>OU342569.1:7500-10007500 GCA_910589295.1 Noctua janthe | reverse complement strand
TTTATGCACCTTACTATAATAACATAGCTAAGGTTCTAAAAAGTTGTGTTGCTATGTTGATATTACCTTACACACGCGTAAACACTTTATCACACGATACTGTACTCGGCTCCCTTTTTAGGTACAGACTCCAACACATCAAGCTACCCGAAACTGTCAAATATTCCCAATCAACCTTAAACTATTGCTGTAACGATAAAGTTGAAAATCTATTAAACAAATTTGACAGATTGTAGTAGTTTGGTGTCCTGGTGTCAGGTACCTACACACATGCTTGTCCAAAAATATAAATCGTGTAGGCCCTAATGCGCCTTTCACTTAGACTAAGCAATACCTAAATGAATGCGTAAATATTATTGTAGAATTGAATTCACTTCATAATCACCAATTTAAAAAGTTATTAATTTTAACTATACCTAACCTATTTTTGCGATCAAAAAGCCTTCATTGTGTATGCTCGACACGCACTTGGCCGATTTTTTAGTCTTGTAGATTACGTAACTCATTCAATGTAAGAAGAAGGTATAGGACCTATAAAGTTACTCTGTTTCATCGACTAATTCTGTAATAGCTAAAATAGTTTGGAATTATTACAAATAGCCCGGTGCAATTAGACAAAATATCCTCGATTGGAGGAACGAAGTTAATAGTGATCATAGTTTCTTGGGACTTTTTTATTGTGTTCCTAGAGGTGAATGGAGAAGAAAGTTAAAAAAAAATTCACCTGTAGCGACGTTTTTACATTTTTTGAATAATTTTTCGCTTATGAATAACTTGAAATTCGACGATTTTATATTGTAATAGAGTGACCTGTGTGCATCCTATAAATGCAATGAATTATATATTAATAATATCACTTCACCCACGAATGTGCTTTTCTTGATTAGGTATTTTTATGCCCAGTTAGGTACCTACCCGTGAAAAATATCAGTTACCAATGGCAAAAGAAATCTTATAGTCTTAAAATTCGGCATTTTAGAAGTATCCAGAATGGATCTTAAAAAAAAATTTTTTTTGGAAAAACTTGAAATTTACTACATTTCATCAAAAACAGTGATTAAGTAAACAGACCAAATTGGCGTTTAACGGAAACAAACAGGTCACACTATTACGCCACAATATAAATTTGTCGAATTTCAAGTTATTCTAAAACGAAAAAAAAAACTTACTTAATGAAAAAGAAGTCGCGCCCGGTAATTTTTTTTAATTTCTTCTCCACACTTCTAGGAACTTAATAAAAAAATCTCAAGAAAATCCGACCACTATAAAGTTCGTTCCACCTTTTTGTCTAATTGCACTAAAAGCAAGTTACGGTTTTGCCTCGCTGGCGGATTTGCCTCCATCGACCTCACCCAGCTATTAAGGTGCGTGTTTCAAAGTTCACCTACCTAAAGAGATCACGTTGTTTTTAACCACGAAAACAGGGGTAGGTTATAAATTTCTATCCAAATTAAATTTATACGTATACTTTGTTTTGTCAATTTCAAATTGTGAGAAAGCTAAAAATAGTTGAAGTTGACTAACAGTTTTCGTGGAATAAAAAGATTTCACAAAATACATGTATTGCTGTTTTTTTAATAATATTTTGTGTTGCCTTTTAAATAACTTGGTTGATAAAGTGTGGCTGTAAGGATTCTTTTCTTTCTTTGAAGTTCGGAACCTTAAAAAGTTGCCAAGCACTCTCAGGTTCACTATCAAAAGTATTTTCTTGGAAAACGATAAAATTACAAAAAAAAAATGTTTCAATATTTTTTTCCTTTACAAACTGCATAAAATTATCGAAAATAAGTGATTTTATGTACTAGTCTACTACCCCAATACGGTACGTACCTACCTAACTGCTTGTTTTTTTCCCCGAAAATGGTACGGTACCCGGAATGTTTCTCTATGTATACTAATAAAATACTCCATGTAACATAACTCCTAATAAAAAATAATTTACCCGAATAACATGATTTTTAGAAACTTTGAGGAATACATTTTATAGTGATAAAATCGATGCCTAACCAACACAAGATGCCAAGTCAAATACCTTTTTCTGTTTTTAAACTAGGAGTAGATCTATTTCTAACTAAATGTATATTATGTTCTGCTAAATTATCACACGATGGAAGCACGGTTATATCGTCTGGATCATTTCCCGCTCTATAAATTATTTCTTCTGTATCTTTGGACTGATCGTCACTTGTTTCCTCTTCAGACTGGATGCTTTTCTCTGAAACATAATGATTAAAACAATAAATCATGTGGCGTGTATCTTCAAAATAAAAAAAATAGTCACCGTAGAATGTATGTTTTTCATTAGTTTTCCAGGCGCTTTTCTATCTCTTTACTTAACTGTGATTTTCCACATCGACTGCTTGCTTAAGTACCTAATCATTTCTGATTAATTTACCTAATCTAGCGTTATGCAAAAGACCTATAAATGCAATACCTTTTATTGCTTACCTAGCTACTTATTAATTTATCGGTTTAACACTTGATTTTATAAATAAATTTAGAGTACCTAGGTTATGATGGTTGGTATATGATAGTAATTGCCTAAATACAGATTTGTTTTGTACACATCCATCATGATAATGCCCAAAAACAAGTTACCTAGTTTAATAACAATAGAGAAAAAATAAAATAACTTGGTAGGCACCTACTCTTTGTAACTATGAAAAGGGTTCCCTAAATGTCACATTACCATACCTGCCGTACTTGAGTTGACCATGTTTGGAGCACTGCTGGTACAACCCATGATCGAGAGACTGCAGAGTTAGTTAGTGGCCATTAGCACAAAGGCGAATTGATGGAGGATGTATCCGAGCGAATATTGGGCGCGATGTTGTTTGCTACCCGGCGGACGCTTGACCAGCCGTCCTCGGCAACTCGGCTCGACTGGCCGGTGGCCGCTCCACGACTCCCCGAGATCGTATCGTACCTACCTATTATGGAAGGAGGCAGCCCGCTAAACTGACCTCGCACCCCCATCGCGTTTTTACTATTAAACGAACATTGTACAATTTCTTTAACTCGCAAATGGTTTACTGAAAGACCTTTCTTCCGTTTAATTAATTTTTGGAATATTAGTTTTCCAATCATAATCACTTTCCATCGAGTTGGGTTATATTCAGGTATAGGTAATCGACCCCGTAATTACTTAATAACTCTATGGTTCAATTTCTCTTCACGTTTTAAAACGCCGAGGCTATTTCATGTGACAGATAGTTTCAACCGTATTGAAGTACAATTTATCTACTAAGAATTTTTTTAGACCGACTATTGTCTACCGTAGGTACCAATTACTTATTAAAACGAACTAATAGCAGCCATACAGTTTTAACTTTATTGTACCTAGTATAACGAGGGTCTCTCTCTCAAATAACTAGGTGGGTGCACCTCCCAACAAGTTGATAATTAGGTAACTACCTACTTTTAGAAATCAATCCAATAGAGTACCTAACAACGAAGAAATTACAGGACCTATTCCCATTGCACCTTATGAAAAATGGTTCCTACCTAGCTGTGCCCTGAATTACTTAGTTTCCTGTGGAGAAGTGGTTCTAGAGACAAAGGGTAGTCTATCAGACACTCTCAGAGTCTCTTACTGACAGTAACCACTCGCTCGGGGATGTTTGAGGTTTGATTGCTGGAAGCTGCAGACTCTCTCTTTTATTACGCCGCCTCCATTAGGTATAGCGAGTAAGGTTCCAGCGCCTCCTCACAGGAAGAGGCGACTACGGCGTTCCTCTTCCAGCTTCAGAAGACGGTGACAATAAAACTAAATCAAACACACAAAAGTCAACGATTTCAGAAGCTAAATTTACTTTTTTGTGTTTTCGAAGTCGGTTTTATGTTTTGCAAAAAAGTTCTTTCAAAGTTTTTTAAGTTCAAAGAATAAAGAAAAGTTAACTTACCCGGAGTGGGGAGCTTCAACTTTCTTTTAGTTCCTTTAGACGTTTTATATAACTCGACAAAATTAATAGGTAGGTTCAAATTCTGTATGAACAAGTATAGAAAAACTAACCAACCCGAGGTGCTAACGTTTTTGAGGTGGCTATTACATTTTAGATTCTTAGAAAAACTTCAGCTGCATCCGTAAATAGTAAACGTAACCCTTACAAATCTGTTTTTTTTCGCACCCTTCTACCCTCCCCCTGACTCAAAAGTTGGCGACGCCCTTGCTACTAGTCGTAACTTTATCGCCACCATTCTTGCAGGCGAAGCTGGTTGAAGATGTTGACGCTTATAAGGACGCTTTGAAGGGCGCCGTTTAGTAAACAGACTAGGCCGTTCATATTGAAAGGCCCAATAAGCAATGTAGCTGACGGTGACATACCTAACCTCCCAGTTAATAAAACCAATAGTTTTTTTTTCTACATTCGGTTTTAACGCTAGGTAGGTATGAAACCCAAGGGTTACTTAGTCTCCTTTTCGATACATTTTTTTTTTTCGATACTTCAGCGCTTGTTCTGAAGTATTTTATAAGTAGGTAACCTCATAATGGAGCTTAACTACATGCAAGCCTATTTATTCAAATAAATAAGACACTATTTTTAAATCTGTGACCTAGAGTGGGTGGTCATGAAAACGGTAGTTTACAGCACGGCGCTCGTCGGGCAACTTACGTAAAGCTAGCCATGCACGAAACGATTAGTCTGGCAGATAGCAAGTCCTTTTTGATATGAAGGTCGAACAAAAATCATAAGTTTATATCTTATACCTACTTAACAAAACCGGTTTTCATAGATGAAAGATAGCTGTCGTTTTCTCCCATAAAAAATAAATCGCGGTCTGGACTTTTCTGATAGACATCCTAAGTGCCTGGAATGATACCTTGTGAGAAGATACATTTACATGAAAAATATGTAAATAGCCTAGCAATGGAAAAAATATATGTACCTAAAAAAAATGTATGCATGGACCATACATATAGTGTTTGTTTAAACAATTGCTTAAAACTATGTTAGCAGACACGATTACAATTAAGTATAATATTAAACATTACTATCTTAGTTAAGTTTATGAAGCCCTATACATGACATGTAGCTTGACAAACCTATCAATTGTAGGCCCATCCAACCTTTCCACAAATACCTAGCTTCAGAATGTTGCTTCCCCCATTCTGCGTATGATTGAGGCAACTTTCTATTGCATCATCATCTGCCTAGCCTTTTCCCAGCCTTTTTTTTTTTACATGAAGCAACTGCCTGTCTGACCTTCACTACCCAGTTAGTACTAGGTAATACGATACCCCTTGGTAAGACAGGTTGTCAGACTTTTTGGGCCAATGACTACTTGTAACGGTTGTCAAAGATCTACAAATGACAACCGGGACCAACGGCATAACGTGCTTTCCGAGGCACGGAGGAAACTGGGTATGTAATGGGTGGTCCCCACCCATCCACAGACCAACCTAGGCAAGCACGGCTTAACCTCAAGATCGATCCGAGCGGCTGTTATTATTTAGCCACGAGCTAAATAATAGCAGCCGCTCTTTCACATTATTGCAAAATAATCATCTGTGTGAGCGTCAGTAAACATACATGACGCACTGCAGTAAGTTGGAGTCTCCAACAACAACCTTTTTTTTTTTTCAAAAAGAGGATTCATTTGATAATTTTCCATCCGAAAAAAAAAATCGGATGGGAAATTATCAAATGACTCCTTCCGCTTTGGGCGGAGTGGAAAGGAGTGTCAGACTTTTACTGAATAAAACCCATCCATGTTCCTTCTTTGACCTTTGTGTTGCCCAGGGCCGCGGTATCTCTTTCGAACAGTCCCGCAGCCCTGGCAGGCATCGGCCTTTGCGGACCCGTTCCTGTATGATGACATCTCTTTGAAGCGCGCGTGGAACACGAACGCGCCGTCGTCGATCCAACAACAACAACAACATTCATGACGCATTGCAGTAAAGTGGAAGCCCCAACAATAACCAGAACGTATTGTTTTTTTATATTGGATGTGTATTGTCCGATTTTCTGCTCAACCAAGTCGTCGCACTGGTAGGACAAAGTGGTTTCTTCAAAATGTTTAGTGGGACAAAATTACCACTCATTAATTACCGCCTTGATTCAGCAATGACAGTAGCAGCGCGACCAGTCGGTGTTTTTGTTTTTGGTTGCATGAATGGGAGATTATGAAGCGTTAGTAAGGCGGAGACGGCATAATTTATACGTGTATGTTGGGTACGGGGTAGCGGCCGTAAGCCAGGTATTGCGTGTGTTTAAGAACAAAGAGCTTTTGCCGTTAACTAGCCACTAAGCTTTATTTGTTAACCCCACTTACATATTTATAGCAGGCCAATTATAATTAAAACAAAAGAATTGTTCGCAAATGTTTTTTTTTATTAATTGTTCATTTGAATAATAAAATATTCAATGTTCTAAAAATGTTGGCTGCCCCGGATTTTGGTCACTCGTAGAGGCTGTGCAGAGTAACTTCTGCTAATCCGCCCTTGCGAAAGCTGACCTTGGTCCCTGGCCCCCACTTTTGTTTAATTTAAAATGTGCATGTTTTTTGCTTTTCAGTTTTTTCAGTCGAGTTAATAAACTCGACTGAAACTAACTAATAACTCTAACTAATATTGTTTCAACTACTTTATTATTTCCACCTTTTTAGCTTAGTAACTTGAAAGATTTTGCACTCCTAATTACTTTAAAATATATATTGTTCATTTGAATAATAAAATATTCAATGTTCTAAAAATGTTGGCTGCCCCGGATTTTGGTCACTCGTAGAGGCTGTGCAGAGTAACTTCTGCTAATCCGCCCTTGCGAAAGCTGACCTTGGTCCCTGGCCCCCACTTTTGTTTAATTTAAAATGTGCATGTTTTTTGCTTTTCAGTTTTTTCAGTCGAGTTAATAAACTCGACTGAAACTAACTAATAACTCTAACTAATATTGTTTCAACTACTTTATTATTTCCACCTTTTTAGCTTAGTAACGTGAAAGATTTTGCACTCCTAATTACTTTAAAAAAAATAATTTGATTATATTTTTGTAATCACCTTTTTGATACTCCACTCCATGGTATTTGAAGAAAAAAAAATTCGAACCCAAAAATCCAAATCCGCCAATTTTCTTTGTTTTTTTTTTATTTTAAATAGGCAGTGATAGCCGCACCACCAAGACCAATCTAACGACGTATAATTTATCCAAATCCGTTTTTCCGATTAGGAGTTACGAGGGAACAAAGAAACGGACATACATATTACATAGATACTTACATACAGGTCAAACACATAACCCTCCTTTCGGGTTAAAAAGAATTACGACAATCTTCTTGGTATTATTTTTGCCTCGAACTTGACTCGACGCTGGTTGGAGAGACAGTTCGGGTGGAACTGTCTCACCAACCAGCGTCGAGTCACGCACACTACAGGCTTATGCGAGGCTCATGCTGGAGGTACATTATCATAAACGGCTGTGCGGAATGAACTGTTTAATCTTGTGCGAAAGTCGAGTCGGCCAGAATGCCAGACGGTATACCTACCCTAAAATGAATTGTGTTGTAAAGGTATACTCCTGAGTTATTTGCTGTCTATGCGCGTCCTCTCCCTGCACTGGATCGTCCTGTTGGAAGGACCATGTGCACCCTTTACCCAACAAGAAGGGTAATTGATTGGCCGCGGCTTGCTCCGCCGCGCCGCGCTGCGCCGCATGTGCGGCAGCTGGCAAGCCGGCCGATCACCGGGCAGGGAGCAAGTCCTGCGGTACTCCCGCCAAGGCCAGGGGCAAGGGAAGGCCCTCCGCCACCACCGCCAAAACCCCCACCGTCGCCACCACCGCAGCTGCCGCCACTGTCGCCGCCGCTGCCGCTACTGCTGCAACTTCCGCAGCGGGGCCCTCGCAGGGGGCCCGGGAGGGGGCTGAAATGGAGTGCCAGTAACGGCCCCATTACGCCTTCTCCAGGCGAACATCAACCACTGCGCCTGCGCTCAGGATCTGTTGCTCCAGAGCGTGGCGCAGTGGTCGATTAACATCGCCGTGGTCGCTGAACCGTACTTTGTCCCGCCCAGGGATGACTGGGTGGAGGACCTTAGCGGCTCAGTGACCATAATTGCGTCGGTCGCCGCCGGTACCCCAACCCTTGAGAGTGTCAGGAAGGGTCAGGGGTGCGTAGCAGCACGGTTCGGGGAGATCGTTGTAGTGGGAGTCTACTTCTCCCCGAGCCGAACTCTCGCCGAGTTCCACAACTCCCTCACGGAGTTGAGTGTCGTCATCGGAAGCCATTCCCTCCCCGTGCTTGTGCTCGGGGACTTCAATGCCAAGAACTTGGCTTGGGGTTCTCGTTACACGGACGTGCGGGGTAGAATGGTGGAGGACTGGGCTCTGGAGACAGGCCTGGTCGTCCTAAATCGGGGTTCTGTCCCCACGTGCGTGCGGATGCGGGGCGAGTCGGTGGTGGACATCTCGTTCGCCAGCCCCGCTCTGTCGCCGCGTGTCGTTGACTGGCGCGTCATGGAGGGGGTGGAGACCTATTCCGACCACCGGTACATCCGGTTCGACGTCTCCACCCAGTCCTCAAGCGTGCCGGTCCTACAGGCCCCGAGTGGTCCGCGATGGGCGCTGAAGCAGCTGGACCGGGAGCTCCTCCTGGAAGCCTCGATCGTGCAGGCCTGGGTGTCATCACCAGTCAGGCCTGCCGACATCAACAACGAGGCGGGTTGGTTCCAGGAGGCCATGTCCGACATTTGCGACGTGGCAATGCCCCGAGTTCGGCCAGGAAGCGCCCGGCGTCAGGTGTACTGGTGGTCGCGAGAGCTGACGTCTCTGCGCAAGGCGTGCGTTGCCACGCGGCGCCTGTACGCCAGGCATCGCAGGCTCCGCATCCGCCCTCCGGATGCGGCAGCCATTGAGGCGGAGCTGTACGAGGGGTACAGAGCGGCGAAGACCGCCCTCCAAGAGGCTGTCCGGCGGGCCAAGAACTTGGCCCGCGAGGAGATGCTGGAGTCTCTGAACGGAGATCCGTGGGGGCGCCCTTACAAGATGGTGCGGGACAAACTCCGCACCCGGGCCCCCCCGTTGACGCAGAGTCTCCGGCCTGAGCTCGTGGAGGACGTGGTGAGCGCTTTGTTCCCTTCGCGAGGGGAGCATCCTCCCCCGCCTATGGCTCCGCCGCCGCGTGCGGTGCCGGAAGCGGACCACACCGATGACGATGACGACGTTCTGGAGGTGACTGGGGTAGACCTGAGAGTGGCGATACGCAGGCTGAAAACCAGAAACACCGCCCCGGGACCCGATGGCTTGCCTGGCAAAGCCTGGGTCCTGGCCTCTGAGGCTCTCGGGCCCCGACTGGAAGGGCTCCTAAGCGCATGCTTGGAGAGAGGCCAGTTTCCGCTTCGTTGGAAGACGGGGAAGCTGGTCCTCATCCGGAAACCAGGGCGCCCTGCGGACTCTCCGTCCGCATACCGGCCCATCGTGCTGCTCGACGAGGTGGGCAAGCTCTTTGAAAGAGTCATTGCCAACCGCCTCGCCGGGCACCTTGCGGGGATGGGGCCGGATCTTGCGGAACACCAGTTTGGTTTCCGCAAGGGGCGCTCGACGGTGGACGCCATCGTGCGCGTGAGAGCCCTCACGACGGGGGACGCGGTGTCCCGGGGCGGGGTCGTCTTGGCGGTGTCTCTTGACATCGCCAACGCCTTCAACTCCATGCCCTGGAGCTGCATTAGGGAGGCACTCCGGTATCACCGGGTGCCGACCTACCTTCGTCGTGTGGTCGGGGACTACCTGACGGATAGAGCCGTCATCTACCCTGGTCGAAGCGGAGAATGGAACCGGCGAGAGATGTCGTGCGGTGTTCCACAGGGATCGGTTCTGGGACCGGCCCTGTGGAACATCGGTTACGACTGGGTGCTGCGCGCCGACCTCCCTACCCGCGTCAGCGTAGTTTGCTACGCTGACGACACGCTGGTACTGGCACAAGGGAGGTCGCACGAGGCGGCGGCCGAAAACATGACACGCGGGGTTGCGATAGTCGTGGAGAGGATCCGGCAATTGGGTCTCGAGGTGGCACTGCACAAGTCCGAGGCCATGTGTTTTCATGGGCTTCGGAATGCGCCACCGTCGGGATCCCTACTGACGGCAGGAGGGGTTTCCATCGGCGTCGGGTCGACGTTGAAGTACCTAGGACTCGTTCTCGACAGCCGGTGGAACTTCGTGGAGCACTTCCGACGTTTGGCTCCCAAACTGGAACGGACAGGGGCTGCCTTCAAGCGGCTCTTGCCCAACCTGAGGGGTCCAAACGCCTCCTGCCGGAGGCTATACGCGGGGGTCGTGCGGTCCATGGCCCTTTACGGGGCCCCGGTGTGGGCGCGTTCTTTGAGGCGGCAAGCCGCCCACTACCTGAACGCGCCCCAAAAAGTAATAGCCATAAGGCTAATCCGGGGGTACCGCACGATCTCCGGCGAAGCGGCTAGCCTCCTTGCCGGATTGCCGCCATGGGATCTGGAGGCGATAGTCCTCGCACGCCTGCACGAATGGCGCGCGGAGGCACTACGTCGGGAGGAAACTCCGCTGCCGCGGCAAATTGCTGCTCAGCGGACAGACCTCCGGCGTGATCTCATGGCGACATGGAGAGAGCGACTGTCGCAACCCCGTGCAGGGCACGCCACCATAGTGGCGATAAGTCCCCTCTTTGAGGAGTGGCTAGAGAGGCGCCACGGCGCCCTCACCTACCGCCTGACGCAGGTCCTCACCGGACACGGTTGTTTCGGGAGGTTCCTGCACCGAATCGGGCGGGAGGAAACGCCCGGGTGTTTCCACTGCGAGGATCGTCCGGAGGACACGGTGGAGCACACCGTGGAGGTCTGCCCCGCTTGGGCGGAGCACCGCCGTGTCCTCGTAGCGGCGATTGGCGGCGGCGATCTCTCGCGTCCGGCCTTGGTTCAAGCCATGGTTCGGAGCGAGAGGGAATGGGAAGCCGTCACCTCCTTCTGCGAAGCAGTCATGCTAGTGAAGGAGGTGGCGGGACGTGAGAGGGAAAGAACCTCACGTCCCAGTCGCCGCGGGAGACGCCCTGGGCGTCGGGGGTCACGTGGTGGCTCCCGGCCACCGTAGGCGCGGGCCTGTGGACGGCGAGTTATGGGCCAGCTCGCCGTCCGGCCGTCTTATGACGACAGGCCGTGTCGACGGCGCGTTCGTGTTCCACGCGCGCCTCAAAGAGATGTCAGCAAATAAGTAGGGGTCCGCAAGGGCCGATGCCTGCCAGGGCTGCGGGACTGTTCGAAAGAGATACCGTGGCCCTGGAACACAAAGGGCAAAGAAGGAACATGGATGGGTTTTAGTCAGTACAAGTCTGACACTCCCTTCCGCTCCGCCCAGAGTGGGGGGGGTCATTTGATGATTTCCCATCCGGAAAAAAAAAAAAAAAAAAAAAGGGTAATTGATTCGACCAGTCTTAAAGGCTAATTGCTATTACCTCTCTCTCGATCACGCTTATATTCCATAACCTCGGTTGGAGAGTAAATAGGTTCTTCAATTGTAAGTGGTTTTCACTCGGGTCCTGAGATACTTTGAATAAGTAACAACATGTAAGTATGAAAGTAAGTATCCATGGCTTACTATACCAACTATTTTGTAATGTACGAGCAGCTGGTGATCTTTTGGTAGGTATACCTATACGGGCTTTCTCTACTACCTTATTTATTAGAATCATTTATTAAGCTGTTTCAAAGTACGTAAGCCGGCCGTTTGATCTTTAGATTTAATGTCCAAGTATACGGTACTAAAGGTGGGTACTATTATAGAAACTAAACTACACTAATCTACTTCTTGCACTACTCTAAATGTAAATACCTATAGTAACAGAGGAAAAAAACTATTAGCCACAAAAATAGTTTTAATACCTAATTATGTAAACACGAAAACAATTTTTTTACAACAAAAGCAACAATAAAAACCAAATATAAAAGAAAACATAAATAGATATTCAGTAAATTTACAACCATTTACTTCTTAGGTATTTTCTGAGTTAAATAAAAACAAACGAATACGGCATTAATAAGTTGCAATGCCAGTAAAACGTCTGTTAATATATTAAGTCTTTGCACAAGGGCAGGGGCCCGCCTCGGCGACGACAAGATCTCCACTGAGTGCAATGGCTTCTATTTCTACTGCTGCGTTCATAGGAAGCTTAGCCACCTGAAAAGTAGCGCGCGCCGGGAAATCTCTTGAGAAAACTGAAACATAAACGTCGCTCTTACTAGTACATTTTGATATAAGTGGGGAAACCGAGCTTCAGGTGAGGTTGTTATGGAGCCGAGAACTGCAGTAACAGTTGCCAACGTGTAGGTATCAAACGACATTTTTCAATACACTTTCGAAGAAATAAAATAATAGAACGAAACATATTTTTTTCATGAATTATTAGGAAACTATGATTTAATTTCCTTTTTTTTCGTGCTTTGCTTTCGCCAGGTTTAAGGAGAAGCAAAGGTATGAAGCCGATAAACAGTCTAATATTAAAAATGGAAAATTGTAATATTTTTTCATTTGGATCACAAATAAATGTTAATTTGTTCATAAAAGTAAATATTTATTTAAAATAATCATGTTTATCTATGCTATTCTATTTATAAACACAATTCAATTTAAATAGGTACTCAAAAAATATTACGGCGTAGTCAAATATTTCTTTACCGAGATTTAAAAAAAGACAATCACCGTCCTTTATAGGGATTGAACCAATTTGGACTTAGTATATGGTATAGTTATCTGTGGAATTTTTTATTGCCCACATGTATCACAAATCCACGGGTGAGACATATTCGTAGTGCAAAAAGAACCAGTTAGGAAGTGTATTGAAATAGCACCTACATATAAGTAGGGAAACTTTGTTATTGCATTCGAGGCGTAATTAACACCTGAGCTGCAAGCGAGGGTGATATGGAGCTGAGAACTGCTTAATAAATCAATTTCTAGACACATTAGGTAGGAAGGTACCTAATCAAAGTTTTTAAATCACTTTCATAAAGCATCTTATCTATCGACCTTCAAATGTCTATTATTGTTCAATGTTTTAAAATGTCTACGTTGACTACTTACGTTTACTACTTCAACAACGTAGACATTTTAAACAATAAATATAAATGTATGTTGCATATTTTCATGAATAGTTTGTAAACGATTCCCTATCAGGCCCCATTCACGCCCTCGGGTGTCAAGCCACACGCGCACGCCTCCTTGCGCCATGCCGCGACACGTCACGTCTTCTGTTGCATGGCGACGACGTACGCGGCGACGCACAGTGGATCGTCCCCATACAAGAGGTTGGACATAGAATAAATTAAAAATTGAAAACGTATTGAATTAAAAAAAAAATATATTCACTTGCATTCCTCTATTGAAGTGCAACAAAAATTGTTACTACGCTTTTTTATTTGACCAGCACTTTAGGAGCAAATCGATGATATCTGTTATTTTTGCATGGAAACGAACACATCTCATGATTCCCCGCTTGTTTTGATTTGCGATTTTCATTACTGTTATTTACCTATTTTATGCCACATTTTCTTCAAGGACACACGGTGCCCCCAGAGTGCCCCTTCCGAGATATTTTGCCTATTTACTATAGGCAAAATATCTTTGTTATTGTATTACTGATGGAATAGAAGTACATTTAGTATACTTATTACTGAGAATTAGTCATCACTAAGCAGTCCCTTAAATAACAGGTGCGTTATTGAGTACTTTATTGAATTATTAACTCTTTTGTTGCAATTTAACAAAAAAGTTAAGTAACGACTACAACGTTAATAATTAGTTATTGTTATTAGTTATTGTAATTACTGAGAATTACACAAAATTAAGAAGTTAAATGAAGAAAAGGCACATTAGTGAGTTCTATATAAACTTGTGCTGCTCTACGCTTAGTTTGACATATTTCTAAATCACTATATTTATATACATTTTTTATCACAATATAATTGCACAACGCATTTTGTTTGAGATTGGTACTGGACTCGGAATACTTACTATTGATTGAAGAGATAAGCAACTTGATATTATTCGACAACACACATATTACTCTGGTTGTTGGCAAAAGTATCTGCTATACCTAGGTACTTACACTCTGCATAAACTTTATTCACAGCTTGAAAGTCGTCCATATTATTCAGCAGGATGGTACACTTCACGACGGACTCAAGAGAACCGCCGCCTGCCTCCACCACGTGCCTTAGGTTATCGAGAGCCTGTCGGGCCTGTCCCTCGGCGCCTCCTTCTACTAACGTTCCCGCAGGGTTCATGCCCAGTACTCCAGACACGTATAGAGTTGTATTCGCCAATATAGCCTGGCTGAAACCGCATTACATATTTAGTTCATTTTCATATGACACAAACGTTAATTTTATCCGTACCCTCCGCTAGAGGTAATGATAATGAGGTACCTAATGAAATCAATAGGAAATACGGTCAGTCCTTCCTTTCTTTGCGATTCTACTTATCGTCATTGGAAATAATCCAAATGGCTGTAGGCACTATAATAATATAGGCATGAGCAAAGGTACATAATTATACACAAACATACTTAGGTACTACAGTAAGCAGTGAGGATAGTGTTCAAGTAATGGTCAGCTTGTAAAACCTACTGTGCATTACAACTTGCACATGCTGCCACGAAACCCCGTCCTAGTACAGTCCGTATTATTTTATTTATGCAAACAAAACTACTCATTTACCTACATAATAAATGTGTGGTCGTGTGGTCCGACGCTGTCCGCTGGATTTTGGAGTTGATGCTTGACTCAATGGAAAATACTTGCACTGTCTACCAGCACTCCCAACGTAAAAATGTAGAATAACAATATACCCATCATGTCTGTGAGCACTAGTAACTTAGGTAAAGCGCGTACTATTTAATTTAAACTAGAAATAACAAACCTGTAAGGTCCAACGGGCTTGTAGATATTTGGCGAAGTAACGATCGTCTTGGTAACTTTGCGAGCAGTCGTTTTGATCTTATTATCGTTTGCTTTAGGGCTATTCATCTTGGCGTCTGTCTTGTTCTTCGTCGGGATATTTTCTGGCTCGGTACTCATATGAATAAATTTAATAGGCACCTACGCGATCGGGGTCATCAGTTCATTTCTCATGTATATTCAACAAAAGATAAACGAGTAGGTAGGAATGTCTACTGATAAGTGGGTGGATGAATAAAATGACACAAGAATCGTTCTGAGTATATTTTATACATCAATATTTCCGCGTTATGTCAAAAAACTATAATATGATGTCAATGTCAAACAAGCAAGCAAAAAAATTATCAAATAGGTCCTACTAGAAAAGGTGCAATTTGGTACAATAGTAATCCTAGTCTTTCTAAATGAAAACTTTCGTGTCATAGATTAAGCACCCATAAAGGCAATGCTTTTACATTTTGCACTGTCGCGCTTTGTAGTACCTACCTACTTAGTGCACTTATAATTGCGTGTTTGTATGAAGCTCTCTGTTTCTGTTTATCTACTACGGTCGCCTATATTGGACGCGATGAATTCACAAAGCATGATGTAGTTCTGTATTTTTGATATGTTTTGTAGATCAGTTAGGGTGATGTGAATCCAATTTTGCAACTTCGAAAAACTTGTGCTCGCTGCGCACCACGCGATAAGCTGCGAAATTTTGGGACTTTTTTCACTTTTTGCTCTAAAACGGAAAAGCTATGCATTTTCGACAATTAACATACCGTATTTATATAAAGTTAACTAAATTTACAGCAATTTAAGCCCAACCGCAGCTCTACAAATCTTGTAGGGACCAAGCTATTTACCTTCAAAGATGGTTAACTTTTCCCGAAAATTTATTGATAGAACATTGATTCCCTCTGTCATTGATGTTCTGGAGGTCGTTGAAAAAGGATGACGAGAAATAGAGAAGTATGGAAGAAGGGCAGGAGAATATTGATGTTATAAAACATGAAATCATTTATTATGTCAATACTTGGTATTGTCCCACTAGTTCTAATCATGTTTTGCAGTTGGTTCTTCATTGATCTAATTAATTTTTTGATGGTCTCTTGAGGAATACCTTTCCACTCTGCTAACAACGTTGCCTTCAATTCCTCATTGGTCTCAGGAACAGTTTGCCCCATATGGATTCATGTCTATAATTAGTGCAGGCCGGCCAGTCCATCGTCCATATATTTACTTTGCTGAATGATCCTACGCGACGTGTGATAGCGGGCTTTATTGTGCATTAACAAGAAGTTATCGCTGGAAATCAAGCGGACGGAACAACGTGAGCTTGGAGAATGCCGGTAACGTACCAATCGGTTGTCAGGCTCCCCTCCTTAACCTCCTCCAGGCACGGAAACCAGCGCTGTGTTCCTTCTAAAGATATTTTGAAGGAGTCACCACCGAAAGAGCGCTGCGTAAATTGATCCCGGGGCGCCTGTCGACCCGGCGCGGCGTCTCCTGTCACTGCCCTGTAGACTCATTGATTGAACAATGATGGCTGATTCTCATAGCGCGACGCTCAAATTGAGATAATCTCAAGTAAATTAGAGGCGTGCTTGCAGTCAATTTCGGGCCCGGGGCAGGCCATTTTGAAGTAAGTTCGTTTTCCTCAAGCGTCCTCAAACTGTCCACTCGCTGGCAGCCACACTTCGAACACACCTCAGTTCCTGCTGCACATTAAGTCATTAACACTCAGGTGGTGATTCCGCAGCAATTTTAAGACAAAAAAGCGATGACCAATTGCTCGGACCAACAGCTTACCGCGTTGGTCCAAGCACGGAGGGATGTAATGGTCACCCATTCACGAACCAACCTAGGCAGTCTAGGCACCTATTCAGCTGAACACATCGACATTTTTAATTGATATTTTTTTTTAAATAAACTGGTCCATACATTTTGACCGTGTAGGTATTGCAGTTTTGTTGGGACCATCAGACTTTTTTTATTTCCTATGAAAATTTGTATGTGGTTTTCAGAATTATGTACCGAGTACGTAGGCGATTTCGCATCGGTGTCCCTTTCACCCTTTATATGTATTTTTATAATCGCCTTTTTTATTTGAAACCCTTGATTTTGATACCCGCCTCGATAGGTTTGAAAGAAAAAAAAAACGATCTCCCCAGTATGGCGGTCATTTTATTTGTTTTTTTTTTTTTAATTTTAATATGACGCTCGCGCCACCAAAACGAATCTAACGACGTATAATTAATCCAAATCGGTTCATCTGTTTAGGAGTTACGAGGGAACAAACAAACGGACGTACATACAGGTCGAACACATAACTCTCCTTTAGGGCTTCGCCGCAGTCAGGTAAAAATCAGTTGTTCGGTACTGATTTACTCTTATACGTGATAATCGATTGTGCGTCGATGTCCTGTCACTCTGTATAACCTCTCGCACTTGCCCACATCGTAGTGTCTCGGCGAGAGTGTACAGGCACCATAAAGTGTGTGTACCTATATAAAAGTGATCTTGCTTAATTATGTAATTCGACTGTTGGGCAGCGCCAGTAATTCGAGCATTAGCATATTTGGCTTTATACACATACAGAGAATTCTATTTTGCGCCCAATGCCCAATTAGTGACGTTTTTGGCTTATGACAAATGGATACCGTCATGAGGGAAATAAAAGGTAGGTATCCAAAAAGATTCCAGAAGAGACTGGAAAGGCAACCCGAAGATCTGGCCCTTGCACTGACAAAAATAAAACAAGGAAAAGAATATGATTAGAAAACGGATTAGAAGGCTCGCTGGAGTAACGCTCTTCCCTTACAACTTATCCGCTACAAGTATTAAAAATTGATTGCAAATTGTTATATAGCATAACCCTCTTTTTGAGCATCGCCGCAGTCGCGTAAAATAATATATCTACCTACATCTGTTTTGCCGTTCGTATGTTGTCGAATAATATAAAGTTGCAAAATTTAAGTTAAATTAAAAAACGAATATATATGTATAAGTACCTAACTAGGCACTTACACTTTGCATAAACTTGGTTTACAGCTTGGAAATCGTCCATTCGAGCTAGCAGGATGGTAGTCTTCACGACCGACGCGAGAGAAGCGCCGCCGGCCTCCAACACGTACTTCAGGTTGTCAAGAGCCTGTCGTGTCTGTGCTTCGGCACCGCCACATACCAACTGTGCCTGAGGGTCCATGCCGAGTACCCCAGACACGTAAAGAGTTTTATCAGCTAATATCGCTTGGCTGAAACCGAGTAAAACGCTTAAGTTATCCGTACATGCTATAGATTTTTTTCGAAAATGTAAAAAAACAAGGCAGTTGTGGGTCGGCTCACGAACATTGAAGTCTGAAGAGTTCACAACATTTACGCATGTATACGCGTATCGATATCATTGGTCCCAAAAATAACTTTTAATTAAATAGCAAATTAGAAAAAAGAAACTATTCATGTAAAACAAAGTTATTTTTGCGGTTGTAATCGAATAACAAACCTGTAAGGTCCAACGGGTTTATAGATACATGGCGATGTAACTATCGTCTTGGTTACTTTGTGAACATTCATTTTTGTTGCATCTGGTTTCAACATATTCATATTTGATAACAAGTCAAGCTTATGTTGGGCCTATATTTCCTAAGTCTGCATTCAGTGAGCATACATTATGATGATTGTCAGAGCAGGGTTTATACACGATAAGAGCAAACTTGTCCTACAAAATTACTTTAAAAAATCGTTTGGTCACTTCGTCATGATTGGTTTTTTACTTCATCAAATGCTTTGTAGCCTGATTTCGCTATATTTTCCATTTGTATATTAGCACTGGACACTGCTCATGACATGACGCGGTGCATTAGCGACACACAGTCGAGGCGGAAAAAGTGCTTTTATTCTTAAAATCTACTGACCGAACTGACTCTGTTGTCACGATGCATTCTACTTGCTAGAATTATTTAAATTGTTAAAAAACATATTTATATCTAATAATAATATATTAAAACGAATTAATAAATAAATACCAGCTGTTACTAAAGTAGAAGAATGAACAATTTCTATAGAATAAAAAAACTTGGAAAAATCGTGAATCTTGTTGTACGTACTGTTCCTACTTATTTATTACCCATAGAAAGATACGATAGAGTATTCTTTATTATGTACACCACACAAAATTCAATGTAGATAAATGAAAACAATTCATATAGGGTGACCCGTGACTCAATGGGCGGTCTTATCGCTACAAGCAATCTTTTCAAGAAAACCTATGAGTGGATTAGACTTTAATCCATCCGAAGGAAAAGATGAAAAGATTGCTAATCATTAGAGGAAGGTGGAGAAATAATACCTACTGCAGGTAGTATTTGTGGTATACTATTTACATAATAATAGACAAACATACACAAAGCATTGTACTAATCTACTAGCTGTGCGTTGCAAACTTGCAATGCACCTTTTATGCTCCATACAACTCGATTCCTACTGGCTTCCCTTTGAAAAATGGCACAGTCCGTATTCTATAGACAAATTATATAAATACATTAAAGACATGTACTCCGACGGTAAGTCGGAGTACATGTCTTTAATTCTTACAAAAATTGACCCTTCGCCACTGCTACCTACCCTACCTAACTACCCTACCTACTTAACTACCCTACCTATTCTACCTATAAAACCTATTCTCATACCTGCCAAATATACATAAAAAAATCATCAAAATCGGTCGAGCCGTTTCGGAACAATGCGACCACTAACACCGTGACACGAGAATTTTACAAATAAGATAAAAATATATGTAAAATAATCATGAAACAAGAGCAATTAATAAACTATAGCATCAAAAAAAGAGCTTCGCTCATGTGACCCAAAGTATTTTTTTTAAGATAGGTAGGTAACAAACAACAATGTCCAACAATCATACCTACTACACCCAGAAACCGTAATGCGATTGAATCAAGATGGCTGGAGAGGGAGACGACACCGGCTAATGTAGCAGGTTGCCTTCGGCTATACGGTGTTTGTCCGACAATACCTGGGCCGCATAGATTAGACTACGAGCTGACGCCTCTGTTCATGGTGGTAACTCTATACACTATCCATATAGACGACATGGTAATCCCGGTCGTCAGCCTCGTACCTAGGGGGGGGCAAGCCGGGGCCCGTGCCCCGGGCACCAAATTCAAGCTTGGTAGACGAATACAGTACTCAGCATTATCGAAACTTTGCGATTACTAACGGGCAGTATAGTAAAATAATAAAATAAACAATTAATTATTCTCCGCTGGGCGCGTAGGCATAGATCGCGATTTGTCACGCGGCGGCCGGTGCAGTGATACGTGGCAGTGTGCAAGTGACAAGTGCAACGCACTCACATTTGACGGCGTCGCCGCCGGGCGGCGGTTAGCGTGCGTGCGAAAGACATGCGTAGCTATATTTGAAAACTTTTTTAAATCTCACGTTTTATTCTCAGACCATATCTTGTACTATCGTAATTAAAATACATGTCCAACACAGGTGCGGTTCTAGGCAGGAGTCACAGTGGCCATGACCGCCCCCAAAATCATACACGCCAAATTGATAAACCTTCTTAAAATAGCTTTTTTCGGATATGAATTATTACCTGATTTCCTGCTTAATCGTTCAACAAGAGAAATAAACCTTTTTCGAGGCAGAATTCTAAAATTTTCGAGTTACTTTTATTCTCATATTCTCTTCAAGAATTAACAAATAGAACCTAATACACGGGGCGGAGGCGGGCTGCTTCAATTTTGAGCTCTCTTCTCTCGCTCTTGCATTCTATTAGTATCAAGAGCGGATCCAGCCATGACCACTCCGCCTGGGTTGGGCCTAGGCCGACTGTGATCATGTTTCTGAACTCATTGATTTGAATAAAATAAATAGAGGACCGGCTCGCTTCGCTCGCTCTTGCGTTCTCTTCATCTTAAAACTTGAAAAATCTAACTATCTCAGGGGCTAGGCCGTAGGCAGGGAGGTGATGGGTGCAACCCCCCGAAATCTCCGACAACTATTAAGAAATGGCATGTATTTAACGCGGCGACAAACTAATCTGATTTAAAAATAATTAAAATGGGTAGCAAAAATAATAGGTTGGCAGCTACAATTAACCACTAGATTGTAGATAAGGCGTAGTCGACGTAGCCCCGCTGCAGGGCTCCTATTTTTGTTAGTAACATCTTGCTTCCTATATTCTACTTGCCGCAATGACCGGATAAATAGTTACTTACTTGGTACAATAGTCGCCCATTCAGTATATTGGTCGCCAATTAAATTTTTATTCGGCCGATTAATTAGCTTCCTTAAGAAATCGACCTAACCGAAGCGGAATGCAAACATTTACTCGCTCGCTTCACTCGCCAGTATATCATATACTTTTTCAATTCTGCAAAAGTTGACAGAGTGACCCTATTCTCATTTCTGTATAAATTAAAAAAAGAAGTGGTGCTAAACATTTGCAGCTCGCTTTACTCGCTAATATATCCTGTACGTTTGAATTCTCCATAAGTTGACAGAGTTCCTCCTATACACATTCCTATGAATGAACAAAAAGAACTTAATTTATCCGAGGAAGGGTGCAAAAATTTTCGAGCTCGCTTCGCTCGCTCTTGCGTCTTGCGTCTGAGTACCTACGTAACTCTTGTATGAATGGTCAAAAGAATATCTAACCTATCCGATGTGGTGCTAAAATTTTCGAGCTCGCTCAGACATCCTGCATTCTTTTCAGTATATCTTTATAAACTGACACAACTTCTGAAAGCTGAAGATGCACCTCCCGGAAATAAGCCTTAGGTGCCCTTGATTTCGCCACCTTTTAATGTAGTGTGTGTGTGTGTAATTGTAGGTACCCGCGTTTAATAATGGTAGATGTACCTAATTGGTTCCTCAAAGTAAAAAAATACGGACTTTCGGACAATTTGATTTGATTCAGGTAGCGTCAACGGCGACGTTCAATTTATCATAGCCAACTTCTCCTCGGGCGGCGACATACACAATTTAACAGGCAAAAAGTTCAATACCTGATATCAGCCATCTTCATTATGTAGGTAAGTACCTACCTATCCACTTAACGGCCTGGATGTAGTAGATACCTCTTTGTTTCCTTCCATAACGGTACACCTATTCAACAAGACATGTGATAGGGTATGTTATGCTTAAAATAAACAAGTTAAAATACTATTCAAGACAGCGCGTAGGCGGGGCGGATAGTGTCAATTGAAGACAGAAACAAGGCCTAGAAGATATCTCTAATCTGGGTATATTTTTGAGATATCAGATGTCGAAGTAAGAGTAGTCCGTAGAGGTGCACAAAGTTTTGTTTTCAGAAAACTTTCACTCGCTGAGTGGATCAAGAGGAAGTTTCAAGTTTGTACACGAAATCGCAGACAAATACTACTTAGTTGATAAACAAAATGCAATTACACAATCATGTTACGTAAACACTCTAGGTTATGTTGTCAGTGGTTTATACCTTTAAGGCAAGGCCGCCCAACCTTTTTAAGTGGGGCAAAATTAATGGTTGAAATTCACAGACGAGCCACTGACCACCACCGACGGTTAAATTTTTTAAGTACCTAGTAACTACTTTTAATAGCAACTTATATTTATAGTATTGTGAAATAAAAGATAAAACAACATTCTCAAAATTATCGTTTAAATAAAATGAATAGCACCTTCTGCCAAATAAAGAAACAAAATTGACTAAAATCTATTAACACACAGCGGATCGAAATCTAGTTTGTTTTAATAATTTTCCTGTAGTAGGCATCAGCAGAGCTATTCTGAAAGCTTCGTTTGCGAAATCACTTCTGAATCCGCGGTGAAATCTTGGGACATAACAACAATCCGCAGCACAAACTGAGCTGATATCAAAGCTGGCTTCAGACATTTCAGAACTGAAACTACAAAATATAAAAATCCAAAATAGTAATACCAAAATTCAAGAATCCAACATTGAGATCAAGAAATCCGTTGAATTCCTCAGCTCTCAATATGATGACCTAAAGAAAGAAATCATGCGCCTGCAACACGATAGCATAGAATACAAGAAGCGTATCGAGTCATTGGAAATGGCGGTCAGAGACCTTCAATATAAGTCCCGGTCGTCTAGTATAGAAGTGCGCAACATACCTACCCAGGAAAAGGAATCGTCGGCAGATCTTTCAAAAATTGTAACAGACATAGCTAACTTAGTGAACCTGCCACTAACTGCCTTCCACTTCCGAGATATATATCGCACATCGGTGAACCGCGGCACCAGCAAACCTATAATCGCTGAATTCACTAACGTCCAAACAAAGTTCGACCTAATTTCACGCGTTCGAACCTATAACAATAAAAGGACGCATAAAGAGGACAAATTGAATACGGAGATACTCGGAATCTCGGGACAAAAACAAGCAGTCTATGTAGAAGAACATCTGTCTAATACAAACAAAAAGCTCTTCTACCAGGCAAGAGAATTTGCACGCCTAAGGAAATACGCATTTTGCTGGACTTCAAATGGCAACATTTTTCTTCGAAAGCAAGCCGGAGATAAACAAATTCTGATAAAGTCTGAAACAACTCTCAAGGAGCTTCAGGAATGACTATGTCACAGCTCAGTATTAGTAAGCAGTACTTCGTTAATCTACTTTGTTTTAGTGTCTGCTATACGTAAGTTATACTACAGTATTCCCACTGATAACTTGCTTGATACTTTTATTTTGTTACATAACTCAAGTAAAATGAATCATAATAAACAACATTCAAATCCATACATAAGCCACATAATAAAACACACAAACACACATTTTGTTACGTATTTAACCCCACCTTACCTAACTAATTCACACGACAATTGGCGTACTATATCACACCACACTAGTTTCTATTGCCTGACCATGGTATACATACCAAACACACCAGAGCTTTGTACCGTGTCATACTATCGTGAATCGTTTTTTACAAATGGCTAATATTCTGCAATCTATTATTACAGCTGACTTAGATGAATTTGAAGTAGCAAAATCATATAAATGTCCACCTTCAGATTGCTCGAACTACTTAGTAGGGTTGAACCATCATATCAAAATCATCCATATAAATATACGAAGTATAAATAAAAATTTTGATGAACTATTAGTATTGATAAAATTGCTTAATGTTAGTTGTGATGTATTGGTACTTACTGAGTGCTGGCTAAGTAAAGTGGTGAATCTCCCTGTGTTGAACGGGTATAACTCGTACTATACAGAACGGACGGCCAACCAGAACGACGGTATTGTTATGTATATAAAAGATAGCATTAATTGCACTGTTAAAGAGCCCAATTTTCTAAACGGAAATTGCCTAACATGTGAAATCACAAATAAACTCGCATTTGCGGCTGTGTATCGTTCCCCGTCATATAATACTAGAGCTGAGTTCGACAATTTTCTGAATAGCGTAGACAATATCCTCTTGTCCTTAAAAAACTATAAAAATATCTGCTTAATCGGGGACACTAATATAGACATCCGACCTATTGGTTTAGAAGAACGTGCTGCCGAATACTTAACACTAAACGCCACGCACGGCCTGTTACCCGCCCACCGGATACCTACAAGAATTAATAGCTGCATAGACCATGTGATGCTCAAAACGGACAAAACAGCCACATTACTTGTGATTGAGTCACATGTTACTGACCACCTCCCAATTCTACTCACTATTAATAATGTACCCTCCGGACGATCGGTACCGGCCCGCAAAATACCAAAAATTGACTACACTAATCTAACAAACCACATCGAAACCCTAGATTTCTCGAAAGTACTGAGAACTAACGACCCTAACCTAGCATCTGACACACTTACGGAAATATTGAATACCGCTTTAATAACCCACACAAAAATTGTAACCATCTCTAAGAAAGACAGAAATATTCAACCGTGGATTACACCCGGTTTACTACGGTGCATTCGCCACCGTGATAAGCTTCACAAAAAAGCCAGAAAATCGCCTGACAGCCAAATAATTCAAACCTCTTATAAACGTTATAGGAACTACTGTAATTGTCTACTCAAAAAACTTAAAAAAATATATGAACAAAATGAGCTACGGAAAGCAAAAAACGACCCTAAAAGACTGTGGAACAAAATCAAAGAAATCACTTGCACAAATAAGAAAACCAACCCCCCCTACGAGTTATTGAGTACAGTCCCTGATAAACGCGATGCAACTAACCTTGTCTGTAACTACTTTGCGAACATCGGTCAAAAGTTGGCATCCATGATAAATACCGCGGCCCAACCTTCCCCATCACATCTCTCCCCAAGCACGTGTCCCGCTACCTCCTTCGTTCTTCTCGGAGTGGATAATGCTGAAGTGGACTCCATTATCTCAAGCCTAAAACAAGACTGTGCCACTGGCTGGGATGGTATTCCCGTCAAACTAATAAAACTATGTCGACATGTCCTCGTACCACTTATTACTCACATAGTAAATTGTTCCATAGCCACAGGCATATTCCCTAATACGTGCAAAAAAGCCGTAATACACCCAATACATAAGAGTGGGAACAGAGATTGTGTAAACAACTATAGACCCATTGCTGTACTACCTATTATGTCGAAGATAATGGAGAAAATTATCAATAAACAACTTGTATACTACCTAAACAAATACAACATAATAGCAAAAAATCAGTACGGCTTCAAAAAAGGAGTATCTACAGAAGACGCAGTCATAGACCTAACTGAACTTGTTGCTAGGAAATTAGACAATCAACATAAATGCCTGGGTCTATTCCTTGACCTAAAAAAAGCTTTTGACACGGTCTCTGTTCCCACCCTTCTATCCAAGTTACATAGCATCGGCATACGAGGCATAGTTCATGATCTCTTCAAGAGTTACTTGATGGACCGAAAAATCTGTGTGAAGATAGGATCACATATTAGTGCTGATGAGATAATGTCATACGGAGTCCCGCAGGGCAGTGTCCTAGGCCCAACGCTCTTCCTTATCTACATCAATGACTTATGCACCCTTACTCTTCCATCTGCTAGTATATTTACCTATGCCGATGATACAGCCATCATAATACATGGGAAGAACTGGGATGAGGTGAAAAATAACGCTGAAGAATCTTTGCAAATTGTCATGGAATGGCTTCACAAAAATTTACTTACCCTGAACCTACAAAAGACAAACTACATCCCGTTCTCTATTCATGCTAAAATGAAACCCCCAAACATGTACTCAATTAGAGCTCACACCTGTACGGACAACTCGACCTGCTCTTGCCCAGCGCTCCCTCCAGTAACTTCTGTCAAATATTTGGGTGTGATGATCGATGATGGACTGCGATGGAACAAACATATAGAGACAACTGCCAATAAAGTCAGGAAAACAATTCACCTCTTCAAGTCATTAAGGCATTCTGCGGACCCAGAGACCCTAAAAATGGTTTACACAGCACTTTGTCAGTCCATCATAGGCTATTGTATTTTGGCTTGGGGTGGATCGGCCAAAACTAAATTCCTCGAGTTGGAGCGTGCGCAAAGGGCAGTACTTAAGGTTATGATGCAAAAACCCTTTCGCTATCCAACTCACCAGCTTTACACCGAGCTCCAACTTTTAACTGTGAGACAGCTATTTGTGCTAAGAACCACTCTCTGGAAACATAAAAAAGTACCACCCCCAGACTCAAATAAACGTGGTCAAAGAATAGTATGCCCAACCCCAAATCACAGAACTTCCTTCGCCAGAAGACAGCTGTATGTGTTGAGCCCTCTTGTTTACAAAAATATTAATAAGACCACACAAATAGCAAGGCTAAGCAAACAAGATGCAAAAGCTAAGCTGAAGAACATGCTGTACCTCCTAGACTATGCTCAAACTGAGGAACTACTCACCACTCTGATATAACTCACAACATTCCATGCAAAGACGTAATGCAGTCACCCACATCTTTAAAATAAAAGTAGACACCAAGCTCGTAATAACTCAAGCACAGTCTTACACTCGACACCACTACATTCACAAACTTAGGCTCCTGATATTACACTCACACAACACAAAATACACGCATTTCTTAGTTACACACACAAACACACACAATTACACCTTGCAAACAATACACACGACTCCCACTCACACATAAAAAATCAAACACACAGTCATTTTACTTTTTAATTTTAATTTATTTTTACTTTTATTTGTTTTTCATTCTTTTCTTTAAATCACTACATAATAATATATTCTTTTTGTATAACATCACCTTACCAGCTCTTAATTTTCATAAGGGTTTATAGTGTCCAAGTGGCAGTAGAACACTGACTCCTAAGTCACAGGTATTCCTAGTTTAGGAGTCAGGGTTTCAACTTCTGTGCGCCTTTAAATATTGTGAAATTTAGCTAGATAATAAGCATATTGTAAGGAATTGTATCAATAAAGTATATTATTATTATAAACATTTCGTATTCTCAAATTGAGTGAATTCGACACTAGCGCCAGCAAGTGATGACGAAAGAGAGGAATTACAACGGGTGAGTATTTTGACGTTTGTCCAAAGTATTTCGTATTCTCAAACACAATCCGCTCGCCGTATCGAAAGTCATCTCGCATCTCACACACGAATTCATCTGTCAAATGGAAAGTTACTATTTCTTGAGTGAAAATAAGTGTTTCAATAATTAAGTATGTGATATAAACGCAAAACAAAAAGAACAATTATCTATAATCTATACATTTGTGGTTTTCTTACAAAAAAAAGTTAGTATGAACTAACAAACCGACCTTAAAAAACTTCATGAACTTATTGTGTTTTCATCTATTTTTAACTTTTGTAGATGTCTCATTCTTTTTTGATATTGAGTTTACTGAAAGAAGATGATACCCTAGACGTTGCCGCAACCCGTCGCCAAGCCCAAAACATTAGAAATTTAAACTTATTGAGCCGTGGTCAGGACTATGTGCATGTGTACAGACTAACAGAGGAGCTTATTAGAAATTTAGAACAAGAGCTTAGATCTCTATTACCTGTGACGGCAAAAAAGGAAGAGGTCTGGCTAATAGAATTAAGGTAGATAATAGATATGTATGTCATGTTTTACTTATTTAAATCGTTAATATGTTAAACCATCCAACAACAGTAAAAAAAATACATTACTTTGTTTCTTTATCCATTTTTTTGCCGTCTTTATCGTACCTCCACCCATACTGTTTAATTTCACAGTGATATTATTCCACTCCTTATTAGCCGCCTGTTTAGCGCTTTGATTTTTGGCAAACCCTTTTGCCAAGCTAGGCTTCCTTTCTAAGAAATCGATTAGCGTGTCCACTTGAACCGCAGATGGATGCAAGTACGCTCAGCACTGAAGTAGAGAATTAACTATTAAATATGAATAAAACGATACCGGCAGTAACTTTTTACCACAGAAATCGTAATTACTTCATTTTGTGAAACACTTCACAGTAAAATCGCGGGGAAATAAAAATAATAAAGCTTGTTTGTCAACAAAAAAATGTGTAAATCGTTATATATTTATGAGATGTGTATGTTCGTAAAGAAACACAAAGAATTATTTAAAACAGCAGAAGAAGTATGTTCACGAAGTCGGCGTGACCAATACACACTTGTACTTGACGAACTGCCTAGGGCCCTAGGTGTACTAAATATAATAAAAACTGTGTAGCTATGTGTGTACGTGTATTTAATAAGTTACCAAAGACACTGAAAGAATTAAATTGTAGACTATTTAAATTTAAATTGTACAATTGGTTGAATGAAAATAATTTCTATAGTATTAAGGATTTCCTAGAACACTAATATTAGCAACATGCAACACTTGCATATTGCACTTGCTTGTGCTTAACAATTTTGCATGCTTTATTTTTAAGCTAAACATGTATGATCTCATTTTTATGTAAGACCTTTTTATACCGTGTTTTAAGCAAATAAATATATTATTATTATAAAAAAATAATTGGCGTGGGTACGCCTTGCGACTTGCGAGCGAGTGAATGCTTTTTTTTATACTCGGGTTCCCATATCTCCATGAGGCAAAGGCGACACTGCGTTCAGTCTAATTTTTCATTCTCTATCTCAAATGAAACTTGTAAATATTAAAACGTACAAAATAATGCATTTACATTAAATTTATGGCTGAAATAAACTATAAAATATTATTTTAGAGCGCTAATTCAGCTAAATTTTGTGAGTCGATATAAATCATAACAAGGCACAATTCAGTGCCACCGCTCTACTACCATAGAGCAATGTCACCTGAGTTCTCGAAAGTCACTTCACTTCACTTGGCTTTGATCGTGACATGAGAATACCAAAACTTGTACAGGCGAGATGAGAAGTGAAGTGAGTGTGACTTTCGAGATGATTTGCGAGATGACTATCGAAGTGAGTCACCGTTTACAGAATAGCACTGCAGATCAGGATGTTGATTGTAACAACAAATCAGAAATATGTTGCTCAGTTAGAGATGTGCGGTAATTCATCATCATCATCATATATGTGCGGTAATTATTTTTTTATAAACATTAGATTTGAAAATATTTTTTCACAAACATATTATGTTGATCCGAAACTACTTAAAATTGAAAGACCACCAGGTCATTTATTGCAGTAAAGCCTTCTTTCGGTAGGTACCAATTTCCAGAAATTTACAAATCTGTCTGAAGAAGTTTGTGACTTTAGAGATATTTTTTCTGCAAAAAGATTTTTTATTGCAAAATGATTTTGCAGTTCAATGAGTTCCAACTGCAGGAAATTTTAAACTTGTTCACGCAGGCCATTTAAAAGTCGTGCGCCCGCGGGCCTGGGGTTGGGCGGCCTTGCTTTAGGTTATAAATCTGTAAATGTCAAATAGGTAGGGACCAACCAAGCAACCTGTTAATAGATAACAGAGTAAAAATTACACAGTGCTTTTCAACTTTCCACTAATGTCCGAAAAGAGGTTCTTATCAAAAATTACTGTTTACGACAAGCCTTTACAGTCAGCCCCAAAAGACTAAACAAAAACCTAAAAATGGAACTAAAAATGTGGATTATGTCATCATCATTATGCCCGAAATCACCCAGTGTTGGGTATACGCCTCCCCTTTCTTCTGTCATAGTTCTCGGTTCTGCTGTGCGTCCCTCATCCATCTGTGTCTCCTTGGTGCAGTCCCCTATTGATCGATATTGGGGCAATAGGATCATGCAGTCTGACCTGCTTTGTTGCCGCATCGTACAGCTCCTTTAGTAGGTACATTAATTAACATACTGAGCCTCCAGAGCTCGACTCTGCCGAATGCTTTCTCATATCGACGATAGCTAAACACAGGGGCCGATTGTATTCTGAACTCTCCTCCATCATCTGCTTCACGGAATGGATGTGGTCGGGGGGGGTGTATTTATACTTTTGCGGTTGCACAACGACATGCTTTGCTTGGTAGTATAGATGTAGGCCTACTTTACCGCTTTCCTCAGAGGTGGTAATGGTAAGGTGGCGGGGTCTTGAGGGAGAGCGCTTCAATCACATAGATCCTCAAGGCAAGTCTGGTGTGTTCACCTTCACGAGGTTGTCGCCCTGTTCTTGGTGTAATTCCTTAAGAAATGTACGCAACAGAAACCACCAGGCGCTTTTTAACCTAACTATGACCCTCCGTGACTGAGTGGTCGTGGGCTCGGCCGTCACTAAACTCAGCTGACGACGAGTAGGTAAATCTAGTCACCTGTACTAGGACCTGTGCAGTTGAGCGCCGTAAGCAGGGATGAAGGAGTCCTGGAGGGTTGAGCCGACCGGCGCTGCTAGTAATGCGTCCGTAAGGCAACACGACCTCTTTGGTCTATATTTCAAACGAAACGATGGCCTTACCCTAAGAAAAGGAACAGGAGGTCCGCGGAGGTCGTCCTTGGATGGCCGAAGCGGTGGGTTAAGGTCATGCTGACGGTGTAAGTGAAGGTTGAACCCGATCAACCACCCGATGTCGTACGCTTATACGTTTTTTCATTTAGGCGCTGCGATATTTTTTCGGGTTTTCAAAAAACCGCGATTACTTAAAAATTATAAATATTTTATTAAATCTAATTCTGTCACAAATACGCACAAATCAAGAGCTACTCGTGTATTTATTCTACAGGCGCATAGTTTAAGAGCTACACGATTCTGCAAAACATTACCATAGCAGGAAATATAATATCTCGAAAACCTGAAGACACACAACCTACATTTTCGTTGCACTTTTTTACACAAATATAAGCTCTCTGGCCATGCACAATATTTCTCTCTCCAATCATTCGTTTAGAATTTTCCTGCTGGAAAAACGTAACCCTAGCAGGAATCGTTTTTTTCAGTTTTTTTCCAAAACGACAAAGCGCACCTATTTTTTATGTGGTGCACATTCACAGCAGATTATTCACTAATTAACGTTCCACTCTATATTACTCTAGGAGCCACTTTCCTGCTAGGGTACACTACACCAACCATTAGGTTTTTCATCGGGCAGCTGAAGTTGTGTAGTCATAGTAACTGACTAATGTGATGGTAATCCCTATAACAAATCATTCATATCATATTATAGCATTACATCATAGCAGGTTTACAAAGAAAACATCTATAGAGGACCTAACTAAAATTTTAATGAATATTAACTGCTATGCCAATAATAAATTCAAATCACTTAATCATGAAAATTACCATGGTCGAACAGGACTCTGACTAGCATGTGTTAATATCCATGTATTTAATGGTTTAGGTTTCATTGCCATCTGCTTGTGACGGGGTGATTTTGGACAAATAACATACAGCCTTTCATCTCTTACAACAAAATAACATGATTTACAACGCCGTCGCACGCGACCCTTGACTTTAAAACCACAAATTAAATTGATCATAGGAAGAGAAGGCTGTAACAGTCGCTCTCTTGAAAATTGTTGAAACGTACTCAGCATCGACATTTGTGTATTGCTGGCTGGTAAACTTCTAACAAATGACAATGTTTTCACGACGGACAGTATTCTTTGCATTTTCCTGTAAAAATGAAATTGAACATTTTAAGGATCTAAGGTTCATAAAATATTAAATACTTTAAAGTCATATAAAAAAGACAGTATTTTTTAGTTGCTATTAGAAGGTACATTATTAAAGATACCTGGATTAAGTTGATTGAAAATATTAATTTTGTAATCCTCAATCCGATTATTTTAGGTTATATTAGTGATTTGACATTTAATTTTGACAACAATAGTTTAATTTGGCACTTTGGAGTTTTGGACAGTGTTACCATGTGTGATGAAATGAACAAAAATTAAGTATTTATATTGACTGATGTCGTGTAAGTGTAAAAAGCCATCATTCTTCTGCCCACAGTGATAGTCAAACCGCTTCACAAAAAGATATGCAAGGAGGATATAGCTAACTATAGACCGATTGCTTGATCCTGTGTTTTCCAAGGTGATTGAAAAGATTATATATGTATAAAATTAATCAACAACTTTCTGACAAAATACAACATATTATTATGTTATGAACAAGCAGGTTTTAGAAAAAATAAAAATATTAATACAGCAATATATCATTTTTTACACGAAATAATCATAAATGTAGACAAAAATAATAAAACACCTATTTGTGCCATTTTCACAGATATGACTAAAGCCTTTGACTGTGTCAATCACGATGTTTTATTATCATCATCATTCTCTTGCCCTTATCCCAATTCATTTGGGGTTGGCGGCCTTGGCGCAGCATGTCTTCTTCTTCCACACTTCTCTATTACTCCGCATCACATGCCCATACCACGACAACCGATTACCACACAACTTTTCAATCACCAGCGCCACTTTCAGACTTCCTCTTATATACTCATTTCTTATTTTTTCCATTCGCGTAACACCATACATCCTCCTTAGCATTCTCATCTCCGCCACATGCAAATGCCTTTCATTCATCCCTTTTGTGACCCAACATTCTGATCCATAAAAGATAGCAGGTCTAACCATTGTTTTATAAATCTTTCCCTAAGTTTAAGGGGAATGCGGGAGTCGCAGATTGTTCTCGTGACCTGCCGCCATTTCATCCATCCCGTATTAATTCGGTGCTTTACACTTCGATCTATTTCGCCATCGCTTTGCACAAGTGAACCAAGATACCGGAAGAAACGCGCCATCTAGCGCTATGGCTCCAGAACTGGAGAGACCGCCGAAATCGCAGCACGTGTATTCCGTTTTAGTTCTGCTGATTTTCAAGCCAACATTCTCCAGCTTCTGTTGCTATTTCTCCAATCTGCTCTGGATCTCAGATCCATCTTCACCAACAAGAACAATGTCATCGGCAAACAGCATGCATCAGGGTGCCTCTTCCTGTATGTCCGACGTCAAAGCGCCCATAATCAACAGGAAGAGGTAAGGACTTAAAGCCGACCCGTGATGCTAGCCTACAGCCACACTGAACTCATCGGCGTTGCCAGCAGCTGACCGGACGTCGGTGTGGTGTGCCGGACTCAAAGAATACCACCACCCCATCTCATCCAGTGGGTGTCGTAAGAGGCGACTAATGAAATACTTACCATACTTTCAATAAATTATAAAGATATCTGCACAATAACATTCCCAAGGAGTGTTGACGTCAGGCAGGCGACCGGTCATAAAATCTTTGCCAAAACCCAAAGCAGTATGATTTTATTAACCTTTTAAGCGCTTGACTAAATATCAAGCTTAATAGCTACGGTCTAAGGGGAAATGTGCTAAATCTCTTAAAATCCTACCTCAATAACCGCACACAAAATACGGAGATTTCCAGAATTAAAGTAAAATTGTTAAATTCGGTGTGCCGCAAGGTAGTGTAATCGGTCTCCCGCTATTTTTGCTGTATATAAATGATCTGCCCCGCCAGATACCAAATTCAATGGTTCTATTTGCCGATGACAGTGTAGCAGCACAATACTTACGTATAAACATACGAATGAGAAGAGCGCACGCGGCCGTTTGCCACCGCGCGCCTGCGCATACTAAGTACCTATATATAAAAGTACTCTGTGATACTAAGCTAGGCAAAGGAAAAGGAATGTGGACCGGCCGACCGTATCATAGCGCCCGCATGTCGAAGGGAGCTCGACACATATACCCTATTTATTTAATATTCCATTGACTTTTCTGTATATAAGCAGCGGTTCCTAATAAACGACACAGATCATTATTCGCCTTCTTATTTACAACACGCAACCCCTAAAGTGGTGACCCCGCGTTCGAAATGGCTACGCCCGTAACGAAATAAACTACCACAATCTGTCAAATTTCTTTAATAGGTTTTTAAATTTTATCGCTATAGCATTAGGTTCAAGGTTGATTGGGAAAATTTAACAGTTTCATCTGATAGCGTCTGTACCTACTCTTTTTTATTATCTGTCTGTACCTTAGCAAAGCAGGGACGTTGGCCATTTATTGTGTTGTCGTAATAAACTAGTTCATTCGCCAACAGAGGCCATTGTGTATCATGCAAATAACGGCTTTTACAAAATGGTTAATTTTATGAGTTTCCTCTTGTAAAAAGCGATCTGCCACTTCAAAACTGCGAAATCGTGCTGTTTTCTATCACATAACAGAACATCACGCCTGTAAACCGCCTGTAAACCGGGTTAGGCAGAGGTGTACCTAATTTTACATCCACCTTTCGCCAGTTATGTTTATGTCCCATGTAATTGGGGGCCATCACATCTTACCTAGTACATATTAGGCACACCTACATGACTTACATGGTATATTTTAAGTACAATGTCGAAATAATTACGATACTATAAAAAAATACAGTGCTACGTTGGTAGCTCGAACGCAGTACCTACAGGTTCTAACAGGTAGAAGATGATTTGCATAGGGGCTGGGACAACGGGGATTAATTGTTGTTATAATAAATGTTTTTTCTGTTACTAATGTTGTATGTTCTATAAATGCTCTAAGCTAAGACCGATGTTCTTACGTAACTAGTTTTTTGTGATGTATCTGGACAAAAATATAGCCTACAGGTTGAAATAATAAATGAATTATGATTATAAGTTTGTGTAAAATATTTTATCACCACTGCTCTCAAAACGGTGAAGAAAAAAACACCGTGAAGAAAACGGCATGTACTTATAGAACCAAAAGGAAAGAAGGCCCGTGTCCCAGCAGAGGGAACATTTTATGCTGAAGTAATGTAAAATAAAATCGTTGCCTTTCCCTTATTCTAGGTACCTAAGTACTATAATTGTGTTGTAGTTCTACGTAGTTTCGCAGTTCACTTACAAAAACTGAGTTTTTTTTTGCTAAAAGTATTGTTTATTCATTCATGCATGATCAATAAAATAGCACTCATTGCTTTTGTCACATTACTAGCACTTGTTTGTTTCAAAAGAACAGAAAATATATTCGATAATTCGTTTGCATGCCATCTCCATAGGAAAAATGCTGAAGACTTCTGTACTTTTTCGCGTCTTTGAATCAGAAATATTTTATTTCTACAAGAAAAACAAACTTGGCAACCCTAAATACTTAGCATGCGTCATGCATGGGGCGCGTCGTAACTCGTAAGATAAGAAGACTTTGTTTGAATTCGTTATTTTATAAGATGTATGGAAAAAGATTTTCGATTTGTAGCTTTATAATACAAACATGAATCCTAAAAATACATAAATAAAAACTAACAACAATATATAAATATGAGAAAAAACCCTCTCATGGCCTGCCAGTCCTCCATGAAAACTGATCACTGTACACTTCAGCCAACTTCTATGTGCAAGCGGGAAAACACAGAACTAAAAAAAATGCATTTTTTCTTGACAAGCAGCGCCAACTTGAACTGCATAGGTACTTAAAGTGGTCATACTGTATGTTAATGTCAGTAGGATTGAAGTAAATATTATTGCCATTGCCATGTTGTTTGGGGTTGGGTTTCCCTTGTTGTTAGGGGTTCAGTTACAGTTGGATCAAATACAGGTTTTTGCATTAGTGTTGTTCTCACTCCTGGATCTGCCAAGCGACATTCCAATGCTGAAAGCTGCTGCTTAGTTTTGACGATTTTATGATTTTCTTTAGTTGAAATTGGTTGCATGTCAATAACGTGTTGCGCCAACTCCAAATAGAATGCGACAAGGCCAGGAAGATGATGATCATGATGATGGTAGGAAGTCAATAGTTCAGCACAGTATTTAAGGCAATTCCCATCCAGGGCCTGCTTCAACTTTCCACCCTGTATATTCATTAACAACATTGAAGATTGAATTAAACACATTTAATGAGAACATTCAGATCTGGAATTAACTTCTGGCATCTTTTTTGCCTCTTGGTTATTAGATATATCATCCAGCAGTGTTGCATTATAATTTGTTTCAAATTCTTCATTACTTTCTATTGGGCTTAAAACATTTGAATGCTTGCTCCTTTTGAATATAAGCTAGAAAACAGATACAAAACTGTATGAAATGCATTACTTCTGAATATTATGTTTTAATTTTACATTTTAAAAATGTAGGATTGAAAACATTTAAACATCAAACAATTAAATGAATCTAATTATTCATATTATTTGCTTTCCACAATGAAGGTAAAAGGTGTTACAAAAAGACTAAGAACAATATTATGGACCCTGTTCGGGCATAGCAATATATATTTGTACATATTTAATATATGGGGTGGAAGGGACACCAATGCGAAAACGCTTACCAGATATTCAGTACACCTTCCTGAGCCGCATCCGCCCAACAGAGAAATTTTTATATTTAAAAAAAGTCAGCTGTTCCTGTTTCCTGTTGTTATGAAAACAGCAGATTTTTTTACTTTCCAATGTAAAATTTCTAACCATTTTTGCGTTGGTGTCCCTTCCACCTTGTATGCTATGCTATTGTTACGAAATATCAAGCAAAAACTTTTAAAAAGCTGGGAAACATATATTTTATTTTAAGCTGTACTCTTAGGCTGTATACAGAAAGAAAGCTGGAAACTTATAAGCGCTTACCGGCGCTTGACAGCGCTGGTAACCCGCGCAAGAAAATAAATGAACACGCGCCGATAAGCACTGAACGGTGCCGAAAAGTTCCAACAAGCTTCAACATGCGCTGGTCAGCGCTGGGCGCTGCCATTTAAAATGAATAAACAACTGTGACAAAACGTGCAATTACGACAGGCATATTTATTTTGATAAATATTAAAATAGATAGTGACGTGTTGATATCCTTAGTCTTCAGTAAGCAACCTGTTTGGGACAGAAGGGACCAAATCATCGTCCGATGAGTCCGACATTTTGCTTGGTCTGCTTCAACCTGCTTCCTTTGTGTAGAACGGACAAGCGCTGTCAAGCACCGGTAAGCGCTTATAAGTTTCCAGCTTTCTTTCTGTATACAGCCTTACACTGTAATAATGTATGCTTTTAATATATAATATATGCATTTATTAATATATATATGTATATATGCATTATATAATATATGCATATATAATTTATGCATTATGCTTTTTAAATTTATGTCCACTGTTTGTTATTTCCCACAAGCCGAACACTGAGGCCAATTACATGAAGAATGTAAGTCAGTCTGGAAGAATATTTCTAGGCTGCACAGTCATTTATAGGGTTTTTAGTTTTAACTCCGCATCTGGAAAATACATCATCTAAGGATGTTGTCATAAACAAACAACAACTCCGCTCCTAAGATGACCCACTGACCAAAATTTGCTCTACAGAGTGAAAAAATTCAATTCAATATGGTAGTAAGGCACAGTAAACCTTGACTGTTTTGAGGTCTTTGCCCAGTAGTGGGTTGATAAGCTGAAAGTTACTAGTACCTATTGCTATTCACCTTCAGTAAAAATACATTTAAAAAAAGTCAGCTTAAAACTAATGAAACAAAAAAAATACAAACCTTGTAAACCTTAGGTTTTTCATAAAACCATATGAAAACTATAGAAGTAATGATCACCGTTATGGTAAATATTAAATAATTAGTGGAATATGTATAGGCATCTAAGAATATACTGTACCAACAACCGGCACTAAAATTCACCATACTTTTGTCATTAAATGTTCGGCTAAAGTGTAATTAAATTGCATCGAGAGAATTATGTAGAATATAAAGTTCTACTATCACGCTATTGTTATTGTTATTGATTGTGACAAATAGGGAATTGACATAATACAACGCAAACAAAAAATCTCTGACACTAATTATTCATTATTGGCACCAGTATTATATAAATTGATGCTCTGTGATGTGATTGGCATTTTCTTTTGTATATGTCTATGATTTTCTTCCAAGGAACTTATATACTAACTGGAAAGATAACGTGCAGCGGAAAGCCATTCCGAGCGAGAAAACTTCGATAGTGGATGTCATCCCTTTCTAATAGGGTATCCAATAATTTTGTACTTACATTGCATAGGTAGCAGTTTAATCAAAAACAGGGCGAAGCCGAAGGCTACGCATACTGTAAAACTCTGTATTGGGATAGATCTATGAAGTCAAGAATACGTGACACTTATTTTCGTACACGGTAGTCTACATCTTAGGTTACATCCTTCATTTGTAACGAGATTTTAAAGCGTACAGGGCTGCAACATTCACATAGATGAAGCATGAGCATGTAGCATTTTCAAACCACTTAATATGTAGTATTTGATAAATTTATTAATCACACTATACATTATTAAACGTATGGTTTTATGTTATTGTTGGTTTTAGTATGAGTCAGTAATCTTAAATTTAAGTGCGAAGATGCTGATGATGGAAAACGGTAGCAAACTAGGCAATAGGTTAAATACTTCTTCTTTAAAGGGACAACTTCAAGCCACCGTTGCTCAAGATTCTCATTGTTAGGGAGTCTGCATGGAAACAAAACAGTATTATTAATACACAAACAATAAACAGTATATAAAAAAGTAATAAAAAGTATATAAAAGTAAAGATAGAATTCAAATGTTTATTTTCAAGATGTTATTTTTGTTAATATAAAATTGAGTAATTTATTAAGGTTTGCTACTGCATTATAAATAACAATGTTTTGTATTACGTTACGTTTTGTATTATAGTACGCATTTGTACAAGATTATCATTACCGATATGGATCATAGAAAAGGCGTATTCTTTACAATATTTTCATGATCCCCGTTTACATATCTAGAACATTGTCACTCTAGTTGTAATTTGTAAAGAACTTACCTGACAAAAGAAATTCCATCCAGCAAAGCCCTCACTATTTACACCCCTTCACACAACTCGATTTCACGATATTTAAAGACAAAGATTTCACTTAAGTATGTAAAAAGAACTTGATAACGCAAAAATATGATTTCAGCGCGAAATTAAATCGGCCATATTGTTTGTTTAAATGAGTGTCATCTATGTTGCCATTCAGAAATAACTTAATTAATAAATAATTTAATTTATTTAAGCTTACTTTATTTCGCAAGAAATTATTATTTTGATATTAACTATTTGAATATTAAATTAATCCTGTTACGATTAATGTGCTAGTTTAGCTATCAACGTGATTTCTGATTGATACATTAAAAAAAAAAAAATTTTTTGTTTACTGGCAATTAACAATAACAAGGACACAATCCACTAGTGATCACTTTCTCGCTCTGAAGTTATCTTCCCCGTTTGAATTAGTTAAAGTAATACGAACTCTATCCTTTTGCAATAAAGTTCATTTTCAAACGGTTTTTTGATATCAAAATTTTGTTCGTAATCATTCCAGTTAGTATATAAGTTCCTTGTTTTCTTCAACACTTGACAGTTAGTTCGGTGTTGCCAGATGTGGCGCACACCAAGTCGAAGTCCAAGGTCCCTTTTTTTTTTTTGCGAAAATGGTTTTACATAAAACAGTTCCTTTTAATATACAGGATGTTTGGTGCATCGTTTGCCAAATTGAATTATCCGAATGGAGAGGTCATTTGCTTTCTTTTCAGGCCCAAGAACTCACTCTTGGCCACACCGGTTTTTTTATCCGGTTTTTCTAACTTTTATTTTGAAAAATTCCCAAACTTAGCATTAAAGCTTAAATTTAAAACAAAAGTTTAATCCTTAAATTACATTTTAATTTTTATACGTACTGTTGTGGTTCTGTCAAATTCAAAACTAGTCCCTAGTAACATCTATTTTTTTTTATGAATAACTCACAAAGCTTTTGGAAGAAGAAAAAATAATCTTCAGAATCAGAATCAGAATCAGAATATTTATTTGTAAAACATAGGTATTACATAAAGGTCTTAGGTTAATTAAATGGGCGCTATGTTTTGCCGTGAAGGCGTATAAATATTATTGAAAATAAACACAAAAAAAAAAAAAAAAACTAACAGAAACGGCAAAATAAACAAAATTAAACACTTACAAGAAAATAAACAAAAAATAAAAACCATTGCCATTTACAAATAAATATTCTGATTCTGAATAAATACCTAATTACAAATTGTCCGCCACTAATGCGTATGCACGTGCGACATATTCGTGTTATCTCGACTGTAGTGGTGCGTAAACCCATTTCTACTTTGATGGCTCAAAAAGCGAGCGAAGCGAATTTTAACACCTTACCTTGAACAGGTTAGAACTGGTTCAACCTTTCAAACAGGAATTACTTGGTTTACTAACAGACAAAGCCAAGGTTGTAGAGAAAGTAGGCTGCAAGAGCGAGCGAAGCAAGCTCGAAAATTTTTTGACACCTTGCCTTAGACAGGTTAGGATTGTTTCAACTTTCGATGTAGGTACTGGAGTTTCTTGGGCGGTCTATAATAGACAATGTTAAAATTCAAGAGAAAGTAGGCTGCAAGAGCGAGCGAAGCGAGCTCGAAAATTTTTACTTCTTGCCTCGAATAAATAATATATATAACAACATGTAGGTAATTTGAGATCATTATGTTCATATGCTACATTATTTGTAACCTTGTTTATGTAAGACCTCGGGGCTCCTATTTTACTTCAGGCTCTGTCTATACCGGTCGATCATTCGAAAATCCAATAGGAGTGCCAATCCAGAGGCAGAATAACTTCATTTTGGGCTTCGCCGCAGTCGGGTAAAAAAGGATAATAGTTTTTTTGTGAAGTTCTAATATTTGAATGTCTTTGGGTTAAAATAAGTTTGTAGCGGTAGCACGGGTAGGAGCTCATTTTAAGTCTGAATAATGTTTTAATTTGAGAGTGATTCTACTGTACGCTACAATTTATTACGTAGCTACTTCCGTGGCATCAGGCAGAGGGGAGGGGGCTTGGCGACGCCCAACGCCTACCTATGATATCCAATTTAAATTATTATAATGTCTGTCTGAAAATATAAGACTAGTAAAAAACTACCCCAAATATTAATGCCACCATTTTTTTTCCAAAGGTAAACTGCATTCAGACATTTTTGAAGTCGTTTGCTCGATTTGGGCATCGAACATCTAAACTTTTCTTCAAACCTGTTAATATATCGGACGTTCTGCTTCAAGCGAGAGTCGAGACCAGACTTAAGGTGTTATTTCTGAATAATAAAATTGCGTTTTATTTATCATTTTACTATATTTTTACACTTATTTTCAATCTTAAATTATTTGTTGTTTTTATTACTTAAGTTTGTAAAAGAATAGAATGACACCAAAATAAACACCTTTAACTTAAATCTAAAGTACCTATAATGCCAGGTATACACGCAGACTTTAGTTGGCGATTTAACAACGTTGTGTGGACCGGTATCCACGATGCGGTGAGTGATTTTTAGCAGCGATGAAATGTTTCTGGCGACACGGCATTTAAATAATCGCTTCAAATAAGAAAATTCACTAGCCGTGAAGCATTGGTAGCCACCGACGTCACACTTCACACTGTCTAGAGTTCTAGACCGTGGACGTCAAATTAAGGTGGTTAAAAATAATTTCACGAAATTAGAACACTGACAAATAATTTGCTTTCTTAATGACAAAAGACATCAGAAAGAATCGATTCCAATTTATCAATAACACAACAGTGCATGCACAGGCACCACATCTTAAAATACACAAATAACATTGACTGCTTCAACTTTTCTTACGGACTATATTTTATTTATTTAATTTTCTCCATCTTACGACTATCATTAATATTTGGACTAACCACTACAGTATGGACAGAACAATGTTTTTTCTGCGATCGCCAGCATGTCGCTGCATTTGTATACCTGGCATAAGTTTGCCTACATTGAATAAAGAGCAAAGATGATGATTGAACATTGCAAGACGAGAAAGTAATTGTTGCAAGATGTAATTGGAGCAATATGTTTAGGTGACGATATGGTTGCAAGACCACAACTAATTTATAACCCTAAGGCTATAAATTATTCAAAAAATAATATGTCATCAGTAAGTAAGTTTTTACTTCCTGTAACAGGGAAAATCCCAACAATATTTTAGCTCTGCTCTTGGCATGAGTTTCTTATTTTTGGTTGGTAATTTATGTATTTAATTTAATTTTTTTATATGTACATCATTTCAGCCATAGATGACATTTTTTTTGGTATGTGTACCAATGTTTCAAAATAACTTGCTAATTCGTCAATGGTGACATCACAGGGTGGATTGAGGGCTTGTTGGGAACAGCTGCCAGATCTACTACTCTGTTGTTTGGGTTCTCTATGCTCCTGAGAACTTGATACATCATGCTTCCACCATCTACTCACACTGGTTTCATTGCTGACTACATTTTGTACATTAGCACTAGACGATATTGTAAGCTGGTTACAGTTATCAACAAGTGTGCATAAACTTAATGGGTCACACCGCTCAATATCTGATAAATTTTTACTGGTTGTTTCCTGGCAGTTCTCTGCATCCAATTTAACAACATTACCACAGGTTTTTAATATATTTAATACTGGTTCTTTGAGTATTTTACTATGTTTCTTTTTGTAGATTCCAGGTTTTAGTTTTTTTTGAGAGGAACAAGAGCATCTTGCTTCTTTGGGAAGGACAGTAATCTTGGAAAAGTTTCTTTTCTGCAGTGGGTTTATGAATGGATTTTCATTACTTCTACTCTTACTTATTGGTGGTTCTATTTCTAGCCGTCCCATTTCCAATCCTAATAATATGTCTTCTTTATTCATGATTTCAAGTACTGCAACAAAAGATATGAATATTTTTAATATTTTATACGCAAACCCTGCGTAGGGAACATAGCTGTTTTTGACATGGAAAGAAAAATTCAAATTTCAAATTCATTGGTCGCAGGTTCAAACCCTGCTTGCACTGGAATTTTTCTTTCCATGTCAAAAACAGATATGAATATGTTTATCCATTCCAGTTCACTAGATTGTTAGTTATTATCAAGGATTGGTGTATCAACACTCCATAACAGTTATTTTCTCTATGTGTATACAAACATCTTATGTTATTCTATGTTTTGGTTTGCTACAGTTGCAGTGCTTTTCTGTTTGCTGATGAAGCAGAAAAGCACTGCAACTTTAATTTAACTGTAATATTTCAATGTTTACTTTTCTTTCTGCTGCAATTAAATGATTATTCATATAAATAATCAGTATTGAGAATAGTTGTTTATCCGTGTATGCATTCTAGCTAACTACAGGACAGAGAGGACTGTCCTGTAGTTAGCTAGACTGCATATTCTGGAATGCAACTTTTTCACAAAAATATTTTATCAAAAAATGATTAAATGCTGCCAGAGTTAATGGGAATGTATTTTTACTTTCTTAGTGCAGCACAAATTAGTAATCATTAAGCAACGTAATGAGGATTCGCGTTCCCAAAGAATGCTTTGTTTATGGATAACTTACCGACTCCACAGGGCTCCTTTGCCAGTTACTAAGTCACGATGCCGTTTGATAACACAGGAACAAAAATCACTTTCATTACACTACTAGATATGTAGGATTCATTTAAAAAACAAAATCGTATGCTTTGCTGACAATAAATAATTTGAGATTTTATTTTGTTTACGTCATGTTCATCATTTGACAATATATTACGCAGTCCACAGATCTGTCAAACAGCACAGATAACAACAATATATATATCTTACAATCATTTACTGGTTAGAGCATTATTTAATTTACAATTCAAATAAAAAAAAAAACGATTAAATAAACTAAAATAACTAAGCTTTATATAAAAAGTTAGTTAGAACACAATATTGTCAACATACCTTACATGCTGTATTTATTATGTGTGGAATATTCGGCTAACAGTCCTTTCTTCCTTACATAATATTATAAAATTTTAAAAAACACACACTACTTTACTCGAAAAAATCATCAACCGCCTTTACAAAAGTGGCTGACCGTTCTGTGATTGCCGCAAGGAACTTATTTACTAAGACCAAGGTACTTATATACTAACTGGAATGATGACGTGCAGCGGAAAGCCGTTCCGAGCGAAAAAACTTAGATAGTGGATGTTATCCCTTTCTAATAGGGTATCCAATATTTGTACTTACATTTGGGACAGTTATTCTTTTCTAACTTACTAGCACCCCTGCTTTGCATGGGTAGCAGTTTAATCAAAAACAGGGTGAAGCCGAAGCCTACGCATACAGTAAAACTCTGTAATGGTATAGGTCTATGAAGTAAAGAATACGTGACACTTATTTTCGTTTACGGTGGTCTACATGTTGGGTTCCATCCTTCATTTGTAAAGAGATTTTAAAGCGTACAGGGCTGCAGCCCTGTACGCTTTAAAATCATTCACATAGATGAAGCATGAGCACGTAGCATTTTCAAATAACTTAATATGTAGTATTTGATAAATTTATTAATCACACAATACATTTTTAAACGTATGGTTTTTTGTTATTGTTGGTTTTAGTAGGAGTCAGTAATCTTAAATTTAAGTGCGAAGATGCTGATGATGGAAGACGGTTGCAAACTAGGCAATAGGATGAATACTTCTTCTTAAAATGGACAACTTCAAGCCCGTTGCTGAAGATTCTCATTGTTAGGGAGTCTGGATGGAAACAAAACAGTATTATTAATAATACTGTTTATAATAGTATTATTAATACACAAACAATAAACAGTATTTAAAAAAGTAAAGATAGAATTCGTTTATTTTCAAGAAGTTATTTTTTTATTATTAAAATGGAGTAATTGATTAAGTTTTGCTACTGCATTATAAATGATGTATTTTGTACGCATTTGCACAAGACTATAAATACCGATATGGATAATATAAAAGGCGTATTCTTTACAATATTATCTTGATCCCCGTTTACATATCTAGAACATTGTCACCCTAGTCGTAATTTGTAAACAAAGTTAAAAGAACTCACCTGAAAAAAGAAATTCCACATCCAGCAAACCCTTCACTATTAAACCCTTTCACACAACTCGATTTCATATTACATATTTAAAGAGGAAGATTTTACTTAAGTAATGTGAAAAGAACTTGATAACGCAAAAATATGACTTCAGCGCGAAATTAAATCTGCCATATTGTTTGTTTATATCAGTGTCATCTATGCTGCCATTAAAAAATAACTTAATTCATAAATAATTTAATTTATATTAGACTTACTTTATTTCGCTAGAAATTAGTACTAGTTAAATTATAAGTCTTAAACAACATCCGTAATTAAATAAATTTAAACCAAACCTAGTCTTTTTTATAAAATAGTTATCCTTACTAAACGCAAAACGTATGCGCAACAACATCGCACACACGCTCATGCATTAGCGGCCGACGCGACACGCACACTCGAGCGCCTGCCAGCTGACCATAGCTGTTGGCATTAGATGTGCGTTAGTTCAATGAACGAAATTTTCTAGTAAGAGAAATTATCAACACGAATCTAAGACTTTAGGTTTAGTAACGGGGATGCATTTAAAACAGCGACTTTATCTTTCGAGATTGCACCCCCGCGAATCCCTCGATCCCTCTGATAAGTTGTGTTTAGGTACAGTTTAATGTTTGTACTACAAAAATATTTAAAGACGGCGTGTTTAAAAGATTTGAATCATAATATTTACAGTGATAAGAATACAATCGTATTGATAGGTAGAAGTAGGTAGATACTTACAGAACTGGACTATTTACACTTTACACTTATTTTATTGATTTGCACTATTTCTGCGATCCGCTTTCATTAAAGTTTTAAAATGACCACCGCCTTGTTCTATGCACTTATTTGCACGCTTTCTTAAATTGTATTTCAATTTTGTAAGCATTTCAGTATCACTTTTCACCGTCACAAATGCTTGTTAATTTTTTGTTTTAGTTCCTCGTCACTTGTAGATTGAATGACGTACACGAGCGATTTTATGCGACCCCACAAATAAAATTGTAATGGTGTTAAGTCAGGCGATCTGGGTGGCCACGGCACAGGTCCTCCGCGACCTATCCAACGACTGCCTTATTCCGCATCCAGATGCCTCAGTCGCTGAGTTGCAGCCAGCATCGTCCTGGCGCTTACACTGCAGCCAAAACCGTCATTGAACTCGAAACACTCAATCAAGATTGGTCGATGCGACCCAGGACAGCGAGCCAGGGACCTCACCATCTCCGTGTATTGTATGTTTTTATATCGGAAAGCCATCGCGTGCGGAAAAAAATATGTCACGGAAGTAAATTAAAGAACAAAAACACTAGATCGCTACCGGCGGATGACTAGCAATGCAATGTTAGGTACTCGGCGGTAGCGGCGGCCTGTGTGTCGGCATTTCGCATAACCGTCAAAGAGGTTGCGACAAATGCTTTAACTCTTTGCAATAAGTTCTAAATTTTTTCAAATTAAATAATTTTATTTTGTAAAAATGCCTAAAAATTGTTTGTAGGGATACTCTGATGACCAACTAAGTTAGGTCGTGTATTCAAATAAGCCTTACTCGTTGCAGATAAAGGTAAAGCCAACCTTTGGGTCACGGGAAGCATCAACTAAGCGTTTAGTAATTTCTTTAATAAGGTTATGAGCAATCGGACTCCACGGCCCCAAAGTTTCAACCCATAACCGTTCGATAAAATAGTTTCTACAAAGGTACTAATATTTAAGCCACTTGAGGTTCTCCGCAGCTGCAACACAGCGTGATGGGCTTGGAAGATGTGATGGCGCAAGAGTATCGACACATCATTGAATTTTTTTCCTCGTGTAGGTATATTATATTATCAGCCATTTGTGTCCCACTGCAGGGCAAAGGCCTCCCTTCCCTCTTTCCACTTATCCCTATCCAGTGCTGTTGCTCGCCAATCTTTCTGAAAAGAGTCGAGATCGTCCCGCCATCTCCTTCTGGGCCTGCCGCGTTGCCGTTTGCTGTTGTTTGGGACCCATTGTGTTATTACTTTAGCCCATAGCTCCTCCGGCATGCGACAGATGTGGCCTGCCCAGTTCCATTTAAGCTTAGCAGCCGTGTGACTTACATCGGCAATTTGTGTTTTGGAACGCAGTAACGAGTTCCTTATACGATCAGTAAGTTTAACTCCAAGGATACTCGCTGACAGACCCCGAGTGTGGACTTTTGATGTTTGGTTAGTGACCATGTCTGCGCTCCGTAGGTGAGGGTAGGAAGAATGCACATGTCCATGAGTTTTCTCTTCGGTGAGAGAGGGAGAGGTCCCTTCATGATTTGCTTCATCGACCAATAGCTCTTCCAGGCGTTATCGGTGCGTCGTTCAACTTCTTTATCTTGTCTTGCCTGGAAGGAGACTATTGGCCGAGGTAAATGTACTCATGGACATATTCAATCCTCACACCCCCAATTCCTATGTTGCGCTTGGTGCTGTTGGTCATCACCTTGGTCTTCGTCATATTTATCGCGAGTCCGACTTCGAGGCTGGCATTGCTCAGTTTTTCGAGCATTAGGCCTAACTCGGCTGCCGTGGAGGAGATTAGGACAATATCGTCGGCGAAGCGGAGATTTGTTAATCTTCTATCGCCCACGATGATGCCCTTGTCCCTCCAAGTGTTATTTAGTTTTCTAAAGACTCTCTCTTTTTGGATAGGGAATGATGGTCCTGTGGTGTTTATTTTGTTGGCTGCTGTGCTATTTTGGTATTTTTTTTGTTGTAAGTTTAGGTAACTATATTAAAATTTCTGCCTGCATAGATTTAGTGATTACAGATACTATCAGTGCCACTAATCGTCGCCCACGATGTCGTTGAGTTCCTCAGACGTGTCAACTGTCACTACTCACTTGTCAGTCAGTAGCAAATGTCATCTACCTATTCTTCATGATTTGTTCTCTGAGTTATTGAATATTGCTAGAACGTTATCTTTATCTGTTCAATCACGAAATCAAACAGGAACTGAGAGACAAGCACAGATACAACCATCCTAAATACAGTTCGAAATCAATACATGTCGTGAAGAATTGAACAAGTTCTGTTGTGGGGAAATTAATATTTTGAAATGCCTTGTATACGAAAAGATGTATTTTGGATCGGCATTATATGTTTGATTAGTTTCTGTTATGGAGAGCACCTGAAATCAGCGTCTTCATCGAGTGAACAGAGAAATCCCAAGTCGCTATTTACTGAGCCTCATACTAACTTTCAAGGAAAAGTGCACACCAATTACAACAGTGATCACGAATTTGGCCTGTCAAGGTCAAAACGAGCCAGTTTACCCAATCAGAGTGTTTCGAGTTCTAGTGAATCGCCTGTGAGTAGTCCACCTGTGAATTCAACAGTGAGTTCCTCAACGGAAAGTTCAAATATTGCTACAGAAAAGAATGATAAAGAATCTTCCATACTATCAGTAGTGATGGTAAATATATCTTCATCAGCAAGTCCAAATGCCTCAGTTGTAAGTCCCTCTGATGCAGCACCGTTGCCTGAAAAGAGTTCCGCAGAAGATGAGCACAACAGTTCTATGGCCATATTCTTTGTGTTATGTGTGCTGGCTTTAGGTATTTTACTGATTCATCTCATGCTCCAAACTGGATTCTCATATCTTCCTGAGAGTGTGGTAATAGTGTTTCTTGGTGCTTTAATTGGTATGATTATCAACTTGATGTCCATAAAAAACATTGCAAATTGGAGAAAGGAAGAGGCATTTTCACCAACTGCTTTTTTCCTTGTTCTGTTGCCTCCCATTATATTTGAATCAGGTTATAATCTTCACAAGGGTAATTTCTTCCAAAACATTGGATCAATCTTATTATTTGCTATAGTTGGAACTGCTATATCAGCATTTGTCATTGGTGCTGGTATATATTTGCTAGGGTTAGCCCAAGTAGTGTACAAACTGAGTTTTGTTGAATCATTTGCCTTTGGCTCCCTGATATCAGCAGTAGACCCTGTGGCCACGGTGGCAATCTTCCATGCTCTTGACGTAGACCCCGTACTCAACATGTTGGTTTTTGGAGAGAGTATACTAAATGATGCTATTGCTATTGTTCTGACAACTGCTGTTTTGGACTCAAATGATCCTCTCATGTCTACCGGGGAAGCAATTCTTTCTGCAATCAACAGGTTTTGGTTAATGTTTTTTGCATCAGCAGGCATAGGGGTGTTGTTTGCTCTTGTTAGTGCTCTTCTATTGAAACATGTTGATTTGCGAAAGAACCCATCTCTGGAATTTGGTATGATGTTAGTGTTCACTTACGCTCCATATGTACTGGCTGAAGGTATTCATTTGTCAGGTAATTACTTTATTTTTATTGAATTATTTTAATTGTTGTGATGGATTAGTTTTTGATGTTGTGGTTTTTTATTCATAGTGGTATTTATACTTATATATTTTGTTTCAGGAATAATGGCAATATTGTTTTGTGGTGTAGTGATGTCTCATTACACACATTTCAACTTATCAACAGTGACACAAGTCACTATGCAGCAGACTATGAGAACACTGGCATTCATTGCTGAGACCTGTGTGTTTGCTTACTTAGGATTAGCTATATTCAGGTATTTTATTATGATTAACATGGACTAGCAACCCAAATAATACAGGAAAATATAAGCCTAATTGCTTTTTTTTTACAGCTTTCGACATCGTGTGGAGCCAGCCCTGGTAGTCTGGAGTATAGTCATGTGCTTAGTTGGTAGAGCGGCTAACATCTTCCCACTTGCTTTGCTCTGCAATAAATTCCGTGAGCATAAGATAACTAAGAAAATGATGTTTATTATGTGGTTTAGCGGTAAGTCCTTCATGTTTGAACATTATCCAATGCAGATTTGTTGTATAAAAGGGCCTTAGACAGGGTTCCCAGATCTATATTATTTACAGAGTAAATTCCGGACGTTTGAAGAAAAATTCCGAATTATTTTTTTGAAATTGTGTAGTACACATTGACTTTGTTACAGTAGAACTACTTGTTTCGTTTTGCCCGTATTCCGGACACTGAGCTAAAATTTCGGTCATGTCTGGAAAATAACAGATGTATTCTCATCCCAAATTTTCCAGAAGAAGAAGCAATTAAACAGAAGTACTTAAATACCTACTTACATTTCCAGGGCTGAGAGGTGCAATTTCTTACGCTTTATCACTTCATTTGGGCTTTTCTGATGAAACTCGACATGTGATTATTACTACTACGCTAATAATCGTCCTATTCACCACTTTAATCTTGGGTGGATCTACAATGCCTTTATTAAAGTTTTTGCGAGTAAGTACATATGAAAATAATTATTTGAATAGTAGAACGAATCATTTCCTAACCAATTTATTGCCGGAGACTTTCTTGACGTGGTTAATAGATTGATATCAATATTCAAAATGTCCTGTTAACTGCCGTTTTGCCCATGTCGATTTAATTTTTTTATGCCTGTCGTATAATCAAAAGAATATTACAAATAAAATTAATAATATTTACTTTATTGTAACTACCTTTTTTACAGGCTAACAAAAAAACGAAGCGTTCCAGATCATTACGTAAGCAGAAGGAAGTGAGTTTATCTAAAACAAGAGAGTGGGGCCAAGCTATAGACTCGGAACATTTGTCTGAGATAACGGAAGAAGAATTGGAGGTAAGAGAAAATAATAAATAGGTATTATCATCATCCACAGCTTGATTTAACCCACTGCTGGGTATAGGCCTCACTTTTCTTGTGCCAATCTCCGCGTTCCTATGCCAGCCTCATCCAGGTTTTTCCCCCGACGGCAACTACATCTCGCCGCCGGACGACCCACATTTCTTTTCTCCGTTCTTGTATGCCAAATATTAATAAGTAGATAATTAGGTATACCTAGTCGAAATTATTTCTGCTCCAACTTTGTTGGCCATTCCAACAAAGTCAAGGGTCTGAAAAACATGGCCATTATAATTAATTAATTAGTGAATTACTTGGTTCCATAACAATTTTATCACTTTTGATGACATAAACTACTCGTGAATTGAAACTTCACTAAAGTTAAAACAATTAAATTATTAAATTGGTGTTAAAGCAAATATGAACTTCTACAATAGAAAGTGCAAATGGCATTCGACTTAAAAAACAAAGTTATAAAGCAATAATTAAAAGGAGTTGGCCTTGTAATTATTGCTTTCTTTGCTTTGCTGCACCTAAGTGCACAAGCGATAAAATATTTATTTTCCTAACTGTATTAGAAAATCGTGAACAGTGGGTGAAGTTGGGATGTGGTTGATGATGATCAGAAAATCTGATTCTTGGTATATGGTACATTGGTATCGTGGTCGCAAGCTCGACTGCTGAGAGTGAGTGCGATGCGAGTTGGTGCAGCAAAGTGATACGGTCAGGAAGATTATTAAATAAATGATATATCTACAACACCGCAAACAACGCTAAATTACCACAACAAACCGTCTTAAAACCTGCTCAGTATTTTCGGGTCAATTAACGCAACAACAGTTGGGACCATTTAATTTTAGTGATCGATTGAGCGATTCGTAACAAAGCATTTCGTCTGAAAACTTTTAAATATGATAAGATAGCTTACCCGGCTGTATGAAAAGAATATATCGGACAAATTCCCTTCTGTATCAAAAAGTCCTGAAAAAGAAAATGGTCCTAATAGCAAAATGACACCTGATTCGTGATAACTATTAGCAAAATGTCCTGCGAACTGTAGGTCCCTATTAGCAAAACATCCTTTGAAAAGATGTCTTATTAGCATAAAATACTGTTCACAATCTAAGTACAGTGATGTTGAAAAATAATCGGATTCATCATGGCTCGTTATGCACTTATAAGGTACAATTTAAATGAAGTGTAACTAAATTCGACCGAATCGAACCCAAAGGGGCACTTTACTTTGTGTACTTATGTACATTATTCCATCACCTTTGCCCTTTAAACTCTGAAGGAGAGCATCGTGAGGAGACCAGCAATCGAGACAAGACAAGAAATTTGACATCCCAGCCTGTCTGTGACCCAGCAGTGAGAATATAATAATATATGCTAAAATGGCTGTTAACTAACTTTATTTAAGCAATTGTTGACTCTTGAGTTATAAATAACTCCAGGTACTGGTTCTGTAATCTCCCAGGCCGGGGATTTGGTATGTTCTTGGCCAATTATTTAACTTTTATGAACATAAAACCAAATACGTGTTTAAGACATTTGGTAACCTTTCGGTACACGTAAACCTTATCATTGCTTAAACGTTTCAGGTTAATTATTCACATGCAGCGCGACTGAGAGGTTTCGTGAGGTTAGACATGAAGTATCTGACTCCATTCTTCACGAGGAGATTCACTCACCAGGTAACAACTGCTATTAGGTATTAGATTTATGCGAACTCAATTATTGGCGATTAAAGTGCCATGCATTATACAGGATGATCCATTAAGTGCAAAAGTGCACAAATCAAAACCTACAAGAGTTAGATAACGTAATTAGGAACCAAGTTGTCCACTTTACTGTCAAGAATAAGTACCTACGTATTCGGAATACGGCATAATTAATTAAGTTATAGCAATTTGGTACCCACTTGCGTCTGCCATTTTTTTATTAACTACAAATGAACGACATGGCCGCTTAGAACATACATACTCTACTTGCAATAGGTTTAACTCTAAATATCTTATTGTATAATAAATTTTAAAAAATCTGTACACCAATAAAAAAATACATGCACACACAACAAGACATTTTCGGCATTGCTACGTGTTTGTCTTCCTACTGTCACGTGGACGAAGTTGTGGGCACATTATTAATGTTAAGATTTCAATTAATGGAAATTTAAATGCTTATTTTTCAGGAGTTGAAAGATTGTAAAAGCCAAATGACGGATCTTACCAACCAGTGGTATCAGGCTATAAAAGTATCGAATGATCGAGAAACTGATGAAGAGGAGAGTCTGCAACAAAGCTCTCAGTCTAATTCACAGACGAGTCTGCAGCGAGGTGTATAAGTTGACTCAATTTGTACTCATTTGGTGAGAAAGGCTTTATACAGCCTTTAGTTCAGATTGGCAAATACTTCATATCTACATTAATAACATTAAAATAGTGTAAGTAATTTTTATGTTATATAGACCTGATTTGTTTAGCAGGTTCCTTTGGGTTAACCAGTGTTTTTTTAGCAAATTGTACTGCATTATATGGTGTACTTTCCATTTTCGAATAGCTTGCAGTGTTAAACACTATTCGTACTGTGTTAGATAATTTATTAGCTTGGTTTACAAGTTCACAATTAATACAATGGTACAATTTTCGCAACATTGCTTTAGCAAAATATTTACCTACTTCTTCAAATGGAGGAGGTTCTCAATTTGTCTGTATTTATATATATTTAAAAAATGTATTTTCTAGATGTAATCACATGTTGTAGTAATGTTAGTTAATATTCTTACTTATTAATTTAGCACTTGTATAGTTTGTGTATTGTCATATTTTTATTTTTGATTCCTATTTGAGTATTAAGTCAAGTATTGTGATATATTTGAGTATTGATAAAGGACTAGAGTATTATTTATTACGAAATAGTGGGCGCCAAAGATTTACATGTTTTATTTAAACTATTACTGCAGAGAAATCCTAGTTCTACGTTCATAACTAGCACTTGACGCGTAGCCTATTAAGAGACATACAAAAGGCGTCGTAAGCATCAAGCATCTATGCTTATAATTGTTTTGTAACAACAGTTACTTTACGTTTTGCCAGACTATTGTAGTATTTGGTTGTGTGATGTAAACATACACATTAAATGTGATTTAGTAATTATAGATATTTGAAACAATATGTACTTAAGTGTTGTTAATTAGCTTTAATTGTAATCAGCTTTCTCTATGTAAAGCAAAGTATTTCTTCAGATTGCATTTGTTAAGTTTCGAATTTTGAAATTAACATTAATTTCCATTTTGAAGAAAAAAATTTAATCAGTATAATACTATAGTTGATACATGGTGTCATATTATTGTTTAAACAAATCAATTAAGTTTATCCTATTAAATTAGATGGCTAGTCTAAAGAAATAGCTGTAAGATAGCATATTTTTATTTTAAATGTATTGTTTTACATTATCAAGTTAGAATTAGTACATAGCTTCAGTTAAAGTGATTATAAATCATTTTTAAAAAAAATTAAAGAACCGAGTTAAGCAGCTGTTATATGATTTTTATGTAAAATATTACTGAAACTGTCCTATTAAATATTTGTATTATGTGCAAAAGCATTTTTGTTCATTTAAACCCATTAGGATTTATTACAAAATATTCAAGTATAGTAAGTAGCTAAGAGGTATTTAAATATTAAGTTAGTACAATTCAATCTTCCTCGTTTTCCAAATTGATGTGACTACCAAATTTTCCATACAATTGTGCTTTTAATTCACCCATTTGAGATTTGAGCTCATCACATTTGCCTTCAATTTCATTGATTTCAATAACCTTCTTTGATTTGGCATCATCTAATGATTTCTGAAAATAAAATGGTTTGGTTAAAATCAAATTCAAGAGGGCACAATTGCTGAATACTTTATTTCTTTTGGCCTGCATAGGTATATGAACTACAGAATTTATTATAATGGTACTCCACAGAACCTAAATACATTTTTCTACACATATGAAGTCACAAAGAAGTTAATAATCTATACATGGGTATAACTTAATTATGTGGACATTTTGAGAATGAGCCATTTCTTTTGGTTGTTTACATGACATAACCATTTGACGACAGCCAACTTTAGGATCAGGTAAGAGGGATCAAGCTGAGATGGTCCTATGAATAAGAACCAGAAATTACACATTTTATTAATTTGAGTAAGTTATACTTAAGTACACTTATTACAACACAGATTACTAACCAAAGTGTCTTCAAGCCCTTGACAAATGAAAATTTCACCAATCAGGTATGGAATCTTTTCACCATCATCAGCAAGACTGAGTTCTTCTACAGCTTCTTCTAAATTCTTCATATCATTCTGTTTAAGTTTGAGTTCTTCTTTGAGGTCGTCTACTTTAGCATTTAGACGAGCAAATTTGTTTATTTTCTGCTGATCTTCAAATGAAATGTGAACATCTGAGTCCTAGAAATATAATTATAAATTAGAAGTCAAACTAGTCATCATGATACCAAAACGTAACCTCACTAAATTCAAAAACTTAACTTACTGGTTGAAAAGTGCCTTTTCCAGAACTTGCCATTGTATCGATGTGTTACTGCAATGGTTTTATCAAGTTATTAAATAGATAGCACCACTTTTTGTTCAATGTGCGACAACCATTCGAAATCATAGACTCCTGTTGAATCTGAAAAGTGACAGTGACAGAAATGAGACAACTGACAGATACTGGTACGCAGGTGACATGAACAGACAGGAGGTGACATGGAATTAGTAGCTACTGGAGATTTTAGTGGTGTTTTGGCAAAATTGGCATTGCCAATCGTGAATAACGTCGTAATTTTGTTTTTTCAGTACATTTTATAAATAAAACTTATACTGTCACTTACGGGATATCTTCCGCGATTGTTCGTGATTGTTGTTCGTAAGTGATAGTATAAGTTTAGTTGTACACCGTGAAAGCTTAAAACAGCATTTCATAAATGTTTGGCAAAAATGACCCCTGTCAATATCAATCAAGAGACATGGATTTTTTAGCGCGTGACCAAAATCAAAACTAAGTCCACTCCTCTTCGAAAATCTTGTTATTTCAAATACAATTTTATAAAACAGTTTCGCCAAACGATCTTTACACATTGCAGCACTAAATCGATAACACCAAAATCAATGCTTCTACTAGTTTAGTACATTATATCCATAGAATTACTGGCCTACAAGATCTCTGATTTTGTATTACAATCACACTTATAGAGTGAAATCACATGTGTCAGCATCGATTCGCATTCAGCTGGAGGTTTTTTTCAGTGTGAGCACAGAGTAATAAGCTGTGGAGGCAAATCGCCGAACAAAATTGTCTGCCACTTTTTGCGGGAGGTGAGGTAAACACATACAGCACACAATGAGAATTTGACAATGACACACATAGACATGCATCCTATTGCTACAAACGCACACGAAGTAAAAACAATCACACAATAAAGAAACACACACACTTTGCCAAATTAACGTGTAGGTATTTATACAATTGTCTTACAACAACCAACAATAATGCTAGTGATGTGAAACAACCAATGAGTGGTATTTCATTCGTCATTCATGAATGAATGAATAAAATTATAATTTTATTTTGTTTTCTTGTATATTATATATTTATACTTAAATACTGTCACAAATAAATAAATGCACAGTATGATAATTGACCAGCGAAACAGTCAGTAATAACGACAATATGTACGATAACGATAATTTTTTGTTCGGACACACATGAAAACTAAGGGTAGAAGAGACACCGAAACTAAAACGGTTACCACGTATTCAGTACATAAATCATTCTGAACATAGAATATTTCCTTGGGTAACCGAATACGTGGTAACCGTTTTAGCGTCGGTGTCCCTTTCATCTTGCCTTGTTTTAAACTGCAAAACAAACAAACTGATAAATGAACTGAAAACCATTTGTTTTATCATTAATTCGTTCCCGTTATCCCGCTCCTACGCCAAATCACCTACTTGTTACCCCTCGTAGTAAGTTTAAGCCACAGAGCATCATCATTTGTTTCTCGGATCGACGTAGCAGGAATCGACATAATATGTATGTAGAGTGAATGATTCATATATGTACAGTGTCCAGTAAATAGTATGACATAGTGCAGAGAAAACAACAATATATGTTCCCCAAAATGTTATGGATTTACAGTGACGGCACCGGGCGTCCGGCTCCCTGCTTATGCGACTCAGGTAATTCCCGAAGTAGCCGTGCCCCGAGAGCACCTGTGTCTTCCGAAGCATAAGGCAACCATGCTTCCTCCCGAGCCAGCCGTCAAGTACTTTCCGGATTGTCTCGATTGTGTCGAGGCAATCGAGGTAGGGAGGTAGGGAGCTCTAGCCTCCCCCGCCATTACTCCACCATGACCTGAAGGAGCTGGGACCGGCGCAGCGTTATCTGTCACTGCACCAGCCTTTCGCTCCGATCTTGGCCTTCAGGTCCCGCGGCACAGATCTGGCCAGTACGCAAGCCGCCTCGTTGGAGATCGTGCGATAACTGCGATATCCCCTTATGAAACTGACGGCCATCGCTCTCTGCGGTTTGCGCAGAACTGCAATAGCGGGCTTTCAGGTCTGTTGCCCATACTGTGGCTCCGTAAAGGGCCATCGATCGCACGACTCACACGTACAATCGCCCACAGGCTGTACTCGGGCCCCCCAAAATGGGAAGCAGCGTGAACAGCGCTCCCGCCGCGCCCATCAGCACGACACCGCGGCACCAGCCGCTGAAAGTGGGGCCCGAAATCCCAACAACTATCGAGCAATAATCCTAGGTACTTCATGGTTGACTCTTTAGTGATCCCCGACCTTCAACCACAATGTGTGACCCCAACGGCGGCACCCGTCGTCGGGAGAACATTGAGGGCGGAGTTATTAGGAAATTAACTTTGAATTTGATTTTATAGAAACAAACAGTCCTTTATATGGTTTAACCCTTCCGTCGTTTAGATTTGAAAAATGCTAAACGAGATAGCAATTTCGTTTCAAGGTCATCAGCTTAATCCACTTTAACTGACTCCTTCAAAAGAAGAAGTAAATTCTCAATTCGTTGTATTCTTTATCACGTTGACTGATTCTTTTTGCATTGAAAAGGGGGTAGTTATCTTAGGCATTACCACCACCACTTTTTTTTTAGATGGGAACAAGGTTTTTAAAAAGCATCATTTAACGATACGACCTATCTCAATGTTTTGTCATTTGATGTGCATCGTGTTTTTTTCGGTATATTTCTCTAACCCTTAAATACGTATATTGCCATGAGTTTTTCATCAGGCGGAGTTTAAAATAAATGGTCTACAATTTTTATGTGTAAGGGCCGGACTCCACCGAAGCGGAAACGAGACGAGCAGGAGAGGAGATGTGTTAACTACCAATAGATTTTTGTTATTTACGCTTCTAGGCCTTTGTCCAGCAGTGGGATGACGCAGGCTTACAGTATCAGTACACTTCTCGTCTCCGCTTAGCTTCAGTACTGGAAACGGTAGAGCAGAGAGGAGCGGAGATGTCTCGTAATTTTTTAGGCCAACGGAGACGAGAAGAGATGTGAGCAGCGAGCGGTGTGCAAAGACCGGTGAGCGCTGTGCTGTGTGTGACTTGCGGTTTTTACACTTGCAAGTGTTTCGCTTTATGAGTGTTTATTACAGTGAATGGCTATTCGTGTATCATGCGTGAATGATTCTCGAGCTTTTGCGTAAAATAATGAAAGATTCCATATCCCTGTAGTAGTTAATACAAATAGTGAAAAGCTGCCATCGGCTCGCCAACCCGCTGAACCTATAGTTACCTATGTATGATTAGTATAACTTTTATAGGTACAAACATGATTTATACATAGGCATCTATTTTATTTGAGTTTTAATTTTGATTAGTTTCACAACCTGCTTATACATTAATCACGCACCGTGGAAGAGAGGAAGACGCTAAAAATATTGGGTTTTCAGTCTCGGTGGAGCGATGGTCTTCGTAGAGTGGTTAGTAGCTGGATGAGCCTGGACGACGATAAAGGTGCAAGGTTTGCGAGCGAACGGAGGAGACTTTTTTCAGCAGTAGAATGTACCTACATCGGTAACGAAGGGGATTTTACCTTTTAATTATGTATGGGACGGGATGTGTATGTAAAACCAGGACTGAGAAGACGCAGGTAATAAGCATATCTCTTTTACATATCTACCGTGGGCGGCCACTTAATTTCATCATCATTTTAAGTCATTAGGTATCCAACCACAAATTAAGTTTTAAGAGCGTTGTTTAAATGAATTTCGTTTGTTTAGTATTTTATAACTATACTGGATAAATGCAGGTTTCTATGGTGATTGTTCTTAAGTTTTAAATTTTGAGTGCTACCTACCTACTTTACATTGAAGGTAATATACGTTTACAATAACTTAACTTCTCAAATTGGGAATTTGAATAGAGATCTAGTCTAACTCTTCTTCAATCAGAATCTTAGCAATCACTTCTAAGGTCTATTGTCAAAATAAGTGAATGCGTTATAGCATTGTCGTGTAGCCCCACCACCACGCGACGAGGACTGCGCCTACGCGGCTACGCGGTGGAGCGCCGTTCACTCACGCGCACTTCTACACCGAACGTCCAACATTACGCGCGCGACAATACCTGGGCTCTAATTTTTTTTTGTGAAGATTAAATCGCGTGATGGAGAAGGAACATCAACCAGATTCCATGGCGACCATCACCATGAAACCGGAATATCCACCATCTGAAGTGTACAGCACGTCGGAAGCCCCACCGGTAAGATAATTTCCGTTATTCTCTTTGATTAAATGTTAAACACGTAACGTAGGTATAGAGGCAGGCTGCTGACGGCCCGTCACCACCGTGACTGGGAATCAAAGCTTTGGTATTTACATATTAAGTTCTAGAAGGTAGACTCTTGGAAAGCTGTTGTTTAAACATGACTTTATTTTAGTTGCCGATGGAATCGCATACCTTAGGGAGTATAAGTAATGTTCTAGCTAGTGAGTAGTGCTATAGCTATTTGAAATCTCGTAAGTGTGTGTTGTAGATAATGATCTTTGTTTCTCTAGAGATAAAACATATAATAATTGAGTGAGCCACTAAGTGCGGGAGGGACATAACTGCGGGAAAGCGCCTTTCTCTCGGACTTGGCTGTTAACAACGAGTCAGTGAGGCCACTGGCGCATAGCGGCTTCTTAGTTGTTTGTAAACATGCTTTAGTTACCATTAATTCTAGCTGTGACCAACATCAATGCTATTTTTACCTATTTACCATTAATTTGACCCAGTCGTGGTAATTTTTTTAAGCCATCTCACAAGGATTTTTTCAGTACAAGTTTCAATTTACTCTATCATCGACATAGTTAGGTTAGTGCGTCGAGACGCTAGTGTTCATTGAAGTTTAAGAGACTACAGAAAAAAATAGTTTAAAGTAGAAGTGTGTAAAATCAGAAGATACAGCCCGTTTTAAATAACAATGGGCGACACTTAAATGAATTCCTAAATAAAAGCCCACCTTTCGATTTTGAACTTTCAGCGGAGAGCCAAGAGTTGGAAATCCAAAGGCTCGAATTTATTTATTTAAAAAAAAAAAACGCACGTTATTAATTTAGGTGTCGCTTAGTTTTTGTGGAAACGGGCGATAGCGGTCCTAAGTAGACATCCGTAATTTTTCCCTTAATTTTCAACAACGTGTCAGGATGAGATGTCTACATAACATCACGTGATCACGCGTGTAGTTCCCGGAGGGGTAGGCAGTGGTAACCTTAAACCCACATAAAGTGCCACTTTTTCGATAAAAGCGTAAGTAGGAATGTTGTAATGGTAATTTTGTAGGTTAACCCTCATCAATGCCTGACTGACCCGATTGTTGCTTGGTAGGTTGTTTGTTTACCTACCTACATGCCGAACGTGTTGTAAAATTAATTGAGTCATAAATTGAGAGTTGTTGTAGTTTAACGTCCTTTTCAGCAATCAATTCAGCTATGTCTGTGTTGATACGAACCTATTTAAACAAATATTCCTTTCCGAGAATTGTGATATGTCTAAGTTTATGTGGGAAAAATCATTGTTCTATTGTCTCTGGCCATCTATTAACATAGCCTTCGCCACTAATCATAGTTATCACGCAACTTCATCATAGTCTAGTAAATAGGTACATATCGTTTAAATACATGCCTAGCTAGGTAAACTGTGATGTCAGAAGTCGCACCACCATAAATAGTAGGCAACTGCGGAGTTACTAACTACGAGAATCAGATTGAGCCTCTCTGACATGTCTAACCTAACGTAGGTAAGTTATAAGCACTGAGATCGAACGGGGATTTTATTTACTTTACTTATCAACTTATTGAAACAATCGAGTTTAAAAAAATAAAAGAACTTAACCTTTTGAATGCCACAGCATAAAGGCACGCGCGTGCCCTCCACGTCAAACTACAATTTCACCTACCATTTTATCACATACTAGCTGTTGCCCGCGACCTCCGTCAGCGTGAAATTTTATAGCCTATAACCTTCCTCGATAAATGGGCTATCCAACACTAAAACAATTTTTCAAATCGAACCCGTAGTTCCTGAGATTAGCGCGTTCAAACAAACAAACAAACTCTTCAGTTTTATAATATTAGTATATACTTGTGTCGTTGGCGTACAGGGCACGCGCATGCCTGGGACTCAAAATTAATATAAGTAGTGATGTCCTGATTCATTTTTCTTTAGACATATAGGGCACAGAGTAGGAATGTGGAATCAATATACCAATTTTGTACACTAGCAATCCATATTATGGATAACCGCACAAAATATATATAAAATAACACTAAAGCCATTATTAATTATAGCCACGTTACAGACCAAGTCAAATAAAAAAAAATAAAAAATCTATCATTCGTTCGCATGCCTCAAATAATGTTTACATAAACAAAAAATGCACAGGTTTCTGAACACATCATTGAAATGCTTCTAAATCTAGTCCCACAACAGAAGATGTGCTGATGAATAGAAAAAAAATATTACCTAGGTACCCTAATATTGGGCTCCGCCGCAGTCGGGTTAAATAACTATGTTTTAAAAATTGTGACAAGAACATTAGACCGCCTATGTGGAGCACAAATACGTGTAAATAAAAAAACCAAGGACATCAGTGTGTTGATCAAGTAAAAAAACAACCAGATACAGTGAGGTTCGTAGTCGGCAGTTTCAGATTGAATTTGGTATTTGCGATTGAGTTGAGTTGACATACCAACTTTGTCTTCAAATGGTTTGTTGAGTGTTAGCTCTTTACAGAATAATACTCAAAAAACTATAATCTCGAAAACTTCAAATGGACCCTTCCATTTGAAGTTTTCGAGACTGTAGCTAACTGTAGTTTCAAAAACCAATCACTGAAATGATAGGACAAGCTTTTCAAGAAAATAAGCTCCTGAACTACATAATTAAATAAAGTTAAAAAATATGAACAGCTACAATCCGAGTGAAATCGTTATTGGTCAGTCGAGCAAGTGGACACAATGGTGCTTGCGTCACATCCGAGCCAGGCAGCTCGCAAACTAGATATTTGCACGAAATGTACCTACACAACTACATGATATATTCAACAGGTTTATTATAAAAACATAATTGTTTACACGGAACTTGCGGCTAAGAATGACTGCAACGTCAGCGTTATAAAATGGAGATTCACTTAGTTATTGCGCAGGGAACCTTCTCGATTATGACGGCTGAGATCATCATCTGCCTAGCCTTTTCCCAACTATGTTGGGGTTGGCTTCCAGTCTAACCGGATGCAGCTGAATACCAGTATTTATCTGACCTCCACAACCCAGTTAGTACTGGGTAATACGATACCCCTTGGTAAGACTGGTTGTCAGACTTTTTGGGCCACTGACTACCTATAACGACTGTCAAAGATCTACAAATGACACCCGGGACCAACGGCTTAACGTGCTTTCCGAGGCACGGAGGAAACTCGGTATGTAATGGGTGGTCACCCATCCACAGACCAACCTAGGCAAGCGCGGCTAACCTAAATATCGATCCGAGCGGCTGTTATTACTTAGCCACGAGCTCCTCAATCTTATGACGGCTGAGATGATAGTAGATAAATGATGATATCTAATTATCCATTACACAATTTCATGATAGACCGTGCCGACATGTAACTGGAACCGAGTGCTATCGTTTACATGCATATGATGGTCCTTTTAGCATGTTAAAATGTTGATCCTTATGCCAGATGAAATTCAACTCTTAAAAGTGTTTTGAGTCATTTATTGTACATACAATTGCACGCACTAAAAGTTATCATAATTTTCCGATTTAAATAATTACTTAGATGGTATTTCCATTTCCCAGACATGAGCTGGTATAATGATGATCGTGTAATTAAGTAGATCTTAGTAGTTTCACCTGTCACAGATTCGTAAAAACGGAAAGAAAACGCAAATAAGGCCTTATTTTTAGTTGCAATTACAATTTTTTTTCTAAAGTAAGATTAATTACAATTTCTTTTAAGATGTAAAATGGCTTCATAAAAATCTGTTTTTTTTTTAAACCAACATCATCTAAGGACAGAGTCTTTGGCACAGTTTTAGTAAAAAACTTCGAAAGCTCATGTAAACTTGTCATTTTTGAGTATCATTCCTCAAATTGTTAGTTTCCATATTTTCACGTCAATAGTTTTGTGTTTTCTATTATGGCAATACATAAATTGTCATAAGAGTTCTTTTAACCTTATCAACGGTCTTTGGCAGTGGTATTGCAGGCATGGGTCAAACAATTGTCCCCTCTGAAGAAGACGCATCTACCTACATAAAGTAAGCACTATGACAGCCTTAATCACGACTGGTGGGTAGAAAGTAGTCAAAGCTGTATTATGCGTAACTTGTACTTAATACATAACGATGTATTATGTATTACGCACAGAACTTATGATGTTGTTAACATTGTTATGTTCGATTGCAACATGCTGTTTGATATGAACAGTAACCTATATATAATTAGTTGTATTAGGTGTTTAGACTGTTGGTAACATTTTCACGTGCAAATAAGTGCGAAAGTCTGGAAAGTCATTGACCAGCCAGCTGTAGCTAATAACGCACTCCGATACGGTTTAATGAAGATGTGCTAAACAAATCGTAAGATTGAAATCGACATCATTTTGTAGCTCTCTGTTAAAGATGATGGATTTCTCAAATGCATCAGTAGAAACACTTTCACCAGAGCTGCTCCTCCCCCTTCACCTCCGCTTCGTTCCGCAGGGACCCGCGTGCGCCGGCGCCGGTGACCGACCCTACCCGTCCACGGTTATGTAATTTTGGTGTATAAGGTACGGTCAGCGACAAAAGTCTATAAACACTGGTGCTTTTACACATCAATCTCATCTAAATTGACATCATAAAATCTACTTAAGGATTAACGTTTTATCGTTCACTGTATCTGTACTTTTTGTTAGTAAATCACAACTTCATTAAGTAGGTAACTAAGGACAAAGCACTCTCAGGCTATTATTGCAGTTGCGCTTTTCTGTAATGAATTCTCATGTACATAGGTATTGTGTGGGAGATATCTATGTACTATTGTATTTATACCACAAAAATGTTCTTTGTTCAAATATATGAAAGTACTACCGAGTACTTTCTTATGAAACATTTGATTTAATGTCTCTTTGTGACAAATTTTAGCAGGTACGGAGCAAAACCGTTGGAAAGGACAATAATATTAGTTATCATTACTATTTGATAAAAATAAAAGCTTCAGTATGTTTATCTCCGTGGTTTTACGTTTATTCTTAACCCACTTCTTGTACATATTTATTATTTTTGGAGATAGGTGTATATAGTAGTATTGTGACATGACAACAAAACTTATATTTTATTTTAGGAGATATGTTATATCGTACAATAAACAGTATTCTATCGATCTATCTAACGCACTAAAGTAGATGCAGAGGCTACCTGAATGGAGGACTCTACATTTACTTCAGCTCGAGATTAAAAAAAATAAAAGATATTTTAATTCAATTCAATGAATTATATACGAGTATATATGTATGTATTATTATATTATATCGAATATCTTCGCAGGGCAAAAAATAAATGATACCAGCCTTTTACTGAATAACTAAAATTATTCATTTTGGTAAATAATCGATTCTGTTGGTAGCAGGGATCAGCTTAAGAAAATATTTAAACCCATTGTCCCTGGTGGTTCCATTATAAAACAAACTGTCATGTCATGAGTGATATAACTTTTTTCATTAAGTATTACCTCTCAGGTATTGGTCTATTCACTTCATCCACGGCAAGTTAACAAACAAATAAATCAAATGCTTCATAATTTCTGTATGTGTATCTGTTTGAAGCCCACATTTCAATTTGTTTCTGCTACTGCCTTTAAAATTTGTCACTGGAAGGTTGGATGGTTCATGGAAAATTCCAGAAAAACTATTGGTAAGGAAGGCACCGGCAAAATCAAGCATAAAATGAATAAGTATTGGAATGAGTTGCCTGATATTCTTTCACAGAAGTTAAATAAAATGTATTGTATGTACATTGTACATAGGTATAACCGTTAAGAGTTTTAAAAAGCTTGCTCGGAGCTTTTAGTAAATTATAACATTTTCCGGGTAGGTGATATGTGTACATAATCGTGTATGCGCCTTCCTACAACATCTTTATTACCAACATGTCGCCAAGGAGGAAAATGATGATATAACTACATTATGATAGTTTTGTTTAAAAATAAAGCCAAAGAGGCATGGTCATTAATGGACATTGTGTTTTGGTATAACTTACTTACATAGATAATGGAAAATAGTATGGGGTTTAAGTTTTTTGTTCGCAAAAGTAACTACACAGGTACCTAAAACAACATAAATTGAAAAAACAATCGTGACAACAATGTAAAGTAATCACCGTCACCGTAAGACGTTATTAATGGAACGAAAATTTCGAGAGCTGTGAGCAGGGTGCGATGGTCTAATTGGTTAAGACGTCCGGTGTGTTCAAACCCTACTCGCACTCGATTTTTTATTTTCATATCAAAAACAGCTGTAGTTCCCTACACAGGGTTTGCGTATAAAACATATTAAAAATGTAAAGTAAATTGTATGAAATCATTACTGTTGATAGGGAAAAAGCAAGAAGAAACGTGCCTGCCATGTGCCTACCCGAAGAAACATGGGACAAATGAAATAAATTGATGAACCGAAACTAAAGTAAAACGAAAAAGGTGTTATTTTAAGTTCACGCGTTGAACTCTTTATTTAAACCAACATGATAAAACAATACCAATAATCAAGACTACATAATTTATATATATTCTGGCTGGGCACACCCTTGTCGCAATTTTTCTTTCGCAACGGTGAACAGATTACCATAAGTGCTTTTGAAATGGATAATTCTCACGAATCTCACGTTAGTTTTTACACAAGATGTTCACCTAAACGATGGACTAAAGCTAAACTGTTGCCAAAAATACTAGTAAATGTCGACTGTTATTTAAATTGGAGGACGTCTTGAGAACACATCGTATAAATGGAGGAATTCTTGTTTTTAGTTAAAACATATATTCAAATGAAAAATATTTAATTATGAAGTATACTCTTATGTACTATGTGACTATGTAAGGTATAAAGGGTGTAAATAGACCCTTAACATAGCCGAAAGGCACTTGTTCTCCCCAATTTTTTGTTTTAGACCATATCTGGGAACCTTCTAGTTATGGAGATATTGGGGGTCAAAGTTCCAACTTTTTCACAAGTTTTTTTCTAAAATACATGTTTTTAATGTAAGAATTTTACACACCTCCACGGCCCCCGTACTATTCAATCCATCCATCAGCACAATGCTTTGAGTGCTTTCCATCGAGTCTTACCGTAAAACGTGATTTTTCACCAAAAAAAAAGTCGATTCCCAGCAATAATTTTTGCGTAAAGTTACTTAGTTTGAGGTACAGAATGCTTGGTTGACGACGGCTATGTGAAGGGTATCTTCGCTAAAGACGATTTTTGATATGCGACAAATAGGTCCCGTACCTACCTGTACGATGTTGATACTCATAATATAATCAATTGTTGGGGCCTATATTCTGCTTCTTGGTATTTCTCTGGTTACATTGCGATTTTTATACTGTTTTTAAATGTTAGATGACCTCTTTAATGTGGACATGGCACCTCTAGAACATCAGCCATGCTGAAGTTATCAACATAGGATTATAATTGAATGTTGATCTACTCCGCGTTGAAGCTTCATTGAACGATTTCTTTGTTTGTGCTATGCAGTGCGGCTACAATGAACAATCGAATAGGATTTGCATCTTTAGTTACTTGATCTATGTTATTAAATCATGATAAATGCAAATATTGCTAACTTGTTGTCAGCTCTAGACCTATGTACTCGGTTAAATTACTTATACGTAATGCTAAAAATAAAATACTGACGTGATATTTATGTAAATGTTTTATTAATCTGCTTTGATATAATTGTTATACTGATCTCTCTAGAACTTACATAGAGAATATTAAGTACTTGCTTAGTTATGTAACTACGGTGTATAGGTATACATAGTTCGAAAACATTAGTCACAGTTTTACCTACTTTCTGTTATTCTATTAGTTTAGGTTAGAAACGACGCCTGGTATGAGGACGTACTTTACTTCTTAAGTGGTTTAACCATTCAAATTATCTTTTCAAGTTTTGATATATTATTATATAAATTAATGTATTAATATATTTTTTATACAAATTAATGAAATGTGTTTTTTTGGTGTCAGGCGTACCGGCAGAGGGTATCATCATCAGTACAAATAGCGCGCATCGCGGCGCTGACGGTGGTGGCCGCCTCGTTCATCCTGGGCGCCTTCATCTTGGCATCCAGCTGGGTGGCGGCGCGCGCCTCCTGCCACCAGCTCGAGCAGCTCGACGCTATGCTCGACAAGGAGCTGGCTCTTGAAGGACGAGCGTACGGGAACGATGCCTTGTTGGCGGTAAGTACCTCCTTTAACATGCACATTATTATATCAGCCTACGGTGTCCCACTGCTGGGCAAATGCCTACCTCCATTCTTTCCATTTCTCGCGGCTGCCCGCAGCGATGGTCTAGTCCTTCATAAAGCGATCTAACTCATTTTGCCGTCTTCGCTTGGGCGTTCTACGAGTCCACAGCGTCGAATTCTTTCAAGGTTTTTTACATACAAATTAAAATTAAATGGCGCCTGTAATCCTCAAAGGGTTAGCCAGAGATGTACCTATACTTCACCCACATTTCGCCACTTATAATAGGAGGCGAGCAATAACGAGGTACAAGTCCAGACTGCTAAATTTTCGTCATGTCTTTGTCGAAGTAGAGCCGAGCAGACGTGTATCACTGATTTGGTAAACATCCACAACTTCATTTTAGTACTACAGGATGTTATATCATCCCATCGCCCTCTCACTAAACAGTGAGAGGGCGATGGAAATCAGGTCTTTGGGTTCAATGTTTATTGAAATTTTTAAATCTCAATCACACCCGATTCCGAAATAGATCCGAGGGCGTTAGGATATTTAACCACGATTGCAACCACTGGCTTAAAGCGATCTTTCCTGTCCATTTAGCTTATCTAGAAGCTACGATCATAGCCGAAGCAGCTGAACCTCATGTTTAGCATACTGAATTGGTGAGGATAATTTGCGGAGCTGCTTTATACCTATGGCAGAGTGCCAGCACACGGCTATCTACTTACACATCGGTTGCTCTTTCCTTCAGAACCTTTGACCTTACACGTATATTGACACGTAAATCGTACCTACGTCAGAGTTCATACATTTTAAATGTTAAGTGTAAAAGGATGATTTCCACCGAACGGCTCGGATCGCATCGGATCGGAACGGATTTTACAATCTTTAAACGATATTAAATCGTGTACACAGTATTTAAAGTCTATATTACCAAGCCGTACACAGCAGCTTGATCGCGGGCTTTTACCGCGACACGCGATCGCAGCCGAAAGTATGCTGCGACACGCGATCGGCTTTATTAACCTGCCGTCGTATACGAATGGATGAAATGAAACTATTTGACTAGGCGCAGAAAAGGATATGTTCGCAAGTGACGGTACGGAGCCGATCGTAAGCGTCGATCCTGGCGGACGCGATCGGCTGTCGCCGTATCCGTTTGTATCCTTTCGTATGCTATGCTATGCGAGCCGTTTGGTGGAAATCATCCTTTACACTACCTACAAACAGCTTTCAGTGTTGCAATGTGTACATACTCTAAAAGCAATATAATAATATTCGGGACAATTTCAATAAAGTGAAGCCTAAAGAGTTATTTGTACGTTTAAGTTTAAATGACTTCACTACAATTATGTATTGTTTTTTGTAGGTGCATAGGTAATGGCCATAATTGAGGTACAAAGAGTAATACGTATGTTTTATGTACATTTTGTGTTAACATAGAAATATAAATATGTAGTCTATTTATGGATGTAGAGAACTAGAGACGTAGATGGAAAACTAAACATTTACAATGTAGGCAATCGGGCAAAGCTTATCGATACGCAAGTTATATACGTTATAACACTGGGTAGATCTTCTGAAAAATAATGTTCTACACATTCTTCTATTATTTAAATATTATAAAATAAATAATAAAATATGTTTTCAACAGTAACCTTTAGTTCTTGGTCGGTGTATTAATTTAGGCTTGCATCACAAACCATTGAATGCATTTATCGCTAAACAGAACATGGTTGTGACTATCATCTTCAAACCACCAATGGAAAAAGGTCGATGGGTTCAATACACATTTAGTGATTGAAAATGCCCCAATGTGTGTTATCATAACATAACATCACGCCTGTAATTCCTGAAGTGTTAGCCAGAAGTGTACCTAATAGTACACCTACATTTTCGCCAGTTATGTTTAAGTCCCGTTTTATAGGGGAGCCTATTGCCATCAACCAGGCACAAATCCAGACTCCATGGCTGCTACTGAGAATTTCCTGATAGTAAAACCCAATATCACTTAGCCCGACCCGGGAATCAAACCCAGGACCTCATGCTCAGCAGTCGTGTTTGTGACCACTCGACCAACGAAGCAGTCATTATTACAGTAAACATATTTGAAATCCCATCCTGTGTCTGTCATCTTTAAATGATTGACAGTACAGGGGGATTACTATGACGTCTTAAAGCAGGAGTAATTCCAGTGTGGGAAAGACAGAGCTATACAGGTCGTCTAGCACCATCTCTTTTCCACACTGGAATGACTCCTGGTTTAAGACTTCATGGTAGGCCACCAGAACGATGTTTATAATACGTTTAGCGCTCAACGCATTTGGTGATATGATACGGCATGCAAATTATTACCGTCATTGCGATTTCTTTTTTGTTCTAGAACATACCATATTGGGGGTCAAAGTTCCATTTTTTCCACAAATTGTTTTTAAGTACAAGTTTTTAATGTTATACGTTTGCTTTTATTACCTCCACGACCCCCATACTATTCAATGCATCAGCACAATGTTTTGAGTACGTTACATCGGGTCCTATCATAAAACGCAAGAAAAAAACGTCGTTTCCCAGCAATAATGTGTGGAGTTAATTAGTTTGATGTACAGAATTCTTGACGACTTCGTGAAGGAAATAAATCGTTAAATCGTAAACACTATCAGCATCATCGACACGACGAAGAAGAAAAAAGAACGTAATCTATAACTATTTCTTAACATCAAATCAATTTGTACTAATTGAAAAAAAATAACCAGAAGTGTTGTGACCGTAACGTGTTTTATTATCATTAGCATTGAAGTAGCATCCAACGAAGATATCGATTGTGTCTGCAGTTCACTAAATCAAGAGAAGTCACGTCTCTACGACAAGTAATGCTTTCTTGCACGAATTTCTTGTACATATCGCTTCTTTACATACAGTGTTTTGTTGTTACCTAATCTTGAACTAACATCATCAGTTACAAAGAGTCCATTTTGTTCATATAACTGATGATCTTTAACAAAACTTAGTTTTGATGTTACCTGAGAACATTGTTAAGTTTTGAAGGCATGTAATCAAGTCTTTGAATGCAAATGATTGCTGATAACAAGAAAGTTGTCCATTACATCACATTATTATGTCTGGCAGTGATAGTTAGTGCGACATGAGTAGCAACACCGAAAAGTTTTCGAGAATATTGATTTAGTCGCCGCAGCGCATTTTCACGCACAATTGCAATTTATTTCAACATTTAATGTACATTTTGAACAGGTAATTAACAGTAATTGCACTTCTTGTCAGGCATCGCTTTTAATGAATACTTTATGTTCTTATGTACCTAGTTAACTTTAAGAAACCTTGGATTCCACATCATTAGGTTTTAACTGAGTTTGTTAGTTTGCCATACTTGACATTTATTATCATTTGTGTTCACTGTAAAAACTGGCGGAGAATAAAATAATGTGAATATTATGAGGTCCATCATTCATGACTAGTACCTAAGTAGTATTCATGTTTACCCAAGTTATGTAATCTCTGTAGAGTCGTGTTGGTTCCGTGACAGGGCGGCACTTAGCTGCTGTAATTGCGGTGCGTGTAAACATAAAACAAAGTAAAGATAACAATATTATAGCTAGATAACGACTATTCACACTTTTTATTATCACAACATGATGGAAAATCAATCGTGTTTTCTCAAAACCATAGGTACCGATTTTTAAAGAGTACCTACCTCTATCTTGTACAGATGTACCTATACATAAGGAATATTACGCTTATCAATAGGTACGTAAGTATATAAAATTAAAAATAATAGATAATCTTTATGGTGTAAGGTGCATTACTATCTATCACCTTGGATCATGATGCGTGGCAATTCAACTAGGTATGGCAACTGTTTCAGGGAGCCAACTACCGACCCCCATGTGACCTTCATTACAACAAAATACGAGCAAAGATTTAAAGAAAAGGTTCACGATTTATGTCAGATGAAGATTCATGCGGTAATCGCTTATCCTTGAAAACCCCTTGATAACATTATCTATCTTCAACATGCTCTTGCTTCGTCTTTTATGACTGAACTGGGTTTGATTTACCAATCTTGAGTCTACATAATATGTATAACAGTAGTGTTGGCTAGGCGCTAGGGTCATCAATTGTAGTGGTCTGCAGGGAAGGGAGGCTCGTGTTTAATGGTGGATGACGAGGTGACACTATGGCTATGATGTAACATGTAGGCGTAGTATTATATTATCTGTGATGTAGGTGAGTGTACTGACCGAAGCTTCGCGCGAGTTAACAGGCTACGCGTTGTTATAGGTCCACAACTCCACACGTCGGCACGCGATGAGGAAATATTGTAGCGCAATATTTGCTTAAATGTATATACCTAATACTTGTACGTAGGTACATGTTTGTAAGTTTCCTCCGAGCCCGTGGACGTGGAGCGTTGAAGAGGTACCGAGTTGCGTTGCGACCGGATCACCTTGAATTTCCACACAGAACATGGAGTTGACTTGTGGCTTTAATCTAACGATTTCTGTAACGATTCTGTCCGATTGCGAAAGTTGATGTACCTCCAGTACCTATCTGCCATATTTATAGAGTCCGTCGCAACTGGTAACTTAAAACATTTTGTTGTTCAGCCCGAGGCCAGGGCCCACAGTTTCTCGTGCCTTTCCTAGAACTTTGTTTGCTAAACAAAGTATACATTACATGGAGCATTATTTTCTCAGTTTCTCATTGTTTATACTCTCAATACTAGAATTTTGACAACTTGAGTAAATGAGTAAAACAGACAGCCTTGGTATTTATTTGTTTAACTTCAGCGTGAAGTAGGTACATAGTTTACCTTTGAGATACTCATAATAGTCCGGTTTATAGTAAGTAATGTAGGTGTACCTGTACTAAGTATAGAATTCAAGCAATCAAAGGATGGCAGTGGGGTTAAGTCAAAGGTCAGCGACGCTTCATCTAGACAGGCTAGAGAGAATTTATGTGTAATGCACAAATACCTGGCCGGAGTTGGTGGGTGATTATGGATCTGTAGCGAAAGCGGCTGGCGGCGGGGTCGATGAACCCTGGCGCGCATCATTCGTGACACATGGTAATGTCATGTGAACTGAAGTGCGTTTCGAGTATGGCACGCACTCGTTACCTGACGATCACACGATGTATTGCATTATAGATTCATATTGCATTCATATCAACTTGCGATACATCTGTCTCAGTTTCACCGCCAGGAGAACTTATAGTCACTCCGAAATAAATATTAGTTTCGAAATACATAACTGTACGTGTGTGAGTAAAGAGAATGTCGCCATATACCGCAAACAAACAGGCATTCGAAAATGAAATGAGCAGGATTTCACGTTCTGCTTTGTTCGTACGAGCATGACGTGTTGCCAATATTGGTAAATGTCTATGAATGAGACAAAGACTAACCATTTACTTTTGAGTAGCCAGACTAACTGTGCATTTTGGACACTTAGGGGATACCTAACTATGTACCTACTTATTTATTTTTAAAGTTATTTAACTTTGATTTCTACTCGAGAAACATAAGCATTGGTTTTTAAAACAATATTTTGCATCAGAATAATTTTGTAGGTTCATATTTCTATATTTTCATAGTTGCGAAAGTATCACAGGTCATAAAAAATATTTCTATCATTTCCGTTAGCATGTTTCTGTTTTTTTTTTTAATTAACATTGCCTAACAGTTGGTTAACATTGCCGCTAAACTACCGTAACATAGTAACTGTTGTACATTTAGCCACAGATCGATATTTGCTTGTTTCAGCGGGTCTTCAACACTTTCAATTGTTTCATTGGCAGTACTTTCCTTTTTCTTTGTTTTCTTCCTGGCATATTACACATTCACATTCATAATGTTGTTTGCCACACGAGCACGACACATGTGTCTCGGTTACTTTCGGCATCATTGTTATTCGGAAGGCGTTCCCTACATCTTAGGTGTCGGCCCTGTAAGTTAAAGCTCCGACGTATATTTGTATTGTGTAATTCCGTTGTTGTTTAAATTGTTGTTAAATGACATCACTATAAAGCGTCACTCGAATAATGGCTTCTTCCTTCGTGAATCTAAAATTAGAATCGATTTATTTACTTGAGCTATCATTTTTATATTGATAAAACTTGTTTGCGTTAGTATAATTGTGCTGTTAGTTTGTCCCATCATTTCGTCAAGTGGAATTTACACCAACGTCTATAATAATAATACGAAGACGAAGTTCAAATCGCACCAAACTCACTATTAATATGTGAACTTGACTGGTTTTTACTATGCTAGAAGAAGTTTCAACATTTTATTTATCGACACAGGTCGTTGATCTTATTATATAAAATCTTCCAATTGGTTACGATTTCAACGTCGTCGATCATAACATAGCTAACTTTGTTGATTCACTTTGAAAGTTGTTCGTGTAATAACAAATTTTATGCGATTTTGACTGTGTTCAATCGTTAAAGCTTATCTAGTCAAAATAAAAGATTAAGTTACTTCAAAAGCACTTAAACTTCTAGCGTTTAACATAGTACTGCGCGGCTAGACTATTCTATATGACCCTCTCTCACATCACTCAGATTAACTTTTTTAGGTTGTACTTACTCCATTTTTATCTTTACAAGTACTTTTTTATTTTAGGGATTGGCAAAATGTTAAAAATACACGCACTTACTGCTGAACTATTTTTCAAAGGGATTAAAAAAAAAGCACTTTATTTTGCTCTTGCCATATTCGATGGCGTTAAGTTAAGAACCATAAATATTTTGCAATTAATTATGTCACGTGTCAGCCATCCAAACTATGATAACGGTCAGTGACAAACACACTGCCTTCGCCGTAGTATAGCTCGTGTTTAAGGATGAAATGGATAATCCGGGTGCCCTATTGTATGTAGCCAGTGTCGTTGTTGTGGAAGCTTACAATGATCCTTTAGTCCAGTCAGGTCTACCGTATCCGGAATTACAAGCATGATGGGACGACACTTGTAATCGGAAAGCATGATATAAGCTTGCCCTTCATACAATACACAGTCTGTACGAATCCCCATAAGTAAATAAATAGAATAAGACGTTTAAAGATATTAACACGTCTTTTCGGATGATTATCTATCGGTAGTTGTCAAAAGATAGGTACCTACAACAATTTATTTTTAGTGATGAATTCTTATTCAGAATAATTTATTCATGGAAATCGGTTCAGTGTTTTTCCTACCTTGTGTCGTAGTTAAAACGCGATTAGTGGTCCTAAAATGTTTGAATGTGTGGTTTTAAGTAACTTGGAAGCCTGCGCACGTACCTGCACGTTAAAACTACCTATGTTTATATCACTAATGATTGTTGCACCGCGAGCATTATGCGCTGAGCACTCACATTTACGTTGTCAATATATTTCACGCTTAACATACTTTGATTCACCGTGTTTTTGGCAATACGAGTAAGAATGTAAACATTCAAAAGGCGTGAAGTCTTCGAGTCAGTCGCCGTGACCGATTGTATTGAAAATTAACACGTACCTACTTACTTGGCTTGCTTATTACAATGAGAACTTTACAACGAACACCATTGGCAACAAAGTCTTGATTGTCCAGTTTCTGCTTTGTTCCTAATTGTTTCAGCAATGATTTTGTTAATTTGCATACGCAGAAATTATTTCGTAAACAGTGTAGGTATCCGAAATTCCGAACACTTCTCAGACGAAATGCTCAGTGTCTCCGGAGAACAGAACCATCCTTGAGCGTGAGTTGAAGGTAAGCCCTTTGATACACGTTTCTGGAAACATACTAAGAAGTCTCACACAGCCCTGAGCGAATACTGTCTAAAACAATCGTATGAAACAAGACTTGATTTTTATTTAAGTACATAGATATGTCTTGATGTTTCAAGAATTATTATTTATTTTCAAATTTTGTTTCGAGACAAAAATCAGGAGGGATAAATGCGTTGGGAACAAATTAATCGTTCGATATGTCGATATATCGATGGAGCATAACATAGCATCATGTATGCATCTAGAGTTTATCGGTGTATTAGCTTATCTGTGACAATTACCAAACCAACAAAAATAGCCGTACTTATGTTTAATTCTCGTGCACGTTGGCTTGTGTGTGTGCGTGTGTTTGCGTGCTGAGCGGAAGCCACCGATTTTCCGCGCACGCGCATCACAATGATCTTCCCCGCATCCGTCCACCCGCGCCCCGCCCACTGCGCTGTCATCGTCTAATTATTGACTCGCCATCGTACTTTAATTAACATTCTTTCTGCTCGGGTGACTTCAGCAAGTGCTCTTGAGACTCGATCATATGTTATTACATGTAATGCTAGCGTTGCTCTCAGATGTACAATGACGAGAGAATTCTCCCAAGACTTCTAATGGCTATTAGTTTTCGATAAACAATATTTGTATTAACCATTCATAATTCAAATTTTCTATTATGTTTTAATAATAAACAATTCATAATAGGCTATACCTAGACCAGAAACAACAAGCGTATTGTTCTCATGAAAGACTCGATGCTATTGATTTCGCCATTCGAGGCTACTCTGAGAACCTTTGATCGCCCTGGAGTACCCAAGTATCTAGTTACATTAGTGCAACCTGCCGAGAACACGGACGCTGCGTTGTATTTTCTTTGGTTTGAAAGGAATAGAATTATGCTTATTTATTCTTTCAGTTCTTGCCACAAAAAATGAGTTTTTCCCAAGGAAAAACTTCAGTTTCAGCGTGGTTTATTCTCCTAATAAATAATGTCTTATTATCGAGCTGCCACATTTCTGATTATACTGGCCAATTAAACTAGAACGGCCATTCTCGTGTATTATCAAAAACTTATCTTTCAAAGCAAATACATATTATACTCGTTTAACATAACGATATTTGTTCGTCCAGAGCCTGTGTTTATATTATTGTACAGTTTCATTACAACACTAAGGATTATGCCGACAGCCAACATTGTTTTCCCAGATTGTTTCCAACTATATAAAACCACTAAGTTAACAGTTCTGAATCCCCGAAATACAGCTAAACAAAAACATACAACTCAGCCGAGAAACTTTCTTAAGAAATTAACTGGTAATCCGAACGACGGGGCGTAAGTTTACATATACATATATATATATTATATCTAGGTGGATCTATATTGGGTAACTAGTTGTTTTCATTAACTACACATGTTTATAGTTAGTACTGACTTCTTCAGGCAGACTGCGTCTGGTCACTTCAGACGATGTCAAAAGTCTCGGATTTCTTTTTACTTGGTTTGCAGTCACTTTCAACCTTGCAGTTAAATCACCTCCACTATAGCGGGGAGTTGTTGCTGTATGCTGGAATATTATTTGGCGATTATAATAATGACGGCCATTGATTGATGAACATGTATGATTATGTCTGTCTGCAACTGACCTCTGTGGGTACTCAAATTATAAATTATCTAAATCTATCGTGATTTTGGCATTAATTTACTTCATCGCGGCATAGTTAAATTCATTGATAACTATACAAATATTCTCGATATTTAGTGGTCTATCATATCTGTTAGATAACTATTTATGTAATATATAGTTACAGGTGTCTTTTGTACGTGTTTATTATAAATTAGAAATTAATGATAAAAAAATAAATAAAATAAATGTGTTAATTTCAGGCCATCACATAGTAGTAGTAGTAGTACTTCATACTATAACACCTTTTCAACAGGAATAAAAACAAAAAAAATGTGAGCCGTCACGGGACGCCTGGCAGATGTGAAACATCGACATTATTTTGTAAAAGTAATATGCAGAAAAGAACAGATTGTGATAGGAACTAAATATGTCATAATGATACGATTTTTTTCCCAGATAACGATGACTATTTATTGAATAAACATTTATTTTCAATAAATACAAAAATTTACGAATTTATTTCAAATCGTGACTACTTAATTCGTTTAATCAGTGACTTCGGTAATAGTTATATTCGATGTTGCCTCTGAGGACGGTATTACTGTGACAATTGGTCGATGGTAACTGAAGTATGTTACAAAAGTGTTGGACATAACATTATCAAGATATCTAATAAATACAGAATCTATTGTTGTTCCGTATCTGGTGGTAGGTTCTCTTGGATTGTTATTAATTTGCAATTGAAATTCTTCTTGGAAAAACGTAATTAATTAATTAATTAATTAATACATCCAGCAGGTGACGCACCGTATACACTACTGCATATAGACTGTATATATATACCATCACATAGCGTGGCGACGCGTCGCCACGGCATGCGTCGCCACGCCAGAAATCGGTTTTACGTGCGGCTATAGATGTTTCACATCAAAAACAATTTGATTTTGCTTCATATTAGTTATTTTATTTGTGTTGTGTCATTCACATGTATACGATCTCAATTTGTATTCACGGTACAAGCGTTGCTAGCTGCTACTTATGTATTTATAAATAAAATTGCGTACAGAATTCTAATAGGTGTGTTTGGGTATCGTATATGAATACGATTTACACGCACAACTTATGACAATACACGATATTATTAATTGTGACCTAAGCCCAATGTTTTCTCCTACCGCGTTTAAGATTCTTTGTTCATGGACGATTGCTTAGGTACTTTCTGAGTTCGCGAGAGGCGCAATTTCCTCGTTATCACGCAACGTTTGGTGCGGCAAGCAACAATAACTATTAAATGTTTAAAACGTTTCGTAAATCCAGTAAAAGTGTTGTGGGCGTAGTGCACAATGCGACAATAGTTGTCGACGTAATCGTCGTTTTCTATCAGTTGCGGTCGCAAACACTTCGCGCTCCGCTGCGCCCTGATACTTGACAGCGCACAAACATCATTTGCACACCAAGATACGAACATATCTCCGTGAAATCTGACAAGTTTCCACGACATGTCTACAACTCATGACTTGTCACGAGCGCAGTACTAACAGAACAACACACGTATCTTCGAGGATGACTAAACTTCGCGATCCACCTGTGAGCAATTGACTGTTAATCGCCGTATTTTCCATGGGTTTCAAAAAGATTGCGTGGGAGTCGCCCTCGTGGCATGCATAATATTTTCGAATTGAATAGTCCTCTCAACAACGACAAACAATTGCGTACAATGGAATTGTTGTGGAGTCTTGATCGATCTGTCGAGATTAATTAGCGACTGTCTGAGCCGGCATCGAGAATACATTTTCTCTTGGTCAGCTTCACTTAAATCGCGGTTGGGTGGTTCAGGAGCTCAGAACTTTTTACTTTAAACCTATTAGGTTTTTGGCAATAGGCCAAGAATACTCTTGCTTGTAGTAGATTACTTGCACCTATATTATTTTACTAGCTTGTACCTGCGACTCCGTCCCCAAATTATCCCATGGTTGGCATTCAGCAATAGTTTTACTTTCAACCAGTGAAATAATGTTTTGTAATCGGATCATACTCAACGAAACGTTTACGATCTTCTGTGCCAAACATAAAAACAGTCAAATCTACCTTCTAATAGTATTAGTTTAGATGAAACCAACGTACGGTAGGTATCTTCGGTAAGCTTTAGTGACCTTTGTAAGTAAATAAAGAGTCAGTGACCAGTGACCATTCAGTAATACTTTGTAATCAATTGTTTTGAAAAGCGTATCGAAACTTGTAAAGGGTCCTTCAGTTAATTCGTTTCGTTTAACAATCGTCGCTCGTCGGCCTGTCCGTAAGGCCTGCAGCCTTGCACTTTGTTATACGAGTGTTTTTAAGCACATTGCATGACTGTCGACTGACCGGCCAACTGTAGTCATTATCCAATGAGAATACAGCAATTGACATGAACAATGATGAGACGCGATACCGTGTGGGTAAATACATAGGTACGTGAACATAGCCTACGTACTCAGGTTACGTAAGAGGTTGGCTGCATGCTAAAGGCATCCGCCATTTTGCGATGAGCACTTTGATGGTTTTTGCGCGAAAAGTGAGCGGCGAGGTTGGCAATGCTTCAACTTTAATTTGTTGAAGAAATTACGATTTTGCAAAGATTTCCTAAATAACTTTAAACGACTTGTACAAAAAGTGGTTACGTGGAAAATAACATTGACACAGTCGCGGCTTGGTAAACGTTTCTAGAACTTGTAGCGTAGCCGTAAGTGCCAGTTGCCAGTTACCACAATAGGAGTTAAGCGTGACCTTCTTATTTGATTCGATTAACTGATTCAGACCTTTTAGCTTGGGTAACATTATGTGCACTGCGAACAACTAACTTGTGATTTTAAGACAGCATTCTATCCAGTCTGTTAAGGCTAATTGAGAGAAAATTTATGAAAAAATAATAAAAATAAAGAAAAAATATTTTAAATCCACGCGTGTTACATTGCATGTTGAACCTAATCGTAGTACGATAAGGACCAGTTTTCGAGAAAGTGTATTGAAAAATATTTAGATGCTACTAAACTCCACCAAATGTCTGCTAAATGTCCTGTCGTGGAACTGTAGCTGGCTGTAGTTTACAAAAGGTTCTAGATTCGGCCACAGAAGAACATAGTGTTTTAGTTGCAAAACTGCGCAATCGGCAAAATAGTCGGAAATGACACTAAGGAAATGATGGATCGTTCACATCTGCTAGCTAAGCACTTAAGCAGAGAGTTCGAGAACTTTCAAATATTGCAGTCATGTTATTATTATTAACATGACATCAGTTTAATTCAGTGCTACATGTTTTTGAGCAAGATATATTTTACTACTGGCTTATACTTAGGTTAACTGTGAAATTGTAGATAATCACCTAATAATATGATCATTTTGTCTATTATAGGACGAGCCCCTACCTATAAATGGAGCGCACGCGCTGCACGGTGTACCCCCGCCGTCTGCGTCGCCCGAGTTGTCGGCGTCGGCGCAACCCAGCCAGCACCCGCCCGTCCCCGCCAACCAGCTCAAAGACGACGCACTCAACCATGCCGAGTCCAAGATCGACGAAGACAAATTACAGGTGAATATATTTTCCCACACTGTTGCCGTCTGAATACTAAGGAGTTGGAGTGGCTATGTATTGTTGTTGCGAGATATGTGCCTACATTTTATAAGGATAAAGTGGTCTAGAAAGCGTTCGATGAAACCAGCTTCGGATATTGTATTCAAATTAATGTAGACTTGGTAGATACCAAAAAAGTATACATTAGGTTTAAAATACGAACAAGGTTGAACACGCACATAGTGAAAACAAAAATTATGTTGTAACGCGATGTCGAGTCAGCACGTCTCATCAATGTCTTTTATTTTATCTTTGACTCTCTAGTCTCTGTTTCAAGAAATATTAACAGTTCCTCTTTTGTTCTAAGATTTCTAGAACATACGCCATTCAGTTTATTATCTTACCGGTAATAGTAAAAGTGCTGTCGACAAATAACCGATTGGTTAAGGCCAGCGAGTGGTTTCTCTCAGTAGTTTCACGCGTGAAAGGCCTAAGAAAATTTAAACCGTATTAGAGGCAGGTCATCTACCTGCTCTAAGTTAGCCATTAAGTAAAAGAAATTTAGAAATTTGAATGAATGTAATTGCATTATTTACATAAGTAATTGATGCGATTAGAACTTTGTTATGGTAGGTTTAAGAGGTGACGTAAAAGTTACGAGATCGTTAACTGTTCTTAGTGAAGAAGATTTAGGTTTTGTAGAAATGTGCATTTGTCAGTGGGTGCAAGTGGTGACGTCAGTCAGCTTTCACTCAGTGCGGGGGGGAGTGTGGAACCTGGCGGTGGGGCAGCGGGGCGGGAGGGGGGGAGGGCGACTGTTGCACCACGACCACGTGAAAGCGACCACTTTGTATTATTTGTATTGCCCAGATATTGTAAAGGAACTCAAAATGACATGCGCATTGCAGATATATGAAGGTTTCGAATACAGATGACTAATAAAATATGACTTGCTCGGTGTCTATTTATTACAGTAACAGCTTTCGAATCTCTTAATTCACTTGACGACTATTTTCTAGCTAGTTATCCTTGTATCTATCTGCATAGTTTCTAATCTGGCAACTTTTGCAATTTGCCTACAGCTCAACACATGCATGACGTGTGCCATCTTTTTAAATATTAATATTCAGTTGACTCTACATATTGACCCCTTAACACAGGCTTACGTGTAGACATTTACGCTCATCGTTTCACTATTATACAAGAGCTTCATGAAACTGGTTAGTAATACATTGCACGCGGATGCAGTCAGCATTCGTGTCTGCAGAGAAAACAATACGTTAGGCCTGATATTCTTTCGATACAATAATAAGATTTACATAGACAGGCTGATTCAATGATGAGCTATCTATCCGAATGTTCGTAATATTTACAAACGGAGGGCGGTGAAACAATGGCGCGCGGCGCATTGTCTCGCGCAGGATGTCCGAACCATTGTACCAAGCAAACAGCACAGAACGAGATATATTATGTTCTTGTTTCACACGTTGCTTTTTCATTAAGTGTGAAATGTAATTTAACGCAGCATTTTTATGACGTTATAAAAATACATTCACTCTTTATCTGCACTGCAGGAATTATCTTATATCAATTTAATAAATGTCGCCGCTTTCATTTCCCTTCCAGTTCAAGCGTTGCGAAAGCGAAAGCTACCTTTCTAGGGCTGGTTAGGTCAAATGTGTGAGAGGTCAAGTTAGCTCCCGGAGCTTTTCATGTATTGCTAATAATGTCTTTACCGTGCACCGAGGCTAGGCACCTAGGAAATGAATCTAGATAAGTAGTTGCAGTAATGCATTTCCTGAGTTTCATATTCTAATGTTACTGAAAGGTTTGAATGGTTTCAGGAAATACGACTGTTCCTTTTACATTGTGCGTATGAACGTGCGTCATGAAACCAAATATATTAGTAAATCAAGAAAGTTCCCAAGAATTTGTATCATGATGATATTTCTCCACGTTTACAGAAAATCGACGACGAGAGGAATGACTCGCCGAACTCAGCGTCCGACGACAGCACGGAGTCTGACAGTTCGGCCGAGGAAGAAGATGAGCTAGACGCCGTGCGGCCCATGCTCAAGCTGCCCGTACAGTTCGACCTTGACGAGCTAGCCGGCGCTTTCCTGGCTAACAACAATCAGAAGTGAGTTGACAAAACGCCTAATTATTCTATTTGTTCAAGGCAAGTTAGACGGTAATTAACTCTTCGGCTGCCAGGGCTGCGGGACTGTTGCCAGGGCTGCGGGACTGTTCGAAAGAGATACCGTGGCCCTGGAACACAAAGGGCAAAGAAGGAACATGGATGGGTTTTAGTCAGTACAAGTCTGACACTCCTTTCCGCTCCGCCCAGAGTGGCGTGGGTCATTTGATGAAACACAATTCGAAAAAAAAAAAAAAATTACTCTTCGGGTCCAAATGTTAACTAAAATAGTATATATGCATTGTACGGAACACGACTCATATTTATATTTTTATATATTTCGATGCAGGAGACTAGCTCATAATTACCTTTTTACAGATTGTGTTGTACATAAACTAATATGCAATATAATACACACGGCTAGGTTATCTTTAAGCTAATTATTTGTTTTTTTTTTAATGTTGTCTAGAGCGCCTGTCTCATTGAAACTGCAATATTAAGTACAATCAATAAATAAAATAGTATTTGAAACGTTGGTCGCAGTAATTAACTTCCCAGACATCCGAATCACCTTTGACAACGCACTATGTAAGGTGGGTTGATGTATTCTCCCCATGGAGCGGGTGAACAACTAAAACGGCACTTACATGGTTAATCTGGGGCCTACACCGTGGAGCGAGGATTAAGATGAAAGACGCTGTTTGAAGCGTTTGTTATTTATTCAGAATTATGTTCTGCTCTGACGAACAGTTACATAAGTAGGAACAAGGTCAAGTTCCTCTCAGTACGACGTATCAAACATTTTTTTGAGTCATTTTGTGCAGCCTTGTCCAAAATCACGCAATAGCCTCTAAAAGAATAATGACGGGTCAGTTGTATTGTTGTAATAAACAGCGAACACCATAAACGTATTTAAATATTTGTTTTGTGGCTCTTCTTGTGCAAATGTTTCTAAGGTTCGTTGAAAAGTATTTCCAGAACAAAATACAATAGGTACCTACTTAGTACGAATACCGTGATAATACCTGACATTCTCTAATTTAGAAATCTGAGTGTTCCGGGTTAGGTAAAAAGAGCTCAAATGGACAAAATCTGATCCCTCTACAAAACAAAAAAAAAAACATGAAATGGTACCAAACAACAGTTGGTTACCTAATTAACAAAATTTGAATGCGAATGAGACAACTAGAACTCATTTCAATGAGAATATCTATCGACCAAAGCACCGTAATAACGGACACACCCCAAATGTTGGCACTAGAGAGTAGCCATTAAAAACGGTATTAGGAACAAAAAGAGGACATATGTATCTAGTGATGTTTCTATATTGACTAATATTTAGCAACTATTGGTGTATAAACAGACGGAGTTTTCCCTCGAGCGTGTTCCTCAGTTCTTCCTGTGTTCTCATATTATAACGTTTTGAGTAGTTGTGTAACATCGTGCCGGCGCTAGGCGGAAGGAGCCGGAGAAACTTGTGTAATCACCTTAATACGAGCTCATTGATAATCTGTAGCAATATGTGTGATGTGACCTAACGGCTCAGATCGACGATGCACTCCGGTGAATATTGCAACGATCGAAGCGTTCATTTATACAGATAGGAAATCACACTGATGTTACATGAATCGTAATACGTTCGCTTATTGAATTTTTTACTTATCTCGTCTAAGTTGACATAGTCAGTTTTAGTTATAGATGATGTAATAAAATTAGGTCATGTTATAAAAAATACTGCCAACGCTAAACAAAACAATATAATTTGTTAAGAAATCAATGGCGGCACGTAATAACAATGTTAAAGCTTGAAGTGAAGCTAATTGCAGATTTTCATCACATTTCATCGCAATGTTAATATTCTATAACTTTCTATGAGTGCCGCACATAAATTCTATAATTGCTGCTCCACATCCACAAATCGGTTGCGCAGTAAAATGAGAACCCAGAAATATTTTAATAGTCAGAACCTACATAAAAAGTACTAGCCAATCAGTGTTTTGATTATCGTTGCTTGTTCTAGAATGGCGGGTTGAAGGTTATGTAAAAAATGCCTCGTTTTGGATTTAATGTCTTGAGGAAAATCTTGTTTTATTAAAATTGAAGCTAAAATTAGAAACAGATGTATGAAAATGGACGAGGTGCATGGAGTATGTAATTAAGATGGTAGCAGGTAGCGTTCTGTAGTTTATGCCTAACCCCACGGGAAAACGGCGCGAGTTTATGTACGTATGTAAATTAGAAACTAGTTATGAAATGAATGTGTTTGTTTCCAGGGGACGCATGAACTGTGTGGTTGAGAGGCGCCGCGACGACCCGATGGAGAGACGATTCCCCTTCAACATCCTCGGAGCCTTCGCCCCGCGCAACGCTCAAGCTGAACGCATCGCCATCATCTGCCACGGAGGCGACGAGCCTAGGTAAACAACTCATCACAATACAGCAACACCCACTGCTGTACAGTGTACATTGTATCTTCCTAAGCGGATGGTGGTAGGTGTACACCGAGTCGTGATCACAACGTGACATCCAAATAGTTTTAGTTACAAATTATTATTATGTAGGTACCAGTAGCGAAGCGTTTTTTTTTGTAAGAGGTAAGCCGGAGTACATATCTTTAATGTGATTATATTATTTGTCTATAGAATACTGACTGTGCCATTTTTCAAAGGCAAGCTGGTAGGAATCGCGTTATGTGGAATCTGTAGACCGAGCGGTGATCTCAGCATGTTGTTAAGTTATAAAACGCTGGTCATTTTATTGGACATTAGTAATTAAGTTTTTTACTTCTACGGGAAGAAAGAGTTTAACATTTCTAGCCGAAAACACACGGCACTGAAATTAATCAACAAAATCATTTTGAATAGTAGGATGTGGAACTTTCTCTACAAAGGCTATGTCCAGTGTTCGCTTGCAGTTAGATAACCGATCGCCTTGTGTTTACTCCGTAATGTTTTTATTTTCGTTGACCTTAAAGACAGGTTTGTCATTTGTAGCTAACCTTTATAAAGGTAGATCAAAGATATTATGTAATGTTGGGTCGTGAGTCACAATGTGAGTAAATAAAAACTGTTGCTGAGGAGCGACCTGCGGCTTATTTCATAAATACTGAAGGCTCTTATATTTTACTTCAAAAATTTAAGAAAGTACGGGAAAAGTAATATTATTGTGTGAGTTTTAACGTGTCTGCGTAACGTACAAAACATATATAACTAACAATACGGATTAAATTCTTTTGTCGAGTGTTTTGCGTGGTTCTCATTGAAATGCGGCGGAGTGGACCGATTATTCCTGTTTCTTAGAACCTGCGAAGGCTTGGCGTTCCATTCTTCGTGCTTTATTGTTGGCATCGTGTTGTTTATATTTGTGTGTATGGCCTTGTATATGTTTTAGATTTATACGACATCACCTATATGGGAGGCGAAGGTCAGGCGTAGGTTTATGTCAGGCGCCGTATTCACTGCGAACAATTATATGTTCAGCTAATTGAGTCATAAAAAACCATTAACTACTTGTAACAGTTGCGTTGGTCGCTTTGACATTATATACTTACATGTCTATAATTAAGTAACTTCGTGTCACTAATGAAATAATCATCATTCAAACGCAGTCATTAGAGGCTTTAATTGCCTAACACACGTATGTCTTCAATACTGATGATAAAGTGAAAGTCTAGTAGTTCGCAATAGAATGAGTCCCTGCGAGCATTTAGTTGTAAAACTTTATCAGGCAGTAATACACTTGGGAATTAACGACTTACTTACGCAAGTACTTTCATAGTATTGCCTATCGGGACTTCTTGATAAACTACAGGAACGCTCGCTAGGATACCATATGATATTAATAATACGTTGATACCAAATTCATTAACTGAAACTGAAAGGTATCTATATTTTTTCTCTTACTTATTTTACCTAGTTTAGTTTATTACATCAGTAGACCCAAGACGAAGCGGTAGCCTTTATTTTAATAAACGGAAATTTATTTTGCACTAGCGACACGCCCTTGCTTCGACCAGCGCCTCCTATCGGGTCCAAAACTTTATCTAATGTAGCCTATATTTTAGCAGTAGAGCGGTGAAAACTGTGTTCAAATCCATGCAGTAGTTTTTGCGTGATGCGCGTACAAACATACAGACAGAAAGACAGACTGACAAAAATTCTAAGAACTGTTGTTTTGGCTTCTGTTCCTCTAATAAAGCCCCCCCATATATTAATTTTTTCAATATCTTCAATGTACAGACATCGGCCTGTTACAATTTAATTTGTATGTATGGAGGCAGTCTTTTTTGTTTTGCTTTGGGAACAACTCTATGTTGTCGACGACAAGGTGACACTACTCTAAAGATACTTAACAAGGAAACTTAAAAAAACTTTGAGAAGTATCTGAGTGAGAGCCTTCTATGGAGAGTTCAACATATTCAAAGTAAAAATAACACATTGCAGCTTTGAAAGGGATGCTAAAGATTTGATTTAAATTTAATCGAAGATAAATCTATGAGAATATTGGTAAACACACAATATAGGTAGGTACTTACTAATTACATAAAGCGCCTTTATGCCATCGGCACCATGGCATGTTTTAGGTTTGGTCTACCATTTCTGACATAATCTCCTACACGTAAAGACTACACACTAGACTACTACACGTTAAACTTTATCAAGCTTATTAAAGCTTGACAAAGTTGATTTTCACGTATGTGTATTAACACACACATGAAAATCAAAGACTTACATAACTTGATATTATATAAATATTATACATATCACGATTCCTGTTTGAAAGTGATAATAATTTGAGCCGAAGACACGTTTTGAATTATAATTTTCGGGAAGTTCAAAGTAGGATTGGATATCTTATTACTTGAAGACAAAAGGAGTCATTAGTAAACGTAAGTGATGTCTTATATATTGGCTACGCCTACGGCAACCAATTAGCTAAGTGATAGTACCTTAGCAAAACGTTAGAGCTTCGAATGTGACTTTTGGATAATTGAAATTAAGGTCATTTGTTACTGTTGGCCATTACTAATAGTACCTAATGTATACCTAGATTTTATAATTGCGAACTGTCGATAATTACAAAGCAACACAAACTGTTCCTTAAGGAGTGGTTTATTGAAATCAACTTTAATTCGTTTTAAACTAACTTCTACTACTTACTACATTTTACGGTATAAAAGGTTATCCAGGATCTAGTCAACATTTAACAGTAATAAAAACGTTCATATTTTTTTAAATAAGGTGGTAACTTTGATCTTAGTCATTGTGGAGATGGGCCCCTCCTGTTGCGTCACGCCTACCTAACCCCATCGTCGTTCTAACTGGATTTTATTTGTGCATAACATTTTTAAAGCGTCATCCACTTAAGTGGAGTATAAAAGGAACGAGCTTGGGGTTTACTATGCGCTTTTACTGCCAGGCCGTTTAAGTGCTGGTAAATTAATTTCCTGCTAATTCAAACAATGGTGGCGGTTTTAATAGGTCACACAACCCAGTTTTTTTAAAATTAATTTAATTTTTTTTTAATGTGTAACATTCGCAACAGGAATTGTCCTCCATTTTTTCAGTTTAGAAAAAGGAAGTCTTCGTTTAGAAGACGAATTAGTAGGATGTCAAAGTATTTTTTCATGTTCCAAAATATTGATGAATAATTTTTATTCCAGATCGATGAACTTCCCGGAGCCACAGTCGCAGGTGTTCGCTTTCCCACTGACCGGCCCCGTGCGCCTGCCGCTTCGCCCGCAGCCCGACCGTGCGCCGGCGCCGCCCGCCGTTGGCCTCGGACCCCAGGGACCCCGCATGCCACCTGGCTTCGCACCCCTAGCTCATCGTCAGGCACCCTTCCCCCTACCCGTAAGTACCTTTCTAAATTTGAAATGAGCCTCTGAATATCTGCTCTTGTTAGACCATTCTTTGTCTCACTAACGATATACTTAATATTCACCGTGGAATTCTACCGGTTCATACAGAATAATATCGCAGAGAAAATCTTGTAACAGACTTAATATAGCGGAAGCTGCTGTCACCTTGTGATGAACGAGTGAGGCATCTTAATGTGAACATCACAACTTTGTAATTGACCATAATAGCTTGGCTCGTCTTCCGGAGTCGTAAAGAATAAATCATTATATAACTAATTAAATAATGGACGAGGAACAAGTCTGCACGTAATAAATGTAATGGCGACATGAAACGATTATACCTATGTACTAGGAACTTCGGAAGTACCTAACTAAGTCGCAGGGTTTTGTCAAAGAGAGAAAGGGATGACTTGTGACCTCCGCATGTAATCGTACGTTTGATGTGGTAGAGAGGCACGTAATATGAATTGGTATGTGGGTCAAGTTAGACCGTGATTGCTGGGGATTATCCTACGATCGTGTCGTTTATCGACCAAGGGCTCTAACAGTTTCAGCTGGCGCGACGGCGACGGCGCGCGACGCGGGCGGTCTCAACACTTTTTTCGTTTCGAAAATCGCTCCACAAAGGGAGTTCAGAAAAAAAACAAACGTAGAGACAGGCTTTGAACTTGACTTTGTGACTCCAAAGAATTTAAGGTTAAAGTTTAAACTTGGACAATTTCTTATTTGAAATACCAAAACATTTTACAAGACGAAATAGAGTACAAAGGACTGTTAGTAAAATTGAATTCTGTGTTAGGTTAGACGTGCATCCATTCTACCATGTAATAATAAATCGTCAGGTATTGGGCCGACTATCAATCACGAAATGCATTTTGTGAATATTGGAAAAAGGATTGTGAATCCATCAAACAGCTGACACACACCTTGTGTGTTAGCCTAAAACCGAAAGTTTTTCAGTACATAGGACAGTAGGTAGACATTCATTAGATTAATGGTTCGCTACTAACAGCATGTACTGTCGACCCCTGTGAGACACGACAACGCGAAATTAAGCCTATTGTGTTCCGTAAGAGTCGGTACGTGAACTTCTTTTTGAGACGACCGACATAAATGATTTCTATTGTTATTTCTGATTCGTGTACTCGAGTGTATTTCAGCGGTTAGTTGCCACCCAACCATTCTTATGTTTTTGCTATAATTGCGTCATGCTTGTGGTTTAATGTATGATTTGTTTGCGTTTAAGTAGTTTCTATTTATATCCTCAATTTAGTGTGTACTACTCATACATTACTTACATGTTTAATTAAATACTTAAATAAAAATATCCGTCCGTCATTTTTGGAAGCTGGCGGCTGATGCCGGTGATGGTTAGTGCTCCAGAGACAGGAACCTCCTCACAATACGTGTCGTCTTGATACAGGATGCATTTTAAAAAGGCAGTACTCCTTGGAGTCCCGCCTTCTGTTTAGGCCATTGATCAAGCCACCTAACGAAAGCCTTATGAGATAGTGGTCGCGGCTTTCAGCCATCAGGCTATTTCCCGTTACGACAATCGGCACATTGATAGCTAGAGCTCACATTCCACATGTCGACAACGTCGTGCGCTAAGTCGAGATATTTGATTATTATCTCTTTCTCAGCTTACACGAGGTTCTCATCAAGTGTTATGGTAACATCATTATTTCTATTATTGTTGTTGGTTGTTTTTAATTTATATCTAATGTCCGTAAATCTAAATAAGTAGTCCTTAGAGCTGAAATTAATTTCTTGAAATCAGTCAAACGCTTCGAAGAAAATAAAGAATCTAGGCAGTTCGTATAAATAAATAGGGTGGAAAAGTACTAATATGAAGAGGTTCGGTAGCACTATTAAAGTAATGTATTCGGGTCACAAAGCGCTTGAAGTGCTAAACAATAAAAGTGATGTGTTTCCACACAATGAGCTTCGACGGCGAGAGACCATTTATTACGTCTGTCATGTGTTATGGTAGCTATAATAATTTCATTACGTCAAGACAAGACATCGACACTTTTGAGTATATTATAACTTTAATTAGTGCCAAATATGAGTTAACTACACTGATTAATTTTCAACATCCAAATAATTTTAGTTACATATTATTATGTAGGTACAATAAATAGGTCGTTGTTTCCTCTAATTCTAAAGAGATACGTTTTTATCGCTTATGAAGATACATATATATATATCTTATAGCATGGTAAAGTACTGGCAAATTTTGCGATGCATTTTATAACGAACAAAATTAATTTCTTGTAATATTCTCTAATCATCCAGATGATAGCGCGCTAACGATATTCAGCTGTCCTCTACTAAAATTTCATATCAACTGGACCCAAACTTATGGGATAACTAACAGATTTTTTTCTCGATTCTGACGTTGGTCCCATGGAGAATGTCACACACATTCAAATATTACCACACTTTACTGATATACCTACGCTGTATAGCCATAGACTAGCAAACAAATGGTTTATGCAGATGGAACGTGCGACCCATGTACTTGCCACATTATTTATATGTATTGATACAAAAGTGAGTTAGGTACAGCACGCACATCTTGTTCAGAGCTAAAGTCCGCAACAGCGCATAACTTCAAGTGATTAGCCGCGTGGAGCACTAACGGCGCCATATCTCTCCACTGACTGTTATAACTTGCGCGCGAGATAAGTACTCCATGTTTCTCTTTAATTACTAGATCGGCATGGGAATACACTGATTAAAACTGTTCGTTTGTTTCACATTAATCGTTAAATCTTGTTACGGATTTTATACATTTACAAAGAAACACTTGAGTTTTTCTTGTAAATATTATGTATTAAATATTGCCAACTTTAGATACATATATAATTTCCGTATTTATTTTAGTATTTAATGGTTTACAGTAAATGAAAACAATAAATAATGTAGGCAAACCGCCAATTACGTACAAAAATTTGTTTCAATTCAGAATGTACGGTCAGACCTTTATGTTAGCTGGAGAGAAAATCGAATTACCGATTTAAGTTGATAACGACGTGATGAGGTGGCGAGCCGGTATGTAATCCAATGAAGTCGGGCAATTTCACAATCTGGAAAACTACCGGCGTCGTATTCGGATGTAGTAAAACACGTAGCTATCTGCTGATACTATGTTTGAATACAAAACCTTCAACCACCACCAGAACCTCACTCAAGAGTCTCAATACGCAGGTATTACTTAAAATAAGTTTTAACTAATCAAGTAGCTTGAAACCTGTTTTAAGTAACGCTTGAGTGTCGATCGGTAATACGGCCCTTGGATTCCCTCAGTTTTGTAAAAGCCTTTCTTAGTTCACTTCAACACTACGGATTGCTATCTAATTTAATTGTGTTTTGGACTGGTTACTCTTGCGACTGGTTATGGCGATATTGCCGCCTGTAACCGTTTTCATAGGTACAAAAGAACCAGTCGCGTCGCTGCGGTCTGGACATGATTTGACATTGTGATAGGGCTTCTTTGCCGCAGTGGTTTGCTGTTGCGGTTGCCTTACAAAAGAGCACTTTTATCATAGACCTTTTTTAAATCGAATCTTATTGAAATATGGCACATAGCTAAAATGCCAAGCTCGAATGTAAATGTTTTTACAGTAAGAAATCTGGAATCTCACGAGTATCTAAACATAAGAAAAGTAGTTATGAAATTCTTAGTCAACAAGCGTGGAAGAGGACTGAATTCCTTCTTCACACACACTGCAGTTTGTATATTTCTAATGTACACTAGTTCCAAAACAGACGTATAAACGGTTCTAACTACAATTTTCCGTCTGCTGTGATGTGAAAGGGTCAGTCCACCCTGTTAGTCCTGGCTATGAAGCTGTTATGTTAGAGAAACAGAAAATGGTTTTAAAAGAATCGACATGTGATTTCAGTAACGCTTGATTGCAAACTTCTTGTCTTTGTCCCATGCTTGATTGCAAAAACATTCTTTGGAACCCATATAATAGTGTTTATAACATAGCAGAAATAAGTACTATGTTGTAGATTATTGTTGTAACTACATTCCACATTCCCTATTTTTACAACAAAAATTGGTCATTGTGGCGAAGGTATTTTGATTGGCCTCGTGTATTCTGAGAAAGAGATTATTCTGGAAAGATAAACCACTTTCGGCTTTTTTTTCCGTAATATATAAGATCGTGCACGTGTAAGTTCTTAGGAAGAACATATATATCAGCTTGCTACACTCCTACAAACATGTTATAAAACCTTTTATTTTGTTGGCAATAAGAACTATAGTATAACAGGGGACTGGTGATCAATAAGCCTAGAAAATAGATCAGCGATCGTAGTATTATATTTATAATAAAACATTCTACTTACTGGACACCTAGGCTACCGCTGCTAATCCTTTGTGTACTACGTACATTTGTGTGACTAAGTAAATACATACATGTCCTACCTACTGGAAAGGTATGTGAACTTTTCGTAAGAACATAAGCAGCTGATACAGCCTGTTCTCGGCTCGTTAGATTACCATCGAAGTTTAGAACATGGTTGCTACACTTCCTACTTATGGATTCTTTAGAAGGTTCCCAGTTTTCCGTCTGCTTGGTAGTTAATCAGGTGCGTCTCAACTCAGCTCAAGGTTTTGCCCGCTGAGATCCATTTTAAATCAGCTTTATTCGATGCCAATTATGTTGGCGGATTTGTTTGAGCTTGGTTTTTGATGAAATTGGACGGAATTTAGACGGTTTTAATATTGTTGGAAGGTATTTTTTTACACCGCTTTGTTTTCATTTCATGGAAACATTTCTTTTATTTTTAATGATTTGAGCACAGATAATATACAAAATAAATCCATTTGAGTGTCTAGGAAATAAAAAAATCTATAGAAGTGCAATAATAATCCGTTATAAATAAATAACACGGCTTAAATTATCCCGTCTAAAAACTAAAATAATAATGAGGAAATTGACTTCGTGCGTCAAAGGTTTAATTCTGGACTTGATTTACCCCTAGGTTTTCCTGATCGCAGGCGGCAACAATTATCGCTGGCAGACCAGACAAGTTTTAATTTGTAACATTACCTACTACCTACGCACTAGATCAGTCGAGTGACCCGGGAGTTTATTCGCAGTTCCACAAAATGGATTCCTCCATGATTTGACGTCATAGGTTCATAACAATATATTAATTAACTGATAACGAAGAATACTCTTGCAACGGACGAGCGTAGGCACGACTAGGATGTGGCGAAGGGCATTTTGGGATTGGGGGACTGTTTCTTCTAATTTTGACGTTCAAAAAGTGCTGATAATTAGCCTAATTTCTTTCATCTGAATTAGACTTTGTTTTTAAAGGCAGTCATTTACTTCTTCTTCTTCATGTTTGGCCACCCAATGCTGAGTGTAGGTGTCTTACAAATCTCTCCACTTTTGACGGTTTTGTGTCATAACTATCCAGTTTCTTCCGGCCACTTTAATGAGATCGTCTGTCCACCTAGTCGGTGGTCTTCCCACATTCCTCCGTCATTTACATTTAAGTTATTTCTCCAGGAAACAGTTGGACTTTATGCGTTGAGAACTAGAAGTTGAAAGAGACAAGCTATGTGGTAAACAACTTTAGTAATACCTTCAAAATTAATATTCATTAGGTATGTCTTAAAGGCTAGTATTTAATGTTTAACTAGGCGCGTGTACTGAACAGTAATCGTAACAAAAATCTGTGAATTCTGGTCGAGGACATATGAATTACGATCACTTATTAAATACTTGACAGTACTGTGCCTACTTCTGACATATACATGCCTACATGTGCCCTAAGTACCGACCAATGTTAACAGCAACGATAATACACCTACTTAAGAACCCACTCGATATTTTCGGCTGAGTACATTAATTTCCTTTGCTGTTATAAATACCATCGTTTTCTGTGAAACACCGCCCCGGTTTCCCGAATGTATAGAAAAGCTATGCAAAGAGAAAGTTTCCGTAAGATCCGACCACGCGTCTTCTTTCCCCGTAAAGTAAAAGAGAAACGCTTTTTGTAAAAGTACCCATCGCGGGTACGTTTCTATGACTACATTTCGTTAGAGAACCGGACACATTTTTCCTGTAAAACCTTTTAAAGGTCGTCTATTTGTATTCGAATTTGGTACAGATATATAAGCGGTATTTATGAAATATTTTATCAATGAATTATTCTATTTTTTATGTTAGTGATACTCAGAAGAAAATGCTACTATTTTCTATATGCATGTAATGCTACTTTTCTTTAAGAGTATTCGCATTTATAAAAGAGAACTGTAATGTAACTAAGTGTAAAACCGTGTAGTATAAAGCGTAGTGTTTTTGTAAAAAACGGGTGTTGTCGCGCGTCCGCGCCTGACCCGCAGCCCACACTCGTAGTGGTAGATAGTAGCTACAAACTAGTATCAGCTTATCTGATAGCGCTCTCCACAAACGTACAAGACTTTATGACTTCGCAATGTCAACCATGCAGGCAACTATATATCGGTACCTACGAGTCTACATATATTCTTTATTTTTATAACATGTCAACATATAATGCCACCGTATCATTCCAGTCACAGGCTTCTGGTTTCTCCAATTTAGCCACAATTATGATGAAATTTCACACGAGAAAGAAGCTTTTAGTGTACCCAAAGGAGCGAATGAGGAAAGTGCAAAACAAGTATGTTTTAGGAAGTTTCCCTTTAAATGGAGCCCAATGGAGGTGCGGTTTTTCGTGGTGCTATCTGACACGGGCAAGGTTCTTTCGTAATAAAAATGTACCTTACCTCCCAAACATACTGAATAGTTAATTTTTTCACGTTTTAAATTCTGGATAGGGTTGTTTGGCAATCTCCAAAAATAATTTAACCCTAAGGTTAAACCCTAAATATGAAGATTCTATTGTGCAAGTCAGTGTCATCATCTGCTTAGCCTTTTCTAACTATGTTGGAGTCGGCTTCCAGTCTAACCGGATGCAGCTGAATACCAGTATTTTACATGGATCGACTGCGTATCTGACCTCCACAACCCAGTAAGTACTGGGTAATACGATACCCCTTGATGAGACTGGTTGTCAGACTTTCGGGCCACTGACTACCTGTAACGACTGTCAAAGATCTACAAATGACAGCCGGGACCAACGGCTTAACGTGCTTTTCGAGGCACGGTCAGTGTCTACACCGTACAATCGTAACTACATATAACAAATTGGCATCCACATGTTCGTTCCCTGATCCAACAGAGCGTAATCCCGCTGGCTTAGTTCCGACTCTTACAAGTAAATTATAACGTGGTAACATTCTACTGTCCAAAGGAGTATGACAAAAAGAACAAGTATTTTTAAAAAGGTTGCTACTTGTCGCTGCAATGCAACAAAAACTAGCTTGACCGGTGTCGCTCCTAAGATAAAAGTGTACCGAGTAGGTATACCTTTCTATTGTACCTGCATCTTTACGAAGATTCCTCTTAATTGGCGCTCCAAGTTTATTAGTACTCATAAGATAATGATTATAATATGTTCGTCGTATAAGTTACGGAAGACTTACTAGAACTTTGTTCGTAGAAAGTTATAAACAACTTTCATTTATAAACTCCATGTTAAATGCCCAATTAATTCGTTAATGTTAAAATATAAACATGTTTTAAGAGCCAGTGTGATATTAAAAATATACATAATAAAATTGGTACTATGCTGCTCATCGGTCCTTGTATGCAATGCGTTAGTAAGTTACAAACTTGCAGTGCTATCAAGCTGATGTGAGAAAAAGTGGCAATTTCTTGTGCCCTTGAAGATGGCTTTGCGACGCTACTCGTGGGCGATACGATCACGCGACTAAGCTTTCTTGCATTGTGTTCTTTAAACCTAACATATTATTTTGGCACGTGGTCACATCGCAGGCAACGCGTTGGCGTTGCCTGCGTTGTATTCGTGGTTAACCGCTTTCTATCCTGTTAAATTCGTTTCTAACAGAAAATAATATTCCATGTAACAATCAATCATTTTCACACCATTAAGCTGATGTTTATTAACTTTTGGACGAAAATTCAATTCGTAGCTAGCTAATCTAGGCATACTGCGAGTTAGAATTTTAAAAGTTCCCAGGCTGCGGTCCTTCAACCGAAATTTTTGCAAAAATCAGGGTCGGTCGGTCGTCGGCCCCGAGTCCCCGACACTGGTTGCAGCGTGCACATGTGCTTATGCAATCACCAACGTTCCGGTTTTCGGGCTCACTTTACTTGTTTTACCCTTTCATTTATCATTATCGAGCACAGCAGTTAAAAAACAAGCGACTGTTAACCATAAAACACGGCCGAATTGCCTCACGTTGCGTGTGACTGTTTACGAAACTGCGGAAATTGACTTATTATCTAGGGAGCATTTTATACATTAAAATTAAATTATACCAGTGCAAAAGCGAGTAACAAGCGCCAGAGGGTACTTTTTCCGTGAAAAACGAGAATTATTTTGAATATGATATTGACTCTTTACGTGACCAGTGGGCTGGCATATTTTTTTGGCTAAAGAATCAGTATTGCCATTGCCATCCAACGTGGCAGTGCTGCTTGCCTTTTGTTAGATTGCATGGTAAAGCTATGTATTTCATTTACAATAAAACTCTATTGATTATATATTATGTTCAAACATAAAGTAAGAGTTCAGACAATAAAATAACAAAAGCATTAATTACAACAATATTAACTCAGGAATATGATTCGACCTCTGGGTATATCCACGTATTCATATGTAGAGGTAGTAGAAAAATGGGCCCGTTGGCACTCAAACGATTTTCTTTATTCCCGGTTGCTGTTTTTATGTAATCGTTTTTCCTGTTTACTCTCCCGCGGTGTTTTCTTAGAATAAACTGAAAAAGAAATAAATTGGAAACACGTATTGTTGTTGTTAAAATCACTCTTTCTAAAAAGTTCAGCTTGCTATAATAACAGTAATACTGTACAAATCAAGATAAACATGGCAACTCTCAGAACGACTATGATATGAATCGAAAACTAGTTTTATTAGTAAAAGATAAAAATCAATGAGTTGTAACCAATTTAAAAATAGTTAAATTTTCTTCAGCCGTGAGGTGAAATACTTAATATTCGTCGAAACAAAGATCAGAAGTAATACAAAGTAGGAGCTAGTCGGATTACTTATAATAAGGGATGTTTTCAAAAAGCTTCAACAGTTTCAGTACATAATTACAAAGTGATCAACTTCATTTCACGTTTTACTCTTTGCTTTTGATTAACAAAACACAAACTAAGCGAACTGAAGCTTCTAACGCGTCGACTGAAACTTTTCCCTAATGAGGTAATACAATATACGCAGAACTGTAGAATTAAACTTGATATGAAGTTTGAGTGATGTGACACTTTATCTTACTTTGCAAGGGACAAGGGTGAAGATATGAATGGAATGATTCAAGTCACGCGAGTTCAGATGTGTGTTGTGCGGGTTGCGCCCCGTGCCCCATCCCTGGTGGACATCTCGCGGTGACAGGCGCCTCACCCCCGGGTGGGGTGGGACCGAGGCATTTGAAGTTTACCCACGAAGGGAAGGCGCGCGAACGTAAACAAATGTAAACGTTTCCGATCACAACAAACAAACGGGTGTGGAGACGCTCCGCCTCGCCCCGCGCTCCTCTGCTCTGGCACACGATCTCGGGACAGATGTTATAATTAAGTTTTGATCATTGATTGAAGGTGAAGGCCTCGTTATAATCCTCCGAGGTTATGTTTTTATTCCTCGTATAGTTTTTGCCTAGTTATTAATTGATCAACTCGTCTGCTGTAGTAAATGTTTTCCGTTATCGGGTAGATTAATTAGATAAGAAAGATGAATCACTACTTCTATAAATATAAGTAGAGTTATATGATATAAACAACATAAACCTGCTTACATGCCGTTCTGCTATTATGCTAACGAGGGCGTTATATAAAACGATTTGGATGCTAAGCCATTGATTAGTTCCAGGTAGGTAATACAACCTTAAGTAATAACTGAGAAAAATATGTTATATTATGTTGTAGGTACCTATTTTGGGCTTGCCTTATATTGGAGTTTGTAACATCTGTAAGTACGGTTTGTGTAGGTACAGCTTTGCATATTTAACTTAACGTTTTGGCTTATAAATAACGATCCAGCGTCATAAGAGTCGCAAACCAAATGAATAATAATTGCTTCTTACTCGTATGTGTATTTTTTTTGGCTGATCTAAAAGATTCCACTTATTATTGTCTATGAACAGCGAAGTTATAGCCACGTTGTCACACGACGACACATTTACTGACATGACATTTACAATAAGACACCGAAGGGGCTGTCTTGCACTGACACCCGGACAAGACAACTAATGAAATAAAAGAAAAATAAATTCTCCGCGATGTTGAAACGTATCAAGTGTAGTTCGGGCAGTTTGTCAGGCTAACAAACGATTGAGTTTCACCTCGCGGCCGGGGCTTATTGCTCACTTATAGTTTGTACACATATCAGATCAAGTGTGATAGCAGTAGTGGGGGTGGTTCAGTGGTAACAGCCCCGACTTACCGTGTCGTTGCCCAGCTTCGATCTCAGTCAGGTACTTTAGGTACTTTATGTAATTTATTGCATCATCGCAGTTCTAAAATCGGGGCAGGAAAATATTGTGATAAAAACATGAACAACATCTGACATCCACCACCAACGTGGCTGGTGGTTAAAGGTTTAGTTCCTCTCGCAGTCAGGACGCCTGTGATCAGAAGTGGAAGCAATATAGGTTGATTATGCAGGCCAAGTTCTCTTTGACTAGTTAAGCATATATTCCACACTTCCTGCTCAAAGTAATTTCTGTGGCAATTACTATATCTACTTCATCCCACGTTGATATCACTCATAGACGATTACATCCACTTTGATTTATGCTGTGAATAATATTATTATTTCATATCTACATTAAGTATGTCAAATTAATAGGTTAGGCCTTGGATAGGTCAGCTAGGTATACATTTATGGATACAATATGTTTCTGTGCTAATTATGTATTTATTTATTCTCATATTGTAGTTTTTGTTCTTTATTTGTGGCGTTCGATTTCACAATTCGTATTCGTGTTTAGTCGTAATTCGTATTCTTCTGAGTTTTGAAAGATCAGTTAATATTGTGGTTTTGTCTTTATAATGTTGTTATGTTTGTGAGGATGTCGCCGGCATAAATAACAGATCGGCGCACTGGAGGAGCACTATAACAAGATCACGTAGGGTGCGGGCGCGCGGGCGCTCGCCACTGCGATATTTTGACCAGATATGAATGCTTTTATTGCTCTTTGTGTCGCGCTAGCACAACAAACAACAAAGTTTCACAATATAGTAACTATAATGGAACTGAACCTTTGATATGTGTTCAAAGTTATTCTTATTATTCGCATGCTAGCGGGCACTGCGCGCCTGCCCTTCAGTTCAGGCATTGTAAAACTTATCATCTGAGAAAAGATTGTGCTTGATACGGATTTTCCGAGTTTTGTAGCCAGTACCTAATTTAATTCATACTATAGCGTTCCTGTACGTAAATGTTTCTAACGTTTTGTAGAATATTAGTAATTTCATAAAAACCGATCAATCATCCACCACTGAAGCTTTTCCTTATCCTCAAAAAATACAACACGATTTCAGTTCAAACTTTTACGAAGACGTCTTGAATTTTATCTCTAAAGCGAAGAAATAAATTCGTTTTGAGATAGCGCACGGAAGCTGTTGGCTACTCTCACTCTAAATGAGCTGAGATGGATGATGGCTGATCACATTAATAAGGTCAACTCGCAATGAAAATAATGAGCTATTTACTAACCAATTTAGCTTGACAGAAAAGGAAGTATACAATTGATAATGTTATTTAAACAGATGCTTGTGTAGGCACAAAGGCCCGGTTCTTGTCCTGAATAATCATTGTTCAAATAATACGTGTGTGTAAAAAAGGAGTGCAAGTACCGCTGGGTTGCTTGTATAGCTGGTGAATAGCGGGACTAGATCGTGAGACTACCTCCTAAGACAATAATTAGGTGTCAGTCGGCCAAATCGTTCATCTCGCACAGAAAGTTAACTGTACATGACGTTTTTACACGTCTGACAGCTCAACTATTGTGGAACAGAAATGAGCGTTCACCTTTGTATGTTTGTAAGGCATGAAATGTCGAGAGAAACCTTTCTAAAGAAAAGTACCTAAGTACATATATATAGGGGTATTGTAAGAATGAATACTTTCGACAATCTACATACGATTGTTATGTACTTCTGCATCTAATATTGGCTTGACATCGAAAGTATTCATTCTTACAATACCCCTAGGTATTGTAAGAATGAATACTTTCGACAATCTACTTACGATTGTTATGTACTTCTGCATCTAATATTGGCTTGACATATATTTAATGTGCTACTAAGTACACTGCGCACAGGTTTCACACTATTACACTAATCAAATTGATGTGGCCAAAAAGCTTTTTGACTAAATATTAATAATAATTGTGTATAATAAATTCCCTTTGATTGAACTCTGACATTTACGGCTCGATATTAAGGCTGATCAAAACTAATTTGAATATTCCACAAACTATAAATATTAGCTCGGTCTGCTTTAGTACGTACACACGGCGGCACATCAAGCTGTACATTTCCAGTATAACATGGCTTCGTATTGTATAAATTTCCCGTACGACGAGTGATCCGTATAAACTGGTTTTGTATAGCTTGATTGGCCGTAATGCGTACCTGAGGCTTGGACTTGTAATGATATCTATATACTAGATGAAATGCGACCACAGTCCGCAACTCCTTTGCCAGTCAAAAGGTACTATATATCTAGTTCCATTTCTATTCAACCCATAAAAGATCAAAGGGATGTGAAAGTCAGTTTGCAAGATACATTTTAGATGTTTACAGTAGAAATCTAGATTTACAGAAATGATAAACATTCTTTTAATTCATGAATAAACTGCAGACGCGACGTTCCTATATTTGTTTACTCTCTCCTTTATGACAAGTTGCTTTTCATCTGTATTTTAAGAGTAAAATGTAACTTTTACCGGCCTCACCCACATTTTTATATTCATCAGCAAACATGCAGCATATTATACGCTTTCTTATGAGATCGCATAATGCTCGCATGAGGGCTGTTGTTTAAACAGTGCATCAAAAGCTTACAGTAGCATTTTAAAGATAAAACAAGAACTAAATATTTAGGGTAAGCATATCTATACAATTATGTCTAGTTTTCTCAGTATCCGTTATAGTTTGGTTGATTAAATGATTATACATCTAAAAGACGACGTCACCAGCTTATTAACACTTAAATAAATAAAGCATAGACCGGTAACTGATGTAAACATCATTTTATCTGATACTTACTTACGTTGAAATCTGTCATCGTAAAATATGTATAAAAATGTTTTTATTATTGGAGCGTTTGAGTGAAAGCATCTGACAGTAATTGTGTAGGAGTTGAGGCGGAGGGTAGCTTCCCCGGTTGTAGGCCGGGGGGGCTCGCTGTGGGAGTACAGTGAGTGCCACAGACTGCATGGCACTCGACACAACCCTGACATCTTGACAACTAGTTGCCGGTTACCACAACACCCAATAATGACATTCCCAACATTCTGATAGTTGCTTCCTAGTCGCTTTGTTCAGTACGTTCCACCGATTCGACTCGTGAAACTTGTGAATACCAAATAAAGTTTTCATGAATACTGCGTATAATATTCCGAGCCCGGTTACGTATGAGGTTAGCGTCAAGGTTCTCTGCACTTATGTATATTCGGAAGTACCCAGCCAGCTCTGATTTGAATTTTACTTTAAAAAGATAAACATTACCTTGGACTTCTCAGTTATTTAATGAGGAACTTTGTGTAAGAACGTATATTTTTATTATAGAAAATAACTACCCAACGTTTAGACGTGTATTCAATGTTAATAGACTGTATTAAAATTGATGCCTTCAAATTATACCAGCTGGATAATTCGGCTACTCCGCATCAGTTCCATTGAAATACTAGTGATGAGGCAAGTTTAGACGAACTACTACAGATTATTATTTATGAGTATTTATTTCGATGACTGCTTCATGTTATTTACAATCTTGATATTTATTACAACATTAAAGATTGCGTTATTTTTTTGGCGACTGCGAGTTTGGTTTTCCGCTTTTTTGCTGTTGTTTGTAATGTATTATGTTGTTATTACTACTAAGCATCATCTACTGAAGTAGTCTTAGCCGATCATTTATTTTACGGACACTACCTAAGTCTCCTAAAAAAATCGTCTCGAAAACATGTCCTTGCACATCCAAAAGCTTAATAGATCTCACTTTCAAAGGACTTAATGTTTAATTGAATTGTCTCAATTAAAAGTCATCGAAGAAGAAAGTCTTTTTACATTTCACTGTTGAACAAAGAGTCTTCAATCATTCACTGAACTATGTTAACGGTCGCCTAACTTCATCGCGCACCAAAAGTTACCATTATTTGCAGAAATCGGGGTCTATTATCTCAGATACTGCTTTCTATAATAAAGACGAATTAACTATTATCTTTATGTAAGCGACTTTCATTAGTTACTCCGCTTTTCTACGAAGGGCCCAAGTTCACATTAGAAAGTGTGTCGACTTGAATTTTCGCCGCTGTGATGATATGAAGTTAACCGCATGAAGCTAATTATTTCCAATCGGCCCGGCTTGAGCAACAATTGTTTGAATAAGCAATTACTGTAACAATTCAAGCATGGCTTCAGAACAAGTCAGTGTTCAACTTTAATGTCTAAGAACAGGCCCGGCTGACACCGATTGTAGCAACTGCATTTTAACCTCGCATACATTATATTTCATTGTTCCCATTACTAAATGATAGGGTCTAATTACTGTAATACATGATAGGTACTCTGTGAGAGACTGTTCGCGTTTACACGCGATGTCTTGATTGTATTATTGGTACCTTGGTACCTACCTATTATATTATATCGCAGATGTCTACATAGCACGTTTCAGAAACTATTATAAAGATATAAAAGATTTCGAATGGCTACAAAAAATGTTCTTCGGCTACGTGACCTTCCAAGATTAATTCACTGACGTGAATCTATACTCACTATCAAGACTTCTATCGAGCGAATGTTTGAACATTAAAATTTTAATTTTAAATTGACCATTTCAAAATACTTACTTTAAATATCATATTAATTCAAAAATATGATTTGATTACTCAAGGTTGCGCAAAAATTATCATAAGTAACTGATACCGAGTTGGGTTTAAAACCGACTTGAACCAAATTCTTCACTTCTTCCTAAGAACAATAAATGTTTTAGCATAATTAAAATCAACAATATGTTTTTAAATATTATCGTGTATTATCTAATAGTGTCTATTACATAACTTCTAATTACACTATCAACGTGCAATTAACATTAAAACTATTTTCTGTCAATCGTTGCCACTAAACCGTTCGGATAACGGCATAACTTGAGCGTTCGATCACAGCCACTTCATATAAATAACATTAAACTTAAGTACAGTCTGAGCTCGGTTCACGCAAGCCCGGGGGATGCGCGCGAGGCGCGGTGCGGCGGTGGCGCGGCGCGGCTCGTCCAATTATTCGCATAAGGCGACCGTCCTAGTCACCGTGCTATCAGCGCAGCCTTGACATTTGGTGGAGGCGTGCACCGGCGGCGAGCGGCCACTAGCCCCCGCGCCGGAAACGGCTGTAGTTGGGCACGGGAAGGTACGGGTACCGCGCCGGAACCCTCACGTTCTCCAGGTTGTATCCTCGCCGCTGCCGAACCAGCGCGTTACTCACTTCGCTGTCCACGTTTCTTTTCGCCGGTCTCACTATACTCAACACATTCGATTCTAATAACACATTATCGTCGGCTACGATGTCTTGGGGCCTCGGCCTAGTGATGAGTTTCGCTCTGTTCTTCTGCGAGGCGACGAAGCCCCCATCGAGCACGTAGGGCTCCAGGCGCTTGTGCAGCAGGTTCATCCTGGAGGAGTCGATCTCTCTCTCGTAGCCGAGGCGGGCGGGCGCGGCGAGCGCGTACGCCGCCAGCGCGAGCACTAGCGCGAGGTACGCGTGCATGATGCGGTGTGTGTCGAGTGTATGAGCCGCGCTCGAACACAACATTTTTATATATACCACCGATCGATACCATTCGTGCCCAATTTGTGTAGGTTCTTATTTATTTTTTTGTGATCGAAGTGTTCGAGACGCTCTTGAACTTGGCAGCGTGTCGCGGAGATGCCGTGGGCCCCCTCCGCCGCCAGCCCGGCAGGAGGCGCCGGCCCCAGGCAGCGCGGTCCGCGATGCAATTATTCGTATAATTTGATGCACCGGTGACTACGAACGCTCATGAACTTTGTTCCACTTACATTAACCAACATTAAGTGATGTTGTTCTCACCGGGCACATGCGGCATGCGGCACAAGGCAACCGTTACATAGTTAAGGTGGACCTATGTAGATTGTTATCATTCAAAACGATATCAATCGTGATTATATTCTTTTTTTCGTTTATTTATTGGCTCTTGATTATTTTCTATAGAGACGTACCAATTTATTAGAATAGGACCCAGGTATGCTATAGTCTTTGTTTATGCATAGTTTGAATTGTGTTTATTCTTAGACTGAGATATTATTTATGCAGTGTTTACATATTTAAAAGTTTAATTTGTGTTCAGAGCATAAACACCTCAAATTGCACATTTACAGACATAGAGCACGATTTGTTCAAGGATAATGCGCAAACGACTGCGTCTAAACATTTAACGCAGCTACATACTTTGTCTTACGCATAAGTACTTATTATCTATCTTACTTTACTCATACTTGTTACTGATAACTTATTTTTACACTGACGAAGAGCTCTGTGACGGTTACGCTACATACAGAAACTTTATTTTTCTATTATTTGTCCGATAGTAAGGTACTAGTTGTAACGTTCTCGTTTTCAGTCTGACACAGAGCAGCATCTTAAAGAATTGAAAAGTTTAAGAATAGGTAATTTTGCAATAAATCTGCTGTTGGTAAAACATGTTTCAGTGCTTAAATAATACTTGTTTTTTTTTTAATCAGCCTGCTCTGTCCCACTGCTGGGCAAAGGCCGCCCCCATGGCTTTCCAATCCTGTTTACAAAATAAAGCTTGAAAAGCTAAAATAAATAGTGAAACATGTCCTTCGCAGTTTTCCATAATTCCCAGTATAGCACGTAGACGGCAATATACAACCTTTGTTAGTTGCCAATATATTGTCATAAGGAAGTAGTTTAATAAAGATTGAAGATCCTATTGTAGGTGCTCAGGCGACGACGTACAAATTAAGTGTATAATAATAAGATGTCGCCCGCAAGTGACGCACATTGCAACGAACTGGTTGGCTGCACTAATCTAGCGTTCTTTACTCCCTGTCGTACATAAGCATTGATTGCATTGTTGTCTTATACTTCAGGGAAAAGAAAAACCTTACATACAGTTAAGACTGCGCTTTATAAATATAAACAAACGTTAAATTTGTAATACCTTGTAGAAGAATACGTTTACACCAATTTATAGTTCAATAATATTATGTCGCTGTTCAATATGCATGTTGTCGATTTTGAAATTTTGAACACGAATGTCCTTCCTATCAACGAATATTTTAAACTTCTGGTTTCTTCATCCTTATTTGGCAGTAGAAACCAATATACGATTTATTGCAACAATCATTCAAAATAGAAAGCATCCGGAACCGAACAGTCGAGGCCATCTCCAAAACATAGGAGTGTAGAAGACTAGTGGTACAAAATATGTGTGTATGTACATATACAGGAAATACAGAGCAAGCTGTCGACCTTCCGAGATCTGTCTTAGTCCGGTGATTACATAACACTCATTTAAGTAAATGAATAAAGATATAATTGATGATAATGTAAACATACTTACGGTAAACAGAATACATTTTCCACGGTTTGTGGGAAAACTTAAATATGCACAGCTTACTTACAATGTTGGACGAAAGTGGTCAGTCTACTTCGTGTCTCTATCTCGCCTTTATTCAAATGTTTGTCTAAAATGATTATGCTAATAAGTTGACAAATTGGAAATATATAAAAGCTCATTGACATTTTAATATACTTTCGATATTCATCACTTTTCGCTTTTTATTTTCTTTTAAACAGGTGTTTAAGTTACGACTTCACCTCTTGAATAAATATACCATCAAAAAAGTAATAAATAATATTGCGGAAGATAAATAATTATAAAGTTTTCAAATACACATCCGATAGTATCGAAGCCAAACAAATCGTAACTCGACAATATTAGGAAATAATAAATTGAGCATTTACCGGGCAAGTAGAAACAAACCTAATTAGCATATGTATCGCGTTTAATATTATGTTCTATTTATATTAAATGATAATGAGTGAACAGGTTTCAGTTAGGACGGAAATCGTTTTATTATAAACGGAAGTACAGTTAGCATGCGGATAGTGGATGTGAATGTAGCTCGAAAGGAGTGGAAGTAGCCAAGGCGAGGAGCTGCGGACGGAGCCACCTCGAATCGTTATCAGACGATTGCGATATCAATTCGGTTCAAAATGTTTATTCAAAAACTTTGCAATTGGCTAATTTGTGTATGGTCGATGCATTTAATTAGATGACGGTATAACTGTTTTTTTATGATAATTGGTTCTTTTACTGACTGACTGTATAGTCGTGATCTTTCTTAATCACTTCTTTTACTATTTTCTATTTATTATATACCACTGATTCACGAATGCATTGATTAATAAATTCGTAGCTTACTTAATTTAGAACTTTTTTCGGACATTTCTCTAAACCATTGATCATAATTCTGCCTTAATCCTTATTCAACCTAGCAGAAAATATCAGGGACATTATGTCTTTTCACATATTGAACATGGAATTCGGGAAAAACTTTAATTTTGAGTTGTCAAAAAAAAAACAGTTTATACCCTCTATATTCGATATAACAGATTTTAAAAGACCCTTACCGAAGCCGCAAAGCATTTGTTCTCCCCATCATTGCGAGTTGCGACATACCTAGGAACATTCTAGTTACGGAGATATTGGAGGTCAAATTTCCAACTTTTTCACAAGTTAAAAGAAAACAAGTTTTCTATGCTGTTTTTGACATGGAAAGAAAAATTCCAGTGCGAGCAGGGTTTGAACCTGCGACCTTCCGATTCTGTACACCGGATGTCTTAACCAACTTGCTAGAACTATCATCTTTTAGACAGTACAATCTATCGATTGTTTCTAAGAACTTAAATATTTGATATTGGAGGGATATGTGCAGAAGTTGGTCCCTTGACTCATTAGTTAAAATTTGGCTGTTACTATCATAAAATAATGTTTTGATTAATTCGAGATCCTTCCAATGATTGGTGAAAAATATAGGTACAGAACAGGTTTGTAATTCTAATGCTGTGGTAAAAAAAGAACACAAAATTAGTATATGAGAAACTGTGGTAACAGGTGTAGATAAGTCGACGATATCAGGCTAGAGCCTGTTTAAAATAAATCCGTCGGCGAAACTAATGACGCTAATTAATTCAATCATGCTTGTCTGCTTGATAAGTTGATAACGAAGTGGTCGGTGCCGGTTCTCTGTGATCAATTACATCTGACAATGGCTCACAGCGCACAACTCGTCTCCACACTCAGCACAAAGACAGAGGAGCCAACGCACAAGGATGAACGGACAATACTGTGCTCGTCGCTGCTTCCGTGTTTTTGTCTCAATCCGCATCATCATTAGAATATTAATATTTGTTATCCTAATTCAATGTTCGTCGAGCTCTTTGTCCACAGAATGTTAGGTTTTTGTTACGAGATCCTTGTTGCTCTAACATTTAGGTTGTAGCATCTAAGTTTGGATAATTCAGTACCGGATCATAGTTCACGTTTCATTTTTGCATATTTAATATTAGATGCCTTTGTTGAACCAACATAGGCCAAGGTCTAATATTTTATCTTGACAATGTCTTGAGTAGAGACTTTTTCTCGGTCGTTGTTTGTTAGTTTTGACACATCGGTGTCTTTGGGGCGTGACGCGAAGAGTTCGTCGGCTTTGTTTTGCGCACGCGGGCCAGGCCGCCGGCTGCGGGTCGGAGCGGGCATGCGCAGGCGCGTCCTCGGGTGTCAGCGGTCATTGCTTCCTGATCGCCCGTGTTTATCTCTCTGAGATGTGACGCTCCCGCTGCGTTTGCGCAACGTATGCCATGCATTATTCATAACCGACATGATCGTGCCTCCATTATCCTTTGTTCCCCGGTCATTTCATATTACAATGCTAATGAACTTATCACAGTATCTTGGTGTCGTTTTATTGGGTGACTCTATTATTATGGAAAGATATTTGTCGAGGTTATATTTAGAGGTCTCATAACATATGCAGTGATCACTACTGTGATCGACCTTAATGGGTTAATAAGTTTCAAAAAAGGATAAATATTTATTAGAGCAGCGCTCTACATGATTGTTTCTCTTGTTGTTTAGATGCCATGGGACTCATCGGAGGAGCAGATGGGCGCACCCCGTGAGATGCGCATCCACGTGCAGCGTGTGATCGCCATCCCCGCGCCACACAACATGCCTCCCCCGCCCGAGACCATGGGACCCTTCGCACCCCCTCCGCCACCACCACCGCAGGGCCATGACCAGAACGAAGTAAGTATCTCATAGACAAAGGATACTCTTATAATCGGACTTCCTTCATCTGTGGTTTAAACGGCCTCCTGTTTGACAGATAGCAATGCGCATCGCATGCTGATCAGGTTGACTGAATATAGTGCGCTTCCTTGCACTTCCATAGCCATCGAATTAAAAAAAAAACAACTTAACTGAGTGTGTAGTCAACGCAGTGAATCGTACACAGTGCCTGCTACATAAACAGCAGCAGTCAATGTTTGTGCTCGATGAACTATATTGTTTAAAAGCGTTTGTTTACACTAGTAAAGGTCAAACAGACAGAGTTGTGAATTAACATCGTTAAAAACTTCATGATAATAAATATGTTGTGGCCAGATTTCAGAATTGATCACTTCATGATGTGGTAGGTTATGTTAGGTTCCATTTCATGAAATGGTAGTTCACATCATGAAGTTATCAATTCTAAATCTCGCCACGACATATTATATATTATCATGCTTTTGTGTTTCACATATAAACAAGAAATATATTTAAACAACTGGTCACCATTTTATACCCTCAAATGATCATAGAACTTGTTTTAAAGGCCACAAGTTAGGGTAATTAAGGTCGTTATCTGTCTCAGCATGAATATCTTACTTGAAAGAAAAGTTTAGTGCTACAGAAATTACGTAGACTTGGTCTGGATCACTTTTAATTGTTAAATTCTCGATTTTATCACCCGGCAAAAAAAAAAAGATATTACGTCTCAAAGTACAGTAACCAAATGTTTGGTAACAGTTTTTTTCTCGATTTAATTTAATTCCTTTTAATTTAATTTTTGCCTTTGAAATATATTAATGGATTCGCCACACAATTTAAAAACTCGAGCAAGTAGTCTGGTGTCGAAAAACTTTTAAGCACATGATACAAAAAATACTCCGTTAGCGAGCAATTTACAAGTTCTGTAACGAGTATTGAGACGATGTTACACGGAAGCTTAAGTGGATCATTATGTATGTATGGACGTGCTTCGATAATAGCACCTGCCAACAATATTGAATTATTTAAATAAACATATGTATCACGATAAGGACCACAATTATGTAATAATAAATATGTCAGGAATGTCAGGGCGGACTCGTAATATCGTTTACTTCATAACAATATTAGAAACCGATTAAAATAGACTTCATTAACAACATTATTTAGCATAGATATGTTTATTTGAAATGCATGTAGATCTCATGACATCAATAGGGAATATTTATTTAAATAGTTTGCTGATGTTAATTTTATTTCTTTGAAACTCAATTTGCATAGAATATTCTAAATTGAAATTGCACGGGTTCTAAACTCTTGCGTAAAATGAAAAATCCTTTATTAATATCTACAACAAAGGATTTACATATAAATAAACGAATGAATAAAGAATTAGTGAATATACACAAACCTTACATTGAGATCACTGAAGCGTTTTCTCAGTAGAGGTTAAAGAACTCGAAGTCGCGTCGCGGCGCGGTCCATGCGTGCCTTACGATTGTTATACAAGGGTACCTGATAGCTGTCAAGGATTTTGTATACATTTATAAGATAATGTATTATTAACATCTTATGCATTTATAAGATAATGTATTATTGACATCTTATTTTCCTCCTTTCCAGCAACCCACCTTGCTTCACCAATTCGTTCCTCAGTCTGCCCCTACACAAGAACTCGACCAGCCTGAGGTAGGTCCTCCTAGTCTTAACAGATTAACTCATCATCTCAAATGTATTTAGTATTATGACATAGTTGCTTGTCAATAAACTCATCAACCGTACGGTAGTATGTCGATCTGTGATTAACGATGCTATTGCTCTAACGATTAATTGACCATCACTACAACACCATAAATGTTTGTAGTGTGTTTCAACGTTTGTTTAATGTGTACCAGTTTAGCTTTCAATGGCAAATAGCTTCTTTAAACAAAATTAGGAGTTCCGTTAACAGATCGCATTTCTACATGTGTACATAAGATATTCGCACCAACTTGATCACCTAAATGTACGTAACGCATGAGTTCATCAGTTTACCCACACAGGGGGGCATTGACAGTATTAAGAGCCTTTTAGAAGTGATTATTTGAAAAGGATTTTTATTTATATTCTTCCTTTTATGCATACAATTAATTCCTTTGGCATGTCGGTATATCTCCTTATTTAGTCGGTCAAGATTTCTTTATCCGTATATAAAGCTTATGCAACATTATTTAACGATTAGAATAATTATCCTTTTTCAGTATGCATTGGAATCCTGTTCTCTTAAGGTGGAATGCCGTTGAATGTTGTAAGCTTTAAGGGTTTTTTATTATGTGCAGTTACAGAAGATGCCCCTGGACGGCAACGTGCAGATGAACCTGCCGTGGAACCTGAGCCCCGAGGAGCTGCACATGATCCACCGCACAGCTGAGGATGCCGCCGCCAACCACCGCCGCGAGCAACAGATCGACAACGACATGCAGGAGGTAAACACTGTTCCTTGATCTTTTCAGGATCGAAACTAGAAAGTTTGAGATGCTTAGCAACCAGCAGTACACCGCACATAAGCAACACACTAAAACAATACACACCGTCAAAATGTTTAGTGTAATGACGTGAAAGAATAGAGAAGCATCTTCATTCATATCTATTTTTAGTAATCGCGTATTAATGCTGTCTTGTCTGATGTGTCCCGTCCCTTAGAGACTAGAAAGTTTTATCGACTTTATTCGGGTCACAACCCAACACATACCATGTATTTGACAACCGGCGGTAACGGAGGTATTTGAAAAATGGTGGTTATTTCAGTAACTCAAAATAAAATTGTGTAAATACAGGTACCAGGTGTTTATTTGGTAGCATGCAATAATAACCACAAATATGAAATAATTAATATTGAATTTAATGAATGTGCGTGTTTTAATTAAGAGGAAAATGATGAAGTGCTCGGCGGATACCTGGTTATAAATGTTATTATCCTTGAATTGAATGACACGCATTGTGTATTGTTTAGTTATACCTAATCGCCAAACGAAGGTAACGACAAATTGTTTATTCAAATGCTGTTAACTAAATCAAAAGAAAACATATTATATTTTACTAAGCTAAGAGAGCCAAATTAGTGTAACACTTTAATTATTCGTTTATTCATATTTATACACATTAATTAAATTTTTAGGGTTCCGTAGTCAACCAGGAAAACGAAACTATAAGGGCTCCTCCTTATAGTTTCGCCATGTCCGTCGGTCTGTCCGCAGGTTAGCTCAAGGACTCTTAGTACTATAAAGCTGTAATTTGTCATGAATATACAGATTAGTTACGCCGACAAAGTGGTAAAATAAAATCACGAAAAGTATTTTTTTTAAGGTATCTCCTGTAACTACCCGTAAAGTGGGGTGTTTTTTTTCTCGTTACCCATGTTGTGGTATGTCGTTGAATAGGTCTTTTAAAAATGTGCAAATTTAAGTTTGTTTTTTTATTATTACAATACAAAAATCATCGTTCGGAGGCAAATACGCATATTTTGAAGGGCAACTACGGAATCCTATACTGTGCGTGGCCCGAAACGCACTTGGCTGGTTTTTAAATATTTCAATCTAAAATATTATAAAAAAAAAAACATTAAAAAATAGTAGCCCACTGTATCGCGAACAGGGTCTAAGCTACCCGGCGCGGTCAGGTCTCCAGAGAGAGGAACCTCACAAAGATACGAGCCGTGTCCAAGAGTACCGCTTTCTGAATCAGGCCCTTGATCCAGCTGCATAAAGAGAGCCTCCTCAGGTATTGGTCGTGGCTCTTGGAGATATGATGCCATTGGCTAAAATACTTTTTATCATTAGGGGTCGTCGAATAGTTGTTTCCAAAAAAAAGGACCTGGAGGTGGACCTTTTCCAGAGTCTAAACGACCAATTATGTATCAGTTTTCATTTTCAAACTGAAAATATTCATTCGGGAAGTTGACAGACTTTATTATGTTTTATTTAAATGAAGAATGTTCATATCTGTAGGTAAGTTTAGGTGGGCCAATGACACTATTACCATCTAATTTCGTCAAACGTATTTATTTAGCGTTGCATGTCAATATTCACAAATTACTTGAAGATTACTTTGTCTCATTCAGCACACAATGCTTTCAGGCATGAACAAGATACCTGGATATTAGTGACGCATGTATGTTTACGTGGTTATAGCCAATGTTATAGCGGATCTGTGTGCGAAGTACCAACCAGCGAGCTGTCACCATCCTTTGTTTAAATGCCAATTAGACGGTTCAACAGATCGATATCATACCTACTGGTTCACCCTCGCTATACTGACCGCCATTGTAGTCTGTGATAGAAACAGACTTCAAACAATCCGTTGTGCACATCTATTTGATGTTTTATTTATTTTGAGGCTGGGTTGCCGCGCTTTGAATTCTAGCTTTTGTTTTTTCTATCCTATTCTATTATGGGCAAACACGAGTAGTGATTATTTGGGTCATACGCCATCAGTAGCGAAGGGTCAATTTTTGTAAGGGGTAGGCCGGAGTACCTACATATCTTTAATGTGATTTTATTATTATTTGTCTATAGAATACTGACTGCCATTTTTCAAAGGGAAACCGGTAGGAAACGAGTTCTATTAAACCTTCGCCACTGTACGCCATGTTGATCATTTAGAACTATCCATTTTAAGTAAATTTGCGTCACCATGAGTTTCTCAGGACAGCGCATACAGTCACATTGGTTACCCAGTAGAACTTCTTTTAGAAGTTATAGGACCTCGACTCGACATTAATTCAACTCAACTGTGCGCTCTAGCTTTAGGTGTCTACGTGGACTCACCTTGTTAATCCGAAGTTTCAACACAAGGATGATATAATCAAGTGCCGTTTTATTTGTACTACCTACTAAAGCTGAAACCAATACTCAAGTGTTTTGTTACGGTAAAAAATAGATAGTTAACTGTTATAGTATACTGTTTTTTCTGTGAAACTTGAATTGAACCGGTATTACTGCGAATTTGTTTCACAATAAGTAGATATATTGTATGTATAAGTAGAATATAGAAAAGTCAAGAGGACGGGTCCGTTATAACTGGCAACAAAGACAGAAGTGCAGGAAATGAAAAGTATCGACCAGTCTTACAGTACAAGAATATTTAATGTCACTATTTAGTATTTCGTAGCACACAGACCGAGGCTTAGCTTTTAGGGTTTTGCCATTAAAAATATGAAAGTCCTCATAGTTTTGTTTACTTTTTCGCTATTACATGGGACAATGTGTGTGAACCTATTAGACGCTGCCCCGCGTCTGCCTACCCCTTCTGGGATTACAGGCATCATCATAGATTTTCGATTTACATCAATTTAAAATGTGAGTGATATTTCTATTTAAAATAACACGTTTATATTAGTAACTTTAGGTGTAAAATACACATACTACTATAACAAGTTACGTTCATGTTTCTCAACTCACCCCTTCCCTTCGTGAAATTTTAAGTGATCTCTGCCACTCGCTGATTGTCTTGTCAGCAGTACATATACCTACATTTCAAGTCGCTAAAATATTACACATGTTTATTAAATCTGTGGTTCATTTACTTCATATACCCCGGTTTTACGTTAAGAATATCCTGCCAGAAATCTCCCGTGGGACGAACACCTGTAATGAAGGTAGGTAGGTACTTGGTCATTTAATATTTAATACGAAGCACTTTCAACATATGTACTAAAAATAGAACCTGTTTTTATCTTTGTTTTGTCTGCCTTACATACTTATACGTCTGGAAATGGAGATAGATTTTCGGAGACATGTTCACTTAAGTAGTAACTCGTACCTACATTATTACTTATGTGCGATGAATGTTCTCTTATATGTAGTTGTATAAATATAGCTAAAATCTCCGTACCCAAGCGAGCGTATCTTTAGACTCAAGATTTTCAATACACAAGTATCTCTAGATAAAAACTTGGGAGGTTGGGAGGTCGCGCCGGCGAAAGTAAAATTGTGTGCCATCTGGGACACGGTAGGCTTAAAGTTTGCCTACTTTCTAACTATATTTGGTGTATTGTAGATATTTGCAAACACTGATTAATTTCAAGGGAGAGTATATTAAACATGAATAAAATATGAAAAAATGTCCAGTTTTCAAAATTTAATGTATCATCAGGACTTAAAGGCTTCTGGTAACAGAATGAAGAAAAGGTTGTTAAATAAAAGATAGGTAAAGGGTAGTTAAAATAGGTTATCAGAGAATATGGAAGAAAACACGCTGCGTGCGCCAAAAAATAGGTAATGGACAGATGAAAAAGTTAAGAAAAAGAGCAAATAGCTACTGGACACTGAAAAATTTGGCTACCGTACTAGAATTTAATAAAAACAAGTTACAACTTTGGTGTAATTAGGAAACCACCACAACAGCTGTACTTTCCTAGTTGTCCTGTTCCTAGAAACTCACTCCATGTTCAATGTCTCTAATTATTCCATAAATGAACGTATTAACTCTTGCAGGTGAAGACCATCGTGAAGACGCTGGCAGCGGCGGCGGAGGCTGAGGCCGAAGCAGAGGCGCGCGCGCAGGCCGAGGAGCAACAGAACGAAGCGCGGCCCGACCTCGCGCACGCACCTCGCGCGCCGCGCACTCTGCTGCTGCCACAGGAGATGCCCATGCCCTCGGACGAGAGGCCGCACTGTACGTACAACAAGCTGAACCATCATTCATACTTAGCTATAGTTTCCCTGAAACTTGCAGCAATACTGTTATCCTGAGTACTTACGTAGAAGAACTAATTAGAATCGGGGTCATTGATTGAGACTTAAATATTAAAGCTGGCAGCCGAATATTGGGTAGGTACCTAATATTAGGTTTCCATGTACTAAAGCTTTTCCTGGATCTGCAAACCAACTATGTCGCATTAACATGCTAATGGTGTACGTGGAACTACCCAAATTACATTGGACAGATACCGGGAATTGTGCATAGCACTACAACTAGCTGGCTACTGGGTATGCTGGATGCGGTTGAAACCATTGCTATTATTCCCTGGAAACATCATTTCATGTTATTGAAGTAAAATTCTATTTAATCTGCATTCAGAGAATTCTGCACGTTCGCAGAAATTTTCAGATAAATACAAATTGAATTTACAATACCTGTTATGGTACGAGCAGACAAACTGCCTTGCATATTACTAAAGCAGTATTAAAACCTTTTTGCCAGAAATCTGTCTCTGAAATTCAATATTTAAAGCAGTATATAAAGTTAATTACCATTCTCTAATGACATAAACTTGTTACCAAAAGAAAAATACCTAGAGCAGAGGAGAGCTTAAACTTGAACTGTCATTCATTCATTAACCACGTCTCGACTGTCTGGTCTTGTAAATATGTCTTTAGACGTCTTAGTATCTGCTAAGTTTGTAACTCAACATATTTCTTAGCTTGTTAAAAATCATCTACATAATTGGATACACTCACTGACAGATAACGCATAGCCTTAGCGTTGGGGTCATAAACAACACCTTTTGGATTAGAGTTACTGTAACGAAAGTGAACACCAAAGACCGATTTTAGAAAAAGTATCCCCTCTAACCCTAACGGGGATGAAAGGTTGTAAGGAAATTCGTATTTTTATTTGTACTTTCACGCATTTGTATATTTTTCATTATTTATTATTTCTCAAAATTTCTCAATTCGTATTTTTTTTAGGGAAATCAGATCGCACGACGACTTGTCGTTATGATATAACAACAACGACTTTGTAATAGAAATATACCGTGTGTATTTTATACAACTGATTGATAACGCTTGAGCTAAAAACCAGAAAACTAAAAGATAACAATAGAACCGATAACACATTTATCTATTTTCATGACCAATACTATCACTAATTCAGCTAACAGAATCATACTGCTCATTCATCCAATGTTTCCTTAAACGAAATGAATGAGTAGACACGAAGTCTACCACAAAAACACATGAGTCACATCAGTTCCAATAAATCAGCGTCGCGTGTCTACGTAAGACGTAGCGGACGGTAGTCGGTCGCTTAACTTTACCAACTTGTGTAAAGTTCAGGTGAGGCACTTGTATATGCTGAACAATGAACAACATCCATTCGTGCATAACAAATGCCCGTGCCAAAGGACGCTCCAAGATTTCAAGAACGCAAGATGAAATTACAAAAAGTAAATTAGGTACTACAAATAACGTAGGATTTTTTGTTAATTAAATTCATGAATATACAACATTAGTTTTAGTATATGCGAAACCTGAAACACATGTCTAGTATTTTTATGTAAAGAATCTATGTACAAAATTTCAAAACTGTATCATAAAAAATCACAAAGTTATAAGCTTGTTCTGTTACCTAGTTGTCCGCGCAAAAACGTGGTCATCACGCAGCGTGCGCCTCCAGCGTCGTCTTTAGCTCATTGATAATAATAATTTGGCAGTAGGTACCTAAATTATTGCAATAGGTACTTAATGTCGCTCGGTGTCCAACTTTTAACTTATTAAAATATTTTATGAAAAAAATATAACATGGTTGGAACAAACTATATTCAGGTTTCGCATATACTTAAAATAATGTTGTATAGATTCATCAAATTATTTTTGTCGATGAAATATCTTTTGTTAGCTTGTTTATTACTACAAAGTTCCCACTTAATGATGTTGGTGTATTTTCGGACAATCGATTCCAACGGCACGTGCAAAGAGATTTTATTTACATTTTCATACCATGTATATGTAAATTACTTTGTTATAGGTATTCCAACAGTAGATATATAGTAACTTAACTGTTCGCATAATACCTATTTAAAGTAAATATGTACTTATACGTCTCGTAATCTATTTGTTGAGAGATTGCGGTCGAGAACTTCGTTAACAAGCGTTGTTTGTCTAATTATGAACAGTAATTGGAGATCAAAAGAATTTCAATTCGAAACTATACTGCTGTATTAATTAGTAGTTAAGTACTTGTAAATAATACAGGATGCAACTAATAATGTTCAATGTGTTTTCCATAAAGAATTAGTCACTGATCATAGCTAAGTGACGACACGGGCATCGTAGGAAATGCGTATTATACAGTAACCTTGTTAAGTTGACGTCGATGCTCGTAATTTCAAGTAATTGGGTCGTTCTTGCACTCACTGATTTCCCATAATTGCTAATTAATGCAGGTCAATAGTGTTTATTGACCTAGATTAGTCTCAGCATGTCTTGCTCTTGATCTTGCCCTAATTTGTTTACAAGAGCATTAAGAGAATGGGTTGTGGGGTACGGGAGCGTAAATTATTCATTATTTACGGTCCTTGTCTATTTATACATCGACTATCGTAATAATAATCCCATATTTTTCACTTTTTGCAGATCTGCAGCCCCGCTCAGTCCGTAGCGTGGACGCTTTGGTGAACAGTGAAAAGCGCGTGAAGCGCTGCGCGTGCAGTTGCGGCCCGTAGGGGCGTAACGCACGCCCGCGCACTGCGCTCCCGCAGCGCACACGCGCTTCTTCCGTCCATTTTTCAATCTCCAATATTCTGTAACAGTTAATGAAACCTGTTAGTTAACATAATAACGGCTTGTCTCTAACATTTCTGTAAATAAAGTTGTTAATCCATGAGCTTCCGATAATGGTTTTTAATTACCTATCGCTGCATAGAGGTTGTATTTATGGGAAATTTTTATGTTTGTTATATAATTATAAATTTTATAGTTCGTTTGTTTCCTGTTTCGATGTACCTTTGAATTTCTATTACCGACTGTCTACTTGAGAATGCAATGTAAGGTATAATAATAGTTTTAACATTAGGTACGTGTGTATAGGTGCATAACGTACGTGTTGTAATTGTGGGGGTAGTGGGAGGAGGTCGGGGATGCAAGATCCATCTGCAAGATTGATACACAACTTCGAACATACTTTGTTCTGTTTGTGTTGTAAATTGGTTTTTGAGAAAATAGCTCTGATTTGTTAAGATTAGAATAATTGCATTTGTTTGGGGTAAAAATAGAAATGCATTTATTTCTGAAGGAACTCTTAAACCTTGTCCGCACACCTTGCTCCTTAATTAACTAGTGGTGATATTGTAAAATTTAAATCAATCTTGTATTCTATTATTGTGATCCTAAATTAAATTTTTACTAGTTTTACTTGGCTGAAAGTTTTATTTGACCGCTCGTCACGACTGACCCTGCACAAAAATGTTAAGTTGCTGGACATATTGTATCCTATTATTACTTACTAGCACTTAGCCCGCGACTTAGTCCCAGTGGCGGATTTACTAACAGGCTGAGTAGGCTTGAGCCTAGGGCGGCAGATTTTTGGGACGGATAATTTGTGGCGGCAAATTTGGGGAGCGAATTTTTTTTTTTACTGCCTCATAAATCAAAAAGATTTTGGTATGACGGTTTTCTGATGTTTTACAGATAGAAGTCTGCAACAAATTTTGCCGATGACGTTCTCCTCTCACTTGTCATTGCACATTCCGAGTAGCAATCTTCTATGTTCTAGAGTAAAACAGCTAGTTCGCCGCAACCAGTAATCGGCCCTTGCGCCCTCTGCCCACACTTTGTATGAGTGAAAAGAGCGAAATTGTAGTAATGTATTTCCCTCTTCCCACTATCAACCCATACATGCCAGTCCTACTACTGGTTGGAGGCTGCAAACTGGATGGTTTGTATATAATTTTAATTTGAATACAGTAAATAATTTAGTGAATAATTTTTCAAACAAATTAAATAATTTATTTATACCGTTTCACAAAAATTAAAAAAATCAACCAAAAATTATTTTACGTGCAATTTCAACGAAATTGTTGGATTGTAAAAATAATGTAGGACATGACAATTGTAGAGGCAAGGGCGGCAAAAACTGTACAGCCTATACCTTGAAAACTTGTAAATTTGTAAACTGTAAATTTGAAAACTTGTAAACTGCTTAGTCCGCAAATATTGTGATAGCTCGGCTAATATGCATGATATAAATTTAATTTATAGCCTATAGCACACACAAATAATAACTTATGTAGAACGGAATCAAACTCTTAATGCGATTCTCAAAAACGATAAATGGTGAGTTTAACTCTTATCCCCTTCTCAAGTGTATCGATCGGCTTCCAATGACATTCAACGTGCCCGAATTACAGCATTGGTTGTATCAGTTGTCATACAATTGGCTTCGGGTTGTTTGTAACCCGACTACGAAGCAGTTTGTGTGGAATTTCGGTGTAGGAACAGTCACGAGCACAAGTATGTATACACTTTCAACTTTTCAAAGTAATTTGGTATATAAGACTGGTTTTTAGACTTTCGGGCCACTGACTGTCAAAGATCAACCGGGACCAACAGCTTAACATGCTTTCCGAAGCACGGAGGAAACACGATACCTATGTAATGTATGGTCACCCATCCACGGCCCAACCTTAGCAAGCGCGGCTTAATCTTGAAGAGTGACCCGTGTTGCTGTTATTATTTAGCCACGATCTCCTCTTCTTACTGATCTCTCGTACTGTTTTGTTTGCAATTTCAAGATGTTACGAACATAGTAATATTTTGAAACATCTCAAAGTTGCAATCGTAATTTCAAAAGTACCTATATTGCTTTTGACTTTTAACCTGACTACGGTAAAGCCAAAACTAAGGGTTATGGTGTTTACGGTATACCTACATATCGCTGTTCATGACTGTACGAAAATCGGTTGCTCATCAGTACTCACCTAGCATACCAGACGATTTTTATAGTAATTTTGCACCATGATGTCACGGTTTACATCTGAACACTCAATGGGATTAATACACGATGCAGTAAGTGCCGTAATGTAAACTGGGATTTAGATAATATTTCATTCACGATAAACCTTTTAACATGATTCATACATCAGATAGGCTAGCTTATGCCCGCGGCTTCGCCCGCGTGGAGTTCGGTATTGTTCAACAGGATCGTATTACCAGAATAAAATGTATCCTGTGTGTTAATCCAGGTTATAAACTACCTGTGTGCCAAACCCGGTCAGTAGTTTTTGCGTGAAAGAGTAACAAACATCCATCCATCCATCCATGCATCCTCACAAACTTTCGCATTTATAATATTAGTAGGATTATTGCGAGGAAGCTTCGGACGTTACAATAAGTTCCCGGTTACCAAATGACACGCAGATACGTTCGGTGCAATTCGATACACAACACATACACTTGTCATTCGTGGCATATACCCTTTAGATACCTAGATTAGTACACATAGGTACATAATATGTCACTAACTCCGTGCTACCTTCTACCGACAGAAAGGACAGAGGCTGTCTCAGACGTTCAGTCACCCATCATAACCTCGGTGCAAAAGGCTTTGAGACGCAAACAAGGACTGTAAAACGCTATGCACTTAGAGAGAGCAGTGTGTTCTGTAATCTGAAAGTAGTTTTTATTGTGAGTCCAATTATTTTATGTCTTAATATGTTATCTTTTATGTCTTTTAAAATTATACGGGGTCGAAGGGACACCGACGCGAAAACGCGAAACTATGTATTCAGTACATCATTCTGAGACCACTCATCATCATCATCTGCCTAGCCTTTTCCCAACTATGTTGGGGTCGGCTTCCAGTCTAACCAGATGCAGCTGAATATCAGTATTTTACATGGAGCGACTGCCTATCTGAGCTCCACAACCCTGTTAGTACTGGGTAATACGATACCCCTTGGTAAGACTGGTTCTGAGACCACTCACAATCCACATATAAAATTTTCATCGGTTATTAAGAAAAAATCAACTGTTTCCTACTAAAGTGCCTACACCTACACGATCAAAACGTTTGGAACAGCTGATTAAAAAAAAAGTAACCGATGAAAAATACGTGGTAACAGTTTTCGCATCGGTGTCCCTTCCAACCTGTATACCATGTAAATATGTACCTATTTCGCGAAGGACAAAGAATGTACCTACTTAAGTACCTACTACTATGCGCTGTGCATAGCAGCTCCCACCTTGATGTGTACTTCAATAACGCATGTACCTACTACTATGCACTGTGGATAGCAGCTCCCACCTTGATGTGTACTTCAATAACGCATGTACCTACTACTATGCACTGTGCATAGCAGCTCCCACCTTGATGTGTACTTCAATAACGCATGTTAACGATCACAACTAAGTACACAAAAACTGGTAATTTGATTTTAATTGAATCGTTGTGTGGTTGCGGCCAGTGACCACTAATGATTAAGTGGTTCGAACGGTCCAGAACAGTTGGCGGGCTCAAAGAGATCTCGAAACATACACTGAACCGCGGGAAAAAGGGTACACCCCGCCGTAATGGCAAGCTAGTATTTAATTAAATGAAAATGACTGTGTGTAATCGACAGTTAGTTTAGGCAGGTTTAATTAACTAGCGAAATATTCAGACAGAGCAACAAAATGCTGGTAGTACAGGAATAAGTTAACCCCTACCAAGCAACTTCATATCACCTATATGGTGGCACTGTAATGCGACGCAGATTTTTATTAGCTTCATAATATTGGCATTACTGCAACGTTATAGCCAACATAAAAACATTCTAGTACTGAGGTAAACAGAAACGGTAGTATAGCACAGTTCGCTTCAGAGTTGTTTCCTATTTCCTTACAAACACGATTGCCCTCTGCTCAAGGGAAGCTGTTACAAGAGCCGTTTGTTAAAGTGTAAGTTCCTCGCTCAATATCGTTATGTAAGAGAATTACGAGAAGGAAGGTGCTCGGTCCTATTTCCATTTCCTACTGCCGACATTATCTTGCAGAATGTAACAATACAAGTATTGTAGGAGACTTAAAATACCACGTTGTTGCACTGAATTAATGGAAATAATAGTTCTGACGTACACACTACATTCTCATTTAATAGAGTTTTGGTTTAACTATGTACCGGTACTTTAGGTGTCAGTGCGAGATTAGGAATGTTATACACATCGATAATCACAACGTCATGCAATTAGTTCTAGGCTAGACACCTCTGCTCTGGGCGTAGCCGGCTTCGTCTATTATTGAAGTCTGTAGTCTGAGAAAAAGAAAACAAATCAAACGACAACTGGTGTTAAATAAATAGTATTTTTATTAAAGGTACGAGTATTATTCAGGAGCCACGAAGGCAGTTACACAGTAACATTCCGTAAGAGTTAAAACCACTCACACATAATCCAATCATAAAACTGGGAACGGTAATGTTTTAACATTTCATATTAACATCAGCTAAACTATAGTCAGGTAGTGTTCTCGAAGACTGTGTCTTATTATTATAACTTAATATTAATAAAATTATATATAAAACAAGAATCAACAAGTTCATCACAAAACCTGATATGTAACTTATGAGTAATGTCGTTAGGGATGATTTTAAACACCACAATTCGATAACATCCTTGGAAAATAAATTTACGTTTATAGACAAACACAGTAAGAACGTAACTACTGCCAGACTCCTGGCGAACTGTCTTATTTTATCTGACAACACTCTGTACACTATAGCAATGTACAGTCCCGTGCCGATGAATATTAGCGGCCATCGGAATATACTGCAGATCAGCAAGTTGACCCACCACTTGTCCATCAGGTCCGTGATGATGAGGGCCGTCCACGCCACGCTGATAGGGACAGGTATCAACCACGAACAAGACAGTACTCTATAGAAATTCATGTGGCTTATCTTAACTAACACTATTATTAAACTGTTATACATGTGCTTTATAAAAAAGAATACTAAAATAACTATTACAAAATCTATATAAATCAAAAAGCTATTTAATACATTAGTGATTGTCCCAGTAAATGTTATATGGCATTCTAAAAATTTTAATGTAAATATAATCCTTTTTATAAATCTTGCAAACGTTAATTGCATTAACATTTGGTTTCTATAGTTTCTTCTCCATTTAGGCATCTTGATAGCTGCAATTAATGATATTATTAATTCTATAGTCGTCATAACCAGTTCGATCATAACAAAAGTCTCAAATATTGAGTTTTCACTGTACACCTTATTTTCTGAGTTAATACAATAAAGATCACTGCCATTGGCGGCCAACTGTTCTTCAGCAGCACTTGATGCTAACAAAACACTTCCATTGAACGGCATGTCAACGGCCGTCGGCTCTACCGTCGTCAGAAACTCCGTAACATTGTCGATATCCACAATTGAAGGCACAGTTTCCGTCGACATTTTGACCACATGTGCGTATTTTACTAATTCACTATTGATCACTTCAAATGTGTTGTGTGTGTCCTGAAGGCGGTAGACAGACTGGTGGTGCAAATGATACTGTAATGTGAAACGGGAAACAACAACTTACATAGGTATATATTATTCATAGGTAAATGATCCAACAACTTATTGAAATTTGCGGTTAGCAGACGTCATAGCGGTGAGCGCGAAATACCCGAGTACGACTCGCTTCCACTCATTATTAAATAGACTTTACACATTTTCAGAGCATGTATTTTTTACACTGAAGCAGTTAAAGTTTAGTAGAATATAAGTTATTTATTTGGAAGCAAGCGGAATAAGATATTTTCCCGTGTTCGGAATTTAATATTCAGCGAGTTACCTTTGATATCGCCGCGATATTAAATGCTATTTCATATTTATCTCAACCAGTTTACTGACTATGCAATGATGTACTTTATATGACTGGCTTTATATATGTATTAACTAGGTATAAACAGGCAGAACTTATTTAAAGAAGTTAGCTAAAACGTTCATAAAGTTAACTCAGAAATAATAAAATATCCCGTTTCTAGTGTTCAAGATATCTCATTCAGAGTTATATGTCTTCTGCAGTAGAAAGATCCTTTCTATGATTTAGCATATCAACTGCTGTTAAAGTGTTTCACCTTCCAAAATCAAATTTGCAAAATCTTGGCACATTGCTCGCAACGTACTGCCGAAAGTAAACAGGATATTGAGAATGAAACATTACGTATTACCTGAAGGTACATACTCACTTCCCTGAAAGACTCACAAAGCAAAACCGAAATAACTTCAACTGAAACTTGGCGCTTTCCTTAAGAAAACCTTTAACTGCACCAGATAAACATGCTGGCAATCGCTTCGCGTGAAGGGCTTTGCGAAAGCGGTGCGATCAATAGGTTTAAAATATGGGTCAGGCTCAGTGCGAGTCCTACAGCGGGCACAGAGCACACTCGCAGAGCTCACCTGTGCCGCGGCTCCCACACTGTTGCCAATGCTTACTACACTCTCAATACATTTTCTGTAAGTACTTTATTTACTTCGTCCACATCTTACTTTTAAAATCGAGTAGGTTAGCCGCTCGTTCAATACCGAACGGAAAACAATAGAGTTCCTATTGAAACATAAACTTTAGTTGCTACACAGTACGAATGGTGATTGTGCACATCTTTCAGTGCAAATTGAAGTTTACGGTAACGCGATGGAATCGGTGTTAAAACTTGTACTAAGCCCTGTGAAAATATGTCTCCACTACATGTTTTCGTGAATAGTAAGCGTTCGGTTTCATTTACTTTGAAATAAGTAAGTAATTTATTTATTTGGTACATCAACGACAATCAGCAATTAAGATTTTACTTAAATAAACGGATTTAATACGAGTATTATGTTTGAAAGTAAGAGTATTCTGAGTGTAAACTTTTGGAAAAAGAACAGTGACATTTCGTTTACTGGTCAATCTGTAGACGAGTCTTCTACGTTAACATCACTGGCTTACGATAAACAAAAAACAAAACACAAAAAACTCGTTCGCTTCAGTAGTCTAGTAGAACTTTGCAGATTGTCTGGCGATTTTTAACTGCGCAATTTACTAGTATATGCTATAGGTACGTTTACCGTAAAGGTATTTATGTTTATTGTTATTCCAATTAGTACTTCGATGCGATGATACGATCGATATTGTAGTCCGGATCATCCCGGCTAATCTGTTAGGATCCAAGTCTGATTTTATTACTACATATATACGCAGTTTTATTTTATCAAATACGTTCAGTTTGATTGAAATCGTGTTCCACATCCTACACAATTGAAGCTATTTTCTAATTTTTTCTGCATAAACGGATAACAGATAGTTTTGGTGAAAGTGTTAGGTAAACCCAATTTTCAAAACGAATACGGTCAGTATTACTTAATCATTTCAGTTCAAAGGGAATTATCTCGCTAATGCAAAGATTTTTTTGGAGTTTGAACCGTTATGCCAAAATTATTACGAACTTCTATTTTAAAGACGAGAGCTGGTTGCAATGAATGTAAACATAAAGGCGTAAAATGTTCCTAATTGCAAATTAATGGAACAAACAACATATAAATGAGTAGTGCCTAGTATAGGGTAAACATTTTAAGTTGGCAGGAAGTGGATTCTCGGCACTAAGTCTAACGATCCCACAGTACAAATACGGGTAGAAGGCCTACTCAGTAAATAAAAGAAAAATAACAGTTATAATAAAACGAAATAGCATCTGAGTTCGCAAAAAAACAAACAGTTTGAGAAGGAAACTTGTGTTCGTACATTCATTGTATGACACATACACACGCACGCATTTCTGTCAACGTGAAATTAATTCACCGGGAAAGTAGAGGGAATCACTCGTGACGAATTGCACAAATCAACTTGAAGGAAATTAAAAACAAACATGACGCATTGTATGACGACCGAAAAAACTAGGAAGTCAAAAATTTGGCGTTGTGACTCATAAACTGAATTCATACAGTCTGTTATTGGAGATAATTAGCGCCCGAAGTTCGATTTCAGGCCGAAGACGAAGTCGATTAATCGGTTGTGGTTAACCTTCGGCCAAAGCTGACGCCGAAGCCGAAGGTTTAATGACCCTAAGAAATTCAAGATTGGGTAAAAGTGAATAGAATAGATATTTTTTTAAAATTTTTAATTACAGTTTATGTTGACTATATACACTACTTTACGAGATGAGTAAAATCACATAGCTACTGGTCAAAAATCATAACATTTCAAAATGTGTCCCCGGCACATCTTCTTTCAATTTCAGCGCTTACTAGAATCCTTCGGTTTCGGCCAAAACTTCAGCTTATTTTGACCGAAGCCGAATGTGGCCAAGGCCGAAGCCGAAGGTTCGGTCAGACACTAGACATCATTATAACTGGACAATAAATATCTATTTCAAACTAAGCGGTATCTAATCACATCCTTATTCTTTATAAATGCCTAATTTTAAGTGACCAGGACAATGAAACACATCAAAATTCCAGAACTTGCAACGCGGTTTCCGTGGAATAATGACGAATATTTAGTTTAATTTTCCGCTCTAGGTAGTCTGTTCACACTGTCTTAAGATTAGGTCTTCTGGGCTTCCTTACGTGACGGAGTAGTGGAGTGACCGTCACTCGCCGCGCTCATTTCCGGTCGCCAATCGATAATCAGATCCATTGATGTGCACTCTGCTTAGATTGGATTTACGACCTGTGGATATACGCCTTGCCTTGACACGCACGTCTGCCTTAAACATATCATTATCCCACATAAGCTTATAATCTTTCATGTCGATGTTATAATAGGTTGGTACCATCGAATTCGAACCATATCATTATCCCACTTAAGCTTACAATCTTTCATGTCGATGTTATAATAAGTAGGTACCATCGAATTTAATACTATTTGGATTTGTACTTAGGAACTTGAAGCAAAGGTCAGATTTCTTTCTAAAACTGGAATTAATATTATATCTACTCATATAAATCTATAAGAACGTATTAATTCAACCAATCAAAAGGTTTACAAATTCTCAAATAGCTACCGTAGGCTACTTACAATTCGGTGTAAGCAAATAGGTACTTACTTGCACTTGTATTACGCATGGTTACAATCTAGGCTATAACTATTTTCTAGAAAAATTGTTTGCCAGATCAAAGAGACTGTTCCTTTCTCGATTTGTTTTTGATCGACGTTTACAATTTTTGATTCTCCTGCGAATAAGTCCAAACCGATTTCACACCAATCTCGCGGGACAAAGGTTGCAGTGGCGTAGAGTTCGTCATGTTTTCCTTTTATTACGTTTCATATCTAGAACTCAATGTTCTGAACTTGTTCGTACTATCTACTCATTTTATCACTTGTCATGTTTGATGAGTGATAACATTCAATATGTATTTTTATCGCCGAATTGTAATAAAGCTCCATGATGAAGGTCGGTCCTGTTTATATTTTTTCTATCGACGTTTATCGCGTGTAATAATCTTCTCTGTTGTTGCTTCTGACGTACTGTGTTTTACGCGAATACTCAGAATTCGTATAACTTGATGCGAATTTTATGGCGTGTGTTAATTTACGCGCTCGTAACTGCTACGCCAGTTGGTGTGTAATGACGGGAAGACAATCAGAAAGGTATCTAATAGGTTGTTTACTTAAATGTTTACCCACATCCGACACAGACCTTGTTGACATGGAATTACTAACTTTGTACTGTTATGACGAGTCAATTAAATTAAAAGCTGTTACGAAAATTATACCAAATGCTCCGTTACGTAATTAAATTGAGGTAGTATGTCATTATATAAATAAACAAAATTGAAAAGTAACATATTATAGGAATGTTTAATGGGTTGAAATTATTAGCCTTTGATAATTGATAGACTTAAAGCATTCAGTCTATCAATTATCGAAGGCTGTATACTGCTAACGATAACAACTGTCGGTATGTGCGAGCGGTCGAAGCGGATGAAGCAATCTTAAAATTAGTTGATTAATTGGATCTTGGATTCCGTCGCTGCTGGAGCTCGATAAGACGCGGCGAAACAGGACAGAGGGGCAAACAAAAGACGCTGACTTAAGTCACTCAGCGGACACTGGCCGGTATAATCACAATAGCCTCGTACCTACATACATCAAATAATATTTTATAAGACAACAGCTGTTCGCTCGGGACTGCGTCTGCCTGGATTTCGTATGAAAATATTTTCAGGGAATCATTTAACGGCTATAGTAAAGCCATTTCAAGGGTTTTTTTTTTAATTTAAGTATATTTTTTTATAAAAAATAAATAATTTAAAATTACTTGACTCACAAAATAAATACTGGCTCCTTATTTTTAAGCATCCGTTACGCTAGTTTACTACGTCGTATTTATCTACAGACTATCATTGTTAGAGTATGGGAGTAAAGGTTTTATGCAAATAGTCTCAAAAAAATTTAGAATTATAATAATTTCATAAAAAAAAAAAAAAACACTCAGATAATTTTCTTTTTCGTTGCTATTGCGACTTTACGACTTACAGAAGATACTCTTAAAATATTTCGTGTATGAAAAGATAGACCTTATATAGCTACAAACCATCCTAATGGCCTCATAAGAACACAAAAAAGAAACATCAAAATCGGTTAAGCCGTTCAGGAGTATACACGGAGACATATCAAGCTATACATTTCCAGTATAACATGGCCTCGCTTTGTATAGATTTCCTGTACAATGACAGATTTGCATAAACTGGTTTGGTATAGCTTGATTGGTCATCGTGCGTACAAACATTACGTACACAGGAATTTATTGTAAAGATTATATAGCAGGAAAGAAAACGATAAGTTTTCGTGCACATATTCTAAGAACATATTTTACTTGAATCTGTAACATTGACGACATACCTTCATTTACAGGCTAAGGTGTCATCTTTGTTGTTGACTACAATATTGACACAGGGCCCCATGTCCCATCCCGTCGGGGGCCCGTCAACTTGACGAATTGCCGGCACCAGACACTTGTCACGTGCTATGCACGTTTATACAGACTTGAGGAAAAGCAACAATATTCTCTTATAATATTGCTAAATAAATGTCCTGTTTTGTGAACAGTCGGTACTAGTGTGGTGACAAAGTCTGTGTGCTAAACACACACATCACATTACTATATACATTCTGTGGCTGAATGAGATCAAATTGTTTTTTTCCTCCATTTATTATTTTTTTCTGCTACACTTACCTGCATTTGAATCGTCTTGGGTATATATTTAATTGCTTCTTCTCACATAGCACGTTGATTTGGCAGTGTAACTTCTTCGTACTTTTCAGTTTTCTTCTTAGTAAATTAAAATAGCTTTTTAACTTAATGAACTAAGCATTATCATGTTAGGTAAATACTCTAGATTTCATTTTTCAGATTCAGTATCCAGCTTTTAAGACAATGAATAGCCCACGCAACTAAGAGAGAGTGGTGTAATAATATGTGCGTAGGTATTCTATCGACCCACCTATCACAGGTTAGTTCGAATCTATTAATAAACTCACCGTCTAGCCTTTTTTTTTTTTTTTGGATGGGAAATCATCAAATGACATCCTCTGGGCGGAGCGGAAGGGAGTGTCAGACTTGTACTGACTAAAACCCATCCATGTTCCTTCTTTGCCCTTTGTGTTCCAGGGCCACGGTGTCTCTTTCGAACAGTCCCGCAGCTTTGGCAGGCATCGGCCCATGCGGACCCCTACTCGGTTGCTGACATCTCTTTGAGGCGCGCGTGGAACACGAACGCACCGTCGACACGGCCTGTCTTCAATAGACGGCCGGACGGCGAGCTAGCCCATAACTCGCCGTCCACAGGCCCGCGCCTACGGTGGCCGGGAGCCACCACGTGACCCCCGACGCCCAGGGCGTCTGTCGCGGCGGCTGGGACGTGAGGTTCTTTCCCTCTCACGTCCCGCCACCTCCTTCACTAGCATGACTGCTTCACAGAAGGTGGTGACGGCTTCCCATTCCCTCTCGCTCCGGACCATGGCTTGAACCAGGGCCGGACGCGAGAGATCGCCGCCGCCAATCGCCGCTACAAGGACACGGCGGTGCTCCGCCCAAGCGGGGCAGACCTCTACGGTGTGCTCCACCGTGTCCTCCGGACGATCCTCGCAGTGGAAACACCCGGGCGTTTCCTCCCGCCCGATTCGGTGCAAGAACCTCCCGAAACAACCGTGTCCGGTGAGGATCTGCGTCAGGCGGTAGGTGAGGGCGCCGTGGCGCCTCTCTAGCCACTCCTCAAAGAGGGGACTTATCGCCACTATGGTAGCGTGCCCTGCACGGGGTTGCAACAGTCGCTCTCTCCATGTCGCCATGATATCACGCCGGAGGTCTGTCCGCTGAGCGGCAATTTGCCGCGGCAGCGGAGTTTCCCCCCGACGTAGTGCCTCCGCGCGCCATTCATGCAGGCGCGCGAGGACTATTGCCTCCAGATCCCATGGCGGCAATCCGGCAAGGAGGCTAGCCGCCTCGCCGGAGATCGTGCGGTACCCCCGGATTAGCCTTATGGCTATCACCTTTTGGGGCGCGTTCAGGTAGTGGGCGGCTTGCCGCCTTAAAGAACGCGCCCACACCGGGGCCCCGTAAAGGGCCATGGACCGCACGACCCCCGCGTATAGCCTCTGGCAGGAGGCGTTTGGACCCCTCAGGTTGGGCAAGAGCCGCTAGAAGGCAGCCCCTGTCCGTTCCAGTTTGGGAGCCAAACGTCGGAAGTGCTCCACGAAGTTCCACCGGCTGTCGAGGACGAGTCCTAGGTACTTCAAACCGTCTAGCCTTAGCCCGTGACTTTGTCTGCGAGGATTTCAAGTACCACACATGTAGACAGGGAGTAAGGGACAGCCCTCCGCAAACTGATGGGGTGAATACTAAGATGACCGGTACAAGAAATTATTTCAGGAACGTTATGGGAATCCAATAAATTTGATTAGTTTTATTTCCTCATACGCGCTGTATCGTTACCGTGTTAAAAACGCACGTAGCGAACAGAAAGCGCAACGACGAGTTCGATGAACTCTGTAGCTAGGCAGAAGGGAACAGCTGATTTCACGTTAGAGTATTTCAACATCCATTGTTGGTTTGTTGATTCTAGCCGTATTATTGACATAAATGGAGTGCTGCGTACATAGACTGTAATTTTACATTAAAATAAAGGAATAGTAACTAAAAAAACGATTCCATAAATTAAAATTTACATGAGAAAAATTATGGTAGAATTTGATTAAAAATAAGCTAAAGACACGTTGTCAGTTTGCGGAGGGCTGTCCCTTACACCCTGTATAGCCAACATTTGATTCATTTCAAATGCAAAGGCTTTCCCTAATAAACTTCCACACTCCGATGTAACTCTTTTTCTCACGTTTTTCTTCTTTATTCGACGACTTCTATTAAAATACAAATACCCAGAACCTGAAACCTAAAAATTCACTAACAAATCGTCAAGTGCTAACTCGTCAACTGCTGTAATTATCAACAGTCAATCGGATCACTTGACCTGCGTTTAATTTTGTCTTGTCGCTGATTTTGTTTCTAGAAACCTGGGTTTGTGGTGTAACATTATGGTTTACACTACTTATTAGATCCCCTCAGGGGTTGGTTCTCGAAAACCACTCAAGTCAAAGTGCACTGCACCTCTATATTTCTAATAACCTTTCAACGAGTTTAAAGGGTTTAGTACTTTGCCAATCTGCCAGACGGTTACAAGACTTGTAAGACAAGTACATTATAATAATAATGTGTCTATAGTGTATGTGTGTGTGTATTTATTAAATTTTAAAATGTTTTAGAGATGTATTGTTTTTTTTAAGGAATTTTTAAAAATGTATGATAATTTGTTTAGAAATAAATAAAGGATATAATAATGTGTCGATAAATTTGATTTGAACTCAAGGCAGATCACTAGTAGTCAGTACCTAACCTTCCTACTCAACTCTAATTAATACACAAATGATTTGGTATATTAAGCCAAATATGAAAGTAATAATAATTTCCTTACTTTATCGGCGAACGACGTGGCAGTCAAAACTTTGCTAATCACCGTTCGAACGACCACTCGCTTAAGAATAAATTACCACGAGAAAGTTTCACGCAAAGTAATTAAGTTACCACAGTCAAGTTGGCACTTACTAAATATATTCATGCTTGAATCGGGCTAACTCCACAAGCTAACAACTACATGAGAGCTTCAAGTGCTGGCCGAAGTTACGCTGGATGCATGCGGGATGGCAGATGTGCTGTAACTTATTTAACTATGAGCACATATGACCCAATTAACTCTAACAAAGGATGCAAATATTAAGAAGAAAAAATTAATTTCCAATTTGAAATAATAAAGTCCCATTTATAAAGTGGTTCGGATTGCTTGAGAAAAGGGTGTAACCGGTGATAATGTTCAAAACGTGAGATGGTTAATTTACTAATATCACCTGTTTATAATTATCAAATGTCGATGAGTTGAAGACGATCGTTACATTGCCGCTCGGCCACGAGCTCTATGTTCAAACGACACGCGTGTTGCAACAACAACTAGAAATTTATGGTGCGTATAAGCTCGTTTTTGAAAAGCGCGTGTAGGCGCGCCTTTTATGACACGCGCAACTGGTACGAGTGTTGACGCGCTTATTTATAAGCGCGAGCCGCGTTCCCGTTCGCCCACTCAATCACGTGAACACGCCGGAATAAGTGCATGTACGCGCGTTTGATAAACAAACAAAAGCCGCACGCGCGTGTTAGTTGGCACATGTCGCCTCGCCTAAGTTTAGAGTTTTTGGTTAGGGTTTGAAAGAGTTCTCTTATGTGGTGACGGGTGGCAGCGTTAGGTCATCTACACCATTTAATTGTATTTTTATCGAAAACGAACGAGGGTACTAAGATTCATCTTAATAAACCAAGTGGAACTGGTCTATAATGAGCATACATGAAACATCTTTACGTACGGAAAAAACGGGATTAAACGCGATATTTAAGAGTTTATAGACATTTGAAGTAGTAATGCACACCTATTATACTTTTGGTATTGCAGTTGGTGACATAATCACTTACAATGAATGAGGAGGGGTAAGGAGTAGTTCGTCACAAAAAAAAAAACATTAAAAATCGCTATGAATGACGGACACAGGTTCTTTGTTCCACTTCGGTCATGAGAAAAGAGAGCACCACTTACGCTTTTCTTAAATTTGAAGTTTACTTTGTATTAAAATGTGCAATCTGTAAGTGCAGTCGTAACAAATATATAAATCTTGTACATTTGTATTTTCCTGAAATACTTCGTCATGACCAGCAGTGCACCCGGAACGTGCTCTGTATTGTGAATTTTCTGAATCTACTGAAATTTTTCCGTTCTATTTGTAAATTTTCTATGATAGAAAGTAAGGCTGCTACGAATGCTACGATTGCTACGAACGCTACGCTTGCTACGAACGCTACGCCAGCTTTTACCGGGCGATATAATTAAGTTACATTTTTGAGAATACATTTTTAAGGTGCGCTCAAACCAACTGGATCGGAGTACAAACTGCCTGCTTACACCAAGTACTTCAGTACATTCTCTGTCAAAGTCCAGTGTCCGGAGTCCGGTCCGGTCCGGTATGGTCCGGTCGGTTCGAGCACATCTTTACTGATGTTGCATAAAACAATGAATGAGAGTTTGCATATTGGGTAGCAAAAAAACAACATCAGCTAGTTATGGATCGATATTTTTTTCTGTAGTCTCTTGAGACTCTTTATGTGACTCGTAATATCGCATTTATCGATAAAGATTCCAAAGGTAATTGTGTTTTTACTTTTATCCTGTTATTTTATTCTATGAAGATCGAATACACCTTGTTAACCATTTTATTCAACTAACAGGAGACTGAGCACTTTCCATTATCCTTATAAGTTACGATAAAATTCAACAAGTACTTATTTATCGTATTTATTTCCTTAAAGTTTTTCTTTGCCCGAATTCGCGAATGGAAAGCTTGCATCTGGCACAGAGAAAAATAATATGACTGTCGTTGTAGTTGCATAGTTTTGTTTAATTCTACTTGTATCTACATAAAGACTGTTGCATACTAAAAGACAGTTAAGAAGCAGAGAGATTTTATTCATATCTTGTGCTTTGCGTTTCAGTCCTAAGTAGACATATTAAAGAAAAACTAGTAGCGATAAGTCACACCAACAAAGCATCAAAGTGAATATCCATAAATCAATAATGTGATAGAGTTGTAAACAGAAGTTAGTGATTAAAAGAGGTTTGAGATCACCTGTCGCGTACCCGATCAACAGGAAGGCACCCGGGCGAGGCTCGCAGGAGCGGAGAGGACGCCAGTCGCCGCCCAGCCGCCCTTCGCGACGCACGTCACCGCGAGGCAGCCGCCCTGCACCACCGACCGTGTACTCGACTCACTTACGCCTCATCACGCACCAAATTCACTTATTCCATTTTTGAACATCACTAAAAACAACAAATATCTTTACCGAAATAGAATCTTTTAAACGTTCCGTTCGTCGCAAATTAAGTTCGAATATCGGAAAAAGAACTGAGATCGTTCGAAATTCACTGAGTGCCAACGGGTAGCGAAGGATTCTCCGCGCCCTCATCATGTATTTCGCTTGAGGCTAGGTAAGTTTTTAAGTAACATTAAGTGCCAACTTATATTTTGCAAGTACATAGTTTTGTTTAGAAGATAATGCCTATTGTCAACTTTGGTTTTATAGAACTCGATGTTTTTGTTTATATTATGTGTTATGTATGTATATATTAGAAAATTATGTATAATTAGGTGATTATTATTAATTTAGTTTATGTTTTACAATAAATGTTTTTGAAATCATTACGTTTTATCTATTTAGAATAATATAAACATCATCGGTATAGGTTTGAAAATACAAATATACATTGAAAATACTTAAAAAAAAAAAGAATGCAATACAAAGCTGAAAGCAACACACCTAATACCTACCACACTTGATAAACATCAAACGTACACAAAGACACAAGACCTACATTCTGTTCATTTACAAATAAAACATTATTTTTGTGAAGACATTTTCTTGTTTGTTCTCTGCAAGTTTGTCGATGAAATTGTATAAAATACTTGTTTATATTGTATTACTTTCATGACAAACAGTGGCAAGTTGGACGTGCTCTGTGTATCCGATTTTCTTTGCACCGTCTTGAGTTATGTAGGTGTGTGTAGGTGGGGTTCGAATGCGAAAATGTGAAGGCCGCGGACCCGAGCCACTTAATTGCAACTTTGCATTCTTTCCGCTCAGGGATGTGATTGGACACTTTAATTTGTAGTTAGCACTTGAGCAGTCACCGCACATTAACACCGCGTGCCAACAGTCAAGCCTTAATGAAGGTAACTCTTCATTCACACAAAGATGAATGGTAAAGTGGTTTTAAAAGGTAAATTACATGCCAGAGTGAACGTTTGTTTTAATGAACCTTTTATGTGGAGGTTAACTGCGTCGCTGCAAACATAATAACTAACGAACAATTAATTGAAGGTTTCTGTAAACCTCATTTTAAAGTTGTTGAAAAAAAACGTTGTTGAAGCCAACGTAGGTACATAGCAACGCTCTTTTTAATTATTCGTCTGCCGTTTCCATCGTTGACTATTCCCATTTATGAAACACGTCGGAACGGTGACGGTCGGAAAATTCGTAATTTCAGTGCCGGACTCTCAATCTGAATACGAGCAAAAAATTGCAATTTGATACCATTCAAATTACAATGGACGAAAAAGCTTTCGTTCAGAATATAATTTACATATTTCCGCGACCTAATTAGCTGTAATAATTTTGGTGAAATCTCTCTAATCTTCTGATCGGGAAATTAGTTTACATCCCGCGGAAATTATCGTCGTATGGCTGAGTTGAGTGTAGACTAGATACTTTACTAACTTCGGAGTTGAGGTTTAACCTAATGGTTTTACCTGAAATTACATTGTAATACTGGATGAAAGATGGTGATGAATAATTTTATACAGTAAGATTCATAATCATGTGCCTTCCACCGTTTATGCCATTTTTATTGTGATCACAACTAATGTTATCATCACAATATTCTCACCCTTTCTACAGATTAAAATCCTTTTTCTGACAATTCATCCATCAATTCAACATTTTTGTCATTATTTGCACTGATGAAATACTAGCAAGTTCGGTACCTGATATTGTGTAATGTATTCCTGACCAAGGTACACACATCAATCAGAGTGCCTTGACACGGGTTTAACACATCTTACAAACTTGGACACGGAATTGAGCCGGCCCCAACTCAGTGACCGTTGTTTGATGTTTGTTTTACCCAACAACATTGCGTAATTTCAGAGTTTCCTTCAATAATTATAATAATTGGTATTTCCTGAAACTGAGATTACATAGGTAGCTGAATTGATTGCATGGACGGAGGAGTTCCGAGTATCGATAGCTATTCGGAATACTTCAAAGAGATTTTCGAATTCTGAGTAATGGATGAATCAGGTGACTAGCGCTGATCCGATCTCTCTTTGTGCTATTTCTTGTGAAAGCTCACAAAATTCATCTGTATTTTGTTCTCTGTTTTGTTCAGTTTACGTTGTACACTTTAGTTTCCAGCTTTCCTTTTAGAACAAGTTCAAATATTGTTATTTCTTCTTTACATACAGGGTGTAAATAGACCCTTCACATAGCCGTCAACCAAGCATTCTGTACATCAAACTAAGTAACTTTACGCAAAAAATCTTACTGGGAAACGACTTTTTTTTTTAGTGTGAAAAATCACGTTTTACGGTAGGACTCGATAGAAAGCACTCAAAACATTGAGCTGATGGATGGATTGAATAGTACGGGGGTCGTGGAGGTGTGTAAAGTAAAAATCTTACATTAAAAACATGTATTTTTAAAAAAAGTTCAAACTTTGACCCCCAATATCTCCGTAACTAGAAGGTTCCCAGGTATGGTCTAGAACAAAAAAAATATCGCAAAGACGGGAGGAACAAGTGATTTTCGGTTATGTTAAGGGTCTATTTACACCCTTTATAATGTACTACATGAATTGTAGGTAGTAACACAACCTAATATGACATTCCAGACATTCCTGGGTTGGTTTCCCCAATATAGCGAAAGAGGCATCTTCAAAAGGGATTACAACATACCACAGACTTTTAATGTACTTCGACTGAAGTTTCCAGTTCTTTTTAGAGATAATAAAGTCTTATAACTCCATTATTGTAGCCGAGCCAAACTATAAGAAATGTGCGGAGACTTTGTTTTTGAAACCTTGACGAGAATAGGACGACGTTCTTTTATCGTGGCCGAAGAAATTACGATTTCGGACTTATATTTTAACGGACCTGCATTTAAACTAGATTTACTTGGAAATTTTGACCTTTATTTTCTCAAATTTTTAAAGCCCTTTTATTTTTAGTCTTGCATTTGCTCTAAATATTTCACCTGGCGCTAAGTGACGGTCGGTCGGTGAAAAACACTTGATTTAAGAAAAGCGTTCCTCATTTATGTCCTCCGTACGATCTCTTCGTAAGGTAAAATTTTATGTTTCTTGCATAATTGACTCTGTTTACTCATAAAAGTGACAACATTTTGATAGCTATGATAGTCAATACGTGACGGTTGTCTACGTTTACGACCACTTTGCTGTCTTATCAATGTCTTGGAGTTCATTTTCATTACATTGTTTGCAACGAAGATCTCATGCATGTATTTTCAGAGCTTTCAGTAACATTTTGCAAGAAAACAAAACCACACGAGCGAACTGTAGATAAAATCCTCACTTAGTATGCGGTGAAAACATAACAAAAGCTCGTTTTATCTACGCGAGTCCAAAATGTATTTAAATTACGTATTTCTCTTGACGTAGTAATATTTTTGCGAAGTTCTAACTCACTCACAGCAAGCTCTCCCACGCGTCGAGTGTTACACAGAACAGAAACCGTCGAAGCTTGAATTCGTCAAAATCCCATAAGGAAGCTGAAAATTTGATTACGAGAGATGAAAATATCCGGTAGGACTCCGTGCCTACTCGTAAGGTTATCAAATGAGTGTTGAAGCTTAGCGCATGGCAGCAAGTATAGCAGCGTAGGTATTCAGAACTTATCGATCAATTATGTTATTTAGGAACCAACTGTTTACAAGTACTAATAATTTATCAAATTTTTTTCCTAAAGGAAATAAAATGCAATGTTTTTAGAAAGTTTTTGAGTAAGAATGTAGAGCAAGACCAAAGAAACGATGGATGGACTGTGTGAAGGATATTATGGCTATAAAGGAGATGACTGTTGAGATGACGAGTAATAGAGAAGTATGGATGAAGAAGATATGCTGCGCTGACCCTGAATAAATTGGAATTAGGGCAGGAGAATGGTTATGATGACGTTTTCCTCATCATAACACCTTCATTGATGTGAATTAGTTGATATGCATCACGATCTGATTAAAGCTCAGAAACCAATTGTAAAAGAGGCAGAGAAGATGGACGTCGCAATTTACATGAAAGTTTATTTGCCAAGTCTGCGCCCGACGCGAAGTGGAGGCTTTAATTAAACGAGCCGCAGGAAGACCCAGCTGACTCAAAAGATTATTTTGTAATTTATTTTATTAATATATTTGTATTCAGTTGTCCCGGAACTGCTTCCTTTATTTTGGGAAGCCTGTTTTTGTTTTGATGTCAAAATCGATATTGTGGTACCTTAATGCCAACAGCATAATCATGATTCATCAATCTTCAGTTTCAGAAATGATCGCGAGATCTAGTTGATGATGATGTCTGTGCACAGGACATCGTTCGTGGCTAAAACCGTATTGTGCTAGTTTATCGAACAATCTACACTGCCGTAAAAGTACATCGTCTAACGTTGATGTCCGAGATTAGCATTGAAATTGTGTTTCGCACCCTGACGTCGCATCACCTTTTGTTATGTTGAAGCTTTCGATAGGTACACTACAGAAACTGTTTTCACGTTACCTATCGTTGAAAGTAATCAATTATCTTGGGATATGTGGACTAGACTGCCTCGTTGGTCTAGTGGTCGCAAGTGCGCCTGCTGAGCATGAGGTCCTGGATTGGATTCCCAGGTCAGGGAAAGTGTTATGGAATTTTTCAGTAGCAGCCACGGAGTCTGGATTTGCGCCCGGTTGATGGCGATAGGCTCGGCTCCTATTACATGGAACTTAAACATAACTGGCTAAATGTGGGTGTAATATTAGGTACACCCCTGCCGTACCCTTCGGGGATTACAGGCGTGATGTTATGTTACGTTATGAGGAGCAGAACTATCTGTCCATTCTTGATACATGCAACGGTTTCGAAGTTTTAATATATCTTTCCAATTGCTTCCCGTCGAGACACAGAAAGGTTGCACGAGGTATTGATTAGACGACCTTTGTTTCCTGGACCTTAATTTTCTGATGAATAGACTGTTGTGTCCGAATTTTTCATGAACGAGATTATTGTTTTCCATTGTGTAAATAATGTAGGCATGTTCATTAATTAATTTGTGTTGTTAACACGTGTATTGTTTTTTAACAGTAGGCTCATGGTATACAGGACATGGTGTATTTTTGAGACGAGTCTTTAGGGTAAAAGGAGGATGCCATTTATTTCTGGGCCCACCTATTAACTAATTCAAATATATACCAAAATCTCTGTTAATTTTTTTTTCAAGGACATCACAAAATTCAGCAACATTTTACAATCTAGGAAGTAAGAAAAAGAAACATTCAAGTATAAAACAAAATAAAAGATTAAATACTTAATAACTAAAATGAAATGATCGGTAAAATCTAAGAATGTGTATGGAAATCGAGTGAAGTACTAAATACTTCTTAATCGATTTATAATTGGGAATCGAGTTCCTTCAAATTATGTCTTAGTACTTATTAGTTCCATGATTATTTTACAGTAGACAAGTCTGGTCATCGACTGACGAATGACAGAAAGGTAATCAGTCAAAAATAGGCCAAGTGCGCACCACATACAGTGGTTCCGTAGTCCGTATGAATATATATGCTCGCAAAGTTTTGATTCAATCACCGCAAAAGAGTTTGTATTTCAAATTAATACTGAAAAAAAAAAACGATTAAAACCAAGTTAGCTATTCTGTGGTTTTAACAAAAAATATTCCGTTTTTTAATTATTAGGTTTCCGTTTTTGTCATTTGGCTAAGGAACCCTTAAAAGCGAGACTCGTGTGAATTATTTTGTTCTTCTCACTTTTACTAAATTCCATATAACGCGTTTGCTGGATTGCCAAATTCCATATTTTTCTTTAAGCCCATATTTATTTATTTATTCCAATTACCACAGTTTCTTTAAACATTCTCTCAAAAATTCACCAAAGCAAAAATTAATATTGAGGAACAACTCTTTTTCTAGCCAGTCGGGTTTGGGTTTGCTTGTCACTTGCTTGACAGTTGACACACTTTCGCTTTCGTGGTGCGAAATTGAAAATATTTATTGCATTATCATTTATTTATGACGGTATAGGTGTCATGTCGTCAAGTCTGTTTAAGTTTAAAACTCTGAGTGATTGCCTTTTGAAGTCAAATTAAATAGCAATGAAGCAATTTAGAGCGTTTACAAACTAGAGTATTTTGTAGCGCGTATAAGCTCGTACCGGCTTACGCGCGTACACTCGGTTCAAAAATTCAAGCGTCTGTACACGCGGTTATACCATGTCCGCGTGGGGTGAGTGGGCGCACACGGTGGCGTCTCTCGTGGCGCGTATACGAGCGTATAAGTGCGTCAACGCTCGTACGAGTCACTCATGGAACAAAAGGCGCGAGTATACGTGCTTCCAAAATCGCGCCGAAAATACGGAAATCGTCATAAGTGGGAGAGTTCTCATTGTAAAACACTGCTCTCTACGATCGCTTTACTATTCGCTATCTCTATCTAAGGCGCTCAAATCCGCTGTGTTGTTTTTCAAGTACACCTCCGTTTTGTTTCTCAGAATAATTAATTCTATTGTTCAAACCACGCTTCTGAGAATGACACAATTTTGTTACCTGTACGGAGTGAAGTCCTCTCACATGAAATTATATAACAAATGTGGGATAATAAATTTAGGATGTGCTGTAACAGGAAAACATCCCGAGAGCTTTGAATAGCAGGGATTTGTTTTATAGATAATTTGCGAGCTATTTGGGCGATTCGCAAGTGTCGGGGTTTAGGAGAGCTTCCCAAGCGTAGCCCGGATTTCAATGGAGATACAGTTATTATCACGGGATCTTATCTAATATGTAGTTGATGTTCATTAAACCGTTTGTATTGATTCTGTTTCAAGTATTCTGTGTTCATTTACATGCCCTTAGGGAATTAGAAATTCTTGGTACATTACAATGAACATTCTTAATTGATAGTTAGTTACATAGCAACGAAAACGGAATGTTTTCTCCAAAAATAAACGTTATATTAAAATACCGATTACAAAAATCGGACAAACAGTTAATTGAAACAGAAAGTCGGTTCAGTCTCGTTCGGCTTTCAAAAAGGTTAGATAAAATTGGATATTTTCATCAAATAAACTCAAGCCCAATAATAACTTGAGATTTAATTAAACTTTAATTTGGAAGCTATTGGCTTTCATAGGCAACTGTTACACAAAAAAGACAATCTTTTTTATAAAATCTTAATTTATCTTTTAAACGAAAATGTTCCCAATACTTCGTTTCATAACAGTGTACAAGTTTCTGTATAATCTAATACGAATATAATCGAAGAGTTTTAGATATGACCCTTGTAAAATGGGCAGATCTATTGACATCGTCTAAATATGGTTCTATCACGGTTTTAATAGAAATCCACAGTATTATCGACTATCCCGGGAAATTTCCCGGGATAGTCGATTAATTAATCCCACTCTAATTACACACTCATTCGCCACTTCAAAGCATGCGTGATTATAATATACTTATAGTATTAATTAAAACCACACATAGAATATAATAAAGATTATTTGAATTCATTGTTGAACACCGTGGTTCTACTTTTGAAATACCAATTTAATATTAGTCATGCCGTCCACTCATCAATGTTTATATTTGATCACTATTGAACAGAATCCACCAATCTTGACTACGATATTGGGGATTCTCTCTTTCAAACTAAGTCTTTTTCAGCATATCACTTCAGTAAACTATCGATTTTATTGGCTTGAAGTGGTTTAGATTTATCGCACCTTTCACAAATATTTACTCAACAAAAAGACCACTCTGAGTTTTATTCAAAAAATAATTGACTGCAGTATAGAAATACAAGTCACAACTTAATTAAAAAACTTTCGACGGACACCTCGCATAAAATGTGAGGTGTGATTTTTTATGAAAAACTCATTTTAACGAAATTAAAAGCGGGCGAGCTGAGAGTGGCCCTGCGTACCGGGGCCCTGGGGGACAACGCAGCCATCTGGGGAATCCGCCTTAATTTGTTCATTAACCCTTAAACAGGAGGCGACCCATTTGCAAAATTCACAATTTTAGCTATAGTTACTACGCTTACGGCTTTCTCAGCCTACGGAATGACTTTTGATGTCAAAGCCTTTCTATGATCTTTAGTATGCTGCCCTAACTAGAACAAGTCAAGTCGTTTACGTTTACAACCCTCTACATTTACATGATAGGGACTAAGTAAATAAATATTTTTGTTCAAAATAAAAACGTAAAACTAAATCTAAAGTACCGATATAAATTTTCTTCGCTTCACTAGTTCTAATTTCAAATAGGGCGTTGGAGACCAAGCAGAGGTTCTGAAGAAGTCGAGTCTCCAGATTGTTACCCTTCGATTTTTTACCCGAAAATACTTGAGGGTTTCTTTCAAACTTATCTATCTCGAGCAGTAGGTAATGGATTTACTGTTAAAGACGCAATAAATTTTTGCTTAAGTTGATTCATTTATAATTCAAATACTTGGGTCTAACTTTTTTAATGAAAGTATCCGAAAAGCAAACGATGAGCATGTCATATTAAATCACAAGATTATTGATTTTATTTAACTCTTTTGCGTCTGCGATCTCCATAGCAAGTTTTTAAAATTGTTAATACTTACTTAGAGGATAACCATAGAATATTGATGTTACGGATGGCTTACCAACAGTGTTGATGAGTACCTACCGAGATTATGAGATAAATTGGCAAATAATAGAGTTGCTATCCTTTTCAGTGCAGGACGGAAGCCTCACCGTTCGCTGTAATAGCGTGGTACGTTAAAACAAAGCCCTGTCTAATCAAACCCCAGTAGGATGTATTGTGGCGCGCTCCGGGCTGCTGGAGCGGCCGGGGTCACCCCCAATACTATAGGTACTGAGGAGGCGGAATTTATGACCGAGCATCAGACTCCCAGCTTAATGGATTTACTGCTAGTTGCTCCCGCAAATGTACCCCGGACTTGTTTACTCACACACTTGTGCGAGCATTTATAATTGTTTGTTTACACAACGTTTTCCAGTTCCTTAATTAATTTGGCTAAAGCTCTATTAATAGAAATGAATGAACGAGACTTATTTAATACCTATGATAATAATGTAGGATGGAAATCCTTAGTTTGTTACGAAAGAAAAAGCAAGTTTATTTTCAAAGAAGTTTTACCTACTTTGCTAGCAAAAACAAGATGGTAAATTATTTGCTAAGAAAACAAGAAATTCTTGTTTAAAAACACGTTGTTTCTTTTTTTATCTACCTACGCATTTGTTATGAAAATTGCATTTTTAATCGAAGTAGTGGCTATCTCGGGATGTACCTACACTACCTACTTACTGTTTGCATAATCCCACAGCGGGCCAACGTACGCTATTTAGTTTGATCCTCAGGTATTCTCATTCATCTACTTCCAGCCACCCAGCAAGTAACTCCGCTCCAACTAGCCTGAGAACTAAAAGAAGCCTTACCTTACAATGGCCAATTCGCGGTCTCCAGTCAAGAACACCTCTACCCTGAGGGTCAGCGGTGAGGCCTGAAACATAATAAATAAATAATACTCGAGAATGAGGGACGGAGGCAAAATAATGAATTTTCTCAATAAAAAATCTTAGTGTCTATAAAATGTAACAAAAGGCATCCTTTTGAGAAAAATCTCCGCTAACATAAAATGTTTATGGCTTGAATTTATTACATGAAAATATTGCAGCTTTTATAAACCCCATCTTTAATTTTTAATAGCCATCAGATGCCTGGAATTTTATCAATTTTTATGGGAAGGTATTATTTCAGGGTGATAGGTTTTTCTATTGTTGGTAGAGACAGTACTTTTACTAGTTATTAAGCCTAATTGTGATTGGGACTGTAACTTTTTCATTTTTTTGACATTCCTAAGTGCCTGTAACTTTCTTATTAAAATAAATGCTTTGAGTCTGAGTTCCAAAATCGATTTACCATAAGCATATTTTTTTATTAGACACGCAAAAAACATTTATTAATCAACAAATAGCATCAAAAAATCAAGTTTTGTATGAGACAATATCTTCTAAAGCGTCACGGTACCGAAAAAGTCAGAATCGAATGCTGGCGTTGTCAAACTATCTCATTATAATACAAATAAATATAAATGAAGTGTCTGTTTGTAATTTTAAAATAACAGCTTTTTACTGAATGCATATGAAAGTACGTAGAAACGGAAGAGAATAAGGTGTATATGTGTCATACCTAATTTAAACTAAAATATTAAATACAAATATCAATAAATATTAATATATACTTATATAAAAATTAAAATATACTTTTATTCTATTTAACAATGCTAATATTCAAACAATCAAGTTATACCTAATTCTCACTAGTTCGATGTTTGGTGGTCGAACAAGAGAAAAAAACTCAACATCACATTAACATTTTCGTACTAATTATTTTTGCTGGTTCGAGGAGGCTCGGGAAAAGAGCACATGGAAGGAATTGGGGGAGGCCTTCGCCCAGCAGTGGGACAGTACAGGATACTAAAAAAATTTTTTTTTTTTTCTTTAAATTGGCTTTTAGGTCACCCTGACAGCTTTAAATATTTAATAATTTCGGTTAAACCTAGGTCGACAATAAAGCTTAGGGATCGGACACGTTTTAGTACTAAAACAATTTTGCTTTAACAACCAATGCCCGACATTGTTGTTACGAGCCTCAGTTATGTGATTGTATTCCGTGTGTTGTATGTTTTCCAAAGCTTTTATTTACAGAATCTCGCGTTATTTCGATAACTCTTTAAACTTTAATCACTACTATTTTATTCTCTCTAATTATTTTTATTTTTAAAAAGAAGAAAACGATATTAAAAACTAAAGTAGGTAATTGAACAAAAAAAAAATTTTTACTTACGCAAGTGATTTTTCTCAGATAGTCGGAGCATTGCGATAAGAACTAACTACAACCAACATCTTTGCACGAGTTCACGTACGAAGTTGTAGCAATATACCGACTTCACAAACATCCATACCGTCGACATGACAGTCATATGTGGAACTATGGCTGACACCGAGTCGACCTCACACAATTGTTGTTCACACAAAGCCTCTGCAGTACAGAGGAAACGTGTAGAGTCCATAATAATGAACAGCAATATCCCTTCATGCCCATTGTCCATATTCTGATATAAGTTTCAATAATGTTCACTGCTAGACGAAGGTTTGGCAACCTGTCACTGCTCCCTATTAGCAGGGTGCAAAACTTCATTGTTTCCACCACAACACGATTGCCATTTGTTTAAACACCGCATTTGTGTCAAACGTGGGTTCAAGAAGTGTTTTGCCTTAATTGAAACTCAGTTTAAGCCTCGGAGGATAATAAGCCTGATTGTGTGTAATATGTCGACGACGACTCGGCGAAAGGAATTACTGTCAGTATACCATTTGACGTAGCGTTATAATGGAATTGTTTAGATTCACGTTTTATTTGTTTGTTCCAGGTAAAGTGTGTGTGGGACCACCGCGACAATGAGTGAACTGTGAACGTTTACACAGGAACAGTAGTTTGAAATGAGTGTAACTAATTGACTGGACAGTGTACTGAATCAAATGAGTGTGTGGTGAAAAACTGAGCGGTGTTCCGTAGCCATGAGTTTCTTGACATCGTTGGGGCAGTACGTGGCGGGCGTGGCGGACAGCGTGGCCGGCCTGGCGTTGTCGCCCCGCCGCGTGCCCCCCTCGCGCCACCGCTCCGCCGAGGAGTCGGCGCACCCGCCGCCGCCGCCATCCACTGCCACCATGAGAGGTAAGAATCGAGGCTCACATTTTTAGAATCCTTTTTTTGAAAAGGATTCTAAAAATGTGAGCATTTGACTCTGTTAAAGATTTTGAAGATTTAACACAGAGTTAACTTTGGATCCCTTTTCACATTCCGTAAATTGTTGGCAAACTCAAAGGGTTATATTGAATCAGGCGAATCTATCTCAGAGCAGGTGAGAGCAACGTGGTTTAAACCATTTTAATAATGATCATTACCTTCTCAAAATTTTGACCAACGTGGTTGATAAACGTCGTTTCTTCTCATGGTTCTGATAAAATCGCTGACATGTTTAATCTACATAGGAATACCTATCCTTTTGTTTATAAGCGATAGGTAGGTACACAAAAATCCTTAGTACTTGAAAAGGTTGGCTGTGGGGAATAATTCGATACAGAGTGCTGTAAAATGGGCATCCTAATTCTAAGTGTTTATCTACTTAGCTAAGCCTGGCTGGCTTAGCTTCAGCCAGGTGCGTGTCATCCAGTGTCATGCCAGTGGTAACGGCTTCGATTTACGTGTCATAAGGTCGTAAAAAAAACCACCTTCGAAGTTTTACATATGCACTAGTATAAATATTTATAAATGCCTACCGTGTGCTCATTTATGTGCGATTTCATAATTATGATGAATATGAAATGAAACAAATGAAAACCGATCCTTTTCATTGAATTTAATTGAATATTTTTCCATTTATTCCCATTGTTCGGATTTTTCATAGATCAGTTGTTGTTGGATGTTTCGTAATTATCTCTTTGTTGCATTTAAATTAGTTCGGAGTATGTTCTTAAATAACGTTCAAAATATTGAATGTATCATTCGTTCCATTCGTATCCGTTCCGATCCGATGCGATGCGAGTCGTTTGGTGGAAATCATCCTTTACAGTAACTAAATTACATGAATAACTGGGTACATACAGTAATGACTGTTACTGTCTTAGATAATGTATCAAGCCGCAGGTTGGTTTACTCCAAACTTTCAAAACAGCAGACATTTTACAAGCTAACGAATTCTTAAAGACTTCAAAGTTGTTATGTGCCAGATTTGGAAGTGTGTCGACTCAACAATTTCTCTTGGCAGGCCTGAAACTTTGAAAGAAAATGTTCAACTTTCTAACATTAAATATTGTATGCTAAATCTTGTAACGTTGATTTTACATAGACTTATTAATTAAAAAAACTTCTAGGATGATAATATACATGTAGGTACATGATTGTTTGATCGGGCGTAGCTGTTCCTCTTTTGGATAGGTATTCATTTCAACATAATATTCAGTACAACAGCAGCTGTTTGTTTAACTCGCAGCTCAATACGCTAAATATCAAGAAAAACTACGGTAAGAGCCCAGAGGGTTTTTCAGCAAGAATATTCAGCATGAAAACTTGGTAGCTTAGGTAGAGCGTGATCAGATAACGCTAAAATTATTACAACGGAAAGTTTCGGACCCTGCCCTGTTTCTGCCCTTCGGACAGGGGACCACTTTCAGTTTTCAAAAACCCAGACAAGTGTGAGTCGCACTCACATGCACACAGGGTTCCGTAGCACAAAACAATATAATAAAAATATTTTTAAGGCTCATTCATATGTTGTTGTATTTATTACATTCAATAGCAAAACTAAATAATATTAATAAATTTGAATTAAATTTGTTTTTCATAGTATGTTAATGAAAAACAAAGTTACTGCGGCAGTTTGATAAAAAGGTTCCACATCTCAAAAAGAAACATCAAATCTTATTCAAACCAATTTTCGTTGAAAGTTTTTTTACGTTCTAAAATCCGATTTTTTTTCAGAATTTTTCTCTTCTTACTTTAGAAATTAGATAGGACTTTGGAAGTGTCCATCTTTCAAACGATTGACTTTAAGAAAAAATGGTTTTAGGAACCTCAATGTCATTTTTAAAGACCTATCTATAGACACCTCGCACGTACAGGATTGATGAACAAAAAAAAAATAGTTTCAGTTCCATGTGGAGTAATCTTTTATTTTTTATTTTTGTATAAATATCGTAAGGCGGTTTACAGAATACATCTACCTACCAAGTTTCAACTGTGTAGTCCTAATAGTTTCGGAATGAAGTGGCTGTGACATACAGACGGATGGACAAACATGACGAATCTATAAGGGTTCCGTTTTTTGCCATTCGGCTACGGAATCCTAAAAAGGCCAAAAACTAAGGCTGGCTGGCCAGGCTGTTCAGCAACATTTTCATCTCATCGTACGGGGCCTGAACCAAAACGACTTAAACAGGCAAAACTTCTCTCGTCTTGCACATGAAAACTCCGATTTTGTGGCAAAATATTTTATTTTACAATTAAAGTTTATTCTCTTTTAAAGTCAAAAGCATTTATTTCAATTAGACCAACACAGGCACTTTTGAATGTCAAAAACACAAAAAGAAGCAAAGCTACAGTCACAGTCACAAGACATAATAACTTGAGAAAGTACGTTAGTTGCACATTCCAAAGCCTAGATCTCTATGGAGAAGAATGGGCAAGAAACTCCATGGACACTCTTCTAAATCAAAATATTTTTACAAAATCTTGGTTACATCATTCATGTTGAGATTATACATATGAAAACGTGAAAACGGTGTAGAAAGATTTGCACATTCAGAGCGTCCAGAGTAAATCAACAATGAAAAAAAAAAAATGTAATTAAAATAAACCGTGGCAGCTAAGAGGTGACCAGTCCCAACTGACAGCGCCCGTACACGAACATGACGCATGGATCAGCGCCATTCAACTCAACCATATTGAAGGGAACTAAATGACCCGACACACCCGCCACCATCAGCGAGACATTTGAGTGCGCATGACATTCTCTCAGCCACCAAGGCACATTCCATTCAATGAAAGATAACAAAATTTAAGATGTAGCCTTACAGTATATAGCACTCACACATGTAATATGCAGTTATATAATACTAACATATGGAATCTATACAAAGCAAGGATATTTTACAATCTTCTGCAGCTTCCACAATAATTTAACAAGCTAATCAATTAGTTTGCCCCTATGGTTGTGGAGTAGCAAATTGTTGCTTCTATATATGAACACAACGCAGAGATAAAAAGGAAAAAGAAAAAAAAACACAATTCAGACCTTAAAGACTAGTATTAGCCCTACTAACCATAATAAAAAGTCTACATGGTGGTACTCACATTTACCAAAAAAAAAACTGAAATAATGCTTCTAATTTATATAACACAGTGGTAATCAAAGTAACTAAGTTTCAAAACGAAAAAATAAATAAATTAAAGAACTAGAGGGGGAGCATCTCTTCCAAACATTAAAATCTTAGTTCGTGAGCCCAAGTGGCTGTGGAGCAGGACCAGCATTAAGCCAAGCATTTTTATCTACAATATAGTCTTCCAACTTATAATATGCTCGCTTACATAGTGTGCGTTTTATGCATGTTTTAAATTTCTTTTCATTAAGTTGTAGAATGTCAAGTGGTATATTATTGTAACATTTTATACAGTATCCCATAAAAGAAGTGCGTACTTTTGACAATCTGTAACGTGGCTGATCTAATTTGTCCTTATTTCTAGTGTTGCCTGTCGCTTATTTTACTAAACAGAAGTATGTTTTTCCGAACATACATAATGTTTTCATAAATATATTGACAAGGTACCGTCATGATGTTAATTAGTTTAAACAATTCTCTTAGAGATTCGCGTCTGCGTAGGTTATAGTTGGCTCTAACGGCCCTCTTTTGCAGAATAAATATTGAATCAATATCTGCAGCCCGTCCCCACAGCAAAATACCGTAAGACATGATGCTATGGAAGTAACTAAAATAGACTAGTCTCGCGGTATCCACGTCTGTTATTTGCCGGATTTTACGGACAGCGAAAGCGGCTGAACTTAGCCGCCCTGCAAGTGTTGTTAAGTGAGGACTCCATTGCATTTTGGAGTCAAGCGTAATCCCTAGGAAAACCGTCTGTTCGAAGAATTCTTGTATCTCCCCGTTCAATACAATGTTACATTCACTACTCTAACATTCGGTAACGCGAATCTTATGCATTTAGTTTTCTTCTCATTTAACACCAAATTATTTACAGTGAACCAGTTATGAATCTTAAGTATAGCGTTATTTACGTCGTCAAACTCTTGTGCACGTCTATTAACCTTTCAAAATCATCAGCAAATAACACCATTTGAGGTCGACTTTTCAGTAAATGAGGTAAATCATTTATATATACTAGAAAAAGGAATGGGCCCAATATTGAGCCTTGCGGTACCCTCATTTTTACTTTTAATCCTAATGAATTTACGCCATTTATTTGTACTTGCTGCATTCGATCATTTAAATATGATTTAACTAAGCTAAGTGCTTGTTTCCCCAGTCCGTAATGCTCAAGTTTCAGCAACAGTGTGTCGTGATTCACGCAATCAAATGCCTTGGATAGGTCGCAAAAGATGCCTAATGCATCTATTGCCTCTTCCCATGCATTGAAGATGTGCTTTAGTAAAGTGACACCGGCGTCACTAGTGCAACGACCTTTGGTGAAGCCATATTGTTGATCATGTAGAATGTCATTTCGATTAAAATGATTGAGCATTTGATTTAGCATCACTTTTTCGAATACCTTGCTGAAAACCGGCAAAATAGATACGGGTCTTTAATTATTTGTGTCTTTGCTGTCTCCAGATTTAAAAAGTGGTATAACTTTACTAAACTTCATTAAATCTGGAAATACCCGTTGGTCTACACATAAATTAAATATTAAAGATAAATAGGGAGCTACTGTCTCAACAATTGATTGACAGACTTTAGTAGACATGCCCCAAAGGTCTTCAGTAGTTTTTATTTTAAGATGCTTAAAGGCCTTCATAACGACCACAGGGTTTATATGTTTAAATTTAAACTCAACAGGACAGGCTGAAACATTCTCTCCTAATAAATCAAAGGCAAGGGATGGCGAAGAATCTAGCGTTTCTGTGGTTTTAATCGGAATATTGGTAAAGAACATTGCGAATTTCTGAGCAACATCGACATTTGTGCTAATGAGCCCTCGGGAAGAAACCAGTGTGTAATCAGTGTTCTGTCTTTTGTTTCTATTTGTTTCATTATTTATAATTTTCCAAACTGTCTTAATCTTGTTGTCGGCAGATTTTAACTTGTTGCTAATGAATAATGCTTTAGCTGTCTTGCAGGTATTTTTGAAAATTTTAGAATAGTAGCAACATATTTGTTAAAAGTTTCCGTGTTAATATAAGGCTTAAGGCCATACAACTCTAAAAGTCTTTCACGACTCTTCCTGATGCTTTTAGTTGCCCAGTCACTGAATGCAAAGTTCGGGCAGATAGTTTTAGTTTTTTTCTTAAAAGTATTATTGAACTCAGTTTGCACTAATGAAAAGAATTCTTCATACATAGTATTAACATTCTTCATATTTAGGCCCTGCACACCTAACTTGTCAATTAAAGGGCTATTAAATTTGATCAAGGCACTGGAAGTTATTGGTCTAGTTTGTATCTGTACTTTTTGCTATGGTGTGTTAAATTCAAAAGACACAGTTTGACCACAGTGATCAGAGGGGAGGTAATTTAAAATAGCTTTCTCCAAATAGTCGCAGTCACAGAAAACATTATCAATGCATGTAGAAGTACTTGTAGTTATTCTGGTCGGTTCTAAAAACACATTCGACAGATTGAAAGATATAAAAAGGCTTAATAGTCTACTGGTATTAGAATTATTTTCTAAAATATTAAAATTAAAATCACCGCAGATAATTACTGATTTATTACCACTTGAAAGTTTACACAAAGCATCTTCCATAACTGACTCAAAAATAGAGTAGTTTTGATAATTAGGGGGTCTGTATACGCACACTATAACATGCTTATCCAGCTCAACACATGACAATTCAATGTAATGCTCAACTGAGAGTTCAACTATGTCTTTACGTGGTTTTGATTTAAAACGATTTTTAATTATAATTAATGAACCTCCCCGCAGCATTGATTTTCGGTTAAAGCAACTGCCCACGCTATGAAGTGTTCCCTGGCCCCAGAAGCGATATTTGCTGTATGGAATATCCTATATTAAAAAATGTTCAAAACTATTTTTTTCGTAATCGTCAGATTCTTCAGATTACGCTTGTACTAAACTAGTGGTAGTAGTAGTACTAGTACCATATCAATTCAATAGTTTGTACAAGGCGCTGAAACCTTAACGATAGATTACTTTTTGCCCGACAGGGAACAGAGTTCTAAATCTGATTGGCTGTTCTAGAAGTTTTTAAGTCTACTATTATTGTTTTAGGTATTTTTATATCAGCGTATGCTTAAAACTAAAGTATGGTTTTTGTTTGTAGGATTCCCTCGCGTCGTGCCAACGGAAGGAGCAGCAGCTCTGAACGCGCGGCGCCGCACGCTGGACTGCCTCGCCCCAGCACCACCGCCTCGCCGCGGTGGCTCCCTGCGCGTGCCTCGCAACCAGCAGCCGCCCGAGAAACCCACCATGGCCTTCTGCAAGAGGCGCCTCTCTTGGCCTGAAGTTGATAACTCCGTCAATTCGGGGTAAGTAAATTTGTCATTTAAACTTTAGGATTATTAGAGTCACTAAGTTCAAGAGTTGTTAGAAAATCTGGTAGTTAGTTATATCCTGTTAGACTGGAAGCCAACCCCATCTTATTTAGGTAACCACTTCCAAGTTGAAGAACTGGTATTATACCAAAGAATTTGAAACAAGATGAGAATTAACTTTAATTCGGCAAATCTACGAGTTCCATTTGGTAGCTCTAAAGCCGCGCTCAACAAAGGCTATCAAGACAAATAATGATATTGGGGAAATCACAGGCTCTCGAAGGATATTAACGTGTTTCCACGGAAAGGGGAATTGCAAATTAGCGGTAACTCCTTACGGCCCTGAGACGAAACATGTCAGGAATAGAGATTGGTTGTCCCCTGAACCAAATACTTAAGAGCGTACAGTTGCCGACCTCAAGCTCATTATTCTTCCTTTGTGTAGAGCTTCAAATTATTTTTCACAATAAATTCAAATTAGGTATGTGCAAAGAACCCCTTTAATTCGATTTTCTTTTGTACGTAATTCAAAGGCTTACAAGATATTCAAGGTATGACACTCGCAATAAGTATTAATCTAAAGAAATTCACTGTGTTAAATAAGATGTGAGCGATGTGATGTCGTTAAATGAATCGATTTACCAGCAGGGCTCCATTTGGGAGAATAGCAAACTTGATTAAACCAGCGGGTGCCTTATTTATGCTGCCAGTTCAAATGAAATGTAATCATTTTTTTACCTTTATAGAAAAAGTTCAGGAGATCATATGCGCATTATTTATGAGTGTGAATGAATACTGAAATTTAACCGTATGACTTAAGTGTTTTTTTATACATATTTTATTGAAACTTTCAATTAATTATCTCGTATCAGTATTGAAATCCATTAAGCGCTTCGACAAGTCCATATGTAACACAGCGGAAACTGTATTCGTTACGCCCTTGATAAGTTTTATCAGTGCAGAGCGGCAAGTATAAACACTCAAGAGATCAGCTTTTATGTGATAGCTAATAAGTTCCTTCCTTAGTTTTCGTTTCAAAGTTTTTCAGCGGCGGCGGGCTCGCTCCCATTAGCGCGGTGTCTCGACATAAGTTGACATGAGAGGTTTTCAATTAGATAAAAGCTGGCAACAGTGGAGTGATGATTGCAAAGTAAAAGGTGCGGGATGAGGGGTAGTGCGTACTTGCGTAGGTGACGGAGGGCGGCAGGGGTGGCTGGGAGGTGAGGGGAGGGATGGGCACAAGCCGCACGACGCGCCCGCCGGGGACACGTGCAAGGACGTGCAACAGGCCGCCAACTGACCTACTTACAATAACATTTTTAATCACTGGATATGTTTATTGATTTGCGACGTGATATACGGCCATATCGAACTTCGCATGCGGTACTGATATAAATAGAAACGTTATAACTATGATGTAAGTGTTAAGTAATTTTGAAACTGTTTTCCTAATAACTGAAGGAAATTCGCTGTACAACCGCCTTGGCTTTTGCAACACCACCCAAAACTAATAATATGGATCCATTTGGAACAGAAATAGTTGCTTTTCTTAGCATCGATGGAACATGGATTCAAGAATGATATTGCCGTTTAAAGATGGACACGCACCTACATGCGCTGTAGAAGCCGTACGCGCCGCAGTTATCGCATTTTCGGATGTTCCCGCGCGCCTATCTGCATCGAACGCGCCGAAAAATCTTTCTACACTATTGAGTAACACAGGTGATGAGGTTATCTCTCACCTAACAGAGAGAAAACTTCATATAAACAGAGCAAGTATGGCTGAATGACGGAATTTAGATGCTTTGCTGTCGGGTGTTATACTGTGGCGTGACGTTCTTGCTAATTCGGTAACACATTACCGAAACTTCCCTTCATAATTTACCTATTACCTCATCATCTGCCTAGCCTTTTTCCTAACTGTTTTGGGTATGGTTTACAGTATATCCAGCATTTTTGCCTATTCTAGCGTTTATTCTTCAAACGGCTGATCCAGTTCCCAAAAAAGAGAAAGAAAATGTAATCAAGGGCTTTTCAGCTGATATCATGAATGCTTACTTCTGTTTTCTGTACCAAAGATGTACCTGCTTACAAGTTTTAGTTTAAAATATCGAAATATTAAAAAAAATATTATGAAAATACTATTTCCCCGCAAAATTCCAATAGAATATATAGCCAAGTGAGTGAAGCCGCGGGCACAGCTAGTATGAAACTAAATAATTACATGAAACTATTCTAAAATATATAACTAGGTATGTACAATAAAGAAATATAATATTTTTTTTTACAAATAATAATTATTTAGACAAGATATTTCATTTATATTTACGTTAGGTTGATTACTAATAAGCTTTATAGGACACAACTCGTACTGTAGGTAATTATAGGGCTTTTCAATGCAATTATTCATATAAATCCAGTCTAATTCTATTTTATTCTGAACAAAATACAATTTTGCTTTGTATGAATATTCACTCGGGAGGCTACAATTATTGAAGCGTGTTCGCAAACGGAAACATGAAATAATTATAACCTTTTAACAGGCGTCGTGACTGCTGATATGACGAGTAATAGAGAAGTATGGAATAAGAAGACATGCTATGCCGACCCCAAATAAACTGGGACAAGGGCAGAATGATGATGATGATGATGATGATGAATATACATCGGAAAATATGAACAATGTAATGCGGATAACATCACATACCGTTTTTCTCGATAAACAGACATAAATGAGAACAGAGGAAAATTCCTCGGATGGTTTACACTTCACTTGTGCGCCTGTTGAATGGGGCTGACAGAAATAAAAAGGTAGAAACAGGAGAGAGGGATGAGTGAATCAATACAAATATTTATAAATAACTACATAACTGTGTGGGATGTTACATGTTAATGTGAAAGTAAATACAATGTCTGTGCGACAGACGGTAACGAAGGTCTCACGGATGACCGGAACCTCTCGGATAGTTTGTTGTACGCCAAACTGGCTGTGCCCTACACGCTCAAAGATAACGTCATGTCAAACGAAACAGAATGAAATACGTGCTTATTTAAATGTACCCACAGAAGATCTGTTGACAGGTCAATGACCACCAAACCTTTCTCAAAGTCGTAAAGTTCACATTTGCAGTTTCTAAACAATAATGCTTGTTCTAATGAACTTTCTGCTGAAGGTTGATTCGGCGAGACGGTGTTGTGTTACGTACATACTTATTATGGTTATGGAATGTGTGCCCGCGCCTTGCGAGGGTTAACCTACAGATTAGTCCTAACATTAATCTAAACGAACCGTATATAGGACGGTATTCAGTTACAAATGGGAGTTATAACTATAACACTAAATAAAATATAACCTAGATTTTCATTAAACGTATTAAAGTGCTAGGAATTTTAACACCACGCGGAGATACACACGCTGTTAGATATTTACTTTTACCAGGAATACCTAGCACTGGACTGAGTTCCTTCTTTCGGTATAAATTTCCCGAGAGAACTTAGTGCGGATCACAGTGAAGGTTTCGAGAATCGTTTCATTTTTAAATATTTGCTTGTTTAGTTCCCTAATTTAAATTGTTGGGATTTTTCCCGTAGTCCTTTATTATGGTGAAGTTTTTTAAGGCTTGCCCGGCCTACATGAGTGGAAAGGTGAATGAATAAGGAATTAACACTACCTATGTGTGTTACTTTCGTATTCATTTATTCCGTGTAATTATTCGGGCCTGTGTGAAATAGAGGAAAAGAAGAAAAACTTCCTTTATATAGTTATACCAAGCTTCCTTCTAATCCAGGATTTTGTCTTTTATGAGTGAATGCTGACTAACCCTTCGGGGATTACAGACTTATAGGTTACTAGCGGCTAGTCCCGGCTTCGCACGGGTGGACTTTTTTGTTTGCGATAATAATTATCGCCTATGTTACTCAGGGATAATGTAGCATTCTAATGGTGAAAGAATTTTTGAAATCGTCCCAGTAGTTTTTGAGTTTATTCGTTACAAACACACAAATCTTTCCTCTTTATAATATTATAGTATAGATATGTTGGGGGGTGGCTTGGCGAGGCGAGTTACCAAAATGTAATTTGTAAAACAAAACATTTGTTCCTTGCGGAAGCCCAATCCGGGTTCTATTCATCCATCCATCTAACCCTGCCGAAGCAGGAGTAGGGCTGTAGATAGTAAGTTCTTGACTATCAATTTCACTATCAGCCCGTTAACGTCCAGTACTGAGGCCACACCGGCCTCCCTGGCCGCAACAGTGAATGGATGACCATTTGTAAACGTGGTCACGCAACCCGTAAAAAGCCTTAGAGCGGAGGTTCTAAGGCTTTTTACGAATTACTAACGACTATGGAGATAGTCGTTAGTAATTCTGCGAAACTATTAGTTTCGTTGAAACTTTCATTAACTTTTTTTCGATATTTTTTTCATTGGGCTACAAAATAAGAATTCTTCAGCTAGACAAAAAGATGTCAATCTTCTTGACTTATTTTAATATTTTACGTAGGCAGTACGTAGATTATCTGTCAGACTTTTTGAGCCACTAACTACCTGTAACGACTGTCAAAAATCTACAAATGACGGGCAGAGCGGAAACTCGGTATGTAATGAGTGGTCACCCATCCACAGACCAACCTAGACAAGCACGGCTTAACCTACAGATCGATCCGAGCGGCTGTTATTATAAACACCATAGGAAATAAATATAAAAAGTAAGCAAGTGAGTCGTTGTGTGCCTAGCACGTAAAATTTTATTTTAAGCAGTAAAAAGTTCGGACTCTATAAAAATTCACACATTCAATTCTCTTAAAATATTCAGGCTGATAAGTTCAGAAAAACATGAAAGCCCTTTTTCTTGCAAACAAAGCAACAGTATCAAAAAAAGAAAACTATAATGACATTGTAAAATATTTTTATTATCAAATGCCAGTTACTCAAATTTTGTGCCCAAAGAGTTTTCTGATCCTAACACTCAAAAAGTTGTACTAAGCAGGCACTTAAATTTATAATCAATAGAAAATTTTAAAGGCAGTAGGTATTTACTACTTACATTTTTAAAGAAGATTCGTAGTCTATTACTTTCGTTTGATATGCAATAAATCGAGATTATACGGTGAGTCTGAATGTGTAGTAAGTACCAACAAAATATAAAATCATTGACGGAGGCAGTTGTCTCGGTGTCGGTGGGTGAAGGGTTTACGGGCCGATATTATGATGAAAGTATAAACCCTATACATAAAAAAGAAACCTACACATCCATAGTTTTCTCCAGATTACGTAATAAAGTAGAAACACGTTCGCCCAGCATGTTGTATTGTGGGTAATGTGTAAGAGTGGTAGCAAACTGACCGTCACGCACATGTCACGCGTTTCCGATACGCGTGGGACTGGCTTTATGTTACCTTTATGCCCATTGTACCCTAAACCCCGGCAAGCTTCTAACTATTAAATAAAAACCTGTGTGCTACAAGTTACGAAAGGGTCCCGAATCAATTCTGATTTAATAGTATTGATTGTGCCCTTGGGAAACTGTGTTTTATTGTTATGTAATCTTACATCTCATCTGTACATTCGTTCTGTTAACAAAAGAAAATTAAATTAGGTTCAGTCCCCTTATAATCACGACAAACATTATGAGAAATAAATCAACATCATTTTGGTAGGATCCTTAAACTACAGTAATCTCATCATAAATGTATGTGTTGAAAAGAATTTTGAAAACCTTTTTCACGAAAATTACATTATTCATATTATTTTTGATATACAGGCCCTTAGGGTATCGGGTTTTCAATGTAACCGTGGCACCCTAACAGGGTTCAGTGAGGGTGTCAGCAAAGTTCCGCGCCCCGTATTGATTACCGACATCAATCAGCAGCAACTTGTTGTTTTCCACTCCGGCCGTAAATCACAACACCTTTGCCTGAACTCCTGAAGGTCAATGTTAGCTAATTCTTTGTATCGGGCAAGTTACGAGAATAGAACATTTTAATTTTCAACCAAGTCTAATAATGAGAAATAATGGTTTTAGACTCATACTTGCGATTGTATCTTCTGTAAAGTCAATCACTTTCAGTTAATATATAACAAAATAGGTTCATGTAACCGACATAAGTGCAATTTGTAGTAGAAGTGCTGCCACACGAAGTTCTTTTGAGTAAAACTAAACTCCACCTCGATTACTTCACTAGCAGGTCTCTTAGTTTTCTTTAGACAGAGATTTATATTACCTACATTGATTTATTTATTGGTTGAAGTTCTTTCCTCCCTTTCTTAAACATTTTGGCGACTACTCAGCCGTTTCCCATCAATATAACTCCTGCCTAATATTACGTTTTATCCATACCGCCACACACTCGTTTTTATGAAAGTAAATAATAATGCGAAATGGTATACGTGATAAATGCTCCACTGGGCCGATTTAGGGATTACGGACGAATCACCAAATATAGATATTTAGATAGGTACCAGTAAATACAAAATAAGCAGCGATTATCATAAATAGGTTCTTATTAGCATCGCTGCTACTTCAGCAATAAAAGACTTTTCGCCATTATGTTATAAAATGATCACGAATAACATTATGAAATGACCGTCTATTTCAAAGTAATTCAAAGTTTCTTTTAACAGTCATTTAAAAGCTTATTAGTATTTTAAATCAGTTACGAGTTCTTTGAGCAATTTAAATTCGTAATAATTAGTCTTGTGAAACAGTCGTTCAAAACAAATAAAGACTTTGTAGTTCGATAAATGTTTAAGAATACTTATTAAATTACATTTTCGCGCTTAAGTAACTTTTAATTTGTTTAAATATAGACTTAATTAAAACTAGTCTTTGTAAAAATACCAACACATTTTTACAATATAGACGTGGGTGATAGGTTTATCGAATGCATGATCTGTGCATAAATAGTATATTTTGATACAAATGGGCAAACCACGTCTTTGCACCCGAGCCGCAAGCGAGGGTGTTATGAGATCTGCATTGCCAAACGTCCACGTGTTTCAAATGACGGTTTTCAATACACTAACGAAGAAATAAAATAAGAACGAAAATAATTTTTGGTATTAATTATAAGGAAACTATACATATGTTTTAATTTGCTTTTTTATTCGCGCTTTGCCTTCGCACGTTGAAGAAAAAGCCGAGGTATGAAACAACAAAACAGCATAATATTAAAAATAGAATATTGTAATATTCGGAAAGCGAAATTGGGGAAATACGTATAAAATTGTAGCCAACTATATAATGTTTTGTGCAGAGTTCAGGACACAGACGGCTCGTACTTCGAGAACTTCACGGCACTGTCGTGGCGGCACGAGAACAGGCGCCTGGCCGCGCTGAGGCTCGTGGAGGCCCGGTCGGAGAGGGCGCCACCTGCGCCGCATGACCTCGGCCTGCCCAGCGTGTCGGCACAGCTGTCGCACAAGGAGCACGAACATCTTTATACAGAGGTATGTTGTAATGGTTTCTACTAACTTACTTCTTACAGAAAAGTACCTAATTAATAAGTCAAATGCAGAAACTGTAACATGACTGTTGAAACTTGGGAGTACTGTAGGTTACACATCTACCTCTTTGGGGATTACATAACAGGCATCATATTACGTATGTAACTTTACGTTAAAAGTTCCTTACACAACAAGACTTTCTAATTGTAGCTCAAACTACCCAAAGGCACAGTGCTCGATTCTACATTTACAATATATTCATCAAAGCCATTCATTCTAATCGTACCTAAGTTTTTTAATAAATTTCAGTTGAAAGTAAAGGTGACCCGAGAAAGTGCGAGAACCCAGGGGTCGTTAAATCGGGGTATATGTACCTTTTACAAAGATATTACAATGCTTTTCTACGTAGGTAGGTACCTATTGGTCAAATTACGAGCTTAGCTTTGTCTCAGATATTAGACGTCGCTTTGCCTTAATCATTGTATTTTTACAAGTACTTTATTATTTTAGTGAAATAAATATCCAAATAAAATTTGACAAATAAATACTTATTTGTCAAATTTTATTTGGATATTTTATTTAAGGAATCTTTAGGTCTTAGTTATATACATTTTGCAACATGAACACTGAATTTAATTATATACATTCTTAGATAGATTTTGTAAAATACTAGCAATGAACATCTCGATTATCGATCTTTACATCCATGGTAAAAATATTATAATAGATTATATAATTATAATATTACACTTATGTATAACTTACATCATATTCACATGATCTCTTGACAAATATTATTAGGGGCGTATTATGCACGAAATAATTGAATTAGAACCTAACAGCGTATTTCATAACGTGGTAGTCTGTAATCTATATGTCATGGTTAATATGCGTGAATGGGATAATTGACGCATTAGTAGACTAGTTTGCATGAATGCGATCGTTATTCGAAGCGTTTAGTTAATGAGTTTGTCAGGTTATGGTAATAATGATTACAGGATTCAAAAACTTGTCATCTTGTACTATGATGGTTTTCCTACGGAAATGCCATAACAGTTGTATTACGCCTTTACAATTAATCGTAACCCTTTAAAATTACAATTTTCGTTGTCTTATTGGTGTTTCTATATATAATTTAAATTCAAATCAATATGCACGAACCGCCCATATCAATTCAATATAAATATTAGTCCTAATTGTGAGAAATCATACTATCAGCGACTGTCCGATTCTTCCACATTTTCTAAGTGATTTTTTCTGACAAGTCGAATGAAAGGGTTCAATGAAATGTCTGACCCTTTCACTCCGAAGACAAACAAAACTAGATAAAAACGCCCCAAAAGTGTAATTACTTTACGTAGAACAGGATATCATCATCATTCACTCCTGCCCTTATCAAAATTTATTTGGGGTCGGCACAGCATGTCTTCTTTTTCCATACTTCTCATTACTCGTCATCTCAGCAGTCACCTCCTTTCTAGCCATATCATCCTTCACACAGTCCATCCATCGTTTATAGAACGTAGAACAGGATATCTTCATTCTTTATTCGTAATATTGTATAGTCTAATACATAGTACCAGAATACCTAACATAAAAGTGTACGCGGGATTCTTTTTCACTTACCCAGTAATAAAACAGTAATGCAAGAACGAAAGAAGGTAGAATATCTACCCTAATTGAATACTTTGTCTCTTGCGTAACTATACCGGGGCATGCAAAGTCGTCTTCCCGAGTTCCCGCGGAACACACATTCCGTCACGTCACCTTTTTGTTACGGAGTCAGTTCAAAAGGTGATACTTAATATGCTGTAGCGAGCACGTGCGCACGTTTTACCAGAACATCCGCTTTCTTTTCGGATATTTTTTTCCCTTACATACATGATACAATATAGAATCAAATTGCTAGATGATATGGATATGATCTGATACAGTTTGTAAGTCGGTATTTTGTATTTATTAACCACGGAGACGATACAAAAAGAACATCTATTACTTGGAGGGTAGGAAAGCGTGGGCGTCGTACCGTGATTACTTTTGCCCAGTTTCGTATCCACACAGCCTAGTAGAAATAACTAATATGTATGTAGTAAATAACAGGTACCAAAATAGTTACATTACCCAATGATATTAGAAGAAGATCCGCTACGTTAATACTGAGCGGCGCGGCGTTCCAATATCGTTGCGTTTATACAACTGCGACAGATGATAATACGGCACGTAAGATACAGAAAGAGATAGCTATTGCGCTTGAAGTACTTAAATTACAACAATTGTCTGAATTTGTGTGCAACAATTTGCGCGCGCTAATGCGATATCTACCTCTTTTTATTTATAATATCATTGACATTACCACATTATTTATTTGATCGTTATTTACTTTAGCATAGTTGAGATATTTATTTTTCAGATTCAATAATATGATTTTTTTTTGTCACACTAGGTGCTGTACTGCATTGAGAACGCAGTAGGCGCGCCGGCCCCAGACGGGCAGTTCGCAGCTTACAAAGAAGAAGTAGTGGAACACGCTAGGCGCGCCTTTAGGGTGTCTTCGGAAGTGCATGCGCGTGCGATGCGCTCCGCCGGCAGCGAGCGACCGCCCACCGTCGTGCTCGGCTGCTCCGTCCTCGAGGCAGACGGACTTGAAGCCAAAGACGCTAATGGTAGGCGTATATTGTGAAGCAGTAGACACGTAACCGCATGACCACACTAGCTATACGCTTGTTGAGTTAGCAACTGCTGAAAAACAAATTGAAAGAAGTAATAGAATAGAGCATGCCACGAGTCTCCGTGACGTGACTTGCGGAGCAACCGCGACGATACTCACGCGACGGACGCAAGTGACTTGCGAGCGTGTCGTTAAATTCTAGTCGCTTCGCCTGAGGACAGGAACGTGGCTCAAAACAATAATAACGAGTCCCGATATGCTGATGATTGTAAAAAATGCTCATGAACTTATTTACTCCACAAAATATGCGTAGGCGTAAAACTAAGTAAGAACATTACCTTCTTTTGATTATTAATTGATGGATGGTCTTTATTATGAAAAGTTTTCCGTAGTAAGGTGAGGAAAGTAAACCCACGTTTAATAGAAGCACTTGCTGCTCACACGTCGGCTTTTATGTGCCTCTAAATCATATTCATAAATGATGAGTGGTGCCTTGAATACATTTCATGACTTTTACTTACTGTTGACTTTACTGTAGGCGACATTTGGAACATTTATACTAATAAAAGACTCAAGTAGGTATCACGATATTGTTGTCTTTTTCACTAGGCTTTTTGCTCTACTCAATTCAGATATCAGTTCACTTATACATCCCAACACTACGTCTATATTACGTTAAAAAATTTAAGCAAGTTTTGATTACCGCTTACTTGCAAAATAAATGTTTCCCACACAGCTTTTGATGTTAGTTAAGGGAAAAAAAGGTATAGGTATTATTTTTAAGATACCACTATCTGTCAAATGTCCTTGCTAGGAAAATATTTTGTTCCGTATTGTGACTAAATACTTTAACTTGAAATGTTTGCGGCAACTTGGTGTTGATGCAAATGTTTGAAGTCTCTTCCGTTGAGAATATAAAAGTTAAATTGTGTAACAATTAATGTCTGGCGTGTAGTAGGACTGGCGTGCTGACAGCTACGCTTGTTATATTGAATTACGCAGAAACGATGGGCGTGCGCCGAGATACCGCGCGATGCCGACCAAGGCGCGCGAACAATACGTACACTCTCGCCGAGACTCCCAGAACGGGCGAGTGCGAGTGGAAGAGACACCGACGCTAAAAGTGTAACCACGCATTCAGTACATAAATCTAAACCCGTACATATAAATTATTCGTCGGTTTATTAAAAAACAGCTCTTTCCTACAAAACTGCAATACCTACACGGTCAAAATGTATGGAACAGCAGATTTTTTTTTAACTCCGATGAAAAATAAATAATGTATGTGCCCCGTTCAGTTTTATGTAACCGTTTTAGCGTTGGTGTCCCTTCCACCCTGTGTAAAGCTGCTTCTCTAGCTTCGGTGGTCCTCGCTTGGCTGTTTACTCTCCGGTCTCGGAGTGTCTCGCCGTGTTTCGGCGAGAGTTCACAGCCACCTTAACAATCACGACAAATGACATCACATTATGTAATCAGTACAACAAACAACTTCCATTTTAATATCAAAATAAGGTTTCCATAAAACAACCGCATTTTCTGTAAAATAAATGCTGCTACCACTGGAAGTTAAAATCAAATTTCTATTCAAGCAAAACTTTGTTTCGACAGTTTCGCAAACAGTTGTAAAGTTGAAAGGTATTCAATTACGCTTTTCTGAGTTTCGCAAACCATATACATATCGAATGTTGCGGTGAAAATGAAACGAAAAGGCTATTTTAATTAGTTTTGTCCAAGAAATTTGCTTTGAGACGATGTAATTTAGATTAATATTTTTTTTCTCGGCTGAAAAAAGGGCACTCCATCTTTTTATTTGGCGTTGACTAAACGTTAGCCTATCTATACGGTATTTGATGGACCGGTGTCGTCCGCCTAGACACTGATAACATAGTAGAAAGTTCTAGATCTAAGTCAAGAAAGGACGTACATATTTGTTTTGTTTACACATAAGTAACAGAAAATATAAAAATGTTTTTACTTTGTAAACACCTGCACTACCAACTCGCATAAATTATTAGATGTCTTAAACGCGTCCGTGCGTGGCCTCCGTTCGGGCACTACGCCTTAGCTTCGCTACGCACCGAGCTACGGCGTAGCACTCTCTGCTACAATTGCTACGATGCAGCTTATTCTAGCCATACGCTTTTGGCACTGTTTAGTAACTTATTTATTGTGATACATCCAGGTCTTTATTAGTTGTTTTTTTGGCAATTAGAATTTATCTCTGTGCAAATATCTTATGAACATATTATTTTAACCAGTAGTAAAACGAATTCCTATTGATTGAACTGTTATGAAATCCCTTAAAAGGTGCCACCTTATACCACCTAGGGTTCAGTGACCCGTACTGCATGCTGGGAATCCAGCCAGCTTCCCTGCCAGCCTCTCCGCGCGCTTCTGAGGACGAGGGACGTAAGCACGGCTTCAGGTTGAGCTTCAAGCGACGGGAGGGTCGTCAGCAGCGAGACAGCCTCGGCAGGCTGCCAGCTCGTTACATACGGGCCACCAGTGTGCGACAACACACGCTGTCGCCCAAGTGGAATGAGACATTCAAATTGTAAGTGTTCATTAAGGAATCAAATATCATACCGACTCATTCACATGCACACATACGCTTAATATTTGGTCTCAGTACTTGCATAGTAGACACAAATTAATCATCATTCGACCAACAAACACGCAATCCAAACTCCCGGCATTGATGGATGGTGTTTATCGTAGCGATATCGACGATATATCGTCGGACGTGCTGCACCTGGACATCTGGGACCACGACGACGAGAGCTCCGTACTGGACGCCGTGTCGCGGCTCAATGAGGTGCGCGGAGTACGTGGCCTCGGACGGTTCTTCAAGCAAGTGTGCCAGAGCGCCCGTCAGGGCAGCCAGGATGACTTCCTAGGTGAGTTTCAAATTTTACACATAACGTAATATCACTCCTGTGCATCCTAGATGGGTAAGACGAAAGACTAATCTGAAATACACCCATATTTTGCATTTTTTTAAATCGAATCCGAGACACGCACATGCACAACCGTAGTGCTTGCGACCACGAGATTAACGAGGCAATGGTTTTAATCACTTTTAAATATTCTTTCTTTCATAAACCTACCGGACGTCAGGAGTAATATTTTATTAGTCTTTGTTTAAACACTTTTTAAGCTTTCGGACCAACCATTATTAAAATTTTAAGTTATAAGAACTTTAAACATTCTAAGAACATTAAAGTTTTAGTTTCACGTCCGAAAGACTCATTAATTTTGCTTATTTCATTATTTTAAACGTGATATTGAGGGATGTTTCGTTTTCTTGTATTTTTTATTAACTTTCAGCTTTTACCATAAATACGTTGTAATGATTTTGTAGTTACGTAAGATGTTAGCCACCCTTCCAATAATTAAATATTATGACTCCCGTTTGACTCTTATTGGGGTGGATTTTTTGGGAAATATCTAAATAAGGTCGCCGTTGTACAGTCTAGTCAAAGGTTGTCTGGAAGATATCGCTATCAGCGATGAGACCGCCATTATTGTAACCATAAAATAAACAATATTGTTAAAAAGTTGTGTTATAAATGGTTGAATTTTTTTAGAATACAAATCTATAGAATTTTATAATTCTTTCATATTTCACTTACTTTTCTCAAATAAATAAATTCGTATACTAAAAAATCTCAACCATTAGGCCAGCTAATTGTTATGTATAGTAAAGTATATACTATTTTGCAAAAAAATCTTGCCCACATGTGTTGTTCAAGCTCTTTAAGAACTAACGATTTTGTGACGCCTTAGTCGGTGCGAATTTACATGGTCCCTATTTATATTGTAACTTCGAAAGCAGAACTCGACTAAACGTTGACTTAACCTAACCTTTGGGTCCATTAGCGAGGTATTGAAGAATTATTTACTTATAGTTTGGAGTACTTACGTAAACACCCAAAGCTTAAAGCAAGTTATTTAAATTTTTACAGTTTCTTTAGGTATTGTTGACAGGAAAGTTCACCAAAGTAAACATCACAAGTTATGAAAACATAATGGTGTGTCTGGGTATTGGAGCCAAACGTCAACACGTTTTAGTGTTTGATTGATTTCATTTCATAATATACGTACATGAAAATAAATGTAAGGTTATTTTGTCAATCATATATATCTTTTACCTAGCGATTGACGACTTATTTAAAACGGTGTCGGGCGCTATTCACATTTTTACATTTTTAGGTCAACATGACTGCGGGTGGCAAAATACAATATAATATTATGTAGAAATACGTTCGCGAATAAAAAGCTCCGATTTGCTAGAATTGTGCCGAACCGATCCGAAGATGCTTCACCGATGGTAGATGCCGTAAGAAGATTGCTGATCGGCACCAGCCGAATGAAAGCCAAATGTATCGTTGTTCGATGTATGTGCGTGTGTGTGTGTGTATGTTGTGTGTGTGTGTATTGTGTGTGTGTATGTATGTGTTATTTGTGTGTGTGTTCGCATCGTGCCACATCGAATTTGTCGACCCGAATAAATCTGTAAATTTTGGCTAGATAAGTAGGTGATATGTGTAACCTTACCTAACGTTCACCAATATTAGTTTGCCTAAAATTAACCCAGGCCCAGATAGCAAAAAAATCCAAAAAATCCAAAAATCCGCGTCCCTCGCTCCGAGGCTGTAGTGGTCACGCTGCAGCCCGAAGCCAAAGAGAGGGGCGTGACGTACCAGATGGTACTGGCGGAGGCGAGGGGCAAGCTGGTCTTCGCCGATTTTGGCACCCCGGACGGCTTCCGTTTTAGAACGGCAGCCACGGGGGCCAAGATGTTCGAGTTGGCGGGGACCAGCAGTGCCGAGAGGGCGGACTCTCTAGCTGCAAAGCTGAGGGACGTCCTCAACCCCGAGGAGGCCCGGGTGTCCAGACCCATCAAGACGGCTGAGGTGCGCGTCGATGGGCTGGACGACTCTGTTTCCCGGGAGGAGGTGGTGGTAGCCATAGCCCGGAGCGGCGGATGCCCGCCAGAAAATGTGCGGGCGGGCGAAATCCGCGTCAACGCTGGTGGGCTAGGCACCATCTGGGTGCGGTGTCCAGTAGCTGCGGCAAAGCAAGTTGCCGACGCGGGACGTCTACTGGTTGGCTGGGTTTCGGCGAGAGTTAAACTCCTGGAACCCAGGGCCATGCAGTGTTACCGGTGCTTGGAGAAAGGGCACGTCCGGGCACTGTGCACTAGCCAAGCAGACCGCAGCGATTTGTGTTATCGCTGCGGTCAGCCCGGCCATAAGGCGTCCCAGTGCTCCGCGGAGCCAAACTGCAGCCTCTGTTCGGCTGCAGGAAAGTCTGCGGGGCACAGAACTGGCAGCAACGCTTGCGGCGCGCCCAGAAAGCGCAGCAAGCGGTGGACCAAGGCTGCGGGGACCGCACCCCCTAGAACCTCTTCGGCCGACTCCCGGCCTGTGGTTGGACGAGGCGCCGGGGAAATGGAGTGCCAGTGATGGCGCTCCATTTCCTCCAGGCGAACATCAACCACTGCACCAGAGCTCAGGATCTCTTGATCCTGAGCATGGCGGAGTGGTCGATAAATGTGGCGGTGGTCGCTGAGCCGTATTTTGTCTCCCCCCGGGATAACTGGGCAGGGGATCTGGACGGCCTGGTGGCCATCATCGGCGCGACTCTTGTTGACGTGTCCCGGGGTCACGGTTGGGTTGCCGCCCTTGTGAACGGGATCGTCACGATCGGGGCATACTTTTCGCCCAACAGGAGTCTCGCCGACTTTGAGAGTTTCCTTGTCGAGTTAGGAGCCGTCGTCGGCCGGTCTCATCCTCGGCCCATTTTGCTTCTCGGTGATCTGAACGCCAAGTCTGCGGCGTGGGGATCCCCGGTCACAGACCCGAGAGGCGATGTGTTAGGGGAGTGGGCCGTTACGACGGGCCTGGCTGTCTTAAATCGGGGTTCGGCCTACACGTGTGTGCGACAGCGGGGCGGATCCATTGTGGACGTGTCGTTCGCTAGTCCCGCTGTCGTGCACCGCGTTCGTGATTGGCGCGTGGAAGCGGAGGTGGAGACGCTATCGGATCACCGATACATACGCTTCGACGTCTCCACCCAGACCGCTGGAGGTCGCAGCCAATCGGCCCCCCGAAGAGACGGCCCGCGTTGGGCCCTGAAACGCCTCGACAGGGAGGCTCTCGAGGAAGCCACTATCGTCCAAGCCTGGATCCGGGAGTCGGCTACCGTCGGTCCCGTTGACGTCGAACGGGAGGCGCAGTGGTTCAGCGACGCGATGACGCAAATCTGCGACGCGTCCATGCCACGCGTCTCCTCTCTATCCGCAAAACGCCGCGTGTACTGGTGGTGCGTCGAGGTCGAGCGGCTGCGAGTCGAGTGCGCAGACGCCAGACGCCCGTACACGCGATATCGGAGGAGACGTCTGCGGGATCCCGACGAAGAAGCCGCGCTGTATGAGGTGTACCGCGCGGCGAAGGAGGCTCTGTGGCTGGCCATCGGCGAGTCGAAGACGCGCTCCAGAGAGGAGCTGCTGGCGACCCTAGACGGGGATCCGTGGGGGCGCCCTTACCGCACGGTCCGAGGGAAACTTCGGCCGTGGGCCCCTCCGCTAACGGAAGGTCTCGAGCCGCAGTTTCTGGAGCAAGTGGTCACGGCTCTCTTCCCTGAGAGAGCCGAGTACGAGCCACCGCCGATGGCTCTGCCCACAGCTGCAGAGTCGGAAGAAGAAGAGGAGAGCGAAACCGTCCCAGAGGTGACACAGGCGGAAATGAGCGCGGCCGTGATGCGGCTCCGGGCAAAAAACACCGCTCCGGGGCCCGACGGAGTGCATGGTCGCGCTCTAGTCCTCGCCCTGAAGGAGCTGGAGCCCCCGCTGAGGGGACTCTTTTCGGCGTGCCTTGAGCGGGGTCAGTTTCCTAGCAGGTGGAAGACTGGTCGACTGGTCCTGCTCAGGAAGGCGGGGCGCCCAGCGGATTCGTCGTCGGCTTATCGGCCCATAGTGTTGCTGGACGAGGCGGGCAAGATGCTCGAGCGTGTAATCGCAGATCGCCTCGTCAGCCACTTGTGTACAGAGGGGCCGAACCTGAACGACAGCCAGTTTGGCTTTCGGCGTGGGCGCTCTACCATCGACGCCATCATGAGGGTGAGAGTCCTGGCGGAGGAAGCAGTGTCCCGGGGTGGGGTGGTGCTGGCGGTGTCCTTGGACATCTCCAACGCGTTCAACACCCTGCCCTGGGGTTGCATTAGGGAGGCCCTGCGTTACCATCGGGTGCCTTCCTACCTCCGCAACATTGTGGGGGCTTATCTGTCTGGACGGTGTGTCACCTACATGGGACGCGACGGCACGGGCCGTCGCGAGATGTCGTGCGGTGTTCCGCAGGGCTCGGTTCTGGGCCCACCCCTGTGGAACATCGGATACGACTGGGTTTTGCGGTGCGAGCTCCCGCCGGGAGTGGACCTGACGTGTTATGCGGACGACACGCTGGTCACGGCTCGCGGGAGCTCGTACAGGGAGGCAGCGTTGCTGGCTACGGCTGCGGTCTCACAGGTGGTGAGCCGCATACGACGCCTGGGGCTGGAAGTGGCCCTCAACAAGTCGGAGGCCATTGCTTTTCATGGCCCCCGACGGGCGCCGCCGTTGGGATCACACATTGTGGTCGGTGGGGTCCGGATCGCTGTCGAGTCAACCATGAAGTACTTAGGATTGGTGCTCGACAGCCGTTGGGACTTCGGCCCCCACTTTCAGCGGCTGGTGCCCAAGTTGATGGGCGCGGCGGGCGCGCTGTCAACGCTGCTTCCCAATCTGGGGGGCCCGAGTACCGCCTGTAGGCGGTTGTACGTGGGGATCGTGCGATCGATGGCCCTTTACGGGGCCCCGATTTGGGCGACAGACCTGACGGCCCGCACTATCGCGGTTCTGCGAAGACCGCAGAGAGCGATGGCCGTCAGGGTCATTCGGGGTTATCGCACGATCTCCTACGAGGCGGCTTGTGTACTGGCCGGATCCCCGCCGTGGGACCTGGAGGCGAAGACCCTCGCCACACTGCACCAGTGGCGCGAGGAGGCCAATGATCGGGGCGAGAGGCTGGTGCAGCGACAGATCACGTTGTACCGGTCTCAGCTCCGACAGGTCATGGTGGCGGAATGGCGGGGGAGGCTAGAGCTCCCTACCGCCGGCCTCGACACAGTCGAGGCGATCCGGCCAGTACTCGACGACTGGCTCGGGAGGAAGCACGGCTCCCTGACGTTCCGGGCGACGCAGGTGCTCTCGGGGCACGGCTGCTTCGGGAAGTACCTGTGTCGCATAAGCAGGGAGCCGGACGCCCGGTGCCATCACTGCGTCCATTGTCTAGAGGACACGGCGCGGCATACGCTGGCCGAGTGCGCCGCGTGGGATGAGCCGCGCCGTGCGCTCGTTACGGAGGTAGGAGGAGACCTGTCGTTGCCGACCGTCATTCGCTCGATGGTCGGCAGCGCAGAGTCCTGGGACGCGGTGATGTCCTTCTGCGAAACCGTCATGTCGCAGAAGGAGGCTGCGGAAAGGGAGAGGGAGATGACGAGCTCTCGCCCCTCCCGCAGCAGACGCACCGGGCGTCGGCAGAGGGCGGACAACGCCCTCTTCCGGCCCCCCTAAATAGGTCCAGGGGCGACGGATTCGGGGACATCCGTCGCCCCCGATCATACTGGACCCGAGACGGCGGCGCGTAGTGTTCCACGCGCGCCTCTCTCAGACGTAACGGGGGGAGTCTTACACCTCACTCCCCCCCGGGACGAGGCCCGCAGGTCAGGCGGGCCGGCACTAGTCTGGGGCAGCGGAAGTCGCATCAGATCCCGTTGCCCCCCGACGCAAGTGTGCGAGGGAACACCGGTGTGGTTTTAGTCAGTACGAGTCTGACAGACCCCTCCGCTCTCCCCTGGGCGGAGGACATCCATTGAGGATTTCCACATCGAGAAAAAAAAAAAAAAAAAAAAAAAAAAAGGCCCAGATAGACTAAGTTAGTTACTAACAGAAATTTAATTTTAAATCGATTGCTCTGCTCCGATTCGTTAGACCAGAGTATGGTCTCGACATTAGGTGCAAAATACCAACTTGCTTTGAATTTTGGAAATAGTCATGTTCAAGACACTACAGTTTCTAATTAACCTCTTACAAAAAAGAATGAAATAACCCTTATAACTTCTTATTTCTTTCGGTAATTCCATCGACGAGTTGTTAAAAGGGCAATAACCTTAGGTTGGTATGTTTATTATACAAAAACCTTCGGTCTTGTTTGGTCGGCTTCCAGTCTAACCGGATGCAGCTGAATACCAGTATTTTACATGGAGCGACTGTCTGACCTCCAACCCAGTTAGTACTAGGTATTACGATACCCCTTGGTAAGACTGGTTGTCAGACTTTTTTGGGCCACTGACTACATGTAACGACTGTCAAAGATCTACAAATAACATTGATGTCATTGTAATCCATCTACAAGAAAACAATTAAAATATATAAAGTATATCAGGAATTTCTCAGTAGCAGCCACCAAGTCTGTATTTTTGCCCGGGTGATGGCAATAGGCTCTCCTCCTATTTTTTTTTTTTTTTTTTTTTTTTTTTTAAAAAAACGTTGCCCCACACTAGGAATTTCTCCTGTATCGTGGGTGCGCTTACAAACATTTAAATTCACATACACAAACAGCCAGACCCGGAACAACTACTTGTAGGCCATACAAATATTTGTTCCGTGCGGGAATCGAACCCGCGACACGAAGCGCAGCAGTCAATCGCTTAGCCACTGCGCCAACCGTGCCGTCAAAATTACATGGAACTTAAAACAACTGACAAGATGTGGGTGTACTATAAGGTACACCTCTGCCGAACGCTTTGAGGATAGCAGGCGTGATGTTATATGTGTATGTTTATATAAAGTGACACGAGACTTTTCAGTGAAACGGACGGTAGTGTTAATGTGAATAATTGACTTGAAATTTACCTACATACATGTAGTGTGTGTTTCAATTTCAAAGAACAAACTATCCACCACACTAATGAGTTCGTGTGTGTTATTATTTAATGAGTTTGGCAAGGATAAAATAATGACATGCCGTAAGTACCTATGGATTGAAATATTTTAATTAAACTTAACTTTTAATCATCGAATTAAAGAATAACCTGTATCATACAATAAATATATCAAGTACAGTGTCTCTAGAATAATATTTCAGCAATGAAAATCTCTGAAATTTGCTTTTTTAGTAAAGTGGCCTTGGCTGAATATTATTGTAAAGTTTGACATTGTATCAAACTATCTTTCTAAAATGTTCATGTGTAGCACCTTATCATATGAACCCAGTGTTATAAGGTACTATTTAAGTGCCAACTATAATGTGGTTAACCGCGTATCCAATATAACTTGCTTTGAATCCACAATCCTCAAGACGGTACTAAGACGCTACAATATAATATACCTTCCCATCTAAGGATATACGATAGCTACAAGAATAGTTTGGTACTCGATTGACGCCAGCAAGGAGGCATTTCTAAAACTGTTTTGTTAAACTAACTGTAAAAACAAAATGGCGGCGTAGTTCGATAATCACCACTTGCCAAAAGATCTTTATACAACTAAAACTACTATCCCAAAGTATTTCAAATCAATATCTACCGAAGCGAAGAAACCTAGAAAAACAAGAGCTGAACAAATAAGGTCTTATTTGTTTTATTGTGTACGAACATATGAGTTGTAAAGTGTTCCCTGAGGCTCCGCGGAGGCTGACACGCGATCTGAACTCATCGCACCTGGGTTTACGTACTTTACCTACTTACTGTCGAGTAGCTTATGCTTTGAACGTGTTTATTTTTTAGATTAGGTACTCAGTGAGGATATGTACATGTACACATACACGCGGTTAAGCTGAGTAAGTAGGTAGTAAAGACAGGAAGACTGAATATGGTAGTAAGAGTATGTGTTGTATACCTACGTGCATTGGTCTAATATAAAGTGATATATGAATTAGTATGGGTACCTCTCTTTTGTCGATTTATTTTTCATTGGATTTTGTCCGACGCGTTGATCTCGTTATGGTCGGAAATTATCCCAAAGAAACGTTTTAAATGTAGTCTATGGCACTCAGGGATAGTTTTTCTTTCTAATAGTGAAAGAATTTTCGGAAACTTATCAGGAGTTCCGAAGATTCGCTATATTCAAACATATAAACTTTAATCTCTTTACAATATTATTATAGTTAGCAATTTTTACACCCGTAACGAATAACACGTTTTCGATTAATACGCCTGTGTTGTAAATCAGAAACCATAACTAACAAAAAGAAAATCTCTATATACCTTATGTATGTAACACAGATTGATGAACGACGCCGAAAGATTAAGTGTAATTGATAGGAAACCTAATGAACATGTGTGATGACTTGATGAGCAAGCCAGACGAATATATTAGATTTGGTTTAGACTTAATTATTTTTATTATCAGACCATCGCTCTAGCTCTAGACAGTTACAAGGTTTCACAAAATTAATTGACGAATGTCAAGGGGCAGCTTTTAATTTCTTTCAGTGATATTTTCGTACACATTAACTTTGATGGTTTCTTTCAATTTAGAGTGTTTAGTTTATTAATAGAGAATGAATTGGCTAAAAGCGCTAAAATTTGTAATAAAAAGCTACACTATAATGATGAGAAGATTGTGTAGGTGTGTACATCAGCTTTAGTTTAATGGTTGGTTGGTTGGATGGTTGTTTGTTTGTTGGTTGGTCGGTTGATGGTTGTGGTGAGCGTTTAGTTTATTAATAGAGAATGAATTGAATAAAAGCGCTAAGAATTGTATTAAAAAGCTACACCATAATGATGAGAAGATTGTGTAGGTGTGTATATCACCTTTAGTTTAATGGTTGGTTGGTTGGTTGTTTGTTGGTTGGTTGGTTGATGGTGGTGGTGAGCGTTAAGTTTCTTAATAGAGAATGAATTGGCTAAAAAGCGCTAACGTTTATAACAAAAAGCTACACTATAATGATGAGAAGATTGTGTAGGTGTGTACATCAGCTTTAGTTTAATGGTTGGTTGGTTGGATGGTTGTTTGTTTGTTGGTTGGTCGGTTGATGGTTGTGGTGAGCGTTTAGTTTATTAATAGAGAATGAATTGAATAAAAGCGCTAAGAATTGTATTAAAAAGCTACACCATAATGATGAGAAGATTGTGTAGGTGTGTATATCACCTTTAGTTTAATGGTTGGTTGGATGGTTGTTTGTTGGTTGTTTTTTGTTGGTTGGTTGGTTGATGGTGGTGGTGAGCGTTAAGTTTATTAATAGAGAATGAATTGGCTAAAAAGCGCTAACGTTTATAACAAAAAGCTACACTATAATGATGAGAAGATTGTGTAGGTGTAGATTACCTTTAGTTTAATGGTTTCCGCCTGCAGCTTCGCCAGCGTGATTGTCCAAAATCATCTCACGGGAACTAATCTTCTAAAATAAAAACTATCCTATGTCTTACCCTGACAGAATGGGTACCAAGAGAAGGACAAAGAAGTAGAGGTAGACCGAAAAAAACTATGGGAGGAAATATTTAAGAAAAGATGTGAACCTGACTGGAGATGACAGACTAGGGACAGAGACAACTAGAGGAAGCTGGGGGAGGCCTACGCTAAAGAGGCGACTTCCACAAATTAAATAAAAGAAAAAATATATAATAATTATAATAATGCATGAAAACGATAATTTATAATTTTTTATTCAATAATGAAATTAATTTAAAACTTAAATTCAACTTTACTAAATATGTTTATTACTTGTGATTATTTATTAGTTTTTTTTTAATAATTGTTAAATTGTGGTAGAACAAAGGCTATTTTTTAATTTATTTTATTTTTATTTATGTTTTACCCAGGTCATGGTCTACATGTGTACCAAATTTCATCAATATACGTACAGCCGTGAAAAGTTAAGACACAGACTATACGATATCGATAGACAGAATTACTTTCTCTATTTGGATTAGAAAATAAAACTATTATTAAATGAGCAAGTGCGTTTAACACAAAGCTGTTTGTGGACCCGCCATTAATCATACTAAGTACAGCATTTATTCAATCCCCATAATGCCTCACATAGACGGCGAAGCAGTTAGTTGACAAATTACATTTTTATGGACAGGCAGCACGCGAAATATTCTACAGAACTAATAAAGCTTTGTTTACGTAAAACAAATGAAAGTGTAATGGATGTGTAGTACAACACATACAGTGTATGAATTTAAATGAGAAGTGTTCGCACTTGCATTCAGGGCGGCGAAGGCCAAATCGAACAGCGCGGTGGTGTGGGGACCCTGGATAGAACCCTGTCTCACGTACACCGCCATACGTCAATATTTGAACTGCGTAATACCCACTCAAGTACTCATTCCACATAAATCTGTTCATGGTAGTGTGAGGGTAATCTGATCACATTGCATTGCTCTTGTGGCATCGTCACCCCTTTGACGTCAAGTGTCTGACTTGTGTTGATGAGAATCTAAGCGATCGACAATATAGGTCGTGTAATTCTTGGTAACAAAAGGGTAACAAAAGTCACAGTAGTTATTTGTAATTTCAAATTCAAATTCAAATTCAAATATATTTATTTGAGACACATAGGTAAAGTAAATACACGGTGTTATCAAAAAGAGTTATGTTTCACTATGTGCTGCCTTGCAAAGGCGTACAAATAATGTCTACACATTAAGTCGTGCGGGTAGTTTTTATAGGTATGTATAAAAACTGAAACTTAAATAAAAACTAAAACTAGGTACTGTCATTACAGCTAATTACCTAATATTAAATCTTTAATAAAATCTTTTATAAAATATACGTTAAACAGAAACAAATAAACAATACAAAGTAAGTAAACAATTAAATTATTGAGTTGTAAGTAATAATCATAATCTTATGAACTAAAGCTAATAAAAGTAATATAAAATAAAAACAGTCATTTTTCTTCAAGGTATTCATTTATAGAATAGTATGCTTTGTGAATTAAGAAGTTATGGAGTGTTTTTTTGAACGTATTGGGATCTCTTGATATTTTTACTGACTTAGGTAGTTTATTGAATATTTTTGGCGCCATTCCTAGGAAACTTTTTGAGTAAAGGGCTGTTTGATGGGATTTGGACTTAAGTGCACCTTGGTGGCGTTTAGAGGATACTGTTTCGAATTGGTTAGGGTTATTTTTGATAAATTTATTTATTTTATTTATTTATTAATTTTAATAAATAAATAAAAATATAAAATTAATTTAAATTAATTTATTTAATTACATTTAATTACATGCAAGGTATTGAATTAATAGATGTTGTGTGCGTCCATGTTTTGCCACTAACGGCGTACAAATTTTGTAGGTATTATAAAAAAATATATTTAATTGCATTTTACATAATTATAGTGTAAATTTGTTAATTGTAACTAAAATTATAAAAATAAAAGAGAGAGAGGTTAACAACACTTTCATAAATTCCTCTCACAGTACTTCAAATACAATATAATAATAAAATTTTCCTAATAATACAATTATTCGGAAAATTTTAACACGCCTGCTATAAAATGTCATGAAAAAATCTTTAAACCACATAAAAACTAAAAATTTCAACTAGAAAGACCATTCATTTAGACACAAAATCTAGTCCACATAGCAATGACAATCAATATGGTAGCCGTCCCGAGCTACAAAATCCCGCTTTTCAACGGTAACATTTTCAAATCTCTTTTCAGGCTTAGAGATGAAATATGAATTCATCGAAAAACTGAATATGATGAATTGATGGAACAAAGAATTATTGAATGGCAGTGGACAGGTGCCTGTCCAGTGTCCATTCAATATGCTATATTAATTTTCCATTAATGTAGCATATTGAATGGACACAAGAGTTGTGTCGGTTTATTTTATTTGAACTTTTATTTGTTGACGATAACTTCAACATAAACTGACCATGCTCAAACAGTTTTAATGTGAACGGGGATCGAACAGTTTGCATTTTCCATAAAGGTTTCACCTTGCACGAACGTTCTTGTTATGACTTTAAAATAATTGAACAGTATCGATTTAACAAAATTAATATCCCTTTTAGACTTTAAATTAAAGGCTTTTACAATAAAGATAGACAGGTAAAATAATAGTATCAGGCAGCGAAACAAAGCTTCATAATATTAATGCATCAATTTAATATCCATTTATTTTGTGAACGTAATCGGCTTATGAAGCCTTCGCTGCAGAAATCTGTTGATTTTCACAACAAATAGATACAATCGATCCTATACCGCTGCTGTAGGTAGAAATAAAGCAAATATGTTGATGGTAGAAAATGTTTGAAATTCCCAACTTTGAAATGGAAACATAAATTCGTTAGCTTCGTAAATAAAACAAGCAAGCTTTAAAAATGTGGGATTTTTTGATATTTTCTGTAACATAAATTGACTTTTTAGATTACATCAATCAACTTTTCGGGAAAATATTTATGGATTCTTATAATCCAACTTTTCAACATTCACAATTCTCACTTTTAAAAACATATTTTTTCAAATCCCCGTCAAGGCTGCGTTAATATCCCGCTGCGTGAAATCCCGTCGACCGGCAAGGAGGCGTGGTACAAGCTGGAGGCTCGCTCGCAGCGCTCATCGGTGCAGGGCCGCATCCGCCTGCGCTTGTGGCTGTCAGCCCGTGAGGCAGGCCGCCACGACGATGACAACTGGCAACAGGTAACAACGTCATTCAACGCCACGTCTGCAGCTCGTCAATTTGCCAATGTAGCGATGGTTTGTGGTGTCTATTTTTGGAGGCCATTACCATTCCATTTCCATTTCACTCCACTTCCAAAGGGAACACTGTGCCGCACACGTTTTGGTTTCAACTGAATTATGGCACATGAAACGTTGTGGTTCGACGTGAAAGTGAAGTTCAAAAGTTAAATTTCGATTCTCAGGGTTAATGTGATTAGGGTTATTGGATGAATTTTAAAAAAGGTCATCCACTGGGATTTCGCTTAAAAGGTATACCTTTCTACAAATATCTAATTATTAACTTTTTGTAGACAGAAATGTGTAAAATTAAATAATCCGATGTTATTCCTTGACAATATGGGCATCGCATCTGCACTACAATCGAAACTGTTGTGGTCCTCATTTGCACATTGATTTATTCACAGAGTTGTCTCTGGCGCTCAAACAAATAGACATCTACTAACACAAAAGTTAAATATAACTGAGATAGAATATCACTCATTTGTATTCATAGTCAGTTTGTGAACTGAACAGTCAAAGTATTTCTTTACATAATAACTGCCATAATTGGACGCAAAGATAGTTCACACGAAACAAACATGCCGTGTATAAAAGAATTAGAATATAACACTCTATGCATAGAGCCTAACAGACATGAAAGGGGTCGTCCATTAATCACGTGAGGCTGGAAAGGGGGGGAGGGGGGTTCGGAAAAAATCACGAAATATCACTAGGGGGAGGGGCAGGTGTAGTGAGATATCACGTGTATTTATTTTTTCTTTGAACGCGCGATTTCTAAACCGAAAAGTGGTGCGTGACCTTTGCCTTTTTTATCACGGTGCTTATTTTTCCAGAATTAAATTAGATTATACCTGTATTTAAAGATAATATTCTGATTTTTTTTAAGATACTTTGTACCAAAAAAAATACACGTGATTTTGGGTGGGAGGAGGGAGGGGTAGTCTAAAACTTCACCACGAATCACCATGGGGGAGGTGGGGGTTAAAAATTTGCTAAAAAACATCACGTGATTAATGGACGACCCCAAATCACAAATCAAAGCACTTTTCGTCCGAGTACAATAAATAATACATTTCAACGACTTGATTCTCTTCTTGCTTAGTTTAGCTTAATTTTATACTTCAGTAACTCTGATATTAATAACGGTGCCTTCTTATAGCGCAGAAAGATCTAGGCTTAACAAGCTTTAATAAATGCACAATAAAGATAATCGCTCTGACGCGGATTATGTCAATATTGCTGAGCCACGGACTCAGGGAGCCACTGCACCGTACATAAAACATTTTATTGGCTTTTGCACCGAACCATCAGTTGATGTGTGGTGTGTACGTGTATAGGCCGGCTTTGTGTAGCAGCAAATATAGCGCTATCGTCGAGGCCGAGCCGCGTATCGTCCACACTTCATCGCCCATGTTGTTATTTTAGTTTATACTGCCTCTTTTATTTGCTTAACAACCCATACCGATAAAGATTTATCAGCTACAATGTCAAATTATTATTAGCTATGAATTGCGTAACACTCTCATCTTAAATAGAAATTATACCTTTTTCTGGAACACTTAACAATTATTTATAGTCTGCATTGTGATCACATCATGGTAACGTGGCCTTATAAACATTGGTTCCTTTAATAAAACCAAGAAGAGCGCCACAATAAAGGAAATCAATAGTACAACATTCTGTGTGAACTTCACATTATTTGATAATACACACGATTGGTATTTCAACTACAGACACCACCTCGTATTTACAATAACTTAGATAAGAATAAATTTACATTTAAGAATCTCTTACCGTCTCGATAAAGATTCTTCAGTATCTCGATAACGTATTCAAAGTATTCAGTGACTGAATCTCTCTTTTAGCCCCGCGTAATCAACTGAGCGAGCGACTGAAGCGAAATTGCGATTACACGATAAATCCAATTTATTCCTCATAGGTGCTTTTTTCAGTGTGACTCTGTCAGTGCGACTGGCTTTTGTACGCTTCAAAAGTTTTCACATATTCGTTTTATTATTTAGGTTTTGAGATTTATTTATTTCTGAGAAATCTCTTGTAAATGAAAAGGGTCGTTTAAGCCGGTCCCAAGAAGCAAAGGAAAGTCAATCAGGCTCGGCTTTCCGCATTTTACTCTTAAAACTCTTTGCTTTGTACCTAATGTGTTTACTCGAAGAAGCTGACAAAAAGAGTAGGTAAATTAATTTTGATTCAATTTATTTTAATTTAAAAAATACTGTTCATATTGGTACTTCAAAGAGTACTTATATTAATACATAAATATAATGTATAATGTTAAATACAGTTTTTATTTAATCTATGTCATAGTTCACCCATGATTAGTGCCTGCCTAGACTTGGTAGTCCTGTGATTCAGGCAATAGGAGGTTACCTTAATTGATTGAATAATCTCATATCGTATTGATCTTATTGGAACCTATGTAAAAAGGTGTATAAAATTATAGTATCTTAACTCAGCTAACAAATAAAAAAAAACAAAATAACAATAATACGAACAATATTGACTTGAGCACAAGTCAACGTCACCTAAGACGTTATTAATGGAACGAAAATTTCGAGATCTGTGAGCGGGGTGCGATGGTCTAGTTGGTTAAGACATCCGGTGTACTGAATCGGAAGGTCGCAGGTTCAAACCCTGCTCGCACTGGAATTTTTCTTTCCATGTCAAAAACAAGTAATAACTTCTCTGCATTCTTTGAAGACTTTTCTTGTAGTTACAGTTCAGATGTTTCCTTTTTCATTTAGCTTGTAGAGTAGCGGTCCGAAGTACACATAAAATTAGGCTGTGAAAGCCAAACAAATAGCTAACAAATAAATGGGTAATCCACTTGGATTAAAGAAAAATAATAAATAAAGCATATTTTGTACTTTGTTGAAGGCAAATATGGTACGATGCGTAAGCAATACATGCTAACATTACCTAATGTTTTTAAGCTCTCTGTCATGCATGAACGTAGACGAGACAGAAGGAGTATGTAAGGATCGTAGCAGGTGGCGTTCTGTAGTTTCTGCCTACCCCTATGGGAAACATAGATAAGAGTTCTATGTATTTGTGTTAAGGTATTTACTGAAGCCTGCTCTGCATTGTTAAGGTGCGTCAACACGAGCGCCTCTTCGGTGTGCTCCTGGCACACGAAGTGGAGCTGCAGCGCGCTGCCGCCGCAGCCTCTGCCGCAACCGCCGCAGTCGCTGCCGCTGCCGGGCAGCCCGAGCCTAGCGCTGCCACGCCCACACCGCCGTGGGACGGAGACCTGTGCGGCGCTGCGCAGACGCTGCTCCACCAGCACGCCATACAAGGCGACCTCAGCGCGCTTCAAGCGTCTATTGCACGATTCGCTGCGGCTTGCAGACTCAACGCTGATGCTCCTCTCGATCCTAAGTTAGTGTTACGGCAGCACACACACACAAACACATGTTAATAATTTTTGCTTTAATAAGATATAATGGGGGCCTGGAATAATCTTAATTTAGTCTCAAAATTTCCAATAATTATTAGCTTCCCTACTTTCACATCTACATACATAAGACATATACCTAGATATTTCTAAAGAGAAAAGACTTTATTTCCAAATTTATTTTGGTGAAGGTATATGCACAAATTGCTGATCGAGCTGGAGCGCGCCTGGTGTGCCTGTGAAGCAATCTCAGGTAGCGGCAGCGGGGACTCCGGGTCAGGAGCCTCCCGCGACGAGGAGCGCTGGCTTGCCGACTGCTTCGGCGAGTACGTGGACAGGGCGCTGCATCAACTGCGCTTGCACCGGGACCTGTACCCAGTGCTGCACCAGTACAGCATTAACAAGTTAGTCACATAATAATATCACGTACTATAAATGTGTTACTGATAGAAGAAATCAGGCTATATTTATGTGTACAGCTTTTATACGTCGTTCATTTATGATAAACCTTTTGTTTTAACAGTTACGTTAGGAGATGCATATGTTAACATATTAATGCGGTAGGTACCCACCGTAAAAAAATACATAGAAAGTAATTTTGTAAAATAGCGTTTAATGTTGTGATCGTTTCGTGTTTTTGTTAAAAAAGAAAAGGATTTGATTTCTAAAGCGACTGAGGGAGATTAATCTATTACATACTGTGCAAAACGTAAGCGAAGGCATTTTTTTTTTTTTCAGAAATTATGAACCCTCTGACTTATGCATTCGCAGTGTTTTTTTTTATTTGATTAATGAGGATAATTCAATTCATTTAATTCTTTGACGTTTAATATTATCTGATTATGTAATAATAAGATCCGATCCTGTGATTGTCGTTAGAAACCTGTTTAATCAAAACTATAAATCATCTGCTGCATCGTGTTGTTATCAGCTAGATTTATTTTCAAAACGTCGCTGTGGGTCCTACCTTTATCTAGGCTATATTGGAATTGAATAGGTACTTTCCATTCCTATTTAGTCGCTCAAAGCGAGCTCTTACACGCACGAGATTCGATTTACTTGTGCTCGTGGCATCTGTCTAGATAAAACCTTTTATTCCGACCGTACTTTGATATTCAACACTACGAACAAAATTAAGATCACGTATATTCCATGCTAATTTTAAGATATTGAATTATATTCATTTAGTTCTAGTAAATTCATCTCGTATTTTCGTGGTTTTATTATTTGTTTTAACAACTTTTGATTGTTATTTTCAGTTAGGATCAAAAAGACACGAGATAACAAACTCATTAGAATAAGTTTTCAGAAAACAAAATAATAATTTTGATTCCAGCTTCTAAGCCACTTTTTGCTGAGAGTTGTTTCTAATAATATTATGGTACGAGTTAAGGTAAAAAATCTAAGAAATATCCATTTTGATTCACCAATCCTGTATAGCACCGATAAATCAATGTTTCCCGCTGTAGTTCAGACTTGATGGACTGTTAAGTGTTGCGTGCAACATAAACCACAGAAGTAAACAAAATAAATACCATGTTTCTTGACAAGTTTACAATAAAATCTACCCTTGTAATCTTTAGGGTGTTGGAATAATTGATGGAAGCAGGCAGGTAAACACAACGAATACGAGTCGGGTCGAACTCTGTCGGCATTAATTTAGCCTAACTACGATAAAATGTCGCCTATGATTTATTTGGATTATTACTTACACGACACCGCTACCTGTTTTCACTGAACATATTCAAAGCATAAATTACTGGAATATTTTAAGTACCAAACATTTTACCTTATAATTATACGGTACGGAATGATAGTATTAAACATGAATTCATTCATCATTGGTATTCGTACACGGGTGCCTAATGCGGTAATAATTACATTAGCTACCGCAGATGGAGCTGAAAGATAATATTTTTAATTCTGTTTCTAATAATCAGATAGTATCGACGATGGAATGTGACAATGTGAATTATCTATCTTTAGTATAAAATTCAAAGTCCTGACTGACTGACTGACTTATATATCAACGCACAGCCCAAACCACTGGTCCTAGACACATGAAATTTGGACAGTGTACTCTTTGTGAAGAGTAAGTATCCACTAAGAAAGGGTTTTTCGAAATTCCACCCCTAAGAGGGTGAAATGGGGTGTTGAATTTTCGGTGAAACTTTTTATTCTCTGAGTCGATTGACTTGAAAATTTGTGTACTTACGTTACAGTTAAAATTATGAGATACGTGTATCGCAGTTTTTCCTAAATCATCCCCCAATTTAAAATTTAATGTCTAAACTTAAGTTTAAAACTGGCTGACTAATATATCAACGCACAGCCCAAACCGCTGGTCCTTGAGATATGAAATTTGACTGTGTACTTTTTGTTAAGAGTAAGTATCCACTAAGAAAGGGTTTTTCGAAATTCCACCCCTAAGAGGGTGAAATGGGGTGTTGTATTTTCTGTGAAACTTTTTATTTTATGAGGCTATTAACTTGAAAATTTGTGTACATACTCTTCAGTTAAAATTATGAGGTCAATGTATCACAGTTTTTCCAAAATCAGTGCCCCATTTAAAATTCAATGTCCTGTCTGGCTGACTGATATATCAACGCACGGCCCAAACCGCTGGTCCTAGAGACACAAAATTTGGACACTGTATTCTTTGTGAAGAGTAGGTATCCGGTAAAAAAGGGTTTTTTCGAAATTCCTCCCCAAAGAGGGTAAAATGGGGTGTTGAATTTTCAGTGAAACTTTTTATTCTAGGGGACGATTGACTTGAAAATTAGTGTACACACTCTTCAGATAAAATTATGACAAAAGTGTGTCACAGTTTTTCCAAAATCATCCCCTAATATAAAATTGAAAGTCCTGACTGACTGACTGATATATTAACGCACAGCCTAAACTGCTGTTCTTACAGATATGAATTTTGATGGGTTTATTCTTTGTGAGGAGTGGGTCTTCACTATGAAAGAGTTTTTCGAAATTCCACCCCTAAGAGGAAAAGATTTATTTATATTTTCTGGGTCGATTGACTCGAAAATTGAGGTACACACTCTTCAATTAAAATGATAAGACATGTGTATCAGTTTTTTTCCAAAATCATATCCCAATAGAGTCAAATAGGGCTTCGAAGCTCACGTAGATGGGTGCATAGCGCGCAGTGTTGCGCGGGGCGTGCGGGGCGCGGGAGCATTTACCTATTACTAAGGCGTTGGCTCATATACGCAACTTAGATATTAAATATTATGTTAAAGTATTATGTCTTTAAATAGATTCCTAATAAATCATTTGATTGTTGTCACCGGTGTCCAATCTCAAACCAAGGCGATGTACCCCATATTTCACATATGTAATTTCATTGATCTTACCAAGAACTAATATTTGCAAGTTATAAGCAAGTACATGTAAATCTAGGTAATTATGTACTATGCATACATAGATTACTTATTATCCCAGAAGTAAGATTCCGTGGGCGATTCCCGAACTCTACGCGGGCAAAGCCGCGGGCAGAAGCTTGTTATATATATAAGTCCCATGGGACAAATTTTAACACAGCGTTCAGTACGTCTAACCAAAGATATCCAAGCAAAAAAAACACTGATTAAAGTGATTTTATTTTGACCTAAAATCATTGAGTAACCAACATTTTTAGTGTATTTTCGTTGGCTGTTTTTTTTCTTGTAAGTATCTAATGTGTTTTTCTTATTATTTTTTTTACCATTGTCCTTATTTTGGTGGTCTGTATAATTTCTAAAAGTTTGCCCATCTATTTTAATGGGACCTTATACATATAGATATTCATATCGGTTCAAAATCCGCAGTGATCAAGACAAGTTTGCTACGAATATAATACAAACCTCAACTTATATACTTATACAAGCTCTTTTAGAAGACGTTTAACTCAAGAGGCACGCCCTTTTTTTTTTTTTTTCGGATGGGAAATCATAAAATGGGGGGTCATTTTATGATTTCCCCACTCTGGGCGGAGCGGAAGGGAGTGTCAGACTTGTACTGACTAAAACCCATCCATGTTCCTTCTTTGCCCTTTGTGTTCCAGGGCCACGGTATCTCTTTCAAACAGTCCCGCAACCCATGGTTGTACCTCCTCAAGTAAACAACAATATGGACAGTAAAAGTGGTGTTAGCGCACATAATATACGCCCTTATGTTGTAACCATAAAACTTAAAAATGTAATTGTGTAGATACCTATTAAAAATCACTACAGTTTAATTTCCTATACTTGAGTGCAGAGAAAGCCCCTCTCACTTGTGGCTGACAAGAGCGTCAACAATTGACATGCACGGCATTGTTCTCCTCTCAGCAAGGCACAACAAACTGCAATTACTAATCCGTCTGTAAAGTGCCATTATTGTACACATTTCTCCTTTGACAGTTCGACGTATATGAACGCCAGTGTAATATTCTGAAAGCACTTTTCAGGCCATAGCTTGTCGATGAAAAACGGTAACCACTGAGCAATTTATTCACTCACCTGAGCTTTTGTTTCTTTTTATAGCACTTCACTCAACATTCCCTTGTCTATGACTGAGGAGAGGATAAGCTTTCCAAACTGAAAAAATTATCCAATTAGGTTGAGTGGGCACTTTCAAGATTACCTACTTCAAGAACAAACAATATTTCTGTTCTTTATTATATTCGTTCAGACGCGGTAAAGTATTCAAAAGCCGTGTTTTACGTGAAGAATATCCATTTAATAGCTTGTTATTGGTAATAAATGGAGGGTTCGTTTTTAAGTTCTTTAACTCTAGATGTATTTATCTACACTTACCATCTGAAAGAATTTGAACTCATAAAGATCTAGGTAACCGAAACAAAAATAGTGTTGTAATATTAAATGTGTGAGTTACTAGTCTAAAATACCTAATGTAGTGAATAAAACTAGTGAATTCTAGTTCCACTTATGTCTTTTATGTGCCTAATTGCCTATTATTATCGTGCACAACGCATTGAGCTAGTCGTCTAGCTCGTAACTCTCTTATCATCATTCAATCGATATTGCGGGCTCTAAAATAGCACTCTGAGGAAATACAGATATTCTAAGAATAGCTATAGAATGGTAATGCCATTCAAATGAATGTGGAAACTTTAGATTGAGTTATTGTGTTTAGGTTGGAGTATCTGCTGCGATGCTTGAGCCAGCTCTCGCAAATGAAGGCTTTCTGGCGATGCTGCCCCTTTAACAAGGAAATCAGGTAAGTGAAACCATCTATTCCTCGAAACTTCAGCTATGGATTTCAGCAATAACTGATTCTGCTCGTTGTACAAAAGTTTATAAATTTCGATGTACAGATTTTTACAAAAATATCTCCTGTTCGTAGAATAACACTCTTACCGAAATAACATCACAAATATTTTAATTCTATTATACGAATAGGTCCGTTAAAGTTATACTTACTTACGTAATTATATGCCACAGAAAAACTTCAGACAGGAGCATTAGACAAGCGTAAATTATTCGGAAGAGACAGCGCGGCTTCATAGTTCTCAGAGTATTTTTCGCGAGATTAAAGTCAGCTTTTCACCCTCGCCAAATGACTTGGGGGAAAGGATCTAGCACAGCATTTTCTAAATAATTGCCTTTGCAAATGGGTACGTTAAATAGCTGTGAAAATGAATCTGTGTGGTGAGCCAGATTAGACTTTTTAAGACTGTTTTGTTTTAACTTTCAAGATTGAGCTTTTTAAAGAAACCAGTGCGGAAGTATTTTCAAAGTTGCGTAGCATTTTGCTTTTTTGTTGTGGTACTTTACTGAAAGAAAAAAAAAAAACTATAGAACGCCGCCTGCTACGGTCCTCACAGAAAGAAGTAGATATTACTGTCTATAAAAGCCAGAAGGAATACTTAGTTACACTTCATGTACTCAGGGGACACATGTGCCAATATGATTGAATCCAGAACACAATGGCTGCAGCAACTTAATCAATAATCACGACAATAACTATTGACAATAGGAGCGAGATCGTGAGCGCTCTCCGCAAAGGCACGTCGGAGTGGTACGAGGCGCTGTGCGGTCAAGACACGCACTCCGAACGAGGCGAGGATCTCGTCAACCTCATCACGCTCATACAGATCGACCTGCAGCAGGGACTTACCTACTACCATCCGCTGTTTGAAACGTGAGTATTTGTAAAAATAAGAACTGAGGAATGAATAAGACTGTCAATGGTGTGGAGGAAAACTTTAATGGAATCAATGTTACACTGTTATTCAGTATTAAATTTTTAAATTAATAATGTGTCTCGTAGAACGATTAAATTAACCTATGAAACATTATACTCTATCCTTGATTTATCCTTACTTTAGTCTACGCTTTTAATCTTCGGGCTCGTACTCTTATCTACGAGTCTAATTGCGGCTCAAAGCTAACAGCCGGAACCAAAGCCCTTTGCACAAGTTCCAAATAAGCGGTCTCCGTAGAGGACTCTTGAGACAAATTCGTCAAAATTTTCCGTCGAGAATTGATTTAATCAAGATTTAATCACAGTTTGTTAGTATAAAGGGAAGGTTTGGCTCTGGTATGTGTTAATATTTATTTATCGATGTTCACCCCCGGGTGTCCATTGTTGTCCGTGCTCTCATTCTTCACGATCATCAACTGAAAGGAAGTGTGGGCGGGAAATGTTTAAGTCCCCAGCGATTTACGCTGTCCATATTTTCTGTTCGTCAAACATATAACATGCCTTTTTGTTGCAGGACCAATAACGTGCCATATTTCAGCATAGTTTTCAACCAGATAGACAAAATGGTAAGTGGACAATTCGGTTACGTCCCGTTGGCTGTAACGGGTAAACGGGCCCGGCGCACTCCTATTCAATTATTGTCTACAGCTGGATTTACTGTTACTGAAATTGACAAAATCTGTTACGGATCAAGACTTCCTGGAATGTCGTGTGTTTATAGGGTCTAACTATTCATACACGAAATATTTTCAGGGAATCATCTAACGGCTATAACAAAGCCATTTCAAGATATTTTTTTTTTATTTGAGTATATTTTTTTATAAAAAAAAAATAATTTAAATTACTTGACCTACAAAATAAATACTGGCTCCTTATTTTTAAGCATCCATTACGCTAGTTTACTACGTCGTATTTACCTACTGTCATTGTTAGAATATGGGAGTAAAGGTTTTATGCAAAAAGTCTCAAAAAAATTTAGAATTATAATAATTTTGTAAAAAAAAACACTCAAATATATTTTTTTCCGTTGCTATGGCGACTTTACGACTTATAGAAGATACTCTTAAAATATTTCGTGTATGAAAAGATAGACCCTATATACACACAACATTCCAGGAAGTCTTGATCCGTAACAGATTTTGTCAATTTCAGTAACTGTAAATCCAGCTGTAGACAATAATTGAATAGGAGTGCGTATATAGGTGATATTTTGTAAAGTTTTTTAATGTCATTTAGTCAAATCGTTAGATAATACTTAGTTTCCTACATGTAAAGCTAAGTAACTTGACGTATAGTTATGAGATAATGACTTGAATAAATTAACAAAGCAAACGTAGGCATGCACTATCTATTTACTATTAAGAATATGTAGAAACAAATTAGGTGCGATTAGTATATTATAGCTGCTACCTTTGTTCAAGAATACACAACTGGTGTTTCTCATGATGCATAAGTAACGAGACGGGTGCATGCCACGGTTCTTTCCCACCAGCTGATCAGTCATTACCAGCCATTACGTTCACGATACGTTGCATATTTCAATAGATAACTATGAGAACCGTCCACCGGGTCAATGCAAGCGGCATGTTTAGCTTTTACAGGAATTACAAACAATACACAGCGTCACATTTTTAGAAAAAAAAAACATGTTAATATAAGTCGGAATTAATTCGTCTTAAATCAAAAGAAAAAAGGGCAAGTTATAAATCCGGATTGTTACGTCTAGCCTTGTCCCAATGCATGGTCTTAAACATTATCAAGTATCATAAATTTAAAGGACTGCACATTTCCCCTCAAAATTCGCCGATGCGTAAATGTAGGGTTATAATTATAATCTCTCTCCTTTATAAAAAGTTACTAGTTATCAGTAGCGAAGGGTCAATTTCTGTAAGAGGTAAGCCGGAGTACATATCTTTAATGTGATTATTTTATTTGTCTATGGAATTCTTGACTTTGCCATTTTTCAAAGGGAAGCCGGTAGGAATCGAGTTGTATGGACCCTTCGCCACTGCTAGTTATGCACACAGATTAGATCAGATCAGGATTATGTGATGAAAAGTTGAAGGCTTTTCATCACCTCATGTCGATCACAATTCAAAATTAGGTGTAGGTACTATTAGGTTTTTTATTATTGTCAGTTCCCTTAAAAACGTAACTTGTTCATATCTACTAACGATACGTAAAACAGAAAATTAATATCGGCAACCTTGCTGGTTTAACAGATTATGTACTTTCAGAATCCCTCTGGTGTATTCGGATCAGTATCCAAAATACCTCCTGGTAAACGAGATTACGATTACAAGTAAGCTATATGTATATATACAGAGACATAAAAATAAAGGTCATTTTATAGCTATCGGAGGATGTGAGACAATGCGTAGAGCACTGGGTCGTAGAAGGCTGGTGTGGCGTCATCGAAGAACCGATGTACGATGAACATGGCAACGGAGGTAAGTTTTTACCTATATATCATATTAAATTACTTATGTAACCACATATTCTGAAAAAAAAATGTAATATAATATTATAAGTTATCTCATAATTTTGGGCAACTCGCATTTATCCCTCTCAAGGTTTTCTATTTCTTACATGAGTGGTCCGAGACCGATGTTATGACTCGGCAGTACTATCGATAAAATGTCTGACGAAAATGTAGATAGTAGGATATACCTCGGTAACCTTTCGCTAAAATATCCGAGCGAAATATTGAATACTTTTGCAGAGCATTTTTGCACGTAGTGCATTCAATATTTTTATCAATTGAATTTACTCGCTTGAACTTTTTACAAAAATGCAAATCTTCGTGCCTGTCGTCTCGGTAAGCAAGTCATTGAAAAACAAATACGTATCGTGCATCCCTTCACTGACCTACTCAAATAGTAACTGTAATACACAAGCCAACATATTTATTTGATTTTCATATAAAACATTATGAAATTAAATTTACTGCTATAAATATTTATGGTCACAGAAAGATGCATGTTTCGAAAGGTCAACGTCGCCGGTATATTATATTTAACTTTACTATCTATATTTAGGTTATAAATTAATAAACTAGAGTCAAGCGAGGTATTACGGGAACACCTGGTACCCGCAGCTGTGATAAATGTATTATTAAATATTTTGCTAAACTGATTGGAAAATGATTAGCTTTTAATAAAGGAAAAGATGTAGGTACATTTCATTTAAGAATATCGCCCCTGTTTTAGCGCTGAAGTAATAACCTAAATCTCCTGATTGGCAAGCCTGTAATTAATATCCCGGTATACCCTTAATTTACTTAATGAAAATGCAAAATAAATCTACATAGCAAAGATATCAAATAATCAGCATTGTTTGCTAGATTTATACTTCCATAATACCCGAAATTTGAGTCGCATTTACTGCTGTTATGACTTAGTTGACTGACCGCTCTTAATAATTCGATCTTTTCTTGTCTCCGGTCAATCCTTGTTTATTAAAATCAGACAGTCTTAAATAACAGCCAATCGATTAAACAGTGATCGTCTGATGTTATCAGAGCACCTAAATAGCAACTTGGATGGTCATCACCGGTCAGTCAGCCACTAGAATTTCAAAACTGATAATTCGGTATCCTTCTCTGTGTTTTTCTTCTTTTGTGTTTTGTGCTTCTCTTTATAATATTTGTTGCCTTGTCCATCAGTGTGCCTGGTGACGATAGCGAAGACGCTGCCGTTTGAAGTGCTGTCGGCCGTGCGCGAGCTTTGCGCCGCGGCGTCGCTCGCGCCGCAACCACAGACGCATCCGCACGCACCGCATGATCCGCCACCGCAGTTACTCGACACATACTTGTAAGTAACTACCTCAAATCACCCTCGAATTGATAATGATAAATTATGATTGATTACAATAATAGCTCTAAATAAAGATCTAAACTAAAGCGCTGAACGAGTGGAAAATTCAATAATTAATGAAACATTGACAGATCTATTTTCGCCGTATTTCATTTCCAGATTTTCCGGACAATATAACTTTCCTATGCAATTCCAGGTTTAATTCCTAACCGTCCTACATTCTATTTAAATCTGCCCAGTCGCCGCTTCATAATTGAGTTACGAACTTTCCCATTTATCATATTAGTGGGATCACGAATCTGTTCGGAGATTATATTACGGTGAATCGATTAGGTCTTTCAGGAAGTTATTCAAGAGAGAATTTGCAGTTCATCAAAGTGTCAGTAATCGTCTAAATACATGTATTTCGTAAATAGACAGCGAGTTAAAAGTCTCGTCTGGCAAACGTGCTTGCATGTATGTCCTATCGTTTATAAGTATATATATGTTTGAAGAATGCGGCGTTATTTTCTAGCTAAGGGCAGGAATGTCCGTCCCTGCTATCCACTCTACTGTCACTCCATATTAAACTCTCGAGCAACGGCTAATAGATTCACAGTAATACGATCTCGTGATCTGTCACACCGTATGAATGGACCGTTAGCGTTAATCCGTTTCCGGCTAGTTTACCGGCACGCAGACTGCTAGTGACAAATGATTGATTAAAATCCGAACACAATGATAAAAGCGCCCGTTTTTAAACGAAATTGGATTTGATAAACAGATTTTGATGTTTGAAGCTCTTACTAATATTTTCTCGCCTGTCGGCACGAATTTTACGGGAATAATTTTATTACTGGCGATGTAAAAAGATTGGTGAGTCAGAAAAGGGCTCTCCTCGTGGACTGTACTCAGGACGCACATGTTTTGGTGGCTTCTCTGGTGAAATCACTTTTCATGTGTCTACTTACCTAGTGTTGAGTTATTAATTGGAAACTTTAGCTATGACTCTGAACCAAACTAATTATGTGAAGTGCCTACCCAATTATTGTTAAATATGTCTTTAAAAATAACTTCACCTTCCAAGTTTTGTCCAGTCAAAGGTAACTGTATTTCCATTTCATAATTATTTCCATAAAAGCATCATGTTCACGTTCGGTCCAAACCGCAAAAACTACATTACATAAAACATTCATTGCATCGAAAAACAGCGAGCTTTATTTAGTTCTCCCCTCGAATGTGAGCGTAGAATGAAACAACCAAAAGCTTCGTCAAAATTCTCTTCAATGTTGCGAGGTTATTTTTAGCTTTTGTATCTTGGGTCGGTCCGAGGCAATTACACTGTCAATTCCAAACTAACACACTGCATTTATATGCAGTATATTTAAATCCTTACTTTTGTTACGAGTTATATATATGTCACCGTAAAATTGTAAAAACCGTTAGATTATAATCAATCTAGCTTGATTGTAAACTGTCCAAAGATTGTGAACCGTAGCATACTGATTACAATTTAAAGCTTTATTTTTCGGTTGATTATAATCTATCGAAATCAAACCGTCAAATTGTGAAATCGCATGCGACGGATCTTACCTCGGGCGCTGATTGGTTGAACGTCATGTGGGAATTACATAAAGTTGTTAACTTGTTTGTTGTTGAATGTAAACTAACAGTGTTTGTAATGAACAGGCCCAATTAATCATAAATATTATCAAATGAGATCACATAATTTCACACGCATAAAAAATATAAAAAAAACACGGAAAATTTATGTAACTTAGGCTACGTTCTGTGACTAACATTAACTTATTTATCATTTACACTGTGCTTCTTTGGTTAATCACAGATTCATTTTACTTCCACAACAATTTTTATATGACTGATTCTAAACCTTTGAGTTATTTTTAACACGAAATCAATTTACAATCACCAAAACGTTTAACAAACAAATATGGCGGCGCGGGGCACATGACGTTCAACCAATCAGCGCGCGAGGTGCGTTCCGTCGCATGCCATTTCACAATTTGACGGTTTCACTTCGATAGATTACAATCTACCGAAAAGTAATTCGTTAAATTGTAAACAGTATGTTACGGTTCACAATATTTCCATACATTACAATCTCGCGAGATAGATTATAATCTAACGGTTTTTACAATTTTACGGTGACATATATACCTACGTTACTACTACGTTTTGGAGTAGTCTTTAAAGCCTTTGTCATAATATTCTTCTTAACTTTAAAACCCAACTCAAACTATAAGTTTTTGTTTAAGCACTGAGTTTTATAAGTCTTGTTAATTAACAAGTCTTATCAAAAGCTGAACGGATTAACTAAAACAGTACCTCCCAGTGTTCATGTTGCGCAACTTGGTAATTAGTGTTAATTAGCAGGAAAGCGTTAACGCGGTGGATGATAGCGGAACGCGTTACGCGACAGACTTTCGTTTCGCTATGATAATGTTATTGTGGTCGCAGGTGGTTCGAGCCGCTGATCGACCGCTGGCTCGCCGTCACCAAAACTATGGCGCTGCAAAGAGTTCGAGCATCCGTTGAACTTGGTAAGCTCTCGCGTCATATCTTATTTGTTACTTGTGTCACATACATTTTCCGATGTGTCTAAGTGTATAAGGGTTAATCCCGAGAGACGGGCGGAGGAAAACCTACAAATAATAAAAAACCTTACCTTACGTACGCAGTATAATAGTGTCTTGTGTAAAGTCGTGTCTGAATAAAGCTAGCTTTTTACTCCGGAAAATTATGAACACCAACTTTAACGTTGGGCGACAGGTGTTACTTTATGAAAATGTTGGCCCATAGGTAACCTGATTTAGAACCTTCAATTAATCTAAATAAACCTACAAAATTTTCCTCACAAAACAGCTTTACGTGACATGTTGTAGTCATCGGTAGATATATTATTATTATCAAATGCGACAAAATGAAAAAATAGTGATAGATTCGTATCAGTTACCTAACGTTGATTTTTATTACACGTAATCCTACAAGTGGGCCATAAATGTAGGTATCACATATTACATTTTAATTACGGAAACACTTTCATGTAAATGCGTATAAACATTAATTACGCCAATCGAGTTAATTGGTCGTAAACACACGAAGTGTGAACTCTGAGTTACGTTGTAGTTAAAATAATACAATTAAACCTTGTATTAATTACGAATGAGGTAGGTTCGCCTATGTAAATCTAAGAAACTTAAACTGGGATCTCTTCGAAAACCTCTAAGCTGCTATCTGTCTGTGCGTACCAAAAGAAACTATAACCTAGCGTGGTATAAAAAGAAGTGATTTTCGAAAGAGCGTATAATTGTTGTGAAGGCAAAAGGCGAAGGTTCACACCCCGCGTTAGGGCGGCCGCCATTTAGATAAACATCGAACTCTAACTGTGCCGTAACACGAACCGTTTTATTGGACCGAGACAAATAAAGGAGTGCTTGTAAATTGTTATTATACGTATAGATGACATACTTAAACCCTGCCCTGTCTTCAAAAATTAACGTCGTGAATCTTATTATTAGGTAAACCTACCTGTAATCTAAAATGCAAACACGAAAATCGCTTCTTTGTCTATCTTGTCAAGTAGGTACAAATAAACTGTGTTCCCAGTACCTAAGAATAATTTAGTACAGGTTAAGCACCCAAAGCAGTCTTATCAAATATAGCAAAGTAAATGAACAATTATATATGGATCATAATATGACAATGACACCATGGCCTGTCCTGCTACAGGAGCGCAGGTCGCATTATTCGACGAGCTCTTGCTGGCGCCGGTGTACCAACGGTTTTGGAACAACCAAACGGCTTGGTACGTGACTTTGGGAAGAGACCAGACGGCATGACGTTGGTGCCTTAGAAGGTGGATAGGCCTTTGGTGTGGGACGCAACCTGTGTCGACACCCTTGCGCCATCTCACGTTGCAAGCACGGAGGCCTGTGCGGGCGCTGCTGCTGCGGCTGCTGAGATTCTCAAGCGGCGCGAATACTGTAACCTTATGCTGCAGTTTTGTGCCGTTTGGGGTCGAAACGCTCGGGTCATTGGGCCCGAGTACGTGGCTCCTTTTTAAGGAAATCTCTTGCCACTTTGTGTGATCAAAGGGCTGGCTCGTTCTTTGGCCAAGTAATTAGCATTGCCATTAAACGTGGCAATACTGTCAGTTTCTGGGCACACTCCCGGATGACAGCGATGCGGAGTGGTACTTTCACGCCTTATTGTCGTCGTTTTATATATGTAATTACTAAGTTTTAGTCTCAATGTAGTCCTTTTTTTTATAAATATTAAGTTTGTATATTTATTTAAGGTTGTCTACAAAACTTATCGGATTCTTTAATAAATTAAATACGAAAAAGAAGCATTCAGTTGCGAAAGGTCTAACCAATCTCTAATTGATCCTTAAATGGCGGCCATATCGAATTCGTAGGACTCGTTATTGCTTTATTTGTCATCGCGTTTTCGGATGTGTATAAGTTAATTTGTGCTACAAACCAATATTGTTATTTGCTTTTTGTTATAAACATAAGCTCACATAATTTTCATTATCATGGAAGATAACAACGCATAAAACTTTATTGATTTACACCACAGCATAAATGGAAATTGAAAAGTGAATGTGACATCGCGTATCGCGTGATGTTTGTATCAAAAATCATTTTGATTTGCCCAAGTAGTTTTGATAGTCCCTAGACTTAGGTTAACTAATTCAATAATCTTGTTTTTCTGAATATTGCTCATTTTGTAACAGAGGTATTGTTTTCAGACCGCCCCGTGGAAGGCGAGCACCTCGTCAAGCACAGCACTTCGTCAGTGGACACCGCAGCTTGGTGAGTCTCGTCTAGAATCTAAATTAACAGAAAAAGAAAAACCACCGTTCAGCTAACATTCAACCTTAAATTCTCATAAATCACTAAAATGTATGTCATCTTATACAAATATCAGACGAGAAAATTCCATCTACTAAGATTTTCAGGTCACGCACATTTTTTAGGGTTAGGTATTCAATACCTATTACCTGCCTTATTGGCCTTTAACACCAATATCGTATCGTATATGGCGTTAAAGGATATGTCTACAACCGTTCCATATTCTCAACATGACTAGGGCAGAACGTAAAGCACTTGTAGACTAAATTGATTTATTGGTTGTTGTTCGTAATTTGCGTGTAATTAGGGAGCTCTCTTCCTACGTAATTGACTGTTTACACAAAGTACGGGAAATTATGAGGCAAGCAATAAAAACAACAGCATTTAATATACAGAGTTCGTGGAAATGTTTCACTGTGGAGCTTATTGCTTCACAATGTTGCAATTCGTTGAAAGCACTAAGCTCTCAACAGGTAATGCTTGGAAAATATACCGTAAAAGATAAATAGCAAACAAACAAAGTTGAATTTTCCATTTAGGTAACTCAAATTAACCTGTGTAAAGTATAGGGCAGTATGTATATAAGGTATACATAGTACAGTTCAGCTTTAGCGGTTCATATTTAACTTTGTCACTGTTATCTGGCTAAAAATGAACAGGCGGCCGTGCCCTTGTTTAAATAAGCTTTTTGTCCATGAGGTTTGAAGCGTGTGACGGTTACCTTCGTATCTTTTTGCTTTCATGTTATATTTTTGTTGTGAAGTCAGTAAATAGGACCATTACATCATTTGTCCTTTATGACGCATGATGTGATTCGTAAGAATGTTGTAGAGAAAAAGGAACACTAACTGGAAAATGCAGTATAAAGGATGATTTCCACCAAACAGCTCGCAGCGCATCGGATCGGAACGGATTTTTCAATCTTTAGAATCAGAATCAGAATCAGAATATTTATTTGTGAAACATAGGTCTTAGGTTAATTAAATGGGCGCTATGTTTTGCCGTGAAGGCGTACAAATATTATTGAAAATAAAAGCATACAGTAAAACAAAACACAAAAAAAAAAAAAAAAAAAAAAAAAAAAAATAACAGAAACGGCAAAATAAACAAAATTAAACAATATTAAAACTATTTAAACGATATTATATCGTGTATACAGTTTTTAAAGTTTATATGACCAAGTCGCGCACAGCAGCTTGATCGCGGGCCTCTTCCGCGACACGCGTTCGTAGCCGAATGTAAGCTGTGACGCGCGATCGGCTCCGTTCGCTTGTCGTCGTATCCGACGCGGTAGGAATGAACCTATTTCACTAGGCGCAGAAACAAATATGTTCGCAAGCGACTGTACGGATCCGATCGTATGCGTCGACATCCTGCCGATTGCGATCGGCTGTCTCCGCATCCGTTCATATCCTTTCCGATCCGATACGATGCGAGCCGTTTGGTGGAAATCATCCTTAACTGTGGTCCGTTTGATGTAACCGTGAAGGAGTTATATTTGTATGAAAACATTAAAGTACGTACTTGGGCTTTCCACGAGGAGCAACTAATGCTTTGTCAAACGGGTCTCTCTATCTCAAAATAAAGTGTTTGCTGTCTCACAAGACAAAGGACTCAAAGTATTTGCTAAAAGTGAAAATGAATCTTGTAGTGCCGTAGGTATATTTCGTTTGATAGATAAATATTTTTTCGTTGTTATTGCACGTCGAGGCATCTACCTCATGTGGCTGTTGCACGGTCAGTGGCGCGGGTTCAAACCAAACTCTAGTTCTAGTCCTGTTATATCTCGTAGTTTGACATTTATCTCAGTTTGATGATCTATGTTTATCTTTGTGTGAAAGTAGGACAAGCCTTCCAATCAAACAACAGTGTTAGTCACTTCGTATCCGTTTGTTAGTCTAAATATTTCTTCGAGTTCGTGTGCCGTAGTCACATGCGGCTGTTACAGCTGTCAATGGGTAGCGCGGGTTTCAACCAAACACCAGTGTCAGTCCAGTTGTATCCTTATCTCCGTTTTTCGTTTGTGTGCTGCAGTCTATATCACATGCGCCTGGTGTGGCGCTCAGTGGGTGGTGCTGAGGAGTGCACAGCCGGGGGCAGCGTGCGGCTGCTGGAGGCCGCGTGCGCCACCGCGCTTCACTACGCAGACCTCGTGCACGGCGCGCTGGCCGACCAGGGGTACTACGAGAACCATGGTATGTACCGAAAATATACAAACGTACGGTCACTAATAATGAAATGTATATATTTAGCAATATTCAAAAGCGAATTTCTCATGAAATAACGGTTCTACTTCGAAAATGTAAAAAGTTAATCAATACAAGGAGGGAAAATCGCTTTTGAATTTTGTTTGAAGGTGACTCCAAAGTAGTTGGGAAAAGGCTAGACAGATGTTGAGGGGAGGCTTAACTAAATGTTATGCTACTCTACTACTAACATCGGCAATAATCGGCGATTTTGCAAAGTCCTCAATGCTGTGTTTTCACTACGCTTTACACTTGGTAATGATCGGAAAATCGTGCATTCAGCGATTGCTCTGATGCTGTATCGCGACTCGCTCTGTTGGAATTATGTGTTAAAATTGCGCGTTTTCCGTTTGTTTGTCGTACGTTAGTCGCTTAATTGAGTTTCTGAAAACTGACTTAATTGATTGCAGAGCTAAAAGGAAGTAATGCCTTAAATTATTACAGAATTACCTGCATATTACATTGAAACCATTGTTTTGAAATGAAATTTTGAAGCTAAGCTCAATTAGCTCTATTAGTTCTAAAAAGTGACCTATATTTTTTTCCAACCGTTCTTATAAAAATGTGCCTGAACAAATATGTCACTCACTAAATTGTCACAAACGTTCAATAAAAGTATTACCAATATTTGTGTTATTGTGTACTGACGTAATACCATTTCACGTCCCATTTTTTCTGCTTTATTTGTCGTCCATTACCTTGTTAAAACTTCTATCGGTAGGTAGGTACGAGTAGGTACAAAGCATTCTCCTAAATAGCCGCCTCAATTTTGAGGTCGTTTAAAACATAATCTTACATAAACTCTTTTCGCAGGTCAAAGCAAAACGACTGAAGAAATATGCACGATCGTAAACAACTTGGAATACGTGCGCCGCTCTCTAGCCGAGTACGACGACGAACACATGTAAGTGCGAGCTGATCTCTGGACCGTGAATATTGCGCGTCTACACTCACGACACGACACGCTGTCAAGCGCAAACTTCATAAATCCCACAGAAACAAATATAAGTCTTAGCTACACCGATTTAAAGCTTATATCAGCAAAACTTCGACTTACTAGTCTAACTTACAGAAATTGTCATGCAGCGATTGATAGAACATAAAACGCTCAGCTGCACATCGTCTTCATCCAAGCTGAAAATAATAACAACGTAGGTAGCAGCTGTCGTGTCGAAGTTATTCATTTAGTTGCCCTTAAGGTGTCGAAAGGTTAAACGTATTTTATTACGGAAGAACAAACAAGCATCTTAACTGTGAAGGAAAACCTTTTGCCGGGGGCTACAACCCTAAACTACAAATTGTTTAATAATATTGTTATTGTAAGTGAATAGCTTTGCGTAAGCTCCTGAACGTTTGTTTGTACGCAAAACATCTAGTTTCACGCGCCACAGCAATTCCGAAGTTTTAGTGGTCCTTAAGAACAAATCGCCCCGGGATATAGCCATCTCGTGTTAATGGCCTAACTTGTCCCGAATAAACTGCTGTAGAAAATCTTTTCACATTTTACGACACAGTACATCAGCAAGTACTTACAAGTTGTAACGTAAATACTTACCACGCAGTTGCCTATAAATCTTAATTAAAACTAAAACAACTTGAGAACTATCGCGATTTGAGTTGAAACTCAATCAAAAGTTGGCACATTACGAATTTACGATCTTTATAAATCAATTGATAGCAATGATAGCTGATAATTTATAACGTGAAACGTAGACTAATTGTGTTAAAGGCATATTTATGCCTCGACCGTTACATTTCAATTTGTGTACTGACATACCAATTGGTTTTCAGATGTATGTCGGACCTAACGTCTGAATTTCAGATAGATCCGCTAGTGAAAATTCATTTTGAATGAAATGGACATTGAAAATGAATATTACTTATGTATATCTTGCAGGTATTGTGTTGCTCTTTCTCGATTCTTCTCTTGTTTAAGCATTCGGGATAAACATAATTATCGTGCTCGTCTCGTATTGCTCGTTAGATAATATTATCACAGGCACATATAACTTGCGAGATACGCGTTAATTAATGGAAGTCCTTAGACAGCGCCACGACATATTGTGAGTAACATGATCACAAAAGGATAATATTGTAGCTTGAACGAAGAGAACGCGCGCCAGCTGGTTCGCGGTGCGCTTGGCACGCTAGACGCGCGGTCAGCACGCGCGGCTGCGCCGCTCGCCGCGCGAGCACGACCACCACTCAGGAAAGCGGTATTCCATCTCGCATGGTCACCAGACACGCTGCCCACTACACAGGTAAGTTAATTTTATGATTGCTGTTACAATATGTAAAGCATCTAACGAACCGGGTGTTTCCACTGCGAGGATCGTACGGAGGACACGGTGGAACACACCGTGGAGGTCTGCCCCGCTTGGGCGGAGCACCGCCGTGTCCTCACAGCGGCGATTGGCGGCGGCGATCTCTCGCGTCCGGCCTTGGTTCAAGCCATGGTCCGGAGCGAGAGGGAATGGGAAGCCGTCACCTCCTTCTGCGAAGCAGTCATCCTAGTGAAGGAGGTGGCAGGACGTGAGAGGGAAAGAACCTCACGTCCCAGCCGCCGCGGGAGACGCCCTGGGCGTCGGGGGTCACGTGGTGGCTTCCGACCACCGTAGGCGCTGGCCTGTGGACGGCGAGTTATGGGCTAGCTCGCCGTCCGGCCGTCTTATGACGACGGGCCGTGTCGACGGCGCGTTCGTGTTCCACGCGCGCCTCAAAGAGATGTCAGCAATCAAGTAGGGGTCCGCATGGGCCGATGCCTGCCAGGGCTGCGGGACTGTTCGAAAGAGATACCGTGGCCCTGGAACACAACGGGCAAGGAAGGAACATGGATGGGTTTTAGTCAGTACAAGTCTGACACTCCCCTCCGCTCCGCCCAGAGTGGAGGGGGTCATTTGATGATTTCCCATCCAAAAAAGCATCTAACGAAAAGCCTACCGATCCACTGAAAAAACTGGAAAAATGATCTCAATTTTAATTTGGTATTAGGCAATAACTCCTCTGCTGGAGTTTCTGGACCAGCACCTGTCATCGCTGAACACATGGCTGTTACCGCGCGCATTTATCCGCGCTCTAGCTGGCTGCTGGAGCGGCGTGCTCAAAGAGGTGTCGTCGCAGGCGGACGCGGGCGGCGCCGAGCGGCCGCGCGTCTACCATCATAGGCTCAGGGAGGCTCTCGACTTGTTAGCCGAATTTTTCCATGCAGAAGGGAAAGGTTTGGAATTCTGATTTTCTGGTCTTCATGTAATAATTTTATCATCTCAATTAATTATTTTAAATAACTCACTTCAACGTCCAATAATAAAAACAAGCAAAACATACTTCAAAGAGCTAAAAGATACTAGCTAATGAAGTAACTTAGTAGACATCCGTTCAAAAATAATCACTTTAACTATATAACTTACTTATTTCCAAGCGAACTTTCCAAAATAAAATATTTCGTATATTATCTACCTACTTGTTAAAATGTTGACGAAGTTTGAACGAGGAGTTAGGAACTTTCCGAGGAGGTCGCAAGAGGATTAGTTGGTAAACAATGGTTAATCGATATCTATTTAGGTCTCCCGATGTCGGAGGTGCACAATACGGAGTGGTTCCGTGTGGAACAAAGGATGGAATATCACCAGGCGCCCACCGAGAAACTGCTGGAGCTGTGGCTCGCTGATAGGCTGGCTGAACAATCCCGCACTCCGCTGCCCTCGCGTTATGGCTCTATTCTTGTTCGGTCAGTACTGTTTTGTAATATTATTTTAGTAAAATTCTAATTCTTGTAGATAATTCCAACAGGATCGTAAACCATAATTTGTATCTGTTTAACAAAATAAACGAGCGCGTCCCAAATGTTTTTTTAACAGCTTTGTTCGTCTAATTTGTATCCTTTATATTTCTGCCAGTATATTTTTCTTACTTAGTCAGTTTACTCCCATTTACTCTTATCTCCAAAACTTGGTCTCTTCGTTTTATGTCTAAAAGGTTACGCTCCATCGCTCTTTGTCATGTTAGTAATTTGGATCGAGTACATTTCGCCGAATACACAAGTTTGACGAGCCACTGAGCCATAGCAACCCTCACTTTTTCAAGCTTTTCTTTATTACTTTTCGGTTTGTTTCATAACAAGTTTTTTTTACTGTTTGTATAAAGGCTTTGTCTCAGTACGTTCGGTAAGACAAACATTGTTAAAATGTTTCACAGATAATGTTTATTTGTTTTCTGTTAATGTTATGACTACATTTTAGTATTTATTTTTGGGTTCTATGAGCCAAATAAGAAACAGACGTTTAAAATATCATTAATTTCTCCGACAGCCTCATTTCTCACTCAAGATTGTTTATATTCAAAGTGGACAAAAGCATTGAGCGGAAGCCTTTCCATTTGTGTATATAAAGAACAAAGAATAAAATCATAGAATTTAAAAGCCATACCTAGGCTGTTGTAGGAAGAATATTGTTTGTTTTGGGTAAACATTCCTTTTCGTACTTTTATTATCCAACGTCTGTTATGAACAAGATCCTATGTACTTACTTATTTGTACATCGTATTAGAGAAACATAAATTAACCAACTCTGCCTCGTTCATGAGTTTTGCTTTTAAAAATCTAGTTGAACCTGTGCGCATTTTCCTAAAGCATTTTCCTATAGAGGTATAGTTTTACCTCTACCTGTAGTGCTTTAGGAACTCTTTTGAAATGGATATCGCAAAATTTATAAGAATTTCTAGACTTGAGCCATTTCGCACTTGACCGGCTTTTTATTCGTATTTAATTTCAACTTTCTTACGGCATCTTATCGTGCCCGAGTTACTGGCTGTATTCAATATAAATTCTCGGGAAAAAATGAAACATTCGTTGTTTTTATTCCTATTACGATCTTTGATGCCATGAGCCGTAAGAATTTAATTAGAATAGGATTTTGTTTTGTTATCTCAATTATATCATAGGCATGCCGTTGTAGTAGTCTGTTCCATTTGAACCGAAACGTGATTATGGATCTTTATCGATAGGGGTGTGTATCAGACTATCAAACTGAACAACAAAGACCATGAAAAAAATTGTCAGCTCTCCAATACATTTGGGTCGAGTATTCAGACAGCCTTTTATTTTTGTACATTTTGTACCATTGTCATATTGTTATTCAGTGTGTACTTCAACCACGACTCTCTGTGCGTGGAAGTGTTATCTGCGCGCGACGTGATTCCGCTGGACCCGAACGGCTTGAGCGATCCCTTCGTCGTGCTCGAGCTGGTGCCCAAGCGGCTGTTCCCGAAGGCTCACGAACAAACCACCAACGTGCAAAAGGTAGGATATTGTCATCAGTAATTTAAATTAATGTGTTTCATTTGGAACTAAAACCTGGAAAGCAAAGCTTAGAAATAGAATTTACGCTTTATCTTTCTATGCATGTGTAATCATGTTCTAGGAAGCTAAGCTCATCCAATTTCTAAATTCTTACAAAATCTCTTTGTGGATAAAGTTTCTTAGAACTTACAGCAAAATCAAACAGAACGTTTCAAAGCACTTCTTATCCCTAGATGCAATCAAGGAGAGACATTATTTACCAAGAGTGGTATGCTATAGTGACGAACAGGAGAGTATTTTTTGTTTATAAATGTGCACAGTTTTACTAAACTTTAGGATACAATTGGAACGCGTTTGATCGATGACACAGTGAGTTTAGAAACACGATGGTGATGCCGTAGCGAAGGGTATATTTTTGTAAGAGGTAACCCGGAGTATATATCTTTAATGTGATTATATTATTTGTCTATAGAATACTGACTGTGCCATTTTTCAAAGGGAAGCCAGTAGGAATCGGATTGTATGGAACCTTCGCCACTGTGGTGATGATATTTGAGGTTACGTATTTTGAAGCGAACAATGTCGGCTTATTGATGTCGATCGACGGCAACCTAAGTTGTTGGACGTTTACCAAAATCTTCATTTGGACATGCCTAAGCTCCAATAGGTCTTTAGAGTAACAGCTGTACACACTCATAAACACAAATTCGCTGCTGACCCAACAAATGTGTTCAGAAAACGCTGAACCCGATCTGGGACGAGTGCTTCGAGTTCGGCGTGTCGTTGGAGGCGTGCCGCTGCCCCGGCGCGGCGCTGGCGCTGTCGGTGTGGGACCGCGACGTGCTTACCGCCGACGACTTCGCGGGCGAGGCCTTCGTATCACTTGCGCGGGTGCCCGGCGTCAACAGTCACGCGCCGCCTGACCCGCTGCGCCCCATCGAGCTGCCGCTCATGCAACTGCACGATCGCAGTCAGTACCATACTTTAATTAGTGTCCTAACCAAAGCGATCGGTCCCGCGAATAAGAATCACGATCATATGTTGGTCTTTTGTTCGAAATACTTGCACTCGGGTCCGTAGAACAAAGTTGCATGCTCGCGCGACGGCGACGGTCGCTTTGATTAAGATGCGGCCCTATACCTACATCACTTTTCATCTCTCTTTTATTATAACTTCTCAACTCTCTACAAAAGTGCCTTGTTTGGAGTTGAATACAAGCTGGTTCTCACAAGAGTTGCTCAAAACAGTATTTCTGTAAACTTCACTTTGAATAACAAGTATTGTCAGACAGAATTATACTTGTTTTCAAACTAAATCTTTGCGGACCTTACCACCATTTAGGAACACCATTTTGGAATGCCTCATAACATACATATAATCGTCTTTGCTGTTCATTGTGTTGACTGTTTATTAATATAAATATATACATAGCATTGGCATCGGGCTAATGTCTTTCCGGATTAGACCAAAAAGCTGTTAGTCCACGACATAAAATCAATTTGTTGTCTATTGACATCTTCTTAGAACAGTCCAAGCTCATCATTCTCTTCTAAAAGGAAGCCCTATTAACATTTAATTGAACAGTTACTTACAAAACGTTTCACAAGAATACCTACCAGCGTATTGATGATGCTGAATAAATTTCCTGTTGCTTATCATCCTAATTAATAACTCCAATAATGATTTCCGAAGTATTTTCATGGTCCTTTATGAAGTCGGCCTTTGATGTTTTGTGTAAAATTAAACAAGATCGTCTTCTTATTATATTCAGTTCAATAACTTTTAACTTACGTTGTATTAAAATGGTTCATTTTCAATGAAGAAGATGGAAATGCTTGTGTTGACACTTCCAAGTACTTGATGGTAAGTTTGTTTGCAGATCATCCCATCATACAAATCCTGGAGTCACGCACCACAGATAAAATGGCCATTGACTTCGTCAAGAAACAAAAGTTAAGATTCGCTGAACAATAAGTTGTCTGACAAGTTTCAAGTATTTGTTTCTTACTACATGTACTACTTATTTCGTTATTTCTATTTACGCACAACGTCCATTAAAATGTTGACAATATATACAAAAATTTTACAAAAAGGAATTCGATATTTTTTAAATAAAATTTAAGTTATTGCATACTATTTATTATGATTAAGATGTAAAAAAGTCATCAGTATTAACATATGAAATAATACAAAGACTGTGTAATTCTTCTACTCATGAGAGAATATGTATGTATAAAGTATTGTGTATGTGTAATTTCAATGCATTTTATATGTGTATAGAATTAGTACGCACCCTCGGAGCTTATGTCCCTAGTCGTTAGTCTCTATTAGAAGTTCCCGACCAAGTACTTTAAGGCCCGTTTTAACACTTTCATACGTGCTTCTGTGTTCCACCCGCCTTCTTCTTTTATATGGACTTTACTGTTGCGCACTTCTTTAACCAAAATCATTATTATGGTGTTAGTTGTTAAAATACAGTAGCTTTGTCAACAGTATATTATTATATAACAATATATAGTCGTAATTCAATTTACATAACATTATGACATGTCACTCGAATAGTATTTGATCCTCTGAAAATATAAATGTTTAGTATGTAATTAACAGTATCAAATCCGTGTTTGCTGAGTATTTCTGATACGTACCTATATATTTATTCCTAGATGTTGATGTCTCAATGTTTTGCTGCCTTATCTCTGCTGATTGTGAACTTTATCTATCCATTGATTCCTATACATATTTTAGAATGCGATAAAATAATGCTTTTATTATTCAATTCGTATATTTAAGTGGTTTCTTTTTTTTATGATTTCGTTATCATTATTGTGTTACGTATGCATCCCGTATGATTTCTGAGATTTTACAATTTGGTATGGAAAGCCACTAAGGTGCGTATTTCACAGCTCGAGGATTGGTAAAAAATAAATCTTTTAAAAATATATTGTGTACAAAAATTTTATAAAACTTTATGCATATTAAACGAGCTTTTTATTAACAACCGTCGCATCTATTACTTAATGAATATATAATTTTAAATATATTATAATATATATGGAATGCATTGTCTTCGACGACTGATTTTTCATCGTTAGATTTAATTGTATGAGATATATTTTATAACTATACGTGACGTATGTACACTGTGTATACAAGTATATTATTGTAATAGATGATGTATTGATGTTTTAAATTAGCAAATGAATATTATATATTATACCTACTTTATACATGTAACAATTAGTGTAAAGGAATGTTAAAGTTATATGAGTCGGATTTGTATTTAAATGGGAGAGAATGATTCGTGTTTAGGTAAAAGAAAGGACGTGGCAGATTTACTATAATATTTTATGAGGAGGGATCCAAGTTATAAAGTAGCAGGCAGCCTCTCAGCGGTGCGGCACACAAACTAACTAACTAGAATGTACGAACCGAAATGGAATACTAACCAACATCAGGGGTCCGGTTGGCCACACTAGATATAATTCAAACTCTTAATTTTAAATTTATGTGTGACCGTAAATTATTCAGTAAGATATAAGAAACCATACGTATAATATGATGATGTTGTAAACTTTCTGCGCTCCTGTGTAGGTACTTACACTCATACGGCACACTGTAGTTGAAATTGTGATTGATGGACCTACTCCGCACCTAATAGAAACCTCGAAACGTCATATCCAGTGCTACCCTAACCATATCGCTGAGCTTTTAACGTCTACCTAAGATATATGTATTTTTAACTTTATATCTGCGCAGCGCGGGTACTGCGTCGAGATGCCAATCTAAGTAATCGATGCAGTACCGCCATGCCCTGCTGTTTTTGATACGTTGGTTAAACCTACTTATATATTATATTTATTAGGCACTATAAAACAAATTTTTTATCCTTTGGAATCAAGACCACTCCAAAAGTCAATTATTTAAAATAGGCTATTCAAAAACGACATATTTTACATTCGAAATCTATATATATTTTATAAAGTATTAAAAAACTCTTAAAGAAGTCATGTGCCATTGTCAATCGACTTATTTTAGAAAATCGTTATATACAATTTTATAAAAATTATATTTTTCACCACCACTTTGTAAGCAGAAAGTGGGCGAGAAATATTTTGCGATTCTAGTATGATGTAACATGCATATCACAAAGTCATGTTGCATTTCTAGCTACGAAGCTATTGTCTGCGTGTCTAATTTATCCTTCTATCTGTATTATTTAATGTGTGTTATTGACGTTACGCAAATCCTGTATAGAAATATAAGAAAACATTAGTGTTGATATTGATGTACCCCGTTCCACATAATTATCTAATTGTGTAAATCATAGTACCCCGCTAAACCCAAACCACTGCATTCTGGAACTGATTCATTCAAAGCATACATTGAAGTTGTACGTACTATTGACACTTGTGTTCCTGGCTTTAATAAACTCTAAAATTAAATTGATATTTGTATTTTCTTTGAACAATTCCATATATATATTTACCATGTTTATTGTTTTCTTTGAGTTCCCGATATTTCGGCGCTGTTGCAAGCACCATGATCACGGATAAACTGAAGCCACTGACTGATATCCCGTCTTCTAGTTATAATAATTTTAGTGACCATGAAAGTTTAAAATCTTAATTCCATATTATATCATAAAAATAATATCGGAAGATGTTATGAGAGCATCTCAGAACTACCCTCATTATTACGACGTTTATTCATGACTAGCTTTTTCCCGCGGCTTCGCTCGCGTTTTCATTATGTACGTTGTAAATATAGCCTATCACCTATGACATTTGGGGATAATATAGCTTCAAATTAGTGAAAGAAATTCAGAATCGGATCAGTAGTTTCGAAAATTACTCCCAATATACAATCTAACAAACATAAACACTTAACCTCTACGATATTGATTGATAATGACTTCAAAATTAAAGAATTCGAAATTTCTCGGAGTTATAAAATAAAGAAGGCCCAATTGTCATGTCTCAAACATTCGCTGTTACAAAGACTATGTTCGACCTTGCGATACACTGAGAAAGGCTATATCTATGAGCTTTGAAGGCCTAACACATAATTAATGAACACAATGTGTTGATAATTGACTACTGACGCAACTTCGACCTGCTAATGGGATTAGAGTTCTGTTGGATAGTTACGAGGTTTTAATGGCCCCATAGTTATATGAGACTTCAATCAATAACCCCACTTTATAAAGCGGTCGGGACTAGTTTCCTCGTTAACAAACTTTATGAAACCTATCACGAAATGGCACGACTGCCAACCGATCTATCTGCTTTCGCAGACTCGCGATAAATTGAAGAATCCCTTTCAATTCGTGACTAATTTAAATGAGAAAAATATTGCAGTGAGACGTGAAAGTTTTGCGCTTATTATATTTCTTGGAATTGCATAACTTTGTTATGTTTACTTGAATACTTACTTAGTTTTACGTAATACGTTTTTATGTGGTTTGGTGCCTACTTTGATTATTTGGTCTATAATTAGGTACCTACAGTAATTTACCGATCTTAAACTTGTGAGTTTGAGCTACCGTGCTGTGGGAACAACGAACGTCATAATTATGTAGTCAATCTAAATTATCTCTGTAACTCTACACAAGTTTATTCGTAGTTAAGTTGACTCATTGATTCTTAAAATGCAGAAGAGGTGATTTCCCACTCTTCATTTTATTAGAGTTCAAGTTCCTATGCCTACTAGTAGGTACCTAGAGATTGGAAGTGTCTCTACATGCTATTGCTTGAGTTTACCGATAACTATACTACAAGCGCTATATAAATTAGACCTGCTGAATATCGGGAATCACCCCACAATTACTTTTAGCCCAGCCCAAGACTATAGAAACATATTATCTTGCTTGGCTCCATAAATAAAAATAAAACAAAATTCCTGTCGTTAACGAGTTTGATCCGTTGAGTCTTGATAAATAATCCGATTAAAATAAAATGAAAAAATCTACATAAATAAAGATGATCCGAACTGTAAATCCACCTAAAGAGTATTAAGTCTCCAGTAAATACCAACTTTGTAAAGGGAATATCTTGAAGTCTTTAATATATTTTTCAAGGAATCCTCAGTTCGTTGATTTCTGGTTTAGATAGGTACCTACTTACTTTTTCACGTCCGCTTTGACTTCATAGGCGACTTGCTTTACTTAGAACTTCCTGTTATTCTAAACTAAGTATTTCATAGGAGAACAATATGCCCAGGATATTAAATAGGTAAATTGATGTTCACTATACAGCAGCTGCTGACATCCGGCAGGCAAAGGTGCGGCGGTAACAAGATAACAAATTAGATTATTAGTGAGTTAGGCCGTGGTTCCGTGATCGTTATAAAGTGGGCTTGTTTGCGGTCACTGGCGAACTGCAGCGGTTGATTGTGTTAACTCGTGTCTCCAACTAACTAAATAATTAGATCTTCACAGGATACGCCGCATACTGTGATACTACACTATATTATGCATTCCAAATGTAATTACTGTCCATGTTCGAGGTTTGTGATTTAGTTATACGAGCATGTGGGGAGTTGTTAGGGACTCAGAAGTGACGGGAATAGGAAATGATGGAAGAAGGGAATAAACAACTTTCATGGCCCTATTTATATAATAAATAATTCATTTGTACTTAGTCTTAGGTGCAGGTATAACCTTAGACCCTGACAATTAGGACCAACCAAATTTTATTTTATTTATTAGGTTTACCAACAATTGTTGACACTAATCTGCAAACAAAAATCGGCACGTGTCGTTATGAAATGCGACATTTATAGGTATTTCTCTGATAAATACGCAATTAATAGATTGTTTCTTTAATAAAGCGCCTACTATCTATCTAGCACATAAGCTATGATATTCATCTTTTTCCCCTTGATAAGATAAGTCTCGGCCACAACACAAAGACAAAATCACTGTAAATTACGATGGATTTTAAACATGTTGTTTTTTTTTTGTTATTTAATATGAAGACAGATGAATGGAACGTGTCAACAGATTAAATTTTATATTTAAAAAGGACAAAAGCCTTAAATTACGAACACAGCTGAGGTAAATATTTACTTGAGAAAAAATATCTCGACTAAATATTTACGTTGAAGCTAATAGGGAGTGAAGGTTTGTACGGAATCTTTATAGGTAGGTACAACACTCCATCAAAATAAAGTCACAGGTATTGTCGATGTAGCTACATCTCTAGCAGGTGTGGGTAAAACCAGTAATGGGTTTCGATCAATCAATAAACTCAGCTGTCGGTGGAAATGAAAAACCTGCCAGTTGCATGTTCCGCTACGTAGAGTAAGATTGGGTAGTAATCAAACATGTCAGGACACCGAACAAATTGTAGAACTTAGATGAGTTGGTATTCTACGCAAGTCGCTCATGCATGTCTAAAATAATAATTATTTTAAATTTTACTAATATAGCTATAAATATCTACCTACTAACATAATATGGACCAGTATCAATTAATGTGTGCTTTGTCTGAAATAAATATTTTCAATTTCAATTTCTACCCACTCATTTTTGCACACCTCTTGAAGGAATACAAAAGTCGTACTTTATAAATTAGGTATACCTACAATAGGTGGCCCAATCAGTGATTAGATTACGTATCTAGTTATTTGTATACTATAATCGTACTTAATTGATTTTTCCTACTTCTTGATAGCCTAATGTATATTGTAGGTACGAAGACCTCTATCTAGTCCTGAGTATTTTCTTAATCAACCCTTTCGAAGTCCATTTTAAAACACGTCGTTCGCGACGCTTGTCCTACGCGCTGCGCGCTGGTAAGACAGGGTATTTATATGCTGATCACTTGAATATGCTAATGTTGGTAGCAACCTGCTCTGTATGTATGCTTCTTAGAAACCCTTGTCGTTTTTTACGAAGTCTCTTAAAATTGCGCGTGAACAAGCATACATATAAGTTTTAATTTTGTTATTTTATAGTTATCAGCAATATTTCAAGATCGGCCATCAGTAATACGTTATATCTTAATTCTAGATTGTATTATAACTTTCTGAACTCGTCCCCAATGAACCTAAAGAAAGGCTGTTTTTTTTTATCATGTTCAGGAAATTGTTAATGTCTTAGATACGTTTATTAAGTGGCGCTAAAAGATGCATCGATAATATTGATTTAAAAAGCAATCGATAACAATAAATCAAGTCACCATCTTCCTGCCTTTTCCTATATTATTGGAGTCTTTCTTCTGTTCTGCCTTGCGAATATCACGATAAGTCAAGAAGTTACCTAATTATATAGTAAAGCAGACAAAAACGCTTAGCGTGAGAGGTACCGGGTGCGATAAGTAAACATAATATCAACTTATCAAGTCATGTTTAGGGAATATTTCACAGTATGCACATGATCACGTCACCCGTACGTGCGCGCTATTCGGTCCGGGCACGCGGCGGCCGCGGGACTGGCCTCACTCGCCTCGCCTCGCCGCTGACCGCGCCGCCCGCTGAATTATAATAAGCCCCGTATCGACTTACGTTTCACGGAAATCTACGACCGGGTAAAAGATTGCTACATTCAAAATGGATTTGCAATCAAGCTTACGCTTTTAGGGTCTTAAAAAACAGGAATCGTGAGGAAAGACAGAAAACTAATTTCTGTTTCAGATGCCTCTCAACCAAGCCCTTTTTGTAGAGTGTACCTAGGCTCCAAGTGAAGTTTCCGTTTGTTACAGCTTCCATAGATATTATATTGCATGAAACTAAGGCCTTTTTCTCTTTTCAAAAAACAAATGTTTCTATCGTAGATGGACTGACTGCGGGTTATCTGTAATCTATAACGGTATTACGATATTAATTCAAAGGAAAGTTTTTCCGGAATGTTTTTAAACTTATGAGAATCAGAATCAGAATCTTTATTTGTTAACATAGGTAGTTACAGAGTATGCAAGATGTTACATTTTCATAATATGTGCTCTGTTTTGCCATTTGGCGTACATATGTTATCATAAATTTAATTTAATTCAGTTAATTACACAAATACCATTATTAATTAAAATTATAAAAACAAGATATTCTCAGAATGTCAACAATGAACGCAATGAATGCTTTTGATAATCTGAAATATTTAGGCTAAAACAGTCACTGAAGTCGTAATTTAATCAAAGTGATTTTCTGCCCATTACATAAACCGCATGAAAGTTAAAATGTTAGTAATGAAGGTAGTTTTTAAACAGCAACAACAACAAGTGGAAAACAACAACACAACACAACAACAAAACAACAACAACACACAACAACAACAACAACAACATGGTAAATATCCCGTTTCTAGTGTTAATGATAATTATAGTTTTTAAACAGTTTCTTAGTAGTAATTAAATTTATCAAGCTTGCAAAAGAAACCTCTGAAGAAGACGTTAGAAAAGAAAACCTTTCTTTAATTATATTTATCGTGGGCTTAAGTAAACGTGGTGAAAATTGCTGGGTATTAGGAGTCTACGGAGTGGTATTAATGTAATTTGCCTCCGTAAATAGGCACTTGTTCCTTAAGCTCAGTGGCCCAGTCCATTCAATCTCGGTGTGGAGCCGGCGTGGGATTCTCTCAGCAAGCGCCCCTACAATACCATTGAATAAAGCTTTATGAAATTTTGTAGCTTTTGTTGCGGTACTTCTCTGAGGGGATTTATTTTCCTAGTCTATGACATCTTCACTAACAATTGCAAGCTACGTATGTACTCGTACGTAGCTCTAACATATGTAGTAACTGAAGAAAACCTTTGAAGTGATATCGTGACATTTACAAAACACTAGAATTATGCAGCTTCATTTATTGTATAATATATTAACTGAGAAGTGTTTACAGCATAGATGCTGTAAACACTTCTCATAATGTGTAACATTTAGCTGATAACACATTTTATTCACGAGCTAGATCAAAAATATGGTTGCCTTATCGTAATCTCATCAGAATATAAACGAAGTATTCACTAGATAGATATTATAGATTTGGCAGTTTGTTGCTACGACTATCAATAGTGGAATATATTTATCATACATATATTTCAGAGTTGGTCCCATAGCAAAACTGGTTTCATTTGATCTACCATATAGTTTGATAAACATACCTAAAACAGATATCGTGAAGAACGTTTTTCACAACCAAGTGCCAAGAAACCCTAAAGCACATCCTAGATACACAATTATTTCCAGCTCAAAGCGTTCAAAGTAACAAAGAATAACTTTTCCAGCACGTTATGATAATCCCTGCCTACACGTGTGTACAATTGTTCATACATCAGTCAGCCTCGAACCAGAAACTAGAGCCCTCCTCCCGGCGACTCTCATAGTATACGATGTATTCGGATGGAAACGCCGGGACCCACATGTATTTTTAAAGTATTATTATGTTTATCTTTCGCAAAGGAAAATGCCCATTCACTGCTATTGTCATCGGAGCGGAACAAGTCAACGACAACAAACTCCCCGGTCGCAAGCCTGGAGCCTATTGCCTTCGCCTCGGGGCTACCAAACCCTTGTCCCTTACCTAACCCGTCTTGGGACACATATGGCACTCCAACATACTTACATTATATTGTGATTACACATTACTTACCTATATTTTGAGTAGTCTTTAAGGACCCCTTTTTTTACGAAACCGACCCTAATAAACTACCTACTTCAACATTACCTAGTAGCGTTAAATATGAGTGCAGTTAGAGTCTGAAAAATGTTGCGGAATATGATGTTGATCCGTGTAAGCTGTGTTCTGCAAATAAATTATATTTTACCTAATCCTTATCACGCCTAGAATCGCAATGAACCCCATTTCCTCATAAACTGTAGAACTCTTAAAAGTAGGTACCTAATTTGGCAATAATCCTGTAATAGTTCGTTTTCTTTCATAATATCCCTTCTGGTTGGTCGAATTCGATCGGTATAGGTACCGAAAGCAAATGTTGCCGTTTTTAGAAGGCGTTTTAATTTAAATAAAGTGAACTATCCATCAATCAGGGAGTCGGATCAATCTATCAAACGGAGGCGTTAACGAGTGAGTCGCGTGATGAGTCGCTACCACCTCGCCACCTCGCCAGCTTGCAGGTACACAACATACGCATTCAATATTTTTTTCAACAGTTATCTATCGTAAATTATTACATTGCAGGTATTTTAGCCTGGAGATAATATCTAATCCGATTTGATTAATTAATTACGTATAATGTCAACGAAGGATGACTCACGTTTTTTTGTTGTTATTTAACCATCTTTGACAAACAAGATTAACATCATCATTCCTTAACTCGTTGTATATACAACGAGCGACGACGACGACGCCACCACCACCATCACCAACACCACCAGCCACCACCACCACGCCGCCGCCGTCGCCGCTTGCGCCACCAATCGGTCACTTCTCCGTCATATGACGGAGAAGCGACTAATAGGCGGTGCAAGCACAATATTTCTGTATGACGAATTTGAAGAATGCATCTTGATAAACTGTTAGTAGAAACATTATTAGCAATTCTCAGTAGCATTATACAAAAACCATCACCTCGTTGACGTGGCTGATATCTTTCTTCTTATTTAGGTAGAAGATGAGAATTGCTTTTGCGCCGGGTGCTGTTCACACTAAATATTGCATTCCCTACATATGTTATGAAATAATTTCATTATGTATTCGTAACATTAGTGCACAAAGTAATTTCATTTAATAGCTTTTATCGTTAAGCCCGTATACCTAAGTAGGGTAGAAAGGACTGTTAATATCGAAATTACCGAAACCAAGATTCATTTATTTCCATTTGTGTCATTCCACATTTTCCGCCGGGAGCGTAACGTCCCCCGGCCCCGGACCCCGGGCTCGCAGCTGGACTCTCCAGGAATATAAATTACATTTCATTTTACCACTTACAGTATGCGCGTAAGTAATGCCCTTTGAAATCATTTCAACCTTCAGTATATATTACAATTCAATTATTCCGTACATTTGATAGAGAATGTTTCGACAAAAATTGTATCACAACTTATTAGTTGTTGGGCATTAAAATTTATGAATTAACCGAGTTGATAACGGTACCGGCTATAAGTCTATTTGCTATTCTAAACGTGTCTGAATGGCCCAATATTCCGCTCTACTGAGTCAAAAATCTAAATTTTCACAATTACTTTATCAAGTTGCCACTTCGTGCCAGCGATTGGTCTTTTAAGTTACGGTTTAATTAAGATCCAGCTTTTAGAAGGTAGATAACAATCGCCAATTTATTTAGCAATAATACAATTTGAAGTTCACATATTGACAACCACGCATTCACTTAAAATCTTGCAATATATTTAAATGTCCAGCAAATCAGATTTGATTTGATTCTTAAAAGATTTATACAATTCTACCATTGTTTAATAAGGAACCAATCTGTTCACCGTACGTGCGTCACTATAGACCATGTTATTATGTTTATCGAAGGCTAGCCCGTAGCCGTTATCCACTGCTAATATCATCACTAACTCATTGTTTTCTTTGTCAATACCATAGATTCCATTTTGAGCAATAAAAAATGGTGTCCCAAAGGCGTCTGTAGTAGCTCCACGAATGCTTATGTCAGTACCGTTAACTAACATCGGTGATTTACATCCTTTCCCCAATACAAACAGTCCAGTTGAATTAACAAAATATAAATCACGGTTAGCGTCGATCACAAAGTGCTGAATTAGATGTTGATTCGCCCCTGGCACCAAACACTTCGCATTGTCTTTGTATACGTATAAGTTCTGCTTGGCTGTGTCTACGAAGTACAATTTGTCTTTAAAATACATGTCGAAGATATCTATTTTGTTGACAAGGGACGGCTTCTCAATATCCTTGGTACTGTAATTGTATTTGAATATTCCTTGGCTTCCTCCAAGGTATACCTCACTGTTCACCTGATCCACCGCACTCGCAAATCCATCACGCATTCCAGGTATAATACTGGCCGACCCAGTGTCGAGGTTCAACACAACTGACTGAAAACTTTGATCTGAAAATTCATCTGCGTTTATACAGAAAAACAAAGTATTTTTATTCCTGTCTAACGAAAAATTATATGGTACGTTTACGTCCTTTAGTATCACATTAATTTTGTGTGGTTGATCATGTAGTACGGCAACGAAATCTTCGGAATTTGTAATCATTATTGTAAAATCATTTTGAAAGAAAAACAAACATAAATAATTTAACAATTAACAGAAAACTGTTACACGCAGTTTTACACCTATAATGATTTTATCGATGACATTACTGATGACGTTGATGGAGATGCGATTCGGTAAAGAATAGACGTGAGCATAGACTCATAGTGGCTTGTACTACGAAGGTAACTTGGTTCCTACAAACTCCGTAAAATTGCATATATCAATATAATTGTATTTTATCTGAATAATAAGCAACGACAAGGACAGTTTTTAATATAGATTTGTAGTCTTGCAAGATAAAGAAGCTTTTCTTATCACGGCCAGACACTGTAAATAAGCGTACTTATTTCACAGTAGTCAGTGATCCACATAGACTTGTCAACCTACCAAACACAAAGGTCTGGTGGTGGAGATGACACCAACATTAACATTGTGGAAAAAGGTTCCCATAAAACAGAAACGGTATTGATCCAAGACAGGGAAAAGCTTTGGTAAACATTTCTCTGCTCAGATTTAATACCACAAAGCAGCATGTCGCAGGACTCAGAAGCCCTTTTTCTCGACTAAAAACATATTATTGTAAAAACAACAAAGATGCGTGGTACCTGGAAACATGCCCCCGGATAGCCTAAAGTTTACTGAAAAATAGTGTCCACACATTTTTTTTTTGTAATTGGCCATTTAATTTTTTTTTTTTTAAGTAAACGTTGCCCCACGCTAGGAATTTCTCCTGTATCGTGGGTGCGTTTACAAACATTTAAACTCACATACACAAACAGCCAGACCCGGTGCAAACGCTGTAGGCCATAAAATCGTGCGGGAATCGAATCCGCGGCGCGAAGTGCTCTCGCTCAGCCACTGCGCCAACCGTGCCGTCAAAACAACAAATGTGTTAGTTAAAACATATATTTGAGAAACTTCTTTTCGATTACGTTAAATGATGAAATCAATGTGGCTAAAGGTCATCATTGGCACCTTGCTCTGATGCCGGTGTACCTAGTTCTCTGTGCAGTCTGTCTACTACTTCGGGCACACGCAATAGAGAAGGAAGCTAATAAATATTCCTTGAGCCGTATGATGCATGGTGCCGAGTGCGCTATTCCCTGAAGCTCTACATGCAATAAACTAAGGTACTGCAGCTGGGTACTGTACTGAAGACTTAAACTAGTCAACCCTTTACTTGATGAAATTTCAATGATGAAGCTATCTATTGATTTCGACTTTAATCTACAACAACTGTTATGACTCATCGGTACGATTTCCTAAATATCTTATTTACTAAAGTAAATCTATAGATATCTATAAAAATCTCATGTCACGGTGTTTGTGGTCGTACTCCTCCGAAACGGCTCGACCGATTTTTATGAAATATTTTTGTGTATATTTGGTAGGTATGAGAATAGGTCTTAAAGTAAATAAAAAAAAAAATAAAAAAAATTCAGACCGCTAGGTGATTAGGGGGTAGGTAGGGTAGGGTAAAAATGGTGCTTTGCACAGCTAGTAAATAATAAAATATACAAAAAAAGTAGTATTAGTAATATATTCAGTGACTAGGCGTTATCATCCAATCTTTCCATTCCTTCAAATCCTTCTATTTCTTCAAATGTATTGGCCTCCATAGCCTTGATGAGATTGATAACTCGATCGTAGACCAATTCCTTTGCGTTAATACCATAAATAAAATCAATGTGACTGAAACTGCTCATCGGAACCCGGAACTTGCCTATCGGCCTACCCAGTTCTCTGTACAATCTGTCTACATCGTTGACATGTGCGAGTGGGTCGCTCTCTGAGTAATGAAGAAACACTGGAGCAGTAACTTTTGATAAGTCATAATTCGGAGGCGTAAAGGATCCATACTCCCTATAGTTAGACAGTCGAGAGCCTTGGTCGTAGCGACGGAAGTGTCCGGCGGCTATACCTTGACCGTAGTGTGCAAGTTGCCTTACTGCTATACCAGCCGGTGCATGCCCCATAATAACAGGCATCATAGTCTAAAATCAGAAATTTATTGTTACGACCAGAAACCTCACATCTAAGGCTTTCTGAACACGAGCCGCATTAGGCATTTGAACTTACCGCGTTATGTTGTTCTTCGTTCCGTCCACCCAACATGAACATTAATGTACTGCAAATAGGTTGGAATGCTGCTCCATCGCGGCAGTACGTCGCTCCAAACGACGAGGTGAACTCATTGCTCGGCAAGAACTCACCGATGCCGATCAAAGAAGCGATGCTCTGAAAATATTCAAACATATTAGAAACAGTGTAATAAGTCCTGCCAGGGCTGCGGGACTGTTCGAAAGAGATCGTGGCCCTGGAACGCAAAGGGCAAAGAAAGAACATGGATGGGTTTTAGTCAGTACAAGTCTGACACTCCCTTCCGCTCCGCCCAGAGTGGGGGGGGGTCACTTGATGATATCCCATCCGAAAAAAAAAAATTGTAATAAGTCATTTCTACATTATTATAAAACATTATAAACGACTTACTTCAATCCTATTAGCGTGAGGTGATATAAACTTCAGAAGAGGACTTTGGTTGTGTGCCATATAAGCCACTGGAGCCAGTGCGTGCATTGAAATAATTTTGTCGTTATAAGCCGGACGCATTGACCCCAACACGAAGAAGGACGTGGTTCCCTGTGAGTGACCCACATAGTGCAGCTTCTCTTCTCCAGACACCGCCAAAACATAATCGATGACTGCGGGTAAGTCCATGTTTCCAATTTGTTCCCATGAGAACCTCCAGAATGCCGTGCTCAGCAGAGCGTCAGGGTTTAACCTGACGTGCTTGCGAGAGTAGTAGTTACCGCGAGCGTTACCCATCCATACGTCGAAGCCTTCTTCAGCAAGAAGGTACGCTACAAAAATAGTTCTTATAAGTATACACTGTCCTGGGTTTATTTGGGGAAGATGTCATTGTGCATGTGAGATCAAGGACACATATAGATATGGTACGACTTCTTTTCAGAAAGGAATAACCAATACCTTACTTTTCTGAGTCAAGACTAAAATTTCAGAGTGAACTTGAGGTTGTGTGAAAATTTGACTAACTATCAGAAATCTCCTAACTACGAGTCTAGCATCAATTCTCACAGGTTCTTACCTAATCCTTTGCCTGGACCAAAAATGACATAATCAGCAGATGAAGTAAGCATTCCATGCATGATGAACACCACCGGTTTCTTCTGATTCGGAACATTGTTGGCGTCTCGTCCGTGAGGGATACGATGCAGTTCCAATATGTAGCCATCGTCCGTCGTTACAGAGTGGACTTCAACTGGATAACGATATTTTCTGATCAGATCAGGCTGAAATAATTGATACACTCATTGTAATAAGAGTTGATTTTAGTTTGCATACGCTGTTGTACAATGACTTTACACCTTACCACATCCAAGAGCGCATCTTCAAAAACATCATCAGAATACCGCGTATCGATGCTCTTCAACCACTTCTCCGTGCTGTCAGCTTGAGGAGATCTCCTGGCGGACGCCAGAGCGACACATGAGGCTATCACCACTATCAACCCTCCACGTAACATTGTTCACATGCAGCTGGGAACTACTCCACGTAGAAAATAGTAGATTCCGTCTTTTATAACTTCTTTGTAGATTTGAGATAAGACTAAGCTTCGATAGCGATAACAATCAATGCTAAAATCTGGATAACTCTGCAATAATGTGAATTTTATCATATAGATCGATGATTCATCGTCATACATAACAACTATCATATACTGTGTACATAATGGCTACTGTTGTGTTCGTACGTCATTAAGATCTTATCTAATTGCCGCAGCAGGGTTCGCGAAGGTACCTTGCAATACATAAGCCTGTCATTAGTACATTAAGTCGCATTGTTTGGCCGATGACTTCAAAAACGTCGGTTTCCCACTTTATGTACTACATGTGTGTATGTATCAACGGCTTTAGCCTTCGGTAACTTCATGAGGGTGAATTTCTATCTATGTATGCCTTCATCTTTATAGTTTACTAGCACTTTGCTGCGACTGCGTCCGCGAAAATTATGATAGCTCGGCTAATATGCATGTTATAAATATAATTTATAGCAGCACCCACGACTATTGTAGCTTTCTGCCAGTAAAAGATTTTTTAGAATTGGATCATTAGTTCCGGAGATTAGCCCCTACATACAAACTTACAAACAAATACCTCTTTATAATATTAGTATAAGTATAGAAGAATTACCGAGGAGCTCGTGGCTAAGTAATAACAGCCGCTCGGATCGATATTTAGGTTAAGCCGCGCTTGCCTAGGTTTGTCTGTGGATGGGTGACCACCCATTACATACCGAGTTTCCTCCGTGCCTCGGAAAGCACGTTAAGCCGTTGGTCCCGGGTGTCATTTGTAGATCTTTGACAGTCGTTATAGGTAGTCAGTGGCCCAAAAAGTCTGACAACCAGTCTTACCAAGGGGTATCGTATTACCCAGTACTAACTGGGTTGTGGAGGTTAGATAGGCAGTCGCTCCATGTAAAATACTGGTATTCAGCTGCATCGGGTTAAACTGGAAGCCGACCCCAACATAGTTGGAAAAAGGCTAGGCAGATGATTATAGAAGAATTACTGATCAATTGCTAAGAAAATCTAAACAACTATAAAATCATCATGTGAAGAGTGGCCAGACCATTTGATTCAGCACGTTAAAAGTAGTAAGATGTCTGAAAAGGACGAGCACTCCACTTGTTCCAATGCAATGGGGCAAACTTCAAGCACACGTAGCAGAGAAGGAAGTTAATAAATATTACGTGAGCCCCTATGATGCACGGTACCGAGTGCGCTACGAAGCGCTACGCCGTAGCTCTACGTGCAATAAACTTGGGTACTGAAAACTAACACAGCCATACCTAATTATATCCTCCTAGTATTACCCTACACTAAACTTTAAAAATATTTTCAGTTTTGCCTTGATAAAGTAAAGTGTCGACAAACAACACGTAAAATACAGGCGTTTCGAGATGAGCCAAGGGAATTTATTGACAGCTATGTTACCGTGTGCAACTAAATGCTGAAACTATTTCTTAATTACAGTTTCGGGTAAAAGTCAGTAAAGTAAATCGACAGTAAAAGTCAGTTTCGGGCAAAGATGTTTCAGGATACCATCAAGGTATTTGTACCATCGACCGCATGTCTGCGGTACAGCCTTCCGCGTGTCTAATATACTTCTTACGGGGTTTCAAATGAATACGAGGTTAGCTGTGTCTAGTATGGTGGTCTTCTATAGTCATATTTCAGCTAGTTTATTCAAGTTAAGCCCATTCAGTGTATACCTTAGTACATCCTCCACCTGCGGAAATCACACACCGATATTTTAAGTCCGTTTGAAGTAGCTTGCTCGACTCAAATTCGACTCCAGTCATCTTGAAAATGGTTATATAAAGCCCTCCTTGTAGTTTCAATAATTGATTGTATTCAAGGAGTTTAGTCGATTATTAGACTGTCAACTAAACCCACGCAACATAAATGCTTGAGGCCTTGATCTCTTATACATTAGGACCATATTAATTTGCTACTCATTCGGTACATCCCTGATCAATCACTGTGTTTTCTTCATATTTAACTTGTCAGAAACATGGTCTCTGTACTCTTTCTAGTCGTGACCTGCGAAGGTCCTAAGATTGTTTGAAATAAGCACGTGACATGAGAAGTCCTTTAGCTGAGGACTGAAAGCTGACAGGAAGGACTAGGGAAGTGGAGGCTCAAAGTAGATCAAATTTCGATTGAGGCAATCTATTGATCCCATCTTCAACCTATGGGAACATTTATGGTCATGATATCGGGAACAATTTCCTTTTACGAAAGAACAACTATATAATAAAACATACAAAAATAGTTTGAGCTAAAGTGTATTTATTAGACATACATATTTGGTCAAATATTCGATGACTAGGCGTTATCTTCCAATCTTTCCATTCCTTCGAATAATTCGTTTCCTTCAAATCCATCTATTCCTTCGAATGTATTGGCCTCCATAGCCTTGATGAGATTAATAACTCGGTCGTAGATCAATTCCTTTGCGTTAATACCATAAATGAAATCCAGGTGACTAAATTTGCTCATAGGAACTCGGAACTTACCTATTGGCCTACCTAGTTCTCTGAACAATCTATCGACATCGTTGACGTGGGCCAACGGATCGTTATCTGAGTAATGAAGGAACACTGGAGTGGTAACTTTAGATAAATCATAACTCGGAGGACTGAAAGATCCATATGTTCTATAATTAGAAAGTCGAGAGCCTTGGTTGTAGCGACGGAATCCTCTATCATTGATTCCTTGACCGTAGTGTGCGAACTGCCTTACTGACGCGCCAGCTGGTGTGTGGCCGAAGATAGCGGTCATCATTGTCTGCAATCAAAACATGTATTTTAAACCCCCGACGCAAAAAGAGAAATGTTATAAGTTTGACCCCTATGTGTGTCTGTATGTGGCACCATAGCTTTTAAACGAGTGGACCGATTTGGATGCGATTTTTTTATTTAGAAGCTAGCTTTCTAACTAGATGTCTGGATTTCCATAATATGTGTTGTTATATATAAACTCACCGTGTTATGTTGATCTTCGTTCCAACCTCCAATCAAAAACAGGATGTTACTGCATAGCGGTTGGAATACCACCTCATCACGACACAAGGCCTGGCCAGCCCATGTGTACACCACACTGTTGGGCATGAACTCACCGATCCCGATCAGAGATGCAATGCTCTAAAATTTTATAAGAAAGTGTCAAAATCAAATTAGACCAATACTAAAGTAGTCGGTTTTTGTCATGACGTGTGGGTTCTACTTACTTCAATGTCATTAGAATAAGATGCCAAAATTCTTAGAAGAAGGTTTCTGTTGTTAGCCATGTAAGCGACTGGAGCCAGTGCGTGCATTGATGTGATCTTGGCATTATAATCCGGTCGCATGGATGTCATCACGAAGAAAGACGTAGTACCCTGCGAGTGGCCCACATAGTGCACCCTCTCTTCTCCAGAAACCTCCAACGCATAATCGATCATAGTAGGTAAATCTATGTTTCCTATTTCTTCCCAAGAGAACCTCCAGAACGCAGTGCTCAGTAGAGCATCAGGGTTTAATCTTACGTGCCGCCGAGAGTAAAAGTTACCGCGAGCGTTGCCCATCCAGACATCGAAGCCTTGCTCCGCGAGGATGTATGCTGTAAAAATATATTTTATATTCACTGTGTTTGGTACTTATTAAGATACATAGAAAGTTATTTATTACCCGACCTATCATATTAAAAAAGCCTATATTAATTGCAACAACTTCATGAATTTGCTAGGCCCTCAACAGGTGATCCACGATGATGGTTATTAAACCGATAAACAGGTTCTTACCGATTCCTTTGCCTGGGCCCATAATGATCATATCAGCAGATGAAGACAGTAGACCATGCATCAGGAACACCACTGGTTTTCTCTGATTTGGAACATTGTTAGCATCTCGTCCGTAAGGGATACGGTGCATTTGCAATATGTAGCCATCCTCAGTCGTCACATTGTGAACTTCAACTGGATAGCGATATTTTCTGATCAGATCAGGCTGAAATAGTAAGAGTAAATTTGAATTGATAACTACGTTTTCACTGTATGTAAATACTTGGGTTTCCAAACTTAGAGGTAACCAAAATGATAAATAGTTATTTTGTCCGCCGCCCTTAAGTATGACAAAGTGCATGTTTTTTTTAATATGTTATATGAATGCGGCATGGGCTTTTCCGCCACACTAGTTTAGACTGGAATTATTCAATCTGCACCATACCCGTGACTCGAAAGATTGCAATACCATTTGCCGGGCAGTTCATCTGCGAGGCAGACAATTCTCACGCCTCGTTTCTTGATCATGTAAGCGATGGGCTTTAGTGGGATTCTATCTGAATCTAGATTATTGAATTTGACTCTTACTCACCACATCTAAGTTCGCATCTTCAAATACGTTATCTGAATAGCGTGCGTCAACGTTCTTCAGCAATTCCTGAATGTCGTCAGCTTGGGAGGAGCTCCTGGCGGCCGCCAGAGCAACACATGTGGCTATGACCACTAACAACCCTCCACGTAACATTGTTCACATGCAGCTGGTAACTACTTATTGGGTACAATATTAGGTTCCACCTTTTATAACCTTTGCAGAATAAAGATAAAGAATTAAGCTTTGATAAAATTAACAATCATAGCTTAAATCTGGCAAATGACTATAATAATAAACAAATTATCACGGTAAGTATCTATGTGAATTAATATCTATTGTGCTGTTCTTGCGTCAATTAGTATCTTATCACAGATTCACAGCAGTGGAGAGCGTGTTTCCGTACCCGCAGTGAGGTATCAGGACACTAACGCGAAAGACATTTGCGCGAAGGACACTTGCGCGAATCCACATGCGCGAAAAGACATATGCGCGCATGGACATTTGGGCGATTAGACTTTTGCGCGAATGGACCTTTGGGCGCATAGACAGTTGCGCGCATAGTCACTTGAGCGAATGGACTTATGCGCGAACGGACATTTACGCACAAAGACACATGCACGAAAGGACTTATGCGCGAATGGTTAGGTTAGGTTAGCTGTATAGTAAACATAACACTGAGGTTCTTCTAAATCAGAATCGATTGATTAATCTTTTTTGTACAAAGTAACAAGAATGTTCTATACATCAATATACATTTGTCATAATAGACATTAAAACAACTGAATGACCTTAAAAATTGACATTAATGAAACCCAAAAGCTTGAACAGAGAGTAAAATTATTTTGTTCAAAATCGATATTGTAAATCGATTAAACAATAATTATATCTGGCAACACTATTCATGGTAGATACGAAAAAATAATTTGACATATCTCTCGGGCAGTGTTGCCACTTCCCTCGCTCTATCTCATTGAAAATAAGAAATAATATGATGTTATGTTTACTCTACAGATTAACCGTAGCCAGTCGCGAGTAAACCTAGTCGCGGAAGTGTCCTTTTGCGCAAAAGTTCATTCGCGCAAGTGTCTCTGCGCGCATGTGTCTATGCGCGTAAGTGTCTATGGGCGCAAAAGTTCATTCGCGCAAAAGTCTAATCGCCCAAAAGTCCATGCGCGCATATGTCTTTTCGCGCAAGGGGGTTCGCGGAAGTGTCCTTCGTGCATATGACTATCGCGTAAATGTCCCAGATCCTTTTTCAGCACATGTGCAGAATAAAAATTTCCACAGATACTAAGTCCAACGGGTTCAATGACTATAGTCGGCGGTGTATGTTATCTCGACAAAGAGATATAATGCGTCCTTACGGCATAAAAATAATATTGGTTGAAACATACAGGCCAAAGTACTTCGGTAACCCAGGTACTCTCCGCGAATTTGTCAGCAACATCAAGGCGCTGCTGACCTTTCTCGGGGAGTTAGGGTAGATCGAATAAATTTCTGACCCGCATGCAAAATACGTGCTTGGACGTGGAGTTGCGGACACCACCATACAATACAATACGGTGTAAATATTTTTTGAGTATAAAAATTCTGTTTATAAATAGAATATCATAGATAAACATGATTATTTGTTTACGGGGTGTCCCAAGGTAGCGTCCTTGGACCGAGCCTCTTCTTGTGCTATACACCGTGACTTTTTAGTCGTCTTACAACGGCAGCCCACTTCATGTATCCAATGAATACTAAATATTCATTAAAAAAATTGGTATTTATGAGATTTTAATAATTTAAAAATAAAAATATTATTCAGTATTATGACGCATGACGTAGTTAAAATACCCTGTTGCGGGCGATGATCTACTGGACTCGAGTGCTGGGTAGGTATTGTTCTCCCGTTTGACACGTAAACATTATTAACAGGATGTTTCATAATTTTATTCTATTTTTTTATTATTATTTTTCTTTGTACCTATTATGGAAGGTAAAAAAATCGCGCCTAAAAAAGAGCTATTTTATGTCGGGTACATTGAGTGGACGACCTTTGTAAGACGACTAAAAAGACACGGTCTATAAATGATTTGTGTCATCTTATAATTGAAAACGGGACGATATTTTCTTATGCGAATGATACACAGAGAGGCTTTAATGCTGTTAGTGACTGGCTTAGCAAAAATTTACTCACCCTGTACGTCTCCAAAACCAAGTTGCTCAACTTCTCCATTCGCAGTACCGCAATTCCATCTGATGTACTCCTTCAAATTACTACTACTGATAACACTTATAGTATAGATAAAGTCACTCACGTCAAGTATCTCGGCGTCGTGATAGACAGTCATCTGACATTCAAAAAATATATCGATCACCTCTCTAACCGTGTACGGAAGCTCATTTATATATTTAGGCAGTTGCGCGAATCCGCAGGAGCAGACATTATGAAGATGGTCTATCAGTCGCATTGCAACACGACCTGGGGAGGTGCCGCCAAATCTAAACTGATAAAAGTCAAGAGCGCTCAAAGAGTCCTTAAAGTTTGTTGTTTCAATTCCCGCCTATTTCCCAAAGTTGAACGTACGAATACTGCCAAGTACTGACTGTAAGCCAATTTTTCATTCTGGCCTCAGTCATCAAACAGAAGTCTGTCACAGTACACACCGGGAACAGTGCGTCGAACCCGCCTTGTTGCCACATCTTTCCCAACCAAAACATCATTCGTCCGTCGTTTCTTTGTTTTCCTCGGACCATACCTTAATAATAAAATTCTATCAGTGCCCCACCTAAACCAATACGACCCTAAAGAAGCTCTACAAGATTGGCTACTTCAGCAGTCATATACTGCAACAGAGGGTCTGTTGCAGGTTTTGGCTTAATTAATCTACAATTTACAGACACATCATACACATACACACTTACACACATGCACATGAACACCCACGCGCAAGCACACGCACACTTTCATACACACACACACCTACACCATTAAAATAGTTATTCTAAATTGTTTTGTTCTTATAGTTCTTATATTACTTTTATTTCTCTAATGTTATACTTTTGTTTGTTTTAATTTGCTAACCAACCTTTAATATTGATACATACTCTTTGCAGAAAGCGTATTTTTTTTTTATCCTAAGGAATACTTATTTGATATCACGTAGACTCGTACGGAAATGTTGCTATATGCGACGTTGCAATCGGAAATTCTCTTATGAAACCTACAAGATGTTGAGTAAATCCCCTTTCAATACTTTGAACAAAACCTTTAGCGGATGAATTTTCAAATATCCTTTCTTATCGCTCAATTCTATTTTATAAGAGACTCTTGGGCATGCTTGTCAACCTTGAGTTTAGGCTGTGCGTTGTCTATTAGTGAATTAATGAATTTCAAGTCCCAGGGAGCTATTCGGCAACGGAGACACGGCGGGCACTGGTTTCAATGTATGTATTATTTGTACACGACTTCATTCGGATCTAAACAAAAAGCCTGTGTGTTGAGGTTGAATTTTTATAAAGTTCAAATTCAAATTCAAATTCATTTATTGCAAATATGGGTAGTTATACAGGTGGGTTTTTGAAGAACAGGAAAGTTGTTAGTGTCACCATATTTTGCACTAGGCATGCAACATTTAGTTCGGAACGTGGTTAGTCCCTAAATTAAAAATTTAAATTCATTAAAGTTCAAAATTATATGTCTATTAAATTGTCAATTAAAGTCGAAGCAAATAATGTCAAAGTAATAATGTCAAAGTTAATCTATTACGCTAAAATGTCATTATTAAGTTGAATTTTAGAAGCCAGATCCGATTTCTTTAAATACCCATTAAATATATCAAAGCCTTCCCAACAGACTTTTTTCAAATTAACTCTAGTAGTACACCAACACCGCTATGAGAAAGAACAAGTTTAGCTACATAAACAAGCTGAAGTTGGATTGAATCGGCTGTAATAAAAAGTTTGTGCTGTCATACAACTTGCTCCGTTTGTGATAACTTCCGCCTCAGACGAGTATCTTAGTCGCGGTACTTATATAGTGATGCGAAGTGTGTATCTGTATGTATATTCAATTGCTTTTAGCTTCCCGTTTTATTAGTTCAGTCACACTTCTAATAAAATATAATTAGTCACGCAGACTATGACATACTCCAACATGTTAACAACTTTATTTCTCACGGAGCGCCTGGTGTTAGACCTCCGCAATTTAGTTAATTGTCATATTTTACGGTTTGACAATGTCGATCGTAACAAAGAGGATTTCAATTGCCTGCCAGGGCTGCGGGACTGTTCTAAAGAGATACCGTGGCCCTGGAACACAAAGGGCAAAGAAGGAACATGGATGGGTTTTAGTCAGTACAAGTCTGACACTCTCTGCCGCTACGCCCAGAGCGGGTGAGGGGGGGGGTCATTTGATGATTTTCCATCCGAAAAAAAAAAAAGTTTTCAATATTAGCGAACAGCAAGCCTTTAAACTGATGCAAAAAAAATCTTTAGCAAACCTTGTAAGCTTGACCTTGATTTTGATTCACAGGACGTGGAAACCGACCGTTGCACACAGCCTCCTCTAAATGTCTTCGCTAGCACATTAAATACGCTAGTGTAAAGTAATAAGTTTGACGAATACCAGGAACAGTCGATACATAACTACCTATTTTCGTGTCCAAACTGTCTGAGTCTGGAACTTTGTCTTCATGCAGTTTAATGACCAATGCCAGTCTTCTTCAGTCTTCGACAGACAGTCCTTCACAATCCAACCCAACAATAGTACAATAATAGTTCTTCGCACTCAATAGAAAGACAGACTATGCTAAGAGAACGCTGAAACCGCAGCAGGGTCTCTAGTCCTATGCACCTTTGAACCTACAATAAGACCTGTCATTGTGGTCCTATATAGTCTTCGGTCTTGTATCCTCACTTCAAAGCTTTTAAACAAGGTATTTATGTTTTGGAAATTCATTACAACTCGTAGGCCAGCAACATGTCTTGGACGAGCCCTACGGGGTAGTAAGGAACTCGCGGAGGCTCCTTTAATGGGAATCCGTTTGTGATCTAAATCTTGAATAAGTAAACACAACGATTTTATTTTAGCCTGGGGTTGACTAGAAAAAGTCCCTGAGAATTGTGTCTAGAAAATAAAAGAGAGATTCGTTTTTTTTCGGATTTGTAATTCAGCTTGTTGATAGAATTATTCAAATCAATGGTCGTCAACATGATCGTCTAAGGCATTGGCGTCCATGGCTTTAATAAGGTTGATGACTCTGTTGTAAACTAATTCCTTTGCATTGATGCCATACATGAAATCTATATGACTAAAACTGCGCATTGGAACCCGGAACTTACCCATTGGTCTACCCAGTTCACTGAACAGTCTATCAACATCTTTGACATGTGCCAAAGGGTCGCTGTCTGAGTAATGAAGGAACACTGGAGTGGTTACTTTAGACAGATCATAATGCGGTGGTCTGAAGGATCCATACTCTCTATTATTAGCTAACCGAGACCCCTGGTCGTAGCGACGGAAGGCTTTTCCGGATATTCCTTGTCCGTAGTGAGCCAGCTGTCTTACTGACGAACCAGCTGGTGTGTGGCCAAATATAGCGGGCATCATAGTCTGCAAACACAAACAAGCACATTTTTAACTATGTAAAAGAAATGAGTAATCCTGCAGTAGTCTATGTTCGGAGTTATGTTGCGAGATCGAATAATAAATTATAGAATCCATTGGATAACTAAAGCTCTCTCCATATAGCCCGAAAAATATCCAAATTAGAGCAAAATGGCTCGCAGAACGGATGGCCAATGATGCCTGGTAGCATATGACGCATATAGCAAGGTGCAGGGTTTACCTGGGTACCCCTCTTTGATCACAAGTTGGACCGATGATCAGCCAAATCATCGGTCCAACTTCTGATCAAGGAGCAACCTTCACCTGTGCAGATCTGAAATCATGAAGGTTGCAGGTATCCACTGGACGGGCGGACCACAGTACTGGACGATGTGACGACCAGACGTTGACATTTTACGGCTGAATGATGTTGAAATACCCATTAAATAAGCATGTTTCTCTACCTACCGAGTTATGTTGGTCTTCGTTCCATCCACCAATCAAAAACAAAATGTTACTGCACAATGGTTGAAACACTACTTCATCACGGCACAAGGCCTGGCCGGCCCATGTGAAGACAATGCTTTGAGGCATAAACTCACCGACGCCGATTATAGACGCAATACTCTAAAACCATAATGTTTATAAATCAAATCAAATAGGAAATCTTACATTGGATAAGTTCTAAAAGAAATATTAGGTATATAAAAGTATGCTGTTGAACTTACTTCAATATTATTAGAAAAAGGTGCCAAAATATTCAAGAGAAGGTTCCGATTGTTAGCCATATAAGCGACAGGAGCCAGTGCGTGCATAGAAATGATCTTGGCGTTGTAAGTCGGTCGCATGGATCCCATCACGAAGAAAGCCGTGGTACCCTGCGAGTGGCCCACATAGTGCAGCCTCTCTTCTCCAGACACCTCCAACGCATAATCAATCATAGTAGGCAAGTCTATGTTTCCTATTTCATCCCAAGAGAACCTCCAGAATGCAGTGCTCAGTAAAGCATCAGGATTCAATGTCACGTGCCTGCGAGAGTAGTGGTTACCTCGGGCGTTACCCATCCAGACATCGTATCCTTCCTCAGCGAGGATGTATGCTGGAAAATGATGCATAAATTTAAAAATGTGTGGGTAACTCAACTCAAAGCATTTATTTTGGTGCGCCTATTATACCTATTGCTTCAATTTTTATCATATAGAAATGCACCCTGCGTTTACGTATTACTTAGTTCATGCATTAACCGTCCCACAAGAGGAACTAACATTGTATAGGTCAGGTAGGGTTATAGAAATATGAGTACCAGGGCGATAAGTTCCTCATACTCTATTGAAATGGGAGGACCCTCCGTCCTAATCTCGGGCAACTCGCAAGCTTGCGAGCTTCAGCACGCGCTTAATTCTGCTTGTGTAATGTAACAATTTGCGTGCCGTCAAATGATGAGTAGTTGGTATTTAGTGTGATAGGTAGTAGAATTTAGTGAGGCCTACATCTGTATAGTTTTGCCAAATTTCCGGTTCTGTTTGTTTATATGAGTTTAAATGTTAGTAAACGCAACCACCATACAGGAGAAATTTCTAGTGTGGGGCAACGACTTCTTACAAACAAACAAAAAACAAATAGAGGACAGTCTCCCCTATCCAGGATGTTGGTATATTCAGGGGAATAGCATACCGATAAGGTTAGAGCGAGATATATTTCAAGGCGATAGTTTGAGTCGACTTTGGTTCTGCTTAGCCTTGAATCCTCTTAGCACGCTGCTGTAGGATTCAGGTGAGATTCGGGTATTGTTAATGTCATATCGAATGCATCATCCGTGTATGTGTAATTATGGAAGAAGATGCCTAATAACTCTGCTTCAACTGCTTTGCCTTTTCCCAACCATGTTGGGGTCGGCTTCCAGTCTAACCGAATGCAGCTGGATATCAGTATTTTTACGTGGACCGATTGCCTATCTGAACTCCGCAACTCAGTACTGGATAAGACTTCCGGATCACTGACTACCTATGAGACATGTAGCACTATACAATATTATGAACGTCTCTGTAAACATACCATGTTTCTGGCAAATAAATAAATAAAATATGACGCCTGAAAACGATCTTCAAATGGCAACTGCGACCAAGTGATTAACGTGCTCTCCGAGAGCCGTTATGGGTGTAATGGATGGTCACCCATCCACAAACTGACTTTGGCAAGCGCGGCTTAACCTTGTGATTCGACTCGTACGGCCGTCATTATTTACCCACGAGTTCGACGAACAACTACCGGAGATTTATTGTGAAGGACGGCACAGTTGACATGCGAGTATGTCTGGCTATGGCATGCCATCGTCCGGGCGTTCTCGTCTAGCTAACGGAGAGTACTTGCATAAACACAACCTTGTAGCCAAAATTATCCATTAGCAACTTGATATAGAATACGCTTTGTGGAATTGGAAGTGCCGTACTACGAGCTAAAGTCAGATAGTAGTTCTTACCTAAACCCGAGCCAGGGCCCATAATGACAAAATCAGCAGAAGAACAAAGTAGACCATGCATCACGAAGACGACAGGTTTCCTCTGATTTGGCATATTGTTGGCGTCTCGTCCGTAAGGGATACGGTGCATTTGTAATATATAGCCATCCTCTGTCGTCACATTGTGAACTTCTACGGGATAACGATATTTTTTTATCAGATCGGGCTAAAATAATAACAAAATTGTAGAGTTATATCTGAACAGCATAAGGGTATTACAGAACTAGCATTTTTAATATAATGAACTCGACTCTTACTCACCACATCTAAGTTCGCATCTTCAAATACATTATCTGAATAGCGTGCGTCAACGTCCTTCAGTAATTTCTGAACTTCGTCAGCATGGGGAGGCCTCCTGGCGGCCGCCAGAGCGATGCATGTGACTAGGACCACTAACGACCCTCCACGTAACATTGTGCACTTGCAGCTAATAACTACTCATTGTGAACAACATTAGGTTCCACCTTTTATAACTTCTGTAGAATTAAGATAAAGAAGTCAATAAGCTTTGATAACTCAACAAATCAATCCAAAATCTGGTAAATAGCATAATACGTACTAAATCATGTAGGTATCGATATGTGCAAATTTTCATTAAGTATGTGCTTCATTCAGTACCGGTTGCCATCCCACATAAACTAATTACAATTTTCCGAGTTCTGCTGCACAGGGTGGCAGTATAAATGTTCAACTTATTTTGTTTATTTTTAGTCAGGGATACAGATTTACAATATTTTTTTATGTGAGTACAAATCAGTAAGCTAAACAGGGACTGCATACCGATACAATTTTGATATCGATATCACATTATCGATATAAATACTGATATTTCGGTATCTCTTTATCGATATTGGTACCGATATTTTTATTCAGTATACTAATATATATACTTTAGTGTGCCTATATCAGTATCGATACCGATACTAAAATACCGATAAATTACCAATAAATACCTTTTTCCGCGGCCGCGTCATCTTTGCGATTCACGCCATCCGCTCCCGGCCCACCTAGGTACGGTCGTGCGTGTGATACCTACGTGAATTTTGGTTTCTGGTGATTGGTGCTTCAAGATGGCTGGATTGACTAGCTTGTATTTTTTACCTTTAAAGTTTTTTTTTTTTTCGTTTATTTCTAGACCGGAAAGGCATGTACGCACCACGAACGAATAAAACATGATGAACACAAACATCGAATACGAAACATTTGGTTCGTACGTGTGGACGTAGATTAGCCAAGCGAATACGAACACTATACCTACGAACACAGTTCGGCTTGTGTTGACGCTCAACCACCCGGCTCTCTTTAGTAGCCATGGATAAAGGATTCGCCATTGGAAGTGGTCGACAGCGAAGTAGCCAAAAATATTTTGCGATTCATAAGATTCACGAAATATTGTTTCCAAAAGAAGATCCTATGTGGTGAGAAACAGTTTTGTACAAAAAGTACAAAAACCGAAAACAAAATGATGCGCCGCGCCGCCCCGCGCTCTCTCCTCGAGTTCGGTACGAATCTAGAACGGACGGAACGCGCGATAGTTTAGGTATGCCGTTCGTATTATTAAAAAAAAAAAAAAAATTGAAAATTTCAATGTGTGTGTTGTGTTTGTAATTTCAGTTAGATATATTATACTGTTTTGTCATTATTCAAAAACCAATTACCTTCGAAGTATTTATCAGACGGCACGGTTGGCGCAGTGGCTGAGCGATTGACTGCTGCGCTTCGTGTCGCGGGTTCGATTCCCGCACGGAACAAATATTTGTATGGCCTACAGGTAGTTGTTCCGGGTCTGGTTGTTTGTGTATGTGAGCTTAAATGTTTGTAAACGCACCCACGATACAGGAGAAATTCCTAGTGTGGGGTAGGTAGTAGGTAGGTAGTAGGTAGGTAGTAGGTAGGTAGTAGGTAGGTAGTAGGTAGGTAGTAGGTAGGTAGTAGGTAGGTAGTAGGTAGGTAGTAGGTAGGTAGTAGGTAGGTAGTAGGTAGGTAGTAGGTAGGTAGTAGGTAGGTAGTAGGTAGGTAGTAGGTAGGTAGTAGGTAGGTAGTAGGTAGGTAGTAGGTAGGTAGTAGGTAGGTAGTAGGTAGGTAGTAGGTAGGTAGTAGGTAGGTAGTAGGTAGGTAGTAGGTAGGTAGTAGGTAGGTAGTAGGTAGGTAGTAGGTAGGTAGTAGGTAGGTAGTAGGTAGGTAGTAGGTAGGTAGTAGGTAGGTAGTAGGTAGGTAGTAGGTAGGTAGTAGGTAGGTAGTAGGTAGGTAGTAGGTAGGTAGTAGGTAGGTAGTAGGTAGGTAGTAGGTAGGTAGTAGGTAGGTAGTAGGTAGGTAGTAGGTAGGTAGTAGGTAGGTAGTAGGTAGGTAGTAGGTAGGTAGTAGGTAGGTAGTAGGTAGGTAGTAGGTAGGTAGTAGGTAGGTAGTAGGTAGGTAGTAGGTAGGTAGTAGGTAGGTAGTAGGTAGGTAGTAGGTAGGTAGTAGGTAGGTAGTAGGTAGGTAGTAGGTAGGTAGTAGGTAGGTAGTAGGTAGGTAGTAGGTAGGTAGTAGGTAGGTAGTAGGTAGGTAGTAGGTAGGTAGTAGGTAGGTAGTAGGTAGGTAGTAGGTAGGTAGTAGGTAGGTAGTAGGTAGGTAGGTAGGTAAAGGTGCATTGCAAGGATCAGCTAGTAAATTATATTACTAAAGGTTAAGTAATAACGACGCAGCACGGCATCAAACGAACGCAAATTACGTATCACTTCCGCGGTTTTTTTTGTAGGATTAGATACGATCAAATGACTCCTCCCGCCCTGTTCATTACGGACTTACGGTACGTACATGCGAACAAAGTGTTCGTTGTTCATGTTCACCATGTCCTTGTTCGTTGGTGTGTGGCACGCCTTTAAAGTGTCTAAAGTCTAGTCTGCATATTATATTATAAATACCAATTTGCCTTATTTCCGTATAAAGGTAGATAAGTAAGTAGCAATATTGTAATCTAAAGTTAAAATTTGAAATTGTTAGTTTTCCTACGGCAAAACAGCAAAAATACAGAAGCTAAGCACCACGGCGTCGGGCGTACACGCTGCGTTTGATGCACTGCACTGTTGCCGTTCCGTTTCGGGCCGAGATAGCGCGCCGTCCGCGTGACGGGCGATCTCGCAACTTCGCGTTGCAGCCTGATATCAGTACTGAGTATCGATATAATTATCGATAATTTTATATGGATATTCAAATAACTGATACAAAATATCGATATTTACCCCAGTTATCGATTCTGGTATTGGTATTTTCTTTAAAATATCGATATATTTCGGGTATCGATATCAGTCCCTGAAGCTAAAGACCTCTACTGAATCAGCTACTCCAGCCCGAAATAACGCTTACCCAAATTACTTACTCTAACCGTAAGAACTGTTAGTGATGGGTAACTAGCCGAAATTTCAATAGCTTATCTAGCCGGCTATTTATGGTGGAATAGCCAGCTAGCTAGCCAGCTATTTTGGCTACTTGGCTATTGAACAATGACGACTAGTGCTCGCTAGCGGCGTAGCTAGGAAGGACTTGAATGAATAACGATCAACTGCCCTGCGATTCGAGTTCGATCCTCGGCGAGGATCCTCGCCGCGGCAACAAGATGTTAATAAATGTTTATTTCTTTTGTTTTCCTTACATCTGGCGGTAACTAACTACTACCTTTCTAAATATTGTATTTCGTTAATTCGTATACTAAACGAACAAAATTACTAAGTATAATGCCCTCTCTTTCTCTAATCTATTTTGTAACTATTGTGAGAAAGAGATGTGCGATGCGAATAAAGTTCGCCCTCGCGTCTCACACTACTCAGCGCGCACGACGACGACGGCGCGACGGCTGCAAAACGTAGTAGTTATATTATACTCTGTGGCGACTAGCCGCTGTGCCGTATTCTAGCCAGCCAATAGCCAATAGCTAGTTATCGTGCTGACGGATATCAGCCGTGGCTATTTTGTGAATAGCCGCTATTTGGCTAGTTATTGGTATAGCTACCCATCACTAAGAACTGTTATCAGTGTACTAGACGGACGTTGTACACTCATTCATTCCGTTTTTGTTTTATTTGGTCCGTTAAAACCTAGCATTAATACATTTTCCATGAATCATATTGACTTTTTTCACAGACATTTTGAAACGACAATCGTCGACAGTCGACGCTGCTCCAAGTTGTGTAGAACTTTGAATCTTTTACAATAGCAGGACTTTACTATTCAGGTGTATAACTGGGGCTGCAGTCTCGACATAGATAGCGACAAAAATCGGTCGTTAAGTCATAACGATGTCAAATTTCTTTAATAGATTTTCAACCTTAAGGTTTCGTAATAAAGTTGAAAATCTATTAAAGAAATTTGACATCGTTATGACTTAACGACCGAATTTTGTCGCTATCTATGTCGAGACTGCAGCCCCAGGACAGGGTGTATACTGCCCACAGAACTAACATAAATGATAACAAACAACTGAAATAGGTACCTACATGTTATTATTCACAGTGAAGTTTGGAAAAGGCAGATAAAATTTATCTAAACTTCAAAGAAGCAGTGCTAACATGTGGATACCTCTCCCTCTAATTAGTCGTTTTAATATAGGACTCTTTCTTCTCTAAGAAGAGATTAAGAATAATAAGAATTTAGGACTTATAAATAGTCTGGGATTTTGGAAGTTCAGGGAAAAAACTCTCATCTCTCAACTAAAATCACCGTTGGCAAGGTCGGAAAAAAGGCCACTTCAGGTCGTGTTTAATAGAATACATACTATACTACATGCATACTATTAAACACGACCTTAAACGTATTATTATAATCCTTACTTATCTCATATTTCCCAGTTGATTGGCCTGCTTAGTGTCAGTCAGTATCAAAAGAAATCATAATCATGAATAGGTACCTACTCAAGTTGTGTTATTTTCGTAATTGATTCGTAACTAATTATCTAATCTTTTGATATCAGTAAACAGTTGAAGATAAGAGGTATTAATTTGGCAGTTAGGCACTATTGAAAAATTCAACCCTCAGTGGGTGCAGAGCGAGATAGTAGCCGGTAGTAGCTCAGCGGCATTTATCATCGTAAGTAAACACAAATTCCGCCAAAGATTGCAGACAAACATCAACTTTAAGCTATAGGCTGGCAGCTGTCAGGTTTAGGTCACTCGGTTGAATGTCCGAGTTGCACTATGCTAGTGTCAATTTGCCTAGCTAATCTAGCTATAATCTTTCGAAGTTACCTTTCTAGATGTTTGGCATAGGTATCAAAATACTGAGGCCATAGTCCTGACAGAATTTACAGTTGATCTAATCTGATGAACTACTTATCAGTGTTCATTTAAACTATTGATGTCAGCTCCACCTTGGAATATAAGTGTGTGCTTTTCCTACGGTTCTCTTTGCAGAATGCTGGATTTGAAATCTGACCTGTCTTAATTATCTACTATCAGAAATCACATTACACCCTGAGAACGAAAGTGACCTAATAGGAAATTTGCGTTTTGTGGGAAATAATTAAAATTGTGTTCATGTTTTAGTTCGTTTTCCGGGAAATAAAAGAGACGAAATGTTTTTGTTTGTCTTTAACTAGCACGATTTCGTCACTTTTTGATACACTAGACGACAGCCCATGTTATTAGGAGTAGTTTTAGGTATTTAACTCAAATCGCTTTAATTTTGAGTTCGGTCAGTTTTGTTCTGACTGTAGGTCTAATAAATAAAAAATACAAGATATAACTGTAACTCGGTCGAGTGGAGTTTGTATTCGTTATAAATCACTGATCTTCATGCAATGGCGTCTGTGGCTTTAATAAGGTCGACAACTTTATCGTAAACTAGTTCCTTGGCATCGATACCATACATGAAATCAGTATGACTAAAGCTGCTCAAAGGAACTAGAAACCTGTTTAACGTCTTGCTACCTAGTTCTTCAAACAGTGTATCAACATCAGCGACTTCCGCCAAAGGGTCGCTGGCTGAATAATGAAGATACACAGGAGCAGTTACTTTTGATAAATCATAAGACGGAGGAGTTGTGGATCCATACTTAATATAATTGGCTAATGGAGACCCCTGGTCGTAGCGACGAAAGCCTTTTTCGGCAACACCTTGACCGTAGTGAGCAAGCTGTCTTACAGACGAACCAGCTGGAGTGTGGCCAAATATGACAGGCATCATAGTCTGCAAATACGAATACACATGTTAAATACAAGAATTCATAAACCATTGTAGGTAGGTTTATAAAACAAACTTGAATCATTCAATACTTGCCGTGTTAAGTTGTGCTTCGTCCCATCCCCCAATCAAAAATAAAATGTTACTGCATATCGGTTGAGACACTACTTCATCACGGCATAATGCCTCACCTGCCCAAGTGAAGACAATAGAATTAGGCAAGAACTCACCGATTCCGACCAAGGAAGAAATGCTCTAAAACGTAAAATTAACCAAATCAGACACACATTAGCTTCGCACGGTATCAGGAAATGTACACATCTACGCATACTACCTATTTGTATAATATAACTAATAACTCACTTCAATATCATTAGAAAAAGGTGCCAAAACATTTAAAAGAAGGTTCTTGTTGTGTGCCATATAAGCTACTGGAGCCAGTGCATGCATTGAAATAATCTTGTCATTATAAGCCGGACGCATTGACCCCAACACAAAGAAGGACGTGGTTCCCTGTGAGTGACCCACATAGTGCAGCTTCTCTTCTCCAGACACCGCCAATATATAGTCAATCATAGTAGGCAAGTCTATGTTTCCTATCTCATCCCAAGAGAACTTCCAGAATGCCGTGTTCAGTATAGCGTCAGGGTTTAAAGTAACGTGCTTTCGAGAGTAATAGTTTCCGCGAGCATTACCCATCCAGACGTCGAATCCTTCCTCGGCGAGAATGTAACCTTTAAAAATGAATGTAATAAAACTTTGATTATTAGATTATGTGTACAAATCAAAATATAAATAATATTATGGCAAAATTCCAGAAAAATTACTTTACCTAAACCCGAGGCAGGACCCATTAATACAAAATCAGCAGAAGAACAAAGTAGACCATGCATCACGAAGACGACAGGTTTCCTCTGATTTGCCACATTGTTGGCGTCTCGTCCGTAAGGAATACGGTGCATTTGCAATATGTAGCCATCCTCTGTCGTCACATTGTGAACTTCTACAGGATAACGATATTTTTTTATCAGATCGGGCTGAAATAACAAAATTGTAGAGTTATATCTGAACAGCATAAGGGTATAGCAGAACTAGCATTTAAATATAATGAACTCGACTCTTACTCACCACATCTAAGTTCGCATCTTCAAATACATTATCTGAATAGCGTGCGTCAACGTCCTTCAGTAATTTCTGAACTTCGTCAGCATGGGGAGGCCTCCTGGCGGCCGCCAGAGCGATGCATGTGACTAGGACCACTAACGACCCTCCACGTAACATTGTGCACTTGCAGCTAATAACTACTCATTGTGAACAACATTAGGTTACCTTTTATAACTTCTGTAGAATTAAGATAAAGAAGTCAATAAGCTTTGATAACTCAACAAATCAATCCCAAAATCTGGTAAATAGCATAATACGTGCTAAATCATGTAGGTATCGATTTGTGCAAATTTTCAGTACATATGTGCTTCACTACCGGTTACCATTCCACCAAGACTAATTACAATTTTCCGAGTTCTGCTGCACAGGATGGCAGTATAAATGTTCAACTTATTTTGTTTATTTTTAGCCCCCGACGCAAAAAGAAAAAAGTTTGAAGGCGCGTCTCTGGCGCCATCTAGTAGTAGAGATTGAAAACCCTATTTTGACATTGATTGTATGATTTATCGAATGAACATTGTGCGAACGAGAGTGACTTGTCACTCTGGCGGAACGTCGTAAACGTCAAACAACCGCCGTACTCGTGCAGTTTTGAATCGAACGATAGCGTGGACTAGACAGTTACGACGAATCGCGTACGTCCCAAAACTAAATCCGTTTTCATCTGTGTTGAGTTGAGCGATTGTTGCGGTTTAGATTGAGAATCGTGTTTATAAGGCTGGGGATCGAAGACGTGTCTACTTATTTCCAAAATACCTCGTGCGATTGCCCACTTTAAGATGAATGATTCTGATTAGGTACCCACGTGCCTTTATATATTTTTTTTAGAAGTGGGATTCGAAAAAGAGTCGGATAAAGAAACTCAGCCGCATAATCAACCTAGCAATAGTGGATTGCTCACCAATATGGAAGCCCTGCTAACCCGTTTGTTGGCGATGCCGCAGCAAACACTAACGCGGTTCAGTTGATCAAGTTCGACCCAGATGATGAAGATGCTGATGTTAAGGGCTGGTGCCGTGTTTCCGAGTGGATTATTAACAGCAAGAATCTGAGTGGCGTGGAACTTTTAATTGCTCTGACAACCGCACTAAAGGGACGAGCGGCATCTGTTCTGACTAAGTTGCGTTTGGAAGACTTAACCTGGGAAGTTGTGAAACAAACATTGCTGGCGAAATTTGCAGAGCCCAAATTGATACAGGACTATTTCGATGACGTGTTGCGCTTTCAGATCGGAGCAAAGGAAACTGTTAATGAATCGGCTATGCGTTTATGGGCACTAATCGAGCGTATCCTTAAAGTCGAGATGTCAGAAGCGGCAATCACTGGGTTCGTTATTTCTGTTCTGAGCTCGAAAGACCACATGATTCGTCGTGAACTGAATTCCTATGCTATCACAACTCGTGCTCAACTCTTCCGTACACTCGGTGGGATTTCTTTAAAGCGTCGTACTGAAGATAATGATGGTAATGACAATAAAGCAAAAAGACCTCGCCTGTCAGACTCGAAGTTGGAGTTCCTGGACACAAAATAGCAGAGTGTAAAAAGCGACGTGACGATCCAGCTAATCGAGTTGATGGTTTCAACACGGATCAGGTCAAGGATAAGTCGGCACCAATCACCTGTTTCACGTGCGGAAAGCCGGGAAGAGAGGTGGCGCAGCGGTCAGTGAGGTCAACACTTGCGACCACAAGACTTCGAGAGGTAAACTGACGACGGCATCTGGTGAGAATATCTATTTCCTTTTTGATAGTGGCTCCTCTTGTTCTTTGATTAAAGATTCTGTGTCTTCGGATTTTCTTGGCACTGAACGCAATAGCACCGTTTATTTGACTGGCATTGGGGGAGACGATATTGCGTGTAATAGACAAATGTCTAGCAAGGTAAAATTAATAATTTTTGCTTGACTATCTTGTTTCATATAGTTGCAGACAATTGCATTTCGTAAAACGTTATTGTAGGTAGGGACGTATTGAAAAATGGAGTGCGGGTTGAGATTGATAACGAAAATCTTCTCATCTCCACTAATGAGACAATATTTTTTGCGAAAGTGTACAAGGTATTGACATTGCGGCTGTAGATGCAGATTTAGTCGGGGACGGGAAGGAAGCCTTATTGCGTATTTTGTCGAAGTATGCTGATCACTTTATAAATGGTACGGGTCTAATGAAAATTGAACTTATTGATTCTAATAAAATAGTCCAACGGCGACCGTATCGTTTATCTCCCATCGAAAAACAGGTGGTAAGGGATAAGGTTCAGGAGTTGAAAGCTGGCGTTATTAGAGAGAGTTCCTCGCCGTTTGCTAGTCCGATTCTCTTAGTAAAGAAAAAAGACGACACGGATAGAATGTGTGTCGACTACAGAGAACTCAATTCCAATACGCGACCTGAGCTCTATCCCCTCCCACTTATAGACGACCAAATAGACCAGCTCACCGGAGCTTATTACTTTTCGTCTTCAGACATGGCCTCTGGTTTCCACCAGATTTTGATCCACCCAGAATCCGTAGAAAAGACGGCTTTCGTGACGCCCGAGGGGCAATACGAATATATTGCAATGCCGTTTGGTTTACGCAATGCGCCGTCGGTATATCAGAGGTGCATTAATAATGCACTTAAATATTTGAAAGATGGACCTCTGGTGTACATGGACGATGTCCTATGCCATTCCTCGGACGTTGCAGAGGGTCTGCAACGGTTAGACCAATGCCTGGAAGCTCTGACGAAAGCTGGGTTTTCGTTGAATTTACGTAAGTGTAAGTTTCTTAAAACCAAAGTTAACTATTTATGTTATGCTATCCAAGCCGGCGAGGTAAACCTAACTCCCTTAAAATTCAGGCTCTGGCCGATGCTCCTCCCCCGAAGACAGCGACTCAAGTTCGCCAATTTCTTGGCCTATCTTCGTATTTTAGGAAATTTATTCCTAGTTATACTCAGATAGTTGGTCCGTTGTACCCTCTTACAAAGTTAAAAGGAGGCATTATGTGGACGGAAAAACACGAGGAGATCAGATAAAACGTATTCGTATTCTCACGTCAGAGCCGGTTTTGACAATTTTTGACCTAAAACTGCCAGTAGAGCTCCACTGTGATGCTAGTTCGGAGGGATACGGGTTACGGGTACGGTTATCCAAAGAAGATACAATATGCCACACGTAGTGGCTTATTTTAGCCGCCGCACGAGGTTGAGTTTCGTTATCATTCATATGAACTAGAGACTGGCAGTCGTGCGAGCGGTCGAACATTTCCGTCACTATTTGCACGGCCGGGAGTTCACAGTTTATACAGACTGTAACTCATTGAAGGAGTCTAAATCAAAGGTCGATTTGACACCCCGCGTTCATAGGTGGTGGGCCTTGCTTCAAGCGTACGATTTTGATATTGTTTATCGTGAAGGGAAAAGCATGGAACACGCAGATTATCTATCGCGAAATCCCTTACCTGAGATCGCAACTGTAGAACATTGTTCAGATAAGTTTGAAGCTTCTCCTAGTTCTACTCCTGCAAAGAAAACAGTTAAGTTCGTAGAGTTGCATGCAGGTTGGTTGTCTGTCGAGCAAAAGCGCGACGCTGAAATACAGGACATTATAAAGAAATTTTCGGACGGCGATTTACCAGAGAATGTAGCACAAACTTATGACGTTAGGAATGGTATTCTTTACCGGAAAATTAACCGCAATAAAGTTGTTTCTTGGCTACCTATAGTACCACGCTCATTGGTATGGACTCTGATCAGTCACATTCATTCGGAAATTCAATATTTAGGCCCCGATAAGACTCTCGACAATATTTACGATATAAATTGGTTCCCCGATATGTCGAAAAGTGTTCGCAGGTTTGTCGACTCATGCATAATATGTAAAGCCTCGAAAGGTCCCTCAGGTGCCCAACCAGTTAGACTTCACCCCATTCCTAAAGAGTCAACCCCTTGGCACACGCTGCACATAGATTTTACTGGAAAATTGACGGGTAAGAGTGATCAAAAAGAATACTGTTCTGTCATCATTGATGCGTTCACCAAGTACGTCCTGTTAGAACACACCACCTCTTTACATGCGGCCTATGCCATTATGGCACTGAAGAAAGCTGTTTGTTTGTTCGGGGCTTCTAAACGAATTGTAGCTGATCAGGGTCGCTGCTATATTAGAGGTGAATTCATGAAATTTTGTGCGGAACATTACATTGACCTTCACTTCATCGCCACTGGCTCAAGTAGAGCAAACGGTCAGGTCGAACGGGTAATGCAAACTCTAAAATCATTACTTACAATCATTGAAAATGATCCGCACAAGAATTGGCGCGATGAGTTGGGCAACGTGCAACTTGCTCTAAATATTACAAGGTCTACCGTCACGAAATATACCCCGACTGAATTAATGTTTGGAGTTCAATCGTACTCGTTAGGAATTTCTAAGCTTTCAACTGGATATGGTCCACACGATCGTTTTTTAGAAGCGATACGCATAAATGCATCCAACAATATAAAGAAAGCTGCTAAAGCTGATACTATTCGTTTTAATCGCGGAAGAGCTAGAGTAAAGCCATTTAGTAAAGATGATTACGTTTTCGTAAAAAGTTCGGAACGCCATCAGACAAAACTTGACCGAAAGTTTAGGGGACCTTTCGTGATCACCAATGTTCTGGAAAATGACCGTTATGAAGTAAAAAGTGTAGATGGTCCTTGCCGTACGTTAAAGTATTCGCAAGAAAATTTGAGGGCTTAACGGAATTAGCTGAAGGCATTATGAATGATGAGGAAGCCGTGAAGGCGATAGATATGCAGTCAGAAGGCATTATTGATGCCGATTTTGAGATTATGTCGGCTCGCAGTGTTGACACCCTGACTGCAGATTCCGCTACTCTGACTGCATCGTCTGAAACGCGTACGGCCCCTTCTGAAACAGCTAGTGATGATTCGGTAGATGAGGGACCTATAACCTTTGACGTAGAAGTAGATATCCACCGAGCTTAGTGTTCAGAACCTAAGGTACGGTAAGGTAGATTATGTGATGTGACTACGTGTGGGTGTTGTTGTCCGGTTTTGCCCATTGGTTGGTAACTCGAAAGGACGCAAACCCAAAGACGAGATGTTGTCCGGTCCTGACTAGAGTGCTAGCAGGTTCGTAGGGACGCATGCGTCTGTGTGTCACGAATGGATAGTATTGTCCGGGCTTAGCGGTGCTGGTCGAAAGGACGTACGAATCTAGTTCGTTGACGTGAGTGATAGCGAGTCAAAGGGACGGTGCTGTCCGGTCTTGCACTTGGGGCAAGTCGTAAGGACGCATTTGTCTGGGCTACGCATCATAATTATGAGTGAGCCGATGGCTAGTCGAAGGGACGGTGTTGTCCAGTCTTGCACTTGGAGCAAGTCGAAGGGACGCATTTGTCCGGGCTACTCATCGTATGAGGTAAAAGAGCGGTGCAAGTTGCGAGAGTGAGTTCAAAATAGGCTGTGGCCTAAAGTAAGAGGCACTGGCTCATGTCAGGGTGGACGAGCATGGCGGCTCGACTAACGGTATGGTACCTTCTTGTTGCAGGAATTCATATTCTCCCGAGGACGGGCGATTGTCAGTCCGGCCGTGAAGGCGCGTCTCTGGCGCCATCTAGTAGTAGAGATTGAAAACCCTATTTTGACATTGATTGTATGATTTATCGAATGAACATTGTGCGGACGAGCTGGCGGAACGTCGTAAACGTCAAACAACCACCGTACTCGTGCAGTTTTGAATCGAACGATAGCGTGAACTAGACTGTTACGACGAATCGCTTACGTCTCAAAACTAAATCCGTTTTCATCTGTGTTGAGTTGAGTGATTGCTGTGGTTTGGATTGAGAATCGTGATTATAAGGCTGCTGATCGAAGACGTGTCTACTTATTTCCAAAATACCTCGTGCGATTGCCCACTTTAAGATGAATGATTCTGATAGAGGTACCCACGTACCTTTAAGTTTGACCGCAATGTGTATGTGTGTCTGTCTCTGGCACCGTTGCTCTTAAACGAGTGAACCGATTTGGATGCAGTTTTTTTATTTGAAAGCTAGTTTCTTGGCGATGGTTCTTAAATACGTATTTATCAAAATCGGTGCAGCCATTTACTAGATATGGGGGATGAAAATGGGTATGAAAAATCGAATATTTTCAAATATACCCAAGTGGGGTATCTAATTATAGGGCTAATATATTCTAATCTAATATATTATAATTATATTACATGTGTATATTACAATTAGACATGTTTTATCAAAACCGGCGATGCCATTTTATTGACGTTTCAAATGTTTGTTCGCTTTTCTTTGTTGAGATGGGGGTATTTAAATTTAATTAATTATTAGTCATGGATACAGATTTCAACACGCTTTTTTCGCCATAAATTAAGTCTTCCTTTTGGCAAGACTTGAAAGTCTTCTCATCAGAAAATACAGTCACCTCCCAGTTAAAATCGAAATAATCTCGAGCAAAACTTAGTCTTTCCTCTCTGTGTTTTTGTGTCAAAAATGGTTTTTAGCTGGCTTCCGATGATTTAAACCTTCAGCATGGACTGCATGGCGAACAGTCTGTAATGTAGTATCCAATTGCTCTGCAAACATTATACTCGTAGTTGGAATGAAACCATTTGTTTCATATTCTTCCACCATAAAACGTCGCTGAGTCGGGTTAATAAGCGGCGGCCTTTCACTTCTTAGACGACTCTTCAGAATACCTTCTTCTTCAAACCTCTGTACCCAACGGCTAACAGAAATTCTAAAAAAAAAACAAAATATGATTACACACTTGCAACTAGCAATTTATTTAATACTAAGAAAATCACACACCACAACTATCATCATAATAATTATAATTTTTTAAAATAACTTACACATTTTAAGCTAGTTTCAGTTGAAATTTGAGAAATATTAAGCCCATTTTTACGCAAAGTGACAATATTTGCCCTGGCATCAATACTAATATTAGCTTGCATCTTGAATAAAGACAATCAAACAATACGCTTATCGTAATAATAACACAAACGCTCGTGACAAAGTTTACCAACTAACAACGTCATAACTAACTACTTTGTTCAATCCAGAAGTTTATTTTGTTTCACATTCACCCTCATCTTTTTTGTTAATAATAAGTTCCAACTAATATTTAGAAAAAACATATCTCATCGGGTCTAACGTATCATTTATAATTAAAACACAAAAAGTGTAATGTCACTTGGGTTCGAACGCAGGCTACACCGTGCGAGACATTTTATCTATAGCGTTAACCGCTAAGCCAGATAGTCACATAATTGTTAGTTTGAAATTAAATATCACTAACTTAATACTCCGTCGCGACATGACAGGCTTGTCACTAAGGCAAATGATCATGATTATATCGCACTCTTTCTGACTAGATAATTATGAAAGAGTGCGATATACGAGATCGTGTATTCGTGTATGTGTGCAAAATGTTTGTTATGGAAAAAGGTCGAAAGTGCGACTTATTTTGATGCGATCGTTTTGTGAAACTGCTACTGCACTTATGGTCTCTACTGTACCTAGCACTTCAATTTAGAATGGGTGGATAATTGTCACACCTAAAATAGACCAATTTTGAATTTGAACACATCTCTCACCACATCTAAGTTCGCATCTTCGAATACATTGTCTGAATAGCGTGCGTTAACGTTCATCAGTAATTCCTGAATTTTGTCAGCTTGGGGAGATCTCCTGGCGGCCGCTAGAGCGGCAAATGTGGCTAGGACTACTAACAACCCTCCACGTAACATTGTGCACATGCAGCTGGTACTACTCATTGTGAACAACACAGACCACCTTTGTAGAATTAAGATAAAGAATTCACTAAGCTTATAACACAATAAACCATTTCACCAGAACTAATTATAATTTTCCGAGTTCTGCTGTAGAGGGCGGCAGTTTAAATGTTCATTGTTCAGTTGATTTTGTTTATTCTGAAACCAGCAGTCATGGATTAAATATTTTTTTCCAAGATTCACACGACGTGATACAATTCATTGTAGGTACACGCCTTTTCCCATGGGGGTAGGCAGAAAACATGTTGTGATTCCTGACCCAACCACGACATGGAACGGAGATTTTACTATGGCACAAAATGGTTATTTTAATTGTGTTTTATTGTGCCACCTATCCCAGGAATTTGTCCCTTGTACTTCTTGAGTAATAAGAGTACGATAGTGGTCGGGCTGGGGATCACGGTTCCTGACCCGACCACAACCAGATCTAATAAAATATCAATAGTGGGAAGTTACTGATTATGCCAAAAATATGTGTCAAATTGTGCCTATGGCACACACAACGCATTAAGTCAAGTAGTCACACTATGTATAATTTAGTCAGCAATTAAACATTTGAATTCTGTTAGTTGTGATTTGACTGAACTGTTGTCGTAACAAAACTGGTCATATAGGGTTACAGAGTAAGAAATAAAAATGGAGTTTATTTTGTCAGCTTTCTTTTATTCATCATTTCTCTTATTTATACATTTTTAAATATTTCAAAAACAAAAGTAAACAAAATATTTAAAAATATAAAAAAAAAAGATGGACCATCGACATCGGGAACAAGGTCCAGGCTAGTGGTCAGGAACCACTCCAAAAACCACGACCTCCAGAGAGAGGAACCGCCTCACTATTCGTGCCGTGTCCAGGAGTACTGCTTTCTGAATCAAGCCCAGCCGCGCAATGAGAGCCTCCTAAGGTGTTGGTCGAGGCTCTCTGCTATTAGTCCATTAACCGTAACGACTATCGGTACAATGATTGCAGAGTCCACATCCCACATGTCGACAACCTCGTGTATCGTGTAAAAAAATCAAGTATCTTGATTTACAAGATACTTGTTTTTTTTATCATTCTCAGTTTTCACGAGATTCTCGTCATGAGGGACAGTGATGTCAACAATCATTGCACGGCGCTCTCGGCGATCTATCACCACAATATCAGGTTTATTTGCTAAAATAATCCTGTTCGTGATGATAGATCGATCCCTATACAATGTGGCGTGACCGTTCTCGAGAACTAGGTCGGGCACGTACTTGTAGTATGATACTTCAGAACCCACAAGGTTGTATTGCAAGGCAAGTTGCTGGTGAATAATATTAGCTACTAGATTGTGTCTGTGCAAGTACTCACCGTTAGCAAGACGAGAACAACCGGAAACAATATGTCGGATCGATTTACCGGGACGGTGGCATGCCCGACAGATGTCAACCGTACCGTCCTTGACAATATATTTCCGATAATTGTTCGTCATGATAACTTCATCCATAATCGCACAGACGAAACCTTCAGTTTCCCCAAAAAGGTCACCGAATCATAGCCAGGATACGGACGCCAAGAGGTCTACATCGGGCCCATGTAGGGCCCGGAAAAAGCGTCCGTGTAGCTCCTGGCTCTGCCATACCTCCCTGCGGTCATTATTATCCAATACCACAGGTTTGCGCCAGTTCTCATTAGCCAAGGAAAGCGGGGTGAGGCCCTTGTCTACTGATACCACATCTCGGTGCATCCCCACGTCGGTGAGACTGCATACCTCGCGGTTGTGCAAGGGCATTTAAGAAGCCACGACCTCGACACTTCCGCGAGATATACAGTCTCATCACCGATGACCGTGGGTGATGCATCCGGTTTGCGGTCAGTAGTGTGCGAACCTTCCTATCCAGGGCGTCAAGTCCCGTCTGAGTCCATTTGAGTATGCCGTAAGAATACATCAATACCGGCATGACCCAACCATTAAAGGCGCGCACCTTGTTTCCGCCTGATAAAAGACTTTAACACTTTATTCAGGCGGCCAAAGAAGCGCTCCTTCAATGATTGTTTCATGTCGGCAGCATTGATGCCTAATGCTTCCGACATACCCAAATACTTGTAGGTCTCGGTTGAGGAGAGGAATCTAAGGAATATGGAATCCGAGAGTTTATTTCCCATGGATTCCATAATCTCCCCTCGCTTTACATGCAAGACCGCACATTTGTCCACACCAAATGCCATCCTGATGGCGCTACTAAAAGTTTCAGTCACTTTTAGTAGCTCCATCAGTTGCAAATTACTGGGAGCAAATATTTTGAAGTCATCCATGTAAAAAAGGTGAGATATAACTTGACCACCTCTCCTCAACCGGTAGCCTAGACCTGAATCCTCCAGCAGTGTGCTCAGAGGATTCAAGGTCAAGGAAAACCAAAGCGGACTCAAACTGTCGCCCTGAAATATTCCTCGTTCAATCCTGATCGGTTCATCGTTCCCAAGAACTTGTCGACATCCTGGATAGAGGAGGCCTGTCCTCCACTGCCCCATACACGACATCAAGAAGAGTTGCATCGATTTTGTACAACTCCAGCTCCCTCATGAGCCATGTATGTGGCACCGAGTCATAGGCCTTCTTATAATCTATCCAACACGTCGACAGAACCCTCCGGGATCGACGAACCTATTGGCTTATGGCCATGTCGATAAGGGGCAGCTCCTTAGTAACACGGGACCCATTTCTACATCCATTCTGAGAGACAGACATAATTGAATTGCTATCTATATGACGAACAATTTTTGCTCTCAGAATGGATGTAAAGACTTTATAGACCGTCGGTAAACACGTAATTGGTCTCTAGTTTTTAGGTTCCGTAGTACTACCCGATTTATAGAGCAGGTGGGTAAATCCTGTTGTAAAGAAAGGTGGTAGCGACCCAGTCTCTAAGGATGACTGGAATTGTGAGGCTAAGCAAGCGTGTGACCTTTGTAGCCATTTAATCCAAAAATTGTGCAGTCCATCCGGCCCTGGAGATTTCCTTTTAGGTAACGGACGGACTGCACAGGCCACGTCCAGTGGACTAATAGAAATGGCCTCCATTTCTGGAATTGAGTCACACGCTCGCTCAACAACACGCATCCAATCAACCTCAGTGTGACCGACGGGCACCGACCAAATACTTCGCCAAAAAGCATTTATGGCTTCGTTATCCGGCAGATGCACGTCAGTCACTCCTTGAATGGTAACGGGCCGCTCCCATGTTCTGTATACCCACCATTCGTCACTCTGGAACATGCGGTTCTGAATGTAAAAATTGCTAAAAACAGTCAGTGTTGTAAAAAGGCTTTAATTATTGCTTCTTTTTTTGTTCTTCTAACGTCACCTTTTTCCACGCTTCATTTTTACTAAATAACTGATATAAGTTCTCAAATAAGGCACTTACGAAAAATTTATAGATACCAACTACCCACATTTCAGCTTTAAAACTAAAAGCAAAAAGAGTCGTACCTCGTGACGTAATTAACAATAGTTGTAAATAGTGAATCATAGATCGACATATCAAGTTGAAATTAACAACGAATTATGCGGCAAAAATAAAATCAAATTTCTAAGTCAACGCAATTAAAAGATATGACCATTTATGTCGCTTATTTGTTCAATTTCTATGGAAATCGCTCGGGAATCAAAACCTATAGGGTACTTCCCGTTGACCTAGAATCATGAAATTTGGCAAAATGCAAGATCTTACATCACAAGTAAAGGAAAAGTCTGAAAACTATGTTTTTATATTTTAAAAGGTTAATTCTTAACTATTAACTTCTTGACCCCTGTATTAATAGTAAAAGTATGCAGAAAGGGTTCAGCTTGTACTGTTTAAACGAGTTAATTTATGTTTAAATTTCAACTTATCGTTATGATGTGGGTTACGGAACCCTCGGGATTCGAACCCGACTCGCATTTGACCGGTTTTTTATACAAGCTTAACACACTAATATAATGCTACAAAACATAGTGGTTGTATTTTTTTTTATAAATACATAAAGGGTGTAAATAGACCCTTAACATAAACGAAAGGCACTTGTTCTCCCTGTCACTGCGATCATTTTTTTGTTCTAGACCATACCTGGGAACCTTCTAGTTACGGAGATATTGTTCCAACTTTTTCACAAGTTTTTTTTTAAATACATGTTTTTAATGTAAGATTTTTACTTTACACACCTCCACGACCGAGATAGTACGAGACTATTCAATCCATTCATCAGCACAATGCTATGAGTGCTTTCCATCGAGTCCTACCGAAAAACGTGATTTTTCACCCCAAAAAAAAAAGTCGATTCCCAGCAATAATTTTTGCGTGTAAAGTTACTTAGCTTGATGTACAGAATGCTTGGTTGACGGATATGTGAAGGGTCTGTTTACACCCGGTATAGGGTCTAACTATTCATACACGAAATATTTTCAGGGAATCATCTAACGGCTATAACAAAGCCATTTCAAGGGATTTTTTTTTATGTAAGTATATTATTTTATAAAAAATAAATAATTTAAAATTACTTGACCTACAAAATAAATACTAGCTCCTTATTTTTAAGCATCTATTACGATAGTTTACTACATCGTATTTACCTACTGTCATTGTTAGATATGGGAGTAAAGGTTTTATGCAAAGTCTCAATTTTTTTTGAAAAATAATAATTTTGTTACAAAAAAAACACTCGGATAATTTTTTTTTTTTTTTGTTGCTTTCTTGACCTTTACGACTTATAGAAGTTACTCTTAAAATATTTCGTGTATGAAAAGATAGACCTTATATACAACGTCTAACAGATTAAGCGCAATACCTCAGACACCCCAATTAGAATATTAAATTATAAGTCTTAAACAACATCCGTAATTAAATAAATTTAAACCAAACCTACCGACCGACTAGAGAGCAGCGGTGGCCCAGTGGTGGAGACCCCGACTTACGAACAGGTTCGATCGAACCCAGCCAAGCGCATTACTTTGTGTAAGTTATTTCATCACCACTGCTCTCAAAACGGTGAAGGAAAACATCGTGAGGAAACCGGCATGTCCTAGAACCAAAAATTCGAAGACATGTGACATCTACCAACCCGCACTGGGCCCGCGTGGTGGATTATAGCCCATTCCCTCTCATAGAGAGGAGGCCTGCGTCCCAGCAGTGGGAACATTAATAGGCTGATCATGCTTATGCTTATATGCTTAAACCAAACCTAGTATTTTTTATAAAATAGTTATCCTTAATAAACGCAAAACGTATGTGCATCGCACACACACTCATGCAATGTTAGCGGCCGACGCGACACGCACACTCGTGCGCCCGCCAGCTGACCATAGTTGTAGGCATTAGATATGCGTTAGTTCAATGAACGAAATTTTCTAGTAAGTGAAATTATCAACACGAATCTAAGACTTTAGGCTTAGTAACGGGGATGCATTTAAAACAGCAACTTTATCTTTCGAGATTGCACCCCCGCGAATCCCTCGATCTCTCTGATAAGTTGTGTTTAGGTACAGTTTATTGTTTGTACTACAAAAATATTCAAAGACGGCGTGTTTAAAAGATCGGTAAGATTTGAATCATAATATTTACAGTGATAAGAATATAATCGTATTGATAGGTAGAAGTAGGTAGATACTAACAAAACTGGACTTTACACTTAGACTTTAGACTTTACACTTAGCTTATTAATTTGCACTATTTCTGCGATCCACTTTCATTAAAGTTTCAAAATGACCACCGCCTTGTTCTATGCACTTATTTGCACGCTTTCTTAAATTGTATTTCAATTTTGTAAGCACTTCAGTATCACTTTTCACCGTCACAAATGCTTGTTCAATTTTCGTTTTAAGTACCTCGACACTTGTAGATTGACTGACGTACACGAGCGATTTTATGCGACCCCACAAATAAAAGTCTAATGGTGTTAAGTCAGGCGATCTGGGAGGCCACGGCACAGGTCCTCCACGACCTATCCAACGACTGCCTTACTCCGCATCCAGGTGCCTCAGTCGCTAAATTGCAGCCAGCAACGTCCTGGCGCTCACACTGCAGCCAAAACGGTCATTGAACTCCCGACAAGCTAACGCGACATTATCAAGACAGCGAGCCAGTGTCCTCACCATCTCCGTGTATTGTATGTTGGTATACCGGAAAGCCATCGCGGAAAAAAAAAATATTACGGAAGTAAATTTAAGAACATCCACACTACATCGCTATCGGCGGACGACTAGCAAAGCAATGTTAGGTATTGTACTTGTGGTATTCAGCGTTGGCGGCGGCGTGTGTCCGACACATACGCCGCCGCCACCGCTTTTCGCATAACCGTCAAAGAGGTTGCCGACAAATGCTGTATCTCTTTGCAATAAGTTCTAAATTTCTTCAAATTAAATAATTTTATTTTGTAAAAATGCCTAAATATGTTTGTAGGGATACTCTGATGACCAACTAAGTTAGGTCGTGTATTCAAATAAGCCTTACTCATTGGAGATAAAGTTGGAATTCCTTTAGATTACCTCTTTATTTGACGCACACTGCTTTTAATGTAAAATGCATTGATCTTATTTACGTGTGTGTATTATGAGCTATGAGCGAACTACAAATAATGTCGTGCGTTTTAGTAGCCCTTATAGCTCTGAGTTAAGGTATCAATTTCCTTGTATTAAGGATTGTATTAATTTGTCATGATACTGTGTTTCTAATTTAAGTTATTTAAAAGATTTTTCCGTCAAAATTTAACACCTATTTTTTATGACGGAAATCGATTCACAAGCCGATTCTGATCCAACTACTTTCAGGAATTGCGTTTATTCTGTTACTCGTTGTATACGCATACGAAGTCGTGAACACATCCAGTAAAATAAAATAATAAAGTGCTTTATATATAGCATAATTTCACAAAGAAAAACTGCTTGCAAAGTCGTAGTAAAATTTCATAGCGTGTGATTGACACACTTTATTTCTTAATTATTCAATTTTATCCGAATCAAGATATTCGTTCGGTACTATTCATTTCACAGAATATTCCGTGATATGAATAGTAAAAGAATTTTGTGTGCCATAGGCACAATTTGACTCATATTTTTGGCATAATCAGTAACTTCCCACTATTGATATTTTATTAGGTCTGGTTGTGGTCGGGTCAGGAACCGTGATTCCCAGCCCGACCACAATCGTACTCTTATTTCTTAAAAGTAAAAGGCACAAATTCGGATAAGTGGCACAATAAAACACAATGAAAATAACCATTTTGTGCCATAGTAAAATCTCCGTTCCATGTCGTGGTCGGGTCAGGAATAACAACATCAGAAAGCCACAGAACGCCACCTGCTACGATCTTAACATACTCTTTTTGCCTCGTCCACTTTCATAAACCTAGTCATACACGCAAGCCGGTTGCGAATTCTATTATCATAGTTACTATCATACCTCAAATTTTCCGTGGTTAAATAATAATTATAAAAGTTTGTAAAGGTCGGCCCGTGGGTACGATCATCTTTTACTTAACGGTTTCCTCTGTGCCACTAAAAGCAAGTTAAGTCATTGGTCTCGGTTCTCATTTGTAGATCTTTGTCAGTCGTTACAGATAGCCAGTGGCCCGAACGTCTGATAACCAGTTTTATCGCATTACCCAGTACTAGCTGGCGCGTGGAGGTCAGATAGGCAGTCGCTCCACGTAAAATACTGCCAACTCCAACATTGTCACAAGAAATCTTAATAACTTTAGCTTCTGAACTTAGTTACTTTTGTTTGTTTGATTTAGTTTTTTGTCATCAACTTCTGAAGCTAAAGTTATTTTTCACTGGTTTTATTTATTGCAAAAACTTTTTTTTATTTTTCCATTTTTAGTTGTAATATCCTATACAAATATTTGCTATGCATTTATTTTACATTGTTATCAATACATTTCATGGTTATTTGTTATTGTTAACAATAATTGGGGATAAGCCAATTGCTTATCCATATGGGTGTACTGTAGACGTCTGCGTACCCCCTCAGAGCATACAGGCGTGATGTTTATCTCTTATAAAAATAAAAGCACCCTATACATGCAACCTTGGCGGTGAATAAGTTCGGCAGCTACCTGCTATTAGCAAATAAGGTAACAAGACTAGGTTGAACACCATAGGTAAGCCTATACGGGGCCCTACAGTCAATGTTGCATCGGAGTGCATTAAATGTAGATCTTTTTAAATGGCAGAAATATTTTCCCTGTAATAATCATTGGACTAGGCATAATTTTAATACTAGAAATAAGGACAAATTAGATCAGCCACGTTTCAGATTGTCAAAAGTACGCACTACTTTTATGGGGTACTGTGTAAAATGTAACAATAAAATACCACTTGACCTTCTACAACTTAATGAAAAGAAATTTAAAACATGCATAAAACGCACACTATGTAAGCGAGCATATTATAAGTTGGACGGAGCGGAGGGGAGTGTCAGACTTGTACTGACTAAAACCCATCCATGTTCCTTCTTTGCCCTTTATATTCCAGGGCCACGGTATCTCTTTCGAACAGTCCCGCAGCCCTGGCAGGCATCGGCCCATGCGGACCCCTACTTGATTGCTGACATCTCTTTGAGGCGCGCGTGGAACACGAACGCGCCGTCGACACGGCCCGTCGTCATAAGACGGCCGGACGGCGAGCTAGCTAGCCCATAACTCGCCGTCCACAGGCCAGCGCCTACGGTGGTCGGAAGCCACCACGTGACCCCCGACGCCCAGGGCGTCTCCCGCGGCGGCTGGGACGCGAGGTTCTTTCCCTCTCACGTCCTGCCACCTCCTTCACTAGCATGACTGCTTCGCAGAAGGAGGTGACGGCTTTAGATAAAAATGCTTGGCTTAATGCTGGTCTTGCTCCACTGCCACTTGGGCTCACGAATTAAGATTTTAATGTTTGGAAGAGATGCTCCCCCTCTAGTTCTTTAATTTATTTATTTTTTCGTTTAGAAGCTCAGTTACTTTGATTACCATTGTATTATATAGATTAGAAGCATTATTTCAGTTTTATTTTTTGGAAAAAAGCAACAATTTGCTACTCCACAACCATAGGGGCAAACTGGTTGATTACCATGTTAAATTATTGTGGAAGCTGCAGAAAATTGTAAAATATCCTTGCTTTGTATAGATTCCATGTTAGTATTATATAACTGCATATCACATGTGTGAGTGCTATGTACTGTAAGGCTACATCTTAAATTTTGTTATCTTTCATAGAATGGAATGTGCCTTGGTGGCTGAGAGAATGTCATGCTCACTCAAATGTCTCGCTGATGGTGGCGGGTGTGTCGGGTCATTTAGTTCCCTTCAATATGGTTGAGTTGAATGGCGCTGATCCATGCGTCATGTTCGTGAACGGGTGCTGTCAGTTGAGACTGGTCACCTCTTAGCTGCCACGGTTTATTTTAATTACTTTTTTTGTTTTCATTGTGATTTAATCTTTTACTCTGGACGCTCTTAGTGTGCAAGTCTTTCTACATCATTGTCACATTTATGTATAATCTCAACATGAATGATGTAACTAAGATTTTGTTAAAATATTTTGATTTAAAAGAGTATCCATGGAGTTTCTTGCCCATTCTTCTCCATAGAGATCTACGCTTTGGAATGTGCAACTACAGTACTTTCTCAAGTTATTATGTCTTGTGAATGTAGCTTCGCTTCTTTTTTTTTTTTTGACATTCAAAAATGCCTGTGATGGCCTAATTGAAATAAATGCTTTTGAATTTTGACTTTTGACTGATGCCCGATTCAAGTTGACATCAGTCGAGGGGATATATAAATCTTATCTTTTAACTCCCTGTGGATTGACCTGCTTAATGACTAAATAATAATCAATTTGGATTATTTAGAATGAATGAAAGACTTCATTTCTCATTAGAGATACTAAATGTAACAAAATTTTAATCTTCAAATAGGTTTGTATTACTTATTATTGGTGTTAAAATTACAAAATCTGATATTCCTCCATTAATTTAGAAAATATATTTCAGTTATTTTGTGTAATACACAAAAAATAACATGATTGTAAAGATAAATAAGCATTTAATATTTTTTTAAGGCATTCCAGTAACAGCATAATTCCACAAGTTAACTTAATTAAGCAGTGCTAGAAATCTTCATCATCTGAGTCGAGAGCGGCCCTCCTTCTGTCAAACTTCACAGTGCTAGTGGACTTGGGCATCTGTTGATTCAAAGACTCGAGTAGTTGAATGAGTTCTGGTTCGGTTATTTTATTGCGAACCTGACCCATCTGGGCCATTCTACAGATCATATTTTCAACCATGGCACCCTTTTCTGGTCTACTGAGTTTAATTGTGTTCACTGTAAAGAAAAGCATAAGATTATTTTACTGTCTTGTCATGATAATATTTTGAACTTCTGAATATCTGTGACATTTTCATCATAAATAATATATTATGATTATTAATCAATATTATGTTATTACGTCTAGCTCTCGCGTCTTGACTGAGTGCTTGTGCAAGAATTGTGTGTTTAGCTTCCTCCATTTGCTGCATTCTTTCTTCCTGTTGTTTAGCATGGCTAGGGTCACCGGTTCCCTGAAATACATGAGACGAATATAAAATAACAAATGATTGCCTGTTATGGGTAAAATTACGCTAGGTAGAAATAATTTATTCCAAAAATCGGAGGAGACAGGGAAGTATCGAACTAAACATAACCTCTCCACTCTATGATTCACACTCACCCCATGTTGGGCCTGTAGCTGTGCAAGCCGCTGCTGTCTAATCTTGTCTAATTCTGGGTCGTCCATGTTAATTTAAATTAAAAAATAGATATATTTTTAAGTCAATTCGATATTTTTATTGCTTTTGTTTTTTGACATAAAAGGCAGTATTACGTTCCGTTTCAAGTCTTTGTAGTATAGCTATATCTTGTTAGTTTTTGTGATATTAAGCTTGAACAGACTGTGTCGACTGACAAACAAGAAACGCAACTAAGGGAAATAAATCTTATACTACTAAATGAGCAATATTTGTATATTTTTAATCATCACGTCCTCGGAAACGGCTCTAATGATGTCAAGTCCATCATCTGCCTAGCCTTTTCCCAACTATATTGGGGTCGGCTTCCAGTCCAACCGGATGCAGCTAAATACCAGTATTTTACATGGAGCGACTGCCTATCTGACCTCCACAACCCAGTTAGTACTGGGTAATGCGATACCCCTTGGTAAGACTGGTTGTCAGACTTTTGGGGCCACTGACTGCCTAACGACTGTCAAAGATCTAAAAATGACAGCCGGGACCAACGGCTTAACGTGCTTTCCGAGGCACGGAGGAAACTCGGTATGTAATGGGTGGTCACCCATCCACAGACCAACCTAGGCAAGCACGGCTTAACCTAAAGATGGACTATTTTTAATGTACCATGTTTTTACACAAATAAAATTATTCTAATCTATGATAAAAGTTGCATTATGTTCGTTTGCGGGTGCGAAAATTTGTAGTTAAGCCTCATTTCTATAGCATTAAGTCCGCCTCTGTACTTTTGTGCTTGAAGTGTTATGTAAATAAATTTCTAAGAAAATTCGTTTTCTCTATTTTCACCCTCAGCTCGGGCTCCCCTGCTACGACGGTACAGAACCCTTTATGCACGATTCCAACTCGCACTTAGCCGGTTTTTTTATTATCATTTCCTTCAGTAGGTAGGTATCTACATTAGCAAGTAAATTATACGTACATATTTAAGTTATGGAAGAGCCGGGGAACCTGCTAACACAGGCTTATTTGTTTAAAAGGAGGCTACAATCACTAGTTGTTAAGGTTTTCTTGCTGAAATAATAAACCGTTTATCGTTTTCATCAATAAGGTCCGGTATCGACTGGTGCAATCTTACGGGAGGCAGCTGGTTATCTTGATGTATTGTAGAAATTACTGATCCATATAAAGGCAGGTTCACATCTGCGTACGAACAGAGCACGTGCGCGAACCATGCACGCTACACACTTCGCATGGGTAGGGACGAATCACATAGGTGGGTAAGAAGCGCGCACGTCTCTCGCGAAGATGTCAAAAGGTGTCCATACTATGTTCGTAAGATACACGCGAACCGCGCTATTCGTATTCGCGAGAGGACATTATAACTTGCACGCGAACCGCTCACTATAACGCGAATATGTCAACTGCACTATATTAAGGGCAAGACAAAACAGAAAAGACGTAAGACGAGGACGCGTTTTTCATTTCCGCGTCGCGTCCGCGCCGTCTTTTCTGTTTAATAAAATGTATTAAAGGGACGCCGCGTCTGCGACACGACCTCGTATTACGTCTTTTCTGTTTGCAGTACTCTGTGACGGCACTGTTCGCGGATGTGCACAAATGTGGACACGACTTTAAATACTCAAATACATGGAAAATAATAATGAAGACTAATTATTAAAAGAGGTTTATTTTTTTACGTAACATTATCATGCCACTGGAGTGTTTGGTATTCCATTTTCCCATGAGTATTGAAAAAGGCGAAAACAGCTAGTTTATTTACTGCTACAGATAGTCTCCCAAATGCTACAAACTCAGTAGGGCTGATGGTGGCAGTTTGGTCATAAATACATCGCACCATGTATGTTGCATGAAATCTCACTGGGTCTCCTGAAACAAATTAAAAACAATCAGTTGATACTGTCAATACCAAGGGGTCTAACTTCGTACATGCTGCTTAAAGTTACGTAATGATTAACATTTACATAATCATACATTTATTGACATTTAAACTTCCCCTAATAAGCAAGCCGGAGTTTTGGCAATTCAGGGAGTCGCAGATTGTTTCCGTAATCTGCCGCCATTTTATCCATCATGTGTCAGTTCATTCAAATTACTACCAATTTATTACTATAAGAAATTCAATTTAAACAATTTTTTGTCTTAAACTACCAGGGTATAAAAGAAAGTCACAGCCAAATTTTGATCCATTTGTAATATGATGTTTTCTTTCCCATAAATTCTTAAAAATTCTGTATTTGAGAACACCTTTTCCTTCTACAACACTGGGTATTAAAACTTCAATATCAACCATTTCCTTCTCTGAAACAATAAAATATATTATATCATGAGGTAACTGATGAGATGACGAGTAATAGAGAAGTATGGAAAAAGAAGATAATATACTGCACCAACCCCAAATAAATTAGGATAAGGGCGGGAGAATGATGATGGATGATATCATTCTAAATTTGGTAATTTATTAAATAAATTAATAAAACAATATTTACCTGTAGCTATGTAATGTTCTGTTGGTAAATGCGTGAGAACATGTGCAGGAGCAAGTTTTGGCAATTTTTTTATTTCTTCTTGTAATAATGTTTGTTTGTCTAACTGAATGTCTGTGAAATAAACAAATTCCATTATCAATTTTATTTACAAAACTTAGTCTGGCAGCACATGTTTTCAAGCTGTTAGCTACCAGTAACTCCTCTGGACAGTAACTTTTGTCTTTTCCCAGCAATGATAATGTCAATCTTCTGGGACAACTGTTCTATTTTTCTCTTCTTCAAAGCCTCGCTTTGTTCTGATAAAACACTGCAACAGTAAGAAACCATGTTAGCATCAAGGAGGACTAACTTACTTTTTAGGGTTCCGTAGCCCAAAGGTAAAAAACTGAATCCTTATAGATTCGTCATGCGTCTGTACACACAACAGTATGTTGTTATTGAGGCACTACAAGTTTAAAGAGATTCAAACTTTTTGATCCATTGAAACTAATTTTAACAATAACAATTATAATTTACTTTTGTTCCAGGTCTTTAATTAACTGTTTTTCTTCATCTGTAGGTTTTCTTGTAAAGTTTGGTAATTCGAACAACTCACAAACACCCTTTTCAACTAACAATGCAGCTTCTTCAGATGTCAAAGCCATTGGTAATCCTAAAAATATAAAATATCATAATTGTGACCTGTCTGCTCGATTTTGAAAGTATAATAATTTAATTGTTGCAGACACATACCTAAAAAATCATTTTGCCTCGGAAACGATGGTATAGAACCAATTAGCGAACCGCATATGCGATGGCTAGCTCGTAGAACGTACCAATCTAGATTTTAAACAAACTTTATTATGGCAAAATGTCATCAAAATAAACTTTATTTAGCGAACACTTTAATAATTACCATCAGAATTCCATACATAAGCAATGCCATTTTCAACGTAAAGCGATATCATGGTACGATTTTAATCACTAAGATTGATCTATAAATAAAGACAATAATCATAACAACACAAAATGATTATAATTTGAAGTAATACAACAACATTGAGTAAAATTAATTTCGCGTTTGCTTCGTTTTGACAAAAGTTTGACGTAATGACATTGACATATTTGACATATATTCAATTGATAGAAAATATTTAATGGAAATATTGGAATAGAAGAGAATAAATCTTTATTTGCGTGAAATATATGGTACATACATTGAGGTTTAAAAATAAATAGGTTCTACATATTCCGACTACTAATAAAAAAAACAACATGCAAATATTGTTATGTGAAAATAAAAACTAAACAATTAAGTTTAGTTAATCCAAAAATACATGACCCCAAAAAAAATAAAAAATGTAAATTTTAATATAAAATGGCATATAAATATGTAAAATCGTAACCTAAGTAAATTATTCCAGATAAATTATAATATACCTAAAAATAGTAAATAAACTGCTAAAGTTCAACCCCATGATATTGTAAAATCATTACTAACGTCTTAGCTTTAGAATAGACCATTGACCGATACGATTATCGGTACAATGAATGCTGTACGCCCGACGGCCAATCAAGCTATACAAAACCAGTTTATGCGGATCTCTCAATGTACGAGTAACCTATAAAAAGCGAAGCCAAATTATACTGGAAATGCATAGCTTGATGTGCCGCCGTGTACACCCGGCGGCACATCAAGCTGTGCATATTCATATTTACGTACACGTACGTGAATACACCACTCATTGTGCCACAAGTCGACAACCTCGCAAGCCAGATAGAGACTTTTGAATTGTTTACCTTTCTCTGTTATCACGAGATTCTCGTCATGCGGGACCGTTATATCAACAATCATTGCGCGACGCTCCAATCGATCTATCACAACAATGTCAGGCTTACTGGCTACTTATTATTTTTTATTATTAAGTGACTAAAAGAGTGATGTGAATGTTGATGAATAGAGGAAGGCTAAAGAAAAGATGGATGGATTGTATGAGGAATGATATGAAAGAGAATGGAGTAAATGATGCCGTGACGTCTGACAGAGGAGAATGCAAGAAGAAAACGTGTTGCGCCGACACAAGTTGAATGGGACAAGGGCGGGAAGATGATGATCATGACGCAGTGGGTTTTCGCAGTGCCCCCGTAACGGGGTGCGGCTTGCGGTCACGGGACATCGCCCCCTGGCTGCGGAGGCTTTACCTTGGCCCGTAACTACGGGCCCGTCGTTAGGTAGCCTATTAATGAAATCAGCATGGGACCAAAGAGTAGAATAGGTATTTAAACCAAAGATGTGACGATTTGTGATTTCTCTGTCTTCCAAACATCCTTCACGGACTAACGGCCAGTCGGCCACAGACTATTACACGGCTGTCACAATTTAATGTCACTCGCCAACACTTACCAATATAAGCTGTGAGCTGTTATTTGAAAATAAAATTGAATTACAGTGGTAGGGAGATGTATGATTTGTTATTATACAATCAACAAATCTGTAACAAATTTACTGCTCCTGGAATTGTCTAACTTTCAGTATTACCTGTATATTTTGGCTATAATAAATTTTTTGTTAGTGACTAATTTCTGTTTCTATTTCAAGTTATATAATATACTAAACTAAGATTCTAAGTAATGACAATCAGAAAAGTCATAATTGGTATGTGTGTTTTTCAGCATTATATAAATCCTTTACAAATCCACATTGTCTGTAAAGTCAGCAAGTTATTGAGGACCTAATCTCTAATCATAACATTCGACTTTATTGACTTCACCTTATCGCCGGTAGTTGGGCATTCAGTTATGGTCCACCTTACTTACATAGCTATGTAGTCCTCCATCCAACTTTTCGAAATGCAACTATTGTAGGGTGTTTTAACGTCATCATTTTGTTCTAAACAGCAATTATGCCACAAAAATTTGGCTGCACTACCACAGTACTAGCTAATATTCAAATTTCTAACAGGAGGCACTAGACTCTAAAAATATAGCTGCAATGTGTGTCTCTCAGGAGTAATGTCTCAAATGAATTGACAGGCTGGAGCGGTAGTTTCAATACTTTTTGATAATATAGTTAATTAGAACTGCATTTTACTACTACTTCATAGATGTAGCATATTAAAATAAGCAACACAATTTATTTATTAGAAAAAGTTAACTTCACAGCATTCTAAACATTACACCAACTTTGAAAAGTATGAATTTATATGAATTATAACTTCTATTGCAGGTGGTGGCACTGGCTTCATTGGAAGTAATTTAGGGAAACTACTTGCTTTAAAAGGCTACAATGTCCTCAATGTAGCCCGTATGCCAGCCACCAATAACATCTCATGGACAGAGCTAGAGAAATCAGGCTTGCCAAAAACATCACTAGCTGTTGTAAATTGTGCTGGCCAACAGTTCATGGACTTTAAAAAGTCTTGGACACCTGGGTAAGGTATCTCAATAATTACTAATTTTATTTTGAGATAACCGAGTGGTTAAAAACTAAGAGAATGAAGCAGAGCATATTTTAGACAGACTTACATGAATACTTACCTTCTTTATCAATTTCGACTATTACGGCACTATCAGCAAGACATAAACACCACACACACACAACAACACATTATTTAACATTACCACATTAACACATTTGTTTCACTTTTTAACATTATTTTTAAGTGTACTTACTAACTAAATTATGGATTGTTGTGTCTGATGCAAATAACTAAATAAACACACACAAACACACACACACACAGAAACACTCACACACTCGCATACTCACCATCACCTACTACTATAGTCACACGTGCATAAACAATTACATACTACCCAGAGCTGTTAATTACTTCTTGTTTCCCTTTATTCTTAAAAATGGTGTTCTTAAATTTAATTTTATAAAGTCTCAATAATGTCAACTACCAATTATTAAGGGAGTGAGTGAAACAAGCCCAACACAAGTATTTTATTTTTTTTACTTACGTGGGCTGTTTCATTCACAATTGTAAATGAAACCATTTCAGACTACCTACGAAATATATTTTTTTGATTTTTTCGCTCAGTATTATTAAACGTAAAGATAAGTAGAATATAAATCTATTGAAGATGCTGCTGCTGCTACCTGTAACAGTACCAATATGACGGGGTGGAAAAAACATTTTATCTAAAAAAGTGACTAGCTAGTACTCACCTTTAGATTGTAAGAAGCTTGTATCCAGTGCAACTGCAACAAGCTTTAGTAATAGACATTACCATTTAGATATTCTTTTTTTTCAGATTTAAACAAAATGTCCAGAATTCCAGGATATACACAACCAAAGCCCTAGCTAAAGCTATAAACCAAAGCAATAACAAGCCAAAGGTTTATATAGTTGTCACTGGCGTGGGTGCTTATGAACCTTCTGAGACTAACAAGTATGATGAAACCAGTCCCACCACAGGGAATGACTTTTTCTCCAGGCTCACTGTCGAGTGGGAAAAATCTGCTTATGTAGATCCACCTGTTAGACTTGTAAGTACTTATACATATTGTAAGAGACAAGTAGTTAGTCAAAGGGCAATGGAACGCTGTATTTTGGGTGTCATAAGACAAGACAGGGTTCGTAACACCATGTTCACGTCGGTCGCTTTTGCATACAGCAGAAGAAAACATGTTGCGCCAACCCCAAGTAGAATGAGACAAGGGCATGATGATGCATTTACATAGAGCACCTTAAGTTGTTAAAAGTCTGCATTGTACAATCGTGTCTCTTATATTCTCGTATACTCAAGGGTTATTTTTGTCTGCGATTGAACTTTATGATCTGCTTTACCAACTCAGGACTTTCTCAAAGTTGTATACCATTTGGATCTTTGTTATAAAGTGATTATATATAGGTTTCTATGCAATAGCCTGATTAGTCTCTACTTGAAAAGGTATCATGTGTCCTGACTTGAAATAAGAAAGAACTTTTTGGGCCACCTAGATACAGGCTGTGTCTAGTTTGTGACCCACGGCTACATGTACTTTTGGATTATTTTACTTTGCCCAATGTATTTTGTTTCATTGTTTGTATGTTAACCTAACTTGTGTGTGTCAATAAATTATTATTATTAATTTTTCATTAATTTAATATCATCAGGTAATCATTCGTTCGGGTGCTGTGCTGGGCCGTTGGGGAGGTATGGTCAAGAATATGTTCCTCCCGTTCTACCTCGGACTCGGCGGCCGCCTCGGCAGCGGCAAGCAGTACTTGCCGTGGATCCACATAGAAGACCTTACACGACTAATACTCTTTGCTATCGAAAATGAAAGCGTTCGCGGTATACTGAACGGCGTGGCGCCGCAAGTTATCACTAACGATCAATTTACACAAGTAAGAAATTTATTTGTACAGACGCCAGCACATCAAGCTACCCGAAACTGTCAAATTTTCCCAATCAACCTTGAACCTGAAATGCTTTAGTGATAAAGTTGAAAATCTAGTAAAGAAATTTGACCACAAATTTGTCGGATTTTAGTATGTATACAAAAATATTGGAATGATAACAATAACTTTATTTTAATGAAATACGGTACAGTAAGGTCTTGACTTGAACACAGTGTCATTTGGGAGTCATTAATTTGTCTGCTACTAATCTGTTCAGATTCAAGTTTAGAAACTGCTGTATTCAATCAGCTATAAATTGATTCTTGGAAGTTGATGGGTTGGTCGGGACTTTGGGAGAGCGCAGTTTAGATATTTTATCCTTTTGTTATGTCATGGACTTTATTTATATTTTTATTTAATTTCAGTCTTTCGCCAATGCATTGCGGAGACCCGCTATTCTGCCAGTACCCGAATCCTTTCTGAATATTTTGCTCAACGTTGAGAGAGCAATGATAGTAACTAAAGGGCAGTACGTCGTACCAAAAAGAGTTCTAGATTATGGTTTCAAATATAGGTACTCAGATATCGAAGATGCTTGTCAAGAGTTCGCACACCTCTGTCCGAAAAAGCATCCTCTTCAATAGATTTTTTTTTTAAGTAAGCTGATGTTTATAGATATAATAGATTAATAAAAAATTTATTGATCTGCATTTTTTGTTATTGTGTTTGTTATTTGATATCGTAATTTTTGTGCACACTTAATTTTAAAAGAAATTATATTGTTGACTAAAATATAGTGCGTAATTAAATTATTATTTACACTTCCTTAGCGAAGCATGTCTTCTTCCATACTTCTCTATTAATAGTCGTCATCTCAGCAGTCATCTCCTTACTACTGCTGAGTATAATTATGTCTGGAGATGTGCGCGGTTGATGGCAATATTTTCGCCCCTTACATAACTGCGAAATGTAAGCGTACTATTAGGTGGGCTACTTAACTCTGCCTAACCCCTTGCAGATTATAGGTTCGATGTAATATTTTATGATTTTATACAAATACCTGTCCTTCCCCGATTTATCTCTTTTTTCAAGCAACTTGGTCTAACACGGCTACATAAACTCTGTCTTTACAAGCTAAGCTACACCTAGTCCTAGCCAGTTATACGTAGCTTAGCTATGTAGGCTTTACTGAGTCACCTTGTAATACCCGGACAGTTATCTACTTACCTGGTTTTGTCCGGCTACTCACTACCCTAGTTTTCCAGACTACGGACAGCCAAAAGGAGGGGAAGGGTTATGATTTTAGGCGTGAAGGAATAAATACTTTTATGTTCCACCATAGTGCCTAGACTATTGAGTCGATTTTGATGAATGTGGTGTCAATGTCAAAAATTTTATTTGAACAAAATCAATATGGCGGTTACCATATCAAACAAGTGCGTGTCGGGCCACGCACAATGTAGGGTTCCGTAGTTGCCCATCAAAATATGCGGATTTGCCTCCGAACGATGATTTTTATTGTAGAGTAAAATCTAACTCATAATCATAAATCAAAGGTTTATTATAACAGGTGATTGTTCAAATGCCAGTATAGCCCTGGCTGTTGTACTAGGATTCCCTGTATCACAAGAGCCAGAAGACTACTTAAGAGTCTTTGAGCTAAGCTGCGGACATACAGACAGACATGGCGAAACTATAAGGGTTCCTATATTTCTTGTCTACTACGGAACCCTAGAAATTGGGGGTCGCTGGAAATTGGTCTTTGCCAACCTACTAATCTGTGTTAAATCACATTAAGTAATGAAAAGACACGGTTACACGAACACCGAAAAAACTGGCATCAATGTCTTGTTTATAGATTTTTAGTGGCCGTTTTTGTCGTAAGGAGCTAAACCCGTACATTCTAATTCTGGAGGTGTAGGTCTGTAGGTACGAGGGCGGGTCAATAAGTCCGTGACTTTTTGAATTTCTGACCTCTTTACTGAAACAGCAACACTGCTCCTGTCAACAGGCATCTGTCAGTTGACTCCTGTCAAAATTTAAACTTGCTGCGTCAGTTAGTTTGTGTTTGACAGCTATTTTTATCAGACTACTCACTAATTTGAGGAGAAAATGGAAAAAAGTGAATTTCGTGTGCTTATTAAGCATTATTTCTTGCGAAAAAAAACCATTACCGAGACCAAGGCTAAGCTTGATAAATACTATGGGGACTCTGCACCATCGATTTCAATGGTAAAAAAGTGGTTTACTGAATTTCGTTGTGGCCGTACAAGCACTGAAGATGCCGAACGTCCTGGACGCCCAGTTGAGGTCTCTACACCCGAAACAATCGAAAAAATTCACGATATGGTGTTGACCGACCGAAGATTGAAAGTGCGAGAGATTGTGGAAGCCGTAGGGATCTCGCATGGCTCAGTGGTTTCAATTTTGAATGATCACTTGGGCATGACAAAGCTTTCCGCAAGATGGGTGCCGCGTTTGCTCACAGTCGACCACAAACGCAATCGTGTAACAACTTCACAGGAAGCTTTGGCGTTGTTTAATCGCAATATGGAGGAGTTTTTGCGCCGTTTTGTAACCGTGGACGAAACATGGATCCATCACAACACACCAGAAACCAAACAACAGTCAAAACAGTGGGTTTCTAAGGGTGAATCGGCGCCAAAGAAGGCCAAGGTGGGTTTGTCAGCCAATAAAGTTATGGCGAATGTTTTTTGGGATGCACGCGGGATAATCCACATTGACTACCTTCAAAAGGGAAGAACAATCAATGGGGAATATTATGCCAACTTATTGGACCGATTCAATGACGATTTGAAAAAAAACCGACCTCATTTGGCCAAGAAAAAAGTTCTTTTCCACCAAGACAATGCAAGGGTGCACACATGTGCAGTTGCCATGGCAAAAATCCATGAATTGGGCTATGAATTGCTCCCTCATCCGCCCTATTCTCCAGATTTGGCTCCGAGCGACTACTTCTTGTTCCCAAACCTGAAGAAATGGCTTGGTGGAAAAAGATTTGACTCCAATGATGAAGTCATCTCGCAAACAAAGGCCTATTTTGAGGACCTCGACAAATCATTTTTTTTGGAAGGGATAAAAAAATTGGAGAAGCGTTGGACAAAGTGTATAGAGCTCAAGGGAGACTACGTTGAAAAATAAAATTATTTTTTTATCAAAAAATCTGTTTTATTCCAAAAGTCACGGACTTATTGACCCGCCCTCGTACTTTATCCATTTTGGTACATCTTACTATGTAAGAAGGTCTAATAATAAGACATGCCATATTTGTTTTTAAATATTTTTATTTTTTTAAATTTTGTTTTTATTTAGTTCTAATATTTAATTTTCCTACCAACATCGAACAGATTTGAGCTTGTCCAAGATCTTTGTTTATACCTTAATTATTAATGTAATAGTAGATAGGAAAATGCATAATATTAGTTAATTATACCTAGGTACACAACATTCGTATAAAACTTGCAAACATTTGTAACAGATTAAATATAACATACATTTATAAATTGACCTAGTTATCTAAACGGAAATTAACGTCTAAATATAAATATACTTATTAGTCTTATTACCTAATAAAAACTCATCTGGACGACGCTCAGAATTTGGGTATAGAGGATCTTTCTAGAACAATATGGCCGCCAAAAACGGCAAGACGTTTGAATTTACTCTACAGTTTAGTTATGATTCATATTGTGAAACAAGTGACAACCTTTGAGGAGTGAGTACATCAAAAGTAGACGTGATCAGTTTCTATGAGTGTAGAGTATGTTTGAGGTTCAGTTCGTTTGATTCGTGTGTTCAGGGGTTTTTCGCCTCGATCTGTGCGAACCTCTCGACTAGCTTGCTGACGAAGTTGCGCAGGATGTCCTGGCGCATGCGCCCTACGTCTAGGACTTCTTCATGGTTAGCCTCGTCGTTGTTCTCGTAGCTCGTCACACATTCGTTGGTGATGAGGGATAACGCGAACACGTTTAAGTCGCAGTGTCTTGCGGTTATAACCTAGAAAAAAAAAAGCCGTTACGTTTTCTTTTCACAAAAATTGCACTGATCCTTATCACTGTCAGAGAATCCTGGAGGTGGGATTGTAAAGGTACGTATTCGTGTATGTTATTGTCTTTTTGGAAATGATATCCAATCAAAATCACGTCTGTATTCCAAACGTTGTCGACAGTAAGTTGCCGATCAAGCCCTTGCCACCTCCACCCCAAAGCCTTTCTAAATTGGGCTTGCCACCACTAAACTAACGAAGCCATAGAAGTACTAACGATCATAGCAAACACAGATTATCGAAGCTCCTCTCCTTACCTCGTGAACGGTGGACATGCCAACTGCATCGACTCCGACCATCTTCAACATGTTCAGTTCTGCGACAGTTTCAAAATTAGGCCCTCCTAGGCAGGTGTACACGCCCTCTCGCACTATGTTGTCGATGTTCAACTCTTTCGCTATCTGCAAACAAGATCATTTCACAATTATTACCAGACTAACTTTTACCCACGGTTTTGCTTTCGTAGTCTTTCCCACTGGAATCGTGCATTTTTTGGGAATAAGAACTAACAAGAAGTAGCCTAAAAAATACACAAATAGTCTATAAATCTTAAAATGAGTAGGTAGGTACTTGTAACGTCACGTAGGATTAGGGATTTTAGTATTAGGTTTTGTAGTTTTATCAACTTCTGCTAACTCATAAGGCTAGTCTTATAATCTATCTGCACGTTTTTAGTTTCGTGACTTTCGGGGAAACCTGCAACTTGTCGGTACCGCATGGAATTTTATTGAGGTAGGTACTACAGATACCTAATCAGTTCCGTGATCAATTAGTAAATACGGTCGAAGTTACAAACGGATGTAATAATCAACAAACTCAATGTTTAATTAAAACGATGTCTGTTATCTACTCAAGACATTTTACTATCGCTTACCTAAACAAAATTTGCCAAAAAATTCATATGATTTTTAATCTCCAGTCATTTGATCCTACACGATAAATTGGACTATAATATAAAAAAGCCTTATCCGTAAACGTGTTGTTCGGGTTGTTCCATTAAAACTCACGTGCAATTTATCGTTGGAAGAATGTGTCCGAAATGTCAATGGTCTTCTCGATAAATAATTACTAAACCAGTATTCAAGTTTTAAACACTAGTGTAGTTATCAGAGCGCCCTAACAAGGCAAACAGGAAGGTGCCGCATACAACATTACGCAGCTCATTTTGTTGTGCGTCAAGTTGTAAATCGTACGAGACTCGCGACCCCCGATAACCTTGGCTCTAGTTATGTTAATGAATCCCGAGTGCGCATTCACAAAACATTTTTAAAGGATGACAAAGGGAACAGCTATAGTTATCTCAAATCTTTAGCCGCATCTGCCTCTCAGAAAGACGCACATTGCAAGTCATAAAAACTAAGATGAAAACTCACGTGCGAGAAAATGTGTACCGTTGATATGAGTATTCTGTATCTGACATAGCCCCCCGTGATAATGTCATTAACGGTGATAACACTCAGATAACGCAGTTGGTAGGTCTTACCTCTCTGGCGACTTTTCTATATTCGTAGTTGTAAGCTTTGCTCATGGGTGGGAAGCGAGGTCCGAACCTCTCGTCGTTGGGTCCGTGCAGGGGGTTGTTGCCGGCGAATCCCATCATATTGATGTGGTCCCTCACGATCATGATGTCGCCAATTTTGTACGAAGGGTTCAGGCCTCCTGCCGCGTTGGTAGCGATCAAGGCTTTGATACCAATGAGCTTCATCACACGAACTGGTAGGCAACACTGGAATTTCGGAAAATACTCATTAATAAAGCTACGTTTTTTTTTTGTTAATTTTCTCAAAGACCAATATAAAGACATTAGGTCTTTATATTGGTCTTTCATAAATAACTTGAGACGCTGATAGTACCCATAAAATAAACGGTGGTATCTGCGTTATTTTTGGTATCTGCGGGCTTATTGTACCGCTTTTTTTTGCATTTTATGAGTAGACAACCGCTTTTTTTGCATTTTAAGAGTAGACAATTATTGTATTATTCATTTAAATTATTATTATTTCCGATTCATATTTCGCAGAGACTGATATGACTTATTTTGATAACGCGTGAACAGCTGCTCTGTTAGACAATGTAACTGATTAGTTGATTGTCCACTGTTTGAAGAATTCGCACAGAACGCGAAATTAATTTATGATGATTGGTCATAATAAATTTATTTAGAGTTTTCGACTTTAATCTTCTCTCAGCGTGCATCTCACATGGGCGATTAGGGTATGTTCAGTCATTTGTTTGTTAGCAATTTTAAGGGGTATCTTACTGCATTGCACATATCCTTTGTGCGTAATGTGCAAAACAGGACTTTCCCTAATGCGAATAAACGGCTAGGTTTTAGGTAGAGGTAAGTATTCGTCAACAAATTGGAATTCTTGACGGATAATCCCACCTTATTCACCTGGGCCTGAGTGATCAGTCATCACTGACATGAAAAAGGTGAAATTGGTCCTTCTGTACATAATATTTCTACAAGATATTTAGGCAAAACTCACAAAAGTAATTAAAAATTCAGCTATGAGAAGTTATAAATGCGTTTGTGCCAGTCGTTTCTTATGCTGAGATTTATTTTTATTTATCAGCGTAGCGTACTACGTTTTAATTTATATTAAATGGTCATAAAAAGAACAAGAGCGTCGGTCGCTGGTAGTAGTTTATCTTAACGTGTCTGTTACTCTCCATTGTAATGCTCATAACAAGAGATAACCCAACTGCTGGGGGTCGAGAACGCTTTGCATCAGCCACATCCAGATACGGGTAAGTCGATGACGAGAATTTTCCGTAGATTACAATAATGTTTGTTTATAGACGCGTAGTTTATTAGATACTTAGAGGCCGTAAGACTTTAGGAAGTTTTACATCATTGTTATCTGCTTAAGGAAACAATATTTATAGATGTTGTTTACAGTTTACACTGTGTGACGCTCTCCAATATAATTTGCTATCTTAGAACCCAAACCCAAACTTAGATCACACTTAACCCAGAATAGGTAATCAGCAATAACTGTTTATGAAATGTACCTTCCACAATGGGTATCCCTCATAGTAGTGGAACCGCCCTTGCATGGCCACCACCGGGACGCCGCTGATCTTACCGAACACCAGCTGTCCATGGTGTCCCTCAACTGTGCTTATCGGGAAATTCGGGATGTCTTCATATAAAATAGATTCTGAATCTGTTATGGTCTCAGCTAAGGATCCTGTGGAAGATATGAACATAAATTGTCATAGTGTCGCTTTTCACCATATTTGATAGTGCTCTATTGAGTAAAGAGTCAGTCTGCCCACTTCTTCGCTTGTTAATACTGTTCAACTTTCAAAACATTTAGTACTGTGAATACCCAATACCTTCTTATAAATGCAAAAAGTTTGGCATAAGTATAGCCCACCAGCCACCTGACGGAAAACTGCACCCCCACTTATGAACATCTGCCGCACCAAGCTAATGCATTGCCAGAGAAAAGTTGTCGAGTCTAATTTTTACTTGAATGTAGGTTAAAGTAGCAGTTTGACTCATTACTGTTGCAAGACTAAGAGAGCAATGCAAAGTGAACATTTCAATGAACATTACAACTACCCATATTATTGAAATAATCATATTTCCACCACCAAGTTATATAGACGAAACCAAAGAACGAATTTGAGTTGGTGATTTTTTTATCATAGGTAGGTTTTGAAAGGAAATGGAATGTAAAGGCAGTCAGATCAAACTGAATCTGTGTGACCGTATATGTTCCCCTTTGCATAACTTCGTAAGTTAATAGTAGCGTGAATAATATATACCCTCTTTCCAATACGAACCCATCCCAGAGCCGCAAATAATACCGATGTGTGGCTTCACCGATATGCGAGACAGTAAGAAGTTTGCGATCTCCAGCAGAGTTTCGTAAGAGTATCTGAAACAACATGAAAATGGACCTCATTATCATGAAATACCAAGGGTGGCGAACAAAACTGCTGCATGTCATTATTTTCTGAAAACCTCTACGTTATCATAAAGAAGAGTGAGGGTAGATAGGCGGAAACGGCCGGCTGCACTTTCAAGATGGGGAAGTACCCAACTACATATGATACAAATGCTACATAGGTATTTATTACAGACAGGCTTCTTCATCAGATTCCTACATGGTCAAAGCCATATATAAAAAACAATTATTGTTTATGACACTGTTTCATTGCAAGCATTGCTCAGTTGCATCGTGACTCGGCCTAATTTATATGAACTCGATGCGGCAGCAAACGTCATACTGATACGCCGGTTCAATTGATGCACTTGGCATAAATGTGAAAACATGTGAGCTTCGGTAACAGTTGGATTTGGCAAGTCATACAATTTTATCACTGGCCTGATGTTTTCTTTAAAAGGACATACGTTGCGGTCGCCAAAAAAATGTTCAAACCAAATATATAACAATGGTTCAAACCAACTGAACATCTGTAAACTGAACGGTGAATGGTGTTGCAGCTGTAAGCTTTTCTTCCTGAAATAGGTAGAAATGCGTCTATTACCTAAGTTTATCGTACCTACCCGTAAGCTATATCGTTGCAATCTGCAGTTTATTTGCTTTTGTCCGTGTAGATAACGTAAACCTTATATGACTTTCTTGGAAAATAAATTGATTCATTGGTTTGATAACAATTTGTCACTCCTAGTTATTTGCTATATCAGGTCCTCGATTGTTGCACTTTTCTCAAGTTTGTTAATACATAAAACGTTTCTTGTATAATGATTTTGGTATTAAGCGTCTCATTAAAATAATCTTATTTGAACCTAGTTTATTTGGCGTAGTATTTTAATTTGTTATCAGAACTGACATTGTTTACTTAAAGCTTTATCTGGATCAGTCAAGATAATTGCGTGATAACTTAACACGCCCCCACAATAAAAATATATCAGAAATCCGTTTTATAATCACGTTTGTTAAAATATAACCACTATAAATGTAACGATTACATCAGCAGGTTGCATCTTATCTATGGATTTTCCCAGAAAGAAAAAAACCCTGTCTATGTCAAGAATGTCGGTGTTCTTGTCCAAAGAGTAGAATTCTTAAACTTCTTGTCTCTTGTGGTATGTCATCGCCGGTCGCGGTCTTTCCGCGCGCTTGTCAATTGCATGTAATTTGCAATCTACATCTCTCCGGGCGTTCGTGTCGGCACGGAGATGATTTTAGTCATTATAGTCAGCGCCATTTCGTCGAGGAAAAAAACATGTTTATTATAATTCCTCCATGAAATTCCGTCTAGTTTAGGTACAAGATCAACTTAAATTAAATACCTGGTCTACCTACTTACTAGACTAAAGTAAGAGCAACTTCCTACGGCTGTTGTGTAGTATTGTTTTCGTAATAATTATGATGAATCACCCATTATGCTGATTTCCCCCTGGGTGAATAAAGTGCTATTCAGTAAATAATATGAAGGCAGCTAAATGTGTACAGTCAAAAAAAAAAATTAAATAATAATTCACCCAAAAGTCGAACTTTTTTTTAAAACTAAACGATATAAGTAACGACAATTGACAACGTCTGTTGATGTAAGTTGGTAATTGCTAGATCGAATATATTTCAAGGATGGAGAAGTTTCTGAACACTGCGAATGATTGTCATTATTGTTTCATTTATCGTTTAACCCTTGTTAACGTCTATTGGATCGTTAGTATAACAATAGATCTCTCTAGAAAATTATCGATAAGTTCCGATGAATGGAAGGCGGTTGGGTACAAGTTTGGCGGGAAGACTTAGGTAGTGAAAGGCACGTCATTAGTTGGTCAAAATTGATTGGTGGGTAACTAATTGCTTGGCAAATTGTTTAACAGTTAGTTACGCAAGTTGAATATAAGATAAACCTAGGTAACTATGCTAGCATTAGAACTTTAAGATGTTATTTTTAAATTAAGTAATTACATAAAATCTTGTTTCTAAACTAAACTAAACCAGGGCCTACAACTTGAACTTATAACACTTTGACCGAGTATTTGTAAACACGGCAGCTGAACTAGTGGTAGTACATACCCTTTAGTCGAATTTCCATTTCCATTAGCACCATCCGTTTCGACTTCAGGCAAAACTTTCTTCGCCGGCACGAAAGCCTTGGCGTCATTTATGTCATTCGCGTTAATTGGAGCCATCACTGAACTTAATTAATTAATTGAAATTTATAAAAATTGAGCGTAGGTGTTTATTGGTTGATGTCCGAGGATGTAATGCGGTGGACGATTGCCCTCGGCAGTTTTATACATTGAGTCAGTGCTCAGTGGACGGTTTGATACAGTTATCGTCGTACAAGTTCATTGGGTTTGTTAGTTTCAGCCAGTGATCAGTGGAAGGGTACGTCCTCGCTTATCTATAAAAAATAAGCGTTTAATCTGTATGTTTTTAATAATATATTTAAAATTAAGATTTTGTTTGGTACGCACGACGGCCAATCAAGCTTACAAAACCAATTTATGCGGATCTCTCATTGTATAGGAAATCTATACAAGCCGAGGCCAAGTTATACTGGAAATGTACATCTTCATGTGCCGCCGTGTGTACCTAGACATGATTGCATTGGGTTACATCATTATGATACGGTTTTTTTTATTCTTTGAAAACGAGTATAACCGTCTATTGATTTTATGTATTCGTTTATGAATTTATTTGGCAACACAAATGGGTCAGTGGTTAGTTAATAAATCAGAGGTTTCTGCGTGACAACGGTCGCCCGGGTTCGATTATTTGCAAAACATTTTATCTATTTATTGCCTGTTAACAATTTATTGTTTCATTAGATACAAAACGCAAGTATGCACAAACTATTAACTAAATTACCACATAGTAGTTTCGTGCACACTGATTTATTTTGCAACAAACGAAAAAAAAATGTTATGTAAAATACCAAGTAGAATTTTTGTGGAAGGTGAACAAACTTAAATAATAAAAGCCTCAGAAATTCTCAATAAATTAATCAACTACCTGCTCACATTACTTATGTAAGTATTTTTTAATTAATTGCCCACATCTGCAGTACCTAGGCAATTCAAATAGTTTTTAGATATTCTTAGGTCAGGGATATCAACTTATTGAAATCCTAGCCTTATACGTTGATATCTATGTATTAGGGACACGCAAAATATCTTAAATATCTATTACTACAGTAACTAGTCTTGTTTTATTTATTTTTGGTCACCCGATGAATTCATTGAGAATTAATAGTCTTCTTATCGTAGGAACACAAAGATTTAGATAACATAAATATTTATATACCATGAAGTCTCGCAAAGTCATAAAGAACGTCGACATAATTACATAAACTGATGCAAGGTTGAAAAAATTGAATTGATAAGAAAACCGTTTTCCATTGGGTCCCAACCTATGGTCCGCAGACATTAGCAAGTATAAGACACGTAGGATAATAAAGGCGTTAACAAGTCAAGTATCTTGACTTGGCTCGCGAGGTTGTCGACATGTGGGATGTGGACTTAGCGATCATTGTGCTGATAGTCGTATCAGCCCATGGCTTATTTGCTAAGAGCCTCGATCAATACCTGAGGAGGCTCTTGTTATGAGGTTCCTCTCTCTGGAGCCCTGACCGCCGTAGCTTGGACCCTGTCCCCGATACCGGTGGGCTACTATTGTTTTACATTTTGAAATGTTTTTTTTCCTGTTTCTTTTTTAAAGAAATATTTAAACATTTAAATTAATATGTAAAGAGTGTAAATATCTAAAGCGTTAAGATTGAGAACCTATCAGAGTCGGGGTGCTAAAATTTTCGAGCACGCTTCGCTCGCTCTTGCAAGATTGTATTAGCCTTTTTTTTCAAAATTCGATAAACTTTTTCTGTGAATGGAGCGAAGAAAAACCAATTGTTTTCCAGGTATGTTTGGTAAAGATTTCTTGCTGACTTAAATTGCTCTTGTATCCTACTTTGTCTTAATTCTAAAGCTGTTCTGCAAAAGTCGTCAGAAATATTTCCATTTCTTCATGATTATTCTTTTTATTCGAGACTCCTGCATAACACCGTTTTCATTAGCTTTTGCTTAATTTGACGATGTTTAAGAGGGATCAAGGCAGTTTCCAAACGTTTTCGAGTTCGCAGCGCTCGAATTTGCGTTTTTTTGTTAAATCTGTATAAAAGGCCAAACGAAAACTTAACAACTAAGATACGGGGTGCAGGCATTTTCCACTTTCCTAGACTGACCTAAAAGCTATTGCCAATTAAAAAAAAGTCATATCACTTTGCTAATGGTACTTAAGGTAAGTTTTTATACTTATTAGATCAGTGCTTGGTACACAGTGCTTAGAATCAGAATGTATAGGTATATTGAGCTAGGTAGACTCAGAATCTAACTACTTTAGACTAGATAAGGAAGCCGGAAAACTGTGCAGTACGGTACAAATAGTAAGAGACCTATGTTCACAAGGATTGAGATAAGGTGAGTAGATTGATTATCTGTGCCCTCATAATCGTCTTCATTTCCGGGGTTATCAAAACCTAAACAACAACAATACTCATGGTTGTACTACAGGTAGCCGCGGTTGAATAAAACAGGGATCTTCGTTACTTTGCTGTCTTTCACACCTAAAGCATGGAATAATTTAAGAATATAATATTTGTCATCATCATCTGCCTAGCCTTTTCCCAACTATGTTGGGGTCGGCTTCCAGTCTAACTGGATGCAGCTGAACACCAGTATTTTAAATGGAGCGACTGCCTATCTGACCTCCACAACCTAGTACTGGGTAATACGATACCCCTTGGTAAGACTGGTTGTCATACTTTTTGGACCACTGACTACCTGTAACGACTGTTAAAGATCTACAAATGACAGCCGGGACCAACGGCTTAACGTGTTTTCCGAGGCACAGAGGAAACTCGATATGTAATGGGTGGTCACCCATCCACAGACCAACCTAGGGAAGCACGGCTTAACCTAAAGATCGATCCGAGCGGCTGTTGTTATTTAGCCACGAGCTCCTCCGGCGAGAATATAATATTTGTATATTTATAAATACCAGTCTGATTTGACCTTTTCTTAAAATGTCATGTCATTTGAGAATGGCCAAAAATATATTAATCAGACTTATCAATGCAAATCGGTTCTATAAATCGCAGATATTATAAAAAGATTCGCTTACATATTTTTTAATAATAAAAAGGTAAGTATTGTTCTTAATTCAAAATAACAAACTTACCTACTTAAAATCTCCGCGTTAATCAGAAGTAATAAATGCGCGTTTTGACAAGAAATGATGATTATTATTTTTTTATTACGTATGGAGTTAGGACCTACCTACGTATTTTATTTAGTTAGATTGTAAGTAATCCGTTTTGTCATCATGATGACAAGCCCCCTGTTGAGTAGGTATCTAGGTACTTAGATTATACGGATGATTACAATGATAAAAATAGAGATACGTGTACAGAATAAACTTACACAATAATATTACACATTATTTAAGTCGGTATTTGACTTGATCATCTTTTTTGGGAAAAACATTGATGAAATAAAATGGGTCAACCCGAACTTTGATATTTTTAATATGGCCTTATAAATGATGTAAACAGACCCTTAACGAAGCTGAAAGGCATTTGTTTTCCCCGTCATTGCTATCACTTTTTTGGTCTGGACCATACCTGGGAACCTTACGGAGATATTGGGGGTCAAAGTTCCAGCTTTTTCACAAGCTTTTTTTCAAATATATTTTTTTAATGTTATGACTTTACTTTAAACACCTCCAGGACCACCGTACTATTCAATCCACCCATCAGCACAATGTTTTAAGTGCGTTATATCGAGTCCTACCGTAAAACGTGATTTTTCACCCCAAAATAAAAATTGTTTCCCAGCAATAATTTTTGCATAAAGAAAGAAGAGTTTGATGTTAACGGCTTCGTGAGGGGTCCGTTTACACCCTGTATAAACATAGTTTAGTTCGGTTTCAGTAAGCACTTTCTAAAATATGCTAAAAAATGGATAATATGTAGTACCTAAGTACCTAGAGGACCCTCATCTTTGTCGTTCACCGGTGGTATGACCAACACAGGGCTAATCTGATCTTCATAGACGCATATCATGAACGGGCAATAGGTAACCTACATAATAAAGATTAGCAGACCAGAAAGTGATCACGCCTTTTTTTTCTTTTTTTCTTTTTTTTTGGATGGGAAATCATCAAATGACTCCCTCACTCTGGGCGGAGCGAAGTGATCACGCCTGATGTCTATTGCATAAATAGAGCCTTGCAATTGACCGAAGTTCTCGAGGCTGCTGCGCCTTTATTAACTGGTGTAGGGTCTGAACTTATACTGTCACTTACGGGATATCTTCCGTGATTGTTCATTATTTTGAGCTCCCGATATTTCGGCGCTGTTTTGCAAGCGCCATGATCGCGGGTTGACTGGAGAATGCGGGGAGATGGAAAATAAACAAAAAAAACAACAAGCAAACACGAACAACAACAAACAATCACGGAAGATATCCCGTAAGTGACAGTATAAGTTTAGTTGTAAACCGTGAAAGCTTAAAACAGTGTTTGTAGGGTCTGACTCTGAGATATAGTTTAGAAGAAAATGCCAGCGCCTCAGTATAATTATCTTATCGAATAAACCACATTAACTTGAGTGAGTAAAGAAACTTCTAGACACAGAAACATTGTTATTGGTAATTAAAAATCTCTACGTATATTTCTTGCGTGAAAACTAAATCAAACTTGTTTATCAAAATAATTTTGTCTAGATATCATTGTGGGTCAGTGAAATAGAGTTCTCAGCATTTTTTAAATAATGGAAGAGTGTGTACTAGCTGTTCGACTGACGCAATCAAAATTCTGTTGTCCGCTCTGCGTCAGTTCACGCTAGTAATTTATGAATAGATCTGATAAACTTATTCTACGGCTGGACTTTGACACGATATCTTAAAAATTATACCGACACACAAACGTGGGATGCAATTTAGGTCTTCAATACAGATTCTGTGTAATTACTTACATAGGATAAGCGCATCTCTGCAAAGATATTACCTACTTGTCACTGAAAAATCATAAAGGTATCTCATTATTGATCATTTCGTCTGAAATAATGCAGGTCAATTTTCATATAGTCATTTCCTTAATTCAAGAAATATTACAAAATCAGGATGTGCTAAGGACACCGTGCACGTGCCGTGAACTACCTACATCTACCTACCTAAATAAATAAATATGAGGAAATTCAAATATAAATTATTCAAACATTAGAGATTTGATCTTTTGACAGGCCCATTGTGCATACAAAAAGTAGGGACGTATTCAGGACATCACTTCAGTGTGTTCCCTGTAGGCAGCACGATGTGGCCCCTTTTTGTGTTCTCAGTGTTACTCATCTTCTATTTGTTGAAAACGAAGTTCAGAAGACCGCGCCTCTATCCTCCAGGTTGTGTTTTTGAGTTGTATTTGATATTAACTGTGAAGTATATTAAATCACTTGTAATTTTTAGGACCAACACCACTGCCGTTGCTGGGGAACCTGTTATCCGTTGCTTTTAGTTTGAGGTCTCGGATCCCTCACCACACGCTATGGCGGTCCTGGACTCGAGTGTATGGGAACGTGCTTGGCTTGAGACTAGGACTTATCAACGTTGTGATCGTTTCCGGAAAGGATTTAATAAAAGAGGTGTCCACACGCGAAATTTTTGACGGCAGACCTGATGGTTTTTTCTTTATGATGAGATCGTTTGGTAAAAAGCTTGGTAAGCACTTTAATTAATTCACAATACTGTTTCAACACATTTCACAATGTTATGGGATGACGAATGACGTAAAACTACTCTCCAAAAATAGATATTCTCTGTATAAAAAACTTACAAGCTTTCATCTACCTACGAATTAGCAACCCACGTATTGATTACCTCCACCATCGATAGTATCTAATTAAGTGTTGATGTTACTAGTTAATTAAAATTACGTAAGCTGCATTTGGAAGTTAGTGTTGATTCCTTAGGCTCAAGCACTTTCAACAATGATGTGATGATTTTTTTAGGAATAGTCTTTAACGACGGAGCGTCTTGGAACAAAACAAGGCGAATAGTACTAAAATATCTGAAGAGCTTTGGGTACAACACGCGATTCATGGAGAATTACATCAGTGACGAATGTAGAGCACTCGTCAAACTAAGAATGGGCGACGCCGGGCAACCGATACTAGTCAATAGCATGTTCAATATCACGATCGTCAATATTCTGTGGAGGCTCGTCGCTGGGAAAAGGTCACAACTTTTATTTAGCTTTATTTTTAGAAAACTGGTTTTACATATAATTAAATTATAAAAGTTCTTTCAATCGATGACCTTCTTTCCTACATTAGCAATTAGTGAATGGGTAATTTAGATCAATCATCGTGTAGCGAAAGTATCATCTCTACGAGCAAGTCTTGCATAATATGCCTGATTTTTTTTGCTGATGCAGGCGATGACTAATAATGAGCGATGCATTTCACTACTTCGATGAACCATCAAAAAAAAATTCGTTATAGTTTATGCGGATCTGTCATTGTATGGGAAATCTATACTAGAAATGTACAGCTTCATGTGCCGCCGTGTGTACTCACAACTTTAATAATCAAAATGCAAGGCAAATATAACAACTTTAGGCTATATATTTTAATCAGATGCTAAATTATTAATTTATGAATTCCAGATACGATTTAGAAGACAGAAAACTCAAATTGTTATGCGATTTAATAATGAGGTTGTTTCGGGCTGTAGACATGAGTGGAGGAATCCTAAACTTTATGCCATTCATGAGGCATGTACTACCTGGTCTATCAGGGTACAGCGAACTAAATTCAATACATAAGGCGTTGCACGACTTTCTGAGGGTGAGTTAATTTATACAAAAATATGAAAAAAATACGAGATGGCGTGGTCAAGTTCACAATAACAACATATCTCAGCAAATAAGATAAGTGGTTATTTAGTTCAGGGACGTGTGTTTTGCGTAAGAAACTCTGGGCAGTGTTGACAGGTTTATGTTTTTTTGTTTTCGTTATTGTCGTACATCGTGTGATGATTGTTGTTCAGTTAACTTGGTCTATAAAAGCGATCGGTCGGCTGGCAGCAAGATAAACCTGACACACCTAGCCTCCACACCTCCATTTTGAAAACAGCTTAAACATGAAGCCATTGGTTTTGCTAACCGTTGGTTTGCATTATACATCTCACCTAACTTTTAATTACAAATGTTTAATCATTTGCTATAAATATGCAAAATATGCAAAATTAGCTGACTCGTAAAAACAATGCCAGTGCCAATCTTAACTAAAGCAAAAGGATAAAAAGAATAAAGATATGATTATACTTTTTCATTTTAATGTCTTTGTCCAAGGTCGAGCACACTTCCTATAATTATAACGAGTGTATAATTTAATGCAATTTTGTTTTCTTGCGTCATCAACAGGAAACCATAGAGCAACATCAACAAAGCATAGACTTCAACAACCCTAGAGACGTCATTGACGCCTTTCTCATTGAAAAGATGGAATGCAAAGATCAATTCTGTACGTATCTAGTAACTAGCGAACAGTATAAATAAAAGGCAATTATCTTCCGATAGATAAGAATTCTGATCTCCATTGACGCAAAAAGTTGTCGAATAACAAACATCATTTTTTATCTCCATCTTAGGCTACTCAAATGTCAACTTGACATCAATTACGGGAAATGGAAACTCTAATTTGTTGAGTTATTAATTACAAATTATGTAACTTAATCATATGAGTATTTTTTTTTGTAATTTTATCGATTCATCGTTTATTTATGTAGTAATTAATTTGGAATACAACATAATTATAGTAATTAATCATTGGGGTTTTGAACTGAATCTGCACTCTAAAACTCTTTCGACCTTGCGACATAATTATTTATTTCATCTGACGTGCCACATCATCATCTGCCTAGTGCCTAGCCTTTTCCCAACTATATTGGGGTCGGCTTCCAATCTAACCGAATGCAGCTGATTGCTAATATTTTACATAGAGCGACTGCTTGCCGGGGCCAACGGCTTTACGTGCTTTCAGAGGCACGGAGGAAACTCGGTATGTAGTCAGTCGTCACCCATCCACGGACCAACCTAGGCAAGCGACGGCATCTGATGGCATCTGACGTGCCACAGGGGTCTCTTATAGGTCCAGTTATCTTAAACTACCTATTTAACTAAGAATATTCAATAAATATAAATATCAGAAAGGTGTGATCCTGTGGTGTGGTCGTATTTAAAAATGTGATTCAGAAAAACTGAACTAAAATTTTTCCATGTGACCAACCTCAGAATCCTGAAAATAATAATAAGCTGTCCCCATACATTTAGGTAGGTCGAATAAATAATATTAAAGTTTGTGTGGGACAGCTGATTACTTTTTCGCGATCACAATGTTGGCCCCGTAGCAAAAATGTTGAATTTGATGGTCTAACACCTTTCTGGTTATCGCTGTAGATAGGTAGGATAGGTTAATGATCATACCAAAATTTATTGTTGAGGGAGAGCGAATGCAAATAAAATAAATAATAAATAATCATTTTATATACACCGTGACTTTTTAGTCGTCTGATAAAGATCGTCCACTCAATGTACCCGACATAAAATAGCTCTAGGGGCGATTTTTTTTATCTTCCATAATAGGTATAGAAAAATAATAATATTATAATAAAATTATGAAACATCCTGTTAATGTTGTTTACGTGTCAATTGGGAGAACATTACCTACCCAGCACTCGAGTCCAGTAGATCATCGCTCGTAACAGGGTGTTTTAACTACGTCATGCGTCATAATACTGAATAATATTCTTATTTTTAAATTATTAAAATCTCTTAAATACCTTTTTTTATGAATGTGTAGTATTCATTGCATACATGAAGTGGGCTGCCGTTGTAAGACGACTAAAAAGTCACGGTGTCTATAACCTTACTCCCTCAGTTACAGACGAGGAACTGCAAGTAGTCTGCCTAGACCTGCTCGAAGCTGGCATGGAGACAGTGTCCAACACAGCAGTGTTCATGCTTCTGCACATCGTGTGCAACGAGAACGTGCAGCGACGGCTACACGACGAGTTAGATGATGTCATCGGGCTCCTGAGACCACCTGCACTTAGCGATAGAGCCAGGTTTGTGTTCTATGTTAACGGGATTGGTTTCCGCACTCAGTTCTTCAAGAGAGCCATAGCGGCAGTCGTTGGTCATGCCAACCAGCACACTTCCCTCCAGAAGAGCTAGGCCTATTATTCAACTGATGTGGACTGACACTCCAGCGTGTAAATGCGCTATCACTGGACTATGCGCTCAGTGTGAAGACATTACCTAAATAAATAATAATTGCGTTGTTGACATCGCTTTTATTATTTATTTAACACTTCAAGCACAAAAGTACAAAAAAAAGAAAAGAACAGAGGCGGACTTAATGCCACAGGCATTTTCTACCAGTCAAGTCAGTCCAGTCAGTTTCTCTAGGAATATCTTAAATATTGGTTACCTGCACAGAATTCCCAACCAATATACTTAGTAAAACCTTTGAAAAGATCTGCTTAGTATAACTTGGTTTATTTGTAAAGGATGATGTACACCGAGGCGGTCTTACTGGAGTCACTGCGCATTTCAAGTGTGGCGGCTATGGGAATCCCGCACATGGCACTGGATGACGCTCGACTTGGGAATTATATCATACCTAAGGTAATGTACCTACATTGTACAGTCGATCACAAGTCTTTGGCCACACTTTGACCGTGAGCTGGCTTAGAGTTTCATTAGATTAAGAGATTTGTGTAAAGCCTGGTTTTGGCTGTACTCACGGACACTTACAATGGATAGTCGATATCCAAGTTCATGACGTAGGTCAAAGTCAATAATTTTCTAGACATTGTTAAGATATAATGAGGTCAATATCAGCTAAAGATTGCTCTTATTACGCGAATACAATGGGGGAATAGATGTTAATTCCTCTACCTTGACATGATGATCAATTAATTTTAATATCTTTATGTTCTTGACTTTCATGACATTAGAAAACACAAATATAACTTCTTCCATGACAATAGAAAAGGCAAATATAACTTCTTCTATGACATTAGAAAAGACAAATATCAAACAGAAACAACATAAACAGAAATATAAATAATTTATTGGAAGTTAATTATACCCTAACAAGGTTCTATATTCCAGGGAACGTTGATTCTTTTGTCTATGTTCGATCTTCACAATGGCAGTCACTGGAAGGACCCCCACTTATTCCGGCCAGAAAGGTTCATCACCAAAGAAGGAAATCTGATTCAAGACGAGTGGCTCATGCCGTTTGGAACAGGTTGGCTCTTTAATAAATAAATAAGACTCCAAGAACACTTTGACATGTTGTATTTTTAAATTGACACTGGATATTGTTTGATTTAAGAAAACGTGTTTTTAATTACCGAAACGAAGCCCTTAAAAGGTTCGAAATATTCCACAAAGAACTAGTATTTTAAATATGTATGTAAAAGAGAGAATGAGGTAATTTTTTTAACCACCTACCCGTCTTTTTAGCGTACCAACGGGACCAGGGTTTCTATAGCGTACCAACGGGACCTTCTTTTATTGAGAGAACGCCGTATTGTCTGCCTGTCCTAGACTGGAACCATAAACATTAGAAAGAAATGATTTTTTTATATTTCTATGACTAACCGTGTGTTTTACTTTTCTTTTGTTTTCTAGGAAAAAGACGTTGTATAGGTGAAGGTTTGGCTCGCTCTGAACTGTTCATGTTCCTCACTCATCTTCTGCAAAAGTTTCGCTTGAAGATACCAGATGGCGACAACGTTCCCTCTGTTGAACCTAATGACGGACTGTCGCTCTCGGCTAAACCTTTCAGAGTCGTTTTTGAACCAAGAATGTAAAATCGGACAGTTTAAACGTCATTAATTTAAAATCGCGATAGTAATGACTTACAATGAACGGAATAAAACCGATTTAGTTTGACTGTACAGACGGCTTTATTCATTAAAGGTCGTTAACACCCGCACAACTTGTTTTTATTGACGATACCTAAAGAGTTATTGTGAAACTTCAAATGACCATGCGAATGGGTTGTAATAACGTCTCATCCCTCATTTTACAATGACACTTTTACAACTACCGAACATTATGGTAGGTCTTTACCTTTTATACGAGTAGGTACTACTTAAAACTATTTAATTAAAATAAAGCTTAACTGCTAAACTTACTGCTAAAGCTTGGAAATTAAACTATGCTACCTATGAGCAAAGCTACCGTTAAATTCTGTAAGAGCATAAGATCAGTGTGTTAGTCCTATACGCCGCGCCGTCTGCAACAGATACAACTAAGGGATCGAGTTCGCACTCACGAGCGAGGGTTGCGTGGTCTCCTCACTGAAAATCAATGTGTATCGCGCATGCGCCGCAGACTTTCTTCCGCCGCTGTCAAGAGCGCCGGTGAAGTATATTGTTTATAACACAGTGAATATTAAATATCTTGAAAACAAAACCCATTCAAAACAAACGAATAACTTTAACGAAATCAAATGCAAAACAAGTAAATAGTCGGTGCATCTAACGTTAGGTAACGTTACAGCACTAACTTCTTTATTTAAGTGATGTGTGTAGGTGTGATTAATTGATTCTTGTATATTTTACAACAAAAATTAACAACGTTCAAATAAACGAACATGCCAATGCTTTATTCATAATACGGTAACTGATCGTACTTAATAAACGTCAGCTGTAAACAATAAAATTGGTATTGGTACGCATATAAACGATGTAGATATTAGAAGTGTCGTAAGCTTCGCAAAATGAACGAGACCCTAGGTCGCGGGTACGCCCGCATCGAGGCGATCCGCGCCGCGCGGGGCGAGCCGCTGTCTAGCATGCCGGACCCGGGGGCGCCGCCACCGGACCGGTACAACTCCGTCTACCTGACGCTCTTTGTCGCAGGCGCCGCCTTCTTATTGCCCTTTAACAGGTAACTAACATTTTCTTTGTCTGAAAATCCGAAACTGAATTATTCCACGCTAAGGCCAGCCGCTAGGCCTAAAAGATAGTCCCTCACTCCAGTGCGCAATAAAAGCGCCAACACACAATAGCGGCAGCAGCAGTGGTAAGCTGTGCAAGTGAACTTAGCTTCGCTTTGTATGAAAATTTGGCGAGATTTTCAATTGCGATTGCAACTGAACCGCGTAGCTAAGGTGGCAAACCGCCCTGTGGACATCTTACGTAGCAGAAGACAATCGATTTAAAGCTTGTACTTGTTGCGATCCGAAGTTATTTAAATTAAAAATGGTGAAGTTGGCCGAAGAACTTGCCAACAGCACTAATTCCCTACAAATAATTCTTGAAAACCCGGGCCTTTGCGTCTTGTTGGGCGCCAACAATCTTTCTGACGACAACCCTCTTTTTCCCTTGTGCACTAAAGATTTTATTCCATCAAAATTATTTCTAATATTATAGTTTCATCATGGCGGTGGACTACTTCCAGATGCACTACCCCAACACCACGATAATGTTCGACATGTCCACTGTGTACATAGCCTCCGCGTGCGTCGCCGTCTGCCTCAACAACCTTCTGCTCGATCTGTTTACTTACAACACCAGGATCACCTTCGGTAAGTTTGGAATGGCGTGATGCCAGTAACAAACAATATTATATAGCGCAAGGTACGCTACTATTCTATTATAGGCGGTTTAATACAACCTCCTTCATGATGCAAACATACCCCAAGTGTTTCTAGTACAAATGGTACGGATCTCGGTTTAGAACTCACATACTTAATTGAAAGAAATACAAAAAAGAAGATGTAACATAGTTTTTGCAGTCAAAATTGTTTAGACAAGTTAATGTAATAACGTTAGCTCAAACTCAATAATATTATCGTTCCGACCGCATTTCTGTCACGGATAATCTCAACGGAGATTAATCAAGTACGCAGAAGATCTTTCAAACTTCCTAACGGAATAATCCATCAACACTTTATGTCCGACCCGGGAAGCAAGTAGCGCATGCAACTACGAGTCCAACGGGGCAGACATAACACAATAATTTCGATCGCGTCCTTCATTAAATTTTCTAAAAAACAAACTCCAACAACGGAGCTGACTAAAGAACTTCTTTGCAATCCATCCTTGTGTAAACTTCCAGGTATCCTCGTATCATTAGCAACGATGTTGTTCGTTGCGGTGTGCAACATCGGCTGGGACGGCTTCTCGACCAGCGTGTCGTACACCATCAACCTGGTTGCCATAGGAGTAGTTGCTTTCGGCTGCACTGTGCAGCAGGCCTCGTACTACGGGTTCACGGGCTGCCTGCCACCGAGGTATACGCAGGCGGTGATGGCTGGTGAAAGTAAGTTCTATTTTTAATGAGGAGCGTACATTATTCATGAGGATTCTTTTGAACAAAGCCGAAGCCTCGAAAAAGTACACTAGTCCATTTAATATTGCAAAACTGAGAATTTGATAATAATTAATAGGATGTTAATAGTTTTGGGAACTAAATATAAGATTTCTCTTTGTGCCACCTCATGATAAAATATTTTAAGCCCACAAATCAATTCTTTAGGTGCCGCCGGCTTTTGGGTGTCCCTTGACCGGATCGTTACCAAGTATGGTTTCCGTCAGCCGCAACGAAGTACATTTATGTTCTTCGTGTTTTCAATACTGATCCTGCTGGGGCATTCGATGCTGCATCATGTCATGATGCGCCATCCCCTTGTCCAGCATTATCTGCGCCTGACCAACGAGTCGAGGCACAGGAGGCGCATTCAGCTGCACTTGAACCCTAACGAAGATGCTACTTTGGTAAGATATACGTACATTATGTACATTAAAACAACGTCAACATCAGTAACTAAGCGAAGAAGAGACCCTTCCGTCTAATACAAACACAAAATTTGAAATTTGGTGGCCTCGTACAATAATAGTGAGAACAACACCCACACACGCCACAAACGCTAAACAGAGAGGCCGGTTATACTCTTCGGTCTTCTGTATAACCTGTCGCAGCGTATGCATATGGTCTACGGTGCTAAAGCCAAAAAAAAATTAAACACGTTATCGTCTTTTCATTTTTTAATCTACTCTATGATATTGACAATTAGTAGTCATCCACAGTTTATGATGTAGACTTGAGTATGCAGACGTAATGTTGATGAAACGTAAGTGCCACCGATGGCAGATGGCCCAAAAATAACTTGAGATAGTTAGGTACTTCAAAATTATGAAACTGTGAAAATATCATAAGAATGCTGATTGGTGCTATTTAGCAGGGTGTTCTACTGTACTGACCTAAAACTGTAATTCTGTACTTAGTATAATTGCAGATGGAGAGCGAGGTCGGCGAAGCCAGCTATGGCGTTTTGAAACTACAGAGTCCAGTACTCTCAACTACCGGGCAAGGTAAAAACAAACAAAAACATTGCTGCGTTCAAAAGGTTTTCTTTTATTTTTAAAGCACATTCAATAAAATGTCGGCCCATAAATGAATCGACGATTGTAAAAACCCACCATTCGATATTTATTTCTGAAATTGAGTTATACAAAGGGTGTAAATAGACCCTTAACGTAGCCGAAAGGCCTTCTAGTTACGGAGATATTGGGGGTCAAAATTCTAACTTTTTTTTTAAACACGTGTTTTTAATGTAAGATTTTTAATTTAACCACCTCCACGACCCCCGTACTATTAAATCCATCCATCAGCACAATGCTTTGAGTGCGTTCCATCGAGTCCTACCGTAAAACGTGACTCTTGACCCCAAAAAAAAAGTCGTTTCCCAGCAATAATTGTTGCGTAAAGTTACTTAGTTTGATGTACAGAATGATTGGTAGACGGCTATGTGAAGGTCCTGTATATGCCGAAAGCAGTTTAGTTTTAAAAGGTAAAATCTTTAATTTTTTTGTAAAAAACATCAATAAGTAACCCTCCTACAGTATTTCCTATTCAATTGATAGCTGCTTTAAAAGGTTGAGTGTAAACTTGGTGCAAAACCACACAAAATGCATTTGGTGGGTTTCTACAGTCAAGTCACACTTTGTGACTAGACAGGACATTTTGAATTTTGAGCAATGGTGGACCCGTTACTACAAGAAAACTGCACGATCTTATCTAGAAGCAAAAACCAAGACCTCAAAAAGTATATTTTTGAATCTCCGAATTCCATTACTTCAACTTCACCAACATAGAAGGTGATGTACCAATAACGTGCCATGAATTAATCAATGAATTGACGATAAACACTTTTCTGCAAAATAATATTCAAATTAATAGTGGGTCGGACGGTCCCATCGTGTAAAAACTTACAAGATGAGATGTGACTTAAAAAAATGTGTAGAATGGTCCAGAGGAAGGTAAGTTGCACTTCTAGATGAGCTTATGGACTAGCCAACTATTGGTGCTGACCCTGGAGATGAAGTAACTAACCCATTCACGTTGAGACGAATAAAATTGATTAATGACTACGAACTGTTCTTAAAATTCAAATATTATTTGAAAAAAAATCTTTTCTGTTTATTTCAGTTTTTATTCTCTTTATCTATCATTAGTATTAATTACTAAAAATCACATCATATATTTTTTAAGACCAGACAGTTTTTTTTAAATTTTCCTAAAGTTGGTCAACTGCAAATGGTGGATTTTATCAATCATCGATTCAAATAACGTAATGTTATCAAAATGTAACCGGGGAATAAATATCGGGAGAGTAAAAACAATAAAGGTACTCATCATGTATTTCAGGAGAAATCGAGACAAATGCCTTCAGTTTCGCCAACCCCGTCTACTCGCCGACTGCTGCCGTGCCTGCCCCGGCAGAGGGCTCTGTGGAGCCGTTCCCGGACAGTGTGACGTCAGAGCCTTCGTCAGCTCTGCGCACCCCCCGACCTTCCTACAAAGTAGAAGACGTCGTCTTTGAGTCGCCCGAAAGACCGACTTCTTGGAGAACGTTCAAACGTAACAACTTTATAACTTTATTTACCCTCCCTCATTTTTCGGACACCCTTTCTGGATAATCTATTAATTAAACCCATCTTTCCGTGGTTTACTGTGGTGGGAAACTAAAACGACTGTTCGACTTGGCTTAGCTTCGAGAAAAACAATTGCATGCAGGGTGCACTGGCACTGCGAACAGATAAAGTTTTAAGCCAAAGCTAAAAATTGACTTCATCCGTGCCCGTTTTTTACCCCCATTTTACTTATTAGACATCTCACCTGTTTTTGCAGGTGGAGTGTTGGCGCGCTGGGCGGTTGCTCGTGCCATCTACCCTTACATGGTGTCGATCGGCCTAGTGTACTTCACAACGCTCAGCTTGTACCCTGGCATCGCGTCCGAGGTGCCCTCTTGCCGACTCGGGACGTGGATGCCCATCATACTTATGTCCGCCTTCAACCTTTTCGACTTTATTGGAAAAGTAAGCGCCTTGTTAATTTGTTATAGCTATTTTATGATGCAAACATAATCATCACATTTCTTTCCAGAACTAATATTACCAAAAAATATTACTATGTAGTATGTACTAAAATTAATAATAAATAGTAAAATGATATAAATATAATAATATAAAAAATTGGAAGCCGTAATCTTCTTTTTTTATTTCGTTTTTGCTTTCCGACAATGGCTAACTTATTTTTAAATTTACTCATAAACTATTTAGTTACCAAACTCAATTCATTATCAACAGTGAAGTGACCTTAACCAAATGGGCCAACATACTGGCCCATTTGGTGGAACATTTAGATGCCATTAATATTTTCTTTTTTATTTATTTTTGTTTTTGAGTAATGGCTGTTAATATATTTTTTACCCTAATCCAGCCAGTGCGCAAGGACTTTTTTAATTACCAACCTTAACTTTTTATAAACAGTACAGTGACATTTTATTTTTCGTTTTAGATTGCGGCTGCTTGGCCGTATGAGTGGAGTCGCAGTCAACTCCTGATGGCCAGCGGTCTTCGGTTACTTCTTGTACCTCTGATGCTGCTGTGTGCCGCTCCCAGACATTCACCACATATCGTTGGTGACGTACGTGTCCCCATAGAAACCAATTTTAAATTGATGTTGTTTTTACTACATTCCTTTACTATTCTGGCTTTCAATATATTTTCAGGTCTACCCAATATTATTCTCTGTGGTGCTAGGGTTCTCAAATGGCCTGTTTGGCTCTGTACCAATGATACTAGCGCCATCTCGCGTCGGCCGCGAACATCGAGAGATCGCCGGTAAGAATACTATTGGTTTCTATTTTACCTCTTTTGACAAGTATCTAAGCACGTGAGTAATCAGGTACTGTATGACCACTATAAGTGTGCAGTTCAAGGTGGCGCTGCTTGTCAAGAAAATATGCATCGATATGTTAAACTTGGCACATTTGTTTTAGTTCTGTGTTTTCCCGCCTGCACAGATAAGTTGGCTGAAGTGTAGTATTTTTTTAGCATGTGTTGACGTGTTGCAAAGCACGAAACTCCCTTTTCTATTGCCACGTAAAAAAGTAAAAAAAAAAAAAATACTTTAATTCAGATAATTTTACAACGCATAAAAGAGACAAAAAATACTTTTAGAATGAACGATCTTTAAACTTAATTTTGGGCACAAGAATATTATTTTTAACAGGCATCTCGTTATGCTCGTTCTACCATCTGCTAGGAATTTACTGAAATCCAAGTTGTAGTCGTTTTAAACTACAATTTATCTGCCATGCAGCAGTCGTGACCAACCCTGTTCCACTTGAGCTTTTGATTATACTTGAGATATTAAACTTTCTCATTGCATTGCCAGGGAACATGATGACGTTGTCGTACAACGGCGGCCTGCTATCGGGTTCGTTGGTGTCGTACTTGCTACTGGGCATGTTGGGCCCCCCGGCGGGCGCGCCGTGCCGGGTGTACCCCACCCCACCGCTGCCCACGCTGCCCCCGGCCACGCCACCCAACATCACCTACGCTGTCACTGTATCGCACTAATCGCTTACAAGAAACCCGATGCAAAATAGAGATGACAGCACCTGTATAATTATGGTGCTTTGACGTAATTACAAAAATGGGGTTATTCTGAAAATTACTAGTGGAATTTTTCGCGTTTTCTGCACTAATGAGCCAGGCAATATTTCTTGCTTCGGCAACATTTAATTTCGGAATACCCCATTTTTTAAATTACCCAAAGTGCAAACACGTTGTAATTATCAAACCGGAACCAGTTAACGTGGAATTTAGTTTATCTAGCTACAGATTAATGGTACCTATACCTACTTTAAGTGTAGACTAAAAATATTGGATATCGCGTGAGTACTTCACTTAAATATGAACTATAACCGCTATGACGTTCCTGTATTCCTCTAACTCTGCAGGCGAAGATTACTGTTCAGTATAAGTAACGGTTATGACTGGTATTTAGAGAACCAAACGTGGTCCAGCCCAAACGCAACGAAACCATTTCTACGAGTGTTCACACTGTGTTCACTAAATGTTTACACAGCTTTATTGTTCGGAAAAGCCGCGTTTTCAAAGTAGATTCTGCAGTCCGCTCCGCCGGTGCAGGACAGTGGCACACAGGCATGCAAGACGACTACCTACGGGTACATACAAACTTACCTACCTACCTTACCGAATAGTCACGCAGGATAATGAATAGACCCTTTAAAAATGGTAGAACTTAATGCCGACTTATTTTAAAATTCATTAGGCAATATCCATTTCAGCCTTAAATATTTAACCATGAAGAATGTTTTAGCTACTAGAAAATTCCTAGTCATCGTATACAATAAAAATCAATGTATATTTTCGGTATAAGTATCTAACAAATATAAATTATTTACAAAATAAGTACTTTACTGTAAGTATACGGACTTTCCCTGCTAAATTAAATGACAAATAAATTTGTATGATAGTGAAACATTTCTCATATTAATCCTTTTGTCCCCAAACGTTATCTACATAAAGATAAGTTGAATTTGCCTACCGAACATAAATGTATTATTTTTAATAGAAAGTTGTCCTTTAAATTTTTATATTCAATCAAACAACTAATTACTGGCGAAGCTGTAAAAAACAGTTAAGTTATCCGACGTAATCATTAAAGTACCTATGTTAAATATTTATTGTTAGCGAACGTTTGCTTATACATTTAAATAGGCACTTCGCATTGTTACCTAGAGATAAAATAATAAAATATGGTTAACATTTTGAACTAACAGACTTTTTTATGGTTAACTTGTACAACTAAAATGATGACGCTGTCACTAATTTACATATTATATTTTGCTTAAAATGGAATGGTAAATGGTTGTATTGTAAAAAGAAAAAAACCCTAGTGAGACTGAAAAAAAAATGTTAAGTGAGTTGAGTGACTTATGACTGTTGTATTGTATTAATGTAAAAATATCAACCTGTGAAAAGGCTACCTCTTGCTTTTCTACGAAACAATTTTGTTCTACAATGTAGATATTTGATTGTATTGTACATAGCACCAGTGTAAATAATTATCAATTAAATAGATACATATCTGGATATTTATTTGTTTAATTCTGAAGACCCAGAACGTCACCCATGCGGCCATGCCTGAAGAACATCGCAAGCGGTTCACTGCAACAAAATCGCTCCGCTAACAGTGTGACCAACAGCTTATGGGGCTATTTTGTTTTTCAATTCGTATGTGCAGAATATAACGGAACAACGCTTTCCTTTTTTTTCATGTTCCAAAAGCATTTGAGGTAAATTGCATTTCCACAAGAAAAACTTTCCTTGGCTGTTCTTTTATATCTGTGCGCACACGCATCACTCAAAGATCACGCACGCCCCGCATTCATCTTCGAACGAGGGCACATTTTAATCTTTACTATAGTAACATTTTTATTAAACACTACTAGTACCTACGTAAGTGTACGTACCTATTAAGCTTGTATTATAAAAATCCAATCCCATCAACCTTATCGAATAAATTCAAAGTTTATTAATGCCCGTACCTATTATATTAAGTTATTTTTAAAGACGTATTGTTATTTACATAGATATCTACCTCAATTATTTACTAGACGTCAATATTGGATAACTGCCCGCTTCACCTCCAGACCTTTTGACTTGTTTTTCAGTAAAGATTGTCAATTGTTCTGAGGAAAGTTTTATAAACAATTCGCTGGAATATTCTGAGTCTATATGCATTCTTATTCTTTATTGCACACAAAAAAAATCATACAAATTGCAATAATATATTAGGTACACCATTGCCTAACTCTTTGGGGATTACTGGCGTGATGTTATGTTATGTCATTTCTTAAAATTTAAATTTCTTTTTCAAGTGTCAAAACTGTCCAGCCACTCCTCCATTGCACAATAACACTTAAGCAGTACAAACTTGCAAATATTTTTACAGGTATGTATCTAAATCGTTCGCTTTTAAATTAATTAATTAGGAACGTTTGTAGCTTATGGACAATGGTGAGCTTAACCTAAAATTGGGTTTTCATGTATTGGCATGGTTATTTAAAAATTGCAATTACCTAAGTAATTAGTACCTTTACTTTATTTTGTAATAGGAACTGTCAGTCTTTATATAAATGTCAATCTTAATTGCACAACGTTGTAAAAACAAATGTGTAAGTTCATTAGACTAAGCCCCGTTTTGAAAGGAACATTTCTTTTGAACTAAAGTTTATTTGACATTAATTGATAAAGTCATAAGTTTAATTAACAATAAGTAAATTGATAAATTCATGGCAAAGGTCGTCCTATTTTTAAAGAGGTCTGTTAAACAAGAGATCTCGTTACTGGCGGTTTCTCGTACACTAGTATCAGAAATAATCCGATAATGTAAATTTGAACAGACAAATAAGTCTGGATTTAGGAAAGTAATAAAAAATCATTTCTCTTTGTACATGCAACATTCCATTACTGACTTATTTCAAAACACTTATCAGAAGTGTTCGTCTGATCCGAGGGCAATGTCCCTACGCATGATACATGCCATTTTAATATAATCTTCTTTGTCATTCATTCATGTAAGTGCCTATCCGTACAACTTACATGTACTAAGACATTATTTTATTTAATGTTACACCAGTAAATCAATTTACCATGTACAAGCGAGTATTATTATGTCCCCTAATCAGTGCCTTGCCTATACCTACCTATGTGAGCAAAAATACAATAATTCTTCAATGAACAATCAATTAAGTCTTGTCTATCGTGGACTCGTCATAATATAGTAATTTATGGAGCACTTATAAAATAATTATGACTAAAAGAGGCAGCAATGTTTTTTTTTTTTATCATAAGGCATAAAATTCATAAAGTTAAGAGAATAACAGATGCTTGGCACACTTATAGACGTAGAATCGGCTTCCGCCAGTAAGAAAGAGCTTTGTGTTTGGTACGGACGATGCGACTCGATACAGCGTCGGCCATAATAGTAGTAGCCCATCGGCATGAGAAACAAGGCCCAGGCTACTGCGGTAGTACCACCAGAGAGCGGAACCTCCTCACCATGCGTGCCGTGTCCAGGAGTACTGCGTTCTGAATCAAGCCCTTGACCCAGCCGCGTAATGAGAGCCTTTTAAGCTGTTGGTCAAGGCTCTGTATATAGTCCATTAACCGTAACGTTTATCGTTACAATGACTGCAGAGTCCACGTTCCACATGTCGACAACCTCGTGTGCTAAGTCAAGATTGAATTGAATTTTTATCTTTCTCAGCTTTCACTACTATAAACTTTTAAGCCGAATCCGAGTCAATAAGAATGGTCTCTGCCTAACAAAGATAGGACCTTCGTACCACCTATGTAAGCGGGCACATAAGTGGGACGAATGTCCTTTTAGTTCCTTATTGATCCCAGCTACGAACCACAATCGTTTAAACTTGGACGTCTTCTGACATTTAATTTTCTCCCTTCTTGTCACCGAACGTTCATTTGTAAAGCTTAAAAAAGAATCAACGAGATACAGCAATCACCAAACCTGCAAAGCTAATTTATGTATAGAATAAGACAAGGCTAGTAACAGGAGCGTAAGCTCCATTGTAAACAAAGCGTAGGGCCCTGTCGTCACAGTACAGGCTTGTCGTAGCAGCAGCTTAGGCTCCGCCGTATACGTGGCGTAGGCCCCGTCGTAGACACAGTACAGGCTTGGCGTAGCAGCTGCGTAGGGTCCGTCGTAGACGCGGCGTAGGCCCCGTCGTAGTCACAGCCCAGGCTTGTCGTAGCTGCAGCGAGGCTCCTTCGTACTATGCGGTATAGGCCCCGTCGTAGTTACAGCACAGGCTTAACGTAGCAGTACCGTAGGCTCCGTCGCAGACCCGGCGTAGGCCTCGTCGTTGTCACAGCGAATAGGCTCTGCCTAACCCTTCAGGGGAAGCAGGAATCATATTAAGTTAGTGAGGGAGATATAACTAATTGCGTATAATTAATGACGTAGGTACAACTATTATTACGGGATTTAATTGTATAACCTGAACTGTGACTGTGACGTCTGTATCGAAAACGTTTGTACTTACACTTTCGGCGCCTCATAACTAGTTACTTGCCTATTGTATATGAAGTTCTTGTGAACATAGCCAAAGTAATAATAGAATAAAATGGTGATGTCCCTCTGTGCATTTAGTGGTGAACTTGCGCCTGATAGTTGCCTTAATGGTAATGCGTACCTACCAGACAACTAGAGGAGAACTTATTAAACTTAATTGTTTTGACTCTTTATGTATTCAGCATGTTTCTGAATTTTACATATTTCCAAATAAGTATATGCTAAAAGACTCTGTGGTTGTCAGATATCTGTCCGGTATGTACTGAGTTTTATTAGTATATTTAGTACCTATGTACATTTTTAAGTAACTAGCCGTTTCACTGTGTGCATGTGTCGGACGCATGATAAGTGACGTGTTTTACGGAAAACCACTTCAAAATTTGGTTAGCAATAGCCAGTTTTCATGTTGGCTTTATTGAATTCAATTACTTTTCCCGTTATTACTGTTTTAACACAAAGGTGAATAGTTCAGTATCGGGGTGTGGCCATGTTAGTGTAGGTACTTAAACCTGAATCTTTCGATGTGGCTCGTCCCACACTATCATCCCGACCTTGATTCCTACTACATGATAGGCCAAACAACTCCATTGACCTTTGTACCTGAACTTCAATGTTTAGCATCCGTTCTGGATGTTTGTGATTTACGAGCGTCAGCAATCCTATCAGTTTTATTATAATTTATGATTCACGGCTTCCTGTCAGCCTGTGACAATACATTGTCGGTAAATGCATTGTATTACTGTCGCATAGAGAATGCGAACTTTTGGTATGGTAGGTGTGTGTATGTGTACATTTGTGCTTATGTCTATAAATAAAAAGGTAACTTTTTAATCGACATAGAAAATAGATTTATATTTCATATATTTTTATTCAAGCAGTCTTCATAGATACCTATCGTGTAATTTGAGCTGCCTAGAGGCGTTTAAGGGCGTCACCTTAATATTTTGAACAGAATTTTACAAAGGCTTGTATACTTAGGGTATGATTATAATTGATACACAGATTCGATTGTAAATAATAATTTAATAAACCATAGTATATACATATTAAACAATTATATATCACAATTATTGGTGTGGCAGTGGCTTGGAGAGCCACCGGGCGGTCGTCCGGCGTTGGTGTCGTCTACCGACGCTGTTGAGGGTTGGTATCCCTAGATGAAAACTCGAGTGGTGTGTTCAACACTTTCACACTGTGCTATCTCTTGCGGCGGCGCGAGCGGGACTGCTGCGACGAGCGTGAGCTCCACTCCAGGCTGAGGTCACTCGACGAGGGCGGCGTCTCCGGGAACTGCGCGTGCGACGTCCACCGGCACGAGTCACACGCAGATTTAGGCGTCTCTGGTACTTTTCCCGGCTTGCCATTTGGACTGTATGACTCCAAAATATGCTTGTAGGCGCACTCCGAAGGCTCAGGGCATCTTCCCCGAGCAGCACTCAAACGGGCACGCACACAGGCGGTGCAGTAACCACAACTATCTTCGCTAAGAGCACTGCGAACCATTTTGAATAATGTGTGAATCTGGTGACGCACTTTGAGGACTGAAGCCGGTTGTTAGTGAGCGATGATATTTATGCGCACGGCAGGCGTCGCGCACGCGCCTCGCCGATAACCCCGGCTCCGGCGCCAGTACTAACTACCGACTGCGGCGCTGCCAGAAAAATATCCCTATAATTTAAGTAGATATAATTACATCAACGTAATCTATAACTGTAGGTAAGTAACGATTCGTCAGTGGTTATGGTTAGATACATATCTCTGGTATTGCTATGTAAGGAATGTTGGAACATAAAATATTTAAAAGTTATGTAGCATTTGTGTAGTAAAGTTCACATTTTCATGTGTGAACAACTAATGAAAAAAGTCAAATTTATCATCTTATGAGTAGTTATGAGTGAAGTGAAGTCTTGCTTGCTACGGTCTTGACCAGTCTAGAGAAAACCATAAAAGTTCGTCCATTCCTTTTACAATCCGATACATCGTCCTAAAAAAAAATCGGACTGCCGGACAGTAAAATTCCTTGTAGTGCACAAACGCCCTAATACACTCCTTCCTCAACGTATCAAGTGATGAAAATTATATCTTGACACTTAGATACTTATTATAAGGAAGGTGCAGTTGGTACTTTACCTTCCCAAGTACCTAATCTAGTTTACCGTGAATATAGATAATTATGTATCTGCTTTGACGAATGAAGCGTGTGCGTGTGATACTAGTAGTAAATTATCTCGTAATAAGTACCTAGTAGGTATTCAACAATCAGGAGATGTAATATTTTACGAGTTGTTGCTGCACATGGCTACAAACGAGTCGATAACCAGCCAACTTGTATCACAAACCGACGTAGGAGACCTCTGTAAGGTAGGTACCTAACCTACTTAGGTACGTGCAAAATTTTTTTATAAGGCAAGTTACTAAAAATTGTTTAAGAACACGTTCCCCCCACACTAGGAATTGATCCTGTATCGTGGGTCACTATCACAAACAGCCAGAACCGGAACAACTACCTGTAGCTCATACAAATATTTGTTCTATGCGGGAATCGAACCCGTGACATGCAGCGCAGCAGCCAATCGCTCAGCCACTGTGCCAACGCGCCGTCCGTGCCGGATAGTGTCGAATCATCCTTTCGTATTTGTTGCTATGAGAAAGTTTTGAAAATAATATGTAAATAAATACCTACCCGAAGCATATTGCACAGCTGTTTAAATTAATATTTTGAAACTAAACCAATATATTACTTAAGTATACACAATTTATATTAGCATTACATAATTATACAGCCTGTAACGTTCCCACAGCTGGGCCACGTGGCAGGCCTCCTCTCTGTGGGAGGGAACTTGTATTACGCATAAGAATTACCCAAGTATCGATAATAGATGTAGGTAGAAAACTAGGTACGATTGTTATAGCATATTCTAGATAAAGGCAGATGCTCCACATCCCTACCGGTTATTACCAGTCCGCTTGCTCGTTAGTGATCGTATTGCATTGATGCGTTATGTAAATAACTTATCTCAAACAAATAAATTGGGCGACTGTCATCTATGAAATCTAATTCAAACCTAAGCAGGACATTACTAACTGGACCACCATATATTCATACATACAAACAATGAAACAAGTCAAAAGGTGAAATAAGTATTTCCGATATTTACTATTGACTTTGGAAAAATCTTTAACCGAATGTGGAACAGTGTTATTTTGTCTCATCTACGAACGTATCAAGAAATGCATTCTGGAATGATCTGGACGAAGCTCTGTCTTGTTATCTGTCGGGCAACATGGTGTAAACAACTCGACTATTTATAAAGTCCTGCAAATAGCTTGACCACTTTGTGACCCATCGGGCCTATCGGGACTTTTCAAAGCCTTACTCTAGGTCGGTGATGCCACCCACAATGCTCCCTCCATCAGCATTGATAAATAAAACAGATGCCTATTTATGTTAGTCTAGTACGGTATCTATCAATACCGTACTAGACGAGATTTAAGCTATATTTAGATTTCTAAACAAAGGGCACAACAAAGTATCTACTTTGTTTGATTGGGTAGTAATCGAGTCATTCATTGATTGAACGCCCTTTGAGATGATGAAACTGTCGTATCTTGTTGCGCGCGGATAATACCTCAGATATTTATTAGCGCATGAGTAACACAACGATTTTCTTGCCTTGGAAATGATGTAATTGGGATAGATTTTAGGTGATCAATATTATTGAAAAATACAAATATTTTTGTCACGCATATTTTTAATTTTTGTTTTGAACAAGATCAAGATTAGGATATCGGTCTTTAAAGGTAATTCGAAATTATAACATTGATTTAAGATATTTTAATTTAAAAACCAACCTTCGAAACCTTTTTTTTTCACTTTTTTTGTTTTATTATGCTCAGTCATGAGTGAAGTGTAAGTTAATATGATTTGAGACGAGACAGCGCGCGAACCCAGGTATTTCTTATCTACATTATAATATTGAAAAACATTTGATTCTTTAACACTGTTTACTGCCGCCATAAAAAATTATGCTCTAACAAAACTTTTCACGAAATTGGTAATTAGTAAAAAAAAACTTATTTCAGACTTAGATAGTTAGCAACTCTTGAGACGGGAAAATCTTGCACGTCTGAGCCCTCATTATAATTTATTTATTAAAAGTAAATATCATGATAAGAGGTCATTTACTTCAAAGTTTGTTCAGAGTGTAATGTACAATTATGTTTTAAGGTCACTTTAGTATGAAAAGAACATGTTAAAGGCATGACAAGTAAAAAAGATAGGCGCCGACAGCCTCTGAAAGGAAGATAAGTCAAATTAACTTTGTATTGTGGTCAAGTAATCTCGGCCTATTTTTACTTCTATCAAAAGGAAAATTGCTTAATTTTCTAGCGGTAACGAGTTTAAACTATCTAAATTCGTATTTGGCACGGTTGGCGCAGTGTCTGCTGCGCTACGTGTCACGAGTTCGATCCCCGCACGGGACAAATATTTGTATGGCCTTATGGCCTGCAAGTAGTTGTTCCGGGTCTGCCTGTTTGTGTATGCGAGTTTAAATGTTTTTAAACGCACCCACGATACAGGAAAAGGTCCTAGTGTTGGGCAAAGCTCTTTAAAAAAAAAACAAATAATCATAAAAACGATGACCAAGTGGACGAATTAGGGACCTACAGTATTTTCGTATAACTTCAAATAAATAGGTAGACACCTATTCCTTTTCCGACTGTTTTTACAAAAATTAGAAAATAGCTGGACAACTAAGGACAGGACAAAAGCGATAACTTTCTCAAGTTTATTTTCGCTGACTCACCAGTCCTATATTTTTTAAATCATCGTTCAGAGGCAAATCCGCTTATTTTGATGGGCAATACGGAACACTGCGCGTAGCCCGACACGCCATTGGCCGGTTTTATTTTAAGGATATGTAGGAATGTACTAAAAACCAAGTAAATATAATAACCCATACAGCGAACATAGAATGATAGAACACTACATAGCACTACAATACCAGAAAGTATGGATTAAAAAAAGGATAAAGAACGTTGTAAAAGAGTACAAAAGAAATGACTGAGGCCAGGTATAGACGGGCAGCACTAGGTTTCGAAAAAACGACGGACAGCTCAAGAATTTGACAGCAGTAAGCGGAGACGAGCGGAACGGAGAGATGTGCCAGATTCGACAAATGTGATTTGTCGGTTTCTGCCCGTCACCTCTACGCTTTGGTGGAGTCCGGGCCTTTTGCTCTCAGAGCTCACCAAAGTGGAACGCAACTTTATTTTAAGTGTTTTAAAGTGACGAGCCTGTCCGAAAGCGCTCTCTACCAGTTTGATAATGAACTTTATGACTGATAAAGTAAAGTTTATTATTTCAATTCGTCACAAAACCCTCTAATCTCTTTGGTCTACTGCGTCATACAAAATGGTTCCAGCAATATTAGTCTTGGGACACACTAGCGGCACGATGCGATTATGTAAAACAATTGAATATTATGGAACGTATCTTACAAAGATACCATACAAAGATTCATTGTAGGTTCTTTGGTTTTACGTCACACAGTCAAATCACCTAATTACTTTATTAGAAAATACATGCATTTTATTATTTAGTTGAAATTTCCATATTATACAACGGTATCGCCTTGCCTTGTCGCTGCGTCGCATAGCACTTAATAGGCGCCAAGGCTAATCTATAAATGAAAAAAACTTAAATGGGGCTATGTAAGTTCATGTTTATATAAAATGCCTGTTACCAAGTAATTAGTTACATACAAAAAACATAAAGTTTAAGACAAATTTGTTATTTTACGGATATTGTTATCTACATACGTGATAAAGCAATAACGTTGTTCTCAGACAGACAAAACAGGAATAGGTACCGGTTGCCAACAACAAGATAAATTGGTTTAAGTTCTTCGAAAAACAATTTTAATTTTAGCAACATGGACTAAAATAACTGAATTATCGAATGTTGCGTAAGTATGTGTTCAGTGCTAATGAGCTATATTCGGAGTTCGTGCACTTTGTGCGGTTAAGTGATTAGCAAAATTTTTCACTTACTAGTTAAATTGTGATTACGATTTAATATAATTTTATTTTTACACTAATAACAATCAAGAGTGACGTCAGACAATTCATTACGATATACGACAACTATACAAATTAGAACATTTTACTTGATCAGCTTACTTCGGCATTAAAACAATAACCAATTAACCATACACCTAACGATCATTAAACTAAAATTCTAATAGTATAATAACTAGCATTTATTGTAATCATGAATTAACTAACATTAAATATTTTACAAGTACAGAAAACATAGTAGAAACATAATATATTATCTATCATTAATTACATTTATTATCGATGTTTAATTCAGTTCCTTCATTAGAACACAAACCGTGGCAGAGGTTATCGAAAGTATCACTTTTACAGAGAACACTTAGGGATTTCAGATAGTGGCAAAACCGATTGTTCCTCTTGGTGCTGGTACCATTCTTGGCCTTCTCCAACCTGCATATATTTCGACAGGAGGACCAGTAGTCCAGTGCGAGAGCTCTCCTGTCCAATACTGCGGACGCATTCAAGAAGCTAGTCAAGCTGTTGTGTCGCGATACCACCCTGTCTCTTTGTCTGGAATAAAAAAAAAGTACATGAAAAGTCATTACATAATAATTTTACATTTTAAAAGATAAAAATAATTTGAAAACGTAAAATCCCCAAGATGACATTGACGAAACCTTGACCCTTGGATAACATAGGTACAGTTTTGGCACCCAGACCTAGTTACCCAATCACTTGATGAGTTGTTCACTCAACAATAACTTGGATCTTTTTCACGGAAAACTTATATCTCTTCTTGGAAGCAGATATCTAATGTTTGCGCGAGGGTTAGTCCGCGCGCAATCCGCCCTGCGCCCACGCCGACCTCTCCTACACAACACTCGCCGACAGCGATGGACTAAATAGTACATACACAGTAACATTTCGTGTATAAAAAAAAAACAAATTAATCTTTGAAATGGCACTAAAGATTATATTTTAATGTCTGTAATACTACTGAATCTGTACAACTACTTGCGTTAGCAGTTGTTTACCACAAAGCGGATGGTGAAGGTCGCCAGATAATACTTCCTTTGGTGCTAGGTAACAAACATGGTCTAACAATGAACTTATTTACTACCAAACAAAAGATTTCGGTAAGAGCGCGAAAACATAAAGCATACGAGTCGAAACACGCCATCATGATGTCTGGCGATGTGCCAATGCCTCGCTATATCACAGTGTGAACTATAAAGTGACAAAATCAAAATAATAGGTCTTTACCCTTTGGAGATTTAATAACCAACACTTTCAGATCTTATTATCTGTGGATTGGCGCGCAATTCGAAATTCAAATAAATTTTATTCGTAAGCCGTGTTCTTTTAATTTCAAATTCAGTCATTTGTTTTTAGATAGTTTTTTGTTTTTGTGAAATTGTGGTAGTTTTTGGCGCCATGGATAAACTGAAAATTCGTACAATTTTCGAATATGAGTTCTTACGTGGACATACCGCTGCGCAAACAACACGAAACATTAACGACGTGTACGGGCCTAACACTGCTTGCATAAACTGGGTCCATTATTAGTTCAATCGTTATAAATCTGGAAATTTTGAGTTGAAGAATGAGCCTCGCGTTCGGCCGGTAACCATTGTCGACAACGACGAATTGAAGGCGGTAGTGGAAACGGATCCAACTCAATCTACGGCTGAGCTTGCTGCGGGCCTTGGAGTTAGTGTCAAAACGACATTGAAGCACTTGCGTCAAAACGGAAAGATAAAAAAGCTAGATAAGCTAAAATAAAAAAAAAAACATACAAAAAATTTTGTTTTTAAAATTTTCATACAAATCTCCAATTTCATAGGTAAAGACCTAATAATTACCTGTGTAAAGTCATCCCAGGAAAACTTATATCCGTTTTTTTTTCACACCTTAAAACATCTTGTGCTGTCTCAATAGAACAAGTCACCATTGTTTGACAAATCTCACTAGTGACTTCATATGATTTGTGATAATAATCTGAGTTTTCTTTTTCTGATACACTGTGCCCTTCAGGATAGCACCATGGCTGTGCTGTAATGTAAGTGTTTGGATCTGGGTTGATATGGCTAAAATAATCTGACAGTGAGAAAGCATCTGCTGCATTAGCCATTGCTTCCAGTTCAAGGGTAACATTATGCTTTTTCTGTTGAGGGTTATGGCTATTTTTTTCTACAGGTTCATCAATACTATGTACTGGATTCAAAAGACTTGGCATACTCCACCAAATGTTAAACAACTGTAAGGGATTTGTTAAGTTTAATAAATTCGAATGTTTAGAAGCAAAATCAGTCCAAACAGTATTTGTTTCCAAATCAACATTATTATTAACTGATGCTATTGTTCTTCCTTCCGAATCATCATTTTCGGCCCAAGAGGGGCAAGAGCTTTCTTCATCAATGTTGCTCTTATAAAAATCAACATTTTGTGAAGCTGTTTCATCTTCTGAAGTAACGCCATGTACATAACTAGGTATACAGAACTGTAAATAATTAATGGTTTTTCTAATGTCGCCTTTAAAATAATTTAAGAATTTGGCTCCAACCCCTGGCCAGCATATTCCACTGTCTGCTAGGCACAATATATCTAGCCATGTCCCAAGCATCCTCGGTAGAAGAGGACACATCTTCAATAGTTTTCCATTTTGCAGAAATCTTTGCAAATGATGACACACTAGGGATGATGTTATCAATATAACTGGTCGTTTAGAACACTGTACCAGCTGCACAATGGCTGAAGAAAATCCATCATCCTGATCAAACACAATATCAGCATCATCAATAAGAATAAGAGATGAATCTGTTCTTGTACTTTCTTGACTTAGAGGTGCACCACTTAGAACTTCAGCTTTACCTGATAACTTTATAGGTTTCTCATCATCAATTGACTTTTTCGGCCTTCCTCGTTTTTTATTATTTTTTACCAAATCAGGTTGAAGTTTATCTTGTGATTTCTGACTATTGTCTGAATTTCCTGTACCTCTATTAACCTTATGGGATTGAGTGGCTTCCTGCAAGTCCTGCAACATTATTTTCCCTGTCCTTCTACTGCTAGCGTTAACTTCGATCACCTTCATAGCTAAGTCTGAAGCTACAGCATAAACACTTGCAGTTTTTCCACATCCTGTAGGACCAGTCAATATTAAAAGATTGTTCATGGTCTTCATACTCTCTCGACTATCAGATTCTGATTGATAGTAGTCTGATGAATCTGAGCCAGGTTTAGATTTTGCTTTTGATTTCAATTCATTCTCAGTCCATGATACCAACCATTTCCTTAACTCTTTTAAAGTTTCAAAATTACCTATAATTTGATTTGTTGAAGTAGCCTTGTATTTGTCAGTCCAATTTAATCTATCAGGGCTATCATTGATAACATCGGACATATCACTTATAATTTCAATACTGTTATCTACTTCTACATAATTACAGTCTTTAAATTCTCCCTTTCCTCTACCTCTTAAATGTCGATATGTCCTGTAGACTGGAAACTTTGGATGTAATTGTTTCATATTCTGTAACATTGTTTGTGTGCTTTTCTTGTTTTTATTATCTATTTTACAAACTTTGTTTTCTTGTTCAAGATATAACAAGTTCAGAATTGCATTCTTTTCATATGTCAATTGAACGGATTCTTCACTAACATTCATCATAGGTATATTGACAACCAGTGCCTTGTCTTCAGAATTCGTATCCCTTTGTTGCACATGAACAACTACAGGAAAATTATTGTCTGGAGTGGTGCAATTTTTTTGCTGTTGAATTATTTTTTTAAGTTTCTCTGGAACTCCGCTTTGTAGAAACTTCTGTTTAGCTTCTAAAGCAGCTAGATCAGATTGTTTAGGTGCAAATATAGGAGCCAGTTTAGCAGGTTTCTTGGATGTTGCTGGGTCCTTGATAACCTGCTCTTCTTTCTTTACAGGTTTAGGTTTCATGGGCTCGTCAAAAGAGTGATTTGATTTTAAAATAGGATTTTTATCGGTTACTAAGACTTCAAAATGCTTTTTCTTTTTTGGAGTGAAGATATGAAGTTCTTCATCAGAGCTGGACAAGCATACATCATCAATATACTTAACAGGCCTTTTCACGGACCTCTTTGGTCTGTTCTCATTATTGACAATGGCATTTGTATTCTCAGAATCAGTTACTTTGGCATCAACTTTAGATTTACGTTTCCGCTTCTGTCTCTCACTCCTGACTTCTAGATCTTCAATATTATCTTTTAAAGGGACACTGTCAATCAATGTGGTTTCGGGTGTAAGGACAACATTACCCTCTTCTTGTGTTTTTATATTTTCCTTTGTAGTAACTTCCTCAATAATATTGATAGCTGCTCTACTGCTATCATCTTCAATAGTTTCTATCAAATCACAGGAGTCTAAAGTGTCTTTTTTTAGACTTAACTTTTTCTTCTTGCCTCTTTTTTTGTTTCTGGGTTGTAGCTTGACCTTTATAAGATTATCATTTTCAGAATTAGTAGGAGAACATTCTATATCTTTATCTAGTTTTTTAAAATAACAAAGCATGCTTTCCTTTTTCTTCAAAGATGGGGATAACTTGTTCAGAAATTCTTGGTCTTCCTTAGGTATCATTTTTTTCAATGGACTAATTCTGCAAGTTATATCTACAGGATCTTCAATGGTGTTAAATATATCAACTATTGTCAATGTCTGTGTTTGTTTCTTATTTTTTTTATTTTTTACAGCTTTTACCTTGTCCTTTATTGATGATTTTGGATTCTCATCTTTTTTTGAAACAGTGCCACTTGTGCTCTCATTTTCTTTTGATTTGGCATCTTTTAAAATCATATTTTTTAAGTTTTCTGCTCGTTTTTCCAATTGCTTTTTAATAATGTTGTCCTGGTATTCTTCTTTTTCTTTGTTCCTTAAAGACCCTTTTGCTTCTGCCATTTTTTGTAGAAGTAAGTGCCTTTTTGCTTTAATATTTTTCCTTTCAACTACCTCTTCACTATCAGAGGTGTCATTGCTTTTATCTTTACCTGGGGAGTTGCTTCCAAGACTCTTATTTCTAGAGTCCATTAAAAGTTTAAAGGCATTTGTTTGTTTCTTTTCCTGACTATTGACTGGTAAAGGAATGCCAATAGTTACATCCTGGATTTGAACATCTGCATTGGAAATTCTTAAGCTTTCACTTATTTTTACAGCTTCCTTTCTTCTTACCATTTTAAAAAGGTAGTTCCTAGGTCTCAAGTCTTCAAACTCACTTATGTCACTTTCACCTAAAATGGGTTGTTTTCTATTGTTTGGAGATTTTATGTTAAGTGACGAAACAAGGATTTTCGATACATCTAAAATATCTTGATCCTCTTGACCATCTTGTCTAAGTTTGTACTTCTTTAGTTTTCTTCGAAGCACTTTGTTACATTTGTGCTTGTAAGTATTTTCCTTCGATTTCAGAATGTGTCTACGTTGACGATTCTTACAGCAATTTATTTCAGATTCAACTACTGAAATATCGTCGACCACTGTGACGAACTCAGTTTTTACCAAACTTGTCATTCCTTCCCTGGAAATTTCACAAAATCACTTTATCATTAACAGTTAACAAGTGTTGATAATCAGAAGACGTGCATCTTAAACCACTTCAAGCAGTGCTGTGTGAGGTTGGATTTAATGTATTATTTCGAGTGGAATGCACTGTATTATCGTGAAGTTTATACACTAGATATCTAATCTAATAGATGAATATATTCTGATGAGTTAATAATAAAAATTGTTATGAATACAAACCGAAAATCAATTTGGCGGCATTATTGCACTCATTGCATTTGACTGTTGACTTGACAGAAGTTAACTTTGACTTTGTGTCTGACAGTTTGACATAAAGAAAACATTAAGTTTATGTTTCCACGGGTTCCACAGAGTTATAGCACACAGCATTTTTGCCTGAAAGTAGTTCTAGTATTATATTATATCTTTCATTTTAATGTTTTGCGTACCAATGCACCACGAAATTTTTCAATCTAACGGCGTAAAAATTTTCTCAACATTTTACTTAAATAAAACAGATCAAACCGTGTTAGTGCAAATGCACTAACACGGTTGCACCACGAAATTTTTCAATCTTAATACAGCACAATTGATCATTTTTAAAGAGCACTTATTTGCGACATAAAACGATACACGAGGGCGTCTGGTGGCGATTGAACTAGTTTTATATAACGTGTATGGTCAATTGGCCAATGTACATATTTTGACACAGTCCCAGCTATGCCAACTCTATAGCTTATTCCTTTATGTTCTCCTGAGTTCCACCGCCTGCGACGAAAATAACTGTCAATCCTGCTGTCATATCTCTGTCATATTGATTTTGAAGTTTTCGTTACCTCACCCCTAATCCGACGTGCCACTGATTGCAGCGCAGTCTGAACTTAAAAAATTCCTTGAAATGGCTTCGAAAACGAAAACTTTCGTAGCTCCCATTTTTCGTCATGTTACGGTAAATATCTAGTAAACCAATAATTTCCGACAGCTCAATTAAAAATGGATTTTAGTAATATAATCTCAACTGTCATAGCCCTGTTATGTAAACGTTTTTGACATTTTCCGTGATTAAAATGTAATAATTCTCAAAAATGTGTACTCGGCTTACAGACCAGGAGCTATGCCCAGGCTTCGCCTATCCATAAGACCGAGTCGAATATCTCGAAGAATATCCTGCCCAACCAAACTTTGGTTACTGCCTTGGACAACGGATCCCCGGTCACTCGAGTGACCGTAGCCTTCAAGTGAGTACAAACTTACAATTAATTTGATGATTTTAATAATAGCAGGAAATATTGATTGACGACCATTACAGTATTTGCACTAGCTTCTATAACTATTTTTGGCAGAGTATTCTAATAACTAAAATTCATAAAATCAGAATTCATCTAAGGTCTTCGGTTCCAGTATGATAGTTGTAAATTAAATCAATAATATTTGCCTTGCCTTCCATTAATTTAGAAGTCATACCTGTCTATTCTGTATTTAGCTCTCTAGTATGTCTACTTGCATAAACAACTTACAAAAATCATTATTTTTCAGGGCTGGTTCACGTTATGAACCTCCGACTGAGCTGGGTATCGCCCATGTGCTCCGATCTGCTGCCGGGCTCAGCACTAAACAGAACAATGGTTTCATAATGGCACGTAAACTGGCACAGATTGGTGCATCTGTTACTGCTTCTGGTGATCGCGAGTTCATCTACTACACTCTTGAGGTAACTCTATTTTTACAAATAGCTGCTCTGAAAAGCAATCGACTCCACAGCACAGTGCCTGTTAGAATACCTGGTCTCATGTGCTTGAGATTATTAAGGCATTTGATTAGATCTTAATACTTCAAATAATATTTGGTTCTGTAGAAGAATTGAATAATCCACCTTCAATCAAAGCTCTGTCAGCTCACTAGAGTAAGCCCTTTGGTTTGCTGCAAATTATCAAGATAAATAAACAGTGGCTAAATAGCTACCAATCACAAAATTAATTTAAGAATTTTAAATTTTAGCGACACTATCAAATGGTGTAATTTTTCCAAAATCATTGGGTTTGATTCCTGGCTAAAATTGATTTTTCAAAAATCTAATGATGCAGTTTTCATAAAAATCCAACTCGAGACTCCTTTCAGTATTTTTCGCTATTCCTCATTGTTTCGGATTTGGCCATCCACGCCCACTTGAAAAAGTCACTCTGTATACAATATGTTAAAAAAAACGCTGGCCGATCCGAAAGTGACTTCATAGGTATACTAATGACATTGCCAAATAGAATAAGAAACATCTAACTTTTAAAATGTGACAACACCATCATCGGCTTATGTATGTTAGTTAATTTTTTTTTTTTTTTACGAAATCACTACCCTAGTAGCACGTAGAAGCAACCGCTCGCGCCTGTGTGTTGCCATATAAGTTTCCTCATTCTACATTTAAATTTATTTTAATTTTTTTTCATTTGTTCTCCAAAAATGGTATGTGAGGGTACGTTACTACCCTCAGATCGGACAGGGTTTTTCTAAACATATTGTATATGTCGCAGTCAAAACAGGTGATCTTTTGACCGCTGTTAATCAGTTAAAACTACTTTTGACCAGTGAAAACTATTTTAACAATAACTAACATTTTCTTAAAAACTTATTACGTTTGTTTTTTTTTTTTGCGACCCTTTGCAGAACATTAATTCTAGTAATATATAGTTATAGTAATTCTAGGTCTAGGTAATTACAACGTTCTGAAACAACATATTTTAAATGGAGAAAATGCATTTTAACATAATAAGGATTTTGGCTGACACCAGTCAAAACTGGTTTCGACCAATTAACAGTTTTGACTGTAACATTTACATACGCTGTTTGATCTCTTTCAGACTACCCAAGAGAATGTTGATGATGCTGTGGCTGTCTTGGCCAACATGCTCAACTCTCAGGAGTTCAGACCTTGGGAACTGGCAGACAATCTGCCTCGGCTCAAGTTTGACATTGCTGCACTTGCCCCTCAGGTAATAATTACAATTCCTTTTATAGACCGACCACTTAAATGAGTCCTCGCCCGCAGGGTATAGGGACGCGAGGGTATGACGACAAAGGGGACCGATGGAGATGCGGGCGGCAGGCGCATTCTTGTTCTAACTCATTTCGCTCGCTGTCGCTAAGCGGTTAGCGATTGCTCGTGTTGACAGTTGCGGACGCTTTGTGATAGTTATACATGAGAACATTTGTTAAAAACCAAAGTGTATTTTTCTTCATAGGTCCGTGCGGTGGACCTGCTCCACAAGGCCGCTTACCGCCGCACATTGGGCAATTCACTCTTCATCTCGCCCAAGAGGATCGGCCATATTTCTTCCGAGTCTCTGCAGCACTATGCAAGCTTGCTGTCTGCGCCGAACTGCTCTATTGCCGTCGTTGGAGACTCTCTGGTAAATTAATAATATTACAAGCTTAATAACTTTATAATGTTCCCACTGCTACACGAGCTTCCTATCTGTGAGAGGGAGTGATAATAAAATTATTCACACAATTTTTCACAAATGTAAATAAGTTTTCAAACTATTTATAGTATCCACATTCAGTTTTAGAATAATAAATATCATCAACTTGCTATTCAAGACATTTGTAAAAAACAAAATACATGAATATATTTGTGAATCTTCATATCATCCATAAATGTTTCGATTGCTAACACAAAAATGGTATTATTACAGGAGAGAGCTAACTTGATTGCTAAGAATCTTCAGATAGGCGGCAGTGGAAAGAAAGATGCAGATGCAGCCCGATATTATAGTGGAGAATTGAGGTAATGTCAATCTTAAGGTTAAGTTGCGCTAGCCTAGGTTGGTCCGTGGATGGGCGACCGCCCATTACATACCGAGTTTCCCCCGTGCCTCGGAAAGCACGTTAAGCCGTTGGTCCCGGCTGCCATTTGTAGATCTTTGACAGTCGTTAATGGTGGTCTGTGGCCTGAAAGTCTGACAACCAGTCTTACCAATAGGTATCATAAATTACCCAGTACTAACTGGGTTGTGGACGACAGATAGGCAGTCACTCCAGGTAAAATACTGGTATTCAGCTGCACCCGGTTAGACTGGAAGCCGACCCCAACATATTTGGGAAAAGGCTAGGCAGATGATGAGTTAAAGTAATGTCAACATTATCATCATTTTTTGAAACGGTAAAACTGTACAATGGCTAATGTATGTACAATCTATGATCTCAAGCAAGTGAGCATTTACAAAGATGCATCAAAACTCATAACAAGACATGCAAGTACTTAGTACTGTTCTTCCCAATAATAACGATATGTTTGTTGCCTCGTAACTAGGAAAGAAATGGGTGGCGACCTGGCGCATGTTGCGTTGGCTGTTCAAGGCGCTAATGCTGGTACTCCGGAAGCGCTTGCTTTAGCCGTTGCTGCCAAAGGTAATTATTGATATTATATATTATCTGTTGCTGGCTTTACAAAAAGGCTGTATCTTTGAACTTAGTTTTTCAAGTTTAAAGTAAGTCAAGTAGTTTTCATTTGTCTGTCGTGGGTGCCCTTTTACGGCCAATGAAAGTATAATTGTAAATACACGATGTTACAATTTCGGTGTAGGTATAATAAAGCATATTCTAACCGTCTATTTCAGCAATTGGCTGCGGCCCGGTCGTCAAGTGGGGCTCAGTCAACACGCCCTTATCTAAGGCGATCGGCAACATCGGACCGTTCGCGGCCGCCGGGTTCAACGTGTCATACTCAGACAGCGGTCTGTACGGTGTTGTACTATCGGTACCCAAGGACGAAGCTAACAACGTTAGTATTCTGAGACATTCATTCTTTTTCAAATAATGAAAAAAATTGCATTCAAAATCTACAGAAACAGAAGAATCTGTTTCAATTGCTTGTAGAAACAAGCGATTGAATTATATCGGTGATCTTCGACACGGCTTACTACAATGGCTGACTTGGGATTTGGTGATTAAAAACTTAATTAGCCTTCACTAACTAAGGGTAATAGAAATTTAAAAAGAAAACCGATTCATAATCTTGGATAAAATATACTATCATAGGGGGCATATTTATTTTGATATAATCTTTCTAGGCGGTGAAGGCATGTGCCGGTTTCCTGAAGAAGCCATCGTTAACCCAGGAAGCCATCAACGCTGCTAAAAACCAACTGAAGGTTCAGGTCTTGAGTGAAGCCGAAGCGGGGTCAGGTTTTTCCGAGTCGCTGGCTGCCCAAGGTTTCTACACTGGCAATGCCAAGTCACCTGTTGATATTGCAAAGGATATTGATGCCCTCTCCACCAATGATTTTCAGAAGGTAAGCTTGTCTGGGCGTAGATAATTTTCTTATAATTTATTTATTTAAACTTCATAGGCGGACTTAATGCCACAAGGCGTTCTCTACCAATATAATAATAATAATATTTTTATTTTATATTGTTAGGCCTCTCAACAAACAAAGACCCCCAGAATACAAGAGTTGTGACGTTTTTTTTTTAAATGTTACAGCATCATGCTGAGATGGGGTCTTTTGGCCTCATACAGGAACAATTTTGTTTGTTTTTTCTTATGTTTACTTTTTATATAATTATTTTGTTGTACTGTTAATTTAGCTCTTTTTTTTTGTGTGTTTTGTCCCGTGTGGACTAATAAATAGTTTTTGTTTATTCTTTCTTTACCCAGCAGCGGGTGAAGTCGGGCTGTACATGCTGATGATGATTGTTATATTTCTTGCAAGTTTTAATAATTAAGTATATGCAAAACTATTTTCTCGATAGTACAGAATTAATCCGTGTCCTTAAGAAAAGTAAAATCCAGTTTTGGTTTACTTACTTGTTGTATCATACTTACTTGCTATTATTGGTACAATCATATTAATTGTAATGTTACAAAATGGCATGAAATTAAACAATATATATAATATATTTCTTAAGCACAGAATAATCACTTTAAAAAGTGTTAAATATTTTAAACTGCTATTTATTTATAATTGATGTACATCTTGTTTACAGGTTCTTTCCTCTGCTGCGTCAAGCAGGATCTCCATGGGGGCCGCCGGAAATCTTGCATTTGTTCCATACCTAGATGAATTATAAATTACACACTTTGTATAGTTGTTAATCATTTTATTTAATAGTACGGAACATGATGTGAGACACTACCAATATAGTATAATGTGATCATTATTGATTATAATTTATTGTTCTACAGAAATAAATCAATCTTTACTTATTTATATTATTTAATTTAACACTTAAAGTTGCATACTATTTCCGAATGGCATGACTAGCATCGTAAGGGTTGCGCCACATCTATCAGCACGGAATCACATTTTTCCATGCTCCTATCCTTTTCTGTCGCTCAGAACCGTCATTTGCTAGAGCGAGAAACAGCGGGAGTGCTACAGCACGCAGAAGCATTGACGAAGCGCTGAGCAAAATGCGATCCCGTGCTGATAGATGAGGGTCAACCTTAAGGTTCGTGTCATATATGAGCAAGAAAGGTACAACTAAACCAACATCCCACATATTGCTGTAGACGAGGGTAGGGGATTAAATCAAGAAAAATCCGCGTAACGACAACAAATTGGTCACAGCTGGCGCAATCTCTAGCCTTCTAATGATTATCACGACTACCGTACCTTAGATTTACTGCCACTGCCTGTGACTTCTACAGAATAAAAAAAAAAAAGATAGATATAAATATTATTAAAACCACAGACTTTTGGTGTTAGTAGATCAAAAATTTTTATCATGTCTTTATAAAACGTTTTTATTCCACAAATCTTTCTAAAATATACTACAATGCTTGGAATGGACATTTTGCGCGCGCCTGCGCCTCGACTGTCAAAGCAATCTCTTTGTTTTGCCTTAAAATTTTCGGAGTTAAATCGAACCTAATATTCAATGATAGCGATGAATCAGTAGTAAAGTTTCGTTCAAATTGTTTGTGTTGATTGCACTAATTCAAATAGGGCATCGTGTAAGTTGTCCAGTGTTTGTGATATCGCTCGTGTTACTGTTTACTGAGCTTAACGCACCTTAGTGCGCGCAGAAATCAATACCCCACTTTTTTTTGTATACTTATTTTGATATGAGGCGGCTAAAACAAACTGAATTGTAGTTAAGTACTCAATTGTTGATACTTGCCACCTTGCCTGTCAAGGTTCTTGGTACGCCATGCCTGCAGTTTCTGTTTACCAAAATTTATTTCCGCATAGCTACTTAAGAATACCCTCACCTAAACTATTACGTCGTATGTTTTTGTCGGTTAGATAAAACTTGTTTGCATTTTACCACAACTTTCGGTGAAAGTTCATTGAAAAAAAAATGCCGGTATACGTTCAGCATTTACGTAGAAATGTATCCATAGCACAGAGTCGATAGGTACACTGTGGGTAGGAACCTACCGCAGGGACAGCTGTACGAATACAATACAGATGGCTATTAGCGAGTCGGTTTTGTAATAAATGCAGAACTTGTCCCCCGCAAGCAGTTTTTACTTAGAAAACTTGCTAAAGTAAGCAGCTGATTTCACCATCTCTCCCTCCAGCCTTTAGCTGCCCTCTGCTCAGCGCCTCTAAGTTGCGTGTGTTTCCCATGATCTGGGACTGAATACTGCGTCTGCTGGCAACCTGCTTTATTATCTTAATAGAAGTAGGTACTAATATTGTTCTAGTCTGCCGCCGCTCAGTAGCTTTTACTCATCCAAAGGTACCTAGTAGTTGTAAAAAAAAACAATTAGGTAGGTACATCCTAGTTTCTCTTGATTTTCAAACTTTTTTAATCGTAAATTCCTCCTGATTTTGTTCCGGGTTTCTTCTCCGAGCAATCGGAGGGAAAGTAACTTGCCTATCTGTTTGAATGACCAAAAGAAAATGTTGTAAATCCGCGGTGCTAAATTTGTTAAATTACGGAGACCATAAAAGGTCTCCGTAATTAAGCGTAATTCCGTAATCTGGCCTACAGGCCAGTGGCGCCAAATCTTAAAATACGCCCATCAGGCAGTAGGTACCTTACACGCAATCAAACGCGTTTTACGAAGATGAATAATATCAAAAAGCATAATCAAAGTCGCAGCAGTAAGAAGCCGAAGTCGAGGTCTATAGGTTCTGTGTGTACCCGGACTCCAGGGTTCTATGTAGGGTCCTTCAACAACAAGCTAAGCCTCAGCAGCACTGCTGCCATTGTTGTTGTGGCGCCCGCCACTAAAATAAAAGTATGGGTACCTATCTACACTGGTACGTACCTTCCGACATCGCTTACTGGTTAGTCGAGGCGGAGTCGCGTCTGCGTCAGGATGGCTGGTTGCCTGTATCGGTTTGCGTCAGGCTGGTGACCAAAAATTGCTACCTATTTGCTACCTTTTGCTACCTATAGTCAATTAATTGCTACCTAACTTGGAAACAAAATAATGGGACGTCAAAATGACCAGCCATTCTGATATCAGGATGGCTGGTCAACCCTCCGTTTGTGTGAACTATTCAAATTCGTGTTATTATTTTTACTTGAATAATTGCTACCTAATTGCTACCCTCACGTATTTCAATGTCCACCTTGTAACTTTAACGAGTAAAAAGTTGTGACCATTTTATTTTTTTACAGGGAATGGATTATAGTAGGAGAGCCGACTGCAAAATTTCCAACCTACTTGATACCGCGATAAAATGCACAATGGGTTCTCATAAAAGTGATGCTAAGTCCGAATTTGATAGTCTGCCACGGCGGAACTTGCCGAAAGTAAAAAAAAAACATTTTCGGTGCGAAAAAGGTTTTTTTTACTTTTTTTTCTTTACCCATCTGATACTGAAATAATAGTTATGGCTTCAGTTAGAAATTTACTGGTAGATACAGAAAAGCGAAATCTGTCAGTATTTTTTTTTGCTGGAAGTGCTTGGCAGACGCTCTCAATGGTGACCCCATCGGGACCCCTAAATATACCCATCTGATACCAGCATGAAACCAATTCCAGTCGGTAGGTATGAATCCTCATTTCTGGAATATATAAGTCTGCCAACGCTTTTTCTGCCGAAACACCTTGACAGACGAGATTATGTAAGCAACATCCGTAGAACCCGTATTTTGGAATTGTACAGATTACGGACATTTTAATTACTGAAGGCTTATTGTATTGCATGTATAATCATTATGAAGGTCTGTGTTAGGTACTTATAAAAATATCTACAGGTGAGTTTTTTTTGACTAGTAGTAGGTTTGGAGAATATTAGCAATTCTGGTTTAGCAGCTAGTTTAGTATATCCTCTTTAACGCGTTCCCGCAAAGTTTTGATTGTAATTATATCGACATGATACCTGGCTTAATCTTTAGGTATAGCCATAAAAAAAACCAGACGGTTAACGCCACCGCCCGCCATTTGCATTGCCGCTTGACTTGGTACTGGGAACTGTTTTGTTACAATGACAGAATATTTGGTTGTTTGGAATGTCTGGGTGCTGCTTGCCGACCTCCCTAGTGCCGTCAGCGTGGTTTGCTACGCTGACGACACGCTGGTGCTGGCACAACGGAGGTCGCACGAGGCGGCGGCCGAATACATGACACGCGGGGTTGCGATAATCGTGGAGAGGATCCGGCATTTGGGTCTCGAGGTGGCATTGCACAAGTCCGAGTCCATGTGCTTTCATGGGCCTCGGAATGCGCCACCGTCGGGATCCGAGTATTTTCTGCCTTCACGCGGCTCTTGGCCAACCTGAGGTGTCCAAAGGCCTCCTGCCGGAGGCTCTACGCGAGGGTCGTTCGGTTCATGGCCCTTTACGGAGCCCCGGTGTGTTCTTTGAGGCGGCGAGCCGCCCAGTACCTGAACGCGCCCCAAAAGGTGGTAGCCGTAAGGCTAGTCCGGGGGTACCGCACGATCTCTGGCGAGGCGGCGAGCCTCCTTGCCGGATTGTCGCCATGGGCTCTGGAGGCGATAGTCCTCGCGCGCCTGCACGAATGGCGCGCGGAGGCACTAAGTCGGGGGGAAACTCCGCTGCCGCGGCAAATCGTCGCTCTGCGGACAGACCTCCGGCGCGATTTCATGGCGACGTGGAGAGAGCAACTGTCGCAACCCAATGCAGGGCATGGCACTATAGTGGCTATAAGTCCCCTCTTTGAGGAGTGGCTAGAGAGGCGCCACGACGCCCTCACCTTCCGCCTGATGCAGGTCTTCACCGGACACGGTTGTTTCGGGCCGGACACGGTGGAGCATACCGTGGAGGTCTGCCCCGCTTGGGCGGAGCACCGCCGTGTCCTCGTAGCGGCGATTGGCGGCGGCGATCTCTCGCGTCCGGCCCTGGTTTAAGCCATGGTCCGGCCGAGAGAGAATGGGAAGCTGTCACCTCCTTCTGCGAAGCAGTCATGCTAGTGAAGGACGTGGCGGGACGTGAGAGGGAAACAGCCTCACGACCCAGCCGCCGCGGGAGACGCCCCGGGCGTCGGGGGTCACGTGGTGGCTCCCGGCCACCGTAGGCGCGGGCCTGTGAACGGCGAGTAATGGACTAGCTCGCCGTCCGGCCATCTTATGACAACAGGCCGTGTCGACAGCGTGTTCGTGTTCCACGCGCGCCTCAAAGAGATGTCAGCAACAATGTAGGGGTCCGCAAGGGCCGATGCCTGCCAGGGCTGCGGGACTGTTCGAAAGAGATACCGCGGCCCTGAAACACAAAGGGCAAAGAAGGAACATGGATGGGTTTTATTCAGCAGAAGTCTGACACTCCATTCCGCTCCGCCCAGAGAAGGGGGTCATTCGATGACTTCCCATCCGAAAAAAATAAAATAAAAAAGTGTCATTTCGATTTAATTACTATCAAAACTTACGGGAACGCGATAAAGAGGATATACCAAACTAGTTGCTAAACCAGAATTGCTAATATTAAAAACAGCTAGTGAAAAAAAAACTCACCAGTAGATATTTTTATCACTTACTACCTAACATATACCTTCCAAAGTAGCTAGGTGTCACGTTGGACAGAGCCTTAACGTATAAGTCACATTGTCATAGTACAAAACAGAAAGTCGCGACCCGAAACAACTTGTTACGTCGCTTAGTTTCCACGAGCTAGGGAGCAGCACCCGAAGTTCTTAGAATAACCAGCATGTCCCTATGTTTTTCTGCTAGCAAATTTGCGTGCCCAGTGTGGTATCGATCCGTTCACGCAAAACAAGTAGATACTGCTCTAAACAAGACGTGTCGGATAATATCGGGCTGCCTAAAACCGACTCCTCTCAATAAGCTGTACTCGCAAGTAGGTATCGCACCACCTGCTGTACGAAGGGATGTCGCATGCGCGCTGGAAAAAAAGAACCAAGAATATTATTCCCGACATCCCCTCTACGACCACACACCTAACCCGGGAAGACCAAAAAGCTGTAAAATCTTCTTACGCTCCACTCAGGCAATCCAAAACAGGCCACCCAAAGTACGCGGTAAGTTATGGCAAGAGAAGTGTCCACCACCCCACGACTTCTTAAAGCTCCAAGAACACCTGGCTTCCGGCAGTGAACTACAGTGGCCTTTTTGGAAAGCTCTGAATCGACTGCGTACCTAATTAGGCCGCTGCAAACATAATCTGGCAAAATTGGGGTATCACTGGTCCCTCCAACACGTAGTGCGAGTGCGGGGCTCCGGATCAAACTATGCCCCACCTGCTGGAATGTCCCAGGTGTCTCTTGACGACCTGAATAGCGCCTCTGCCGCTGCAATAAACGTGACCACCTACTGGGCCCAAACCGTCTAATATGGAAGGAACATCGATACGATAAGAAGAAGAAGAAGACAGACCTTCATAATGATTATACATGCAATACAATAAGCCTTCAGTAATTAAAATGTTCGTAATCTGTACAATTCCAAAATACGGGTTCTACGGATGTTGCTTACATAACTTCGTCTGTCAAGGTGTTTCGGCAGAAAAAGCGTTGGCAGACTTATATATTCCAGAAATGAGTATTCATACCTACCGACTGGAGTTGGTTTCATGCTGGTATCAGATGGGTAGTATATTTAGGGTTCCCGATGGGGTCACCATTGAGAGCGTCTGCCAAGCACTTCCTGCAAAAAAATACTGACAGATTTCGCTTTTCTGTAGCTACCAGTAAATTTCTAACTGATGCCATAACTATTATTTCAGTATCAGATGGGTAAAGTAAGTAAAAAAAAGCCACTTCGCACCGAAAATATTTTTTTTTTTACTTTCGGCAAGTTCCGCCGTGGCAGACTATCAAATTCGGACTTTTATGAGAACCCATTGTGCATTTTATCGCGGTATCAAGTAGGTTGGAAATTTTGCAGTCGGCTCTCCTACTATAATCCATTCCCTGTAAAAAAAATCAAATGGTCACAACTTTTTACTCGTTAAAGTTACAAGGTGGACATTGAAATACGTGAGGGTAGCAATTAGGTAGCAATTATTCAAGTAAAAATAATAACACGAATTTGAATAGTTCACACAAACGGATGGTTGACCAGCCATCCTGATATCAGAATGGCTGGTCATTTTGAAGTCCCATTATTTTGTTTCCAAGTTAGGTAGCAATGAATTGACTATAGGTAGCAAAAGGTAGCAAATAGGTAGCAATTTTTGGTCACCAGCCTGACGCGAACCGATACAGGCAACCAGCCATCCTGACGCAGACGGAGTCGCGACGGTGTCGTTTCGTTCGTTTCTCTATGTACAGTTGAGACACACGCGGCTATGCTTTTTTCCTTTTTCCAAACGTAACTACGCACGAAACGACACGACAAAATGGCATCGGAGTCAAGGCACGGGCAGCTTTTGTGCCTCTCCCTCGTTCGTGCTCGTGGTTGTGCGTGCTTCAAGAATAAATGGCAGCATTTAATATACATATTATGTTATTGCTGCCATTTATTCCTAAGGTTAAATGCGGTGCTCCCGCGCCTTGAATTTTGATCGGTTGGGCGTCAGGCCTTAATAAACTATGCTGAGATGTTCCACTGTTAGCAAAAATGTGGCCATCGATTTCGTCGCATTGGGTGTGATACGGGTGCGGCGTGACGGCGCGCGTCTCTACTATGTTCCGGCGCTACGCCTCAGCGCAGGAGCCTGGTTTGAATCTAGACTGTACTAACAGTCTGAGGTTGAGGTCGCAAATCGCATTGGTGTTCCCAAGCGACGTTGCTATGTACCCTTTGGAATATTGCCGCAATTTATAGATAGGAGTGCCGCTGTATCCAGCTGCACTTCTGAGGTGTGGCACTTCACAACTAATGACAACAAGACATTGACACACACGTCTCTTTCTGCATAAGTGGCATACAGGCATACTGTCTGCTGCTGCAGTTTTATAATTGTACTACTACACACATCAACACTGTCTAGGGATATTTTGGATTTACTCAATTTACTCAAAATTTATTAAAAATAACATACAACATGTATATATGTGTATAAAGCCCATTTATCAGACTACACTCTAGAATAAAGGAAAAATTAATCTGTTTTTTTTTAGTTATATGAAAAATCTGTAGTCAGTAAAACCACCCATGACGTTAATTATAACGGTCCTGCAACGGTTTTTCATGCTTTAGATTAAGTTATCCAAGTCTTGCTGCGGTATATTGTCCTAGGTCCGGCTAAGATGCAAAAAAAGTTGCTCTTCCTTCGCAATGTTTGCAGGCAAAATTCCTCAAAGCCCTTCTTTGGAGTGTGACCCACGCGTGTTCTATGGGGTTTAGGTCAGGCGATTGAACGGGCCAGCCTAAGACCGATACGTCGTGCTCCTGCAACCAGCTCAACACCACTCTTACTGTGTGCGGACGGGCGTTATCGTGCATGAGCGTAAATTCTTGGCCCATTTCTTGTCGATGGGGGTAGATTATTGGTACTAGCACCTTGTTACGGTATTTTTCAGCCGTCATGGTGTTTCTGATCCAAACGTGGTCTGTTCTTCCACCAACACGAATTCCCGCTCAAACCATAATTGTCCCGCCGTGGTATGAATGGACTTCCTGAGGATGTTGCAGACGGCTCTCACGACCAGGAACTCGCCAAACACGTATTCTACGTGTATCGGGATGGAAACCGAACCGGGACTCATCGGTAAACAGCACTACAGACCACTGGTTATCTTCCCAGAGCTAATGTTCACGAGCCCACTCTAATCGTCGTCCACGATTTCCTCGGCGTAGTGCTGGAGTACGAAGCGGTATGCGAGCATGAAGGTTAGCTTCATGCAGCCTTCTCCTCACAGTTTGGTCACTCACAAGCAACTGGTGCTCTGACTGGAACCTCTGAACCAACTGCATGGCCGTAACATTTGGTTGTCATCTCGCAGCAACTTGCAAAAATCGGTCTTGTCGTTGAGTGGTTATGCGCTTCCCGCCTGGGTGTATTTAAGCCACTTCACCAGTAGCACGATAACGTGACCATAACCTTGATATCACGTTTTGTTTTGTTCCTTACTCCTCAGCAATACTCCATTGAGTAGCCCCAGCTTGGAGCATGCCTACTGCACTTAACATTTCCTCTCTCGTTAAATGGCGCCGCTGCATGATTCACACAATAACATTAATTCGAAATTAACCGATAACTTGCTATAAAACTTAAATTTGACACAAAAATATAACCAAAAACTACTGTAGGTAAATGAAACCTTCGGACTTCGCAACCACTATGCCGCTTAAATCTTTTATTTTTAATTTATTTTTTCAAATTCAAATTTAGAATCATTCAAAAAGTTTTACAAAATAAGCTTTCTTCAAAAGAATTTAAAACTGGTCAGTATTTTTTGAGTTTAAGAAGTTTATACAAAAATCCCTAGACGGTGTTGATGTGTGTATTTCCTTGGTTTGTGGTGAGTAATAAAAACACAGGAACCATCCATTTTTTGCTTGGATTCCACAAACATTAAATCAGATAGGTAGTTGTTCGAGGTGTATAAGACTACACTATTACAATAAGTTAAAACAAAATGAAATAGAACAAAAATATATTTATTTTTGTTACAATTTTGTGAAACACAGTTTTTAATCGACTTCTGTATTACACTCAATGTCAGTTCACATTTTGTTAAACTAAAAAATATACTTAGAAATAAAACTAAAACTTAAAAAAGGAAAAAATGAGATAAGTCATTGCACTTCTGCTTCCGTTAATAACATATTTGGAATTCCTTTTGAAATAGGAAACTGCCTTCCTGACTCTGGACATGTTAAATTTCCTTCTTCAACCTCCACCTCTAATAAGACTTTGTGAACTTTCTTGAGCAACTCTTCATTTTCTTCAAATTTGGGTTCTAAAGTTTTTGGTAGTCCCTCACCATGACCAATGCTATTTGCAGCAGCCCAGAGAACTTCCCAGTCCAATTTTGGAATGACACGGGTTATAAATTCTGGATTGAAATCTACTTCTGTTACTTTTATATCTGTAGCATTAATAGCAAGCGGATATCCAGTCATAACACCTTTTAAACACTTGGATGTTAACATGTTATGCGTTATGAGTTTCATTTTTGGGGCGTAAACTTAGTAGTAGTTATTGTTATTTCGTCAGCAGGTAGTAGTAATAACCGAGCAAAAACTCTATACTTCTCACGATTCAATAACTTTAGTGAACATCCTGCATTTATTTTGTAGGTTATTCGGTATTTTTATCCCTTCAATAAATACATTTATCAAATTGTCACTGTCACTTAGGCTCTCTGTCAGATTTGCGCGAAGTCATATTGTGCTAGTGATGTGCTATTATTTTCAGTATCCGAACATTGTCGTGTACTAGATTCCAGACCGCACTTTACTCTATTATAGGAAGATTTAATTTTAGGCTGGTAACCTAGGCTTAATTTGTCAACCTAAAATTTTGTTAAAGAGATTTGAAATTTACCATAAAATTTTAATTGTACCTTTCTTGTTTTTACGGAAATTTCTTGTATCATCGTATTAAAGTTACGTTTTCTGATATCTTAATAAAAATGTCTCACTTGTGTGATTGTATATCCGAAAGAAATTTTGACGTAAATAGGCCATCAGGTGCACAACTTTCCACGTCGCAACCTTTTCGCTCTAAAAGTTCTCATAACAATAGAACTCAAGAACATCAAAATCACTGCCCTGCAAAAAAGACTCAGAAACATTCTTCGTTGTCACGGCATAAACAGTCACAAGGTGAGGCCGGAGTAACTTCCCAAACTTTTACTAATTCGTCAATTAGTGACATATCTACGCAGTGCCAAAACATAAATATAAACAGTGAGAATGATGAAATAGACCAGGGAGATACACCGGCATTTCCAAAAAGAAAACATGCAAAAAAGAAAGAACGACTAAAAAATTTGAAAATACCTTCAAGAGAAGCCATGAACAACACACCACAACCATCTGGGGCTCATGTCGGGCGACCAGCACAAAATGATGTATATTTGCAAGAGTTTTTTAATCAACAAATAAGTCCCTTGTATGCAGCTACAAATTCAAGGTACCTTGAAAACCTTCGTCATCATCCACAATTTCAGCTATCCCAAAACAGTCAGGATGGGAGAGATTTTTTAATGAACAATCAACATGCTGTGAGTTTACCCAATACTCCTATTTTTCAACTACCACAAAGACCAGCCTCTGGGAGTATACCTACCTCACCAGTTGTTCAAACTGACTCAATGACTCCCAAATGTATACAAAATTTTTTGCAACATCCATTACTCAGCAAGTCCTTTAATATGAAGAGTGGGGACCCTTTTAAGTTGATGCCTGTACAAGGAGAAAATAACAGTGATCCAAATGCAACACCAAAAAATAAGAGGAAGAACAAGAAAAAAGTAAAAGAGGGTGACATGAAATTTGATCCTTATGTATCAACAGAAAAAATGGAAACTGGACTAAAAGATAATGTTCTTATTGAAGGTGTGTTGAGGATAAACCCCAAACAATTTCAACATGCTTATGTTTCTAGTAGCAACAGAAGTGAACAAGATATTCTGATTGATGGTTTAAAAAATCGAAATCGTGCTTTAGAGGGTGATGTTATAGTTGTACAAGTTACAGACAGTGATAATGAAGACAGTGGTGAGGAAACTAAACAAAAAAAGGGAAAAGTTGTATATATTAAAGAAATAGTTCACAATAGAACTTGTATTGGCTCTTTGAAGTTAATGGCAGATAAAAATAGACAGAAAGCTTTGTTCATTCCTCGTGATCTCAGAATGCCTAGGCTCAACATACCATTCACAAGCTGGCCTGATAACTTTTACACTGATGCTAAGAATTATGAAAGTACATTATTTTTAGCCAAAATATCAGATTGGACAGATACTAGATTTGCTATTGGGAAAATAATTTCAAACATAGGGCAGTCTGGAGATATGGTAACAGAAACTAAAGCAATATTGGCTCAAACAGATTTAGATGTTACGCCATTTGGTCCGGAAGTCAGACATTTGTATCCTCGTTTAGATTACAAAATACCTGATGAGGAGATAGCAATCAGAGAGGACTGCCGTAAATTGTGCTTGTTTAGCATTGATCCATTCAATTGCCGTGATATTGACGATGCTGTGTCTTGCAGAGAACTTGAGAATGGAAATTATGAAATTGGAGTTCATATAGCTGATGTAGCCCACTTTTTAACAGAAGGTACTATACTAGATGAAAAAGTGGCAGATAAAGCTACAACAATCTATTTGGTAGAAAAAGCTTATCACATGTTACCTGATGACCTCTGCATGCTTTGCTCTCTATTTCCGGGTGTTGACAAATTAGCTTTTTCAGTATTTTGGGAAATAACTAAAGATGCAAAAGTTCTTAATCATAGATTTGCGAAAACAGTAATTAACTCTTGTGCCCAACTAGCATATGAACATGCTCAGTCAGTACTTGAAGATAAAGACGATGCCAAGGCAAACTTTCCTGAAACATACAATCATTTTGATTTTACACATATCTCAAAAGCAATCAAAATTATAGGAAGTATTGCTGCTAAATTTCGAAGGAATAGATTTGATAGTGGAGCTTTAAGGATTGACCAACCTAAAGTAGCTTTTCATTTGAATGCTGCTAACTGTTTGCCTGATTCATTTTGGATATATGAAAGTAAAGAAAGCCACCAACTTATTGAAGAATTTATGTTACTGGCTAATATGACAGTTGCTGAACGAATTCGGGAGGATCATCCATCATTAGCATTTTTGAGATGTCATCCAAAACCCAGTGAATTCATGTTAAAACAACTTGCTAAGTCCTTGAAGCCAATGGGTATTGAGTTAGATATTGACTCTGCTGGAGATTTACATCGCTCCCTGTTGAAACATGTTGGCTCCGACTGCACTGACCAAGGCAAAGTGATGGTTTTAAACATGTTGTGTGCTAAACCAATGACAAGGGCTAAATATTTCTGTGCTGATGGGTGCGATGATGACGACTTTCATCATTATGCTTTAAATGTTCCACTTTATACACATTTTACGAGCCCTATACGAAGATATGCTGATATTATGGTTCATAGGTAAGAAAATTATAATAATTTATATATTTTAACTGTAAGATAATGTTTATGTGCATTCATACATGCAGACATAAACTCGCCCTTAAAAATCTTATGCAAAATATTGAGTTTTTTCTGCAAAAACTAAATTCTGGATCATAATGCAACCCAAAGCATAATACTAAAAATGTGTGGATTTCCACAAAGTAATTCCAGATTCAATTTCTTACCTACTGTGATCCTTTGTTTAACTGGACCAAATTAAATCAGGCAACCTAATACTACAAGGGAATTAAATATTTATTTCTTAAACACTTCCAGGTTGTTGGCTGCCAGTTTAAAATATCGAGAGAACCCTAACTGGGATGTTGACAAAGTCCGTATGATCGCTGCCCAATGCAATAAACAAAAATACAATGCTAAAAAAGCAGGTGAATTGTCTACAGAAATGTACACTCTGAAGTACATTGAAATGAAGTCTCCTGTAGTGACTGATGCAGCTGTCGTAGAAGTGAGGGAAAAATACATTGATGTCATAATAATAGCCATGGGACTTAATAGAAGAATCTTTTTCAACAATGTAAGTTACTAATTTTTCAATATACAAAATATTATTTATACTATATTACATCAATAATTTTACCTTTTGAATGTAGCTGATACAAGTAAGTATTCTAATAGGAGTCTCAAGCAGCTATGCTAACTGTTGCAGATGGTAAACTCATGAGAGAACACCATTACTCTGAAATAGATAGATTCTAACAATACTCTTTATTATGCATGCCATACAAATAACACTTAAGAAAAGTTACACAATGATGTTGGATAAAATAATAAAACTAATTCTTGGCTCTTGATTTGCAGGATTTTCCAGGAAAATACCAATGTATTAAAAATGAAGAATGTTCTCGACTTTCTAAAATGGAATTGACATGGACTGCAGGAGATGGTTTACCAGAAGTCAAGCAGGTTATTCAAGTATTTTCGATTTTGCAAGTTGAACTCTATAGAGGCGATGACATGGTAAAGGTCGAAACCAAACTTGTCAAGCCACAACAGGCAACATCCTCTTAACATAAATGTATACATTAGCCAAATGTATATACGTAGTTGTTTCAATGTGATAGTATGTAATTTGATAAAATAATATTTTTTTAGTGAAACAAGAAAATGTACTCCTTTCAATTGTGTTATGTATTCGGACTTGAAATAAATCAATTTTCGTAGATGGCTGACTGACTTTGAGACTTTCTTGTAAGTTATTTTTTTATTTAAAATTAAGGTTTGTGGTGTATTATTTTACCGTATTTCTGTGTAATGAAATAATGTGTGATTTTATTTTTAATTTTTACATTTTATCTTAGGTATTTATATCCCTATGTTGTTTATTGTAGCTTCAATGTTTACTTTAGACCTTTTACTTAATACTTCTTAGTTTTAGGGCAAAACGCTCAATCGACAATTTATCACCGCCACCAGCGGAATTAGATAATGAAATTGTACATAATGTATTGTTTGTTATATTTGCCTGATTAAATAATCGACTAGTAAGAATTGACTTTTTTTTGTTTTATAAGCACTAGACATAAAAATCTTTCAATAAAACAGATACCATTTATTTTTTTGTTAAATGTGAACTAAAAGTATTAACAGACGCCCCGATTTGGCTGGCGCCAGCCATTATTGCGGCCGATGGAGCAACGAATCCAAAATTGCTACAGACGTTCCGAAGGTTGGCCAACCAGCTGTCAGTTTTCTTTGCTCTGAAGTAGTGAACGGATGTCATGCCACCTGCTCTTTCAAAGCAGGCGGTAGCCGCTATAGTTGTGGCAGCTACATTAGTGCCTCGAAAGAAAAAAAGAAAGAATCGAAAAGAATGGGCAAAACGACATCTTTGTTGCAATAATCTTTATGGGTTAAGTCCCACGTCCAACCACTATTAATAATAATTAGGTCGGACCGACCATCCTATACAATTTCCGATTTGGTCGCTATCGGGTGGTCGGCGCCAGCCAAATCGGAGCGTCTGTTAATAGTTTAAGTCCAGTCGTAAGATGCTACCTACTGAGAGTTTTTTACCTACCCACATTATATTCATTAGACCAACGAATATGAGGATGGGAGGGTATTTCGTTTTTAGGGAAAGTTATGTGGTGCACTTAACCCTTCTATTGTTGATATATCCAGTCTGAAGATAAGACAAATTTTTCGCGTCTGTGTCCTGCCCCAGACTGGAGTAAAGGCTGGTGGCTGTTTGTCCACCAACACCGTCACCGTCACGAGTTTATTTCTGGCCGAAATCAAGATGACGTGACGGCGATCGTTTGTCCACCGCGACGATCTAGGTGGTTCACTCGGTTTCCTGTAGCTATCGTGTGGTACTGCGTAGAAATAAAATGTACCAGGGAATGCCTGCGTTCAACCGACGGCAACTTCATCTTCTGCTTTTGTACGTTCGAAGGCGAAGGCGATGCAAAAGATTTTGGATTCATCCCTTATTACGTGAAAGATACATACATTTTTTGGCCATTATTTAATCAATTCAATTACCTACATCAAATAAAGCAAACTAAAAAAACAAAAATGGGCGCCGACGAGGTGGACAAGTACAAACGTGTTTAGTATTGCCGGCACATCGGGCCGTCATAATCTCGGTCCGAATTCTAGCGGTAGCTCCGATCTACACAAAATATCGGCGGCCGGGATGACGGCGCTCGGATGACGGGCGTGCGGTGGACAAGCCGCTGTAGTGAAATGTATTGTAGCTACCTCGGCGTCGTCATCCCGTTCTCGAGAAAACCGAGAACGGGATTCTAGAAGACCGAACAAGCAAGGTATATTGTCTCTGTCAAGAAACTTATATACTAACTGGAATGAGTACGAACAAAATTTTGATATCAAAAAACCGTTTGAAAATGAACTTTATCTCAAACGAATAGAGTATTTTTCTTCTTCTTCTTTTTCAAGGTCTTTTTTATATAATGTTAGAATACAGTCTGCTTACAAATGATCTTGTTCTATTTGTTAGCCAGTCAGGATTTAGTTTGTTACATAGGCTAAATATATCGCCTTTTTAAACATCAAAACATATTATTATTAACTTATTAGGTGTTGACTTAACATATTGATTAACATCGATTAACTAAGTATGTGCAGGTCTTAGTAATGACCCACATAATATTTACAATAACTTACATACAAAATGTACGTTTTATTATAATGGTACGTTATAATAATATAAGGTAGGTATCTAGCGGGTAGTTTTGTGCAAAGATTGCGAATACACAGCCGGTCAAGCGGCGTCGGCCAGTAAGCGAGCTATCGTCATGATTCGTCACGTAGAGTACTTATTACTTTAATTAATTCAAAGGGGGAAGAATTCTTCAGAGCGAGAACGCGATCAAGAGTGGATTGTGTCCTTGTCTAATAATAGCCAGTACCCAAAAATTTTTTTTTTTTTTTTATGAAATTATTCGGAAATCACGTTGATAGCTAAACTAGCACATAAATCGTATCGGGGTTAATTTAATATTCAAATAATAAATATTTAAATAATAATTTCTTGCGAAATGCAGAAGCTTAAATAAATTAAATTATTTATGAATTATGTTATTTCTGAATGGCAACATAGATGACACTCATATAAAAAAACAATATGGCCGATACAATTTCGCGCTGAAGTCATATTTTTGCGTTATCAAGTTCTTTTTACATTACATAAGTGAAATCTTCCTCTTTAAATGTCGTGAAATCGAGTTGTGTGAAGGGGTGTAACAGTGAAAGGTTTGCTGGACGTGGATAGGGTGACAATGTTCTAGATATGTAAACGGGGATCAAGAAAATATTCTAAAGAATAAGCCTTTTCTATTATCCATATCGGTATTTATAGTCTTGTGAAAATGCGTACAAAGTACATCATTTATAATGCAGTAGCAAAACTTAATCAATTACTCCACTCTAATAATAATAAAAACGAATTCTATCTTTACTTTTTTAAATACTGTTTATTGTTTGTGTATTAATAATACTGTTTTGTTTCCATGCAGAATCCCTAACAATGAGAATCTTCAGCTACGGGCTTGAAGTTGTCCATTTAAAGAAGAAGTATTCAACCTATTGCCTAGTTTGAGCATCTTCGCACTTAAATTTAAGATTACTGACTCATACTAAAACCAACAAAAACATAAAACCATAAGTTTTATAATGTATACTGTGATTAATAAATTTATCAAATACTACATATTATGTTGTTTGAAAATGCTACATGCTCATGCTTCATCTATGTAAATGTTGCATAGATGAAGCATGACAAAGACGCAGCAAAACGTACAGGTTTTAAAATCTCTTTACAAATGAAGGATGTAACCTAAGTGTCACGTATTCTTCACTTCATAGACCTATCTCATTACAGAGTTTTACAGTATGCGTAGGCTTCGGCTTCGCCCTGTTTTTGATTATAAAAGAATAACTGTCCCAAAAGTAAGTACAAATATTGGATACCCTATTAGAAAAGGATGACATCCACTCTTGAAGTTTTCTCGCTCGGAACGGCTTTCCGCTGCACGTCCCCATTCCAGTTAGTATATAAGTTCCTTGGTCAAGTATTTCAAATGAACGAAGACCGAGTTGCTGTCCAAAATTAATTTTCATTGGCGTCTGATTATAAATAATAACAGATCTCTGCTTTAATAGCTTTACTATACCGGGTTCGAAACCCGTGTAGTTGTTGGTATAGGACTATACTTATCACCTAACTAACAAAAAATATAATTATCCAGCATTTTTTTTGGGTACTTTAGTTTGATGTAAAGTACAGAATGCTTGTTTGAGGGCTTTGTGAAGGGTTCGTTTACACCTTATACAATACCGTGTAACAGAAAGGGTATAGTCATATGAAAGGATATGCTGCAGACTATCAAGCTGAACAACTAGCAGTTACTGTAATGGTTGGTCACCCATCCACGGACCAAACTAGGCAAGCACGGCTTAACCTGAAGATCGACCCATCATCATTCTCTTGCTCTTATCCCAATTCATTTGGGGTCGGCGCAGCATGTCTTCTTCCATACTTCTGCCCAACATTCTGATCAATACAGACAACATTGTTTTACAAATCTTCTCCTTAAGTTTAAAGGACCTGCCGCCATTAAATTTTGCCGCCGAAGCCATCGCTTTGCACTAGTGAACCGAGATACCGAAACTTGGAGCAGACATGAAGAAACGCGCCATCTAGCGCTATGACTCCAAGACTGGAGAGACCACCGAAATCGCAGAACATGTATTCAATTTTAGTTCTGCTGATTTTCAAAGAAACATTCTCCAGGTTCCGTTGCCATTTCCCCAATCTGCTCTGGATCTCAGGTCCGTCTTCACCGACAAGAACAATGTCGTCGACAAACCGCATGCACCAGGTGCCTCTACCTGTATGACCGTCGTCAAAGCATCCATAATCAACAAGAAGAAGTACGGAATCAAAGCCGACCCTTGATGCATCAAGGGTCGGCTTTGCAAGCCTACATCGAGTATCCACACTGAACTCGTCGGTGTTGCCAGCAGCTGACTTGACGTAGGTACAGACGCCAGCACATCAAGCTACCCGAAACTGTCAATTTTTCCCAATCAACCTTGAACCTAACGCTTCAGCGAAAAAGCTCAAAATCTATTAAAGACAGATTGTAGTAGTTTTATGTGCAGACGACCTGGTGTCTGTACAAGATTGACTTTACATAGCACAAATTAAATCTAAATCTGCTCTGGAACCTTCTCAGGAGGTAGAATATCTTGGCCTAGTATGGAACACTCAGCAGAACTGGGTAAAACTTCCTTCCAAGAAAATAATAAAAATAAATCAAATAATTTCCAAAATGTTGAGCAATGGAAACAGTTCTCTGCGAGAAACTCTTGGTCGATTTTTTTAATTCCACTACTGCGCTCATGCGCTGGTGTCATCTAGGCTCTACAGCCTGAAAACCCTAGATTCTAGGGTTTTTGCTCAGGTCACACAGGTCTTCAAAATTATGTCAATTCTCAATTCTCATTGTCATTGTCAATGTCAAAATGTCAGAGTGATTAGCTACTGGTTTTCTTGGGTTTCATTTAGAATTTTAGACCACACAATTTCGATGTGTATCATTTAAGTAGGTAAACACGATGAAGACTGAAGAGCCCAAGGATTTAATTCTACTATCAGAAAGCTTAACAGATTTGCTGCAGTCTAACACAGAACTTAGTCAATCAGTAAAATCGGACCTTGTAGATTTTGAAATTTTAGATGAAATAAAAAATATAGATACTTATGGGAATGCAGGTGTATATTTCGGCAAAACATTGCGAGACATAAAAATAGTGATAGAAGATGATGAAATGAGGAAACATGAAATATATTTACAGTATAAAGCTCCCAAAAAGTTGCTAATAACTACTGTGAACTTGCCTCACTCTTCAATGCATAATCAGGAATATGGATGTATCAAAGATATTATAGAATCATTTAGACAAAATGTGAACGAGCTAGCTAGGTATTTATATGAATTAGAAAATATGGATCATTCCTGTGCAATCATGGAGCCGGTAAATAGATCATTCAAGGATGATTATAGGAGAATATTTCTAGGTGAGTTCAGTGCATTCAACTGCAACAATCTTTTAAGTAGGTAGATGTCTTACTAAAGATTTTGCAAGTTAAAATATAACTTTTGTATCTTTCAGATGATAGGACTTGGCTGCATCTAGAGGTGACTCCAGAAGGTTTAGCTACAAATATCCATCTTGTTGGACAGTCGGAGCAATGGCACAACAAGTTACAAGCGGGACTTTTACATTGGGATCATGATAAAAATATTGTTGACAATATTTTGACTATATTTGGTAATTTCAATACTATTAAGTGATTAGTAACATTTATAGTTACCAACTTTCATATCCTCGGTCCATGGCACTGAGAAATTAATCAGGAATATCCTAGCTTCCAGCCTGATTGATTTTTATGTGCAATACTTCTCCGCGGCTAATGATGTTTAGAAACTTGCTTGCCCTTATACTGAAGACCCTGGCCATCTATTTTCCCAGAGACGGTGGGACAAGCCGCTCTGCAAAGTAGTTCTGAACAATGTACTAAATACGTCTGCTACTTCTGCTAAGCGTGCACACCTGCTGGCTGTGGCTGAGTGGGAGTCAGGTCTTTGGCTTCAGGCACTACCTACAACCTTGACACTTTAAAGAGACCTCTGAGTTTGTTTCGGCTGTTTCTTTTCGGAGTAGTTAGTTACGAAACACCGGCCACATCTAGTTTAAAGAATATGTGTAATTGTTTGTAACAACCTATTTGAAAATAAATATCATTTATCATTAACCATCATCGAGCATCAGCTGTTTGTTCGACAAAACCACTGTCATTGTGGTGAAGTTGTCAACAGCCTCGGACCCCACGGCCTGTCATGCAGCGGAACTGCGGGACGTTTTGCGCGGCACGCGAACATAAACGACATCGTCCGATGAGCTCTTGTCGCCGTCGGCGTTCCAGCTGTAGTACAACCCAATGGCTTGGCATGCGACGATCGCAAATGACCGGATTGCATGTCTTTGTTTCCATGGAAGATGGGTAGGCCTTTAGTGTGGGATACAACATGATTGTGTCGATACTCGCACCATCTCATCTTTCCAGGTCATCGTCAGGGCCATCTTTAACCAATTGGAGGATGGGGCCCTTGTAGGATGCAAGAGCGAGCGAAGTGAGCTCGATTTTTTTTGCACTCCGCCTCGGATAGGTCAGGTTTTCTTGTGACAGCTCATACAAAAATAATGGGTGTTTTATTTAGCGGCGGAGAACTTTAATTTGAAATAAAACACATTCAAATATTTTTGATATCCTTGAAATTGGCTTTATTTTACGGATAATTTTATGCGGTGAATGTATGAATATAGTTTCGGTTATGTGGTCGCCGCGGCTGCCGCTAACATGCCGAAATCTGGAGGTCCAGGCTGTATTTCGGCAATAATGCGTGGAATGTTGGCTTCCAAGTGTTAAATTGTTTCTCATTTCGTCAAAAATGGTTCAAACATGATGATGGTCACAATGTTACAGTCAACGGTGAGAAGTACAGAAACATGATAACTAACTTTTCGTGCCTCAATTGCAAGGCAGTGGTTTCAAAGGACCAAGTCTGGTATCCATAGGTCAAAATGGGAAAAATGCATATGTCCATGATTTTTCGCTTGAATGCCATAGGAAGGTTTCCTTTCATAAGCTCTTTCATGGCAAACAAACATTAATGACAAAGATGTTAAAAACGTTTTTGTTTTCAATTTAAAGTTCTCCGCCTCTAAAAAACATCCTTTATACATATTTGTAACGATTTTAGATGCTAAAACCAGCAGAGCGAGCTTGAAAATTTTAGTATCTTGCGGTCCTGCCTGGGATAAGTTAAGTTTCTTTTGACAGCCTCTAGCTTTGACAGTTACAGGAACTTGGAGCCCCCTTAAAATGTGGGGCTCTGGGCACGTGCCCAATGTTCCCAGTGTAAAAGATGGCCCTGCTCACATGCTGTGCTGGCAGTCTGGTACTGCCGCTATGGCTGCAGAGAAACTTAAGTGGCGTAAATACAGTAATCTTATTGGTAACTATATTTTCGAGCCGAATGGGGCTGTAACTCTTGGCTATGAGGTCCGAGTGCTCAAAGCCTTTTCAAGGAAAGAACGCTAAGTTGACACTTCCCGTGACCCAAGGGCTGGCTTTTACCTTGGCCAGAGGCTTGGCGTTGCCGTACAACGTGGCAACGCCGCCAATCTCTTGGGGACAAATACTAGTTGACAGCATTGAGGAGTTTCTGACGCCATGTTTTACGTTATTTTTAAGTTAGTAAGTTTAATTTATAAATGTATATGTATAATATTATCACAAACATGAACAAATCATTTCTGTTGGATAATACATGCTTAAGTATAAATCACTTCCAGATTTAATTGAATTCCCACAACCAACATCAAAACAAATGGAGCCACATCAAATGGTCGCTGAGGAATGTACAGAGAACTCTGTTGTATGTGGAATATGTTTATGTGCTGATTTGCCTGACGTGCCTGGTCTGCCACTACCTCTTTGTCAAAACTCTTCTTGTGGGGTTTATTACCATAGGTCTTGTCTTTATCAGGTACTTCTTATTAACATTAATTTATCTGTAAATACTTTTCTTCCATGGAGTTTATTTATATTTCTTACATATAAGTTACATTTTTAATAACAAAAAAAAGATTTTATCTGCTCTAATTAATTGAAACTTAGCAGGCATGATTAGATATTGATACCCCAAAACCCATCCCATCTCGCGTTTCGCCAGCTAGTTTAGTTTGACCCTGTTCAAAAATTACATCACGCGTCCCGTCAAAGCGGCACACTATAGCAAAGTGCAAGACGCTGCTGGCTGCTAACACTTCGGTGTGAATTGACCCTTAAACAGGTGTTATTAAAAATAGCCTGGAATGTGGTACATAAGCTATCCTTATAAAATAAATAATAACAATGGTAGGGTACCTTTAAATAATGATGGTCTCGATTTTCTTCTTTAGCTTCATTATCAGCCTAAGCTTCTGAATATGTAGATCACCAAATTATGGTCCAAACAGCCAAAGCCCAAATCTGGCAAAAAGAAATTCATGCTGCTGCCTGATCTTATTCCTTGTTATATTTTGTATAATATCATTTATTATTTTTAGTGGCTAGTGGCGTGTGCCGGTAACCGGCCTCCTGCATTTGGCGTTGCGACTGGCGGGTGTCCCACGTGTCTCCAGCCTATTACATGTAGTGAAAAGGATAGCTAAAATTCCAATATCTGTGATAAAGAATTCAAATATTATTGTGACTTTAATTGAATTATATTATCCTTTCAATTTTATCCAGTGCTATCGTTCCATTTTTAACAAATATTAAATTTAAACCTGCGAAAATTAAGTTTATTTCAGAATGATTAGTACTATCGAAAAAGAGGAGCTTGTGGCTAAATTTTATAGTAAAAGCCGCTCGGATCGATCTTTAGGTTAAGCCGTGCTTGCCTAGGTTGGTCTGTGGATGGGTGACCACCCATTATATACCGAGTTTCCTCCGTGCCTCGGAAAGTACGTTAAGCCGTTGGTCCCGGCTGTCGTTTGTAGATCTTTGACAGTTGTTACAGGTCAGAGGCTCAAATAGTCTGACAACCAGTCTTACCAAGGGGTATCGTATTACCTAGTACTAACTGGGTTCTTTAGGTCAGATAGGCAGTCGCTCCATGTAAAATTCGGGTATTCAGCTGCATCCGGTTAGACCGGAAGCCGACCCTAACATAGTTGGGAAAAAGGCTAGGCAGGTGATGGCAGTACTATCGAAAAAGTTACAAAAATGTTAAAATTCTAGCGCAAAATTGAACTTCATTTGGTGTCATTAAAGTTATTTTTCCAATAGCACATTTTTTTCATTCATTGGGCGTATCCCGGTCCGGAGGCGTGTTTTGTTTTCCGTGTTGGAATTCGAGACACCCGGTTGTGAAATCACTACACTTCTGTTGCCCGGTACAAGCCTATACCCTCAGAAACAAGACATCCTGATCCGTCCGATATCAGTTTGTGTCACAAAACGAGTCGGTTTCGTACCCAAAGTATACCACCAAGGCCTTGTTACTACGCAAAGCTTACGTCTATCTGTCAGGGATGTAATTTGGTTTCTATAACGAATAAGTAAGTATAACCTTTTTGGAATCTGTTAAAAATAAGGCTAAGAAAAGTTTTGGTTGGTTGGTAGTTATAGAAACCTGAGTGCGCGAGCCCGATTCGCATTTCGTCGGTTTTTTCGGGTAGTCCTTTATAGTGTAGGTAATCTTTGTTATCATTTTTATGGTTCTGCACCTGATAGTCCAGCAGTTATGTACTTTTACATGGAAAGTATTCCGAAGTTAATGGAACTGTAAGGAGGCTGCATTTCCACTACAGATGTGCGAGGCGAGGCGGAGCGACGCTGTGAAACGGTGCGAGGATGTATAGCGGGCTCGTTTTAGATGTGAGCGGTAACCACTCCGTATAGTTTGTATGTACAAAAAGCTCGCTGCGCTGAGCCGTTTACACTAGAGTTGCGCTGAGCGAGGCTAGGTAAATGAAGTGATTCTACTGGTTCCTAACAAGCACATCACTTGCAACGCATCCTCGCACATCTCTGGTGGAAACGCAGCTTTACAGGTTGGGGGTACACTAGGAATACTAAGTTCTCTCTACAAGACTCGCGAGGACCCTGTTTTCAGTTTTTCGCTTATATCTCTTAAACTAAGCACATTTTGTATACCACATTGCCTGATAAAGTTGAAGAGCATTAAATTTCCTAAAAGTTCGTTGGAATACCAGATTTTCAAGGCCAATATTAACGGAGATACAGCCGATCGAGAGTTCCAGTAACTTCGGAACCAGCTACCTAACCTTTTTTCGACATGTCGACTGGATTATGAATGGTGGATACGATTTTTTTTAACCCCTCAGCTCTCAATCTGACCCCCCTGTCGGTTTTTCTACCCAACCTTGTTTCTCAAATAAAGTAGAAAGGAATGTGACTATGGAACTACTGATTAGTACTTACGAAGACAATATAATTAGTAAAACAATTTATGCCTTTACTTTTTAATTAAAAATTACGTAGACATAATATTTTGTGGTTACATAGAATAGTTCAGTATAAACAATGTTGAGAAATAATGCTTGCACCAGCTGTTCATGTTTCTGTGATTGCTGATAAAACATTTTCCTTAAAACAATAATTATCAGTAGTTTGCAATGGCAAAACTGTTGAAACTTTGCGGGCCTACTCCTGCAGTCTCATTAAACAAAAACAAAAGCAGATACTCAGTACACAAAAAGAGTTCTTTTAAAAATAAGACCTGATTTCACGTGACAATATAAATACAGAGTCCACTTAGATAGGATTCATAATAAAATAATTTATAACAATTGTTCATATTTCATGAAAATGCTTGTTCTAAATTGGTTGATTACAGTACTTAAATTGTCACGACAAAACATTTAGTAGACTATTAAATGAGTAAATTCATCACAACGGCACTGTGTCAAAAGTACGAGGAGTGAGGCTGGTGCTAGATCCAGGTGCTTCACCACTTTGAGGACCAGTGTCTCGGCCAACATTCTGAAAACAAACAAATATTTTATTATGCTTGTTGTTGACTATTATGATCAAATAAATTGCATAATATTATGGGTTTAGTCTTACCTTGACATGAATTTGATTTTTGAGCATTGCAGCACGTAGAATAAGCATAGAAGTTCTTCGCTGGTATTCCTTTCCCATGGCTAGACTTCGTTCAAAAGTAGTACTCCTCTGATCAACATCTTTAGCATACAGTATTTTGTTGTGAGAATCAATACGGGCCTGGATTTGGCCATCTAGTATTAACAGCATCAATTCGTCTTCCAGAGCATTTACAGTGCGATTAAATGCAGCAGCCATCAGGTGCATGTCAGCCGACAGATAAGGACTGAAGTACTGAATCAATGCTCTGTTCCTTATTTGCATGTAAAGTGAGTTTAGATGTGGAGCTAAATACATGTCTAACAGTAGATTATCTCTTATTTCATCCAATAGCCTTAAGCAGGAAGCATACTTAGATTCATAGAATTTAAAAATTATGTCACGTAACTGCGGTTCTAATTCTAAAAATAATTTAAAAGAACTGCTAACTATGACTTGCTTTTGTAATTCAGAACGATCAAATGTAGCAAGTGCACACAATCCACCATATACGGCAACATTATTGCTGCTAAGAAGCTCTGGGTAGTCACAGTGATCAATGCTGGCTGCTAGGAAGTGTTTTGCAGCAGACTTGTACTTCTTTGTGGCTAACTCAGCTAGACCAGCGGCACATTTTAATCTTGTCAATATTGACTGGTTGGAGTCTTTGCCAGGGACTTCATTGAAATCTGGGGTGCCCTCTGCTTTAGACACATAGTTAAGAACATGAGCCCAGTTTTGCAAATACACAGACACTTTCACAACATTCAGGCACATCATTATAATGTGCTTGCCACTTGTACAGTAATCTCTGGCTCTTGAATAACACTTCAATGCACTCGTAAGGTCACCACAATCAAGATAATGATCACCGAGGTCATCATGACCTCTTCGAATACTCTCTTTTATTGAATTTGTTTTGTAATTCTTAAGATCTGTATCTAACTTTTCCAACTTTATAGCAGCCTTCTTGGTTTTTGATTCGATCCATATAGTGTCCAGGACTGGGATATCTTGTGAACCCATTTGCACTGCAACATCTGGCAAGCCTGCAGATGCGACTGCTTCAGCAAGCTTTTTGTGAAGTGTTTGATAAAGACTTACATTATATGTTGTCATGACGTAAGATATAGCCATTTTAAGAGCTTCCAATCGAAGGGAAGGGCAATGGTCGGCTACAAACATCAGTCTGTACAGTTTAGCAAAACCAGTATAAGAAGCGGCGTACGTTTCCAGATCTAAAGTAGGATTTTCTACCATATAACATTCTTGTTCATTGTTTTCATTATCTTCAGGTGGAACGTCCACCTGCATAGGTTCAGCTGTGTTCTGGAAGTAAAGACAATGTCGTGATGTGTTAGCCGTTTTGACGAGCGGTAAAAACGAACAGAATAGATAATCGGTTTGCAAAGGTCCTTAATTGAGAGAATACTTACCATTTCAAACATTTTCTATTGTGTACTTGACTTGTAAAAGAAAATACGCGAATTCCACTGTCAACGCAGAAAACCAACCTAAAACAAAGTGTTTCTTTACCTATTTGTTGTTTTATATCATTTGGATACGTTAAAGGATATTATCCGAATTGAACACTCACTCAGTATATGTACACAAGATGATGATTGTAACAGTAATAATTATTATCAAAATACCTTTATCATTACGTTTCTTCTTGGCAGCGGCATTTTTCTTTTGACGAGGTATATTTTAGTGTTACCCTTATTTATTTCTACAAAATATAAGTAAATGGACAAGCCCTCTCTATATTGTTTATGTTTTCAATCCTGCAATAGACGACTAAAATCGACTAAAGTTACACAGTACAATGAAAGGGTAATCCAAACAGCATCTAAACGCCTCAATTTTTTTGATAGATACAGCTCTTATCCTCCTCTAATATGTGCATAATTCAAAAGGCGGAACCAGTGTGGATTGGTAGAGTGCGTCATGGTTCTTTTTGCGAGTGGCCATATTCAGAATTAACACCGCCATCTTGTTTTTTACCAAGTTTAATGTTTTCTTTCTTTACCTAGGGGGTAGGAGTCAAAAACCAATGGATGGTCACGCAATGAATGGTTAAGATTTAGCACCCCGGACCAACACAGACTTTACAAAAATAACCAATAATACTTATGCGAGAACGAGCGAACATAGACGAGCGAAGCGAGCTCGACAATTTCAACATACTACCTTGGATTTATGGATAAGATATAGGGTAGGATTAAATCTTCTTTTTACCATTCATAATAATAATATTGAAGTTGGGTTCATACTTACTTTATCGACTTATGCAGAAGCATCGGAATAATTAAAAAACTTGCGAATGAAAGAGTGAGCTCCAAAATTTAAGAACTCCTCATAATGGATTAATTTAATTTTTCTCTTTTATAGACCAGAAGGTAATGCGGGCCGGCTGGCTTTCTACTGATTCTCATGTTGCAGTTTTTTTTGTTGTTTGAAGGTAAAGCGCAAGGGTAGCCCGCGAAATTCAATTTTTTTTTACGTTTTTTGCAATTTGCATGTCAGTGTCAGGTTGTATGTTGATGAAAAATGAGTCGCGCAAATAACACTTATGTAGTTAACCCCATTGAATAACTATTTCATAAAAAGTCATTAAATGGGGTTAAATGAACTTAGAGGGTTGTATTGATGATTTTAATGATTACAATTCTGTAAGGGGGTCTGGGGTTACAATGGCGTCTTAAAGCAGGAGTAATTCCACTGTGGGAAAGAGGCAGAGTCAGTATACAGGTCGTCTAGCGCCATCTCTTTCCCACACTGGAATTGCTCCTGCTTTAAGACGTCATGGTAGGCCACCTGTTCTACATACGTGTAGAAAAAACGTAAGAAAATTTGAGTTTCGTGGGCCACCCTGGCGCTTCCACCTTTTAGGATGCATATATTCTAAAGGAGATGTCCTTTATCCGCTAATGATACCCTGAGCGTAACGGACATTATGTGAACTACTAGGATACATGCATAAAAATAACTAACATAATTACCCTTTGTTGTATGTACATAAATGTCTTTCTATTGTTAGTATCGAGGTAGGTGACTATATTGGGATCCCAACTCCAAGGGCAGGTACTGAGATTGAAACTCGCCAGTTGATTCAGTTTTGACTCACACGTAATACGCGACTCACGTTGGCCAACCACCAGTCTAGCCACTAGTGGTCGCCACAAAAGCCATTAGTCGGTTTATTATACATTGTGTTAATTTTGCTTGTGACTAGAACTCAATCGCAATCTTATGTATGTAATACTCAAACGTTCTAGCTTACCTAGTCACTTTGTTCTAAGGGATAAAGATGTGCTATGCTAAAGGCTAAACACAAGCGTCTGGGTTAAAAATGGTGCTTCAAATTAAAGTAGAATTATGCCATGAAAATGTTGCTCACCCCCGTGGTCAACGATCTGACAAGGTCAACATTGTTTTACCAGCTGGGATAGACTTGTTTTATATTATTATATGATGGCATTCACTTTCAGTCCAGTATCATCATGATCTGTCTTAACTGCTCACGTTGGGGTCAGCAGCTTCCAATCCATTCGATTACTTCCAGTACTTATAATTGCGGCAAAAAACGTACCTACAGCACCTAAATGACGCGGAAAACATATTTTTTTCTCATTAACATCAATGTTGGATTCTTTGGCCCACAGAGCCCGTTAGGCAGAAAAAACCCACATGAGAGTGTCACAAGTTGATCTTTTAGACAGTCTATTAATGAATATTGAAGGTATATCAGCTGATGAGCTGAAGACGTGTCGTCGTCATATCAGCCTGATAAGATAAAGATTGATAATATTATCCATTTATCATCTCACAAATATTATTCTCGGGAGATAGTAAGAATAGATAGATCTTTGAATAGTTTAGTAATAATTATATTCAATTAACTGTGTACCTACTTGCCTACTAATATTTTGGATCAGCAGCAATCTAGTAAGATTTGGAAGATACTAACAAAGGTTATTTTTTCATTAAATTACCATTTATATGCATTTCCTTTATTTATTTCCAAACAAATCTAATACATTTTAAAATATTCCTTAAAATAAAAACAATATACATACATTTAAAAATATAAAAAATTGTAGCCCACCAGTATCGGGAACAGGATCCAAGCTACGCGGCGGTCAGGGCTCTAGAGAGAGGATATATATTATTATTAAACCTTCTTTCGCTCGGCAAGCAAGATGCAACTGCGCATGCGTTAACTGTAAATGTCGATTTTGAGTTGTAAGACAGGCAACAACCCAACAACACGGTCACTGACGGTCAGTTTCGTTCTAAAATAAAATAAGTAAATGTACGAGTTATATAATAGTATATTTTCAAAAATTACAAACATGTTCACTAAAATATTCTTTAAATTCATGTCTCGTTATCTAAATGTAAAAAGAAAACTACGTAAATTGATCAAAGGTGAGTGCTTCAGGTTGTCAGTAGTTGTTTCCCACTTACCTAGTTAGTGTAAAGAAATATCCTCTATAATATAATACCCATTATTTCATTAGGTACCCATTTATTATTCAGTAAAACTGTGGTCGATATTTGTTTGTAGCTTCTGCTTTGGTGCATTGATAATTTGCATCTTATCTGCATTAAAAAGGGCTTCATCTACATTGCAGTCCGGAATGTACCTATATAATACCTATGTCACAAGAATAATTACAATAGGTAATAGATATACTTAGTTAATCAGCGAAAATGTTAGTTTCGTAGGTAACCAGAGAGAGAAATCATCTTATTTTCGTATTAGTAGTGCCATTGGAGGAGGTCTTTATAACATTTGACACCTTGACCGTTGTACTATATATTCCGTGCCTTGATGTGCTTGATGCTATCGACAGTCAACGATCGTCGAACTGAATTATCTCCAAAACTAAGAGATTTGGAGATACTTCAGTTCTTATAGAGAGTCTTAGAGATACATCAGATGTTCTTTATTTAAATAATATTGGTCTTGATATAGGCCATCGTACCTACCCACTTACTATTTACGTTCAAAAGATAAAGCCCTGCGCCAGACAGACAGACAGATGAAGTAAGTAGGCTTAGGAATAGGAAATACATAGCCGGTAACTTTTAGGTGCGGTGCCCTACCCTAAACCAGATAGGTACTTAGTCGAAGTATTCGTAGCTGTAGGGCCTGTAGGTATACGAAGCTAGACAACTCTCGGTCTAATGTCGTTTTGTGTTATTATTGACTAGCAACACTGTTAGTGTGGAACAGTTAATAACCGGTATCCCGTACTGAAAACGAAAAGTATGAGTACATTGTACAGACGCCAGCACATCGAGCTACTACAATCTGTCAAACTTATTTAATAGATTATCAACTTAATCGCTACACCATTAGGTTTAAGGTTGATTGGGAAAATTTGACAGTTTCGGGTAGCTTGCTGTGCTGGCGTCTGTACTTAGGTATACAAACAGCTGCTGTTGGTAGCTGAAGTTTGAACTTGAAAGTAAAGTACTACTTAGGTAATCCTGATCGCAATGTCCATGTTATAGTTGATTGCATCATATTTATTTTTGATTATTTTTTTAGTTTTAGATATATAGATAGATAAGGGTCGAGTTTACATGTAGGTACTTAGGATAAGAATCACTAAACTGCCACTTATTAAAGATTGTGATAATCATTTTCTATCAGCATAATATTTATTAACATATTCATTTATCCCGGGACTCTTTGCAATTTCAATAATTTGAAATGCACTTAATTTGTTATTATTTTGTGTGGGACGAATGTCACCCGTTTTATCTTTATTATGTGTAATGCAAACAACAAAGTTTGACACACTGTAGGAGAACATATTATTTTTAGACCGCTTTGTAAAACCAATGCGCGTGCGCCGTGTGGTACAAAACATCGTAGTTTGCTTAGTTAACGATGGTGTTAATATTATTTTGTTGAGGTTAGTTCTTGTTTACATACTGAACAATATATTTTTATGTATATAATGTAAAATCAGAGCCGTGTTAAAAAATAAGTCGTTAGAGCGGCAATTTTAAAACAGATTTGTTAGATTAAGTAATCCTAATCAGATTTTTAGGCAGTGACTCAATAATCACGGTAGTTATTCGTTGATAAGAGATACGTGTGAATTCGCATAAATTTTAGGTGGATGAGTGCAGTAGACAGTTGGTGCGTGATGCTGATGATGAAGGGAGCTCTGCTGTTGACGGTCGTGTATTTGTTGCGCTGCGAAGGTGCGGTGGTCGTGAGGTCAGATGAGCAACCCGTGGTCAACGACCGCCCGATCATCGGTGTGCTGTCGCAGGAGCAGTCCATGTATCTCCACACCAAGTACCCTGAGGAGAACTACACCAGCTACATCGCGGCCTCCTACGTCAAAGATGTGGAGGCATCTGGAGCTCGCGTTGTGCCTATCCTGTAAGTGATAAGGGAAATAATTACCGATTTCAATTCAAAACGTTTTACGTTTGTATTCTGTTGTTTACTTATATTTAAAAAATGTTACAGAATTGGAAAAGACCGCAGCTACTATGAGGAGCTTTTGCGAAAATTGAACGGGTATGTATACACGTTTATTTATATTAGCCTCCGATGGGATTTCCCATCGACAGAAATAACACACATCCATGGAAACTTTAGTCCCTTACCTTCCTTCCTCCTGCCTTTCTTTATTGTAATTTTCAATTACAATTGGGTTTTTCACATTCGGAATTTCGAAGTCCAAGTAATTTTTTTGGTCTATGTTTGGGCATATTATTTGGTCTTATTACATAAGACAATTATTCTGTCAGTCTGCCTTCTCCTCTTGGCAATTAAAGCGTGGTGATATTAACAACGCTACTTTTAATTAGTTGGCAAAATTTCACAGGGTGGTGATGATGGGTATTGATAATATTTTAGTATTTTGAGCATTACACAATTTAGAAAAACGGTTGGTATCCTGCGTAGCTTACTTTACGAGTACTTATTACTCTCCGAGTTTCAATAAATTTTTGTGTTGTCGATTCCAGAGTGCTGATCCCGGGCGGAGCTACCTACTTCAACCAGAGCAACGGTTACGCCGACGCCGGCCAGCACATATACGAGATAGCCCAAGAAATGAACGACGCAGGGGACTACTTCCCCATATTCGGCACCTGTCTTGGCTTCGAGCTGCTCATCATCTTGGCTTCAGGTCGAGGGTACCCAGAGAACAGGATCCGCTGCTATTCGTTCTCTAATATTCCTCTGGATTTCACGGAAGGTAAAATAAGGAATATTATTAGTTTTTTTTATTCTCTCGAATTTGTGTTTTAAAAGAAGTTTTTTATTGCTTCCAGATTACCATTCCAGCAAGATGTTCAAGGAGGCACCGGAAGACGTTATAGATGTATTGGAAAATGAGAATGTCACTGTCAATGCTCACCAGTTCTGCATCGTAGATGAGGTATACGTTACGTTTGGTTCGTAGTTGAAGTTCCATAACTGTCCAGTAATCGACAAGCAATTGACTGTTTTGGGAGAGAGTGGCGCAGTGACCAGGAACGGTAACAGACAGAATGATGCAGTTAATGTGGCTCCTGTAGTTTTTAAAAGAGACTGTCACACGCCTATATGACGGTCGGAACCAGAAATTACGATATATAAAGGCAAACATTTCTAAAAGTCTGTAGTGCCATATTAACAGCTACTGCTCTGGTATATGTTTCTTTGGCTGAAAGTCGACATGCTAGAAATGTAAAGGCAGCATAATGATTTGTCTATGTTTTACCACGGCTCAGCTTGAGTTACTCAAGGGAAAAATTGTTGCCGTATGTTGTTTATACAGCAAATACACAGACAAACTGTGATAAACATGCTCTAGTTATCATCTTTGAACCAACTCTCTACACTTTCGTTTATCTAACCGGAACTGTGGTCAATTAGTAAGTTAGTTTAAGTTGTAGTTAAGTTTCTCATCATTTACAGTAATTAGGTAATGTTTCTTAGATACTTACCCGGTACCCGGCCGTAGGTACAATTTACATTCAGAAAAAGTTGGGCTAAGTAGAGAGTCAAAGAAATTCGGCTCCGTATTAAACACTCGTGTGAGAGCAGAGAGTCCTTATACTTGTGATCCTCTTTTTAAAGCTCGATGTGTTATTAAGATACTGTTTTCTCCTTTTATAGAACCTGATATCTCACAATTTAACGCACGACTGGCGAGTGACTTCTTATTCGAATGACGACAATGGAGTCAAGTTCATTGCTTCTGTCGAACATACCAGGTATAACCATCCTATATGACTTAACGTTAACTTATCCCACTGACTTCTAAGAAAGCCACGAAGAAGATCTAAACAAGAGGAGAACTTACTTGTTCTTTGGGTGTGGGTTAAGTGGCACTTTGTGATGATTTTTGGGGTAGACCTATGACTAGCAATGGATATCTCGTGGATGAAATTAAATGTAAATATAACAGGGAAATAATAAATCTTCCGGAAAACAATTTATTTTCCAACGATTTGTGGTTGACTGTAATACTAACTCTGTTAAAATGTATTACCGAAAAATTTATACAAAATTACCCGACAAAAAATATGTTGTACTTTACAAACAAACATGAGCTTATTAAAATTACAATTGTACGAAAAATAATCAGTACTTTCAAATAATAAATAACAAACTTCCGAAAAAAACAAAGTTTCCTTAAACATGTTCTAATAAAATAATTGTTTTCTTTTTAATAAATAATTGTTTGCTCTATAACTTAGGATACCAGAGCGGGCAAAGTGAGCTCGGGACTTGGGGCAACCCGACTCTGGACAGGTTAGGTTCGAAGGGGATGGCGGGGTGTTGAGAGCGAGCAAAGCGAGCGAACTAATACCCCGCCATCCCCTTCGTGTCAGGTTACTTTAAACCCTGCAGACAGAAATAGGACTACGTCGACTACACCTTATTACAACATTTTGATATTTATCTTGACCTTGATTTTATTCCTGTTTCATTTATTTTATAGGTTAATTCTAAAATAGGTGAGTTACCATGAAAATAACAACTGTGGTTTTCGGTAAAACGCAATTCAAGCTGGTGCAAAAATATTAGTTCAGCAAATGCTGTATTGATTTTTCGGAATTTTCAGTATTTTATTCAGTCGTTTCTTTATTTGTTTCATTATTTTGAGTATGCTCATATTTTATTCTATTTTCGGAGCTTTTATTACTGTCCAATATAAAATGTCTGTTGATAATTCATAAACCAACAAGACACTAATGTATTCGCAGGTATCCGTTCTTCGGCGTCCAATTTCACCCTGAGAAGAGCTCCTTCGAATGGAAGAAGTCTAAGAACTACGTGCATTCGTTAGACGCGGTCAAGTCAAACCGATACTTCATGGATTTCTTCGTGAAGGAGTGCAGGAAAAATCTACATGCTTTCGCAAGTCAGGCAGAAGAAAACCAGTACGTGATATATAACTACGAACCTCACTTTACAGGCGTGTTGGGTAGCGCGTACCATCAATGTTATTTCTTCGAACCCAGAGGCACCGTGTGAAATACTTAAAGCAATTTAATTAATATGACAATGGCCATTCAATATTAACCTGGAAATGTATTCAACTAGCATAATTTTGTAAATGTAAGCGATTAAATGTTTTTAGTTTCCTGATTTTGGTTTGTTTAAAAGACTTTTATAATTTATTATTAACTTCGTTACAGAATTCTATAGCTAATTGTAGACAATATCAGACAATTGATGCTTTTGCAACCACACACGTTTCCGACGAAGGCGAACATCGTGAGGAAGCCAGGACTTACGTAATGGTCTGAATTGGGCGCGTTATCAACAAATGTTCTGAAGTAATTAGCTGGTTCCAAGTTTTCATTTAAACAGGAGACTGAGTGTAGAGTGTGAGTGTCGGAGTAGAACAAGTATAAGTACTACATAGGCAGGGAAGGACACAGTTTTTAAGAACACAAAATATTACTTATTTTGTGTTCTTAAAAATGAGTTTTATAGCTGTCATTGTCTTCTATATCTATACTAATATTATAAAGAGGAAAGATTTTTTTGTTTGTTTGTTTGTACCGAATAGGCTCTGAAACTACTGGACCGATTTGAACCATTTTTTCACCAATAGAAAGCTAAATTATCAGGAAGTAACATAGGCTAAAATTTATTTTCAAAAAAATTAGAGATCCTTAAGAAAATTGCAATAATGTAACCCAAAGTAGCAAAATTTTGTCTATATAATTCATTATTTGGCGTGCGCTGAGAAAACCATTGATGATACTTAAAAATGATGTACTACATGATTAAAGTACTCATTATTACTTACAAAAAAGTCCGCAAGAGAATATATCTAACTATCATAGTTAAGTCACAATAGCAGCTTTTGTGTTCTAAAATTTCATTAGATCGCCCCGGTAGAAAAAGTTGGTTACATTCGTATCGTAGTATTAATTCTTATTCAAATAAATAGTTTTATTTTCGAGGGTATTTATGTAGCAGTAATATACTGAGTGTTCAAGAAGAACTTATCATCAATATGTAAGATACATGCAGCGACATCTATTGTACCAAAATGGTAGTAATGAATAAAAATGTGCTCACAAGATAACTTTAAAATTGACTGACCCACTTTGTTAAAAAGTTATGATAGCGTACTTTAGATTAGTCTACATGACACTGCTTTGAAAAACTACATAGACTATACCCTGAAGGCAGTTGCAAGAGGTCCGTAAGAGTTTACAGCAGCTATATCGTGTTTGGGCTCATTTCATGCACCTTGATGAGAACATTAAACCTAACTAGAGTATGACTTTCATCGGCGGTCTAACGATGAAGGCGGAAGGCAGTTGCAAGAGGTCCTCAACAGTTTACAGCGGCTCATTTTATGCTCCTTGATGAGAAGTTTAGATCTAGCTGGAGTATGACTGTCATCGACGGTCTACCGATGGAAACGGAAGGCAATTGCAAGAGGTCCTCAACAGATTACAGCAGCTATATTGTTATTGGGCTCATTTCATGCACCTTGATGAGAACTTTCGACCTACCTGGAGTATGACTGTCATCGAGTGTCTAAGGATGAAGACTTAAGGCTGTCGAGGTTGGAAAAACGTAAGTCGAATATTTTAGCGATTAATGCAAATATTTCCGAGAAATTAAATTGTTACATACTTGAATCTTAACCAATATTATAAAGATGAAGAGTTTGTTTGTTTCAATGGTTGAAGGAGCTTATTTCAGGAACATGAAATAATTATAAAATATTTTTTTGGATAAAACATAAAATTTTGTTGGATAGTGTTGGATAGCCCATTTATCGAAGAAGGCTTATAGGTTATGCTGATAGGTTCTATAAGATCACGCTACAACCAATAAGAGCGCACCATTAATGAAAAATATTGCAAAAACAGGGAAAATGTATTCCTTTTGAGAGCTTTCGTTGCGTACACTACGTAAACGGTTAAAGTTACGCAACAATCATGAGTCCGCAATAGCATATGTCTATCTTTTAAGGTTGACTCACACTCTCTCTTATGTGGCGCAGACGAAGTTGCGCGGGTCAGCTGGTTTACTAATATTCTTATTAGTCTTTTTTGCAGTGTGAAAAGTGTCGATGCGTCTGTGCTGTTTCCCCACAACATCGGATTAAATTTACAATTTCCGGATGTAGCTGAAGTTCTTCTAACAACCTAAAATGCAATAGCCACCTTAAAAACATTAGCACCTCGGATTGGTTAGATTTTCTATAGCTATCTAAAAGAAAAGGTAAAATCTCCGGAAAAGTTAGTTTTTCATAAGTCCTGGCTGAGAGTGTAAGGCCTCCAGCCAGGGTAAAAAACTTACAAACTAAGCGACTACTACATACTAAGGGCACCCCCTGTGGGGTACGAGTCTCGGCTTAGGGCGTCGCTGGAGGAGGACAGCAAAGGGACAGGCTGGATCTGAGTGGTGTCATTATTTAGGGAATGATTTTGGACTACAGGCTCAGCCACACAGATAAGAATAAGAATAAGAATAATTTATTTAAAAAGAATAAGAATAATTTATTTAAAAAGTATTACAAAAAGTGTACATTTAAGCGCAGTAGTATTATTTCTCATACTAATTATAAGTACTTATAAGTAAACTATAACTAAAATATATCCTACAGTCGCAAGTATTCAATAGTTCAATTTAGATGTCAGCGACCTGCCCGATCTAGGTTTATTTAAACCTGTGTTTCAGGCCATCACTTTACCTAGCACAATTCAATAAGGACAATAAAATTATAAAATTAAATTAATCTATTAACAATTATAACTATGCATCAAGTTGGTATAAAAGAAAAACACTAAAACTAGCTTAAGTAAATATGTACAAATAGATACGATAACATAATCAAACCACAACTTCTAGAAGTTTTTCTGTGTCTGTGTAATTAAGTACCGCTAAATAATCTGACATTACCAAACTACATTTTTTATTACTTAAACTGTAGAAGTTTAGTATCTTGTTGAGTCTATTGTAAAGAAAAGGTCCTAAAAACACATAAAATCGATTCGCAAACGCATGTCTAGTTTGAGGTTTTGTGCAAACTAGGTCCTTCCTTCTCCTATCGGAAGGAACTGGGTGATAGGGAAGTGTAGAGTGCTGGTGCAGTATTATGTGAAGAATAAATAATTGCCGTACTGTAAGTACATTACATGTTTTGTAGAGCTGGTGTGTAGGGAATCTAAAAGGACGGAAGGTAGCAACTTTTAGAATTGCTCTTTGAGCACGTTCTAGAGGGAGAAGAATTGAATTTCCCGCGCCACCCCAGGATATTATACAATATGTTAGAATAGATTGACACAACGCTAAATAAACCTGTTTTATCAAATTATAGTTAGCTACATTACGTAAATTCTTAAAAACATATATTAATTTTCGCACTCTAGTACACAGTAACTCGATATGTTTACGGAAATTTAGATTGGAGTCAATAGTGACACCTAGATATTTCAAGTGGTCAGCTTTATCTAAAGTAGGGCAAGAACATACAGTGTCAGCGAACGTGCTACAGTTATGCGCGTAAATGTTTAGATTAGTAAGCGGTGTGTTAGTATTTCTCATTGTAAATAAAATGTATTTTGTTTTTTCAGCATTTAATGTAAGTAGATTATTCTGGAGCCAATTAGACACAAAGTTGAAGCCATTCTGAGCATGTTCATAGGCCTCAGCTCTAGTTTTAGCTGCAAACAACAAAGCAGTATCATCTGCATAAGACATAATAACACCATTTTGGAGTGGCAGGCAGCAAAGGTCATTAATATAGATCAAAAATAATGTAGGGCCTAGAATACTGCCTTGTGGAATTCCGAAACAAGTATTAGAAAGGTCAGAACTTGTATGCGAGCCAATTTTTACAGTTTGCTGTCGATCCCTTAGATAATCTGACAATAGTAGAAGCTGTGCTCCTCTTACTCCAAGTGTTTCAAGCTTTTGCAAAAGAGTAGTGCAAGAAATAGTGTCGAAGGCCTTGGCAAGGTCTAGAAAGATCCCAACTGTATGCATTCCACTATCCAGATTTGTAGCAATGTAGTTGGTCAATTTGTTTACTGCTTGGCTTGTTGATTTTTTAGGCCTAAACCCAAACTGATTGTCAGAAAGTAGTTTATTATCTTCCAGATATTTTATCAATCTACTGTTAATGATTTTTTCTAAAATTTTTGAAAGGCCCGTTAGCACTGAAATGGGTCTGTAGTTATTCACACTCATTTTGTCTCCAGACTTGAAAATTGGTGTGACGACAGACTTTTTTAGCAATTTTGGAAATATCCCTTTAGATAAACATTGCTGAAAAATGTGGGTCAGCGGAGGGGCCAGAAGGTATTTAAATCTTTTAAGTATATTATTGGGTATATCATCCCACCCAGTTGCGCAGACATCCTTTAACCCGTTTATTATTCTAATTACTTCGTTGACGTCAGTATCTAGTAAAACAAAAGAATTTAATGCGGAAGATGACCTAGTTGGGTTTTGAGTGGGTGGATGACTAATACTTGAGGATTTTTCAGCCAAGTTTTTACCAACGTTGACAAAATAGTGGTTTACCCTATTCGTTGCTTCCGATGGGTTTATATCTATTGATAGTAAATCAAGCGGAGGTTCGGAATTTTTCGACCTCAATGTATTGGTTTTTATAAATTTCCACACAAGTTTACTATTTTTTCCCGCCTTCTGTAGTTCATGTTTATCGTACTGGTTTTTTAGTTTTTTCAAAAGATTATTACAGAAATTTCGATATCTTTTATAGGTAATAGAAATTATTACGTCATCCGGTGCAAGTTTGGATTTTAGGTGAAGTTTGTCTCTGTGTCTTATACAACGAACGAGACCGGGTGTGATCCAAGGTTTAATACAACTATACTTTCTAGGGATTATCTCAGTGTAAGAGTTTTTCCTAATTGCATATTGTAAAGAATTTATGAAATATTGTAAAGAAATATTTGCATCAACAGAATCGTAAATACGGTTAAAATTAATGCCGCGTATGTCACTTTCAAGGTTTGTCATATTGACTTTAGTGAAGCTACGCTCGCAGTTTTTTCTGGGTGAATTTATTTGCATTGTTAGTAAAACAGCTTGATGATCGGTAAGCGAAGAGTTAGTAACCAATGTTTTGGATGGATTTTTTGATTTTAGAATGATATGGTCTAAGCAAGAACCGCTTTGATGCGTGGGGTAATAGTGAGCTGGTAAAAGTCCATGAAATGCACAAATATTTAGATAATTATGTGTATGGGTATCGGGATTCCCGGAAGAAATGTTAATGTTGATGTCTCCTAAAAGTATTATGTTTTTGAATGTACTTATGTTATTTAAGTTTGTGTCAAGTGAGTCTAAAAATCTGTCGATATTATGAGAGGGAGGCCTATAAATAGCTATGACTACTGTATCGGGAATAATTTTAATGATTAAGCAATTACTATCTGGGGATAGTGGTTCTTCTATGATAGTTCGCAAGTTATTTTTAACGTAAACTACTACTCCGTCGTTTTGGTTAGTGTTTCTATCTGTTTTATATGAATAAAAACCGTTTAGAGATGGTAAGTTGACTGTCTGTTTTGACAGCCAACATTCTGTTAGTACGATAATATCACAGCTTATGTCAAGACTTTGTAATAACACTTCAAAACCGTCCATGTTCCGGTTTATGCTGCGAATATTTTGTGTAAGTAAGGTAAGCGTTTTGTCGCCAGAACGAAGAAGGTGTTTGCAGTCCTCAACATTACAGATTTTAGATTCAGACACAGTAAAACTATCTAGATCACTGATTAGCTGATTGCTCATGATAACTACAGACTAAGAAGAAATATAAATAATTGATGAGCTACCTGTTTGTGTGCCTACTAAATAAAATATTCAGTGGCGCTCTTAGGCGCCCTCATAGTCTATGGAGTTAATGTAGTTGGTCTCTGCATGTTTACGTGCCGGGCAACTAACATCACCGGTTGGATGGTCACATTTCTTCCTGAATCTTTTGCATGTCGCACACTGGGGGGGAGAAGATTTGCAGCTGCAGTCCTTCACGGAGTGTCCCGTCTCTGCACAGTGGTTGCAAGTAGGACTAGTCTCACGGCAAAACTTAGCTGCATGGCCGAACTGCTGGCAATTGTAGCACCTGGTGACTATCGTAAAATCTCTCACCGGGCATGAAGTCCAATTAATAAAAATTCTGCTCTGGATGATTAGCATTTTTCTTATGCCAGCGGGTACTTCCAGTATGTAGTTGCAGGTAGGAAGGCCTTTCTTACCCGATTTATGGCTTAATTTAATGGTCTCAAGGAAGGATTCACGAGTTGCATTGGGCAATTTGTCTGCTAGGTTTTGCTTGTAAATACAGTCGAATACCTCCTTCTCCGAAAGAGCTACGGGAACACCAATGACAGTAACCCTAGGGCGGCGTTTAGATGGTTCTTCTATTGTTAGGCCCGAGGTGAATATCTTCTCTGAATTTTTCAGTTTATCTATATCGCCTTTATTTTCTGTGCTAATCAGCACTCCCCCATTTTTCACTTTTTTCAGGCCACGGACTTGGAGCTTCAGTTCTTCGGGAGATATTAACTTTTGAACAAGTGATTTGGTGTCGTCACTTGTTTTGGTCTTATCGCTGGGATAAATGGCGATCGAACTCAGGTTTGCAGGACGGACAAAGTTGTCGGAGCCTTTCTTCACCATGCTGGCATAGGAATTGTTGGACGGATTCAGCTTCGACTCAATAACCTCTTTGAACTGGTTCAGAGAGTGCGCCACGTTTTGCTGCTGCTGTAGGTGCTGAATGGTACTGCGTGACTGGATCATTTTCTGCTTCACCGATTGGTAAAGGACAGCCATCTGAGCAGTCCCACTTTGGACCTTCCGGCAAAGGGTTGAGACACGTTGCTTCTGGTCCGAGTTCATTTTTCCTTCACCAACAATAGAGCAGACTTCGTTCAGAATGCCATCTATAGACAATAACCATGTCTGGATCTCATGCGTGCTGACAAGATCACTCGGCAAAGCATTCTCTGCAGGTGCTGGTAGAGGTGGTGGTGGTTCACTCGGCGGCAATCGTTCGGTAGCCGATGGCGGAGGACTTCTTCGTAGTAATTGGCTACGACCAAACGGGCTCGATTGTGGGTTAGACATACTAACCGCAACACTTTATTTATTTACAATAGAAAGCAATTATAATTCAGTTCATCTTGCACATAAAAGTTAGTATGGCACTAGTCACATGTGACACACTTATTACTTTGATTTTAACTGACGCCGCAAATAATTATTGATATATTTTGTCGTAATTGTTTATAGATATTTCATTATAGCAAGTACAAAAAAACACGTCCGCTAAGTCTCACGATTCGTGAAGCGATCAAAGATGTTACTTCATTGACTTTAGGGAGACAATTTTAAGAACAAAAGATCCAAGAGCGAGCGAAATGAGCTCAAAAATTTCAACAAACCTACCCTGGACAGATTAGAAATGCCGCATGGGCCGATGCCTGCCAGGGCTGCGGGACTGTTCGAAAGAGATACCGCGGCCCTGGAACACAAAGGGCAAAGAAGGAACAAGAATGCGTTTTAGTCAGTAGAAGTCTGACACTCCTTTCTGCTCCGCCCAAAGTGGGGGGGGGGGGAGGGAGAGGTCATTTGACGATTTCCCTTCCGAAAATAAAAAAAAAGGCCTCAGGACAAAGGACTCCTAATTTATTCCAGCCTCTATGCGAAAATCCAACAGGAGTGCTGATCCAGAGGCTGAAAAAAGGAGCCTCTGTGTAAAAAGTTATTTTGTAGCGTTGGTTCAAAGAAAATATGTAAGTTTGTAGCGGTACTACGAAGAGCTTATTATATTCTACTGTATTTACGCTTTAATTAGGCAGGACAAGTTATATCTTGACAAAAATTATGATCCTCCAGGGGGAGTGGGGGTGCCCTCCTCCCTGGCGGCGCCCATGCTATAACGACAGTCTACACGTTTGGCTGCCTGGCAGTGGCTGGTGACTGCATTAATCTCTGGCTTGTAATACACCCTTGGATATAAAATGATAACCCTATCCATAAGACTATCAAGGCGCTGATGATGCGTTACCCGTCTCCTGTGTTCAGAGATTACTTTAACACTTTGCCCGTTGTTTCATCACCGTCTATTCCCGCGAGGTGACAGGAATTGGTATGATAAAACAACCTCTTACATCCTAAAAGAAAATTGGCTCGTGGAGACAAAGAGCTCTTTGGGTTGTCTGCAATTGCTTTACGACGACCGTAACTAAATTGTACTGTTTACTTTACGTTTTCATTACCACCTCCCGTCAATCTAAAAGCCTCAATGCTGCTTGAGAGCTTGTTATAATGAGATGATCATGGCACCTCTTTGGCAGCAATTTTATTAATCTTGTGGTTATTTTTCATTATGTTTCCTTTTTTAATTTTTATACATATAAATTACATTTTTAAATATTTCAATCTCACAAAATCAAAACCATTTAAAAATATAAAAAATACTCGTAGTAGGCCACCGGTATCGGGAACAGGGGCAGGGCTCCAGAGATAGTAACCTCCGCCGTGTCCAGGAGTACCGCTTTCTGAATCGAGCCCTTGATCCAGCTGCCTAACGAGAGCTTCCTCTGGTATTGGTCGAGGCTTTTGGAAATTAAGCCATTGGCTGAATTACTTGTCATTATTATTATTTGCTCGAGAACGTCGTTCATTACAGCCAATGTCGTCTCGGGCGTCCTATCGATTTGTAGAGTTGTTCTGAGGGAGTTTATTTAGGTTCTATTTACTCTTATGTACTTGAATTTCTGATTATTACCATGATACACAACTTACTAGTATGCAATCTCAGAATTGGTACTTATCATCATTACAGCGGGTTTTCACATAAATAGTTAAACTAGGTACTCATTAATAGGTACAGCCAAGTCTATGTATTGTGGGAACCCATAATCCCAGCACGCTCGGATGGGTTGGTATGGGTTGCCACAATTAGAGTTGCGTCCGAGTAGGTATCCGAGTACACTCGGACCGAGCATACTCTGATTGTGACAACGCGGCTTTCGCCATTTACCATCATCATCATCTGCCTAGCCTTTTCCCAACTAGTCTGTGAATGGACAGACCAACCTAGGCAAGGAGGGCTTAACCTAAAGATCGACCCGAGCGGCTGTTATTATTTAGCCACGAGCTTTTGCCATTTACCAACCTTTTTAATAACATCTTTATAGGTACTGAGATTTCTCACAGAGTTCATATTTTATACAAATTCAAATTAAAACTTGGTATTGAACCGAGATTAAATAGGTACATATACCGTTTTTTCTTACCTTGTTCATGCTGTGTTACAAATTCGAGCGATCATTCGAGAACCTTTCCATGACAACCAACGGTCCGAGTCTCCGCATTAGTATTGCGTACAGTCATTTGTTAAATTATAGGTCAGTACACCCTAAATAGGGCCACAAATAGCCAGCACGTCGCTTGTTTGTGAGGGCACATCACAGGCTTGTTTGGAGCGACGCGACCAGCGGGGTGTCAATGTTATTGAGAGGACCAATCTGCTAAAATAAACCTAATAAACGAATACGTACAGTTTGTAGAAACGTTACATAATGAACCGTAATGAGGCAGATTTACGTGACATAAAGAGGATAACTGACGATAATAATGTTGCTCGAGGTATTCTTAGAGCGCCACATATATATACAAAGGGAGGGAAAACAGGTAAATATCGTAATAACATCGTCAATCCCGTATCGTTAGCTAACAACCATGTGTATTATGTACCAAAATAATAAGCAGGGGGATGTGAACTTGGCATCTTGTTCGTCTAGTTCAAGATCAGTGAACTCATAATGGTCGCTTTTCGAAAGCTGGGCTGGGAATATATAAGACCTATTACGAAGTATTTTTTGAGAATAGGAAGTTAATGCCAGGCGTTCATTTGTTAGATTAAGTTAGGACCTGTACCTATTTTAATACGACAAGTAAAGCTAATAGTTTGACTTATCGCCTATTCACTCATTTCCCTAAAAAATGTAACAGACGGTTATATTAAAATTGCCTGAAAAGAGTCGTCTCAAGAAAATGGTGTATTTTTCGCAATATCTAACGGCTATCAAATCATCCACGATATCGTCATGTGTATGATAGATATTGGTTATGAGTACTTGGAGCCTCTACTCATCATAAAGCAAAGAAGAACAAAATCTGCAAAAGTAGGCATTAAAATTCGCCTACTTCTACGCTAAGTCCACGTTAATAAATAATACGAAATGGGAGACGATTATGCAAAATATTTGGGGAAACGATCTTTAGTAATAAATCAGAGCCGTTAATATTGAAGAAAATATGAAAGAAGGCAATATTTCAGGACGAAATCTCGGGGCTCAGTGTCCCTGTCCACTGTTCGCGGTCAATGACACGCAAATTCACCTTCCTACATGTTCCTTGGACGAAGGTTCAATTTGTTTATACGTGACAGCGTATGTTTCCATTCTAGCGAAACAGTCAATAAACTCCGTAGTTTGTAGGTATACTATTGTGAATGTTTATCCTGATTTTGCAAATGCCTAATTAAGAATAGGCTCTACGGAAAAGCATCAGATGATTAGGACATTTACCTAATATTAGTGTTTACTTGAGAGAGCAGCGGTGGCCCAGTGGTGGAGACCCCGACTTACGAGCAGTAAGTCGTGGGTTCGAACCCAGCCAGGCGCATTACTTTGTGTAAGTTATTTCATCACCACTGCTCTCAAAAACGGTGAAGGAAAACATCGTGAGGAAACCGGCATGTCCTAGAACCAAAAATTCGAAGACTTGTGACATCTACCAACCCGCACTGGGCCCGCGTGGTGGATTATAGCCCATTCCCTCTTATAGAGAGGAGGCCTGCGTCCCAGCAGTGGGAACATTAATAGGCTGATTATGCTATGTGTTTACCTTTACTACCTTAATGAATATTGCTAAAAATACTGTATAACCAAGCATTCTGTACATCAAACTAAGTAACTTTAAATTATTACTGGGAATCGACTTTTTTTTTTTGGGGTGAAAAATAACGTGCTACGGTAGGACTTGAAGGAAAGCACTCAAAGCATTGTGCTGATGGATGGATTGAATAGTACGGGGGTCGTGGAGGTGTGTAAAGTAAAAACCTTACATTAAAAACATGTACTAAAAAAAAAAATATTGTGAAAAAGTTGGAACTTTGACCCACAATATCTCCGTAACTAGAAGGTTCTCAGGTATGGTCTACAACAAAAAAATGATCGCAAAGAAGGGGAGAACAAGTGCCTTTCGAATATGTTAAGGGTCTATTTACACCCTTTATTTAGAAATTTCTTTACATCTACATCTTGACCGGTATATCAACAACTGGAATACTTTCCGCTAGACGTATATTACCTTTAGCAAATATTTTATTTCTTTCTCATGATCCACAAAGAACACCTCGAGGCGACATGTCATCGGCCGATTGGCCTTGACTTTCACAGACATTTTATTAACGGTTACTAGTTTACTCGGTACAGTCACGAGCACCATTATGTACACTTTCCTAAATCTAAAAGCATTTTTCTCAAAAAATAACGATTGTAACTTGGAGATAGGATCTTTTTCATAAAATATGAGTTCCAGAATACTATGTCCGTAACAACATGATTTTTTATCAGAACAGTTTGAGTAAATCACTTTTAAAAGTTGTTAAGTGTTTATGTATTGGTGCTCGTGACTGTACCGTTACCCTTATTGAACTGAAGCCAGTGAGAATAAATAAACACGACATTCGTGTTCCACGTGTCGATTTTATCTTATAGTCAATAAAAAGGTTCTGTCTGTCTAATGTTGGACCCAAACGTCGACTTTTTACAGTTCTAAGAAAAGAGGAGGTTATTATCATCGCAAAAAGTCGAAATAGTACATTTTGATATAAGTGGGGAAACTCTAAATCTATGATTATTCTGTTTATAAACACAATTGAAATACTCAAAAAATATTTACGCCGTAAAGACGTATATCTGTTTGCCGAGATTAAAAAAAAACAAACACCGCCGACTATAGTCATTGAACCCATTTGGACTTAGTATAAGTATAGTTATCTGTGGAAATTTTTATTTCCGCAGGTGTGCGGAAAAATATTAAAAATACACGCGTGTGAAATACATTGCATGTTGAACCTAATCGTAGTGGGATAAGAACCAGTTTTTGAGAAAGTGTATTGAAAAGTAGTTTTTTTTTTACTCTGCTGAATATTCATTACACAAGGAAGTTTTACCATGAGTTTGCCCTATGGATACTATAATTTTAGGTGTCTAAGACAGTATTACACAGGCTAGTTACGTCAAGAGGCACTGAAACGCCTTCCAGCCTCTCTTAATAAATGGTTGTAGCTCCAATCTCATTGCCAAGCGTGGTAATCCTCCTTGCAATGGATTGTTCATTGAATCGGTCAATGAGTGGTTCACAACATGGCGTTTACGGACTTATTATATGATCACGATGTTAATCAAATGGAAACTGTCAGGTGCCTTTAAGTAACTTTAACTGTATTGTTTTTGCTACAGAACATACTAGAAACAATTCGATTTGCCAGTCCCAATTTAAAAAGGTGAGTAATTCTAGCAAGGAACTTAAGTAATCGTCGCCCACAGAAGGACCTTGCAGCAAAGACAGTGAACCTGTCATATTACCTGAAGAACCAATGAAACGACCGCGTTGTTGAGTTGAGACCGCGAATTTGGGAACGGTGCTAAGGATGGCGCATGGGCTTATCTCATAAGTGGTGAATATCGCAGAGTTCCTATATTGTATACCTGAATTGAGAGTAGCCGAGATAAATGGCGACTTAAATGAGGATCAGCAGTCGATTGTGTTAGGCTTATGCTGATGAGGAATTCACTAAGTTTCATTGGCGGAAGCAACTTATAGCTAGTATTTTTCAAAGAGTCTTGATCATTATCATCAAATTGTGGTTGAATAAGTTTGCACGCGGCGAATTAATCCACCCACATCTCAATTTATGTGAAGTCGGCGCAGTATGTCTATATCTCGAGTATAAGATTGAAATTTACGGAATTATTTATCTTTAAACTGCTCAATTTTTACTCCTTTTTCTTATACAAAATAAATAAACGACTAACACAAGAAGACACTATCTGTCTAAGTTTCATTAACCCCCTTGATTCGTGACTATCCCAATGGACTATAATGTGATATATTAAGCCTGTATTTGGTAGTATTCCGTGAAAGCTTAAAATAAAGTGCGTCAACTGTCAGTTGTGACGTGCTGATGGTATACATTTACATTTAATACATTATGTGCGAATGACATTAGTGAATCGTTCGGCGGCTGACAACATCCGATTGTTTTGTTAATGAGACAATTTTTGACGATAGTATCCAATGTAAAAAGTATTAAATGCCGTAATGTTTTGAGATAGTCATGTAACAGTTTTAAAATAAACGGTCTTATCTATTATGAAAAAAGTTTTGGAGTGGCGACCGCGAACCGGAAGACGCTGCGTTGGAAGGCCTCCCACTAGGTGGACCGATGCCCTGGTGAATCGCACGGGACCGGTCAATGTGGCGACACTTGGGCGAGGCCTATGTTCAGCAGTGGAAGTCTTTCGGCTGAAATGATGATGATGATGATGATCTATAATGAAACATGATTAACATAGAAAATGCCCGATCGTCCCACCTTTTCATTATGAATAATAGTATGAAAATAAACTATTATTCTGTATTGTTAATAAGAAGTTATTGACAAAGGAATGTATTTTAAACCATAGACCTATAAAAAAAAAAAGTGAGTGTGTGGGTGTGTTAGTGTAAATAAATCACTTATGATTTATTTTCCAATTAAAACTGTACCTCCTAACCTAAAGCTATTTAAAAACCTTTTAAAACCACACGATGTTCCTCATCATCACTTTTGGCTAGGGTGCGGGTACACAATTGTATTCTTCACAATCACCCCAGCAGCGGTAATAGTTTGCTTGCGACAAACCTCGTCTCAGGATTTAACCCAAGTGCACTTATTATTCTTAAAGTTAAACAGGAACCACAAATTCTAACGCATTTGAACATATTTTTAGTTATAAAAAAAAGCAACAATAAAGCAATAATTGGGTCAAAGCTCTATAGAGTGTCTCTGTCCTTTCAAACTAGTTTGTGACCGCTCTATACTTACAGTCAGGAATTATATTGTAGCCAAATAAACAGTAAATAAATTACATATAAAGTCACTGACTCCGTGAGCCTATATCGTATATGTTACTCTAGCGAAGTGAAGGCAGTTTTGTAAGCAACTGTCACTCTGATAAAGATGTTCAAAAGGATGATTGATGCGTTCTTTTGAACGAAGTTTGCGATGTGAATATGACAGTAATACGCTTTACTAACTTTTATGTTATGACGTTATATAAAAAGACTACTTTCGTTTATTATGTCGTTTTAGCTTAACATCATTATCTAGTGGTGTTTTGTAAAATATGTTTATACATCTGATTAATTTGGCCTTTCGGTGACCAATACGATATTAAACGGTCATAGAGATAGTTTTTATTAATGATAATAATATATTTGTCGGATATGTCAGGATTTATTCCGTTAGGCTCGTACATCATGTGGGCAAACGATGGGTTTTGTGCTATGAAAACACAAAATGCGGTACACTGTTTATAATAAACTAACAATTACTTGACATTACAATTTAAAACAAAAACACGGGGCACAATGAATCGGGTGCAGTTCCAGGACGTCTTAACTCCGCTGCGCTCAGACACTCAATGTCGTCCTCGCCTCGAGCTGTAAACATCAGGACTCTGTACAAGCACCTGTGGTGTGGGTAAACTTCAGTAGGTCAGTAGGTCTCGTGATGTCACCTCTGGCGCACTTGCGATTCATTTTATACCCGTACCAATGACCGGATCCGACATATTAATTTGCGTAAAACATGGTATAAAAAGGTCTTACAGTACAAAAATGAACATGTCTGCTCTAGACATGTTTTGCCAAGATTAAACATAGCACGCAAATATTTTTAATAACAATTTCCTTAACAAAATTATTATTATATTACAACACCGCTATTTTTGAGGAGCTCGTGGCTAAATAATAAGAGCCGCTCGGGTCGATCATTAGGTAAAGCTGTGCTTGCCTAGGTTGGTCCGTGGATGGGTGACCACCCATTACATACCGAGTTTCCTCCGTGCCTCGGAAAGCACGTTAAGCCGTTGGTCCCGGGTGTCATTAGTAGATCTTTGACAGTCGTTAGGTAGTCTGTGGTCCAAAAAGTCTGACAACCAGTCTTACCAAGGGGTATCGTATTACCCAGTGCTAACTGGATTGTGGAGGTCAGATAGGCAGTCGCTCCATGTAAAATACTGGTATTCAGCTGCATCCAGGTAGACTGGAAACCGACCCCAATATAGTTGGGAAAAGGCTAGGCAGATGATGATGACAACACCGCTATTTTCTTTCTAGGAATTATTAATAGAAGATATCGTTTTGTGATAGGTAAGCATATATTACATAGGTAAATATAGCATAGGTAAGTATATAAAGATAGGTCTTTATAATAAGTTATAATTATATCTTAAGTTATTGTTTGATACTTGTTATCTCCGAAACAAAGCAAAGACGACTATTTCAGCGTACTAATAATGTGCCTACAAACAAAGTTCTACCGGATATGGGAAGAATTTCTACGAACAAACTACGCACGATTATACCGACTAACTTTATATCATGTTTGCCGATTTGTTGTGGGTTTCTATGTACTTAGGTGTACTTCTGTAGGAATGTCACTGACCTCGGATAGTCTCTATAGACTAAAAGGATTTACGGATAAAATCGTGCCAGACACGAGAAAGAAAGAAAGAAAGAAAGAAAGAAAGAAAGAAAGAAAGGAAGAAAGAAAGAAAGAAAAAAAGAAAGAAAGGAAGAAAGAAAGAAAGAAAGAAAATACATTTATTTGGCACATGCCACAAGTGCACACAATACAAAACAAAAATAATACAAGAAAAAAAATAAAACTTAAAATTAAACAAAAAAAAAAACATTAGGTAACACGGTGTGCAAAACACATCGCTTTAGATGATCTAAACAAAATAATGAGGTGTCAAGAAAAACTTTGTGGTTTTAATAATAGAATACTGGTTTAAGAATTTCTTCCTTTTCTGTTTTTGATGGTTTGTTTGTATTTGACAAACGATTTTATTTGAACATGGGTTGGATTTTTTATTAAAGAAAATATATTTTCATGTTCTTTGTATTTTCGTTTATGTGCGAGGTCGTGGCTAAATAATAATAGCAGCGCCGCGCTTGCCTAGATTGGTCTGCGGATGCTGACAGCCCATTACATACCGAGTTTCAACCGTGATCTTTGAAAGTTGTTACAGGTAGTCAGTGGCTCGAAAGTCTGACAACTAGTCTTACCAAGGGTAGGGTAGGGTAGGGGGGTATTATCCAGTACGAACTGGGTTGTGGAGGTCAGATGGGCAGTCGCTCCATGTAAAATACTGGTAAACAGCTGCATCCGTTTAGACTGGAAGCCAACCCCAACACAATTGGGATAAGGCTAGGCAGATGATGATTAATTTTATTTGTGTTCCACAATGTAGGTAAAAGGTAGGTACCTACTGAAAAACCCTCTAAGTTGAATAACAAGATATTGCTAAGAGTCAAATCACATCAATAGTACAATGGGCATAGAATTCACAAAATCAGAGGCATTTGCCACTATACATTTCAAACACTGTTTTAAGCTTTCACAACTAAACTTAAAAAAAAAAACAAAAAGAAAAAAAACAATCAACAATAAAAATCGGGAATCGGGGGCTAATAATATCGGGAGCTCAAAATAATGAACAATCACGGAAGATATCCCGTAAGTGACAGTATAAGTTTATACATTCCAGTTTTCAAACGAAAATTGGAAATCGTTTTTTAAGTCGCTAATTTATTCCTTGTTACCTATTAACATCGGGATAATAACACTAAGAACTTTTTTAGTGACTGCCTCCTTTGACTTCCTAGAAATGAACAAAGCTTAACCCACAACCCAAACGGAGTAGATAATTACTTATAGCATTTATGTTTAAACCAAGTAATTTATACCTAAGTAATTAAAGGATCGAAAACCGCTCTACCGTATAATTTTTCTCGCTGTTGTATTTTTTTCTCGAGTTATCGCTTCGAGCTTAAAAGCTTCTATTCAATTCTGATCTGAATTTCAGGAAGCTGTTTAAAATCATTTCAGTATGTCCAATGAACTATTAAAAGGTTTATTATTATGTAATAAATAAAAGAACATCATCATCATGATCCGTGTATTACCAAAAGGGTAATGCACCTTAGGTGTACTCTTTCACCCATACAGAATCCTTTGACTATTTTTCTCTAAAATGATCCTACATAATACTATAAATGTGAAAGTTTGTGAGGATGGATGGATGTTTGTTACTCTTTTACGTAAAAACTACTGAACGGATTTGCATGGAATTAAGCACACGTATGTATAGTTTATAACCTGGATTAACACATAGCATACTTTTTATCCCGGTAATAATATCTCGTGGGACAATTATCGAACTCCACGCGGGCGAAGCCGCGGGCATAAGCTAGTATTATAATGTAGGAGCAAGTGTACCAGTACTAAAGTAGGTGTAAAGACTAATAAATACCTACCGATACATGACCGGGGAATTCAATTGAACTCGCCGACATAGAGCTTGTACCCGAGTGAACTTTGTAATAAAAATAAATCTTTTTCCTTGCAAAATCAAATTAAAAAAGTAGATCAACAAAATGTGCTCGAAAAAAACAAATTGCGATACTTGATCTGTCGATTGTTCTTCAGGCAGATTTATTTAAAAGAGGAATGGGTAATTGTATGAAATTATATCGGTTGCCAACGGTTGCCTGTGTTTTACTTGTACCCGTGGGTATTAAAACTTCACTGGCCCATTTATCGGTAGCATAGGTAATTGACTTTTACCGGTCAATGACTTTACGGAACTGATAAAAAGTTCTCGCCTGTTGTTATTTTAATATTATTTTATTAAAGAAGGTGACCTGGTATTTATTCTGTGACTGGACTGACTGTTCTTTGTGCTTTGTGACTTCAAAGTTGGAGGCTTTTAAGTTTTTGGGCCAGCCATAATTTCCGCAGTTCAACTATGTTTATTGTAATGTTTAAATGTTTATTGCTCTATTTATTTAATATTATTAACAAGGTCCTAATTTTCCGTTTATTATTCAATTCAAATTTTATTATTGACAATAATAACGACAATAATAAAGTTTGAGTCGTTATGCTTGCTGTCACATCATAATGCCAATCTACGTTAAAAATGTGAGAAAGCCATTAAAGATTTTAGTTTTTTTTACTGCACTATCAAATGGCCTCACTTTTTAAATTTTCCTCGGATTCTTTTTAATTCTTTTTAATTAACATTTTGTTTTAAAAAAAAAACAATATTACCAGTGCTGTAAGAGAATTTCTACAACTAACTTGGACGTTTGGCTCGTGCTAAGTACGGAACAATTTCGCAAGTACTTAGCACTACCATTAACTTAGCTCTTGCATGTGGGTGGTTATTTTATGTTAGGTACGACTTATTTTAAAACTATTTCCTGTAACGTAACCGTGCTATAAATAAATAAAAAAAATATTGTCGGCATTGAGGCCCATAGGGTGTTAGTATTACATCTTACTTAAAAAATATATTAATAACATGCAGGAACACTAAAAGCTATAAGTTAATATCGCGCTTTACGATAAAGTGAACTTTAAAACAGAACTTTGTAACTGTATTTGCAGGTAAGTAGATTACTGAAAAACCATTATTTAATTCTCCTAAGGGAAGATCCTGTGTATTAGAACACGGTCACGTGAACTGACGCGGTTGACATAAACTTAAAAGTTTATTCATTTTTTTATCTTGATAATTTTACCTGAGACATTGCTAATGGCTGTGAGCACGTGTCTCAGTTCGCTTACAGGTTCATTGTCAGGTGCTGTGACGCACTAGGTTGCATTCTTTTCACGTTCCTTGTCATTAAGTGTCTTCCAGTTCTCTACTCGACGCCGACTGCTTAATGGATAGGGTAATAAACAGATCAATAGAATCATGTGCTTTGTTCGACATGTTGTCTGCAAAACAGAAATAAAAGCTGTGAAATAGATTTATCTGATTTCGATTTTTTCTTTCCTAAAATACTTATCTATTTACCACCAATCATTTTATCGTCCCGATCACCACGAACCACGAACCACGATCCAGCACGAATGCGCGATGTAAACATCATCTTTTTCGCCATTTCCAAATAAGTTGGGGTCGGCTTCCAGTCTAACCGGATACAGCTGAATACCAGTATTTTACATGGTGCAACTGCCTATCTGACCTTCACAACCCAGTTACTGGATAATACGATACAACTTGGTAAAACTGATTGTCCGACTTTCAGGCCACGACTACCTGTAACGACTGTCAAAGATCTAAAATTGACAGCCGGGACCAACTAATTCACGTGCCTTCCGAGGCACGGAGGAAACTAGGTATGTAACGCGGCTTGCCATAAACACCGACCCGAATGGCTGGTATTATTAAGCCACGAGCTCCTCGCGATGTAAACGTTACGTAAATTCAAACGGTTTACGAATTGAACATACAACTATCTTTTATTAGCATTTTCTTTTTTTTTTCGACAATAGATATGAATATCATCTTTTATTTGCGGAACAAATACCTGTTTCCAACTGTAAAACGATTGGATTTACATGAAGTTTATGTCGCACGTTTTTTTGAGGGCCTTTGGGGATGGAAGTGATGGAACATGCGTCAGTGCCCTGGCCTGGAGTACCCTCACGTCGCTTGTCGTGTCGCGGCAATTCCTTTAATTTGATTCTTGCGCAGTCGCTGACAAACACGCGTGTCGCTTGAGCGTGTGCCCAAGCGGCAAGAGCGTGGAACGAGAGGTTATCTGTGTCATGTACTCATGTTAGCAGTCAGTGTGCGAAGCTGGATCACAATTGCATTATGTTTTACACGTGTGTCTAGTGATCCATTGTTCTTCTTCATCTCGCAGTCTTGGTGTTATTTTTTTACTATCTGCACACACAGTATACCACACAGGAAAATAACGTTATACATAATAATCAGTCAATCAATCAATTATTTTATTGACAGGTAACTGAGGCCCATAGATAAAAATACACAAAATAATGTTATAAAATAATAAACTACATTTAAAAAAAAACTTTATTTAACACAAACCCACCAACCAACCAACCAACCAACCACCCAACCACCACCTCCACCTAACCAACAATATTTTTTTTTTTTTTTTTTCTCGATGTTGAAATCCTTAATGGATGTCCTCCGCCTTGGGGAGAGCGGAGGGGTCTGTCAGACTCGTACTTACTAAAACCACACCGGTGTTCCCTCGCACACTTGCGTCGGGGGGCAACGGGATCTGATGCGACTTCCGCTGCCCCAGACTAGTGCCGGCCCGCCTGACCTGCGGGCCTCGTCCCGGCGGGGAGTGAGGTGTAAGACTCCCCCCGTTACGTCTGAGAGAGGCGCGTGTGGAACACTACGCGCCGCCGTCTCGGGTCCAGTATGATCGGGGGCGACGGATGTCCCCGTATCCGTCGCCCCTGGACCTATTTAGGGGGGCCGGAAGAGGGCGTTGTCCGCCCTCTGCCGACGCCCGGTGCGTCTGCTGCGGGAGGGGCGAGAGCTCGTCATCTCTCTCTCCCTTTCCGCAGCCTCCTTCTGCGACATGACGGTTTCGCAGAAGGACATCACCGCGTCCCAGGACTCTGCGCTGCCGACCATCGAGCGAATGACGGTCGGCAACGACAGGTCTCCTCCTACCTCCGTAACGAGCGCACGGCGCGGCTCATCCCACGCGGCGCACTCGACCAGCGTATGCCGCGCCGTGTCCTCTAGACAATGGACGCAGTGATGGCACCGGGCGTCCGGCTCCCTGCTTATGCGACACAGATACTTCCCGAAGCAGCCGTGCCCCGAGAGCACCTGCGTTGCCCGGAACGTCAGGGAGCCGTACTTCCTCCCGAACCAGTCGTCGAGTACTGGCCGGTAGGGAGCTCTAGCCTCCCCCGCCATTCCGCCACCATGACCTGTCGGAGCTGAGACCGGTATAGCGTGATCTGTCGCTGCACCAGCCTCTCGCCCCGATCATTGGCCTCCTCGCGCCACTGGTGCAGTGTGGCGAGGGTCTTCGCCCTCAGGTCCCACGGCGGGGATCCGGCCAGTACACAAGCCGCCTCGTAGGAGATCGTGCGATAACCCCGAATGACCCTGACGGCCATCGCTCTCTGCGGTCTTCGCAGAACCGCGATAGTGCGGGCCGTCAGGTCTGTCGCCCAAATCGGGGCCCCGTAAAGGGCCATCGATCGCACGATCCCCACGTACAACCGTTGTAGCGTTGACAGCGCGCCCGCCGCGCCCATCAACTTGGCCACCAGCCGCTGAAAGTGGGGGCCGAAGTCCCAACGGCTGTAGAGCACCAATCCTAAGTACTTCATGGTTGACTCGACAGCGATCCGGACCCCACCGACCACAATGTGTGATCCCAACGGCGGCGCCCGTCGGGGGCCATGAAAAGCAATGGCCTCCGACTTGTTGAGGGCCACTTCCAGCCCCAGGCGTTGTATGCGGCTCACCACTTGTGAGACCGCAGCCGTAGCCAGGCCACCTCACCACCACCTAATTTTTTTTTTTGATTTGGAGTGGAATATCCTCACGGATGTCCTCCGCCCTGGGGCGGGCGGAGGGGTCTGTCAGACTCAAAAAAACTGACTAAAAACCACCCCGTTGTTCCCTTCCGAGACTTGCACCGGGGATCATGGGAACTAGTACCAACCACCACTTAACCCAACCTTCCACCTAATCACCATCTAACCTTTATAATACTTGAGTACAAACGTTCTGCAAAAATTCTTAACCCACGAGCAGACCCGTGACACCCGCTATCTGCTAAGGATGATTATAACGTGTAAACGAAACATTCATTTATTCACTTAGGGACAACGTCGAAATCATGAAATTTTTCACAAGATTTTCTTATACCCATAAAGAAAGTGAGCACTAAGAAAATTCATCCTAAAGCGTTTAAACATGGGATGAAGGTTTATATGTAGGAGTCCGTCATTTTTGCAGATATGAAATAACATCGAGATTGTGTTCAACAAGCCGCAGCAAAAACAGATACAATCCTACATGCTGTTTCACATGGAACGTGTTAAAATAAAACTTCTAAAGATAGAAGTTCCGGGGTGGTATTTACAAAACCTTTTGTGATATCATGGAACTTTTCTTAAAATAAGCCCCATCGTAGTTCTCTAATACCCATGTGTATTCTCCCATATGTCACTTAGTAGGCGGATCAGAAACTCAATTTATCTATTACTAGCGACCAGCCCCGGCTTCGCACGGGTCCAATGTAGATATAAACATACATATAAACCTTCCTCTTGAATCACTCTATCTATTGCTGAAAACTGCATTAAAATCCGTTGCGTAGTTTAAAAGATCTAAGCGTGTTACATATTCGCGTAACACGTGAACCGCTGATCGCGCGTTACCCTAATTACCGCGGATTGCAACAGCGGAGACACGAGTCGCCGACGCAGCTCAACGTGATGCAGCCCGGCACCGGACATCGCGGCCTTTTGTCGCGAATCGTCACTTTTGGCACAGCATCGGTCAACTGTCGACATCTTAGTTAATATTTTACATTGTAATTTCTGTAATTAAATTTAAGTTCAAATAAATTTTGTATTTTTTTTCCATCCTCCGGCTACAGCCTTCGTAATTGGCGCAGTCGGTAGGATACTCGCGGGCCGGTTCGCGAGAGTAAATTGCTAGGATCGCGAGTCACCCGGGTGGCTTCGGGCACCGTACGAGTATCCGGAATCTACAAGAGCTGCAGTCCAGAGGAGTATCCAGACATCGATACAGAAGAGGTACAAAATCATTGCAAGTAAGTACTTTAGAATCGCTCTAGAGTCGCTTCCCTTTTTTTATCCTATAAGATTCCAAGATTTTCCATCCAAGGCAATCTCGGTCCCCTAGGTTAGGTAATAGAATTAATATTTTAGACGCTAATAGAAATTTAGAGGCAGAACAGGAGGATAGTAATAGTTCATATATATCAAGTATGGCTGACTCAGTGGATCAAGTTTACAAGGCCCTACGATTGTTGCCGGAGTTCGACGGAAACTCGAACGTATTAACTCGATTTATAAAACTATGTGATCAACTAGTACAGCAGTTTATGAGAAACGGACCGGAGTTTCAATTAGCTAATTTAGCATTATTAAACGGGATTTTGAACAAAATAGTAGGACCCGCATCGCGTACGATTAATTCGAATGGTATCCCGGAGACTTGGGAGGGAATTAGAAGTGCTTTAATAAATAATTTCGCCGATCAACGCGCTGAAACATCTTTATATAATGACTTGGCACTTTTAACGCAGGGTTCGTCCACCCCGCAAGAATTTTATGAGCGTTGTCAAAACCTTTTCAGTACTATTATGACTTATATCAGCCTACATGAAACGATAGCGAGTACCATTGAATCGAAACGCACTTTGTACAAGAAACTCACGTTACAGTCGTACTTACGTGGTCTACGTGACCCGTTGGGCTCTCGCATTCGTTGCATGCGGCCTGATACAATAGAGAAAGCCTTAGAGTTTGTGCACGAGGAAATGAACACGTTGTACCTGCAGCAGCGCAACGACCATGTTCCCGATAGGAAGACGCAGCCTCAGGTTAGTCCAAAAATTCCTTATGGCTTTATGCCACCAATTCACGTGGCACCACCCACACCGCGTCCGTCTAATTGGCAACCCCCAGGATCTTTTAATATGCCAGGGCCATCGCGACCACCTATGCTTCAAGGACAACACCCTGTCCCAATTTGGAGAAACCAACCCCCACAAAATCGCGGGCCCACACGTACTCAACAAATGTTCAGTTCTCCACCGCCTAATTATATACCCCAGGGTCAAGTTTTTAGAATGCCTGGTCCCAGGCCAACTACAAGTAACACCCCACACCCGATGAGTGGCGTAAGTCACTACGTGGCTAAACCATTCGCGCCGCGCGCGTCCCATGATTGGTCCAAATCTGGGAATCCGCCACCCTCGAATTATTTCAGAACGCGGGAATTTAACTTTAACGATTTTAATGACCAGTTGCAGTATGACAATTATAGCGATTATTTTGTTAGCGATTAGTACCCCCAGGAATATTTTGAGTATCCCATTTACGCGTACCCGAGTGAATATGTGTATGAGCAACCACAGCGTACAGATTCTTATGTTATAGTCGAGGAAGTTAAGGATCCAACCCCGTCTGCTGAAAAAGAGGATTTTCAGAAGGACCCCAAATCAGACAAGTCAAAATAGAAATTAATTTGCAAACGCAAAGACAATTACCATATATTCAGATTTCAAATCCCCCGCTTAAACTATTAATTGACACTGGCGCAAATATGTCTTTTGTGAGTCCCGAAGTTGTTCAAAAATTCTTTTCCCACATACCGTGCAATTATGATCCCTTTGAAGTAACGAATATTCACGCTACCACAAGGAGTGATTACTCCATTACTTTACCGTGCTTTCAGGAATTTAACGAGGCAGGTGATATAACTCTTTTCGTTTATGCATTTCATAAATTTTTTGATGGTTTGATCGGCTATGATTTATTAGAAAAATTAGAATCTAACATTGACTTAAAGAACAGATTGTTGATAACTCGTAATTCTAGTAACCCTTTATTAATGTACGACTCTCGCAATAGTAACTTATACGAGGATATAATACCTGCTAATTCATCTAAATTAGAATTCTAATTAAATTCTTTATTTCTCTATAAAGACAACCTTTTGGAATCAGCCGTTGGTTGCCAACAAGGTGATCCTCTTGGGCCAGTCATTTTTAGTTTAGCAATTAATCCAATCATTCGGCAGCTAAATTCTAAATTCAACTTATGGTATTTGGATGATGGAACCCTTGGTGGTGATGTGAATACAGTCCTAAAAGATTTAACTTTTTTAAAAGAAAAATTCAGTTCTATTGGCTTAGACCTTAACCTTTCGAAGTGCGAAATTTACCTTCCTGAAACCACTGACAGACAGTCTACCATTTCTAAATTTAACTCTTTAGCACCAAATATCAAAATTACCGAAAAAAGTTCTCTTCACCTCCTAGGGTCACCAATATTTGACGAATCTTTTCCGTCGTTCATTGAAGAAAAAATTCAAAATTTTAATGATGTTTCGGAGCGACTTTTCAAAATTAACATTCATTCGGCCTTCACACTTATTCGATACTGTTGTTTTGGACCAAAATTCACATATAGCCTTCGCTCCACTCATCTTTGGAAGCATCCGCAGCTTTTAGAAAAAGTAGACCAAATTATTAGGAACACTCTAACTTCAATACTTAATGTGGCCCTGGACGACCGAGCTTGGCAGCAAGCCACACTTCCCATTCGCTTGGGTGGTCTCGGCGTCCGCAAAATTTCAAGTATAAGTTTACCAGCCTTCCTCTCCTCGGTCTACGGTACCGAAAAATTAACCAGGGATATTCTGTCTTCCTCACTGGTTGATTTTGAGGTGCCTTATTCGACCGGTGCGTTGAACGCTTGGAAAATGGCTTGTCCCAATACGGATTTGCCCGACAACCTGTCCTCCCAGAGACAGTGGGACGTGCCGCTCTGCAGTATTGTACGGAATAACCTCTTAAACACGTCATTCAATACTGTGGAGCGTGCCCGTCTGCTGGCCGTGGGGAAATGGGAGTCGGGGTTATGGCTTCAGGCACTTCCGTCATCCACCATTGGCACTATGATGGATGACGCATCGTTCCGGGTCGCTACGAGTCTACGCTTAGGCGCTCCTTGTGTTGCTCCGCATCGGTGTCACTGCGGTGAAGCTGTTGACAGCCTCGGACACCATGGCCTGTCCTGCTACAGGAGCGCAGGTCGCATTGCACGGCACGCCAGCATTAACGACATTATTCGTCGAGCCCTTGCCAGCGCCGGCGTACCAGCGGTTTTAGAACCAAACGGCTTGGTACGTGACGATGGCAAGAGACCAGACGGCATGACGTTAGTGCCTTGGAAGGTGGGTAGGCCTTTGGTGTGGGACGCAACCTGTGTCGACACCCTTGCGCCATCTCACCTTTCAAGCACGGCGGGCTGTGCAGGCGCTGCTGCTGCGGCTGCTGAGATCCTCAAACGGCGCAAATACTGTAACCTTATTGGTAACTACAGTTTTGAGCCGTTTGGGGTCGAAACGCTCGGGTCATGGGGCCCGAGTGCGCGTCTCCTTTTTAAGGAAATCTCTCGCCGACTGGTCGACACTTCGCGTGACCAGAGGGCTGGCTCTTTCTTTGGCCAAAGAATTAGCATTGCCATTCAGCGTGGCAATGCTGCCAGTCTTCTGGGCACGTTTCCAGATGACAGCGATGCGGAGGAGTACTTTGACGCCTAAGTGTCCTTTTGTCGTCGTTGTTTAGATTTTTATATTTTCTTACTTTTAGTCTTATTTTTATCATTAGTTTAGTTCTATTTGTAGTCTGTATATAATGTAATTAATAAATAACATTCTCTAAATTAGTTAAAGTTCCTATAAACTCTGCGGACGGTGACGTTTTTATTCCTGAACAATGCATTTCAAATTGTTTAATAAGTGATTGCGTTACAACAGTTAGAAATAATAGAGGTGTAATAGAGGTAGCGAATACGTCACGTCATGACGTAGTCTTTTCTATGGATCGCCCTATTAGTGCTGAGTTGTTCAATGTCCAGTGCACGCGCACTAAACAACAGTCCGACCGCGTAAAGGAAGTTTTGTCTCGTCTGCGTACGGATCATTTGAACCCCGAAGAAAAAGCTAATTTAGAAGTACTTTGCGCTCGGTACGCTGATGTATTTTATATTGATGGCGAACCATTATCTTTTACGAACCAAGTAAAACACTCTATTCGAACTACAGATGATGTGCCTATCTATACGAAAAGTTACAGATATCCTTTCATACATAAGCAGGAAGTCCAGGATCAAATTTCTAAAATGCTAGAACAGAATATCATACGTCCGTCTCAATCTGCGTGGAGCTCCCCCATCTGGGTAGTTCCCAAGAAAGCCGACGCCAGCGGAAAAACCAAATGGCGCTTGGTAATAGACTTTAGGAAATTAAATGAGAAAACTATAGATGATCGTTATCCTATACCCAACATTTCGGACGTCCTTGACAAGTTAGGTAACTGTCACTATTTTACCACCCTTGACCTCGCGAGTGGATTTTATCAAGTGGAGATGAACCCAGATGATATCCACAAAACTGCTTTTACAGTAGAGCATGGACACTTCGAATTCCTCCGCATGCCAATGGGTTTAAAAAATTCTCCATCAACCTTTCAACGGGTAATGGACAATGTCTTACGGGACCTTCAAAATGTCGTGTGTTTAGTATATTTGGATGATATAATTGTGTTTTCAGTGTCCCTTCAGGAACACATGATTAATTTAGAAAAAGTATTTCAGAGACTTAGGGAATCTAATTTCAAAATACAAATGGACAAATCCGAATTTTTAAAGTTAGAAACTGCATATTTAGGACACATTATTAGCAAAGACGGTATTAAACCTAACCCGGATAAAATTATGGCCATCCAGAAATTCCCAATTCCCAAAACGGCAACAGAAATTAAACGCTTCCTAGGTCTGTTGGGTTACTATAGGAAATTCATTCCAGACTTTGCTCGTATAACAAAACCTATGACGCAATGTCTAAAAAAAGGTTCAAAGATTGATATAACTAATCCTAATTACATCAGTTGTTTTGAGAAGTGTAAAACCCTTTTAATCAACGACCCAATCCTGCAATATCCAGACTTTAGTAAAGATTTTATACTGACAACAGACGCATCTAATCTTGCCATTGGTGCTGTTCTCTCTCAAGGTCAGATAGGTACCGATAAGCCCATAGCATATGCATCGCGCACATTAAACACTAGTGAAATTAACTACAGCACAATCGAAAAAGAATTATTAGCAATTGTGTGGGCAACCAAGTATTTCCGCCCGTACCTATTTGGTAGGAAGTTCAAAATTGTTACAGATCACAGGCCCTTACAATGGGTAATGAATTTAAAAGAACCCAACTCACGTTTAACCCGTTGGAAATTAAAGTTAAGCGAGTATAATTTCACTACTGTCTATAAGCAGGGTAAGCTGAATACCAACGCAGATGCTCTGTCCCGCATAGAAATTAATAATGAAGACGCTAACTCTATAGCAGTTAACACGTCTGAAAAACCCCCTTCAGTAATTGATTCCACAACCGCAACAGCTCACACAAGCGCTGAGAACCCCATATTAGAGATACCAATATCGGATGAGCCTCTAAATAAATTCCACCGTCAAATATCCTTTATAATCGTGGGAGACATTAAAAAACGCCCAACCGTGTCTAAACCATTCGAAACTCATACCAAAACTACTATACAACTATCAGAGTCAAATCTGGAAGAAGAAGTAATTAATGCCGTAAAGGAATATGTTAATCCCAAAGTAAAAACTGGAATTCTTATACATCCCCCTCTAGCCATGTACAGCATAATTCCGATTATACAAGACAAATTTAAAAGCTCCGCCTTAAATATGGTCTTAACAAAGAAAGAGGTAGAAAACGTTAAAAATTACTTGGACCAGCAAGAAATTATTCGTAAATACCATGAAGGAAAAACAAATCACCGTGGTATAACCGAATGTTTCTTGCTTTATCACATCGTTATTATTGGCCTAAAATGAAAGAAAATATCTCGAAATATATTAATGAATGTAGTATCTGTGGACAGGCAAAATACGATCGGAACCCTATTAAGCAAAAATTCTCTATAGTTCCTCCCCCAACCAAACCCTTTGAAATTGTTCATCTTGATCTTTTTACAGCACAAAACGAGAAGTTTCTTACTTTAATTGATGCTTTCTCGAAATATGCACAAGCATATCATCTCAGAGATGGTACCGCGTTAAGTGTCGTCCAAGCACTTTTAACGTTTTGCACCCATCATGGCGTCCCCTACACCATAGTTACAGATCAAGGACCTGAGTTCACTAACGCATTATTTTCGGAGTTCGTCCGTCTTCATAAAATACAGCATCATAAGATACTTGCACATACCCCTAACGATAATGGCATAGTAGAGCGCTTCCATTCTACTATTCTCGAACATCTCAGAATCCTGAAATTAGAAAAGCATAATGAACCTGCCGTAAATCTCATGCCCTATGCAATTTTAGGTTACAACAGCTCAATACACAGCTTCACTAAATGTAGGCCTATAGACTTAATCACAGGACACTTTGATCCCCGTGATTCCCTAGATTTAAATTTATCGGAACATTTACTGCAAAATTACTTACAAGACCACAAAAAACGACTAACACAAGTCTACGATATAATAAATGAAACCTCTCTTCACCATCGGACTGAATTAACTGAAAACAGGAATAAGGACCGCGAACCTGAAAAAGAGTATGTCCCTGACCAACAAGTATTTGTCCGCAATCCGTTAGCTAGCAGACAAAAATTAGCTCCACGTTTTACCAAAGACATAGTCCTAGCCGACCTTCCCATACATATTTACACCAGAAAGAAGCGAGGTCCCGTTGCAAAATCTCGTCTTAAAAGAAGCCCTAAGGAATCGGTATTGTTACAGGATGTTACTGCTACTACTACTCCAAATGACGCGAGGACAAGAAGTAATGATTGATCCTTTAGGGAACGGCCCTGGAATACTTCCGTTTAATCTAGGAGCGACGCGCATCATTTCCCATTATCACTCTTTTCTCAATTATGTCAACCTCGATAGTATACAATCTCAAATAGATACAGTTAATACCAGAATGACTGATGTTAGACACACATTAAATAATAAGACATCTCTATTATTCGAACCGCACATGGATTACCTTACATCCAAACTAGTTAAGATATCTGCCCAGTTAGAGTCATTTGAACATAATCGCTATAAAAGAGGACTCATTGATGGCCTCGGTTCTGTAATCAAAAGTATATCCGGTAATCTTGATCAAACTGATGCAATTAAATACGACAACGCCATAAAAATCCTTAAGGAAAATGAGTATAGGATTCAAGCTCAACTTAATCAACATGTTAGTTTGTCTAAAACTTGGGTTTCACAAAATGCCAACTTATTAACTAATATAACTAAAAATCAAGAGTTAATAGGCAATGTTTTAAATCGGATAATAAATAGTACAACAGCAAATCTTGATTTAAACCACTACGCCCACATGGCTCAACACTTAATTATCTTAAGTGATAACATAGATAATTTGTCCGAAGAACTCCATAAACTAGAGTATACTTTAGCTTTTATACGCGCACTAAGCACACCGCAAATGGTAGTTAATATAGCTGAAATTAAGAACATGATACAGAAACTAAGGATTCTATATTCAGGCGATGAGATCCTTGAATTAGAATTAAGAGACTATTATGACGTAATTAAGCTAGGCTACTTTTATAAAGATAATCAGATAGTTATAGTATTTAAGGTGCCGATTGCCTTCCCTCCAATCTATAACCTTTATAAACTGTCCACTGTCCCTAACAAGAATAACAAAATCCTTTTACCAACCTCACCTTTCATTGCGATTTCTGGTCAAGATTCTATGTACATGGAGGCTGAATGCCCGAAGGTAAATTCTCTGTACCTCTGTGAAGCTAAATCAAAATACAAGGCCCGAGATGATCCCGATTGCATCCAGCATCTGATCTCCAAGCAAGAACTTCTCCCATTCTGTAAACTGTCTTCAGTCGCATTGAAGAAAGAAGCTGTAGAACAACTCGACGAGAAGCATTACACCATCAGTTTCCCACATCCAACCAAGGTGAAGATATCATGCGGACAAGAAACATATAAAACCCTGGAAGGAAGCTATTTGGCGATCATCCCCTACAATTGCCACATCAAAACGCCCGAATTTACTATAGCAAACTCTAACAATCACATCAAAGGTTTCGCTCTGGAGATTATGCAATTGCCCACAATTAATGAAGATTTAGAGACGTCGAGCGAATCACCAATCATACTAAACTCTGCAAATCTAGAAAATCTGCACTCCATTAACACAAAGATCATGCAACAGGCACCAGCAAAACTCAATGAAGTAGTTGATCCAGTTCTCTACCATACTACAATTCCAATCTATCTGATACTAACCGGTGCAAGTGTACTCATTATCACACTGACGTACCGACGATATCGAGCGAAACGCCTTCAAAGAAACCAAGCAATGCAAAATGATGACGCAACATCTCCAGGAAATTATGCTGAAATTCAAGAATCGCATGGAATCAGTCCCAGCAAGATAAAAATTGACCACAGCAACATTTCATCATCTCTCTCACACAAGATTTCGAAATAGTTGCTTATCTTCGGGGGGAGGTGTTACATATTCGCGTAACACGTGAACCGCTGATCGCGCGTTACCCTAATTACCGCGGATTGCAACAGCGGAGACACGAGTCGCCGACGCAGCTCAACGTGATGCAGCCCGGCACCGGACATCGCGGCCTTTTGTCGCGAATCGTCACTTTTGGCACAGCATCGGTCAACTGTCGACATCTTAGTTAATATTTTACATTGTAATTTCTGTAATTAAATTTAAGTTCAAATAAATTTTGTATTTTTTCTCCATCCTCCGGCTACAGCCTTCGTAATTAGCGTACAAACAGCGAGAGCGACTTTGTTTCCGCCGTCTCGGGTCCAGTATGATCGGGGGCGACGGATGTCCCCGAATCCGTCGCCCCTGGACCTATTTAGGGGGGCCGGAAGAGGGCGTTGTCCGCCCTCTGCCGACGCCCGGTGCGTCTGCTGCGGGAGGGGCGAGAGCTCGTCATCTCTCTCTCCCTTTCCGCAGCCTCCTTCTGCGACATGACGGTTTCGCAGAAGGACATCACCGCGTCCCAGGACTCTGCGCTGCCGACCATCGAGCGAATGACGGTCGGCAACGACAGGTCTCCTCCTACCTCCGTAACGAGCGCACGGCGCGGCTCATCCCACGCGGCGCACTCGACCAGCGTATGCCGCGCCGTGTCCTCTAGACAATGGACGCAGTGATGGCACCGGGCGTCCGGCTCCCTGCTTATGCGACACAGATACTTCCCGAAGCAGCCGTGCCCCGAGAGCACCTGCGTTGCCCGGAACGTCAGGGAGCCGTGCTTCCTCCCGAACCAGTCGTCGAGTACTGGCCGGTAGGGAGCTCTAGCCTCCCCCGCCATTCCGCCACCATGACCTGTCGGAGCTGAGACCGGTATAGCGTGATCTGTCGCTGCACCAGCCTCTCGCCCCGATCATTGGCCTCCTCGCGCCACTGGTGCAGTGTGGCGAGGGTCTTCGCCTCCAGGTCCCACGGCGGGGATCCGGCCAGTACACAAGCCGCCTCGTAGGAGATCGTGCGATAACCCCGAATGACCCTGACGGCCATCGCTCTCTGCGGTCTTCGCAGAACCGCGATAGTGCGGGCCGTCAGGTCTGTCGCCCAAATCGGGGCCCCGTAAAGGGCCATCGATCGCACGATCCCCACGTACAACCGTTGTAGCGTTGACAGCGCGCCCGCCGCGCCCATCAACTTGGCCACCAGCCGCTGAAAGTGGGGGCCGAAGTCCCAACGGCTGTAGAGCACCAATCCTAAGTACTTCATGGTTGACTCGACAGCGATCCGGACCCCACCGACCACAATGTGTGATCCCAACGGCGGCGCCCGTCGGGGGCCATGAAAAGCAATGGCCTCCGACTTGTTGAGGGCCACTTCCAGCCCCAGGCGTTGTATGCGGCTCACCACTTGTGAGACCGCAGCCGTAGCCAGGCCACCTCACCACCACCTAATTTTTTTTTTTGATTTGGAGTGGAATATCCTCACGGATGTCCTCCGCCCTGGGGCGGGCGGAGGGGTCTGTCAGACTCAAAAAAACTGACTAAAAACCACCCCGTTGTTCCCTTCCGAGACTTGCACCGGGGATCATGGGAACTAGTACCAACCACCACTTAACCCAACCTTCCACCTAATCACCATCTAACCTTTATAATACTTGAGTACAAACGTTCTGCAAAAATTCTTAACCCACGAGCAGACCCGTGACACCCGCTATCTGCTAAGGATGATTATAACGTGTAAACGAAACATTCATTTATTCACTTAGGGACAACGTCGAAATCATGAAATTTTTCACAAGATTTTCTTATACCCATAAAGAAAGTGAGCACTAAGAAAATTCATCCTAAAGCGTTTAAACATGGGATGAAGGTTTATATGTAGGAGTCCGTCATTTTTGCAGATATGAAATAACATCGAGATTGTGTTCAACAAGCCGCAGCAAAAACAGATACAATCCTACATGCTGTTTCACATGGAACGTGTTAAAATAAAACTTCTAAAGATAGAAGTTCCGGGGTGGTATTTACAAAACCTTTTGTGATATCATGGAACTTTTCTTAAAATAAGCCCCATCGTAGTTCTCTAATACCCATGTGTATTCTCCCATATGTCACTTAGTAGGCGGATCAGAAACTCAATTTATCTATTACTAGCGACCAGCCCCGGCTTCGCACGGGTCCAATGTAGATATAAACATACATATAAACCTTCCTCTTGAATCACTCTATCTACTGCTGAAAACTGCATTAAAATCCGTTGCGTAGTTTAAAAGATCTAAGCGTACAAACAGCGAGAGCGACTTTGTTTTGTACTATGTAAAGAAGGATTTTAGAAGAGAACTGGTGACGCATGATGTTTATTAACATTAAACATTTACATTGTTTGGAATACATACAGTATCTATTTTTACCCCAGAGGGTATTCTTAATTGACTTACATAATTAGAAGACACACGTACTGTTAGAAGCTAGCGGGGATAAATATGCGTTTAATATAATATTAATGATAATAATAGCGATTAATATACTACGGTTTGCGATTTAGTCACCGGTATCCGTCAAGGAGGGGAGACTACTCGTCACATTAAACAACTTTTCCAAAGAAACTAATGTCCAATTCGTGTAAAAAAACAAAAAAAAAATCTATGCAACAGTAGACAGACTGTTTCGGTGCATGTTTGAAAAGCAATAGTTTTTATGAATCGGGTATGATACAAGTGACTATATCGCCATCCTGTAGGTAAGAAAACAAGTAAGTACAGACCACAAAGCTTAATAAACAACCTTCAAATATTTTTTATTTAAAAAAATGAAGTGATCGTGCCTATTCTTTGAAGGCTTGCTGACCAACAAACAAAAAAAACACATTTTCTTTTTAGTGATTTAAGTTAAAACGATTAAGAAAAGTGTTGATATAGTGGAGGCAATTTCACTTAAAACTTTCCAATAGTACCAATTTTCCAGCCATTCAAGCGCCAAAAGATCCTTACAACACTGTAAAAATAATTATCTTTATTTCAAAAAGGTTTGTTAAACATTGCTTTCAAGTTAATTACTGGCTGAATTCGACGAAAATTAGAGGAGCGGGGGCCATTTGGCAGAGTAGAAAAAAAAACTTTATTGGCTTTCACTCATTTTTTAACGTTATTTGGCCAGCTCGGGTGGCATTTAATAATGAGACAGCAAGAAGTTCATAATACTCGTAGTACAAATTTTAGTTTTTTATTAATACAAGGAAAATATGATACATTTTCTACTTTTTAATATAACTGGCAATATAATCACGCAATTAGTGGCTAGGCGAATGACCGTGGAGATAAATTAATTATTGAAAATTTGAAATTACATACTTCAACTCTCTGGAAGGAACTGTCCAAATAACGTAAAGTCCCGCTTGCCAACACCACTGAAAGTCGGGACGAGCTTTCCCAATAAAACGCAATCCCCATAGGAACAACGACAGTCTGTCATACAAGAGCATTGTATGAAGAGTTTATTAAACCCGATACGTTGACGCATCTCGGCGCGTGTGACGCAAATCGCTGAATGCGGCACGGGTGCATTCACTGTAAACAGGGTGAAACATTGCCGCTTGCTACGTTATTAAATGAGAACAAAGGTGTTTGAACCGAAGCTGAAATGTCAACCGTGAAAGCGATCGGCAGCCACGTATAATATAGATAGGCAGAGTGATCTAAAGGTTCGGTCGAACCGGTATGGACAAATTGCTGATGCGGTAGGTAACGGAAACTGGGCTCTGATAGATAATGTACTGAAGTATTTGCCAGTCTCAGATGTGCGCAGTTTGTCTAGGTCAGTTGGACTGACTGATGCCAATAATCCGACGATAAGTTAATTTTAATAGACCAGGAGCACATGGTTCATACGCGGACGACTTCAACAAGAAGCTCGTAAGTCACTTCGTCGACTGTACGCCTGAGATTACTTGGCCTAGTGGAATTTTTTATCACGCGATCGGATAAGTTATAAAAACTCGCTCTTAGCATTTTGTACGGTTAAGTGTTATTGAATATAGTTGACGAAACGAATACTTTGAGCTCATGACGGGAACCTTACTACCTTGAACGCTACTGAATATATATCACCATCATGATATCACCACTGCTCAGTGAAAAAATACTTCGTCATGTGACCGCACTGAGGCCTATTCTCACAGTCTTCTCTGTCTTCCTAGCAGATCACGTATGATTGAAACACGCTAGGCTTTTAAAGCGCACTTTATTAAGATGTGAGAGTAAACCACTTTGACTTATAATGAGTTATTGGAAAACGTTTTATGTTATGCATAAGTTGACTTTCAATATGCACAGACAATTTGATTACCTTTATGAGTAAGCTACGAGAGTATTTGCTTGTGTGTTTTGATTGAGTGTTTTATGTGGTTCATAATGTACCGTAAGTTTTAAAATACCCACTTAGAATACTCACACACACACAAATGAAATAGCGAAGTTGTCAATGTGGTTAATCAATAGATGAACGGCGAGCGATTGGCTTTAGTTTTTGCAACTGTCTTGACAGAAACAGCTATGACAAATAAAATTATTTGCTAAGGCTTAGTCAGGTATCTATTGGGACCTACTGTAGGTCCTGTTGTATGATGTTACACATAACATAACATCACGCCTGTAATCCCCGAAGTGTTAGGCCCAGGTGTAAGTATATTACACCCACATTTTGCCAGTTATGTAACACTTTGTCATGTTACAATTAGCATTAAACCACATTCGTAACCTTTTTTACTGACGTCCTTGTTGACATTTGTCTCTTAAAGTGAGATCTCACATCTAAAGAGGGTCTAACCTCGAGTGGTTGGCAGTTGGCACTCTATGATAACGTTTGTAATGACGTCATAAAGGCTTCGTACATTGAAGCGAAGGTTCCGGAACAAAGTAGGCCATCGCTTCCATAAATAGTAGCGTGCATTCTGAAATATGAAACATGGCGCAGTACCTTGGGGTCTATTTATAGGCGGTTGGCGCTGGCTATAGTGCGCGGTGAGCGGTGCTCGGGTTCCGGGGCTGGTGCTCATTGACGCCGGGCCATCGATCGGAGGCGGGGCCCGAGCCTGCAGCATCAAGCACTGACCTAGTTTGCACCCTCAATGAAACAGGAGGATGAGGGACCCAAAAGCCAAACAGAGTAACTACGAAATCAAAATTTTGGAAAATATTTCAACTTCAATCAGGCTTTCTGGTGAAAACTAGTTGTTTCAATGAGAAATATAACAAGTTAATATACAAATTCTAGTTTAATTGCTGATCGCAATCCAATTGAATTCGGTAACTACCTGAGCATGTGCACAGTATCAATTTAAAGTTCATAATTATTTTGTAATTGTTTGTCGGGTAGTTTTTACACACGTGTCAGGTTCGTACAATGGCGGGATGAACTTTAGGAGCATTTTCTACTTAATTAACGGACCGTTGAACTATAGAAGTTCAGACGTTAACTTAATTATGTAAGGTTTGTTAATAGTTAAAACACGCGTACTTTTCATTTTAACTTTTTAGTTGAAATTGAGAGAGTTAAATTAGTCAGTTTTGATAGGTACTTTTTTAATTATATAGACTAGTAGTTGTACCTGGCATGCGTTGCAATGCCTTTTTTTTTTTAGAAACCTTCCCTGGCATAACTGTGCAAAATTTCATCAAAATCGGTTCAGTAGGTTAGAGGTTTGAACAGACATTGTTTTTTATACATATAGATAGTCTAGATAATATAGTTATTATCAAATATAAACTTTCGCCTTTAGTGAAAATTATATTTTTAATGGAAATTATGTTTAATGAAAACATTGCTGAAAAATAGCTTAGTAAATAAGAAATAGTTATTTGAGCAACGAAAATTGTCTGTTTTCAGAGTTAGCACATTTGGTCGAGCCTCCAGGGACAGTGATGTTGGTTGTGCAGCGAGACCTCGGTCGTTGACCGCGCGACCCAGTTTCAGTGTTGACGTCACAGCTACGCCTCCTGACGTCACGCGCGAGCCTCCTCGAGCCCATTCAAAACTAGATCACAGGCTCGGGGTACCTCAGGGTGCACTCCACCTCACCTTCCCTCCTCACATATACAATTATCATCGAGGCCGCAGTACTGGAAGTATCGCTGGAGGTCATTTCACCCTAAGTTTCTATTTATAACCCACCATGTTAAGGTCACTGCAGGTATTATAATGACGGCAAGAAATTTTCCTTCATTTGTCGAAGGACATTTTTTATAAAAAGGAATTTGATGTGATGTTTGCTCCTTGTTTTTTGGGATCAGTAACACATAATCTGTGTTAAACTGATAATCTAGAATAGTTATAAAAAATAAAAAGGTTCACTTAATTAACAAAGTCAGTATTATAAATTAAATTTTTGATTTATAGACGATGCGCTACACCTGGGGTTTGTTTTAACTGGATACTGTTTTAATATTCAGCAGTGTACGAACTATTTTGCTTTGTTAATGACGTGGTCCAGAACCATAGAAAAAAAAAGGTTTTGTTGTAATGTGTGTGTGTGTTAGAAAGAACTGCTAAACCTAAGTGACAGTGTGGGCGGGGCCCATTGCTCGTAGAACAGATGACCGATGGGGCCGAATAGTTCTACCATGTACCTGAAGACGCAGCGTTGGCACACCACCCACAAGATGGACCGACGCGACGACCTGGTGAAGGTTGCAGGAATCCGCTGGATGACAGCAGCGGAGAAATGGTCACAAATCTTTTAATTTATAAACAATTAAATGTTTTTGGTTGTTTTGTTGTTTAATTACTAGGAATTAACTGAAATGATTTTGTTGTTTTCAGCATGATAAACAAGACTTGACTTGGCTTGACGAGACTTGGTGCTTTACCACTTTTAACGGTAGGCACCTATGGAAACTATAATTTGGACTTTATTCTAGGGATGTGTAGTACATGATCCTCAACATTGAAGGTTTTTACATCGACGGAGGTTGATAAATTGCATTTGTAGCATATTGCGTCACACCGCTACTTTTTAGTTTAATTGGCAACACTTAATGTTTCCGGTAAAAGGAATATCCACTGCCGCTTTATTGTAAAAAGAAACTTGTTCTCACGACATGACTCAATGTGTAGCTCTACCCAACATTATTACCCACACGAGTAAGACTGAAGATTCTACTGTTGTTCCTGGATCCACGAGTTTTATTTAAGAGAGTGGGTCTAGAAGTACGACCCATACCTGCAAACATTCATTAGCAAGAAGATCTTTACCGTGTGCAGACGTGCTTAAGATCTAAGCCAATTAAAATCAATAAAGTCTAGAATACAAGTAGCAAATCAAAAAGGTCTATATAAAGAACAATCCTTGACACGAATAGCTTGGGTCGTGCCCTTTTGAGAGCGCAGCCGGAACCCCCAGGTTCACACTACGAAAATATTCACTGAACAGCCTGAACAAAATGTTTCAAATGAATTACTATTCGGGTATCACTGTTAATTGTTTCTGTCTATATTCTGTTAAGTCGTGGCAGTTTTAAATGCACGATTTTTGGTATTTGAATTGGATTATTCGAGTATTTAATGTTTCTTATTTGTTGCACGATAAAAAGCCTAAGTAAAGTAAAACTGGTTATTATGCTTTTTTTTTTTTTTTTTTTTTTTTTTTTTTTTCCGGATGGGAAATCATCAAATGACCCCCCCCACTCTGGGCGGAGCGGAGGGGAGTGTCAGACTTGTACTGACTAAAACCCATCCATGTTCCTTCTTTGCCCGTTATGTTCCAGGGCCACGGTATCTCTTTCGAACAGTCCCGCAGCCCCCTCTGGTTATTATGCTTACAGTGAATTGTAACAATATACTAACGTATATTCAGTCATGTCATCTGAGAGGTGATAGATAGGTTGGGAGTCGAACTCAACAAATTGTCATCTTGCACGTTTTAAAGAACGTTTAATACTATCAGAATTTGAAATTAAAATAATGGTATTCGCAAGGGTTGTCCTTATTGAAAACTCGAAGAGTAAAATCTGGAGCACGGAGTGATGTTTTACTTACTTGAGTTCTGACTTAACAAGTTCCTGCGTATAAAATTGGAAAATAAAGTTATTATTTTTAGTCTTTGATATTTCTCGGGGCCCTGGGTTCGCTTATGTTAGGAAAACGCCTCGCAGAGATCGAACCGAATGTTGATCCTGGTATGCTCCTTGCAAGTCCACTCCAGGTGAAAAGTAATGTGACGAAAGCACGTAATCCTGTTTCCAGTTCTGCGTGGGAGTTTACCTAGAGGTCCTTCAGTGATTGGTGCTGGGTATTAACCAGTAATTTTACACACCCACCATTACACAAATACATGACACTTAATAAATTGGTGTAACTTAAATACTGAGGTCAGAATATCACCGTGTTTGGGTGGGTGGTTGAAAGTATCTCCAAGGGTTTCTCCAGTCGGTCAGGTTGAATTGATCTCAGCTTTCGAAGTATTCGTTAGAAGGTATACCTATCCAATTCGTGGTATACAACATGTGGGTAGAGCTCAGAAGTTTATGCTCCTAAAATGTACATATAATTGGTCTTTAAGTATGAAATTGCCGTTTATTTGTATAGTTATATTTTTTCCAAATTCCATTTTTATTGAATTAATTGTTAAATGACGTACCTTTTAGAGTTTAAAAACCGTACTAGTAGTTGCATATTACCCCATATGATAGCGTCGAGTGTCAAAACACCTGTTTCAATGTGCCGTCGATATTTTTGTCTTAGACTGTGTTTTGAGAATTTAAGATACACAGTGCCACGCAGTTTTTTTGCAATTGCAACATACATAATCGGTTCAGACGATTCCACGAAAAAAAAAATTTGGATGGAAATATCACTTTTCACGAAATCGTCCATACAAATCGGCAATTTCATACTTTAACTTCTAATATATAGCTCGGTCAAACAAAATGCATGAACCATTTTGTTCCCGATGTGACTTTGTATGTTTATAGCCATCATCATCTGCCTAGCCTTTCCCAACTATATTGGGTTCGGCTTCCAGTCTAACCGGATGCAGCTGGATATCAGCCATAATTAAAAATACAAACAGCTAAGTTCTGAAAGTTTAGTAAAGTAATTAGAAGATAAAAAAAAAAAACACTGAATTGAAAAATAAAAACAGAACTTGTTTTTCACTCAAGTTATTTTAGGAATATTATTTCGGTAAGAAGAAAGTTTCTAAAAATGGCAAAATTTATCTTGGGTCCTGTGTAGGAGTGGCTCAATACTTAGGTACAACCTACCGTTCGTTGATTAGGTACTTAGACCAAAAATACAGTTTTTCGGAGAAATTGGTACTCGTAATTTACGCAGTTATAATATTTGAATTTTCCTCTGGCCCAAAAGAATAAGACAAATAGTGTGTTGGTTCAGTAATCCACCTTCATCCAGCATTGTATCTGGGTCATGTTCTGTTCCAACAACTGTGGGCATCAAATTTTTCCCATCTAAGGTTACGACATGACCTAGCCCCAGTTACTGGGCTACGTCATGTGGATCGCTCATTTCATCTTTCTATTAATGTTTATGGGCTGCGTTGATGTGACTTTCATAACAGTAGAGATTAAGGAGTTGGCTGTGTCACCTTCGCGTTAAGGACACAGTGGAGGTCATTGCCAATGTTTACTGGTTATGTTTGACACTGGAGTGTTATGTATGAAAACTACGATATACTTACGTGTGTTTAATCGACTCTATTTCGGTACTCAAGAAACATTGATAACGGATTGGTCAAAAACGTAATAAGATATCTGTGTAAATACTGAAAAAGCTAAAAAAAGTATTTACTTCTCAGCTATTTTGAAATTGCGTAATTAATATGGGAAATCTTTATTAATATAGATAAGGTTATTATGTACAGACTACAAATAGAACTTAAATAATAATAAAAACAAATTTCGCGTAACTGAATTTGGGCCAAACTTATTTGAACTTTTTGTCATAGATACGCTAAGAAGAAGGGCGCCAAAAAAATTGTTAAAAAGTAGGATACTGAAAAATAAAAAATATATTGACCTGGAAAGTTAAAGATTAAGCACAAGTACCTCTAAACCATATACAAGGTGTAAACGGACCCTTCACGAAGCCGTCAACCAAGCATTCTGTTCATCAAACTAAGTAACCCTACGTAAAAATAATTGCTGGAAATCGACTTTTTTTTTTGGGGTGGAAAATCACGTTTTACGATAAAACTCAATGTAAAGCACTCAAAACATTGTGCTGATGAATGCAATGAATAGTAAACGGGCCATGTAGGCATTTGAAGTTAAGCTATATCCTTAAAAATAAAAAAAAAACACATGTGAAAAAGTTCGAACTTTGACCTCTAATATCTCCGTAACTAGAAGGTTCTCAGGTATGGTACAGAACAAGAAAATGATCACAATGACGGGGAGAACAAGTGCCTTTCGGCTTCGTTAAGGGTATATTTACACCCTTTAATAAACTGAAATCTTTGAATTTGCTATTATGTGAATATTCTTCAATACACAAGTTGAAACATAAGGTGAGGGACATTAGGGGTGCGTTGTCAGAATTCCTCCTCGTGTGCTTGATGGCTGCCGGTCCCTCTCGATACGTCTGGAGGGAATAGCAGCTGCTGGGCCGGTGCACCCTGGGCGTGGGCAGTATCCTTCCCCGAGGAATGGGAAAAGATTCTTATTCCTCGGGGAATGTTACTGTCCATGGCTAATATTCTGACATGGGAGGGGTCCATCTTGGACTTAGGGGGCGTTGCTCCGTGTGACCCTCTGAAAAGCAGAGGGCACAGCGGAGGAGCTAGGGCGGGCTCGGTGTGCACTTACCCTGCCTCCGAGCAGACAGTGAAGGATGCAGTCCTTCACTGTCCCCGTCGATATCGTAATCCCACCGTCGAAGTGTCGTGGAACACGTCTCGCGGCTTCGATTGGGACCGAGGGTCTTGGCTTAACCGCCCGGACCACGAGGTAGAAAACTTCTATAAAAAGTTACCCCGAATCTCAAGCGGCGGCGCACCGCGAGGAGATGTATGGCTGACGGGTTCCTTTGGAAAATCAGTCGCTAGTGCGAACCACTGCCGGGCCTGGCTATGGCTTATCTGGGTACAGGGGGCACTGCCCAGATGGACTTTTTATTTCCCCCATACTCGTGGGAACAAAATGGAACATATTTTAACCCAGAAAACGGCCGATAACGGCGAAGGAAGGGAGGAGAGGGATGCGGGGTCGGAGTCCGGCGCCGCATCCAACGATGTGAGCGCGGGAGGCTCAGAGAGCTCCCGGCGCGGAAGGCCCGGGGCAGCTGCGGGGAACAGGGAGTTCCTTCGCAAGCGGTCCAGGCCGGTAGGCGACCGAGAGTCGTCGTCAGAGGGGGAGCTGGCTTCGGCTCGCAAGATCCCCACCAGCAAGCGTGGCGGGATCCGCGGCAAGGGGAGAGGCCTCTCTGCCACCGAGAGGTCGGCACGGCTTGCCGCGGAGGCGCGCCACCCGGGGGTGGCTGATGGTCACGGAGTGGCCCGTTCGGGCTCTTCTGGTAACGAGGCGGGTGCAGACGGCGGCTCCGAAGCGGAGCGTAAGGCCGGGCTTGCGAAGGAGGTGGAGGCGGCGCTGAGGGCTGTCTCCTACAAGCAAAAGCCCTCCACCAGGCAAAGGGCTATACCCTCAGCGGTCGCCTCTATCATGGCGGCAGCGGAAGCCAGATATGCGGCGCCCCCGCCAGAAGGCATGGTCAAACTGCGGGCGGAGGTCGCTCGACTGACGGCCGCCACGGAGCTTCTCCAAGAGGAGAACAGGAGGCTCCGAGCAGACTTGGCCAGTCTGCGTGAGTCCGGCTCTCGCGAGGCGCCCCAAAATGGCCAGCAGCGACCACGCCAGGCCGTGCCGGTGGAGAACCAGGTCCTGAACCTGGTTCGGCAGGAGCTGGCTGCCTTTCAGGCTCGGTTCTCCGTCCTGGAGGGCATTGTTCTGCGCCCCCCCTTGGCGGCAAACAAGGCGCAGTCGGGCCCGAGGGCGGCCACATATGCGGCTGCTGCAGCTTCCGCACCGGGGCCGTCCAGCCAGCCCTCCGGCAGGGTTACGTCGGCTTCTGGAAAGCTGGCTCCGGCTAAATCGGCCCCGGTTGGGGGGGCGGCGGCCTTGAGGCAGGGCAAGGCGGCGGCCCACAAGAAGGGCAAGGCGGCGAATGTGCCAGCGCTAGCCGCGAGACAGCCGCCACTGCCGCCCCCCCCGCCCTCTAAGCCATCCGTGGCCGAGACCGGGTGGCAGGTGGCCGGAGAGAGAGCGAGGGAGCGAAGGGCGGCCAAAAAGGCCAGGAAGCGGGAGCGGAAGCGCCAAGAAAAGAAGCGGAATGGCGCTGCTAGGCTCAGCGCCCCGAAGACCGCAGCTGTAGTGATAACACTACAGCCGGAGGCGGAAAAGAGGGGCGTGACCTATCGCGACGTGCTCGCTAAGGCGAAGACGATGGTGGATCTCGGGGAGCTCGGGATCGCCGGGGGCCTCCGGCTTAGAGTCACCGCAACAGGGGCTCGAGTGCTGGAAATCCCCGGCGAAACCCGTGGCTCGTCCGCTGACGCTCTGGCTGAAAAGCTTAGAGCGTCCCTAAATGCGGACGAGGCCCGAGTGTCCAGGCCCGTCAAATGCGCAGACCTGCGCATCCTGGGTCTGGACGACTCGGTGACCGAGGAGGAGGTGGTGGCCGCCGTCACCAGGACCGGTGGGTGCCCTGCCGAGCAGGTCAAGGCAGGCACCTTACGTCCGGACCTGTCGGGCATGCGAACCGTAACGGTAAGCTGCCCTGTGACGGCGGCGAAAGTCATTGTGGAGGGCCGAAGGCTCTTGGTGGGCTGGGTTTCGGCACAGGTAAAGCTGCTGGAAACCAGACCTCTGAGGTGCTTCCGCTGCCATGTGGGGCACCACGTGTCGGTCCGGTGCACCTCGGAGGTGGACCGCAGCGGCCTGTGCTTCCGCTGCGGCCAGCCTGGTCACATGGCCGCGGCTTGCTCCGCCGCGCCGCGCTGCGCCGCATGTGCGGCAGCTGGCAAGCCGGCTGATCACCGGGCAGGGAGCAAGTCCTGCGGTACTCCCGCCAAGGCCAGGGGCAAGGGAAGGCCCTCCGCCACCACCGCCAAAACCCCCACCGTCGCCACCACCGCAGCCGCCGCCACTGTCGCCGCCGCTGCCGCTACTGCTGCAACTTCCGCAGCGGAGCCCTCGCAGGGGGCCCGGGAGGGGGCTGAAATGGAGTGCCAGTAACGGCCTCATTACGCCTTCTCCAAGCGAACATCAACCACTGCGCCTGCGCTCAGGATCTGTTGCTCCAGAGCATGGCGCAGTGGTCGATTAACATCGCCGTGGTCGCTGAGCCGTACTTTGTCCCGCCCAGGGATGACTGGGTGGAGGACCTTAGCGGCTCAGTGACCTTAATTGCGTCCCGACCCTTGAGAGTGTCAGGAAGGGTCAGGGGTGCGTAGCAGCACGGTTCGGGGAGATCGTTGTAGTGGGAGTCTACTTCTCCCCGAGCCGAACTCTCGCCGAGTTCCACAACTCCCTCACGGAGTTGAGTGTCGTCATCGGAAGTCATTCCCTCCCCGTGCTTGTGCTCGGGGACTTCAATGCCAAGAACTTGGCTTGGGGTTCTCGTTACACGGACGTGCGGGGTAGAATGGTGGAGGACTGGGCTCTGGAGACAGGCCTGGTCGTCTTAAATCGGGGTTCTGTCCCCACGTGCGTGCGGATGCGGGGCGAGTCGGTGGTGGACATCTCGTTCGCCAGCCCCGCTCTGTCGCCGCGTGTCGTTGACTGGCGCGTCATGGAGGGGGTGGAGACCTATTCCGACCACCGGTATATCCGGTTCGACGTCTCCACCCAGTCCTCAAGCGTGCCGGTCCTACAGGCCCCGAGTGGTCCGCGATGGGCGCTGAAGCAGCTGGACCGGGAGCTCCTCCTGGAAGCCTCGATCGTGTAGGCCTGGGTGTCATCACCAGTCAGGCCTGCTGACATCAATAACGAGGCGGGTTGGTTCCAGGAGGCCATGTCCGAGATTTGCGACGTGGCAATGCCCCGAGTTCGGCCAGGAAGCGCCCGGCGTCAGGTGTACTGGTGGTCGCGAGAGCTGACGTCTCTGCGCAAGGCGTGCGTTGCCGCGCGGCGCCTGTACGCCAGGCATCGCAGGCTCCGCATCCGCCCTCCGGATGCGGCAGCCATTGAGGCGGAGCTGTACGAGGGGTACAGAGCGGCGAAGACCGCCCTCCAAGAGGCTGTCCGGCGGGCCAAGAATTTGGCCCGCGAGGAGATGCTGGAGTCTCTGAACGGAGATCCGTGGGGGCGCCCTTACAAGATGGTGCGGGACAAACTCCGCACCCGGGCCCCCCCGCTAACGCAGAGTCTCCGGCCTGAGCTCGTGGAGGACGTGGTGAGCGCTTTGTTCCCTTCGCGAGGGGAGCATCCTCCCCCGCCTATGGCTCCGCCGCCGCGTGCGGTGCCGGAAGCGGACCACACCGATGACGATGACGACGTTCCGGAGTTGACTGGGGTAGACCTGAGAGTGGCGGAACGCAGGCTGAAAGCCAGAAACACCGCCCCGGGACCCGATGGCTTGCCTGGCAAAGCCTGGGTCCTGGCCTCTGAGGCTCTCGGGCCCCGACTGGAAGGGCTCCTAAGCGCATGCTTGGAGAGAGGCCAGTTTCCGCTTCGTTGGAAGACGGGGAAGCTGGTCCTCATCCGGAAACCAGGGCGCCCTGCGGACTCTCCGTCCGCATACCGGCCCATCGTGTTGCTCGACGAGGTGGGCAAGCTCTTCGAAAGAGTCATTGCCAACCGCCTTGCCGGGCACCTTGCGGGGATGGGGCCGGATCTTGCGGAACACCAGTTTGGTTTCCGCAAGGGGCGCTCCACGGTGGACGCCATCATGCGCGTGAGAGCCCTCACGACGGGGAACGCGGTGTCCCGGAGCGGGGTCGTCTTGGCGGTGTCTCTTGACATCGCCAACGCCTTCAACTCCATGCCCTGGAGCTGCATTGGGGAGGCACTCCGGTATCACCGGGTGCCAACCTACCTTCGTCGTGTGGTCGGGGACTACTTGACGGATAGGGCCGTGATCTACCCTGGTCAGAGCGGAGAATGGAACCGGCGAGAGATGTCGTGCGGGGTTCCACAGGGATCGGTTCTAGGACCGGCCCTGTGGAACATCGGTTACGACTGGGTGCTGCGCGCCGACCTCCCTACCGGCGTCAGCGTAGTTTGCTACGCTGACGACATGCTGGTACTGGCACAAGGGAGGTCGCACGAGGCGGCGGCCGAAAACATGACACGCGGGGTTGCGATAGTCGTGGATAGGATCCGGCAATTGGGTCTCGAGGTGGCATTGCACAAGTCCGAGGCCATGTGTTTTCATGGGCCTCGGAATGCGCCACCGTCGGGATCCCTACTGACGGCGGGAGGGGTTTCCATCGGCGTCGGGTCGACGTTGAAGTACCTAGGACTCGTCCTCGACAGCCGGTGGAACTTCGTGGAGCACTTCCGGCGTTTGGCTCCCAAACTGGAACGGACAGGGGCTGCCTTCAAGCGGCTCTTGCCCAACCTGAGGGGTCCAAACGCCTCCTGCCGGAGGCTATACGCGGGGGTCGTGCGGTCCATGGCTCTTTACGGGGCCCCGGTGTGGGCGCGTTCTTTAAGGCGGCAAGCCGCCCACTACCTGAACGCGCCCCAAAAGGTGATATCCATAAGGCTAATCCGGGGGTACCGCACGATCTCCGGCGAGGCGGCTAGCCTCCTTGCCGGATTGCCGCCATGGGATCTGGAGGCGATAGTCCTCGCGCGCCTGCATGAATGGCGCGCGGAGGCACTACGTCGGGGGGAAACTCCGCTGCCGCGGCAAATTGCCGCTCAGCGGACAGACCTCCGGCGTGATATCATGGCGACATGGAGAGAGCGACTGTTGCAACCCCGTGCAGGGCACGCTACCATAGTGGCGATAAGTCCCCTCTTTGAGGAGTGGCTAGAGAGGCGCCACGGCGCCCTCACCTACCGCCTGACGCAGATCCTCACCGGACACGGTTGTTTCGGGAGGTTCTTGCACCGAATCGGGCGGGAGGAAACGCCCGGGTGTTTCCACTGCGAGGATCGCCCGGAGGACACGGTGGAGCACACCGTAGAGGTCTGCCCCGCTTGGGCGGAGCACCGCCGTGTCCTTGTAGCGGCGATTGGCGGCGGCGATCTCTCGCGTCCGGCCCTGGTTCAAGCCATGGTCCGGAGCGAGAGGGAATGGGAAGCCGTCACCTCCTTCTGTGAAGCAGTCATGCTAGTGAAGGAGGTGGCGGGACGTGAGAGGGAAAGAACCTCACGTCCCAGCCGCCGCGGGAGACGCCCTGGGCGTCGGGGGTCACGTGGTGGCTCCCGGCCACCGTAGGCGCGGGCCTGTGGACGGCGAGTTATGGGCTAGCTCGCCGTCCGGCCGTCTTATGACGACAGGCCGTGTCGACGGCGCGTTCGTGTTCCACGCGCGCCTCAAAGAGATGTCAGCAACCGAGTAGGGGTCCGCATGGGCCGATGCCTGCCAGAGCTGCGGGATTGTTCGAAAGAGACACCGTGGCCCTGGAACACAAAGGGCAAAGAAGGAACATGGATGGGTTTTAGTCAGTACAAGTCTGACACTCCCTTCCGCTCCGCCCAGAGTGGGAGGGGTCATTTGATGATTTCCCATCCAAAAAAAAAAAAAAAAAAAAGGTGAGGGACATTATAACCATTATAATACGTGAATGTGTAACAATTAAAGTGTTATAATAGTAAAGTTCACTGTTACACTATTACTACTCATATTATTGTTATTTTGTCATCAGTTAATAGTACTGGGGTCTATGAACAGTATGAATATTTCAAAATGTCGGTCACGTCCAACCGTTTCTGTACGAATGAGTAATACAGTAGTTTTCAATTAGTTTGTCAATGGAATAATAAATGTATGCAAGAATAGAGTTTATAATGTAATACAATAGTTCATACATTATTACGGTTCATTGTATTATACAATAAGATATTATGTTAGCTCAATGGTATGTTCAAAGGTGGTGAGGTGGTATTAAATTATTAATGTTATAATGGAAGTCAGAAACGTCACCGGCCTCGCTTATACTGGTGTGACCAGACCACTCTTCTAGTATGGCACTCTCTATACCGATCCATAATTAAATCTGACCGACCATTCATCAATTAATTAGGCTGCGTTATGCATCTATTTGCGGCACGTTTGAGGAATTTGTTAATATAAGTTAAATGTCAACTGCTGTTTTCAATACTATTGATTATTACACAATTGTATCATCTCATATTCACAATATGCCACTCGTTAGGATGACATTAATTGATTTTGTTAGTGACTTTGCCGTCGTTGAGGAAACTTTAAAACCTTATTTCTTTTGCTCTGAATCATAAACTTCAAAGAGTTTAAATAAAGTTTGTGAAGACCTAGACGCCTCCTTGGTTTGGTCCTTAAAAACTCTGCTTTAAATTGCAAACAGTTTGGAGGTCAGATCCATGGCCGAGAAAAGTTGTTGTGTTTTTTTTTCTTTTTTTAGGCCGTCTAAGCACAAGTTAAACAGATTCAGTATGTTGGCTCAAGATAATTTTTTATCAACTTTTGAAAGTGTCCGCGAAATTGATCGCTCTTTGCTTGTCCATGATGTTACACGTGGAACTTGGTGACATAACTTCGGCCCTGTGCTACCACTTCAGAAAACATAAAGGCAAGTTTTAATACTTTATTATATTGTAAGGTTTGAAACGGAGGAGCATGGTGTAACACCAGCAGAGCGGTCACGTTTGCGGGCACGCTGCCACCGCCCGCCGACCCGCTCCCTTCGCCGACAAATAAAAATAACCCCACCGTACTGTTCGGCTAGTTGTGGCTGGCAGATTGTGAAATAATGTCATTCACATTAAAAATGATTTGAGGAGACCATTTTAGTTTTATTGCTTTTATTTTCATCGTGTTTTTACTGAATTTCAGAAGGAAGAGGTATTAGATGTGTAGTTTTTTAATGGCTTACCAGAGACTTTGAATATTATTAAGTTAACTTGTAGTCGTTAAGAAGGATTGGACCCGGTTACATACGATAGGGCCGATGGCTACAAGTCAAACTTCCTACAGTACCTAGTGGTTTCTATTCAGCACTTTTTATACTACATTGTTCATGAACAATGATGGTTGAGATTTCCATGTAGCAGGTTTGAAAATTTCATTTTAACAAGTCAATGTTGGGGTCGCGGTTCAAGTATTTTCCTGAAAATTTGCTTTGCATTCATTTGTTAATCGACTTCCAAAAAGAGGAGGTTATCAAGTCGACTGAATTTTTTTTACATTACCAGGTTCTTAGTATTGTTCCTGCATTCAAAGTACACTACGTTGGTTGTTGATGAGAGATTCATTAGGAAGTTCGGGGAATCTTTACTTTGTAGCGGTGAACGCTACGTTTGGAGTAGATCATGCTCTCTTTAGTAATAATTATGAATTCCTAGTACAACTTCCATGAATGCACAAACAGGCTTCCGTTTTTATTATGTTACATTAATTTACGTTTTTTGATGAAAATTTAATTTACGTCTCCTTTATGGCCCAATCCGTTCCACTGCGACGGTATCCGTTTAAAATATTTCAGATTTACACTTGTCAAGATACCTGAAGCACTGAACTCTGTGCAATGAAAGTAAATTTCCTCAGCAGCACAACATTTTATCTCTTTTCAAAGATCAACGTCAATGCAAAAGTCGTAAAAAATAATTTTTCATCTAGTCAGAGATTGCTTGGCTGCTGGGCCGCGGCAAATTGCCGCTCAGCGGACAGACCTCCGGCGTGATCTCATGGCGACATGGAGAGAGCGACTGTCGCAACCCCGTGCAGGGTACGCCACCATAGTGGCGATAAGTCCCCTCTTTAAGGAGTGGCTAGAGAGGCGCCACGGTGCCCTCACCTGTCTGCCGCAGGTCCTCACCGGACACGGTTGTTTCGGGAGGTTCCTGCACCGAATCGGGCGGGAGGAAACGCCCGGGTGATTCCACTGCGAGGATCGTCCGGAGGACACGGTGGAGCACACCGTGGAGGCCTGCCCCGCTTGGGCGGAGCACCGCCGTGTCCTCGTAGCGGCGATTGGCGGCGGAGATCTCTCGCGTCCGGTCCTGGTTCAAGCCATGGTCCGGAGCGAGAGGGAATGGGAAGCCGTCACCTCCTTCTGCGAAGCAGTGAAGGAGGTGGCGGTACGTGAGAGGGAAAGAACCTCACGTCCCAGCCGCCGCGGGAGACGCCCTGGGCGTCGGGGATCACGTGGTGGCTTCCGACCACCGTAGGCGCTGGCCTGTGGACGGCGAGTTATGGGCTAGCTCGCCGTCCGGCCGTCTTATGACGACAGGCTGTGTCCACTCTCAAAAACTTTCTAAAGACAAATCACAAGACACAAAGAAGCCTAGAATCTGTGGGAATAGCTTGTTATAAACCCTAATAATGGTAACATTGCGTTCAAAAAAGCGGCACATATTTTTGATTTACAACAAACCTAAAGCTGAGGTGAAATAATAATTGAAAACTTGGCACTAAGTTTAAAATTTTCTTCCATCTTTCTTACATAAAAACAATTTATTATTATCTATTAAGTACTATGATACAAATAAATCTAAGTAAAACAAAGTAGCTAGTAGTGTAGCACGTTGTGCGCAGTTCTGCGCAGTGCTTTCTGCGGAAGCGTTGTGGGAAGGGAATAGCAATGTGATGGTACACGTGAGCGCTATGATCTAGGTATTCTTTCAAACGAAACGTGGCGAGACAAACAGTGGCATTCAAACTTTTTTATCCATACTTACTTCTTGAATAGAGCTCTTAGAAATGAATATTATAAGAGACAATATATTCTAGTACTACAGTTTGGTGCTAGAGATAAACATTCAGTGGTGACATAAAAATACTTTTGTCTCATACTTAAATCTTATTGTGGCTTCAAGGTATTGATTACAATGCAATAGAACGTTTCTTGAAACCCTTGAACTAATGCATGGAACGATATACTTACACATACACAAGTTGGTCTTCACACTTTTTGATTATAATGTGAAAAATAAATTCACTTTCACTCTCATTGACACACAGACACATCTCCACCAAGTCAAAAATAACCCATTCTTGTCATCTCAAATGTTTATTTTAATTTTATTTTATAATTTTTTACCATAATAATATTTTAACTGATTTTCTAAAATTGTTATTTTATTTGCTAATTTAATTATGTAAATTCATCGTGTATGTTAATTGAATGTTAGTTATTAAGTCATACCATTTTCCGACCCTGGACACTTTTATTTGTAAATGTAAAATGTATGTACTGTTGGCGTATGTACCTATTTTAAATAAATAAATAGACGGAGGGTTAAATCATTAAATCATATTTATTTCTGTAAATTGGTTTACAAAACTCTTTTACATGTCAACATGTTATGTTGTAAAACTAGATGGGGCCGGTGTTTCGTACCTGACTACTCTGAGAAGAAACAAACTCAGAGGTCACCGTCTCTTTTAAAGTCCAGACATTGCTCAAGTTATATGAGGACCATGTAGATTAATGTCTGAGATGGTCTTTTGAAGAAATAACCACACAGATTTGAGTGGACCTGTCCAGATAGTGCAAGCATTTGTCAGTGATCGTGTAGCTCGACTCATAATCCAAGGAGCTCAACGACACGACGAACAATACCAAAGAAAGGACATTTGGTTAGGCTGCATATATTACTCAAACTGCCAGACAATCGTGAAACTAACTAAACTAAAAAAATATAATAATAGTATGACCCACGTAGTCCTCATATTCACAGTAATAAACAAAATAATTATAAAACGACACTTGAAAAAGTAAATAGCCTGGTGATCTTTAATACAGGCTTTACCAAAACAGGCAACAGTCTCTATGTAGTGAAAATTTACTCTGTACTGTTTACGATGATTAGAGAAATAAAGTAATTATTAACAGAAAATTGGGAAACCTTCTGTATATTTAATGCTTCGTTAACGAAGGATCGCTACATAAACTTTATCTTGTACAATTTGCTAAATTAATAAAAATCCTTTCTCAAGAAGAAAAACTAGTGTACTACTATAGTTTGAGTACCACCGACTGTCACGAGTGGAATCCTTTTGCCGACGCGGACGGCGCGGCGGGCCGCGTGCATGAAAACGAGGAACTAGAAGAATTTATGCTCGGACATGGAAGAAACCTCAAGACAGGACGTTTTATGTAATCCTGGGCTGAGAATAAAACTGGTGTGGGCGTTACGGGTACGTGCGTAGGTATTGAATGGACAAAAGGCAAACCGACACGGTAAATACATCAATAAGAATCAGAGATAATAATTATATTGGTAACTTAGAGCGATCTTTCTAAATGAATAAAAATCAAGTGTCGCATTTATGAAGGATCACAACTTGAGAACGGCGCGACTAATTTGAATTTTGGCTGTTTTTGAATTTAGCGGGTTCATAGTTTATCCAAAAAATCGTGTCAGTGAAATTAACTTCCACTATGGACAGTTAAAGTTTATTACTAATTTAAGATCATAAATACTACGCTTCGTCGCTAACCTTACTAGAAGAAAGCCCAAGTACGTTCACTTGCCATAATGACATCCGATTATGGACATCTTGAGGAGTCTTACCGACAAACAAATAGATAATAATCAACGAACTTACACTCATAATTATATTAAGTAAGGATAAGTAATTATTATACCATTATACACAATCTGCTAACAGTGACATTTAAGACAATACCGTTGTGTCTCACAATCTGATTACCGGCTGGATTAGTGATATTATTTCCATTCAAACGCTGAGCTGAATACATACATTATGTATACATTATACATCATTATGTATCTGACAGTCATTTGTTTTTGTTAGGATTATCTCTTCTCCTACGACTGTATCTTTTATCGCTTCTGATAATAAATCTCGAGTTAACTTAGTGAATGTTTTTTTTTTGATGTTAGTCTATCATCCTCACCTAGCTTTTACATAACTTTGTTGGGGTCGGCTCCTAGTGTAACCAAATGCAACTGAAAAACAGTACTTCAGATTTAGTGACTGCCTACCTCTCCTCCACAGTCCATTTACTAGGTTATAATATGATTTATCCTTGGTAAGACTGGATGCCATACTTTCGGGTCATCTGATCACCCGTAACGACTTTAAAGATCTACAAATGACAGACGTGCATGGGGCTATGTATGGGGCAAGCTTGATCGACCTGTGTGGTTGTTAATATTTAGCTACAATCTCATTAAGGCATTGAGTAGTTCCCGGGTCCCTTTTTTTTTTTTAAAAGGACTGTGTCCCACACTAGGAGTTTCTCCTGTATCGTTGGTGCGTTTAAAAAACAGCGTTTTCCGCATAACTGGTTGTAACGCCTAGCATGACATTAGACAGTTTTCTAAACCCTTTCTCAGATTAATGAAATATGACTTTGACTCGTCCTTTTATGACCTTGAGACTGACACGAGTGTAAACTTAGTTTACAGAGTGGAAAGCGTCCTCCGACCTTCTAACATTATAATACTGTAATCACAATTATCTTTCTAGCATGTTTGCGTGTAATTACTTAATTATCCCGTACTTTAGGCTTTATTTACTCAAAATTTGCACATCTGTTTAGGAAAATTAATTAAACCTTTGTTTATCTAAACTCAATACTTAAAATGACGTCAGCGGTTCGGGAGGAGCATCTGATTATATTATTAAGATGTTGCGCCCACTTATGTTATCTCCGCTCTCCGTTGTTTGGCCCACTTCACCAAGAGTGATGAAACGGGAGCATACAGCAGCTGTTACTTTGAACTTATTTTTATGTATCAAGAAAATGATTTCAAAAGAGGACCGATATAAATTGTTAGCGCACCCGCTTATAAGTTCTGATGCTATTGTATTACACAATTAATCGAGCTATTTGGAACTTTAATTACGAATTAGTAAAACTTCGATGGTAGGTTCGTGATAAAGAAAAAAATATCTGCCAACATAGGTATAAACATGTTTATCAGATATCCTTGAAAGTAATAAATAAGATGTCGAGTCGCGTGTAAAAGTGTTACCCCGCTTGAACAAATTCTATCATCATTAAATTAAATATCTGTGAATACATAAAATAACACTGTTTTACTTTGTAAGCTCGACAAAATTTCTCATCATGTTCTCATAGTTTACACCTACACATGTAAAACTACGCATCTAACAAGCTTGCTACATTGTTTTCGTAGCTCGTAGTACGCCGACGCTTACTACGCCGTAGCTGTTCGCTACTAATATCCGTAAACATTGATCGTTTTTTCATGATGGAGATCTTGAAAGTAATAAATAAAGTATCTCGTATTTGTTTTTGTAGGTATAAGTTATATTAATTATGTTCTTGTAGCTCATGGTCACCAAATTGTATTAGTTTTACTTATCACGAACTTTTGTATGGATCAACCTACTTTAACTTTGGCGGTTAAGTTCGTAACTGCGTAACAAAGATTCCATTCAGTATCATAATATTGACTGAAAACTATATATATTTCCGGAATGAGGTGATCTGGCGGAGAACCAAAGCAGCTGCCAGAATACAAACAAGTTGAAATGCCAGTGGGTCGGCCAAGTTAGGTATTTGTATAGAACCAATGACCGTTGAGAGTCTGTGAATTAGTAAAAGTTTGGTAGGTTACCGTCACTCTCACGGCAGGTCAGGTTACAGTGAGGACAGGGTTAGCGATCTTCACAACGTGGCTGGAGCTGGAGCAACGTCTCACGCCTATAGGATGATCCAAAGATGGTGAAATTTTGTGATAATCAGTCGTATCAAGGAGATTTTAGTAGTATAGTCGTACCGTAAATGAATTAATTTTTATACTGTTGGAGTTTGTCTTGGCTACCTCCATTATATTGTACCCCTTGTCTGCATTATTAAAATGCACAATATGCAAGATTAGGCACAAAATGATATCTTGTTTTGTTACTAAGAGAAATACTCTCATTTTATTTATATTATAACTTGTGTTTGTAAGTACTACTGGTACCAACTGATTTGACGTTGTCTAGGTCACGAACGCAGCAGAGGCCCAATCATCTACTCGTTACCATACAGAACAAAATTATATTCATTAGTGTCGTTTCTTTAAAAATGTTCAAAGATAAATAACCACTCGCAAAAGAGTAACTGAAGAATATTTATGGTAGGATCGTCTGAAAAGAAATCGGCATAATTATATTTGTCATTATGTTTGTTGTTATTTCAAGTCACGCGTGTTATAGGCACGCTACGGAAACATGACTGCAATCTGACGCAATATATGTTCGTACAAAGAATGACGGAGTTTCTATAGAATTGCGACTCTTTGTTGATTTTTTAAGTATTCCTGGTATAAAGGGGAAACATACCTCCAACTTTTTTGTGCGTGTTATTTTCTAAATAAAAAAGAATTCCGTGTTTTTTTTCTCTCAGAGTTTTGAGAACAACTTGAGACATCCTACACTCCCTAATTGCGTAACGTGGTTTGTCGATGTCTGTAGATTTTGACAAGAAGATCTACATAAGCAGCTAAGCGGTAAAGAAGTCTGATAGCAGATCATCAATTTATTTTTGGTATATTAAGTAGTAACTCACAAGATATAAATAAAGCTTCAGCAAGGAACAATACAGAGTCAAGATAAGATTCTAAAAATTAACCGTTACTCAACACGAAGGTAAAAAGCCACAAAAAAAAACCCTTTTTCGTAAGAACTTTCGAAACATTTACACAACGTACCTAGCCTTTTTAAGCTGTTATTTTTGTTATTGAAATACTTCCGTAACATTCAAAAAGAGGTTTTCCCTAACTTTTAAATGCCACCTCAAAATAAAAGTGTTACGTTGGGCGCGTGCGTCACAATGAAGCCCGCTCCTTCCGAATTCACCTTTTGTGCAATCTCGGCGCTGCGTGACAGAGTGATCACGAGCCACGTGTCGCGTGTTCCGCCACATTCGCCAGCTTTTAATTAATGTTGAAACATTACACCGTGTAACTTCATCATCGAAGGACCCGAAGCTCAAGGTCATGCGCATGGGCTGGTGTACTGGGGCTACGATGTTGTGCAACTTTGTCACGGCCATGTGTTGTGTTACTGAAGAAAAAAAATAGAAACAAGAAAAAAAAATCCGGTAAAATATAGGAGGCAGAGGACGTAGGTCTCTAGGTCGTAGGAAACAAGAGTTGTTATTTCCTCTTCTCCTCTTGTATGAGAGATGAGTGCTTTGAATAGAAACGGCACGGTTGGCGCTGTGGCTGAGCAATTGACTGCTGCGCTTCGTGTCGCGCGCGGGTTCAATTCCCGCACGGAACAAATATTTGTATGGCCTACAGGTTGGTACAACCAACCCGCCGTCCGCGGCCGTTCCGCGTCCGGCTGTTTGTATATGTGAGCTTAAATGTTTGTAAACGCACCCACGATACAGGAGAAATTCCTATTGTGGCGCAACGTTTTTTTAAAACAAGAAGAAAGAAAAACACAGAAAGAAGATTTTAATATCCATGTAATTGGCTTTATTTGAAAGATAATTTCATGCCATTTATTTTTGAATATGATTTTGGGCATGTGGAGGTATCAAAAATCTAATTTTGTACAACATATTTAGACATTGTTAGATTGATAAATTATTAAATCAAGACACAAATCTCAACTAATCTTACAAAATGACGCAGTAACACGTTTAATACTTAGTTTCCGATTTATTAACACTTAAAAGGGCGTAAATGACACTAACAGTAATTCCCTTTCACTCTCACATTCCGGAGATAGCTATTCTGTTTTAAGTTAATTTATAAGTGTCACGTTTTCTGACATTTACAACAATTATTTCTGTTACCCGTTTCTTTTCGATCTGAAATGAAGTTACCTTAACGAGATCAGTCGAATGAAGGCGATCGTTAGCGAAATGTCAAAGGAGTGGAGTATATTTTTCATCTTTATTATTTCTTTGGTGAATGTCAGTGTTGTTCACAATAAAGGGTGTAAATAGATCCTTAACGAAGCCGAAAGGCACTCGGTCTCCCCGTCTTTGTGATCATTTTTTTGTTCTAGACCATACCTGGAACCTACTAGTTACGGACATATTGGGGGTCAAAGTTCCAACTTTTTCATAAGTTTTTTTTTAAATGTTTTTAATGTACGATTTTTACTTTAAACACCTCCACTACCCCCGTTCAATCCATCCATCAGCACAATGCTTTGAGTGCTTTCCATCGAGTGCTACCGTCTAACGTGATCGATACTTGTTTCGTGACAATGGTATACGATTACACCATACGAATACGTTTTAGAACGGACTTAAACTTATATTCTTATTTTGTAATTTTATTGTACACTCTTGTAAAACTAAAAAAATAAATGCCAGCTATAATTGGACAATTTTATCGACGTCCAACAAAGAGGGTTCCATAGCACAGCATATTAGAGTCACTCGTGCCTTCATACTGCATGTGCCAACCGCATAAGTCATGTGCCAACCGGGCAATTTCACTGTTTAGGATAACTACAAAAAAGGTGTTTTGAATAAAACATGGAATAGCTATGGTACCTGCGTGTATTGACATAGGAACTCGAATTGGTAGATAAGAGTATTAACCCCTGAACTTTGAAGTGTCTATTTAAAATCCTAAAACCACGTTATACCGGTGCAAAAATATATAAAAACAGGAAAAACCAAACAAAAAAAACGTCCTACACCTGGAGCAAAATGTATGTTGGTAAATTCTGGTACGGTTTTCAACTACACGTGCAAAAACAAGAAAAACATTGGTCTCCGACAGATCAGCCCTTTGCTACCTCTGATTATGTAGCTGAACCTTATCTTCTTAGCGTATCATCAACGTTCTCTTCTATACCAACTTTTAATGAAGGTTCTTTTTGTCTATTAGTCGTCATCTAAATAGCCAGTACTTTACTAGCCATGTCATCTTCTCCTACTCTGATCTATCCACATTCGTATTCAAAGCTAACCACTTACCTACAGATCTGGGCGTAGGTATACCAACTCGATTTGCGAATTAGTTGATTGACAGATTCTATGATAATAGTCAATGCCGACTCTCGGTTGATAACTTGATCCTCGTTTGCAAGTATTTTGAGTTTTTTGTGAAATTTATATTGCTTAGTCGTAATGTCCGTAGTGGTAATGCCCTTTAAAAAAAGCTTACGCCTCGCGGCAGGTTATTAAATTATCCAGCTACATTTGCCGTAGGTGGTGCAACCTACACCCTTATTTCGGCCATTACACCCCGTAATCCATATATAAATAGCCAAAGAGTCGGCCGTATTATACGGACCCTTCACGAAGCCGTCAACCAAGCATTCTGTAAATCAAACTAAGTAACACTACGGAAAAATTATTGTTGGGAAACGACATTTTTTTGGCGGAAAAATCACGATTTATTATAAAACTCAATGTAACGCACTCAAACTCAATAGTAAATGGGTCTTGAAGGTAAAGTAGGGTTATTACTTTAAAAATAGTATAAAAAAAAGAACTTGTGAAAAAGTTGAAACTTTGACCTCCAATATTACCGTAACTAGAAGGTTGGTAGTGGTAGTGCAATTCGGCTTCGTTAAGAGTATTTTTACACCCTTTATAATAAGTAGGCATTGCATTGAAGCCTTACTACGGCCTGGATGAGAAGGAAGGACCAAGCCTTGAACAAAGTGAGGGAAACCAGGTCATGGCAGGCGCTCAGATTTGCGCATTTTACTGACGCAATCCGCGATTCAATAGCCAATAGTTACTGAATGTTACAAACATTTCGAGGAACGAGGAACTTAAATTCTAGACAGTGATTAAAATTCGACCAAGAGTTCGAATATTTTTCTGCTTGACGTAGAAAATCCGGTGCTGTTCAGGTCCTGTCTCCTGTGAATTTTTGAACTATGGTATACATCTTGAATGTTATGTTTTGAATACCTAAATTAAATTATGCACATAATATGTCCTCTATAAATAAAAAATAAGAAATATAAAAGAAAGAGAAAAATTTGGGTTTTTTTTTTTAAATGTATTTAACATCTTACAGCTTTTCTCCCTATCCCCAACATTTTCTGGTACCGATATAGACCTGAAGCTAGTAGTAGTAGTAGGTATAGACTTGAATCTAGGTAGATTCTTCCACCGCTGCGACTTTTCCCCTGCCGCTAATTAACTGACAGCAAAAAATTAAGATAGTGTGGTTGCAGCCTTTGATCAAAATGTGGTGTGACCTAGTTAGCGTTACTTAGCATCAATCGACCTATTCATTCATCATTCAAGCGGGGTGGCACGGGAGGGGTCCAAGGCTCGCACGGTGACGTCACAAATGTTGGGTTTAAAAATTATACCCCCCCTCCGCTTCGCACAGCTGCAGCAGTCCTTTCACGTGACCTACTGACCCAAAACCCTGGGATCCAAGTGACGTAGGCTGTACAACCCCGGCAACGGGTTCCGCGCCTGAAACCCAAGAGTTGTATCGAATGGATGGCAAAACTTTTTGGAACGAGTAGGAACTGCGTTTTCAATGGAAGTTTCTACGTTAACTGTATATACTAGAGCTGCAGTGCCTGTGTGTCCGTGGATAGGCTTGATGTGTGAGTATATGCCCGTGGGTAAAACGGCCTCCCTTCGTGGTAGCCTCGACAGGCTTTACATACAGATGTAGCTCGGCTACCTATTGGAAGGCCGCTGTTTAAAGCTAAAATTAGACGTGTCAGAACGTCAAGCACCGAAGTGTTGTTTGTTATTCATGATTTTGGAGACCTACTTCATAGAATGTGTTGATAAGATGCCAAATATTTATGATACTTATTTAGATTCAAATTAGAGCTAGGCGAATTGTTTCCAAGAACTAATCAAAATATTAGGTAGCTTTTGATTAAAAACAACAACAACAGTTTGTAAAGATATGAGTTAAAGATAAAGTAAACTAAAGTAAAGTTAGGTTCTTCTTCTTAGATAGGTTTTAATTACGCAGTGTTTACTTGATTTTGTCTGGAATGATTCTTTATAACTCAACCTTAAAAGGCTGATTAGTAAGTTCTAAAATATTCAATATTTCAGTATAAAGTTATGTTTCCCATTATTTTAGAATTTATTTTATTACAAATCAAGGTCTATTTGAGATTTCTTTGAACACTATTTCCGTATCTACCTTTGTTTAGCGCCGCATGAATGAAGACTAATCGTTTTAATCAAGGTTGGACTTGGTATTGGAAGTACTTCCGAATGTACCGAAATAAACTTTGGTTGAGTAAAAGATTACCGTTTGTGGTGTAACGTGCTTTTATGGTTTTACTTCTGTTTGGATTCCGATTTTGGACGAAGGCCAAGGAAACGCTTGAGAAAATATAGTTTGGTTTCAATAATGTGTTTGTATTGACAGGTCGCCAATGAAAGTTGATTTATTGTGGTATAACAAATGGTTATGTAGCTAGTTCTGTGTGTAGCTCAAATCTGTGTGGTTATTTCTTCAAAAGACCATCTTAGACATTAATCTGCATGGTCCTCATATGACCTGAGCATTGTCTGGACTTTAAAAGAGACGGTGACCTCTGAGTTTGTTTCGGATGTTTCTTCTCAGAGTAGTCAGGTACGAAACACCGGCCCCATCTAGTTTTACAACATAACATGTTGTGACATGTAAAAGAGTTTTGTAAAACAATTTACAGAAATAAAGATGATCTAGTTCTCAATACAATAGGCCTCATTTCAGCCGTAAAAAAAACTAGTTTAAGCTGGCCTTTTGTTCTATGAAAACCTCTTACAGCACTAGGCCAGCTCAAAGTCAGGGTGTTTTCACTGCTGTCGACTAAACAAAGGACGCTACTGCGCTATTAAAGATTTTCTTCGAAGAATTGATGATTCCCATATTCAAGCAAACTGACCGTCGATCAAAACTCGGTCACTTCTACAGCGTTATTAGTGACTTCGGTCAGATCCATTAAGGTGCAAGTGGAGCTGCACAGGACAGGAGGTGTGATATCATTTGTGATGTGGCTCTGCAACCTCATTTTACTTCATCGTAATATCACCAACTGACTAAATTGCACCTGTACCGGCCCACCTGGCTTCATAAGGGACCTCTCGTACTACGCGGCCACGATCACGACATGTCGCACGACCGGCCGCTATCTTGAACAAAACTGGTCGGATCTTCGGACTTCCATCCGAAGATTGGTATCTAAATCGACACCTGGTTTTTGGAAATAAAAGTTTGCACTGCCGTGAACTTAAGCGTGTGGCTATAATAATGTCGTGTCGGTACAGCGCCTGTTTATCCCGGGGCGGCGACGTGGCAGCCTGACACGCATATATTATGATAATTTATCACTCCAGCGTCAGTGCCGAGTTCCGCGTGCTCCCATCAGTAGGCGAGGGTGCTGCTCCTATGTGCGTTTCCATTGTAACCTAGCTCGATGCTTAACATCACGCCTTTTTTGCCGAAGGGTTAGGCAAAGGTAGTGCACCCACATTCCACCAGTTACGTTTAAGTACCATGTAATAGGGGAGCCTATTGCATCAACCAGACTACCTACCCAAAAGAGAAATACCTGATGGAAAACCTCTATGTAACCTTTACCCGACCTCAGAACCCACGACCCCTAGGTCTTCGAAGATTTATGTATAAAACGTTTACTTTGATCGACGTATTCACAAATATTTGATCTGTCCCTCGTTAGCCCATATGGTATTTTTTTTAATATGGTGTACCTACGGTTTGTGCATGAATGAAAACATTAGGGAGGTTCTCAAGCTAGATGGACTGACGATCTTCGCATTTTGGCTGGTAGTAATCGATACTCGGAACAAATAGGGGTCGATTGATGAGTCCCATATCAAACAGTAGACCACAACAAAAACAGTAAATTGACATTTCTAATACACAATGAATATAGTTTTTAACCGACTAAAAAAAAGGAGGAGGTTCTCATTTTTTTTTGTTTGTTACCTCATAACTCTGTCATTTGTGTACCGATTTGAAAAGATCTTTTTTTTACTTCTTTTCTAGTTAAATGAATTAGAAAGAAAAAACGTTACAACACGGAGAAAAGTTTAGCCATCGCACACGGTGTCTTTGTCGTAAGACAATGGAACCAGTCAGCACGAGCCTTGATCGGCCGATGAACTTATCCAATAATCTCCTTATTTCCACACAAAGTAATTTACAGCGATGTGGATGTTAAGTACTTACGATATGATAACCCTTATGTAAAACAAATCGTGTTCAATATTGCTGTGAAGTCATGTTTGCTCCGATATTTCGGGAGCAATCCCCTTTAAATCTTTTATTGAGCGTAACGTTACCCGTTATGATGGGTATGTTTGATAATTTTCAGTTCGGTTATCAGAAGATGTCGTTGACCTGTTTGATTGTTATTCGGTGGCGTGTTTAGGTATTACTGTCAAAGAAAATATTCTAAGGAAACAATATGGTAGTTGAGTTCTTAGTGTCCGATTGTGGGGTTGTTTGTGCAGTAGCAGGAGGCTGTTGTATGACTACTTTGTGGACAGTTCATAACGGTATTTGCTTATTGTAATAAGCAAATATATAATATCTTAATGGAACACTGTAGTGTTCCATTAAGATACGATTAATAATACTTACCATAGAGATAGGTTTCTGAAAACTCCAATATTTATAATCGCCTACAAACCCACTTGAAAGTCCATAACTCTATTCATACAAGAGGCTGTTCAAATAACTTAATAATCCATCAGTCAAGCGCTGACAGAGACTTTAAACGCAGCATTGTTTGAAATTAATCCTTAAAGCAGTGGATCAAAAGTACTAAGTATTTTATAAAAACTCATTGAAACTAGAATATTCAGTAATCAACTAGAGTTAGTAGATCACTGAACTATTTCCACTAGCACATAAAGTGAATAAATCACGTCGTATTATATTCGACAATAATGATTGTTAGATAATGAATAGGAAAGGCGGATGCTGCACGATCGATAGGTGCATCTGGTCGTTGACCTCCTGTCCAACTTCACCTTAATATAGACCTGTTTCGGCTACCAGCCCACTGGCCTATAAATATGAAACTTTTTACTGCAATGCGGTTACTGTACCTCTCAGAGGTGACCGCTATTTTAGTCGTCTTTGTATGGGTCCCTAATCGAACTTTATTCCCTATCTACACAGATTAACTTTTCACTATCTCGCTTGAAAGGAAATGTGTTTACGTACCTTATGTCCTGTGTTGTGTATATATTAATTATTTAGACCTTTAGACTTTTAGATAAGTAATTATTTAAAACTAGATTAATATTATAAATTGTACAACTTCTTCATGCATGCGGAGTTTACCTGTAAGTGATTGTTGCACTGTTGCATTTACATTTATGCATGTTACTTTTAGCATACAATCTGTGTAAACAATTGTTGGTGAACCAATAAACAAATAAAATTAAGTTATTAACTTTATTTTATGTTTACCTCTAAAATCTATTTAAAAAAGTATATGAGTAATATGACGTTACCTATTGTCTCTCCTAGAGTCATCAACTTATCAAGTAGCGCTATTTGGGAAAATTGAGGAAAAGTATATAAGTAGGTTTTAAACCGGATTTTATTTAAAATCATTCTGTCCATATCTACTAATTCTTTTAAAAGCCTATTTCAGCCTTTTTTGTAAGAGATAAAATTGGTACTTAATTTAAGTTTGGAACAGGTTTTATAGCTACTCCACTTCTTGTTGAATTGACCAAGACCGTGTCAAAGAGGCTGTAAATAACTTTTTACTTTATACAAATATACTTACAATACCTAAGTCGTTTGCTTGTCGCGGCCATTATCATCACTGTCTTGCTTTCATGGACAGAAGCCACCAAATATGTATGAAGTGACTTCATAGCTAGAATAAAACGTTTGAGCGTGATATTAACTGTGCGTGAATAATCCAATCATAATAAACTACAAAACTTTTTGGTTGCAGTTTTATGGTAGCTCACGTGTGGATGGTGCGTAGGCGTCGGTCGTGTGCGGCGCTGCAGGGGACAGAGTGCTGACAAAGTTAATGTTTTCCATACGTGTAGGCGAAGCATGGCGAGAGCCTAGTTAGTAAACGTGATTGCGGTATCGTAACGGTCTATTAGTTACACGTTTTATAGGAAATTGTTCATGCTGATTGATAGGTAGGAAAGTACCTACGTATATTAAGCGGTCGCATAGAGCTTTAAAACTCATGAGTCTCCTGACAGTCAGTGTGCAAAAACGCTTTTATCTGTCTTCGAAAACGGGTTAAGAGACGTCTTTAGACAAACTTTTATCATGGATTCAGTATGAACGTGATTTTGGACCAACCAGCATTGAATATCTTCTTCGATGTCCTGTCATTATGTTTTTTACACAGTGTTGGTTTCCTGGTCACCTAAATTAATAAAAAAAAAACGATATTAGCCGAATAACAAGGACTTATTCGGCTAATATCGTTTTTTTTTTATTAATTTAGGTGACCTAATGCTGATTGTTTTGTGTTAATATGCACAAAATGCACATAAAAATATGCTTTATGCAAATGAATATAAATAATAACCTTAGTTGTTAATTACTCGCCTGCTCAAGTAGTACAAGTCTTATCAAGGCAGACTGTGTTATTATTGTTCCGCTATATTAAAACCGATCAGCTCAAGCACGGAAAAATAAGTAAAGGAACGAAATATCTCGATTTGATCACGATCGGATTGACTGACTTTCAGATGGCGTTTCATAAAGAGGCACGTGTGACGTAGGCGTTTTAGGATTGGTATGACGATTTTTAATAATGATGAGTAAAGGTCTACCGAGTTTGCTTCGTGCTTCAGAAAAAAAGTGATGCCGTTGACCCCGGTTGTCATTTATAGATCTTTGACAGTAGTTACAGGAAGTCAGCGTCCCGAAAGTCTGACAACCAGTCTTTCCAAGTTGTACCATATTACCCAGTACTAACTGGTATCGACTCTACTGATACCGACCCGCACAGATTTGTCTTTGTACCGGAAACTTGCTTCTTTATGTAAGCACCCGAAGAATCCATACTAATTTTATGAATGCGTTAACTCTGTCTTACCTTTTCACGCCCCGACGACTGAAAGGAATTTTGATGTAGTAATTTTTGGACTTCCATGACGGTGAAGCCTTGGGTACAAGCATTACATATAAATAGTGTTACATACACTGGGTGGAAGGGACACCGTCGCGAAAACAGCTACCACGTTTTCAGTACAATCATTTAAAGCCCCACATAGAATTTTATCATCGGTTATTAAAAAAAAAGGATATATTAGGTCTATCTTTTCATACACGAAATATTTTAAGAGTAACTTCTATAAGTCGTAAAGCCGTAGCAACGAAAAAAAAAATTATCTCAGAGTTTGTTTTTTTACGAAATTATTATAATTCTAAAATTGTTTGAGACTTTTTGCATAAAACCTTTACTCCCATATTCTTACAATGACAGTAGGTAAATACGACGTAGTAAACTAGCGTAATGGATGCTTAAAAATAAGGAGCCAGTATTTATTTTGTGGGTCAAGTAATTTTAAATTATTTATTTTTTATAAAAAAATATGCTCAGATAAAAAAAATCCCTTTAAATGGCTTTGTTATAGCCGTTAGATGATTCCCTGAAAATATTTCGTGTATGAATAGTTAGACCTTATATAGGTAGGCACGTTACTCCTAAAACTTATCACAACATACGTAATTTTAACAAAAGTTAAATTGCAATATACATGAACATAATCGCATTATTTGCTATATAACATAATTATGAATAATTTAGGAATTTTAGGGGTTTAGCCTATTGTAGTTTCTAGTTATTAGGTATTAGAATGAAAGACTACACTTACTTTATACCTTTTGTTGTCCAGTCCTTTTGTAATGTTTTGTGTATATCTTTTGTTGGAGAAATAAAATAAATTAAATTAAAGTCGTGGTTCTTTGAAAATTTCCCTTACCACCCTAAACTACCTTAGTCTTTCTTTTCATTTGTATCGTACTAAGCGACGATGCATTGGTGAAATGAATAAATGACCATACAGGATTAATGAAGTAAGCTGAGAACATGCATATTTTCACGGCGTAGGGCGAAATGACTGAGCGATTAGCTACTGCTTTTCATGTTCCGATTACGATCCCCGCAAAGAACACATTTTTTGATGAACTCTAAATTTGATTGGCTGTTTGTGTATGTAGTGTTTAGATATGCAGCCACGATACAATAGAAATTAATGTATATCTTTGGCGAAAAGAAACCATTTCGTTTGCCAAGCATGGTCAATGTTCTGATTATGATAATTATGGACATTATGACAGTCACAATAGCCATGAGCAGACTACTATAAAGATGCCTATTTATGGCCTCTCTTATTTGCTACTTGTTGATATCCCTTTAATGGTTTGTTTGTATTCGTAAATTTGGACAATGTTGTTGCCGTCGTAAGTGACGACAAGTTATGGCGAATTGAAAAAGAGAATTGGAGGACTTCTGATATTTTTTTTTTTAGGACGTTCCGTTTTGTCTGCATGCAGGCATATACATGCCGCCATTTCTTCGTTTTAAAGGCGTAATGAATGACTGAAGTACACTTGATGTGTATATAGAATGCGTTTCAGTTGACTATGTTTTCCTGATTAGACTTATGTTCAACTAAAGTGCATATTGGTATAATATGCAGATGTTTGGCATATTTTCATTATGCAATTCTTCGGTATTATTATAGTGTGAATTTGAGATTTTTGTCAGATTGTTAAGTGAATATGATATTGTGCTCCTGAAAGCTATTTGTGTGATGGGTATTTGTTAAAGGGTTCGGAGTAAAAATCAGGCATAATTTTCATAGTTTTTATTTTAAATACGAAAACTCATGTTAATCGACAATAAAAATTACTTACATCTAATTGATTTAATATTTAAACTAGCTACTTAGTATACGGCAATATTAACTGAATAGTTTACTGATCAAATAGTAGACAAATAGTATATCTATAATATATAGGTACAAATTCGAAACATTGTCAATTAGTGATTATAAAGTAAATTTATATTTACGTTATGTGATGTGGTGTGTTATGCTGTAACGTAGGTACTTAAATTCCACACGGCACACCATAAATTGATAGTATTAAGGTACACAGTTCTTAGAGTAATAGTATACCGTATATCTATACCTACTTATTTTCCAAACGTGGAAAGGCACTATGCTTGATTAACCAAAATCAATATTTTATACATTACAATTACAACTCTCGTTAGACCACTGCAGTACAAACATTACTTACTGAGACTATATTATATTATTTAAACGATGTCAAAACGCATGCAGTTATGTGGCGATTCAAACAAGTACAGAATAAATTGTGATTCGATTAAATTTTAGTCTAACATAATTTAGATTGGTGTTCTAGAGTGCAGTACAGTTTACAAACAATTATAATATCCAGTGAGGAGATATTAGAAAAATTGTGAATTAGTAATGTTTCACAGACCGACAGCTAGTTGCAATTCAGTACACAGTCTTTAAGTGTTGTCCCTTAATTAGAACTAAACGAGTCACAGCTCAACGTGTAGCAGCGCTGCAGAGGTCCGGACCGGGAGCAAGGCACCTCTTCTAGAGCTGCCTCGCTTGGTCCTCTATGATGATATCGTTACATCGGCTACTCGCCCAGGTTTCAGCAATTATCTACTGATATGATGAGAACTTGCCTCTCTAGCGCTTTTATTTTACTCATAAATGTTAACCAGTCTTAATCTCCACCCGTGTCCGGCCCGAATGTCATCTTCCTTTATCGGTTGAGGCCCATGGATGCGCACACTGCGTGGCGCGGTACTCGCTGAGTCGGCAGACCCGAGAGGCCGCGGACGTAGGTGTAGGTTACAGGGGGCCGAAGAATCCGCTTCGGTTGTTGTTGCTTCTTGGGTGGGCGCGTACGTTCCGTTGGAGAGCAAGACTGCGACCGGGATCCTGAGAGGGTTAGACTTTGGAACACTCGCCGAAGAGACACGGTTGAGCGGTGCCGACGTTGGCGGTCGGAGCCGTCGCTTCCGGATTCACTGACGGAACACGAAGATCGATCATCAGAACGTCCATTTTCACCACCAGATACACTTTCGTTGCTGCTCGAGCTGCCCATGGAGTCCGAGTCAGTAGCTCTTCTGGAGAGTCGACTGCTGAGAGCTTTCAGCAGCCTGCCGCCGCGGGGAGCCGAGATAGTTTCCGTCATCTCCTCGATAGGTGGGCAAACCACTATCTTCGGAGTGATAGACTCGCGGCGCGTGTTTTTCTTTGGGGTCCGCTGTTGCTCGTTCACCGGCAGGTCGCTGACGAACTTCTCACTCGTCAAAAAGTTGAGTCCCAGCTTATTTTTCATAGCGTCGGCGTTATCACTTCCTTTACAGATGCAAACACAGTAGAATTTTTTCGATTTTGTTGTTACAACGAATTGTAACAGTTGTTGTGATTGAAAACTTTTCCGTTTTTCGAGCGTGGTTGTCGAGTTAGGCGCGTCAGGTCGCTTCGTGAGGGTTAGTCGCGAACTGTTGGCGGGTGGGAGGCTGGCACGGTTTATATGGAATTTTGCGCGCATGCGTAGTGTTAGGCCCAATTGTTCATGCACCGGTACACGTAGATGCATGCCTACCGCGCTGGGATGTCGCTATGGATACATTGTAATATCACAAATGGGGTTGAATTGTGCAACATTATTGCAAGAAAGTTTTAACCTTTTACCAACTGATGAATTTGTGCCCTGACGTGTAAACAGAGCAACGTTTAAAGTAATATTTAAGCTGTACGCTCAAGCTTCTGTTTACAACTAGGACAGATAAGTTACGGTTTATTATACGGTGTCTCACGGCACAATAAACGCTCGTATTTGTTATTTAAAAACTTAACGCCTTTTGATTCCATTGCAGCAATAGAGAGCTCCACTCGTTTAATTGAAATCAGTATACTATAGGCGTTTAATATAAGAATGGGTAAATAATGGGCAAATACTAGTGTAAGTGCGATGACTTATTTCATTTATGACTTTCAGTCACAATTGAGCTAATGAACTTGGTAGTTCTTTGATCTTGTCTTAATTTTCAGTTCAATTGTATTTATTTGGTGAACATTTAACACGCACTGGTCAAATAATTGTTAATAAAGTAGAACATTTGATTGAGTGTAATTTAAACAGTGATCAAAGTTCGAAATTGTGTGCAATTATAGGTCGAAATCATTTTCAATGCTGGCTGTGTCAGATAATGTTTTCTAAAGAATCTGTACCGAAATTCTAAACGATAGGTACTAAAGATAACCTTCAATACCGTTTACACCTTTAGTAAATCTACTAAGCTATATCACTGATATAGATCAGAGAAGTTTTTTAAGCAGTAGGTTATAATATTTTCAAAAGAATGATGAAACTTTTATAATTATTTCCATGTACACATACCTATGAACATTTCATTTAGAAAATCCTTTCACTGTAAAGATCATGACTATCCTTTTTTTTATCAGCCTGCACTGTCCCACTGCTGGACAAAGGCTTTCCAATCCTGTTTACAATTTGGCCTCTCTAACCAATCCGTTAAGAATGACTATCCTTAATCCGTATTAATTACTTCATCTCATTTTACTGTAATATGTTGGGTGGAAAAGCTAAACGACACAGTTTTCAGTTTAGGATCAGGTCTCTACTGAAATATTCCTACGCATTCGCTTATTAAGATACGAGTCATGAGAGGTAATTAAACGCCGGATTAGAATACAATTAGTGAATAATTTTACTCGTGTATAAGTGTAGTTATAGGCGTGTTTACCAAGCCAAGATAAGGCTTCTTCATTAAACAGGAAACAAACCAACAAATTTGTATGAGATCTAAATGATCAATGTTCAAAAGCCAGTAGTTCAAGAATACGGGCCAAAGTAAATAATAAAGAATTTGAATTTGTAGGTATTCATTATATGTACCTCACATGTCTAGATTGAATTTTCAAGAACTGAGTGTCATTTACTGAATCTTCAATAATGTAATCGGCGTCATTTTGAGTCATAAACTCATAACGCAGCTCCCGTGGTGTGAGCCACGTGGTTTTTCTTAATGACTTTTTAAGTAACAGCACGGCACGTGACGTATTCGATCGCACGGGAACGACTTAATTAATTTATAATTGAACTTATTTGTCTCGATTCGACGGATCGCGGTGTCGATCGAGTGCTTGTGACGACAACAGGTGATTAGACCGAGTGTGGGATGGCGTTCCGAAACTTTTGTTTTTACCAACGTGTCTTAAGATTTGGGCGTTATATGATTTTTCACGTGATTAGTCTTTTTAGTTTTTTTTTTTTTTTTCGGATGGGAAGTCATCAAATGACCCCCCACTCTGGGCGGAGCGGAAGGGAGTGTCAGACTTGTACTGACTAAAACCCATCCATGTTCCTTTTTTGCCCTTTGTGTTCCATGGCCGCGGTATCTCTTTCGAACAGTCCCGCAGCCCTGGCAGTCCCGCAGCCCTGGCAGACGTGATTAGTCTTTTATTTTTTTTTTTTTTTTGGATGGGAAATCATCAAATGACCCCCCCCACTCTGGGCGGAGCGGAAGGGAGTGTCAGACTTGTACTGACTAAAACCCATCCATGTTCCTTCTTTGCCCTTTGTGTTCCAGGGCCACGGTATCTCTTTCGAACAGTCCCGCAGCTCTGGCAGGCATCGGCCCATGCGGACCCCTACTCGGTTGCTGACATCTCTTTGAGGCGCGCGTGGAACACGAACGCGCCGTCGACACGGCCTGTCGTCATAAGACGGCCGGACGGCGAGCTAGCCCATAACTCGCCGTCCACAGGCCCGCGCCTACGGTGGCCGGGACGTGATTAGTCTTGAGTCGTAATGTTGCAGTATCGGATCGTATGTTTAGCGAGTGTCTCGATAACTCTGATACTGGATTTGAAGCCGATTAGTTGCAATATGGGAATATGCAATATGCCTTGAGACTACAGGACTTAATATGACGTACCAAGTGTGGGTGTAATATTAACATGTATAGGCGTGATGTTATGTGTGTGTAGGATTTTAAGCTAAAGTTGGAAAGCCTTAAAAGATTTAATCGCTAAAATTGATGTTTGAATTAAAGATTACGAAACTGCCGCTTGCTACTTGATTTCGTATGGGCACCGGCAGAAGGGTGTAAAGAAGTGCACTTGCTTTCTCTGTTGGGAAAGAAAATACGTAGAAAACATTAAGTTTTATTAGGCGTCTAAGTTCCTGTCGAAAATTCATCACCTTGTCAATCAATTTAGTGTACTCCTATACTCTTTTGCTGTGAACACTGAGCATGCACAGGCCGCTTAGCCTCGCGTCTCACATCGTCAGAGCCAGGGCCGTAGGCACGGGGAAGGTTATGGGTGTTCAGACACAACCCCACCCAAATCTAGGTCAACTATCGAGACATCATACCTATTAGAGGCAGAATGCAAACATTTTCGACCTGTCTTCATGGAGCTGAAGATGCACCCCTGAGATGGATATAATCCTGCCGGCGCCCATACCTGTTAATACACCTACTGTATGAGAAAATAACCTTATATTCGTAGAATCTGTAACCTGAGCTGGATAGACGTGACCCTCTACTTAATATACAATTACTTATTTTCAGCATTATTTATTTATTAATTTATGAATTATCGTTTTTCTAAATACTTAATAATTTTGTTCGCAAGACTATCGTCGGTAAAATGATGCATTTGAGTACGAGAAGAGGTCTTTGACCTGTAGTGAGAAGGTAACAGGCTGGTTTTATTTTACGATATCAGAAAGTGTTTTCTTCAATGAATTTTGAAAACAAGTGAGTAATCGTGCGTAAACAAATGTTGACAGCTGATATAATCTTTCCTGAAGGCAGGGCTGTAAACTTGCCGAGCACGTTTCGACTGCGGTGCTACGCTGCCCCGTGACGGTAAGACGTCACCACTCTCGGCTGCGCACACTTTTATTGCACAAACATAAGTTTGTAGTACTAAATGGATGTTTGTGTACCAACTCGTGTAATAGGCAGCCTAACATTTACTCTGTGCTTTCTTGCGTAGGGAAGACACGACCAACCTATTCCTTCATTTTTAACTATACACGTTCCCATTTGTAGGACTAAGTGAGTTCTTCGTGGTCAAATTTTCAAATCAAACCGTTTTAAGGAAACTCACGAAGATTCTAAAATATACCAAGCGTACAATATTCGGTTAATTATTGGTCTATAACAAACAATAACAATTCGATCTCCATAATAGATATAGAAATGATTATGTACATATGAATGAGGCATACGGAAAGTTTTCCCAGCTCCACAACCAACACAAGAGGATAAGTAAAGGTTTAATATTACGTAACGATTAAAATATTTGGCTTCAAAATCATACGTGGCTGTGACAGACTAATTTTAACTGAAACCGACGCCCATGGCAATAAAACCGAAGTTACTTAATATTATTTTGAACGCGTTAATAGAAATCTGTTCATGTTCCCTCGATACACGTCACGAACAAAGTCGATGATCACCGATGCCTGTTACAGGCCAGCTAACGTACCAAAAACTGGAAATTCTAATTACGTCATATCGGAAATCCAGAGCTTTCGAAAACGAGATTACTGCTCATTAAGCCTCGTAAACCGATTGGAACAGACAAATCTACGGCAGTGAACACCGCCTATTGTGTGGGCTAATTACATACTGTTGCATAATACAAAACAGGCTTTAGCCTAACAAGCCGATTATTTGGCTATCGTACTTATAGATGGATGATGCATATTCAATCCTTTTGTGGTCCCCGTCGACCTGTGTTCGTGATTATGACAAAGTGACATAATGTTAATACAATCCAACGTCCATTAAGCATTATGGACGATATGATGCTGCTGGTTTATATTTATAGAATTTAATAATAGATTTGTGAGTAACAGATGACATGTTTACTTACTATTTCTTTGTTAGAATAATGAAAACTGATATCAGGAATTTGTGTACTCGATTAGCAAAGTTGCTAAGATTTATTTGATGTGTTTGACTCATGGATCCGAATCTCGAATGGCAAAATATTTAACTGCATAATTACCCCTGAAGAGTCTGTAGTATAGGCATGTTTTTTGTATAATGGGGTCACCATAGACACATGTCGTCATAGAGGTACAGAGGGCTAGCGTCATGTCTTTTCAGTTAGTACCAAGATTCTTCTCCGGTTTCCCCAGATGGAGGTAACATCTTTCTAAACAAGAGTAACTTAAATAATAACTTGGTTATTTAACGACATTGACGTGGCTAAATGTAGCAAAACGTTTTCTTTATTATTTATTTATAACAACACCAGGCAAACAAAAGCTTCGGATTTCAGCAGACTTTATTTGTGGAATGTTTAAAAATATCATCCCCATCCAAGTTGGTATTTTTAAACATTTACTAAGGTACTGATTACGACTTTTTGTTTGTAACTTTTTCAAATGTCCGGGGGGCGTTATTATGTAGTTCCGAAGTATAACGTTTTAATTTGTCATAAATATAGTACATATGCCTTGATGAGAAATTAAAATTATTGACATATTCTCTACAGCAAATATACCATTGATTATTTTATTACTATGAATAATAAAAGTTCGTTAACATAGTAAAATGGCTTTTGTTAAACCTTGTATCCATGCAGTCTAGTGCAGTGATGTAATTTTAAAGAGAACTTGAGACTAGATATTCGTGAGGACACATTACGTCCAAAATTATTCCGAATCTTTATTTTATCTTGAAGTATGTTTTACTTGTGCGCATTCCATAAGTTATTTTGTAAGAATGATAATGAGTCCGTGTGAGTGCATCATTATTCCGAACATGGCCGCCGAGTCGAGGGATTGGGCTATTTTAGTAAACATGCATTGTTCAACTGTTGGCCCACAGAACGACACGACGCGACGTGGACGGACCAACGCGGTGCTACCTCTTACATATTGATAGATATTGCTAAATAACGTATTTTTACATATCGATTTGCAATATTTGGTCCAGCTGCCTATTTACGTAGATAAAGTAGGCTAGGACATCAAAGACTGTGATGACGATGATGCCATCTAGCAGACTTCGGTTACATGGCTTTCTAGGGTGGTTGTCGAGAGCTTTGGTGTGCTGCTCTTTCATGTGCTTTCAAGTGGCTAGCATATCGAATTTTGGCCGAAAAACTCAATTGGCGACACATTCGAAGACTGTAATAGAGTTTCAGTTATTCAGTTATTCATGTTCTCGTGTGGTTTTCTTTATTGAATTTCTATAAAACGTCTAGAGCTTTGTTTAAGGTTATTGCGTTGTCGGGATTTTTACATTTGATAAGTATCTATTAATGCCTAACTCACAAATGACATTACTCACTTTTTTGTCACATGTCACAGTATATTAGTAAAAAATAAGCTTGTCAAACCGATCGTTCTCACGGATGTTATTCGTTCTTCGCACCTCTACGTGTTAGGATTCTTCATTATTTATTGCCAATTTTAGTTACGTAGATGTTACGATTGGTGGTCCTTTATGCTAATATATCTATTATACGCTTGTTACTCTATTGTTTTATTTTAAGAGCTGTTGCTTAAAATGATTAGGCAGTCTTTGTTTGTAGGAAAGGTTCAAGTACTAAGTCAATATATTGTAAGTATTTAGGTAGCTACATGTATGACATTGTATTACGTTCATAGGTGTCCTATTCCGGAACAAAGGCGTTCGGTTTAAGATCGGCAGCTTAGCATGCTAGTGCCCCACGCCTATTGACATTCGAGCAGCTTCCAGATGGATAAAGGACAGCTTGAAGCACGTTACGCAATATCTTACGAATATTCTTGCCGAAGTCCGGTTCACAGAATCCCAATCAAGCCAATGTGATACATTTTTTGCTCGATCCAGCAATTTGATCCAATAACAATTTAGTTACATTGTTTTTTTGGCTTGTGCTGGTCCGTAACTCCGTAATATGTAAATATGATGTTGGTAAAAAAGCGATAATTTGGACGTTGCATATTTGATTATAGAGATAGTTGTCGTGTATATTATAGGTAATTAACTTAGTTTCGTTAAAACAAAAAAAGGTGTAGAATTAGGACTTTTTTATTTACAAACAGGTACAGTTACCAGCATTAATATGTATACACTTTCCTAAATTTAAAAGCAATTTTCGCGAGAAATAACGATTGTAACCTGGAGATAGGATCTTTTTCATAAAGATATGAGTTCCAAAATACTATGTTCGTAACAACAATAAATTTTAATCAGAACAGTAGGAAAAAAACACTTAAAAGTTGTTAAGTGTTTACATATTGGTGCTCGTGACTGTACAATAAAAACCGAATCTTACAACTTCGTCATTTGATGGCTAAATTAGTGAGTTGATTATGTTTTAAATAATCAAATGGTAACAAATAAATATGCTTAGTTTAACTTGACAATCAATATGTACTGTATTGTATTAGTATTGTACATCATCATCTGCCTAGCCTTTTCCCAACTATATTGGGATCGGCTTCCAGTCGAACCGGATGCAGCTGAATGCCAGTATTTTACATAGAGCGACTGCCTATCTGACCTCCACAACCCAGTTAGTACTGGGTAATAAGATACTCCTTGGTAAGACTGGTTGTCAGACTTTTTGGGCCACTGACTACCTAACCACTGTCAAAGATCTACAAATGACACCCGGGACCAACGGCTTAACGTGCTTTCCGAGGCACGGAGGAAACTCGGTATGTAATGCGTGGTCACCCATCCATATCCACATAGTTATCCTAAAGATCGATCCGGCTGTTATTATTTAGCTGCGAGCTCCTCCTACATACAGTATTGAATATGATCTAGGACATTCTAGGACACCGGACTTGATCATAAACCAACCTTTTCTAAACCATATTGTCAAACACGTGCAAAAAATCGAGTAAGTTTATTTTCCTGCTAATTTGAGATGACAAAACAGATTAACTACTACACCATAACAATCAAAACAACATCACAAAAACCATTGTAGAACAAAATGAATGGGGACTTCGATTAGCTACCTCTGTGGCTATGTCCAAGTTTAGACACAGGTACGCACATCAGTTATGCTCAGAACAATACCGCACTTATGACATCAGCTGTCACAATGGGCTACTAAGCTTGTATCGTTGTCAGTACTATCATCGGGGAAGTGAGAACAGCGTACCTACTGCTATTGTGTTTAAAGTTCAAGGATATATTCCAGGTACTTCCTAACACATGACATTTTATGTAACGCACACCTTGTATTTAAAAAGATCGTCAACTTGTTTGTGTGATTAGGATATCTTTAATCTTACTGCGATGAACGGAGAGTTGTATAACGATCGAGAGAACATTTTTAGGGTTCCGTTGCGAAATAGAAAAAACGGAACCCTTATAAATTCGTCCTATCCGTCCGTACGTCACAGCCCTTTTACTACAAGACTATGCACCACACTGTTGAAAATTGGAGAGTAGGTGACTTCTATTAAACCGTTACACAAATATAATGAGAAAATATGAAAAAAATAAAATAGACCCTCCATAGGTACATGTAACTAAGGGTTGAAAAAAACAATATTTACTTACATAACTGTGTGGGTGTCTATCGATAGCTCTTGAAAAATGATATCGAGGTTCCGTTAATCCTTTTTTTCGTGAGTCAATGGTTGATGAGATATTTGCTTCAAAATTCGTAAAAATTGTGTGCCTCTAATTTCTAAAGTAAAAGGAGGAAAATTCTGAAAAACTGTAGGTTTGTAGAACGTCAAAAAGTTTTCAACAAAACAACTTAATAACTTTTTGGTTTGAATAAGATGTCATTATTTAGTTTTTCAGTTACACTCTTTTGTCAAACTGCAGCAGTAGCTTCGTTTTTACTATGAAAAACAAATTTAGTTTTGCTCTTGAGTGTAAATTTCATATGAATGAGTAATTAAAAAATATTGTAATTATATTGTTCGGTGCTACGGAACCCTGTGTGTAATCCGGGCAAGTACGAGTCTCACTTGGCCGGTTTTTTAAACTTAAAAAGCTGGTTGGGTCAGACTGGAAGCTGAAGTCGGAGCAGAAGGTGTTGTGGCGCAGCTTGGGAGGCCCAGGTCCAGCAGTGGACGGCGATAGGTTGAGTCGACTTATATTGGATGAAAACAGGAACTCAACCTTTCAGATTTATCTATGCCGTCTCAACTTGCCGGATCACCCTCTGCCCCGTTTTAAGTCCCAACTATACCTGTAGAGGTGTAATTACTTGTTATTTTATCGACACCTACATAGTGTAGGAGACTAGAAGATTATTAACTGTAACAATTTGAATAACTACATAAATACATACATATAATGCAATTAAAACCGGCTGCATTTTGCATATTACGCAATCATCATCATCTGCCCAGCCTTTTCCCAACTATGTTAGGGTCGGCTTCCAGTCTAACCGGATGCTGCTGAATACCAGTATTTTCCAACTGACCTCTACAACCCAGATAGCACTAGGTAATACGATACCCCTTGGTAAGACTGGTTGTCAGACTTTTTGGGCCACTGACTACCTGTAACGACTGTCAAAGATCTACACATGACAGCCGGGACCAACGCCGAGGCACGGAGGAAACTCGGTATGTAATGGGTGGTCATAACACGCAAACAACGTTGTATTATTATGTAAAAAGGGTATTGTATATGTGTAGCTGTAGAATCAGCTGATACGACTGTTACATGATTGATATGCACCAATTTACAGTCTGCCCAGTTCAACTAGATCCGTGGCCAAACGCGGAACGAACTTCAAATGTATGGAGATAAACATATTATTTAATTCGTCCTTTGTAAGCTATACCGTCTTGAAATATCTACATATATTGGTTAGCTATTATGTGCTTTGACAGTGATTAAAGAACACTTAAATTCCTGTCGCTTAGGCGACAAAAACCGAAAGTTACAAATGTAAAGTATCGATTATCAATACGCTGCCAAAATGGTAACTGTTTTTTTTTCCTTTAAAAGCTTCGTTCTAGTTTTCTTCAAAAGAAAAGTATTAGTTTATTGGGGACGGTGTTTCAAATATCAGGTTTCTTCATTGTATCGATGATTATAATGATTAAAGGTAAAATAATGAACATAAAATACTCGCATAGATACACAGTTTTTACATAGTTCGGATTCAGCCCATTTTCACAATTAATACGGTTCGATTTTCAACTCTCAGCTCAGCAACGAAAGTTCATAATTTAATAGTGGAGTATATAAGAATAAGAATAAGAATAAGAATAAGAATAAGAATAAGAATAAGAATAAGAATAAGAATAAGAATAAGAATAAGAATAAGAATAAGAATAAGAATAAGAATAAGAATAAGAATAAGAATAAGAATAAGAATAAGAATAAGAATAAGAATAAGAATAAGAATAAGAATAAGAATAAGAATAAGAATAAGAATAAGAATAAGAATAAGAATAAGAATAAGAATAAGAATAAGAATAAGAATAAGAATAAGAATAAGAATAAGAATAAGAATAAGAATAAGAATAAGAATAAGAATAAGAATAAGAATAAGAATAAGAATAAGAATAAGAATAAGAATAAGAATAAGAATAAGAATAAGAATAAGGATAAGAATAAGAATAAGAATAAGAATAATTAGTAGTATTATTTCTCATAAGTAAACTAAAACTAAAATATATTCTACAGTCGCAAGTATTCAATAGTTCAATTTAGATGTCAGCGACAGCGACCTGCCCGATCTAGGTTTATTTAAACCTGCCGCCGCGGTATATACGTGCCGCCTAGTGAACGCCTAGTGCCGCGGGTGAAAGATTACTCTCTAGGTTAGTCAAACTTTTCATGTAACTTGGATAATGGTACCGTCTGCTTTGACAATATCAATGGCAGACTAAAAAAGAATTAAAAATAAGACCTATTTTTAATTTTTTTATTATTATTTTAACTATGAAATTGAGGTTTATTTCACACATTTTGTTCTATTTGTAACTTTGTTTTTTCCTTATTCCATTTTTATTGGATTAATTATTGAATGACGTCCCTTTTAGAGTTTAAAAACCGTACTAGTAGTTGCATATTGCCTCATAGGGTAGTGTGTCAAAACACCTTTTTCAATGTGCCGTCGGTTTCACTACTTCAAGTAGGTATATCTTTGTCAAAGATTGTGTTTCGAGAATTTAAGATACGCAGACAACATAGCTTTTATCACACTAACTATTCCAATTGCATCATACATAATCGGTTCAGTAGCTTCCAAGAAAAAAAAATGTTAAAATGGAAATATCACTTTTCACGAAATCGTCAATACAAATCGGCAATTTCATACTTTAACCTCTAACATATTGGTTCTAGGTACCTACATATTTTTTTTTTTAAACTACCAAGAAAAGTGAAACCATATTCGTAAATAGTTCGTAACTGTCCACACAACAAGCGAAATGTGGATGTACTTTGGAACACCTCTGCCTAACCCTTCGGGGAAAATACAGGCGTTATGTTATGTATGAATGTCATAGTAGCTGTTTTTGTTAGAAGTAAATCCATCATATTGCTAACACTATTTATTCTGTTTATTCGTTGCACACTAGATTTTATATTATTTTTTATTATTACTATATTCGTATCTGACCATGGCATCACTTTGGGCCCTAAAAAAAATGTTGCAGCACCATGCTGAGATAGGGACCTTTTGGCCTCGTACAGGACCAATTTAATTTGTTCATCTTTTTTATGTTTACTTTTTATATAATTTTTGTATTATTGTAATCTCATCCGTTTATTTTTTGTTTTGTACTGTGTGAGTTTAATAAATACTTTTTCTTTCTTTCTTTATTTGACGTGGCCGATGGACCCGATGGTCCGGTTGATCCACTAAAGAAAACACTGTAGACTCATTTTTAGTATTTTTTTTCTCATATAGTCGCTCAATGAGGTGAGGTTCTAATTAAACCTATCTACATAGTTTATGCACATAATTAATTAACTTACATTTCGTTAGCTTACTTGTGCCTGAAAGATCAATAAGAGCTTCATACACGGCGTAGTATCCATAGAGTTAGAAAGTCAAACTAATATTTGTTTGGTTGAACTTTATTTGCTTGAAATTACTGGAAATGTAACTGTAATACAATCGAAGAATCCATATTAAAATTTAATTGTGGTCGAGGGTTTCTTTGAAGCGATCCGTTTGGTTGATGTTCACCGCAGGTAGACGGCGCTGGGAACTCCAGAGTACGCGGAGTACGCGTATGGAGAGTACGCCGAGTACGGCACTACGCCGGCTGCTGGGTAGTAGCTCGCGTAGTCGACTCCACTGGAGTAGGGCAAGAACTGAGGTTTGGGGTTCGGCGCGGCGAAAGCCACCACCAACAAAGCGAAGAGGGCGAACTGTAAACAAAAATAAAATAATAATATTATTAGAGTTTTTTACTTTTCAGAAGCTTTCACGTCAAAAAAGGAACAGAACTATTGTTTAATCCTTTAATGCTTATCCAGAAACGTAACAGATGTATTACTAAGAGAAATATAATTGTGCATACGTTGGACATTAGAAAAATATTACTCATGCCATGTATGGTTTCCAAGTTTGAAGTGGACATTAATCGCACTTATACTCTTAATATTAAAGGGTAACAAAACATTAAATATATGCATAACTAACTTAGGCGGGCAGTGAACTTACAGGAGCAATCAAAACTTAAATATGAACTAAATTATAACTATGTGAATGAAAGCCACTCCAAAAAAGATTATCTGGAATATCGGGACATCTTGAGGACTCTCCCTACTGTTCTAAGTATGAACTAAGTTTCGACGTTATTACAGGGCAAAGTTTCAACCCGTTTCAACTTTAATTGTTTCTCAAATAAAAAGTTATCTAAGTTTAGCCCCCTTTTCAAAGAAGTTTGAAAAATAAAGTTTCTAAATGTTTTAATGATGATTATGAAAGGGACGAAAAAAGAAGCAGAATACTTACGAATTTAGCAAACATGTTGATAGAGCGATGCAGAGTACTGAATCATACTTAGCTTCAGTAACGAGGAGCTTATATAACAAAATTTTAGCCTTGATCTTTATAGTACATGATCTATTTTGTTAGGATGACAATATGTCAACTCAAAGCGAGGGCGCGCTGTGAGGTCGATGATCTGCGGGTTCTATAGAATATCCACATCCTGACTCGCCTTGTAAGGAAACTGTATTGTAATCCGTACATTACTTTGCGCTAAAGTGAAGCTTTGGAAGCGGCGACATATTTGTTAATATATGAGGACGAGCTAAGAAACTCAAAGTGACTAAAGATAAGCCGAAGTACGGTTACACCTAGTTCTAACCGGCTAAACCTAGGTGCGGCCGGTAACAGTTGTCTATCCTTTTATTGCTAGGACACGCCGACTAAATGGATTAGGTTAGGTTAGGTTAGAACTGCGACCAAACACTACATCCAAATTGATCGCATGTTCTAACCGAAGATAAGTAGGATACATCTAAGTTTAACCGGCTGGACCTAGTTGTACCCGGCTAAAACTAGGTGTAGCCGCACTTCGGCTATTAGCCGTAACATATACACAAATTGCGACTGCCTAGTATGCTCTAAAAGCAATAAAAATGAAACGATGCATAATTTATTCTTTTAAGTTTGCGTGTGGCAGCTTTGGTATAAACAAAGACGTCCTACTTGGTGATGTAGAGCGCGTCTCCTGTACGTTTGTCTGTGCTCATAATTTACAATGATTCCCAACAGAATCATTTGTAAGTACCTATAGGTTTTCCGTTATTGTTTGAGTGTCCAAGGACATGAGCCACCTATAAATGTTGAGGGAGGAGTTGAATTGAAAACAGTACGAGTGCTTTACTGCAGTGTATCGGGAGCCACCGGGACTTGTTTAATAGATAAATAAATACAATCTTATATTAATATGTTTGCCAAACTGGTGAGTACAGTTTCTAGTTTTGTAAGATCTTGGTTTAAAGTTTTATATGTATGTGTCCACTTTCCACTTATTCCCTTTTCTTCTTCTTCTTCTTCCTCGTTTCCTCATGACTGAGGGTCATGACCACAAGAGGACGTGGCTTTTACCACCATCGCTCTCCATGCGGATAGATGCCTGGAAATTCACTCCACAGACTCTATTCCATTTTACTTGAGGAATAAATAAACCTGTAGCAATGCTCTACAGTCTGGTATTTACAAAACACTACGATTATATGGACTATCCCAGACAATATTTCACATGAGTATTGATAACCAAAACCATGGTCATTGGGAGGCTATAAAGACATTTTTTATATATGATATAGTAACATTCTCAAATAACAAAAACAAATGTGTGTGTTTGTTTGGGTATGTATCGATTCCCAGCGTCCCATTGATAAAAGACCGATGTTTTTCATTTACGTAATAAGCGTATGTCACAAACAGATCTTAATATTTCGGTGCTTACATCGAATTTACTTGAAAGTATCAAATATTTCTCTCAAGGAAAAAATATTACATTATGTGTTACCTGCTGAGTTTACGTTACGTTTAATTTTTGGGTTGTCATTGTTGTTGACACATCTTCAGCTTGTAAATTGAAGATGTGTAATTTTATATTAATCTTTCGGCAAGGGAATTGGCGCTACTTAAGCTAAAACTCCATTAACTTTTTACAATAATCACTTTTCAATTTAGTTTTTGGTTTTTAACTCAACTTGTAAGTTGTAAATGAGTCATTTTTATTTTATCTTTTGGTACATACCTATGGCATAGTGTTAATCTATTGCGCAGTGACTCTAAACATCGAAATTATAAGTAAAGATTTAAAAATAAAAATTGTTAGATTACAACATATTCTATTATCATTATAAAACGTCCATTATATTCATATCTAGCAGCCCGCACACAGTCTGCGGAGAGGATTACCGCCCACTCCCTCTCATAGAGAGAAGGTTTGTGTCCCAGCTGTGGGAATGTATCAGTCTGATAATGCTTAAACGTCCACTATACAATTATGAGTTGGTGGGTCGTCTCCCAATTAACTTTAGGACGTTTATCCCATGTTGCCCTAATCAACAAACTTCACAATCGGCGGCAAAATGTTGGTATTAATAACCAGGGCGGTGCTACCTATTCTTAAGTCAAGTATCTAAGTAATTTTCAACCAGGTTAACAACTTTCTTAATTTGCTGGGACCCTCAAAAGGACTATCAAATTATAGGATTTGTCAATAAGGGCGAATTTATTGAAATATTGTTTACTGAATATGGGAGCAGAAATACTATAACTAGATTCCGTAGAAAAGATCAGGCATGATTTCCACCCACGCTCGTTCAAATCGTCCGTTTGTGTCAGACCTAAGCCTGTTGCAAAGTTTTGTGTGGACCTCGCATTGAGTCAACTTTGCAGATTTAAAGCCACTTTGTTTTGCTGGCTTACTATCATAACCGCTATTAAGGCCATCTGGCCCAAGACGAATAGAGTCGTTGACTTCCCCAGTTTGATTAGAACTAGTACTCGACAAGATTCCACAACAAATAACATAACATCACGCCTGTTGTCCCCGAAGGGTTAAGCAGGGGTTTACCTTTGGTACACCCATATATCGCCTTTTATGTTTGAACCCCATGTAATAGGGGACGAGCCTCTTGTTACCAACCGGGTACAAATCCTGCCTCCGAATGATTTAACAATGAAGACTTTTAAAACACTTCAGTGTGAATAACGCATAATGAATTTGTAACAATGATCATTGTAGCCATTTACAAATAGGTTCATGATGTTAATTGCCAAGTTTTAGAATGCATCCTGCATTCTAAAAGTTGGCAATGTCACAAATATCTGTCAAATATATCGCTGTTATGATAAATTTATTTAATAATACTAAGATATTAGCATAGTTGCAAACTTTCAGAATGCACCCTTTGAAGTATTTTGCCTTCTTAGCTAGTATTGAAAACGGAGACTAGTGAAGTAAAAGTTTTCTCAAATATTTTTCTATTCCCAGATGATCTTGTTCGCCGTGCTCGCGTTGGCCCTGGCGCGGCCGCAGCTGTACTCCGGCTACGGCGGCTACGCGTCTGGTTACCCCAGCTACTACGGCGGCTACGGGGGCTACTCCGGGTACTCCAGCCCCGTGGGCTACAGCTCCTACGGCACCTACGGAGCCTCCCCCTACAGTTACGGCTACGGCTATTACTGAACCTAAGTTATGATGCCCCAATGTTTACGCCTACGTGATGTACTTACTTTTATGTTAATTTCATGCAATATAATATGTTATAAAAACTGCTAGTTTTTTTTTTACTTTTTTCCCTTTCTTCCCTGATAGGTGGCCAGGTCTAGCGTATAAATATACTGAAAGACATTTTAAAGCGCTTTCCACAAAAATCGTGTATCGTTTCACAAAGTCAGCAAACTTCGAGAATGTTTCACGGTGACATCGAATGATCTGCATCTAGTAAGACAACTCATAAATTACGGTCTATTTTAAATAACCCGTGTAAGAAAATCTACTCTACATAGATTAGCAAGTTCATGCTCACATACCTACAGTATTTATGATTATTAATAACAGGCAGCAACAATGTAATGAAGGCCTTAGCAATAGGACCGATAGAGATGGATGCCGCCTAACGCGGATGTCGATCGCCTATGTATATGGAGCAGGTACATAGATTCATTCATTACACTGAAGATCAAGGACACTTTTTATCTCAGTACGACAAGACTGCTAATCGGGGCGTGGTCGTTTAGATCTGTATATAAGCCAGGACCGGCCGGCAAACGTTATCACTTGTGACAGAAATCCCAAGTTACTCTACAACCATGTTCTTCAGACTGGTAAGTTAGTCTAATCATAAATTGTCTTAATAATATTTATATTTTAATCCTCGGTAATACCTGTCAAACCTAACCTTAAAGCCAACTATCAAATAAGATGTGTTTTTACTACCCGTCACCATTTTTTTATTATATGGATGTTTTTTTTTCTTTACGTTGGGTAAAGCTGTTACACGCAATATAGCGCTGTACTATATATAGCAGTCACTGAAGAAATAACTGAAAAAATAAGCTTAAACATTTGATGTATTTTTCCTAGATGTTGCACATAGCCTTCAAAATATGCCCTATATTCAAACAAGTGAAATTCTACCTCTAAATAAAAGGTCGACCAAGTTATTAGGAAATACGATTCGGGTAAACGTTTTAGTACCGTTTATCTTGTTAGCGAAAGACATCATCGTCGTAACAAGAGGACAGAGTTATTGGCTCGAATATAACCCACTTTCAGGGCTTTTGAACGGTTCATTTTATTATAACCACACGTTTTATGGTTTCACTTAGGGATAACTATGAAAACAGTCTCATTTTTTGTTGCTTCAAAATATGATTCTATAAAATGGCAGCTATGCGACTGTGATATCGTTTTGTTGAATTGTATTATGTTTACTTTTTTAGTCAGCATCAAGATTTTAGAACCCTAGTGCAAATTCAACGTCTGCTTAAGTTTTCACAGGATCATTTCATGTAAATTTACCATAACTAAATATTACCACAAAACATGACACCAATTGGCTACGCTGAAGTCGATTATATTTTCCAACAACACAGAATTACTTGTGAACAGGCGAAAATAATATAAATGCTTGTTCAAAGTTTGATAGAATTCTATGTATAGATTCTTTGTTAAATTGTCATTAAGTCACTGCATGCAATTACTTCATGTAATTTTGAAGTTTTTGTTTTCATATTGTGTTTTTAGAAGTGAAAAAGAAATGTTGAATTTGTGTTATGATTTAAGCTACAAATGAAATGGTCTCCGTTTTACAAACATTTGATAAAACTATTGAAACACTTAATAACACTTAATCTTCATTATACCATTGCAACAAGTCATTCAAAATTCAATGTAAACCAAGTGTTCATGTTATTAATAAGGTTGTATTTTGTTTTCAGTTCGCCCTCTTCGCCGTGTTGGCCGTGGCTTTCGCCAACCCCAACCCCAAGCCTGACCCCCAGCTGTTCGCTTACAATGCCGCAGCTGCGTACCCCTTAGGCTACGCCGGTTACGCCCCCGTTGGCGCGTACGCCGCTCCCTACGCTGCTGGTGCCTACCCCTACGCCTACGGGGCGTACTACCGTTGATAAAATCATCAGAACTACTCTTGCTTGCTCAATGACACCGACTACCAATCGTTTGATCGTGTTTTAATATAAGTTTTTATCGCAAATGTTTTTTGTTTTATTCGATCGTATGCATGCTACCCACGTACTTGCGCTCGCATGCGCGGAAGGAGCTGAATTTTGACAGCTGTCAAATCGAAGGCATAACGAATTCTTTACTTTTTTATTGAGTCTAATCTACATGTAGGACGTGCGACATGTTTTGTTTTTGTGCGACACAGTGCGACATTTAATAATGAAGGAAGTTGTCACTGTTGGCGAAGTTTCTATTGTTGAAATATGTAGTAGCAATGCTACTACATATTTGAAAGCTAAGTAAGTGCTACTGTAGCATTTCTATCGACATGCAGTACATAGCTTTGAACAGATAATACTTACTGGTGAGGAGATGGATTAGATTCCCTAGTCGGTAGAACCTCGATATAATTTTCAGTTGAGAATAGCCTGTGAGCCTTTATCGTAACATAATGACTATCTCTTATACTATGATCGCATATTTCTGTACGAGTATCTATCGATGACTTTTACAAAATGCTCCCGATTGTCACCGCTGAATATAAACTACATATTATGTGTATCACTGAATTATTAGGCCGATTACATTTTGATATCAAAATTAAATTGTCGATAACATAAAATAGATGTCTGTATTAAAATATTATGCATGACCATTCGGTCCAATATAATAATTGTGTTCGAGTGCAGGGTTACGTGAGCTCAATGTCAGCGGCAGATGTTCCAATGTGCCTGCCGCTGGCATCCCCTCGACCCCCAATCCAGTGAGAACATACACTATACACATAATGTACCCTTACGTAACATTTTATCGCAAACGAAACTAACCAAATTCCTTTTATGTAGGTAAATGGCGGTAAAATGAAATTCAACATTTCTTGTTTTCATATTGTGACTTAAAACATTTGTGCGACTGCTGAGCATGAAGTTTCAGTCAGGAATTTTTCAGAACAAGTCTCGGGGACTGAATTTGTGCCCTGTTGATAGCAATAGGCTCGCACCCTTTTACATGGCCCTTAAACATAACTAGTGAAATGTGGGTGTACTATTAGGTACAACTCTGCATAACCCTTAGGGTCAGCGCAGACAGAGAGGAATAATCCCCGCGCGGTCTCGGGCATTTTCTTTACGGATCGCGTATGCGATCGAGGACGCGCGAGCATTTTTTGTCAGGTTCAAGCATTTATCCACTTTATTGTAATAATTTTAAAGTTTATTTTCAAGTGCGTTAATAAAATCCTCTCCGCTGTGCTCTGTTCTGTCTGCGCTATCCCTTAGGGGATTACAACGGTCAGAATGGATGTTGAAGTCGGAGAAAAGGGTGTTGTGGCGCAGCTTGGGAGGCCCAGGTCCAGCAGTGGACTGCGATAGGTTGAATTGACTAAAGAAGCTAAAAACGATTTGTCTTATATTGGATGAAAACAGGAACTCAACCTTTCAGATTTATCTATGCCGTCTCAACTTGCCGGATCACCAGCTACCCTGTTTTAAAGTCTCAACTATAAAGCACCAGCTACACCTATACAGGTATAAATACTTGCTATTTTGTCAACACCTACATAATGTAGGAGACTAGAAGATTATGAATTGTAATAATTTTAATAACTACATAAATACATACATATTATGCAATTAATACTGGCTGCACATTGCTTAACAAGTAATCAACGTAGTATTATTATGTTAAAAGAGCATTCTATATGCGTAGCTGTAGAATCAGGTGATACGACTGATACATGATTGATATGCACCAATTTACAGTCTGCCCAGTTCAACTAGATCCGTGGCCAAACGCGGAACGAAATTCAAATGTATGGAGATAAACATATTATTTCATTCGTCCTATGTAAGCTATACCGCCTTGAAATATCTACATATATTGGTTAGCTATTATGTGCTGTGACATTGATTAAAGAACACTTAAATTCCTGTCGCTTCGGCGATTCGATTTACTTGTAAAACCGAAAGTTACAAATGTAAATCAAAGTATCGATTAACAATTTCATACGCTGCCAAAATGGTACTTAACTGTTTTTTCTTTATAAACTTTGTCCTAGTTTTCTTTGAAAGGAAATTATAGTTGATTGGGTGTTTCAAATTGGGTTCTTCATCGATGATTATTATGATTTTCACGTTATAAACATTAAATGCTCTCAAACCCAGTTTTTATGGAGTTAGTATCCTGCCCATTTTCACAATTAATACGGTTCGAATTTCAACTTTTAGTTCAGCACCGACAGTTGAAAATTCAACAGTGGAGCTTTTATATAGGCATTCATTTACGTGCTGCCTAGTGCTAGTTAAGACGGTCGGGTATTAGCGTGCTTTAGGTAAGTCAAATTTTTCGTGTAACTTAGTTATTGGTCCCGTCTGCTTTGATAATATAATAATGGCAGACTAAAAAAAAACTTAACATGTCGGTTTTAGGTACCAAATCTCTTTGTATGTAAATGTGTGGTTTTGTGTTACTATACAATACAAATATGTAAACTAAATTTTAGGAGTATACCCTACAGCACCCCGCTCCGGAGACCGTAAAGGGCGATAAAAATCTGGAAATTTGAGCCGTCGACCAGAACGAGTAGTACACTCGGTTTGGTCGCCAGATGGAGTATCTTGAAGGGGGTCGGTTTTGTCGGCCAATATGTTGACTAGTTTTAGGCGGTCTATCGAGACCGTGACCTCTTTGCCCTTAAATAAAATTTTAAATGTTTCGTCACCCCTTTGCAGAACTTTATGAGGTCCTTTGTAAGCTGCTTGTAGCGAGCCACGTAATGCGTCTTCACGAAGGAACACGTGATCATTGATCTGCAGTTCCTTAAATATAAATATGCTTGATTTATTGTGACAGGAAGCTGGAGTTGGCTTCAAGCTGTGGGCAAACTTGCAGATGCGCGCGGTAAAGTCCGTGATGTCAGTCGTTCCGTCACCATGATGGGAGAAAAAAATCTCCTGGGAGCCTCAGCGGTTCGCCGTATACTAGTTCGGCGGTAGACGCTTGGATATCCTATTTGAGTGCACTCCTTATATCAAGCAATACCCACGGCAGGGACTCGGTTCACTTGTCATTGGCATGACACGTGATGGACGCCTTGAGTTGCCCGTGAAATCGCTTCACCATGCCGTTACACGTTGGATGGTATGCCTTTGTCCATTTGTACAATTGGACAAGACAATTGTTCGAACAGAGCCGACTCGAACTGACGGCCTCGGTCCGTAACAATGTCGGTTGGACAGCCAAACCGGGCAATCCATCCAGACCTCTGGCCACCTGGTAAATAGGTCGACTGCCGTCAGACAGTTTCTAAAGCCTTGTGAAATTGGGAGCGGGCCCACAAGGTCAATGTGGATCGTCCTGAAACTGGTGCGTGGGAGATGATACGCTCCTAAAGGCGCAGATACGTGGCGACTCACTTTAGCCCGATGGCATGCGAGACAATCTCGAGCCCAGTCCCTGCAGTCCTTCCTGACGCCTGGTCAAACGAAGCGCTCTGCGATTAATTTGGCAGTCGCTGAGACGCCTGGGTGACTGAGGGAGTGCAAGCTGTCGAATGCTTGCTTCCGCAGCATTTTGGCACAAATGGTCTGGGAGACGCTGTACTGACGTCGCAGTACACGGACATACGCTTCCCAGGGACCTGAACCTTCTCAAGCACCAGTGCAAGCACCTTCCTGAAGAAGCTTCTTCAGTTCTGGATCTGGTGCTTGAGAGTCCGCGAGGGTGCTGAGGCTGACCGACACTTGCAATTCCTCCACGCGAAACAAGGGTTCGGTGACAACATTGTCTTTGCCAGCAATGTGCCTTACCTCGGTGGTGAATTGGGTATGAAGTCTAGGTACCGGAATTGCCTAGGCGAGCAGTTTCTCTTCCGTTCGTGGAATGCACAACTGATCGGCTTATGGTCCGTGTTCACGACGAAGTGCCTAACCTCCAGCATGTGGCGAAAATATTTGATGGCCTCATAAATGGCCAGCAGCTCCATGCCATATCCCGGAGAGTACTTTACTTGCGAAGGGCTAAGTTTCTGGGAAAAGAAAGCTTTTGGCTGTCAGCTGTCGTCGCTAAGCTGCTGTTACACCGCGCCGATTGCAGTATGCGACGCATCGGTAACCAATGCGAGTTTGGCATTGCAATCGGGGTGGGCTAATAAGGCAGCATTAACTAGGCTTTCCTTTCAGTCCTCGAATGCTTGTAAAGTACTTTACGCCAAACATATGAGGTGCGAGCCCTTTACGTTGCCAATTAAGAGGTTGTGAAGTGGTGCCTGTATTTGTGCTGCGTAGGACACGAAACGCCTATAAAAGTTGATCATGCCCGGAAATAGGCGCAACTGACGCGGTGTCCCGGAGGTAGCCTAAGAAGGTTACCTCCAGAATACCGAAATCGTACTTGGACGTGTTAACTAACATGCCGAAGTCCTTCAACCTATCAAAAATAATATGGAGACGCTCCTCGTGCTCTACTACTGTCCTAAAAAAATAAAAAATCGTCTAAATAGCATTAGCAGAAGTCTAGCCCTCTGGTCATTTCGTCGACAAAACGATGAAACGTCTGGCCTGCGTTACGCAGACCAAAAGTCATGTACGGAAACTCGTACAAGCCGAACGGTGTGCTGATGGTGGTCTTCGAAATGCCGTCCGGGTTGACAGGTATCTGGTTGTAAGCTTTCACGAGGTCGATTGTTCTCAAAATTCAATGCTGTGCACAATCTTGAAAGTGCCTAATCGGATACCTGTCAGTTACTGTTCGCGCGTTGAGCATGCAATAGTCTCCGCAAGGTGACCAATCGTCGTCCTTTTTGGGGGTGAGATGGAGTGGAGATGACCAGGGCTTCTCCGAGCCTGGCAGTTCCATTAGCCAGCATCAGCTGGAACTTCTGCTGTGCAATTTTTAATTTTTCCGGCGCTTATCGCCGAAACAAAGAAGCTATTGGCGGGCCAGGGGACGTGCTGATATGGTGTACGGTATTATGTGGTGAGGTGCATAATGTTCCGGCAGTTCGGGTGATGTCGGGAAAGTTGTCGTGTATTTTGTGATTCCTCGAGGCGCTAGAAGACACCTTTACAGAAAATGAAGAGCAATCTGATGGATTCGAGGCTATACAAGACACATTGGTGCTACTGTCGATTAACCGTTGATTTCTACAGTCAACGGTTAACGAGTAAAAACAAAAAATCTACGCTACGATTGGTTTTGTAACCTCAACTACCACAAAACGCCACTTAAAGACCTTCAACTTTGGTTTACCACAAGGCAGTGTATTTGGTCTTCCTCTGTTCCTAATTTATACACGGTTAATTTTAGGTTGTTCTGGAACTGAAAGCCATAAACTCGATTATCGGACTCGAAACGATTTTAACTATTATTTTTAATAAATAACAATAAAAAACAATCGTTTTTTTTTTAAATTTTGGGATCTTGAAGTAACGTTTCTTTGCGATCAATGCACACGTATATGACGACACTGTGTGCTCGGACTCACTATCACTCATCTTATTAGTGTTCGACTCGGGGTCACCACTATAGAGGTGTTGTCGAGTGTGTTAGATAGGCAGAAGTATAAGTAAAAGTCACTACCTAGGGACTCACAGTTATATTGGAGATTGTTAGTTCACACGCACAACACAAAACACTAGAAGGAGAACAGAGAAGACGATGTAGGTCGCAGTCACGGTAAACACAAAACACGAATAAACAATTAATAGTTAATACAGGCGAAACACGGAAACGATTCGATCGAGGTGTCACAGTATAATAATATCTCTTGTGCGCACGCGTCGTTGCGAGGCTCGCTCCGACTAAAGGTCACGGAAAGGGCAGTCAACGATCGCGTGCTGCTTCGCATCTCTCTCGCTCGATACACGTCACGATGATGACGTAGCTCGGCCGCGGTGCGATTCCAGTACACTATACTAAATCCCGGCATCATCCTACATTATATCGATAAAAGCCGTCGATGTGTAATAAGTGATTATTACAAATACATGTAAATAAATCTGTTTGTATGTAAATGTATTGTGTTTTAACAAATTATTAGCCTTGATGACAATATGTCAACGCAAGGGCGCGCTGTGAGGTCGATTAAAATTAAGATTTATTTATTTTTATTTATTTGAGTTTGAGGTACTTTACCTCGTGATCGATGATAAATTAATATATTTAGCTTGAAAAAGATATTTACAGGTTTCTTTAATTTTTTTTCACAATATATTTTTAGTATAAAATTAATGGAAACAAGTTTGTTTCTTTAAATTTTCAAAACAAATGCTTATACAAGCTCATTAATTTAGTTAAAAAGTAGGTTTACAATTAGGTACTGTTGTGTTTTTCTGTAGAGAAAATAAAAGAGGTCATATTTGATGGGTCGCATCGCTACATTCATCACGCTTGTTATACCCTAAGGCTTGGGGGTTTATCTGTGTACACCGACTTTTCGCCTCTTACCACATGTGATAGTGGTTTAAACAAAGAGGCGAGCCTCTTGTCACCAACAGGGTACAAATCCTGACTCTGAAAGATTTGATGTGTATTTCTTTTAAAACACTCGACGAAACTACTATCACACATCAGTGTGTATAACGTATAATGAATTTGTGACAATGATCATTGTAGCCGTTTACAAATAGGTTCATGATGTAAACAGGGTGCATTCTAAAAGTTGGCAATGTCAAAATATCTGTCAATTATATCGCTGTTATGATGAATTTATTTAATAATACTAAGAAATTAGCAACGTTGCAAACGTTTAGAATGCATCCTCTGAAGTATTTGCCTTCTTAGCTAGTATTGAAAACGGAGACTAGTGAAGTAAAATATTTCTCAAATATTTCCTATTCCCGGATGATCTCGTTCGCCGTGCTCGCGTTAGCCCTGGCGCGGCCGCAGCTGTACTCCGGCTACGGCGGCTTCGCGTCTTACTACCCCAGCTACTACGGCGGCTACGGGGGCTACTCCGGGTACTCCAGCCCCGTAGGCTACAGCTCCAACGTCACCTACGGAGCCTTCACCTACTACACTAGTTTTTTTTTACTTTTTTCCCCTCTCTTTCCTGATAGGTGCCCAGGTCTAACATTTAAATATACTGAAAGAAGTTTTAAAGCGATTTCCACAACAACCGTGAATCGTTTCACAAAGTCGACAAATTCGAGAATGTTTCTCTGATCTGCATCTAGTAAGACATAAATTACGGCCTTTTTTTAAATAACCCGTGTTTGAAAATCTATTCTACATAGATTACCAAGTTTAAGCTCACATACCTACAGTATTTATTTTTAATAATAACAGCAGCGATAATGTAATGAATGCCTTAGCAATAGGACCGATAGAGATGGATTCTGCCTGATTCGGATGTCGAACGCCTATGTATTGGAACAGGTGCATTGATTCATTCATTACACTGAAGATCAAGGTCAATTTTTGATCTCAGAACGACCAGAATGCTAGTCGGGTCATGGTCGTTTAGATCTGTATATAAGCCAGGACCGGCCGGCAAACGTTATCACTTGTGACAGCAATCTCAAGTTACTCTACAACCATGTTCTTCAGACTGGTAAGTTAGTCTAATCATAAATTGTCTTAATAATATTTATATTTTAATCCTCGGTAATACCTGCCAAACATACATTTAAAGCTTTAGCATTAACTTTTAAGCTTTAGCTTTAAATGTATCTCTATGGAGACGAACGGGTAAGAAACTACATGGACACTCTTTTAAATCAGAATAAAATTAACAAAACCTTGGTTACATCATTCATGTTGAGATGGTACATTATGTGAGAACGATGCATCAAGATGTGTACGTTAAAAGTGTCCATAGTAAAAAGAATTCAAAAATAAAATAATTAATTCAAATAAGCCGTGGCAACCAAGAGATGACCAGTCACAACTGACAGTACCCGTTCACGAACATGTCGCATGTATCAGCACCATTCAACTAAACCATTTTGAAGGGAACTAAATGATCCGACACACGTGCCACCATCAGCGAGATATTTGAGTGACCATGACATACTCCTAAACGCCAGGGCACATTCAAGTCAAGAAAAGACGCAGGTTTCCAGCGAATGGCAGCTTTCTAGTACATAGTACCCACACAATACTATTTAATGCTATCAATTTATGCGCCCCTGTTCTTGTGGAGCAGGACCGGCATTGAGCCAAGCATTTTTATCAGTGATATAATCGTCCAACTTGTAATATGCTTGCTTACATAGTGTGCGTTTAATGCATGTTTTAAATTTCGTTTCATTCAGTTCAAGAACACTTTGTGCAATTTTATTATAGCATCTCAAACCATCCCACAACCCATGAAAGATGAGTCTACTTTAGCGAGTCTGAAGCCTGGCTGAACTCCCCAAAAGGTGATAGCCATATGGCTAATCCGGGGGTACCGCACGATCTCCGGCGAGGCCGCTAGCCTCCTTGCCGGATTGCCGCCATGGGATCTGGAGGCGTTAGACCTCGCGCGCCTGCACGAATGGCGCGCGGAGGCACTACGTCGGGGGGAAACTCCGCTGCCGCGGCAAATTGCCGCTCAGCGGACACACCTCTGGCGTGATCTCATGGCGACATGGAGAGAGCGACTGTTGCAACCGCGTGCAGGGCACTCTACCATAGTGGCGATAAGTCCCCTCTTTGAGGAGTGGCTAGAGAGGCGCCACGGCGCCCTCACCTACCGCCTGACGCAGGTCCTCACCGGACACGGTTGTTTCGGGAGGTTCCTGCACCGAATCGGGCGGGAGGAAACGCCCGGGTGTTTCCATTGTGAGGATCGTCCGGAGGACACGGTGGAGCACACCGTAGAGGTTTGCCCCGCTTAGGCGGAGCACCGCCGTGTCCTTGTAGCGGCGATTGGCGGCGGCGATCTCTCGCGTCCGGCCCTGGTTCAAGTCATGGTCCGGAGCGAGAGGGAATGGAAAGCCGTCACCACCTTCTGCGAAGCAGTCATGCTAGTGAAGGAGGTGGCGGGACGTGAGAGAGAAAGAACCTCACGTCCCAGTCGCCGCGGGAGACAACCTGGGCGTCGGGGGTCACGTGGTGGCTCACGGCCACCGTAGGCGCGGGCCTGTGGACGGCGAGTTATGGGCTAACTCGCCGTCCGGCCATCTTATGACGACAGGCCGTATCGACGGCGCGTTCGTGTTCCACGCGCGGCTCAAAGAGATGTCAGCAACCGAGTAGGGGTCCGCATGGGCCGATGCCTGCCAGAGCTGCGGGACTGCTCGAAAGAGACACCGTGGCCCTGGAACACAAAGGGCAAAGAAGGAACATGGATGGGTTTTAGTCAGTACAAGTCTGACACTCCCTTCCGCTCCGCCCAGAGTGGGGGGGTCATTTGATGATTTCCCATCCGAAAAAAAAAAAAAAAAATCCTTACTGAACTAATTGGTCTCTATTTCTACCTAGTACTGTAATTGTGTCTGTCACCTCTTTTATTAAAAAGATGTAGATTTTTTCTCATCTCATGATGTTAATTTCCTTACACAGTTCCCTTAGAGAATCGCGCCTACGAAGATTATATATGGCTCTGATGGCTCTTTTTTGCAGAATAAATTTAGACTCAATGACTGCAGCCCGTCGCCATAACAAAATGCCATAAGACATAATACTATGAAAGTAACTAAAATAGATCAGTCTAGCGGTATCTACATCAGTATATTGACGGATTTTTCTTATAGCATATGTTGCGGAAATTAGCCACCCCGCAAGAGATGTTAAATGAGAACTCCATTGTAGTCTTGAATCAAGCGTAATCCCAAGGAAAACCGTTTTATCTACAAATTCAAGTTTCTCTTTATTCAATACTATATCGCTACTTTTAACAATCGGTAAAGCAAATCTTATGCATTTCGTTTTTTTTTTCATTTAATACTAAATTGTCTGCTGTGAACCAATTATGGACCTGAAGTAGGGCATTATTCATGTCATCTAGATTTTGGGCCCTTCTATTTATCTTAAAAATTAGGGAAGTGTCATCAGCGAATAACACCATATTTTGAGGTTGGTTTTTCAATAAATAGGCGAGATCATTTAAATATACTAGAAAGAGGAAAGGACCCAATATTGAGCCTTGCGGAACCCCCATTTTTACTTTTAAACCCTGTGAATTAACACCATTTATTTGTACTTGTTGTTGTCTATCACTCAAATAAGATTTTACCACAAATAAGATTTTAACAAACTAAGTGCAAGTTTCCCTAGTCCGTTGTACAACGTCCCTTGGTGAAACCATACTATTGATCGTGTAAGATTCTGTTGGTGTTAAAAAGATTGAGCATTTGATTCAGCATTACCTTTTCAAACACCTTGCTAAAAACTGGCAACATGAATACAGGTCTATAATTATTTGTATCCTTAGTATCTCCGAATTTGAACAGAGGTCTGACTTTACTGTATTTCATTAAATCCGGGAAAACTCCTTGGTCTACACACAAATTAAAACCATCATCAAATTTAATATTACATCTCTTTGAAATAAGAAAATACAATACCTAATATTTTTATCGAAGAGGTTAGGTACATATAGAGTTGTTCTGAAGAAAAGAAAAAGTAAATAAAATTGGCTATTATTTCTATATTTTTTTAAACGACACTAAATTAAGTTAATAAAATACGGACGGACACGGACTACGGATATACGGATTTTATTACGGCAATAAAATAACAAATCAATAGTTTAAATGCCATCTAGTGGCCATTTGATTGAAATATTTTGCACTTCTGAATTGTGAACAGTAGCGTAGCATTCTTACTTTGGTGCCACGATTCGTACGTATATATAGATGGCGCGTTTGTCAATTATGCATGCATAAAGCCACTGCATGCAATTACTTCCTGTAATTTTGTTTTCAATTTCTTATTGCGTTTTAGAAGTGAAAAAGAAATTTTGAATTTGTGTTGAGATTTAAGCTACAAATGGAATGGTCTCCGTTTTAATTTTTGTTGATAAAACTATTAAAACACTATTATCTTTATTATATCAAGTAATTAAAAAATCAATGTAAACCGAGTGTTCGTGTTATTAATAAGGTTGTATTTTGTTTTCAGTTCGCCCTCTTCGCCGTGTTGGCCGTTGCTTTCGCCAACCCCAACCCCAAGCCTCAGTCCAAGGTGGTATACACCACCGCCACCGCCGGAAATACGAACGCCTACAGCTACGCCGGTTATACTCCCGTCGCCTCCGGGGCATACGCCGTTCCCTACTCTTCTGCAACCTACCCCAACCGTAACGCAGCGCACTAGCGCTGATAAAATCGTCAGAACTACTCTTGCTTGCTCAATGACACCCACTATTAAACGTTTGATCATGTTTTAATATAAGTTTTTGTCGCAAATGTTTTTTTTTTTATACGATCGTGTGCATGCTACCCACGTACATGTGCTCACATGCGCGGAAGCACCAGAATTTTGACAGCTGTCAATCGCATAACCAATTTTATTTTTTTTTATTTTTTTCGATTTACCCCGAAGGGAAGGCTAAAGTCTTTTGACCATACTGCCTAGATAACCAATTTTATGTCGATGGCATAACCAATTTTATACTTTTTTTACTGAGCCTAATCTACACGTAGGATGTGCGATATGGTTTGTTTTGTGCGACACAGTGCGGCATTTAATAATGAAGGAAGTTGTTATTGTTGGCGAAGTTTCTATTGTTCAAACAGTAGAATCTACTATACACACACATGTAGTACCTACATAGCTTTGAACTGATAATACTACAGGTGAGGATTAGTTTCCCTAGTCGGTAGAACCTCGATATTTATAATTTTTTGCTGTGTATGGCCTATGAGCCTTTTTTCGTAATACAATAACCATCTCGTATTCTATGAAATTTCTAAAGAATATTTATTGATGAGTATTATAAGATGCTCCCGAAAGTAACCTCTGAATATAAACTATTATGTGTATCATTGAATTATCAGGCCGATTATTCTATAACATAAAACAGATGTCTGTAATAAAATATTATGCATGAACATTTGGTCCATAGCCCATATTGTGTGAGAACTATGTACTAGATAGCTGTCATTCGCTGGAAACCTACGTCTTTTCTTGACTTGTATGTGCCCTGGCGGTTAAGAGTATGTCATTCTCACTCAAAAGTCTGTCTCTGCTGATGGTGGCGCATGTGTCGGATCATTTAGTTCCCTTCAAAATAGTTGAGTTGACTGGTGCTGATACATGCGACATATTCGTGAACGGGTGCTGTCAGTTGTGACTGGTCATCTCTTGGTTGCCACGGTTTATTTGAATTAATTATTTTATTTTTGAATTGTTTTTACTATGGACACTTTTAAAGTACACATCTTGGACTCTTGGTACATCGTTCTCACATAATGTACCATCTCAACATGAATGATGTAACCAAGGTTTTGTAAAAGTTTTCTGATTTAAAAGAGTGCTAATGGAGTTTCTTGCCCGTTCTTCTTCATAGAGATCTACGTTAGGGAATAGGCAACTACAGTAATTTCACAGTTTTTGTGCCTTGTGACTGGGACTGTAGCTACTTTTCATTGTTGTCTTTGTTTCGACAATTCAAAAGTGCCTGTAACTGGCCAACTTGAAATAAATGCTTTAATTTTGATTTTGAATATAATAATTGTGTTCGAGGGTTACGTGAGCTCAATGTCAGCGGCAGATGTTCCAATGTGCTTGCCGCTGGCATCCCCTCGACCCCCAATCCAGTGAGAACATACACTATACACATAATGTACCCTTTTTTTTTTTTTTTTTTACGGATGGGAAATCATCAAATGACCCCCCCCCCACTCTGGGCGGAGCGGAAGGGAGTGTCAGACTTGTACTGACTAAAACCCATCCATGTTCCTTCTTTGCCCTTTGTGTTCCAGGGCCACGGTGTCTCTTTCGAACAGTCCCGCAGCTCTGGCAGGCATCGGCCCATGCGGACCCCTACTCGGTTGCTGACATCTCTTTGAGGCGCGCGTGGAACACGAACGCGCCGTCGACACGGCCTGTCGTCATAAGACGGCCGGACGGCGAGCTAGCCCATAACTCGCCGTCCAACATAATGTACCCTTACGTAACATTTTATCGCAAACGAAACTAACCAAATTCCTTTTATGTAGGTAAATGGCGGTAAAATGAAATTCAACATTTCTTGTTAAAGTGACTTTCATATAGTGACTTAAAAACATTTGTGCGACTGCTGAGCAAGAAGTTCCGTGTTTAATTCTTAGGTTGGGCAAAGTGTTATTGGGTTTCAGTCAGGAATTTTTCAGAAGCTCTCTCGGAGACTGAATTAGTGCCCTGTTAATGGCATTAGGCTCGCCCATTTTTACATGATACTTAAACATAACTAGTAAAATGTGGGTGTACTATTAGGTACAGCTCTGCCTTCGGGGTTTACAATGCATGATGTTATAAATAAAAAACAAAATGTAGGCGGAATGGCAATTTATTGCGCGGTACCAAACGGATCACTGCCAATACTTAGAACCTTCTAGCAATCGCTGCTGTTCAATAGTACTTGTAGGCGATAGGAGCTGCCGGGTAGGAGGCGATAGGTGCCGCGGGGTAGGAGCCGAGGTACGGGGCATTGTACTGCAGGGGCGCAGCTGGCAGCGCCGCGTAGCCTAGCGCAGGCGCATACGTGAGCGGGGTGCGGTACACGGTAGGAGTTAAGATGGCCGCTCCTGGTTCCGGCGCGGGCGCTGCGAACGCAACCGCCAGGATCACGAAGAAAGATAACTGGAAATAGAGAGGTCAATTTATTAGGAGGCATATATATGCAAGTGAAGCTAATTACTAAGGCTTACCACCTAATTCTGTGCCTTATAACATCTCCATGTAGGTCGTTATTTATACAAAATGGAGAACTTTAAACTGAGCAGTCTGCTATTGACATTTGATGAGTACCAACAAGAACTCTGCCGTCAGAGATATATTTTTGTTTTTTATTAGCACATTGGAGTGTGGCATTCTTTTATTGAAAATGCTTCACACACTGTCTATAGAGACCACTGACAAGTTACTTAATTAAAGTATTTAGTCTTTACGTCGAGCTGCCTGGAGATAGCTGTTACTGTATGTGACACATACACATAGGTAGTGTACTACCTATGCAATATTTGCAAATAAAGCAATAATTATATATCTTTACAAATATATATTACGAGAGACTGCCTCGTTGGTGTAGTGGTCGCAAGCGCGACTGCTGGGCCTGAGGTCCTGGGTCGATTCCCGGATCGGGCAAAGTGTTATAGGGTTTTTCATCAGGAATTTCTCAGTAGCAGTGCAAGTCTAGATCTATGCCCGGTTGATGGCAACAGACTCGCCCCCTATTACACGGGACTTAATCATAACTGGCGAAATGTGGGTGTACTATTAGGTACACCACTGCCTAACCCTTCGGGGATTACAGGCGTGATAGTATGCTGTTTATTATAGGGAAAAACGTAAATGTATTTCAAAGAACTAATTAGTGCAAGTACCTAGCGTAGAAAAAATATTCACACTAAATTCACATTCTGCCCTGTCATAATAATTCCTTTGTTGGTAGTTTTAATAGACAACATTTCTTAAGAATGTTTTTAGATATTAACATCAGCAAATTATGGTGAGCAACAAATTATTTGCGTTATTTTATATTTCACATAGATTGAACTAAATTTTATGTAACAGCTTTTAACGGAACTTAATTAAATTAAAACTTATCTTTTGCTACTTCTAAGGTACAACAATAGCTATAAAAAAAGTAGAATCTAATATGAAGTAAATTTTTAAGTCCTGTCATTTCGTTTTACCTAATATTCATCATCTGCCTAGCCTTTTCCCAACTATATTGGGGTTGGCTTCCAGTCTAACCGGATGCAGCTGAATACTAGTATTTTACATGGAGCGACTGCCTATCTGACCTCCACAACCCAGTTAGTACTGGGTATTACGATACCCCTTGGTAAGACTGGTTGTCAGACTTTTTGGGCCACTGACTGCCTAACGACTGTCAAAGATCTACAAATGACAGTTTTACCTAATATTATTTTTAGAAAAAAAAGGTACAACTATGTAATTGAATACTTGCTAATTGAAACTGTTTATTAAACCAAGTTATTGTCGCTATTGTATATTATTTAAAAACACAATGATCCCACAGGATACCAAGGAAACTCACCTACTTAAATATTAAACTCAATTATAAATTCGAATTCTTACCAGTTTGAACATGTTGCTGGATGTGGCTCGTTCACAGGGGTGAATGATGCCCTACGAAGGGCCGAAAGCATTTTTATACTCACGTACTATGCAACCTGCAATTCCAATAGCATTGACCTTAACATTCAGGACGACTTTATGCTAGGGTGTTAATTTTAGAACGAAAACATATAAGGTCTTTTTTACAAAAAACGCGACGCTGCATTCGATTTTTTCTTAAAGGTTAATGCATTTTTTCTTGTCCAGTAATTGGGCATTGGGAACATTCTCATTTGTATGCGAATTTATTATTGCACTTGTCTGAATGTGACTCCTCAGTAGCTGTGAGCTAGTTAGTAGTAATTTATGGCATACTCATTTGAAGGAAAGATCAATGTTGTGTAGATAGTAATTATAATATTTATAATAGTATCGACCTAGGTAAGCAGGTAGTTGGCTATTACAATGAACAGTACTAGATCTAGTTTGGTCGGACAAATACTGATTTGCCTTCAAAGTAGGCTGCCTCTTTGTACTTAGTTCTAGGGCTTTGTTAGATATAGAGGTTTTAATGTATGTATTTTATCTTGAAAAAAGACTGAAGAATGAAGGTGCTGTATTTGCTTTCCTATTTTTTTAAAAGACAATTTTAAATATTACCTATACGACCAATATGCTTGTAAAATGTATGCTGATAATGGGCTATCATCACATCCAATTCTCCCAATCATAAATTTAAAAAATGTACTCTGAATATTTTATGCAGATTGCGAAGACATGATTGCTCTTTACTGCAATTCCATAAATTAATTCAATAGTGTGTTGTTCTTATTGTATGAATAGTTAATGGCGTGGGTTGCGCGGAGTGCATGGCACCGGCCACGCGCTGGCCTTGGCGGAGGAGTTATCTCCAAGCCGCTACAAATCGACTAACTCACTAGACCTGTTGTTGCCACTGCTCCAGTAACTACATAGAGAGGATAATACATCAAGAATCTTTTTACCGGACTACGGCAAAGCCAAAAGGAAGGGACAAGCATGAAACACTTGAAGTAACACAATTCCAGAACGACACAAATAAAGCAAACTTGATGAGGAAATAATAAAAAGCTTACATTCGATTTTATTTTACTTAATTTAGTTTGTAGTAAGTAAAGTTGTCTCTCAGTAAAAACTTTAGAAACAAAATAGATCTTAGTCGGATTTACTTACATGGCTATCCACTCTCACATTTTGTTTGATATTTATGAAACATAATTGGGTCAAAATGTTTGGAGCTGCGTTTCATTTCGATGGTTTACTTTGTTTCTTAATTCTGAATTGTAGAAATTATGTTAAGTGTTTTGGTAAGTGCAGTAATAACACTACTTACTTACATGTTTTTCCACTCTCACATTTTGTTTGATATTTATTTAACATAATTGGATCAACATGTTTGGCGTTGTGTTTCATTTCGATGGTTTTCTTTGTTTCTTAATTCTGAATTGTAGAAATTATGTTTAGTATTTTGGTAAGTGCAGTAATAACACTACTTACTTACATGTTTATCCACTCTCACATTTTGTTCGATATTTATGAATAACACTACGCTAGTGTTTCCCAAAGGCCTGTCATGTTTAAGTCCCATGTATAGGTATGTACCTAATAGAAGGTGGGCAACTATTATTTAGTGTAAAAGTGTTTATGGTCGTGTTGAGGGTGGGTATTATCCACTCTATGTGAATCTAAGTTATTATTGTATCAGATCAGTTGTTGGAGGCGGTGACGACTGTATTATTTAAATGAATAAGTCCATTACTTTTATTCTTGTACATAAGTACAGTAAGTAATAATGCCTGTTTTCAATTACTATTTTATTTATTATGATACTTTTGAACAAAGGATTTTATAACACAGGAATGTGTTTCAAACCTTATTAGAAACTAAGAAAGACTTCTTTATGTAAGTCAATATTCAATGAACTGTTCAGTAGACGTTGATTTGCTTTGTTGATACTTCATTACTCTTTTGTTTCCTGCTCGCCTTGCACACTGTTCCCCGTTTCTTTATTTAAATGAACTGTTAGAGGTCTTCTTCTTCTTCGTATCGCTGGCACGACAAATTTTAAATTTTGCTAGCCCAGAACTTTGCCACTTCCACCGCGTCGTCGGTGGCAGCTCAAAGGTCACTTCGGCTGCATGCTTTTGGGCTAAGAGGGCAGGATACGAGGTGGAGCATAGTTTGCGATACAGCTCCACAGTTACACCCCGCTGCTGTTTCGTTGAGGTAACCCCACTTAACGAGGTTGGAGTTATATTTTCCCACTTGAGGTCGGAGACGGTTCAGGGACTTCCAGATGGACCACGGAAGGTTAGACCCTGCAGGAAGATGTTGACTTGGTGGTAAGTAGTGAGTCTGAGGGGGACAGCCCTCCCACTGTTAGAGGTTAATATATTATTTTCTACGAAATATTCTAGAACTTTTACAAGAGTATCAATCACTAGCAACGTTGGCAAGTCTAACATATTAATGTAGCATAAGAGTACGGTCTATAATCGTAGATGTATGTCTTTGCAGCAACTTCTTATTTCGCAGCAGCAAAGGGGTGTCCTTAACCACAATTCAGGACGTTTAATCAAACTACTCTCACTACTGCCACTACATCAGGACTAACAGCAGCGCTAAAGATCTTCTAACTGACATTGAACTTAAGCTTAAAGGCTTCACCCCAAACGAATACTGCATTCTTTTCATCGGGGAAAATGACTTAAAAGAGGAGGAAGACTACATTAACAAAATTAGAGCATCCCTGCAAAAAGTAAATCATACTAAGATAATAATCAGTGCAGCCACTTATGTAGCAGGTGCTTTTTTTTTTTTTTTCCGTTTGCGAAATCATCAAATGACCCCCCCACTCTGGGCGGAGCGGAGGGGAGTGTCAGACTTGTACTGACTAAAACCCATCCATGTTCCTTCTTTGCCCTTTATGTTCCAGAGCCACGGTATCTCTTTCGAACAGTCCCGCAGCCCTGGCAGGCATCGGCCCGTGCGGACCCCTACTTGATTGCTGACATCTCTTTGAGACGCGCCTAGAACACGAACGCGCCATGTAGCAGGTGCTTCAATATACAATTTCAAAGAAGAAATGTTTATTAATATCCTGTACTTAGATATACAAAGTTATAAATACGCATTCTTCTTTGATAGCAACCATGATTTAGCACTTGAGATGTTCTCCATCAGAACTGGTAAAAAAAAACAAATTACGGAATGAGAAACATACATCAAAAAATGGTGGTTAACCTCATCAAATAGAATGTTGTGCGATAAAACTTTCTACCCACCCTATCATCATTATTTGTATTTATAGACCGCCAAGAGGAGCTCGTGGCTAAATAATAACAGCCGCTCGGGTCGATCTTTAGGTTAAGCCGTGCTTGCCTAGGTTGGACTGTGGATGAGTGACCGCCCATTACATACCGAGTTTCCTCCGTGCCTCGGAAAGCACGTTAAGCCGTTGGTCCCGGCTGTCATTTGTAGATCTTTGACAGTCGTTAGGCAGTGAGTGGCCCAAAAAGTCTGACAACCAGTCTTACCAAGGGGTATCGTAATACCCAGTACAGACTGGGTTGTGGAGGTCAGATAGGCAGTCGCTCCATGTAAAATACTGGTATTAAGCTGCATCCGGTTAGACTGGAAGCCGACCCCGATATAGTTGGGAAAAGGCTAGGCAGATGATGATAGACCGCCAAGGTTACAGGGATCCACTGGATGCGAGTCGCACGGGACCGGTCAATGAGGCGGCATTTGGGGGAGGCCTATGTCCAGCAGTGGACGTCTTTCGGCTGAAATAATGATGATGATGATAGACCGCCAAATAATAACAAAGATAAAATATCATCGTTTTTTGATAATTTGGACATGATGTTATAAGAAATTTGTCAAAAACATAATAAAATAGAACAAATAACAGAATCATTTAATGAATATTTTATTAATCTAATTAAATCTCAGAATTACATTAACTATAATAATACACTGACATTTAACACAAATTCCAACTCAATATTCATGATACCGACGATACCCTCTGACATTATTAAAAATATTTAATCTGTGAAAAATACTACCAGCGCTGGATATGACGATATAACCACTAAAGTGATTAAAGATACATCTGCCATTATTGCATCAATACTCAGTCAGAAAGAAGAAATGTTTAATAATCTCCTGTACTTAGATATACAAAGTAATAAATACGCATACCTCTTTGATAGCAACCATAATTTATCACTTGAGATGTTCTCCATCAGAACTGGTAAAATAACAAATTACGGAATGAGAAACATACACGAGCGAATTGTAAGCTGAAAATTTCAGTAATTAAACCCATGTTTAAAAAAGGTGATGGGCAAGAATAAGAATAAGAATCTTTTATTTGTAAACATAGGTAGTTACACGGTGTGCGAGATGTTACAATATACAAGTTAGATTCTCTATGTTTTGTCGTGAAGCCTACAAATATGAATTAAATAAATGTATTATGTTATTTTTTTATTAAGTTGAATGTTTGTTTTTTTTTTGACTAGGCTAATTGTGTTTTTATTTTTGTATGTGTTATTTTTTATTTCAACTAAGTTCTTGATATTACTTATTTTATTTTTGACATTTTAACTATATTATTGATTGTAACTTTTATTGATTATTATTATTGTATTAATCCTGTATTCGACACAAATGTATTTTTGTTCAGAATAAATGACTAATGACTATTAATTTAAAAACAATTGCATGCCATCATTATCTTATGAAGTTGTTATATAAGAACTGGAATTTAAGATTACGATAACATAGAAGAGAGAAAAAGAAAAAGAAAGAACAAAGAACCAAGCAACTACAGACCTATTGCACCTATTCCGGTCTTCTTCTAAAATATTTAAAAAAATACTGCATAAAAGTATATATTCCTTTCTAGAAACCAATAAAATCTTAATCAGCGAACAATACGCCTTCAGAAAAATAAGAAAAATATGCCTTTGTGAAACACGTTCTGACTAATATGGACAATACAACTCCTGTAGTTGCATTATTTATGGATATGTCAAAAGCCTTTGACCACGTTAGCCATAAAATACTGATAAACAAATTGGAAAAATGGACATTAGAGGCAATATCCTTGAACTCGTTAAATCATACCTTACAAATTGCCAACAATTTACATGCATTAATAAAATTCAAGCCCCGCTACAAAAACAGAAATTATATACATTATATATAATTTTTTTTTAGGTATTGCATCCAAAATCCATAATAAATTACCTAAACAAATCATAGATATTACCAATAAAGTTCTGTTCAAAAAATGTTTCAACAAATTTTTAGTTGCAAAAATGTAATACGTTTAACGATTATTTTAATGAAAGTTACTAGACCTGATACATCCGATTTATTATATTAGTAAAAACTTGACTTTGAATTCAATTTAAAATCAAATTGTAATAATACCCGTTTAATTATGGGACATGTACTTATTGTAATAATTTTATTTTTTTATCAATTATATTTATATTATTCTGACATTGTGTACTCTTTTGTTATTTTATTGAATTTGCATAGAAATTGATAATTGATTATAAGTATGGATTTAATTTGTAGGCTTCAACGCAATACATAGATGGACTCGCAACCTAGTCTACAAATAAAGATTTCATTTTCATTTTCCAAGTGGTACAACTTGTCAAATTTAATGGACCCAGTGGGCGGTCAGGGTGTCTGTAGCGTTTTTTAGTCCCCTGATGTGAAAGTGGGACATGGCCTGGTCGGGAGCACCGCATTCACAATGAGTTTTGGTAGGATCTTTAATTCCCTTGCCAAAATGTGTTTGCAGCAGCAAAACTGCTTATAAAATAACATAACATCACGCCAGCAATCTCCGAAGGGTATAGTTTACCCACATTTCACCAGTTATGTTTAAGTCCGATGTAATAGGGGGCCAGCCTATTGCCGTCAACCGGGCACAAATCAAGACTCCATTGCTGTTACTGAGCAATTTCTGAAGGAAAAACAAAATAACACTTTGCCCGACCTGGGAATCGAACCCAGGACTTCATGTTCAGCAGTCGCGCTTACGAAGACCAGACCAACGAGGCAGTCTTATAAAGTATACATACCCAATAAAATATCTCACAAATCCAGATCTTTGTAGAGGGTCAATAAAAATACATATTTAACAAGCAAACTTATATTAATAAAAAATAACAAACATAAAAACGTATAATAATCAGGAGTCCTATAATGCAATCAAATCAGTGGTCCTAAAAATCAGCAGTCAGTCCATTGCAGTTATAAACTTACCGTTTGTAGTAATAACTGTAAGGCGATGTATAGCCCGCATAGGTTAGAGGGGCAACTGGTGCCACAGGGGCGATGGAGGCAACTGAGGCAACCGGAGCCACAGGTGCAGGGTTATAAACCGCTGCTAACTCTTCAAGACTGTACGAATTGCTGTAGGCTGAGACTGTGGGCAGTGGTGCAGCGTATGATCCAGTCAGAGGTGTTCCATACGCTGGGTAGCTTGAATACGCTGCGGAGTACGCTGGGTAGCTTGAATACGCTGCGGAGTACGCCGGGCTCGTCGGGTACCCTGCAGGATATCCCGCAGAGTATTGAGCATTCAGGGTGGAAACGGCTGGGTTGTAAAATTCCGCTGCAGGGTAAGCCGTTCGGGATGCGTAGGAGTACGGTCTATAATCATAGATGTATGGCTTAGCAGATACCGATGCTATGACGGCCAGCACTGTGATCTGAAATGTAGATTGACACTTTATTATATGAATCGTTTAAACACCGATACGAGTTTTAAATTAATATTACTAAAGAAATATGTTAAGAGTAATGTATTGTTTTAATTTTTCATTATTTTGACGGCACGGTTGGCACAGTGGCTGAGCGACTGGCTGCTGCCAAAATTCTTAGCATGGGGCACGGTTTTATATTTTTTTTTAATACGTAGGCCTCGGCTAGTTTAGGTTAGAGCTTACAGGTTGAGTATAAGTATGTCCGTTTTTTACCTACGCGTGACGCAGCGCGATAGTCTACAATACAACAACGTATTTTTTTTGAGGAGCTCGTGGTCAGGCGCTTGACGAGGTGGGTCTTTGAATGAGTGACCACCCATTACATACCGAGCTTCATCCGTTGGTCCCGGCTGTCATTTGTAGATCTTTGACAGTTTTACAGGCAGTCGGGTGCCCCAAAAGTCTGAAAACCAGTCTTACCAAGGGGGGGGGGGGGGGTATCACCCAGTACTTACTGGGTTGTGGAGGTCAGATAGGCAGTCGCTCCATGTAAAATACTGGTTTTCAGCTGCATCCGGGTAGACTAGAAGCCAACATAGTTGGAAAAAAGCAAAGCAGATGATGACGTGATTTTAGATAGGCATTTAATTACATGGCGCCCAGTGTTAGTGAAAACGGGTAATAGCCTTGAATTTATAAACCCTGTAACGATCATGATGCATTCCCTACCCTGAAGAGTAATGTATGACATTGACTACATTGACGCTAAGGTTCAGGTTTATAGGTACGTTAGTAAATATAAAAAAATCTAAACAATCCATAAAACATACAAAAGAATAAATACATCCTAAAGTAGTCTAAATACTTATTACTTACCAAACTTGACTTCGACATTTTGTAATTTTTGTTGTTAATATTTATTTCACTTGTTCTATTTGACACTCTTTAATTTGCACTGACTGACATGAAAAATGTCCTACCTTATATATATTTGGGGACAAACATAAAGACAAATGAATATTTGTATGAAAGAAATTACTCTTTCAAGTGTTGCCAAGGCCTTATTGAACGGCTCTTAGAAAAACAAAAGAATATATAAGCGTACCGACGAAGTGTAAAGGCAGAAACACACGTGCCAAAATAGTTGGCTATTGTCCTGGCAAGTGTGGCGAGTCGGGCTGGACACACAAAAGCCAATGAATTCATTACGGCCCTGTACACATGGCGAAATATTTTAATAAACCATGAAATTAACTTTATAAAATTGTTATTTTTGTGGCTCTTCCTAGCCGATCCATTGTATTCGTAGACGTTCAAATGCCACACCACATTGCCATGCCACATTTACAGTTACTTCTGTTTTAGACGTACTTCGTTCGAAATGTGCCGAATCAGGCTAAGCCGAACATATGTGTAGCACCTCTTAGATCTAATTAAGTAAGAGTCACTTTTGCTGGTGTCTTGCAATATTACCAAACTGTCCTCTTGACAGTTTGATAATATTGAGCTCGCTTCACATTACGCTAAGTGTTGGTGATTTAGCTAACTAAAGTAAATAAAAGTAAGTCTTTAAAAATAATTAATTTATTAAAAACAACTTCCTGTTTCTAAAGAAATAGGTATTTCATGTACACTTTGTGGTTTGTGTTTCCAGCTCTCTTTACGTGACCAACTCGAACATTCTTCATTCCTTTTATCTCAAGGGTGTACAGATGCTATAAAAGTCTGTGACGTATGGGAAGAATACGTTGGACCACCTTTCGAATAAGGATCAGAAGAGGGGGGAGAGATAGAATATGAGCGAGAGACGGGGGAAATATAAGTATCAAGTTTTAAAGATGGGGTGTACGGAAATCCTGGTCCTGTGTTGGACGTAGGTTGTTTTTTTGGGTAAGACGTATAGCCTTGTGGGTACGCAGGGAAGGAATCTTTTGGTGATTTAGGATAGGAATTCGAAGAAGAAAATCCTCCTTGATTTGAGTTGTGCCCTTGGTTGGTAGGGTAAGACCCTGGCTTTAGGGGATTGGAGAATGGGTTTGTGGGATAGGACCCTTGGTTTACGGGGTAGGAGCCTGGGTTTGAGGGATAGGGCACTTGGTTTACGGGGTAGGAGCCTGGGTTTGAGGGATAGGGCACTTGGTTTACGGGGTAGGAGCCTGGGTTTGTGGGATAGGACCCTTGGTTTACGGGGTAGGAGCCTGGGTTTGAGGGATAGGGCACTTGGTTTACGGGGTAGGAGCCTGGGTTTGAGGGAAAGGACCCTTGGTTTACGGGGTTGAACCCTGGGTTTGAGGGATAGGACCCGTCGTTTGAAGGGTAGGAACCTTGGTTCATAGGTGGGTTGGGCCCCTGATTTGGGGAAGAAAACGATGGATTGTTGTTATAATATGAGTTGAAGTTGGGGTATGCTTGGTATCCTCCTTGCTGTGCAGCCACGATGCTCAGCGCTGTACCGATCAGGATCTGAAACAATCATAATAGGATTCTAAAGTCTTTACGTAATGCGAAGTCAGTATTAGTAGACTGACTTGCTTTAATATTTTTAAATGTTATCAGAAATTATAATAGTAAAAAAATAAGGTTTCTATACAAGTATACATTCACTAGCCCGCGGCTTCGCCCGCGTGGAGTTCGGAAATTATTGTACTACCGGCATAAATAATATCCTATGCGTTAATCCAGCTTATATAAACTACCTATATTCCAAATTTCATCCAAATCCGGCCAGTAGTTTTTGCGTGAAATAGTAACAAACATCCTTCCATCCATCCATCCTCACAAACTTTCGCATTTATAATATTAGTAGGAAGCGGGATACTATTACATAATATTTTATATCAATGTCGCGTATCAGCAGCTAACGCAAAAATCGGGATTTCACGTATATTTACAGGCATGTCTACCTAAGAAAAATCGTACCTAGTTACTAATAGGTAAATACTGCCGCGCCTCGCATGCCCTACGCCACATTAAGCGCCATACGCCCGTCTACGGGAGTTTCGAAGCCCTATTTAACTCTGTTGGGGGATGATGTTGGAAAAACTGTGATACAAGTGTCTCATAATTTTAATTGAAGAGTGTGTTCACCAATTTTCGAGTCAATTGACCCAGAGAATATAAACTTTCACAGAAAATTCAACCCCCCATTTCACCCTCTCAGGGGTGGAATTTCGAAAAACCCTTTCTTAGGGGATATGCACTCCAGAGGTTTGGGCTGTGCGTTGATATATCAGTCAGTCCTCATCTCTGCCCTCAGAACTAGATTGAGGTAAAGAGTAGGCTCAATAGTATTAAAAAAAAATTCAGTCAGGACTTTAAATTTTATATGTATAGATTGATGCTTTAAATATGGTATCAAGAAATTATGCATATGTACACAGGGCGGCACATGAAGCTGTAAATCTAGTATAACTTGGCCTTGCTTTGTATAGATTTCCTATACAATGAGAGATCCGCATAAACTGGTTTTGTAAAGATTGATTGGCCGTCGTGCGTACGTATGTGCAGCATCCAAAGGATGAAACATCGCCAAGAATTAATTTAATTATTTTAAAATAAATAAATACAATCCGTTTTCCATATCGAACCAATGAACTTTCCACTGTTTTATATGTTTTGTGGCTACATATTGATACACTATACATTGAAAAACACACTATACATTTATATACTTTGTCATGTCTAACTAATATAACTGTGTATTAATATTTTTATTTTGTAATTTTGCTTATTTTATGTTGTATCTATTTTGTGTCTTATAGCATCGTATTGAACGAGTCTGTAATGTAGCTAGAATTAGTGGTAAATAAATAAATAAAATAAATATTATGGAATGGTGCTTTTTGAGACGGTTTATTATTTCATTTAGTATCCGAACCGTTGTTTTATTTATAACTAGCTGACCCGGCAAACGTTGTTTTGCCATATAAATAGTATGAAAAATGTTGGCCGATTCTCAGACCTACTCAATATGCTCACAAAATTTCATGAGAATCGGTCAAGCCGTTTCGGAGGAGTACGGTAACGAACATTGTGACACGAGAATTTTATATATAAGATGATAACAAGTATTATAAGCAGGAAAATGTTGCTATTTCCTCGTCGACCCAAAATGTATTTTACGTAGGTAAGTAATTAAAATATAAGGAAAAGAATTTGCATTATCATATCGTAACCGAGTTTAATGGGCTAACATTTGACCATCTTGTGGAACTTATTATATCTATAACCAAATGCTAGCAGATACTGCATAGTTACTATACATACTTAAGTACATCAGTCATCAAGGGTTCTGTAGCCATCTATACTGCCATACTGATATTATAAAGACGAGACGAGACGGTACAGTTGGCGCAGTGGCTGAGCGGTTGACTGCTGCGCTTCGTGTCGCGGGTTCGATTCCCGCACGGAACAAATATTTGTGTGGCCTACAGGTAGTTGTTTCGGGTCTGGCTGTTTGTGTATATGAGTTTAAATGTTTGTAAATTCGCACCCACGATACAGGAGAAATTCCTGGAGAGGGGCAAAGTTGTTAAAAAAAAAAACAGGTAATGTTTTATGTGGGGGGTTGATAATCTTCGGAAGTCCTCGATTCCGAAAATTCAGTGAGTGTCAAAAAGTTCTGTGGGATAATTTTCGACCAAAATGTAAACAAAACCGTGAGGCAAAAGGTAGTAGGACTAATACCTACGCCTGTACTCCCCTAAGCCTACTACTGTCCACCCTAAGGACCCAAAGAGTCGGTAGTAGTGTACCCCAACATTTCGCAGTATTATTATGAAATTTACATTCGTATTTTGATTAGCACATCAAGCTACCCTGTAAGATAACTGTCTTTCATAATCTACCATGAACCTAATTCTTTAGCGATAAAGTTGAAAATCTTTTACAGAAATTTGACAGATTGTAGTGGCTTGATGTGCTGGCGTCTACCTAAAGAAAAACAGGTTTAAAAACAATTTAAAAACCCTCATATAAAACATCAATAGAAGAACAATGATTTTTTAAACTAAACGCACTATCAGGATTGCTATGTACGTAACAATTCTTACATTACGTGTTATGTGTAATTTGAATCAACTCTAATTCACTGACTAACAGATAAGTCTTTTGAAATGGCGACAGTGTAAGCACCATTTACAAAAAAGACGACCTTACTTTAACATATGCTTAATTAAGTAATTGGCACTTCACATATCATGTTCACTCAAACACTGTTTTAAGCTGTCACGGTTTACAACTAAACTTATACTGTCAGTTACGGAATATCTTCCGTAATTGTTCATTATGTTCACTGCTCACAACACAGCACTGTTTTATTCTTATTTGTTATATCATAATCACGATTGATGTTGTGATGTTATCTTGTGAATATGTTTGCCAGGTTCATAATAAAAACTGTCCGGGGCAAAGATATTAGTAGTGTGGCTGAGAGTGATTTTGTTAATGTTTTAAAATATAAATTTACTCACCAACTTCAACATGTTAGTTGTTTTTCCTGGTGTCCAACGATGAATGACTGTTCGCATTTTCAACAGTGATTTTATACGATTATTAAAAGAACCGGACTTCGTCCTAAATCGTCAATATATACATAAAGTTTTGTGGTATACATAATATTTGTATGAGTCACGAGAACACATTAACTTTTTGTAAGAAGTTTCACATTATTAAAAGTTCCTATTTTGATTCTTATCGAATGTATTCTATGTTATTGAAGCCTACGCTTAAAGTCATGTATATCGTTGAAAAACCTGTTTTGTATAATGGCTGTAGTCAGAACTGGCCCACCAAGGCTTTTTTCTAATGAACTATTGGTTGTTTTTTTTTTTAAATTTCGAAATCGTGCACCTATGAGTCACACGCAAAAAAATGCAAAAGTTGAAATGCATTCATTTCATTCATTCATTCACGCAAATCACAAACGCCTCCACCAAGTCGGTGAATTACAAACCACCCTCAAAGTCTAAAAACAGAGAAAAAAACGAGTGGTAAACGGCACTTCTTTTTTTTTATGACATGTGACATCCACCAACTTGCATAGGACCGGCATGGGGGATCACTGCCCACCAGTAGCGAAGGGTCAATTTTTGTAAGAGGTAAGCCGGAGTAATCTTTAATGTGATTATATTAATTGGCTATAGAAAACTAACTGTGCCGTTTTTCAAATGCAATCCGGTGGGAATCGACTTGTATGGAACCTTCGCCACTGCTGTCCACTTCCAATCACAGAGAGGACGCCCAGCAGTGGGAAAGTCATAGGCTGGCAAAGCACACTTCGTTACTTGCTCGCTAATCATTGAACATTTCTACTAAATGCAACTAATTTAGAATCTGACCTTTACCAGATGGTGACCTATTGAATATTAGTATGGGTCACTGGTTTGCATGGGGAGAGGATGAATGCGATATAATTACAAAGTACTCGTATATCGTGCTTATGTAAGTGGAAATGCGAGAGCGGTCGGCAGTGGCCTATTAAGCGATGCCTTTATGAACTTCATTATGAAAGTTGAATTGCAAATTTTATTACTTATTCTTACAGGTGATCCTATAGATATTTAAAATTCACTGTATAAGTTATTACAATTAAAAACGAGTGAATAAACTAGAATAAGTAAACTAGACTATAAAAGGACACCAAAAACTCCTCCGCAACGCCGTCAGCTACCACGCTTAGCCTCTGGCCAAGGCAAAAGCCAGCCCTTGGGTCACGGAAAGCAACAACTAGGCGTTTGGAAACATCCTTAAACACGCTGTGATAATTCGAACTCCACGGCACCAGAGCGTAACTAACTTTTATTGTGTTAAAAACGCGACGAAAATGCGATTACCTGGAGATCTAACAGAGGTCCAGACAATCGCATTCCAATAGGGTAATTATATTTAGGTGTTACTACGGGCATGACAAATTGTAATCACCGAAATTGTAATCAATTTGTTTTGGAAATTATTACGAAATAAGGTGTTTAAATTGGGTAATTTATGTCAATTATGTCTCAAAAGGCCTTACAGGAAAATTCCTAAGTTAAATCGTTTATGAATTTAATGTTAACGAGATTGCTTTGCGATGAAGAACTCAAAAAGTTATCAGAGGTCAAATATCTAACAGTTCAATCAATCAGTTATCAATCTCAGCTGTCATGAACATTGGGATGTCGGTATGTATTATTTATAGAAACAAAGTTATTTATAGAGCTGATATTCAAAAAACAATTGCCTATTTAGAACTTAGCATGCTTATAGTGGTGCTTTGGGATTGGAACATTCTGAAGAAAGCAACCATCACTTGTAGCATAAGCATAATCAGTCTGTAAAGTACCCACTACTGAGACCCCAGCTGCGTCCTCTCTCTGTGAGAGGCCGTGTTCACCATTTTGAGAGCAGTGCTGAAGTCTTGAAACAAAATAAAACAACAAATTGGCGTATTGATGACTGTATTCTTATTCTATTTAATTTAAATATTGGTCAAAGATCAATAAAATAAATAAGTTCCGTTTTTCATATTAAGGGTCCAATTAAAGGTAGTAAGAGTATGGGGAAGCGTAAGTGTAGGCGGAGTAGGCGACGGGCGAATACGCGCTGTACGCGGAGTAGGCCACGGGCGCGGTGTAGGCAGCAGCTACGGGCGCGGTGTACGCCGCATAGGGAGACGCGTAGCTCAGGACCAGCGGCTTCGCGGAGGCGAAAGCTAGGAGAGCTACGAAGATCATCTGAGGAAGGAGGAAAGTTTTTTTAATACATTAAATCTTACACACGAATTAGGGATGATCAATAAACCTGTCCTTGTCCTAATTTATTTAGGGTCTGAAAAATTCTTAAAAATATTTTATAAATACGAGTATATAATGTCAATAGCAATGAAGTGCCTTTGAAGATTATTTAGTCTAAAGTAGTAGTCATAAATATAAAGCACTACGACTTTGGACTACTAATTCATAAATTATACAATTGATCTTTTTGCACTAAGCACTTCAAATGTCCATATACTCGTGTATGGACCATAAAAAGGCGTCATGCAACATGACTGGATTACTGGCAACTTATAGAAGAAAATTATAACTAACATCATTTAAAAAAAGAATAGGGCTAAGTTATAAGGTGAAAGAGAAGTTTTTTCATTACAGGTCACAACAAAAAGATTTCTCAAAAAGAAACAATAGGCACTTACGAATTTGAACATGTTGACTGTTGGTGTATGTTAGTCCGACAACTGAATGATGGTGTGACTTCCCGGCTAATATATAAGGAGTCGAAGATGGCCTCATTGTGTTGGCAGGCTCGGCGCCCGGGCACCTTGGCGAGACGTGCGCGATCGGGACCCACGCGTGACGCGAATATTTTGACTGCACTTGGTTTTAGAATCTACAGGCTGTTGCTTTCAGGGTTTCGTGGTGCTAGACAAAGTGTGGCACAAGGCTAGGAGTAAGCAAGGAATTTGGTACGTAGTTTAAGACTAAGTTGACAAATTTAAGTCCAGTGCAGTCTTCAGGTTCTACATATACGAAATCGATACGACAGTCGATTTGATTCGATAGTTCTCAATCAATATTTCCCGTAGTTGTCAGACAGTCTGTCACCCGCCTATTCGCCTAGCTTCGTCTCATTAGTCCGTAGCGACTAATGATTAGCCTCATCAGAATGGCTATGTTGTCAACACCAGTCGGTTACCTGAACATGGTCTATCACTCTACTAGCTGCTTGTGTAACCTTTAGGACAGTGGAATCATCTGTGCTTTCTAGTTACCTGCACTCCATCAGCAGGCAACATTTCTTTCCAATCCTACGGCTCCCTTAAACCTATTTAAAAATATTATTACTGTTATTTAGCTTCTGTATTCAAAATGTTAGTCATTTAATAATGTCATAAATTAAAGTAGAACATAATTTTGGGCATAAATCAATCGTGATTCAGTTATTAGTTTTCTGCATTTTTTTTTTCATAAATACTAATCGATATTCATCTAAATCATATGGATTGAACATAAAATATTTAACGCTACTCAAATTGATTTATGATATAGTTAATACGTTTTAGGAACGTGTTAATTGATGGCAAAAAGAACTGCACAGGAAACATAAATTACGATCCATATCTTTTGTTTTTATATTTTCCGTTTGCGTTTCAAAACGGTGAAGGAAAACATCGCGATGAAATCAGCATGTAGTAGAACCAAAAAATCGAAAATATTATGCTCCTCTGGCTCCCTCTCAAATCTAAGAAGCCGCTGTACCGCATTTGGAAACAGTAGGTATAAGCTCAAATTGGTCTTGCTACGAGCTGTCACATGACCGTTAATTGGCATTACATAAGCTATTTAATTCATCATCATCATCATCTGCCTAGCCTTTTCCCAACTATATTGGGGTCGGGTTCCAGTCTAACCGGATGCAGCTGAATACCAGCTATTTAATTATTCTGTACAAAATTTTGCAAACTAGACTAGACCTTTATATAATTTTTATAAAACAAAATCGATTTTAGTGTCCGTCTGTGTGAACACTTCGTCAGTGTTAGTTCTAGTGGAGGTCAAATAGTTGCTCCATGTAAAATACTGGTATTCGGCTGAATCCGGTTAGACTGGAAGACGACCTTAGCATAGTTGGGAAAAGACTAAGCAGATGATGATGTTTTGACCACTTGAATGGGTATAGCGATAGATTTTGACGCGGGTTTTAACAAACTTTAAATAATTCATTCAGAAGGTTATAATAGGTTCATTAAACTTAAAAAAAACTTGAAATCGAGACTTAGTTATAATATAATAACTAAGTCTCAATATCAAAATTAGAAAACGGTTTTTAAACTGTGCGAAGCAAGGATGGATCGCTCGTATCAAATAAAAACATAAGACACACGCTGTATTTTGGCACCAGCTTCGGCACGTCTAATCTAGCCGCAAGGATCTCGCGTCATGGGCGTAGAACGTTCTATGTGCGCAAGCGACACCTGCGCGTAAGCACGGACAACGCTACTAAATTACTTGGTAACGATCAAGGCCGCCATTACTATAGCCCAACTTGGTATGACCTTGAACTTGATTTTACTGCTACTATATTTCATCATGGCTCAATGTTTGTGATTTCTGGGTGACAAAAGGTCAGCTAAAAACTGTCAAGGCTTACTTCCGTTGGAGGAAAACTTTGAAAGGAAAAGTGTAGAATTAATATTCTTATTGTGTCTCAATGTCAGTCTTCTACATCCTAAAATGCTCTAAAGGAATTTTGGGCAGATGAAATTTACTAATTACTAATTACTACTAATTTACAAACTCGTTTGTTAATTGGAAATCACTATTTCACTTTGCAAAAAACTTTCAAAACTTTCTTTTAAAAACCGGCCCGGGACCGAGAGCAAGCAAGGATCGCAGAGGCTAGAAGAGCGCTACTATATACACTCTCGCACTTGCCCTACCTCAGATTTTCTCGGCGAGAGTGTACAGCCAACGTTAAGATAAATCTTTTGTTTAGTTGGCTAAGAAAACTTGATGCTCTTCTTTATTGAAAATAGCAAATTACGATCGGTTACGATAAGATACCAAACTACTTTTTCTATTATTGGCCCGTACTGTCTCACTGCTAGGCCTCCCCAAGTCTTTCCTAGAGCTCATGTCCCGCGCCACCTCGAACCAGCACTGGCGGGATGAGTCTAGGCCGTCGCGCCACCTCTTTCAGGGCTGGCCCCGGCGGGGCTCCGTCCGCCTTCGGACACTCATTGTGTGAAGGACTGGAGGCCTTTGCCCAGCGGTCATGCGGTTGCCGTGACCCGCCCAATCCCATTTCAGGATGGCAACCTTCTTACCAACGTCCATTATGCCCGTTTTGGAAGTCAGCGTGTTGTTACGAGCTCTGTCTTATTTTAAAACCAAAATGCTACAACCCATCGTCATCGTTTACCTTTTGGTAAACTCCAAGGCGGAACTTCTGCGAATCGGTTAGCAATCAGGTCTGAGCACCGTAGGTTAGGACGAGCAGGAGGCACATGTCGATGAGTTTGCGCTTATTTGCCAAAATACTTGTTTATTGTGTATTTCTTAAATATTCATTCGTGACGGATTGAAGTGCAGTCATTCGAAGGTGTTTAAACTTCAACAAACGATCTAATTATGCAAATACTGTCTTGCTAGACCAACTCAACTATTTAGTAAATCACCTACTCATCAGTTCGTCGTAGAAGACAATGGTAAATTAAACAAAACATTTCAAACTTTAAAAATAGGGAATAATATGTGTTTTCCAAATATGCAAAAATATTGCAAATATGTTGAGGTCGCCTTCCGGTCTAAACGGATGCTGCTGAATTCAGTATTTCTAAACCTTCGATTAGTCTATATATCTAATTGGATCGAAGTTCGAGTAACTATATGAATTAGGTAAACTGCGGCAGTACACGAAATAATAAATCACCAAGGTTATGTAAAAGTATTCTGATTTAAAAGAGTGTCCATGGAGTTTCTTGCCCGTTATATTCCATAGGGATCTACGTTAGGGAATGGGCAACTACAGTAGGTACTTTCACAGTTTTTATGCCTTGTAACTAAGACTGTAGCTACATTTCATTGTTGTCTTTGTTTCGGCAATTCAAGTGCCTGTAACTGGCCTACTTGAAATAAATGCTTTGATGTGCATTGAAAATATTTAGAGGTGTGCTTATTGTAGGTATTTTAATATTTTTCTTTTTTGATATGAATACTGATTGTGTTTTAATTGTATTTTTGTTAGCTTATGTAAGTTATTGTATCTTGGTGGTGGTAACATCGCATTGGCGTTATAGCTGTAAAGGTGTTATTTCATAAATTTAAATAAATAAATAAAAATAAATTTTGATTTTGAAGGTTTGAAGGTTTACCCACTATTTTCAGTGACGTCATGTAAAAATTAAATTACTTATTATTTTAGAACATTCAAAATGTTCGTCCACCTCATGGCTCGATGAATCAGTAGGTTTTCCCGGACTTGCTTACTATTCGATCGCCATTAGCATGTCAAAGAGACGAACACACAGCCATTAATATTTAATGTCACAAAAACACTGAACAATAATGGCATATACCGTAAGCTCGTAGGTATTCTAGAATTATTCACTACATCTAAAGTATACGGTGATTGTATTTCATAAAAGTGATTTAAGAAAGAAACCCGATATTTGTGATTTTTGTGAAAACCGAAAACAATTGCGCAGACTTTTTACTTGATCAGATCAATACTCATTATGCGCCTGTCATCATCATCTGCCTAGCCTTTTTCCAACTATATTAGGGTCGGCTTCCAGTGTAACCGGATGCAGCTGAATACCAGTATTTTACATGCAGCGACTGCCTATCTGACCTCCACAACCTAGTTAGTACTAGGTAAGACTGGTTGTCAAACTTTTTGAACCACTGACTACCTGTAACTACTGTCAAAGATCTACAAATGACAGTCGAGACTAACTGCTTAACTTGCTTCCCGAGGCACGGAGGAAACTGGGTATGTAATGGGTGGTCACACATTCACAGATCAACCTAGGCAAGCACGGCTTAACCTAAAGATCGATCCGAGCGGCTGTTATTATTTAGCCACGAGCTTATGGCGCCTTTAGATTCCAAAATAAATATTTTAGCAGGTATGTCCGCTAACGTTCCGTATTTAAAGCCCTAATAACATGTATGGATAGCAATAAGTACATAAGCGCTTTCTATACACCGTGACTTTTTAGTCGTCTTACAACGGCAGCCCACTTCAGGTATCGAATGACTACTAAATATTCATAAAAAAATAGGTATATATGAGATTTTAATAATTTAAAAATAAAATTACTATTCAGTATTATGACGCATGACGTAGTTAAAACACCCTGTTGCGAGCGATGATATACTGGACTCAAGCTCTGGATAGGTATGTTCTCCCGTTTGACAATTAAAAATCATTACCAGGATGTTTCATAATTTTATTCTAATATATTCTAATCTTTGACAGTCGTTAGGTAGTCAGTGGCCCAAAAAGTCTGACAACCAGTCTTACCTAGGGGTATCGTATTACCCAGTACTAACTGGGTTGTGGAGGTCAGATAGGCAGTCGCTCCATGTAAAATACTGGTATTCAGCTGCATCCGGTTAGACTGGAAGCCGACCCCAACATAGTTGGGAAAAGGTTAGGCAGATGATGATGATGATATTATTTATTTTTCTTTGTACCTATTATGGTAGGTAAAAAAAACAAATCGCGCCTAGAGCTATTTTATGTCGGGTACTTTGAGTGGACCACCTTTGTAAGACGACTAATAAGTCACGGTGTATAACTAAAATTATTTAATCAGCACACAAAAATACGTCACATCACAATGAATCGCTTTAGGGTTTCACAGTGGACAATTATGACGTCATCATACAATACAGGGCCGTGCACAATAAACACCCTCCAAGCAACCCCGTCATGTGATGTAATACGTTAATAGATGACACACATAACATGTTTGACTGATTGTATGAACCTGTTTGCTATTTCAAAACACGTCCTGTTAATTTATTCGGTTTTGTTCTCGTAACTAAATGTAGTGTACCTACCTAGTATTCTGCGAGCTATCTATTTTGGCGGATTGTGTCATGCTGGACTACCTGATGTAGTATAACGCATGCTAAATCTTAACTTAATACCGGAGCATTTCGCTTCAGTTGGTTATAATCCTGTTTTGTGATTTACTGTTTGTAGAATTTGCAGACTAATGCGTCAATGAGTCCGTGCGTCATAAACTCATATCTGTAGTATACCTTGAGGTTATGAGTTCGTATCCCAGATAGGGCGAAGAGTGGGCTACTCCACTAGGAATTTCTCACGGATTCCGAATTTGTGCCCGGTTGATGGCAATTGGGTTTGCCTGGGGCATGAGACCTAACTGGTGAATTATGGGTGTACTATGGGTACACCCCTGCTTGCAATTCCTGAAGGACTAGCTTCGGGAATTGCAAGCGTGATATTATCTTACAGTATCTAATAGGTAACCTAATTAACCAAATACAAAGAGAAACTCCAAGAAATACTTTAAATTGTCATGTTGCTACTTATAATAGGTATGTACAATTTTTCACATTTTTAGTCGGTAATTTTTCACTTGAGCAGAACTGGAGCTTTGTAGGCAGCAGCTACTAAAGGTGCGGAGTATGCGTTGTATGCGGCAACCGGGGCGGTGTATGCGGCGGCGTAGGGGGAAGCGTAGGCGGCGTAGGGGGACGCGTACGCGGCGTAAGGAGCGGTGTACGCGGCCGTGTATGCAGCGGCGTAGGGGGCCGTGTACGCAGCGGCTACTGGCGCCGCAACCAGGGGTGCGGAGTAGGCCACAGAGTGGATACCAGGCTTGGCAGCCGTAATGGTGAAGAGGGCAACGAGGATAACCTGGAACAACAAATAAAAATCATGAAAATCTGTGTCGTTTTTGATGAGCCATAAGATTGTAAGAAATATACTAAAGATCTTTAAGAAAATTGAGGCAAAGAAATAAAATCAGATTAAAGATCACTTGGCCGTCTAAACCATTGTATAAATTCTTAACACAAAGTTTTTGGATGAACTTGAACTACATTTTTGTTATCAAATATTAAGACGACATTCTTTAAAGTATAACTTTTATTTACCAGTTTGCACATTTTGAAGTGTTTGTTTGTGTCTCGTAGTAGACAAAATGAGTGAATGATACCTTTGAACTAAGCCCAGCACTTTAAATACCCAAGTGAATACGAAAGAAATTCCACCACAGGAGGGTGTGCTAACGTATCATGTGCAACGGTGCTCCGAATTCAAGATAAACATCGAGGATGAAGTTGTAAAAAAGTGAACCACGCTCTAATTTATTTTTGTTCGGTTCTCTCGGTACCCGTCTCTAGAACTATTTTAACAAGTGAATCATGACTATAGGTTTCTTTAACACTGACAGTTTTTTCGGAGAGGAGCTCTTGGCTAAATAATAACAGCCGCTAGGATCGATCTTTAGGTTAAGCCGTGCTTGCCTAGGTTGGTCTGTGGATGGGTGACCACCCATTACATACCGAGTTTCCTCCGTGCCTCGGAAAGCACCTCAAGCCGTTGGTCCCGGGTGTCATTTGTAGATCTTTGACAGTCGTTAGGTAGTCAGTGGCCCAAAAAGTCTGACAAAGGGCCTGACAAAGATGACTTATCAAGGGGTATCGTATTACCCAGTACTAACTGGGTTGTGGAGGTCAGATAGGCAGTCGCTCCATGTAAAATACTGGTATTCAGCTGCATCCGGTTAGACTGGAAGCCGACCCCAACATAGTTGGGAAAAGGCTAGACAGATGATGAGTTTTTTCGGAAAGATTCTTTATTCAGTCAAATTAAAGCGTGAATGAAAGCGTATCTAAATGAAACGATCGTCGTGAACACGCGACCTTCGTGTTCATTTTCTTGTCGTCGCGGAAATAGAGTGCGCCTTCCGGTTTTTCGATCAATAGAGTGAAATAAAAACGCGATGATGGCGTTTTTATTTCGGATCGCTTTCGTTAAGACACGGGGTTAAATACTTGCTGAAAGAATGCATTCCATTGTGTGCTTGGTTCACTAGTGCATGCGACAAGTTGATCATTATTCAGGATGCGCCGCTTTGTTTGCGTCAGAGGTCAGCGTGTGCGTGTCCACTGTTACAATGCTAACTTTAGTTGCGCATGCGACTATGTGGAGGTCAAAGCGCCTATTTTAACTGGACGAGTAATGTAGATCACTCAGGGATGATCTTTCTATGGTATGGTCATTTTTCGCTTACACATTCAGGAATGTGTGTAATGATCAAAGTTTTGCTCCTATGACAATAATTTATCTTTGTGTCATCCCGCGCAGTAACATGATGAATAGACGCATTTAGTAAGCGTCTCTGAGTAACCATTTAACAAAAGTCATTCTATTCCACTATTCAATCATTCGTATAAAATAAAAATGACAATATAGAATTTTGTGTTAAATATCATCATCCTCTGCCTAGATTTTTCCCGCCCATGTTGGAGTCAGCTTTCAGTCTTACCAAATGAAAACCAGTAACATACATGAAGCGACTGCTTATCTGACCTCCACAACCCAGTTACTGGGTAACACGGTACACCTTGGTAAGACTGGTTGTCAGATTTTCGGCTATTGACTAGCCGTAACGACTGTCGAAGATTTACAGATTTACATTTTTCCTTAAGTTGTAAGTCGAGCTACACGATAACTGACAAATGTTAGCACTGACTGGACAGGTCCACTCAAATCTTTGTGGTTCTTTCTTCAAGGGACCATCTCAGATAAGGAAGAAGAAGAAGATCTGCATAGTCCTCATGTGTGTTGACCAAGATTATGTCTGGACCTTCCAAGAGGCCATTACCTCAAAGTTTGTTTCGGCTGTTTCTTCTCAGAGTAGTCAGGTACGAAACACCGGTTATAAATATAAGCTCTAATCGAAAGCAACAAAGATTGACCAAGTAATCTATGATTGTCAATAGAATTCTCCGTCATCTTGGTCCCTAGAACCAAGACGCCCGCCGTGTATTTTACTGCCAATAGCTAGCCTATTGGCACCCAATTTATTCTTAGTGGACACAAGCCTATTGCCACTAGTGTCTACAAACCCTCAATAGCGGTATCAGGACACTAGCGCGAAAGACATTTGCGCGAAGGACACTTGCGCGAATCCACATGCGCGAAAAGACATATGCGCGCATGGACTTTTGGGCGATTAGACTTTAGCGCGAATGGACCTTTGGGCGCATAGACAGTTGCGCGCATAGACACTTGAGCGAATGGACTTATGCGCGAACGGACATTTACGCACAAATACACATACGCGAAAGGACTTATGCGCGAATGGTTAGGTTAGGTTAGCTGTAGAGTAAACATAACAACTGAGGTTCTTCTAAATCGAAATCGATTGATTAATCTTTTTTGTACAAAGTAACAAGAATGTTCTATACATCAATATACATTTGTCATAATATACATTAAAACAACTGAATGACCTTAAAAATCGACATTAATGAAACCCAAAAGCTTGAACAGAGAGTAAAATTATTTTGTTCAAAATCGATATTGTAAATCGATTAAACAATAATTATATCTGGCAACACTATTCATGGTAGATACGAAAAAATAATTTGACATGTCTCTCAGGCAGTGTTGCCACTTCTCTCGCTCTATCTCATTGAAAATAAAAATGTCCATTCGCGCAAGTGTCTCTGCGCGTAAGTGTCTATGGGCGCAAAAGTTCATTCGCGCAAAAGTCTAATCGCCCAAAAGTCCATGCGCGCATATGTCTTTTCGCGCAAGTGGGTTCGCGGAAGTGTCCTTCGCGCATATGTCTTTCGCGCAAATGTCCCAGATCCCTCAATAGCTACATCGGTAGTTACTGTTACTATGTCTAATGTCCATTCTTTTGTTAATCTGTATCTCGAAGGTTCGCGGGCGATTCCAACGGCTTTGCCCGGACCATGTTTGTCTTTTGTATGACAATATGTTTGTTGATAATGTTTACCATCTAATAACTATTATATCAGTTTGATATTAAACTTAATCTCCATAGCTACATAATTTACGTAATGGAGGGTCCATATTTAACCATTTAACCTATATCGTAATAAACAATGATGCGTTTAAAACTCTCTGTGATCAAAATTATAAACGTATATACATAAACAAGCTTAAGAGACATAATGGAATTACTAAGAGTTTTCATGAATGGTCATTTCTGACTTGCGAGTACGTAATAAGGCATTTGAGATATTAAACAATAATGCAGTCAGATTTTGTTGGTGACAAGTAAGAGAAGTAGCCTATAGAATAGAAAGTTAGTGTTAGTTAGTTTCAGACCGGAGTCTATAGGGTTAGTAACAATTTTACTTAACTTCAAGTGTTAGTAGGTTATAGACAAAGATGAAAACATACAAGTAAAATCCACCTCCACAACATCGGGGAATCCCACCGATCTGCAAATTATCTATACATGTAAAATTCAAAGTCCTGACTGACTGACTAACTGATGTCAACGCACAACCTAAACCGCTGGACCTAGAAATATGAAATTTGGAAAGTGTATTCTTTGTGAAGAGTAGGTATCTAAGAAAGTGTTTTTCGAATTTTTACCCCTAAGAGGGTGAAATGGGGGCTTAAATTTTCTGTGAAACGTTTTATTCTCGGAGTCGATTGATTTGAAAATTTATGTGTGTACTCTTCAGTTGAAATGAGAAACGTGTATCGTAGTTTTTCACTCTTTATGAGAAACAGGTATCACAGTTTTTTTCCAAAATCATCCCCCAACTGAGTCAAATAGGGCTTCGAAATTCACGTATGGCGCGCAGAGTGGCGTAGGCGCAGGCCGTGCCGGTCGCGGGAGCATTTACCTATTAGTACGCGGGCGAAGTCGCCGGCAGAAGCTAGTACTGACATACACGAATACTTTTAGGTCGTTCTGGAACCGAAACACAGTAACTCCAGTCGAGTAATAGTTACTATTGGCATATTCTTTTTTTTTTATGACGTCTAATATAGAAGTTAGAAATTTATCACATTTTTTCTGTCATTCGAGTTAAATCTTAGTAGGGCTCCCACTATTTCATTCATAAACGCAATAACGTAGGTACGCGGTCCGCTCGATGATGAAGTAGCGTAGCACAGCTGTGATTGTGCGAGTCAGTTGAGCGGGTCAATGGACGTCGGACGAATTTATTAACCGACTGCAAGTAGGTATTTCATTTCAGGTCCGATTTAGGTTGGTGTATGTTCATTTACCTACATCATTTCTCGTTCGTATCAGAAGCACGGCACGGTGTTTACCACTATCACATCTCTTCGTTAACGAGAGAAATTAATTGGCATTTAATTCACCACTCTCGCATCACGAAATCACTACTACTCGTACCTATTCAACTAGACTCCGATACGACGACAGTACGCTTGGGAATTAGGCCTTAAATCGAGTGTCGACCAATCAACCTACCTACCTGATTCATAAAATAATACTGCCTAAAACATTTTTTTTGCGGTAATGCTGGCGGCTGTTACAAACGCAGACAATTCGCACAGAAAAATGAATCGTTTCGTCTGTCGAATAGAGTTCATTATTAGTTGGATGTATTTTAGGTATTGGAGGTATTAGGTTGGAATTAAGACCTTATTTTAATAAAGTGAACCGTGTAATTCGGTTGTGCATCTTTGTAACAGTCAGGTTGAACACGAGACAATAGGTTTCTCAGAATAATTTTAGTAAACTGCGTATTTTACTTAGGTATCTAGTTTGGGTAAAATTTCTAATTTTCACCGTTTACGGTTAAGAAATAAAGTCTAAATTCGCTTTTCGTATTTTTATTTGTGCACCAATTTATCTATCGCGTAGGTACCGTCGGTTTGCGCGACCGATCCTTTGGTTAGAACGCGGAGTGCTTCAGTAAGTAGTCTAACGTAGGTATACATAACATCATGCCTGTTATCCCCGAAGGGTTTGGCAGAGGTGTACCTAATGGTACACCCACATTTTTCGCCAGTTATGTTTAATTTCCATGTAATAAGGGGCGAGCTTATTGCCATCAACCGGGCACAAATCCATACTAAATATTTTATTTTTGTTTATGTAGGTATCTAACGCATCGGCATCTTTTGTTTTCAAGACGGTGAAGGCACACTTGCGGATGAACTAATTAGATAGATACTTACATCTTACATACCTATTCTAGCAATTCAATTTGTATTGAAGGTTTGCTATAGGTTGCAGTGGTCAGTACCTACCAACCACGTTGTTGCTACAGTCGATACCTACCCACGACAATAATAAATCGTTTGATTCCGCATTCATGACCATTGTGTTGTTTGTTGTGTTTGATCTAAATTGCGTTTATGTTTACGTACTTAACAGTTAAATAACTCTAATTTTTCCTTCATACTTTTTACGGGCTTAGGACCGTCGCGTCAGTAATACATTTTACGTCTAAGTCGGTACCTACCTACTAACTTTGTAAGTACTCTTTTATTATCAAGAAAAGGTATTGCAGGCGCAGGCGTATTTAAAAAATTGGAGCTATCTACAAACATAATCAACTTATAACTAACTAAGGCCAAACACTTTTTAAATAATTTACACTTCCCTGTATCGAAGCAACTGCTCAAAATGGAGTCCACTTTGCTCGATACACAAACGGGCACGTTTAATCACATTGTCTTTTAATTTTCCTAATGTGTATCTGTCACTTTTCACTATCGCACTTCTTAACTCATCTCGAGTAGTATGCTCCTCGAAATAAACTAGTCTTTTAATTTCGGACCACAAATAAAAATCCAGTGGTGTTAAGTCGGGGCTCCTTGCGGGCCAAGCCACAGGGCCACCACGACCTATCCACTGCTCACCAAACTCACTGTTAAGGTACGCACGCACTGCAGGATGGTGGAGGTAAAGGGAACTTGAGGGTCGGTGATTCCACGTGCGCGCAGTGAGTTCAGGTGTTCCGGCTGAGCATAAAGTCGTCTAGCCTCTTCCAGGTTATTGTGCGCCATCCCATAAAAATCCACCATTGCCCATTGAATGAATTTTTCAATGGGTACCGTTCGCATGTGTTGCCGATCGTGAATACGTTTTACACACACATATGCATTTACCGGAAGGAAGCGTTACTTCGAGTTCTCATTATTTCACAAAAAAAACATTAAATTAAATTTATCGTGATTTTTTTTATTTTTACTTTTTGAAAAAAATAGTCCCAATCGTTTCGAAATCGATGATTGAGTTTATGGCTTTCGGTTCCAGAACGACCAAAAAATAACCGTGTATAAGCTTTATTATTGTAAACAGGTAAAAATTGACGCCTTTATGTATCGTTACCAGTCCTGGTTCATACTGGCTCAGGATTGAGTTGAATGGATGGATGGATATAAGTATAAAGAAAAGGGAGTCCTTTGCTCTGTAATGGGACAACACATGCTGATAAAAATAATAATGTTTAATAGTCTAGTAGTTGAGAACGTGTATTGTTTTTCTTTTGGCATTATCAAAAACACAAACCTAGTTTTGCGAATTGTATGCGCCTACTAGATACTTGGAGTATGTACCTATTTGTCCGTTTTGCATAGTGGTCAGTGGTAAGCTTTAATTTTAGTTATTGAGAAAACTAATTATTGCTAAAATATAGATGATTAATTACTAAATAGTGATCAGCATATGATGGTGCATTGATCTAATCATATCAGAGGTATCCGTAACTTAGATTCATTTTCAGAAGGGAGTGGAGTTCGTAATAAAATAAGATATTGTGATCGAGGTTATATACTTTATTCGCTATCTTCGCTCTATCTCTCATATGTCATTTCCAGTTGATCAAAGTGTTTAAAATTACTTCTTGAGATAGTAAGCGGCGTAAGGCGAGGCGTAGGGCGAGGCGTAGGGGTATGCGGAGTAGGCGGCGAGTGGTGCGGTGTACGCGGAGTAGGCGAGCGGCGCGGTGTAGGCGGCCGCCACGGGCGCCGTGTACGCCGCAGCCAACGGTGCCGTGTACGCAGCTGAGTACAGCACGCCGGGCTTGGGCTCAGCCATCGCTACCACCACCAGACAAATGAATACGAACTGCAAAAGAAAAAGCACAAAGTTAATAAAAGCTATCTGCAAAATGCAAAGTGTTGCAGAAGTAGATAGAATACCTTTTAAACATTAAGGACTTTTCTATTTTTCTCCCATTTAAACACTAGAAGGTTGTGAAGGGCAGGTGTTTTGGGGACTGATTCTCAGCATAATTTTAATAAATGACTTTTGATTCTGATGTTGAATATCTTGTTGAACAGTCAAGAATTCACATTATTGTCCTAAATTCCCAACCAGTCTTACCAAGGGTTATCGTATTACCCAGTACTAACTGGGTTGTGGAGGTCAGATAGGCAGTCGCTCCATGTAAAATACTGGTATTCAGCTGCATCCGGTTAGACTGGAAGCCGACCCCGACATAGTTGGGAAAAGGCTAGGCAGATGATGATGATGTCCTAAATTCCCAAGACATTATTTTGTTGCACGTTCACAAAACATTACTCTGATTAAATCTTGTTAATCTGTGCGAGTGACCAAATAAACATAACCGTTGACTCACGTATTTGAACATTTTGTTTGTTGTTGTCACTGGGCTGCTTATGCACTGAATGATATCAAAACTGCTGTACTGGCCAACTTTATACTAAAAACGAAGGACGGTCGACGTAATGTCCAGAGGTTAAGCGTGGTTTGGGTGTACCTACAATGCGAAAGGAATATCAATTACTGACTTCAATCGAAAGTGTTAAGGAAATTCTCACACGTCTCTAAATGTTTCAGAATCTGCACGCAGTATTCGTTTAGGGACATAATTCACTATCAGAAAGGTTAAATTTTATTTTTTATGCATTTTAAATCTATATTATCCTCCATAGCCGACCATAAACAAATTTATCTTGAGCTAAACAGATCCAGAAACGAACCTATAAAAAGAGTCCAATATGAATCAATCAACTATATTAACTTACAGAACGATATCAAAAACATATTTCACACAAAACTACTTAATGATTATGAAGAACTAGAATCTCAGCTGCTACAAATAATTGCAAAGAACAAAACAAGGAAAACAAAAATGTTAAACCCTCCTTGCAAAGAGTGGATAAATAAGGACCTCATAACACTAATAAACAAAAGGAACCAATTGTGGCACAGTTTAAATCGAACACCCGGAGACGAAGACTTGCGTAAAGAATTCTTAAAACAAAGAAATCATACCTTTGTAAATATCCAACTGGCCAAAAATCAATATTACTTTAAGGCTTTTGCGAACTGTCAGAAATATCCTTTAAAATGTGGCAACTAATTAATAGACTATCAAATAATAAAACAGAGTTGGCCGACCTTGGGCATTTAAAAATCAATACCTCTAATGGAGAAATCTCAGATACTCATGAAATTTGCGAATACTTAACAGATTTTTTGCGACAATAGGCACTGAACTTGCAAATAAAATACCACAAAAATACCATAATAACTTAACTCAGACATTAACATATAATAAACCGAAAAATAACAATCATGAATTGTCAGAGTTAAAACCAACTTCTGCAGACGAAGTACTTAAAATAATAAAAAACTTAAATTCTAACACTAGTTCCGGTTTAGATGGCATTAGTACGAAATCCATAAAATGTGTTAATGACACTATAGCGGAAAGCTTAGCAAACTGTATTAATAAATGCTTAAATGAAGGCCATTTCCCCAACCGCCTTAAAATTGCGAAGGTTAGTCCAATATTTAAATCAGGCAGCAAACTGGACCCCAGTAACTATCGACCTATATCCGTACTACCAGTGATGTCAAAAATGTTTGAAAAGATTCTGCATAAACAATTGTATGAATATTTAACTAATATTGATTACCTATACAATAAGCAATACGGCTTCCGCCCCAAATCGAACACTGTTTCCGCGACTGTTGACTTAGTAACCAATATTAGACTTAACATTGATCAGAAAAAAATTACTTTAGGAATTTTTATTGATTTAAAAAAGGCATTCGACACCGTAAGCCACAACATACTACTATTAAAACTTAAAGACATAGGTGTAACTGGGAAAGCATATGAGGTTTTTAAATCATACCTTACAGACAGATCTCAAGTTGTCAAAATTAATAACCACCAAAGTGACCCCCAATTGATTACTTGTGGTATTCCTCAAGGTTTTACTCTAGTCACTCATTAGAAACAGTAATGAACCAAGCTCAGCATGATCTAGATCTGTTACACATCTGGTTACAGTCAAATTTACTTACTATTAATGCATCGAAAACGAAATTCGTTATCTTCTCTGCTAAAAACAAAAAAATTGGAAATCATAGTCCCCTTACTATTAACGGTGAAAAAATAACTAAAGCTAACAATGAAAAATATTTAGGCCTTATTCTTGACAGTCAGCTTACCTGGAAACCGCAAATTGAAAAAATTCGCAATAAAATAAATTCACTAACTGGCGCGCTAAGAGGTATAGTGATACGCTCAGCGGATAGACCTCCGGCGTGATCTCGTGGCGACATGGAGAGAGCGACTGTTGCAACCCCGTGCAGGGCACGCCACCATAGTGGCGATAAGTCCCCTCTTTGAGGAGTGGCTAGAGAGGCGCCACGGCGCCCTCACCTACCGCCTGACGCAGGTCCTCACCGGACACGGTTGTTTCGGGAGGTTCCTGCACCGAATCGGGCGGGAGGAAACGCCCGGGTGTTTCCACTGCGAGGATCGTCCGGAGGACACGGTGGAGCACACCGTGGAAGTCTGCCCCGCTTGGGCGGAGCACCGCCGTGTCCTCGTAGCGGCGATTGGCGGCGGCGATCTCTCGCGTCAGGCCTTGGTTCAAGCCATGGTCCGGAGCGAGAGGGAATGGGAAGCCGTCACCTCCTTCTGCGAAGCAGTCATGCTAGTGAAGGAGGTGGCGGGACGTGAGAGGGAAAGAACCTCACGTCCCAGTCGCCGCGGGAGACGCCCTGGGCGTCGGGGGTCACGTGGTGGCTCCCGGCCACCGTAGGCGCGGGCCTGTGGATGGCGAGTTATGGGCCAGCTCGCCGTCCGGCCGTCTTATGACGACAGGCCGTGTCGACGGCGCGTTCGTGTTCCACGTGCGCCTCAAAGAGATGTCAGCAAATAAGTAGGGGTCCGCAAGGACCGATGCCTGCCAGGGCTGCGGGACTGTTCGAAAGAGATACCGTGGCCCTGGAACACAAAGGGCAAAGAAGGAACATGGATGGGTTTTAGTCAGTACAAGTCTGACACTCCCTTCCGCTCCGCCCAGAGTGGGGGGGGTCATTTGATGATTTCCCATCCGGAAAAAAAAAAAAAAAAAAAAAAAAAAAAAACAAAGAGGTATAGTGAGATGTCTCCCGAGACAAGTTCGATACACGATATATAATTCCTTGGTCAAATCTCGTATTGATTATTTAATAGAGGTATGGGGTTCAGCAACTAAAACAAACTTGCAAAAATTGCAAGTTACACAAAATAGAGTTATTAAAACATTATTTCGATACAATTATCTGACACCAACAACCAACATTTACAAAGAAACAAAATTATTCAATCTGGCCCAAATATATAAATATAATACTTGCATTTTTATTAGAAAAATCCTAACTAAAGATATCCACTCACAAATTACATTTACAAAAAGGATAGATCACTATAAACGCATGACAAGGCAGGCTAATAACCTGTGCTTAAGGAGCCATAGAACAAATTACGGAAAAAAGAGTATTCTATATGATGGGGCCCAACTCTATAACGAATTACCTAAATCTATAAAAGAAGCAAAATCTCTGTTTACATTTAAAAAACTATTAAAAAGCCACATTTTAAAGGATTTTTTTTTTTTTTTTTTTTTTTTCATTAATAAAAGCTTAATATTAAGTTAAGTGGTACCGATCACTAATTTACATTGTATCACACACAATTCAAAATAATATATCTTACTCACACGTCAGTTATTCATATATGAATATGTTGCACTACATTATTATAGAATATTATAGTATAACATATAAAAACCACACTCTAACACACAAAATTGTATACACAAATAAAACAGAATATATACATACATACACTATATTTTAATCTAATATATCTTACCCTACGTATTTGACACTTCCTACTTACTACTATATACATGAATAAACAAAAATTGAAAATTATTATAGTACAGCATATACAAACCACACTCCTTACCTAACACATAATTATATACATAAATACATAAACAAACTCAAGTAATTAAAATATATAAATTCAATGTACCTAGTTCTAATTATAACATCCATATTACTAATAAGATATAACAACCATGTGCCTACTTTAAACGCGGTGAAACAATCACTGTGTCATGGGCTTTAATAAACATGTATTGTATTTTTCTAAGACTGTACTCCTCAGCTCATGCACACCTACCCGCATTAGCGATGCGCATAAGATGTCGTGCACTTAGTTCTAATATTTTCTACAATTACCCTTTTACGGGTTTACTAAAACTGTTACGAAATTTTAATGTCATTCTTGTTATTGACTTATTGTACCAACCCACTACGCAAATCGGCCTCATGTATTTATAAGTTATAATATTGTATTTTCTCTGTAAGTGATTGTAAATCTTTTGAGAAAATAAATGTCTAAAACCGTATATTAGTACCTATCATATAACTTTTATTTGTACTGTTCGTTGTTTCACCGTCATTTTCGTGATTATCAAACTTTTATAGCCGCCTAAGACGGCACTGCCTCTTATAGATGCATTTCTTAGACGCGTTACAAATCCCATAAAGATTTTGATCTGTTTTATGAGCGAATCCATTGGGCATTGTTTGAGAATGCAATGGCAGTAAAAGTACAAGGTATCTTGCAAAGCCCTAAAATTAGTACTAAGTGAGCTGCGCGCAATATTCTATCTACCAAAGCATTCCATTTCATGGGGTTATTATGTACTTATTTATTTGTATCTGTCCTCCAGAACTGAAAGGAGGACGCGCGGGTGTGCGAGAAATAGAAGGTGCGAATTTGAGGCCTTTGCTTAGGAGTGGGACAGAATTGAATACTTTCCTGTCTCGTGTAGGTACTAGCGTCTTGTGGCCGGCGGAGCTAGTATCATATTGGATCACTCTAAATATATTATATTTTGTGAACTTAAATACAATTTCTAAACTTAATCACATTTACTCACATATTTAATCACATTTACAAGAATCAGATAAGAATCTTTTTTAAATCATGATTGTTTCTTGTAAATTTGATTAAATGAATGTAATCTTAAGTTATGTAACTTATTCACAGTTCAAACAGACCTCATAACTCATATCAAGACCCCCTGAGTTCCTTTTAAAGCATGTTAAAAGCTGTCGGCCCCGGCTGTCATTTGTAGATGTTTGACAGTCGTTACGGGTAGTCAGAAGTCGGGAGTCTACGCAGGGGTCGTGCGGTCCATGGCCCTTTACGGGGCCCCGGTGTGGGCGCGTTCTTTGAGGCGGCAAACCGCCCACTACCTGAACGCGCCCCAAAAGGTGATAGCCATAAGGCTAATCCGGGGGTACCGCACGATCTCCGGCGAGGCGGCTAGCCTCCTTGCCGGATTGCCGCCATGGGATCTGGAGGCGATAGTCCTCGCGCGCCTGCATGAATGGCGCGCGGAGGCACTACGTCGGGGGGAAACTCCGCTGCCGCGGCAAATTGCCGCTCAGCGGATAGACCTCCGGCGTGATCTCGTGGCGACATGGAGAGAGCGACTGTTACAACCCCGTGCAGGGCACGCTACCATAGTGGCGATAAGTCCCCTCTTTGAGGAGTGGCTAGAGAGGCGCCACGGCGCCCTCACCTACCGCCTGACGCAGGTCCTCACCGGACACGGTTGTTTCGGGAGGTTCCTGCACCGAATCGGGCGGGAGGAAACGCCCGGGTGTTTCCACTGCGAGGATCGTCCGGAGGACACGGTGGAACACACCGTAGAGGTCTGCCCCGCTTGGGCGGAGCACCGCCGTGTCCTTGTAGCGGCGATTGGCGGCGGCGATCTCTCGCGTCAGGCCCTGGTTCAAGCCATGGTCCGGAGCGAGAGAGAATGGGAAGCCGTCACCACCTTCTGCGAAGCAGTCATGCTAGTGAAGGAGGTGGCGGGACGTGAGAGGGAAAGAACCTCACGTCCCAGCCGCCGCGGGAGACGCCCTGGGCGTCGGGGGTCACGTGGTGGCTCCCGGCCACCGTAGGCGCGGGCCTGTGGACGGCGAGTTATGGGCTAGCTCGCCGTCCGGCCGTCTTATGACGACAGGCCGTGTCGACGGCGCGTTCGTGTTCCACGCGCGCCTCAAAGAGATGTCAGCAACCGAGTAGGGGTCCGCATGGGCCGATGCCTGCCAGAGCTGCGGGACTGTTCGAAAGAGACACCGTGGCCCTGGAACACAAAGGGCAAAGAAGGAACATGGATGGGTTTTAGTCAGTACAAGTCTGACACTCCCTTCCGCTCCGCCCAGAGTGGGGGGGGGGTCATTTGATGATTTCCCATCCAAAAAAAAAAGAAAAAAAAAGCCAAGGGTTAGTTTACTACCCACTAACTGGATTATGGACTTCGGATAGGCAGCCGCTTCGTGCAAAATACTGCTGTTAAGATGCATACGGTTAGACTGGAAACCGATCCAAACATCTCGAATATGGCAGTCAAATTCAGAATCCGAAATATTGACAGATTGGAACAGATACAAAGGAAATTCACGAGTTACAGTGAACGATGAGCTCGGTTCCACTTATAACTCGGAGAAATAATTATGTATATCTGACATGTTTCTTATTGAAAATAGCACAGTTAAGGATTAAATGTCCAGAACTTCTTTCTAAGCTGTCTTTGAATGTTCCACGTCGACATTGTCTCATGAGAAATCTTCTTCGTGCTTCTTATGCTCGCACAGTTTATCGTAGCAATTCTTATATGATTCGTTAAGCAAAACATTTTACCAAAATGAGCGAACACCCTTCAGTCGATTTGAGTGCAAGCAGCTTAGCGAAAATTAGTACCATCTTGTCCAAAAACTGTATTGTTTTTTATGCATTCTGATACGAGAATTTCAGGTACTTAATTTAAATTTAATCCTATACTTTGTTAGTGTGACTGTCTGTCACGTACTCCTAATTATTAAGTAGATATTTTAGCCTTGATTGTTATTTCAAATCATCACACGGTATGGGCCACTTAAAAACACACTAAACTTCTATATTATGGCTTGACAGGCTGACAAGTTACCGTAATTAATACCGAAGTGTCCTTTCTTCCTTTGAATTGTAAAACAATACTGCATCACTTGGAAACGTATAAATTCTTTTCTTAATGAGAAAGACACTAAAAGAATGACAGGCCGAATTCAACAAATTTTTAAGAAAAGATAAAAATATCTGATTTCTACACGCATTTCTGAATGCTAGTGTGACATGTGGTTGCAATTTACTCCCGTCTTGGGCGCTCGAAGGGCCCTTAAAACAATTGAGACGTATGCACAAAAAAAATAGCGATAAACCAATTCTGTAAAAAATATTAAAACAAGCCAAGCGTGGTGTTTTTTGGAGGCTGGGGCCGGGAAAAGCTTGGTGGATTCGGGACAGTTGGGCTTGGACGGTTTAAGAGGTCGGACGCAAGGGTCTGAGGAGTGAGTGAGTGAGTTCGAGACGAGAAAGGAGACAGCAGAGAAGGCGGGCTTCGGCAGAGGCGAGACTGGTGATCGGTGCAGCATATAGTACGTAGGTTGTACACTAGTTCGCTTCAAGGACCTACTTGGTAAGTATTACTTTTGATTTACTTTTAACGTGGAGGAATAATAGTATGTAGATCTTTGCGGACCTTTCATAATGTAATTCTCTTAGGATAATTTGCATAGTATTTTATAGGTAATAGTTTGGCGGTAGAGCAAGGGGAGGTGATAATATTTCATCATGACGAAGGTGCAGAATTATATCATCACAATGTATACTATTATCTCATGTGTTATGTGTTCCACCTCCTAATCCGAACCATGGCACATATTCATCATCTGCGTTTGGTTATAGGGAACTGAGACCGCCTTTCGCTGCACTGTACACACATTTCATGCATACATGAACACTCTACAATAACACACCCGACTATTGACGAATGTTGACTTTTATCTGACTCACCACAAATGGAAGGCAGAACCGTAATATTCGCATTCCAATTGGAATAAACTATATTGTTCAGTGGAGAAGGCAGCATCGTAATTTTCACGGATAGATTAAAACAAATTATATTGCTCAGTAATATAATGCCGACTTGTACTTGTGGTACAAATCAACCAAACGCTGCTGATGAATACTGCTTCCTGTAAAGGTCTAGCTCAGAAACATTGCGTAAAGATTGTTGGCGCACATTTCAGGGAGCGGGGGTAGGTTTCACTAAGTAAGTGAATGGATAGCTATGTTCTTAGGAACTCTAGGGACTGTGTCTCGTTAAAACAAACCCCGGCTGCCACAGGCCTATTACTGAATCGACATTATTTAGCGAGACACGCAACCACGACATGGGGCAGAGTAAGAAATGTGAAGTGACGATGGAATAACCACTTCGGCGTCCACCAATAACAATCGCAATATGTTCTGCTACAGTCTACGGTACGCTTGTGCAAATTGTGTTACAATATAGTAATTGGGGTAATCTCTCATAAGAGTGTTATTAATGTACGCGTATAAGTAGAAATACGAGAAACCTGTCTTCCTCAATGGCAGTGGCCTCACAAACCGCTGGTTTAGGATTGGGGAGGACATGTAGATAGAGCTTAGGGAACGTGACCTGTTTGAGGTCGTAGCATTGTCCTCAGTAGAACTGTGCACTTAGATCTAACAGTACACGTACGCCGAGCAAACGTTGTAAAACGGTTCCATGTTGAACATGGAATCGATTGCGTTTGCAAATCGGCATCTAGTATTATGGAATGAAATAAATTAACGTAACGAATAAATAAATAAATTCTTAAGCGCAAGCGGAACGTTTCCTTTACCAACCATTTCATTATATATCATATCTTTGCGCCCTCTTATCTTATTAGCTTCATACTTTGTTATTGTTTAGTTTTATAAGATTTGATATTATTCATGTATATGTCTTAACTGTGAGTTACCAATATTAACTACACCTTGTACCCCTCCCTGTCCTCTAGCTTCTAAAGTCGGGACAGGTTTGGAGTACTGTTTAGTAGTCGGTGGAAAGATGACCAAGTTTGGTAACGAGTCTTACAATGCCGTACGGATGGCGGTGCGCGGCCTCTCGCCCTTCGGGGGGAGCCGACATTAATACTAATATTTATATGATTAAGGAAAAACGAAAGTTGTATCAGCCTAGGGTAATTTAGGAATAGTCACATTTGTATTATGCTTAGTTAATAGTTTGTACAACAATATCTACTCGATTACTAGCTGTAGAGGCTTGTAATTAACTTGTCGTGGGTTACCCCACTATTACTTACTTTTGTATTGTTCGCTGTGTGACTGCCTTATTGGTCGAGTGGTGGCAAGCGCGATTACTGAGCATGAAGTCCTGGGTTCGATTCCAAGTGTTATTGGGGTTTTCTCAGTAGCAGCTACGGAGTCTGGAATTGTGTCCGGTTGATGTCAATAGGCTCGCCCCTTATTACATGGGACTTAAACACAACTGGCGAAATGTGGGTGTACTATTAGGTACATGTCTGCCTAACCCTTCGGAAATTACAGGCGTGATGTTATTAAATGTTATGTCAGCTGTAAGTCACCCAAATATAATAAAATATTTTTTTGGGATAAAACTAGGCCGAAGATGAAACACCAAATAGTGTTTTGAAAACTTAACCAACGCGGTTTTAGAGTGCTGTCTTAAACCACTACTAGTTCCATAACCTTATTGATTCATATAAGAGCTGCACAAACCTTTTCTTTGCTATCAATCAAAATATTGATTGATATCCCAGATATATTGAATGGTGACTATTATACTGTGAAATAGCGCAGAGCTTTTCTTTGCTATCTGTCAAATACTTAGTTGACTAATTAAGAAAATTGGTCAGGTAATATTTCATCCGCTGTTCGATTGTGTTTTAGATTAGGGCTAGTATGATGGTTCAACTTCTTTACTGCTAAACACATTGTGTGGTGGAAAACTCCTGCCAGACGTCTTTTAGGTATGTTAAATTGTCAATGAACTTACGTCATTTTATTGTCTGAATCTTTATTGTTGGGACTGCGTAAGAAGTATGGCTATGGTTAGGTGAGTGAAATTAAAAAAGACATGATTATGGTGGTAAGTATTATGATTTATTCATTTGCATTTTTTTGTTTGTCGAAATTACTTCTTGAGGTAGTAAGCGGCGTAGGGCGCAGCGTAGGGCGAGGCATAGGGGTAGGCAGAGTAGGCGGCGAGCGGTGCGGTGTACGCGGAGTAGGCGAGCGGCGCGGTGTAGGCTGCAGCCACGGGTGCCGTGTACGCCGCCGCCACGGGCGCCGTGTACGCCGCCGAGTACAGCACGCCGGGCTTAGGTTCAGCCATCGCGGCCACCACCATGCACACAAATACGAACTGCAAAAGAAAAAACACCGTCAATTTTACATTTCACCAACAATTTTCCTTTTTAAGTTGACGTCTGATTCAAGTCTCTTCTCAGATCAGAGCGGTGACTGACTTGCCAATACTGGAAGAAAAAGCAATTTTCTGGGGTAATTTCACTGCTTACTTCACTTTCACTAAACTAATACTGCAATCCAGCCTTAAATTAAATGTGATAAATACGCACCATATATTTGAACATCTTGATTGTTTTCACTGAGCTACTACTGCACTGAATGATACCAAAGATGCGATAGCTACGAATTTTATAGCAACTTGAGAAGGACAAATGCTCTCTACGTGAGGTTAATCGAGAGCGCTGATGCGTACAGAATAGTCATGAGTTTCCTTCGATAAAGAGTGTTACTGAATTTGTCTAATGTGAGGAATAATGTATGTGGGCACCTAATACCTATGCAGTTTTGTTAATAATATGATTTGATATTTATTATCAGCCATTTTTGTCCTACTGTAAGGTAAATAACTTCTTTCCCGATTGCACTTGTCACTAACCCAATCTGTTATTACCCCTCGTTCATAAAAAAAAAAATGGAGACACTCAGAAGTTACTGATGCAGCCATTTCTTTTATCAATGTCAGCGGAGAATTGATATTAAAAATTATTTTGTTTCCCAGAAGGCAATAATAAGCATTGCCATCCAACGTGGTAATGGTAACAAAGAAATGGGTCAGCACTCACGTCCTGAGAAGAGTCGACCAACCGTTTGGCGGTGTCCCAAAATAATAGGTTGGCTCTCGGACTCCCAGGACTTGCAGGTAACCCCAGGTGTTTCAAACCCAAACGGCTGAAACACATAACTACCAATTAAGTTATTGCAGTGCCCAGTTTGAGATTTTCACCACCTGCAGCAGCTGCAACACAGCCCGCCGTGCTAGAAAGATGGGATGGCGCAAAGTGTCAACACAAGTTGCAATTTCTTTCGTAACTTTTGGAAATTAAATTTGCATTTCAAAGGAAAGAGATCAAGTTATGAATCAGCATCGATAATTATTCGAAAATTATACGATAATTATCCGCTAATTACCATGACCATTATCTTGATAATTCCGAAACCTGATTAACAATGATTAATATCACTACATTTGGTTAGCTAAAGAGATAGAGGAACCAGTAACTTAATTAATCGTCATCTGCCTAGCGTTTTCCAAACTATGTTTTAGTAGCTTCCAGTCTAACCATATGCAGCCAAATACTAGTATTTTATGGTCTGACTGCCTATCCGACCTCCACAAACCAGTTAGTGGGTAATCCTCTTGGGAACCTTCAGGCTTCTGACTAATCGTAACGACTGTCAAAGATTAACTTACTTAACTAAAAAAAATATATCACAATAAACAGCCTGTGTTCTTCTTCCTCTCTCCTACTTATTTATGCTGTGCCCGACAGGGTCCATAATTGTGACTAATATACACCGCGACTTTTTAGTCGTCTTACAACGGCAGCCCACTTCATGTATCCAATGAAGACTAAACATTCATAAAAAAATAGGTATTTATGAGATTTTAATAATTTAAAAATAAAAATATTATTCAGTATTATGAGACGTAGTTAAAACACCCTGTTGCGAGCGATGATCTACTGGACTCGAGTGCTGGGTAGGCATTGTTCTCCCGTTTGACACGTAAACATCATTAACAGGATGTTTCATAATTTTATGCTTATTTTTTATTATTATTTTTCTTTGTACCTATTATGGAAGATAAAAAAAATTGCGCCTAGAACTATTTTATGTCTGGTATATTGAGTGAACGACCTTTGTAAGAAGACTAAAAAGTCACGGTGTATTTCTTTCCCTACCTACTACTTACATTATGGTACGCAATTAAGAATTGAGATCTACCAATGTCAGCCGAAACCATCGCTTTAACGTGCTTTCCAAAGTATGGAGGAAATTTGGTATGTAATGATAGTCACCCATCCACGGACCGCCCTAGGCAAGCATTGCTTAACCTTGTAGATTCACCCATGCGGCTGTTATTATTTAGCCACAAGCTCCTCCAACGTAACTTACCTACTGAAAATAATTCCATTCAAACATTAGGTAGTTCATCTGAGACGATTAGAAACCTGAATGCTGTTTGTCTAATCTAAGAGTTTATTCATAACTTCTTTAGATCTTTTTCGTCTTTCATCTTTCTTAAATAACCTAGCTGTAAAGTGTGAATAAATCCGCGCATTACTTTATGTGAATAACATTCGTAACAGCATGGTAATGTTTCCGATAATCCGGTTCTTAGCAAAACTCCTAACCGGCGACCCTTTCTTAACTTCAGTAATATGCCATCTTTGTATTTTTCTTTTTTTGTGGTCCTGGGTTCGACTCCCGGGTCGGCTAATTGTTTTTTGGTTTTTCCATCATGAATTTCTCAGTAGCAGCCACGGAGTCTGGATATGTGCCCGGTTGATGGCAATAGGCTCACACCTTTACCTAAACCTTCGGGGATTACAGGCGTGATGTTATGTTATGTATTTTTCTATGAATACAAATAGTAGTTCCAGGTCTGGGTATCGATGCATGTAGGTACATTTTGTGTTTGGATTTAGCGGCCATAAAAGGGTAGCTCCTAGTGTTATACTTTTTTTATATTCTAATAATAGGGCAGATGACAAAAAAAATCTAATTAGTCCGTCAGATAGATTTTCAAAAAATATTGGACACGTATTTTTTCTTTTTTCACGTAAACAAATAATGAAGACGATACAGTGTGTCGAAAACTCATGTGACGTCACATTTCAGTACACTTTTGAACGGAAAGTGACGTCATAAGCCCCCTCTCATGATCTTTGATGCGTTTTATCTTCGTCAAATTTTATTGATTTGATAAAACAAAAAATACGTATCCAATATTTTTCGATAATCTGACGGACTAAATAGAATCATATTTTTTTACTCAGGAAACATCCCTATTTTCAGAGCTGGCAAGTAAGCTAGACTTAAGTTAAAACCCTTTTAATTGTTCTCCATTGTCTCTAACACTCATTATGGCAATGTTATGCATAATTAGATGTATGTTCCTAGAATGTGGATCTTTAAACTATATTATTGGAATTGTAACTGATTGAACTGTTGGTGTGCTTATTATAATATTAACTAGGTTTTGCCCGCGACTTGGTTCGCGTTATGTTCGAAAATCATCCCACGAGAACTTTTTAAACATAGCCTATGACACTCGGGGATATGGTAGGTTCTCATTAGTGAAACAAATTTTCGGAATTGGATCAGTATTATAGAATACCACTTACATCCAAACTAACAAACATACAAACTTTACCTTTTTATAATATTACCATAGATAAATAAAGTTCTCGATCGTAAAGCAAAGTTAAGTTCAAATTCGATTCACGAGGAAATTATTCAATGCAGTAGTGTCAGTGTATGACCATGGTATGGGCAGACATTGACACCCCATTGTGTTTGTGATGCCTATGTTACAAACGAATTAGTAATCGATGAAGTAGAATAAAGCTGTTTAATTATTTACTGATTTAAGCTCCTACTGTAATACTGTATTATTTAAAATTTTAAACCTACGGTTTACTACATTTAATATCACATCGCGGAGTGCAATGTTTCAATAAATCTTACATTTAATATTTTATACTTTATGTTACTTATTCTCTCAAGTGATAATAGATTGACGGTAAGTTATAACCTGAGGTTAATAGTTAGATCACAGTCCATTTGTGACGTATTAATTTCTTTGAAGGGATTACCAGGGTTACGGTAAAAATCTGATTTTTACAAAACAATTAACAACAATTTAGAGGTAAATCATCTTATCATTTATTAGTTTGTGTTTCTTATACCGTGAAAATTGACTTATTTCTTCATTTTTTGAGGTAGTAAGCGGCGTAAGGCGAGGCGTAGGGCGAGGCGTAGGGGTATGCGGAGTAGGCGGCGAGTGGTGCGGTGTACGCGGAGTAGGCGAGCGGCGCGGTGTAGGCGGCCGCCACGGGCGCCGTGTACGCCGCCGCCACCGGCGCCGTGTACGCCGCCGAGTACAGCACACCAGGCTTGGGCTCAGCCACGGCCACCACCATCATGCAAGCGAAAACGAACTGGAAAATAAAGAAATGTTAGAACTTCTCTCCTATTATCTTCGCAAATAATGGTCATCGAAGACGATTGTCAATGTAGGATATTCTGAGTCGATAAGTCTTTTTCTGTGTAGGATAAAGCTAATAAAGCAGAGTGAATAATTAAATACTCACAAGTTTGAACATTTTATTTGTTATCGTCAAGGAGCTGCTGTGAACTGAATGATATCAAAGAACCAGCTGCAACCAGCTTTATAGTAAACGAAGAAGGACAGTGCACGCAATACGAGCAAAGCCCCGTTCTCGAAGCGGTGCCTTTTGTTGAATACCGATCAGCTGGCCTCAGCAGCATGCGTTAATGAAAATCAAGTGACAGTCTAGTGCTTTCCGTTTCGACTGCGAATTAATTTATTAAACATAATGATTTGCAAGAGAATTTGCTTATGTTTTGGGGACTGGTCTGGGTTAATCAATCAATTAATCATCATTTTATGGTCAAGCAAATAAGGCCCATCGATAAAAATAATCTTATACAATAATAAACTAATACATACAGGGTGTAAGGGCAGCCCTCCACAAATTCAGCTCCTTATTTTGAATCATATTCCACCGGAATTTGTCTCCGAAATTTTAGCCTTTTTTAGTTACTATTCCTTTACTTTAATCTAAAATTATATTCCCTGAACGATTAATTGTACCAGTCATTTCAGTATGATATACTGAATTAACCTCATCAGTCTGTGAAGAGCTGTCCCTTACAGCCTTTATAAAAACCATATTTAACTATAATTAAACGTTGTCGGTGTCGTGTTTTGCTGCGAGTAACCGTCCTCGGAATCGTCGGTATACGACACCTTTCGGCCAAAAGTAATCTTTCATGAAAGTTTGTAGATGATGAGTTGGATAGAAACACAAAGACCGGTAATGTGCAATCTACTCTATGCAGTATTTTTATTGAAACAGTTTTAAGGATACAGTTTTAAAACAAAATGGAAACAAGTAATTGAAGTGATTGTAAGTCCGCCTCTGTACTTTTGTGCTTGAAGTGTTAAATAAATAAATATATAAATAAATAATTGTGCTTTATTTTCCAGTTATATTTTATAAGGAATACATCCCATATGCAAACGATCACATGATTCTACTTCATACTATTCAAACATACATAAGAAAACTTGTACTGATTGTTACTGAAAAAGAACTACTCAAAACTAAGAAAACATAAAAATAAACCTCCTTCTGTTTAGGGATCTGAATTAATTTCCTCTAATGAAATTGAAAGTAAAATACGACTCATTGACGTTTTTGATTGAAGGAAACTAATCAGTATTCTACACGCAGTGCGGTGGAAGCTCCGGTAACCTCACGTTGCGTACAAGCATGCGGCCTTCTTAAATTACTATAAAATTCCAAGCAGTCGATTCTTTGGCATCATTCAGTGCAGCGCTAGTTCAGTGAAAACAATTCAAGATGTTCAAATATATGGTAAGTATTTTATTCCAGATAGCAGATGCATTCTTATTGAAGAATGCAGCAGATAGGCAAAAAAAAACATGAATGTGCTTACAAACAAATACCGTTCTTAAAAATAAATTAAAATATAAATTTTCTTTGCAGATCGTATTCGTGTGCATGTTGGTGGTCGCGATGGCTGAGCCCAAGCCCGGCGTGCTTTACTCGGCGGCGTACACGGCGCCAGTAGCGGCGGCGTACACGGCGCCCGTGGCGGCCGCCTACACCGCGCCGCTCGCCTACTCCGCGTACACCGCTCCACTCGCCGCTTACTCCGCCTATCCCTACGCCTCGCCCTACGCCGCTTACTACCTCAAGAAGTAATTTATACATGAGGAACGACAACTGTTACTGAATAAATTAAAATGATAAGCAATTTACTATCTGCATTTTATTTCTATACAACATTGACAATATGACCGACCACTGTAACAACGGTATAAAAGGACTAAAGGCCCCCCCTTTCTCCTTCCAAACCTCTCTGTCCCGTGCGATATCTGGCCATGGTCGCCCCACCACCTTCGCCGCGGTCTACCTCGACGGCGATTTCCTCCGACTGGCGTGCAGTTGGTGACGATCGGTGCCCATCTCTCCGGGCGCATTCGTGCTACGTGGCCAGCCCACTCCCACTTCAGCTTGGCTATTTTTTCTCCAACATCTGCTGCTTGAGTAATGGAGCGCAGGGTAGTGTTTCTTACGCGATCTGTCCGCTTAACACCTATTATACTGCGTTCCATTGCCCGCTGGTAAATCTTGAATTAGTAAGTTTGTGCACCGTAGGATAGGACGGGCAGGATGCACATTTGCACAATGGAGATATAAACTTTGTATAATTTGCAAACATTTAAAATAACACATTGAAAAAGTGCGAGCCTTATAAAACTACTGAGGTTACAAATAACCAGTGAAAATTAAAGACTATCCAGGATAAGGCCGAAAGAGGCTTTAATTAGAATTACTCACATAAGTAGTCGGTAGTATATCGTTTAGGTAGGCAAGAAATCAATGTCACATTTTGTAGTCCCAACTACCCCTAGTTGGGACTACAACCCAACCACCGATGATAACCTAATTCTTCTTACTCCCCAGTAAGAAGAATTAGGTTATCATCGGTGGTTGGGTATTGTGGTTGAGAAATCACCACTCTAATCGATTGGCATAGTCATACGAACTCTACGCACCCATGACCAAGTTTTTCAGTGTCTCGTAGCTATCACACCTACCATGTTGATAAACTACCATGTTGGTAAAATCGAGCTACGAGTATCAAGAGGCACGAGTCTACGTATTATAATAAAATAATCTATTAGGTCGGTATAGTCTACAGATAATTATTTCAGGTCAGAGCTTTTGTGCGTGTGTTCTGTATGCTGCTCAACACTCTAAATGAGAACGCTATGTCGTGAAATTGAAAGTCATAAAGAAACTGATAATATCATTAAGTGCTTCAAAGACAAAGCACCGGTAATGGGCATTGCCCAAAAAATCTAACCTGCATATTTACATTTTTTTTAGTTAATATATAGTACTTTAAGAAACTAATTTGAATATTTTTGATATTCAATGGCTAGTTTAAGTTATATTAAAAAAATAAAAAAAGAATATTTAAAGTTGGCGATGACGTCATCACTGAAAAAGTTCCTTCCTTGCTCATCATCATCATCATTTTCCTGCCCTTGTCCCATGTCACTTGGGGTCGGCGCAACACGTTTTATTCTTCCAATCTCCTCTGTCTACCGTCACACCATCATTTACTCCTTTAACTTTCATATCATTCCTCACACAATCCATCCAAAGTTTCTTTGGTCTTCCTCTCCCTCTCCATCCATCAACGTTTATATTCATCACTCTTTTAGTCACATTCCTTCCTCGCTCATTCAACGGTTTAATACGTAAGTGACCTCTAATCACATGAAGCTAAGGGCTCGCTTAGACACGCGGGAAGTGCGCGATTGCCATATCCATATCTGAACGCAGGCTTAAGCGTATTTCACGATATTCCTTCTTGAGATGTTATTGAAGCTCAAGCCAAGTCAGAGGCCCATGGGAGGCATAAACACTCTGACACCAGGTCAGGCATTAACCACACGATAAAGAAAGAAGAATTGAATTTCAAATAAAGGTTAACCACATTTATTTATTTATTTAACACTTTAAGCACAAAAGTACAGATGCGGAGTTAATGCCACATTTCTTCACAAGTATAAATTAACATAGAGTATTTTTCCATTTTAACGAGGAATAAATGTTTAGAGACCTTATTCCTCGAAATAGTTATGCAATTAGCACAATTTTAGAACAAACCCCATTAGAAAAAAATTCAAAATAATGTTTTTGAAAATTAACCCTAAACGGACACCACCCGAATCTTAGAAAACAGGCAACCAACTCTAGCAGATGTGATTTCTTTTTCAGAAAACGAATGTTCAATATATTATCTTTATAGTCGATAGCTATTTTAGGAAGGTTTCGCCCTGCGAAGTGCTTACTTATGTCATATCTTTTAGGCTTTTAGGCTAATATAGTAACAAAGTAGAGTACATAACCTTTCAGCCACCAAGTATTGCTATTTCGTTTTCAAAAACACATGAGTGTCAGTTCCTACTATTACAGACATTAACCACTAACTGTTGCCCGCGACCTATTCAATATTATACGTATAAAAATATACTTCCCTATTTTTTAACATTTTCGTGGGTTTTAATTATTTTGCACGGAACCCTAATTATTTTTCTAAAATAAAAGTAACCTAAGTTACTTCTTATAACATCAGCTATCTGCAAGTTAAAGTCCTGTCAAATTCGCTCCAGCAGTTTCGGACATTAGCTGGAACAAACAGACAGACAAAAAATTAAAAAAAAAAACCGTAATTGTATACTTTCATATACGTTTAGTAAAAAGCTGTAATTTTTATGTTTTGGGTGTTATATGTTTGAAATTACAAAGACACTTCAATTTTATTTATTTGTATAGATATCAACTGTGTTATTTTCTCATTGTTGCAAAGTTCCTACCGTTATATAATTTCCCCCGCATTCCGGACACTGAGCTAAAATTCCGGACATGTTCGGAAAATTCCGGACGTATGGCAGCCCTTGTCTTACCAGATGTAACAACCGGATATAACCTAATAACAATATTGTACATGAACTCACTGCCTATCTGACCTCTACAACCCTACAACTGGGGAACACGATACCCCAAGACTGGTTGTCTGTGACTTTTGGGCTTGTGACTCATAACCCGTTACGACTGTCAAAGATCTACGAATGACGACCAGGAACTGCCAGCCATGTACAGACAGACCTCATCAAACGTTCCTTAACAAGGAAAATCGACCCAATTATTATTTAGCCAAGAACAAAAAATGAAAACGCAATTATAACCATAATAATGCGCCTCCCTACTCGCTCGCGTTCGTGGCAGTACCAACACTATACTGGGTGTTTTCACTCATCTGTGGGAGTCCCCCATGCTGCAAAGGTGGGTGCGGGTTCATGTCGTAAGTTTTGTTTGCCTATACTAACATTAGTTTTTTAAGTGGGTACATTGTTACTAACAATTATGGACCTAGTCTGAAATAAATGTTTATAATAATAAAGAAAAATGAGGCCGAGTGTTTCTTGTTATTAATTTTTAAATTACATAAATACATCATGTACAAAAATAAAAAAAAGGAAAAGATTTTGCCCTAATATGATCGTTTATAAGACGTGGTTGATGTTTTTGATGGCGCTTGCCATCAAAAACATACAATAAACGTCAAAGCGTGGTAAGCACCAATATTGTACGTATACAATAATCGTTTGCTATAGCAAATAGTATTAATAGGTACATACAATACTGCATCAGATATTTTGAAAGTAAAATATATTATTATAATAATTCTAGTGATAAAATGTCGTAACAAAACCTCGTAACTCTCTGCTGCCTGGTTAATTAGAAAGGACAGTAGTTGATTCATTCATTGAAATGTCCCTACTATCGATTGAAGTAAACTCATCACTATTCTTCGTGCGACAGTAAGCTCGATGGACATCACGTTTTGTGCGTTCGGCCTTCTGATATTACTATAAAGTCGGCGGGCGTCGCATCTTTCTTATCATTCAGTGCAGCAGTAGCTCAGTGAAAACAATAAAGATGTTCAAATATATGGTGAGTTCTTTTACCTAAGGAATGTAATCTATAATCCATCCAGTTCATAATCTACACAATTTAATATCGTTGTGTTCTGTCTAAATTAGTAACTTTCACTCAAGACCAGTTAAATTCTGCCAGGGCTGCGGGACTGTTCGAAAGAGATACCGTGGCCCTGGAACACAAAGGGCAAAGAAGGAACATGGATGGGTTTTAGTCAGTACAAGTCTGACACTCCCTTCCGCTCCGCCCAGAGTGGGGGGGTCATTTGATGATTTCCCATCCAGAAAAAAAAAAAGAAAAAAAAAGACCAGTTAAATTTCCTTGTATTAATTTTATGATTTTCTTTGCAGATCGTATTCGTGTGCATGTTGGTCGCCGCGATGGCTGAGCCCAAGCCCGGCGTGCTGTACTCGGCGGCGTACACGGCCCCGTTGGCGGCGGCGTACACGGCGCCCGTGGCGGCCGCCTACACCGCGCCGCTCGCCTACTCCGCGTACACCGCACCACTCGCCGCCTACTCAGCATACCCCTACGCCTCGCCCTACGCCGCTTACTACCTCAAGAAATGAAGAAATATGTCAATCATCTCGATATAATACCACCAATGAATAAATGACAATAGTAATATTACCTCAACATTTTTTTTTATTTATCACAAAATTACTTCAAGCGTACAAATATTCAGACACTTATTTAATGCCATTCAGGCATTTTATAGAATAATCCTTACACTTATAATACTTCTAGTAAACGTAACCTCTTTTACAAAAATAATACTTGTTACGTACTACACTTTAAGAGTAAATACATGCTATAAAATTGGTACTACATTTATCGTTACAGAAAAATAAATACCTACTCAGAAAGAAATCAGATTATTCATTATATAAAATAAAATGAATGCTTAGAAAGATTTTAAAAGTTAAAATTTCTGCTTCCATCGGTTACTTATTCGGTGCAACATAGACATTACATGAATATATCAATGAGTTGTTAGTTGTTATATACTATGCTAACCAAACAAAGGAAGCAAATAAAATCAATCACACTAAAGTATTCGAATAAACGAAAGTTACGAGTATTTCTGAGCTGTTCCTCGAAATACTCGGAGCTGATGATCAACCAGTTACTGTAAGTGGGAGAAGAAGATAGAATGGAAAATATGAAATATTTCCTTATAAATTGAACTCAAAATGAGCCAGCTTTGCTTTATGACGTAAACAATACCAGAAAACTGTGACTTGAACATACCATTAAAATAATATTTTAAACCCTGCCCAACACTCGACTATTTTACGAATATTGCAGGTTCACAGATAAACCCAATACAGTATTTTATTACTTAATAGATTGACACAAATGTCAATTTACCGTGTTATAACCAGTGCTGGAAGACAGTGCTGGCAGACAGTGCTGGAAGACAGTGCTGGCAGACAGTGCTGGAAGACAGTGCTGGCAGACAGTGCTGGAAGACAGTGCTGGCAGACAGTGCTGGAAGACAGTGCTGGCAGACAGTGCTGGAAGACAGTGCTGGCAGACAGTGCTGGAAGACAGTGCTGGCAACTGTGCTGGCAGACAATGCTGGAAGCCAGTACTGTTATTTAGAGTTGGGAGACAATGCTAAGACCAATGCTAGAAACCAGTGCTAGAAGTCGGGTCTGGCTGGTCTAATTATAATTTTAAGCTTTTTACCGTTCGTCTTATTGAGAACATTCTGATGAGACCAAACACGCTATATCTGCTGTACGTTGTTGAAGGGTTGGGTGTCCCTCAGACTACTTGATGCTGCAGCATCAGTTCAAGGTTAAAATGTCTTGGACATACCACCGAAGGAACATAGTACACCAAAGGAGATGGGAAATTCTAAATTATACAACCATAGTTTTAGTATATGCGAAACCTGAAACACGTTTTTAGTATTTTTATGTAAAGGATCTATATACAAAATTTCAAAACTGTATTGTGAAAAATCACAAAGTTATAAGCCTGTTCTGTTACCTGGTTTTCTGCGCAAAAACGTGTTCACCACGCAGCGCGCCCGCGCGCGCGCCTCCAGTGTCGTCTTGAGCTCATTGATAATAATAATTTGGCATTAGGTACCTAAATTATTGCAATATGTACTTAATGTTGCTCGGTGTCCAACTTGTAACTTTTTTAAAATATTTTTGGGACAAAATATAACATGGTTTAAAAAAGATTGGAATCGATTCAGTTACTTATTCTGAACAAACTATATGCAGGTTTCGCATAAAATAGTGTTGTATAGAAACTTTAAATTTGAGCGAGCGAAACTGCGGGAAAAAACTAGTAAAAAATAATTTATTATTATTACAGGTAGGCCATGTTCTGACCAAATAAAATTCATAATTAATAACATCAATTATTTATTTTTTCGCTATAATATAGTCATATAAACTAAACTGCAACTCATTTGTAGTAAAACGAGTAAGGGTTCGCTACGCTGTAACTGTAGCCGGAGTATGCTGAGGTCGGTGCACTGGGGTATGCAGTGTACGCAAGCTGAGGGGGGTAAGAGAACGGAGCGGAGTTTACAAACTCCGCAGAGTACGTGATCGGAACGTAGTACGAGTATGGTGAGGGGTAGAACACTTGGGGCTTCGGGGCCGCCACTGCTACCGACAGCATACAAGCGAAGATGACCTGTAAAAAAAAATTGGTACTTATGAAATTTGCTACTACATATGTAAGTCGATACGACTGCCGGTTGCCTGAGGATTTTATCATGTAGTCTAGAATTTAGATTTTTCCTTTACCTAACTCTAGAGATACGAGGGGAGGTCAAAAGATTCGCGGAATGAAAAGGGAGGTGAAATTAAACATGAAATTATTTTTCCTTTTCAATATATTCTCCCTTAACCCTAATACACTTCTCAGACCTTTCAAATAATGTGTTTATGCTTTCGAAAAAAAAAGATTTGTCAAGGCCCTCAAAATAGACAAAAATAGCCGACTTCAGTTCTTCATCATCGGTGAATTTCTTTCCACGAAGTTCCTTTTTTATGTTTGGGAACAAATAATAATCACTAGAGGCCAAATCTGACTGTAGAGTGGTTCAGAGTTTCAAAGTCACACTTATGTAAGGCAGCCATAGCAACATGGCTCTTTTAACCGAATGCGATGTCGTGCAAAAGGAGCACACTTCGAGGCCACTTTCCCCTTCTTTTTTCTTGAATTTCATTTTTTTTATTTTTTCATTAGCGTAGCATAGTATTACCCCGTGATATTGACACCTTTATCTTTATAATCGATCATCATATTCCCCTCTGAATCCAAAAAAAACTGAAGCCATAATCTTTCCGGCCAATTGTGCCACCTTGAACTTCTTAGGCGGCGCTGCGCCTTTTTTGTGCCACTGCATGGACTCTTCTTTTGGCTCAGGTTCATAGTGATAAACCCAAGTTTCATCCCCAGTCACAATTTGGTTCATAAATTCATTCCTGTTCTCAAAACGCAGATCCAAAACTCGCGACAACACTCGACGCGTTGCTGTTTTTGAAGCGGTGTAAGCACTCTCGGCACCCATCTTGCACTGACCTTAGACATGCCAAAATGGTCATGGAGAATGCTCAAAATAGTCGACGATACTCCAGTCATCTGTACGATCTGTTTTTCAGACGAGCATCTTCAAGTTTTTCAACTTTTTTAACAATGTCTGAAGATGTTGCCTCAATCGGCCGGCCAGAGCGCTGCTTCTCGATTGAGGACTCGATTGAAAATTCAATCGAGTCTCTGCCTTGATTGAAAAGACTATGCCACTTGTAAATCATCGATTTTGCAGGGCAAGAGTCCCCATAAACAGATGACGTCACTTCCATAATTATCTGAGGCTTTTTTCCTTGCTTAGTAAGGAACTTACTCACTTTCTTTTGGAACTTTATCACGGCATGAAACTCAATTTTCTCCGTAGTCAGTGTTCACTTTCCGATTTACTTGTTTATCCAGCGAAATCTCAAAGGTTAATAAACCGATCAGGCTGAAAATTTGTATTTATAGTTGTATTGAGTCACCAAGTACTGACAGGTAAAAAAAGTCCTCCCCTCCCCACTCTAACCCCTCCATTCCGCGAACTTTTTGACCCACCCTCGTACATATTATTCTAAGCAGAGTGTAGAAATACACTAGGACAGGATTTTAACTAACAAATGATTTTAGCGGGTAGTACAAGTCAGTATGCATAAGTACAGACGCATGCGCACAGGTATCAATCGTTGCTTCAAGTTACCTAGAAATTTCGGCTGTGCATTAATTTGATTTTGTGTGAGTCCGTCTATGCCTCCTTTTATACACTGAAGTTTCAAATGGCTATTTAAAAACAGTTTATTTTTGTTAGCGTAATAAAACCTTGTCCCATGTTATTTGGGCTCGGCGCAATACGTTATTATATTCCACCAGCTGTTGCCCGTGCTCTTCGTCTGCGTGAAATTTTATAGCCTATAACCTTCCTCGATAAATGGGCTATCCAACACTAAAACAATTATTCAAATCGAACCAGTAGTTCCTGAGATTGGCGCGTTCAACCAAACAAACAAACTCTTCAGCTTTATAATATTAGTATAGATTCTCCCTGTCAATCGTCACGCTATCATTTACTCCTTAATATAATAAATCATTACCCCTTAAGTAGTTGAAAATAGAACTAAGTCCACGATTCTTAAAAACTCCAGCAACAAATAAGTATTTTAAATGGTTGACATTACTTTGTGTCTCAAAACCAGAACTTCATTCTAACAGCAACTTAATTTATTTAAATCAAAATTGTTATGCATGTCCAGCTAATTAGGCATGACAAAACAATTACATCCTTGAGCAAACAAAGTGTTCTGTGACATTGCATTCATAAACAAGTACCGAAGTAATGAAGCACATCCTTATTCACGGCCACATATATAAAGAGGTAATGAGTGAAATCCTTCATCTAATGCATAAATTAAGCAGTTTCACAGCTGAAACATTGTTTTTAGACATCTAAGATTTTATTACCATAAACACATGTAACACTCCCACAGTTAGGAGTAATAAGATGATGAAGATAGAGTGTTTAGAGGACTATTCTACAAGTTTTATAGAAATTATTGTGACCGAGGATAAAAGTGACGGTGTTACATAAGCATCATTTAAGTTTTCAGCACATGTAACTCACAAATTGTCCTGTAGAGGCTGTAGATGTTTATCTAATAACGTCCATACAAATAAATAAAATTCAATGTCTGTTTGTAATTTTAAAATAATAGCTTTTTACATGCATATGAAAGTGTATAAAAAAAATTGTCTATCTGTCTGTTTGACGGGCCTTTAATTGATATATAGCTGATGTTATAAGAACTAGCTTAAGCTATTGTTATTTTAGAAAAAGTTTTAGGGTTCCGTGCAAAAAAATTAAACCCATGAAATTGTTAACAAAATCCAATTCAAATAGGGAAGTAATATTTTTATATAAGGATTTCAAGGTCGCGGGCAACAGCTAGTGAGCATTTAAAATAAATAAGGACTAGACTTGTGGCACTCGCTTTAAAAAACCCTTCGTAATTCTACAAACACTTTGAACAGGACTTCAGCTTTCGACAAATTAGCACCAATATATTTCAAGACTTTAATCGTTCACTGATCGAATGTCACATTGTACTACTAGGCAAAGAAGTTTAAATTTGGATCAAATTAGACATTTCAATTTGGATGGAGTAATTTGTTAATCCACGAACCAAGGAAATAGTCCTCAATCCATTTCTTGTAGCACACAAATGATATATTTTCACTAGTTATTTCCTAAAAACACTAATTATAAAATCGGCGAAAAATTATGTAATATTTCACTCACCAATTTGAACATTTTGGAGGTGGTTGTCACTGAGCAACACTGAGCTAAATGATGTTCACTGAGTGTCCGGACGGATCTTTATAACGCTGACGAACGACGATGCATGTATTTTGAGGATCAAGTCCCATAGCGTGACGTATATGACTTGCGATTCGTCTTCACACCTTTAGAAGTAACGAGAACATTTTTTCTTGTCATCTAATAAGTATCGAGCTACAAACTATACTGCAGAATAACAAAAAAATGTTTGTTAGAGGGCGACAATTTAATTAGCCATCTAAAAACTTTCGATCTTCGGATGATGATCGCCTGTTCTACTTCATTGAAAAACTAATTTAAAAAAATATAAACATATACAAAAGTGAGTATTTTTTGGAAATCTAAATGGGAATTATGTATTTGAGAATCGATTTATTTTGTACATACTCGTACATATTGCTTTACGTAAAATCGGAGTACTCGATCAAATATTTCATAAAAGCGGGTATCAATAAAATGGTTAGGTAAGCATAGGCTTCTCGGTTGTCAAGCCTCGCTGCCTCGACACGTGCCTGCTCATTCCTTGATTCCTTGATTGAATGTTTCGTTGTTGTTGTGGCAGATCTAGTCACATAATCGACTGTGTAAAAAAAAAAAAAATAAGCTCGTTTATCTTTTATGTAACGAACTCTTGTCTCTCTGACAAACTAGCGGATACACAGACACGAAATCATGGTTTATACTTACGAACACGTAAGTACAACTAGGTGTTATCAATTAAGTGTATATTCTAATTGAATAACACATTACTCAATTAATGTCCAATACCTATTAGGCAGGATATAAAGTACATGTTTTATTACGATTCCCTTACTGTCAAACATTACGGAAGTAGGGGCCGACCTCTCGCTTTCAGCTGTACTTAAATGTATGGTTGAAAGCGAGTGCTTATGGCTAGCAGCTAACTGCCTCCGCTGAACATGTAATGGCAGCGAAGAAGGCAGCAGAAAGGAAAAGGGAGATGTCCTCCATTTTGCCTATCCGCGCCCAAAGATCTGGGCGCAGGAGGAGGGCCGACATTTCACCACAAGATACCAGAACCAGCGGTTATTGATGAGGATGCAATTATCAAATACTTTATAAAAATGAAATTTGGATTTGGATATGGCATCGGCCAATTTGATAATTTAGTTATTAGAAACAAACGCGTGACAAGCGCTGACTAATCAGTGTGCAAATTGTTGTGTTATAATGTTCTCTGTGATTTACTTCATTAAGTGGCCGTACCCGAACTCAGTCCAAACTACTTAGTTTGTCCTACGCCTACCGATTTACACTGCGACCAACTTAGATGTTAAACTCGCCCGGCCGCAGCACCGCTCGCTGCGCTCGCTTGGCTCGCGCGTTCTTATTCACAGTTCTAACCTAACTTAACCCACTTACTTGAGTTGCCGTATAATATAATCGATATTTTTGCGATCAGTCCGAGCCTAATTAATACCCTTTAATTAATCATGAGTCTAATTATTCAATTTGCGAATTAATTGGTTTTTCTCGTACTTAACATTTTGATTTAATGTTGAATAGTAAAAGAATCGTAATAAAACATATTGTAGTTTATATCATGTCCACTAGGTATTATGTTTATTTCAAAAGAACTGCTTTATTGAACTTTTCCTCTCGTATATGGCACTTTTCAAAATGCCCGGGTATTGAATAATGCGCAATTTTCCGTAACGATATCAAATAAATAAATTAATTAACTGTTTTGTTTTCCTGAGATAGGTAGGTATACTATAGGTACACTTCAACCCATCCCTTCGGACAGATGCGACGTGGCGCAACGTTATATGTTTTCATCACATTTCATCAGTTCTTATCACATATAAATTAAGTAGCGGTTTGCTTGGAAGGACCGTGATCAATAGCGATTTAGTGCTAGCGTTAAATTCTTTTATTTCCCTGCCTGAATAAGTCAGTCTTGTTCAGGTACTCCAACATAATGAAAGTTTTATATTATCTGGTATGTACAGTGTTGTTTATAATATTCAATTACAATTTCAAGAAAATAAAATTATAATGCAATAAAATTGTAGTTTGCAAGGGAAACATTTAAAAAACTTTGAAAGCTATTTTCGTGACATTATTTATTTGCATTAAAACATGTTATTTATTGCAATTACTCGTATCAAAACAATACGTAGTAAGTAAATCTTGTCAAAACGATATTGTTTTTGTCAAAGATTATTGTTGGTACTAGAGAGCGATAAAGAGATGTGACGTTGTAACTTTTTTCTTTTGCTTTGCAGTTGTTCGTTGTAGCTGTTATCATTACTAGTCGAGCTGGTGTAATAGCTAAAAGAAACCGTCGAGATGGAAATCAGGCTCCTAATGGATCAATGGAGGCAAATGCAGTAGCTAAACCAGACTTGGTACCAGCTTTTGATGAGGATGCCATTACCAAATACTGTATAAAGTTGAGATTTTGAGAAGGACCAATTCCAGAAAGTATATATATATTCAAGTACAAAGATAAAGATCAGCACGGTTCGATGTATACTGCAATTGATAATGAAAAAGAAGTGAAATTGAAAATGACCGCATTCTTGAAACGTACAAAACACGAAAACATACCTGATTATAACTTTAACTCATATTATAACTTAGGGACCGAATTGGATTTTACTCATATTATAACTTAAATCCAATTCGGTAAAGACGAAATATCACGAAAAGGCAGCCTCAAATGAAGTATAAATATATTATTATGATGTACAAATATATTATTTAATAATTGACTAATTCGCAAAACCGGACCTACACCAGCAAATTAAGACAGATGGGTGGTTATTTAATATTCTGACGAAACATGGGAAGTCACCATGCCAAAGTAGTACGAATACCATCACTACTTTGGAACAACGAGGGCTTCCCAAATTCATATTTTTAAATGAATCTCATTTAGTTATTCAAAAATAGATACGTCAATGACTTAACACAACTTATAGAATGATAAAACTAAATATTTACAAAAAAAATATACTATTTTACAGACAATACACTAACTAAACAAATAACAGTTTAAAACCAGCGCCTAACATTAGATTAAACTTCAAAAAAGCCAACTACTCTGCTATTAAATCAGAACTAGAAAACACCGACTGGTATGCATTACTCTCGGATACAGACGATCCCAATATAATGTTGGAACGGTTCTATACGGTACTTTATCAGATCATTGAGCGATTTGTCCCATCGACCTTACTTAAAAGCAATTCGCGACCACCATGGTACACAAAAAATCTGGAGAGATTGTTGCGTGAAAAAAATAACTTAAGAAGAAGGTATGGTACGTACAAAAACCCTATGGATAAGTTATCTCTTCGTTGGTGTAGTAAGCGCTGTGACAGAATGGCAAGAGAATGTTACAAATTCTATATTAATAGCATAGAACAGAAAATTACCACGAACCCCAAGTTTTTCTGGTCCTTCATTAAGTCTAAGCGGGGTATTGCTAATGCCTATCCAGCCTCAATGTCAAATGGCGTCAGCAAAACTTGTAATGGCTATGAAATGTGCAACATGTTCGGGACCTACTTTTCTTCAGTGTACAGTCCAGCTATCCATGCCTCCAACGTAGTTCAAACTTCGCCTTTCTTTGAAAACCTTCTATGCAACTCCGATAGCTTTTCCTTGATACAGATTCCAAAGGATAAAATAGCTAAGCATCTCAAAAGCTTAGACATATCCAAAGGTTCCGGCAGCGATGAAATTCCCCCTAACTTTGGCGCAACTTGCGCTGACCAACTGGCAACCCCCCTATTCATGATTTTTAATAAATCGCTAAGCGCTGGTATTTTCCCTAAAAAATGGAAGCTGGCCAAAGTTGTACCGATTCATAAATCGGGCGCTGATGATCTGGTAGGAAACTATCGTCCTATATCGATCCTTCCGACATTTGCCAAGGTTTTTGAAGCAATAGTATGCCCTGACATACAAAATTATTTCAGGAAATTTCTGTCGGATCACCAGCATGGCTTTACTGCTGCAAGATCCACCTGCAGTAATTTAGTAGCTTTCGTTGAGGTTATTGCAGCTTCACTTGACTCGAACCAGCAAGTCGACGCCATATACACTGATTTCAGCAAGGCTTTTGACAAAGTTTCCCATGAAGTGCTGATTCAAAAACTTGCTGCGTACGGCTTTGCTGGTTCTTAATTGGCTTCACTCCTACCTAATAGACAGATCCTTTTATGTCGTAGCCAATGGCTATAAATCTGAAACCATGATCATAACCTCTGGTGTTCCGCAGGGTTCCCACATTGGCCCCGTAATATTTATTTTCTTTGTAAACGACCTTCCTTATTGCTTCTTTAACTCCACGCCATTCCTATTCGCCGATGATTTGAAAATAGTTCGCGTTATAGATTCTCTAGCCGATTCAAGATTACTTCAGGATGACTTGAACAGACTCTTAAACTGGTGTAAGGATAATCATATGCAACTTAATGTTGAAAAATGTTCTCAAATTACGTTTACTCGTAAAGCTAACTTCATTGATTTTAATTACAGCATGAATGGTACGTACTCAGTAAAGTTGATGTGATCAGAGATTTGGGAGTCCTTCTGGATCGTAAATTAACATTTATTCCCCACATGGACAACATTATTAAAAAGCTTCAAAGACACTCGGTTTTGTGTTACGTAACGCTAAATGTTTTCGCAAGCCTAAAACTAAGATTTATCTTTTTAACTGTCTCGTTCGTACCATATTGGAATACTGCGCGGTTGTATGGAGACCCCACTATGCAACACATAGTCTTAGGTTAGAAAGGATCCAGAAAAGATTTTTATACCATCTTGCCTATTCTGCGGGATTAGACAAAAGAATTCGGAGTTACGCAAAACGTCTTCAAAAGTTTAGCATGACTTCTCTCGAAAAACGAAGAAATAATATAGATTTAATTTTTCTTTTTAAAATACTTCAAAGTAAAATAGATTGCCCTCAGTTGTTAAGTAAGTTTAATTTTAATCTACCCCATAATTATCCGTGGCACCCTATAAAACTTTTACGTCCCCCATTCCGCAAAACTGTATCAGGATCCAACTCTCACATCCCCAGAATTTGCAGGCTTCTTAATAACTGCGACGATTCAATAGATATTTTTTCCACAACACTTAAAAAATTCAAGCGCCAAGTCCATCAAATCTAACCAACATATTGACTTTTTTCTTTACTTTTTTGTCATCTTTGTGTTTCTAAAACTACCCACTGTTGTTGAAAGTGTTATTTCTGCACTATTATTGTAATATTTTTTTTTTATGTATAATTTAGTTTTTTTTTGCATGCTGTGTCTATCGCATTATATTGTACACTATGCTTGTATCAAATTGCTTGTAGCATTAGGATAAAAAGTGTAACAATTGTAGATAGGCCAATAAATAAATAAATAAATAAATAAACAGGATGCTTGGGCGTCTCCGGCGTAGATTTCTCACAATCAGCAGTTTATGGTGGAGAGGTAGAAAATTTCCAAATTACTTTAAAAGTTCGATTTCTCCAAAACAACCCAGCTTACAAGTTCAAGTTCAAGTTAAGTTCAAGTTATTTATTTCATAACAAAAATACATTTGTGTCGAAATATTTGCACAGTAAGTACACACACAAAAACGCACATAAACAATTATAATATAAGTCCACACCCCAAGTTGTCGGGGTCAAAATTGTTGCAAATTAGGAATAGCATGACCCATTTCAAGAAATGCCAATCATCATTTATACATGGGTAGGTAACAAACTCGTTGGAATACTCACAAAAAAATATTCAAATACTTACGAGATTGAATATTTTGAGTGGTCCAAGATGGAGTAAAACTGAAAAGTTAATATTAGAGCTGCGTATGCACCAATAATGATTTCTACACTTTTAATTAAAAGAAACAGCTTTGTTATACCTGACTGGAATAATAAAGTCGCTTATTCTATACCAAGACGTTTAGTGCCCGACTAACTTTTGCTGAATCAGTGTGGAAATCTGTTTATTCCGTCAATAAACCAGATCATTTGTTTCTCTGTCTGGTGGTTACTGTACAGCATCTGGCATAATGAACTTGACACATCCTGTACAGCGTTGAAACCCGCATATGGAAACTGTTGGAAACAGAATATACAAAGTGGAGCAGGACGATTGACATTCCTTCAAACCACGTAAAGAGTGTCATGTGTCTTTACCCGTATAGAAAAAATCAATCAAATCCAATGAATACTTTAGCCACAGGAAATTATTTTTCATTTTCTTATTTTACAACATGATGTAGGTAAACATTGTAAGATCAAGAACCGAACCGTATGTGTTTGAGCAGAATCGACTCTACAGGCGAATCTGTAATGTAACAATCCATGATACAATTTTATGACGTCCGGCGGAGCATCTTAATACAAATATCCAACGTTGCAGGCGTTATAATCAAGACTGATTTTCTAAACCTAGCTTATCGATCTAGTAATTAATGAGTGTTGAAACAGGTCTAATTAATTTGCCATAGTACGGGCTGCTCAAATTAAAAACTTCTAGTAAATAATACGGTATATAAGATGCTTTTTCGTTTCGTTTCCCTGAGTTTGTGTTTGTGACGATGTTACTTAAAGCAGTAAGTATTCATTCGTTTTACTATTTTATTTTTAGTTTAACTTAATTGTTTTTATGTATCTATTTTTTTCTATTTCTTTTACAATTAGTTCAGTTGAAGCTAACATGTTACCCTTACTTGTGACGAGTCTGGACTCCACGTTGCAGGGAATTCTAGTGTGAAGTCCTAGGAATGTGTAAAAATCTCATTGTCTTTGGTTACTGGCTTTTTAATATTGTAGCTTGTTATGAGAACTGAATATATATTTTTTTTTTACTTACTATTCTTTATCTATATATTTAGAAATCAATTGTATTCCTTTGAAAAAAACAATACAACATTATTTTTACTATATGCGAAACCTGGAAGACGTGTCTAGTATTTTTATGTAAAGAATCTATGTACAAAATTTCAAAACTGAATTATGAACAATCACAAAGTTATTGGGCTTATTCTGTTACCTGGTTGTCCGCACAAAAACGTGGTCAAAACGCGGCGCTGGCGCGCACGCGCCTCCAGCATCGTGTTGAGCTCATTGATAATAATAATTTGGCAGTAGGTACCTAAATGATTGCGATAGATACTTATTGTCGCTCGGTGTCCAACTTATAACCTGTCTTAAATATTTTTGGGACAAAATATAACATGGTTTAAAAATTATTGGAATCGATTCAGTTATTTATTCTGAACAAACTACATTCAGGTTTCGCATATACTAAAATAATATTGTATAAAAAACATTTTATTTTGTTAAGTTTTGTAAAAAATATAGTCATAATTACTTACTTATTATGAAACTGCAATAAGGATCCTTTGGATCTACAAAATGTATTTAGTTTTGATCATTCAAAATCCTTCATTATATAAATTTCAGGACAGTACTTGCCTAACAGTTTTCTTCCTACCTTGATAAAATAAACGAGTTGTCACCAAACTAGATGGATTTTCTCTTAAAAAAATGCTGAAGTCTCTTGTAGACGAACCAATTGTTGCTTAATATCTAATTAGAGATGTTCCACTGCAGGTCAAAAACATTCTTATTTTTATTAACAAAATTACAATATATATAGCAAAAATTACTTCGATTGCGAGATAAGTTAAATTTAAGTTTTTAAATGCACAAACAGTGCATTTAGTACTAAGGCACATATTTTACAACCGACACATGTGTTGTGAATATGGATAGACTAAATCTGAAAGAAACTAAAAATATCATAACAGGAACATATTTCTTTATTTTGCACTCATACAGGCTGATGGTACCGATGGTGAGTTCGTGGCTAAATACTAACAGCCGCTCGTATCGATCTTTAGGTTAAGCCGTGCTTGCCTAGGTTACTCTGTGGATGGGTGACCACCCATTACATACCGAGTTTCTTCCGTGCCTCGGAAAGCACGTGAAGTCGTTGGTACCGGCTGTCATTTGAAGATCTTTGACAGTCAGTGACCTGAAAGTCTGAGAACCAGTCTTATCAAGGGTTGACGTATTACCCAGTACTAACTGGGTTGTGGAGGTCAGATAGGCAGTCGCTCCATGTAAAATACTGGTATTCAGCTGCATCCGGTTAGACTGGAAGCCGACCCCAACATAGTTGGGAAAAGGCTAGGCAGATGATGACAGGCTGATGGTATACTTGAATACTTGACAGCTGCTTCACAAAGATGAGAGCTCGTCGTAGGAATCTATAGTTTAGTAATTACTTATTTCTACTAGATTCCTCTTGCAGTAGGAACAGAAGATCTTTTAGACACCTGAATAATTATAATCAGCCTCAAAAAGATGGATACATCTTCAAGAATTAATTTTATTGTCTGCAATCTTTGTTCCATAATATTGTATCAATGTCTGTAGTTGTGTACATATACACTATGTTATGATGAAATTTTAGACAATTTTGTGAATCCTTATTCTATGATTGCACATGTATACGGATATGAGATCATTTAATCACAAAGCTGCCTTCTTTCTCAGTGGCTCCTCTTATTCGTGGCGTGTGTGATGGGCGTGGGTCTGATCGACGCCAGGCGAACGCTGGTGCACCACCACCGGCGACGCCCCATCATCCTGTACAACAAGCTGCCGCACGTCAAGGTCCCCAAGAGGATCATACTCTGACCTTCACAAGAGCCCTCACCTAATTCACGAATCGACGTCATGACGTGATAATATGACACAAATAAATCTTTCAACTGGAATTTTGGTTTTGTCATTTCCAATAAATTAAAACTCTCCCTTCATGTTTCTAAAATCAACTTAAACTTAGCACAATTTTGTTTTTGAGAGTTGGAGGTGGATGAACTCGCTTCAAATGAGTTTTCTTGAAAATACAAAATATTTTACCAAAACACTCAGAAAGTTAGTTTCCGCTGAGTTTGTACACTGAAACAACCCAGACACTTTAGTGAACTTTAACTAGAGTAGAACAACAAACGATAAACTTTACGATGCGACGGCGACAATCTTGTGTAACTGCTAAACACCGTGTCCGTGTTTTTATGAATTTCTCAAGTTATTGTTGTATTTAGAAATAGTGTCCGCTGTGTAAATCCTTGATCTAATAAATTGTGCTGCGGTCGTCGGTCACACGGCACAAGGCTGCGCGTGCGCGTGTGCTTAATGGGCCAAAGGAGGATATTTCGGCTTTATCCGGTTACACTACCATACTACGCATTGTCGGACACTTGACCACTGATATAAAAGAAGTTCCGATTGCCTGGTTATCATTGTGCATCGGATCTTGTGTCCTACAGTTTCCTACATCGTTCAACAAAACAAAACCAACGTCAAGATGTTCAAATACGTGAGTACATACCATTCTCTAAACTTTATTTGGAACGTTAATATTCAAAGATTTGTTTTTATTATTTTAATAAAATTATGTTTACAAACAATTTTAGTAGTAGTGTATTATTCTCATCAGGGAGGTCTAATTTCTCATGAATTATTTTGTAATATACCTCCAAAAAATCAATAATGTCATACCAATTTTGCTCCACTATTAACAAGGTGCGTGGCCAAAATTGGAACTCACGGGCCATATTGATTTTTCAATACATTTGACAGCGCCCTTCAACGTCATCTGAGCGCAAAAGATTCTTATATCACTTGAATGTATTATGCGAGTATTGCTCAACCAATATACTAAAACAAACTATTTCCAGGTGTTGTTCGCTGCTCTTCTGGCTTTCGCCTCAGCCAAGCCCAAGCCCCTGGTGCTGGAATACCCCGTCGCAGCGGCCTACACCGCGCCCGTAGCTGCTGGCTACACCGCTCCCGTCGCCTACTCCGCGTACAGCGCGTATGACTACGCGCTCCCCTACTCTGCCTACAGCTACGCAGCCCCATACACTTACTACGTACGCTAATACATTGACACTACAGATCCCACGAAAACTGACTACGAGGCATGTTATGTAAATCATTATTAAACCGCACAGCAATCATCGAAATAAATCCCATTCGATACTTATTTTTTCCTTTTTTTATTCGAAATTTCTTGAAACCTGTTTACATCACGCCTGTATCTCCAGGAGGGGTTGGCAAATGTAAGTGTTTGAATAGTATATATGCCCACATTTCGCCAGTTTTGAGCATATTATGAATTCCCAGCGGTTCATTGTATTTTCACATTGGTCTTTGTTAAATAGGTCAGGTTTTTGTGTTCCTTATTGTTCGGGTTCAAATTATTATGTATTCTGAGAGGTTAAAGGCTTTATAATTGAATAATAGTATATTAGACGTAATACAATTACTATTTTAATGTAATAATGCCGTAAGAATTTTACTGCCCTGCTAATTGTGACGTGATTGTTCATTCATAAATAGCTTAATATTCAAGTAATTAATGGTGTTAATTGCTGAAGTTATTGTACTCTAGCTTTAAGGGCATTAAAACACGTTTTCAGCGTTACAGAATTTACAAAATATCAAGTACTTGTATGATATCTTTGCAAATGTTGTTGCTATTATGCCATTATTAAATAAACGTGCACATAATAGGCACTAATGTATTTCAATAGGCACAGCCTACATTCGTAATTATTGTTATGAGCTAAACATGTACGTCACAATATGTAAAACTACCAAGGCTGTGCATTTAGGGGGATATTATTGAAATGTCGAATCAAAATATGAACACGCACGCTAAATGAGCATAGGACGAAAAGTCGCTTGTAAATTAAATTGCTTGCGATGTTAAGGTAAATTTTATCGATGTGCTAACTTTTAGTTGGTGTTGATGTCGATTAATGTTGGAGATTAGAGTTTTTATCGTTCGATACGGTAATAAAAGGGTGGTATAATGAACGTCGCTGACGCCCCAGACGTATAGTGTGGTAAACGTGAGAGCGTGGCAAATATCACGTGACTGCGCCCACCTACCGAGATTTATTATCAAATCAACCTTTTATTCAATCAACTACGTGCAGATTGTTTTGCCCTGTAAGTGTAATGTATGTTAGGGTGTAGAACTGTTTACCAAAAAGCTGTGTTTGCCCTTAGTAGGTAGCACAATCTATGAACCAAACTGGTCGTACACAGAAAAGGAAGCGTAGGAAATCATTGCCATCTTTGCAAAATAATAGTGTTTAAGACTCGACGTAGCAAGACACGGCCGTCGAGAACTTATGATAATAACGTTGTGAAGTATTTGTTCTTTGTTTTCTGAAAATCATCCCTACAAAGAAACAGCTTAAAGCTATCTCTACTACAAATAGACACAGACATTTCACCTACAATGGACACGGAGTTATAAGTAGTGTGTATTCGTTATGGAACGGAGTTACAAGTAGTGTGTATTCGTTCCATAACGAATACACACTACTTATAACTCCGTGTCCGAGGAAAGTGAAGCCCGAAATTCCCCGAGTTATCCCGAGCTCCCGACCAGCACGCCTTTGATACGAGTTACCTAACATAACGGACGTATGGCATTTAAGTGCACTTTGCCTCTTCACACCTGGCACGTGAGAGGCAGACTATACTATTCTATGTACTATGACTACGGTAAACACAGTAAACAATGCTTCGGCGATGCGATCACACGTGTAGAGTAATTTACAGAACTTGTATTGTTGAATTTGGTTAATCAGAACCGAAATTGTCAGTGGTTTTTTTAAGATGCTGACTCGTTGGGGTAAACTGTCGCAAGGTTGCTGAGCATGAGCTCCGGCGTTCGATTCTCAGCTCGAGCCAGTTGATGGCAATATACACGAAATGACGAAATGAGGTAGTATATTATGCCCCGAGCTCAAAAGCAGGCGTGATAATACGTTTCTTTAAAAAAACATCGTAACAATTATGACAATTTAGCTGTTGTTTAGTTGGAGAAGCATTTTCAAAACTAATTTTGTATTTCTACTTCATTTCAGAGCATCAGATTCGCCCTGCATTTGATTAAAATTATGCTTCGCTATAGTTTTTGCACGCTCAGGGGTCAACATTTAATAACATTTTAATAAATGGCCCAGAATTCGGACATGAATCATCAGAAAAAAACATGCACCCGGTATTAAGAGTCAACGTTCGCAAATCCCATCCAGTTTATTTAGGCCACGATAGATATCTGAATATATGGATCAACTGACATCCCACTTGTGCAATCTTTAGGGAAATTAAAATTTCGCAGTAACGAACCTCTCCCATAGGTAGGTAGTGCCCGTGGAAGTATCTTTGTTTAATCTAGTTCATTACGTGTGAATCGACAGTTTGCGTAGTAACACCATCCCGCCAACAGGATTGGTATATTATTTTTAAAAAATCGCCACACATACCCACATGCCCTTTATGTAGGCTCATTGGGTCAAGGTCCATTAAAAACCCAAGTTATTTCCGACCCCTTTGTATACGAAAATAGCTTTCGTGTTGACCTTTTTTATTTGGACACGTTTGAGAACACACCACCGATATTATAATCACAAGTAATTTACAAATTAGTCTGAGAATGAGCACTTCTTGTCAAGATTACCATCAACCCCGCCCTTCACCACATCTTAGTTTTTCAGCCGGGGAGCAGAAGTGGAGGAAAAAACACCCCGTCGTCATATACGCTATTCTTTGCAATAATATACGAGGTTATCATAACAAATAAAAGATTTTGTTTTGTTATCCTATTGAGTACACTTCTGGGCACAGTCCTCCCCTTTCTCTTTCCAAACCTCTCTATGCGGTGCGATCTCTAGCCATGTTCGCCCCGCAAACAAGATCAGATCGTCACACCACGTCGTCACCTTCGCCGCGTTTTACCTCGACGGCAATTTCCTCCGACAGGCATCCGAGAGTGACGATCATTGCCATCATTGCACAGCGAGAGTGAGTGACGAACATTGCCTAACTTTCCAGGCGCATTCGTGCTCCGTAGCCATACCACTCCCACTTCAGCTTGACTGTTTTATCTCCAAAATGTCTAATACATCATCATCATCTGCCTAGCCTTTTCCCCAATATGTTAGGGTCGGCTTCTAGTCTAACTGGATGCAGCTGAATACTAGTATTTTACATGGAGCGACTGCCTGTCTGACCTCCAAAACCCAGTACTGGGTAATACGATACCCCTTGGTAAGACTGGTTGTCAGACTTTTTGGGCCACTGACTATGTGTAACAACTGTCAAAGATCTACAAATGACAGCCGGTACCAACGGCTTAACGTGCGTTCCGAGGCACGGAGGAAACTCGGTATGTAATGGGTGATCACCCATCCACAGAACAACCTAGGCAAGCACGGCTTAACACGGCTGTTATTATTTAGCCACGAGCTCCTCCAAAAAGTCTAATACAAAACATAAAATTAAATCATTTGCCAAAAACCCCAATTAACTGTAGATTCTGGTGAAATCAGGCTTCAATAAGTCAATAAGCTGATTGTTGCACATTTGCCCTTGCAGAAGGACCGGCGTGGAGGGCGTGCCCTAAATCAACTTTGACCACTTATTGGTGGCTGGTTGACAGTGCATTCACCCAAGTTAGTTAGTCACATCTCACCCTCCTCACACCCAGGGGAAAAATAGCACTGACCGAGTTTAAGTCAGGGAGGTCTTGACGGCTGTTGACCTGATTGCTTGGGATCAATCAGCCGATGATATTGAACTTTTTTTTGTTGGCCTTTCTTGTTTCCAAAGATTTTCTTTTAGAACTTTTAAGGCTTTTTTTTATTTTTGAACGTAATGAGATCGTTTTGAAATATATATATCACATTTGCCTAGCGATGGTTAAGTATTGAAATTTAGGCTTTAAATTGAACGCAATTAACCATTTATACCCGACTGCGGCGAAGCCAAAAGGAAGGGTTATGATTTTAGCAGTCTATGTATATCTGTGTTTGTTTTTAAGTAAGTTCCTCCGTAGCGCCTAAACTATTCATCTAATTTTGATGAATAAGGTGTCAATCGATTCGTTATTATGCCCCAGGTTACATAGACTATATTTTAACCGAGTCCAACAATAGGAGGATCGATTTTACCTTGTAAACCGAGCGTGATTTTTTGTTGTCGGTTTTTTAGTTGTATACCTCACAAATTCTTGTTTATGAAAGAGTCAAGTCATGGAAAAAATAAAAAAAAAGGTTAACTTTTGTTCTTTAACATGAATCATCCTTGCATATAACTATCTTTTTAGTTATAATCAATATGGTACATAGCTATGTGAGAAATTGATTGTAACTCTTTGATTCCATAATTATATCATAATAGACGCTTATCGTCTGGGGAATGCCTTGAATGAAAGCTATCTCTAATTTAATAACATAACAAAGATAATCAAGATTTAGGTTCTGCCACTACAAGGTCGAGCAGCAGAAATTCGATTAAAGCTTTACCTACAGCATCTCAACAAAAGAACATCATCTACATAGCCTTGTCGCAAGCATATTGGGGTGGGCTGCGGTACTATTCGAAAGAGATACCGTGGCCCTGGAACACAAAGGGCAAAGAAGGAACATGGATGGGTTTTAGTCAGTACAAGTCTGACACTCCCTTTCGCTCCGCCCAGAGTCGGGATCATCAAATGACCCCCCCGGTCATTTGATGATCTCCGATCCGAAAAAAAAAAAAAGCATATTTGGGTCGGTTTTTAATCTGACTGAATACAACTGAATTTATGCAATAGATATCAGCATTTTATTAATTTTGACATACCTACCAAATAATTTGTGTTTACCTCTCGCGCGATTAATACATTTTTATTTTTATTTAATTTCGCATGCAACCATATATTTGCACGCCTCTTGGCACAACATAGCGACCTAGAATCTGTCTTTTCCCGCCTTTTCCCAACTATATTGGGGTCGGCTTCCAGTCTAACCGGATGCAGCTGAATACCAGTATTTTACATGGAGCGACTGCCTATCTGACCTCCACAACCCAGTTAGTACTAGGTAACTGTATTCACTACCTATGTTACACAAATAAAATTGATTTTAATATTTTACAGAAAATCATGAAACTGCAGTGGCAAAATTAAATGAGCAGTTAAAAAGCTAGGATTCAGAAGTGCAACAACAACTCCGGAACTTAAATGTTTATTTATTAAAAACTTAAATGGTTTAATTTTGTTTTATGTTACCGTAGCTATTAGAAACAAGCTAGCTTTGTAGAAACTTAAAATTTCAACTGCAACCAAAATGTTTTGATGTCATTAAAACTAAACAGTCCAGTTTTATTACCACATTTAACTTGCATATCTATGACCGAAATCTGATTAAGCACATTTATCGTGACTGTTGGTCATGTAATTATGTCCTCTGAGTTTCTTTCAACAATAACAAACTATATTGTGGAAGGTTATGTATAGCAGATTCCGTCTATCAGCTGAACAATGAATAAAATGATTTAGGTAGAGAAATGGTACATTCACCACAAAAAAGGTGATGTTAACTCTCTAGGTAGACTACCTTTAGCTACACAACCAAAAGCTCACATATTGAACAATAGACATCGATATTATAACTACCTGTATTAATCTGAATTCCACGATGCAATGCTTACTATTGTGTCGAGAAAGAAATCATTCTAGACCTGCAAAATGAGCCGAAATGCTTTTTAAAAGAGACATGCGTTTGTAAAAATCGTTTTAACTAAGGATTTTTCTTAACTTAATGGGGCTCAGACAGATTATATGGCATAAGGATATTATGTACCACTGCCGACATAATTGCGTAATGAATGGGTGGCACCCCTTTTTATTTTTAAGGATTCACGTAAAACCATTACACCTACACCTAATTATTTTCAGGCCACTTGAGCCTTCGTCTTTGAGAGCGCGTCACGCATGAAATTTCGTCAATCACCCATGTAACTGTTTGGAACACGTTTCAGTTGTGACGTCATACTTCGCACATTTTTATCAACAACATTCATCGAAAGTTACGGACGGATTGCGTACGTCATGTTACAATGCGATGCGCATTTTGTTTCTTGCAACGGAAACTTACACGTTTACGTTCGTCATGGATTGGGACGTTAAGAGGAACGCGCGGGGTAAACGTTATCGGTAATACTAATAGTGCTTGTCGCAAAATGCATAGGTTTGATTAAATAATTGATAGCGTTTACGCTGATTGCCTACGCCGCGCGTTTCTGCCAAAGCCCAAATTTCAAAAGTACACTCATTGACAGAGAGGTACGTCGCGTGTTTTGTAAAACGAAATCGCTTACTGGTCAAACACAATTGCATTATGTTGCCAGCGGCCATATTGGAATTCAATAATTGCTTGAATACATTTTGATTTATGTTTAATAAAGCTAATGGAAAGTTTCGCGATCTGCTCGGTCCACTCGGTCCTGAAAGTTTTCTTACACGCGTCCCCAGAGACTATTGCGTCAACATCGGCTTTGTTCACTTGAAATCAACACTGTTGTTTAGAACTTCTATCGACAGAAAAGCATTTGAAGGTTGTGGCACAGTCCATGCAATAATATCAGATGTCACACGTTCGACTTGTGTGATAGTCAGACTCTTTGATTAGTTACATGTCAAAGAAGTCTGTCGGACCTTAGTCGGCATTACATATTGAATTTATATTATAATTTATATTTCGCCAGTTATAATGGTTATAAAAATACTCTTAACGGACCGAAATGCACTTGTTCTCTCCGTCACACGTCATTGCAATATTGTTTTTTGTCTGGACCATGCCTGGGGGTTAAATTTGCAACTTTTTCACAAGTCTTTTATTTAATGTATTCATCAGCACAATGTTTTAAGTACGTTACTTTGAATCCTACGGTGATTTTTCAAGCCAAAAAAAAAAATGTTGTTTGCCAGCGGTAATTTTTGCGGCAGAGTTACTTAATTCGATGTACCGAATGCTTGGTTGACGGCATCGTGAAGGATCCGTCTATACCTTGTATTTGAGTACCGTGTAATAAGAGGCGAGGCTATTACTATAAACCGGACACAAAGCCAGACCGCAGGCTGCTGATTAGAAATTCCTGATGGTTGAAACCAATAACACTTTACCCGACCTGTTAAACGAACAAAAACATCATACACACTCAGCAGTAGCGACCGTTTGTGAACAATAGCAGCTGGATTGTACCCCGGATATCTTTTATTTATTTTATATTTACCAACACTAAAAAGGCTGCCAACGCTAAAAGGACTTAACTTTACTGTTCCAAAAACTATTCAAAATTCATATAAAATTGAAAATTCTACTTAAAAACTATAAAGGACCTCTCACTTCGCGGCCACGACCACGACTGGTCGCTTGACCGGCTGCTATCTTGAAAAAAACTTGGTCGGACTGTGACCAAACCAAACTTTCTTCCTGGTGGCCTACCTAAAGAGATGCCGCTAGACGACCTATATAGCTCTGTCTCTTTCCCACACTCGAATTACTCCTGCTTTCAAGACGTTCTAGTAACCCCCCAGGTCGAAATTTTGCGGCCAAAAGTCATGGCCGTGTAGTTCGTCAGGTGCAAGAAAACACACAGTAAGTTTTTTTTTACCTAAATGTAATAAGTATGTGATAATCTAACGTATACTGTGAAAACCAAGCATGTGAACCTTTGTTGACACCACGTGCAGCATTCTTATCCACAACTTACCTAACTAATGTGGAGACCGGCGCATGTCCCATTTCCGATTTAAGAGAGTAAGTAAACAAAAACCTATTTGATTTTTAGTTAGTAAACAAAGTTGAAAGAAAATATTACTAAAGTGGGAAACCACAAAAATCACTTAACAAAATACAGGTATTTAATTAAATATCAGCTTAGATGAACACAAATGAAATAATTTAAAGAAATACAGGTTAACTTTACGATTAATCGAGTCCAAATGATTGTTATTTTTTTTTCATTGTATATCCTGTTTTCAAGAGCCCTAATTTCTACAATGAAATTGGGTCAATATTTTGCTAAAACGTGGCTTTCATACAATTCTTGGATTTGTTTTGTATTTTTAGTACATTGGTTAATTTAATCTTTGGTTTCGCTTTGTATGACTTTCTTAAGGGGGTCTTAAGTAGGTACCTGTTATTCCAAGAAGCAACCTGTTGCTGTGGTATGGTTTTTTATCTTTCTTATTTTGTTTTTCTGTTATTGACTGGGACTGCAATATGTTAACAAATAGTATGTATTTAAAAAGATCGTACTCAATGTTTATTTATTTATTTTTTATTTTTTTACTTTTTTTTTATTTTATTTTTTATTTGTTTGATTTATTACAATTCTAACCATTGATCAGAACATAGATGAAATGTGTTGTGTTTGTTGTTGTCAATTCCTACAAAACTATCATTTGAAAGCCGTTAAGAGAATCGTGTTTCAGACATTAGACACTAACTGCTACATAACATTAAAATACATCATGCCCATAATCCCTGAAGAATTAGGCACAGGTGTACCTAATAGAACACCCATACTCCAGTTATGTTTAAGTCCCATGTAATAGGGGACGAGCCTATTGTCATCAACCAAGCAATCTAGACTTCGTGGCTGCAACTGAGAAATCTCTTAAGGAAAACCCAATAACTACTTTGCTCGACCCGATAATCGAACCCGACCATGCTCAGCAGTCGCGCTTGCAACCACTCGACTACTAATACGATTTATTTGTACATTATTTTCTTCTCAAGCTTGAAATTCCTGTCCAGCGTTTCTAAACCAACTGTCATTCTCCAAACATAACGTATGACGTGCTCTTATTCCATATATCATGAAAACAAGACAAAAAAAATCAGCACAAAAAAGAGAAATACGTTGTTACATAAAATATGAAATAATGTGGAGTGTACGTATCGGGGCTCATAGGTGACAGATGTAGGTGTCAATTGCAAGCGGTGACGACAATTCCTGGCTGGACTGTCTTTTGCGACCCATTGTTACGTAAAAGCCGACTGACCCGAAAGCTCTCCCTGGCTACATTTGTGTCTGGATACGTCGTGGATTTGAATTTGTTTGAGATGTTTATCAACGTTTAAAAGTGATTTTCGCTAACTGTATTATTACGAACATACATTTTGGAAACCATATTATTATGAAATAAGTCTTATCTCAAAGTTGCAATCGTTATTCCACGAGAAACTTACGTTTGATTTAGGTAAGTGGATACATATTGGTGCTCGTGACTGTGTATTATATATTGTGTGTGCAAATCATAAATGTAGCTGAATTGTCTTCCACAAATCTTATACCTTCTCGAAGGTCATAAGATTTGTGAGTACGTGGGTTGCAGAACTATATGTTGTTCGCAAGATTGTTCATGGCATGAATATTATTTGGTTCAATATGGAAGAATGTAACGAAGAAGAAGAAATAATAATGTTTTTGTAACACTATACGGGCTGAATTATTCAAGTGGGCGTGGGTGGCCAAATCCGAAACTATAAGGAATAGCGAAAAATACTCAAAGGAGTCTCGAGCCCAATTTTGATAAAAACTAAAACTGCATCATTGGATTTTCGAAAAATCAATATTCTTAGCCAGGAATCGAAAATGTCGATTTTGGAAAAAAAAACACATGCTGTATTATGTGTTTTTTTTTAAACGTAAATGAATTCTTAAGTAGCTCATCCAGCACTGCGCACAAGATGACCTTTACATAAATGATCTGATAGCAAACCCTCCGTACATGAAGACAACTTGTAATCGCTTACCGAATCTTGTGTTTGTATTTAGCCGAGCCATTGTCTAAACAGAAATGTTGGTCACCATAATTAGTATCAACGTAGACGTATAACTATTAGTTATTGTAGACAATGACAACTGAAATGTAACGTACAGGTGTCTCATACAAATCTATTTGCGTTTTCTTTGAAAGGACTGTCCCCGTGTAATCGCTGACGGTGTCTCATAAAGCATTTGTTGTCGAAATTATAGTGATTATGACTTGGGCCTTTTAATGTTTATCTAATTTATCTTATCTTATTTATCTTAATAAGCGAACAGAATGTAATATGTAACATCAAAGGGCTGCTAATAGTCTTCGAAAACTAAATGTTACACGTTTTGAAATAGGTACCTACCAGTGGCGAAGGTTCCATACAACTCGATTCCTACCGGATTCCCTTTGAAAATTGGCACAGTCAGTATTTTATAGACAAATAATATAATCACATTAAAGATATGCACTCTGGCTTACCTCTTACAAAAATTGACCCTACGCTACTGGTATCTACATTAATGAAATATAACTTGCTCAACATTACCGTATAAACGAATGCATAATTCTGCTTAAATGTGCTTCCAGAGGTGTGGAGCAGTCCTAAAATACAGGCCTTTCGTCTAGCTTAGGCACCAGTCTCTGACAGTATAATAAAACGCATGTATTGTTTACGGAACCTAATAATGTACCTATTGATGTATTGTGGTGAGAAATAATTAATCTTCATCTTTATCTTATCTTATAACTAGTTAAATTAGCCTATTCTGCACAGCGAATAACGGGACATCAGTAAAACTTTTATCGAGAATAAATGTTAGTGTGTTCATTCATGTCCTTTGACAATTTTTTTTTTCAGATTTGGCAGATTATCAGATTTAGTGAAAGCCGACCAAAGTTTAGTCAGGTTAAGCCTTGATTTGCCTGTTCAAATCGTTTTGGTGTAGGTCCCGTATGATAAAATGAAAATCAACCTCTCAGCTATCAAGTTTTCGTGCTGAATGTGAATGCTGAAAAACCATCTGGCCATCTGGCATCTCCCTTTTCATAGGCTAAACATGGCTGCTTGTGGTGAATTATGTAACATTAAAAAAAAAGAAGATCTGTTGCTGACATTGGAAAAGGTAGGAGAGGTATTGAACCTCCTTTGTATGCTAAAACAAGAAACAGTCAAGAGTGACGTTTGCGAGAGAATTGTAGTTTCTTCAGCAGCATCAATTCACGTTCGAAAGCACGTTGTTAACCTTTCGCGTAAAAATTGCGCGTCACAATGATGATGTCACAATAGATGATGTCACAATATTATTGGATGTTATTGTGATGACGACGCCGACGATGTAAACAACGTGACATTTTCACGTTTACTCTTTGCTTTAGAATTTATACAACATAACATCACTTCTTGTAATCCCCGAAGGATTAGGCAGGAGTGTACCTAACAAGTACACCCACATTTCAACAGTTATGATATGTCCCATGTTATAGGGAGCAAGTTTAATGCTATCAACCGGGCAATAATCCAGGCTCCGTGGCCGCTACTGAGAAATTCCTGCTGGAAAAACCCAATAACACTTTGCCCTACCCGGGAATCGAACCCAGGACCTCTGGCTTAGCAGTCGCGCTTGCGATCACTAGACCAACGAGGCTCTATAAACAATATAATAATACATATTATTATATTGTTTATAGAGCATGAAGACATGATCAAAATATGTAGTTCAAGGATGTTTGTCTCCAAGGACGACCCAAGAACAATTAGTTTTAATTGATTGACTTTTATGATAAATTTTCTTAGTATGAATATCGACTACGGCTGATCAATTTCAAATATTGAATTGTTTATTTCGTTGGACCAATAGAAGAAACGACATGAAAATGGAGTATCACGTGGAGCTTCCACTGGTCTCGTGTTGTTTACAAACTTCTTAATTTTTCAATTTATTGACGAGGTACGATCAAAGGTACTTTCTTGATTGGTTATTGACGGGTAGCTATTGTAATTTGCAATGTACTTGTTTCGCTTTGGCAAAAATTGAATTTCAATTAATACTTTCATGGATCTTGTCTTAGGCTATGTTTTAGTTTTACTTATAAGGTTGAAAAAAACGTAGGTGATTGCAAATTACAAAAGATTATTTTTTGGTCTCATTGTTTCCTTAATTCGGAAAATGGTTTGTTTAGTTTCCTACGAAAGAGAACATGAGGAATGCAATTACTAATCCTTAATGCACGAGCATACAATCATATGTACGTGCAAAAGATTTAAATGTCCCACTTCGAATGTATAACGAGTCACAGTACGGTTAAAATCAAGAGAGTATTTTAAGTATTTTACGACACGCCTAAAATGCAGCCAGCAGCTTCCTGATACTACTGCAAGACATTCCTCCCAACATATCCTTTTCTAAATGTTTTACGAGCACAGTGAAAGATTTACAAGTACAAGTAAACGCAATAAAATATACACGCCCTCGTGAATTCCGATGACTCCCGAAGGGACTTGGCTCGCCGATCACGCGTCGATCAATGCCAGAGACGTCGCCGAGGATGGCCGGTTGCGACACCACCGGTGGCTGCGACGTATATAACGTACTGACGAACAGGCAAACATCACGAGTCCTGTTCTAGCAGTACGAGCACTACCAACCCAACTTCCAAGATGATGAAGCTTGTGAGTATACCCTCATTGTTTTGTGGAAGTAGTTTGCAGTCAGTAAAAGTGAAAACGACAATGTTTGTGAGATTGTTTTCCAAGATAATCCTTCAACATCTAGGTCAGCGTCAAATGACTTTGAACAAAATCCTATAAGGAAAATGGTCACTACACTGTGTTCGACACCTAATGGCAGTATTAGTAGTTTATAACAGTGCCGAAGTTCTAACAACATTTATCTATTGCAGATCGTTGTCCTCGCCGCGCTTGTCGCCATCGCCGCCGCTAAGCCCGCCTTGGTGAGCGCACCCTTAGTAGCTGCCGCACCCGCTGCGGTTGTCACGGCAACCAGCTCGCAGTACTACCACCGTTTCAACAGCGGGCTTGCTGCGTACGTCGCTGCTCCTGCCGCCTACGTCGCTCCCGCTGCCGCACCCTACGTGGCAGCACCCTACGTAGCCTCTCCATATGTTGCCGCTTCAGCCCCCCTTGTTGCCTACTAAGCCATCTTGACGGCACCTCGTGAGCTCATTGTGATACTACGACTTAATTTCTGCACTGGTTGTTGATAAAATAAAGATGTTATTGAAGAGTTTTTGTGCTATATTTTATTATACCTTTATATTTCGTAATCAAACATGGAAATATCGTTATAACTTATAAAAAATCTTATGTGAAGATATACAAAAGAGAACTTATTATTTTATACTAATAATAAACCCGTGTCTTGGTCTACATCAGGAAGTGTCCAATATGAAATACGACATCTTTAAAAAAATTGCCTTCGTGCGAAAGCCCCAATTAATATAGCTATAAACAAATATAGTTTTATGACTAGTTACTAGAAATACTAAAGCAAGAAACGCGTGATACTTATAAATAATTAAATTAACATTACATTAATTTGTGGGCTTATAGAAACCGCTTCAATCAAAATTTACTTTAACGAATCACTAGTACCTAGGTGTATAAAGGACTTAGTACGTACAAGTACCGATACACTTACAGACTTTTGTTAGCCAAAATATTCAAAATCTTATAATGTTTCCGTACACAATGGAGACCGTGGAACATGAGGTCTGTATGTTTCATTTTATTACAGGTTAACATCAACAAATCCAGTTACATGTTCAGTGTAAAGCTCTCGCATCAATCTACAGCCTGCATGTTTCTACATATTTAGACGCTCTATCTACATGTGGTCATGCACCTATGTACATTAATTATCTTCTAAAAAGCTTGCAAACGGCGTGGCATGAGATTTGGCTTACAGGTACCTCGAGTTCTTTTTGTTGCACTAAAAATATACGAAGCAATTCTTTTTAGATCGACCCGCACAAAGGCACCGTTCACCAGCTAATTAATAATATCACCGAAGCATCATTGAAATATCCACTATCATTCTTCTGCCCTTATTTCATTTTAATGGGGGTCAGCGCAGCATGTCTTCTTCTTCCATTGCCTTCTCTTTTAGTCAGCATCTTAGTTGTGACCCCCTTTCTCACCGAATCATCTTCCACAATTTATTTAGTCTTTCCCTGCTCTTACAGCCTCAAACCTTTACTCACAACATTTCAAGATTCAAGATTCTTTATTTGCATGAAATATGGTACACACAAATAAAAAGGTGTACATATTTCGCTTACTTTCTTCAGCATACAAAATTAAATTAAAAAACCTAGTACAATGTACTTCGCATTTAGGTACCTATTTACAAAATTAATAAAACATTTAAGAAACATAAAACACGGAGGAAGCATAAAAGGAGGAGGAGCTCGTGGCTACATAATAACAGTCGCTCGGGTCGACCTTTAGGTTAAGCCGTGCTTGCCTAGGTTGGTGTGTGGATGTGTGACCACCCGTTACATACCGAGTTTTCTCCGTGCCTCGGAAAGCACGTTAAGCCGTTGGTTCGGAGTGTCATTCAATCTTTGACAGTCGTTACAGGTAGTCAGTGGCCCAAAAAGTGTGACAACCAGTCTTACCAAAGGGTGTCGTATTAACCAGTACTAACTGGGTTGTGGAGGTCAGATAGGCAGTCGCTCCATGTAAAATACTGGTATTCAGCTGCATCCGGTTAGACTGGAAGCCGACACCAACATAGTTGGGAAAAGGCTAGGCAGATCTTGATGATTTAGGTAACATAAGACATTATCTTTTAAAATAATATTCTGAGAATTTAAAATAGTTTTCATTCTTTGTTAAATTAAAAATCGTTTGATAGGTCAATCAAGTTTAAACTCGAAAAAGAAAAAGATAACTGTATTGTACTTTTATATATTTTTTTACTTTAATCATCAATCAGATACAAAGAAATTAATAAATGACCCTTCTATAAAACAGATTGATGTTCAAGGTTTTTTACTAGGCTTATTGTCGAGGCTTTCTGAGAATAAATGTTATTGGCACAAGGTCGCTTGAAGGACTCCGGATTACACTTGTTTTGTTGTGAAAATTAGGTCTAGGTTGTCTATTTAGCTGTGTTATCCTAAACAAGAATGATTGGGTACAGATAATACTACGATGAGCATAGAGGTAAGGCGTTCTATTCAGATATTCCAGGTGTTGTTAAAAAAATAATTTGTGTAAGTATATAGGTCGGGCTAGCTTCGTTTTGTTTGGTTTATAATTGATAAGTAGTATGTTCACATTTATTTGGATTTTTATATTATTTATAGGTTACCTTTGTATTTTAAAATAAATATGACTCGTCCATTTATCAAAGGCGCTGATTTCTGATTTCGAGTTATTAAGATAAGTTTTATTCCTACACTCAAATACGTTGCTAGTGACTATAGCAAAACAGTATAGATTCACAAAATATAAACGACGAACACATGTTTACTTTGTACATAAATGACTAAGATGAAGTTAATCTTGACATAAGGCTACAATAAACATGTTTAGCGCCTAGCAAAATATGCACAGCATTTCACTAATAAGTGAAAAATAAAAAGACTCAACATTCGAACATTCACAGAATAGCTGTTTTGATATGGAAAGAAAAATTTGAGTGCGACTAGGGTTAGAACCTGTGACCTTCCGATTCAGTACACCGGACGTCTTAACCATTAGACCATCGCACCCTGCTCACAGCTCTCGAAATTTTTCGTTCCATTAATAACGTCTTACGGTGGTGTTTACGTCTCGAATTTTTCTTTCCATATCAAAACAGCTGTAGTTCCCTACGCAGGGTTTGCGTATAAAAATATTAAAATTCACAGAATAATATAAAATACACCTTACAGTGTTACAACTCAATGCGAATCGCCAGGCGCTACAAATAAAACTACATTTAATTACGCCTGTTTCCTATATCCGAGAACAAACTTACAAATGGCAGTTCTTTTTAAAAACTGCTATCAATTTGACCCTTAGAAAAATGTCTAGGTAACTTATGATGCTAATAGGTGAAAGAAGCCTGCACTATACAAAGTGGGTAAGCTTGATTACAGATTCTGCAATAGTAATAAAATACACGAGTCTTCAATTAACACACAGTTGGCACGACAGAGTGATAGGGATGAATAGTTTTTGTTTTTTTTCCTGAAATCATGAATTATACATCTTTACGGTTTAATGTAACTACAGGTTTTTGTAAATGATTAATACACTTTTGTGATGACGACACTTGAATAGACATAACATTATGAAGCAAAGATATCACCAAACTAAATAGTTTAACAATGAATATACCTGCCAATGTAATTTTTTCAGTCATCATCATCATCATCATTTCAGCCGAAAGACGTCCACTGCTGGACATAGGCGTCCCCCAAGTGTCGCCAAATTGAAATTTTTTTCAGTATTTCTAGAAAATCTATTGGCTATAACACCTTCAATTTTGAATACAGTTTCAAATAAAATTAATTCATATTCTGCCAAAAGCAAATTAATTTGCATTTGAACAAAAGAAAACGTGAAATTACCTTTAAGTACCTGCCTCATAAGATTTCCATAATAACGTTGTATTACATTTTCAAGGTCGATTATAATAACAACGTTTACAAACAACCCTGAAACAATCCAATGAAGCCCTAATATAAAGCCTCTTTTACGAAAATCTATGAAACTTTATTTAATGATTTTCCAAAGTTTTTGTTTCGATTTTACAGTCTATAATAGATAATTACAAACTTTTCGGTTTTGAACACGTAGTTATTTAAAGCTGTGTTAACTACCTACACAGAGCATCTCTGTTTACTGTCTTCTTGGTATTGTACGCAAATGGTTATAAATAAATCTTAATTAAGATAATTGAACAGGAAGTTATAATAACGGTCGCGAATATTTGTATCTCAACTCAGAAATCATCAATGCTTTTAGCTATTGGCTAACCAAACCTCCATTTTCAGGGTTCCGTAGCCAAAAAACGGAACCCTTATAGATTCGTCATGTCTATCTGTCTGTCCGTCTTTATGTCACAACCACTTTATTCCGAAACTATTAGGATTACACAGTTAAAACTTAGTAGTTAGATGTATTATGTGAACCGCTTTACGATTTTTTTTACAGAACAAAAAAAAAAAAGATTAAGGGGGGCTCCCCATACATGGAACTAAAACTATTTTTTTTTTCATCAAACCTGTTCGTGCGGGGTGTCTATAAACATGACATGTCTTTACAAAAAACGAGGTTTCTAAAACCATTTTTACTCAAAGCTAATCGTTTGCAACATAAACACTTCCAAAGTGGTTAAATGTTTCCCCCCCCCCCCTCTAATTTCTAAAATAAAAGGAGGAAAATTCTGAAAAATTGTAGAACGGAAAAAAAAACTTTCAACGAAAATTGGTTTGAATAAGATTTGATGTTTAGTTTTTGAGATATGGAACTTTTTCATCAAACTGCAGCAGTAACTTTGTTTTTCATTAAATTAAAAACAAATTTAGTTTTGGTGTTTTGTTTGGTGCGAACAATATGTGCGTGTGAGTACGACTCGCACTTGGCCGGTTTTTTTCATTGTATAGACCCAAATATCTTAAAACTCTTTTAGAAAAGCGTTCATACCTACAGACATGCCGTGGACCACTGGACTTGGCAATAATAAGCAACAATAGCTTCTGGATTCCAGCTATTTTAGTTGCCATAGTCGGATGTCGTGGAAGCGTTTTCTTGAGTCATTCAACGAATCGAGCCATTCACCTCGAGTTCGGCACTCTCGGAATGGTCAGTTTTCTATGAAATCTGTAAATGTAAGAAACATTTTTATTTTTACCCTTTTCATCTGGAACTACATAATATATGAGCCTTTCCTTATAACCATTGTTAAAGTCACCCACACAAGCGTGGTCCTGGCACCCACTGGCTTTGTAACACGTGTCACACTACGCAATTATATAGTAAGCAAAATACTGTCCCAAACCGTGAAAACGGTTTGGTGGGGCATAGTTCTTAAGTTAAGATTTTTATAAACGTGGTCTTGATAAATTTATAAATAATAATAATCATTCTGCTTACCCGTTTCGGAGAATTTGGCGCAACGATATGAATGAATTTTCCTCAAAAGACGGAAAACAACATCTACAATGGTTATATATGTATTCAGTATATTTGCGTCCCGCAAAACGTACACTCGTGCGTCTAATCGGCGGCAGATTTGCTTAGAGAATTAGCTAAACCAGACATCGAATTGTATCGAAACTCGATCGGTAACTGACGAATATGTCAATTATGCAACCTAAAGTAGGTTAGTGGGAGCGATAACTAGGCAAATACGATATTACGAGTGTAGTGGTGTCCACTGGTACTTTCCCAATGGCCCATCGTTATTATTCCCACGACGTTTTCAATACGATTTTTGTAGCCATCAAGGTTCGTGTCCTTACCCATTGTACCATTAGGTATTCCGCGACACCCGCCACGTTGCCTCACCGCGATGCAAAATTTGTTACACCTTTATAAAAGAGGGGGTCCAATATTCTAACGCCCGCATTATAATATCAAAAGCGGCCAGGACAGGTGGCCTTCAAAATGATCCCAAAGGTAAAGTCATATAGATTGATAAAAATATTAAAATGGTTGACATTGAGATTGGCTTTTTGTGTAATGTGGTATTTTTCGTTTCAGGTATTGCTGTTATTGTCGATATGCGGTTTGGTGAAAAGCTCAGGAGTGCACGAAAATGGACTGGCACACTTCGGCCACGTGGCTGCTATAGGACCTGCACCGGCAGCCGCTCCAGCTCCCGTGGTCACGGCTGCTAGCTCGCAGTACTTCCAAAGAACTTTCAACCGCCTGGTAGTACCTCAATTTGTAGCACCAGTCGCACCAGTGGAACCTCCACCTGTGCAACCAGTTTTCCAAGTTGCTCCAGCTCCTCCAGTATTTGTGGAACCTACTAGAGCAGTTCCTGTTGCTGTAAATCCACCGCCGACCCAAGCAGCTCCAGTACATCCGAACGTGGCCATAGCAGTTGCGACTGCTCACGCCGCCGCACCTGTCGCCACAATTCTACTACCGCCATACCCCTTCGGATTTCCTCCAAACTTTGGCTTCATCCCTCAGGAACAACCCATTAACGTACCTGATGAGAACAACAGGGAACCGACCACTCAGTCAACTACACAAGCTGAGGCAACAACGACACAAGAACCCGAACAGACCACGCCCATACCATCGAGCAGTGATGACAACTTTGTGCAACAAGCTCTGCCTTCCAACGAAGATGTGAATTTCAATCAGTATGGTCCACCACTGCCGCCACAAGATGAACAGTTCCCACCTAATCAACCTGGTCCACAGTTTTCGCCGAATCAGCCGCGTCCTCAGTTTCAGGGACAACAACCTGAGGGCCAGTTCCAACCTCAGGGACAATTCCAACCACAACAGCCCCAACATCATTTCCAGGGGCAACAACCCCAGGGACAATTCCAACCACAGCAACCACGACCCCAGTTCCAGGGGCAACAACCTCATGGCCAGTTCCAACCTCAGGGACAATTCCAACCACAGCAGCCACGACCTCAGTTCCAGGGGCAACAACCTCAGGGCCAGTACCAACCTCAGGGCCAGTACCAACCTCAGGGACAATTCCATCCACAGCAGCCACGACCTCAGTTCCAGGGGCAACAACCTCAAGGCCAGTACCAACCTCAGGGACAATTCCAACCACAGCAGCCACGACCTCAGTTCCAGGGGCAACAACCTCAAGGTCAGTACCCACAGCAGCAAGACCGGCCTCAGTTCCAGCCACAGCAACCACAGTTCCCTCCACAACCACCTCATGGACAATTTCGACCCCAGCAGCCTCAGCCGCAATTCCCACTGCAGCAACCACGGCCGCAATACCAACCAACGCCACAAGCGCAGCAGCCGCGACCACAGTTCCAATCAGCCCCACAGCAGCCGCGACCACAGTATCAACCAGCGCCACAGCATCCTCACCAGCAGTACCAACCCCAAGCACGTCCGCAACAGCCCCGCCCACTGTACCAAGCACCTCAACAACCCTGGCCACAACAACATGCTAGGCCCCAGAAACTAAAGACTTCAGTAGAAGTAGTGCCCGTACCGCTAGCATACATCAATCCTCCACCGCTTCACAAAACCCATGCTCATGTGAAAGTGGTGAAACATGTCTATACATTTGTACCCGCCAGTCATGCGAAAATCATCGTAAGACCAGTTAAAAAAGCAAGAACCGTTCGTCTGGTGAAGATAAAAAAAGTTCATTCTCAGAATTTGAGGGCTAACGCTAGAGACATTGAAGTCACTACCTTCAGCCCGTTTCCTAGACCTAACACTAAGCCCCCTAAGGTATAATTATAAAATAGTCTTTTGTACACTCGTTAATAAAAATGCACATTGTAAATATGGTTAAGAATGAGATAATATAGATATATTTATACTTTTGTAAATGTTTGTTTTAATTACCTACCTGCAATCCTATGCCATTACATTGTAATAGTCTCGGTCTAGGCCAACTGGACGATATTAGTTGTGCAACTGTTGTGTTGCTCGGAAGACGTGCACGCCTTGCCAATGACACTGGACCTATAAAGTAATGTAACGAAAGTGACATTTGCATGACAAGCAAGGGGTTTTCCATGAATTTATTATTATGTTTTGCGGCATGATGATGTACTCGTCATATTAATTTTGAAATTACACATGGCCCAGTGGTGGCGGCCCCGACTTACGAAGAGTAAGTCGTGGGTTCGAACCCAGGCAGGCGCATTACTTTGTGTAATTTGTTTCATCACCACTGCTCTCAAAACGGTGAAGGAAAACATCGTGAGGAATCCGTCATGTCGTAGAACCAAAAACTTGAAGACATGTGACATCTACCAACCCGCACTGGGCCCGCGTGGTGGATTATAGCCCATTCCCTCTCATAGAGAGGAGGCCTGAAACCCAGCAGTGGGAACATTAATAGGCTGATTATGCTTATGCTTATGCTATAGCATAACACCTAGCCAAGTGAGAAAGCTGCCAGTCGCAACACTTACAAATAAAATAAGATTAAGATCAACATCAAGATAAACATGTAAATGTTTTCCTCAACGAAAATATACGTTTGAGTGTGTAATACGATGTTAAAGACCGATTTCAATCACATTAACGGGACGTGCATTTGATTCTCAGTGATAAGTAAATGTGTGCGAAACTACCAATGCTGCAATGTATAATTCTCTGGCACGCTCTACGACGACAATGACGAAAAGTTACTAAACCGAAACCAATTGAATCAAGAATGATTTATTTGCTTAAAATATAAATGTTACCAGATGTACAAATAGTAGTTTGGGCACAAACCATATTTTGCCTTTTTTGGGCATGCAAATATAATTTTACATTAATAAATACATAATGTGTATTTTAGTGAAATAATGTGCAATAAGATTCTAAAGCTCATTAAACCTAAATAATTATTAAAAAAAATCTACCTTAACATATTTTACACATACCTTTAAATAAATTCCCATAGACCTTAAAATTAAATTTTGTGAATTATAAAAAAATGTACCTTAAAATATTTTACACATATATAAATTCACTCCTACCGATAAATTATATTGACCTTAAAAATTAAATTTTGTGAAACGCTTTTTCAAGAAATGGTCAAACGCGGGTGTATCAATAATACAAACTTTTGATATGTTCGTTTTTAATTTTGGTATTTGTTAAAATATGTATTAGTTTATTTTATTTGTTATGTACAAATAAAATAAACTAATACATATATATATAAATTATAAATGCCAATATAAATTTTCGATAGCAAGAAGTTATACCCTATCACAATGTTTTCTTATTTAACCCAAAGGTTGACTGGTAGAGAATGGCTTGTGGCATTAAGTCCGCCTAAGTACCACTATTGTACAGTTTAAATAATAAAAATAATAAGAGTTTGAATAGAGTCCAGGGTCCATTTTAACGAATTGTGGATGTTTACCGTTCATACAGCATGTTCATTATAGAAAAACGATCAAATCTAGCTGTATCTCATTTGCTATGCGATTTGGTTTCTGTTCAGTTAAACATTTTTATTCAATTAATCAAATCACAAAGTTTCCTCTACTTTAGCTGAAGTAATTGAAGCCTTGAAGCGAACTCGAGCCGCTTATGTATTCAGCAGACGCTAGAAAATCGTGCGTTAGAAACACTCATACCTAATTTCCTCAGTACGACAACAAAGGTAGGGATTTTATAAAAAAAAAAATAAGCTTACAGTTATACGCCAAAAATTGGCATCTTTGCTATTGTTTCTTTTGGATCACTGCAGATTTAAAGACATAAAACATCATGCCTGTAATGTCTACAGGGTGAGACGTAGGTGAACTTAGTAAGATAATCTCATTTCACCAGTTACATAATAATATGTTTAAGTCCCATGTAATAGAAAAACCCAAAAAAACTGTACCCGACCTGTGAATCTAATGCAAGACCTCATGCTCAGCAGCCGCGCGGATGACTGCTGGACGAGGAGTTCAGACTTCTAAAAACATGAATAAAATCTTCTTTGATAAAAACGTATCACTTCATTCCTGATTTCTTAGATAATAATCTAAGTAGGTAATTATCTTCTAAAAGTAACATTGTTTTTCTCAACAAATATATCAGTAAAGGTGACAAAATTAGCTACAATAACCATAAAACATACAGGATGTCAACGTGATACTAATTGGCGCTTTTCTCGCGTCAACAAAATCTCGTTAAAGCCAGATAGAAATAAGCCCCTAGAAGCTTTTCATAGAAATGGGTTCCTTAAAGAAACTATCTTGGAAATGGAGGGATTGCAAGAGCTTGTAACTCAATGAGACTTGACATTTAGAATTTGTTTGAAAATAGAAATTGGAGTAGAGTACTAATTCTTTTTTTGAAAACTGCGAAGTTAGAATTTCAAACGTTAACGAATCGGTTAATTAGAGAAGTAGAAAGCCGTGCATTGTTAGTATGATGTATATGTGTTAGTGTATGTAGATGGTGGAATACGAAGTAGATTTGACATAGAAGATGTCTCATATTATATCCCTAACATTTCGCATAATTCACCCTCATACCCACCGTGTCTAAAACACGTTCGGCTCCGTTATATCATATTCATGTTTGGGCAAGTCTCATGTTATAAGGGTCGACCTTATTGCCACCAATTAGCCCGGCACAAATCTAAACTAAGGAGAATTCCCTAATAGAAAAACCCAATACCGCAACAGGACTTTATAAAGATCAGTCCGATTCCTTATCGTTTGTAAATGAATGAGCAACCTTGGTTAATAAGTACTGGAAGAAAAATATTCTGAAATTGTACGTCAAATTGTACATACAAGGTGTAGACGGACCCTTCTCGAAGCCGTCAACCATGCATTCTGTACCTACAACATCAAACTAAGTAACCCTAACTAAGTAACCTAACAAAAATTATTGCGCACTCAAAACATTATGCTGATGGATGCATTGAATAGTAATAGAGGTATTTTAAGTAAAGTTATAACATTAAAAACTTTTATTTTAAAAAAAAACTTGTAAAAAAGTACAGAACAAAAAACATCACAATGACGGGGAGAACAAGTGCCTTTCGGCTTCGTTAAAGGTTTTTTTCACCCATTATTTATCTAAGTATGACGGCTTCGTTAGTCTAGTGGTCGCATGTAGTACTGCTGCGCATGAGTTCCTGGGTTCGATTACCAACGGTTGGACAGTGTACTTTTTTTTCGGAAATTTGCATCCGGAGTATTGATTCGTACCGGTTGCAGGCCAAATTATCGCCGCCTATTATATGGTACCTGCAATAACTGGCGAAATATGGGTGACCTTATAATAGGTACACCTCTGCCAACAGTCAAAACAAACGTGACGTACCTAATGTTATATGGCGATCTAAATATTCCACACTGACGATGAGAAAATCCAAAAATCAGTCACATAAGATTTCATGCCGTGTTTACTAACAAATCTAAGTTATGACGGTGACGATATAAAGAATGAAAAATAACAGATATCTCGTAACGGTCCTCGATGCGTCACGGTAATATCGTCTCCGTCGTAGCAAAGATCGTAGACGCGTAGCACGGAACTAATATTTATATGGCGTAGCATCAGCTATGAATGTATGTAGAATATGTAGATGAATACTTTCGTAGTAGGTAAATGTAAAAACTATAATTTTGTAAAAATAAACATTGAAAGCAATTTTAATTTTTGTGTCTTTAAAAATGATAAAGAACTTATATTATGTGACCGAAGAAATCATCACATAATTCGTTCAGTTTTCCATTAGGCAACGATTTTAAAAATGTGTTTCATTGTCTCAAATTGCTAACCAAAAATAACCTTTTTAAAGGGAGTAAAACATGAGTATGTAAATCACAGCTACATATAAATATTTCCCACACAACCCCAAAAACAAATCTCCGTTTGACAAGACATCAGATAATGCCCAAAACTGGTGAACTAGTCCAATAATGTTATCAGTCTGGGCAGCTTTACTGTCGTAATGATACGCGTCCCCGTTGCGTGCCCAGCGTCTAACGAGCCACTGCAATCGATGACGAAATCGAACACAAGGTGAATCTTACTTCGTACAGTATAAAAGGTAATGTCACCAAACTGTGGACATCACACTCACATCCTCTGTTCAACAGACAGACACTACCAAACAAACCAACATGTACAAGATCGTGAGTATTTAATTGTTTTTTTTTTCTTAGGTAATTTAGTCAAAACAATGGCTTTCGATACAGATTTGGATTACCCTGCGATTGAATTTTGCAAATCTTTATCTTATTGTATTTGTTGATTTTAATATTGATCATGATGTTCTTCCAGGTATTCTTCCTCGCTACCCTGGCTTTGGCCGCCGCCAAGCCCAGCGCAGTGGCCGCTCCCCTGGTCGCCGCAGCCCCCTTTGTCGCCGCGCCTGCACCCTTCGTCACCGCCACCAGCTCGCAGTACGTAGCCAGGAACTACAACGGCTTGTACGCTGCAGCAGCTCCTTTGGTCGCTGCTCCTGCCCCTTACGTCGCCGGTCCTGTGGCTGCCCCTTACGTCGCCGCCCCATACGCCGTCGCTCCTGCGGCTAGGTTCGTGGCCCCAGCTGCTGCCCCCTACGTAGCTGCTCCGGCACCAGTCCTGCCCGCATACGCTCGGTACGCCGCTGCTCCCTACTACGCGGCGTCTCCTTATTACGCCCCCTCTGCCCCCCTTATCGCCCTCAAGTAAATTACGAATGACACTTAGCCCATTTTTATACTGAAGAATATATAATTATGATTTATTTGTGGTTTTCTTTTATGAAAAGTTTTTACCCAACATTAGTACATACTTACAACCACAGTCAGGATAACAATTGAAGTTTTGTACACACATAACAACAATACTGTTTAAAATAAGCTACAAGCTAATCAATACAATACACCCTAGTCAATACAGTTATTGACTTGCACAATTAATTACAATAATTATTTCACAATTTTTACGACGACCACGAGGAGCTCGTGGCTAAATAATAACAGCCGCTCGGATCGATCTTTAGGTTAAGCCGCGCTTGCCTAGGTTGGTCTGTGGATGGGTGACCACCCATTACATACCGAGTTTCCTCCGTGCCTCGGAAAGCACGTTAAGCCGTTGGTCCCGGGTGTCATTTGTAGATCTTTGTCAGTGGCCCAAAAAGTCTGACAACCAGTCTTACCAAGGGGTATCGTATTACCCAGTTCTAACTGGGTTGAGGAGGTCTGATAGGCAGTCGCTCCATGTAAAATACGGGTATTCAGCTGCATCCGGTTAGACTGGAAGCCGACCCCAACATAGTTGAGAAAAGGCTAGGCAGATGATGAATTATTTCACAATTTTTAATTACGAAATTCTATAAAAGTCCTTCGTCTTCAGTGTCAGCATCAACCCGTACGAGGAGCTAATTGCGCATGTAATTCTACGTGATTGAAGTCGCGTGTTTAGTTTCAAGGAAGTTTACAGGCCTTGTCAAAAGTAAGTAATTTGCCTACCCACGAAACGCCATACTTGTTACATAAACAAGCCGCACAACAAAAGGGGAAATTAGAATGGCCTATTTCTGTACAACGCGATAATGTTTTGATGAACATATCTAAGTACGTAATCACTAAGATATCGATTTCAGCTTTCCGCAAAAAGGTCTGAATGGATGTAGACTAAAATTATCATAATTTAAGTCAATGGATACAAAATAATGTAACCTAAACGATGAATAGGGCTGTACTTGTAAGATTTCATTCATAAAGTTGTTGAGAGGGAAGTCTAACTACGCAGTATGCGAACTACTTAGACACCCACACTGACTCTTGAACTAAGTGATTCTTTTTCTTTCTATTTAAGTTTCAGTTCACGTTGAAATGAAAGTAATAAAATGTTGACTTTATTTTACTGTGCTACTGATTTTTTAAGTATTTCCTTAAAGTTTTATAATACTTGTTGGTATGGAAATGTGGAATTAATTACAATATCAGGTAGATACTTCGTTTAGGTCAGGATTGATCCGGGTACGTGTTCAATTTACTAAACCGATGATATGAAAAGAAAAGCCATAAGTAATATTTCCAAACTCCACTTTGTAGAGATTGGTGAATTTTCTTTCCGAAGGAATTTTATAACAAGTTCAATATAGTCATGGGTTGGAGTGTATGAATTAACTTTACAATCCCGTATTGACTTTAGAATTAAATATAGAATTATGACTTTGTAGGCTTAGAAAACAGACGAGGCATTAAAATGTAACAAAAGAAAGGGTACTTACTGAAATTAAAATTAAAGACTAACGCGCGAGTAGGTTGTTATTACTCAAATATTGAATGAGGTACTCATCTACTAACAGAACTATTATTTATTATTAATCAGTTTATTTCAGATAAAATTAATCTATACAATTAAAAATTATAACAATACAATGAAAAAATACATAAAAATAAATTGAACTATACAGAAGGAAAACCTCTTTAAATATTTAACTTTGTAGTACTAGGTAGTTAAAACATGCTCCACTTTCAAATCACATGCTATTCGTGCAATAAGATTGAATCCTACGTCAAATGAATCGCAGAACGGGGTCGAAACGTGGGCGACGTTTTTGTCGAGCCCGAGATTCCACAAAACAATTTAATAAAAACACTGAAAACCTGTACAATCTTATTGAGTAGTCACGTGGACCGAAATGTGTTTCGTAAACTTTTCTTTCACTCTTTGCCATCTGCGTTACACGTGCTGCCTTAGAAATGGGAGCTCCTTAGTTGGCCTTTGTGTAAACAACGTAGTTTATGCCTACGTAGCTTGTAGTCTTGCAAGTCTACATGTTCTTGTGCTCTCACATTATTATTTTAGAAACGTTATGAAGTTATTTAAACTGATTTCAGATGACTTGAGTTTATTTTTGTTAATTTTCACGATGAAAATTTGCTGGTTCGAGGTGGCGCAGGAGAAGGATATGGGGGAGGCCTTTGCCCAGCAGTGGGACATCATCATCTGCCTAGCCTTTTCCCAACTATGTTGGGGTTGGCTTCCAGTCTAACCGGATGCAGCTGAATACCAGCAGCAGCAGCAGCAGCTAGCAGTGGGACATACAAGGCAAATAAAAAACAAAAAAAAATAAAAAATCACGAACACGTTTTAGTTTGAGTGAAAAGATGCCGATTAAAAACAAAAATAAACAGAGAGTGAAGAGTGATTTCGGCTGCAGAGGAATGAGCAATACCTGTCTGAAGGTATGTTCAAGGGTTAGTAATTTTAATGTTCGCGTCAACGGGGATTTAACTTTGATAACATTTGACTTATTTTCGTCAGTTTTTTATTCCAATTTTTTTCCCCATAGCGCCTTCTTTGCAACCTCTATGTAATTTGAAGAGAAAAACCTGGTAAAACCGTTAGTTTCAGAAAAAGAGTTTCTTTTTTCTTTTTCTTCGACGAAAAGCCTAGGAATTTGTAGAAGGCGGGTGTTTTGGCGGACTATAAAGTTATTTTTATGCACAAAAAGTGCCGATAAAAAAAAATAAACCATGTTGACATTTGAAACCGGAGTTGACGCAGGCGACACAGGCCACTTAAAATATTTCTAAAACAGGTGTTTTCCATTAATTGAAATTAGAGCAACGTGAAATTTCGCGGAATTTCGTGACGCCTGACGGCACATTTAAAACATAAAACCACACCTTTCTCCGAAGAGTTAGACATAGGTAGGTATACCGTCGAACACCTATAATTAAAGTAACGTTTATAAGTTGGGATGTAGCTAATCTTCGGAAGAAAAAGAGCATTTTGCATGTGGTGTTTGCCTGTAATTGGTTGTGCAGTTAGATTTAGGACACAATTACTTTTATGCTCCTATCTGTATATCTGTAACAACTGTCGATGAACCTTAATTAAATAAATAAAAAGAACTGAACCAATTCCTAAAATTCTTTCACTAATGGGAAGCCATACTGGGTGTAAACGGACCCTTCACGAAGCCGTCAACCAAGCATTATGTACTCGTACATCAAACTAAATAACATTACGCAAAAATTATTGCTGGGATACGACTTCTTTTTTGGGGTAGGACTTTTGTGTTGTTTACGGTAGCACTGAATGTAACGTACTTAAAACATTGTGCTGATGGATGGATTGAATAGTACGGGGGTCGTAGCGGTATTTAAAGTAAAAATCTTACATTAAAAACATGTATTTATAAAAAAAACTTGTGAAAAAGTTGGAACTTTGACCCTCAATATCTCCGTAACAAGAAGGTTCCCAGGTATGGTCTAGAACAAATAAATGATCGCAATGACGGGGAGAACAAGTGCCTTTCAGTTTCGTTAAGGGTCTTGTTATACCCTTTATTATTTCCGAGTATCAGAGGCTATATTTACAACGTTCCCGTAGGATCCTTTCCGACCGCCGCACGCAATGATAATTTAAAAAAAGTCGATATTACAAGAAACAATTTAAGGAGTATCCTTTTGTGGCACCATTTCTCCGTATTGACGGCGCGCACTTGTGAATACAAATTGCTTGGACTAGTGACGCGCTAAGTGATTGCAATTCGATTCATACATGGTAATTCTTTTCACTCGCATAATATCGAGGGCGTCCTTCATCCGTGAACTAATTTACTGATTTTCATTTACAAAATTGATGTTCCGTCTGCTTTAAGTTTTTCACCAAAATTCGGTAATAAGTCCGTATTTTATTGTTATAATAATGTATAAATGCGAAAGTAACACTGCCTGTCTGTCTGTAACCTTTTCACGCCTTAATGGCTGAACTTATTTCGATGTAATTTAGCTTACCATGACCGGGCTGGAATAGACCATAGGAAACATTTTATCCCGGTAGTTCGCTCCTGTGAATAATTTCCTTACCCGCGGTTTTGTTGTAGTTGATATTTATGAAGAAGTGAAAATCGTACAAAGGTTAAAAATTATAAAATTTTGTGTGTGTTTTGACAGCCTCGTTGGTTGTATGGTCGTAAGCGCGACTGCTGATCCTGGGTACGATTCCCGTGTCGGGAAAAATTTAATTAGGTTTTTCCATCAGGAATTTCTCAGGAGCAGCAATGGAGTCTGGATTTGTGCTCGGTTGATGGCAATAGGCTCGCCCCCTATTTCATGGGACTTAAACATAACTGGTGAAATGTTGTTTGTACTATTAGGTACACCTCTGCTCAACTCTTCTGGGAATACAGGCGTAATGGTATGTTATAAAAAATGTTCTTTTATTTAAATGGCTAAAAATGTTCTTGTAGAAATCAATAAAGGCTTCGTTTTAATTTACACCTTCCATATCAAAAACAAATTCTTGGAATCTTGATGACGGCAGCTTGGCTCCGAAACAGCTTATTACAAAATACCGGGTACAAAGTAATTTTTCAAAGGCGGCGTTTCGCAAAACAAACACAAAAACACAATAAACAGAAAAGCTCTCGTCCTTGGCAATTAATTAATTACAAAAATGAATTTGTTAGAGATTTTCAGAGAATCGCCATTTTCCTCAATAACAGGAGAAACATGCTTACCTGTAGTTAAATATGTCTATGTGTTAATATGTCTATGCTTACTTATAGTCAAATATGTCTATTGCCTAATTCCTGGGTAAAGACAAACATTTCTTCGAAAATAATTATGCTGCATTGGTGAAATACCACCTTTTTCATTAACGGCAATTTGATTTTTATTTTATGACCATTTTTATTTTTATACCTTCTTGTGGGGTTCCTTTCCATATCTTCTCTACAAAAATAAACACATTATTGATACATATTAACAATATAAAAGTATTCTGTGCATTTTAATAATGGCTTTCAGCATAATGATTTCATTTTCTCGCCATGGGACTTAAAACATACGTGGCCAAAAAAGGGTTTACCAAGCACTTCATGTTATATGTGACTGAATTTTCAAATTAATTGTGTAAATTAAGATTATCTAAACCCTAAATCAATCATTTAATTTTAATGTTATTCTCTGAGAGTTGATATTTTAGCTCATATATTACAAACTGCCACAATTGGCCCGACAGTGATATATCGAGCAACAAGCATTCACCAAGATGATTGACACTAATTTCATGCACATATCGGATATGAGGAAATACTAATGGAAACCTAAATTTATTATGTTAACAATTCATTTGTAGTATTTTAGTAATTAGTAAAATTTTGTTGTATGTTAGTAAAATTTTGTTTTGTGTTAGTTAATTAAACTTAGTAATATTCTACTTTATTTAATTACCTACCTAATTTAATCTTTGTGTTTATTAGTATTTGCATTCTATTTTTATGGGGAAATGTGTCATTGCATTTTATGTTATTTTTACCGCCTTTTGTACCACATTTACCGCAAATAAATCATTTTGACTTTGACTTTGACTAAACACTCGAGTGTCGTATCTGTTGCCTGATTTTCCTTATGTTTAAGATTGTGGTCGCGAACTTTTTCGTAGGATGGAAATGCTACTTTTGAGAGCTTATCTTGGCAACTTTGGGCTGCAGACATTTAGTCTATATTTATTCTGCAAAAAAGAGCCATCAGAGCCATATATAATCTTCGTAGGCGCGATTCTCTAAGGGAACTGTTTAAGGAAATTAACATCATGACGGTACATTGTCAATACATCTACGAAAACATAATGTATGTAAGAAAAAATCTACATCTTTTTAATAAAAGAGGTGACAGACACAATTACAGTACTAGAAATAGAGACCAATTAGATCAGCCAGGCTTCAGACTCGCTAAAGTAGACTCATCTTTCATGGGGTACTGTTTGAGATGCTATAATAAAATTCTACAAAGTATTCTTGAACTGAATGAAACGAAATTTAAAACATGCATTAAACGCACACTATGTAAGAAAGCATATTACAAGTTGGACGATTATATCACTGATAAAAATGCTTGGCTCAATGCCGGTCCTGCTCCACAAGAACAGGGGCGCCTAAATTGATAGCATTAAATAGTATTGTTGGAGCTGCTGAAGATTGTATAACTATCTTTGCATTGTATAGATTCTCTCTTTTGTATTATATAGCCGCCTAGCCCATATTGTGTGAGTACTATGTACTAGAAAGCTGTCATTCGCTGGAAACCTGCGTCTTTTCTTGCCTTGAATGTGCCCTGGCGGTTAGGAGTATGTCATGCTCACTCAAATGTCTCGCTGATGGTGGCACGTGTGTCGGATCATTTAGTTCCCTTCAAAATGGTTGAGTTGAATGGTGCTGATACATGCGTCATGTTCGTGAACGGGCGCTGTCAGTTGTGACTGGTCATCTCTTATTTGCCACGGCTTATTTGAATTAATTATTTTATTTTTGAATTGTTTTTACTATGGACACTTTTAACGTACACATCTTGCTGCATCGTTCTCACATAATGTACCATCTCAAAATGAATGATGTAACCAAGGTTTTGTTAAAGTATTCTGATTTAAAAGAGTGTCCATGGAGTTTCTTGCCCGTTCTTCTCCATAGAGATCTACGTTAGGGAATGGGTAACTACAGTACTTTCACAGTTTGTGCCTTGTGACTGGGACTGTAGCTATATTTTACTGTTGTCTTTGTTTCGACAATTCAAAAGTGCCTGTAACTGGCCTACTTGAAATAAATGCTTTGATTTTGATTTTTTGATTTTGAACTGGTGAAGGTTTTAACAAAGTAAAAATAGCGAAGCTTGTGACTTCTTCATTTCGATTATTTTAAGTTGGTCACTTCCAGAAACAGTTAGGGGTCACTCGAACTGGTAACGACAAATTCTGGACCGGTTGTGGATACCGAATTCTGATGGATACTTCAGTACTGACAGTACTTATAGTATTTGTCTGGACAAGTGCCACATGAACGCACAGTGACATAGTGCACAAATGAAGTGTTACTAGCATAGTCTTAAGGTTCTATTTACTAACACAATTTGTCTTTTATCGTTTGTATGTCTTTAAGGTAATCTATGAGCCAAACTAGCCTGAAAATAAATGGACGTTGTTGTTATTTCTCAGTGTCTTCGGAGTAGGGTCGGCAATTTGACCGTTACGGTTTGACTGAATCTTTTAAAAATATCTTAAAATTAAATTTTTAAAAGTTTCAGTTAGTCATAACGTACATCGTAAAATAAGAAACTTTCCTGCAAAAAGGTAAGTAACTAATGAATAATATCTAGAACTTCCATTATTACTTTTTAACATTCCATTATTTCGGTTTGCGCAGGGTGCATATTGATAAACAGTGAACATGAATCACTCTTTGGCAACTCTGTAGGTATAGGTACTACCAGTTAAATATGTCTTTTGCCTACTAATACAATGGGATTAGCTCATAAATTCTGTGATGTAAGGTTGAAATCGCCATTGTCTAGTCATCTGTTGATGGACGTGGTCACCTAGGAGTCTTACAATGAATAGGGTCAGAAAAGTAATATCATGTTCAAAACTCCCTCCCGTGCCAGTACGGACTTGTGTATTTACTAGGATTGAATAGAAGCGTGTCTAAGATCTGGCATTTTGATTTTAACTTCTATCAACCGACAGACTGAAGATGTCTGCGGTAGAAAATGCCTTGTATCATTAAGTCCGCCTACGTACCACCATTGTAATATGAAGTTTAAATAAATAAATAAATAAAGATGTGAATGGCTCCAGTCATACAAAAAAGCCAACTACCAAAACTACCTGTATATTTGTTTATAATATTTACATTTATCAACGTAGCGACACAGTGACACATACGGATAGACATGTATACCTATATATGGTTTGGAAGTTATTTTTATATATAGCTAGGATGATTAGCATTCTAATCGTTGTCAGTATGAGTCTTAACAAAATGAACAACTGTATCGCTTTACAAGTTATATGGAAAAAATGCACAAGTAAATTATATTATTACCTCTAGTTTCCATATTAACATGGAAATTAAATGGATCGAGATCATTTAATAGAGTTTTAATGATTGTAAACAGATGTTAATATTGTTATACCGCAATATTAGAATACCGCAGTACAGTACAGAGGCCCTCGCTCGAGCGCGCGGTGTAAACGTAACCTAAACAAGTTGATTTTTGAATCGAAAATCCGTTTTAGTTAAATTGTTTGCAACAAGCACAACCAGTATCATCCGTAAATATTAATAAATTCTTAAAATTATGAAAATATTATGTGAAACGAGTATTTTTAATTTTAAAATCTACGTTTTTACATTACGTTTACACCGCGCGCTTGTACTAGGGCTCTGTAGGTGTAACCAACCTATTAATTAAATGCGAAATTTCCTCCCCCCCCTGCCTATTTCTTTTCATGTTTTGTTGATCAATTATACAACATTAATTTTAGTATATGCGAAACCTGAAACACGTGTACTGTGACTTTTATGTAAAGAATCTATGTACAAAATTTCAAAACTGTTTCATGAAAAATCACAAAGTTATAGGCTTGTTATTTTACCTAGTTATCCGCAAAAAACGTGGTCACCACGCGGCGCCGCCGCGCGCGCGCCTCCAGCATCGTCTTCAGCTCATTGATAATAATAATTTGGCAGTAGGTACCTAAATAATTACGATAGATACTTAGTGTCGCTCGGTGTCCAACTTGTAGCCTTTTTTAAATATTTTCGAGACAAAATATAACATGGTTTAAAAAATATTGGAATCGATTCAGTTACTTATTCTGAACAAACTATATTCAGGTTTCACATATACTAAAAATAATGTTGTATACTTTGACCGTTGTCTTTCTTAATGTTGGCATAGAATTCATTATCTATCGTCTATGTATATTAATCGAGTACTTGATTAACTGATCTGATTTATTATTGTTTGTAAGTTACTTATATATACAAGATATAAGTTAAATATTTGAACAAACTCTAACTTTATCGAAGTGTTTCTCTGGTAGAATAAAATTTTATCATCGCCTCGAGTGTCTTCATTGAGAATCAACTTATGAATGAATTTACTAACTACATCAAACTTTGAGATGAGTTCTCAATCACTGAATCGTTATACTCAAAAGTAGAGCTTCTAGAACCGAAATCTTTTTAGTATATTTGTATCGTAATAATGGTAGTTCGAATTTGAATTAAAATGCAAGATTTTCATTACATAAAAAACTAACTTTTACTTTAAAAATAATTTTATTATCACACTACAAGGCCGCATGCAATAAAAATAACCCCAACATTTGGTCCGAACGGGCACTTAGACGTGCGTCTAATTGTTTAAGTTATATAATATTCCCATGAATGGCCGGCCGATTGGCATATTCGGTAACCGATGGTGCCCATACGGCACCTAATTGAGCATGCGCAGGTCCTGCCTAAGGAAAGTGAAAACGACGACTACCAACATAGACGTAATGCTTGCAACAGTATGAACTATATAACGACATGTAACACATTCATCGATACATTTCATCGTTGACACTCGACTGACCGAGTTCAGTTATCAAATTAATCAAAATGTCCTTCACAAGATTAGTAAGTATTTGGATCATTGGCAAAAGCTCTTCGTTGTTAATTATAACATTGAACTTTTATTAATTACTCTCAATTTTCCTTCACAGGTCATTTCCGCCATCGCCATTATAGCTAGCTGTAATGCTAGCGGCATCGGTCACATAGCTCCTGCGTTCAAGTCCTTATCAGTGGTTCGATATGCTCCGTTCTACAACTTCCCGAATGGAGTGGGAGTGAGGTCCATACATGCAGTGGCTGCTCCGGTAGCATTCCCTCCTCTTCCTCCTGTGGCGCGTGCTCCGGTATTTGCAGCCCCAGCGCCAGTGTTCCCGGCTCCCGCTCCAGTGTTTGCGGCGCCTCCACCAGCTTTCCCAGCGCCCGCACCGGTCTTCTCAGCGCCCGCACCAGTGTTCTCAGCGCCTGCGCCTGCCTTCCCACCAGCTCCAGTGTTTGGAGCGCCAGGACCTTTTTACCCTGCTCCTGCACCGGTGTTCGCGGCGCCGGCACCCGCATTCCCCGCGGCAGCTCCCGTATATCCCAGATTCGCCCCAGCTTTTGCGGCAGCACCCGCATATGCCCGTGCAGTTCCTGCATGGCCGGCGGCACCGTTTTCACCCATCGTTAGGCCTGTGGCAGTACCTCAGCCAGCTCCACTGTTCGCGCCTGCTTTCGGCCCCGCACCCGTGCCCGTGGCTAGGGCACCCATCAGCATATCCCCCTATGCCCCTTACGGCCCAGCGCCGGTATTCAAACAGTTTGCGTGGAAAAAATGAATCTAGTCTTAATGAATTGTTATATAGTGAAATTGTTTTCTAGTACTTAGTCATTATTTTTATACCAAATTTTTAAATAAATTATGATAATATATAAATGCTTTCATTTAATAACCCTTATAATAATACACCTGTGTAGGCACTGGTATATTGACTACACAGTGTATGCATAATGCATGCATGAGGATTCTTTAAAACAGTAATTTTCTTATTTCAACATTCAAACATGAATTTGATTATGGGATGAAAAAATACAAGCAATGATTAAAATATTTTATATAATTTATTAAAAGATCTTTAGAAATTCTTCAAAAAAACGTGTTGAGATTTCAAATGAGAGTTCAAAGAGTTCTTTATCTAAGATTCCACTCAACAAGAACAATCAAAAGGAAAAATGCAATTAATGGCATGACCTCATTGCAATCGTTTAGCAAACACTTGTATAATCAGTAGCAACAAGAAAGAACACGAGGCATTTGGAAAAAGCAAATCTTAATAAACACGACGCTAGAAAAGTGAGAAAATTGTAGGACAAGTTCAACATTCGAATAAACTTAGGGTCATCTTGAAACTACTTTACGAAGATTATTTCATCACGATGACAGGGGCTTTACTCGACAGCTGAAGAGGGTGGCCTCGATTTAATTCATTGATAGGGAATCTGTCACAACTTACATTGAACTGTTCCGGCGAACCTATAACCCATCTCCAGGAGGACAATGATCTCTAAAACAATGTTAAAAAAAGGTTATAAAATGTAAATTGTGCCTTTTTTGATTAGGTGATTATAAATTGTTATTCTTTGTCTTTCATTTTGGCTTGAGCTATTCGAGACGATCCGTGGTAAATAGATAGAAGTTGATCAATACACAATTAATGTGGTGGCCTTGCACCACAGAGCTTCCAGATTACTCTAGCTAGAGCACAGCTTGATGCTAGATTCTCTGAGTCTCTATTACCATTGCTCTATCTCTATTTAAAGTCAAATTATAAGTAGTGTAAGTGTTTGATCTTCTCAACGCCTAACTTATAACTTGAAGACTTGACGAGAGAGTTAAGAATCTATGCTGTACTTGTAATGTATTACTGCTCGTCTTAAATTGTTCTTACCATTGATGGTTTTCTGTATAAACTTTCTTTGAAGTGAAATAGTTTTGATGAAAATTTGCCACTCAGTGACCATTAATTACAAAAGTTTTAAGTGCCATAAACTTGTTGATCCAAGTAACTAGGTATCTGTTACGATGAAATGATAATTATAAATTGTGTCAGGAAAAATAAAATCTCAGCTGGGGCTGGGAGCTAGTAAAATAATCAATAAAAAGTACAAATATCTTTTCAATATTATTTATTTTATAAAAGTATAAAAATATGTCTAATCTTTGATACATGTCTTTTCTATAGGAAGGTCAGTCGAGTGTCCTCTTCTAATCTATCGTACGTACGCTGGGGCGTAACCGAAAGGAGAGGCGCGTACTAGGGGAGAAGCGGCGTAGGGGTAGGGGCCGGCGGCGTATGCTGCGGGGGCAGCGTATGCGCCGGGGTATACGGGTGCAGCGCCAGCGAAGTAAGGTCCGGCAGCGTAGGGCGCAGCAGCGTAGGGTGCAGCAGTGTAGGCCGCAGCCGCGTAAGGAGCAGCAGCGTAAGGAGCAGCACCGAAAGGTGCGGCAGCATAAGGACCAGCAGCGTATGGTGCAGCCGCGAAAGGCGCAGCAACCAGAGGGCTAAGTCCCTTGCTGACCACGCTGACCTGCGCCGCGTACGGTGGGATGTTTTGTGGCACGGCATGAGCGTAGCCCACTGCTGCCGGAGCAGCTACTAGGGGTGCAGCCACAGCCACTCCACTGCATTCTGCTCCGATGGTGAAAGCCGCGGCGACGAGTACGATCTGTAATGAGAAAATTGTTGGAATGTTTTGCTAATATATTCTACAGAAAACCATGCAATAACCATTATTGTTGATATACTTACAGATTGGAAAGAGAACATCTTGCGTATTTTGGTAGTGGACCTTCCTTAACGAAAAGAGGATGTGAAGTGTGACTATCTAGAAAAAGTATCGGCTTTTTATACCTTGTTTATTGTGATTCAGATATCGTCCGACAAAATAACATTTGACGTATTGCGGCCGGTCAATTGGGATTCGCGGAGGCGTGCGCGGAGAAATGGAGCACATTGGGAAACTTTATGTTGTGAAACTTTTTTCTTTACCGCTGTGCAATTTCTGCTGCAAGACATGTAGGTACCAAGTCTCCTTTGTTCAACTTAGTGGAAAGATTGTACGTTTATTTTTCAATCGCAATCAATATTCAAGACAAATAGAAGAATTTGTAGCAAATTGAACATGGCAAGAATGGTGAACATGAAACTTTTAAAGAAGGAAAATACATTGAGAATCATCGCCAAAGCACTATTGAGATTGCTTGATGTAATACTATGAAATCATGGTATATTCAGCCTACCTTCAGTAACTGGTGATAAGTGAGTGATTAAACACTATGTCTACAAAATAATCCAACCATGAGGAGCAATGGGTACCTTAATCTCTGAAAGTACCGATGATAATAACTAGAAACTTGTAACAATTAGCGTGATTAAAGTAAGTCCTGTTGTAGTACTGCAAGATGTCATTGCATAAAATTAACTTGCAAAGTGCGCTATCGTGCAGACAATCGAAACTGGCTCTGACAACAATCCACCTTTATCACAACAATTAGATTAAGCGAAGATTTCTCTAACCCACCCTGACCCACTTCTTAATTGCAGATAACAAGTTAGATTTCGCCTTACAAGCAGTTATGTGTATGACAATATGTGTTTTATGTTCCAGTGGATTTCCCTTTTGACAGTTACATAACGTGCAGTGAAATTGGTGTGCACAGAGTTCAAATTAGAATGCTCAGTCCGTAAACCAAGTCTGGGTCAAAAATCAACGGCGAGCCAGCGGCGATGTCCTGCGCATTATTTAGCCGCTCATGCGTGGTTCGTCCGCGGTATTGCTCAACGAAACCAACAGTGGTATAAAACGTGACGATGCCCTGGAGACGGCACAGTCCATCGGATTTTTCAGTGTAATCACTTGTGAGCAGTCACACATCCCAAGCAAAATGATCGCCAAATTCGTTGTGAGTGTTTTGTTTCTTCCTTGAGTCTTGGATCCAGTGCTTTCTAGACTATTATCTCTCTTTTCCCAGTACTAGTTACTCAGTGCGTCACTGTTAGAGCCTATGTCTCTCTATCCAGTGGAATGGGAGTAAAGTAGAGACCAAAGAGAAGAGGAAAGACCAAAACCTCAAATTATGATGACTTACATCAGAAGACGGCCGGAAAACCAAACTACTTTTGCAATACGACACACAGTAATCCTACTGTGTGCCGTATTACAAAAGTAGTTTGGTCTCTCAATCCTGTTGAATGGGAGTAAAGTAGAGACCAAAAAAGAAGAGGAAAGACCAAAACCTCAAATTATGATAGTAATAATTGTGCTCGTAAAGGGTGTTATTTTGATTTCTATACCAATGCAGGAAGCTAAGACACAATTGCAGCTCATAGTTCTCTATGAATTGTCTCAAATTATCTTAACAGTCACTTCAGAATTTAATTACTTACTGGATTATTTTGCGCAGGTTGTACTCGCCCTCGCCGTCGCTGCCGCCAATGCTAGCGCTGTAGCCGTCGGCCCCGCTGCGTTGGTGGCTCCGGCGGTTGCACCCGCGGCGTACGTGGCTCCCTACGCCAGCTCCTACTCGGCGCACTCCGTGGACCACGCCGTGGCTACCCCGGTCCTGTCAGCCCCATACGTCGCCGCAGCCCCGTACGCCGCAGCCCCGTACGCCGCAGCCCCGTACGCCGCAGCCCATTACGCCGCAGCCCCTTACGCCGCAGCCCCTTACGCCGCAGCCCCATACGCCGCCGCACCTCTCGTGGCTCCATCAGCACCCTACTTCGGCAGATACCTCTCCGCTCCATACATCCTATAAACGAATTTGGTGATATCATTGCCTAGTGACTTGCTCAGATAATATGCTTCGTAGTTAATTTTATTATGTATTTTGTTGATATACGAATTTATACATAGAACGGATTTTATTTAAACCTTCCGCTATAAATGAATAAGAACAAACGGTAATCGGAATGCAGCTTTACCAAACGTTAACTTACAATGCGACCTGCATTGATTACTAATGAATGACTCTGACTTACATCAGAAGACGGCCGGAAAACCAAACTACTTTTGCAATACGACACACAGTAGGATATTTGTGCAACATTTTTTTTTTGTCCAATGCGTAGTAACATCCCAATTGTGTAGCACATTTTTCTATCGCACCCCGAATCTTGAACAATATCATATTACATTGCTTCATATGTTTGAAAAATTCGTCTGCTCGGCAGTACTAAAAACGCAATATTTTTTGCTGAATTGTCAAACTGGGAATGTACATGTGTTACCCAATTACGCAGGTTTGAGTTTAGCAGGTAGTGTTACTACCTAGGTACAGTTGGTAAGAAATGAAGTCTGGTACGTTGTAAGAAAAAACCGGCCAACTGCAAATCAGGCTCGCACAGGCAGGGTTCCGTAGCACCAAAAAATATAATAACAATATTTTTAACGGTCATTCAGATGTAAATTACCACAAACAGATACACTCAACAGGAAAACTAAATTCATAATATGTTAATGAAAAAAAGTTACTCTGCAATTTGACGAAAAAAAGGCCTATAATATCTAACAAACTAAATATAAAATCTTGCACAGACGATTTTTTTTTGTATTTTCCACCTATTAGTACTGTGTGGTGGTACCACGCAGTAGTAACAGTCTCGGAGTAAAATGGCTGTGACAGACAAACAGACCGACAGATAGACGGACAGGGCGAATCTATAAGGGTTCCATTTTAGCCAATTGGCTACGAAACCCTAAAGAGAAAATAAACAATAAAAGGAAATACGAAAAAGAGATAGCTAACCGTTAAAAGTTTTTCAATAATTATATGAATTTAATCGTCTTAACGGATACTTATTCATAAATCACACATAAAGGGTGTAAGAAAACCCATAATGAAGCCGAAAGGACCTTATTCTCCCCGTCATTGCGATATTTTTTTTGTTATAGTCCATACCCGGGAACCATTACGAAGATATTGGGGATCAAATTTCCAAGTTTTTCACAAGTTTTTTTTTAAACACATGTTTTTAATGTAAGATTTTTTACTTTAAACATCTCCACGACCCCCGTACTACTCAATCTATCCGTCAGCATAATGTTTAAAGTGCGTTAAATTGAGTCCTACCGTAAAACGTGATTTTTCACCCCAAAAAAAAACTATCCCAGCAATAATTTTTGCGTAAAGTTACTTAGTTTGATGTACATAAAGCTTGGTTGACGGCTACGTGAAGGGTCCGTTTACACCCTGTATTCCAAACACAAAAACCCATACAACATACAGGCGATCCCTACAGTACCTAGGTAGTAATTCCAGTTATGATTATATGTAACTGGTTAGTAAATCCGACTTTGAGATGTTACATTTTGTACATCTTGTAAAGGAGGACCTGGATTCATGTGATTTTCCTCGGTAAAGTTATTTATAAGTAAGTAGGTAGTTATTTATAAATTTACTTATTTATAAATAACTAGTACTGCTAAGTTTACTGGTAAGTTTGGTTTGAAAATAGGTATGTACTGTGACTTTGACTACTTGTTTGTTTTCTAGTACTTATCCAATTAGGTACTTATTATGGGTTCCTTCCAAACTTAGTACCAAGTTACCAACACGCCTACTGAGATATACACGTACACGAACACTAGTATTTGCGCGGTTTTTGCTAATAGTGCGATTAAAATTGGAAATTGGCTCGTTGCAAAAAAGATGGATGCACGCACTGATTTTGAACACTTAGATTAACAACAATGCACTCAAAGTGAAGGGTACACATTCCTCTAAATCCTCTTAGTAGCTTCCGGGAGCGAGGCACATCACACAGATACGAAGAACACACCAATTTCACTTCTAATTCGAAAATTTATAACGAGAACACACTGGCTGCGGCCGTCGATGTTGGCCATTGTTCTTCCGGGGTTCTCTCGCACAGGCATGTGCGGGACTGGGAAGGGGGGAATGCGACGTGCCAATCAATGGTAAACAAATTTAAAGAATTTATAGTACGTATGAATCCGCGCAACCTACAGGAATTCATCTAATTTTCCTCAACGACAGAAATACATACTTACCCTAACATAATTTCAATTTCAAGGTTGCTGCTTGAATTATATCGTGCGAAAAATATTGTAGGAACTGACCAAGATAAAATCTATTATTATAACTTCATGGATTCTATACGGATGTTTTGTATTATTTTTGAGGAAAACTGACCATTTCTACGAAGGAATATATTTTTCCGTCCATTTCCACGAGGGCTACAAGGTCATATTTGTGTTGGTTACCCAGTCATCAGTGAGGATCTCGTGGCTAAACAATAACAGCCACACGGGTCGATCATCAAGGTTAAGCCGCGCTTGCCAAGGTCGGTCCATGGATAAATTCATTTCATCCCCGTTTCCTCCATGTCTCGGTAAGCACGTCAAACCGTTGATGCCGGCTGTCATTTGTAGATCTTTAACAGTCGACAAAGGTAGTGGTCGGAAAGTATGGCATTGAGTCTTACCAAGGGATATCGTAGTAACTGGCTTGTGGAGGTCAGATAAATTACTAGGGTTCAGCTGCATCCGGTTAGACTGGAAGCCGATCCCAATATAGTTGGTAAAAGTCTAGGCAGATGAGATGAGCCTCACTCATGAGCAATCAATCGCAATCTTAAATTCAAGTTCTTATATAACAACTTCATAAGATAATGACGGCATGCAATTGTTTTTAAATTAATCCATTTACTTCATTCATATTTGTACGCTTCACGGCAAAACATAGAGAATCTAACTTGTATATTGTAACATCTCACACACCGTGTAACTACCTATGTTTACAAATAAAAGATTCTTATTCTTATTCTTCTTATTCTTAATGCAGTGAAAGAGAAGCTTAGTATATTCACGATAGAACATTAACAACAGTAAGGAACAAGTCTAGTTAAACCCACACCAAGCTTACTATTGATGTGGACCATACTACTAGGTATTACAACTCGTCACTAGGATGGAGACAGATTAATATTTTCCCTGATAAACTAGTAAAAGGAAAGCCTCAATCTTTAAGACAGCGCTCAGTTGAGTGAAACCATCATGTTTTTTGAACAATTCTGGCACTGCTTGTAACACATCATAATCAAGTAAGTGGCGGTACTACTGTCTTCACACAACAAGATCCGTATCATAAATATATCAAATGTTACATTTAAATCCTTTTACCGGTAATTCAGTACGTAATTTGCAATTCAAACCGAATTACATTAGCATAATACATATAAACATGTATGATATTACACACGTACAGATGTCAGTTAGTACACCTAAAACTGCGATAAGCTAACTTTAATTATTTTGCAGCATTTACACCTGTTCACAAGAAAACTAGTTCGACATATCAGCACGTATAATCGTTATCAGTAAACCTGAACCCACTTACCATGTTAATAAATGGTCTTAATATTTTACATGTAACATGGTTTATAGCCTGGGGGTTGAATATTAATGATTTTAATTTAATATGACTGAATAGACTGCATAGAGATCTTGATATTGATCAGTGATTTTGAACAACTACACTGTATAATATCGACTAAACAAATTGGTTAAGGGAGCTTAAATCAATAAAGAACAAAAAAATATATCTTAAAGCGAAAAACAATTAAAAAGTATTATGATGTAATGATTTTAATTTAATATGACTGAATAGACTGCATAGAGATCTTGATATTGATCAGTGATTTTGAACAACTACACTGTATAATATCGACTAAACAAATTGGTTAAGGGAGCTTAAATCAATAAAGAACAAAAAAATATTTCTTAAAGCGAAAAACAATTAAAAAGTATTATGATGTACCTAATGACATAATTAGCGCTAAATATTCTGAAGAAAATCTTAAATATTAGCTTATCATTAGTGTTAAATTGATAGATAGATCAACCTTAACCATTATACACGATAAGATTTTGCCACATGACACATTAGCTGAATCGGCAGGGTGATGCGAATTGTCATTAAATTCAAGAATTTTCGTGAACGTTCAGCATTCGATTTAATAATAAAAATATGTAATGGCATTATAAATTATGGCTCCTAAGACATTTACCTTCTATGTCGAATTTACAAAAAAGCTACCAGCGGGAGATCTACTACCTTGGCCCAACTGGAAGACCCTAAACCGTTTACGAAGCCAGGTAGGCCGCTGCAGACACAACTTGGTCCGGTAGGGGTCTTCCGATGAAGGAGGGTGCGACTGCGATGCCTCAAAACATACTATGCCGCACTTTCTTTCCAGCTCTATGTGTGATCCCATCTGCACTTTGAGGGACATGCCCAAAGCCAACACCAACGCCGTCGATGATGGTGGAGTTCTGGTCAAAGTTTTTTTGACTCTAATAAAAGGAATCATCGACGAAGATGAATAAGAATATTCAATAGTTACCATTATTCTAACAAAAACTACTAAATATATCTTTTCAAAGAACGGATATAGTCACTATAATAAGACACTTATGGTGTTTCACATTTCTTATTACGCTGGCGGTACTATAAAAGGTATTTATTTCTATTTCAGAGCAGACATGTATTCCTATCAGCCAAAAATAAAACTATACTTCTATGAAAAACGGTCGTGACGAAATTAGCTTGAAAAAAGAACAAGTCTATTTAAGGACGGCAGAGGTAAATCTTGATCACGGGTACTACCTAATTATAAGTGACATTATTTTCGTACGTATAAATCTATTTTCGCTTCGTTACAAAAGCAAGTTAAGCAAGTCCGTCTGACTTTTAGGTTACTTTGGTAAAAAAGGGGTGAGTTTGTCACCAGTTTACCAATTAAACAATCCAATGAATTCTATTAGAAATTAACTGTTTTTCAAAGTCAACGCTGTGTATTTAGTAGTTTATTTTGTGTACTAATTCTTTTAATACTTTGGTTTAGTACTGGTACTTAAAACTAAAGTTGAAGTCAGTCTCAGAATGTACATTGTCAAAAAAAATGTTTTAATAATCTTGGCAAATAAGTCAGTTTAGAACCTTACTTACGTGATATTTTATTTTATTATTCAAAAGAAGGGTAGCCCATGGTATACTTTATATTTCTCCAACAAATAATAAACAAAGGATTAAAGAAATCGAAGATATTATCTACGTGACTATTATCTCATATCTAAATGAATTCGTCTGATAGTAGGCCAATCACTAAGATTTTATGATATTGGTCAAAAATGGCACGTAAATTAAATACCTATCTAGTGCAACTGCATGGAAACATGATTTGTGGAAAAAGTGTAAATACTTTTTTCTTTTTTAAAAAACGTTGCCCCCACTAGGAATTTCACCAGTATCGTGGGTGTGTTTACAGACATTTAAACCCACATACACAAACAGCCAAAGCCGGAACAACTATCTGTTGGCCAAACAAATATGTGTTCCGTGCGGGGACCGAACCCGCGAGACGCAGCGCAACAGTCCATCTCTCAGCCACTGCGCCAACCGTGCCGTGTCGTCACTTTATATTGAGTTATCCTGGAATTACTGGAAAGTTTTTCCGACAAACTATCTTACGCACGAGATAAGATAAGAAAATGTATGAAAATAGAAACGAACAACAGTTCAATTAAGATATCTTATGACTACAGCTGTAAGTTCCAAATTGGGTACAATTACACGTGAAACCTTGTTTCAGTTCAAATACATGCTTTGTACAAAAAAATAGCAAATAATTAAAAGTAATATCTATGCTCTAGGTAATACATAAGGCTTCTAGTTATGGTACAGTTGAATGTGTCATATCACATGTCATTCAATTATAACAGGTACAAGGCTACGACACCGATTGTCGCACATAATTGCAGTTCTTTGATACATTGGAAAAATAGACGTGAATTTAAAAGGGCTGCGTAACCTAGTATTCCAGTTTTGATCCGATACAATTGGAAATTATTTTAGGTAAGAAAAAAACAAGATTTTTGTTAGAGATTTCGCAGAATTGTTTACAAGGAATATGCTAATAAATTCATCTTAAACCGTAAACAAACTCTTCCTGGAAAACAGAATCTGAGTAGGAACTAGTATGATCGATTAATTTCCTGTAATACACTGATATATTTCCTCAAATATTAAATTAATTTCTTTTATGAAAATGTTTTTCATAACAAAGCTATTTTTTACCCGTAGCTTATTTAGCAATGAGTGCTAAATAAAAAAGGTTAGTAACGAAAAACTCTCATTTATTTTTGGAAAACCAAAGCCATATTTTCGTGAAGAAGAAAATAATAAAAAATAAACTTTTACGGGTTTCACACTGTTTTTGGACGTTAACTGGCCAGTTAGACAGTTTTATTTGCAAATAATCAGGTGATAGCAAATAGTTCTTAGTTCAAAATTTTATTAAAAAGGATATCTTTAGACACCTTAGTGTTTTAAAACCGCTGCAGCTGTTACTAATAGAATGGCTATCTAACTAAAATGCGGTACTGCCTTTCATAGCATTTATATGGTTCCGCTTTGCGTTAGATTAGAACCTGTTATTCCTGTTCTAAGTTTAGACAGCTCTTTATTAAAGCTAAGCTTTTCGACCCGCTTAAATTCATGTGGACTTGTAAATTACTCATATTCAAATTGCGCCAGGCCTGTGCGTCATAAAATCGATGTATGCCTTTGTTTTATCCAGTACTAGCTGTTGCCCGCGACCTTGGTTCGCCTGAAATTATTATAAAAAAATTTACTTCCCTTTTTTAATTGGATTTTGTCACCAATTTCAAAGGTTTTCATTTTTTTGCATGGAACCCTAATTCTTATTCTAAAATAAAAGAAGCCTAAGTTACTCCTTATAACATCAGCTATCTCAGTATAAGTCCCGTCAAAATCGATCCAGCCGTTTTGGAGATTAGACGGAACAAACAGACAGCCAGACAGACAAAACTTGAAAAAAATGTGTTTGTGCATACATTTTCATATGCATCCAGTAAAAACCTGTTATTTTGAAATTACAAACAGACACTTAAATTTTAGTTATTTGTATGTATATACAAGATAATAAGATAATAATGAATAATGTGTCTTAATCTTATGAAAGATCAAATTGTTAAGTTGATAATTCCATAATCAAGGAACCTAAACAGAAGGATTTTTACCTTATTTTATTAAATCAGGTTTCACACCGTTTCCTTATTTGTTTTACCATACACAAACGTACCTGCATAAGGTCAATTAAATTATCATAATTGTTTAAAACTATTATTAATTAGGTAGGCCTGATACCGACAGACTTTACAACTTCCTACTATATTTTATTATTTTTTTACAGAAATAACACGTTCTGGTCGAATATGGGGTTTATTAAAGTATATCATTAATTCCTTTATTTATTTTTATACAAATCTTCTACATTTTTAAATATTTCGTAAACTAAAATCAATATAAAACATTTAAAAATATAAAAAATTGTAGCCCACCGGTATCTGGAACAGGGTCCAAGCTACCGGCGGTCAGGGCTCCAGAGAAAAGAACCTCCTATCATTAATTAATATTACGCGAATTATTTAATTATAAAGCGTGATTTAAAACGATATCATAAAATTAAAGGGTTTGTTTTATTATTTATAGATAGTTTTACGTCGTGTTTTTGTTTTATTTCTGTTTCTCTTGAGTAAGGAGTGGGTGTTTTTTGAAGCTGGCTCTTGTACTATGACGTCTGGCGAAGAAGCGAGTTATTTCAGTCCATCTTCAGGAAGTTTTCAGTTGCGTTTTAACTTTGATCTTTTTCCGTAACGAATCCGTAGCTTTGAGGTACATTGCAAATGCTTTATACATTTTTATTGAACCTAAGATTTACGTCTCAATAAATTACCGCATCAATTAAAAAACAAGTATCAAAAAAACTCGACCACTTATAAAACGGTTGGTATTAAAAATCTAATGTCAAAGTTAACATAACCTGTGGTAATTGACACTATTTATACTGGCTACATATAATTGAGTGTTGTCATGGTGATATGAAAAGATAACGAGTCAGCTGACCGACTGAGTAGGTAGGCACTTATAACAGTGTCATTGAAAACGCCCTGCTCTCCTTTGCTTGTGTACGAGCATCGAGTATACAATTTTCATGTATGGACAAATAAATTTTAGTCAACCTATATTAACTAAGTCTGTACCGCGCTCACAACGGTTTGATACTTTTAATTGTCAGAACACAAGAGCATAGTTTGACTTAGGATAACAAACCCAAGAGCTAAGCTTTACTTATAGAATGTATTAGAAGCTGAAGAATTATAACTTAATACATAACATCACGCCTGTAATCCCCGAAGGGTTAGGCAGGGGTGTACCTAGTACATAATACACCCACATTTTGCTAGTTATGTTTTAAGTCCCATGTAATAGGAAGCGAGTCTATTGCCACCAAACAGACACAAATCCAGACTCCGTGGGTGCTACTGAGAAATTCTTGATAGAAAAACTCAATAACACTTTGCCCGAGGAATTGAGCCCACAACCTCATGCTCAGCAGTCTTGCGACCACTCGACCAGCACGGCACTTGACTTGATTGGGATATTAAGTTATTATCATTCTTGATAAATTATATGTGGCATATAACTTTCATATTAACATTCTTGATAAATTATATGTGGCATACTAATTAAAACAATTAGGTTAAATTGCTATACAGTTTTGCTGTAGAAAATATTTGATAAAAAGAAGAGTTAATTGTTACGCAATGGTATTAAATTTAGGTCCACGTAGATCGAGGCTTCAGAAGATTATGGACGTAATGTTATCTGTTTGCTCAGCAAACCTATACTCGACACGTGTGTCACCCCGCCACGTGTCATCCTCAGGAGATGTTGATTGGTCGACGTATGCGTCCAAACGGTCTTAAGTTACACTGCAAACACAATGAGACACTGACTAAATACATAAATAATCAAACAATACGTTTTGTAAAAACTTAACTGTTAAATATTTTATCAAGTATCAAGATCGTTCCATTCGTTATCAGTGTAGGTATGAACATAACGTGTGTTTGGAATTAAAAATACATCTGACTAAACTACCAAGTGCTCAAAGTACCGTTAGATTCGTAAGTTTAACTTTAACCATAAATTATTTTTTTAATAACTCATTGCTTTACTTAACAAATTAACTAGAAGGTAATTTGTACATTTCCGACACACATAACTAATTAAATAAATTAGCTGTGTTGCTACAATTTAGAATGGTTGTGCGAGGATAATTCGTCAACAACATAATTAGCCTATGGCAGTCCACGGCTGGACTTAAGCGTCCTCGATCACACGCCATGCAACTCGATTTTCAGCAACTCTCATCCAGTTGCTACCAGCCACCCTGCGAAGATTGTCACTCCACCGAGCCTAAGGGCATCACACCTTACGTTTGCTGATTCGCGGTCTACACAGGATAATTAGTACCTACTCTGTATTCTTGAAAAAAGTCCCCGGGACTGACGGAAGCCTTCTCAATTCAAGACAACTGGATAATTTCCTACCACGATAAAGTCTACACGCGCGTAAACGTGTAAAGAGGAAAAACAAAAATGGAACATAAATCATCTGCCATAAATCCTTTTGACACAATCAGGCAGGTATTCTATTCGGGTACGGTTTCACGTTTCATATATCTATTTATAGCCACTAAAGTTTCCTAGAACACAAAGTATGACTGAGAAGCCTTACCAAGCCTTGTATAGGCGGTGTTACAATGGGCGCTGGACCGACCAGTCATCTATAGATAGGCTATTCAATGATATCAGGTATCGATTCCGGAGAACCTATTGTGAAATGCAAGCTTGCTGGGCTATGAATACGGCACACTATATAGGTATAGGTAGGTGCTATTTATCTTGTACTGCAAGTGCATTCTAAACGGAATGATATAATTAGGTTTATAGCTGGGTTCGAAGTGATAATTACCTTGATAAATATAGAAATCGTAAAACTATTAATAAACTTCACGTGTATCTAAATGCGATTTCCCGCTTCCACATAAGGTGTGTTGACACTTAACGCATTTGTCAAAAAAAACGGTCACACCATTATGTTTAATTAATCAAATCATCCCTTTTTATTTATGAAATAAATTAAATGGTAAGTAGCACCTAAAAAAATAACAATAAACAGAAAGCCTTTCTTTACATCATATTTTACAAATGAAATTATCATCTGTGGTCATTTTTTTTTTATAGATTTTAAGTTGAGAATCAGCTTTGATAATTATTATATTATGTGATAATTATCAAAGAAATTTGATATAAGTGGGAAAACTTTGTTATGGCATTCGAGGCGGAATTAACACCCGAGCTGCAGGCGGGGGTGTTATAGAGTCGAGAACTGCAGTAACAAAAAAATATTATCTAGATAGTTACGAACTTTGACATTGTAGGACAAAGGCCAAGAATGCTAAATATGCTTGCTCACTGCGTGTTAGCGATTTTACGAGACGAAGTGACATATTACCAGCGATTACGAAGACTGAAAAGTCAAAAATGTATGGAACTGACATAAATTAACAAAAATCTTACCGATAATAACTTTTAGAAGTGCTGCTGACGGATACACTTTGAAAGCGATAGCCAATTAGTTTAAGCCCTCAGGTTATTAGCTTACCTCTCAATTTTTTTCTTACTTTACCGCAATTAAAACCACCGCAAATAAATACTATTTCTTTCAAAATAGTAAGATTTACAAGCATACAAACATTGAGTAAAACAGGAGATTATGAAAGAAGCTCGTGCCAAGAAAGAACATCGTTCATCTTACTTACTCTTGGTTAAAACTGACCATCAAAAAGTGCTTAATCATGTTTTTATTTCCCGTTTTAATACGAATTTTATTATTATTTTAAGTCTATATTATTGTAATAAATAAATGCAAATAGAAAATTTGTTATAACAATTTTGTTATAACCAATGTATATCTAACGAGCAGAAACCGGTGTTCCAGCTTTTAAAACCGACATGTGTGTGCGTGTGTTTGTACACAAGGCGGCACATGAAGCTGTACATTTCCAGTATAACTTGGCCTCGCTTTGTATAGATTTCCTATAGAATGAGAAATCCGCATAAACTGGATTTGTAAAGCTTGATTGGCCGTCGTGCGTACAACCTAAACCATAAAATGTAGTTGTAAATCACTATTAGTCGAATTCTATTAAACCGAAAATATTATATTAACTGACCGCTGTAATAAACCCAGAATGAACCTAATTGGAATTTATTACACTTACACAATTTGAAAATTAATATCAGAATACATTTATTAAAACGAGACTGTTCGTAAGCATATACAATATACATATTATTGGCTCCTAAAAAAACGTTATATCCTTTTTCATTTTGAAAGCTTCAGCTAGAGTTTCATATTAAGTTACCAATTCTTTGTTTTATGTCTGTGTGTTCTGATCAAATATAATTACGTAATACAGCAATGATGAATTACTTATACAATATTGCTAATACCATTTCGCTGCAAATAATCAAACTAGATTGGAAGTAACTGCCCACTGTGTTAACTTGAAAGGGTTATTACGAAATTGCAAATTCTGGGCTATTATACTGAAATATGTATACACTAGAATTTGAACAATGCAGGTGTTTAATATGTCGTCAATCGATTCGAATTCTTTTTTATAATTTTTAAAAAATATTTTGGGACTAACCTTTTTTTGCTGTCCGTTCTCTATGTTGTAGGCAACGAGTGACCTAGGCCCAGGCTATGGGTAGGGTTAGACGGATTTGGCCGGCCATGTGTCTACGAGGTATATAAGGCACAGTTAACGGGCCCTTAGTCACATTCGCTCCTACATCCTCCTTCTTCACTTACGGAACACCCCCATCCCTTCAAAATGTACAAGCTGGTAAGATTTGGCTTATTTTCTTATCACATATACACACCAACCCTTATCTTAGGATTACAAGGATGAGTTTCGGCTATTTAGTAAACAAAGCATTTTTTAAAGTTAATTCCCAGTTTAGACTTCATTTAAAAATATTTATATAAAACATTACCCCTAATTACATACATAATAGCCACCTTTGAGCACTGACAACACATATAAAAGAAAGGAAAAATAAGAAAAGTTAAGTTTTGCAAAAGATAGTTGAATTAAAAAAACCGTCATTTTTCGTTGAAATTTCTTTTTACGTTCTACAAACCCACATATTTCAGAAATTCCCTCCTCTTACTTTAAAAATTAGAGGGGGTAGAAAATATTAACGGCTTTAGAAGCGAATATTTCATCAACCATTGACTTCGAAAAAAAAGTATTTTAGGAAACTCGATATAATTTTTAAGACTTTTTTTCATTTGTTTTTTCACATCACTTTTGTATAGTGGTTCATAGAAGACACCTGCTCTCCAAATTTAACTATGTGGTGCCAACATTCTCAGAGTAAAATGGATGTGATAAGCGAACGGACAGACAGACGGAAAAACCGAATTAAAAGAGTCCAGGTCTTTGCCACTTGGCAACGGAACCTTAAAAATAATCTAACTACCCTATCAGAGGATATGACTGATTACTCTAATTGTCCTCCGAAAGGCGACAAGTGTCCATGAATCACTAACTACCCATATTTTTTGTTTCTGCCATTTTTTGCTTCACGACATTCTCTACAGCGGCAACGTCCCGGCGAGGTCGTTCCAGTTGCCACCCGGTACTCGGCCAGCCACACTTTTTACTTATACAATCGTTAATCAGTGCAAATAGCTCTCAATACAATATTATGTCAATGTTCTTTATACTACGACCGTGACAAAATTTATTTGTGCCATAAACTTGGCTGGATTAAATTATTACTAAGTATCCTGGCGCAAAAAATAATGAAGTCGAATAAAATACCAACACTGAATAGCTTCGAGTCGTCTATTTCACTTTTTATTAACTCGGTGTCCTGTTAAAAACGTTTAATGTGGGCGGAATTCGTTATTAAATAAATATGATTTAGTTATACTCCTCTAATTATTATGTGGAGTCGATTTATTACGATACTTCTTTTAAATCAGATCTATCCTGATTACTGATAATCGAATAGGTATCATTATAATCGGAAAATAATAATAGGTTAGCAGTTCACGCCGCTGTCTTCTGAACTTAATCGAATTTAGATTTTTTGCTATCACCTCTTTTATTGAACAGTGTGAAAAACTATTTAATTTTGTAAGTATACACTATCTTGAAGGTTATTTGTTTTAACTTAGCAAGTGCTATTTACGTGCTACAAAGACATTTTTACATAAATGCAGTAAATTGGTTATTAATGGTTAGGTAAACGCCGCAGACTGTGTCGACCACCAAATTAGTAATTATTGGTCGTTCGTGAGATAACTTAAAGTTATACTAGAAACTTTAAATGAAAAAGGTAAACGAAGGCCCTCCACTAAAGAAAGTAAACATGTGTGCTTTTACAACTCCTTTGTATATGTTACGGTTAAAAGCCGAAGTAAGGTTACACCTAGTTCTAGCCGGCTAAACATAGGCGCGGCCGGTAAAAGTTGTGTATCCTTTTTATTGCTAGGACACAGTGACCAAATAGATTAGGTTAGGTTAGAACTGTGATCAAATGCGCGCGAGCCGAGCGAGCACAGCGAGTGGCGAGCGCTACATCCAAATTGATCGCAAGTTCGAACCGAAGATAAGTAGGATACACCTTAGTTTAACCGGCGGCACCTAGTTGCACCCGGCTAAAACTAGGTGTAGCCGCACTTCGTCTTTTAGCCGTAACATATACATTAAATGAATTTAGAAACTAACAATACACATTTAAAACGTTTCGCCAAATTCAAAACAAACGAAATAGTTCCTATCATTGCGAATAAAAAATATTGTTGTCTTTTCCTTGAAAAAAAAACCACGGCTTAACTATTAAACGAAATTATTTCCTGCCTTTGATCAAAGGCACTAACTACGAACTAATATTACTTGGTGAATTGATGTCAAGACCTAATCGTCAATGGTAAGGCAATTATAACGACCGGTCTAGATATCACTCGTGGTCTAGATAAGCCATCAATATGTCCTCCTACTCACGCCCTTAGCTCGTAAACTTTAAGTTATATGAGTCATTTGAGTCGTACTTTAACGCAATGTCATATTAGATTTGATTTTGTTCAAACAAACCCTAACATCATAAAGAATAGTAGCTTATAAGGGAAAGCCAAGCTTGCTTAGGCTTGTATGAAAGTACAGCCACTATAGACCGACCGCTTTAATGAGTCCTCGCGAAGGTATCAATTTAAATGGAATATTCTGAAGGTTGATCACGTATTGGTTCAATTATTATCGTAATACCTACGTGGATTATGGTTATTTTAAAGCAAATAACCTACGGAATATTGTGGTCGGTTTATAGTAGATACATACTTACATACATACAATAAACTTTCGAAGTTTCCAGAACGCGACCTGCTGCGATCCTTACATACTAGTTTTTTTTCGTCTAGGTTCATACATCTGGTCATGTTTGTAGATAATAAATCGGATTTTTTTATACTTATACGTAGGTAAGTACCTACGTTTTTACGTGACCATAATGTGATTTATTTGTTAAAATTGTAGCTTCCATAACTCATCAATTTTGTTAAAACCAGATGTGAATTATTAGTTATTACAACTATTTCCAAGGTATGTTATTGTTTAAATATCACTAGCGGAAGCGTTAGTTACAAAATCCTTGTGCCTACCTAAAACACGTGAGTACATACATTTTGTTCACGTATTTTAATGATTTGTTATTTATGGCTTAAATGTTTTTTTTTAAACAATGAATATTTTTAGGTTATTTGTTTTTAAATTTGTTGCTAAGACTTTCTTTGAGATTATTTATTGACATGTATGACATCACAATATTGAATCCGACATCCGACAGTGGAACATCGTTTCTCTTAGAAAATCAAACTAAAACATAACCTTTCTATTTTCAAAACAGGCTGGAAGAAGGATTACAATTACTAACAAGAGAAAGTCGGTTGTATAAGAGTAATATAATCAGCTAATTGTTTTCCATGAGCATATGCGAGGCGCGTGAGTGAACGCCACAATAGATCGCACAAAAGACGAGCCTTACGACTGACCACGTGATCTTATTGTACCATTCAGAAGGGCTTCTGGACCCTTTGACAACTTCTCAAAGCCTCAAAGGAAATTCGACTATCTGTCCCAATATTATATTGGTTTATAGGGTATTTTTGTTCTATAGCAATTGTTTCATTCAGTAGGTAACGTAATCTATTGTAAGTACCTACAATGCTCTATTCAATTTTGATATTAATGAAGCGTAATAAGGCAATTGAATAAGAAAATAATAGAAGCAAAACCTTCCCTACGGTGACGTAAGGCAAATAATAAAGTGTTAAATGAAGTCCTTTAAATGAAGACGGTAAATAAAACTGTAAAATTACATAAACCAAAACTTCCAAATGCTGAAAATATACCTATTAGCAATATTTTAGCGAAGCTGACGGACTATTAGGCTGCGCCGATCCCATTAAATATACCAACACTCGTAGTTGCATAGGTGAAAAATGTAAACCAAAGAAACGACTCATGGACTTTGTGTAAAATGATTCGGTTAGAAAGGAGAGATAACTGAGATGACGACTGACAGAGAAGTATGGAAGAAGAAGAGATGCTGTGCCGATCCCATGTAAGTTGTGATAAGGAGAATGATTTATTATCTCACCGGGACCCCATACAGCAATTACACCATCATCACCATCATTTCAGCTGAAAGACGTCCACTGCTGGACATAGGCCTCCCCCAAGTGTCGCCACATTGACCGGTCCCGTGCGACTCGCATCAATATTAATAATAGTTACACCAATGAATCAAAAAATACTTCGACTGCTGCTGATGACTTATTCCTACTCCTTTCCAGGTCGTCTTCTCCGCCCTCTTGGCCGTCGCCGCCGCCGCTCCCGGCTACATCGGAGGCTACGGTGCCCCCATCGCCGCGGCCCCCATCGCAGCCGGTTGGGGACACGGGCTCGTCAGCGCCCCCATCTACAGCGCCCCCGCCGTAGTTAAGACCGCCGTACCTGTCGCTACTTCTTACGCTAACACTGTTAAGGTAAAATCATTTTTATTAATATTAGTTTTTTTTACGAGTAGTTCGTATGTACGTGTACCGAATTTATATCCATCGTCATGTGGATTAGCCGAGTACGTTTTATGCCATAATACCTCGCAGCTGCAACTTTGTCTTCAACCAATAAGCAAGCCTTGAATTGAAAAAATAAACTTATCAAGACAATATTTAAAAAAAAGAATCGGATATTTCACACTTTAAAATGATTATGAAAAGACATTTTTTTTTGAGCGCGTTGATGTCTTTTAACCTAAATAGATTTTTTCAATTTTCAAAAGTTTGATAAATCATTGTTCCAACTACACTATTGAAAAGAAGGTACTTACTTGACTTTTTTTGACCGGAAAACATAATTTTATCATTTTCTTTCTACGTCTTGCCATGAACTGATGAAGTCGCGTCTTACTCAAAGATTTCAATCGTTGGTGTTTCTTCCTAAAAACGTTTCCTTTAATAATAAATCATACACACATATTTTTTATGACCTCTTCCTGATCTCCTACTTCAATAATTAACTTTAACAAAGGTCTCATAGCTCAATTGGTAATGTTCCAGCTCGCATCCCCCGCGCTTGTGGCAGCCCACGCTCCCATCGTCGCAGCGCACGCGCCGCTCGTGGCCGCCCCGGCCTACGCCCACGGCTGGTGAACACCAAACTAAGGCCAACATCCAGGCCATACCACCCAGGCCACACCACCTAGGCCTATTCCCGGATAGTGCAACAGTCAACATCTACTCTATATATTTATTATCAATAGTGTTAAGACCATTCGGAATGATAGATTGGAGCAAAAATCTAGCTCTCACACGAGTTGGAAAGTTGTGCCATGTTTGGAATTGTAATTAAATGCAGTAAATTCATATTGTATTTTATTGAAAGGTTCTAGATTTACGAAAACACACAGAAAATACATCTTCACAAAACAAGATACTTTTCGCCGTACTAATATTAATAACTGCAGTGCAGATTCACAGTAGTAGTCAGGGAGTCTGGATTCATGCTCGGTTGATGGTAATAGGCTCGCCTATATTACATGGTACTTAAAACGTGGAAATGTGGGTGTACTATTAGGTACACCTCTGCCGAACCCTTCAAACACTACAGGCGTGATGTAAAAAACAATGAACTAATAACTCAAACCACTTTCCCAGTGGATAACCACAACCAGTACTGAACTGACGGTAGACAGGAACTACAAAACGTCACTAGCTACATGATACACGATCTTTACTATGTTCATTTTGCTTCATCTGCATTACCACGTTCATACATCTAACAGCTCTCATTCTAGAAAATACAGAAAAAAATACCAGCACATCATCATCTGCCTATCCTTTTCCCAACTATGCTAGGGTTGGCTTCCAGTCTACCCGGATGCAGCTGAATACCCATATTTTACATGGAGCGACTGCCTATCTGACCTCCACAATCCAGTTAGTAATGGTAATTCTGGTTGTCAGACTTCTTGAGCCACTGACTACCTGTAACGACTGTCAAAGATCTTCAAATGACATCCGGGACCAACAGCTTAACGTGCTTTCCGAGGCACGGAGAAAACTCAGTACGTAATGGGTGGTCACCCATGCACACACCAACCTAGGCAAGCACGGCTTAACCTAAAAATCGATCCGAGCGGCTGGCAAAAAAATACCAGTACAGTCACTGTCAAATTCTAGCAACATATTAACAGTAAACGGGTTTAAGTCAGTCACCATTAATCCATAGGTTCGATACTTGTCCACCAGTAACCACTAATCATACGGACAGAGGACAAAGAAGCCGAAATCGAGAATAACCGGTTCAATGTTTGCGTATCATTTTAATACCAGTAATTAGTTCCCATTGAAAGGTCACTTTTTTGTTGTAGATTATTACTGGGTGGCTCCCAGTTCTAAGTTAATTTATTTATTTAAGTTTATTTATACATTAAGCCGAGGACGTCAAGAATTCTTTGAGTAAAAAGAAAATTGAAACTTAATGAAATTACGAGCAATGTAACTAATTCTGCCAGCAAACAAAAACTGTGTATTTTTTTTCTATGAAACGAGAAATAAAACGACATTTACTACGAAAATGTGCGCAAAAAAAATTACATTTACAAACAAAAAATATCTTCATGAAGTTACATACAACACCGAATTAATTCTAGGTTTTAAAATATCTACAGTTGGTTTTGCAACCAATTTACAAAACTAAAGTAAGGACTGTTGAATTCTACTCCCTATAGTTTCTAAAAAGACCACCTGCTTTATCTATTCATACAATTATTCATAATTATCTGCCTCTCCGGCTTTCTTTCTATTTTTCTCGCTCTTCTGCCTCATTGATCTAGCTACTGCTTAGCCTGAGGTTTTTGGCTTAACTGCCAGGTCGCATATTGGGTTGTTGTATCAGGTATCAGTTTCAGTCAAGAGTCTAGATTTATGCCTGGTTGACGGCACTGGGATCGTCTCCTACGATTACATGAGACACTGACATAACTGCCGAAATGTGAGTGTACTATATATAATATATTCGATATTCGTAAGTAAATAAAACTCAATTGCGTTTCTTCTGTAAATAAAGAAACAACATTCAAAGATTTTAATCTCCCGAATAATCGTCTCCTCAGGTATTTTATTTAATTTCTAGTTTTTCATAAGCTCTCACAAGGGCATTGTGTGCCACTGTAATGAGTGCGGATAAATTAAATTAAAGAAATGATATGATATGAAAATAGTAAGTAGGTACTATTTCAATACATACATATACCTCTGCCTACCCTTCAGAGATTACAGGCGTAATGTTATGCTAATTACACACCTACATGTAACAGTATACTTGCAAGATCGGACTTGGGCAGTAGATACGGTTGTCTCCGTATACGGCCCGTCAGATTCCGCATGCCACGCCGTGCGTAATGTCATGTTGACACTCGTTGTACATATATCACAAGAGCTGTTGGTAGGTGTGACAGGATATGTAATTGGTGTGGTTACGTTTTAGGCTTCTCCATTTCTCGTATCAGCACGGACATTACAGGAGTAGAAAACATCGTGTTAGAAATATTGGCACACCGATAGAAAAAAATGTGAGCCGTCACGGGACGCCTGGTAGATGTGAAACATCGACATTATTTTGTAAAAGTAATATGCAGAAAAGAACAGATTGTGATAGGAACTAAATATGTCATAATGATAAAATAAAATATTACAATTTTTTTTCCAGATAACGATGACTATTTATTGAATAAACATTTATTTTCATTAAATACAAAAATTTACGAATTTATTTCAAATCGTGACTACTTAATTCGTTTAATCAGTGACTTCGGTAATATTTATATTCGATGTTGCCTCTGAGGACGGTATTACTGTGACAATTGGTCGATGGTAACTGAAGTATGTTTCAAAAGTATTGGACACAACATTATCAAGATATCTAATAAATACAGCATCTATTGTTGTTCCGTATCTGGTGGTAGGTTCTCTTGGATTGTTATTAATTTGCAATTGAAATTCTTCTTGGAGAAGCGTAATTAATTAATTAATTAAATAATTAATTAATACATCCAGCAGGTGACGCACCGTACACACTACTGCATATAGACTGTATATATATACCATCATATAGCGTGGCGACGCGTCGCCACGACATGCGTCGCCACGCCATAAATCGGTTTTACGTGCGGCTATAGATGTTTCACATCAAAAAAAACTGCAATATGTCTAAATCACAATAATTCACCTGCGAAATAAACTACTCTAATGAAAATAAGTTTTTTCATAGACTGCCACATAAATCGTTCATGACTACGAATTTTAATTTTGAACTGGTATTTTACTTTGGCCACATGCCAGAAATTATGAAAAAAATATTTTCTTACTTTTACATCCATTTAAATTATATACAGCTAAAAATACAAACATAACTTAGAATTCGAAAATTAAATCAGACTTCCTTTCCCATTTTTAGAATACCATACGTAATAACAACTCTATATATATCCAAGTCAAGCCTACGCCCAGTCATTCAGAATGAGCATGAAAGCACGTCCAAGGCCGATCCGACCAAACCTTAACATTTTGTTAACCGGCCACATTGACGCAAAAAATAAAGTCCAAGTTTTTACGACGGTCACACCAACACACCACTTGTACCTATATCTCATTGCAGGTTAACATTTACTGCACAATTTTTTATATTTTTTGTTTCCATAAATATCAACTTAATGAATACAGTATGCATATGTAGTACCTATGTAAGTATGTATAGTAAATTATGGCCGTATCTTGAAACCCAACCGCAATAATGTCAAAAGAAAAGTTTATAATCCTCAAATATAGATAAATCTTCTGAGAAATGCGTTTATTGAATGTAATCCTTTCTCGGAGCATAAAATTGATATGTTCGTAGTAAGTCTCAAAGATAATTTCCTTTATCAGGTGGACATAATGGGATACCATTAGTGCCTACAGCGTAAGCAATATTTAACGTTCACATGTAACTTTCGTCAACATTTGAAGATCTCAGCATAAGTGCCCAATTAGATAGCGATATTGCCTGCGTTTGTGGATCATGACAAAATTCAACTAATTTAATTACCTTCAACGAATGAGAATCAAACAATATCATACCAAACTAACACTAGGCTTTATTAATTTATTTCACAAGTTTCATCTTTCTGACTACCGACCGAACCGATTCCTTGACAATTCCTGGGAGCATGTAAAAGGTTTCTTTGAACTTAATGCATGGAGTTTAAGTTACGTTCATTGTCAATGATAGAAGCAGTGATAGCCTAGTGGTGTAACCGACGACTGCCAAGTCATAGGTCTCAAGTTCGAACCCAAGACTAGAAAGGAGGTGACTGCTGAGATGACGAGTAATAGAGAAGTATGGAAGAAGAAGACATTCTGCGCCAACCCCAAATAAACTGGGATAAGGGCAGGAGAATAATGATGTGCGTATTGTATAATTATCACTTGCTTGGGTGAAGGAAAACATCGTGAGGAAACCAGCATGCCTGAGAGATATTTCTCGGCAGCATGTAAAGTCAAGTCAGAGGCACATGACCGGCATAAAAACTCTGACACCAGTTTAGGCACTAACCTCACTATAAAGAAGAAGATTATCAAAAATGCTATAAACAGGTAATTTTTGGATCTATAGCAAGTTGCACTATCGTTAATATGGTCTTCGACTCGAGACCAAAGTAAGAAAAACTTGTAATAGAAGAAAGTGAAAATAGTATTATTGTCCAACGTAGATCATCTTTATCAGATAGGCAGTCACTCCAGGAAAATACTGGTACTCAACTGTATACAGTTAGACTAGAAGCCGACCTCAACATATTTGGTAAAAAAAATAGACAGATGATGATCATGTAGAGCATCTCATCATCTGCCTAGCCTTTTCCCAACTATATTGGGGTCGGCTTCCAGTCTAACCGGATGCAGCTGAATCCCAGTATTTTACTATCTGACCTCCACAACCCCTTGGTAAGACTGGTTGTCAGACTTTTTGGGTCACTGACTACCTAACGACTGTCAAAGATCTACAAATGACACCCAGGACCAACGGCTTAACGTGCTTTTCGAGGCACGGAGGAAACTCGGTATGTAATGAATGGTCACCTATCCACAGACCAACCTAGGCAAGCATGGCTTAACCTAGAGATCGATCTGAGCGGCTGTTATTATTTAGCCACGAGCTCCTCCTCGATGTAGAGCATCTCTATCATGAAAACAGTTTACTTAGAAGCAGTTATGTTTGCAACGTGAGAAGCTATATGGCCACGATTATATAGGAACGCAACAGGTTATTTTTACTTGAACAAAATTCGATTTATTATTTCGACTTCCAATGCAAAAATTTACAAAATAATGTAATAAAGTGAACTTATTGCGTGTCTGACACGAAACTTGTCGAACTTGACTTTCATTTCAGGACATCGCGAGCTGTATAAATACACTCGAAAACCAAAAGAAAGCATCAGTTTCATCTCATTCCCTTGTCGTTCACATCTGAATATACACAGACCACGATGAATTCGCTGGTGGTGTTCTTATCTGTGGTGGCGCTCGTCGCTGGAAAGCCTTCGGGGCTGGGCCTGGCCACTTCGTACTCGGCGCCGATCCTCGGTGCTGCTGCGTACGCCGCACCTGCCGTCTACTCAGCACCTGCTGCGTACGCCGCACCCGCCCTCTACTCGGCACCAACCATCTACTCCGGAGCGTCTGCAGTATCCAGCCAGTCTCGCCTGGACATCAAGTCGTCGCCAGCAGTGGTATCAACATCCATTGAGCCAATCGCCCGCACCGTCATCTCCGAGCCCGCTGTGATCGCTGCTCCAGCCATCGCTACCGCCGCCTTCGCGCCCGCTGCCGTGTCCAGCCAGTCCCGCATCGACATCAAGTCATCTCCCGCCATTAGCAGCACAGTGGTGTCTGCGCCCCTTGCCTACAGCGCTCCAGTCGCGTACGGTGCTGCCCTTGGCTACAACGCGCCCATCCTCGCTGGTGCCGCCGTGGCTCCCACCTTCTTGAAGACGGCATACGCTGCTCCTGCCCTCTTGAAGACGGCGTTCGCTGCTCCCGCATTGACCGCTGCCTACGCTGCCCCCGTCGCCATCGCCGGACCCGCTGTGCCTCTGGATACCCCTGAAGTGATCGCTGCGCGTGCTGCCCACTTCGAAGCTAAGGCTCTGGCTGGTGCCCACCTCATCAAGAAGCGCTCCGCCACTCTGATCGCGTCGCCGCTGCTGTCCACCCACCTGTCTTCCCCTGTGATCTCCACGTACGCGTCCGCCCCCGTGCTGTCCACCGTGCACGCCGCTCCCCTGGCGTATTCCGCGCCCCTGGCGTACTCCGCGCCCCTCGCCCTCTCCACCCCTTTGATCACCAAGACCTACAGCGTGCACCCCTGGTGAACGTCACCACGATAACGAGGAACTGTTCCTCGGTTCAGATTCGACGAACGACAAATAATAAAATGGCTTGTAAATAAATAAAATTTATAAGAAATAATATCTATTTTTCACTTATTCTTCGAAGTTGTAACTGACACCGTAATACACTTTTCAGTCTAAGAGCCGATGTCACCACTGAAACTAAACGCAATCACAACACCTAAACCACGTACAACAGCTCTCAGTGCCATTATTATTAATTCTGCATGTGCTGCTAAATAACATAATGTTCTCGTACACCATTGTTTGTTTACATGTTCTACAGTTCCCTCAGGCTTTTCTAAACAAGCTTATGGTATCTAGAATAACAATAATCGTGAAACCTCACAAAATTCTCAAGGATATAATACCTGAGGCCCACAAACAGAAACAAACTACTACTAATTTAAACGAACTCAAAACAAAAAGGACTGATAGAAGGATTTCTTCAATTCCAGCTATTTATTTCACATTTTATTTCCGACAAAGATACCTACCGTCTCTAGGCATATGAGAATTTTTTTTTAGATCAGTACATTGGATTATTCAGTACTAGGTATTATTTCAACAAATCAGGAAGGCAATAAAAAACTTAGATATACTCGTACATAACAAACACGTGAACTGTATCAAAATGATTTCAATAATCTATGCCTATGGTAAGATTTCAATGTCGCGTTTTTTTAATAAAATTCCACAGATAAAAAAGCAAACGCCCTTTAAAACATGATAGGTGTTAATATTTTTGAACTTTCAATCAAAAGCTTTTTTGTTTGAAACATTGAAATTAATTAAAACTTTTTATGATCAATCGTATTTTTCATGAGACAGTAGTTACGTGATTGTTTTGTTTGACTCTGGCTAATTGAAAATATGGGCCCTAGTAACACCAAATGACACTTAATAATCATATCTAGCATAAAAGGTCTATACAACATACAAAGGAAAACACGTAAGATTTGAATGAGACTCGCAGACCAAGGAAGCATGACACGAAAGGAAGGTGGCCTATACTCAACTCTGGAACAAAATTGATAAAATTCATTAAAATTGATATAAAATTCATAAAGATCCGTAAAAAAAAACAGTCCTGACGCGCCCTAACAAGAGCGCGCGGTATAAACGTTAGGTAAATACGTCGATTTTAAAATTAAAGTACGCATTTCACATGCATTTTCATAATTTAAAAAAAGGTTTCATATCTGTGGATGTTACTCATTGTGCTTGTTGCAAACAATGTTACTAAAATGCTATAAGATAATTGTATTTTCGATCGGTGTAAAAGTAACGTAAATAACGTTACGTTTACACCGCGCGCTGGCGCTAGGGTCTCTGGTTAAATATAGCCTACCTATTGAAATTCCGATTGAAAACGGTAAAGTGGATCACAATTTTCATAACCTTTCAAGGGTTTTAATATGCACAGCGGCAAAGAGTACCAACAGAAAGACAGCTGCATTGCAAGTATGTCACGTAAGCTTTCAAAATCTAATAAAACATACACGAAATATTCTGCTTTAAATGTCAAGTTTGCCTTTATATGAAGTAATTAAATAGACCTGCGTGCTAAGATACTGACATTTATGTGCACAATGCCGAGTTGTTGATGCTATCACTCAAACTTCGAGTGTGCTACTTAGATAACAAAACGTGACACATTTGACAGACCATGTAGAACTGTACTGTAAGGCTGTGCTCAGACGTGGTAACGTCTAAACGGTCTATAATAGTCGTCCTAGCCGAATTTCGCTCATTGGGGCCGATCTCTGTAAAAATTAGCCACTGACGGGAATATTGTAGGACACAAGATAACAGGCGCACTTACTCTTCTCTTATTTTCATTGTCCTATGGGATGGCAATTCGACACAATTAGAGAAAGGGATAAGGCGCAGGACTAACAACTAAACGTGCATTTTGAGGCACGGGGTATACAGCCAATTTCCAACGTCCGGGCAACTACTGAGAAATTCTTAATAGGAAAACTCACCAACACTTTTTCCATCCTGAGAATAGAGCACCGTCCTGTGTTCGATTCACACTAAGCACCCCGCGCACAATTGCGCTTGCAACCACGAGAACAGTGGACAGATGACAGTCAACAGGAATAAATACGAAACAACGATCAATGATGAAGAAAAATAAAGATGAAACGAGCAGGAATATCGCAATATGAAAAGCCTGAAACGGTGTGTCGAACACACTTGCAACAAAAGAGTGTCAATTACATCCTCATAGTCCAAATCGTCATGAATCTACGGAAAAGCGGTTGTGGTACAAGACAAAGCCGTACTGTTTGCCAACCAAAAAAAGTCGTTTGACTCCAGCTTACACACTGCCTTAGTTGAAAAGCTTTGACCAAACACTGCTTTTCGATTTGCTTGTCGACGAGTGCCTGACATTTTGAACACCTAGGTACATTTGCTGACAGTTCAGTTTGACCTATCTAGAAGAGATTAAACTCATTATCGAATATTTGACGACAACACAGGGGAATAATACAAATTGTGTACTGTAAATAATGCTGACACGTGTTAGTCTTATTAGTTATCACTCCTAATTGTTGTGCTATAGTCAGGATTTTAGATTGAATTTATAATTGAAATCTGACGGCAGTTGAATGAATAGGGTGTTATTATCACTGTTCAATGGCCTTTGTGTGAAAAATATCGTAAGTTAATATAAAATCTCGGGCCTATTTAATAAAACTGACAGGCGACAGGTGACAGGCGACAATCCGACAATTTTACAAGTGTCTTCCATAAATATTCTGCTTTATTGAACAGCACCTCTCGAGAAAAGGTGTCAATCATATAATTTTTATCAAATATGTCACTTAGCTGTATAATATAGGAACACGAGAAACGTTTCATAAAGGTCTACGCAAATTAATAACAAAGCCAGTTAGTTACCGTCATTCGGTTCTACTCTAGTAACAATCTAATATTTAGACGTTTTCGAGACCTTAATAACAATTCAAAGCAAAAACAATAATTAGCGGTAGGGCCTTGTATTTTTGCAAAAACAATTTAATTATTTATGTATCTACTTGAGTAGGTACCTACAACATAATTGTAACAATTAACTAATCAAAACCAAATTATATTTAATTAAAATCAGAAAGAGTGAAATTCTTTCTAATTTTTTAAACAAGAAATTGCCATCGTTATTTTTAACTAATGTTTAACTGTCGTGCCCTTGGAAGGATATCACAACTCTACATATCAGAAGTCTAGATTTATTTACCAATTGAATAGCTTATATTTTTTAACGCGGCTTCGCCCGTGTGGATGTCGAAAAATATCCGATTACTTACCTTCGTCCCCTTTTTTAACCCTTCGGGGGTAGAAATATCAAAAACGCTGAGACACGTTTAAATTAATTTTCAATTATCAGCCTAAACACAAAATTTGAAGGTCCTAACTTCAAAACTGACGAACTTTCTTGTAAACTTCCATCCCCTATTTTACCCTTTTAGGGGTAGAATTCCCAAAAATCCTTTCTTAGTGGATACTTACTCTTCACAAAGAACCCTTCAAGTTTCATGTCTCTAGGATCACCGGTTTGGGCTGTGTGTTGATATATCACCCAGTCAGTCAGTCAATTTTCTATTTTATATATATAGATTTGATGATTATTGTTCGCTGAGTTCTGTTTTACAAGTCAAGTACCTTAGCTTCCTGGGTGACACTATCTAGTTCAAGAAGGCAGAACTTTTTAATTATAATAATGTGAATACGCTTAATATACAATTTCAGTAACATAAAAAAACAGCAATTAACAACCTAATTGTCCATACATACTTATAAGGTCAGTTTGCACTTAAATGTCAATCAATCTTTACATGAAGTGATAATTATATTCTCTCTGACTATATTTTCTTGCAAAAATATCCTTAATATTGTACTGAATTCTCATAATTAATTTCCATATTTTAGACAGAACATGGCGTTTGATGACATTACAAAACCACAAATTGATCATTGTGCAATTTAATGAGAAATAAATACAAATAACAAAACTAATAAATAGTAATTAGGTTTTCCCACATCACCCACATATCACAAAGAAGAACAGAATAAATCGATTGTCCGAAAATAATGTAAAGCACACCTTGGGTTTGTCGCGACACTTGTCACTATGATCTGTAAAACGATTCCGGAAGCTCAACACATGACAAAAAGTGTTGGCTCGCTGGAATAAAATATTAGGTAGCTTAAATATCAAAGCATAGATAGTAGTTTTGAAGGTTGTGCGAGCAGCAGTTGTTTTGGTAATGAGTACTTGCTCAACGCTTCGTATAAAAGGATCCGTCACAGTGTGTTAGACATCAGTTGATCCAACTTGTTTAGTTCGAAAACAACACAGACCACTTCACAATGTACAAGCTGGTGGTGTTGCTCTCTGTCGCGGCGATGGCTGCCGCTAAGCCCAATGTGTTGGTGCCGGTGACCTACAGCCACGTGGTGCAGCCTGCGACCAGCTCGGTGTCGCAGTACAGCTCCACCGTAGCGCACGGCTCCCCTGGCGTTTACGGGCCTGCTGTCTACTCCGCTCCCGCTGTCTACTCTGCGCCTGCTCTCTACGGATCTCACTTGGTGTCTCCCGTCACTCTCACCCAGGCCCCTCACTCTCCCGCCGTCGTACTGGATGCCGTCAACGGAGTGCCCCTGGACACCCCTGAGGTAGTTGCTGCCCGCGCTGCCCACTACACCGCTAAGGCTCTGTCTGGCTACCACCACCTTCGCAAGCGGTCCGTCGGCGTCGCCCCCTTGGCCTACAGCTCGGTGGTATCCCCTGTGGCTTACTCCAGCCCCCTGGTGTCCGCCTACCACAACCCCGCCGTTGTCTCCGCCTACTCGTCTCCCGTCGTCTCCGCTTACTCGGCCTACCCCTCTTCCGTGTACTCCTACCCCCAGGCCTACTCCGCATATTCCTACCCCCAGTCCTACTCCGCTGTATACCCCAAGGCCCTCAGCGTTCACCCCTACTAAACTATCCAATTGAAACAACCTAGTATACTGTAAATTCTTCAAAGACCAATATGTAACGAAATTATCACTGCCGAATAAACGATTTTATTATTACTTAACATCTTTTATTAATTTTCTCACACTTTGATATGACATGTGCACGATTATATTATTAACCTATTTCGCAGACTTTTACTTTACAAGTGTCTTAAAATTAGATAGGTACTTGTAAAATAAAATTTAACAGAAATTTAACATAATTCTATCTTTCAAAATCGGGGTTAATCGTACTAAGGGTTGTTCCTACAGGCACCTACCGGTCCAAAAAGAGTCTGAATAAATAAATAAAACTAGAACTTTACTTACTCTTCACATAAGGCAAACACTGAACTAGCATCACGGAGCTATTATTGGAGGAAGACCTGCCCGACCCGACAACCGAGGACAGATTGTCCTGGCGCCATAAAATTTGGAGAGCCGACCCCACCTAAACTGGGATAGAGCTAGGAAGAAGAAAACGATTAGGCACACATATGGGCTTTGAGAAGAATAGAGCTTTATGTGCCCTGACACGTAAAGCTAAGGATATCCTGATATCCTTAAAACAACACGATTTAAAATATCAAGTAGCCAAGAACTCACCTGGCTCGACTCTCGACAATGTAGGTAGTAGGTTTATTGTGGAATATCTTTGGTCTAACTATAGCTATTTCTTATTTTAAATCGCGGAAGTTTATTTTTAACGCCTTGTTTCTCCGATCACGTTTACCTAATAATGTATGCACAGCTAAATAGTTCTAGTGTTTATTACTGGTGTAACAAAATAAGGCCAATTAAAATCTAAGGCTGTTTTAGTTTGGTATGGGCAAAAACTAATTTGACATGTCCTTCAATTTTATTAGGCATGTTGTTCCGTTCGTATTCCTGATAGAGTAAATATAATTGTAATATTTTTTTTTATTTAAGATCTGTATTATCATTTCCTACATTCACTTTTTTTTTTAAAACAAAACTGAGCGTTTCGTTGTTTTATTTCTTGCACATGAAGTGGCTAGAGGATATATGTTCTATATGTTTTTATGGTTGATGGAGATCTTAAATAAATGTGACGTCACTTCTATCGTCTTCGTCTTCGTATGGACGGCAAATCTTAACAGATTAGATACTTAACAAATTATTTTCAGATATACACCTACCACTGCTTGTCTCTGCATCACCCAAAGGTTGACTAGTAGAAAATGCCTATGGCGTTAAGTCCGCCTCTGTACTTTTGTGCTTGAAGTGTTAAATAAATAAATAAATTAGACCCAGAATTCAGCTATGAGTTTAACATCTGCGGTAGCGTCTATCAATTCATGGAATGAACGCGTCAGAACTATAAAGGCAATCAATGATGTGATGGTGTGTAGTTTGTAGAAGCAAAACATCGTTAACATCATTATCTTCTATCATAATTAGCAGGATTCAAATAATACAATTCAAGTAATTATCACATTCTTTATTTGCTGACTTATAATAACTACATACAGTTGCTCGCTTCATGCCTAATTTACAGTTCTCATTGATTTTCATTCATAAATATCGAGACTAGTAGTGGCCGTAACCGTGACCATATCCATAACCGTGACCGTAGCCTCCTCCCAGACCAGCTCCATAACCACCTCCGTATCCTCCACCGAAGTGCAGGGGTCCAGCGACGAAGGATTTATGAAGAAGAGGTGCAGCATGAAGGACCGGAGCCACTACCGGTGCTAGCACGGAGGTATGGACGAGAGCTGGCGAATGGTGCACGTCCAAGCGAGACTGGTGGGATACCGCCACGGGTGCGATGTGAGCCACGTGACCAACATGAGCCAACGGAGCCACAAGATGAGGAGACCGCTTCAGGATGTGATGTCCGTGTCCGGCGTGACCGAGTCCAGTATGACCGAAGTCTCCATGTCCAAGCCCACCGTGACCAAGTCCTCCAAGAGCAACTCCACCATGTTCAAGCCCACCGTGACCAAGTCCTCCAAGAGCGAGTCCACCATGACCTAGTCCTCCGTGACCAAGGTCTCCGTGACCGAATCCTCCATGACCGATTCCTCCAAGAGCGAGTCCTCCATGGCCAAGACCTGCATGACCAAGTCCTCCATGGCTGAGGCCTCCATGACCAAGGCCCCCGTAGCCCAGTCCTCCGTGCCCAAGTCCACCGTAGCCTAGACCTCCGTGGCCTCCGAGTCCACCACCGTAGCCGTATCCTCCATATCCAACTCCACCGTAACCGTGGCCAGCGTAGCCAGCTACCACTGGAGCATGGTGAGCCAGTACAGGCACTGCATGGCCATAGCACAAGGCGAGGGATGCAAACAACACGACAACACGAAACATTTTCAACTTATTACTTCAAGATCACAAATCTCCACAAACTGCAAGAGCTGACTGACAATACAACTGGAGGGCTACCTTCTTATACCCCAAATGCTGATTCAGAGTGACAGGATCAAAACTATTAATACATTTATCGTACTATTGAACATTGTGATTGTTATCACAAAAAAGTCGGAATTTACCATTTATTCGAACTGAATTGGTTTTTATAAACACAATAGATAAAGTACGTGTTCATAATAAAATTGTCGCCTTTCTTATAGCAGACCCTGAATTAACTTTGTGAAAAAGCATATAAATAGCTATGATTCACCGGTGGTTATGTCGAAACCGCTCATCAATCATAAATGGTAATGAATGACGTTTGTATAATGCATCTCAATCCGGCCAGTGCCCCGGGCTGCAGCCTCAGTGACGCAACGACCCGTCCCAGAGCGCGGCCGAGAACTTGAACCTGTTGCGCCCGCGCACTACGTAACAACTACCGTTATGCAGCTATAAAGCAACATCCCATCTGCCTTTCGTGCACACTTCAGGTTTAGTGCAAGAAATAAGATGATAACGTTACTTTTACTTGTGAGTGCCATGTGTGAAGTGCAAGGACAGATACTTCCTGTGATATACGCGGCGCCTAGTGCAGTATCTCACCAGTCAAGGGTCGACATCAGGCATAGTCCTGGTTTCATAGCGGCCCCGTTGGTATACAGTCCAGCAACAACGTTGTATGCCAGCCGACTGCCTGACAACAAACCTCAAGAGACAGTGTTAACCCCGGTATTTATTGCAGATACTATATTAACACCGGTAGCATTAACCTTTTACCATAATCTACCGCTGGCAAGAGCACTTGCACATCCTATTTCTATAGACAAAGTACAAGAAGAAAATATACAGAACGAATCAATCAAAACAAATGATGACGTTCAAAATGCAATGGTAACTGAAATTCCTGAAAAAGAAGACACGGTAGAAAAACAAGATGAAAACTATATAATAATAGCTTACGATGACAATAATCAAATAAAGACTACAACAGATGAACCGAAAATCGATGGAGTCACCGAAGCTTGATTTGATTTTAATGTTAAGAAAATGAGAAAAAGACTTGATTTAAAAGGTAATATGTAGCAGACTGAATTATTTGTATCTAGAAATATTTAAGACGGTAATGGAAAAGAAGTTATTGGTTTATTTTGTTTTGCGTAATGTAATAAATAAGTTTTAAAATTCGTGTGACATAATTTATTTCCATCTCTCGACCCTTTTTGGCGAACAATACAAAATGTATATTTTCATAAGAAATTTTCTACTGCGAACATTGTAATAATTGAACAATCACTCCCGAAGCCATAACATTTTAATAATCCTTCTTTATGTGTTCCGCTACATGTGGATTAGTGTACAGGTAAACAATAGACCACGTTGGATAAACTTCAACGACCACGGACGGATTTCCAGATAAGTTCCTCTATTTCTAGCCGCAAAAGAAGCAATGAACGTTAAAATATGTCCAATATTTGTGGCCAATAAGTTACATGCAAGAACAAAAACAACCAACATTTGTTGTGTTTGATATGTTTACAATACATCGAATATGCCTATTGTGTGGAAGCTTAAGCAAAAAACCTCTTTGTTCAGTATAGTTGAGGAAATGTATAAGTACAATACAACACGTATTGAGAAACACGTGACCATGTGACGCCGAAGGGTGCATTAGTGCTGCTTCTTACGTCTACGCCGAAAACGTGAGCTTCAAGTACTAGTTAGTTTTCTGTTAAAGTCTCACTGGATGATCGTTGGAATCGCCCACACTTTTCTCTTGGTCTAGAGGAAAGGTTCTGTGGTTGGAATATTTGTAATTTTTCTTGACCTACAAACAAACAGATTTAGGTTGAAACTTCAAACAGTAATATATCTTTTAAAATCGCTCACTTACTAGTTTCGAAAATCAGCCACATCCCTGTTCGTAATAATTATTGAAACGTGTAACAGAAAGGGTGTCCATCCTTAAGACTGTAGTACGAACCATCAAACTGAAAAACTTTCTCCATGGACCAACGCCCCCTTTAATATGAAATCCTTTTTGCAACTCGCTGCATTTCCGTAAGAAAATCTGTCAGTCGGCCTATCTATCATCACACAGATTTCCATAAAATTTCACGCACGGATACACCGTGACCTAGGTTAGAACAAGAGATACTTTTTATTCCAGTTGTACGATTCTGAGGAATACCTAATTATTGATCACTACCTGTGGGCGGAGTAGCGAACAAAACCAAAAATTATTTTATTGTATCGTATTGTAAAACGAAAATAATGGAGCAATTTGATTGGATGTATTAAATGTAAAGGTATGTTATCACTGTGTATTGCTGATTAATTAATTGACTACTCATTAGATCATTAAATACTGAGAAAATATTGAAATGACACATGAAACTGCTTTACCACATAGCAATTTGCCCTATATGGTAAAAGAATTGAACAACTGCAATATTTAAAATTCCTCTCAACTGTGAATTTATTGCCTTGTATGTGTACCGTGTTAAAATTAATGTTATAGTTATAAATACTATTGATATTAGTAAGGTGCATGTGTTAATAGATTTAAAATAAAATAAAATATTTTAAATTCCAGAATTTATTTAATCTGTGATGATATTATGTACATTTGAGAACATTATTTTACATTATGGACAATTTTGGATTTACATTCTTCCACTACAGAAGTTCAGTGTTTGCACTGTGTTGTGTGCTGTTCTCTCATTTAGTACACATGAGATACAGCGAGGGGGCTGGAGTAAGCGAGGGGACTGGAGTAGGCGATGGCTGGGGAGGCATAGGATATGGAAGAGTAGGGGGTGTGAGTGGTCTGCAGGTCGAAACGTGACTGATGGGAGTAAGAGGTGGGGGCGATGTAAGCGTTCAACAGACCAGCTGATCGCTTCTTGATCAGGTGGGAGAACAGGGGCTGAGAGATCAGGGGCTGGGAGATGAAGGGCTGGGAGATCAGAGGAGCATGAGAGAGGATAGGGGAAGTTGCGGCGTACGGGGATGCCAATAGTGAAGCGGGGGCTGCGTAGGCGCTGGGCGTGTAGTAGGTGGTAGGCAGCACAGCAGACCTCTTCTTGATGAGGTGCACGGCAGGCACCGACGCGATGGGCGCTGGCAGGATCGAAGCGCTGTGGATCAGCGGCGCGTTGTATGTAGTGGCAGCATAGTAGTTAGGGAAGTACGTGGCGGGCGCGGCGTACGTCAGAGGGAACTGAGCCGAGCGCTTCTTGATGAAATGGGTGTACCCCAGGGGAGCCTGGTAGAAGAGCGGCGAGGGATGGATCACGCTGCTGTCCTGTCTGGTGATGGTGGTCGCTCCGGGAGTCAGGAAGGTCGAGTACTGCGTGATGGGGATGGGTGCCGCGATTAATGCACCGGGCTTGGCGGCCGCCGCGGTGAAGAAGGCACACAATACCACCAGCTTGAACATGTTGGTCTGTATTGTTTGTTGCTCGGACGAACGACTGATGCCTTGACAATGTGTAGCTTCGTATTTATAGAAAGTATTCACTAAAGCTAAGGGCGATCTCGTTTCGCAAAACCGGTGCAAGTCGGCCGTTCAGGAAGCTGATATTTAAAATCCACGAGGTCGTCCACAGCCCCGTCTGGTCAGTTCATCATCGTCTTAATGCTTTTGTTGCAATACATATGCCAACGAGTTAACTAAAGTAACAAGACGGTGCAGTCAACGCCCCTGCATGAAAATATCAGCCGCTGAGAAAGAAATATCAATGAACACCGCGACATAATTATGTAGACTTGCAGATTAAAATATCACAAACGAAATTAATATCAATGAAAGATCATCTCATCGATGAAATTATAATATCTCTATCAAACAGATGTTGCTACCTAGTTCGTAAGACCTCACCCTAGTTCAATCCTTTAGAGAATGCTTCTGGAAAACTTAAACAATGAACAGTTGAAATAAGAACCTCGAAAAGTTGTAAGTATTCTTCTATTATTAATTCCCATTGTCACATTTATTTTCATAGTCTGTTGTGAGGGGCGCTGTTGCTTCGTCCCTTATTCCCAAAGGTTTTATTGTGAACACAGGTTGGAAATGATTTGAATAATGTATTTAAGCTCATTAGCATTAATTACGATACCTCCTCGTACGTGTGGCGTGACGCCAGATACTGTCCTACTTTACACAAACAATCATGTTAATAACACCTTTTCCCATCCGCCCCTACATTTGTTGCGAAATTGAACAAAAGCTTTTGTTGGACTTTGGTATTTCTACAGTTCTTGGTTACTACGGTACCGTTACTTTAGAAAATGCTAAAATGTTTTCCCATATATTCTGTGTTGGTACCTACTAGCGAGTTAGGAGAAAATAATGATGAAATAATATATTGCTAATGGCAACAGGCTCATCTTCTATTGCCCGGAGCGACATATATAATGCATATGTTTGTATAAGTATTTGTTCAGTGCGGGAATCGAACGCATGACCACAGTCCATGGTGGAGCAATCCGTTTACTCGCTCAGCCATTGCGCTGATCGAGCTTTAATTAATAATTAGTTAAATATAGCTTATTTCCCAAAAAATAATACGTTAACTCACTTAACAAAAATCCTGAGGACTAAATAACTTGCACTAAATATTAACTGCTAAACGTGCACATTTTATTATGTTCATAATGTTAAGTGGTAAGTCTGACAACCAGTCTTACCAAGGGATATCGTATTACCTAGTACTAACTGGGTTTTTGAGGTCAGATAGGCAGTCGCTCCGAGTAAATACTATTCAGCTGCATCCGGTTAAACTGGAAGCCGACCCCAATATAGTAGGGAAAAGGCTAGGCAGATGATGATGATGATGTAGGTACAACAAAGCCTACCTCATCACTCACATAGATATTAGAAGAAGGATGAAGAAGAAATGATGAAGAGAGATGATGAAGTAATGTTATGAAAGGGCTTAGCAAACTTACAAACCATATTGATTTTTGGTGCACCTTCATTGACAAAATGTATTTGAAATAGACTTTAAATTATTATAAATGCGAAAGCTTGCGAGGTATGATGGATGGATGTTTGTTTAACGAATTTCGATGAATTTTTGCACACAGATAGTTTATAACCTAGATTAATGTATAGGATACTTTTAATCCCGGTAGTATGATTCCGTGGGACAATTATCGAACTCCACGCGGCCCCGAAGCCGCGGGAAAAAGCTAGTTGACTTTATAAGACCCTTAAATTGGTTTCTACCCCCAATTGGAACATAACATCACAGTCCGTTTCTAAAATCAATAGAACGTCCTTGTAAACGGCAACATTTCGTCGCTAAACCATCTCTCCTCATGCGCTGTTTATATTGCGTCACCATAATGCCCTTCATTTTGATCAAAGGGCACATATTATACGATGTTAGTAGTTTAGGTTAGACTGTAAATCTAATTTGAAATACCAATTTAAAAGCCTAGTTAAAAAGCTAATTTACATGGATAGTGCTCACGTAGTCTTTAGACATACATACCTACTGGCACTTTAATTCTAGAAGGTAAACAACATCATAATATGAATTTCTTCCAGCGCACAAATATCTCGCTTTTTTGAGAAACGTGTTCCCAGATTTGGGATTGAGAAATCCATTTTGTAGAATCATCTTGTTCGTCAGCTCGAATTTAGTACGAAAGAAATCTGTAACAACAGAGCAACCCTCTGCTATAGATCAGTTGAGCTACATCTTATCAACTGCGGTCGTCAAAAGGAGTGATTATCATCTGCCTAGGCTTTTCCCAACTATGTTCGAGTCCGCTTGCAGTCTAATCGAATACCAGTATTTTACATGGAACGACTGCCTGTCTGACCTACACAACCCAGTTAGTACTGAGTAATACGATACCACTTGGTAAGACTGGATGTCAGACTTTCGGGCCACTGACTACCTCTACCTGTAACGACTGCAGGAGGAACGAGGATGACGACGGAGGACGACGACGACGAGGGCGTCTTATCAATAGGAGTGATAATAAGCGATTCTGTCGTTGTAGGTGTACTGTAGGGCAACTCTGACTAACCATGGGTTACAAAACAGGATTTTTTTTTTATAATGTTGCCTTTGAAGAAAGATGATGCTGTGATTAAAAAGGTTTGAAAATGAATTGTGATCATAGTCAATCGTAACATCGATTTTCTCTTTAACATCCTGTGTATGTCAGGACGCAATTGGCGGAGGTTTGACGACTTAGGTAATTATTTAATACCACAATTCTAATTCCAAAATTCAGCTTATTACGAAGCATTTTGTATCTTTGGCTTTTTTTTATCTAAAAATCCTGGATTTACAATCTAAAATCCTGTATATCTCAAGACGCAAGCGTCGGAGGGTTGGGGACTTTAAGGTAATGTTGCAGTACCGCATAAATCTACCTTTCAGCTTGTTACCAGAGATTCACATTTTTGGCCATTCTTTGTCTAAAATTCTGGGCTATTTTGAAACCATGTTAAGTTCAACAAAGTCTCGTGTACTTATAAATAGTTTTGCAACCGTCATACATCTTCTGTTTAATCGGGATTCAAGCCTAAGTTGCGTATGAGCGAAATAATCTATTCGCAGCCAAAACAACCCGACAAAAACAACAAACTCCAAAATTGTAGCGGTTTTAATAATAGACGCCTGACATAGAGGTGTCACTCCGCGCCTTGCACCCGACCATGTAATTGCAATGTGCATAATTTCGATGTTCACAAAATCTGGCGTTGACATCCACTCAAACTGTCTCTACATTATATTAAATCAACATTTATTGTTTACAAACTGATAAAGAACGATCGAATGAACTTTATTTTCTCTACAAAAGTTGTCCTCTCAAGGGCAGCGATGTGTTCCGGCAACGCCTGTGAAGTCAATAGTCTCATTACATACTAATATAAAAGGCGATCGCTACTGTGCACATGCATCAGTGCATCTGAGCTGAGATAACAACACAGACCTACATTCAAAATGCTGAAACTGGTGGTGTTGTCCTGCATGGTGGCTGCTGCCGCAGCTGGAGCGCTCTCGCTGGCGCCCTTCGCGCCTTTTGGCTACACAGCGCCCCTCGCCTACACGGCTCCCATCGCCTACTCGGCCCCGCTCTTGACGCCCTACGCCAGCAACTACAGAGGCCCCCTGTCCCTCGCCCCCGGCCAGCCCGCCAATATCCTCGGTGCTGACGGCAGGCCCCTCGACACCCTGGACGTGAACCTGGACCGCTCCGCGCACCTCACCGCCAAGGCTCTCAGCGGCGGCATCCACTACCTGAAGAAGCGCTCGGCTCCCCTGATCGCGCCGCTCGGCCACGTGGTCGCCTCACCGCTGATCCACAGCGCGCCGCTCGCTTACTCCGCCCCTGTGTTTGGATCACGCCTGGCTGTGGCTCCCATCGCCTACTCCGGCGCGCCCATCGTACGCTACTGGAAATAACTTCGCAAACTGGAACGAAACAAATAAAAACGAACCGTTAAAAATTTACCATTTCTTTTCTTTACTCATCCAGCGAGCTTTCATGTGACGGGGGCTTCCACTGCAAGTGGGCGGGCTCTGTGTGTACTCCGTTTGACAAGCATTTTAAAATCACATACCGCGCTTGAGAGATTTCTCACTTATTTACACCCTTGTGCAGAAGCTCTACATGACAAAATGTCGTAATTTTGACCTGTACACATTTTGATATGCTTGCAGACATTCCTTAACAAAACTAGACTCTATTGGCTTTCCGATATGATATTAGGCCCGAGGCTGGGACACACGGCGGCACATGAAGCTGTACATTTCCAGTAAAACTTGGCCTCGCTTTGTATAGATTTCCTATACAATGAGAGATCCACACAAACTCGTTGTGTATAGCTTAGCCGTCGTGTGTACCTGTGGTTTCCTACGCTCTCCAAACTCTTCTACGTAGCGGGCATAACTAGTCACCTTTTCGATCAGTAATAATAATACCGTAGGGAAAAAAATCCCTTGCACGGTGTAATTAAATAATGTTACCATAACCCTTCTTTAGTCGGTTTTGCCGTAGTCGAGTAAAAAATTGACTGTGACTCAAACACGGAGGGTTCCGTACACAAAAAACAAACCAAAAAAATACGACCCAATAAAAGTTTTTTTTTCGATCAGTGTTATTTGTAATTTTTCCATAAATTATGTTTTCTAGTGACTGGAGCAACGCGTAGGTACATATGTATGATCAATACTTAAGATCAGAAACCGAATAATCTTGTATGAAATCCGTTGATATCTAAACACACGAATACCGGCCGGCCGCGGTGTCGTGTGAAAATCGCCTAAGTTTGTAAACTTAATCTACTACCACAGTTATTTGAATTCCTGCTATGAACTCCGAGGACTCCGAAACGCTGCAAGCTTTCTCAGCTTGCAGCGTTTCACACACGCGCAGTCTAATTTGGTCGCGATATACCGCAGTATAAAGTTCACAAAGACATCATCAAGATGGCTCATCTTTTTCGCATTGAAGCGAAGAAACATTTTGACGGTCCCTACGAACAAAGCGACATGAATGTCTAAACACATGGTTTACAGGAGGGAGAGCAATATAAGCGCGTAACGCTTTATATTTAACATTTTTATGAATGTTAAACAAAATCCGTTACGCCATTAAAATTTCTCTATTTAATTTTGGAGTACTAAACTACGTTAATGCAAATATAACATTAATTAAAAAAATTGAATCGTTTGAATCTTTATAACGCTCTCCGTTCATCCGGTCGACATGTCGCTTTGTCCAACGGAACCGTCGATTTGTTTCGTAAAAGAATTTATTTACTTTTGTATGATGGGGTCCGCACAAAAATCCAATTCCGCTCGTCCGAATTTAGAACATTTTGTGATGTTTTGTTCGAACATTTCTCGGATCGGGATGCCAGGGTTATACATTCGACAATATAGAAACATAGCCTACTTATTATTATTAGTATGAGCCTATGTTGTCCTGAGAGGAGCAGCGGTGGCCCAGTTGTAGTGGTGGCGGCCCTGACTTACAAACAGAACTCTGTACCTGGTAACTGTGAGAGTGTTTTGCCGTGAGTGTGTTTTGAGCGTAGTAAAAGACAAAGAAAGAGGGTAGACAGATTTGTCTGCTCTTAACAATTTATTTTCCATCCACCCGCATTCTCCAGTCAACCCGCGATCATGGCGCTTGCAACAGCGTCGAAATATCGGAAGCTCAAAATAATGAACAATCACGGAAGATATCCCGTAAGTGACAGCGTAAGTTTAGTTAGTAGTGGGTTCGAACCCAGGCAGGCGTATTACTTTGTGTAATTTATTTCATCATCACTGCTCTCAAAACGGTGAAGGAAAACATCGTGAGGAAACCGGCATTTCCCAGCCGAGGGAACATACAGGCCGATTATACTATCATGCTATGATGTCCTAATGCTACACCAAGGTCTCTCTTAACACTTTCTACTTTCCTCGACCTAATGTTTAGAAATGAGTTGTCCAGCTTAGCCCGCCATCTCCTTCTGGACCAGCTACGTGGTCGTTTTCAGCCAGTTGGGACCCACTGAGGCTTCTTAGCTGCCTAATAATAGGAGATGCTAGCATTTCTTACGATCATTATTTTAAGGTCTAATTTGTTCCACATTAGAACTATACTTTAGAATTATAAGAACGGGGGGTTACCATGACGTCTTATAAGCATAATTGTTTTAATCTTATTTCAGAGTAGGAAAGGAAGTCTAACCCGATTTCTTTCCCACTATTAAAACAATACTGCTCATGTGGGCACAGAAAAGCTCTTCGGCTTAAAAAAATATTTTATAAACTGTCAAATAAATCACTGTGGGTTGAGATTAACATACCGGCCGACACTGCAAATTATCCAGTTATTAACTAGAGATATTTTCAAGAATTATTTTTTGTAATTATTATCAACTAAAAGTCACATCTAGCAGTATTTTTGGAATACGACCAGGTGCCTTAATACCACTCAACCATTTACTTGCCACCGGTTTCTAAATGCTTTATGGACAATAATATGTACTCAAATCTCATGAAAAGTGATTTTTTTGGATGTTGTTATTTGGTCAACCAATCAAAATGAGATTTAACAATTCGATACTTAGTTAATTATTGTGTTGTTTATTGTATCAGCCTAATAAAACTTCGTGTTTATTAAGGTATTTTATAGTCACTTTGTAAAGAATGGAGATATTTGATCTACTTTATTTATTTATTTAACACTTCAAGCACAAAGTACAGAGGCGGACTTAATGCTTTTACTTTCCCCATTCATTATCCAAATTCCGGATCAGTCTTAGCAAGATCGAAACTGAACGGCCTTTTAATCAATTAATTTGCCTGAAAAAAATCAAATGAATCCAAATTTAAGTGATCTTTAGATTGGAAACTGGTTACCCACGAAAGTAAAACAGGTCAATATAGCTTTTGGTGTTATTCTGACATTCTTGTCAATCTTTGATAAAGTCTTAGGATATAATGCAATGCAATATATTTTCAGAAATTAAATAAAAGTTTTTTAAAGTGCCTCCTTACTAGTGCCTAAATTAAAACTTATAAATCGTACATTTGCATAATTTGTAACACCTCACTACACAAACATACTATTTAGTTGTACTTGCAATATGTCACAAAAAAAGGTCCAGATCAAACGCTTTGTTCATGTGAACTTTGTTATCTCGTCGGAGGAAAGTAGTATTTTCAGGGCCAGCGATGTATTCCGGTGTCGCCCATCAAGTTTATCTTATCACCCTAGTATATAAGGCGCCTGACATTGTACAAATGCATCAGTGCATCGGAGCTGACATACCAATACAGACCACTCCTCATACACAATGCTGAAGCTGGTGGTGTTGTCCTGCATGATGGCTGCGGCCACAGCGAGTGTGCTGGCGCCCTTCGCGCCGCTCGCCTACACGGCACCCATCGCCTACTCCGCGTCTTTACTGGCGCCCTACGGCCACAACTACAGAGGACCACTGTCTTTGGCGCCTGGCCAGCCCGCCAACATCCTTGCCGCTGACGGCAGGCCCTTGGACACCCTGGATGTAAACCTGGACCGCTCCGCCCACTTCACAGCTAAAGCGCTCGAGGGTGGAGTACATTTGCTGAAAAAGCGCTCTGCTGCTTTCATCGCGCCCCTCGCCTACACGGCTCCCATCGCCTACTCGGCCCCGCTCCTGGCGCCCTACGGCAACAACTACAGAGGCCCCCTGTCCCTTGCTCCCGGCCAGCCCGCCAACATCCTCGGTGCTGACGGCAGGCCCCTCGACACCCTGGACGTGAACCTGGACCGCTCCGCGCACTACACCGCCAAGGCTCTCAGCGGCGGCATCCACTACCTGAAGAAGCGCTCAGCTCCCCTGATCGCGCCGCTCGGCCACGTGGTCGCCTCGCCGCTGGTCCACAGCGCGCCGCTCGCCTACTCCGCCCCCGTGTTCGGCTCGCGCCTGGCTGTGGCTCCTATCGCCTATTCCGGCGCGCCCATCGTCCGCTACTGGTAAACACTCGCACACACTGGACTTACTGAAATAAACGAATGACCTACTACAAAATTTTGTTTTGATCAATCACCAATCTGCTAAATTATGGCTTGTCAAGTCATTATTTTCGCCATGTGTTTTTTGTATGTATAATTGATTTATTGGGCTATGCACCCTCCAGCTAACAGTTCAGTGGCCAGAGCAGTCAACTGTACGACTAAAAGGAATGACCTTAAAACTGTTCAAAAACATATACCAGCTAAATATAAGGAATTATCGGTCCGTCCCGGCTTCGCACGGGTGCCTATGTTACTCAGGAATAATGTAGCATTCAAATGGTGAAAGAAGTTTTTAAATCGGTCCCGTAGCTTTTTTTGTTTTTTAGTTTTTCGTTACAAACATACAAATGTTTCCTCTTTATAATATTAGTATAGAAGTATAGACTAAGTAACCGTGTAAACCAAAATAACTAGTTTACCCAAATGTTCAATAATTTCAAAGAACAAGTAATGGTTGTATGTACCTACTTTTTTTTTCGGATGGGAAATCATCAAATGACCCGCACTCTTGGTGGAGCGGAAGGTAGTGTCAGATTTCTACTGACTAAAACCCATCCTACTTTACCCTTTGTGTTCCAGGGCCACGGTATCTCTTTCGAACAGTCCCGCAACCCATGGTTGTACCTCCTCAAGTAAACAACAATATGGACAGTAAAAGTCGTCTTAGCGCACATAATATATCAGTATCAATTACTTGACTATGTTAATTGACAGGTTACCGGCAGACCTTCAGCTATCGGATGTCAGCGACATGTAATCAAACAATTTGTTGCGTATTCAATGTATTGAAACAAAGATTGTTTGATCATACCTACGTTGACAATGACATGCGGCACGTAACACCGTCGAGGTGTTGTCATTTACATTGTAACGGGTCTAGGCGGGAAGCCAGATAAAGATATAAAGAAACATGAGATTTGCAAAAGGGTATTATAGGTTTGGTGCAGGCAGAGCATCTAGAGGAAATCTACATTTGTATTTTTAAATTACGAAACTGGGAATTAGAAAGAAGATCGGCTGTACTGTGCTCTCTTAATTTCAGAAGCGTTCTTCAATGAAAATATGTACATTATATGAAGCAATTAATAGGCTTTTCTTTCCATATTATATCTTTTTTTTATTAAACTGAACAAAGTAAAAACAAAGAAACGAATGTTTTACTAAGTCTGATCATCCAAACGCAATTATTTGCAATATCTAAACGTAGAAACGGTGACGGAGGCAATGGAGTTACCATATTTAATAGAATATGGAACTTCTATTTCTATAATAATACTAATTAGCAGGATTTTGCTCGTAGTAATAGTGAGTATCATGAGATGTTTGCTACCTACCCAAAACAAGCCGTTTACATTGCTGCGATAGCTTATCTGTTTTGTCCTAAAATCAAAACTCAAAATCAAAATCAAAGCATTTATTTCAAGTAGGCCAGTTACAGGCTTCTTTTTTATCAGGCTTTTGAATTTTCGCAACAAAGGCAACAGTGAAATATAGCTACAGTCCCAGTCACAAGGCACAAAAACTGTGAAAGTACTGTAGTTGCCCATTCCCTAACGTAGATCTCTATGGAGAAGAACGGGCAAGAAACTCCATGGACACTCTTTTAAATCAAAATACTTTAACAAAACCTTGGTTACATCATTCATGTTGAGATGGTACATTATGTGAGAACGATGCATCAAAATGTGTACGTAGTAAAAACAATTAAAAAATAAAATAATTACAACGGACAGCGCCCGTTCACGAACATGACGCATGTATCAGCACCATTCAGCTCAACCATTTTGAAGGGAACTAAATGATCCGACAAACGCGCCACCATCAGCGAGACATTTGAGTGAGCATGACATACTCCTAACCACCAGGGCACATTCAAGTCAAGAAAAGACTCAGGTTTCCAGCGAATGACAGCTTTCTAGTACATAGTACTTACACAATATGGGCTATGCGGCTATATAATACTAAAGAGATTGAATTTATACAATGCAAAGATACAACAAAAGAGTTATACAATCTTCAGCAGCTCCAACAATACTATTTAATGCTATCAATTTAGGCGCCCCTGTTCTTGTGGAGCAGGACCGGCATTGAGCCAAGCATTTTTATCAGTGATATAATCGTCCAACTTGTAATATGCTTTCTTACATAGTGTGCGTTTAATACATGTTTTAAATTTCGTTTCATTAAGTTCAAGAATACTTTGTGGAATTTTACAGCATCTCAAACAGTACCCCATGAAAGATGAGTCTACTTTAGCGAGTCTGAAGCCTGGCTGAACTAATTGGTCTCTATTTCTAGTACTGTAACGGTGTCTGTCACCCCTTTTATTAAATCAAATCTAAGCCATTTTTAATAAAACTTCTCCTATCTTTGGAAACGCAAATGAGTTCTTTGCTTTTAAGCCAGCCTCTTATTCGATTCGCAACATGTTTTATGTTACTAAATAATCATGCTATTAAAAAAATTAATGACTGCTGTTATTAAAAACGTGAAGTACGTACGTTACGTTTTTTTGGAGAATTTAGCTTAAATGGCAACATTCAAAGCTATGTCATCTATGATCAAAACAGAAGATGTCATAACTGTCAATTGTCACTTCTCTGTCTTGATCAATAAAAATCTTGATGTGGGGTTTTGTTGTGAATAGTTGTGTATTTTATTTGTTTACCAATCTTATTTATTTTGTGGACGAAAAATGTACAGTCAAAGTGTGCACAGATGATACGGGCCAGGACAATGTCATTGAGTACAGTTGCTGCTAGCATGCGTGAGGAGCATCTTATGGTGAATATGGTAATGCCGACGATGATGGCATGCCCACGCCGCCTGCCGCTTAATGATTTGAAGAAGTTCTTCTAAGACAAAAATATTATGATGCTTAAAATAAATGTTTTATTCAACTCCGTAATTAATGTTTCATTTTTGCCTAGTCCATGGCGCATTTACACATGGTCGTTCGCCCGAATTCGATTGCCTATTGCATTCGTCAAACGACCAAGTGTAAAAAAAACGTAGTCGAGTACCGGTACGCCCGTCTTTAAACTCGTCCAGCTTCACCCTTTGTTTTTTCACAATGTTAGCTTGTATGTACAGTCACGAGCGCCAATATGTATACACGTTCTTAAATTTAAAAGCAATTTTTGCGAGAAATGACGATTGTAACTTGGAGATAGGATCTTTTTTATAAAAATATGAGTACCAGAATACTATGTTCGTAACAACATGAAATTTTAATCAGAACAGTAGGAGAAAAACACTTTTCAAAGTTGTTAAGTGTTTACATATTGGTGCTCGTGACTGTATGCGATTGCTAGTATAATTGCGCCATTAAAGAAAAAACCGGCGAAAATCATAAGGCCATCACATTGGGTTGTGCAAGTGCGGGCTCCACAGGCTAAATACAGATGTTGGATTTTATAATAATGAAAGTATTTTTTTATGACATTATGGCTGACGTAGTAGTTGTCTATCCTATTATATAGTGTTATATGGATCTTTTGACACTCCATTGAAGTTGACAGGAGAGCGCTGTTGGTAAATACTTGTGAAATGTATTGAAAAATAATATGCGGCGTTAGTTCTGAGTTTGCCCGCGCGACAATGTTTTTATGAATTATGTAATTCTAGCCAAATTCAATATTAGAAAAATATGCTGTGATTACCTTTTATCTTAATTTGACCGAGACCTATCTTTTTTTATTTTATTTATTTAGGTAACCAACAGCGATCCATAAAATTATTTTACAAAATATACGTGTTACAGTTAATATGGCCAATTATAGGTTTCCCTGTATAACTGGGATATTTGTATAAATAAATGCGAACGGACTAATGCCAGATATTTCCAATTAAACAAAAAAAAAAAATAGCAATACAATACAAAATTATATTACATAAGGTTAAATTATGATTACAATTTTGAAAAATATAAAACAAAAAAAAGGTGGAATAATACAAGATATTAGAACAAGAAAAAGAAAACAATTGGTCGCTTGTCATTTATCGCCGTTTATAGTTTCAAGTAAACGTTTTTTGAATGTCGGTTTATTACAGTTAAATAAATCAACTTCAGAGAATTCCGAGTTATAAATTTGAGCAATACGAGTCAGTACACAGTTCCTGGCATAATTAGTGGAGTGCCTAGGAACGCGCAACATTGGCGTGTGACGAGTGCGCCGTAGGGGAGTGTTAAAAGTTATCTGTGCGACCAACTCCGGGCAATCAAGGCGTCCATTGAGTATGTCATAGAGCAAACACATGTCCATCACTTTACGCCTTTCTTCGAGTGTTAGCAGACCATAGGTTCGACAGCTATCTTCGTAACACATCGGAGGTTTACGGAGGCAAAAATTAAGATGGTTAATAATTTTTTTTTGAATCCTTTCTATTTGGTTCTTATAAATTATGTACTGGGGGGACCAGATTTGGCACGCATATTCTAATACGCTGCGCGCATAAGCAAAATATACAGATTTAAGAGCTCCAATATTTTTAAATACCTTACATGACCTAAGAACAAATGCTAGGTTCTTATAAGCTTTTGTGCTAATAAGGTATATGTGATCTGAGAACATTAATTTACTGTCAAACATAACTCCTAAATCCCTAACCATCTGGACTTTATTTATGATAATTCCATTAAAATTATATGAGTAAACAATCGGGGTCCTCTTACGTGTGTAACTGATACATTGACACTTTGCAACGTTTACACTGATCTTGTTTTTTGCGTAGTAATTATTTAAGTTATTGAGATCCTTTTGAAGGGCCTTACAATCATCGGGTGATGCTATTTTATAAAATACTTTTTTATCATCAGCATACATTAAGTGATAAGTGTGTTCAAAAGAATCGGTGATGTCAAATAGATATGCGTTGTAAAAAAGAGGCCCCAAATGAGATCCCTGGGGAACGCCGCTAGGGATTTCAATGAAGTTGGAACGGTAACCTCCTAGAACGACAGCTTGTGATCGTTTAAATAAATATGATTGTACCCATCTTAAAAGGTCCCCGCGTATACCCAGTCTGTACAGCTTTCTGAGCAAGATGACGTGATCCACACGATCAAAAGCTTTTTCGAAATCTGTGTAGATCACGTCAACCTGCCCCCCGTTATCTGTATTCTCAAGAACGAAGTTAGAGAAACTAACTAAATTAGAGACAGTCGATCGTTTCTTTAAAAAACCATGTTGCTTGGAAGAGATTCCTCTAAGAATATATGGATAGATAGCGTTATATACCAGTTTTTCAAATACTTTACCAATTGTGTTTAGTATAGAAATACCCCTATAATTTCCTATCATTGTCGGGGACCTTTTTATGAATTTGGGAAGGTGCATACTTTTAAAGAAATATTAAAAATAGTACTAATTGGAGGTGCCAAAGATTTTGCACAGTTCTTCCAAAATACTGGGGGTATACCGTCACATCCAGGGCCCTTATTCGCACCTAAGGCACTCAACGACCTCTCCACGGTTGACGAAGTGAATTGCAAGGTGGAAATTATGTCAGGACAGTGATCTTCTTCGTCCGTTGTCAATGAATTAGCAAGGCTATAGTCAGAGGGTTCACCAAATACGCCGTGGAAGAAGTCATTGAAAGCCTCACAAATTTCCCGACCCTCAGAATAGCTGATGTTATTGTGAGATAACATTTTTGGATAATTGGAGCCTCCACGCATGTTTTTTATGTAGGTCCAAAACAGTTTTGGATCATTTTTCAAATTGCGTTCCATTTCTTGCAAGTGTTTATTATAACAAATCTCGTGGACTTGTCGCTCTCTATCTCGTAATAATGCGAATTCGTCGTAATCTAATAAGTTACCATACCGTTTCCATCGCGAGTGTGCTTTGCTTTTTTCTTTAATAATTTTAATTAAAGATTTGCTATACCAGACAGGATATTTACGTGATCCTGACCTTCGATTGAAAGGTACATATTTATCAATTCCTGTTTGAGTTATTTTATAGAATGTTTCCACGGCAGCACTTGTTGATGTGTTGACTAAAATTGAGCGCCAATCAAGTTCAGAAAAATAACTATTCAACAGTACGAAGTCAGCTTTGCGGTAATTATGTCTAGGAGTGGACAGCTCACGGAGCGGAGACAGTTTCTCCGCTCCGTGAGCTGTCACGGTCAGATATTTCGATAGTAATTACTGGATGAGGTAAGTCAGTCTTCACAAGGGGTGATAGACACTCAGTTATTTCAAGTGGTAAGTTGGACAAAGCTAGATCAAGAGTATGCCCCCTGTGCTGCCCCTGTGGTTGGGTAGCGTATTGTACTGTGTTACTCCTAAAAATGCCAAATCATTAACTAAGCGCGCGGCAGCGTTCTGCATCTCGACGGCACCTTGTTTCAAAAAAGTCGGTCCACTTAAATTCCATTTTATACATGGAAGATTGAAATCGCCCGCAAGTAAGCAATTACATGTATTAGTGCTGTGAGTAAATACCTTCGTGACACCTTGCAAGACGTAGTCGATATCCGAGGGTATCCGATGAGTATCCGGCGGTACGTAAGCAAGGCTTATGCAAAGATCAGCTGTCGCCGACAACACGCGAGCCGGTATTACTAAAGTCAACAATTCCGAAGCAATCGCATTTTGCTCGTGCTCAACTCACCACGCACCCAGCTCGTGCCGCGAGAGTATCATCACATCGCCACCTGAGGATTTGCCAGTCGCGCCTAGATCACGGTCTTTACGAAACACGTCATATCTATCCCCCATCACACAATTCCCCATCAAAAATGCCGCTGTGTAACCATGTTTCCGTTATAATAATTATATCATAACAGTTACACATAATGTTTTGTTGGAATTGTGTAGTTTTAGTCCTTAAACCATGGCAGTTCTGATAGTAAACGCTTAAGATTCGGGGCTTGATTGTATTTTGAGAGTATTATTACGAATGTACGCAAGCTCTAAGTGTGGTCCCCAGATTGCCTGGTCAGCTGCCATTGTTCTTTAGTAGTAATTCTTAATAGCTTAACTCGATTTTGTCAGCTATACTCGGTTTAGCTTCACAAAATAAAATACACAATGATACATTGCCATCCAATGTGGCAATGTTTGCCAGCCTTCTGGGCACTTTCGACAGGACGAATTTTTTGACGCCCTTTAGTCATTTCTGCTTTTAAACATGTACGATTAAATTTATACATTAATTTAAGATTAAATTATTTTTTTTTTTATTTAATTTAATTTTTTATTTAATTTTTATTATTATTTTAGGTTCGTATAGTTAGTGGATACATTATTGCTGACCTTCACGTTCATTATTGGAGTTTAGAATGTGCTGAAGGAAACTACGTCAGGGAAACATTTCTTGCAAACAAATGTAAAATATTATTTCCAAGTCAAGTAGCCCCAAATGTCGGTATCATATAGGGATTTACAATCCTTCTACAGCTATTTTACCTCTGCTTTTGGTTCACTGTCAAATCACAGTGTTTTTTATTACCGTTACAATAAGTTCGCTATTGGGTTGTCGCCACTGATAAGTCTGTTAAAATCACAATGACCTTTACTTCGGTCAAAATAAGATCACTATTGGGTTGTTGCTGTAAGAGGTAAAATACCTGTGAATGAACTGTGATCAAGTCTCACAGTTCCTACCTATATTCTAAAGCCATTATAACAATTTAGGAAGATAAATAAGTAAAAAAGAATAAGATATGCCAAAATGCATTTATTATATTTAGTATTTACAACTTGTGGAGCAATATGAGTTATTTACCAGTAGTGAGCAATGGGCGCAGCGGAGTAGGCGATGGAAGCCACAGCCAGGCGCGAGCTGAGCACAGGGGCGGAGTAGGCGAGCGGCGCGCTGTGGACCAGCGGCGAGGAGACCACGTGGCCGAGCGGCGCGATCAGGGGAGCCGAGCGCTTCTTCAGGTAGTGGATGCCGCCGCTGAGAGCCTTGGCGGTGTAGTGCGCGGATCGGTCCAGGTTCACGTCCAGGGTGTCGAGGGGCCTGCCGTCAGCAGCGAGGATGTTGGCGGGCTGACCGGGAGCGAGGGACAGGGGGCCTCTGTAGTTGTGACCGTAGGGTGCCAGGAGCGGGGCCGCGTAAGCAAGGGGTGCGACCAGACCAACAGAGCGCTTCTTCAGCAAATGCACGCCTGCGTTGAGTGCCCTAGCGGTGTAGTGCGCGGAGCGATCCAAGTTCACATCCAGGGTATCCAGAGGCCTACCATCGGCGGCGAGGATGTTGGCGGGCTGACCAGGTGCCAGAGACAGCGGTCCTCTGTAGTTGTGACCGTAGGGCGCCAACAGAGGCGCAGCGTAGGCAAGAGGTGCGGTGTAGGCGAGCGGCGCGAAGGGCGCCAGCGCGCTCGCTGTGGCCGCGGCCATCATGCAGGACAACACCACCAGCTTCAGCATTGTGAATGAGGAGTGGTCTGTGTTGGTATGTCAGCTCAGATGCACTGATGCATTCTTGCGGTGACAGACGCCTTATATACTAGTGTAAGTGATAAGATTAACATGATAGGCGTCGGCGGAATGCATCGTTGACCATGAAAAGACAACTTTTCTTCGAGAAAATAATTCATACGAACAAAGCAGCACATAGAACACAGCACTGTGCTACCTTTATAGATATAGGTATTATTAATACCTATAAAACTAATATCATGTTTGGTTACATTACCTAAGTAATTAAAATGCAAATTTTGTTTATTTCTCACAAAATGACAATATATTTTTATGGTCTACCTTATATCATCATTCTCTTGCCCTTATCCCAATTCATTTGGGGTCGGCGCAGCATGTCTTCTTCTTCCATACTTCTCTATTACTCGTCATCTCATCAGACACCTCCTTTCTTGCCATATCTATCTTTACACAGTCCATCCATCGTTTCTTTGGTCTACCTTATAATAGTTAACAAAAGAGAAACAAAGGGCTCACACATCTTATTAAGAATCAAAGGTTTACCCGTAAACTATGGAAAATAAAAAACAATTGGCACTTCTTGGAACCGATGTGGAAACAACTTGACTAATACAAGCGAAACTTGCAACAGTTGTGAGTTCGACACAAATATGACTTCGTTGATTAAGATCCCCAACAAATTGTAATTTATTGTGATCCCTTGACGACCAAGTAGTTCAGGTCATAACATGAGTATGTAGAGCACAAGATGAAGTGAGACTAGTGAGAGTGATGTAACAGAAGATAGGTCTATACTTAGCCCAACAGAGAGCTGATGTTATTACGATATGATCCAAGTTCAACTCAACTTTACTTATACGTGAAGACACCACTTTATGGTCAAAATTTTCTTTTTTTAAATTCCGTAACAGCAATAGAACTTCAGTAATTAATTTCTTATTTCAGTAACAGAAACATATATTTCTGTAGGGTTGCATGTTACTGACCAAAATGAAACATGTAAATATTTTTCAAGTACTTTTAACTAAAAAATTAATAGTACATACCCTCCTTATTCACTCCATCTCGCTCGCCTTATTTCTGTCTAAAATCTACTTTTAAAGAAATCTGATACTGACACTCTTTCTTTATGTTTTTTTTAGATACAAGTCAGACACACAACACAGATAATAACCACTGCGTAAAGCCGCATTCAGGCACATATTGCTTCATTTCTATATTGTTAGGAAGAAATGTGGTTTTACGTAGCACATGTTAGTTCTATGGCAAGGAGTGACAACTTCAAAATTGTCTCTTGTCGCGCGCTCGGGAGACGCTTGTTGGGAATATCGCTCAAAGGGCTGTAAGATTTATATTTTCCTATTTTGTGAACTTAATCGCTATTTTTGTGAACAATTACGTGTTAATTGAATTCGTTATGATTTGTGGCGGTTTAGGTTAGTTTCAGTGATTGATATTTTGTTCCAAGTTAGATTAAACGGTTGTCTTCATTATTTTGTGAGCCTCGTTGTCTTTTTTTTAAACATCTTCGCTTCTGTTTGCTAAAAATATATTATTTCTGGATATTTCATTGTTGTGCCATTGTATCTATAAACGTAGAATGCAAGCAAGTATCTGTTATCGGTACCTACTAAACTATTCTTACCTAACCTTATCAAAAGAATTAATTGCAATATGTTCTCGCCAGCGGTTTTACTGTTGAGCTATTTCCACTCTGTTAACGTCTGCACATAGACATATAATTCTAAGAACTAAATCCCTTAACAATATTCAAAACTGAATTAACAAGTAATCCATTCAAATAAATAAAATTGAAGTGCCTTGTGGCATTAAGTCCGCATATGTACCACTCTTGTACTTCAAGTTTAAATAAATAAATAAGTGTCTGCTTGTAATTTCAAAATAACAGCTTTTTACTGAATGCATATGAAAGTATATACGGTACAAATAACAAAAAAATAATTTTATAAAATTTTGTCTGTCTGTTTATTCCGGCTAATCTCCAAAACGGCTGGACCGATTTTGACGGGACTTTTACTGGCAGTAACAAAAAAGTTATAAGGAGTAACTTAGGCTAATTTTATTTTAGAACAAGAATTGGAGTTCCGTGAAATTGTTAACAAAATCCGATTGAAATAAGGCAACAGCCATACTACCCGTATCCATCAATCTCGACTCCACTTGAATGTGCGTTCGGCACTTTCTGAGCAGTCAATTTAAAAAACCATTTGAACCATCTTTAACTATTTTTACCACTTCTCGAGCAAATTTTCATATAATGTGTAGTTTGTCCATTGCTTGAAAAAAAAAAATTTCAACTCCTGACTTGAATACTGGCTAGTACCTAGTAGCATCATGAGTAGCCGAGAACCAAAAAAGGCGAGTGATTAGAGAAACCTTTATCCAGAAATATCCTGCTATAGATTGATGATTGAAGATGATGACACTGTCACACCAAAGACTACCCAAGATCCAAAAACATGTTACCAAATCTAAATATTTAGTTTTCAAGACTTGCCAAAAACTATCTGTATGATGACAAGAATGCCAAAAACGACCAAAACACTTGACAAACTTCGGAAACATTGAAATTGAAGCAAATTAAGTAGAATTGTCAATATCGACCAGAGATGCTCGTGCTATAAATGTCAAAAGTTCAAATCAATCACTGTCGCCAGTCACATGTATACAAGTTACGCAATAGCGAAGCGTATTATATACGTAATAAGCATATTAATAAAATATATACAATTAATATCGACGAGACGGGTATAAGTGTATGATGATTAAAGAAAAATGCTTTTTTCCGAGTAACTCTCTTTATAAACTATAGGCAGATACATTGTCGAATATACTAAACTTTCTTTACACAGTATTTCAATAATGAGGTCCCAGGATGCCGGCATGCCCCAAATGGCCGATGCCCAGAGGAGCGACGGGTGCGCCCCAGCCGAGGTGTCCAGCAGCGGGCAGGGCTAGGGCAGCAGGCGCCAGAGCTGGAGCCAGGCCGTGGGCCCCGGCTAAAGGCCATGCGCCGAGCAGGGGAGCCGAGCGCTTGCCCAGCAGGTGACCGTGCGCTCCGGCACCCAGCAGGTGCGCGTGAGCTCCGACACCCAGCAGGTGCGCGTGCGCTCCGGCCGCAGCTTGAATACCATGGTCCACAGCCCTGGCGGTGAAGTGCACGGCACGGTCGGCGTTCACACTGAGGGTGTCCAGAGGCCTGCCGTCTTGAGCAATGATGCTGGCGGGCTGGCCGGGAGCAAGTGACACGGGTCCTCTGTAGTTGGCGGCGGCACCGCCCAGAGGCGCAGGGACAACGACGGGACCGGCGACGCCAACAGCGGGAGCGTGGGCAGCGTGTCCGGCCAGCAGCGGAGCGGCCAGCGCCGGCGCGACTAGCGGGGCGCCGAGGTGTGCACCCAAACCCCATGGAGCTCCGACGCCTAAACCATGGATGCCGAGAGGACCGAGGCCGAGGCCGAGCGCGCCGAAACCGCTGGGCTTGGCAGCCACGAGGGCCAGTACGGAGGACAACACCACCAGCTTGAACATTGTGGTCTGTGTTGTTTTCTTAGCAGAGAGCAACTGTAATTCTTACCCTCTAAGCTTCAGCTTATATACCAATCAATTTCGTAGGCGTATTCCAGATACCTTTGTGACGTCAGCAAATATGCGGCTAGGCGTTGGCTGTAGGTCGCCGGTGGATAGAAAAGGACCATGGGGCGGCGCAGGCGCCACAAGCAGTGTCCGCCGAAGCGGGTTTTAAGATAATGCAAAAGTCAACTCTAAACAAAACAGTATACATTTGAAAATGACTCCAGAACAGACAGTTAGTACTTCCCTGTTCACCTTGAACGTTGATAAAGGGCCGTTCACTTTAGGTGATTAAAAACCTCGATGTGCAAAAATTCTAAATTACCTCCGCACTGCGTAATAATAATGAGTTTCGCTCGTGACATAGATGATGTCAATTAACTCACCTATATCTTCGTTATATAATAAATTAAAATTTTCGGTACTGCGACGTAAAGTGTCAATGACTCCTTACTTTAATTTGTAGGCACACTTTAATCTAAATGCCGCTTAACGTAGGTAATTTTACAAGCGAATAAGTTCAGTTTAGAAAATTAGACGAAAATTATGAAACTTTATAAGTAATTACGGGGAAATTATTGAGAAAAGTATGTAAGGTAGTTAATTGGAAAACCTCTTCTGAAACAACCGTCTTTCGTACCAATGTACATATTTAATTTTCCCTAGGTACATTCTTTCAAATTATAGATACCTAAGTACTTTCTTTAAAGTTATAGATATCTGATGTAAACTATAAAAAATAGCATCCTGATTCTCACTTTTAATTGAATTGATTCTTTATCATGTCATGTCGAGATACTCCTTAACCGATATAGCATCTGCCAATGAAGATGGCCGACGCATGCACATTAAATTGACGAAATGAACTAATGACAGATTGCAGAGCATCACACACGTTTTCTCTCCGTTAGTGTTCGCCTGTCATCGTTTGCACTGTGATTGCGGACTCATCTTTATCTTTTTTCGTGGTTACTAAGGCACCTAAAGAAAATAAGTAAGCCTGATCAATTAGGTACACTGTCCCAATTGATCAGGCTTACTTTTTTTTTTTTTTTTTTGTCCCAGTAGTATTTTATACTGACTCTTATTACCTAATTTAATGTTTGTGTTTAATAATATTTGCATGCTATTTTATGGCGAAATGTGTCATTGCACTTCATGTCATTTTTATCATCTTTTGTACCACATTTACAGCAAATAAATAATTTTGATTTTGACTTTAACTTTGAAACGAAAAGCTTTTGATTTGTATTTATATTGAAGATAATATGTTTGTAAGATTTTTTTTAGTTTGAGGTTGTTGTAAATAAATTGATTTAAAAGACAGACTATATTTTTTCCAACATTTACACTGATGACGAATCGGGAACATCAATTTTAAATTAAAAAATTGGTTACTAATCGGAACAGCGATGTGTCGGGAATAACTCATATTAATATCGTTTGAAGGTAATACTATATATATTGTCGTCGAATCGCTCCTAATACGTGCTCTAAATTCAAATAACTGGTGTTTCACAATAAGCTAGGATAAATACCTACACACATTTTGTCGTAGGTACTGCGGTCAATGACCGGCGATTTTCCTGAAAACAGATACGTTTTCACTTTACAAAATCACATTAGACCTCGTCGGATCATTAAAAACGGCATCTGGCATTCCCAAGGGTTACCAAAATGTCCGGATCTAGGGTCGTATTGGTAGTTAAGCAAGATTAATACTATTTTCAAGCAGCCTAATCTACTTTAAGTATTTAAGGGCCAGCTCCCAGCTTCCATACGATTGATCATGAGTTTTTTTTGAATAACAGTGCCCATAATTGGTAATTTATCAAAATAACGTTCCTGTTTTTGTTCCACTAATTCTAAGGCATAACCTACAAGATAAATGTTGAAGTCGTCACATATAAATAATAATAATAATATATGCCTGAAAAAAAAGACCGATCAGCCTTGAATGCTCCCGTTGCTGGGACACAGAGCTCCCCTCTCTGATGATGACCACAGGCCCACCACACAAGCCCAGTGTGGGTTAGTGGATGTCACAATTTTACGATTTGTTCAGTTCTAAAACACAATATTTTATTTTCCCTTAACATTTTGAAATTTACACAATAAATGGCCTGTCTGGTACGGCCGTCTTCGTCTTTCACTAGACCATCTCTGCTCTATGGTGAAACGAAATCATCAAACTTGCAATAGAAACCTCATATTATGATAGGTGACAGCAGTGAAACTAAATAACTTACCGCAAACTTTATAACGTACCTACTTTTATTAATTATCACGGCGAATGATCATTAAACAAATATTCGGTGAGTACAAAAAATATTTTGTAGGTTGTAAAACTTAAATGCTTAATGGATTTGGCCGCTGAACCCGCCCCTAATTGCAACCCTTTCATCGCATTCCAGTGAATTTGAACCGCTGAACCCTAAATTAATAAAGTATACAATAACCACAACACTCTGATAGAGTGTTTTCATGAAAAATATGCCTTGAATAGTGTTTATAATTTAGGTTCTAATTTATTTTTGAATTTACAAAGCTTTTAAAGAACAAAGTGTGATAAATTACGTTCAGACTGTTTTAAGAAAAAAAAAATCGTATTCGAGGGATTAATTAATCCTATCTTATAGGTCTAAGATATAGTTTTAATAAATCTACTCATATATCGAGATTCCATGTCGTATATAAAAATTGATTAACCTTAACAGACTTAGGTCATATATACGGGACAAAAAAACAAAATTGTCATTCGAGATTATAAGGGCAGATATCCTGAATCAGTTTTGTCATCGTCATAATTTACATCAAAAGATTTCTAAGGGGTCTATGACCTGCACAAATTATACGATATCTACACACTTTCTGTTTTTGCTATGAAAATAAAAGCAGACGGTAAAAACCAAGGAAAGTAAAAAATGGAACTTATAATAGGTGCCGACAAGCGGGTTATACATGACATTCTTGATGATGACATTCTGATAAGACAACCTCTTAATTCTCTACTAAAAGTTAATCTTATTATTGTAGGTTTTATGTTTGTATATTTACTATATTATACTTACTGATCCGATTCTAAAAATAATTTCACTAATAGGACACATTATCCCCGAGTGTCTTATGCTACATTTAAAACATTCCCGGGGAACAATTTCCGACCATAACGCGAACGAAACCGCGGGCAATAACTAACTTATAAAGTAACAGTTAAAATATAAACAATGCATACATATTCATCTTCATACGAGCAAAAAGCAAACACATGAACTTGACACCGCATGCAGTCACGAGAGTGTGACGTCGGAACCGGTTGCGTGCGCGTACGCCGCTCTGACGTACACACATACGGTCCTTTCACAGTTCGTTTACGTCTAACAGCAGCAAACCAACAACTACTTTATAGTCATGGAGATAAAGATCACTGTTATTTGACAGACTTGTCAGTGACAGTAACCGAATAGCAACCGTATTAAAATAATATTAAAGATCAGTGTCATTTTGAAAGTGACGCCGAAGAAGTTAACTAATCTTGACAGAACCGTACACATATACCAGTTTCACATGCGCATATACCAGTTACACATACATATATTAACAACGTGTTTCGTTCATGTTTTTGCCCGTATGGCTATGCTGACCTTGGCTCTTGGCCTTCTTGAAACTGAAATATGATTTCAATGGAAGAAATGATGAAGCAAGTTTTTGTTACGTGTTAATAATCGTAGGTGTTGTTTTTGTTAAGGTTTTTGTAGTTTAATGTAATTGTGGTAAGAAAATGAAAGTAAGCAGGTAAATCCATAGTAAAAAAGTTAAGATCGTCTGTCTGTTTGTTTCTAACAAATCAAACTAATTCTAATCTACTTTCAAATTATAATAACAGCACAGAAGAATCTTTTGAACACCGATTATGGAAAACTTAGTGGAACCTTGTTAAGCTAGCTAATGTTCACAACTGTCTGTATCTAACTTCGTTTTGTAGGAAAATGTATACTGGTTTGCCCCAGTAGCGTAGCGTAGGCGGCAAGGGGGGCCATGGCCCCGTGTGGCGAGTTTCAGGGGGTGGCAGAGAGCAAGAGCCAGGTCGCGGCATGCGGAGCCAGGCGGCAGCGTCAGGTCATAGTTATCAGATCAGGTAATTAAATTAATCGGGACTATGTTGCAAAAACAGGGACAACCAAGAAGTGGAGCATTTTCCTTAGTTTACGCCGCTGGCCCGGGGTGGCTTTTCATACAAGCCTCACGTATAATCCGGTCTGCCGCCCCGTATTTTCTAGATACAAGCACTATATTCTTCTAGCCTGCTGCCCACCTTTTTTTATATCTGTATTTATGGTAAAAAAAAATCGAACCTATCTGGGATGCAAAAATTCTTCTAGCTCGCTTCGCTCGCTCTTACAGCTAAGTTTTCTAGATCTTTAATGCATTCGTAGAAAAAGTATGTTAAAATCCATTTGTTTGAATCATGAAAAGAAATCTGTTACCTATCCGAACTATCCTATCCGACAGGGAGCTAAAATTTTCGAGCTCGCTTCGCTCGCTCTTGCAAGTAGAAACTTGCTTTCAAGTCTAAAGCTTTTATGTCGAAAAGTCGATAAAAAAAACTTATTTATCTATTTGAATAGTTAAAATAAAATGCAATTTATCCGATGTACTAAAAAAATTTAAGCTCGCCGTTTGTTAATTTTCGGAACGGCAAACCTTGTACACTAGGTATTAGCTATATTGGCAATTGAACATGACATACCTACATACATACGAACAAATGATCATCATCATCATTCTCTTGTACTTCAAAATTCATTAGAGGCGCAGCATAGCTTCCTCTTCCATACCTCTTTAACCCTTTATTAGTCGTCATCTCTGGTGTCTGACCTCCTTTCTGAAATGAAATTGTATTTAAAAAAGATTTTAATTTTAAAACTAAACATAAAGAATAACATTTTTAAATAATTAAAAAAATGCTTTGTATTTTTACTCTTTCCTACGTGTCTTTACTAATTATGAAAATAGAGGGGGCGGCCAAAATTACTGTCTGCCTCGGGCGGCCAAACCCCACGCTAAGCCACTGGATCGCCCACTTATATCCGGACTCTACCAAAGCATTACGAGCGGCAGTCACTCGTCACCACTTTGGTGGAGTCCGGGTCTTAGATCTACGGCTACGTTACGCACAAAACATATGCTGGCAAACTAATGAAACGTAGGAAATCTCTTTGCACACATCCTTCGAACTTGCGCAGCAGTGAAGCGGTGCCTTTATATTCGTCTGCTTAGTCTGCTAATTAACATTTAGATTTATTTGAAAACTGTACAGAACGGTCTCCCTTATTCTGTATCGACAGACGACACCATCCCGTCGAGTTTTAATTAATTTAAAGTATTTGCCCGTGTACTTCATCGGCTAAGTCCATAGTAATGAAGCGGGCGGGATTTATTTTAAAGAGACACTTTTTACTTTACTTATAACTTATGAGGTAGGTACAGCCGCATCAGGCCGTAGCGCATCACGTGTTCATAGAAATAAAGTTAGAGCCCACCCGTCCGTCTGTCTGAGCTAAGTCCGTCTATTAATTGTTCTTATTTTTCTGGGTTACAAGTAATTTTCCTGTTTACGCGCCTACTTCTGAAAATAATTTAGAGCAATTCGATTATTATGATACACGTGCCATAATAACACGTTTTAATTTATTTCGTAAGCTTTCACTCAAGGACCCGAGTTACTGCTGAAAATTACCTTATCAAGAACCTTGGTAAATAAAATGTAACAATCCAACGCACGTGTCGACTGGGCACCTACAGAGATCATCCTCTGCCTAGCCTTTTCCCCACTATACTGACTGGGGTCGGCTCCCAGTCTAACCGGCGCGGTGAGCTATAGAGATCACGGGTTCGAATCCCAACTGATGCACTATTAGGTGTGGTGCATATCGATCACACCTTCTCTGTGTGAGAAAAGCAGGCTAATAATAAGGCAGGGTATAGTATGTTCCATATTAGTTTTCGTTTCTCTAACTTATTTCATTACCACTGCTCTCATAACGACGAACAAAAACAACGTGAGTTAACAGCCACGTCCCAGGATCAAACATTCGAAGACATGTGTGACAGCCAACCCGCAATGGACCGCGTGGTGATTACAGCCCACTGTCTCACGGAGAGGTGTTTATGTCCACCGAATAATACACCAATATTAGGTTCTATTTAAGTTGCATATGTAATCTTTAATAAAATAATTCAATCCATTTTAATTTAATCTATTCTAATTTATTTTAATCTATGTTATTTAATTTAATTTAATTCAATGTAATCAATTAAGTTTTAATAGTTTTTTTATTTTTTTTTATTCCTGTTTTAGTTATTTTAATTATTTAATTGTGTAATTATCCGCGCATAATGTAGTGCAGGCTGTGGTTTTCTGTAAGTGATGAAGCGCTTAGATTTAAGTTTGCAATGTACAAATTATAATGTAACAGTGTACTCATTGTTGAGAAGCCTAATAAATAAATAAATAAATATTTTGAAGTAGTCATTGTCTTTCTTCAGCCTTACCTATACAGCCTTAGTTCTACATAAACAACCTATAAAAGTAGGTATATTAGGTGCCTTGGTCCATATTTGATTAACAAGTTTAGCAGTATCATGGCGGGAAGTGGGGCTAGGGCGTTTAGCTGATGTAATGGAAAGTCAAATTACATCATCATTGTTTTATAGCAATTTATTAATTTTATACTATGTGAGCTGAATTATAATTATGGCAAATTGTTTTTTTTTTTTTGTTTTTGATCTTATGTTTATTTTTATCGAATACTATGATGAGCTAGGCTTAAATATAATTTGATGTCCACATTAGGGCTGTCAGTTTAGATCTGAACGAATGTGAATTTAAGAACGTAAATGTTATAATTTACAGTTTAATAAGCAATGTATGTTAGCTTGTTACAGCTAGTCAGTGGCCCAAAAAGTCTGAAAACCAGTCTTACCTAGGGGTATCGTATTACCCTGTACTAACTGGATTTTGGAGGTCAGATTGTCAGTCGCTCCATGTAAAATACTGGTATCCAGCTGCATCCGGTTAGACTGGAAGCCATCCCCAACATAGTTGAGAAAAGGCTAGGCAGATGATGATGATGATGTATGTTAGTTTATTAGGTTTACAAATTAACCCACTAACAATTATCACCTGGTGGAAATCTCTTCTGTTTCACTACTCAAATTTTAAAAAATCGCTTTCGCTCGTTCCTTTGTCACAGCTTTATGAATCCACCGGACTGGGAAATTTTAATAAGTAACATTCCGGAACAGTCGCACTCGCAGGTCCATCGCTTCAATTAAAAAGGTTCAAACGGGGACAAGTTGAACGAACTCTAAGGAAACTTGAATATACATCCTGTGACCAGCACTGGTAGTTTGGGGATTTTCCCCCCTTTTTTGGGAAAAAAATCGTCGTTGGGGAAATTAAATCCTTGGAAAAATTTGGGAATTTTCAAACTTCATTCCTCCTAGGACATCAGACTGTAAAACTTAGGAAGTATACTGCATACACAGACACCAAATTCTATACCTTGTGCTGGCAGATAAGAGGTGGCGTGGAATCCGTGGGGATGTGCACTGCTAGAGTGCGTAAGACCCGTTCATTTTGTGAATAAATATAGTTTAACCTAATTTGAACCTAATTGATATCTAATTAGAAACAAAACTGTTTTATGCCGTCACATCACCATCTCAGGTCCAGTTGAAAACCAGCGTTGGGCACTAGCTGCTCGGCAGTCTGCTGAACTGGGCCTATTTGGCGCAGCCGTGAGACACACAATATTATCTCTTTTTTCTGTTTAGTTTTAAGTTTTATTGTGTAGATTTAAGTTTTTTTTTTTTTTTTTGTTTGTTGTGTGCACTTATGGCATGTGCCAAATAAATATTTTTTCTTTCTTTTTTTAATATCTCCCCATTTTTTCGTGCGTTGGGGGAAAAAAAATGAATTTGGGGATAATTCAACAACTTGATCTAACAACACTGCTGTGACCGGCTTCCGAGCAGCTGTGACAGGCGAATATTAATAGAAACGACTATCTCGGAACTAATACATCAAGCTGTTGGCACATTATGTTAAGCTTGCGAATACCGTCCATAAATATGACTGCCTCGTTGATCTAGTAGTCACAATGTGCGACTGCTGAACCTACGGTATTAGATTCGTTTTAAGGGTTGATCAAATTATTATTAGGGATTTGCATAAAGATTTTTTTAAAAGCAGCTCGTAGTCTTTGTAGGAATGGGCTCAATCCTATTATCTTGTCATGGTCTCTGACAAAAAAAAGAACAACAAAGAGGAGCTCGTGGCTAAATAATAACAGCCGCTCGGGTCGATCTTTAGGTTAAGCCGTGCTTGCCTGGGTTGGTCTGTGGATGGGTGACCGCCCATTTAATACCGAGTTTCCTCCGTGCCTCGGAAAGCACGTTAAGCCGTTGGTCCCGGTTGTCATTTGTAGATCTTTGACAGTCGTTAGGCAGTCAGTGGCCCAAAAAGTCTGACAACCAGTCTTACCAAGGGGTATCGTATTACCCAGTACTGACTGGGTTGTGGAGGTCAGATAGGCAGTCGCTCCATGTAAAATACTGGTATTCAGCTGCATCCGGTTAGACTGGAAGCCGACCCCAATATAGTTGGGAAAAGGCTAGGCAGATGATGATGGTCTCTGACAAAAAAAATATAATAAAAACAAAAATATCGGGAACTCAAAACAAGCAGTAAACATGGTAAATATCCCGTTTCTAGTGTTTATGATAGCGCTGACCAGAACATAGATTTAGATACTTCACCACGCCTACTTCTTGCAGGGTTACTTCAACACATGCAGGCGTGTTGTTATGTTACAGGTCCTAACAATAAATGATCTCGTAGCGATAACGCATACATTACAACATTGGTGTGCCGGTCGATTTTTTGTTCGTTTCTGTATGCTACAGAATCTGTTGGCCAAAAAAGTCTCATGTGGAAATCGAACCCATGGCACCTAGCATAGCAGCCAATCGTTCAGCCACTACACTTCGTGACAGTTTACCTGCAATACTTAGGCAGTTACTCTCAGTTCTCAGAAATTGTTTACGCAACAAACTATTCTGTTATTATTACTAACTAACTGTGCCCCGCGAGTTTCGTCCTCGTGAAATTGTTAACAATTTCAAGGGTTTTTTTTTTTGCAGGGAACCCTAATCCATTTTCTATTTTTTTTTTTTTAATGAAGCTTTAAGCCACATTAGGAATTTTTCCTGTATCGTGGGTGCGTTTACAAGCATTTAAATTCACATATACAAACAGCCAGACCAGGAACAACTACCTGTAGGCCATACAAATATTTGTTCCGTGCAGGAATCGAACGCGCGACACGAAGCGCAGCAGTCAATCGCTCAGCCACTGCGCCAACCGTGCTGTCAAAATAAAAGTAAGTTACTCCTTATAACATCAGCTATCTGCCAGTAAAAGTTTTATCAAATTTGTCCAGCCGTTTCGAAAATTAGCCGGAATAAACAGACAGACAGACAGACAAACGGACAAAAATTAAAAAAAATGTTTTATTGTTATAACCGCCGTATATACTTTTCATATGCTGTTATTTTGAAATAACAAACAGACATTTCAATGAAATTTATTTGTATGTATGTATAGATATCTGAATACTGTTATAACTTCAAAGTTATGTTACGTTTGTTAGTATAAAATACAGCCTCGGGCGGAGATCGATGCCAGTGTTTAGTTGCGTTGTTGCCGCAGCTGTTATTTGTAAACAAATCTTCAGTTTGAAAGAGGACTCTTGCCCTCAACTTACCTGCTCGTGTGCCTCATTTATAATGCAGACATAAACAACAAACAAACATTTTGACAACAAATCGATAACCGAATACCTTTATTGATTCATAGCTGTTGCCAGCGACCTTTGTGCGCGTGAATTTTATAGCCTATAACCTTCCTCGATGAATGGGCTATCCAACACTAAAAGAATTTTTCAAATCAAACCATTAGTTCCTGAGATTAGCGCGTTCAACCAACCAAACAAACAAACTCTTCAGTTTTATAATATTGTAGTATAGAAGTATAGATTTGTTTGCTCTCATGTGTAATAATTTTAGGTTTTAGTACGCACCTTTAGATAGCTATTGCTAAATAAATAAAAAAGAATAAATAATGTTTTTATTTAAACACAAGCTGTTGCCGGCAACCTTCATCTGCGTGAAATTATTATAAAAGAATTACTTTCCTATTTGAATCGGATTTTGTTAACAATTTCAAGGGTTTAATTTTTTTTGCACGGAACCCTAACAATTTTCTAAAATAAAAGTAGCCTTAGTCCTTATAACACATAAGCTCACCAGTAAAAGTTACGTCAAAATCGACAAAAATTTAAATGAAAAGTTTTTTTGTTTTTTAGTTCCGTATGCAGGGTGAAAGGGACACGATGCGAAAACGGTTACCACCTGTTCAGTAGATCGTTCGGAGCCCCAAATAGACATCGGTATTTTTTTTTAATCAGCTGTTCCATACATTTTGATCGTGTATGTATACATAGCACTTTTGTGCTTTTTGCTGTTTATTTGCCACCCATGATTTTATCGTAACCGACAAAGTCAAACTCAAAGCATTTATTTCAATAAATGAAATCATTTATTTAAAAGAATACCCAATTGTAGACAATGTGCCATTTTGATAATTAGCCATTTAGAGAATTGGTCATTTAGAGAATTATACTTTTAGAGAATTGGCCATTCAGAGAATTAGGCTTTAAGAGAATTGGCCATTTAGAGAATTAGGCTTTTAGAGAATTTGCCATTTTGAGAACTAGTCCTTTTGCGACTCTGTTGCCATTTGAGAATTAGGCCTTCTGCGCCTTGATGTGCTGGCGTCTGTACCTGCACCCACATTTCGCCAGTTATTATTTAAACCTTTTGTAATAGTGGGCGAGCCTATAGCTATCAACCGGGCAGAAATCCAGACTCCGTGGCTGCTACTGAGAATTCCTGATGGAAAAACTCAATAACACTTGACTCGGACTGGGTATCGAACCCAAAAACTCATGCTCAGCAGTCGTGGTCGCAACCACTAGACCAACGAGTTCTACGATATATATACAAATTAATGAAGTGTCTGTTTGTAATTTCAAAATAATTGCTTTTTACTGAATGCAATGGCCAATTCTCTACTGAGATAACTAAATGCATCAGGAATATTTTCCATTATTTAACCATATTCATCATTAATACGATTCACACAATAGCCTTTTTTGTTTATCCAGGCCTTATTTCCAGTTCTCCACCCACGATTTTATCGTAACCGACAAAGTCAAACTCAAAGCATTTATTTCAATAAATGAAATCATTTATTTAAAAGAATACCCAATTGTAAATGTGCCATTTTGATAATTAGCTATTTAGAGAATTGGTCATTTAGAGAATTAGGCTTTTAGAGAATTGATCATTCAGAGAATTAGGCTTTAAGAGAATTGGCCATTTAGAGAATTAGGCTTTTTGAGGATTTGCCATTTTGAGAACTAGTCCTTTTGCGACTCTGTTGCCATTTTGAGAATTAGGCCTTCTGCGCCTTGATGTGCTGGCGTCTGTACCTGCACCCACATTTCGCCAGTTATTATTTAAGCCTTTTGTAATAGTGGGCGAGCCTATAGCTATCAACCGGGCAGAAATCCAGACTCCGTGGCTGCTACTGAGAATTCCTGATGGAAAAACTCAATAACACTTGACTCGGACTGGGTATCGAACCCAAAAACTCATGCTCAGCAGTCGTGGTCGCAACCACTAGACCAACGAGTTCCACGATATATATACAAATTAATGAAGTGTCTGTTTGTAATTTCAAAATAATTGCTTTTTACTGAATGCAATGGCCAATTCTCTACTGAGATAACTAAATGCATCAGGAATATTTTCCATTATTTAACCATATTCATCATTAATACGTTTCACACATAGCCTTTTTTGTTTATCCAGGCCTTATTTCCAGTTCTCCACCCACGATTTTATCGTAACCGACAAAGTCAAACTCAAAGCATTTATTTCAATAAATGAAATCATTTATTTAAAAGAATACCCAATTGTAGAAAATGTGCCATTTTGATAATTAGCCATTTAGAGAATTGGTCATTTAGAGAATTAGGCTTTTAGAGAATTGGCCATTCAGAGACTTAGGCTTTAAGAGAATTGGCCATTTAGAGAATTAGGCTTTTAGAGGATTTGCCATTTTGAGAACTAGTCCTTTTGCGACTCTGTTGCCATTTTGAGAATTAGGCCTTCTGCGGCTAAACCCAAGCTACCCGATACTGACAAATTTTCCCAATAAAACCTTGAACCTAACAAACCTACTATTTTAGTTTTAGTTGGGGGAATACAGGCGTAACGTTAGATATTAATTTCAAAAGAAAACTATCTTCAATTAATGTTGCCGGACACTACAATTATCTCCTGCATCGTGAGTGCATTAACATATCTAATTACCAACACCAATCTGGTTAAACCAGCGGAAATCAATCCTGCCACCAGCAACTATTTCTACAGCTAATAAAATTATTATTTAGTCAGTCCGTCAATCGAACTTAAAACTACAAACCTCTCAATTATTTTTTACTAGCTTATACCCGCGGCTTCGCCCGCGTGGTGTTCGGTATATGACCCACGAGAGCGTAGTTTTTTTTTTAGTAGCCTGTACTGTCCCACTGCTGGGCAAAGGCCTCCCCCAATGGATTACCTGACGGATAGGGCCGTCATCTACCCCAGTCGGAGCGGAGAATGGAACCGGCGAGAGATGTCGTGCGGTGTTCCACAGGGTTCGGTTCTGGGGCCGGCCTTGTGGAACATCGGTTACGACTGGGTGCTGCGCGCCGACCTCCCTACCGGCGTCAGTGTAGTTTGCTACGCTGACGACACGCTGGTACTGGCACAAGGGAGGTCGCACGAGGCGGCGGCCGAAAACATGACACGCGGGGTTGCGATAGTTGTGGAGAGGATCCGGCAATTGGGTCTCGAGGTGGCATTGCACAAGTCCGAGGCCATGTGTTTTCATGGGCCTCGGAATGCGCCACCGTCGGGATCCCTACTGACGGCAGGAGGGGTTTCCATCGGCGTCGGGTCGACGTTGAAGTACCTAGGACTCGTCCTCGACAGCCGGTGGAACTTCGTGGAGCACTTCCGACGTTTGGCTCCCAAACTGGAACGGGCAGGGGCTGCCTTCAAGCGGCTCTTGCCCAACCTGAGGGGTCCAAACGCCTCCTGCCGGAAGCTTTACGCGGGGGTCGTGCGGTCCATGGCCCTTTACGGGGCCCCGGTGTGGGCGCGTTCTTTGAGGCGGCAAGCCGCCCACTACCTGAACGCGCCCCAAAAGGTGATAGCCATAAGGCTAATCCGGGGGTACCGCACGATCTCCGGCGAGGCGGCTAGCCTCCTTGCCGGATTGCCGCCATGGGATCTGGAGGCGATAGTCCTTGCGCGCCTGCATGAATGGCGCGCGGAAGCACTATGTCGGGAGGAAACACCGCTGCCGCGACAAATTGCCGCTCAGCGGACAGACCTCCGGCGTGATCTCATGGCGACATGGAGAGAGCGACTGTCGCAACCCCGTGCAGGGCACGCCACCATAGTGGCGATAAGTCCCCTCTTTGAGGAGTGGCTAGAGAGGCGCCACGGCGCCCTCACCTACCGCCTGACGCAGGTCCTCACCGGACACGGTTGTTTCGGGAGGTTCCTGCACCGAATCGGGCGGGAGGAAACGCCCGGGTGTTTCCACTGCGAGGATCGTCCGGAGGACACGGTGGAACACACCGTGGAGGTCTGCCCCGCTTGGGCGGAGCACCGCCGTGTCCTCATAGCGGCGATTGGCGGCGACGATCTCTCGCGTCCGGCCCTGGTTCAAGCCATGGTCCGGAGCGAGAGGGAATGGGAAGCCGTCACCTCCTTCTGCGAAGCAGTCATGCTAGTGAAGGAGGTGGCAGGACGTGAGAGGGAAAGAACCTCACGTCCCAGCCGCCGCGGGAGACGCCCTGGGCGTTGGGGGTCACGTGGTGGCTTCCGACCACCGTAGGCGCTGGCCTGTGGACGGCGAGTTATGGGCTAGCTCGCCGTCCGGCCGTCTTATGACTACAGGCCGTGTCGACGGCGCGTTCGTGTTCCACGCGCGCCTCAAAGAGATGTCAGCAATCAAGTAGGGGTCCGCATGGACCGATGCCTGCCAGGGCTGCGGGACTGTTCGAAAGAGATACCGTGGCCCTGGAACATAAAGGGCAAAGAAGGAACATGGATGGGTTTTAGTCAGTACAAGTCTGACACTCCCCTCCGCTCCGCCCAGAGTGGGGGGGGTCATTTGATGATTTCCCATCCGGAAAAAAAAAAAAAAAAAAAAAAGGCCTCCCCCAATTCCTTCCACGTGCTCTTTTACCGTGCCTCCTCGAACCAGCCCTCGCGGTACGCGTCCAGATCTTTATAGGCCGTCGGTGGCGCCGTCCGTCTTCCGGCAACCATCGTGTGGAGACTTTAGGGTTAAAAAGTTACTATGTGTTAATCCAGATAAACTTTCTATTTGCTAAATTTCATCCAAATTCGGTCAATCGTTTTCGCGTGAAAGGGTAACAAACTTCCATCCATCCATCCACGCAAACTTTCACATTTATTAGTAGTAAGAAAAGATGAACAATTTTATGACGCCAGTCAGAGCAATAAAGTATCTTACTTATGCAAAAAAAAATGAACCATTTACCAATAGACACCATTCTAACTGCGCGTACAGGTACTTATTATCCAATCAAGACTGTCCATTTTTGTTGTAATTACAGTGTACCCTAAACAAAAAATCAACATTGAATAAACCAAAGCAAGGCCTTCGGTAATAACGAATAGCATTCCGCGTCGCCATTCTTGTACAACTATCTCACATAATTAGCATAAAGTTAACCTACTTTATAACGTAAATACTATAATTTTGTGGCTTATTAATCATGCTGTCGGTCACTTTTGAGGATAAGAAGCCACAACTCATTTAAATAATAATAGTAGTCAGACAACGTCTTTGAGTTTGAGGGCTCTCATTGGGCGCCTGGATTGGTGTTGAAAGCAGTACATACTCCTGGAACACAAGCACACATAGGTCCTCTGAGACCTGAGTGAACTATGGTGGGGTGGCTATACAAATACTGTTCCAGTTGATTTTATTGTAAATATACACCGTGACTTTTTAGTCGTCTTACAAAGGTCGTCCACTCAATGCACATACCTGACATAAAATAACTCTAGGCGCGATTTTTTTTTATCTTCCATAATAGTACAAAGAAAAATAATAATCAAAAATTAGAATAAAATTATGAAACATCCTGTTAATGATGTTTACGTGTCAAACGGGAGAACATATACCTACCCAGCACTCGAGTCCAGTAGATCATCGCTCGCAACAGGCTGTTTTAACTACGTCATGCGTCATAATACCGAATAATATTTTTATTTTTTAATTATTAAAATCTCATAAATACCTAATTTTTTATTAATGTTTAGTATTCATTGGATACATGAAGTGGGCTGCCGTTGTAAGACGACTAAAAGTCACGGTGTATATTGTAATCAAAGGGATATAGCGAGTGACGCCATTGATATTTTTTGTTTGTTTTTTAACTAAAAGAAAATTAATAATATCCGGAAGCACATCTAAAATAAATCAAAATGGGATCCTACAATTCATGTTACATTACCTACAATAAGTAATTTCTGCGAAGGTATAAAGCGAAACTTCAAGGTCAATACGAGTATAATGATTAGTTACTTATGTTATATGTTATGTGATCCTCAAATAAGTTTCCCATTACGTTAACTATCCCGGCGAATAACGAAGTATTGTAAGTCTATTACTTAATCATGATAATGGATGTAGACATTAACATCACTGCGTCTGTCTGCGAACTCCAGTAACAAAATAAAATTATTATCAGTTCAATGACAAAAGGAAGTATCTAAAAGCAAGGACTTCAAAAGACTGTCTTCCGGAATATGTGATTATGTGTGATTTCTTCCTTTGAAATTAATTTAGGAGAAAAATATTAAGAGTATCGAATGCTCAAGTTTGCTTCGTATACTCACTCGGCTCGCTATGAAATCTCAACAGCCGGGATATGTTTCTAAAAGACAAAAAAATAAAGATCTGAAATACTACTCTTCATGGAGATAGCATAAGACCATGAACTGTGGTGATTCATAAGACCATTAGCTGTGGTGATGCTTCGGGGGGCCTCCCCGACATATATCTAGATACAGACGGCTGTATGTTGAAGCCGTTAAAGATATTGAGAGCATCTTTGTTCCAAGATTATCACAACTTCCAATACATATAACCTTTTACTAAACAAAATGTCTGTGTCATATTCGTTTAGTCCTACCAGTAATGTTATGTCCAAAGCACTCGATCGCAAATCACTTAGTTGGGACAACAATAGAATCGTAAAGATCGAGCTGGTCTCATTCTGCGGGGGTAGGCGAGTTTGTTTAGCTTGTGCCAACTTACTACCTGTGTTGTTCTGGATCGCCTTGATCTAGTAAGACTGGTTGCCAACGTGACACACCGCCCATAAAATGTCAAGAAATAATACCGTTTACTTGAAATTATTTACATAGTTTACACCGGGAAGCAGTTTCTAAGTTTATCTTGGAAGTCACTGACATAAGCGAAGGAAAACATAGTAAGGAAACCATAACTAATAATACTTTTTTTTTTTTGAAGACTGACGTCGTCAATCGACCTTGAGCAGGAATGGTGTTCAATGGGGCGACCATCCTCTTTATGAAAAGAGCCCTTTGCCCTGCAGGACAGTAATACACTGGAATCATATTCGTAATCGTTTCTTATTGTTCGATTCATAATATCACGTAGGTAAATGTTGAAAGCATAAACTTGAAATTCCGTGAATTACGCAGCAAAAAATAAGGAAGTCGAATGGTATTAAATAGAATTGGTACAGGACCTGCTAACGCTAAGCTGTTAATCTCTACCAAGTTGACTCTATCCATATTTGAATTCAAAATTTTTGGGTTACCCAGATTCTTACCCTAACACAAACATGACTTAGGAAGAACCAATTATTCATAAGGCCGCAACACCCATTAAGCGTGATATTATGACGTCCACAATCGCGTCACGTCTTACACCACTCTTTGTGTAAGGTGCCACCCGCTTCCCTTTAGGAAATGTCACTAACGGCCGCCTGTGACACGTATGTGTAATCAATATTATTTATCTTCAAAAAAAGTGACAACTTCTAATTGTTCAAACATTTCTGAAAGATCGAGAAAAGTGTTCGAAGAACACTGTTTGCTTTCAACGAAACATTCAGGGTAGAAAGGACGAAGAAAATGTATTGCACCAACCCCAAGTAACATGAAACAAGGGTGGGAAGATGATGATATACTTTTACTCTAGTTAAAACTCCTTTTCATGGCTTTTGTTTTATACTCTATATTGTGTCCCACTGCTGGGCAAAGGCCTCCCCTTTCTACCTCCAAAACTCTCTGCTCTATGCAATTAGTGGCTTTTTTAGTCGGTAAAAATATATGAAGGCAAAATAAATGGCCAAACCCTGAACTTTAAAAAATAATATAGCCACCACAAAAATAACTACTCACTCATAAAAAAGATTTACTTTCATTTCATGAATTCATAAAAGGCTTTTATCGACTATCTTATCTGCAGGCGCCGACACACAGTAACGATAAATCGCGCTTGATATCAACAGTGAGCAACTGAGCACTCAATGTTTGCCTTAAAAGGGCGATTGCTTTATGTTACGCTTCGGTGTAACAGCAGGACGCTTTTATGCAAACGTGAGCGGTATAACGTATTGTTCGAATGAACATGGCGTCTCGACTTCTTATCAGATCGCTCCAGTTTACCACAAAGGTATGTTGTGCAGTCAGCACGCCCCCGCGTCCAACACAGCCTCTATTCTCTTTTATGTAGGACAATAAAAGTTAATGTTACACATTTATCGTAGATTTATTTCTTAAGAGTGGATATTTGCTTGTTGATAGGCCCTGTGATTTCTGATATAGATAGGTTTCCACGTAGCTTTTGACCGTGGTATAAACATGGTAACGTAGCCAAAACATAGATGTACTTGAATAGTTGTATTAATGATGCCGTGATTATCATACACAAGATTTACTGTTTTAAGCTTTCACGGTTTACAACTAAACTTATACTGTCACTTACGGAATATGTTCCGTGATTGTTAATTATTTCGAACTCCCGATATTTCGAAGCTGTTGAGTCAACCCGTGATCAACGGCGTCGAAATATCGGGAGCTCAAAATAATGAACAATCACGGAAGATATCCCGTAAGTGACAGTATAAGTACATACAGAGGATGTTTTCCAAATTGAATGGGCCGAAAGGATTGGGGCAGAAGAGACAGCAAATGAGCCCTCTTTCGACCCATTGAATTTACAAATACCCTGTATATTGCCTGCACATAGTGTACATGTCAACTTAATTTCTATGCAACAGAATTCAACAGTTTATTGTATAGTAACCCTTACTAAAATTCAAACAAAGGTTATATTCGTTTTAGAGGTACAAACCACGCTCCTGCTGCTTGCAGTTAGCCGGAAGTACATTTAAGTCAGCTGCTGTATTATCCATTGTTTTTTTAATCATGATTATCTAGCTTTACACATAGCGAATGGAACTTATTCAATAAACCAGAATGTAAATAGAATTATGTAAGTACTTATTTCTAATTCCATTGTTGATAACAAACATTAAGTTAACACTTTAGTTGAACCACAACTTTATAAACAACATAGTTACAGTCACGACTAAAAATATGTGCTCACTTAGCGAAATTATAAAGATATATTCTCGTAGAGTATCGATTTAAATGTTGAAACATTTTTATACAAACCAACAGTAAAGATTTTGTCAATACAACACCAGCACATAATATGTATTTAAGGCGAAGGGCGGTAATGGCTTATATCTCGGAAACATGATGCTTCTGAAGATTTTGTCACCTATTAAACTTGTTTGTATTGATACTAGCCATTGATTAATACTGGTTTTATGCATGGTCTCTTTTAAGAATAAAATAAAAAGGCGGAAGTTAGTCAGGCCAAATAATTAAAAGCCCGGTTATATATGGATTGATCTTGAAACAGGGATAGCGGGCGAGCTCCGGGAGTCAGCTGGATGCATGAAGTACAAAGGACGTAGGGAAAAGGCAATCGATTTCATAGACTTTCGTATCTCTAACACCTCAATGTACCATATTTCACGCAATTAAAGATTATTCTATTCTATTCTACAACAACGTTCAACAGACCGTAAGCCTTTCAGTAGCTCGTGTACATCCCATACAATTTTGCCTTTTACATCACCGTTATCGTACGATAGAATACTTATTTAGCTTTGTGTAGGCCCTCAACACACACAATAAAAAAAGAAAGCAAAGAAAATAAACGTACCCGTAACTGGTACAAACTTCTAAAATAAGCTGTGCCTTTGATGTTTCCTTATGTGCTCTCTTGTTCAAAATTCAAAAATGAGACTAACAAAAATATAAAAATAATTTAAAACTAAAACATCAAATTAATAATATCCAGCGGTGGACGTTTTTCAGCTGATAAGATGATGATGATTGAAACAGTTATTTGTATTTATGAGATTAACATCGACGTTCTATAATGTGAAGGTGAATTAATAGCATTGGTTGCCTTTGAACATCTCGAAGAAAAGAAATCAAGAAAAATTTCTTATTTATTCTCCCTGTGACGTCATCAAGAAAGTTATTTATAGAAGCTTTTGACTGAGTTATAATAAACGATGAATATTTAATATTATTTGCTGGCTGTGAGTGAAGAAAATGAGATTTAAATCAACTATTATGTAGATTTTCTCAATTTAAAATAGAGGAATTTAAACACTGTTTTAAGCTTTCACGGTTTACAACTAAACTTATACTGTCACTTACGGGATATTTTCCATGATTGTTCATTGTTTTGTGGACTAATCAACCCGCGATCATGGTGCTTGCAACAGCGTCTAAATATCGGGAGCTCAAAATAATGAACAATCACGGAAGATATCCCGTAAGTGATAGTATGAGGGATATAAATGCCAGTAAGAGACTAATAGTAGATTGTTTGCTGGTCCATATTCCTGTCTGGTACCTATATTTTTTTTTAAAAAGACGTTGCCCCACACTAGGAATTTCTCCTGTATCGTTGGTACGTTTACAAACATTTAAGCTCACATACACAAACAGCCAGACCCTGAACAACTACCTGTAGGCCGTACAAATATTTGTTCCGTGCGGGAATCGAACCCACGACACGAAGCGCAGCAGTCAATCGCTCAGCCACTGCGCCAACCGGTCCGTCAAGACTGGAAATAAAGTTAAAACTAACACAAAAATTAAACTAAGAGTAAGATGATCTTAATCTTCGTAATGCGAATTCCTAAATCACTGCGTTTACGAGGGATGAATGTTAGATATCCCTAAAAGCCTAGCTACGTCGGGTTGCCCTAAATTGAAGACATATCCTGAAGGTTTTAGGCAAACCGTTAATTAAGGGTAGCGTGATTTGAATTCCCGTTCAATCCGAACATCGTCAGTGAGAGTGGTTTAGTGATTTGGAATGTCGTTTTTGGGTGTTCTGCTTAGCTTTTTCCCAACTATGTTGGGGTCGGCTTTCAGTCTAATCGGATGAAGATGAATACCAACTGCCTGCTTACCTCATCATCATTCTCCTGCCGTTATTCCAATTCTTTTGGGGTCGGTGCAGCATGTCTACTTCTCCCATACTCCCAATCTTCTAATGCCTCCTTGAAATGAGGATGCCTCTTGAAAAGACTGGTTATCTGATTTTCTATCTACTGGCTATCCGTGATGACTGTCATAAATCTACAAATAGCACAGCGGGACGGTGCGCTAGGAATGGTCACCCATCCACGGAACAACCCCGGCAACCGTTGCTTAACTTTGGAGATCATACCTGGCGGCCGTTATTATTAAGCCACGACCCGTCGTTTTTGGGTATGGAGTACATAACCTCCTAACTTAGCTCAAAAAGGAACAAAAGCGCTAACCTGCAAAGTCTCATTTGTAAAACAAAAGCAAGTCGGCCCCAGTTTTGTGACCGTAATAAGAGATAATAGTGGCGCTTTCGACATGCTGCATTAAAAAACTAAGTACATAATAATACGCAACTACCTATAAACTGTGGCCGCAGACAATGATTAATGTTCTTCGCTTGCTATAGAAGAATGCGGTTCATTAAAACTTCATACAAAATAACTTTTCGCATGATTCAAGTAATTTTAAATCATTAAAATCTTGGGAAAAGGTTTTATGTATGAAATGTTTAATCTGTAAGTCTAATTACAGGACAACAATAAATACGACAGAAAATATTATTGATAATCAGTTTTAAAATCAACCGGAAAATTTTGAATAACTGTAGAATAACATAATTTTTACTGAAAATCCAACGTGAATCGTTGGTTTAAAGTGCAATTTTGTATGGAGCACTGCTGAACCAGATCAACCTTAACGTTGGTATTTCGGATGGCGAACAGTCACGGAGGCTGTACGTCAGCCGTTGACATTCAGTGAATGTGCTTACCTTATATTAATACCATTATTTCTCAATTATCATACCCACCCCGTCTTATATGGCGGAACACATTTATTTTTCAACACTTTGCTTGAACTTTTCATTCTGGTTTTGGTTTTAGTGGTATTTATTATTGTGCTCACGCACTCCCTTTCCGACACGTCGGTTGTTTTAATTAATTAATAGTACTTATAGTTATTTATATCTTAAGTACGATTCAATGAAGGCCCAAAAATAAAGCCGTTTATTAAACTTGTATTCACACTTTGAGAATGATTTAACGATCTAGTTGAAACTTAAAACCAAGTCTATGCAAATGTTTACTAGCCCTACATTGCTATTGGTAATTACATCTGTCGATTTCCATTAAAATTATACTAACGCCTCTCAAATCGAGTGCATTTAGCAATCGAATTAAATTATATTATTATTTTTAGGGTTCCGTAGTCAACAAGGAAAGAAACCCTTATAGTTTCGCAGGAACCCTTATATGTCCGTCTGTCTATCCGCAGCTTATCTCAAAGACAGAAAAGTTGTAATTTGGCATGAATATACAAATTAGTTATGCCGCCGAAAATAAAATCCCAAAAGTTTTTTTTTTTTGGGTACACGTAAAGTGGGGTTTTTTTTTCTCGCGTACCCCATAGTGTTGTGTGGCATTGGTCTTTAAAAACTATTGCGAGTTTGCTCTTATAATTTTGTCGATTAAGGGATTCGTTTGTGAAATATTAAGCTTTAAAGTGCTAATTTTTGTTAGACTCAAGTGTCCTCCCTCTACCAGCTAAACGGTTGTGTTTGGGTGTGTGAAAAAAATCACGGTGGTAGTAAATATAACGAAATTAAAAGAAAAACTATCACAGCTAAGTAGGCTTACGAGTAATAGTCGACCAACTTATAAAATGTACTTGGATAACATATTTTTCTAAATATAATTTATGGGAGCACAGGTTTTTCAACTGCAAATGTAAGTTTGTTTTTTATTATTACAATAAAAATCATCGTTCGGAGACCTATCCGCGTATTTTGATGGACAACTACGGAACCCTACTTTGTGCGTGGCCCGACACGCACTTGGCCGGTTTTTTACACATCGGGGACTGAAAAGCAATTAAAAGTTAAGTAGTTGATAAGCGATCTATTCAATCAGTTTGCTACGAACTTACACAATGATGATGAAATTTTATTTGAAACTTGCATCAGGATCTCTAACAAAAGCTTCCAGTAGGTAGTTTGGTAGAATAGAGAACTGGATTTCCAACATTCGACTGTACGCCGAGAGACGAAATTCCAACAACAATAATCATGCATATTTAGCTGTCTTAGTGTAAGTAAAACGACTATAAAAGCCGGCTTGATTTACCTAATAGTGCACAGTGCCTTGGTACTAGGCTTACGGGTACAGGAGACCTCGGGCAGTTCGTTCAAAAAAACACGCCCTTATCCTGATTTCTGCTAACTTACTACTAAGTTATTTACTTCTCGGTTTTGTTATTTACTTCTCAGTTATGTGGCAGTTGATGATAATAGGCTCGGCCCCCTATTACATATGACTTAAACATAACCGGCGAAATGTGGGTGTACTATAAGATACACCTCTGCCTAACCCTTCGGGGATTACAGGCATGATGTTATGTTATGTTATGTGGTAATTGTTACAAAACCGCCCTTACGGGTAATGTACTTCTGACAAGCTGGTCCAAGTTGGCTGTCATTCACAAGCACTGGCTCGAGCCGATTCACCCCCAAATTAAATGATCTATCTTTATACCCACTGTTTCTGACACAAGATCCGTACATTCATGTCGTTTACTGCATTTGCATAACATTGGAAACGCCCACAAAATGCGATAACATACACGGTAATCCTGTGTGTGGATTATAATTACGTAAAGCAAAGCAATACTTAAAGAATCACGTACATTCCATTACAGCGATTTCGTTCGTTTATGAGTAAGATAACTGTACTTTTATGAGCAGCCCATATAAGGTTTGTGCTATTAAGATCACGTTAGTCTCCACTCACTGGCTGCCATAACCTAATCCGTAAATGTCTTTTCTATATCACAGACAATATATTACTATGTTCCTTTATAAAAAGCTCTATATTTCATCTTGATCTGACCTTAAACGGGCGTCAATGTTAAGTCCTGCTAATCTGTTAAGACTATCTGAAAAATTAGCTTTTTAAATGTCAGAGTATACAAAAAGTTAAATTGGGAGTAAAAGTAATAACAGATTTTAAATGCACTCAATAAAAACGCAGTATTGGCCTTAATTACTGTAGGTAACTAGGTACCTTCTATAATTCGATATCGTATTTTCACAAATGCGTCATCATCATTCAAATAATCATTGAGCCGAAAGTCATCGACTACTACTATTCAGAGCCATACCACAATTAGCACCACAAGTATTTTACTATATTCTGTTAAAGTAATTTATATATGTACTATATTAGAACGAAACTTTGTTTCAGGAATTCTGTGACAAAACGTCAGGATATCCTTGAACTGTTTATTTTTTCTGAAATTCTCTGAAAAAACACGCCCTCTAGACGTGTTGTTGTAGGTGACAAAAACATTAGGTATCTCCACGATTATTTGAGGTATCTTAAATAAGTATTTAACTTCCCTTACTGCGATATTTATTCACTCATTATTTGGAACCTCAGTAGGTGACTGAAGAATTGCTCCGAAAGTAGTATGAAAATACATAACTACCTCAGATTTTTTCGAACATTGTCTATTATTTTTGATGACGTAGGTATGTATCATCGGGTCACGTGTGACATGTGACGTGTGCACTGGCACTTATCTGATAATCAGATAAATGCCAGTTTATCTGATAATCAAATAAATGCCAGTGCACACGTCTCATGTCTTTTCTAGTAGTTTTAAAATGTAAAAAATACGAACAGTGCAAAAAAATGTATAGTACCTATCTACTGATGACAAAAAACTAGCTGTATCCTCAAAGATATCCTTAAATGATCGACATTCAATTCTATATCCTTATTCCTCAAATACAGGTCTCTCGTTTTTTGCAGTCGGCGTTCACAACGCCGACGGAATACCCAATAAAAACCTATGTATTAAACATAGCCTTTTCGTCAGTCTGAGCACAAGTGGCATACATACACAACTGTAGTTTATACATAAAATATGCGCATTTCGGCAATGTAAAGTTGTTTGATTAAAAACGCCGTATATAAGGTTTGCGAAATTGAGAAAAAACCATTGATACGATCGGAGCAATCGACTTCGGAGCCTGACCTAGCGAAACATCTACAAGTGGAGAGTGAGGAGAATATCACAACTCGCAAACGAAAGCAACCGGAGTGTGAACATGCTGCACAAATCGCTAGTATGCACGCGGACTTGAAAAATACTCTCGATGAATGGAAGACTAGTCTTGATGCCAACTTTGTGACTATCAATGACAACATAAAAACTATAAGGAGTGACTTAGAGTCATACATGAAAGAGTCTAAAAAAGAAATAGACTATCTTCGTTCTGAAAACATTTCAATTAAAAAAAAATATAACTGAAATGTCCGTTAAGATCGAGGAAACTAAGGCCTCAGCGCAATTCATTTCGAATAAATATGATGATTATTTAAAACGACTTATCAGCGTCGAGGAGAGAAGTTCTAACCCGAGTGCACTAAAGGCACTAGAAGCTAAAATCGACCATCTAGAACAACAAGCTAGGCAATGTAACCTGGAAATATCTAACGTTCCTGAGCGGCGTGACGAGAATTTATTTACATTGTTAGAGAATCTGGGGAAAAAAATCGACATTACAATACCACGTGAAGAGATAACTACAGTTCATCGCGTACCACACGCTGCAGCTAACGACAGGCCTAAAAACATAATTGCCAAGTTCAAAACCCGCAGCCTTAGAGACAACATCCTCAGCGCATACCGACTGAAAAAAAATAGTCTTGGATCCACTGAACTAGGCATTTCAGGTGCGTCTCGGACCGTTTATGTGAACGAACATCTTACTCTCCAGAAAAAGCAACTACTACGTGAAACTCGGGAGCTGGCAAAAAAGTACGAGTGCAAGTTCGTATGGGTCAAACATGCCACCATTCTTGCAAAATTTTGTGAAACCTCTCCTACTATAGCCATAAAATCCTCAAATGATTTATGCAAAATTAGATCACACAACATTAATAACAAATTGTAATTCTTTTTCTTTTCTTTTTTTTTTTTTAATTTTTGTAGTTAATACTCTGTCTTAAATAGTTACAATGGCTACTAATTTAAATAATCTAAGTATATACTACCAAAATAGTAGAGGCATACGTACAAAACTAAACACCATATACATGAATATTTTATCTAATTGTTTTGATGTAATAATTTTAACGGAAACTTGGTTGATTCCAGCTGTAAATAATTGTGAATTTATTGATAGCCGTTATGTTGTGTTTCGTTGTGACCGTAATAGAACAGCAACTAATAAGTCTGATGGGGGCGGAGTGTTAATAGCTATCTTGCGGGAATACAACCCTGTCTGTATACCACTTCAGTTGCAAACTTTACTTGAGAAACATCTCGAACAAGTTGTAGTTGCAATTCCTAACAGTAATAACAATACTCATACCATTATTAGCGCTGTGTACTTACCTAATAACTCGTCACTAGAAGTTTATAACCTGCACTTTGATAACCTGGATACTTTAATTAATGCAATGAACGTCGAACACTTGTTGCTATTTGGCGATTATAATATACCAACAGCAAATTGGTTAAAGTCTGATCCTTCATCTGACTTTCTGATATGTATGGGCACTTCTGCTATCTGTACCCGGTTAAAAAACTTTATGACTGTTCATGATGTCAAACAATATAACCATGTAACTAATTCTAATGGGCGCATCCTTGATCTCTTATTATCCAATATTAGTTGCAGCGTTTTAAGACCAAATCAGGATTTATTGCAAGCTGATAACCACCATCCTCCATTCTACACTTTGCTCGCGCTAAACATAAATTTAGATTTCATACGCCCTTTACGCACTCCTAGATTTAATTTTCGTAAGGCAGACTATAATCTCATAAATGAAGATATAAATGAAATTGACTGGGATACTGTACTGGATAATAATTCTGCGGGCGAATGCACAGAAGTCTTTTATAATCATATATATGGTATTACTAAAAACAGAGTACCTATGTCTAAACCGAAAAACGCGAATTTTCCTGTATGGTTTTCAAAAGCTTTGATACGCATATTTAAATATAAAAGGAAGGCCTGGTGTAAGTGGAAAACGTACAATAACTTATCCGATTACGAAGTGTTCTCGTTGTATAGAGCTCGTTTTAAAACAGAATGCGCAAAATGTTACAGCGTATACATGAAAAGTGTAGAGGATAGTATTCCTGAAAATGTCAAACACTTCTGGACATATGTTGGTAATCGCAAAGGCAAGGCTGGCATCCCTACGCGCATGTGCATTAAAAATGAAACATCAAACGACCCTCTCAGAATATGTAACCTCTTTGCTTCTTTCTTTCAATCTGTCTATGAACCCTCTAGTCTTACACCATATTGGAGCCCAGTACCTGAACAATCTAATGACCATAATTTGTCGCTCCAGAGCATATACTTCAGCCTTCCTATGGTCCGTAAGCAATTAAAGATGCTAGATGTCGCTAAAGGGTCGGGACCCGATGGGATTCCCCCCAGCTTTTTAAAATACACAGCAAATACAATATGTAAGCCATTACATATCATATTTAATAAGTGCATCTGTACTGGTTCTTTCCCCTCCATCTGGAAAACGGCTAACATAGTACCTGTGCACAAATGCGGTTCCAAGCAAAACATAGAGAATTATCGACCTATTTCGCTCCTTTGTGTTATTGCTAAGATATTTGAAAGGCTCGTCCATCACGAGATTTATACATATTTTCAACACAGTATTATTCCAGAGCAACACGGTTTCGTTAGACAAAAATCAACCGTTACTAACTTAATGATATTTACCAACTACTTATTTAAGAATATGGACATAAGAGCACAAACTGACGCTGTTTACACAGACTTTAAAAAGGCCTTTGATAGAGTCGATCATGAGATACTGCTGAACAAAATTGCATTTAATGGCATCAGAGGCAATTTACTTCGTTGGTTTCAATCGTATATCAGCAATCGTAATCAGACTGTTGTATGTAACGGATACCAGTCTGGTCCATTTTTGGCTACATCTGGAGTCCCACAAGGATCGATACTGGGACCTTTGTTGTTTATTCTTTATATAAATGATATTGGCAAATGCTTTCATAACTGCAAATTTTTGTTGTACGCTGATGATCTAAAAATATTCAAGAAAATCTCTACACTTGACGATTGTTATCTGCTTCAAGACGACTTAAATAGACTTTCTGATTACTGTAGCAATAATAAACTTAAATTAAGCTTACCTAAATGTAAATTTGTTAACTTTTCCAAAAATAAAAATATTATTAGCTACGATTACTCCCTCTGCAATGAACTCCTTCTTAGAGAGGTAGAGATGCGTGATCTAGGAGTACTCTTGGACTCCAAATTACACCTAGATTTACACATCAAAAAGATAACAGCGACAGCTTTCCAAATGTATAACTTCGTTATGAGATCAGCTACCGACTTTAAACGCCCGGCCACATTCCTATATCTTTTTAACAATTTGATACGGCCACAAGTTGAGTATGCCTGCATGATATGGGACCCTCATTATGCCAAATATAACTACGCTATAGAAAGAGTTCAGCGCAAGTTTCTCCGTACGTTGCAGTACAAATGTCATTTGGACCATCTTTCTTACGAGGGGTCTTTGCATAGATTCGGCTTAATATCCCTACAATCCAGGCGGCGGCTACTCCAAGCTATGATGCTTCATGGACTGGTTCACAATAAGTTTGACTGCTCTGATCTAGTCAATGACTTATCGTATGTCGTGCCAAGAACGATAATAAGGCGAGAGGTGCGTGATTACCCGACTTTTGCCACGACTATGAGTCGTACAAATGCGGGTGAGCGGGCGCCCCTCCATAGACTAATTAAAAATTATAATGTTCACTTCGATAAAGTTGATATATTTGCCTTAAAACACAATGAATTCAAAAAAAGCATTGTTAAAATACTAAAATAACACCATTATGTCACTTATGTATTTGATAAGATTAGATAAGACTAGTATTAGCCTCAACACTCTCTCTGCATGTACCAACTAAATCTTTCTTAGTAATATGTGGAAATGTCGTGAATTGTACGTTAGCCTATTTTTATATTATTAATTAGTGGTAAGACACAATGTACAATTGTTTGTTTCCCTAATAAAATAAAATAAAATAAAAAAATAAAAATTGTGTCCTAGACGAAAATAAATAAGACGCGAATTCTGACGATGCTCATCGCGCTCGTGGAGACCATCCCTGGATTGGACTTGTTTGCTAATGAATATTAGAATGTTTGCGGTTCTGTGGGAAGACAGAGTGATAGGATTAATTTAATCCTATTAGCTATTAAATGAGCAATATTTGTAATCAAGTTCTCGAAAACGGCTCTAACAGTTTCGATGAAAGATGCAATAGGTATAGAACTTTTTTTTTTAAATTTATTACGATAAAAACATCTATCTAGCCAGGTCTCATATCTGGGAAAATTCGTTTTGTCTATTTTCACTGCAATGTGGACAGGTACTGCAATATGAATGGCTAATGCTGTCATAGAAATAAAATAAATAAAAAAAGTGTTAAGGCAGAGGCACCGCTCATTAGAACTTACACTGAAGCACAAATGATAGATGAAAATAACCTTGATATCTATATGTAGATCGTTAAATTAAAAGTTATAAAATAGAATATATTTAGTAACTGGTTGGCTCTTATAATAATTATATTGATTATTTTATAACTAAAAAATAATAACTTTGCTGATATTAAATCAATTACACTTTGTTTTTTGACATGGAAAGAAAAATTCTAGTGCGAGCTAGGTTTGAACCTGCGACCTTCCGATTCAATTACACTTTTCTTACACCTTGGATACTTCAAGAACAAAAGTGTATGAAATGATCATGAAATTATTAATCATCAGTTCCACCGAGGAGCTCGTGGCTAAATAATAACAGCCGCTCGGGTCGATCTTTAGGTTAAGCCGTGCTTGCCTAGGTTGGTCTGTGGATGGGTGACCACCCATTACATACCGAGTTTCCTCCGTGCCTCGGAAAGCACGTTAAGCCGTTGGTCCCGGCTGTCATTTGTAGATCTTTGACAGTCGTTAGGCAGTCAGTGGCCCAAAAAGTCTGACAACCAGTCTTACCATGGGGTATCGTATTACCCAGTACAGACTGGGTTGTGGAGGTCAGATAGCCAGTCGCTCCATGTAAAATACTGGTATTCAGCTGCATCCGGTTAGACTGGAAGCCGATCCCAATATAGTTGGGAAAAGGCTAGGCAGATGATGACTTCCACCGAGTTGTCTTTGACCCAGGAAGTTAAAAAAACTGCTTTATTATAGAACTGTGCATGTAAAGGAGTGTAAAAAAAAAATTCATGGAAACATTTTTATTAAACGTAGCGAAAAAGCTACTCAGTTTATTGTAAAATTAAACAAATGTACAGGTTTACATGGAAAAATGTAAATCGGTTTACAAAAGTCAATTATATTCATTCCACCGAGTTTCCTTATGACATGTACCTATTCCAATGATTTTTATAACAGATCGTTATATAAAATGAGATCATAGAATTCCATTTTATTGTACGTTTTCAAATAGTTTTGTATTTCATTATAATTAAACGTCTATAAATCTGTCACCGTTTCTTTATGATTTGAATGCACATTTTCACTAATACTAAGCGACACCTAATTGAATTCCTAAGTAAAAAAACACCATTGGATGAACTCTTTATGTTGAGCCCATCGTTGAAAACCGTGCAATAATATTTAGGCATAAATTCAATATCACCTACATTTTGTGAAACAGGCATAACTAAAATACCAGCGATAAGCTAGGCTTGTCCGCCGCTTATGGCTTGCGTAAATGTCAACGGATAAGTACTTACTGTGCTAATTTTGAAAACAGTCTACCTCTGAACCAAATTCCCGGTGTGCCACAATGAAATTATATAAAAAAGACCATCAGGTGTTAATTTTTTCTCAATATATCCTTAAACTAATTTAAAAATAGACTTTAAACTAGATACAAATGGTTAGGCAGAGGTGTACCTAATAGTACACCCACATTTCGCCAGTTATGTTTAAGTCCCGTAACAGGGGGCGAGCCTATTGCCATCAACCAGGCACAGACTCCGTGGCTGCTACTGAGAAATGCCTGATGGAAAAACCCAATAACCCTTTGCCTGGCAATCGAACCTAGGACCTCATGCTCAGCAGTCGCGCTTGCGGCCACTAGACCAACAAGTAATTATAATTCAAAGCACAATCGTACTTCCACAATACACCTGCTACTATTCACTACAGAGATCTCGCCTAATCATTAATGGACATTTAGTCACGTTTGTCACATTTATACGTAAATTAATCAGTAATGCGCTAATTTTATACACTTTGTGATAAATTCCAGACGTATCTTAAGACTAAAAGCTCAATCGCACCATTACTAATAGCGGCTAGACAGACTTCACGGCCATAACTCATTTATCTGCTTCAATGACTTTTGTCAATGGAAGTGTTAAATAAGTAACATGAATCAAAGTGGCACTGATCTTATAATGGCCTTTTAGATTCATTTTAAACTATGGCAAGGAGAAAATAATAGGTCACGCGAAAGTTTAACAAAATCAAGTAAATCATTAAAAATAGTTATGTTGGCATCGTATTCAGAGGACTGATAGACCCCAGAGAAAATATGTTATAATAAATTAATAATTTCTGAAAGGATTTTTAAAATATACCCTAAATTCGTGACATCGTGAGTAAAGTCTTAATTTTTAATACAAATAAGTGAAACAAGTAATACTATTCAAGTTTCCTCTAAGTTATTCTTCCAAGACATTAATTACGATAACTGATCAATAAATCACTAGAGCAATGTCTTACTTCATCTTAAATAGAACCGATAACTAACTTCCCAACTTATCGGATCGTGCTCAAATGGGAAGGGACGGACCCATTTTAATGTCAGTGACCTGAAGAAAAGGTACACACCCGACGGAAACGCAATATTAACCCAATGCTATTACTAACTTTAATTACTAAGTTAGATGTGACAGCTTAGGAGCGTATTAAACCGGCTCTGACCAGCATCCTGTCGGGTGGATGACCTCGGATGACCAGTCTGGATACGACAGCCACAAAACAGGAAATAACATACCATAAGGAAGTTGTCTTTACTCCTCAGGGATTTATTTCTAGTCAAAAGAATCTATAAATCAAGTTTCTACTGTATTTCCCAATCCATAGACAAAACTCTAATGTTAATTTGGAAATAGAATGTGAAACAGCTGCTGCGTAGTTGCTAAATATGGATAACAGGCTTATTGCTAAGTCAATTAAGATATGGCCCACGGGGAGCGGAGATTCGACAGAAATATACGCACTTCCGGGTATTGGAATTAAACACTTGAATGTTACCGAAGTGTACTAAAATAAACATGTCTTGATCTATATTCCAGTAAATAAAGAGATCATACATCACCAGAATCCAAGAAAAAAATAATGAATAAATATTTTTCAAAATCTAAAAATTTCCTGAATTAGTCAGGGATTTGGCGGTGTCAGGGATTAGTGTGGCTGACGATAATGATGATGAACAGTCCGTCTTCTGAGAATAAGAATGAAAAAATGACATTTTCTTAATTAAATTACCAGTCAGTAGCATCAATCATCAGTCACAGCTTTCTGAAGCGTGTCGCCCCACTCACTGGCGAGCGGTCTACGGAAAGACTAAGGCTGTGGCGAGGTAGTGCATCCTTACCTAACCCACTCGTTCCACCTGCTGAAAATCTCCCACCTGGACATGAGTTGCCATGGCTGACCTGGAAGTCTTTAAATAGACTCCGGACCTAGATTGGTCGCAGCAAGAAAAACCTGCTCAGGTGGAGATTCATTAATGACTCTGCCCTGCAGTGTAAATGTGGTGCTGTTCCACAAACGATGGGGCACTAATATCGTGTCCTGCGTGTCCTGTTGTTTGTTCACTTCAGGAACTGATGGACGCTACCGAAAGCGCCAAACTAGTAGCTCAGTTCTGGGCTGACTCAATTTAGATTGCCATCGACACGCTAAGAAGAAGAAGAAGTAGCATCAATGATAATTAATCCCTCAAGAATGTAGTTCACCACCAACTTACTGGAAAGCCCCAATAGTCAAAATACTTGAAACACTTCAGCAAGTGGGTCATAGATTAGTAAGGAGCACCACCCTCGCGGTAGGTGTCCAAAGGTTCTAGCCAACTATGAAAGAACTATGAATGATCCGTCAATTAGGCGTAACTGAATAGTTCATTTTATTCAATCAGCCTGTATTGATTGCTCCAAGGTGAGACGTAGTTACTTTTGTTCGTACGCTATCTAATAACGTCATTCACTATGACCATGTGAGTACATGGTCATAGTGAATGAGTAGAGTTAAGTAGAGTTACTTAATGCTATCCTTCCTTATGATACCCGAACAAATAAATCTTAACAAGAAATGTTCGTGTTATCTCTGGCATTTAGTCAGAGTAATTAAATAATAATACAAACACTATATATCAGTAGCGAAGGGTCAATTTTTGAAAGAGGTAAGCTGGAGTACATATATTTAATGTGATTATATTATTTGTCTATCGAATATTGACTGTGCCATTTTTCAAAGGAAATCCGGTAGGAATCGGATTCTAAGGAACCTTCGCCACTGCTATGTGTATATATGATAAGCAGCGGTGGCCCGTGAGCAACGGTGACCCCGTGAGCAGCGGTGGCCCAGTGGCGGCGGCCCCGACTTACGAACAGTAACTCGTGGGTTCGAACCCAGACAGGCGCATTACTTTGTGTAATTTATTTCATCACTGCTCTCAAAACGGTGAAGGAATACATCGTGAGGAAACCGGCTTGTCTTAGAACCAAAAAAATCGAAGACATGTGACATCTACCAACCCGCACTGGACCTGCGTGGTGTATTAAAGCCCGTTCGCTCTCATAGAGAGGAGGCCGTTGAAACATTATAGGCTGATTATGCTATGCTACGAATACTATATGTTGATGCTTTAAAAAGACGAACGTTAAGTAGCATTATTGCTGCCGCTAAACTATTTATAAATCTTCATCATCCGTCTATCAACTGTTCCAGTAAAAAAATTAATAATGATTAAAGTAGTCACCAGCACCACTATTTCACTCTCCCACACAACAACAATTGTGTAAAAATAAACGCATGTTTTTGCAAATAATAACCATGTAATGTTCACCAGACACGTAGGACTGGCTCAGACAGATTGTGAACGATTGTACCTTTAAATTTTAATGATGGGAGGTGTCATCGTAAATTCACGTGGGGACAAAGTTGAATTGACATTAATTAGTTCATGGGGAATATTTTAAAACTCACGTGTTTACCTATACGCGTATTATTTACTATTTTTATCTCCATAAGCTACAGTATTTCCGCAAATTTTCAACGAATGTTATAAAAAATAACTGACGCAACGTTATTTAAGAACAATAAATTAGAATAGTTTAATATCCTTTATCGAACGTATCGAGTAAGTACCTATGTCCGTTTACGCTCCATTTTATAGTTAATGGCTGTTCCACTAAAAACAGTGCGTGCAACTTTATAAGGAAAGAAGAAAAATAGGGTTTTATGCGAATTGAAAACTTCTTACATTAAAGTAAGGTTTCATTAAACAAACATCATGTTGTCTCGAAGGACTGGTGGATGACCAATCCTTCGAGACTAAAATACGTCGAGGTGCGAGGTAAGGCCAGTAGACAGACTTTCGGGCTTTACTTTTGCTATAATTAAAAGAAGGAATGGTCACCAATTAATTGTAGAAAAGGGCTTCTCTTTCATAACTTGTCTGTATAATCCTTATCAATCAAGAAGACAGAAAGAACAGTGCTGAAAAAAATTATAACTTCGTTTTAGAAGCGGCACATTTTCATTAAGACAAACAGTGCAAGTATATTGGTCGTATGTACTCTTGTGACAAGAACACGGAACTATAATGTATTAGTAATCTAGTAATTCCTCGTGTTCTTGGACACCACTCCGCTTGACTGGGCGCGTACCTTTCATTGTCCGCTGAGCGAAGCGCGGGCGCACCGACCGAGCTTCTCGGTACCGCCAACACAATTTAATCCCAATGCCGTTGCCAATAAGAATGATTTTAAATGACCAAATCTCACAAACTTACTTCTCTTTGCCAGAGCAAAAACGCAGCTTTTGTAATAATAGTACTTACTCGTATAACTTGGTAAATCTTTTAGGTCACGCTAAAGCTACAATTGACTAAGTATTATTAGATTAGTAAGCACTAAACTAGAGTCAAGGTACTTTCCTAATGTTGCAATCCAAAAAAGAGTCATACGAAGGCTGAAATAGTTTCATAAATTGTTATTGTAATTAATTAAAATATAATAGAAGATCCGTTTGCAATTATTTTGCGTTTATATGTAGAGCGTCATACATTTCGCTGACATCGTCGCGCACTACATACTCCGACCACGAAATTCTTAGTCTATGTAATTTTTTGACCGCCACACACGCTCCGAGGTCACATTATTGACAACTGACATTGTTCTATCTATGTTACAAACAAATATACTCACGCCTGAAATTGCCTTACCTTTTAATTTATATCCGGTCAGTATAAATATGGCTGAGCGCGAGTCGAATTTATCAGTCGACCGTCAACGGTTTTGAAGTGATCTTCTAGTTCGTCAAAAAAAACACAGACCACGTTTATAATGAAATCGATGGTGGTGTTATTCGCTGTTGTGGCCGCGGCGTGCGGCTCCTTGCTGCCGTTGGCGCAGCCCCCGCATCACCCAGCGATCGTGCTGGACCCGCACGGCCGCCCGCTCGACACCGCGGAGGTGATCAACGCCCGCGCCCTGCACCTGCAGGCTAAAGCCCTGGACGGACACTACGCTCCCTTCGCGCACGCCGCCGTCGTGCCCTACACCCACTCCGTGCTTGCCCCCGCCGCCGTGTCACACCAGTCCCGGGTGGACGTGCACAGCAGCCCCGCTGTGGTGAGCCACTCCGTCGTCGCCCCCGTGCTGGCGCACTCCGCCTACGCCTCTCCCCTGCTGGCCCACTCCGCTCTCGGCTACGCCGGTCACGGACACTACCTGAAGAAGCGCTCCCTGGGACACCTCGCGTACTCCGCGCCCATCGTCGCGCACGTGGCGCCCTCCGCCGTGTCGCACCAGTCCCGTGTGGACGTCGTCTCTAGCCCCGCCGTGGTGTCTCACGCCTACGCCGCTCCCGTCGTGTCTCACGCCTACGCCGCTCCCGTGGTTGCCGTGGCTCCCTCCGCCGTGTCCCACCAGTCCCGCGTCGATGTGCGCACCAGCCCAGCCGTCGTCTCCCACGCCGTCTCTCCCCTCGTCCACTCCGCTCCCGTCTACGCCGCCTCCGCATACGCCGCTCCCGCATACGGATACGGCGCTCATGGATACGCCGCTCCCGCTTACGGATACTCCGCGTACGGTGCTCATGCTGGACTCGTGCACTCTGCCCCCCTTACCCACGGCCACGCTTGGTGAACAGCGAAACTGACGAACACCTAAGACATAAACCTAAGATGATGTAAAATAAAAGAAAAAAAAAATATTTATGAAATAAATAATACCTACAGAAAACATAATTTAATACTTTCATTGAATTTCATATTAACCCTATACTTTGTTGAATGTGTCACTTCAGAATTTTACAGTAATTATCAAAATTATATGTCGAAAAGATAAAAGTATCATGCAAAGCATAATTTATGATTTGAACGGTAAAAATATGTTTATTGGGATGTACAAAACGAATGCTATCATAATGTGAATTGGCTGACGTCTTATTTATTATTTATTTATTATTTATTTATTTATTTATTTAGGATCTCCAACAAAGGATATACACAGACACATGAAAATAAAAAATCGACGACAAAAGTATCACGTAGGTGTACTCCATCACTTATAGGAGACCACCGCATGCATAATAAGATGTACAACTAAGCCAACAAAGTTATAGTAGTATTTAAAAATTAAAATCGAAACACATTATTTAGTACTAAAATTAAAATTAGAAAAATAAAATAATTAACAAAGTCATAACAGTAATTTAAAAAAAAAAATCGAAACACATTTGGAAGTAATTTTGGAAAAAAATTAAATAAAATTTAAAAAATAAATCAACAAAGTCATAGCAATTAAACAAAATCAAGACACATAAAATTAAAATAGTAATTAACAAATATAATTAAAATAGGTGCATAGATTATAGATTTTATTAAATTAAAATTGAACAAAATTAAATTATATTAAATTATATTACATCAAGTATTATTAGGTTAAGTTGTTGTTATTCATTACGTCTTGTTGAAAATAGTCTGCATTATTGTTACTACTTATTTGATCTTTCAAATAATTAATAACAATAACTCCACGTTCTTCATTTGTGCATCATTAAATTTGTTTTTTGTGAACTAATTCTTTATGGCAAATTGCAAAACTTATAGCCTACTACTACTAGCTTATGCCCGCTTCGTTCGATCTGTCCCACGGGATCATACTACCGCGATAAAAGTATCATATGTGTTAATCCAGATTATAAACTATCTTTGGGCCCTTCGTCCAAACCCGTTCAGTAGATTTTGCGTGAAATAGTAACAAACATCGCACGCATAATGTGAGGAGCTCGTGGCTAAATAATAACAGCCGCTCGGATCGATCTTTAGGTTAAGCCGTGCTTGCCTAGGTTGGTCTGTGGATGGGTGACCACCCATTACATACCTAGTTTCCTCCGTGCTTCGGAAAGCACGTTAAGCCGTTGGTCCCGGGTGTCATTTGTAGATCTTTGACAGTCGTTAGGTAGTCAGTGGCCCAAAAAGTCTGACAACCAGTCTTACCAAGGGGTATCGTATAACCCAGGGGGTTTAGTACTAACTGGGTTGTGGAGGTCAGATAGGCAGTCGCTCCATGTAAAATACTGGTATTTAGCTGCATCCGGTTAGACTGTAAGCCGACCCCAATATAGTTGGGAAAAGGCTAGGCAGATGATGAATGTGTGAAGATCTTACAATGGGCTTAAAGTTAAGGTACAATTACGGACTCGGTAGGACACAGAAAAAACTGTAAAACGAATACTTCATCAATTAACAATTTTAAAACATGTCCTTAATATTAACTATATTGTAATTTACTTAGAGATCACATTATGAAATTACTGTTGCCTCACCAAATATATCTGAAATGCAGACTGGCGTGAATTTGGGCTCTCTGCGGAAAAAAGAGACGATGATGGATGACTGCGAATGAAATTAAATTAACCCTTCCCCATCCCTGAGAAGTATGGAAGAAGAAGAAGACATGCTGCGCCGACCCCAAATAAGTTGGGATAAGGCCAGGAAAATGACGATGAAATTAAATTAACCCTTCCGAAAAAGAGAGACTAGAACATTCCATAAGGAGCCAACCCCTAATTAGATTCATGAATTTAGTTTCGGTAAAACATTGCTCTGTTTAATTCTGTCAAAATTATCCGATTGATTTCATTAAAGATCATCGTACTAAATCTTGGTCCTAGATCTAGAACTAGTAATTTTATGTGAATTCTTTTACCAGAATCAGGAGTGACATATCTTAGACAGCACGTCCGCTCCACCCTGGATAGTCAGCCTAGCTATCTAAGTTTCCCACTTTTTTTTTGTATTATTTGTCAATTCAAGATAGAGGCCATAGTTTTACTCGTATGTATGGATAAGCGGTATTGTGGTTAGATATTAATAAACAATATTAATAAATTAAAGTGGCAGAAACGGAGCTACGGCGTATGCTTAGTAGTAGGATCTTGATGGCAAATCTTGCGTACTCTTTTCTTGTTCGCCATATCGATGATTGCCATTATCATTTGAGGCAAATTATATTCCCTAGAAACCTGCTACGGAACCCTACTTAAATTAATGTAATCCTACAACTTATTACTTAAATTATTTATTTTTATTTAAACGACAAGTAAAATATCAGAAAAGTAGAAACTGTGTAGAACACGATTACAAGCAACAGTTACTCTGCCAAAAAACCAGGAATCGTCTGGATCGGTCAGCGATAGGTCGTGATATATAAAACTTATAAGCACTGCACCAGAGAGGCATCACCTCACCTCGATTCTACTAACTGGTCCCGATCCGACACGGTGCCGTTACGGTACTTAAATTATAAGTGTATGGAGCGTATGGAGCGATCGGCTCGAGTTGATGTGAGGCTGATCTCGTGCAGTGCTGACTGAGCGTTCATATTACTCGCTTTGTTGATCGCGTGGTCGCAAGCGCGACTGCTGAGCAAGAGGTTCCGGATCCCGATTCTGCTGAGGTTGTTGAATTGTGCTGTTGAATTTCTCAGTAGTAGCCACGGACTCTGGTACAGCGCCCAGTTGATAGCAATAGGCTCGCCCCCTGTTACTTGGAACTTGAACATAACTGGCGAAATCTGGGTGTAGTATTAAGTACACCTCTGCCTAACCCTACGCAAATTACAGGCGTGATGTTATGTTCATTCTTACCGGTCTCGAGCACAAGCGAGCACGAAATGGAGTAATGGGCAGCAGAGTCAATTGTGTACAGTGCAGACTACTGCAGACATAACAATCGGCTACCCCTACATGAACTATATTGTATACAGTGCAGACTACTGCAGAGATACCAATCGACTACCCCCACATTAACTATATTGTGTACAGTGCAGACTACTGCAGACATACAAATCCGCTACCCCTACATGAACTATATTGTGTACAGTGCAGACTACTGCAGACATACAAATCCGCTACCCCTACATGAACTATATTGTGTACAGTGCAGACTACTGCAGACATACAAATCCGCTACCCCAACATGAACTATATTGTGTACAGTGCAGACTACTGCAGCCATACAAATCCGCTACCCCTACATGAACTATATTGTGTACAGTGCAGACTACTGCAGACATACAAATCCGCTACCCCTACATGAACTATATTGTGTACAGTGCAGACTACTGCAGACATACAAATCCGCTACCCCTACATGAACAATATTGTGTACAGTGCAGACTACTGCAGACATACAAATCCGCTACCCCTACATGAACTATATTGTGTACAGTGCAGACTACTGCAGACATACAAATCCGCTACCCCTACATGAACTATATTACTCTTGAGACCTGAGTTTAAGGTATTTCTTATGAATAATTAACAAATTACTGTCAAATTATCATGACAATCACAAAGGATCAGATTTACTTGAATTGCGAACCCAAGTATAAGTTACTCGTGCACTAGGTTTAACTACGCATGAGATATAATCTTAAAATAGAACTTTATTTCAAAGATATTTAGCTACATTTAGGGCAGCAGCAACTACTTACAATCGCCTATAAACGAAGATGCTGCCACGATGTTTCTTCTTTATTTCCAAGGATCGGTGGGGAACACTTTTACATTCAGGATAACACCAACCGGCGACCGACTGAGACAAAACTTCAGATTACTATACAATATATTATGTAGGCATAAGTTTTGTTTCGTTGTCTCTGAAACGCCCGGTTATGCAGATCCACTTTCTCTGACCTAATTCAATAGTTCTCACATTTACTTACAAAATCAGGCACATGCTATTACTTTGTGTAGCGCTGCAAGGCACAAGACACTTCCGACGTATTTTAGTTTGACCGCCACACACTTACCGAGGTCAATACAAAGCTAGTTAAACAATGTAGCAACGAATATATGACGTCTGAAATTGCTTTACCTTTAACTTATGTCCGTTCAGTATAAATACACGAGCGTGCTAGTCGAAATTATCAGTCGCCCGTCAACGGTTTTGAAGTGATCTTCTAGTTCGTCAGTAAAAACACAGACCACGTTCATAATGAAATCGATGGTGGTGTTATTCGCTGTTGTGGCCGCGGCGTGCGGCTCCCTGGTGCCGTTGGCGCAGCCGCCGCACCACCCGGCGATCGTGCTGGACCCGCACGGCCGCCCGCTCGACACCGCGGAGGTGATCAACGCCCGCGCCCTGCACCTGCAGGCTAAAGCCCTGGATGGACACTACGCTCCCCTCGCGCATGCTGCCGTCGTGCCCTACACCCACTCCGTGCTGGCCCCCGCCGCCGTGTCCCACCAGTCCCGGGTGGACGTGCACAGCAGCCCCGCTGTGGTGAGCCACTCCATCGTCGCCCCCGTGCTGGCGCACTCCGCCTACGCCTCTCCTCTGCTGGCCCACTCCGCTCTCGGCTACGCCGGTCACGGACACTACCTGAAGAAGCGCTCCCTGGGACACCTCGCGTACGCCGCGCCCGTGGTTGCGCACGTCGGCTCCTCCGCCGTGTCTCACCAGTCCCGCGTGGACGTCGTCTCTAGCCCCGCCGTGGTGTCTCACGCCGTCGCTCCCGTCGTGTCTCACGCCTACGCTGCTCCTGTGGTGGCCGTGGCTCCTTCCGCCGTGTCCCACCAGTCCCGTGTCGATGTGCGCACCAGCCCAGCCGTCGTCTCCCACGCCGTCTCTCCCCTCGTCCACTCTGCTCCCGTCTACGCCGCCTCCGCGTACGCCGCTCCCGCTTACGGATACGGCGCTCATGGATACGCCGCTCCCGCTTACGGATACGGCGTTCATGGATACTCCGCCCCCGCTTACGGATACTCCGCGTACGGTGCTCATGCTGGACTCCTTCACTCTGCCCCCCTTGCCCACAGCCACGCCTGGTGAACAGCGTAACTGACGAACACCGAACCTAAGATGATGTAAAAATTATGAAAAAAAAACTATTTATGAAATAAATAATACTAAAAAAATAGATCCATTTTTCATTTACAAAATCCCTACATTTAAGACCGACTAGAAAATCCGATTCAAATAGGGAAGTAATATTTTTATAATAATTTCACGCGAACGAAGGTCGCGGGGAACAGCTTGTTGGAAATACAGGGTGTAAACAAACTCTTCACAAAGCCGGCAACCAAGCATTCTGTACATCAAACTAAGTAACTTTACGCAAAAATTATTGCTGGGAATCGCCTTTATTTTGGGGGTGAAAAATCACGTTTTACGGTAGGACTCGATGGAAAGCACTCAAAGCATTGTGCTGATGGATGGATTGAAAAGTACGGGGGTCGTGGAGATGTGTAAAGTAAAAATCTTACATTAAAAACATGTATTTAAAAAAAAAACTTGTGAGAAAGTTGTAACTTTGACCCCCAATATCTCCGTAACTAGAAGGTTCCCAGGTATGGTCTAAAAAATGATCGCAAAGACGGGGAGAACAAGTGCCTTTCGGATATGTTAAAGGTTTATTTACACCCTTTATATCTATTATATGGCAATTGGGGTTTTTAAAAATGAGTACATCATTTTTGAAAACATCATGGTGAAGGAAACTTTTATTCACCAAATAAAACCTGATAAGGTTTAGCATATTATATTTTGTAGAACATTTTGAAGCCTTTGGTCCATAGGAGCTTGACAAGATTTATAGAGTCAGTGTTGTTTCTCCTCCTCCTTTTAATTCATCCAAAGGTTGTCTTGTAAATATCTCTTTTAGCGATAAGACCACGAGTGTGTCACCTTACTCACCTTATTTACAAGTCCTACATTGTAATATAGCATAATAAAGAGTATTCTATCTATTGATTAGTAATTATGACTGATCATGGATTGACAATTCGAGATCTGAAGGGTTAAGCTGGAGTCAAGGTCGCATCCTACAATGATAAAAAGAATCCTTATTTAAAGTATTTTTGGTAATTATTTTGTATGTGAATCCTCAAAGTTATCCAAATTCTTGTAGTGCCAGTGCAATTCCATTCTTTATGAAAAAAATATCGTTCAATAAACAATACGTTCTTACTTACTTTACTTACTTACAATTTTGCAGTAGGATAATATATATATGTTTAAACAGATATTAAAATCAGGGTCTGGTGACACGGGGCCCTGTGTCTTGTGAAAAATTTTAATCACAGATTTGTAGCAAAAAACAATTTATAAACCTTTATTTATTTTTCCAAGGAGTAATTATTCACAAAACAAAATTCTCTATTTGAACTCGGTAACAGTAAATTGATCGATTACTTGAGAAACAAGTGAAGGCTTCACCAATATCGGCCAAGTTGAACGAACATGTAAAGCTCTCTCCAAACTCAGTCAGGCTTGAACTTAGATGTTTCATGTCTGTCAAGGTGATCCCTCATCGGGAGTATTTGCCTATACAATTCACATTCGAGCATTACATCAGTAAGTGAGGGGAACCGAGCATTACAACTCGCAACCTATAATGCAATTTGTAACAACTATTTGTTTCTGTACAAAATCGAAGCTTGGATTGTTACATTAAAAACGAATGCTCCAGGGATCACGAGCGCCTTCAGATAATAATTAGTCATCGTCAACTTCATAATAGCAGAAATCCTTTTTAAATTAATAATTTAGAACTGATTCAGCAGTTACAAAAAAATAGATCTGCATTTATAACAAAGCCTTGTAACAATGAGCTTTAACAGTTAAATAATAATGGTTCGCGGAATGCGTCTAATGTATCGCGCCAAAGATATATATTTGCCAATTTTTAACCTTGTGGGATAGGCAATTATAGTTCTGCAATATCCTTGTGACAATCGCTGCGACTGCACGAGGTAGCTACCGCGTTTAACACTTAAGGCCCAGCGAGCATTGCCTTGAGGTGAAACGCGATGCGAATAAACGCATTCATGGGGTCGTGCACTGCGGCGAAAAAAACGCACCTTTTGTAATTCGATTTCCAGCTGTGGTGCACACACGTTATCGTTATGGACTATCATATAAGAGTCACTGTCAGCGTATATTTATTATTGAGTAAAAAAGGGTACCCAAACGTTATTGGCAAGGCCAATGAAGGGCTTTTTTTTCGTAAGATATCTACAAATTTACAGCGGGAGGCCTACGATGACTTTACCGCATGCGTTTATTTCACCGCAGTGCACGCACTTCTATGACACTCCGTACTTCACAAGATCTGCGTTAAAAAAACGCTAGGCAGTGCGCGCTAGGCCTTATGATATAGTTATATGTAATAATGTGATGATGAGACGTGAGCGTGAACGAGTGAAGACGCGAGGACAGCCCAAATCAGATTCCATGCTGTTCCATGATGTAAAAATGCCATATGCTACTACGATATAAATTATTGTTCAATTCTTCAAAAAAAAAGAGGACCTTGAGCCTGAATTTTCATTTACAACTCAAATAAAGTTTAATTTCTGTTACAAATTTTCTTAGTTCATTTGTCTTATTTGCCTCAATACCTGAATGCCGTACAATTAGGATGCTTCTAATGACAAAAAGCTAGTCGTACTAGAAAACAATTAGAGCCATGCAAGTTTAAGTCGCTTAGTGCCAGCCTATTCCAAAATCAACCATGAAACCTGTTCACTGTAGCTATTTTTAGGAGAGGCTTTAGTTAGTAACCCATCTACTTTAATGACGTAGCGCACGAGGAACAAATTAAACCAATCACAGCGTCATACCTTGTATAATGTAATAACAAGTAACCATGAGGGCGAGTTTGCCACCCTAGTGACGTCCCATATACGCCACATTTAGCTACAGTTCCGTTCTCGAAAATTTTCATATGACGGTGAATGTATTGGTATACAATTATACAATGAACCCAGTCACTATGGCAGCTAGCTCTGTTGTAAAGGTACATCCAGTACTAATTCTATTAAATTCTCGCCATTTCATCAACATTTTATAAACAACATCAGCAAGGTAATCTACAGTAAACTCGTATGAAAGGAAATGAAAATCAAGAAGTATAAATTATTATTTTATTATTTGTCTATTCATTTTAATAAATTAGTATTAAAACGAAAACTACAATCATTTTCGTCGAATCTCAGTATCGCTTCACCAGAGAGCGGCGCTGAGGTGGTGAGGGGCGGACCAGACGGCGGAGTGAGCGATGGGGGCGAAGTGGGACACAGCAGGCGTGGCGTACACTGCAGCAGGGGCAGCGTACACGGCGGGAGCGGCATGAGCGTAGGTCGAAACCACCGCGGGCTTGGAGATCACATCAACACGAGACTGATGGGACACCGCAGATGGGACAGCGTGTACGACGGGAACTGCGTAGTGAGCCAGAGATCGCTTCTTCAAGAGATGAGCATGAGATAGAGCGAGTCCAGCGTGAGCACCATACGCGGAGTATCCATGTCCGCCGTACGCGGCGTAACCGTAAGCGGGGGCAGCGTAAGTGGCGGCGGCGTAGACTGGAGCGGCGTGGATGAGGGGAGAGACGGCGTGAGAGACGATGGCGGGGCTGGTGCGCACATCGACGCGGGACTGGTGGGAGACGGCCGAGGGAGCCACGGCCACCACGGGAGCGGCGTAGGCGTGAGACACGACGGGAGCGGCGTAGGCGTGAGACACCACGGCGGGGCTAGAGACGACGTCCACACGGGACTGGTGCGACACGGCGGAGGGCGCCACGTGCGCGACGATGGGTGCAGCGTACGCGAGGTGTCCCAGGGAGCGCTTCTTCAGGTAGTGTCCGTGACCGGCGTAGCCGAGAGCGGAGTGGGCCAGCAGGGGAGAGGCGTAGGCGGAGTGAGCCAGCACGGGGGTGACGACGGAGTGGCTCACGACGGCGGGGCTGCTGATGACGTCCACTCGGGACTGGTGGGACACGGCGGCGGGTGCGGCTACCACGGCGGGGGCCAGCACGGAGTGGGTGTAGGGCACGACAGCGGCGTGCGCGAGGGGAGCGTAGTGTCCGTCCAGGGCTTTAGCCTGCAGGTGCAGGGCGCGGGCGTTGATCACCTCAGCGGTGTCAAGCGGGCGGCCGTGCGGGTCCAGCACGAGCGCTGGGTGGTGTGGCGGTTGCGCCAGCGGCACCAGGGAGCCGCATGCCGCGGCCATCACAGCGAAAAACACCACCAGCGTATTCATTTTAACGTGGTCTGTGTTTGTGAGACTCGACGATACACAAGATCACTTCAAACCGTGTAACGGCTGACTGATACTTTTCACTCGCTATTGGACTCTTTTATAGTCCGAGCGGTCAAATTATAAGCTGGGTACATACACAGCTCATAATTTCTCAGATCTTTAATTATATTAGGTAGTGAGTAGCAATGTCAAGTGTCATAATGAAAGTAATCAGCCTTGCACTAAGGCAGCTTTTGCGTTGTACTTGTACTTAATCATGCTTCCGACTCGCAGCCGTGTGCCGGTGTGATCATGGCTTAAAGGTAAAAAATAAATCGTAAAGCAGCAATATAATAGTGCGTCACATGTGTAATGCGGATACATACAGAAAACTATATTAATGATAAGGCAAAAGTTGTTAAAGTTATAGAACAGTATTTCGCCAAAGCGACTGCTGTGACGGGAACGTTACATAATAAGTTTGTAGTTAAGTTGTATTGTCTTTCACTTAGCTCAGTACCTAATCCTTAGACGTGGATCTATGTCACGCCCTACAACGCTAACCTACTTGTAAATAACCAAATGTTGTACCTATCTGAGCATATGTGATAGGTTTTATATCGCAAAAAAAACAATGTTGCGTGTCTGTAGACGTTTTATATTAAAAATATACAAAAGGAGTCACAAGTTTAATTTTATATAATTTAAATGAGATTTTTAGCGTTCTTATTTCGGATACTGAAGACACTCTTTCTTCGATTTATTTAAGTAGCTCTTCTCAAAGTATATTTGATGCTATTTTCTGATACCCAAAGGTATGTGTACCCACACATACCTTTGGTCACGCAAAATAAATAAAAAACGCTTGTTTACAAAATAAGTGCGAGTTTATAACTACAGATTCTCACGCAAGACTAGTTTCAAGTTTATTTGAGATCACGAGCGAATACAATTCGTTTGAGTTTTCGTCAAGCCAAAGTGGTTTGCACATACATTACAATAACTTACCAATTGAAAGTGGGCGGACTCATGTGTCTCTACTGATATAACAGCAGGATTGATGCACATAAAACAGGTTGGCCGAAGCAAGGAAAACCTGTTCAGGTGGAGATTCATAGATGACTCTGCCCTGGAGTACACTCCAGTGTGGTGCTGCCCCTCAAACGATGGGTCACTTATCGTGTCCTGCCTGTCCTTTTGTTGCACACCACAGGAGCTGATGGACGCTACTGAAATTGCCAAACTCGTTGCGAATTTTCGGCCGACTCAATCTGAATTGACGTCGACACGCTAAGAAGAAGATGCACATACATTAAAAATAGAAACCGTCAGCAAATAAAGCTATATTTTTTTTTTTCTAATCTTTTATTCGAAAGAATAAATAAAAAACGTGTAAACCCAACGATTGACTTCCAAAAGGGAGAAGGAAAAATGCAACTTCAGGAAAAGTAATCAATTCCTGTCTTTCTTCACGAGACCTTTGGAAATACCAACTGTCCAACACAATACGATAGTGCTACCAACGTGTTCAAAACATTACATAATATACTAGCTTTTCCCGCGGCTTCGCCTGCGTGGATGTCGAAAAAATCCGATTACTTACCATCATACCCCTTTTTAACCCTTCGGGCGTTTTTGTTAATTCTACCCGAATTAACAAAAACGCTGTAAGACGTATAAATTAATTTTCAGTCGTCAGCCTAAACACAAAATTTGAAGATCTTAACTTCAAAACTGACGGACTTTCATATAAACTTCCATCCCCTATTTTACCCCTTCACAAAGAACACACCCTCCAACTTTCATGTCTCTAAGACCAGCGGTTTGGGCTGTGTGTTGATATATCACCCAGTCAGTCAGTCAGTTTACCATTTTATATATATATAGATTATTTCAGATACGTGAAATGAGCGAAGGGAGGCGCTTGCCCTGCAGTGGGTCACAACGAGCTGAAAATAATAATTACTTCGTCTATCATACGTCGTATCTTTAAAGTTATAGAGAAGTATAACACACACACACACACACACACACATGCACTATACCCACACACCCAGTGCATCACAAGCACAACTCGTATATCACATCTACAAAACCACTACACCCACAATATACACTCACGACAAAATCACAAACTCATAAAAACATTACTTCATATTCCTTATTTCTTAATTTTCATTTCATTTTATTGTTCATTATGGTAAGGTTATTTATATTATTAGATTATCTTTCCATAATGTATTCGAAATAAGGAGACCAGGAGACCATCTTCAATATTTTTTAATCATTTAGTGTGTACATATTAATATGTGTGGGAGAAAAAAAAAATAGTCATTAGTCATTATTAGTCATTTATTCTGAACAAAAATACATTTGTGTCGAATACAGGATTAATACAACAATAATAATCAATAAAAGTTACAATCAATAATATAGTTAAAATGTTTACTGTGAGCGAGACGAAATTTAGAAATTGTTTAAAAATAAATTGCTACATTCTAAACTAACGATCGAGTGCAACTAGAGGTGTATGTCCAGTAGAGAACTTCTATAGGCGCAATTGACTGATTGGTTTAGACCATAGACATAACATCACGCCTGTAATCCCCGAAGGGTCAGGCAAAGGTGTACATAATAGTACCTATACCCACATTTCGCCAGTTATGTTCAAGTCTCATGTAATAGGAGACGACCCTAGTACCAGCAATCGCGCACAAATCCAGACTCCGTAACTGCTTCTGAGAAATTCCTTATGGAAAAACCCAATAATACTTTGCGCGATCCGGGAATCTAACCCAGGACCTCGTGCTCAGCAGTCACGCTTGTGCCACTAGACCAACGAGGCAGTCGTAAAGGTCTCAAGTATTCTTTAAAGTTTCGATAATTAATATAAAACGATAATTCATAAACACCAACTCTATCTATATTAGATATAAATTATATATTCGTACATACTTATTGTCATTCACTAAATACATGAGTCATACAGTAGTTACCGTGAACGATATAACACAACATTAACATAATAATATCATGAACTTTTGACAGGCGCTCACACACAGCTCCCGCTAAAATTAGCCAAACTACAGTCACTACAGTAGTCATGCAAAATGTCAGCACACAATACACATACAACATATTATTAATGTATATCATACTTATAAAGCTGTGTGCTATGGGTACTCGGCTTTGTTCGGTAGTAAAGTCTGTTTTAAAACTATCTGTTGAAATTGTAAACAAACCCTATTCAGTGAAAATTCTCATGGAATCTCTCAACACATGGAGACACATTCAAATGTAGTTTTTACAGCAATTATAAACATTATGAGATATAGATAAGATAGAAAAAAAGAATAATAATAGAAAAAAGTTTTTTTTTCTTTATTTAATGGGGCTTAGGGGCAATTTGAAGATGTCGCCCCTGTAATACAAATTACAAAATCCAACACACTTATTATATCAAAATACAACACACACAGTACATTTACTTAGGTTATTCTATTTTTAATGCCCATTTGAGTGAGCCTGTACAGCTATCTGGCCACCCTCGCCAAAGAGGAGGACAAGTTGCTGTTACACCAGCTCACATCTGAAGGAATCTTATTAATTTTAGTTTTTAAAAAATTACTAATTGCTTCGTTCCGGACACACTCCATCAATATGTGGTAAATATCTTCTACTACATCGCATTCAGTACAGTTCGATGAAATAACTTTCCCCATCATAAAAGCTAAAAATAGTTGACGAAAAGGTTAAGGTTAGGTTACGGTTATGTGTTAATAATTTTTAAATGAAAACGCGCTTGTAATTTTTATAACAACTATTTATTGTACCTGTGTTAACAAATGAATGAATAAATGACTAAACGAAAAATGCGATTTAAAATTAGAAAAAACCGGCCAAGTGCGAGTCGGACTCGCACACACAGGGTTCCGTAGCACCAAACAATAACATAACAATAATTTTAACGCTAATTCAGCTGCTATTAAATTTACACTCAACAGCAAAACTAAATTTGTTTTTCATGGTAACGAAAAACAAATAGTGCTGCAGTTTGACGAAAAAAATCCTTTATTTCAAAAACGAAATATCAAATTGTTATTCAAACCAATTTTCGCTGTATGTTCTTTTTACGTTCTACAAGCCTACATTTTTTCAGAAATTTCCTCCACTTTAGAAATTAGAGGTGGGACACCATTTTTATGGTTTTAGAAGCAATTATCTCATCAACCATTGACTTAGGAAAAAAGTTGTTTTAGAAAACTCAAATATCATTTTTCAAGAACTGTCAATAAACACCCCACAATTATATACTTTGAAATACTTTGTTCATCCCACAGTTACATGTATGGAGAACCACCCCTATTTTTATAATTTCATATCACAATTGTGTAGCGGTTCATAGAAGATCTCTCTCCAGATTTCAACTATGTGGTGCCATGGACAGACGGACAGGGCGAATCTATAAGGGTTCCGTTTTAACCCTTTGCCTACGGAACCCTAAAATCAAACCACATTCATAGGTGGCCGAACATTTATTATCATCGACATGTACATTTTCTGATCTTTTTGTTTACCTTTTCGTCAGATAGTCTTGGCACAGACCATAGGTGAACACTATTTGTGACATTTTCAGTGTAAATGCCACGGGGTCACGGCAATGAAAACTTTGAGATACCTACAACGATGTTGTGTATGACATACAGTGTGTTATGCTTCGGCCTGTATATACAACATTAGTTTTAGCATATGCGAAACCTGAAACACGTGTCTAGTATTTTTATGTAAAGAATCTATATACAAAATTTCTAAACTGTATCATGAAAAATCACAAAGTTATAAGCTTGTTCTGTTACCTGGTTGTCCGCTCAAAAACGTGGTCACCACGCAGCGCACCGGCGCACGCGCCTCCAGCGTCGTCTTGAGCTCATTGATAATAATAATTTGGAAATAGGTACCTAAATGTTTGCGATAGGTTCTTAATGTCGCTCGGTATCCAACTTGTAACTTTTTTTTAAAATATTTTTTTGACAAAATATCATCATCATCATCATCATCATTTCAGCCGAAAGACGTCCACTGCTGGACATAGGCCACCCCTAAGTGTCGCCACATTGACCGGTCCCGTGCGTCTCGCATCCAGCGGATCCCTGCAACCTTTACCAGGTCATCGGTCCACCTAGTTGGAGGCCTTCCAACGCCACGTCATCCAGTTCGCGGTCGCGACAAAATATAACATGGGTTAAAAATTATTGGAATCGATTCAGTTACTTATTCTGAACAAACTCTATTCAGGTTTCGCATATACTAAAAATAATGTTGTATAGACCAAGTAGTTGTTGCGTTAGTTTGTTGACAATGCTTTCTTACAAGTAACTTAAACATAAATGATTATCTCAGAGGTTTTTCAATGACCTTGGAAGACGTCTTGTCGCCAAACTCTCAATTTTTGACCTTGAGAGACGAAGTTGTAATTTTTTTTTTCAGATTGACACGAACTAGGTATGTCTTAATAAATGACATGACGTGTAAGAATTGTTAGCCAGTCACGAGTCTTGTCCAGGACCGTGCATCAGCAAGAGTAACATTTAAGAATGAACGGTGGCTTGTGTCTGACTGGATTCAGAAGGGTGTTGTGGTTCAGCTTGGGAGAGGGCTATGTTCAATTGTCCAGCTGTTTTCTAATATAGGCCGAGTGTTGATGAATCAGCGGGTGGTAGTGGAGCTGATTGACCATTGTCCAGAGTCTGGTGATTCTATACGTGGAAGCGGTTTTGGGCTCAATGAGAGCGATCTTAGTCAACAGAATGCTGTTATAAAGTAGGACAAGTATTATGCGTGTCATGCATGTGAGTGTCCGCCTACGAACATCGCTCAGGAAGTATGTATCTATAACAGCAGTAGTAACGTAAGGTTCACTACATATGCTTAGTGACCTTGACGAACAATTTCCTGAAGATAAAGGCGGGCATAAATAAGCGACACCCCACTCATTAGCCTCTTTGAACGAGAACTACATTCCTTGGTTCTTCAGAAGACAAGACAAAGTTGAGCAAAAAGTAGCCTGGCTTTAGAAGAATTTTACTAAAAACTCAAATATCGATTGTAATACCGTTTGCCGTAATACAGCAAAATTTATTAAAGTCATGCATGACACATACCTACTAAATTTACTTGTCCATACACATTAATTACCATAAAATGGTTTATTACAATTACCATAAATATAAATTAAAACAGGAACTGTTCTATATTACTAACACGTATATTGTGTGGGCATTGGTGTTGGTTTTCATGTGCATATGTAATTCAAAGCACACGAAATGTTCGCTTACAAAGAATGAGGTAACACAATAAAAATAAAAATTATAAAAATAAAATTGTCGTTTATTTACAAAAATACATACACCGTTTTTTAATACATATAAAGCTTATTACCTAAATTCAATTTTATCGGATCCTATCACTCTTGTCGCTTACCAGTAGGAAGCATAGGCGGAGGGGGCGTACACGGAGGGAGCGTACACGGAGCGAGCTTCGAACACAGCGGGGGACAGCACTTGGTGCGACACCACGGCAGGAGACGACTTGTAGTCAATGCGGGACTGGTGGGACACGGCCGAGGGAGCCGAGTACACGGCAGCCACGGGAGAGTACACGGAGTGGGCTTCGTACACGGCGGGGGCGGCGACCACCTGCTGGGCAACCACAGGAGAAGCGTAGCTGGTGACGACAGCGGGAGAGTGCTGTACATCCACCCGGGACTGGTGGGACACCGCTGAGGCACCGGTGTAGACAGCAGGACCGACGGCAACAGTACGCGCAGCCACCACAGGCTCGGAGACCACGGCGTATTCCACTGGACCAGTGGCCACCACCGCTGGAGACGAGTGCACGTCCACCCGGGACTGGTGCGACACGGCCGACGGCACGGAGTACGCGACTAGGTGCCCGATGGACCTCTTCTCCACAGTGGCACTGCGAGCAGCCACGGCCACGGCGACGAGAGCGAACAACACCACCAACGATCTCATAGTGAACGAGGTCTGTGTCGGGATCCGAATGAAGAGTTGAGGACGATCACTTCTAACCGTTCTCGGTCGACTGATGACCAACTCAAAATCGTCCCGCTATTTATACGTATGATAAAAATCTATGTATGAGTATCCGAGTTTGTTATTTGGGCGTCTAGGAATACAAAACCGACCGTCCTTGTTGTTGTCGCCTAAATCAGCTGCTGCTTGAAAAGGTCGCACTTGTTGATACAGTTACGCCTAATGTAGGCCTGTGAGGTGCCATAATGTACTAGACAATGGATGTTTGACATTTAATGAAGATAAGTTGGCGACGATAGGCGGCCATATCGCAAAAAATCATTACGAACACGTTGTGATCTAGAAATATTTATTACTTCAAGGGCAAGCGATATCCGCCTCATATCCGCAATTAAGAGGTATTGGCAGGTAGATCAAGTGATCGAATGGTTACATTCGTAATTCCAGTTTTAAGTATTTATTAGATTTTATGCAAAATCAAATAATAAGGAATCAATTTGTGCCAGACATAGTTTTTAATTAAAAATTAATCAACTTCTGTTCGCCTAATTAATGTGGCATTTAAAGTAAAGTTCACACATACTTAGGTTATTTATGATTAGGTTCAAACAAACACTCTTGTGGTATTCGTCGTTTCCGAATTATTAACGGTTCTGTTGCAGATGGTCATACACTTCCTAGCCCTTCACACGACACTAACGGATATTTTTAAAGCCAGCTGTTGTAAATCATTCAATATACAAACTAATATACAAACTATGTTACGTAGAAAACGCATAGGTACGCTGAAAACCTACCACTATGACCTACCATACTAAAGACTTCAGTGACATTTATTTATGACGTGTGGTGGCCTCTGATTCATTTGGCGATACCAGCGAAGGTATCCAAAATGCTTTTATACGACACTGGTATCGCTACTAATCATCTAACTGATTTATTGCCGATAATTACAGGATCGATCAACGAAATCGCTCTGGACTCCGAAAGGTCGAATCTTCGACTTTGGTACAAACACTGCTCTGCTCAACTGGTTCGTTTGTATAGTGGTCGCAAGCGATTACATTGACTTAGGTTTGTGTCTAGTTGATGGCAATAAGATCGCCCCCTATTATATCGGACTTAAACATAACTAACACTAGAAACGCGATATTTACCATGTTTACGATAATGGAAAAAATGAAAAAAAAATGAATGAATGATGAAAGATTGTTTTTGATAATGTTGTGTTTGTTTATGATAATGTTAGTGACCATCGTCATCATCATCATCTGCCTAGCCTTTTCCCAACTATATTGGGGTCGGCTTCCAGTCTAACCGGATGCAGCTGAATATCAGTATTTACATGAAGTGACTGCCTATCTGACCTCCACAACCCTGGTAGTACTGGGTAATACGATACCCCTTGGTAAGACAGGTTGTCAGACTTTTTGGGCCACTGACTACCTAACGACTGTCAAAGATCTACAAATGACAGCCGGGACCAACGGCTTAACGTGCTTAATGATAATGTTAGTGACCAAGGTAGTTTAAAATCTTAAACATAACCGGCAATGGCGAAATGTGAGTGTACTAAAGGTACATTATGCGTAACCCGTCGGAGATTACAGGCATGATCATATTTGTTTTGTTATATTATTGCCGTCTATTCGTCTTTTTAATTACAACAAATATTGCAGTTCCTTTAACATAACTGAGTGAGATTACAGAGATGTTTTCTTCTTTTTGAAATTCTTCCTCATATTTTCTTGGAAATTTAGATGAATGCATATGAAAAATGTAATATCACTTGGTTTTCAGAAATCTGAGATAAATTATATCAATATTATTACATTTTTACGTAGGCACCTTTATTTTCCGGTACGTACAAAAGTCAAAACTGTTAAAGGTTTCCTCGTACTAGAATTATAATTACGCACTTAATTTTATAAATGTTTCCGGATAATTCCGTATTTCAGAAAAGTTTACCTTTATTCTCCTTAACACAGGTTTTCAAAACCTAGCTAGGAGAGCAGTGCTCACCCACACGTTTGTAGATAGTACTTTTTTTGTAAAACTATATTTTTACTATATTTTAACGTGTACTACTATGCCTTGTTTTGAGTAAATAAATAAATAAATAAATTTTATACATTTTTTCCTCAACGAAAGCTGTTATTTGTTATTAATTAGTACTGGTAAACGACATTTCGATCACGGTCGAATTGCAGCTGTTTAGGTATCTAAACGTTCGATGTCCGTTTGCAAAGGTTTCTTGCTGATTTATAGCTTGCCTTTTAAAAGCACAAAAATTACAATGTTAGGTCAAGGAAATTAATTGCTAATCCATAAATGCGAATCACAAATGTAATTTTTTTCAGTAATATGAAAATGCTGTAACGTAACAAATTGACGTTAAATTAAAAATGAATTTCAACTGTCAGTACCTATTTAATAGAAATAACGACATCATACAATTAAGTAGCACGTCCCGGCAGTAATTTTAAGACTGTCAAAGCAGTCGTTACAGTGGTCCGAAAGTCTGACAACCAGTCTTACCAAAGGGTATCGTATTACCCAGTACTAACTGGATTGTGGGGATCAGATAGGCAGTCGCTTCATGTAAAATACAGGTATTTAGCTGCATCCGGTTAGATTGGAAGCCGACCCCAACATAGTCGGGAGAAGGCTGGGCAGATGATGGTCGACATCATACAATGATTGTTATTATATGGGAAGAAAACCAGCACAACTCAACGCTTCTGTTGTGATTCGTTTCCATGATAATAAAAAAGAAAATAAAGAAAGAAAATATATTTATTTGTCACATGCCTAAAGAGGATAACATAAAAAAAAAACTTATATTTCATCAATTATTTGGGCACTTTTTAATCAAATATTCGTTTTAACAACACCAAACAGGTCTAAACTCAGACAAAAACAAGTATTTTGATTTCCGAAATCAATAATCCACCCCTGACAATGTTTGCCCGTGATTGAAAAAAAAGAAGACTGGTTTTTTAATCACGCCCTCTAACGTAAACAGAACAAACTAAATCAAAATGAAGCGTGTTGCAGTAATTATAGCGTGCCGCACTGAGAGTCGTGAGTGAGGCTTTGAGGCTGTATTGCTACAACCGTTCATTCGGTGCCTCTCGCTTTTGTTAGTTCTTAGTTTTCACGACAGATGTCGCTGTACCAACATTAATATTAAAATGGAGTTTATTTTATCACAAAATTCAATCAATTATAATTAGGTTTGATGATGTTTGAAAAAAAAATAAGAAACTAGTATCTCTTTCACCTTCAAAAGGCATTAGGGACGCCTTTCAGCCTTTGTACAGTTTTTACTTGTGCATAAAGTTTTAATAAATAAAAAGAGAGAAATCATTAGGCAACAGTTCTCATATTTTTTTTCTAAACTAAAACAAATATTCTAATGGCTCATCATTTCTATTGTTTCACATATTTTCTGTGAGAAAATATGCAACATTAGCATATGCCTCCTACTGTTCTATCTAGATTGGCATGGGAATATAAAACAAAGGATGGTTATGATATTTTAATCAGTACATCAAATACCATATTCGAAGTCATTGTGTAAAACCATGTTGGACTTTCTCCATAAAGCCACAGATAGAAGTGATGTCACTGTTCATAACAAATGCCAAAAAGTCATCTTTTGCCTTTTTTTCAAACGAAGAGTGTATCGGTGTAAATATATTGGAAAACATCTCACCAATTCCACGAATGTCCTTATTGCGTCAAACATAGGCGAAACCGGGCATAAATTAAAATATAGCAATGATTGTTACACCCGGACATAACACTGTGTGAAGGATGATATGGTTAGAAAGGAGGTGACTGCTGAGATGACGAGTAATAGAGAAGTATGGAAGAAGAAGACATGCTGCGCCGAACCAAATAAATAGAGGTCAGGGCAGGAGAATGATGATGATGATGATGATGATGATGATGATGATGATGATGATGATGATGATTGTTATACATGGAATTATCTAAGGTACCTATATACAATCAGAAATGATCGCATTGCTTGGGTCATAAAGCCTTTTTGGTACCTATATATATATCCCAAGGCGCTGCTGGCCTTTCTCGGGGAGTTAGGGTGGATCGAATAGATTTCCCACCCGCACGCAAAATACGCGCTTTGACGTGGAGTTGCGGACACCAGCTCGTTATACAATACAATACAATACAATTGGTACCTATATATTTTCTTTTGCATTAACCTATTATCAGTTGCTGTACCAATAATTATACCGTAATGATTATGTACAGTCCGTACATAATCATTACGTTATAAATTATTGGTCAAAGCCTTTGACACAGCATCAGGGACGTCTATATTAAAAATATATATCCCGTATTAGGACAAAACAATCAGCAACACCCATAATTCCCACTGGGTTTTTTTTTCTACTGTCTTTTGTTTATATCCAAGCATTGTTTGTTTTAAAATTAATGAGTGCTTATCAAAAGTATCTATATTTTCCTCAATCAAACCTACGAAAAAACCCGCCGCCGGGTGCGAGTAATTGAATAGGAGTCCTTGGAGGAACCTTAGGGAAGCCCAGAGTTACGTGGCGACCGGGCGCAATCTGGGTCATCGATTTATTTTGCACACAGAAATCCGTGAGTCGTGTCGTAACTAATTTTTTTGTGTGTTAACTGTGTTGGTATGCGTGTCAAGCCAATTCAAACTTGTGGCAAAAATACTTATTATAAAGTTCTCTTGACGATTTCACTTGGTAAGTTCAATGTTTTAACTACCGGCAATGTTATAAAGGTCTATGCGTCATACTAGTTGCTGACAAGAAAAGCGTGAGTGTCATTGTGGCTTACTAACGAACTACAGTTGCTCAAGACTTTACGCAATCTAGTTTGTGCATGCAGTAAGTCTTATAAAATCATGATTCTTACATAACATAACTGCATTGTTAGGGCGCTATCCGATAGCCTACTTAAGACCATTCCAAGCGGACAATTCTATTTACAGAAGCTGCACCGTGAGCAGGCTCACGGTGCAGCAGATTCTGATTGAACCGTGAGTCTCTGAGAAGCTTTTCTTCTTCAACGCAATTAGACGTTGATAAATAATGTCGTACCATAATAAAACAAATACTGGTAAAAATAAAGTAGCTATTGCGACTCCGTCCAGTCTCTGTTCGATATTAAAAAAGGCTTGTCTTGGCCTTGCGCGAAGCACGTTGCAATACCGAAGCGCAATTCGGAAAACCCGCGTCTTGCAATAAGAGTTCCCAGTAATATACCAAAACATTCAATATTTCATGAGTAACTTTGTAAGTCGATTAGCTACTTAAAATAATTGTTTGGGAAAACCAAGAATTTATTAGAATGCTGTTATACAGTTTACAAGTTGTTACAACCTGTAATTAACTTATATTTTACTACATAATCAGGGTCTGTAAAGTAAGTTGCGGGTATAACTAGAATGTTAGGAGCTAAATGATCCAAATAAAGCTGTAACACAGCTGTAAACCCCAAATTGTTTCAATAAACCGCAAAATTACTAAAAGACACTTAAAAATAAAGTAATTTGTAGTCATGTCATAACTAATCTTTACTACACGTTTACAATCTCCATTAGAAGATAAAAAACAAAACAAAAAAGAAATGGTTGGAAGTCGGAACTAAAAGAAGACGCAACTACCAGAACCCAAAGTCATTGATCTTCGTTACGTAACAGTGAGCCAATTGCAACGGAGATGCCATAAAAAATGTAAACAGTTTGTACTGAGGACTAGACTCTTCCGTACAGCCATCAAGTACACAGTGACGTCAAAGGTTCAACGCCCTCAACGCGGTAACTTAGACGACTGTTTACTGCCTCTTCTAGTTTGATTGATTGTAAAAATACAGGTAGCAGAAAGACCTCTTTTTTATTTTAGTGACGTACACATGTCATATGCGACGTGCGGCGAGAGCTCGAGGCATTTCTTCGTCTTTCATTCATGTTCGAATTGTTTGTGTGGCAAGAAATGACTCACCATGAAGCAATTATTTACTACTTACGAGAAAGAGGTTCTACATAGTTTTGAATACTTTCGTTAGGAAAAAGTAGCTGTAGCGAGTTTCTTTTTGCTTGTAACACAACAATGTGGAGTCTAGATTTCTGGATTTTGGCGACACTTCTTTCAATCTGTTCGGGATAATCAAGCGTGATATTTTATGTGTAAAATAACATGATTAAAAGTAAGTAAGTGAAAAAGCTACATAACACTATTTAGAAATATTTATATCTGAGTACAATCTACATATTACCTAACGTTATAAATCATTATTTCCAAAACTGATCAAGACAGCTACTCTTATGTAAAGTTATGCCAAATACGATCAATTCGTTGCACTACACGTTAAAACTTTATGTTTATTTGCCATTTTATTTTTGTGTCAGTTACGTATACATAGATGTAGGTAATTAAGACAACACATGATAACTAGAAATATTTTATTTACATTCACACATACAAACAGTTTATATAAAAGTATCATGGATATAAAAGTCATTAAAATATTTGAAATCTAATATCATTTCGTCGAACTACTATTCTGAGTAATAAAATTATCGTATGATTGCTATCTATCTACAGTACAGGATCTACACTATAGATAATGTAATAAATTAAATTAGGTAAATCACTTTTGAAAGTTTTAATTCATAGAATTGTCTAATCATCATTCATTATTGATTTTAATTTAGTACAAAGTAAGAGAACTCACACAAACATCGGAAAATTAATATGACATAGCTTAGTGACACACACAAATATATTTCCATAATATGTTAATCGTATTCGCGATGACTCACACCTCTTTCTCAACTCTTCTGACAAAACGGTTATTTCTGATCCTATCCTCAACTGTTTCGGGCCAAGGACAACTGTTATGTGTGAATGTTTGCAATAAATAGCTTCCAAGAAAGAATACAGAAATATAAAAGAATATTTACATGAACATTTGTCAGTTACAACTGAAGGTCAGGAAGTTGTGAAGAAAAAAAAGGAAATAATTATAAATTTTCTTGAATAAAATACAATGTGTTATTGCAAGAATTTGATCCATCGCTGTCTATGATCGAACAGTAAAATAATTGAAAAAAAACAAATGCGTGATGAGATGAGATATGAGTATTAAAAAAGAATAATTTATATTCTGTTTTAATACTCATCTTGTAAAGTCGTAAAGAACAGTATGTTCTTAAAGAAACATATTTCATAACAAACAGATGTTTACGCTAACATTTCAGTCACTAAAATTATATTAAGTACCAAATTACGACACACTTTATAACACAATATGATCTACTTTCGAATGCCGATGACATTTCACGATACATCAGCATCTCAACTCAACAGCAGTCGAGTACCAACAGTACTACTGACATTATTTGGCAACAAACCACACGCAAGTTCATTCAATAGAGCATTGAAGTCATAGAAATGGTTCAGCGAACTCTTGCGCAAGTGTTGTGGCAGCGTCAGCGTGCACTGCGCCCGCGCAGGTCCGGCTCGCACGCCGCCGCTGGAAAGCCCCTCTTGTGCAAGCAGTGGTGCACAAATGCACAGTGACGAAAAAATCAAATCCTGTTTCTAATTAGCAGCAACTAGATAGCAGTTTAAGAAATAGTTTTGAATTTTTTTTAATTCATGATTACATATAAGATGTAAACGGACCCTTGACGAAGCCGTCAAGAAAGCTTTTTTTTACACCAACTAATTAACCCTACGTAAAAATTACTGCAGGGAAACCATTTTTTTTTTGGGGTGAAATTTCACGTTTTACGATAGGACTCAATGTAACGCATTGAAAAGATTGTGCTGAAGGATGTATTGAATAATACGGGGCCGTGGAGGTATTAACAGTTAAGTTATAACATTACAAACATAAAGTTAAAAAAAATTGTGATAATCTTGGAACTTTGATCCACAATATCTCCGTAACTAGAAAGTTCCCAGGTATGGTCCAGAACAAAAAAAAATGGTCGCAATGATGCGACGGGAAAACAAACTCCTTTCGGCTTCGTTAAGAGTATTTTTACACCCATTATAAAACATGATAATACCTGTTACATAAAATGATTACACTCGAATAATTTCTTCATTATTGTTTAGCAATAAAATTATGTGACATGTACGCCTGTTTAGCGAGACACTACATAGCATAATCAGCCTATTAATGTTCCCACTGCTGGGACGCAGGCCTCCTCTCTATAAGAGGGAATGGGCAATAATCCACCACGGCACCACCCAGTGCGGGTTGGTAGCGAGACACTACACGGCAGCCGAAATCAAAACAAATCCATGTCACGGTAATAATGTTTATACTGTACCCATGTTCCCTATTTGTAGGAATTAGCACTGCCAAGCAAATCCTATTATGAATAATGAGAGTTCAGTCCTTCCTACATAACAGACTAAGCACAATGGGTGGCAAATCGCATTAACTTAGCCGTTACATAACAATGACATAAACATTATACCAATATGTAGGTACGTGCAACGCGTTGAAGTCTTTTGTACTGACATAATTAGTGATATAATTTCCTACTAATAAAATATGTCAATGTATGCAGTAGCTTCACTGGGAACAATTTTTGTTACTATATCATTACTTTTATTAAAAAATAAATAAAAAAATCTAGGTTGTGGAGGTCAGATCAGAGTCGCTCCATGTAAAATACTGGTATTCAGCTGCTTCCGGTTAGACTGGAAGCCGACCCTAACGAAGATGATAATAATTGCGTTTATTAATATTTTTAGGGTTCCGTAACTCTGTCAGCAAACAAGGAACCTTTACGAGATCACTTTGTTGTCCATCTGTCCGTCTGTTTGTCCGTCTGTCAAGACCCTTTTTCTCAGGAACGGGTAAAGGTATCAAGCTGAAATTACCCCTTGGAGCAGTGAAATAATAAAACTTGTAAGTCAACGCGATCAAAAGATATGACCGTTTATGTTGCATATTTTGCGATTTCACAAGGAAATCTTAACCTATAGGGTACTTCCCGTTGACATAAAATCATGAAATTTGGCAAGAAGCTATGTCTTACTGCACATGAAAACCGTAAATACGTAGTTTAATAACAAAATACCTACAATTCTATACGGAATCCGCGGTGCGCGAGTCCAACTTGCACTTGGCGGGTTTTTTATTGTATTTTTGACACAATGATTGACAGTTTCGCTTATTTTCTATTTGGTTGTGTTCAAGATTTATTCATATGTGTTGAAGTTTGATCGAATCATTGGAGCTTGATGAGGAGCTTTCAAATGAGATGAGCAGACGACATTGTTGCCATCCCGGGTAAGATCTGGATGAGGCTGGCACAGGACAGTGGAGATTGGCATAAGCAAAGAGAAGCTTAGATCCAGTAGTGGGTGAAGTCAGGCTGTGGGTGATGATGAAGATTCAAATTCACCATTCCAATTTATTGGGACATCACATCTGGGGGCCTAAAATGGCTTTAGCAGAATTATAATAGGATAATAATATGAAACACTTTAAAATTATTAAAATGGTCATGGACGTAGTTAATATTATGAATTGTCACTTTGTGATCATTTTACGAATTGTAACGTAATTAAAATTATAATCCTATTATGATTCTGCTACCTGTTCTTCCAAACATTTTTATCAGCCGTCATCTCAGTGGTAAATTCCATTCATACAAATATTTACACAGTCCATCCATATAGTCTTTTGCCTGAATTTTCTTCTATCATATACTTAGCACCAACTTGTCACATTCTCCTACAATTAACGGTCAAAAACGAAATGGTCATAAATATGTATCATCGCACTTTGTATTGTGTAAAGCAAGTTTGTTATGATAAGAGAAGAGAGGAGAGATCCTGGAGGATACTACACGATCCTGTAAACATAAAGCCACAATGCAAGTAAACAAAATAATTTCGTCTTTAAACGTTTTTCAACTGTCATGGTCACCAACATTATCATTATTACACTAGAAATCGGATATTTGCCATGTTTACTGTTTGTTTTGAGTTCCCGATAATTCGGCGCTGTTGTAAGCACCATGATCACGGATAAGCTGAAGTTAACGCAATAACTTCAGTTTATCGGTGATCATGGTGACAGTAAACATGGTAAATATTCCGTTTCTAGGGTAATGATAATTTCGTCTTTCACCGGTTTTAGCAAACTTTGACGAGGCGGATTGGTAGCGAATGTGCACAAACCCGCATCATTGTTTTCATAGAGCGACAGACCATCTTGAATCAGTGTGGTTACATCTTTTGTTAATTACCTACCAGCTTATAACATTCCCCCTGCTGGGACACAAGCCACCTCTCTGTGAGAGGGAGAAGGCCGTAATCCACCACGGGGGCCCAGTGCGGGTTGATGGATGTCACATGTCTTCGATGGTTTGGTGCTAGGACAAATTTTGTTTGTTTTCTTATACTTAAATGTATATAAGTACCAATCAGGAGGGATTGACAAATGTGGAAGGAACTTGAGAAGGCCTATGTCGCAAGACAGCCTGACCTGGTAGTTGATAAATAAATGAAATATGTATAATCTAAGGTTAGTTAAGTTATAATTTAAGTTTAGATGTAGAAAACAAATAAGTGTAGTTTATATTTAATTTTCCAAATTATTATATTGTGTATACGAAGGTCAGAGTAAATAAAGGCTATTTTTATTTATTTAAGTACCAATTCAAACAGCCTTATCTAAATCGTTTTAGATTAACAGCCTACTTCTCATGTAAATGTTTTTCGACAATATACTTACAAAACTGCGAGTAGAAGTTACTGGGTCATCGTGCCTTATTAGAAAACTATGGTCCTGAGAAAGTGGCTTATTATCTTGATATGGAAGGGTGAGCTCCAACCATGTGGGTGGCTTAATGCCTTGTTACATAATAATAGATTGGTACGTATGTTTGTATGTATCAAGAGTTGTTTATATACAAAAGAACTTTTATGAAAGTAAGCAGTCCCAAAGAAAATGGTAAACCGACCAAAGTGTTTAGAACAGCACTCAGATTTATTTCGATATTTCAGAGTAAGAGTAAGGGGTTGTTCATGCTGCGGGACTGTTCGAAAGAGATACCGTGGTCCTGGAACATAACGGGCAAAGAAGGAACATGGATGGGTTTTAGTCAGTACAAGTCTGACACTCCCCTCCGCTCCGCCCAGAGTGGGGGGGGTCATTTGATGATTTCCCATCCGGAAAAAAAAAAAAAAAAAAAAAAAAAGGGGTTGTTCATATTCATTATTTTACCTTTCATCATATTTTTCATTACCAATTTATCACATAATAAACGGAAGAAAGGAAACGGAAACGGACGTCTTGATATTTTCAATTGTATTGTTTCAGCATAATCTTGTAGTCGACATTGAAACGAATTAGTTTAAGTACATTAATGACATCAGGATGTTAAAAGAAGTTTTTTTTTTTTTTGTTTTTAGGTGAACCACGTCTTGTACGCAGCCTCAAAATAGTGAAGCTCTTCGTCAATTAGATAACAATGCTAATTATAATTGAGGTTCGGTCATGATTACCTTTTATTTCCATATTTTCATTTTTCTTATTTAATAAGTTGTGATGTGTATGATAGTTGTGGCTAAAACATTGTATATCACCTTATCTGAAATGTTGTTCTTGGCATAAATCCAAGATAGCTACTTCACCGAGAGATAAGAAGTATCTGTGATGTCATTCCTTAGAACACAACCCAAAATGAACTCAAATATTCTAAAAAAATTGCATTTCCTCATGTTTATAAGAATGATACTAATACACACAACACAAATGAATTTCTCAACACCTCATAAACCTATTACTTACAGGTAAGTTAGCATCCACTGCATGTATCAAATGTATGACATCAGTAACATAATGTCAGTATTCAGCATACGTTAACAATACAGATCCGCTAAGACGACCTCAAAAACCCAAATTGCCAAACATCTACTCGGAACATGAATGAACTAAGGGTTGATCAATGTTATGGCGGACGTCATAGCCTCTACCAAAGTAGCTCTACGACAGGGGTTTAGCGATCAGATGGAGGTAACTTTGGTCGGTCGATTCATGTTTCGGGGTACAGTGGTAGGAGGCTGCGTCGATCGTCTTACAAAATCGGTCCGCGTGCATCTTTGCGTTGGTCGAAGTATAAAGCGACGTAGTGGTAGAGGTGGCAGTCATTCGGACGCAGACAGTGCGCCGGTAAACTTGTGAAAAGTTAAACATTTGAAATAGTTTTAGTGACAAACAAGGAGTGAAGAACTCAAAAGTAAGTTTAGTGCTAAAGTTCGGGTTCCATGGTTACATCACAGGATTTGCGGTGACGGAAACTAAGTTGATATTTTGCGGCACAATAATATTCTCGTTACAGAATTTCTCTTTCAATATCCGACGGAGAAAAGCAACTACCGCTGCGTCTAAACACACTCATTACGCAGAAATGGTGTAACTTATCATAGGTATAATCGTAACGTTTAATTTGATGAGCGTATGCATAACATTGATTCAATACAGAACTGCAATGTTTGTTTACGATATCATTATTATGGCAAAGTAATTGTATTTGTTGTTTAAAATTAATTAAAAGTTTCAATATGATAATACTCAAAACAACATCGGAAATTCAGAACATGGCCAAATTGTAACATTACTGTGGCTAAATTTGTTTTTTTTTTTAAAGTCTACTCTAATTATAAGATTAACATACAATAAGACAAGAGTAAGCAGTTTCCAAAGTAAATGATCCTCGCGTAAACTTTCACTTTCCGGTCGGTAGTTTGTGCGCCCGCGCCGGTCTCGACCACAACATCAGGAATATGTAAAACATTGCATAACAACAAAACCATGCCGCACTTGGCTTATAAAATTTCCGCAAACATAATTTTAATTGACAAAAAAAAACTATCTGTTTTAATAATCTTTAACGCGATTAGTTCACGCTTGCGCTGCAAGGGAAGTCTGTCTCAGTGAAGATTGAACAAAATTGTCATCGATCAAAACAAATAGATACTTAGCACCTGAATTAAATTATATTTTTGAATACGACTTCAGTCATGGCATACTAGAGTTTTATTTATAAAAATAAAAACACAGAAGGTTAATTGATCATTATATTTTGATTCATCATCTTCCATCCAACGTGCGAAGGAACACGGCGCGCGCGCACAACACTTTCAAACAACGCTCTCATGAGATCACACGCCTTTCAAAATGCTTTTCTTTTATGTTTTTTCGATATTAATCATGTACCAATTTGCTCTACTAACCGCATTATCTAAAAAAAAAGTGAGGAAATATAAAAATGCGAATTTTCGCTTGATTATGCTGTAACGTGTTGCATAAAAAACAAACAAGATAAATAATATAGGAAGTTATGTAATGATTAGCGACGGTTACCGAATTTGTGCCGCATAGCTCGAGACGCACGCAGCTTGCCAACGAGCTACTTGTGCCAGTTTTGTCGAATCCACGACAATGACACCAATATTTGGGTTTCTTTCATAACATAAGACAAAAGCTGACCTCGAAAACGTAATAGGTTACCTATGTGCTAAACTAACGCATGATTCACTCCTGGGATTATAATTGATACAATTAGTTATGTCGTTTTAGTCGATTAATTAATTTATTAATTTCAAATTAAGTTTTCGCAGTAATTTAGCAAAAAATTTGATAAATAGAAATAAAGCATGCCAGTGTTTACAAAACACGACATTATCCAACCATGATACATGGATCTGTACTTAGTTAGCTCTGTATACATGAGAGTGCTTTCGCGGCCCCACGCCTTACAATGACCGCACAGTGCCACACCGCGCACAGCCACAACACGGCTGACGCTATGGAGCCTTACATAACTACAGACTGTCTGCGAAAGTAAAAGTGACTCTTCGCTTGCAGTTTCGAAACAATGACATGCTTTACAAAATAAGGATCAAATGACATCAGCGTTTTGATAGTCTTATCCATTTTTGTTACAGAACATGCGGTGGACAACGGTTACCTTTTTATTGCTACCAATAATATTCGCGTGTACGACAGCGGAATGGTCATGGGGCGGAGACAAAGATTCCCAGCCCGCTGACCAACCCGACCAGAAAGCTTCAAGCTTGTTAGAAGGAGAACAGTTACCCGAAGCACAAGAGAAGAACTTTGAGTCTAACAGCACCGTTCTTGATGACATTGTTGACGAGCTGGTGAGCAGTAAACAAGGTAGAAGTCTGGGCGGCTTCGACGATGTGTACAGCGATCCCACGATCAAGGACGCCTTGGACGCAGGAGATGACGCTGAAGCTAGGAACCTGATCAAAGGAAGATTGTGTACTCTTGGTCTCATACAAGTACGTATCTCAAAAATTGAAATATGTTCTTATTACAGCTAAGACCATGTTGATTTTTTTCCTTTATCAAAATTATTGTTCTAACGTTACTCAATTTCATTATTTCAGTGTGAGGATGAAGACTCGCAAGAAAAACGCACTTACTTAACACCAGATGAAGTAATTTACGCCCAACCCGTCGACATCAAGCCTATTGGTAAACCGATTGCATCGATTCAAGTCCGTGGTCCTAATAGTAGTCCCAGAGCGTACGGTCCACCTCGGCCGATGCCTTACCCTCCGCGACCCCAGAAATACCCACCTAAGAGACCCGGATATGGCGGCAATACCAGACCTGGTTTCTCGGAAAAGTATGGCGAAGCGGGTGGCAATTTCCAATTCTCCCAAAGCAGTGCACAGTACAACGGACACGAATCTAACTTTGTCACCAAATCGCCCATTTACCACCATGCGACCCCGGGTCCCTATGCTTATGAGAACACTAAACCTTCTTACAACAAGGGTTCGTCTGCACACTCCGGTACAAAAACAGATTCCGTTGTACAACAACACATCCATCATCATTACGTGCATGATGACAACAAAGACCCCAAAGTTATCATTAAACCTGTAGCCATCCCTGTAGGATCTATCGGTCACTTGAATCAGTTGAATTCACAAAGTAGTTATGGCTCACACTCACAGGCTTCTGATATCCTAACTGCGGGAGGTGGTGACTACAGTAGCATTACTTCGGGTGGTTTTAAGCCCATGTCTGGCGGATTTTCTTTAGATACCAACAATAAGCCGGTCTACGAATCTGATACAATTTACGGCTCACAATACACACACGGACAGAATTCTAACAAAGTTGGACACAGTGGTAACGTTTTGAGTCAAGGCCTACCAAATCAATATACCAACAACGCTTTCGAAGATCAAAAGTATGGAAACGGTCTCGGTGGTTACGCTACTCAGAATACTGAATTTTACAAGAAAGAATTACATGTGGGAGGATCTCAAAACAATCTTTACAATCAAGGACCAGCATCTTTCGCACAGAACGCATTTGGTGAAAATTATCACGAAGCCAAAGCTCAAGGATTTGAATGTGTATGTGTCCAATATGATCAATGCCCAAGCCAAGAAGTGATTGGACGCAGAGATGACTTGTACTTACCAATTGACCCACGTAACAAAGGAAGTGAAATCGTAGCATTAACTGAAGAACAATTAGACAGTTTGAACAAAACTGATGCAACTACAACGGCTGCGAGCTCGCAAAACGCTACAGAAGCAAAGAACTTAAGCAAACGTGAAACCAAAGAAGATATTCCTGCAGAAGCTGAGAAAGAAGCTGAACCGGTAAGCACAAAGTACCCTTATTTAAATATATACCTAACCTCTTTGTAAGGTTTACATCGCAAGACAAGCTTTTTTCCAGAATCATTTTAACATTTACCTCTCCATTTCCTATTCTCAGCACTCACAATTAGGAACCCTTAAAACCTATGAAATATTTTCGTGATTTTTATTCATCATATCTAAAAGCCTGGGTTAACAGTGTTACACTTGGATTCCATGACATGATAATTACACACCGAAATCGAATGTAACAGGTACAAAAGATATACTAAACATTGGGCAGTGACATAATCTCTAACATTACATTAAATAATAGTTTCATTTATTGATATAAGTAAATATCACTACAGCGCTTCCGTCGATTGCCTGGCTTCAGCGATCATGGCGGTATTGACTACAAACATGTGCAGCCCACGTTTGGTGTCTCTTTTGGCTTACCCCCCGGCGTCCCAGGCGCTCCCAGTCAACTTCCTTATAATCCCCAACTCGCTCTTTTAAGTCGTGCTGTGATGGCAGGCGGTATTAATCTAGGAGTAGCCATAGTTAATCCACTGCTATCTCTTCAAATAACGAAAGATGAAGAAGGCGAAAAGATATATCAACCTCTTCTACATTTTCATGTTACACCAAGTCAACAGAAACTTAAGGCGGTTACTCAACTTTTCGATGAAAAAAAGGCACTTCTGTTAAATAAGCATCATTATTACCATCATACCCCAACGTATCCTATTCCTCCGATATATCCCGCACACCCTGTGCACCCGGCACCTGCATACCTTCCTCAGTCACATCCTCACTATGGATACCCACCTCACCCATCCCATCCTATACACTCACATTATATACCCAATTATGAAGAACATCCTCACCATCAATATCATACTGGACCTCCCCATCACCCTGCTCATTATAACGGACCTCCTCACCATCCACCTCACTATGATGGACCCTCTCATCACCCACCTCATTACGGTGGACCTCCGTCTCACTCGCCCTATGACGGGCCTCCAGTTTACTCCCCAAACTACGCGGATTACGAGCCAATTCACTACAAAGAACATGATAATGCTATTCATGAACCTTCAGAAGGTTTCGATGATTATTATGATGAACACAGTAGATATGATGGTGGAGAGGATTATCCTCAAGCCCAACATAGAAGTTCTCATAATTACGATAGATCTGAAAACGTTACTATTGATACTGACCTCGGTAGTCACACGAACCGGTCCGCATATTCCCGCTCCTATGACTATCCTTCGACCTCTCCTGGGGCAAACCGGGGATACCAAACATTCCGATTTCCTGACACGCGAAAGAAGAGGGAAATCGAAATAGAAAATATGTCCATAACTGTACTTGAGGTAATTCATGCACTATTCTTAAATTTCAATTTTCCACCGCGTTTTAATAAAAATGGCTTCTAGATGTTTTAATCATGGTATAATTCTGTTCACGTGTAAAGCAAACGCTTTTATGTGTGGGCCCAACAATTTTCGCACGACATCATGTTTCTAAGTTTGATTTTCTGTTGAATTTTTAGCGTCAAGGATATTTCGGCCGCCCTCCAGTTCAGCAGTGCAGACCAAACCAAGTGTGCTGTCGTCGTCCCCTACAACCTCAGGCTGCCAACAAAGGACAGTGCGGCATAAGACACTCTCAGGGCATCAACGGCAGGGTCAAAACTCCCTCTTACGTAGATGGAGAGAGTGAATTCGGAGAGTACCCATGGCAAACAGCTATTTTGAAAAAGGACCCCAAGGAATCTGTATACGTCTGTGGCGGAACACTCATTGACGGTCTTCACATTATGACTGCCGCTCACTGTGTGAAATCGTAAGTTGCTTAATTTTTTTTTATCGTCAATCGCTGCTTAGATTCTCATTAGGTACCAAACTAATTGATGCATTGAACAAAAATTAAAATCAACTTTTCTTATTTCAGATACAAAGGCTTCGAGTTAAGAGTGCGCCTGGGTGAATGGGACGTGAACCGCGACGTTGAGTTCTACCCTTACATTGAGAGAGACATTGTCTCTGTCCACGTTCACCCTCTTTATTACGCCGGCACTTTAGACAACGACCTCGCTATCTTAAAGATGGACCACCCTGTCGAATGGACCAAGTATCCCCACATCAGTCCCGCTTGTCTACCTGACAAGTACTCCGACTACGCCGGACAAAGGTGCTGGACCACTGGATGGGGCAAGGATGCCTTCGGAGACAACGGAAAGTATCAGAACATCCTGAAAGAGGTTGATGTACCTATTCTATCACACGGCCAGTGCCAACAGCAGTTGAAGCAGACACGCTTGGGCTACAACTACGAGCTGAACCCAGGCTTCGTCTGCGCTGGAGGTGAGGAAGGCAAGGACGCGTGCAAGGGCGACGGCGGCGGTCCTCTGGTGTGCGAACGCAGCGGCACGTGGCAGATCGTAGGGGTGGTGTCGTGGGGCATCGGCTGCGGCCAGCCCGGAGTGCCTGGAGTCTACGTCAAAGTTGCGCACTACTTAGACTGGATCTCGCAGATCACCGGCAAGTTCTCTCCTTATTGAAAAGGATGCTGTAATCATCGAAAATGATGTTTATTAAAAACGAAATTGTTATCACCTAAACTGTTTAAGCATCTTATATTTAATTTAGAATCTAGATGTAGGTACTTATTTAATATTTATTACTTTTAAGCTTTGGATGGTAATATCCAGAGCATCCGAGTAATTGCGTATGCAGATTTTTATATTTAAAAATAAATTGTACGGATAAGAAATTACATTTTCGTATCATTTACCACATCATTTCACATTTCACCCATAGATCTATGATCTCACCAGTCTTTTTATACTTATTATTGTAAAATTTGTTAACTTTTTCAACAAAAATACAGGCTGCTTACACTACTCACAAGAGCATTGGTTCCCAACCTATGGTCCGCAGACCACCGGTGGTCCGCAGGAGTTTAAAATATGGTCCGCGAACGGTAATATTCGTACTTCTTAACTTGCACAGAAGATGCAAGCTCAACCTTATTCATTCAAAACCTATCGGCGGGGTGCTAACAACTTCGAGCTTGATTCGCTCGCTCTTGCAAGATTATTCATAAGCATTTCTGAAAATTGACTAACTTATTCCTATTTTTGTACGAATTATTACTAAAGTTTTCGAGCTCACAAGAGCGACCGCTCTTGTATACTTCACTATCTTAATTCTCAATGTTTTCATCTCATTTTCTATTTTTTGCTCTGTATGAGCTAAAGATTGGCCCCCTGGATATAATCCTGTTGGTGTCCATGTTTATCAAGGACCCTATGATCCCTGCTAACAATAAAGACATCAAAGTGGTCCCTGGTCCAAGAAAGGTTGGGAAACACTGCACTAGAGCAATTGTCGCCCATGACATTACTTGACATGACTGTCCTAACAAAAATCAGTTCTTGGTATAAGTCCTATTCACAGATAAGTATTCTACTCTTAGCTCAGTTCAGTGCTTGTTGTGGAACATTGCTATGACTGCCAGAGGTAAAAGAGGAGTACCGAAGTTCAGTTCCGTTGAACAGAATGATGCAGCAGGTTTCACTTTACCTGCCAGCCTTTCTTGTTCCGAAGTGGATTTCCCGGTCCTTATTAGGAGACAAACCAGAGCAAATTGGAAAAATATCATCCATGAGAGTGAAAAATGGAAAAAACAATTAGAAGAATACCAACACAGCAAACACGTACCTCCCCCTAAATCACCGTTCCTCAGTAAGTCATCTACCTCTTCCAGGCACTAAAATTACCCTCTGACCGTAGGTACAATAGGAACGAAAACACACTTTTTCCCATTTGTTATATTTTGAAGGTTTAACAATACGAGTACGTCAAGGGAGCCGGAATATCTACTCTTATCATTAACACTAGAAACATATTTACCATGTTTACTGTTTGTTTTGAGTGCCCGATATTAATTTATTTTTTATTATTGTTTTTATACCATGACCATGACAGTTTAAAAATTAATACACTCTCTCTCTCTCTGTACTCTTGTTACTTTTAAAATCGACTTTAAATCTGCATTTTTATTTTCTCGTAAACGTAACTTCAGAGTGCAAGAAGAAATCTCAAGTAAGATCTTCATTATAAATTCAAATAACAAGGCCATCAAATCCTCATATAAAACAAACCATTATTAGGTTGAAAGTTTCACTAGAATCTTATTCGGTTTTCTTCTTTCAGAAACTGAAACCGATTACATTAAGACTGAGGTATTTGTTCAACTCGTACCGGCTTTAGTGGTAACTCTGAACAAGGCTAAGATATGGGACGCTTTCAACAAAGAGAAATGTTTCTTCAATGGCATAGACCACATCGTACAGGTATCAGTTTTGTGTTACCTGCGTATGTAAGCCAAGTCAGCAACGAAATAGGTATTTGCAAAAGAGATTTATGAACGCTTCCTTTCCACTACGAGCTTAAAAAATCTAACCTTCTCCGGCCTGAACGACAAAATCGAACAATAAACTCTATACGACGGCCAATCAAGCTATAAAAAACCAATTTATGCGGATCTCTCATTGTATAGAAATCTATACAAAGTGAGACCAATTTATACTAGAAATGTACAGCTTCATGTGCCGCCGTGTGTACCATACCTACCTCATTGACATTTAATGTATTTCTAGGTCTTATGGAACAACAATCCTCGTTATCCAAACCGTAAGCAGAGTGAATTACACATTTTCAACATGCCGTGGGTCAGACTAGCCCTTAAGAAGGCGTAAGTACCCATCTAGGATACTCTTTACTATAGAGTATGTAATTTCAAAATAACAGTTTTTTACATAATGCTTAAGAAAGTATATGCAGTACTTATAACAAACAAAACTTTTTTGTCTGTCTGTTCCGAGTAATCTCCGAAACCGCTGGACCGATTTTGACGGGACTTTTACCTACCTGAGGTTATAAGGAGTAACTTAGGTTATTTTTTATTTTAGAAAAACAATTATGTTTCCGTGCAAAAAAAATTAAAACCCTTGAAATGGTTAACAAAATGCGATTCAAATAGGGAAGTAATATTTTTATAATAATTTTTATAAAAACTACGAAGGTCGCGAGCAACAGCTAATTTATAAATAACAGTGCCGAAAGCTGAACTTGTAGATATCATTACTTGTATCGTATTATATAAGATACTCTAAAAAGTAGATTGGCATGTAGCTGAGGTCCGTCTTCACTTCTCGTGCAGCTAACGGTTTCTGTATCATATTATTTCAGCTATCTTATATAATTCGAAATAATCGAACCTGATGCCTATTTTCAGTCCTCGTCCGTTTTATCCAAAATCCTGGCTATGGCCCGAGGAGTATGCTGCCACTCTCATTCAGAAAACTGTTCGCCAGTACTTCATACAGAAACAAGAGGAAGTGCAAGAAATGCGCGATTTCTGGAGGGTAATCATCAGCTTTACCTTTATGCCAATGTCAAAACCACGACGCTACATGGCTTGAACATAATCTAATAGCCTGATGATGCAAGACTTTTAAGGCGACTCCTTTGCTACGTAGGATGTCCACTCAGAGGCTACTTAGTTAGCTGGTGGGTTCATTTGGTTCACGCATAAATTCTAACGATTTGCGTTAGTGCTGTGTGGGGTGGCTCGTATGTGTCGACATACGAGAATCCAACGCGAACGATTATGACTTCATTGAGTGGAACTGTGCCTTAAAAGGGCGATTCTATTAGGCAAGTGTTGCTTGCAAATATGACGTCACATTTGCAACTTGCATACAACCTGCATACAAGCTGCAACTTGTATGACGTAGTTTGAACTTATACATTTTTATTCAAGTGACGTGCAAATTAAACGCGCAAACGTTAGTTGCACGTTTCAAATTGCAAACGAGTGTCCTATTCAATTGTTGAACATCTTGCATTTGTATGCAAGTAAAACTTGGATGCAATTTGCACACTCTTGAAAACATGTTTCTAATGTAAGCAGCTTGTACGCAAATGTGACGTCATACTTGCATGCAAGACTTGCCTAATGGAATCGCGCCTTTAGGCTCAATTCCTTACGAAAGTCGTTACGTTAGTCGAAAGGCGACTAATCAGGCAAATGTGGCGTAAGTATAAGTAATGAAAAATAGAATGTATTACTAAACGAGTAGATCTTTTTCTAAGATCATTCCGTATGTTTCAGAAACTTGAAGTAGAACGCCAAAATCCCGAAATCATGGACTTCAATCCTTTCTTGGCCAAAGCATTTGCATCCGGAACACATATTAAAAAGTAATTATTTTCGCGCTGAGGCGAAAATGCGAGTAATGCTACTTACAGTTGCATTCTCGCAGTGAATAATACGAATAGCGTTGTGTTCGGCGTGGATGTTGGCAAATGAACTTTTTCCGGAATTATTCTGAAGATTTCGAAAAGTGTTACTGATTTTAATTTTTGAGAATATGAACTAGTTCAATCATGCAAAATTGTACATTTGTTATCATCTACTTTATTTCTAAAACATTACTAATATTAAATACACGTAATAATAATTGATTTTTGTTTCCTTCAACTAAGGGGAACTCCCTCGTAGAGAGAGGGACTGGCAGGTTTTCCAAGGCCCATTGTGAATGCTACTGTAGGTTTTTCATCACCTTGAGCTATACTCTTAACTCTGTTAGGACTGTGTGTGTAGGAGATGGGCATTGTGAAGTCCGTCATTATCTGGAAAACAATGCAAAACACATTAATTTTAATAAAAAACATTAATAAAAAAAAATATATATAAAAATTAATTATATCTATCCTATTTTATGGATAAAATATCGACCCGACCATGCTTTGCTCGGCGCCTCCTATCGGATTCCAAACTATCAGCTGGAATCAACCATACACAATTACACATTCACAAACATTGAAATATTGGTTTAGTGGTTTTTGAAATTGGTTTAATGGAGATTAGTGTGTACATACACACATGGTGACATGTTATTTATATACAGACTGAAAGGGATACCTATGCAAAAATGGTCCACATATTCAATAAATAATTCTGAACCCCTCATCGAAATATTTTCTATGTGAGGAATATTTCTTTGTATTTAATTATTCATCTGTATTTTTTTTATGCCTGCCTCGTTGGTCTAGTGGTCGCAAGCGCGACTGCTGAGCATGAGGTCCTAGGTTCGATTCCCAGGTCGGGCAAAAGTGTTATTGGGTTTTTCCATCAGAAATTTCTCAGTAGCAGCCACGGAGTCTGTATTTGCGCCTGGTATTACATGGGACTTTACGCGCTTTGACGTGGAGTTGCGTACACCAGCCCGTTATACAATACAATACATGGGACTTAAATATAACTGGCGAAATGTGGGTGTACTATAAGGTACACCTCTGCCTAACCCTTCGGGGATTGCAGGCGTGATGTTTTGTTATTTTAACTGTGTACTAGGTATTAATATTTGATGAATTTCTATGTGGGTTCTATGTGGTTCAGTATGATGTACTGAACATGTGGTAACCATTTGTGTCAGTGTCCCTTCTACTCTGTATATTATTTTTATCTGCCAGTTCTATCGGATACTAGACAGCAGCATAAAATTCTCTGCTTTTTACTTTGAGCGTTTTTGTCAAGTACTGTGCTAAGAAAACCTACTGTTACTGTACTGAAAACATGATGGAAAATATTGCCATATCTGCCAGGAACATTTAAAAAAAAGTTTTAATATTATTTTACTCTTTAACTTTACTACTATCACAAGCAGAAAGTGAGGTTAAACTAACTTCATTCATAGGATAACTCACTGCCAAATAATTTCAAACTAACAACTAACATTGTATAGTCATCAGTTTTAGTTGTAAAGCATGCATTAATTAACCAAAGTCTTTGGTTTAAGTTGATATTTCAGACAATATATATTATTAATTTTTGTATTTACTTTCTTTTAGTCTTGTTTTTATCATTACTTTAGTTCTATTTGTAGTCTGTATATCATCATCATCATCTGCATAGCCTTTTCCTAATTATATTGGGGTCGGCTTCCAGTCTAACCGGATGCAGCTGAATACCAGTATTTTACATGGAGCAACTGCCTATCTGACCTCCACAACCCAGTTATTTGTAGTCTGTTTATAATGTACATAATAAACAATACTTTATAGACATAATATAATATAATCAGCCTATAAAGTTCCCACTTCTGAATGTCAGGCCCTTTCTCGGTGTGGGCCGTAATCTACCACACAGGCCCAGTGCAGGTATTGTATAACGGGCTGGTGTCCACAACTCCACATCAAAGCGCGTATTTTGCGTGCGGGCCCAGTGCAGGTATGTAAGTGGGTGACCTATGTATTTCGTGGAATTTTCAGTTCTAAGTCATGTCGATTTCCTCACAATGTTTTCCATCTCTGTTTTGAGAACAGTGGTGATGAAATAAATTACACAAAGTGCGCCTCCCTAGGTCCCAACCCATAACCGAGTTATATTTTGATTGGTACTTACTTCAAGTCCTTTCTCTTCATGATCCTTGATAATAAACTTCTTCATAAGCGGTGGCATCTCAATGCTGTTGGGTAGGATTACTTCTGGGTGATCATGTACTGCCTTTACTTCCACCAACAATTTGGCCTCCTCATTCTTTGGTATAAGTTTATAATCAGGCTTGTAAGATGTACGATAAATTTCTGTTAGATTCGGCAATTTGCGGCCTCTGAATGTTTTCTCAACCCAAATTCGTACTCGACGCCTTTCCTGAAAAATAAAGAAAAAACTTGAATAGGTATTGGGATTCAGTAATATAATTACTTTGTTACCTTTCCTACATTCTATCCTGTCAATCGTCGCACTATCATTCACTCCTTTTTCCTTAATAACATTCCTCACACAATCCATCCATCTTTTCTTTGATGTTCCTCTCCCTCTGAATCCATCAACATTTATATTCATCACTCTTTTAGTCACATATGATCCGTCCCGCCTTATCACATGCCTATACCAAGACAATTGATTCTCATTCAATTTTCTGTAACTGGTGCAACTTTTAAACTTCCTCTAATACATAAACCTCAACGCTGTCTTCTCCGCTACATGAAATGTTTTTTCATCTATCTTCTTCACAGCCCAGCATTACAATCCATACAGTACGAAAGGCCTAATCACAGACTTGTATATTTTCCCCATTAACTTGAGTGGCATCCATGGGTGGCAAGTTGTTCCAGTGACCTGTCACCATTTCATCCATCCTGAGTTGTATTGTATAACAGGCTGGTGTTAGTAACTCCACGTCCAGTGTGTATTTTGCTTATGGGTGGGAAAATTACGGAAAATCGGGGCAGATTGGTATGGGCGTTCCGGCAAGGCAACAGGACTAGAGAGACCGCTCAAATCGCAAAACAGGTAATCTGTTTGGTTCTACTTAATTTCAGGCCAAAATTCTCCAGTCATTGCCACCACACGTCCAATCTGCTCTAGACCTTCCTTTCTGCCATTCTCGGCAACTAACACAATGTCGTCGGCAAACAGCATACATACACCAGGGAGCCTTTTCCTGGATGACCGACGTAAGGGATTCAGTAACATAAATAAAAGGAAATAGCTGATGGTAAGGTGCAGGCCCCATAAGGTTCACGTTGAGCTAATATAGTAAACAATAGCACCAGCAGCTTACTTTCATCTTTCATATCAATATGGTAGATGGTCTACTGGAGAGCCTGGAGATTACAAAGATTATGAAGCTTAAAAATAAAAACCACTGAAATATTTCTCACCTCATCAGGACAAGCTTCAACTTTAACAATTTTCATGAAACTAGGTTCCGGGTATCTTTCAAAAACAGATCGAACAATAATTCTTCCGACGCCGAAATTCTTCAGGCTTCCAACTATTTCCCATAGAGTTTTACCTTTGAAATCCGTTGTTCGGCCGACATATTTTATTACAGTCGATGTCGACGAAGACATGTTTTAATAGAAGAAAAGTAGAGGCGAGTTACTATATGAACAAAAATATTGGATTCTGTTTTCTGTTAGCCTTTTGCTGTTTTATAATATATTTTTAGGTTACGAAAAATGACACTCGGATGACATAGTATTGTCATTTTGACATTAACAGTTGACACTTCTTAGTTGTCATAACACTGACATACTGCTGGTTATCTACGGTCCACGGCACTTTGCTTATGAATCAGTTGCTGGTTGTGGCATTCATCCACAATACCTTTGCGGTGCGTGTGTTTACAGTTAAAAAAATTTATTGACTTCATAGTTATCATCAGAAAAACACATTTTCGCAAAAAGTATGTGTGCTTCAGCGTCATCTATCGATGATTGCTCAAGCTTGTACAACTTAAAAATATATTATGTTTTCGGTCGATAGATGGCACTGCTCTCCTTTTGCAACTGTTGCAAGTCCTCGGTGTTTTGCTAAGGACGCTGTTTATATTTCGGTTTGGTTTAAGTATTCAACACTTTGGTTTATACACAATTTTTGAAAATGGATTCTGAAAAAGACTAGTGTTTTTCATAGCAAAAAAAGCTTTTTTATGGCGAATCGTAGAAAAGCGACTAACTTCATTCACTTACAACTCAAGAGAAAGAAACGTATGGAGAAAGTAATGTTTGAGAAAAGTATCAACACTTGACTGTGCTATGATGGTCAAAGAATAATAAAAACTCGGATTTTTACTAACTAACTATTGCTTTAGATTTGTATTTGGTCACTTTAGTTAGACTGTAAAAAGTTGAGTTAGTCTAAGTTTGTCCCCAATTTTGAATTGCTACAAAGAGACCTACACTCAAAGCTGAGTGTGATCTCCTTCAAATCTCTCCATTTTTGGCGATTTTGTGTCCTGGCTATCCAGTTTTTTCCGGCCACTTAAATAAGATCGTCTGTCCACCTAATCGTTTGTCTTCCCACATTCCTCCGTCCCGTCCGTGGTCTCGCACTCTAGCACTTTCTTCCCCCATCTTCATTCCAGTCTACGTACGGCATAAATATAATTATGGCCCGCCCATTTCCACTTTCTTTTTGCTGTCGCTTTTGCTATATCCGTAAGTCTCGTTCGTCTCCATATTTCGGTTATTTTATTTTTCGATCGTAGAGTGAGATGGCCCACCAAGGCTCGTTCCATAGCTCTCTGAGTGACATGCATGCGGTCATGCGGTGGATAGTGTGCCTGGTGAGCGTCAAAGTTTCAGCCCCGTACGTCATGACTGGGAGGACACATTGCTGCTCAAATACGCGACGAGGTTCGTGGGCAACAATTTCGATTTTCGAGTAGGTACGTCGGACAACTGCTCGAAAGCACTCCACCCCCTAGTCGGATATGACGCTTGATTTCGCGCTGTTGTCCGTTCATCCTTCATCGCTATACTCAAAGTCTGTCCCAAGCATACGTACTCCTTGACTATTTCGATACGCTGGTCATCCACTAGAATGTGATCTATTTCATCATAACAGCACATTATTTTCGTTTTTGAGCCGTGCATATTTAGACCAACCGTGAGTGAGTGACACGTCGTACAGTTCTTGTACCACAGCCTGTAGATTCCCCACGTTGCTGGCGAAAATCACAATATGGCGTTCAAAAGGTTAAAGCCTCTATGAGACCTGTCGAGAAGCTTAAATACATCTTCCAAGCAGACTGTGAAGAGTTTTCGTGCTTTTAACGCGCACTGGATTCGTAATCTCGTGAAGTTTATTTTTCAGGTAGCCGCACGGCTTCCTTAGTTGCTTCTTCATATCTGGTGTCTACCTGACACCGTTTCAGTGAGTAAATGACTCCCCAGTATTCAACAGAGTCAAACCCTTTTGCGTAGTCGATAAAGGCCAACACTATAGGTCAGTTATACTCGTTGCACATCTCGATTATTTATCGTACTTTGAAGATTTAGTCTACTGTTGAGAACCCACTCCTAAACCTTGCCTGTTCCACTGGCTGTGCTGAGTCTAGTCTGGTGGTAAGGCAGTTTGTGATAACTTTGGTGAAAAGCTTGTATGTGGCTAAGTAATGAAATGGGTCGATAGTTCCTCAGCTTGGTGTGAAACTATGTGAAGTACAATAGTACGGCTACTATGTAGGTTCGCACATTATGTGGTACAATAAAAGTCGCTAATTATATCATGCATGAAGTTGAAGTGCTTTAACACATTGATACAGTTCTATCAATCATTTTTCTGTCCAATCTTACCTTTTTTCACTTTTATAAAATTATTAGGTGCTACAGCTACAATGAGAACGTAAATATTTTTACAGTGGTCTCATAAGAATCTGTAATAATGTAGATAGACTCCAGTAAAACAACTTGACAGGCTAACCTAAGTTGTCCATAAATTCAGTTTAGTAGGTATATTGATATTTGAGAACCTGTGACCAATGAACAGTGTTTTCGTTGCATTGCCCAAACCTACTGGTATTGGCATTGATAGAAAATTAAACTGTGAAAACACAAGTGGCGAATCCTAATTACCCATATTACCAGATAGGTAGGGTTTACCATACAACATCATCATCTGCCTAGCCTTTTCCCAACTATGTTGGGGTCGGTTTCCAGTCTAACCGGATGCAGGTGAACACCAGTATTATACATGGAGCGACTGCCTATCTGACCTCCACAACCCAGTTAGTACTGGGTAATACGATACCCCTTGGTAAGACTGATTGTCAGACTTTTTGGGCCACTGACTACCTATAACGACTGTCTAAGATCTACAAATGACACCCGGGACCAATGGCGGAAACTCGGTATGTAATGGGTGGCGACCCATCCACAGACCAACCTAGGCAAGCACGGCTTAAAGATCGACCTGAGCGGCTGTTATTATTTAGCTCCTTAGCTGTTTACCAATTTTACCATACAACAACAAAATAAAACTGTTTAGATATGGAAAGAAAAATTCGAGTGCGAGCAGGGTTTGAACCTGCGACCTGCTGTAGTTGCCTACGCAGGGTTTGCGTATAAAAATATTAAAAATAAAACTGTGTGCTCAACTTTTGTAGCAGACTGGGTAGTTACAGTCAATAACCAATACTGTGAATACTTTGTCTCCGTTTTGCTATATAATTGAGACACAACTATCACAGAGTAATATTAAAAATCATTGTGTTAATATTTGCTCCTTGTTGTGTAGTGTATGGTATGGGTCACACATGCATTTGTAGGTAATATTGTGTGAAAGGGTAAAGTCCAAAGAAAAAAAAAAATATCATGAAAAATCAACTTCAATTTATTTTCAATTTCTTATTTTGTTACTTTATGGAATTTATGCAATACAAATGTTGTAAAATATAATTACAATAGTTAACAGTTATTAAATTTTAAATGCAGGTTTTAATTTTAATTATTCATAACAATGTCATGGAAAAGTCCAATTTACGCTGACCAATTAATAATATTGTATCTCATTGCCCATAATACGCTATGAAATTAATAAAACAGTCCTTCATGCTACTTAGTGAAATCTTATTCTTCTACATTTTGCTAAATGAGGATTTCGTATTGAACTATGGATTAAATCCCATTAAGCCCTAGTGTTAAATATTACAGGCAAGTTTTAGGCATTTTAATATACCTGCTATTACAAAATGATTAAATGATAAGTCACCATTACAATTTAAATACAATTTTAGAACTCCAAAGTGCCATGACATTGCATATTTGCTATGGCCATAAAATCACTGTTCATTACAACACAAAACATTAAAAAACAAATTTGCACTAATCACTATCCATTAAGCAATCCCAATGTCTTAATCCGACTGCAATTAACAAATTAATATATTTTAGACAATTAATTACCAAGCAATGAAATAGCAGTAATTGTCACCTTTGGTGGCATCATCCGTATACCTTTGCTATGTTAGAATTAAAGAGCACAAGTAACTTGCACAATAAAAAGCATTGAAACTCCTCAACAATGTGTTCAGCGCTATCCCAGAGCAAATTATCAACCTGAGTTGTGAGAGCAAGGCGACCGATCTCTGTCGGATCGATCTTCGCCAAACCTCTCAATTATTTAATGAAGAAGCTACCCTTCTTACGTCTAGCCGCTTCTATTTCTACAGCAACCAGTATGTGACAATTGGTAATTCCGTTTAAAATATACAACTTTGCTAATTCTTATCATTACTTTCCAATTGTCACCGATAAACATAGTTGAAGTAGATTATAGAAACATACCAATCATAATTTTCTACGGTTATAACTGTACAGCAGTCACATTCCGTTGGCAAATAATTAAACATTAAATAAATATTAAATTTAGCTATAAATTGCCTAGTTACCAACCGGAATGGGCTTCGTGAACACGCAGGTGGTGAATAACAAGTCCATTCTTACAAGAGGCCTGTATACAATAAAAGTTACATCGCCCCACAATTAACTATTTCTAAGCAATCGCAATAATAATTTAAGACATATTTACACATCATCGTCGGTATTCCACAATTAAATAAGGAACTTAAATTAGAATAATTTAAGATAGTCGGGATATTATTATTAATAGGAATCAGTCATTCAGTATCCACAGTGATCGAGCAGTAGTCGATCGGTCGTCGTCTCGTAACCGTCCGGCGTGCGGAGCGGCCGGCGCGGGCGTGTCTTCGTGCGCTTTTTGAACATATGTAGCGCGCCCGCGGCTCGCGGCGCACTCCGCAGCGTGCGTGCGGTGGCGGCGACGGCGCGGGGCGAGCCGGCCCCGCGCCGCTACATGCGGGACATGGGACACGCACGAGGTCGATCATCGACGCGAAAGCTTTCGGCTTGGAATTTGCCATGCTCTAAATCAAGGCTAGAAGTAACCTAGAAGTGTGAACTCGCCGTGTGAGGTACGAGGAGCGGGCGCGAGGCCCGGGGGCCGCGGCAGCGGCGCGGGCGCGACTCGGAGCAGCGGCCGCGCCGTCGCTTAAGTCGTATCCCGTCCATATGTACCGATGCGCACTTCGTCGATTACGCTAGCCCACTCCAAAGCATACGAATCGGGGTCTTCCAAGTAATATGTACGGTTTGGCTGTAACAAAAAAAAAATCAGTTATAGTTTGTTTCTAAATCAAGAGAAATGAGTAACTCTACTAAGTTAGGTAATTTTTGCTCAAGTGCTAAAGAATTTATGTAATCTGGGTACTCACCGTGTGCACTAAAAATATTCTGAAGTTTTTGGCTTCGACCCGCAACTCGGGTGACCAAGGGATCTCACCCTTGAGCACCATGTTGGCTGGATCGACGTAAAATAAGCGCGGTCCTGTTGTGAGCAGCAACATACGGCGGCGCGGAAACAGGCCCTTTCTTTTGTCCACCAAGCCTTGCTTTAAAATTAGCTCTCCATCGACGAACTGGTGCCATTTGCTTTCCCGAGATTGTACTTCGAGACGACGACGTTTTTCTTCAGGACTGATGTTTAAGATTCCTGAAAGAAAAATACTAAATTTAATGACATGTAGGAAGTATCAAGATTTCTATTAACATGAAAATAATAAAGTTCAATTTCCGCTGAATCCTAAAACGAGTGCGTGTAGCTACACAGCTGATTATAAGGTCAACATTAATCAAACACGTAGGGCGTAACGAGCGAGTCATTCATGTCATGGCATAAGCGGTTGAGAATGTGGCACTCCGGGACGACGGCGACGTGCCGGAAGGTTGACGTCATACCAACTATAAAACCGTAAACCATACACTGACTGAGGACGTCCGTTCCGAATGTGTATAGCAGTGAATGCGATGACGTAGACTACTCGTGCAGCGAGTGCAAGGATCATATTACGATACGCTACATGTTTCAATAAAAGAAAAAATGTGTGTTTGCATAAACGGTTGTTTCTAAAAAAAGACACTGCTTATTTGGAAATAATCACAAAATAAAACGTTATTGGACTCGGTTTAGTTATGAAACGAGAAGCGTATAAATTTGCCAAGAATTCAGGTCATGGACGCACCAGTTGCCTCTTACTCGTCGCTTCACTGCACTCGCCCGAGACTTTGTAATTGTCCACATCGGCTACATACTCAACCTACTAACATCTATTTAGACTTCTAATATTTCCAGAAATAGCTTTATAATTTTTTTATAATCCTCATGTTGTAATGATAAAAATGTTATTTTGTAATTTGAGTAAACCATATCTAAATTTATAGAATGACACAGAATATTTATTTTTAGAAAGCTATAAAAACAGACTGATACTAATTACAAGATAAGCATAAGAAAATTAATTACCTTTAGAGGTAGACAAGTCGAACTCCCACAGTCTCACAAGTTGCTTATTGCCCAATCCTGGCTCAAGATGATCGGGTACATTGTATTCCTCTTCAAACGAGCCTCCGGGTAAATATGGGCTAATTGTCGGCGGCGTCTGCTCCCACACACTATCCCAGTCCATTCCAGCGAAAAACGGATGATTGCGAATACTATCATAGGTTTCTCCTTTATCATTGGCCCCAAGTCTTTTCGTATGGTCTAGTACCAAGAGCTTTTCTACAAGATCCTTTGCGTCAGCGGGAAAGCCTTCTGGGAACTCAAAATCCATCTTGAGAATTTTTTGGAACGTGAGAAACTCTGTGGCTGCACGGAATGGAGGCAAGCCCGAAATCATTTGGTAAATGATGCATCCCAACGCCCACAAGTCTGAGGCACGTGTGTCTACGCAGTCGTGTAATAATTCTGGACTAACATACTGCGGTGTTCCAACGAAACTAATTTTTCTAGATCGTTCATTCTGCGTGTCATCTGCATTATTCGGTGAGGCACGAATCTCTTCAGGCTCAAGGATTTTAGCCGTTCCGAAATCAGCAATTTGTAAGTGCATATTTTCATCTAATAATATATTTTCCGGTTTTAAATCACGGTGAATTATTCCTTTGGCGTGCATTTTCTCTAAGGCCAACAATAATTCAGCCGCATAAAATTTAGCTACGTTTAGCTCAAAAGAGCCAACTTGATTTATGTAAGAAAGCAATTCGCCATTTTTTGCAAAGGACAAAACAAAGTACAGCCTTTCTTCATCTTGAAACGTGCAATAAAGTTTCACGAAACCATGGGGTACATTGAACAACATGTTCAGGGCATCTTTTTCGCGTTTAATGTACTCCCTTTTCTTTTTCCGGATGATGTGAAGTTTTTCACACACTTTAACTGTGAAAAAAGAAATTGAACAGATTATTTTGTGAATCTTCTTGAAATTGCAACCAAAACAATTATTTGGTTCAATCAATAGCTTTTACATTCCTAGGTAAACCAAATAAATTTTTAACAACATATTAAAGATAAAAAAATGAATCAATACGTACTTGCATATTCCTTTCCACTGTGAATATCCTTTGCAAGAAACACGGTGCTGTAACAACCCTCGCCGATTAATTTGCCAAAAATATAGTCTTTAGCAGTTCTTTTAGTGGGCTTTTGTGCCTGGCTGGCAGCCGGGGAGGAGGCGGGTGCAGCGGGCGCGGCAGATGCGGGCGCTGGCGTGGCCGGTGCAGGCGCAGGCGCAGCTTGCATCTTGATCGGCGACTCTACTATGGTTTCGGCCGCAGCAATTGGAGCCCGTAACTCACTAGACGCTCGACCGTTGATCTGGAATAATGAAAACACCCACTGAATAAAATAACATTAAGACTTATTCACGGAACTGTACGAGATCGCAGACTCTGTCTAGTGGAACGTCGTGAGAGAAATGCGACGTCGTCGCGCTTCGAAAGCGTGCACTTGTTTATCGGCTGGCAGCAACGGCGGCGGCGGCGGCGATGGTGGATAGGTAGGTACGTCATGCGCGGTGGGGGCCAGGGGGCAACGCGCCGTCTGCGGTGCCGGCTTCTTTAAATTTAGGTGACCGCAAATACGTAATAATTCTACGAACTACGTAAATTAAAATTTGGACAAAAATCATCGCATTTGTGATGTATTTACCTATTTACTGCAGTTTGTCAATGAAATGTCAAAATCTCAAAATAAACAATATTTTTATTGGAAGCTTGAATTTTTTCACACGTTCGGGACCTCTTTGCGAATGCTTTCTAAAACTGGCGGCAGTTTTAATTTTTAGTAAGAGAGCAATTTAATTTTTCAGAAAATGCTGTGATTTTTTAGATCATAGTTAGAAAATGTATGATTTTAGCATCGAGGATTTAAATAGTCAAATTTTTCCGGCTGCCACGTTCACTGGCCTCGTCTACAGTTCGATGATCCAATTTTTCGAGTTCGTAGCTTGAGTTTTTGTTCATTTTTTACGGGGCCGTCGTCGAACAAAAAATGACGCTTCCATTCAACGTAAGTAAAGGCAGACAGAGATAGCTGCATTTGCAATTCTGTCTCTTTCTAACATCGCTGCAGAATACCGCGAGTTCGTGTTTAACGGTATATTAGCCAAAAACAAACTTAATGAAAAGCAAATGAAAGTAACTATAATGTTACCGTTACTTTGCGGGAATATCCATTCTTCAATTTTCACTGTACGTTCGAGTTTTTTTAGGTTAAGACATTCTTTTGGTTTTTGCGAAACCGCCTCGACGCGACGCTACTTTCAGTGAAAGTTTTTGTGGATACTGTCTGGGACAGCAATTATTTTCAGAGGTAAAAATACTAGTGGAAAAAACCAATACTAGGGTGTTGCGGGAGGCGATGAGTTTCAAACTATAATTACCACTAGGTCACAGCTAATTACGTGTGTCAGTTAAAGAGATAAAACAGTCCCAGAGGCTAGATATCACGACGGAAATGCTAAACAATGGTCAGAATAATATTGTATAAGAAACCTAAACCTAAAAGACCCAGAGGCCTAAATTAATCTCTAGACATGCTCTAATAATTCGCGTAACACGATTTGATCACGGATGGAAAGTTTCAGTCATCACAATAAGATAAAAAGGTAGTTAGTTTACATTTATGTCGAAAACATCTTACAATGTAATGACGATAAAATCAAAATAAACGGGACATAATGGAATCTGCACTTCTTTAACACTGGTGCACGGTTCGTTGAATTGTAGTTTGGTGAGGAAGGAATGAGTCAGTAACAATTAAGCTTGGTTGTAAACGCCGCAAATGGGTCTCGCATTCCGCGGCTGGGGCGCTGGGACGGCGCGGTGTAGACCACACCGTCGCAACGGTACTTACACTCGCATTCCCACAGCAGCGGATTCCACCGTCCACTAACACCGACTTCATAGCCGACCTAGATCCCCACCACCGAACCTTCCTTTACACATTGCAATGCCGTTTGCAACATACACGACTTTATGTAATGCTTCAGATATGTATGGATATTACTGCAGTTCTAGGTGGATAGCACATTGTTTTCTTTTCTTTGTGATAAAAGAATGATATAATATTATGTAGAATGTACAATAAAAACGGCATATCAAGTTCAGACGGATGTGGTGCATTTTATGTTTACCCCTCCTACAATCTACATCCGTTTTAGATTTAACTAATGTTTAGTCAGCATACTGATAGTTGGTGAACAGTTAACTATAACGGATAAGCTATTTTATATTGAAACTGTATTTACATTAAAGAAAAAGTGAAAGATGAATGAGAATTCCGAGTGCGTGATCATGAATCACGAAGTGTAAACAACATTTGTTGAGAACATTCAACAACAAGCGACATCCTTCGCCGCGCTCAGAACGACCTCTAATTAATAATAAAAAATATGACTCTCTACCTACGTTTACGTTCGTAAACAAAAACTTATATACATATTTTGTACATTTTCGTAGAAGGCAATTTAAGGTAGTAACTCAGTATCTCTACAGCTGTGGTACAAAATTGAAGTCTACAATTTATTGCTTTGATGTCGTTTACATTATTTAGTAACAATATGTGCCAGTTTAGTTGAATTTGTTTACTTTTCAGTGAAATCAGTGTTTTTCCACAAGGCACAATGGCACAAGCCCTACAAAAATTATCGGGAAAGATAAAGAACGTGGGTGTACACAACCTCCTCCGCGGAGTATTACGCCACAACATCACTGGTGACGTATGAGCAAACAGTCTCGCGGCTATGGCGTTGGCGTGTCAATTTTATCTAGATAACAGTAAATGGGTAAAGGGCGAAATGCTACAATATTTTGGTAGTTTTTCTATTGTGCTTATTCAAATCGGAAGGTAGGTAGTTGCATAATTTATCGGTTCAAGCAGTTTTAATTTAGGTACTAATAATTTTAACATAATATCCAACATACTAACAATCGGGTAATTAAAAAAAGCCATTGATTTTGTGCATTTTGTGCATTAGATATTATCTGAAACATACCTATGTATTTTTGGCCAATACCCACGTGAGCTAACAAGCGCGATATTATAAAGGTCGTGTAAATCATGCATATTGCGCGGCAACAATCTGCGTGTAAGGATACGTGGTGTATACGATAGTTGTACGATTGCAGCCGTAGCGGTCTGTTGAGTGCGGAGACCGAGGAGTTCGCAGTGGTAAACAAGCTGGTCACGCCGGCGACGCGTGAACAAACAAGTGCTGTGGCCTGAGGCCGCCTGGCCGCTAGCCGCGCCCGCCGACGATGTTTGTTTGTATCGCACTCGCCGTAGTGAACGGAGCACGGAGCCATCCAATGACACACAGAAAAACAGGGCGAAAGTGTGCAATCACTGCTTTGCACAGCGAAAGTTAACAAACGTATCATAGATTGTTAGACATTGCCACGTCTACTCTTCACTAAATACTTTTTCAAGTACCTAACTATTGTAATGCTAATATCAAATAGGTGATGTAATTTTTAAAAGTATATTTTTCGATAAATAGACATTTTATACCATATTAAAATGCATTTATTTGTTAATGATAATATAATCATTAAAGTATTTTATAATAATTTAAAAAACAACTCACATTACTATTTACTACATCACAACAAAATTGTTTCAATATCATCTAAGTGAAACTGGTGAATCGTTATGGAGCATTATTATAAACAGACCGACATCGACATGGGGGTACACAAAAACACGGGCTGCAGACAGTCATTGACCTTACCTTAGATTTGGGCGAGGGCTGTTTCCCGCGCTTGGTGGAGCTCACGCCAAGTAACCGCAAAATCCTGTTAGCTGCTTCGAGAAGAGTTGCACTACCCCTCGATCCTCTTTTAACTCTGTTGGTCAATCCGCTCATTTCGACTTGTCTCACACTTTAGTTTTCTACCGTTTTGTTATTGTTTGAAACGGTCAAAAACACGGTCACAGTTCATGAAGGTTGATTATTGTTCTTAAACAAGTAGGCACTATACAGTTCAGAAAAATTTAAACACAAATAATTTTAAGAGATATGCAATCAAGATAAATAAATAAACAACGATAATTCTTCAATGTTATTTGCGCGCGTACGTCCGTTCGGTCAAACGGCGCGTTGCGGACTGACAACTAATACTGGAATGCAACGAAGCGACCTGACGCGAGCGGAGCATTGACACGTCTCCCCTCCCTCTCGCTAGACAGAATAATCGCATCGGTCGGTATGTATGGGGGGAGGTGCGGTACGGCGCGGCGGCGGCGGCGCGCGCGGCTTGGTGGTGTTGTGAGACCCCATTCCCCATTCGCAACCCACTCTACCCTCCGAGTTCAATCTACGTGTGTAAGGACGAAGCGTGGCATGTCACCCTCACTCGCCTCCTACACTTGAATACCACCTACCTAAGTATTTACCCTTCAAAAACTCGATTACAAGACAAGATTCAAAGCCAATGAAGAAGAAAATCATCATGAATTTAATTATGATAAAAAAATAAGGGAATCTGAAGTTTTCTTAATATTGAAAGTAACAAAAATTAATTACAGAAATTCTAATTGTTTACAGCTGGCGGAATAATATTACTACTTTTTCATGAAGGGTGCTGGCTGGGTGGTTGACTCCAATACTAAAGAAAAGTTTAATTTCTTGAATCTGTCGCTCGACGCACCGCACCGCACGTGACTATTTTTCTAAAGTTCTAACTAGGGTGGGCGGGGGAGGTTCGAGCCAAGATTGTTCGAGTCGGAAAAGTTCTCGGGTGTGTGTCGAGAGCGGGAAGTTGGAACAAATCAATAAATTCAAGCAGAATGCAGCACCGTATCGAATAGCATCAGATGCATCATGCACAATCTGCAACCATGTGGGTTTCTCCAAACCGTTAGAGTTTGTAATCGTTGTCCATTACCGTTTACTAAAATTATGATAAATTCAATGAAGAGCTTTAAGTCCAAACCATGGCGATACTTAATTAGTTCATAAATTAATTAAACTAGGATCTAGATCTGGAGAAAATAATACACTGGGAAAACTATCTTTTGAGATAGTTCCTGTTGTAAATATTGTAATACAATAGTCGGCGATTCACTTTGTTTTAATGATGACAAAGGCTGCGGGCCTGAGCCCCATACACAGATCGTTCATAAATATGGCAAGTTTTTTTTTATGAATAAGGGAAAGAATGAAATCTACCCTAGTACCCTGTTTCAATGACCGCCTGTTGTTCTGTGATTCTTTCAAACTGCGCGGGCGCATGCGGGCAATTGGAAGGAAAGCATTGCCTTTCTTTGTGACTAGCTAGGGCTTATTGACTTTTTGTTATTCAGATACTTTCAAATTCTTTGTCACTGTTAGTATTGACTTATTGTTATTCAGGTAGTTTCAAAGTCTTTGATGTATTGTTATTCAGGTAGTTTCAAATAATGAATGCTATGTTTATATTGTTAGGAAAAAATGAGGTTTTACTTAGTATTAGCACAGATAATAAAATACTACGTGTATTAAGAAGAAATGAGGTTTTACGTAGCGCATGTTAGTTCGATATATGGCAAGGAGTGACAACTTCAAATTGTCGCTGGTCGCGGGAGACTGGTTGGGAATATCGTTCAAAGGGCTGTAAGATTTATAATTTCCTATTTTGTGTACTTACTCGCTATTTTTGTAAACAATTACGTGTTAATTGAATTCGTTGATGATTTGTGGCGGTTTAGGTTAGTTTCAATGATTGATATTTTGTTCTAAGTTAGAATAAACGGTTGTATTCATTATTTTGTGAGCCTCGTTGTCTTTTTTTAAACACCTTCGCTTCGGTTTGCCAAATATATTATTACTTTGTCTGGAACGACCGAGCGGATGCGGAAAGCCATGTTTTTATTTTGCAAGACGGTAAGGTATAAGCATAATCTAACCTCATTAGTTAGCGTCTATCTATGTTGTCTAATGAATGACCAACAGAACAAACACGGTGACATACGTTTTTTCTACGTAAAGACGTTTTTGTCGGTCCTTCCTAATCCTTAGTCATAAGATTTATAAAAAAATATCGATAGTTTTCCTCTTTGTTAGCTTATGAGGGTGCATCAAACATTCACATCTTATCTGCCCATACCTTTTGAAACATCTGGATGATTAGGTATATTAAAATACATAGTATAAAAAGCTTCAAACATTGTATGAGAAAGGTTTGTTTTTTTCTCGATTTAATGTGGGCCGCGGCAGCTGTTAGCAGCACGTGCACGAAGCTCGTGCTGGCGGCACACATGTGCATTTTGATAAACATGCCTGCTTTCATGTAATATACGCCTACAACAATAATGCTACAACTTGCTCACTTTATGCATCAGTCTTAATATTAAATAGACCATACCATTAGCTGTGCGAAATTTTAAAATTAAATTCCAATGTTTTACGAGCTTTGTAATGATTAGTTACAATAAACTTAATTAATATTATAAGCGACATCAATATACGAATTCTGTAGGTATTCTCTATAATATACTATTAATTAAGAACAATTACCTACTTACGTTAATTTTTAAAATGTTTTTACATAAGTTATTCAGCTATATGTATTTAGGGGCAGCGTGTGCAGAGTTGAAAAAAATACTGACGTACCTACATACATGTATTTCCAGTTTACGTACACACAACGTAAATGTAAATAAAAATGACAAGTGATATTGTGTTAAAGCAGGTGTTCTTAATAAACAAGTCTGTCGACGCGATAATAAACGTTTAATTTTAAATTTACTTCATTTTCGAACTTATGCACTTTACGATTGAAGTCGAATGGTTGCGAGGCGTCGCCAGGTGGATCAAACTATGTTTTTTTATTTCGTTTGTGGGTACCATAGCTCAGTCTGTCGCACGCAGTTGCAGCCCTCGACCGGGGCCCCGACGAAGCTACGTTTCAAAACAAAATAAAAGCTGCATCGAACATTGAACCCACCACCTGGCACTGTTTTTATGTGATACGGTATCCATGTGGGGGCAGAAAAAAATACATACAGTATAGGTACCTATTGGCTTCTCTATACATAAGAAATGTTAGTTTTAGTTGGAGTTATTTTTTTTGATGGGATTCTGTATATTTATTGATACCGGATACCATATTGCATTCTTCACGTATGTGTTGTAATAATAAACAATTTTGTTTACCTATATACTTATTATTATCAGTAGGTAGGTTAGGTGTAATCAGTAACAGGTGACCGTGATGATGATGCTCAGGAATCATTAAAATATTCAAGTATGGCGCTCAAGTAAAATAACAAACTGATATGATAACCGTACAACTCATATGATAAAAGAGGGACAACTACGATTCACTCAGTTCACACCTCTAGCTATTTCGGCGTAGGTGTAGCGATATCGCAACGATAACGATCGATAACTTGCGCGAAATCATGCGCAGATAACGCTTATCATCCGAATAATAAATAATCACAAAACAAAGCATTTGATTGTCAACAAAATATTTGAATTTGCATTTTATGCACTAGGAGCATCAATAAAAAATGTTATCATTTAATTATTACTACACACAATTAGATGATTAGGCGCCACGTGTTCAAATTTCGTATTTCCGCTCTTGTTTGTTTCTTACTCCTATAAATAAGCGCTAAAAATAGGTACTTTATCAATAGCTACTTGAAATCTCGCAAGAAAACCCGCGTTAACCAGTAACCTACACTAATTAACAATACCACTTACAATTCTCTTGTGCCTTAGCCCATACTCGACATACTTCCATAGCAATATCTTCTCTATTATTGAAAACACGTGCAAGTATGACAAGGTCGTACTACACTGTTGCACGTTAGTTAGCTATTCCAATAAGTAAAATGCAATTTATATGTAGCACGTACGTGTAACCGCGTGTCATTGCACTCTAATATAATACTAAATCTTACACATGTAAGCATGATGTACATACTATTGTGTTCAGTGTTGCTATATTTTATGAGCAAGTGTAAATTCTAATGAATGCAACAATATCCTACAGAACTTCCGCGTGTTAACCTAAATAATTATAAGATTTATAAGTCAACGGTGACTATTTATAGTGTTTCGAACACGGGTAAACCCGAAGTGAATAGTTGTATGTAGGTAGCTATTTGGTATGATATGGCAGTATCCGCAGTATTCGCTGTACGAAGGCGCCTAGCGAAGGTTATCGACGTTCCGAAATGTCGTGGCTGCGGCCTTGAGTAGTCCTTTGACCCTCTATTGGAAGTAATATCCGCCGCTCTCGAACCACCTGCTCGAGTGCCCCTCGCATATTTAATATTTGAATCTTCAACGGTCTTATGGCATAAATAATGTACACTTATGTAAACATAACATAATCTGCGTTGTAAATGTACTGAGTCTGAAAGAAAAATTTTCAAATTTTTCGCAAAGAATATTAATTAAAACGTGAGGAGCTCGTGGCTAAATAATAACAGCCGCTCGGGTCGATCTTTAGGTTAAGCCGTGCTTGCCTAGGTTGGTCTGTGGATGGGTGACCGCCCATTACATACCGAGTTTCCTCCGTGCCTCGGAAAGCACGTTAAGCCGTTGGTCCCGGCTGTCATTTGTAGATCTTTGACAGTCGTTAGGCAGTCAGTGACCCAAAAAGTTTGACAACCAGTCTTACCAAGGGGTATCGTATTACCCAGTACTAACTGGGTTGTGGAGGTCAGATAGGCAGTCGCTCCATGTAAAATACTGGTATTCAGCTGCATCCGGTTAGACTGGAAGCCGACCCCAATATAGTTGGGAAAAGGCTAGGCAGATGATGATTAATTAAAACGTGCTGTAATTTATAGACCGTACGTCATACAATTTAATGAAGATTAGTAGTGATATGTGTGACTTTGAGATCAAACTTAGTGTATCTGTACAATTTCTGCCAACTATTTAACTAGTAACTACAGCTTATAGAATTGTATAGGGTTTTAGGTAGTACTAATTATAATTTCCACGTGACATTTGTACTTTAATAACACAACTAGGTAGGTGGGTTCTACCTACCTACAATAAGTACAATCACTTGCGTAGTTGGCGTCGCTTCACAATTTCACAGAATTTTAATTAATTATTTTCGCGACACACGGGCGTGACAAGTTCGATGGCCGATGAATTTATTCAAGGGCCTTAACCGTAGCTTTTATTTTCCTGATAACCTTCAAATTGCGGCCCCGTGTGAGGTGAACTCGCTAACTCGCAATATCTTTATTTTTACCTAACCACTGACTAATGCGGTACACTAAACATATTAACGTTATAAATATCGGTTATACCCTGTACACGTAGCTATCGATTAGAATATAATATTTTTGAAAGTTTTGTCATTTTTACAGCCAATCTCTGTGTTATTTATTTATCTCAAAAATAACATTAATTAAGAACAACAGGATTCAAGTTAATTAATGTATTTACTTGGTCGAGTTTGGCATTAATGTTTATTCATTTATCTTTGAGTTGGTACTGTTTTTGAATCGTTGGTACTGTTTGTGAGTCGTTTAACACAAACAAACAAGTAAATTGATATAAAAATAATTTGTTGTTATTACACGATGTTTGTTTTTTTGGAGCACGCCGATAAAGTTGTGTAATCTGATGCCCGACTTCTATGTGAAGCTTCCTTTACTATTAAAAGGCTTCTTTCCTGTTCATGCCTCATTAACACATTAATTAAGAACCTTTAGGTACTGATATACTACTGATATGCGTCTAAATAGTAACCAGCTTATTATTTTTCATCACAGAGGCCTCTCTGTGGGCCCTAAGCAATAATCCACCACGCGGGCGCAGTGCAGTTTCCAACACTGTTTTAAGCTTTCACGGTTTACAACTAAACTTATAGGTACTGTCACTTACGGGATATCTTCCGTGATTGTTCACACAAACAAAACAAACACGGAAAATATTCCGTAAGTGACAGTATAAGTTCAGTGCAAGTTCATCTAAATCTAAACGCATGTGCTATTTTTTTACTGCAATATGGAACAATGATGTGACACTGAAGATAGGTTGAGGACATGCGATTGTCGATGAATGAATTCCTTTAGTGCATTAATGACGAGCTAGTCATCAGCGTGGCATGCAGTGAGTCCCCCACACCCCAGAGCCACCCCGCACACAATATCGATAAAGTAATGGACAGAGCATGCCTTGTCTCATCGGAAAACAATTAACGCACAACAAACAATTTAGTCGTGATCACAGATAGTAGAGCGGGTCAAAGTACAAGAATTTGTGTCGAGATAACATTATGTTTATCAAATGCACTTCCAAAAGGCGTGACATGTTTATAAGTAGTTAGTTTATTTGTGCAATCGCCTGGTTAAAAATAGAACAGTTGTTTATAATTAATTATCATATATTCGTATTATTTAAAGTGTTTTTTCAGGTTAAGTAGCAGGTTGTTTACCATTGTATTTTGCTGACTAACGTAGTATCTTCATTTACTGTAGGTACTACATACATTGTCAGTGATGGCTAAAATATCTAATTTGTCTCTTTTGTATGTCATGAACAGTCATCATGAAGTACGATCTGCTTTTATTTTATGTATCAGTCAGTTTTATCTTATTATGTAATATTATTTACTTATCATCTGTATACGCAAGCAATGGTTAAAAAATACCATTTTTCACCTAAAAGTGTATCACTCACATAAAAATGATCATAATAAATCTTCGTTTTCTACGAACAAGAGGTTATCACGATGAAGTTGCCCTTGTATTATTGTAAACACTTATATACAGCAAACAATGTTAAAACTGAATAAGTTAATGAATGAAACATTACAATTGATTCTATTAATAGCCTAAGCAGTAGAAGTTGTTTTTTTTTGGTTTATTATATTTGGACTTAAACATAAGTGGCGAAATATGGGTGTACGTACTATTGGGTACACCTCTGCCTTACCCTTTGGGGATTAGAGGCGTGATGTTATGTTATGTTTATTAAATTAGGAAGGTAAAGAATCCCATTTGAGATGAATTAGCATAAAATGATGATTAGGGATAATGATCCATAAACAAAATGCACGTAACCGTACCGTACAAAGTATCCGTGCAGTATTTTTATTAGAACGCTGATTCATTTCTACTCATCATTTTCCTTATGATCAAAAGATGTTAGCAAGCGCCAAGCAATAGATATCATATCGTAATGTGGCTTTACATAAAAACAATCTGGGATTTACCCACTCCGTCATTTAGGTACCTACATTTTGTAATATTTACCCAGAATTTAATGAGATCTTATTAAAAAAACAGGCACAATCGGGTCCAGAACTAACACACTTATTAGTTATTTGATACCTAATAAATAATACAATGGTAATGTGGATTGTGCTGACATGACATTATAAATTTAAATAAGAATAATTTTAGCAACATACATCTATCAACGTAACTTGGTCCTTTGCGTAGGATAAACTAAAAATAAATCTAGTCGGAGCGCTGGTATTTTAGTCCGTCTGGGTTAAAAATAAGTAAGAAATAAACTGGCAAGACTATGTAAAGTGTAAGGCAAAAAGCGTGTTAAAAGTTGCCTTGCCAGCGAAGTCCAGGCGGCAGGCACGCACCACACACACATAATTGAACAGGGGTGACAGCTTTGCAATTTAAGAATATTATTTGTCATTTACACTCTTATCCTTGAATGTTCATCCTTATTTTAAAATAAGACAAATATTCACTTCCTTATCTTTAGAGTTACGTTTTGTTTAATAATAGAGCCATTCATCCAAAATCCCATGCCATGTCCCACGGCGCACCCTACTTAACAGCGGATAAGGACAGCCCTATAGGAGCGGAATGCCTTCCACTCACAATTCCACATACTTTAATCACTTCCCGCGCGTCTAGACATCGACCTCTGGTTCCAAGTTCTTGCTACGGCCAAATTAACTCTTAGGGCTAGCTCCTAAGATCCCTATTTCGTCGAGAGTAGCCCAACGTTAACGATTAATAAAAACGGACTCGCTGTCCTCGGAAAGTGCATTGATCTCAGGCGCGTCCTTCTGTGGCACAAAAATTGCTGCACGTGAAGTGGGCGTCTCTTTTGTGTATAAACATAAGAAATGAGTGCGAGCAGGACGCAGTAAACGTAGTAGGCAGGATGCGCGTGGTGAGCAACGGGCAATACACCCAAGCGAGCGCAATGAACGGCGGCCATTAATGTGGAAGTACCACGCCGCATTTTGGCGCCAATACATCCGTTTAGGGAAAATTCCTACAGAGTTCCTATTGAATTGAATACTATTTACCTTGTGACCTTAGCCTTGGTTCTGTAATCGATCTCAGATAGCATTTTTATGGTAATAGGTACTTACACATGTATTAGGGGCTGTTGTGTAGTTAATTCTTCTCCACTAGAAAGTTACGTTGATCAACAAAACTGCCGATGATCCTCATCATTTATCATAGATATAAACAAATATTGCACAAAACCTGTAGAAATGTAATTTGGAAGCCAGCAAGTAATATTAGAAAAGGGACCACGGCTTTCGCGCCAAAAGCGTGTGCTCCAAGATGGCGGCAACCACGTGCTCCACAAATACAAACGCCACGGTCGCTTACTACGATTTGTTTTTCTCCATATTTGAGTACGTTTTAACATTTTGTGGGCCTTATTTCAATTACTCATTGTATTTTCAAATAATTTTAATAGTTTCCGAAAGAAAAACAGAAAATCTGCGTACGAAGCACAGTTATAATAATAAAACAACACGTTGTTTTTGTACCTAATGCTTGAAAATTAATAGCACCGACCCATTATTTTTCAATGTGTTGTTATTTTTAAATGATTTCTTGAGAACCGTACGTGTTTAATTTGTTTAATTGTTTTACTTAAGTAGGATTAGGTACAAAACGTTAGAAAGTCCTTTTTTTACAAAAAAGTAGGTAGGTACCATTTCTTAAATACTACTACCCTAAAATTAAATCCACACAGATAATGAAGCAATTGTTAATATTTCGGTGTAATCTGTGAATGTTAAAACAACAATTCATTCAAAATAAATCACAATAGGTGCACAGGATTTCTCTTTTATTTTTTCAAATCTCGATCCTTCTTGGAAAAGTATGGCGAGTAGAAAAAAACAACAAGTATAAAGGCGGCGGCGCGGCGCGGCGGCGAGGGCGGCATCGTAATGTGCAGTTCTGCGTTAGAATGTGTGGGTGCAAATTCCACGAAGGATGAGATGCCTGCCGATACATTCAACTTTACTCAACCGGCTAACCTGCCGGTGACCGTTGCGTTTGAAATTGCAAGCAAGGAATATTCACTAACAGCTATGGTTTAATATTACACCGAATAACAACATGAACATGGTATTTCCAAAGAATGTATTTTAGCAAATAAGTAAATATAAGAGTGTACCACAAAATTGGTGAATAGAGACAAGCACTCGAGCGAAAAAATCAACGATCCGAACTGTCTGGCCGTTGAACCCAGAAGCAAATGGCAAAAAGCTGCTACACATCGAATGGAAATGTCTTGATCTTTAACGGATTTTCATTTCCGGGAAAATGTCGTCTTGGAAAGTTTTAATAATGGAAATAAGTTTGAATATTAAAATGTGGTTTGAAGGACCAATGCTTAGAACTCTAGAGGGAAAATTCTAGATAACTTTAAGGAAAATTACGAGTTTGTTTGTCTATAATTGCCGCTCAATAACGGTAAAGTTTACGATGTGAAAGTAGAATTCTACACAGCCTGTACTTTAGCAGAGATTTATTAATATTTGGTATTATTTTATTACCATGATCTCCATCTCAGTGGATATAAAATTTTATACAGGAAAACAATATAAAAGTTTATACGACTATATTTTGATTCATAACTTTACGATACCTTAACTGAAGTGTCTCTAAAATAAAAAGTTCATCATACCGTTAATCTTGATGATTGTAATGTTCTTTTCAGTCAGGAGAGAAAACAGTACGAGTTCGTTCTCACGTAGACTCTGTCAAATATCATTAGGGAAGTCGGAATTAAACTGGTTCAGCCTTGAAACAAAGAAAAACCTCTGTTTACTGCGCATTATTTTTGGAGGTCCATGACCTAGTGGGTTCAAAGCATGTACAACAATTAGCTACGCATTAAATAATGTTACATAACCAATTTATCTATTTCACAATTAAAAAAATACAAAATAAAGTTCTTCAATTCACGATGATTTTTGATTTTTACTTTCAATTCAACTACTAACTATTTCACCATATTATGTCATCAACGTGCAACGGCATCAACTGACGGCCAATCAGCTTATTAAGTTTTTTGGTGGGTGAAGATTACCCTAAAATTAATAATCTAGTTATCTAATCACTGTTTTGGTTCTGATCAATATCATATGATATTGCATGTTTTTTTTTTTACAAGCTTTTATTTAACTTGCACTTTTCGCATATACGTATGTATGTATGCGGTAGGTAAGTTCAAGCTCAAACTACCAAGTCAATACGTTCAAAAAAACACTCCATATTATTTTGTCAATACCTAGAAAAAAAATGTAATCTGATTTTATTTTTTTCATTACTTTTATTCTCTGATTATTGGTTTTATTAATTCATAAGATTGTTATTAGCCATACTACACAATGCTTTTTTTGTTTACTTACTTTTTATTGTTTAAAATTTGTTTTTATTTAATGTATATTTTATTAAAGATTTAATTTTAGATAACAAGCTGTAATAACAGTAGTTTTTATACTCAAAAAACTTCCTACAACCTGCACTACTTAAAGTGTGAACATTATTTATTTATATTTATAACGCTTTGCAAGGCAGCACACAGTGAGACATTCACATAACTTTATTAATAACACCATATTGTACTTACTTTTACCTATGTGTCACGAATAAACATATATGAATTTGAATTTTGAAGTTGTCCGTTTCAAAATTTGCAAACCATTTTTCGATCACTTGTCGGCTGAAATTTTACACGTACACACCTTTGGTTCTGGTGACAATACATTTTTTTGTCAAATATGACTTGATCCGGGACACGAAACACTATAAGAGTTTAATATTTTTAGATGAACATAATTTTCTTCTTTTCATTTTAATAAATGCTTGTTTTATTTTAAAGTTTATTTATTACTGAAATGTTTGTTTGTATATGTAAATCTTGCAACTGAATTTTAGAACAGTTATCCCAAACCGATTGAGCTGAAACTTTCCATACACGTTTAGTTTGGATGGCAATGCAAGGTTAGCTCAGTGCCGCCTCTCCCCCCAATGATATGGGTATCAATTAAAAGGAGTTGCTGAGAAAAATACGAAACCAACGAAAAATACAAAATCAAAAATAAAGTAACACAAAAAAGAAACTTATTTTTTTAAACGAGCTTTTATCATTTGCATTTAACTAAAACTATTAATTTATTTACATTATCTCGTAGATATTGTAAATAAATTAATAGTAATTAGATAATTGAGCATACTTAACGTTAGATAATATGTAACGTTAAGTATGCCTAATTATCTACTTCTGTTCAAATTGACAAAACACTGTTTAAAAGTGTTAATTAAATAACAGCACCTAAGTTTAGCGGCTCTGTAATGTATACCAATACAGATCAGAATACCAATATCCGAGCTAAATTTATTTATCATCTGCTAAGACAGGCCGGGATGAATCAACTGGAGGGAATGCAAACTGGTCCGCAGCGTTTGGTGGTCGCCGGTCGCGAAGCCTGGCATGCCGCACCTTGGCCCCGGTCGTCCGCCAAAGTTGCACGCCGTTGCCACCCGTTGCACCGTTCGCGAGACGAAGTCTCATTCCACGCATACCGTTCCTGCCACTATACTAATCCACTTGCATTATCCGGTAAAAGCAATTCTAAAAGCTTTTCATCTGTACATAATGTTTTGAAGATATTTCGTCTTCGAGAAGCGCATGTATTTAGACTAGTTTCCCGAAATAGTCTTTGTTATGAAGAAATATTATAAATATAATGTTGCTCGTATAGTTTTTTCTTAGCACGCACTTAATACAGTGGCCACTAGTCATTATTGAGATTGAAAGAACAAAGGCGTGATTCCAATTTCCGGGTTTGTTTGTATGGCTCTTTGTTTATCTTGCTGGATGTCGAAACTTTCATAGATTAGTTAGGGGCTGATCGTGATTACCCATTCAAAAGAATATTGATTTTAAGTGTTTTGTCTCAAGAAAATGGAAAATATGCCCAGTCGAAAAAAATCTAGAAAGACACTGGAAATACCGGCAAACAGTAGGATGACTAATCCAAAGCACTTTTTATGAAAATTTTGCTGATGAGCCTTACAAAAAACACGTTCTTTGTAGCCCCATGCGTTATGTCGAAATCGGCGCGAATCCTTTTCATGACCCTTTAGTTGATTTCGTCGAAGAAGTCTAAGGTACTATAGCTGCAAAATATAGCTTGCTATTGTTTCGTCAAAGGCGCACTTAGTAGTACCTAACGCGTCGGTATTGCAAGGCGTGGGTGGTCTGCGCGTGAGTCACTGTGCCCGCGTGCAGGCAGCGCCGCCCGCCGGCGCAAGCTTGCGGATCCTATTGTCCGCGCCCATTCATGAACTAACAGCGTGTCCCTGTAGTGTTGCAACTATGGTGTCCTGATTTAATAAGATATAATTTGATTTGAAGTGCCTACCCAGAGAATACAAATGACTTTGATTTTACAATTCCAGGCACTGTCATTTTGGCTAACTAGGCGATTAACTTACAAAACTGCATTGCATCAAGTAGTCAGTAACTTAATACGTAACTTCGTCATTCTGTCTTCAGATTTTCTCGAGTTTTCCCTTAGGCTTTCAAAGTAAGTGCGGGAAACACTGCTTTCTGCCCTTTCTGTTATGATCTACGTGAACATATGAAGCAACGAGCGCTGCGAACAAGCGGACCTAGATGGTTACGGAACGGTTTACAGCAACAATTAGGTCCCATTCATTGCCAGCACAGATTTAAGAGATAAGGCATGTGAATGTGTCTCCATACTAGGAAACTGCTTGGAGCTACGTCTTACAGCTATTGAATGTATGTAATTGTACTGAGTTGAGTGCTACAGATGAGTAATCTCGGATTTATGTTATGGACTCTTCTAACGGTCGCGGTCGGATACAAACGGCATAAAAATAGAATAATCTTTTCTACGACGGAGGTAGACCCTCTTTGTGCTTAGTTCTTTTGTCATCGGGTAATCTTAAAGTCAAGAATGGAATATGGGTTGCTTTTACCTTTGAGGGAAAAGGCTCGGAATTATGTTTTTTTTTTAATTTCGATAAAGCCAACGTTGGCCGATGAGCTTTAAAAGAAACAGGGCGTCTTGCGCTGCTGTATATTATTATGATTATTCTACAATTTGTTTACTTTTTACAAGGAAAAAAACAATTAAGTCTATGCCTTATATTTATTGCAGACACGAATAGGTATTAAATCGAGCTAAAAATACAGCTATAATAACGTGTACATTAAGTGTGCGCATTTATAAGTGTGGAGTAGTGTAGGGAGCGTAGCGTGGCGTTGTACGGAGCGTGCATTCACCCAGCCCGTCTCGGTCATAGCCGCGACGCGCCGCCCTTACCCGGCCAACCCTCGGGCCGCTCGCTAAATACTTTAATTTCGTCCTTCCCCTGCCGCGGCGTCCCAGACGAGAGCACGAGATGAGAGAACGACCGCCGATATGGTACGCACTACCACAGTAGGACTATACGTGTGCGTGTAAAGAGCTAAAGGCAGTTGAACTACGGGAGGTCTTCAACTTTATCGTACCCTTTTATTGGGCTCTGCTCAAAGGTGTCAAAGATCTTATCCCGGTTTTGGAACAGTTCACTCTAGGTTAGGTTTCTCAAAGGCATATAATAATGATATTGTTCGATGATTTAGATAACTTTTCGTCTTTCGATGGCGGACAGCCGCGCCGCGCAGATTTGTTTGACATTGATAGAAATAAGGAAAATTTCAATCAAATCTAAAAAAAACCCACGCTGTTATTCTTCCTCTTACCACAAAAATACTTTTTTTTGTTTGTCATTAAAAATGAGAGGTTTTTTCCTTGTTGATGAATTCGATCATTGACTGAGGAAATAATAACAACGACAGTTATACAAACGTGTTTATGTTTTTATTTACTAGCTTTAGCCCGCGGCTTCGCACAATTTTATAATCATAACAAAAGACTATGCATTAGACTCCTCTGCTACCCGCCTGCATGGCGTGCTCCCCAAACCAACAACACTCCCACTGCTAGAGGAATTAAGTTAATAAATGATTTTCTAAAATATATTCCTGAGGCAGATATATTTTTTGACTCTCAATTGTCCATTGAGAGTCAAAAAAATCGCTAAACATGTGCATATTTATTTAAATATGAAGAAATAGTTGTTAATTGTAATTGTCGTTGTCTGTATAAGGTTGTTTTTTGTTTACAAATTTTATGTTACTCAGTTTGTTAATGTATATTTTAAGAAGTTTTAAATAAAATGATTGATGTAATTTTGTAGTATTAGAATAGATATAAGGGATGTGGTGTAAACTGTTAGCTTATATTTGATGAATAAATGAATATGAATATTCAAGATAATCACCTTCTTGTGGATAGGATGTTATCTCAATGATACAAGGAAATATTATCTACATTCATATAAAATGATTTGATGTATTTGTAAACAAAAGATTTTTGCTCATTCTGGCATGATTATTTGATTAATAAGGAAACATTTTACCTCTATTATAATATTGAAACACAAACAGGATGTCGAAGACCATGTTTTGAATAAAAACAAAATGTGTACACGTGTAGGTACAGGTAAAGGCAGTAGGGATTTAGTAATCCGTGGTCAAGAGTATACAACGGACAACATTAGCGTATTTTTCGAAACTGATAGCTATGATCAATACAATTTGCATGCAAGTCTCAATTTGTCATGGTTACTCTACCTAGAAATTGATATAATGATGAATAACTATCAGCGATTATCCTGATCACTTGATAATTCTTTGTTCTGTTCACACAAGGATGTGGGTTTCAACCTCCGGACTTAAGTTCTCAGAATAAACGTGTCTTTGACCTTAGTCCTTACCTTAATAAGTAGGTAGGTATGTTATTTTTATTTTTCCTCCATTCTCCCACATTCTACTGGTTAGGTACATTTGTTACATAATTAATTCATATTTTTATACCAGATAAATATGACCACGTTCTGTTCCGTATTCAAAGAAAAAAAAAAACCAATCGAAGCGACAAGTGGTAAGCAAATTAAACAATGGTGCGGAACCCTTTCTTGCGAATCTCATTCGTGTTCCGACTCGTTTTATGAAGATTTGCGTTCTAGTACAATACATCTTTAGTAATACCGTTCTTTATGTCCATTGTGTTAGCCAGACAGTATTGAATTTCCATAGTGACAATCAAAAACATGATTTAATTTAGAAACCAGTAAGTCGTAGAGGTCGGCAAGCGTCTCGTCGCCTCGCCGTCTGCTCACCTTGGGTGAACCCAGCCTGAGAGTACATATCCGGCGGCATCTTAACACATTTATATTTAAATGTGAATTTGTATGTCGGCGTCCCTCTCTAAGTGTACTAACGAACGTACCACTTTCACTCGATATGAATGAACATTGGCTCATTCCAAGACAACACGAAGCAACCGAATGATTGTAAATGGAATATCGGTGGCATCAACTACATAAATATATGACGAACCCTATGTGAAATGAATCAAGAGAGTTCTACTCCCACGCTCCTCCCTGTCGGCGCAATAGAGAGCATGCGGGTAGAAGGCACGGGTACGATAATTGACCAAACAATATTCCCAATAAGCCACAATCACATAAATCAAATAAATGAAACGTGTTCACAAGTTATCGGCTGTCAAGCAATTACTAACAGCTACGTCGCTTTCACAATAGTGCAAGTAGTAGTGTAGCATAGTAAACTGGAAGCACGTGTATGGCGATAAGAGTGCAAGATATTTGCACGTACATGGCATCATGTATACTTTATCGATTATTCACAGCTCTGAAAGGCCATAAACCTAATCTTTAGTTACGTAACGTCTCCGTGTGCCTTAGCTATTGTACCTGTAGATAAATAAAGCGATATAAAATGGTGCGTGCGACGCGCTTACACGTGGTTTATACTATACGGTATACTGAACGTACTACATTAACCGCTTATCAGTTACAAGAAAAAATAATGGTGAGCACGGAAAAGGAATGAAATTTTCCATTATCGCAATATAAAATGAAATCAAGCACGATGACAAAGTACAACAATTGCACGTGGATGTGAAGGGGAACATTCAATCAACTCTAGTGCACGCTTTATTATAATAACTATTAATTCGATTATGGAAACTTTCTCCCAGTGAACTTTTGCAAACAGAGCTTTCAGGCGTTATCCGTTATACAATCAATGAAATATATCTAGTACTTCTAGTACCCATAGTTTTATCGCCAACAAAGCTCATTAACGACGATAACATCGATAACATTTGAACAGTAGAATGGATCATTCATCGATACAAGATTGTTTACACATAAAACAATAATTTATGTAAAAAAACGTCTATTGCAATATAATTCACACGATATATCTTATGCTAGGAAAATTTTGACACCAATAAATCTTTAGTAAACACGCTACATTTCGAAGAATGAAAAACAGATCAGCAGGGCAGCGTCTGCGTGTTTTATTTATATATTTTCATTGAGTCGGCCATCCCCCTCCAATACTGGGACGCATAAAATGCAACACAGGCGCTTAAAAATACTCCTCTCAGAAATGAAATGACGTTTAGCTGGTTTCCTTTGTTTTCTTCTTTCGGCACCCAAACAAAGCGACTGCATGGACATTAATGTTTTAAATATCAAGTCCTAACTGTGATCAATGACCGCGCTGGCACATTGCCTGGGAGAATTTGGTATCTATCTACGCATAAACAGTATCAAAGAAGTTTCTTGGTGTATCAATCAGAATGGAATTTAAGAAAAATAGTATAAGAGTGTAAGTCGTATTGTTGGCGCGATGCATCGACATGGCTGCCGGCGCGGCGGCGGCAGAGTCTGCGCGCGCGCGGCTCATGTTGCGGCTAAAAGCGGACTCGACACCGAAGCGCACGCAGAAATAAACGCAAATAAACAACACCCAAGACCACGCAGATATAAACCGATGTAGCTAACAGCGCATTATCTAGCTGCAGAATGCAGCAGCCATTACTATACGCCCATCTCGAGTGGCAGCGCAAGGACGCTAGGCAATCTTTGGTACGAATGACGAAATATTTACAGGAATATTGCCAAAACGGCTGAAGTAATTTCTGCAGAACAGTCAGCCAGGCATTTCCTGTAACCCATCCCAACAGTAAACAAGGTGAACCTTTGCTTGTTTGTAACGCCAGATGAATGGTTTCAAACAAAGTTTGACGATGACTGCGTCATTGTTTCATTGTAAGTATTGTACCTGCGTATTACCTGCGTACTTCGCCGACTGTTATGCATTCCTATTTCTTTTAAGAGTCTCTGTTGTTAGTAACTTCTGCAGTGATTGGTTAGCTGATAATAACATTCTTTTATTACTATTGTATAATTAAAAAGGAGAGCTATGCTTACGACATCAATTGTTCTGATTGACGTGCGTATGAGTAATCCTTCATGCGACTTTATTAATGACAATGCCAATGGGTATGCACACGTAATAGAGTGATTACCTAATGTCGATGCATTACATATTTCGAAGTAAGTACATATTTCTCATATATTTAGAAACATTTGCTATCAGCTGCGATGTTGTGTAACGTGTTCATACATATTAATGATAATTTATTGTAACAAAATTAGTGTAGTTAGCTGAACAGATAATGAATAAAATAAATAAAAGATCATTGCAAGAATCGTGGATTATAGACTTGAATTAAACAGGCCAGGGCTCTAGGCACCTTCCTATCTGCAAGATATATAACCTAAATTACTATAGTACAAAATGTGTCTTATTAATTATTACAATAACACTTTCTTTCAATATTCAATGAAGAACTAATGTTTACAGCCTGCTTACGACATCATAGAAATCATTATGTTTATTACTACGTTGCATGATTCTAAATTGCACACAAGGCCGGCTGTACCGCACGCATCCGCATTGGCGCAGCAAAATACTGTACATAAAAGGCATGGCATTTTGTCTAGGGTATAAGGCTATTTATATTTGTATTTCCTATTATGTATTTGTTTGTTTACATCACAGACCTTGAATGTTGCAACAAAAAGATGGAAAGTTCCGTCTTTGTTCAAGTGCACACGGCCTATACAGAAACTGTTTTAAATAACTATTCAATAGGTTTTGCCCACGTCTCCATTAGAGAGGAATGCTAATGACTGGGTAAACCATATGGGCATATAAGCTGGTCACTTACGGAACTGGCACTTTATTAACATTAATTGGGAGATAACTAGCGCAGGTATTACCTAGAACCGCACAATAACCTCATTTTGTTAATGCTGGTTTTTACATAAAAATTATAACGATTTGATTCTTATGTGATGATCGTAACATATTTAATTGCTTATCTTTCAGGGTGACTAATTAAAATACATAATTATAATGAGAGAGCCTCGACCAATACCTGAGGAGGCTCTTTTTAGGCAGCTGGATCAAGGGCTTGATTCAGAGAGCCGTACTCCTGGACACGGCTCGTATTGTTAGAATGTTCCTCTCTCTGGAGCCCTGACCGCCGGTAGCTTGCTCTCGGCCTGATCCCGATACCGGTGGGCTACAATTTTTTATATTTTTAAATGTTTTTTTTTATTTTGTTTTTTTTTGTAAGGAATATTTAAAAATATAAATAATTTGTATAGAAATAAATAAAGGAAATAACAATATTAATCATAATATTATGAATGCGAACACATCAAAGAAATGACTAATTAAATTATTGAACTTAACAGGGTCTCACTAGTTTGTTCGACACCTTTCTGGGCTGAGGTAATGCACAATTTTGGCGTCTCGTCCAATTTGTAGATGTATGTAGGTATGACATTGTTACGCAGCTGATCACGCTAACATTCTTTGGTTATAGCTAGGTCGGTTCGCATTGCACCAGTGTACAGTAATTAGGGTAATGTTTACCGTTGTGCGGCCAAACGAATGAATCACTAGTTGCGTAGGCGCAGGCCCGCGCGACCAAATCAGTCGCCTTGTGACACTCACACGCTCTGTTTTTAACCTGACCCTATTATAAATAATATCTTTATTGTTCTGTCAGTTCTCTCACAAAAAATGTGACGCCAGTAACCTAAAAAAATCTGCTAACGTAATGTTGTTTGTCGTGACAATTTATAAACCAGCATTCAGTCAGGCGGTCAGGGCTCGTATGCGTGCACATATCATAATATAATACAAACAATTTGTGAACATATGTTTGTCCGTTGACTTACTTTAGACGCAATATAAATTATTTTAGGAATCAAAACTTTTGTCTTCCACGTCCGAATTAGTACGGTCTACTTAGGCAAGGACCGGTTGACGTTATGCCTCTAGAACTTCAAGCTTGACCAGCCATTTATAACAAAACGACTACCTGCATCATCATCTGACGGTTTTGTAATAAAAATAGCGTTCATTCAGTATGTATCACCGTATCACGCGATCAGCACAAAATTACATCACTGTACGCGAAACGTAGGTACGTCACCTCGTGATAAGGCATGTGTAGCATAATTGTTGTATATTAAATACAGATGTGTCCAACGTGTACGTAAGTAAGTAGTAGTATATGGCGCCCTCGTCTCGTGATGTACAAGTGACAAGCGACGCGCGACGCGGGGCGGGACGTCGCCGGCGCCGCGCCAAGCTGCAGCGACGCGGCGGCGTCGTCGGCGAGGCCGCGTCATCCATCCATCACGCAGCTCATCATCCACTAATAATAGAACACGCCAGAGTATACTAGTGTTTCATTCTTCGAATTCCGCTCACAGTAAACAATATCGTCACTCTCGCAAAACGAACCCCAGATATTCTGATCCTTTCCCGATATATTCATTCATCCGGTTAATAAAACAGAAATTCAACGTGAACACTTGATAACCTATTTATCAGAAGGTCGTGTTTGTAAACATAGCACACGATTTTACTCACGCTCAAACTGTTTTATATCTAGAGGTCATACATTTTTTAAAACGGACAACGTGATATGTAGATGGCTTGTTATGACATAAAAACTTAATGTGTCTATGTTATTATAACAGTCATGATATCAAAACATTGAGATGGACATGAAACATCTCGACAATGGAGTACAATGAAATGTAATGCAAGGGGGATCTAATGAAACAGTTTCTTATTTACAGTTCGCACAAAGTAAATAGTGGTTATATTATAGTTGAATACGGCATGTGTGTGTGTGTGTGCAGAGGGTACAATGATTGTAAACAGTAAACACGGGGCATCGCTCGCGGCGAACAGCTCCGAGAATATTCCGCTGGACTCCGCTCTGACACAAACACATCACACTGCACCGGAAATACCCGCAGCATGCACCACATACACAAATACACACCGAGACAATGCGATAACATTATTTTGGACAAAACATTTACATACTATAAATTATTGATTTAGTTTATCTCAGTTAGCTAGAAACGTTACGAGATTTTACTGATTTAGAACTCGTGGAATCGAACCATGGGACGATGATGCGCGATCTTTGTTATTTGAACGACTTCCTGCCCGCGATGCATTCAGCCGATGTTGATTTATATTAGCAAAATATTTTCCAAAAATATATAATGGACAATCGGTACGATAAGTAATTATTGTTTTCAATAAACAAAAGGGGTTTGTGTTTTACCAAGATCTGTTGTTTTCCGTATAGGTAGGTGTGTAATTTCGTCAACAGCGAAATGAGTTCACTGTTTCGGGACGTGAGGTAAAAAACAACTCCTGAAATGAGTAATCGGTAGTAAAGTCAACTGTTTTTCAGAGAATGTAGGTACTAACCGAACCTAACGATTTTGATAAATAAGGATAATGACAACTTCGTTTTTTTATCCCTAAAGAGCTTGCTTTCACCACAACGATAATAATGTAATGTGGTATACGGAAAAACCCAGAAACAAAAATAAGTAAATTGTGGTTTCTATTACCAAAACAACTTGTTTTGCAGACCAATATATTGATAACATTATGATGGTCTTTAAAATAGGGTCGTTAGTTATTTTGACATCGTTAGGCATGAATCATATACCGACGGGAAGGTTAGTTACCGAATCGGGTAAAAATAATTAAAACGTTGGAAAGATTTTGTTAACTACTTCCCAGATTAACGATCTATCGCGGAGAGCAAGGTACAAGGTTCCAAGCACCGTTCCACGTGTTTTGTTTTCACATAAGCACTTTAATATCCATGTTATTTGGCGTGGAGTTTTTGCGATGGGTGTCAGTAACCGGGCAGTCGACGGTCACTCACCGGTATGGCATGGTGAGTTGCTCCAAGGTCTGCGCAAATACGCGTGTAGGTATACCTTCTACTAAGAACGTGTTCTGATTCAACTTACTGTAACCGACGACGTGATATTTTATTAGCTTATCAAAACTACAACAAAGTTCTATAGGTTTGGATTTTTTTAGTCTTTCCTGTTGATCTCATCAACATCAACAGGAAAGGCTGCAGGCAGGAATAATTGGGGAATTTGGTACTAAGTAGGTACTTCATCTGCCTAGCCTTTTCCCAACCATATTGGGGTCGGCTTCCAGTCTAACCGGATGCAGCTGAATACCAGTATTTTACATGGAGCGACTGCCTATCTGACCTCTACAACCCAGTTAGTACTGGGTAATACGATACCCCTTGGTAAGATTGGTTGTCAGACTTTTTGGGCCACTGACTACCTAACGACTGTCAAAGATCTACAAATGACAGCCGGGACCAACGGCTTATCGTGCTTTCCGAGGCACGGAGGAAACTCGGTATGTAATGGGCTGTTACCCATCCACAGACCAACCTAGGCAAGTACGGCTTAACCTGAAGATCGACCCGTGCGGCTGTTATTATTTAGCCACGAGCTTCTAAGTAGGTCTAGGTACTTACATTTACAATTTAGTCTTCAAATCTATATTTTACATAATTATTGTGTAGTAAAGTGCTCTAAATGAAGAGACTGCATCAAAATAGGTCTAACCTCTACTGAAAAATAAATGTAACAAACAGGAATACAAACAAACAAATGTAACCGCAATGGCATAAACCTCCTTCCCGTCTCGTTGATGTGTAAACAGTAAACAACCGACTACCTATCGAGATTAAAATGTTTCCGAATGTAGGTAAAAGTCGCGACCTATTTTTTGATAAACACATTGAAGTTGTTGTTATTTTGATGGAGGCATCCGTTTCATATCGTTGGCATAGCGACAGGTATTTAAATGAAATAGACAATTAATGCTAATTTCAGCTAACGCCGGGTATATAAGGTTCTGTCGGAACCTTATACCAGTATACTCCTTGTTTCCCTGCAGTTTCAAAGATAAATGTATTTTGGCCGAAATTCACTGCAGAAAACATGCGTCACGAGAAGCTTAAATTTCTGGGTAAAGTACTGATCTGTGAAATATGTATGCTGAAAGCTCGGTTCATTGCAGTCCGATAGAGATTCGTGTTCCTACTATTACGTGGATTTTTCAGAACATAATGACATAACAAATTACGTTGATGTAGACGTAATATCGCGTATGTAACAGTACTTACGTACATGTTTTAAATGTATCTCCGAGTATGAAACTATGAAGGGAAACGTCGTGAGAAAACCCACGCGATAGTAACTAAATCTGACTGTCTATGTAATAGTGGCCCGACGCCCGAGACAGGCGAAACATTGCGCCACTTGTCATATAGTGGGTGAGCTCAGGGCTCGTCGTGGGTACACGGCACCTACCCAGTGTACCCACGATGTTTACGTTCACACTGAGATATTTCTGATTTCCACGCAAAGCCAATGTTTATACTTTTGGCAGCAGGATGTGAGATTCTTATTCAACAATGAAATATATAAACATCTTGTATCATTTCGGTCCGAAGCCACTGCGCAGTAAGTTTGTATCTGACAGTTGGAAAACCGCTTGATCTACAGGGTGGCATAGCATGGGGTTCCCAGAGATAAAAAAAAAGTTTTTCGAAGGAAAATCCGGACATTTGAAGATAATTCCGGGACTCTTCATTCCTCTAACTAATGCTGTATATTTTATACTGAGATTATTTAGGCGGTTCTTAAAAAAAAAAGAACTGTTTCATAAATTTTGGCCGTGTAGATATTGCACATTAGTATGAAATGGCAACTCTGTTTACCTGAATTTGGACAGTAACAAAATATGCTTGTCATTTGCTGGACGGTTGCAGTTTAAAGTCAGCTAAGTAGTGTATGAGTCGCCTTTTTGGGCCGAATCAATTTAGATTGCTATCAACACGCTAAGAAGAAGTAGTGTTTGACAGGCAATAGTTTATGCAGATGTAGACAGAATATAAGATATAATAAACTTCCGGGATTTGGTTGTTGATTTAGAAGAATCGATAAACCTTTTAGGGGAACAGAGCGAATCAGCATAGCTATTCACAAGCGCGTCGATTCGGAAAGTCGTATGTCTATCTCGCTCGCTTTCGTAATGCCAAAAAAAGATGGACATACGACTTGTCGAATCAAAATCGAATCAAAGCATTTGTGAATGTTATGCAGTTCTATGTTTACAACCATAATAATTACCGATACGAAACAAACAAAAATCCTAACTACATCTACTGCTTATTTGTAACGTACTGAACTGTGCAAGGTTGTTATTTTGATTTGGCAAATAAAGTTTTTGTTTTTTTTTGTTTTGTCTTCCGACCTAGCTAGGCAGTATCATTAAAATGTTAACTCAAATATATCAATTAGAAAGTGTACAGTACAAGGGGGCGTTACAAACTTTGTCAAATAGTGACAATAGCCGGGTTGAGTAAAGTCGGTCGTATCAATAAATGATATTTTGATTGACGGTAATCACAATGAGAGCGATGAGGCCACAAAACTCGAGCAGTGAGTAGTGTGAGGCCGTTTGAACAAACATGGCGCGCGGGTGAAACACGTCACAGATACACAAATATTGATAGTCCGTGCTTTTGTACGCTGCTATTTAGTTTAACATCTATCACTAAACAACATTTTACACGTTAATCATGAGGCGCCAAACTACACAAAAAAATTTAAACATATTCATCATTTTGCATCATCATAATAATTATCATAACATATTTTGAGACTTGTGCTGTGGAAATTTGCATAAACAAGGCTTATCTGATTGATACGAGACTTTTCACTATCGAAATAGGTACAGTTTATAAAGTCAGGAATAATAATAATAAACAATTTAACATGACAAGAACCAATAATCCATCCACTAGCCAAGCTCCGAATCAACGGTATCTAAAATTTTTTTAAAAGCAACCGTGGTTTCATTTTAATTTAAAAATGTTTCCATGTAAATTACATAGTTTCAAGTTATCTAGGTAGGTAAGTAATCTAGTTATCGCAGGGTGTTGTATTAACGACAGTTTATTTCCACGTGCGGGGTGGCGTGCGGCGCGACGCCTGGCGCCTCTTGCTGAAAGACGTAAATAGGTTCAACGACCCCGACCTTGGCGGCGCCGACGCAAACCGTATTGTCTTCGCCACACATATTAAAACAATAATTACATAACACAACACACGATAACACTTTAAATTCACTAAAGGTGCTTAGAAGCAAAAGGTATTTGTTTACGTACCTAGCTGTTGGTACCTTTTATCTTATCTGAAATATTATAACATATTCGTCTCATAAACAACAGAACGTGATCGAGATTAGGCATATAAAATCTTGCAATAAGCGATATTTGTGCGTGTCGAAACAGATGTAATTCTAACGCTGTGTTTCATCATACTCATAGCACTATGGCATGTGGACTTTATAACAATAACGCGGCTATAACTACTTTACCTGTCTGCAGGTTTTTAGGTCGACTATGATGTGTCAAAGGTTGGGCCGTGAGCCGATCAGAGACAATGGGACGTGGGAACTGTGTGGTGGCTGCGCGGTTCCCACGCGTGTCGCGCCCGCGCTCGTCCGCGTGCGCCCGCGCAGCCAGCCCCGGAAGCGGCGCATGCTATTATGTATCACCAGAACACTTTCATTTGGTGGGTTTTATATCAATCCAACTGAATTTATTTAAATGTATTATCAGACGACAAATCGTTAGTGTCACGATCACGACACGGATCTGTGATCGTTTATCAAAACCAGTTCAATGAGTTATGTTTTATTAAACAACATTAGTATTTAATTAGGTATTTTGGTAAAATCGGGGTCGATAAATTGCGCATCTTTTAAAAACCAGCCCTGTCACTCGACTGAGAAGCATTTGAATGATGTTCCGGTTCATTCAGACATCTTAAAGTCCTCATGCTTGTGGGATAAAGAAACTGGTTTATTGTATATTTATAGACACAACTGAAATAGAAGAAATAAAATAAAACGTGTTTTTTTAGTAAAAAAAAAAACAACGACTATGCAACATTCATGTCGCATTGACCGCATTTTACATCATCCATCAATGTCTAGTTTAAATAAAATTGTTAAAAACAACAGTGACGAGTTTTATAAATATTGCTGAACATTAATTTAAAAGTTTTCGGTGCAGAATGTAACGCTACCTCGGCGAGCGCCGCCAAGCATAAATGATATGGATTCATTATGTTTACATCTTCATAATATTTACATGTTCACTCCAAACATTTTTGTGTTGCACAGTCGTATTTTCTTACATTATGTGAGTATGTAAACAAAAAAGGTCGCAAGCGTCGTCCTTGCCTCTTTATTTCAGTAATAAGGCACACAAAAGACAGTGTTCTCACGTCCATGTCCTTCACGAGACCGAAAACATCGCGTGATCCCGACATCCGCCATGGCAATGTGACTGCTTAATGACACGAGCTCTAACTACACTTTAGCTTGTGGTTTACATGTACAGAAAACAGATAACGCCAAATGAACAACAATTGTACAACAACAACCTGTTATTCTGAGACGGAAACACAAAATAATTGTAGAGAATCATCATTTGATTCCATGATAATGTTGTTTTTCAACAGTCTAAGTGGCTCGAACAGCAAAATTAAAGAAAAAACTTGTTTGTTTCATTGTTTGTTAATATTGCAATTAGTAACAAAATAAGTTTGTGTAGTAGTTAAATAGAGGTTGAAAAATAAAAATCTGATATTATCTATTTAATTATCTTGACTTTGTTAGTTTTCATCGTAAAAAAAATACCTTCGGAAACTGACGTTATCAAGATTTGTCTTGAAAAATAACAATAAAATTAATAATCTGAATAGAATAAATCAACAATTTATATTTTAAACACATTATTTATAATTCAAAATGAATCGGTAGTTAGAAATAATGTAGCTATTGTAAAAAAAACGAAAAACGATAAGATTATCAGTTGTTATGAAGAAAATAAAATGCATAATTATTTCGTAAGTAATTTGCTCAAGAAAATGTAGGTATGTAATTGATGATGATTGAATATTAAGAGCCGTCTCGTGACATTTAACTTTGGACAGGCAGTTTCACCTTGGTATACTTGGTACGGTACCAGATGTACCTATTATTTTTAGCGTTCAGTTTGTTGTGAACATTAACCTTTTCATTTTCAATAGGACTTGTTTTTTCATCCTGTAAGATATTCATTCATTTATTTATTCAATAACAATTACATAGTGTCTGAATGCTACTAAAAAAAAAAAAAAAAATAGCCACTCGCAATGTTTGTCTCTCCTAGAACCGACTTGGTCGGCATGAGTTTTGCGCAGAAGTCATTAAAAAACTGGACCAAAATAAATTTCTAAGTTTGACAAAGTAATGTTTTATCGGCTTATCAATTCCTTCTCAGGAATTAATGAATGGTCTTAAACATAGTATATCCGTAACTTTAAACATTGTAACAAAAATGTAATGATAGCGAGATACCATTACATTGTATTGCTACCAGAAGCACACTGCTAAATTATAATAAAACAAGAAGGGATTGTTTGTGGGGGACTTACATAATCCAATTGATATGAACCCTTCACCGTTATCTTTCAGTCTAGTGGCAAGTGCGAGTAAAGTCCCGGGAGGTCACTAGCACCAGCTATAAGTCGCACCCAGTAAATTCGTAGTACGCTCATGAAATTCGTCTACCTCAGCGTTCAAGTACTCTGATATTAAAAGGGTCATGGCCTGTCTAGACAATACTATAGATGTATATTATGTATAATCTAAAACTCTTGTGTCTAGACGTCTGTATAATTTGAAATTTCGGGCGAAAATCATTCTACCGCTATAGTGTTACTAAGAATAGTTTATTTTATTAGATTAACTAAAAGTTTTACCAAATGGTTTCCAGTTAACTATAAAATAATAATAACAAGATTAAATTTCAATTATACGGATATATAAACATGTCTGTTCCCTTGTTTTCCCAAAATCACAGGTCATCGTAGTGTTACATAATTATTATACATACATATAATAAAAAACCTATAACATTATCCCAAAAAAAATACCTTTTCAAGTCGGAGAAATATAATACAAGGAAAATCTGTTTTATCGTCAGTTTGTACACTATGGAATTTCCATTTTTGTGATACATACCAACAAATTAATAAACACAGCCGGCTTGGTGTGATAACTAGTTACCTAATGGAGACGGAAATGGAGTTGTTATTGAAATTCATTTAATTATTGAAATAATAGGTACCTATTATAGTTAAAATTAAATATGAAAGTGACTACTCCGAAAGATCAAATTATTTTTCAGTCTATTTTGGTACATACTACGTTATGTAAGCTTTGAAAGCCTATGCGGTATTTATATTATGAACATTTATGAAAAGGATAATGCTGTATTTAGTATTATATCCATAAAACAACGAGCACTCGAGGAAAAAACAAAGCTAATGACTGTGAAAAACCCCATAGAATGCATGCAAACAGAATTATCAGTATAGTTTATAACATTTCCTCCCCTACTAATATTCTACTCCACCATTATAACAATACGCAAATATTATTAATCTAGTAAACAAATTTAAAGTCAAACTTTCCCATATCTATTTTTATTAACAGTGATTCTAATACTGGAAACGTGATATTTACCATGTAATATAGGGAACTCAAAGAAATTAGTAAACATGGTAAATATTCCGTTCCTAGTGTTGAGTATGATAATGTTAGTGGCTATGATAGTTTAAAATCTTATATAGTGATTCTAATGAAGGAAAGCTTTAAATAAATAACAAGTTTACTAGGTTTCAATGTACTGTGTATGGGGTGACTGGTAAAATAAGTGACGAAGTAAGTACTGTATGTAGGCAGTGATAATTCAGCTCACCCGATTAGACTGTGGAACATGGAAGCCGACCCCAACATAGTTGGGAAAAGGCTTGGCAGATGACGTCACAGTCGTCGTTCGAGTAGGTGATGGCTACTAGAAGAAACAGTACGTGGCAGCGCTTCTCAAAGAATACTATTCGGTAAAGCATTTATATGCAATATAAATTAGCATCATATCGAGGATTTAAATAATAAAGATGAGTAGCAATCAAATAATGAAACTTGTTTTTATGTATACGTATAAAAAGGTGTACCTTGGAAACAAATACTACGAAATTGTTCAGGTCTACACATATTACGTATTATTCTAACTGCTAGCGGATAGCAAACACGTCATGCTGTGAAACTATTTGAATATACACAAATGTCTTAGGGATAAAGACTGTTAACAATTTCATGGGTTTTATTTTTTTTTGCACGGAATCCCAATATTTTTCTAAAATAGAAATAAGCCTAAGTTACAACATTAGCTATCTGCCAATAAGAGTCCCGTCAAAATCGGTCAAGCCGTTTCGGAGATAAGCCAGAAGAAACGTGACAGACAAAAATTAAAATATATGTTTTTTTGTTATAAGTACTATATACATTCAGTAAAAAGCAGTTATTTATAAATTACAAACAGACACTTCAATTTTATTTATTTGTACAGCCTTTTGAACGCTAGAGCATAAATGCACGCGCGTGCGGTCCACGCTAAGCCTTAATTTTACTGAAAATAGCTACAAAAAGAATAGGGATTCCAAATTGTTTATTTCGTGTTATTGTGTGCACAGCATTTTTTGTCACATATTTGTGTAGCTGGCGTACAGGGAACGCGCTTACTTGTCACGTATATGTGACAATAGCGTTCAAAAGGATAGATTATTTTTTGGTTGTCTGTTGCATGAAAACGATAAAGAAGAAAATCTAAACGATGTGTCAACAGTCTTCTGGGCACGGTCCCGGATGACAGCGATGCGGAGGAGTACAAGTACTTGTGTCCTATTGTCGTCGTTGTATATTACACATATACCTATTTAGCCACTGCACACTGCACTGCACTGCTCCTACTGCACTTAGCTGCTGCTTGCTTGCTTGCTTAGCCTGTTTAGTCTTAATTTTTTTTAATTTTTTTTTTAATATTTATTTAAAGATGTTCGTTTTCGATATGTCTAGTAATATAATAACAGTTACTACTCGTAGTACTCGTGCTATGAACGTAACGGCATGCGAAAGCGCCATTGTTTACGACAGATTACCGCGGCGAATACGATTGTCGATAGAGATTGGCGTCGACAAAACATCCTGTTTTACAATTAAGAAATAGAACAATACTAAGTATCACATCACTACCGAGTACAGAAGACTCAATGTACTATTTTCTAAATTCGTAGACAATGTGTGACTGAGCAATCATTGGGCTTTTGTTGGTTTTTAGGACAAATCTAGATTTTAGACATAGTCTAATTAGGCTGTATTAATCTTAGACATATGCCCTACATTTCTTTTATATTCCCTTCATTAATATTGAGCAATGAAATAATAAAACAAGTAAACACATACCACTGTTTGAATGTATGTATTTACAGGTTGTTAGGTACCTACGATTAATTTACATCATATAATATAAATGAAATAATAATTATAATTAGAACTTACCGAGTTCTGGAACATATTGAGCACTAACAAAGGTTCCACAGTCATAATTACGTACTTAAATCACTGAAAAACTGCTGCATTTATTTACTGTCACTCACTGATGACATATTATTGAATGAACACAGAAATTACAGCCTAGGCGCGTTACGGACCTGCAGAACCGTGGCGATGTTTGTTTACAAACTGAAACGGGGACGCGCTACCTTTTCTTGCGAAATACTTTATAAAGTATAGTGACTAAGTGAAGTTGGCAAAACAACTTGCGTCACTCCTGAGCCCGACTCACGCGCCCTACACTTTTGTGAGATCCGTACCAAGTACGCTACATGAATGGAAACCATTTTCCCACTGAGCCGTAATTGTGTGTTCATTTGTCATAAATTGCTAGAATAAACACATGACACATGCATTATTTTAAACATATGGCAATAATCTGCGTTTAACTTATATTAACATGGATGCTGGAAATTGCAGATTATGGAAGCCATTTTCAATTTCTGACAGTAATAACGGCACGGACATCCGTGACTTAAAACAAAAGTATAAACGAGCGCGCCTCAAGGAGATGTCAGCAATCAAGTAGGGGTCCGCATGGGCCGACGCCTGCCGGGGCTGCGGGACTGTTCGAAAGAGATACCGTGGCCCTGGAACATAACGGGCAAAGAAGGAACATGGATGGGTTTTAGTCAGTACAAGTCTGACACTCCCCTCCGCTCCGCCCAGAGTGGGGGGGGTCATTTGATGATTTCCCATCCGGAAAAAAAAAAAAAAAAAAGTATAAAATAAATAAACAAGTATTCGTGAATGCATAAATGCCATATTTTGTAAAAACCTATTCTATTAGTCTTAGTCATCCCATGTATTTGATAAAGCAATTACAAGTTTCGGCAATAACAATTTCAGTGATCATAGATACAGGAAAAACGTTTATTTAATTGCAATATCGTCAATTAGTTCTAGGAAAAAATACCTCGAAGTGTGACGCAGTAAACTTAAACTTTGTCAAATTCGATATCAGTAGATAACAAACCTGCGTAGTTGAACAGATAACTGGGTTTTATAAAAAAGAGGTTAATTTACATGTACGCACGACGGCCAATCAAGCTATACAAAACCAGTTTATGTGGATCTCTCATTGTATAGGAAATCTGTACAAAGCGAGGCCAAATTATACTGGAAATGTACAGCTTCATGTGCCGCCGTGTGTACCATCGAACTAAACGGACTACTCATTTTCAAAACAAAATCCCATGCACACGATGTCCTCATCTGTTTACCACCCTTACAACGATTGGTCCGCACACTCATTGTTAAAAAAAATGCGACCTTTTTTACATTATTATATTTTGTTTTACAAAAATTCTCAGGCCCTGTTAATGATCACAGAATCACCGATGTTTGATCACCCTTTTTCGACCAATAGGAATGAAACAAAAAAAACGGACCAAGGAAGAGAAAGTTTTTAAATGTTTCTTGCGGCCCGGGCACTGCAACCAGGAATAGTCCTTACGGTCAGAATTAAGTTTTGGTGACTATACTTGTAATTAAAGGCCGAGCCGAGTCTTTTGATGTGATTTTGTTTTGCTAAACTTTCATGATAACAAGTAACTATAATAACCGAATTTATCTTTCTCATTCAACCGCAGTAACCTTACAAATACAACCAAAGGTTACAATAATTTTCGAAATCCCACGCAGAACGCGGTATTAATTATTGACGCTGAAATTTTCCGACAACATCTGTAAAGTTCAAACTTATTTGTATTGTAAAGACGGCAGAACCAGCTAAATTGCTAAACGCTTCCATATCTTTCCATAACCAAATCTGCAGCTAAAACTGTTTTGAAATGGAGAACTGGAACGCAGGTAGTAACGTTGAGTTTTGAAGATATTTCTGGGAAAATAACAAAAAATACAAGGGCATATTGTTTTTACACCAGTTTAATGTAGTTATGTATGGTTTATTGACGTAAGAACTGGCTTCCATCATAAACAGGTAAACCAGTTGCGGTTTTTTACTTTTTATGGTAGGTTTTATTTATTTTCATGTAGCTGAAAATTATTGGTATGAGTAATTTGAGTACAAAGTCCGTCACTTTATTATAATGTAAAAGAAATTATTCCACAAGAAACCAACCAAGGAATCTCTTAGGTCTAGTCATAATTAAAGACTGCAGTTTATTTTCTTATGATTCATTTAATATTTACATCATCAACAAAGATTAGTCATGCATCAGTTATTTATGAGTACAATAACAAGACACTTCAGTCCTTAGTTAAGATGAGTTATCTGGTTTTTCAGAACGATGAAACATCGTTTTTCTATCTGATTTCAGATTTGTCATCAGGCGTCGGGCGCCGTCGCAGGCGCCAACCGGGTCTTTATATTTATTTTCGAAGTTTAGTCAGTCGCTAAACTTTACAGAAGCAAATCTCGATGAACTGTGTTAAAACGTAAATTACTAATGTAATTTTATAACTGACTAGGTTTTACTCGTTTTAAAATAACTTGGCTTTACCTATAAATAGTGTGGTAACTACCAAGTACCTACATTATGCAGGGTACAGTACAAAACACCGATGACGCACAGCTCAGCGGGGAAATCCTACAACCACAAACAATTTCAGATATACCTTACTGTTTAAAAGAACTCTTTTGCTCATCTATAAGATGTTATCAATATGCTGATAAGAATGATAAAAGGCTTAACGCCCATGTAATAAAAATAATTCATTGCATATCAAATTATGCGAAATTAAATTCCCTAGATAATGAATTGATAGTAGGTATGGTTATGATGATCAAAAATTGTGATTGGCCACAGCCAAATAGTAATCACGTAAAAATAGAACCGTTACATGTTAGGAAATCCCAACGTAAAGGAAATTAATATTTGCCCTTGGACCAATTTAGGTCGCGATATTGTGTACTAACAACTACACAAATGGATGTAGTTAGTTGTGGTTTTGACAAATATGTATAATAATTTTCTTAATTAAGTTTGTTAATATTTGTCCTTGGACCAATTTAGGTCGCGATATTGTGTACTAACAACTACACAAATGGATGTAGTTAGTTGTGGTTTTGACAAATATGTATACATATTTTCTTAATTAAGTTTGTTAATATTTGTCCTTGGACCAATTTAGGTCGCGATATTGTGTACTAACAACTACACAAATGGATGTAGTTAGTTGTGGTTTTGACAAATATGTATACATATTTTCTTAATTAAGTTTGTGATAATTTGGTTTTAGTATTTTTAAGGTTTTTCCTAACTAAATACTTGTTGTTTACAGATAAGTAGGTAAGAACGCCTTTGCGGGGTGTTTTCCAGCGAAGACGTCTCGGCTATTAAACGAAGCGAAAGCTCAGCGTAGCAGCGACGTAAACCCGCATCATAGACGGAGCGTAGGCCTACGTCGTAGCACCAGCGTAGGCCCGTGTCGTAGACGTAGCGTAGCAGTGGCGTAGGTCCGCGTCGTAGACGGAGCGGTGGCTCAGTAGCCTTAGCGTAGCCTTTACGCGGATGCTAATAGTGAAGTTATAACAACAACAACAACATCCATTTATGAAGCTAATCCAGAATTTGATTGACGGTATTTTTTTTTTGGATGTTGATTTTCCAGTTATGTAAGTACAATCATCCTTCGAGTGTTTGAAGGCAATTCCAATTGCAAGGTGCACCATATTCGTATGTACATCATGGACAGTTGTTTTTAGTTTGAAGTTAGGGGGGCGCTAAGTGCCAAACGTACTCGAATGAAATCTAGCATAAGTATTGCGATAAGTTGATAAAATGCACTCTGAAAACAACAGATAGTGAACCCACACCATAGATACGAGGAAGAGATAACAGATACTATTACTACACATACACAATAATATTTTTCAGGCCTTATAAGGACTCTTGTCAGTAGTGTACTTAATTGTGGCCAAAATTTTGTAAACGATATTAAAATAGTTTTCAAAGAACTGAAAAATACATAGAATGCTTTAAAACGCTCCCAGTTCCAAGTTTTCATAACTCTTTACACAAGCGCAAAAGTAATTAACTTTCTTTGAAAGCTATAAATAGCTACCAACATAAACGGCAGTAAAAGAACTAGAAGGTTGTACTATTACCTAGAAAATATAGCCGTAAATACGGCGCGCCACGGCTTGCGTCGTGACCCAGACGGCCGACCTTATGCGCAGCAACCTTCGGTATTAACGGAACTCGGCAAGTAAAGTACATATAGCTAGAGCTACAGCTGTAGGCTTATGTAACGCTGGCGTTTACGCGCCCCCTCAGCACGCCTACTCCTGGCGCCTACCTGCCGCCTGCCGCCTCCAACCCTCGGCACACACCCACGCCCGCAGCTGCACTGCACCACGACCTTCGGCCTTTCCGCTGCAGCGTGGCCTGACCCAAATCGAACTGATGCAATGTTATATCATACGAGTGAAATCCGAGAGCTAGATTTCTATTCTACCATTTCAACTACCAACTGAACGCGAAAGTTTCATTACTCTAGCATTTCTATGACTGTTTTTTTCTCCCATGACGCCGTTTTACGCTTTTCGAGATACTTCTTTGCAAGAGGAATGGATAACTAAACAGATTAGGGTAAGTTTAATTCCAGAAATCGGGAATATCACAGTGAAGAGCATAAAAGCACAGCTAGAAATACTATTAAAGAAATATCCGGTTCAGTGACTAGTTTATTGCTTTATTGCAATTTTTGTCCCGTGACGGAATTTAAATTAAAGTTCTAAGGCTACCGTGGGAGTAGGATAGTGGGTGTAAAGTTCAGCTCCACCCACGGCCTCGTGGACTGCAGGCGGAACGAGGTAATATAATGTTTAATGATAGTGCAGCTCAAGCTTTACGTAAATGTAACACAATTTATGTTCCACCGCTAACTTCTCTACAAGGTGGACAGAGCTTACAGCTCAGACATACGGCGCACTTACCAAACATCAATAAAGTTATTTTTAGCTACAACTGAAAACGTAGCAGGTAACGCCAAGAACATCATTACAGTAACGTTGTTGAATGTGTTTTCATTGTTTGTGTTTTGTTGTTGAGCAAACACACGGTCATTTCGTACCCTTGCCACGGGATAATTTAGCGTATTACTGACGTCATCATTGAAATAGCCTTAGAAGCAATCATAAAGGTTATACAAGCGGACATTGTGCGCAGTTTCCCGCGTCACGCGACCTGCTCCGTGCACCGTGAGCGAGAGCTGCGAGTGGGCGGATGTACCTTTTCAGTTCAGGCTCTAATGAAAACATTGCGCAACCCTTCAATCACGGTACATTTTAATGGATTTTCGTTTAAATTTAACTTGTTTTGTTTAATAAAACATTTATTTTACGTCACGTTTTTTTATATTCACAGAGGTTTACTGCCGTACGTCAGTAGTGAATGATTGTGACGATATTAGCTTCCACTACCAACAAGAATAGAACGAATTAAAATAATAAAGATATTAAATCGAAGTAGCTGTTTACAAAAGTCAATAAACATACCTGTAACATTCATTGAACCTTGTCGTCACTACTGTACCCTCGTCTGCAAAATATTTATTTAATTCGACCATTTATCAAGATGCTCGAAGTGTTCAAACATTGCACAAGTATGTCGAGTGAAGGTTAGTGTATTTTCTGATAGAATAAGGTAAAGGGTAAAGGCACCTGTCGTATGTTGTTAATTTCAAGAAGTTTATTTTAAAAATTAATAATTTTAATTTTTTTATTTTATTTATTACACGTTTTTTCAATCGTTTCACCACATAATTTTATATTTATGTTTAGGGTACGGGCTTTAGTACCTGACTAAGAATAAATCACACCTTCCGTTACCTGGGTTTTTTAAAATTAGACAAAGTGATTATTTCAGGCGATTGGACAGAAGCGTAAAACCATGTACCTACCTATACTACGACCATGACGCTATGCTATCTGGCAGAGTTACAAAACAGGTAAAAGTGATTTGTATAATCCGCAAAGTTTAGCATTAGTTTCTACGTGTAATAGTGTGTGACTAAACATCATACATTATTTCCTTCTTTCTAAATATAAGAGGAACCCCTATCATTCGCTATCACGAGCTTGTTTTACCCACCCACATAATAGCTACATGTAGTACATAAGGAAACTGTAAATTATATGCACATTTGAGATTTGTTAGCATTCCTGCAGCTGTATTTTCCCTATTATTCGCCACCCTGGTGAATATTAGTGCGAAACCTTTAACTCTTTGTAATGTATTAAAAAAAAACATTAAACACACTCTCACTGTTAAAAATAATAACTCGTTTTTATCATTTTCCCTGTTATTCGCCACCCTGGTGAATATTATTGCAAAACCTTTAACTCTTTGTAATGTATTTAAAAAAAGCATTGAACGTACTCTCACTGTTCAAAATTATGACTCGTTTTTATCATTTTCCCTGTTATTCGCCACCCTAGTGAATATTAGTCCAAAACCTTTAACTCTTTGTAATGTCTTTAAAAAAAACACTGAACCCACTCTCAGTGTTAAAACTCATAACTCGTTTTTTATCATTTTCCCTGTTATTTTCTGATGTACACAACAACATAAAAACAATTCCAGGATCTTTTTCATTACTGTTTTGTTTATTACTTTATCACTCGTACGTTTCAGGTATGACGTATACCTGACGTCATACGATGGAAATAGCTAAACATCATCTTTTTACGACTTCAATTGTAATGTACTGTATCATCATCATGATCATACTATGCATAGATATGCATAGACGAGTTACTGTGTCTATTTCTTAAAGTAACACAAGTACTTAGTACACAAGAAGGTCTACGCCACAGAGTATGTGTTGACTTATGGATATGGTTACAAGTGGCGCCAACGCATTAGGTCGGCTGTGGTCAGCTCCAGCTTAAGTCTAGTTCTGCGCAACATACTAGGTTTCCTAGGTTCCTATTGTCTGTCCTTATCTCTAACCTACTGCATAACCGGACATTGTAAGTGCCATAAGAGATAACTAATTATATTTATAGAACATGCTTTGATTTAAATTAAGATTGATAAGGTATCAGCGCTCACAGGCTCTATTTCGAGATGATAAAACATAACTTCGCGCACGTTTCAAAACATTACACAATATTGTGACATAATTCTAGAAACGTTAAGTAGAACATCAAGGTATTTGATTAAAGAACAAAGTGTCTAAGTAAGAGGATTATAACGATTTCCTTGCAGCGCTATAAGTGCAGTGTTACGTAAACAATGCTAAATGCATTCTGTTGTAAAGTGAAGGACGTTATGTAGGGCACGCCTAAGCCGGCTGTTACGCACATGCAAATTGTGTACACACAGGCCAGCTCCATTGTGCTGTGAGCTCCTAGTACTCACATGAAATCTAAGATTAGCCTGCTATGCGGTCTGTATTGTTCCTGACATAATGCAGTACTCGGTTTCAAATCGATACACGGCGTATACTTGCAGGTTCCGTTTGAATTCATTCATCTTTTGAACGGGTTTGAAATAGTAAAAACACGTGTCTGAAACTGTTTCACGCACGTGTTGGTAACATTTATATGGCTCTGTGTGAGTATGAATGATAAACAACTGACTGCATATTTCATTGTACTACATATTTGCAAGGTTTGAGACAAAATAACGTTGCTTGTTTTTACCTGCACCCGAAGTACCAATATTGATTGTTTTGCGAGCGGTGGCTTGGTTATTGTGAAATCGCACCTAAAACGAGTAAACAAAACCACACAATTTCGTGGCACGTGGACAAACATCGCAGATGGACATAACGACATAATAACGTTCATACAACGTTTTCCACTGATTGTGGAAACCTCACAAGTCACAACACAACATTGTGCCACGTGAAAGTAAACAAACAAGAACTTTAATAACCTTATCTGGCTCGAACATTATCTAAATATTATTCTGTTATCGCTAAGTAGTGACATACGGGAAAACAAGTGACATAAATCGTTCCTTTGTTAAGTCATAGAGTCTTCTATGAAACATAGTACGTTGACGTCACTCGATTGTGCAAACTAAAAATAACTGGAAATCGCACTTCGATCTGACGGTATTTTATCATTTCCAGGTAACTAAAGTAGTTACTACAACAACAAGTCGATATAATCCGATGGATGTACTAGTATTTTCACAATAACAAGTCGCGGCATAAAACTTATGAAATGAGTAGGTACTAAGTACCTTTCAAAATTGTAACGTAACGTAAAGTTTTGGCGCGCCAGAGTGACCATATTACCGTTAGAGGCCTACAAACCAAATTGCCACGTAAGATAATCGTAGCACAGGCAGGTATCATTATTTTCCTCCTTTCTAAAGTGGTCATCAAAGAACCGTCAAGTTCAAACAAAAATGCGGTTATTGTGGTCATCGTTGGAACTAAAATAGGTGCATGGCATCGTAATTGCAGTATGCAGTAGATGTGGGGTGGGCGCCAACGTCGGGGGTGGAGGGTGGCAAGTGGCAAGGTGCGCGACGGGGGCAGACAGGGGGAGGGTATACTATCGGACACGCCAGGCTCTACGTCACTTACGGCGCCACGTGCGCGATCAATAGTGACGTCGTAGTGGTGGCGCGGGGGCGGCGGCAGCAGGCTGCGCGCGCACCGCTAGCCAGCGACCTACTTACGATTACGTTTCACGTATCGTCTACGCTACGTAACGCGATCGAACTCTAGAATGGGGGTGGCGCGGAAACACGCTACGCGGGCGCAGGCGCGGGGTCTAAACTTACTAGACGATAATGATCTGCAATTTTGTTATATAAAATTCAACAAGGATTCGACCATGAAACCTGTTCTTCCGAAAAGCATGGATATCTAATTATCTACTCTGTTTACCAACCTATCAATACTTTGGTCTGTTTACAATACAAACGCTAAAATCATCAAAATTTCTTAAAGATATAAAGTTAACAAAATATTGCAAGGCTTTTTTAACTTAATTACAGAAAAGCAATAAGCTCAATAATAAATTCAGGTAGTTAAATAAGTAATCTGTCTATGTACAAGGTCCAACCGTCCAAGAAGGCTACTACGAAACCATCGATCAATCGAACCACGTGGGTGATGCCCACGTGGTCGCCCAAAAGCCACGCTTACATCCATACTTATTTGTTTGTTAGTAAATGTTTATGCAGGTAGTATTTATTTCCAGCTTTTATATAACATAGTACAGTTATTGGACATATTGCATTGGTTGAAATCTTTTAGAAAGAATGCAGTTTTAGTATTACGATTGTTTTATACACGAACATTAAACACTACGAAAAGACAATGCATAAAATAGTAACAATAACAAACTGTATTATCTACCTTATTACCTGAAACTTACAATAGTTTATTTCCAAGTGTTAAGTTCCAAAAAAAACAGAAGATTAAGTGTAATAATTTACTGACCATTACAAAACAACAACCTTGCATACAAATCCCAACAATCCTAAATTATAAAGAAACGACTTGAATTGTTTATGAGTAGCGTCTCAATTACGAGACAAATAACAAAACTAATGCTCGGTTCTTTAACACTTAGCGTCTCCTAAAAGACTGCCTAAATATTTTTGTACTGCTGGAATTTGAACTCTCGTCGCCGAGTCTAACGTTCAAAATTCAACAGTCCTGATGTGGACTGGACTTTTGGATTTTTAACGTTAGGCTTAAGGTGTTATCTAGGGTAGTTAAACAGGTGTTTTAGTAATTAAAGTTCCATTACCAAGTTATGCAGGTATTGCCGGTATTGGTAACAGTCTTCTTCTTCTATATCGTGTGGTGAGCCTAACCTGGTGTCAGAGTTTTTATGCTTCCCATGGGCCTCTCACTTGGCTTTACATGCCGTCAAGAAAATCTCTCAGGCATGCTGGTTTCTTCACGATGTTTTCCTTCAGCGAAGCAAGTGATAATTATACGATACGAACATGAATCCGAAAAATCAGAGGTGCGTGCTTCGGGTTCGAACTCAAGACCTACGATTTGGCAGTCCGACGGTCACACCACTAGGCTATCACTGCTATATTGGTAACAGTTAATAAATATTATTAGGTATATTTTCGACATTGCTAGATTATTTTGTTTTTTTTCAGTAGCACTTTGAATTTGAGCCCGTTTGATGGTAATAGGCTTGTCCCCTATGACATAACTGGCGGAATATAGGTGTACTACGATATACCTCTAACCCTTCAGGGATTAAAGAAAAAATGTCATGTACTATGTTACGGTAAGGTATTTTGCTATCGTGCGGAATTATGAGTGCAATCACGAGTGGTGCTGCGATCTAACGCCAACAGCCATGGCCTACTTGCTGGGACAGGTCAGCTAGTCGGCTCACAGCTTATACTACGAGTGCCTCGACATAAAGCCTTGTATTCACCAAGGGATAAATCCCACGACAGTGAAATCACGCGAATTGGCTGGGGACGTGGAAAACTACGAGTTGATGTCGTCTAACATGGTGTCGTACAATATGATTTTATAATTATGATTTTGTTTTGTTAGCCTTGTCTGTCCCACTCCTGGACAAAGGCCGCCCCCCGTGCCTTCCGCTTTTCTCGATGTTGTCGTCTAAGGAGTCCCGCCATCTTCTCCTTGGTTTTCCGCGACCCCATCTAGCTGTCTCAGGGCTCCAGTTTTGTGATATGCGGGCCCAGAGCTTTGCCGACTTGGCAGACATGGCCTGCGAAGTCCCATTTTAGTTCATTAATAACTTTAATTGAGAACGAATTTTAAATGTACTGGATTTCTACAGGTTTTGCCACGTACTCTTTTTTTCATTTAATAAGTATTGAAGTGTTTGGTTCAACGTTCAATGAGAAACAGCGCTGAAAACGTAACATGAATAACGCGCATGTGGCTTTAGAGCTAGGTAAACGGGACCACGTGGTGACGCTACAGTTGTTTGAAGTCCGTAACAGACTATCGGATATCAAAGAAATGTATTTGAAACCTTATCCGAAATGAAACTTGCAAAAAGAAGGTCGGCATTTTGGGCCGACCTTTTTATTTCAAGAGTTCATCAATGAAAGTATCTAACATTATATGATGAAATAACGAGGCTTTTCTTTCCATGTCATATCTTTTTTTTTATCAAGCTGTGCAAAGTAAAAAAGAAGAAACAAATACTTTAACTAAATCTAAACATCTAAACGCAATTATTTGCAATTTCGAAACGTAGAAACAGTGACGGAAGCAATGGAGTTATCATGTGGAATTTATATTTCTATAAAATACTAAATTAAAAGTATATGTAACACATAGTAGCCTATGTGCTATTCCAGACATTTTCATCTATCTCTGTACTCTATTGAGTAACAAACATCCATCCAAACTTTCGCATTTATAATAGTAGTTATATTCCTCGTAGCGCTTGCTACGAGTGTGCTACGGGATATTGTTTCAAACTAAGAATTAAAAAATGTTCTAAAAGTATGATTATTTAATTCAATAACTTTATTAAAAGACCCTAACTCTTTATGAAGTCTAAAGATACCACATTTCACAGAGATATCTAAAGAAATACATCTCCTTTTTTATTTTATTTACGGCAGATCTATTTTTAAAGTATCATGGAATAGTTCAGTGACACAAATTGATTATGATTAATTACTTGGCACTTCTGTTACTAATATTAACATCCTTATTCCGCTATATTTTCGAACACTTGCTAGTTACAAAATACCCACGTGGTTTTAACTAAACGACGTGGGGATTTCTCTCGCGTGTGGTTTTTATAGGAGCTTGATAACATCAGTAAGTATCTATGTATTATAGTTACCTACATCAAGTTTCAAAAGGTTTTCGACAGTGATTTTACCTTATTTCATTTAAATTTTTCCTCAGGCTTTGACATATTTTCTCTTCCTGTTACAGGAGGATTATGTTACCTCAAAGGGAGAATCAATCAGTTTGGCGATGTTTTCTTTTTATACTTTGCATAGACGTTTTGCTGTATGAATAATATTACCTACATAATTGGTGTAACCTCGTGGCCGGCTCCCGCCGGAGCTCCGTCTGGCGGAGTCCGTAATGTGTCGTTGTCATGTCAACCAAACATAAAGATGGCGGGGGTGTGTGTGTCTGTCTCCTCTTCGACCTACCCGTGTCGGTTCCGCCCTGATACGTCCTTAATGAGGCATTAATATAAATTTTAACCTTTTTTGGAATTTGAACATAATTTTAGTCGTCCAGTAAAATGCAACCTGATAAATTGGTCTTGATAATGTTACTAAAATTCCGTAATTTCCTACTTCCGTTCACATTATATTGTTCGTACAAATAAATGGGTTACGTAAATTGATCATTGTAGTAAAGAGAGTGGTGTCTGCATTGGCAAGTTTATGCACAAGATGGGGTGTCTGCGTGCGCACAGCTCGTGAGCTTGGGGTACCGACTACCGAGGAGCTTGATCAATAAAGGGGACCCAAACAAACGGGTGCTGCGGCGGCGTGGGCGACTAACCTATTTACCAGCAGGCCAGCGGATGCAGCAATATTACGGCGCGGCGACGCCAACATGCAGCTTGCATAACTACCTACCTCGCAGAAATGGGAAATCGATAAATGATTGCGGAATGTCAGCACCGAGTGGCTCACTGCCATGACAATATCGAAGAAATAGAAAACATTCCAAGAATACTCACCTCGGCGAGTTGGCAAGCACTTATACCTTATACAAACATAACTTCGCACGTTATGCTTACTTAGAAGAATGGTCTTTCCTTATTATCTTACTGGAAATCATAAGTCGGCAGTTTCTTACGGTAATAATATTTATTTTCCTGTTGCAAGATTTAACAGGAAAATCAACGTACAGCAGATTATGCACTTTTCCGCCAGATATAAATAAACGATTACCGTGGAGACTGCATACAAATAAGTTAACATTGCAATAATTGGCATTTAATAGTCATTAGAAACGATTTAAGTGTAGAAACTTTAGAAAGCAACATGATTGAGTATGTTCTGAGTAGAATAGTGGGCGAGAGAGTATTTAGTGTCACCGAGATGCCACTGCACGCTGATAGTGTTTAACTGCTGATAAAAATAGAGTGATGTAAAACGTGACGTGCGAGACGCTGTAAGCAAAGGTTGTCGTATTATTAACACATTCTAATTTGGGGGAGCCACCGACCCAAACAAACCATCGCGAGCAGGTGACCTACATTCCGACTGCGTCTGCTGGCGGCCGCAAGGTACGGCGTGATTCATGCGGGAGGTGCGGCGCGCCCGTGTCGCCTCATTACACCTGGTTAATCCGTCGGGATACGAGCCTCTTCCACTAAATAGAAGTCAATTCTATTTAGATAGATTGAATGCTTCTGTCAAGTTTTCTTCTTCTTTCTTTTAACTTGTGGTTAGTGCCTAACCTGGTGTCAGAGTTTTTTATGCCGCCCATGGGCCTCTGACTTGACTTTACATGCTGTTGAGAAATATCTCTCAGGCATGCTGGTTTCCTCACGATGTTTTCCTTCACCGAAGCAAGTGATAATTATACAATACGCTCATGAATCCGAAAAATCAGAGGTGCGTGTCTTGGGTTCGAACTAGAGATCCTTGACTTGGCAGTCCGACGGTCACACCCCTAGGCTGTGACTGCTTACTATCGAATAGGATGATGTAGCGAATTTGATAATCAGAATTCTGATAAATCACCACCAATCCAGTAATGGTGGCCGATAAACTAGCTAATTCAAACATCGTATTTGGTGTTCCAATTTCCAAATTGCCCCATATCGTAGTAGTGGTAGCTTGCACCGGCGGCGGTGCGGTACGGTGGCGGCGCCAGTAGGATGGGCATCATAACACAAGCCCGTATCAAACGTGGCTTGTTTTACTCTCTGACCCAGTTTTGTAACGCAGTCGCAGCTCAGCGCAGCCGCATCGCATCGTACTCTGACATGAAAGCAATTTTAGATGTAGCTTTATTTAGTTTTTTACCCCTGTTCTAAATCATTCACATTCCTCGGTGAACGTTATGCCAACATGTTATCCTGAATCAAACATTGAATAATTAATCAACTCATACGTGATGTACGTATGTATGTGTTTGCACATCTACATATTTGCAAAATTCAATGAAGAATTCAAACGGTCGAAATTGAAACATTTCCAGTTTAATTAAATTGAGTTAATATACCGAATGTTTAATAGAATAATTTACTCAATTAGTGGCATTTAGTTATATTATTTACATTTAAACGTTCGTAGAACCCAAACTACGTTCATACGAACTGAGCAACTACTTACTCGTATTATTAATGAGCCTTTATTTGAAGAGCTCCTATTTAGATATCAATAATTACAGAACATACTATGTTTTTTTTTTTTGTATTAGATGGAATGCAAGATTTAAGTTAAAAATAATTTCGAAATCCGCAGCTCTATGAATGACGTAATTATGTGTGACAACTCTCTAAACTGGATTTTTAAGTACAAAACTCGTTCTGCCGGCATATGAATGGATTTGGAATGTAACAATGCCGTGTACTCGTATACAGGTAACATGAAAAATGCACAGTCGCGACCTTAGCCCAGTTGCGAGCGGGCGGCGAGGCGCTTGGCGGCGGCGCGGCGTAGTGGAGCACTCGGCGGCTGCGTGCTGAGAAGCCCCACCAGCAACGGTGACACAATTTCGAAAGAGCCCGGTGTAGGTTGACTTGATTGACACAAGTTCTGGTGGTTATGTAGCCTCTGTGGATCGCGTGTAAATTACACACGACGGTTTTATTGCAACAAGCATAACGGGAAGTCTCAAAGTAGTCGGCGTTCTACCTGAGTTTGAACTGTCCGAAACAAAAGAATTTGATAATAAGCTATATACGATGACATTGGTGATAATAAAGCATTAAGAAACAGACAAAATTAAAATAACTGTCGACAAAAAGTTCGTGTTGAGCATAAACAAGACGTGGCTGTAAACAATTAGATGGTTCGAGAAACGTATTTGTTACTAAAGTAACAAGAAAACAAAAAGAATTCTAAGTAAACAGCGTATAATAAAAACATTGAATGTTTTGTTTTCCACAGCAGTGCACTTTTCAATGTTACGTAAATTGATGTTACAACGGCGGGTAGGAGAAACAACGTGAGCGGTGAGCGACAGTGGAGCGAACAGCGAGCAGCGACCTTACCGTGGTCGTCCGAGTCAAACAAAACATCGCACCGCGCAACAAAAACACGAACTATGCACCGAATAAAACTGTACAAGACAAAAACTTATACATATACAAGAAACATTATAAAGACCTATTACTGAAACAAGAAATATTGTAATTAAAAAATTGAAATGTCAATGTGACATTTGAAACACAACCCAATTCTCAAACACGTTTCGTACAAATACAATAAAGTTAACAAAACAATTACAAAAGGAAGAGTAGGAATAAGGAAATGTCACAATGAAATATGAAGCCCGATAGTTAAGTAACAGTAAAAGTACTTTGATTACGAAACGCTAACGGGAACAGGCTGATATGAACAGAGGAAAGTCGTCGATAAATAACACTGCGGTTAGAAGTGGGCCAAGCTCAAAGATTACCAAAGAAGAAATTAATATACCAAGCACGTGACGCCTCTAACGAGAGCTGTAAAGGAAATCTTTATCCCTGAAGTATAATTATATTCGGTAAAGTTTTTTAATGTCAAGTGGTGGGCGGACGTCGTATCAAATGATAATACTATCTAGTATCTACAGAATAATGTCTCGCTCTTTATGGATCAATGGATTATTTTATAACTGAGCACATTTAACTAAGACGAAGAAGGAATTGGTGATGCGCGTACAAAAAACAAAACATCAAGAGTCATTCCCTTACAGAGAGATGACTCAAAGTTCTAAGACTTCGAACACGATAAGATGACATCAACCAGGAAAGTCCATTAATATCTCAATTCGGTATGTATGAGTGTGAGGCGAGCTGCAAATTATAAATTAGGAGGGCACAAAACGGCGAGTCATTTCAAAAGAAACGTTGTTTATTTATTGACGATATGGAAGCGGCGCCGGCGCCGCGGAAAACATGACATTGCAGTTTTCTTTATTCATGTTTCCACAGTGAATACTTTTTAACCAAGTTACTACATAGCTTACTAACAGCAATATATTGACAAATGTTTAATGTATATGTATGTATTAAATAACAAGTGTAATTAACCGACATGCGAACTCAATGTCAACGTTTTGATTAAATTCGCGAACATGTACAAATGTTTACTTTGATTTTACATTAAAGTGTTTAATTTAAGGAAGCAAGACAACTTGTATTGTGATGTTTTTTACAATGTCTGCCTGTCGATAATTATTGCTGGTTTAATAAATGTAGAAAAGAATGTTTGGTTTTTGAAGCAGATAAGGCTTATGATCCCATGACGAATATTACACCTTTGGTTCAGTTGGCTCGTTGAAAGAACTGTATTGCATGTGTCCTATCATTTAATCAGCTGCTCTATTTCGCAATGAGTTTCTTGTTGAGGCATAATTGTACATGCGCTGATACACAATACAGATAACTCTCCATGACTTGACAGCTCCAACATACTGTTAAGAAATGCTTCACAAAGTGATTTAATAAGCGAACAACTTGCTTTCAATAGCGTTTAAATAGCAAACTGTTATTCGCAACAGGACAAGAAAGAGAGAGTCAAACGTAGCCTCGTGTTGCAATAGTTTTGCAAAAACACCGCCTCCAGCAAGGCTGTCGACACGAGCGCGGCGCGGTCGCACACCGCACAGCCGGATCCGAACAGCTGCTTACGTACACCTCCACAAACAGATTACTTACTTATACTTTATGTACCTAACTTATTCACCGACATTATTTTGTAGGTTATAAGCACAAATAACCAAAACAAAACTGCATTTTTCCAAGGACAACATTCTAAATGATTAGATTATTTATTGCATGATAATTCATTGACGTAGATATATCAAAATATCGTAGAAGTAGGTATGATTGGGCATTAATTAATCTACGGAAGTCCAATGTTCCACGACTTTGATTGACGTTAGATCTTGTAAAACCGAATATAGCGACAAAAACAACAGGAAAATTATACAAATAAATTATGACCGACAGATTTATTGAATTGCATCTCGTATTTAGATTTATATTATCCTGGAAAGAGTTTCATGGTAATGGAATTTGTTCAGTTAACTTGTAACCCGACTACATGCAGCGGTGCCTTGCGGGCCTTGCACTGATTGAGATTCTTCATGAGTTTATAAACATTTGCAACAATGATGTTTTACTAAGGCAAATTGTTATAAATAATAACTGACAGAGCAGAGGTTTTATTTATATCTACACAGGGAGACAATTGTAAACAAAAAATAATTATTTTTAAAGTGCCAATCAAATCTTTCGATCAACTTCGCTTTTTGGTTGTTCACAGAATGTGTCGGTCTCTCTCATCGTTTACATTAAATCAGTAATTTGTTGTGCAACTGAACGCGGCGACAAAAAGAGTAAGTACACAGACCTGTCTTACTTGACACTTGACTGGAAAGCAAGCAGTATCTGTAATCTGTATGAAGCAATGAAGGTTTCGCTGCGCCCGCGCCGCCGTCAAAACAAGTTGCGCAATGCGCTCGCATTCCGCTTCTGTTGCGGATGTCACACTCACAATCTAGACGGTTGCGGTTGTTTTGTGTTTATTTGCCGTCTCATGTTTACAAGCATGACTACTCTTTTAATGTGGAAGATAATAACCGGCCATTCTAATGTCTCTAACGTCACGTTTACAACTTCAAAATAATAAAGCTGTCTTTTTGCAGCAACCAGATTTTACAGTTCTAATCTAAAACTTGCTATCTTCGCTCTCCAGCCGAATACTTCAAAATAAAGTATGTATTTACATTTACATTTTACCCAGACAGCTTCAATTTCAAAATATGTTATACGCGCTTAAATTAAATTAATTGAAACAAGATTAATTTCTCGACCACGCGTTTTTTTCGAAAGGAGATCATTAACAGCCCGTACAAAAAATACGAAAATTTGAAAGTGCTGGCGGCAGAGAAAATAAAGTAAATACATATTCTTATATTTCGAAAGAAGGTGTTATGGAAAACCTTTTTTATTATGACACCTAAGCTTTACGATTACGACCGATACGATCGTTGTTCTTGAAAATTGAAAATGTGGATTTTTCGCTAATAATCCAGTGCAAAAGTATTTATTTTATAGTAATTTTTAACTGGTTCTTTGTTTAGTGTATAGGGAATTTTTCCAAGTTGGTACCATTTTAATATGGTGATGATTTGATGATAGATTCCAGAGATGAAGAGTGAAACTCTTCAACGGATGAGAATAATTGTACCGTGTTTAAAGATATTTGTTGTTGGTAACATTAAGATTTCAAAACCAGTCTATCATTGACATCAGGGTCTGAAGATGTCTCTTGGAGACAAAAAGTATTATTTAAAATGATTTATTTAAATCGAACACAAAGGATTCATAAGCAACTCCTCCTCCTCAACAGATTAGAATTCCAACCGTGTTTTGAGTTATTTTGAGTTACAGCGTCTGTCACCTGAACAGACACCGAATACGTTGAATGAGAGCAGCGGAACAAAAACGAATTTATACCTGACGCTCTTGTACATTTCTTGGAGGAGCTCGTGGCTAAATAATAACAGCCGCTCGGATCGATCTTTAGGTTAAGCCGTGCTTGCCTAGGTTGGTCTGTGGATGGGTGACCACCCATTACATATCGAGTTTCCTCCGTGCCTCGGAAAGCACGTTAAGCCGGGGGTCGGTATTTTTTATCATCATGCTGCACAGTGGCGAAGTTTCCATACAACCCGATTCCTACTGGATTCCCTTTGAAAAATGGCAGTCAGTACTCTATAGACAAATAATAAAATTCTCATTAAAGATACGTACTCCGGCTTACCTCTTACAAAAATTGACCCTTCGGTACTGCTGCACAGCTCAAAAAAAACTATGATAGTTATATAGCAGCGGAAGGGTTAATGTTAGATTCTCGTTGTAATAGTAAAAAAAAAATGTTATTGTAACTTGTGTTGTTTGTAAATAGGATCCGTTACCGTTACGACACAGTTTTGATCAAAACAAACGCAAAATATTACCGTTATGTAACTTAGAAAGTTCGCTAAATCAACAACCGTTCTATACAAGAAAAAAAAAAAACACAAACGCGTACTTTATTCGATGTTTACTTGGATTTTTTTGTAAGAGTAGATGTTTTTCTTTAAAGATACAATAGGTAGATCTAAAATTAACTCGACTGAAAAGGTTACAAGCTTACGGGGTGGAAAGTACACCGACGCGAAAACGGTTACCACATCTTCAGTATACGTAGTGACCGTTTTCGCGTTGTTCTATTCATGTTTTTACAGGTTATTCCATTTCAATATATGTTTTCTTGGAAATGGATCGATGAAAGTAGCGTGGGCGGAACACAGTGAACAGTTGACCTACATGAATGACTTTATGTATGAAATCAATCTGATCGCAAACAACAACAACAACGGCATCAACGTACTGCAAAGTGCTCATAGGTTGATTTTTACGTTGATTGGCATTTTTTTTTCATTATACTTCAATAATACTGGCACTTTTGTATTTAGATGTAAAGCTTTGAGGTCTTATCCAAAACTTGTACAAACAGAGACTAGCAAACTCTTTTTTTTTAGTTTCGAAGCCTCTAAATAACAACACTGATAGGCAGGACATCACATTTCATGGATAAATAAACAACATTTTATGCTAGGGTGGTTTCACAATGATTGCATGTGACGGAGACGAGACGTGGCATTCACGCAGGCGCGGTCACGTTGCGTTTGTTTGTAAACATGTCTACTGACTGGTGAAGGTTACTGACAACATGTACCAGGTGGTTTCACTTTACAATAGTGTCCGTTTTAATTTCCATGTTTTGGCTACGTAACGCTGAGTTTCGGCTTTAAAAATATAATAATAATAAATAAACGGCCGTCTCGTTTTAATTTAGATTAAGCGAGGTGACGATGCAGGTTTCATCACTGTTGAATTTTACACAGCTTTACACCGGCTAGTTAACACGAAACCGTGTCACGATCTCAGCCAAACAGCAAATTCTGCTCAAATGTATCAATGGAGAAAGGTTGGTAAACAAGGACTCAAAATACCAAAACAAAAGTGACGCATCACATAGAATTTCACCTGCATACCGTAACAGAGTGAATCAGTGTTTACCACGCATTCTTTATAAGACAAGCGAGTTACGATACCATAAAAGGCTGTGTTTCTTACTTACTTCGTTCCGCAATAGCGGCCTGGCTACGTGTATGACGCCTTAACCTAGTTGCTGATACCCTTGGACGCCATCTGCCCATGTATTTGTTCCTGGATAGGAAAGAAAACATATCAATGTCGATCTTTTTACGCATTAGACAATATTATATGGAAGAAATTATCAATATTGACTTGGTTATTGAGCATTCAGTGTTTTTTTAAACCAAAGGTTGCATTAAATTATTTAGTTGCTTTTGTAAGAGTCAGGGTACTTCGTTAGATAAACGTAACTGGTGAATAGAGGCCAGATTAAATACAACATAAAATCGTCGAAATAATATGCATCAGACTTGTTCAAAACATGCAACAACAGCAACATAAAATTTTCATAAATAAGTAACTACTACAAATTAATGGATGGACTGTGTGAGGAATGGCATGAAAGAGGAAGGAGTAGATGCTGTAGTGTTGCGCCGACTCCAAGTAGAATGGGGACAGGGGCAGCAAGGTGACGATGGTTACAAAATAATGTTTTTTTTTTTAATTTACTACTGTCAACGAGATTTTATGATTATTTTCTTGGAAGCCGAGTACTGTATATTTTCATATTATCAGTTATATTTATATAACTTGAAAACGATCGTTCTACATCCCCTGCCATATTTTTTCATTTTCCCAGTTAGATAGGTACCAGTGGCAAAGGTTCCAAACAAGTCGATTCTTATCGGATTCCCTTTGAAAAATGGCAGTCAGTTTTCTATAGATAAATAATATAATCACATTAAAGATAAGTCCGGCTTACCTCTTTCAAAAATTGATGCTTCGCTACTGATAGGTACAGTTAAAATTAAAGGAAATACGTCCTAAAACAGTCATAATATGCAAATGTGCATGTGCATAATTATAATCCGGTCACTACTGATGAATAATAAGCATTTTCTTGTTTGTTTTTTAAAATCTTTTTTTATGTTTGCATAAAAAAGAAGATTTAAAGTAATTCATCTCAGTTCAGAAAGTGTGACCTTAAATTTTACTGAAATACTAAAAAAACAAATCGATTGGAATTTTGTTGTATCCGTAATAATTACGACGCCTTGCTAAGGGCAAGAGGTTTTCAGCTGCATTGTCATGGACAATAAATTACATGCCATCATCTTGAACGTGCGCAAATAAAACTGGGTTTCAGTTTATTTAAAACTGAAGCCTATTTATATGTACTTAGATTTGAAATTATTGTACACCTACTTAGGTGTACTTTATAAAGGTTACTTGAGTGAGGTAACCATATGATCGGCGCGCTCTAGGTCGCTCTAAGCAGGTTAATTAAAATCACACTAAAGAAGTGATACATGCCTTAGCTTTTAAATAGGTACCTACCACTACCTACATGTCGAGTATTTCAGGCGGACAACAAAATGTAAACAATGATACACTTGTTTACACAACGCTGTTGACATTTTCCTTCAATGTGGATCTCCCTATAATATTATATCTTCGATGATTGGTCCGTACCTAAAACATTGTTTTGCATTGGTGTTTGTTTATAATTATTTCAAGAGCTCCCAGATCGGCTTTTTTGTCCATTAAAAAATCTAATATTCCTTGTACAAAATGGACGATACAAGTATAAACTGAGACGACCAACTGACCAAAAAACAATCACTTCAGTGTGCAGTCTTTCCACAATTATTTTACCTTTGACAGCTGCAGTCCAACAGCAACCTTATTTTCACTACCATAAAAAACACTTTAATTTTGACAGACTTGTCAGAGATAGTGATAGCATAGCACAAACTAACAACGACCTTATTGCTACGAACATAAAGATCACAGATTTTGACAGCGACGCACAGGAAGAGGTAAAATAACTGTGAGAGGACTGTACACACGACGACATATCAGGTTATTAATTTCCAGTATAACATGGACTCGCTTTGTATAGATTTCTAGTACAATGACAGATCCGATTATACTGGATATGGATAGCGTGATTGGTCGTCGTGTGTACCTATTTTGTGAGCTGTTTCCATCATTCTTTGGTGAGTTGAGTTGAATACTCAGGCATTTTGGGAGGTGTATAATGAATGACAGCCACACCAATATTTTACATGGAGCGAAAGGTCATCTGACTTCCACACAACCCAAATAAATGGTAATAATATCTAACACCAAAGTGGCCAGTAAAACTAGATCTTGCCAGGCCTTGACAGGCAAAGATCAGCTACGAATGACAGCCGGGACCGCTACGAGGCCTGCCTGGTGCCTGACATGCTATCTGAGGCATGAAGGTGTCCTGGTAGGAAATGGACTTTCACCCATCCACGGATCGACCGCGCCAAGCAACTGCCAACCTTGACCGATGTGGCTGTAACTTAGTCATAATCAATAAGTTAATACCTATTTCCAAGAGACGAAGATGGACTTAGGATAATAATAATTCTCCTCCAAAATCAAGGTCATCTTTCCTTTAAGCACACCCTTAGTTTCGGATTGAGGCCCTGTAAAGCTAACGTAAAAATCAACGATTTTTTCCTACATGTATAAAAATTCGTTAGTGTAAAAATAAAAAGACACCAATTTTGATACTTGGCTTTGAGTCTCCAAGTAAAATATCTGATTGGTGTGACGGACGGACACACTGAAATATGGTGAGGTCGAAATTATAAACGCTCTGGTAGGCTTGGGACCACTATACTAGGTACTAAAAATCTAAAAAATATTTTATCTAAAATAACATTGTTTTTTTTTTTATAATACCAAGAAAAGAATGGGAGTATACGTAGATACCCATTCCTTTTCTTGATATTCTAAAGGTAAAATATTAATAACAGGTATTTAAAAGAATCTAGATCCCTATTTAGAATCTAGAGTATGTAATAAACCTAAAGCAATAATTAGCAATAATTACCCCCAAGAACTCAATTAAGTAGGTCCCTACTACAACATGAAATATTGCTAAATTATTAAATTGAGAGGTACACGTCAAATTCTAGACGGAATTATTGATAAACAAACGACATTGACTTGACAAGATTAGATTCAAGGTCGTCTAGTCTAGCTATGTAGGTATGAATAAAAGTTGGGTTATGTAGGAATGGAAAATTAAAGAAATGCTGAATTAACGTTCAATAAGCGGAGGCTTAAATCGTTTAGTTTTATATTTACAGAAAGCACCAGAATAAAGATAATAACACTATACCTACCGTTACAATTTCAGCCATTGCAAAATTATGACCTCGATTATTAAATTTGTTACAGTTTACAACACAAACACCAAAACTGATCGACGTCCAGCGATTTCGAATGTTTTCACTTAATCCCCATATTAATTTAATATGCCCACGACATTACAATTACACACTTGTACGTTTGATTGCAATTTTCCTAAAAAAACAATCACTTAAAATTATTACTATCAGCCATTCAACCCAAAATCCAGCATGACTGACTATTACGAAGTTAGACATTACGCCATCTGGTGACCACTACTAAGATCAAAGGAGATGATTCCGTACAAACAGTCCGAAAGGAAATATGTTATCAATCCGCGTAGGAGGTAAGGTACTAATATTTGTTTCCTGGTTCGGTGCGACTTCCGATAGGTGGCAGTAGGGTAGGGAATTCTCCGAAAAGGTTTAAACGGGGCAATCTTCATTTTCATGTTTCATTGATGACGACGTGTCAATCAATTTAGCCCATCACAGGCAACAGCTGAGTGTATCCTTGAGGCTTCCCAAAGTTTCCGCAAGTCTGATATCAGGCGCCTACAGGAAGCCATCGATCGAATAGTACAATGAGAGTCATGAAAACGAACTGTACATCAACGTATCCAAGAGCTCGTTGATGAGTTTCACCCGTGCTCGTGCACCTCTGCTCTATGAATACGTGGTGCGGTGGACGCGGCGCCAATACAACGAGGAGCGAGACATGGGTGTTTTCGTGACTCCCGATCTGTCTTTCCATGATCATGTAACCAAGATCTGTAAGAAGGCGTACCTACAGAAACTTAGGATTTGTTCTGAGACAGACACAAAGCTTCACAAACATCACAGCAGTTAGGGTCCTGTATGATGCACTAGTCAGGAGTCATCGGGAACATAGTGCCGACATATGGACTTCACATGAAGCTAAGTACACTGTAATATTGGAGCGCGTTCAGACCAAGTCCACGTCCCATTTGTACAGAAAATTTTATGGGGTATATCCGTGTTACCCACTTTGTTTGTCCTGGGCATGGTTGACTATAATCAACTGCATGTCCGACGGGAGTTTACACTGGTCGCCTACTTGGTGAGGTGGAGAGTAATCCGGGCTTCGCGCTTGAGTCTGTGTGTGCCGGACCGCTACGTGTGGAAGCGGTGCAGCCCGCCACTGCCACTGGTACCTACAGCCAGAACTAAGCTGCTTGCCAAGGCACACCTTAACAGAGCTATCCGTACCATCAACGACCTTCAAACTCAGATCGATGTGTTTACATGTTGTTTGAGAGAATTCGCAAGGGTATAACTATTTATATTATGCCATGTTTTGTGTTTTAAAGGTGTAATAACTTAACAATGTTGTTAGTTTTAATTTTACTAATTTGGTTATTGTAAGTATATAGTTTATGTTATTGGTTTAAGTTCTTAACTGTCGCATTAGGGTTAACTCTGTAGGTAATGTAAAAATTATAGGTATTAATTTTATCTTATGTCAGTCAAATATGTCCTGATCAGTCTTGGGACATTCCGAAACAGACATGCCTCAGAAAAATACGGAGGTTGTAGATAAAGAAAGCACTGGAGTGGTTGTGTGGACAAAGATAAAGTAGTTTCGAGGCATGAATCACGGTGCGCCAAGACGAAACCATGCTGGCTTAACACTTGATGCAAATGGTGACCCACGTGTACGTGTATGGTGCACACATCTGGCGAGGCGCTGCGCGGTTTTCACTGGCATTAACATTGCACTTCTTTTTAAAAAAGAACGTAACTTCCAGTCCCAGGGCACATGAAAAAAGAAATGTTCCATTAAAGTTAATTTTCCCTGCCTGTAACAGTTCGGACTGAAAAACATAGTTGCTGCGCCTGCGCCTCACCAGATTATCAGTGTGTGTGTGTGTGTGTGTGATAAAAAGACATCCATGTAAAGTTTTGATAATAAATAAAAAATCTCTTGATTTAATAATCATACATTTAATATTCTGAATTTAATACTGTATTACATAGAAGAAATGCACTTCTTAGAAACATTCAGAAGACTTCCCTTTGGGACAGTTTTATATAAGGAGTCTCTCTCCATATATTTATTAAATCGGATAAATATGTCGCTCGTGATAATATAATCAATATTTATGAAGATCTGCATTGCCACATACTTAAAAATCTATGTATATTTTTCACCAACTCTCAATTTTCGAAACTAAATCCTTAATAGTAAAGCATAAAAGTACGATTGCCTATGAGATATCTGTTGGATCAATAAAATTTTGCAAATTAACAACAAATAATATACTCTACAGTTAGTGCTTATACTGCCGCTGCCACATAATTTGTCAACAACATTTTCCATCACAATAAAGAAACTAGAAATCAATGAACAAAACGAAATGAACATAAAAATTTATCAATTCGGTGACCGCATAGAAAGGCATTGTGACACATATCCAACATAGTGAGTACTCAATTTTTGAGAAAACACACAGCAAGAGAGAAGAAAATACTACCAATATAAATACAGACATCTTAATTCATTCAGTCAAAGTGGAACATGTATAAAATATTTATTAATAAGAAATAATCAGTCTTGTTTAGAGAAAACATTTTGTCAAAACGCGGTGAGCACGCCTTGATATAAATATTATCACAATACAATATGTCAGATATGATGTCATCCCTTCTCATGGACGTAACTAGTATATAAATCGCCTGCTACGCTACTTAGTGTTATTATCACAGTTGTTTAGTAGAGGTGGGTGCAGTACTTTGTACATAATAATACAGGAGCTACCTGCGATCCGCGACCATTCCGGACACGACACACGATGGCCAATCTAAATTACGCACGCATATCTAGCATGGCCGTCCTACCGCCACAAGTGACCTACTTCAGACACAATCTGATTAATAAATAGTAAAAAAAAAATCTAACGACGACTTCCCTGGCCAGCTAGCAAGATATTCATCTTTGAGACGAAATTACGCACATATACATCCTTTCATGGCAGTCTTCTCTTATAATGTACACAAATAACAAAGCAAGCCCGCATTTAAACTCGTCACGAATGCGAAACTCACAAACACGTTGTTCACCCCCTATATCCGTTTATCAGACCCGTTGCTATTACATCGTATCTCAGGGATGTTTCATAAAACGGGGTTCATACTATAGATAATAACTTTTACGTCCCATTGAACTGGTTCATTTTCGTCACCTAACGGTTAACGGAAAACTAAATTGAATAACAATAAATTATTAAATCTTACACCTATTATAATTATTATATATTTGTGAACGACTTGCAAGCTTTGTTGTCACAAACATTCCCATGAAATTCGTTCAAATAGTCAAAAAATATATTTTTGTCTAGGAAACACATTCCAGACTTAGGAAGTGCTCTTATGCATTACAATTGACCAACGCAACGACAGGTTATATAGTAATGAAATATCACAGATTTTTCCAAATCTTTGGACTGTAACGGGCATCTAAACAATACATACGTTATAATAACTTTCAGTATAATTTGTACCTATTGACTTTCTTATTAATAGCCTTTAGAACCCGTGTACGTACAAAGAAATCCAGTAAGTAACTAGACGACTTATCTGAAATGATGACATAAAAATAATCAAAAATAAGAACAAATCACTTATTTTGCTATGAAAGTAAACATTGTGGTTGATTATTTATCACGCACAAAATACTAATCTTTCTAAGTTAAATGCATGTTCTATACACACTTCTACATTTTTGTGAATGGTAAAATGAGTTTTTTTATTTCAAAGCCCAACTTTGTCTTAGATCAAATTGACGCTGACTAATTGTATCCCTAGGCATAATATTCAAGATTATAAAGATCTAATCTTTAATAAAAAAATAACATTGAAATCAGTGACTGAAATGTCATTGACATCACTTTACATAAGAAAAATATTCACAATTTTATCTGGCAATACAGATTGTTACTATGAAGTATATCAAAAGCATTTTTATAACGCGTTTTTAAGTATTTTAATTTTCTAATACTAAATTGTCCCATTTTCCACTGGATTCAATTGTTAATAGTAAAAATAATTTATACAAAATATTTCAGATAAATTTCTGTCATATTAAAAACCTTCTCCCTAAATTTTCAATCATCTTCTATATGTTTCGTGCATTTCGTACATCATACAGACACTTTAAAGAAAACGAAAGGCACCCGGGATTACACGAGTGGGTACCCACACCAACTACTCTAACAAATATAATGATTAAATCTAAAGTGGAACTGACAATTTTTTTTTCATAATAATGTTCCACTACACAATCATATTTTGGAAAAAAATTAATTCTCTGTTGGCGGCATCATTGGTGTTTATAAATATACGTGTGGTATCCACAAAAAAATACACTTTGAGTATATCAACTGCCCAAATATGTATGTTTTACTGTTTTCTGTGTTACATATAACTTACACAACCAACAGAGAATAGCCTTATAAACCTAACACACATTATTAACTTTAATTCAAATGGATCTGAAATAGAATTCACAAAAGTTTCATCTTGGTATAGACAAAGTATTTACGCTCTAAAGGGTATTCTAGTTGACAATGCAATTTTTAACATTAGTCATTATGGTAAGGATATATTGTCCACACATTTAGTAAGTAAAAATAATTTTGTAAGCCTTCATTCAGATCTAACAAAAAGGAGAAATTAATAAAATATTATTGACATCGAAAGAATCAACACCCCGCTTAGACGTAAGGATTATCTGATAATATAGCTCAAGTACCAAAACACGGACAATGAGAGAGCTTAAAGGGAAATCTATGCTGAACATCAATATTCTATGAAGTCGATAATGCTATCGCCTACAAATTGGCATACGACTTTAAACCGGTTGTTTTTAGGTAGTGCTTAGAGGCGGTGTGTCGTCAAAATCTTATTACTGCTGCACTGGAGCCGCGTAAAGCAGGGGGCCAGGCGGCAGGTGCGCGTAAGGCCCGCTTACACCCACTGCAGCTTGGTAGCCGCAGGGACCACCGCCACCAACACCACCGCCATAGAACTTTCCACCTGCAGTTAAAATTAAAATTGAAGAGCACCACAATTGATAATATATAATTTATAGTGATAATAAAATTAGACTTAAGTTTGAAGCAAGATAGGCCTCCATACTTCCATACTTTTACGTTAGAATCCAAAATTATTACAAACCTAGCATCTCCTGATGATGAGGGTGCATCTGGGGGTAGTGCTGTGGTGTAGCAAAGTGTGGTGGTGGAGATCCATATGATGAGCCTGTGCCGTTGGTCTGTTTACCAGCGTTGTTATTCCGGTACTGTTGGCCCCCGTTGCGCATATCTAAAACAGAATTTAAAAAAACATATAAGTTTAGTTTAATTAACATTTACTAGATGAATTATGATAAATATATTAAATACTAACTGTTGTATGGGCGTTGGGCATATCCATTCTGTCCATTGTATCCATTTTGATATCCATTATTGTAACCTCCTTGGTAGTTGCCCATAGATTCAAATACATTGGGGCTAGGGAAGGGAACTTGCTTTTGATAGCTGTTCTGTCTATAACCCTGATTTCCTTGGTTTTGGTTTGAGAATCGAGGAGCTTGTGGGTTTCCACGGTTTTGGTAAGAGTTTTGGTTTTCTTCAGGGTTTGAGTTAGCCATCTTGTTGTTCCACTGGTTATTCTGTTGTTGTCGCGGTGAACTGGCACCACTGTTGTTTTCTTTGCGTTGTTGCCAGCGGTTGCGCCCTGTCAAGTTTGTTTTTGTTAAAAACAAATATTTTTGCTGCATGCGTACCATTTCCATTTGTATGAATTTTTATTATCAAAACTTACCCGAGTTATTGTTGTTATTGCGAGCCATGTCATTTAATTTAGCTGGCGGAATCTGGCCTGTTTCGCGAAGCACAGCAAGTAGGCCACGAGCTTGGCGGGCGTCTCCGGATGTGAAGTAGGTGTAAGCTGTACCTGACTGTTGGCAACGCCCAGTACGACCTAAATAATTAAGGATTTATTTATTCCATGAAACAGAATTGAAAATTTAAAAAAAATGATAATATTCAAGTTAGTGAGTACACTTTATATACTAGTGTGTAACAATTCAATCATCTTGTATCATCTTTAGAATGTACCTGTTATGACTTGTACTACGATGGCATTCGTAAATATTATGTTGGATACAGGGTGGAACACCGACGCGAAAACGGTTACCACATATTCAGTACATTATTTTGAGGCCACCAAATAGAAATTTTTCGTTGGTTATTGAAAAAAAAAACAAAAGTGCAACCAACACAGTCAAAATGTTTGGGACAGCTGAATTTTATCTTTAATTTACTGAGGCGTGGGGGGGGGGGGGGGGCTCATGATGCACTGAATACTCTTCCACCCTGTATTTTCATAATTTTGAACAAGTAAGAAGACAAAACCAAACTAACCAATTCTATGAATGTAATCTTCAGAAGAATTTGGGTAATCAAAGTTGATGACAAACTTGACGTCCTCGACGTCAAGGCCACGTGCTGCAACATCTGTGGCAATGAGGATGCTGGTCGCGCCGTTTCTAAATTCCGTCAAAACGGCATCGCGCTCAATTTGGGACTTGTCACCATGTATAGCAAGAGCATTGTGCCCCTTGCGACGTACAGCACGAGCAATATCGTCCACCTGGAATCATATTGTCTACTGAGCTAATACTCGTTTATGATTTAATATGAAGGTGTGTGATAATATGGTAAGCAAATTTTACCTTTTTCTTTGTTTCCACGAAAACAATGACTTTGTTATCCCTCTCTTGAGAAATCTCTTTCAGCAAGTTAGTCAACTTGATCTCTTTTTCGTGTTCTTCACAAACTTCAATTATTTGTTTAATGTTATTGTTGGCAGACAGATTCAATGAACCAATGTTAACCTTGACATAATCATTCAGGAAATCTTCAGCAAGAGCTTGAATTTCCTTGGGCCATGTCGCAGACCACATCAGTACTTGGCGATCTGGGCGAATTTGTTCAATGATCTTACGAATTTGGGGTTCAAAACCCATGTCTAACATTCTGTCAGCTTCATCCAGAACCAAATAAGTACAGCGGCGCAGGTTAGTTGTGCCACGTTCCAAGAAATCAATCAATCGCCCAGGTGTAGCAATCACTATCTCTACACCCCTCTCGAGATCTCTAGCTTGAGGTCCTTTTGGTGAGCCTCCAAATAAGCAAGTATTTCTAATGAAGCCACGTGCGCTGTAGCTCTGAGCAACTGACTGAATTTGCTGAGCTAATTCCCTGGTAGGAGCAAGAATAAGGGCAACTGGACCATCGCCGCGCTGGATGCGCTGTTGATTAACAATGTGAACAGCAGCAGGTAACATGTATGCAAGCGTTTTACCTGAGCCTGTAGAAGCAATGCCTACCATATCACGTCCAGACAATGCAATAGGCCAACCCTGAGCTTGAATGCCAGTAGGCTCAGCCCAACCCTGTTCTTTGATGGTGCTCATTATGTCATCAGGGAAATTGCCTTCATCAAAAATTTGATTAGGGCGTGGAATATTATTACCACTGACTGTTATTTCCTTAGAGACTCTGAACTTCTGCACATCGTCATCTGAACGACCTTCTACATTGACATGTGGTTTATAGAAATCTTTTTGGATTGGCTCAAGTTGTGATAAATCCCACATGGGCTTAACCAAGCTATCTCCAGGATGTTTAGTTTTTTTTCCTCTTTGCTTGCCATCAAAAACAGCTTGTTGCATATTGTTGGGATTGAAAACTTTTTTGGGTCCAAAATTTTGTGGTCCATTCTGATTATTAAAATTTTTAGGGCCATAATTATTTTTGGGAAAACCTTGTTTTGGTCCTCCAAAATCAGGTTTTCCGTTGGCTCCATAAAACTGCATATTTCCACCTGCCGCTTTATCAGCTTCATAATCTTTCTTCATGGGTTGGTTATTATAGTTGCTTTTCATTTTGTTGAAATCTTTTGGTCCACCAAAATCACCTTGGTTTCCACCATTTTCATTTTTGAATTCATTCCTCATTCCATTGAAGTCATTTCTGGGCCGAAAATTGGGTTTGTTTCCCATGTTTCTAGGGCCAAAATTTTTAGGTCCCCCAAAATCCATTCCATTAAAAAATGGTATTTTACCGAATTGTTCATTCCGGTCTGGTCGAGGCCTGAAACTTAAAATTGTTAAATACATATGTCATAAGTAACTGAAGATAGTGACTTTTTAAAGTGACTTTCTAATGTAAGCCAGTAAGTGGGAAGAAATAACGGTAGATTTGTAACTTTGATAATGCTCAAAACATTTAAATATCCTTTAAGTAGGTACTTAGGTAATGTGAAAAAGAAACTTGTCATTCAAGGTAAGGCATTTGTCATTGATTCGATGTACACAATTTGGACATGAGGTTTCATGAAAACTTCCACATGAAGATACAAAATCGAAATTTATACAAGCACATTACTAACAAAAGGATAAAATACAGTAGAGCCCTGCAGTAATAATAATCCGAACACTACCACACAAGATCACAGTGATTATTCCATGATAGCTTCTACATGTTGCTGCTCTTTAGACCTCACACAGCATGGACTACCTATACTATTACTGACTACTGTTGTATCCCATACTTTACCTTTGCAACATGTGTCCTTTGATGACAATATATGGTTAGCTGTGCAGGTTTTATTGTTACTTGACTATTTTCTAAGGCCTACCTACAGAAGTTGTTCCAAGTCAGGCCGTTTCTATATATCTTTGTCAACCTGCCACATCAAGTTAAAGACATTTATTCTTTTCAACAAGGTGTTTTTTTTTTTCTGGAAACTTTTTGGTTTGATTCCAAACAAAACTAAGGGTTTTGTCAATTAAGTCTAAGCTTTGCTTTTATTTATAAAAAAAACTTACCTGTATTAAATTGTTCAAATTAATTTCAGGGCAATGTTTTATAAAACATTGTTCTGGTAATCTAAACAAAATTTTATTGTCTGTTTTTATTAATTGAAGACGCTCTACTATATTCAAATTGATGATTGGTAAAAGAAGAAATAAAGCTTAAGAAAATCCAGCAATTTACCAAATTTTTAGTTAAACTGTATTGTGTCAGTAAATGCTTTTTTAACTTGCTAAACTATGTACCTCCCAACCAAAACAAGACACCAAAAAATTTATCTAAAACACCTTACCTTTCTTGTAAATCTGTCTCAGTTACTACAATATTATAGTTCAGTAATAGTCAAGGTCATTACAATCTTTATTGCATTATTTTATGAATAATTATTGTTTACTAGTTGTACCAGTTCACACATTTCTAGTTTCCTGGATAACTTTAACAAAAAAAAAAACTTTCAGGGACATAGAATAGAAAAGGTACCACATGAATGGTGAATTGTCAGCTAGCACCCTCTTGCTAACCAGCCCGCAGACTAACCTGTAGGCTTCTACAAACAATAGTTACCAATTAAAGATCTGTTAAACTAATGTTGTTGACTTGTAACATACTGATTGCATGAGACAGATTACTGCTGACATAACAATCTCCACCAACAAGTGTCTTTTGTTTAATATAAGCTACACTTACACCCCATCAAGACAAATCTCATATTTAAAATATGTAATGTGTATCTAAATATTATAGATTAAATGTGTATTTCTCCCACTGTATCAGCAGTTACCACAGTGACCACTTTCCTCAAAATAGATCAAGGCTAGGTAATAATTTTTTAGCAGACCGATGACATCCCGCCCCACCCATACACAAGTGAAAGTATGTTTCTAGCCTTTACTTAACAATGAAAATAAAAGGCTTGGAATGCAAACAATGAATCTGTTGCCACAAAAAGATTGAAAGATTGGCTTAGTATCTAACAGTCAAATTTATATTTCCAATTTTCAAATGAGTAAACAGCAATAAGGCATAAATATGCCAAAGGAAGCTTAAGGATCTTATTGGTATTTGAACGAGCTTGATCACTATCACTTTATGATTTGTTTGAATTTCAAATAGTAAAGGCTAAGTTATGTTATGCTTAACAGCCTTGTAAAATTTTGGATAGTCTGGAGTGGCATAGCCATGTGAAAATCATTGTAATTATCAGCGCGATTTCAGCAGGAAGTTTGGGAATCCAGATCAGTTACAAATTGCTTGTAAACATGTCAAATCTGTTGAAATTTACTAATTGGTTCCGAATATTTATTAAAAGTGATTTCCAACAACGCCTCGTGAACGAGACATGTTGGAATCATACTGATCAACATTTTATGAAGCAGCAAGGCACATATTTACGAGGATTGGTGAAATATTAAAGAATCTAAAACGTGTAATACCATTTTCACCATTTAATAGGCAAAATCTATGAACAAAGATAGATATTTCCAGAAAACGGCACTATTGATTTTATGTGGGTTGCGCGTTCAATATCAGCTGAGCAGTATGAATGCACTTCACAAAATGGCCGCCCGTAAAGTACACGATCGATAATGTGAGAAACTTGGGAAAAGGTGAAAATTTGAAAATCATGCCAGATGCTTACATCGGATGCTGGTTGTGGAATCCGTTGTACTGCATCCTGAAGCGTTGTGAGCCTTTGCTGTGGTCTTATGAGGTGCTGATCGCTTGAGTAGGTATCTGGAACAAGATGATGACAATCACGCTTAAGAACAAAGTAACATTGAAATTAGGCTACTTATCTAATATTTTTTTTCACAAATCAATACTGACCTCTCGATTAGAGAGAATTTGGGATTCTTAAATTTTTTTCATTCACTAGCGACCTTTCTCAGACCCGGCGAACGAACAACTCTATAATGGCCGCCGACCGGAAAAGGAATTTTCCAACTAGATTATTGCCATATGAATAAAACTCGTTTTCTTTTGTCTACTAGCAACAATTTTATGATTTAGGCAAGGACCTTATGGACTTTGTACTTATTATTTCCATAGATTTGGAACGTCCAATACAGTTGAAGTGCTGCTGAGCGTGCCCGCTTGTTGGCTATACTTGCGTGAGAATGGCTTCAGACACTAGCGTCTCCCAACATTGGCACTATGCAAGGTGACACTATCCAAGGTATCGGCTCGGTGCTTGCCTAATTTTGGTCGCTCCTTGCGGGGCTTCACGTCAGACACCAGGCCCTATCCTGCAGTAAGATCGCAAGTCAGACAGCACGACTTGCTTGCATTAATGATATTATCCGTCGTGCTCTTGTCACAGCCGCGTACCGTACTCCGTAGGCTTGGCACGCGACTTTGGAAAGAAACTAGACGATCTAACCGGGTAGGCTTTTAATATGTGATGCAACAAACTGTCCGTGACCTCACTTTTTAACCACTTTCCAAAAGGTTATCAATTCGTCTGAATGATTTTTTTTTTTAGGCTGAACCTAGAAAAAAAAAACATTTAGACGAATTGAAAACTAGCGTTGAATACTAACTGCTGCACTGGGACTACTAATTGGCACAGTCGTGAGTCAAACATATATTTTTTTTAGATTATATACACTATAGATTAATAAATATAAACATTTGTTATTTTTGCACCCTAGCATGGTGGACTGTGCTGGTGGGGCAGCTGCTGAAGGAGCTGCTTTTGTTAACATTACGCTTCATGGCATATGTTAGACCGTTGACGAGGTCACTAGTCACCTTTCAGTGTTTTTAGTTAAATACTAACATAGGTTAAGAATATTGTTAATAACCCAATAGATCTTGGTTATCAGAATAATGGTTAAATGATATGAAAATATATATTTCACAGCGTCATTTCACGTCAAGCTCGAATAGCACTTGTAGCGATAACGAAACGTAATGCATCGTAAGCTGGGTTACCATACTTCAGGATTTCCAGACAAATCCGGAATTTTAGCTCAGTGTCCGGAATTCGGTGAGAATTTTAAAATGCCCAGAAAGCAAGCATCAGAAAATAACAAACGGTTAATTCTAAAATAAAATTATTTTGATTATGAACAAAATTATTAAAATTCAGCTAGGTAAATATTGTAGTATGTACACAATTTAAAAGAAAAAAGTCTAGATTTTTTTTCAAATGTCCGTAATTTTGTCAGAAAAAAAAATCATAGATTAGGGGAACCGAAATCGCAAGACGCGGTGCGGAGTGCGGTATGAACAATCTTATTGAACAAAATAATGCCGCACAGTGCTCCAACGTGGTCCCAACGTGATCCCAATGTAGTCACAGACGCTCATGTTGGCGTGACTGTGTGGGAAACCATAAACAGCGTGAACGCAGGCAATGTCGTAATGTCAATCCTCCTGTGTCAAGCGCGATGTGTCATTCATTGGTCTTATCCAGTCAGTGTCTGTCAAATTATTTTGGGAAGAGCCTAGAGCCGACTAGAATGTAATATGTCAGTCAATGTGTTGAAAATTGAATCAATAAATTGAATGTTAAAAATTAAAATCTCTGTGGAGGAAAATATTATACCGGTATTAATTATTAAAAATAACCAATAATTCCGGAAAGTAGAATTATTTATTCTACTGAATATCTGTTTTGTTATTGTAGCTTGAAGATATATCAATAAATATGGTTTATAGAAACGAAAAGAGTGATTTGTAAAGTTTTATTACATATCTTGAAAAGCGCACAAATATGGATCAAATCGTGCTTGTTGAGTTTGAGGATGCAACTGATAATTTATATCCAGCATTGTTTCAGTGTTTCACCATAATTTTATGCGGGTAAGATTAACATAATAGAATGGTTTTTTTTCTATAATTATTACACAATATTGTCAAGTTTAACTAATTTAAGGCAACAAACTGCTTCTAATGTTACTCAATCCTACCAATACCTGTATTTTTCTGTTTAAAAGAACAAAAGTTTACTGTCTAAATATCACATTATAATTTAACATTTTAGGTACATAGCAGGCCGTCTCAATGTCGTCTCAGCCACAGAGTCTAAAGGCATTGCCACATTTGTGGGTACCTTTGCCCTACCATCTCTTATATTCTTGTCACTGGCCCAATTGGACTTCAGTACAGTGAACTGGACCTTCCTTCTTGCAATACTCCTTGCTAAAGGCTTAGTATTCTTTGGTGTTATGATAGTTACCATGCTGGTATCTAAACCACTGAATCTAGGAAGAGCGGGAATATTTGCAATATTCTGTACACAGAGTAATGATTTTGCCTTGGGATATCCTATAAGTAAGTATGTTTTATTTTTCATGTAAATGGTTTATCTGGTTTGTCTCACTGTAACAACTATACAAAATGGTTGTGACAAAAAAAAAATGGCTTAATACAAACTGCAGCATACTATCTGATTCAGAAACAGGCTATATTTATCATTCACTAGCATTTCGCCCGTGACTTCGTCCGGAAAACTTGTGATAGCTCAGCAAATATAAAAAAAAAAAATCTTTATTAACAGGTGATTGTTAGTAACATCAGTGTAGCTCTGGCTCTTGTACTAGGATTCCCTGTATCACAAGAGCCAGACCTCTCAATTCACAGGGAACATAAATGAATAATATAGCTTACTGCCAGTGAAAGAATTTTTAGAATTGGGTCATTAGTTCCAGAGATAAGTTGCCTATTTATAATGTTTTTTATTTATTTTAAAATATGGTTTAAACATGGTGCCTTTTGCAAATATTTAAATATGACCCCACTGTATTTCATCTTATTTGTAAGCAATTAGAATGAGGTCAAAAGCAAGCCCATTTATTAAATAAAAAAAACCGGCCAAGTGCGTGTTGGGCCACGCTCAATGTAGGGTTCCGTAGTTACCCATCAAAATATGCGGATTTGCCTCCGAACGATGATTTTTATTGTAATAATAAAAAAACAAACCTACATTCGCAGTTGGAAACGCTGTGCATTACAATATTTGCAATACATTATCAATCAATCAATCATTTTATTGTCAGGCAACTGAGGCCCATAGCCCATATAAAAATACACAAAATAATGTTATAAAATAAAAAACGTTATTTAACTAAAACTAGACACGTATCGTTGACGGCGTCGTGTTTTGCTGCGTGGTGTCGCGTAACCGTCCTCGAAATCGTCGGTATACGACACCTTTCGGCCAAAAGTCCTCTTTCAAGAAGGTCTGCAGATGGTGAGTTAGAGCTCGAACCACGAACGACTTGAAATTGATGTTGAGGCGCGATTCAAACATATTATGTTTAGGAAAATATGTTATCCAAGTACATTTTATAACTTTACAAGTAAACTTGTAAAGCCTACATACCTGTGATAGTTTTCCTTTTAATTTCGTTATAAATTATCACTGAATTTTTTCACACACCCAAACACAACCGTTTAGCTGGTAGAGGGGGGGGGGGGGGGAAGTTGAGTCTAATAAAAATTAGCACTTTAAAGCTTAATGTTTCACAAACAATCCCTTAATCGAAAAATTAATTAAACAAACTATTTTTTAAATACCTATCCAACGACATCCCACACTTTAAGGTAGGCAAGAAAAAAATCCCCACAGTTGCTGCGGACAGGCGGACGTACATGGCGAAACTATAAGGGTTCCTTGTTGACTACGGAACCCTAAAAACTAAAACTAGACTGTAACTACCTTGACCTGTTTAGTTTTTAGTTGACCTGTTTATTTTTTAATTGTACCTGTTTAGTTTGACTGTAACTAGTTTTTTTATTCAAGCATAGTTTCCAGTTTGTATAGCTTTTCATAATTATCTTATTGATAAAGAGTCAAGGCTACATTATGACGATTAATATAAAACAGGTTTTAAATGGACAAACCTGATTACATCGAAATAGAACTGATGGCAATGACTTCAAAAACCTTAATAGAACAAATTTTCACACAGGTTTTTTTTGTAACTCGTTCAACAACACGCAATGATGCGCGCGTAACATTTGCAATATCGCGTCAATGCGTGATGAACTGATGACGCGCCAGATTTAAACTTAGCTTTAAAAAGTTCTTAACTCTTATAAAAAGTAAGTGCTTAATTGTGTTTTTGTTTTCAGTCAATGCATTGTATCGAAAAACTCATCCGGAATACGCCCTTTATTTATATCTAATGGCACCAATCTCACTCGCAATTTTGAACCCTATTGCCTTTGTGTTGATGGAGATCTACAAACAAAACGATCAGACCCCAGTTATAACGATTGAAGGTCAATCAAAGTGGTGTGTATGTAGTATCAAATTGTTGAAGCAAATAGCAAAGGGCATCGCCTTCAATCCAGTCGTGGTGATGACTGTTTTGGGCATTTTCGGTAATGCTGCATTCAAACACCAACTTTCTATTTATATCGAAGGTCTTTTGCAGGTAAATTGACATTGTAACGATTAATTTATTGTACCACAGTTTTTTTCATTTTGTTTCCGATATTTTTCATGATTCCGATTTCCGAACCTTACTATCAATTTACTTTATGGTAGATATTATTTTTTTGTTTGCCTTTTATAATTTTAACATAATATATTATCCTTTACATTTTTCCTCATACAAGTTAACTTTTACACAAATAACTTGTTTCAGGTATTTGGCCAATCTTTTGCAGCAACAGCACTATTTTTGCTGGGACTCCGCATGGTGGGTCAGATACACAGGCTGAGAGGCCCAGCCCTCTTATTGCCTTGTGTGCTGATTATGGTTAAGTTGTAAGTTACCTTTTTAATTTTTTGTACATTCTCTAGCGTATTTAAAAACCTTACACATACATACTTAAATTCCAAAGCAACTTGAAACTTGCAACTTTGACTTCCTATTAAGTTGGAAGCGCGAGGGTAGCCCGCTATTTTTTTTCTTCTCTCCCACTCCTGGGCAAAGGCCTCGAAATTATCGAATATTTTTTACGGTCACAAGTCATATTTTAATCCATACACAACCTGACACTAACCTGAATGACTTTATGACATAGTTATGTGATTATAATTCTGTAACTACACACGTGTTACTTGCGCGACTCATTCTTCATCGACATAAAACCTGACACTGACCTGCAAATTGCACAAATCGTATGTGTTCTTGATCACGCTTGCACTTGGATGATAATGATATATGACTGCTGACAATGATATAGACAAAAAGATCGTCTCCTGCAATAAGTATTTAATTCATACTTATTGATAGAAATGATAAAGTACATAATGCTAGAGTTACACTATAAATACCATACAAAAGTGCTGACGCACGCGCGACGCTAACTATGTATATAAAATAAAATGAAACCTGTACAGTTATCTGTAAATGCTGCCTCGAGCGCAAAAGAATTAATAAATACATAACAAAAATTAATTGCATAAATTGAACCTTTTAACTTTCACCTGAGGAATGTCAAACTTAATTGACTGCAACTCAGGGGTTGATGTAGTGTGTTGATGATTAGGCTGCGGATTGGTGATAGTCTGAAGTCAGCTGCTGTCTCCGTTTTCGTCGGATCCACATGACGACTAAGATAAAGCCCATCAGGATCGCTCCGCCCACCAGCAAGTAGAGCACGTTGTATTGATGCACGTCGTGGACTCTGATTGTTTGTGACGACTGTTGCTTAAGACCGTCTATCGAAAAACGTATTTCAGATCTCAACTGATTCCACATACTGTGGTACAAAGGGCCCAACAGAAGGGATGCTTGTGTTGACTATTTCATTGACTACAGACATCTGTGGAAGCTGCATCTCTTCTGCATAGTAGTCAACGTGATTGATGAAGTTCTTATGAGAGTACATCTTGAAAGACTCCTTTAATCCGTGTGCATCCTGGACAAAGGCAGATTATGTCATTGATTGATAAAGTCTTTACTTCCGTGCAACGTGTGCTAAATATGCGTATAGGTGCCAAATATAGGTAAGTTGATATAACTTGATAGTTTTGTCCTGATTCTTCTCTTTGTCCCTACAAAGAGAAGAATTTGTAGGGACAAAGAGAAGAATCAGGACAAGGAATAACTTTATCCAGTTCATATTTTTCTGTAGTAACCACAGGAATCTTGATTTCCATTTTAAGATAGTTGTTATAAACTTGAGCGAACACCCACAGTAATTTATAAAGACTTCTGATTCTTGATTTGTCTAGTGGCACATAGAGATCATTCTGTACCTCCCTCATAATGATGTTGCTGGTGCTGATGATGTTAAATAAAGGCCTTGCGTTGTGTCCGATTGTATGTTGTTTATTTACTTCTTTTAATAAAGCCTTCATTTGTTTATCCATAGAAGTAAATTGTTGATTCATTATGGCCTCGTTTCTTCTAATAATGCTGTATTCCGATTCAATCATTAGAGTTTAATTTTTGATAAGGCTCCGTAAATGATTGTCAATCAGTGATATTTGCTTAATATCTCGTTTATACTGCTCTGCAAACTTGTCGTCTAAAACCGCCAAACAAGTAACTAGCCAGGTTGCCAACCCTATTTACTAGTCCTCTCTTGTATCGTTTGTTAGGGTTTCGCAGTAAAGAATTGTAATGTTGAAGTTCTTTTAACTCATGTTGCAGTTGTAATATGATAGCTCCGTACGGCATTCCTGATAGTAGTAGGCATGACGCTAACACGGTTGATTTAAATGTCGAACATATGTTTCCAAGTCAGTGAATCTAGACCAATATGTAGTCATCTTGTCGAAGACTATTAACTTCCATTCGTCCTTGATGTGTTGGAGTTCTGATATCTTGTCGAAGAACATATTCCTTTGACTGTCCAGTGACGTTATTTTGTATGATATAGTTGATTGCTGTATGCTCGGTGATATTATCATTCATTAACTGATGCTAATAACGTTTTCAAGCTGAATTTTAACCGATTTCGATGCCCGTGGGATGTTCCTTAGATTCAAAGAGGGTGTTCGCGTGGTACTCATAAAATCGCTTGTAAATTTTGTGTACGGTAAAAAAGGTAATCAGGCTCGTGACTTTATCTACAGGTTACGGTAACTATATATATTGCATAGTGCCCAATTACCAATTTGTGTTGTGCCAGATAAGTAATAACCTTTTCGGCTTATTCATACTGATAGCACATTAGCCACACAAGTATGTATATGTTTTATTTGTTCTCGTTCATAAACAGTTCCTCTGCGTCAGTCCGACTCGTGAATCATAATCATGTGATTTCATTAATAAAAGTGTACCTTGAGCACTGAGTAATGACCTTATTGTTCTATTGAATAATTTCAACTTTTAGTTACAAACTATGATAAAATACGCCTTTAGCTCGTGACTTCGCTCACGTTATGTACGGAAATATAACCAGGGGTATGTTTTAATGTATGCTTGTGATACTAGGGGATAATGTAGTTTCCCGTGAGTATAGAACTTTTGAAATCGGATCAGTAGTTGCGAAGATTACCTCCGCCCCCGACATACAAAGTTACAAACAAATATTACCTCTTTATTATATTAGTATAGATGGAAACAGGCTCGCTGCATTTTCTGGTATCTACATATATACATAAAATGCGGAGGAACTCGTAGCTCAATAATAACAGCCGCTCGGGTCGATATTTAGGTAAAGCCGTACTTACCTAGGTTGGTCTGTGGATGGGTGACCACCCATTACATACCGAGTTTCCTCCGTGCCTCGGAAAAGCACATTAAGCCGTTGGTCCCGGCTGTCATTTGTAGATGTTTGACAGTCGTTTGGTAGTCAGTGGCCCAAAAAGTCTGACAACCAGTCTTACAAAGGGGTATCGTATTACCCAGTACTAACCGGGTTGTGGAGGTCAGATGGGCAGTCGGTCTATGTAAAATACTGCTATTCAGCTGCATCCGGTTAGACTGGACGCCGACCCCAACATAGTTGGGAAAAGACTAGGAAGATGATGACATATACATAAAATATAAATCAATCAATTCAGCCTGTTGCAGTTTCTCAGTTCACTGCTCTTCCCTCGGAATTGAAAATTGTAGTAATTACGACTGAGGGCAATGCTGCACATTGGCGTCTCCCAAATAACTCCACTCACAACCCGTTTTTCTGCTTCACGCATACAGTCTGATACAAATCAATTAGATAACAATCTAATAACGACAACATTGGAATTTCTTTAAAAACTAGTTCTCATATCGTTGACTCATATGCATTGCAAATGAAGTAGGTGCCTGACCTAAGCATGGATATATGAATTATTCATTCTACACAAGATAAGAGATTTTAATCAGACGAAAAAAGATAAATAATGTAAAGTAGTCAAGTATACAGTTTTTTTGGGGAGGTCGTGGCTAAATAATAATAGAGCTCGATGAGTGATATTGTTACTACGCGTTTTCTCAGACTATGGTTCGGCCGCGATTCTACTCACACCAATGACGAGTGATGTCTGTATTAGCGGGTATTATGAATAGAAGAAAATAATATTATACGTGCTATGCTACAAAATAAGTTCTTCTTATTACAGAATCGTCCTGCCAGTGGTGATGAGGGAGAGCGTGAGCGCCCTTGACGCCGGGGCCAACGAATCGGAAACGCTATCGCTCTCCACTTACGCCTTCCTGTACGGAACCATACCGACCGCGCCTGCAGTCTTCGTGTTTTCTAATTTGTACCAATTGGAGATGGATTTAGTACGAATTTCTTTTTAAAAGCTTTATTTAATTTGCTATGTTAGTAGTTAGTTTGTTTAGGTCAAATTTTGGTAGCTGAATTAGAACCACTACCTCTTATTCTAATGTTGGTTCAATTCCGATGCCAATGCATTTTTATGATATGCGTGACCAGATTCTTCACCCAGGATTGGCATTGGAACAGCATATTTCAACAAACTATTTTTTTTTAAACTTTTGAACGTTTTTTTTAGAACACTCTTAAGCACTTTAAAAAATTGTAGGTCGATTGCTTGTCTAATCGCAAATTACGACGGAATCAGCGCACGTAGATCTGAAACGGTTCCATTAAATTCTGTTAGCACTCATCAATCATTATCAAGGCTAAGTATTTAGATGGATTAGGTACTCATTTATCCGTAGATGGATTACTCATTTATATCATTAAAATATCGTCGAATTTTTGAAGTTACGATCTCTCGGTAGCATGTATAGGTCCTAACCGTTGGGTTATTGTTGCTAGTCGATATTCGATCTAACCATACATTTTATAAAGAATCTTATGGATCGCTTTGCTATCTTTTAAAATCATTGAAGCCTTTCAACTTCTTTTAATATATAATAATCTTATTTGTTATTACAGATGGCGTCTTCCATGGTAATCTGCACATTCCTGTCAGCTCCCATGATGTTTATGTCGGCGCAAATGATAGCCATAAACAAAGACTACGCGGACCAACTGAAGAAGTTTGGTTTCGACCTATCTATCGTCTCTTTGGTCGCATCGATATGGATTCTGTTCGTTTTTACGGTCACCAAGAAGTATAAGCGTATGCCACATAGACTGACGCTGTGCTTAATTGTATCGCAGGTATTTTAAACAATCATCCACATCATCAATTATTATCATCTTCCTGTCCTCGTCCCATTCTACTTGGGGCCGGTGCAACACGTTTTCTTCTTCCATTCTCCCCTGTCAGACGTGACGGAATCATTTACTCCTTTCTCACAATCATCCACATATAATATCATAAATCATGAATTTAAACCATACATCATTCTCCTGCCCTTATCCCAATTTATTTGGGGTCGGCGCAGCATGTCTTCTTCTTCCATACTTCTCTATTACTCGTCATCTCAGTAGTCACCTCCTTTCTAGCCATACCATCCTTCACACAGTCCAGCCATTGTTTCTTTGTTCTTTCTCTACTCTTATAGCCATTTACATTCATACTCAACATTTTCCTCACTACATTTTCGTCATTCCTCCGCATCACATGTCCATACCACGATAACCGATTACCACACAACTTTTTAGTCACCGGCGTCAATTTCAGACTTCCTCTTATGTACTCATTCCTTATTTTATCCATTCGCGTTACACCACTACACTCGAAACGAAAAACAAAATTTGAGTGAAAATCAATCAAAACAATCAAAAGACGTTGGGTTTAATTTTAAGCAGTAAATTATAGTGAATATTATGTATTTGAAACCGCCATAAAATTTGACGCAAAATTCAGATAAGAAAAGCTGATAACTTCGAATAATCGTACGTAACAGTAACATTTGCTGTGATTTATTTACATATTTATGAATTACAAAGATGTCTATCAAGTACATGTAAGTGTGTCATAGCGATAATATTTAGACAACTAAGCCTGTTTTGTAAACTATACTTCCTTTTACTAAAGCACTTTTTTTTTGCAACGTTTCCCATTTTTCGCTAAAACGTGGGAAGGCTAACATTTCCTTGAATTCGCTACAGATCGAGTTGATTTGAAAAAGGAATATTAAAGCTTTGCCCCGCAGTAGGACAACACTGCTGAATCAATATTTATTAATAATCCGGTTCACATATACATAACATAACATCATAACTTGAAATCAAGCCTATAATCCCCGAAGGGTTAGGCAGAGGTGTACCAGTGGCGAAGGTTCTATTCGAAGAACTCAATTCCTATCGGCTTCCCTTTGAAAAATGGCACAGTCAGTATTCTACAGACAAATAATAAAATCACATTAAAGATATGTACTCCAGCTTACCTCTTACAAAAATTGACCCTTCGCTACTGAGAATAGTATCATTCACATTTCGGTACTAATAAGCAACGAGCATATTGTCATAGGTTCCCATATATATAACTTATTAATTTTCCAGTTGCTCCTGGCTATAAGCGTGGTATGGGGTGGGCCCCTCGCTGGCTACACGCCATCTTGGAACACGAGAATCCAGCAAGCGCTCAGGATATTCAGCATGTACTCATGCTTGCTGTGGACCTCTATGCTTTCCGTCGGGTTGCTGATGTTACAGGTAAAGGTCTTTTGCAGTTCCGGGCATTCGAGAGTTAATTTAAACGATCCTGTATGCCAGACTATGCGTCTGAATACTGAGGATTGAGAATGGGCAAAAACTGCACAACTTCATTCAAAGATATACTACTTGGACAGACTGACAGACAATACTGGAATAGGACGGTTCCAGTATTGTCTGTCAGTCTGTCGGCGAAAACCGAGAACAATCAAAATACACGCGAACTGGTATCAATGATACTGGCCATTTCTCTTTTGCTTTCGCTCATTCCTATGGTCTTTTAAGGCCTTGAATACAGCAAATAGCACGACCCATATTTGCAAAAAAAAAAACAATATCGTCTTTAACACCGATGTGTTAAAGACGATATTGTTTTTTTTTTTTGCAACGGCTTGATTTTCAGCAATTACAGTTTGATTGCTTATTTCAGAGTCGCGGACCCTGTTTCGTGGTGACTCTATGGCCGGTTCTAGGGTTCATAGCGTGGGGCGCTCCTATTGTGATGGTAGGGGTGTTACTAATCGCTAACGGTACCGGCGATCTCGACTGCAAGGCTACGGACGCGATACGACTATGCCTGCTAGTCTTCTGTATTACTGGTAAGTTATACTGGACAAGTTATGCTCTAGTTTTTTAATTCTAGTGTACCACTTGCTTCTCTGCAGGAAGACATCGTGAGGAAACCAGCATGCCTGAGAGATATTTAATGACGGCATTTAAACCAAAGTCAGGGGCCCATGGGCGGCATAAAAACTCTTGACACCAGCCTCCGTAGCATGAACATCGTAGACAAGGATTTCATTGACGGAAAAATAATAAAAAAAAAAACAGAAAACAAAATGACAGATTGTGTCGACACAATGACAGATTTCTTTGCACTATCTGTCATTTTGTCGATTCTTCCGTCAAAGAAATCCTAGTCTACGGTGGTCATGCTACGAGGGCTGGTTAGGCGCTAACCAAACGATTAAGAAAGAATTCTAGTGTATGATAGGTACGGTCGAAAATCGATACAAAGACAAGAAATAAACGTTATTACACTATACAATGCACTTTTCACTGTCATCGTACACAATAATGATTGTTGAAGCCACAATGTATGCACAATGCAATGTGGCTTCAACAAATAACTCAGCTTGGCTTAACAAGCAAAACATGAATCAGCAGAATGCCTGTGTATTTACGTGTTATGCTGTCTGTACTTCATTCATATTCGTATCTACATTCGTTTCGTTTGTTTTCTGCTGATAATAATAATGTGTAACTTTTGTATTCCCGATTTGCATTATTAACATTGTATATCTTGCAAAAGATAAAACTTGATTACTTTCTCTATCTTGCAATTTTTAATATCTTGATTCAATATGATAATTTTTGGACTTCTCGTCATTTCACATTTTTACAGACTGATCGCTTCAATGAGTCCTCCTTGCCCCATCAAAGGCACATTAAGCGTCTACAAAGTCCTAACAATATCCCACAGGTTATATGCTTTAAAATAACCATAATCCACGTAGGTATGACGATGCTAATTGAACCGATACGTTATCAACCTTCAGAACATTCCATTTTAATTGATACCTTCGCGAGGACTCATTAAAGCGGTCGGTCTATAGTATGCAATTTCTCACGAAGTGTTTATAAAATTACAATTTTTTATCATAGGTTTCATAAATGATTTGGTATGGTTATATATTTGGGAATGGTTTCAGATGAATGAAATTTAATTAATTAACTTTGTTACAGTGACAACGGGATGTCTGACCTTGTATATAAGATTCAGGAGGCGCAGTGCACAGTTCGCATCGCTCTCTGCCGACATAGCCACTTCAAGTCCACGCGAAGAGTCTACGAGTCTGATTGACAACGCCGAGCCTGAATCTCAAACACAATCTATTGCTGCTAACGGGAATGGGACTGGTAAATATTGTTATCTACGATCATTAGCTAGTCAATTTATTTATTTAATTACAACGGTTGTGTTAAAAACCAATTACAGTAATTAAAATTATAAAAATAAAAGAGACAATTATGACACTTATTAAATTAAAGCAGCATTTAAAGTGAAAATATAAATAAAAGAAGGTTAACAACACTTTCATAAATTCGTCTCACAGTACTTCTGACATACCAATAAAATCTTCGGCCATCCATCCGCAAAAATATTATCTGTTGGTTTAGAATCCAAGAGATCGCTAGAGTGCGAGGAATTGGCGACTTAGCACATGATTATAATGTGATATCATCTGACTGTAGAAGTCTACTGCTCGACTTGGAAGTAATTAAATTAAATCATGATACCTTACCTTATTTGCCTAGACTATCTAAATACAATAGTAACTGCTTGGCAATGTGTGTGCGCATTTATAATAAAATACCTAGGCATTTCAAAGCTTTAAATGCAAAATTATTTAAAATTAAATTTCATAAGTGGTTACTCGAGTGTAGTTTTTATAGTTTAAAAGAATTTGAAGATAAAAAATGTTGATGTTTAAAAAAAAAAAAAAAAAAAGATTGTTGTTGCCTTAATTGTCTTTAAAATTTTGCATGCTATGTTTTATCCTAGTTAAACATGCTTGTGCCTCAATTTGTATTTAACACCCTTGTATACCATGTTTTACGCAAATAAATATTCTATTCTAAGAAATTGGAAACTATACCATCTCCATTTTAACAATCTCCAAATTCCCAGCAGAGCTTATCACTATACTCGCTATGTTTTTTTTTTATCAGGCTGTTACGGAACCATAACAGCAACACCATCACCCAACAAGCAGCCTGGCTGTTGTTCGGACGACCCCAACTGTGAGAATGGACTGACTGCCTCACACGATATTGAGGACATTGCTAATGTCAAGTAAGCGATTGCGTTTTGTATCAATATAATTGAAATTTTCAAAAAGTTATGTGCCAAATGTAACTGTGGGAAAATAAAGCACAGCAAAAATTTTAATCCAATCTATTTTTAGTAAATTACACCTGTATCTAAAATCTTGATAATCTTAAGATACCTTTTTTTTATAATAAAGAAATATTAAGTAAGGTGAACAACAAGGTGACTTTGATACAAAACGTTTTATACAAAATTTTAATTTTTATACAAAACAATTCAATCAACTATCCTGTCTCATCTGGCTGACATGATGAATGAAAATTACCTCCAACATTAACTCCGGATGATTATACTATAGATAGAGCGTGGAACGGACATCGGCGCACAAACTTACAGTAACCACGTATTCCGTTCATCATTCTGAACCCAAAATATTTATTTATTTGATTTTAAAGAAAGCTTACATACTAACAACAATCTTAAATATCATGCATAAGTAGTGACATTTGGTAATTACAAACTTTCCACATGTATAATATATTTTATTGGTTATTAAAAAAAATCTGCTGATCCATATTATATTTTGACGTGTAGGTATTGGGTTTTTGTAGGCAACAGCTGTTTTTTTTATAACTGATGTAAAATTTCTATGCAGGGGCTTTGTATGATGTACAGAACAACCGATGGTAACCGTAAGTGCGTCAATGTTCCTTCAACCCTGTATACCAACTCTAAGCTACATTATGATAATGATTGCTGTATGTTTCCGCCAGGGACTGCGCCTGCCCGCCGTCCCAGAAGCACCGCTGCACGGCCCCGGGCGCGTGCCAGTACCTCAACGAGCTGGAGCGCGCGGCGGGCGCGCTGGGCCTGCTGCCGCCCGAGCAGTCGCGCGGCCACGGCGGCCAGCTGCTCAAGCACACCGTGCTCATCATCGTCTACAGTCTCAGCATGTTTATTGTGAGTATATCTACAATAACTAGTCTGTTACTGGTATTCATTTATGATCAGTATCAGCTGGCCTCTAATTCTATTGACACTACGTACAATGTAAGACGGTTTAGAAATATTGCTATCCATTCCATCACGGAAATAAGTAATGTCACTCGGAAAGCTGCCACGCTAAAATGGAATCGGGCTGGAGACATCTGCCGCATTTCAGAAGATCAATTGCACAACCAAACGCACGACCCAATGGGTCTCTTCATGTGGCAGGCGCCATCCCGGCAGGCTCAGACGGAAATGGCTGATTGAGCTGGACTCCTTCGATAAAACCTTGTCACAAATGGCCGTAGTTACAGAGAAGTGGAAAGTAGGGAGGCCTTAACCTTGCTGTGAGAAATATCAGAGTAAACGTTTAATGCGTGACGTGTACTCTGTAAAATCAATTAATAAAAGTTGTCAAACGGAATGAAAACTCAAAATAGTCGTGATTCGAAGAATGCTTACGTCCGTAGTGCACAAATAAGCATTTTAATAAAAAAGAAATCATACTTATGGAAATGTTCTGATTATGATACCTGTAAAACCAACTGCTACAGTTTTATTAATTAATTAACGTATGTCTATGACATTTCAGGGCATAACCTATACGACTTGGCGCATGATGTTAAAGGACGAAAGCGGAGTCTTCATCGAGATTGAATTCCTCGACATAGTGGCGAACTACGGACAGGCGTTGGTCATGTTCATACTGTTCGGATTAGATCCTGAAGAAATATTGATACCCGCAGTTAGGTTCTTGAAGAACAAATGGTAATTATTGAAAATATTATAAAGCATGAAGTCTTAACAATTTTTAAGATGACCCATTTAATAAAACAATCATTCACTTGTGCGAATCGACGAGATTGGCGAAAAAATTCGATGTTTCCGACTGATATACAAATGAAGAAGGTTTCTTTTTAAAGAGACTAATCAAATATTATGTTTTTTTCCAATCTAGGTATGGTGGAGACACAGTGATTCTGCCTACCATAGAAGATCTGAGCTTTGAAACGAAACATGTGTGCGACCAATTCATCACGCATCACCTGGAACGCTGCAGGGACTCTATTGCCAAGGATACTAGGTAAATAAAATAAAATTACATCTATTACAGATATTCTACACCTACGTATTTCCTTTAAATTTAAATTAGAAATGAAACGGACAGTAGTTTGGCGGGACACCGGATGTGTTAATGAGAAATTTTTGACCTTCTTTTCATATTCGGTATCTGGCCGGATAACGGATAGTTACCGGATATCCATTTCATCTCGAATTAAAACAATACCAATTCTTAGGTAGCTTCGCGAGGCATTATGTAACGAATCGAGAGTATCAACGTTGGCCAAGGTCGTTTACCTTTGCCCTGACAATATGTACTGCGCTTTTCACTATTTTGATTTCATCATCTAATAATTTCTTCTTCTTATCCCAGATGGCGAATGCGCACATACAAGGGCGTTTTCCGCGGCTCCTGTCTCGTCCGCTGGCTAATAAACTGCGGGCTGGCCAAAGACGAACACGAAGCTGTGCAGTATGGAACACATCTACTGGACGGACGGCTCATATCGCACGTCAACAACGCCCACCACTTTACCAACTCACCGCTGCTTTACACATTCAAGTAATCAGCTGATTGATTTTGACACCACGAAGTAATAAGCAGATGGGGTGTTAGGTAGGAGACTTCTAGAACGAATTTCTCTGACCATATATTAAGCTGCGTAAATGAAAATATTGCTTGTCGTTAGGCAATTTTATGTGTTTTGCACTTTATCACTCCATTTGCTTAGTACTTTATGTACGACAAATATGACCACGGTAATGCTAAAACAGGAATTTCTCAGTCCAGAATCTAATTTTACTATAAATTTTAATAAGCATACTTATTGATAAGTAATAAATGAACTATTACTGTCCTGCAAGGTTTTATATCATAGATTTTAATTAAATATACAACTTAATTTGCTGTAGAAATTAATTTATAAGAAAATCCTCAAATTAAATAAATCAATTAAGTTATTGCGTCGCAAAGTCGTTTTTATGTATCTTGACCAAAAATAATTTATATTTTGTCGTTTTATTGTTTTCAAATGGTTTCAGTGTTGTGTGACAAGATAGTTATAGGTTTAAGTTTTGTGATCATGTAGACTATAAACTTAGGTACATTTTAGTAATAATTTCGCATGGTTTCAACATTATGATCTCAAACAAAAAATCAAACATGTTTAGTTTTAAGCATTGTCTATAATAATAATTAATATTCTCAGTGTCTGTAAGTTAAAAGTATTTATCTGAATGTATGTTTTATGCAACGCTTTTAGACTGGCCATTCCAAAATTATTTAATTTCAGACATTTAAATCAATTACCAAATCGAAGCAATCTGGATGGAAAGGATCTTTTTCTCTATTTAGTTCCTCAATAGTAGTCATTAGAGACACGGCAAAGACAATGTATAATAATATTATGTAGAAAGCCGCCTATTTTACTTAAAAAATGTGTCGATACTATTATTTTTCAATAACTATCTAAATCTAGCATAGCAGATGTGATTATTAGAGTGGCCACCTAACAAATCAATAAACCATGAATTGTTACTATAATTTCGTTTGTTACTATCGTTTCGTTTTTGTTAATATTTTTTTTTTACTTCCTTGTGTTGGGCAACGTTTTTTAAAGTACTAAACTAAAAAACGTTGTACACGTTTTTTAGTTTAGTACTTTGTGGTTTAATGAATGAATGTGCCGATAATGTATCTCACTAGGCCCTGTCATTTAATAGAAAATAATGAATAGTATTTAAATAAAACTAGCGACCCGCCCCACGCCGCACGGGTGCAATATACATATAAACCCTCCTCTTTAATCACTCGTATCTATTGCTGAAAACTGCATTAAAATCCGTTGCATAATTTAAAAGATCTAAGCGTACAAACAGAGCGGGAAAGACTTTGTTTTAGACTATGTAAAGATTTTGCATAATAAAGTCATTAGATCACCTCCAAAGGCATATTTAATATTGTACTTATATAGTAGACATGTCCATTTATGATTTTGTTACTTACAGTCTGACATAATTATGGTAAAAAAATATGAACAAATAGTTTTAATGAATCTGATTCACATATTTAATTAAAGGTTCATTTTAGATGCTATATTGTAATTGTGCGCATAAATATTTGTGATGTTTGGCTGTTATTGTTTGCCCTCGTTGTTAAATAAGAATATCATAAATGATATCTTTATCATAAGTGTAATTTATATAAGAATAATCAAATGTATTATCATAAATTATTAATATTATATTGTTGTATTTTCTGAAAGAGCATAAAAAAATGTTAAAAAAAATATATTTGTTGCATATACACACTTGGGTTTTCTTTTAATTTCGTTTTTTAGCATAATCAGCCTACAACAATTCCACTGCCACTTTTTGCTAGGGCCGTTTTCCCAGACCATTTTGATAGCAGTGGTGACGAAATCTACAGTTTGTTACGAGTTTAAGAGGTTCATGGCGCAGAGAAACCATAAAATAAAACAGTTTGTTTTCTTTAAACCTATATTTATTCATCGTTTTCTTGTTCCTCATTTTCATCACCGTCATCTTGTTCTGGAGCCTCCCACCATGTGAGCAGCCCAAGTCCAGGCTCATTGATACCACCTACTATCTTGTAAGGGGCCACTGTCTGTATTGTACATTCAGTGCCTGGAGGCCCTGTGGGTAAACTTTCTTCAAAGGCTTCACTTGTGATGCGGAACCTTATTGATTCCCCTGTTGTAAAAAATATTACATGATATTTAGTTACATTCTTTAAATGCTAAATTTGTTGGATTATCTTAAGGCTTTATTTTATACCAAACAGTAATCTGCTTAGCACAATAAGTTTATGCATACAGTTAAAAAGATACAGGATGAGCCTAAGAGAATATTGTTTAAACTAGTACTATCTAAGTAACCCAAGTATAATTCACTGTAAAATTACCAGAATCCATGAATAAATCATGTTTCTCTCCATCTTCTTTTGGGTACTCCCATACCCATGCTTGATCAGTTTCATCAAATCTAGACGGATGCTGCAGAGCATTCACTGGTATTAAAATATCATCAAAAAATCCTAGAGTCACTGAAATATAAAAGATGCATAAGAAAATTATAACGGATTATACTTTTTATGGTGTAGTGAAAGGGCTATGCCAAAATAGTGAAGTTCATATCAATATATGGCCTGTCTACATTAGTTAGACTAATATACTATACTAACATACCATGTACACCTTCCCTGCTACAGTTTTTAATCTTTCCAATTAGTATTTCTTCTACAACGGGCCGGAAGACAATATATCTAAACTTAACTTCTGTGTGAGATGACCCATCCCCAGGGAATATATATGAATGTCCAATGTCTATGATGTCAAATAGAGCTATGCATAATCCTACATTCAATACTACCTGAAAAATTAAAAACAATGATACAAGTTAGAGAAGCAGATAGAAATATTCAGCGAAATTATCAATATAAATTGTTTTTTCATTCAAAAAAGAGAAAAGCGTCTTGGGTCAGTGGGTCATCTTAGGGGCGGATTTGTAGGAGTTGGAGTATACGCTTAGGGGCACTATGAGCAACCAACAACAAAAAAAAAAAAATTTATGGGAATTATAAAATTATTAGTTTTATTTCGTTTTAGAAGACCCATAATTCGGAAACGGTGCGTCAGACGACCATGCGTCTCAGCACCTAAATGGTTTCTATGGTCTAGGCCAACCCGATACTGCAATAAAATTGGGAAATATCGAAAAAAAACTAAAAAAAAATTAAGTCCGAAATTTTTTCAAGTCCTTGCTCCATAGCACCCCTAAGGCTATACTAAAACCGAAAAGCTTCTTGGTAAAAACTACAAATTATTGCAGTGCAATTGAAATATTAGTTTAAACAAAACTAAATCTCAGTTCGTAAATAATAACGGTTAGGTTAGGTTAGGAACATACTTACTTTATTAGCTAATTTTCTATTAAGTAACGTTGTAATTGACTCTGTTAAACTCTGATGAAAATGCTCTGGAGTAATTCTGATCACATCCTTCATTTCTGCTAGTACGAACATTTTTATTTTTGTAGAAGGCAAATCTTCACTTCATAACAATGTTTCGCGGTGTGTGATTTGTTTTGTTTGTTGCTGTTACAGTACTATTACTGACTGTCAGTGTCATCATGTCATTCATGTGTTCTACTCTTTGATTACAATATCGTTCCGGCAGTCCTTGTTTTTTGGTTGAGGACAGAGTTTGTAATATAATTGTGAAAGGACTGTTTTCCTCAGTATGTAATTCGTCTACTACTAGTTAGAAAGACTCTTTGGTACTGCCAGTTAAAACGTTTTATTGTATATACCTTTTCCATGTATAGGGATACACAACAACCAATCAAGCAATATATTTCCAGTATATGATAACGTCTCATTATGCTGAAAGTCTATACAAATCGAGTCAAGTTATACTGGGTATGTATTGTATGGCTTGATATGTCACCGTGTTTGCGCGAGTGCTAACTTATCAAAAGCACACAAAAACCATAAAGAAAGATGAGAACCGGAAACAGTTAACTTATTCTCTGTCTGTCATACTGTCAAACTGACAACAGTGTCAACTGTCAATGTCAAGCGCTACCTAACTCCCAAGCCAAAAATCCAAGCAAGCTTTTGGTATAAGTATTCTGTTCTCATAATCAATGTGAAATTAAATCACGAATAATTGAAGAATATTCTAGAGAATATTGCAATTGAACGCGCAACTTGGTGCTCTGTTCACCACCGAGTTGCGGTAACAATCGTAGTGGACAAGTACATCAAACCGTCCGACTGAGAGTGAAATTGTGATTCAACAGAAGAATCATGCAAGGTTCGTTATTTCTTTCGTTAATATTATAAATAGAGTGATTGATTCCACGGTTAGGGCATCTTGACTGCGTTCTAAGAAATTAACAACAAAGACTTACAAATTTTCATTTTTTCTAGGTAACAATAGAGCAGATAGGTCCAGGTCGCCCCTGAGGATGGACAGTGTCGGTCGCAGGCGTGACATGAACAAACCTCAAGATTCGGGGAAACCTAATGATAGCATGACGAATGTAATGAATCCTATGCTGATGCCTAATATGTATCCACAAGGTACTTACTTCTTCTTTTCTGAAATTTGATTAGTGTAATTTACTCAATAAATTAATTTAGTACCTTGTGTAAAAAGTTACATCATAATTTGTCACTTAATATTAATTTGTACTTATTTCTTCTATATATATAAAAAATATAAATATTAGTTTGTTTAAACTTCATGTACATACAATAGTGGTACATAGGTGGACTTAATGCCACAAGGCATTCTCTAACAGTCAACCTTTGGGTTAAATATGAAAACATTGTGATAGGGTACAAAATAAATATATAAAAAATAACTTCTTGCTTTCGAAAATATTATAGGTAAAAATAAACTAAAGCTTGGATACAAATAACATTCCTCCATAATTATATTCTAGCTAACATGATGATGGCTGGTGGAATGTACCAAAACATGATGATGCCTGGGCCTATGATGGGTGGTGGCATGATGCCTAATATGCCTGCTGCAGGAATGGAAATGATTCCAGGAACAGGCATGGACATGGTCCCACAAGCGGCTATGGACATGTCAGCAATGGGTGGACAGCCTATGGCACCTCCTGCTCCTACCATTGACATGAGCATGATGGGGGGCATGATGATGGACCCAGCCATGATGGGAATGTACCCTAATATGGGTGGAGATATGTCTAATGTGCAGGTGAAAAAAGAAATTGTTTTTAAGCATGCCAGGCTGATTCCCCCTGACTCAGGCACTCCACAACCTCCAAGGAGGGCCAAACCTGCTGGATGCCGAACAATCTTTGTAGGTGGATTACCAGACAAAATCAGAGAGAGCATTGTGAGAGAAATTTTCGAGACTTATGGCAGGATACATACACTGAGATTGTCAAAGAAAAACTTTTGCCATATTCGTTTTGATAGAGAGGAGTGTGTGGATCAAGCCATGATGATATCGGGGTATCGTATCAAACTCATTAATGTAAATGAAAAAGATGACATGGTGGAGGATGATGATGATGATGACGATGATGAAACTAAACCTCACTCAACCTCTGGCTGGTTGCACGTAGACTATGCATTGGTGAGTACAACTTATGATGAAACTATGTAATTATAACAATTTATCTCTTAAACATAATAATCATGAAACTCTTTTTGTAGAGTCGAGATGATCAGAACGATTTTGAGCGGCGACAAAGACAAGCCTTGCGGGTTCAACAACAACATATGCAGCATTTGAATTCACATGCACAAAATGACATAGTTAACCGCAACATGTCCCCCTATGGAGAAGTACGTAGGAGAACACCATCACCATCTAGAGTACAACCATATTCTAATGCATCTATGATACAATTGGCAGAAAAACTGAAAAATGAAGAACATTTCTCAACAACTATACCAGTGAGTTATTTTGTAAGCCTATGTTGTTCAAGATTGTTCACCAGCAACTTGCGCTGAACTATTAAACATGTGGAATTCGAGGTATCGTATTAAAGAGAAAGACCATGTTACACTACAGGGATCGGCCTATCATTACTGACAAGACTATTGTCGCCAATAAGCTTGATATAGTGGTGTTGCACTGTATTACATTCAACAGCAAAATTAAATTTATTTTACATAGTAAGTTAATGAAAAACAAAGTTACTGCTGCAGTTTGATGAAAAAGTCCCATATCTCAAAAACAAAACATCAAATCTTATTCAAACCAATTTTCGTTGAAAGTTTTTTTTATGTTCTACAATCCTAAGTTTTTTCAGAATTTTCTTCCTCTTACTTTAGAAATTAGAGGGGGCATACACACACACACACACACACACACACACACACACACACACACGCACACACACACACACACACAGACATTTTACCACTTTACCACTTTGGAAGTGTCTATCTTTCAAATGATTGACTGAGCAAAAATGGTTTTAGGAACCTCAATGTCATTTTGTAAATGTCGTGCGAGGTGTCGCCAGATATTAGTTTCAGTTCCATGTATGGGGAGCCCCCCCTTAAATCTTAATTTCTTTTTGTATAAAATCGCAAAGCGGTTCACATCTACCTACCAAGTTTCAACTATGTAGTCCTAATAGTTTCTGAATAAAGTGGCTGTGACATACAGACAGATATTATGACGAATCTATAAGGAACCCTTATATAATTAAGTTTTTACATTAATATAATTAAGTTTTTACATTAATATGTCTTACTCATTACAGACATTGCTGGTTTGGTTAGAGAGAGGAGAATGTACGAAAAAGAATGCAAATCAATTTTATTCAATGATACAAGCAACAAACGCTCACATACGTCGATTGTTCAATGAGAAAATGCAAGCTGAGGAAGAGTTACTTGATTGCAAGGAACGAGTTAAGAACCACATTGCAAATGTGATCGAGCAACGTAAGTTTAGACTGATATTAACAATTTCTCAATCACCACCATCTGGTGAATGTGCGAAATCAGTGATAATTATGTCTCTAGTTCAACATTACTTGACTTTTCTAAAAAATTAAAGGTAAGACAGTCATAATGTTTTCATTTCAATGACGAAAACATTCAAGTAGAAACTTTTATCTATTCCAAAACGTTTCAATGAAAGTCTAAACAAACCTGTTCTGGTAAAATTTTTACACAATTATTCATTATTTAAGAAAATAAGTAACAATCATTTGAATTGTGAAGGTTTCATCTTAACAACTTTTTCCAACAATGATTGCTTGAATAGTAAGTTTATATTCTATTATCTACTTTAAAGTGATAAAATTTGGATTTAAGTATTAAAATAATGAAGTCACTCAATTTGTAAATGGCTGTACAATTTTCTGTTTATTGTTACTTTTATTAACTGATCAACTTGTTTATATTTTCATTCAATTGTTTTGAAATAGAGTTTAAATATAGCATATTTAGTGGAGTCTACACATTGAATGTTGTAAAATGCTTTTGAAAATAATGTTCAAACATTTCTGCAACTTCAAGGGTGTTGAGTCACAAATAAATAAATCATATTTTCTCAAAATGGTCACTCTTATAATCTTAATGCTCACTCAGTACTCAACAAACGGATTGCCCCGGTTCACCAGATGACTACCAACCATAAGTATTACAGGATCATAGCTGAAAAGATGGGCGCTATTGTAAGTCATTTATGTCATGACAATTTAATTTTAACTCGTGTTTTCCAATAAAATAAACCTATACTATACTATGTTATAATAATTTATTATGTGGCTGGTTAAAAATAAATTGTCAGAACATGTTGGGTACTTCTGTGCAATGGCACAGTATCATGTCGTACGTCACATCTCTGTAACGCGAGGTGCAGCGTGTGCGCAACCCTGTCGACTGGCTCGTGACCCTCGCATGTGATAGGTAGACGTATAACGCCGCGTGCAACTGCGGCGTAATAGACCACAGTAGAGCCTGGGATCGAGAAAATACGACGGTATGTTTTGGTCGCGAGACCAAAGTCTGATCTCTTAATATAATTTTGTGAACCTCAGTCGAACAGGTGGCGAAAGTGTTTGCCGCATCGTCTCATCAACGCGTATGGGATCACTTCACAAAACCTCAAAGAAAGAATATTGAGACATGGCAGAAAATGACTCAGGTACTACTATACAGCAATTTTTGTTTCGTTAGGAAAAAATAAAGACTATTTATCTATGTAGTGCATAATATGAACAGAACACAAATGTCCGTGATAACGCAGCGTCTTTATAGCATTTTAAATCATGATTTTATCTCACTACACTTGATGTCAGTAAGTATGAACTTTAATAGGATGGATCTGATCTATGCTGGTTTCATAATTTAATGAATGGCGAAAAATCTGGGTGACCGAGAAGACAGCAGAAACAGGTAATCAGGAGGAATGCAAAATACTTGGAGGTTTTCTAAACATTTTAATTTGAGTATCCACTATGTTTAGTACTACTACTTTTTATTAAGTCTCCATTAAGCAAATTTAAATCTTCCAGGAGTTTAATTCGTTGAAGGAAGAATTCTATGAGAAGTTTAACGATGAAGAGTTCAATGGTTTCAATCGGGCTTCGGATAGCAATGAAGAAATCCAACAACTGAAGGTAACTATCAACAAGTTTTGTTGTTACGTGTAAGGTCGTGTCCTCATAAAAGTGACAGTATTTTTATATCTCCGTAACTAGAAGGTTCATACTCTCAGGTATGGTCCAGAACAAAAAGTATCGCAATAACGGGGAGAACAAGTGCCTGTCGGCTACGTTTAGGGTCTTTTTACACCAATTATTAGGATTGAGTAAGAATCCTTACTTCTTTACTAATAATATAGTAAATGCGAACGTAAGTTTGTTTGTTTGTTACCTTTTCACGCCTAAACCACTGAACCGATCACCCTGAAATTTTGCATATACGTTGTCAGGTGTACAGACAGGGACATAGGGTACCTTTTGTCCCGAAAAAAAAAAGTACTGTTCCCGAGGAAAATAACAATAACTTTCTTATGATAATAGATGGTGCCACGGGTTTTTCGACTCATGATTGAATTATAATATTATTATAGAAACTTTAGTTGTGTGTAAGAGTTTAATTGTCAAATTCTAAACTAACGTGAGCGAAGCCGCGGGAAAAAGCTAGTCCAATAATATATTCATATTTTTTATTATTTCAGCGTGAGAATGAAAGCCTCCAATTTCAACTGGAAGCATATAAAAATGAGGTTGATGTTATCAAATCTGATGCCATGAAAGAGATGGAGAAATTTAAAGCTCAGTTTATCGCGCGACAGGCTTTACAGGGAGCCATTGATAAAAATGTAAGTTAATTGGTTTAGAATTCTTTTAAAATGTAATTTTACTTCCTTTTGTTCCGTTAATTAATAATGGAAGAATATGTGCCTGCTCTTGGGTACATAATCAAATATCTTTATACATATAGTATAGTTAGTAGTATTAATAAATAAATAAATAATTGAACGACGTATTGGTGAGGCCAGAGCACTCATCGGCAAACTGATCTGCTTCAGGGAGGGCAATACTCGCCCTAGAGTGATGCGTTTTGTGAGGCGGGCGTTCTCGGGGATTGATATCAGTGCTCGAGACTACATGTCCTGTGTCACAGAGCGCATCGACTTCCTGAAGCAGAAAGTTTATGCATGGGCAAACCGTATTCGTAGGTATAAGCGGCGGGTGGACCGATACACTCAGAATCGCACATTCCAAAGAGATGAAAGGTGGGTTTATAGGGCTTGGGAGCGACCGGACCAAGGTGTGGCTGACTTGCGCCTGCTGGATGATGATGCCATGTGTTCATTCTGGCGCAGTATCTGGTCGGTGCCTGTTAGCCATACCGAGGGTGAATGGACTCGGGAGGTCGAGCGAGCGTGCGATCTAGTACCAGAAATGGGGGCAATCACTATCAGCCCCCAAGACGTAGTTCGTGCAGTCCGTCCGTTGCCTAACTGGAAATCTCCAGGGCCGGATGGGCTGCACAACTTCTGGATTAAATGGCTTACAAGGTCGCACGCTCGCCTGGCGATCCTGTTCCAGTCAGCCTTAGAGTCAGGGTCGCTGCCAAAGTTCCTGACAACAGGGATAACCCACCTGCTCCATAAATCGGGTAGTACTGCGGAGCCCAAAAATTATAGATCGATTACCTGTCTTCCGACAGTCTATAAAGTTCTTACATCCATTTTGAGAGCTAAAATTAACAAACACATTGATGACAATTCTGTAATGTCCGCTCTCAAAATGGATGTAGGAACGAGTCCAGCGGTACTAAGGAGCTACTCCTCATTGATATGGCCATTAGTCAACAGGTTCGCCGTTCCCGAAGGGATCTGTCGACATGTTGGATAGACTATAAGAAGGCCTATGACTCGGTGCCACATACATGGCTCATGAGGGTGCTAGAGTTGTATAAAGTTGATTCAACTCTGCGCATCTTCCTGATGTCATGTATGGGGCAATGGAGGACAGTCCTTCGCTATCCAGGATGTCGGCAAATCCAGAGGAATAGCGAACCGATAAGGATAGAGCGAGGTATATTTTAGGGCGATAGTTTGAGTCCACTTTGGTTCTGCTTAGCCTTGAATCCTCTTAGCACGTTGCTGGAGGATTCAGGTCTAGGCTACCGGTGGAGGAGAGGTGGTCAAGTTATATCTCACCTCCTTTACATGGATGACCTGAAACTCTTTGCCCCCAACGATTTGCAACTGATGGAGATACTGAAAATAACTGAAACTTTCAGTAGCGCCATCAGGATGGAATTTGGTGTGGACAAATGTGCGGTCATGCATGTAAAGCGAGGGGAGATTGTGGAATCTGTGGGAACCCAGCTCTCGGATTCCATAAATCTTAGATCCCTCTCAGCAACCGAAACCTATAAGTATTTGGGTATGTCGGAAGCGCTGGGCATCAATGTAGCAGACATGAAGCAATCGTTGAAGGAGCGCTTCTTTGGCCGTCTGAAAAAAGTATTTAATAGTCTTTTATCAGGCGGCAATAAGGTGCGTGCCTTCAACGGTTGGGTCATGCCGGTTCTGATGTACTCTTTTGGCATACTCAAATGGACTCAGACAGAACTAGACGCCCTGGATAGGAGGGTCCGTACATTGTTGACGGCATATCGAATGCATCACCCGCGTTCTTCTGTTATGAGACTGTATATCCCGCGGAGGTGTGGGGGTCGAGGCTTTTTAAACGCTAAGACTCTTCACAATCGCGAGATATGCAGTCTCAGGGAATATTTCCTTGAAACCGACGTGGGGATGCATCGAGATGTGGTCGCAGTGGACAAGGGGCTCACCCCGCTCTCCTTGGCTAAAGAGAACTGGCGCAAACCTGTAGTGCTTGACACTAACGACCGCATGGAAGTATGGCAGAGTAAGGAGCTTCACGGACGACTTTTCCGGGCCCTGCATGGGCCTGATGTAGACCTATCAGCGTCCGTAGCCTGACTACGTTCCGGGGACCTCTTTGGAGAAACCGAAGGTTTTGTCTGTGCAATTATGGATGAAGTTATGATGACGAATAACTACCGGAGATTTATTGTGAAGGACGGTACGGTTGACATATGTCGGGCATGCCACCGTCCAGGCGAATCAATCCGTCACATTATCTCCGGGTGTTCTTGTCTGGCTAACGGAGAGTACTTGCATAGACACAACCTTGTAGCCAGGATTATCCATCAGCAACTTGCTCTAAAATACAACCTTGTGGAATCGAAAGTACCGTACTATAAGTATGTGCCCGACCCAGTTCTCGAAAATGGCAGTATCGCATTGTACTGGGATCGATCCATCGTCACTGACAGGACTATTGTAGCCAATAAGCCTGATATAGTGGTGGTGGATCGGCGTGCAATGATTGTTGACATAACGGTCCCGCATGATGGGAACCTCGTGAAAGCCGAGAAAGATAAGCAAATCAAGTATCTTGACTTGGCTCACGAGGTTGTCGACATGTGGGATGTGGACTCAGCGATCATTGTGCCGATAGTTGTATCAGCCCATGGCTTAATTGCCAAGAGCCTCGACCAATACCTGAGGAGGCTCTCGTTAGGCAGCTGGATCAAGGGTTTGATTCAGAAAGCGGTACTCCTGGACACGGCTCGTATTGTTAGGAGGTTCCTCTCTCTGGAGCCCTGACCGCCGGTAGCTTGGACCCTGTTCCCGATACCGGTGGGCTACAATTTTTTTTATATTTTTAAATGTTTTTTATATTGTTTTTAGTTTAAGAAATGTTTAAAAATGTATAAGATTTGTGTAAAAATAAATAAAGGATATAAATAAAAAAAAATCTTTTTGATTTCTAGCCGCCATTGCCGTCGCCGATTGTGAAGCCCCCTCCGCCGCCACCATTGCCTGAGGATCTAGACTCCAAAGTGCACATCAAAGACGCTGTTGAGGCAGGCTGCGGAGAAGCCAAGCTAATTGGAGTCATGTCTGCTTTCTTGCAAGTTAGTAATTTTTTCATAAACTACCTATTAACCAAAAATATTAGATTTGTTTAATGTCTATGGTCAGTTTTTTCGGGTAATTTAGTTGCCCTAAAAATCTAGGGCAGTCTCGGAAACGTATTCCGTTTCCCACCCATTTTTAAGTCTCTGTAATTGGTCTTTTCGGCTTTTAGTATTAATCTCTTATATCTGTGGTGCATTGGTACTTTATTAACAATTAAATGTTATGCAGGTACATCCACAAGGGGCCAGCCTCGACTACGTAGTGTCGTATGTTCGTGCCATCTTCCCGCACGTCTCCCAAGCTACCATACACCATGTTCTGCAGAAACACACCGATGTGTTCGAACGCACCACCAGCGGCGTCGGCGCTAACATCGAACATCGCTGGTCCTTCGTCGCGTTCAATAAGAACGAGAAAACTTAAGTTCTAAGAAATAAGAGGGTACACACCTCTGAATATCAAAGTACTTCGTATATTGATTACATTACATGTATTAAAGATAAAGATGTAAGAACAAAAAATAATACTTCACGTACAAATGAGATTTCTAAATGATTAAAAAGCAATTTTGAAAGTAACGAAAATATTTCATTGGAAGCAGTATAATGTTAAAATAATGCTTATGAAAAATTCACCTGTTTTAAATGGTAGTGTTTAATTTCATAAGGTGTATTTTCGTTACAAGAAAGTATTTTTGAACCACTTTAAGCAGTTTATTAGGGGTGTACACATTTAAAAATATCTTTACCAAAAGGTATTGTATTGTATAACGGACTGGTGTCCGCAACTCCACGACAAAGCGCGTATTTTGCGTGCCGTACTAAAAGGTAGGTAATTTACAACTGATGAACTAGAATTTAAGTTTCACTTTTTTTGTGTAATCCAAGTGTTACTAAGACCAGCACTCATAGCATGACCACCGTAGAAACGGGTTTTGTCGACGGAAGAATCAACAAAATGACAGATCAATAAAAGAAATCTGTCATTTTGTCGATTGTTCCGTCGACAAAATCAGTTTCTGTGCGGGGCATGCTACGCGTGCTGAAGAAAAAAGGCATTTATATGTGATAAATAGGGATCGCATAGTCGGATGCATATTTATTTACCTAAAGTTTGAGTATTGATAAGTATAGAGCGCGCGTCAGTACGGAAAAAGTCCCGGTTTATAGATACGTGTAAGTACACCACGTATTTACACTTTTTTTTTACATTTTAGTGTTTTATTTCAAATGAATTGTCATATTTACCATTTTGTCCTATTCGAATATTCAGCAGCAAAATTTAAAATCGTATAATTTTGTATTTTTATTATTATCAACAAATTTTTTGCCTGTTTTTATAAAGATTTTAAATATTCATTGTGCTTATGAGTACTACATTCGATACACACTGACCCACCCGCAATAACTTCAGTTTATCCGTGATCATGGTGCTTGCAACAGCGCCGAAATATCGGGAACTCAAAGATAACAATAAACATGGTAAATATCCCGTTTTATACGTAGTTATAATAATGTCAGAGACCATGATAGTTTAAAATCTTACACTGTATTAATATATAAAATACCGCGACTCCGATTAAAAATGGCACTTTAAGAAGCCGATTTCATACTTTTGCCGGAAAAACGTACTTCAGGTAAAATAAATGCATCCGAATATCCGATCTCTAGTGATAAACTATAATTTTGTAATAAAACTTTTACTGTTTTTACGGAAAGGAAAACAATTATTTGTTTCAAAATAGTTAGTAGCTTCAACATGTCGGATGAGGCTACTTTTATGACTGTCTAGTATGTAGCGTATCTAAAAATAAAAATAAGTTCATTTCTAAATAAATTGTGTTTGGAAACTTTGTTTTTATTGAAGACAAAAACTAGTTTTACTAATTCGTTATAAGTTTTACTTGATTACTGCATATAACTTAACCCTCTGCTTTCTGTTGTGCCTGCAGATCATTGATAGTCTGCATATACTCTTCCGTAGCCTCCTCCAGATCTCTGTCGTTAGCAGTAGGGTCGCTTTCAACCGCCGGTTCCCCTGCGTTGCCGCCTAGACGCATCTTCAATCTTATTTCTCGCATCCGAGCCTCTAGAATTCGCTCTCTTTTGTTTTCACGATCCAAAACCTGAAGGATTTGTGGAAGAAATTCAATTTTTTTTTTTTAAAAAGCAAGCTTTTATAGGTAAGAAGAGAATTAGGTTTAGCTATAAAAATTGACGCGTATACAAAGTTAAGTGTCCGTGTTATTAACAGTTGAGGAGTGCTTTTGTGAGGAGGCGATCCTGGCTGCAGGATCAAGTCATGTCTGTCATAAAAAAATATTGTCACCAGAACCAAAGGTGTGTGCAAAATTTGAGCTAAATCGGTTGGGGGAACTGGTTTGAAATTCATTTGCAAGATTTGACCAATACATACTAAATAACAAAGAGCAAAGAAGTTCTCTGTGTCCTGAGCCGCATGCGGAATTTGTCGGGTTTGAACAAACCATAACAGGCGAGATCACTGATAAGATTTGTTCAAATCAGAGTGACCACACTCATTTGCAACGTGCCTGTAAAGGAGTGAATTGAAAGATTGGTGCATGTCGTCCGAAGCAATTTGTCGCAAGGACTTGTGAAATCAATTTGTAGCATGTAGTACTTACGTGAGTTAAAAGTTGTTTGTCATTCTTGTCTGCAGTACCAAGATTTTCCGAAAGTTCAGCTAAGTATACAGTTCCTTTACTACTGCCAGAAGCCACCAATAAACCCTAAAACAGATTTTTAAAGTGAATGTGGCTTCCCTATCTCTAGTTTTTACAAATCATGAGCGAGTCCATAAAATTTATGTCATAAATCTTATGGTTTAAATCGTAATAATGCTCCGTTGAGCGCGAAGCCAAGAGGTTCATTGGTGACGACAAGCTGGTGGGTACCCAGCTTCATAGCCTGGCCCACCGCCGTAAAGTTGCAATCTTGTCGGTCTTTTACAGACTGTTCTTCGGTGAGTGTGCCCAAAAAAATGGGCGTGCTCTTAAAATACAACAACTTCAATCAATAATATGAAATAATTTTGTTGTGTTTTTTAGTTTTTACTAACTCCTTCATGAGGGCGCAGACGCAGTAAGGGCTCATCGCAAAGTTGTGCTGTCACTAACGGAGCGCTTCTTCTTCGTAACAAGTCCCAACAAGACAGGCAGCCATCCCATTGCGTCACCAGCATCAATGAAAACCTGCGACAGACAAGGAAGAAGTTTCGGTAATATTCATGTATTTTGATTATACAGGGTGTAACAGAAAGGGTATAGTTATATGAAAGGATATGCTGCAGACCATCAAACTGAACAACTTCCTCCATGAAGAAATTTTCAGCTGTCCCATACTAAATTTCAATACCTACTCGACCCAAATGTATGGGACAGCTGATATTTTTTGCTTTTAGGATATTGAACCCATGGGGAAAGTTGTTCAGTTTGATGGTCTGCAGCATATGCTTTCATATGACTATACCCTTTCTGAGGTACAACCTGGATACTGTGCTGGTTAACACATTGGTGCTTCTTTTCTTTATAAGTTGCTCAGTCTTAAAGGATCAAATGAGCTGCAGATTTTTCTTATGTACGATGAGCTCCCGCATGACCAACTATACATAAATAAATGCGATTCAAACGCCATTTTTCATAGTAGGTACCTGATAGGGTTCCATGCACCATCCGTCAGTTTCGTGCGATGTGAATAAGTCCACAAAATGGCAGATTCGCGACAATCTTCGCTCCAAACTCGAGCAGTCCAGTCCCCAACAGTTAGGAAGTTTTTGACGAATGTCGGGTTCCTTTGCAGTGCGTATACAGGGCCAAGATGGGCTTCGTACTGAACAGAAATAGCATAAACGCCAATAAGCATTAAAATACTGTTTCTAGGACGAAACCCTTCCTGAAACTAACCTTAGTTGGAAGTTTCTCTACGGAATTCTTTCCTTTTCGATTGCCACCAATTACTAAGCCAGTTTCTGTTCCGACCATAAACCTGTGAAAGTCAATTAATTATTGTATTTTATTAGAAGTTTTGCGACTTATGACTCCCTCCTTGTACTGTTGAACCTGCCCGGGTTCGACTATCATTTCGGGCAGTGTTATTGTGTTTGTCCATTATGAAATTGCCTCAAGCACAGAGTCCAGATTTATGCCCAGTTGGTGGCGATAGGTTGAAGAATTAATCAGTCGCATGTCTGTGCCTTTTCTTTCGGGGACTACAGGCGTGATATTACCTGCTTATGTTATCGTGTTACTTATCTTTCGTCATAATTTACTTTACCTTGTCGGTATCGTGGGCTCATATTCAAGTGCTGAAATTCCAATCGCGTTATCAATACATTGCGTATCGGTTACCGCTTTCACGATATCTATAATCATGGAGTCGGTAGGCTCGCTCATGTTTCGAGTATCCCACCTGAAATATGAATTAATTCTTGATATTTTGCATCTATTTCTCTCCTTTATGAACTGTACGTAAGAATTCATAGAAGAAACCTCTAACCATTTAACAACACCATCAGGAGAAGCAGAGAAAAATTCAGCTCCAATTTTGGAATTGATGAAGAGTACGTTTCGAGCTATGTCCCGATGCGCCACATGCGGTGGACAGACTCCAGCAGGGTCCCCTCCTTTTCGTGTATCCCACCAACCAACCTACAAAGATATTAGAAGCCATTCTTAATATTCTATAGAGATTCAGACAAATGACTGTGAATTGTTGACTTACCTGTCCATTCATCATTCCACCAATAATAAGATGAGGATCACGAGGATTGTAGATTAGGTCCAATAACGGCTGTGGAGGTTTTATTACCAGCTCAGGAGCATTCGCGTTCTCTGCAAAAATGTGTTAAGTCCTTTTAAATTTGCACACTATCCATTAGGGTAAACAGTTAAATAGCAGTTCATGATGTACCAATGTCCCAAATGTAAGAATACTGTGGATTTCTTGAATTCCTTGTAAGCTCGATATCTGCATGAGCCACTGCCAGTTTCGCTCCTCCGTCTGCTTGCCACGACAGTGACCGGATCGGTCGCCTTCCTTCCGGTTCTCGGTACACATTGACGGTGTGACAACCACTGTTCTCTACCGGTGGAATTGTCGGGAGTTCTGTACAATAGGTCTCATACATATCTACAGCATTGTTTTGGAGGATATTGTGTTCCATGCTCTACGAAACAAAAAGTATTCTTTTAGACATATAATTTCGTCGTCGAATGTTAATTGTCGGTCTATGGTGTCGTACGTAAACACTTACATGTCCCAAGTGCATAACAGCATGAACATAGGCGTCATCCTTTTCAATTTTACGCCGATATCTCTGCGTTGCTTCAGGATCATTCATGTTGATGTCTTTTGGCCATCCTCCTTCAACATGGCTCACACCAGAACTTGTGTATTCAGCTCTAAATTGATAAGTAATGATGTAAGAAAAATGTATTCTTACTTATGCTTGACCTGTAATACTCGATAAGCGTGGAAGCCAGCACTTATTTGGAAATTTATTTTAAACTAGTATGAGCAGGATGATAATGTAGTGAGGTTATAAGGTTGTGAACCGATATTACTGCGTAAAAGATTTTTTCTTGGCGCAAGGTGCCACTTGACGGTTTTTATAAACCTGTACTGTCCCACTTCTATGCAAAGATCTCCATACATATCAAATTTCCCTGCACGTTGCCATGTCCGGCTAATCTACCATAAAAGCTTCAAAGTCACCACGTTAACTTACCTTACAGAATTTACCCAGTGTTCAGACATAGTGCCTGTATTCTGAATGGCAACGTTAACCGGATTTCGAAGAATGTAGTCAGGATAAAACGCAGGATTATTAGGTATGCTCACTATCATTTCTGGGCCATGATCTTCGAACAAAATTTGTTTCCCGAATTCTTTTCTACGTCTCTTGTATTCGTACACGAGTTCAATTTTTTCCGGCCTCTCCATGACTGTGAGTTCAGTTAATCGGAGCAAAGAAAGTTCATTTGAGATAGCCTTTGTTAGATCGATAAACTCACGGGGTTACCTCGGAGATATGCTAATGTGTTTGTGTGGTCTTCAAAACAATCAATTAATTTTTAACAATATTGCATCTTTTGTTTTGTTTAATAAGGTATGTAGATAGATAGGGTATTGTTTATACTAGTAATACAGATGCGTTAAGGCTAACAACCTTTCTAAATCTAGGTACAGACGCCAGCACATCAAGCTACAACAATCTGTCAATTTTTTTAAATAGATTTTATCGCTAAAGTATTAGGTTCAAGGTTGATTGGGAAAATTTGACAGTTCCGGGTAGCTTGATGTGCTGGCTACCGCTACACTGGTAGTTACGCTAAGTAGAAAATAAATCTTATTAATCTTCTTAGTTTTAATAATTGAAGAAAATAAATAGGTTAACAAAGATGTTCAAATAATTTAGTAGAGAGGTATTGGGTCAGCCTGTGTGGCGCGTCTTAGAGCCAGGACTATGAGGCGCGGGGGCGATGCTGCCAGCTTCACGGTGCATTGCTCCAAGAGAATAGCCCAACTTACTGCTCCTCGGTTCTCAGCTGGCATGGCTTTCAACTGGTCAATCTACAAGTATTAAAAACATACTTTAGTAGTTTTTAACTTCAATTTTGTGCCATGCATGGCCCTTGCATATTTTTTCCTCTATGTCAATGGCTTATTCTTAAAGCGAAATCTGATGAGCAGATCATCAAAGTGGTCACGGATATTTTAAAGTGAAGTTAAATCATTTTTTTTTTTGTCTTCTTAGTCCAGTTATATTAGGGTTTTTATCTCGGAATGATAACCTCTCAAGTTGTCTCAAAAGTCTCATAAAATCGTTTTTTTTTTTTTGCAAATATCTCAGTTTCTATGGCTCCAATGATGTTCAAATTTATGAAAAAAATTGTAGAGCAGAAAATTTGAAACAATTTTTTACTGTAAATATAAAAGTGCGCTATTTACAGAATATCCCAACGTATCTTCCAGAACGTTGACAGGCAGTCGAGCCGTCAACTCTCCAGTGTGGTCAGCAAAACGCACCCGGATGTTATCATCAGTATTATTATCCCTGCAAAGCAACGTTCAAAGTTGTCACATGCTAACGACTGAATTACTGCAATTAGCTGACTTGACAGTCGTGTGTATAATTAAACATACAAAGTATCAAGTTCTTCTAAATCGAGATGCGTAAGCAGTGCATGCAGTGACGCACAGAAAGGCGCTGCGCCTGCGACTCGGTCGCGTACTTGTGACACGGATGCCGCGCATGAGCGCTCGCCGCTCCAAGCTGCCCAAGCAGCCGCTTCACCACCTCCTGAATAAAATGGGAATACTGATTTGTCAAAAACTTTGACAGTTTATAGCTAGCCTAGCGTCTATAGCTTAGTTAATGCTAAATATTTTTTAATCATCATTCTCTTGTCCTTATCTTTATCTTAATGATCGGAGAATATGTGCCTCACATCATATTCATTCAACATACAGCCTGACACTGACCTGCAATTTGCAAAAAACGTTAGAAAATTTGAATTTCGCGGGCTACCTTGGCGCTTCCACCTTAAGGGATTACCTCATTTACCTCGATTACCAAATCTTGCAAAAATATGTAAAGTCACTAGTTATCAGTGGACTTTTTTTGCAAGATCATCCATTTATCAGTGAATGGCCGGACTAATTTTAGAATCACATCAAAATAAATGATGCAATATTAATTTGTTTACTACCGAAACTTGATTGAATCACACAAGAGAAATTTTGAATAAATATTGCAACATTGTTTACTAAAACAGGTGTGGCCCGGCTTTTCTAAAAGATAAGCACATAGAAACAGTGTTTTTATTTTGAAGTTGGACGACCAGACAGCCTCAGATAATCGCTAAAATTGGAAGTGTGACTCACGCGCCGTTGCCTGGTTACGTATGTGCAGCCTGAGGGCCTCAGCGTCTGCTGTGTGCGGTTGGTGTGTGATCACAGTTTTCGCACACACTTGCACGCTGACCGCTCGAGTTTTCCACGATACCCGAGCATCTGCTATGAACAGCACGCTTTCTAATGGACGCCATTCTTCTGCCCTGTACAAAGAGAAACAAAACTTAGAAATTGTTAATTAAAAATAAGGTTGCTTATCGCTGCAGCGCAATTTGGAGCTAGTCAATCGAAAGGCTCTTATGCGTGTATCAGGAATTCAGTAGACATACATACAGTGACAAATTAAATTTGTCAGTTAAACTTCACAGAAGTGATAGGTATAGATATTTAATGACAACAAAACAAACAAGATTTTCTACATTCATAATTTCATGTAGGTAACTACAGCTGTTTACAGTTTAACGGTTGCTAGTAGTAAGTTCCCCGCCACGTATGCGAAGTTTCGCCAGCTAAGTTAATTTGACCCAGTATAGAACCTTGATCGGTGGTACACGATGTGTCTGTGCGTTATTTATTACAGGACTATGTGCTGATTATGAGATTACGAATTGAGATATATGGAAGAAGACGACATGCTTCGCTAACCCCAAATAATTTGGTAACGGAGCAGGAGAATAAAGACGATGTGCTAATTATTACGATCGTTGGCCAGGGCTTAAATATGGTTAAACTTTTAGAAAATGTTAACCAGTGCTCTTGGATGATGATGTTATGAGAACTTCAAAACCTTCGGATAGTGTCGATGTCAAAAATGTCCAGGTTGATGGCAGCTGGCGTCGTGTTGTCCATGATCTCTACACCGCGAACCGACATGTCTACACCTATAAAGTAGAAAACGACAGGTAACATAAGATAGCAATTTTCTAAAGAGTTTATACATTTAGTGTAAATTTGCTTACCAGCCCTAGTTTTTATAGTTTTCGCAGGTTTCACTGTTTTCACAACTACCAGCAAATCCACGTAAACGTTGTTGCTTTCGTCTGAAAGAAAAGGATGAATTACAGAAAGTCGACTGTCTGAATAAACTGACTGCTGCTATGTTTAGTTTTCTCTTCCAAATCGTAATTAATCTAAATTAAGAAGCTATTACCTATCTACTCCATTAGGTGCTACATTGACCCAGACAACTTTGTGTTTAGGTGATAGAAGCAGAAAATTTGTTAAGTTTGTAGGTTCCGATACAAGACCCTAATGCTCAATGGCCGTTTTCGTTTCATCGCCATACATTTGGGCCAAATAATATAACGTCGTACTAGCGACTCGAAGAAGAAGAACCCGACGAGTCCTAGGTATAAAATGTTCAACGCACCTGGCAGTTTCAATACTTCAGCAAGTCCGTAATATCCAGAGGATTGTTTAGTAGGTACGTGTAGGAGCGGTAAGAACATGCAAAAGTCTTCGCCACTGTGAATGCTTACATCCGACATACCTTCGTTTAGGGTTAAGTAGAACGGAGAGGTCACCTTCCAAGGAAAGCAAAGCTTGTAACACATACAAATAAATAAAATTGAAGGGTCTGTTTGTAATATCAAAATAACAGCTTTTTACTGAATGCACATACGGCACTTATAACAAAAACACGTTTCTGTCTGGTTTCGGCTAATCTCCGAAACGGCTAAACCGATTTTGACGGGACTTTTGCTGGCAGATAGCTGATGGTATAAGGTCTAACATAGGCTACTTTTATTTTTGAAAAATCAAAACAAGTAGCAAAATTCGATTAAAAAGGGAAGTCGTATTTTTTTATAATAGTCACGCGAAAGAGGGTCGCGGGCAACAGCTAGTATGAAAATAAAACACTGCATACTGGTCTCAGAAATTCATCTATCTTAGAACAATACAACTAATTTAATTAGGAAAAGGAAGTTTACTTAGTAATAAATTCAAAAGCACTCACTTGGGGTCTGTACATTTCATTATCACCCGTTTTAACGCAAATTTTTGGAGACGTAATTTCAACTGTTAAATTAAGTTTGGTTAAGTAGGCATATTAGACAATGATTAGTTAAACATTGAAGATAGGTAGGTAAATTTAACAAATAAGAAGTAGGTACTCACCAACATCCCCTACTAAAAATCTTTCGTAAAAAGTTAAAACAAAGTATTCGGAGCCCCAAACATCAACATTGATGGTGTCCACATCAGAATCTCTAACTGTGAAGGATGTAACTCCTCTTGATTCACCGTTTTTCTTCTTTGATCCTATATTTCGGGGACTATTTTTGGCAATAACTATAGCGACAATCAAAGAATTTTTAATACTCATATTTAAATGATTTAATCTAACTCTTTGAACTCCCGCCATTTTTGACACTAGTACCTACAGAGTACCAATGCAAGGAGAAGATACTTCTAAAATCAATAGGGTTTTTTTAATATGCGTCAAAGATGAGGTGGATAAGTATTTCACTGTTTGGTTTGCAAGCCAGTCCAGGCACTGAAATGGCTTCGTACTGCTTGAAAAGAGAGTTCAGTGGGTAAGCTAGTAGCCATATGTGCTAACACCTTTATAAACATTTTAAATCAGTAAATTTAATTGGCAACACACAAATAGACTGTCAAAAAGAAATGTCAAAAAATTAATAAAACCGCCAAAAGAAAAATATTTTTGACTAAATAAAAACTAATTATTAGTTATTAAAGTGGAAAATTGAAATATATATTAAGTAATATAGCCTAAGAGCACCTGAAACTTTAGAAATCATGTTATTCAAGGCGGAGTCTAGTTCATCTAGTAAAACAAAGAATGTTTTTGAGACTCGTGAACTGGAAAGGCAAGATGTAGATTACACCGATTGTTCAAAACGGTTTCAAGAAGTGGCGAGAGATTTTTCAAAACAATATGCTCACATTTATTCGGCTAGGCTCAATACTTTTAGAAATATCTTGACTCCCATAGTCATGAAAAAGTGGTCAAATAAGCATAAGATTTTAAAACTATGTGAACTTCGTGATAAGGGTACAACTTGTGTTATAATTGGAACATTGTTCAAGTTTCAAGAATTAAAACCTAGTATCCTAAAAGAATTGTCAGATCAATTGGAAATCATACCGCAAGCTCCTAGGTAATTTATTAAAAATAGAGGTTAAAACATGTCCACTTTGAAAGACAAAGACCTGTTGTAAATCTAATGACTTGTTTCAGAACTCATTTTGTACATGAATCAGACAGTATAGTGCTGGAAGATGAGCTACAAAGAATTAAACTAGTTGGTGAATGTATTGATGTCCATCGCATTGTGACTGGTGTGGTTTGTGCTTTGTTAGGTATGTTAATTACAAAATCCAGTATTTACTACAACCTGTTTGTATTATCTGTTGTTTTTTTTTAAATTATCTCAAAAACAACTCATTCACCACTGCACTTTAGAGATCATTCAACTTTTTAATAGTTCCCGTTTGCGATGAATAAATGAATCATGAAAGTTAATCTTCTGAGCTATCATTAATTAAATTTCACTATTGACCAATTTTCTTCTTGAATCAATGACTCAGATTTTGTCAGACCAATACGTAGCGACCTGGACAGCTATGTTGTTTACCTCATTGAAGTCTTGGAGGGTGCTATTAGTTGTACACAACAGGCAGGAGAGGTGAGGTTAATCCATTTTTAAAATTGAGTCACTAATGTTTCAGGTTCCGAGGACGAAGATGGAATATTCACTATCAAAGATGTGTGTTGGCCTGGCTGTGGCATTCAAAAACCATTACCAAAGTTGAGTTCAGACAGGTATGACTAAGATATTTTTTTTATCTATAAAACAGCTTATGCACCCCTATTTTTCTAAATTATCTCTTATTTTTCAGATACATAGTACTCATGTCTGGATTGAATACATCAAGAACAGCTGATCACATGTTCTCAATGCAACTGTTGATGGAATGGTTGTCTGGACTGTCAGGCACGTCAGAATATCAGGAGGAAGTATCAAAGATTGTCAGAGTTATTGTTGCTGGTAAGCTTATTTTGTAACTAGCTGTGCCCTGCGGTTGTTCGGCCTTCTTCAAGAATTGAGCTATGAATTTTTTTTTTCATATCTGACTGGTATATGTATAGAATGTATCATCCTTTTCAGGTGGAGTATTAGCAAGTCTCACAAATGAAAGTGGTGTAAATGAGTCAGAGTTCATTGCTGCAGTGGAATTGATGGATTCTTTAGCAGCAGCTGTCAGTGCTGTGGCTCCTCTAGACCTTATGCCTAGCAGCAAAGACCCAACTGGAATAATGTTACCTCAGAAACCTTTTCATTATTGTTAGTTCATTATAACATTATTTTATCATTTATTTATTTTCAGCCTGTGTCATCCCGCTGCAGGGCAAAGACCTCCCTTTCTCCTTTACAATGAAATTGTCGTTTAATGTGATTGAATGGCACACTGATGTTGTATTTTGGTATTTCAGGTTTATTTCCTAAATCTATTGAGTACAAATCATTCAACCGGGTCACCAATCCTTATGAATGTGAAATTGGAGGTGTGTATTGTATTAGTCTCATAAACAATGTTTTTTCTTTGTGTATATAACATAATAATGAACATTAATATACTATTTATGTTGTTTTTAGGTTTCACATGTTTGGGTACCTCCGGTGAACCCATAAAAGACATAATGAGGTACAGTAAGCTTGATGACACCCTGGAAGTAATGAAGAAAACTCTACTATGGAGGAACATTGCCCCGACTTGTCCTGACACTATACCATGCACCCCTTGCACAGAGACAGACCCTTTTATTATTTACAATTGCCCAGCTATATATTTTTGTGGCAACTCAGCTGAATTTGCCACTGATATTTACGAAGGTAATATTATTTATGCTTTCTTAAAATATCCCAATAAAAGCGACTTTCTATCAATCATTTTTTATTAATCAGTACTAAGCTATTTTTTTTATTTTTTTAGGAGAGAATGGACAGCGAACCAGGCTTGTGTGTATACCAAACTTTTGTGATACCATGACTGTAGCTCTAGTCAACTTGTCGAATTTGGAATGTTACAGCATGAAATTTTCATAAATTTTGAATTGTTTTTAACTTATGAATTTAAATAATAAATTGCTATGTCTATCAATTAGTTACTGTATTTTATTTTACCGATCATAAATTAGTACCGTACTTAAAATCGAAACTTGCAACACTGAATGAAGTGCTTAAATAATTATTGTAATTATTTGAATACACACTAACAACTTAAGTTTATTTTAATCATTTGAAACGGATATTCTTATTAACAAAAATCATAACGTGCTTGTTATGTAAAGTAAGCGTGTTATGTAAAAAAAATTGAATTCACGATTGTGCAATTCTAAGGTCATATTGCGTCATTTAGTTGAGTACCAATCAGAGAGCGCTACTTTCTCAGAAAAATATTTTTTCTGCCTGGCAACTTTTTTACCTTTCCAACTCCCGCTTGCTTGCTTTCCTCCCCTTGACCCCCCTTTATTCTATTACTCATCAATGGCTCAAAACTAGTAGACGTGTTAAATTGTTTTTCCGTGCTAATATTGCGTTCAGGATGGGTTACTAGTATCTAAAGTTTGCACACCTACGTGTGCCGTCACACGTAAATAAAAATGTTGTAAGTACAAGTTTATTTTCCTTAGATTTATTTTGGTATTAACAATGAGGTTTCCATAGCATATTGCTTGCCGCCGATTTCCACCCAATTAACACTTCAAGCGGTACAATAGTTCATATTTATGCAGCTAATCATTCATTCACTTGTTTGTTTATCTTGCGGATATTGGCATAATTTTTGTTGGTGGTGTTGCGAGTCCTACTATCACCAAGACGAAGTTGCGCGGGAGATCTATCATTACGACATTCCGTAAAACAAATGCCAAGCGGTTTACAATTTCATTATGAATGCTTGTGGCACATGCACGAGTAGGTCACCGGTTCATAACATCACATTACAGTTATCAGTAATTTTGTAGGACGTAGTAAAATCCGATTATCCATGGTAATTTTGTAATGTTGCACCTTTTCTGAAATTGCGATGAAATGTTTATGCAAAATTGAAATGAGTATTTTGTAGGAGCTATAAATATCTTAAAACTGTTGTCAATCATAATTGCTTTATTTTTCCTTTATAAAATATTGTGGTGTTGATAAAAATCTTCCTAGCGGAAACATTGCATGGTATGGTATCAATTGCAGTAGTCTTTCAATAATTAATAAGAAGTATAGTACTGTATAACGCATTCATTATAATGTTATCTCTTAAACCATAAAGCGGTTTTATGCTCATTAGTCCGTCAGTGCATTACCTGGTAATTCTGTAAAACATATCATCATGCCTGAAATCCCCGAAGGGATCCTGTAGTAATCTCTCAATTTACTGTAGTTACTTGTGTACAATTTGAATATTCAAAAGCAAGAACTTAATTAATGCTTTTCAAAGTTAGGAAATATAGTGCCATTTGAAGCAGAATGATGAGTTGGAAAGATTTAAAATTTAAATGAATTATTCATACACTATTTTAAATAATGTTGTAACAACATTCATTTGTGTTGTTTTCAATCACAGGACCATACTAAATACAAATCAAGCTAACTGGTTCCAGATTTTGCAAGTCATACATATCTGATTTGATATTTTCATTAATTATATATACATAACTCATCTATGTAAAGTGTACTTTAGTTCGCTCACTGGGTAGATGAGTCACTCACTTGTTTGGGATGTTCATTGAATTGCTCAACGTTGGCCAATTATATTGAGTTACATTTCAAAAATGTTACCTATAACATAACACATTACCACAGTTAGTATTTTAGATTGGTTTTTGGTTTTTTTAAGTATTCTTACTCAATCTTTCAAACAAGTTCTTACATAATTTATAATCTGCCATTATACTATAATAAAAAAACATATGAGGAAGTATTTTTATAAGTAAATGTTTCATATTATCTTCATACAGAATCCCAAATATTTATTGCCATTTAATTATCACAATATTTGACCTGATTATCATTATTGTGTTTGTTTCAAATAATGATGTGCCAAAAAAAATCAAGCTTATCTTTCCAGACATAAATATCTATCCGTATTAAATGGAGTGTTGTAAGCTAAGAATCTATGTATTTGACGAAAATAACAATATTAAGATTATGTAGATTTTCAATTGTTTACTATGCGGAGTGGAAGGGACACCGACGCGAAAACGGTTACCACATAAAGTACATCATTCTGAGAATTTTTTCTTCCTTACATAGAAATTTTTCATTGGTTATTAAAAAAAAACAGCTGTTTCCTACAGAAGTGCAATACCTACACGGTCAAAATGTATGGAAAAACTGATTTAAAAAAAAATAACTTATGAAAAATTTCTTGTGTCAGTGTCCTTTCCACCCTGTATTCCATGAATCTCCAAAGATCTGATATGAAACAAATAAACATGGGACTGGCCTAGTTGGTCTAGTGGCCACAAGCGCGACTGCTGTCCTGGGTTTGACTCTCAGGTCAGGCAGTGTTATTGGATTTTTCCATCAGGATCCAATTTGTATGGTGTTGTGCCCGAGTTTATGGCAATAGGCTCGCTCCCTATTACATGGGTAATTATACATTACTGGCGAAATGTGGGTCTTTTAGATAGACCTCTGCCTTACCCGTTAGGGATTTTAGGCGTGATGTCGAACTCAGGGCTTGGGCACCAGCCCATGTACTATGTTCGCGCGTAAATTCCGACTATTATTTTGTTACACATAGTACGTATTATTTTTTTGCTTCTATCGTTATTCAACTTTCACAGTTGTTGAAAATAGCCGCCTACCTACCTAGCATTTCAAAACTTTGCGCAATCATGGTTTGTTGATGTTGAAAGTCAATGCAATCAACTATTGAGACATAAGTAAGGTGAAATATTCTGTACGTGATTGGTACTAAGATTCGTAAATTGACATTTATTTAAGCTATTTTGAACTTTATTTCTGTAGCAGCAAGAATGAAATCCAGTAGATTGGACTAGTAGTAACTGCGCGCTATCATTAATGACGTCAATGGCTTCTATGTATTGCAGTACGTACGGCTGTAAGCTTGCGATACAAATGATGTTATGTAGTAGTAGCACCTATGTATGTCTGTATTTTTTGTATAGGTACGGATGTCATGTATGTGTTCTGCCCCTTTATCAGTTTATTGTCAGTAATCAAATAACACATTTCTCTTCATTCACAACAACACCGAATCGATACTTACTATTTATGAGATGTTGGATTAGATACAATATCAGGTTGTTACGTCGTCTACTACATTCATAGATAACTATTTATTACTTCATTTTCCTGTGTAAAAGCATACTATTTCGCGATGGAAAAGTTAATGTTTCAAAGTCCACCGTAACATTCCAGTTATTTTGTTTAGCTTTATATAACGGGGTATCCGTTGACCGACTCACAAGTATTCATGCGAGCTTGTACGGTAAAAACTTGAAGCTGTAGTAAAAAACACGATGTCGGGCCACGCATACTTTCGTAGTCATCATGTTATGAATAATGTATAAAAAAAACTTGCAAGAAATCAAGACTGAGGTCCAAGGCTGATTTAATGTTTTTTGCGGCCCGTCTCGCAATATGATATTAAAAACGCTAAAGCAAGTATGCATGGACTGCATGACATCACATAATTGACGTAAATTATCATATTTGTGGCTCATTAACTCAATATTGCGTGAAGAGGAAAAAAATAATAATTAATTATAATTACACATAAAAGTGATCAATCTATGCAATGCGCCGAAATAAGTGGTAGAGGGAATGGATTTGGGATCTTACAAAAATTAATTCAACTGTAATATGACTTGGGGATCCGCTGCATGCGAGTCGCACGGGACCGGTCAATGTGGCGATACTTGGGAGAGGCCTATGTCCAGCAGTGGACGTAGGCCTTTCGGCTGAAATGATGATGATGAGACGACTTTAGGTGATGATTTAATTAAAGTAAATTCCAACAAATGTATAGTAGGTAGATTAAGACCTGTTTTCAATTATTTCATATTCGTGGTATAAAACAAATAATCTATTGAAAAAGGGTATGAAAGGATAATCCCCTTGTGATTTTATCAGTTTAGTAACAACAATCTTTATGTATATCCTCCAATCCCTGTCATATCTTATCCTTTGTGTTTGTATGTAACGTTGTAGTAGGCATAACATCACAATAGGAGTTGTTTCTGGTAATGCTAACAATATGGCTAAAATAAGATCATGCATGGGAATTTGTTTACATTACTGGCACTGGAGTACAATGGTATATCTTTATGTATTCTCCAATTATTTGACTCAAAAGGTAGTAAATACTGACTGCTGACTGACACAAAAAACATTTTCTCTAGTCTAAAGTAAGGTATATCTCATGATCTGCTAAAGGATTAAACAAACTGATGCCAACCAGCTCTTGGATATACAAATACAAGTTTCTAAATTGACTACTTCTTTCTTTGTCTCCCTATTTCTTCAATCAGGGTTGTTTCTTTCTGTATATTATTTTAGAATTATTTATAAATATATCCATGCATTCTCATGATATCCTTTACTAATAACTATATTGTTTGAAATACCTTTGTCAGGTTGTTAGGTTCTTAGCTGACATTTAGGTTAAAACGTAAAAATAACGAAATATTTATATACTAATTTATATGTGTGTTATTTTCCAGTGCCGCCATGGCGCCCTCAACGGACAGCTTCGTCCTTCGACAACAAAAACCACCATTTTCATCGGACTCTGATCTCCTCCGCCCCGCACTTGTTTTTACTTCTGTGGTAAGTTCTATTTCAATTTTCAAATTTTTAATATTCAGTATGGTTACTTATTATCACAAGACTAAATTCCTAAAAGATAATAAGATATCAGATGCAACAAGTGGTATAAGGGGAATGACTGTGAGATCCTGAGTCTATGGTATTAAGTCCCATATTGGGAGTTTACATGGAATTCCATTTTAATGGATTACTTTCGAATTTAATTTTCAAATAAAAAGCAGTCTTGAGATCTTAATATTAAAGTACAACATTAAACATTTTCAGAGTTTGCAACGCTCCAAGAATGAGTGCGAGTTTTTGGGATCAGGCGCCGGCTTCGGCCGGCTCCCTTCTTACTAATGAAGAGTGCTTCATCCTGCTCGATGCTGACATCGAACAGCTCTTTAACAACAATGATGGTATGTATTGTAGAAGTCGCCTTGTAGCTGTTCCACACATGCATACTATAGACTGCTTACATATTTGTACAGACTTCAAACCAGCTTCCCGTCCACACGTCTACACGTGCGGCGCAGACTTAAGTTAGTTTTTGTAAACCGGCTATTAGAGTAACCGTCAAAGCAACAGCCTCGGCGCGGTATCAAATTAACCAGTGTTTAAGTTCAGACATATAATTTGTGTGAGGCCACTTTTTGGCTTTGTGCCAAAACGACTTTGAAGACTGGGCACAATTAACTACTATAACATCGAAGCGATGTCGCTAACTATCGAAGTTCATTGAACTCTCTCGAAGTAGCTTTTTTTCTGTGATGAAGCAGAGAATTATAAAAAGGTTGACTGGTAGAAAATACCTATGGCATAAAGTCCGCCTCTGTACTTTTGTGCTTGAAGTGTTAAATAAATAAATAAATTAGCTAGAAAGTTGCAATACTAAGGATAAAGTTGAGCTCGAGTCTATCTGAGGTTGTTATATGAACTCATTTGTTTGTATCAAATTAATCTAAGACAAACACACAGATGCAGCAGATACATACTAATTGAAGACTATTCATTATTTATTTAGAATCAAAGTGAAAAGGAAGGCTTCCGAAAGCTACTCTAAAAAAAGAGATTCATTGAAACAATTTCATACATACATGGCGTGAGTTTCGCAACACTAGATATTTAAGATACATGATAAAATATATTTTTAAACACAGTATGTAATAGGAAACAATTGAAAAGCAACAGTGGCCAGTCGACATGTTTATCAATGGACATTGCAACACCCACATTGTTGCTCTGTGAAATGAAATTTGATGGATGTGTTTTCGGACAGAAAATGTTGTTATGGGCACCGTGAACACACGTTGAGAGACAGTGTTGCAGCAGCTTGTTTCTTTGTTGCTTAACATATATGGTTCTGTTGTTTGTTGCTAGTAGCATGTTGTCTGTCTTCATACAGATGCTGCCTGCATGGAAGAAAGCTTGATATACACGTTGTTTCTACCAGTACTTAAACTACTTACTACCTACTAACAGCAATAGAATAAAAAAACAAGTAGCATTTAGTTTGTTATTTCACCACAAATAAAAAAAAAGTGCTTGCTTTCAATAATTACCCAATATGTAATTATTGAAAACAAGCACTTTTCTGCGAAAATAGTCTGATACATAATAATTTATTGCAGAAACCACTGTATTCCTTCATTTTGTGGTTAATGAAATGCATTATAGTTCAAAAACATACTTTATTTTTTCCTTCTAGAAGCATTGTGTGATTTGTGTGTAATGTAATTAATAATGGATATCATTTTCCCTATTTCAATTACTCATGCAACATAAGCAAACTATCCATTGCCTTTTATGTCACATAACTTACGTCATTTAATTAATTGCATGAGCATTACACGTCAATTCTAAGTAACTTACAGGATAATCCCCTGTTTATTAAGACGAACTTGCGTAAACCAGGCGGTAGGATACGCTTTTCGTAAATAAAGTCTTGTTGAATAGTCACTTGATAATTCCCTAACGCGTCATAAAAGAAAACAAAAAAAAGGCGTGATCAGGAAACAACTTACCTAAAATATAGTCGGGTATGAATGAAATTACATTAGCATGCACGGATAAGCGTTTTGGATTATCCTATCTCATTTTGAAACGTTTTTGGTGGAGTGGCCTGGCCGCAAGAATCCGCATTAATTGGCATCGGAAGCCTTTTAACCTGCGATGGGACCTTTCAGTTTAGTAAGTTGCAATTCTAAGTGAGAGAAAGGGAAAAAGATGCATGACATCTGAAGAAGAGTTGGTCTGTGAGTGTAAATGTTATTCCACCATACTCCATGAGAACCATACCAACGACGACCTACTCTGCCATCGCGCTTTTCATGTATAGCAAACTGATTGAGCTCAATAAATTAATTGTTGCGCGTACGCACACTGTTGATTTATTAAACGTCCGCGCAATGCAGCAATAGATAGAATGTAATCAATGATTAATATAATAGTTCCTTATAGAGAGTATGATAATACCGCTTCATAATGTCTTCCATGACCTACAGTACATGCATTGCTACTGCATCGTGACGTAAGCACTAGAAGTTACATACTTGTAAAAGAATAAAAATAGATACTCTATCGATTGTTAATGTAGGTTGTACCTCTCGTATCACAAGTCAAAGTCAGACAGCATGATTATTAGCAGGGATAACTGCCCAGGGTGCGCTGTAAATTCGTCGGATTATCAAATTTATGAATTAGTATAGGGTGCGCTTAATTAGAAAAAAACACAAGACAATTTGGAAACACTGTGTTTTTACCTTGTAGGACTTTTCCTTATGACCAATGCAAACTTCTTTTTTTTAATAAAAAGCGTTTGAGACTATTTCAGAAGGACTGGTAAATATTCAGGGTTCACGGGATCCTAATGCAGACATTAGCGGCAGCATAAATGGCCAGATAAAATGGGCCCTTAAATATTAAAATGATGGACTTTCATATTCTTAGATAACGACCTTAATGAGTTGGTTCAAAAATATGTCATAATAACACGGAGCCTTTATAAATCCCGTCAGATCTGACGAATTGCTCATATTTAAGTGAAGTGCTTTTATTCAACCGGCCGAGATAGCATCATAGCTCATGGCAGACACATGCAAAAATCTTTGTTGCAATAAGCTCCTAAATAGGTGATCTTGAGCCAATCGTATGGCAGTTACTTGCTATTTATATTTGAAAAGGCAGAAATTCCTAAATTTATTCGCTCTTGTCTAGGTCCATGCCTTTAACTACAGTTCTGTTTAGGTCCTATTGAGGGCTGTTATTTTATATTAACTCATGTGATAACTAGAGTGGGTCTTGCTTGTAATAAATTCTCAGGCGTTAGCAGTTGTTTCCGAATTTTAACATAATATAAATAAATTTAACACAACTTTGGGCGTAAATAAATTGCATTAGGCTTAAGAAAACTCCAAAATAATTTACCAATAGGCTAAATAGTAGTTCATTTATCAATAAATTCAAATAACTTTATTTTGCTACGATATATTTGCTAGTTTTTTTGCAATAATGTTTTTCCTGAAGGACTGCAAAAAAACCTCGGCAGGTTATATGTGCATCGCTCTATCTCATAAAACGGAAGGTGAAATAGCAAGCATTTTTGGGCGAGTTTGACTGAGCGGCTTGAGCACTTTTAATGTCACAGTAGCTTAAATAACTTCGGAAAAAGTGTGAACTACTTTAAGTTCAGTGCGCAGTATGGTTTTTTATAACAGTTATTTAGAAATTACATGCTATTTGTAGGTTGTTGTGCATCACAATTAGATGACACGGTTGGCGCAGTGGCTGAGCGATTGACTGCTGCGCTTCGTTCGATTGTTCGATTCCCGCACGGGACAAATATTTGTTTGGTCTACAGGTAGTTGTTCCGGGTCTGGCCGTTTGTGTACGTGAGTTTAAATGTTTGTAAACGCACCCACGATACAGGAGAAATTGATGATGATGAAAGTGTTGGGCAAAGTTTTATTAAAAAAATCAAAAATCAAAATTTCGGGTTTGTTTCAGAGGTCGTGAACATTTTAATTTCTGGAAGTTTTTTCGTAGTAGTTCCACAGCTCAGAGAACTCGAATCGACCTGTTAAAAGTCATCGTGGAAACTTTGGATACTGCCGTATGCTTCTGCCATGTTTTAAGGTTTTACTGTATAAATAGTTCACTAATTACTTGAATTTCGATTCAAGTCGCTTGATGAATCACAAAGCGTATCAGCAAGTTAAAAAGTAATCTTGAGACGGAAATTGGAAATGAACCAATAAGCAGCTTGTATTTAACATGTTTAAAGCCCCACCTACTGCACAGGCTTGGATGCTGCGAATTTGCTTTATCACATTTATTTTATCAATCATATACTCTTAAAACAAACTTGGGGGTAAAGTCCGGAGCCGACACGTTTTATATCACATGACGAGGATAGCTATCGTGTGCGTACATTGACCAAGTATTTTTGGTACTTTTCCTTATATTCTTATTGTATTTATGCATTCTGGAGACCTTGTTTACGTCTTAGAATCGTTCAGCACGCGTGGCATGATCACCTTAGAATTGTAATCGATTCAAATGTGTTCTTTATTCTTTTCTCATATGAGCATAATGCTTACGTACTCTTGCTGCTAAAATGATAGCCGGTCAGCGAATGGTAGCGCGGTAGTGAGTGCCCAAAGTTTGTACAGACGTTAGCACATCAAGCTACTACAATCTGTCAAATTTCTTTAATAGATTTTCAACTTTATCGCTAAAGCATTAGGTTTAAGGTTGATTGGGGAAATTTGACAGTTTCGGGTAGCTTGATGTGCTAACGTCTGTACAAACTTTGGGCACTCACTACCGCGCTACCATTCGCTGACCGGCTATCATTTTAGCAGCAAGAGTACGTAAGCATTATGCTCATATGCTCGGCAGTTATTGTGCCAGGAATTTTTTTAAACGCTTTGCAGATTATGCGCTTCTGACTAGCAATCTTTAATTTAATACTTGTCGTCTTGTTTATTTCATCTTAATAGTACCTTAGCACTCAAATAGATGGACAAAGATATAACCATGCAGTGGGTGCGTGGTCAACCGGTTATCACAGTACTGAGATAAGACGGATTATTCCAGAATGCTTATATGGGCGTGGTTTTCTAGGTAGTAATAAATGACATGTAACAAAAGGCCCATAATCGTAATTTTGCCTGATAAGTGAAATAAAAAAAGGTTAGGTAAGAGAAGTCAACCACGTGGTTTGGGGACCCGTATTTTTTATCTGGTCAGTCAGTAGGTACTAAAATTTATATCATTTTAATAACATACTTACGTTACCACATTTTAAACAAAAAAAAACAAACTGAGATTATTAAAAGACCGGCTACAAGCCCACAAAAACCAGACTTATCTAAAAAACTAAAAAGTTCAAATCACTGAATGATTATAGACCGACCGCTTTAATGAGTCCTCCGCCTTGCCCCATCAAAGGCACATTAAGCGTCCACAAAGTTCTAACAATATCGCACAGGTAAAATAACCACAGTGCCACAATCCACGTAGGTATTACGATACTAATTCAACCAATAAGTGATCAGCCTTCAGAATATTCCATATAAATTGATACCTTCGCGAGGACTCATTAAAGCGGTCGGTCTATAAAAATTTCAGTTTTTCACAAATAAAAATAGAAAAGGTGAATGTTATGCAGTAAGGGATCCAATGATCGAATCAAAACCACTGGGGCATGAACCTTCCGACCACGTTATAAAGTAGGAAAGCTAGATGGTTACATAACCAACTGTCCGTTTCAAAAACAACTGTCTGTCACGTACCTAATTGGTGCTCTCGCTCAAACGTGTAGAACAGCACACGCGCTAGTAATCGATGACCTTATTTGGCACTGCCAGATAATGTACGCTCTCTGTAATCTATTGAACTATTTTATTGCGTGAAGACGTCAGCTTTTAACTGTCTTCAATGGAATTTTTGTACTCACTGATAACTATAATTGGACTTATCAAGATTTGTTTAAGTAAAATTTATTTTAGGCATATTTTAATGAGTATTATTATTTCTGGACGTGTATTTTTGGCAACTTAGTTTGCAGATTATGCAAATATACCTAAAACAAAGATGTAGCATGCGTGTCATTCGGTCGTCATATTTATCTAATTCATGATAGTTTACGAAAATACGACATGAAGTACTTTTTACTTCAATACCCTTGTTTTCAATTTCCTCGTTGGTCTAGTGGTCGTAAGCGCTACTGCTGAGCATAAGGTCATAGGTTCTATTCCTAGGTGGGATAGTGTTATTGGGTTTGCGCCAGGTTAATGGCATAAGGCTCGCCCCCTATTACATGGACTTAAACATAACGGGCGAAATATGGATGTACATACATAGCTACTGAGATACACCTCTGCTTAACTTTTCAGGGGTTACAGACGTGAAGTTGGTTTTGTTTCTAACTCAAAGCATTTATTTCAAATAAACCAGTTACAGGCACTTGATTTTTCTCAAAGAAAAAGATGCAGTCCAGCCACACCACAACCCATAATAACTTTGAAAGAACTGCCCATTCCGTAGATCTCCATGGAATCGAAGAGGCAAGAAATTCCATGGACAGTTTTAAATCAAAATGTTGTTACAAAATACTGAACATCTCGCCTGTTTTTTTTTTGGGATAAGATATAAACCAATATGCCAGTTATGTTACAAGTTTGACGCAATAAGGGCGACCGTTTTGCCAGTAACCGGACAGTGATGCAGATTCCGGGCTGGTAAATACTGAATGATACTGATGAATACTGGCGAAAATACCAGTTCTCGTGAGTCGACCTGGCTAAATCAAGGTAAGGTCCACGATCGGTACTCGTGTTTGCGGCCCCGAGGCAGTTAAATCTTTACAGTTCTAGAAAATTCGACCAATGATCAACGTGGGCGGGTTGACGTATTAACGTTATATAACCGAATGCTTCTCCCTTGAGCAGCCGACGTAACATCCTGCAGTGTAGTCGTCTTATCATAATTCGCTCCATTGTTATCAGCATCCATAATTATCTCGCGTGACCGTTTGACACAAGTCAGATAATTAATGTGGTTTATTCCTGACGCGACAGCACCCCCACGAACTCACCTCATGCACAATGATAAAATGTTAGGTCAATATGATTATAATAATATTTATTCCAGTCACGGTAAATATTATATATTTTATTAGGTACTAGTTGCTCCTCACGACTTCACTCGCGAAAATATTTAGTCTATGTGTTGTGACCATCACATAGACTCGTTTGGTCTGTTGCCTAAACAAGACTCTCAATCTGTTAGTCCTCACCTGTGGGTCTAACCATCTATCTCACACACCTTTCTTTTTATCATCGTTCTGCAATTATCCCAATATATTTGTGGTTGGTGCAGCATTTCTACTTCCATACTTCTCTACTAAGGTGGAAGCGCCAGGGTAGCCCGCGAAATTCTAATTTGCTTCCGTTTTATGCAATTTGCAGATTAGTGTCAGATCGTATGTTGCTGAAAAATGAGTCGCGCAAGTAACACATGTGTAGTTACAGAATTATAATTATTACGTGCGGTCTACCCTGGCGTTTCCACCTTAATCGTCAACTCAGCAGTCACCTCCTATGGCTCACCTCCTGTGTAATTCTAACTGCACTTAAGAGACCTGTCTTAAGCCACCACCAACGCCGTCGAAGTTCTGGACGAAGTTTATTTTACGTTACGACAAAGAAAACCTTCTTCTCAGCTATATCATCCTTTACGCAGTCTATCCATTATTTCTCCCTAAAAGCGTCGCCAGCTTTTGAGCTAGGGGAGGCAGGAGCTTCAGAAAAAAAAACGAATTCGAAAATTTCGCATCCCACTTTGAATAACTATCAAGTTTTCCATTGACCTTTTATTCAGAAACTGTACCGACGATGCGTTGTAATGCCACGAAAAGTTAAATAGGTTCTATGATTTTTCGGGCCAGGAACCTTCGCGGGCGTACAACCCACCAAAGTTTCATCACAATCTGGTCAGTAGCATAGAGGACATCATGGTTCCATCATGGTTTCATTTTTATTTATATACATAGATGTTAACGGGTCGAGCCAGAAAACTTTAAGAACAAAAACTATGGCTAAAACTAAGGCTGCAAGCGCGAGTGAAGGGAGCTCAAAGCCGCCACGGATTCAGAAATAGGAATTACTTTGTTGACGAAGCTGCAAGACAGGTTAGAATAGGTTCGACCCTTCATACAGTTTGCCTATCAGGGCCTAGTGGAGTGGCAAGGAGCTCCTACTTATTTCAGCCCCTGTCGTATTATATCGATCAATCAGGGGAAAATCCAAGAGGGTACGAAACCAGATGCAGGAAAAGAGCACCTCTGTGATATTTGTTTTTAGCAAGGCGCCTTCCGACTTACGGAATTGCGAGCAATTTAAAAAAAAATTATGTAAGTTTGTAGCAGTATTACCAGTAGCTACCGGCGACGCCCATGTCATCCACATTCATACTTAAAACTTTCCTCACGAAATTCTGCTCATTTGTAACTCTCCTTCATTGCTATAAGAAAACTAGCAACTAGCTTTTTATAGTAGCTCGATTTTGAAAGACCTTAATTTAATGCATTAGATTTTATTGGGCCAGTACTTTCCCTACGTCTACGGCATCTTCGGTGGCAGCACAGAGGTCGCTTGACTGAAACTTTTGGGGCTCTGAGGGTAGAATAGGAGGTGTAGAGGTGTGAGGAGGTGAGGTCTGCAATGATTTGTCTGTGCGCAGTAGTAGTACTGTTGCCAGGTGTCTCAAGAGAAGGCATAACTGTCATTGTTAAAGTGAATTGTTCCTATTTATTATATGTCTTGAATCGATTATATTATTATGTGCTTGAAATAAATAAATGTAAGAGTTTTGCAGTCACGAGCACCAATATGTATACACTTTGCTAAATTTAAAAGCAATTTTCGCGAGAAATAAGGATTGCAAATGTAGATAAGATCTTTTTCATAAAAATATGAGTTCCAAAATACTATGTTCGTAACAACATGAAATTTTAATCAGAACAGGACGCCAAAAGCGCTTTTAAAAGTTGTTAAGTGTTTACATATTGGTGCTCGTGACTGTACGAAGTGGTTTCGAGCCCACACGTGTCATGGACGCACCTTAATTAGTGCAAGTTATTTCAACATCACTGCCCTCAAAACGATGAAAGAAAATGTAAGGAAAACGGTCGAAAACATGTTCTAAAACCGAAATCGTGTGAGATTTACCATCCCCTACTGATCTAACATGCTGGCTGCACACTCACGTAGATGTGTCAAAACTTTAGGACCATAATTAGCCGATTATTTATGTGTGCCACTTTAGCAGCATAAGAGTTAATCGTTCTTGCTGACTGGTCTTTCGACGAACGGTTCCGTGCGCTATTACACATTGTGTTGGAGCTGAAGCCTAAGGCAGTCCACACCAGCAACCTAACCTAACTTGATCTTATTTACTAAACACCTCTAATCATCAAGATAGCAAACAGAAGTCATAATTAATAATAAGTAAAGTCATTCATATTGAATTAAAAGTAAACACATTACCCGAGAAAACGTGCCTAACAACTGTCACGCTTATTTTAATTTTAGAAGGCTACAAAGATTAAATTAAATTGCCCCTATATTATTATTTTTTCCGTTTTTAAGAGGCTGTTTTCTCTTCGTAATCCTTGACTATACAAAGCGAGATATAATATCTCTATACAAATAATAATGAACTATTCAAAGAAAGGAAAACTTTACCGGTTGCCATGTCGAGTGCGTGGGTGTGTCTTGATAATCACTTGCTTGGTTAGTGACTGTAGTTTGGAGATAAGAATAACGTCATCAAGCATCTTCTAAAAACATATTTGTCTTGAGTTACTGGCCTCTGTTCATGTTTTCAATTGCATATCGCCTGTTTGCTAGTTTCCATTATTTATCTTGTTTCCAATGAAAATATGTTTTGACATTTAATTTTATAACATGTTGTTTGTCTTTTGCTGTATACGGAATATTACGGACTTAAGGCGTGGTTATTTTAGTATTGTTGGTTTTGTTTCTCAGTTAAAAATAAAAAGCTAATTATTTAAAGAAATTATTGAATACTAGCAGTCTGTCATGGCTTCGCACGGTTGCCTATCTTACTCAGGGATAATGTAGCATTCTAATGGTGAAAGAATTTTTTAAAATCGGTCCAGTAGAGTTTGAGTTTATTCGTTACAAACATACAAATTATTCCGCTTTATAATATTAGTATAGATAGGTTTCTGAACCTTTTTATTTGACGAATAGGTGCTGTTTCTGATAGGATCCACTAGGCGATGAATGTCTTACCACCCTGCTAAGTCTTGCGAAATCGCAAGGATATGTGGCACGCGATCACGCACGTGTAATTATAAGGTCTGTTTCCCAGCACTGGGAACATTATAGGCAGATTATGCTTATACTATATCATGCGGTCGCTCGATCCACGTGTCAATAAGTAAATCTAAACGGCAAAATGTCAAAGTGAATATTGGCATTGTGACAATCAAAATGACATTTACTTACAGATGCATTTGATGAATTTCCTATTTATGTCAAACTCAACCCATAAATTGCTAGCAAGTTAACCCAAATAATGAATTGAAATATAAATGTGAATTTGAGATGACAAAAATTGGATTAATTGGTAAAGGATTACGGCAATCTTATGTGCTTACGTTAAAAAGCAGTTAATTAGATCATCGATCTAATTGTAAAGCGTTTCAAAAATAAAATCTTCAATTACACACTACAACTATTAAAATAATTGTCAAAAAGCTCTCAGTTCACAGCAGCGCTAAATATTCTAATTTCAGTCATCTAAATATGCCAAACTTTATAATTTACGATTTTTTTCAATAAGTCTTCAATATTATCTTCTTCAGCTTCAGCATCTTTATAGAAAAAGGCTTAAAAGATGATATAAAGTAAAAACGATTTAAAATAAATGATCAAAACTGAATGTAAGAATCTAACGTGACCCTTATGTTTTATCAGGGCAATCTTAAAAAAAATAAGGCATAAAATGAACAATGTAAAGATGTTTTTATAATAACAGAAATTATTGTTATGACATTATCGCTTAAGATTTAAAGCATCACGACATCTGGGCGTTACTTTGACGTAATAACGTGCGGCAGATATGGTTCATATATATATTGACGTCTTCTCTGTTCACGCTGTATTTTGTACATTACTTATCTAAGCTACTTACCTTGAAGCTTCTGCGACTTGCTCATTCGCATTGCTCTAATTATTTTATTTAATTATTTGGGATTAAAATCAGTTCGGTTTTGTGTCTTAATCAATCACAATAATTGTGCAAAAATGTGTTGTTATAAAAATAACGGAATGTGTGACTTGTGTAGGGAATTCCAGTTATCGCTGCTACAAAGTAAGAATTATATTTTATCTGCATTTGTTATATAAATGAGATCTATGTTGAATTATGTGCATAAAGAAAATAAGGATAAAGAATAATTTATAAGATTTCAGTGAATTAACATTTTTTCTTGAAACGTAATACAAAATTAACATAAAAATAAAACATTAACTACAGTAATAATATGCCACTAAGATATTAATTAAATAATCAACTTAAATGCGCAGTATAAAAACTAACTTATAATTGCGCACCAAACGTTTATAAAGCTTCAACAATGACTCGTGACTTTTGACCGACAGTTTTCGCACAAACATCCACCAAGTGACAAGGATTTTTAAAATACTGTGAGCCTTCAACACTTTTTAAAGTGATCTTCTTTTGTCCACAGATCTGCTTAAATCCTTCCCAAGCGCTGCACCGAAGACGGAATATGACAGCTACCACCTTCACGACGACGTGTCGACGAGCCTGTACCCTCCGTCCCCACCGGAGATCAAGCCCAGTCGCGCCGAGCTCGCCAACGATCTTCTGCAGCAGCTAGACAACAACTGTAAACAAGGTAAATACTTCATTTATTTTTCTTGTTTGTTCCCTAGTTCCTTAGCAAGTAATAAAATCCATGCTCCTACGCCACGTCTCCGAAAAGCCGGAGAGAGGGAAATGCGAGGTATGGCGTTCAGTATCAGCGATTTGCACATATGTGATGGTCTAGCATAAGATTTTCAACAGGGTCTTGGTTTACTAAATACTGTTCGAATTTGATCGTCGATTTGTTACTAATCGCTTGGGACTTAGCGGATCACGCGCATCGTTGTGGACCGATGGTTATAATAATGACCTTAGAAGGTTCTTATAAGGAAAAAGAGCTAAATTATAAGGACTAAAGAAAAATGTCTGATTGGACCAAGGGATATCGATACGCCGCTTTGAACAATAAGGAGTCTTTAAAACTCTTCAGATTTAATTATGTTTTTTTTTTATAATTTTGGCAATTTCCAGCTCGGTATTGAGTGTTGATCAAAAACAGTTCGCGACTGTTTTCCTTTTGATTGTTGTTATCATTGTGAAGGCAGTCCGTTGATGTGGATGCTCCATGCATATTTGGTCAATCTCATCAAGAAGGTAATTTCGTATCGTTCCGTGTAAGGTCGTTTCCAATCTTTAAGTAAATAATGGTCAAACTATGTATTCTTTCTTCATAAACAACCAGCTTCGGACTGTTTTGTTTTGGTATTTAGTTTGATCCACAGTTCGCCAATCGATTGCTTTTAATCCAATTTATTCGACCTTGCAAGAGAAAAAAAAAATGTCATAAGTAGGTCAAGAATTTTGCCTTAAAAGGGTTATTTTTTTTTTTTGCTCGTATCAGTTTCCTTTCTTAAATACTTTTGGGACCTCGGCCATGGTCATTAGGAAGAACAAAAAAAATAGCACTGATGAATGAGATTATTGGGATTTGGTAGATGAGCTATCAATTGTCAGCACATGTCACAACTAGTATCTTTGTGGCATCACCTCTGTGAGTGTTTCTATAATTAGGTATGGTATCAAGCTTTATTTAGAGTATCACAATATTAACATTCCACCATTATTTGATTACGTGTTAGACAGTTGTAAATAAAATTTAAACTTATATCTTGTTTGAGGTATGCTATCAAAACTGAGATTTGGAATATTTCTATGCCAGCACGGCATGCACGCATGCATGAATCACTATATAGGTAATGTTAAATAAGATTGGGTTTTCTTTCAGTGGAGGATGATAAATATGAGGTACCTAAGGACATATATTTTTTCTAAATATCAATATTACAGTACAATGTGACCTCTAGGCTTTATATATGCCATTAATCAATTCAGTTTGTGATTTTTCCCAATGCTAACTTAATGAATAATAATCGTAGGTACGTCTGATTATTTCAAGGCTGCAATCAGAATTGAGATTAACTGTAATATGATACCCTTAGATAGCACGATGTGACACACCTCTAACCACTACTTGTCACTTAATGTTTGCGTGATTTTAGCCGACTTTATCAACGTTTGCTAATTAGCCATTAAAGCAGATAATGCACTGAGCAGGCTTAGTTAGCCCAGCCAATCCGATGAGTAGTACAGTTCCGTAATGATGCCTGATTGGTTCATGTAACTTAGTTGTTGCAACCAATGGGGCTAAAAGTGACGCAGCTTAAGCATGTTTGATTCGAGAACTCTGCCTATCTGTGTCCATCGGATTTGTCAGGTCAGTTGACAGTAACGCCTGCTGACTTCGTGCGTTATCTGTGAATGTTGATATCTTGCTTAACATTTATCACAGGCGCTCACAAAACTTAAAATACAATGTAGGGATAATAAAATAAGCTGAACAAATTCGTCACCTATATTTAGGTACTTAAAGGATTTTTTGCTGCGTCCTTACGTCAAGGCCAAGATGAGAGAAAAAAAATCTCAAACAATACGGCAAGTAACAATAGTAATTTCAGCTATATTGTTTGAAAATGAAAATTAACTATGGTTCATTAATGTCATTCATTCGATACGCATACGGCTAAAATTATTGCATTTAAACCCATAGAAAAGATTAGCTATAATTTAAATTTCCAGTTCCATAATTCTAAATGGATGGATGGATTATTATTACACTATTTGACATTTAATAGATTAAACAAAAAAAAAAAACAGTAGCATTAACGCTATCGGTATAAAAGGCACAGGTTATTCAAATCTAAACACGTGTGTTATGTGTGAGTTCATTTGTAAAGTATCCAAATAGAAAGGGCCAACAGGCGCAGGTTGTTGCTCTGTTGTGACACGTCGTCGAGGCCTCGATCAATTACGCAGACAAACATAACGTCGTCGGCTACTGGCCACATTATGTGCCCAATATTATGAAAGCACAGCTACATAACTTTGCTCTTGTTCAGGCTAAATGGGTCATGTGTTTATTTTCATCATGTGATTACTAGCTGTTGCCCGCGACCTTCGTATGTGTGAAACTATTTAAAAAAAAAAATTAACTTCCCTTTTTGAATCGAATTTTGATACCAATTTCAAGGGTTTTAATTTTTTTGCACGGAACCCTAATAATTTACTAAAATAAAAGTAGCCTATATTAGGCTATATAACACAGCTGTCTGCCAGTAAAAGTCCCGTCAAAAATTGTCCAGCCGTTTCGGAGATTAACCGGAACAAACAAACAGACAGACAGACAAAAACTGAAAAAATGTGTTTTTGTTAAGTGCCGTACATATTTTAAAAAGCATTCAGTAAAAAGCTGTTATTTTGATATTACAAACAGACAATTTTATTTATTTGTATAGATTGGATTTCCGTAATACAAATGTCGTCACCATCATTCTAAGTAAATAAGCAATCAGGGAAATAAATACGTCAATATTAACAGCCCAGACGTAAAAAAATGATTCTGCCAATCAATTGACGGCCGTTGAAATAGTCATTTTGTATCATACTTTTATATTTCATGCATGCTTGTTGATTAGGCTGGCCGATAAGTGAAAATGTGAACGCAGCATTGCACATCAGCGTTGTATATTATGTTGGCTCGCGGAGAGTAGTGGGGAAAGGCGCGGGGGTCCGTGGTCGGGCGGGCGAGTGTGCGCGCGCGCTCAGTTCTAAGTTGCGCCGCGCCGCGTTTGCTGGTGACCGTTCTTTGTTTTGTAACCCGTGACAATAAATTCGAGTCGAGAAGCACATTTTGAGCGCTCGCGCTCTCGTTTTAACCTATGTCTGCCACCGTCGATGCGCTGTCTGGACGCCGTTAGAATGAAGTGCCACTATCGTTGCATCTGGAATAAAGAGATAGTTTTCAATTCACAAAAGCTTGTTAAAAGACGTTAGATCTTAGGATCTGGCCCTTGAACCTTCAACGACGACCATTGCTCACTCCACGAGGATTCCAGTTTTAGAATACCACTGCCCATATAATCGTTTATCGTTAGAACTGTATTGTAGCAGTAAGGACATTAAAGGACATTCTTGTTTGGAATAGTAAAGCAGTTGCTATAACATAATTGGACTTCGTGATGGCTCTGGCAGATATGTATGTTGGTAGGTAGCCCTGGCTTCTTTTTTCTTATTTTTATGTTTACTTGATATTATTTGTTTTGTTATTCAGAGTCATTCTGGCGGAAAGGCGAAATCAAGGTCTTAATGCTCTAGTTCTTGTTTTGTTCTTTGTGTAATTTAATGTTTATGTCACTGTAACTCAACTCAACTGGTTTTTGTGTGGTAAGTAGGTAGTGTTCAGCTCGAATGTTTACTCCAATTAAGTAACTGGACACATTAACGATTCCATTTGGAGCGATAACTCAACTGCGCAACAAACTTGTTTGTTTGTATAACAACATGGATACAGTTCTAGCTTCACTTTGCCGGAAACATTATGAGTATGACGTACGCCGATATCAATAAATAAAAAGTATTATGCTGATGAGGTTGATTGTGGATTCAGTAATATTTATACTTGAAAAATGAATCTGACTATGTAGACCAGTTATGAATACATAGAAGTTTCTGAAGTTTCCTGTAAGTTACCATGTAGTAGGTAGCAGCTTATTTATTATTTATCACATCGGCATTCATGTTGGAATTCAAGTCTCCCTGCGCAACAAATATACTATAGCATGCTTAGGTTGTGGTACAAGTAACAAGTTACAGCGTGCTCATATTTCAGCTACTAAGTAATGTGAATTATTGTCTGACTTTTCAGCAGCATTAAATTCTTTGTGTGATAAAAGTTGTTGTTTATGACATCTCATACATAATTGTATTCTTGCATATTCTAGAAGAACAGTTAACATCTAAGAATAGCTGTTCGTTGATAACTCGGGCCGTGTTTTACTGATAAACCAGTTCGCGTACAAGGCGGCCTTGCTTGCTCGCTCGCCCAATAATTAAAGCGACTTATTGACCACTTGTTTCCATTCCTACACATTGATACAGATATGACCTACCAATACACCTTTCGAATATAGGATAAATAGTTATCTTCGCACGTATTGTAAACGTGACAAAATATAGTTTACTTTTTTCTTTGATTGCCTTGCTCCGATTTATTATCATTGTCGTTTTATGAAACGCGTCCTCCAATACTTGTTGTTTTTGTTAAAATTGATGTTTGAGGATACGCTGTAATAAAAATGAAAGGCTTATCCGCTCCGAATTCCGGACAAACGCATACGCTTGCATGTGCTAGTGTGATAGAGACTTAATGTTAATAGAAAAAAACAAAGTACCGTTAAATTAATTCAGTATAAAAACAAGATCACTATTCTGCTACGGTTATAAAAAAGGCCTGATTTGAGACAAGTTTATTATAACAAGGCCGAATCAGCTATTTAGATTTTTTCAACATGGAATATTCCTACTTTTCCTTAAATGGTAGCGAGTTTGGTCATAAACAAGTTTAAAATAAGATGTTGACGTCGCAGTGGCGAACTTATCTAGTGATTTGCTATCGAGGGCGCGGTGTCACCGAACTCTGATTGTGCAGGTTTATCTGGGGTCAGGATGTTGCAGTCGACCGAGCTACTTGCTAGATATTTGTCGCTAACTTGGCGTTTCTATAATAGGCCAGTAAACATCAAGAGAATACTATAGATAATATATTAAATTGGTGTTATTTTCTCCTCCTAAGGTCTGAGACACCAATCTGAACAATTACGTCCAATTGATTATTGATTGCGCTGCGGCGACGGTCATCTCTGTTCGTTGCGCTTAAATTCCCAATAAATACTTGTCTACTTTTACATTTTGTATCGCCACACGAGCACTCCATTGCATTGCATTCATTTTTGTTACAATAAAACTTGGTAAATGCTATTTAGAGATCAAATCAGTCACGATCTTCTCAAAAATGATCTACCTATATAAATACAATTTTGCTATCAAATCCATCAATTCAATAAGTTCTTTTTTGTTAAAAGATTGAAACATCTTAAAATATATTACTTTAATATTGTTATTAAAAGTGAATGCTCCTGCTGATGACTTTGGTGATAGGCCATTAATAAATAAACGAATCTATAGATAATTTTGTGGTCTACGACCTAAAGTGGGTTGATGGTTGTGCCTTGGTTGAATAATGGACATTTAATCTATAAATAAATAAAATTGAAGTGTCTGTTTGTAATATCAAAATAACGGCTTTTTACTGAATGTATATTAAAATATATACCGACAGTCGACACTTATAACAAAAATACATTTTTTTTTCAATTTTTGTCTGTCTGTTTGTTCCGGCTAATCTCCGAGTCGGCCGAACAGATTTTGACGGGACTTTTACTGGCAGATAGCTGATGTTATAAGGTCTAACTAGGTTAGGGTTCCGTGCAAAAACCCTTGAAATTGGTAATAAAATTCGATTAAAAAAGGGAAGTAATATTTTTATAATAACATCACGCGAACGAAGATTGCGGGAAATTATTAGCAGCTGGTAAGGTATAAATAGAGTAATTAATGATCGAACAATGGCCCGTCACTTCTTCGGGCGCCTGCGTGCAACATGAGACACTGTTTATTTAGTTCAGGGTGGATACCTACTTTGCATCTTTGCTTACGTTGTAGTCCTAATACCAACGCTTATGACTTGAATAATTTATTGTTTTGCATAATTTGTTCATTTTAATCGTTAACGGAATTTTCCTTACAAAGCTATCTTAATGATTGTTGAAGTAATACATTATTAATGTACCTCTAAACGGTACCTTTTAAATATTAATGAAAGTAGTAATTATTGGAAAAAATATAGTCTGAAATGATTTAATTCACCTCATATTCTGTTGTAACGTAATTGAGACAATTTTATCAATCATCAGCGTGTAATTATAGTCATAAACAAGTTCCTAAATTAAACTCTTGTTTCTTTTCCTTTGCAGAGAATATCTTCTCCAATTGGCTAGAGGAGAAATCGGAGCTTCCTATTTTTGAGAACATCTCGCAAGTACCGGAGCGCGTAGAGCCGCCGGTGTCGCTGCCCCTCGCGCCCCTCGCGCCGGCCTTCGCGCCGCAACCCACGGAGGACCTCCTGCGGGAGTTCGAGACCGTGTACGGCGCCGTCGAGTTGACTCACCTCACTCCGCCCCAGAGTCCCCCCGGACCTGCGACTCAATTGCTCCTAAGCTACGCTCAACAAGCACAATGCGCCACGTTCGCGCCCGCGCTCCCTCTCGTGCCATCACAAGACCAGTGGGCGGCGGCAGCGGCCGCGCCCGACGCGCCGCACTACGACTGCGGCTACGAGGACGTGGAGGAGCTCGTGCGCCACCGCGCCGCGCAGCTCGCGTCGCCGCAGCACTCGGGCGACAGCGCCAGCGTCTCCCCGCAGTCGTCGCCGCCGTCGTCGCCGCGCTCGTCCTACACCGACGATGAGTGGTCGTCCTCGTCCAGACCCAAGCCTTACTCGCGTCCGTCCGACGACCGTCGCTCTCGCAAGAAGGAGCAGAACAAAAATGCCGCGACGCGTTACCGCCAGAAAAAGAAGGCTGAGATCGAAGACCTTCTCAACGAGGAACAACAGATGCGCGAGAGGAACTCTAAGCTCAGCGACAAATGTTCCGACTTACAGCGCGAGATTCGCTACCTTAAAGGGTTAATGCGCGACCTTTACAAGGCGAAAGGCCTCATCAAATAAACCACCATCGCCGCCACCTCCAGAGATCGGATACTGTCAATATGGCGCGACAGAGAAGCGCGCATTGTGAACCCTGTTCAAAAAGAAGTTGTGGGAGTTTCGTATATTTTTGATGATAATTAACATTAAGATATATAGATTTTATTTGTATCTCAGATAAGCAGATCTTAACTCATCGAGCAGTAAGAACCATTTTCGTCATTAGTAGAGGGATACAAAATAACACCATCAGAGAAAAAGGTGGCGCCCTTTTCATCTTTCATTTTTCTTTCATCTTAGAGGATAGGTCGCATTCATTGTAATGAAAATATGAACTGTATATATACGCGTTAGCGACTACTCCATAAAATATTTTTGTAACACCCGTGTTTTAAATCAATTGTTTATGTTATAAATCAATTAATTGCATTTTTGTCACCTTTTAATGTTTTATGTTTTCTTACAATATAAGGAATGCGATGGCGTATAATTTCTGTTTTATTTAATCATGAAAATCACTTTACCAACAAACTGCGTCGTCAGTTGGGAGGATAACATTATTAAATGCAATCGATTGTTGGAGGTTCCTGATAATCGACTTGCATAATAGCACTGACCTCAATAATGTACAATAACTTCAATTATATTGGTGCTGAATTATTTATGAAGTATTAGAAACTTGCAAGGTATTTTTAGAATCCTACAGTAACTAATGCCTTTATTTACGGCAGGATATTTCAAGCATTACTTGACGTTAAACATTATTTATTGTTATTGTAATGTTTTGAATTATGTAGGAACTGAGGGTCAAAACATACTAACGCCACTGATAACGCCAATTGGGGCGCAGGCGTGTTCTTCGTCCGACCTCAAGTGCATCGAAGCGTCAGATGTCGACAAAACGCCTCTGGACTTATACGCATACACTCATTATACTCGACCTCGTTAAGAATGATACCTAACTAAACGACCCACCGTTTTCACTCTTCAAGATTGATTATGCTTCAAACCTGACATTCTTGGAAATTGGGTAGGAAACGCTGTGAATTCTCCGAACAATACAATAGAACGGCTGCCTACGCTTACTATAACTGCGTATACACACTGTCTTCACCTCACTTGAGTGCACGTTGAACGTATGTGTAAATATCACTATGTCTTGCTGCTATCTGGCTATATTCGAATACCACTCGATCAACCGAGTTCAAAAACATGTTACCCTCAGTAATACCTTCAACAGTAGATGTAGAATTTATAACAACAGCTCACCTGTAACAACACTACGTGACCTAAGAATCGAACCCATGTCCTTATGTTCAGTAGTAGGGCTTGAGACTATTCGACCAAGGTCCAGTACACACCCACGGAGGCGCGGCGTAGAGACTGAGAAGATAACAACCTATGCTAAACCTTAAAAAACTGATATATGGTTGGAAACGGCATGTCAAAGATATTTATTTTTTATTTTTTACAAAGACGTTGCCCCACACAAGGAATTTCTCCCGTATCGTGGGTGCGTTTACAAACATTTAAACTCACGTACACACACAGCCAGACCCGGAACAACTACCTGTATGGAATCGAAACCGCGACACGCAGCGCAGCAGTCAATCGCTCAGCCACTGCGCCAACCGCGTCGTCAAAAGTATAGCGGACCCGCTCGGCACACTGGCAAGATGCTATGCCAGCGTGTGCATCTGGATGGGGGCTCATTTTTGAAATTCTTGAGAAACGAAATAAGACTTATAGGGGAATTAGTTAAAAATAGTAAAACCTTAAAGCAAAAGACCATGAATTTCTTAAACGCATCTCAAAAAGTACTAGCTCTGAGTTAATCATTTTTATTTCTATTAATCATTTTTATTTAAGAATTTAGTTAAGAATTTCTTAAACATTTTAAGAAATTCCCAAATCTGTAGAATATAACATTACAAATTTATGGCAGTATATCTAGGGCCCTCAATTCAGTAATGTCTGGACTGAGAAATCTGCAAAACATGAATTTATCTGAAGAAATACATAAATACTACTTAACATCCTTTAGTTAGATACCTCTGTAAATAAGTAAAAAAGAAATAATGAAACAAAAATTAATTGTTAAAAAGTAAATGAAAGTCGAATTTTACTAAAACAGCTGAACTGAGGGCTTGATTTTCGGCTTTATTGACTAGGGTCTACCTCATAGACTAAAACATATTAGAATATTTTTTTTTTACTACTTTTTAACTAAAATGTAACATATCGTCCGTTCCGTCCGTTAGAGGAACGGACGATATGTTACATTTTAGTTAAAAAATAGTAAAAAAAAACTTATTTTAATTTGTGTTAATCTATGAGATTGAGCCTAGTCAATAAAGCAGAAAATATTGGGCCCTCAGTTCAGCCGTTTTAGTAAAATTCGACTTTCATTTACTTTTTAACAATTAACTTTTGTGTAATTATTTATTTTTACTAATTTACAGAGGTATCTAACTAAAATATGTTAAAGTCGTATTTATGAATTTCTTCAGATAAAATCATGTTTTGCAGATTCCTCAGTCCAGTCATTACTGAATTGAGGGCCCTAGATAAGAAATTCTTAACTAAATTCTTAAATAAAAATGATTAATAGAAATAAAAATGATTAACTCAGAAATAGTACTTTTTGAGATTTAGACTATGTCACTGTCACGCGTCTGGATTGAGGGCCCAAGTTATTTGATCATAACAGTTTTAATTCACGTTTAAGAAATTCATGGCCCTATGCTTAAGTTTTTACTATTTTTAACTAATTCCCTATAAGTCTTATTTCGTTTCTTAAGGATTTAAAAAAATGGACCTTCAATCCAGATGCACACTACGACAGCCACCTCTGTGCCTCGCCGCGCGTCCGCGGGTGTGCGCTGGACCCAACGAGGCAATCAATAAATGTAGAATTCATTATTCTTTGCAATCTGTAAGTAGGTACAATCAGTAATAAATATGACACTTCGCTTAAAACCGGCCCAGGACCTTGATTCTATCTTCCATTTATTATCAGAATATTTTTGCCTTCCACAACAATAAGTCGAGGTTTATTGCTAGAAACGAACATAAATATGTATAATTTGCAAATAAATAAAAGAACATATTGTCATAATTTACTTTGTTTAGATAAATGTACCTACAGCTACGTCCAATGTATTATCGTGGTATATTCCCGACATAGGGAAAACTTTTCCAATAATAGTGAAATAAGGGTGAGTTCAAAGTAGGTCGTAAGTATGCACGTAGCGTACTTGCTAATGGCGTGAGGACAGGGCATGGCCCTACAACCTACAACTGTTGATTAGAGGGGTACTTCTTCGAATGATAAGAATGTGTATCGAGTGAGAAACTGATTAAAATACGTTGGTGCAGGACCGGGAATAGGACAAACAATTTGAACAATATATATATTGCGCAAAAATTCATATGCGCTTATTAGTCTGTCAGGACAAACATCAAACATCTCGCGTGTTTGTGGGGCAGAGGGGCTCAGCTCTCAACCCACAAAAAAATGGATCAAGGGCGTGGCTAGCTTTTGAGTTAGGGGGGGCATTACAACCTCGGATTGGTTAGATTTTCTATACATATAGAGATAGAAGTTACTAATTTTGTCAAGTTATTTGAATTGTCTAGGAACTAAAATAAAATGTTAACTATCCATTCCAGAAAAGTTAGTTATTCATAAGTCCTTTTATTTATAAATAGATGTTACTTAATTGATTTAGGGAGACGATTTTAAACATAAAAGACCTAAGGCTACAGGAGAGAGCGAAGCGAGCTCGAACCGTACCCTGGACATGTTAGAATTGTTTTGACCCTACATACAGGAGTTACTTGTTCGACATACAGACCAAGTCGAGATTCAAAAGAAAGTAGGCTGCGAGAGCGAGCGAAGCGAGCTCGAAAAACTTTTTTACACACTGCCTTGGACAGGTTAGAATTGTTTTGATATTTAATACAGGTGTTCTTGAAAGTTTTTACCCAGGGTGCAAAATGTGTAAGTTTGTAGAGTCAGATTACTCAGAGACTCATTTTTATCCCTAAAAAATAGTAAAGTGTGGTTCTACTGTACGCTACAATTTATTACATACTTACTAAGTCTGTGGCATCAGGCGGGAAAAGTTGGGGTGCGTTGTCAGAATTCCTCCACGTGTGCTTGATGGCTGCCGGTCCCTCTCGATACGTCTGGAGGGAATAGCAGCTGCTGGGCCGGTGCACCCTGGGCGTGGGCAGTATCCTTCCCCGAGGAATGGGAAGAGATTCTTATTCCTCGGGGAATGTTACTGTCCATGGCTAATATTCTGACATGGGAGGTGTCCATCTTGGACCTAGGGGGCGTTGCTCCGTGTGACCCTCTGAAAAGCAGAGGGCACAGCGGAGGAGCAAGGGCGGGCTCGGTGTGCACTTACCCTGCCTCCGAGCAGACAGTGAAAGACGCAGTCCTTCACTGTCCCCGTCGATATCGTAATCCCACCGTCGAAGTGTCGTGGAACACGTCTCGCGGCTTCGATTGGGACCGAGGGTCTTGGCTTAACCGCCCGGACCACGAGGTAGAAAACCTCTATAAAAAGTTACCCCGAATCTCAAGCGGCGGCGCACCGCGAGGAGATGTATGGCTGACGGGTTCCTATGGAAAATCAGTCTCTAGTGCGAACCACTGCCGGGCCTGGCTATGGCTTATCTGGGTACAGGGGGCACTGCTCAGATGAACTTTTTATTTCCCCCATACTCGTGGGAACATTATGGATGATTACCCAAAAAAAAAAACGGCCGATAACGGCGAAGGAAGGGAGGAGAGGGATGTGGGGTCGGAGTCCGGCGCCGCATCCAGCGATGAGAGCGCGGGAGGCTCAGAGAGCTCCCAGCGCGAGAGGCCCGGGGCTGCTGCGGGGAACAGGGAGTTCCTACGCAAGCGGTCTAGGCCGGGAGGCGACCGAGAGTCGTCATCAGAGGGGGAGCTGGCTTCGGCTCGCAAGATTCCCACCAGCAAGCGTGGCGGGATCCGCGGCAAGGGGAGAGGCCTCTCTGCAACCGAGAGGTCGGCACGGCTTGCCGCGGAGGCGCGCCACCCGGGGGTTGCTGCCGGTCACGGGGTGGCCCGTTCGGGCTCCTCTGGTAACGAGGCGGGTGCAGACGGCGGCTCCGAAGCGGAGCGTAAGGCCGGGCTTGCGAAGGAGGTGGAGGCGGCGCTGAGGGCCGTCTCCTACAAGCAAAAGCCCTCCACCAGGCAAAGGGCTATACCCTCAGCGGTCGCCTCTATCATGGCGGCAGCGGAGGCTAGATATGCGGGGCCCCCGCCAGACGGCATGGCCAAACTGCGGGCGGAGGTCGCTCGACTGACGGCCGCCACGGAGCTTCTCCAAGAGGAGAACAGGAAGCTCCGAGCAGACTTGGCCAGTCTGCATGAGTCCGGCTCTCGCGAGGCGCCCCAAAATGGCCAGCAGCGACCAAGCCAGGCCGTGCCGGTGGAGAACCAGGTCCTGAACCTGGTTCGGCAGGAGCTGGCTGCCTTTCAGGCGTGGTTCTCCGTCCTGGAGGGCATTGTTCTGCGCCCCCCCTTGGCGGCAAACAAGGCGCTCTCGGGCCCGAGGGCGGCCACATATGCGGCTGCTGCGGCTTCCGCACCGGGGCCGTCCAGCTAGCCCTCCGGCAGGGTTACGTCGGCCCCCGGAAAGCCGGCTCCGGCGAAATCGGCCCCGGTTGGAGGGGGGGGGGGGGGGCCGGCCCTGAGGCAGGGCAAGGTGGCGGCCCACAAGAAGGGCAAGGCGGCGAATGTGCCAGCGCCAGCCGGGAGACAGCCGCCACCGCCCTCCCCCGTCCTCTAAGCCATCAGTGGCCGAGACCGGGTGGCAGGTGGCCGGAGAGAGAGCGAGGGAGCGAAGGGCGGCCAAAAAGGCCAGGAAGCGGGAGCGGAAGCGCCGAGAAAAGAAGCGGAGCGGCGCAGCTAGGCTCAGCGCCCCGAAGACCGCAGCGGTAGTGATAACACTACAGCCGGAGGCGGAAAAGAGGGGCGTGACCTATCGCGACGTGCTCGCTAAGGCGAAGACGATGGTGGATCTCGGGGAGCTCGGGATCACCGGGGGCCTCCGGCTTAGAGTCACCGCAACAGGGGCTCGAGTGCTGGAGATCCCTGGCGAAACCCGTGGCTCGTCCGCTGACGCTCTGGCTGAAAAGCTTAGAGCGTCCCTAAATGCGGACGAGGCCCGAGTGTCCAGGCCCATCAAAAGCGCAGACCTGCGCATCCTGGGTCTGGACGACTCGGTGACCGAGGAGGAGGTGGTGGCCGCCGTCGCCAGGACCGGTGGGTGCCCTGCCGAGCAGGTCAAGGCAGGCACCTTACGTCCGGATCTGTCGGGCATGCGAACCGTAACGGTAAGCTGCCCTGTGACGGCGGCGAAAGCCATTGTGGAGGGCCGAAGGCTCTTGGTGGGCTGGGTCTCGGCGCAGGTGAAGCTGCTGGAACCCAGACCTCTGAGGTGCTTCCGCTGCCATGTGGGGCACCACGTTTCGGTCCGGTGCACCTCAGAGGTGGACCGCAGTAGCCTATGCTTCCGCTGCGGCCAGCCCGGTCACATGGCCGCGGCTTGCTCCGCCGCGCCGCACTGCACCGCATGTGCGGCAGCTGGCAAGCCGGCCGATCACCGGGCATGGAGCAAGGCCTGCGGTACTCCCGCCAAGGCCAGGGGCAAGGGAAGGCCCTCCGCCACCACCGTCAAAACCCCCACCGTCGCCACCACCGCAGCCGCCGCCACTGTCGCCGCCGCTGCCGCTACTGCTGCAACTTGCGCAGCGGGGCCCTCGCAGGGGGCCCGGGAGGGGGCTGAAATGGAGTGCTAGTAACGGCCCCATTACGCCTTCTCCAGGCGAACATCAACCACTGCGCCTGCGCTCAGGATCTGTTGCTCCAGAGCATGGCGCAGTGGTCGATTAACATCGCCGTGGTCGCTGAGCCGTACTTTGTCCCGCCTAGGGATGACTGGGTGGAGGACCTTAGCGGCTCAGTGACCATAATTGCGTCGGCCGCCGCCGGTACCCCGACCCTTGAGAGTGTCAGGAAGGGTCAAGGGTGCATAGCAGCACGGTTCGGGGAGATCATTGTAGTGGGAGTCTACTTCTCCCCGAGCCGAACTCTCGCCGAGTTCCACAACTCCCTGACGGAGTTGAGTGTCGTCATCGGAAGCCATTCCCTCCCCGTGCTTGTTCTCGGGGACTTCAATGCCAAGAACTTGGCTTGGGGTTCTCGTTACACGGACGTGCGGGGTAGGATGGTGGAGGACTGGGCTCTGGAGACAGGCCTGGTCGTCCTAAATCGGGGTTCTGTCCCCACGTGCGTGCGGATGCGGGGCGAGTCGGTGGTGGACATCTCGTTCGCCAGTCCCGGTCTGTCACCGCGTGTCGTTGACTGGCGCGTCATGGAGGGGGTGGAGACCTATTCCGACCACCGGTACATCCGGTTCGACGTCTCCACCCAGCCCTCAAGCGCGCCGGTCCTACAGGCCCCGAGTGGTCCGCGATGGGCGCTGAAGCAGCTGGACCGGGAGCTCCTCCTGGAAGCCTCGATCGTGCAGGCCTGGGTGTCATCACCGGTCAGGCCTGCCGACATTAACAACGAGGCGGGTTGGTTCCAGGAGGCCATGTCCGAGATTTGCGAAGTGGCAATGCCCCGAGTTCGGCCAGGAAGCGTCCGGCGTCAGGTGTACTGGTGGTCGCGAGAGCTGACGTCTCTGCGCGAGGCGTGTGTTGCCGCGCGGCACCTGTACGCCAGGCATCGCAGGCTCCGCATCCGCCCTCCGGATGCGGCAGCCCTTGAGGCGGAGCTGTACGAGGGGTACAGAGCGGCGAAGACCGCCCTCCAAGAGGCTGTCCGGCGGGCCAAGAATCTGGCCCGCGAGGAGATGCTGGAGTCTCTGAACGGAGATCCGTGGGGGCGCCCTTACAAGATGGTGCGGGACAAACTCCGCACCCGGGCCCCCCCGTTGACGCAGAGTCTCCGGCCTGAGCTCGTGGAGGACGTGGTGAGCGCTCTGTTCCCTTCGCGAGAGGAGCATCCTCCCCCGCCTATGGCTCCGCCGCCGCGTGCGGTGCCGGAAGCGGACCACACCGATGACGATGACGATGTTCCGGAGGTGACTGGGGTAGACCTGAGAGTGGCGGTACGCAGGCTGAAAACCAGAAACACCGCCCCGAGACCCGATGGCTTGCCTGGCAAAGCCTGGGTCCTGGCCTCTGAGGCTCTCGGGCCCCGACTGGAAGGGCTCCTAAGCGCATGCTTGGAGAGAGGCCAGTTTCCGCTTCGTTGGAAGACGGGGAAGCTGGTCCTCATCCGGAAACTAGGGCGCCCTGCGGACTCTCCGTCCGCATACCGGCCCATCGTGTTGCTCGACGAGGTGGGCAAGCTCTTCGAAAGAGTCATTGCCAACCGCCTCGCCGGGCACCTTGCGGGGATGGGGCCGGATCTTGCGGAACACCAGTTTGGTTTCCGCAAGGGGCGCTCCACGGTGGACGCCATCATGCGCGTGAGAGCCCTCACGACGGGGGACGCGGTGTCTCGGGGTGGGGTCGTCTTGGCGGTGTCTCTTGACATCGCCAACGCCTTCAACTCCATGCCCTGGAGCTGCATTAGGGAGGCACTCCGGTATCACCGGGTGCCAACATACCTTCGTCGTGTGGTCGGGGACTACTTGACGGATAGAGCCGTCATCGGTGCGGAGAATGGAACCGGCGAGAGATGTCGTGCGGTGTTCCACAGGGATCGGTTCTGGGGCCGGCCCTGTGGAACATCGGTTACGACTGGGTGCTGCGCGCCGACCTCCCTACCGGCGTCAGCGTAGTTTGCTACGCTGACGACACGCTGGTACTGGCACAAGGGAGGTCGCACGAGGCGGCGGCCGAAAACATGACACGCGGGGTTGCGATAGTCGTGGAGAGGATCCGGCAATTAGGTCTCGAGGTGGCACTGCACAAGTCCGAGGCCATGTGTTTTCATGGGCCTCGGAATGCGCCACCGTCGGGATCCCTACTGACGGCAGGAGGGGTTTCCATCGGCGTCGGGTCAACGTTGAAGTACCTAGGACTCGTCCTCGACAGCCGGTGGAACTTCGTGGAGCACTTCCGACGTTTGGCTCCCAAACTGGAACTGACAGGGGCTGCCTTCAAGCGGCTCTTGCCCAACCTGAGGGGCCCAAACGCCTCCTGCCGGAGACTCTACGCTGGGGTCGTGCGGTCCATGGCCCTTTACGGGGCCCCGGTGTGGGCGCGTTCTTTGAGGCGGCAAGCCGCCCACTACCTGAACGCGCCCCAAAAGGTGATAGTCATAAGGCTAATCCGGGGGTACCGCACGATCTCCGGCGAGGCGGCTAGCCTCCTTGCCGGATTGCCGCCATGGGATCTGGAGGCGATAGTCTTCGCGCGCCTGCACGAATGGCGCGCGGAGGCACTACGTCGCGGGGAAACTCCGCTGCCGCGGCAAATTGCCGCTCAGCGGATAGACCTCCGGCGTGATCTCGTGGCGACATGGAGAGAGCGACTGTTGCAACCCCGTGCAGAGCACGCTACCATAGTGGCGATAAGTCCCCTCTTTGAGGAGTGGCTAGAGAGGCGCCACGGCGCCCTCACCTACCGCCTGACGCAGGTCCTCACCGGACACGGTTGTTTCGGGAGGTTCCTGCACCGAATCGGGCGGGAGGAAACGCCCGGGTGTTTCCACTGCGAGGATCGTCCGGAGGACACGGTGGAGCACACCGTAGAGGTCTGCCCCGCTTGGGCGGAGCACCGCCGTGTCCTTGTAGCGGCGATTGACGGCGGCGATCTCTCGCGTCAGGCCCTGGTTCAAGCCATGGTCCGGAGCGAGAGAGAATGGGAAGCCGTCACCACCTTCTGCGAAGCAGTCATGCTAGTGAAGGAGGTGGCGGGACGTGAGAGGGAAAGAACCTCACGTCCCAGCCGCCGCGGGAGACGCCCTGGGCGTCGGGGGTCACGTGGTGGCTCCCGGCCACCGTAGGCGCGGGCGAGCGACGGCGACGGCGAGCTAGCCCATAACTCGCCGACCACAGGGTCGGCGAGTTATGGGCTAGCTCGCCGTCCGGCCGTCTTATGACGACAGGCCGTGTCGACGGCGCGTTCGTGTTCCACGCGCGCCTCAAAGAGATGTCAGCAACCACGTAGGGGTCCGCATGGACCGATGCCTGCCAGGGCTGCGGGACTGTTCGAAAGAGATACCGTGGCCCTGGAACAAAAAGGGCAAAGAAGGAACATGGATGGGTTTTAGTCAGTACAAGTCTGACACTCCCTTCCGCTCCGCCCAGAGTGGGGGGGTCATTTGATGATTTCCCATCCAAAAAAAAAAAAAAAAAAGTTAGGTATAACTAAAAAAAATCCTGAGCCTCTAGGGGGAGGCAGCTGCACTTCTTGCCCCAGCCTGGCGACGCCCATGGTATGGATGTTGCAGGTGTAGGTGTTGTGACGCGAAAGAAGAGTATGACAAAAACCAGCCAACTGTGAGGGGCACGAAGGTTCCTTTTTACGAACAAAAAGTTTACCTTCTTTGATTAGGGGCTGTGATGCAAATCAGGACGCGCCAGTCAGGCCGACTGATAGAAATAAAAAAATAAAAAAAACATTTATTTGTCGTAGGGACATGATGTGCTTACAAAATGGCAAAAAAATAAAATGAACAAAAAACATATTACAATGCATAACAAATATTTATAATACAACAGGGGGTTACAATGACGTCTTAGTATTGCACAGCAGTCACAATATTGTTTTAATGTTATGCCAGTGTGGTCAAGAGACGGAGCTATACCTACAGGTCGTCTAGCTTCATCTCTTTCTCACTCTGGAATAAGATTAAAACAATACTGCTTTAACACGTCATGCTAGACCACCAGAACGAAACAAAAAAAAAAGTTGACAGTTTGCAAGTCGTGACTGCGACAAGCAGGTTACCAGCATGATGCTGTGCCATGGGGAGCCCACAGCACGGGGCTGGTTATCAGTGGTCACCCGTGAAAAAACGTACGGAAGCTAAGACATCATAAATATATTTTGATTACTGCAGACAGTAATAGGAGCCCCGCGTAGCTACGATTTACTACAACATTTTGATATTTACCCTAGACGTTGATTTTATTCCTAATTTGATCTTCCAAAACTTTTATTAATTGTATTCGACCTTGACTTCTGGGTGAAATTGAAATAATTTGTCTATTTTATTAATTATAAAGTAATTTAGATAAATCAAATTACATAAAAAGTATCAAATTATTAGATATTTATTGCTCATTTTTCTTAGTTTTGGGGCCCAACAAGTAACTATCAGACGTAATTTCTACATCTCAAACATTTTTTTGTCAATATGTCACAAAAAAGAGCATCAATCATTAAATTAGATATTTTTCAGCCTTGTTTAATCATTTCATATGTATTATTATCTAGTAACATTGAAATAAAACGTACGTATACTTACCATTCTAATTAGTAGGTACCACCGCTTACCATTATTGGTAGAGAAGGTAAGTTAACTATAACAGCCGTATCTATTACTTATTGGCCCGTTCTCAGTGGTCTCACCGCAACATTCTATTCAGTAATCCGCTTGACCATCGTCTATTATTATTCCTAATATCCGAAATTCATAGGATCGAGTTCGATGAATACCAAAATACCTAAATGGTAACTGAAACTAATAACAGAATAACCTCAGCTTTGTAGTTGAATAGTCTTCTGATAAAACGTACACCGTATTTAGATAGGGTATTGGAACAAAGTGTGAATATACTTTGAACAATGATGAACTACCTATTACTTATGGTCGTCGGTAAGTCTGTAAGTTTCGTTTTTTAAGATTTTGTGTGGCATACCTGAACAAAGGCACGGTATTTTGTTAGGACAGGCAAGCGGTAGCAGAAATCACGGGTGATGTGCTATCATCCTTTAAGTAGTGCCGTAGGACCTCGGAAATTTAAAAAAATAAAGTTATTAATCATACAAATAAAAAATACCCATGTTGAGATCCTGCTACAACTTTTTTTACATAAGCAAGCGCTTCGTAGCCGTTTTTGGCTGTGCATTGTGCAAGCTACCTAAACCATAGAGTAAAGTAATTTAACGGGTACCTAAACTAAACAGGCATTATGTGTAACTTACACATGCACGTTTCTAATGCTCACTCTGTTTTTGTTTCCAACAGCCTAGCCTTTACCCAACTATGTTATTATAGGTTCCGCTTCCAGTCTAACTCTTACCGGATGAAGGCAAAGCCAGTATTTTACATAGAACGTCTGCGTATCTGATTGATTCCTTCTCCCCCTCATATTTTTTTTATTTCAATACTCATTATGAAAATAATTCGTAAGACTAAGTATATATTGTATCAAACTTCTTAAAATCGAGGTTTGTGTTGTTTCTGATGTAATTTTAGTTGGCTCTTACAGCATCTCCAAAACGGAACTTATCGGTTATTTTTCGTACCTACAACAATCTATTTATTTTTTATGCAAACTTGGACGAGCCTTTGTCCATCGGATCAGTCATTGACTTGACCGAATGGTCACGCGGTCTCAGTCTCATGCAAGAAGTGATACTTCTTTCCGTGATTTATTATTCTTAATAGTTTGTTCTACATTCTTGTCAAAAAATTCCGAAGAGGTCAGGTTGGAATGTCGTATGAGTGGAATGTTATCAATTTAGATCGATGAATCCATTACCACCGAGCTGGCATAAAACCATATAAAGAGATTTTGGGCATTTCTTGGTGTCCAACTGCTACCCCAGACAACAGCATCACTGCGTCCATGGTAGGTACCAGTTGCGAAGGGTAAATTTTTGTAACAGGTAAGCCGGAGTACATATCTTTAATCTAAATATATTATTTGCCTATAGAATACTGACTGAATTTTTTCAAAAGGAATCCGGTAGGAATCGAGTTATATGGAACCTTCGCCACTGATAGGTACAGGTTGATGATTGCGCTTTGTAAAGACGTTGGGCGGGTTGAGCCTGCCATCAATAGTGATATGTTCTAAAATAGTAGAATCTAGATCGTCTTCTCCTAACTTTCGTATCTTAGTTTTAAAATCGCTTTGATTTTTGTGTCCGTCCCGTCCGGTCTGACCTTAGATCTTCTAAACTGCAAAATGGATTACGATGCGGTTTGCACCGTCATGTCACCTTTATAACGGAAAGTTTATGTGTATTACCTATTATTTCGTTTATACATCTATAGACACAATTTTATATTTTTATATATTTCTCAAAAAAAAATATTATTAAATTTAAATATAGCATCTTCAAATCTTTTGTCGCCTTGCTTCGCGTACCCAATTTTTGTCGGTCTGTCTGTTTCTTCCGGCTAATCTCCGAAACGGCTGCACCGACTTTGACGGAACTTTTACTGGCAGATATCTGATGTTATAAGGTCTAACTAGTGCAAAAAAATTAAAAACCCTTGAAATTGGTAACAAAATCTGATCCAAAAAGAGAATTAAAATTTTATATAATAATCAGAGGTCGGAATTAGGTAGAGTTACTTATGTACTTGCATCGAAATGTTGATATTAACATGGATCTTCCCGGGATTTTCCGGGATTTATAATACAATCCCGTGTGACTATATTACAAATAAATAATTATAAAAACCTCAGAGGTAGAGAAGACAAATAAAACAAAGATAATTAACATACAATTTTTATTAGTATTTACATAAATTCACAAAACAATTTTTTATTTACGTTGCCCCCCCACACTAGGATTTTTTCCTGAAACGTGGATGCGTTTACAAAGATTTAAACTCACACATGAACAAATACCCAGACCCGGAACAACTACTTGTACCTATATCATACAAATATTTGTTCCGTGCGGGAATCGAACCCGCGACATTTTTTCATTAACTGCTGCGCTGCGTGCGCATGATGTCCGATGTCTGATGGTTTAAATTATGTCAAAGTAAATAACTTTTTTATTTAATAAATCACGGGATTTTTCTTCTCTTTAAAATAAATCTCGGGAATTGAGGCATATCCACTTTATTCATTCGCTGTATGAAATCAGTGTAAGTACACAAATAACTCTACCTAATTCCGACCTCTGATAATAATTTCACGCGAACGAAGGTCGCGGGCAACAGCTAGTAGTAGTATGTTCATGTAAATACGTAGGTACTCGGTTAAAGGTGGTTATAACTAATAGTCTTTTGTTGCAGCAAATAAACGTTCCATCTCTCTACCGACTGCAAAGCTCACTTGTACAAACACCCAGCCCGGAACAACTGCCTAACGGAAGTCAATCACTCGACCACTACACCATTTGAGCCGTCAAAGTTAGACACTGACTGTTGCCAACTGCTATTGGAAGTAGAATTACATTTTAAAACCACGATCGTTACTTCTACTGGTAAACTATTCAAGAAACTAAAACTTGCCGGTGGATTAAGGGTGCCTTCAAATTAGAGGCGTGAAAAAGCGCTGCAGTGAAGCCACTGCGGCGCGCCTTTGTCAAATCGCTTTAAGCAAAACAAGTGAATGTGCACTCTTACGAAAAAACTCGCAATTGTAAACGATAGCTATCGCTACCCATACTAACTGTCGCTAAATATCATATCGCACGCTTATCATACTACACAGGTCCTGTAGTACCGCTCCAGCGCATCTTCTCGCCTCTAATTTGAAGGAGCCCTAACTGCAGACCATCTCTATTTCAACCAAGTTGTGAATCTGGTTTAGAAGGACATCTTCTCTTCTTTACATTAGTAGGAAATAACTAATAACAATAAGTTAATCACTTATCACCTATAATATCTAGATATCTTTTGTATGATGGAATCAGTCATTCAAATTGATGAAATGATATCTTAATAATAATGTTGGTATGGCGGTCTAATTGTGCATATTTAGGCGTTTGACCAGGTAGCTCGAGTATCAATTATTACCCACAATGACGCCGTCTACCTATTTATGTGTAATCTAAAATCGATTACTGGTAATAGGGGCTTAATCTGTTTCAAACGCACTACATACTTAGTTTTAAATTAATATTGCTCTAGGTTTTATCTAAGTTACTAGTTTATGCCTGCGGTTTCGCCCGCGTGGAGTCCGGTAATCGTCCCATCGGATCTTTCTACCGGGATTAAAAATATTTTGTGATTGGTAATGCAGATATTTTCATCCAAATCCGTTCTGTAGTTTTTGCGTGAAAAAGTTCATCCATCCATTCATCCTCACAAACGTCACATTTATAATAGTATTAAAATTCTATCCAAATAATCACAGAGAGCAAAATCAAAATCAAAATCAAAATCAAAGCATTTATTTCAAGTAGGCCAGTTACAGGCACTTTTGAATTGTCGAAACAAAGACAACAGTAAAAAATAGCTACAGTCCCAGTCACAAGGCACAAAAACTGTGAATGTACTGTAGTTGCCCATTCCCTAACGTAGATCTCTATGGAGAAGAACGGGCAAGAAACTGCATGGACACTCTTTTAAATCAGAATACTTTAACAAAACCTTGGTTACATCATTCATTTTGAGATGGTACATTATGTGAGAACGATGCAGCAAGATGTGTACGTTAAGTGTCCATAGGGCCGCTTTCAGGGCCGCCGCCTTCCCAACCGGAGCCGGCTTCGTTGGGGCCGGCTTTTCGGGGGCCGATATAACCCTGCCGGAGGGCTGACTGGACGGCCCCGGTGCGGAGGCCGCAGCAGACGCATATGAGGCCGCCCTCGGGCCCGGGGGCGCCTAGTTTGCCGCCAGGGGGGGGGGGGGGGCGTAAGACAATGCCCTCCAGGACGGAGAACCGCGCCTGAAAGGCAGGAAGTTCTCCACCGGCACGTGCTGGCTTGGACGCCGCTGGCCCCCATTTTGGGGCGCCTCGCGAGAGCCGGACTCGAGCAGACTGGCCAGGTCTGCTCGGAGCTTCCTATTCTCCTCTTTGAGAAGTTCAGTGGCGGCTGTCAGTCGAGCGACCTCCGCCCTCACGCCACGCCACGCCGCCACGCCGTCTGGCGGCGGCCCCGCAAATCTAGCCTACGCTGCCGCCATAATGGAGGCAACCGCAGCAGGTATAGCCCTTTGCCTGGTGGAGGGCTTTTGTTTGAAGGAGACAGCCCTCAGCGCGGCCTCCACCTCCTTCGCGAGCCCGGCCTTACGCTCCGCATCAGAGCCGCCATCTGCGCCCGCCTCGTCGCCAGAGGAGCCCGAACGGGCCACCCCGTGACCGGCAGCCACCCCCGGGTGGCGCCCCTCCTCAGCAAGCCGCGCCGACCTCTCGGTGGCAGAGAGGCCTCTCCCCTTGCCGCGGATCCCGCCGCGCTTGCTGGTGGGGATCTTGCGAGCCGAAGCCAGCTCCCCATCTGACGACGACTCTCGGTCGCCTACCGGCTTGGACCGCTTGCGTAGGAACTCCCTGTTCCCCGCAGCAGCCCCGGGCCTCCCGCGCTGGGAGCTCACTGAGCCTCCCGCGCTCACCTCGCTGGATGCGGCGCCGGACTCCGACCCCGCATCCCTCTCCTCCCTTCCTTCACCGTTACCGGCCGTTTTATGGGTTTTTGATCTTTCCATACTGTTCCCACGAGTATGGGGGAAATAAAAAGTCCATCTGGGCAGTGCCCCCTGTACCCAGATAAGCCATAGCCAGGCCCGGCAATGGTTCGCACTAGCGACTGATTTCCATAGGAACCCGTCAGCCATACATCTCCTCGCGGTGCGCCGCCGCTTGAGATTGGGGGTAACTTTTTATAGAGGTTTTCTACCTCGTGGTCCGGGCGGTTAAGCCAAGACCCTCGGTCCCAATCGAAGCCGCGAGACGTGTTCGACGGTGGGATTACGATATCGACGGGGACATGCTCTGTTTGGAGGCAGGGTAAGTGCACACCGAGCCCGCCCTTGCTCCTCCGCTGTGCCCTCTGCTTTTCAGAGGGTCACGCGGAGCAACGCCCCTTTGATCCACTATGGACCCCCCCATGTCAGAATATTAGCCATGGTCAGTAACATTCCCCGAGGAATAAGAATCTCTTCCCATTCCTCGGGGAAGGATACTGCCCACGCCCAGGGTGCACCGGCCCAGCAGCTGCTATTCCCTCCAGACGTATCGAGAGGGACCGACAGCCATCAGGCACACGAGGAGGAATTCTGACAACGCACCCCTAGTCCGTAATGCTCAAGTTTCAAAAGTAATGTGTCGTGATTTACGCAATCAAATGCTTTGGAGAGGTCACAAAATATTCCAATGGCATCTTGGGACTCTTCCCACGCAGTAAATATGTGCTTTAATAAGGTTACACCGGCGTCAGTTGTACAACGTCCCTTGGTGAAACCATACTGTTGATCGTGTAAGATTCTGTTGGTGTTAAAATGATTGAGCATTTGATTTAGCATTACCTTTTCAAACACCTTGCTAAAAACTGGCAACACGGATACAAGTCTATAATTATTTGTATCTTTACTATCTCCGGATTTAAACAGAGGTATGACTTTACTGTATTTCATTAAGTCCGGGAAAACTCCTTGATCTACACACAAATTAAAAATTAAAGCTAAGAATGGTGCTATAGTCTCAACTATGGATGTACAAACTCTGATAGACATTCCCCAAAGATCTTCGGTCAGTTTGACTTTTATTTGCCGGAAAGCTTTAATAACTATCATAGGGTTTATGTGTTTAAATTTAACTTCAGCCGGGAAGTCAGACACATTCGCCTTTAATAAACCAATTGAGACTTCAGGAGAGGAATTAAGAGCCTCCGTAGTTTTTAACGGTATATCGGTAAAGAAATTTACAAACTCATGAGCTACTTCCTGATTAGAGCTTTTAGGACCACATGCTGTATCTAATGTGTAGCTAGTGTTACGTATTTTCTTCCTGTTAGTCTCGTTATTTATGACTTTCCAAACTGTCTTAATTTTGTTTTCTGCTGTTTTAATCTTGTTGCTAATGTGCAAGGCTTTGGCAACCTTGCATGTATTTCTAAAAATTTTTGAATACTTAGCAACATACTTGTTAAAAGTTTCAGAGTTTATATAAGGCTTAAGGCCATAAAGCTCAAATAGTCTTTCCCTACTTTTTCTGATACCTCTAGTTGCCCAATCACTAAATATAAATTTAGGGCAAATACATTTTGTCTTCTTTTCAAAAGTTTCGTTAAACTCAGTGTGAACTATTGAAAAGAAATTATCATACAATTGATTTATATTAATATCGTCCATATGATGGCTCATAACACTTAACTTGTTCTGTAGGGAAATATTATACCTCTTTAAATTATTAGTAGTTATAGGTCTAAATTGAATCTGAACTTTTTGCAATGGTATTTTACACCTAAAAGTTACAGTTTGTCCGCTCAATTTACTATGGCTTTATCTAAGTAATCACAATTGCAGAAAACATTATCTATACAAGTAGCAGAAGATGAAGTGACTCTCGTAGGTTCAATAAAAATGTTGGTCAAGTCAAATGACTTGAAAAGATTTAATAATCGACTGCTATTAGAATTTTCTTCTAAAATATTGATATTGAAATCACCACAAATAATTATAGGTTTATCACTGGCTGCAAGTTTTGCCAGGGCATCTTCCATTATTGATTCAAATAAGGAAAAGTTTTGATAGTTTCGGGGTCTGTACACACACACAATTACATGCTTATCTAGCTCAACACAAGACAGTTCGACGCAATGTTCCGCCGAGAGACCTACTACGTCATTACGTTGCTTATATTTAACACAATTTTTCAATAATATTAGGGAACCTCCACGCAGCATAGATTTGCGGTTAAAACAGCTAACCACCGCATAGTTCTCATAATTAATAAGCATTTGGTAATCCTTTAGTCAATGTTCAGTAAAACAAATAATATCAAACATACTTCTTTCTAAAAATAATTCAATTTCTAATAATTTGGAAGAAATGCCTTGGATATTTTGGTGGAATAATTTTAAGGTGTTCTGCTGAGGCCCTTTTTTAATATTTAAATGAGTGCAAGAAGGTACCTTGATGTTGGTAGGTTTAACAAAATTGTTAATGGTACTTTCTGTTGTCTCACTTCCTAGTTTAAATTAATATTAATATCTGGAGTGAGCCCCGAGACTCCCGTGCCATCACCAGACAATAAAATCCTATTACTAATATACCCTAATTGAGAATTTTCCATGGTGACACATGGATCCTCCTCAGTACAATTTTAGTCAGTGTCGCAGTGTTAATAATATAACTAAACTTTGACATACTACTTATGTCTGAGTGAATATTAAAAGCTAATAGCCGAGCTATTTTGTGTCTACATCTAATAGGTAGATACACTTTACCCCGAGTCGACTGAAGTTTATCAACAAAAGTGTTGATATCAAGATATATAAGTTTGTCACTATAGTGACTAAAAAATGTACATGTTTATTTAACATAAAATTGTTTTTTCTATTAGATACATTTTCAAAATATGGGAAAGCACACAATATGATTTTATTACAATTTAACTTTAACAACTCTGATACACAGTCAGTGATGTCTTCCTTTTTAATCTTAGAACTATTACCAACACATATAGTAATGGTGGTATTAGGATCACAAACAGTTTTAGTTACTGATGCCATAATTTGTTTGTAGGTTGACCCTGGCAAACAATTGTTTTGGGTACAATAACTCAGGTTATTACTAATTAATTTACCTAGCCCTCTACCTATCTATACTGTCAGAGAACATGACTGAATGATTATAATCATGACTATTAGGTGAGACAAAATTACCAATCTCAGGCTGTACTACTTGTGAAACATGAAGTGTAATGTCAGGTATTATATCTTGGTTGATGATGATACCATCCTGAGCACTCACAGCTTGGGACGGGTCCTCCGTTGCCTCAGGCTGGAGAGCATCAAAACTGGGTTCACTCCGACAAGTACAAGTGTCTATCAACTCGTTTGTGGCAAGAATATGCTCATTAATTTGCTTTTTAGAACTATCATACTTATTATATAAAGACTTTAGTGACATATTCAGAGCCTGAATTTCAGATTGCAAGCGCTGAGTGTCTATTTCATAAATATTTATACTATCTTCCAATTTAATCTGATAGTTATTTAATCTATTAATAAGAGAAACACGTTCTTTCCTTAATTGAATATTTTTGGAATAGTGCTTTTGTTGTTTCTTGTAATTACATTTTTTAATGAATTTATTCAATCTTGCATATTTCTTAATTTTATTTTTACTAATTTTATGGCTGTAGTCATGGTTGATTATGGAATCCTCTGTAAGGTCTATTGTTATAATAGAATGAGGGTTACAATTTGTATTTACTAATTCATTGTACAAATGATCAGTTTCTATAGCCTGAGTGTGATCCTTTTCTTTTCTTTTCTTTGAGCAAAACTAGGAATACTTACTACTAGGAATATAAGTACTGATAGAAAAACAAGGAAAAACATTTAAAGCGAAAAACACACTTATAAACAACGAGTCAGATTTAATCGAGGTTTCTCGAGAATTTTGAAGGGAAAGGAAAATTACCGGGAAAATCCCTTTTGAAGTTCATTCAAAGAATTTACGGAGAAACCACACAAAAGTTATATTCCTGGCAAAGGATACGTTCATAAAAAGACATAAAATTACATTGGTTTCAATGTAATTTTATTAAATATATAAAATTACATTGAAACAGGTACTATTTAAAAGAAGCAGTCGCAGGCTGTGAGAGATATTTCTCGACGGCATTTAAACTCAAGTCATAAAAACTCTGACACCACACGATAAAGAAGACTAATATCATTAACACTAGACACGGGATATTTACCATGTTTACTGATTGATTTGAGCTCCCGATATTTGGGCGCTGTTGCAAGCGCCATGATCACGGTAAATAACCTGTTTCTAGTGTTTATAATAGTGTTAGTGACCTTGATGGCTTAAATTCTTATAAGACTAATTATGTTACGGATTTGGCTGCACCAGGGGCTGCAGTCTCGACATAGCGACAAAAATCGGTCGTTAAGTCATAACGATGTCAAATTTCTTTAATAGATTTTCAACCTTAAGTTTTCGAAATAAAGTTGAAAATCTATTAAAGAAATTTGACATCGTTATGACTTAACGACCGATTTTTGTCGCTATCTATGTCGAGACTGCAGCCCCAGTTAGGTAAGTTAAAACACTACACGAAAATAAATGAGATTTGTATATTTTTATCTGAAGATCTGTCACTTATGTCCGAGATAGCCCTCTTCTCCGCACAGTCCCCACTCGAGGTTCTTCAAAGTCAAAGTGAACCACGTTGTTTATAAATATCCAGTTTCATTTTATCTTCACTGTGATATTTCTATCCATATTTCAAAGGTATTTTTGGGTCTTTGTGCTTAAAATATGGCCCGGATTATGATATTATTATAATGTTTGTAATTAAATTTAACATTTTGTGCGTAGATTTGTGTTTCATTACTTACATGGGTCACAATGACGTCCCACTTATGACGCATGTTTTCACTAAATATATGAATGGCATTGAGTTGTTATTAAGTAAATATTGTTTATTTTTGTATCGAGTTCCAGGTCATCAGTATTGCGACTGATCTAGAATTAGATTATGCAAAGACACAATATTGAAACTTCGTTAGAATTTTGTTTTTGTTATTTCCTAGTTACGAGAAAAACAAGCAATTAGCATTTAAGGCATAGTTGGTTGATATGGTTCCGACTTATTTTGTATAATCGTTGTGGCTAGCGGGGAACTGTTGCGAACTATATTTAACTTAGGCTCAATAATAAACAACGGGCTTGCAACTTATCACAGGCGCACGGGTGCATGCATTAATGACTTTCATACGGGTTTACTAATTACTAGGACCGGCTAGTTGTTATGCTTCATACGGAGAACACGGCAAAAGTGTATTTGAGTTTTAAACTGTCATTTATTTATTTAACACTTCAAGCACAGAAGTACAGCGGCGGACTTTATGCCATAGGCATTTTCTACCAGTCAACCTTTGGGTGATGCAAAGACAAGCAGTGGTAGGTGTAAATCTGAAAATAAAATAAAAATAAAATGTCATGGTCACTAACATTATTACTAACACTAAAAAGGGGATATTTAGCATGTTTACTGTTTGTTTGAGTTCCCGATATTTCGGCGCTTTTGCAAGCACCATGACCACGGATAAACAATCATAAAAATAATGAATAAAAAATAAATAATGTTTATCCGAGATTGTAACAGCGCCGAAATATTGGGAACTAAAAACAAACAGTAAACATGATAAATATTCCGTTTTTAGGTTGCTTGTTGTGGTTATTATAGGAATTTTGCCATGATTTATCATCTAAAGATAGTATTCATTGAAGAATAACCACGCCAACAGCTCACAGACGGCAATTTAACGGGTTTATTACAATGTTTTAATTATTTGGTTTTTCAGCAACCACTAAAGAAGATGACGCCTGCTATAATTGTATGGCACAGAAAAGGCAACACTAGGAAATGCCTAAGCACACCGTTACTGATGTGTTCCAACGGAATATATTCAATAATCTTTTATTTGCGTTAAGACATGACTACTCTTTCCACTAAGTAATAACCTGATTAGGTAATTTAGAAATAGTATTGACTTCACCACCAGCGCACTTGGGATTCATTTTATGTCCGTACTAATGACCGGATCCGACATATAAATATACTACACTAGATAGATAGATAATTAAGATAAGATAGATAGATAAGATAAGATAATTTTTTATTTGTTCAAAACATGAGTATACACACATAGCATGCAAGATGTTAAATTCAATTATGATTTCCGTCATGTTTTGCCTGAACGGCGTACAAATATGAGATGTCGAAGTTACACAGCCTCAATTATTTTTATAATCGTTAATTAAATTGCAGATATAGCAATGAAACAATCCAATTTAGAGCATACTAAAAGCTAAATGGTAGAATAAAATACAATCATAAATAATACTCATTTCAAAAAATAAAAAATAATAATTATACAATCATGTCAATATACAAATACATCTAAAGGAATACATACATATGTCAAAGCAACTGTTAATAAAATGAATGTCAAAATGCAAGTCAAATTAATTTGTCGGTTAAGAATTCGTCAGTGCTGTAATAGATTTTCTCTAAGAAAAGGTTTTTTAATCTATTTCTTAATTGTTCAATAGGTAATTCCCTCCAATGTTTTGGCAACTTATTATAGAGAATTGGCGCCATACAGAATACACTTTTACGCATTAGAGCTTTTCTGGATCTCGGAATACATAACTTACTATTGTCGCGTCTATTTCTAACTACTTTATCTGACTCTAAGGGGAATAGGTGTGGATTCGATTTCACAAACATGATGATCTCTAAAATGTACATTGATGGAAGGGTTAATATTTTATATGTTTTAAATAACGGCTTGCAACTCTCTGTAACATGGAGACCAGACATAGCCCTCAGGCACCTCTTCTGTGTTTTAAATATCATATCTTTATTTGTTGAATTTCCCCAAAAAATTAGTCCATATCTCAAGTTAGAGGACACCAAGCCGTGATAAGCAGTTAGCAGTGCATCAACATTTAAGATGGGGGCCAATTTATACAGGGCATATGTGGCATTACTAATTTTTTTGCTTAATTCTTCCGTATGAGCTTTCCAATCTAATTTGCTGTCAATAGTTACACCAAGAAATTTGGTTGTGTTCACCTTATCTATTTTGTTATTACAATAATGGACATTTACATTTGGTATGGATGATCTTTGGGCAAAATGTAGAATATTAGTTTTCTCAAGATTTATCTTAAGATTATTGTTTTCCAGCCACTTTACCATTGATTCTATGGAATTGTTAATATCAGATTCGTATGTGTCTCTGTTTTTTAAAGCAATTGTAATAGTACTGTCGTCGGCAAAAAGTGTCATCGGGTGGTCGATGCATTTGGGTAGGTCATTAATGTACAGTATAAAAAACAGCGGGCCAACGACAGTTCCTTGCGGAACGCCAAATTTAACTACACGTTCTTTGGACTTATACACAATGTCCTTTTTATTACTTTTATTTACTGCTGAGATTTCTGTAAATTGAGTTCTATTGCTTAAATAAGATCTAATGAGGTTTGAGACATTACCTCTAATGCCATATGCTTCTAATTTTTCAATAAGTATGTCGTGCCGGACATTGTCGAAAGCCTGTGTCATGTCACAGAAAATCGTACATACAGGTATATTTAAATCTACTTTTTGCATGACATAATGTAAAAAATCGTATATTGCCAAGTTTATTGTTTTACCAGTTCTAAACCCTTTCTGTTCATTAGTGAGTATGTTTTCTCTTTCAAGGTACGTATTCAACTGTTTACATAGATACTTCTCAAATATTTTAGAGATTATGCTAATAAGAGATATTGGCCTATAGAATTGCATTAGCTCTTTATTTTCCTTTTTAAATAACGGCTTTATGACAGATACTTTTAAAGCATCGGGAAAAACACCTGTCTCGATGCACAGGTTAATTATATACTAATAATAATGAACAATTTTTAAAGCGAGTAAACAAATATCTAAGTACTCGTAATTTTAAATATAATTAAATAAATAAGAAATGAATAGATAGACTTGCATATAAAATATTAATAGAATAAGTAAATGAATGGATATATAAAGTACTTAATAGGATAGAAAATAATTCAAAATTAACAACAAGGAAAAGTAATAAAGCGCCCTTTCTCTCTCTACTTATTTAAAAAAAATTGCTGTGCCCGACAGGGTCCATAATTGTTTTGTTTTTTGTTCTATTTTGATGTGAAACATCTATAGCCGCACGTAATACCAATTTCTGGCGTGGCGACGCATGCCGTGGCGACGCGTCGCCACGCTATATGATGGTATATATATACAGTCTATATGCAGTAGTGTGTACGGTGCGTCACCTGCTGGATGTATGTATTTAATGAAAATAAATGTTTATTCAATAAATAGTCATCGTTATCTGGAAAAAAAATCGTAATATTTTATTTTATCATTATGACATATTTAGTTCCTATCACAATCTCTTCTTTTCTGCATGTTACTTTTACAAAATAATGTCGATGTTTCACATCTACCAGGCGTCCCGTGACGGCTCACATTTTTTTTTTTTAAATTTACCACCTGCAAGTGTACATTATGGATATAGCAATAAACGATTTGATTTGACTTATTCAAATTACCAAGAAATTGTTTAGAGACGTACTTTGAATCTAGAATAACTCAAATATCAAATTAAACCACTATTCTGATCTTTATTTTTTGTTTTAATATTGGGGAATCCATTGTTCCCTTGACATTTTTAAATGAACTATATCATTTGGAGATGTAGAAAAAAACTAGTTCGGAGAATAGGGTTGTACGAGGCCCTTGAGAGGGCCCAGAGCGCCGCCCGCACTGCCAACGGCTGAACCCTACCATTTTATACAAATTGTTTTATATTTCACTTAAGAACATAAACTTTGGTTCTACCATTTGGAAAACATTGAGGTTTTTTGCTTACTTTTGCTTTTGTGTTTGGATACGTAACACAAAACCAAAAATCTATCTAAGTTGATATTAGTGGGGCTGAGTAATAGAGAAGTATGGAAGAAGAAGACATGCTGCGGCGGCCCCAAATGAATTGAGATCAGGGCAAGTGAATGATTATGATGATGGTAGGACTGGGTTTAGGTATATGAAAGAATACAAAGGTATGTTGGGCCGAATTTCTAATTCCTTTCAATGTTTCATAAGCTTCCGTGTAAATAGCGTAACCAACAAGCTTTAGTTAATCAAAAAAGTCCTGGTTTTAAAAGAATTTTCAGAACCAAAATAAAGCAATGAAAGGTTTGTAAATATTATTCCTGAAATAAACTAAATACGTCAATAAGTTCCAGTTTATTCTGCCGACTACCACGCAATTGTCAGTTTAGTGGTCACTTCATAAAAGAACTGGTGTTCATTTTGTTGTTAAATTGAGGAGGAGGGAAAATCACAGAGTGCATGACCCTCCCGCCCACGTTGTTACTGGGAAAATGGGTGAAATGCAATGCTCGTAGGCGAAATACTGATATCAAGCTTCTATTTCTGTACTGTTCCGAATAAGCTTTGTTTTGTTACTATGCTTACGGAGAATTTAACTGGGAGTAATGTTGTTTGTATAAAACCTTCTTTGTTGAAGTTTTGTAGTGACTTATGACAAGAAAAAAATAGTGATGTGGTCCCGCATCATTTATGTTACAGTATCCTGTATGTAATGGAGCGCAGTATCCTTGGAGAGAAACTTACTGATCGTATAAGGAACTCGAGACTGCGTTCCAAAACACAAATTGCCGATGTAGGTCACACGGTTGCCAAGCTCAAATGGAACTGGGCTGGCCACATCTGTCGTATGCCGGAGGAGCTATGGGCTAAAGTTACCACACAATGGGTATCAAACAGCAGCAAACGGCAACGCGGCAGGCCCAGAAGGAGATGGCGGGACGAACTCGACTTCTTTCACTTTCACAAGGATTGGTGTATAACAGCACTGGATAGGGACAAGTGGAAGGGGGGAAGGGAGGCCTTTGCCCTGCAGTAGGACACAAATGGCTGATAATAAATAATCCTGTATCATCTCAAACTGTAGGAAATCGTGAAAGGATTGCATTTAATGGGGGGGATTTTTTTCCCTGATTAAGAAAGATTGTTTTTTTCGAGTTAAGTATCACAATACTTTATTCGAAAAAATAATTGTACCGATTTATTTTGCACACCTCCAATGACTAAATCTGCGTTCAGTCGGATTAACACTACACCATGACTTTTTAGTCGTCTTACAAAGGTCGTCCACTCAATTTACCCGACATAAATAGCTCTAGGCGCACTTTTTTTATCTTCCATAATAGGTACAAAAAAAAATAATGATAAAAAATTAGAATAAAATTATGAAACATCCTGTTAATGATGTTTACGTGTCAAACGGGAGAACATGTACCTACCCAGCACTCGAGGCCAGTAGATCATCGCTTGCAACAAGGTGTTTTAACTACGTCATGCGTCATAATACTGAATAATATTTTTATTTTTAAATTGTTAAAATTTCATAAATACCTATTTTTTATGAATGTTTAGTACCTATTAATTGGATACATGAAGTGGGCTGCCGTTGTAAGGCGATTAATAAGTCACGGTGTATATTATATTCAAAACAATAATCCTAGGACCAATCTATCGGCAATACAAGCTTCGAACCTCGACGATTACACTTTTCCCCACATTCTTGTAAGATTTGACAGCATAAAGTTATTAAACAAGCCCACTTATATTACATTACGCTCATTACGCAGCGAACCAATTACCCGCTCATTAACTTTACATAATTTATTAATGATGCACCACTTTCATTACCGTTAGAGGGGTCTCCGTCGTATAATTATTATTTTAATCTATGACATACGTCCGTAGGGCAGGAGACGTGCCTGTCACTTAATTGTGCGGATTATCGCGAATCTGTCGTCGCCGACACGCGATTGATGTCGCCTCTGCATTTACCTATCGATTACTCTTTGCTCGGGGCGTTACCGCTGCGAAGCCACTTACACGAGGCTTCAATCTTGTACCTGTACTTGTTTTAACCCCTCAACCTTGAATTAATATTGTATTCGCCACGGTTTCTGTATCGGTCAAGGTTATCTCTCCCACAAATCTTCTTCCAAGCTCTGGTTTTCCTCATATCTTAATTATCGTATACTTGACTTCGTTAATTAAAATAAACTTTCTTAAACGTTGTTACGAATCGTATCGCAGTGTACCACACATGTCGATACCCAACTTTATGTAGATATTCGACACGAATATTTCTGTTCAGCTATACGATGTAGGTACATGATGAGAGATTTTTCAATTTCGTTGAACGTCTGGCTTTGAGTATTCTATAAACCCCTTTTCTAGGAATTTTCGTCGAAATCGCAGTTGAGTTGAGTGATAGGATTATTTTCACGTTAATCTCTAAAATATACTTCCACGAAGCCTCCTCAATATTGGTAGACAACTGGTATAACATTGAATTTAGCTAACAAAAAAGAATACGATATCCTACTTACTTAGTGACTTTATTCTTCTGTTATAACTATAGGTACATTTTCTGTTTGCTGATGCCTTGGCTGTCGTATTGCAACTGGGATCACTGCACAGCAACCGTGGGGAGGCATAGAGTTAGTGGATAAACGACTCTCGCCAAGAAATTGAAACGAAAACATAGAGTCCATAGTACCCAGGGATCCCTAAACCTGTAAGATTTCTAAATATAAACATTGAGTAGGTGTTTATGAAGGTAAATGTGACTGGTATACTTTGGTTATTATTGAATTGCGTTCTAGACAGTATTGTGGCCGCCACAGTCACGTCACTATTTATACACAATAGTGTGTTTTTGTAACCTTTGAAAATATTTGAACAAAATGTACTCTAGACGTGGTCGGATCCACTGCTGTGGGTATAAGGAAAACGAAAACAAAAACAACCTTGGCTTCGCAGGCTTTACGCGAGCTTTTTACCCATTACTAAGCATTCATTACACTGAGGTAAAAGCACAATGTCATGCTGATTCATGTTAAACTTGACTTTGAACAAAAACTGTGCTTCCAAGTGACGTGACATGTGTCTGAATGACGGAGGCTGCATCCGAAAGAAAGTGATGAAAAGGCTCACCTTTGTGCGTATCAAAGTGAGTGAGGATGCTGCAAAGTGAAGGACCCGTGATATTGGTGAGCGGATGCGGGGCGGGGTTGTCGAAACGGGGTTGAAGGTGCGACGCGCGGAGGGCGGCTACCATCCGCGCAGGGCGGGCGGGAGGCACGTAACAAGTGAAGCGGGCCCGGGAGCAACAGTCTGCCGCAGCCCGGCCACGCGGCTTCACACACCACCGCTACTCTCGCCCCGGAGCGCGCACCCCGCGTAAGTAGCGCTTACCCGATTTAATTATTTACCTGAGTCCGGCTGAGCGCGGCCGGCTGTGGCCAGCACGCAGCAGCACCTCCTGACTGCGCCGGCTCGTCGTCTTCAGCCGCCGGTCCAGCGACTCCATTACCGCGCTCGTATAAGTTATCGTAAACGCGCATCCATTCTTCAGTGAATGTCTACCATATAACTGTACCTGTTGAATGCATGACGAAGCACCATGCCCTTGACGTTTATTTAGAAAATGAATTAATTTGATTGTTTTGAATATTTTATGTTAATTTTGAAGTTAAGTATTTAGACCCCTAGAATTAATACCCGTAATGGCGCTGTATGTATCGCGTTGTGTACGGTTCCATCTCGGTGTATGGTATTTGACAAAGTTGTCACGTCTCGTTATGATACCTGTAATTTGGAACTATAAAGCGTTAGTCTTATCTCACAATTTCCTTCGGGCAGGAAACTCATAAAGTAGCTGTAGACCCACAAGTCAGGGCGGCTTCATTATAGTTATGACACGTGATATTTGCTACCATTATTTATGCCGGCGCTCATTCTTAAATTTCATTGCCTTCCATCATACAAGCCATAAATTACAGTTAACACATTATTACGTTTTTATAATGTGTGAAAGCTTAATGAAAATGGTTTTGTATACTTTAATTTAAAAGCACAAAACCCTGCCTTTGTTTTGCATTGTGATCTTCTACCTCGTTTTATCTAAAAGCTTCACTGGATTGAACTATATTAGGGTGGAGTGAACCTTTTTTATCCATTTGGATCTAAAAAGTCTCGTTATTGCAAAGCGGCGAGTCAGATAAATATTTATTTGTATCTTCTTAATGAAGGGGGATTAACATTGTTTAAAAGAGTCGAGAGAGAAAGAAGCGAGGGAACAGAGGTAGCGACACAACTCAAGCACACCTCGCCGACAGAAAGATTCACAAGTCGGAGATAAGATAACAATGAATGTTCGCAAACACTCGGCATAATTGGAAACCCTTGAAGTCCTTTTGATGTAAGACGACTTTATTAACGTGATGCACAAAGAGAGGGTTTGATTAAAGAAGGGAATGGAACATGTTGTAATAAATGTAACAACACAGTGTCTTTAATGTTTTAACGAAAAGGAGACAACAGAAATCGTTTAAATAAAAATGTTTTTGGAGACAATTTTCGTGTGCTGTATTTGTTTTACAAACAACAGAAACGGTTTCAACGGTAAACGTCGCCCACACGATTTAATATTTTTATTGTGAAGCTATATCTATGTAGATCCGCACACCGTTGTGTATTGTGTCTCTAGTGTGAATTGTTATGTGAGGACAAACGCAGAAGGTTTTTAATAAAATACGGAAAACTAGAACATAATAACGCCTACAGCAACATATTCACATAATAAAATACTAAGAATCCCTGAACAAGAATCTACACACAAAAGTTAGTGTAGATGAAAAAGACTGGCTTTCTAATGAATGTGCTGTCATACTCTGTTCATACAGTGCAAAGTGGAGATAATGAGCATGAAAAATGTGTGCATTGTGAAAGAACGGAAAATAAACGTGAGGAACATTCACGACTAGCTCCCGGTATAATTGGTGACAGTAGAGACTTAGTTATCAGCTGCAGGCTTTACTCGAAATTACTTTCAGTTTGTGGTGACAATTTAGATCTGCATTCAGAGACATAACGTAGTTCGGAGGAACAAACGGTATTTACAGTGAAATTCTGCTGATACACAACGGGATGAGATTAGTAAATCTCTTAGACAGTTGGGACTTAGTTGCATGAATTTGACGTTTGCTCGTCGGGAGCAAGGCTGCAGCGTCAGCGGTGTTTTACTATTTATCTCGTTTGTTGCTTCAATATTAGCATACAAGTCGGTAATTTGTGCACTTCAGACGAATAAAGTGAAGTCTGCTGTCAGAAGCGCTTCAAAATACTCGAAGCTGAGCCAAAGCTGACAGCGTTAGTAAACCTGGCAACAACTAAAGTAAACCTAATTCGGGAGGGACCGGCCGACCGGAAAAGAGAGGCTTTGCACTAAACGGCTTTGAAGTTTAAGAAAATATAAAGAGCAGGTTGGGTTTTATATACAAACCTACCCACAGGTATATTTAGATGACCGGCTTCGTTGGATTTTGTACACAAAATAACCTTGTCACAAAGTTCTCTTCTGATTGCTACGAAACTTTTAAAAAGCGTAGAAAAGCTGGAGCGGTGCCCATCTGCGGGCTGATCACGAAGAAATTAACTTGACAAATTCAGTAACAGATTCGTTTGTAACGGTCAATTGTTATTTTTAAATTAGTGAAATAAATGTATTTAATAAATTAACATGTTTTACTGTGGATCGTTTTTCCAATTATTCGTTAAAATCGCTGCGGGGTGTTCCAACAGCTGTGTTTCGTGTGAATTTTAATGTCACGAGCGTAGTTAATGTTTTTTTATGAGGATACTTAACGATCCGATACGTAATTAAGATAGATAAATTAAAATAAATTGTAAAGGTGTAAAAAGCTTGTGCTTTTTCAACCTTTTGATCAGCAGTCAGCACATTCGTTATTGGATTTTCATTCCCGGAATAAGTCTCATACGTCAACACTGTTATTGGATATAAGTTATTAAATACTTCGGGAGAGCAAATACGTCCAATTAGCGGAGCAACCTCCACGCGGATGCAATATTGATTACATTCGCACCACCAGTCACGTACTCTTTGTTTGAGCACTTTGAGCTCTACGCCTACACATCAACTATATTTGTTACAGCCGCTCCTAGCTTTAATTCAGTTCTGATTGTTAGAACATTTTGTGATAAAGTGTACTTCGGCGTGTAATATCGATCAGCACGTAAAAAAATAATTGTTAGCTTCAGTTTTGGTTCAGACCGTAACTTTGGGAGCATATTGCTAATGCCCTGGCCGACAGTAAAAAGATAAAAGCGAGCGGCCAGCGACGAACGCAGACAATAAAATGGGCTTATCGTTACAAAGGGTGTACTCCACCTGAAACGCTTCTTGTGCGGTACCTTATCTAATCTAATTGCTTGACTAGGCCGACTTTAGTTGGCAGCAGGACGCCCCTACCCTTGTTACTCTGTTGTTTGATTGACGTTTTACAAGCAAACTTATATCGCAATTATTTTTATTTCCGTGCAGTCTTAATTAATCTCACTCGATATCTACACAAGTACACATGGCACTTCCCTTCGTCATCGGAAACATATAGATCTATGTGTAGAAGGTATAAGTGTGTTTAAACCTCCGTGATGGTCATGGGTCATCACGGTCAACGAATCCACAGCTCTAATCAAAGCTTTGTTTCCATTAAAACGTACTGCCATAATGTTCAACTACGCCTGTACGGTGTTGTGTGTGCTCATGCAATTTGTCTTTGTTCGCAGCGTTACATGCCCCGCTTGTGGTGTAACGTACACTACTTATGTATTACTTAGCACGGTCTGCTATTAATATTAATTAAACTTGATATATTCGTAACCAGTACCAGCGCCTACTCGCATTATATGAGAACTGGTTCTATTTCCAACTGACAAATAGGTGTTATAATTATAGTTTATCTCATAATAACACGTGTAACAAAGAGTAGAACAGATTTTATATTAATATAACAAACAGAATCCCTTGTAGCTTGTAATACCTTAGTTCGTCTTCCCTTTTTACTATCTTCTTCTTTAATAAAAAATCATAAAGAGTTGCTTTTAGTATACCCGAAGGGGATCGTGAAGATTAATTAAGAAAACAACCGAGTGCTCGCAAGAGTATCGCACAGTAGGTATTTTATAAGGTTGCAATGTTATTATAACTTATTTTTCTTTTTAACACTCAAAGTTATTTACAATCGCGGTGTTCGTTTCATTTCTTTGTCCGCCGCGCGTTGTTCGGCTCGAAAGTTTTAAATATTTCTTAAAGTAAGTTAAATGGAAATTAGTGTTGGACTTCTGTTGAAGGATTCCTTAATCATAACATAATTAGTTTCCAAGCTTCTAATTGGAGTGAATAGATTTGTGTACGCACAGTGTGTACATTATTAATTAATTCGGGACGTGTGTCTTATCATGCACACTTCGGTACACATCACCTTATCGATGCGTAATAACTACTAATATATTATATTCAATTATTATTGTGATTGTGAATATTAATTACTTACAGTGCTACTGGCTCTCAAATCTTTCGCATTAATCTCTGATTTATCTACTTATAATAAGCATGTCGATAATTTCATCTTTCACTGCATGGGGATAGAGCTCTCTATTTCAAACAGACTGAGTAGACGTTCAGGCTGTACGAAAGCGTATCATTTAACCATGGCATAGATTCATGTTATTACGGTAAACAGTTTCCTGTAAATACCTCACAAACAAAACTGTCCACTTTGTTTAATAATATTGTATTAGTATGATGTTGACATGACCTAGTTACAATTTCATAATAATACCAGCGACCTACCATTAAAGTGAAGACTAGTGAACACGACATCCAATAACATACCACACAATGTTCTCTGCCAGTCCATTTTTTACGAAATACTCCCCATTTCAAGGGACACTCTCCAGAAATTATACTTAGAGGAGAATGAGATTTTAATGACTTATTTGTTAGGAGATTCCCAGTATTTTATGGTCACAGAGGATGGGTTTTTTTATAGCTTCACTGCGATATTACTTTATCAAACGTTTTGGACGGGGTGAAGAGTATCAATTTCATTCACCTTTAAGGAGTCTGTTCACTACACACTACACCGTGACCGTGCTATGAATGTATCAGACACGGAAAGAAACATGACACGGACTACTATGCCCACTGGAATGTATTAACGTACGTACGTATCTGGAGCGTATCATACCCGTCTATATTATTTGTATTGAAAAGTATGAGACTATGCCCAATAGACCGTTCCGTCACTGTCGCGCGCCATGCACGGAACGTCAACAATTGCCGGCGAGAATATTCGCCGGTGTTGATACGCCGGCTGCTTGGCACGGTACGGTGTTGGTTGGTGACGGAACGGTCTAATTGGCATAATCTCATACTTTTCAATATAAAGAATATTTATTACCTGATAAGTTCATAGCACGCTCATGGTATGGTACGGTGTAGTGGGCAAAATCCTTCGTATCTATAAGTTAAATGTAGATACTTACAATGTACTCGTAGTAGATGGGACCTTTAGCCGAAGAGTATGTTTGCGTACACGAGTTTATTGTTTGCTCTGATGACCTCGTCAAGTAGTTTTAGAAGTCAGAAGCAATTCAGATGGTGCGCCAGAATGTGGGGAACTTTACAGAGTTTTATACGCTTCTTTGAGGTTCTTTGGAGTGAAATATTAAGTTAACATTACACAATGTTGAAACCTAATACAGATACATGTTATATTTTGCTTTTAAGTTAAAATCGTATATATTTTTACCAGATGAAAAAACGGTTTGTATAAATATGTTCCTTTTCGTAATAGCCGTATAATATACTTCTGAATTTTCCCATAATAAATATGATTGACTAAGCAATATACCTAAGTTAATAGATAGAGACATTTATTCGCAGGAACAGAGATACGAATTGTAAGAGCCTTCTAATAATAACACTTTCTGCCAAAGCTGTATTACAAATGTAGGTAATCATATTGCCATATTAAGTGGATAGACGGATTCAGAATATAATAATGATTAACTAATGAATCTTACAGGAAGTCACGAAATATAGGGTCTAACTATTCATACACGAAATATTTTTAGGAAATAACGGCTATAACAAAGTCATTTCAAGGGATATTTTTTTTATCTGAGATATTTTTTTATAAAAAATAAATAATTTAAAATTACTTGACCCACAAAATAAATACTGGCTCCTTATTTTTAAGCATCCATTACAGTAGTTTACTACGTCGTATTTACCTACTGTCATTGTTAGAATATGGGAGTAAAAGTTTTATGCAAAAAGTCTCAAAAAAATGTAGAATTATAAAAATTTTGTAAAAAAAATAAAAACACTCAGATATTTTTAGATATTTTTTTTTTCGTTGCTATGGCGATTTTACGACTTAAAGAAGTTATTCTTAAAATATTTCGTGTATGATAAGATAGACCTTATATAAGGTCCCATTAAAATAGATGGACAAATTTTAACACAGCTTTCAGTACGTCTCACCAAAGATATCCAAGCAAAAAAAAAACACTGATTAAAGTGATTCTATTTTGACCTAAAATAATAATTAACATCCATTACGGGTAGGTACTTGCACTCGCATATTTTGTAGTATCAGAATTATGAGATAACAAAGAATTTAATTTATTTTTCAATGGATGTTCGACCTACCTACCTACGTCGCGGTACATTGCCATTTCCACTACGTTCACCTACGTTTGCACTTCAAAGAATCCGTATCGTTACGCCACACTTAAAAGGCTCATCGAAAGCACTGATCAAAGATTTTTCGCGCTATTTTTAGTACCATCGTGTCTCTTCTAAAAGCCCACGTACGACCGACTCCTTTCTACTTCATCCGTGAAAAAGCTTACTTAATACATTCTAGACAAAAACGCAAGTCAATGTTAAAAGGTTCGATATAAGAATCCCTTTTTATTGTTTTAGGTTCGGGATCAGATGAACAATCTTTCGAAACTTACGGGTTTAAATACACACCTTTTTATACTTAGTACCTGGGCAACGGAGCGCTGTTAGCGTGAACGTAGACAAAATTAATTTTCCGAGATTTGAGACCTAGCTAGATCGATTTTTTGCCCCGTAAACACATATATTGTAATTTTCATCGAAATCGTTAGAACCGTTTTCGAGAACGTGATTACAAATATATATGCAAATATTGCTCATTTAACAGTATAAGATGGGATACTACTTGTGACTCGTGCCAGCACAAGTCACACGAGAATAGCTCGTGTCGTTGGGAAATAATTACCTAGTCAGCAAGGTTGGGAACGAAGCTAATTGGTTGGTATCTTTTAAGCTGAAGTACTTAAATTGTCTTGCTTAAACTTAACAAGGGCGGTTTCCCTCTTTTTAAGTTTGATAAAAAGTAAACAAAGACCGGCTTATCGGTGAATGTTGTCATCGTGGTTCTTGAGAGCAATGTGTATGCATTGAAAATCATTTGAATTTATCATGAAGATAACTGGCACGTGTTGAATTTATCAGCACAAAATCAAGAGTCAAAACAAATTATATCTCAGTATGGGAGCGGTACGCACGACAGCCAAACAAGCTATACAAAACCAGTTTATGCGGATTTCTCACTGTATAGGAAATCTATACAAAGCGAGGCCACGTTATACTGGAAATGTACAGCTTCATGTGCCGTCGTGTGTACCTACATGAATATAGTCTTTGCCCACTTACACTGCGAAAAATAAAATAGTTTGCGTCGATAGTGGATGTCGAACATGGCAGGTGAGATAGCACCGGTCTCTGTACCGAGACACGTATCTCGATACATCTAAGATACAATTGCCCGAATGTCCCTGATTCAGAGCGCCCCCGCCCGCGCCATTTTATTTAGTAGTTCACCAAGAATGCATGACGTGTTTTCTTATCTTATAATAAAACGTGTTGCATTAAATTAACTTGTTGAATAACAACTCAATAAATATGTAATACGCCGTATAATAAATAATATTGTGAATTGTTCTTGTTATGTTAGTATGGAACATGTCCATTGATTTTATAATCGCAAATAAGGAAGTAAACATGCGACGATATACTAATTTACTTTGTAAGGACCTTTAAATAATTTGTATATGGAAAACTTTTCATTGCTCAAATCAATCTTATGTAAAGGGAATAAGGAAACGTAGGTGTAACTAAATGTCACGACATTTGGAAATCGGGCAATTTTGGAGATACTTATGTCGCTCGCGTGAACCTTTCTTATAGGCACTGTTACGTAACCTCAATAAGTCTTAAGAAGTTTGGTTGGAAAGGACCTTTATGATGAAATAATATATAGTTTGGAAAAAATTAAGTTTGGTAAAAGACCCCATCTTTACGTAATGTTGTGCCAATCGTAATAAAAGATTCAACAGTGATTGGAGCTCGTACCTAATAAAAAGTGTAAAAAAAGCCCAAATGAACGAAAAAATGACAACAATTAATTTTAATATCGACTGACAATTCGGATTATTGTACACTGGTAACGGGTAGCTTGGTGTATTTGCTTGATTTAGAACAATCGAAAATAAATGGTTGGGTGGGCACGCCTCGTCGTTTCCACGCCCGACCCCTTCTCGATGATCAGCGAATTTTTATCGCTCCCATCCAAATCGGGAACTAGGTGCATTTGTTACATCACCTAAGCTTTTATATCTACTGAAACGTGCATATTTTACCTGGTATTCTATCGAGTTTCTCAAGTTTTACGGAAGGGTACAAATTCATCTCATGCGGTTTTTATTCTCATGTGGTTCGATCAGAGTCACAGAAGCTCCATATTCTTTGTTTCTTTACATTTAGTATGCAAACCACTTCGGAAACTTTCGCTGATATTTTTTTAACTTCTGCATTTGTTTTATCTGTGCATAAGTTTTATCTGTGCATAAGTTTTATTTGTTTTATCTGTCCAAAAAGGATGTGGAACAAAAAGGACTGAGTTCGTTACTTTAATAACCTTTATTCTGAACGTGAACACATAAGTAATCAATTCACTTTTATTTCTTTAAATCAATTATGCAATAACTTCTTATCCTTCATCTCGTGTTTATTCTTGAGTTCCAAAGAATATCTGAAGAAACATTTATGTAAGTACCTCATTCGATCATCATCTTCCTGCCCTTGTCCCATTCTATTTGGGGTCGGTGCAACACGTTTTCTTCTTCAATTCTCCCCTATCAGATGTCACGGCATCATTTACTCTTTCATATCAGTCTTCACACAATCCATCCATCTTTTCTTTGGCCTTCCTCTCCCTCTCCATCCATCACATTCATGTCCATTACTCTTTTAGTCACATGCGTTTCATCACTCCTCATTACATGTCCATACCAAGACAAACGACTTCCTTTCAATTTTTCTGTAACAGGCGCCAATTTCAAACTTCGTCTAATATTCTCATTCCTTACTTTATCCATTCTTGTCGCTCCACACATCCATCTCAACATTCTCATCTCCGCTACATGCAATCGTTTGCTTAGGCACCTAATTCAATCGATGTCATTTAATGATGCTTGCACATAAATTGGCCACTTGTCCACTTCAGACTCACTTCAACTCTGTTGCTCGTTTAGGAATAAAGAAATAATAATCACAGTAGTCAGAAACAAGAAGTCAAGCATACTGATGCTAAAGGGTGTAACAAGACCCTTAACGAAACCGAAATGCACTTGTTCTCCCCATCACTGCGATCAGATATTTGTTCTATACCATACCTGGGAACCTTCTAATTACGGAGATATTGGGGGTCAAAGTTCCAACTTTTTCTTTAAATACAAGTTTTTAATGTAATAACTTTACTACTTTAAAAACCTTCACGACCCCCGTACTATTTAATGCATCCATCAGCACAACGTTTTGAGTGCGTTACATTGAGTCCTACCGTAAAAAGTGATTTTTCACCCCAAAAAAAAAATCGTTTCCCAGCAATAATTTTGGGGTAGTTACTTAGTTTGATGTACTGAATGCTTGGTTGACGGATTCGTGAAGGATCCTTTCACATCCTAAATGTATAGTATTTGTGCTATTGGATCCAAGCTGGAAGAAACACTGCATACAATCAATTCATACGTGTGTTCAAAGACAAAAAAAAAATGATTTACTGTTAGTACGAAAATCTACTGAAAAATGGTTTACATAATTGTATTAAACGATCGAAGATTTGTACCATCTGGCCCTGATCAAATAATAACGCCAATTTAAATGACGGATCCCAGTGAATGGTCCGTTAAATGTTCCGATTTCTATTAAATAGTAAAGAATTCTTTGTAGAACCTCAGAAATCCTTTTTACTGCCATAAAAAGGGTTTTATCGTTGTTGGGTCAGCAAAGTGTATGTAAATGAGAACGCGCTGAGTTTTCACGATAGAAATAAAGCGAAATTGACGTCTTGGGCAACATAATTCATAACTTTTAGTACGCCAACACAATGCAGCCTTGTAAAAATATTGGAGAAATTGATAATTACGAGATGTAGGTAACTTATGAAAACTGCCGAGCTGGCTGGGGAGTTTATTGCGCTGCGTGTTCTTTACATCTTTTGTAAACAGTAGGAAGCGATAAAGGGTGGTCGTTTTCGGGAATATTTTGTAACGATGTCGGCCATAAAGCCTTATTTCGGTCCATTTTGAATAAATTTTTAGTAATTCAATTTAAGTTGCGAGTTTAAAAGATCAAAAGCTTGATATTTACGGGTATCCGTCCCTTCTGTGAAAGTTGCTCTAGTCCTCGATTCGATTTAGCTTTTAAAAATAACTTTAGTAAACACATTATTATAAACCTACAGTATACTCCCAACAACATGGTATCGGTTTTGCATAAGCTCATGCACGCGTGCTTTTTCATTTTACATAATGGAATATTATTTTCAACTCCCACGTTGTAACTGCAGTCGCTTTGGATCCAGAACTAAAATAGTTTTACACGTGTACGGTGTACCTGAATGATATTAAACTCAGTGTTATATCTACTGGTACGAATGTACGTAGAGAGTGAACTGTGAATCTATATAGTACAAATATAACGTCGCTGTGATGGAGGCGGCAGGTATCGATTTGTCGGAGTATAGTGTATTTTGTAAGCATTGGACGTTTCGCACGGAACGGGGCAATAACGCCAAAACCAGCTGTTCCCTGTAGCTAACTATCGCTTTTTCTTCTCCACATATGTGACTGTAATTCATGAAAAAGTTTTTCGTGTAACCTAGCTAGCCTCTATGTGCAGCCGTCCGTGGCAGCGTTTGCCGCGAGTTTTTAGATGTAAAGAAAGGCCGCGTCCGAATAACTCTTAGACAGTAACATTACAGGATAACATAAATGCTTTGTTCGGGAAAACCTTTTCGTAAATGCTTTGAATGGAAGTAAGTAATATTTGACTGGCATAAACATAACATAACATCGCGCCTGAAATCCCCGAAGGGTTAGGCAAAGGTATACCTATAGTACACTCAGATTTCGCCAGGTAATGTTGGGCGAGTCTATTGCTATCAACCAGGCACAAATCCAGAGAAATTCATAATGGAAAAACCCAATAACACTTTTCCGACCCAGGAACCAACCAAGACCAAGAACCAAGGACCTCATGTTCAGCAGTCGACCAACGAGGCATTCATATTTGACTGTCCTTCGTGTTAAATTTGTCCTGTATCACACCTATCTTTGTCCTGTTTATTATTTGTCCGGAAATTTACCTGTTTCAAAATAGAAACAGATACATTATACAGCTGAATGTTTTGTGTTACAATAATCTCGGAAGTTCTCTGAATGCAAAGTAGCAAAACATCGGAATAAAATCAGTGGCAATGTGTCGGGCGGTAATCTCATCATAAATAAAAACGTCCAGGAAAATACAACTTGTATTCGTTCAGATTTGACTTCGGATTCGTTCGAGTGCGAACCGAAGCGAACAACACATCTAGAGCTTCAGTTCTTAAGCTCTGTGACGTCATCAAGATTTCCAATTTACTCCGAGTTATTCAAAAGGATAGGGGTTTTATCTTCCGTTCATCTTTCTGAACTAACTTATCGCATTTTAGCGTTGACGACAAATTGTCACACTCTGACATTTTGAAGTGAGGGGCCGTGTCTGCTCGGGGCGGCCAGAGCTAAGCCCACCTGCTTACCGGCCTAAGGTAAGCAACTTCGATTTTAGCACAGGCTTCGTAATTTTATAAACTAATATTGACGAAGACTTTTGATTTATGAAGGGAGAGGAGCGATGGATACCTTGGAGACTTCTACGATATAACTAATATTGTCTATAAACTAACCATTTTTTCGTTGTTTTTCTTCTTTTTCATTTTAGTTATTTGTGCATGCAAAATAGTGAAATGTTTTAAATTTGCGTACACGCATATCAATCGTACAAACTTTTTCAAGTTGAGTTGTGATTGTAAGGGAACATAATACCAAGTTTGGGGAAGATTCCCGCCTCTGTTTATGTATGCATTGTTTTCATTTGAATGTACCGCGGAGTGACAAGCCCGCCCTCGGGAGACTCACATATAGATATTGTTGCTAACTTTTCGAGTAATTTACGGCTGACACCTCCACTTTCTGAGCCTCTTTATAAGCGTTCCGCGAGTTATCCTTAAGTAATTAGTTGTGTTAAGCAAAGTTATGTACGAAATAAATTGTTTAATTAAATGTGATATCATGAGTCGACACCTCGCGAGAGCCGACGGCTTGGAAGACCTGTCACATCGCGTTTTTGGAAGTTCATTAGGTGCTGTTTCATGTTACAAGTAAATATTTGTGTGAAATATTAAGTTACGATTGTAAGTCACGCTCGTAAACTCATATCAAAGGAATGTTCTTCTTTTATTCGGAATAAATTACCATGAAAATAAATGGCCGAGTCGTTCGTCGGCAAAGATATGACTATAATAGATAATGACCTAACCGTGAACCTAACCTTTTGGAGACCTATTGTTAACTTTAGTTAAAGGTGTCATCTCTAGCATTTTTTGGGTAGGTAGTTCGTGCGTAGAGCGTGGGTACTTTCAATCTGGCTAAATATCAGTAGGTATTCATAGTTGTAGCTATAAATACAACTTCCGCTCCGAAATATAATATTGTGAGTAAGAGGAAGCTAATAAAAAGGAACAACTTGTGTGGAAATCATAACATCTCGCAAATTATTATAAGTTAAAGAGTTTTTTCTAGCTAAAGATGATAAAATACCTAGAATTTAATGTAGAATGGCAGTACAAATAGCCCCACGACTTCACGAGAAAAATGATGGAGCGGTTTCCGCGAAATAACGTTCACTCCTTCATTTTGTGATATATACAAAAGAAAGTTGATTAAGGCACAAACCTAATACCGTGGGCGGGGATCGGACGGGCGTCGTTAAGCTAACGTCTCGCTTGCCTAGACCGGCTCATGTGGAGTAATCAATCTATTAGTCGTAAGCCTCATCTGCCCCTTATTAGTGTTTTTATTTGCTACCTATTTCTTAGGAAATTGAGTGCGGAATATCGGGATTGAAGAGGAAATCGTTATTCTTTTGTTTTGTCACGCTACCCTATCTGTTGCATCCCCAAACTCAAACGTGAAAGTATTTATTTCTATTGCCAAGTCCGATAAAATCTATAGTTTCCTTGAGGGAATTTGCTTATGATGTTGTAAGAAGCTTAGAGTAAGACAAGACAGTCTGACAACCAGTCTTACCAAGGGGAATCGTATTACCTAGCGCTAACTGGGTAAAATACGGGTATTCAGCTGCATCAGGTTAGACTGGAAGCCGACCCTAACATAGTTGGGAAAAGGCTAGGCAGATGACTATGATGATGATGATGTTGTAAGAAACAGGTGTGCGAATGGTCCAGCCTCTCAGTTTTATGTTAATGCTGGTCAACCTTGAACTATAACAGAGTCACCTCTTATGACGCCCTTGGGAACGATTCGACTTGACCTACCTTAAACTTAAGTTTTCTTAGCCTAGTAACTCAAACATAGTACCTGCCTATGTGATTATTAAAAAGTTAAGCCTTATGCGATAGGTTACTGTGTATCTTCAAGATTAATTCTGTTTGGAAAATATCTATGAAGATAAAATATCTTATCTTTAAGTTAGTTCGATACTTTCTTAAATAGATAGCGCCAACGTAAGACGTTATTAATGGAACGAAGATTTCTAGGACTGTGAGCAGGTTGCGATGGTCTAATTGGTTAAGACGTCCGGTGACAATCGGAAGTTCGCAGGTTCAAACCCTGCTGACCCTCACTCGAGTTTTTCTTTCCATATCAAAACAGCTGTATTTCCCTACGCAGGGTTTGCGTATAAAATATTAAAAATTAAAATATCTTAAATAAAAATAATCTAAAGGGTCTTATTTTATTGAAGTATTATTAAAACAAAACTAAAGAGGTCGGTTCCGCGGAACGTGGCAGCTGCCTCGCGTCAAACGAATATTTTGAGTGGCCGCCAAAGAAAATTCATTTCCTGCTGTTTCTCGTTCCGTAAAATCTTAGTGAGTGCGAATTTAAGTGCAATTTCTATTCATTTATTTCATTAGCGAAGACGGCAACCCCTTAAATATGCATTTACTATAAGATTTTAGGAATCTGACTATAATTGGGTCATCATAACAGCGCACCAAGCAATTCAAGAAGATTATTATATTATGGAAGCGTTATTAGGTACATCATTATTATTTTAATTGCTCGTCTGAATAAACGTTTGCCATCGTTAAAAGTATTACCTTTTATTGATCGCGCCGGTTCTAATAGAGCGGCCCTGTAATAACTTTATTTTATTTGATGAGGTATAAAATTATTATTGGTATCGTAGTATTTATTGGATGATAGAATTGATAGAGATCCTAATTGAGAAGCTACGGCTGTCGCCGGCTATGTTGGTCTTTTCTTGTTTGACGAATCTTTAACATGAAATGAGGCTGAGGTCTCTGGTAGAGCATTAATGAAATACCATGTCACTAGGAATTGAATATTCAGTAAAGTATGAAACTGATGAGACGGAAGCCTCACCCTAGCAGACTACATTCTCCATGCTTTTATAATTGTTATCTGATCTATTTGCTGTTCTTCTTCTTTTTAGCGTGTCGATGGCTAATTTTTATTAGATATGTTTGGCACAAAATTCAGTTACGCAAATTCCGCTCGCTGATGCAGTTATAAGATCGTCAAGTGTGCAGGTGTTAGGGTAGCTATTATATGGTCAATTTTAGTTTAGAGGCTTTTTTTATTAATAATAATAAATCTGAAGTAATTTTGATTGACGATTAAATTCATTGTTAACGTTAGAGATTCTTGTTACTTGTTTTGTTATGGTCTTTTACGACATATTTAACTTGTGAATTTAATAAATCTTAAGGTGAAGATAGTCATAGGTGTAGCTGCTATTAAACGACTAGTAAACACGTGTAGGTAAACAGTGTTGGTCTGGCATAGGAACTCTCGCCTGAAATATTCTGTAATTTTATTTAAAATGAAGATTTTTAATGTAATGGAACAAGATTTTCTCATTTAATCACGAGTGTTTTAATTATACAAATAATGAAGCTCCGTGTAAAACATTTAGGCACATACAAACATGATTACATTTCTTTACGGCTTTAAGTTCCAAAATGTAATTTGCATTTACAATACGTATTTAGCGAAATTATGTCAGCACGTGGGTATTTCATTACTAGCAGTAAGCTAATTGAAGCTCTGTTTAATTCGCGATGGACGTCGATTTTCGGTATTTTGTGAATATCTGGTTTCCGCACTATTTTGGGAGAGGCTGTTTAATACGATTATTGATCCGCTGCACTTTTGGAAGCAACCTGTGAACACAGAGCAATTAAAGTAGTCGTTCCACTGCTGGCGATTACTTTTGATACAGGCCACGTTGTGGAAAAAAATACGGAACAGTTAATTTAGTTTTTGCAACTTATTGTTAGCACTTACAGCTCCTAGCGTCGAAGCTATTTGAAATTCTAGTCACTCCGCGTAGACCGAGGATTCAAAGGAGTTATCCTTTGGATTCTCATTCCACAAGGGTTGTAAAACATTGTTGTTATCTAAGTCTAACACGATTTTCTGGTATTGTCTTACAAGTGCTGAAATAAATCCGTGTTACAATATAAAAAAACCTTTCGTGGTCTACTGAGGGCTGAAACAATTCAGGCAATATCACTTCAATTATACCCTGAACGCTTTGAATTCCTATATCTTTCCGTAAATTTAAGACAGTTCAGAAATGTCTCGTGAACCCTCATCAAAGCTAAACAAACCTAACTTATTTAACATATTTTCAGGTACAAAGGGAACCCGTGATCTGCCCTCAGGGTAAGTTACATATTAACTATGTATAAGGTATATTTTTATTGTTTTAACAGCCGAGCTACGTAAACATTGCTTCTACGATGTTTCAGCGACAACCTTTTTATTCACTGAAAGCTTTTACAAGACATTTTATGAAACACTTAACGTGATTTGAGTAAGGTATACGTAAAAGTATCGCAGTAAGTAAAAGTATTAAAACAAGATGTATTTTATATTAGCGAGTGGGTTGCATCGGAAATTCTATTACATTATTCAAAGTAATAATGAAAATCAAAATTCGAGAATATTATAACAGGTGAAACTTTAAAATATAATCAAATGACGAGAGACCAATGGTTTATAAAGTAGGCAATTACAACGTCTAATTTAGAAATGGTTATCTACGAAAGTTAGCACTATGATATGAATCTAGTAAGGACGGGAAAATAGTAGCCATTGAGCGAGATCGCAAGATCGAAACGTTTACGTCTCATAGGCGTTTAATCTGTTCAATGTGTGTGTGGGTAGGTGTGAAAAAGTATAGACGTGTTTAAAAATCCGGAACTTTATTTTAAATTCAATTAATTCAAAATTCATTAAGTTTATATCTGTAATAAGTTAATAACAGTTATATAACTACTACTCACGTTTGTGCACGTTTATGTGACTTAGACAATTATTTTCACCACCTGCCAGCTGTTCAATTACTACACCACAGCACAAGTTTTCTAGCATTTCACATAATGTCACAATTTGCTGAAGTCCTGGCTGCACAAAAAGCCCTGGAGGAGAACTTTTTGAGGAAGATGGGTGAGCTTGAGGCTCAAATACAGTGCGCCGGGCCAGCCAAGGATACGGTGGCAAAGATAGCTGAGGAGTTTCGTGGTTTTCGGGAGCTTGTTTTCTCCATGCTTGGGCTGCTGCGAAGCCAAATCAGTGAGTGTGCCAAGCAAATTGATGGCTTAGAGACCAGGCACCGGCGGAAAGCTTTGGTTTTCCAAGGTCTTGCTGAAGCGGAGAATGAAGACTGCACGGCTGTTATTTTGGATGTTTTAAACACCAAGCTAGCGCTGAAGAATATCTCGGCACCTTCTATTAAAGCTTGTCACAGGCTGGGGGCCCTCAGCAAGGATCATCACAGGCCTATCCTTGTTAGGTTTGCCAGTGTAGACTTGAGGTCATCAGTGTGGAAGGCAAAGACAGGCTTGAAAGGCTCCAAAATGTCAGTGAAAGAATTCCTGACTAGGACCAGGCAATCTATCTTCGGCAAAGCACGGGAGCACTTCAGCATGCGGTCGTGTTGGACCCAAGACGGGGTTATCTTCATAAAGGCTCCTGACGGAAGTCGGCACAAGATAACTTCCTTTGATGAGCTGAAGCCCTTGGTAGCCCAGTACCCCAAGGCACCGGACGCGGCTCCTTCTACCAGTGGAAGAGGTGGCGGCGCTGCTGGGAATCTGAAAACCATAACACGAAAATTATAGGTTTGAGTGTTGATGTTTTGATGTTTTTTCTTGATTGTTGTTTTAGATTCCAAATCTTTACTTACCAGTTTGTAGTTGTCCAGTCTAATAGTTATCTTCCTTATGTTTTGTACTCCAACTGTTTACTTCTACTTCTTTATTATTAAGAGGTGCATTGGTACTTAGATACCCTCAACTGTGTTTATTTTTCTAATATTAGTTTGAGTGATTGATTGATATTGTTATATGAATGTCAGCTGCGGCTTGTCAAATTGACGTTTAGAAATATTTAAGTGACAGTGACGTTCCAAATAAACGTTTCGAAATTTTGTTTCTGGTAAACTCACAGATTATTTGTTATCAGTTACGTTTCGTTCCATGTACCATCACATAATTTGCAGTTGGGTGTGTCTCCTTCTTTTTCTATATTTAACTATTATTCTGATTCTGTTTTTGTTCTTTTGTGTCTGGGAACTACGGCTTTCACTTTTCCTTTGTATTTTGCTGTGTATATGTGCTATATTCTATGCTTATTTTACTACTTGCTACTAGTGTTGGTGTTAGCTGGCGGGTGGTGCGGAGTTGTGCACCTGTTGGTGATATTTAGTTTGTTTTTAGTAATAGCTTAATTTTTTATATATTTATATATATATATATATATTTGTTACGTGTATATTTATGTCAAACAATGAAATTTTCTTATCCGCGGATGAATCTGCTGCTTCTTCAAGCAATGGAAGTTTTTGCTCGTTCAGTGATACTCTTGGTGAGTTTTTGCAACAAAAGTTTAATGATAAGTCTGATCGATTGTTGAACGTGTGTCATATTAATGCTCAAAGTGTTCCGAGCCACTATAGCGAGCTGTACGACGCCTTTAACAGCAGCAATGTACACGCCATCTTGATCTCTGAATCTTGGCTCAAACCACATCTCCTGTCCACTACTTATCCTCTTACTGGTTTCATTCTTATACGTAATGATAGGATTGGTAAGGGAGGGGGTGGTGTGGCCATATACCTCCGCAGTGACTTTCCTTATAAAATACTTGCCACTTCCTCTTCACAATATTCTGCTTCTGCTGAGTTTATTTTCCTTGAAGTCTGTGTCAAGGGAGCCAAAACTGTTATTGGTGTTGTTTACTGTCCTCCCACTGTTGATTACTTCACTGAATTCGAATCAGTACTTGAATCTTTGGGTTCAGAGTATGCACATCACATCATAATGGGTGACTTTAATACAAATCTCCTTTCCCGCAATGCCCCTCGGTCCTGTAAACTCCTCCAGCTTATCGAGTCGGTTAGTCTGCACGTGTTGCCGCTCCAGCCTACCCATCATAACGCTGTCGGTGATGACACCTGGCTCGATCTGATCCTTACCTCAAATCCTTCTCTTGTATCCTCCCATGGTCAACATGACGCTCCTGGCTTTTCTCACCATGACATGATTTTCCTCTCTTATGTCCTGAAACCTCCCAAACCTAAACCTAGGGTTCTGTACAGGCGTTGTTTTGCGCGGATGAATGTTGAGGAAATTAAGAAGGATGCATCTGTGACTGATTGGGAGCCTATGTTGGAAGCCTCTTTGGTTGACGATAAGGTTGCGATATTTAACGATGTTGTGATCAACCTCTACAATATTCATGCTCCCATCAAAAAAATTAAACTAAAACGTCCTCCTGCTCCATGGATGACAAGAGGGATACGGATGGCAATGCGACGTAGGGACCGGGCATTCCGTAAATTTAAGAGGGATCGTACTGACGAGAACTGGTCATTATACAAGGTTGCAAGGAATAGATGCAACCAGATGATACGCATCGGTAAACGCCGCCACATTTTAGATAATATAACTTCTTCCTCTTCTGCCGATATTTGGAAATTTCTTGGAACTCTGGGTATCGGCAAACCGCGACATTTAGACCTTCCAAACTCTATTGACCTGGATGAGCTTAACCGACATTTTTCTTCTGCTTCCTCCATGGATCGCTTAACCAAGCAACGAACTTTGTCCTTAATTTCTGGTCTAACGCGCCCTAATATTAACCACTTTTGCTTCGTTCCAGCTGAACCGGGAGAGATCAAAAAGATCATCCTGTCCATCAAGTCGAAAGCAGTGGGTTGTGATAATATCACCCGTGGTATGATCATAACTCTTCTGGATGAGCTCCTACCTGCGATTACCCACATTGTGAATTTTTCCCTTTTTACCGGAGCATTTCCTTCCCTGTGGCGCAAAGCCTATGTTTGTCCGCTACCCAAGGTCCCTAATCCCTGTCTTCCTGCCCATTTCCGTCCCATTTCGATCCTTCCCTTTCTATCTAAAGTGCTTGAGGCCTGTGTGCACAAGCAATTCTCCGATTTTGTCCATCGGAACTCGCTTATCAGCCCACTTCAATCTGGGTTCAGGCCTGGGCACAGCACTGTTTCCGCCCTTCTTAAAGTGACTGGCGATATTAGGGCAGGACTAGAAGACACCAAGGTAACGGTACTGGTGCTGGTCGATTTCTCAAATGCCTTCAATACCGTTAGTCACGACATCCTTTTAGCCATTTTATCCCATGTCATGGTCTCTCCCGGAGCACTGGAATGGTTCTCCTCTTACCTTCAGGAACGCCAGCAGTCAGTTCATGTTGGGAATTCCTCATCATGTTGGTGTGATTTGGAGACTGGTGTTCCTCAAGGCGGTATTCTTTCTCCTCTTCTGTTTTCTATTTTTATTAATCTCCTTACTTCTGAGCTTCAGTGTGCGTATCATCTGTATGCCGATGACTTGCAGTTGTACTGTCAGGGGAGGGTTGACGAAATTCGAGATCTGATCGACAATTTAAATCGGGACCTGATAGCAATAAATACCTGGTCCGATAAATTTGGTGTGGCAGTAAATCCTAATAAATGTCAGGCGATCATCATTGGCAGCTCTCGCAGTCTATGCAAGTTGAATGGTACAACCTTGCCACCAGTTCTTTTCGACGGTACGGTCGTTCCTTTTAGTGCTGAGGTCAAGGATCTTGGCTTGCATATCGATAGCTCTATGAAATGGCATACTCAAGTTGCTCGTGTCAGTCAGAAGGTTACTGGTTCGTTGCGGGCTTTGTACCGCTTGAGAAACTTTTTACCCTCAAATACGAAAACAATGCTTGTACAGTCCTTAATTTTTCCTATCATCGATTACGGTGACGTGTGCTACTTTGACCTGAATGCGGATCTCCTCGACAAACTTGACCGTCTTCTAAATAACTGCATTCGATTCGTTTTCAATTTGCGTAAATATGATCATGTCTCCGAACACCGGACTCTTCTTAAGTGGTTGCCCATACGTCAGCGTAGGGAGCAAAGGGCGCTTACCACCTTGTTTTCTTTTCTTGTTTCTCCCACTTCCCCTAGTTACCTTGCTCCCCACTTTCAGTATATTTGTGCCAACCATAATAGGAGCCTGCGATCATCGCAAAACCGTATGCTTCAATGTCCCTCTCACCGCACTGATTTCATTCACCGATCTTTCTTTGTCCAGTCTATTTCTCTGTGGAATGCGCTTCCCCAGGAAATCAGGATGGCAACCAATCGCTTATCTTTTAAAATTAAAGTTCGTGAGTACATTCGGAAGAAGCTGGCAGTTTCGTCACAACGGTAATGTTTTCCCCATGGTTTGTGTTTTTATTTTGGTATATTCGTGGAAATGTTTATTTACATTAATTTAAATTTTGATATATATTTATAGTATTTGATATATATTTATAGTATTTTATATATCCTTGTAGTTAATCTTATTATTATTTAAAATTATTTTCAGATTTACACCTACCACTGCTTGTCTCTGCATCACCCAAAGGTTGACTGGTAGAAAATGCCTATGGCATTAAGTCCGCCTCTGTACTTATGTGCTTGAAGTGTTAAATAAATAAATAAATAAATAAATAAATGTGCTATTACAGTCACGACTTTGGCCATTCTTTCTTAATTTATGTCCGGTCGTGGAACCGTCGCTCTCTTGCTACCGTATTTAAGGGACCTATATCGTACCTATGTCTCATAATATGTGTAGCCTTAGATCCTACCAAGTTATGTGCAAAAACACTAAAAGAAATACCTCGTAATAACATCACTCGGTGAGGTCTACACTTTATAGCAGAACTTTTTATGTCATAATATTATTTTGCATAACAGCGTATAGCATAAACTTCATTTCGCAGAAAATCGTTATTATCATACATTCAAAACTCATCATTTTGTAAGTCAGAATCATCTTTAGGCATATATTTCATATCGATAGTCATTAAAAGGCAGAAAATCAATCAATCAAAACATCAATCATTATAAAACATTTGAATGTGAACATAGGTGGTTTTTATTTCCCTGTAAGAAGAATGCAAACAAGCATACACCATGCATGCAGCAAGTATTCAGCATGCAAACAAGCGTACACCATGCATGCAAGCGTACACCATGCATGCAAGCATGCAAGCAAGCATGCAAGCAAGCATGCGACATGCAAGCAAGCATGCAACATGCAGCAGGCATGGTTTCTATCACGGATCCGGCGCTGCGGGGCTCCGGCGGTCCCACGCAAGCTTGACGTTGCAGATGTGTTTAACACTCACCACCGCAAGTCGGCCAGCCTCAGCCGCGGCGACGAAATCACCTGCTCCTCAGCCCGCGGGGCGCCTCGTCCGTCCACGCCTACGCGGGTTCAAATTACATTCTAGGGGTAGGGCAAACAAGACTACGTGGAGTCGGTTTTACAGCGATTCATTTCTGTCTCTAACTTTTCTAGAACAACATATTGACTTTTTAAGACAATATTTTAATTTTAATTTTAATTTATATATTTATTTTTAAGGTTAAAAATTTATATTCGTCGCTCTAAATAAACTAACGAAATTCTGCGGAGTTTTAACTTTGCAAAAAGTAATTACGCTAAATATAATTCTGCCAACTTAAAAAGTATGCCATTGTAAATTCGGACATGTAAAAATTCGGCCAAAAAATAATTATATTAAATAATTTTTATGCCTTAAAAATATTCGTTTAAAGAAGATTATGCCAAATAAATTTCGGAGCATCAAGATTCTGCTAGATAGAGGGAACCCCACTTGGAGGTGTACATGATAACGTTTTTCCTCATTCTTACGAATCGTTTCTTCATCCGATTTTCCAATTATTTGCTGTATTAGATTTTCAATGTGGATTATATCTTTTACCGCTGTTTGAGCTCAATTCTTTCTGTTTCGGAAATAACGCCAGCCTTTAATATTATATTTGGTTTCTTTTTTTTGTAGGCTTTGGTTCTTTTTCAAATAGATGTTTTGATAATTCAGAACACGTTCTCAACAAAAAAGTTTTGGTAAAGTATGAATATACATATTACCTAGGAATTTAAAGACTCTGTTTATTGAAGCTCACTTCTGGAGCCGTCGGCCTGAACTAGGTGTAGCTTCTGATATATTAGCTAATCTATAAACTTTGAAGAATCCCAAAAGCTGAAAGTTCTTATCTAGATGTTTGTTTATTTACCAGAAGGTTTCAGTCAAATTGATCGATCGGCTCCTCCCACAGGCATTTCCCATGGGTACGTTTTGTGAGGGTTGTTTAAATAAATTTATTTTTGTATGTGTTTTCGGGTTTTATTAATGCATAGTTAGGTAACATAACAGCAATGCGCGTGGGAGTTGGATGATGCTTTATTGCAACAAGGGATTTGTTTGTGAGACAGTTTTACACTGAACTATGTCCTAAATACCTACAGGTACAAATATACTCATAAATACTTATTACGAACAGATAAAAGAATAAAACTTTGTGCTTCTGCGGCTGCGACTCGGCAGAGACAAGAAACGATTCCATAACTGACTGCCGTAAGAAGCGTTCCGTTCAAATGAAATCCCATTAAAACTTTTTCCATTAAACATTGTACTTTAGAAAAATGCCCTTGATCCCAACATTAAAGTTAATAATGGCACACGATTACAACTTAATTGCGAAATAACTTGATTCTGAAACATGATTTCCTAACGTTTGAGTTTCTTAAGATCTTACGTAAGATACCAATTGCTGGAACTTAAATTACAGGCAGTTTTGAAATTGTAAACACAAATGCTTATATAAAGAAGCCGTACCATTAGTAAAAGTGAAAGGTTTGGTTTTCTCTTTGAAAATCAAACGTAAAGGTTTAAAAACATTCGCAAAGCGTTTGATATCCCTTTCTGCACTCGACGTTTGTTAAACGGAAACACACCTTTATCGGAAAATCCCACCAGCGTTTTCACAGTTCCTTCACGCTTCGATAACCGATATCTATCATTTCGTTGTACCACTATGCAATAACAATTTCTACTCAATCGCGGAAGCCATGCGAGATACATACTATAGGAAAAAACTACTCATAAATATAGCAATAAACTTCAATGGAATTGATTGTTTCCCGATACCTAATATTCAGTCGGATTTATTTTATACGGAACCATTGTGACCATCCCGAATATTTTATTTATTGTTATCAATGGACGAGTGATGCTATTTCAAGTATTTTGTTTGTAGGTAATAGATTCACTTCAGTATTTCTCATGAACACGAATTATTTCGTCATGTAGGGTTTATTCATAAATATTACTTTTACACAGCCTTTTAATGAACATTTCGTTGAATAATGTTCGTCGAATTCGCAGAATCCAATATTGAAATCATGAAACAATTTTTCATTCTGAAAATGCGGCTGTCTGCATTCTGCGAAAAAGGATTTTCAATAAACGCTTATTGATTTTAAAATAAACATGCTACGAGTGTTTCATGTCTCTGCGAATAAATAGCCGACAAATAAGTCTTCTTCATCACGTTTACATAGATCACGAATGAAATGAATTATGAAAAAAGTACGGAATGTGAATGTGCCTTGTGAAGCTGCCAGCCGTCGTCGGCCGGGGCCACGGGGCAAATTACAGAGTGGCTTTACAAATTATGCAAATGCATAAAGTACACGTGCTCTCGTCATTAAAATCTGACGCCCCGTTGACCCCGACTGATATGCTACTTTTCCCCAGTTCACAAACGTGAAAATGTAAAGAACAAAACCTAACACGAACTAGCGACCCGCTGTAATTGAGTCCCACATGTTTTATGTTCCCATTTCAATAGGGATTTATTTTGGGCAACAGCTCTAATGTAAGTTACGTAAATAAACTATTCAAATAATAACTGTTTCTGGGGTTGAATTGCTTGACTGGCTTAGTTTGGCGCGTAGTAATGGTCGTTTAAATAAAATAATAACTCAAATAGTGCTTTGGTCGTCATTTTGTACAGAGTTATTTTCGGGTGTTGAAATGAAAGATTTTGTACAAAACTATACTAAACAAAAGTGCCAAGAGCGAATCGTCTATAACTGGGAAACGTTTTATGGTAGAAGCCACGGTTGAGCTGTGATAGCGTTGTGGAGGTCACAAAGTATCAACACAAACTTCAGCCTTTGCTCTATTAATTAACACCTCTGCGGGCTCGGGCGCATCTGCTGTAACTTTTCTAGTTATAACCGAAATAAAGGCGACTTTTTGGCTGCCATTGCGCTCATTAAAGAGCTCAAGTATAACTAGCAGTCAGTGTAAAGTTTTCAACCATTCGAGCTGTTATTAAGTTATAGATAGTTGTTGTAAATTGGGTTTTGATAAGTGGTGTTGTTTGTTTTTGCTACATGAATCTAATATGATTACATATTGTCTCGATACTTTTGCACGCTTTCTACCTAGTATATTTCTAATTATAATAGATGATTTGCAAAACAATAACGATTACGAGTTATCTTAGATTATACTTCGACAAAGTCACAGACAGAAGGCCACGCTATAATGCTGCCTGCACGTGCAGCCTGTTGGTCAACTTCACTCAGCAGACATACCTACGCGTTTATTGCCAAATATGTTTTGATTTTTTTTTATTGCTGCTATGACTTTGTTAATTTATTTTTAAATTTTATTTTTCCAACATTATTTCTAAATGTGTTTAATTTTTTTTTTTTTAATTTCTATTATGACTTTGTTAATTATTTTATAGTTTTAATTTAATTTTAGTACTAAATAATGTGTTGTGTTTTAATTTGATTTGAATGTTTAAATGCTACTATAACTTTGTTAGCTTAGTTATACATCTTATTACGCATGCTGTGGTCTCCTGTAAGTGAAGGAGTACACCTACGTAATACTTTTGTCGTCGATTATTTATTTCGTGTGTTTGTGTATATCCTTTGTTGGAGATCCTAAATAAATAAATAAATATAATAATGCACGGAGAGTACTGCTGCGGCTGCCGTGGCGTGGTAGTGCGTCAGGGATGTTTGCAGATAATTATATTGATAGGTTTGCTGCCATTATTCGGAATAGATATACATCCCTGATGACTCGTGTTCGCGGCAGCACCAACAGTATTCGCAGATCGGTGGGATTCCCCGATGTTGCGAAGGTGGATGCGGTTTCACGCTGAATTTTAATTATATATATTCATCTGTACCTGTAACCTACTAATACTAGAAGTTAAGTAAAATTGTTACTAACGGTCTGAAATAAAAACTTTCTATTCTACTCTATTCTATAATAATACTTTGGATGTACACAGACTTAGGCCGTGATATTTAGTTTTTTTGCTAGCTCGTGACAATGTCAGGTCTACGATAAAAGAATTACTAGACACAACATCGTAACTCGTAAATATATTATCAGTTACGTGAACACTGGCCCACGATATCATATCTTCTCTGAATAACGTCGTAAAATATGATTTGGTATGAACTTTACCGAGTACTGGTGGTTATTTTCTCTTTATATCAATTTACTTACTCTGACATGATATCTGCAAGGTGAATTAGCATGGATGATTAGGTCATCATCATCTGCCTAGCCTTTTCCCAACTATGTTGGGGTCGGCTTGCAGTCAAACCGGATGCAACTGAATACCAGTATTTTACATGGAGCGACTACCTATCTGACCTCCACATCCCAGTTAGTACTGGGTAATACGATACTCTTTGGTAAGACTGGTGGTCAGACTTTTTGGGCCACTGAGTACCTAACGACTGTCAAAGATCTACAAATGAAAGCCGGGACCAACGGCTTAACTTGCTGGAAACTCGGTATGTAATGGGTGGTCACCCATCCACAGATCAACCTAGGCAAGCACGGCTTAACCTAAAGATCGACCCGAGCGGCTGTTACTATTTAGCCACGATCTCCTCGAGCATGGATGATTAGGTGTGAAAGAATATTGTAGTAGAAATGGAACGAAAGCCAGTCTAATGCCTATCCTTTAAAATGTCTCACATCGAGTATTTTTTCACAGAGAGAGAAAAAGTGAGAGACTTATTCATTGTCAGCATGACACAGGCTCTATATAGCTCCAGGTATTCCTGGTATTCGATGTCCATGAGCGTCACTCTATTAGCTCACATATTTTCTGTTCTCGGAATATTCAGTCAGCGCCTCTTTGGGCGGCAACGGGGAATACTAGCTCAAGGTATTTTCACTTATTAAAACTTGGAAATTATAAGTACTACTTTATTAAATACCTTGCTTCTGGTATTAAAAGTACCAAGTAATAAAAATCCTTGACATAGTTTAAAGCCTTTTTAGTACATTAAAGTTGCATATCGCAGTCAATTGAATGAGCTAAGTCGGTACTGGGGTACTACCGTTTATCCGGAACTGAGCTTTTGTGCAGCTTTGAAAATTGCGTTCCACTAACACAAGGTTGACAGCCTTTGAAGCCTGTTCGTGAAACATATGGCTGGTTTTGAATAGTCAATTGTGTCATAAAACTACAAATGCTAGCGAAAAGGTAAATTCATTTCAAAATGACTGTCATGCTCTCCGGATCCGAGTTTTGACTGACAACTGAAATAACCAGCAACAACTACGCGTTTCATGCTAGATATACTCACGATATAGGCACCAATTTCCGCGACTATTGGAAATCTGCAAGCGTAATAAAACATGCAAAACTTGTGTAGTATTGTAGCGTTTAACTATCGGGAATAGAACACGGCTTTTTAAAAACTGAACAACACTGTACTCCATAAAAAAGGTTAAGTGTTACAAATAAAATCTTAATTAAGTACTTACCATAAACATCAAACATCTCTCAAATCAAATCGTGGCTCAATCGAGGATTACCCAACCGTGAATTTGGTGTTGATTTGATCTGATACTTTGAGCAAATTCACGTTAAAATGATCGTGTAATACGTAGATTGATAAATGGTTAATCCGGGTTGATGGATTTTTAATATTTTAAACCGCCGCGAACAAAAAAGCCACAAGCAATTAATGATTTCAGCCATGCCTTTACCATCCATGTTAAAATTACAAGTGTGTCCAGTGGTGCAAAGCTTTTCTCTAGAATCTCTAGATTATAATTATTTTCATGTTATTATTATGTATCTGGGCATAAACAATATGTTGTGTTTCTTTGCTATTGGAGCATGTAATGGCGCTGGCAACTAGAATCCATAAACATAGTCTATGGTAGTCCAGAAGCGATAATGTTTAATAAAAGTATAGTAATAGAAGTGCTCCATTACCCAGTGCAATATACAAAAGTTATGAACTTTAAAAACAAAATTAACTTTCGTCACGATCTTCTGCTTATTATTACATTTTATTGTTATTGTTCATGGTGTTTAATATTATCTGAGATCCTATATTACCACTAACCATTCGGGACTACAATAATTTCGCAGTGAGGTCATTAAGACGCCTGTTATTGTGATTGTTATGACAATATCCCCCATTGTCGTTCATTGTCGCGCTCTCTCAGAGAAGTCCTCACTATTAGCTGTATGAATTACGGTCGAGTATCAATTAATATTACGTCGGCTACCCATGTTTTAGTTGTATAAAAACTGCTGAACAGGTTTTTATGATTAACGTTAAAATCAATATTGTTGAATGTGCTAAAATGTAAATAGTGTTAGTTGGGGTGTGCACATCGCTAATTGCATCCCTAGGGTAGGCGCAGGGGAGCTTGGGGAGCACGGATATCGGTCACACAAGTCGGTCATGGCCGTGCCTTCCTTTTAGCATCCGTTCACATTATAAATATTCCCTCGACCACTGACCGACGAGTGACGTCACCACGTTGCAGCCTGAACCCGCCACCGACCACCGTGTTACATCCATCACTTTTATATGATACTCTTCAAGTTTTTGTAACTTAGTTAACGCTAGCTGGAATTTGTAAGTTGTTACTTGTACAAAGTTTTGCGCAGCGAGTATTCGTGGTGCATTATTAACAAAACTGCAACACTGTTATACATTTTACGAACTTCGTCAAACTTTGTTTATTTAGTTTAGGGAGGGAATTTATTGTTACATATTATTACTTTTACTTGTACATAAAAGCTGCCATTTTCACGTCACGACATCAATTTAAAGATATCATTTGTCATAGTCACGTTTGTCGCGTCTGGCTGAACTATTTTTCCTGTGTGCCACGAACATAATTTTTTGCCAGCACAAAGATAGGCATAAAGAATGGTGCGCCTTCAGCGTTGATATACCTTTTATGATGGGCTAAGTATTGATTAATATGCAAATGACAAAGGGGCGTACAGCGCCGGTGTCTCTTGAGACTTGACTGAGAGAATATTACCTAAATCAACCTATTATGGTTTGTCGTGTCAAAGATGCGAAGGGTCACGAATTCACGAGCTCAACCTTTTGCTGCGTCTGCATTACTCTGACCTTAAAAGCCAAAATTGTTTTACTCCACGTGTTCCCAACGGGTGTTAAGGGACTGTTGATACTACCCTTCCAAATATTTTCAAAAGAACAACCCTTCTCCCGGTTATGGCCGTCCTAATATGCGGTTGACCCCAAAGCTTTTAACAGTCTCAGCATTTTGTTGCTACTACATTCCGAATCGGTGAAGGAAGGTCAATGTCAGATACCATAATTAAGAATAATGTTGTTGCTAAATAAAGAAACCGACGTTAAATATTCAGAGGAGAGTTGGCTAAATGTGGGGCTTTGAGCGGCGGCCATTACCGGCTCGCCGTTTGGCGTCTTGATACTTCTTACGAGTCATCTTTTATTTAAAGAGTGTTTCATTTCACTGTCCTTCGGCCACTCGGACTAATGGCAACAAGTATCTTTATAGGACAGACGGCTGCCCGTGTCAAAGAGAGAGAAAAGCTCTAATAAGATTATTTAGGTCGTGTGTTTTTTCTTCTGTGTGCATTTTATTGGAATAAGCCAGAATGAAGATGAACAGCGACGATCCGATTGTTGTAGGTACCTACTACAACAGTCGGATCATAGCTGTTTAAAAAAATGTTCAAAAACTCTATGGCTGAGAGCACAAAACAGTGAAATCGTTACAAGTTTTATGCCTGTACGTGTAATTATGGCTATGGCTATAGCATTTTAGGGATCCGTAGCCAAATAGCAAAAACGGAACCCTTATAGATTCGTTCTGTCTATCTGTCTGTCACAGCCATTTTTCTCCAAGACTGTCAAAAAGACCAAATAATATTTTTGGAAACTCGATATCATTTTTTAAGAAAAAAATCTCTTACTCTTAAAAAATAATATCGATTTTCCAGTAATATTTTTTTTATGTCACTGGTTGACGAGATATTCGCTTCTAAAGCCGTAAAAATTGATTCCCCTCAAAATTTTTAGTAAGAGTAAAAATCTGAAAAAAAATTGGGTTTGTAGAACGTAAAATGTTTGAAAAAGATTTTATAATTAGTTTTTGGGACTTTTTTGTGAAACTTTGTTTTTTATTAACATATCTACCATAAAAAAAAACAAATTAAGATTTGCTTTTGAGTGTCAAGTGGCATATGAATGCGTGTTAAAAATATTGCTATTATATTGTTTGGTTCTACGGAACCGTTTATGTGTGAGTCCGACTCGCACTCAGCCGGCTTTTTTTTGTGGTCGTTTCGCAGCTGTGAATATTTTCCGTGGGCTAAACCGAGCTCAATTTTCGCGTGTTTTTCTGGACACTGTACAAGATCCTAGCTTACCGGTGTTACAGAGGTAAACTACGTCCTCAACACGTTCTTATGTCGCTCATAATATATGACAATGTCCGCGAATGTAGGACGAGTGAGTAGGAGCATGTCACAGGTGTTTGTAGTATTTTGTGTTCGGAGCCATGAATGCCTATTGGATTACGTGTAGGTTTTTTATTTTATATTAAATTAGATGTTGCCTGCGACCATCGTTGGCTTGAAATTATTATAAAAATATTACTTCCCTGTTTGAATCGGATTTTGGTAACAATTTCAAGAGTTTTTTTTTTACACGGAAGCCTAATCCTTTTTCTAAAATAAAAGTAAGCGTAAGTTACTCCTTATAACACCAGCTATCTCCCAGTAAAAGTCCCGTCAAAATCGGTCGAGCCGTTTCGGAGATTAGCCGGAATAAACAGACAGACAAATATGAAAAAAAAAAATTGTAATATGTTCCGTATACTTTCATATGAATTCAGTAAAAAGCTGTTACTTAGAAGTTACAAACAGACACTTCAATTTTATTTATTTGTATAGATATGCTTGCATTGGTCTCTGACTCGCATGATGCGACTTAGGATGGAGCACGCTTGCCTAGTAGAAACCGATACACTTGAACTTTTCAGATTATAATGATCAGGGATCAGACAAGCCGGATTCCACAGACTGGCTGTTCGCACAATAAATGTGGAAGCACAGCGCTTTGTTCGGGTCCGTGGAACTTCAACCATATAACGGTAATGCTTCGCCGTATCTCTGAAGGTACAGTTCAATACGCCTGAAAGATAATTTATTTTTAGAAATTATTTTCATGTCGCTATAAAAATGTATGTAAAACACTTAAAAATATTATCCGAGCTATTCTTTGCATTTATCGTATATCAATACTTCAGTTCCCAATAAAGCGATGATATTTCATTGTACGATTCGGCAAACTACCTACTGATAATTATTTCGAGGAAATCTATTTACAGCTTTCATTGAAATCCGGGGCTTTTGTACGAATTCGATATTTTCGATTCAAATAATGATTCGTATCAGTTTATTCCCAATTAAGAACGGCTAAATAAATTCTTCGAATTGTTTCTATTATTTCATTTGCTTCGGTTTTATATCAGGCATACTTGGACATACCTAATTGCAGTCTGACAACCAGTCTTACCAAGGGATATCGTATTACCCAGTAGTAACTGGGTTGTGGAGGTCAGATAGGCAGTCGGTTCATGAAACTACTGGTATTAAGCCGACCCCAATATTTCTGGGAAAAGGCTAGGCAGATGATGATGAGTATTGTTATGTAATATGGTCATAGTTTTTAACTTTATGGGTATTGTACCAACAAGGATCGGCCTACACACTCCATGCCGCCATGCTGAGGTACATACGTCACAAGTCAACATTCACGTGGGTGCAATAACTAACTTTATTAACCGAAAACTACTCGCAAACTACCCCAAGCGCGATCAGCCCTTCAGAACTCAAAACATTTGAGGGTACATTTTGTTACAGTAATATTATAAGCGGGTACCCACGCCTTGTTTACTATAGAATAATATATATGTTTGTTATATATATCGTGCCGTATTTATCTTATTTGCACCGTATTTTTTATCCTCCTGTCAGAGAGTAATGTTTTTCTATCTTTTGTCGGCCTACAAAAGCTATCAAGTACGGGTACATAGACATTCTGCCTCTCTTTCATCGCGATCAAGTAACGAGTTCCTGGTTTTACGATCTGCGACCCGACACAGGTGCATGATTCTCCTTTATGTACGTGTTACCAAAGTTACCGCGCTATTTTATTGTGACAGAAAACAGCTGATGTTTGCAGATCTTTTCAATGATATCTATTTACCTCCAGATAGGAAAAAGGCCTGACTTTTAGTGACTGCTAATTAGGTTAGGATGTAAAGCAAATAGTACCTTTCTAAACGTATGATGTGTTCCTTGATCCGCGTGTAACCTAGATCCCACATAGTGAATAGGTAATGCCGAACTACTGACAAGTTACGAACGAGGTCTCATTTAATATGTTTTCGTAAATAATGCAGCTTCCACAAAGATGTTCTTTACACATATTCAACATCTATTGATTTTCAGCGCGGCTACCCGTCCCGAATACATTGTTCCTCTACCCTTTTTATCATAGAGAAATTAATATTTGTACAGATATTTTTATCCGACAGCAATGTTCGAGGGATTTTGAATATTGTGGGTAAAGTTGGAGGGCTCGAGTTTTGTTACAATCTTTATAGATGTATCGTTGTTTCCTTTATTCAGACTTGTTCAAGTTATTAGTTCAGAATGTATTGTGGAAGATTTTTATTTTGTATTTGTAAGTCGTGGCTGAAAACTTGTGTAAATACAAGAGTTGCGAAGATTAGATGGTTTGTTATTCGTAAATCTTTGCACGTCTTGCGTGGGGGAAGGCAATTGTAATCGATAGATAGGAGAAATACGTCCAAATGACGAATCATGGACAGATCCATAAGGGATCTGTGATCGAATGGTTGAAAAACCGCTCACATTTTCTTTCAGGTATTTTACACGCGCAAGTAATAACGTTTCATAAAAAATATGTCATCCCTTTTCATCCATTTATAGTTCGTATTTCACAAAATCCCTTACGTCATGAAAAGTGATCGTTTCCAAAAGTTTATTTTTGTAGGTTCGGGGACGTCTACCATCCATTATTAGGGTTTTCGTGCAATAATATAGATTACGAAAGTTGAGGGATGAGGGCGTTGTATGCATAAGTAGATTAGTTATTATACATATATCATCACTTAAGCCTTTGTTCTGGTGTAAACAGGAATATTTAATAGGACATTAGTGGGTAGCCGCGTGATTGATTTCGGCCACACAGCAGTTGGTCGCGTGAACAATGAATACATATGGCGGTTAATGATGTGACTAAATTATTTGGGCGTTTTAATGTCTTTGGCGTTGTCAAACAATAGAACGGTACAGTCGCTATTCGCTAGTTCGGCCGATTTTATCGTCGTTTTGTTAATTATACAACATTAGTTTTAGTAAATGCGAAACCTGAAACACGTGTCTAGTATTTTTATGTAAAGAATCTATGTACTAAACTTCAAAACTGTATATATAACTTTGTAAAAATCACAAAGTTATAAGCATGTTCTGCTACCTGGCTGTCCGCACAAAAACGTGGTCACCACGCGGCGCGCCCGCGCTCGTGCCTCCATCGTCGTCTTGAGTTTATTGATAATAATAATTTGGCAGTAGGTACCTAAATGATATGTACTTAGTGTCGCTCGGTATCCAACTTGTAGTCTTTTTTAAATATTTTTGGGACAAAATATAACATGGTTTAAAAATTATTGGAATCGATTCAGTTACTTATTCTGAACAAATTATATTCAGATTTCGCATATACTAAAAATAATGTTGTATTCCGCAAATAACCGAAGTGAATGCTCTAATCATTAAATATTTGCCGTGCTAGGCAATTAATACCACCTTGAGTTAGTTAACGGGTAGCCCTACCTGCCATCCGTTGTCATATTCAAAGGTAATTCGGAATGTTGAATATATTATTAGGAAAAGGTTCCTTTACGGTTTCCCTTTTCTTTGTCTAAAAGGTGATGCTGAATTTAAATTACGGAAATAATTATGGCGCACGGGTGTTATGTTTGAAATTAATATTGGTCTGCTCTGTAACCTCTTTTGTAAGCAGTCAGAGACACAATACAAATGGAGATTTTTATTACGGGCAACATTATTATATAAATAGGCAAAGACAGAGTTTAGTACCCCAATTTATCTCCTGTTTCTGTATCGTTTTTTTTTTGTTTAGTAATATAAATAGTAATTAATAAAAAAAGAGGATATACGGTCGAAAATCGACGACTAGAGTCGACCACTAGAAAAGAAAAGTTGCAATATACTCATTTTCAACTCACAGCATTATTACTGTAAAGGATGATTTCTACCGAACGGCTCGCATCGCATCGGATCGAAAAGAATACGAACGGATGCGGCTACAGCCGATTGCGTCTGGCAGGATGTCGACGCATATGATCGGCTCCGTACCGTCACTTTCGAACGTATCCGTTCCTGCGCCTAGTCAAATAGTTTCATTTCTACCTTGTCGGATACGATGACAGGCGAACGGAGCCGATCGCGCGTCGCAGGATACTTTTTGCTCTCGGATCGCGTGTCGCGGAAGATGCGTGCAATCTGCTGCGCGCGGCTTGGTAACATAGAATTTAAATAATGTGTACACGATTTAATATCGTTTAAAGATTATAAAATCCGTTGCGATCCGATGCGATGCGAGCCGTTTGGTGGAATCATTCTTAAGTCTATTATTAAAATTCCAATGTTTTAATGAATTCTTTGGTATATGAAAGCGCTTATTTCACACTATGACATCAGCATGCAATGTAGTCATAAAGGAATTCTTACTATCAAAGAAAGGGACCGAATAATTTTCAGTCACCGTTTCAAATGATAATATTCAGTGGTGATGAGCGTTATTTTTGGTTGGATATTCATTAAATAAAGTTTCGTACTACAATATCATCAAGCTATTGTAAATTATTATAAAAGTTACTTCGAATAAAAGAGGCGACCATAAACTATTGAGAAAACTATTAACAATTCTTTATCTTACACACATAACAAAACATCACGTCTTGTAATCCCCGAAGGACTAGGCAGAGGTGTACCTAACAATTACACCTACATTTCGCCAGTTATGTCCCATGTGTTAGAGGCCGAGCCTATTTCCATCAACCGGGCACCAATCCTGGCTCCGTGGCTGCTACTGAGAAATTCCTGATGGAAAAACCCAATAACTCTTTGCCCGACCCGGGAATCGAACCCGGACCTCATAGTCGGCAGTCGCGCTTGCGACCACTAGACCTAAGATGCAGTTCTTTATCTTACAATCAGTTTGAAATAATCTATTATGTAAATAGTACAATTATAATGTAACAAAGCATTGATTACACTCTCCATTATTGAAACATCAAAGTTGTACAACACAATCGATCCTTGAACTACTAATATCTTACAAGTGTGTAGTGAATGCCTGCCATCGTGTCACGGTGCTCGTCACACATCACGTTCAGGTGGAAATCGTTCATTATGCACACACACACATCAACACTCTTCTTATATGCATATGTTACGGTTACATCTGTTAATCGGTCAAAAGCGATTTTGACTGGTTTCAGTCAAAACCGTTATTAAGTTGAAACGTGTTTTCTGTATGAAAATTTTGTTGTTACGGAACGGCTTCGTTTTAATTTATTTAGAACTAGCTGTTGCCCTCAACCTTCGCCCGCCTTAAATTTATAACATTCCGCGATAAATGGGCTATCCAACGCTAAAAGATTTTTTCAAATCAAACCAGCAGTTCCTGAGATTAGCGCGTTCAACCAAACAAACAAACTCTTCAGCTTTATAATATTAGTCTAGAAGTAGATGAAAAAAAAAATGTTTTTAAAGGGTCTCAAAAATTTACGTGCCTAATAAGTTTCTAAGAAAATGGTTCTTTTGTTAAAATAGTTATAACCGGTCTTCTCCTTTTTCTTTCGAATCGATGCGTCTGTGGCGTTCCTTAAGTCCCCTAAAGTGCAGGTGTAGGGACACTTTGGACACTCCAGCAAGTGGGCCATGGTCTGGCCGGGAGCACCGCATTCGCAATGTGTGTCGGAGGGTTCGTTAATACCTAATTTTGCCAAATTGTGTTTGCATCGGCCTACTTGGGTGCGCAGTCGGTTGAGTGCTTTCCATACTGGTCACAGCAGATCATGTCTGGGAGGCAAGAGTTGTAATTACCGGTCAAAAATAGATTTTACTGATTTACAATTTTGATAGCGACATGTGCTGACAGTATTTCACACACATATACAAACACACCTTTGTAATGAACGATCTTGCGGGAACATTGTTATAATCACCGCGCTTAGCTTGAAATTGATGGGTTTACTCCTACACTGTGGTATTTCGCTTCTCTATGTTTCATGGTACAGCAGTTTGCGGATGCACGGTTTTGACGGCGCCTTATTATTCCATAGGAATTTATTATTTTTTAACGTTGGTTTAGTAGTTGCAGCGCTACTGCTGACTATGAGGTCTTATGTTTGTTTCCCAGGTCGGGTAGTGTTATTGGGTTTGTCCATCAGGTTTTTTTTTACTAGCATCTCGGAGCCTAGATTCGTGCTAGTTAATAAAACATAACTAACGCACACGCACACACACACGCTCTACTACCCACACACACTACACATTCACACACACACACGCACGCTACACTTCTGAATAACCCTGTGCGGATTACTGGGGCGTTGTTCTGTTCTATTCAATAAGGGTAATTTTCATTAAATCCTGACGTACGGTGACCGTACTATATCTTAGCACTCTTTAACAATAAACGTAGCGAAAATGCAGTTTCAGGAAGTAAATTGCTTCGCAGTTAAAAATACTAAAAGAAAGAGACTGCCATTTTCCTTTAGTATTTTTAACTGCTTTTAGAGTGGCAAACAGCGTTGAAGTACTATTAAGCTAGTAATATATTCTTAGGTATTAAAAACGTTCTTTCAATTATAATTGCTTTTAGTGAAAAGGATTTTTTTAGTAATATCTACAGGGTGTAAACAGACCCTTCACGCAGCCGTCAACCAAGCATTCTGTACATCAAACTAAGTAACTTTACGCAAAAATTATTGCTGGGAATCGACTTTTTTTTTTGGTGCTAAATTACGTTTTACGGTTGGACTCGATGGAAAGCAATCAAAGCATTGTGCTGATGGATGGATTGAGTAGTACGGGGGTCGTGGAGGTGTGTAAAGTAAAAATATAACATTAAAAAATGTATTAAAAAAAAAAACTTGTGAAATAGTTGGAACTTTGACCCCCAATATCTCCGTAACTAGAAGGTTCCCAGGTATGGTCTAGAATAAAAAGATGATCGCAAAGACGGGGAGAACAAGTGCCTTTCGGTTATGTTAAGGGTCTATTTACACTCTGTATAATGACGTCTTAACATATGCTAATATTTGAAGAAGTCCTTTTTATGTAATTTAATATGTCTTAGAAAATTTTATCTCTTGCTTTTTAATACTTACTAATATGTATTCATATACTTCGCATACGTAACATATGAAAAGCTTCTGGAAATATACGTAGAATTACGATTATTACGTGGCGAAGATATAAAATATTCTTTTTTTGGGATATTACTACGAATTTTTTTTTTTCAGCTCAATTTTTTTTCGGTGTTTTTAATATTAATATCCCATGTAAGTGCCTATTTACATCTTCTTTATATAATAATAAATTCGTCTTTTTTTTTGCTTCGATTTTACCTGCAACGTTGGCATTGAATTCACACATACAATTTAATAAATAGTTTTAATTCCATCAGTTTAGATTATATTTACAATTAATATCTCTTCTACATGTATCTTTACGGTATTGTAATATATCTTTGTTTAGCGCTCACACGACTGAAACGTTGGAATGGCTCATTGTGCTACGGGCGTGTCGTAGAGGCGTAGACTCGTAGCACACTCGTAGCTCGTAGCGCCCGCGTAGCACCTGCCGCACTTACCGCAGATTACCGACCGCTTCCCCTTCTTAGCATAAAAAGTGGCGTTTAGATCGTCTTAGCTACGTTACGTCGTGAATTCTTCCACAATGTTTACAATGACATAGAATATTATGATGAAAGTTTCACTTACGAAAATCGTGAATACAAAAAGTACGCTAGCAAAACTCTCTTCATACATACTGTAGACGACAGCAAAGATTATTTATGTCGATACCAGTCTGTTGTCGGGTGTATCCGGACAAATATTTTGCTATGTAACCGCTCCGAAGGCTAATATCGTTTACTTGCCGTCGTATTGAAGGAACTCGAGTCAATTTAATTAAGAGCTTCCTTTGAGGGCCTCCGCTCGCTGCACAAACGTCGAAAATGTGAAAAACAATATTGTATTGCGAGATTAACTGAATCAGTTTATCGAGATTGGTGGATGTCCGAAACTGTAACATTAAAGATTTTGTTATCGAACATTTTCTGTGGAAGATAATGATACCTGCGCATTAAACTCCGCCGAGGGATCGCTTTAATTTAAGGCTATCCTTTACAATGAGAGATAGCATTTCAAATAATGATCATAGTTATAACTTCCTCTTCTACCGTTTGTGATGAATGCCGACACTTGCAGGGGTCCGCCTTTATCACGATAATATTATTATAAGCAATGATTAAATCTGGAGAATCGTCTTCCCCACAGAAAATTGACGATCAACGATTAACTTTGTTAATTATTTCATTGTGCCTGATGTTTATAACAAAACTTTCACACATATTAGTAGATCTACATTATTTCTCCACTCACTCCATTAGTATAACATATACATACATATATCCGTAATTACTCCGCTCTCCACATTCCAAAACCTTGATTAAAATCTAGAGGCTTAACTAAGGCGTAAGCCTTTTGTGTACCTTCATATGTTACAATAATGGGTACATATTCAAAACGGAATGTGGGTAAGAAATAGGGGATGATGAAATCAGAGTGTTTGGAGCTTGGTCCGTTGGCGCACGACAAAAGGGTACAGAAGCCCGGCTCCATACGAGGAGAGAAAACACGCACACATGAGCTCGTTGATAAGGCGATCACTTATGCTCGGCGCCAAAGTTGCCGGCGACTTGTTGGCGATTTCAAATCCTCACGTCCGTACACAGATTTTGACAACCGTTTTTTCGCTTTCTCGTCGGCGGGGGTGATCAAAGCCGTTTTATTAGACGAATTCTAGCCGTGAGTGCGCTTCATTCAGATCCAGCCTGTCCCTTTGCAGACCTCCCCCAGCGACGTCCTAAGCCGGCCGAGGCTCGTACTCCACCGGGGGTGTCCTTAGCGTGTAGTCGCTTAGTTTGTAAGTTTTTTGACCTGGCTGTAGGCCTTACACTCAAGGCACCCACAGGATAGTCCGGTTACGCAGACGACAACTTCCTAAATTGACCTGACACATAACCTTTTTTATTGTGAATGAATAAAAAAGGGAGTGCGTTTGTACTACGTACGCTAATGCTTGTCTATGTATGTGTGTACCCACTACCCATGTGTGGTTTCGCTCATTGTATGAAGCTAGTCTTCTGTATCTAACACTGATTTGATAATTCGCTGCTTATTCTAAGACAAGTATCCTTCTGTACCTGTCTACCCTGTGCTGTTGGTCAGGGAGGGGCGCACGCGGCGCTAACGATCCACCTGTGCCCCACCCCCCGCGCACACCGCACGCCGCTCCGCGCTCGCCAGCCGCCCACCTTCCATATTCGTCTTACATTTTATTATCTACCTACATTCAAAGCTTACGTCCCCTCACAGTACACTGTTAAAGGGTCTCCCAATTTTTTTATACATAAAATTTTCGAACAAGAATCGAGCAATATATAATCTTATGGAAGTGGAATTTCAATTCGTTCTTCTATTTATGTGTGCGACAGTTTATTTTTAGCAGACAGGAGGAATATGAACACTGCCTTCTTGTACTTACGACGTTCGGCTTGATCGCAGATTTGGGTACATTCATTTTCTTGTTATAAACGTGTTTGCTTTTCCTTCTTTTTTTGTTTAACCTTGTGTGTCTAGTGACAGCCTTGATGCCAAATCCGCTTATGTACAAGGATGGCCAAATGAAACGACGCCGAGACCCTCGACGTTATCAATCATACCTACTCGTATTATTCTGTGACAAAGTACTTTTTGTCGTTTTCTGAGCGTGTATTTATAAGCACAATGTAGGTACGACATTTATAGACGCAAGTGTAATTTTAATAAGAACACAGAAAAATCCTTTTATACTTCTCGTAATACCAACGTGGCTTTAAAAATAAAATACATGAAGCAAGAACCAATTTAGCAACAATTTATTTTAGCAATATACGAACAATCGGGGATAAAAGTTCATTCAGCGATATGTTATCGTGCGCTAGGGTCGCCTTCCGAATCTCTAATGAACTGTGAATAACCGATCCCTTTGGTCCTAGCCGCCGCCGCCGGAGCCCCGCACCCGCGCCTCCAGATGCCAACACAAATAATACGCACACCGCGCCGGCCGGGCCTCCGCCCTGCTCACTAACAATAGGTTCGACTTCATTTATAACTTTATAACAAACATTTAGTTCCCTTTTATCACGGCCTTCGTTCTCGTTAATTCAGTTTGTGTTCGAAACTAGGTTTGGCAAATCTTTGACTTTATTAAATTTGCGAGATTTCGCCCGAAATATTTCAAAGTATTAAGCGAAAATGATTATCTCGGTATTTATTCAGTGTTCATAAAACGTGCTTTCATGTACGTTGAGCGGCGACGGCGTAGCCCACACCACATCACTGCCTTTAAAAAATGATGTATATTTAAGCTCCTCCCTCCCTACATCTCATTACCCCTTCACAGAAAACTAAACGAAACGACTTCATAATAATTTTGATGAATAATAGTCAGACATTGATAACGAAAATTAACCTCATATCTTTTGATGACAAAATATTACCCATAGCGTAAGGTATGAACAAAATGAAGTGAAAGATACCCTGAAATTCATCTTCATTTAGCGACTTCATTATTTGGTACTGATAAATCACATTCTATCCTGAAGGCTGAAAAGCTATTTATCGCAATAATTTTTCAAATTTTAAAGATAACAGAGTTAATGTTCAAAGAAAACGTAATTCGTTTGCAGTCTTATCACGTAAGACAAACAAAAACCGGGATTATTTCAAGAGATAGTTATGTGTATTGTGTAGGTAGTCGGTGTTTGTTCCATATTCATATTATTCGGACAGGTGCAAGCAGTGTGATTCCATTCAGCGGCGCCGCGCCGTGTGGCCACACGAGAACGATTCCACCGTATATTATAATAAAAATCTCACGTTGGTAATTTATTATAAGCCGCAAAAGCAATTAATTTTTTGTACTGAACCTGCACTTTTTCACTGAGAGCGAAAGGGTAAGGAATATGATGGATGTGGAAATAATAATGTCATGGACTAAAATAAAGACATGTTGGTTTGAAGAATTAGAATTATCTTTTAGGGCTCAGTAATGTGATCTATTTACCTGTCAAAATAAAATACAGTGAAATTTACTTAGGTAATTCCACCCTTTTATACACCGTGACTTTTTAGTCGTCTTACAACGGCAGCCCACTTCATGTATCCAATGACTACTAAACATTCATTAAAAAAATAGGTATTTATGAGATTTTAATAATTTAAAAATACAATTATTATTCAGTATTATGACGCATGACGTAGTTAAAACATCCTGTTGCGAGCGATGATATACTGGACTCGAGCGCTGGGTAGGTATGTTCTCCCGTTTGACACTCAAAAATCATTAACAGCATGTTTCATAATTTTATTCTAATATATTATCTATTTATTTTTCTTTGTACCTATAGTAGTAGTAGTATAGTAGTAGTTTTAGTTTGTTTGTGTAAGTAAAAAAAGCAAATCGCGCCTAGAGCTATTTTATGCCGGGTACATTCAGTGGACCACCTTTGTAAAACGACTAAAAAGTCACGGTGTTGAATATACTCTATTAATTAATGTGTCTAAATAATAACAGCCGCTCGGATCGATCTTTAGGTTAAGCCGTGCTTGCCTAGGTTGGTCTGTGGATGGGTGGCCACCCATTACATACCGAGTTTCCCCCGTGCCTCGGAAAGCACGTTAAGCCGTTAGTCCCGGCTGTCATTTGTAAATCTTTGACAGTCGTTAGGTAGTCAGTGGCCCAAAAAGTCTGACAACCAGTCTTACCAAGGGGTATCTTATTACCCAGTACTAACTGGGTTGTGGAGGTCAGATAGGCAGTCGCTCCATGTAAAATACTGGTATTCAGGTGCATCCGGTTAGACTGGAAGCCGACCCCGACATAGTTGGGAAAAGGCTAGGCAGATGATGATGATGATTAATGTGTCTAAAAACGGATCATCCTATTTTTGAATATCGAACTTAAATGTACCTACCTATCGTAATAATAATTATAATGACTGATTGAAACAAAACGTTATACCTGTCGGATTATTTACCCCATGCCGTGGTATCTACGTCAGATTAATTGGTAGATAAAGCCCAGGTATTATAACACAAAATTGTGTAAACGCGAAATTATTTAGTGAAGATAGAGTGTCACCTGAGTGCCAGCTACTTACCTTCGAGTGATTAATGGTGTAGTGACGTGTCGTTCACCCCGTCTCGCCTCGCCGTGCTTTATTACCAACGTTTTGCTAAAATATAAAACGTTGTAAAGGACGCCTCAAATCTAAAAACAGCTTGAACAAGAACCACTTAATTTGCTTGAAATATTTAATTAGAAAAATGCTGAACTGTAAGTAGACAAAACAGGAAAATTATTTCAGTAACGAATTAGCTGAAGAGAGTTTTCCCAGCTCCCACTCCAGTATCTCCACAAAAAGTAAAGTTGAAGGAGGGTGTGTCCACGTTTTTCCAACTGGTAAAATCTACAACAATAATTTAAATGAGGTTGTGTTGTCTGTGGAGCGTTGCACACAACTCACTCGGCGACAAGCGAGCCCCGGTGGCCCGGTACCGCCGGTGCCGCCGACGTAGGCCTCCGCTACAAATTTCCCAGCTCCATCCCTTCTTAGCCCCAACTTTGCGGTAAAATTTACGACAATCTTCCTTTTTCTATATTTCATTAAAAGTTCTTAAGTCGCAGGATTATACTTCTCATTCTTTGAATAATACTTGTCGTAAATTTCAATATTCAGAATGAATCGTATTACTTTTGGCTGCAGTAATTGGTCTCTGATGTTTTAGAACAATATTAAAAGTGTCGGGCGTCTTTTAATTAAGTCCGTGAAGTGGCCCTCGGTCCGCTGCGATCAATGTTCTTTCTTTCATTTTTGTGAGTGATAATTATAATTAACTGTCCATTACAGAGACGCTTTAGGTATTTGTCAACCAACAAGTGATCGCAATATAAAACAGATAAAAGTTAGGCCATCGTAATGCCCAACAAAAGCGGATCAATTTCATATCTCCAAATGTGTCCCTTGCGATAGACGCTGACAAATTTGAATTTCAAATGTTATTTCACGACAATCTAATGGCGAGTCGTTTAAAAAACACCAGCTCGGATTGGGGGTTTCGCGGTTATTGTACAAAAAACAAGGTAATAATAAGTGAAGGTTTGGTAATTTGGTGGTGGTAATGTCGCCCTGGGAATACTCATAAAGTGGTTGTGGCGCCAAGCCTCCGAACTTACGAGCCTTAACCCTCTGAATGCTGTTAAAATTTAACAAGTCCCTAAAATCCAGTTTATTGCACGCACTTTACCCAATTTATTTACATTTTATTTCGAATTTACCAACGCTTTTAGCAAATACTTAGTCCACACAACACTTTCTCATTTATTTGTAATTAATGGAATGCCCATTATCAAGTATTCCACGTACGTACAAAATGCTTTTAGTGTCGTTTTATTATTTTGGAACGTTCAAAATAAAAAAAAAAACAATACTATTTTAATGGAGTTTTAAATATTCATTGGGCTTATCGGAATCAATGATGGAATCAATTAATCAAAACGAAATTAATAAGATCCTTTTTAATTGGGGATGCCAGCCCAAAAAATCGAGGAAGTATTTTTTAAGTTTTTAATTGCCGTTCCGAGTGCCTGTTCGGCGTAGCGAGAGGTCGAACGTTGAAGTTCAGTTAGATTAGTCAATTTGTATAGGATTTTGTTTTGAGTTTTTGTCTTTTGATACCAACGAAGACAAGAAATCCTCTGAGATAGAGTAAGTAAAAAACACTGGTATTAATTTAAAGTTTCTGTCTCATCATCTGCCTAGCCTTTTCCCAACCATGTTGGAGTCGGCTTCAAGTCTTACCGGGTGCAGCTGAATACCAGTATTTTACATGGAGCGACTTCCTATATGACCTCCACAACCCAGTTAGTGCTAGGTAATACGACTCCCCTTGGTAAGACCGGTTGTCAGATTTTCGAGTCACTGACTACCTGTAACGACTGTCAAAGATCTAAAAATGACAGGCGGGACCAACAGTTTAACCTTCTGAGGCACGGAGGAAACTCGGTATGTAATGGGTGGTCACTCATCCACGGACCAACTTAGGCAAGCGCGGCTCAACCTGAAGATCGACCCGAGCAGCTGTTATTATTAAGCCACGAGCAAGTTCCTGTCTTATTGAATAATATTTGTCCGATTTATACTGTTGCTCTCAATCGCACTGAAACGGCTGTTACGGACAGCCATTTCAGTTAATATTACATTTGTAACTTTGTGTATTTCCCGAACATGAACAACAAAATGTGCTCACTTAAACTTTTTTATTTAAAGCACGCTCAACACCCCTCATAAAAGTCTAACAGCCATTTTTGAGCTTCGTACTGTTTAGTCCATAAATATATAATAATGGTGGGTCCGTCGCGGTCGCTCGCGCGGTCCCTCCGTGCCTACATGTTATAAGCGTAGCGGGACCGTGTCGAGGAGGCTGCTTAATTGATGCTCATCCTGTATTCAAGGGTACGGAGCCGCAAGTGAATGTATTTAAATAAACTAAATCCAGCTTTCAGACGGTTCTTTTATGAATATTTTTAGCTTCTGGAAATTGCTCTTTCTTTTTTTGACATAATTTTACGCCTTCGCTATTTGCTGAGCTGAACTGGCTTTTAAATATTTACTGAATAAACGGGTAACAGGACATCTGCCTGTGTAAGGTACTTATTTAATTGCAAGGGAATTCGTGAAAGGCTTGTATTAATGTAAGCATACCGAGAAATATTAAAGTAAATTCATCATCTTCCAGCCCTTGTCCCATGTCATTGTGGTCGGCGCAACACGCTTTTTTCTTCCAGTCTCCTCTGTCAACCGTCACGCTGTTATTTACAAAAGTATTATTAAAACTCAAAAATAAAAGGTTCATCCTCAAATTATGTATTAAAGTGATTAAGGGTAGAATGAAACTCTTTTCCTTTATTCCACGTATCTGAAAGCATAGCTAATAAGGTCTTCAATACTTAACCAGCTAACTGGCGACTCGCCGGCTTTCCACTGTTGACATATATTGCGAGTATACACACTACACAGTGCCCTCATTCGTGTGTTTTGAATTTGATCAATACATGGTAGTCGTCGGCGACCGCATCAGCTTTAATGCGATTATTCGGACATCACAGTGACTAGCCTAATGGATATTGATATAGGTACGTACCGGTCAGGTAATGTCATCATAAATGCATATTTCAGAAAATATTTTCACAGTCATCAAAGTCAAGCTCCGGAATCAAATATCAACTGGTTTCACAAATCATGACGTTGTTTAGTGTTATTAAATTCGAATGAACCAATAAGCTGCTTGAAGAAATGCACCCTATATGTATAACAGCACGACATTTCTTAGAAAATAAATGACATTTAGAATTATGGATGTCTTGACATAGTTCAACTTAGGTCATGCCACATGCAAACCGTAGCTTAGGTCATTAGAGGTTGTTGATATAATTTTAAAATTGTCTTGTGTTTTCACAAATTGCTTCCACGCTCCGCGAATACAAACGGAAAAGTAATTTCAGTTAATGATTTGACACTTTTACGGTGTTTCCGGCTTGTAATAGGGATGTGCGTGTATGCCTGCGCTTTATTAGCGCGATTAGGGGCCGCTTTTATTACGAATAGCCCTTTAAGCAATTAACCTAAAGCCTCCCTTATCTATGTATAAGTACGTTCTCATTGAGAATACGGACTAAATGGGAAATTTGTAATTAGTGAAATGAGTTAATCGATAGCAGAGAGGTGAAAATTGCAAATGTGATCCGATTTGCGTTGAATACATTTTCATTATAATTAGATTGTAGATGTCCTTTGATGAATATGGCCATTCTATTAGATCTCTCTAACAATTCGTTGTGAACGAATGAGATTGGTATCATAAGACCTGACTAAGACAAATACTGATCATTACCACACGCACACTGTAAATTACCTAATTATTTATAAACAGAGCATGTTCTTAGTTTTGTTTTTCGTCTGTGAACTCAATTGGTGGGCGCTGACACTTACAAGAACAAGAGCTTGTTGAGACGTCACTCCACGCGAAGTAAATTTAGCAGCGGGACTCTAAACTTTAAATAATGTTGTGACTGGCCACTTGACGCGCACTCACGCTCTCACGCTACACACAGTTGACAGCGAACATGGACTCGTGTGCTCAAGCTTAGTTAATACCTCCGTCCTTGTTAGGATAAATGATTATAGCCAGACGCTGGTAATTTAGGCTTGACCTTGACCTCAACCAAACGCTGGATGAACTCGTGATTGAACCAAAGCATTTGAATAATAGATGTAAGCTGCGTCGGCAGCCCGCCTCGGTACAATTAATAATTTTGCGCGCTTGCATATTTAATTATCATCATTACGGTTTCATTCGCTTTAGCCTCTGGTAACTACAACGTGGATTAACAACTGTAATAATCGATACGTTGCAGGCTTTTGAGGGTGTTGTTCCCTCGGGTCGTTTCGTACGTCTGTCTACTTGATAACTTACACGTGGCACGTCGTTACTGTAAATTACGACTAATGGATTATGTCAAATAGATGAGCAGCGTTATTATCATGAGGGCTAATATACACCTACCATATTGCCATCCCTTTGCTGAAATGTTCTGATAAAAGCAATATTTCCTCTCGGGCGTTAATTACAATGTTCGATTATGTGGGCTCATATGTTACAGCGGTGGACCTCTTCACGTAAGTTCTATCCTTAGACGTAGGTATCTTGTACGTAGAGGTACATACGTTTTATAAACTTGTACATATTATCACGCTTATAGTCCCGAATGGGTCAAGTTTCAATTAGGACTAAAGGTCTAATTGAAAACAAACTTTGAAATAGAGCTGATGGGTAAGAGTTGGTAACGAACTTTGTAGTGACAGGTTGTGTAGTTGGCTTACATAAGATGTTATATTTTACCTCTATATCTTTGTAGAGCGCTAGTTCAAGCATGTTCCATTAGTGTTATTAATTTGTGTATGTCAAATGGTTGGATATTAGTACCAGACCAGCCTACTAGATCCTCCCTAGTGTTTATAAAGAAACAAGCACAAAAAATAAATATCTGCAGCTTTATACAATATATTCGTACAACTCGACCAAATAAAGCAGCTGATTAATTTTCGCGATTTGAGGTTTGTTCGCATAACAAAAGTTGTTCATAATGATGAGTTCTATTTCAGGTTTTTAATTGAAATAACTGAAAACCTGAAATCCTCTAGATCCAAACATTATACAAGCTACATTACAAAGTACACATTTACAAAGTTTTATATTACTTTTATTCTGGAGGCAGGTTTCTTTAAAACCGGAGGTCGAATATTACACGAAACGTCTGTCAACTGACCTCAGCAATCCAATTACTGAAGCATGCAATGTTTCAGTTTAAAAAGTCTTTCAGAATTTCGTGATTCCGGCTTCCTGCAACCCATAACGTTGCACCAGTTAGTATACGCTCATCGGAAACCCGCAATAAAGTAGAACTTTGTACAACAATTTCATTTAACAAAATAAAAACTTGAAGGAATTTAAAAGATAAACATTTTGTTTTCCATCTCATAAAATCTAATAAAAATACAAGCATCTCGTCTTGTTCAATATCATTTAGATTGTTTCTCCTTCAAAGAGCAACTTAATTCATTTGATTTATCAATTTTCATAGTTTCAATCTATTAGGCGCCTTTATAATTGGTTTTGTGTTTTCAATTTAACCTTAAAAATAACATCTTTGGAGAATGTTGAATATTTGTTGATAAAATTTCTATATTTTTCGTCTTAGAAAAGGGTAATTTGTGTGATGTCGTTAGTAGTCGCAAGAATGTTTGTAACTGACAGATATACAATTAATGATTTGACACCACCAACACCATTGACTAGTTCAAATTCAAATTCATTTATTCATTTTGTGAACATAGCTTATAAATGTACAGATGTTATACAGGGTGTAACAGAAAGGGTATAGTCATATGAAAGGATATGCTGTAGACCATCAAACTGAATGCAAAAAAAATATCAGCTGTCACATACATTTGGGTCGAGTAGGTATTGAAATTTAGTATGGAACAGTTGATATTTTAATGTTGTTCCATACTATGTCTCGCCAGAAGGCATACAAAATAGCTAGGTAATCGAATATATTAGAGTTGCACCACTTCGAATAAGGTTGCTAACGGTTACCTACATGTAGAATGTGGAAGGTAAATATCTCTGGTTGTATATAACACGGTACTAAGTGAAGCAGAAGAGCCTATAATCTGCAGCGGAAACGACGTCTTTGTTACAGTGAAGCGGAGTCTTAAAGATTATGCTGAATTCTGCGATAAACCGACGCGACGCAAGTATCACTCACTGCTCTACACGTTCAATATCTTACCTACACATTTCTTCCAGTTCGTTGGATAAGGAAAAAGGTTTTTTCTTTAATTCCTTAGTATAAAATTAAGAAGTGTATAAATTATATCTAGCCACTTTGAGTCTTTTGTGCTTAAGATAACATAAAAGTTAACTTCTACTGAGAGAAAGAGTCCATTATTTATTTTAAAAGAACCTCAGCCAGTGTTCAAACCTCCATTATTTAATTTTATAATGTTTTCCCACTAAGTAAACGGCGCCACAGGCCACAAAGTATTTCCGTCTTATTTCAACACCTGACTTTTAATTATGTTTAAATGAGGTTTATTTGGCGGTGCCATATATCATGTCAAAACCTTTTACCGTTTATTTATAGTCGCGTCACGAAACGCGGTCGAGGCCGTAAGCTATGCAGTGTATAAAACAATGCTACGATTCGCTGGGCCACACCGCCACAGTCTGCCACACTCGCAGAGCCGCGAAAATTCACTTGTATGTTCATAACAACTTTTGTTGCAACATCGTGCAACTAATATCGTTGACATCTTCAGCACAAGGGACTTACTGAGCACGTTTTCACTTTGTTGATATTGTTGTAATTTGTCTTTGGTCTTTTGTCGCAAAACGTGTATCAACAAATTATGACTACTAATTAGGTCGAGGTGGAAGCCATTCCAGCATGTTGTTGTCGCATCACGCTGATTCAGTGACGACACGCAACAAATCTGTGTCGCTCGCAAGCTTTAATTTTGTCAAGTACGTGTTAGATAACAGGGAGGTCGTTTTGCGGGCTTGCGTCTCTTAATTGCAACGTACTCGTACGAGGCAGTCGGCAGAGTCGAGTATGACACAGTTAGACTTCATTGAGGGACACAAGAGGCCGTCCTCCCTCATCACCCTCTCCCCTCATATGCCTCTACATTCGCAAACTAACAATGATTACACACCACTATACGACGTAACTTATGTTTTAACAAATTATGTCGCCTTTATCCAACTTAATACGAACTAGTGGCTCTCTCAGGAATTCGTTCCCGAGCAAATAACTATGCTATGTATGGACTATAACTATCTAGGTTCAATAAACAATGTGATAATTACTTCTATATCGATCGGACTTTTGTAATAATTTAACATGTTCACTTTGTAATATCAGCTTAATACTTGGGTATACAAAAACACAACTGAAATTATAAAGGTTGCGTTGCTTACCTTCCTAATTATTAATTACAAAAGCGTTTCCCGAGCCTCTCTAAAAAACACATAAAATGTTGCCTTCATGAAATTACTTTATTTTATTATTACTTGTGATAAGAAATATTATTCCTTTGCAAACGGGTTTCGTGTTGAAAGTTTCGCCAAGACTTTGAGGCCAGAAATAATGAATGGTGTACAGCCTCTGCAGGCTAAAGCCAAAGAGTTGTTTCTTTGACGTAACTTGAATAAGTCCCGCAGAAAAAGTAGGCGCTTATTCAAATTTCTTTTAATTTTCAGGGTTCTGTGTTTAAAGAGGAAAATAAAACTCCGCAAAAAATATACCACGCCATATAAATGTTTAATTTAAACATCTCTTAAATGTTTTCGGAATATTTCCTTGCCGTCGTCATTAAATATTAATGGGATTTCGCAAAAAAAAACCATTTGTCATTTAATTTAATATCATTATCATCCATTTTTGAGTAAGACACGGTTTCTTATATTTCATGCATATTTTATGCAATGCTTGTTGGCTGGGAGCATTCGATTCTTACTACTCGTAGTTACTGATAACTAAGTATTGCATGGAGTATCTACCCTCACCTTCACCCGAAACCTTTGGAAACAACTTACGGAACAAGATGTTATCAGTTCGCACTGTGTTACGGGTAGGTGGAACCTACACGTATCCTACCTACCGCTCACCTTTACACTGACAAGAAACTGGAGATTGTTGCTTGCTTTCAGCACGCCCTATTAAATGTCCTAAACAGAAAGAATATTTTATATAAAATTGATAGTAGCTAAAAATGAAATGTAGTGTTGTTCAAGTTAACATTGTTGTAGTGTTGTTCCGTCAACGCTACCTAACTCGCGCACGTTGTCAATTTTGTTTGACTACGCGGTGTTCAGTACGTCACAAGTTATATTAATCAATAACCGTCAGGTAGTGCATACACATGTTCAATGCTCGCACACGCTCGTGTTACCGACTAATAGCTACAATAGTCGACTGAATCACAGCTAGAGGTTTTAATTAAAATGTTTAAAACTCAATCAGTACCTAAATCAAACAGTCACATCAAAAAGATAAGTTTATTCATATAGATTCAACAGCCCACAAATGGTTTATTTCTATTTATCCACATATTAATTATTCGGCTTGTGGTTTCATAATATTGATAAAATTAATTTCACCTGGTTGCATCCCGGCAAAACATATACAACTTTCGCAAATGATTTCCAGCGAGTAATTATTTATCTCACATTATCTCCGTTATGTTCGTTGGGATAATTACTATTAATCATTGAACATTTTCACGTCCAGCATTCATATTGTACTCGTATCATTTAAAACTCGTACATAAAATCGTTGATGTATGAAATTGGAAGATCAACTTTATTATGAGATGTCATAAAAGTTGAGGGAGCACCAATTATAGACATTTAATTTAAATAATAATTGTGATAATTATATCCCTTATTTGATTTATAATTTTATTGTCTAATTTATGTTTAATTATGTATCATTGTGATGCTGTTAAACGCAAAGTAACAACGCAAAAATAACACAAACCGGTTCCGAAAAAGGCAGCCTTACAGAAACAAGTAGGCCACCTGAAAATTTTCGTATCAAAATTCTGGAAACGTATTAAAAAGTTTATCCACCAATTTAGTCCGGTGGCAGGCACAGATATAGGTTACAATAATGTCAGTTACAGTGTCGCGGGCGGCCCGCTACATGTTTATCCCTGTTCCATTATATTAGTAATAGAAATAAGCCGGGTCTACACTGGGCGCCGGCGGCCCTTGTCCTCACCTACCTGAATTTAATAAAGACACGAACATTGTTTGTGTTGCGTAATAGCCTATTGATGATAGACGAAAATATTATTATGTTTATGTCGGCTTTCACACTGTATGACACTTTTGTTTGAACTGAATTGCTTCATGCACGGACGTCCGATACAATTTCGAGTCGTTTATCGTCGGCCTGCAGTGCAAGCGACATCTGCACAAGTTTTCCCAGGCCATATTTCCCGAGTTTCATATCGGCTGAGTGCACAAACCTGGCTGGCGGGGGTCACATTAAAATGTATTTAGCTATTAGACGGCGTGCAATGTGTTAGTCTAGTACACAAGGCAGGATGTCGGCAAACTGCCGGCGGCGCATCGGGCAAGTTTCGCCGTGTCATTATGCACGAGTAGTATTTACTTGACATGTACGTTTTGTTCCCCGCGTCAGCCGTCACTATGCCCCGGCGCACTCATAACAACGTTATGTTTATTTGTTTTAATAACAGCGAACTCAGTTTACAGTTGAACGAACCTAGAGTTATGGCCGTGCATTTTGTCATTACAGTTTTACATATGCATATAAACATCCGAATTATAACGAGAGTTTTATTTAAGTTTTAGCCATGTTCGTCGTTACACGGTTCGTGACAGCCGACGAAGGTAGATGGAATAAAAGATTGCGGTTCATATTTGAATGCTGAATTTCATGCTCTATTTTGACGTTCGAAGCTTTTTTATGATTCTGTGATATTGAAAGCTTTTTTAGCTTTCGGGAATGAAGCGTTGCATTGCCAAACATAGCTGTGCTTTGCCAAATGGAATGTAAAATTTTGGGACTTATCCCTTTCCGTACTGCCGACCTCGTAAACTTTATTGAACTGATTTTAATCAATAGCTTTATAAATATCTCGCACATTGACATTAATAGCTAAAATGTACTATTTCCAATCAATAACAAAAGTGAATAAGTACCTAATAAAAAACACATACAGGTACTGGTTTTGTGGTCATCTTCAGAGATAAGGCCACGTCAGTAAGTTTTTTTGGCACATACCTCGGCCTATCAGTAGTCTGCGATAAACTTGAGACCCAGCAATTGTGAAGGCCTGTGGCCATCGTAGCTTGCCAACTTTTAAAGCAAGATATGGCAAGAATTAACAAAAAGATTAATATTAATATAAAATGAGCTGGTTTGAGGAGGCACGGGAAAAGAGCACATGGAAGGAATTAGGGGAGGCCTTTGCTCAGCAGGGACAGTACAGGCTACTAAAAATGTATATATATACAATATATATATATACTCGTATATAAGGTCTATCTTTTCATACACGAAATATTTTTAGAGTAACTTCTATAAGTCGTAAAGTTGCCATAGCAACGAATAAAAAAAAATATCTGAGTGTTTTTTTTTACAAAATTATTATAATTCTAAAATTTTTTGAGACCTTTTGCATAAAACCTTTACTCCTATATTCTAACAATGACAGTAGGTAAATACGACGTAGTAAACTACCGTAATGGATGCTTAAAAATAAGGAGCCAGTATTTATTTTGTGGGTCAAGTAATTTCTAAATTTTTTTTATTTTTTTTTTAAATATACAAATCCCTTGAAATGGCTTTGTTATAGCCGTTAGATGATTCCCTGAAAATATTTCGTGTATGAATAGTTAGACCCTATATATAAAATGACCGCAATATCTCAAAAAATTTCAGGTTCAGCCGTTTACAGCACATATAATAATAATAAAGGAAACTTATAAACAGGCCACTTTATTAATTCGCTTCCCGAAAAAATGTAGATCATCATGAGTAATACGAGTTTTTATGAGTGTTATGCATAATACCGTGTAGCCGCAGGGCAGACCTTGCTCTGGTATATTTTTGGATAGCTTTAAAATTTAATTTCCTTGGGCGGCGGGTCGGACGTTAGGCATCGCAGGAGCAGCGGCAAATTACTGTTCCTACAGAGATATTTTGAGTGCGGCCGTGAAATCTGTCAGTGGGGTTTGGGTGAAATCACATTTACACGCCCAGATCAGCATTTTCTTGCATCGTTTTCCCTTTCTGCCATTGTGAATTGCAACTTTCTAAAGTGAGAAGTTCAATCTCATGTTAAAGTGCTTTCGATGCGAATGAATGCGTGTGCTTGCGACCGGACTTCTCGCTCCACCGAATGACGCCTTTATGTATAGATACTTGAAAACTCTGATCCGTGCGTGCAAATGTGATTTCGCCCTTAATGTGTGCCGTAGAGAAACGCGTCATGTCGTCGATGAGAGTTGCGAGCGGACGCGGTTCGTGGCGTGGACGCGCGGATTACTGTCAACAGATTAAATTTAATTAACTTTTTACTTCCACGTTGACTATGGCATGTCCAATATCTCTGTTTGTTAATTAATTGTATTTTGATTTGGAGATTAATTTTAATGCCAATATATATATATTAATGGCATTAAAATTGGAGTGGAGGTGTAAATTTATAAATCAAAATAACCTGAAGTAACTAACATAACAAAATGAAAATGAATTTGAGAAAGGGTTTTTATTTGCGTTTTGCGAATGAACAAAACTTAGTTTTGTTCCTACAGAGCTATACACATTTGTAATTGGGTAAAACTACAAATAAATAAAAGAGTACATGTTTACAGAGTAGAATTAAAAACTTTTGTTGACATTTTTAATATTTTATACGCAAACCCTGCGTAGGGAACATAGCTGTTAAAATTAAACATAGCCGGGTAAATTTCGAGATCTGTGAGCGGGGTGCGATGGTCTAGTTGGTTAAGACATCCGGTGTACTGAATCGGAAGGGCCGCTGGTTCAGACCCTGCTCGCACTGGAATTTTTCTTTCCATGTCAAAAACAGTTTTTGTTGACATTATATAGATTTGCGAACTGGGTAATGCTGAGTACAAATTTTACGTTACCTCCGGAGTCCAATTTCAGGGAAATTCTATTGACATAAATATCACAGAACGTCAGCTAACCACTTTAATTAAATCCTAATCCACTCGCATTTCCTACAAATATCTACTCATTAAGTGCGTCTTTTATTAACCTCTAACTTACTGTAGTTCCTTAGAAGTGGGAACTTGAATTCCTTAACATTTTTATTTCGCTACATTAGTTCATTAGCGGAGAGGGTCATAGATTATCCGCGCAGGCCGGTGCATGAAGCGGCATGAGAGCATTCGTCGAGCAAATACCTACTACGATGAATGGCGGAGAATTTATTGATGAATTTTCATTTTATATCAGAAATATCTGCGCTATGCTGTTACTGCACTATAAATTGTGTAGGTATTTCTGCGAATCACAAGAAATAAACAGGTACATGATTGGAAAATAAACTGTTTTTACAATCCGCTTTGATATTCTGCGAATAAAAATCGGCGGTAAAAACGTTTTTTAACTTTATTCCGTGCTAGACTGCGCGCAAGTGCCACTACTATATATTTTTCCAAGTGAACGCAATATGAAAGGGTATACAAATATTTTAAAAGCGGCCGTGTTGTATTTTGATGTAGCCCGGCGCGGGCTAGCGGCGGCGGCGGGCGCGGTATCGACGTGCCGTCGTCTCGTCGCCTCCACCACACACCTATATAAACCGGGAAGGGAAACGGGTAAATTTACCTGTTTTTTTCCTTCACACGACCCACTATGTCTACAGAAGCACGAATACGTTCATAAATTATGTCGCCAGCGTTATTTTTTCGGAAATTGTTCAACTTTGCATACCTAGCGACATTTTCACGGCGTTTATACATGAAAATCGCGTGCGATGTGATGAAATTATATTACGTTTATTAACTTCTAACTACGTGTCGATTATGTCAGGAATACGAGCGTGAACAGAGCTCGTTATGTCACGGTGTATTAGTTCAACTGTGTTTTTTAAAGGTACATTTGGCTTTTACATGCTTAAAGTTGTCAGCGACCTTGATGTACGTTAATCTACCATAACGTACGAACAAAGGATATCAGTAACATAATAATGGAAGGATGTCACGGCGTAAGCGGACCATTACCGAGCAGAGCCTCAGATCATTATGTGGTGTCATGGCCGCGATTATTATATCTACCATGAGCCATGAGTGGGAGACTTTTCTACGTAATTCACAGCTCTGAGTGGCTGCCACTGATGCCCGGAAATTATTCTCCGTGTTCCACAGCTCTTTGTATACATCATGTCAGAGAGAAATCTTAATTTCTAATTTCGTCTCGGAAAACAGCAGCAAATGGCCATTGCGGTAAGATATTGTGTGTACATTCCGCCGAGATGAACCTAAAATCTAGAAAACCAATATCGTTCTACATACAAATAGGATTGTGAAAATATGATTTCGTTTTGCACACATATCGAGTTTACTGTGATATTTTGACATTAGTTTAGACCTTTAAAATGAGATTTATTATATTTACATTATATACAGACTACAAATAGAACTAAACTAATGATAAAAATAAGACTAAAAAAAGAAAGAAAAAAAAAAAAAAATATATGAAGAAGATCGAAAAATATGAGACATTTCTTGCACGGTTGAAATAAATTTTCTTTAGTGTACTGAAATAAGTGAGAATTTTCTTTCAGAAAATCCCAGTAGCTAACACTTCCTCTATTAATATTATACTTAAAATGTTAAATAAAAACTTCCGAACGTTTTGAAACTCAAAATAAAATAAAAGAACAGTAGATAAGCAGTTGTGGATATGTGTAGGAAATGGGGGCACGTCACGATGCTTTCAGCAAGTTAGTGTAGCGACAGTTATTCATAGTGTCTGCGGGTCACGGGGCTGCGGGGCATCACTACTAAGTGGGCGATATTCGGCGGAAGCTCTGCGATTTACTTTCGAGGCTTTCACTGGATTAGTATTCCTTCGCCGTCCCCTCCGGATATTAATGGATCTCATAATATATTGTGCAACACCTAGTAGCGTGTATTTTACGAAATGGAATTAAATTGACCATCAAGAGGTTTTAGTGCATACGCAATGTAGATAAAAATTAAATTAAATAAGTATATTGAATGTATATATAAATATAAATGTAATTTAATGCTAGATACCAATAATACTCGTATATACGGATATCAAAGTTATTTTATTCAAACGTGATAGTTTGTTGAATGTTACTGTACAATACACCTCTGCCTTCAACAATAGAAGCATGTCGATTTGATGCGACGATTGCCGATGTCCACCCCCGGCTTGTCCACCAGTGGTAGACATCGATACAATTTTGGAAAATAAATCTTGCTGTCCATTTTTAAAAGGTTGTGTCTTGTCACTGTCCACCACTGGTGGACAAGCCTGTAGTGGTCATCGGGAATCATCGATTTTATGTCACTTCAACCAAACAAATTGTTATTCAAAAGTCATCTTATTGCAAAGGAAAAAAACATAAGTTTTCTCCTATTTCATAAACCACCCTCACAGGGTCAGCTCCATTACAAAGCTATACATAAGTCCTGACGTCATCACTAATAACTTCCCCATGGAATTATGAACAAAGGACGAATGCCATGGTCGCAATAGCTGGGAATACCAGTCCTGCCACTATCATAGTGTAGTATTCGGAGCACGTTATGGAGTATCTAGCTATCTATATGTCAAGCCTTTGTTACATAGATTGTGGTGCATAAGCGGCGCGGTGGAGGGCACAAAAAGGGCGCGCTAGCGGGTACGAGTATTGTGTTATCTTTCATGAGCGATGTCAAAGTGATATCGTGGCTGGATGGAGCGGGGCGATCTTAGAGCGGATGTTCATGGTATGATTCCTCACTTTTATGGCAGTTAAAACCTTCGCACTTGCAGAATTTTAGGTTGTAAGTTGGTCCTTCAATTGTGACTGCTTACTTGTACACAGGTTGAAATACATATGCGCAGTAAAGTTCCTAAGTTTAGTGCTACCCCTTTCCACTCTCACAGGATTACCTAGTTCAGGCACAAATCATGGGTGAACTTGACATAGATTTAAGAAAAACTGTAAAAGTTGTACTTTATATTTTTGAATAAATTTATTTATTTTATTATTTTACTCTACAGGGGGTAAGGGACAGCCCTCCACAATGTGATGGGATGAATTCAGTATCTCATACTAACATAACCGGTACAAGAAATTATTTCAGGAAAGTTATGGGAATCCAATTTTGATTTGTTTTATTTCCTCGTACGCAATGTATCGTTACCGTGGCAAAACGCACGTAGCGAACGGTAAGCGCGACGCCGAGTTCGTCGTAGGCAGGAAGTGAACAACTGATTTCACGCGTCGTTCGTAAGAATATTTCAACATCCATTATTGGAATTTTTATTTTAGCCATATTATATAAATAAATGGAGTGCTGCATACAGGGACTGTAATTTTACATTGAAATAAAGGAATAGTAATTGAAAAAAAAATTTAAAAAAGGAAACCGGAGAAAAATTCCGGTGGAATATGATTCGATATAAGAAGCTGAATGCTTGTGGAGGGTTGTCCCTTACACCCTGCACTGCTTTTTCGGGGAGGCTCGTGTCCCAGCAGTATAATAGAACCGATATAAGCTGATTATGCTGTTCATAACTTTCGTGATAGTAATCCAAACAGCTATCGCTTGGCCGCTTGTACGTTTGCACCGCGCCGCATTATACGCGTATGTGTCACCGGCCTAACCAGCAACTTCCCCAATAACCCTCCAGCGTATGGCGGTGACTAAGGGACGTAATTATCACAGTTAGGCATACTAAGTGAACACTCACCCGCCTCACTGACTCGCCCAACTTTATCTACTGATAGTTCCGGAACTATCTCAAAAGTATACGAAGTATTGGTGAAACATTTAACGATATTTTAAAAGTGCTGCGTATGTTTTTATTTCAGCTTTGGAAAGTTTGAGTTTTACGGCATAGTTGTAGTACTGGCTATTTTTGAGAGAAACATTTTTTAAGTTTACCAATTTCCGTGCTGACATAAATTAAAAAAAAAAGAAAGAGAAATAGTTACCCACTCATTCTTAGCTTGGTTTGTCAGCGCTTCTTGGAGTTTACATCAAATTGTCAGAGGAGAACATCTACGAAGAACACTCACATTAAATGGAAATCGATTAGTACGAGTACGTACGCGTGACACAAAGGCACGTTTCTAGTTAAAAACTCAAGAGCACAGAGACAGATGTTATGTTGCTCATTCCGGTAAATTGGAGCCGAGCGAGAGGTCGGCGGGCGGCTGGTCGGCACGGACAAATGAGGAGGGCTCGTAAAGAGGTTTAATTACCCTCTCTTTGCTCTCCGTCATTTTAGCGGCCTACTTTGTTTTTATCCAACGTGAACAAAGAAAAAGCAAAGTTACGACATAATTTACTTGAGATTAATACGTTTGAAAATCAAATATAACGAAAACTTCGAACGAAGCGTAATACCGTCCATCATGAATATGGACGAAGAGACAAAGTTTTGGAACTTTTTCAAACCACTTTTGGGTAGCTACATACAACAGAAAAAACAACATGAGATACGGAGCGAGCAAATTAAAATATTTAATTTTTACATTTTAATTTAAGTTGAACAATTTATGAGGCACTTTGAAAGTTGTTTTATATTTATGTTTGAGAGGAGCAAGTGGCTACAACACACTTGTAAAAACTGTAATAACTCGTACATCGCACTCAGTGCCACCTGGCACCGCAGACGTGAATTAATCACCTGCCAATTACCACATGTACTCTGATAAAAAACATACTTACCCTAACCACCATGTTTGGTGACACATTATTTATTCTCATTTTGAAGAGTGGAGTGCACAGATTCTGTATAAAGTAACGAACATGAAAGGCTCTCCAAACAGAATAAAACCGGCATAATAAAAAATAACGCGCCTGTTAAAATTTCAAGCTCAAAGCTCTTAATATCTTGTAAATAAAACTAAATAGCTATAATCTTATTTCACTTACACTCGAAACGTTTGTCGCGTACAAAAATAATGATATTTGAAGTGCAAGAATGGCTCAATTTAAATCAGCTTCGCAGTTTTACAAAGCGGTGAATAATTTCGTGTTGCGACAAAAGATTTCTGCAATGTAAAAGCTCCGGAGTGACAGGCTTTTTCTTTAATGACATCTTTAACTGGAGCCTTTCCAGTGTCGCATTGTGGAGCAATTTTTATACCAGGCATTGAATTAGATCCAGAGGGTCAGGGGATTTTATTACTATTATCTAGCAACTTAGAAGGAGCGACGCCTACGATCATAAAGGCGAGAATGCATAATTCGTTTAGGTTATAGAACCAACTTTATTCTTTCTTGAAAATATGAAGATTTTCTTTTACTACGTAGAAATTATTGTCATACCTTAAGTGGTCTTTAAAGTCTACGACGGAGACGGTTTATGTCGGTGTGAGTTAGTTGATTTTCGGTAATATTCAAAAAATCGTAGCATTCTTTGTATCGTGCAGACGAAATATTTAATATTTATATCTGCAGTACTAAGTGGAACACAATAGATTTCATATTTAACAGCAATTTAAAGTGGCATTATGTACACAAGAGTGTGTATTGTTCTCATAATTACCCCAGTAAGGACTATATCACAACAGTTTTTTAGTTTAAATTGATACTTTTGCTCGAGAAGTTTCCATTACATTCTTTTGCATTTTAATTGTAGTTGATAAGCAATGGTCATTCAGTGTTTTTACATCAGCCACGCTTTTATATATATAAAACCGTCTGGCTTTCACACGTAGCGTTTTGATATGAATCGGTGCTACGCCACGGCAGCGTAGGTGTCACGCGCGTAGCGGGCGTTGCCAAGTAGCTTGCTGTGACGCTGAATGTCGTAGCGACTTCATCAAAACGCATGTGATCGTGAAATCATGATGCATCTCTACTTGTAAAATAACTCCTAGGAATGCGAAAATAAAGTTCGTTTCTGCGTTTCGGGAAACTACAAAGTGAGTAGTAAATTAATTTATTCGCAAGAGGCGTAATCGATTCCACGAAGCGCGGATACTCGTTATTAAATGAATCTCATGTTTTCACTTCGAAAATTATTCCGACCGGGGAAATATGATTGCTTTAAGCTTTATTTATTTAATTATCTACGGAAAGGAAATTAAATTGCTTTGATGTGGTGTCTGTAAGTAGGTGGTTAAATTCTCGTGTTCGGCTCGTGTTGCTGTTCGCTCGTGTATTTCCGTCGTAGATGTGTGAGTGAAGATAACCGAGGCTGTCGTCGGCACGACAGATTAGCAATTACTCGCAGCCGATTGCGCGCAATTAGCTTACTCGAGCTTTCATTTCCTTCACACATCTTCATCCGCTTATTCATGGCGTTATGTAACAACACTATTTATTGTAGGGAACAATCTTTTAAAATCATGAAAAACATGGTTCAATTCATTTTGGAAGAAAATAGTAGGTCAAATTAGAACTAATATCACCTTATCACGCCATAGGTAAGCAGTTATTTAAAAAAATACAATTGCTGGAGACATAGATATATTATGCATTTGTTTAAATGTGACAATAATCAGTCCATAAAACTGGTTCGGTTTCACGCTGTTTTTATGAACACGCCCTTCTGTTCGTATTACGCTGTATAGCCAACGTTACAGCGATTTTATTTTCTTGTTTTGTAGAAGGCTTTGTTAAGCGGGAGTGTTCGGGAACGGTTTAAATTGGCTCGTGAACAAGCGCGTTCTGCGTAACGCGCGATAAACACTCAATTTGCGGAGCGAGGCTCGCGCCTTAAGAGATGCTGAATATAAAGGGGGCGGGTATCTAATGAAGTCATTTATACCCATCCTCTCAACGCAGTTAGAAATCACCGCTGAGATTGAGTAATGTACGACTTTTTAGGAATTTAAAGTGAGCCTTTGAAGGGTAGAGGAATTTAAAGCAAATTAAAAGTGAGCAAGTAAAACGTGACGAGGGCGCCACGTTGTTAATGCCCTCTACAGTATTAATTTTACTTAGGCAGGCAAGGGTTTGTTTGTCTGCTATCCGAGGGATACAAAATGTCTTTATCGCGTTAATTGCGAGCCGTCTCTGGCTACCAGCGGACCCTTTATGGTTAAAACATTGTTACGAGCTTGTGCCTTAGTCACCTTAACTGTTCTAGAAATCTCTACGGGCCTCGAATAGTATTATACATTTTGTGGATAATTACTCTTTCTGTCCTTTTACATCTGTGAATTGAGTGTCATCAAGTAGTACACCTACCATCAATTAAAATGTTCGTGAAGTAGAGGTAGATCAGGTCGCTCCTTATCAACGGTGCACGGCTTTAAGTTCGTGTCAGAAGCAATTTTGTTAATAGCTATCTGTCCCGAATAATATAAAGTGTGAGACGTGATAACAATCAAAGTGCGTCGTTCTACTTGGCTACAATGTCACACGAACTGTTAAGCGCGCCGCCACGCTACGTAGTGAGACTGTTTGTTTTTAAATAAAAACAAAACGATCCATAAACAAGATTAAACATTAAGTGTGTTGGTTAACTCAGTGTTAAACTAACCGAGCATTAAAGGTTATATTTTTACTTCGTTTTAGCACGTAAATGTTAATAAAGAGTGATGGTCCTGGGTGGCTACAGCGGAAGTTCATAAATGTTCAATGGACTGCGCCGAACAAGGGACGCTTGCTTTTCACATTAGTTTTCAGTGCGGTCGTCGACGATAAAATTGAAATTTATGTGGAACTCGTAAAGTTGGCCACTTGGCCCTATATACATGTACAGGTCTGTGGCTTTACCCACCTGTAGCACCTCACTAGCTAGTTAGACGTTATGGCTTCTCACGATGCCTCCGAGGTATGCCCCAAGCGTCTGTACGTGAAAGGACTTAAATAGCTCCATTAGTAAGTTTATTCAGGACTGATACGCACCGTACCTACGCAAAGTTTCGCACAAGTTGGCCGGGAACGTTCTTGAACTTAGGAAAAATAAATTTAACTATACAATCTAAAACTGCACTGAGTGCTGTTTTATTTATTTGTAGTCACAAGTACTTTTATAGGTATTCTGCCTTTTGGCAATGTTTTTATTTTTACTTAATCTTGCTTACTTTTCGTTTAACTAATGTTTTCGATGTTCATTAATAGATTTTTTTTCTATTTAATCATTATAAAGTCGAGAACCGATAAACGTGCCGTGTAGCATTCTTTTTTAATTTTGTTTGTAAACATTTGATGTAATTTTTTAAATATTTTTAAGAAGTCTGCTTCTCTTTTAACTATAAACAAGTGTTTAATTTTGTTTATTTTGCTTTTTCTGTTAGTTTTTTTTTGTTTAAGTGTTTGCTTATTTTCTATAATATTTGTTCGCCTTCACGGCAAAACATAGCGCCCATATAATTAACCTAAGACCTCTATGTAAATACCTGTGTTTCACAAATAAATTTTCTTGAGTATTGCTTTACCTTATAAATCACAAAAATACTCGTCGGTTATTAATGTGTCTGTAGATAGCGAAGATTCTCAATAGAGGAGAGTTAGTTTTACACCTGACAGATCACGGGCGCCGCTGCTGCAAACTTGAGAGTTCTCGAGACTTAGATAGAGGACTAAAGCCGATCCAAGGATAAGCGAAGGTCAAGTTCGTAATTATTTACCCTAGAATATAACTAGATAGCATTTCTAGGTTAAGAGCGAAGGGATGACTCGACACGATGAGATTATATCGCTAATTTTAATAAGCAATTATGTAGATACATAACTATGATGGTTTAGTTAATGTTTTGGGTTTGAGGCTCACCAGATTTTGATATTATTTCGGTATAATTACAGAGTGATAGTTTATGTTTGCTAATCTCTGTAGTTATTAAGCGATTTCCAGAAACAGGATGAAGTAGTTTCTCAATTTAACGCGAATATAAGGTTTTATAGAGAACATTTCTAAATTGTATTATACAATGAAATTTATTATGTATTTACACTATTTACTAAAGCTCGTATCAGAACTGTTCAGACAGACATATTAGATTCATTTGTTGCTCTATGTCTAACTTTCGGGCTCTGCTATAGTTTAATGTGAGAGTTATGGGTTGCAATTGTTTTGAAGGTTCACTAAGTGGGTCTAGAACTTAGTTACGTGCACTTTTAATTTGAAAGTGCCTATAATATGGTTAACTTGAAATACAGTATATTTGGATACAAGTGGGGAAACTTTGTCATTGCAGCTGAGGCGAAATTCACACCTAAGCCGTAGGCGAGGGTGTTATGGTGCCGACAACTGCAGTGACCAATGCCCACGTGAATCAAACAATGTTTTTCAGTGCACTTACGAAGAAATAAAATAACAGACCGAAAAGTAATTTTGTCATTAACCATTATGAAACTGTGATTTAATTTGCTTTATTGCTCGCGCTTTGCCTTCGCAGGTTTGAGAAGCAAAGGTATGGAGCCTATGGTGATGTACCTATGTACCTACATACCTAGTTACTTTATCTACCTAAGTCTGAAGTCCTAAGTAGTCCGTTGTGGACTCCGCAAGAACTGATAGACCGTCGTATTTGCAGCCGCGACCGCATGGCTACGCAATTTATCCCAAAACTTTTGATGGTGAGCGAACATCAACAACACGCATAAACAACTGTACGCACACAAATGAAAAAACTTCGTGTACTTACAAAAGCGTGACTGAGCATAACGCACACAAACGTGGGTATAATTTTCGGTGAGTACGTGTTTAGTTTTTGTGCAAAAGGTGCAAACTTTGGAGTGCTACACTTGTTGGGGCCGGTACGGACGCCAGCACAAGCTATACGAAACTGTCAAATTTTCCCAATCAACCTTAAACCTTACTTCAGCGATAAAGTTGAAAATCTATTAAAGGAATTTGACAGAATATAGTAGCTTGATGTGCTGGCGTCTATACATTCGATACGGCAGAATTTGTTCAAAAACGCGTACTCAAAAGCGTATAACATATTCGGTATTTATTCGGCTCGTGCCGAGCGACAAACTTCGTTTGCTATCTACAATCGCTGAATAATGTTCGTGTCGGATCGGCACAATTCGAGCTAAGCTGAACGAGTTTTTCCTGAGAGTACTTATGTCTTTATCTACAGTATATTCGATAGCTCTGCCAAAGCATGCTGACCCAAACTTGTTTGTAGTATCTACCCTTTCGGTTCAAATGACGAAAATTGCAATGCAAATGTCAATACCTAATAATGTTTTTAAGTCGTATTCGTAAAAACAAATTGCGCTGAAGTAGTTTTATCGTAATTTGCCATACCAGCATTTCAAAACTATTAATAATATATGCTTATTATCATGTTCTTCTACCTACTGCGTCAAGTTCTGAAAGTTATCAAACGGAGCAGGAGCATCGTTCAACTTCATAGCTTAGTACTGTAACTTGCTGCCCCAACAACTAATTTGACATTTCATGTTTGTAGTTCTTGGAATGTTAGTAGTTCCATGGATGGTCAAAAAGAACTGCTTCTTATTGTGAATATACGGCTTATTATCAAAATAAAATAGACCAGCTCATCATCATCATCTGCCTAACATTTTCCCAACTGTTTTGGGGTCGGCTTGCAGTCTAACCGGATGCAGCTGAATGCCAGTATTTTACATGGAGCGACTGTCTATCTGAACTCCACAACCCAGTTAGGGTAACTGGGTAAATAAAAATACCAGCTATCCACATAATATTAAACAACATTCACATATATATGAATGTATCCAGAACACGATTCAAAAGTACTTACCTACCTACATTCGATAGGCTGGAAAACAACTGAGAATTTGTATTTGCATGGATAAAGGGAAACAAACTGTAACCCTTAAAGCAAGTGTGATAGAATCTGAAGCGAGGCGCAATATCCGTAAAGTACCTACGTGATACAATATTATTTGAATGGGTGCTGTAACTGAAGTAAATTCCGCCCATGAGCATACAAATTGTATTCCGCGATCGGGAGGCTCACGATAACTGTCAGCTTTGCTTCAACTCAGCTGGCGCATTATGATGTTGCCGGCGAACGAACGATACTGTTATTCTGTAAAATTGTATGAATCGCAACGAAGCGAAAACGATTTCATGGAATCGGATAGAGCATTTATTACTTTTCTATAAATATTTAACAGCACAAACGGAGAGTGAATTTATCTTTGACGGGGAACTGATTCGTGAACGAGTCCAATTTAAATGGCTTTTTCGGTCATTGTTGCATGGATATCACGGCCCACGGGTCATTCACCGAAAAGTCAATTTAGTGATAAAATAAAAATACACAGGTGAATGGCTACCTTTGATATTTAACAAATCGTTTATCATCAATGGCACACGTTTATTTACATAAATCCTCTTTAAATTGACAACGAAATCATAGTAGGGATATTCAGGCGCCTGTAATAAATTGTAATGCGTGTAATTCTCCGATAACGAGGCAAGCGTCACCAGACACACTGAGCGGAAAATATCGGCTCGACGCGACGTGGATACTTACAGCATTCAGTATTCATTCCGACCAACATATCGGTGCTCGCCCTGCAGGGGAATGGTGGGCTATCCCCTGATAATAGAGTTGATACATATTTATACAGGCACACAAATGTAGGTATCGTTCATTTTTATAAAAAAAAAACACGAATCCCGCTTGAATACCAATAAGCGGCGATCATCGATACCTATTCCGTTTTTCTAGTCGTTTGAAAGAAAATATATTTAACTCGTAGTTGGCTTCATTTGAATATTTTCCAACGATAGGTATTTAAATGCAAGAAAATTGAGTCTAAAGTGTTCTTGGGATAGTAATTGAGTATTTATGAAAAGGGCTATTATAAGGCGTCGCACGTCGGCTGCCTCTTTATTGATTGTAGAATGTTCTGCGTACAATGACAATGCAATGTTCATTACGAACATTTTCCGCACTTCGCTACAAACACAAGCTAAAGAGTCGGAGGAACTTAATTTAATGAGCAACGTTTAATGCACCTAAATTTGAACAACGCTTGTAACGTGAGCACCAGACGAAAGCTAAATTAATTATATAAGCGTTTCATTTCCACTGTGTTGCATAATGTACTGTACCTACAAGTTTGCGATTTCCGGGTTCATTATTTATATCGATTTTCCTCTTGAAGAATTAATGGGGACGAGCAAGCTAATAGGCCAACAACCTGTCATTACTTAGAAAAAGAAAACCTTTTGACCCACTATAAATTATTACTACTTGGCTTTTTTTACCTAGAACATGGTTCATGGTTCATCAAGACATATCTACCCACATTATATGGAGTTGTCTATTTAATGACGTTTATCTGTCTAACTATGAATACACTCGGATCGATCTTTAGGTTAAGCCGTACTTTCCTAGGTTGGTCTGTGGATGGGTTGGTCCAAGTTTCCTCCGTGCCTCGGAAAGCACGTTAAGCCGTTGGTCCCGGGTGTCGTTAGGTAGTCAGTGCCCCAAAAAGTCTGACAACCAGTCTTACCAAGGGGTATCGTATAACCCAGGGGGTATAGTGCTAACTGGGTTGTGGAGGTCAGATAGGCAGTCGCTCCATGTAAAATACTGGTATTCAGCTGCATCCGGTTAGACAGGAAGCCGACCCCAAAATAGTTGGGAAAAGGCTAGGCAGATGATGATAATGATCTGTCTAACTATGAATATCACGAAATCAAAAATGATTTAATTATAAAACATGTCGGTAGTAGACCAGCCAGGTATATATATACTTGGATGATGCTTACAAAAATATAGGTCGGTGGATATCTTGGAAAAGCTACTCCAATTTTTCTTTTAATAAATAGGTGAGAGTGACGTATAAAGATGAATGATAGGGCTGGTGTCGGTTCTTGCGGGACGAAATATTGTAAATCGTGTCACAGCTTGAATATGTCACGAAAAGTGGAGTAACAGGTATCAGTTTTATGAGACGTAGAGTTACCTTAACAAAATTTCCGTTTATTAAACGTCAACTGAATTTTCGTTTCGTTTTCGGGTACGATCTTCTTAATTAAATATAATGTTGATGTCAAAATGTTTCGAGGAATACTTAAAGGTTAAGCAATGTGAAATATGGTGAGGTAGGTGGAGCTACTTTTATAAGTAATACAAAACTGCATGCATGCTAAATGTTTACGAACACCATCATTTACAAAGATTTAAAAATTGTTTAATTATAGACGTGTGGTGCTATCCATGCTGAAATAGCTATCGATTGAATCAACATGATTGAACTGAGTGCTGTTCAAAGCACTTCAGGCATTCATAGAATGCTAATAAAAGCAGGCATTCACAATTTGCACACATTTCAATGGGAGGCCTATCAATCGTGCCGTGCGAACTGGATAAAACAATATGTGGAATGCTTTAACGATGCTCTCGATATCGACATGTGAATGCCTACATTGCCTTCATTCTATCGCTGGAAAGCTAGTAAAAAGTGAACAGACTGTATCCGGGGAGGTAGCCAGTGGAATTTTCAATTGACTGAAATATACTCTAACTACATATAGTTAAAGAGGAATTCAGACAACGCTCGGAAGATTTTGATATCCACTCGAGTTTCAATACCGGAGATGAATACAATAGACTGACATCACATCGATTGCGTGGCTATCTATCTGTTATTTTCAAATTAACTGCCCGAGGAAAGAAATTCTGAAAGATTCCCAGTATCAACAGTAAATATTAAGTTTGTTTACGAGGGCGGGTCAATAAGTCCGTGACTTTTTGAATTTCTGACCTCTTTACTGAAACAGCAACACTGCTCCTGTCAACAGGCATCTGTCAGTTGACTCCTGTCAAAATTTAAACTTGCTGCGTCAGTTAGTTTGTGTTTGACAGCTATTTTTATCAGACTACTCACTAATTTGAGGAAAAAATGGAAAAAAGTGAATTTCGTGTGCTTATTAAGCATTATTTCTTGCGAAAAAAAACCATTACCGAGACCAAGGCTAAGCTTGATAAATACTATGGGGACTCTGCACCATCGATTTCAATGGTAAAAAAGTGGTTTACTGAATTTCGTTGTGGCCGTACAAGCACTGAAGATGCCGAACGTCCTGGACGCCCAGTTGAGGTCTCTACACCCGAAACAATCGAAAAAATTCACGATATGGTGTTGACCGACCGAAGATTGAAAGTGCGAGAGATTGTGGAAGCCGTAGGGATCTCGCATGGCTCAGTGGTTTCAATTTTGAATGATCACTTGGGCATGAGAAAGCTTTCCGCAAGATGGGTGCCGCGTTTGCTCACAGTCGACCACAAACGCAATCGTGTAACAACTTCACAGGAAGCTTTGGCGTTGTTTAATCGCAATATGGAGGAGTTTTTGCGCCGTTTTGTAACCGTGGACGAAACATGGATCCATCACAACACACCAGAAACCAAACAACAGTCAAAACAGTGGGTTTCTAAGGGTGAATCGGCGCCAAAGAAGGCCAAGGTGGGTTTGTCAGCCAATAAAGTTATGGCGACTGTTTTTTGGGATGCACGCGGGATAATCCACATTGACTACCTTCAAAAGGGAAGAACAATCAATGGGGAATATTATGCCAACTTATTGGACCGATTCAATGACGATTTGAAAAAAAACCGACCTCATTTGGCCAAGAAAAAAGTTCTTTTCCACCAAGACAATGCAAGGGTGCACACATGTGCAGTTGCCATGGCAAAAATCCATGAATTGGGCTATGAATTGCTCCCTCATCCGCCCTATTCTCCAGATTTGGCTCCGAGCGACTACTTCTTGTTCCCAAACCTGAAGAAATGGCTTGGTGGAAAAAGATTTGACTCCAATGATGAAGTCATCTCGCAAACAAAGGCCTATTTTGAGGACCTCGACAAATCATTTTTTTTGGAAGGGATAAAAAAATTGGAGAAGCGTTGGACAAAGTGTATAGAGCTCAAGGGAGACTACGTTGAAAAATAAAATTATTTTTTTATCAAAAAATCTGTGTTTTATTCCAAAAGTCACGGACTTATTGACCCGCCCTCGTACCTAATTTTAATTAAGTGCCTATTTCACAGCTTGTTTAATGAAGCTGATACTAATCGTGAGGTAAACCAACCATTAATATTAAATTCCTAGCACGCGTAGCCTGAGAATGGTGGTAGTAACCCCACCTGTTACGCCGAGCATAAATTACCAGCAACATTCAAATACCTACCACGTAGGTACGCACGCAAACTGAACGAGTGCCAAGTATGAAAGATACCAGAGAAATCAACACTCCCTTGTGAGTGACCAATAGAATTGACCACGGCATTGTAAAGGGGTTACAATTTTAGCTAAAAGTAGTCGTATTGTGAAAATAAAATTGGTAGTGACAACACCTGCCGTATTCTATTCTCGCCTTGCGACAAAAATAAGATAGGCGGCTTTAAGAATTAGAACAAGAAACATGACACAGCACGCGGGGATATATAAATCTGATGTTATCGTGTTGTAGAATACGGCGCAAGTATGTGAACCGAGCATGTATGTACATAATGTAACGCTCTAGGAAGCAACAAATTTACTGGCGCAGGTTCTCCAAAGGGGCGCAAAGTGCCTCCGTTACTTGTTACCGTCGCGAGAAAAAGATTTATGAAAAGAATAAGGAATTCACCGCTCTACCCGTAATCCCACAAAGGACACAACGTCAGGAATGTGATCGATCATACAAAAATTGTAAAGACAGTGAATAAGTTTATTTATCACGGACGTATCCACGTCACATATGCAGAATAGGCATTTGTTTTCCTATATTCACCAGCAAAAGCGATATAATGTTTCAGAACGGTTTTTTGATAAAGCGTTGCCTCTCAACCGTAAATTGTAAAACGATTTATCTACTTTGCTTGGAAGAGCCGACATTGTCTGCGACGGTTGCCCGATACTTCGAAGTGTGGCCGTGAGCCTGAGCTCGTGTTCTCTCTGTAAAGCCTCCCCAAGTCTCGAGTTTATCTACGCCTAACATATGTTATGGTTGCACGTAAGTATAATTAAGTGTTCATGTGTGTATAATCTGTACCTACACTTCATAACGACTATTTTTGTTCTTATTCTAGACTTTGGCCGCGTTTTAAATAATGCATGCGCCTGTAGAGTGATCGATCAAACCTTCTGCATTGAATAGCAACGTGTTATTAAGGTTTCTTAAAAGGCTTGAGAATACTTGAATATAAAGCTGGCCTCTGGGCTTGACCTACTAAAAGTTTTGCAATTTCTTCAACACTCATTAAAGTTAAGTTAACTAAAGTTAAAAAAATATACCAAAGCATCAGCCATCACCATTTTGCCGCATTTCAGACATGTTTCATGAATCGTGAACAATTTTCATCCATTTTGTTTTCTGATTTTCCATATTTATGTTCCATTAACTGTAATCGACTTGGTGTAATGTAGCACAACGAATAAACTGTACGTGGTTTTGACATCCTACAGTCGTGGATTCGGAATGATTGATAATCAGAACATAGATTGTGCTTTTTCCTCACATACAATATTTAGCGTTACTTATATAAAACTGTTTAAATACTGTTCATGTTTAACTGTTTAAACTGTTTTAATACTGTTTATAATTAGTCTACCGTTCTGAATACAATAAAAGCGTTGGGAGCACATCTTCTGTTATCGCGATGAACGAAGTATACAGATGTGGGGGAAGAAAAAGTTCTCTCTGATATTGAATGCGATAATAAACTTTTCATTTTCTTTTGGGTCTTTTGCTTTGTTATTTATCAATGCCCACCCAAGCAGTATCTAAGTAACCACAATATAAAGTAGATACTAGAAAGTATTGTGCCTCTACACACTAGTGTTCTGTTGAACAGAATTATTTTATAAAAAATTTGATTATCGCGTTCAACATAAATAATATTTCGAAATTCCTAGATCGCAACGCCCATTTCAAGCTCGTTTATAAAATGATGGCTGCGTATAATAGTTTTATTGAAATACAATATAAAATGGTGCGTTATGTCAATAAATATGTATTCTTTTACACATTCAAATAAACAAGGTTTTCAATTTCACTTCAAATTGGTAACGGACGTTTGTCAATTTGAATTGCTTATTCAGAATACTAAAACGGGAAACGTAGTTGTTTATCGTTTTTATGGTTCTATTTTCAATTTTACATTTCTAAAGCTTATATTTAATCTACGTACATTTTGAGAAGAATTAAAATTTTCCATGTAAGATATCACGGTAATGACATTTTAGAAATTCGGCAGTCACGGTAACGAGTTGGATCGTCAGAGGCTCAACTCGGCTCAGGTGAGCGGGTAATGACATTCTGGAGCGTATCGATCGCGCGGAAATAGCCAGCCGGCGAACAAACCTGATCTGCTGTCGCGCTCCGACCGACCGACAACCGACCATACGCCCAACCGCACCACCTGCATTTGCCGTTCACTTCCTCATTATCCCGTTGCTAAACGAAAATTGATTGTGAATAAACACGGTTTGTGTCCTTTCATTGAACTTCATGGTGCAGATGGTAGGTTTAGCTTCAGGTCTATATTCTCCAAATGCGAGACGGGAAAGATAAAACTGTCCCATGATCATGATGAATGAACCTGGACAAGGCGAAAGGAGCATGTAAAGATCGTAGCACGTTTCTGCCTACCCCTAAAGGTCAAAGCGTGAGTTTATGTATGCAGTAGGTAGGTGTACTGACTGGTGTGGTACTGACTGTGCCATTTTTCAAAGGGAAGCCAGCAGGAATCGAGTTATATGGAACCTTCGCCACTGGTGTGTACTGTAACTTTCTCCTACTTCAGCCAGAGAATCTAGAACTAAAATTTAGGCCAAATAGTATGAGACTATTTAACTATTATAGCTACTAGGTACACTACTGCTCTTCATATATAGGGTCTAACTATTCAAACAAGAAATATATTCAGAGAATCATCTAACGGCTATAACAAAGCCATTTCAAGGGTTTTTTTTATCTGAGTATATTTTTTTATAAAAAGTAAATAATTTAAAATTACTTGTCGTATTTACCTACTGTCATTGTTAGACTATGGGAGTAACGGTTTTATGCTAGAAGTCTCTAAAAATTTTAGAATTATAATAATTTCGTAAAAAAAACACTCTGTTTATTTATTTTTTTTCGTTGCTATGGCCACTTTACGACCTATAGAAGTTACTCTTAAAACTCTTTCGTGTATGAAAAGATAGACCTTATATACCTATAAACTATAGTGCCAAATTGCCCATACAGTGTCAAGGTTTGTTTAGTTATGAAATCTAATATGAAAAACGCAGTAGGTTGGAACGGATTGGCACCGATGGTACGGGCAAAATAGTTCCATACTTTGTGTAATGCACATAAAGAAATAGTTGAAAACGTACAGATGGCCAACCATGACGTCTTAAAGTAGGAGCAATTACAGTGTGGGAAAGAGATGGCGCTAGACAACCTGTCTCTCTTTCCCACACTGGAATTACTCCTGCTTTGGGACGTCATAGTAACCCCCCAGGTTTTTGACCCACACATATCGGGACCGAAATACCTGCAACTTAACAAAACAATCAATAATCTTATTCTTGAATGTCTGCTGATAGGATATAAATAAAACCAACCGTGAGTCTCGTCGGACACCCCAATACTTTGGAACCCTTTACAATCTCAATAAGTAGTTAGGTATTTATTCGATACTTCTGCAAAAAATATCAGACAGCGTTCAATGTGTAATCAAACCAAATCGAAATATGATGACTGTGGCATAGGCGCGTCACGGGGCCAGCCAGCCCCGCACTATTCCATGAATCTATTAGTGGCCAACATATAGATAGGTACACGCGTACATGTGACCACTGGCCACTAAATAATAGGTAGGTATACGAATTCGATCGTATTGAAAGATAATCAGGCTCTACGCCGAAACTCGAAAAATCCATAAATATTTTTCTTTTGCATTAGGCTTTTCAGTAGGTAGGTAGGTAGGTACCTAAAGATCAAAAATCAAAAAAGCAACTGGAAAAAGGGATCCCATTAATTCGCCAGGTTACATAATGCTCCATTCAACGCTGAAACCCGATGATCCGTCCTAACATGGAAGGTAGGTACCTACATACAATATTCGGGACCAAAATAAACATTATGTCGATGACGAAGATTCTCGGTCGGATACGGAGCCATATCATTATGCTTTTGCCTTGGATCCTTGAATCCCTTTAGGGATACCTTTATTATAACGGTGCTAATCATTCGTATGTAGATCCGTAGGTACCTAACCTGCATTGTAGTGACTATACCTACCTAATAATGTCACTACATTAAAACTCTCATCTCAGTAATTCTCATATCATCCAACTCCCCAACATTTCCCCGGTCCTTCCTGTCAATTATCGGATAGGTACAGGGTCGAAAGTCGAAGAGAGGCCGTGTCGACGGCGCGTTCGTGTTCCACGCGCGCCTCAACGAGATGTCAGCAACAAGGAAGGTGCAAGGGCCGATACCAGCCAAGGCTGCGGGCCTGTTCGAAAGAGATACCGCAGCCCTGGAACACAAAGGGTAAAGAAGGAACATGGATGGGTTTTAGTCAGGTTAGAAGTCTGACACTCCCTTCCGCTCCTCCCAGAGCGGGGGAGGGGGGGGGGTCATTCATCATCTGCCTAGCCTTTTCCCAACTATGTTGGGGTCGGCTTCCAGTCTAACCGGATGCAGCTGAATACCAGTATTTTACATGGAGCGACTGCCTATCTGACCTCCACAACCCAGTTTACTGGGTAATACGATACCCCTTGGTAAGACTGGTTGTCAGACTTTTTGGGCCACTGACTACCTATAACGACTGTCAAAGATCTAGAAATGACACCCGGGACCAACGGCTTAACGTGCCGGTCATTCAATGATTGAAAAAAAAATCCCCACAGGGACATTGTAGGTAGGTAATTCATCAGAACAACACATTCCAAACAACTAAAACATTCCATTATTTTTTGTAAGAAAATGTTCTACCAAATTTTTTTTTAGAACAGTCTCTTGCCTCGACAAACTCAAATGAGAAAATGTAGGTAGGTAGAGGTAGGTACCGTATTTTTATAGCTACAAACGACCGGGTCAATCTTATGAATAAAATCCTAATCCTAACTATCCTAACTAATATTATAAATGCGAAAGTAAGTTTGTTTGTTACCTTTTCACGCCTAAACTATTGAACCGATCATCCTGAAATTTTGAATAATACCTATACGGCGTCAGGTGTACAGAAACAGACATAGAAAAAAAACTAGCTAAGTGTGAGTCGTACTCACACACACACAGGGTTCCGTAGCACTAAACAATATAATAAAAATATTTTGAAGGCGTATTCATATATTGTATTATATTCTACAACAAAACTAAATTTGTTTTTCATAGAATGTTAATGAAAAACAAAGTTACTGCTGCAGTTTGATGAAAAAGTCCCATATCTCAAAAACTAAACATCAAATCTTATTCAAACCAATTTTCATTGAAAGTTTTTTTATTTTCTTCAATCCTATACTTTTTCAGATTTTTCCTCTTTTTGCTTTAGAAATTAGAGGGCATACATTTTACCAATTGGAAGTGTCTATCTTTCAAACGATTGACTTTGAGAAGAAATGGATTTAGGATCCTCAATGTCATTTTTAAAGACCTATCTATAGATACTCCACACGTATAGGTTTGATGATTTTATTTTTTTAGTTTCAGTTCCTTATACATATATGGAGAGTCTTAACCTTTTTTTGTTTAAAAATCTAAAAGCGGTTCACAGATTACATCTACGGATCTACCTACCAAGTTTCATCTAATAGTTTCGGAATAAAGTGGCTGTGACATACGGACGGACAGACAGACATGACGAATCTATAAGGGTTTCGTTTTTTTGCCATTCGGCTACGGAACCCTAAAAATAACAAATAAAAAAAACTGTTCCCGAGGAAAACAACAATAACGATCTTAAGATAATAGATGGCGCCACGTGCGTGTGGTGCTCGTGCGGATGCGTGGCACCCGAATCGATGGTCAAATTCTAAATTATCGTGAGAGAAGTCGCGGGCTAAAGCTAGTCTTATCTTATAAACATCTCATCTTTAAAATAAAGGTTGCGAAAACGTGATCTTCTGGTAGACTATAGGTACGAGCAAAGGCGATTCAGGGCATTAAATCACTAGCACTTACTGGATGAACTTAACTTAGTCTTCTTGCATGCAACCTTTATGGACCTTTTTAAGTATAGGAATATACACAAGTCTTGTCTTTCTCATAAAAGCCTTGCATTGGACATACTACAAAAACAAACTAATAATCGAACTATAACGGGTGTAAATAGACCCTTAACGAAGCCGAAAGGCATTTTTTCTTCCCGTCATCGCAATAACTTTTTTGTTCAAAACGTGATTTTTCACCTTATAATAAAAGTCGTTTCCAAGCAATAATTTTTGCGTACAGTAACTGAGTTTGACGTACCGAATGCTTGGTTGACGGCTTCGTGAATGGTCCGTTTACCTTGTATTACTGTTCTTTCACAGTTAGTTTACTTACCTCTGATTGGGCATTACTGTCAAATAACAGTGATTTTTATTTTCATTGCTTTAAGGGTGTTGTTGGGTTGCTGCTGTCCGACGTAAACTAACTGGAGGTATCCACCACTGTCAAAAATCAGACATAGGTGTACATACATTAGGTACAATTTTGTAGCCCCTAAGATTGTTTCAATAAAACTACTAAGACTATTGATTATCTTTTAGCTTAATTTAAAATACCAAAGGATTATAAGTATTATAATTATTTATTAGAATAAACACTATTTGAACTAATTAAGTATTGCATAACCCTCATCATAAAACCCTCCATACTATGTTTTTAGTGTTTTATTTTCTAACGCACAGTCCAAACTTAAAAGCCAAATTGCGTGCGGAGAACTTTTAAATTTGATTTTTGCCGCTGCTTCTCTACTTTTTGATCTGTCACACACACACCACAGCAAAATAATTTCAATTTAGTCGATGTTTTATGTTTTGCCCTGTGAAACAAAATAAATACAAAAAATATATTATCACATGATTAATAAAATAGTTATTTAAAATAAATCTAACATTTGTAACTTACCACAGGCAAAATCAATTTAATTCTAGTTGTTTATAGCGCAAACTCAACAATATTTGCCATGTGAAACGGGGCGTCGCCAATGCTCCGCCGTCTCCGCGCATGCGCCAAGCAAACCTCCTTCGACCAATACCATAGACAATTTTTCGTTTTATCTGAAAAGCAAAATCTGCTTTTTGTTTGTAGGTTATGTTTTAGTGATTAATTGTCAAATTTTATGTTGAATATTTTCGTGGTATTTGTTCAGATAATAATGGAGTGGAAAAGACTTGTTACTTGTGTCGTCTTGTGAATTATTCTATAGATCGTCAGACGTAGTGAAGTTTTTAACATCTATCGTCCATTTGATGACTGTGTCGATCTCGGAGTATTACTTGACATTGAGTTATTGAATTGAGATGTGAACACTAAAGTGGATACGCACTCGTCACCTTACTATCAACAACGTGAAGTTTTCTAGCTAAACTTAACATTTTGCCGATCTGTTAATTCAGTTTCGTAATTTCTACAGTTTGGATATAAGCCCTCAAGATGACGATGAGTCAGTTATCAGTTATGAAATTGTATAATACAGTAGTGGACGACGTGATAGCCGGAGTCAGGGATTGCTTTCTGGATGATGGTGTTGACGAACAAGTGTTGCAGGAATTAAAGCAACTATGGAAAACAAAACTTCAAGCCAGTGGGGCTATGGACCCACCGCAGCCTGAACCAGCTATACCACCGCCGCCTCCAGTACTGCAGAACTTCCAAAAGGCCAATGGTAATAATATAGTACCTAAGAGAACTGATACACATTTGGGACAGCAAGGTTCTAGCCAAAACTCAGGTGTGGAGCACGGCGCTCCTGCCTCCAATCTCCAAGGCGCACATCCTCATCACATGATGGACCCCAACAACAAGGTGCCCGTGCAACTCACCCTGCCTGCTCAGCCAGGTGTGCCGGGGTCACAGCCACGATCATTTACCATACAAATCCCTGCATCTGCACTTAATGGTAACAAGCTACACCAAGTACTTACTGGCCCTATTATAAATGCAACTATAAGTTTACCTCAACCACTTGCTGCAACATTATTGCAACAACATATCAACTCTGCACTAGCCGGACAGCAAAATGAATTTGACGGAGGTGGAGGTGGCCGTAGCGGTGCTGCACCCTTCTCTCTAGATGGTGCACTAGACTCTTCGGATGATGAGGGATCTAATGCTGGGGATGGATCAGAAGATGGTGCTGGTGATGACGACGAGGATGAGGAGTCTGCTGAGGAGCGAGCTGAGGAGGAGGAGGAGGAGCGTGATGAGAGTGGTGGAGCCGAGGAGGAGCCTCTTAACTCAGGGGATGACGTCTCTGATGAAGAGCCTGGTGACATGTTTGATACTGACAATGTGGTGGTTTGCCAATATGACAAAATTACTCGCAGTCGCAATAAGTGGAAGTTCTACCTTAAAGATGGTATCATGAACTTAGCTGGGAAGGATTATGTCTTTCAAAAAGCTAATGGTGATGCGGAATGGTGAATATTTCCTAATAATGAACAAATAAGCTGTGTGTATTTTTATAGAAGGTGTATCTTGTTGTATCTGACTGTTGGAATGTAACTACTAGAGAAACAAAAGACAATGGTGAAAAACTGTTACAGATATTACTATTTATTTGACATTGACTTCAAGCATAGTATGAGATGAATGTGGATCATCAGAATGTTCCATGATATGCACTTACAGTTTTGCAATATTTGTGACACAATTGTATTGCACTGTTTTTGTTGATTATGAAAGATAGTTTGCAATATTTTCATTTCCTTCCTCCTCATCCTATATTTTTCAACTCTGACTTTATTACTTAAAATTAACTGAATTATTGGTTTATAACTCAAATGCCAGCAATGAAACAGTTAATCATCTAAGGTTGTGATACTCCTGGGGTCTGAGTTGCTTGTTGCGCTAATCTTTCTCACACATACTATGTATCCCCTTAAGTCTGTAGTAGAATAAAAACAGCAACAAAAGTATTACAATGTTGCCACTGTGAGCGTTTACTCAACTAGCTTGAAGCCAATGTTGGTGATGCTCATGAAAACAGTACCAATGATGATGGTTCAGATTATGAGCTTCTATCATTAGTTATTATCCAAATTGTTTAGGTGTACATGTTGTGTTATTTGCTATTTTAGCTTCACTAAAGTTGATACATAATCCATTGTTGTATAAGTAGTAATAATCCACACTATGTTTATTATATAACTTGTGCCATAACAAAGCAATAAGTCAGAAAACAAACCAACTATGTGTGTAAAAAATCAAATAACTGTATTTATAAACTGCTTGGCAATCAAAAGGCTAACATACCAAAATGGTAGTTGAAGATTGTTGTTTTATGTTTTGTAGCTACATTTCCTTCACAATACTTGTGCTGATACTTTGTGATTCTGCTTATATTGTAAAACCACATGAAGTATCAACTGTTTATCAATGTCATATATAAGTATTTTATTTAAAAAACTACTTAGTGAAGCTGGTAGCATGTATGTTAATAATTAGTGTGATGATTATATAAGTCCAAAATTATCTAGTAATGTGTACATGAATGTATCACATAGCTTTCATACAACATTTCGATATAGATTAAGTTGAGTTTAAAATCCAAACATTACTTGTAAGTTTCTTCAAAGTAAAAATAGTTCAGTTAATTACTAAATGTATATATTTTCATAAATTGTTCATTAGAAACATAGAAATATTTTTTTTTATGTAACACATATATCCATTCCTCACACTTCACACTTCATAAAAAGTACTTGTAAATTTCACCTGAGTACTGACAATACTTGTCTGCAATGAATAGTAATAGTTACTTGTAATAATGAACATCCACATTTCGAATTCATTCTTACTTTTAGGTTGTTTTTGTCTCAGGTCAGGCACTAAGTTATTATATTGTGATATCTATGTTAATAAATAAACTGGTTTTTTTTTATCCATAACAAGTGGAACATTTAAAATGTATGCTAAATTCATTTTTTTCTTAATGATCTTTGATGATAACGGTACATGCAGCGAGTTCCAACTGTCTAGTTAATTCTCAAATAGATGTAATATAAGTTTTCTTATGGTTTGTTTCAATCCCTTAATAAAACGTTTGATGAAAGTGGTAATTATAATAAAATATGTTGCAACACTTGTTTTTTTTTTCTGCGAGAATGCTCATGGTCTTTAGGTTTGCTGTTATATAATGTGGGTATGAAAGGTATTTAAACCATCAAGATGGACAAGAGAAGTATGTACCTATATCTATATACATAAAGTTACGCCATTTTTCCCGCGTGGGGTAGGCAGAAATTATGGTACACCACAAACTGACTAAAGAGGACTGTGAGCAATATGGCTAGCCTAGAACTAAAGTGGTCTATGTAACATTTATGGCAAAATCTTATTATTTTTAATATTTTTTTGTTATTTTTACTCCTAATTATCACTAAAATTACATATGGATAACCAAGTTATGCATTTAACTATCGTATAAATGTTTAACAGCAACTTAACATACATTCATAAGTACATAGTGACTTCAAACGTGTTTCGTTTGATAACAGAAAATGTTTATTTTGTATCATAGACCACTTTAGTTCCAGGTTAGCCATATGTAAGATATTTAGTTTCATCTACTACACTACTACTGTCGCTTATTAATGATGACTTATCGTCATAAATTCGTAAATCTTTCTGAAATTGTAACTGAGAAAAAGAGTATTTTTTTTAAATAGATTTCGACATTTATTTTGATACATTTTTTTATTTAGCTTGCTATTCGATGGGGTTATAGACAAGAAAACGACGGGACTGAAAGAAGATATATTCTTGGTAGGGAGGAAGATATCTTCTTCCCTTCAAAGAAGACTATCCATCTTTTCTGTGGTTTTGCTTTTGTGTGATGGAGTATGAGCACGTCAGAATTTGCTCACGCGGTCTCGAGTATCCTCGAGGAATCCCAAGGAGGCGGCCGACGCTTAACGTCCGTGTCGACATTCATACAATTGTCTACTTTACGCAATGGTAATATGGACCTATTTTTAATACAGCCTGTAAATTGCACGAAAATTTTTAAGTTTTTTTTTTTTTTTTTTAAAAACGTTGCCCCACACTAGGAATTTCTCCTGTATCGTGGGTGCGTTTACAAACATTTAAACTCACATACACAAAAAGCCAGACCCGGAACAACTACCTGTAGATCATACAAATATTTGTTCCGTGCGGGGATCGAACCCGCGACACGCAGCGCAGCAGCCAATCGCTCAGCCACTGCGCCAACCGTGCTGTCGTCCTAGTTCTGTCTGTACTGACCCTTACTCGTCATCTCAGCAGTCACCTCCTTCCTTCCCTTACATATATTGATAAATAGATAGGTACAGGTAAAGCTAATGAAAAGTGTGTTAAAAATATACCAAAATAATAATAATTCCTAAATTATTTTATTAATACATGGTTATGTTCATAAATTAAATTCAGCGAATCAGTTTAGTTAGTCCGCATATTTTGATGGGCAACTACGGAAATCCTACATTGTGCGTGGCCCGACAAGTTACTTGGCGGGTTATTACAGCATAGTCCCGATGACGATAGTAATTAGGTACCTGATCCAAAAACTATGACCTGACGCTGCCACCTGGCTTCGCTGACCGCCTCCTAACTCAGCTCTCTGCCGCCCCCTGAAACGCGCCGCCCGGGGCCATGACCCGCATTCGATCGGGCATCTTGTCACAAATTAAGTAAGTACAGTCGTCTTATGAACTTGGTCGGCTAGTACACGAACCATGCAGGTACGCTTTACTTTTACTCAATTGCATTGCTCAGCATTGCATAATATTGTACCTAATTGATAGTCGAGAAGGATTGAGAGCAGGTAACGGAAAAATAGGCCAAAGAAATCCCGTGGTAGTAACGGAACCTAATCCCAGCTCTAACCTAGATAGAGGATTACCTATATCAAGAGGATTATCAAGGTCAAGCATTATCCTCTCGACATTATTAAAATAATGACGTAGGTACAGAACCTACCTAAACCCATCTAAGTACCTACTTTGAATTGGGAGTTGGTCTAGCTATCTTAATGTGACTATCCTGAGTTTATGATGAGTAGCTAGTGCTAAACAGCATCCCGAAGTTTGAAACCTGTGTTTGAAACTGTCCCATTAGCCACGTCATACCTACATGGGACTAAACCAGAACACCGTCTCCGGTGAACTTTAGGGCATTTAACCACTCCAAACGAAAACCAGAAATAACCTACGTCTTACCTTCGCTACCGATGAATCTCTTCAATGTATCTCACTGCCGTTAGACGCCCTGCAACTACTGTACACTCTATGCGTGCGCCTGAAAAGATCCCTCCCCAAATCATAACTGATCCACCATTGAAACTAACGGTTTGCCTGTTAGTGATTGGGAGAAACCTCTCCCAATGCCTTCTCCTCGTTCGCGGCCATCTGGATCTCAGTCAGTCCACAGGACTTTACTCATCACATCTCACTACACTACATAGGGGAACACGGGGGAATTGGCGCCACTTAAGCTAAAACTCGAATAACTCTTAACAATAGTCACTTTTTAATTTAGTTTTTATTAAAGTATGAGTAATCTAAATTTAATTTTATAAAATGCCACGCAAAGATAGTTACAATTATTAAAAAAAAAAAAAATACGAATTAATAAGAACCAGACTCAGGGGTAATGAGATCCACCGGGGTAATGGTAGCCCAAAATATTAGATTCTCTTGTAACATTTTTTTTATGAGTTATCTTATAACTAAAACTTATTTTCATATTAAGAAACTTAATCTGAGTTAGTGCTATGTATGTAATTAAAAACAATTATTGCCTAATACAAAAATCTCAATCATTATCCTATTATTTGGTGGAAGTGATTCCACCAAAGTGGAATCACTTCCTGAAAATTAAGCATTCATCATAGGCTCTCCATCTGTTGTAGTACAGATGCAGGGCCTGACAGATTTTTTTGTCTGACTCGTCTGATTTTACAGATTCACAACAAATCATAAACATGTTGAAATTTTCATGGATGTAGTCACAACTATCATCATCGCAGATATTAAGAATTGAACGACTCTCCTGATGATGGTCTCTGGAGAATGGATAGAGTTTTTTAATCTTTTTCATTTACTTTGTTCATAGTTTTTTTTTTTTCTTTTCTTCTTTAATGTATCAATCCTTCCCTTTTGGTGCTTTATTTTCTTTCACGAATATTTTATTCTTTTTTTCCGAAATTCTAACCCGTTTTCGAGGTACCTGGAACATACTAGTAGCAATTATAAAGTGGGGTAATGAGAACCAATTGGGATCCCATTACCCCAAATGCCCTTTTTTTTAGTTTTCATAAAATTTTCAAAATAACGTTTGTAATTTACTTATAATTTACTTATATTTACTTTACCTTTTTATCCAATTTTCTAATGATAAAGTTACTAGTTAAAAGAGGCAACACTTGTAATAAAATAATTTTAGTACACACAATTTGTCCTTGAATATCGTAAAAAATTAGATCGAGCACCCGAAAAACCGACGTGCGGTCTTTTTATACACGAAAAGTAAAATAAATAGCGATGCGACTAGTCACCCGTAGGTCTCCGACGTCCTTCTGTACAATAGCAAAACAAATCTGGATCTAACTTGATTATATACACGTACACTTGGGTAGTTCTTATTACCCCGTGGCTCCGATTCCCCCGTGTTCCCCTACCTCCTTAAGTGGCATCAAATGAATATTATGGTTTTCAAAATCGATACATTCCTTCAAAATCGATGTGGCACTTGGCAAAGCGGTTCTGGCATCAATCAGGTTAAGCGGACCGATCTAGTCATCTGAATATCCGCAACTCATAGCTGTCTCTGGAGAACATGTTAGGTTAGGTTACACATTTGTATATGTCCTGTGATATACCTATAGATTATTTTATTTATTTATAAATGTACACACAAAATACTCAACAAGACATAACATTAAGATAGAAGAGCACAAAGGTACTGCTTATTTCATGCGAAATCTCTTCCAGCAGACCTGCGAGAGGAAAGTAGGATTAGAAATGTAGACACAGTGTGTAGAAAAGACAAAACAGGAAAATTGAAATTAGAACTTAAAACAAAGTTATACCTATATAAAATAAACATATATACAAATATACACATATAAAATAAATACTTGTACTGTAAATATATACCTATAATATATATCCAGAATATTACAGTATAGAGGAGAGGTAATGTTTTTTGACTTGCTTTTTGAACAGAAATAAAGTTATTTCAGGTATGGTAGGATACAATGAGCTAAGAGTCAGGAGGGATCTTGCACTCGCCTTATTAAATTACTGAGAGGGAAGGTGCATAATGCAGTTATTTTAGGCCAGGTGAGTCTATGTGTTCCGGACAGGTATGTTTGGCGACGACGGCAGTCACGACTGCTTGTGGAACCGGTGCTCGGAACAACCTTTTAAAAAAGGCGCCACTAACGCGTGCACTCCGCATGATCCACCTCTGTAGCGAGTGAGACTGACTTATTCTGTTTGAATTCACAAGGAATGCTTTGTTTGTAATTAGTTATAGGTATTAGTTCTAAGTAACAATTAAGTTAAGGATTAAGTTGAGCAATTAAGTTAGGTCAAGGTGCATTTAGCTGTAATGGTAGATGTAAGTTGATAAACAAAATAAAAAAGATATTCTATGCATTACACGATGTAAACTCAGCCTTAGGTACTAAGGTACCTTTAGCTGACATCACAACAGAGTGCTTTAGTTCGAGTCTGTCCCTAATGACTCAAGGTGTACAAGACACAGGCAGGATGTTTTTGAAGTGCTCTCGCCAATTGTTATACATAATTAAGTTGTAGTAAAGCCATTAGTTTGTTCAAAGTAAATAGGTAGATAACATAAAAGACAAAGTAAGTCGCTCCGGCCGGCTCTAACTGAGCCGATTCCAATTATCTACGGTAATCCGGCGCAGCGGGCCGAGCTAGATAGCCGCCTGTAATCGACTTACCCGCGCGATTTAATATCGCACTCAATGTCCCAGCAAAATATTTACGTAATTTTCCTCCGACCGGCTTTGTTCGATGAAACAAGTTAAAATCTGCTATCTACGCGCTCTACAGCTACAGTGCCTAAGGTGAATATCAAATTTTATTCAGCATCGTTATTCCTTGCCGAAGTTTGGCACAGCTGCCGATAAGGTAATTAAGTAGTTTGTGTTGTGTGATAAATGGCGAGATGTTCAGTAGACTATTATATTACCAAACTGAACTTTTTCACCTTGCTACTTTGAAAAAAAGTATTGAACAGAACGTGACCTTAGTTTGTTCAGGGTTTCGTTACGAACTTCCATTATTATGCTTATTATTATATTTCCTGTTAAACGGCGGATGTTTTTTGAATATCGCTACAGAAATTGTGTTAACGTAACTTAGTTTCCTGTTTTGTGTAGACAAAATATCAGATTCAATTCCTTCAAATTAGGCCAAGTGCGAGTTGGGATGTTTTTTGAAAGTTTGAAACCTAGGTATCCAGTTAGCAGCAATGTGAAAATCGATCGGTATGTTAATGAACGGGAAATGGTATAACTTTCATGACCCGTACCGACCACGCCTCTTATGAAGTTCCTGCAACCAGAAACAACTTACTTCAGGCAAAAAAAAAAGCAAGGTTGCTTGATGGGCTCTGGCAACGTTACATTTTTAAAAGCTTTTACTGATTGTATTTATAAAGTGCACTTTTGCGTGAGTTACTTAAGTAAGTACCTACCTCTAACGCAACGGTAAAAGTTTTACTGAATTTACGATACAGTATTATGTACGAAGGTAGGGTGCATAATTAAGTTAGCCGCTGATACTGTTAGCTACGTGCTTTCCCCTAATAAGGTAGACTTTTTACAAGCCACTTTTTATCTTTTAGCCCGACTTTGTTATTCTGCCTGCGATACGAAAAAAATACTTAGTCTATAATCAGTCTACGCTTGATATTCTTACCTATTTACAATAAATTGCGTGCTCAGTTTTCACCGACCAACTCAGTTTCACTATTCTATTTCTCAGCAAAAACAAATTGTCACTGAAGCCGAAGGACTCATTAGAATGCGGGAGATAAACACAGGTTTAACCCTACAAACCTGTAAATCTCTGAATAAATCAGTATTTTGGCAACACTGATTCAGGTTCGCATACATTCGTCTTGAAACAGACGGCTAAAACGAGATACTGCCGAGCTGTGCCTTGCCGGGGGACAGAAAATAACGAGTATCGATTTAACTAGCATTCTCCCTCCGTACGTGCAAGTCGATTCGATTCGGTTGACACACTTTACCGGTGATAGGCACTCAGAGAAGCGTGCAATTTGTTACCCGCGTTAAGCTAACCCCGAGTCCCAACTTATCTGACTCTTATTCATACATAACCTATTTGGGGTTATTTGTTGTTTGTGTAAATGTTAGTTTTGAATCTGATACTTCGAGTCAAGTTGGATTTACTTACGTAGGTGGGTATTATAACGTTATCACAGTTAACGTTATTACACTTCTTCCATTTTGTTACAAGTACCGTTTTCCTTTAGTTGTAAAAAATAACTTAGGTAACTAAAAACTATTAAAACTTCAGAGTCCATCAATACTCCACTGTTAAATATCGGCCAGACATGGCTTAATAAATTATGTTCCTAATCAGATTGCTATTAACTTGAGCGCTAATAACAATTTAATGTTCATTATCCACATGTTTTACTTATGCTATACTATTAAATGAGCAATATTTGTATATATAAAGGGTGTAAATAGACCCTTAACATAACCGAAAGGCACTTATTCTCCCCGTCTTTGCGTCCTGGGAACCTTCTAGTTACGGAGATATTGGGGGTCAAAGTTCCAACTTTTTCACAAGTTTCTTTTTAAATACATGTTTTGAATGTAATATTTTTAGTTACACACCTCCACGACCCCCGTAATATTCAATCCATCCATCAGCACAATGATTTGAGTGCTTTTCATCGAGTCCTACCGTAAAACGTGATTTTTCACTCCAAAAAGTCGTTTCCCAGCAATAATTTTTGCGTAAAGTTACTTAGTTTGATGTACAGAATGCTTGGTTGACGGCTATGTAAAGGGTCTGTTTACACCCTGTATTTGTAATAACGTTCTCAAAAATGGCTCTAACGATTTCGATGATAGTTGCAATATAGCAGTTTACGGGGGCGAAAAATCGATCTAGCTAGGTCTAATATCTAAAAATTCGAAAAACATTTTCCCTATTATCACCCGAGCAGAGCTAGGTCGCCCTGGTACTAATAAATGTTAGATATAGTTTTCGTGTTTTTCTTTTCATTGTAGGCTTTTATTTTGAGATCTGAGTAGTACGAAAAGAAAAGTTTACATATGAAATATAGCTATATTCTTGTCAAATTCGTAGCCAAGTAGGAGATTTAAAATAAACTTTCTATTTGACTTCAGATATAAACACATAAATGTATCTCTACACGTATGAATCTGTGCCTTCAAAAACCATTATACATTGCGTTTGAAATTTTTGGTTTCGGTCAAAAACAATCATACATTGGCGTCCACAATCATCTAAATATCGTATTCTATACCAAGATTTACCAACCAATGACGAAAAATTATTTTAATTTCTGATTAAATAGACGTACGCACATTACGAAGCCATAATATTGATGAGAAAGGAGATAGGTATACACATATAATACATCAGGTAATTCACATTCTTAAACGAAATCCGTAGACGTAGTAGGCACTCGTACGAGTAATTCCATTGGTAAATGAAATCGGTTTCATTTGACAATTGAGAAATAGAGAAAATGTCAAGCCAAACCGATTCCAATTAAAATTGAAATTACTTGGTCGGGACACTGCTGGCGACATAATATGTATATATATCGCTAGGTTACCTAGCTTCAGTGTATACTGAAGCTAGGTAACCTGATATATTTTGCTTCAAGAGAAGTTTTTATTATATAAATCTAATATTTTTTTAAAAGCTTCTATGAAAAGCAATGTGCTCAGAAAAATCGATTAGTAGAGACTATTATATTTTCATCCAAGCTCAAGCCGCTATGTCAGTGTATCAATATAGACAAGTACTTACATACTTAAGCATCAATCTGAAAAGAAAGACGATAAGACCCCGCGAACAAAGTGCTAACCTGTTGAATGCTTGTGTGGCTGCGAGTATAGCTTCATTCTCTCTCGGCTTTCCCGACGGTGCGGTCGTTATCGAGCGAACCCAACTCCACAACAATAAGTACCCATACCCAGTACCACTTCACACTTAAGTGTCTGCATTTATTTTCACTTTGATCTAACCTATATTTTTTTCTTTTCAGGTAGTCGTTGTCTGAAACCAGTGTTGTGTATTTCGTCTCGTGCGTTGAGATAGTTGGAAAATGTCGTGTTTCGGAGGCAGCGTGCTGATCCCCGACTGAGGAAACAGTGTTATGGTGCTCAGTGTAGTGTGATGATGTGTGTGAAGTGAAGTGCCAAGGCAAAAGGAAAACCGACATCATGTTGCCGACAAATGTTATGTCCTTTATGAAAAAGGTGAGTGAATTTTTATATTAGCATGCACTTGACTGCCCTCAGTGTTCAAGAGTGAAAAGCTACTTCAAAAAACCGCTCTATAGTCTCCATTTACTTGTCCGATGGACTCGTGATCACTGAAATACGTTCTTCTACGTCGGGGGTAGGTTTTACCGCCCATTATCCTTATATTAAGCCTTAATCGCCTCTTGCCTCTCTCACGGGAAGTAATTAAGAGGTCCTATTCGTGACCGAGACGGTACGGATTGATTAATAGTATTCCTACCGAAACATTTTCTATTGTGTCTCTAATCTACCTGCCCCGACGAACGGAGGCCCAGGTTTTGCCCTATTATCTGCGCAAACGAGAAATCTTTCTAGGATGCTGAACCTTGATTTTTAAATTACCTTTGATCAAAAATCTAAGTTTCTAATGAACCACAAGCCTGTCTTCCCATTTCTACAAAACTTTGACTACGGAAATACCTACATATAATTGTGATATATGTACATTTCATATGTAGACATTTAGACATATACTTTTTGGTTTGTACATTTTTGTTTATTCGAACACTGGCATGGTAAGACATTTCTTTAGCGAGAGTTTTCTTTTCTTTGTAATCCTCTAAAGACTTATGCCGCCGCACATACTTTTAGAACTTTTATCTTTTTAAATAGAATATCTAACGTTAATATTTGAATATCATAATCATATTAATGTACCAACAGTTCCTCTTTTATTGTTAATATTAACTGAATTCTCAACAAAATATTTCATTCAAGAGCGGAAAACGCGCCGACCATTTTCAGACTAAATTATTCAGTTTGCTTCTGTCAGGATGAGCGAATGTATACTAAATATGAGGCCACCTGGGTACCGTGGGTACCTACTGCATTAATTACATGAGCACACACAATTAATGACACAAAGCCCGGAGTCACATACATGTACCTACCTAATATTTTTCGTGTCTGTTGACATAAAATTCACCATCTGCGTAAAACAGAAATCTTTGTTTTGATTTTATTACCGCCTCGCGTTAATTAAAATTCCCTGTGTAGTCGCTCCTCTAATATAAATTATAATGTGCTCGCCTAGCTGAAATTCCTTTTTATCTGGATCTTTTTGAGCTTTTAACAGGGCTACAATACAAAAAAGCATAGTTAGATACTTGCGTTCCTGTTCTTTCGTAGAATGAATGGAAGTGGGTCAACCATTGTTATCCAAACTAAGTTTAGTTATTTCAGTTGTAGGGCCCGAACCTATGTGGGTAGGTAAAACAAGGTTGAACGCACTAAAAATCTTATTTTTATCTTTTACAGAAGAATAAAAAGAAGTCCGTAATAAACAGAATAGGAAAAACTAAAGTAAACTAAAGTAGCTATATTGAACGAGTAGCTTTTTTTCATAGCCGTTTTTGTGTCCCACTACGGGGCAAAGACCTCCCCTTTTTCCTTTCAAACTCCTCTGTTTTGTGATAAAAGAATGATATTTTATAATAAATCCACGATAAAAAGGAAAATATCGTGGTTTTATTGTAAACTACCTTTAAAGCTTGCTTTTGGCTATGGAATCTATAATAAATATTATATCTCATAGTGAAAAGCAAGCTTTACCCGCGGTTGCGTCCGCGGAATAAGATATGATCCCCGGGGAACTACGTGTGCTTTCGGTACAGAAGTGGGCTGTGTCCTTTTCCTTATATTTTATCAAACGGAATTCAATTACGACCCATTGTTTCGTTGAACTACGTGGTCGAAATAAACGTTCTGTAGAGGAAAAGAATTAGTTAAGGCTGTGTTGAAACTTAAAATATATGGATTGCATTGTATAGTGTGCTATTAAACTATATATAGGAGGCAGGAGCCCGTCGTGCAGGGGCCAACTTTCAGTTTTCGAAATGGGCCAAAAACTAACAACTGGCCATTTTCATCTTATCTAAAATCTGATTTTATGTTTTTTTTTTTTTCTTAAATACTTAGCAATAATAAAGATTATTGTCTCTGAAAGTGTCCTTGTCCCTTATAGCGATATTTATTTTATAGAATATCCATTAAAAGTCCAATTTATTTTTTTCTGAATAGTCAGATTCTTCAGATTTAGCAAAAGCAGACAATATCTTAGAGAAGTTTTGACTGTTTAAGTCGTTTTGGTTCAGGCTCCGAACGATGAGATGAAGATCAACATTGCTGAGCAGATCTTTGTTAGTTATTGGCCCTCTTTGAAAACTTTAAGAGGGTCCTTGCCCGAAGTGCTCCTGTCTGAAACTATTCGAGCTATAGTTTTAGCGTTCTCTCATCACGCCCTACCTACTGACTGAGCTATCAAATTTTCATGCTGAATATTCCTGCTACAAAACCCTCTAGGCTCAGAAATTACGTTAGATTTAGTTAAGTGCCGCCAGATAAAAAAAAAATAGTAAATAAAAATAATATCTTGTCACAGTTTCAAAATATAATAAAAAACAATGTTAAAAACGATTTTTTTCTGTCAGAACAACACTATAAAAGGCTTTCCTAAGTTTTCTATACTACAATTTTAGAACAAACGAGCAACCAATCCACGAGCAAAAAACAAATCAATCAATGGCCCCCAAATCCTTAAACAACTCTGTCATTGAATGTCCCCAATCCGAGAAGAGAGATGCAGCCTTGTGAATAGAATCAACTAAAATACCAACTAGCTCACCACGTTCATGCCTCACGTAGGAATCCCGATTTAGATGTCCAACCCCGTCCCCGTGCGCAGAAATTCAATTTGTGATTTAAAAAATCCACAACTTGCCTCGTCTGTTCCGGTATTGAAGTTCGAAGACTTATAGCTTATAGCAAAAGTATTCGAGCTCCAGGTCGGGCGGTCAGGCGCAATTCGTAATAGTTACATATTCAGCCAACGTTCTAGACCTTTGGAGTTGCGAGGTACAAAGTATGCAACACATTTTGCAGGAAATAGCAACGTTTTAGCTATTGAACCGAAAAGTAGACAAAACGTCTTTGTGTGTGTGCATTCATTGTTGTTCGTGGTGTGTGAATGCGGTATCTGCGTTGGCTTCGTATCGGCGGGTGGCGGCGGCGGCGGCAGGTGCGCTCACTCGCTCAGTGTGTACGACTGGCGGCTCACTAGCGCTTCCTGTGAGATGAATTAACGCTCCGCCAAGTGGAAATGTCTTTCTTTTTCTTTCAAAACATATTGTTGAGTTCCGCACTCGCCAACAATGTTTGTGAAATAAACGCCCCTACGTGGTGATGGGCAGAATAAACTACTCGTAAAATGAAATTTCGTATACTGAAGACATGTAAGACTTTATTACTCACATTGAAATGCGAATGAATTTATAAATTTCTGGAAAATAACTCACAACACAGCTATTCTTAACACGTAGTGACTTCTCAAAAACTTTTGGCTGTCGCGGTCGGTCCCAATCGAATCGGCACATAAACCTGAAGTCCCACATCAACACCAAATGTGTCAAATTCCTGTGAAGACCTTACTTGAACTAACGAAGTTTCACTTCTATTTAACTTGAGGAATCACAAGGGATTTTCGTAAATAAGTAAAACAATGTTTCATCTAAATGTAAATGCCGCTGCACGGCAGTTGAACATGAGATACCTGGTGCCCTCGTATAAATATTGCTACTTAAAGGAATATCTTGAGATAAGCCTTCAGACAACAGGCAGATAAAGTGCACACATATCCGCCGTCCAAGCAGGATTTTCCAGACATTTTCATATTTTCCACACACGGTCAGCCCTCTTTGTCGTCGCCACGACTTTGCTCTATCTTTGACGTCTGTATCGGAAACGTGCACTACATACCTATACCTACGTATCAAACTTGCAACCCTTTAAATCAATAACTATACAATACAATACAATACAATACAATAGTAATTTATTTTCTCTCAGAAAGGTATAATTTTGGTAATGGTATTAAGGTTACAGGCAGATCCAAACCTTTGTGAGAGCTGAAGTCTATATTGGGGTCAAGACCTGTATGACAGATCTCCAGGCTTACACCCTTAAAATTACAATATTAAAAAAACTGAATAAAAAATTGTAACATGTGTAGGAAGTAGTTCACGTTCATCTGCAGTATGGCAGACAGTCGCATTTAGAAATATCTACTCGAGTGTTTCATTATTACGAGGAAACTCCTACATGATCTTTAGAAAGCGAGGTTATTGTAACATTTCTCATAGTGGCAAAGCCCGCTATTACAAGCTGGCGTCGTTATAATAGCGATTTACCAACACGTTTGAAATTCATAGAAATAAACTTTTCACATCTAAAAAATATTTTTCTCATAAATCTTGTTTAATTGTACAGTCAAAGCTCAGTGGAAAGTTTATCGGGAAAATCTGAGCAAAAGTACGATTCTATTTTTTCCAAACATCCTGCAATTGCTGAGGGTTGGGTGGTGAGGGGAGATCGAGAGGCCCACTGAATGGAGCCGCACTCCATAATGGCGGCCCCTGACGACTCTATTAGCTCACAGCGCGCTGCATAAAGGTGCACCTTATCAAAGCGCGCATATTAAAGCGAGTCTTTTACTGAACTACTAGTCCACATTTTTTGCCCAAAATAAATAGCATTCCCTGAATGCACTGTTTACTACGTTATATTAGAAAACGTTTTCTTGATATTTGCTTTCATTTAGATGTATTCTGAAGTACTTAATATTTACATACCTCAGTGCAAAATATGCAAATAGAAACGTACTAATGTTGTCTCTTGAAATAAAGTACTTTTAGTAGAAATATTTACCGAAAGCTTGAACTTTTATAACCAATCTCACTCCGTTTCTCGGCATCGAGTGAAAACAAAACGAAATGAACGGGACGCTCGCTCGCTCGCGATGGATATTTTTTTGCTTTTAAAATGCTAATTCGCCGTAAGGTGAGACGAACATTTCAGATAATTTCCATATGAATAACTAACTAAATAAACCTGCACTTAATAACGTGACATCTAATCTGTGAATGAAATAAAATCAATCTTTTATTTAGTAAGCTATTATTTTACCTGCGCAACAAAACTAAATTACAATGAAATCACTAGGGGTTGCTCGGGCACCTCCATCTCGCTGAAGGACGGTCGAGCATTGACAGGGCAAACAAGTACCCAAATGACGTTTAACATTAGATAAATCTCTCCTAACATGTATTTCAATACATATTAACTATTCAGTGAGTAGGTATCTCAGTGTTCGTGATTCATATTTCAACCCTTATCAAAGTTAACTAGCACTTCGCCAGACGTATCACTCAGCTGACACTTATCATTATTGCGTCCTCAATTGATTTTAGCTGTATTCAAGATGAACATGTTGATCTATACTTAGTGGTAATCATTTTGGATACTTAAATAAGCAAAGCGACGCCATACTTAGTGGCTAACGTCCAGATTTACATTCGACTGTTTAGTCACTTTAAATTCAGATTAGGAAATGATAAAACAAGGTGTTGAGTAATGTTTTATCGGCATAACATGGCTCGTTCACCCGATGAAACAATGTTATTATACAATTAAAACGTGTTATCTTATAATCAACAGCAGGTAAACTTGACATCAAACATAACGACACTTACATTTCCACGACGGTTACTTCTGTAAGTTAAAGCGCTTCTCGTAATAAAAGTCAAAGCTCAAGTATTGATTTTATCCCACTTTCTGTTATTTCCAAGTAAATTAATACTGCTCCGGGCTATTTTTAATTCTCTTTATCGTTGACTTACTTCGACCGATATTGAAATCGTATAAAGACGAGTGATGAAGTCGGCGCGAGGCGTTAAGAGGTACCTACCTACCTACCCTCCATGTTGGTAATATATGTGCTCGAGTATATAGGTTGGGGCCGTGTACAGTATAATAGCTGCCTTCTGTAGAGGCTCCGGTCAGCATCTCACAATGTATTGACCGAACCGCAGTGACGTATGTACAGACAGTGCCATTGTTACTGTTTCAATATGTTTGGAATACTTTGATGTACGCACACAACGGATATAGAGGGTCGCACGAAATATATAACGATAAATAGCGTCCACGGCGGAGCACACAGAACGTTCGCCGCCAATCTAAAGGCAATTCCATCACCGTCTAGGTCGCACTCGGTCGTACTGTGATAGCCGTCAATACCTCCAGTAAGTAATTAAACTACTTCGATGATTGCCTAATTCCGTCGTTGTGTGCCGGTTTATAGCTTTTTTTTTTTTTTTTTTTTTTTTTTTTTTTTTTTTTTTTTTTTTTTTTTTTTTTTTTTTTTTTGGATGGGAAATCATCAAATGACCCCCCCCACTCTGGGCGGAGCGGAAGGGAGCGTCAGACTTGTACTGACTAAAACCCATCCATGTTCCTTCTTTGCCCTTTGTGTTCCAGGGCCACGGTGTCTCTTTCGAACAATCCCGCAGCTCTGGCAGGCATCGGCCCATGCGGACCCCTACTCGTTGCTGACATCTCTTTGAGGCGCGCGTGGAACACGAACGCGCCGTCGACACGGCCTGTCGTCATAAGACGGCCGGACGGCGAGCTAGCCCATAACTCGCCGTCCACAGGCCCGCGCCTACGGTGGCCGGGAGCCACCACGTGACCCCCGACGCCCAGGGCGTCTCCCGCGGCGGCTGGGACGTGAGGTTCTTTCCCTCTCACGTCCCGCCACCTCCTTCACTAGCATGACTGCTTCACAGAAGGAGGTGACGGCTTCCCATTCCCTCTCGCTCCGGACCATGGCTTGAACCAGGGCCGGACGCGAGAGATCGCCGCCGCCAATCGCCGCTACAAGGACACGGCGGTGCTCCGCCCAAGCGGGGCAGACCTCTACGGTGTGCTCCACCGTGTGCCGGTTTATAGCTGACTTATGCATTATGTATTTGAATTTTAAACAGTTCCGTCAACTCGTTGAACGGTGAGCGAGCTCCTAGTGTGTAATTAATTCTGTTCATTTTCAACTTAGGGGAACTTTTTCAATTTGCATCATCGCACTGTGCAATCGTGCTTATTTATGCAACCCTCGACACAAAACTCTAATTTACGTTTAAACTCCAAATTATTTTAAAAGGGTAAAGTTGTGATTCATTATGAAGCGTTTGCATTCTTAATTAAATGCAGGTGTTCGCGGAGCGAGCGCTGCTTTGTCTCGACGATCATGGGAGGCGGGAGACAAATTAGCGACGCCTCCACGGTTTGTTTTAGGTGTAACAAAGGATTTATGTCACTTACTATGTCGTGTGTCACACGTGTCTCCTTAAGTAAACCAAGTGTTACAATGTTACATATACACGGCGACTAATTTTTGTAGAATGTTTTAGGCTAAGCTGCTCACTAAGTACATATATTGCTCGAGTCTGTAGACGCAGTTCACGAGGTCAAATTATGTGATTTGGGCCTCCGCCCCGCGTAGATGAAAGGCTTACTGAGAGTATACGCCGCCCGACCCTGCCATAAAAGCTTATAGCGAAATACTTGTGGATTCTTGCTTGATGAAGCAAAAACTTACAATGTACATTTTACATAGTAATGGCGCGTACAGTTCACATTTTTTTGATAAAATATTTTTTTTATCTTTGAGCTGTTTATGTTTTTATAATGATTCTATCTAAAATAATATTTTCTACAAGCGTAACTCATGCCACTAACAACTTAATAGGTATGAAATAGAACCGTGAAACATAATAAAAACTACTTTCAGTTCCAGAACAGAAGTAACCTTGAGGTAGTTTGTGTACACGTCAACTAAAAGTTGTAGCGAGAGCCCGCCGCCCGCGTGCTACGCCCTAGCCCGTAGCTCGGAGCTACGAGAAGTTAGTGGCACCACCGATTGTTTACCGTCTTGATACAACGTGTATATAACGATGTTTAAATTTTAAACACATTAGTGGTTCGCTGCCAACTTCCTAAAATGAACAGCTGTTGAGTTTAACAAGCGCAGCGGAACGTGTAAAACAACAACTTATAAAACTACTGAAACTTAAGAGTGTTCAACATTTCGGTTGGCGTGTACACCAGTCTCAATTAATCTTCTTCAGCAATAAACGCCACAGAATTTGTTACGCTCCTTGGATCGTACTTGCGTAAACTTTTCTTGAGTAATGATGGCTGTTAAGGGTTCGATCGTTCTAAAAATGTGCGTCTCAGCGAGTAATTGGCGCTGTCTCTATGAGAGCGTCAGAACTTAACTCTAACTATATTAAGTGTTAAATGTTGAGCGGCGCCTCTACTTCAACACTTATGATGACGATATTCCTCACTGTGAAATTGCCTTAATATTTAGAGCAAAACTTGCCTGGAAACTTTACCTAATGAAGTTAACTAGTTTCAGTATCGCTCGTTCCTAAGGTACGAATATGTATGAAACGGTGGGAATATTATCTTAGCTTAAACATTTGTTACTGATATTCTGAGATGATATTAAAGGTGTAATTTACCATTTTCGGCTCACTGAGTAAAATAGAACGCACCAAAAGTCGACATTATTCTTATTTGTATGACAATGTTCATGTTTTAAGATATTCCTTCCTATTCTTTATTTCCATCTAACGTGTTCGAATCTAAATCAATCAGCGTGTTTTTGACAGAACCTATTATTTACATCTATTCACATTCACGATATTCCAGCAAGATTTTCTCCACGCAGCGTAGTTATCTATTCCGACACATAACTCAGGCTTGTGTAACGATATTAGAGATGTGTTGGCACACTCATGTAAAGCTGTTTCTCTAGCAGAATGCAAAAACAGCGCTGGAAAAGACAAGGAGGCGTTGGCTTTAACACAAACAAATGTAGAATTCAGTGGCTGCATGAGGCAGTAGTCTCGTGGCTCTGTGGCTCTTGGCTCGTGGTTCGTGGTTACATGAGCGTAATGTGTGCGCCCGGGTGTGAAGAGCATTAAAGTGGATTTAGGCGAGATTCAGCCGTCGGTGATTTAGATTTATTCGCGTGTAGTTCCGACCGGCCGCGCTCAAACTACCTTAATGTGATTTCTGAACGGGATCCACATAAGTCTCGCGAGCAACATGGCGGCGGAGCGCGGGAAATCTACTAAATTACTTTAGTACTTTCTGCACATTGTTTAACTGTTGTTTGTATGTGTGTTTGGTAGGTTTTAGTTTGTGAAAAGCCGTATTACAGGGCCAGAAAACAAACAATATCCATCAGTACCTTGTGTAGCTGTGATGGTTTTACCACTTCAACATCGATTATCGATCGGTCAGTTTGGGCTGATTGGATTGTGTATGACCTACTAGATAAGCTAAATAAATATTTAAAAAAGTGCAAATCGAGACCCATTTAAGAACGAATGTTGTGTTTATATTCGTCGATCTTTCTGCTCCGCCTCATAAAAAGCTGTGAAAAAAGTAAAGTTTTTCTCTAGTATTTTCACATTATACAACTTTATTTTTAGTATATGCGAAACCTGAATATAGTTTGTTCAGAATAAGTAACTGAATCGATGCCAATAAATTTTAATTCATGTTATATTTTGTCCCAAAAATATTTAAAAAAAGTTACAAGTTGGACACCGAGCGACATTAAGTACCTATCGCAACAATTTCCTACTGCCAAATTATTATTATCAATGAGCTCAAGACGACGCAGGAGGCGATTCAGTTACTTATTCTGAACAAACTATATTCAGGTTTCGCATGTACTAAAAATAATGTTGTATACACTTACATATAAAGCAAAGTTTAAGACTGGATGGATATTGGGAAGCAATGTCGGCGGCACTCCTTTGACGGCTTCGCTTTTCAAATATTATTACGTTGTAGTGGTGACCAGCAACCACTGAAAGAACCTAATTTCACCGTCGTTCGTCCGTTCAACCCCGGGGCAATATTTCATAGTTTTAGTTTGCTATATTTCGAGATGAAAATTCTTGGCATAACGTTATTAGGGTATGAATTTAAGGCCGAATAGCTACTAGCCCTAAATAGTTTGCTATCTTTAAATATTACTCAATAATTCGTAACCAATTCTATTTTGGGTACAAATAGCTGCAAAAGATAAATGAAACACTACAACAGCTGCCAGGTTTAAGCCTTCTTTTTTTCTTTATTGGACCTAAGTACATCTTTGTCCTGTTTCATTTCATTCAGTTCTCAACGCGAACACATAACATACAATAGAAACTTCAAGCATATTTGTCAACAAAGCTCTGAAAGAACCTTATTCGTTTTAATGCGTTTCATACCACTGCATGCTGCAGGTTTGTCTGCACTTTGTATGGGTAGGTATGTGAGTTATTTCATAATAAAAGTAACAGAATATGTATCTGGGTGCTAAAATAAGAACAATCACGTTGTGTACCAGTGCCACGTAATTACATTCCTTTGTGTGTCCGTGGGTATAGCGCTGCGCAATCTCCGCTTCGCTTTACGCTCGCCGCTTCGCTCCGCTCGCCGCGAACGTTTGCCCTCGACGCGGCCATTGTTGCCGCCACCATTGTGCTCATATGTCGATACCAAATAAATATATCAAAGGTTAAGAACTCTTCGCCCATTCAATGCTTAATTAACAAAGCTATACAAAATGCGAACGACCCTTTCGCCCGTACCCAAACGAAAGAAAATCACTCTTTGTTTTAGACAAAAGAATGAAAATGAAATAACATTAATTTCGTACAGTAATGGATTACATTTGCACAAGTCGAACAACGAATTAGAAAAGGTTGGTCCCAAGGTGATGATAAAGTAAAGGCTTACACCTGCCGTTTGCCGACAGTAATTAGAGTTGTAATGTAAATAGCGGGTTGAGGCAACAAGTGGGTCAACCAGGGCCGCGTGCGCCCCTCTGCCGCCCGCGCCGCGCCGCGCACCCCTTGCACCTCTCCACTAGGTCATGAACGCTCTGTTCATGACCCATTTTATCTCAAAAATCTCCGCCGGTAACGCTAATCGAAGCGGACGTCCGTGTGCTCAACATGATACTAGTTGCGCCGCGCTGTTGCGAACGCGCTCTCATATCTTGCGGCTTCGCTGAGCTGAAAGTAAAACGCAGATAATAAAATTTGATGCTCCACAAAGTGTATTTTCGCAACCCCTTTTACGACTCAATTTTACTATTACGAGTCTTTCAAATATAAACAAATTCTGAGAATGACTCAAGGTACTTAAGTAGGTAATGTTTTGACTGAAAACAAAGCTTTGGTAATGGTTTTCACTTTTTCACTAATAAAATCTTCAGAAAACCGCTACATACAATTAATTTAAAACGCCTTTAGAACTTCCATAGTTACATGGTGACAACACCTGCAAACTAAATTATCTTAAACTTATACTGTCACTTACGGGATATCTTCCGTGATTGTTCATTATTATGAGCTCCCGATATTTCGACGCTGTTGCAAGTGCCATAATCACACACACAGTGACAGTATAAGTTTAGTTGTAAACCGTGAAAGCTTAAAACAGTGTTTAAATTTTCTTATACCACACTTGGTAAATGGTAGACGGTGAGCATTGTCGTTAAAGCAGATAGGACGAAGCGGGCTTAAAGGCCTGTAGTGTAAAGAATCCTTTCCAAGAATATTTGTTTATTTATTACAAATATTATGACGAAAGCGTACTTCTTAACTTATTTACATAGATCATCGATTGTAATGATAATCGAATCACCTACAGGCATAGCTAAAACTAATCAAAAGATAAATGGCAATTTTGTAGATCAGGGTAATAAATACAATATTATCAGTAGTCCTATTCGTTGAACATGAAAAACGGTTCCGTAAGCCCTTCGGTATAAACGAATCTCAACTTAAAAGTAGGGTACAATCCACCCTTCACTTTAACCCTGTAAATATACAGAATAGTAAAAGAAATTATGTAAATATTTGAAAAGTTATTGTGTTATTATATTTTTGTCTCTGTTTATGTTTCACCTATCATCACCTTCTGAATTATAAGTCTGTCTATTTGTGCTCCTTATAGTAGATAACTTTTAATTTTGTAAAAGAAAATAAAATACGAGCTCAATTTTCCATTTGATGTAATACTCCCCGCAGGGCTCAACATAGGTAAACGACTACGAAATATCGTTTACCCGTGGAACCGTCGATTACCGAGGATAATATTTGATCCCATGTGATTTGATCGAATCTATTCTTCAATAAAAAGTCGTATTGCTTTCTTTCGAATATTGCTGTTTTTTTAATAAACGAAAAACATGAGAAACGCAGATTACGTTGGCTTTTGAATTCGAACAAAGCTTTTCACGTAAAACAAAAGTCGTAAATTGACAATCGACATTCAAGTGACTCTCATTGGAAGCTCTCAACAAAAGCGTGTGTAATTGCTGGCAGCGGCTTCATTTATAATGTATTTAGGTGGGTGCGCGTTCGGTCACGAAGCAGGCTCGGCCGGCGAATCCAATAACGCGACAATAGAAGCTGTGAGGTCAGTCGCGGCCACACTCGCTCCCAGAGGAATGCAGCACGCCACATGCTTCACAACTGCTCTCATATTCATGAATACATATTCTATGACAACCGTCTGTTGTCTTTGACTGCGTATGTTTCCTTTGATAACAAGATTAAGCGATAATGTTGGAAAAATTGGTTTCATCATAGATTTTTATTGTTTCGCCATAATCACGGGTATAATGAAAAAAGTCTCATGGAATCACGTCTGATGTGATATATTTTTCCGTGTGCTGTGAAATGTCACAATCTACCCATAGTAGATGTTTCAGCCGACAATAGATCGAACTGTTCGATTGTGTCAGGGACTTAATTGCACTTTTCGGAGAGGAAACTGCAGTTTGATTAAGTCGATCTGAATCCGAGGGACTCTATTGATGCCAGTGCGAGGTCCTACTGTATAACTACGAAATTCCATTTGGATTCAGTAGAAAATTGACCGAATGCCTTAACTGTGACCTAACCCTTTTGTGGGTGAAATTTTACGACTTATGCGGGCGTGAAGCAGATGTTGAACATTCTGTTTTATTTCATCCCCAGAACTGCGTTGAACAAAGAACGCGTTTCACTGTGTTATGTTTCTTATAAAATAAAAATATTGATTGCACGTTCTATTAAAACAAATTTTATACTATATACGAGTACTTACAGTCGTCAAACTACACGTCATGTTTGAATACCATATTTAGGTAATCTTTTTTATCATAAGTAGGGCATTATAACTTTATGTCGATCAATTACACCCATTCATAAGCATAACGCATATATAAAACGTTACGTTCTAAATATTATCAAGGTACGTATTGTACATCCACTTAGTGTTAAACCTCAGCACGTGCCTCAAACGTGTCTCCACGTATAGCGGCAGGCCTCCTTCCTCTCTCAGTTCCTGCGCTGCGTGTTCATGAGCCCACTTTACTACGTCCGCCAGACGCGAGCTTTGTTGGCGCTTTACACAGTTCCTTCCACCTGCCGCGCACTCCACATTGAAAACAATTTCTAAAGCATTAGCAATATATCCCTATTTATAGTCTTCAGTATATTTTACGAGCAAGTTCCAATTAGCCAGAAGCCTATTAACGTAGCTCGGGTGCTTTATCAAGTTATTTTATGTTAGGTATCATACCATATTTTGCTTCATAGTACGTGGTGAGTGACCTCATTCATTCAGATCTATTTCGGTCGTAACTTGTAGTTAGTTATTGAAGAGAAAGTTTGAGATGGCTTGCTAGCGAAGCAATAAAAACGCGCCGCAGTCTAGTTCGGGAGACGACCATATTGATTTTCCCCTCTCTGATGTATTTCATTCTCCATCTGTTGCTCTCCATAAAATTTACGACAGTATTACTGAGCCGTTATTTTTGTATGAAGAGTTTTATAGCCGCGCGGCGTCGCTTTCCACGACATGAGTTCTTTTTCAACACCAAGTGTTTTTATCGAGTTCACTAATTCATGACACTTTTATTCTTATGTTGTTCGGTCGGAGTAAAAAACGTAACTGGGATTTATTTTATTCTCACACGACTTATGAAACATACCGTAGTCACGAGTATACCTACAACCTACATGGATACATAACTGAATGTAATGTGTTGCCCTCAGATGGTGGCGACAGACGACTCATCGAACACAGTTCCCGGACACATAGAGTCTCCGGGGACCTTCGGCAAACTGCGACAGACCCTCTCATCCTCACTACTGACAGCCCAGGACAAAGGTAAACAAACAACTGTAAAAGACTAGTACAGAGAAAGGTACCACTTTACACATACACATTGAAGGACGAACCAAGAGACCATCACAAATTAGATTTAATTAAGTTAACATTTGCTTTGGAAAGTTTCACTAATACTAATACTAACATTGTAGCTCATAACAACACTAATAATGCCAGAAGTAAATAAATTGTTCCACTTGAAGCGAACTTACACAAGTCTTGTCCAACTTGCGTTATCTGAAATATAATCTGGATGAAGAAACTGTTGGATATAAACATTCTAACATAAACACTTACTGAACTAAGCTTTCAATGCAATTAGAAAAAAATATACCTATACTAGTTACCTATTAAGATAATTTTCCTCATTCAGGCTATTCCACTTTTTTTTGGAAAATTCTCTGAAAAAGCGAGATGCCTTATTTCGATAATCCTGTAACATTTTAGAGACTTTATATTTTGTATCGATTACGTTATACTAAAGGCTGATCCGAAAACATCCAATACGTCTAAATAGGATCGGCCGTGGAATACCAAAACCAATTACCCTTTTTACAGCGCCCGAGTCGGACAAAAAGAGAGCAAATTCCTAAACTTAGTAATGCGTTAAATTGATCTGACGGAACAGAAACGTATACTTCTATGCTTGAATCTTCCCGGATTTCAGACCGTTTAAAATTATTTGGTCGTAAATAAATCGAGTGAAAAGACTTTAGAGTAGATACGAAATTGAATTGAAATGAGAGTTTAGAAATATAAGCACCATATAATATAACCATCTAGCGTTGGAATGTGTGAAAAATCGGTACAAGGGACATGGCTTGAAAGTAAATTATTTCAAATAAACATTAGCAAAAACCTGTTTAAGAGTTAAATAGAGTGTTAATGAAGACTCCTAGGTACGTATAGCGACGTTCAGATGATAATGAATACAGAAACATCTGAAATCAGTATCGGAATACAAAGACCGTGAAATGCCTGATTTTCGCAAAAGCAATCAATTATTTACCACTATTGCACTGTGTACCGGACATCGCTATTTTAAGATCTTTCTAAAAACAGATAGTGCAAAGCTATCAGGATGCTAGTCCAACACCTACGCGCTAAATTACTGCTATACCTCGCGTAGGATGCTAAACTGATACAGCGCTATTTTAGTATGAAAAACACGGTAAAATAAACACAGCTGCTGTAAATACCAGGTAGGAGCTCGTGGCTAAATAATAACAGCCGCTCAGGGTCGATCTTTAGGTTAAGCCGTGCTTGTCTAGGTTGGTCTGTAGATGGGTGACCGCCCATTACATACCGAGTTTCCTCCGTGCCTCGGAAAGCACGTTAAGCCGATAATCTCGGCTGTCATTTGTAGATCTTTGATAGTCGTTAAGTAGTCAGTGGCGCATAAAGTCTGACAACCAGTCTTACCAAGGGGTATTGTATTACCCAGTACTACCTGGGTTGTGGAGGTCAGATAGGCAGTCGCTCCATGTAAAATACTGGTATTCAGCTGCATCCGGTTAGACTGGAAGCCGACCCCAATATAGTTGGGAAAAGGCTAGGCAGATGATGATGATGCTGTAAATACCAACAGAATATTATATTACCTATGATAATGCTGGCTATGAAGACTTAAGAAAGATTTCCAAGCTTTCACTCTGAATAAAGTTCGATTTACATTGGTGTACCTTAAACAGGTGTTAAGATTGATGTACATAAAGTTAAACCATGAGAATTCCAAGTAGGAGGGTGCTGGAAAATCAAAATTCCAGTCTCGTTCTCTTTCGGGCCCGAAATGTACCCATCCGGCCGTTATCTCTCATCCCGAAACAATATCCATTCATCATGTCGACGGAAATCTGTTTATCGGAGCCAACAAGGGAAAGTATCGCGAACTAGCTACAGTTTTTGCTAACACCTTTTTATTATTGTACATAATGGAAATTAGGTGTCTTTTACTGTGATGGACATTTACTTCAGTTGTTGATTTTGTTATTTTTAATGTGTTAAGTACATTCGATTTAAAACAATAATAACGACATAAATCCGCGTAAATAAGATGTCTATATTTCATATAAAAATAAAATATTACGTTATGTTCCAGAAAAACTAGCAAGTGTGAAATAACTAGTATTTGTTAACAGCAGATAATAATTCTCGGAACTATCCTTGTATGCTGAAGATTGGAGCGGTGTCATGTGCTTGTTCCCTAAGGCCGTTATTACCGTAATTTATGTTTACCTCACACCCCACAACAATGGTTAACGGAAACCCAAACATAAATATACAATTTTCCTGTAATTTAACAGACTTCTCGTTATTTTTACAAAAAATGGCGCTGGAAAGGTTTTTGGAAGTAGTTTTAATTGCAACCATGTTTTTCTTTGTTATGTTTATGCAACTCTTTATTCAAAGTGAGCCTGGCCGCACAGCTTATTTTAGGGTAGTAATAAAAGATCCGAAAAAAATAAGTACTCAAAATATAAAATGCTTTAAATACTAATCTTGCGACAACTGAAAGGACAAAGAATAAACTAATAAAATACTGAAAATTTCGAAAATCAATTCAGCATTTGGCGACGTAATGTTTTTCACCAGCTTAATTTGTGTTTTACCCTATATATAAAATAAATAAAACAGGAATAAAATCAAAATGTAATATGGTGTAGTCGATGTAGCCCCGCTATGCGGGGCTGCTATTTCTGTCTGCAGGGTTTAAAGTAACGTAACACGTAGAAGGAGCGAAGCGAGCGAACTAAGACCCCTCCGAACCTAACCTGTCCGGAATCGGGGTGCCCCAAGTCCCGAGCACTTGAAAACGATTATTTTAGCAGAACATGTTTTTTCGAAACTTAGTATATTTATTGAAATTGTTATTTTTTTGGAAATTTAGTTTATTATTTTTCGTAGAATTGTAATTAGAATAAGCTCATGTTTGTTTGTTAAACATTTTTTGCCGGTTAATTTTGTATTAATTTTTCGGTAATTCATTTTTAAGCTTAGTATTACAGTCAACCACAGATCGTCGGAAATTAATTTTTTTTTTCGGAATCTTTACTATTTTCCCTTATTTTATCACCTTCGTAAAGAAAGAAGTATCTGTTTATTTTCAAACTTAATAGTATTTACTCAAGTAATAATAAGAAACAGCAATTCGCTGTCAAAATTATTGGTAACACCTTCAGACGATGTTATGTTTTTACCCGACTACGGCCAAAAGGAAGGGTTATGATTTTAGCAGTCTATGGATGTATGTATGTTTTTATTTACGTATGTTCCTCCGTAGCGTCTAAACTATTCATCCGATTTTAATGAATAAGTTGACAATCGATTCATTTAAATTTAATGATAGTGCATTGTGATGCAATATAAAACGCAATCGACTTGCTCATTTGTGGCCCGGGAATCATAGGCTAATTTTTAACCGACTTCAACAATAGGAGGATTCGATTTTACCTTGTAAACCCCGAATTTAATTAGAGCCTGATTTTTCAGTAGTCGGGTTTTTAGTTGTAGTATACCACACAAATTCTTGTTATTAAAGTAAATATTGAGTGTAGGGATGGATTGTGTGAGGAATGATATGGAAGATAAAGAAGTACATGATAGCGTGACGGTTGACAGAGCAGAATGGAAGAAAACAACGTGTTGCGCCGACACCAAGTAGCATGGAACAAGGGCTGGAAGATGATGATGATTGAGTGTAGGAATGTTATTATCAGATTGAATATTAAAAATTTCGCGAAGTTCAGGTAAATAAATATTACTTTAAATAGTCTAAAATATATCAGAAAGTGAGCAGCAGTGGCCCAGCGGTGGCGGTCCCGACTTACGAGCAGTATCGTAATCGTGGGTTTGAACCCAAGCAGGCGCATTACTTTGTGTAATTTATTTCATCACCACTGCTCTCAAAACGGTGAAGGAAAACATCGTGAGGAAACCGGCATGTCCTAGAACCTAAAATTCGAAGACATGTGACATCTACCAACCCACACTGGGCCCGCATGGTGGATTATAGCCCATTCCCTTCATAGAGAGGAGGCCTGTCCCAGCAGTGGGAACATTATAGGCTGCTGCTATGCTATGCTATATCAGAAAGTAAACAAATTGTACATCATCATCATCTGCCTAGCCTTTTCCCAACTATGTTGGGGTCGGCTTCCAGTCTAACCGGATGCAGCTGAATACGAGTATTTTACATGGAGCGACTGTCTATCGGACCTCCACAACCCAGTTAGTACTGGGTAATACGATACCCCTTGGTAAGACTGGTTGTCAGACTTTTTGGGCCACTGCCTACCTAACGACTGTCAAAGATCTACAAATGACAGCTAGGACCAACGGCTTAAAGTTGTTTCCGAGGCACGGAGGAAACTCGGTAGGTAAAGGGTGGTCACCCATCTAGAGACCAACCTAGGCAATTACGGCTTAACCTAAAGATCGACCCGAGCGGCTGTTACTATTGAGCCACGAGCTCCTCCAGAAGTAAATAAATTGTACATACTATAAGAATTTAAGTTCAGAAATGTTTAGGTAAATGTTGGTACAGTTCGTGTATGGCTTCTTTCTAGGTTCTTCCAGTAAAACCGTGTTGTAGGAAGGTTAAATTTTCACCGAAACTTTACAGTTACAAACTTCGTTCAAAAGGTAGATAGAGATTGTGTTACGTTATACTTGACTTTCCGATAAGTTAATTTACACGGGATACATATTGCTATGCTTATGCGTTAGTTAACTGCAGTTAGTTAACATTCTGGACAGTAATTCCTGCCTAAAAAGAAAGCATTTTCATCTTTCAAGACCAAAACAAAACGTGTTAAGTATTTGACAGCGCTAAGAGAAGTTTGCTATGGAATTCATGATCGTTTCTTAATATTCATAGCGAAATATCGCGAGGTTCGCATCTCACAGGCCAGGAGGGCAGGGGGGCGCACGCATTGTTAGTACATTCCTGCTCGGAAGGTAGACACAAGCTGCGGACTTATTTGAATTCCCATCGTTTCATTCCAATTCAGTATTTCATAACAATGATCTGAATGTAATTTGAGTTTGAATGACTTTCGGTTTTGGAACAGTCAATTCAAATCTAGTTTGGGAGTTCCATCCGTTGTTAGTTTTGAAGTTTGGGAGATTTGGATAATGGTAGCGTGTTTTGTTTCAGTAACAAAGTTGGGTCCGCGACAAGTCGTGCACGAGCCGGCACCGGAGCCCACGCCAGCACCTCCCGTACAGCCACCGCCCACTGCTGCACAAATAGCCAAGACTGACCGGTAAAGTTCTACTGAATTTCTTTCTGACTTTGACCGAACTTCACACCTTTATTGTAACGATTCGTTTCGTAACTTACGAAACTCATTCAAGATTCTTTTATTAAAAAAAGTTTAAGAATTCATTTCGTTCTTCTTTATCATTTCATTGCTTTTCATTCGTTTAGGTTTTTAATTTATTTTTGAGTTATACAAAGCTATGCATTACATTTACATTTTCACTTTTTAAGACTTCAGATGTAGTATAATAATCACTTAGATGTCGTGCTAATCAAGGGAAGCACCTTAGACATGAGATTTCTCACAGTTTTTTTTTTTTAATTCGAATACCAGTTAATGGCCAGTAACTGAATCGTCAACTGAACTTACTAGCTTACTGGTCTTGTGGCCAAAACACTGACAAAATTAAATGATGTTTATGTACGTATAGCGAGGCCGGTAAAGCGCCGTCCCGAGCGGGCGCCTGCCGCGTCTGCTTGAAGGCGCTGAAGCCTGGAGAGGTGTACCACACATGCAACGGCTGCCAGCACCGCGTCTGCGAGGACTGCTCGTCGTATTCCAAGCCGGCCAGTGATGAAGATGTCGTGAGTTACTCGCCTCGTATTGTTGTCTGTTAATGATTGAAACCCTTGTTACTTTCATACACCGATAATCGACACACAAACCTCACACGTGTTAACATCATTGTTTTTTCATGTCTCTCCATGAATATAGTGTAGGCAGCAACGCATACTTGAGCACTTGAGACGTAAAATCAAAATACAGGAGTTACTCAATCAAATGACGAAAACAACTGTTGTCTACAACTTACTGAAAATTGGACGCTCCGAAATTGTTCCCAAGAGGTTAATAAAGACACAATTAGATCCGCCTACAAACAAGCCAAATCTGGCAGCCGTCCAGGAAACTCCAACAAGTTATTACAATTCGATAAACGATACGGATAGGGAAAAAAGTAATAATGGCAACTATTGCTTATAACGGGCTAATGAGACACGATAAACGATTAGCGTACAATATTGTGGGAAGCAATTAATACTGTCTGTTATTGCTTTCATTACCCTAAGGTTTGTTGCACACCTGTTAGTGTCGACACATTTGCTTCGGCCGTATTTGTTGAACAACAAAGCCGACCCGAAGCGATCACGAATTTTTTCGGCTTTCATTCAGGTCTTGTGAAATCATGCTGACTCGAACATGTGTGTTACTTATAAGACAAAAACTACACAAAAAGATATCTAAAACTTTTAAACAAATCTCCTTTCTGTGGGCAATCCCTTTGAAACTCACATTTCCACCGCACTGGCTGTAATATGTCTTAAACCCTAGAAACGGTTAAAGGCCATCGTTCTATGTTTAGAACTCATGGCGGTGCTCGGTGTGCCGGCGCAAGGCCGCGCCGCGCCTGCCGCCTGCCGCGCAGGACAGCACGGACTCGCTGCTGGACGTGCCAGTGCTCGAGGCACTGCAGCGCCGGCACTCCGAGGCGCGCCTTGGCAGTGGCGGCAGCAGCGCCGGCCTCGCCCCACCGCGCTCGCCTGAGCTCAGGCGCCACTCTGACGTGTCGCCTGCCTCGCTCAAAGAACTCGAGAAGGTAATGTTTATGGATGCTTTTGGAAGATTCGAAAGATTAAACGAGCTCTAATAAAAACAAATATAATTTCCTAATGTGAAATACTTAGCAGCTTTAAACTTAGACAAGCGGCAAGAGAGTAGAGAGTCGTTTGCCCCGCAGTGGGGCATTACAGGCTTGTAATATTAATAATTATGTGAATGACAAAATTTGTGTTTTAGCCAAAACTCTTTCACTAACGTTTTGCCCTTTGCCAGACGGGGCATCGTGGGAGTTTGGGTGAGGTAAACTGCCGTATTTAGTTGCTCTGCCCCTTTTATTTATACAACCAAACTGAATTTTTTCTTGATTTCTACGAAATTCTTTCTTTACACCCGCACTCCTACGCTGTCAAGTAATGCACTTACGGGATCTACCACACAAGTAGATAGTTCAGTCAATAGCACTTAATTATATGAATACAATTGGTAAAATTCAACGATTTTCTATAGCATCTTCACCCTCATCTGACGCAAGTAGACCAAAAGTGTATATGTTACGGCTAAAGATGAATGTGAAACTAAACTTAAGATTAGCCGGCTAAACTGCACACTAGCCTAAACGCAACGGTTATTGAGTATTCAATCTTATTATCATTTAAAATAGTATTTTTTATTACTTATCAACCTTGTGCGAGCCGAGATGGTTCATGACATTTGGTCGAGGGACCTCATTTAGTTAAATTAGGGCACCTCGACGTAATGGGTCAGGTTAGGCTAGAATGGTGACCATGCAGCACGTACGAACTTGCGCGAGCCGAAACAGTGATGTCGCAGCAGTGACAGTGAGTAGCGCTCGCCGCATCCAAGTTGATTGCATCAAATTGCCAGTAACAGACGTGTTTTGTAATCGCCATGAATATTCTTAGTGTTTAAAGAGTTACGTCTACTTAGCCGGCTAATCTAAAGTTTATGTCGCACTTATCTTTAGCCGAATTATATACTTAATCATAATTTTGGCCTTGATTTTAGTATAAAATTGCATTAAACTTTGTTAAAATCCGTAGTATTACGATGGCAATGGTCTCCACCATTAAGAAATAAGTAGGTAAACAGAAGCTGCTCAACATCATTTTGTGTTGCTGGCAACATGTGTAACACTCAAACTGTATGAAAGTTTTCTATTGCATGTTTTTGAAACAATGTTGTGCAACTTTTGTTGCCATAAATCGGTACGGGACTTTACAATCTTAGCTTTTGTTTACTCTAAATCATTCAGGATATAATAAATTAATAACAACTTTTTAATAATAAATTAATAAAGAAATTTCGTTATTTTCTGCATTTTAACGATTAATGTGAACATGACAAGAGGTCTTCAAAGGTATAGGGTAAATAAAAACTACGATTGTTTAACTTATTCGGAATGTGAGTTCGTAACCACGCTGCCCGCGGCGGCAGTTAAAGGGCGGCGGCAGCACGACGCCGACAGTGGAGTCGCGGCGGCCCAGCACCGTGACGCCGGCGCGCCGCCGCTCCGTGCGCGCCCCGCGCCAGCGCTCCTGCGACGAGGACCCACCGCACTCGCCCTCACACCAGCCAGCGCCGCTCGCGCCGCCTGCTATCTCGAGGAGGTACTTAATGACAGCTGTCAGACGGTTTATGCTTCGATAGTCACACGACGCCGACGACAGTGGAATCGCGGCGTATAGCTGTCTTGCTACGACTTCGTAGCTGGCGTAGCGCTAAGTTGTACTGCTACGGCGTAGGCACTTCGTAGCCACATGTAAGGGTGCGGTCAAACCAACTGGTCCACTGGTGGACTGCGGTCTAGCTTTGGACATTGAACTTTGGAGCATATTTCAGTACATTATCCGTCAAAGTCCATTACCAGCAGTCCGGTCCGTGGTCCAGTCCGCTTGGTTTGACTGAACCTTTAAAGATGAAGAATGTTTTCCTGAAGTTTTTGAAAATACGGTTTTGTATTGAAATGACTGATTAAAAAAAATCAAACTTGGAGATATCCCACTATCATGTTGCTCTACTTATAGATCATCAGCAGTGGACGTGGTAGCCGGTGCGACTTCGCGGCGTGGTTCGTATCGTACAGATGAGCCTAGCTCCACGCCGACGATAGCACCCGGCCTCAGCGTCGATGAAGACCGACCCATCAGGCGTCGTGGAAGCCAGCTGTGAGTCTCGTTTGTGTAAAGACGCTTACGTGTTTTATCTTTTATCATAGCATTCCACCATCTTTGAAAGAAGATCTATGAGACCCATTCATATGTTTCATTTAGATTAGTACCAATGAATCTATCTAAATTCGTAGATCTTCAGTATCAGTGTAAATAGAATCGTATGATTTACCTGTTTTAGTGAGCATTTCACTAATGAAACTGATAACGATCAGCATATCAAAACTGCGTCCGAGAACCGTCAGTGTCATCATTGCTTTGGAATATTTACACGGACAGCACTTAAATGCGACGGAGATGTGCCGATCGTATTCAGTTAGCCACAATGTAAACTAGAACTTGTTCCTCGTCCCCTAGGCCGGACATAGCAGCGCTACAACAAAAGACGGGGGCTCTAAACGCACTAGCAGCGCTCGCATCACGTTCAGACTCGTCGTCCGAGACATCGGTATCGATATCAGCAGCCACTTCAGCTGCGCTTGCGGCAGCCGCACGACAGATGTCCGTAGACGCAGAGGCCATCAAGATCGTCATCCATGATGTTGATGACCGCACGCCGCGCCGCGTGTCTCTGCGCCGTGACCCGAATGATAAGGGACACCGATGTAAGTCTTCAATTTACACTAGTGTCGAGAACAGAGACCAAGCGACCAATATGCGTTCTGTATCGAAATATCTTTTGTTGAACCATAAAGTATAAGACCAAACTGGCATTAAACGATAGTCACGAATTAAATTGCCTTTCCAAATAAAAATAATAACATAACCTTTGTGGTTATCCACAACTTTTACGATTTATCATGGTTTTGTCTGCGAACGAATTTAACAAGCAATGTTTTCATCGCCACTTTCTGTTTTGACGCGTGACACATCCACCAAAAATGTGGTTAAGTACAAAATCATAAAAATACATGCTTAACAAAGGTATGTAGGCTGGCTGTGAAAATGATTAATTACAGCTCGCGGTTTCGGAATGCGCGTTGTGGGTGGCAAGCCGGACGCGAGCGGGCGGCGCGAGGCCGTGATCGTGTGGACCGTGCCGGGCGGGCCCGCCGACCTCGCGGGACTCACGCAGGGAGACAAGGTAACAATAACAACGCATTATGTGATGAATTGATGGTAGCTTGGGCAACTGGTTGTAAGTTGTCTTGTTGTCGGGTCTACTATTTATAGGGTTGAAACGACGATAAAAAAAAAAAAACAAAAACATGATATTTGTTGTATAATTATTTAACACTGACATTTTTTAATGTAAGGTATAATAGGACATATAAAGGGTGTAAATAGACCCTTAACATATCCGAAAGGCACTTGTTCTCCCCGTCTTTGCGATCACGTTTTTGTTCTAGACCATAGCTGGGAACCTTCTAGTTACGGAGATATTGGGTGTCAAAGTTCCAACTTTTTCACATGTTTTTTTTTTTAAATACATGTTTTTAAGAATTTTACTTTACACACCTCCACGACCCCCGTACTATTCAATCCATCCATCAGCACAATGCTTTGAGTGCTTTCCATCGAGTCCTACCTTAAAACGTGATTTGTCGCCCAAAAAAAAAGTCGATTCCCAGCAATCATTTTTGCGTAAAGTTACTTAGTTTGATGTACAGAATGCTTGGTTGACGGATATGTGAAGGGTCTGTTTACACCCTGTATTTACGAATTAAATCATGGATAATCATGTGAATCACATTACTGAGTTGTCCACCACACTCATTATGACCTCCTTCTACTATATCCACTTCTTAATGTAATCTTCGCTCCATTTTGCTGTTTCTTCCCTTTTATTGCTAACGTGAAGCAATAAAACGCTGGGATTTTTATGAGCGGATCAAAATCCATTCGACGGATTGCACAAAAGAGACGCGTTTTTAGTGTTTTTTTAAAATTGAAGACTACTCGGCCAATGCGATGTAAACGTGCATCTAAGATATACAACTAACACTTCGGTTATTTAAAATTTTTATAACACTGTATGTGAAGGTGTTGGAGTGGGGCGGAGTCCCACTGACCGAGCGCAGCTTTGAGGAAGTGTGCGCCGTGCTTGAGCGCGGCGGAGACAGCGTGGAGCTACTGGTCGAGCCGGCACCGCAGATGGACGAGCCATCCTCGCAGTCCAACCAGCAATCTATGTATCATCACGCGCTACACGGTACATACATTCTTCTTTCATGATCCGCCCGCTATATGCTATATAAATACTCCTTACGTGAACCACCCGCTATTTGGTACACATGATCCCTACTCACACAATCACGCTACACGGCACGTAGGTACTCACACCGTGCTTACATACTTCACACCTTTTGTTCAAAGTCGTGCTCGAAATCAAATGCCCAAGTGGGTAAGGACGTCGGCTATCGGCCGTACTCTTTATTTCTAATTCTAAATAGAATAGCTACTCAAATCTGAATATTTCATTCGGAGTTTGGAAAATCATGAATTATTAAGTCTTTACATTTAAACACTGCGCTACACTTACACACAACTTTAAAAAATAGTATGTAAGATATTTTCTCATCCTTACTTATTTTCTGTTTGTCTTTCCTAACTTAACCTGTACATATGATTGCTATGTTAACAGCATTTTGTTCTCTACCAGTCTTATTCCGCACCAACATTTCTCGAGCCTTCTTCTTGAGCAGTATTACGGTATATTTTACACTATTTTGCATTTTCCTTCTTTCTAGCTTATTTTATTTTCTATTGAATTCAGTTTATCACAACTCGGTGATAGTACATGAGTCTGTGTTTTGATTCACAGAACCGGATACCGACAAATCACCATCGTCGCCGACCCGACGGAAATTGCCGAAAACCCCGGTATAATACCCATACATAGGCTTTAATTGTAACAATATGTGTTGTGAACCCATGAGACATTGAGCCCAATTGCTCGCTCCTTCATAAACTCTAGTAGAGACTGTCACTTGGTGCCTACTCCTCTGCGCTTCTCGGATCATTCATTACTACACGTGTGGTCTTCAAGCATTGTGTTAGAATGTTAATAGATCATCTTGTTTTATATCGACTTGTGAGGACATTAGGCTAAATATTTTCAATCATTTTTATAAGAATTCCAGACGCTAACGCGACGAGCAGGTAAATTAGTATAGATAAAGATGATCCACTAACTAGAATCACGGTTGAACTTCATTATTCGTTAGTTGGTAAATATTTGAGGATGAGCTTTAAAGAGACGAGCCCTAGAACGACTCATAATGGAACAATCTGATAAAGACCGTTGTACAGGTTTACATATGATGTAATACAGAGTTAGTTTAATGTTCATCTCTTTAACATTTGACGGGGGGTTGATGGTGCTTCCTGGCGTAATGTTTGTTCCATCGCTCGTTTCATGTCACTGAGGCCACGCGAAGCGCGATCACAGCTCTGCCGTCGGTCGAATTTAGTCCAAACACAATCCAAACGCACATCGAATGTAACTTGTATAGGAATGCTTTGCCTTTGGATTGTGGCTGGGTGGGGACGGAGTGCAGGGGCTGCTCACCACTGATCTGCTGTGATACTGTAGCACTAATCAGTCAGACATCTTCCACGTTAGTCTAGTTGTAAGAGATTAGTGTTTCTATATACGACCGTAGATGTACTTTAACTTTGTTAACCTTTACTATTTAGAGAAAGGGATGCTCTGTTTGTTTACTTGAAATATTTATACACCTACATATATTTTAAACTTTATTTGTTATCTATATTCGTTATACGTTAGCGTTTATATAATGATTATCCTAAGTGAAGTGTGTGAAAAAATGCTACCTACTTATTTTCAGATTTTTATTTTTTCTATCACCCGACCAATTTCATATTGTCGCCATCGGCACCAGGCGGAATTAGGGAATGATCGGCAAATACACAAATATCGATGAAACACATACGAATAAGTAAGTGTAGTCAGAGGCTAACTACAGTTTTAGTGTTCGATGGTAGATTAGGGGACTCGTCCCGGCATCGAATATCATCTATAGGATACCGTGGATGAGTAGCGCTCATTGTCTACTGACAGTACGAATAAAGACGTAGTGAAGCTAGATTCGCCGCAGCTTTCAGCTTGGCCAATGATAACAAAATTTTACATTTGTACTTAAATCACAATGGCAACGGCACAAACAGTTCACTTCTTACACCGACTTAAGTGAAGAAACACCAGTGACACAGTAAGGTAGTGCAAAGAGAAGGTAGAGAGGCGACGGACGGCGGGGACGACGGCGACGAGCGGCCGGCGGCGCGGCTCCACTCCCGTTTGTACCGTCTCATATCTAGCGCATCGAGTGTCTGTTACCGAGTCTTGCTGTTGACTTAGTTTAGTGTGATGCCGCACTTGCATCGAAGGCGCTCGCAGCGACTAGAGTCTCGTTAGGAGCTTGGAGTGGTGGCAGCACGGTACACCGCACTGGAACACCTTGTACGACAGGCGCGCACCGACGCTTCTGTCATGTGACGACGACACCTTACAGCGACACGATGTACATAACCGCTCTAACCATGTAGTTGATTGTTACGACCCAGTACTTACAGATTCAAGTATGCATGAAGTTGCACAATGTCGATATGTGCATATTGATCTAGTAAAAGCACCGTAAAAGACATGAAGCCTTTGTGTGTGATATAAGTATTGATTCTAATAATGTGTTTACGTTCAAGCTAAATGAAATGTCTGTAAAAATACAGTATTGCGTTTTGTCATTGTTTTGGTGGAAACACACGTGTGTATCGTTAACGCTTACAGTTTTAATATATTCTTTCATTATGATACTGTTATTTGATGTCAATGTGAATGAATGCGCCGATGCAATTCATACCATCATGCTCTGCAATAGACACATTTCGCTCCCAGATACCGACGTTCACTACAGTATTTTACTAACTCATTAAAGTAAGTCAGATTTGATTACGTGGCTAGCAACAAATTTTCTTGAAAATACTTAAAACAAAGCATATACATAAGCCATAGAATAAATAGTGTAGAGGAAAATAAAAAGCTTTCCTAACGCTTTAGTTAAACTATCAGGATTTTAAATAACTTTTGAAAGCATATGTTTTTGTACATTTTGACTTATATTCAATACCTTTAGATTTTAAAAAGTAGAAAACTGTTATATTTCTTCGCTGAAATCTGCAATTTTTTAATGTAGACGTTGGTCTAGACTTCCCCAATCCTATAGGAAGCTTGTGCAACAAACACTATAGATAAAACCTAGGCATAGCTAGGCCACATAAGAAACGAGTACCATTAGAGAATGTCCGGGTGAACGTTTTATTTCGGCTACCGACGTAGGTACATGCAGCTTGTGAGACCGGTATCAGCATGATACAGCTTCCTGCATGGCGGATGAGAACATCCGATTTTATTCATTACTTTGTGTTTCATAGGAATGCCTCGGCCCGACGCATGTTACTATAACGTAATATTTTGAAATGGATATTACAAGTTCTGAATATTGATGGTGATATGAATGCATTGCTATAAATCGCACAGAATGGATAACAGTCTAATGAATTTCTCTCTGGCTGATGAAGGATTGATTAAATAGCTGATGGTTGCTGCATGTTACTTGATAAAGTACATTGCATTCCCCAAAGGTTTATTACTGATTTAGATTTTGCATATCAGATCTTGGGAAATTGTTATATTTTGTTATTTTTTTCGTTCATGCCGACGTCACTCTTGTTTGTTTAGTAGACATGTGCGACAAGTTGTATATACCATGTGACTTTGTTGTTAACAAATTGTATCTAAAACACATCTCAGGGTTATTGGTGTGCATGTTTTCATATCGATTCAAAAGTTGTTTGTTTCAAAATAGTGTTCTTTTTTATCTGCAACTTTATATGAAAATAATTCTGAACCGATAACCCTATGAGTCGCATTGTTGTACAACTTATACTGTGTGGCGTGAGATTACATGTTGTCGCTTTGCGTGTAGGAGCAGGACCGTGCTGAGCGTGCGCGGGAGCGCCCGCCGGCGCGTGCGCAGCTGCAGGTGTGGTTTGAGTGCGACCTGCGCAAGCTCATAGTTGTGCTCATCGCGGCTGACGACCTGCCGCCTCGGGACCACACGCTGGGATACGGTGACGAACCAGAAGCTTTTGCACGGATACGCCTCTTGCCATCACTGTAAGTATGATGTTTTGATCAGTTTGTTTCTGAGCAGCGTATTTAAATTGTGACAATTTTCCCGCAGTGAGAGTTGCCCGCCAGTGGAGACAGACCCGGCGTCTGCTTCGTGCAGCCCGGTGTGGAACGCTACGCTCAGCTTCGGCGGACTCACAGCTGACACGCTGGCCGGCCGAGCCTTAGAGCTCACTCTATGGGATGCCTGCCCAGGCATCGACCCTGTTCTGATCGGAGAATGCACTGTAAGTTATTGTTACTTATTTGGTCACCATAAATGTTGCTGCTTTATATTTTTTGTAATAGCTTGTCATTCACACGAATTTGTTGCACCATCATGTTTGTTTGCTGCCGTATGTAGTTTGTCAAATATTCTTATTCACTTGCAGATGGAAATCGAGAAAGCATTCGCGGAGGAGCGTGCGGTGTGGTGGACGCTGGAGGAGCGTGGGCCACGCTCAGCCAACGCATCGCCCCGCGGTTCGCTCACTGGTGCGCGCGCTTTACGCCGCGGAGACTTCGCCTCCATGCGTTCAGTGTCAGGTACCGAACGCGGATCCAACCCCACCTCGTCCAGACATGGTCGCTGCTCACTTGTCAACTTCAATGCTATTCCTTCTAAAGCCTGCTCCACATTCGTCAGTGTCGATGTCATGCCTTACAAGATGATACGAACCTGGCACGAAAACTGTATTCACAAACCTATTACATTCAGAACAAGAAATGTCACAGAATTAGCTCTGATTCACCGCGCGGTTATGATTCAAAAGCTTTCGTCTTTCGTCGGTTCACTTTACGATAATATGTATAATAAGACTGATTAAGACACGAGACACAACATTTCATTATCGACTTTCACATACCTAAAATAGGAATGCAAAACTCGCGTCCTTGTAGATCATTATTTTCACCGATTGTGGAGTAGACTTCTGGTCCCAGCTTTTCATGTAAAATATATGTATATCCGTCTATGTGTCATGGTGTAATGACTTACCTTTTCATTTCTACATTTAATCTGCTTGACTTACCCTGCTTTCCCGGAGTCTGTTTGATGTTTGTATGGACGACGTGAAATGTCTCAAGGGACCACGATTTGATGCACCGTAATCGCGTTGGTAACAAGATAAGTATCCCAATTCTCAATTAAAACACCCAAGTGATTAGTGAGTGACAACCATTGCAAATATTTGATGTAGCAATTTACTGATTCCGTAGTAATTTAAAAAGCATTGATGTATATTAAAATGTTCGTAAAACTTAACTTTCTATTTTAAAATGTCTTGGATCCGCGCTTAACGTATACCTTGACTTAGGACCCGTAGTTTCCTTGACAAACGTCCATGATATAAATATGATTGTTATTGATTTCAGATGACGTGGATTCCATCGGCGAATGTGCATCGTTGCTCCACCCGGACCACGCATGGGTGGGAGGCTCTCGGCGCGGCTCCTCACAATCAGAAACTCTGGAAGTGGAAGTTTATCAGCTCGGCAAAGATTTCTCTCGATCTTTACCAGGCTCGCGCCGTTCCTCATTCCAACAACAAGAGAAGGGTAATGATATCTTTTACGGGAAGAGCTCAAATAAAAAGTAATATAGGTTAAGTTCATTCGGATCCATTGTACTAAAATAGGGTCAGGGAAACCAATGAGCTCTAAACTGTGTAATTAATAATTCACGGTAAACCACAGCAATGCTATAGGCGAGAAGTGTAAGTGAGGCCGTAAGGTAAGCCATGTCTGTAGTATATTAGTGGCGGTTGTATAGAAGGTGGTGGCGATGTGTCGCCGGCCGTGAGCGCGCGGCGCAACGAGCGGCGGCGTTCGTCGTGCGTGCGCCGCGACCCCGACGACATCCTGCGCTCGCTGCGCGCCGTCAAGGGAGAGCTGGGCCGCACGCTCTCGCTCTCCGGCTCCACGGCACGCCGTAAGTCACCAGCTTCTACTAAATCACCCCCACCTCACACATATAATTGAATAAAATCATTTATCCCATACTATGACCATAAATGAAAGCCTCCTCGTCAATATCGAAGAGTCAATTTAAATGCTTTCATATTATTATAGATATTTAAATAAAACCTGTTCTAACTTATCTTTGACTTTCAGATTAATAAATGCAGTTTGAACACAACATTATTCATTTATTGTGTCACTCTTTAACTGATTAGCATCAGAATGTACCTCCTCTGTAGAATCGATCCAATCACGATTAATTAACTTCTTTCTTATATGTTTACTTACACAATTGTTGAACTGTAACACCTCCTTTTCGGCTTGTTGCCTTAAACAATCATGTGCGATAAAAGGTGAAACCGAAATATGTAATCTTGTCCAGTTCGACTCCCCCAATACACCACAGAAATCATTAGACAATGCGAACATTGAGGGTAGTACTGATCTGTACTGTGTTGTGCTTGTTTGGTCAGCAGCAACGGACCGTTAGCACCTCGGTAAGCGACTGCTCGTTCGTGCCCGCGCCCGCGCGTACTCCCCGGCAGGGTTTGTCCGTGCGCGTGTCGGTGTACGCGATCCCTTGTGACGTCCGACGGCCGCCTGTCCCCGCATGCGCAGCCTGCCTGCACGGCGCCGTACATCGAGCCCGTGCGTCCCGCTCCGCCTGCATCTGACCAGTCAGGCGGGGCGCGGCTGGCGGGCTGGATGTGCAGCGCCGGGCGCCAGGCTGCACATCGGGGGCACGTAGTAGCATGGGTCATACATCGCTTGCGCGGCGGCCGCGCGCACGCACCGTTGAATGTGGCTGCGCCCGAAGCTTCTCATCACTTCACTGTGTCTGTACTGTACTGTCCTGACGCATGCCCGGCCGCGGGCGATCACGCTCACTTCATCTGTCTCTGTGTTCCGTCTGTTCGGCTGCCCGTCTTCGTTCATCTCGATGGCATTGTGTCGCCTAGGATGTTTGGTTTCATTACCTCTGCGAATGTCACTCATTGTTACAAAGCGCATCTATTAGATTTCTTGTAAATATAATTTATTATCCTATTATACTAGGCCGTAGTTCAGTTTGACGTTTTATTCAACACGTTTTATTTAAATCTAATCGAGTAGGGAAGTAGAAACATACTTGTCAAGAGTAGGTCGCGGTCGCGCATGACGTAGCGGACTCTCGCGGCTCGCCAAAGCCAGCGGTGGCATGAGTTATGTTTCGGTACTCCTCCACAAATCGCAAGTTTTCCTAAAATCAAATAAATGGCTGTTCATGACACGGAATGCTTACCATAATAAGTTGAGGAACGCTTCAGACAACTATTAGAAATTCGACTCCACTCTTGGCTGCACACGATATAACGCTTTCTCTTTCATTTATGTGTTTAGGAAAGGAAAGATTCGATTCTATGTAAACGAAAACTATGTATACGTTTGGCACGAAGCTGTTTGACGTGCTTATTTTATGTAAATGTTTATTTTTCATCATTTAAGTGTTCGATTGAATGGTTTACTATCATTTTGTACTTTGGTTTTTGTTACTTTTAAATGTTTAACCAATTAGAGTAAAAAGTGATACATTGCCCGCAATCCGTATGAAATGAGCCAAGTGGAGTATCACAGTTTACGGGCGGTGCACGTTATGGGTGGTGGTACGTTGTATGTGAGTGGTGCAGGCACGGCCACGGGGCGCAAGGGCAGCATGTGGGCGGCGGTGCCGGCGGCGGCGGCGTGCGAGCCGCTGGCGGACGACGAGGACTCGGTGCCGCTGGGCCCTGGCCAGCTGCCGCCGCGCAACGCGCACCTGCCGCCGCTGCACGCCGAGATCAATATCAGCATCATCATGATCAAGGGACAACTGGAACTCGAGGTTAGTGCAACTTACGGCGTTTCACATGTTGCTCAATAAGAAGAATAGCAAGTCCAAGCATTATTACTCCCTCAAAGTTTTAAAGGATTGTGATGAGTAGTACATTTTTGAACATCATCATTCATTATTAGAGGGTAATATTTTTTTTTTTTTCATACAAAAAGGAACTAACAGAATATTTATTTACAAACAGATTTCTATCATTGCTTAAACATTTCTGGAAGTATAACAAATATTTCCATAATACTGGGTCGGTATGCCACTGAGGATATAAAAAAAAAATTAATTCCAAATAATTTCAATACATAACAAAATAGAAAAAAGAAAGAAAAACACATTTATTTGGCCCATGCCATAAGTGCACACAACAAGCACAAAAAAATATATTAAAAAATTAAAAATCTTAAATTTATACAATAAAAATGTTAAAACAAAACAACAAAAAAAAAGGAGAATTGTGTCTCACGGCTGCGCCAAATAGGCCCAGTTGCTGCGGGACTGTTCGAAAGAGATACCGTGGCCCTGGAACACAAAGGGCAAAGAAGGAACATGGATGGGTTTTAGTCAGTACAAGTCTGACACTCCCTTCCGCTCCGCCCAGAGTGGGGTCATTTGATGATTTCCCATCCATCCACAAAAAAAAAATCAAAAACAAAATAGGCCTAGTTCAGCAAACAAAAATGATCTCGATTCAAATCAATGTTGTAAATAACGCAGGTATCGCACGCCCGCCGCGTGTACGGCGTGAACGGTGAAGTGCCAGACTCGTACGTGAAGTGCTACCTGCGCGAGGGCGACAAGTGGCTGCATAAGCGCAAAACGCGCATCATCAGGCGAACCACCGAGCCACACTTCAAACAGACGCTCAAGTATCAGGTACAAGTAAGAACACGTACGGGTTTTTGCCGCACTTCTTTTAATCAGGTTTTGTATGTTAGATAGTGGTAGCTTAAGGCATGTCTCATCACATTATACAGCACAATTATTTATTCTTGAATGCAGAAATTATTCACCGTTTCATTTTTAAATTCTTTGAATTTTTAGTAGATTTCAATGCACAATCTTTTTTACCGTCTCCACCTACTGAGTCGGCCATCTATATCACATTCACAGGACTGCTGTTTACGATATACAGCTACCCTGTAAATGTGGCGTGGTGGCTTCTAGGAATACAGTATACCTAGAGTTATTAATTTATAATAGTGAAAGATTCGGAGTCATAAGCAGCGCTGTTTTGTTTAATTTTGAGCAAACGACGCGATAACTGACTACCTAAATATAGTGTCATAAAGTTGACCTAAAAAGTATTATGGGATGGGCGCTGTTATTTCCTTTGATAATACTTAATATTTGGTATACAACCACCGTAAATGTTTAGGCGAACGAGGCGCTTGGGCGCACGCTGGTGGTGATGCTGTGGCAGCGCTGCGGTGGTTTCGAGCACAACCTGGCGCTGGGGGGCGCCGAGATCTGTCTCGACAAGCTGACGCTGCCGCAGCGCACGTATGGCTGGTACCCGCTGTTCCCCGCCACGTCCTTCGCCAACGACGAGTCCCCCGACTGATCCAGGGAGCCGTCGCCGGAGCGCCGTGATGACGATTAGCGCCCCTCGACGGCTCCACAAGTCCAACCCACATGATTGTATTTATCTCCGCCGTGCATATTTAACACTCATATACGCCCACAATGCTGCAAGTTTCGGACTGATAAATGTGTTGTATAACTTTCCCGTCATTGTAAATACTGTGGTGTAGACAGATCATAATGTTACCCGAAGATATTCTTTGCTTCTTTAGTTCACAGTCAACATAAAAAGGGCATAATATATTAATTGCCTTTCGGATTAAACATAGTTCAAATGCTTTTATTACAATAGATGAAACCTGTAGGGCAGGCCCTAAAGGACTTTTCAACACCATTTTAGAATGTAGTTTAATAAAAAGGAGCTTATTGTAGACAAGTGCTTCAATTTTTTAAGTGTGTATGTTATGTCCAGATATGGATGTGCCTAATTACCGATTAGGCCTTTGATATTAGTAATTTATTATTAGCTCAAGGGATATTGTATTTCATTTAAAAGATAACTTGATGAGTGCGCTAAAATCTATAAAACGTAAATATTTGTAGCAGATTTGTGTTGTTTAATAAATCTTATAAATGTGTGTCACCATACTTCAATCAATTCAGAATATTTAGTATAGTACAACAAACTGTAGGACATTTCATGTGAAGTACAATAGTCTATAATAATTATAAGATACGTACACTGTGCAATGTGCATGTATATCACTTCGTACCTTCCAATTCTTCACGAAACTTTCTTAGAAAGTTCTATTTTGTACAAGTTACAAAACATTATTCTTTCTTGACTATCATCATTCTTATTGGAATTAACTTATCGTTAGTATCTGTGTAACATGTACCTATTTCTAAGTACTTAGATATTCGAACCAACCCTATCTTATAGCATACGTCATCAAAATAAACCCCAACTTCGACACTTTGCCTTATATGATTAATACATTTCTAAAGTTATTCTAGTAAGTAAGCGCGTCTAGGTACTATTCTTCCAAGGTTGTGCTTTAGTGAATTTTCCAACGTATACCTACTTGATTTACAAATTTATCATCTCTATACCAAAGTGGTAAAACATTATTTCTTCGTGTCAAAATCTTACTCTACGAACTGTAAATACTTATTGTGAAATTGATTTTCAAAATTTTCGACGCACAACATTTTCGTGATAGAATTTATAGTTAATCTTTTGTAATACCTAGATTGAAAACAAATGTAGGTACTCACACATTTCTGACAAATACCTTGAAATTTCCATTTCCGAAATATTGCTACATTACGTGTTTAGAAATCATGTTATAGAATTAGACCGGTTATTTCTGCGTTGTAATATACATGTGATCTGTTTAAAGTAAGTAACGAGTAGTGGAGGGCCAGCCGGCGGCTCGTAGCGCCGCTACCTCCGCGCCCGACCACGTGTGCTCGTGTAGTTAGACACACAAACTCATTAAGTAGATATTTAACTATTCGTGAGATGAATGATATTTTGATCATCGGTGTTAGAAACAAACTACATATCCTGTAAAAGGTATTTATTGTAATATTATATTGTCAAAATCTGTGTTCTTCCAGTGCTATCATAGCTTAGTGGCTCACCTGACAATATTTCACTTGCTTACGGACACCGTAACTTGAGGAGTTGGGGCACTGGGCAGTGATGCTGTGATGCAGCACGTCACACGTAGATAATATAACGACAGCGTCACTGTCGGCTAGACGCACGCGGTACGCTCTCGCGTCTTAATTGCCCCAACAAGTTTACGGTGCGCCATTTTATTTTATTTTATCGTGGTTGTACATTTCCCAAGAGAGAGAAGTATTTATTAGAGATCTATATATTCATTTATTAGATTAACTAAATATTAAAATACTCGAATAATAATTCAAATGCCTAAATATATATCAGGTGTTAAGTATATTTTTACACTATAATTTTTGTATTCGATTACGTTGAACAAAATATACATAATAAATTATTTATAAATGTATCAATGAAAATCTAGATATGTAATAATAAAACTATCAATTCTGACAGAGTGTTAGGATCGATCTACTTACGCTTATTATCTTGATATGTTAGAGTTAACAAAGTAATATTCTTACGTAAGAGACATATGTAAAGACATAATCTTATATGATGTGCCTCGATGCCCCGATACCGCCGATCACTTGTACAATGTACACTGGTTCTCCCGTCACACATATCCGCGTCGCGCGCACAACAGACACACCACAACATGTGATATGGTATCGGATATCATACTATGTACCTTCCTTACTGTAGTTCTAGTTATACTTACATATATATCGTTCCTTCCTAGAACATGATCATTTCCACATTCCGTGCCTTGATGAATGCTGAAACTGCATAAAGCTTACAAACTGCAAATACTACTGTTTGGGCCTAAACATCAAATAATTCCTTAATTCAACAGATACAAACTAGGCACGGGTTTTCAGCTTTAATCACAGGGACGGAATGGAACTCTACAAATCCTAGTACGTAACAAATATTATGTGTCAAAGTATATTATTAAATAAATGTGATAACAAAAGAGTTTATTATAGCGATATAAACAACCAAAAATTATGTTTTATTAAGTGTCCAGGATTTTATAAACCAAAAAATAACTTACACAGAGTAAAATATTTGAAACTACTAATGGTAAAGTCAATGGAGCGAGGAAAACGTTATGAATACGTGATGACGTTATGACTTCATTAAGATATTCAGTAAGAATGTAGATGGCTATACGAGTAGAGGTAGACCAAAGAAACGATGGATGGACTGTGTGAAGGATGATGTGGCTAGAAAGGAGGTGACTGTTGAGATGACGAGTAGGTAATAGAGAAGTATGGGAGAAGACGACATGCTGCGCCGATCCAAAATAAATTGGGATGGGGCAAGAGAATGATGACTAATGGTAAAATCAGACAAATGTTTCAGTCCCCAAAATTCCGTATCTGGCTACTGGTCTATTTAAACTTATTTGTAATGAGAATAAACAACATTATAGACAGGAGCTGAAACTATAAGTGTCATCATCTGCTTAGTCCGTTTCAACAAACAAAAATACAATATTTTCGTGAAATAAGTTTATTAAATAACACAAGTTAGAAGCTAAGGAGAAGACACAACTTTAAAAATAACAATTAACTTATACACATAAAAAAGATTTTTTTCACCTCACAATCTTTTTTCGAATCAGTGTCAATGTGTACGACTCACTTTCTAAACTTAAAACAGTGATCTATGATGAGTGAAAGAATTAGACAACATATCTCTCTGTTTGTTTGTTCGTGGATTCCCTCGAGCCAGGCTAGTGGTGCCGCCTGCGCCCTACACGTGGTGGTAGTCGGCCGGGCCGCACCACAGCTGCACGAGCTGCAGCAGCGCGGCCGCCGCGCCGCCGGCCCGCGCCGCGCTCACCGCGCGCGACCACCACTCGCGGTTTGCGCAACGACCTTGGGGGACAAACTATTAGCTTACTGTGGGCCCTTATACCGGCTAACAAAATACACTCGCATGTGACATCAAAAGTAATATGCGACTTATTCACTCTATCCGTATCCCACATTTTAGAAAAAAATTAAAAAAAAATTGTTATTCCAGCTGACAGTACAGTTTTTCCAAATCTACGTTCTCATTTTATTTTTATGATACAATCAATGCAGTTCCATATCAGAACTACTCAACCAACTGAAATAAAAGTCATGAAACGCAAAAAAAAAAAAACTATCCACAAGACAACTAAGTTCATCTGTTTACTAAGTTCCAAAACCTAAACGCGACGCTCAAACGTCGAAAAATGTTTGGTTATGCATTCGTTAATGAATAAACCCCTTAATCACAAAGTATTTAAGGAGCGACGTACCGTTATTATCATAATAGATGTATAACATCACAGGGCCCATGTTTAATTAATGTATCATGACGGGCGGGTTCGAGCCACCACTTAATAATGTTATATGACATCAGCCCGCGCCCGGGCCGACTTCACGACGGCCATAATAAATCATAACTTAGGAAGAGATGAGTCGACGTATGAAAAATTACTATTTTGTTGGGATTATTTGAGTATAAAGGGTTTGTGTCAACAGATAACTTTGGCTCACGTGTGGTTATATTAAATCACTGGGATAAATAGGGTATCCTTGTCTCCGAGCCATTACAAAGTGACCATTATTTTCTAATAAAAAAGACTTACCGTTCGTGAAAGTCACGAGTCTGGATCCTAATGGGTAGCCGGTCACCACGCAGCAAGCTTCAGTATCAGCCACGTTCGACGCATACAAGTCACGACCGTCCACAGGCAATGTCTGTTAACAATGTCACAACTATAATAATGATCGTTTTTTTTTCTTTCTTAAAGAAGCAGTCCAACATTGCTTCACACATCTGGCCCCCATACTCAATAGTATTCAATACAAGTCTAGCCGTATTTTTTTTGGGACCATCAGCCACAGTATTTCCAAACCACTGCAACTCCTGAAAGCCAGAATCAACAGTGGCAACCACCAGAAAAGTGCCGAGACAATGAAGCTCGACGAAGTCTCAAAAAAACAATTTAACTGACTTGGATCTCGCAACGAAATTAATCAGAAAAGAGGAGCGGAGAAGTAGGATATCTAGACCTATCTAGACTAATTAAAAATTGGAACACACAAACAAAATCGAGAATATTCAGATATAAAAAGACCCCAAACTAAGGAAGGCAAAAAAGCCTGGTCAATTTCTAAAATCAGAACATTTTAAAATAAAATATCTCAGCTTAAAAGACACAATTTATTGCCTGCAATTAGTAACTCTGTCTACTAAAACGATGAGACGTAATCTGCCCACAATTAAGTTAACAAAAGACCAATTAGATTTACATCTTAAATCGATTTAATACTCCTAAAGTCAAGAGACATAAAACTTTAGTTGTTGGGAAACTCGTTATTAAAAGCTTAAAGTTTTAGTAATCCCGCGGTCCTCACGAGATCCTTGATCCGGGAACTCTCATTACGATCTAAATAATTTATGTGAAGTTGAGACTTCACAAAGTTATTTCGAAAATGAAGATGAGTGCGCGGTAAATGGAGCAGGAATATGAGAAACGGTTTGTCAAAATGTTGTGAAAAGTTGGCTGAACTTAAAATTACGTGTTATACGTAAGAATATCTTTGACAACTCAAATGTTTTTATTACATGTAATAATGTTGAACAATCATATTAATGTTAAAACCTCTTTAGGAAAAAACGAAGGTCCTTTACAATGGGGAAGGCTGGTAAAAGCTTATTGCAGATGGCGAGTCCATAGCTTAGTCCCAATCTGACCAATGAGGTCAAAGTATTTTGAAATATAAAATGACATTGACAGAATTTCAACCAATGTCGATGCATAGGCTTATCTTGTAGCTATGCTAGCGCCATCAGATTTATAGTTACATTCCCCCTTGACTGAATAATCACTCAAACTTGCCTAAACACCGCACACGATACTGTAATGCCACCTCCATTTTTGGGTTTTTCAAATACGCAACCTATTAATCCAGGCCATTATTCTAACTGCCAGGTAAGGCTTGCACAATAGCTTAACCTCAAAAGAAACATTGCAGTACTTGCCTGTTCAACAGCCTGGTCCATCGAAACAGCGAGCACCCACTCTCGTGCGTCCTCCAGTGCACCGCCGCGCACACACCCACTCTCTAGCAGCAGTGGCGAGCGACTCCAGTCCGTGCACTCTAAGATGTACAAAATAGCATAATTTCTAATCAAATACTATTTAAAGAGGGTTTTATTTATTAGATCGGATGACCAATCGATCCATTACACCAAATTGCTAGCAAGGACTTGAAGACTTTTTAGTATTTATTTAAGCGTGACTTAGGGCCTCTGGGTGAGATTCCACGTGTATATGTGGCAACAGACAATCTGAAGGCAGAAAAAAAAATACTTTAACCAAAAATAGACTGATCGACGAGACATCCCTATTGGTCCTTCAAATCGATTTCACCATGAGTTGCGATATTTCTAAATAAACTGAAGCAGTTACTCTAAAAATACAAATGTATAAGTCAAATTGTAATACCAAAGTCTGTATAATCCAGCAGATGCACCGAGTCGTCATCGGCCGCTTCAGCGAGATCGAGACAGCGGTTGAGCAATACGAACGCCTCGCGCGCACCGGTAGCTCCCTCCGCACGCACTGCCATACCGCATGCGTAGTAAGCTATAAATGGGCATAACTTTGTTATTAAACAAGATTCTAACCAATAGTTTACATTCTCACAACGTTTATCTGTATGCTACGACGCGTAGCTTAAGCGCTACGGCGCGTAGTCTATGTGCTCCGCCTTGTAGTACTGTGCGACGCCGCGTAGCGTAAGCGCTACGACTCGGTGTCCATGTGCTACAAATCGCAGTCTATGCGCAACAACGCGTATACCATATGCTACAACGTGCAGTCCCTTAGCTACAGAGCATACTTGAAGTGCTACGAGACGTAGCAAAGGTAAAATTGATTGTACTTACCAACATCTGCTACAATTATGTCTGTGTACCGAGGTAACGCTCTCGCTGCTTTTGTAGCTATTTGAGGCACGTGAAGTGCCAACAATAAAGTAATTGCCTGCAAAGAGCAAAACCACTCTGTTTTAATAAAAAAATATCAACGAGTCTTTATTAATGTTGAGACAACGTAATCCACACAACTCATCTATTAAGGCCTACTTGCACTACAAATAACTGAATACGGTTAGGGCTAGAGGAATTTAAAACATTGTCCCATTTTTTTCAAACGATTGAAGTCATCTTCAGATACGGAATGATGTTTTAAATACATTGTGGTGTAAGCGAACCAAAGGCCCTATTCTATCAGTTTTATAATTTTAGCAATCAATCATTGAATCATGGTAGTTCAATTAACTCACCTGCAATGCTCTATCGTCAGCATTAGCAGTCACCATGACAGTTGCGGCATCCTTCAACGCTGAGACACACTTGGGAGCAGTGGACACTCTGACTAGTAGCTCACTACATACTGCCTTAGCGAGAGGCGCGTCACTGCCTGCTAGGGAGTCGATGCCCGGTTCTCCATTTGTGAGATATTGACGAAGTACGTCTAGCACTTGAGTTAGTACTTCAGGTGGTTCTTCGCTTTCGATGTCAATGCCTTCCATGCGCTGTTGGGAAGGGTTTTGGGTTAGCGGTTTTGAGAGGGATTTATGAAAGTGTTATCAATCTTCTTTTATTTATGTTACACTTCAAATTTTGTTTTATTTTGTTATTTTGTATATTTTAATATGTGTAATAATTATCTCTTTTATTTTTATAATTTTAGTTACTGTAATTGTTTGTAAACATAACCGTTGTAATTAAATAAATAAATAAATCTTTTAGATTTATTCAACTATTTTGTTGTTTAGGGGACAATGATCGTAAATTCAAGCAATTAATTCTCGAGCAATTTAGTTTAAATTATAAATCTTCTTAGTTTTATTTTCGTATAATAAATTAACACAGCCGATTGACATAATATTGTATGTAAATCTGCAAACAATTAAATTCCCTAATAAACTGATTCAATAACTTGATAAATAAAAAGAAAATCATGAAGGGTATTGCAAGTGACCACGGTTGAGGTGGCACTTTAATTACGATTTACCGGGTGTGCCTTGAACAGATGCGCCGTGTATCGCAGCGCGTAGTGCGGCGCGCGGCGACCCGCGTGCGCCAGGCAGCGCGTCCAGTGCCCTGCGCGTGCCAGACGCTCCAAGCCTTCTGTCTCCGCCTCCGCTTCCACTTCTGCTTCAGGAGGAGCCTCCACTTCTTCTTCTTGATACTCTGCTGATGTACCTGTTTTATATTCGCTACCATTTATACCGAAATGAAGATTTGAGCACACGAATGAGTACTGCACCGGCATTACCTCATTTTACCGGGATACGAGGCGATGCCGTTACGATTTATAGTATGCGTTGCAGTATGGTGTTTCATGGATAGACCGGTGAACGGCTCGGGTTGACGCGATGCTGATTCAGTGCTGTGCTATCTGTATGCGTTGATATTTAGTTCATTTAGATTAAGTATGTAGCTCTTCTTACCTTGTGCTTCATCATCTGCTGCGTAGCCTTCGGTGAGAGCCGCTCGAAGTTGTTCACCAATTTCATTTTGACCGATGGCAGCAAACCTGAATTACAGAAGCATGTTTTAGCATTGGCCATACGCTTACAAAATTTTGATAAATTATGCTATGAGATGATAGTTTAAAAGCAAATAGTCAAAAAATGCAAACATATAGACAAGGTAATCGGTAAGTCCAATCGATAACAGCGGATACCTTTCCGCAAGCATATCAGCAGCAGCCTTTCGTCGTCCATCATGCAGATGGTCCCTCGCCAGCCTAGCGGCCCGCAGCGCCGCGCGCTCGGCCAGGCGCGGCGCGGCGGCGGCGGCGGCGGCGCTGGCGGCGGCCAGCAGGCGCACGGCGTCCCACCACTGCGCCGCGTCCGCGTGCTCCGCCGCGCGCTGCAGCAGCGCCGGCACCGCGCCCGGCACGCCCTCGCCGCCCGCGCTGCTGTCGGGCAGGTACTCGCGCGACACGCGGGACGCCTCGTCCCACAGCTCTGAACATGGATAACGTTAAACAAAATATAATGGCTCGCACCCTATGACGTGGGACTTAAATGTAACTGGGAAAATGTGTGTTTAAATTACAGGCGCGATGTTATATATTTAAAATGTTTTATGTATGGGACAAATCAATGAATAATCATGACATTAAAAAACACTAACAGTACAGGTTGGGATGGAATTTCCGCAAAAATAATAAAACGTGAAGTATACGAAATTGCTCCAATCATCACCTACATAATAAATCAGTGTCCTGAAGAAGGCATTTTCCCGACATATTTGACAACTACTATAGTTACACCAATATTTAAAAAAAGAAAACATGGAAGATGTACGATGTTACAGACCTATCGCTCGCATTCCAATAATAGCTAAAATATTTGAAAGAGTACTATATAATAATCTTATTGAATATTTCAATAAAAATAAAATAATAATAGATAATCAGGTTGGGTTCAGAAAAGGAAAATCGGTTAATACAGCATTGCATCAGTTTTTACAAAAAATTATAACGGAACTAGATAACAAAAATCAGGTCACAGCCTTATACACGGACATGACAAAAGCTTTTGATTATGTCGACCATGGCCTACTACCACATAAACTAGAAATCTATGGAGTTCGAGGTAAAGCACTAGAAATAATCAAATCCTATCTCAGTAATAGAATACAGTACACTGAAATAACACAATTACGTCCATTCACAAAAACAGAAATTAAATATACATCGAGCCCAAGATGTATAAAATTTGGTGTACCTCAAGGGTCGATACTAGGCCCACCACTTTTTCTCATTTATATAAATGACTTACCTAACGCTATTCAACACCCTATGGTTTTATTTGCAGATGACAGTACGGCGATTTTCACAAATAACAAAAATAAAAATCTTGAACTAGAAATAAATGATATATAATAATAATGATATATATGGCAAACAATAAATAATCTAAAAATCAATCTTACAAAAACCTATTACATCAAATTTCAAGAATAAAAACGCAAAATCAATTCCATTATCTATTGAGTACAATAAAGAAACTGTATCTGAAGTTACAAGAACAAAATTTCTAGGCATCCATATAGATTGTAATATGTCATGGAAAACACATGTAAATAGAGTATGTAACAAATTGCATCAGTTCTCTTATGCCCTCTACATGCTCAAAAAAGTATCTAACCAAACCACACTACTTAGTGCTTATCATGCTTTTGTAGAATCCACTCTATCTTATGGGATACTATATTGGGGATACTCGACTGAAAAAGAAATTGCATTCAAGGCACAAAAAAAGTGTATCAGATCAATATGTGGGATACACCAAACAGATTCGTGTAAACCTCATTTCATAAACCTCAACATATTAACCCTCCCTGCTATATATATCTACGAGGCCTCAATTTTAGTTAAATCAAATATCAGTAGCTATGACACATTAAAAAGCAGTAGACTTAGAAATACACTACGCAATAAAACATCCCACACTGCACTATATAGCAATAGTATTTTTTGTATGGGTATAAAAATATATATTAAGTTACCCATAGACTTTAAGAGCATTCATTTAATTGGTATTTTTAAAAGAAAGCTAAAGCTAACTTCTTGATTAAAAAGGCATATTACTCTGTAAAAGAATTCCTTGGAGAAAAATAATTATTTAATATTAAAATAAGAAGAGTATGTTTAATATAAAATGTTTGAATAATGTTAATTAAATATAATATAATGTTAATTATAATATTACGTATGTATATTTTTAAAAACCATTTTAATTGTAATGCCTTATCAGGCAACTAAGTTCTAAGAACCTACCTATTGATACCATCGTCAAAATACACTTAGTTTGCAATTTGAATTTGAGTGATTAAAACTGATATCATGAATTTTAAAGACTGAATCCCATTTAAAAAAGAAGTTTTCTTTTTAATATTATATTTGGCTGACCAACAATTGAATGTACTGCTTCAAAAATACGAGATACATTCAATAGAGTCACAGACAAGTGTATCAACCTCTTACAGGTAAGCACATCATGCACTACTTATTTGTCGTTGGGTGCCTACTTAAAACCAGATGAGTACCTAACTACTCACCGCATACAACTATGGTTTTTAAATACATAATTCTAATTAAATTTAAATCAAATTAAATCAAAATCACAATCAGCATCAGAATTAAAACTAAATCAAAATTAAATTCAAAATCTAAATTATTAAAATCATAATTAAAATCAAAATCAAAAAGAAAATTACGTTTAGTGTTCATATTGATTTGTCTTTCTTTCGCGAGACAACAGGTCGACATATTTTTGCATAAATATGAATAGTTCACAAATGCACGGTTGTAGTATTGTCAAAAGCAAAAAATAACAGAATCGATACCGCGAATAAAAGCTACTAAACCTATAAAATAGTACTCACCCAGATCCTTGTACTGTTGCACAACTTCCCGAGGCCTGTTGGCTCTAATCATGAGCGTTTCGAACTGCGCCAGGTCTCCGCGCTCAGCGGCCGCCCTCGCTCCTTCCACTAACACCTCCTCCACCTAAGAGCAAACAGACTTGAGTCCATTTTCTTGTCGCCAACTCGCAGATAACTGAGATACAGAGTAGGCGTAGTGACATTATGTCAAATTAATCTCGATCTCAGTAAACGCAACAAAGGTCCCTCGCTAACTCCAAACTACAACATCAAGACGACCAGGACCAGCACCAATGCCAATCATAGCGACATGGGTCACCAACATGCGATCGTCTTAATATTAGACCACTTTCTCCTCTTCAGCCCATCAGTTGACGATAAAAGAGGAAAATAAACTATACAGAACTTTTTAAAACTCACAGAATTTTTTTTAAGACTATAAGATCTCTATGTCTCACCATGAGCGGTTCATGTTGCTCATCCAAGGCGAGTGCCCTCTGATGTCTCCCATGCTACAGCCACATGCGCACTGCATAATCAGGCGCTCCGGCTCGTAGGAACGCAGCTTCTGCCTCATCGAGTCGGTCATCTGCTAAGACAGCTACTTCCACCCAAGCTTACGAGAGAAATAGACCGATAATATTGTATGTCTCACCATGAGCGGTGCATGTTGCTCAGCCAAAGCGAGTGCTCTCTGATGCTTGCCATGCTGCAGCCACATGCGCACTGCATCATCGGGCGCTGCGGCTCGTAGGAACGCAGCCTCTGCCTCATCTGGTCGGTCATCTGCCAAGGATGCAGCTTCGGCCCGCGCTACTTCACTACGAGATATACCGCCTCCTAGGGCGCTTAGCTCCATTGCTACGTCCCATCTGAAACCAAGTGTTTGAAATGGTTCCGTAACATATTTTGGGAGACAAGAGAGTTGTTTTACGAAACAGGATTTATCTAAATCAGTTTATAAACGTTCCCACGGCAAGCTTCATTTCAGTGAGAGGGAATTTGCCGTAATCCACGACGCGGGCTTGGTGTATGTCACATGTCTAAAAATGTTTAATTCTATAGTATATATATCACTAATTTTCTTTCACCGTTTTGAGAGGAATTTTGAAATAATTTACACAAATTAATATTATGCGCCTTTCTGGGTTCAAACCCACGACAAGTCTGATTTGCAAGTCAGGGCCATTGGCACCTTGCCTATGTTCCTCTGACCTCTCAATAAAGATGATATAATATGACAGTTCTGTTCACATCTGCCTATCCTATTAGAGAACACAATCGCGACGTTATATTATATCCAAACCAAACCTACCTCTGTGCCTGCAGAGCCCACCGCGCTCCTAACGCCGCCAGTCCCCTCGCAGCCAGTAGCCTGGCGGCGGGCGCTCCGCCGAGTGCGCCGGCCCATTGCAGAGCCACCTGAATGTTCATTAGTAAGCACTTCAGTACCTACAGCCACACCTAGATACCAGTACTTCACTGACAGACTATAAGATATTCTTTTTATCTTTCCGATGGCACGAAATGTCGGTAAATTATTTAGCCAGTACGATAGTCACGTGTTTTGCGTTGCCAGTGGCTTGTTTTGAGGTGCTTTGTGACACACGTGTACGCGAAAGAGACACTGGTGCACAAATGAGCCATTGTCGAATCGGGAATATCACATATACATGGGTAATGGGGTATTGTACCAACTAGTTGTTTTTTTCTCAAATTTCTCACTTTGCAAAAACGTTGGTTTAATGTAATAGTGTAAATACTAGAAATTCATAACTCTAGTTGATTAATAATATACCTGTTGTTGAACTCCACTGGGAGCGTGCGCACGAGCTACACGCTCTGCTCCCTCCCATTGACCCGCTGAACGGTACATCTGAATCGCACTCTTCCAATCACCTACAATTTAGTTCATTTAGTATAAAATCTTAACAAAAACCTTTACAAATAACGCAACGAAACGTCATCTTATGGGTAAGTTTACTTGTCTATTGGAAACTTAACAGCCAAACGATTGGATGACCTACAAAGGATACGATCAGGAAAGCCTGACATAACAGGGAAGAGGTCTATATTCAGCAGTGAGTGGAACAAAGCTGCTAATGATAATGATGACCTTGGGAATAGTTCTTTACGGCGCGTAGGTCTCCCGAAGCGCGTAACGCCTGTGCTACGTGGTGCTGCGTAGCTTCCTATAGAGGGCTACGGTAAATTGCTACGAGGCCTAGCATCGACTAGTATTGTAACGCTTCTATGATAACCGTAATAATACTAACCAGCTTGTATGTAATAGTTCTCTGCAGCGCGTAGGTCTCCCGAAGCCTGTAGCGCCTGCGCTACGTGGCGCCGCGTAGCTTCCAACAAAGAGCTACGGTGAACTGCTACGAGGCGTAGCATCGACTCGTATTGTGACGCCTCCTGATATTACAGAAAGTAATACATCAGAGTGAGTAATACATTAAGGTGAATGGGCGTTTTGGTGGAAAAACTCCTGATTAATCAGCCTTGAATGGCTGATTTTTGTTATTTTTCGTTCTTCTCTTTATCACAACCAAAAAAAAGGAAATAAGGCTGGTGCAGATAAACGTAAAAAATAAATGTATCTCACTTTATACATGGAAATAGCCTCATCCGGCTCTCCAAGGCCGATATAGATCTGTTCTGCCTTCCTCAGTTGCCCGTCGAGCCTCAGTTGTTGCGCAAGCGGCATGTAGATGTCTCTCGTCTGTTCCTCGGTTAGTTGTGCGGCGGCGAGTTGCAGCCCGTCGGCGACGCGACCGGCGGAGTTGTAGGCGCGGACGCAACGTTCTGCCATGCCGCATGATGTTAGCACGCGTTCTGCTGTCTCCCATTCCTAACAGTCAGAGTTAAACACGGTTTAATAAAATTTTAAAATAAATTCCGCAGTTGTGATGGCTAGATATTAAACACGATTTACTTGAGTCACTTGCACAACTTGAGGATATATGTTTTGTTTTATCATGTTCGAATAGGGATGCACATCATTCTTGCGGAGTTTCGCTAGGTAATTAAATTTGTAAATTTCCTAACTTACAACAAAGTCATAAGGTTGTCTTATAAGCTATTGGTTTATTTTAATCCTATCGAAAATGCAGGATCAAAATTGTTGCAACACTTACTCGAGTGGATATGAAGTGGTCACCAAGTCTCTCGCACTGCTCTCTGATAGAATCCTTATCATCGATAGCCTGAAAAAGAAAACGTTTTCAATTTTTTTTTTAATTTTCTAATTTTTTTTTTTTTTTTAAATTTACTGGTGTCGGCGATTGCTACGGCGTAGCGTGTTATTTATTTACCTTCAACTGAAACTTGATAGGCATAAACAATAGGTATCGAGGCGACGACATTTGGTATTGCAGTATGTTATGTATAGGTGGATGAACATTACCGCAGTGATTCATGGCTGGCATAGCACGTTGCTACGCCGTAGCCGATAGCTACGCGCCGTAGCGTATTGTGACGGAAGTTCACCTACGTTTGTAGAGCTGTGTATTGAATTGTGTTCATATAGAACGGTATCGTTACGGAATAGTATCCTGTTGGCAGCGTCTAGAGCAGAGGTTCCCAAACTTATTTTCTAGTAGATCACTTTCTAAATTTTCTGGTTTCGGTGCACGTTGTATTTTATTCAAGCCCGTGGACCAAAAAAAGAAAAGCAAAAAATTTGCAATAAGTTTTACTTTTTCGCGTGATCTGTTAGGATTGCATGATAACTGTAGCTCCTAATATTTTTTTGACAAAAATGATTTTATGCCGAAATGCACCCTGTCAAAAATCACCGAAATATTTCATTTCTTTTTTGACTTTTTGAGTAGTTTATTATTTGCCTACATTGATAGGTACAGCAAAGCCAACATTTTGGTCTTTACTATCTGTGACTGTCTGTCACGTACTCCTAATTATTAAGTAGATATTTTAGTATTGATTTTTATTTAAAATCATCACACGGTATGGGCCACTTATAAACACATTAAACTTCTATTTTATGGCTTGACAGGCTGGCAAGTGACCGTAATTAATAAAGATTTAGTGAGCTTTCTTCCTTGAATTGTAAAACAATATTGCATCACTTAGAAACGCATAAATTCTTTACTTAATGGTAAAGGGACTAGGGACTGACAGGCCAAATATAAAAAAATATCTAATTTCAATACGTAGTTCTGAATGCTAGTGCGACATGTGGTTGCAATTTACGCCGGTCTTGGGCGTTCGAAGAACACTTAATACAATTGAGACGTTTGCACAAAAAAGAAACGGATTCTGAAAAGGCGACCCAAGCGTGGTGGTTTTTTGGAGGCTGGGCCGGGGAAAGCTTGGTGGATTCGTGGCAGTTGATTTAAAATCGCGGAAGAGTCCACACGTGGAGGCTAGTCGAACTAAGTCAGAGAGTCGGTCTAAAACGGTTAAAGAGCTAGGACGTTCTAGGTTAGGTTCATGTAGTTAGCGTAATCTTGGTACCAAGATGGACATGTCCCAGAGGACTGTCGTAAGAGAGCGATTAGTATTTTATAAGTTAAATATAAGTAGTAGCAATATGCCTAGTTAAAGTGAGTGACGAGATCCGGAAGTAGACGCTGTAGCGGAGGCGAGACTGGTAATGTGTGCAGTACTCTGTAAGTAGCTGGTAACTAATCCTCCTCAATGAACACGTGGTAAGTGCTAACTATAATTAACTCCTAGCTTAAGTAGCAGTTTGGCGGAAACGCAGCAATATTAATGATCACTTATTTCAGCAAGACGGCAGAGCCGCTTTATCATCACAATGTATATTATTATGTCATGTGTTATGTGCCCTAATAACTCCTAACCTTGGCACATATTCTTCATCTGCGTTTGGTTATAGGGGCTTAGACCGCGATAGGATTAAGGCGAGAGAAGCTATTTCAGTTGAGTTAGGAGACGTTGTGAATACCGAGAGTCTATGTCCAAGTGGGTTGTCTGTCGCAAGAGTGCGATAATTATGGAATAAGTTAAATATAGTTGGGTTAACAGCCCTGTTTAGATCAATCTAGTGTGTGTGTGTGTGTTTGTTGGTGAGCGACTGGGTGAGTCCTTTATTACAATAATTATCCTAGGCTGATGTTGTAATTAAAGTTCTTAAAACTACACAGACAGAAACGTGTTGTTGGGGAGTTTGTTGTGCCACTTCTTCTCCTCAGCTCCAACACTAGGAAGTGGTAAAGGGTGGGCGCTTTTGGGGCTGTCTTTAGGGTTTCAATAGAGTTGATCTCCAACTCTATACCACAACTATTATATAACCAGTCTAAGGACTGTTAGGGACCATGTCTACCAGTTAGCATGATGATCGACGTTCTGCCGCTGAAAAGCCGCCTTTGTCACGCTCACCAGTTCGAAAGAACTGCTAGGGACAATGCTCACTAGGAGCATGATGTCGACGCATTGCCGCTGAAAAGCCGCCTACGTCACTTATGGAAGTGTTGCTCTGGGTGCTCCAGGTGCAGATGTGAAGTATCGTGGGAGTCACGACTGACCAATTACCAATTACGCTAGCGTAACGGTTATTTACAAGAACTATTGGTTGCGACATAAATATACCTTGTATCTCCCAGTTATGTTTTACCCTTTTGAAACCACTTTCAATATATTTCATCAACTGTGAATTCCCTAATCTGATTGACTATATCTTTCAATCCTTTCCTTGTTCTAATAATGATACGAGAGACTTCTTCATGTTAAGGAATTCAGTTCTCTTAGTCGGTGGAAAGATGACCAGTCTCGGGCGAGTCTTACAGGGCCGTGCGGACGGCGGGGCGCGGTCTTTTCCCCTTAGGGGGAAACCGACATTAATACTAATATTTACATGATTTAGGAAAAACGAAAATTTTATCAGCCTAGGGTAATTTACGAACAGTCACATATCCAATCCAGATAAATTTTCGTAGACTGTCTGATTTACAATTTGTGGACCCCCATTTTTTTTCACGCTAACGTAGACCCCCGTCGATTCTTCCGTGGGCCCCTGGGGGTCCACCTGGATCACTTTGGGAATCACTGATCTTGAGTATAGATGAGATTTGTGGAGTTGAAAGCGCTTTGAACGCACAACTTCTGTCACGGATCGTCTTCAATGCAGTCAGTTTCTATGGAAAGAGTAGACAGTGCCGCCTCTAGCAGCGACCAGCATCTTAGTACATACTCAACCTATGTTTCCAATGAGAAGGGAGACCTGTGGGCTGTCCTAGGCCCGCTCTGTGTGAAAGGGAGTGATGGGCCATAATCAACCACGGGGGCCCAGTGCGAGTATTTTCGGTTCTAGGACATACCGGTGTCCTCACAATTGTTTTTCTTTACCGTTTTGAGAGCAGAAGTTTCAGTGCTCTGTGATTGTGTTGCACACAGAGCACTGCCCAGCCACGCGCCCCTACCTGCAGTATCTGCAGCGCCTTCCTGTAGTGATGTGCAGCGAGCGCGGCGTCGAGCGCGGCGCGCGCCTGCCCCGCCTCGATGAGGTGCGGCACGGCGGCGCCCGCTTGACGCGACGCCACCAGCCACGCGCCCCTACCTGCAGTATCTGCAGCGCCTTCCTGTAGTGATGTGCAGCGAGCGCGGCGTCGAGCGCGGCGCGCGCCTGCCCCGCCTCGATGAGGTGCGGCACGGCGGCGCCCGCTTGACGCGACGCCACCAGCCACGCGCCCCTACCTGCAGTATCTGCAGCGCCTTCCTGTAGTGATGTGCAGCGAGCGCGGCGTCGAGCGCGGCGCGCGCCTGCCCCGCCTCGATGAGGTGCGGCACGGCGGCGCCCGCTTGACGCGACGCCACCAGCCACGCGCCCCTACCTGCAGTATCTGCAGCGCCTTCCTGTAGTGATGTGCAGCGAGCGCGGCGTCGAGCGCGGCGCGCGCCTGCCCCGCCTCGATGAGGTGCGGCACGGCGGCGCCCGCTTGACGCGACGCCACCAGCCACGCGCCCCTACCTGCAGTATCTGCAGCGCCTTCCTGTAGTGATGTGCAGCGAGCGCGGCGTCGAGCGCGGCGCGCGCCTGCCCCGCCTCGATGAGGTGCGGCACGGCGGCGCCCGCTTGACGCGACGCCACCAGCCACGCGCCCCTACCTGCAGTATCTGCAGCGCCTTCCTGTAGTGATGTGCAGCGAGCGCGGCGTCGAACGCGGCGCGCGCCTGCCCCGCCTCGATGAGGTGCGGCACGGCGGCGCCCGCTTGACGCGACGCCACCAGCCACGCGCCCCTACCTGCAGTATCTGCAGCGCCTTCCTGTAGTGATGTGCAGCGAGCGCGGCGTCGAGCGCGGCGCGCGCCTGCCCCGCCTCGATGAGGTGCGGCACGGCGGCGCCCGCTTGACGCGACGCCACCAGCCACGCGCCCCTACCTGCAGTATCTGCAGCGCCTTCCTGTAGTGATGTGCAGCGAGCGCGGCGTCGAGCGCGGCGCGCGCCTGCCCCGCCTCGATGAGGTGCGGCACGGCGGCGCCCGCTTGACGCGACGCCACCAGCCACGCGCCCCACATGCCTTCTAGACGCGTCACTTCGCCTGGACATGCCTGGGATATTTCAAAGAAAAACCAAAATTTGCAGACACTTGCTACTTTAAAAACGAGAACAGATAAAAATAAATGAAAACAGTCCTAAGACAAAGAATTAAAAAAATAACATTTTCATTTTAAGGTTTTCGAATTGTTAAAAATCTGTTACTTCTCTAGCCAACTGCACTGCTCTTGCATAGTTGTTCCCTTGTGCGTAGTACTCCACTGCCGCACGAGTATCACCTCTACGCTCCGATATTTCACCCGCTGTCTCCCACCATTCTTCCTGAAAACCCGAACCGGAAAATACAATCATCCAAGTTCAACTCATAAATAATGAAGATCAAAATATTAAAACGTGCTTAACGCTCTTCATGGTTAAGTAAGTTTTAGGTGATAATTTGATAAACTTTAGTATCAGACTCAGAGTAGATAAAATTAAGACTATAAGATGCATCCTGATAACACAATGCATGCAACACTCGCCACACATATCTCAGCTAAAACCAACGATAGGTACTACACAAACGGTAGGTGGCACGAATAATTAGACATTCGTGTAACTGGCCTCGTTTATGTTCCTCTAGAATATTCTAGAAATTCTGAAAACATCCTGTTCTAAGAACAGGTGTTGACCAGTTCTTATTCCGTTTTACCTGTATAAGTTGAGTATGAACTGAATCAACCAAGTCAGTATCCCTAAGCAGCTGCGGATGTTGCAACAACAGCGCCGCGGCTCGCTTAGATCGGCCTCCTCGCAGCCACAGCTTCACTGCCCCCTCTACGTCACCCGACGACGCTAGTACTGCACCGGCCTCGCCTAGACGACCTGAAAATGGAACCTTAATCCGATAATCTTTAATTTGATATTAACTATATACCACTTGTTAATTTGGGAACCTTAAGTACTTCTGAACACTTCAGTAACATATGGGTTAAGTATTTTCTATTATTAAAATTATTAATAAACTATGAACTTATAAAGGGTGTAACAAGACACTTAACGAAGCTGAAAGGCGCTTGTTTTCTCTGTCGTTGCGATCATTTTTTTGTTCTAGACCATACCTGGGAATCTTCTAGTTACGGAGATATTGGGGGTCAAAGTTCCGACTTTTGCACAAGTTTTTTTTTTTAAATACATGTTTTTAATGTTGTAGCTTTACTTTAAACACCTCCAAGACCCCCGTACTATTAAATGCATCAGTCAGCACAATGTTTTGAGTACGTTACATTGAGGCCTGCCGTAAAACGAGTCGTTTCCCAGCAATAATTTTTGCGTAAAGTTACTTAGTTTGATGTACATAATGCTTGGTTAACGGTTTCGTGAAGGGTCCGTTAACACCCTGTCTAGGGAAAGCGACAGGGTCGTTCAAGTCACTGCAGGCCGGAAAGAGCTATTAACAGTCACAGAAGAAGACTGGCACTTTCTTGAAACAGCAGCAGCCCAACGGTCAAGAGGCAGATAGCATGCTAGATGCCGCAAGGTCGACCCCCAGGGTTTTTCATTACATAATTATCTTACTAATATTATAAATGCGAAATTTGTGAGGATGGATGGATGTTTGTTACTCTGTCACACAAAATCTACTGAACGGATTTGGATGAAATTTGGCATATAAATAGTTTATAACCTGGATTAACACAAAGGATAATTTTAATCCCGGTAGTACGATCCTGTGGGATAATTACCGAACTCCACACGGGCGAAACTGTGGACATGAGCTAGTTATACATATCGGTAAAAATCAATCACTCGAACTTTTACTAACCGGTAGAAGTTAAGTAGTCCATGTGCTGCTGTTTCAACGTAGTCACAGAAGCTCTGTCAGTTCTCTCCGCCAGTGCAATAGCGTCAGTCCACTTATTGAACTGCTTGTACATATCCACTGCGAGGTCAGGCCGCCCCGCGCGACGGACGTAGCACTCTTCAGCCGCGGATAAGTCACCCTCGAATATTGCTAGACGAGCTCGCACTATGGCGTTGTTCAATCCTGAAAAATAACCGACATTTTTTTTCAGTAAGGCATAGATTCTACTGGAGTAACGTAAATAGTATAATTTTAAGCCTGTGTTATGCTACTGCAGAGCAAAGATCGATGTTTTGTTGCTTATACTCCTCTGGATGTGAACTTATTATGGGCCATCATCATCATTCTCTTGCCCTTATCCCATTTTATTTGGGGTCGGCGCAGCATGTCTTCTTCTTCCATACTTCTCTATTACTCGTTATCTCAGCAGTCACCTCCTTTCTAAGCGTATCATCTTTCACACAGGTCGATGTTTTGTTGTTTACACTCCGCTCGATGTGAACTTATTATGGGTCATTGGATGTAAAATGGATGCCGCGATGCCGCGGTCAGGGCTGAGTTTCTTTCTCTTTTTTCTACCTCACCTCATTAGTTATACTTACCAACTGAGACATCACCGTCGCCTTCACCAGCGGCCATTTCGACCGTCTTGTCCAAATAAAAAGTGCGGGCTACGTCATCCACTTCGCGATAGCATTTAGCAGCCAACTACCAAATAAAGATTAAGTCATCATCATCATACAGCCTAAAGACAACAACTACTACAAGACCAGTTGTTGATAAATAAAAAAATCAAACTACAATTGAGTAGCTTTAACAATCCATAAGGACGCTCAGCTGGAATAGAAGCTCATTTCGGAAAACTTAATTACTGCTTGTCCATGTAAAAAAGGGTGTGTAAAAGGTACAATTTTATTAAAAATATATCCTATCTTATCCTATACTATTAAATGAGCAATATTTGTAATCACGTTCTCAAAAACGGCTCTTACGATTTCAATGAAAGTTGCAATATTTTTACCTGAACATCATCATCGGCGAGTGCACGTTCAGCCAGCTGCCTCCACAGTGGAGCCACGTCAGCGTTGTTGCTGACACCGTCCAAGTATCGCGCACAACCGGCTAAGTCACCGCTTCGAAGCGCGTTATCTGAATAATAACTTAATGTTAAAATATGTTATATTTTGCTTTTAACTAGATAATTCGAATATTTTCATACAACATTTTAAGTCTCGCAGTAAAAGTTGTTTATACTGGTGAGTACAATGACCCCTGAAGAGGTTTAGGTTAAACAAAAAAAATAGACGAATAGAAAAACGGCATTGAAATGAAGTGGGTTCAAAAGAAATGCATTACAAATTGACTACGGCGTAGCACTTTAGCTACGCGTTACGAAGATCGTAGCAGATAATAGATCAGCTACGCGCCGCGCCGGTCGCCGCGATTGGGGCGGTGATTAGTTTGTTTCGCTGCGTAATGGTCTATTAGCACTACGTTTATTTGATTAAATATCTCTTGGGACATCTTCTATAACTGGCTTAATATGCAAACAAATAAGGGAATAACAGGTGTTTCTAGAATTTAACAAAAACGAGTCAGAAGAGGTGTTTATAATGGAAAATTTAACTGAGTGGCTTGATCTGTAAGAAATTTAATTTAAAACAATACTATAAAAAGTAGTAAACGGATGTCATTCAAGTTTTCGCCCTAACAGCGTAGTTCCATCCCCAAGCTTACTGAAAGCAAGTCGGTGTTCATCCAGCTGTAAATAAGGCAACAGTCCTCCGTCGAGCACGACGCGGCGCGAGATCACTTCGACGGCCACTGCGCCGCCGCACTCGGCCATCTCGACGCTTCCGGGGTCCCACGCACTGTACCTATGTGGATGATGACATGTTGTTAAATAAAAAAGACCTTATCAAGAGGAGAATTATCTCCAAAATAGTTGAACAGATATCCATGAAACAAATGTAAGAACGACCTCGATTAATCCAGTATTCTAATTTTAAAAAGGTCATTGTAATCGAACGACCCGATTGAGAATTGCACAGTGACACAGAACGGCAGAGCCATAAAACTTAAAACATCTTTATACGTTGGGGGTTACCAACTAGTCCGACATAAAGGCGCAAACCCACCGCGGCCCTCGGATAGGCTACGCACGTGTGTTAAGCTTTGCTTTGTAAGAAAATGTATGTGATTGTGTCCACTGCAAAACACAGACACGCTATCCATGAAATGATATAGCTCAAAGCTGTCAACGCTGTGCATGCTATGCACGCGGTACACGCTATACACGAATATTAACCCACGATTATGCCGCGGTGGCCCACGCACGCTACGTTGTGGGTGTGTAGCGTGCACTGCTGTGGAAACGTAGACCCACGTTATCAAAAAAATGAATCCACGCAGCTAAAATGCGCCGCGTGCCCGTGTGCAGCGTGCACCGCGGTGGGATAACCCCTTAATCCATGAGGATTTTCTCACTAAAAAATAAAAAATAAAACAAAGGTGTTATAGTAGCATTCTTAAATTACCAGTCGTGAACATAGCGCACAAATTAGAAAGATTGTCACACAGGGATTAAAAGACATGTGCAAGCAAAACTTTTTCTATAAATTGAAGTGAACAAATAATGAGGGAGGAGAGATCTCTACATTATCCTTAAACAAAACGTGTTTGTTGCAAATGCTCGCTGCTCTTTTAAGGTATTTTAAGACAGTAAGATGCAGTTCGAATTAAAAAGATTTAATAACTAACCATACGAGCAGATGAGTTGGTGTTTGAGCTACAACCGCGTCACTATTCTCAATCCACTGCACGAATGAGACCCCGCTCGCTATGATTTCCTTGTCGCCATTATTGAGACGCAGCAAGGCTAGTCGTCGTCTCGTATCCCTCAACAGAAGTAATTGTCCACTTTCGTTCAACTCCAGCCAGTCAACACGAGCCTCATGCCACCACTGACCCAACTGAATACCTGCGAACACGCTTAATTTTGTTTAGTGTACTTTTTTTTCTTTTCCTATACAGGGTGTAACAGAAAGGCTATAAAAATTTCTCAGTTGTCCCATACAAAAGTTCAATACCTACTCGACTCAAATGTATGAGACAGCTGATAATATTTTCGCATTTACGATACTGGACCCAAGGAGAAAGTTGTTCAGTTTGATGGTCTGCAGCATATCCTTTCATGTGACTATACCCTTTCTGTTACACCCTGTATTGTCTCACTGCTGGAAAAAGGCCTCCCCCATAGCCTTAATGGAGATAAGACGGAATAAACAAAAAAATGTATTAAATACTGAGAAACGTACTGTCGTCACTTTTCAAATATCTTGTAGTATATTTTGTATAGCCCTTTATGAGCTTAGCGGAGCATTAATACTTTTATGTATTTTAATAGCTAAAGGCTCCTCATAAACACTCTACACCGATGACAGAGTAGGCCAAATTAACATTCTACATTGAGAGTTAATCATTTTAATAAAATCCTGGATAACAAAAGATAAAAAAGTAAAAAGGAGGATGATGATTCTTCTTACCAGTAGTTAGATCAACAACGGCAATAGTCTGCCTGTCCAGTAGGTAAGCAAGATGCTTGCGGTCGCCGAGCTCCGAGCCGCCGGTGACGCCCTCGTTGATGCGCACGCTCAGCACGTGCGGGTTCACGCGCTCTGTTCGCACCTGTACAGAGTATGAACTTGCCATTAACGTCACTATTTGTATTTTATACTTCGTAATGTATTATAACATCTTTATGAAGATAACATAACATCACGCCGGTAAAAACCGGAAATCTTTCGGGGGTCACAACTGCCCAGTTGTGACCCCCGAAAGATTAACCACAGGTGTACCAATTAGTAGTACATGAGCATTTCGCCAGTTATTTTAAAGTCCCATGTAATAAGGAGCGAGCCTATTGCCATCAATCGAACACTAGTCCTAGCTCCCGGCCATACTGACAAAAATGTGATAGAAAAACACAATAACACTTTGCCCAACATTTTTTTTTTTTTTTTTCCGGATGTGAAATCATCAAATGACCCCTCTGGGCGGAGCGGAGGGGAGTGTCAGACTTGTACTGACTAAAACCCATCCATGTTCCTTCTTTGCCCTTTGTGTTCCAGGGCCACGGTATCTCTTTCGAACAGTCCCGCAGCACTTTGCCCAACCTGGGAGTTAAACTCAGAATGTCGATGTTCAGAAGAAACGCTTGCTACGACTAGACCAACGAGGAGTCAATTAAAAACAGTACCATCCAATCTGTCTTCTGCTCAAAAAATAAAAAAGTATTATAGCTTATTAAACTCACAGTATGCAGCACTTTATCCAGTCCATACTCGACAACACTCAGTTCGCCAGCTCGATGAAGTAGGCAAGCACCTCCCACTGCCGCATACACTCGCTCTCCACTGCCCGACCATAGGATCTACGAAGTAGTCAACATAACATTATCACCACGCCGTCCAAGATTGAACTTGAGAGGGACCAATAAAAAATAATTCGATTGATTACCTCACTAGTCAAGCCTCGTGCGATGTCACATAATATTAATGTGGAACTCGTACGACATACTGCATACCAGTCGTTACCTAAAAGTATGAAAAAATACATTAATCGCACCAAGACAAGGCTACAGCGAAGAAACTAGGTGTGAGAAAGGGTAGAAGTATGAATATTCCAAATATGCAAAGTATTGTTAAATAGCTCTTCGAGTCGAATTGGCCTTAGCGTGGGACTGGGTACCCCAAGGTAAAAGATAAAAAGTTGGAATCGGAAACACAGTAATCTAAAATTTCCACCGCAAGAGAGGTATTTTATGAATATTATGCTCTTCTCTACTTGAGAGCATTGGACAAATTTAATTCTATTATCTTAGGTTTTTTGCAATTTGCAGGTCAGTTTCAGGCCGAGGTGTTTTGAATGGATTCACTACCGTAACACGTATACACAGAAATATATAGGGTCTAACTATTCATACACGAAATATTTTCAGGGAATCATCTAACGGCTATAAAAAAAGCCATTTCAAGGGATTTTTTTTTTTATCTGAGTATATTTTTATAAAAAATAAATAATCTAAAATTACTTGATCCACAAAATAAATACTGGCTCCTTATTTTTAAGCATCCATTACGCTAGTTTACTACGTCGTATTTACCTACTGCAATTATTAGAAAATGGGAGTAAAGGTTTTATGCATAAAGTCTCAAAAAATTTTAGAATTATAATAATCTTGTAAAAAGAAAAAAAAAAAAAAAAAAAAAAACAGAAAATTTTTTTTTTCGTTGCTCTGGCCACTTTACTACTTATAGAAGTTATTCTTAAAATATTTCGTATATGAAAAGATAGACCATATATACAGAATTATAATCATTAAAATCATCAATACAACCCTCCTAAGTTCATATAATCCCACTAGCTTATTCCCGCGGCTTCGCCCGCGTGGAATTCGATAATTGTCCCACGGGATCATACTACCGGGATAAAAAGTGTCCTATGTGTTAATCCAGATTATAAACAATCTGGGTGCTTAATTTCATCCAAGTAACAAACAGTAACAAACATCCATCCCTCCATCCATCCTCACAAACTTTCGCATACATATACGCCAATGCGAAAAATCGGGATTTCACATAATATTTACAGAAACGTCTACCTCGGAAAAATCCTACCTACTTACTAAAAGGGTAAATACTCCCGCGCCCCGCAAGCTCTGCGCCACACTGCGCGTCATCCGCCCGTCCACGTGAGTTTCGAAGCCCTATTTGACTCTATTGGGGGATTATTTTGGAAAAACTGTGATACACGTGTCTCATAATTTTAATTGAAGAGTGTGTACACCAATTTTCGAGTCAATCGACTCCTCGAATATAAAGTTTCACAGAAAATTCAACACCCCATTGCAAAATTCCACCCCTCTTAGGGGTGGAATTTCGAAAAGCCCTTTCTTAGTGGATACCTACTCTTCACAAAGAATACACCCTCCAAATTTCATGTCTCTAGGACCAGAGTTTGGGCTGTGCGTTGATATATCAGTCAGTCAGTCAATCAGGATTTTGAATTTTATATGTATAGATATGATTGAAGGACTTTTTCATGAAATAGGAAAATTATTATACATTATATGAACTTAGAGGGTTGTATTGACTATAACTCTGTAAAGCCATATTTTTTACGGTCGCGAATTATATCTTAATCAACATACAACCTGACACTGACCTGTAAATTTAAAAAAACATAAGAAAATTTAAATGTCGCGGGCTACCCTGGTGCTTCCACCTTAAAGCTATTATTTTGAGAAAAAGATAAATAACGACCAACCAATGAAGATGGCGGGACGAGCTGGACAAAACAAACGACCAGTGGCCCACATTAGCCTTGGATCGTAGCAACTGGAAGTCATGAGGAGAGGCCTTTGCCCAGCAGTGGGATGACGCAGGCTAACAGTATCAGTAATGAAATGATGGATAGACTGTAGGAATGTAATTAGGCTAATGCGTGTATGGCTAAACAGGAGGTTACTACTGAGATGACGAATTTCGACTAATACAGAAAGTCTGGAAAATGTCGACACGCTTCAAATGAATTGGGATACGGGCGGGAAGGTGAATGACGTTGAGCTACTAACCAATGAACCGCACGTTGAATATATCGGGAGCCTGCTTGGTAGTGACGGTGAGAGGCAGCGCGTCGTTGGCCAAGCGCGACAGCACCAGCTGCCGGGCGCTCACGTGCTGCACCTCCACTGTGTCACGCCACACCCAACGTCTGGGTCAAGCCAATACAATCAATATCAAAAGCCATTCATTCCAAATAGGCTGATAATCAGCAGTTTTTGAACGTCAATGTTTACAAGAGACAGTCCCTCAAAACGCCCGCCCTTTCTAGTGTTTTAGTTCAAAGAAGTGACGGAACAAACTCCCCAGCAACGTATCTGTATGTTAGGTTAGAAGAAACAGATTGTATACAATAGTGTGTAAAGTAAAATAAAAAAACCCATGGAATTCAATTATGACAATAATTTAATAGATTAGGTTCATGGCTAGCACAGACCCATAAACCAAAACAAAAAAAAAAACAGAAAATATATTCAAGCATAAAATAAAACCGCTTACGGGTGCAATGTTGAATTATACATGATTATAACAACATGTGCTTGGAAGTTTTTTTAAACTGAGTGCTTGAATGGATCCTGACTCGCGCATTATATGAGGCTCATACAACCTGCAGGTGTGTGTTAAACTAAACATGTAGTACTAGTATTATGTATTAGTTCATTATTGTATAAGATTAATTTGTGTATTTTATCTATGAGCGTTAGTTGCCTTTTAATAAAATTATTTTTATTATAAACACCCCTGCCAGTACCGAAGGGTCAATTTTTGTAAGACGTAAGCCGGAGTACATATCTTTACTGTAGATATAGAATTTATTGACTATTGAATACTGACTGTGCCAGTTTTTAAAGGGAAGCCGGCAGGAATCGGGTTGTATGGAACCTTCGCCACTGACCCCCGCCCAGATCTTAAAAACAAAACTTATCAGCAGATCTGATGCATGTGAGATCCGCACCCCAGGTGTAAGACAGATCATCAGGATATATGACGTTCATGAAAGTGTAAAAGACAGATACGGAACGTACCTCAATACAGCTTCAAGTTGTATTACAGCGCCCGTTTGTGAAGCGAGTGCCAGCTTGGTGCCATCCCCGCTCCAAGCGAGAGCGCGCGCCGCATAGAAGTTGGGGATGTTCAGCATGGAAAGTTCTACCCCTCCCGATTCCTTCAACTCGCCTACTAGACACCCATCGAATACTCCGAAGGCGACGGTCTATATGTTAAATAAAGCCAGAAAGCAGCATCAGAAACGGTAGTAAACACTTAGCGGCTTCACTCGGCTCTGTCCTGCATTCTATTTTTCAGTAATATGTTGAGATCACATGTCAATATCGAGTAGCTTGATGTGCTGGCGTCTGTACATAGGGTGTACAGACGCCAGCACATCAAGCTACTCGAAACTATAAAATTTTCCTAATCAACCTTAAACCTTATGCTTTAGCAATAAAGTTAAAAATCTATTAAAGGAACTTGACAGATTGTAGTAGCTTCATCATCGTCATCACTAAATAATTATTCACACATCAAGAACGGCTGAATACGTAAAGGTTAAAATGTCGATAACCAATAGACAGGAATTGCAAGATTGAATAAGTAAATTATTTAATATTTAAATGTATCAAACCTGTCCAGAAGGGCTGGGAGCTGCTGAAATCAAATCGCGTCGATCAGGCGGCAGCTGAGGCTCCAAACTGCGCAGGAGAGCCCCACGCTGCGCTTCGTATACGGACACGCGCCCGTCACATGACCCCACTATCAACTGGACAAAATTATAATTTACCATTTATTTCATCATTAATTTACAGGTTATTAGGTTACAGTCGGCTTTAAGCTTTATGGGGGCTTTTGAACACTTATGTTTGCTTATGGATTTATCTACCAAGTTTCATGAATATTTATTAAGTTACCTGCTTCGTTTGGTGATAAACACTATTTGGTATTTAGAACAGAAATGGATTGCAGATCATGCTCGGATAGCTGACTTCAGCACGCATACATGAAAAAGTAGTTTTGCTAGGAATACTCATTATTCTATTGAAATAGCAAATAGCCTTTCACTTAAGTAGCTTCATTCAGGTTATAATAAACGGTCGTATTGCTTCATGTACGCACACTCAACTGCGTGACTAAATGAAGACCTGTTCATCACCGCCGGATAACTTCCGGTTTATTTAACTGACGAATAACTTCCGACCAAGGTTTAATTTTAAAATCTTATCTGATAGACAGGATTCGGAGTTGGTATCACAGACATTACAAAAATCCAGTAACACTGAAAACATACATAAGGAGGCAGCAAGACCAGCGCAGTAGGAGGCAGCGCGTATCGCAGTAACAGCCGTCCGTTCAGATAGAGCGTGCCATCCACGTGTCCGGAAGCCAACGTGCCCTCTCCACCCAGCGCTAATGACACGCAGCATGCGCCCCCCGTCCACATGCTGCTGCTCTTGTTGCTCTTACAGTCTAGAGATCTGAGCAACACAATATAAGTATTGTTTGAAAGTAATAATAAAAATAAGCGCGACCCCTAAACGGGTTCACTCTACGTCAAAAAGACGACGGCCAAGAATGGTGAAATACAAAAAAAGGAATTGATTTCGATGCGACAAGAAGTGATCACGGTTGGGGTGAAGTCTTAGAGGCGCTATGGAGCGAGGAATAAGGAAAATTTTAAACCGCCTCTAAGGTGACATAGGACATTCTGATCTTCGTCGCTCGTGCTCGCGGTAAAAAGTCGTTATCCACAAGTAACAGCCAAGCAGCAAGCAAGAATTAGCAGTAAATTTAGCCAATCACTTTTTTGCCTCTTCAAGCCGTTCTATTTAACACATGATTATGGCTAGAAAGGGGATGATAACATGAGACGGCTAGGTAATAGATAAGTATGGGACAAGAAGACATGCTGCGCCGGCCCCAAATAAATTAGGACAAGGGCAAGAGAATGATGATGATGAAGTAGTTCTATTCAACAGATCGTGAGCTTGGTTTTGCAGGGTACATAGATGAGAGAAGTGTACAAACAATAGCTTAGAGAGTATAACTTTTTCAAGTAATTTTCAACCTATTGATATTGGCTAATAATAATGAACCTTACCTTATCTTCCCATCGCTAGTCCCAGTATAAAACCCGTTGTCTGCCGGTAAAAGGGACATGGGGGCGCCAGTCAGCGGAAACTTGTTGCAGATAACTTTCTTACCGCTCCAGTCTGCCCCCACACGGTACACAAACACCATGTTGTCGCTCTGTGCTACTCCCAGCAGTTCTGAGTTGTCGCTGAATGATATACCTGAGTAGTTATTGGTTATGTAAATTATTTTTAAAAAAAATACAGAAACAAGAATCAATAGGAGCAGATAGTGAGGTCTTCGCATTTTTATGGTTTTGTCTCCCTCTCAGTACAACTTTGTCCAATAATAAACCTCTGAACTTCAATGCCCCAGGTCGAGATTTTCTTCTTAATTGGAAATCAAGGGCGGATATTCTTAAACTAGATTTTGACTCAAATGGTTTTGTGTAACAAGAAGTTTTAAAGTTTTGTTATTAATACAATGTACATATTTGCTTACTTGTAATAACATAGGACTTCTTTCCTGCAGCAGAATCGGCAGGCTTGGTAGAAAACTTATCTCGCCGAGTGCCCTCGCGGTCGAACAACAGCACCAATCGGTCACATGTCGCTACAGCTAGCTTGGCGTTGTTAGGTGACCAACAGATATCGGCTATAGGACTCTCCGTGTTCTGGAATAAAATGCATGAAGGTTTAAAAGTAACTTTGCATTAATTTAAGACTTTACCTATTTTTATATGATTCGTTCACCTGTGCTTCCAAAAGCGTTTTAGAGTATTTCAACCTCATATTTATAAAGGACAAAGGCAGTAATATGATGAATTAGGCACTAGCTTTATTTATAAATTATGTACTGAATCAAGGTAAGTACGCAGTTAGAATATCAGAAGAACTTTGTTTTGTTTACCGTGTTGCCTAGCAACATTTAAATTTCGCGCCTTCCATCGGTAAAAACCACAAACAAGATAATACCAAAAACAATATAAAACTCTTTTAACTATTTGAAACAGTCCAAGGCTTCCACAAAGGCTTCCTTCTATGCCAATTTCCAAGTCGTCATATTTTTCATTTTGTTTCGCATAGATCTACTAAACTGGAAGAATATGTTATGTCTTACCGATTTATCAGACATCATCATCTAGTCTAGCCTTTTACCAACTATGTTAGGGTTCACTTCCAGTCTAACCGGATGCAGCTGGATACCAGTATTAACGATTTATCAGATATGATGAAAATTAAATTTTAAAATTGATCTCGTTCGAAATTAGAGTCATAGACAAAAACTTACCGATTTTTAATATGGCAACTCTGGTGCTTTTTAATAATGTCAACTTGACAAACGGAAACTCTTTTCGTGAAAACAGTGTTTATTGTACAGACGTTGTAAGGTTAGAATTATTTTATCCGTTTTGATCCAAGCGAATTCTCAGTTAAAATCAATTCTAAACGATGTCGGGTCCTCGTTACCACATGTTTATTCAGTTTTGTAATATATTTTCGCCCACTTTCGGTTTATTACCCGCAGTGATAATCGGCAAGTGACGGCATTGTCGTGTAGTTGAGTGAAATTAATCTACAATCGTCTGTTTCCAGGACGTCATGCCTTTCGCACGATTTGTAGAGCCAGGGCGTGTTGCCCTGGTGGCCGACGGTCCCTTGAAGGGAAAGTTAGTGAGCGTGGTTGATATTATTGACCAGACCCGCGCTCTCGTCGACGGGCCTTGCAGCGGCGTCTCACGTCAACAACTCCGCCTCAACCAGTTGCATCTCACCAAGTTCCGTCTGAGCTTCCCATTCACAGCGCCCACACGCATGGTGAGGAAAGCATGGACAGATGCCAAGCTGACCGAAAAGTGGACAGAGAGCCAATGGGCCACTAAATTGGCCAACAAAGAGAAACGTGCTCAGATGACAGACTATGACCGTTTCAAGCTGACGTCAGCGCGTGTGAAGAGGAACCGCGCTAGGACGGCGGTGTTCAAGAGCTTGAAGGTGAAGGCGGCGCGCTCGGGTACCTTCGGCAAGAAGAACGTGCCCAAGGCGGCAGTCAGGAAGGTGCGCACCAAGAAACCCAGCGGCAAGAAACCAGCGAAGAAGTAATTCTTTAGTGCCTCAAGCAGGTTATTGTGTGACTATCAGGGACAGAATTAAATAAAGAATTACTCTAAGCCAATTTTTTGTGTTATTGTTACTCATATACAGTCCTATGACTGGCAATAGGTGAGTGAAATTGATATTATAGAACATGTGGTGTTTTTTCTTTACTCAAAATGTTTTATGTTTCAGTTGCGGCTAGATGTTAGGTGCATTCATACAATTTGAGGTTAGTTGATCACTTTTATTTCTTCAGTGATAGACCCTGGTTATTTAATATGATGAATTCAATTTTATAGTCTCGTTCGTATGAAAACCAATGATTTCAAACTCACCACTCTGCTGATTCAAGACTTTCACCAATGATGGTTATAATATTGTGAAATGATGAACTAAACATGTTTTCATTGTCCTCAGGATGAATTTCAACCACATGCTGGAATCCACATACTAAGTAAGTTAATATTTGACTTTATTTTAGATAAATATCAAAAGAACATTTTAAGAAAATCTTACTTGTAATGATGAATTGAAAATTATAGTCTCGTTCGTATGAAACTCATGATTTCAAACTTACCACCTAACTGATATAACCATGAAATATTGTAATGATTTACAATTGATAAATTCTAATATTTTTTTTCATAATTTCCAGGTACCAAATAAATAGAAAACAGATTTCTCAGCTAAAAATTGACAAAAGGTGAGTTGTGTGGCTTCTCTTGTAAAATTATTTAGAAATGGATGATTCCGGAGACCCTACCAAAGCCGATGTGTGCACTGTCAAGTTGTGCATATGTGACTCTGGATAGGAACATTAGCACACTCTGTGTAAGACATCCAGTTATCATAGTTGTATGTCCAAGGGTTGAGTGTGACAAACAATAATATATATTATGGCACAATCACCACAGTTTGATCAATTTAGTAATATAAGTATTTTTTGTTGACAGAAGGACCAAGAATATACGAAGGACTTGACTACAATTTTGTGTCATTAGTGGAAGATGGCTTCAATTGATATATTGGCTGAACCTGATTCACTGCGAAGACATGAAATACTATTTTGCTTAGATTCAACACCAGATTAAGAGGTTACCAAACCACATGTAACAAAATATCTCTCATCACAGGTAAATATAAGACTATGACTGATACTGTACTTATAAAAAGTCTTCCTTGAATCTTATGATGGTGTCCAAAAGGACCCTACCAAAGCCGATGTGTGCACTGTCAAGTCGTGCATGTGTGACTCTGGATAGGAACATTAGCACACTCTGTGTAAGACATCCAGTTGCCATAGTTGTATGTCCAAGGGTTGAGTGTCACAAACATTGTAATTAAGACCTTGATTACCACTGTGATCAATTTAGTTGTTCACAAACAAATTTTCTGTTGTTGACAGGGTCCTTGAGAAGAAATAAAGAAAATTTTCACTACTGAAACTCTGCTTTAGTTATGGTGGTGGTCTGCTAAACCAGACCATATGAGAGGTTATCATGCCACATGTAACCACATGGTAACTTATCTCAGGTAAATATTACAATTAAAGAACTGTAATAGTTAAGCATTCCTGATTTATTGAATCTCACAAAGTAATGATGATCTGATCATTAGGACCCTACCAAAGCCGATGTGTGCACTGTTAAGTTGTGCATGTGTGACTCTGGATAGGAACATTAGCACACTCCGTGTAAGACATCCAGTTGTCATAGTTGTGTGTCCAAGGGTTGAGTGTTACAAACATACTAATCAAAGATTTTAAACTCAAAAGCATTTTATTATTTGATTGATTTATCTTACTTTTCTGTTGTCGACAGATGGCTGTATTTAACCGATGACGAACCTTTTTACGTATACTCGAAGAAGGTAAACTGATTTTATTTAATAAGTTATCCAAACTAATTATTTAAACTTGACTGCCTCATTGGTCTAGTGGCCGCAAGCGCGACACCTGAGCATGAGGTCCCGGGTTCGATTCCCAGGACGGGCAAAGTGTTATTGGGTTTTCCTATCAGGAATTTCTCAGTAGCAGCCCGAGGTCTGTGTTTGTGCCTGGTTAGTGGCAATAGGCTGGCCCCCTATTACATGGGACTAAAACATAACTGGTGAATTGTTGGTGTACTATGAGGAGTATTAGGTACACCTATGCCTAACCTTGGGTTATACAGGCTTGATGTTATGTTATATTTAAAATTTATTATGATAACCAACTGTTGCTCCTGAATCTGAAAATGTGTTTTTCCAAACCTTACCTGATGATTTTTTATCGCCCCAGTCTGAATAGATGTGTTGATCCGATTTACTGATAAATTAAAATAGTACACAATTTATGCTATTAAAAAATAACTATTCTAAAGTAGTGTCTGTTGTTTCAGAAATCTTTGCTGGAGACTAAAATATAAATTCACCTCGTGATGATCAGAGGTAAGCTATTAAAATTTTCTTGTGTTTATTTCTCTGTCAATTTCTAATGATGATTGTATTATCGCCCCAGTCTGAACAGATGTGTTGATCCGATTTCCTGATAAATTAATTTAGTACTTAATATATGCTCATAAAAAAGGCTATAAAACTAATGTAGCTTCTATTGTTTCAGAAATCATTGAAAGTTGAGGAAAATTCATAGTAGAAACAACTCCCATCAATATGATGATCAGAGGTAAGCCATTAAAATTTTCTTGTGTATTTATTTCTGTCCTAATGATGATTTTGTTATCGCCCCAGTCTGAACAGACATGTTGATTCGATTTACTGATAATATTATTTTGCCAAATAATTGGTTTAGTAAAGGCTATGATTATAATGTAGCATCTTATTGTTTCAGGTATCCAATAGAAAATGAAATGCTGTAGAACAACAGAGCTCGTAAAAAATACTCCTGTCTCTGCTATGGTAAGCTGCTATTCAATTTTGTCTCCTTTTCTTCATTCTTTCATGATGATTATTATATCGCCCCAGTCTGAACAGATGTGTTGATCCGATTTACTGACAAACCTAAATGAATGCTAGTTTTATGACATGCAAACATGAAAAATAATACAGTTTTTAATTTTTGCAGGCAACTAAGGTTGGATGGTTTCAAAGCAAAAGTTGTTTAGAAATAAAGGGATGCCACAACATATTAAGGTCAGTAAGTTATGTGTATTTTGAAACAACCTCTTTATTTGAAATGATGGTAACAAGCATATATCTTATACTTTTGATGAATATTTAAAAAAACTGATCATAATTTCCAAATAAGTTTTATGCTCGAAACATTTGAAGAACTTATTATTTAAGTGGTTTTTTCCATTATTTAGATACGAAAATTACTGAGGGTAGAGAAAACATCCCCTGGACCTAGGCAATCGATCTTGATATAACCATCACACAATGCAGTCTAATGAAGAATTCGAAATTAATGGTGAGTTGTGTTTTTTATCAAATTATTAGAACAATGTTTGGGGCAATACTAAATGATGAATATCTGTTATCCCTGTCTCACAAAACCATGGGGAAAAATAATGGTATGGTAACAACTGATTTTTTGTTAATTAAACAATTCAATATACATGAAGATTACACCATTATTAACTAGTCCAATTATTTTCAGATTAAAATCATTTGGCTTATGAAGCTCACCAGGCTGGCTATATGAAGGATTTATACAATCTTACATAACCTAGTAAGTAAAAATTGTTTTGACCCTGTAGTGATTCCCCAATAATTACTATAATGATGAATATCTTAGTTATCCCTGTCTCACTAAATCGTGGGGAAAAATATGGTATGGTAACATCTGAACTTCTTTATCAAGTGTAAACCTAAACCTGATTTAGAAATTCATTGTATTAATTTTGATGATATTACTTTTAGATCAACCTTAACATGGAAGATTAATGGTAGGGTCAATATGCCATATGAAAATCAACCTATAATAATGGTAAGTGTATATCAGATTGTTATACTCATTCATCATCTTCCTGCTTTTGTCCCATTCTACTTCGGGTTGGCACATCACGTTTTCATCTTCCATTCTCCCCTGTCCAATGTCATGGCATCATTACTCATTAAATTCTTTTTCTTCAATGAAATATTTTCTGTGATTTTTGGCTCCTATTATTAAATGATGAATAACTGTTATCCCTGTCTCACTAAATCGTGGGGAAAAATAATGGTATGGTAATAACTGATACTTCATAACATCAAAATGTGCATATGAATGAAAAAAACTATTTTATTAATTTGTGAATATCTTTTCAGGATGAACCTATGTTCAAAGCAAGAACTCAATAATACTTGTCATGAATGGACCTGCAAATTAAAATAAGGTATTATTAAAAGCTTTAATCCCTTGTTTTTTTTTTTCTAAATGATGAATTGCTTAGTTATCCCTGGCTCACAAATCCGTGGGGAAACTATGGTCATGGTAACAACTGAATTAAAAAATGATCAAAACTGGAACTTGGGTCTATTCCAATATACTTATAAATGATCTGTTTTGCAGATAGACCCTATGAAACTGCGAAGCTATTTCGTGACACTTCCCTTGAAGTTATTGTATTGAAACACCTCATAATGTAGGTATTTCATGTTTAATATGATTAGTTAAAACTAGCTGTTTGATAAAAACTACAATGATGAATATTATTTAGACAAGCATATATCTTGAACTCTTTGAAGATACTTATAATCTGATAACTTCTAACACAAAATATTGGTCAAGCACAACAGAATTTCTTTACTAATACGTTTTTTTTTATTTTATTTACAGGTATTCTTCTTGGCTGGCTACTGAGGCAATTTGTTTGAAAACCCTCATACGAAAACCTTTGTTTTTTCGATGATAGTGTTCTGTTGAATCTGTTCTAAACAATATATTTTCTATCAAATAAATGCCTAGAATGTATAAACGTCTATCATTTTAAAACCACATCCTCAGGAAAAATCATAATTATCAGTTACCATTGCTGATAACAGTTTGTATAAATGTAAAAGACGAAAATATTAGGTCACAGTTCATCATAGTTACTTCAAAAACATGTATTACATACTTGTTACCGAACTGGAGACTACCAGCTTCACATCCTGTAAATTACAGGTATGGCCACATTTTATTTGTCTGTTAGACGGGTTACCTATAATATTGTGAAATGTTTTGCTATTATTTTCAAGTGAATAGTTGATTCCTCATTTTCGAAGCAGGCTTTCCGGTTGACAGCAATAGTAGACTCTCCCTATTGCATCTACATGGAACTGGCTAATTGTACTGGTTTTTTATGTCAACCACCAAACTACTTTCATGCGAATAGAGGTATTATACCTTATTGATCGTCTAAGATTCCTGCGGATACTCCATATTGGTGTTTGGCAATTTCTACTTCCATAGATTTCTGTAATGCAAATAACAGACCGGTAACACCCAAAAGGTCTCATTGCCATATGGGATAAAAAACGTAATGACCTCTCCACATTCCATTGCCAATCATGCTCGAAACAAGAGTGTAAAACAATTTTACATTTCCTTATAGTCTATTTTTTGCTGTGCAGCAGAAAAACCGCGGAGTATAGTGCCACACGCGAACTCTAGCGAGAGTGGAACAATTCTTGCCACGGTGTGCGGAGTGAATCGAGCCGTAAATTCGCACGAGAATGTTCTCCACATACTCGACCACAAAACATTTGAGCTACTTCTCGGATCATCCTACTTCACAAAATCTTGCTACTATTATTGCCGCCACAAGCCTCAGACTGACCACCATAACCTTTTTTCAAGGTGTTTAATCCTGCAAGATGTCGGTGCTGTCTGTTCTAGTAAAGAACGAACTAATTATGTTATGTATTACTAGAAAAAATCACTAAAACCGTATTTCAGGGACTGAAAACTAATGAACTAGAAAGCCTGGAAAAAAAGTTCACAGAATTAAACCTCATAAGCAGCAAACAAGAACACTTCTTTGAAGTAGATGCCCAAGGAATTCGCGTTCTGAATATAATGTGTGGTAATGATTATAAGTAAGTACAATTTAATAAAAAAAACTATAATCTTTATTCTTCAAAGTATTTGTTATGTATTAAACGTGTTCTCAGCCAAGTCAATGAATTTTACAGTTACAGCATTACAAGTCAATCAATGGCGATGGAGAAAACGGATATAGGTGGTAGAACTATTCAAGTACAAAAATTGGTGTGGACATTAAGCAAACAATAAGTGTAACGAATCAATTTATTAAATAAAGTATCCAAAATAGTCTTATTTTGCATTTTCTACAGACAATTCACTTTGACAGTCGCTAGGTACTCTGTCTGTGAAGAGTTCTGGTATCTGCAATGTCAAAGAACTCATTAGTTTGAATTTTATTCCTATGGTTTTTACGTTTTAGTACAGACGCCAGCACACTAAGATTCTACAATCTGTCAAATTTCTATAATAGATTTTCAACTTTATCATAAAAGGATTAAGTTCAAGTTTGTTTGGAAAAAATTGACAGTTTTTGGTTGCTTGACGTGCTGGCCTCGGAACTTTAATAATACCGACCACATGTCTGTAATGTAAGATGTATGTACCAAAACATCTTCATTATAAATTATTCTAATAATTACCTGCGGTGTATAAGCTTCCACTCTGTCTAGTAATGAGTCCGAAAAACCAGGAGTATAATATCTGGAAAGAAAAAAATATTAAAATAAGCCTTTGGAACAAAACTGAAAAAAAAACCCGACTAGCAAGCAACATAATTCACTACATACCTCACAATTTCTTCAGGGAAGCAACTATTTATAATATTAATGTATTCTTTGAGAGAGGTTCCGGGGACTGAATCGATTTCTTGAACTCGTTTCAATGCTCCTGTGGTTACAAATAGTCTTCGCGCTCTTGCATCGTTTGGCAAAATCTAAAAATGTGAAACTTCATTAGCAATCGACTATGCCTGGACACTACAAACCCAAGACCAGAATGGGGGCGGTGTTTATTGTTTGCGCGCTTTTTTATCACAAATGTTTACTAACATTCACGATTTTTATCAAGCCATTCCTGATTAATTATGACTTCAAGATTTTAGTTAAGAAATTAAGATCTAATTTGGTAGTAGGTACATATACTTGGAGAAAGAATGATTTTTAGGTTTCATGCTTGTAAATTTTAGGAACAAATTTGTCTGAAGTTTATATTATTTTATATTACGTATTAAAATAAACTTTGTTTTAAGTTATTGGTTGTATGTATAATTATAACAGGAGTGACAGAACCTTATATGTCAGAAGCGCCATCTGGTGAGCCCAAAAACGAAAACACTCAGTGGAATGTGTGCATCACTACTTACTAAAATTGTTATGTCAAAAACACATGGCACTTTTTGTCATGTATGTCAAACGACCGGTAGGCGCAATACTAAACTAAATATTTAATTTAATTCTATTTTCTGAATTAACTTGTGATGGCCGGTAGAGGAAGAGGCCGTGGTGGCAGTGGTCTATCATTAACACATGATCAACTACAAGCCCTCGGTATAGCTAGGGGAGACAACACTCCGCAAACTTTGGCACCACCCCCGTTGTTCCCGAAACTCGAAGCAAAACCTCTTCCATTAGTGAGTGATGCCGCCACAGATTACATGTTGATCGTTAAAGATCAGTTTATTGAGTACTTACACGAGTCGCCTGCATTTGTGAAGCTCAAAACCCACACAGATGGCGTCGAGAGGTACTCTGACAAGTATAAAATGCTCGCTCTTGATGCTAAGAAGGGGAAAGTATTGGATTGTGTGTGGGCAAATATGCCAACAGAGTTGAGGCCTCAAGCGAACAGAGTGCGTGCTACAGCTCGTAAGCGGAAGCTTGACGACCCGGCGGCCATAGCTAAGAGGCTCCAGACCTTGGAGAAGAAAGAAAATCAAGAAGACGACGAAACTATGGAAACAAACGAAAATGAAGAGCCTGCGAAGAACCAAGAAGAGAATGATGATGAGGTGATTGAAGATGAGCACGAGGAAGAAAATGAAATTGATGATGGCACAGACTACGCAAACAACTACTTTGACAATGGTGAAGATTATGATGAAGAAGATGATAACCTTGATGATGGCCCAGTTTACTGAATGATGTGTGTGTCTAATCAAATATTATACTTTATACATAAGTACTACAAATTATAATGTAGTTCAATATTTTAACATAACTTCTCATCTAAGCTAAATGAAAGTCTGTGATATTACTAAATATATTTTAATACAAAACTTGAGCAAAATTTGGTTTTTTTTTACATTAAATTTTAAAAGAAACAGAATAAGTAACACTGACCTTAGCAAACTGTGCTAGCACATATTTGAGGATGCAAGCCGGAGCAGAATGCAATAATGGTTCTAATGCTGGTCGATGCAAACAGCACTGCAAGGCTTGTTTCAAGGCACAAGACACTCTTGCACGAACCTCTCCTGAAGACTTGGGGTTGGTGTACAGCTGTGTTGGATAGTTAATAGAACAAGACAAAAATTAATGTAACTCATTGGATCTGGCAAAATCTCTACACCATGATAATAGGCAGCAGCACCTGATATTGCCTGGCACATTTTTTTATTAGATGTTAAGACAGTGCCTGCTACCTTTTTGACTTTGAAGAATGCATTGATAATATCATCACTATCTCTAAAGGTACCCTGCTATTGAAGGTGTACAGTCACGAGCACTATTATGTATACACTTTCCTAAATTTAAAAGCAATTTTCGCGAGAAATAACGATTAAAACTTGCGAGATAGGATCTTTTTTATAAAAATGTGAGTTCTAGAATAACACCATGAATTTTTACTCAGAACAGTAGGCGAAAAACACTTTTAAAAGACTAATAGGTCTCACTTTCACATGTAGCCAGTTTTGTCACTCACATCTGTTATAGTGGTTATAGATTGTCTGGTGACAGTCAAGATATTGGTGCTCTTGACTGTACCAGACAATCTTTAGTTATTAAATAAATGCAGTAATGGCTCCTTGCTTGATACAAAGATTAGTAAGTAAACAGCCTAAGCAGCTTGAATCTATAACCACTTCTTACCTGCATCAATCTAGGCAAAGCATTAGCAACAGCTATAGCGAGGCTGTGCTGAGGGGAATGCTTCGCGATATGACCGAGGCTCCAGGCTGCGGCGCAAAGTTCTGCATCGTCTGCTTCGGGGTTTTGAAGTATCTCGACGAGCGGCGGTACAGCCTAAATATTTGTGTCAAACATAAGTATGTCAGATTGTCAGGATTTATCCCGTTAGACTCTGATATCGTGAGGGCTGAAGATGGGTTTCGTGCAATAAAACACACATGCCGTAATCCTACCTTAGACTCAATAACAGCCATAGCAAGTTGGTCTGACTGCCCGGCGATGAACCCAAGCGCCATACAAGCAGGCACGCGCGATCCGCCTACCGGCTCTGGTATAAGCTCCACCAAGGGACCACAGCCACCTGTGTTCACCACTAATTGCGCCAACTGGAAATTAATACAGGTTTTATGCGTGGCCGCTATTTAGAAAATAAAATAAAATTACAGAAATTAGGCAGGCCACGCTTCATACAAAAATCTAGCATTGTACAAATCTCACATCAACGGAGTGTTTGACGATGTCCCTGAGCAGACAGGCCGCAGCCTTGCGCACGGGCGCGGCGTCGTGGCCCGCGTGCAGCAGCGCGGGCGGCAGGGCCCCGCCGGCCACCACGGCCTCCGCCAGCTCGGTGCGCGCGCCCGCCACCGCGCCCAGGGCGCACAGTATGCTACGCTAAACCATAATAACTGGCGTTAGTAGTATCCTCATGAGCAATGTGTAGGTATACCTACCAACACGTAAGTAGCAATACCATAATTTCAAAAGTGATTTTCTACTTCAAATTGAATATTGTTACGAACATGGTATTTTGGAACCCAAACTAGGTATTATGAAATAATGGTTCGAGAGGCGAGCGACAAAAATTTCAAGCACTTTCTAATATTTCACCGATAGTTTAAAAAAAAACCGTGTAGGTATTGCAGTTTTGTAGGAAACAGCTATTTTTTTAATAACCATCGAAAAATTTCTAAGTGCGCCGTGCGAGGGTTCAGAAGGATGTATATATGTATAGGTAGTATGTATGAATATTTGGTAACCGTTTTAATAGCGGTGTCCCTTCCACCTTGTTTAGAATGTAAATGTACAGTAGACCTCAAAAGTGCAGTACCATGCTAAAGATTACATTGCTATGAACTGTGCGAGCGCAATACAGCAATGTGTGTGCGTGTGAGTGTATGAGTGATGTCTCAACATTCTACACATAACACACACTAATGAACTGTCGTCACACTACGCGAAATAGCATTATATTTCTGTTGCATTTAGAATACACATCATAGTGATGACCTGTTCTTACCATTGCATTGTTAAAATTCGCGTAGTATTAACATGGGTTGGTAGCTGTTTCGGCTGAGCATGGGTTCACGATCAATGAAGTCCAAGTTCGAATCCATGTTATTACAATGTGTGGCTGTTTTTTGTTTCTTTGAAACCTTAATTATATTTGTATTTTAAGCAGAAAGTCGTTAGGTATTTATGTTTATTTATAATATAGTCATGCTTATTATTTATTTTTTATAAGAAGTTAAATATTAGATAGTTATTGTATTATTATTTAACCTCATTAATTGATTTTTATTTTATGTTTTCGGTGTTGGAAGGTGGAAATAAAAAAATCATGCTGAATGATAACAAAAATGTTTATTCGTTTTATTTATTTATAAAATTAACAAACTTTTATGAGAATGTGACGTCACATTCCTATCTAGGCAAAAAAAAGTTCTCTTATCACCGTTCATAAGATTTTTTGTTGTATACCCACTTAGTCAATTCATAATAAGAATTACATAACACGGAAAGGATATTCTAATAACACAAATATAATTGTTGATACCCGCTTATTATAGGTATCAGTATTCAGCAGAGTTAATTGAATACTAATATATGAGTTAGACTTTATGAACGTGTTTTTTTTAATGTAACGTCACATTGAATGCATTGAGGTTATAGCTTAAGTGTTCATTTTCTTGACGAAAAGAATATTGAAACTAAACCCCAATTTAAGATCATTAAATTTAAAATTTATTTCTTAATTTTTTTTATTTTTATTTACGGTTATGTTAATATTACTAAATATTTAGTTACCCGGTCTACTTATTAAATTAAGTATTATTATTTTTTCGCCATAAATTAAGTCTTCCTTTTGGCAAGACTTGAAAGTCTTCTCGTCAGAAAATACAGTCACCTCCCAGTTTAAATCTAAATAATCTCGAGCAAAACGTAGTCTTTCCTCCCTGTGTTTTTGTGTCAAAAATGGTTTTTAGCCGGCTTCCGATGATGTAAACCTTCAGCATGGACTGCATGGCGAACAGTCTGTAATGTAGTATCCAATTGCTCTGCAAACATTATAGTTGGAATGAAACCATTTGTTTCATATTCTTCCACCATAAAACTTCGCTGAGTCGGGTTAATAAGCGGCGGCCTTTCACTTCTTAGACGACTCTTCAGACTACCTTCTTCCTCAAACCTCTTTACCCAACGGCTAACAGAATTTCTAAAAAAAAACAAAATATGATTACACACTTGCAACTAGCAATTTATTTAATAATACGAAAATCACACACCACAACTATCATCATAATAATTATAATTTTTTAAAATAACTTACACATTTTAAGCCAGTTTCAGTTAAAATTTGAGAAATATTAAGCCCATTTTTACGCAAAGTGACAATATTTGCCCTGTCATCAATACTAATATTAGCTTGCATCTTGAATAAAGACAATCAAACAATACGCTAATCGTAATAATAACAAAAACGCTCGTAACAAAGTTCACCAACTAACAACGTCATAACTAACTACTTTGTTCAATCCAGAAGTTTATTTTGTTTCACATTCACCCTCTTCTTTTTTGTTAATAATAAGTTCCAACTAATATTTAGAAAAACATATCTCATCGGGTCTAACGTATCATTTATAATTAAAACACAAAAAGTGTAATGTCACTTGGGTTCGAACCCAGACTATACTGTGCGAGACATTTAATCTATAGCGTTAACCGCTAAGCCAGATAGACACATAATTGTTTGTTTGAAATTAAATATCACTAACTTAATACTCCGTCGCGACATGACAGGCTTGTCACTAAGGCAAATGATCATTATATCGCACTCTTTCTGACTAGATAATTATGAAAGAGAGCGATATACGAGATCGTGTATGTGTGCAAAATGTTTGTTATGGAAAAAGGTCGTAAGTGCGATTTGTTTTGATGCGATCGTTTTGTGAAACTGCTACTGCACTTATGGTCTCTACTGTACCTATATCATGAAGGAAATAAGTAACCTTCAGTTTCGGATCTTGGTTTTCCAAGCCATGTACTAAATGACAGATAGCACCAGCATCAACCACCGCTTCAGGCTTATGCTGGGCTAAGTCCACCAGAGCGCCAGCGGCGATCTAAAAATAACAATAAATGTTAGAATTATAATGACATGCAATCATCAGCTCAGCTGGAAGACTTTCATTCTGGACTTAGCTTTTCCTCCTTGAAGAACGCTAATTTGACCGTTCTTGCTCATGTTCGATCCAAGGTCCGGTTTCGGCCAAAAAATCTACATAGTGTCGGCGACAGTTTCGGTTTCGGCCCCACTGAAACTCGATGTTCATGAACGCATTCGACCATAGTTAGCCGAACGATGAACGACAAGTGCATCGTTCGGCTAACTTTGGTCGAATGCATTTACATTGCTCGTGATCGCTAGCTGAGTTTGCCGCCGTTATTGTCGTTTTTTTATTGTTTTGTACACTCAGGGGCACATTTATCCGTCCACCTACATTTTGTCAATTTCTTCAAAATTCTATCGTATTTTAATTAATTTTGTTATAATATTACATTGGGTGAACCTTTACGAAAAAAAAAAACATTATGTAAGTTATAAAATGGTTTAAACAAGATAAAAAAAAAATAAGAATGCAGTCTTCTTACAAAAAATTGAACCTAATCCTATGCACTGGATTCCTGCGAATGCGAACTCTACCACGTCGTCATTCCACCTAGAGCGGGCCTTATTCACGCTGCGCATTCTTGTACACAAATATTAAAAAGAGGTAAAGTATATAAGTTTAGTGGTACCTAATCTCCGAAACTCCTCATCCGATTTCAAAAGTATAACAAAAAGAAGAAAGGTACATTATTAGTCTAGTACCGAGTGCCATTATAGGATATTATTACGTTTCATCGACGCGGGCGAACTCGCGGGTAGAAGCTAGTTCAATATAGAACGATTATTAAATACTTACTTGCTTCAGGCTCATTTCAGGTTCCTGGAAAGCCAATACCAGCAGTGGTAGAGTACCAGCATCTACCACCAATCCCGATAAATTTTCGCTGTGCTTTCCGATGTATCCTAAAGCCCACGCGGAATTTTCTTTCACCTAAAATAGGTATTACACACTATTTTGTTAAAAGTTAGGTGGTTAGGGAATGAGCAACTACAGTACTTTCACAGTTTTTGTGCCTTGTGACTGGGACTGTAGCTATATTTTACTGTTGTCTTTGTTTCGAGAATTCAAAAGTGACTGTAACTGGCCTACTTGAAATAAATGCTTTGATTTTGATTTTGAGTTCAAAACTTCCACATAAAAGTCTACATAGGATATTTATGTATACCTACCACAAACAGACAAAATTCGATACTAAGCGCAGGCAAAAATTTTCTGCAAAAAAAACCGATTTAAAAAAAGAACACTAAAAAGTCTACAATAACTTTGCTATCGGAAGTCGGTGACTTTGTTTGTTTCATTGACTTTTTTTGTCATCGACTTCCGAAAATAAAGTTATATTAGACTTTTTTTTAGTATTTTTTGGAAGTGGGTTTTTTTTCGCACAAAGTTTTTTATTTTACCCTTTTTAGTTGTAGTATACCACCGTGATGTGGCAATTAAAGTGACGAAAAAAACAAAATTACTGAACCGATTTTGATATAATTTCTATGGAACCAGTTGGGAAGTATATCCTTTCACTTTAAAAAAGAATTTTTCAAATCGGTTTAGAAATGACGGAGTTATGAGGTAACAAACACAAAAAAAAAATACAACCGAATTGAGAACCTCCTCCGTTTTGAAGAAAGTCGGTAAAAAATATGAAGTGATGTCCACTGCGAGTGTGAGTGTGAGTGGTCCATTTTGTAGATGAACATAGTTTTATAACCCCCCTTTGATTAATTTTATGTTTGTAAATTGAATGGGATTTTTTTTTGGCAAAATGTATCATTTTGAGGGAAAAAAAAATTGAGTTTGGGGAAAATTCAGAAATCTGACTAGCAACCCTGAACTATGTGAACTCCACTCAGGGCACTTACTGATGCAGTTTCAAAGAGTAAAGTAAGTATTACAGTTTTAAGATCATCCAATGCGCAGGTGTCAAGGCATGCGATGCAAGATAGAAGGTATGCCAATGTCTGTGAATATACGCCACATACGCATGCCAAATTGGATGAAAATTTATTTAATATTCACCTGTGTATCAAAATCTTCAAGACACGATACAATATGCTCTAAAGCACCAAGTCTAATAATCGAACCTGCCAGTTCTTCGTTATGTCTGCAAGTTACAAATCAGATATAATAAATTTTTTACTGCGCTGTACGGCCTCATTATGATATGAACGTTTACTTACTTAGCAACTGCTCTCATTAGATAAAGTGCGGACCTTTTATAAAACACCTGGGAAAATAAGTTCATGGAATTAGGAGCACGACCTTGAAAAAAATATTTTGTCTTTAATACATATGTTTAGGTACCAAAAGCATAACTTTACAAATTTGCTCGCAACCTCTGGTTCGTGTAGGTACAATTTTGTTTACCATTAAATTAGGCAACTCTCTGTAGCAGCCGCGGGTCTACATTTATGCCTAACTTAAATGGGAATGTCTGGTTGAAATTGTGTCTTTGTAGATACCTACTTATACTAACACCTCCGTGACTGTCTACATCTTCGGAGAGTAAAAGGTGGAAGGGACACGGACGCTAAAACGGTTACCATGTACCTATTCAGTACGTCATTCTGAACCCCCCCACACAGAAAGACCCGGTCGGAGCGTCGGTGTCCCTTCCACTCAGTATGTATGGGAACGGGAAAATGACAACGTAAAACCATCAACACAACACAATAGGGACTCACATTATATTTATTAAGATTTTCAAGAGTGATGGTGACCATTCCCCCATTGAGTGTTTGTCGGGCCATACCCTCATCGTGTTCCGCTAGTCGAGCGGCCGCGACCACCGCGCACTGGCGGACAGTGCTACACGCATCCGACAGCAATGGTCTCAACAAATCTGTGAACATGTTCATTGGTCGACAGACATCACCATCTGCCAAGCCTTCTCTGAATATGTTGGGTCGGCTTCCAGTCTAACCGAATGCAGCTAAATACTGGACCCATTTAGCGCAGCCGTGAGGCACAAATTTCTTATTTAGATTTAAGTTTTTTTTTTCTTTTTCGTTATATTATTTTTGTTTTTATTATATGCACTTGTGGCATGCCAAATAAATGTATTTTCTTTCTTTATTTTCTTTCAAATACCAGTATTTGCCATGGAGCGACTGCCAATCCAACCTCCACTAACCAGTTACGGTAACAAGATTCCCCGAAACGACAACGTTGCCCTGAGGCGTTTAATAATATCGAGCTTTCATTTAAATAGTATTTGATACCTAGATGACACCTTCTATTACGGTATTATTGTGTACTACCACCACTAGAGGCAGTGATCCCTTACCAAATCTAACATCAGACCAAGTTGATAGATTCGATACGATATCTATAACAAGTCCTCCTGTAAACCAGCTATTTATCTCAAGCAATTCGTCAATAAAATAAGTTGGATAAGTTATAGAGGTAGGTACCTAAATGCTTAACTTGATGGTAGCTGACAGGTTTGTCGGGTGCCCGCCGTCTCAATCTCAATACACAATTACAAATGTAGATATACTACTACAGCTGTACATGGTCATTTGCCACACATTATTTATACTTATCTATGTAACTAACTTATAAATAGATCATACATAATAAATCATATTTACCAAGTGCACCCGCGCTCTCCAAGCATTTTACATTAGTTGATCTGCAATGCTATTCTCTAAGGATACAGCCTTGTTGTGCAGCGCTGCCGCAGCGGTGAAACTTAGTTTGGTATTCACTAAGCTGAGTAAAGCTACACTAGCGCTCAAGGCTGTGACGGCCGTGAGTTAAAACTAACCTACGGAGTAGTACGGAGGGCAAATTGACAGTTCTTCATACATTTTGGTATTCACTAAGAAAAAACAGCTACAAATTCGCTTACGACCTCGCCCGCAGCCTCGCTTACAACTGTCAAATCCAAAAGCTACAATAATCGCGCGTACTCTTGACAAAAATATTAGATAGTACTTAAAATAAAATTTATATTTCGATTCTTTTAACTACATATTATTTGAAAAAATGGCAGCTCGATTACTTATAAAGCTACATTTATTAGAACAAGCTAAGAAAAGTGATGATTTGAAGAAAGATCAACAGGCGAAACAAATAAGAAAGTTTAAAACAATATCCCGTGATACAGATTTTATCCATATTTACAGGCTTTCAGAGGATTTAATTAATATATTAGAAAGTGATTTAACTCCGTATATGCGTCCACGAGTTCGTTCCAGTGGTTTAACCAAGAGGCTAAAGGTTTGTTTACAGTTTGTTTATAAGTTATGATGGGACCACACCAACACCTATTGATTTCCTGATGTTTCAGATATTATGCACTCTATCATTTTTGGCAAATGGAAGTTACCAGAAAATCATCGGCAAGAATGTGGACACATATATATCACAGTCTTCTGCCTCTAGGGCAATCCACGAAGTTGTTAATGCTCTAAATAACAAAAACGTCATTAGTAAATATATTAGATTTCCGCAAAACCAGAATCATCGACAAGTGCTCAAGTCAAGGCGAGTATTAAAAGTACCAACATTTTCATATTAGTCTCTATCTAGAGTCTTGTTAAAACAAAAGCGTTTGAAATTTGAATGCTGATTACAGGTTTTATGAGAAATTCAAAATTCCTGGGGTGCTAGGTTGCGTTGATGGCACCCTGATTTCAATGATACGTCCTAAGGAACATGAGGAGAGATATTATTGCCGAAAAGGTTATCATGCCAGGAATGTTTTAATTGTAGGTGAACTGGTTTTTAATTAATATAATTAGAATTATAAGGAATCCTGTATATTATAATTATTATACTTATTTCAGATCAATGATGCTGATTTGAATATCTTACATGTGGATGTGACTTTTGGGGGTGCAACACACGATAGTTTTGTTTTTTCAAACACTAGAGTTAAGGAGCATTTGGAAAACTTAAATAATAATGGAGAAATTGTGTACTTGCTTGGTAAGTTATTATTTAAAATACCATGATAACTTACACACAAGTCAATATTGCATTTAATTCCATTTATTAATTTCAGGTGACTCAGGATATCCTCAAAGGCCTTATTTAATGGTTCCCCATAGTAATCCAGAAACTGGGACTCCGGAGAGTCATTACAACAATTTGCACAGTAGTGCACGGAACAGCGTGGAAAGGACTATCGGACTACTAAAAGGCCGGTTTAGATGCTTATTAGTTCACAGAGTATTGCACTACGACCCTATAACAGTGGGAAAAATAGTGATAGCTTGCTGTGTTTTACACAACATGTGTAATCGTGCTGGGCTACCAGCGCCTAAGTTGGACGAATATGACTTAGATGAAGAATCTAGGTTACTTGGAATCCTGACACAACCAGCCCAAACACATGATGACTTAGTCAGTGGGCAATTATGTAGGCGAGATTTAGTTAATCAATTATGGCGAGCACGTAATATTTAAGATTTCAGATATGCTTTCCTTTTTTTTTCAGATGTTGAAAACATGTTTAGATAGGATATACTCACCATAATTGATTAGTTAATCATGGTACACTCAATAAGTTTTTTTTTTTGTAATTAAATTAGTTGTGAATATTTTGTAGATACCTAGATATTTAATAATATAAGCATGTAGATTAATCAATATTGGTATCTTATAATAAATAAATACAATTATGTCGTATACTTAAGGTGTCAAATAATAATAGATTGGTAGGTATATTATGTAATATTTTATTAGGCTTTAAATACATATTTATAGGCTTTTTTCTGCAAAAATTTTAAATGTTCATACAGTATAGTGCATGAGTAATTAAATACTACTTAATAATATGTCTTATTTTATTTACCACAAAAAACGTTTAAAAAAAAAACAAAATCAAAATATATTATTTTACATACACCTACATAAGCACATATGAAACGTCAGAAGCTAGGTACATGATTCTCATTGGTTGTTTCCTATTATTTGGTTGGTTACTTTTTTAAGAATAATTGGCTTTTACAAAGTTTTCCAATTACATTGATAATAGGTGCGGGAGTGTCATCAACAACCAACCAAGTACTAAACAAAATACATCTACAATCTAATCTATAGTCTATTAAGCTTACAATGTTGATGTTGTGAACAAAACATAAAATAATAAAAACTTACATATTTAAATCAAATGACATGATTACCATAACATCCTAACAAGTCTGAATTTTCATATCCTGTCCAAAAGCCAAGTTCTGTAACCAACTTGTTATAGAAGCAGATACTATTTATAAGAAATTTCCTGCTTGTTTTAGCTAACTTAAGTTTAGGTATCACAATTTCATTTACTATGTGTATTTATATTATCATAACATCTATCATTTACTTAATATCTAAAAGTGGACTAAAATCCTATAAGTGGTTGACTAAATTTAACTCCCTCGTCTCATGGATGCACACAAATCCTGCAATGCCTGGGTCTGCCTTGACCATGCCTCACTTATGTTATTAAAAGTCTCTAACATCCTCTGCTGATTGTCGATGAGAAGCCTTTCATTTTCCAAACGTCTCTCTTCAAGGGCGACAAACCGTTCAGTCAAGCTCGCCATTTGTGACTGCCTTTGAGAAGGTGGTGAGCGCTGGATCAGACGGCGTCGTACCATTGGACGCCTACGAGGTGCTACGAACATAAAAAATTTTACAAATTACTAATAACTAGAGGCAAAACAAATGTAAAGTTCATTATTATGTAGGTATAACAGCAACACAACACTCTCTGAAGGAAAAGATTTTACAATGTAGTATAAGTGCTTATAATATAGCATGTTGATTGAATAAGTTGTAAGTATGAGTAAGAGTTGAAAAATTATCTAACCTACAGAAAATCCCAACAATTTAACCCAACTTGGGAATCAAAAATGAGACCACTCTACAATGTAGTGGGTTTTACACTAAACCAATAATTAACCAAATTAAAATTGTAACTAAGTTAACCTTACATGAAGAGGCAATTGGGGCATTACTCCTATGAGGCACGGCAGGTCTGGCGGGCTGGTGGTCAGGTGGGGATCTAGCCTAAAGCAATACAAAAAGTTATGCAGATGTCCATTAAAAAAATTGTAAGACTTTAATTTAAAATCTCACCATATGTTCCATATTAGGCTGGTTTTCCATTTGCCAAGATGGGCCTGGTTGTACATCCTGCAAATATATTTTAATCAGCATCATCACATTTATTTAAAATGTAACATCACAATATTATATTTTATTAGAAATAACTTACTGGTATGGAAGGTGTGGACTGTTCAGTCTGGCGCAGTATGCTTGCAGTAGTGTGTTCTTCAGGGAGTATTTGCACATTACTCTACAAAATTAAATTTGTAAATTATAACTTGACTGTATACAATTTTCATAAATGGTGTAAGTAGTTTAAAACTAGTAATACCTACCTGAAGTATGCTCTCTGACACTGGAGTTGCATTTGCCTCCTCTGTAACGTCTTGTATACTCTGCAAACAAATGTAGACTTAACAATTTTTTGGGAAGTCAAGAAGGATTGTTACATGTGTTGAATAATATTTCAATAAACATACCAAGAGCACTTCATCTGATACCTCAGCATTTGGCACGTCAGGAGTAAAGTAAAAATTTGGTTCAGGTTCATTAGCAGGCTAAAAATAAAATTTTGGAACATTACATTGATGTTTCAGGAAATATCTTACTAAGTATATATTTTACTTTAAAAAGTTTTCATAAAATTAAAACAAGCATAAACGTAACTAAAAAAAAAACAAATAGGTACATGAAGGTCAATTTCTAGCTCCCTGTCACCAGTAACAAAGCTTTCACCACCCATTATAGCAACTATTCTTTCTTCAATTACAGACAGAAATCCTTCCTCCAGTTCACCACCACCTGTTCGTTGCCTAGCCATTCGTATTGAACTAGCTTTTTTTCTAACCGCTGACTTCTTATCCTTCCAATACTAAAAAATTATATCCAATGTTTAAATATCAAGATTTCACATAAGTATCAATAATATTATATCCTAGGTTATTAATTAGACCCAATGTACATAGGTAAGAACTGGATATTTAACTTTTTTCTTAAGAATTAAGTAGTTAAGGTATGCATGCAAAATGACGAAGCACCCCAGTAATGCAATACCTAGGTTACTTGTTAACAAACCTTTGACCACTGCTTCCAACTTTTAATGCAGCCACTTCCATCACTGTTTAGCTTGACAGATACTTCTTGCCATGCCGCTTGTGTGCGGTCTCGGGCATGAGATGTCCGAGGGTGCCCTGTGGCAAGCCAACGCCGCTCTTCCAAACTCTCTATTAACATCTCTACTTGCGCACGGGATGGAATCGTACTTCTTGGCATGCTTAAAACACAACAAACTAACTATATTATTTACTTGTCAAAATCCACTTTAAAGTTTCATCCCCATTCACCCCTGCATTCCTACACCCTTGTCAAATTAATGTAATACAATTATTACATTAATGTGACATGTATTAACAGTAACAATATAATACTCACATAGTAGGTACATTTATCCTCTTAGTCACAGAAACCTTTGTTCAAAGCAGTCGCTGTTACAAATAAATTTAAAAAGCACATAAAAGATTTAAAATATAAACTCAAGTGGTTTTGATAGCGTCGCTTGTTTGACGTTTTTTGTATTGGGCGCCGCGCGGCCGAGTCGCGTTATCAAAATAGGCAAAGGAATCGTCATTCAGCCTTAAAATGTAATAAGAAATATGGAATAAACTCATAAAATTATGAAATATGTTTATAGGTTTGCTCTATTCCTTAAAATACTTAAAGATAGACCTTAAATATATATTTTAAACCCTTAAAACTCTCAGTCGAGATTGATCGATTATGATTAAAGAATTTGTTCCAAGCCCTAAATTCGTCTACGAAACAGCGACGGGAGGACACAGCCTACAGTTCGTCGACGAGCACAACCACGCTAGTGAATACAGTTTAAATCAGCGCTATACGCTCGATCGATCTCAAGGCTGTCTCGTCGACGAGCTCGTCGCAGCTTACAGCCATGAAATTGTCTTTTAGAGAATAGCACTGCTGGTCGCCAGTTCAGCAACCGTTTGGACAAAAACCAGTCGAGCTTTCTGGTAGGTCTCGAATACTACGACAGTTACACATTCAAATTAGGAAAACATAGGTACAAATAAAATGGATTTCACCGAACCCAAATGATCCAAATCGCTTGGACTTGGCCAGTAGGTAGAGCCAACTTCGTTTTTTGTTGACCCTACCAAGAACCTGATTCATATGGTAATGAAATTAAACTACTGTGCACCCTAATCTATACTTAATATTATTAAGCTGAAGAGTTTGTTTGAATGGTTGAACGCGCTAATCTCAGGAACTACTGGTTCGATTTGAAAAATTCTTTTAGTGTTGGATAGAATTTTACGCGGACGAAGGTCGCGGGCAACAGCTAGTCTTAAATATAACTTCGCTAGTTTTTGTAAAAGGAACATAAGTATTAGATCCTATACTGGACAGCACAATAAAATTGCGAACTAAAGTAAGTAAAAGCGTAAAGTCAGCTAAAACGATGCACACTAGGTAAATAAGACGGAAATCTGCACTCCTCTTCATATGTTGTGTGTTTACTATTTCCTTCAATGAACTTTTGATAAATACCTGTAACTAACACTATTTGTAGACATAAACATGGTTCAACTATCTAACTATAAGTACCTAATTGTATATTCCTCGGACTGCTCATAGAATGGCTCATGATTAAATATTTGTAAATAACTCCCGAATATTTATACACAAACGTTTTATAGTGAAAAGATGTCAATGTCGCATCGGCATCACAACCTGATTTACTTTTGTTTTATTTCCAGAGACATAATAATCATAGGCATATCTGAAAGGCTTTGCATTCAACCTGATTATCCAAAAAATAAAACCTTTTTACTAATCTGCTTTTCTATGTAATTTTTAACGAATCAACGGGGTAAAAGTGCCTTGTTAAATTCTTTATACTTATTAGGTTCTACCATAATAATGTTTGATCATAATGTGTGCGCGCGACCAGTCACCGGCTAAGCGGCTCTCGTGGCGACCTGCGTCCGCGCAGAGCAAGCACCCGTGAAGGTCACTCAGTTCGACGTCACGTCTCGAACAACTACAAGCGCGTCATTAGCAATCCGTATAGCAACCTACATAGAAATGCCATTGTATACCACATACAGGTAGTGCTTATCTGGCGGAGTGCGGACTGAACCCACACACGAGTACACGAGTGGTCGCGGTTAGACGCGTGGTTAACTTACTAACAAGTTCTTGAGATATTGTGTTTCAGTTTGTTCGTGTTCAATTAAAATGATAAACGTAATCTCTCGGTGATATTCATAAAATAATAGCTTTAATAAAATCATAGATTTGACTGTTTGTGAAGTGTTTTGTAAACAAAGTAACATGCCGTACGTGATGGTTATGGGCAGCCTGAGCGCCCCTCATCTGTCTAAGGATGAGGGTGTGACTGTGTACGGACTCAAAAGCGAAGAGCGGTCTTCATTAGTGAGGGTAATTAACATTTCATGTTTAAAATGCCAACTTACGAAGTTTCTGTATCTAACTTCTCATGTAGGTAGGCACTGGTAATTACAAAAGATATTATCGTTTTTTAAATAAATAAATACCTTATTATGATCCCTAACGTGTTACATAGACCAAAACTCCGTGCTAGCTGCTAAATAAAAATGTTGGGTAAAATGCGTAAATCTAACATCATTTATGTACCGTGATTTTTTTGTCGTCTTACAACGGCAGCCCACTTCATGTATCCAATGAATACTAAACATTCATTAAAAAAATAGGTATTTATGAGATTTGAATAATTTAAAAATAAAAATACTATTCAGTATTATGACGCATGACATAGTTAAAACACCCTATGATGATCTACTGGACTCGAGTGCTGGGTAGGTATATGTTGTTACCGTTTGACACGTAAACATCATTAACAGGATGTTTCATAATTTTATTCTAATTTTTTTTTTTTTTTTTTTTTGTACCTATTATGGAAGATATAAAAAAATCGCGCCTAGAGCTATTTTATGTTGGGTACATTGAGTGGACGACCTTTGTAAGACGACTAAAAAGTCACGGTGTATACAATCAGTCAAGTGGTCAACTGCATCAGACAACAAAAATGCATAGCACATGACTTATCTTTATGCATTTCATAGCTCGGATATGTTTTCCTAGACATAGGCAGTACCTATCTCTAGGTGGATACAATACAACCAGACGTGCTGATAAATTCTGCATTTATTGATATGGCTTATCTTTTACAGGAGTTAAACACGTCCTTCGGCATGCAGGTCGCAGCAGCATTAGAACCGGAACGAACTGTCAGGATTACACAGAAGGGGCTCACTCTAGTTGTGGTGAACCGTCTGCACGCGTTATTTGGTTACGATGTCGTCTCACACGCCATGGCTATGACAAACGCCAATAGAGAGCTGATATCCTTTACCATGTACAAGAAAACTAGTTCAGGCTCACAAGGTCACAGCCAAGGACACGGTCACAGTCAAGGACACGGTCACAGTCAAGGCCATAGCCACAGTCAAGGTCATAGTCACGCTCACGGTCATTCGCACAGAAGCTCTCCCAAGGTTCCCAGCAGCAGTGTGGTCACGCTTTGATCGAACGTGAATGTTGAATAACATTACTATTCAATAAACGTGCACTAACGATGTGTATGAACTCTTATTGTACGCCTGTAAAATCGAAAATGAATCTCATGTCAAAAAATCCGTCCTTTATTATAGTAAACTGTATATTTATTTTAATTAATATCAGGGTATAAAATAAACATATTATTTGTAATATATACGTGGCATTTATTTAATTTGAAATAAACTTGTATTAACCTTTACAAATACAGTGCATTAGAAATACATTTCAAATATTACAAAACCTATATTCAGTCTTAAATTCTATACCTGAGGGTTCTTGTTCAGTGGAACTGGAATGAATATAAAAGTAAAAACATAACTACTTTTAGCTTGAGGACTAGATAAACTATGCATGTGATGTTGTGTCCAGACAATTAGACATAAATGGAATCACAAAAGTATTCTCAAAGCATTAAAAATTGGTGCAAAATATATGAGAACCGACATTTTTGGGTTATTGACCTTTGACCTTGATTTAAAAAAAATACAGAAGTGGGCGGGGACTATTTTTCATCTGTCTTTTCAGCTTTATGTGGATTATTCTTAGATTACACTTTTTTTTAATAATTTTATGTCTATCTTGACTGGACAATTATAGCCACAGATATAGATAGACTTGATAACGCAAGTATCACGATCAGTAGGCTAATTCACGTAACAAAAGAAGTGCAGTTGCAGTGCAGTTGCAGTTAAGTTTCGATCAAAACAACGTTTTTCGTATTCTCTACCGCTGTCAGACACGCTCGCGTCAAGTGCGCGTCACGCGAGCGCATTATCGGCATTCTACTGTTGCGCGTCTTTGGTGCTTGTTTCGGAACGCAACATGATCGGTATTCTACTATTCGTTTGACGTCTCAAAATGACAGCTAAGAAGTTTCAATTCGATCACCGTGCAGTGTCGGTTACGCGCAATTTAAGTTCTTCGTTATTTACTTTTGTTGGCATCAAATTGTATTTTTTGAAAATGTAAGTGTTTAAAATGGATTATTGTATGTAGACAAGTTAACTACAAGTCGTTTTCAATGAAATTCTAAATGTTTTTTTTAACTTTTGAGTGAATATGAGTTTCCAACTTGGTTTGAGAATTTTATCCCTTGCTGCCGAAGTTGATGCCCGAGAACGTCGTCAAGCCATAAGAAGACAAAGATTTTCTGTGGATCTAGTCCGTATTTCAGAACGGGAATTCCAGAAAACCTATCGTCTGAACAAAAACATGACTCGGCAATTGATAACAACATTATGAACATGTATTCAGAAGGAGAGAAGGAAAGATGGTTTGAGTGTACAGGCAAAGGTTAGTCAATCCTGTTTATCTATAGTAATTTATTAAAGCTGAAGAGTTGTGTTATGTTTGAACGCGCTAATCTCTAGAACTACCAGTCAAATCAAAATTGGGTGAAACCGCAGGGTACAACTAGTAGTCAGATTCAACATGAAGAACAATATTTTAATAGAAAAGGATATCATTCTCTCAATGTGATGATTGTATGTAATCTATTTACCTATACTTAATCTATCTTAATCTACTTTATTTAAAAAACAAACAATACTTAGGTACTGGTACATAGGTAATAATATTATGCTTTACTGTCATAAAAAAAACTGTATCTACATTTGAAAATTATTGTTTTAGATATGTGATGCGGATCTTAACATTTTATGCATTGATCCCAGTAAACCTGGAGCAACCCATGATTCTTCAGTATGGCGTGATCACCCAACAAGCAATTACAGCCCTATCTTAACCAAAAATATGATAAAGAGGAAATATTTTTGCTCGGTGAATGTCCTTGCTTATTAATACATACTGAAAAAGTTTAATTTATTTAATTATGTTTATACTAAATATTGTGAATAATTATTTTAATACTTATTGTTCTTCCAGGTGACAGCGCTTATGCATTGAGGAAGATAATGATGACCCCAGTGTTGAATGCAATACCAGGTTCCCTTGATGTACATTATTATAAGCTGCAGGTCTCAGCCTGCGATACAGTAGAGAGATGCATTGGTGTCTTGAAAGCTCGATTGAGGTATGTATTTGAGTAAAACTAGTTTTCCCTAAGTTTCCTTTTCATAATAATTATACTGTTTTTATTATCTTTACCTCAAGAAGTCAAACCAAGTGAATGTATTGAGGCCCATGTTTTATTTTTGTATTGTTAGGTATTTATTATAGTTTCTAAATGTTTTTGTTTCAGGTTTTTATTAGCTGCATGCATGCTTTAGAATGCCTCTGCGGTATTGCACAATATAGCAAACAAGGCATGATTACCAGTACCACAACTGACACATCAAGAGTGTGAGCAAGAAGAGAGAATGCATGTACGGCATAGAACTGCAGAAAAGGATGTGCGTATGGAGAGCCTGAGTATTCTTGCTCAAAGCAATAGGCAGCCAAACAGAAATTTATTGGAAGGTCGGGCTGTCCAACAGGCTCTTATTAATCGCCTGAGGCTACATAGGGAATAAGGAGTCAGAATTCCACTTAAGAACCTTAATTATTTATTTTTGTATTTAAAATTATGTTAATATTCTAAGTAAGAGGTAATATAAAATCTGCTTGTTTCATTCATCATCTGAAGAAGTAAAGAAAGTGAAAATATGTATATTGTCTACGACGGCGACGTGGATTGTTGCTTGGACGCTGTCTAGTTGCCTCTTGCTCACTGAAACAAAATAAAAATATTATGTTATGGAAATCAGACTGTTATTTATTTCCTAAATAGGTACGACAAGTTACTATAATTACCTTTCAGTAAAATGTGTGATGTGTTGTGTTACTGTGGGTGTAACATCAATAATAATATCTTCATTTCTGAAAAAATAAATAACATTTATGAAAATTAACTGGTTAGTAATAGTTATTGCACAGTTAGAATGTTAACTAATACTTGACATAAATTAAAACTTACATATTAATACAAGGGATTTATTTGCACCTCATTTTGGGGTGTGCCACTCCTCCTCACAGCTTCAGTGCCTGCTTCAAGCAGAGCAGCGATTCTTTCCTCCAAAAGGGATAAAGGAGTGGGTACGCCTGGCCCTCCACCTGTACCCCTTTGATTATGCCGAATCTGCTTTACACGGTTGAGTAAGCGGCACTTATAGTCGGTATACCACTAAAAATATTACAAATCTAGTTATTAACCCGAGTATAATGTACCGATACACATAGGTATAATATCGATAGAATCTAACAGAACTTGCTCCACTCTTTGGGAGTTATGTTGGCGCACTCTGACCAAAGGCGTGATGTGAGGGCACTCTCCCCTCTCTAGACCTTAGTCTGCCACGGGCAAGGTCCCTGTGGCTCTCCAAATATTCCACCAGCAGTTCAATTTGCCGCAGACACACGTTTGCGTGAAGTCATACCTACTTAAGAATCAGGATGAAACTTGTATGAAAGGAATTTAAACTGCTACTTTATCCTTTCTTTAACTACATCCTTAAATATCATTTTATTCATTATCATTTATTATTATAATATAATACGTGCTTATCTTCAAAGTATTAATCTTTTTAAGTTTTCTATTTGCACCTGTGATTTGCACTGAGTCTTGATTTTCAACTTTCGCGCCATTGGCGGGTCTCCTGTTATTTTGAGTTTTGATTTTATGGGGCAACGATAAACCATCATTCAGCCTAATTTTAGCAAAATATGTAATTGATTGTGAATTAAAGCATAATTGTTTGTTTATCTAGTAAGAAAAAGCACTAAAAACTGTACTGGGTTATTATTTTAATATTATAATAACGTCATATTCATTGAAATGTAATCGATTCTATTCGATTATTTAGTGAGTAATATTTTTTCTCTCATATGGCCACACCATAAGTAAGTTTGGTAGCGTTTGGTTGTCGTAGAGTTGACGTGCAGTTCACGCGCAGCTTACGCGCAGTTCAAAGATTACAAGAATACCGTTTATCACTCAAACTTAAACTTAACTGCAACTGCACTACAACTTCATCGGCGCGTCATAAAATTACGTGAATTAGCCTTCAGTATGAAAACCAACCGTGGCATTTTTTGACTACCTACTATGACGTCACAACTGTCACAAGCACAATATAGTGATGGGAAAACCAAATCGATTCAAAGACGCCGCCGAGTGCGGCACCCACTACACGTAAATATTAGATTGAAATACTTTAAATAATCAATTTAAGTTCTAGTGTTTACTAAAAGAAACGGTATTCTACCCTATTTTTATCTCTCTCTATCGCTAAAGTTCGCCGTTGTACACATCATTTCTCAACTGTATGAATACTACAGCAAAGAATTATTCACAATCGTTTACATCGATTTGTGACATGGAATGAGAAAGGAAAATAAAAATAAAGTTCTCGAGTTGTAACGTTGGTTGTTTTAAGCACATTAGCTTGATTAGTATTAACGACATCATGGCGTGTATTTTTTTGACTTTGCGACGGCTCCGTTCCCTCAGAATTTTTATTTGTTTGTTTTTTTTTGCTTTTTTCCTTCAACAAAGCTTGCTTCCCCAAAATGTATCGAACATCTAATGCTATACTTCCTTGGTAACCAATCTTTATTTCCCGTCGTATCAATTCATTTTTCTTTTAAATTACCATCATGTGGAAAACTATAAAATCACGGAACGTTAAGATTATTTATTAAAATTGTCTCTGAAATCTGTGTTCGAAATCGATTCTCAAGAATAGCTTTGTGTTGCGTACGATGAACAGCACTAATCGATGAGATTGTCAGAAAATGACAAAAGCACCTGTACTACGAAACCGAAGCGATATACGATAGTATGACTTGTTTCGATATTCATCACTTGTAAAAAAAAGCGCCGCATCAACCTCTCCAAGTAAAAGCCGCAATGCATTACGAATTTGCAGCTTTAAATTTTTGAGAGTTACGACTAGCGTGGCGCACCAATGCAGTCTGAGCGTGAAAGTGGCCACGTTAAGTTTCTTTAGCTTAAGTTGGGCACGCGAAGTAGGTACTTTTGCGTTATCTAGGCCTATCTATATCTGTGATTATAGCAAAACGGTGAGACAAATGACTTCGTAAGTATCAAGGGATATGATTGACCGGTCAACTATGGCTTTCTGCTTCTATCCTCTGCCTCTGCTCTCCTAATTTCTTCAAAGCTGCAGCATACTGCCTCTGGACATCCATCAACCTTGAGTATTCATTGTAGAGATCATTTTTCTGTTCCTTCTCACTCTTGAATTTCTCCTCGACCTTTTTGACAGTATGGTTGACCCAGTCAACGATAGATTCGAACTGCGTCATGAACTCTTCTCTCTTTCTCACCGAAGACATAGCCCTGCAACATGAATGAGTTAGTTACTAGGGTTGAATAACATTATTAATTCTACCTTTTATCACCAGCGACTTTGACCATGTGGAGGTCTACATTACGGGAAAGTACAACCGGGATGGATATAAAGAGAAAAGTTTCCAATATCTGCATACTACCCTGTATAACATATGGATGTGAAACATGGGCACTGACGAAACAACACAAAAACAAATTGCAATACTGCCAAAGAGCCATGGAACGGAGCAAGACAAACATACGAAAAGCAGATCATGAACAATTGAGAGCAAAAACTAAGCTACCGGATCTTGACCAGGATTGACCAAAAAACATGGAGATGGACTGGCTACATGATGAGAGCAAATTCAGAGAAATGGAGTAAAGTAATGACCAACTGGTATCCAAGAGACGGTAAACGCAGCAGGGGGAAACAGAAAAGAAGATGGGAAGGTGAACTTAAGCAAACAGCGGGCCTCAATTGGAGGAGAGTGGCTTGTGACAAAAAACAGTGGAGGGCGCTAGAGGAGGCCTTTGCCAAGGCACACTGAATTGAGGGACATATTATAACAACAGATAGAGAAACAGAAACAATTCAGAATAAAGGGCAATTTATTATTATATACAACCGGGATTCAAAAGTATATTATGTTCTAACCCAGGTCTATTTGTATGCCAAATTTCATCCAAATTCGTTTAGCCGTTAATGCGTAAAAAGGCGACAGACAGAGTTAGTTTGGCATTTATTTTAGTATGCATTTACATTTAAAACATGAAATTTAACAGCTGTGTAGTGTTTCACACAGCTGCAAAATTTCACGATAAAACATGAGTCAATTCAATTTTTACCTAGGTATGCTAAAGCAATACCACAGCACTGCCATTAATATCATCGTGCGTCATTTAGAAATGTTACATTTTTAATAGCTTCCTTATCTTTACAGATGTTAGGTTCAATTTCACAAATGGCTAATTGAGATTTTTATAGTATTTAGCTTCGAAGTATGCTGAGGGCAGCTTTGAGTAAAATATGCCGATATTAAGCGATCTTTTTGTGAACCTTGGGCATTCACGCTATGAACTTGCTAATTGGCCAAAAATTTTAACCATCATTGTATGCTCACATATTTCATACCAAATCTTATTTAATGTAGATAGTTGTATGTAGATAGATATTGTATGTAGTAGTTCTATCAACTCAGCTTCATTACAGTGGGCCAATACAGGCCTCTCCCGAGCTGGGTCACTTCACCTGAATCTCAACCTTCCGGATCCAGTCTGTCCCAGTCACCTTGTTAGGGCTGTTTATTTTTATTTATTTATTTAAAATTATGAAATAACACCTTTACAGCTATAACGCCAATGCGATGTTACCTGTTGGAGCATTGTGATAGTTAATCTCAAATAAACCTTAAAAATGAAAACTTACTCATCATAGTTATCCAGAATTGAGTTGAGCAGACTCAACTCTTTTGAGGTATATAGTTTTACTTCTAGCAGTGTGTTGTAGAAGATGTAATACTGTTTTGTTTCCTTGTGCTTGGATGCAACTGTGTGAAAAAAGAAGATTTTGTGAGGGTGTAAAGTTTACAACATACAAGGTGTAACATAATAAATGCAAAACCTCCCGTGTGGTCTCTCGGACCATGAAACTGAACAACTTTTGTTCTACGAGTTCTAAAAATTCGCAAAAAAAAAATTGGAAGGAATTGACGCGATCCGCTGATTAACATGTATGGTAAAACTAAAAAAAAGTTATGAATTTCCAAAAGTCATACAACAAAAGCTGTTTAGATTCATGGTCTGTAATGTCGCACATGGTTTTCTCAAATTAACAAATTGTGGAAGTTATCAGTCAGGAACTCAAATAAGTGCAACAAATCATAATACCTTGGTTGTAAAGTTCAATGAATCTCTTCTCATATTGCAGCAGTTCAGCAGTCCCTGGCACCTCATCTATGGCAGTAGAGTATCTTAACACCTCGCGGTTTAATTTAGCAAGTTCTAGCCTAATACTTGTTATGAAAGTCTTCAGTTTTTCTTGTCTTTCATTGAATTCCTTCAATTCTGCAGGCGTCAATGGCTGTTCCTCGATTTTGGCGTCGGGATCTGTTACAAGCCTATAGGATAACGAATTATTTTTATTGTTTTGAAGAATAATGGTGTTAGTCACAAAACTGTGGCTTATCAAATTGAGATTCAAAATTCTTTTTTTGCATGAAATATGGTACATTACAGTATTATAAATAAAAAGGAATCACATAATTCGTTTCCTTCATTCGGCAAGTAAACTTGTCATATTAGATAGTGGAATATTTCTGGTAGGTTGGTCTGTGGATGGATGACCACCCATTACATACCGTGTTTGCTCCGTGCCTCGGAAAGCACGTTAAGCCGTTGTTCCCGGCTGTAATTTGTAGATCTTTGACAGTCATTACAGGTGGGCAGTGGCTCAAAAAGTCTGACAACCAGTCTTACCAAGGGGTATTGTATTACCTAGTACTAACTGGGTTGTGGAGGTCAGATAGGCAGTCGCGCCATGTAAAATACTGGTATTCAGCTGCATCCGGTTAGACTGGAAGCTGATCCTAACATAGTTGGGAAAAGGCTAGACAGATCACGATCTTAGTGTAAAAGCATTTAATTTAACGTAAAGTTCAGTAAAATTAAAAGTAAACCTTATATATAGATAGTTACCTCAGCTTTTCTTCCAGTTTACTATGTTCTTTGTCTCTATGTTGAATTATTTGCAGCAATTCATTTCTCTCTCTTGCTAACTCCTTGAGTGCCTTATAAAATTGTTTGACATCTTTATCACTGAAACATAATCGAGTTTACACTTATAGCCAGACATCTGATTAATTAGTTATGTACGTATTATGCTATTCAAACATCTACAGACTGAAAATGCTATGGCTACTTTTGTGAATGGCACATTGTTCCATTTAACCACAACCAATGAGCATTAATTACTTGATTAAGTCTACACAATACACTTAGATTAACTGTATTTGTAGTAAGACATTTATGAAGTCACTTGACATTTGTGACATTGAACTACCTATTCAACAGTGGACTCTAGGGGAATTAAAAATAGAAACCAATTTATCATACCTTTTAGGTATACCATCAGATTTCATCAATTTATTAGTAATCTTTTGCATTTTTCCAAGCATATCTTTGTGTTGCGTCGTAGCACTTTCCATTCTCCCCTGGTGGGTTTTCTTGAACTTTTGTATGTCTTTCGTCAGTAAATCTATAGTCTTACTAAGTCGGTTGATATCTTCAGAATACTTTTGCTTTTCACTCTCTTCCAACTCTTTGGAAATTTCTCCAGTGAGCTCCGATTGTAAAACTGCATAGTGAATTTTTGTGTCAGAATGAGCTCTTTCTGATACCTGGTCTTTTTCGTATCTATTTGCCTGTCAAAGAAACTGTGATTAACAAATTCGTTTACAGTATAAAATAAAATCATTACTATGACTGTTATCTTTCCTTGTTTATAATAGTTTTGTTTTACTTACTTCTGTTGTAATTTCTGTAGGATCTGCCAAAGTCTTCTCATAATCATACTACAAGAAAAAAAAGGATTGAAAAACGATTTTCAGAAAATTCATACAATGTAACAAAATATAAACCACTCAAAATACAATTAGTTCTTTTTACCAAGAAATCTAATCCATCATCATTATTTGAGTCCCCTTTGTTAGTGGACACATGCATCAACATGCGTTGATCATACTCCGAGAGAGTTGCATTCACTTGTTCCAGCTCATTGATAGGGAAACCACCTTTCCGCTTGCGAACTCTGCATGGTTTGTACAAATTCTGAAGAAAAAAAAACATTTGTGTAACATGTAGGTTTGATTATACAGTTATATAGATATAGATTATAACATAAACCAGCTTCATTCATATTGAATTACTGTATTAACATTTTATCTCGTTTTTTCTGACATTCAAGTGTCACATAGAAACAAACAATGTTTATAGCATTAATGGGGAGATTATCAAACGAAAACAAATAAATCAATAAAATATAATACATTCAATACAAAAATTTGATCTTTTGTAAGAGAAAGGTAGAAAATTCTTGACCATTTCAAACATACCTGTACAACAGCTAAGTTTTTCAAAAGTTTCTCATTCTGCACATAAGCAGCTCTGTCAGATTCAAATATATGATTCTTATCATATTGTATGACTGCAAACTTTCGCAACTCATCTTCTTTTGCCTCTCTAAACTCACTTGAGTATTTTATTAGCCACAAGATCAGCGGGTAAATGTTGATGAAATCTAACCCTTGAATTTGATGTGGTTCAATTGTGTATGGACATTTCATTGTAGACAATATTTTTACTATTTTTTCAGTCAGAGCTCTGTAAAGATACACACAATTATACACATAATTATTCAATAGATTCGCAAAAGTATATATCAAAACAGCAGGTTCTTCTTAAATTGCTCTTAGTTTAAGCAGCCCGTAACATTTTGGTGGGATACAGGGCCTTTTTGCAGTTAGTGGTAGTAGGCTGTAATCCCCCACACAGGCCCAGTGGTAGTTGGTAGGTGTATGTCTTAGAGTTTTCTACTCTAACTATAGGAACAAGCAAATAAATAAAAAAAGTGATTATTAGAGAGCTGAATAATTACATTTTCTTCCCAATAGTTAGATTCTCTTCAAACAGGAGGCTGATATCAACATCAATGTCACACAGCTCAATGCACCATGTGAGCCCCCCCACAATCTTGTCGAAGGCAGAGAGCCCCTGCAGCTGAGCACGGTAGTACCCTGCTGCAACCAGTGCTTCTGATATCTCATGCCACTTCACTAGCTGCTCTGCATCTTCACGGACCTCCACCTGGTTCAAGAAAATTTGTATGACAAAATGATACCAAGAAACATATGTATAACTTCAAATTGGTGTCTCAAAATTTTAGCGTTTTTTTTTTATTGATGTTCATACCTTTTTTCCTTCATGATCTACTCCACTATAAATGTTCATCAAGGGTTTATTGCGCGTAAATATATTCTTCTGTTTAGTTGCCATATTTACAGATGAGATAGACTCGTCTAAATCTATAATCAGACGTGAATGCACTGCTAATGTTTTATGTAAACCGGTTCTAATAGAAATTCATTTTATATCACGAACGGGGTCCCAACTTTGGTATAATCTCATTACTTCGATCCCTAAAAAAATTATGTGTTCATGGAAATCATTGATGTAAAACAGTAAGTATTGAGGTACTGAGCTGCCTACTAATTTTAAAAGTATTATAGGAAGGAGACTTAATGCTATGTTTATTAGTATTATCACAATTTAATATTCATAACTGAGTTCTACAGCGGGTTCGCAATTTTGCAGAAATTAGAATTTTTTAATTTCGCCAAACGAATATACACTGACAAATGAAGAATGAATGAGATGAGATTGACACTGACAGTCATGGACTAAGTATACAAACAGGACTGAGTAATGCGAAATTCGTAACACACAAAAATAAACCTTATTGACAACACCGTAGGTTTACTTTTGTTAAGCTATCATAACCGAGGCGAGAGAGATAGCCATAAGGGAGCTCTTTGTCCCTTTCACTCAATTTCCAACAGATAAAAATGTTAAAGATGGTAGAAAATATTACGCCGGCAGTCACCTCACACTACAAGTAAAATAAATTACGTGTATAAGTTTTTAGCTTTAAGATAAATTTTAATTATTTTCTTTCATATGGTTTACAGTCCATACATAATACTAATTTATTTATTTTAAGTTAAATTAAATATTAGTTTAATTGTTTGGAAGCTATTATAATAATATATTCATTACGGTAACTCTAAAAATTACAAGATTCATCTACGGTTCTTTTTTATTTTGACTGTAAAAATGGTTAAAAGTATTAGTGTAGTAGTGAATCATATGGTGGTTGTGGCATATCATGTCACAGGTAAGGAATATTATAGATTTTGTTTACTAACAATGATTAGTGTGACCATGCCTCAGACGTTTTGCAGACGAAAGACATGCTTTCGTGTATTTTTCATTAAAACAGTTAATATTACGCTCATGAGAAATATAATTTGTACCTAAGTATCACGTTATTTTTGTTTGTTACCGCTTTCCATTGAAAGAGGAAATAAGGCAAAAATGTCAATTCCCGAATTTCAAAACATAACCAAAAGTTCTGTGTGTGTAGCCTTCATTTTAAGCCAGAGGATTTTCATACTGCAAAATCACGATGAGCGTTAAATGCTTATGCAGTACCATCATTTTTTCCAGTGGTAAGGATATTGGTTTTATCATCAGTACAATTGATGAACGCGGAAAGAAGGCAGGTTGAGTGTGCTTAATAGATGTTCTCGTGCGCGAAGCTCTCTTCAGTCAGCACTGCAATGCCTTGCAACTACAGGCTCCGGCCGCTCGTGGTATCTTGCAAGGAACGACGTGTCCGTAGAGGGCTTATTTTCACAGAGATAACAACGCCGAAGTTAACTCTTCATAAGGTTTCAGGAAGCGACTCTTAACTCTTCAGGACTGTGTTGAACAACTTTTCCATTTAAAAGTTCCGAATTGATGACTACGATTTGTTCAAATTTTGTGCGCACTTACGTACCTACTTCGGAGGTTTGCCGTATCGAGAACTTTTTTTAAAATTTTGATGTGATTAAAACAAATATTTTATACAAGACTCAATCATCTAATTAGTTCATCACATTCTATCCAATGTATAACGGATGAAGAACCACACGAATTACAACTAGCAAAAGCAGCAAAAATTTAAGAATATTCCATCATGCGAAATGTAATGCATTGAGTAACTTACTCAGTAAGATTGGCTTACGGCAGAAACTCCTCAAAACAATTCTGTTTAACCATGTTTAATTTTAATAAATGATTGTCACACACTTTCAATTTTATTCCCTCCATTTGAATACCCAAACACCAATTCTGCAGAGCAAATGAAAAAAGAGCATGGAAAGGAAACGAAATTCTTATTTTTTTTTCCATCGAATTTTTTTTTTTTCTCATAATTTATTATTTCACTATTTGATATGTTAACCGGACACAAACATCTCTGTCAAAACGAAGTTTCTTTTTTGTTATAAAAATATTTGGTCATCCTATTAGAAAGAGACAAAGGGCTCTGTTATAAATATCTCTCTCGTCACGTTTGCTGGTAGAGTGCTCAGTCCAGTTTATTATACTAGATCCATGCTGACAGTAAACATAACAATTGTCAAAATAATGTCAGTATTCGAATAAAATTATAGTCTATGGTATACATGCATATAATATATGTATATAGAACAATGGTCTAAATGTCATCGTAAAATTGTAAATACCGTTCGATTATAATCTATCTCGCGAGATTGTAAACTGTCGAAATATTGTGAACCGTAACCATACCGTAACATACTGCTAACAATTTTATTTTTTTATTTGCCTGTACTGTCCCCTGCTGGGCTAAGGCCTTCCCCAATTCCTTCCATGTGCTCTTTTCCCGTGCCTCCTCCAACCAGCCTTCGCGGTACGCGTCCAGATTGTCTCGCCAACTCTTCCACAATTTAACGCATTATTTTTCGGTAGATTATAATCCATCGAAGTGAAACCATCAAATTGTGAAATGGCATGGGATGGAACGCACCTCGCGCGCTGATTGGTTGAACACTTGAACGTCATGTGCCCTGCGCCGTCAACAAGCAGTGTTTTTGTGATTGTAATTTGATTTCGTTTTGAAAATAACTCAAAGCTTTAGGATTAGTTACATGAAATTGTTGTGGAAGTAAAATGAATCAGTAATTAACCAAAGAAGTGCAGTTTGAATGATAAGTTAGTGTTGGTCACCGAACGTAGGCTAAGTTACATACCTACATTTTCCGTTTTAATATATTTTATGCGTGTGAACCTATGTGATCTCATTTGATAATATTTACAATGTCGGATATTGAGTCTGTTCAACAAAAACACTGTTTATTTTCGACAATAAACGAATTAACAAACAAATATGGCGGCACGGGGCACATGAAGTTCAACCAATCAGCGCGTAGGTGCGTTCCATCGCATGCCATTTCACAATTTGACGGTTTCACTTCGATAGATAATAATCTACCGAAACATAATGCGTTAAATTGTAAGCAGTATGTTACGGTTCACTATCTTTCGACAGTTTACAATCTCGCAAGATAGATTATAATCTAACGGTATTTACAATTTTACGGTGACAAATCCATAGGAACACGGTGATCCAAACATTAACTCGATTGCTAAGTGGGCGTGTAAAGAGTAATAAATCTAGAAACTAAGGAGTCCTGTGGCGACAGACAATGGAAGCCACTGCTAGTAGCGCTAGTGAGCTGTTGGCGCTGTGATGTTGGACTTCATTTGATTCTATTTCTTAAAGTTTATGATTTTGTTGATCACATGACTATCAAATAAACAAAATCGGACACTACCAGTTTTTTTTTTGTATTTGTAATTCTTTTTTTGTTTTTGTAATTTTTGTTTTGTTTTTGTAATAACATCTCTATGACGTCTATAATCTGTGATTGATTTAGGTAAATAGGAACTTCACACTTTTTGACAATTCGATAGCACTCATTGGTTTCGGTTCCATTTCGGTGTTTAGATACGCAAAAATCACATCAAGCAAGATAATAGAAATAACTTGACGAAAGACATACTTGTAGCATAGGTATAATACAACATTTGAAATAATTATATCGAATATGTGCACATTACAGAAGATTTTTCGCTGTAAGTATTCGTACCTTTAGCTTTTTTCAATAGAAGTAAGGTAATAGTTTTTCAACGATCATTTTCTTGTATACCGGAACAAAATGTGAAAAAATTACTAACCTCGCGATTGTATAAATAATACATACGAGGCACTTGAATTTCAGAATTCGTTGGGTACCTACATGTTATAAACCTTTCACACAAATTTCAACATGAGTCAAATAGATGTTGTTGATTTAATTTCTACGTTATTGGATAATGAAAAATATAAGGAAGCTCTGAATGTTTCGAACGACGAGAGATTAGCTAAAAGTTTTAAAGATAATTGCTGGGATTTAATCCCAGTAATTCTTGGTAAAATTCAAGATGAAACCATTATCATAAAACCATCACTATATGGTGCCTGCGAGCAATTATTATCAATTATCATTGAGAAATCTGCACCAGAGGAAGCCCTGTTAGAATTTATTGAGCAGATTGAACTTGCCAAAAATGATGCCCAGTTTGGTCTTATTCTGCCACCTCTGCAAGAACTTTTGAAAAAGCTGTCTATAAAGAGAGGAAGATCTTTAGAATGGTGTTTGAACTCTATCAGCACATATATTGAAAATATTCCTATACCTGACCATCATTTGGAAGGCCAGGAACGATTGTTGATGGATTCAGATTCTAACATCAGAAGAGTTACTAGAGTCTACAGTCTGTTACCTCAATTCTATCAGTACTTTATTCATGAAATTAGTGAAGCAGATTCAAATGTTAGAACAATACAGATAATAACAGCATTTCTGATAAGTCTTCTTGGCAAGCCTTTGATTTACATTGATATGGATCCAGGAAGTAATGCCAACAGTGAGGCAAGATTAAGCTGCTCAACCATTGTTCAAGACATTTGCATACTTGAGAAGAATGTTTTAAAATTCCTAGTATACTTAGAAGTTTGTCATAGAGAAAGTAAGAAGAAAACAACAAAAGATGAAGGTGATGATGAGAAGTTGCCTTATGAGCTCAGGGAAAAGATTAATATGACGAGTCTTTCTGGATTAGTCTATACTGTATTATCAGGTCACTTTGAAGTACCGGAAGCCGCACTCCCACAAGTGTATAGTTTAGATTATGTTCTTCAGTCAGCAATGCTTTCTGTTATTCACTTGTTGAATTTTGGTGAATATAGTCCTGTAGCTAAGGCAATTGCTTTATGTGAAGCAATTTTAGGCCGATTCCATGGCCATTTAACTCAAGAACTTCTTTCATCATCACTGCACTTTGACATGTGCAAGGGATTAGCAAACATAGCCATATATTCTAGTTATGAATCTCTACGTAAACATTCTGTAGCATTGATTGGATGCCATGTAAATAAATTTGAATATAAGGGAAGATGTGCACTTGTCAAATATTTGATTGAAGTATCTAATCATTCAGGCATGATTGGATATGCAATAACTTTGTATAAAAGTTCAATACATGAAGCATTCAAGAATCCTAGCATGGATGACTGTTTCACTGGCCCTCAATTTTCAAATATGTTAAAGAAAATATGCTTTCTTCCACATGGTGCGGAGTCAGATCTAGTTGAGCTAGCTGATCAGATTATAACTTCATTAAATTTCCTAAGATATTTGACTATTAAAGATACAGTAAATGTAACTGGTATTCGTGATTGCTTCTCATTTATTGAAAATAATTATCTGGAACATCTCAGAGTAGGGTTAAACATGTCTAAAGCACATTATGAGGTTAAACTTAAAGATATTGAAGAAGGAAAACATCTGCCTGATGGTAAAATGGATATCTCACTCAATGTAGGAGGAAATGTATTAGATAATATACCTAAGGAAAATATGAAGGAGATAATATGTTCTGCATTGAATGCTTTTCATCTGATTGAAAGTCTTATTGCACGCCTATCTGAATGTATTAATATCAATAAAATGCAGGCATTAAAAATGAATTGTGACTAATAGTAGAGCTCTAACTGTTTTTTAATAAATCAATTTTTGTAACTCCTAAATACAAAATTTGTTTATTTTGATTTCAAAACCCAAAACCCATTCTAGATCATTCTTGCTTTTGAGTACTTTCTTTATTTTGTTAACAGCCTTGAAGAATGGCCGTAGAGCAATTAGGCCATTTGCCTGTATTTCTGTCAATAATTCACATGGAATAAGTTCTGAAGCTGAATGCACTCTTGAAAGGGATAAAAAATCTTCTATTTCTAATCCTTACACAAATCAAAGTCAGTATGAACAAGAAGACCAACAATACGAAGAAAATATTAAAAAGTCTATTTTGGAAAACGCCTTACAATTTGTAACAAAGAGTGGATGGTCTGTAGAGTCATTGAGTTCGGGCGCTAAAGAGGTGGGGTACCCGACTATAACACATGGCTTATTCCCTAATGGAGGCGGCGATTTGGTACATTACTTCAATATTAAATGTAATGAGCAATTAGTGGATGCTATGAAAACTGTAAGTGGTTATGAACCATACATATCATCGGCGTCAGTGCAGGACCATCTACATTTTTTGGCTAAATTCTATTTTTCATCTAAATGGATAAATTACCATTGGTTATGGTTCAATGTTTTGCCTGCTATATAGCGGCAAAACTTTGAGATAGCTAATTAGCATGCACGGATGGTAAAGCAAGACCAAATGTAGGAACATGTTCGTTGATATTTAAAACAATTTTTAGCTTCTCCTGTAAAAAACGGTGTTGTGCATTTAAAAGGTCCTGCACTGACGCAGACGATACTTATTACATTTATTTTTAATTTAAACTAATATTTTTTTTTTATATTTTCGGACATACAGTGGCCCAAAACAGATTCGCAAGAGAAAGTACCAGTTCAATTCGTTGAGAATGCTATATTCCAAAGATTAATAATGATTGACCCATACAAGTGAGTGAGAGCTTAACTTATTTTGGAATCTTCTATGGATTTTTTTAATCTTCCAAGAATGTACCTACCTACTCAAAATAATTAACTTCTTTTTTCCAGGACAACATGGCCCAAAGCTATGGCTATTCAAACAATGCCTAACAATGTCTCCAATTGCTTGGCTACATTACTATCTCTTGTTGATGATATATGCTATCATTCTGGTGACAGAAGTGTGGATGTAAGTATACAATCTCTTAGATATTATTCCCATATGAAAGAAGTAAATAAGAGACCTTCGCATTCATATTATGGGTTCTGGCCTTCAGAGTAGGTACCGAGCCGTCCTGGCTAATTGACTCAGGGAAGAGAAAGACATGTAATATGAACTTTTCTACGCTTGTCCGGACACCGAGCCGTAAGTTTTTACGGAGAATGCTCTGACGTACTAGAACCCTATGGTGTACGCCCCGGAAGACCTTGAGCCGGAACCGTGAAACACCTTTTGGCCAAAACTGCTGTAACTAAAGCTAAACCAAGCTATACTGCCAAGGAGCTTGACGGTGTGCTGAATGGGCATCTTTCTCAGTCTGTGGTACTCGAAGACGCCCAATTTAGGTTTAGGCTTGACCTCTCCGCTGAGAATGTCATAGTATTCCGGAAGCACACCGTCAAGGTACTACACTGACCGTAAGACGCCAGTATATGCTGCCTTTTTGGACCTCAAAGGCTTTTGATCTTGTTAATTATGACCGACTGTGGGATAAACTTAGGGAGAACAAAGTGCCTAGGGGTGTTACTAATATATTTAAGTATTGGTACCACCATCAGACTAATTATGTTAGTATGTAATTAGCTCCCCTACGCTCTTTAACATTTTCGTAAGATGATGATGGTGAACAATATTAACTACGCTGACGATATGGTGCTGTTGAGCCTGTCGATCAGCGCCCTGCGGAAACTGCTGGGCATCTATGAGTAATATGCAGGGACGCCCGGATTGACATATAATGTCAAGAAGAGCGAACTGCTGGTGTTTCGGGCGGGGCGCATGACGTCTTGCGTACCGCCCGTGACGCTGGGTGGGGTGGCGCTAAACAGGGTCAGCCAGTTTGTGCACCTTGGCGTTGTGGTAAACGAGGACCTGGCTGATGATCCGGATGAGAAACGTGAACGCAGGGGGCTGGCGGTTCGGTGTAACATGCTGGACCGCAGTTTTGCAAGGAGATAAAAAATAAATAAATTAAGGCCTACTGCCTGTCATAATACCTGTAATCTGTGGGTCAGCTACTCACAGCGGGTCGTCAGTGCCCTGCGGGTCCAATACAACAATGCCTTCAGGTTGCTGATGGGACTGCCTCACTATTGCAGCGAGCGATGTTTGCTGACGCACAAGTGGATGGCTTCCATGCCATAATCCGTAGCGAGCGGCATCGCTGATGCGCAGGGTGACGGACAGTTCAAACAGCTACCTGAAGGTAATTGCCGGAAAAATAGAAAATCCTCTATGGAGACAATGGATACAAATCCATGTTGAATAGATCCTCTAATATTACTACGTTTTTTTTCTTAAGTTTTTTTATGTATTTACTAACACATTAGTCTGAAATAAAAAAGAAATTGAATTGAATAAACCCATTGATTTTCAGTTCAACTGGTATGTCCGCCGAGTGGGTGTGGCAGGAATATACAAAGCTGCAGAATTGTTTTATCTAACAGATAGCAGCCAGGACAGTAGTGCCACAAAGAATTTCATTGGTTCCCGTATCCGTGATGCCCAATTAGTTCAATCGGCATTGAATCTAAGTCCGGTGGGTGCAGCCCCACAAACGTTAACTGCCGCATTTACAACGGTAAGATTTATTTAGATAAGTATTTTATTGTATTTTTAAGTATTTCAAAGTTGGTCCCATTTAAAATTGAAAAAACGAAAACACGATTTTTCAATTTTAAATGGGACCAACTTTGAGATAATACGCTTTTCACAAAAAAAAAGAAGCATACATATCGTACTTCTCTGTAAAAAGTTATGCATGGTCATACATAATACATTAAAAAAATATATATACGCGTAAAATAATAATTAATACTAGTATACGATTTTATCCAACTTTTGTTTCTACCGGCGCGGCGCGGCGAACTAATTAAATTTTAGTACACAAAAGCTGCTATTATGACTAAACTATAGATATATTCCCTCGCGTACTTTTTTGTAGGTAATAATGAGTACTTGAATCATGTAGTACATAATTTTTAAGTATTATAAAGTTTTCTCAGCGCACGCCAAATTCCCTCGCGTACTTTTTTGTAGGTAATAATGAGTACTTGAATCATGTAGTACATAATTTTCAAGTATTATAAAGTTTTCTCAGCGCACGCCAAATTCCCTCGCGTACTTTTTTGTAGGTAATAATGAGTACTTGAATCATGTAGTACATAATTTTCAAGTATTATAAAGTTTTCTCAGCGCACGCCAAATTCCCTCGCGTACTTTTTTGTAGGTAATAATGAGTACTTAAATCATGTAGTACATAATTTTTAAGTATTATAAAGTTTTCTCAGCGCACGCCAAATTCCCTCGCGTACTTTTTTGTAGGTAATAATGAGTACTTGAATCATGTAGTACATAATTTTTAAGTATTATAAAGTTTTCTCAGCGCACGCCAAATAATGATTTTTATAGGCAAAATTTTGCTACTTCGGGTTACATTATTGCAATTATATTGGATCTCTAATTTTTTTGAAAATAAATTATAGCCTATGTTACTTCCTGATAATTTTGTTTTCTCTTGGTGAAAATATGGTTCAAATCGGTCCAGTAGTTTCGGAGCCTATTCGGTACAAACAAAAAAATGTTTCCTCTTTATAATATTAGTATAGATAATATTAAAAACTAAAATGCATACTCACAGTGTTTGTAAATAGGTTTATTTATTTGTTTCTTACTAAACAAACATTATGGTCAAATGAGTAATTCTTTAAAGAATTAGTATTGTTCATTTCTCTATTGTTCTCATGATATCCTATGAATCTATTTGATATTCGATTATATTTCATTTATGGCATGATTGATTATATTAGTGTGCTTAACATGACTTTTTATATTACAGGCCAAGAATATTCTCGGAATTAATACACTGAAGTAATAATATGAAGATTATATTAGGCAAATAAGTGATGGTTATATAAAACATTTCCACACAAAGAAAACTTTATGAATTATAGACATGAAAAGTAGTATTCATATTTAGTTGTTTGTAATAAATAGTTCAATTGCTACATTGCTGTTATTTTTATTTTCATAATCTTCTAACAAAATATTGACTTTAGTATAAAATTTACAATTAATATATTCAGATAGTTTATAATGTGGCAGTCTCTTAAAAAGGTTTTTGTAAATATTCTTACAATAAACATAGGTCTATGAGTACTGAAGGCACATAAGTATTAACTATGATGGTACAATATAATCACTACCAATAGATACATAAGATATTAAGTTTGGTGGTAGTGGCAACTTGCTCCATACTTGCGCTGACACAGTTTGCCTAATGACAAATCTGCAAATCATTTGTAAAGAGTCCAGTTTCGCAAATCTGGAAATAATAATAAATGTAATAAATAATCATTTCAAATAATAATTACTCTTATACATAATAATGACAAAATAAATACCTGTTCAGAGGTCTTGCCAATTTGACTGGCATCTCAAAAAGGTTTGATTTGACGTCAACAGCTGCACAATGCTCTGATATTCTGTTAGCTGGCACAAATGTTTCATTGTTTAGAGAAAATAGTCCATTGGCGTGTCGGAGACGGGCGTGCAGAGTGCGACCTACGCATCGGAATGACACGCAGAGAATGTGACGGGAGTCGCACGAGTCGCGCACTAAGAATACATTGTCGTGCTGTCCAGCAAGCAATTCTTCAGCCTCACTTGACGTGATGCCACCCCAGTACCAGCCATGCCTGTAAAAATAATAATGAAGTACTATTAGAACAGTTTTGTATTGGTATTGGTCGAGTGGTCGCAAGCGCGACTGCAGAGCATGATGTCCTGTGTTCGATTCCAGTAGCAGCCACGGAGTATGGATTTGTGCCCGGTTGATGGCAAAAGGCTCGCCCCTTATTACAGGGCACTTAAAACATAACTGGCGAAATGTGGGTGTACTATTAGGTACACCTCTGCCTTACCCTTCAGGGATTACAGGCGTGATGTTGTTATTAGAGCGGTTGTATCTTTAAAACTTTTATTTATTCTCTTTGTGCTCATATCAAAATTAGAGCATTTATTTCAAGTAGGCCAGTTACAGGCACTTTTGAATTTTCGAAACAAAGAACAATGAAATGCAGCTACAGTCCCAGTCACAAGGCATAAAAACTGTGAAAGTACTGTAGTTGCCCATTCCCTATATGTTAGGTTAGGTTAGATCTCTATGGAGGAGAACGGGCAAGAAACTCTATGGACACTGTTTTAAATCAGAATACTTTTACAAAACCTTGGTTACATCATTCATGTTGAGATGGTACATTATGTGAGAACGATGTAGCAACAACAAAAATAAAATAATTAATTCAAATAAGCCATATTCACTTACACTAAGCAACATCGAAATACAACATCTTGCTTTATTTATACATTCATTTAGGTTCCATGAATGCATAAATAAAGCAAGATGTTCTATTTTCAATGCTTTGCTCAGGATCTAAAGTTGAAAATCTAACCACATACTTTTATTTAGTTAGGGTTTTATTTATACTTCGCATAGCATTTGTAAAAACAGGTGTAAGGCCTAAAAAGATGCTACAAAAGCACAGACCTACTAGAAGGGTAAGATTCCAAGATTATTGCATTTAAAATCTTTTCTGTTCTTTGACATGGCAAATGAAACCTGCTACCTACCAAACTTATTGCTGACTGTGTTTATCAGTGTGATGCAACACAGATTTTCAGAATAATATAAGCTGATACTACAGTTCAGGGTGTTGGTTCTGCTGCAGCTTTAGAGGACGCTTAAGTCCAGTGGGCTGTGATTGGCTGATTTGATTGATACTACAAAAGAAGAATGCATGCAGTGTTTGATGCACCACAAGAAGAATATGGTGAGCAGTGGTGGTGGCCCTGACTTAGGATCAGTAAGTCGGGGCAAGTAAGTTTATCATTATATCAAAATAACAGCTTTTTACTGAATGCATATGAAAGTGTATCTACTAAGAGTACTTGTCAACAAAAAAAACATTTTTTAAATTTTTGTCTTTGTTCTGGCTAATCTCCAAAACAGCTGGTTTTGACAGGACTTTTAATGGCAGATAGCTGATGTTATAAGGAGTAACTTAGGAAAAGGATTAGGGTTCAGTGAAAAATAAATTCATGAAATTGTTAACAAAATCTGATTCAAATGTAGTATTTTTATAACAAGTTCACTCGGACGAAAGTGGCAAGCCACAGCTAGTTATAACTAAATACCAAAAGGACTCATCACAAAATTACATAATAAACTATTGGGGGGACTCTTGAATAGAGTAATAATAGTTGAAACATTGAAGTAAATATGCACAAGTTACTGCCTGCAGTATTCTTTTGATAAGAGTATTGAGCAACATGAAAGGAATGTCTAATGACTCTACTAATTACCATTTATAACCAATGAAACAAAGGAGGGTATTCTCATTTCAACATGTATATCTATATTTTTTCAGTTAACTATCAGCTGTTTTATACCAATATACATTGATATACATCTGAAATAATTTAACAAAACAAATAAGTGGCGGTTATGATTGCTATAATTGACAGCCAATGCTGATTCGTGAAGTTGATGTAGGTGGGATAAATATAACTTTTTGTTTTTAGATAACCATGGTATTTTTACTTTAAACAGTAAATTAGACTGGTTGCTACATTTATAAATTAGATACTGAGATGTAAATATTATACAAAGATTGTAAAGTTAGGTCAGGTGGATCAGTGGATGAAAAACTGATGTACAAACCTCAACTAATAAAATGTAATACTTACTTTGATAACTGGCAATAAATAGCGCAGGTCTCAAGAGACGCGTGTTGGTGGTGTCCTCGCAGTACTGAATGACCCTCAGAATGTTGGCATTTTATAGCTTGCTTGTTTAATTGAAAATCCTTTTTTGAGTCATATCCAGAACCAGCAATAATTCTTTTGTCCGACGATGTAGACGCATCGCCGCTACATTTATTTAGACTGCATAAATGTTCGCCACCATTATTTTTATTGCCAAAGTATCTCTGCAAAGACCTGACATTGCCAGTTATGAACAATTTGTTTTTCCAAAACTTTACAAATTTGCTTGTGTTTACAGAAGGCTTGCGATCGGGTAAAAATACGCCGTTAACAATATCTGTGTTGTTGAAATCTCTTTTGTTATCGACATTTCGCTGTAAATGTTTACATTCTAGTGGCTTCAACCACTTACGTAGGCAACCTGTTGCAAGCCATTTGCGACGATTACAATGAGTGCATCTCTCGTAGTTTTTATTCATTGCTGATACAAAGATTTACTTTCTCCAAAGATTTTAACTGTAATTAGTTTAGTAAAAATAAGATGCTTCGAGCAAACATGACATTGACATGAGAAGAATGACAAACGAACGAACAGATTGACATATGACTGATGATCATATTTCAGAGACAAGACTCTAGAGAGGCGATTCTAACAGTTTTTTGTGATTAAGTTGATACGAGTATAATAGGCGATAAATAAAACTCGCTGCAATCAACACGAAGAATAAATTATGGGCCAAGCTAAAGTTATTAAAAGATTACCAAAGCCGACAATGTAACCCTAATGTTGTATTGTGCTGCAGTGTACATACGAAAGCGAATACGCACTAATCATGTGACTTGTGCGTGAAGTTGACAATATTTTATTACCATTTTAATTAAAATAGTGCACTAGCACACTAAAGGCTTGATGATTTTTGTATGAAGCCTGGCCGGCCTAACTTCCGCCATTTTACTTTATTTCAATTCAAAAATAGTGGCCCCTCATAAAACCTACATTAATCGATAGCTGGCATCAATACAAACAAGTTTCGTAAAAGAGAAAATGTTCTAAAGTGTCACGTTTCCGAGATGAGCTATCAAAGTGGTACTTGTGACGTCATCAGTGAATAGATTTAAAACGAAAATAAACGTACGAATTGTTTGTTAAATATTGTTTATCGGTCATTCAAGCCTAGATTAACCGTCAAGTCAAGGCCTACGAGCGGTAAGGGAAATAACTACTAAAACCTCCTACCTACACTCATTTCCATCAGTGAATAGCACTGATGGAAATGAGTGGTATTGGTGACATCCAGTACCACTTTGATATCTCATATCTCGGAAACGTGACACTTTAGAACATATTGTTTCATACAAAACTTGTTTGTATTGATATCAGCTGTCGATTAATATAGGTTGCATGCCTGGCCAACTTTGAAAAAAATTAAAGTGGCGGAAGATAGGGCGGCCATTTAATTCGAACCCTTTTCCTGTCTATTTAAGGTGACTGGTGATTAGTGACCGATACTTAAACACGTGATTGTACTCTTGTTCTCAAACAACTTTCCCAAGGTTTTTTTTATACTCTTTCACTTATATCACAATAACACAACAACCGTATGAAACGCGCGCGCGCCTTTGACCAATCAGCTGTTAGCCGCGTGACTGTAGCGTGCCGTTTTTCGTTTCATTATTATCGTACCGTGTAACAGTGGGCAGGCAGAGCACCCGTGCGGCTCGCAAGCCCGCTTCGTAAGTTTTATTGTGATAAAAGTGAACGAGTATAAGAAATAAAAGTTTCTTTGGGAAAGTTTATTGTTATCATGAGTACAATCAGGTGTTTCAGTATCGGTCAGTAATTACCAGTCATTCTATGTATGTTTTTTTATTGCCGGGAAATAAATAAAACAATATTTGAAAGAGATTTAATCGGACACAATCTATTTGTATAAATTATAATATTTAGCATGGATTTCCGCAAACTAATGCCTGATTCTATAGCTAAAGGAATTGTTAATAGATGATTAGATGACCAACGAGGACCAGTCTATTTTAGATCAACTTATGGTATTAGTAAGATTTAGTGGCATGGTCAACGCTATTGTTGAAAGGTTTTATCTGTGGTTCGTTACCCTACCTTCTCATTGAAGTGGTGTTGTGGTGGTTTTTAGGTCAATAATTCTAATAACTATAAAATATTTGGTTGAAATGCACTGTTTGTGTGTCTTAATGTTCAACTAAATATATTTTAATTATGTGTTGTGCCTATTATGGAGATATTGTGCATTGAAATTGTTAACATTTTGTGGGAGTAATGACACTGAAGAAAATCGCGAAAATGTCAACAAAATCTCATATTTCTACGGAATTGAGTGGTTCGTAAATGTTTATTTATTAAAATACTTTTAAAAACTGTGTAGTAACGATTAGTATATTATTTAAAATCGTATCTTGACATTCACATGTGTATCATCTTTCTTTACATTTAGTACTTTGTCAGTTTTCTTATTTATTTTTTACAGATAGTATCAGCAATGTGTTGGGGAAAAATGTTAAAATTCTTTACAAGTCCCTCATACGCATGGAATCAAGAGGTGATAAAGTAGACAACAAGGTTTTGGTAAGCATTACTTAAGTTTTTTAAAGTTTATTAGAATGTTTAAAAATATGGTGTTCAAAAAAAAAAAGCAATGTACTCAGTTTTTTTGATAATATTTATTTGCACTCTAACATAATCACTACTTTCATTCATGTAAGTACCAACTTACTAATTTTTGACTCAACTTGCAATCTGTATTTTATTATCTTATCTCATGCTCTTGTCAGCTTTAGATGATTATCAGGTAATTTTTAAGCTTATTTATTTTAGTACGAAAATATTGGATTTTCTATATATTTATTAATGTTAGTTAACTTAGCCAAAAATGCAATATTTTTATAACAGACATTTGATTCCAAGCAATTTATTGAAAACATTAAACTCATAACATGTTTATTATCTCTATTTCATAATAATAGTTTTTTGTTGATATTGATAAGGCACTGACGGATGAGTCATGTAGGTGTGCCTGTATCTAACTGAGCTAGCTATGTGTGTGTGTGTTCCCTGTGGACACATACATACAATCACAATAAACCATATGCTCAACTTTAGACACAATGACTAAACCAATTTATTCATTCATTGGCTTTATTATTTTCATTGACACAAATTCTAACAGAGCTAAATATAATCCTATTGACTTGCTGGTGCTCTCAGAAGTATACAATGTTTAGTTGCAGGTATATAAATTGAAAGTATGATTATAATAAGCAAATGATAAATCAAACTAATTTTATCATTCAGCCTGATTCACTTGTGTATCAAATAGATAATTTTGTCCTGATGCTGTTCTATTTTTGACTTTATCATATAGATAGTCTTGATGGAGGCAGTTATTTGTCTATATTGTATGTACAAAATAGAGAAAGAATACCGTTCTCTAGTTACAGAATAGTTTTCACTATCATGTCCATTTTATTTCAGATTGTAACAGCATACAGAATTTTCATAACCACTGCAAAAGTTCCAACACGGGTGAGTTCTCGATAAAAAACTGTCAGAAATATAAACATATTTATCTCATAGCAACTGTTAATAATCCAATCAGTACTATATGTGGTATAGTGTATTCATACAAATCAATCAATAATCTATTGTTATCTTACTGAGTAGCAGTGGCAAAGGTTCAATAGAACTCGATTCCTACCGGCTTCCCTTTGAAAAATGGCACAGTCAGTATTCTATAGACAAATAATATAATCAAATTAAAGGTATGTACTCTGGCTTACCCGTTACGAAAATTGACCCTTCGCTACTGCTGAGTAGTACAGATTAAACTCTGATCAACAATTGAACAAGCAGATTGAATATCTGGTACTCTGATCAACAATTGAACAAGCAGAGTGAATATCTGGTACTCTGATCAACAATTGAACAAGCAGATTGAATATCTGGTACTCTGATCAACAATTGAACAAGCAGAGTGAATATCTGGTACTCTGATCAACAATTGAACAAGCAGATTGATCTGTATATTTGTTTCTGATCATATTTGTAAAGACATAAAATTTGTTCCTATAACAGCAGGCATGCCCTAAACCTTATCTAGATAGTAAGCAATTTTGTATTCAGAGCTTCCACAATTTTCAAAAGTACTAAAGCAAGCTGCTCATCATGTAAGCAAGCCTCAAGTGAAATTACTTATTATATAATGTCACATATGCAAGTCTTAAGAAGATAGTATAGTATGTTGATTTACTTTCAAGTGTAGCTGTAGGCCAAGGCCTACAGGAAACATTCATTTATTTTGCCAATGAAATAACCTTTGTAAATGATGTTAGGTTGACAATGGATTTCACCTGATGGAAATAGAAGCATTGGATAGTAAAAAGGCGAATCATCTGTCAATAACACTCATCCATGAACACAAGCCAGTGTCCATACTTATAGGTAAGTAAGGAAATTTTCATTGAAGACAGGTTTATATTGAGACAGTGGCTGCCGACAGTCACAGTCACTCCATCCTGTGCTGTCTTCCAGCACTGGACTGGCGCAAAAAATAGGTTTACATGACGCCACAACCACGCTAGCGCTGTCTTGACAGCGTCGCTATCGACAATAAATCTCTCAATATAAACCTGCCTTAATAGTAGGCGGTAGTATATAGGTGTTTAACGATGGCCGGCACGTTGTCTGTGAAGGCTGATTGGCAACAGCTCATTTAATGTTGACTGGTCGGTAGCAACAAATGTTCAAGTCAATTGCTGACGCACTCGATGTCTGTTGTCGTCAGCAAAGTGCCGACAAACTGTTCTATAGATAGGCACCCCAAAGCCACAATTTTTCGCCGGTATTTTCTTGCATGCGATATTTAAACGTTAGAAGTCGACATTCTAGACTCCGGTTAGTTACTCTTTTACATACTTATTAGATGAAAGCGAGACGAAAGCGGTAGAGATTCGTAATTTTATCAGAAAATACTACTTAGGATTCAAGGTAGATAAATTGAATTGGGTCTATAATGACTCTTAATGCAGGTTCCTCGTGATAATTCAAAGTGCGCTTAGCTTAGATACATTTATAGAAGATTCAGAGACAGAAAGCAGCCATAGAGAACTCCAAAAACTTTGTTGAAATCATTAATTTGTCTTTGAATTGTAGCTTATAAAATCGTAGACCGACATTGAGATTGATTTACGTCTTAAAACGTCCCTAGAAGAGTTACAACTGCCATTGTATGCTAATGTTATAGCAACACTCGACAAAGCTATCATTAAAATTAAAATAATTACGACCGATTTCCCGTTAATTAATGGTTAATTAATTTTACCTTGAATATAAATATTATCTGAGGTTTTTGCTGTTCGTTTTTTTTACTCGTAGTTACACGATATTGAAATTGACTTCGAAAACCTGTACGTATATTATTATACGCATTCGGTTTCTGAATCATTATTAAGCGTACATAGGTCACGTCTACCTTCAAAGTTGTAAACAAACCTACTTATCGTTATTCTTCACACGTTTGTTAATAAAACAGCATAGGAATAGAAAACATAACAATAGCAATATACAAAGTGATAATAAAATCCGTTATTCATTCATCATACATAGACACAGTAAGTACAGACGCCAGCACATCAAACTTCTACAATCTGTCAAATTTCTTTAATAAATTTTCAACTTTATCGCTAAAGCATTAGGTTCAAGGTTGATTGAGAAAATTTGACAGTTTTGGGTAGCTTGATGTGCTGATGACTGTACTTCAATATTGAGGCATAATAAAATGAAGGATGTAAGAAGTTACTACTATGGGAAAACTTAAAATGTAATTTCGATGTGAGTCTGTTTTCACTATACGATTATTTTCAGGTGAGGAAGGTACCGTGGAAGGCGTCCTAAATGTACTGCACGCACTAGTTGCAGCCTTCGACGATTTATTCCCAAATGTAGCCATGGTCGACATAATATCAAAGGTCTGTACAAGATTGATCGTATGATAATTTCATGTACTACTTGTTAGTACATAAAAAGTTTCGTGTGTTCGTACGATCTAAATTAGCTGGACAATCAACATTAATTTCTCTAATTGTCTCGCCGGTTAATGTATTTATATAAGGATAAAAGTAATCGTCCTGTGTGAATCATCAATACAAAGCATGCCAAGTGAAATATTCACTAACCACTAACATAATAAGGAAACATGACGATTGTACGTCGACTAACAATAATATGCCCCTTTTTACGTTGTTGTAGTACTTGGTACGAAAAGTGATAAGGGATTAAATAGTCATCTCGTGCGATAAGGACCTTTTAATTAAGAGTCGGAACGCAGCAGTTGCCTAATTAATTTAAAATTCGAATTTAACGTACTTGTTAATTATAAATTCATTTTTCGATTTCATTCGAAAATCACTATATGGAATTTTTGCATAGAACGACGTAGACAACAAGGAAAAATAACTAAGGCATACACAGATGTTCGAAAAGTATTTATTTAATACATTGATAAATACTGGTAAAAATCGGGTCTTTTTTTTTTCCGGATGGGAAATCATCAAATGACCCCCCCCACTCTGGGCGGAGCGGAGGGGAGTGTCAGACTTGTACTGACTAAAACCCATCCATGTTCCTTCTTTGCCCTTTGTGTTCCAGGGCCACGGTATCTCTTTCGAACAGTCCCGCAGCCCTAAAGATCGGGCCTTGCTATGCTTTTTTAAGAATTTATGCACGATGTCCATATTGTCTGCCAATAGTGCTAGTAAGACTTATTGTGCGATATTGTGTCGGCACCCGATTTGACACATTCACTGCGTCTCATTTAACTGAGAAATAGGAACAAAACTTGTGGTCCGTGGGGTGATTACTCCCCGCTAACTCTCACAGAGAGGGGATTGGTATCCAGCTGTGGTAACGTGAAGCCACGTTACAGGTCATCATCGTCAAAATCCTGAATAAAGGGTCTCTGATTACGAATCAAAAGTTAATTTAGTTTCTTACAATTGTTACCTTACTTATCTTTTATCAATGGATATTTCTAATCCCGTACTATCACAGTGTACCTTTTCTCCACAGGTAAATCTACCGTACCCAGTGCCTCAAGTGAGTGGCACTCGCAAACACTCGACATGCGGAGATTTCTCCAATCAGTACGCAGCGATGTGCGATCTCTGCCAGACGCCCTTCAGGTAACTCATTAATATGTACCACAGGTCCACAGCGTAAAGGTTTTGTCTGCCACATCATAAACTATCATTGTAGGGGTTACGGAGATGTTTTATCCTGTGCATGATTATTCAATGATAAACTGGTTAAAAATTTGAGTTTGAGAATTGTCCAAAAAAGTAAGGCCCGGATTCGCTTTCTAGTCAGTTTTATACCGAACAAAGAGCAGGAACGACAGTCAAATACGTATTTTTGACGAAATTGTTTAAATAGAAAGAAAGAAAGAAAGAAAACATATTTATTTGGCTCATGCCACAAGTGCACACAACAAGCACAAAAAAAAAAATTAAATAAATGGGCAGTGGGCGTAATGGGGAATTCCTTTTTTTATATTATTTAGGTACTATTTTCCTGAATTTTCCTTTCACATGGTTTAGAAGGTAAATCCTGCGATTAAAGGACAGGCGGCGTAGGCTAATGGAATGTCGTTAGCGGCCTTTGGAGACGGAACCCTAAAAATGGTCCCGAGCATACGTTTTGTATGTTAAGCTATCTAGGTCACGAATAGAATGGATTGGGACCGGACATAATATAAATGAAGGAGGAAGAATGCATTCTGCATACATAGAGGTCATTTTAATCGAGTTCAATAGGTCTATCCTAGAGTTTGCGGTCTCATTTCTTTATTGTAATTTGTATTTTGTTGTAATGCCAAACTACTTGTTTCCGCCACACAATTATTTTTCATTAATATCAATGAAGCAATACTGACATGAATTGCTCATCTCATTCTCACAAGATCTAATATACGTAAAACCGCAAAATATATTGGATTTGTTTTGGTTTAGTTAGTATGACTAATTAATTATCGTCATCACTACATAGTATAAAACAAAGTCGCTTCCCGCTGTCTGTCCCTATGTGTGCTTAGATCTTTAAAACTACGCAACGGATTTTGATGCGGTTTTTTTTAATAGATAGAGTGATTCCAGCGGAAGGTTTATATGTATATATTGCACCCGTGCGAAGCCGGGGCGGGTCGCTAGTTATTTTTAAATAATGCTGCGGTTTATTTTAATATTGTTGTTAATATATTTTCGTTGTTTCCATTCACATGGTTCGCCGGTGTTAGTAACCTGTAATGACCTGTACTACTCTTTGTTCCAGAGCTGAAGTGGCGTGGGATATTGATACGATATATCTGGCACATGATATCCGAATGTTACATCTAAAGGATTTTGATCATTTAGATCAGAGGTACGGTTTTACGATTTTTATTTTATTGATGTTTATTGAATGCATGTTGATTACAGGTTTTCATGTCTTTTCAATTATATCTTAAAATATTTGATTGGCTTAGATTTTTCAAAATACCGTATGTACATACGTGAACAAATTTTTAGCAACTAAAGGGTAGAACAGAATATGCGCAATATCTCTTAGCTGGTGTCTCAGACTATAAACTGGTCAATTTTCCCTACGCAAAAGGAGGTCGAAAAATAATTTGGACTCTTCGTACTAATTTGCGTCAGCCGATGCTATATTTTGTATGGAAAGTCCATCTTTTTTCGACCATGTTCCTTAGGGAAAGTTGTCCAGTTTGATGGTTTGAATTGCCACCCTTAGTGGTATAGCGCTTTTTCTATTATACCCTGTATACATTCAAACTTGTTTTTAGATTTGTAACCAATATAGTTATCTGTTCGTGCGGCATTGTCTCCAACGCGTGATGAATTTATGAGTAAAATTGCCTCTAGGTCGAAGTGTAAACTTTGAAATAAAAACGAAAACTCTAACAAATTTTGCCTTTGTCTGTGCAGAGACCTAATCCCGCTAGTAATGGCCCTACAACACAACACTTGGTTCAACGGCGTGTGCGGCGACGGCGTGCGCGCGCACGGCGAGGCGTGGGAGAGCGTGTGCCGCGTGGTGCGCTCGGCGCGGCCGGCGCCCGGGCGGCTCTCCTGGCGCGCCGCCGCGCTGCGCCACGACCACGCCGCGCGCCTGGGCCACGCGCTCAGCCGCGCAAGACACAAGCCCGCCATGCACACCGTCGACTTCTCGCAGAACCATATTGAGGATAAAGGTGACTTGTTGGATGGTTTTCTAGCACCGTGCGCTCCCAGAAGGATGTGACATACCTTCAGGGTGAGCGAAAAGCTAACACGCGTGCGCCACATCCGCCATGATACCTGTTGACCTCTCGCAGAACTATGTTGTGGATTAAAGTTATTTTTTGGATGGATTTAGCAGTTTTGTGCACCAACCCGCACCAGGCCTACGTGTACGTGGTGAATTATATGACCCGCTAGCTCTCACGATGAAGAGGCCTGATTTCTAACATTGGGAACATAATGCTTATTATTTTTCTGTTATGTGCTATTGTGCATAGTGCGGTCTCAAGACTCACTATGCGTACCTATCGCGTGTTTCTTTTACTCCAAATACGACAACGTTGCTTTATCCAAATTCTAGAAGTACAAGAAAGAAAAAAATCATTCACATTTTGCATGATGAGTTCTCTGCAAACATTAACCTTCCACCTGCGAGAAGACGCTATACCCAGAAAATTACAAACAATACCAGAAACCAGACGCTCATATAACATAATAGGATAGACAATATATGCATGTATCACTTTCATCAACCATGAATCACTTTTAGTTTTATTCATTGAATATTCACGACGTCACGCCATTGTTTGTGTTTATAGGTGCTATTAGTATACTGAGCGGGCTCGCGAACAATCCGGACGGGCTGCGGCACATCGCGCTGTCCCAATGCGGCCTGACGGGCAAGTCGGTGATGCATCTCGCGACCATGCTCAATGACAACCCGTGCCATCTCTCCACACTGTCACATCTGGACCTGTCTTATAATAACCTCAAAGATGACGTACATGTAAGTATACAAAGAAAAAAAAGAAATAGACAAGAAGACAAGAGGTTATTTTTATATATTTATTTTGTACCCTATCACAATGTTTTCTTATTTAACCCACAGGTTGCCTGGTAGAGAATGCCTTGTGGTATTAAGTCCGCCTATGTACCACTATTGTACATGAAGTTTAAATAAATAAATAAATAAATAGACTATATTTTCTAGACTTGTGACATCCTCCAAACAACACTGGGCCTGCGTGGTAGGTTATCGCCCACTACTGAGAGGAGGCCTTCGCCCCAGCAGTGGAAACTGATAAACTGATTATCTGCGTTACTGTTTTCTTCTCTTAACTGCCTTGCTCGTCTAGCGGTCGAAAGACAGCTCAACATTACCGTTTGATTCCCAAGTTGGGCAGAGTCTGACTCGTACCCGGTTCGTGGCAACTGGCTAGCCCTATATTATATAGGACTAATAAACGTAACTGCCCAATTCTTGGGTTTACTATTCACCTTTGCCTTCAAGGAATGCAGGCAAATCATAAATCTTTATTTATCTCGACATCAGAAATTACAGGCGCTGGTATATGCACAATCTTATATAGAGAAAGGTGTCTGAAGCAGGAAGGTCCTGAGTTACATATAACCTCTCCAGCTTGGAATAACATTTTATTTATAGCAAACATTTTAGTCAAGATACCAGTGGCGAAGGGTCCATAGAACTCTATTCCTACCGGCTTCCCTTTGCAAAAAGTGCAGTCACTATTCTTTATACAAATAATATAATCACATTAAAGATATGTATTGCGGCTTACCTCTTACAAAAGTTGGCCTTTCGCTAGTGCAAGATACTAAAGTTAAAATTGGGAGTAGTATGCATCATTGAGTATGTTATGCTTACTTATATTATTATCTAATTACTTAAAAACATTGTTTCAGAATTTATACAATTTCCTCGCACAGCCAAACGTTTTAACGTATTTAAACTTGACAAATACTGAGACGACGTTAGAAAACGTAAGTAATAAAGTAAGTTGTGCCGTTCAGTACACGGAGACGTATCCTGTGCTCAGTTTATTTTGCTTTATCTAACTTTATACTTTCTTCTTTTCTTACTATCGAAGATTTATAAATGTAGACTAATGTAAATTAACATGTCATTATTATCTACTACATCGAGTAGTACTACACAGTGGCGTCTCTACGATTGTTGTTGTATAAGAGCGATTGTGCCCCCGCCTCCTGTTCGAATGCCCATAATAGTATTTGTATGACTGTTGTTAAACCGATAGCTGACCTCAATGAAAGGCACTCATAAAATAGGCTTTCTGTAGCACTACAGAAAGGAGTATTCAGCCTGATACGTTCTATTGATAGATCGTCAGATCCTTTTCAATAGCCGGAATAAAAGTACAATATACGAAGTAAGGAAGATTATGTCCAAATAGAGAAACAGATCAGCCACGGTGTCTCCATCGAATATGGCACACAGAATATTCTAAATAACCCGATCCTAATTAGACTACGTGTCACGTAGAGTCCCACAGCCTATATAGAAACAAAGTACTATGAATTAAAACAAGAAAGGAAAACTGTTTATTCTCTACAACTATAACACACGCTCATTATAAATTCATAAAAAATAGGTAGCCTTGATAAATACAAAAAATAGTTTTTAAAAAATACCGTAGTGTCTATTGCGCGAAAGTTTCCATACCAAACTTTTTTTCAATTTCCTGTCTATCGCCTATTGAAAATAGTAGCCAATAAGAGTGTGGTCTGCCAGATGTGGGGCGCGCTGCTGCGCGGCTGCGCGGCGCGGCTGGGCGCGCTGGCCGTGGCGCGCAACCCCTGGTCGGCGGCGCGGCGCGCGCGCGACCCGCCGCCCTCCTTCCGCCAGTTCTTCACCGCCTGCCTCGCGCTCACCGAGCTCGACTTCTCCTATTGTAAGATGCCGCCGGATGCACTCAAGTAAGTCGACAATGTAGTTATTTCGGACTAGCTCTTGCCCGCGACATTCGTTCATTTATTATGGGCATTTCCCTTTTTGTATCGAATTTTGTTACCAATTTCAAGGGTTTTAATTTTTTTGCACGGAACCCTAATAATTTTTCTAAAAATAAAAGTAGTAGAGTCATTTTTCGCGTTTACTATCATAATTATGTTGGTCCCATTGTGAAAGTTGTTCATTGACGCATTCTAAAATATGACCACCTTTCTGAAACATGTTGTGTAAGGTGACTTACCTGATGTTACGTGATTACTGGCTGTGAATATCTGTAATACCCGGCATTGGAGGTGGCCTTCGAACAGGAACATCACCATTCTTCTTAACAAACCCGAACTAAACTTTACTAGCCCTGATTATATAGAAAAGCGGATTTGTTAGTTGTTGTCACCTTCAGTGTGCATTCCTACGTCTTCAGAATTCCGTAAGATCACTCTGCTTAGTATTTGTCTGTATGTTGTAATCATCATCATCAGCTTACAACAGTCCACTGCTAGACATAGGCCTCTTCGATCGCACGCCACTGAACCCGATTCTCGGCAACTCTCGTCCAGTTGCTACCAGCCACCCTGCGAAGATCGCCGCTCCGCAGAGCCTTAGGGCGTCCCACCTCACGCTTGCTGACTCGCGGTCTCCAGTCACGAACACGTCTAGCCCAATGGTCACCGGTTTTACTGCTAATATGGCCGGCCCATTGCCACTTCAGCTTATTTATTCTGTGAGCTATGTCGACAACTGTGGTTCTCTGTCGGATCACCCAGTTCCGGATGCGATCCCTCACAGAGATTCCAACAATAGCCCGTTACATAGCTCGCCTCCTCTCTCTGTAGTTGGATTAATTACTGAACAAATCCAACGAACTTCAAACCGTGATCTGAATACAACTTAATGTTATAGGACACGCCAGATTTTTTATTAATTGTTGACGACAATTTATTTCTAAACAGTAAACACTCACGGGAAATGGAATGGAATTGTTTGCCGAAGAATTACTTAAAAGAACGGGTGTTCCCTGTTCGTATTGGAATTCCAAGCGGAAAGGTGGCACAATCGTTAAATATTATATTTTTAAAGGTATACAACATTATATTTAGTATATGCGAAACCTGAATATAGTTTGTTCAGAATAAGTAACTGAATCGATTCCAATAATTTTTAAACCATGTTATATTTTTTCCCAAAAATGTTTAAAAAAGTTAAAAGTTGGACACCGAGCGACTTTAAGCACCTATCGCAATAATTTAGATACCAAATGCCAGATTATTATTATCAATGAGTTCAGACGACGCTGGAGGCGCGCGCTGCGTGATTACCACGTTTTTGTGCGGACAACTAGGTAACAGAGCAAGCTTATAACTTTGTGATCTTTCATGATACAGTTTTGAAATTTTGTACATAGATTTTTTACATAAAAATACTAGACACGTGTTTCAGGTTTTGCATATACTAAAACTAATGTTGTAAATATATTTTTAATTTTAAACACTATCAAAATTAAACTCCCGTTTATATATCACTCCTAAAACACCGACCCTTTTGTCTATTCCTTCTCATTCAGTAATATAGGATAGTGAAATAAGTATTAGAACTATTTGCGTATTTGTAACGAGTTAGTAAATCGCCATCGCATGGCCATTTCCAATTTTACGTTGAATATAGTTGGCTGCCATAGAGGAGCTCGTGGCTAAATAATAACAGCCGCTCGGATCGATCTTTAGGTTAAGCCGTGCTTGCGTAGGTTGGTCTGTGGATGGGTGACCACCCATTACATACCGAGTTTCCTTCGTGCCTCGGAAAGCACGTTAGGCCGTTGGTCCCGGGTGTCATTTGTAGATCTTTGACAGTCGTTAGGTAGTCAGTGGACCAAAAAGTCTGACAACCAGTCTTAACAAGGGGTATCGTATTACCCAGTACTAACTGGGTTGTGGAGATCAGATAGGCAGTCGCTCCATATAAAATACTGGTATTCAGGTACATTCGGTTAGACTGAAAGCCGACCCCAACGTAGTTGGGAAAAGGCTAGGCAGATGATAGTTGGCTGCCATATTATAAGCTGTCAACGGTCGAGTGTCATTGTGAAAAATGTTGACGACATTGTATAAGAATGTGTAAGTACGGTCTTGTGAATTAATTGTTAAGCATATTGACACCCCACGCCAATTTGCCGTGTTATATTCATTTCGGACCGTTACAGTTTATTTCAGATGACAGTCAATTAGCTTAGTAATTAATTCTACATCTATAAATCTTATGCGTCGTTAATACGCTCAGGACGTATTTTACCCACCTACGATTAAGTGACCGTTAATTTACTTGGCAGGTAATTTGATACAAATCCTGTGCCATTTCAGAATTGATACGGTGAGTAGTGGTTATTCGGAAACCGTAAAACAGGCCTACAGTCTATTTTGTATAGCTAAAATTCAAGAAACACAGATACGGTCGAAGTGATGCCGCTTGGGGGAGGCCTATAGCTGTGGACGTCCTACGGCTAAAATAATGATGTTGATAAATTTTCTAACAAAAAAATCAGCTGTTCCCTACATTTTGAACATTTATGTGAACACAAATGTGTGGGAAAACTGATGTTTTTCCGATTTTAGGGTTTGCTACTGTGGTAAAATTGTTTTAATGAGTTTAATGATCCCTGAAGAGGTTTAGGGTAATAGGGTTCACAAAATCTCTTATACCACTTTGTTACTGTTGTCACCACGATGGCTAAACATGGTTTTTCTTGTCTGCAGGAGCCTACTTCTCGGGTTGGCGTGTAACGAGAGTGCGACTGGGGTTCAGTTGAATCTGTCGGGTGTGTTGTCTTCGTCCCAGGCGGCACATGTCCTCGAGTCGTGTATACACGGCGTGAGATGCTTGCAGTCGCTCGATTTATCTGATAATAGTGAGTATTGTATTTTTCGTCCTATATGATGCCCTGTCTGTACATTATTTGCCTCCTGCTTGCTAGATAGAATAACCTCGGATATCGATGATCACCAGCCGTTAGAACAAGCGGGATTCAGAAGAGGTTGCAGTACAGTTGGCCGTATTCAAGTAGTCGACCAGGTGATAGAGAAATATCAAGAATTTCGCTGACCCTTGTATACATATAGCTTTCGTAGACTATAAAAAGGCTTTTGATTCTTATGTCACATGACAGCATCTGGAAAGCATTGAGGTCACAGAATATAAAGGAAAAATATATAAGTATCCTCAAAAATATTTATGCCAACAGTACAATTAGAGTCAAACTAGAGAGGGGATAAAATTAACATAAATAAGGGTTAGACAAGGCGACCAGATTTCCCCAAAACTCTTCATAGCTGTTCTGCAGTACATAATGAAGGACTTATCATGGTCTACGCAAGGCATAAATATTGACGGACATTTTCTAAGCCATCTCAGGTTTGACGACGACATTATTCTATTCTCGGAATCTTCAGATCAACTAAACAGCATGTCAAACGACCTTCAGCGGGCTAGCACTACAGTTGGAGTAGAAATGAATCTAGACAAAACGAAAGTCATTACTAACTACCACACGTCGCCTATCTTGATAAATAACATCCCTCTTGAGTTCGTAGAACAATACATTTACCTAGGCAAACAGATTTCCTTCAGCAAAGATAGAAATACAGAAGAAGATGATTGCTGCTCTACGGTCTAGTAGAGTAGCAATCACCTGGAAAAAGTACTTTGCTCATAAGGAAATATTTAAATCGCAGCTCCCATTGCCTACCAAGAAGATTGTTATGGACTCTGAAATTTTACCATGCCTCACCTACGGCTGCCAAACTTGGACGTTCGACCTCAAAACTAGAAACAAAATCCAGACCGCTCAAAGAAGATTGGAGAGAAGTTACCTGGGTTTCAAATTAAAAGACAGACTGAAAAATATCCGCAAAAAAACCAGCATAACACACGCACTAATTTTTTATCTACAAAGAAAGTGAAATTGGGCAGGTCACGTAGCCAGGTACACTGATAACAGATGGCCTTTAAAAACCATAAAGTGGAGAGAATCTCGCGGTACCAGAGCGAGAGGCAGTCCTAGTGCTAGATGGTACACGAAATTGTGGCGGCATAAGGTCGAGAATGGCCTGAGATGGCTAAGGACAGGGAGAAGTGGAAATCTTTGGAAGAGGCTTTTACCCGAAGGGGGGACCCACTTCAAATAATAATAAAAAAGTAACAGCGAAAACTATTCGCTAATTACCTACTACAATTATTTTTAATTTCATCGAATTATTTATGGATTGTTAAGGATTACTATTGTTAGTTGTTGTTTATTATTATTATTAATCTACATTGAACTATTTGTTGATTGGTATTGTTAAGGATTATTGTTGTTATTAATTTGAGGGAATTATTTAATGATTGTTGTTAGTAGGAATTCGATGGAATTAATTATTGACTATTGTCCTTTATTTATTTTTATACATATAATTTACATTTTTAAATATTTCTATACAAAGTAATATAATAAAAAAACATTTAAAAATATAAAAAATAGTAGCCCACTGGTATCCGAAATACCGGTGGTCAGGGCTCTTGAGAGAGGAACCTCCTAACGATACGCGCCGTGTCCAGTAGTACTGCTTTCTGAATCAAGCCCTTGATCCAGCTGCCAAGCGAGAGCCTCCTCAGATGTTTGTCGAGGCTATTGGCTATTAAGCCATTGGCTGACACGACTATCGGCACAATGACTGCTGTACTCACGTCCCACATGTCGACAACCTCGCGAGCCAGATCTAGATATTTGAATTGTTTATCTTTCTCTGCTTTCACGAGGTTCTCGTCATGCGGAACCGTTATATCAACAATCATTGCGCGACGCTCCAATCGATCTATCACCACAATGTCAGGTTTATTGGCAACAATAGTCCTGTCAGTGATGATAGATCGATCCCAATACAACGTGATATTACCATTATCGAGAATTATTGATTATTGTTATTTTTAATTATTATTATTGATTTGATAGAAATATTTATTGATTGTTTATGATTTCCTTTATTCAATATCAGGTTTATGATTATTGTTAGTTATTTTAAATTTGATTGAATTAATTATTTATTGATTTTTTTGTTATTAATCTGTTGGAATTAGTTAACGATTATTGTTATTAGTAATTTGATGGTATTAATTATTGTTTCCTTTATTTATTTTTATACAAATAAAGTATATTTTTAAATATTCCTTACAAAAAACTATATAAAAAAAAAATGCGCAAACATCACCTACACAGAATGTAGTAACTTAATTCTTTCCTTATTTCTAGGTATGGAATTCGAATTGTCTGGTATTGTGAGAGCGATTGGAAAAAATCATTCCATTACACATTTATCTCTAAGTAAACTGACGGGGAAAAGATCGTATGCGCCGCCTTTAATACAGGTATGTGAATCGTAAATATTTGATACCAAATATTATGTAGACTGTAGGTGCTAATGTTATTTTATGTTTTAGGCTCTAGTCCACGTTCTACAAGAACCTGATACTGCATTGACGTCTTTGGATCTCAGCGATTGTAAACTAAAGGTAACTGCGTTAACTATACTTTACTTTGGATAACTCAAATACTTTCTTTCTCTAAGTGTATTTTTTCCTTTTCTCTTTTAAAAATATTTTTGTTAAATTGTTGCTGTTTTTTTTTTAATTGCAAAATTATTTTATAGCCAAAGGTATGTATATCGTTCAAACAGCTATCGTTCAAAGTTTATATCTTTTTTCCCAGGGTGATCTATACGGGCTACTGAACGCACTAGGAGGAGCGAGACGACTGCGCACACTCGACGTAGGCGGTAACCTCGCTGGCGACGCGGGCGCACGACTGCTCGCCAAGGCGTTACAGTGTAACTGCACGCTGCAGACTTTGTATATAGACAGGAACGCGTTTAGCTTGCAAGGTATGTAAGCTTTTATTTAATCTATATTAATGTTAGAAAGTCAGCATTGTGACGGTTGGAGGCTATAAAATGAGCCTTCCAATTTTTACAGACTTCTAATTTTGACGCAGTTTTCTTGTAGAAGTTTCCCTTGATGCGGATTTATGGGTACTTTTCCGAACATTCAAGTTACAGTCATTTCACGCAGACATTTTATTATTGTTTACCCAGGACTGACGGACATAGCGACAGCACTGCGTCGTTCAGTGAGCGTACGTCGCGTGGAATTCCCGGGATGTGACGCGGCGGCCGGCGGGCGCGGCGCTAGTGAGCGAGTCGCCACGCTGTGGAGGGACTTGCATGAACGGTAACTACTTCTTGGAAAAGCTTGGTGAAGAAATATCAGTCAGTCAACAAGCAATTATCACTGAAACAGGGGCCAGCAAAGCGGAGGCGTGCTGGAATCAATCAACCGCAGAAGATACGTTTTAAGGCACCTCAAACACTCGCCTGATGTCTTCGCTCTCGATGCTAGGATTGATTGATCGAAATTAAGTGTAATGTGATTTCCGGCTCTTAATGTAGTATTACAGAGTAAAGTTTCTTTAGTCAGACTAACTTACTTTACCATTATTATTCTCGTAGCCTGGCAAGCAACTGCAGTCCGGCCCAGACGCACACTCTGCGCGCGATGGCCCTGGAGCGCGCGTGGGCCGGCGGCGAGGCGGCGGCGGCGCTGGCTGCGCACGCGGCCGCCGCGCTGCCGCCGCCGCCGCTGCCCGCTGCGCTGGAGAGAGCTGCGGCCGCTGCGCATCATCTACTTCATCAGTATTTGCAGGTAGAGTTTGCAATACAGTCGGTAGGTTTTGTCGCACGAAATCAAAGAGCCATCAGTATAACTTGTAGAATCCCCCTATTTTAAGTAATGAAACCCCCAGAGCAACGTGCATACTGTTTCTCAAATAATAGAGACACCTTAAACACCTTCGTAAAATGCTGAATTTCCTCTGAGTTGCTAGAGGACGAACGTTATCTAAATCTTTTCTGCTACCAACACCGATCACGAAACATAGTCAACAATTTACAAATGAAAAAATAAGTAGAACTCGAGACGAAAACACCATGATTATGCAACGTTTCGTGCACCCAAAAAAAGACAGTTGGCGTGCAGTACAAAATATTTCTCATTGCATTGCTCCCACTTTTATTATGTCATGTAAAGCTGTAGATTACAAAAGTGTTTATTCCTTCAGCGGTGCGGCGAGGTGTTCGCGGCGATGGGCGGCGGCGGCGCCAGCGGCGAGCTGGTGACGCTGCAGGCCGTGCGGGACGCCATGGCGCCCTGCACCACCACGCTGCAGGATCTGCTCAAGTTAGTATTACACTCACAATCAATAATACCAGATCTTAAAACGGTGAAGGAAAACATCGTGAGATATCCTACAACAAAAATTCGGATATTCATCAACCCTCATTGGGCCTGCGTAGACTTGCTTCTTATCACACAAGGGAATCATGTGTCGCAGCAGTGGGAACATTAGAGACTGCCAATGCTAAATAATAAGAGTATCCCTAACAAATAAATAAAATTGAAGTGTCTGTAATTTCAAAATAACAGCTTTTTACTGAATCCGTGAGGGTATTATTAGGTATCGAGATTAGATTCTATTTATGTAATCTTTCTCGGAGAACAAGTAAAAATATACCCCGATGAAAATTAAATAAAATGAGGAAACTTCTATGGCAACACTCGGGCCCGAGCGGTCGCTTTACGGGTAGTAACGTTATAAAAAAACAATTGACGATCGAACATACTTCTGCCGAAGATGGTGTTGTAACGTTTTAAAAGTTTGTTTGAATTTAGGGAAACGGTGGTAATTTGGGACAAAAATCATGCATTTTAAAATTCATTAATATTTTAACTTTCATGAATATTTTATGTTTCTTATTCTATTTGGCAGTGGTGTACCGATATGCCCCTTTCGGATCTTTTTTAACATATTGTATACGGTACTCGTAACAAATAAACTTTATTTTTTTCTGTTTGTTCCGGGTCTTCTCCGAAACGACTACACCGATTTTGACGGGACTTTTACTCGCAGATAGCTGATGTTATAAGGAGTAACTTGGCTACTTTAATTTTAGAAAACGGATTAGGGTTCCGTGCAAAAAAAATAAAATCGTTGAAATTGTTAACAAAATCCGATTCAAATACAGCTCGTACCGAATATAAACGCGCTGCTGTGGACCTATGTTTGTACCCACAGGATTACATGACGCGCGTACTATTATGCAACTTTTCACTATCAGCTAATTTTCCTCAACATGAGATAATAATAGTATAGCATAATACTGTCAACAAACATTGTCACTCACGTTAATAGTTCCAAGAGTCGCTGACTCACAAATCCATTGAAAATATTCAGTCATCGCGTTTACCCGCGATCATACCTATATCTTTTAATCTTTAGTTCATTTTGACGTTACCTTCTCGCATCGTCAACACGTATATACCGTCCTACCGACGTTTATTGTGATGTTCATAGTGAGAACCAAGTCCAAACACCCTGAGCCAAGCGTGACAGACCATCATTCACGGCACAAGCCCTGTGTTGTTTGTATGGAGCGTAATAGAGACACTGTCTGCCATACGATTGACACTCCTGCTTCGCGTAGTTTTTGCCAAAGCTTTAAAATGTGTGTACTAAAGTGCCTCGGTATCAACAGTCAGGCGGTGGAGAGTCTGGCTCTGCTGGCGTGCGAGAATGTGGACCACATAGACTGCGAGCCGATGCCCAGTGCGGATGGAGATATACCCGACTTGCTGACTCCTATATCACATTCTGGGGTAAGTTTTTTATATCTCCTCGATAATGGTGCTCATTTCAGACCCTGGTCTATCTGTCCTAATGTACCCAACAGTCATGACCCAATCTTAAAGCCTTTTTCTTTGTACGACGGGCTATTAGACATTGGTGATACTCAAATTACTATAATTATCTGTTTTATTAAGTGCTCATTTTCTTAAGACTAATTGCGGAAACCATTTTCTGGTTTTGACATATTTTAAACCAGTTTATTACTTATCTGCTGAAACACATCTGTCGTTAGTAGTGACGACTGTGTATTTTTAACTGAGTCGAAATTGAATTTTCCAACGCCTCAAGAAAACAAAACACTCTATTAAAAAAAAAACCACCACGAAATTCTCCTGTATCGTGGGTGCGTTTATAAACATTTATACTCACATACACAATCAGCTAGACCCGGAACAAATACCTGTAGATCATACAAATATTTGTTCCATCCCCCCATTTTTTATTTTCAAACTTGACCAAAAGCCATTGAACGGTTTTGAAATTCGTGTACCTGACTTAAGCAAATGAATCATTACTATGTATAACACATGCAATCATTGATTTCACGCTTCCCAGAAGTTGGATTACTTGAATTTGGTAAGAACAACATTTCTTCATAATCAGAAACAGTCATGACACTTTACATTCATTACGCCATTTTAATCTTTTGTTTTATACTTTGACAGATAACAATGTTTACGAAATTAATTGATTGCTATACACTGGTGGAGTGTGACCGTTTAGTTGATTGATTTTCATATTATTCAGTTGTTGTGTTTACTTTGTAAAGAGCAGAAAATAATTGTCTAAAATGCTAAACCTAGTGTCAATTAGTGTGCTCTTCAAATGTTTCCGTATCTCGGCTAAGAAAACAGCGATCCCTGAAAAAATTAAGAATGTAAGAAAAAGCGCAATAGTTTTTAAATATTCGAATTTAATTAAGTTGTAACTATATTAAATTTAAACCATTATTCAGTACGTGTAAATAATTTAGTAATTTTCCCAATTTTCCAGAATGAAATAATATATTGTTTCTTGCTATAAAACGAAAAACTATTGAGATATTGCTAAGTAAAGGTTAGCCTTCAGCGTCAGGGGTCACGTGGTGACTCCCGGCCACCGTAGGCGCGGGCCTGTGGACGGCGAGTTATGGGCTAGCTCGCCGTCCGGCCGTCTTATGACGACAGGCCGTGTCGACGGCGCGTTCGTGTTCCACGTGCGCCTCAAAGAGATGTCAGCAACCGAGTAGGGGTCCGCATGGGCCGATGCCTGCCAGGGCTGCGGGACTGTTCGAAAGAGATACCGTGGCCCTGGAACACAAAGGGCAAAGAAGGAACATGGATGGGTTTTAGTCAGTACAAGTCTGACACTCCCTTCCGCTCCGCCCAGAGTGGGGGGGGGGGGGTCATTTGATGATTTCCCATACGAAAATTTGTTTACAATACACTCCACACTTTCTATGCTACCACTGAATGACATTGGAACACATTGTAATTTTCAAATAAAATTTGAAATAATGAATGTCACGATTAAATGTCGCGGTAACATTTAATAATGACATCCATTATTTTAAATTTGAAATACATTCCTAATAACAACGCGAATTTATCTAGGCTACACCTTTGGGATGTCGTCGTCGGGAGCGCGGTTGCCGACGCGTCCGTCCCAAGTCAGTGGCCGAGCAACAATGCAGCAGCAACGAGATGCTATCTCTGCCTCCCTTACACGCAGAAGCCGCGGACGCGCTGGCAGAACTACCAGCACACACGCTAAGACACCTTGTCAAAGGTAAAAACTTTTTGCTAAAAACCTTTTCTTTTATTAGGACATGAATACTGGCAAGTATGTTCCATATTTGACTTGACCACGTCTATACGAAGACTGTCACCAAATGCAAGCTTCTTTTGTTTATTTTTTTCTTTCGAAGCAAGCAGCAACCTTGTCCTTATACATACACGTTTGCGTATTTGCACACGTAATGTCCATATTTTATTCTTGAGTAGTTGTTCACGATGCGGAGGCAAATTGTAGTCGTTCTAGGAGTATCATCGCATGTTTGATTTCTTACAGGTCGACCTAGACGGACTAAGACAAGGGCGCCGACGCGACCAATAACAGATCAGTCGCAAGATATCGATGAAGGTATAAGAACTATTGTAAAATACAGTCAAGTGTCTACAAAGGGTGTTGTCTTCATGCATGATAATGTGTATGACGACGTTTGTATAGATTTTCACGAAAGAGAATAAAGTTTATTCTGACTTGCACAATATAAAATAACAAACAAAAGATAAGATAAAAATATAAATAAAAAAAGAATTAGGGTTAATGATATCGAAACCATGCCGCATGCAATGTATGCGTAGCTTTACGCGTTTTCAGTACATTTAATCGGACAATAACGATTGAAGAATGCATGAACGCGCTGTCATGTAAATATTTTTCAAGTGCAATATTTATTTATTTATTAAACCTTTATACACTAGTAAAAATTGAACAAAGGCGGACTTAATCCGTTGGGCATTTTCTACCAGTCTACCTTAGGGTGATGGAGAGACAATACACAGCAGGTGCAATAACAGAAAAAAAAATACTTGAAAATATTTATAACTAAAAAATATCCTGTGGTCACAACTTACTGAGGTGGCGCGCTAGTACACTTGGGTTGACTTAGGTGGCATACCAACCGCAACCGGCATCAAACTTACTCTCTAATCTCTGCAGGGAATATGTCATAGTCCATGTTCTCTCCAGGTCTGGAAGAGTTCTGGCGTACCTGCCGCACTCCGCCGGGCAGCGAGGAGGCCTCGCTGTCAGCTCGCACGCCGCTGACGTCACGCTCGCTGCACTCGTTGTCCTCGCTCGCGTCGCCCTCGCCGCTCAGACACTCGCCCACGCTGCAGCGAGACGATACCATGTATGCAACGAACACGTAACATAGCACACGGACTGCCGCACCCCGCAGACAGAATTAGTTAGAAATCACGGATAAATAAAAAACAATAGATAATAAGACCTCTCGGACAAGCATGTTTGCAGCCTATCGGTCATTCTATTATGGCTTTATGCTAATGATGTCCTTACCTTGATTTGTATACTCTGATAACGTTATAAATTAATCAAAATAAACAAATGTATTACAGGTACAGTGTTACCTCCGGTGAAAGCACGCCGGTTTTATTAGAATGTGGTAAGTGCCCTATACAAGAAATAAAAAATGTACAACATAAAACATAGTAACTACGTAAAACCGTTAGCTAAGGCGTCATATCTCAATTCCTCTATTATTTATGTTTCCAGAAGTATCACGTTGCAAGTCTTCCGATAATGTAGGCATTAGGACCTCGGCGTCTACGCCCCCACCATCCCGGTCCTCCGATAACGTCAACACTATGGGTAAGTAAGCTTTAACATATCTACGGACAAAAATAATACTCTTGACACAAATAAAAGTAGGGGAAAATTCACATTAAATTCTGGCTATCACACATTTTTATGGGTCTTTATACAACATTAGTTTTAGTATATGCGAAACCTGAAACACATGTACAAAATTTCAAAACTGTATCATGAAAAATCACAAAGTTATAAGCTTGTTGTGTTACCTGGTTGTCCGCACAAAAACGCTCATTGATAATAATAATTTGGCAGTAGGTACCTAAATAATCGGAATTAGTGTCGCTCGGTTTCCAACTTGTTGCCTTTTTTAAATATTTTTGGGACAAACTATAACATGGTTTAAAAATTATTAGAATCGATTCAGTTACTTATTTTGAACAAACTATTTTCAGGTTTCGCATATACTAAAAATAACGTTGTATACTCTGGTATACAGTTTTGGTTAAAACCTCTGGCTTTCTTTATAATACTATCTGGTTGAGTTTTGGATTTTTTGCATCTGAGCAGCACATACTTTAGTTCGATTACTTGCTTATAAAATCGCATTTAGTGAATGATTTTGATTGGCTCATGAAGCGCCGACCACAAACATTTCGGTTGTAATCAATACCGATGTTTAAATCAGTTACAAAAGGTCCAATCATAGCAACTCATTCTGATAGTATTTGCCTAAATGTGGTTGTCCCCCTCACCGCCTCTTATGAATGTGCTAACACAGCTTATGTGCGAATTGTACGCTGGTGTGAGTGTACGCTTCACAGGACAATCATATCCTATAACAGGACTATGGTCATTTACATATTTATAGCATAATCTACAGGGTGTAAGGGACAGCCCTCCACAAACTGATGGGGTGAATTCAGTATATCATACTAAGATGACCGGTACAAGCAATTTTTTCAGGAATGTTATGGGAATCCAATAAATTTGTTTTGTTTTATTTTCTCATACGCAATGTATCGTTACCGTGGCAAAACGCACGTAGCGAACGGCAAACGCGACGACGAGTTCGATGAACTCTGTAGATACTAGTGAACAGCTGTTTTCACGCGTCGTTCGTTAGAGTATTTCAAAATCTATTGTTGATTTTTTATTTTAGCCGTATTATTTATATAAATGAAGTGCTGCGTACAGGAAATGTAATTTTACATTGAAATAAAGGAATAGTAAATGAAAAAAAAATCCGGAGAAAAATTCCGGTGGAATATGATTCAAAATAAGGAACAGAATGCACCCTGGCAGTTTGTGGAGGGCTGTCCCTTAAATCCTGTATAAAGGAAAGGTTTTTGTGCATATTATTTAAACTTGATGACGTAGTATTTTTATTTTAAAAAAAATTCTTGAGACGTGCTGGACTACTAGTAGCCGGCATCACGATTTTTAACTTCTTTTATTCGACTAGCTACAAAATTATCAGGCATTGCGCTGGTTGCCACTTTCCATCTTGTATGGTAATTGATAATGGAAATGTATAATAATGATCCAACAAATAAATACAACCGAGTATTCTGCTCCTCTTAACTCTTCAACTAACAAAGCTCAAATATTTTGCACAAACCAAGTCTGACTTCGCTGTGTGCGTGTGTAAGTGTAACGAGTGCGTGTGAATAGGGAACGGGTGCGCGCGCACGCCCGGCAAGGCGCGGCCGTGGTCCGTGGCCGGCGTGAATCCCGACAATAACGCCGCTTGTACTACCGGTGAGATATCGCATGACGTAACTTTGTTTTTTTTTTGCATGATTGTTCATTCGCCCTTTTTTAACCAGCCAGTTTTTTCCGCTCCCGTATGGACTCTACTTGAATACCAATCCGTTCTTGAATAATATTCACAATTTAAAACATCAGTCCAAACTGCCAGTATTACCTATTTCAGCCAACTAAGTTACAATGTGTCCATAAATCTCCTAGATTGTAAATCCATCATAATCAAAACCAGGCATAAACCTCAAACTTATTCGACCCTCCTGTAAAGTCGAAAGCTGTTGCTTTAAGATTCAGATAGATATTATCAAGTACAGCTAAGGACATCCGCACACCTTCATGCCGGCTCAACTAAAAGCCACTTCAAACAGCGTTCACAAAAGGCCTTTTCAAGTAGAGTTAACAAAAGGCCACTTACGTTCATTTTAATGTTATTTTCTTTCACTTTTCTTTGTCAGGCAAACGAATTCCTCCTCCCTTTTTCCAGGAACATTTAATCCCTGTAAAGACAAAAAGCATGAGCATTGTTACAACGCACATAACAGAACTTTGCTTTATTTCCCTTTTCACACACATCGAAGCTATGATGCTGCGATTGGCTATTATAAATCAAGTAAATCCGCCACCACATATATTTACTTTTTACAATTCATAATTTTGTAGTTGCTAACTTTAATCTTTAATTTTACAGACCAAAGAAAACATGATCTACCTTTCTCAAAACAAACTTATTTTGATGATGGACTTCAACCAATTTTTGATTTTAACGTTTAACAAATTGCATGTTTTATTAATTTAACTTTAGATTAATTTCGTGACTATTTATTAAATATATATTCCTAATGTGTGTTTATTAATAGATTATACAAAAGTATATTTACAACCGAATGATGGGTTCCCAGGAATGAATACTATTTTTTTTCATGAGAGAATTCTTGGTGATTGGCATAGATTTGAAACTTATTTCATACATAAATTCAAGAAATGAAATAATGGCATTAGAGCATTTCACGGTTAATGGAAACAAAAACGTCAGAATAATATATAGTGAGGCAATAAGTGTCTATGAAATATCACTGAGAGCGATAAGACTGCTCATTTTTTGCATTACTTTGTCCTTTAAAAAATGATCCTTTTTCCTCTAAAAAATGATCTATCTGGATCTTTTGAAAAAATCATTTATGTAACTTATGAACATGATGTGCACAAGACAGTGCGAGGCGAATTTCTAGCTGTGATACTCTGTGGTTAGTATTTGATGTTCTGGTGGTGGTCTACAGAAGGCGTGGAGGGGTGCGTTGGCGGCAGCATCGTGGGCATCACGCCGGGCGCCGCACTAACCAGTAACCAACTTTCAGACGCTATTCTATACTGAACGATTGTGCCCTGTGCCGTCTCGCTGTATAGGTAAACGCTTGACGCAGCTTTATGTGTGCTACTGTTTTAACGGCATGCTTTATGACTGACATCACATGATCATATTACCAACCATAACCAATTCATTTGAAACATGAAAAATAAATTCTTTATTTTTCTATTCACATTTTCTCAATGTGTCTTTTTGATTATTGTAGAAGGTTCCTGTTACTCATTTCCGACATGTTAGGGGCTGTCCATTAATCATGTGAGGCTCGAAAGGGGGGGGAGGGGTCCATAAAAAATCACGAAATATCACAATGGGGGAGGGGGGGTAAAGTATTATATCACGTGTACTTATTTTTTTCGGCAAGCGCGCGATACTCAACCGAAAAGCGGCGTTACAATGTATTTATTTTTAGTCAAACGCGTACAAAATCGAAAACGGCTTGTAGTGTGACCTTGATTCGCTGTTGCCAGGCAACGAACGAAGTGAAGTTTCCGCGAGCCGCGACAATTGTCCGCCGGACTCAGCTTGTCAGTGTCAGTTATTCTGTTGTTTTAACACTGAATACACATGCGTAAATTGTTTAACCTCGCACGTTTTGAATTAAAACAATGTCTAAACTAGGTGATCTGTATAAAGACCTATTTGCCGAGTATAAGAAAGGCAAAAAACCTAGTGTGGTTCAAAAAGAATTTAATGAATTGTGGGCTAATGCGAAACAAAAATATACTACGAAAGAAGAATTTATAAAGTGGGCTAATGATCTTTTACTTTGATGAAACCGATGTTGATCTTCAACAAAGCACTGTGCCAAGAACTGACTTGCAAGATGCTTATCCAGTTATTGGTGTTGAAGAAAGTCTTGCTAATCCGTGGTCCGAAAATATTGTACATTAAATAATGTTCATGTACTAGTACTAAAAACTTTTTCGCATTTCTTTCATTATTTTTATGTCAGTCAAAAACAAACTGCAACCTTTCTGTCTACCTCTGAACGTTTATTATAGTAGTCTTTAATTTTCTATAATAAAATTAGATGATACTTAAACCAGTATTTTTTTATAAATAAAAAAATAGATTCTTTGCAGGTACGAAAAAATACACGTGATATAGGGGGGAGGGGGGAGGAGTAGTCTTAAACCTCACCACGTATCACCAAGGGGGAGGGGGGGTCAAAAAATGCAAAAAAAAAACATCACGTGATTAATGGATGGCCCCTTATATCTAAAAGTGTTAAAATACCTGTGCTATATCTTCTACATACAAATGATGCAGAATATAGGTATTTGAATAAATAAATACTGCAGCTATGGAGTAATAAACAAATGAAGTGATAATCTGCGGCCTTGACAAACACTGATAGTTTTCTACAGTGCTGCATGGTTTATTTGGCGCTTGAATGACATTCACAGCATAGTGTGGCAACACAGCCACTGGCTGTATGTGGGTTGTGCCTTGTCCATGCAATCTGTGTACTACAGTAATAAAGAGAATTGAATAATAGTTGGATTGTACTTATTTTTCATTGAATCTAAGGTAAATCCAAACTAGTTACCCCAAACGATAACTATGTTGAAGTTAGTAAAGTTATCCCGAATCAGACACAACAGACAGGAGGTGCTGTTGGTAATCATTTGTGAAATTTTATAGTTTGTGCTGTGGATTATGTAATGAAAAAACAAAATGGCGACGTTCAACTGTGCAGCACTGTATCAGATGTGAGCGCGCCACTGGCTATCGCCAAATGAAAGCTCTTTCAAATGTGTTTAGCCCTTCATTTGTTGCTTGCTCTGCAATCGGTATGCTAGGCTCTGTATATAACGCTGCATTTAGGAACGCAGTATCGCGCATCATTTAATTTGCATGATATTATTTATTTGCACTTGTTAAATAACCGACAGTTATTTTGAGTTGCATGACTTCAGTTTTATACAATGTTATCATTATTAACAAAAAAAAAAACATAAACTGTAAGTAACGCAGAAGACAGGTAAGTATGTAGCCTATGTAGGTTTAATAAATAAAATTGGTTTATATAAAAACAGACAGTCATGAATTATTCGTCCCAAGAAATAAAATAGAATCTAGGTTGTTTTAGACATTTTCTAAGAAGATGTAGGCTGTAAATTAGTAGAAAGTATTTAATCTGTGTATATAGTCTGAAAATATACATTGAAAGTAAAATGTAGATGTTTGATCATAGTAATTACTAGTTATAATTAAGCTCTTGCTAGGAACCATAGGCAGTTACAAAAAGGCCTAGTTTGGGTCAATAGTGCTTTGTTTAATGCTACAAATATTATCTATTATTTATTATATAGTTCTCGATATTCTGCTTAAATATAAATGTATTATACCGCGTAGATATTGTCATTATTATTCAGAGTTTTACATTAATTTCACTGCATTTGTTTAACAGGTTCAATGTTACGAGATCATCCTTTAACTCCAGGTACGATTTAAATAGTTTTGTATTTTCTAAATATGTTGTACTTTCTACTGTGGCATTACCAATCTTTCAAAGGATGCACACTAGCATTATTTTTGTTGGTTATATGAAAGTAAAACGTTTTTCTCTTGTTCCACAGAGGGCACTGAAACCTAAGCCAAGCTCGGGTGCAGTCAGCGTGACGGAGACAGTTCGTGATAAGTTGAGCAGGGTTCCATGTCCAGATGTTACACAAAAACGGATTTTATCCTCGGATGCTCACAATTGTGCCAGTTAGAATGTTAACGTTTTAGACAGTAAAGTAGTTACTGCTTAGGATTCTAATATTGTATTTGAATAAAACTGATCGCCATTTTAGTTACTGTGCGGAAACGATACATTTTTAACTTCTAACATTAAGGATTGAATTGATAACATGGTCATAATAATTCCAAGTAACTTACGGTAGGATTAAAATTTAAAATTATTATAATCATTTTATATTTACTGTGATTCAGTTAGTATTATGTTACTGATTCGTGTAGTCATTAATATATTTTAATCGCTTATAATTTATAGATATTCGTAACTTATTCCACTAAAGGATATATTATTTTAAGTGGGATATATATTATTTGATGTAATGAATTATTATTTCTTCTATACAAAAGTATTTGTAAAATAATCTCGGGAGATTGATATTTATTTAGTTGAAACAGGTTTGTGTTTTGCCAATGAGCTTGCCGAGGTTTCTTGACAGACTTGAGATTTCTTCCTTGTTTATTAATTCATATTCTAAATGAGTACTACTTTCAGTATTGGACTTTCACAATGTTTTGGGCATTGATCAAATTAACTACATAATTAGATTTAAATACATCTGGCTTTTGACCATAGATTCATGGTTACCTACTAACGCACAAGTCTTCAGATTTTAGTAGGTACGCGTATGTAGAGTAATTTCACATTTTACTGTAAAGTATTATTGCATTTATAATAATACGATTACTAAACGATTAATTCAAGATTAACATAATGCTTTGTTGACTAAAGTGAGACACCCGAGGTATAACATACCAGTGGCGAAGGTTCCATACAACTCGATTTCTACCGGATTCCCTTTGAAAAATGGCACAGTCAGCATTCTATAGACAAATAATATAATCACATTAAAGATATGTACTCCGATTTACCTCTTACAGAAATTAACCCTTCGCTACTGTAACATACCTCTACTCTTATACAATATTTATAAACATACCATAACTGTTCGATATTGTTTTTAATTCCACTTGGGGAACCAGAAAAGCATAAGGCATGCAATGAGACCTACGGAAGGGTGAACGCTCGAATTACTACATACTTGACTAGGATCGTGTAATGCAGGCCCGTCCAACATACGGACCCCGGGCCAACTAACAGCCCGCATAGGTCTTGCATTCGGCCCGTGACCAATTCAAAACTTTATGAGACATCAATAAATATTGCGCGAACATTGTTTAAAAAAAATTTAGAGGTCACTTTGCATTTCTTTTGGCCGGCTGCGGTTACAAGCCCGCCATAAAATTATGTTGGACATCCCTGTGTAATGCATTGGGAGCGAGGACGTGTTGATCAATTTGTGCACTCGTATGTTATTTGCTCTCAACATAAACTCTTTTCAAACACCAGCTATTTTAGTCAAGTATGCAGTCACGTGCATGGCCACCATTTTACGTAAGGTTCAAAACACAACCAAGTTTAGTAGCGATGAAAATAATTATGAGTAGATATAATCTTTGTGAATTCGTTCAGCATTGGTAAGTTAGGAACTCGGTTCAGAAACTAAATTGGTCTTAACTAGTCATATTTTAAAAGGCCTATATAATTAATTACGCACAATTTATTTACGTCCGATTATATTATGAATTGTGGAAATAATTTGTTTGTAATATAATTTACCATGACAGATATCTTCCAGTTTATACATTCCTTTGTAAATTTTAAAGTAGACATGGAGTATTTTGAAAATATTGAACAAGTGTGATTTTAAAATGAAGTTCAAAACGTGAAGTGAATTTTTAGATTAGTGCACTTGCAGAGATGTATGTAAGGTTCAATTTTGCGATAATTTGGTGAATGTAGACTACTCGCCCCAAACAGTTAAGTGTTCATTAGAGTAAATATTTGTAAAACGATTACATTCATTTGTCTCTTGAATTCATAAAGGCTGTCTCGTACTGGAGTTTCCTGTATGTAAAATTACTGATTGAGGTAGATGTATATTGCTAAATTATTTCATAGTATTTTTATATTCATTCCAATTTAGTTGGTTTTATCTAGCTCTTTGGTACCAGACTGATTTTAAGGTACTTTTATTTTATGGTGCAATTTATGTCTAGAGCGTTGTGATAATCGTTTAAAATTACATACAATATACAATTTATTTGTTTTATTTTGCTTGATCCTTACTATCTCGCTTTATCACTGCTTTATACATCACACAAGGGCGTCGCCAAGGGGGGCAGAATGAGGGTCGATATCTTTTCCCACCTTCACAGAATAAGAACTGTGTTTGGGCTAACTGGATGGTCGTAAGTATATACGTTGAATAGTATAGTGGGGCTAATACGCTACCCTGAGGTAGTCCATTTATTTGGAGTCGCCATCTTCAAGAAGATTCGCCTGAAATCTGCGGTTGCTGAGCAGTTCACGGAGAATTCGTGTGAACTTTAGATCCTGCCAGATTATTCACCTACAAGAAGAGGAATACTGCTACAAACGCATTTTTTTTATCTTATGAGGTCTGAAGTAGGAAGGCGAAAACAAAATTGCTTTTTTCTGCCTGTCCATGTCTCGAGTATAACCCCAACGAAAAATGTATGAAAAGACCGTCACGTGACCGTCGACCTTGGGGTCGATAGCTAAACATTGTAATCTGCATCTTGTTACCTGTTACCACTAGCTACGTATGACTACGTCGGGTGAGGATAAAATGCTCTGCCCTGCCGTCTCCGGTTTGCGCTGGCCTGAGCTGAGCAAATGGTTTGTTCTTGCTAAAAAATACTGTAGTTTTTTGATTTCACTAGCATTCTCCCATGTTTATTTATCTTCGAAAAACATTTATTATCACTTGCAACGCGCCCAATTGATTCCTTTACGCGAGTTGCCTGTTCAACTCCAGGATCACACCCGGGAACCGGATCTCGTCTCTAGGATTTCTCTGTGAAATACTTGTTTGTTTTGCCGAATTGGTCAGAAATGTTTTTATTTTTAGCGGAGGGCAAATCCGTGTGTAAGTAGGTAGGTAGTAATAAAACATGGGTATGGACACATTTTGATATATTGAACAATAAAAAATATATTTACAGTCTTATGCTATCTAATGCGAATAATCAAATATATTCGTCATTATCATCACCTGCAACACATTAACAAATGTTTTCTTGATAAAGAAATTTCATCTTAGAATTGACGACGTTGGACGTTGGAATCGGTGATCTAAGTGACATTTTACCAATACTGAGGTTATTACAAAATGGCATAGAAAAATCATAATTCTCAGTGTGGCATGGAAGGTTTATGATTATCAATTTTTTATGATACTCTTCGGTGCTTTCTTCCCTAAGGGATCACAACATGTCACTATTATAATTGGTGGCCGTGCCACACTGATCTCAAGTAATGAGGTGCATTTACATACGGTCGTTCCCGAGATCACTCTGGTTCCAACGTCGTCAATTGTGATTTTTCTTGTAAATATTGATTGTGCAAAAAGAGCGAAATTATAGCTTGTCACAAACTATAGTTTGGTTCTGTATGTAGTATGGGAAATCAACAAAATTAAATGGAATTCGTTGCAAGAGCCTTGTTTTTCTTTAAGCAGAGCCTACTCAACCTATTTCACATTCCCACATTTTCTTTTATATGCATATTTCGAAATCGTCAACATTATGTACAGAATTACATTACTTTTACGGTTACTACATAACAAAACCTAGTATTAGGTACATTAGCATACTGCAAGAGGTGTAGTTATCTGAATAAGGACTGAATTAATTATTTTAATCAATTTTGATGATAAAAAGAAAAGTTGTAAACTATGTTGTTTAAAATGGTTCCATTTTTGGAAGCATGTTTCGTAGGGAATGTCATGAATGTTTCACAAAAAGTCAGATTCATACAGCCCCTACAAAAAAACAAGTGTTTTTTTTTTGTTTAAATTATTAAATCGAACATAGGCTACTGAACTTAATTGGTAATCCTTAAATGTAAGAAAGAGTTTCCCTGGAAAAACTTGAACATTATGTTTCTTGGCAGAATATTGTTTGAAATATATTTTATAATGTTTAAATCACATTTGGTGTTTGTTGAAAAAAAAAAAAGAAAATGCAATATGTTTGATGTCAATTTTTATAAAAAAAAATAATTTACAACTAGCGAGATAATTACTCCTACTAAAACAACCGTCCGTGGTTGACAGTTGAGGCATCTGTGATTTAGCAACTTGTTTGATTGTAAAGCCATCTCAGAAATCAGTAATATGTTGTGCTGGCTACACGTAGAATCGTGTAAAATGTCAAACCCTACCTAAGGACGCATGTCCACCGTAGCAATCACCGGGAAACGGGACCTAACTCAGATGTATTTTGAATGGCTGATATTTCGACCCTTCATAATCATGAGCTGATTTTAGCTGTAGAACTAAACCACGCAATTCTCGGCGGCTGAAGTGTCTCTGCTCAGATGACATGGCCATAGTAATGTACGTATAAAGGGTGTAAATAGACCCTTAACATAGCCAAAGGTACGTCTTGTTCTCAAAGCACAAAAAAATTATCGCAAAGCCGGCTTTGCAATCATTTTTTTTGTTCTAGACCATCTTCTAGTTACGGAGATATTGGGGGTCAAAGTTCCAACTTTTTCTCATGTTTTTTACACACCTCCACGACCCCCGTACTACTCAATCCATCCATCAGCACAATGAGTGCTTTCCATCGAGTGCTACCGTAAAACGTGATTTTTCACCCATAAAAAAAGTCGTTTCCCAGCAATAATTTTTGTAGTTACTTAGTTTGATGTACAGAAAGCTTGGTTGACGGCTATGTGAAGGGTGTGTTTACAGCCTGTACGTATAGCTCTTCAGTAACGTCATTTCGTTCTTGGTGACGGATCCGGTGGACAAACGTCATGTGGTATATCTATCTAATAAAATAAATTACACAATATAATTAATCTAAGGGTGTATTCAAATTAGAGGCGAGAAGAAGCGCTGCAATGGCGGTACTACAGGACCTGTGTAGTATGATACGCGTGCGATATGATATTTAGCGACAGTTAGTATGGGTAGCGATAGCTATCGTTTACAATTGCGAGTTTTTTCGTAAGAATGCACATTCATTTGTTTTGCTTAAAGCGATTTGACAAAGGCGCGCCGCAGTGGCTCCACTGCAGCCTTTCTTCACGCCTCTAATTTAAAGGCACCCTTAATTCGAACACGATTTGGAGTTAAAACGCTAACACGCTGAAGCGTTTTAACTCGCTAGAGAATTCGTAAGGAAGTCATTAGTGTAATGTCTCAAAATCAAATTGACAATCTCATTTATGTAAAATGTGGACTATAACTACAATATTATTATCAAATACAAAATTCTTAATGCTAGAGAAGCAACTACTTGTGAAAAAGAGAAATTCACACATCAACTAGCCTGATAAAATTATATATTATATCAGAATGTAAATTATCCATCAACAAGGGCAACACATAGTGAGTAAATGAATGTTCATTTCAAATACTGACTATACGTAATTAGTACCATGTCTCATGGATCGCTAGATGTGGAGAAAAACGTCACGACAATGGAGAGGAACTAATGGTTACGAAATTTGAGATCTGGAGACATTTACTTACAATCTTCAGCATTCTGTTTGTATCAAATATATATTTCTTTGCTGGAGCAACTACATCGAGAATTATAAAACCGACACTTCGTGATTTCACGATGTCAACGCACTCATTGTTGTAAACACCAGTGTTAGACTCGTCGCAGCTATCGTGACATTGCATGACAGTGAACTGTAACTACGGTGTTTACCGCGAACATCAGGGATTCGGAGGCAAGTCTTTCTTTGGTTCTTCTACATTGCTGATGTTTTTGACATCGTCCTTTGAGTCTTCAGCTAAAAATAAACATTGATAATAAGCAACATTTTATTTTAAAAAAAATGTAGAAACATACTGTAGTGTTAAAGACAAGAGTTTGGTCCTTGGTCACTAAATTTAAGAGATGCAAGGTAAAAATCTGTATTTGTCCAATACTAGTACGCACGGCAAAAAATCAAGCTATACAAAATCAGTTTATACGAATCTCTCATTGTACGGGACATCTATATAAAGCGAGGTCATGTTATACTTAAAATGTATAGCTTGATGTGTTGCCGTGTGTACAAGTTCATAGATAGATTGAAGGGGAAAATTCCGTAGCTAGACGATGAACGGTTCGCGGCATAAGCCATTATTTTAAATTGGCGACTAATGACTGAATATGCCGACAGACGTTGGCCGTCACTTCCTTATCTAACTATTCCCATGCTTAGTACTACCTTTTAAGACAGTATATTTTTGAACAGGGTGTAATAATATAGCGTTGTATTAAAGAATACGGCTATAACACAACTTATTGAATGCAAATGTAACTCACATTTAATTTCATCTTTGATTGTGGACCCATCCTTGTCAAGCCGAGGTCTTTTGCGGGGCTGTGGTGTCCGGTACGACCTGTTGTCGCGACGACCGCCTTCCCCTTCATCTTCCGAGTCCGACAGTTCACCGTCGCCAGTGATGCGCTTGTCCTGATAACAAACAATTTATAGTTCAGCATTTGTGGTGAAAGAGTAAGTAAGAAACAGAAAGGAAGCGTCAGTAAATTTATTTCCGTGTAGTTTCGTACAAAGTTACATTTAAATTGAAATAACGATATTTATATAATTAGTCTTCTAAGGAATAGATTAAATAATTACTAAAATAAAAAATATTCAGTTTCTAACTGAATCAAACATACCTTTTCACTTTGTGGCATTCTTTCGTCTTTGTCAACTTTGTCTTCGTCCTCAGATTCATCGTTAACCGCGTCTTCCGGAATTGCTTGAACCTGTAATAAAATATTTGCTTGTAATAGCTGTCTTACAACTAATTGACCTGATAAATGTGAAATTGTTTAAAACTTCAGTCTTGTAAAACTAACAAAAAGTTTTTTTATTTTCTAATCTAAATCCTTGTTACCTGAACACCAGGCGCATGTGGCAGCATTCTCAGATTCTCAAAAAGCCTGTTTTTTATTTTCTCCAAATACTCTGGTGTGTTCTGATTGGACATGTTGCTTGGTGATATGTGCAGTTTGAAGTCTGGCCCGAAATATTCGAAGTAGTCATTGTATGGGAGTTCATTTGCTATTTCAACTCCAAGCGCTACCGAGGTCTCGTAAGTCCAACAGCGTGAAACGTTACGAATTGTGTACCTAGAAAGAGAAAGGGAAGGTTAGAAAACTCGTGTGCAAGAGGTAACGGTATTTTACTTGCTGCACTTCACGAACGTCCGTCAATTATTGTAAATTAGTCTTCATATCAATTAGCATAAAAGTCACACTACACGTGGTTGTGATTTGCAACAACTTCACAAGGAATAAAACAGATGATAGTCTTTGATAACTTACCCTCCTCCTCCCACCAGTAAGAAGGGTAGGCCGAATCTCTTAACAAGTTCTACGCACCGGCCGTGACCTCGTACCGTCAGGTTGAAACAACCCAACCTGTCACCTGTTGAACAATGACAAATTATAATGAACATACCTACATCAATAAGTGAGTTCTATTGAAAAGAGTAAAATGGCCAAACTGTCCCATAGAGATTTCTATTCTTTTATGTCTTGGAAGGTGAATCAAGCAGCATCAAGCACAGTCCCATATTTAGATACATTATTTCAGGCGTCAGACGACGCTTGACACAACAATAACTACATATTGTTTAATTTTTAAAACGACAAATTGAGAAAGTAAAATAGAGACTGTAATAATTATAGTAGTCAACAAAACGCATCAGGTTGTTTGTGAATAAAAAATATATTAAAATCATCAACAACACCCCCTAATGAAGGACAAAAACAGAATATGAAATCATGACATTTTGTACCTAAAAGATTCGTTACATACCTGTTAGCGAGTCAGCCCCACACTGCAGCACCACTGCGCTGGGCTGGAATGTCTCCATAACCTTTGAGATGATGGGCACGAAGATTGACTCGTACGAATCGTCGTCCATACCGTCGCGCAGGGGGATGTTCACCGCGTAGTACTTGCCTTTGCCAGCGCCGATGTCACGTAAGTCACCTGGTTTATGGATTTATTAAAAACTACAAGAAACAGCTATTCATTCCTCATTTAGAAGAATAATCTCTAGCAAGAACAATAAGTTTTTCCAACAAGTTTAAGATTTGTTATACAAAAGAGCAGTAAAATAACCTGAACAAATAATTTTACTGTATCTACATCCTGTTTGTAAAATGTAAATGGCCAGTAATTGGTTTATTGAAATAAATGCTTTGGGTTTAAGTTATCGTAAGTCATTTTTAGAATTCAAATTAAACCTTATATCAATATCCTTCAAGTAAAATTCCCAAAGAATTCCTCTCTTTACTGACCTGTTCCAGGGAAATATTCTCCATATTTGTGGAATGATACAGTCATGACTCTGTCAGTTGTGTAGAAAGCTTCTTCCACACCATCACCATGGTGAACATCAATGTCAATGTAGAGTACCCGCTGGTGATACTTGAGCAGCTCTAAGATTCCCAGCACTATGTCGTTCACATAACAGAAACCAGACGCTTCTGATTTCTTGGCGTGATGGAGGCCTCCACCCCAGTTAATGCATATTTCGGAAGCCTGTTAAAATAATAATTGTTAGTTACATATTCTACATAAATTCTATTGAAGATTTTAAAAGAATTTACACAGCTTCTGAACTTGTATTGTGACTCTTGTCACTTTTGAGATACTGATTTCAGTAAATAAAAAAAAAAATTATGAAATCAACAAGTTGCCTTAGATTATGGTGCAAATGTTGTTTTGTCAGTCCAAGTGTAGTACACCATAAGGTTGTAATACAATGTATATGTGACCAAAAATAGTTATTACCTGTTTGTTTAGTTTGACAGCTGCAGCAACGGAACCACCAGCAGACAACTGGCAGAACTCATAAAGACCATCAAACACTGGACAATCCTCACCCACATTGACTGCAAATAAACAACAACATTAATTTCACAAGCAAAAACTTTTACCATGAATTCAGTACATGATTGACCATAGAAACCTTGGTAAAAGTTTGTGTCATGGTATCCCGTAGGTGTATCTCATGCTATAAGCATGGTAAGGAGACAAAAGAATTTAGGAGGTCACTGACATCTCATTTGTGAAAGCAACTAATTTGCATGCAAACAAGAGTTTTGATCAGCAACCTATTGCTGAACAAAACTTTTGTGTTCTGCAGCCATGCTTAACGAGGAAACGCCAGGGTAGCCCGTGAAATCCAAATTTCATGAAAAAGTCATTCAATAAGATTAAATGAACGTAGAGGGTTGTAACAATGATGATAATTCTGTAAAGCCATATTTGGTATGGTTGTGAATCATATTATAATCAACATACAATCTGACACTGACCATAAAAACATAAGAAAATTTCAATTTCATGGGCCACCCTGGTGCTTCCAACTTTAACTAATAGTGAAAAATTGAAAACATACCAGAGCTACAGATAATAAAAGGAAGTTGCATTTGCATAAATAATATAGAATGAATAAACCGTACATCTTTGCATCTGTTTGTTGTACTCAGACATATTGTCAGGCCTGATTGATCGCAAGAAGCGAATATAATCATCCGAGTGGAACTTTGTCATCTCATCGGCTGTAGCTTTGTGTGGTCTCTGAAATAAAATGAATAGTTTTTAATACTGCTTATACAAAATTCTAGCCAAATAATTTTAAATTATTTTGGTAGTGTATTTATTACTATATTTTTTTTTGATAAGCTATTGCTTTATTATTCCCAGCAATTTATTGTGTAAGTCATATTAATTAAAAGTTGTTTCAGCAACATGTTTTCGTTTTGTACTAAACATGGTCTAAAAGCATGGCCTATGTTTTGATGTTGCTGGTTGCCAAATCTTGCGCAAATTGTGTTGCGTTTACCATGAAGAGGGAAAGGGTTTTAAACATTCAGCTTTACAAAATAAATGCCATGGTCTATTTATTTTGTTTGTGAGGAAAACTTACATAAATCTCCATTTTTCTATATAATCCGTAATTTAGTAGCAAGTTGTGAGTCATACGTATACGGTGAGGTTTCATGGGATGTCCTTGTCCATAATAATAGTTTCCAATATCACCTAAAAATTAAAAAAATACATCATGAAGTACCAATTTCAACTTCATAAGGACATGTTACTCAATCCGTTTCATGGCTTGACACATAACAGCCTGTACCACACTTATCGAGATGCGAACGAGAGCCATGCGGCCAATAAGAGCGCAGAACGCGGTACAGACGCCACAAAGTGATTCATCACACATAAGCATAAAATCGTCAAGACGATTTTAAGGTCTCCAACTGGAATTAAAGTCATTTTTTTATTGTAAAATCCTAGTGAAATTTGTTTCCTGCGACGAATAACCCGTGTTTTAAGTGAATGTTTAATTAAAATAAGTATGGATGCACCGAGCGATCGTTGTGGCGGGTAACTAACTTTAATATACTTACTATCATAGTAATAACACACTCTTTTCTTGCTATGTGGTTGCATCGCCATGATTGGATGTTAGATTACAATTTTAGCACGAAATAATCACAAATTAACAGTTAAATTCACTGATAAATAAAACTGAGAAACATGAACATCACCGCCGAACTTCCCCAATTTAGCGAATGAATGAGTGAATTGAGTGAGTATGACCGAAAGTCGAAACACTCGGAATGATGAACGTCATGATGAATGAACAAATGAACAACAACCTTCAAACGCAAGTTTGCAAGGGTTGTTTTTTTTAGTACGTTTCGTTTTTAAAGCTAGTAACATTAAAAACATTTGTATTCCGTAAAATTTACGCCGAATGTTAGGCCATCTTTGCATTAATCGCTCAACTTTACTTTAGTATAAACAATGTATTAAGTTGTATCCCGCGAAGAGTTTACCTCCGCGTATATTTTTTGTTTTTAAGAAAACATCTAATGTGAATTTAATTTGGTGAAAAAAATTAAAACAGGCATTGAATAGACTCGGATTGATCATACAGTCCACTAGTTTCAATATAAAGTCCCAAACTTTATATTGAAATGTACGTGTGTTATGCATGAAATACACACGTACATTATGGTCTTATAAATAAAAAGGTTTCATGTATTTCGCTAACTTCCTTCAGCAAGCAAACTTAAAATTAAAATACCTAGTGCATAATGTATGTACTTAGAATTTAGGTACAGACGTCAGCACATCAAGCTACCAATCAAACTTGGTCAAATTTTGCCAATTAACTTGGAACCTAAATCAACATGTTGAATTATTCAACCAACACTACGCGGTCCTGGGGGGGGGGGGGGGGGTTTACTGGGGTCATGACCTCCGCCAAAATCATACAAGCCAAGTTGACAAACCTTACCTATTTGCATCCTGCTTAAACGATCAACAAGAGAAACTAACCTATCCGAGGCAGAATATTAAATTGTCGGGGCTCCTATTTATGTTTGCAGGGTTTAAAGTAACCTAATACGGAGGCTGGCGGGGTCTAGACCCATCCCCTTCGAACCTAACCTAACCTGTCCGAGTTGGGGTACCCCAAGTCCCGAGCTCGTTTCGCTCGCTCTTAAATCCTAAGCGTTTGTTGTTCTATTAATTAAAATAACCGTTGTGCCTGTTTTTAATGCAATAAAAAATGTAAAACGTTTTACGAGATGACATGAATAAAAAATGAATTATTGTTTTTCAAAAAATACGTTATTAAATAAAAGTTTATAGGGTAATTATTTTTTAAAGTGAATTATTTTCCAAACTTGTTGTTATAAAATGATGGAATGACCAACCAAGTTTTTGCCAATCGTCACTTGTCAAATGAAAATTTGTAAATTAATATTTGGTGAAAAGGCAGGATACCATTATTTAATTATTTTCGACTAGCTGTTGCTTGTGACCTTTGTTCACGGGAAATTATTATTAAAAATAAAGTATTATTTTTCCCTTTGAATCGGATTTTGGTACCAATTTCAAGGGGTTCAATTTTTACCCTTAATTATTTTTCTAAATTTTTTATTTTCTTTTTATTAATTAAAACCTGCTAATAACCGCTGGTACGCCGGCACTGAAAAGGGCTCGACGAATAATGTCGTTAAGCTGGCGTACCGTGTAATACGACTGGCGTTCCTGTAGTAGGACAGGCTATGGTGTCCGAGGCTGTCGACAGATTCACCGCAGTGACACAAATGCGGAGCAACACAAGGTGCGCCAAAGCGGGCACGCTCCACAGGATTTATTGACGTGTTTAAAAGGTTATTCAGTGAAATACTGCAAGTCGGCACGTCCCACTGTCTCTGGGAGGATAGGTTGTTGGGCAAATCCGTATTGTGACAAGCCATTTTCCCAGCGTAAATAAAAGTAGCCTAAATCTAAAATTTATTTGTTTCGAATCAATTGCTAAAATATTACAATCTGAGCTCCTGTAGTTGCAAGCCCAGACTTGTCAAGCCATTATTTTCTATCCATTATTTTGAAATTTGTGATAGTTTGTCATGCTTGTGGAGCCTCCATAATATCAATATCAGCAATAATCGTTTTGTCCGCAAATAAATCGACTAATACAGTGAAGCATAGGTGAATGAAACGGACATCACTACGAAATTATAAAATTCGTTCGTTGAGCCAACTAGCAACTATTCTATTCTCTCACTTCTCTCCTTTCGGCGTTAGCAGTGGTCAAGGTGGGATGTGTTCATTAGTCCTTGTGATTTTTTTGAAATTGCATTTAATTCATTTTAAAGTTAAAATTGTTAATTCTTTAAGACATTAAATGAAAAAATAATAATTCGTTTAAGTGAATAGTATTTTTTTAATTCAAACAAAGTGAAATTATTTCGATGTGATGTGTGTGGGATTTTAACCATCGTCCATTTTACTTTCAGAATCTACCCTGCTACATAAAATAATCTTCAATTACTTTAAACATCGTGGATTAAATCACATCACTCAAAATGTAAGTATTAATTTTGTATACTATAATAGTTGATCCCATAAATATTTCGATTAATTTCGTGGTATTTAAGAAATTATTCAAGATTGTGTTCATCTCTAATACTTCCGATCTATAGCTAGTTAGTTATAATGTGTTGGCTGCTGAATCTTTCACTATCCCATCTTGCCAATATTATATTAGGAAAGAAAAATGTACTTGTGTTTTCTTGTATCTATTAACATACGCATGGCGATTATTAATTTCCGGAGTCTGTGCTGAACTGCTAAAACAGGCTGACACGCCATTTTGTGAACTCGTTATTCATTGATCCATGGTGGCGTTCGAACCACGCATGCGTGGCAAACCCTGCATAGTGACGCAGTCCCCTTTGATCAATACCGACGGCTAAAATTGTTAGGAATAGCTTACGTACCGAGATGATTCACGTTTCTCAGTAAGTATAAACGTGATAAGAGCGATAAAACCGGCTTCACACACGTGCAAACTCTGCTTATTCATTATTGCAACACGTGTTTGCCACAGTTTATGAAATTATCTTTTGATTACTTTTGAGTACCTTCTAATTTTCAACTTTGTTCATCAGGTCTAGTAGTTGGAACAATAGCCGTGGTGGAAGCGGCGGTTCCAAATTCGGCGGAGAGAGGAAGTTTGGAAGCAGCAATGGTTCGTCCCGATTCAGCAATGGGGGATCGAAGTTCAGTGGTAGTGGAGGAGGCGGTGGTGGCAGCAGATTCGGCGGATCTGGTGGTGGTTTTGGCGGCGGTGGCAAGAAAGACTTTACTGGCGGTCAAAACATGCGCCGACCTAACTGGGATTCAATGTCCCTGCAACCATTCAACAAGGTTTTCTACAACCCACACCCAACAGTACTAAGCCGATCACCCTATGAAGTCGAGGAATACAGAAGCAAACATGAGATCACTGTCAGTGGAGTAGAGGTCCCTAACTCTATTCAAAATTTTGATGAAGCCAACTTCCCTGACTATGTCAATCAGAGCATCACCAACATGGGCTACAAAGACCCAACACCAATCCAAGCACAGGGTTGGCCAATTGCCATGTCCGGAAAGAACTTGGTTGGTATTGCCCAGACAGGTTCAGGAAAGACTCTAGCTTACATCTTACCTGCTATTGTGCATATAAATAACCAGCCTCCTATTAGGCGTGGGGATGGCCCTATTGCTTTGGTGCTGGCACCAACTAGAGAATTGGCCCAACAGATTCAGCAGGTTGCTTCCGACTTTGGTAACTCTGCTTATGTCCGCAACACATGTGTATTTGGTGGGGCACCCAAGAGGGAACAAGGCCGTGACTTAGAACGTGGAGTAGAAATTGTTATTGCAACACCTGGAAGATTGATTGATTTCTTAGAAAAGGGCACCACCAATTTACAAAGATGCACATATTTGGTCTTGGATGAAGCTGACCGAATGTTGGACATGGGTTTCGAACCCCAAATTAGAAAAATCATAGAACAGATTCGCCCTGATAGACAGACTTTGATGTGGTCAGCAACATGGCCAAAAGAAGTAAGAAAATTGGCTGAGGACTACCTGGGAGACTACCTACAAATTAACATTGGATCACTACAGTTATCAGCTAATCACAACATTCTGCAAATAATAGATGTCTGCCAGGAACATGAGAAAGAAAACAAGTATGTATTACCTTGCCTTAACTTCACTAATCATTTTCCCAAATAAGTTGACAATGATGAATATATGTAAGAATGACAGTATTTTGATTAAAATAAAATATTTTCCTCTAAGAAGATCTGACCAGAACATATTTCATAATGCTTAAATCAAATGTAAATGACTTTCTACATTTTCTAATTGAATCTACTTTTGCAGATTAAATGTACTTTTACAAGAAATAGGGCAGAGCCAAGAGCCTGGTGCCAAAACAATTATCTTTGTAGAAACTAAGAGGAAAGTAGAAAATATCACTAGGAATATAAGACGATATGGGTGGCCTGCAGTATGTATGCATGGCGACAAAACGCAACAAGAAAGAGATGAAACATTATATCAGTTCAAACAAGGCCGTGCCAGTATACTTGTGGCAACTGATGTTGCAGCCAGAGGACTTGGTAAATATACTAGTTTTAGAGTTTCTGCAGGGTTTGTGGAGACTTGATATTTATATTACAACATGTGTGCTTACTTGTAAAACTGATTGTACCTATATTTTTAATATAATTTAACTCACAACTTTATACTTTCAGAGGCACTGGCGGAAAGTTATTGTGTTCTATCCGATTACTGCCACAATTTATTGGGCAAGTCACTACTGCACTGGATTTGTAGATGATGCTTTAGTCTGAAGCAGTAGAATGCAATAACTCGTCATTATAACGGTGCCTCATAGGTGCCTTTCACTGTGATGGGACCCGAGGCCGGAAAGCTTGATGGTATGTCCGTCTAACTACGGACGGATACACTTGAGAGTGTGGAAAACCTGGTGATGCACTAGTTTATAACGATCAGAGTACCGATACATAAGATTCTCCGATGTGCATTGTTGAAAAACTTGACCACAGTTGAGATGTTATCTGCAGAAGGTCAAGGGTTTTCTATTTCGGCCAAATGGAGTTTTGGATGGGGCAATATCAATATTACAATGATTTTACAAACATTAACATCTACGCCCTTAATAAGACTCCAGGGTTCTGAGTGAGAGGCAAATATTGAATTGTATTTGGTACAAATCTGTGTAACTCATTCATGTAAGTAATACGCGGCTATGAGTTACCATAACATTACACAGATTTTTTTTAAGGTTAACTTGCTCGACTAGTAGATTTCTTTGTTTTGTTATCAAATTACTGTTCTTAGCTTTTTTTCCTTCATCTTATGTCAAAACAATTTAATAACATGTGTGACTTTTTTACAGATGTTGATGGAATAAAATACGTCATAAACTTTGATTATCCAAACTCATCTGAGGATTACATTCACCGAATTGGAAGGACAGGGCGTTCTAAATCAAAAGGCACATCATATGCCTTCTTTACGCCATCAAACTCTCGTCAAGCCAAAGACCTTGTGTCAGTACTTCAGGAAGCCAATCAGGTCAGTTGAGCTACTTGATTTTTGTAAATTTCCTCATACCTTTGGCATGGGTACACTTCTACATAGTGTAACATGAATGCGTGTATGAGGTACATTAATGACAGCTATATGCCTTCGGTGTCCACACAATGTTGTCTGGATCCCATCCTCAGATGTTGTGACAAACACTTGAATCTAAATCGACAAATTCCGGCTACTTAAGCCTGCTTGCACCACGAATCGCTAAACGCGTTTAACGCTAAACATATTTAAAACATCATTCTGTCTGTCATCTTTAAACGATTGATAGAAACAGAACGATGTTTTAAATGCGTTCTACGTTAAACGCGTTTAACGATTTGTTGTGCAAGCGGGCCTTAGTATTACTATAATATATAGATAATATTTAACAAATTAATGTTATTTCAGGTGGTGAACCCTCAACTCCAGACCATGGCCGACCGTTGCGGCGGTGGCGGCGGAGGTTGGAACAGAAACAGGTACGGAAGCGGCCGCGGCGGTGGCGGCGGCGGCGGCTCCTTCAAGCGCGGAAGCAACTTCGGAAGGGGCAGTGGAGGCGGTAGCAACGGTGGTCCAGGCCACAAGAGATTCAATGACTATTAATCTTAAAAGTACAAATTATTTAATTGTAGCAAATCCTCATACGAGTACTTGTGTGGAATTTAGTATTAAGGTGTGTAGAATGGTTGATATTGCAGTTTGTGGTTACGTGACAGGCTAGATTAAAAACAATTCAATTTTGTCTACCTACTAGCATCTTTAACATCTCTGAATGTACTAAGTATATTTTGTTAACACTGTGATATTTTTTTTAACTGTGATTCTGCAGAGGATTAGCTAATTATAGTGCTACTAAGACGGTACTTCAGTATTTGTCTTGTGGAGGACTTGCTCTCATCTATTTATTTAATTTAAATAATAATTTCATGAAAATCTCGTGTGAGATAATTTCATCACTTGTGCTCGTCATTCCATGCCCCCTTTTCCGATAACATGTAATAATAATCAATAAATATAATAATTAAAACGAACTTGTTTTACTTCAATATGACATAACATCACGCCTGTAATCCCCGAAGGATTAGGCAGAGGTGTATCCAATAGTACACCCACATTTCGCCAGTTGTAAAGAATGATTTCCACCAAACTGCTCATCTCATCCGAGCGGAACGGATTTTACAGTCTAAACGTTTTGAGTCTACACAGTGCCGCTGGGTTTATGCCAGCATTGTGTGTAGGAGCAGCCTTTAGCAATCAAAATGTAGAATCTACCTATATACGTCTTCTACAAAATATCTATACCAGCAGTACAGCCGCTATAAAATTAGAACAAACAGGTCCGCATGTGCATCTGGATTATTTTTAGTTAAGAATTTCTTAAACAATTTAAGAAATTCCCAAATCTGTAGAACATGACATTACGAATTTATGGCGGTGTATCTAATGCCCTCAATTCAGTAATGTCTGGACTGAGGAATCTGCAAAACATGAATATATATGAAGAAATACATAAATACGACTAGTATATTTTAGTTACATAGGTACTTCTGTGAATTATATAGTTAAAAGGAAATAATGACAAAAGTTAATTGTTAAAAAGTAAATGAAAGTCTAAAACGTCGGAACTGAGGGGCCCAATATTTTCGGTCGTTCCCGCTGGTTAACTATTGGGAATGATGCGTTCTACTGGTTAACAGTGTCGACGAACGTGACATTTTTTCCCAATAGTTAACCAGTAGAACGCATCATTCCCAGTAGTTAATAGTATTAACCAGCGGGAACGACCGAATTTTTTCGGCTTTATTGACTAGGCTTGACCTAATAGATTAACGCAAATTAGAATAAGATTTTAAGACTAAAATGTAACATATCGTCCGTTCTTCTAAATGCCATACTTTACGAGAAAATTAGTTTTATATTTTTTATAGGAGAAAATTTTGTAGGGTGCATATGATTTTGTGATTTTAGTTTAAAAAAAAACGCGATTCGCCTGTTGTATCCGATCGAAATTAGAACACGTCAGCACTGTAGGAATTAAAACTATTTGACTAGGGGCAGAAACGGGATACTTTCGTAAGCGACGATACGGAGCCGCCTATCATATGCGTCGACATCCTGCCGGACGCGATCGTTCCGCATCAGTTCGTATCCTTTCCGATTCGATGCGATGCGTGCCGTTTGTTGGTAATCATTCTTTAGTCCCCACATGTAATAGGGAGCGAGCCTATTACCCTCAACAGGGCACAAATCCAGACTCCGAGGCTGCTTCTGAGAAATGCCAGATTTAAAAACCTATTAACACAGCCCGACCAGGAAAACGAATCTGAATCCAGGACCTCATACTCAGCAGTCGCGCTTGCGACCACGGCCAAATGCAGCAGTAGCTTCTATTTCAATATTATTAATATTTATCTATCCCAACACAATCATATTGCCCGGTTTACATTATTCCACTATAGTCACAGAGCATTATTGATTAATACAGTGGTCCAATACAGCGCTGGATTGCAACTGGATTCTAAACCCCTCATCCAGTAAAGAGGGTTTTCGATGTTCTTTATCCTTTTCCGTCGCTAAGAACTCATTTGCTGGATCGAGAAACGGCGGAAGTGCTAATGCACCACGAGGGAGCGTGACCGTCAATATGAAGGATCAAAAAAAAATAATAACATTCATCTACTATTCCTACCTTTGCTATAATTTTAGCTACCTCATCATTTACATAATATTTTAACAAAATGCTTGGTCCCTTCATCTTGATATCATGATGGAGGGACCAAACTGATAGACTACTCCCTGGAATGTTCTACCTACTTAGTGTTATAATACCTTCATTCTACCTTAATATTATTGATTTTGGCTGCCCGAAACTTATATCGTTGATGAGGTAGATAAAATTATAGCAAAGGTAGGAAACGGACATTGGAAACTTGGTTCCTTCATTTTAACGGTCACCGCGGTAGCATCGACAACATCGTGGTCTATTTTTTATTTGACACTATTTTGTATTATAATATTATTAAACAGCAGTTGCTGTACGACAATAAATAAAAACACGAAGGACGTTAACCGGTCGGTGCTAGCCTATCACATCACAAATGTTACATCATTATGTAGAAAATGCTGAATATGAAAAATAATGTCCTGTGACTAAACTACTGGATATATTCGAATGTTTTTTTGTATGCAGACTGGGAACGTCATGAGATATACGCAGTCTAATGTATTGTCGGCGCCACCCTGTATACTATAAAGGGTGTAAATAGACCCTTCACGAAGCCGAATGGAACTTGTTCTCCCCGTTTTTGCGTTCTTTTTTTGTCTAGACCATACCTGGGAACCTTCTAGTTAGGGAGATATTGGGGGTCAACATTTTCACAAGTTTTTTTTTAAATACATGGTTTTAATGTTTTACTTTAAACACCTCCACGACCCCCGTACGCACGACGGCCAATCAAGCTTTACAAATCCAGTTTATGCGGATCTCTCATTGTATAGGAAATCTATACAAAGCGAGGCCAAGTTATACTGGAACTGTACAGTTTCATGTGCCGCCGTATGTACTATTCAATTCATCCATCAGCACAATGTTTTGAATGCGTTTCATCGAGTCCTACAGTAAAACGTGACTTTTCGCCTTAAAAAAAGGTCGTTTCAAGCAATAATTTTTGTGTAAAGTTACATAATTGGATGTACAGAATGCTTTGTTGACGGCTTCGTGAAGGGTCTGTTTACACCCTGTATATGTATAATACGAAATAGTGACAAATTAAAACCGAAAAAAGAAAAAGAACAATCACCACCGCTGTTGAAGATATACTAACGAAATTCCTATATAATGTTGTTTTTATGCATTGTTGTAACATTTAGCGTGTTTTTGTAGTTTTCTTTTCTCCTTATGTAATTTAATTTTAATTCTTTTTTTTTTCTTCACCATGTGATTTCAGATACAATTTATTGTTCATGAATAAATGACTAATGACTATAGGAATATTTTTCTTTTAATTGTGTCAAAATAGTCGTGTACATACACTTCGAGTATCGAATGCTGTACACGACTTTTTTGTCCCTTCCCATCATATCCCAACACTAGTGAAAACAGATTCTTGATGTCCCATCCCAACCAAGTCTGCAACTTTGACAACTATTGTCGTTGTCATTGTCAAAGTCAGTCTTTCAGTTCAGTCAAAGAATGTCATTTGCTTGCACGCATGTGATTTTTCAGATATTTTAACTAATAATTTAATAATAACGTTGCTAAAATTCTAATAATCCAGTAAAATTCAAGCAGTTCTAAGGTGTTAATTTTCTGCTGGCGCAGCATTCGGCATTGTGGTTTTCTTGTTTTGAGACCGCTTCTAACCTTAAAAATTCTCTACGGACGCCGAGGAGACTTCTTCATAATCATTCTTCTGCAACGATAAAACATAAATTTAACTATGGCTTTAAATATATTAACGAGGATCTTGAATAGCAGAAGTTTACGTAAATTGTAAGTCCAAACTATCACTTCTTTGCCAATTTATATTTGTATTACTATTTCATGCTCATGTATTATGTGCTCATTTATATTTCATAATACCATCATCATTCTTTTGCCCTTATCCCAATTCATTTGGGGTCGGCGCAGCATGGCTTCTTCCATACTTCCCTATTACTCGTTATCTCATCAGACACCTGTTTTCTTGCCATATCATTCTTTACACAGTCCATCCATCGTTTGTTTGGTCTTCCTCTACTCATATACCCATCCACATTACTCATACTCAAAACTTTCCTAACACATGCCCATACCACGACAACCAATTACCACACAAGTTTTCAGTCACCGGCGCCACTTTCAGACTTCCTCTTATATACTCATTTCTTATTTTATCTATTCGTGTAACACCACAATAATAATAATTGATAATACCACCCATATAACCGTTTAATGCTTTTTCCAGAATATCGCATGGTTGCAAAGAGTATACTGCAGAAGTAACATCAGTTAATTTAATAAAAAGTGTCTGTATACCTTACTCAACTGTCAACCATGAACATATTTTAAGGCAATTCAAGTACAACACACAAAATGCTCAACGTTATTATGCAACAAAACCTGCTGAGCTGGATGAGATAGAAGACTATCGCAATGAACATAATATCACAGTTATTGGAAAAGACATACCAAATCCATACATGGCAATAGAGAATAGTGAATTTCCTGACTATATTAAAACGTTTTTAAAAAGCCAGGGTTTTGAGAAACCTACAATAATTCAGTCACAAGGATGGCCTATTGCCATGAGTGGGAAAAATTTTGTAGGAATTGCACAAACTGGTACAGGGAAAACTTTGGCATATTTGTTACCTGCTGCAGTTCACATCAAGGAGAACAAGGCAAAGAGAGGACTGGGTCCCATTGTACTTGTACTTGCCCCAACTAGAGAACTAGCTCGACAGATAGAGCAGGTGGCAAAGGACTTTAACAACTCGTTGGGCATCCGTTGTGTCTGTGTGTATGGAGGAGCAAGTCGATCAGTTCAGGCTGAGCAACTAAAACGTGGAGTTGATATACTTATTGCCACTCCAGGCAGGTTGAATGACTTTATTGTCAGCAAAACTGTGTCACTAAACCGATCTACCTATGTTGTGTTAGATGAAGCAGATAGAATGTTAGACATGGGTTTTGAACCTCAAATTCGGGAAGCCCTAGAAGGGGTCCCCCTTGAGAGGCAAATTCTAATGTTTTCTGCGACATGGCCGAAAGAAGTTAGACATTTAGCTAAGGAGTATCTCGGAGAGTTTGTGCAAGTTAATGTGGGATCAACGGAACTGTCTGCAAACCATAACATAAAGCAAAATGTCCATATCTGTGACTTTGACCAGAAAATGGATTTGTAAGTATTGAGTTTTGAGTATACAGGGTGGATATCCCACCCACACTAAAATGCTTACCACATTTATGCAGGTACATCATTCTGAACCCCCCAACACAATTTTTTTGTTGGTTATTTAAAAAAAACAAACCTACAAAACTGCAGTAGCTACTCGGTCAAAATGTATGGAACAGTTGATTTAAAAAAAAAAACAGACGAAAAATTTACATGTGGTCCAGAACGATGTACTGGATACATGGTAACCGTTTTAGCGTCGGTGTCTCTTCCACCTTGTGTACTTTGACAGTTTCCTTTATTTTGACATTACTTAAACACTGCTTGACTTTACAGGTTTAAATCTCTCATGCATCAGATATCAGGTGAAGGATTTGGCAAAATGTTAATATTCTCGAATACAAAGAAGTTTGTAGATACTCTAGCACTCACACTCAGGAGGAATGGCTGGCCAGCAGATGGGATTCATGGTGACAAAACACAATTCCAGAGAGACAAAATTATCAACAAGTTCAAAACCGGTGTGACAAATATTTTAGTTGCTACTGATGTAGCTGCACGAGGTCTTGGTGCGTATTCTCCTTCTGACTACTATCAATGAAAATTGATTTCAAATAATGTTTGTTTCACTATTTTTATTTCATATTTTAATCTATTTACATTTTTATAGATGTGGATGGTGTGACACATGTGATCAACTACGATTTTCCAAATACTTCCGAAGACTACATCCACAGAATAGGGCGCACTGGTCGCTTAACAAATAAAGGAGTCTCCCACACCATACTCACTGAGGATGATGGAAGACAAGCAACGAGTTTAATTGATGTTCTCAAAGAAGCTAATCAGGTAACTTTTAATATATTAATCTTAGTGATTATAGGTTTTACCATCTCCCACCCTGCAGACGACAAAAGGTCGCAATCGGCGTCAAAACCCACTGGCCCCGCAGCTTTGTGAAATGCTACATTGCTTAGCAGTAAAACCTGTTACAGAATGTCTATGAAATTCTAGCTTTGTAGACAAGGCAGGGACTCAAGCAAGACAGCCCTATGAACTGATCCCACCCCAACTTTTAAACTAAGGACGATGTAGCTGTTTTATTAATAAAATCATTACATAATTACAGGAAATACCAGCAGAGTTAGAAGATCTGGCTCGTTCTCACTATACGTCAAAAACAAAAGAAAGGCAGTCAAAATGGAAGCCAAGGCAGAACAACTATCAGTCCAATCGAAACAACTACCAGTTTAATCCAAACAAGAGGTTCAACCGATTCGACCGCTCTGACCGATCCGACCGCTCTGACCGATTCGACCGCTCTGACCGATCCGACCGCTCTGACCGATTCGACCGCTCTGACCGATCCGACCGATCGAGAAGTTTCAAGAGTAACAGATATGATGACGATTATTAGTTCTAGTTGATTACCTAGTTAATTAAGTTCGGTATATTATTGTAACCTGTGTGATAGCATTAGTGTAATATAGTTTCAAGTTATTGCAATGTTTGAATTTTTATGTCCCTACCTCAACGTCTGCAATAGTAGTTCCGCAATCTGTATATTTTTTAATATGTTGGGGTGGTTAGGACTGCCGAGTCCATGTAGTGTTGAGCCGTGAGCGCCGCCTATGGAAATATGCCATACTAATGACCCAAGTTGAATGCTCCAGTGCCTGTAATTATTACACAAGCAACCCGTAGCCTTCAAATTGAAGTCAGGAAAAGCATCCCAGGCGACTAAAAAGACTCCGTACACACACATGCATAAACTCAAGGGTAGGCAAAGTGTAAAGAACGCTACTTCCTTTGCAAGTAGGTTTTTCAACTAATCTGTAGTAAGATCTGAACTTAGACCATGATTTATCTGTGTAAAAGAGTATAATAATAATGGTAAAACCTACCGGGTCGGACTCCGGACTGGCTGCGGACTGGATCGGACTTTAACGGTAATTTAGTACGTTCATTATCTGCCAAAGTCCGGGTCGTTTTGGCAGCACCTTTAACCGACCGCCATTGTCACATATACGTGATAAGCAAGTGCGTGCCCTGTACACCAAACGACACAAACATGTGACAAAAAGGTAGGTGAAATTGTGGCTTGGCGTGGAGGGCACGCGCGCGTGTTTATGCTACGGCGATCAAAAGGTTAAAAGCCGGACGCTGAGTCAAACAAGCATGTAAAAAGTAGGTGATGAGACATTTCGTCCTTAGCGGAAAGGTTTTTTAAATGATCCTTAGTAATACCTTAGGTTTTTAGTATAAAAGGCGTCGCCAGCTTTTGAGATATACTTCAAAAATGTTAGTACCTCGGTTACCTCGGATTGCTTAGAATTTCGATACTTGTTAGTTGTTTATATAGAAGTAGAAGTTACCTACTATGTTCGAAGAGTTATTAGGAACTAAAAGAAAATATAAACTCTCCACTTCAGATAATTTAGCTTTTCTTTAGTCCTTCCATTCAGAAATAGATGTTACTAAATCGACATAGGGCGACAATTTTAAGAACAAAATGAACTATGTCTCCAAGAGCGAGCGAGGCGACCATTGTTTCGACCCAGGAGTGACATAGGCGTTAATTGATCGACAAGTGCAGACAAAGTCAACATGCAAGAGGAAGTAGGCTGCAAGAACGCGCTCGAAATTTTTTAGTCACCTTGAATGGACAGATTAGAATTGTTTCGATCCTTCATACAGGAGTTACTTGTTCGACTTTTAGACAAATTCAAGAGAAAGTAATCTAAAGAGAAGCGAGCTCGAAAATTTTAACATTTTACCTTGGATAGGTTAGAATTGTTTCGACCTACTGGAGTTACCTGGGCGAATTATAGACAAAGTTCAAATTGAAGAGAAACTAGGCTGCAAGAGCGAGCGAAGCGAGCTCGAAAATCTTTACATCATTGCCTCGAATAAATTCAGATAATTATGTGAATTAAGATCAAAATGTCCACATGCTCCATTTTTGCCTATGCTATAATTGCCTATTAAGGCCTCGGGGCAAGGACCTCCTAATTTATTTTATCAGTGCTCAACATACAACAGTTATTCTGTGGTTGGACCACCGAGGTAGTTTATTTTACCACTTTTTTAGCCATAGGTAAGGAGTCTATATACCCACCGTTCCCATGGATACATGTTGACATTAAACAGCGTCTTGAATATTGCAAAGTATTGCATGGAACCAAGAAATCGTGAATCGTGTAAATTAAAATCACTACAATCATGAAGTACGAAGTACCAAAGAAAATACCCAAAGCTCCTTGCAAAATCTTGGCCTTGCCTGAACTTGATACAAAAACCGTTTTAGATGTGGTGGAGGAGAGTTTTCAAAGTCTTGGCTTGGTGAGGCATCATTTCACTTACGTTTGTGAAAATGTGTGCAAGTGTACCCTTCTTAATTAACTTATAATGATTCTCATTGCTTAAATGAAGAAAGCAATTTTTTTCAGAAAGCCTACGCCATCCGTATGATATACATCGGCGAACACGCGTTGTCTAAAGAAGAAATTATAAAGATCATCTCCAAAACCATCCAGATAGTGAATTCTTCTTATTGTGAGATTAATGTGTGTGGTCTACTGCTTGTATACGACAGTTACTTTGTTCATACACTTGAGGTTAGTACCTACTTTATAATACACTAGGGTCTAGTAAATACCTAGTCATATAATCGAATATAAGTCTATTTTTCAGGCGATGGCTCGCCTGACAAAATTGACTTATATTCGATACACAACAGTTAGGCATTCGTCAGACCTACTTCTACTTCCAAATCTGAGCTGTTAATCGGTTTTCGGACCTGTTTTTGTAGTCTCTATACATATAGTTTTTCTTTTCAAATCTTTTAGGGCTCCGAGGACACTATCCACAGGCACCTAAGGTTTTTATTCAGAAGCGAACGAGAATGGATTGCTGAAATGGACAAATTAGATCAAGAAGCCATGGAGGCGGCCGAAGGGCTGACTGCCTTGATGACCGAGAATACGGAACCAAAACCGGAGAGGAAAATGTTCAGGCGCTTGAAATTCGTGATGGCCTATCATTCCATTCGTACGGTAAAAAATACTAGCTTTTTATTTTTTGCATATTACATACCTGGAGCTCACGGCTAAACACGGGTCGATCTTCAAGGTTAAGCCGCTTTTGCCAAGGTCGGTCTGCAGATGGGTGACCATCATTACATACCGAGTTTCCTCTGTACCTTGGAAATCATGTTAAGATGTTGGTCCCGGCTGTCATTTATAGATTTTTGACAGCCGTTACAGGTAGTCAGTGGCCCGAAAGTCTGACAGTCTTACCGATGGACCTTACCTTAATGGACTGTGTAACTGTAAAGGATGATATAGCAAGAAAGGAGGTGTCTGATGAGATGATGAGTAACAGAGAAGTATGGAAGAAGAAGACATGCTACGCCGACTGCATATAAATGGGATAAGGGCAGAAAATGATTATGGTCAGTACTACCTTCAGAGCCGTCTGTTTTAACCAAAATTCGTCGCGGGTTCTGATCTAGATGTCCTAGGTGACCTACATCATTGTATACAAAATCCCGCCAGGCCGAACTAGCGCAGGTGCTTCTGTTTAGATTGCTTTCTCCGTATTAGTAACTATTTAGGTATGTATTAATATTTTTATTTCTTCTTCAGCGCCTGTTCAACAATTGGCGTGCAGTTACAGCCAGGCCCCCGTCACTTATTGGCAAATTGGACTTGTATGGTTCACTGCCAGACCACATGGAGCAGCTTCGTATCTTCCTCAACAAGATGAAGAGGATTGTCGAATTTGCGCAAGCTGATGACAAAGTAAGTTACAAAATAGGTTGCGTAAACAATGTTAGAGATCCATAGGAAAAGCACAAACAGGGAAAATAAAAACGACCCTCAACTGTCTCTCCGACACCGACAAAATCAAAATGAGACCCATTTTCAGTAGTAGGATGGTTGTATGATTGGCTTTTCATGTTTCAGCAATTCATTTGGTTACCTACTTACATAGTTTCTTGTTATCAGAACCACAGAATACATAATAGTCAGACTTGAGGTTTATTTTATGATCTACAATTGAATACGTTATCATCATCTGCCTAGCCTTTTCCCAACTATGTTGGGATCGGCTTCCAGTCTAACCGGATGCAGCTGAATACCAGTATTTTACACGGAGCGACTGCCTATCTGACCTCCACAACCCAGTTCGTACTGGGTAATATGATATCCCTTGGTAAGCCTGGTTGCCAGACTTTCGGGCCACCTGTAATGACTGTCAAAGATCCACAAATGACAGCCGGGACCAACGGCTTGACGTGCTTTCCGAGGCACGGACGAAGCTCGGTATGTAATGCGCGGTCACCCATCCACGGACCAATCTAGGCAAGCGCGGCTTAACCTTAAGATCGACTCGAGCGGCTGTTATTATTTAGCCACGCGATCCTCCTACAATTGAATACATATAATGTACCCATAATTGACTGCTTCGTTGTTTGACTGATCGCAAGCGCGACTGCTGAACATGAGGTCCTGGAGTCTTATTTCCGGGTCGGGCAGTGTTATTGGGTTTTTCCATCAGGAATTTCTCAGTAGCAGCCACGGAGTCTAGATTTGTGCCCGGTTGATGGCAATAGACTCGCCCCCTATTATTTATTTATTTAACACTTCAAGCACAAAAGTACAGAGGCGGACTTAATGCCATAGGCATTTTCTACCAGTCAACCTTCGGGTGATGCAGAGACAAGCAGTGGTAGGTGTATATCTTGAAATAATTTTAAATAATACTAAGATTAACTACAAGGATATATAAAATACTATAAATATATATCAAAATTTAGATTAATGTAAATAGACATTTACACGAATATACTAAAAAAAAAAAAAAAAAAACACAAACCATGGGGAAAACATTACCGTTGTGACGAAACTGCCAGCTTCTTCCGAGTGTACTCACTAACTTTAATTTTAAAAGATAAGCGATTGGTTGTCATCCTGATTTCCTGGGGAAGCGCATTCCACAGAGAAATAGACTGGACAAAGAATGATCGGTGAATGAAGTCAGTGCGGTGAGAGAGACATTCAAGCATACGGACACATACGGTACACACACATACGGAGCACATACGGGTGCATACGTTTTTATAACATGGGACTTAAAACATAACTGGCGAAATGTGGGTGTACTATTAGGTACATTTCTGCCTAACCCTTCGGGGATTACATGCGTGATGTTATGTTATGTCATAATGTACCTTCAATAGAGAGTAAGTAAGTAGGTACCTACCAACTCTACATTGTTATCTTAATCCTTCAACTTGAAACGTTTGCAGCTATCATTTGAAGGGCTTAAGCCGACAGAATCCAAAATGGAGGCGTTACCCGAGGTTGCTCTGATCGACTTCTTGCTGCAATCTCAATACATTCTACCGCTTCGAGAAACTGCGGGTTTGCACAGACGTGTTGATGACTTTGAATTCTTTTTCGGTGAGTCGAACACGACTAATTAACTTACAATACTGTCATTTTTACAAACATACAGAACATAGGTGTAGACTTAGCAAAATGAACATAAAGGACTGAGACAGGAGCCTTGGTTTAACCTGATAGGCCACGAAGATGCGGTGTGTGCGCAGCTATATAAAAACCAAGTTAATGGAACTCTTTTCGACCACAGCTAATTTAAACCAAGCCACCCTCATCTTATCCGCCAGGCCTTTTCTTCGGCTTCCAGTCTAACCTGATACAGCTGAATACCAGTATTTTATGTGTATGGAGCGACAGCCAGGTTTACTGGTCAGGTGACCAAGCAAAGCTGCCGTAAACCTATGAAAGACAAACTATCATAATGGCTGTATGGCTGTAGTCATATTTAATACAGGATGTAAACGAACCTTTCACGAAGCCTTCAACCAAGGGTTATGTATATCAAACTAAGTAACTTTACGCAAAAATTATTGCTGGGAAACGACTTTTTTTTTTGGGGTGAAAAATTACGTTTTACGGTAGAACTCAATGTAACGCACTCAAAACATTGTACTGATGGACGGATTGAATAGTACGGGGAAAATGAAAAAAAAACTTGTGAAAAAGTTGGAACTTTGACCCCAATATCTCCGTAACTAGAAGGTATGGTCTAGAACAAATAATGATCGCAATGACTAGGAGAACAAGTGCCTTTCGACTTCGTTAAGGGTCTTTTGTCCTACGCAGCTGAGCACATCACTGGTGGAAAAGCACACTGCACAGCCATATGAAGTCATTGTCTCAACTTGATAGTCTTCTGTTTCTCTTTGCAGAACAAGTTTGGCCCGTGCCGACACACTACACGCCTCGTTTCCTCTTCAAGCTGAGGGCGGACGACTCATTCGTGGAACCTCTCCCCGTGATGCCCTGGGAGATCGTGAAGAAAGCCGCCGAGGGAGAGGACGATGAGAATCAGGAACGAGAAGACACTGACGGTTCTTCTAGTGATTGAATTGCATCATCATCTGCCTAGACCTTTTCCAACTATGTCCGGTTCGCTTCCAGTCTGACCGGAGTCAGCGCCAGTGTTTATTATTACGTTTACCCAATATTAGTTACGCTTCGTGTCTAATTGACGTCTAGTCGTTTTTACCCGACTACGGTGAAGCCAAAAGGAAGGGTTATGATTAGCAGTTTATGTATGTTTGTATTTACGTATGTTCCTCCGTAGCGCCTAAACCATTTATCGTATGGCAATAAGGTGTCATTTTAACCGACTTCAACAATAGGAGGAGTCGATTTTACCTTGTAAACCCCGAATTTAATTAGAGCGTGATTTTTCAGTAGTCGGGTTTTTAGTTGTAGTTTGTTTTCTATTTATGTTGTGCCTCTGGCTGCTCATTTAGGAACTTGATTTCTTGCTCTTCTGCTATCTATGTTTTCTTTTTCATACTTTTAAATTAAACTTTTAAATATCATTAAACTTGTTTTATTTTTAACCAACTCGAACCTTTATGGGCTGCCTGTCTAGCCTATTTAAATGAAGCTAGTGTAATCCTCAAGCAAGAAATTTGGCATACTAATGAATGTTATGTTGGTAAAGGCCCGCCCAAAGCGGGGACGGCAGGGCACGGCATTTTACGAGGGCGGGTCAATAAGTCCGTGACTTTTTGAATTTCTGACCTCTTTACTGAAACAGCAACACTGCTCCTGTCAACAGGCATCTGTCAGTTGACTCCTGTCAAAATTTAAACTTGCTGCGTCAGTTAGTTTGTGTTTGACAGCTATTTTTATCAGACTACCCACTAATTTGAGGAGAAAATGGAAAAAAGTGAATTTCGTGTGCTTATTAAGCATTATTTCTTGCGAAAAAAAACCATTACCGAGACCAAGGCTAAGCTTGATAAATACTATGGGGACTCTGCACCATCGATTTCAATGGTAAAAAAGTGGTTTACTGAATTTCGTTGTGGCCGTACAAGCACTGAAGATGCCGAACGTCCTGGACGCCCAGTTGAGGTCTCTACACCCGAAACAATCGAAAAAATTCACGATATGGTGTTGACCGACCGAAGATTGAAAGTGCGAGAGATTGTGGAAGCCGTAGGGATCTCGCATGGCTCAGTGGTTTCAATTTTGAATGATCACTTGGGCATGAGAAAGCTTTCCGCAAGATGGGTGCCGCGTTTGCTCACAGTCGACCACAAACGCAATCGTGTAACAACTTCACAGGAAGCTTTGGCGTTGTTTAATCGCAATATGGAGGAGTTTTTGCGCCGTTTTGTAACCGTGGACGAAACATGGATCCATCACAACACACCAGAAACCAAACAACAGTCAAAACAGTGGGTTTCTAAGGGTGAATCGGCGCCAAAGAAGGCCAAGGTGGGTTTGTCAGCCAATAAAGTTATGGCGACTTTGGGATGCACGCGGGATAATCCACATTGACTACCTTCAAAAGGGAAGAACAATCAATGGGGAATATTATGCCAACTTATTGGACCGATTCAATGACGATTTGAAAAAAAACCGACCTCATTTGGCCAAGAAAAAAGTTCTTTTCCACCAAGACAATGCAAACTGCACATGTGTGCACCCGCACACATGTGCAGTTGCCATGGCAAAAATCCATGAATTGGGCTATGAATTGCTCCCTCATCCGCCCTATTCTCCAGATTTGGCTCCGAGCGACTACTTCTTGTTCCCAAACCTGAAGAAATGGCTTGGTGGAAAAAGATTTGACTCCAATGATGAAGTCATCTCGCAAACAAAGGCCTATTTTGAGGACCTCGACAAATCATTTTTTTTGGAAGGGATAAAAAAATTGGAGAAGCGTTGGACAAAGTGTATAGAGCTCAAGGGAGACTACGTTGAAAAATAAAATTATTTTTTTATCAAAAAATCTGTGTTTTATTCCAAAAGTCACGGACTTATTGACCCGCCCTCGTATCTTTACACAACATAAATACATACGTAGGTAAGGAGCTAGACCAGCAAGCATGCATTATAATCCTAACTCAAGGAGTATACAAAATTCTAGCTCAATCGCCTAAGGATAACTGTTTCATAATTCAGTTAAAAGATTTGACCCCAACAAATATACAAACATTGCAAATTAAATAAAAGTCAACCATAATAAATTAATAATATCGCTGTTATGACGCTAGTAATACCTAGGTACTTACATAATACTTTGTGGAAAACTGAGATTTCTTAACAAGTTAATTTTCTATACATTATCGTTTTAACGATAAGACTCGAACAGCTGGAACTCTGCTAGTTTCACGTTGCTATAGAAATATTGATTTAATATTGTTGTCATGTTAGTGTTCTTTAGTGTGGAAATTCGAGTCTTTCGATCTGGATTATTGAAACATGGATAAACTGAAAAAGAAAAAGAAGATTAAAAGGGAAACCAGGAAAACAATTGCCGGAATCAAATTGCCGCCAATCGAACCAGTGGAAGGTATTAAAACTATTGTAGATGTAGATCCTGCCTTTTACTCTTTAGTAGAAGGTCGCCCTATACGACAGAACAAATCAATACATGAATACAAACGGAATATAAAAAATGTGGCTTTGAACAAAACCGTTCATGCATTCTTGATTGATGAAATTCTCAGGATTGAAGGAGAAATAGAAACAGAACGAAACATTTACGAAACAGCTTTCAAACACTTTGAAGAATACCAGAATAGTTTCGATAAATTCCTTGCAGACGATAATAATAAAACGATTGCTATAATGCAAAAGTCAGACGCTCTTGCTAAGGAACTAGCAAATCAAACTGAGAATCACAAGAAAGCAAACTATGACCTAGCTTCGATAAAGTCTAAATTGCAGTATATTGATGAAACTTTAATGATTCTACTATCATTTCAAAATTTTCTTAATAATGCTTCCCCCATTTTGTGGCAAGATAGTCATAATATTAAGCTAGATGTAAAATATCCGGACGTTTTTGTAGTGGATTCAGATATTTTTAAAACAATCGATAAAGATTCTGTCGCAAAGAAACTCGGAGAGCTGCCTGAACCACAACTTTATTTTGAAAAACCAGATCAGCTGTTGATGATTTTTGATTTACTAGAAAAGCAGAATTTGAATTATTTATTGCTTACCACGGAATTCAGTGCGGAGAAGAATAGATTTTTGAGAACACTTGATGTTTTGAAAAGAATTTTGCGTCAAGAACTGGACTTTATAAAAGAAAAGGTAGGCATTTTTGTGAAATAAGATAAAAATTATTTATTTTAAAAAGAATAAATATTTTTAAATAATAAATGTATGTAGGAGTTAAATAATATATTTTATTTAACACAAATATACGTAGAACCTATATATAATAAAATTCTTGAACATCTTTTCCTACCTACCTTCTGCTTAATCTTATGTTTTTAGGCAGGTTTATGTTCTTATAATATTTGTTGAGGTTATTAAGCCTGGCAGTGATCAGTGTTTACCTAACAGCGAAATTAAGAAGAGAGAACCTGTGGATAGTAGGATACTGCAGAGGTTAATTGAATTTTTTTAATTATTTGTTTACAGATCAAAGAAATACAAGACACAATCAAATGGAACGACGAACGACAAGCCGAACTAAAAGAAATTTTCTTCAAGATTCTAGAAGTCAAAATTAAAGACGTGGTTTCCTCGGATACGACTTTACAAATGTTTAATTACGTGGAGTTTGCTTATGAGCATCTGATAGCCCCGAACGAAACTAAATTTAGTTCTTTAGATATGGCTTTAGCCATAGAACGAGAATATGATAATTTGTTGATAGATATATCGGCATATGATTTACAGATGATTAAACAAATTGAAAAGGAAACATATGAGCATGGGCATTTAGAACTAAAACAGGCTAAAGAAGCAACAACACTACTTAAGGACGTCGACAAACTTGCCAAGCGTCTGAAGTCTTCTTATGAACCATCGAGGCGAAAAACATACGAATAATATTGTGATTTGTTACTTTTGTGCATGATATAATAATATACTTCGCCTTGTGGACATAGAATATGAGACAAAAGTTTGTGTGGTAACTGTTATGTATCTTTTTGGGAGATCAGTTTTTTGAAACACAGTTGTTTTCATACTTTCGTATATCAACACACTACAGGATAGTGCCAGTTTAACCTTAGGAGAGCCGAAGCAGCGAGAGTGTTCTTAATCTACTACGACCAATTCGTCTTCGATTATTATATGATTTTATGTTTTAAGTAATAAATGATTCTTGCCGCTTTTTTAATCTTATTAATTGCGATTATTCTCTTTGCTTGATTAACGTTATACTACTTACTAGCTTCTCACTCGCGTGGAGGTTCGACATTATTCCACGGGAACTTCCCACCGTGGTCTTTTCGGATGTAAAGTTTCATCCAAATCCGTATGTTATAGATTTTAATAGAAATAATTCAATCACTTGAAAATAGTAAGTATAGAAGGTAGTTGCTCAAAGAAATTAATACTTTTATCACAATATATTCTCTTTCTTACAATATGCACCTGCGTGCGATGCTGGTTTCCGATGTCTTCTATAAAAAAAATTGCATCAAATGTCACATTTCTTGCACTACTTTATTCTGACATTAAACATTTTTCTTTGCATCGCGAGTAATTGTGATAAACTTACGTATTTTATACATATTATTATATGTTTTGATTAGGTATCCTATGATACAAAACTTATAAGTGTTTTAATAATTATTTGTATATTTTTAACAATGAATTGCTTAGAGGAAGAACGGAAGCCTATGGTTCCGTTAAAAACTTTAGATATAATATTCAGGCGTCGTTATGTTCCCAACACACAACATTACTTTACGAATCGAAAACATGCTGTGGAGAAAGATCTGAAGAAAAAGAAACCTATGATACCCTTTCGGGTGCCGAAGTCTGAAAAGTTGCTGTCTTATATAAAGTATAGTGATCGAAAAGAAAAAGTCACCACAAGAGAAAGGTTAGCTCAACCACTACACTTAAAAGATAACTTAATAATCGCAGCAACCAGGGATATTTCCAAGAGACTTTTCATTGAAGAACCTCCTGATGATGTAAGAGCAGTTGTTGAAATTCACCCTGAATTTTATACCGTGATTGAAGGTCGTCCTTTAAGATGTTTCGACGATATAAAAGTTTATACAAACAACATTCGAGCGTACGCAATGAATCGTCAACAAATCGGATATCGACGTGACTTAATTCTGAAAATAGAAAAATGTATTCTCGAGGAAACTGAAAATTATGATCGCATCAACGAAAAATTGAAACATCACATCAAAGATTTTCAAACATTTCTCACGGAAGATTACAAGAAAGCATGTTCAAAAGTAGCCAAAGCTGAAAAAGTATTTGAAAATTTGGCTGCTAAAGAGTCAGAGTATTTTGGTTATGTCTCTAGTTTGACAATTCTAAATAACATTGTGTTCAAACTCGACGCTATAAGGGGTATTTTAAAAACGTACAGAAGTTATTTAATATTTATAGCACCTTTGTCGTGGAGGCAACAAAATGATGAAACTTTAATCGGTAGGGTTATGTCCATTCTGTTTGAAACTGGAGAATTTGCAACTGATAATGACCTAGTTGAAACATTAGAACTTGAAAAGATGATTGAGGTGGCCAAGAATGAATTAAAAAAGCCGCTTCCTGCTTGTCTGTATTTTAAAAAACCTGAAGAGATGATGTATTTATTCCGTACCATGGAGTTGCAAAGTCGAGAATATTTGATTCAACTTGCTAAAACTGATGGTCCACTTCGAACGCTGCGAGACCGCAAGAAACAATTGCAACAATTACAGATACAAGAGGCTGATTACTTTCACTATTATATTGAACACATCAACTATGAAATCTCTAGAGAAAGTTGTAATGAAACACATTTGAAAAAAAAGTTTTTCCGAATATTGAATCAATCATTTTATGACAGTATTGCGAGTCCACAGATATTAAAATTAAAAATATGCATTGAGTACGTATATGAACAAATTTTCGGAAAGTGTGAAGAAGGTCATCAAAGTTTGCAAGATCCTCTGAAAATTCTCGAAGTAATGTATGAAGATTATAACTTACGGCTAGATGCTTTGGACTTTAAAGTAGTAGTCCAAGCTCAGAAAGATTTCTTTGCTCAAGATTTGAAAATCATGACGAACGCTTACAATGCGGAAAGAGAGCTTAGAACATTCAGAGAGATGACAATTGCTATGAACAAAGCTTTCTTGCCACCTGCGATTCCTTTTCGACCACCGTTAACTAAATTTAGGAATAAAAAAGATCAACGTGCATTTATGATGGCTGAAAGAAAGAAAATCGAACTGGCAACTGGCGAACGAGTAAAACCTAAAAAATATAAATTGTCAATGGATGAGCGGGAGGGATTGATACTGTTTACTGAATGGTGTGAGGGTCAGAACCCAGCTCCGTTCTTAAAGGAATATCACGCATTGGTAAAGCCTATATTTGACGCGGACCCAGACACGGAAACACTTGAGGTACTAAACACTTAGATGCATTTGTTTTTAGATATTATTTAGTGAATCTTCATGTTTTAATAACAAAATTGGGTTTTATTTTGTATTAAAATTAACAACCTATGTGTTTTATGTGTGAATTGTTTGCATAGTTAGTATTCCTTTGGTTATTCACAACTAAAACTCATTTAAGTATATGATGCAGTTTGGTATAGGATGCTCATTTAAGTATGCATAATAAAAAAACATAACACTGTGATTATAATTTCAAATGCCAAGAAATTTTATCTAGTTGGTTCAGACGTGCCTATACATATTAGAATACTATTATTTAATTTAATAACATACTTAAATAACTCGGAAATTTGTTTAAAAATGCACGATGAAGACACTCATTCTCTTATAATTGACATACCGAAACGAAGAACGTATTCGAAAAAGTCAACAGATATAGTAAAACAGAAGGGTAAGGTATGGAAGCCGGTTGTCCAAAGTCGACGCAAGTCTACTCATGATATAAAGGAAATATCTTCTCTGCCTACTATCAAACCATTAGCGGTAGCCACTGTCAGGAAGAATGAATTTGCACTACCTTACATTATGTATTCAAAAAAGCAAGAGAAAGAAATATTACGGCAAAGTATGAACACAGGATTGGTAGGAAATTACAAGGCAATTTACGTAGAAAAACGGCGGCGGCTTCACACTGATGATCCGCCGAATGACATTCGTACTGTAATGGACTACGATCCCGGATTTTTTACGTGTGTCAATGGCTCGTACCTATCAAGCTATATCGCTCCATACAAGTCCCTCAAATATTTGTTTAACAGTCAGTTAAGATGGCGTCAAGAAGTCGGCTATAGGAACGACTGTATGTTAAATATTGATACTAATTACCAGAAAGGACAGGAGGTATACGACATAAGTACTAAAAGATACATGGAACAAGTTAAATATTTCGAAGCTTTTGTTTCGGCTGATTATCGAAAGTCTATGTTGTCCCTTAGTAAATGGGATGAGGTGAAATTGGCAGTTTACAAGCAAACAGTTGAATTGCAATGTTTGGCGGCAAAGGTGTTCACAATCTCGTCCAGGCTTATAGGAATGGATTACAAGTACGGCCTGCAGCAAAAGTATGGCAGATTTTTATACTACCTGTCTCCTCCGAGCTGGCGCTTCAGAAACAGGACCTTTGCTCGATCCATCGAGATAGAAGCAAAAGGTTTTGATTTTGGAATTACTAGCGAAGAAGATACATTTAATGTTATGTTTGAGAAAATAAAAAGAGAGTGCTACAGTGGCCTTGTAAGGCCAGTTTTATACTTCAATCAGCCTGATGACTTGATGAAACTGTTTGATGGCATAGAGCAACAGCATTTGCATCATTTCACTCATGTGTTGGCACTGGCACCTCACGCGACATTCTTAAAGAAGGGAATTAAACTTCTTAAGGACATCATAGCACAAGATAGTGCCGGAACTCTTAACACTATCAAAGAATTTGAAAGGGTTTTGCAATTTAGTGAAGAACAGTGCTCACAACTAGAAGCAAAATTCTTTCAAATAATAAATGGATTTTTTTATGATTGTGTAGGAGCTCCTGAAGTTTTAAAATTAAAGACGCATTTAGAATTTTGTTATGAAAAAATATATAATGAGAAGCCAATAAACATGGACATTGTAACAACTGCAAGGGCTTTAGAACATGTTTATATGGATTATTCAAAGCGACTGGATGCGGTGACCGGTGACAAAATAAAGGCTGCTCTAGCGCAATATATGGAATCAGAACGGCGCAAGTATAGAAGAGCTAAAGTAGCGGCGAGAGAACTGCGGCAATTCGAAAGACTGGAACGAAACTTGCTTCGAGCCCATGCGCCACCAGGGCCAGCAGCTTACTGTCAGAACGGACTGTCCACTAATCTACAACGGAGTTCAAGGAGAAAATTATATTCCAGATCGAAGTATGATGAAAATCGAAGTAGCCTCACTGAAGCTGAACTAGAATATTTGACTCTATTTACTGATTGGACTGAAAAAGAAGATCCAGGAAATTATTTACATGCATCGTCTGATTAGAGAAATTAGTTACTAAGGGGTTAAAAAAAACCAGTTTGTTAATGAAAACAGTTTATTTACGGGGTTCAATATGAAAAACGTATATGTATCACCATAAAACACAATACAATAATACGCAATGTATATAGATATAATAAAACAAATATACTTTAATAACAAAATTTACATGCTCTACTCATAAAAATGTTTGGTTTCATGGTATTGACAAGTAACTACTTGGAATTTACATATTTACAAAGTGGGTACCTAACACAAAATGGTAAAAGCTTCATTCAATATATACGCCTTAACATTAAGTTATACTTCTATGAGTAAATAAATAAATAGGTACTAATTAAAACTAAAAAATAAACAAATGATGACAATACATTATCTTCTGTAAGAAGTTTAAAGCTTTAACTTGAAACTTGTCATCAATCCTCGTCGATTCACGATCAATGGCCTGGGATAGTCTTTCAATTACATCGTTATCTTAGCCTTACAGTTTTCACAGTTAAGTTATATATTTTTCAATAACAATATCCAAACCTTTCGATATTAAAAATATCTAAGGCTTATGGTTAATTAACTCAAAACTGGTGTAACTAAATAAGTAATTTAACAAAATCGTTGACTGTTTAAACAAATGAAAGTTACACATGCAGTGTTTTACCAAAAGTAAAAAATAATAATTTCACAGTTCAGTAGTATTAAATACATAAAAACAATTTAATTATCGTTTCCGAAAGACATACATATTTACGTTGTGTATTTCGTATGATATATTCCCCTACAGTATTTACAGTATGTATATATACAAAAATTTGAACATAAACTTAGTACAAGCCTCTTCATAATTATATTGTAAACAATGCCTAAATGACATCACATTAAAATGTAAAATCCTTTACACACTATATTTTTAGCTACAGATGAAAAATAGAGCAAAGGACACGGGAGAAATATAAGGGATGGTGTTGCGTAACAGATATTTAAAAGATTCAGACTCAGAGAAACATACGAAAAGATTTGAATAACGAGCATTCTGATAAAACTACTTATTCCGTTTATTATAGAAAATATGTTACAAGTGACAGAAGTAGGTAGGTAGATATTCCGATAAGAAGTACAAAGTTAGTCATTTAGCACTGTAAGAAATTACACCACAAAAGATAATTTCACACATGATATAAAGTATGACATTCAGAAGGATAAATCTAGTGAGTTTCACAGACATTACTAATTTATTTACGTCACACTTTCATCTATTTACCTTCAAATGCTCATCTCTGCACGCATTACCGTTACCTAAGTTCTGTAACACTAATGGTCCACATTATATTGTGTGTGAGCCACGTTTTTGCAACTATGAAAACCATCTAAAAATTATACGTCGTTGGATTTGCATATTTAGGCTGGCCGCGAATTTAGTGGCCTTGTACAAGCTATAATTTACCATGTATAGTAAGCCAGAGTAGTGGTCGTATCAAACGGACATATCTAAATGATTTAGTGTAGAACTAACTTTATCTCCCACCTAGCTATTTTCAAAAGAAAATGACTAGTAGTTAATTTAATTTATAATATTCGTTTCCTTCAAAATGTTCAATATAACTTGAGCAACATGATGATGGAATATTTCATAAGACGTTATACATCTATAGTAAAACAATATTTGGTGTTTCTATCTCGGACGTTATAAATCATCCATACAGTGAGCATTTTAAAATACTTAACGTTCCCGAACCGTACCTGCTAGCGCACGGCTGACTTGTCACAAACACTAACGCGACACTATATAGTTTATCTGACTCGTTTCTTCTGCAACTTGGCGAGTTTTCTTCTCTTGAGTATCATCTCGTAGAGCGCCTCCAGCCCCTCGTGCAGCCCCTCGCCGGTGATGGCGCAGGCGGGCTGCACGTGCCAGGCGTGCGCGTCGCGCGATCCGTGCGGCGACGACACCAGCTCGTGCAGCCCTAGCAGCTTCTCCAGTTCGCGGGGCTCCTTCGCCCCCGGTAAGTCCTGCTTATTCGCTAACACGAGAATCGGCACACCCGTATTGTCCGGAGACTTGGCCGTGCGTATTAACTCCATTTTGGCTTCTTCCATTCGTTCTACGTCGACGGAGTCCAGCACGAATATAATGCCATCCGTGCATCTGGTGTAGGATTTCCACAGAGGCCGTAGCTTTTCTTGTCCGCCGACGTCCCAAACGAGGAAGTTAACATTCTTAGACTTTCCAAGAGTGCCTTTGACTTTTTCACAGTTGAACCCGATGGTGGGGACGGTGTTTAGGTACTGGTCGAACTTGAGGCGGTAGAGCGCGGTGGTCTTGCCGGCGGAGTCCAGCCCCAGCATGACGACGTGTAGCGTGCCCTGCGCAGTGGGCAGCGCGTCGAGCAGGCTCGAGTTCTTGCCCATGTTGGCACCCATAATTTGTAACCGCTCTGCGGCTATCTGAAACTGTCGTCTGACCGCACCATGACGAATTTTTTTTTGCAATTCTGAAACATGAAAAAAGAAACATTATATTAGACGCTCACAACTATTTTAAGTCGAAACTGTGTTATGCATGAGGTAGTTCATAATAATAATCTCTATGAGACGATGACCTTAGGACCGTCTTGTTCTATTTTAGTTTGTGTATATTGCGCCATGTCTAGCAAAATAATGACGCTTTCCTATTTAAATCCTATTGACGGAATATGGTCCTGGTCTTTATTACCAGCCTGCTTGCCGAAAGAGGTTTATGGTTCAGTCTTTCAATCTTCCTGATTACGGAGAATTTTTATCTTCGAATTCTACAATTCTTTTATTATCTATTAGTTTTCGACGCCTTGACATTGCCACATTCGATTGCAGTATCCAAAATTCACAGTTTTCTTTCAATAGGAGAGATGATAAAGAGTAAAAATGGTGGTGGAGATCAAATCAGAAACACGAGGAGCGAGCGGTATAAATTATAAAGTAATCGACCCCATGCCCTTTTCTCGACTCTTACTTAATTTACACAATTTATCACAGTTTCGAAATCACTGCATACAAATTTAAGATTTCATTTGAATATGCGACGAGATAACATTCAGCAATAGATGTAATTCTTGAAAGTACTTGACAAATAATAAGTGATGAAATTGATATTTCAAGCTGTTAGAGAATGATAAGTCGTAGATACCTACGTTTCAAGAAATGTTTTCATGACTTGAAGTAGAGATCCAATCACGTTGGCGAATGAGTTTATTTAGCTGAGAAATTCGTCTAATTGACTACAAAACAGCTGTTTCTGTCCTCACTTCATAGTTACCTAAGTAGAGAAGGTGATGCATAGGTTCAGTGTAAAGTAACTATAAAGAAGGGGGAGTGGGGTAAGCGGGAGGGGGTCACATCGAGACGAGACAAGATGTCGCCATCGCTCGCGCCCTTTTAATAATTATTCGCGGCAGACGAGTCGACGACTTTTTGCACGGAGGCACGGGCCGGCCCGGTTATGAAGCGAACTTATAATTCAGCTACAACATCTCTGCGGCTACTGTAACCCGTAACTATCACGATACAAGGTTCACTTTTGTTTAGTTCCACTGGCAGAAAATGTTTGCAGACTTGATACGGTGTGCAGAGTACACCTTGCGTGGATAAATTTTGATCTTTTCAACGTGAGGGCAACGACCTAACACAGTTCAAAGCCGATTATTATTCAGGGGCTCCAGATCTTTATTTAAGTGGTTGTCTGCCGTTGATTTCTAAATCAGCAGGACCCTTATAACTTCAGTCTTTTATAACATGTCATCCCTATCGTGCTCTCAATGATGTGGAGACAGGAATGTATAAATGACGGATGCCAGAGATATAATTAGAATCAGTGATGATATAATATACCATATATTTTTAGAAGAAGCACTTCTCCATTATTTACTTACTGAATTAGATTAAATATTGAGATCTTTCTGTCCGTTACATTCCATACAATGTTCTACTCATCAACAGGTGTATAAGTTGTTGTAGGACATCGAAAGTTAACTTCTCTTAATTTTGAGGCCAAATTTATCGCAAGTGGGACTCCAACATCGGCTGTATCGACCTGTCTATCTTGAAAAACTAGTATTGCAACTTTTGTTTTTATTCGGCCGACTTTGGGAAGCTAACAAAGGTTAGGTCAACATATCTAGTTCTACTTGAGGATCTAATGTTCAAGACGAGAATTAACTCTTAATGATTGCGTTTTGCCAGAGCTTAGAAATCATTCCGCGTTTGAAACAACACGAATCAAATGAGGAATGGTTCTAGTCATTGACTTGAATAAGTTAATCCATGTTTAGAAACACATTAATACTAGTATGAAATTAGAGTTAGAATACTCATAATTAAGTAATCTTCAAGCCTATTTGCATGTTTATATAAGCGCAAAGACGTAAATTAACTTATTCAATACACAATCTCAGTTCCATAGCATTCTTGTGGGTTCGATGGAGACTTTAATACAAGTTTTAACGGCACTTCTACTTCGGGACACGACTAGAACTACTAGTTATTAAGGTAAACAAGAGATACGTGGATACAAAGTTAGGTTAAAACAGCCAAGTCGTGATTAGCAGGGTCAATATAACTGAGAGAAAGCACGTGATGCGATGATGCCGGCCCTTTACTTTCTCTCTGCATGATCTGAGCCACGCCTAGTGGGAACACGCTTCACTACATATAGACAAATGCAGAAAATAAACAAAAAGAAGAATAGAAAATATACTTTTGGGATGTCACATGCATTGACAATTTTATTGATAGCTTTTTAACAAGTAACAGGTGACAACTGTAACGGTAGACTAAGTAAAGAGGTGGAATACCGTGAATAGGGCGCATGCAATTGAAAAAGTTTTCTCTCCAAACAATTTAGAATTTTTGCTTGTCCCACTGCCAACAACTGTTCCATTCCGTTAGATTCCTTATTGTCAAAATGTTTTCGTGAATAATCTACATTACAAAACATCGGTAACATGGAAACATTTTCTTTGACCTACAAACGGGAGCTGCTTTACTCTTGACCGGGTTTTAAGCATTTGATGTAGAATATAAATTCTCATTATAGATTTGGAACACTGATACAAGTTGTATCGGTCGGTTCTGATAAGGTAGTCATGTGTGGATAAATATTGATAGTGCTACGCCCCTTTGTAATGGAAACAGATAGTTCGCGCATGAGTGAACTAGATTCGACGCTAGCTAATCGTTTGCGGTTTCCATCAGAATTGTTTGAAACAATCATAATAAATATTGTATTAAATCAAAAGGAAAGAGGTTAATGGTGTTCGTTTCCTTTTGATTTTAACGTATTCCGGTCATATATGATATTATAACCATGATATTATTTTGTATTCATGATATTATTATGCCATTTTTTATGTGTGAAAATAAAAACCAATTTCATTATCCCACACAAGGCCAGTGAATACCGATAAGGAAACCGGTGTTGTTTTCTCAAAATATTTTTTCATGCAGACTTGAGTGTATGTATCCAGTTCAATAATAAGATGCATTTAGTGCATGCGTATAGTCTGTTAACAGCTTGTGCAGTCCAGTTACGCAGTGTTCCGCTAGTCAACCTGGTATGTGAATGCAACAGGTCCAGGCAATCCGCATGCGGCTCATGTCCCAGCACTACATGAGGTCAGCGTGGCTTGCAATGAGCCATCCCTAGTTGTTCTTTTTTTAATTTCAGAAATGGTTTGGCTTTTACTCCAGCAATTTGAGGAAAAGTTCGCGTTTAATTCTTTGGCCAATTAGCATCGATTTTAGATCTTTATTTTGGTGTTTCTTTTATTGTAACTGTATGATGACCCGTGACATCGTTTGGTGTTTCGCTTGAGTTGCAATTTGAATAACAAACGGTTAAATGGTCGGTCTCAATTTAGTGCTGACTTGTCCTAATGTAAACAAGTATGTCATAACATAAGATCCTGTCTGAATCCTTAGTAAGGAGGATCCTTTAGGCGTATCACTGCTAAAATAAGGCTCAGCCTCAAAGTTAGAAGGAAGCAATTTATTCGTAAGTGCGGATTGAATATTAAACGTCTGTTCATGATTTATTTTTGAATAAATAAGTATCAAAGGCAGCTATTATAAATTTTAGCCAGCAATTAAAGTAGCTTGTAAAACAGATCACGTACTCGTCCATCAGACAGGTGAAAGGAATCTTTTAATCAATCTCATCGGGCTGCATATTAAAGCCACGTATAACAGTAAGGTAAACAAAGTAATGGATGTAGTATGTACAGTTCTTTCACAGTTTCTCCGCCTTAGCATCGCTGTCAAAATCATAATGATCTTTAAAGTCGTAGCAGTAAGGTTGCAGTCAGGTTGCTATCACTGACCTGTCTGACAAAAATATAATGATACTAGCGACTCGCCCGTAGTGATGCGACTTCGCCCATATACAATTAACTAACAACACTCGTGCCCACTTTCGGGTCCAAAATCCTATCTTTCAAGCTGGAGCCAACCATACACATTCACAAAATTTAATTCGGTTAGGTGGTTTCGGAGATTAGCGTGTACGAACATAGTGACATGTGATTATTTATATATTACGATTTATTTCCGTGACAATATGACGAATCGCACGTGACTAAAAGAGTGACGAATTTAAATGTTGATGGATGGAGAGGGAGAGGAAGACCAAGGTAACGATGGGTGGAATGTGTGAGGAATGATATGAAAGAAAAAGGAGTAAATGATAGTGTGACGGTTGACAGAGGAGAATGGAAGAAAACAACGTGTTGCGCCCACACCAAGTAACATGGAACAAGGGCAGGAAGGTGATGGTTTCTGTGACAATAAGGTTACTTTTGGAAAAGGTATATTAACTGTGATAGGACTGTAGTGTCTCGTGTGCGTAACGAGGTTCCGTAGAGTGTAGTGATGTATGTGTTCTAATTGATTCACCGCAGAAACCAAATGGACCGTTCATGTTTGCCGCACATAATATAGTATATCTACATACATTAAACTAGAGGAGAGTTAGAGGACTGTGGGGTTACCATGACGTATTTTGAGCAGTATTGTTTTAATGTCGCGCCACATTGGAAGAAGATTAAGACAATACTGCATTTAGGGCATGATGGTAGGCCCCCATTTGCCTGTTTTCACCAATACCAGACGACACCTGAAAGAATGCCTAAATTCTCTCTTTCTTAGTTTTCGTTTGGAGAGTGCCTAACCTGGTGTCAGAGTTTTATGCCGCCCATGTTTTTTGGGCCTCTTACTTGGCTTTACATGCTGTCGACAAATATCTCTCAGGTATGCTGGTTTGGTTTCCTTTACCGAAGCAAGTGATAATAATACAATACGGACATGAATCCGAAAAATCAGAGGTGTGTGACTTGGGTTCGAACTCGAGACCTATGACTTGGCAGTCGGACGACATAATTGGATTTCCAACGCTGAGCCATTAGAGTTGACATTTCAACAACACGTGTTAAATTCAGTGTCGTCTATCTACTGTTAAGGAAAATGGGCATGCATAAAGTTCGCATTTGCTTATCTATCATGGCTCGTACCTACGTGTGAATTGTAATGGAATTATCTAAATGGTTTGATTTTCCGAGAAGGATTTACATTTTACATTAAAAGACCATTTTGTTCTCTGAAGCACCTTTTATTAGAATTCGTGTGAGTAACTTTGCGAAATCATCTAACTTTATCTGAAGTTATGTTGAAAGTAGGTACTTAGTTGTTTCGCTTTGAAATCTCAGACTTACTTTTTATAATGAAAAGCTAAGTAATAAAACGTCTGGAAAGTTGTTAAGTGTTATGATTTTTTATTTAATCTGAGCTTGAAAAGGGAAGTTGTACAGTTGAGTAAAACTTTTTAATTTTCCAATTTACTGACTATCTCTATTGGAATATTTCCTTTTTTGTTTTCTAAATAGACAACGCGTTTCCTTTGACGTACCTACTTCTGAATGACGTCAATGCAAGCACGATGAACTTTATAGGCAAGTTATCAATTAAATGGTTTCCAGTTCCACAATAAATGTGAAGTATTCATGTGATAGTTATTCAAGGCAATGTAGGAATTATGACAATATTTACTTACGTTTTTCAATAAATTTAGTTTGTTGTCCTCTTTCCTCTTAAGCCAAGTCTTCAGTCTTCAACACTCTCAGTACCTGTAATGAAAAAACAACCTTCATTAATGATTTTATAACATTTGTAAATGTACGGAATACCTAAAATAACTTTGCAACTTTTGTTTCCTTTGTGGGCAATTAATCTAATTATCCGGATTCTTTGAAAAATATCGTAACAATCAGCAAGGTGATCTAAATTTAACTTTTTATTAACTTTATTTACGGAAATCTGTTTGAACATAAATATTTTGACATTCATAGGGTCACGGTTTGTTGAACTCTTTGTGGAAATGTGGCATATGGGGTTTCGGAAAACCTTCGTCATCATCATTAGCAGCCTTGTTTCATCCACCGCTGAGCAAAGGCCTCCTTTTGCGTCATGTTCACTGATCCGCCCGAGTCTCATCCTGGTCTTCGCCGGATCTTCTATAAGTCAGCCACCTATCTGACTAGTGGTCTCCTTCCACCGTCTCTCGATAAATTGTTCCGTTAGGGCTCTGCTTCAGTTGCCATCACCACATCTAGCTAAATGTCCTTTCCATTTTCGATGCTTATGATCATTTTAATACTATTCATTCTCTAGGAAATCCGTGAGCTGATAAATGTGGCCCATCTCACCTGTATTTATTAGCAACAGTTATGTTTATTTCTAATCCTTTGTCCCTAACATGCAAATGACTCAAAAGTTCACCTAAAATTACTTCCAGGTTGTAAAAGCAATCAGCGTAACCATATAATCTGTTCTGCGAACATAATAGTTTCATGAAGGCAGCTGGTGCAACGTCGGCGGATGGTAATTTCCTTCTCTAATAATGAAGGACGGGGGACCCGCCCAGCGGAACTCTAGTGCGGAAGGATGCAATGAAAATCATTCACTATGCGGGTCATTCGCCCTTCATGCCAATAACCTTATACTAAACAGAGCTATGTTTGTTCTATTATTGTGGCTGCTTGTTTATTTATAGCTTGTTGTTATCGTCATTTGTTTTTCTTTGGTATCAATTTTATTATTAGAGCTGTTGTTATGCCTACACATTTTGTTCATCTTCATCAATACCTAGGTATCTACTGTTTATGTTTTCATTACCTCTTTTATCCCTTTCTGATTTAGGTCGATGGCGGAGAAGGTGGGCCAAAGTAATGTCTCAGTGGGAATGCGCCGTAATTTCAGCAAATGGCATCGTATGTTATTATGATTTGGCACATAGTAGACACAGTGTACAAATGGAGTGATATACTACACTCTTGATGAACGCGGAATTATTGTTACTGCTAATTTGTATGTGATCTAATGTGCAATCTCCCGTTTTGGCATTTTTTTTTTATTTCCATTAAAATGGCAACCATTTCATCATCATTCTCTTGCCCTTATCCCAATTCATTTGGGGTCGGCGCAGCATGTCTTCTTCTTCCATACTTCTCTATTACTCGTCATCTCGCCAGACACCTCCTTTCTTGCCATATCATTCTTTACACAGTCCATCCATCGTTTCTTTGGTCTTCCTCTACTCATATACCCATTTACATTCATACTCAAAACTTTCCTCACAACATTTCCCTCATTCCTCCGCATCACATGCCCATACCACGACAACCGATTACCACACAACTTTTCAGTCACCGGCGCCACTTTTAAACTTCCTCTTATATACTCATTTCTTATTTTATCCATTCGCGTAACACCACACATCCCCCTTAGCATTCTCATCTCCGCCACATGCAAATGCCTTTCATTCATCCCTTTTTTGGCCCAACATTCTGATCCATACAAGACAGCAGGTCTAACCATAGTTTTATAAATCTTCCCCTTAAGTTTAAGGGGAATGCGGGAGTCGCAGATTGTTCCCGTGACCTGCCGCCATTTCATCCATCCCGTGTTAATTCTGTGCTTTACACTACGATCTATTTCGCCATCGCTTTGCACGAGTGAACCGAGATACCGAAAGTCGGAGCAGACAGGAAGAAACGCGCTATTTAGCGCTATGGCTCCAGAACTGGAGAGACCGCCGAAATCGCAGAATATGTATTCCGTTTTAGTTCTGCTGATTTTCAAGCCAACATCCTCCAGCTTCTGTTGCCATTTCTCCAATCTGCTCTGGATCTCAGATCCATCTTTACCGACAAGAACAATGTCATCGGCAAACAGCATGCACCAGGGTGCCTCTTCCTGTATGTCTGACGTCAAAGCGTCCATAATCAACAGGAAGAGGTAAGGACTTAAAGCCGACCCTTGATGCAAGCCTACAGCCACATTGAAGTCATCGGTGTTGCCAGCAGCTGACCGGACGTAGGTACAAGATTGACTGTACATAGCACGAATTAACTCTACATACTTCCCTGGTATACCTTTCTCTTTCAAGGCCCACCACAACACATCCCGAGGTACCCTATCATACGCTTTCTCCAGATCATTGAACACCATGTGCAAGTTTTTGTGTGCATGTCTATACTTCTCGCACAATTGGCGGAGTGCAAAAGTGGCGTCCATTGTTCCTCGACCTGGCATAAACCCAAACTGATTTTGGGTAATCTCACTCTCCTCTCGCAATCTTTTCTCTATCACTTTCTCCCATACTTTCATACTATGTGACATGAGCTTTATCCCCCGATAGTTGTTGCAGTCTTGCACATCACCTTTATTCTTGAAGATGGGCACTAGCGAACTATTGCACCATTCTTGTGGGATCGCTCCTTCATACAACAACTTATTGAAGAATAAAGTCAGCCACATACATCCGTCTTCTTTTAAGCACTTCCATACTTCTACTGGTATTTCATCAGGGCCCATGGCCTTTCCATTTTTCATACTTAGAACTGCCTTCCTCACTTCATCCATGCTAATTTGCCTCACCAAACCCATATTTACTTGTACCTCGTTAAGCACACCGCTCCATTCATTCTCTTCATTCATTAGCTTTTCAAAATAACCCTTCCATCTCCTTTTTATTTCATCATCTTTAGATAAAACAATGGCAACCATTTCACATTGTAAAATTACTTTTGCCCTGTAGGTTCTTTAGAACTTGTAGGTGTACCCTCATCTCTATCCGTAGCTAATACGCAATCTTTGTGGAATAACAAGTACCCGGGTTCTTTTCCATTTCCCGATCGAGATCAGCACGTACCCATAATTCTTTGACTAGTTTTTCTCGAAGGGCAAAAACTTGAGGCTAGTGGGCTGTGGATGGCAATTTCCGTTTCTTTCACCAGAGGGCACTTTAATGAAAGACGTGTATTCCGGCCGGCAGCTCACGCCGATGGCGGCGCAGCGGTGCGGTGCAAATGATGTTGACGTGGTCGCTACTGTTATTGAAAGTTACTAGATTTGTAAAGATAGGATGTACGGGTATAGTGGGTACTATACCCGTACATCCTATACTGATTTGGGGACTTAAGAAATAATTTCTACAGTTCAGAATAGTTTTTAAGGCCGTAGAATAACATTGTCTAGACTTAGAGGGTGCTGTTGGAAAACATTTGTGAAATGGTCCGTGAAAATTGCATTGAAAAAACAAAATAGCGGCTTTACTTCAGACTATGAACACGCGCGAAAAGAAACACATAGCCCAGTAGGATGCCAGATGACAAATGAAATACAGACCAGTAAGTACTTTCACACTGTGCCGTATACGGCAAACACATTATTTTGGAAAGCATCGCCAAGGTTACACAAAATCGATTTTGCAGTTTCAAAACACCGTTTTCAGCATTCTTTTGATTTTGATTGCGATTTTAATGCGTAATACGGAACGAAATGTGACAGTAATAACACGTATTTATGCTATTGTACAAGCATAAACTGTTTCTTACAAAAGTATTAATTACTAATTGGTTAATTCGTTTCGATTATTTAGTTGTGTATTGGTGTCATGGATATTGTAATGAATACTTGTTATAGTGTTCGATTACTCTGTAATACTATACGAGACATTGATATTATCGACGCATGTACTAGAAACCTTATAGGTACTTACGTATTGTGTGTACCAATCCCTATTGCTGATAGTACTTTTAGAATTACCGGAAAGAGAACTTCATATGAGTTCCGCTATTAACTCAAATTGCATACTGTTCGTCTGTTCCTACTTATAATCTATTAAGGAAATGAAGACCTTGTTCGTCCGGGTCCCAGCAGATGCCTAGACTAAAATAGCCGAAGGTTGTTTAGATCTAAGCATAAAAAATGAGTCTTTAATTTGCTATTCCAATTATTTTTGATCATTGTCTACCGTGTGATTGGTTTAGCTGGAGCCCACTCCTTGCCGCAAGTTCTACGTAGGTAGCAAGCAACAGAATACCTAAATGATAACATCTAAGGTAAACACGTCGGTGCCATATTTGGCTGAGACAATATTAGGTAATATGAAAGCGCTTATTACGTTACGCAGTGAAAATAAAACTTGGCCCGATAGTAAAAAAATACGTATGACGATTTGTCAGCGATATGCTAAAAAGTCGAAAAACAAAGCTTCTTTGTGTGATGAGCGTGCCACTACACGTTAAATATTGAGAGAAATTTTGTCACGAGTCAACAAAATCTGGATTTTACTGTTAAATAAACGATTAGGTGGCGAATAAAGTTCAGAGTGACCATTGCCCGTTATGCCTTGGCAGGTGGCGAGATACGGAACTAACTGTAAAGTACTGAATTTGACACATCGTTGACATTTCTATTAACTAGCAGTGCCATCATGAAACGTCAAGATAAATTGCCGACAACGATGTCCTCAGTGTCGCCAACCATAGGGGCCATTGTTTAAGTAAATGTTGCATGAGCGATAATATTTTTCGTTCGTGAGATTTTTTGCTGGATTTCACAGATATATATCAGTACATAATGAACACTGTTATCTTATTTACAAAATTGTTCTCGCTAACTAAGGTTAAGATCTTGATGTAATTTTCCCTTGTTATTCAATGCGGATATCATCAAGATTATGTCTGAACTTTAGGCCTGATTATAATAATATTTAGGTACTTGCTATGCCAACGCATGTCTGACAAATTCTGTGTAGGTACATGATTTCCATTTTCGCCACCGTCGACTGGTCTCTACATATAGGGAGCTTTAATGTGAATATATGCAGTAACTTGAGCCCATAGTAGGCACTGTTAATATACAAATGGGCGGAAATTATCTGTTAATTAGCTTGGTACCTTTAGTACCTTTTAGAAGACAAGGAACGGTAATAAAATAAATTGTTCCTCCTGAAATGGTTAGTAGAAATGAAGCTCTGGAGTATAGGTAATTTCCTTGGGATATTAAATTAGTCGTGCGACGAGGCTAGAAGTAAAACCACTGCAAAGAGCTGTATTTAGCAAAAAGGTAGTTTACAAATTAACTTCGTACATTATGACGTGTAGCTAATTAGCTATTTGACGTTCGGGACGTCATTACAAAACGTTCGCGACAAAATGGTTGGTTGGCACTAGATCATAGAGTACATAACGGAATCCATTTCATTTTCCTGCCCACCTGGCTCGCCATGACCGTAAAGAACGCCCGCAAAAACCAGCCTTGAACGACTATCGTTCAAGTAACACGTGTGTGCGACATTTTACTAAACATTTTCTATTTGTTTGAACTCTCTGTATTGTGCCTACTCTGTGCGATTGTTTGGATCGTTAGCGTAGTTCGTGTTTATAAACTCAATTTGTGTATGTTCCACATATTTTAATTGCCTTAGCTGACAGTTATGTCCTTAATATAAGTTAGTTAACATATCACGTTTATGGGTTATTAACAGCTTGTATAGTTGTTTTTAATGTATGGATTGATGTTTGTTGCAGTTTTTAATGGGCCCTGCGTTTGAGCGTTTCAATATCGTAATGTACTGTTAATTTTCCTTAATCCTGTTGCTAAAATAAACAAAATCAATGAACGATATGGAAATAATATCAAACTTATAATAAATTAATGTTTGCCTTGTTCCATGTCAAAATTTTTGGTTTAATTTGACTCGAAAACTTTGCTTAGAATTCGGTGTTTCTCACCTGTTATGAAGTGGCGTTGTTCGTCGCGTCCTTCATTAACATTCCGGAGACGACAGTTCAAGCTGTCTGTCTTCCTACCTCCGTAGCAACAGTTACAATGTCTCGTAGTAATTATTAAATAACGTGTGCCTGACTCGGGGACGGGAAGCAATCGCTTTGCTTCATTCACCGAAGGCGTATGTATGAATTGTATGGTAATATGTATGAGTTTATTGGCGTAACAAGCGTGGGAGACTTGTGAACACCTTGTTGTTGGTATACGGGTTTCTCAGTAGCGTGTTGCTTGGTTAATTTTAGTTAAATGTTTTTCGATTTATTGGTTGCCTGGCTATTAAGGGTTAGATTTTACCTACATACATAAACTTATGCTTTTACATATTTCCATGGAGAGAAATAAACTACAAAGCGCTACAAATTGCGTTCCTTTGGTCTACTATCGTAGCTAAAAATATCACATTAATGAATATTGAATCTATCCACAATGCCTGAAATATGTATGACTTATCGACCGATATTGTTGTGAGCTAACAGTTGTTTGTTTTAACAATATCGATGTGATAGTCTTCAAAGTTTAATTTCTATTCGAATTTCAAAAAGGAAACATGTGGGGGCGTTTTTTCCAAATGTGTTCCATATTTGGACTTAGTAAGCCCGAATATCCGATGTAACTGGAATATCGGTCGTATTGGATTGCAATAAGACCCATAGTCGGATAACTGTTGTCTTTCCTAAAATATAGGCGGAATGGATACGAAATTGTATTTACTATTTTGTATGTATTGTCACGCTATTACCCTCGTGTGATGAGCCATCTTAACGCGGTCATAAGCCGCATGCCGCTCGTTTATGCACGTAAATGAAGCGTTAACACGGTTCTGAGCCAACGCCGAGGTTTCCACTTTTAGTGATTTCACTTTGTGGCCATAAGAGTAAAGAGGTCCCATATAAGATACATAAATTAGAGTCACCGCAAATTGTTGTATTCGAGGTTAAGGCTTTGGTTGTCAGAAGGTCAGAATAGAAGACTTCGACTATACATAACATCATGTCTCGCCTGTAATACCTCAACGGTTAGGTAGAGGTGTAGGTACAAACATAATGGTATCTACACCCACTTTTGGCCAGTTAAGTCCCATAGGAGTCACCGTAGGAGCGGGCCTGTGGACGGCGAGTTATGGGCTAGCTCGGCGTCCGGCCGTCTTATGACGATAGGTATAACTTTGTTTTAAGTTCCAATTTCAATTTTCCTGTTTTGTCTTTTCTACACACTGTGTCTACATTTCTAATCCTACTTTCCTCTCGCAGGTCTGCTGGAAGAGATTTCGCATGAAATAAGCAGTACCTTTGTGCTCTTCTATCTTAATGTTATGTCTTGTTGAGTATTTTGTGTGTACATAAATAAATAAATAAATAATAGGCCGTGTCGACGGCACGTTCGTGTTCCACGTGCACCTCAAAGAGATGTCAGCAAATAAGTAGGGGTCGGCCTGGGCCGATGCCTGCCAGGGTTGCGGGACTGTTCGAAAGAGATACCGTGGCCTTGGAACACAAAGGGCAAAGAAGGAACATGGATGGGTTTTAGTCAGTACAAGTCTGACACTCCCGCTCCGCCCAGAGTCGGGGGGTCATTTGATAATTACCCACCTGAAAAAAAAAAAAAGTCCCATATTGTAATAGAAGGTAAACTTATTGTTGTCAACCGGGTACAAATACGGACTCGATATTGAAAAAAAATCCTGATGGCAAAACCCAATCCAACCTGGGATCGAACCTCATGCTCAGCAGTCACGCTTGCGTCAAAAAGACGAACGAGGCAGTCAGGCGGTCACAGAATACTTCGAATACAGTAACCAAATAATACGCAAAATTGAGTGCAAATTGAGGCTGTATTCGCCTTAAAAAGCACTTTACGACCTGCTTTCAACAGTTCGTGGCCTATCTATATCTGGAAGATTTTCTTTGAGTAAGCCGTTATTGAGTTCTGCTTCGTAGGTCAAAGGTTGCAATGTAGGTCAAGATACGGCCACTTGAGTGTACAGTGGGGCTTTGATCCTGTAATCAAACAAACCCTTGTTTTGTGCCCTTGGAGCGCGTTATGTTCAACATGTGCTGGTTTTATACTTCGCGAGAATTAAATGTTACGTTTTTTTTGTTTGTTTCGCGTGAAGTTCATTGGGTCAAATATATTTTTGGTTGGTATTATGTTTATAACTATCAAATGCCAATATCACGTGGAGATAGGTACAATTGCTGCATCATTGTCTTGGAAAAGAACAATGTCCTTAAAAGCATTGTATAATTTGACCAATAATGAGGGCTGTAATTTGTTATTTTTTAACCTACGGAAAAACCAGCTTTATTACCGAAATTAATAACTCCGGACTTATTATTAGACAGAATACATTAATAATCTTTTTTATCCTCGACAACACGGAACAGCGTGCGCGGTTTGTTTTTTTTTTTCACTTTTATTACAATTTCCTTCAAACGTTGTACTAATTTCGTACAACAATGTTTTATAGGTCGGTTTTAACAGAGAAAGCAAAAACTGTTCCTGTTGTTTCTTTAAAATATTCTGTGCTGTCTTGGCTACCAATTTCCGAGTAAAAATATAATTAGACTTATCAAATGACACAGTCCCAAAGTGCGTATTGTGCAAACTAAAAGCGTAGCCTACACTCACGACAGCGCAGTTAACGCCTCTCATTTAGGTAATGACACCACCAGTGTGTACCCGCATTATTGTCCAATGAACCCACTCGTGATAGCAACCACACGAGGTGATTTCTGCTACAACGACCGAACATTTCGTGACTGACGCATGACGTATAATCACTTTTTGTGAACATTACCAACTGTAAGAAACAAGTTTTGTGATCGTGAAATCGTTTGGTAAAAAACAGCAGACTTAATCATGAAGACAGACAAACAAAGATAATGATGCAATGTTGGGTTTTGAGCAAAGAGACAATTCAAGTTCTTAACAGATTGATGACCTTTTCACAGACTATATTCAGAAACTTCCATTGGACTAGCCAAAAACTCAATTTTAATTTAATTAATCCAGAAGGATGGCTTCATTAGTTGAAAAGCAAACTCCTCCAGAGTCCAGACTATTTAAACACTGAAACTAAATTACTAGGAACCCAAACCAATTAGAGTCTGCCGTAGTTTTATCCCATTCCATTTAACAGTGTTTATGGCCGAAGAAAGTTCGTCGAAAGGGGGAGGTCTGTAGTCAATAACTAACCACATTAATCAAGATCGACCAGTCCATTTAAACGACAGCCGCTCATTTGTGGAAACTATAAAATTGTTGAAAGAAATTACTGAACCAACATTCTCGCTAACGCTCAGTGAAAGCTGAATATATCCAGTTTTTTAATGAAGGACAAAGGTTAAAAGAGATTTATATTTGTGGATTTTATGCGACGTTTTGGTGATCGGATAACGTAGAGGACAAAATAACAGGTATGTACACGCCATGATTTTGACGCCATAATTTTTTTTCTTTACGAAGTAATTTGGTTATTATAAAGTATGGCATTCAGATGGACTCGAGGGTACACCTGCATGAGAGGTATATAAATAAATGAAAATATATCGTAGTGTCTAAGATTATAAATAATCCCAAAGAACGTGTTTCATGTCCGCTCACAGCAGTTGTGTTCTTTAAAACAAGTCATAATAATAGGGTGACGCAAAACTTTCTTTGATCACTGCAGTTGGCATAGAATGGGCGCATAATATGCAGTTTTAGAAGTCTGTGGGTATTAATAGAGTCTATTGAATAAGTTCACGGCGATGTCACCGTTAGTGGTCGGACGTCGGCCAGCGGGCCAGCTGACTACGGGATTGAGGCCGAACCAAACCACAGTGCAGGTACCTACGTCAAGTTCGTTTCCAATTTGCTTTCCATTTGCGTCCGGGACGGCTTGAATGTTTGAGGAGCCGGATTAAAAAGTCACTTTTACGTGACTCTGTGTCACTATGTGCCGATTAATGTTTGCACATTGGAAACTCTGCGGAACCACATTTATTTACTGACTGGCAAATTAGCAGTACTGTGCACACATTCAATATATCGGAGCATGTAAGAGACACCTACAATAGCTGCTTATCACGATCAGATTTTTTGTTTCAAACTCGGCCATTGTTATACTCACACAATATCAGGTAACAGCCTCGATTTTATTAACAGACAGTTCTACTTTAACCTATTAACGCGGTGCAGTCAAGTGCAATCGACACATTTAGTCCACTAGGTCATTCGGCGACACAATGACTGCCGCCACTGTCCGCTTCGATTCTATCACAGCAACTTGTTTGTCGGACTTGTACAACGGACTATCTAGAGACAAACTTGTTCTAGGCTGCGCGGTCATCCATCTCCTGTCAAGCGATTGCATCGTGATTTATATGACCGGCACTCGATGTAGGATACGTTTCAACTGTGGGGAGGTCGCCAGACGTATCAGATGACAAGTTGTAATCAAATTCGATACGTATGGTGTTACATTTGCCATGTATCGAGTGTTGGACGTCGGACGGATTCGCTCTCTGATTCCGGTTGGACTTACATGGACGGTGAATGCTGAAGAGGGTTAACGTTGTCATTAGCTTTTATTGGACGGCGTTAGCACACTTTGTTTCAAAAATGAGGTTGTTTTTTTTATATAACCTCGTAAAGTGAAGCAAAAAGTCACTCAATAACCTCGTCCTTTTTATAAATGTAGGTTAGCTAATAAGCCTGCTGTAAGTTATGCATAACAAGGTTTTCAAACATAATGTATTCAGTGTTAATAACATTAATTGGTTCAGTATCTAAGTCGACACTTTCATAGAACACATATATTTTGGCTGACGTCTGACCTTGTTAGCACTTGGCAAGAAATGTTATTCAGTTAGGCAACATCAGGTTTATAGAAATAGTACTTTAATTATTTCGAAATGAAGATGCTATTTTATCGAATCAGATTCCTTGACGCTAAATATTGCCAAAGAAATAAACATTAGAGATATCTCTGTAACGTATAAAACCTTGATTCATGGTATGATTGCTTGATTTAGCAACTTTTTTGCAATCGGAAGAATCATATTAAATAGCAATTATTTATTTACTCACGATTGGCTAATTCCTTGTCGGATTTTTTTTTTAAACCGGGAAACGAGGAAAAACATAACTGCATTTATTTGTAAGTAATCGAGAGCGCCGCTTCCTATTACTAGTCACAGTGTAGGTAATCTTGTTTGCAAATGACCCGCGGCTATCGCAGGTACGCGATTTGCGGTCAATGGCTCGAGAAATTGCACCGACACATAACATTTCTTCGCGCTTGCATTTCGACTCTAATAATACCGATATAACTAGTCTGTGGTCGAGTTCTCAAGTCCACTTAGTAATTTCAAACGATAACATATAAAATATCGATTGTCATTCCAACGATTTATAACCGCCAATCTTATCTTGACCAGGTAAATTGTTGGTTAGTGACATCGGTCGATACTAAACGCTGCTTTCTTGTGCTACATAACTTATGAGTAACCGACGGTTTTCCTTATAAAATTCTGAGAAATAAAAAACAGCTTTATAAAGTAAAAGATATAGGGAGAAACACGCCGCTAAGAACGATGTTGAATTTAAATAAATAAATCGTTTATCCGCCTATTAAGCACAGTTCGCGAAACATCTAAATTCAACCTTCACCCAACAAAAAGCCTTAAAATAAAGGCACCTGTATTTGAAGCCAAGGTTCGTTCGATTGTACGGTAATTACAGGGTTTGATTAGACGGTGCGGTGTACCTTGACGATCGAACTTGGTCCGCCGTTGTCAAATTACAGACAGTCAAACTAGAATATCATTTGGTTCATGAATATTCAGCGTAACTGTTTCGGTCGATTGAAGACTGGGCTAAATTCTTTGTTAAATGACTTGTTATTGGCAGTATTTTTTATCAAAATAGTTCTATGTTATTCTACTGGAGATTTGGAAGCATGTAGGTTAGTAATTGTCGCATTTATAGTCGTTTTTATAAACGTTATTGGTGGTCGTAAATAAATATCGCAATTTGGGTTCAGGCCAACTGAAATTCAAATACTGCACAATTTTCGTTTGGCACCTAGTTTTCTAAAACAAAGTTCAATATTATCTTTGTCGAACTATTTTGTATAGAAATATCTATAAACAGTGTTAAGAAATATATATATATAGATCACTGGTAATTTTTAGATGTATTTGCTCCAATGTAAATTGTTGATCGAGGACCCTAATGAAAATGCTGTGTCCACAATCTATAAATAGACTCACTGGGATTTTCCAGGGGCTATTATAACGACCCGGGACGTGACATTTAAGATTTTCTTCTGAAGCAACTATTTATTTAAGTTTCACTGCTCGTTCATCATCAACATCTTCATATTGCTATCATTATCCCAATTTTTTGGGTCGACACAGCATGTCTTTTTATTCCATATTTTTTTATTAGTATTTTATCTCTCACACAATCCATGTATACAGAGCGTAAACGGACCCTTAACGAAGCCGTCAACCAATCACACCAAGTAACCCTGCGCAAAAATATTGCTGGGATACGAGTTTTTTTTTGGGGTGCAAAATCACGTTTTACGGAAAAACTCAACAAACACAAACACACATCAACAACAAACAAAACACAACAACTCAAACACACACACACACACAAAACACAAATAAACAAACACAAACAAACAACACACAACACAAACAACACAAAACATTGCAAACTCAAAACATTGTGCTAATGGATGCATTGAATAGTGAATGGGTCATGGAGATATGAAAAATAAAGTTATAGGCTTAAAAACTAGTATTAAAAAAAAAAGTTGGAACTTTGACCTCCAATAACTCCGTAACTAGAAGGTTCCCAGGTATGGTCCCGCACAAAAAAATGATCGCAATGACGGGGAGATCAAGTGCCTTTGGGCTTCGTTAAGGGACTTTTTACACCCTTTAGTTTCTTTGGTCTTCCTATACTCTTATAACTTATAATATAACCATCCACATTCATATCTTTCTTGTTGTAATGACAGGCAGATGTGAGTGGAATTGCCGGGAGGACATACACTGAGCTTATTAGTGATTCTTCTGTTATGTGGGTTCCCCATTCAGTTTCATTGCTCATATACTCAGGACTCTTTTATTAACATTCATTTATCACATGTGTGACTGTAAAACAGTACGTTATTTATACTTAAACTACGCAGTGGCCTAATCTTTGTTCTAAATAAGTCTCTTGTGTACGTCGCACGTGTGTTATCACTGTTATCAGTAAGGTCAAACAAATGCATCTTCTGTGCGACTAGACCTTGCTTGACTTCAGATAAGAGTCGGCGACTTCCCATAATCATTGAAGATGTTATTTATGTCCTGTGCTTTGAGTATAAACTTGATGATATTAATTAATTGAGATGACGAGTAATAGAGAAGTATGGAAGAAGAAGACATGCTGTGACCCCAAATGGATTACGATAACGGCAAGAGAATCATGATGATGATTAATTAATCCAGAGAATTCGTTAAGGAAAGGTTTTAATTAGATGGTAGTTATTTGCATGAATTGTAAATGTCATACGGGATATACATCCCGTACGCTCGTTCGAACGCTTTAAATACTTAAAGCGTTCGAACTATGTGTTTCTCCTCTTTTTTATAAACAAAGTAAAATACGAAATTTAGAAGTGCCTGATAGCAATTAGTAATTTCTTTGTCTAGCAATTAGTATTTCAAGTCCAAGATACATTAATTCAAATAACTTATTTTCATTCACCACATTTTTCATAGGCTTATTTATCACTCCGCCATCAATTTTCAAAACTTATTTTCTTTTGCGCCTTCCATTATCTTTTCAACGAGTAATTATGAAGTCGCCTGATAAGCTGATGACTGATAAGAGACTGCGACGAAGTAGCTGCACGTCTTATCTACATTTAAAGTGGAAAAGTACTTAACAAAGTCGTTAATATTACGATGATGAATCCATTCTTGTGATGTTTTATTGAAGAAATCAAATGGCTTTCTAAGTGCTCTCTTTTATAGAGACCTGCTTTGTTGTTTTTTACTTTGTATTGTGTGTGTTTTTCTTTTGATACATTTCAGTTTATGGCACAAACAAGACTAGTGATAAGTGGTTGGATTCAATAGGTTTTTCAAGTGTGTATTGAACGTGCCTTCAGGACAATCTGCTCCATTATTAGGAGTTTTTCTGATGAAATGTTTGACATTAAAAATATACATGTATGAGTCTGATTGATTTAGTACCACACCAGCAACAGATCTAAGAAGGAACCATTTTAGGAAATAATCTGCCGAGTTGTTTATCTTCTTTTTGTTATAATTACGTCATGGTGAATGTCCATGTGAGTGTAATAGCTTATCTACCCGTAAGTATAAACTTCCAAATATCTTAGATAAAGGAGGAGTTCCTTGTGTAAACAAACGCCCGGTCCTTCAATGCAAAACTTTCTGGCGAAAAGCCAAGAAAATTCTAGAACGAAAAAGACGAAAAAAACCGCTGCACGTGCAATCTTATCTTTTCGGTTTTGATTGTCGTATGTCACACTGAATGAAAATAAATCGAAAGCGATAAGGAAAATAGCGCAAGGAAATGGCAATTTTTCATACACATTTATTGCTTTAAAATGCAAATAATTTCCCGATATAATGGTCCCTACATAATTTATTTCTCAACGCGTGCATGATTTATGAATTGGGGAATGTGATCTGAAATAACTAGATAATATATTCGGTGCCACATTAGCTGTCACGGGTTCAGTAATTGGGTATCATATTAATTTTCCGTAACACAGGCTGATCGGGCCATTAATCGAATCATGGCGGCGCGTTAGACCATTATGTGATTAAATTACTGAACATTTTTCTGACAATGTCTATTACACAGTGATTTTTTAAATGAACAGTCGAAGGTAATTTCAGCTTCACCTTCAGGTTTGTTTTTCTTCTGCACCTAAAACTTTGGTAAGTTTAACAGTAACTTAGCTCTTGCAGATAAAAAATAAAATGTCGTTGTTCCCTAAAATCCAAGCAGGAATTATACCTACAAAACAATCATATACCATCCACTACCCATATACGTGAGTCGGATAACTAGCTTGAATAATTAAATTCTGATGTAATGATTTGTTCATTCATCAAGATTCATAATTGTTCTATAATATTATAAAGAAGAAAGATTTGTATACTTGTAACGAATAAACTCAAAAACTACTGGACCGATTTCAAAAATTCTTTCACTATTACAATGCTACATTATCCCTGAATAACTTAGGCACCGTGCGAAGCCGGGACGATCCACTAGTAATTTATAAAACACATTCATATTTTCTCGTTATAGTTTACTAATATTACATTGATTTCAATTACCTGGTGTAGATAACGATTGCCTATAATCACAACACGGAATACATTTACAGTTTTATTGCAGAAATTCGACTGTTATCGATAAACTTTATACATTTCTAAGATAATCGGAATATATCGCGATAAGATAGGACATTTTGTATGGAACATGAAAGTTTTATGGCTCAATCGATACCTTTTGCTTAGTGTACCGAAAATATTAACATCACAAAACCTCTTTTACTGTGAATTCTATATTCCTTGTGTTCTCATATAAAATTGCTATGTATGTAATATAAAAGGAGTTTCGTGTGTGTATCCGAGTACACATTAATCTCCGGCTGTTGAGGCATTTCCACGTTTCCCCCTCTGGAAGTTTCATGAGGGGTGGATGAAGGCTGTTTATGTTTCAGAGGTATGTTTAACTTGGGTTCACGGGATAACCGTGGATGACACACTGCGGTAAATTGGAGAATATACTTGCATATTTTTTTTAATATAGGGATTTGCATTTCAATTTATGTTTTTGGGTTTTATCGTCTCTAGATTACCAAGCAAGATATTTTTTATCGTAATATGTCTATATTAACTTTTGTGTGTACTGTTTACTTGATGCCCAGTTAAATAGCCCTATATTCACTATTCCGATGTGTAACGTATCAAAAAACCAATCTTTAACGATGAACATATCTAAACAAATATCTTCATTAATTCAGGTCAAGCTTGTTAAAGCTCAATTTACTCAGAAATACACACATCAACGTCTGTTATTTACTCTGTAAACACAGAACTGACATGACAGAATTTTCCCGTCACTGGAGCGCACGTGTCTCATAGCTTTCGTATCAATAATTCATCTGGACGTAGGACGACGGTTCATAAGTCTGGCATTGCAGCTGCGGGTTGGTGAGTTCGACCTACTTGGCTACTCTCATTTATGTCCCCTAATATGCGACCCACTTTCATGTGTCACTCGACCCGTTAGATATGCACCGTGTTACCAAATAAAATAATTCTGGATGAGAAATACATTTTGAACTTCTCGCTCGGTTAACGTGGCCTGGATCCTGGATATTATGTCTGATCGAAAATTTATTTTAATTTTGCATCCAGGTGTGTTAAGGGCTGTTTGAGTAAGACTGCTATTTTTGAGCTGTGACTCATAATAATATATTGAGTGTTTATTCAGTAATAAGGACAGGTACCTATTTTATTTATACTAAGATTATGAAAAGGTAAAATTAGTTTCTAAGGTTGTATGTAGGAGGTAATCTCCGGAACTAATGATCCAATTCTAAAAATCATTCACTGACAGAAAGCTACATTATTCATGGGTGCTATAGACTATAAATTATATTTATATCATGCATATTAGCCGAGTTATCATAATTTTTGCGGACGAAGTCGCAGGCGAAGTGCTAGTATAATATAAATAAATAAATGTGGAGAATTACAATACAGGACAACATCGTCGGTGGTCTGATGTTACGCATAACAATAAAGAGGACGACACACAAACGAGGTCGCTATTTGTTGTCGATTTATTTATAGAACTAACCTAAACAAGCTTGAAAACTTTCTACAAACGTACTCGCTAGAATAAAAATATATTAACGGTTATAAACAAAATCATCGGTAACCGTTAAAAATGTAAACAATCGATCGTTAAAGTTTTTACCGGCACCTTTTTATACGCCGTGCCAGTACTGATGATGATGTCATTTGTGTATGAAAAATAAACTTGAAGCAAAAAGTTTTTATGTACAACTTGAAGTTACATGACATCAGCCTCTTTAATAAGTGCGGTTTCCAATGATAGTAAAACCACAATCTTACTTCACATGTCTATTGTATTCAATGTACTTTATTATGCGTGTACGCATTGTCATTTAAGGAATAAATGGTTCTTCAGACAATGGCTGTTATGCAAGAATCGATAGATGTCTACACTTTTGCCATAAAACTCGCCCACGTGTAAATTTAATTCCTCTCCTTGCCAAACGATATAACCATCGATTTGCAAATACCAAACGTATTATTTCTTTTTAACATTTCGAATAAATTGTTCTTCAATTTCGTCGTTGTCTTATTTCCCTGAAGACGTGCCGACGGCAGCCTTCCCAAAATATATGTCTAAATATTCTTTTGGAAAATTCGATTTTCAAATTTGAATCCTGTGACCGGTAATGCCAACATTCTTACAAATAGGTTTGCGAGAGATAAGTAGGTATTCGAAAACAATGGACGGTTTCCTTGTTTATCGGACGTAGCTAATAAATTGTAAAAGTCAAGAAAAAACGATGAATCGTTTACATCGTATCTAATTCCGATAAGTAGATTTTGTGATAAAATGTTAAGAAATACATTGAGAAAAAACTTTTTCTTGGCTTATAGGCGTTTTCATAATAATATTACGGATCAGTAGAAGATAAAGTTTGTTGTTTATTATAGTGAGCCGGCGAGAAAGTTTGAGATATGACTTCGGACACCGTGACTGTTGAATCGAAATAACTTTATTTATTGACCGCGTAGAAAGTTATGCCTTATTTGTATGAATTTTCTTGATTGTATGGCAGTGACTTCTAAAATGTTATGGGCTTGGAGTTATTTTATCTTTATTCCATTTTTGCAGGAATTTCTCAGTACCAGCCACGGAGTCTGGATTCGTGTCTGGGATTAGGCTTGCCTCCCATTACATGAGACTTAAACATAACTGGCGAAATCTTGCTGTACTATTAGGTACTTAACCCTCCGGGGATTAAAGGCGTTATTTATTTATCATGTATGGAAGACTAAACAACATAGTTGGGAAAAGGCTAGGCAGATGGTGATGATGTATGGAAGACTAACAGATAACAAAACATGTGTTATGTTATGTTTATTCCATTTTCGTTCGTAAAATTTGTGATGACTGCATCAATATTTTCAATTAATTCAGTACCTAGTTCCTACAATATCCTTCAGCGAACGAATATTCCTGTCCATGACCACAACATGACTAACAAATAATATTTATAAATAGTATATTTCTTTGCCAGTAAAGTCTGAGTTGACGTTATGTCATGTTAACATGTGTCATGTGTCAACGGTAGTCTTTAGCTTTTAATTTCAGGTTTATTTCATTAATGGAGCTCATGGCAAAATAATAACAGACGCTCGGATCGACCATAAGGTAAGGTAACCATAAGGTTAAGCCGCGCTTGCCTAGTGTGGTCCGTGGATGGGTGACCGCCCATTGCATATCGAGTTTCGTCCGTACCTCGGAAAGCACGTTAAGCCGTTGGTCTCGGCTGTCATTTCTAGATCTTTGACAGTCGTTACAGGTAGTCAGTGCCCAAAAGTCGACAACCAGTCTTACCAAGGGGTATCGTATTATCCAGTACTAACTGGGTTGTGGAAGTCAGATAGGCAGTCGCTCCATGGAAAATGCTGCGTCCGGTTAGACTAGAAGCCGACCCCAAAATAGTTAGGAAAAGGCTAGGCAGATGATGTTCATTTTCATTAATGAATAAAAAACATTGAGAATCTCTGTCCAAATATATTGAAATCCATACAGTTAGTAACCAAAATCCCCATACATTATGGCCGAATATATTCCACCATGCCACAGCCCATAGCCATGGGAAAGTATTTTACTAATGCTATTTTATTAGACAAGGCCCTCATAACTAAATCTGACGTCATAAATAATTTGATGTTATTTTAATGGTGACTGTTATGCGTTGACAGTGAGCGATGAAAACGATACTGTGGATGATGACATAGTATTCAAAAGTAGGTGGAACATACATCACGTTTATTTTTTCCTTCATGGGAAACTACTAGTCATCTGGCTGTAGTTAGATTTCACTCAATTTAAATTTAATTTTTATTCGTTGCCCCACATTAGGTATTGATTCTGTATCGTGGGTGCCTTTCAGACATTTAAACTCGCATACACAAACAGCCAGACTCGGAACAACTATCTGTAGGCTATACAAGTATTTGTTCCGTGCAGGAATCGAACCCGCTTCAGGTAGCGCAGCAGTCAATCGCTCAGCCACAGTACCATCAGTTTAACTCAACTAAACTCAACACAACGGTACTTTTATTGTTTTCTTTTTTATCACTGATTCATGTTAAGTTATGCTTTTAATTTGGTATCTCTAAAAATAGACCTATCCATCTAAAAACAGCTTCGCATTCCGCGTAAGTCTCTAATTCGAAGAGGAATTAAAAGCATCAAGTCAGATACTTGGTTATTTCCGTTTCATTTAAAAATCAGCTGAAAGGTTAGGAATAATATTGTTTTACCGAAACCGATGCACCCACTGTTTATTCTAGACTACATTCCTTTATATTTGTCTAAATTATACGCAAGAAATAATAGTAGCAATTTTTTATATTCTGTTTAGGTTCCTTTTTATTTGTCTCTCTAAATTATACGCAAGTACACAGTAGCTATTTTTTATATTATCACACTAGCTTAGGTCGGAAATTATTACACAGAAAGTCCTATCGGGATAAAAAGTATCCTTCGTACTAACACAGATCATGGTGTATTTGTATGTCAAACTTCATAAAAACTCTTCAGCCGTTAAGACGTGGGGGCGTGACAGACATAAACAAACTCAAATTCTTATAGTAGTATTAGTTTATGTCAGGATTTCAGTCCAATTTTGCAATATATTCACTCATAATCGACACATATGACAGGAAATATCCTATTTTGCACATGTTGTTGTTTTTTTAATGTCTTCCGTCATGTGGGCGCGACGTAGGCAGGTGTTGTACGATAAACACAGCTGATAATGAGGGTAGCTTATTGGCTGAACCCAATATATTTGTGGTCCTTATTGCTGCTATAAATAAGGGTGAAAGTATAAATAGACAATGGTTTTAGGATCTTTGTGAGATGATTATTCTGTGAGTAATTTAATATGTTGGGTGTTCTATTATAATTATAACAGAAAATGTTATCATTATTTTTATTAAAATTCCAAGTACGTAATTAAAATAGAGCTGAATGTAATGAAGCACCCGTGAACTAAAATTTGCTACAAAATTTTAATTAAACTTGATATTGAAATACTGCGAATATACTCATTGAGTACCCAATTAGCGAGTTCTTCATTATGACGTTTAATCGGTGTATGGGAGTTTCATATTTATTTTCATAACATTCGTGTTCCAGGGGTTTGCACCTTGCATCCGCAGGGTGTATTCCCACACCCCCATATGTCCCGCTAATCCGTGCTTTTCGAGAGCAACCTTTTTAACTTGACCTGCCCTACCCTTGGGGCCGCTTTGGGGAAGTTTTAGGATAACGCAGCTGTTTCAAGTGGCAGGGGTCTTTCACAATTGGTCGGTGTTCATGTGAATTGGCCTCCTACATGTTCACACGCACCCCCTTTACTTATTGCATATGTGCTGTATGAGACATACGAACACGTGGCGAGGCTATCAACTTGATGTGTTTCATGCTTAATAAGTAATTACATTTCCTCCATTATGTTTCATGAGAAACTGGCGTTAGTTGGGTTTTGGCGTTTCTGAGAATGAGCGGAGGGGGAATTAATCTTATTGGACAATAAATGGGGAGGTTTGATTTATGTTTAGAAGTCAATCATGGAGTAACAGCTGAGTGAAATTGGATCGAGTTAAATTCTCGATAATAATGGCATTTACATATTAGAATAATTATGGATTTAAAGGGTTTGGGATTCAAAATTATTATTAAAACCGACTGCCTGTTAAGTCTAGTGGTCGCAAGCGCGACTGCTGAGCATGAGGTCCTGTGTTCGATTCCCGGGTCGGGTAAAGTGTTATTGTGTTTTTCCATCAGGAATTTCTCCGTAGCAGCTACGGAGTTTGGATTTGTGTCCGGTGATGACTATAGGCTCGCCCCCTATTACATGGGTCTTTAACATAACGGCGAAAATTAGGTGTACTATTAGGTACACCTCTGCCTAACCCGTCGGGGACGACAGCCGTGATGTTATGTTTTGTATTCAAACAGGAAACATACGATAGTAGTTTTAAACATATCGTAGTAGTTTAATTCTGTAGTCTTTTGTTTTGATAACAAAAAATCTCTGTAATGTTTTGTTTTGATAGAAATTTGTCAAGCTGTGACTTTAGTCAGACATAATGGACATTGCGCAGACCAAAGACCCTTGGTCTGTTCTTACATAATCAGCAACGACACGCAAGTATTTATGTCACCTGAAACCTGTACATTGAATAGTTCTAAACCTGTTGATTTAAATATGGCTGACAGCTGTTGTTATACAATAATTTTACGATTATTTCAGCGACAAATGGATAGATTTAGGTGCAAGATTGTTTGAGCTTTGATTGATTCGATACTTTGTTTTAAGCGGGAAACTAACTGAGTATGTTTTCTTAAGAATTAGGGTCTTTTACGAATCGAACCGCACAAATTTTTGGCAATATATGCAGTTGTGCGTGAAGCGAAATTAATGTTTTTTGGACGATTACCGATGTCACGTCACGCGTCATAGCGCGAATTTCTGAATGGCTGATGTAAGCGCAGTTTTTGTGCGCATTTCGTCTGTGACGAATCCATTGACCATTATCTTACGATTCAGTTGCTTGAGGAATATCTTTTATCAGATATACGATTGCGAGGTAATAGGGTATCTTTCAATTCAATTTTTTTGAAAACTCCTTTACACTCATTCTTTTACGATTGTTGGGATTATGGAGTCAATATTTATGCTATTATTGTTTTATTTGTATAACTTTTCGACACGTCTTCTACCTCCCACAGATCCACAAAAAAAAAACAATTTTATCTTATCTTCATTTGTTTTCATTCTGGCCAGTATTTGATGTGATAACTTTATAATCCTCGTTCATTCGTCAAGCAAGTCATCAATGTGTGATACAGCGCACAATTACAGCCAGCCCCATGGCTCATGGCTCATGGCTCCCCTCTCATACTTTGTTTATGGAGCTCCGGCTCACTGAAGCGCTATATGGGTCAGTCTCCGCGTGTTTTTTGTTCCATGTTATATCCTTTCTCGTTAGTAATTAGCAATTATTATGGAGATCAAACGTTTGTTCTTCCTTGCTCTGTTTACATTTGTTTTTACTTGTTTCGGACTTAATAGGAGTCTAGTGATGGGAAATGTAGTGCGTGAAATAATTGTTTTAGACAGCTTAAGTTTTTATGAAAATAGTTCTGTAATTGAATGAGAACAATGAAGAAAATTATAATGATTGAGTTGTGAAACATCACATTATTGAAAAACGTTAATTCTATAAAATATCTTAACCGCTGCAGTTTGATATTGTTAACACTTTGAATAACAAACATTTTTTTAACAACCGTTCATAATCTATACATATAATAGAATTGTACATTGAAGATATAGAAAAAAAAATATATGTATCTTTATCTTTATTAGAGCAACAGAAGCCAAAACAACAGTTTTTAGAATTTATGTCTGTCTGTCTTTCTGTCTGTATGTTTATACGTGCATCACGCAAAAACTACTGAATGTATTTGAACGCAGTTTTCACCGCTATACTGCTAGATGCTTAACTTAAAGTATAGGCTAAATTAATATACTTTTTGGACCCGATAGGTGGCGCTGTGCGAAGCAAAGGCAATACGATAATAAACATAGTTAGAACTCATACGTACCAATGCTCTTACTCCGATTAGTTTGATCTGAAAGCAGAGAATACATTTATAAATAAACTTCAATCGATAACTGAACTACAAAGGGTTAGCCAGAATGAAACTATGCACGTACACTCGGGGAATAAAATGGTAAAGCAATTCTCAAATAGTTTGCTTTCCCACATAATGACGTCACTTTTTCAAACTGACTTTTTCTTTCATGATATTGAAAGAGATCTTTAGAATAGAATATTTTATTGTTATTGCAGGTGGGTATCAAAAGAAAAAGCATCTTTAAAAGTTACAACTTTTGATACAAATAAGTTGTCAGAAAAAAAATCTGACGAATTGATAACTTCCTCCTTTTGGAAGTCGGTTAAAAAATGTTCAGGTTGCGCATAACCTTTTTATTCCCCAACTGCACTTTAAATTTAGTTTCTAAATAGCACAAGAATTACAACTTCATTAACTAGCATTTAAATGTAAAATGTAGTTTTCCGGCTACCGTGCCTGGCACAGGCTAATTACATTGTTAGGAAAAACGTTAACTTTCAAATGTATTAATTTATGTGGTCATAATTATTGTAGATTTAATTTTAGTCTGTGGTTTTACGCTGTGCTTTGGCAGAGAAATTGTTGATACTAAGTCAATGAAGCATGTGCTTGAGAAGATGGTAAAATACTCATTAATATGTAAATCATTTTAAATAAATTGTTCTAAATACATATAACCACGACTATTAATAAATATGTATGCTCTTCAGTCACATTTACATAATGAGTTCATCTCAGTGAGGTAAAAAGGTAACCGTGTTTCTGTACGTGTATTTTCAAGCTTACGTTGAAATAAAATACCTCAGACCCTGTTTAGAATATTATTCACCGAGAGGATGCTTTCCGTCTTCATTTCTACATTCAATGCTTTTGATTTAAAAATCGAACACAAAAATATTTAAAGGTAAAGAAATCGAAGCGCTTTCAGCTGCTGTTTTTAAATTACGTTCGGTGATCCAATTTTGATAGTCAGCGCAGTAAGCGCAACATTTTATTCGTCTCGGTTCCAAACACAGCTGCTTTAGACTTCCACCTGTCGAGTAAATCACGATGTTGTCTCTGGTTTTGCGCGGTAACTGAGGACCGTGACAGGACATAGCCACCACAGATTACAAATCCTTTGTGTTATGTCAGCGACCTTTTGTTCTCCAGCGTCTATAATTGATTGCTATTCACACCGAATAATCCATGGTCTTTCTAATATTTGCAAGAACTTTTTACTAACGAGTTTTGCCTCGTTTCGCTAATAAGCACTTATAAGAGTTTTATAGTCGTATCGTACCTCGTAAAAACGCAAAATAATTATAATTTCGAAGTAGTAGATATTAAATAAAGTTTCGCATGAAATTGTTGACCAGTCTTGCAGTTTCATAACTGCAGCGCCTTTCCGGTTACTTGTTCAATATTAATTTTTATTACAAAAGCTCTGTGGGGATGATTTGAATTCCTAGCGAAATTTACTTCAAACTTTCTTGTATTTTATTTGTTTTTAACGTAAACACGCGCAGTTTTTATTTTTTTTCTTTGAAACTCGTATTCAAATTAACAAAGAACTTTTTCAGCGCTCCACGTAGGGTGAAACTCGAGGACGCCATTTAATTTATTTGCATGTTGCAGCATTCCAGCATACCGTAGGACGTATTGACGATGCGAAGTTCTGCAGGTAAAGTTGAATAATTAGCTTGTCAGGATACATGCAGATGGAGTTAGGAACGTTTCCCAGTTATCCAATATAAAGTTAAACCCAACTTTTATGAGAACACACGCTGAAATCAGCTGGTTCAGTGTTATATAAAATATTACGTTGCTGAAATGGTTTATTCATTTACAAATAAAAGGTTCATGTTTTTTGTGGGTACGGGACGGGCGGATGGGTTTGCCCGTATTTTTTTGGGAGGTATAAAAACAAACCAAAGTCAGACTGCCACAAAAATGTTGCTAAACGTAATTTCGTGAATAAAAAGTTATCATTCAACACAATGACGCTAACATTTACATTGAAACATCCATTTAATAAATTTTGTATGAAATTATGTTCTTGTTTCTACGAAAACTTTTACATATACCTGCGCATACAAAAGTAATGTTTCAGTTTGTTTCACCTAGTTAAAACGCGATTTTTGTCCTATTTTATTAATATTTATAAACGAGCCACGAACCGCGAACTTCTTTTTTTTTTTTTTTAATTATAAACGATATTGCACTATAGGTACAATTATTGCGTTTCGTAAAAGTACCAACCTGCAATAAGAAACAAGAAATAATATCTAGATTTTTGATTTCGATACACATTACAAAAATAGGCATATTATAATGCCTATTTTTGTAATGTGTATCGAAATCACGTTACTGTAGTTTCCTTTCCTTTTAATATTTTTTCTTATTACTCTTTCCTAGCGTCAAATGGAGTTTCAACATAATAGCAGTCCATCACGCGTATCATGACCACCGTAGAGACGTGTTATGTCGACAGAAGAATCAACAAAATGTATCTGTCATTTTGACGATTCTTGCGTCGACAAAACTTGTTTCTACGGTGGTCATGCTACTCGTGCAGCTGCTTATGTCTAATAGAGTTTTGTTACCACTCACGTTCAGCATACCGTAGGTACTATCGAGCTCCCAGACGGTTTGCCACTTTTCACTCTTACGCCCTAAGTAAATAAGGTTGAAAAGTGGTTGGTAGTACCTAAGAATAAAAAAGCAGTGACCAGAAGGCCTGGATTTTCAGTCCCATCGCGTGCCACCCACAGCACGCTTGCTGTAAGTTGTGCGTCATCCCTGAACTAGACAGACGTCATGTGACCTAACCTTAAAAATATCGATATTGTCCGGTAATTGCGCTTTGAAGGTCAGGTGACGGTCATTCCGTGTAAAACGTCGACTGATATTGGAAAAAGCTAGACAAATGATATGGATTCCATGTTTATTTGTGTTTATTGTGATTGCTTTTGGGCATAGTATTTCTCTCTGTATGTATGTTCTTCTGCGTACAGTATGTGAAGAAATCAGTTTATACTTCTGTAGGTAGCAGTAGCGAAGGGTCAATTTTTGTAAGAGGTAAGCCGGAGTACATAATCTTTAATGTGATTATATTATTTGTCTATAGAATACTGACATTTTTCAAAGGGAAGGCGGTAGACAACGAGTTGTATGGAACCTTCACCACTGGTAGGTAGGGTTAGAATCAAATAGGAATTGAATTGTACATTTGAAAGAGCTAAAAAGTTTAAAATAACACCAACAACTTTAATAATTCCTAAATAATTCTCTATCGTTAAACACCGCTAATGTCACAACAAGGGAAGTAATCTTCTCACTCCTCATTACATCTCACGAATAGAACTAAGGAAATCATGAACTGAACTTAATCTAGCTCCGTAATAAGCCAGGCTATCATTTGTCTGCGCTGTATACGGGGTGTCTACGCGTCACTTCTAAATGTGGAAGCAAATTGCAGACTCGACTCAGCTCTATAGTCTATAACTATACCGGGTATAAGGGCCTTCGCCCACGGGGACTTTTTGTAACGATACTGTCGCTCGAAGTTTAAACGCGCTTCTGCATCGCTGCCATCGCCTTTGCAACGCAGAAGTGAGTAAACGCGTGTCAGCATCGCTACTGCTGTAAGCAATAAATGTGCTCTGAACGTGTAGTTGCGGACGCCAGCAAGTTATCATCGCTACTGCATCGGTGCAGACGCGCAACCGGAGTCCACCTTGCAGCTGTAGCGCTGACAGGCATTTCTGTATCGATCCTGAAATGTGACAGAAGCGCGTTAGTAGCGATACAGATCGTGGGCGAAGGTACTACCGAGGTGACTGATGGTCGACCACTTTTCAACCTTATTACTTAGGGCATAACGGTGAAAAGTACTGGAGTAGACCGTCAGTGTACTCGGTAGTACACAGCCAGCGACAGCATCGCGACTGTATCGCGGTTGTTTTGAGTTTGCGTCGATGCAAAAAGTCATCGTGTGCGAAGCCCCTTATCTCTATAACTATACCGGGTCTTCATCTGTCTTCTTCTAAATTAGATAAGTGCTAGTTGCTATGCGACTAAGTTCAATTACTTCCTACATCTTTATTAAAGGATGTTCGTTTATTATTAATTATGGTGAAATGTGGAGGACGTTCGGCATTAAAAAGATTATGTGATGAATATTACTGTTATCCTCATTATCTAATAGAAGGAAAAGTTTATGGTATGTAATTTTCCCGGATTCTCTAAGTTACTTGCGGATCGTGATTGGTTGGTATTTTGATCAAATCAAGGAGGGCTGTCTGAATGAAACGTAGTCTGTCGCCTTGGTAAATAGAATATTATTCTAATCTTTTAACAAAATATGTAAATGAATATCTAAGCAATAAAGAGTTAGGTAATGTATTTAAATTGTCTCGTCAATGTTACTTTCTGAAGAACTTGACAAATATTTAAATGTAAAATGGCTGTAACGAAAGGCAGTCTTATCTCACTCAGCATCTACGTCAAGTAAAATATATTTTCGAGTATTCAAGAAAATTAATTCTTATGAAACGTAGCTGTCTGAGAAATGTTACTTTCTCTGAAACTTTCGGTTGAAGATCCTATCTTATTTCTAGTTAAATGAATATTACTTTATCGTCTGAGCTTTTAAGTTAAAGGCACCGATTGCTTGAATTTGCTCAAAGGCGAAGCAACACCGTCTGTTTACGTCCACATCTACATTTGAGGGGAACATTTTACGCCGCCATAAATTTAGTACCTAAAGCCCATAACCCTTTGAGGGATTGAATCTGACAAGCATCCGGGCGTGTAAAGAGATCAATCAGAGTCGACGGCGGTGAAGCAGGATGATGTAGCGGCTTTTTTTAATGTCTCGATGTGTCTGGCAAATTGTGAGAAAGATTTAAAGCGCTTTACAGAAGCGGGTCTAACAGTACTAGGATTCGGTACGCTCGCGCACGCAATTCGTGTACCGTACACAACAGTATGAACTTTTTTCTAAAAGGTGTCGCTCACGATCGACGAACACGTGTTAAACTTACAATTATATAAGCAATACAATTTCAGAATTTCTACAAATAATTTTTGGTTTCACAGAACTGTGGCAAAATTACGCGAGTACGAATATCTTGCAAAAGTTTCGCGTTTCTAAAACAATTCGTTACAAATTATAACTTTCGCAATATCATATTGTTCTTTGTAATTATTCGAATGTTAAACACGCGAGAAAATTTGAACTCAAATTGTTATTCTTGTTAGCTCACAATGGCCTGTCTGTAGTCTCACAGTCCACGTTTATTAACAGAGAATTTATTTACGTTGTTAGTTGTTATATATTACGATATTTATGGGCCCAGTTAATTTAAAAATCGATTTTATCAGTTGGAAAAACAGCGATGTTTTCACTCGAGTAGGTAATTGATGAAACGTCGTGATTTGTAGTTGAAATGAATTATGTTTTCAATCAGAATGTTTTCAGTTGAAGTATTCGTGATTCATTTCTTTGTTATAACGTCAATAGGAACACATGTTGTAGACAGCTATTGCACACGATAAAATCTTTATGAATAAAAAGTTTACAACAGTAAATTGAATGTTTCGTTAACACTAAATCAAACTGTTTTCACTTTTCAGGCACAGCTGTTTTACTCATCAGCGAATGATTCTTTTACCCACGTTACGTAAATAAAGACTTCCTTATATAATCTCCATAATTCGCTCCAAAACTCAAATAGCTGACGCTGGCCTCACAGCTGCTAGGTTGAAGTGGAACTGGGCTGGGCACGTCTGCCGCTTGTCGGAGGAGCAATGGGCAAAAATTACCACTCAGTGGATACCAAACAGCAGAAAACGACAACGGCAGGCCCAGGAGATGGTGGGATGAGCTAGACTCTTCCGCAAAGGATTGGCCTATAATCGCATTAGACCGCGAAATGTGGAAGGAGGGAAGAGAGGCCTTTGCCCTGCAGTGGGACGATTTAGGCTTATAATGAATTATATAATTCGCCAAAAGAAAATAATAAAAAAACAATCTAGAGGCATGAAACAATAACAATTTTTCTCTGAAACAATTTCAGAAAAGACGTTTTCCTTTCTGTCACGGTAACTTCATAACACGTTACGAAACTCGCTCACAAACTCAACTGAATTATTGTTTACGAGTAGACGCGCCGCTTTTATTATTGCTCTTAATATATTCTATGTAGAATGGAGACTGTGTGGGACAGAAAGGATGGTTGCGTAACCGCGAACTTGTGGGACAATGGTTTGTAGAGGACACGGGAAAGAAATCAATACTCCAGGTTTTTCGGAGACTTTACCCCAGACAACTGTTTGTACCTTAGTACTATTTTGCAGTCAGTACTTTTCGTACTTGAGCAAAGTTTGAAGATTTTGTTCTGAAGTTTGTTAGCGAAAATTGAGCTTTATTCACGCTTATGCATTGGGTCGAAAACGTTATGAAATATCAAGATCAAGTACATGTATAATTTTAATGATGATGTAATTACTTTTTATCAAAAATCACACTATTATTATCAGCGTATCTTATCGTTGCAACAATGCGACAGCGAAATAACACGTTTTCATACAGATACGATAAATTCGAAAGTTTCGTCCGTGTGCGTACACGCACAGTACGGCACCCATTTGACCATATCTTTCAATGGTACTATGTTTAACAATAGAACATTCACTGGCGTTAGTCAGTGGAACGTTCACGTGTGTTCCGACAACGTAGACACGACCTCATATAAATGAATTAATAGTATATTACTCTGTTTAACGTTGAAGTACTGAATAGAGAACCTCCCATTTTTTTTCAACAAATGAATGTATAAATTAAAAATTTTCTACCAACATTATCATCGCAAGATTAAAATTATCTAACAATAGTTTTATTTTGTTTTTTAGTCAAGAAAAATGCCACGAGGCATAAAGTTTTTGGGCAGTACCTAAATCTAGATTGCCATGTGGTTTAAATTGAATTAATTATACAAATAAGGTAACAACCTATATTTGATAGAACATGTAGGAGTCTTAATAACGATCTAATTTATTTGAATAACATGATGTAATTTAATTTATGCTGATCTAATTCCTTAAACAGCACGAACATTAATATGTTGGCACTTAATAAATCTTGTGCAAATGTCTTTAATCCTGATTGTGCTTAATTAAGTCGTCGAACCGTATACGACGATAGATGCCAAACAAAATAGTATATTCAAAACGTACTTAATGTATCTGATTCAGAAATGCTTGTAAAAGAACGGCGAAGTTCCCTTACAAGTACTTATATCTACTCAATTTTATAGCATGAATCCGCTATAAAAAATCATGGGTTATTATATCGTCGGTCTGTCGGTACATTGCATGGTAAGCGCACGCGCCGAAACTTCCGCTCAAGCGCTTATTGTGGACTGACGGTCCGGAAACGACACGATACCATCTAAAACTACGCCGGTGCAGTACTTATGCTACTTTACCATGTACAGCGAAGATGCGGTACTGCATATAAACGAGTTATTTGCAGTATTTAGGCCTCATTTGCATGTAACGACTGTGATTTTATCTAGTTTGCAATTTAGTTTTTATGTAAATTTATCTTTTAAGGCAGACATGGCTGTTTATGATGTAATTTTGATTCGGAAGTGGTTGGTTAATGCAAATAAGTACGTGGATATACGTGTCTAGTAGTCTGCGTTACATGCCTCATCTTAGAATGAGCTTTTCAGCTAATTACGGCCGATGGTAGTAAAGTTAAACCGCTGTCGCCATTTCACATCCGCGATGTTACTTTCTTATTAGTTGACCATGACTGGCGATTCTCTTTTCAATGGAGAAAACCGATTTTCTATTAACCACGAACGGCTAACCCTCATTAGAGTCGCCGCGCTTAGATAAACAAAAAAGAAAATCCAAACAATGAGCGGTAAATAAATATATTCAGTTAGTTTTATTTGGAGCCTGAAAAAGCTAGTGTAATCAAGCTGTCTGTATACGTTAACCATTTAGTACTATTTCGGTTCAAATTATTTATTTAGTCCTAGTTTTACGGTATGGTGGTACATGCTGACTACGTAGTATTATATTATCTGTGATGCTGACCAACACATGGGGCGGGCCCGTGCCGCCGTGCTATCCACCGCCAGTGTGCGCGATAATTGGAGCGTCGTTCCGGGCACATTGTTCCCTCCGTATTGTCTGTTATGGTAATGCACTTCGTTTTATTTCCTCTCCAAAATAAACCTAACACTGACGAACGAAAATCACGGCTTTTGCGAAACGACTACAAACGGGCTTTCTTTGACGTGTAAACAATAACAGTGCGATTCTTGAAAATGCAGACTTGTTTTAGAGTAATGACGTTGTATGAGAATGCTGGAATTTCTCGCTTGATTATCTCCATACGTTTTTCTCGAATGAGACGTAAAAACTTGAAGCGGTTAGCGGAAACGACGCACGAAACATGCAGCAGTAAAATATCCGTTTTAAGTACCGCAATAGAACACAAATGTAGTGTGACAATAACGGTGGAACTACTTATCTGGAAACACAGGCCACTGGCTTGTTTACCGACTTTTGATTGAGCGTAGTTTTAACAACAAAACGCATATTTGCGACATTGGAAATTTGAGAGTAGACCCCAAGTCAAAGAAATAACTAAAGAAATACGTGTAGATAAACTTGAAGTCAATAAGACATAATAGAACTCCGTTAATTAAATTATTAAGGTTGATACTTTGTTAAAAGATCATGAACTAAACAGTAAAAGTAACGAATCTATGTCAATAAACAAAAAGATAGAGAGCGGCGGCGATATCAAGAAGCATAAAATAATTTATGATCGATTCCATCTGATTAGATTCAGAGGATAAAACGATATTACTTCACGAGTACAAATTAAACGCCTACGTGTTTTTTTTGGGGAACTTTCACCGAGAATATGGAATTGGAAACATTTTATGAATATCTTTGGCGAGAAAAAATAAATGAAGATCGAAATCTTGAGTTACGAAGGTTTCGATCTTCATTTATTTAGAGATTTGCGATAATTTAAAAAAAAAATAGATTTCATTGACGTGTTTACTGAAACGATTGAATAAAAAAACTTGATAGTAAAACATGTCACGCCGGCTAAAAACTATTTAATTTTAGACTTGTCAAGGATAAAATGTGACCGTTCTTGAACTCAACAACGTGGCAGATGAAGGTCTTATCAGCAAAACTTGAATTTCATTTTCTAAACGAATGAACACCGAAAGTATCTTTGAAGTCCCAAAGGCACGTCTTGCTCATCTCATATTAGATGAGCCAAAGATACTTCTAACGTTATTGGCACTTTTATTGACACGTCGTCTTTGTATGGAGCGATGATAGCTGGATTGTTATACAACTTTCTACAATGTTTTCATAACTTTAGCAACTTATCAGGTGTGCGTTACGGCGGGTTTATTGACATTCATCAGCTGTCTATTGTGCTACGTAATCTTAGACAAGAATTTAAAGCTTGAACAATGGCATAAATTAATATCGTGAGATTTTTGAGACGTTAAAATTGATTACCTCAGTCATCAACGTAATCAATGAGAGCCGTTGCATTGCAAAGATACTTTTAAACAATAACATTCTCCCTTTACAATATACGGAACATGATAAAACTCGCGAGTAAACACTGATGTGTTTACTCGCGAGTTTTACACTTATACCCTTATTTATAATGATTTATAAATAAGGGTATAAGTGTAAATAGTGTTGTTATTGACGCGGCACACAATTCCAACATTACTCGACTCATTAAATTGCAATTTCACACCATCTCGTGGATAATAAGGAAGCATTACTATATAACATTGTATTTTAGCGTGGCATCGCGTAATGCTGAAGATTACGTCTCTCTGTGGAAACATTCCATCAACCAGAAGAGATTACGTTATGATGGAATACGGCGCACGCGCAAACACCTGGAATGGTGACAGGTGATTTATAGAATAACTTCATAATGATCCACGGATAAACTGCTGAGCAATGTTAGTACAAGTTTTTTTGCGTTGAAGCTACCGCTTTGTCTTTCTTTGAATTTATTTGCGTCCAAAATCAAGTCGGCACGAAACTGCAATCGTGTTCTTGTATGTACAGATGCAAAACGAATTTCTCCCAAAAACGTGTTGTGCTGACCCCAAGTAACATGGGACAAGGGCAGGAAGATCGTTATCAGTCCAACCTCCTGGCAACATTCACCTGCATGTTGCTCCCCATCGAGTTTTTCAAAACCTGATTAGAGATTATGCAACATACGACTTACTGGGATCAATTTCTGCCTTCTATTTTAGTGCAATCAAAATGTCTTTCCATCAACTAGTAGTCATTTCATGTTAATTTCCCGCAAGTCATAATCTATTTATTGTGCTGGTAACAATGTTAACTAATTCAGAAACTAACTCTGCGAAACGCCACTGACCACTGCGGCTCTCGGGGCCTAATTTTATGTTTCGTATATTGCCGGGAATTCGCACCGCGTTGAACGAATTTTGCGGCAGACCCGCGTAATACCGGGCTTTCGTCTAAACGCAATTCAGTAGCCAAATCTCATAGATTATTAAAATTGTTTGGCTGAATAGCTTCATTTATTAAGACTATAAGTTTTGGGAAATCCTCGTCGAAATAGGTTTTACCTTTATTAGATAGCGACTTGTTAACTGTTCCGAAATGGAAGCTTAATTTTTGACAACATTTTAAACAAAATGACTGTGTCCTTTTGACCAACATTCTGATCGTCTGATTTAGTATATGCGTGTTCAGAGGCATACCAACATGCAGCCATTAAGATAATTAACGTCTGGAATAAAAATCAATTTACCTTTAGAATAGTCAAAGATAAACCATAGACTATGTGATATCCCACGCACCAAGCTAAGTCTATTTTAAAGTGCCCAAGCCTGTTCCACGCAACTCGTAAAAAGGCTATTTCCACTCCAGAAGCAATAAAATGTGTCCCTGGAACAATTTTATCCTTAAGCTTATCTCAGCTTAGGGTAACTTCTTTTTATGGCATATAGCAATAGTCCTGCGACAATAAGAAACACACAAAGGGTCCTTAGGGGACAGTATGGTAATAGCATTTTCTAGATAGCATTTAAGGCTTTCGAGACGTCTTTTAAGATACGTTTCAGACTAACCAGACCTTGGTAGGTAAAGTTAGGTATACTCATTACTGACTTCTTCGATATGAATTGCAATGTTTCGTGAATTTCAAACTGCGATGCTACAAAATTACAACTTGATGTTAATGATGTGAATGGTATTTGCGTTGCCAGCCTATTTCAGAGCACAACTGTTAGCAATATTGTTGTAGTAAAACACACTGAAGGGTTAATAAAGGATACATAAAAATCTTATTCAAACCTCAAAATTGCTTGAACTTTTACACCAACACGACTATATTGAGAAGTATAGAACACAAATGAAGAATCGCTCCTATTTATATTTAGTTGGCATATAAAACAAACGAGCTGAGGGCATCGAGGCGATATTTCAGTTATCTGCCCACGCAGTAAAATCGTTGGGATAAACGATTTTATCCCTCGTCGACCTATTTTCTGGATAACACAATGCTTCAACTTGTGTCGTTGTTCCATTTGAGTATCGATTGCTGTACGTGTGTAATTAGAGATCGAATAATGGTGGAAAAACTGGACCTATTTGAGTATCGCTGTATACCTATGTATTTGGAAAATTTTTGGTACGCTATCGATGTTAGTTTCGATTCGATTATCCATGCAGAAAACAAGTTAGTTTTTATTTTAGCATGTGACAAAAGTTTAGTTTATTTTCAAAGTGAATTCAAAACATACTTCCACGTACAATGTTAGTTACTCATATTGGCTTTGTAAAACATAAACCTGTTTTTGTTTCAGAAAAATTGGCAAATCGGCAATCACGTAACCGACTGCCTAAAGACGAAACAGTTTTTTTTCAACATTCCAGTTCTTTCCGACCAGCCAACAGAACATTGCCAGAATCGCAAAAAATATGCTCATTAACAAATTGTTTGAAGAAATTCATTGAGTATTTAAACACAAGACAAGACAAACATATTAAATAGAACTCTCCTTTCACGAGTATCATCTAATTTGTTCAAATAAAAACTCTTTTCCCAACTTATTATGAGTCGTGTTGAAAGGTCACATGCAAGCGCATCAACTGTGATAGATGCCCAACGAACTAGTATTAGGAAATAATCGTATTATTTGTGGTTACATTCGTGATGTTGTAAGGTGCAAGACCGTGGGAAATGACCGTGGACATTCGACAGACGAGTAAATCATGTTTATTTAAATTTTGGTGCTGTATTCAGTAGCCATGTAAATAATGGTCTTGTTCTCAATGAACAACTTCATAAAATGTTCCCATATTATCACGAAACAGTAAATTTACTTCATTCCCATAAATATTTACCGTACAGTTCATACTTAATACGATTAATATGCAGTTGGCGACGCGACAAAATCTTGGAATTCTTGAGTAACTTTTGCTACTCATAAAGTTCCCAAATAGAAAATTCTTGTTTCATGACGACGAATGGCATAGCGGTGTGAAGTGGGCGTGAAATTATAAATAACTACCCTCGGCCAGCCGATTTAGAAGAGCTCAATGTCACAGCTTCATTCTTCAAGGTATTTTTATAACGTGCTTCGGGTAGTCCCCGAAATACGTCGCCTCGCAAATAAACAAAGATTTCTTGTAACGTTTTTTTGTGTCTACTCCCGAGAAAAGGTAATGTGAGAATATTAACAGAGCTTATTTTCCTTTAATACACTGAGAATTTTTATTTTTCTCCCGACACTGATTTGGTGAGTTTGTTTATCTTAGGCAATACAGGTTACCTCGAAACTGTAACACTTATCAGTAAAACTAAATACAGATGCCAACGATAAATTAAAATCAAAGATGCTCTCGTAACAGAGCATGCATTGGCTAATACAGATGTAGCTATATCAAGAGTGGAGCGCAAATATAATCTCAATTGTGAAACGAAAGCAATATCAGTTCAAAAATACATCAGAGTGGAATGGCCGAGTGCAGCTATTAACTCTACACAGCCACCAAACGGCCACTTGGGCACGTTTAGCCTGCTTCATCCTAGAAGCGTCGTCGTTTAAGACAATGGCCAAAGAGAACCTTTTATATTTCAGATCAATAACCTCTTGTCCGGGTGCGAGCCGTTGACACATGAATAGAGAATGAAGCATCAGTTTCCCTCATGGAAACCATTGTCGGCGTTTCTGTAACAATGGTATTATGGGCGATGGGACGCGGTTCGCAAGAGGTCATGCAGTATCTCTGCGTATTGTTTATTTAGGTACGGTACAGAGGTTGAACTCATTAGCAGAAACGTCTGGCATCATCGAAATTTTCATCTCAGCTTTTACTTTAAAATCTGGTACAGCCGCAGTTTTACTTTATCCCCGAGCACACGATTTTCGTGACTCCTAATGTAATGTTGTATTATAGTAGTTCCACCCACTCGAGAAAGTTACGTTAGCGGTACAGGCCGGAATGTTAATGGTTGGAGCAATTATTTTGGACGAGTCTCGACCAACTTGAGATGGGCAAGGGACAAATTCAATTAGAAAACATTATGGTACTACGGAACGCAAGAACACGACAAGGACACTCGAGATTGGTTTAGGCACTTCTTAGAGCATCCTGTTATTAGGGAACTGATACAAGGGCCGGATCACGCAACACTAACGAAGATTTCGCGTGAGAAGTGGTATTCATTTTATTCGTAACAAAAAGGTCGGTCGCCATTAATTTTATTAGGCACTTATGAATGAGTTAACCTTATTAAAGTCAAGTCGCGTTATCCACATAGAGGTGAACGTGACTGCCGGCGTAAGATGCAGTCTGAATAATAATTAACTTATACGTTTGCTGGCGAATATTATACATTGACCATTTGAGACGATTGAAATGACTGAACCTATATTTGATGTAAATTAAGGTTACAACAGCACTCTCACCCTTATCTTTTATTCTATCTAGCTCACCCACGCGCGTCTGGGTCGGAACATAAAATCCTTCTGCCTCAACCATTTAGTCGAACAATAAAAAATACGACGAAACGATTAGCTGCTTGATCATATCACTTTTATATTGTTTGCCGTGAACGTGGTCTCTTGACTTATGTATGTTCTTTATTTTCTTTACCTTCGATGTAACAGTCTCTCTTGTATCAGATACATAGATTCTATCAAAGTGTATACATACATATTGATAGATATAATGCGTATATTAATGTATGATGTAATTAAGATTTCAAGTTCTTAATTCGAATCAGAATTCAATAAAGCGCCTACGCAATGTGAACGATCGAATCCCAACACTTTTTAGTTTTTATAATGACGAGTCTGCTTTTTAGAATCTACGTGACTGACAACCGTATTTTATTTGAGTCAAACTGAACATGGACAACATTCTCAAAAGAGCTTGCCTTTGCTCATTACTTTAATCAAGTATGTCTAAAACGTCAATCTCAATAAACTGATAAGAAAAGTGACCCTTCTACCAATTGAAGCAATGGTTAAGGAAGATTAAGTAACGGATCGCTATATTATGTCAAAGATGGCTATAGAAACCCGCCAGAGGAATATGTACCACGAAGGGATCAAATTGGGGAAGTTGGATTAGAGAAAATTAAGGAAGAACAAATTAAGCAATAAGTTTGGAAAAGAAATTAGTTTACCATCAAAGTGAAATTACGAAAATATATTCTTGGATATTATCGTGATCCCGTTTTGTGAAGTTAACCAGACGCGACTGCTAAGAATAGGCGGTGACTGTGCAAACACTGCTGAACAAAGGTAAAAGAGAGGCGATTCATGCTTATGTCTCGTAATAAAGCGATTTCTAGTTACGTCAATACTTTTCTGTGATGTACTTTTTGCTGGTGTAACTTTGATCGATCAACGTGTTTAACATCTTGTTGTATCTAAATAAATTCACAACATAAGAGACACCGAAAACGAAACTCAAAATATAATCGCAATACCTAAAATAATTTATGAAAAGACAATTAAAACGAAAAACATTAACACATTCAAAGTTATTCGTAACGAGGCGAATGAACTCGCTTCGGTCAATATCAAAGTTGAATTTAAACACCCGCCTACTAATGACCAAATTTTTAAACGAACTCTTTACAAATGTTGCCACCACAAGCCCATATTTGCTGACCACTTAGAAAAAATTTTACCTCACATAATTTTATGAATCAGCAGATGTTTTAGAATTCAATAAATTAAATCAGGAGAAAGTAAAGTGATTTTGCATAAGTAGTTTACAACCGACATATAGCCCAAGGAAAGACAACGAGTTACATAAAGTTTATTACGCATCAATATTCTAATGCTGCCGAATAAAACAACGTTATATCTAGGATTAAGTGTAAACATTCATTGGAGCTGGTACGACACTCCTCCAAAAATTAAGTCCTATTGTGTTGATTGAGGCACTTAACATTTACCAGCGCTTATCTCTATTAAGACTCTTGACCATGAAAACATGGGTGCCTCTTGTTCAATATTAACAATACGTTTGCATATATTCGATAGTTGATTGATAAGTGCATCAGTAGACAATTGCTTCAAGGTATACTCGTTATTAATGTCCAGTTAGAAACCGGTTCCACCTGCAAACTATGAATCATTCGACGATTAATTATAATATTATGAGAACCGCTGATACAACATTTTGTATGAAATGTTAGTTCCTTGTTCGTGATGTAATTATTGAGGTCAATTAAGTATGGAAATTGTGAAGTCAGCGTCCTCATTAATAAAGTTGTAAGCAATAATATAGGCAAAGGTCTAGAATCCAACATCAATTTCTTATTCCGTGAGTATTAAGTTTGTTAACATTACTCTTTCTTTGAGAACCTCTTTTATATGTAACAATACTGCTATTTTTATTTTTATCTTTAGGGTCCCGATCCCCGACGTAGCACTGTGTCACTCAAATATTTGTAGGGCAAACGTCAAGGACCTCTGAAAGGACCCTTCTTACGCCACCGTCCTAGTTCGCACGAACTTATAAACTAAACAACTGATCTTGGTACTATTATTATTACATCGAATGTATTCTTCATGCTTATTGACAGAATAAAAGTACCATTGCATAACGTAGACTTTTTTGTAGGTACAAACAAGTAAGTCTTTTAGAACGAATAGTACCTGTAGATAAATTGGTGTTAACAGCTGGTACTTTTATTCCTTTTGTCGCTGTTCCGTTGACTGCTTTCGGGTCTGCAAGCATCACACGGGCCGATTCAATTGCTCAATGCCCCTCCATTGTGTTACGTGACCAATTGAATCAATATTGTTCCTCTATTGCGTTATCTACTTGTGAATGAGTTACATTTTCCTATCTGAGTCAAATTAAATTAACGCTGTACGATAAATTTCAATTTATTTTTGGTTGAAGATCAGTCTCTGTTTAATTTTTTTCAAGCCTGTGTCTGAGACTTGGTCTACGTGAGATCTTTTCTCCGAATTTAGCAGCTCTGTTTTTACTTAAGGTAATGTAACAAAAGATTCCACAATTCAATGTTACTTCATCTTCTTTACCATAGATATCGTGCAAGGACAGTAACCCATCAACCACTTTAGTCATGGCAATGCACCAATTATCCAAACACCCGGTCAATAGTCCAATTCAATGCCAAACAAACAGTTCACACATTTACGAATTCTGTGTGTACCACAGTTCATTGTCAGTGAATAATTCGACTCTGCAGATAATGTGTCATTTAGCATTGATGTACTAATGCAAGAGGTGCTAGCGTGGGTCGACGGCATTGTTGCGTGGGAAAACAGCCCAATTGCGGCTATGTATCCGGCTTAAGCGTTAACTAACGCGTATAGGCCGTAACTAGTTAGTTAACCTATTGATGAAGAGGCTGGAGTTAGGAACACTACCGGTTTTAGAATCGATACCTGTAAGTATGACGTAAATATTGTCTCTAATACGGCCGGAGATTGCAACAGTGCTTATTCAATTGAAATATGAGCGTCTTAGTAAATAAAGGTAGTTGCAACTTTGCCTACACCTTCGTAGAGACGTGACTATTCGTGACACGGTAATAAATCTGTGGTATTTCTGTGTGCCATGCTGTCTTGACAAAGTTCAGCTGAGAGCTATCATAACTCAAGCTAAGAGAAATTAGATGTATTGACTGTGCACTTTATACACATACGACAGACGGATGTAGGTTATGACAATTATTCGAGGCTATTAATATAATTACTTCACGCAGTCCACTAGCTTACTCATCATAGAAATATTATTAGATATATACATGGGTGTGTGAAAACTAGACGAAGGAATAACAGACTAGAAAACCTTCAGCTAATGAAAAAGACGTTGAGAGAGGGAAAGAGATAAGTAGAAAATTAAAACAACAAAAACAAATAATTGAAATAATCATTAGTCTTCATTACCAGCTAAACAAGTGACAAAAATGAATTGTAGATGTTTTTAAGTTGAAATATGGATATGTGACGAGGGCTCCCGTTACTCCAAACATACAACTGTCATGATTAGTCATGAATTTGAAATATAAACGTGCTAGTTAAAGACTGATTGCAAACGTACTGCTTTTCGTAACGGTGAATTATTATAAATCGCCGTTACTCTTATCGCGGTCATTACAATAGAACAATTTATTAGCTTGAGATACTACGTCTTTAGAGTTACGTTAATTACACATTCCAACTAGATGTAATAAATTTTAACTAAGTATCAATACGTGACGCAGTTTGTATTTAAATGTCAATTTCACTTTCTAAAATGATGTACGATTTCTAGCCAAACTGGAAACAATCTGCCTTATCATCTAATTGCTCTTCGTTATCGCAGTACACAACACTGTTTGCCAGCGGTAATTCATTTTCATTGCTTACAAAATTAATTTCTGAACTAAAGTCAATTTGTTTAAAATTCCGCCTTTTCAGACTAAGCAACCCCTTTTCATGATCTTTAATGAATCTGTATTTAGGTCACTGTTAGAAATTTCATTTGAATAAATCTGGGTTATTTCAGATTAAGGCTACGGATAATATATATACCTCACGCTAACCAACGGAATTAATGAGCATTAAACGATGCAAATTCCTTAAAGCTTGAGTTCTATAAAAATACTTAAGTATTTTCTTTAGAACTAACTTCATAAGTTGCCTGACGGAGTTGAGAAAGATAAAATTTGTCACGAATGAAGGACCGCACTGAGTCACGGCACGATTCTTTTGAATTTTTGACCACAGCGCATCCCTTTGAAATTCCAATAGGGTGAATCAGGAAGATCACGTACCCAGGTGTATGGACATTTGAATACAATAATATTTTTCGTAAAGCAAGACTCTGTTGTTATCATACTCTTATTGAATTAAACAAAGTACATTTAGATGTTTACGTTCGCTGCTGTTTATAATTCTGTCACGACGCATCCAATATAGAACTGATGAATCATATAAACTTTCGAATTAAGAGAATTAGTTATTCGATCATTGCACACTTCGCTGAGTTTTTTGTTTCGACATAGAAAGTGCATGTCGGGAATTGAGTAATAAAAAGACAATAGAGCATCATTGGAGAGTTGGTAAGCAATTGTAGTGTGAAGAAATTAATCTACTGGCAAGCAAGAGCGGGCCACAATAACTAGTCTATGGTGTCGATCGCTAAACGAAACGCACTTTCTTCTCAAACCAAACAGATGGCAAATAATATTGGTTTCAGGAACATCTGCGTCCTTCGAAAAACTTGTTTCTTTGAAATTAAAAGCAAAAGAAATAAATGGTCGGTGTACAATGATGAAACGACCAGCTCCACATCGGCAAGCTGCGATTTGGTAATGTGTGCGCGCAGTGGCCAGGTGGCGAAACTGGTTGTCTTCCCTTCGCCTTGCCATCAGGTGTGTGCTGTGCTCCCAGGTATATTTCATATACACTTATTCATTATGTAAATAATAATACCCATATTGGTCGCTTTCATTATATTTAGAAATACACCGCCGGTTTTGAAATACATGCATACGTGTTAAGGATGTCATAAATGATCCGATAGAACATATTCCCAGAAAGGTACTTTAAGTACGGTAGTCAAATAAATAATTCGGACTAAATGACCATATAGAATTGTGTCATTTGATACAGTCCTAAACATTTATGTGGCTATAAAATACCTGCAAAGGCGTGCAATACTGCGCTACCTGCGCTTTATGCGGCTTCTCGTTTCCAGTCCCATTGTTAGAGATGTAACTGACCCTAGGAGGCGAGGCCGTGCAGGTAGTCTTGGCTTTATTCAAAAGGATTAAAAATAAAACAGATCGTACTCTGTTTCTCAATATCATCTCCAAATCAATAGGCCTTTCATGTACGTACAATATGGACATTAAAGTGGAGCGACAAGCTAATACAATGAACAATAGAGATTAAACATTTGGATTGAATGCAGGCGCCTACATCGTGTAGGTGTCGAAATTCATTCATTACCAGATGTAGCCAACTCCCAATATGTAGGACTAGATGTACTATTTTTGTCCCTGTATAAGTCTTAGTATTGATTTACAGAATATTATCAGCCATGTTCAGGATTATCCCGATCAGTAACAGCTAATTGCTTTCCATTATTCTTCATTGCGTTGATTAGCTCATGACCCAATTAGTTTCTAAATTGCTTGGAATTGGTTGGATTCAAGTGGCTCCCAGCCTCCCATCGTGAACAAACAACTGACATTTTTTTCATAATCCCTTCTAAGAATGGCCTCTCAAACGGGCAATATATTTAGAGAACATGACGTGGTGTATGTCATCACCTAAACCCTGATTTATAAACAAAAGGTATTTTTGTTCAGTTTGTGCTCATCGTTTCTTCGAAACAACTTTGACATTATTTTAGAGATGACCTTAGAGGTAGTTTGCTGTCGACAATTCGTTTTTTATACTTTATAATGGGTATGTATCACATATTTTATTTAAAGTTTATTGTTTTTGCATAATTTATCCATAGAGGTTATTGGTATAGCTTGAAGCAGGTTTCTTATTGTGTGTTGCTATGCTGTTGATGATCTCAGTTTCTTTTCAGTATCTGTTTCAATGCTCATTTGTTTAGTAAACAAATCATCAACGATAATGACAATACAATCCAGATATGTGTTCAGGAATGTTTGGCAATATCGTCTCACCTTCATACACGTCTTGTTAGAGTATCTGTAAAGTAATTGACAGTTTCTGTGATTATAACATTCGATGTAACGTTACCCACCGTTAATTGGATGTCAAGTTCCAGTGATCCCGGTACAGAACCAATCAATATGCAACCGTATAATACACCGCACCGTAAGAGCTCTCGGGTACTCAGAGCTGGGCATCCACTCGATTATTGATTTGCATGCTTTGCTATACAACAGAGATCACTAACACCTTTATAGTCAATAACAATGTCACAAACAAAACCCTCCTTCGGATGAAATTGTACGATAGAGTTTCACTTGTCAATACTGCCTTGCAACTACTCCAAGGCAATTTTTACTGTCACTGATTTCGCAGATACTAGTGAATGCAGCAAATAGGCCGTGTTTTCACTCCGATGTCGTATTGATTGTAGACGGATTGAATTAAAACAATGGCGTACATAAACACAATGTAACGCGAGGCGTGCACAGCACGTGCCGCCCCGCCCGCGGTCACCTCCGGACTGGCGGTGCGCTCGTGTTGAATAAAGATCGCGTTCGGGTGCGTTCGCCGCACGGCGCTCACTGCGTTCGGATGCCTCGCTCAGCGCAACACAGGCACAATCGCGGCAAGGTAACGTGGTGGATGTTTTTATTTTGAAACCACTGCTTGTCATTTCCATGCGTGCGTTAAATTTATGTTGATTTGCATTTGTGTCTAGACTTCCTAATTTGGCATCGTAATGATTTAATTTTTCTGTTGCTAGGGTTTTTTGTCTATAATAAGTAACATTTATGTCATTTGTAGTACCTACCGTCCTTTAGGTTATTTTGTAAATTCGTCTTTGGCGATTTTGTTTCTCATTTCAAATTCATGAACCATTTTATGATCTCTGTATTGTACACGCTACCAGGTTCATTTAACACATTACGTCTAATATTAGAAAACAAAGGGCTGGACATTGATGACTGGAATAATGACGAGTTTTATTGCAAACATTTGCATTTTGAAGCGAAGCGGTAAATAATAAAGTTCAATTTGCTAAAGCTCGGGTTGTTACGTTGTTCCTGGAGATATTCAAAAAGATATAAAGTTGGAAGCTCTGTGTACGTTGGAATTTCATTATAATCATAGGCACCTATACATATTAATTGTCAGCTGATTTCCGTCATATTAACTGCTATTTCATTGGCATATGTATAGATATCCACGGTCTTAAGGAATTGAAATTATGCAATTGCAGTCGATCTTGCTCATTCGATTCGACATTGCAATCAGTGGTAGAGTTTCTGACGAAGAAAATTTCACTGTTATGCTTAACAACTTTACTACGACAAGGGATTAAAATTCAAATGAAAACACGAAGTATAGCCAATTTAAACAAACAGAGTACTAATATTAAAGATACTAAGTTACCAACCGACGAAGTATCGAATTTAAATATGTGCTCCGTAAATTGGCCTGGGCGCCAGACACATGACGGTCATCCAGATAGATATGTATACAGACTTGTGTCAAAGCCCTTTTTTGCTCGGGACCTGAGAGCAAATTGACAATTTTGGGATGATTATATTAAGTTTAAACGATGTAAACGTGCCGTATTCGCAAATAGCCAAATATTTGCTCGGTTACGAGTTTTTTTAATGAAATACATGTTAGACAAGAATATTTTGTGAATTTAAATAACTTTAATGCTGTTAACATCACGCATAGATTCTGCACGATGTATATGATACATTTAGTGTTAATGTTTTGTAACTGACGTATAATATTTTATGGGAATTCAAAAATAAGAGCATGCTGGCTTCAAACAGGTTGTTTTTTAAACGTGGGCAATACTTTAGGGGCCTGTAGTACTCACGAAAATAAGCAACTTTTACTATGGGACCGACCATGAAATCGCGAAAAAAATATCAGCTGCTCCACACATTATTGGTCGCGTAACTCGAAAAAATGTAGGCAACAGCAGATTTTTTAAATCATATTTAATAGTTAGCATAGTAAGAGTTGCTCATATTTATGAGTTCTTCACTCCCTTAAAGTATTGCCCACGTTTAACCAAACACCCTGTAGAGAACCCTATGGAATTATATATAAATATTATACACAAGACAGAAATATGTATAGTAACATTTCCATTGCCATTACTAAACCAGGCTAGATGCATGTGAACCCTGGAGTGAAAAATTAGTTCTGTTGTAGAAAAACCCCTAGTCTAAATGATTGTTTTCCTTCAATCTAATTCTGTGATTGCTAAAAGCAATTTGTCCAGTTCATCAATTTGTTATCACGTCCTAGTCCAGTCTAATCTTCCATGCAAAGGTCAGTGCACACTGCTAATAAATGCAGTATGGCATCAGTCTTGTAACTCACGTGTGTGTGATTTTATCACTATGTCGACATCCGCTGTCCTGTAGATGATGCGTGGAGACATGGCTATTAGAATGTCAATTAACACAAGAAAGAAAACAAAAGAAGTAAGCCGTATGATTGGATGAAGATTTTTTTGCAAGATGGAAAGGACTTGGTGATACAAACTTTAACTACTTTATACAAATACAGTCAAATAAGTGTATGGAACAGCTGTTCATCTTACTAATTATTATAAATGCGAAAGCTAGTGAGGATGGATGGATGTTTGTTACTCTTTCACGCAAAAACTACTGAATGCATTTGGATGAAATTTGGCACACAGATAGTTTGTAGCCTGGATTAATACATATAATACTTTTTATCCCGGTAGAACTCCACGCGGGCGAAGCCGCAATTCATGGTAAAAGTTATGCCACAATGTATGTATGCTGCTGCATTCGTGTACGATTTGATGAAAATTAAAAAAAAAAAAGCTTCCATGGGCCACATAAAGGAGAAAACTCACATCTAGTTAGCATTCAAAGAAAGCTCTCAAAAATGTTGATTAACTTTTCATTTTCGTGGAATTAATAATTGGCAAAACCTTAACGAGTCACGGGCGCCAGTTGAATTGCTCCTTCGCTACGTTCAAATATTAAATGTCAATGTACATTTCCATTTTAAGTACCGTATTCTCTTCGTTAACCTTAATACGCATCTGCAGGTAAAATATTATGTTCCAGTATTTATCTTTTAGTGTAAATAAATACTTGTCGGATCCGGTCATTAGTACGGACATAAAATGAATAGGAAAGCGCGCCAGTGTGCAGTGGTGACAACACAGCGTGCTTGTACAGAGCCCTGATGTCCAGCTCAAGGCGAGGGCGACAGTCAGTGTCTGATCGCGGCAGAGTTGAGACGTCTTGGAACTGTACCCGATTCATTGTGCCCCGTGTTATTGTGTTAAGTGGTAATCTCAAGTAATTCGTTAGTTTTGCTAGAAACAGTGTATCGCACCCAGTGTGTTTTCATAGCACGAAACCCATGGTCTGCCCACATAATGTACGAGCCTAACGGAATAAATCCTGTCATACCCGACATACTTATCTCTACAAATAAATAAAATTGAGTGTCTGTTTGTAATTTCAAACTAACACGTTTTTACTGAATGCATATGAAAGTATATACGGTAGGTACATATAACAAAAAATCTTGTGTCTGTTTGTTCCGGCTAATCTCCGAAATGGCTGAACCGATTCTGACGGGACTATTACTGGCAGTTAGCTGATGTTATAAGGAGTAACTTTTATTTTGGAAAAAGAATTAGGGTTCCGCGCTAAAAATTAAAACCCTTGAAATTGTTAAAAACATCCGATTCAAATAGGGAAGTAATATTTTTATAATAATTTCACGCCGACGAAGGTCGCGGGGTGCAGCTAGTTTCCAATAATTAAGCTTCAGAACAGAATAATAAAGTAAGTTGTATTTCCATAGATACTTTCAGTATTTTCTGTTAGTTCAACATAACATTAAAGATAATTATCTAATAACAAGAAGGTAATAAGCTGGTCTTGTTCAAGTTTATTTTCTACAGTCTCGTCAAAGTTTCATTCTACTGTTTAAATTTTTTGTTTTGTTACAAAACTCCTGGTAAATGTCGTCCTTTGTCTTCAGTATCTAGTATCTACTTAGGTATATACTTATAGTGCTGGAGTGGAGACCACGGTCGGGGCGCAGGAATGTGGGAAGACAACCGACTTGGTGTACAGACGATGTTATTAAAATGGCGGAAAGAAATCATGACACAAAACTGCTAAAAGTGGAGAAATTTGGAAGACATCTACGCTTAGCATTGGATGGCCAAAGGTTGAATAAAGGAGAATAAGTCTCTTGTTTGACAACGCCACTTTACAATAACTGGGGGCTTACTACAAAGAGACAGAGCTATACAGGTCGTCTAGCACCATCTTTTTCTTACACTGAAAAAACTCCTGCTTTAAGACATCATGGTAGGCCACCTGGGGGGTTACTATGACGTCTTAAAGCAGGAGCAATTCCAGTCTGGGAAAGAGACAGAGCTATACAGCGTCGGTTAGCGCAATCTTTTTCTCACACTGGAATTACTCCTGCTTTAAGACGTCATGGTAGACCACCTGGGGGGTTACTATGACGTCTTAAAGCAGGAGCAATTCCAGTGTGGGCAAGAGACAGAGCTATACAGGTCGTCTAGCGCCTTCTTTTTCTTACACTGAAATAACTCCTGCTTTAAGACATCACGGTAGGCCACCTGGGGGGTTACTATGACGTCTTAAAGCAGGAGCAATTCCAGTGTGGGAAAGAGACAGAGCTATACAGCGTCGGTTAGCGCAATCTTTTTCTCACACTGGAATTACTCCTGCTTTAAGACGTCATGGTAGACCACCTGGGGGTTACTATGACGTCTTAAAGCAGGAGCAATTCCAGTCTGGGAAAGAGACAGAGCTATACAGGTCGTCTAGCGCCATCTTTTTCTTACACTGAAATAACTCCTACTTTCATGGTAGGCCACCTGGTCAAGAATCGTCTTAACTTCATTCAGTTTTTAGACCACTTTACACTGTGACTTATAGATCATTGTGATATGTTTTTTAAAGAAGAAGTGAGTGAAGACTCCATTTCGTACATTACGATTTAAGTTTGAGACAATGTAGGACGTCATTGTTTGAATTTTTGATTTTTGTGTGTTGTTATTATTTATCATGCATTCATATTTGTCTACTACAGCTGAAGGTACTGACAATGTTCCGCCGTAGTAAAGATGAGTAATCATCTGCTTAGCCTTTTCCCAACTATGTTGGGGTCGGCTTCTAGTCTAACCGGATGCAGCTGAATACTAGTATTTTATATGGAGCGACTGCCTATCTGACCTCCACAACCCAGTTAGTACTGGGTAATACGATACCCCTTGGTAAGAGTGGTTGTCAGACTTTTTGGGCCACTGACTACCTAACGACTGTCAAAGATCTACAAATGACACCCGGGACCAACGGCTTAACGTGCTTTCCGAGGCAAGGAGAAAACTCGGTATGTATGTAATGGGCGGTCACCCATCCACAGACCTACCTAAGTAAGCACGGCTTAACCTAAAGATCGACCCGAGAGGCTGTTAGTATTTAGCCACGAGCTCATCGCCGTAGTAAAGATGAGTATAATATTAAAATGTTTTATGTGCTTCGTATGTATTGTTTCTTAGCATTTGTCCTCGACCTCTCTGTTAACGGTACCAGCGGTCGCAGGAATGGCTTCGAATACCAGCTAAACATTATCTTATTCTGTGTTTATATTTCCATTGTATTGTTTTAATGTTAATGCAGTTTTATCTTTAGGAGAAGAATTTTTTATGTCAAGTATGTCTTCACAACACCACCACAAAGGAATTTCTTTGTTTACAATGACATAACATAACACAACATCACGCCTGTAATCCCCGAAGGGTTAGGCAGAGGTGTACCTAATAGTACTCCCACATTGTCCCGTGTAATAGGGGGCGAGCCTATTGCCATCAACCGGGTATAAATCCAGGCTCCGTGGCTGCTACTAAGAAATTTCTGATGGAAAAACCCAATAACACTTTGCCGGACCTATAATCGAACCCAGGACTTCATTCTCTGGAGTCGCGCTTGCGACCACGAAACCAAATAGGCGGTCAAACTAATCGAATATTCGAAATGTGGTACATTAGGTACTGTCTAGTAAAATCAGTCCCATGTACATGTACTTCCAAAACGTATCCTTGAAGAACAGATTTAAAATTAATCAGTTACTATCCCAAAAAAATATTACAATAACTTCGGAAAATGGAAAACATTTTGATCAGAATGGGTTCATTTTTACACATTTCACATTTTTTATTCAAATCTTCAGAAACTATTTAACTTATTCCAAAAATTGAAGTGAAGTCTACCATGCCACTATTTTATTTCATCGTTCAGTTTAAATTATATTTGCATCAGATTAACCCTAAAGGCGTCGGCGCGGCGGCGACGGGTTGACGGCTGACGGCCGTAGTGTGATGCTGTTAGCTCCAGATAGTTCTCACTACGTTTTAATCTAGACCCTAACAGGGTTGAGTCTGATTTAGGACTAAGAAATGTTATTTGAATTTGATATTTACTTGGTATTTTCAGTTTAAATCGTAGACTGAAATAGTTAATCATGATATTTCAATTAAATACGTATTTCGAAGTGCAAGGACCTTATAATTTTGAAATTGATGCTGCCTCGTTAATATTGGACGAGAGGCAGACGTTGATGCAGAATAGGCATAATTAAGATAATATTTCATGCTTGTATGCCAGACAAAAAAAGGTAGGAATATATTTATTTAAATGAGGCCTTCAAAATATTTTGTCTACAGATTCCATCTCCCAAAAGTATTAAACCACAAGCGTCATAACGAACTTCGTAAAGGCTTTATGATTAAGGAACCTCCAAATACATCTCATCTGTCAATCCAGATATATCCATCCAGTATATGTATATACGGACATAAGTTATATCCGTAATTTATATAATATTTATCACAATCTAACACACAATCGAAATGTCGTCCAATCGTGCGGCGATTCAAGCCCAAAATAGGCATAGCTAAAGGAGGCTATACATTTTGTTCCATGGGAAAGAGCGACAAGCCTCTCTGACAGTGATGTATTACCCTCTTTGGGGATTACGATATGTTTAAACGGGACGGTTCAGGACTGATGTACAGTGAGCCCTGCATTTTTGTTTTTTTTTTAACAAGCTTTTTTCTCTCTCTTCTTTTTCGTGTGGTTAGTGCCTAACCTGGTGTCAGAATTTTTATGGGCCTCTGACTTAGCTCTACGTGAATTACATGCAGTCGAGAAATATCTCTCAGTCAAGCTGGTTTCCTCACGATGTTTTCCTTCACCGATGCAAGTGATGGTTATACAATACGCACATGAATCCGAAAAATCAGAGGTGCGTGTCTTGGGGTCGACCTTGAGACCTCGCAGTCCGCGGCCACAATACATAACAAGCTGTATCCTGCGGTTTCCTCCGCCGTTTCTAAAGTCTTTATCTTGTTGCTGAGCTTCTAAGGGTCGTAGCGTGATTTTAAATAACCTTCCTCTAGAATAGGGCCTTGAAATGCAAAAAATATATTCAAATCCGACTCTATTTGTCAGATTATAAAAAATATTTTTGCATTTACAGAGATTAACACGCACTAACATACAAACTCTTCAGCTTTATTTATTCTTATAATAGTTAAGATTGTAACTGATGCTATTCTTAGCTAAAACGACACTTTGAATAAGTCTCTAGGTGCAGCTATATTTAGAAGATACGTCGTCGTAACTGATTGTTTTCCTGTTAGCTGTTTATTTTTGGACTGTACGACAATAGTCATAAATCTGCATACGGGATGTATTTGTTCCTGTAATAGTAATAAATTATTGTTGGCGCCAATAAATATGAGATAAATTGCTTTCTGGGAACTGATTAACAAGGTCTAGTGAATCCGTCTACACAGTAGGACCAGCACATTGCAAAAAGTTTCCATTTCTACGTGCAGTTGTAGCATATTTAGTTACTTGCAAAAGTAGATTGAGGTTTTTCTGTAAGTTTTTTCATTGTTTTTTTACTTGGTGAGAAATCTCTACACTGCCTCGTTGCTGGAGTGGTTGCATGCGCAACTGCTGAGCATGAGGTCCTGGGTTCCAATCCCAGGTCGGGCAAAGCGTTATTAGGTTTTGCAATCAGGAATTTATTAGTAGCAGCCACGGAGTCTTGATTTGTGCCCGGTTGATGGCAGTAGGCTCGCCCCCTATTACATGGAACTTAAAACATAACTGGCGAAATGTAGGTGCACTATTGGGTACTTACACGTCTAGCTAAACCTTCGGGGATTACAGCCGTAAGCAGTCTTTCGGTCGTATCTGGCGTATGGTTTTCGTGCAAGAAAATCTCAAACATCGCTCCACGCACATTGGACTGAATAATAAAAGCGCATCAAATATTCTCCATGATTATGCACGCCCCTAAATATTCCATACATCAGGAAGCAACCTAGTAACATTCCCTCTACTTCATTAACAATGAAGAGCATGTTTTTCCGTGTGTAAAATTTTCGTTTTAGACATAATAAAGGGTGTAACAAGACCCTTTACCAAGTCGAAACGCACTTGTTCTCCCTGTCATTGCGATCATTTTTTTGTTGTAGACCATACCTGGGAACCTTCTAGTTACGGAGATATTGGGATCAGAGTTCCAACTTTTTTTTTTTAAATACATGTTTTTAATGTAAGGTTTTTACTTTAAACACCTCTACGACTCCCGTACTATTCAATTCACCCATCAGCACAATGTTCTTAGTACGTTACATTGAGTCCTACCGTAAAACGTGATTTTTCACCCCAAAAAAAAGGCGTTTTCCAGCAATAATTTTTGCGGAAAGTTACTTAGTTTGATGTGCATAATGCTTGGTTACACCATGTATATGTACGTCGAGGGGATCGTGAGCTATCCCTCTATTACGGTTATATGGGATAGTATAAGGAAAAGATCATCTCCTCTTAAGTCCCTCAAGTTATTTCCAACTACACCCAAAACTTATTGACTGACATTAGTCAAAGAAATGGGAAGAACTTCAAAGATATGAAGTAGATTTTCCCTTGTATGTTTTCATTGAGACATCAAAAACTTTGATGTAGCGCCTTTTTATGATTCATTGCTAGTTCAGGATTTCTTATTAGAGAGATATTCGTGGCAGCTAAGCATTTTTACGACGTTAGACCTTATACTTTTTAAATTAAAAAAATAATCTATTCTAAATTCAAAACTAATCTTTCAACCGTCATTACATTTTATTACAATACTGTCTTAATAACTGACAAAGTACCCTCCTAAACATAAAACGTGACTTAGTCTGCACAACATAAACATTAGTTTTCCTTAATAATGTTTACTTTACACCATAATATAAATTTTACTATGAAATTTTACAAACGCAACGCCTCCCGCGCGGCCGTATACTTTTCTAATGGGCTTAATGGACATAATATTCTTAATTGAGCATCATCAGTGGAAGGCACCGGCCTCTTGTAAGAACCTGGGTGGTCTGGCAGGTAACCCGTAATTAAATGCAACAAATCCTTGTAGCTCAAGATATTAGAACCTCTATTCCTACATTAATTTGTGTCAGTGTAAATAATGAGAGTTTCGCCATTTTGTTCTTGTTTTTCTATTTATAAAGTTGGAGTCTTGTTTTGAGTGCTCAGAGTTAAATGCTTAGAATTACATGGTTCAAGACATGTGTTATTAATAAAATAACATCACATCACGCCTGTAATCCCCGAAGGGTTAGGCAGAGGTGTGCCTAATAGTATACCCACATTTCGCCAGTTATGTATTAAGTCCCATGTAATAGGGAGCGAGCCTATTGTCATTAACCGGACCCGGGCCCAGGCTGAAGAACCGCGGTGGCCCAGTGGTGGCGGTCCCGACTTACGAGCAGTAAGTCGTGGGTTCGAACCCAGGCAGGCGCAATAGTTTGTGTAATTTATTTCATCACCACTACTCTCAAAACGGTGAAGGAAAAGGCTTATGTTTAACTTACCACCAGATATAGTAACAAATAGCAGACAAAAGTAGTAAATGATCACCAAAATGAAACTCGCATTTTAATGTAAAATTATAACCAAAGTTTTAACACTTTGCTATCCTATTTAAGTAAAATGACTCCAAGTAAATCATGAGTAACCCAAAAATAGTAAATGATCACCAAAATTAAACCAACATTTTAAAGTAAAATTTTAACCAAAGTTTTTAAATTCTGCTGTCCTATTTAAGCAAAATGAGTCCAAATAAATCATTGTTATCCCAAAAGTAGTAAATGATCACCAAAATTATACCAGCGTTTTAATATAAATTATAATCACTAACCTAACCTAACCTAACCTAACCTAACCTAACCTAACCTATCACAGTGATTTATTTAGGCAAAAATAATACATTAATTTGGTCGTCAAGATTTGGTGATCATATTACTAAATTTGGTGGTCGAATACAATTTAAAGTGGAGTCGTGACTAAAATAGCTGGTTCTATTGTATTTTTAGACTTTATTTTTCTAGTGTTAAGTAGATATTTTTGGTTACAAAACTAAGGGTATCAAAGCATTTTATGGTGGTCATTATATTTATCCCCGAAGGAAAACATCGTGAGGAAACCGTCATGTCCTAGAACCTAAAATTCGAAGACATATGACATCTACCAACCCGCACTGGACCCGCATGGTGGATTATAGCCTATTCCCTCTCATAGAGAGGAAGCCTGTGTCCCAGCAGTGGGAACATTATAGGCTGCTGCTATGTGCTATATGTAGGCCCAGGCTCCGTGTCTGCTACTGAAAAATTCCTGATGGAAAAACCCAATAACACTTAGCCCGATCCAGGAATTGAACCCAGCACCTAATGCTCAGCAGTCGCGCTTGCGACCACTCGACCAACTATGCAGTCAGTAATTAAATATTTTCTAGTCTTTTTTTTCTGTTATTGCACCTACTGTATATTGTCTCTGCATCACCCTAAGGTAGACTGGTAGAAAATGCCTATGGCATTAAGTCCGCCTTTGTACAGTTTTTTTACTTGTGCATAAAGTTTTAATAAATAAATAAACAAATAATTAATAAAATACTGACTTCTTTTATTATTACATTCTTGTTTAACTTGCTACTTCGCATCGGATTAATATAAATAAAATTTTAGAAGTCTAGCATGGAAGTTATAGCCTGTTCAACGTTTAACAGCTCAGTGACCAAAGTTATATATATTTGCAATATTTTCCATTACAACCTTGTCCAGTCCATAAACTTTTTAGCTAACCTTTTTGGAAGACGCCCAAGTAACCACGCCAGAATTTTCAAGGCTTTCCTCGTCGCCAAAATCTCCAAGACCGTGATAATTCTTGTCCATAACTACTTTAAGAAAACGTTTTGTCTATAAATCTGCTGCAGTGGCAACGAAACAATGAGGCGTCCATATTGGTGCAGTTTTTCGGTGGTTTTTGATCCATTGCTAAAACTAATCTGTTTGTAATTCGCGGCAATTACTGCATAACAACTTACGATGCCTTTGGTGTTCACCTGTAATCTGCGGATTATTACATACTAGCTTCTACCCGCGACTTTATACGCGTAAAATTTAATGTTTTAACATGAAACATAAGCCTTGACTACGTACTAGCGCAGCTATCTATCAGTGAAAGCATTTTCGAATTTTCGGAGATTACCTTCTACAAACTTTAAAGTTTATAAAATTATTGGTAGACTGACGACATTATTATGGACATCTTATTACACGTTCTTATCAATAGGCCGCAGATATCTATTATTTTTCATTATACCGCTGCGTTCACCTTGCTTCGGCCCTGTACCATCACCTCGTCACGTTGACTAAATTCAATAGTAAACTTACTATCCTGGGAAAGTTTCTCTCAGTAATTTGTTCCTAGATCATCCTGTCCTCTTACGTGAGTACGTGACCATGCCCTTTAATAGCGTGTCACTCCACAAGGCCATTGTCTTCCTCCGCCTTAATGTCCTCAATTATATAAAATTAGTTTTTATTACACGAACTTCTAGCATTATTGTTTTAATAATCGCGGTTTTTATGTTTCATGTTTCGGGGTTAACGTTTATTACTATACAACAGCGTATATACATGTTCGTTTTGTATTATCTGCCAATGAAGTTCCCATTGCTGGGACACGGGCCTTCTCTTCTGTGAGTGGGAGTAGACTATAATCCACCACGCTGGCCTGGTGTGTTAGTGGATGTCTTCGAATTTTTGATTCTTAGGTTCCAGTGGCGAAGGTTCCATACAACTCGATTCCTACTGAAAAATGGCACAGTCAGTATGATACGTACTCCGACTTACCTCTTACAAAAATTAACCCTTCGCTACTGTTAGGTTCTCATCGTTTTGACAGCTGTGGTGATGAAGTAAATTACTCAAAGTAAAGTGGCTGCCGGGGCTCGAACCCTCTGTTCAACAGAGCTCACCACTGCTCTAGGTACGTTTTATTTTAACCAAATATGGAAAGATATTTTTAGCCGAGAAAACGAATGACGAATCTGTGTTCGCAAGTAAAGTAAATACACTTCTTTGAGGTTTCTTCGTAATACGAGCAAATATAGGGGAGATATTTCTGATTTTCCAAGGTAATGGGAAAAGGTTTGGTAATGGTCTAATTCCGTACGCGATGTTTTACGACAGCTTGTAAAGGTTTTAAGAGCTCAGATTCAACCTGGGCAACTTATAATATGAAAGTTACCTCTTTGATATAAGACTTCTAAGTAACTAGAGGTTGTGGACGTGGTCCTCATCTACACAGTAAGCCAGTGTTAAGGGAGCTGGTCAGAGGTTCATACCGCTTCATGTCTCTATACAACACTTCACTAGTTTCCTAGCAACCAAATTGCCGGATTAACCAATTGCAAAATTCACAAATAAGATGTGTGACGCCCGTTAAAAAGTGGTGCTATACGGCTTCTATTTGAGTCTACTGGTAATGAAGTGTTTCCGCAAATTATCAACTTTTGTGGCTTCATTCACTCGATGAGAAAATCATTCGACGATAAACTGATTGATATTCTGTTTTTTATCAATGAAGGGTATGTGAAAAGTGGAAGAACAAGAATGCTGTAATCTTATACATATAGCCGTAAACAAAGTCCACTTTTCATTATACTTGGTTGTTAAAATAAGTGTCCCAACTGAACCCCTCAGTATGCCTTTGTTATTAAAATAATTAATTCCAATTTATAAACTGAAACAATAATAACAAGCGCCATGTGTCATCGACAAATTCTTAAGTTATTACATCGATGACTAGGCTCTATACAGGTACCTAAAGGGACATAATGGGATGAGGCAACTCCCATAATATATATCGGAAATTTTTCAAAGCCTCGGGGTACTAAGAATCCCTCACAGAAAAACCCGAGAAGTTCGACCAACCGGTGAATCATCAAATAATATCTTTCCTTCCTTTTCATTTTTGTCGACTACTTGAGATTAGCATATCTAAGGAATGAGTATTTCTAAAGAATATTTAGTAGGGATACTTTAATACTGCTTGAAGAAACATGGCCGCTCGGGTCGATCATTAGGTTTAGCCGTGCTTGCCTAGGTTGGTCTGTGGATGGTTTACCACCCATTACATACCGAGTTTCCTCCGTGCCTCGGAAAGTACGTTAAGCCGTTGGTCCCGGGTGTCATTTGTAGATCTTTGACAATCGTTAGATAGTCAATAGCTGGGCATCGTATTCTCGTATTCGCCAGTAATAACTGGGTTGTGGAATCGCTCCATGTAAAATACTGATATTCAGCTGCATCCGATTAGACTGGAAGCCAACCTCAATTAGTTGGGAAAAGGCTAGGCAGATAATGATGATTTCAATACTGCTTAAAGAAACATGATTCAATTCTTTACATTTAGACAAAGTCTGACTCAATTACATAACGCTGTCGATTATGTCTACCTACAATTTTCGAAGTAACACGAAAATTACTTGGAATTGACTTAAACACCTGTGCAAATGCATTCGGAGGGGAGGCAATTTGTCAATAATAATTTAACAGGTAGACAGGTAGGTAAAGCCAATTTGTATTAGGGGAAGCCTACAATCAATACTTGAACCGTTCGACAAAAAACTTCAAAGGCGAGGGAATAAAATACATGTGACGGAAATGGCTTGTTTGCTTTCCCTATTTTTAACATCGCCTATTTCTAAGTAATGAGGGTTTTAATCGATAAGTATTAGTCATAAGTTTGTAAACGAGGAGTTACATTCTTAGCATAGGGTCTATTATCGTATGTTGTTCTTACAAACATGCTTTTTGTCGGCGAGTGACGGGCATTTTGGTTGGAGGACTGTCTTACAGTAGCGAAGGATCAATTTCTGTAAGAGGTAAGCCGGAGCCGGAGCCGGTATCTTTAATGTGATTATATTATTTGTCTATAGAATGCTGACTGTGCCATTTTTCAAAGGAATTCCAGTAGTAATCGAGTTGTATGGAACCTTCACCACTGCTGTCTTATGTATAATCTTTGACGTGCTGATTCTCAACCTCATTTCAATAAAATATGACTTCTGATTTTGATAATTGTAAATTTGAAAGTATGTCAGCTTCCAGATAACCGAGACGTAACTCACTACCATTATTTTGCAAGGAGGGACTGCCTACCAGGGACGAAAGTGTATACCTATCTAATCTTTCAAGTAATGGCAATAAAGTCACTTTTACGGATTCTCGTCGCGATTCTAAACTCCGTATCCTTGAAAATATCTAACTAGAGAATCATAATATCGCTCGTCAACTATGCCGTTCGAGAAATTCAAGGCCAATGAAGCGTTATTTTTCATTAACGAACTATTCATGGCTATAATTGGACAGTCTTTGATGTTCATGATTGATTAATAACTACATAACTCGATTGTCGTCTTGTTTACAATAGAGCAGCGATGGACCTATATAATATGTCAAAGTATGTACAACGTCAGATGATGTGTATGTTCAGGCCATTAAGGATTCAAATCTAATCACAGGTTGGTGTACACATTAGTTTAGGATTTCGAAGCTGTAATTAGTCTGTCGCAGAGCAAAAGCTTTGCATTCGGAGAAGGAGGAACATTGAATGGTAGCTCCCTTAGTTATTTGTCATTTTACTCCAAGTTTCTTTATGATCCATTACAGTGAACATTCATAAATAAACTCACGTATTTTTCCCATGGGCGTAGGCAGAACTTGCAGAAAGGTGATCCGAACTTCATATTCCATTTATAATGTGACACTTAAAAAAGGAGAACTAGCTGATTTGATCCTCGTATCCTCTGATCCTCTATCTTTCCGTGGGTGTCGTAAGAGGCGACTAAGGGAGTTACCAGAGAACGGGCAGCCGCGTTCTCAGTGCATTTTTAACAACCGTACTGCGGTCGTCAACCCAGCTGCCAAGCGTGGCGATTATGGCAAACCCCGCCTTTGGTGGAAGCCTATGTCCAGCAGTGGACGTCTTTCGGCTGAAATGATGATGATAGTGATCATCCCCAAATGAAAAAAGAAGTCGTCCTTTCTGTATTGCAGTACAGTGAGATTTATGTATCCAACGAAAATGGAAGCCCTATTACGTAATCATTATTATAGATCTACAAAACCTACATCGTTCACTTCTAATGACACAACACTTTTTCACACCAGTTACACGATGTAACGACAAAAATATAAAAGTAAAAGGAAATCGATACTCCGAAGCGTGCGATTATTCCGGAAATGCGCGATTATATGTTACAAACTCGTTCTTTCGTAAGGGTACTCTTCGTGTATTTGATTCGATCCAATGACACTTTCGATGCGAAGAATCCATTGATGTCGATGCAATTATTTTCGGCTTAAACGTACCGTATAGTAATCAAAACGGTTCGTTTTCCTCAAAAAATAAGACTCAAAATACCAATGCTATTCATTGACATCTGACGAAGGTCACACAGTACTCGCTTCTCTTTGGATTCTGGTTAACAAGAACCTCGGTATGTCATGGGTGAAGAAGCTGGACTATTCTGGACGCAGGTAATTAGTGCATGAAGTACTCGTTACGCACTAATTAGAAATGCACGCCCTTCAAACAAACAATTGGCATGAAAAAGCAGTATCATGAAGAGAAATGAAAGAGCATGCCACGATACACCGAGACCCGACTTGGAGAGCGATGGTTTTTACGCGAAGAAAACAAGTGACGTACGAGTGTGTTGCAAGTTGCATCGCTCGAGGTCATGAATAGGGCCTTACGCAGCTAGCGGGCTACAAGCTTCTACATTGAGTAAGTGATACAGACAGGATATTATTTAACCTAGCGTATCCATTTCGTATACCTAGGATGATAGCATTACTTTTATCCCTAGAGACAAAGTTGAAAAGTTTCATGTGTCTGTTTATATGAGACATACCTTTTAAACTGGAACACAGCACTCAAGATACTTTGTACAAAATAGAGTCCTTTTTACATGTGCTACTAAGAATTCTACTTCATGCTTCGTAGAGGTATTGACGATTCGGAGGGTGGTGGCTATTTGTAATATACGTTTTTAAAACCGTGTTGGTCAGGTCTCCAATAATTTTGCACCCCAAAGATCCTAATCCGAAATCAATCTAATCCTAACTAATATTATAAATGCGAAAGTAAGTTTGTTTGTTACCTTTTCATGCTTAAACCACTGAACCGATTATCCTGAAATTTTGTAAATACGTTGTTAGGTGTACAGAAACGGACATATTATTATGGTACGTTTCATCCCGAAAAAAAGTACTATTCCCAAGGAAAACAGCAATAACGTTCTTATGATAATAGATGGCGCTACGTATCTTTCGAATCATGATTGAATTATATTATTGTAAGCAGAGTACAACCAGAATTGATTGTCAAGTTCTAAATTAACGCGAGCAAAGCCGCGGGAAAAAGCTAGTATTCTATAATGTTACGTACCTTAGGTTAGTATACCACGCCCTATGTTTCGTGGTCGCAAGCGTGACTGTGTGTAGGGATTTGTGTTTGATTCCCTAGTCGACCACAGTGCTATTAAGTATTTCCATTAGGAATTTCACAGTCATCAGCCTGGAATTTGGAAGTTGGATGAGTGTTACACCCTTGCCTCGGAAAGCACGTTAAGCCGCTGGTGCTGCGCCTGATCTCTCCAGCCGTGTCGGAGTACCGTCCCATCGGACTATAAGATTCAGGGAACAGAGACTGCACCTGTGTCTAGACTCACTAAAACATAACATCACGCCTGTAATTCCCGAAGGGTCAGACAGAGGTGTACGTAATAGTACACCTACATCTCGCCAGTTGTGTTTACACAGACTAACTTCTTCATTATAATATTTCCCTCATCCGCTGAGATTGGCCACCATTACTGAAACGTGATAGTAATAGCCTAGTGGTGTTACCGTTGGATTGCCAAGTCATAGGTCTCGTATTGTATAATTATCGCTTGCTTCGGTGAAGGAAAACATCGTGAGGAAACCAGCATGCCAGAGAGATATTACTCGACGGCATGTATAGCCAAGTCAGAGACCCATGGGCGGCATAAAAACGCTGACACCAGGTTAGACACTAACCATACGATAAAAAAGAAGAGTGAAATACGGTCAGGAAAACTATTAATATTACTGTCCACGTCAACAACGTTCGAGGAATTATTGATACAATGATTACCTAGTACACATTGACTGACAGTGGAAGTCGACAATTACATCATGTGACGACCATTCAAGGTTTCCAAGTGGGATAATAAGTAATTGAAAAGCGAAACAGCATTTAGCAGAAAACAGACTTTGTTCTATTTGCAGAACGCCAATGTTTATGCAAATTCGTAATTTCGTTTGGCCGCATTTCTAGACAAGGGAGGGGGTGTTTGGGGGTGACTTGAATATTGTGTTACTGGGGTAAAACCCCTTTGTTTTCAAATTGGTTTCCATGGTTACTGGAAACAACCCCCTTTTAATTTAAGATTATAGTGCTTGATATTTGCTTTTTAATTAGATTTATTTTTGTGTAACGAGTTTTTATTTTTTGGTTTCAGATTTTTTTATACAACGGCGTTATGTTTTATTTGTTAGGGTAGGCCTTTTATTTGTAAGAGGGTTAAAATCTTGCGTGATAAACAGTACTCTATTCACATATATTTTATATTCACATGCTCAAATAGCGTGTCTAATGAGGTAAAGCGACGTTTCTTATCAGATATCAAATTAAATAATATATACTGTAATATTTTTCTTCTCCGATATCCTAACTTCCTAACTAATATTATAAATGCGAAAGTAAGTTTGTTTGTTTGTTACCTTTTCACGCCTAAACCACTGAACCGATCCTCCTGAAATGGATATACTTTGTCAGGTGTACAGAAACGGACAGTTTGTATGTTTGTTACCTTTTTACGCCTAAACCACTGAACCGATCATCCTGAAATTTTGGACATACGTTGTCAGGTGTACAGAAACGGACATACGGTACCTTTCATCCAGACAAAAAGTACTGTTCCCGAGGAAAACAACAATAACGTTCTTATGATAATGGCGCCACGTGTCTTTCGAATCATGATAGAAAGAAAAGAAAGAAAGAAGAAAGAAAATACATTTATTTGGAACATGCCACAAGTGCACACAGAATAAAAAAAAAAAAAATAGAATAATATTATTATTTCCTTTATTTATTTTTATACAAATCTTCTACATTTTTAAATATTTCATAAACTAAAAACAATATAAAAAACATTTAAAAATATAAAAAATTGTAGCCCACCGGTATCGGGAACAGGGTCCAAGCTACCGGCGGTCAGGGCTCCAGAGAGAGGAACCTCCTAACAATACGAGCCGTGTCCAGGAGCACCGCTTTCTGAATCAAACCCTTGATCCAGCTGCCTAACGAGAGCCTCCTCAGGTATTGGTCGAGGCTCTTGGCAATTAAGCCATGGGCTGATACAACTATCGGCACAATGATCGCTGAGTCCACATCCCACATGTCGACAACCTCGCGAGCCAAGTCAAGATACCTGATTTGCTTATCTTTCTCGGCTTTCACGAGGTTCTCATCATGCGGGACCGTTATGTCTACAATCATTACGCGCCGCTCTGACCGAACCACCACCACTATATCAGGTTTATTGGCTACAATAGTCCTGTCAGTGATGATGGATCGATCCCAGTACAATGTGATACTGCCATTTTCGAGAACTGGATCGGGCACATACTTATAGTACGGTACTTCCGATTCCACAAGGTTGTATTTTAGAGCAAGTTGCTGATGGATAATCCTGGCTACAAGGTTGTGTCTATGCAAGTACTCTCCGTTAGCCAGACGAGAACACCCGGAGATAATGTGACGGATTGATTCGACTGGACGGTGGCATGCCCGACATATGTCAACCGTACCGTCCTTCACAATAAATCTCCGGTAGTTATTCGTCATCATAACTTCATCCATAATTGCACAGACAAAACCTTCGGTTTCTCCGAAGAGGTCCCCGGAACGTAGCCAGGCTACGGATGCTGATAGCTCTACATCGGGCCCATGCAGGGCCCGGAAAAAGCGTCCGTAAAGCTCCTTACTCTGCCATACCTTCATGCGGTCGTTAGTGTCAAGCACTACAGGTTTGCGCCAGTTCTCTTTAGCCAAGGAGAGCGGGGTGAGCCCCTTGTCCACTGCGACCACATCTCGATGCATCCCCACGTCGGTTTCAAGGAAATATTCCCTGAGACTGCATATCTCGCGATTGTGGAGAGTCTTAGCGTTTAAAAAGCCTCAACCCCCACACCTCCGCGGGATATACAGTCTCATAACAGAAGTACGCGGGTGATGCATTCGATATGCCGTCAACAATTTACGGACCCTCCTATCCAGGGCGTCTAGTTCTGTCTGAGTCCATTTGAGTATGCCGAAAGAATACATCAAAACCGGCATGACCCAACCGTTGAAGGCACGCACCTTATTGCCGCCTGATAAAAGACTATTAAATACTTTTTTCAGACGGCCAAAGAAGCGCTCCTTCAACGATTGCTTCATGTCAGCAACATTGATGCCCAGCGCTTCCGACATACCCAAATACTTATAGGTTTAAATATAATATTATTATTATTATAGAATTATATTATTATGAAAACTTTAGTAGTGTGTTAAGAATTTAATAGTCAAATTCTAAATTAACGAGTGAAGCCGCGGGCAAAAGCTAGTTAACTATATAAAAGCCTCAATTTTATTATCCATTTTCAACTTTACGTCTAGCTTTCCGAGAATATTTCAAATCTTCTTCCTGGTTTATCTCGTTCCCATTTTATTTTCCGTATATTTTTTGCACCTTCGTTGAAATTGGCTGAAGCATTGGAAGCGATGCTTCTGCATCGTCACGTTTTTCTTCGGGTGGTTTTCAACGATCCTTATCTACTCGCGTAGCGCATCTACTGCAACATTTTCATTTCCGTGGCTCTGAGATGCAAGTCTCTACTCGGTTTTAGATGTTCCTATAGTACAAACGACGACCAATCAAGCTAATCACTACCAGTTTATGCGGATCTCTCATTGTACGGGAAATCTATACAAAGCGAGGCCATGTTATACTGGAAATGTATAACTTGATGTGTCGCCGTGTGTACTACATTTGTGATTTGTCTATTAATAACTGTTCTTGCCGTAGTATGCAATCATTTAAGGGACTTTAATGATTCTAGTGGATCATAATATCTTTGGGGATTGCAGGTTCTGCCTATAACATTTGGTGATTTTGTAACAAGTGAATAGTAAAAGATAGTCGTGTATAATAATTCAACTAATAGAAATACCTAACTAAGGCGATTCTCCCACTGCCGCGTAGCGCAGAAAAGTCATTGTACGCCGACGTTTGCCAACGCGAAATACAATGAGTTTTCTGCGCTACGCGACGGAGCGCAGTGCAGTGGAAGAATCGCCTAAGAAGTTCATTGCTGCTCTTTTAAATCAACACCACAATTGACCAAGCGGTGGGTATAGCAGTAGTAACTTTTGCATTCAACTAAACTCGGGCAAAAAACTAAAATTAAACATCTAGGTCCGTATACTAGAGAAGATCACTCAATAGGTACTCCAGCATTACGAAAAACTAGACTCAAGGCATTTGATTGGTTGCAGCTAATTTTAGCTTTATTTTTGAGTCGTACTCGTATGTAGGTACCTACATATCACTAATATAACATACATTAGTGATTTTCAACAATTCCCAAAAACGACCTAAACTGGTTTTTGAAGAAGTATAAATAGGTTACTACTGGCAAAAAAGATCCCTATAGCTCAAAATGTAGATATTGTATTGTGGTACCTATCAGTTGATGACGTAGTTGTACTCGTGTACCTGACTTTAGAGTTACGGGCAAACTGCGGTCACTGCTGACACCCGTCGTTTCTCGATATCTTGCTGACGCAGCGCTCACCGGCTTTGATATTCTGCTGAGCAATATTTACCAAGTCTCAAGTCTACGCTCGGAAGACTGTCTAGCTTACATATTAGAAATAATAGGAAACGAAAACCTGCCAACGTAACACCAAAATATTTTATTTTAGTTCAATGATTTGCAAGTAAATGAGGTACAATGCCGCACATTAATGTGTTACATAATCAGACTTAATATTGAATGTGTAAATCGTGCCTATACATACGTTGTGTCTTAATACATTTGCATCAGAAATTTGAAGCAGCAAATATCTTCTCATATAGGTATACGGAGCTTAGCTGTGACTTTGTCCTCACTTTTGTTTATAAGAGAAAGTATAATTCATTATATTGGACGACGACGTTACAACCAGATTAATCTAAGTGACATTTTTACCAAAACTGAGGTTATTACACAATAGCATAGAAATATCATAATTCTTCCATGCCACACTGATCTAAGTGCTCTTCAGTGCTACCTCCATAAAAGATCACAATATCTCACTATAGAATTGGAGCGGTCTGCAAAGTGAAGGCCATACCACACTGATCTAAGTAATGAGGTGCATTTAGAACACCTTTATTATCAACATCGTCGTTGTATAGATGTTACGGCTAAAAGTCGAAGTAAGGTTACACCTAGTTCTAGACGGCTAAACCTAGGTGTGGCCAGTAACAGTTGTACATCCTTTTTATTGCTAGGACACACCGACCAAATGGATTAAGTTAGGTTAGGTTAGAACTGTGACCAAACGCGTGCGAGCCGAGCGAGCGCAGCGAGCGGTGCCGCGGCAGCGGCTGGCGACCACTACATCCAAATTGGTTGCATGTTCTAACCGAAGAAAAGTAGGATACATCTAAGTTTAACCGGCTGCACCTAGTTGTACCCGGCTAAAACTAGGTGTAGCCGCACTTCGGATATTAGCCGTAACATAGATAAGAAAGCGCTTGTCTAATCCTTCAGTTTAATTAAATTAAAGCAACTGTTCATAATAATGTATGATGTTGGCCTACTCTCTCTAATCTCCGAAATAAGTAACATTAGATGAGCGGATCATTCCGTATCCTGTATGAGCGTGAGCAAAGTAATCAGTAGTCTTTCGGTAAATTAAAATAATTGTAAGGTGGCTGTAAATTGGACTTACAATTTTGGGACATTGAAAAGTTAAATATTGGGCTACATCTTTTGTTAGTCTTAATCATATTGTTGTCGAACAAAGGTCTTCTCTTAAGGCTTAAAAACTCCATAGACATTCATTTTGTAACCACACAACACACATGACGTAAAATGCTACAAAAGTTACATAATATAAATGAAACACATAGAAAGATCTAGATTGTACGCTTTAAACATACTTTTAAACCGTCTCTGCATTAGTTATGAACCTAAAATGGGTCGCAGCGAACGAAATGCCTCAGGCACCATGGTCACCCTACGATCACTCATAGTGGGTGGTCTACACTGGCAATGTGAAATGTCTGTATTTGTGAGCTAGAAATTGTACACTCTTGTAATAACATGTGTGTTATGGGTAGCAGAACGAATTGTGGGAGGTATATTAAGAGCACCGCTTTACTATGTGTCTCATGTCTAAATGTCTTATTTTTATTCCTTGTTGTAATAATAATACCACTTTGCACGGAGAATATCCGTGGAGAATGGTATTATTCTAGAAGCGGCACCTCATGGATCTAAAAAAGTCTTCATTGCATGTTGTTCTTTAAAGCCACTAATAGTACCACATGAGAGCTATACTAAACTCGCAGTGGTTCGAGCGATGTGGCCGGTGTAGTGCAAATAACCGTTTTCTTTCCCGAAATTGCATCCATGTTGAAATCTCGACGATTTTGCTTCCGTTGTTTTGTTCACCGGCCAACACGTGCCTCCGACTTCCTTGTTACTGTCCCGAGCACTTGCAAAGTTGCTTAAGAAGATACCAAGGTCAAGAGGCCAATATAAACAAATAAAAAGTTGGCTCGAGCACATAACATAGACAACCTTGGCCTATCCCCATTATTCTGCCCTAGATCTCAGACACATTACTGGCAGCCATCTTGTTTACGATAAACGGGTAACTGCCGAACAAGTGGATAACAAATCCGAGTTTAGTTTTGTTTTGTAGGAAACATAATACTGATGTTCTACTTGGTAGACCTCGAAGTAATCGTTTGAATGTTTGTTACTAAATCAGACCTTAATGTCTTTGTAGATTAGGCTAAAATATTGTGCAGAGGCAGAATGTTTCTTGGATTACAGACTAACTTGTCTTCTCGGTGGCAACAGGGACCGATAGCCTATCGTACGCTAAACGTACATTAGGTACTATCGCTTATATTCCGCTGTGAAGTTTCTCTAGCAGATTTGATTTAACCCTGCAGATGCAAAAGTGATAAGGAGTCTAACTTTAGTACTGGACTTTTCATTATTAATCCCTAAATGAATAGTAGGTGAAAGAGAGTATTCCTAGTCGTAGAGCCAAGAAGCGCTATTTGCAAATTCATAAACCTGAAGTATAATTTAGATTTCGAAATTGAATAGCTACTTAATACCTCCTAAATTTAATGAATAGACTCTTCAGTTCTCAATAGACTTCCAAAGCGATTAAAAGCGTATTCGAGATATAAGGTTTTCACGGGAATCTCCAAGTGAAAGCAATTGAATGAATTCAGTGTTTGAGAATGTGTCGACGAAAATAGCAGGTACAAGTAAGTATTTTGTGGAATACGCCCTACACACATAAGTTCATAAATAAATAAACACACGCATTAGCAATGGGGTGGAGCTGTCAATATTTATGAACTTTTGTATTTTTAAACCCAATGGCTTGGAGAGCACGTTTCAGTAGCCCATAATAATCCATACCAAAACATTACGCATGTAATCCCTGACGGCTTAGGCAGAAGTGTATATAGTAGTACTCCCACATTTCACCAGTTATGTTTAAGTCCCATGTTACAGAGGGCGAGCCTATGGCCATCAATCGGGCACCAATCCAGCCTCCATGGCTGCTACTAAGAAATACTAGACGGAAAAACCAATATCAAAATAAAACATAAATCTAATGCCGGATCCTCCAAATTTTCTGAATAAAGGAAGCGCGATGATCCACGTTTTGAAATTGTAATCAAACGCAAAATAAATGAAATCCATCCATTAGATTTAAGATCGGACGGATTTCCGCGAATGAGTGAAAAATAAATCAACAGAATAAATTTTCAACGGGATTTTGAGAGAAAACGAAGTTTTTACCTCTGGTAACCTGATTCCTGAGCTCAAATACAAGGAAATAGGTCACCTTTAAAGCTTCAATAAGTTTCCGTTTAGCTATAAAAGAATGGAGTCGTTAGTACAAAATATGACCTTAATACTATAGAAGCCCAAGCTCCATTTTTCAAAGCACTCAGTGATTGTAAGATTAGCCTTTCAAAGGCCTATATTTGGGAACAGAAAATGAGATATTATAGGAACTATGTGGAAAATGAGCAGCAATATGTTAGCTCTAACAATGAGATACTGAAACCGCAATTTGAGCTTGAAATATCAAATGTAGTGGTTCGATTTGTGTTCGTGTCATGATAATAAGTGGTTTGAATTTTGAGGTAGAATATCATGTAAATAGAACATTTAAACCTAACATTAGATTAATGAAAGCGTGGGTTCTAAGAACATAAAAGCACTTGTGGTATTAATTTTGTGACAATCGTTTCTATGGCGACACAACACAGGAAAAGTCATTTTCCCAAATTAAAGAGGCAAATAGAAACGAAAATTCATGGCAGAGGCGAGACATAATGAAGAATTCCAACGACTGTTCATTTGTAAGGTTCTGTCTACAGAAAGGCAAGATTCAAAGTCAGCTGTAGTCCTTTCACAGTTATTTTTCCTACGTCCGTCTTGCATCGCTGTAAGAATCATATTGATCTTTATGCTCGAAGACAAAAGGTTGTTGTCACGTTGCTATCACTGTTTATAAAAAAAACACAAGTTTATAAAAAATATAGTGATCTTTATTTTCTTGGAAATAAAGTTGCTGTTGGACTGCAGGTGTCAAGAGGTAAAATAATTGTGAGGAGACTGTAGTACCAATCTCGGGTGCATCAAATGGCTCACATTTTGTTTATGGTGGCAATAAAAAGAGGCCTTCAATCCTCCTTAGAGCTACCGTTTTATAGGACCGACTTCGTTAACTTGCTTTAATGTGCTGTTTGTAGGTAGTACTTATAAAAAGACTTGGAGAAAAGATAAACATGTGGCCATTAAGGGTAGTGGTCAGTCTGGGAGATTCTTATTTCATGTCGTCTGCCTAGCCTTTTCCCAACTATGTTGGGGTCGGCTTCCAGTCTAACCGGATGTAGCTGAATACCAGTATTTTACAAGGAGCGACTGCCTATCTGACCCCCACAACCCAGTTAGTACTGGGTAATACGATACCCCTTGGTAAGACTGGTTGTCAGACTTTTTAGGCCACTGACTACCTAACGACTGTCAAAGATCTACAAATGACACCCGAGACCAACGGCTTAACGTGCTTTCCGAGGCACGGAGGAAACTCGGTGGTCACCCATCCACAGACCAACCTAGGCAAGCACGGCTTAAGCTAAAGATCGATCCGAGTGGCTGTTAGTATTTAGCCACGAGCTTCTTATTTCGTGTAAAGAAAGAAAAAGGATTTTTAAATATAAATAGTAGTATTATTTGCTGTGGGCATATCACAAAACTGGAGCCCTGAGACAGTTAGACGGGCCGCGGCAGACTGAGGAGAAGATGGCGGGACGCCTTGGATGGCTTTCTCGTTAATTGGCGCAACATAGACAAAAGTGGAAGGAATGGTAGGTTTTGCCCAGGAGTGGGACAGTTCAGGCTGACAAAAAAAAAGTATTATTTAGCTTAAATTAACAATAAAAGTAAAAAGTAAAAATAAGGCTTTTACTTAGTTTGTTAGAATTAGTTCAATAATTACTCAGATGAGCATCGCAGTTTCCATTTTAGCTTGTATGTCAATATGTAGCTTGCATGTTAATCAGATGGAGGAAAAACTGAAGTAATGACAATAATGGAAATTCTATTCTTTGGTCGCATCAATTATGAATGCTACTAAAATCTTAGCTACACTAAAGCATTTGCTGTGTAAAGTGGACGCAGGCTATAAACGTAAAACAAGAAAAAAATATCCAATAAAGCCTATGAAAGCGTCATTTATTAAAATGTTCCAGTGCCTCGACTCCCCTTGTCAACCCTCCTCTTACTTGATTTTAATTTGAAAACTTTTCGCCTGTGACAATTAAGAAGTCATATCATAGATCGCGCAACTTTCGATTCCGCTCAAAAAAGTTTTTATGCGACCAATATTTTTTTTTTAAAGTTTGTTATTACTTTGATCATAGGTAAAGATTTTATCAGTATCTCATTCGTAATGACAAATAGCGATGTGCTTCGTTGGGAAAATTCATTATTTTACTCAATCATCATCTGCCTAGCTTTTTTCCAACTATGGTGAGGTCGGCTTCCAGTTGAACCGGAAACAGCTGAATACCAGTATTTTACATGGAGCGACTGCCTGTCTGACCTCGACCTATTTGACCAGAACCCAGTTCGTACTAGGCATAAGGTAAGACTTTCGGGCCACTGACTACTTGTAACGACTGTCAAAGGTCTACAAATGTCGGCACGGAGGAAACTCGGTATGTAATTGGTCACCCATCCATGGATCAAACTAGGCAAGCGCGGTTTAATCTGAAGATCGACCCGATCGGCTGTTATTATTTAGCCACGAGCTCGTCCATTATTTGACTCAATATGAACTATTTTGTTCATTTATAAGGTACAATAACCCAGTGGATAGGGCATTAGAGGACTAGAGTTTGATTCCCGGGCCGTGAGTTGCTTTGTGTGTATGTATTGACATGATTCCTCTGGAGAATCTGTTGGTAGATATTTGCCATATTGAACGTGCAGAACGTGAGGGATATGCAATTTCGTAGGTAAAACAGCAAACAATGTTGAGATTTATAGGATAACTCCATATTTCCCATGAGATCCCTCAATATCTAGCTAGCAACGCGAACGTCCTTCTTTATCATATCGTAGTTCGTAGTTTGTTATCCCAAAAATCTTCTAAAAATGGACTTAAATTCTGTAGGGCACTTTGTCATCGAACTATTAATAGTACATCGCTCTCTGTACATAAAGGGCGTGGGGGTAAAAGGTTAAGGGCGCAGACGAACGTCTTTCGAGGCAGACAAGTTCTCGAATCATACAAATAAATAAAATTGAAGTATTTGTTTGTAATTTCAAAACACACAAGATTTTTACTTGAATCTTTATTTACTTTAAATGCATATGAAAGTATACGGTAAATTAAAAAAACTATCTGTTTGTCTGTTTGTTCCAGCTCGTCTCCGAAACGGTTGGACCGATTTTGTTGATTTTTACTAAGTTTACTTTTACTAGCTGATGTTATAAGGGGATAACTTAAGCTATTATTTTAGAAAAAGCATAAGCGTTCCGTAAAAAAAAATAAAACCATTCAAATTGTTAACAAAATTCGATTCAAATAGAGAAGTAATATTTTTATAACAATTTCACGCGGACGACGGTCGTAGGCATCAGCTAGTATATTCTAAAACCAACAACTTACATGGTATTATATAAAATTATCTCTATTAAGACATATAGAGATAATTTTACTTAAATCTACAATAAAGCACTGCAGGGTTCTCCCCGCGGTGCTTAATTGTGGATTTAAGTTATGAATTCCAATTTATGAGTTACTGAACATACTACTAAGTATGGAGAACTGTAATCCCTTGTGGGAAAAAGTGCACTTGTGCTCTCTGTTGTAAGTATAATCACCTATGCGGATGTGACGATGTAGCTTAGGAAATACATAACAAAATATAGCTATCAATATTAAATTAATTGTTATTTTTTTATTATTGTTAATATTTTATGCCAAGCAGCTTCTGAAAGTTGCGAAATAAATCATGTGCGAAATAGAAAACCCGTAATTGGGTGGAATAAACACGTGAGTGATGCTCACAGGTAGGCCAGGCTAAAGTTTGAGCAGTGGGTGTCTTATGGCAGACCGCGCGAGGGTCGTGTTTGGATTGATATGCAAACAAGTCGTAAAATTTTTAAGTCGCGCTTACGATGGTGCCAGGACAATAGTGACCAAATTAAAATGGACATGTTGGCGTCGCATCACTCTAAGGGCGACTTCCGCGGTTTTTGGAAATCTACCGATAAACTCAATTGTAGGCCCGGCCTGCCGGTGAGTGACAGCGGCGCTGCTGATGTCACAGGGATTGCCGAGCTATTTAGGCAGCACTTCGCTGTTTCGTCACCGTTGGGACCGTCACGGTTTACAGGCAGTGCTGGTTGTAGTGGTCAGGAGTTCGGTGTCCGGTTTACGGCAAAGGAGGTAAGACAAGTCATTATGTCTATGTCAAGGGGCAAGTCTCCAGGCCACGATGATTTAAGTATTGAACACCTTAAGCACGCTGGTCATCATCTGCCCAGAGTCTTAGCGATGTTCTACTCCTTTTGTATAGGACATTCGTATCTGCCTGAGCGAATGATGAAAACCGTGGTGGTGCCAATTATTAAGAATAAAACTGGCGATGTCAGCGATAAGAATAACTATAGGCCTATTTCATTGGCCACTGTTATTTCGAAAGTGCTTGACAGTTTGCTTAACACTCAGCTGGATAGGTACTTGAAATTACATGATAACCAGTTTGGTTTCAAAGCCGGTCACTCTACGGAAACAGCTATATTGTGTTTAAAGCAGACTGTCAAGTACTACACTGATAGAAGTACACCTGTCTTTGCTTGTTTCCTCGACTCATCGAAGGCATTTGACTTGGTTTGCTACGATCTGCTGTGGCAAAAGCTGCAGCAAGCGTCAGTGCCAGACCAACTGATCCGTGTCTTCCAATACTGGTACAATAATCAGATCAATGTTGTTCGATGGTCGGGGGCTTACTCCGCCCCTTACAGGTTGGAGTGCGGCGTGAGGCAAGGAGGGCTAACCTCACCGAAGCTCTTCAACCTGTATGTTAATGCTTTGATAGAGAGGCTCAGCAGCACGCATATCGGTTGCCATATTGGGGATGTGTGCCTAAACAATATCAGTTACGTTGATGACATGGTGCTGTTGAGCGCCTCTGTCTGTGGTGTGTCAGGGCTGATTGGCATCTGTGAAAAGTATGCTGAAGAACATGGTTTGTTGTATAACACGAACAAGAGCGAGTGCATGGTCTTTCGGGCTAAGAGGAAGTGTCCAGATTATTTACCGGCAGTTAAGCTCAACGGATGCCCACTTAATAGAGTAAATACTTTTAAATATCTTGGACATTTATTGACCTCGGACCTGGAAGACGATGCAGACATTGAAAGGGAACGTAGGGCGCTGTCTGTTCGTGCGAATTTGATAGCCCGCAGATTTGCTCGGTGTTCGAGGGGCGTCAAAATAGCCCTATTTAGGGCATTTTGTACGTCCTTTTATACCGGTAGTCTGTGGCTGGATTACACGCAGAAACAGTACAGCGCTCTACGTGTCCAATACAATAACGCGTTCAGGGTGCTCTTGGGGCTGCCTCGCTTTTGTAGTGCGGCGGGGATGTTTGCCGAGGCGAGTGTGGATTGTTTCTACACAGTCATGCGCAGGCGGTGCACATCCCTGGTCCGAAGGGTGCGGGCCAGCCGCAACAGTATCATGAAAGCGTTTGCTGAACATTTCGACTGTCAGTACGTGAACCACTGCTGCATGGTTCACGTGCTGATTAATGTTAATATATTGTTTTAATTTTAATTTTGATTTTGTATTTTATTTCATTTTTAATTTTTTTTTTTTTTTTTTTTAGTTTTTAATTTGGATATTGTTTTAAATTTTATTTTGATTATGTTTTAATTTTGATTGTGATTTTAATTTCGTTAATTGTACCTATGATCCAAAGTTGATTAAAATAAAGAAATAATAATAATAATATATACAGTAAGAAATGACTGAATGATCGATCAACGCACAGCTGAAACCGCTGAGTCTAGAAGCATGAAATTTTGCACAAACCTTCTTTTAATAACGTGAGTGTGCACTAAGAAGGGATTTTTAGAAATTCATCCGCTAAGGGGTTAAAACGAGGGTTGAAAGTTTGTTTGAAACTTGGTCAATTTTGCGAACGAAGTCGTGGATAACAGCTAGTTTTAATATATAATAAAGATATAAGCAAGACAGGGAAATAACTAATCACTCTGTTGCATAATTAATGAAGCTTGGTTTTGAAAAACTGCTAAATAACATCAATACCTCATCATCATTCTCTTGCCCTTATCCCAGCTCATTTGGGGTCGGCGCAGCATGTCTTCTTCTTCCATACTTCTCTATTACTCGTCATTTCGCCAGACACCTCCTTTCTAGCCATATCATTCTTTACATAACATTAATATCTTTGTTTTATTATTAAGTCCCAGGGATATTAATGACGGCTTTTTAATTAAAACTATTCACGTATGTTCTGCACGAAAATACTGCCAGGAAAACTTCTGAATTAAACCTCTGTCCGTATCTAACTAGAAACACACAAGAAAGAAACGGCGCTTCACGTCACTCGGGGCGTATATAAAGTAAGAAATTAAAAAAGTTTTATACGGCCAGCACTAAGCGCATGTCTTGGCAGCATACATCCTACAGCTACGAGTAAGTAGGACTTCAGTACTTTTATAAAACTGTTATTTGCATATCGGAACCTCTGTATCCACGGCGACCAATCAATCAGTAAATCCTATCCAAAATCAGTTAATGTGGATCTCTCATTGTACGGGAAATCTATACAAAGCGAGGCCGAGCTATACTGGAAAATCTACCCGAAACAGTCAAATTTTCCCATTCAACCTTAAAACTAATGCTATAGCAATAAAGTTGAAAATATATTAAATAAATTTGGCAGATTGTGGTAGCTTGACGTGCTGGCGTCTGTAAAATACACCCAGGTTCTTTCACTATCAATGTCGAAAAATCCATTATTTGGAATATTTAATAAACATTAAAACTTGCATATAAAAAAATCACGACGTTTTGAAAAGTCGTAAAAACTGTGCAAGAGCAGCACGCGTAGCATGACCACCGCAGAAACGGGTTTTGTCGACGGAAGAATCGACAAAATGGAACTTTTTTTTTGTTGATCTGTCATTTTGACTATTCTTCCGTCGACAAAATCCGTTTCTACGGTGTGTAAATGTATGCAAAACTGGGGACAACTAACTAGCAAAGGATCTGTTTTTTTTGTTAGTCTGTGCTGTCCCTGGGCAAAGGCCTCACACATTCCTTCCAATTATCTCGGTGCTGTGCTTCTGGGATCTGTTTATATCTCGATATTCCGAGTTTGCTTATCCGTGAATGTGTTCATTGAATCGATGAAGGATATCGAAATCGAGCAGTGAAGCAAAAATTTGTTTTGCAGGTATATTATTGTGAATTCATTTATAGATAACATATGTATGAGAATAGAATATGTGTGCACCCAAATTGTAACGATATTTCATCTTTATCGGTTTTGCATGGATATTTTAAGAACTTTTGACATCGCAACGATAAATTGGATGGCATCCAGCCCGCCTTATAAAGATTTCATATTGTCTTCTGATTTATTATCCAGTGTGTTAGATTTACATTTACCGTCGACTTTTATGATACCCACATAAAAGTCTCGCAAATATTTGATATGCTGCATTGTTCCAGACTGAGAAAATCAGTTCGATATTTTAAAAGATTAAACGGAATGTTCCAGAAATAACCCGTAATTTCGAGTATTATTCTAGTTAGTCTTTACTAAAATGGTAAATGATACTTTTTATACAAGGAACGTAATTAATTAAAATAAAAGCTTCCAAATGTTTAGGAGATTTTTAGGGTTGTATTAAAGTGAAAATGTTTTACTTGAATTGAGGGTTTTTATCGTGTCTAACTTTGGGGTAAAAACCTCAATTTATTATTATAGAGAAGTTTGACCTTTGTCTGGAAATAATAGGTATGTTTTACAAGCTAATTAAGGACTGATTTGGGTTCTATTGTGAACCTAAATCAGTTTATATTTAGGGCTATCTGTTTTATTAAATAAACACACTAATAAACATAACATCACGCTTGTAATCCCCGAAGGGTTAGGCAGTAAACACATTAATATGGCACAAAAACTCCGTCTAAAAACAGACGACAACACAAAGCGGATTATCCACCTTATTAACTCTTTCTTTTTTCCACATAAAATATCCTAAATAGGCCTTTCGCTTGATGTCTAACGAATTAAAATGTCTCGGACAATTTCTGCAGCAACCGGTTGCTCTTACATCAAAGCTGTCTGGTATCAAATTGCAGACAGTTGGTGCTTATTTTTAAACGGCACCTGCCGTACTATACCGTGTCCCACTTGGATCGATAGTTAGGGATGTGCCGGTTATTTTGTCGGCTGTACTACTAATAAAAAGGGCAATTTTTGTTCGTGAAAATATATTTTTTTAATTTAAATTCACAAAAAACTTGTCGATAATACCAAAGGTTGACTGGTAGAAAATGCCTATGGCATTAAGTCCGCCTATGTACTTTGTGCTTGAATTGTTAAATAAATAAATAAATACATAAAATACAGGTTAGCTAGGATTTTATAAGCTTATATATAACTAGCCTTGTTAGTTAGTTTGTTTGTTAGTATGTAAATTGGTCAAATCTTGCAATTTAATTTCAAACCAGTTCCCCCTAGGCGATTGAGCTGAAATATTGCACACATCTTTGGTTCTGGTGACAATACATTTTCATTACAGACATGACATAATCCTGCAGTCAGGATCGCCCCCTCACGAGAGAACTCCTCAACGGTTAATAGCACGGACACGAAACTAGATATACGCGTTAAATGTATTGATAGATAAACCTAATTTCCTTCTTTTTTTTTTAAGTTTTATTTATTTGGTGCTAAAATGATATCGACAAGGGCAGGGTTGGTAACCATACAAGATGGCGGCCGATTTTGGCCACTTGCCAAAAGATCTGTGTAAGTTCTTCTTTACATTAGATGTACTTATTTTTCCAAATTGAGACTGAAATTAGAAATGATTTGTCCCTCGTGAAAAATGGTTTCTTTGGTTGAAGAATGTACAGAGTGCTGTTACCAAACTATACTTGCGACTTACTGTGGCTTATCTAAATGGGCGCATTACTTGAGAGTTACGAACTAATGTTTTGTACGATTAAGCTAAAACTTATTGGTGTGTAGATGCTAAGGTACGAGTCAGCTCTCGTTTTGTTGAGCAAATATACTGTAGTGGCTTTGTAGAGCAATTATAGTAACCTCTGTTAAGTTTCGCCACATCCATTCGTATCGCATTTTTCGATACTCCTATCATTTTTCGATGCTCAGAACCATCATTTGCTAGAGCGAGAAACGGTTCGTAACACTTAACCGATTTTTTTTAGACTTCGCAATCATAAATGTTCTTATTGATATATTTCCAGCAAATTGATATAATTCATTAGTTACCAAACTCAAATATTACTACATACTTCATGACAATTTCATGTATTTACGTAAGCTTGCATTGCTACAATTTAATAATAATATCTGTTTTGACATGGAAAGAAAAATTCTAGTGCGAGCAGGGTTTGAACCTGCGACCTTCCGATTCAGTACACCGGACGTCTTCACTAATTAGACCATCGCACCCTGCTCACAACTCTCGAAATTTCAAAACAGCTGTAGTTCCCTACGCAGGGTTTGCGTATAAAAAAATAATAATAATATGTTCTAAAACTACATATTTCCCGACCATATATTTGATATATAGTTTTCCCACATAGTCACCTGGAACATCCTTAATCGACGGTTATTTCGCTACAACTAGTTTCTTCGCTAGGATAATAACAAATGGCGGCTTGTCGTAGTTTAGTACGCTTATTTTTCAGCGCAACAATTTTCTTTGAGACGTAATGAAACGAGGCTCAATTTTTCCTGAAAAACCTCAGGTAATTGCCGGAAAATTAAAGTTTTCCTGAAAAAAGTTAATAATTACTGTTTAACATTTGTCGAAGCACGTAAAGTCAATGTAATTGACTATAAGAACTGGAAAAAAAATTGAATAAAAACCAGGAAAGATACTATTTAATTAAAACTTACTAATAAGCTGAAGTGAAGAATATCATTTTATGTCGTTGTTCTAGATTTACGTTTGCTTCTGTTTTCTAGGTGAGATAACAGATCGAAACATGAAATAAACTTCTACTAATTAAACCTTAATCACATTGTAATTGTTGTTGATATTCTTTGTGATATCAATATTCGTGAGTGGTTCATCAGCTCGGTCAGCTACAATAGTATGTGTAACAATGCCTTGAGACTTTAGTTTGCAAACAAACGAAAAGAAAACAGTGTGTCAGCTCCCTTACTATTTTATTTACTGTACTCGATACACATAATACCACACTAAAGTATCTCGCACACTACGCGGCCACGACCATCACGACTTGTCGCATGACCGACCGCTATCTCGAACGAAACAGGTCGGACGTCTATGCTTTATGGCAGAGTCAACTGGGTCGACGTCGCGATGGTCCGGGTCGGCCGCCCGATACGAGCCACAGCGACATCGCGTAACAGTATGACTCTCCGAACACGGCATACCCTAGTCACTCTCGACAACCCTATCACCCTCCGCCAGGAAAGCTGTAGGGAAACCAGTAAATTACGTAAACAAACACAAACCGCCGTCATTCCAACCTCGCCGTCGAGGTCCGTTGCAACGTCCCCGTTCACCCCTCCCCCGACCCTTGCTCGAGTCAACCCGCGATGCTGAGCCAGTAGTTTTAAACCAGCCCCTAAATATACTCACTCAGATCCAGCCTTTCCCCTAGCTGCCCTCCCAGCGACTAGCCGAGGCTCGTATCCCACAGGGGGGCCCTTAGCGTGCGGTCGTTTATTTTATAAGTTGTATGCCTCTGGCTTTAACTCTTAAGGCAACCACAGGATAGTCCGGTTAACCGGAAGCCAGCCTCATAGGTTGACCTGCGTGAGGCCATTAAAGAAGAAAAAGATTTCTTCTTGCACGCGTATCATGACCACCGTAGAAAGCGGTTTTATCGACGGAAGAATCGTCAAAATTACAGATTTCTTCTGTTCATTTGTCATTTTGTCGATTCGTCCGTCGACAAAACCCATTCCTACGGTGGTCATGATACGCGTGCTGGTCGAAGCTTCTGCGACCAAAAGTCGAGGTCGTGGCCGCGTAGTACGCAAGGTCCCTTAGATAGCGTCAATGTAAACGTATTCTACTCATATTAGACTTGAATGTTTGTTGTGACGTGTGATGTCGTAGAAACATCGTTGCTACGTAAATAACACTATAAGAATGATGGCAACATTTCTTGTGGCTGTCGAGAATGTGAGGAATTATAACAACGCAGTAATTAAGTGGAATGTTTTGGTCGTTTTGATTAATAACGACCTTTTCGAGTTTTAATTAGGATATTTTGGGCTTGATACTGTTTACCTTGTTCACTGTGTAGCAATCACATTTTCCTCACCACCGCGATCTACTATAAAATAGACGACTTGTAAATAAACCGTGAAAGCTGCTGAAAACTTGTCCTTAATTACTTGTGCTTTTGGCATCTGTAATTGGTATAAGAGCACATTGCATTCACCTGTTTTGTTTGTTAATGTGTTTTTACCATCTTTATAAGACTTTACATTAACAGGTGTGCAATAAAGAGTTGCGTGCTCATCGCATCTCTTTATCTTACTGCCTACTTTTTTATTCCAGTTTTATTTTTTATGTTTTTGTGTTAACCATACACTATTAACTAAGAACATTGCCTTACTAACCCAATGCTTGCGAACAGGACCTACTACAAAAAACACAATAACAGCTGCTACATTAAAACATCAATTACATCGTAACAGCAACATATTGGCTTACATAGTTGCTTACATCTGTCTGTCTGTACTGCAACAGCTGACCATAAGACGTGCAATTAAGATTCTCTAAGATGTAATACTGGTGTAATATGATAATTAACTGTGTACCTACATCAACCGACGTGGTTACACAAGGATAACAGGCGGAAAAGGTTCACTTCTCACACAGGTCTACCAGCCCGAAAATATTGGGAAACTGTAGTTTGTGCATCAATACTAAAGGGTTATGTGTAGATGTTTGATGAGTTACTATCCCTTAAGACATACAGCACAGGGACCTAATTTTGTTATTTTACAAAGGACAGAACTGTTGGTGATGGTCAATAACCGAAAATTTGTGCTGCCAACAATAACCTACGGCGCCGAGACATGGACGCTCACAAAGAAGACTGTCGACCAAGTACGAGGGACACTAAGGGTCTTGGAGCAAGCCTTGCTCTGCATAACCCTCTTAGATCGAGTGCGTAATACCGAAATCGCCGCTTCGGACGAAAGTCTACGACATCGTAGACCGGGAAGTGCGCCTCAAGTGGATCTGGACAGGACATCTGGCTGGACGCGGAGATGACCGATGTCGGGTTGATGAAATCGTCAAAGTCGCTGGAACACCTGGATAAGGGACGCACAGAAACAGGCAGTGTGGCAAAAAGAGCCTCCTCTTTTTGCCACACTGCCTGTTTCTGTAGGCCTACCTTTCTCGTTTTGATATAGATCCAGCAGTGGGTAATTCCGGGCTGCTACGACGTTGATGATGTTAATGGAGTCTGTGGATTCGAATGGCCCAAATCGTTTGAAACAAATATTTAACAATTCAATGATGAGGCCTTCAGCCTTGAGTTGATTTAAGCTCATAGGCTCATTGGCTTGTAGGCGTTGCCGATCCCGTACATTACTTAAAAACTGTGCGGATAAATGCAAAGTTAGTAGAAGGCAAACTGCAATTATAGTGTACTATTATTGCAGTTTGCCTTCTATACTTTTCTGTGCCGTGGTATCCGGTGAGTTAGACCGGCGCGTGCGCAAGATGCTCTCGTATTGTGGTCACCGGTCCCTCGTGGGCTCTATAAGGCGCTGTGACAGATGCTTGAGACAAAAACAGCTTGAATTATAATCACTTTATTGGAATTATTAGCATTGAGAAGAACTGAAGTATGCTGCGCGTATGCTGTTTCTTGGTAAAAGGGTGAGATGAAGACGGCAACTTTTTTCGAAAGTGATGTGTTCTACGCTACAAGGATTTATTAATACTGGGTGTAAATGGACCCTTCACGAAGCCACCACATCATAAAATTAACACTGCGCATAAATTTTTGCTGGGAAACGACTTTTTATTTCGTATGAAAACACCCGGTTTGTGGTAGCGCTCAACACACTTAAAATATTGTGCTGACGGATTTATTTTATTATTATTTAAAATAGCAAAGGGGTCATGGAAATATTTGAAGTAAAGTTAACATTAAAAACTTGTGTTGTGAAGGAGTATTTTTGACTTTCAATATCTCCGTAACTAGAAGGTTTCGTCCAGAACAAACAATTTAAGTTTTTAATATTGTACAGACACCAGCACATTAAGCTACTGCAATCTGTCAAATTACTTTAATAGATTTTCAACTTTATCGGTAAAGCATTAGGTTCAAGGTTGATTGGGAAAGTTTGACAGTTTCGGGTAGCTTGATGTGCTGACGTCTGTACCATGTTATGCGAAATTAATATTTTTTATTTTATATTGTCAGCTGACAATTAATTTAGGGAAATGATTGATAGATCATGCCTATTTAGGAGTCAATAGCAGCAACTTTTTTACACAAGATTGTTGTAATTGGCTCCCAAATACGCGCCGATTAAAACTTCTCAATAAGGTTTTGATAATGGCTGCTACAGATGGAACTTTTAATAAGTATAATTTTGGTTGTGATCTTCTAATAACACCCACGGAATAATAAGTTGCTATCCATCTATGGTTACCGGTATTCAATCGTAAAAAAGATCAAATAAAAAAATATTCTATACTAGCTTTTGGCCGCGACTTTCATCCTCGTGAAATTATTATAAAAATAATTGAATCGGATTTTGTTAAAAATTTCATAGGTTTTATTTTTTTTGCACAGAACCTTAATCCTTTTTCTAAAATAAGCGTAAGTTACTCTTTATAACATCAGCTATAATATGCCAGTGAAAGTCGCGTCGAAAATGTATTTTTGTTAATTTATTTTTATTTCCCAGAATTTGATCCTTCCAGAAGTGGGTAAATCTGGATATGTACTCCTGCCTAAAGGATAAGGCTGAGGTGTACGCAATTATAACATGTAATAAGGGGCGAGCCTATTGCCATCAACCGGGCACAAACCCAGACTCCGTGGCTACTACTGAGAAAATTCCAGATGAAAAACCCATAATCATTTTTTGCCCTCCCCGGGAATCGAACCCAGGACCTCATGCTCAGCACTCGACCAACGAGACATTCAATGATGCGTGACGTGATATTCAGTAATTATGAGAATTACTTAAAATACTAAACAACTTTATCAAAATTCATATTGAACCGTTTTCGGTAAAAAACACGAAAAATAGTTTGGAATAAAGTAATTGAAGAAATGACCGTTAGTTGACTGAGCGCTGGGGTTTTACCGTTTAACAGTTAAGTAATTAACAAACTTAATCGTTCGACCAAGATTCGGATAGCGCCTATTCTTTTTTAATATTTATTGCTATTAATAAATACAAAGGTTAAGTTGCTCCAGTAAAAGAATTGACGGTAAATTGGAGTTTAGTGTTGTGGAAATTCTTTCGATATTTCTTTTATTGCATGTACGTGTTACTTTTAAGTATTGTGGACTTGTGTTCATTACAATTGTTATATTAGTAGGAGTCTGTTGGGACACAGGTTCTCTATGAGAGGGAATGGGCTATAATCCACCACGCGGGCCCAGTATGGGTTGGAAGATGTCACATGTCTTCGAATTTTTGTTCTAGGACATGCCGGTTTCCTCAAGATGTTTTCCTTCACCGTTTTGAGAGCAGTGTTGATGAAATAAATTACAAAAAGGAATGTGCCTGCCTGAGTTCAACCTACGACCTACGACTTACTGCTCGTAAGTCGGGGCCGCCACAACTGGGCCACCGCTGCTCTCATGAAACGTGTTCAGCTTTCGACGTTTCTACGGCTGGGACCCAGGCTCTGTACGAGGGAATGGGTGAATCCACCACGCAGGCCCACAGCGTGTTGGTAAAACTCACATGATGTGCCTCTAAAATGACCGTTACAAAGGAAAAATACGCGTCGTTTTGAGAACCTCTTACTTTTTTAATTGGGTAAAAAGGTTCAGTATAAGTTAATGGAGTTGATAAATGAGTGAAACTGTGCTCTATTATCTATACATATAAAATTCAAAGTCCTGACTGAATGATATATCAACGCATAGCACAAACCACTGGTCCTAGAGACATGAAATTTGGAGGGTATATTCTTTGAGAAGAGTAGGTAGGTATTCACTAAGAAAGGGTTTTTCGAAGTTCCAACCCTAAGAAGGTGAAATGGGGGTTGAATTTTCTGTGAAACTTTGTATTCTCTGGGTAGCCTTGGGATACTTGGGCTATTTTCAGTTCGTATATTCAATGAGAGGCAGTCGATGTAAAATACTCGTATTCAGCTGCATCCGGTTATACTGGAAGCCGATCATAACATATTTGGGAAAAGGCTAGACAGATGATGATGATATTCAATGAAAAAAAAAAATCATTTGTTTCATACAGGCCAAGCGGGCGAAGTCGCGGGCAGAAGCTATAGTTTACTTACAGGTACCTTTTCGAAGTGAAATTGCTCTCTAGTCTGTTAGCCAAACGTAGGTATCTAACTACAAAGGTACCATGTGCTTCATCGGGTATTCTTTGGGGAAATTCTTAGTAGAGTGGGTTAAGTTTTGAAAGCTCTCCCGAATTCGTTTTGCGGTTTCTGCGAGATGATGTAGGCAAATAAAGTGCTATACCTTTGATTAAACCTCCCCAGACAAGGTGTACCGTATGATATTACAGCAATTCATATGCTGTCCATATTAAAATAGGGAGATAACACAAAAGTTGTTTCTCATATCTACCTGACGTGTATGTCTACGGGTACCTAGAGGATAGCACATGGTTTTGTAATTATGTTTTAGGTAAAAGAATTAAGCCTTTAGATATGCCCTGGACGTATAAAAATGAGCACTTTCCTGAGCAATAAATCTACTGATCGTTGCGAGATGTGTGAGCTGACTCTTTTCAATGTTGTCATTTTTCGCGACCTAAGTACGATCTTCTTGGGCTGCGGGACTGTTCGAAAGAGACACCGTGGCCCTGGAACACAAAGGGCAAAGAAGGTACATGGATGGGTTTTAGTCAGTACAAGTCGGACACTCCCTTCCGCTCCGCCCAGAGTGAGAGGGGTCATTTGATGATTTACCATCAGAAAAAAAAAAAAAGTACGATCTTCTTTCCTTATCGTGTGGCTAGTGCCTAACCTGGTGTCAGAGTTTTTATGCCGCCCATGGGTCTCTGAATTGGTTATACATGGCATCGAGAAATATCTGTCAGGCATGCTGGTTTGGTTTCCTTCACCGAAGCAAGTGATAATTATACATACAAAATATGCACATGAATCCGAAAAATCAGAGATTTGTTGGGTTCGAACTCCAGGCCTATGACTTGCAGTCCGATGGTCACACCACTAGGCTCCCACAGCTACATACGATGACATCTACTGATCGAAATCGTTGGTTTTAGTAAGGTACATACGTAGAGGCGGTATCATATATTCTAGAGAGGCCCCGAGTCTACATGATGTCGGTAAAAAATTAAGAAGTGACGTCATTGGAAAACATTATATTATTTCGGTTTATGATTTCATAAAGGTCACGTCGTGTCGGGTATCAAAGGTCGTTGCCATAGTAATATGTCTTTGCAAACATAATATCAGTCTGGAAAAGTTTATCGCTTAGAATATTAAGCTTCCTTCTTCAGTACCTTCTCAATCGATACCAGTGTAGTGGTACATGATAGAAAATTTACATGTTTACACTCGTAACAAAATGAAGGGTGTAATAGTACCCTTATCGAAGCCGAAAGGCACTTGTTCTCCTCGTCATTGCGATCTTTTTTTAGTTCTAGAGCATATTTGGGAACCTTCTAGTTACGGAGATATTGGGAGTCAAAGTTCCGACTTTTTCACAAGTTTTTTTTTTAAATAGAAAATTTTAATGTTATAACTTTACTTTAAATACCTCCACGACCTCTGTACTATTCAATGAAGGGTCTGTTTACACCCTGTATGTAGCAGTGCGGTTTAGTATAAGATCATGTTAATAAGTAAATATTTAATATGGTTATCTACTCGATTAGTGCTTTCACACATTTTTTTACCATAATATAACATCACGCCAGTAATCCCCGAAGTGTTAGGCAGAGGAGCACCTCATAGTACACCCATATTTAGCCAGTTATGTTTAAGTGCCATGGGTTAGGGGGCGAGTCTATTGCCATCAACTGGGCTTGAATCCAGACTCCGTGGCTGTTAACTGAGAGATCCTGATGGAAAAACCCAATAACACAGCATGACCCGGGAATCGAATCCAGGGCCTCTTACTCAGTCACTTATTTTACTTTTGACAGCACCCAGGCAACCAAGCAGCAATCCACCAGCAACCCCATGTCAACGAAAATGAAAACCGGTGTGATTTTGGTACTGATGTAGAAATAATTGTGAAAAGACTGTGAACAGTCACTTCTTCACACAAGGGTCTGGCATTTACTTGCCAAAAACGTTCCAGGACGTTCCTGTAATGCATTGGTGCAAGCAGGTAACTCATGCAGGTAAGGTAACATCCTCCCGGTAGCAGTAAATTATTCCACAATGCCAGCATAGGTAATAAGTCATCCATCCACTTCCACGCAGGAAGTATACGGAGAGGCTTGCTACTTTAGATGCGCGATTCATTTGTTTTACCAGCGCATCCGTGCGTAGCATGACCGTGGCTCGAAGGGGACGATCCTGCAAAATTACCAAGCGTGCGTAGTTTAGCCGTGCTATACAGCAGTGGCTTACACCAACCGTTACATAAGTTATCTCTCCCCAGAGAATTTGTATCTCTTGTTTGAGTTTCAACCCTAACCACGTTTAAACAAACGCCTTGCTCACATAACGTGGTTATTTATTTACTCTACCACCTCTAATTAAGCAGGTTTACCAGAAAATAATTAATGTAGTCCGTCCCTTGAAAGGATAATGTTAAACTCTGGGGTATATTAAGCTTCAGGTGACAGGAACATGTACCATTCGTTTTCTGCATGTATGCTCACAAATTGGATTTTACGCGAATTGAAAGACTTCTTGTCTACAATTTTTCGCTCCAGGGATATTTTGTTATTTAGAATTTCTTTTGCTCTCGTAAATAAACTTAAATGTCAGTGGGTCTGAGAGTAAACGACAATTCTTTAGTAAATGCTTTTGCCCTGTGGGCTCGATTAGGGCGGAGTGAAATCTGGATCGAATGGAGTTTTTCTCCGAAAAATATTTTCTGTGGATGTGATATTATTATTTGATAGACATTGGAATAACGTTGTTTGTAGTTCAAGGTTCACTTATACATCTTCAATCATCTGAAAGATCGCTTTGATATAGTTTAGTATCGCCAATATTCGTGTACCCACCTACTTAGGTACCTACATACTTATTTTCAGGGAATCCCTAATGAAAGAACGAATCTTTCCTTTTATAATGTCCCAGTAAGACAAGGAAAAAGGTACCTTATAATGTTATGCATAATATATTATCATTAACAGCTCCAGACAGAGGCAACGTCTGGGAATACCGAGTGGAGTTTAAAGTCCATTTTCCTTACTTAATTGATACAACGAGGGACAATGAACTTTAAGTCCACTTAATGATAAGTGTCGTGACAACTATGCAGTTTGTAAGTACTCGTACCTATAACAATCTGCGCTCGTTCCTTTACATCAATTATTATTGCATTAAACTTATACTGTCACTTACGGGATATCTTTCGTGATAGTTCATTATTTTGAGCTTCCGATATAACGGAAAACAACCACGAAAGATATCCCGTAAGTGACAATATAAGTTTAGTTGTAAACCGTGAAAATTTAAAACAGTATTATTGCATTATTATGAGCCTTTAGCGCCACATTACAGGGCAAATATGAAAACACGAAAATATTGCATAGGGGAGAAATGGTAAGCTCTCTTACTAATAAATAAAAAAGCCTTAGTTATTACTTAATTACAAAATAAATTAGTTTCTAATTCTACTAAGTAATTAATTAAGGACCCTTCGTCGGGTAAAGGCCTCCTCCACTAATTTCCAGGAACAGTGTTCTGCATTTTCTATCTTTCTCTGGCTTTTGGATTTAATTTTATTTTTGGCAAGTGACATCCACGAACCCGCACTGGACCCGCGCGGTGGATTATAGCCCATTCCCTCTCATAGAGGAGGCCTGTGTCCCTAGCAGTGGGAACATTATAGGGTGATTATGCTATGCTTATGCTATTATTTTTGGATTAGTGATACTTACTTCAATTGTAATTGTAGGCGCGTTCGTGTTCCACGCGCGCCTCAATGAGATGTCAGCAACCGAGTAGGATGCCTGCCAGAGCTGCGGGACTGTTCGAAAGAGATACCGTGGCCCTGGAACACAAAGGGCAAAGAAGGAACATGGATGGGTTTTAATTAGTACAAGTCTGACACTCCTTTCCGCTCTGCCCAGAGTGCCCCCCCCCCACTCTGGGCGGAGATCTTGACCCCTCATTTGACGATTTCCCATCCGGGAAAAAAAAAGCTACTGTGATGCAGTGAGCATATGTCTGAATAGTGAATTATCTAACATGAAAATATATCCTTATGATCTAATTATAAGCTTACCACCTAAGAATACCTACATGTGGAATGCCATAAAGGTATTGAGTATTAAATAGTTTTTATTTGGCAAGGTAGGTATGCTCCATTGCAGACCATTCTGTGACATGTCTTGTATTTCTAACCTGGAGATATGGATGTGGTTGAGATTGGCACCTACCAAACTGCATCTACATACGTCTCGCGTCTCTTTCCAATTTCATCAAAGGCGTGACCGTTCAAACATGATAGGGACGTACCCATACACACTAAACACGAAACTGCTTTTACACCCGTGATCAATGTATTGTAAGTTAAGTACCAAATAGTGTAGCTTCTGTAATGTATAGACGCCACCACATCAAGTTACTACAATCTCAAATTTCAAATATCTTTAAAAGATTTTCAACTTTATCGCTAAAGCATTAGGTGCAAGGTTGAATTAGAAAATTTGACAGTATCGGGTAGCTTGATGTGCTGGCGCCTGTACATTAATTTATCGAGAAAGCATTTAATGAAAATAAAATCCAATACCTGACCTTTTCATTTAAAACTGTTTGATCTTATCGACATCTCTTCGATACCTATCATTGTCAGTGTCACAAACTTTCTCTTTTGTGACGTTTCAATAATAACCAAAGTTTTAATCATACACCACTTCAAAGTTAAAATGTAATAATTTCATGATTTGACCCGCTGAGCCTTTGAAGCGACGGGTGGCGCCGTACCAGCCCAAATTAATCAGTTTTAAAGCTGTTTCTTGGGAATGATAGGGATGGGACGATTTGACGGTTAATCGAATTTTCGAATTCTGAATATACGGTCTTTGGAATGTCTTTGTTTCAGACATTTTAAATTGGAGGTATTCTATTTATACAGGGTGTAATATGAAAGGATATGCTGCAGACCATCAAACTGAACAACTTCCTCCATGGGTCCAATATCGTAAATGCGAAAAAATCATCAGCTGTCCCATACATTTGGGTCGAGTAGGCATTGAAATTTTGTATGGGACAGCTGATATTTTTTTCGCATTTACGATATTGGACGCAAGGAGAAAGTCGTTCAGTTTGATGGTCTGCAGTATATCCTTTCATAACACTATACCATTTCTGTTACACCCTGTAGAATGTATGAGCTCATAATTATAGAGGACAACCTTTTTATGAGCTTACGAATGTACTTACACAAGGAAGTATATTCGTACAAACACTCAGCGAAATTCAAAGCTATTTTATTCTTAATGATGCCTTTACACGCGACTGTGTAAGCTTCTTAACTTATCTATGTGGGTGTGTGGGTGTTTACTTCATGACTTGCAAAGTTAGATTCGTATTTCCAGACGAGGTCAATTGAGATATTAATTTCTACTGAAACTAAGCACGGACATGAAATATGACTAAATTGAGGGTAATGGACTGTTTTCAGTTAGAGTAGACACAGTCTAGCCTACCAAATCGATTTAGAACGCTTCTACATACAAAATGACTGAACCCTTTTCATTTTTGATTCGCCGAATCACTTTCGATCAACCGATGGATCATACCGATGCATCATTGGTGGTAAAGTTGGCTAAAGCAATCACCTGCAATGATAGCTTGGTCATTGCACCTGTAAGAATTAATAAAGGGATGGTCCACTTGTTGTAAGGTCCGTACCCTACACAGTACCGAGAACCTGTATTTGTGAGCTGAAGAACGGAATGCCACTGAAGTCTAGTCAACAAGTCGCATTTATGATCAATTCGAAAAGAAGAAATAGTTATCACGTAATGTTCTGTATCATAATAAAAATGACACACAATTTGTGCCATAGACATTCACATGAAACATCATCAGCATCATCTTCCGGCCCTTGTCCCATGTAAGGTACTTGGGCTCGGCGCAACACGTGTTTTTTTCTTCCATTCTCCCCTGTCAACCGTCACGCAATCACTTACTTCTTTTTCACATATCATTATGGACATAATCCATTCATTCACATAAAACATATAAAACTTTTTGCTTACCCGACTATTTTTCAAAATGAAGATCTCCTCGGTCTACCAAAGGCCAATTTATTAAAAATAACTGGCTGTCCGACCTGATTCCGGTGCCCTGGAAAATCTTTTCTCTTTTGATCCGATCTTCGAACAAGTGCTCCTTTGTCCGAAATATTCCTGAAGTTTCCCGACCCAGAGCCGAAACGTGTCCTGAATACGCTAGCAGGCACTAACGAAAAAAGCAAAACTAGTCTTCATATCAGTTGCCCTTCAAATTGAAACGTTAGAGTTCAATTTACGATAACTGCACAGCAATAGATATCTTGGTGAAATAATAAAGGTGGGTTTCGACGAATGAATGAACGAATAGGTTTCAGTGAATAGAAGTATAATCCTGCACTAACCGTTGAACCTAAAATTACATACAGGAGACCTGTAATAACTGCTCGGGTCTTTGGAACTGATTTATTTAATTGTTTAATGTTATAAAATCTTTGATTTAGAGAGCCCGAAAAATAAGAGATGAAAATGTGTGGTTACAAGTGTGTTATTTGGTGTGGTAACTTGTAAGGGTTGCTCGATAAAGTAGGAATTGTATCCTCAGGCTACACATAAAAGCTACGATTGGGTTTTTCCCGTTATTCATGAAAAAGGTTCAAATGCTATTCCGATTTCCGAATATAAGAATAGGTATATACAGGGTGTAAACAGACCCTTCACGAAACCGTCAACCAAGCATTCTGTACATCAAACTAAGTAACTTTACGCAAAAATTATAGCTGGGAATCGACGTTTTTTTTGGGGTAAAAAATCACGTTTTCAGGTAGGAGTCAATGAAACGCACTCAAAACATTGTGCTGATGAATGGCTTGAGTAGTACAGGGGTCGTGGAGGTGTATAAAGTAACTAGAAGGTTCCCAGGTACGGTCTAGAACAAAAAAATGATCGCAATGTTGGGGAAAACAAGTGCCTTTTAGGTTTCTTTAGGGTCTTTTTACACCCTTTATATTTACCTTCTAAGTGTTATTTCTTAGCTTTCTCTCTAACTTTTTATTCCTGATATTGTCTGCCTTTTTAGTCCAGTGGTCGCAAGCGTGATTGCTCAGCCTGGTTCCCGGGTCGGGCAAAGTGTCATTAGGTTATTCCATCAGGAATTTTTAGTAGCAGTCACGGAGTCTGTATTTGTGCCCAGTTGATGGCAATAGATTCGCCCCTATTACATGGCACTTAAATAAAACTGGCGAAATGTAGTTGTACTAGTAGGTACACCTCTGCCTAACACTTCGTAGATTACAGACGTGATGTTATGTTATGTGATGTGATGTGATGTGATTTATATTAAAACCATCTGGGTATGTACGTACTCATCTTCTGATCCCCTTCTAGTTTTTCAATTAATAATTATGGTTTCACTGTATCTGTCTGTTTGTTTATCTAAGCTTGCAAAGTTATTAGCTAATGGCTGTGTGAGTAACTACATTAATAAAGTTTTCTCTTTTAAGTAGGTAGGATGATGCAATTTATGGTCAACCGCACCATTTCTCATGGTTCTCATCTATGGCGATTATGTTGCTGTGTGTGTACAAGTAGCTGCTTTGTGTACGAGCTTATGTCTACCAGTAACGTAACGGTCTTCTTCACCGTAAGGTTGAAAATGCTATATCTGTTATTTTTCTTGTAATGACTTTTCACAGTTTACAGGCTGGAAAAAAAATCAGCTACTCTCTTCGCTGCTTCGCTTTACTCTCCTTTTTCTTCTTACAGTATTTAAGTGTGTAAATCATCAACATTCATCATTCTCCTGCCCTTATCCCAATTTATTTGGAGTCAGCGCAGCATGTCTACTTCTTCAAACTTCTCTATTACTCGTCACCTCATCAGTCACCTCCTTTTCTTACATACATTTTGACGTGTAGATATCAGTGGCGAAAGTTCCGTAACACTCGATTCCTACCAGCTTCCCTTTGAAAAATGGCACAGTCAGTATTCTTTAGACAAATAATATAATCACATTAAAGATTTTTACTCCAGCTTACCTCTTACAAAAATTGACCCTTCGCTACTGATATTGCAGTTTTATAGGAAACAGCAGATTTTTTATAATTTCCGATGAAAAATTTATATGTGCGGGTTCAGAGTGATGTTCTGAATACGTGGTAACCGTTTGCGTGTCGGTGTCCCTTCCACCATCATAATCAGCCTATGTAAGTCAACTTCTGGACATGGATCTCTCCAATCGCATCATTTAAGTAGATCGTGAGTAGCTACTATCAGTCATCAACTCCGCAATGAATATGAACCCTGTAGTTCTGAGCCTGTAACAACTTCATTATATTGGCGGTTCCATTTCTTTAACGAAGGTTGTTAAGCAGGCATTAGGAATTATGATACAACACCCTCAGAACTTTTGGTTTTTGATCACAGAAAAATACCTTTACAAACATGACTCAACTATACTTTTCCTTTTGCCAAAACCCAAAATCTTTTGCTTATTGTAAAATAGTTGAAAGCTGCTTCATTACAAACTAGGTGAGTAATTTGACTTACATTGTGTAATACAAAAGTAATTAGTCGCTATGGGGTCCATTGTACGTTAGCTAATGATTTCCATTTCAACATGAGCTCGCGTTTCTGTGTGTGTGGGAATGAGCACAGTTATATGTTTTACGCTCAAATGTTCTGTAAGACATCCGTAGTGAGTATTTAAAGCAGGGTCAAGGACAGCTAACTTCATAATCTGTGCATAGTGATTAGCTAGTCTAGTCATTCGTTTAATATGTTGGTGTCTCGTAGGCAAGCACGGCTTAACCTAAAGATCGACTCGAGTGGCTGTTATTATTTAGCCACGAGCTCCTCCTCGAGTGCAAACAAGACAATTGTTTGTTTGTCTTGTGACTACCTACAATATAGGTACAACATAGTTTTACCAAAAAGGTAGGTTTTTTTAAAACAAACATTCTATCGGTGGCATCTATGTTCGCGCCAGTGCTCGCGCTATTGTTCGCGCCAGTGCGCGTGCCAGTACTCGCGCCAGTGCTTGAAGCATGTGGTCTCGCGATTGCTTGAAGCAAATGCTCGTGATAGTCCTGGAAGCAAATAAAATTCAAAGTTTAAAGAATGTCGGAATTTCTATTCACGACCTGGACCCCGTAGTTTGATCTGTCTAAGTGCTCGCCACGAGCCCTTCAAGGGCATCTCATAATGGGAGTCCATTTGCTCAAAGAACGTGACAGGAATCGAAAACATTTTCCGTAAATTAGAATCTCAATTTTATTGCTTTTACCTTTTCATGTTTCAATAAATTGCGAGTGACTCGCCATCGCTATGAACCAATTAACCCCTGTCGATAACTGAATTGGAAATGGAATATTTTACACGACATTGATACAAAGTGACAGAGGACTTGCAATAAATATATTTTATTGTTCTTTTAATTTAATTTGTTTATAAAAAGACGCAGAAAATGAGCAGAGTTCGTGGACTGATTACGCCATGGAAAATGACAAAAATATCCAGTTGTCCACACCATATTCCAAAACCTTCGATTACGGGGTTGGTTTGGTATCCAAATAGCCACGAAATGTTATTTTAAACTCGTGAAATAATTAATAGCAACGTCCCTGACGCGAAATATGTTAGACAGACCAATTAGAGTATTGGGCTTAGTCCTTATTAGGTTTATTTTTACTGCTATGGTTCACCTTTGAAAGTTCCACTAATAAAACATTTTATCAAATACTACAGTACAGCCATCTAGTGCGTTCCTAGTACAACTGACAGTTGGTAAAAAGCGCCATCTTGCTTCAAGATGCAGAAATATGAAGCTTTGGATTCAGTTACGGCTCACGTTCAGATAGAGAACCTATTCTAATTTTGTTAAAGTCCCACGTCATTGGCGCTAGTAAACGAGAAGTAGTAACACTAAGTAAGTACAGATGGCGCTTTTGTTAAAAAAAAAAATAAGACTTTTTAGACCGCGAAAACTATTTTATGTATTTTTTCTAAATATGTAAGAAAATTTGAAACAAGCTACTTTATGTAAGTTAATAAATAAAATAATGTTTGTATGCTTGAAACTGTGAAAGTAATATTATAGTATTATAATTAAAGACAGCTTTTTTTTCTGGTAAACAAAATAATGAAAAGGAGGTACAGTCAACATCAAAGTAAACGATGATCCTAATTACCTGAGCTCTCAGAATTATGTACATCAATATTAATTTGAAAATACCGAACAATATTCTAAAACCTCATGATTTTATCTCTTCTCTTATTGCATTCCACAACTTTTACACTCTCCTTTGCGGGTAGAAAATGTAGAAATTGGTGATATTCGTGAGCATACTCCGAGATAAAAGCTTTCTTGTGTCAAAACTCAGTAACATCGGAAATACCGGAGTTGGAATAAGTTCGGTTCCGATACCGGTCGATACGATACGGATGCTCCGTAAACTTGCACATGCTTAATCCTGTTAAACTGGAACTAATATGAACCTGGTACGGTTATTGGAATTCTGGTTTATTTGGGATTTTCCTGGATTTTGTGATACGTACTAAAACATATATTGGTCTTAGAAAGCTTAACATGCTTTCTCATGATTTCTGTAAGTTTTTTTTTTTTTTTGCTTTTTGGTTTGGGTATGTTTTTAGTACGAAAGAAGTAAAAACAGATGTGTGAATAAAGGTGTCATGGCTAACTTTGAGAATCTACCAAATTTTTGACCAAACAAGAGCAATTTATAACATATCTTACTGGGGTCACAACAGAACCAGTGTTGACGGTAACAGGGTCATCTTACGGGCGGGTTGACTTGACGGATGAATACGTCAGGTAGGTACATAAAATTATCATTCAGGTGCCTGTAGGTACCTATATCCTAAACTGCTATTGTTCTACTGCAAGCAAATACTTAGGCGTACCTAATATTCGCTACACTTCCACTCAAGCATACAGTTTGCATTCAACGAAGACAAAAACCTCCACGCGAATCTATCGTTACGGAACCCTTTGTCTACGGGTTACCGCCATCACGATCGGCTTAATTCGTTCACAATCGGAAAATGTTTGTTTTGCGTGCCCATCGGCCGAACGGAACGTATTGTGGTAATGCCTTGTAAGCCGGTTATGATCGAGTTTCAAAACCATTGAATTAATGGCTACTTATTAAGTTTTTAGGTAGGTACTTGTGAAAATGCAATTTGGAGGTTCGTAATATTTTAAAAAATTGTTTCTTTATCGTGTGGTTAGTGCCTAACCTGCTGTCAGAGTTTTATGCCGCCCATGGGCCTCTGACTTGGCTTTACATGCCGTCAAGAGAAATCAATGAATATTGACATACGTTAAGATTGACAATGAAGAATGTTAGACTTGTTTCGTTTTATGAGATAAAGTCTTTAGAATCTTTTCCTTGTACTTTAAATCTTACGGGTTAATTATCTTACACATTTACAATCGCAATGCCTTTCATTTTGACAGCCCAACAACATTCAATGCGTTATATAAATATTGTAGAGCAGACGAAAATTTTCAAACCTATGAAGCATTGGTTTGGGGATTTCCTTCTAAATCCTTCGAGTTTTTGTTGAAAGTGTGTTATTGTCCATAAAATATTACTTGATGATAAAAATGACAGCTGCCAAACCAAAGGGACTAGTAGGTGGGATCTTATATACACACACGTAAAACTATATTATACTAAGTAGGTTTGCAATATTGTTGATTGAAATAACAAAATTCCTTCCACGCTGCGCAATTTCCTTGTAGTGTAATTGTGAATTGTTGTACGAATTAATAAGGACTCGTAATGGCTGTGTGTATAGAAACATAATTCTGACGTTCATGGAATTGAAGGTAGTATTTCTTATCAGTTGTACCGTGTTTCTTGCACGTCACACATTGAAGTGGAGACATATCTAGACATAGACATCTTCTAGCAGATTTAAGCCTATCCAAGAATCGGATTTATGCTGAGCCAAGAAGGACCTAGATCTTATAAAGGCAGGAATTGGAGATTTGGCAGTAGAATTGGAGACCAAAAAGATAGAAGCTAGATTTGCATGACAGTCTTTCGTATTCCATGCATCATTACCAGATTTTATTCATTGATCAGATAGATTTCTATTTTTCTCCTAGCCCAGAACGTCTATCCAGTTGTCGCTTACAACGAGAGGTGGCGGCACTGTACTATGTTTTACTTTCTCTCTACTATACATAACTGCCATCTTAGAACGACTACTAAGCGTGATAACAAAAAACGATAAAGACTCCAAAAATCCTCTCAAACAAACCCACCATCATGCGAACCCATACAAAAACATGAGCTCCCATAATCTAATTACTCACGTATCATCCGAATGAGCAAATAATATGATAAAGCCAGCGCCGGGATAACTCCGACAATGAACCAGAGCCGATCATAATCCTTTTTAAAACAGATCGCATAGGCCGCGGGTCGTGTGAAAATAGGCCGGGAGCCGTCGGAATTAATCCTATGATCGTGTGAAACGCAAACACACATCGTGTGTGTCTGTAGCCGATCTGTGACGTCACTGATATGTGTGGTCGTGTCGAGCTATGATAACTGTGTAATGTGGCTGTTGATTTTACACAGCGAGATTATTAATGTGTTATGAATGTGTGATCGGGAATCGGATCAGACAAAGCCTGTATTCTAAATCCGAGCTTGATGATGACTTAACTAAACCTAATTTACACACCAACTCCGTAACAAACTTCAATCACAATTCATGTGATTTTTCAAGAAATTTCTACTCCATTGTTTCATGGGTTATAAAAATCGTCTGCTCGACATCGTAAATAAGGCAATATTTTTTTTTAACTGGCCAAATGAAAATTTCCTCGTTATCTATGTAGATATGGTGGAATGTCCTATGTTTCTGTGCTTGCATGATGATTTAGCACTAGTATGATGATTTTCGTGAACGTGCATGTTGCTCCAATGGTACCACTAGCCGCCTCATACGACTACTAAGCTATCTAAACATGTAAATACTTGCAATGTTAACTATAAATAAATTCACATCATTATGCAAAAACCAGTGATAAAAACAACCAACTCCCAGACTACGTAGACAGAGAGATCTGAACACCGGTTCGCTACACAAGCACTACAACTAGTTAACACAATACAAAGCTTCAATTATGCAACAGCATTCGTAGTGTTGTTCCTGCATTTTACGACTGCACTCCTATGGGAGGCGAGGGAAAAGTATATGTAAATGTATCGAGGAATATGTAAATGATCTGCCGGTCTTTCCACGGAATGGAAGACTACCTCGACCTGCGGCTATGCAGTTTTTAAGCTTCAATAAAAATGTAAAACATTGTTGTTGTGGTTTCTATCGATATTTTGTGGTGACACAACAAGATTTTTATTCACTTTCAATAGGTTACGTGCGCCAGAATAAACTGTGGAGATTGAAAAAAATTCCGGGAATGTGAAAATCTATTTTGTGTTACATTTTTAACGACGATGGACAGTGTTGGTTTAGTTACTTTTCGGTTTATGTTTTGGTATATTTTTTTTAACTTGTTTAGGTGAAGCATAATTTGCGACACAAGTCCACCACACCTACATCTCGCCGCTGATCTGTAAAGGCAGCCCCAGGTAGGTAGGAGTTACATCTTCCGGATTGGGTGTGCAGGTGCTTCAGGGAATTCCATGTGGACCACGACTCCGTGGAACTGGCGAAGTTTTGGGCTTATAAAATATAATGTCGTGCCAGCGACACGAAAAAGATCTTTTTTAGGTTTTATTAAATCTTTTCATTGTCTTCTTGTTGATTCCATTGACTTCTCCCGGTCTGTTGGTCTCTCTTCTCCTGGTCAAATATACTAGTAATCTTTGCACCTACAAAAGCAACAGCTTTTTCATATAAAGATTTATCTAACATCAGGTATTCAGGTTTTTCTATCAGACATTACCAATTTATAATTTACAATTTACCTTCAAATTTAATCAGTCTTCTACCAATTTCAATAAAAGAGTTGTGATCCATTCTCCGCTTTAATCATCGAACGACAGATATAATTAAGGTAATCCTATTTACAACACACAATGTCTTCAAACTACTCGTATTTCTATGAGATGTAATTTCCTTCATAGTCTCCTAATATACAATGAATGAAGTAATCCATTGTTGTCAATCCTCAAACCCACTCGTATTCATGGAATTATAAGAGCCCTAATAAGATTTCCAGTAATTGATTTTCAAAGGAAATCTCTTCAAAATTGGACTTAAATGTTAAATAAAACGGACGGGTATTAATTCAGTGTGGGTGCTTCAGGGTAGTTGGCGCGGAAGTAAAACAGACGAGGTATAAATACTGAGCCTTGGAAAGATGAATTTACATTGGAAGCTCGCTTCAAGTGGAGTATCAAAGATGTAAACCAAGTACATAAGCTTGCTTGCATTTCTACATTGCATGGCCGCTGCATTTAAATGGGTGTTTATGTAGGTGTCTGAAAGAATTTTTTTCGATTAATAATGTTACGAATAAGATAAAGTAATATTTTAACCCTTCACGGTTTATAACTAGCTCACACTGTCACTTACGGGATATTTACCGGACTGTAAGTGACAGTGTAAGTGTTTAAGAAAAAGTAATAGCTGAAAAAATCATATTATTTTAAAAACAGTTCATTATGAACTTTGCTTACGTTAAAACGAGGCAAACTGTCTGTAAAGCGATCAAATATCTATAATATGTTAGTAGTTTTTCTTGCAAAATAATAAAATCCTCTGATTGTACATAAGACATACCTACCTATCTTTGCTTGCGTGTGACTGCACGGGTATCATCAGAAAAGTTTGGTCCGTATTAGTACTCGCAAACGACGCGCGACGTGCGTGTATGGCCAGCTGTATGAACGTGAATGATGCAAAAGGAGTATGGAAGGATCGAAAAAGGGTAGTGTCTGCCTACCCGTATGGGCAAAGGTCGTGATCATCAAATGACCCCCCCCACTCTGGGCGGAGCGGAGGGGAGTGTCAGACTTGTACTGACTAAAACCCATCCATGTTCCTTCTTTGCCCTTTATGTTCCAGGGCCACGGTATCTCTTTCGAACAGTCCCGCAGCTCTGGCAGGCATCGGTCCATGCGGACCCCTACTTGATTGCTGACATCTCTTTGAGGCGCGTGTGGAACACGAACGCGCCGTCGACACGGCCTGTAGTCATAAGACGGCCGGACGGCGAGCTAGCCCATAACTCGCCGTCCACAGGCCAGCGCCTACGGTGGTCGGAAGCCACCACGTGACCCCCGACGCCCAGGGCGTCTCCCGCGGCGGCTGGGACGTGAGGTTCTTTCCCTCTCACGTCCTGCCACCTCCTTCACTAGCATGACTGCTTCGCAGAAGGAGGTGACGGCTTCCCATTCCCTCTCGCTCCGGACCATGGCTTGAACCAAGGCCGGACGCGAGAGATCGTCGCCGCCAATCGCCACTATGAGAACACGGCGGTGCTCCGCCCAAGCGGGGCAGACCTCCACGGTGTGTTCCACCGTATCCTCCGGACGATCCTCGCAGTGGAAACACCCGGGCGTTTCCTCCCGCCCGATTCGGTGCAGGAACCTCCCGAAACAACCGTGTCCGGTGAGGACCTGCGTCAGGCGGTAGGTGAGGGCGCCGTGGCGCCTCTCTAGCCACTCCTCAAAGAGGGGACTTATCGCCACTATGGTGGCGTGCCCTGCACGGGGTTGCGACAGTCGCTCTCTCCATGTCGCCATGAGATCACGCCGGAGGTCTGTCCGCTGAGCGGCAATTTGTCGCGGCAGCGGTGTTTCCCCCCGACATAGTGCTTCCGCGCGCCATTCATGCAGGCGCGCGAGGACTATCGCCTCCAGATCCCATGGCGGCAATCCGGCAAGGAGGCTAGCCGCCTCGCCGGAGATCGTGCGGTACCCCCGGATTAGCCTTATGGCTATCACCTTTTGGGGCGCGTTCAGGTAGTGGGCGGCTTGCCGCCTCAAAGAACGCGCCCACACCGGGGCCCCGTAAAGGGCCATGGACCGCACGACCCCCGCGTAAAGCTTCCGGCAGGAGGCGTTTGGACCCCTCAGGTTGGGCAAGAGCCGCTTGAAGGCAGCCCCTGTCCGTTCCAGTTTGGGAGCCAAACGTCGGAAGTGCTCCACGAAGTTCCACCGGCTGTCGAGGACGAGTCCTAGGTACTTCAACGTCGACCCGACGCCGATGGAAACCCCTCCTGCCATCAGTAGGGATCCCGACGGTGGCGCATTCCGAGGCCCATGAAAACACATGGCCTCGGACTTGTGCAATGCCACCTCGAGACCCAATTGCCGGATCCTCTCCACAACTATCGCAACCCCGCGTGTCATGTTTTCGGCCGCCGCCTCGTGCGACCTCCCTTGTGCCAGTACCAGCGTGTCGTCAGCGTAGCAAACTACACTGACGCCGGTAGGCAGGTCGGCGCGCAGCACCCAGTCGTAACCGATGTTCCACAAGGCCGGCCCCAGAACCGAACCCTGTGGAACACCGCACGACATCTCTCGCCAGTTCCATTCTCCGCTCCGACTGGGGTAGATGACGGCCCTGTCCGTCAGGTAGTCCCCGACCACACGACGAAGGTAGGTCGGCACCCCGTGATACCGGAGTGCCTCCGCAATGCAGCTCCAGGGCATGGAGTTGAAGGCGTTGGCGATGTCAAGAGACACCGCCAAGACAACCCCGCCCCGGGACACCGCGTCCCCCGTCGTGAGGGCTCTCACGCGCATGATGGCGTCCACCGTTGAGCGCCCCTTGCGGAAACCAAACTGGTGTTCCGCAAGATCCGGCCCCATCCCTGCGAGGTGCCCGGCGAGGCGGTTGGCAATGACTCTTTCAAAGAGCTTGCCCACCTCGTCGAGCAACACAATGGGCCGGTATGCGGACGGAGAGTCCGCAGGGCGCCCTGGCTTCCGGATGAGGACCAGCTTCCCCGTCTTCCAACGAAGCGGGAACTGGCCTCTCTCCAAGCATGCGCTTAGGAGCCCTTCCAGTCGGGGCCCGAGAGCCTCAGAGGCCAGGAACCAGGCTTTGCCAGGCAAGCCATCGGGTCCCGGGGCGGTATTTCTGGCTTTCAGCCTGCGTACCGCCACTCTCAGGTCTACCCCAGTCACCTCCGGAACGTCATCGTCGTCATCGGTGTGGTCCGCTTCCGGCACCGCACGCGGTGACGGAGCCATAGGCGGGGGAGGATGTTCCCCTCGCGAAGGGAGCGACTGTAGCTAATGTAGAAGTTTTAGTAGTGGTCGTAATCGCGACTGCTGAGCATGAGGTCCTGGGTTCGATTCTCGGCTTGGGAAATTTGTTATTGGGTTTTTTCATCAGGAATTTCTCAGTAGCACTCACGGATTCGTGCCCGGTTGATGGCAATAGGCTCCCATATTAGGTGGGACTTAAAACATAGCCAGCGAAATGTGAATGTGATAATTAGTTACACCTCTGCCTAACCCTTCGGGGATTACAGGCGTGAGCTTATGTTTAACTAAGACGTATTTAACAATTTATAGTGAACAGTTCCAGCTTATCAGGTTCCTTATTACCCTGAAACCAAAGCATTTATAATTTAAAATTAATTTCTATTTCCTATCCCCAATGAGCCGTGAGGAGAAAGTAGCAAAATGCAGCCTATATAAAAAGCAGATTTTATTTTACGACTTTTTCAGTCTAGACATAGTTTCAGTGAGTTTAAATGTAGATATGACTGTTCGTTAAAATTTCAAGAAAATATAGCTGTACTTATCTCTTATGTCTGTTTAGTTTGGTTAAGATATCGTTACTGCATGGGAAAAATCCACCTTTATGTTATAATACGATGTTGTTTTTATGTAAGACTTTGCCCGCGGCTTTGCCCGCGTGGAGTTCGATAATTGTCCCATAGGATAATACTACCGGGAAAAGTATCCCATGTGTTAATTCAGGTTATAAACTGTCTTTATACTAAGTTTCATCCAAATCCGTTCAGTAGGTTTTGCGTGAAAGAGTAACAAACATCCATTCTCACAAACTTTCGCATTTATCGTTACTAATATTATAAATGCGAAAGTAAGTTTGATTGTTACCTTTTCACGTTTAAACCACTGAACCGATCATCCTGAAATTTTGCATATACCTTGTAATATTCTATTATTAGTAGAAAGTTCGATTAATAATCTCCGAGAAAACCCTTTAGAGCATCACGCTAGAGTTTCTTCAGTTCAGCCACGAATTTCGTAAGAACCCCATGAAAATCCCATAATGACGAAAACTGACCACAGCTTCTTTCTGGTGACATCTGCAATCAACTTCGGAATATCTCTCTGAAACAGAACATAAGTAGATTATTCCTAGAATTCAATTCCACCATCTTCCACTTGACCTTACGACATTTAAGAACAAAATCCAGAGATACAAAACATTAGATAACTGCCACCAAGCCCTGTGTCGCATTATGCGGGTCCCGCTGTTCGTGATAGCTCTGAATTGCCTTATATTAATGTCCTCCCAAGGGTTAGGCGAGAAATTCCTTCTTGAAAGCAAATAACGTGGACTGGGACACCAGTAATAAGGTTTCTTGCAGGGAATCCCCGGAATTCGATCAAATAAATTAAAATAGACGCTTTATTATGTAAATAAGATGTTTCAGAGATGAGGGCGAAGATTTAAATAATTTATTAGTTACTGTTTCACCATATACAATAGCTATTTTTATTGTGGAAGCTTTATAAAATATTTTCATTCGGTTACAGAATATTTTATTGTAGCCAGCAATGTGCTCGGAGATTTTTAATATCTAAGGCTGAAATTGAAAACGTTGAACGCTTGGTATGTGATACATAAGAATATTATAACGCGCAGGACGCGAACCTAATTCCAATATTTGAGAAAAACATTTAAAAAGATATTTTTAAAGTTTTGGTCGGCTTTAAAATGTTTTCTGTAAGCATACCATACCATAAGTAGCAAGAAATAATAACAAAATTGATCAGTAAATAATGTAATTTTTTTTTGCTAAACCTATATTTTTTATATTAATTTTCATATTTTATTCAGCTGTATGGAATTGACTTTTTCCAAGATGATGAATCCACTGGATTAGTAACATACAATATTAAAATCGCTTTATATACTCGTAACAAAGAAAAGAATACCCCAGAACGAATTATTTCCAGAAAAACAGCAGTTATACCGCCATGTTTTGTCGCGAGGCTCCCGAGCGACGGCGGCGACGTTTTGACAAATATTAATGTTCCCGCTACACTTGAGGAACGCAACATATTATCTTGACCATTACACTCACTTCCACACAAACGAATACATGCCAAGAAAAACTACGACTGCGCACGATTGATAACACAAATAAACGATACGAATAAAGATGATTCTTTTCTTCGACGATTACATCGAAACTTATCTTTATATGGATACTAGCTTCAGTTCGTGGCTTTTGATTGCGCGGAGATCAGAAATAATCAAATGCCCTACCTGGATAACAAAAATTATACGTCCTAACGTAAGTCTTGGTCTATCATAACCTAACAAAACAACACGCCATCCCGTTAGGCAGAGGCGTACCTAATATTAAACCCACATTTAGCCAGTTTTGTTTAAGTCCCATATTCCAGGGGCAAAGCCTATTGCCGTCAACCGGCCACAAATCCAGACTCCATGACCCAATAACACTGTGCCCGACCTGGGAATCGAAACCAGGACCTCATGCTAGCAATCTGTATGCCCAATTTCATTAGAATCCGTTCAGCCGTTAAAAGTAGTGAACGCGTGACAAACACATAAACTCACTTTCACGTTTACAATATTTGTTAGCATTAAGATAAAGTTTATCAATTTCATAGTAATCTTCGAGAACAGTTTTAGGAATTGAACCACGAACTAACGATAATAGACATGTTTCTATGTACAGAAAGTCACGTAAAGGAAATTAACGGGATTTCCTTAGTAATTCCAGTCGAGGAATCCGTGATTACTTTCATAAGTTTTATTGTTCAGAAGGTAATAATGAGTTTTCCTATCAACACCACTAAATATTACAGAAGGTACTAGGGCGTTCACTGACGGTCGACCACTTTAACCTATAGTGAAATACAACATTAGTTTTAGTAAAAACTATTGAAACACGTGTCTAGTATTTTTATGTAAAGAATATATGTACAAAATTTCAAAACTGTTGTCCGCACAAAAATGTGGTTACCACGCGGCGGCCGCGCTGCGAGCGCGCCTCCAGCGTAATCTTGAGCTCATTGATAATAATAATTTGGCAGTAGGTACCTTAATAATTGCGATAGGTGGTGATAGGTACTTAGTGTAGCTCGGTTTCCAACTTTTTAAATATTTTTAAATATAACATAGTTTAAAAATTATTGGAATCGATTCAGTTACTTATTCTGAACAAAATATATTCAGGTTTCGCCGTTTCGCATACACTAAAAATAATGTTGTATTGGATTTATACAAGCAAAGCTTTTTCTAAGTGATATAATCAGCCTATAATGCTCCCACTGCTGGGACACAGGCCTTCTCTCTATGAGAGGGAATGGGTTATAAATCAACCACACGGGCCAAGTCCGGGTTGTTAGATGTCACAAATCGTCGAGTTTTTGGTCCTCACGATGTTTTCCTTCACCGTTTTGAGAGCAGTGGTGATGAAATAACTTATACAAAGTAATGCACCTGGCTGGGTTCGAACCCACGACTTACTGCTCGTAAGTCGGGGTCTCCACTACTGGGCCTCCACTGCTATGCCACCGTCTAAGAAGATAAAAAAATAATAACCCAAAATGAACCATAATAGACAAAATGAGTAACATATTGAATTAACCCAATAATCAAACACCTTAATGAAAATCCGACAACACTGAATACATTACAATAACATACAACAGTTCATTAGGTGACAATTATGAATCAAAATACAAAATAATACTTTTATGAAAATGTGTCGGAGGACAAATGAACGAAAATTAACGCCCCGGGAGAGAGCCTGCGAAAATTAAATTGTCGGTCAATGAAACATGCAAATGAGACTTGCAATCACGCCCGCTTTTGTGCCACTCACTCGTATTGTTTTGAGCAGAGCTCAACAGAAAATGAACGTTAAATATTCAGTTAAAAACTTTCATTCATTTAAGTGCCTCATTTCTGAAGTCGAAAATGAAGTGGTAATTGACCATAATAATTGTACACGCGCACTTTCGCTGACAGCCTTTAAGTTCGTTGAAAAGTTTTTGTTCGTATTCTTCAATTTTACGACCTCGTAGAAGAGACGGGACGAGCTAGAGAAACCACACGATCAGTTGTCCACATTAGCCCTGGATCGAACCAACTGAAAGTCATAGGGAGAGGCCGTTGCCCAGCAGTGGGATGACGCAGGCTAACAGAATCAGTAGCTTTACTGGGAGGAATGCCTTGTACAAACCTTTAAAAGGGAATCAAGCAATGTTGTTGACGATTGTTCTAGATATAAGCACATACTTGGAAAGTTAAAACACTTAAAATATAATATTACCCATCAATCATCTTACTTACACAAACAAAAAACGAGTATCTATTACCCACTTTCTCTGTAGGCTCTTTATCCTCACATTATAAGGAATTTAGCCTTCCCTTCCATTAGGCAACCAGGAAATTACAGAGCGTAATGGTGGCTATTATTTAGGATATCATCAAGCTGATAAATGTACACGATCGGACAATTAATTGTTAAGGATGAGTAGGCAGCTTCGCTTTGTGTATATCATTGCGTGATTTCTTCAAGGTTAAGAGCTTTAAGATGAAGCATTTTGAACCTTTAAAGCATACATAGGCCTTTGAAAGAATACTTAGGTGCTAACTAGCGTGTGACGTAAGTGGACATTCATAAACTGAACGTAAACGGTGCCTAAATGGCTGGATGGTGCTCAGAAATGCGACGCCGTGGAAGTACTTTACTTTACCTTAAGCAAAAGGTGATATAAAGGCAACAGATTGGCACCCAGGCAATTCCAGTTTCTTGATATTAATGCTGACTAGTGAGTGCATTCTACCATTTGATAGTAATAAGCTCAAAGGGTAAGCTAGGTTTGCTTTATAGAAACAGTAAGTAATGTCTCTAAACTGCCTTTTCTTACAACTCTTATTACAATGCTAAAAGCGTCCACTATCTGGTGCAAGTGTTGTCTTAAGTGCCACAGTATATGTGTTTCAATAGAGTTCTCCACACATGCACGAGATGGCAGCACGTTGGCAACATTAATCTCCTCCGCCCTACTGGCCGAGATCTCGGCCATCCGAGACGCGATTTTAAACCCGACGGAATAACTCTTTTGTATAAAATTCGAATCGTATGCAATCACTGAGCCGTGGACAGGAATGTCGCATTTTAAGCGAAGCGAGGGGACTTCGCACATACGAATTATGTGATGGGAATGGATGAGATTCTTGTCTGACTTCTTGCCATATGAGTGTGAGAGGTCTTCAAGATCTCTTTAGTGATACAAAGTGGGATTATTTGTCTACTACAGGGTGGTTTAAGCTGAAGTCCCCGAAAAACAATTTTCGACGAGTTTTATGGTAATATTCTAGAGCTAAATGGTGTACAGAAACAATGTTACCTCTATCGCCGCAATGAACGTGGGCACTTACTGGGCCAAAACAGTACAACATACATAGATGTAACATCGATAGAAAAAAAGACGACTGGAGCCAACATACTTCAAAGTAATAGTGTGCTTACAAGTCAAAGACAAAATAGACCAAGACTTCTATGAAAAAAAAAAACAGTCTACTTTTTACAGAGCAGTATCGAAGCTTTGCATACCATTATTTCTAGCAGCGTAGTACCTAATGTACACTAAGGTATGCATTACACTAGGTAAGCGATCTCGATGGGGATGTACTGGAATTCCGTGGAAATTGGATTGGGACCTAAGCCGACTGCAACGCTTCCTGCGTTTAAATATGTGCATTGAAAATTTTACACTACGGTTGAATTTACAGATATTTGCATGATTCGTACTCTTTTTTATGTATGAATAAAAAGTTAAGAGACTTTCAACGTTTTAGGTATTAAGGAAGGAGTTCCTGTAATATGTAGGTACTTTCTTAACTGTCTTTTAAGGTTTTATATATATTTGCATTAGTTAAGTACCGAGTTAATGTCCTTGACGCCTATCCGTGACACCTCGCAATGAAATACTGTCACTTTTGGAGTGACATTTTCACATAGCTCTTGCTACATTATTCATTCAAATGTAATGGTTTCCAAATATTCCAGTTTGTAGGTACTACTGTTGTACGTAGAATAGTACGATTCACTTGTTTTTTGTTCTAATTAAGAAGAACTTGAGACAGCATTTTAGCTAAAATAATTATGTGCGTTCTATTTTAATTGGACAAAGAAATAAGCACCTAATTGCAGCTGTTTCTAACAAATCTTGTTGATATACGCCACACATTGTCTCGTAAAACAGTGCAAATCCACTTCCCCAACAAAATTAATAGAACAACAGTGCTTTTGTATACAAGATGAGCACAGGAAATGAGAACAAAACGACACTCAAATGAGTACGTTTCAAAACACAAGGTTCCAAGTGGTGTATCATGGAAGACTTCGGGTCAGGTCAGACCGCACACAAGTAACATACAGATGTACGGGACATCGACGTCTATACTGTTACCATGAATAATTCGGAATGTACATAAGCATTCATGTGTATGTGTGGAAGCCTTTGTGTCAGGTGGAATTTTTCATCGTTTGTTAAACAAGCTTATTGTAAAAAAAACATTTAAAAAACAGGCTTTTATTTATAGGTGTGACGTCTTTCTTTTAGGATTCTTCTCAGCAAACTGTTTTAATTGATACCCATATCATGGGGTCGCATAAAAATAACTAGTGCGCCATCTTTGGGTATCCTCCATATTGGATTTAGAATGTCATCACTTAGCTAACCATGCATTGTCATCCAAACTGAATGTGTAATGGAAAATTTCAGATCAATCGGTTGGGGAGAACTGTTTTAACATTCAGTTGCAAGATTTGACTTAAAAAAAAAAAAAAAAAAAAAAATATATAGATAAATAAATAACTGATGATTCCCTGTGGTTTGTGTTCCAGCATGGTTAATCACATTTTTACTCAGAGCTTGACAAAAACGAGCATGTGCGGACATGCTCGAGCATTTTGTTGCTCTGTCTGCACTGACCCTTACACGACACAATATAAACTATAACCCCAGAGATGCAATGGGAGATTGGAAAAGTTTTGTTGTCTGCTCTCATATTTTGTATCATGTAGTTGATGCAACACTGTCTCCGAAAAGATTTATAAAAATCAAATAATAGTGATCGAAAAAGTTTTTATGTTTTTCTTTTGTTTTACTATTTTTGTAACATGTTGTGTGGATAGTCAACATGTGTATGTTACAGCGAATCGCCGAAGTGCGGCTACGCCTAGTTTTAGCCGGCTAAAACTAGGTGCGGCCGGTTAAACTTAGATGTATCCTACTTATCTTCTGTTAGAACATTCAACCAATTTGGATGTAGCGCTCACCGGCCGCTGCCGCGGCACCGCTCGGTCGGCGCGCGCGCGTTTGTTCACAGGTCGGTGTGTCCTAGCAATAAAAAGGATACACAACTGTTACCGTGTACCGTTATGTTTAGCCGGCTAGAACTAGGTGTAGCCGCACCTCGGCATTTAGCCGTAACATATGCAATTAATAGAACAGTCCCATAAAATAAGATTTTAAATTGTACATATTTTACAATAAATTGTACATATTTTACAATAAATTGTACATATTTTACAAATTGATATTCTTCGTCTCTATACTAATATTATAAAGAGATAAAATTTGTTTGTAAGTTTGTATGTAGGGGGTAATATTCGGAAATAATGACCCAACTCTGTATCATTATAAGTGCCTATATAAATTTTCGATAGCAAGAAGTTTTTTTTTAATATTTATTTTGTACCCTATCACAATGTTTTCTTATTTAACCCAAAGGTTGTCTGGTAGAATGCATTGTGGCATTAAGTCCGCCTATGTACCACTATTGTACATGAAGTTTAAATAAATAAATAAACATTATAAAAAAAGTGTGATCGACGGTATGCAACCAACAAATAACAATTTCCACACATTTTATACGGACAAGTTTAAATTTGTAAAACATTAATTGAGCAACACATTTACGCAATTACTGTTAGTAGCCTTATAAATATTATAAAAGAAGCATTTGATATTTTCTTGGCATATTCCATTTTAATTTTATCTGAAATGTCGTGGGTAGACCAGACTGTTTTCGACCGACCAGTCCCATCGGACAGACTCGTCGACCTGAAAAAAAAAACTATTGTTCCTTATTTATTTTAAGACAAACTGAACTAAATTATTATTTAGTTCAGTTTGCCTTAAACCAAAACTATAACCCAGATTCGACGAACCAACCATCGATTTTCATTAGATCGAAAGATTATAAAAAAAATCGACTATCGAAACTTTCTTATAATAGTATAACTACCAAAAGAATATGAATATCTGACGACGGATGTGATCCTATGACGAGGGTTATAAAGACAAATCGATGAAGAACCCATTTGTCAAAATCGGTCAGGGACTAAGAATCAGGATAACTTAGAGAGTGCAATATACAATGGGTCTTGTAATACAAATATAAGTTTTGATATCACCAATTCATAAACCAAATGTGGATGTTGAGTATTTATTAAAACTTTCTAGAGCTCATTTAAAGGTACCTTCAGACTTGAACTTTTAAAATATTATGTAGAAAACAGTGGAGTTAAAAAGCTTGACAATCTAAACTAGCATACGTAAATAGTCACAATTATAATCTTCGCTCTTATATAACTAGCCAGTATTGTCCCACAGTTGGGCAAATACCTCCATTTCGTTTTCCCACACATTTCTATCTCTTGCAAGTGTCACCCAGATCTTTCCGTCACTCTTAACTCCGCTAAAAAACAAGTTGACTTTTTTTTAGTATTATAGCAAATTGAGGCCAAATTTCTCCAATTATTTGCTCACAACTTGCAAAACTATGACATGAAAAAATGTAAAAGAAATGGGTTTTTGCCGGGTCTACCCGTGCGGGCACCGACTGGACGCGATAAGTCGATTTGATTGATGATAGTGATGTGTGTGCCGAAGCCGAGCCTTCCCCTCTGATGGACGTCCGAACACCTATTCCATTTCAAACGGAATTCTGAGAAGACTTTTTATTTTCAGCCAGTGAAGAGTTGAGGTCTTTGTAATGAGAGAGTTTTTAATGAAGATATAGCTCAGTAAAGTAGAATATGGCTCTTTTGGCGTGTAGATTTAAGGTGAAATTACATTTGCATGAACGGATCAGCGTTTTCGAGAATCTCTGTCTCATTCTGTCACGTACAGGCGTCATTTGGTGGAGTGAAAACTCCGGTCGCAAGCATCTGTTATCCTTTGCAATGGAAGCACTAACGTTCGATTGGACCTCTCACTTTATTGAATGGAAAAATATGCAAGAAAGTGGCGATCTTTGCGTGTTAATAATTATAATTTATATCTTAATAGAAACTAAATCCGCCATCTTGTTATTTCAACAGACAATTTTACAAATGATTACCAACAGCGCCCTCTTGTCAACGTCAATCAAGCGCCGAAAGAAACATACATCATGCATTGTTTGCCATAGACTCATTTGTTTTTTATCGAATTCAAAAATAGAAGATCTCTTTTTGAATCGTGCGAGTGTATTTATGTAGATTGGATTCTTAATATCTACGGAATCTATTTGCATCGTACCGTTTTTAGTGAGACTAGTTAACCTCTCTCCTGTTAAATATAAAAGAACCATTGCACATCTAAGTTAAACGCAAATAGACAAAACTCAAAAGCATTCAGTTATTTAGTAATTTAATAACGAAACTCGTGTATGTAATACAAAAGTAATTTTATTATTACATTACATTCTGCTCTCGTCATCGCTCACGCTATATTAGCAATTACGGCAAACTTCATTTCTATTTTATATATCGCGAAAAATACACGTTTTTATTTATTAGCTATTTTGTATTTTCGTAGAAAACAACTGAAAAGCGATGTTTTATTATATCAACTACTAATTGAAACATATTTTACGAAATATCCGATTTTCGTGAAATACCTTTTAAAATTTTTCAGAATGATTTGGTTGTTTGCAATAAAGGTGAACATTGTATTATATTTAACGTTTATGACCCGTTCGTGACTTCAGGTGATGCGACTTGCGACGCGACATCAACTCATCGGATGATCTTCGTAATCGCTGTCGCAAAACGCGTGTCGTTTGAGCGTTCAGCTCGTGGCCAAGCGGTTAGTCCTACCAAAGAGGCGAGGAATATTGTATAGGGTGGTAAAACGTTGCAAGTAATTAGAACTTTACTCGCTTATCATCTAAACGGGTCTCCAGAGACGGAGGGGAGCTCAATGTCATCGGTTGAGCCCTCTTGACGGCTTTCTTTGGGCTAAGAACTGATTAATTTTGGGGTACTTACCGTTTTAGATGCACCGACAGTTTTTAACTCACTATTTTAGGTACTTTCATGCTGGCAATCTTCAAAGGGATCGATCATCCACATCTCATGCATTTAATACTAATTATTCACTAACTTTCCAAGGTATTTTTTACAACCTGATGGCAAAACCAGATGGTTTCAACGAATAGCTATTTTCAACAGCTATTCATGGACCTTTACACTTCTATGAAAAATGACAGAATGAATAAGTAATCCGAGAATAGGTGCTCATCGCATAGAAAACTGTGGGGACGCTCACAATTTTTCCGTCCACTAATTTATTCAGTGCATGACTCCAATTATGCAGTGGGAACGGAATAAACTTCGTTAGCATGTAATTAATGGGCTTGACAATTTGGTGCGGAGCTTTAATTTAGCATATTGTCTCTGGTCCCGCGTCTACATAGAAATGAGAGTCGTAAAAAAGGTAAAACTCAACGGAGGCCGGATGATCTTTTTACGAAAGAGGCCGGTTGGCACGTACCTAGAGCTATTTGGGTGAGCTTAACACTTTGTTTAATTAACTAAATTGTGTAGTGGTGACTAGTTTAGATTTTAGGATGGACAAAGGAATTATTTGAGCGTGAATTTCAGGACAGTAGGTTATTTGATTAAATAGAAAACGTGGTTAAAGTAAAATATTTAAGTAAAATTATGCAGTTACCTACTCGATTCGTGATACAATTTTGGGAAGGACAACGTGAACTCTAAGTTGAGCCTACCACTAACCTACTTGTAAAATAATGCCAAATACCAAAGACAGTTCGGTAATAAAGTTATACTTGACGATTTCAGCAAAACAATTAATTGCTTAACAAAATATTTGTCCAATTATCGCAAACAAGACAAACATGATGGTGGGGCGAGCGTCTCCCTCGACGGCGCGAGAACTTCTGACAATTCTACTAAATTACAATTAAATATAGGCCCCCAGAAGACGTGTAGAATTATCGTATTACGTTGGCTTTTGGGAGATAAAAGAAAAAATATTTTGACGTCACAGTATTTTTTTTAAACATGCTGTAGGATTTGTTAGGTTAAGAATTATTATTTGTATGAATATTTTTGGATGTTTTTATTAAATTAGAATGTTTTATTCATACTATGTAGGTTCATTATTTTCAAAGTACAAATACCTCGATCTAAAATAATAATAAAAATGTGTACAAGTATCAAAATGGGAAAATATTTACAGGGTGTCAAAAATTCGTCCACATTGCTGTCAATTCTGATTTTTGGGTCAAAAAAGGCCAAAAAAACGGTCACGGTCACGTAAAGAGTCGACCAACCGCTTGGCGATATCCGAAATTCAGGAAAAAAAAATACGTTTTTCTAGACCTACCTATTACAGCCGATACAGATAGTCAGTGGCCCGAAAGTCGGACAACCAGGCTTAACTGGGTTGTGGAGGTCAGATAGGCAGGAAAAAGCTAGGCAGATGTCTAGATCTATTGTCTGCTCAATATAAGTGTCTCACTCAAGTAATCTTTGTGTCTCGCTCAATATAAGTGAAAACGAACATAACAGTCATGAAAAAAATAACCATTCTTATATTCATAAAGCGTTTATGGATTATTTAGATTAGAAATGAGGGAGGGTAAAGCTGAAGCAAAATATTAAAACAATCATAATAGAAAATAGAAATACAAAGTTAATTAATATTCAGAAGTCGTTAACAAAGTTATTTCATTTACAATTTTCGCTTCTATTTTCTGCTTTTAAAGCGTTTAACCCTTTTAAAGACTAGTCAAATAGTAACTATAACGAACTTTAACTATTTCACTGGGGAGCGTGTTTGATAGGGTGGTTTTAACTATAACTGCGGATATTTCAGTATTATTTTAACTAATATTCGGATATTGAAGCGTTTATTTGGTTGAATAACATAGGTTTGTTGTTTGTAAGTAAGAATGGGGAAAGAAATGGTTCATTTGAATATTAGTCGTCATTTGTTCCGCAATTTCGCGTGAAGAAGAGTATTCAAGTAATTTTCGATGGTCGGTATAAAAGAGAGGATGCGGAACTAGTAAACATTAAGGTCTGTCATTGTCTGAATTTAATTTGAATAGTGTTCCATTTTAGAATACGTGCAAATGTTCAATTTATTTAAACTTTTAAAAATAATAAAAATAATTTTGAGTTGGTCGACTTCTTACATGGGAATTGTCAATTAGGTACATATTTATGTAACTGTATTCGGGATGGAAGGAGAGCCTCATCTATGAAATTATGATGTCGGGCAATGCCTTAACCACATGGCAACAAGTTGACACGCGTGTTGGAACAGCAACTACGGAGATAATTATTTCTTAAAACATTCTTAGGAACGCGGCTTGTGACATGGCGGTATTTACAACTCGCAAGTCGCATTACCTGAAGTCGTTTTTTTTTGTTCGAGGCGTAAAAGTAACAATATTTTGTTTGAACTGCCATGGAGTTTCTTGCCCATTCTTCTCCATATCTACGTAACTACAGTACTTTCTCAAGTTATTATGCCTTCTGTCTGTGACTGTAGCTTCGCTTTCTTTGGTTTTCTGACATTCAAGAATGCCTGTAATGGTCTAATTGAAATAAATGAGTTTAATTTAAAAAAAAAACATCAAAAGTTAAACTAATTATTTAACTCGTGCTCACATTTAAACTAACACCAACACCAGTGTGTAGTATCCTACAGTTACAAACCTCCTAACTCCTACACGAGTACGAGCCGCCCGGATTGTCGAGGATTGTGATCATTATCCCCAGATTCGATGGAAGCACCCTACTTTTATAAATCCCTATAAGAGCCCTCCTAGACGCAAATACTTGCTCAACATGTTTCAAGATCTTGTTTCGATATCGGCGGGTTTTATTCACGGCTATTTGCATGTTTAGTTTGTTCTTTTTAGTGTGGTTTGTGGATATAGTTTTGTTGAACTTGCGCAGTTATGCGTTTATCTCGATAGGTCTAGGGGTCGTCTTGTAGTACTATCTAGTAATAATATAGTTTTGTTTGAGTATATCTAAGATTAAGGTTTTTCAGAATAATGAGTACTGGAAGTTCTTGCCTAGGTTGGTCAGTGGATGGGTGACCGCCATTACATACCGAGTTTCCTCCGGGCCTCGGAAAACACGTTAAGCCGTTGGTCCCGGCTGTCATTTCTAGATCTTTGACAGTCGTTACAAGTCCGATAGTCTGACAACCAGTCTTACCAAGAGGTATCGTATTATCCAGTACTAACTGGTTTGTGGAGATCAGATAGACAGTCACTCCATGGAAAATACTGGTGTTAGCTGCATCCGGTTAGACTGGCAAACGACTCCAACATAGTTGGGAAAAGGCTAGGCAGATGATGAGGAGCACTAGAAGTTCTGTGTGTCAGTAAGGGTTTTATGAAGTTCGGCCACGACTTAGGAGTTTGGGGTGATGGATGTTTATATGTTACGTTCCTCAAGTTACAAAGGATGTTTTATCGTGTTTGTGTTCTCGAGTTTCTGTACTAAGAGAGGCACCTATTTTTTCTGCAACATCAATGCAAAGTCCATAATATATTCTAAATGAACAACGACCGTGACAAAATTTAAACGTTTTCATAACCGTTCAGGTTTTTCCTGATTGAATGGCAAAATTGACGCTTTTACCTGATTTTATTTTATTGTTGTTTTAAGCTTTCACGGTTTACAACTAAACTTATATTGTCACATACGGGATATATTCCGTGATTCAACCCGCGATCGTGGCGCTTGCAACAGCCTCGAAATATCGGGAGCACAAAATAATAAACAATCACGGAAGATATCCCGTAAGTGACAGTATAAGTTTAATTTTAAGAGCAATAAGTAGACCTATATTTTCAGTGTATTTACAACATTCTAGATTAAAATTAAGTAGCTTTTTTCCACATTCATCCAATGCAAAGAAACATTCAACATTAGTTTCAAATCAAGCGTGTATGGACTCCTAACCATCACAAAGACACAGATCCGACATTTTTTATTCTTACGGACCCGACCTTAACTCATCGGCTCTAGCGAGCTCCCATAACTTATTGTCGGATTCCTTTAGCTATATATTCTTTTGTCTCGATAGATTTTCCTCCTCTGAATACAATATAGACGGGAAGTGTATTGTAGAAGCAGTCGGTTGGATAATGATTTCGTAGAACTTAGCTTTTAGCGTTTTAGCTCTTTTCGATGTACCATTACATCGAAAAGAGCTAAAACGCTAAAAGCTAAGTTCTACGAAATAAGGTTAACGCTAAAAGGTTGTCTAAAACGTGTTAACGATGATGAACTATTTCTTTAAAGTCAGCAGAAAAAACGGCATTATGAATTGACCTTAATATTCCGTTAGATATTTATTTATGTTTCGAATAAGAAGCTTTTAAGCCAAAGGGAGTTTATTATTAGGAATAATTTCGCTTGTTACTCAAATGAGATTATTCTTGTTTTAATGTTTCGTAATCAAATTATGGTCGTGGTGTTTCTCAAGTTAACGCAGCTCCGTGTGCCGTACGGGACACGTTTGTAAAATTGCAATTTAAAATTTGAACGTAGGGCAAAGATAAAAATCACAAAACAATGTTCTATTTCAAAGTAAAAAGATAGGTACAATATTACAAACTTATTAAAACAGTTTTCTATTTAAAAGTAAATTATGAAATATTCTACGTGGATAAATGAAAACTACCCTGGAGAGAACTAAGACAAATATAACTTTTATACATTAACATTACCAGCTGATAGCGTTGAGGAGGAGTTTTTTGATGCCTTTTTATAGTTTGTTGTTAGTTAATATATAAGGTAAGGATAAGGTCTATCTTTTCATACACGAAATATTTTAAGAGTAACTTCTATAAGTCGTAAAGTCGCAATAGCAACGAAAAAAAAAATATCTGAGTGTTATTTTTTTTTTACAAAATTATTATAATTCTAAAATTTTTTGAGACATTTTTGCATAAAACCTTTTCTCCCATATTCTAACAATGACAGTAGGTAAATATGACGTAGTAAACTAGCGTAATGTGTTTAAAAATAAGGAGCCAGTATTTATTTTGTGGGTCAATTAATTTTAAATTATTTAAAAAAATAAACTCAGATAAAAAAAAATCCCTTGAAATGGCTTTGTTATAGCCGTTAGATGATTCCCTGAAAATATTTCGTGTATGAATAGTTAGACCCTATATTTTAGGTTATTTAATAGTTTTTAATTAATAATGTATATTCATAGTTAGTTTACTTTACTTAATAAATATATTTACTTTTATAAGTTAACTGTGATCGCCTTTATGCCCAAACAAAAATTATCCAAATTAAACAACAAACTTTCGTTACACAAAACAAGAGCATTAACTGAAAGAATATTTCAGGAATATTAATTCTCGGTGCGCATTAAGAGATCCCGATATAAGATACAGCTAAAAGGCCTAATCAATTACCAGATAACATCGACCCGTATTGCCCTCTATAATTTGGGATAAATGTTTCAAAGGGACACCACAATCTGATAAAAATACGTCAGTATATATCGCCTGTAAAAGGAATTTTCCTTTGTGTTTAAATACAGTTTAGTTATGAGAGATATAAACCCAAATCTCATTCTTACACAGTAGACGTTATAGTCCAATTTAAAAAGAGTAACCTGTTTGTTGACCGGAAAATAGTTTTTTTTTTTCGGTAAATTTTTGGTGCCAATACAAAGTGTGAGTAATTTCCAGAAAATACATGTTCAGTGTTTATAGAGAAACTTTTGAGAAATGCTTTTTTTATCCTAATCCTAACTTCCTAACTAATATTATAAATGCAAAAGTAAGTTTGTTTGTTTGTTACCTTTTCACGCATAAACCACTGAACCGATCTTCCTGAAATTTTGCATATACGTTGTCAGGTGTACAGAAACGGATATAGGGTACCTTTCATCCCGAGAAAAAGTACTATTTCCAAGGAAAACAACAATACGTTCTTATGATAATAGATCGCGCCACGTGTCTTTCGAAACATGTTTGAATTATATTATTGAAAGCAGAGTACAACCCGAATTGATTGTTAAATTCTAAATTAGCGCGAGTGAAGACGCGGGCAAAAGCTAGTTGGTCAATAAACTTGATCAGTTAATAAATAAGTAGTTATTAGAAATAATTTTTCCAGTAAAATAGATAACCTGGTAAGTACAACAGAGTAGTGTAGTTGGCTTTCCTGTTACTGTACTTTATTGTTCAGCTTCTAGCTCAAAACATAATGCATTTTCCAACGTTAAACCATACAATTTTCATACGATGTAGTATGTATTTTTTGTTTTCCTGTTTGAAACACCACCATTAATTACAACACAAAATGGCCGTCATAATTACAGGCAGGCGCAAGTGTTATCGGCGCCACCCAGCTAATGTTTTAACCTTCATCCACATGACATACTATCGCCCCTGCTATTATCAAACCCACCTACCCACTTAAACAAATATTCCTTCCGCATTTCGGTACAAAATAAAACGTTCGTTTTCGTTTACCACTTAAAATTCACCCTGAAAGCTGAAAAAAACCTTGGGACATCAAACAAACAGTAAATTATCCTAATTCAATAAAATCCTGTGTAGGGACATCACAGGGACCCCAAAAGGCCGTGGACCGGACTAACTTAATAATAAAGGGTCCCTAATGTATCGTCATTACCTGCCGGTATAAAAATGACGCCTGATATTTGAACACCTGTAAATGTCACTGAATTTGTGATGTATTTCTGCGTTCGTTTGAGTGACATACAAATCTTATTGGATTAACTTGGCATTTAAGAGGGAAAATGTAGGTTTATAATTTGAGGATTGAGAGAAAGTGAGCGCTGCTCTTTAAAAGCTCTCCGTATGCTTTCTCAATTATGTTTTGGATGTCAACTAGTTCGAACTTAAGTAATTATATTCTAAGAATCCGCTAATCCGCTTCTATGAATGACATGCAATTGAACAGGCTATGTCCAGCAGTGGACTGTTGTAGGTTGATGATGATGATTCTAAGAATCATAGAAAATAATAAAAGAACTGTGAACACTACTGTCCCACTGCAGTAACCGTAATTAAAGACTTATAAAGACTCGTAAAGAAATGAGAAAAAACGATTGAGGTACCATGCATGCTTGTTTGCAATTGTCAAAACTTATAATTTGGGATTGATTTTCATCATTATCATCATCATCATTTCAGCCGAAAGACGCCCACTGCTGGACATAGGCCTCCCCCAAGTGTCGCCAGCGTGATTGTCAGTCATTTAAAATTATAAGGTTTCTCAACTGACTCAACGATATACAACATGTAACGTAATTAACGCACATCCCCAGACACCATTAGTATATTAAGTTATAATCATAATACATACACTGAATTTTTAGTTAAACATATATGAGCATTGATTATTGATTGATTTAGTTATACTAATTCCGGAAGAATGTTGTGGTCACAGTACAAATCCACGAACGCAGACAGTCGCACACGTAGTTATGAGGGTCTTGTTAGCCTAGTAGGTATTCGCTCGCGTTCGAAACGAGTTAACGAGTTTTTGCTGTAATTTACGTAGTTTTAATTATTATTAGAAAAAAAAAATACCTATAATAAAAATTATAGAAATCGATTCAATAAACGATTCTGAACAAACTAATTTCAGGATGTGCGTTAATTATGTTACATGTTGTATATACGAGTACCTCTTTTTCCATGTTTAATAAACCTAGTATCTGGTTTGAATCTCAATGCCGTATTTATCACGCGTAAAACTTCATGGCAGTTTCCTTATTCTGCTTCTTTTATTAAAGATTTATTCGAGGTTTGCTGCTGTCGGATATTTGTTTATAGCGTGGAGGATAGCAGAATAAATGTATATTATGAAACAATAAATCAAAGCTATGGCACTAGTGCTGTAATGCAATGTGTTTCCGAGACATTAGTATTCCATTTTCCTGTTTTACGTCACATAATATTAGCATTTCTTGTTTTTAGGACAGCCCTACGTAGTTTTTGTTGTTTATTACGTTTTGTTCGTAATATGTTGGAATTTCTTGCTGTTTGTGTGAGTTATGATTATGGATGATATAACCAGGTTATAGGCTTGTGTGAGGTTTTTGTTTTTCTTATGAGAGTTTTAGGTTAAGGTACGCTGACAAAAATGAGGGTTGGAGTATAACCTTATGGGCGCTATGGCTTAAGAATTTTTTTTTTTTTTTTTTTCAATTTTCCTATTTTAAATTAAAACTCATTATGGGCAAGGTCAACCCGATAATGCAAACTATCGGGTTTTTGATCACTGTGATAATAAAATTCAATTAAAAGTTGATGAAAATCCTTACCGTTACGCATTGTCACCTGAAAATCCCGTAGAACTTATATCGAAAGACGAATTACGTTTAAATTGAAACAAACGCCTTCAAAAGGTACACATATAATTGTCAAAAAAGTAACAGAGCACAGAACGAAAAAACCCCTCACTCATCCATTTACATATTTCACACTTAGTTAATTGACTTTGCTGCCGACGCATCCAGACTAGCACGACGGACATTCGCGTTAACAGCCATCCAAATTGCCTTACGCCATCCTACAAACCAACATCAACTATAGCCGGTGGGATTTAAGGTTGGGTTTAGATCGTAGGGGCATTGGACATCAGCACTTTTGTTTCAATTAGAATACGGGAAGCCAGGCTGTTTTTTCTGTCTCCAGTTACTGGCGGATTTGCATGCTATTTGTTCAGTTGCATGCAGCATCCTTTGATTCATTTCTAAGACTCTTTTTTCAGTGACTTCATTGTCATCGTATGGAGTGTAATGCCTGTTGAAATTGTGTTCGCGATGCTGCTTTTACGGAAATTGGACGTCAATACGATTATTTCCCGCACGAGACAGCGAAATGGAAAATGTTCTGTTATTGTTTTTGAAAAACTTGTGGCGACGACGTGGTTTTACTTAAAGACTTTGATAATGGAAAATGCGAATGCATTATTAAGTTTTTCTTAAGATAAGACATATTGTTTTATTTTTGTGGGTTATGGTGACAGTAGTATCGGCAGTCACGTGGTGTTATAATTGCAAAGATGGTGTATCAAAATCATTATCATCTAGCCTAGCTAGTCTTTCCCAATTAAAAATAAGATAAAAAAAATAAAAAAGAAATTGTGTTTTACTATGTTGGGGTCGGTTTCAAGTCTAACCAGATGCAGTTGAATACCAGCATTTTACATGGAGCGACTGCCTATCTGACCTCCACAACCCAGTTAGTACTGGGCAATACGATACCCCTTGGTAAGACAGGTTGTCAGACTTTCGGGCCAATGACTACCTGTAACGACTTTCAAAGATCTACAGATGACAGCCGGGACCAACGGCTTAACGTGCTTTCCGAGGTACGGAGGAAACTCGGTATGTAACGGCGGTCACTCATCCACAGACCAACCTAGGCAAGTACGGCTTAACCTGAAGATCGACCCGAGTGGCTTCTTAAATGACGAAAACTTCTTAAAAGATACTACCTCTAAGTTGATTTCGGCTGTTTTTTCTCAGAGTAGTCAGGTAACAAACACCGGCCTCATCTGGTTTAAAAAAAGACGACGTGTAAAAAGTGTTTGTAAAAACCTATTTGCAAAATAAACATCATTTAACAATAAAACTGCCGTTTCATTGGCCGTCATGAGTTTTTTACTCAATCTATAGAAGTTAGAACCCGACATTATTTCATATCATCATAAATATGTCCACTCTTTCTAAAGTCACTTGGGTAAGTGGCGTTACTCTAGTTTTCTTCCAGTTCAGGGGGGTTAGTATGATGTCTTGAAGTAGGAGTAAGTTCAGTGTGGAAAAGAGACAGAGCTAAATTGGTTGTCTAGCGCTATCTCTTTCCTACACTGGAATAACTCCTGGGACGTCATGGTAGGCCACCAGTTGCCAATACCAAGTCTTTTATTGTGTAGGAAGAAATAACTAAAAATCCCCAAACCCAACTAAATATAAACCTAAGTACAATCAGGTGCAAAGTTTATCTTAATTACCGTTACCGCAAAGTTTCACTTTCCATATACATAATACGTAGTTCTGAAATAGCCCAATGTAAGCGAAAGGCTTAATATCCTTACTTTAAGACAACTTTTGAGCCTCCCTAGGGCGTCGGCTAAATTAGTTCAAACTAAAGTTGGGTATTGAAGCACTTTATTGTTTAATAGGTTATGTGTAGAAAGTGATACTTTAAAGTAGGTTGTAGAGGTTTATTAAAAGTAAGAATCCATCCATCTGCCTAGACTTTTCGCACCTATGGTCGGGTCGGCTTCCAGTATTACCACATGAAGCTGAATACCAGTATTGTACATGGAGCGGCATGTCTGACCTCCACATCCCGTTTAGTACTGGGTAAAACAATACCCGTTGGTAAGACTGGTTGTCAGACTTTGGGCCACTAATTACCAGTAAGGACTGTCAAAGATCTACGAATGACAGCCGGGACCAACGGCTTAACGTGACTTTCCAAGGAATGGAGGAAACTCGGTATGTAATGGATGGTCAACCTAGTCAACCTGTGATGGTTAACCTTGAAAATCAGCCCGTGCGGCTGTTATTGGCTCCTATTGTTGTCCTACTGTAAACTATTCTGTCATAGACTTGTAATATTTGACATTTTGTAGTCAAAATGAAGAATTGGAAAAATAAAATTAAGACAGTATTATCGTCTTGAAGTAAAAGATGTAGTACCATTGCAAAAATTAAATCAAACTGGGCATAATATACGTTGGAAAATAAAAGCACGATTTTGAATGGGTCCTGAGAGTATGATATGGTTGAGCACTGTTTTGGTAAAAGTGTCATACGTCGCGTTAGCAATTAAGAGCACTATCGGGAGTTTTTTTTTCAATGGTAGTAGTTACCTCCTGCTATTTATTTGTGATCGACCATCAGTGATCGCGGTGGTACCAGCAGTGGGAATATTATAAACTGATTAACCTTTCTAGGTATAACAAAAGTTGTTATTTACCTCAGTTTATTTTAATAGCAACTGTTTTACACTATGTCTTTAAACAGCTTCAATCTAACTGGCTAAACTCTTTCCATTTATAATTGGGTCAACTTCCAGTGTAACCAAATTCGACTGAATATTGAATTTTGGACAGAGCAACTGTCACCTGACCTGATGTTACTGGAACACCGATATTTCAGGTTTAGATTTCTAGTTTAAGTTTTGGCGTCTGTGCTTTAGCGAATATGACTGTACTACTGACGTCTGAGATATTTTTGATTGTGTAACGAAGGAGATGCAAAATAAATAAGCCATTCAAAGATCGATTGTTACCAGCCCAAAAAACTTAAGGCATTCAGTTTTGTAAAGTTTCAAAGAATTATATAAAGTTTTATCTCAAAAAGGCAAACATAGAAAATAGAACCCAAAATCTTTTTTCACATTTTCAATTCTGAAGGGATTTAGAGCAGTTAGATTTATTTTACTTTGAAAATTGGTGTGCTCTAAAATTTCTTAAATTCGAAAATATGTCTGATGCATAATGGATGTATTTCTGATTAAACTTAGATCCCATTTTTATCTAAGACAGATTTGTCAGACGAAACCAAAGTTTATAGAATTCTAGTCCATTATAATTTTATATTATCTTCATTGGATTCCAATAAGAAATAACGCTTCAGACTGACAAATTTATTAGTAGGTTTTGTCAAAAAGTAATATCAAATAACAAAATTCATTTTATTTACACAGATATACTTTACTAGAATTTGCAAGATTGTAGTTGACATTTCGGAGTAGAGCAAATTGCAAATGTTCACAATCCAGACAAATAATGTAGTAAAAATATTGTCTAGACTTATGATTGCCTGTGACTAGATTAAAATAAAGATTATCGTGAGCTCTAAGAAAGAAGTCGGAGCTATTAAATAAGCTTGAGCGCTTGCAAAATTTGTGTATTCGCTTTATTTTTGGTCTCCGTAAATATGACCACGTTTCTCACCTTCGCAAAGAACTCAAGTGGCTCCCAATCCGCCTTCGCAGGAACACTAGGATCCTATGTCTCCTCTTCACCTGCGCGAGCGTTTTTCATATGCTCGCCCTACGGACGCACCGTGTAGATCGCACCTTAGATCCCTACTTAAATCCCATCCTCATAAATCCAGCTATTACTCCTACTCCTTCTCCGTCCATGCTGTAAGGTTATGGAACTCACTTCCGCCTAGCATCCGTGATCTGAAGAACATTTCACTGTTTAAAACCAGAGTGAAAGAGCATTACCTTTCCTCTCAATTATGATTTATAATATACATATTTATTTTTATTAGTTTATATATCTTAGAATTATGTATTAATATAAGTATATATTAATATTTACCTATATGTATATTTATATAAGTTAGTTAGTTAAGGCACATATTATTCACATTATTCTCTTCCCTGTTACACACTATTGTCTACATTTCTTTTTCATTTCTCCTTTTTGCGGGTCTGCTGGCAGAAATTTCTTTTGAAATAAGCAGTACCTTTGTACTCATATATTATAATGTTATTTTCCTGTGTTGTCTTCTGTGTGTGCATAAACAGTTAAATAAATAAATAAGTCCTTGAAGTTCTAGGAAGTAGTTGAAAGTCAGAAGTATTATAAAACAATAACTTATATTAGAATTACATTATTTATTTTAGAAAAAAATAACTTTTATATTTCAATTCGATGGTCTTTTATTAACCAACGAAAAAAAATATAAGGAGGTTCTCAATTTTACGCGTATATTTTTTTGGTTACATACCCTTTGATATTAAGCAAGAAAAACACGTATTCTCCAGCTACCTATTTGTTTTCCCAGACACGTCTTGAAAGTCCACACAAGGAGGGTTATTGTCCTTCTCTACAGACCCTACTAATAGGTACATGATATGCTGAAATTTCATTTATTACGTGTTGTAAGTTCGTAAAGTTCAACGATACGTTATGTACTACTTTATGTATAGAAACTATCATGATTATATGAAATAAATAAAATTAAAGTGTCTGTTTGTAACTAAAAAATAACAGCTTTTTACTGAATGCATATGCAAAGTATATACGGAACTTTTAACAAAAAAAAAACATATTTAAAAAAAAAATTGTCTATCTGTTTGTACCAGCTAGTCTCCGAAACGGCTGGACAAATTTAGACGGCATTTTACTGGCAGATAGCTGATGTTATAAGAAGTAACTTAGGCTTAACTTTTATTTTCGAAAAAGGATTAGGGTTCCGTGCTAAAAAAATAAAACCCTTGAAGTTGTGAACAAAATCCGATTCAAATAGGAAAGTAATATTTTTATAATAACTTCACGCAGGCTTAGCCGATCGCGGGAAACAACTAGTAATATACTAAAAAAAACAATTCAGTTTCAGGTCGTAAAGATGTTATGTACGTTTTTAGATTCATCCAAAGCACTTAAAACCTCGAACTCGAATGGAAAAGATCCAAAAGCAAAATAAAGTAGATCGATCAAAACCAGCGAGACATATAGCTTTTAATTACCCCCACTTCTTATTCATTCCAACGTTGAACTGAACGGGACTTCAAAACACGAGTTGCACTACTTTTTCCCAACGATTACTTAATTTGCGAAGTTTTCAGCGATCGCATTTTGTATTCGCCATGCGCAATGTAAACTAAGCTAACTTCAAGTCTGAACTAACTTTGACAATAATCAACCGTGGGGAAAATCGCCCACAAGTCGGTGGAAACTATGTAGACAAGACGAATCTTCTTAATTCTGTGTAAACATGTGAGCTTTGAGGGGCATTGTACGTACATGGCGTAAGTAGGTGCAAGTCTGGTAAATTATATGAGAATTACTACAGGGTGATTGGTTAAAAGTGAGCAATACTTTAAGGGAGTGAAGTGCTCATAAATATGAGCAACTTTTTCTATGGGCCTAATTATTAATTATGATAAAAATATCTGCTATCCTATCGCCTACAATGTTTTCGAGTTACACGACTAATATGGAGCAGCTGATATTTTTTTGCGATTTCATGATCGATACCCATATTAAAAGTTGTTAATTTTCATGAGTACTACACGGCCCTAGAGTTTTGCCGCAGTTTTACAAATCATCTAGTATAGCTGTGGCTTTGCATTTCATTTCAACATTCAGAGTAATTTACAGCTTTCGTAAATAGTTAAAGTGAAGAACAATAAACACTAATGTTGTCCAAATACAAATTGTTTGTTTGTTTGTTGTTGATTGTTTGTTTGGTTTGTGTTTTTATTTCATGTAGCCCGTTCACGACCTCAAGCCACATGCAGGCCGAGCGACGTTCAAGAGCGTAGCTCGTGTGCTCGTGGCCTGGCAGTAAGACTGCACCTGAGCACGTAGGCGATACCCATTCGCGTGCCCACGCCACCAACAAATCATCGCATGTCAGCGACGAATAGTGTGTAAATAATTGTGTTATTTTCTTTGAACATAAGTGACTTTGCTGAACTGAAATTGTTTTGTAGATTGCTTTCCATGTCTGGATCAATTATGAAATAAATTGCAATACAAAATTACCGTGTTTAGTTTGATTAAGACTTAATTCACACATCTACCCAACATGCTACTGTTTTTTTTTTGTTTTTATAGGCTTGCTCGTTTCACGAAGTAAATATACCTGAATGATTTTTTTTCTTAAAAATAAATCTGGTGATTTGTTTTTTAATTTTAATAACTTTGCATATGTTCAGGCTATCTTCAAACCCAACAAAATTGGTTCAGCAATTTAACCTCGAATATTTAATTGACAGACAGATTTTTCGACACATAGGTAAGTACTCTTCCCTCATATTAAATAATGGAATAAATTCCGCTTCGTTCCAAGGTTCGTTGAACTATAACATTTCAATACAATGTTCCGTAAGGAATTGTGCTCAATTTCTAAATATCAATAAATCCTGGGTGTTTAATGCTCTAAACGGCGATTGGTAGTGCCACCCGTCATTAGGCGAGAATTATAGCGATGGGCCAGCATTCACCACGGTGACTTGCATTCTAATTAAGGTGGCTGCTCCACCGTGGAATAATTTATAACGAAACTTTTTGGTGGCTTTGAAAAAGGTTGTCATAGTAAAGTTGTGTGACAGAGTGTCTTTTGTAGTGGTTGAACTTCAATGATTTACGAAAAATGTTTAACTTACACATTTTTAGAAGTAAAATCACAACTTGAGCTTTTAATGGGTGTCTTAATGAAGTCGAAAGGCACTTGTTCTCCCGTCTTTGCGATTTTTTTTTGTTCCGGACCGTATCTGGGAACCTTCTAGTTACGGAGAAATTGATGGTCAAAGTTTCAAATTTTTCTCCCCCCTTTACAATGCAATGCATCCATCAGCACAATGTTTGGGGAGCGTTTCATTGAGTCGACAACCGCAACTCTTGATTTTTCAACCTTTTTTTTGGGTTGCAATATCAAGATTTGCTTCCCAGTTGCTTCCCAGCAATTATTTTAGCGTAGAGTTACTTAGTTTGATAAACAGAATGCTGATGTTAGCTTCGTGAGGGGTCGGTTTACACCTTATATACTAAAAGGCGAAAACATCATTAGTAGGCAGTTGACAATGAATGAATTTGACTCTTTGAAAATCTTTATTATCGCCAAAACTTCGACTGACGAAAAATAAAAGCAGTTACATCAGTTCAAGTTGGCAGGTGATTAAAAATTGACGTGTCAGTAGAAACTGCAAAGAGGTACACACGTCGGCACATGAAGCTGAACATTACCAGTATAACTTGGTCTCGCTTTGTATAGATTTCCTATGCAATGAGAGATCCGCTTAAACTGGATTTGTATATCGTGATTGGCAGTTGTGCGTACCAACTGCGATCCACCCCTAACTATTTAGATGGAGTTGTTTGAAACTACGTTGACGCTAATTAGAGCGGTTCAGTTCCGTATTGCCGTAGCATGGTCACAGTATAGAGAAAAATGTAACCAGTAAACCAACTCAGCCCTTTTCGTGAAATCAATCGCGGTTGTTAGAGTTATCAAGTAAAATGTTTGTTACGTTGTGTCGTGAGGAAAGTTTTGAAAGTTTTTTCGAAGCTGAGTTTTGGGCTAAACATAACATTTGAACTTTTTGCCATCGATACGCTAAGAAGAAGAATGTGGTTGGCTATAAGAGTACAGGAAGACCAAAGAAACGATGGATGGACTGAGTGGAGGTGACTGCTGAGATGGCGAGTAATAGAGAAGTATGGAAGAAAAAGACATGCTGCGACAGTGAAAAAATAGAGATAAGAGCAGGAGAATGACGATTTTGCCCTACACAGTTAAAACGCAACTTGTCTCGATGCGACGGTGCCGACTTACTTGCGAGTAACTTGCTGCCTGAAGCTTACTTAGATTTGTGAAAACGCTTTGCATGTGTGTGTGAGCCGATTTCGACCATTTGATTCTAGTTGAATTACTGTAATTTAATACTATCATGTCTACTATGCCACGGTGGTTTTACGGCTGGAAGCCCGTTTATATTTAACTATTTACACTTAGAATAGTTTACGATTTCAATTATGGCAACACCGTGCGTATCTTTTTATGTGGACGCACGGAATTAGGCGTTGTAAGTGGGTTGTTTAATTTGCAGTTTAGGGTTAACTAGCCACTGTTTTATGGTAAGGATTTTAGCTTTATATATGTTTGAAATTAGTGCTATTGTTTGTTATGAAATAACAAATTTAGTTAATGTATCCTCCCACCAAAGCCGACCCCAATATAGTTGGGAAAAGGCTAGGCAGATGATGATGATGTATCCTCCCACCAAAATGTTCGCAATATTGGGACCAATCGTCACATGCATGTATAGTATACAAGGTGTAAACGGACCCTTCACGAAGCCGTCAACTAAAAAGCATTCTGTAGATAAAATTACAGTTACCCCACAGACGAAACTGAAATAGAAAGCCTTATAGCTCAACTCAACAACGACAGCGCTCCTGGGCCCGATAATCTTAATGTAAGACTAATAAAAAAAATCAAAACCGCCATTATTCACCCATTAACCTTAGCTTAGAATCTGGAATATTCCCGGACATATGGAAAGTTGCAGTTGTCAGCCCAATCCACAAAAGTGGTGCAACAGATATCCCAGATAACTATCGACCTATTGCCCTATTGCCTATTCTATCTAAACTACTCGAAAAAGTTGTAAACAAACGACTTACGAATTTTTTCGAGAAACACAACATTATTTTCAATAGGCAGTTCAGGTTTAGGAGGGGTAGGTCAACTGAAGATGCAGCCAGGCTTCTAACAAATATTGTGTCATTGACTGTCGACAAAGAAGAACGCACTTTGTGCACTTTCCTAGACCTGGCTAAAGCTTTTGACACCGTTTCAATAGATCTCCTTCTAAAGAAGCTGGATGCAGCAGGTATACGCGGTACTCCCCTAGAATGGCTTAAAAGCTACCTATCCAATAGAAGGAAATTTGTTAAACTCGGTGATGTCTCTAGCAGCCCACTTTCCATCAACTATGGAATCCGGCAAGGTAGTACGCTTGGTCCGACGCTTTTCTTACTTTATATGAATGATATCTTAAATATATCTCTCGCCAGCGCTGAAATAATAGCTTCATCATCATCATCATCATCATTTCAGCCGAAAGACGTCCACTGCTGGACATAGGCCTCCCCCAAGTGTCGCCACATTGACCGATCCCGTGCGTCTCGCATCCAGCGGATCCCCGCAACCTTTACCAGGTCATCGGTCCACCTAGTGGGAGGCCTTCTAACGCAACGTCTTCCAGTTCGCGGTCGCCACTCCAGAACTTTCCGGCCCCATCGGCCATCCGTTTTGCGAGCAATATGACCAAAAAAAAAATAAATAATAGCTTAAAAAAATAGCTTATGCAGACGATACAGCGGTCATATTTCATGGCAAAAATTGGGACCAGGTGTACAGCATTGCCGAAGAGGGACTACTCACAATAGCTAATGCTCTTGATAGGAACTTACTAATCTTAAACGTTAAAAAGACTAAGATAATTACTTTCTATAAGACCACGACATCAAGACCCCCCCAACACCTAACTCTCACATTTCATTCTTGTTCCCATAACCCTAACTCTCGAACTGCGGGCTGTTCGTGCACTGTGATTGAGCGTATACAATCAATTAAATATTTAGGAATTACTTTAGATGAGAACTTATCTTTTAAACCACAAATACTCGCACTATCCGGCAGAGTCAGGAAACTTATCTACATCATGAAAAAATTACGTGAGTGCACACCCCCTCCTATACTGCGTACTGTTTACTTTGGTCTCTGCCAGTCCGTCCTTCAATATGGTATTTCTGTCTGGGGAGGTGCAGGCAATGCCACATTTATTGAAGTCGAGAGAGCACAAAGAGCGGTCATTAAAGTAATGCTCAAGAAACCTTTAGTCTATTCAACAGACAATCTCTATAAGGATTTCCCGGCCCTCCGTGTCCGACAGCTTTTTATCCTAAATGCAGTACTACAAACACACAGAAAATTAAAATCCAGACCAGATTACACAGAGATAATCTCAAAACGTACATTTAGGATACCCATCCCCCAAACAAACTCTCTTATGGCAAGACGCTCTCCAAACTATTTATATCCACGCATATACAACGAAGCTGTTATGAACTGTAACATAACAGACCTCAAAATATCCCTGTGTAAAAAGGTCATAAAGGACTGGCTTCTAACACTCTCCTACGACGAAACAGAAAGGATTATTTATAAATAGCTACATAAGAAGTAAGACTAAACAAACTGATAGCGCTCCTTATCTCACTCTGATACACACACGCACACACATACATACACACACGCACACACACACTCATACACATACATACACACACGGACACACACACAAACGTACACGCTCACACAAACCCACGCACACACACATTTAAGTTGAATCTTGTTTGTGAATAAGTATTGTTCCTAAGTTTTTGTTTTTTACTCTCTTAATTATATTTTCCTTATTTTTACTTAATTTATAAATTTTACTTTTAGTTTCATTTTGTTAATAATCACCGTATACGACCTATTTGTATAATAAAACGAAAATGTACAACTCTGATCCCCAAGATACGGACTAACGTCTAGTTTGGGGATCACCGTTCAAATTTCTATATTTAATGTACATGATAATTAATAAATAATTTGAATTTGAATTTAATTTAATTTAATTTGAATTAACTTTTTTCTGTACGCAAAAATTATTGTTGGGAAACTACTTTTTTTTGGGGTAAAAAATTACGTTTTACGGTAAAACTCATCGTAACGAAATAAAAACATTGTGCTGGTGGATGCATTGAATAGTATACGGGGCATGGAGGTTTTGGAGGCCCAGGTATGGTCCAGAACAAAAAAATGATCGTAATAACGAGAAGAACAAGTGCCTTTCGGCTTCGTTAAGGGTATTTTTACATCCTTTGTTATGTACGTTTTAATTTATCTGCGGTAAAGAAACTATTAGTACAGAACTGTGTTCAAATATGACAGGTGCTACAACATTAGTTTTAGTATATGCGAAACCTGAAACACGTGTCTAGTATTTTTATGTACCTAAAGAATCTATGTACAAAATTTCAAAACTGTATCATGAAAAATCACAAAGTTAAGCTTGTTCTGTTACCTGGTTGTCCGCACAAAAACGTGGTCACCACTCGGCGCCACCGCGCGCGTGCCTCCAGCGTCGTCTTTAGCTCATTGATAATAATAATTTGGCAGTAGGTACCTAAGTGATTGCGATAGGTACTAAGTGTCGCTCGGTGTCCAACTTGTAGCCTTTTTCAAATATTTTTGGGAAAAAAATATAACATGGTTTAAAAATTATTATTGGAATCGATTCCCTGATTCTGAACAAACTATATTCAGGTTTCGCATATACTAAAAAAATGTTGTATAATATGAGTGATAAATCTGGAATTTAAACACCATTGTTATAAATCTCATGCTTTCATTGTTTGGAGCGAAAATATTATTATTTTTAACATATATATTCACAACATGAAATAAGCTTACCTAGTATTGCCTACATAGGTACTTATACAAGTAATGTGGAATATATTTCATACCATACCAATATTTTATTTTGGATTATTAAATATAGTTTATAGCTCTTCGGGCATGTAATTTACGGCTAAGACTAGTTAAAAACCTATTACAACTGGTTTAAATTATGCTATAACTTTAATTGCGCATGTCATAAAAACAAACACCAATAAAGGATTGAATTATGCTGAAATGCTGAACATAATATATTTTCATAAAGAAATATTGTTATCCGATGCGAGTCGCATGGGACCGGTCAATGTGGCGACACTTGGGGGAGGCCTATGTCCAACAGTGGACGTCTTTCGGCTGAAATGATGATGACGATGATGAAAGAAATATTATCGAGTTTAATTCTTTAACACTACGCATAAAGTCCTAAATTACACATTCTATTTTAATAAAAATCTTAAATTCACTGTTAAACAAAGCAAAGCGTAACTAACCATTGGGTTCACGAGCTTGGAATTTTGCATAACAGTGCGTCATATAACATAGATGAATAGGTGACGGAGGAGCTCGTGGCTACATAATAACAGCCACTCGGGTCGATCTTCAGATTAAACCGCGCTAGCCTAGGTTGTTCCGTGGATGGGACCTATTACATAGGTACCGAGTTTCCTCCGTGCCTCGGAAAGCACGAGATTCGGTTCCAACTGTCATTTGGAGAACTTTGACAGTCGTTTCAGGTAGTCAGTGGCCCGAAAGTCTGACAACCAGTCTTACCAAGGGGTATCGTATTACCCAGTACTAACTGGGTTGTGAAGGTCAGATAGGTAGTCGTTCCATGTAAAATACTGGTATTCAGCTGCATACGGTTAGACTGGAAGCCGACCCCAACATAGTTGGGAAAATGATGATGCTGAAGATGGATTTTAGAAAATACCTTTTATATGTGTTGGTTATAAGTTTGTATGGAAGTTTTTTATTTCTGCCGATGAGAAATTTCATCAACGACGTTTGATGTTGCAAAGAATAAGGATAATACGCACGTCGAAGCTATACAAACCCAGTTGATGCGGGAATTGTGCACATCAAGCTACTACAATTTGTCCAATTTCTTTGATATTTTTTTCAACTTTGTCGCTAAAGCGTTAGGTTCAAGGTTGAGTGGGAAAAATTGACAGTTTCAGGTAGTTTGATGTGCTGGCGGCTGTACAGGAAAACGATGCCAAGAGAAAACGATGCCATCTTATACTGTAAATGTATAGGTTATTGTGTCGCTGTGTGTACCTTGCCAATCATTCTACTCTAACGCAACGATATCGCATACCTGTAAAGAACGACCCATCCGTATCTCTAATTGAGCATTACACAGGGACATATCCATATAAACTGTCGTATGTGTAGTGAGGACACACAAATATCCAAGACTGCAATAACAATTAAGCAAGTTGCAGCAGTTCGTGGTGATTTGGGCGCAGCGCACTGGAAAATGGGCGCTACAATTATTACCACCATTGTTCCTGGGTTGTTAGGTCTACCACATTACAGGTGGAACAGAATTCTAGTTTTAGGATGATGAAGAATTGACCAATAAAGATAGCTTGTATCTATGAGTATGGAAAGGCAAGGTAAAGGCAAGTATCGAGAAATGTTCACTGAGAGCTAAAGTTAGAACTTACCGCCAAAATTGGATTAACAAAATATGAATTTTGAAATAGAACTAAATGACAAAAATATTTTGCTCCATCGCTACATGTGGAATACATCGACGCACAAATGGTGACCACGTATTCAGAAATTTATCATCGGTCATTTAAAAAAAAAACAGCTTTTCCATACATTTTGACCGCAGATTTTGGGTTCAATATGATGGACTGAATACGTGGTAAGCGTTTGTGTGACGATGTCCCTTCCACCATGTATATCATTACAGTGAGTTCATGTGTTACAATGATCAAATTAAAACGATAACCACAATCATTTTGATAAAAATATAATATCCATAATGGAAACGGAATTGATGACATCAATCAAACTGACGTCATTATTACCCCTAAATATTATTTTGATACACGGTAATTCTAGTAATTTCACGTGTCCTTGAATTTATGATTATTACCTACGCATTAAAATCAGGTAATTCTGTAAAGGGCGATTTCATGATTTATGACACATAATTACTTTGTGAATACTTTTTATTATGTCTTTGCCCTTGAGGGTTTCAAGGTCATTTTTGAACAGATCTTAAAAAATAACGTCCTTTTTCTCTAACCCTAAATTAATGCCTTTTATAGTCGAAAAATATAACAAAATATCATTAACGAAACACGAATTGTATTACAGAATACTGAATCCGTAATGTTTCCAACTTGTATTTAATACTCAACGCGGCGTAAATAATTTACTACAAATTAAATACGTATAATTGATATTGACTTCTGTCGTGCCTACTTATTGGTCGTGTATGAAACGAGCGAGACGACATTACATGCACATGAGTGCGTCTCTCTCTGTCCCAGTACATTCGGTGGCTCAATGGGACATAAGACGGTAGACAGTGAGCAATTGTAAGCGGAAGCATTTAGCGAACCGCGACTGAGGGTGTCTGTTCCGTCAAATTATATGTAGAATGCATGAATTGTGTGACGGTAATTAAACAGGAATGTTCGGTTTTAATGGCCTGCTCCATGTTAGCACTTCCTATAAGCTAAAGTCTTGATTTTGTATGTAGCTGCAAGATAAGTTCGCTGAAACTTTTCAGGAGGTAGTGAAACGGACCATAGTGACTAATGCTCTTTAATAATATTTGTACAATTATCTTGATTTTAGATACCTAATGCTAGGTAGTAGGTGGAGGATAACATCTGCCAGGGCTGCGGGACTGTTCGAAAGAGACACCGTGGCCCTGGAACACATAGGGCAAAGAAGGAACATGGATGGGTTTTAGTCAGTACAAGTCTGACACTCCCTTTCGCTCCGCCCAGAGTGGGGGGGGGCCTGGTGATGATTTCCCATCCAAAAAAAAAAAAAAAAATGACCAAAAAATTATAAGCAGAGTTCAATTAATCAATAAAAGGCCACAAAAAGCGAACTAAAAGCAATAAGTACTAAACATTTTTATTATTTAACGAGCGTATGCCCGCGGCTTCACCCGCGTGATGTTCGATAATTGTCCCATAAGATCATACTACCGGGATAAAAATTGTATGTATTAATCCAGGTTATAAACTATCTGTGTGCAAAATTTCATTCAAATCCGTTCAGTAGTTTTTGCGTGAAAGAGTAACAAAGAAACATCCATTCATCCATTCTCACCAACTTTCGCATGTATAATATTAGTAGGATTAGTAGGACTTTAAGAATTTTCATCATCATCATTATCATTTCAGCCGAAAGACGTCCACTGCTGGACATAGGCCTCTCCTAATGTCGCCACATTGACAGGTCCCGTGCGACTCGCATCCAGCGGATCCCTGCAACCTTCACCAGGTCATCGGCCCACCCAGTGGGGCAATTCTTCGGGCTACGTCGGTAACTTAAGAATTTTCAATACAATAAAATATCAGCATAACCACCTAACTGCGTATATCTAGACTTAAAACGTTTAAACCCTAAAACCATCAGGCGTCGACGAGGCTCATAACCGTAAAATACTTGGCACTTTTCTTATAAAAAACGTTCCACTCCCAACTCATATACTTTAAGTTCTATTCTCGAATAACGAGTATTACTCCGATAGTTTTTTAAAAACTTCAAAGTACGTAGCTAAAGCACACTCATTTCTACAAATGTTGGCAGAATAAGAAGTAAAAAGAAAGAAGTAATTTTTTACTTGAAACGGAACGCTTCCCCGGGATTTAAGATAATATAAATTCATATGGATATCGACAAAGTTCCCCGTCTAAAGGGTACCAGATTAAAAGTAAGGCCGCTCTCATGAAATTATAATTTAATTTTTTCCAGCGATATTCATTCTCTTCCGAATACAATTGTGAATGCATGATGCAGGTTGATTCGCGAGACGTATTATTTATGGTAACAATATACGTTACCACTTCTCATATTGTGTATCTTTATTCGTTGGAAAATTGGTTTTGTGGCTGAAATGTTATTTTTATTTTGTTATTAACTTGTTGGAAGGAAGATTTGTGAGGCGGTTATGATATTTTTACGCATTTGAAATTAAATATGATTTTATTTGTCTGTTAAATTGCCAGTCTATACAAAATAAATTAATTCGTGCTTATATTTAAGCAACGTTGTAATGGGGCCTTTCATCACATTATGTTAATAGTATTCACAATTTATACAATAATGTTTATTGGTTTATTTAATGTTATCTGCTAATCGAAGTGGAATATTTAAAAAAAATAATGTTCATCAAAGTCTTTTTTTACAATTTGTTTTAGAATAACCTTACATATTTTATATGTATTATTTATTATAAATAAAAAATGATACATAAATAATACAGGTACCTACGTATTGTTCTATCTAACGGTTTATATTAGAATTTCGTTCACAGGTAAATTTGAATTTGCTTCGCTTATTAAATTTTTAATATAAAAGCTTGGATCGCGGTATATCGTGATATTTTGCTAAATAAAACTACACCCAGTCGCAGTGGCTGTGTTGTTTAAAATGCTGTTTTATCTTGAGCTATAAATATTTTAGTACTAGATCAATAAATGCCATTTAAGCCTACACATAATATATATACGAGTTAATGAAGTATACACTAACACAGTTGTTTCAAATTACAATTGACTGCTGAGCGTGAGGTCCTAGGTTCGATTCCTGGGTCGGGCAAAGTGTTATTGAGTTTTTCCATCTCGCGATTTTCTCAGTAGCATCCACGGAGTCTGGATTTATGCCCGGTTGATGGCAATAGGCTCGCCCCCTATTACGTGGAACTTAAACATAACTGGCGATAATAAGGGTGTACTATTAGATATACCTCTGCTTAACCCTTCGAGGATAACTGGCGTGATGTTATATTATGTTACAGGAGCGGTATTGTGTAATGTAATTATAATGCATTGTTTAAAAAGTTTGTAAGCAAAGCTCTCCGCTTTATATCAAGGTACCAAATAATCTGAACTTGAACACAAAACGTATTATTGTAAATGAAGAAGAATTTAGAAAGGAGGAGCTCGTGGCTAAATAATAACAGCCGCTCGGGTCGATCTTTACATTAAGCCGTGCTTGCCTAGGTTGGTCTGTGGATGGGTGACCGCCCATTACATACCGAGTTTCCTTCGTGCATCGGAAAGCACGTTAAGCCGTTGATCCCGGCTGTCATTTGTAGATCTTTGACAGTCGTTAGGTAGTCAGTGGCCCAAAAAGTCTGACAACCAGTCTTACTAAGGGGTATCGTATAGTACTGGGTATATATATTACCCAGTACTAACTGGGTTGTGGAGGTCAGATAGGCAGTCGCTCCATGTAAAATACTGGTATTCAGCTGCATCCGGGTAGACTGGAAGCCGACCCCAATATCGTTGGGAAAAGGCTAGGCAGATGATGAAGAAGAATTTTGAAATTTCAAGTTCATTTTCAATCATTTAAATTCGAAATGACAATGTTTTGGGTACGAGTGTTTGTCAAATTATCATAAATATGAAATCATCTAATTTTGGGAGTAAAAATTAGTTTCCCTAACCGCGCGGTGTGAACTGTTTCACAAATGAGCCCGCTTTTGAGCTTTCTCAACAATTTGTAACTTTGCCTATTAAGTTCTGAAAATTATAATTTTGTTCTGTCTCTCACTTTGTTGTTTTGTTATTAATTTAGGACCAGTTACTGCTACTGATTTAATCAGAATATGACTTTTATTAAACACTACACATTTCTATGGAAGGAATGAAATTAAAAATGAAATGAAATATTTTATTTACCAGATATAAATTCACATACAATATTCACAAACAGACACTAAAATAAAATAAATTAAACCTATTGACAATACACACCGACGCGCCGCTAAAAATACGAATGAAAGTATAATTGCTTTGTTACTCAACTATTGACGATTATTTAACCGTTTCTGATGTGTTTCTTAGTTTTTCATATACCTGAAAATAAAGTAATATTGGTATTCTTAAAAACTATTAACAATTATTAGAAATGAGGAAATCCGTAAGAGAACCAAGGTTACCGACGTAGCCCGAAGAATAGACAAACTTAAGTGGCAGTGGGCAGGGCATATTGCTCGCAGAACGGATGGCCGATGGGGCCGGAAAATTCTGGAGTGGCGACCGCGAACTGGAAGACGTCGCGTTGGAAGGCCTCCCACTAGGTGGACCGATGACCTGGTAAAGGTTGCGGGGATCCGCTGGATGCGAGACGCACGGGATCGGTCAATGTGGCGACACTTGGGGGAGCCCTATGTCCAGCAGTGGACGTCTTTCGGCTGAAATGATGATGATGATGATGATTAACAATTATTATTTCGTAGCAGCCTTCTGCTACGAACCTAAGAATAGTTCGAGCTCGTAGCCATGACCCGGATTCGTAGCAGTTTCGTAGCACTAGCTACGAATATATGTTGGTGTTTCAACGAATGTTTTTGTATGTACCTACTAATAAAGTAATGTTATTAAATAATCAGACTAGCCTACAACAGTATACGTTTTCAGTTAAAATGTAAATGATGAAACTACACGAATGTTTTGCTGAATTATGCCGGTTGTTCCAGTGCGGTCGCTCGGCTTCGAAAATAAATTATTTTATGCGTTTGCTAATTTATTCAACTCATTTGTTGCACAGTGGAAATTAATGAAATGAAAATTAATAAAATAATTTGCCAACGTATGCCCTGAATATTGTAGTCATCATTTATGAGTACGTGGAACGTAAGCTACAATTGAATGTTTTAAAATATGGGATTGTGAACGCATGATTGCGAGAATAATCGAATTATTAAATAAGTAATGGTACTTGCATTGCGAATATATGCAGATATTTATTTATTTATTTTAGTACATGGAGGACTTATAACTATATAAAAACAAACAAAAAGGAAACCATAGTCACCAGAACGCCAATTACAAATCCTCACGTATTTTATGGTGTGAGCACAAAAACAAAAAACACACCGCTTTAATTAAAATAAGAGCAATATAAATACTTGGTTTGCAGGTATGTTGACAAAACCCAACAGCACAATTTCATTCATTGAATGGCTATAAACTAGAAACGCTGGGTTTTAGAAAAATAATAGTAAGGAAAAAATAGATAATACTTCAAATCAAGTCTAGTTTTCAACTTGTTCTTCTTCTTTCGTACCAACGATGGTACGACTTATAAATTTCTTGGGACCAGTAAGTGTAACATTTTCACCTAGAAGTAAAGTAAAAGCGTTCTGTTTTATATTCGATATGAAAATCAATTCATCATCATCATCATTTCAGCCGAAAGACGTCCACTGCTGGACATAGGCCTCCCCCATGTGTCGCCACATTGACCGGTCCCGTGCGAGTCGGATCCAGCGGATCCCTGCAACCAAAAAAAAAAAAAATCCTTTATCCAAAATCCATTATTGCAATATAATCAGCCATTACATTTAGGTCGTCGTAAAGCCCAAGAGAGAACAAGCATAAGTCAAATAATTCTATGAAACAAACTAAAAAAAGACATACAGAAACATTCGCAGAAATTCGCCAAAACACAAACCGAAATACATGTACAAATTCTTATCGCTGACGGTGTTGTATCGTAACTTTTTGCTCGAAACTCTAATGTCTTGCTGATTTTAATAAACGAACGATTTGCATGCAGCCAGAGCGATTTACATTCCGACAAGGGTGAACATACTGTGAGAAAAAATTACGCTTCTGCTGTAAGTAATACCTGTGTATGGGCTGGTATCACACTTGGTGGGTGCGCATTCGCTCAGCAGTATTTGGTGATAAAAAAAAACTTTTATGCAAAAAACAATCGACTTCCAAAAAAAAAACACAAAAAAAGTTTAAAATAAAAAAAAAGTTGGTTTTATTTTACCCTTTTAGCTGGCGTATGAGAGCAGCCGTGGCCCAGTGGCGGCGGCCCCGACTTACTAGCAGGCAGGAGCATTTTTTTTATCTTTTTTGTTAGCCTGTTTGAGTGTCCCACTGCTGGGCAAAGGCCTCCCCTTTTTAGGCAGGAACATTACTTTGTGTAATTTATTTCATCACCACTGCTCTCAAAAATGGTGAAGGGAAATATCGTGAGGACACCGGCATGTCCTAGAACCAAAAATTCAAAAACATATGACATCTACCAACCCGCACTGGGCCTGCGTGGTGGATTATAGCCCACTCCCTCTCATAGAGCTGAGGCCTGTGTCCCAGCTGTGGGAACAATTATAGGCTGATTAAGTTGTCGTATACCACACAAATGCATATCACGAAATATTTTTTTACATTGTAACTAGAAGTTATTAAGGAACCATCATGCCGTCAACATAAGCCAAGAAGAAAAAAACCAAACTACTGAACCGAATTTGATGAATTTCTATGGGAGGTCACATCATAGAGCTGAGGCCTGTGTCCCAGCTGTGGGAACAATTATAGGCTGATTAAGTTGTCGTATACCACACAAATGCATATCACGAAATATTTTTTTACATTGTAACTAGAAGTTATTAAGGAACCATCATGCCGTCAACATAAGCCAAGAAGAAAAAAACCAAACTACTGAACCGAATTTGATGAATTTCTATGGGACCTATCGGAAAGAATATCCTTTCACATAAAAAAAAAGAAAATTTTCAAATCGGTTCATAAATGACAGAGTTATGAGGTAACAAACATAGAAAAGACAACCGACTTGAGAATCTCCTCCTTTTTTTGAAGTCGGTTAAAAATAATTTTAGCTCGGTCATCTGCCTTCGTCTTAGATCACTGTCGTAATCATCATAGACTGTTGTGACAGGACTCCCACGTCCCCCTACCGTCACCAAACTTCCGAAATTACGCCGGTGGGATGTTGGGCGAGGTCAATTGTTACACGAAATAAAATGGGTGTTGCCACTGGTGGGAGCATTGACCCCTTGCTCCCCGACTCAGTTGATCCGGGTTGTGAGGCGGTTGAACCTGGTCCAGTTCATGTGAGAGCCTCTCAGCGCCATCGACGGGATGCCGGCCAGCACTCCCTCGTCAAGCCCGACGAACCTCCTCAGCTCCCTAAAGGAAGCTAGGCTCCAAACACCCCTCCAAGAAATAGTGCAGGAGGTCGAGTGGACGCTCTCTTTACAAGGCAGTCCTAGTATGTCGGCAACCTTCTCCACGAGCTCCACGTGATTCTTGTTACGTTTCTCACGATGGAGCCCGTCGAGGGGTCGCTGACCCGAGACCACCTGTGCATCCACAATCACCCCCACACCATTCCTGGATCCGATGATGTCGGGCTTTCTGAGGCCCAAAACGGTCCTGACATGTGGCTCCTTCACCACAGACCACCCTTTGTCCACCATGGCAGAACAAATGACTTCCACTATGCAATTATGGCGTTCAATACGGCCGCCGTGTGTTCTGTGATACTGTTGGATGGTGTGTGCCGTCGTCTCCCTGACCATGCAACCTGTACGGCAGTTCAACTCCGACTCCACACCAGTCCTGCGCCCCCGTGTATTGCGGACTCGCGACGGTAGCGCATTAATATGAGTGTGCACGAACTGCACGAAGTCCCGGCCAGTATGCTGCATGCTGCGCGCCCGCATCCACTTAGTGGATGCAGGAACCTGCGGACACTCCCTCAACTCGAAGCCATCCACAGTAGCATGCACGGCTTCACGCCAGTACATAGCGGTCGTCCGCGCCCCTGACTTAGGGTTCTCTGCGGTGAATTTCCGGAGTTGCCTGTCGGCCCACTGCAGCTTCCTTCGGATCCTTTCGGACCTGGCGGCGGCCTTGGCCACTGGCCATCGCGATGAGTCCAGGCGGCCGAACCTCTTACGAATGAGATCCGGCACACATGTCCTCAGCGACGGGATCGCGAAACCGCCGTCCGTGGTTGCTGCGTGGAAATATCCGACAGGCACATCCTTGCTTTCCGGATCAGGACGTCGAGCATTCTCAACCTGTCATCCGAGATGTTTCCCAGCACGAGACCGTGTAGGAATCTCGGAATCAGGTGTACCCTTACAATTTCGAGCCGCTGTTGCGGCTTAAGGGGCGCCTTTGTGATGTTAGTTAAGGCTTGTTTGATGTCATGCTCTAACGTCACGCATCCAGACGCCTTAAAGTCTACGCCCAGATAGCGCCAACGTTCCACGCAAGTCACCTGCCTCAACCATCGCGACCCCACCTTAAAAGTGCGGCCGGTCAGGTGGTACACCTTCTTGCGCTTTCCGTCAGGCACCATCGAAAGCACAGTGCTTTTATCATGACTAATGAAGAGTCCCATCATCCTTCCAGTGTTCCACACACAGTCGATGGAGGATTGCATGCCCACCTTTGAACCTGCAAGCAGGACTAGGTCGTCAGCATAAGCCAGAGCCGAGACACTCTCGCCCTCCAGCCTATAACCAACTTCCCTCGGTAGGGCCGCTAGTATCACATCCATGGCCATGTTGAACAGCAATGGCGACAACGGGTCTCCCTGGCGAACTCCCTGACCCACTCTAGCGGGATCGCTGCGGGCTCCATTCACAACCAAGACAGTCTCGGAAGTGGCATACAGCCTCGCAACGTAGTCGCAGAATCCCTCAGGCAGGCCTCTTTTCCTCAGCAGCTCGATCAGCGCCGCATGCGACACCGTATCGAACGCCTTAGCAAAATCCAGCACCGCAACATGGCATTCACGAAACTTCCTCCCGCAGTCTCCCAGCACCGCGTCCAGCACAGCTGAATTCTCGAGTGTGCTGTCGGCGCAGATAAATCCACGCTGTCGTGCATCGGGAGGGTAGCATGCTTCCAGCCTCTTCGCCAGAACGGAGTGCATGTGCCTGAGAGGCACCGACGCGATCGAGATCGGCCGGTACTCCCCAGGACCTGCAGGCTTCTCCGTCTTGGGTACAAAGACCGTACGGCAGTCGCGAAGCTTATCGGGGACCTCCCCAGCCATCAGCCACGCATTGAATATTTCCGCCTGAGTTGCAGAGGGCAACGTATTCCAGGCCCCAGGGAGAATTCCCTCAGGACCCGGAGCGGACCTGTTGTCCACCCGGCATGCCTTCACCTCCTCAGAAGTGAAAGGCGTCCACAGCTGCGAGTAATCTCGGCTACCCCCGTGCTGCTCCGAGCGCTGTAACGTGCCCAGAATTTCCGGTGTGAGCCCCGGAGCGTCAGACACAGCCTCCATCACCGGTCGCCAGTAGGCTTCCAGTTCAGCAAAACTGTGCTTAACTCCCCGAGTTTGTCCGTCGATCACTTCCGCAGCAGCCCTGGACCTACAAGTCCTGTACAGCTCCTGCACACTCGCGTACTCCATTCTACGCCGCTTTCGCTCAGACAATCTGGCATTAGCAGATTGGGCAGACTGGCCTTTGCGCCTAGGCCGCTCCCGCCTTTTCCCGCCACTGGCACCCCTCGCCATCCTCGCTTCGGCCCTCTCAACGAGGTCCTCTACAATTTTGACGAGGTCTAGCGCACTCGACAAGTCCGGGCTTTGCAGGCTCACGGAAGCCGGCCTGATTTCGGAGGGTCGCTCCGCCCCGACGAGAGGTCGCTCTGGCATCGAGCCTTCCACAGTGTCACCGCACGGGGAGCCTGCCAGCATTTCTGCCTCCCCAGGGGTATCCGGAGAAGGAGCCACAACGGCCAGGCACGCTTGTACCCGGCGCTTATATGTCTCATTCCTCCGGTACCCCTTTATCGCTTCCAGGGAGCGCCCCAATTGAGGCAGCTCCCTGAGAAGGTCCTGGTTTCTCGTAGTGACACTGCTTCCAGATCTATTCAAACGTGCCTCCGTCTGGGCTAAAAGCTCCACCTCCTCCTCAAGCCATCTCCACTTCACCTGCGGTGGAGCGGCTGCGGCGTTGGCCGTCTCAGGGTGGGCGCGCCTCTTGTGCACGCCCAACCCTATCTTGGTCCGGAATGCCCTGCTACATTCCGGACAGGTCCACTCGCCCTCCCCCCGCCTCAACCGAGGCGAAGTTCGAGACGTCGGACTGTCGGGTTTAAGGGTCGACGCCTCCGGCTCCTGTGGGAGGCCGGAGGTTCGACCGTCTCTTTCCTTTTGATGATCGAATGCAACCCAAAGAACCCATTGTGGTAGGGGGGCAAGCCCTACCACGGGTGCACCCACAGCTCTCGCTACCGCCCCAGCCGAACGAGCTGCTAGATTTGAGGTCCGAGGTCCGAGGAGGTTTTACTCCTTTGGTCAATCCTTCGGGGTGTTACGCGCTTCACCTCAAAAAATTTGAATAAGGGTACTACATGAGATGCTTCTAACGGACTGTCCTCACTAACCAGTCCGTCTTTATTCGGCAGTCGGTTTTTTTTTCATACATTAGTAGATATATTCGATTTTGCCGTCTGACTGCCTGTTAGGTCTAGCGCTGGCAAGCGCAACTACTGAGCATGAGGTAATGGGTACGATTTTCAGGTCGGGCAGTGTTATTGGATTTTTCCATCAGGAATTTCTCAGTAACAACCAGGGAGTCTGGATTTGTATCCGGTTGATGGCAATAGACTCGCCCCCTATTACATCGGATTTAAATATAACTGGCGAAATGTGAGTATACTAATAGGTCTCTGCTTAACCCTTCGGAGATTACAGGCGTGATGTTATGTTATGTTGCCGTCTGGCTGTGACCTATCATGCCGTCATGCCGACCAAAACACCTATGTGTGTAGCACCCCTTATGCTAAAAGACGCTAGAAACAAATTATGGGGAATATTGTGCAATAATAAGGTGGTATGGTGTCTCACTAATATTTCAGTATGGAGACCATTTTGTTTTATTTTGGTTAGTGTTCCTTAGCGCGAAGAAAGAATGTTTCTGTGTGTTATATTATTATTTTAGTATAATGTTGCCTTAGTACACGTTTTTTGTGCACAGCTGTTCAGTAAGGACATGATCGATTTACATTACAGGTAAGCAAGAGCGCTCATGGAAGTAAAACATATAGGGTGTAAACGGACCCTTCACGAAGCCGTCAACCAAGCATTATGTACATCAAATTAAGTAACTTTACGCAAAAATTAATTGCTCTGAAACGACTTTTTTTTTGGGATGAAAAATCACGTTTTACGGTAAGGTAGGGTTCTCAAAACATTGTGCTGATGGATGAATTGAATAGTACGGGGTTGTGGAGGAAATAAACTCTATAATCTAATGGGTACAGGGTAAAGGTACTTGTTCTAGCCGTCATTACGATGTTTCTTTTTGTTCTAGACCATACCCGGGAACCTTCTAGTTACGGAGATATTGGAGGTCAAAGTTTAAACTGTTTCATAAGTTTTTTTTCAATTACATGTTTTAAATGTTATAACTTTACTTTGCATATCTCCATGATCCGTGTACTATTCAATGCATCTATTAGCACAATGTTTTGAATGCATGCACATTACAAAAAGTTAATTCCAAGCAATAATTTTTACGTAGAGTTTTTTGTTTGATGTTCAGAATACTTGGCTCACGGTTTAGTGATGGGTCAATTTACAACTTGTATTGAAGAATATTATTTAGCTAGTTTTGTAGTTATAAAAAAAGAAGGAAACTGCTATTTAAGACGCCAATAACTTCATCAGCTAAAATCTCACCAACGTGTATTCAGTATCAAAGATTAATAAAATTACTTCGCTTATACTTAACTACTACTTATGTCAGCTTGGTTAAAGCCTGACTGATTCGATTGATTACAAGCTGAATGATTGAAAGGCATTATGAGAATACTAAGCACTTACACAATAATGATTGTGTTCCTTTTAATTTCAAGATTACGGTTTTTTTTTTTAGATTTGAGTATTGTTATGGCCAAAATAGCTTAGAAAACTATTATTCTATTGCAAGCCCGGTGTTGATTCTTTGTGTATTTTCAGTAATATTTTCATGCAAATTTTGTGTCAAAAATTTTATAATGGGAAAAAAAATTCTTCGTCAATAAAAACTTTTATGATCATATGGGTACTACAGGTTACATATTACCTATAGTATTCATCCTAAAGCATAATCTATAACATATATATATATATATATATATATATTATGAATTATATATATTAAATATATATATTGTCCGCGCGTACGGCGCGCTCACCGCCTCTCCGCGCGGCGCACCACCACAAAATCTTCGCCGCCTCCGGCCGACCGCGCGAAAGAATGGTGTCCTGTGAGTATCCCATGATTTGTAAGATTAGGCGATTTTAACACGACGCCGCGAACCGACGAGCAGCAGCAGTGATCGCATTGGTTTCTATGTCATCATCTGCCATCATCTGCCTAGCCTTTTCCCAACTATATTGGGGTCGGCTTCCAGTCTAACCGGATGCAGCTGAATACCTGTATTTTACATGGAGCGACTGCCTATCTGACCTCCACAACCCAGTTAGTACTGGGTAATACGATACCCCTTGGTAAGACTGGTTGTCAGACTTTTTGAGCCACTGACTGCCTAACGACTGTCAAAGATCTACAAATGACACCCGGGACCAACGGCTTAACGTGCTTTCCGAGGCACGGAGGAAACTCGGTATGTAATGGGTGGTCACCCATCCACAGACCAACCTAGGCAAGCACAGCTTAACCTAAAGATCAACCCAAGTGGCTGTTATTATTTAGCCACGAGCTCCTCTCTTGAATTTCCACTGTATTCAGTCTAATTATGGTTATAATATGAGAATGATTATTCCGGCACAATTTTTTAGCTCGTTACATTTGAATGGAATCTAATATCCATCTAAGTTAGAACTTTGTGAAGTCGATCTAAATTTGAGCGATTCGGAAGTTTTGATGAAAATTGGCTCGGTGAAACTTAGTCATTGTGGGTCTCGCACAGGTTGGGTTATAATGTAATTATGGTAAGTGTGTCATGTAAGTTCTACGTGTTTTTAAGATGGGTTTTGTACCTTTCTGTGTAACTAATTTAATGTGATTAAAAATATAGGAATATGCAATCTCTTAATGCCTTAAAATGTATATAATAAAGTAGAATTTCCAATGACAAATTGGAAAGAAAAGAACATGATAAGAAGAAATAACTTGGAAGTCCCTTATAAGAGTTACTATAAAATCCCTATATGAACCCTAATACACGTTTTTTAGCTACCGTGTAAAAAAATAATTAATAAGCACCAAAATAAGCTTCAAATTGAATAAATACAAATAATACAGAGTGTAAGAGACAGCCCTCCACAAACTGATGGGGTGAATTCAGTATATCATATTAAGATGACCGGTACAAGAAATTATTTCAGGAATGTTATGGGAATCCAATAAATGTGATTTATTTTATTTCATACGGAATGTATCATTACCGTGGCAAAACGCACGTAGTGAACGGCAAGCGCGACGACGAGTTCGATGAACTCTGTAGCTGCGCAGGAAGTGAATAGCTGATTTCACCCGTTGTTCGTTAGAGTATTTCAACATTCATTGTTGGATTCTTGATTTTAGCCGTATTATAAATGGAGTGCTCCGTACAGGGAATGTAATTTTACATTGAAACGTAAATGAAAAAAAAAAAAAACCGGAGAAAAATTCCGGTGAAATATGATTCAAAATTAGGAGCTGAATGCACCCTTATCAGTTTGTGGAGGGCTGTCCCTTACACCCTGTATTTATAACTGTGTCATCATCATTAACACCTTTATCCCAATTTATGTATGTAGAAAGGAAAGAAGCAGATTGAGATGCATTTCGGAACTCCAGCTGTGGTCTCTGATAGGTTCAGCTAATATGTGAATCAACCAAACATTATTTCAAAGTGCATAAGTATATTTATTAGCGACCCAATTACATCGTAGCATGCTGAAATCCACAGTAGCAGCACAACTAGTTTTGGTTGAATAACACCGTGTCATAAGACGTTACGACACAACATTATAATGTGATCCCGGCTCAACCTAACCTAAACTCAACAAAGAAAACACGACGGGACGAAAACAAAGGTCATGTATTTACAACCGCAAAAATATAGCCATTCTGTATGCAGTGAAATCCCGTAATCTGCTGTATATGCGGTGCTGAGCGGCTTGCAGAGATCGCACAGAGGTGATTTAAGCTGATTTTCTGCTTACGCGCATAATACGCCGACTGTGCAGTATAAGTGAGCTAAAGCCGTACATTTCTGCGGTATTTGAGTGGGATAGTTGGGTACCTGTCTGGTTAAGACTTAAGTCTGTCTGTTGTAACTACAGTTTTGATTCTCGTATGGCCAGAAATAGTGAGTATTTTTTTAACAGCATTGTTGCACAAATGGTCTATTTCAAAAATAGTCACGGCTTTTTTAAATAATGAAATATTTATTACTTTATTGGTACAAATTTATTTATTTCTCCAACTTACAACCGTCATAACAAGAAAAAGATTAAGAAATACAACTCTTCAATTGGTTTAAATGATATGTACGATAAATATTACAAGATCTTTGGTCTTTAATTTGTGACGAATCTACTAATGTAGTAGTGGGCATTTAGTTTGAATGTTTCCACATCACGGTTTGGACGTATTTCTAGTTTAAGTAAAAATGAGCGCAACAGAGGTGAGCGGAGCGTAGAGAGTAGATTCGACCAATTACAGGAGAGACCAGAAAAATTTCAACAAATGTGATTGGTCGGTTTCCTAAGGCTTCAGTCGTAAGGTACACCAGAAAAGGAGTAAAAGCAGTGTTTAGCATAACCCAAAGATTCTGAGTTAGGCCAAAGGAGACTGATTCAGTAGGCGCTTGCCTACCTACTTTCAACTTTGATCTTATGTGACGTATTTTGGGAGAGGCTTGATTCCAATAAATGTCAAAGGTATCAACTGCATAATCACTATTAGTAAAAGTTTGCCAAGACTGAAATACACTTACATAGACTATTAAAATTAATAAATTATCGCACGGTCTGCTATCATCTAACAATTAACATAGATAAATCTTTTTACATCAGAACTAGGAACAACGGAAAACTAGCTTACCGCAGCCTGCCAAGCTTTGTATGACAGTTGTTCTATTATGACAACTAGAAGAGATGAGGCCGGCGCCGTATCGCACGATGCACGCCTCCTCTATAAAACGTGTTATACATATCAAAGGAGAATGGCGAAGCGGCCTCCGCTCTTGTTTGTCAGGCTAACTTGGAGTTGGTTGTAGACCGGTTTTGCTTGTGATGTTTATGATAGGGATATTTTGCTTGGCAAATATTCTACTAACTAATTTTTTATGACCATATTCTGATTGCAAATCGCAGTATGCCACTGACCAACCATATCTGTTACGTTATATTTCTCATGAAAAGTTGTTATAAGAAAACTAAAAAATAATTAGGCCAACAATGAAATTAATCCTTCTCTCTATACGAACTGATATACCTCTATTAAGAATTAAAAAATATGCTTTTTTAGTGCTCTCTAAATGTGTAAATTGAGGAAGAAGTTAAGACTGTGCGGTGTCTATCAGTAAATTATTTATTAAAGATTTTTAATAAGCAAAAGATCCTGCCAACCCCTGCGTTTCCAGCATGACCTGATAAAATCGCTACTTCGCTTCACGTAAAACATTTTAAAAAGTTACATTCGTAGCGATAGTTCTCGTTTGAAGTCACACACTCAGCACCAACACAAGGCGAAATACTGACCTTAATTTTATTCAATTTGTAACTCTCGAACCCAAAACTTTCGTGATGCATGACTCGAACAGTAATTCGACTTTTATTGCTTTTACTTTGCCGGATATTTCGTAAAAGGTTCGTTCCTATGGGGAAATGAAAATAGGCAAGAATAATAATTTTGAATTGCTTCGTTAGTCTAGACAGGGGTACCAAAGGCTACTGTTGGTTTTGGATTCGATTCTCAGGCCGAGCAAATAATAAATATGTCGGATCCGGGCGTTAGTATAGACATGAAATGAGTCGGAAGTGCGCCGGTGGTGACATCACGCGACCTACTTACTACCCACACCACAGCGTGCTTCTACAGAGCCCTGATGTTCATCTCGATGCGAAGGCGACAGTCAATGTCTGATCGCGGCAGAGTTGAGACGTCTTGGAACTTTACCCGATTCATTGTGTTAAGTTGTAATCTCAAGTAATTTGTTAGTTTGCTAGAAACAGTGTATCGCAGCCAAAGTGTTTTCATAGCACGAAACCTATCGTAAATCCTGACATATCCGACAAATAAATAAATAATATATTTTTTTAATTCAATCCTTAGGCGGTTAGACCAAAGGCCTGATTCAGAAGGCAGTACTACTCGATATGACTCGCATTGTGAGGATGTTCCTGTCTCTGGAGACCTAACCACCGGTAGCTTAGATCCTGCTCCCGACACCAGCGGAAACCTATTTTTATATTTTTTTCTAATATGTAAAAATATGAAGAATGCGTATTTAAATGAATAAACGAGATAAATAAATAGACAGAAATATAGATACATAGTTATTTTTATATATTTATTTTGTACCCAAAGGTTGACTGGTAGAGAAAGCCTTGTGGCATTAAGTTCGCCTATGTACCACTATTGTACATGTGAAGTTTAAATAAATAAATAATAATAAAATTCTTTATTTCAATACAGCGACCATATTGTTACAGACATCTTATGATACAACATACAAACATTAATATGTTTCACAGATAGGTCCCCTGGCTCCCAAAGTAAGTTTTCACCTGTGACTTGGGAGACCTTGACTTGGTATTTCTCCATTAAAAAATACATTATGCATGTCATAGCCTCATAGGTAACCAAAAATATAGCGAAAAAAGAAAAGTGTTGTTGAGTTTTTCCATCAGGAATTTCTTAATAGACTGTAGTCAGGATCTGTGCCCGGTTGATGGCATTATGCTCGGCCCCTTTTACATGGGCCTCAAACACAACTGGTCAAATGTGGATGTAGGTTTTAAAATTGTTATCAATCTTGGTGTCTTACTAATTACTACTATTATAAATGTGAAAGTTAGTAAGGAGAGATAGATGTTTGTTACACTTTCACTCAAAATCTAATGAACGGAGTTGGATAAAATATGGAGCACAGATAGTTTATAACCTGGACATAAGATACTTTTTATCACGGTAGTACGATCCCGTGAATTACGATTCACGGGATCGTACACGAGTGAAGCCGCAGGCATAAGCTAGTTACTAATATTTTGTAAGTTGTGTTGTTAAGTCTTATTAATTTTCTATAGATTGCTTTGTAAATGGTTTTTTTATCAGACGTAAGTCAATTTACATGTTATTAAATTTATTATGTTTGTGTCACGGTGTTTAAAATTGCGAATAATTTCAATTTACTTTACATATTACTATTTAATGATAGTTTTATTTAAACATATTATTGTATGACCAATCCTTCTCGATTATACAAATATATTCAGCAGTATTGCTAAACTTACTATTATAAATAACGTTTAAGTCATTCAAGAGGCATCGTAATTTATTTGTAAGGGTATGTATTGAATTCTTAAATCACGGTAGCTTTTTGCACTGGTAATTAATTCCCTCCTCCCATTGTATTAGATGGTATTTCAACATACCTAACTGGCGAAATTTTGGTGTACACAATTCTGCCTTACCCACAGGAAATAAAAGGCGTGATGTTTTTATTCAAAAGATTATTTCTCAAAATTAAATTTATTTTTTATAATTTTCTTGTATCGCATACCAGCTAAAACTAAAAATGTCTCAAAACTGAAATGTCAGCAAAATTTTCAGAAAAATATAGTTCCGCTTTCCGCGTTCTATATCGAGTTAACGAACTAGCACATAGTAGAAAAGCCAATTTCCTTTCATATAAATTAGAAGCTGGTGGCTGATATTTCAAACTGTGGGGTAGCCTTTATCGGGCCGGTGTCACGGGGAACAGCAGTAACGTGGTTCTTGGCTGCCGACCAACCCTAGGAGCCTCGCCTGTCGAGCATTGCTTCCTCGCTAGCTCTCTAATTTTTCAAAACAACATGGCAGAGGTCCAAGATGAATAACACGTTATTCTGATAGTGCATACATTTTATGGATTTATAGTCGGAAGCTTGTTTGTTGTGGGTTTAAATTTATATTTACGGATGAAGTCTTACGACAAAGGTTTGGAAGTAGATACTGAGTCGAGTAAAGTATCGGTTGAGGCAAATACTTGTATTATTATTTCTTTGGTCTTCAATCGATTTCGGAAATTAAGACATACCTACTACATGTAGAATTTACACTTATATTGTGTCATTATGTCCTGCGTATGTCTCTTGTCCCGCGAACGTCAGAGTTGCCACACAAAAGGCAGTATAATTTTTAATATTTTTATACGCAAACCCTGCGTAGGGAACTAACTACAGCTGTTTTGATATGGAAAGAAAAATTCGAGTGCGAGCAGGGTGCGATGGTCTAATTGGTTAAGACGTCCGGTGTACTGAATCGGAAGGTCGCAGGTTCAAACCCTGCTCGCACTCGAATTTTCCTTTCCATGTCAAAACAGCAAAAGGTAGTAAAGTCTCAAATAATTATTTGTGAGTATGTTTGTAAAGACAGCAGACAGGACACTATTTTATGTAATAACTAGCTTTTGCCTGCGGCTTCGCCCGCGTGGATGTCGAAAAATATCCGATTACTTACCTTCATCCCCCTTTTAACCCTTCGGGGGTAGAATTATCAAAAACGCTGAGACTCGTATAAATTAATTTTCAATCGTCAGCCTAAACACAAAATTTGAAGATCCTAACTTCAAAACTGAGGGACTTTCATACAAGCTTCCATCCCCTATTTTACCCCTTTAGTGGTGGAATTCCCAAAAATCCTTTCTTAGTGAACACTTATTCTTTACAAAGAACACACCCTCCAAGTTTCATGTCTCTAGGATCAGCGGTTTGGGCTGTGTGTTGATATATCATTCAGTCAGTCAGTTTACCATTTTATATATATTGATAGAAGATAGATAGATTCTCTTGGATTAAGGGTAAAGTTTATAAACTGCTATCAAAAAGCCTGGTCTAAAAACGTTTTCAATAAACGTCAACCAAAACAAAAAGATAAATATTTCATAAGTAAGTCCAGTTCAGTTGCAATAAAAGACACGGTATCTAAACCGTTCCCAGCCAGTGCGGCGTTTAAAATGGTTTCCTGTCTGCAGCAGACACTTGGGTTCTACTCCAATAGTTATAAACTGAATCTTTTTACTAAGAACTATTTCAATGGAAGTTTTCCTTCCAGCATTTTATTGAATGTTTAATGTTGCTTGCGAAATATGAAGTGAATTTCGACTACCGAAGTTCGAATGCTCGAAATAACTTTGAAAGTTTCAAGTTTGCAATAAATTCGTTACAGGTACAAGATTATTTATTTTTCGTTTGTATACTGCAGACATTTTTTGAATAGTTTATTACAGTATGAAATGTATTGAATTTGAATAAATAATTGTTCTGTCTCGTAGCTGTGTGTATGTTATACGTATTTACGAAATATTTTTTGTACAAAACCTGGATAGCTTATGAATTTTTTATGACTTATTCTAATCAAGTTAGAAAAAACAGCGCCACACTTTCGAAAAGTAGAAGAATTTTACACAATTATCAAGGCATTCACTTGGGACTGCAAATGTATTAAACAAGCTTAAATTCAAGAATTTAGCACATCGTTGTAGTCTAGACCCTCTTAAGCAGTTTAAGTTGCTCAAGTAGCGGCATTATACCAGTTAGCACACTTTGTAACACGTAGGAGACGATCTTTATAAGCATAAACTATATTTTGAGAGCTTAAACAAAGTTCCCTGTGTCGTAGCTACAATGTTCATGTATACTTACCCAGATAAATCTGCCTCGGAACACTTTATTTCACTTTAGCAGGGAGTTTTAACAGTTTTAAGTAAACACAAAGTTCTGAACTCGTCTCAGTTACAGGTTTACGTGTGCTAAACAAGTCTGGTCGTGTGTTAGAATACGATGCGAAGTTCGGAGCCGCGTGCGCTGTCACTATTAGCGCTTCGAGAAGCTTTCCTCAAACAACTCCCAACAAAGGGGAAGTTCTTCAATTTAAGATTGTTGTTATTGAACGGTATTACATGTGTTAATCAAAGCCGTGTAATTTTATTTGAGTTTGATAAACTGCCTGATTCTGTGTCCTTGTAATGATAACAGATGGCTGTACGCTTTGCGTGGATTTAGTATGTAGCAGTATTGTTTTCCTTGTTCGTGAACAGACTTGGAAATGTTACGTTGATTTTTTTTCGTGGGAAATCAAAAGAAAATTTCCATCGTACAAAATTGTTAAATTTGAATACACACTCATGTAGGGGAAAAAGAAAATAAACGTGCACGCAAATTTAAAAATTTCATACAGGTATGTAAGACTGGCAAATGCACTTTAGCATGAAATTATGACCAAAGTCCACAACAAATCTCCGCTAAATCGTGCATCTGTTTACCGCCAATCCTTTTGTTCCACGTTCACGTGTACCGAGCAATCAATTCGCGAGTTTTTGTCTGAATCCCATAGGAATGACGAGAGCTCTGCTGTGAGTTCCCAACTAATTGCCTGCGGCATTGTTTGCATACATACGGGTACCTCTGCATACATTTGTGCATTCATACCTATTGATCCAATCTGACTTTTATGTTAAACCCCTTTCTACTTTACCATATGGCTGTATAAACTCGTTCCACGTAAAGCCTTTTAAGGAGAGTAAACATCATTGACGCATCGCGGGCGTAGGTTAAAAATGCCCGGCCGTTTTTGTCCCGGGCCTTTCATAACCTTCCCGTTTTATGTTCCCCGGATACGGCTTTATGTAGTGTGTTGCAGTTAAAGTGTAGTCAAGCGAGCTTCAATCTAAAGTGACGGGGTACTGATAGACGTACTGATAGTAGGACGGCACGAGAAGAAAATTATTAGAATGGGCAGTAATAAAATGTTCACTTGAAGAATTCGGTTTTCTGGTACGAATCTTATCATTTTCCCATTTCAAAAGGCAAAAAAAATATATCACTTTTTCTTAATGTTTGCCTAAGGGTAAAGTCGAAGGTAAATCATAAATCATATTTATTTCTGTAAATTGGTTTACAAAACTCTTTTACGTGTCACTACATGTTCTGTTTTAAAACTAGATGGGAACGGTGTTTCGTAACTGACTACTCTGAGAAGAAACATCCGAAACAAACTCAGAGGTCACCGTCTCTTTTAAAGTCCAGACATTGCTCAAGTCATATGAGGGCCATGTAGATTAATGTCTGAGATGGTCTTTTGAAGAAATAACCACACAGATTTGAGTGGACCTGTCCAGACAGTGCAAGCATATAGTTATACAGGGTGGATGGGACACCGACGCTAAAACAGTTACCACATATTCAGTACATCGTTCTGAAACCCCACATTGAAATTTTTCGTCGGTTATTAAAAAAAAATAGCTGTTTCTAACAAAAAATGTATGGAACAGCTGTTTCTTTTTTAAATTACCGAATTGTTCTCAGTAACGATCAGAAGTACCAATATCAGACCTATGGGGTAGATTCTACCCACTTATACAACCTTATTTTTAGTATATGCGAAACCTGAATATAGTTTGTTCAGAATAAGTAACTGAATTCAATAATTTATAAACCGTGTTATACTTTGTCCAAAAAATATTTAAAAAAAGTTACAAGTTGGACACCGAGCGACATTCAGTACCTATCGAAATCATTTAGGTAACTACTGCCAAATTGTTATTATCAATGAGCTCAAGACGACGCTAGAGGCGCGCGTGCGGGCGCGCTGCGTGGTGACCATGGTTTTCTGCGGACGACTAGGTAACAGAACTAGCTTATAACTTTGTGGTTTCTCATGATACAGTTTTGATATTTTGTACATAGATTTTTTACATAAAAATACTAGACACGTGTTTCAGGTTTCGTATATACTAAAACTAATGTTGTATATTTTTCTATTTTCTTTAAACATCAGTGAATATTATTAGAGTTTTGATAGGATTTACTATCTATCTTTAAAGTTCAGTGAGACTAACAAAACCGCTGACGCGGCCAGAACTGAGAAACTTGTAGAGTGCTGACCAGTAGCACTTATGTGCAGGACAGACACCCAACTTAGTGTACTTGATAACTTCAGCTTGTTATGGGGTCCTGGTACTTTGAGCGCTTTATGCAAAGTATTCAAGGACTTGAAAATAAGGAAAGTTTTGAATATAGGTAATTTTAAACAAAGATGAAGTATCGATTTAAAAGTTAGAACCAAAAATTGAGTAAGTTAATTATTAAAAAGAATTTTATATTTTTTGGGTGACGCCATTTTTTATTAAAAAAATACATCCTGTGAGGAACTAAACATCAAATGAAGTCAATAAGTATAATGGCCGGCCAAAACTAAATTCATCAACGACTTGTATGACAAAAATTCACGTAAGAAATACACACTTGACACTGAAGATAAAATAGGACTTTCACATAACTGGACGACGGGAAAGAGAGGTGAAAAATGTAAAGAGGCCTACTACTACTGCGTATAACAAAATCGGCCTATATAGTTTTCATTGTTTGGACCCAGGTCACCTCTCTGTGAGATAGAGGCTATAATCCTGAACCAGGGCGCGTTGGTGTCACTTGTCTTCGAAATTTTGGTTCTGGGACATGCTGGTTTCTTCACAATGTTTTCCTTCACAATTTTGAGTACTTTGGTGAAACATATTTCGATTATGTTAAGTGTTTTCGTAGGTTTGAACTCAAGACTAGTAACTGCTATGTAGGGATCTACAAGGGCCGATGCCTGCCAGGGCTGCGGGACTGTTCGAAAGAGATACCGTGGCCCTGGAACACAAAGGGAAAAGAAGGAACATGGATGGGTTTTAGTCAGTACAAGTCTGACACTCCCTTCCGCTCCGCCCAGAGTGGGATCATGAAATGACCCCCTCATTTCATGATTTCACATCTGAAAAAAAAAAAAAAAAGAATCGTAACTGCTCGCCACTGCGCAAGTCTCTAAAATGACTTCAAAAGTATACACAGAAATGAACGAAAAATAAGTAATAACAGTTACAGCTGAAATACTAAAATGAAAAATAACGGTAAATTCATCACCATTTATATTAACTTCACTCATAATTAAATTCGTGTACGTACATAATTTTATAAATATGTGAACACTAATCGTCAAAAACAACAACAGTTACAAATTAGTACTACATTTACAATGTACAAGTTTTGGTACAAAATTAGTGAAACAGTCGAATAACGATACGCAGGAAATTATTATGGAATCTGAAATAAATGTTTTGTGAATGTACCTACACAAAATATAATAATTAAATTAGTAATAGTGAAAAAGTTTAGATCAGAATGATTGCGATGTGAAACGCATTAAAATTATATGCATGCTTTTTAGGTCGTTTGTACACTACAAGGAATCTTACTGTCCGGTCTTTTATGTCCGGTTTTTTTATGGTCCGATATGACACACCATAAATGGATATACTAGTTTGTGCACAATACGGAATTTAACCGACCGACATTTTACTATTTCCTATTCTGACCAGTTTTAAAAAAAAATCATATTATGTAGCTGTAGACATCCGATAGTAGTTAAAATGAATTATTTCGTCCAGCCTCAATTTATTGTGAGCACCTTAAATCTCGAAAACAAGTACTGTTCCCGAGGAAAACACAAATAATGTTCTTATGATAATAGATGGCGCCATGTGTCTTTCGAATCATGATTGAATCATATTATTAGAGAAACTTTAGTAGTATGTTAAGAGTTTTTTTTTCTAAATTAACGCAAGTGAAGCCGCGGGCAAAAGCTTGTTTGTAATACATTTATTTTATTGTATTTCAGAAATTGTTTCAGGGAAAACATTTGTTTAATCGGTTCCTACTACTTGCAAATTAAGTAATAATTTGCTTGGCAAACCGTGACAAAAGCCAATTTAGTTCTAGTGTTGAAATCTGCTATAATGCCACCTGTAAAGTCGATCCGTCTTGGTCTCTCACATCATACGAAAGAGCATTGAGCTCGACACGATGGCGGAACAAGCGAGAAAGAAAGCTTCGCTGGTAAGTAATGTGGCCTTTTTATATAGCCTTACATGTACATAAAGCAACGTCCTCTATCTGTCTATCCGTCTGTGCATTTATTATAATATTACTCTAGAACTAGTTTTCTCTTTAAAATAAAGGGTGTAAATAGACCCTTAACATAAACGAAAGGCACTTGTTCTCCCCGTCACTGCGATCATTTTTTTGTTCTAGACCATACCTGGGAACCTTCTAGTTACGGAGATATTGAGGGTCAAAGTTTCAACTTTTTCCTAAGTTTTTTTTTGAATACATGTTTTTAATGTAAGATTTTTACTTTACACACCTCAACGACCCTCGTACTATTCAATCCATTCATCAGCACAATGCTATGAGTGCTTTCCATCGAGTCCTACCGTAAAACGTGATTTTTCACTCCAATAAAAAAAGTCGATTCCCAGCATAATTTTTGCGTAAAGTTACTTAGTTTGATGTACAGAATGCTTGGTTAACAGATATGTGAAGGGTCTGTTTACACCCGGTATACAAAGTTCGGCAAAAAAAGTTAAAGGTGCCATCCACTATCATCAGGCTCATGTGCCTGACGTGGTAACTATCGGGTTAAGGGATTTTTCTCCCCTATAATTCATAGATGTTTCGATAGCTAGGTTTTAGTTTAAATACGTTAGTCAAGATCTACTTCGTGGCCTAGGCTAGCCTTTAAATATAAAGCAATCGACCACATCTTGTAGTAAAAAATATTCATTGGATTATTATATGAGATTATACGCTTAGTCAGTTTTCTACGAAAGTGTTTTATTAGGGTTCCGTATCCAAAGAATGCCAACTGGTCATAGTCCTTTTATATGTAAACCCACACCGTCCACACCATCTATCTGCCAAAAGGCTGCGGCATTTTAAAGGCAAACAATATGAAAGAAGCACATAAGACAAAATTAAAATGCAATACCTACACGGTGTAGGTTAGGTATAACTTGAAATAACATATCTTTTTTTTTCAGTCTTTTCTTTTATTTCCCATGTTTAAAATCTGCTCGATCATATAAATATTGCAGTGCAATATCGATGAACTGTTCAAATGGAAGAGATTGTTATCCCGATTGATATTATATATTACATATTATATTTATTTTGCCAGGGTGCTATTAAGATCTCTCTTTCATTCATCATCATCTGCCTAGCCTTTTCCCAACTGTATTGGGGTCGGCTTCCAGTAATACGATAACCTTTGGTAAGACTGGTTGTCAGACTTTTTGGGCCACTGACTGCCTAACGACTATCAAATATCTACAAATGACAGCTGGGACCAACGGCTTAACGTGCTTTCCGAGGCACGATAAGATTAGAGAGATGAGATGAGAGATGAGATGAGATGAGATCTCTCTTTCATTGTGTCTTCTTTAACCTGAATCTTCATAATGCAGGAAGGTTTCTTTCACTGCTCTTTCATCCGCTACTCAATGCTAGGCGAGTCTGATTTCAACTAATTCTAGGAAACCCTTTATAGTCAATAGGGTCACAGTTTCTGCTTGTAATTGCTACTTACGGGATATAATATTAGTGGAGAATGTAATTAAAGAAATGGGCGGATTTTTTCTCTAGTAGATAACGGAGTGGTTTTGAAAAGCTTATTTTTAGAGATACATCGTAATGTTTTAAATTCATCAAATAGTGTTACTGTCTCCAATCGCTATTAAAAAAAAAACTCTTTTCAGTTGTTCGTGTTCGCTCTAGTCATCACATGTCGAGCTGATGACGTGCCACAACGTAAACTACTATCTTCAAGCAAAAATGTGCATCTAAGTAAACTAGAATCATCAAACAATGACCTTTCACTCAGACGAAGACTATCTTCCAGCAACAGTTTAAGCGATAGCTTACTTGAGTTAGAAGCCTACGAGCCCCCTAAACTTGGCAGCTCAAGTAGCAATCAGCTTGATAATAATGCGTTGCGATTCGGTTACGGCAGCAGCTCTGCTGCGAGCGCTGCAGCTGCGGCTGGTTTCGGCGGTGCAATCGAAGCCAGCATCGAAGGAGGCATTGAAGCTGGCGTTGAAGGTGGATTTGGTGGAGGCATCGAAGCTGGCTTTGACGGTGGCGTAGAAGCCAGCGCTGACGCTGGTGCTAGTGCTGGCGCTAGTGGTGGCATAGGTGGTATTATATCTAGTGCCATCGGTGGTCTCTTTGAAGGTGGCCTCAGTGGTGGCCTAGGAGCTGAAATACAAGGAGGCATAGAAGCTGGCATTGAAGCTGGTGGTGGCGCAGGCGCATATTCTATGGGAGGAGCTTCTGCTAATTCATATAATAACGGTAGGTATATAAATGAAGGAAGCGCGGCTAACGCTAATGCTAATGCCTACGCCAACGGCGGAGCTGGTGGATATGGGTATGCACAAAGTGACGCTAATGCTAATGCTTACGCCAACGGTGGAGCTGGTGAGTATGGATATGCACAAAGTGACGCTAATGCCTACGCCAACGGTGGACCTGGTGGATATGTAAATGGAGGAAGCGCGGCTAACGCTAATACTAATGCCTACACCAACGGTGGAGCTGGTGGGTATGGATATGCACAAAGTAACGCTAATGCCTACGCCAACGGTGGAGCTGGTGGATATATAAATGGAGGAAGCGCGGCTAACGCTAATGCTAATGCCTACGCCAACGGCGGTGCTGGAGGAAAGGGATATGCACAAAGTGACGCTAATGCCTACGCCAACGGCGGAGCTGGTGGATATGGGTATGCACAAAGTGACGCTAATGCTAATGCCTACACCAACGGTGGAGCTGGTGAGTATGGTTATGCACAAAGTGACACTAATGCCTACGCCAACGGTGGGTCTGGTGGATATATAAATGGAGGAAGGGCGGCTAACGCTAATACTAATGCCTACACCAACAGTGGAGCTGGTGGGTATGGATATGCACAAAGTGACGCTAATGCCTACGCCAACGGTGGATCTGGTGGATATATAAATGGAGGAAGTGCGGCTAACACTAATGTTAATGCCAACGCCAACGGCGGAGCTGGTGGAAATGGATATGCACAAAGTGACGCTACAGCAAATACCTACGCCAACGGTGGAGCTGGTGGGTATGGATATGCACAAAGTGACGCTAATGCCTACGCCAACGGTGGATCTGGTGGATATATAAATGGAGGAAGCGCGGCTAACGCTTATACTAATGCCTACACCAACGGCGGAACTGGTGGAAATAGATATGCACAAAGTGACGCTAATACTAATGCCTACTCCAACGGTGGATCTGGTGGATACATAAATGGAGGAAGCACGGCTAATGCCTACGCTAACGGCGGAACTGGTGGATATATAAATGGTGGAAGCGTGGCTAACGCTAAGACTAATGCCTACGCCAATGGCGAAGCTGGTAAATATATAAATGGTGGAAGCGTGGCTAACGCTAAGACTAATGCCTACGCCAATGGCGAAGCTGGTAAATATATAAATGGTGGAAGCGTGGCTAACGCTAAGACTAATGCCTACGCCAATGGCGAAGCTGGTAAATATATAAATGGTGGAAGCATGGCTAACACTAATGCTAATGCCTACGCCAACGGTGGAGCTGATGGAAATATAAACGGAGGAAGCGCGGCTAACGCTAATGGTAATGCCTATACTGCCGGTGGTGGTGGTATTATTAGCGGTGCTGCTGCTGCCGCCGCTGCTGCTGCTGCGGCTGGGGCTGGTGGATACATAAATGGTGGTGGTGGTGGTGGAGTACATGGTGGTGGTGGGGCTACTGCTGGGGTGAGTGGATATATTGGCGGTGAAATAGGTGGATATTTAGGTGGTGGTGCTGCTGCTGCCGCTGCTGCAGCTGCAGCCGGGGCTGGTGGATATATTGGAGGTGACATAGGTGGCTACGGAGTTGGTGATGCTGCTGCCGCTGCTGCTGCTGCAGCTGCGGCAGGGGCTGGTGGATATATTGGAGGTGACATAGGTGGATATATAGGTGGTGGCGTTGGTGGCTACTTAGTTGGTGGAGCTGATGTATACGGTGGTGCTTCACCTGTAGCTGGGGCGGGTGGCTACATTGGTGGTGATGCTGGTGGCTACATGGGAGGTGGAAGCGGTGCATACGGTGGTGCTGCTGCTGCCACTGCTGCTGCAGCTGGGGCGGGAGGTTATATTGGCGGTGATGCAGGTGGTTATGTAGGTGGTGGAGAAGGTGCATATTTAGGTGCTTTAGCTGCAGCAGGGGCGGGTGGATATACAGGCGGTGGTGGTCTTGTTAGTGGTGTTGATGGTGGTGTGGTCGGTGGTGGTGTTGGGGGCTTTGTTGGTGCTGGCACGGGAGCTAGCGGTGCGGGTGGCGCTGGAGGATATACCTACACTACAACGTATGGCTTTAAATAACTCGAATGTCCCAAGTAGTCTAAAAATGAATATCTTGTCGAATTAAGTTTAGTTGTTTTATTAGAATATTTTTTCTAAAAAAAAATCGTAATTATGGTATGCAAGTCTTGACGATTCTACAACTGATTATTCTTATTCTTATTCTTTATTGCACACAAAATAACAAATATACAAACAAATTGCAATAATATAGCTGATTACGTGATTTTATACCCTTTGACATAATATTCTGACAGAAACACAAGACAGACTGATGAACATACGTCGTAATACTAAATAATCTGCCTATCGCCCCGTGCAAATCGTCCATATTGTTCATTGGTGCCAATAACAATTTACGTACTAACAAAATGATAGGCATGTTTCACATAATTGTAATAATTTATAAATTGTAGTTCAATTCCGTATATTATTCATGCATTACTCGATTACAACCTGTTTATTGTTAATCCGCTTCTCCGATTATATATAATCAATGTGACATGTGGACAGTATTTCGTTATTAAAACATTTTAAAAAGATATTACTTTATTTTTATAATTGCAGCAATATGATAAACTGGACTAGGTGGTCCATGAATGTTACTTTTATATTTATATGTGTATATTTAATCAATAAAAATTGAAAACGAGACGATTTGTATAGATGAAGATCTCAAACAACAATTTTAAAAAATACATTCATGGAATTGAAGAAGTGTTTTTATTTATTGCCTGAAGATTATACTATACCAAAATCTCACATTTACCAATAATCTGACGTTAAATGGCTTATTCTTTAACAATTACGAAAACGTTGGTTACCTTCACAAACGTCAGGTCACATACCTGTGCCTCGCGAGGTGTTAACGTTGAAAATGGTGGTTCTTTGACGGCCCACATATAAAACAAAGACATTTAAAAATAACCTGAAGCTATTCCATTCAACGAACCTGAGAGCCATCAGTTGAGAAAAGCTTACTATGTAACTAGAAACAGAGGCGACGGCGAAGCATGAGCTGCAGAATCTATGACGTTATTTATGAAACCCAGCTTAAACTAAAGCTTAGTGACACCTATTAGAATACCTTACATTCTTATGATCTTTAATAGATCGAAAGGTTGAACATTTTTTAACCCCCGACGCAAAAAGAGGGGTGTTTCTAGTTTGACCGCAATGTGTGTGTGTGTCGGTCTCTGGCATTGTAGCTCTTAAACGAGTGAACCGATTTGGATGAAATTTTTTATTTGAAAGCTAGTTTCTTGGCAATGGTTTTTAGATACGTTTTATTAAAATCGGTGTAGCCATTTGCTAGTTATGGGGGTTGAAAGTAGGTGTGAAAAATCGATAATTTTCAAATATACCCAAGTGGGGTATCAAATGAAAGTGCATGATGTTTATATTACAATTAGACATGGTTCATCAAAATCGGTGTAACCATTTCTAGTAAGGCTACACTGATTTAGGGGATGAATAATCGAATATTTTAAAATATGATACCCAAGTGGGGTATCAAATGAGTGAGCATGATGTGTATTACAATTAGACATGTTTTATCAAAATCGGCTCAGCCATTTTATTGACTTTTCAAATGTTTGTTCGTTTTTCTTTGTAGAGATGGGGGTTTTTTAAATTTTAAATTTTGTTGTATTGTTAATTTAACTATTTTTATTTATGCAGATCTATCCTTACAAAAGGAGGCCTTGCTAAGACATTCAAAGTAAAGCCAAAGTGATTAAAAATAAGGGGAAAATCGGTATATCAGGACAAAAATGTAACAGACACAAAACAGGTGATAATTAAAGTCTACGGATACATATATATTCTGGGATATGTTCCGATACGAAATTATTTTGACACAAAATCATGTGCTAGGAATTGTAACATCTTATTTTAATTTGGTTAGCATCATTCACGTTTAAAATTGAAAGAAAACAAATAAGTCGTAAAAGAGAATGTGATTTTTATTCCAAAAATATTCGGGTGAACTAAATGTTTTTAAATAATACTACTTAACTAAGTGGTATACCAAGAAAATACATAACCTGACTGAGTGCTTATGCCATCTGCCACAAAATACAATAATTTATCCATTTTTGTTACATCTTGTAGTTAGTGTACTAGAGCAGAAATGGTTTATGTTTTTTTTTTTTAAAAAGTTCCGGCAACCCGTACGAACTTTACGTACGTATTTCGTGCATTACGAATACTAAATAGTGTCTCGCGACGATTGGACATATTTTCTTGATCTTTGGCGCAATTCCAGAGGGTGGCTCTTAGTATGTTGTCTACTGTCTAACTTATGCTTCTACCCAGACCCGTTACTTGGTTCTGGATAATTTGCAATTTATGACTACTTTGTTAGCTTGGGTCTTACCTGTAAAAACAAATGTGTTAAGGAATAATAAATAAATAAATAAATGTTTCAATGCAAATTATAATAAATTGATTTCATACCTTATTTGTTGTTTTAAAATTTAAAAGAGCAAAGGTTTTATAAAGACCGAAATCAAATTAAAGTTTGCTTCATTTTTTTTTATGGTTTATTCTAAGTCAAAAATATGTTGTTTTGTTCGTCATAAATGGCAAAAAATGTAGATCTACCTGTTATGTTAAGACCTTGCACATATTATTTGATGTATACTCATGTTTTACAATAAAATATATTCTATTCTATCAGTTATAATCAAGTAAGATCATATTATGTTAAAGAAACCTGGTAGTGTATTTCATTATTATAAAAAAATATTTATAATAATGAAATACATTATTATAAAACATTATAATAAAAAAAATATATAGTTTTATGATGTCCACGAGTGTTGTTATTATTGTTCAAGTTAACACAAAATGAATCATAACTCATCAGCTCTTATCACTTGTAAATTAAGTAAACATTTTCTCGGTGGAACGTGATGAATAGCTATTAATTTCTAGCATTCATATTTGCTAATGTCGCCTTTCAACTAGGCAGTCTTGTTAGCCTTCACCATTGGCAGTTTTCTCTAACTTGAAGAGTTTTCTGAGGCACGGGGGAAACCCGGTATGTTATGATGGTCACCCATCCACAGACTGACCTAGGCAAGCGCGGCTTAACCTTGAAGATCAACCTGTGCAGCGATTATTATTTAGTCCCGAGCTCCAGCAATAATAATAACAAAATAAATAATGGGTACTACCTAAACTCCGCGTTACTGATGTTATGTTATTCTTTGTTTGCTGGTTTAGGCACACTTCTGTTGACAGGCGTGCTTTGATTACTCCTGATAGGAAGGTGGAAAGCGCTCCACCTGCTTGCTTTCTTTTTCACTTGAAACTCCTTGTACACATGCGGCATGGAGTTCAACTCTTTTTAAATCTTTTAATACGTGTCACACTGCCGTATGGTGGTAGCCCGATGAAGAACAAGGTTTCTGTATGGCTGAGAATGGAATCGGAGACAGGTTATTGATAACGCTCTCTTAATGTTCGTAATGTATAGCCAAATTGCAACATGCGTTTTGTGGCGAAGTATTTTAATATACAATTGTTTCCCTCACATGTTATGTTGTTAGTTTTAGTATATGCGAAACCTGAAACACGTGTCTAGTATTTTTATGTAAAGAATCTATGTACCAAATTTCAAAACCGTATCATAAAAAATCACAAAGTTATAAGCTTGTTCTGTTACCTGGTTGTCCGCGCAAAAACGTGGTTACAACGCAGCGAGCCCGCGCGCGCGCCTCCAGCGTCGTCTGAGCTCATTGATAATAATAATTTGGCAGTAGGTACCTAAATTATTGCGATAGGTACTTAATATCGCTCGGTGTCCAACTTGTAACTTTTTTAAATATTTTTGGGACAAAATATAACATGGTTTAAAAATGATTGGAATCGATTCTGTTACTTATTCTGAACAAACTATATTCAGGTTTCGCATATACTAAAAACAATGTTGTATACCAGACCAGATTAACTGGGTGATAGTTTTCCTGCACAATCAATTTTAACAACAAAAACGAATTTATTGTTATACTGAGTAAAAGGCAAAGAAGTGTCAGGTTATCTTCAAGACTATAAACGCATTGTGAATCTGAATATGCAACCAATTGGACAAGGCTTGGCAAATAAAAAAACGGTTACATGAATTTTGTAGATGCCACGCTAAATGATACTCTTTTGTTTTACCACTTAGATTCATTTCACATGTGGTTCCGTCGAAGGAAGGCGCATAAACTAGTTACAATACCTTTTATTCTAGTACAACATTTATTATGTTGTTTATAATATCTTTTTCAAATGAAAACATATGGATAATCAGCGCTTATCGACTTATAAATTAGGTAATACCTTGTTCGTAGTGACCGTAGCTAATATCAAATTTATTTCTAGCGTTTAAATCGGCTATAATGCCACCTTAACGAAACCAGTCCGATTTGGTCGACTACCATACGTAGCAATGCTGAAGCCTAACAAGATATCGGAACCACTAAATATGAAAATATATTCACTGGTAAGTAAGGTGCAATTTGTGTTAATAAGCTGAGTAAGGGGAGGCCTATTCCAGGCAGTATTTCCGTGCTGATGATGATCATGATGATGATGATGAGGAAATCGATTTCTGTAGCGAGGACGTGTTCATGAGTCAAGACTGTGAATCGCAAAGCGGTGAGTAGGATGCTCTGTGCATACGTGGAGTGATGATCTGTGCAGGGTGGCTTGTAGTAATAATTATATTCCTTAGTGCTCGTTTACGGACACGCGGCGCGTCGAACAGTAAGTAGCACGGTGCGTCGCGCGTTTTTTCCGTTTACGGAGAGGCGGCGCGTGCAGCGGCCAATTTTATCACACGCCCAAACACAAACGGCAAAGTACGATGTTGTTTACGAAGACACGGCGCGAGGTGCGGTGAGTGAGGACCAGCGGTGCCCGCCGCGACGCACGCGGCAGATCTGGCCGGGCAACGCTGCGGCGCATGCGGCGTTGCAGGAGGAGGGAAGTAAAACGTGCGGCGCACCCCACACGATAGGCTTGTCGATTTATTGTAAAAATCGACGTGTGACGCCGTGTGTACCGCAGCGTTGAACGCCGCGTACGACTCGGCTGTGTCATCTGCGGGCAACGCTGGATTTCAAGCCAACGCGCGTAAAATCGCTTCTCCGTAAACGCTCTTATAAATCGCCATATGTTTGAATTAAAAACTAGCCGCTCCACCCAACGCGCCGCGCGACGCGCTGCGTCTCTGTAAATGAGCCCTTATTGTTCGTTACTGAACACAGATCATTGGTTTTATGAACGTGTAAGCCATTACACATTCATAAAACCAATGATCTGTGTTCGCCAATATTTAAAACAAAATGATTGGTGTCCCAGTATAGGCCCTTAGTAAAAACCAAGTAAAACTATAAATAGAAACACATTGCACTCAGCAATAATTTAGCTTTCCATCAGTAAAATAATGTTTAAATCGGATAGTTTCAAAGATTACTTCCGACATCCAAACCTCACATACTTTACCCCGTAATAATAATATAGTATACACCGTGACTTTTTAGTCGCCTTACAAAGGCAGCCCATTTCAAGTATCCAATAACCACTAAACATTCATAAAAAAGTAGGTATTTATGACATTTGAATTATTTAAAAATAAAAATTCGTTAATTCGTTATTATGACGCATGACATAGTTAAAACACCCTGTCGCGAGCGATGATCTACTCGACTCGTGCGCTGGGTAGGTATGTCCCACCGTTTGACACGTTTACATTATTAACAGGATGTTTCATATTTCTAATGTATTATTTATTTACCTTTGTACCTATTATCTTTATTATTAGTAAAAAAAAATCGCGTCTAGAGGTATTTTATTTCGGATACATTGAGTGAACCATCTTTGTAAGACAAATAAAAGTCATGGTGTAGAAGTAAAAATGGTGCTTTCATACAGAGTGCAATAATTGTTTGAAGTTTTCTTGTGAAAGATGCACAGAATAATTATAGATTTTGGCTACGGACATAAATTCCTACCTTTATTTAGTTACCTATGTCTCAAAATATGTCATCGATTGACTCTCTCTGTTCTCCAAATTAATATTTGTAAATCGGCAAAAATAACAACTGTCTAAAAATTACCCTTTTTTACAGGTGTTCCTCTTCAGCATAATTCTAACATGTCAAGCTAATGCGTTGGCAGGAAGACGACTACATGGTAGTAGCAATGAAGAAAGTGTCCTCTCACCAGTTGACAATATCAAGGAAATTCTTCCAGTTCATGGCAGCATCACTCAGGGAGTTAGTGATAGCCCTCGTCTTTATGCTGCTGTCAGTGGGGGTGCGGGTGCACTTGTCTCCGGAGATGGAGCTCTGAAGGGCCTTATCAACACTGGTGCTAACCATGATTCCAGTAGTTACATAATTACTCACGACAGTAATGGATTACCGATAGGTCACGCCATCACGGTCATCCAACAAAGAGATGATGGTTTCGGAGGATTCGCTCAGAGTAGCAGTGTCAGTAGTACCCTGGGATTGGGTAAAGGAAATTCTGTCAGTTTTGTCCAAGGTAGGGGAAAAGGTGGGGGCTCCGTTCAAAGTGCTGGGAAAACTGTTGAAAGTGGGAGTGGCGGTGCTACCGGTTTTGTACAAAATGGTGTTTTAATTAACCATTTACAACTGCCAATTGGGGGAGATGTTAATAGTCGTGGCTTTGCCAAAAGCCAGGCAACTGCTGCCAGTAGCTTTAATGGTTGGAGACAAGATAATAGTAACGCAAATGCTAACACTAATGTTTTGGGTTGGGGACACGGCAGCAGTCATGCAGACGCCAACAACATTTTTAATGGTTGGGGTCATGCTAACAGCTATGCTAATGCTGACACCAATGTTTTGGGTTGGGGACACGGCAGTAGTCATGCAGACGCCAACAACATTTTTAATGGTTGGGGTCATGCTAACAGCTATGCTAATGCTGACACCAATGTTTTGGGTTGGGGACACGGCAGTAGTCATGCAGACGCCAACAACATTTTTAATGGTTGGGGTCATGCTAACAGCTATGCTAATGCTGACACCAATATAAATGGTTGGGGCAAGGGCAGCAGTAACGCCAATGCAGAAAATGGTGTACATGGTTGGGGTCACGGAAGCAGCCATGCAAATGCTGATTCGATTATTAATGGTCGGGGACAAGGCGGTAGTAATGCAAATGCTGATGCCATAATTAATGGTTGGAACCACGGAACCAGCTATGCAAATGCTGATACGATTTTTAATCGTTGGGGACAAGGCGGTAGTAATGCAAATGCTGATACCATTATTAATGGTTGGGACCAGGGAGGTAGCTATACAAACGCTGATACGATTATTGATGGTTGGGACCACGGAAGCAGCCATGCAAATGTTGATACGATTATTAATGGTTGGGGACAAGGCAATAGTAATGCAAATGCTGATGTCATAATTAATGATTGGGGACAAAGCAGCAGTCATGCAGATGCTGACACCGATATAAGCGGTTGGGGATATGGCGCCGATAATCCAAACATTGACAATAATCGATTCGGCGATATGCTGACAATCTCTGCTGATGGCCATACCGATATTAATGTTAGTGCCAACAATAAAAGTCATACAAATGATAACGCTAACATCAATGGTGGAGGTAATGTTCAAAGTATTGCCAATACTGACATTTCCGTTTTTGGAGGAGATATATCTTACAGTAAAGCGAATGCTAAAACATACGTCAATGGTGGACGTAGTGCTCACAGTACTGTCAATGCTAACGCTCATGTCAATGATGGAAGTAATGCTCAAAGTAATTCCAATGCTAACGCTTATGTCAATGGTGGGGGTAGTGCTAAAAGTAATGTTTATGCTGACAGTAACATTAACGGAGGACTTATTGCCAAAGATCAAGCAAATGCTGAATCTTACGTCACTGGAGAAAATGCTCTAGATCCCGCTAATGCTAACACTTACGTCAATGACAATGCTATAAGTCAAGCTAATGCTAACAGAAACGTTAATGGAGATAAAGTGCAAGGTCAAAAAAATGATAAAACTTACATGAACGGTGAAGGTAATGCTCAAAGTAATGCCAATGCTAACAGTTCTGTTCATGGAGGAGGTATATCTCAAAATCATGCAAATGCTGAAACATACGTCAATGGTGAAGGTAATGCTCAAAGTATTGACAATGCTGGCAGTTCTATTCATGGAGGAAGTATATCTCAAAGTCAAGTAAATGCTAAAACATACGTCAATGGTGGAGGCAATGCTCACAGTAGTGACAATGCTAACGCTTATGTCAATGGTGGAGGAAGTCCTCAAAGTAATTCCAATGCTAACTCTTATGTCAATAGTGGGGGTAATGCTCAAAGTAATGTAATTGCAAATTCGTACGTTAATGGAGGAGGTATTGCTCAAAATCAAGCAAATGCAAACAGTTACATTATTGGAGGAGGTATTGCTCAAAACCAAGCAAATACAAATAGTTACATTAATGGAGGAGGTATGGCTCAAAATAAAGCAAATGCAAACATTTACTTTAATGGAGGGGGTATTGCTCAAAATCAAGCAAATGCAAACAGTTACGTTAATGGAGGAGGTATTACTCAAAATCACGCAAATGCAAACTGTAACGTTAATGGAGGAGGTATTGCTCAAAATCAAGCAAATGCCAACAGTTATGTTAAAGGAGGAGGTTTTGCTCAAAATCAAGCAAATGCTAACACTTATATCAATGGTGGGGGTAATTCTCAAAGTATTGCAATTGCAAATTCTTACAGTGATGGAGGAGATATTGCTCAAAATCAAGCAAATGCAAACAGTTATATTAATGGAGGAGGTTTTGGTCAAAATCAAGTAAATGCAAACAGTTACTTTAATGGAGGAGGTTTTGCTCAAAATCAAGCAAATGCCAACAGTTATGTTAAAGGAGGAGGTTTTGCTCAAAATCAAGCAAATGCTAACACTTATATCAATGGTGGGGGTAATTCTCAAAGTATTGCAATTGCAAATTCTTACAGTGATGGAGGAGATATTGCTCAAAATCAAGCAAATGCAAACAGTTATATTAATGGAGGAGGTTTTGGTCAAAATCAAGCAAATGCAAACAGTTACTTTAATGGAGGAGGTTTTGCTCAAAATCAAGCAAATGCTAACACTTATATCAATGGTTGGGGTAATTCTCAAAGTATTGCAATTGCAAATTCCTACGATGATGGAGAAGGTATTGCTCAAAATCAAGCAAATGCAAACATTTATGTTAATGGAGGAGGTTTTGGTCAAAATCAAGCAAATGCAAACAGTTACGTTAATGGAGGAGGTATTGCTCAAAATCAAGCAAATGCTAACACTTATATCAATGGTTGGGGTAATTCTCAAAGTATTGCAATTGCAAATTCTTACGGTGATGGAGAAGGTATTGCTCAAAATCAAGCAAATGCAAACAGTTATGTTAATGGAGGAGGTTTTGGTCAAAATCAAGCAAATGCAAACAGTTACGTTAATGGAGGAGGTTTTGTTCAAAATGAAGTAAATGCTAACACTTACATCAATGATGGCGGTAATTCTCAAAGTATTGCAATTGCAAATTCTTACGGTGATGGAGGAGGTATTGCTCAAAATCAAGCAAATGCAAACAGGTATGTTAATGGAGGAGGTTTTGGTCAAAATCAAGCAAATGCTAACAGTTACGTTAATGGAGGAGGTATTGCTCAAAATCAAGCAAATGCAAACAGTTTTATTAATGGAGGAAGTATTGCTCAAAATAATGCAAATGCAAACAGTTATGTTAATGGAGGAGGTTTTGGTCAAAATCAAGCAAATGCAAACAGTTATGTTAATGGAGGAGGTTTTGGTCAAAATCAAGCAAATGCAAACAGTTTTATTAATGGAGGAAGTATTGCTCAAAATAATGCAAATGCAAACAGTTATGTTAATGGAGGAGGTTTTGTTCAAAATCAAGCAAATGCAAACAGTTACTTTAATGGAGGAGGTTTTGGTCAAAATCAAGCAAATGCAAACAGTTATGTAAACAACAATTATGATGAGTTTGCAAGCGCCGAAGTTTACGAAAATATCAGCGGTGTTGGCGGTGCATACTCAAATGCTGACGCATATGCAAACATTGGTGGGCTTGCTAACGCAGATGCTTATGCAAATGCTGGTGGTTATGTTGCCGGTGGTGGCAGCGGAAAAGCTCACAGCAGTGTTCATGGCTAACTGAATAAAGGGGTCTTACGAATATCAAATTGGTAAAGTAAGTGAAAAATATATATATCGAAATGAAAAATAAGATAAAAAATAAGAGATCAATAAAATTCTTTTCGGACTATTCTAAGTATTTTGTGTTAAAAATAACATAAGAAGAAAACAACTATCCCGAAGTGCTAGTGTGTATTATAACAAAATTGAAACGAAAATAATTAGTTACAGTTTTCAAGATCTCTTTTTATCGGGCTTGCAGGGCTTTAACTGAACTACGAGGAATTATATGTATGTATAAAATTATAATTTTACTATAACTTACCAGGGCCCAAGGCGTGTTTCGTTGTAAACTTTTTCTAAGGTTATGATTAATTATTCTAGTTTAACTCGTATGTGTTATATCTTTCTTATATCCATGTATTGCTAAGCAAAATTGTCCTAGATGATAATTAGGTATGTACCATAATATAATTTACAAAATGATTATTTGTAGTAATAAATATAAGTATTATTATTTGTGATAATATTGTCTTATTACTATAACTCTTAACATTAAATATGCTGTATATTAACTGTGTTACAATGTTGGTGCGCAGTAAAATATTCTATCTATCTATGACTTAATGTCATTTGCTCTTATTTAACATGTCGTTGTCTTGTCCTATTCTAGATTTTTTAATAACATTTATATAATTTTACATTCAATGGACAGCATAATACTGATTGTATTTATAATTATTATTTTTAATAAAACTGAGTTCTCCAAAAAAAATATTTTATTCCACCCCTAAATACGAAAACCAAATTTTTATATTTATTTTAGTATCCTTTCACAACTACCTTAATTTCACGAAGCCGTCAACCATTCTGTTCATTCCATTCTGTACATCAAACTAAGTAAGTCTACGCCAAAAATATTGCTGGGAAACGAGTTTTTTTTGAGGTGAAATTGCTGAAAAATCACGGTTTACGGTACGACTCAATGTGTGTGATTTAGGTGCTTTAGTGTTTTAGCACTCAATACATTGTGTAAAAGGGTCATGGAGATATTTAAAATAAAGTTATAACATTTAAAACTTGTATTAAAAAAAAAAACAGGTATGGTCCAACACAATCGCAATGACGTGGAGAACGAGTGCCTTTCGTCTTTTTACACGCTTTATAATTATGAAAGACTGGTGAATGAAGAGAATGACTAGAGTGGTGTGCTTGAAAATAGACCTGTGAATGAGGGACTAGTGAGGAATGTTAGTGTGGATAAAGTGAGGAATGCAGTAAATGGAATGAAGAATGGTAAGGTGAATGGTAATGGTGGTGAGTGGACCGGACGGAATACCGGTTGAAGTGTTGAAGTTATTGCGGAAGGACGTGGTGGTGGTATTCTTCAATAAATTGTTGCTGGAAGAAGCCATACCTGACGAATGGTGTAACAGTTCGCTGGTGCCGATTTTTAAAAACAAGGGTCATGTGCTGGAGTGCAACAATTATAGAGGAATAAAGCTAATGTCACATAGTATGAAAGTTTGGGAGAAAGTTATTGAAAGGCGACTGAGAGAAGAGAGCGGAATTTCACAGAACCAATTCGGTTTTATGGAACGACGATTGCCATTTTTGCTATCAGCAGCTGTGCGAGAAATATAGAGGTGCACATAAAACTTGCACATGGTGTTCGTCGACCTCGAAAAGGCATATGACCCGGTATCCCGTGAGGTTCTGTGGTGGGCTCTTAAGAAAAAAGGTGTGCTTGGAAAGTATGTGCATTTAACCCGTGTGATATGCAGTCGATGCAATACCCAAGTCCGGTCTACAGCAGACACTACCGGCAGCTTCAATGTGGCTGTCGGCTTACATCAAGGGCAGGCTTTGAGCCCTTATCTCTTCCTGGGGATAATGGACGTCGGAGATCCAGGAAGAGGCGCCCTGGTGTATGCTGTTGGCCGATGACATTGTGCTGGTTGCCGAGAGCGGCCAAGAGGTCCAGAGCAGATTGGAAGTGTGGTGGCAAAGACTGGAGAATGTTGGCCTGAAATTAAGTAGAACCAAAACTAAATACTTGTTTTGCGATTTCGGCGGTCTCTCCAGTCCAGTGCCAATAACTCGAACGAGAGAGCGCCCATACCGATCTGCTCCGACTTGCGGTACCTCGGTTCGCTTGTCCAAGGAGATGGCGAAGTAGACCGAGACGTAACGCACCGTATCAACTCAGGATGGATGAAATGGCGACTGGTCACTGGAACAATTTGCGACCCACGGATGTCCTTCAAGTTAAAGGGGAAAATATACAAGTCCGTGATTAGATATGTCGAACTGTATGGATCAGAATGCTGGGCTGTGAAAAAGATGGATAAAAACGATTGCATGTAGCGGAGATGAGATTGTTGAGACGGATGTGTGGAGCGACAAGAATGGATAAAGTAAGGAATGAGTATATTAGAGGAAGTTTGAAAGTGGCGCCTGTTACAGAAAAATTTAAAGGAAGTCGTTTGTCTTGGTATGGACATGTTATGAGGAGGGATGAAACTCATGTGACTAAAAGAGTAATGGACATAGATATTGATGGATGGAGAGGGAGAGGAAGACCAAAGAAAAGATGGATGGAGTTTGTGAAGATGGATATGAAAGAGAAAAGAGTAAATGATGCCGTGACGCCGGACAGGGGAGAATGGAAGAAGAATTGTTGTGCCGACCCCAAAAAGAATGGGACAAGGGCAGGAAGATGATGACACTCTTGATAATTATGTTTCTTAAGGTAGTATTCTAGGACAAATGCTATTCGCTACATCCATAAATAATCTCCTTGAACAATGACATCACAGTCAATATAATTTGTAAGGACTTAATTAACTACCTCGTGCGAATGCTGAGCATGAAATTCCTGACTCCCAGGCCAGACAGTGTTTTTAGGTTGTTTTCCGTCAGGAATTTTTAGGACTTATTTTTAAATGCACATCAAAAAACTTATCACCCGTCAATTTACTGACATCAATTTAATATTTTTTTTACATCAAAATAATTATTATTGAAATATAAACTTGTGGAATCTGAGGTACCGTACTACAAGTATCTGCCCGACCCAGTTCTCGAGAAAGACCGTGCCACGTTGTTCTGGGATCGGTCTATCATTACTGACAGGACTATTGTCGCCAAAAAGTCTGACATAGTAGTGATAGACCGTTCAGCGCGCCGCGTAATGATAGTCGATATTACCATTCCACATGACGACAACCTCGTAAAAGCTGAGAAAGAGAAACAAATAAAATATCTCGACTGGGCACACGAGGTTGTCGACATGTGGAATGTGAACTCGGCTATCATTGTGCCGATCGTCGTGACGGCCAAAGGCCTAATAGCCAAGAGCCTCGACTACCATCTTTCGAGGCTCTCCTTAGGCGGTTGGATCAGAAGGCAGTACTCCTCGATACGGTTCGCATTGTGAGGAGGTTCCTGTCTCTGGAGCCCTAACCACCGATAGCTTGGACCCTGCTCCCGATACCGGCGGACCACTATTTTTTATAAATGTTTTTATATTGTTTTATATTAGAATATTTAAAAATGTATTTAATATGTGTAAAAATAAATAAGGGAAATTGTAATATAATAAATATGCATCAATATAACATTATATTTTTTCCTCTAATGCGCGACAGAAAAGTTGTCCAATGTACAAAATTTTGCACATCTTTACCAGAGTGTACTAACGTAATACACACATATTACAAAATATTTTTGAAATATGTTTTCATCGTAAAAAAGGCGTTACGGCAAGGACAGCATAGGATGTAAGAGCGAGCGAAGCGAGCTCGGGACTAATGGCACCCCGACTCGTTAGGTTACTTTAAACCCTGCAGGCAGAAATAGGAGCCCCGCGCAACAACACACACATACACATACGGACTTTCATCATAATCGAAATTAGGAATTTAAAATAAACTGCTGAGCCTAAATGCAAAAAATACAGAAAATAGAAAAATCAATTTGTTTTACATTGCAACGAAACTTATAATAAGTCTTTGGTCTTACAATGGAATATTTAGTTGTTTATCCCTACTATGGAACCCTTCCTTATCTAGTGCGTGTAAAACCAAAACGTCGATTCTCTGTAGAAAAATAGTCTGAAAAATGTTGCACAAGAATACAAGTAAACTTAAATGTAGAAAAAGGTCACTAAATAAGATGACATCACAGACAAAATAGTAGGTACCTAATACACGATATTGTAGCTGCAAGTCAAGGATCTAGCCACCTAGAGCACTAACTTGTGGTGTAGTTAGAAAGAATGAAAGAAAATATGTTTATTTGACATTGTATCACAAGTGCGCACCAAATAAAACAAACAAAAAGAACATAAGACGTCCAGTTATACGCACATCAGGGATTTTCTCTCTTCTCTCCATAATGTTATGTTCACAGGTGATGGTTAAAACTTATCATCAGGTGGTTCCTGGGTTTGCTATGCTAACCATTAACAACCAAAAACCAGCTTTCAGCAAACATTGAGTACTTAGCTACGCATACGGCAATATTATAAGTGATTAGGTTCTACGACTCCCTCGTTGGCCCAGTGGTAGCAAGTGCGACTGCCGAGCATTATGTCCAGGGTTCGATTCCCGGGTCGGGCAAAGTGATAATGGGTTTTCCCATCAGGAATTTATCAGTGGCAGCCACGGAGTCTGAATTTGTGTACGGTTGATGGCAATAGGCTCGTCCTCTATTACATGGGACTTAAACAGAACTGGCGAAATGTGGGTGTACTTGTTAGGTACACCTCTGCCTAACCTTTTGGGGGTATTACAAGGAGTGATGCCTGATGACATAGGTTATGTTATTGGATTCTTCGTATTCATAAACGTTGTCACGTAGCTGATCTTTTATAGATCCGTTGATCTATAAAAATAACAGAACAGAACAGAGGAGAAGGTTCGTTAACCTGGATTGCCATCTCCTGATTTAGGTTATTGAATTTGAAAAAGGTTACTGTTGTTATCACCTGTCTAGACCGACATAAAAGCATAGCTATTTAGTAATCAAAGATCTACAACATTATTTTTAGTATATGCGTAACCTGAATATAGTTTGTTCAGAATAAGTAACTGAATCGATTCCAATAATTTTTAAACCATGCTATATTTTTTCCCAAAAATATTTTAAAAAGTTAAAGTTGGACACCGAGCGAATTTAAGTACCTATCGCAATAATTTAGGTACCTACCGCTAAATTATTTTTATCAATGAGCTGCGTGGTGACTATGTTTTTGTGCGGACAAATAGTTAACAGAACAAGCTTATAACTTTGTGATTTTTCATGATACAGTTTTGAAATTTTGTACATAGATTCTTTACATAAAAATACTAGACACGTGTTTCAGGTTTCGTATAATATACTAAAACTAATGTTGTATACTTGAAATAACCAAGATTTTGGAAAAGCTCTGAATGATTTATATGAACTAAAGTCAGTTAATTTTTCAGTTAATGCGTGTAGAATCTCTAAAACTACTAATATGAATTCAAAATGTTTTAACTCTGTTTACGTTTACGTGGGTGAAGTTACTGGAAGCTAGTTGACTATATTTTGAAGCTGACCAAGACCTAATAATTTAAATATAACCAAACTAAAATGCAACTGCGTTAACTATGTTTGATTAAATGTTTATTAATGAAACACCAAGCAAAACGGTACGACGAGATTAGTTGATAAGCATAATCTCTCAGGTGAAAATTTTTACGATTGTTAAAACAATAATATCTGGAAGAATTCTTTTTGAAGAATTGGCACACGTACGGGTGGCCTACCATGACATCTTAAAGCAGAAGGAATTCCAGTGTGGGAAAGGGATGGCGCTAGACCACCTGTATAACCCCGTCTTTTTCCCACACTGGAATTACTCCTGCTTTATGACGTCATAGTAATCCCCCAGTGTCACTGTCATTATCGCCCTTAGCCTGCTAATTGACACTAACATATGCCTTTTCAATCACACACACAGTATGTCTAGGATTGAAATATAAGAAGAATATCCTTAGAAAGAGCTTCATCAGGCTTCCCTTAAAAATACTGCTGGAATATTGAAACAGGAGCGAATCTGAGAGAATGCCATAAATATTTTTTTTTATTGATCGTTCAGCGGATCCCCGCAACCTTCACCAGGTGATCGGAACCCACCTAGTGGGAGGCCTTCCAACGCAACGTCTTCTGGTACGCGGTCGCACGGGACCGGTCAATGTGGCGACACTTGGGGCAGGTCTATGTCCACCAGTGGACGTCTTTCGGCTGAAATGACGATGATGATGATTGATAGTTATTTTAATTATCTTGTTTTAGTAACTTAATAGTCACAATGTCAATTCAACAGTAACAACTTGTCTAAATGAGTTCTGTTAGACAAGTTGACTTGAGTCTTGTTTTTAGGGTTCCGTACCCGAAGGGTAACCAATGGAGGACACGAAGAGGACCCTACTACTAAGCCTCCACTGTCCGTCCGTCTGTCAGCGGACTGTATCTCATGATCCGTAATATGTAACAGTTGAAATTTTCACAGAATGTATATTTCAGTTGCCGCTATAACGACACTAATAATAAAAATAAATTAAACATTAAAGGGGCTTCCCTACTAACATGTTACGGAACCCTTCATAGGCGAGTCTGCGCGAGTCCGACTCGCACTTCGCCGGTTATTTTTTAGCTTTAGCTGCTCATTATGTATAATAATAATAATAATCGTTTATTTATCTCATCCACAAATAAAACAATGAAAAACTTAATACTAACAAAATAAAGGAACTTATCTCCGATCATGATGACTTAACTAGGTAGGTATTAGTAGAAATGTAGTGGTAGATAAATTTAAACAATATTTTATTTGTGAGAGACTGGTGCCTAAACTAAGCCAAGGCCTGTATTTCAGGACACCAGGTCCCCACCTAAGATGCTTGAGATGTTATAAAGTAATAGTAGTTATGCTCCAAAAATTATAATAATAACCGCAGAAAAGCACATTTAAAAATTTCCAAAACTAAAATAGAAAAAACTAATAAATAAACATTGAAACAAGTTATAGCTAGGTACTTGTTATAAATATATTAGAAAAGTGAATGAGTGTGTGAGTATTGAAACAGAGTATGTGTGTCGTGTAATGAGTGTATGTGAGGTGTAGTGTGTAGTGAATGTCTGTGAAAGTTATTATATTTGTATGCTTAGGATGAAAGGTTTATATTTTATATTTAAATACTGCATTTTGTTTTTTTTATTTCTTAATTTCCAATAGTATACAGTTGTCACGGTCGCACGCCCGACTGCTGAGCATGAGGTTTTAATTCCCAGGTCTGGCTGAGTGTTTTGGGGTTTTTCATCAGGATTTTCTCAGTAGCAGCCACGGAGTCTGTATGTGTGCCCAGTTGATGCCAATAGGCTCGCCCCCTATTACATGGGACATCAACATAACTGGCGAAATGTGAGTGTATTATTGGGTACATCTCTGCCTCATCCTTAGGGGATTACACACGTTAAGTTATGTTTTTAAATGTGTTGCCGTTCCATTAATATCACGGTGCTTTTCGAACGGCATTCTGCATTTTAAAATAATCGAACAGCAATCCGACACGACCGGAGAGAGATAAGGCGCGCAACGAGGCAGTCATTCATCATCTGCCTAGTCTTTTCTCAACTATGTTAGGTTCGGCTTCCAGTCTAACCGGATGCAGCTGAATACCAGTGTTTTACATGGAGCGACGGCTAAATAATAACAGCCACCTCGGTATGTAATGGGTGAGCACCCATTACATACCGAGTTTTCTTCGTGCATTGGAAAGCACGTCCCCGTCAAAGCTTTGGGCCCGGCAATCAATTGATGATCTTTGACAGTCGTTAAGTAGTTAGTGGCCCGAAAGTATAAGTGTAGTGTGGCCGATATGTATTAGTTTATTTTATTTGTATATAAGTATTAGTATCATTATAAGTGCCTTTATAAATTTTCAATGGCAAGAAGTTATTTTTACCTATTTATTTTGTACCCTATCACAATGTTTTCTTATTTAACCCAAAGGTTGATTGGTAGAGAATGCCTTGTGGCATTAAGTCCGCCTATGTACCACTATTGTACATGAAGTTTAAATAAATAAAGTCTCACAACCAGTCCAAGGGGTATACCCAGCACTAACTGGGTTGTGGAGGTCAGGTAGGCAGGCGCTCCATGTAAAATACTGATATTCAGCTGCTATTCGGTTATACTGGAACCCGACACCCACATAGTTGGGAGAATGCTAGGCAGATAATGATGAGGACCAGGTACTTAGTAACATTTCTCATCCTCCTTAGAAAAGGGATCCTCTGACCAGACGGTTATTATGTCTGATGGGCTAATGTGCGACAGTTGGAAGTCGGTTTTTTTATGTACCTATGTGTATGTTCATTGCGTAAGCAACTTAAGAATTTACCAGTTTAGTTCATATAATTATTGTGACTGTCTGTCACGTACTCCTAATTATTAAGTAGATATTTTAGTATTGATTTTTATTTAAAATCATCCCACGGTTTGGGCCGCTTATAAACACATTAAACTTCTATTTTATGGCTTGACAGGCTGGCAAGTGACCGTAATTAATAAAGATTTAGTGAGCTTTCTTCCTTGAATTGTAAAACAATATTGCACACTTAGAAACGCATAAATTCTTTACTTAATGCTAAAGGGACTAGGGACTGACAGGCCAAATATAAAAAAATATCTAATTTCAATACGTAGTTCTGAATGCTAGTGCGACATGTGGTTGCAATTTACGCCGCTCTTAGGCGTTCGAAGCTCACTTAATAGAATTGAGACGTTTGCACAAAAAAGAAACGGATTCTGAAAAGGCGACCCAAGCGTGGTGGCTTTTGGAGGCTGGGCCGGAGAAAGCTGGGTGGATTCGAGGCAATTGGTTTTAAGTCGCGGAAGTGTCGACACGTGGAGTCGAGTTAAGTCAGGGAGTCGGTCTAAAAACGGTTAAAAAAAAGCTAGGACGAAGTAGGTTAGGTTCATGTAGTTAGCGTAATCTTGGTACCAAGATGGACATGTCCCAGAGGACTGTCGTAAGAGAGCGATTAACATTTTATAATTTAAATATAAGTAGAAGCTATATGCCTAGTTAAAAGTGAGTGACGAGATCCTGAAGGAGATGCTGTAGCGGAGGCGAGACTGGTAAAGTGTGCAGTAAGTAGCTCGGGGATTAATCCTCTTCAATGAACAATGAACACGTGGTAAGTGTTAACTATAATTAACTCCTAGCTTAAGTAGCAGTTTGGCGGAAACGCAGCGATGTTAATAATTATTTATTTCAGCATGACGGCAGAGCCGCTTTATCATCACAATGTATAATATTATGTCCTGTGTTATGTGTCCTAATAACTCCTAACCTTGGCACATATTCTTCATCTGCGTTTGGTTATAGGGACGGAGACCGCCTTTCGCAACACTATACACACATTTCATGCATACGACAAACACACTATACACCAACACACCCGACTATTGACGAAAGTTGACTTTTATCTGACTCACTACACATGAAAGGCCGAACCGTAATATTCACATTAAAATTGAGATAAAATATATTGTTCAGTAGTGAAGGCAACACCGTAATATTCACGAATTTATTAAGACAAATTATACTGCTCAGTTATATAATGCCGACTTGTACTTGTGGTACAAATCAACCAAACGTTGCTGATGAATACTGCTTCCTGTAAAGGTCTAGCTCAGAAACATTGCGTAGAGATTGTTGGCGCACATTTCAGGGAGCGGGGGTAGGCATCACGAAATATCTCAAACCACATCGATAACTCCGTTCTAAGGAACGCTAGGGACAGAAAGTCAAACCCCGGCTGTTTATCTCGTTAAACCCAAACCCGGCCACTGGTTGGCAAATTACTGAATCGACATTACTAACGAGATACGCAACCACGACATGGGGAAGAGTAAAGAAATGTGAAGTGACGATATATCACCACTTCGGCGTCCACCAATAACAAACGCAATATGTTCTGCTACAGTCTGAATCTACGGTGCGCTTGCGCAAGTTGTGTGTTATCTTAGACAAGGGGTAGATTGCCGTAAAGAGTGTTACTAACATGAGTACGCGTGTAGGGAGAACTACTAAAACGTGTCTTCCTCAATGGCAGTAGGACTTCTCAGTACTCTGTCTTAGGATTGAAAAAGACAAGTGAAGGATGCTTAGGAAACGTGTTCGGTTAGAATTCGTAGCAGGATCCTTAGTGGGCCTATGCGCTTAGGTCTAACCGTCACGTACTGAGGCAGTTATTGTAACCGGTTACATGCCATAGAGTTGGGTTCGTAATACGTTTGAACCATTAAATTAACGTAACTGTAAATAGTGAATCTCTTAAGCGCAAGCGTAACGTTTCCTTTCACCAACCTTTCATTATATATATATCTTTGCGCCCTCTTGCCTTATTAGCTTCATACATTATTACTGATTTAGTTTTATAGGATTTGATATTATTCATGTATATGTCTTAACTGTGACCTCCCAATATTAAACTACACCTTGTACCCCTCCCTGTCCCTTAGCTTCTAAAGTCGGGACAGGGCTGGAGTTCAATTTAGTAGTCGGTGGAAAGATGACCAGTTTGGTGTCGAGTCTTACAAGGCCGTGCGGACGGAGGGGCACGGCCTCTCCTCCTTCGGGGGGAGCCGACATTAATACTAATATGTGCATGATTTAGGAAAAACGAAAATTTTATCAACCTAGGGTAATTTACGAACAGTCACATGTGGTGCCGTGACCAGGATTCTCGTCATTAAATGTACTGATTCACTTCAGTGCAACGAGAAAGAACAATTTATGGGTTACTACAATAAAACACAACGTAATTTTATGGTTCTAGAAAATGTAAGAAACAGCTAGAGTTACAACGGCTAAATAAACATATTTTAATTAGGTCACGGTTTGATTGAGGTGTTTGAATTCTTCAAACACTGGTAGTGGGTTCAATTCCCGCATGATTTATCAGTTGATATACTTACACTCCATTGTCATGGATTTTGGGTTCGATTCCCGCCTGACATAATAGTTGATAAGTAATTAGATTATGTCACGGTTTGTGAGTTCAATTCCCGCATGTTTCGTTGGTTTAAATGGTTTTGGTCCCGATGCTAGTTAAAGTGGGTTCGATTCCCGTATACTATATGTGGAGCTTTACCTGCTTTTATGTGGATAACAGTCCAAAAGGCTGTTGCTTTTGTTCCAGTGTGACTTTAATGATGGGTTCGAGTCCCTGTTGATGAAGGTTTAGTGCCCGATAGTACTCTTACAGATTTTGATACATGTTTGCTATTGCACGATTTGTATTGGTACGAGTATGACTGCGTGGACGAGTGAAAGTAGTTGTAAGACACGCCCTCAACTATGGGTAAACTTTATATTATTATTGCTTAGATACCAAGAAGCATGAATCCTACAAATAGGCAATCAATTTACTAAGAGTTTAATTAAACTAATTTCATAGGGAGTTAACCTAAAACTTTCCAACTCTTATACATATTTTTGTAACGTATGTCATATAATTGGACAGATACTCGTGTGGACTTATTTCGAATTCCAGGATATTTCAAATCTTCGCTTGGCTGTCACTACGCTTTGTCTAAACCTTTGGGTTGTGCGTTGCGCTTGGGTCAAAGTTTCACCAAATTCAGCTGACGTCGGCCGACTCCAACGGCAGCCGTAGCATGGCTCCAGTTACGAAGCTAAGTTCTATTTTTATTAGACGCTAATATTACCCGTTGTCACGTGTTATGACTTTGTTATCTCGACAATACATATTTTATATTGTTTTGAGCTCTAGTACTTTACAAACCTACCTAATCAGTTTCAATATTGGAAGCTGTCAGGTAATACTCTTGCCAATATTTTAATATCCAAGTCAGGAGATTACAACACTGTGTCCTAATAGGTCAATAACCGTTAAAATAATCTATGGTGTCCACATTCAAAATTAATGCCAAAGTCAAGATTCTTATTTGCTCAATGAAGGTGCACAAAATGTATTGTATTTTAAATTTTAGGTAGGCCCCTATTCTTGCAAATGATCGTTATTTCAAATTACATGACATTCATTTTCTAATACAACTTTCCAAATCTAGTTGGATTTCAGAACGGCTCTTTCCTCCTCGAAACGGAGGGGGGCGACTAATTGGAATAAAGTCTAATATGTCTATGTGCGGACTATTTCAGCTACTCCTACAACTACGAACAACTCAACTGACTAAGCTGACTCAGCGTTGAGGTGCATTGGGGAAGGCCTCTGTCCAGCAGCAGCTGCGGTAGGCTGAGTTTAGAACGAGGAAGCACCGTAGGTAGCGTCGCCCGATAGCACAAATACTCTTAAAAGAGACTCTGGTATGTAAAACTAAATTATAAGCATGCGCAGGTCTTCTGCAATTACCTGAAATGTGATAAATGGTAAAAGTATTTTGAAAGAGAATAATTTAAAATAGAGGAATTGTGTATCGATTAAAAGATACTTCTGCGAAACTAATCAAATTATAGCAGACGATGCATCTTATTAGATTACAGTTCCAGTTGGAACAATTAAAATAATCTGTTCAGGTGAACATGGCAGACGGGAGTACTTAATGTATTCTTTAGTACCGTCATGAAACGGCACAGCTTATCCTATTGTGAAAGCTCATCCGCTGTACTGCGTTACGCGTCTGATTTTCAGAGGGGGGAATGTGACTGTCTGTCACGTACTCCTAATTATTAAGTAGATATTTTAGTATTGATTTTTATTTAAAATCATCCCACGGTTTGGGCCGCTTATAAACACATTAAACTTCTATTTTATGGCTTGACAGGCTGGCAAGTGACCGTAATTAATAAAGATTTAGTGAGCTTTCTTCCTTGAATTGTAAAACAATATTGCACACTTAGAAACGCATAAATTCTTTACTTAATGCTAAAGGGACTAGGGACTGACAGGCCAAATATAAAAAAATATCTAATTTCAATACGTAGTTCTGAATGCTAGTGCGACATGTGGTTGCAATTTACGCCGCTCTTAGGCGTTCGAAGCTCACTTAATAGAATTGAGACGTTTGCACAAAAAAGAAACGGATTCTGAAAAGGCGACCCAAGCGTGGTGGCTTTTGGAGGCTGGGCCGGAGAAAGCTGGGTGGATTCGAGGCAATTGGTTTTAAGTCGCGGAAGTGTCGACACGTGGAGTCGAGTTAAGTCAGGGAGTCGGTCTAAAAACGGTTAAAAAAAAGCTAGGACGAAGTAGGTTAGGTTCATGTAGTTAGCGTAATCTTGGTACCAAGATGGACATGTCCCAGAGGACTGTCGTAAGAGAGCGATTAACATTTTATAATTTAAATATAAGTAGAAGCTATATGCCTAGTTAAAAGTGAGTGACGAGATCCTGAAGGAGATGCTGTAGCGGAGGCGAGACTGGTAAAGTGTGCAGTAAGTAGCTCGGGGATTAATCCTCTTCAATGAACAATGAACACGTGGTAAGTGTTAACTATAATTAACTCCTAGCTTAAGTAGCAGTTTGGCGGAAACGCAGCGATGTTAATAATTATTTATTTCAGCATGACGGCAGAGCCGCTTTATCATCACAATGTATAATATTATGTCCTGTGTTATGTGTCCTAATAACTCCTAACCTTGGCACATATTCTTCATCTGCGTTTGGTTATAGGGACGGAGACCGCCTTTCGCAACACTATACACACATTTCATGCATACGACAAACACACTATACACCAACACACCCGACTATTGACGAAAGTTGACTTTTATCTGACTCACTACACATGAAAGGCCGAACCGTAATATTCACATTAAAATTGAGATAAAATATATTGTTCAGTAGTGAAGGCAACACCGTAATATTCACGAATTTATTAAGACAAATTATACTGCTCAGTTATATAATGCCGACTTGTACTTGTGGTACAAATCAACCAAACGTTGCTGATGAATACTGCTTCCTGTAAAGGTCTAGCTCAGAAACATTGCGTAGAGATTGTTGGCGCACATTTCAGGGAGCGGGGGTAGGCATCACGAAATATCTCAAACCACATCGATAACTCCGTTCTAAGGAACGCTAGGGACAGAAAGTCAAACCCCGGCTGTTTATCTCGTTAAACCCAAACCCGGCCACTGGTTGGCAAATTACTGAATCGACATTACTAACGAGATACGCAACCACGACATGGGGAAGAGTAAAGAAATGTGAAGTGACGATATATCACCACTTCGGCGTCCACCAATAACAAACGCAATATGTTCTGCTACAGTCTGAATCTACGGTGCGCTTGCGCAAGTTGTGTGTTATCTTAGACAAGGGGTAGATTGCCGTAAAGAGTGTTACTAACATGAGTACGCGTGTAGGGAGAACTACTAAAACGTGTCTTCCTCAATGGCAGTAGGACTTCTCAGTACTCTGTCTTAGGATTGAAAAAGACAAGTGAAGGATGCTTAGGAAACGTGTTCGGTTAGAATTCGTAGCAGGATCCTTAGTGGGCCTATGCGCTTAGGTCTAACCGTCACGTACTGAGGCAGTTATTGTAACCGGTTACATGCCATAGAGTTGGGTTCGTAATACGTTTGAACCATTAAATTAACGTAACTGTAAATAGTGAATCTCTTAAGCGCAAGCGTAACGTTTCCTTTCACCAACCTTTCATTATATATATATCTTTGCGCCCTCTTGCCTTATTAGCTTCATACATTATTACTGATTTAGTTTTATAGGATTTGATATTATTCATGTATATGTCTTAACTGTGACCTCCCAATATTAAACTACACCTTGTACCCCTCCCTGTCCCTTAGCTTCTAAAGTCGGGACAGGGCTGGAGTTCAATTTAGTAGTCGGTGGAAAGATGACCAGTTTGGTGTCGAGTCTTACAAGGCCGTGCGGACGGAGGGGCACGGCCTCTCCTCCTTCGGGGGGAGCCGACATTAATACTAATATGTGCATGATTTAGGAAAAACGAAAATTTTATCAGCCTAGGGTAATTTACGAACAGTCACATTATGAAAGGATAGAAAGTGCCACATACTATATTGTTACGAGCTGGGTATCGGATAAATTAAATACTACAGATTAAACAACAAATAACTTTAATAATCACAAAAAACACAACTGATCACTATTCGCTTAGATATCGCACTTCTAGTTCACTTCGATTCGCTTCATTGTATCGCCTAAATCAGACTGACTGTTCCCGCAAACACGTCGGCTATTTATATGTCGAGCGATCCTTTGAGAAGGTTCTACAACTTTCAGGAACCGTCTTCACAGTTTTATAGTGGAACATTGTCCTTCGAGAAAGTTCTACTTACAACTTCCTCGAATCTTCTAGACAGAAGTAGGACATTCTGAACTCGAATCTTTTAGACAGTCTCATAGTGGAACATTCGAGACTCGCATGTAATCTAGAATGTCCTCGTAAAGCAACCGACGTAACAATACCAATCAAACTGCCCAAAAAAAAGTAGTTGAAAAAAAATAAAAAACCCGACTGAAAAAACTGAAAAGTTATAAAACACTCACATTTTAAATTAAACAAAATTTTGGATATAAAATTATGAAAATGGATTAAGCCCCGTCTGGTTCCAATTTTTTTTATTTCCAGCTTTTTAGTTTAGTAAGTAACGTGAAAGAATTCGTAGACGATTGAATTTTTTTTATTATACGATTTGTCACTTTGAATTACTTTTAAACTTATAAGTTGGATATATTTTTGTAATCACTCTTTAAAACCCTTTATTTTGATACCTCTCTCGATGGTACTGGAAGAAAAAAAAAAATTGAACGCTACGATATGGAACTCTAAATCCGCCATTTTTCTTTATTTTTCATTTCAATGTAACCAGTGACACCCGCGCCATCAAGACGAATCTAACGACGTATCCGTTCATTCGTTTAGGAGTTACGAGGCAACTTAGAAACAGACATACGAGTACATACATGCAGGTCAAACACATAACCTTCGCCGCAGTCGCATAATAAGGTCATAAATAAGAATTTCTGAAATTGAAATTCTTATTTATTTACATTAGTTTTAGTAAAATATGCGAAACCCAAAACACGGATCTAGTATTTTTATCTATATACAAAATTTCAAAACTGTATCATGAAAAATCGCATAGTTATAAGCTTGTTCTGTTACCTAGTTGTCCCTACTAAGACACGGTCACCGCGCGGCGGGAGCCCTCGCGCCGCCTGCGCCGACTTGCGCTCATTGATGATAATTTTGCATTAGTTACCTAACCGTACGGCGATTCTATTGTAATTAACAGGTAAGAACATTTTCCACCACACTTGCAGGCTTTTGACTGTCGTAATGGTCAAGTGTAGTGTGGTTTATTATTATGTATGCAGCCGTAAGTGATAAAATGTAGTCAATGAGATTTGTTGCACCTTATGCCAACCGTTTAAAGTTCAAAGTGGATGAAAAGTGCTAAATATCACATAATCATATCTTTCTACAATTAACCATCTTGGCGTGTTTAGAAATGTTAATCATCACACATACATGGATACACGATACTTTTTACATACGATAGGTACACGATCAAATTCATCAGGTCTTTGATTATAGTTTTCTTTTATACCCATATAAGCAAACTGATTAAAAACTATTTTGGAATTATAGTCAGCAACCGAATTGACTCTTGTTTGAGTAGTTGTTAACGCAGTTCTAACTAATTTGAGGCATTATTGGCGGTAAATGTGTAAAAACCTAATTTCATGTTCTACCTTACGATCGTATGAAATGCCATTTCTAATTGCCCGTGAAATGTAAGAATTACATTTCGATGTAGTATTGACGTTAAAAAGTGTAGTTTTAAAACTAGGAGGGATTAATTTTATAGCTAAGCTTTACTAATTTGTTTCGATTAATCTGACATTAAATCGTAAAATCACTTATCCCTAAGATTAGGTATTAAATCTTTTTATGACAAAAAAGAAAGCCCGCTCAATCGCTTTTCGGTTGTAAGCGGGGTGAGTGCATCACGCATTGCACCGCGATCGTGTGTAATGATAACAGCTTAATGATGACTAGGCATCTTTCCATAGGCTTTGACAATTTGGACTATATTATAAAGAGTGGTGGGTGGTGGTGGTATGCATTTGGAGCATTCATTGGTTTTCAACTTAGTCAGCGCAAAATGGTTTTCTCTTCTATTTCCCCATATGAACCTTCTCCTCATCATTTATTCCCTTTTCATTAATTCCTCACTGCTGTTCCATTTTTTTTTTCTATTTCAATTTATTATTGTTAAAGCACTAACGCAGACTCGACTGCTTCGTCGGTCTAGTAGTCGCAGGCGCTGCCAATGAGCATGAAGTCTGGAGATCGATCCCAAAGCAAAGCTTTCCTTCAGGAATTTAAAAAGTGTGTTATCCAAAATCAAGAACACTAGCGTGCTAAAACCAGTAAACACCGTACATTTATCGAATTATTTATCCAGTATGGTTTAACCGAAAACATTTGGCTACTTAATTTTTAACAAATTAATCTTATGTAAACTAAGTTAGAATTTGTTTAGAAGACCGCAACCAATGGCAATTATGCTGTACCGTTAAAACCAGCTATATGTAATGCCGGCTTAATAAAGGCGATCAGTCTCCCTCATTCACAGCAGCCGTACGCGGAGTATTGGATATCGCCAGGATATCGAACCAACATGATGAAAACATGCGCCTTGGTAAGTTATACAGTTTTAAAATACTTTTTCTAGAAATTTGACATAGTACGTTTAGTAATTATTGTTAATCTCGACATTATTTTAATTAAGAGTTATAGTTTTATATGTTTTCTGTACATCATATACAGACTACAAATAGAACTAAAGTAATGATAAAAATAAGACTAAATGTAAGCAAATATAAATATCAAGAAGTTCAAAGAATATTTTTTTTTAAATTTATTTATTTATTCAATAGTACACGTACATTTTATACATTTTAAGTTGGTGCCAACATAAACTTATTAGAGTTTTACCGTGCACCAAAATCATCAACTACATAATTTAGAGAGATGGTACTTAGTTAAAAAAGAAACTACAGCTAAAAATTACCGCGGGTAATAGGCGAAATAATATCTAATACTCGTTTTAACGAGCGAACCTCGGTGACCAATCCAACCGTCCATTCAAAAACAGAAGTGGCGAAGGAAGTTTCTTAATTGATACAGGTTGTTCCCAAAAGTAAATGTTTTAGAAATAATGTCGTTATTATTATTTTTTTGTTTATGTGTTATGTTATAATTGTTACGTATTACTTTTACTTCATCGTGTATGCTTTCAATTATTCATCTATAATGAATCTAAAATATACTTATATTAGTAAATCCTTATCTATCTATGGTATTAAAATTTTGTAAAAAATGTTGTTTTAATTTGTATTTTATGTTTTTCTGAGTTAATTTGTCCCTCAATGATATAGGTAGTTGATTAATGAGGTAAGGTATTATATATCTTAGCGATCTCTTGCCGTGCAAATTCGTGTACTTTGGAAGTAGCAGCTTAGCATTGAGGACGCTACGAGTCCTAATTTAATTAATTTTCGTGGTTTTGATTTTCTTTAAATTTTCATTAAAAAACTCTTCTTTTATGAGTACAAATTTAGTTTTTTCATGTAAAAGTAATATCTAACAGAATTCAAATAATTTATGGTAATCATTTTTGTATTTCTTCTTAATGTTATGCGGGACAACTGCTTTTAATAAACGTAGTTGAAGTGTGTAAATTTGATCAAGGTGTGTCTTATATGTCCTACCATAGCTCGACAGACCATAGGATATCGTTGATTCGGCCAGGGCTTTGTAAAGCATTAACAGAGTTTGATATGGAATTTTGCATTTTATAATAGAAAATTTAGCTAAAATACACCCCGTTAATGTGCTCCTTGCAATTAAGTCGGCTATCAATGGTAAGTCCTAGGTATGTTTTGCTATCTACGAGATCTATGAATTCGCAGCTGCAAGGCTTAATTACTTTGTTTGTGCCGTTGTCATGCAAACACTCATGGCAGTGACTTGTTAGTTTATTCAAGGAAGAGCTTCTATTTTGACTGGTACTGAAGTACAATAACTTGGTTTTACTAGCGTTTAATACGAGTACTAGACCAGCGTCTTGAGACCATTTAGCTAACAAATCAAAGTCCTCCTGTAGTTGCTTTTGGGCATCAGTAACGCTCTCTCCAGCTGCTATAAGACAGGTGTCGTCAGCAAATTGGTAGATCTCGCACTTTTTTATGACATTAACAAGGCTATTTACATAAGTGAGGTAGTGCAGTAGCCCAAGGACCGAGCCTTGCGCCGTTCCTTCCGTTACGATGACTGATTCACTAGTCACATCACTGACTTTGACCATGTATTTTCTGTCATCAAGATAGTTTTCGCACCAATCAAGTAGCTTGCCTCTAATTCCGCTGTCATGCTTTGCTGTAGTCTATAAATACTACTAAAACGTGTTTTTTTTTCATCTAAGTGTTTATGAATACTATCTGTGAACGTTGATAGCAGTTGTGTGGTATTCTTTTTTGGTTGGAAGCCATATTGTTTGTCATTTAGTATTTTATATTTTTGGATGAATTTGTTTGGGGATGATATGAAGGAAAAATGACACAGGAAAATGAAAGATAAAAACTGGTTTCTCCGCAAGTAATACGGGTGAAGATGTGAATGAAACTGTTAACTGTTTACTATATTTCCGGCTTCAACTGGCCTCAAGGTTTATTTTTAGATTTGAAGATCAATATGGAACTAATAAACACTGCTGGTGCTGCCAAATGTATGTGCCGGTTTAGAATCTTCCAGTTTCATATTGATACAGAGATCGCAGGAGACACTTTTTTCTTTTGGTACCGCTGGACTCCTATGAACGATTAAGATTATACAATTTATTTAACATTTATTTTATTTTATTTTGCAGTTCTTCTTCTTCGCATTGGTCACCGTTAGTCAAGCCAACTCAGTGAGCAGACAACCATATACAAAAAATTATGTGGAAGATGATTTAGTGCTTTACCAACAACAGCAACAACTAAATGCACCAAGTTGGCAGGCAGGTCAGTCTGCCGGAGAACTGGTTGACACTCAACAGCGCTTCGGTTACGGTGGAGGCAGCGCTAATGCTGCTTCTGCTGCTGCGGCTCATGCTGGCGGTGGAGGCTACCTTGGTGGACATGTTGGGGGTCGCGTTAACGGGCACGTCGGCGGACACGTCGGGGGGCATGTAGGCGGTCACGTTGGAAGTCATGTTGCCGCTAACGCTGCCGTTGCCGCTGCCGCCGCTGCAGGTGGTTACGGCAGTGGTGGTGGCTACGGAAACCGCTACTCACATGCCAATGCCAACGCCGCCACCAACTCATACGGCGGATATGGCCGTAAATAAATTAATGATTGAAGCGGACGTATTTGCTACTAATCTAAAGTTTTATATATAGTCTAAAATTAAATTAATTTGGCATAATTGGCTTATGTAATTGACTGGACTTTTATTACTTTTATATTTTGGCTGACATAAAATTTCTATTCGGAACGTATTTTAAGTTAATAAATGTATTTATGAAATTCATGTGGTATTTGATTTATCCGGTACGTTGTACGAAAAAACATACATTAAGTCCAAGAGGTAAAAATGAACAGGTGAACATGTTAGGATGATTCCAAGTTGGTTGAGTGACTAAAGTACTATCATCAAAATACCGCCCTATCAGAATACTGAGTACAGGAATAATTTAGGTTAATTTATGTCTATTTTTTTAGTGTTTTTTTTTTTATAAAATTTATTTCATTATTTTGTCCTGTGCGAGATTACTAAAAGCTTTTTATTTATTTTCTTTCTTTCTTTCAAAATGTATCAAGGTTTCGAATTCACACCATACTCTTAGTTGTCATTATTGTATACCTGCCTGTATAATGTAATGCAAACTTATGTAATCTAACAAAAGTCATTGGTCAGTTTAGTCCTCATCGTACCACTGCTATGGACAGACCTCGACTCGTAACTTACAGTTGTTTGGATCCAGGGCTATCGTGTACTCTGGTCGTTATATTTATCCAGCTCATTCCGCCTTCTACTACGAGGTCTGACGTGACGTCTTCTGGTTGTGTCAGGGTTACACATAGTGGCTAGTTTTGCCCACAGCACATCATTTGGCAGACGTGGTCATCTCAATCCCTCTTCAGAAAAATCTTCAAATACACCGCACTGTAACGAATGTCTGATTTAAAATTGCATAGACGTTTAAACATGGAAAAATGTATGGTCAAACAGACTTTAATCATTAACTTAACTTTTTTTTTTCGGATGGGAAATCATTTATTTTTATTTATTTATTTATTTACCACCAAATTATAACCACATTACAGACCAAGTCCAATACGATGCTTCAACATAAAATAAAACAATATAAACAGTAAGATTACATTAAAAAAAATATTAAAAATTATAATAGCTATAGTTAAAACATCAATACTTAAACATGACCAAGCTCATAGTTGAGACCCCTTTCAATTATCATTTGTGCCCTTGGAACAAATGTCGGCAGGTTTCATCATCAAATAACCCCCTCAAAGACCCCCCCGGTCTGGGCAGAGCGGAAGGGAGTGTCTTCTACTGACTAAAACCCATCCATGTTCCTTCTTTGCCCTTTGTGTTAGAGGGCCGCGGTATCTCTTTCGAACAGTCCCGCAGCCCTGGCAGGCATCGGCCCTTGCGGACACCTTCCTGTGTGCTGACATCTCTTCGAGGCGCGCGTGGAACACGACCTGTCGTCATAAGACGGACGGACGGCGATCTAGCCCATTACTCACCGTCCACAGGCCCGGTCATTAACTTAACTTTAAATAGTGTTTATAAATAAACCCCATATTGATATTATATCGTCAATTTCTGTTCTAAGAAAAAAACCAATGGTAATGCCTAAAAGCTGGCAGCCTGATGCTGTTTTTTTTTTATAAAGTTGTCTAATTAGGTGCATTTAACAGAACATTATGAAATAGTCGAATTATAAATTATCGATAGCGGCCTCCACAAATTGCTTCCAATCAATAATTTCAAGTAGGTGCTTACTACACAAGCTCAAGCAAGGATCATTAAAAGCATGAAGCTGGATTTTCACTTCTTAAACATTATTTCGTTAATGACCGTGATAAAATTGAAAACTGTCAAATCAATCAAAAAGATTATGTACTTTTATTTTTATCATGTACTTCGATTTATATTATGTACTTTTTCTTGATTAACAGTGGGTAAATCAACAGAATTAGTTCTGGCAAAATAATTTCACAATGTTATTCCAAGGTAGGCAAAGCAGAACATGAACACAATCTATGCTTAGCATAGCATAGCATAGCAGCAGCCTATAATGTTCCCACTGCTGGGACACAGGCCTCCTCTCTATGAGAGGGAATGGGCTATAATCCACCACGCGGGTCCAGTGCGGGTTGGTAGATGTCACATGTCTTCGAATTTTAGGTTCTAGGACCTGCCGGTTTCCTCACAAAGTTTTCCTTCACCGTTTTGAGAGTAGTGGTGATGAAATAAATTACACAAAGTAATGCGCCTGCCTGGGTTCGAACCCACGACTTACTGCTCGTAAGTCGGGACCGCCACCACTGGGCCACCGCTGCTCCAATCTATGCTTATGTTTTTGAATATACTGGGTACTACATCTGCAAGTAACAGATGCTCTTCTTTCGTATCGACACGAATCAATGTATTAAGAACTAGTTTCTGCCCGCGAATTCATCCGCGTTAAAGAAATATAGAAGGTGCTAATAGAGCCTTAACATAGCCGAAAGGCACTTGTTTTCCCCGTCTTTGCGATAATTTTTTTGTTCTAGACCATACCTGGGAACCTTTTAGTTACGGAGATATTGGGGGTCAAAGTTCCAGCTATTTCACAAGTTTTTTATATATATATTATTTTAGATATTTTTTCTCGCACTAACGATATTGGACACAAGTTGTTCAGTTTGATGGTCTGCAGCATATCCTTTCATATGACTATACCCTTTCTGTTACATCCTGTATATTATCTTTTCTTCTTTTCAAGTTAAACTGAGGTCAAAATGAAGAGTTTTACATTTCTTTAGATAAATATTTATTATAGGTAGTTTTTGCACCGAGAGTTGATCACTTTTTAGTAAAGACTGTGTAAGGATATCTAAGGTTTTTAAAGTAAATTATTTTTTTGAGCCCGTTCTGTTCCCCCCCGCTCAAGGTACCCCCCAAATGGGATGCAGACTAAGACGGACTGTACCAAAGCTATGTATATTTCGTTAGGACTATTAAAACAGTTTCAGCTTGGACTACAAATATATTGCTTCTTACGAATGTAAGCGTGGTATTTTTTATTTGTTATGCAGCGTATGTCTAGTAAGTATCAAATCTTTGATACATCATCTTCACCATCCTACAGCAGCCAGCTGCAAGATGCAAGCCTCTACAGTCTATTTATTGTAATAAATTGTCAATTTAAATAAAGGAAATTGACCAAGTCGAAAATATAAATTGTGAGAAAAATTATTTTATAAAATCTTTTAATTATATTTACATTATATACAGACTACAAATAGAACTAAACTAATGATAAAATAAAAAAAATAAAAAGTGGGTCAATTTATAAAATTGACCCACTTTCGCTATTTAGTTTTTTTCCCCGTACAATGAAATGATCCTTATATGAAATAGAATCGAACGACACTAAAAAAAAAAAAATATCAACTTTACAAATATTTATTGACAACTCACACTTGACCATTTTTTTTCTATTATGCCAAAATTGATTCCACGAAAAAAGTGCTAAAGCTTCCTAAGAAAGTTTATGTGTATCTCTTGTAGATTTTTGTTTCACCATAGTGTCCCAGTTAAAAAAATCACTCTGTATAAGACTCTCGGCAAGTCTCATCCAGCAGTTATCAATTAATCTAATCTTAGATAATATTTTTAAAATGATTCTTAGTCTTTTGGTAAACTAAATCGTAATTTTTGTATCGTGTGCCCCAATTTGTTTTTTTATTTTAAAGAGACTTCTATGGGTCGGCCTCGATTAGTAAATTCTACATAACATCACGCCTGTAATCCCCAAAAAGTTAGGCAGAGGTGTACCTAATAGTACCTACACCCACATTTCACCAGTTACGTTTAAGTCCTATGTAATAGGTGGCAAGTCCATTGCCAGCAACCGGGCACAAATCCAAACTCCGTGGCTGCTAGTAAGAAATTCCTGATGGAAAAAACCCAATAACCATTTGACCGACCCGGGAATCGAACCCAGGACCTCATGCTAAGCAGTCGTGATTGCGACCACTAGACCAGAGAGGCAGTCCAATTGTGGAGGCAGGCAGCAGTAACTTCTACCTTCCACTAAAAAGTTAAAAAGTTGAACATATTATCAATATGCAAGGTTCGACGTACCAGTATCCGCATATTGAGATGCGGGTACGAACAAAGCCGCATGCTAATATGAACATGAAACATTTATTGGTTTGTATTCAAAAACCTGTTTTCACGGGAACTTTCGATACACAATTTTCTTATCGCAGTTGTAAACTTCATAATCATTTGTTTGGGAAACCGTTACTAATATCTGTATAATCCTGTGATTGAAACGTGTTATAATGCCGCCTTTAACATATTGTAACTTACTTGACTGCCCGCACCTTACGTAGGAACAAACATGAAATTATTTATTCTGGTAAGTGAGAATTTTTTATCGCAGGAACATTGAGGGAAATCTGTAGGACTGGTTCTAAGTCATCATCATCATCATCATTTCAACCGAAAGACGTCCACTGCTGGACATAGGCCTCCCCCAAGTATCGCCACATTGACCGGTCCCGTGCGACTTGCATCCAGCGGATCCCTGCAACCTTCACCAGGTCATCGGTCCACCTTGTAGGAGGCCTTCCAACGCAACGTCTTCCGGTTCGAGGTGGCCACTCCAGAACTTTTCGGCCCCATCGGCCATCCGTTCTGCGAGCGATGTGCCCTGCCCACTGCCACTTAAGTTTGGCTATACTTCGGGCTACGTCAGTAACTTTGGTCCTCTTGCGGATGTCCTCATTTCTGGTTCTAAGTATTAACAAGAAAAGGAAAGTGATATACAAAGCGCCCGTTTGTGGACGAGGTGCGCTAGGTAGTCACTAAAGGTGAATAAGAATGCTGAGGAATTTAATAAAAGAAGGTATAATGGATCACAAACCAACATTAGTGATTTGATTTGGTATTAAATAGGCTCTGTAGTCATGGACATAATAACAACACCCACTACTACATTATAAGATTAAAATAAATTTGTTTTGCAGTTTTTATTTTTAATCATTATAATAATTTCTGATTTCAGTTATTCCTTTTCATCGTAGTCACGTGTCAGGATCATCAGTCGCCTCTCAAAAGGCGACAGATAGCAGAACAAGAAGACCCAGAACCTACTCTGAATGAACAAATTTACGAAAAATTCAAAAAGTTGGTGAAAAAGTATATGATAGAACTAGACCCAGATATTCAAGCTGTTTTGGTTCCAGCAATTTACGAGGTGGAACATCTCCGGACACGTGATCCATATAGAAGACCGCCAGGACCGCTAGCAAATAATCATGTTTATAATCCTACTATGTCTCAACAATATTCTAACCCCACTCCTTCACGTCTCAACAATCCTGCATTTCAACAACAAACTTCATTGATTCATCCATCCCGTTTTACCAATCCTGATTTACTCACTAGATCTCTAATAAAGAAACCGACTGAACTTCTAGAAGTCACTAGAGTAGACCAAACTGAAGCTGACCGAGAAGCTCGTCTTGCTCAAGCTGACAAAGAAGCACTCAGTAAACTATCTGAAGAAGACAAAAAACTCTTAGAGAACAGCCTAACACAATCTGAGCGAGAAGCTCTGCTTGTACAACTAGAGGATGGTAAACTCGATGATCTTCTTCCTCGCGAAGAAAATCGGTTTGGTGTTTCGGGTAGTGTATTTGCTGGTGCTGCTGTTAAGATCGGTTCTAGTGCAGGTAGGTACATTGGAAGCAAGCTTGCTGGTAGCTTAGGGGCTAATCTCGGAGCCGCCGCTGGTGCTTACCTCGGTGCCGCCGCGGCAAGTCGGTTTGTCAAAAAGGTTCCGGTATTTTCTAGCATCGAATCTGATGATGTCGAATTTACGAAATCTCAAGAAAAAGAATATACATATGGTGGTAATAGTAGTGCCACCTATGGTTTTGGTGCTTATAATGTGTAAAATGAGCGCATTATATGAAGGACTATTACGACACAATTATAAGTAAAGAATAGTTTTATGAGTGAAATAAACTGTAATTTGTATGCTGTTATTCTTTAGCTCCTAAGCTTATTTTCACATTCCAATGTCAAGTACTGAGTAAACCGTTGAGTTGGGTTTGTATAGAGAATTATAATAAAAGTTAGTTGAAAGTTTAATTTTAAGCGGACTGAAAAATACAGCAATTATTCAATAATTTAATTGAAGCATCAAAACTTCATTTTGAAATACATAAATAAATGAAATAATTTATAATGTTCGTTTTTTACTAATTATTTAATAAATAGAGTTAAATAATAATAAAAATAACCGCTGCTAGCTTGGACCCTGTTCCCGATACCGGTGGACTATTATTTTTTATATGTTTTACATATACATATAGGGTGAATTTTTCAAGTGGACGTGGATGTCCAAATTCGAAACTATAATAGGAAGGAATAGCGAAAAATACTAAAAAGGAGTCTCGAGCCCAATTTTGATGAAAACTAAAACTGCATCATTCGGTTTTTGAAAAATCAATAATCCTAGCCAGGAATCGAACCCATTGATTTTGGAAAAAAAACACATACTGCATTATTACACCGTTCGATAGTGTCGTTAATTAGGATCATATTCTGGGAAGTATCTAATGATATACGGCATGATATTTTTCGCTATTCCTCATAGTTTCAGATTTGGCCTTCCACGCCCACTTCAAAAATTCACCCTGTATACTTTTGTTTTTAAAAATATTTAAAATGAAAATTAAAAGAGAAAAAGTGAATTTAGAAATAAAAATAAGTACAAGTTTCAAAAGGGGAAAAGAATTACAGGGCGTCAAAAAATAAGATCGCATCGCTGTCAATGCGAAAAGTGCCCAGAAGACTGGCAGCATTGATATGTTGAATGGCAATGCGGACTTTGTGGCCAAATTTGGTCTTTGGTCGAGTGAAGAGTCGACCAACCGCTTGGAAATATCCCGAAAGACTAGGTAGGATCCCATGGCCCAAGTATTTCTACCCCAAACGGCTCAAACACATTACTCCCAATTAGGTTATTCTATTTGCGCCGTTTGAGGTTTTAGTGTGTATGTGAATCTCCTCTTCTGGAGCTACCTTTCCTCCTGTTTTTGCTACGAATAGAGTTGCTGGGTTCTGGTTTGGACGACTTTTGTGAAAACACTTTTCATGTTTACACCTCATGTAGAAGAAGACAAAACTACTGTTTTCAATCGTGCATAAATCCAGATTTTAGGGTGCTGCAAATAATCATGGTGGAACTGCACATTTTTGCGGACGGGAGTGTGGTGCTGAATACTGCATCTTAAAAACTAAGTATTTTCCAACATTTAAAGAAAAACTCAATGGTCATTGTTCGATTTTTGTCATGGGTTTGTGGTCACAATCTTTAAGATTTTAAATCTAAGTTTACGGATGCTCTTAACACAAGTGGCCGGATGGTTAATAGTTATTTATTTATTTAAATTTCATGTACGATAGTGATACATAGGCGGACTTAATGCCACAATGCATTCTCTACCAGACAACCTTTGGGTTAAATAAGAAAACATTGTGATAGGGTACAAAATAAATATATAAAAAATAACTTCTTGCTATCGAAAATGTATATAGGCACTTATAATGATACTAATACTTATATACAAATAAAATAAACTAATACATATTTAGAAAAGTAATACATTTTATTTTTGTTATTTTTTTTGTTAATATGTAGTAATCAGCATGAAAATAACTTACATCACTCAGAGCATTTAGTTCCCACTGAGAACTAACCTAACTACCCCATCTCTTTGGTTATTGAAACCAGCAGGATTCGCGCGGCTTTTGTCCACCTCCGAATATACCCAGGCAACTCGTTTGACTAAAATGTAAAAAAATAAACTTATCCTAAAACATTATCGCTAGAATCTAAACCAAGTAGCATTTACCACAAACATGAGTAAAATAAATGGATTTAACAAATTAAAGAAATGTTTTAAGTATTGCATTGTTCGAAACAAAATGTCAACATACCTGCAATTCATTTCCAAAGGAAATTGATAAAATGAATATAATTATAACTTCACTGATGGCATTATGTGACTTAAGTATTATTTTTACACAGAAATTTTCAGTTGGTTTTTTTTTTTAAATTAGCTGTTCCATACATTGACCGTGTAGGCCTTGCAGTTTTGTAGCAAACAGCGGTTTTTTATAATCGACGAAAATATTCTATGTGGGCTTCAGAATGATGTACGTTGTAACAGTTTTAGCGTCAGTCCCTTCCACCCTCTATATTGCTTGCTTATTCGAATCTTGAGTCAGAAGGCGAGGTTTATCGTCCGTGTTTTATTTATTTAAGTTTTTAATAACATACCCTTTTGCCAATGTTTTATTATCGACACTAATTTTATTAATTTGAATAAACTAACTAAATACATTATAACATATTAAATTCACCAAAGAGGGCCGCAAGTAAACCAGTTTGTTTGTGGTTGGTTAATTGAACCACAATTTTCGAAATTTTATATAGTAAAAGTAAATATTACTTACTTTTCGAAAAACATGAGAATTCATGTTTCTATTAAATATTTACCTCGTTCTTCTATGACATAAAATTATAATGTCGTGTTGATCGTTATTGCCTTTTGATCAGATGTTGTATTATTCTATTAAATTTAATGAGAACATGTGTTATTTCTGTTCTGTTCAAACAAACAAATATACAGATTTGTTTGTTTGTAATAATAGTTTTTGTTTTTATTAAACTTCTTATTCATTGCAGCAGGGTAGTGGGAACGAAGATCTTCGTATTCGCAGAGTGGCTGATAGCAGCTGCTAGAGGGTTGCTAAAAATCGACGACATCCGATTGGAGAGACCATAACCTGAAGCGGACTGCTTTGGTTAGATTGTGCTATAGTAGCCAATCAACCTTGATGGTTTATTAGTGCGGTTTGTGATCATATTTGGAATTGAAACAAAACTATGTCGTTAGCAACGTTAAAAACAGTTAGAACCGTATCGCCTGTACACTACCCGCAATTGTCGACAGAAAAATGTTGAGAATCATGCTTGTCGGGGCCACCTCTGTGTTGCCATGGCATGCTAAGATAGACCCCCTAATTGTGTGCTTTGTAAAATAAAGTAAATAAATAATAATAAAAACCATGGGCGAAGTTTTGGGCTAATAAAATAATTATGATGCGTGCCAGTGACAGTTAAAAGAAGAAGTGGAAATCTAAAGTATCGGTGAATGCATAAAAATAGGCATCATCAATCCTAATTCTATTATCGTATGCATATTCCCGAAAACCTTATTTGTTATAAAAACAATGGAATACTCAATAAGGATAATGATAAGTTCGGTAAAACAATTATAAAACTACGTTACTGAAAGAGAAGCCACAGTCGGCAACAAGTATATAAATTATTATTAAACTATTATTTAATCGGTTTAATAATAAATTGATTTGAGTAACCATGACGAATAGCGATTTAGTTCTAGCATTGGATTCTATTATAATAACGAACCTAATATCCCCGATCGGTCTTGATTCCTCTCACAGTGGAGATTAATCTGGACACACTACTACCGAAACAAATACTACAATGAAAGTATACTGCTTGGTAAGTGCAAAGTTTTACCATCTTTTACATTATTTTTTCCTTGCATTGAGGCTTTTGTTCGGGGTTTCGGACATAAGACGAGTTCACGAATTAGTTTACTGAACGCGTTGGGCGTCAAGTGAATTCTACATTCGCAAATTTTTGCTGGGTCGACAAGAAAAAACCTCTTGCTTCTTATTTTATAAATCCGGCCTCATCATCATTCTTCTGCCTTTATCTCAATTAATTTAGGATCGGCACAGCGTTTTAATAGTTCTCTAATTGTCGTAATCTCAGTCTGTACTTTACAGCCATATCATCTTTCACAGAGTCCATCCATCGTTTCTTTGGAATTACAAACATAAAAACTGAACATATGAAAAATCTGACATTGAATCCTTATGATGTCCAAATTATAGATTTTTGACAAATGATATCCAGAATTTATGAAATCCTGCGCGTTGCATCAAGCTCTTCCAGTATTTTATTTGTGTACTAGCTGCTGCCCGCGACTTCATTCGCGTGAAAATTTTGGGGTGCAAGTGTGAGACTGCCTCGTTGGTCTAGTGGAAACAAAAATAAAAGGTGTTGAGGCGACGATATGGCTTTAAAAATCGGTGTATTTTGGCGCTATATAACTTTTTTTCAAAGTGAACCTTGTTGGGCGCTTTTTATTCTAATAACGTTCTGTATACAACATTAAATGACTTTTTGCGAGACCCCTTAGACCTCCATAATTCGACCTTGTCGCAAAATCCGTTCTTAGCGAACGTCTAGTAACTATAAACTACCTCACTGCCAGATATCAAGTTTGTGGCACGATAAAGGAAGGACTTTCATACAAACTTGCGAGGGCCCTTAGATCTCCTTAATCCGGCCCTGTCGCAAAATCTTTTCTTAGTAAACGTCTACTAACTATTAACTACCTCCCTGCCAAATTTCAAGTTTGTAGCACAAAAAGTTAAGGACTTTCATCCAAACTTGCGAGAGCCCTTAGGCCTCCTTAATCCGGGTCTGTCGAAAAATCCGTTCTAAGCGAACGTCTACTAACTATAAACTATCTCCCCTACAAATTTTAAGTTTGTGGCACAAAAAATTAAGGACTTTCATACAAACATGCGAGAGCCCTTAGACCTTCTTAATCCGGCCCTGTTGCAAAATCCGTCCTAAGCTACTAAATATAAACTACCTCCTTGCCTAATTTTATCTTTATACGTCTAGCTGATTTCGATATTTCATGATGAGTGAGTGAGTGACCTAGATTTCTCATATTTGAACCTCTCTTTCAGTACCAAATTTTTAGTGCAAAGAGTAAAGACAAAAGGACAATTTTATAAAACATAATTAATTTTCTGCCATTCCGACTACACTACGACTACTAAAACTTATTTATGTAAATTATTAAATTTATCATAGAAATCGCGTATGACGTTACCAACTAAATTTTATAAATTAATATATTTTGTGTCTGTAGGTGGATTTTGATAAAATAAACGCTAAATAATACCCACAACAATGCTTCTTATTTTGTAGTATTCTGATTTTGAATACAATGACGGGTTTTTACGTGATGCGCGCACAAACGTACAGACAAAAATTAAAAAAAAAATACTTTCTAATCCTTATTTCTCACACGTTCCAGTGATTTTTTTGCAAAAATCTGTAATGTACAGACACGGAAAGTCTACGATTTTATTATATGTATAGATAGATATAGATTACAGATACCTTCATGTTTTTCCCGTTCGCAGAAACTACAGGTCGTCACCTGCTAAGATACAATACCAATACATTATGATACGAACAATATGTTAAAAAAAAACCTGTCCGATCCGTGATGGTATTACCTATTAGGTATCGAGATTAGATTCCAGTTATGTAATTCTTTTTGGAGAACAAGTAAAAAAAATAACCCCGATGAAAATTAAATAAAATGTACTAAAATGAGGAAACTTCTATGGCAACACAGGGACGCAAGCGGTCGCTTCTCGGGTAATGACGTCATAAAAAATCAGTTGACGATCGAACATACTTATGCCGAAGATGGTGTTGTCACATTTTAAAACTTTGTTTGAATTTAGGGAAACGGTGGTAATTTTGGACAAAAATCATGCATTTTAAAATTCATTAATATTTTTACTTTCATAAAATTATTTTACGTTTCTTATTCTATTTAGCAATGTCATTGGTATACCTATGTGCCCCTTCCGGATCGGAACGTACCCCTAACGAAGCGGAAAGGCACTAGTTCTCCCCATCATTGCGATCATTTTTTAGTTCTAGAGCATACCAAGGAGCCTTCTGGTTACGGAGATATTGAGGGTCATAGTTCCAACTTTTTCACAAGTTTTTTTTTAAATACAAGTTATGACGTTATGACTTTATTTTAAATACTTCCACGATCCCCGTACTATTCAATGCCATCCCAATAAGAGTCCCATAGTGAAACGTGATTTTTCACCCGAAAAAGTCGTTTCCCAGCAATCATTTTTGCGTAGAGTTACTTAGTTTGAAGTACAGAATGCTTGGTTGAAGGCTTCGTGAAGGGTCAGTTTACAACCTGTATGCAACTTTTGTTTCGTCTACATTTACACATCTAGTGATACACGCACAAGTACTACGTACCTTTTTTGCGTTTTATTTGCAATTAAATAAAACTGAGACTTATGTTTCCTTTTTCAGATTCTTCTATGGGTAATAGCCAAAGTCGCATGTCAGGATATTTCGTCATTCAATCCAGTGATTACTTATGGATACAAATATGGATATAATAATTATGAGCCGTATTTCTATTATTATCCGTATAGCTACGTATATCGCTCAAACTGGCCACCATACGTTGGTAGTAGAATAGGAATTGGCGGCAGAGTTGATGGCGGTATTGGCGCTGGAATTGGCGGTAGTATAGGTGGTGGTGTGGGTGGTGGTGTTGGTGGTGGAATTGGTGGTGGTGTTGGTGGTGGTGTTGGTGGTGGACTTGGTGGAGGCGCTTATGGTGGAATTGGTGGAGACGCTTATGGTGGACTTGCTGGAGGCGTTAACGGTCTAATTGGTGGAGGCGTTAACGGTGGAATTGGTGGCGGCGCTTATGGTGGAATTGGTGGAGGCGCTTATGGTGGACTTGGTGGAGGCGTTAACGGTGGAATTGGTGGAGGCGCTTATGGTGGAATTGGTGGAGGCGTTAACGGTGGTATTGGCGCTGGAATTGGCGGTAATATAGGTGGTGGTGTGGGTGGTGGTGTAGGTGGTGGTGTGGGTGGTGGTGTTGGTGGTGGACTTGGTGGAGGCGCTAATGGTGGAATTGGTGGAGACGCTTATGGTGGACTTGGTGGAGGCGTTAACGGTCTAATTGGTGGAGGCGTTAACGGTGGAATTGGTGGCGGCGCTTATGGTGGACTTGGTGGAGGCGTTAACGGTGGAATTGGTGGCGGCGCTTATGGTGGAATTGGTGGCGGCGCTTATGGTGGACTTGGTGGAGGCGTTAACGGTGGAGTTGGTGGCGGCGTTAACGGTGGAGTTCATGGCGGCGCTTATGGTGGAATTGGTGGAGGCGCTTATGGTGGACTTGGTGGAGGCGTTAACGGTGGAGTTGGTGGCAGCGCTTATGGTGGTCTTGGTGGCGGCGCTTATGGTGGAATTGGTGGAGGCGCTTATGGAGGAATTGGTGGAGGCGTTAACGGTGGCCTTGGTGGTGGCATTGACGCAGGTGTTGGTGGTGGTGCTTACGGTGGAATTGGTGGCGGCATTAACGCAGGTGTCGGCGGTAATATTGGTGGAGGTCTTGGCTTCCGTCGATCAAACTCTCAGTATCTTATTGCACCAGAAATGGAATCCCGATACGGATTGCTTGGGGCTGGCGCCGGCGCAAGTGGTTACCTGGGCGGTCACATTGGTGGTCATATCGGTGCACACTTGGGTGCTGGCGCCGGTCTAGGTGCAGGACCCTATGGATACGGTTCACCCTATATTTACGGAAGAAAATGAAAAAATACATGAGCACATTTTTTGAAATTTATTGCAAAATATAGAATTTAGAGTAATAAATTATTAATTGAACTTTTTAAAGATGTCAACTGGACCAAAAAGTGATAAAACGTCAGTTTAACAATAATATGAAAATAAATTAGATCATGGACTTAAAGTGTTTCTTCTTATTCTTTTTTGGACACATAAAAAAAAATATACATGCAAATGGCAATAATTTAGCTTATGTACTATGGCGAGTTTAAGCCAGAATTAGAAATTGATTGATTGATTCGGAATAGTTTATTTTAATTTCAAATATCACTTTTGTAATTATAATTATTTACACAAACAAACATACATAAACTCACGCCCTTTTTCCCTTATAAAGAATTATCACCTACTGTCACGAGCATACAATACATTTAGAAAACAGAAGTCAAGATGTTTAAAAAATGACAACGAAGTACACAAAATAATGAATACAACCGTTTATTCGAACTTGGAACAAAATATCAATCACTGAAGCTAACCTAAACCGCCACAAATCATAACGAATTCAATTAACACGTAATTGTTTACAAAAATACCGAGTAAACACACAAAATAGGAAATTATAAATCTTACAGCCCTTTGAGCGATATTCCCAAAAAGAGTCTCCCGCGACAAGCGACAATGTTAAGTTGTCACTCCTTGCCATAGAACTAATATGTGTTACGTAAAACCTCTTTTCTTACTAACAATACATATTATTTTCTCGCCTGCACATTGGACACTGAGATCTTCTAAAATATAAACCCCGACTTAAGGTTAGCACCTAAGCCGCGGCAAATTGCCGCTCAGCGGACAGACCTCCGGCGTGATCTCATGGCGACATGGAGAGAGCGACTGTCGCAACCCCGTGCAGGGCACGCCACCATAGTGGCGATAAGTCCCCTCTTTGAGGAGTGGCTAGAGAGGCGCCACGGCGCCCTCACTTACCGCCTGACGCAGGTCCTCACCGGACACGGTTGTTTCGGGAGGTTCCTGCACCGAATCGGGCGGGAGGAAACGCCCGGGTGTTTCCACTGCGAGGATCGTCCGGAGGACACGGTGGAGCACACCGTGGAGGTCTGCCCCGCTTGGGCGGAGCACCGCCGTGTCCTCGTAGCGGCGATTGGCGGCGGCGATCTCTCGCGTCCGGCCTTGGTTCAAGCCATGGTCCGGAGCGAGAGGGAATGGGAAGCCGTCACCACCTTCTGCGAAGCAGTCATGCTAGTGAAGGAGGTGGCGGGACGTGAGAGGGAAAGAACTTCACGTCCCAGTCGCCGCGGGAGACGCCCTGGGCGTTGGGGGTCACGTGGTGGCTCCCGGCCACCGTAGGCGCGGGCCTGTGGACGGCGAGTTATGGGCTAGCTCGCCGTCCGGCCGTCTTATGACGACAGGCCGTGTCGACGGCGCGTTCGTGTTCCACGTGCGCCTCAAAGAGATGTCAGCAAATAAGTAGGGGTCCGCAAGGGCCGATGCCTGCCAGGGCTGCGGGACTGTTCGAAAGAGATACCGTGGCCCTGGAACACAAAGGGCAAAGAAGGAACATGGATGGGTTTTAGTCAGTACAAGTCTGACACTCCCTTCCGCTCCGCCCAGAGTGGGGGGGGTCATTTGATGATTTCCCATCCGGAAAAAAAAAAAAAAAAAAAGGTTAGCACCTAATATTGTCAGTTTGTCTGCATTGAGCTAAACAGGAAAGGGCCTAGAATAGACCCTGGAGAACACATATTTCGTGTAATATTGGTTAATTAGAGGGACGGGTTTGAAATTGAAATCAGCAAGTGTTTTTAAGAATGATTGATTGGATTAATCGGTTTTATCACCTGCTAACTGAGGATTAATTTGTTTGGGAAGGCGTGACAAATGATGATTAGGTTGTTAAATTCTAGTGCTATATAATAAGAACTTCTTAAAGTCTTGAATTTATAGAAGCCATTCACTGCCTGGCTCCGTGAAGACAAAATGAAAGTCTATCTTTTGGTAAGTGCAATTTTCAATTTTCCTACTTTTACTGTATTAATAATTGCTTTATCACTCGTCTTTTTAGCGTGGTGATGACAATCTGTATTGAGGCGCCCAAGACGTTAACATCAAGAGATTCATTATTTTACTGAACGAATTATTTGTAACTGTTAGGATTTTCTTGAAAGTTTTAGGACAATAGTAACATGAGATAATAAAATGTAAATATTATTGTAATAATCAGCCTTTAAACCGCGTCGTAAAAAGCCTTTTAGATTGCGTTAACAGTGACACTGTTTACTTGCTGCATCTTGCGGTTATACCCGCATTATACTTACGTAGAAACAGTATTTTTGCCAGCTTATACAAGTTTGTAGTCTTTGTCTTTCTCCATTATTAGGATAACACTTCTTGTACTGTTTACTTGAATAAATTGCGATGAATAAGCCGTTCACATTGGTTGTCTTCCGGAAATCAGTATTCCCTTATTTAGTGTGTTACTGGACTATCTCTCAATGTCCAATTTTCATCGGCGGTCCACAATTAGTCAGTACTAGTAAGACTGATCCTTAAAGTAAGTTTTAACGACCCAAGAGTATATGAATTCTATTGCTATTTTTTTGTATTGCAGTTTTGTTTCTTTGCCATATTCTTTACCAGTTCAGTGGAGGCCTACGATTTGCAATGTGAAAATGGACAAAATCTACCAAAATACTCTACTATATCTTGCAAAACACCTACCCAACCGTAGGCAAAGATGACTACTCAGTTACTTCAACTTCAGAAAGCTACAATCTCCGAGAAGGAAATCCAAAGCTGGACTTAAGGAATCTTCTGAAGGCAGCAAATACCCACTTGCTACCATATAATAATAACCTTGTACCTAAGAATTTACACAACATTGGCAGAGAAAGAAACTCAAATAATTACCAGTCGAACTACGAAAATTACAATCTTTTAATAAGTCAACTTAGGCAAGGGAATCAAAACAATTTATATCCTATGGATTCAACTATAACTACCTTTTACCAAATGCTCTTAGAGAAGGACACCCTGCTCAAACTGCTAACTTTCAGAATTCAGGTTATCCAGTAAAACGGAATTTAGAAAATCATGTAGAAAATACAAATCTAGCGCCATCACCTGCTTCCTTACTTTGCTGAAAGGGACTGTCTTGAGTATGATACATGGTATGGACATGGATTTGGTGGTGGGGCAGGTGGTGGAATCGGCGGTGGTGTCGGTGCAGGTATAAGTGGTGGTATTGGGATTAGTGCTGGTATAGGTGGACATATAGGTGCAGGGGCTGGAGGCTATGGCTATAGAAATGGTGGAGGTTACCCATATTATGGTTAGGACATTAAAAATCATTTTTAGTGTTTTGGAAATCATTTATATCCCTTATAAACAAGAAGAAAATCAACATGTATCTACTTACAGATTTTTGTGAAAGCTTTTATGAAAATTGTATGTATGGAAACTTAAAAAAATGTTCTAAAAATTAATATTGCCTTTTATTGATTATTTTCTTCGTAAATTGGTTATGAATCGTATATTTCGTTACTTTGCCTTGTAGGGTGCCTTCTTAAATTACACGTACACATGTAAATATAAAATAGTTTGTGTAATTGGTCTCAAATATGTTTTTATAATCTTTAACTATCCCATTATGGATGTACAGTAGAGACCATAAGTGCAGTAGCAGTTTCACAAAACGATCGCATCAAAACAAGTCGCACTTACGACCTTTTTCCATAACAAATATTTTGCACACATACACGATCTCGTATATCGCTCTCTTTCATAATTATCTAGTCAGAAAGAGTGCGATATAATGATCATTTGCCTTAGTGACAAGCCTGTCATGTCGCGACGGAATATTAAGTTAGTGATATTTAATTTCAAACAAACAATTATGTGTCTATCTGGCTTAGCGGTTAACGCTATAGATAAAATGTCTCGCACTGTATACTCTGCGTTCGAACCCAAGTGACATTACTCTTTTTGTGTTTTAATTATAAATGATACGTTAGACCCGATGAGATATGTTTTTCTAAATATTAGTTGGAACTTATTATTAACAAAAAAGATGAGGGTGAATGTGAAACAAAATAAACTTCTGGATTGAACAAAGTAGTTAGTTATGACGTTGTTAGTTGGTGAACTTTGTTTCGAGCGTTTGTGTTATTATTACGATTAGCGTATTGTTTGATTGTCTTTATTCAAGATGCAAGCTAATATTAGTATTGATGACAGGGCAAATATTGTCACTTTGCGTAAAAATGGGCTTAATATTTCTCAAATTTCAACTGAAACTGGCTTAAAATGTGTAAGTTATTTTTAAAAATTATAATTATTATGATGATAGTTGTGGTGTGTGATTTTCTTATTATTAAATAAATTGCTAGTTGCAAGTGTGTAATCATATTTTGTTTTTTTTTAGAAATTCTGTAAGCCGTTGGGTAAAGAGGTTTGAGGAAGAAGGTAGTCTGAAGAGTCGTCTAAGAAGTGAAAGGCCGCCGCTTATTAACCCGACTCAGCGACGTTTTATGGTGGAAGAATATGAAACAAATGGTTTCATTCCAACTATAATGTTTGCAGAGCAATTGGATACTACATTACAGACTGTTCGCCATGCATTCCATGCTGAAGGTTTACATCATCGGAAGCCAGCTAAAAACCATTTTTGACACAAAAACACAGGGAGGAAAGACTACGTTTTGCTCGAGATTATTTACATTTTAACTGAGGAGGTGACTGTATTTTCTGACGAGAAGACTTTTAAGTCTTGCCAAAAGGAAGACTTAATTTATGGCGAAAAAATAATAATACTTAATTTAATAAGTAGACCGGGTAACTAAATATTTAGTAATATTAACATAACCGTAAATAAAAAAATAAAAAATTAAGAAATAAATTTTAAATTTAATGATCTTAAATTGGGGTTTAGTTTCAATATTCTTTTCGTCAAGAAAATGAACACTTAAGCTATAACCTCAATACATTCAATGTGACGTTACATTAAAAAAACACGTTCATAAAGTCTAACTCATATATTATACTCATACTCATAGTATTCAATTAACTCTGCTGAATACTGATACCTATAATAAGCGGGTATCAACAATTATATTTGTGTTATTAGAATATCCTTTCCGTGTTATGTTATTCTTATTATGAATTGACTAAGTGGGTATACAACAAAAAATCTTAAGAACGGTGATAAGAGAACTTTTTTTTGCCTAGATAGGAATGTGACGTCACATTCTCATAAAAGTTTGTTAATTTTATAAATAAATAAAACGAATAAACATTTTTGTTATCATTCAGCATGATTTTTTTATTTCCACCTTCCAACACCGAAATCATAAAATAAAAATCATTTAATGAGGTTAAATAATAATACAATAACTATCTAATATTTAACTTCTTATAAAAATAAATAATAAGCATAACTATATCATAAATAAACATAAATACCTAACGACTTTCTGCTTAAAATACAAATATAATTAAGGTTTCAAAGAAACAAAAAACAGCCACACATTGTAATAACATGGATTCGAACTTGGACTTCATTGATCGTGAACCCATGCTCAGCCCAAACAGCTACCAACTCATGTTAATACTACGCGAATTTTAACAATGCAATGGTAAGAACAGGTCATCACTATGATGTGTATTCTAAATGCAACAGAAATATAATGCTATTTCGCGTAGTGTGACGACAGTTCATTAGTGTGTGTTATGTGTAGAATGTTGAGACATCACTCATACACGCACACGCACACACACTACTGTATCGCGCTCGCACAGTTCATAGCAATGTAATCTTTAGCATGGTGCTGCACTTTTGAGGTCTACTGTACCTTACCTTTACAACATAGCGAAGCCGCCCGTCTCTTGAGCACATTACCAGCTGACAGCGGTGAGGAGGAGCTTTTTTGATGCTAAGATGCAATTTAGTTTAATGCTAACAAGAGAAACATAGAGTTAAAAAAATATACGAAAAGAGTCTATGATGTTTTAAGTTCTTTGCTTATAAATACTGTTTTAAGTTTTCACGGTTTACGGTTTTCACTTACGGGATATCTTCCGTGATTGTTCATTATTTTGAGCTCCCGATATTTCGGCGCTGTTGCAAGCGCCATGTTCGCGGGTTGACTGGAGAATGCGGGTGGATGGAAAATAAATTATTAAGAGCAGACAAATCTATCTACCCTCTTTCTTTGTCTTTTGCTACGCGCACTACTGGAACTCGACACTAAGTCACGCAAAACACACTCACAGTATCACCAGGTTTTATGGAGTCCTTATTACGATGCCGGCTGCTACTTTTGAGCTTACTGAAAACTGAATTCCACGTACTTGACAATGAAGCCATCCTCTCGATTTAAATTTTTGTATTTTATTATTTCAATTGCTTCTCTTGTCAGCCTTGGTAAGTAATTTCTGTCCGTTTACAAAATACGTGGCTTGTGAAATTCGATCCAGTGATTGGGCCCTAACTGCAGTAGGTGTTCAGCTATGGCAGATTTTTGCTCATCATTGTTTTTCACAGCATTTATGTGCTCTTTGATGCGGCATGAGACAGTTCGCTTCGTTTGGCCGATGTATGAACTGCCGCACCCCAGAATGTTCATACGGGATCTTATCCTTCGCGGAACGTAGACTTTGTGCAATTTTCTTGTGAGGAGTAAACACGATGTTTGAAACAGGATGGGTTTCAACTGTCGAAAGCCTGGAAACCAGTGGTCCAGCTGTGTAAAAAGCGGAATAGTGCCGAAAAAAGTTCGCGAGCAGACACAGTGAGTTTCGTGTGTCGGAAACAGAATCGAGTTGTGACTGACAGTGGTAGCGGTACTGAGTGCAAAAAACGAACAAGAAAGAGGGTAGACCGATTTGTCTGCTCATATACACCCACCCGCAATAACTTCAGTTTATCCGTGATCATGGTGCTTGCAACAGCGCCGAAGTATCGGGAACTCAAAGAAAACAATAAACATGGTAAATATCCCGTCTTCTAGTTATAATAATCACGGAAGATATCCCGTAAGTGACAGTATAAGTTTCTTTGCTTACTCCACATTCTTGAACGGTAAAGGAGATCGGGCGGAATCAGTCCAAACGGCATCGGTGAACGAGGTTTATATTTTCTTGAAGCTGGTTGAAAGAGCATCTATTTTTGCTGTGGCGCCAATAAAATTTCTCCATGGAACAAAAGTTGTTGATCATCTAAAATTAATGTAATTAACGACTGCATTATTTACAAGTAGCGTCGGTGATTAAGATATACATGTCGGATATGTTAGGATTTATTCCATTAGGCTGTACGAGCCTAATGGAATAAAATATGCAATTGCATATGAAACTATTTATTATGTATTTGCATATAATCTGGTTTCAAATGATGATCATAATCATATAACTTTTTCTGTTCAGCACAGTGCTGTACAAGTGTGCGTTCGTTTCAGGTACCGAATCGAATCGTTATATTAATTATTTCATGTTCTTTTTATATTATGTATAATTGCTTGCTTTTATGCAAATTAATTTCATGTTGCATTTATCTAAACATGACTGCTATAAATAAAATAAGCCTTTATTGCTGTTTTACAAGGGTTATTGTATATTCGCCACAAAGCCAGTTCGCCACGGAGGCCCACAGGAAAAAGTATGTATAAATTTGCCACGGCTCTATTTTCATGAAGTAAATGTGTCATATGTATGTCGGATATGCCAGAATTGGTTCTGTCAGGCTCGTACATCATGTGGGCAGACGATGGTTTTCGTGCTATGAAAGTGCGATCCACTGTTTTCAGCAAAACTAACGAATTACCTGAGATTACAATGAATCGGGTACAGTTCCAAGACGTCTCAACTCCAATGCGATCCGACACTGACTGTCGTCCTCCCTCGAGTTGAACATCAGGGCTCCGTACAAGCACACCGTGTGTTTGGTAGACTGGTTAGTAAGTCGCGTGATGTGACCACTGCACACTGGCGCGTAATCATTCCAATACATTTTATATTCGTACTAATGACCGGATCCGACATACATAATTTTTAAATTTGTTAGAAGTGAGTTTTTCTTTGTTAAGTACATAAGCAAATCGGCACCGGGAGAAAAAGTTAAACGCATGTCAGGGCATGCGGTGCAAGTTCGATGACAGATGTTAGAAAGTTTTGATATTACAACGCAGATGGTTTAAATTTGCATGATAAATCGCATGAAAGCTCACTTTTTATTACATTTTGACATGATGTCTGCCAAACATTTGGAACGTCATAATCCTACAGATTTTAAAAGAATGGAATGTCAATTCATGGTGAACACTGTTCGCAATGCACAATTATACTAGGGCATTTGCCCGTATTCGGGTGCCCGAAAGACTTCTCTCGAATTCGGGCACCCAAAGCATTAATTTACAATTAATGAATTACTGGTCATCGCACTGGAACTGGACTAACGACTCCGAGTAGTTTGAATGAAGTTGAGCACACTACTTATTGTGACGACTGGCAAAGCACTGATATGAATGAAACGAATGAAACGAAAACTGACGATGAAACTGGACTTGTTTGCTCGAAAACGGGGTACTCTACCCCGTTAATTTACACTTGGTCGTTTGTCCGTGTTCAATCCACCACGTGTTATTGCGCCATTACGGTTACCGAAATCTATTACCGTTACTTAAACACACCTACATTAAGTAAGCGTTATTCCTGTCACTGTCACACAACTATTAAACTACAAGTGCAAGATAGAGGCTGAACATGACTGAGTCAAATCACGTGTTAAGTAACGTTTATAGATCTTGCCCGCTCTAGGCACGCGTTTGATTATTTTCTTCGTGAATTGCGTTATGAATCGTATACATATACTATAAAACATTATTTTTAGTATATGCGAAACCTGAATATAGTTTGTTCAGAATAAGTAACTGAATCGATTCCAATAATTTTTAAACCATGTTATATTTTGTCCCAAAAATATTTAAAAAAAGTTACAAGTTGGACACCGAGCGACATTAAGTACCTATCGCAATAATTAAGGTACCTACTGCCAAATTATGTTTATCAATGAGCTCAAGACGATGCTGGAGGGCCACGCGCGGGCTCGTTGCGTGGTGACCACGCGTTTGTGCGGACAACCAGGTAACAGAATAAGCTTATAACTTTGTGATTTTTCATGATACAGTTTTGAAATTTTGTACATAGATTCTTCATATAAAAATACTCGACACGTGTTTCAGACGTCGCATATACTAAAACTAATGTTGTATAGTTGCACCCGCCTGGTTACATTACACTGAAATAAATGCCTTATTCTTTTAATGTAACTTTGAAGTGTGTGTTATTTTATTTCGTCTTCTTTCTTCTTCTCATCGATTCAAGTGTTTCAGACCTTCATAGCACAATCTCATATAACAATAATTAGCTTGTTAAGTACCCTAATTATTGTACAACATGTATAAAAACTTTGTCCGATGCGTGAAGGTGTTATTAGGTAACCAGAATCGATTATATTTATGTAATCCTTATATCCTAAAAATTACACCCATAATAATGAAATAAAATAGAGATACTTACATGGCAGTACAGGGGCGCCTCTGGTTGCTTCTCGGATGCAATGACGTCATAAACCAATAGTTGACGATCAAACATAATAATGTCGACTCTTTAGTCAACTGATCCCACACAGGCGGACCCCCAGGTCCACTCGACGTAATGCATGTTTGAATTGGTCAACTGTATCAATTTTGTGATTTGTATAGTCTAGTAAAAAGTTTTCTTGGTATTAATCTATATCTATTATTTGTAGTCAATTATATTAAGAGATGTGTCTCGTGTAAACACTCGAAAACCCATTTGGCTTAATTTTGTTCAGTCACCATCTGTGTCCGTCATATCCGTCTATTCTCAGTCGTCACCACCGGCTTTGTCACCACTAGCGACAAATGAGAAAAAAATCCCGATTGTAACCACTGCACACTAGCGGCAAACGGGAAACATATCACGTTTGTTGCCATTGAGAGATATATGGCACAAATTATGAACCCCAAAAATTACTAGGCTGGCATGAGTTCAAGGTGGTATGTGTTTTAAGAATCGGTCTACTAGTAATGAATACTATCATTTAAATACCATCTTGGACTCATGCTAGCCTAGTACTTTTCGTGAGGTTACTACCATAACTAAGAGAATGTGTCGTGAACAGAATACAAACCTAAATGTATGACAGCATTCCTCCTAACATTTTTCTAAACGTTTGTACTCAAATTTGAAGTTCGATGACATTTTTTTTTAACTTTAACAGCGGGTCCAACCGACAAAAGAAAATAAAATAAAAATAATAAATTAGTATGCTCATCCCGCGGATCCCAAATTGGTGGAACCAGTTGACTAAAGAACCGCCGAAGACGGTGATGTCACATTAAAAAAGAAATGCTAGACTTTGGGGAAATGGTGGTAATTTTACAAAAATCGTGCATTTTAAAATTCATTAATATGTTTACTTTTATGAATATTTTATGTTTCTAATTTTATTTGGTAATGTGATTGGGATACCTATATACCTCTTTTAAATCAAAAAGGGGTTTTTTAAACATATTGTGGAGGCGCCTTAATTATCAAGTCTTTTATACAATTTACCTGTGGTTCGTACAATGTCACAGTTAATTTTTCCGTTCGATTTTATGAAGAAATTGCATTGTGTTCAAGTGATTGATTGATTAGACTAAGGGGTTTTATCACCTGTTAACTGCAGAATAATTTGTTTAGGAGGCGTGACAAATTGAGATTTTTAGCATTTAAGGCTGATTTAATACGAATGTAATTGCAGTCTTCAATTGAAGTTATCGCCGCTAGTAGAGGATCTGCGAGGCACCGCGAAAGGCGAAAATGAAAGAATATCTCTTGGTGAGTTAAATTTTTTAATTAAGATTTGATAGGTCATTTTATGTCAAACCGTATACCAAAATGAAAAATATCTATAAAAGGTTCTCCTGACCGTTTTCGGTCATGGAACCTTTCGAGGACGCTGGAAATATTATAGAATATTATAGTGTACATCGCTTACTATCAATAATACCCTTCTCTTACTATCAATGCGAAAACACACACAGCACAGCCGCAGGGCTAACGCCAAATTCCAAATTCCGTGCTGCCACTGACAAATTTCTGATGGATTACCCGATAACACTTTGCCCAACCGCGTAATCGAACCCCGTACCCCCACATATTAGTGGTTGTTTAACTTGTTGTTTAATCTATTACCAATATTCAAACTATCATGGTACGACTGCCATTAAAATGAGTAAGATTATTTTTGTTAAATAATTTAATAAGTCACAAGTAACTCACTATCTCGCATAAGTGTCAAAGCAAAAAAATATAACAGGAATTCGTTCCAAATTCGAAGTTACATTTCTCTTAATTTTTGGCCAATATCTGTTGCAGCGGCCAGTCCGGTTGCTCTAACCACCATAAAAATCTAAGTTGGTGTTTCACTCCCCACCAAATGTAATGTTTTTTGAGATTTCTATCTTTTATGGTACTGAAACCACAACTGGTCAAAAAAAAGTTTTTGTAAAAAATGATCTTTTTACAAAATCTGTGAATGTAGATCGAAATATCTGAAAATGTTTTCGTGTAACAACGGTTAAGGTAGCTAGCTGCCCTTACTGCCCCATCTCAAAATTCGACCCTGATGATTAAATATGGACATGAAAAAAAAACCTGTCTGAATGTGTGATCTAGTTGCTCTTCTAAACGGATTTTGATGTGTTCACCTACATTTTGAGGATTTATTCACGAAGGTTTGGTGTATAACGCATTATTATTAATTAAACTAACTCTAAATAAAAAAATGAATAAGCACAGTGTGGATATTTAAGGTACAATTTGTGCCTAAATTAAAGTTGATTTTTTATTACAGATATATTTCTACGTCATGGCCATCGCAGGGCCAGTCAAGTCAAGCGGTTCGGAGTATGAAAATGGCCAAAATCTACCAGACAACTTATACAATAACTTGCCAAACATTGGCAAACAAGGCTTCGCTAGAAACTTGAATCTTTTAAATTCTGATAATTACTATCTTTCATCCTATGAATTGGCAAATATTGCCAGACAAGACAACTCAAACAATTTAAATCAAATGAATTCAGAAAATAACAACCTTTTACGAAATGCAAACAATTATTATCATCTGTACCCCGAAAATAATAATCTGCAACGAAATAATTTACTAAGAGAAAGGAACTATTTAAATCTTTACAATTCAGAAAACTATAACCTTGGTAGACCAGGAGCCCCTAGCCCTGTTAACCCTGCCGAGCCCTCGAGTGACGATCTAAGTGCAGCCATTGAAAAATATTTGAAAAAATCGAATCATGATTTAGATGTCGCCACTTTAGAACCTCAGACTGAAAGCAGGTTCGGTGGTTATGGTAGGGGCGGTGGTGGAGTTGGGGGTGGAGTCGGTGCAGGTATAAGTGGTGGTATTGGGATCAGTGCTGGTATAAGTGGACATATAGGTGCAGGGGCTGGAGGCTATGGCTATGGATATGGTGGAGGCTACCCATATTATGGTTAGGACATTGAAAATCATTTTTAGTGTTTTGGAAATCATTTATTTACATTATAAACAAGAAGAAGATCAACATGTATCAAATAACAAAATTGGAAATGGAAATTAGAAAATGTTCTTAAAATTAATATGGCCTTTTATTGATTATTTTCTTTGTGAATTGGTTATGAATTGTATATTTCGTTACTTTGCCTTGCCGTCTTCTTAAATTACACGGGTACATTATTATTTAAATGTAACTTTGCATGGTTTGTATAATTTGTCTCGAATATGTTTTTATTATATTCCCTTAAACTTAAGGGGAAAATTTATAAAACAATGGTTAGACCTGCTATCTTGTATGGATCAGAATGTTGGGACACAAAAGGGATGAATGAAAGGCATTTGCATGTGGCGGAAATGAGAATGCTACGGGGAATGTGTGGTGTTACGCGAATGGATAAAATAAGAAATGAATATATAAGAGAAAGTCTGAAAGTGGCGCTGGTGACTGAAAAGTTGTGTGATAATCGGTTGTCGTGGTATACGTACGTGATGCGGAGGAATGAGAAAAATGTTGTGAGTAAAGTTGAGTGTGAATGTGGATGGATTCTTTCTAAAAGTAAACAAAACATTTAAAAATATTAAAAAATAGATGTCCCATCGGCATCAGGAACAAGGTCCAGGCTGCCGGTGGTCAAGGCTTCAGAGAGAGGAACCGCCTCAATATGCGTTCCGTGTCCAGGAGTACTGCTTTCTGAATCAAGCCCTTGACCCAGCCGCACAATGAGAGCCTCCTAGGGTGTTGGTCGAGACTCTCTACTATAAGTCCATTAACCGTAACGGCTATCGGTACAATGATTGCAGAGTCCACGTCCCACATGTCGACAACCTCGTGTGCTAAATCAAGATACTTGACTTTTTAATAATTCTCAATTTTCACGAGATTCTCGTCATGAGGGACAGTGACGTCAACAATCATTGCACGGCGCTCTCAGTGATCTATCACCACAATATCCGGTTTATTTGCTAAAATAGTCCTGTCTGTGATGATAGATCGATCCCAATACAATGTGGCATGACCATTCTCGAGATCTGTGTCGGGCACATACTTGTAGTATGGTACTTCAGAACTCACAAGGTTGTATTGCAAGGCAAGTTGCTGGTGAATAATCCTAGCTACTAAAAAAATAGCCTGTGCAAGTACTCACCGTTAGCAAAACGAGAACAACCGGAAACAATATGTCGGATCGATTTACCAGGACGGTGGCATGCCCGATAGATGTCAACCGTACCGACCTTGATAATGTATTTCCGATAATTGTTCGTCATGATAACTTCATCCATAATTGCACAGACGAAACCTTCAGTTTCCCCAAAGAGATCACCGAATCGTAGCCAGGATACGGACGCCAAGAGGTCTATATCAGGCCCATGTAGGGCCCGGAAAAAGCGTCCGTGTAGCTCCTTACTCTGCCATACCTCCTTACGGTCATTAGTATCCAATACCAGAGGTTTGCGCCAGTTCTTGTTAGCCAAGGAGAGCGGGGTGAGGCCCTTGTCCACTGAGATCTCATCTCGGTACATCCCCACGTCGGTTTCGAGAAAGTATTCCCTGAGACTGCATATCTCGCGGTTGTGCAAGGTCTTAGCATTTAAGAAGCCACGAACTCCGCACTCCCGCGGGATATACAGTCTCATCAGCCATGACCGTGGGTGATGCATCCGGTTTGCGGTCAGTAGTGTGCTTCAAGTTCCGGCATGACCGAACCATTAAAGGCGCGCACCTTGTTTCCGCCTGATAAAAGATTATTTAACACTTTATTCAGGCGGCCAAAGAAGCGCTCCTTCAATGATTGTTTCATGTCGGCAGCTTTGATGCCTAATGCTTCCGACATACCCAAATACTTGTAGGTCTCGGTTGAGGAGAGGGATCTAAGGCATATGTAATCCGAGAGTTGAGTTCCCACGGATACCATAATCTCCCCTCGCTTTACATGCATGACCGCATATTTTTCCACACCAAATTCCATACTGATGGCGCTACCAAAAGTTTCAGTCACTTTTAGTAGCTCCATCGGTTGCAAATTGCTGGGAGCAAATATTTTCAAATCATCCATGTAAAGGAGGTGAGATATAACCTGACCACCTCTCCTCAACCGGTAACCTAGACCTGAATTCTCCAGCAGTGTGCTCAGAGGATTCAAGGCCAAGCAAAACCAAAGCGGACTCAAACAGTCACCCTGAAATATTCCTCGCTCAATCCTGATCGGTTCATCATTCCCAAGAACCTGCCGACATCCTGGATAAAGAACCACCATCCTCCACTGCTCCATACACGACATCAAAAAGGTGCGAAGAGTTGCATCTATTTTGTACAACTACAGCACCCTTTTTTTTTTTTTTTTTTTTTTATTTATTTATTTATTTTTTTTTTTTTTTGGATGGGAAATCATCAAATGACCCCCCCCACTCTGGGCGGAGCGGGAGGGAGTGTCAGACTTGTACTGACTAGAACCCATCCATGTTCCTTCTTTGCCCTTTGTGTTCCAGGGTGTCTCTTTCGAACAGTCCCGCAAACTACAGCACCCTCATGAGCCATGTATGTGGCACCGAGTCATAGGCCTTCCTATAACCTATCCAATACGTCGACAGATCCCTCCGGGATTGACGAACTTGTTGGTTTATGGCCATGTCGATAAGGAGCAGCTCCTTAGTACCGCGGGACCCATTCCTACATCCATTCTGAGGGACAGACATAATTGAATTGCTGTCTATATGACGAACAATTTTTGCTCTCAGAATGGATGTTAGAACTTTATGGACCGTCGGTAAACACGTAATTGGTCTATAGTTTTTAGGTTCCGCAGTACTACCCGATTTATGGAGCAGGTGGGTAAAGCCCTCCTGTTGTAAAGAATGGTGGTAGCGACCCAGTCTCTAAGGATGACTGGAACTGTGAGGCTAAGCAAGCGTGTGACCTTTGTAGCCATTTAATTCAAAAATTGTGCAGTCCGTCCGGCCCTGGAGATTTCCAGTTAGGTAACGGACGGACTGCACAGGCCACGTCCAGTGGACTAATAAAAATGGCCTCCATTTCCGGAATTGAGTCACACGCTCGTTCAATAACACCCATCACCCTCAGTGTGACCCTGTGTAGCACTGTCAGTGTTTGGAAATTTGACATTGGCTACACGACATGCCGCAACAGCCATACAATACAAGATTGAGTGTGTATCGCAAAGGTTTGTGCTGCTTTCAATAAAATTTGGAAACAGCGCATCCAGGGCACACACCAGTGCTCTATTCTTTTATTCATGGACAAACGTGGTAACCGTAGCCTAAGATCATATCGCACCCTAAAGAGCGCTCCTTAATTTCACATTGCACAGGTTATCTGTAGATACAGCCCTGTCATACTCTTCCTCAGCATGTTGATTTGCCCGCAGTGGTAGTACAGCAGGCACATTTGTGACGTTCTGGGATGGGAGAGGGTTGTTGGCAGGGCTATCTGCATTTCCGAGCGCAGCCGATCAGTTTTTTCCGTCAGTTTTATCCGCTATGCGAGCAGTTTTTTTCATCTGATATTCGAAGTTTTCTTAACACATACACAAATCTATTAAGTTTATTGCATACACTGTAAATGTGTGGCTTCCGATTACAACATTTGTCGAGAGTTATACCTAAAAACTTAATACTTTCCGTTTATTCTATAATGTTTTCTTTTATTTTAATGTTAATAATATCAGAGGGTTTGCATATACTAAATTTAATGAATTTTGTTTTTTGAAATATTAACACATTGATTATTAGATTCAAGCCAATTTATTACGGACTGTGCAGCTTCTCTTATTATGAATATTTTATGTTTAAAATTTTATTTGGTAATGTGATTGGGATACCTGTATACGCCTTTCGAATCAAACATGATTTTTTTTAAATATATTGTAGACCTCCTTAATTTTCAAGTTTTCTAAACAATTTACCAATGGTTCGTACAAAGTCACAATTCATTTTACCTTTCGACTGAATAAAATATGAACAAATTAATTAAGATCTTAAAATTGCATTGTGTTCAAGTAATTGATTGATTAGACTAATGGGTTTTTATCGGCTTGTGCCCGACTCGTCACTGTTCCGATTGGGCACCAATTTTTTTTCTATACATGAACTCCCGATTCGTCATCATAAGAAAACAAATAATTTTTTATTTAATTTTGATGTTCCCGATTCATCTTCAGTATAAATTTGCGTGTCAAAAAGTACAGTTAGTAAGAAAAATATAGTATGACTTTTAAATCAATTTATTTACAACAACCTTAAACTAAAAAAAATCTTGCAAATATAATAATTATCTTCAACATAAATAAAAATCAAAAGCTTTACGTTGGTCCAGTAAGCGTCAATATAGAATACGTCTTGTGCCTATAAAGTACCAGTCTGTCATAAATAAGTAGGAGCTTATCTCATCTGATATCAAACATTGTAACGCGCTGTCCAAACGTTTAGCTGGGTACCAACATTACGCGGTAAACGGGAGGGCTACCCTTTCCCCCGCTTCAGCACCGCGCAGCCCGCGCGCCGCGTGTGCTCGCGCAACCGACAGTCGAACCACGGTCCACGGGTGTCGTTGCAATGCGCACGGTATGGCGCGCTCGCGACTATTTCCGCAATAATGTGTTATGTGATTGATTTTGTATTCTCCTGTTGTAACCTTGTAACCCTTGTGTGTGTGCCTGATTAGACATTATTTCCAAACACAACTTGTTTTCTTCCGTTCGTGACAACCGCCAAAGAAACAAATGTTATAACATTAATTTTAATTTAATTAAAGAAAACTACTCAATCCTATGAATGCCAAGGTGTCATAAATAAGAACGAGCTAACGGGATAATCTCACGTATCCTGTCAGCTATCTAGCTATCTCAAACAGTACCCCATAAAAGATGAGTCTACTTTGGTGAGTCTGAAGCCTGGCTAAACTAAGGTCCCATTTCTAGTATTGTACGAGTAATTTTGTCTGCTACCTCTTTTACTAATTTTTGAAAGTAGTTTCTTAAAATATTTGTATAAAAGGTCTATATTTTCATACACGAAATATTTTAAGAGTAACTTCTATAAGTAGCAAAGAGACCATCGCAAAGAAAAAAAAAAAATTATCTAAGTGATTGTTTTTACGAAATTATTATAATTCTAAAATTTCTTGAGACATTTTGCATAAAACCTATTCTATGAATGAGACGCGCCGCGCACCTGCGCCGCGCCGACGCAGCGACGGGCGGCATGCATTTTGTTGTTCGCACGTCATGACACCGTGCGACCGGGCAAGAATCGTAGTCATTTCGGGTCCTGATGGTTACCGGGCTCCAACTCCACAGTAGTCTGTGTGAGTCTGGACTGGACGCAATCACCTGCCCTGACCTGCTATAACTCGCGGCGTAACAATATCGCTGGTGAAATGTAGTGGTCGTTCGAAAATACATCTCTGCCTATCTATTTCGGGAATGTAGGCGTGATGATGTTAAAAATAAACAAACGTATGAACGTAGGTAGACTTCTTATCTCGATCTAGTCTTATATTAATAGACTATCGCTTACAATAATAATAAATGTGAATTTAAATAACAATACCATCTAAACCTAAGAAGATGTAGGTACGATAAATAAATTCACTCCTTACAACTTTACGAATAAGAACCAAGGTGCGATCAAAACAAATCGTATTCTACAGCATTTACCTACCTACACATCTGTAAACTAATAAACAGCTGATGTGTGCAACTCGAATTTGAAAATGTTTGTAGAAAACTCGAAAAATTTTGTAACTCATGTCGACTATGACCATTCCAGTATCCGTCAGCTGTTTATTGGTGGTACCTACTCGTACTACAGATGTGAACTGTCAGTGCGTAGCGCGGATTGATTTGAACAATCGTACTCGAGATAGGCAGACGTGGACGTGACGTACCTACCTAATTAACTGTTGCCTTAACATGCTGTTTCTGAGAATTTCCTTATCACTCACTGTTAGTGGATCCGCAGTTGAATGATGTTGAATCGACGATGTCATTCTCAATTCTTGCTGACATTCGTTGCCTGCCTCCGTCTGCAGCTGACGTGCGGGGAGGAGGGGCGAAAAGCCGCGCGCGCTCCTTTGATCTAGCCGCGCGTCTCCGCTTCAATGACAGTAGGCAAATACGACGTAGTAAACTAGCGTAATGTATGTTGCAAAATAAGGAACCAGTTTTTATTTTGTGGGTCAAGTAATTTTAATTTATTTATTTTTTATAAAAACATACTTAGATAAATAAATTTTTGCCCTTGAAATGGCTTCGTTATAGCCGTTAGATGATTCTCTGAAAATATTTAGTGTATGAATAATTAGACCTTTTCGGATGGGAAATCATCAAATGACCCCCCCCACTCTGGGCGGAGCGGAGGGGAGTGTCAGACTTCTACTGACTAAAACCCATCCATGTTACCTCTTTGCCCTTTGTGTTCGAGGGCCACGGTATCTCTTTCGAACAGTCCCACAGCCCTGGCAGGCATCGGCCCCTACTTGGTCGCTGACATCTCTGAGGCGCGTGTGGAACACGAACGCGCCGTCGACACGGCCTGTCGTCATAAGACGGCCGGACGGCGTGCTAGCCCATAACTCGCCGTCCCTCGCCTACGGTGGCAGGAAGCCACCACGTGCCCCCGACGCCCAGGGCGTCTCCCGTGGCGGCTGGGACATGAGGTTCTTTCCCTCTTACGTCCCTCCACCTCCTTCACTAGCATGACTGCTTCGCAGAAGGAGGTGACGGCTTCCCGTTCCCTCTCGCTCCGGACCATGGCTTGAACCAGGGCCGGACGCGAGAGATCGCCGCCGCCAATCGCCGCTACTAGGACAAGGCGGTGCTCCGCCCAAGCGGGGCAGACCTCCACGGTGTGCTCAACCGTGTCCTCCGGACGATCCTCGCAGTGGAAACACCCCGGCGTTTCCTCCCGCCCGATTCGGTGCAGGAACCTCCCGAAACAACCGTGTCCGGTGAGGACCTGCGTCAGGCGGTAGGTGAGGGCGCCGTGGCGCCTCTCTAGCTAATCCTCAAAGTGAGGAATTATCGCCACTATGGCGGCGTGCCCTTCACGTGGTTGCGACAGTTGCTTCATGTCGCCATGAGATCACGCCGGAGGTCTGTCCGCTGAGCGACGGTACTGGTGTTCTGCAAGATTCGGCCCCATCCCTGCAAGGTGCCCAGCGAGGCGGTTGGCAATGACTCTTTCAAAGAGGTTGCCCACCTCGTCGAGTAACACGATGGGCCGGTATGCGGACGAAGAGTCCGCAGGGCGCCCTGGCTTCCGGATGAGGACCAGCTTCCCCGTCTTTCAACGAAGCGGGAACTGGCTTCTCTCCAAGCGTCCGCTTAGGAGCCCTTCCAGTCGGTGCCCGAGAGACTCAGAGGCCAGGACCCAGGCTTTGCCAGGCAAGCGATCGGGTCCTGGGGTGGTATTTCTGGGGGTCTTTGCCGCTCTTTACCCCTCGTACAGCTCCGCCCCAATGGCTGCCGCATCCGGAGGGCGAAAGCGGAGCCTGTGATGCCTGGCGTACAGGTGCCGCGCGGCAACGTACGCTTCGCGCAGAGACGTCAGCTCTCGCGACCACCAGTACACCTGACGCCGGGCGCTTTCTGGCCGAACTCGGGGAATTGCCACGTCGCAAATCTCGGACATGGCCTCCTGGAACCAACCCGCCTCGTTGTTGATGTCGGCAGGCCTGACCGGTGATGACACCCAGGCCTGCACGATTGAGGCTTCCAGGAGGAGCTTCCGGTCCAGCTGCTTCAGCGCCCATCGCGGACCACTCGGGGCCTGTAGGACCGGCACGCTTGAGGTCTGGGTGAAGACGTCGAACCGGATGTACCGGTGGTCGGAATAGGTCTCCACCCCCTCCATGACGCGCCAGTCAACGATACGCGGCGACAGAGCGGGGCTAGCGAACGAGATGTCCACCACCGACTCGCCCCGCATCCGCACGCACGTGGGGACTGAACCCCGATTTAGGACGACTAGACCTGTCTCCAGAGCCCAGTCCTTCACCATCCTACCCCGCACGTTCGTGTAACGAGAACCCCAAGCCAAGTTCTTGGCATTGAAGTCGCCGAGTACAAGCACGGAGAGGGAATGGCTTCCGATGACGACACTAATAGTTAGACCTTATACAACATTATTTTTTGTATAAGCGAAACCTGAATATAGTTTGTTCAGAATGAGTAACTGAATCGATTCCTATAATTTTTAAACCATCTTATATTTTGTCCCAAAAAAATATTTAAAAAAGTTACAAGTTGTACACCGAGCGACATGAAAACATACTTTATAAATACCACAAGGCCTAAGTAGTAAAAAAGATATAAGAACTTTTAATATTATACCACCATGAATTCATGCCAGTAGGCTGGCATGAATTCATGGTGGTATAATATTAAAAGTGAAGTGAAGTGGTATAATATTAAAAGTGAAGTGAAGTGGTATAATATTAAAAGTGAATGAATTCATGGTCTAATAATCTTTATCGAAATAATTTATTAAGGGAAAGGAACTATATTTTTTACAATTCAGAAGACTATAACCTTGGTAGACAAGGAGCCCCTAGCCCTGTTAACCCTGCCGAGCCCTTGAGTGCCGATCTAAGTACTGTCGTTGAAAAATATTTGAAAAAATCGAATCATAATTTAGATGTCGCCGCTTTAGAACCTCAGACTGAAAACAGGTTCGGTGATTACGGTCATTACGGTAATTACGGTAATTACGGTGGTGGAGATTTCGGTGGTGGTGGTGAAATCGGCGGTGGTGGTGAAATCGACGGTGGTGGTGAAATCGGCGGTAGTATCGGCGTTGCTGGTGGAATCGGCGGCAGTATCGGCGTTGGTGGTGAAATTGGTGGCGGTATCGGCGCTGGTCTCGGCGGTGGTCTCGGCGGTGGTCTGGGCGGTGGTCTGGGCGGTGGTATCTTTGGAGGCATAAATGGTGGTCTTGGGATTACCGCCGGAGTCAGCGGTTATCTTGGGGGCTTCGCTCATGGCTATGCACATGGACATGGTTATGGACAAGGACATGGTTATTTATATGGAAATGGCTATAGAAATCGCTATAGAAATCGCTATCGACTGGGTGGCATGGGCCACCCAGGTTATGGCAAGTAAAATAAACAAGTTTATGAACTCTCTTTTATTTTTATAAAAATAATTTGTTCCGAAAACTAACAAGAGAAGCCAAAACACCGGGAGAGTTGGGAAGGAATGGGGGAGGCTCTTGCCTAGCAGTGGGACAGAATAGGAAAATTGAAAAAAAAAACTTTCATGATATATTCAAGCCAAGGATTTATTTAAAAGGAAAGTCCTTCAAATGTATAAATAAGTATGAATATTTCAAAACAAAATTAAAAGTGATGATTGATATAAACATTTTAAAAATTGTTGCGTTTTTATTTCTTATTTTCATTGTAGCATCGCTTTTGCTTGAGAGGCTCGTGTTAATAATGTTGGGGTCGGCTTCCAGTCCAATCGGACGTGGTGGAGCAGCAGTGGCAATATGTTTTTTTTGTATATTTGGGCGCTTATAAACAATTGAAAACAAAAGTGGCATTATACCGAAAATGGCAATATTAAGTTATGACAACTTCCAGATTCCTTAAAAGAAAGCGCTTCTAATGTAAAAACTGACATTATCATGGTTTCGATACTTTTCCCTAGAGGCCGCTAGTGTCGGTTTATACTTTTGAATAAAATGACAAAGTAGTAGGTAATTCATAAGATTTTAAACTTTCATGGTCACTCCTCGGATAAACGTTATCCGTGATCATGGTGCTTGCAACAGCGCCGAAATGTCCGGGAACTCAAAGAAAACAATAAACATGGTAAATATCCCGTCTTCTAGTTATAATAATTCATCAGATTGTTCAGAAAACAGAGTAAAGTTTCAATGTTTTAGAAGTCGGCTCAAAGGAACAGATAAAAAAATAAAGAATTCCACATAATTATATAATTATGTTCGTATAAGTACGTATATTGAATGAAAGAAATGAAAATAATAAACAGTTTGCTAGCAATGGTTTTTAATTTGATAAAATAGTTTTCAATTACATTTCCTAATACTGCACAAAATAATTATTAAGTACTACTTTTTTTCTATATTTGTAACAGCCACGATCATGGGTCGTGTTGGTCTTGCATATTGAATCAGGGTTCTGTTAGTTAGCCAATTCCAAAATCATAAGGAAATCCTCTATTCTGTACTGAGGGAGTCGGAAAGGCAGGATCGTTATGGCGGCTCGAGTCAGGATATTTCCACACCTTCAAACTGCTCGGGTTCATAACCGATGGAAGAAACAACGGGATGTAAACAGCTTGACACACCACCACAAAAGCCAAAAAACTTATCTGAAAAAAAAATTACTTAATATTAGGATGGACAAAGTAATATAGGATTTTAAATTTTCATGGTCACTAACATTATTATAACTAGAAGACGGGATATTTACCATGTTTATTGTTCACAAAACACACAAACAACAACAAACAAACAAACACACACAAAACATGAAAACATGGTAAATATCCCGTCTTCTAGTTATAATAAAGTAATATAGGTCCATCACACTTAGTTTTTTTTTTCAGTGTGAAATTCTGACCTCATCGAATTCTTTTTTTTTTTTTTAAAGTGTCACGTATAAATCCTTTTTTTTAACTTGCAAAAATAATTATATCTAGTTTCATTTCAAAATCGTGGTTTCGAGATGAGTCTGTCTCATCATCTCGCTCATAGCACGAATTTTTGAGGTCTTAACGCAGAATGTTCAATTCGTAAAACATCAGATTCGCGGAATATTCTATTCTCAAAAGGTCCGCATTCTCATTATAACAGACTGAATATGGAATATGCAAGAAATACAAAACTTTTTTTATTTCTTAAAAATGCCTTGTATTGGCCCATAAAAACATTGTGGTACACTTGTTTAATACAACACTAATTTTATTATTTTATATTTTATGTAGCGTGTTTTTGGCGAAACGGCACGTATACTCAAAACGCATCCTCGTCCTTCGATAGCGCCGGTAGTGACGTCAAAGTCGATGAGTAAAAGAAACACTTTTATTTGAAAAGTTTCACTAAGATTCTATTATAATATTGTTATTGCAAGGTTTGCTTAAATAAAGTACATACAATAATTCAAATTAATGTTTTATGGGTAAAAAATTTGATGTAAACAAGGCAGATAGAGGTAAATGACGTAACAAAACATGAACGATTGGCCGCGACAGTAACGGACGCATGAACTGTTGTAGAAAATTTATACACGCCCCGCGCAACACTGCGCGCCATGCGCCCGTCTACGTGACCTTCGAAGCCCTATTTGACTCTGTCGGGGGATGATTTTGGAAAAACTGATACACGTGTCATAATTTTAACTGAAGAGTATGCACACAATTTTTCAAATCAATTGACTCCGAGAACAAAAAGTTTCACAGAAAATTCAACACTCCATTTCACCCTCTTAGGGGTGGAATTAAAAAAAAAACCCTTTCTTAGTGGATACCTACTCTTCACAAGGAACATACCCTCCAAATGTCAAGTCTCTAGGACCAGCGGTTTGGGCTGTGCGTTGATATATCAGTCAGCATTGGATTTTGGAAAAACTGTGATACACGTATCTCATAATTTTAACTGACGAGTATGTACAAAATTTTTCAAGTCAATCGACTCCCAGAATAAAAAGTTTCACACCATTTCACCTTCTTAGGGGTGGAATTTCGAAAAACCCTTCCTTATTATCGTGTCTACATTATAAAGGAACCTATGTGTAAAATTTCAGCTTTCTAAGTTCAAGTGTTTGGACTGGGCGTTGATGAGTCAGTCAGTCAGGACTTTTCTTTTTATTTATTTAGATAAAAAAATATTTAAAAAGTGAGATTATGTAATTATTTTCTCTCAAATCGGCTTATTATAATGTTAACTGAGAACGAGGAAACCTGTCTCTCCGTAATACAGTTTATTGTTTTATATTGTATTGTATAACGGGCTGGTTTCCGCAACTCCACGTCAAAGCGCGTATTTTGGATGCGGGTGGGAAATTTATTCGATCCACCCTAACTCCCCGAGAAAGGCCAGCAGCGCCTTGATGTTGCTGACAATCTCGCGGAGAGTACCTGGGGTACCGAAGTACTTTGCCCTGTTTGTTGCAACCACTGGGCGATGTAGAAGCACGTGGGCTGCTGTTTCGTCTTCCTCCATGCAGGCTCGGCACAGGGGGCTGTCTGTGACTTCTATGACAAAGAGGTGTTTATTAAAAGAGCCGTGTCCAGTGATGGCGACTATAAGTGTGCGCAGCTGTAGTTTGGTCAGCCTAAGCGCTCGTTTGGTGAGGCGGCCATCGATAGTAGGAAGTGCTTCCTTGGCCTGCCTGCACTCGCCATGGTCCAGCCACAGCTTGTGGTGTTGTTCGCTGGTTCGTTTCCTTACCAGTGTGCGTAGATACCCGAAAGGGAGTGGCACAATGAGTTTGGGTCCCACTGCTGCTATGCTCGATCCCCTTCTAGCGAGTTCGTCCGCTGCATCATTGCCTCGGGAATCGCTGTGTCCTTTGATCCATTGGATGGTTATATTAGTGAGATTACCAACCTGGTTTTCTGAAGGTGTTTAAGTGCACCTCTGTCCAGTCAATGGTCTGTACGAAAGCGTAACCTGGGAAGTGAGTTTCGATAAGGACGCGCATCGCCTCTTCTGGTGAGGTGGTAAGTGTGTTGTCGGGTTTCCGGAGAACAGCGGGCCCAGACGGGCTTTGCTGTGCCAGTATTTTTCTTACCCTGTTTGCTTGCTGGCAGGATTCGATGTTGCCACAGTATTTCCGCCATCCGGTTGTGCTCCTAAATCTGATGCATTTTTTGTAGCTGGATTTGGCCGCGTAGTAGGCGTCCATATCCTTATCAGCACAGGTATTCATGGCTCTGTTTAGGGCTTCCCTTACTTTCCCGCGCTTGCGTTCCAGATCCGCGCCCCACCATGGTTGCTTTCCTGGTGTTGTGAGCGGAGTGGATTCCGGGCAGGATGATTGGTAGCTGTCTAGCATTGATTTTGTGAGATGACTTACACGCTCGTGTGTAATACAGTGTAAAACAGTTTATGACTAGTACGGGGGTCAGCGTGAATCGGTTTCGAACAACTAGAATTTTATTATTTATTACTAGTTGGGTATGTAATCTTTAGCTTCATAGAAAATAAGTACCAATACTACCACCCCTAGTTACTCCAGTACTAGTTTATTGCTAACTGTGGAGGCTTGTAAGAGGCTTGCCGTTGTTTGCTTCGCTTTTAATTTTTGTATTGCTAGCTGTAAGCCACCCAAACACAATAAAATAAAATAAATAAGTACTAGTGTTAAATTTTTTGTATGGTTGTTATTCTTTTGGAAAATAAAAATTATGATTATGATTATCTTCTTTTTTGCGTGTCGATGGCAATCTAAATTGTGCTCAGAACTGAGCTACTAGTTTTGCGCCTTCGGTAGCGTACAAGCTTTATGAAGGTAAATACCTAGTTGCAGTTCCAGAGTAGAAGAGGTCGAGGGAGGGGAGGGGTTGAGTTGAATTCAGATGTTTGTGAATGTATTCTAGTATGTTTATTACATGAAACCGAATGCATTGTATTACTCAAGTACTCCTTTATCTCACTAAAGTTTTTTTTTTGACTTGGCGTTGATTATGCTATCATCGATTATTATTTACTTACAGCTAACCTAACATTACCCCTGCAATCTTCGAAGGGTAAAGCAGGTACCTAATAGTATACTTACATGTCACCAGTTCTGGGTACATCCCGTATGGTAACTTGCCCGTTTCGACAACTAAAGAAAATAGCATCACAAAAGTGCCGTTTCGTAATTATTTTGATATTCATCATTGAGTCTCGTTTCGTCAACTTTTGAGTATGTATTCATTCACGTTTGGTAAACTTTTTGTTCGGCAAGTACAGTTAGGACCAGGAGAACTACTGAGAAAAACCACAGTTACTATTTCACTCCTAACATACATTTATAAACAAAAATCGGACTACTCACCAGTAAGAACGCTTTCATTTTGATGACTGGTCAAGGCACCAAGATGATCAATGTTGTATTTAAAGCCGTTGTATATAGAGGTGGGCGTCGAATCAATAAACGGTTTTTTTAACGACTTTTCATTCGTCAACGTGGTAACTGTTATTCATTAATGAGATAACAGGTTGAAAATCTGTCAATTTACGTCAACGCACTCAATGCATTATTTCAATATTATTTTATTAATTTCTGAGAATTTAGTCTCCTTTGAAAATATTCGTTACTTCCGGATGTTACTGGACACCGTCGCTTTGACGCATCGGACGCGGGCTTGTGCGTGTGTGTGTGAAGATCTTTTAAGTACGCCTGGATCTTTCGCCAGTCCTGGCAGGGTAAAGCATGGAAAGCCTGGAAAAAGTACGAAAGAAAGGTCATTCCAGTTCAAAAAAAAAAGTAATCTAAATTCTTATCAAATCAATAATATTTAACTAAAAAAAAAATTTTCATTGATCAAAAATGTTGACATATTAAATTGACTAACGCTTGAAGTTTTAAAACCTGTTATTTATTTAACAGCTCTAACTCGTTGACCATTAATGATTAACAGTTAAATTAGATTAACTAAACAACCGTCAATGACCCATGCATAGTTTATAGGTAGAGTAGATTCAATGGTAGAACTAAATCTAAATTCGTCAAGGTACCCCATACAATTTAAAATGGCATACAGCAATACATAATGTAATTAAAGTTTCTAATGAGTAGGAAAACCATAATTTCTACTTCTTTATCCATATATACTTTGTAATTTATTTGTGTGTGATTTTGTATTTATTATTGATTAATTTATAGAGGTTTTCTATTATGAGTTAAGTGGTACAGTAAATTTTAATTTAATTTCACTTTTATAGTTGGGAAATAACTAGGTAGATGTTGATGTAAGTATCCAGGGATGACCTAAGTCAGAGGCTCATAATATACTCGATTTTAATGTCAATATAGCTAAATATAGGTTTACACAACTAATACGGGAAAACTTAATAATAATTATGTAGCTAAATTTAACATAATTGTTTAAACTTCAATCCCAGTCTATCTACATCAACGCACGAAAAGTGATTATCAGTACATTAGTTCAATAAGTCCGTAAAAAATAGTCCATGCAGATGTGCGTTAAAATCACCTAGATTCTAGGTCCTAGACAATAAACCGCCTCCACATCACTACTGTCCACGATCGCACTTATCAGTCCTAAACAATGTGAGAGTTTGGGGAGGTTACTCAGTGCATCCGTGGGCAAGTACACACTCATCACAATACAAGGTCTTACACTCGTATCAATACGTATCGCAGTTTCTCAGAACGACCGACACATTACTGAAGGCACTTTTTCGCCAGAGCAGAGCCACTTCTCCATAAGCAGAACCACTTCTCCATAAGCAGAGCCACTTCTCCATATGGTAACCCACGCATCATGCCAGCAGACGTGTCAACAGCCGACGTCCCCGTGCTACCGAAGTCCCCATGAGTGGTGTTCAGGAACGGTAGCTCCTCCGGCAGCAGTCAACACTCCTGAAGCGCTATTATTATGCGCGTTGCACAAAGTTCACGATCGCCCACAATAGAACGCTAAACACTCTTACAATAATAAAGCTCGCAAATCGTAACAAACTATTATCAGTCATTGTTATTGTTTACAGAGCCGACTTTAAGCGAATATTCGTTCTTACGTCTTTGAATATAATGCACAAAACGTCTGAATATTAAATTTTGTAACCAGATGTTTTCATCCAAAAATGCAATTACTTTGGATTTAAGTGTAAAAAACACAAGTTTTTTTAAAAAACGTTGACTATGATGCGAACAAACGCATCATCGTCAACCTTTTTTCGTAGCGACAGTTTTTCCAATTTAACTACCTCACGGATTTTTATTTTAATGTGCTTTGTGATGTGAGCTGGATGTGGATCTTTGTGCAAATCCGTGATAAATCGGTCCTTTTTTTTAGCAGCTTTAAAGCACCCTACTCTGTCTTTAGCAACCCCCGTTTTCCACGGATTTTTTTAGCCACGGAGTCTGAATTTGCGCCCAGTTCATGATAATAGACCCGGGGATTACATGGGACTTAAACATAACACAAAAAAACAACAAAACAAAACAAAATATAAGTGTACCTTTAAAGGTACACTCACATTTCATCAGTTAAGCTTATGTACCTGAGTACACCTCTGCTTAACCCTTACGTAAAATAAAATATATAATTATTAGAAAATTAATCAATTTTGTATTATTATATTTCAAGTAGGTAGTCTACTCCCAATTTCCGCAGTAAGATGCAGTGGGTTTAAATTAATTTGGCGAACTCTCCGGTGTCTCATCATTAGGCGAGGTTTGTATCGAAGTAAGTTCACTGAAAGGCTTCGTTTAATAAATTGTACGGGAAGATAGTCTTTCCCGAAAATTGGAAGCAGTTGCGCTAGACGGATAGCTAATTTAATTTATAGTACGGCAACGTTTGAAACTGTTTGCGAAACAATGAGAAAATACGTGCGCCGTAGTCAAGGCGCCGAAATAACACAAGAAAACTTCTGATTAAAACAATAACACATTGCTTAAATTATTTTTTTCTAGGAATTTAGTTATTCCTTTTATTATTTCCATCTACTTGGAGCACTTTAATGATTAAAATTTTATAAAGCAAAAAAGTACAAACAATTTTAGTTCGCATGTTCTAACTAGATGGCGTTGTAGTCGAATTAGAAGTCGCTATGGTTTCGTTACATCGGCGAGTATATATACCTTGGACGACAAATTCTCGACCTGCCCACAAAAGCTGGACATAGGCCTCTCCTATTTAAATATTTTTGATATTAGCGATTCGCACTGAATGTGCGATAAGCTATTTTAATCCTTATGTGGAATAATATTAAACTGGAAATAAAACACAGTTACGCGGTTTACCCGCTAGGGGCGCTGCTGTCGCGTCGGTTAAACCTAACTTAGCAAATAGTGAAGTTCAAGATAAGGATAGTGTAAACTCGTTGTTTGGACTAGAGATGGGTTGTAACAGGTAAAACACGATATCTGTTATCACTGTTACTGTTACATACAAATAACAGATCCAAATATCTGTTATTAAATAACAGCCTGTTATTTTTGTACAGACGATAAATCTCAATTGAATATCTTCTTTATTTCTTCCGTTAAAACGTCGAAAATCGTATAAAAAATAAGTATAGAAATTAGAAGTGTTTATATTGTTGTCGTCCGGTTATTGCTATAAAACTAGTGTTATAGCAATAACCGGACAGCCACTTTTCTAGAAAAGTGTTGGCACTCAGCCTAATTTGAATAAATGATTTTTGATTTTTGAGATCTCAACCCCAACATAATGTAAAAGATTAGATAGATAGGAGATACTGATTGTTCATTAAAAAATTCCTAACTGAACACTTTCCTTCATACTTTATTACAGGCTTAGAACTGTCAGTTTACTATAAATTTATGAATATTACGAAGTAATTAGTTAAGTTTGAAACTGGCGCATTTAATATGGGGACTAGTACTATGAGTAACGGTAACAAGCCGCGGTAACAGTGAGGTCTGTTCATAACAGGCTGTTATTAAAGTAACAGATAAAATAAGTTGGTAGGAACAATTGTTATTTGTTAAATGTAAATATCTGTTAGTTCTATCTGTTACGATAAATATGCCTCACCCCTAGTTTGGACTGTACAAGACAAGATTACGGTAATTATTTTAGTATATTCACGCTTGTATTCCTGAAAAGGGTAGGCAGAAGGAAATAGTGCAAAGGTTCCCCATTATTATATTCGAAACATAATGTTGTGTACTTACATTGAAAACGAGTTTTCGAGAAATTAACTGTATTTTTGTCATAGGCAGTTTAGTAAATCATTAGTTTACACAATATTGTTCCGCACGTTAATTCAACAACTATCACAGCTCTGTAGAATTTAGTCCCCTAGTTAAATAACTAAGTTCAGTATTGCAACAGTTATGTAGTTGTAGTGCTAACTACTTCCGACTGTCTCGGAGAGGATTAGTTTAGCTAATCATCTTGAATATTACTGAACGAGCAGGTAAGGAGCACGATTATTATTAATATTATGTACTTCATAGAAGAGGTCGATCTTTAGGTTAAGCTGCGCTTGCCTAGGTTGGTCCGTGGATGGGTGACCCAAAACATACAGAGTTTCTTCCGTGCTTCGGAAAGCACGTTTAGCCTTTGGTTCCGACTGTCATTTGTAGATCTTTGACATCGTTACAGGTAGTCAGTGGCCCAAAAAGTCTGACAACCAGTCTTACCAAGGGGTATCGTATTACCTAGTACTAACTGGGTTGTGGAGGTCAGACAAGCAGTCAATCTATGTAAAATACTGGTGTTCAGCTGCATCTGGTTAGACCAGAAGCCGACCCCAACATAGTTGGGAAAAGGCTAGGCAGATGATGAAATTTAACCAACTCTGCATTACCATACAGATTGGCCATAAACATGCGAACTAAAAGCCTTGTCACCTTTATCTTATGTTTAAAACCCTGCTAATTCTCTAATAGCCCACGACTCTTGATTCGGGAGACTATAAATCCCGGATTTAATAACCATCAGGGGAGCCATTTCTATCGGACGAAGCCTACCCCTGCTGTGTCGTACGGTTTTTTAAACCGATCTTTAAAAAGACAAAATTCCGTAGTGGTCTATTTTTATATATTTTTTTTTTGATGGATTTCATTGTGTCCCATTGCTGGGCACCCTCCTTCGTTAAGGGTATTTTTTATAATGGATGTAAAAAATACCTTTAACGAAGCCGAATGGCACATGTTTTCCGCGTCAATGCTATATTTTTTTATTCCAGACCATACCTGGGAACTTTCTAGTTACAGTTATATATGTGGGCCAAAGTTCCAACTTTTTTACGAGTTCTGTTTTATACACAAGTTTTTAATTTTATAACTTTACATCGGCGGTATAACTTTACTTTAAATACCTTCATGATCTCCGTACTATTCAATACATCCATCAGCACAATGTTTTGAGAGCGTAAAATTGATTCCTGCCGTAAAACGCGATTTTTAACCCCAAAAAAAAATTCGTTTCCCAACAATAATTTTTGCGTAGAGTTACTTAGTTTGATGTATAGAATGCTTGGTTGACGTTTTCGTGAAAACGTTTACACCTTTTATTCCTAAAAACCTAAGCAGTTAATGAATAAAACTGACAATAAATCTTACTAGAAAGAAAAGTTTATTTGACGTCAGTTCATCAAGCTAAAAATTAAAAGCTAAAAAAAGATTAAATAAAAAAAAAAGTGAAAATACAGGTGCTTTGTGCCTCACGGCTGCGCCAAAAAGGTCCATTTTAGCATTCATGCCAGACAGGTGATGCTGTCTGACGCTGGTCTTCCAATGAACCTTTGAGGGGTAACTGACGGAACAACAGTTTCAAACATAATATACCTATATAAATAAATATATAATACAAATAAATAGCCAACGAGTAAATAATGAAATGAGTTTTGATAATAAAAAAAAAATATATAAAAAATGTAAGTAATAAGTATTTTAGTGTGTTACAGAGTGACACTGGTAACAATAAACAAATACAGACATAATAATAAGATTAAGCTAAGTGAGGGAAGAAAGTGATGAGAGTGGCGAGTCAGTGTAAAAAGTTAGGTAGCACAAGAAAAAAAAAACAGAAAAATAGAATAATAAAAGAAGATGCTAAAACCTTGTGGTGATCAGGAAAATTCTGAGCCACAGACGTATATAAAGGTAGGTACGTGCACGGTGCACTCGCACACTCGCTGCAAGTTGCTGAGCGTTCATATAATTATAATAATGAAATATTAATTGCGACCATATCCAACCTCTGCTGTGCTGCTAACAAATACTGCCGCAGTCGTGTTCTGAACGTGTGTATGGTGCCCAGTACCCATAATGGTGGTTGAATATTATTCCACACTTTAGATGCAGCGTATCGGAAACTACCTCTGAAATCTGCTGTCCTATGAGACCGTGTCGATAATTGCTGCGCACAGAGCCTAGGTACGCACTCCCGTCTACTAGCCATCCTTCTTCTTTCTTCGTTTCCCGCACGGAACAAATATTTGTATGGCCTACAGGTAGTTGTTCCGGGTCTGGCTGTTTGTGTATGTGAGTTTAAATGTTTGTAAACGCACCCACGATACAGGAGAAATTGCTAGTGTGGGGGAATCTTGTACAGATACTTCGGCTTCGTAGTCCTCATAACACCAAAAAGAAGACACGCTAGGTGTAACTCTCGATAAGGGGTGACATGACTTCTAGGGAGAACCGAGTAACAGAATCGAGCACATGCATTTTGGACTCTTTGTAAAAGGGTATCCGTACGAGCCAGCAAACATGGGCCGTGAACTGTATCAGCGTAGTTTAGTTTACATAGTACAAGGGTTTCGAGTTCGGAAGATCTCAAGTCAGCCAAGTCATTTCGCAGTAACTGAAACTCACTCCGTACCGTGTTAATAAATTCTTCCTTGAACTTCCTCAGCTCGGACGTGATGTCTTTGGAGAGTTCATGCGTCACAGCCGAAGCAGTGGTTTTAACAGGACTCGTATCCATGAGATTAACCATGCTCTCGTCCAGTGGTTCTTTAGCATGCCGCGGTACTGTCGTTTCGGACCGGTTGTCCTGTACTAGGTTTTTTTTGCACTCCGGGCAGTGCCTCGGAGATGTTATGGAACCTATTTGGTTCAATCCTGCACACTGACGGTGATACCAACACAAGCATTTGTCGCATTTAACGGCATCTGCCGAGGCGAGAAATTTACCGCAGCACCGCACCTGACCATCGCGAAGTACTCTATCTTGTTTGTTCGATCTATCTTCAAGCAGTTCGCTTTGGAATCGATAGATGGCGCTGTTTTCAATATGTGCGTTTTCGGCAATTGCTATGGTGTTTTGGTAACTTGTGACACCACAAGACGTAACGCAGCAACTATGCCAAGATGCGCAAACACTGAAGCTATGTCACAGAGTATTTTCAGTCACTGAGCAGAACGTCTAATATTATTTTTATGTTTCGGTGTTAGCAGTACCAGAATGGTATGGAGTTTTTGATGTTTTATAGATTGTACACAGCACTGAACCGAAGGATAATAGCGTCACTTATAAGTTGCACTTCCTAATGACTTTTCACAGTATAGTTTTTGTAAATAAAGTGTTATGCTTGTACCTTGTTACTTGGGGACGCTATCATTTACTAAATAACAATACCAGATTAAAAGACGAGTAATATAAATATGTGTGCTATTTATTACACGGTGAGGTTTCTGATGAATTTTATTATGGGTTGTAAAAATCTCTCATGGTTGTTGCCATCCGTCAAGTCACATAAATAATTATGTATGTAAGGTAGATAATTATAGCACAGCAAATGAAAAAATACAATAAACTAAAATGCAGTACTAGACTACGTTGTTGGTCGAGTACTCGCTTGCAAAGTTCGATTCCCAGGTCGGTCAAAGCGCAGGAATTTCTCAGTAGAGGTCACGGAGTCTGGATTCGTGCCTGGTTGATGTCGATTGACTCGCTCCCTATTACACGGGACTTAAACATAACTTGCGAAATATGGGTGCACGATTAGGTTCACCTCTATCTAACCCTACGGGGATTACAGGCGGGATGTTATGTTATGTTATGTTATGTTATGTTATGTTATGCAAAAAGAAATAAATGACTACCGGATTCGGTCTCAAAAATACTTATCAGCCCCAATCAAAGTCAATTTCCATCGAACATTGCCCAATTCTGTTGTGCCGCACGGCTTTTTTCTAATTTCCACTTGCTTTATACTAAAGTCGTGGCTGTTATTGTACTTTTGTGATTCTGTGCACGATCAGACCTCTTTATTAACTCTGTTGGGTAACTCAATTTGGCGTTGAAGGGATGACGAGAACCCTCGTACGTGTTACTGCTACTGGTGTATTACTGCGATATACTTATCCGTGAACAAAATCGAACAATCGTAGTGGCGACTTTATTATTGGTGTCGCAGACAGACTCTTTACCGGTCAAAACTACGATTGACTGTAAAAAAATAGTCAAACACCATCTGAGTAATTTTATTTGAATAAAAATCTTATCAATAGGCCATTGTCGTATTAGTGGAAACATAAACTAAACATTAACTGCGGCTGATAAGCAGAGGTCGGAATTAGGTAGAGTTATTTGTGTACTTACACTGATTTCATACAGCAAAAGAATAAAGTGGATATGCCTCAAATCCCGAGATTAATTTTAAAGAGCAGAAAAATCCCGTGTTTTTTAAATAAAAAGTTATTTACTTTTACACAATTTAAACTATCCGACATCGAAAATCATGCGCACGCAGCGCAGCAGTTAATGAAAAATGTCGCGGGTTCGATTCCTGCACGGAACAAATATTTGTATGATCTACAAGTAGTTGTTCCGGGTCTAGGTATTTGTGTATGTGTGAGTTTAAATCTTTGTAAACGCATCCACGTTACACAAAAAAATCCTAGTGTGGGGCAACGTAAATAAAAAATTGTATTGTGAATTAATGTAAGTAAATACTAATAAAAATTGTATGTTAATTATCTTTGTTTTATTTGTCTTATCTATCTCTGAGGTTTGGTTTATTATTTATTTGCAATATTGTTGGCCACACAGGATTATATTATAAATCCCGGGAAATCCCGGGAAGATCCATATTAATATCAACATTTCGATGCAAGTACATAAATAACTCTACCTAATTCCGACCTCTGCTGATAAGGTATGCTATAAATCAATTCATTTTTTTTTTTGATTTCCCATTTTATTAAATACTAGCGTATGCCCGTGGCCACTCCCGCGTGAAGTTCAGTAATGGTCCCACAAGATCGTACTACCGGAATAAAAAGTATTCTATGTGTTAATCCAGGTTATAAACTAGCTGTGTGTCAAATTTCATCCGAATCTGTTCAGTAGATTTGGCGCGGAAGTGTAGCAAACATCCATCCATCCTCACAAACTTTTGCATTTATAATAGTAGTAAGATTGGGAAAAAGAAAGCCCGCTAGGCTTTCTTTTTTTCTTTTGTGTAACACTTAGGTTGTGTAGTTACGGATTGGTGCCCTGAAATAGAGACACGGGGTCGCGGCAGACCATGAAGGAGATGGCGGGATGAACTGGACGTCTCCCTTGAGAATTGGAACGAAATAGCGTAAAATTGTGACCGTTGGAAGCATGAAGGGAGGTCTTTGCCCAGCAGTGGGACAACATGGGCTAGCAATGATACCTAATAATAATAATAAAGCGTTACGTCAACATAATAATATTTGGTAACTTGATAAGGATTTTGACTAAAACCAGTCAAAAGTAGCTTTGACCGTTTAAGCGATTTGACTGTAACATTGTATAAGATTCGCGTGCACAAGTTCGCTGGTATATTGAATTCGCTCGAGCATGCGAATATTTATTTTCCGACACTATCATATTTGTGATACCCTACTGCTGAGTTGTGGGAGTCAGGCCAGTTAAGCTTGGTTAGACTTTAAGATGACTATTCGAGACAGTATTATTTATAATTTAAAATGGGTGAAATTTTAATATGCATCATAAATTCTCGAAATATGCACAAATGCTCAAAATAGTGCACAAAATGTGCAACATAAAATTAATACACAATATGTTAAAACAACCCTGTCCGATCCGTGAGGGTATTATTAGGTATTGAGATTAGATTCTATTTATGTATCTAATCCGTTTTGAACAACAAGTAAAATAATCTCCGTTAAAATTAATTAAAATGTACTAAATTGAGGAAACTTACAGGCAGCGGGCGCGGGCGGCGATACTCTGGTCGCTTCTGTGTAGTGACGTCATAAACAAACAATTGACAATAGCATAATACTTATGCCGAAGATGGTGTTGTCACGTTTTAAAAGTTTGTTAGTATTTAGGGAAATGATGGTAATTTGGTACAAAAATCATGCATTTTAAAATGTGTATTTTATGTTTCCTATTTTATTAGGTAATGTCATTGGTATACCTATATGCTCCTTTCGGAGCGGACAGGGTTTTTTAACATATTGTATAGGTACTGCAATAGTTTAAAAAATAGCCATAATATGCAATTGCATATGAAAATAATATGTATTTGTATACAATCCGGTTACAAATATGATGATCATAATCATATTACTTTTTCTTTTCAGCATAGTGCTGTACAAGTGTGCGTTCATTTCAGGCACCGAATCGAATCGTTATATTAATTTATTTTCTTTTAATATTGGGTATAATTGCTTGCTTTTGTTCAAATTGTTTTCATGTTGCATTTATCTAAACATGACTGCTATAAATAAAATAAGCCTTTTCTTACTGTTTTACAAGGGTTTTTGTATATTCGCCACAAAGCAAGTTCGCCACGGAGGCCCACGGAAAAAAGCATGTATAAATTTGCCACAGGTCTATTTTCATGAAGTAAATTCGTCATACGTATGTCGGATATGTCAGGATTTATTCCGTTAGGCTCGTACATAATGTGGGCAGACGATGGGTTTCGAGCTATGAATACAAACTGGGTGCGATACACTGTTTCTAGCAAAACTAACAAATAACTTGAGTTTACAACTTAACATAACACGGGGTACAATGAATCGGATACAGTTCCATAACGTCTCAACTCTGCCGCGATCAGACATTGACAGTCGCCCTCGCCTCGAGCTGGACGTCAGGGCTCTGTAGAAGCACGCTGTGTTGTGACTGGTAAGTAGGTCGCGTGATGTCACCACTGCACACCGGCGCGCTTTCCAATTCATTTTATGTCCGTACTAACGACCGGACCCGACATGTATATTATTTTTGATTATTGTAAATTCGTCAAATTGTTTAACAAAAAAAAATTCAATCAATCAATTGTTTTGTTTATTGTTTTACATTTGTTACTGACGATCAGTTTTTTAATAACAGTTTGTCCTTTGACAAAGGCCTCTTCCACCTATCTCTGTCTCTTGCAATTCTGATCCACTCTAGACCGGCTACTCTTTGAGATCGTCTTCCCAGCGTTTCATTTGTCGACCTTTAATTCTTTTACGATCGCTGGGGTGCCACTCTAATATTATTCTAGTCAGACATGACCGTTATTAAAAATCTCACACACGGGTAGATCTTGAAGGTTAAGCCGCGCTTGCCAAGGTCGGTGCGTAGATGGGTGAGCATCCATTACATACCGAGTAAACACCATACCTCGGAAAGCACGTTAAGCTTTGGTCCCAGCTGCCATTTGTAGATCTTTGACAGTCGTTACAGGTAGTCTAGTCAGTGGCTCGGAAATCTGACAACCAGGTTTTGTACCAAGGGGTATCGTAGTACCCAGTACTATCTGGGTTGTGGACCTTAGTTATAAAATAGCTCCATGTAAAATATTCATGATTTAATAGGTATTCAGCTACATCTGGTTAGACTGGAAGGCGACCCCAACATAATTGGGAAAAGGCTACGCAAACAACGGATGACGTATTTTATTATTTTAATAAACATTTTTGAGTATTGCTCTTTCGTAAATAATCTTAATGATCGTACAAAGTACTGAAATTATGATAACAATCACTATTTGACATTAAGACTAAAAACGGGATATTCACCATGCTTACTGTGTGTTTTGAGTTCGCGATATTTCGGCGCTGTGCAACAGTAAACATGGTAAATGTCTAATCTATTTAAATAATTGCTACATAGTAATAAACATTTGTCATTAGTTTAGTACTGCTATTAGATAATAGATGGCGTTGTGCAGTGACGTCACTTTTGTAGATCGCGGTGTTAAGATTTTCCTACAAAGCATGACCTCCGCGGTACTTTTATAAATATGTAGATTTACTCTGGACTCTGGACAACATTTGTTTTATTGCAGGCGAGATATTTTAGGGACGTTGTACAGTAAATATCCCATTTCTAGTGTTAGTGATAATGTTAGTGACCATAACAGTTTAAAAACTTAAATCATTTAAGTTTTTAAACTGTTATGGTCACTAACATTATCACTAACACTAGAAATGGGATATTTACAGTGATTTAAGTTTTTAAATTGTCATGGTCACTAACTTAGTGACCATGACAATTTAAAAACTTAAATCACTGTTTGGTTATTTTATTACAAGTTTCCTTTTCGAATTAACTTGCCTTTAAAAATTCTTACGAACACAATGTTCATCGTTTAATTCCACTTGTTTTAAAACAAGTGGATGACATAGTGTATTGTTTTCTTAATGTGATTTTAAATCGAAATAAAAATTTATTTATCTGTGGAAAACGTGGTTGATTTCACATTTGTATCATTTTTCTATCTTATTATTATTTTTTTTTTTGTTATCCTCAATGTGTAATTGTTTGTTTTCCCTAATAAATAAAATAAATAAGAATATAAATCAAGTACTCTACAATATGATTAAAAAAAATAAAGGCTTGGTACTAACTTTAACTTTTATTTACTGCTTCAGACAACTTACTGCAGACTGCGCAATATAATTTTACTAGAAATGCGAGGAATTCAGATATTGTAGCTGCTATGTTATTTTATTAAACATTTTCTTTAAATATTGACATAGCTCTTTTGCATATTACAATTATGAATAGAAATAGTTACAATATCGTTGGTCTTTGTAGCCGTTCTATGAGCAATAATTTATTTATACAGGGCATTCGATTTAAATGTCTTAAAATAGCTTAAATAAACAATATGACGAGAACCTCGTGAAAGCTGAGAAATATAAACAATTAAAATATCTCGATCTGGCTCACGAGGTTGTCGACATGTGGGACGTGAGTACAGTAGTCATTGTGCCGATAGTCGTGTGGGCCAATGGCTTAATAGCCAATAGCCTCGACCAACATCAGCTGGCTTGGGAGCTGGATCAAGGGCTTTTTTTTTTTTTTTTTTTCCGGATGGGAAATCATCAAATGACCCCCCCCCACTCTGGGCGGAGCGGAAGGGAGTGTCAGACTTGTACTGACTAAAACCCATCCATGTTCCTTCTTTGCCCTTTGTGTTCCAGGGCCACGGTATCTCTTTCGAACAGTCCCGCAGCCCTGGCAGGCATCGGCCCTTGCGGACCCCTACTTATTTGCTGACATCTCTTTGAGGCGCACGTGGAACACGAACGCGCCGTCGACACGGCCTGTCGTCATAAGACGGCCGGACGGCGAGCTGGCCCATAACTCTCCGTCCACAGGCCCGCGCCTACGGTGGCCGGGAGCCACCACGTGACCCCCAACGCCCAGGGCGTCTCTCGCGGCGACTGGGACGTGAGGTTCTTTCCCTCTCACGTCCCGCCACCTCCTTCACTAGCATGACTGCTTCGCAGAAGGAGGTGACGGCTTCCCATTCCCTCTCGCTCCGGACCATGGCTTGAACCAAGGCCGGACGCGAGAGATCGCCGCCGCCAATCGCCGCTACGAGGACACGGTGGTGCTCCGCCCAAGCGGGGCAGACCTCCACGGTGTGCTCCACCGTGTCCTCCGGACGATCCTCGCAGTGGAAACAGTCCCGCCCGATTCGGTGCAGGAACCTCCCGAAACAACCGTGTCCGGTGAGGACCTGCGTCAGGCGGTAGGTGAGGGCGCCGTGGCACCTCTCTAGCCACTCCTCAAAGAGGGGACTTATCGCCACTATGGTGGCGTGCCCTGCACGGGGTTGCGACAGTCGCTCTCTCCACGTCGCCATGAGATCACGCCGGAGGTCTGTACGCTGAGCGGCAATTTGCCGCGGCAGCGGAGTTTCCTCCCGACGTAGTGCCTCCGCGCGCCATTCGTGCAGGCGTGCGAGGATGGATCAAGGGCTGGATTTAAAAAACAACACTTCTGGACACGGCGCGTATCGTTAGGAGGTTCCTCTCTCAGAGCCCTGACCACCGGTAGCTCGGACCCTGTTCCCGATACCGGTGGGCTACTATTTTTTTATATTTTCAAATTTTTTTTATATTACTTTGTATAGGATTATTTAAAAATGTAAAGAAAATAAATAAAGAAATAAAGATTATGTAAATAATGCCACTTCACTAATTTAGTAGAAATTTCCAAAAGCCAAAAAAATGTGCGAGATGATTTGTCTGTTTTGTTTGTTTGTTTGTTTTGTTGAATAAAAAACGTTGCCCTGCACAAAGAAATTCTCCTGTATCGTGAGTGCGTTTACAAACATTAAACTCACGTATAGTCAGACCCGGAACAACTACTAGTCGGCCATATAAATATTTGTTCCGTGCAGGAATCGAACCCACGACACGCAGCGCAGCAGCCAAATGCACAGCCACTGCGCCAACCGTGCCGTTAGATTTAATTTACGTGTTGTAGTGAAATTGGTGTTTTCAGTTAGTAGCTTTAAATAGGCATTTAAACTCATATTGTAAATTGATAATATAATCTAGACGAAACAAAAATATGTGTAGTAAGAAAATTAATAATAATAAGAAGTTTAGCTTTATTTGATTTATTTTGACTTCATTTATTTTGATTCGATTTACTTTGATTTGATTTAATTTGATTTACTTGGTTTTAATTGATCAATTTGATTTAAGTTTGATTTTATTTAAATTGTTTCTTTTTTTTTTGATTCTATGTAATTTTATCTGATATTATTTGTTTATGTCTTCGGATTTCTATCAATTTATGTGTGGCAATGGGTGTTATTTACCTAAAATAAATGAATTTCTTATTATATTATTATAATAAAGTTTTTCATTATATTTTATTCCTTTTCAACACTTTCCCTTGTATATGGGTAGATAAATAATTTTGTTGATACTGGATTGGCCCTAATGTGTTCAGTGTAGGAGTCAACACGCCGGATGACGTTTAAGTAATGTTTGCTCACACTAAAAGCTGGATCGTGCTCTCTCTGCTACTATTTATAGATTCGTATGTTTGTGTGCTTTGCTTAGGTGGGTTTAGTTACTGAATGGTACATAAATATCGCGAATTCTGAGTTCTATTGTTCAGTTTGTACACCTTTGTTATCATTATCTTCCTGCCATTCTCCCACGTTACTTGGGGTTTTGCGTAACATGTTTTATTCTTCAATGATCCCCCTGTCAAACATTATTTTGTGTATAACCTATTTGATGAACAAGGGTTAGGGTATTTTTTGATGTTATTATTATAAGCCTATTAGGGTCTATTATTTCTTGACAATATTAGAATTAGTCGGTTTTCTTCTTCTTGGCGTGTGGATGACAATTTAAATTGAGTCAGCCCAAAATTTTGCGGCGAGTTTTGCACTTTCACTAGCGTCCATCAGCTCCTGTGATGTGCAAGCAACAGGACAGGCAGGACATGATATCAAGTGTCCCAACGTTTGTGGGGCAACACCACATTGGTCTGTTTTGATGCCTTCAGTAGAAAAGCTTCCATTTACTTCTTCTCTCTGTTTCTGCTTGAAATTAATCAATAAATAATCAACTCATTCTGTTACAATCCATTGCTGCTCAATTCCACATCAAAGCTGAGCCAAAACACCTTGTCCTCTACCTTCTGCATCAGATCTGTCCCGGCTTCTTTTAGGGTCTGTTGTTGATAATACTCAGTGCCAAATTTAATTAGAAGTAGTTTTTAACATGTCCCAAATATTAACTTATACTGTCACTTACGGGATATCTTCCGTGATTATCGAATATTCTGAGCTCCCGATAAATACTGAGAATATCGTATAAGTTTAGTTATAAACCGTGATATCTTAGAAAATGTTTGATGTCCAAAATATGAATAAAGATTACTTTTCTTTTCTTTTTCTCTACTTTTTTATAAAATCTTTTCTAATGCATGAATTCAGCTTTTTCACGTTTGCTGTACAATAAACTTTTTACTTTTAACATCTGCGCATCGTCCATTTGTAAGAAGATACAGCAAGCTAGCATTTATTTAATGGAAAGAAAAACGAAGTATGTTTTGGTTTAATAAATATATATTTTTGTTCAGGGAAGCTATAAATCGATTAGACAGGCTGGCTTTCGTCGGTGGACGTACTCTGAAATATTAACCGCTGACCCAAGCTATGAGCGATAGCGTTTTGTAAATCGCGCTCACTTTCTTTGCTTCTTGAGTGGCTAATAATTTGAATAAGCCAATGACACATTAGTGTACTCAGATTTTCATACTTTAGAATGAATCGCACAGATTACGTCATACCGCTCGTAACTCCGTACGATGTAGATTGGTTTCCGATGCGATGGCTGTAATACTAAATATGTATCAATAAATTGATAGAAAACGTAAATCGCAGCCCGATTGAGACGCTTTGACAGCACATAAGTAATCTGTCTGCTATTAAATCAGCTATACAAAAGCCTTTTTCATCTTGCGGCAATTTTTACGGATTGATATAATTGTGCTGATACAATCTTATTATTACTGAAGTACTTAGTCAAAATCGTGATCATTTCAGCCGAAAGACGTCCACTGCTGGACATAGGCCTCCCCCAAGTGTCGCCACATTAACGGGTCCCGTGCGCCTCGCATCCAACTGATCCCTGCAACCTTCACCAGGATACTAAATGTGCTGTGGAATTCAGATAGGCAGTCGCTCCATGTAAAATATTGGTATTCAGGTGTATACTGTTAGCCTTGAAGTCGACCCAAACATAGTTGGGAAAAGGCTCGGCACACGACGATGATACTGATACAGAAGTTCACACAAACATAACCCTCAGTTTTGCTTCGCCGTAGTCGGGTAAAAATAGTACTCAACGACCAGCGCTGACGGTCCGCTGTATTTTCTCCACAAGGACAGCTTTCCCAAGCGGTGAGCCGTTTTACCGCAGCTGATGAGTGCCGGCGAGCGGTCTGTCCATTTCCGTTATCAAGAGAACGGCTCTGGTTTAGCAGAGTATTGTTCATGGAGTATTAAAATATTGCTATATAATAACTGGCTGATAACAGGAACTGACTGACTTATAATAATAGTATTTTAGTATTTACATGTTGGCGTATACAGAGTGGGTGCAATACTTCGACATGCAATTGTTACTGATGACTGATTCTAAACTCTCCAATATCAAAATGTATCGTCAGTTACTAAAACAAACAGCTATTTTGGACACACCTACACACTCAAAATGTATGGAATAGCAGGTTTTTTTTAATATAAAATTTATAAAAAGTTTATATTAATATAATAATTAAGAGATTTTTTTAGAAAACTAGGTACAACTGAAGACACTGACGGTTGACCAATTATCACCTTTATGCTTTTAGTGATAATGTTGGAAATTAGCGGTAGTATATGCAGTCGATTACCTCAACTCGTTCACCACTCATTACTTAAACATACATTTTGATTTCTCGCATTTCAATTCCTATAAAGCAAATTGAGCTTAAAGGGTTGTTTGAAATACGTAAAGTGAAAAAGGCCCTCTCTACCGAAATTCCTTTCAACTCTCCTTTGGCATGGCCAATTCCTTGATGGAAAGTGGATTATTTTTTAAATGGAACTTTTCAATCGTAAAAATGCTAAGAGTCAAGTATCCTAAAATAGAAAAGAGAAGGAAGTAAGTAAGTTATGTTTATTTGAATAAAAGTGAAAAGCATGACTTTTGAAAAAAGGGAGTCGTACACATACCTACTTCCTTTTTAAGGTTCCGTACTCGAAGGGTGATCAACGGGACCCTATTACTAAACTCCGCTGTCCGTCTGTCAGCGGGCTGTATCTCATGATCCGTAATAGGTAGACTGTTAAAATTTTCACAGAATGTGTATGTCTGTTGTCACTATTACAACAAATAATAAATTAAAAATTAAAGGGGGTTCCTCGACTACAATGGTACGGAACCCTTCATGCGCAAGTCCGACTCGCACTTGGCCGGTTTTTTAAAATGAATATTTTACTAGATGTAAGAAATGAAAAAATCAACGTCCACTATACAGAGTTTATAGCTTCGTAGTAAATCTAAAATTAAAATAACAAAACTATATGAAGACCAGTTATTTCATTCCACAATTACATTACCGTAGCAAACACACTTTTCACACAAAAGAAATTAATACAGTCGGCAAACAGCGTACAAACGGCTGCAAAGAAACGTTATAACGCTTTTATAACACACCTTCACGACTTGGCCACGAGCTACAATGTCAAACGACACGCTTGTTGCGACAACGACTGGGAAAAAAAAATTTAATAAATAGTTCAGAGTATGCCACGAGTCTGTCGCGCCATCACGCGGCTGTCAATCTTAAAGTGAAAGCGCCAGGGTAGCTCGCAAAATTCAATTTTTCTTACGTTTTTTGAAATTAGAAGGTTGCAGATTTGTATGTTAATTAAAATATGATTCGTGACCGCAACAAATATGGCTTTACTGAGTTATAATCATTAAAATCGTCAATACAACCCTCTGAGTTTATATAATTTTATTGAATGTCAATTTCATAAAAACTTATGACGAGATTGAGAATATAGTCCAAACTATATGTTCTTAGATGCATATTAATAATAATCGGTTTTATTAATGGAGACTACTTTTCTTCACTAGCTCATATCCAATGATATTTAAATACCTTATATTAACATTAAACACACATACACTCGCACTCACTCACACACACCAACACACGATTACACACCCTCACACTACAGCGCGCCTTTGATTAATCTTTATTTTGTTTATGTTTTACTTTATATTTTTGATTTATATCACTTTATTTTCTAATACCTACTGTAATGGAATGTCTATTGAATAGCTTATACAAGTTGTAACTACTGGGAGAGCGGAATTTCCTAATACAAGTATACTTCTTACTTAAATGGAAATTCCCTGAAGACCAAATGTAAACGTATTCTTAAGTTATTGAAATAAACATTTATTTATAACATTTAAAAAATCATTCAATTTATGATTGCATTGGTACCATTGTATGTTTATTTCATGTAATTAACGTGTAAAATTGTTGTATTTCACGAGAAGAAAACAAGTATAACACGCGCGTGTAGCTTTACACTAGTCGCAAGTCGCTTCACCTAAAGTCGTGCACGGGACATTATAACAATCTCTCCTACCTACAGCATCTACTACTTAACATAATGCTGCTACGTTAAACGAGAAGAAATTAAACTGTACCCCGGGGATAATCCCGGACTCCGGACCTGCACTAAGTACATTCATTAGTATTAATTAATTTCGCAGAGCTTATAAACTGTGACCCATAGGTAGGAATAAACTTTCGCGGATTATTTATGAACTGTGAGTGAAACTTGGTGTTATCGTTAAAAACGCTGACGTTAAAAACAAGGGTTGAACTTCTTTAATTATTTAGGAGGCCATTTTGGGAAAACCTATCAAGGTGAATAGGGAAGTTGTGTTAATGTTAAGTGGGGGCATTGAACTTTCCTCACAGATGGCGTTTATGTCGGACGGTGGTATTGTGGTCCAGTTGCTGTCAGGGCCGGCCATGAATTTGTTTCGGTGAGGTTAAACACGCAAGGCAATTAGCAATTAGCTTTTGAAAACTATGTTATTAGGTGATAAACTTTTTTGATTAAATACTAGCGCCCCGTCCCGGCTTCGCACGGATGGACATTTTTTTTTAAATATAGCCTATGTTACTCAGGGATACTGTAGCATTCTAATGGTGAAACAATTTTTGAAATCGGTCCAGTAGTTTTTGAGTTTATTCGTTACAAATCTTTTCTTTCTTTATAATATTAGTGTAGTCAACAAGTCTCTGGATTGACCTCAAAATCACAATCACGGGGCAGAATTATTTCTAGAGGGTGTATTTTCAGCTTCATGAAAAGAACTCGTACTTGCTCCACAACGGATGTATTAGGTTCTCGATTATCGATTCATACAAAGAGTAACTTGGTCGACTCATACAAAAAAGCCTAGCTTATGAGAATAGGCAGGATTCAAGTGTGATCGCAGCGAGAGAGATAAAATTGTATTCTTTTGTGTAAAAATACTGAAAAAAACTTTTATTCAGTGCAATAATATCAGCTTTTTTCCTGTTTTGAGCACGGCCCATTATTTAACTCATTGTTCATTGTCAAAAGAATCAAACAATTGGAGAATCTACAACTTTTATTTCATTTATTCTCATGCTCGTGTTTCTGGCGCAGCTTATCCACCTTCTTTTGTTCATGGTCTTTTTAACTTCATGTGTAAACAACATCCACGCTTCCCATTTTGTTTCGCGAGCACAAAATATTAAAAACAAACGTATAAACTGGATCGACAAACAGAAAGCGTTAGAACAAAATCCTTAATGTAATTTAAAGTTCGTCGCAACGTTAAAACAGCTGAGGATTGTTCTCATTTCAATTGTCAACTTAGTTGAGGAAAAAACGTTATTGTTTACCACCGGGGTACCTTTTACACGAGCCTAAAGTTCGCCATTGTCACAACTGCCAAGAAACAAACTGCGGTTGGAACTCAAAAGTGAACAATTCCCTGCGTATTTGGACGTTAGCTGTGACGTTCACGCTACTTTACGGAAACCTGTTTTTTTATAAACAGTAAAGTACTTTTCCTCATCCTTGTGCAACTTTATGAAAATTTATTTCAGTTTAGCCGTTTTAGGTAGTTTATTTATTACTTAATACATACATTTTCCTCGACTAGAAATGATATTTATCACTAGTCAACCTTATTAACGACACGGACACGGAGTCTGGATTTGTGCCCGGTTGATGGCAATAGGCTCTCCTCCTATTACATGGGACATAAACATAACTAGAGATATTCAGGTGTACTATTAGGTACACCTCTGCCTATTCTGGGATCTGGGACATTTGCGCGAAAGACATATGCGCGAAGGACACTTCCGCGAACCCACTTGCGCGAAAAGACATATGCGCGCATGGACTTTTGGGCGATTAGACTTTTGCGCGAATGGACTTTTGCGCCCAAAGACACTTACGCGCATAGACACATGCGCGCAGAGACACTTGCGCGAATGGACATTTGCGCGAATGAACTTTTGCGCAAAAGGACACTTCCGCGACTAGATTTACTCGCGACTGGCTACGGTTAATCTGTAGAGTAAACATAACATCATATTATTTCTTATTTTCAATGAGATAGAGCGAGAGAAGTGGCAACACTGCCCGAGTGACACGTCAAATTATTTTTTGTATCTACCATGAATAGTGTTGCCAGATATAATTATTGTTTAATCGATTTACAATATCGATTTTGAACGTATGTTTCAAAATAATTTTACTCTCTGTTCAAGATTTTGGGTTTCATTAATGTCGATTTTTAAGGTCATTCAGTTGTTTTAATGTCTATTATGACAAATGTATATTGATGTATAGAATATTCTTGTTACTTTGTACAAAAAAGATTAATCAATCGATTCCGATTTAGAAGAACCTCAGTGTTATGTTTACTCTACAGCTAACCTTTCCTAACCATTCGCGCATAAGTCCTTTCGCGCATGTGTCTTTGTGCGTAAATGTCCGTTCGCGCATAAGTCCATTCGCTCAAGTGTCTATGCGCGCAACTGTCTATGCTCCCAAAGGTCCATTCGCGCAAAAATCTAATCGCCCAAAAGTCCATGCGCGCATATGTCTTTTCGCGCATATGGATTCGCGCAAGTGTCCTTCGCGCAAATGTCTTTTCAGGATTACAAATGTTATGTTATGTTATGTCAAATTTAAAGTTTCAAATCGCAATATTTTTTCAAATAATGCTGAATTGGAAATTTAATAAACACATGTTATTTACAAATATTGTGAACAATGCCATCTTGTAAATTTAATTTTTGTAAACACAATGCTTAGTAATCTTTGCGGGTTCGTTTGTAATTTTGTTTCCGTTATGATTGAGGAATAAATGGCAAGAAGGAAATATAACCCTAAAATACAAGTTCGGTTCACCGACATTTTCCTTGAGTCTGTCTTTATTTGGAAATAACAAAATATTGAAGGCTATTTGATACTGGCTGAAAATAAAATTAGTTTCCAAGTTTACTGACCCATTAAAATTAATAAGCGGGCCTTATCAAAACATAAGTTAATTAATTTTTTGATTGAATATTTTGAATACTTCGGGTTGGAATAATTTGGCGGACGTTTGTGGAATGTTAATTATTATTATGACGTTGTTAAGAATGAAATAATCTTTGATCACAACTTCAAAATAATTATGTTGAAATTGTGTTCAAAGATTATTTTATGCTAAAAGAAAAGAGCTTTTATTTGCCTTTCATGTCACACGGTATGGTTCTCAAAATTTTAAATTTTCTTAATTCCCTCCTTTTTTGAAGGAGATGGCGGGACGAACTCGACTCTTTTCAAAAAGATTGGCAAATAACAGCACTGGATAGGGATAAGTGGAAAAAGGGAAGGGAGGCCTTTGCCCTGCAGTGGGACACGAAGTCACGAATGGCTGATAATAGTAATTTCCCTCCAAAAGTGATTACCATATTAAAATTTCATTTATGTACGTGTTTGGATCACAGAAGTACCAAAATACAAGTGACATTTCATTTTTTCGTTCGGACAATCAATGCCCTTTTTTTCTGATGGGAAATCATCAAATGACCCCCCCTCCCCCCCCACTCTGGGCGGAGCAGAAGGGAGTGTTAGTCTTCTACTGACTAAAACCCATCCATGTTCCTTCTTTGCCCTTTGTTCAGGGCCACGGCATCTCTTTCGAACAGTCCCGCAGCCCTGGCAGGCATCGGCCCATGCGGACCCCTACGTGGTTGCTGACATCTCTTTGAGGTGCGCGTGGAACAAGAACGCGCCGTCGACACGGCCTGTCGTTATAAGACGGCCGGACGTCGAGCTAGCCCATAACTCGCCGTCCACAGGCCCGCGCCTACGGTGGCCAGGAGCCACCACGTGACTCCCGACGCCCAGGGCGTCTCCCGCGGCGGCTGGGACGTGAGGCTCTTTCCCTCACCGTGGATCCTCGCAATGGAAACAACCGTGTCCGGTGAGGACCTACGTCAGGCGGTAGGTGAGGGCGCCGTGGCGCCTCTCTAGCCACTCCTCAAAAAGGGGACTTATCGCCACTATGGTGGCGTGCCCTGAACGGGGTTGCGACAGTCGCTCTCTCCATGTCGCCATGAGATCACGCCGGAGGTCTGTCCGCTGAGCGGCAATTTGCCGTGGCAGCGAAGTTTTCTCCCGACGCAGTGCCTCCGCGCGCCATTCGTGCAGGCGCGCGAGGACTATCGCCTCCAGATCCCAAGGCGGCAATCCGGCAAGGAAGCTAGCCGCCTCGCCGGAGATCGTGCGAAGGCAGCCCCTGTCCGTTCCAGTTTGGGAGCCAAACGTCGGAAATGCTCCACAAAGTTCCACCGGCAGTCAAGGACGAGTCCTAGGTACTTCAACGTCGACCCGACGCCGATGGAAATCCCTCCTACCGTCAGTAGGGATCCCGGCGATGGCGCATTCCGAGGCCCATGGAAACACATGGCCTCGGACTTGTGCAATGCCACCTCGAGACCCAATTGCCGGATCCTCTCCACGACTATCGCAACCCCGCGTGTCATGTTTTTGGCCGCCGCCTTGTGCGACCTCCCTTGTGCCAGTACCGCGTGTCGTCAGCGTAGCAAACTACGCAGATGCCGCTAGGGAGATTGACGCGGCGAGGCGATTGTCAATGACTCTTTCAAAGAGCTAGCCCACCACGTCAAGCAACACGATGGGCCGGTATGCGGACGGAGAGTCCGCAGGGCGCCCTGGCTTCTGGATGAGGACCAGCTACCCGTCTTCCAACGAAGTGGGAACTGGCCTCTCTCCAAGCATGTGCTTAGGAGCCCTTCCAGTCGGGGCCCGAGAGCCTCAGAGGCTAGGACCCAAGCTTTGCCAGGCAAGCTATCGGGTCCCGGGGCGGTATTTCTGGCTTTCAGCCTGCGTACCGCCACTCTCACCCTAAATCATTTAAATATAGGTTTTTTACTGCTTAGATTTTTATTCAATTATAGTCATCCATGATTAAAATTTAGGTTTGTTTGGATATTTTTTGGATGCATGTGATTTTGAGCGGCTTACAAAAAATCTCATAATAGGTATACGAATTAAATAGTTTACAGAAACGCCTTAAAATTCTAAAGAGAATTTGGAATTTTGTTTGAATTTACTTTACATGACAGATTTCATGATATTTAACGCAAAATTTGGTATCTTTGAAGTAAATTAATTTCTAGTTTAAATAGACAAAGTAAATCGTTCTAAACGGAATAGTAATTCAACAGCCCTTTGTTACAACTACTGGGAACTCTTAGCAGACAGTTTCATGGTAACTAGGATTTAGTCATTTGAAATTCTAAAATAGACATGTAGCTGAAAACAATTAAATCCTGAATTCCTTCAAAGGGGACTAGGTGTTGCCCGCGACCTCGGAAATTAACGGAACGGAATCGGATTTTGTTAACAATTTCATGGGTTTAATTTTTTTGCACGGATCCCTAATACTAGTAGTACTAGTTACTCCTTATAATATCAGCTATCTGCCCGTAAAAGTCCCGTCAAAATCGGTCCAGCCGTTTTGGAGATTAGCCGGAACAAACAGACAGCTAGACAGCCAAAAATTAAAAAAAAAAAGTTTTTGTTACAATTATCGTACTCATGTCCTATATACTTTTACATGCATGCAGTAAAAAACCGTTATTTGGAAATTACAAACAGACACTTTTTCATTTATTTATTTGTATAAATGTTGATACTGAATCTATCCCGCAAAAAATAGATGGAATGGGAATTTCTATCATCAAGTTGGCTCAGTGCCCTATGGAGCCGGCTTTGCTCAAAGATATTTGAAGGATAAAGATTTGAAAGTATTCCGGAAAGAACTGGAGTTAGCGACGAAGTTTGGCAGATTAACTAAACTGAAGCGGTCATATATTGACCCGTCAGACATTCCAACCTCTTATACATAAAGGGTGTAAATAAACCCTTAATGAAGTGGAAAGTCACTTGTTCTCCCCATCTTTGTTCTAGACCATACCTGGGAACCTTCTAGTTACGGAGATATTGGGGGTCAAAGTTCCAACATTTTCACAAGTTTTTTTTAAATACATGTTTTAATGTTAGATTTTTTTTCTTTAAACACCTCCACGACCCCCGTACTATTCAGTCCATCCATCAGCATAATGCTTTGAGAGCTTTCCATCGAGTCATACCGTAAAACGTGATTTTTCACCCCAAAAAAAAAGTCATATCCCAGTAAAATTTTTGCTTAGAGTTACTTAGTTTGATGTACAGAATGCTTGGTTGACGACTTCATGTCGGTCTGTTTACACCCTGTATTATTAAATCTGCCAATTATTTTCAGAATCATGTGAAAAATGCCCGAAAATGTGGGTCGTTCAGTTTTCTTCAAACCTTTTCAGGCTCGCGGTTAAATGAAGTAAAACGTCACCAAGAAACCTAAAGACTGCTTAACGAAACCCTCAAACGAACCTGAGGAACTGTTTCGGGCAAGTTCAAAAATAAATTTAATGCTTACGCCGCCGGCATCGCAAAACGTTCCAAATAAATAACTGAAAACTTTTTCAATTTCATCCCCCGATCCGCAAATTGTGTTTTGCGTCTGAGTAAATCGAAAAATGAATAACAAATTTTACCTTCTGTAATAATCAAGGTAGCGAAATTAATTGCGTTTAGAACACATTTCGCACTGTGTTTGACTTCCATTTTGTTATTATTATTGTTGAAGTTACATTCAATGTCAAAAATAATTCGATTCGATTGGAAACAACAATGGTTCGACGCCGTAACCAATTTGCGTCAATCTCGATCTGATAAGGACGATCTCTCGTGGCGGTTACAATAGGTCGTCAGAGCTACAATTTGTAATATTGAACAATAATCAGAAATGGAAAACAATGTGGGCTTAATCGAACAAACAGTAGAGCGGGAACAATGTCCAGTTTTACATATTCATCGGCTATTAATTCAATTTTCATTGGTGGTTTTCACTCAGTGAGTTGATTTTGGTTCATTTGTCACTTTTCACATGAATAATTTTCGGATCTTTGTTTAAACAGTGTTGGCACTTGTGTGTCGCTATTTGTGGATTCTCTTCCATATCAAAAACATTGGGTTTAATGATTCGATTTATTTTCGTGTCGAGTGATCATTCACTCGATTGATGTGTTTTGTGAAATTTATTTGATTGGCATTTCCTGGAATAGATGATAGTTCTGAACGCGCTTGAAACGTAGGTATATTGTATTAATGTATAAACGGTGTTAATAGACCCTTAACATATCCGAAAGGCACTTGTTCTCCCCGTCTTTGCGATCAATTTTTTGTTCTAGACCATAGCTGGGAACCTTCTAGTTACGGAGATATAGGGTGTCAAATTTCCAACCCCCGTACTATTCAATCCATCCATCAGCACAATGCTTCGAGTGCTTTCGATCGAGTCCTACCTTAAAACGTGATTTTTCACGCCAAAAAAAAAAGTAGATTCCCAGCTATAATTTTTGCGTAAAGTTACTTAGTTTGATGTACAGAATGCTTGGTTGACGGATATGTGAAGGGTCTGTTAACGCTAGCTCGCCGTCCGGCCGTCTTATGACGACAGGCCGTGTCGACGGCGCGTTCGTGTTCCACGCGTGCCTCAAAGAGATATCAGCAATCAAGTAGGGGTCCGCATGGGCCGATGCCTGCCAGGGCTGCGGGACTGTTCGAAAGAGATAACGTGGCCCTGGAACACAAAGGGCAAAGAAGGAACATGGATGGGTTTTAGTCAGTACAAGTCTGACACTCCCCTCCGCTCCACCCAGAGTGGGAGGGGGGGGGGGGTCATTTGATGATTTCCCATCCGAAAAAAAAAAAGGGTCTGTTAACACTCTGTATTGTTATTATAATATCGAGATTAGATAGTTTCCCGATTACTTACGTTAAATAGGATACCTATCCGTTGAAAAGTTGTATTTTTTCCCGATTAGAATTGTACTCATAGTCATCATAAGTTATTGCAGTATGTCGAATATTGTTGTATTTCAACTCGACCGTTCGAAATGACGTCAAATAAAATATTTAAAAAGATAATGAACCATTTATCAAGTTGATAAACATATCTAATGGCTTTTCCACGACCTTGTTTGTACACGACATATTTTATACAAATAACCACACGTTCTGACTGACTGGGAAAACTTGGAAACGAGGTACATATTTATGCTGGGCATGCAGCGTACGATTCTCAAGCTAAATGTCATCAATTGACTTTTTACAGCGTGTCCCTGAAAGGTGTGGTCAAATTTCAGGATGTGGTTCAGATCATCAAACTGAACAACTTTCTCCATGAGACAACCATCGAAATCGTGAATAAAAAACCAGCTGTCCCATACATTTGGGTCGAGTAGGCATTGAAGTTTTGTCCGACATCTGATTTCTTTATCGCGATTTCTGACTTGGTCCCATGACGATATGTTTTTTGTTTACAAACAAAATGTCCCTTGTTAAACCAGTCACAGAACATAATTATGTCTATAGCTGTAATTATGAAACAGGAAAGTTAAATGAATATCTAACACGCGACTCCATCGATCACAGAAGAAGATTACAATAATTAAGCGTTCATTACCGACTTTTAAGCCGAGGACACATGAACTGCAATTAAAACGTAAAAGATCGGTGTCATCATTTATGTAGGCCAAATGACAGTTCATATTTACGGAAATGTGTCATTATAATAATGTCTATGGAACTTGGAATTATTTGTACCCATTTTCACTTAAGCTAAGCGACAAGTTATTTCTAAGCCACATTGAGCCCGGGAATTGGCTTACGTCAGCAGGGAATATCTTTGGCCTTATGTAGGAGTTGAGGTATAAAGTCAGGGTCATTAGACCCTGACTTTATACCTCAACTCCTACAGTTCTCTTAGAGGTGCACTTAAGCCATAATTAAATAATGTCTTATACGAACAATACATTCAATAGATCGAGGAGCTCGTGGCTAAATAATAACAGCCGCGCGGGTCGTTCTTAAGGTTAAGCCACGCTTGCCTAGGTTGGTCCGTGGATGGGTGACCGCCCATTACATACCGAGTTTCCTTTGTGCCGTGCACGTGAAGCCGTTAATTCTGGCTGTCATTTGTACATCTTTGACAGTCGTTACAGGAAGTCAGTCCTTAAGGCTTACAACCAGTCTTATAAGGGGTATCGTATTACCCAGAGGTTAGATAGGCAGTCGCTCCATGTAAAATACAAGTATTTAGCTACATCCGGTTAGACTGGAAGCCGACCCCAACATACTTGGGAAAAGGCTAGGCAGATGATGACGAACAATACATTCAATAAAATGAACGTTTTAGTAGTTACTGACAGTGTAGTCACAGATGGCACAACGATTTGGAGCCCCACACGCAGACAAGTAGCAAGCCAGAAGGTTGTGTCACCCAGGACAGTGCCTATGGTGAAAGTGGGGACGGGGTCCAGAAAAAATCCCCCATGGTCCTTTAAATATGCAATTTTTGTGTTATTTTTTTTTTATGTATTTCTTTTATAAATTAAATGCATATAATTTCGGAATATTAGTTTTAGACCATAATCAGTATTGAAAAAAGTCCCTTCTATTACCTAATTCCATTCTTGTGGAAGGGTGGGGCCGTTGTAATATGACAAATGGTTGGCATAAGTCGAAAGATGTGTTGCGGGTCTTTCTTTATTTGCGTCTGCACAAAGTAGGTCGACGCATGAAGCCGACGTAAATTGTTATAAAATACCTTTTAAGGTTCATATAAATTTTCCTGTTTATGTTATTTTCTTCTCCTCTCTTATGAAAAAAAAGTTAAAATTAATCAATCACCACCGGCCAGTGGCACAGTTGACTGAAAAGTTTTGTGGTAATTGGTTGACGTGGTATGGTTATGTGATGCGGGGGAAGGAGATAAATGAATATGGATGGCTCTAAGAGGGAGAAGACCAAATAACCAATGGATGGACAGTGAGATAGATGAAATAGCTAGAAAGTTCTATAGGACTGTTAAAGCGATTCTCAGGCGACACCGCTCATCCGCGTTGTCGGGTGGAGGCGGCGGAGGATTTTGTGGGAGTGTGTGTCAGGCATCAACAGATTTCATACAAGCCAATGTGACTTGAGATCCACAGTCTAGCGGTGAACCGCTTGACTGCGCGGACGAGCGGTGTCGTGTGACAATCGCTTTATAGTCCTATAGAACTTTCTAGCTATATCATCTATCTCACAGTCCATCCATTGGTTATTAAATAACCAGTTCCAGTCCAGTCGTAGTCGTAGTTGCAGTCGTAGAAGACCAAATTTTGGTCTTCTACGACTGGAAGTATGGAAGAAGCAGACGCCCACCTCAAGAATATGGTTATAATAATAAGTTCAAATCAAATTATCCAGCAAAACTTCGCAGGCGTGATAATATTTCATAATTTAATAATCATCATCATTCTCTTGCCCTTATCCCAATTCATTTGGGGTCGGCGCAGCATGTCTTCTTTTTCTGTACTTCTCTATTACTCGTCATCTCATCAGACACTTCCTATCTTGCCATATCATGCTTCACACAGTCCAAAATAGATAATATCTAGCACAAAAAAAAAAAACTCATAATTTCAAGTTACTACGTTACCAGCGATCGCTCACATTCGTTGTTTTGAGCATTACCTACTTAGGTCTAAGGCAAGGTAAACACACACGACCTTTACACAGAACAAACAACAGAAATTACGGAAATAATAAGGGAGTAAATTGGTCTAGAAATTTCTTGTGATTACACATCCCACTTCCTACTAATATTAATAATGTGAGAATGGATGGATGGATGTTTGTTACTCTTTCACGCAAAAACTACCAAACGGATTTGGATGAAATTTAGCACACAAATTATAACCTGGATTATTACATGGAATACATTTTATCCCGGTAGTATGATCCCGTGGGACAATTATCGAACTCCACGTGGGCGAAGCTTCAGGCATGAGCTAGTGTGACATAATCCAAAGTTAAATACCAGATAATATTTCTCATGCGTTTAAAATCCAGTCAAAAAGCTGTACCCTTTTGCAACGCAGGCACAACTTTTTCCAGGCAGTCTAAAACTATTACAAAAATTGCACGTTTGTATTTTGAAACGTTTGTCACAGTGTCCATGTACAGTTTTAAATGAATACGGAACTCGGATAACAATTACCGATTTAAAGCTTAGCTTTTTTGTCAATTTTTTTTTCACAAACGGTGCACACCGGAGCGGCAATCCACGGTGAGAGCTTATGGCGCATTTTCCCTCCCATCGTGTTTCGTAATCATTTCAGTCCGGAATCACCCACTGTTGGGTGAAGGCCTCCCCTTTCGTCTGCCACTTCTCTCTATTCTGTGCGTCCCTTATCCATCCGTTTCCCTAGATCTTGACGATGTCGTCAACCCAACGCGATTTTACAAGGAAACTTACAAGGTCTTATTAAACGAAGCCTTTCAGTGAACTTACTTCGATGTGAACCTCGCCTAATGATGAGACACCGGAGAGTTCGCCAAATTAATTTAAACCCACTGCATCTTACTGCGGAAATTGAGAGTAGGCTACTTGAAATATATAACTACAACATTAATTAATTTTCTGATAGCCATGTTGTTTTGGTATTGTGCAGTTGGCCGCGAGGAAGTGGCAACACTTTGTCTGGTCTAGCGTACTATGGAGTTTCAATAGAGTGAAAGGCCATCTTATACTGGTTACCACTGAAGTACGGTGCTTCTGTAACGTACTTCTTCAATTCGGCATTGAAAAAATGTATCATGTGCCTGCGACTAAACCAGCAGTCATACTATTAAAATATTTGTCACTGAAGGTCTCGGCTGCATCACACCGTCGTGAATTCTGCCTCTGCTGCAATTACAAAGTTTCCCAACTTGTATCAAAATGTACTATTAAATGTGCCTTCGCTCATGGTGAGTTTTTTTCAGAAATGCAAACGCAAAACTACTGAGATACAGTAGCGATGACGCCGCTGGCTGTGTACCTTATCGCGATAGTGTCGCGCTTCACTTGCGATGCAAACAGGATTCAGTATCGATACAGAAACATTTCTGTTCTCCACTCTTGCGTAGAGTTACTTAGTTTGATGTACAAAATGCTTGGTTGACTGCTTCGTGAGAGGTCCGTTTACAGCTTTTATATTTATATGTCGGATCCGGTCATTAATACGGACATTAAATAAATTGGAAAGCGCGCCTGTGTGCAGTGGTGACATCACGCGATCTACTTACCAGGCACAACACAGTGTTCTTGTATAGAGCACTGATGTCCAACTCGAGAGAGGACGACAGTCAATGTCTGATCGAGGCGGAGTTGAGACGTCTTGGAACTGTACCGGATTAATTGTGCACCGTGTTATTGTGTTAAGTTGTAATTTCAATTAATTTGTTAGTTTTTTATAGAAATAGTGTATCGCACCCAGTGTGTTTTCATAGCACGAAACCCATCGTCTGCCCACATGATGTGCAAGCCTAACGGAATAAACCCTGACATATAGTATTTTAAATATCCTTGTATTATATCTTAGTATTAAATAAAAAAAATATTTTCAGATATACACCTACCACTGTTTGTCTCTGCATCACCCAGAGGTTGACTGGTAGAAAATGCCTATGGCATTTAGTCCGCCTCTGTACTTTGTGCTTGAAGTGTTAAATTAATAAATACAAAAATAAAACATAGACATGGCATAACCAAAAGAATTATATTTCTAAACAATGTCTTGTATGTTTAGTAAGTTATTTCAACCGTAAAATGAGGTGGTTGTTAATTTCAATAACAAATAAGGAACACCCATTGTAAGAATATATTTATTTTCATTATGAATAGATTGTTAACTTGTTTTTTTGATAGCTAAATAAATTGTTTTCCTTTACACTATTAGGTTTCAATATCACATTGTCACCAGGTGGCCTACCCTGACGTCTTAAAGCAGTAGTAATTCCAGGGTGGGAAACGGGACAGCTATAGTGGGGACAACCTGTATATCTCTGTCTCTTTCCCATACTGGAATTATTCCTGCTGTAAGACGTCATAGTAACCCCCCAGATTGCTTTCATCCGGGGCCAATTCCAGACCATGCTGCTACTGATTTGCTTGAGCAGGGAAAACTCAGCAGTAGCACTTGTGACTGCTAGACCAACCAACAGACCATAATCTATACTAATATTTTAAAGAGGTAAAGTTGGTTGGTCCTTCAGAAAGATCAGGTGTTTAGTACCTACGTGCAACCGGCGTGCGTGTATGATCAAATGGATGAACGTCGGCGAGGTGGAAGGACTATTTAAGGCACGATTTGGACAGAAACGGCGTAAGGTGAAGGCGCGGTGCAGGCGCAGCACATGCACGATGCCGCTTCAGAACGTTTTCATATAAAATGTACGAGTACGTAGGCGACGTATCGTGAATTACAGTCAAGCGGCGCGGCGAAGACACGCCGTTCTTTCGTTTCGTTATAATTTCCACACCTGCGCTGCGCCTGCGCCGCGCCTTCACCTTACACCGTTTCTATATAATTCATGCCTAAGGATCGTAGCAGGTGGCGTTCTGTAGTATCTGCCCACTCTCATGTGAAAAACGCATGAGTTTATGTATGTAAAGTTTGTTGTTGTTTGAATTTAGGGGTCATCTTCGGAACTACTGATCCGACTCCAAAAAATCTTTTTTAATGGGATGCTACATTATAACAATATCCCCTAGTGTCATAGGCTAAATTTAAAACGCTGCCCTTAATTACCGACCATAGCGCGAGCGATGCCGCGGGCAGAAACTAGTAAACTATATTTTTTATAATTATGTAACATAAAATTACCGATCGTCGTCACAGTATTAGGCTTCGTATAGTGAGCTTATGTAAGGTACACCCACTTCTTAGATCCTGACCGCTTCTGAGAATTTCTAAATGGAAAATCTTATCAAAAGCGAGTAAGATTCTTCGTAAATTTATGTTTTGATTGGCTCACTGTTTAGTATTTTTTTTTTTTTTTTAGCTTGTTCTGTCCCACTGCTGGGCAAAGGCCTCCCCAATTCCTTCCATGTGATCTTTTCCCGTGCCTCCTCGAACCAGCCTTCGCGGTACGCGTCCAGATCGTCTCGCCACCTCTTTCTGGGCCGGCCTCGGCGGCGCCGTCTGTTAATCCATGACACTGTTTAGTATGTCATGGATTTTATTGAAGTTGTCTCCATGAATTAAACCAAAATCGAAATCTCATTATAGCTTAATTGCAAACCAAATAGGTAGAGTAAAAGGCCTGGACCCCACCAAAGCAGAGATGAGCGCAGATGTGCAAAGCGGAGAGGAGATGTGTAAAAGGTAGGGTGTATCCAACGAAGCTGTGCGGAGATGTGCAAAGTGGGGACTAGAGTAGAGTAGATGTGCAAAGCGGCACGACGTTCACAGCACACCGCTCATCGCACGCCGCACATAGCACATCGCTTTGGTGGAGTCCAGGCCTCACAGCACACCGCTCACCGCACGCCGCTTATACGCGTCTTTTCTCAACTCCACTGATCTGAACAATTACGAGACATCTCCTCTCACCCTACTCCTCACTACAGCTAACCGTAGACGAGAAGTGTAAATAACGAAATTCTGTTGGTGGTTTACAACATATCTCACTGTCCTCTCGTCTCCGCTTCGCTGGAGTCCGGCCTTAAGAATAAACGTACGTTCCATTCACAATCATAATATGTATTTATCTACACATTTTGAACTACATTTGCCTTTCGTCCCTACTCCCTACCTCTGTGACGTCATTCTTACAGTCTGGCTACGGAAAAATCTTAAACCTTAATTGGTGAGAATGGTGTGGCGAAGCGTTTAGGGACTAAAAGTATAGAAATTCACTGTTCGCCGCTCGCATAGTCATAAACTACGCATAGGATTTTGATGTGGTTTTCCCCATAATATAAGGTTTTTGTTTTAAATCTGTTTAATTATTAAAGTCACATAATTAAAGATTTTTTCAAGCAAAAAAAAAAACCGCGAGAAGCGGGGGCATGTTGCTAGTTTCAAATGAAATTTTCATGACTGATACTACAATGTACATATTTTTCATTTATTTTAAGTTCTGTAGTAACGGTAATCTAAACCAACACCACACACATTTAAGCCATTTGACCAATTTGTCAGCAATAGCATATAAAATATTGTCTGTGACGAATAGCAATTTAGATGTACATATTGTTATCAGCTCTAATATGCCACCTACAAATAGCCAGGTAATCTTGGAAACCGACACCAATCGTAGCTTAGCTCAGGGAGATACAACAAGAAAAAGAAGTAAACATGAAATTGTACCTGCTGGTAAGTATATTTTTAACATGCAACAAAAAAATACCATCCGACTAAACACTAAAGTCATTCACTGAGCTGCGCCATGCATTTCACGTTTTCTTTCCCAACTCGAAGAATTTTGAAGTAAATTATCTCACGCCTCATATGTTTGAAAAATTCGTCTGCGAGAGAAAACAAAAATGCAATGAATGTTGTTGAATTGTCAAAATGAAAGACATTGCCATTGTAACCGTGTTAAGCAATTTGTGTGACATCTGACTGGTCCCTTCTGGTGAGTCTCGATCAGGTGCGCGATTTTTCTTAAAATCATTGAATACAAATATTATACTCTATTTTTCAGTTGTGCCTCTCCGCCATGGTGATCATGATGTGTCAAGCACAAATACCACTACACCACTACTTAAACAGCAGAAGAGATAATAACGACTTGAATTTAAATCAATTGGGACTTAATCGAAGACAGTTCATCCCAGGCTATGGCTACGCTGGTCTAGGTGGTGGGATTGGAGGTGGGGTGAACGCCGGGTTAAGCGCTGGTATTGGTGCTGGTATCGGCGCCGGCGCATACGGCTACGGTGGGGTCGGTGGCTATGGCGGTGCTGGCTATCCTTATAATTATTATGGATAGATTAAGAATGACATTGTCTTTCAAATGGGAAAATTTGGACAGGTTTGATTTTTTGGACGTGTGTTTTTGAACCAAAATAATACTGATAAAATAGTAAATAGCCTGAGTTTTTGGATTCTAACAGTTCAGTACTAATTTTAAAATTCACTATCACACATCATTCGGTATTTTTTATTAATAAGATAAATTGACTTTTGCAACGCAAACGGTGTTTAATTTATTTTCACAAGTGTACCTATTCCTTTTAAGACTTGCAATTCTAACAGAGACATACCTAATATACTAATTGTTGTGATGAGCAGTTTTGAATACTTCATCGTTTCTCTATTATTTATTATTTTAATTTACTCTTTAGCTAACTGGAATGCAACTGGCATGAAAAATATTACTCTGCTACAGATATGTCAGCCACATCTTTTAGCAATTTATTGATAGCAAAAACCGGATAACCTTAGGAAGAATAATAGGAGTCTTTTATTGGAATCATAATTGTCATCTCCTCATTTCAAAAGTATTAACAGTGAGTGATGTTAAAAGAAAACTGACACTTAAGTAGATGATTATCTTGATTCACGCAAACATAACACATGGGTAAAATACTTTAAATTTTATTAATGGGGTAGGAGCTCTCTAGAATGCTTGCTTGGAACGTGGACATTGGCACAAGCAGAGAGTGATGAGTCATCATCATCGCCCAAGCCTTTTTCCCAACTGTTAGGGTCGGCTTCCAGTGTAATCGTATGCAGCTGAATACCAGTACTTAATAAAATACTGGTATTCAGCTGCATAGATGCGGCATAGTTGACGTAGCCACGCTACACGGTTTCACACGAAGGGGATGGCGGGGTACCTTACCTGTCTGGAGTCGGGGATGCCCCAATGATGATGATCAAGCTAATGTGCTTAAAACAATCAACGCTACAGCTCGAGAACTTTATTTTATTTTCCTATGTCACATAATCGATTAATAAATCGATTTAAACGATTGTGAATATTTTTTTAATGTACACAATTACTTAATAAATAGTATTCGTACAGTAATGGAGAAATGGTAAGTACAAAGGCGAACTTTAGTGACAGACAGAGATAAAAAAGGGTAGAATTCCGTTTCTTTTTGTAAACACTAGAACTTAAATTGATTATACAAGGTGTTTCAATCGAATATTTACGTGTAGAGACGGGTGCCGCATTCGGCGGCGTCTTTGAATCGATTTGGTTTTCCCATCACTAAATAGTGCTTGTGACAATTGTGACGTCATAGTAGGTAGTCAAAAATAGCACGCTTGGTTTTTATTCAGATCTTGATACTTGCGTTATCTAAGTCTATCTATATCTGTGGTTTACACCCTGTATACTAAGACTAAAAGTAAGCTAGCGCACTGAAAACTATCAAAGGCCAGAAATCTCTTGCTGCAGCAGCAGAATTGGGTCGATTTAAACCGTCGGGTCGCGCGGGCGCTATCGGAACGACACGGATATCCGCCGGGAGGAGTTCCCCGAAAATTTTCAACAGCTACAGATAAGTGGCTCAATGGAAAACTTTAATTTTTAAAATACATTTTTCTAGCTCAATGAAGATTAACACGGTAGCTACTCTGTCAGAGACATTTTGTCCTGACGCATGACTGCATCTATGTGTTAAGTTAGCAAAACGTAAATTAGCGTCAAATTATGTTTTACGGTTGCAGGAATATTAAAACCCTTTAACCGTTCAGAATTTTCAGCAAGCATTCTAGAAGAGCGACCCCATTATCATAATTTAAAGAATTTTATCTAAGTGTTATGTTTGCGTGGATCAAGATAATCATCTACTTAAGTGTCAGTTTTCTTTTAACATCACTCACTGTTAATACTTTTGAAATGAGGAGATGACAATTATGATTCCAAGAAAAGGCTCCTATTATTCTTCCTAAGGTTATCCGGTTTTTGCTATCAATAAATTGCTAAAAGATGTGGCTGACATATCTGTAGCAAAGTAATATTTTTCATGCCAGTTGCATTCCAGTTAGCTAAAGAGTAAATTAAAATAATAAATAATAGAGAAACGATGAAGTATTCAAAACTGCTCATCACAACAATTAGTATATTATGTCTCTGTTAGAATTGCAAGTCTTAAAAGGAATAGGTACACTTGTGAAAATAAATTAAACACCGTTTGCGTTGCAAAAGTCAATTTATCTTATTAATAAAAATACCGAATGATGTGTGATAGTGAATTTTAAAATTAGTACTGAACTGTTAGAATCCAAAAACTCAGGCTATTTACTATTTTATCAGTATTATTTTGGTTCAAAAACACACGTCCAAAAAATCAAACCTGCCCAAATTTTCCCATTTGAAAGACAATGTCATTCTTAATCTATCCATAATAATTATAAGGATAGCCAGCACCGCCATAGCCACCGACCCCACCGTAGCCGTATGCGCCGGCGCCGATACCAGCACCAATACCAGCGCTTAACCCGGCGTTCACCCCACCTCCAATCCCACCACCTAGACCAGCGTAGCCATAGCCTGGGATGAACGTTCTTCGGTTATGTTCCAATTGATTTAAATTCAAGTTGTTATTTGCTCTTCTGCTGTGTAAGTGGTGTAGTGAATTCTCTGCCTGACACATCATGATCACCATGACGGAAAGGCACAACTGAAAATTTGAGTAGAAGGTTTTTATTTAAGAATTTTAAGAAAAATCACGCTTCCCGATCGAGACTCACCAGAAGGGACCAGTCAGATGTCACACAAATTGCTTAACACGGTTACAATGGCAATGTCTTTCATTTTGACAATTCAACAACATTCATTGCATTTTTGTTTTCCCTCGCAGACGAATTTTTCAAACATAAATGTCAAAATTCTTCGAGTTGCGAAAAAAAACGTGTCATGCAAGGCGCAGCTCATTATATGACTTCAGTGTTTTAGTCGGATGGTATTTTTTTTTGTTTTAAGTTAAAAATGTACTTACCAGCAGAAAGAATTTCATGTTTACTTCTTTTTCTTGTTGGGTCTCCCTGAGCTAAGCTAGGATTGGTGCTGGTTTCCAAGATTACCGGACTATTTGTAGGCGGCGTAATAGAGCTGATAACACTATAACTAAATCACCATTAGTAACGGATACAATATTTTATGTTATTGCTGACAAATTGTACAACTGGCTTTTTACAATTTTTTGAAACTAGCGACATGCCCCCGTTTCTCGCGGTTTTTTTTTTCGCTTGGCATATGCCTGAATTTCTTTATTAAACGTGACTTTAATAATTAAGCTGCCTACTGCCTCGTTGGTCGCAAGCGCGACTTCTGGGCATGAAGTCCTGGGTTCGTTTCCCGGGTCGGGTTATTGCTGCTGTTGAATGCCTATCTGACCTTGACAACCCAATTAGTACTGGGTAATAGGATACCCAATGTAAGACTGGTTGTCAGACTTTCAGGCCACTGATTACAAAGATCTACAAAAATGACAGCTGAATAAATGGAGTTTCATAGAATTAATCAAGAACGGTTCGAGTTGGCGACGCTAATCCCGTGAAGCGCTTGACCATTACTTCTAATATTGAATCTACTTAAAAACGGCGAGAAATATAATTATCATTTGATGTAGCTTATTATAACTAGAAGACGGGATATTTACCATGTTTATTGTTTTCTTTGAGTTCCCGATATTTCGGCGCTGTTGCAAGCACCATGATCACGGATAAACTGAAGGTATTGCGGGTGGGTGTTTATGAGCAGACAAATCGGTCTACCCTCTTTCTTGTTCGTTTTTTGCACTCAGTACCGCTACCACTGTCACTCACAACTCGATTCTGTTCCCGACACACGAAACTCACTGTGTCTGCTCGCGAACTTTTTTCGGCACTATTCCGCTTTTTACACAGCTGGACCACTGGTTTCCAGGCTTTCGACAGTTGAAACCCATCCTCCCGATTGAAGTTCTTATATTTGGTAATTTCAATAGCTTCTCTAACGAGTCTAGGGATATAGTGGCGTTCTGTCGAGATGACCTGAGGGTTGTGTAACTCAATCCAGTGGTTCGATCCTGATTCCAGGAGATGCTGAGCTATGGCTGATTTTTGGGTGTCGTTGTTCTTCACCGCCCTGGTATGTTCCGATATTCGACAAGCCACCGTACGTTTCGTCTGACCGATATAAGACTTGCCGCAACTGCAGTCCACTTTGTAAACACCGGGCTTTTCCAGTGGAAAATTATCCTTCGGCGAACGCAGCATCTGAGACACTTTTTTGAAAAGAGTGAAGATAGTCTTTACGGCGTATTTCCGAAGAATGTTGGCAACCTTATCTGTCACTCCCCTCACGTATGGCAAAAATGCCCGCTGCCTCTCAACCTCGCACGGGTTGCGCGGGTTTCCCTGTATATCCGTTTCTCTGTAGAACCCTCTGCACATGTGTTAACTCAGCACGTAAATGTTCCTCGTCGCATAGATCATATGCGCGGTTGGTAAGTGAAGTCACTACAGAGTACAGCTGTCTGGGATGGTGGTGAGAATCAGCGTGTAGATATAGATCCGTGTGAGTCAATTTCCTATAGACTGAGTGGCTTAGAGAACCGTCAGTACGGACCCCTATTTTCACGTCCAAGAATGGAATTGTCCTCTCATTTTCCATCTCGTAGGTAAATTTTATTTTACCATGTATGCTGTTAAGGTGTGCCAAGCATAGTTCTACCTCTTGTTGGTCTCCTTCAATGATCCCAAAGACGTCATCAACATACCTTTTCCACAGTTTTATAGGTGTGCATACAGTAGAGACCGCCAACTCTTCAAAATGTTCCATCCAAATGTTGGCTACCACTGGAGCCACTGGACTACCCATGGCTACACCATCAATCTGCAGGTAGTACTGACCTTGATATATGAAGTAACTGGTAGATAAGCAGTGATGTAGTAATTTCACGTATTCCACAGGGATGTTATTTTCTTGCAATTTTACCTTAACTCCATGCAGTCCGCCACTGGTACATTGGTAAATAGGGACTCAACATCGAAGCTGACCATTACGTCATTTGTTTGGAGATTAATGGATTGCAAGATGTCAATGAGATGTCGAGAGTCTTTCACATAAGATGTTGAATGTCCAACTAATGGTTGAAGAACAGAAGCTACGTGTTTCGCTAGGTAGTAGGTGGGTGAGTCAATCTGACTGACTATGGGCCGTAACGGACAATAAACATGGTAAATATCCCGTCTTCTAGTTATAATAATTTTAGTGACCATGAAAGTTTAAAATCATTTGATGTAGCATTCGACAAAATGAAAGTTTTGATTCCGGAAAGTACACCACTTCATCATCATCATTCTCTTGCCCGTCTCCCAATTCAAAGTAAAAAAAAAGTAAAAAATTAGGTACAAAAGTACACCACTTATTACATAAATATTTTAAAAGTAAATTATTTAAATTTTGCGGTACGGACAAATGCCAGAATGCATTATTAACCAATCATATCACAATTATTTTATCACACGTGTGTGTCTTGTTTAACATGGGTTTAACATTTTTTTAAATAATTGAATACTCACGTGTGATAAAATAATTGTGATATGATTTTAATTGTATTCAATTATCTTAAAAACTTGTTTAACCCATGTTTCAGAACCTCCTCAGAATTTTTCAGTAGTGTCTATCAAAATGTAATAAAATTAGGTTAATAACCAAATCTGCCAATTATCTTTAATATCTGTTTAAAATATTTTCATTGCTCTGAATTATCAGTTACCCCATTTTACCTGCCAGTTCAGTTGACCCACTTTTTTCCTACTTACATATCGGTCTGTAGAGGCCATCAAATGAATAAAATAAAATTCGGTGGATAGTTGGGGTCAGACGGATATGCACAGTCCACTAGTGCTTGAATATTTAATGCGCTGGCATTCGGCATTCGGCCTCGTGTCCACTATGAGACACATTGACAGCAGTTATCTCGCCTAATACCCATTTGAACGGCATTTGCAAGTTAAATTTAGAGATACGTCCGACAGACGTGTATATTAAATGTAATGACATCTGCCTATTTATTAGGTCGAAGCGGTTAATATGTGGTTTGATGACGTGAACTGTGAAATGTGTTGGTATTTTGTGCTGAATAGTCTACAGGACTATTCAGCACAAAATACCAACACATTTGTGTTTATTGTAGTAACACCTGAAAGTACTTTCAAGGTTTTTGTTGTTTGAGATGTTGAAACTGGACTTTAGGGTTCCGTTTTATTTAACAAGTAACAAAGAAATAGTTAAAACGGATTTGTGTGTTGCTTAACTGCTCATCACGTCATTCTGTAATTATAAATAATAAAAATTCTTAATATAACGCCCGTATTCTCTAAAGAATAGGCAGAAGTACAAGGAGTAACATTAAAACGAACAACCTCTCGTGTGGTGACTCAGACCATGGCTCTGAACAGCTTTTGTTCTATGACTTTTAGAAATTCTTCCTTTTTTTTTGGGTTTTACCATAGATGTTGATCAGCTGATCGCGTCAAATCCTATACAGGGTGTAACGGACAGCCCTCAGCAGACTGATGGGGTGAATTTATATCATACTAAGATGACCGGTACAAGAAATTATTTCATGAATGTTATGGGAATCCAATAAATTTTATTTGTTTTATTTCCTCATACGCAATGTGTCGTTACCGTGGCAAAACGCACGTAGCAAACGGCAAGTGTGACGACAAGATCGATGAACTCTGCAGGAAGTGAACAGCTGATTTCACGCGTCTTCAACATCCACTGTGGTTTTTATTTTATTTTAGCCGTATTATTTACATATAAATGGAGTGCTGTGTACAGAGAATGTAATTTAACATTGAAATAAAAGAATAGTACTTACTGTTCCTGAGAAAAATTCCAGTGGAATATGAATCATAATAGGGAGCTGTCAGTTTAGGGAGGGCTGTCCCTTACACCCTGTATAGAAATTTCAATTTTTTTTTACGAATTTCAAGATCTCGTTGAACGAAAATTGTTCAATTCATAGTCTGATACACCACGCGAGAGGTTGAGGTGCGTTCATTATGTTAGTGTATAATTTACCTCATATTTTGTCTTTTACCTTGGCCCTTAGTTTGTCTGTTAGGCTAGCTACCGTGGGCTAACATTCTGATCTGGATATTGAACTCATGATACGCCTGGGCAGGCTGGATGAACGAAGTAGTGACTGATAGAATCTTATGAGAACTTTTTGGCAAAATACTCGAAAATGAAAACTTTCGTCAAATAAATAATTTCTTGTCTGTTTGTTGAGAATAAAGATTTTTTATCTACGGAACAACTTAACGCGACACAAAACTCTACCAGTTTTTTTTTGTTTTTATTTATTTAATGCTCTGCCAGTGTAATGCCTGATAGTACAGGTGCTCCGAACTGCCGTAGTTCTCTAAGTGTTGTAAGTTTTTTGCTAAAAAATACTATGAAAAAGTTCAGTTTTCAGTAAATTCTTTAGTTTTATTTTGGAGTAAATTTCCACACGGTTCACTGTAAAAGTGAAACTGTACATTTTTATCAAAGTTATGAAGGATTTTATACCTCCACTAATTTCATTTTCAATTTTCAGCGCAAGTTTTTTTCTCATCGAACGATCTTTTTACGACAATGCCCCATTCCTATTAAGATAGGGATGAAACATCGTCACTGTTCGTTATTATATTTTTACACAATACGACATGTTAACGTAACCGCTTGATAAGAAAATTAAAAAGCACCTTTATGAAAGAATCTCCAATATTTTTCGTTGGATTGAAGTTTTACAACTGAAATTATTAGTGCAAACAGTCACAGTACTCGCAATCAGAGAGCGTGTATGTACTACCGCGCTCACAGACGGTCGATCACTTTTCTTTTCACCCTTGTGCCCTGAGTAACAAGGTTGAAAAGCGGCCGACCGTCAGTGAACGCGGTAGTACGTGGATGCAGCAAAACTAGTATCTAAGAATCGTAGCAGGACGCTTCTGTAGTTACTGCTTCTTCTCACGAGAAACTCACATCTTTCGTCACGAGATTTCTTGAGAAAAAGACGTGAGTTTATGTAAGTAAAATGATGAATTTAGTCATAAAGAACCTTATTTAATACTGCTATCTTGTTTGTTGTGTTGCTTTCATAAATCATTGTGATACATTCCAAGACTTCACGACATAAAATGCTTTATTATTACTTTGTGCAACAATAGTTTATTGCTAACTGTGGAGGCTTGTAAATGGCTTGCCGTTGTTTGCTTCGCTATTAATTTTTGTATTGCTAGCTGTAAGCCACCCAAACACAATAAAAATAAAATAAAATAAATAAAATGTTGTAACCGATATTTTTTTTTTATGCAATGTCATGTACGAAAAATATCGTATCGTTACCGAATCGTCTATTCTAAAAATATAAAAGCATCGTCACTATCGAATACGGATAGTAATAGTATTCAACGACCATCATACTAGCATGAAGACTCTTTATATCTATTTAGCCCCTATCTACCCTGTTAAGTAGTGCTCTTCCTATTACCCCATTTTTACCCTCGAAGATTACCCTCTAGAGAGTCAGATTATAGAGAAAGCGAGCAATGAGATTTTCTTGGTATAAAGTCCATAGATTATGAGGCAGTGGCTTTAAGAAAGATAAAGAAACTGCTAGTCAAAGTGGCTCACTAAAATGTGAGGTTTTTTGAAAAAAACGTGGCGGTTCCATAGTTAGGTACCTACTGAAAGACACATTTAATCAGTATAAGTTTTTAAACAGTCGTTGTCACTAACATTTGTCGTTTATCCGTAATAAAATTATGGTGCTTGCAACAGCTTCGAAATATCGGGAACTCAAAACAAACAGTAAACATGGTAAATATCACGTTTCTAGTGTTAATGATAAATTTAATCAGTATTTATTGACTGTGTCGTTGGTTGAGTGCTCGAAAGCGCGACTGCTGAGGATGAGGTCCTGAGTTCGGCTTCCGGGTCGGGCAAAGTGTGATTAGGTTTTTATATCAGGAATTTCTCAGTAGCAGTCATGGAGTCTGGATTTGTTTCCGGTTGATGGCGATAGGCTCGACCTCTATTACATGGGACTTAAACGTAACTGGGTAAACCCCTGCCTAATCCTTAGGGGATTACAGGCGTGATGTTATATTATTCAGTTATATTATTGTATTTTACGTATTATTGTTTTTGACGGCACGGTTGGCGCATTGGCTGAGCGATTGACTGCTGCGCTTCATGTCGCGGGTTCGATTCCCGCACGGAACAAATTATTGTATGGCCTACAGGTAGTTGTTCCGGGTCTGGCTGTTTGTGTATGTGAAATCTTTGTAAAAGCACCACTAGGAATTTCTCCTATATCATGGGTGCGTTTGTTTGATACAGGAGTAATACCTAGAGTGGGCCAAGCTTAAAAAAAAAAAAAAAAAATTTTTGGATCTAAAAAAAACCAATATAAAACTTTTTTTCTGGAATTCCAACATTTTGTAATTGCATTCCGATTAGCATATTTACCTTTTATATAGTCGCAATACAAAAAACATTGTGATCATCTTTCTGCCTTTATCCTAATTTATTTGAGGTCAATACAGCATGCCTTTTCTTTAATACGATCTATTAATCTACAGAGTCCATCTCTGTCCACTTACCACGATACCTGCTGCAACTACAACAAACTAAGTTCAATCTACTCCAACCCCGTCTACTGTTACTCCTATCAAATACAACGTGATAAAGTTACAAGGCGTACACTGCCGAGTTCGTATCACGCCACTGATCGGTGCCACTGGCTCCACATGCTTGTCCCATGATGGCCCTACGGCCACTCGACCAACATGTGGATCGAGGTAACAGCAATGGTTCGTACCGCTTGGCCACCGGCCACACGCAGAAGGTCACGCGTGGTGTGATAGCGGGAGTGGAGAAAACAAATGAACGAAATTACTTAGAGCATTCACACCCAGTATATTTTCTCGCAGAAAACCTGAATGGCATGAACTAAAATGTAGACTAGATTTTGATAAAATATGCTTTACTTAGACCCATTTCTTTATCGCAAACTAAATAATGAAATTAAACTATTATTAATGACTAAATAAACTAAACTAAGACTAAATAGACTAAAGTTATCTTGGAGGTTTGGATTACGATGACACACACGTAAAGTTGTTGGAGATACATACGCAGATATGCACGATTACACACCCTACTAACGCCCTCACACTCACACACACACACACGCACACACCTACATCATACCCACACACAGTTTCTCAGACCATTCCTCACCCATCTAACTTTAAAAAAAAAATACGATTTTTTGGTGTTGTAAAATTCCTTTATGAAGCCACGGTGCCCGCACGAAAGAAACAATTAACACCTGAGTATGTCATTTGATGAAAGTAGCATTGTCATGAACGGAAACTCGGAGAGTTAGGACATCGTGCTACGAAATCATCCACACGATATACACGTTGGTCTAGTGGCAATAGAGCCAACGTTGGAACCAACATTCGCCATGTTTGAACGATCGGTTAAGTGCATAATGTTGTTGCATGACCAGGCTAATATAACCAGCACTAGAAGCCATTAGACACCGCTGGTAGGTCGCTCTGTTTAGGTTAAAACTTCGTGGGCCTTTACTGTCGCAATGTAGTTAGTAAAGCTTAATTACCGCTTACTTATTTTGTTAATTTTTTTAAGAAAACGTTGCCCCACACTAGGAATTTCTCCTATATCGTGGGTGCGTTTACAAACATTTATGCTCACATACAAAAACAGCCAGACCCGGAACAAATATCTGTAGGCCACACAAATATTTATTCCGTGCGGGAATCGAACCCGCGACACGAAGCGCAGCAGTCAATCGCTCAGCCACTGCACCAACCGTGCCGTAATAACCCTGCAAATCACTAGAGGCATCTATAGGCCACTCTATTCGGGCAAAGTAAATAATTCGTGGTATGACTTAATTCTGCGAATTGGTTAATGGCGGTGTAATATTGTACGGCCTGCTACTTATACCAATAAAGCATCGAATTGCTGGAACTGCTGAACCAACCTGCGCTTTGTAGGTATTCTTGTAATTACTTGTTTCTGAAATTGTGTATTGTATAATTTGACATGAAATGTTCTGTATAAGACTGATTTTTCACGTCTTTTTACTTATGTGAAACTGAAACTTATTTCGTTCCTGTTTGATTGATATGACGATAGTGATTTCCTTAAATAACATCACGCATTTTCTATGCAAGTTTCATCCACGTTTATACATCTAATGTTTCCGGTGTGTACTTCTAGGACTTTCCGCTCTCTCCATCGTTTTTTGTTCTAGCAAATGGCGGTTCTGAGCGACAGAAAGGGATAAGAGCATGAAAAATAATTCCGTACTCAAAAACATAACTAACATGACTGCTTCGTTGGTCGACTGCTGAGCATGAGGTCTAGGGTTCTGATTCCGGGTCGGGCAAAGTGTAATTGGGTTTTTCTATCAGGAATTTCTCAGTAGCAGTCATGGAGCCTGGAATTGTACCCGGTTGATGGCAATAGGCTCGCCCCCTATTACATAGGACTTAAAACATAACTGGCGAAATGTAGGTGTACTATATGGTACACCTCTGCCTAACCCTTCGGGAATTACAGGCGTGATGTTACGTAAAATACAATGTCACAATATTTGTAATTAGTCAAGTAGGAACATCAACCACACAACCGATATAATTGGTACGAACTAATCAAATTATCAATGTTAAATGTGATCAACGAGAATTCTAAATATATGCAGTAATTAATATGTCAAAGTTACGTAATTAGAAGAGTGATAACCAGCTAAACCTAATTCAATCATTGAATAGTATCATTAATTTACAGTTTTTCGGACATTTTACATGAAATTGCTTTAAATTCTTTAGCTATGTAGTGTGTGGTAATTATTTCAATTATGGTGTATGTTAATAGCCACATAATATGCTGAATTATTAACTATTTCATGTTTTTCTTATTTCTCTAATAAAAGTCACTATTCGGGCGCTGTCGGCTATCTCCGTCAGGCATCGGGCGGCTGCGCGGGCGACGGCGCGAAAGGCGGCGCGGGGGTACGAGAGGGGCCGCGGGCCGGGCTCACTTTGCTAGCGAGAACAACCGACGACACACACGCGTCTTATTATTTCTTCTGTACATATTAATTTTGGATATACGTTGTCAGTTTTACAGTCCACTGCTTTCATTTTAAACTCCAAGTTAAGACCCTAACAGTCACAATTTATTTAATTTACCCACTGCACCGCCGCCTATTATGTTGCACTCCATACCCTGTCACCTGTTCACTAGATGACTTAATTACGGCTGACTTTTGCAGCAAGCAGAGTTTGCGTACAGGTGGCCTACAATGACGTCTTAAAGCAGGAGAAATTCCAGTATGGGAAAGAGATGGCGCTAGACGACCTGTATGACTCTGTCTCTTTCCCACACTGGAATTACTCCGGCTTTAAGAAGTTATAGTAAACCCTCAGGTGGACTACCATGACGTTTTAAAGCAGGAGTAAAACCAGTGTGGGAAAGAGATGGTGCTAGACGATTTGTATGGCTCTCTTTCCCACACAGGAATTACTAATGCTTTAAGAAGTCATAATACAATACATAATAAACACGCTTTTATTAGCTATAGCTAAAAAAAAACTACTACTGCTTATGTAAAAAAATCTTAGAAGTTTTTGCTCAACTTTCCGGTTTTCGAATAAGCTGAAATTTTGCTTATATGTTTAGCTGTGATGTCAATGCATGGTTAGCTAAGTGAAGTCATTCTAAATCCAACATGGCGGACTCTCAAAGATGGCGAACTAGTTATTTTTTATGCATTCCCATGATATTGGTTTCCAACCTAAGGATTTTCTGAAGAAAATATGAGACGAAAATAAAATGACGTGACTCTAAAGCCTGTTTTTTAAACTATAATATTATATTATTTTAATCGTTACAATAAATCAGTTTGGCAATATGATTAAAATAAGTTTTAGAATACCGAAACGTACGAAAAAAAAATTGCATCAAGAAATTATGCGTGCATAAGATAGTGATAATTATGTAAAAATCAATGTCTATAAAGCGATATTTTTAAATGTAAAGTTGTAAGTGCCATCTACACATTATATTACATTAAATTCTTTGTACATTATTTTATACAGTCCGACGCCATTTTTCATTCCTACCATTACCAACGTCATAATTTTCCACCAATTAAAACTGACCACATAACAGCGCAAAAAGCCTTTCACTCATAAACTTGCAAAGATAAACATTCAGCCTTGTTGAATAAATAAATACTCACAGGTCAAGTTCCGCGTTCGTTATACGACGGAAATTCAAAAATTCTACTTCCTACCAATATTATAATGTGGAAATCTGTATGTTTGTAGATGTTGTGTGTGTTGTGTATCCATGATGCATTAACTGCTTCATGGATTCGAATGTAAAATCCCATGGGACTTATGATATCCATGTGACTACTGGTCTAAATAATAACTGCCGCTCAGGCCGATCGTAAGGTTAAGCCGCGTTTGCCTAGGTTGGTCCGTAGATGGGTGACCGCCCATTACATATCGAGTTACCTCCGTGCCTCGGAAAGCACGTTAAGCCGTTGGTCCCGGCTGTCATTTGTAGATCTTTGACAGTCGTTACAGGTAGTCAGTGGCCTGAAAGTCTGACAACCAGTCTTACCAAGGGGTATTGTATTACCCAGTACTAACTGGGTTGTGGAGGTCAGATAGGCAGTCGTTCCATGTAAAATACTGGTATTCAGCTGCATCCGGTTAGACTGGAAGCCAACCCCAACATAGTTGGGAAAAGGCTAGGCAGGTGATGATGGGACTACTGGTCAAAAAGAACTTTTAACTGATAAGTTAAAAATTCCGTCCGTCCGTACGTACCGTACGACTTCCGACCTCCAGGAGAGACAAGCCCTAGGTAAAAGTCTATCCTAGTCTATGCTTACATTATAAATGCGTAAGTAACTCTTCTGAATGTCACCTCTTCACGCCGGCTAACCAGATTTTCATGAAAAGCACTTGGATAGATCATACCAGGGTTAGGACGCTAGAAGGTAAGTTACTGTAGGTTAACTTCCAACATACTCGCAAGCAAAGCCATGAGCAAAAGGTAGTATTTATATATTTTTAAATGGAACGTTGCTGCGGTACTAAATGTACGAATGGTATGAAATTACGCGGTTTCCAGCGACAAAGAGTTATGCTGTATTTATTCTTCCCTGACATTGTAATTTTCGAGTTCTTTAGGTGCGCTTTTAATGGCTTTGTTGTATGGTTTAGCCTTTAGTAAGTTTTATGTACGAGTGTGGGAAGTAATTATAATCTGAATCTTGAGCGTAACACCGCGTTGGTAGTCTAGACAAATAGAAAAATATAGTAAATTGTTTTCTGGAAATTTTGTGACTAGAATAGTCTTGCTGTTTATTAAAGCTGTATTTGAAACTTAAATGGGGGAACAGTATTGCATAAATACCAAATCTACTCTTTTGATAAAGCTATGGGTCGTATACAGGGTTTACACAGACAATTCACATAGCCGTCAACCAAGCATTCTGTATATCAAACTAAATAACTTTACGCAAAAATTATTGCTGGGAAACGACTTTTTTTTTGGGGTAAAAATCACGTTTTACGGTAGGACTCGATGGTGCTGATGGATGGATTGAATAGTAGGGGGGTCGTGGAGGTGTTAAAAGTAAAAATCTTACATTAAAAAAATATTTAAAAAAAGACTTGTGAAAAAATTGGAACTTTAACCCCCAATATCTCCGTAACTAGAAGGTCTCAGGTATGGTCTAGAACACAAAAGTGATCACAAAGACGGGGAGAACAAGTGCCTTTCGACTATGTTAAGGTTCTATTTACACCCTTAATAGAAACGCATGTGTCATAATCAAACATGATCCCCGAATGACTATTGCGTACGGTACGCGGTCGTACCGGATCAATCAAACCACTTCGGTCACAGAGGAGACTTCCATGCAAATACTAACCATCTGTCGTGTCCTAAGCTGAAACCGTACTTAATTGCTTCCTTAAGAATGGCATCTCAAGTTTTAGAAAAGTTTTAGTATGCAGAGCATCGCTTTTGCCCCCGCATAACAATCTTTTTGCTCTTTGCAAAGTTTAGTACAACATGTTGACGCTCGGTTACTCGGAACTCGTGACTAAATAATAACAGCAGTTCGGATTAATCTTCAGGTTAAGCCGCCCTTGCCTAGGTTGGTCTGTGGACCCATTACATGCAGAGTTTCCTCCGAGGCTCAGAAAGTACGTTAAGCCGTTGGTACCGCCTGTCATTTGTACATCTTTGACAGTCGTTACGTGTAGTCAGTGGCCCGAATGTCTGACAACCAGTCTTACAAAGGGGTATTGTATTACTCAGAACCAATTGGGTTGTGAATGTAAAATACAGGTTCATTTATTTATTTATTCAATAACAATTACACTGTGTCTGAAAGTTACATTAAAAAAAAAACATAGTTAACTAATACTAACACTGATAACTTCGTGAGCTCGCTCAGCGCTCATTTAGAAACACTAAGTTCGTACAATAATATCATCGTTGCGGGAGACATAAATATCAATATTAAACCAAAAGAATCAGAGACGAACAGTGACCTTATCAATAGAAACAACTATCTCAATATGTTGGCATTGTATGGTATCCTACCTAGACATGTACTACCTACAAGAGAAAGGAACTGCCTTGATCATTTCATGTTAAAAGTGCATAAGAAAAAGGTCTCTGCGTTTATTGCTATATTACATACTACAATTACCGACCATTATACCACCTTTCTGGCACTTACTAAATTAAAAAAAGTTCACATCCCTAACAAAACTATCACTAAACTGGATTATGAGCAGGCCTTGAAAGATTTACAACAACAACACTTATCTGATTTACTCTTCTGTAATGATCCCAACTTATTAACTACTCTTCTCATAAATAAACTAATCGAAACCATAAAAAATAATACCACTATCCGAACGGTACCTAATAATAAGCGTATAATAAAGCCGTGGATTACCACAGGTATTCTACGTTGCATAAGAAACCGTAATAATCTACAAAAAAAATCTAGACTTGACCCACACAATGACATATTAAAAATAACCTATACTAGGTATAGGAATTATTGTAATTATTTAATCAAAAAATTGAAGCGAAAATATGAAAGAGATTTACTCACAGATTCGGTTTCGAACAGTAAATTGCTCTGGAAAAATATTAAACATCTAACCTATTCTAATAAATGTAAAAATTATAACTCTGAAATACTAAATATAAGAATATCACCTCATGACTCAATAAATTTTATTAACAATCATTTTGCAAATGTAGGTCAACAGTTAGCTCAAGTAGTCCAGCTTAATATAACTAATCCTAATAATAATCAACTAAATAACTTACCATCCCAAAAAAACACCTTCGTTCTTCTAGACACCGACCCTGATGAAGTTGATAAAACATTGATGAGTCTTAAGTCTGACAGTGCCCCCGGTTGGGACAATATACCCACAAAATTTATAAAATTTGCTAGAACTGAAGTTGTTCCCATTATAGCTCACCTGACTAATCTTTGTTTCCAAAAAGGTATTTTTCCTGATTTGCTAAAACAATCCATTATCATTCCAGTACACAAGGGGGGGATAGAGACGATGTCAATAACTACCGACCTATATCTGTTTTACCATGCATATCAAAAATTCTCGAAAAATTATTAAATCATAGATTAGTGCAATATTTAACTAAATTCAACATATTATCACATTCGCAATTCGGTTTTAGACAAAAATTATCCACTGAGGACGCAGTTACTGGTTTAAGCTCTTTAGTAACTAAGCATCTTGACTCTGGGAATAAATGCTTGACTGTATTCTTGGACCTCAAGAAAGCATTTGACACCGTCTCTATCCCTGTCCTAGTGAAAAAACTGGAAAAGGCTGGAATAAGGGAAACTGCGCTCAACTTATTAAAAGACTATCTCTCACAGAGAAAACAAAAAGTTAGGGTAGGGGAGGTTACAAGTGATCAAGCGGAAGTATCATTCGGCGTTCCACAGGGAAGCGTACTAGGCCCAACACTCTTCCTGGTGTACGTTAATGACCTCTGCAACATGAACATCAATAACGCAAAGGTCTTCTCATACGCCGATGATACTGCGATAGTCTTCTCTGGTGACTCCTGGGACGATGTGAAGCAAAAAGCTGAGGTAGGCATGGCCCAGGTAGCTAACTGGCTTATCAATAACTTGCTCACACTTAATACATCTAAAACGAACTACATATGTTTTAGTATTAGCAAAAACACACTACCTAGTGAAAATTTTAACATAAAAGTTCATGTATGCGGTGATACTAATAATATACATTGTAACTGTTCGGTTATTAAACAGGTCACACAGACAAAGTATTTAGGCGTAATACTCGACCAACGATTATCCTGGTATCCCCACCTTGATCAAGTAACGAATAGACTTAGGAGATTAAGCTGGATTTTCAAGACTCTCAGACATATCGCACCAAAACAAATAAATACGAACAGTAAACGAAACTCGTCTAGAAACATATTAAATGAGATTTACGTAGCTCTTGTCCAGTCTGTCTTGACATATTGCATCCCCGTTTGGGGTGGGGCTGCAAAAACCAATTTTAGCAACGTAGAACGCGCCCAACGGGCCTTAATTAAGATCATGTATTTTAAAAAGTTAAGATACCCTACTGAAACCCTGTATCAGATTAGTGATTTGCTCTCAGTTCGTAAATTATACATAATTCAAATAATTCTAAAAATGCAGAAAACCCTAAAATATGACTCAAGTAAAATAACCCAGAGAAGAAAAGATCTAATCGTTCAAATTCCCCATACAAAAACTGTATTTGCGGGCAGACAATACAACAAGCGATCAGCTTTTCTTTATAATAAAATTAATAGTAAAATTAACATATACCCAAAAAAATACTACGAATGCAAAAAAACTTTAACAGATTGGATAAAATTACTAAATTATGACGACACGGAGACACTCTTGGAACACATTAAGTAAAATCTTGTGCTAATTAGGTAGTAATAATCACACAACTTAACCACACCTATATCTATAAACACCAAATACACAACACACACATACACACACACGCGCACGCACACACACACACTCACACACAAGTAAGATAAGTAATACCTTAGCTGTAAATACCTAAGTTATATTTTGTATTGCTTAGCTATGGAAGAGCGGGGCTCCCCAACACAGGCATTACTTGCTTACAGGGGAGCTCCAAACACAAATATTGTAATTGTAAACTTGTTGAAGCAATAAACCATTTTGTATTTTTTTTTTTTTTTTTGTAATTAGCAAAAAAAAAACATACGTAAATTGATTAATAAGAAATAGAAAAATACACCATCACTATCTCAAATTAAATTATAAAAAACCAATAATATAACAATGTCAGCATTATAATTTCATTAAAATATTTAAAAACATGTCATATAAAATAAGAAATATTTAACAATGAACAAGGTATTCAGCTGCATCCTCTTAAACTGGAAGCCGACCCCAACATAGTTGAGAAAAGGCTAGGCAGATGATGATTTACGCTCTGTTACTCAACTCGGTAATGACTTTCGAATAGAGACAGGTTATATCAACAGACTATTAGAAAAGAAGCTTAAAAATAACAACTCGGAGACTCTTTAGCGACGGTTGTAAATTCTCTACAAAGACTTCTCCCTTGGACAGTTAACGACCTATCTTCTGAGAATACTGCGAGACACCGCACTTGACGCACTGATAAATGATTGGACATTATCGCTGAGATGATAATAGTGTAGGTGATAAAATTGGTCGATGCTTAGCCAGGGTCACTAAGAATATTTGACAAAAATGTTTCGGCTGCGCAATATTTATAGGGATATTTTTTTACATCATACATGCCTGTAATCTTTGAAAGATGGAAGCTGAAGAATACACCCACATTTGGCCAGGAACATCAGTAACATAGTCATCATGCATAGTTTGTACAGTGCATCTTTTTTGGCATATAGTTCTCCTTTTTAATCTGTCCAGTATCACCATTATTCCTCAAAAGCCAATCAAAAAGTAATGTTCATCAAAACGTTCACGTGCCGTATTACATTTCACAATAATTGAGCCACAAAATTGTACCTAAATACAATATTAACCTCGAACGCGTATTTACTCAGTAATTTTGGTTAAGTATAGATTTTGGACACAAAAGTCCGCCCAATAATTGCAGTGGCGACGAGATCCTTATCGTTGACGCCTTCCCACACAAATTACTGAATTAAACCTCGAAAATACACATACTTTTTATTTTATTTTTTTTCTGATGGGAAATCAACAAATGACCCCTTCCACTCTGGGTGGAGCGGAAGGGAGTGTCAGACTTGTACTGACTAAAACCCATCCATGTTCCTTCTTTGCCCTTTGTGTTCCAGGGCCACGGTATCTCTTTCCAACAGTCCCGCAGCCCTGTCAGGCATCGGCCCATGCGGACCCCTACAATCCCTACATGGTTGCTGACATCTCTTTGAGGCGCGCGTGGAACACGAACGCGCCGTCGACACGGCCTGTACGACCTACTTCTTGTACCATAAACAAACCCACGTTTAATAACACGTTTCTCAAATAAAAAAATATACACAGCATTTATTCGCTTCAAAGACTTTCTAAAGGATTCAGTTTTATAAAATACAGCGAGCAATTATGACCACGACGTAGTTACGAATTTAAAAATTCCAGTACAATGACTGCACAAAAGTGCAAAGAAAGCTCGCACAAAGAGATTTGAAAGCATCTGCAGCTTGGATACAGCTTTGGACTGCAAATTACAACTGAGATAAACAGTGGGTATGGCGCCGAGTCGCGCCGCCGCTACGTCTCGCTACGCCAGTTCGTAGCGGCAGCACGTAGCGAGCGGACGCCCGTAGCCCGTCGTAGCGAGCGACTACGCCGCGCGGCATGTACGAACCAGCACAGTGCGTCCGCAAACATAAACAAATAGTGATATGAGTTGTGCGTCCCCGAGCCTAGTATTCCGACTAACTCTCCTAATATTAACTTTCATAGTGTCGTGTACATTCGTCGCCAGTGTGGTGTGGTTATTACGAACGAGTGGCTCCTCTAGCCAATATGAGAATTATTACTTGTCGAGAATTAATATAAGCGCCGTTAAAAGCGACGGTAACAATATTTCGACGACGCCGCCTGTATCGGACCATTATAAAGACTTGATTAAAATAGAAATAGCTATGCGGCGGGTGGAGGAAAATAGCAGGAGATTAAAAGAGTATACGAAGTCGTTACTGTGGGATAACAAGGACAAGTCTCTGTGGTGTGTGTTGTTCAAGGAGAATAAGAAGATGGAGAACCCATTGCGAGGCGGGAAGCATAGACATACGATTGATGAGGAATATATTCGAACACTGAGGGAGCAAAAAATGAGAGAAGCTTTGATACATTTGAGGCACCACGGCTCCCACCACAGGCGGAGACCAGACGTCCTTCCGAACCTGCCCTACATAAAATAAATAACCGTTTACTGAATAACGTTTCGTCGAAATTGCTTCGGATTCTCTATGGAACTGTTTCCAACTAAAAATATCGTATTTTCAGTGAACTCGCTGTGCAGGAAAATGATGAAAATTATTGCAGGAATTCCTATAAAGTCCGAAGCAATTAAGGGTTGTGTTGAGTGGAAACGATTCGATGAAGTTTGTTGTAAATATTTTGTACGTGGAATTAATGTAAATGACTGTATTCAATGTGTAAATATATAACGTTGATTTAAGTGTAAATATGAGACGGCACAATTTAAATAAAATGTTTGTTGACTTCAGACAATATTTGAAAGTAACATCAGAAACGTTTCGAAGATTAATAGTTTTCTGGGTGAATTTATTGAAATTAAGTTTGATAACAAAAGAGGATTGTTTCGTTACTGCTAAGAGACTACTCATCATTAGCTGCTTAGCATTTTCCAGCTATGTTGGAATTAGCTTTCAGTCTATTCAGATGCAGATGTGAATGCTTGAAAAAACTTGTATTGTTTTGCAAATATCACAAAATTAAATAAGTATATGTAACATAGGAAATATTTTGCTAAGATTAACGATATCCGTTTTAACATTAACACGGTGTTAAAAAACAACACCACACAAGTACATTTAAAGCAAGAAGAGATTATTGAGATTATGGTAATCATTCATTGTTTGCTATTTTCATGGTAATAGTATTATTATATTTCAGATAGGCTATATCAATAGAGAAAATCTGTTAACAAAATGTTGTCATTCCTTCTGTCGAATTACCATGAGAATCTGTGATTTTAATCATTTTGGCCTAATTAATTTGTGATTACTTGTTAAAGTTTTGTAATTTGTTAACTAAGATTTATTTCTTTTTACGTTTTATTTTTTTTTTGTATTTTTTATTAGGAATAGACGAGAGAAAGAGATGCATTTATGTATATTCTAGTCAATGTTATGTGAGTACGTTTTATATACTGACTGTAACTGATGTTCTATGTTATTTGTATCAAAACATACAGATTTATTATTTTTAACAGCGTGGGCTTTTCTCTAGTTGGTAACGATACGATAGAATAAAACAAACCAATATACATGGTGTATCATCAACGCGCTAACGCACCATTCTTTTTCTTTATCGTGTGGTTAGTGCCTAACCTGGTGTCAGTTTTTATGCTGTCCATGTGCCTCTGACTTGGCTTTACATGCTTTCTAGAAATAATTTTTTCTTATTCTCATTTCTCAGGCAGGCTTGTTTCCCTTCACCGAAGCAAGTGATAATTATGCAATACGCACATTAATCCGAAAAATCATTAACTCATGACAAGATCTTAGACCCACCTGCATAGAAACATTTCTGTGGCGTATCTCTAGAGTCATATATTGAATTCATGCCAACAGTTTGTTTGTCAATCTCCCTAACACCCTGTATTGTTAAGAGTAAAACGAAATCACACAGACAAAAGTCTCACATCGACGAGTTCACGCACACAGCGAGTGTTATAATGAATCTGTCTATACCGTTTTATATTCGGCCTAAAATGTCGGTGCTTTATATTCAAAAACTTTTGGTTTCAATGGGACCTCATTTTCAAAAGTTAATTGTATGAATCCATTTAATTTGTAAAACGATACGATTCAGCATTTAATTTGCTCAGTACTTTAACATTTCATCGTGTTAAAAGTATAATAAAATGGTTTTTGTATTAAACTTTTGTTTTATTTGTGACAACTTTAATTAATGGAAGGGTGGCAAAGATTAGGGGTAGATGGAAAGGGGTGACAAAAATAATTTACATATTTTAGAAATCTTGCATTTTTTTTGGGAAATAAAGATGGCTTTGTCTTAATCTGTCGGGCTTATAAATGTTTTGTCAAAATCAGGTAAGTGACTTTGTTAACTCTTTGTAGATATAAAAGTTATTTATCACAGACCTGTTAAAATTAGGAGTGAAATTTTAGCAGTACCTAGACTGTCTCTTTGTTTTGTTAAGGAAAATTAAAATTGATTACTATCATTAATGCTCTTTGTACTAAGTACTATTGAACTAAGAGCTAGACTTCCAAATTCTCGAACGTCTTAAGCTTACAGACGCTCCTTTACTACAACACAGTCACAAACTATGTATTTAAAAGGGTTTTTCTTGCATCGGATCCAGTGGTCACAAGCGCGACTACTAAGCATGAGGTCCTGGGTTCGATACCCAGGTCCGGCGAATTGTTATTGGGTTTTCCATCAGAAATTTCTCAGTAGCAGCCGCGGAGTCTAGATTTGTGCCCGGTTGATGGCAATAGGCTCGTACATGGGACTTAAAACATAATTGTTCTGTCGAAATTTGGGTGTACTATTAGGTAAACCTCTAAACCAAAACCCATGTCTAAACCTTCGGGGCTTAACGGCGTGACGTTATATTGATTACCTTCTTATTTTATCACTAGGATTACGAAATAGGAGAATCCGTAATTTCATAAGAAAATCACTTTTATTGAATTTTGTTGAGTGTTTACATATTAATGCTCGTGACTGTACACAAAACTGGTTCAACCGTAAATTTGTTGTATTGTGAACAAAATGGTATTGAACGTGTAAAGTTCAGCTGTTACTTCTCACTATTATGTCCGTCTGTCATGGACAGTGCGGTTCAAAGAAAAATAGCTAAACTTACGGAATTACTTAAATTAATGGGTGAATGTCTAACTTACTCGTAGCTTTTAACTTGACGCTATTATAACTTTGACTTTGACGACTGCATTGATGTTAAAGTACGTTAATCAATTGCCTAGTTGCTGAATAAGTCATTTTAACAACAGAAAAAATGTACCCAAAGAATGCGAAAATCGACTTCATTTTGTATTTTTCTTCATCATCATCTGCCTAGCCTTTTCCCAACTAAAGGTTGTCTTCCAGTCTAAGCGGATGCAGCTGAATACCAGTATTTTACATGGAGCGACTGCCTATCTGACCTCCACAACCCAGTTTGTACTAGTTAATTTAGTTTTACCAAGGGGTATCATACCCCTTGGTAAAACTGGATGTCAATCTTTTTGGGCCACTGACTACCTGTAACGACTGTCAAAGATCTACAAATGACAGCCGGGACCAACGGCTTAACGTGCTTACCGAGGCACGGAAGAAAGTATGTCTGTCATGGGTGGTCACCCATCCACAGACCAACCTAGGCAAGCACGGCTTAACCTAAAGATCGATCCGAACGGCTGTTATTATTTAGCCTCGAGCTCATTTTGCATTTTTCTAACGTGATAGAAACTTACAAACTTACTTACTTTGTTTCGACAATTCAAAAGTGCCTGTAACTGGCCTACTTGAAATAAATGCTTTGATTTTGATAAATATTTGAAATCTGAACTCAAAGTACTTTTTTACTAAGTTGTTTACAGAGGTACTTCACACAAGCCGGTCAAAAAAGGTACTATCAACATTTATGTACCTACACATACAAGGTTATACACTCCCGTATATTTTTATGGCACTATACAGGATGACTACACCGACATTCTTACCCGGTGCTATATCGGTGTGAGCATTAACCCCTAAAATAGATTATACTAAGGAAATGGTGACATTCACGCAGCCTGCGACCGAATTTTCCGGAAGATTGTTATGGCTATAAGCTTTCTACAGGAAATATAAGATTCATATCATCCTGTATATACTGACACGGAAGTATGCATAGTGCTTTTACGTAAGAGTGCAAATATTTTTAGTAGAAAGTGTAAGTAAAGATATAGACAAGATGACGTCGTGGGTATAAGCTAAATATAGCCCACATTTTGCGTGAGTTTTAAAATAGAGAGGGAAGTAAAAATAGCAGCCATATTACGCGCAAATTGAATAACCGAGCTTATTTTTAGCCTGTGGGAAAATTGTGGTGAAAAATGTCCAGAACATTTAATTTTTGTCACGTGGATGGGTGTTTTAGAAACGTGTCTCTTGCGTGGGACATGACTGCCATAAGTACAACGTGGGAGACGTATTTTTATGGAAAACGGACGAACAAGAAGATATCCTGGTCTGAACATAGAACAAACACCCACGAAACACGAGAATAATTTAAGTAGTAGACAAGAGGAGCTCGTGGCTAAATAATAACAGCCGCTCGGATCGATCTTTAGGTTAAGCCGTGCTTGCCTAGGTTGGTCTGTGGATTGGTGACCACCCATTACATACCGAGTTTCCTCCGTGCTTTGGAAAGCACGTTAAGCCGTTGGTCCCGGGTGTCATTTGTAGATCTTTGACAGTCGTTAGGTAGTCAGTGGCCCAAAAAGTCTGACAACCAGTCTTACCAAGGGGTATCGTATTACCCAGTACTAACTGGGTTGTGGAGGTCAGATAGCCAGTCGCTCCATGTAAAATACTGGTATTCAGCTGCATCCGGTTAGACTGGAAGCCGACCCCAATAAAGTAGGAAAAGGCTAGGCAGATGATGTTGACAAGAACATTGTAAAGTAATTATGTACATATGTAATAAATATGACTGACATAAGTGTCGAAATTTGGGTGTATTTTAAGTACACCTCTGCTTAACCGTAAATATAAAAGTCTCAGATTCATATTACTGTTTTGTAGGCCCACATTTGTTTGTCAGGGTCTTTTTTTATTCAAGGGACTTATAAAGTAAATTTACCTGCATAGGTAATAGGGGACGGGCCGAACCAATTACTATTTACCGGGCCATTCATAATACAGAGACATACAGAGCAATGCATTGCTACAATTAACTATAATTCAGTCTTTAAATGGTATCTTAACAAATAGTATTGCTTACTGTCTTAAGTATCCAATTGGTTTAAAAAACGGACCGACGGCAGACATCGCACACTAACAGATAAATAATTAAATGGGACTTTGTATGGAGTTCTCCGTGTCCGGAACCGTGTCTAAAATTGCTCCGTTCAGGTTTGACCAAGCCTTTAATGCGGTATTTATTTCGCTTTTACCACAAACAAACCCCATTGATTACACTTCATATCTGCAAACATAACACACGCTATAATTGGTTTATTCCATTCCAAAAGAGGTCGAATTTAAATTCAGAACGCATATTTTGCCTTGCTGTACCACATACCCGCAAACTGACCCATTTGTTCAAAGGGCTAACTAGTGCTTCACAATTCAGTTGCTAAGCTTCACTCGTGGTTCGATAAACTTATGCAAATATTGAATTAAAGTGGCCTTAATACTCAAACTCTGGAAGCTTACACACTGTTGGGTTCTGCTTAATAGTGATCAATCGATAGCCCGTAATAGACGTACTTGGTTTGAATGGCTGTGTTCATTTTGTTATAGGTCGGTAAAATTGTGTTTTGGTTGTTGATATTTTCCTTTTGCTATGAGCTTACTTCTAAAGTCGTCGTCGTTAGTCGTCTTTTTGTTATTTTTTTGTCATATTTGATGATGCACGTCATGTCCCAGCGACAAATAAATATTTTTTCTGTCTTTCTTTCTTCCAACATCTTTGAGGATCAAGATTTTTTTTATGAAAAAGTGATAAATATTGTGTTAGTTTTACATTCGATAGGAGACATTCCCTTATTATGCTTTTTTGTAACATGAATTGATGCCTAAAAAAATCCCTCCACTATGTTTTACCCAAATGTCTGTCGCACCATCATGGGCTGTTAGTCCCATTTAGTGATGTAAACTGCAATATTTTCAAACTGATGTTACCAGAAGAAAAGCCAACGGATAATCTATGGGAATTTTCAAGCTACGGAATCTTACTGGTCGGCAAAATTTGATTCGTGGTTAATCGACACGAAAAGAAGAAGAATATTATGCATTCCAGTTCCAACTGTCATTTCTACTCGTACCTTACCGTTGTGTCGGAACCAAACGCCACTAGTTCTTTTGAAATCACTGCCTATCGCTACTATTCCAAACAGTCCCGCAGTTTACTCGTAACAGTAACATATTGGATTTATACTCAATAGTCGAGCATGAATAGTGGCAGGCTGCCAGCTAACTGCGATCACAATATCCATTTCGCGCAGTTGACTCGTATGACTGGCGCCACTGGCACGGCAAGTGTGGCGTGAAAGCTGAGTAGAGTCATATATGTATTCAAACGAGGCATGACTTACATCAAGTCGTCTAGTTTTTGGTATTGTCGAAGATTTAGGTCCGAAACGCAGTCTGCATTTAGCAATGAACATTATTAAAATTTAAGAAGCGTTGTAGGTCGGTTGTATATGTAGTTGGTACGGACATAAAATGGATTGGAAAGCGCGCCTGTGTGCAGTGGGGACACAGGCGACATACTTACCTGTCACAACACAGGCGTGCTTCTACAGAGCCCTGATGTTCAACTCGAGGGAGGACTTCAGTCAATGTCTGATCGCGGCGGAGTTGAGACGTCTTGGAACAGTATCCCATTCATTGTGCCCCGTGTTATTGTGTTAAGTTGTAATCTCAAGTAATTCGTTAGTTTGCTAGAAACAGTGTAGCGCACCCAGTGTGTTTTCATAGCACGAAAACCATCGTGCCTAATGGAATAAATTCTGACATATCCGACACACACATAGATGTATATAGTACTCATTCTCATATGAAAAAGTTGTAGTACAAAAAGGTTTTATGGCAATACTTCGTTTGAGTTACATAATGGTTAATTATCATTTCATATTTCCTGTATGTAGCTATGTCGTGCGTGGTACAGAACGCTTACTGGTCGAGTGATAAGATTTGCACTTGCCGGTAGGTATATGTGATTGTATCGCTGCACACTACCTATTGCGAGACTAGCTAATAAAGGCATTGGTATTTCCAATGCTTGAATAAGTTAGTGACAGTATTTTAATAACTCAGAAATACATTAATTTTCAACCATTATATTGGGGTTGAAACATAAGGTCGCAACTTAAATTTAACACTTGACAGTTCAAAATACCAAACTTAAATATTTAAATACCACTTGTCCTTGATATTTTATAGACTTTACTGCGAGAGGGTATTTTATGAGATAGAAACATTTTGACGTAAAGGTCAAACTTTCACCCCTAGTACTTAGCTCAGTTGTAGAACTAATTGAATAAATGATTTTCTTTTCCAGCAAATATTTAAGGGGAATGCGCACGTAGCCATCTTCTTCAATTCTACATAATTATAACAGTACCTGGGCGACCGAGCTCTGCTCAGGTGATAACAGAGTAAACGAATTTTCCCTGATATGAGAGACTTAGCAAGACCGTTTTTTCGCCCCGTAACCGCAATATTGCAACTTTCATTAAAATCGTTAGAGCCGTTTTCGAGAACGTGATTACAAATATACAAAAAAAACAAAGTTGCTTCAAGTATCTGTCTGTGTGACCGCTTAGATCTTCAAAACTCTGCAATGTATTTCGATACGGTTTTCGCCATCATCCAAAGAATTATTTCCGAAAACGTTATGTGCTTTAAGACTTTTATATTGAACTTAGATAAAGCACGGAAATCTCAATATATTACTGAAAAATACGAAGATCTTTTTTATTTTATTCTTTCCTTATATTTTAATGTTTTAACATGTTATGTGCGAAGTAGGGAAGAGTCTCTAGTAAATCATATAACAACTACTATGAGTGCTGCTACTCAACTTAGACACGATTCGTTTGCACTGTAAAGTTTTTTAACAAGCTGTTACTCGTTGCTTTCACGCTGTTGATAAAATATTTTCATGCAAAACTCCTCCGTATGAAATTGTGAAGCATGAAAATTGTTTCTTTATTCAATGGAACAGGTAACTGAAAGTAATGGCGCTAGTATACTTAGTTTCAAGCCACGTCATTGGTTGAAATTGTTTTAATGTAATTTAATATTACAAACTAGCTTGACCTCATTGGTCAGATTAGGTCTTAGCTATTGGTGTCGCCTTCTACAATGAGCTTTGACAGACCTTCTCCATTCTTTTTTCAAAAAGCCTAGTTCGACAACATTTTCTAAAGAAAATCGATTCAAGATTTCATGTAACATCGGTAAAACGAAATCACGGTGTTTGACACACGCGCCGTAAAAAGGTGAACAGAGTGTAGGCACAGGTATGGCACCAACTTTTTATGACGTAATCCTCCATAAAGGAGGAAATCTCCCGACCCTAAGGACGTGAAAAGGGGCTAAATATATTTTCATGGTCAATGCTGCCTATACGAAGCTAATAATATGACACCGAGGTCGTATAGTGCGGGACTATTTTATGCGTTTTAATATTCATAAAAGTAACGAACAGATACACTTACGCACTTTAGTAGACGCGACCTAGTTACAATGTGTGGTTCATAAAATCTTATACATAAAGTTCCCTTTTTCGCGAATAAACTCGATTTTTGCGAAAAAGGTTTTAAGGAATAAACAAATCCCATTTTATTGGGTTTTACGAAACGAATAAAAATCTAAGATTTATAGACGACGTAGTAGTTCTCTGTTTTAATGTGAAACTATTTCAGTTTTGTTTACAGTTCAGAATTTTTGTGCTTGAATCTGTCGAAGAAATTGGCTGGATAACAATAATGGAGTCCCTCTAGTGATATTAAATGCCTATAGTTGAACAGTGTCGGAGGAGCTCGAGGCTAAATAATAACAGCCGCTCGGGTCGATCTTTAGGTCAAGCCGTCCTTGCCTAGGTTGGTCTGTGGATAAGTGACCACCTATTATATACCGAGTTTCCTCCGTGCCTCGGAAAGCACGTTAAGCCGTTGGTCCCGGGTGTCATTTGTAGATCTTTGACAGTCGTTAGGTAGTCAGTCTATAGTCTGACAACCAGTCTTACCAAGGGGTATCGTATTACCCAGTACTAACTGGGCTGTGGAAGTCAGATAGGCAGTCGCTCCATGTAAAATACTGGTATTCAGCTGCAACTGGTTATACTGGAAGCCGAATAGCATCCTGCACGAATGGCGCGCGGAGGCACTACGTCGGGAGGAAACTCCGCTGCCGCGGCAAATTGCCGCTCAGCGGACAGACCTCCGGCGTGATCTCATGGCGACATGGAGAGAGCGACTGTCGCAACCCCGTGCAGGGCACGCCACCATAGTGGCGATAAGTCCCCTCTTTGAGGAGTGGCTAGAGAGGCGCCACGGCGCCCTCACCTACCGCCTGACGCAGGTCCTCACCGGACACGGTTGTTTCGGGAGGTTCCTGCACCGAATCGGGCGGGAGGAAACGCCCGGGTGTTTCCACTGTGAGGATCGTCCGGAGGACACGGTGGAGCACACCGTGGAGGTTTGCCCCGCTTGGGCGGAGCACCGCCGTGTCCTCGTAGCGGCGATTGGCGGCGGCGATCTCTCGCGTCCGGCCTTGGTTCAAGCCATGGTCCGGAGCGAGAGGGAATGGGAAGCCGTCACCTCCTTCTGCGAAGCAGTCATGCTAGTGAAGGAGGTGGCGGGACGTGAGAGGGAAAGAACCTCACGTCCCAGTCGCCGCGGGAGACGCCCTGGGCGTTGGGGGTCACGTGGTGGCTCCCGGCCACCGTAGGCGCGGGCCTGTGGACGGCGAGTTATGGGCTAGCTCGCCGTCCGGCCGTCTTATGACGACAGGCCGTGTCGACGGCGCGTTCGTGTTCCACGTGCGCCTCAAAGAGATGTCAGCAAATAAGTAGGGGTCCGCAAGGACCGATGCCTGCCAGGGCTGCGGGACTGTTCGAAAGAGATACCGTGGCCCTGGAATACAAAGGGCAAAGAAGGAACATGGATGGGTTTTAGTCAGTACAAGTCTGACACTCCCTTCCGCTCCGCCCAGAGTGGGGGGGGTCATTTGATGATTTCCCATCCGGAAAAAAAAAAAAAAAAAAAAAAGCCGAATAGCATAGTTGGGAAAACGCTACGCAGATGATAAGTTGTACAGTGTCCAACGATTCGACATGTTAAAGAAAGAAAGACGGAAAATATATTTATTTGTCGGAAAGACATGACGTCCATACAAAATGACAAAACAATAAACATACAACGCATAACAAATATTTATAAATACAACAGGACGGAACAAAAAAAAGTTGTCAGCTTGCACGTCGTGACTGCGACAAGCAGGTTACTCAACATGATGCTGTGCTGTGAGGGGCTCACAGCACAGCGCTGGTTAACATTACATTAAGATTAAACATTCTTCCGGCTTCTACGCCTCGCCTTAACGATTGACCATCCTTTTTTTTTTGTAGGATGTTCCTTCCTTGCCCTTTGTGTTCCAGGGCCGCAGTATCTCTTTCGATCAGTCCCGCAGCAACGTTTGACCATCTCCAAGAAAGAATCTACTTCTTCTCTAGCTCCGATGTCTGGTTATTCTCTTATGAAGCCAAGAGAAGAAGCAAAATTAGCCTATCCCGTTCCCATTACTGGGACACAAGCTATGAGAGGGACTGAGTACTAACCACGCACGGCCAGTGCGAGTTGGTGGATGACATGTCTTCGAATTGCAGGATGTTTTTTTCACCGTTTTGAGAGCAGCTGTGATAAAATAGGTTACAGAAACAGGGTGAGACAAGAAAGCTTCATGCAAATGTTCAATCGATACCAAATGTTTTGTCTCAATATCTACTCAATGTTCAATGTAAATACATAACACTGTTAAGGTACATAACGAGACAGTTGCGTGTGGCAGCCGACGGGAGCAACAAAAATAATTGAATACATAATTGATTAATAGCCATTACAGTGTGACAGATATTGATTGCTATCGATGTGGTGGTAAATGTTGGGTTCTGTTGACTCTTCGGTAATGTTGTGGTCTTAGTACTTGTTTACATGTCCGTGATGGCTTTTTCAAGTATTACTTTGATAAATGTCTTCAATTCTTGATATTAAAACGTAAGTGATATTTTTCTTGTATTTCACTTTTATCACGCTTGTAATCTGCGAAAGGAAAGATAGAGATGTATATGATACGGTAAAAATGATAAATTAAAAATTATTAATAATTATCCATCATTATTAATAATTACCTTATGATTTGGTAAATATGAATATAAAATTGAAATTCATCACATTTAGCAGTTGCTATTAATAATTCACTACGCTCGTCGATAATAACATAATTTAATAATAATTAAATACTTTTAATAATTTCATAATAATTACCTACATTATGGTTATGCAATACATTATTAAAAATAACTAACCTAACAATGTATTATGTATATATTCATAATTATACAACCAATTAAATTTATAATTTCTAATAATTTATATGATATTATTGAATTGCTGCTTAGCCCTCTTCCTCTCTCCTAATGTTGCTGTGCCCGACAGGGTCCATAATGATCTTTTACCTTGTTACATCATCTATGTAATACTTATGGAATGCAATAAAAATTTGAGTATTGAGTATAAAAGTAGTAAAATAAGACACTCAAGTTTATTTGTCCAGTAGGTATTTATTTATAATACCACAGTAATTGTGCTAAAAAATAACATAACTAAAATAAACTTACATGCAAAATTGTTTATTCATAAGAACCAAGAGTGAGCGTAGTGAGCTCGGGACTTATCACACCCCGACTCAGACAGGTTAGGTTCGAAGGGGATGGCAGGGTCTAGTGAGCGAGCGAAGTGAGCGAACTAAGACCCTGGCATCCCTTTCGTGTTAGGTTACTTTGAACCCTGCAAACAGAAATAGGAGCCCCGCGCAGACTACACCTTATCTACAATATAGTGGTTAATAAACTTATTTTAGTTTTTTTCTGTGTCCTTGAATTATTTATTAATTGAATTATCACACTGGTCGTATTGAACAACTAGTTACTAAAAATTTTTATTTTCAAGTTGCCGTTTTAAACATTTGTATTCGCCCACGGTTTGTTGCCTACTTAGTATTTCAGTAGTCCATATTCAGTATTTTTGACACCTTTAACTTTAATTTATTTTCGTTCATTTAAAAACTACCCAAATCTTAATAACAATAATTATTATTTAATTTTGCAAAAGAGACTTTTGTAGCTCTTAGCATTGCACAAAACGCGCATTTTTCTTCATTTACAGCGTTTATTTACTACATTTATCGGTACTAAGGTTACATTATTAATAATCACTGATAAATGTGATTAATTTCTTAGTTTTCGACTTTCGGTAATTATTAATAATGATGTATAATTATTAATAATTTTCAATTAATCACATTTACCGTAATATATATACCAGAAATGCATTCACGTTTCGATCATTATATTTGAATCTAAAGTAATAAGGGGCTTTGTGTCATTTATTTCATAACCTCTCCGAAAACAGTGAAGGAAAACATCGTGAGGAAACGGTGTAGGAAAATATGTTCTAGCGTTAAAAATTCGAAGACATAATTATGAACTCCTCCAAACCACACCAAGCCCGCGTGGTGAATTACAGTTCACTCTCTCTCTCAAAGAGAGAAATCCTGTGTCGTGGCAGCGGAAACAATAGCTGATTATGCTGACATGAGTAAGGAAATTACTTCTTCTATTCCAAACGATATTTTACTTACTTTTAAGTAAAATTATGAAAAAAATCGTAGTCATAAATAAGGATCTTCAAATCAAAGATTGACCTTTCAGAAGGTTTCTTAGATTAGAACGTGGTGATTAGAAAGTCGACATTAAGTTTATCTTGAAATTTCTGAGGAAAAATGTTGTCAGCGAATTTTTTCGGAGCAATAAGTAGATTGACGTTGACTTTTTTTTTTCAGTCTTCAAATATTTGTTAAATATCAAACCAGTATTCTTAAGTGGGCACACTGGTTGATTTCGTTAATTATGTTTAAGATTCGTGTGTGACTGGGGGCGAACCTTTTGCCAACAACCAGATATGAATCGAGACAACCTGCGTGCAACAATAAAAAAAAACAAATCGAAAAAGGTAATAACTTATACCTACCTACATACGTATTTAGTTGTAAATTAAATACAAACTCAGGCGTATGGACGAAGGAAAAGGAGTTTATAGGGATTGTAGCAGGTGGCGTTATATAGAAGACATTATAGAGGAGCTCGTGGTTAAATAGTAACAGCCGCTCGTATCGATCTTTAGGTTAAGCCGTGATTGCCTAGGTTGGTCTGTGGATGGGTGACCACCCATAATATACCAAGTTTCCTCCGTGCCTCGGAAAGCACGATAAGCCGATGGTCCCGGCTGTCATTTGTAGATAAAGATCTACAAATGACAGCCGGGACCAACGACCGACGACAGTTGTTACAGGTAGTCTCTGGCTCAAAAACTCTGACTACCAGTCTTACCAAGGGTATCGTATTACCTAGTACTAACTGGGTTGTGGAGGTCAGATAGGCAGTCGCTCCATGTAAAATACTGGTATTTAACTGCATCCGGTTAGACTGGAAGCTGACCCTAGCATAGTTGGGAAAAGGCTAGGCAGATGATGAACAGGAGGCGTTATGTAGTTTCTGCCTTTTTCCACAAGAAAAGGCTTGAGTTTATATTTGTATGTAAATACAAACAAAATAGTACATCCTCAATGTGTTTCTATTACCACTGGAGTGCCAAAACATAACAATGACAGCGCCATAACGTGGCCATAACAATCAATCCTGAACTTTTACTCGACGCACGTACCAACTAGACAAATATTCTAAAAAAAGCGTGTTTTTATTTTGATTGCGCCTATTCAAACACATTTTGGTTTTATTTTTTATTGATTTTTGTCATTGTGCAATTGTTTTGTGCCTACAAAGTCTAGAGCTCACGAGACAATCATTACTATTAAAACATTGCAGAATAGCTAATCTTTTCTCATCACAATCATTTAAGCGCAGGCCACACCACCAATTAGCTAGAGAGCGAGCTGGGGTGCAAAGCGAGGCGAGAGAAACAATTTCTTTTTATTTTTTTAATCGTTGCCCCACACTAGGAATTTCTCCTGTATCGTGGGTGCGTTTACAAACATTTAAACTCACATACACAAACAGAAAGACTCGGAACAACTACCCGTACTGGCCATACAAATATTTGTTCCGTGCGGGAATCGAACCCGCGACACGAAGCGCAGCAGTCAATCGCTCAGCCACTGCGCCAACCGTGCTGTCGATATTTAAACTAAAGCTTTGGCGAGCTAAACTATGTTGGTTTACCCCTGCGGTCCTATTCACCCCGTTTTACGGTACCAGCGTTGCTATTCGTTTACCTTGAACGCCTCGCCCGCTCGCTTGCCCGTACGTCCGTAGTTATGTTGCTAGCAAGATCTCTAAATGATTAAGTATAACTAAGTAAATAAAAGAGAGTACTTTTTGATAACATAATCAAATTAATTCAATGTTAAAATCCCTTTCAATGTTTTGTCTCTATTCACCCCTGCGGTCGTATTCACCCCGTTTTACCCGGTATCGTCGGATATTTCGTTCACATCGTTTGTATCGCTGACGTAGCTTAGCTTTGTAGTTCGCGGTGTGAACCAAAGTATGAAAAGAGGCTGGCAGTGGACGGCGAGTTATGGGCTAGCTCGCCGTCCGGCCGTCTTATGACGACAGGCCGTGTCGACGGCGCGTTCGTGTTCCACGTGCGCCTCAAAGAGATGTCAGCAAATAAGTAGGGGTCCGCATGGGCCGATGCCTACCAGGGCTGCGGGACTGTTCGAAAGAGATACCGTGGCCCTGGAACACAAAGGGCAAAGAAGGAACATGGATGGGTTTTAGTCAGTACAAGTCTGACCCTCCCTTCAGAGCCGAACGAAGTATGAAAATACGATAGCTGGCAGTGTGCCCTGCGCTTTATGCTTTTTATTATGCTTAGCTTTCCCATCATCGGCAACGAATGAGTTGATTGGATTGGATTATTCTACTGAACCTTTAAAAAACAGACAAACTCTGAGACTTACATAACAAAGAAAATAATCACTCCATAATCCACACCTAAAAGCATTTTTAAATATAAACCACCTATCGTACATTCTCCTTTTATTTAATTCACAAAGCTTTGAATATTTCTCAGAACACTAATGTACCTCTTCGCCCTTTGTGTTGACAGCGAGTAAATGAAAATGTGCATGTTTAAAGTTGGTACTAGAGCTCTTTAATCTACCGCAGAGCTTGGAATAGTTTATTGTCAACAACTTGGTAGTTAGGTATGTACAGTGTACATATCTATGTACCAGTGTTATTCAAAGAGCATTAACCTCAGAGCTTAATAGTACGAGATAGTTGCACTGTAATTATTATACAAGGTGTAAACGGACTCTTCACGAAGCCGTTAACCAAGCATTCTGTACATCAAGCTCAGTAACTCTACGCAAAAATTGTTGATGGACGACTTTTTTTTTGAGGTGAAAAATCACGTTTTACGGTAAAACTCAATGTACTCAAAACATTGTGCTGACGGATGCATTCAATAACCCGGGTCATAGACCTATTAAAATTAAAGTTATAACTTTAAAAACTAGTATTTCAAAAAATAAACTTGTGGAAAAGTTGGAACTTTCACCTCCAATATCTCTGTTAGCTCCTTCAGTAACTCTCTGTAGGCTCTCAGGTATGGTCCATCGCAAAAAAAAAATATCGCAGTGACGGGGAGAACAAGTGCCTTTTGGCGTTGTTAAGGGTCTATTTACACCCTGTATTTTGCTATTAAATCTGTGGAGAGACTCGTGGCTAAATAATAACAGCTGCCAGGTCTATCTTCATAGTTAAAAACCGCTTACCAAGGGTGGACCCCGGCAGGTGATTCAAGATAGATGGTCATTCCATGTAAAATACTGGTATTCAGTGGCATCCGGTTATACTGGAAGCCGACCCCAACATAGTTGAGAAAAGGGTAAGTAGATGATGTGGTTTTGGACAAGAAAACATATCTAAACGTAACATCACGCATATAGTCCCCCGGAAGGGTTAGGCAGAGGTGTACCTTGTTACAGTAACCCATGAAACACGCGGCCAGACAGGCCAGGCTATTGACATCAACCCCACAAACCCAGATTCCGGGCTTGTACTGAGAAATTCTTAAAATAAAGATGAAACTTTCATACGAAGAAATGCCTGTGACCTGAATCTTTGGGTTAAATATTCGTGTTTTGTTCGAGGTTAAAAGCCTAAAATTAGTTAGTAGGCCAAGTTAAACTTGGGTGGAATATTGTCAGAGTTATTTGATATTTCTATTTGTAAGTCTTTAAGTGCAAGTCTTTATAATTCCCAGGAGTTAACAATTAAACACTGACCTCTTAATTAATGCTCTATTTATTTATTACTTACATAACATCACGCTTGTAATCCTCGAAGGGTTAAACAGAGGTGTACCTGATAGTACACTCACTTTTCGCTAGTTATGTTAAAGTCCCTTGTAATAGGGGGCGAGTCTATTGCCAACAACCGAGTACAGATGCAGAGTCCGTGGCTGCTATTGAGAAATTCCTGATGAAAAATTAAATAACAATTAAATTTACCCGTCCCAGGAATCAAACCCAGGCCTTTGCTCAGTGAGTGTCAGTAGTTGTTTTTACCTTCGTTACTTTTTTATGGCTCTCATGGGGCTTTCAGACTAAGGAAGATTAAGTCACCCCTTTGTCATCAAAAACGGGGTGACGAGGGGTCTTAATCCTTGTCAAGAACACCACAGAACTGTTCAAGACCATCAGCTAATAAAGGGTGTAAAGGAGGGGAAAATATGATGTTCCTGTTGTATATTCTAATGCGAGCTATTTTCAAATTAAATAAGTACCACCCTACATGACTAATAGAATCATCATCTGCCTAGACTTTTCTCAACTATGTTAGGGTCGACTGCCAGTCTAACCGAATGCAGCTGAATACCAGTATTTTACATGGGGTGACTACCTATCTGACCTCCACAACTGATGGAATATTATTCCTAATTAACTTTAAGCCGAGCGGTTAAAAATAAAATATAAATAATATCATCATCTTCCAGCTGTTCTATGCTACTTGGGGTCGGCGCAACACGTTTTTTTCTTCCATTCTCCTCTGTCAACCCTCACGCTATCATTAACTTCTTTATCTTTAATATCATTCCTCACATAATCCGGCCATCGTTTCATTTATATTCAACACTCTTTTAGTAGTATGCGATTCGTCAAATATAAATAAATAACAACAACGCTAGAAAAAAACAGAGTTCTTATACCTATGTAAATAATTAATTATTAAATAACACCTCATTTAACCCTATGAACGTCACACCGAAATAAAATCAGCAATGAGTCATCAATTTCCATTTTCTTTATCTTAAAAAAAATCTAAAAGCGTATAAAAATAGCTCGTTGACTCGCGATATCGACATTCCATTCAGTTGGGCACCTGCCATGGCGGTGATTGATTACTCGCTATATTAAAAAGTAAATGAAGTGCCTTTTAAACGCGCCACCTATTCGACAAGGATAAAGTGGATTTACAGCGTGACTTGATGGAAATGTCAAAAAAATTGTCGTAAGTTAGTTTGGTTTTTTGAAACTTTAGCTAAACGACAACGGACAAATTGTCGTGTGATTTTTTAATCATAAGGTTTTTGAATTTATGATTATAAATGCGATGTATGGATGTTTGTTCCACCTCCTTCACGAAAAAACTACTGAACGGATTTGGATGAAATTTAGCACACAGATAGTTTTTAACCTGAATACTTTTTATGCTGGTAGTATGATGCCGTGGGACAATTATTGAACTCCACGCGGGCGAAGCCGCGGGCATAAACTAGTGACAAAATAAACACATGAACATTGAATATTGGTCACTAGGTCGCCTAAATAAGACTGAGGGATTAAAATCAATGGAGCTAGCAGTATGGTCTTCGAAAACTCCAATGACACTAACAAAATAATCATCCATAAAGAGGCTTAACAGAAGTGAAAGACGGTAGGACAAAAAAGTGACTTTCAACCCTCTCCCGGTTCTAAAGGTTTTTACCACTTTACACGTCAGATCTTACATGAATATACTGTCTAAATTATGTTGAAAACTATATTTTAGAGGAATAATGCAATCACACAGACATTCATCACCATCATCAGCCTTTAGCAGTCCACTGCTGGATATAGGCCTCTTCAATGGCACACCACTAGCAGCTACCAGGTGCGACCCAGCAGGCTGGCAGGTAGGCAGGTGCAGGTGTACCCTGCGAAGATCGTCGCACCACCAAGCCTGAGGGCGTCCCATGATTCTACCTCTACGATCATCAGTTCTACGGCTAATATGGCCGGCCCATTGCCACTTCGCTTACTTAGTCTATGAGCTATGTTGACAACTCTGGCTCTCTGTCGGATCACCTCGCTTCGGAAGAGACACCAAGCATAGCCCTTTCCATGCGACCTTTAGTTTATGGACCAACCGTACTGTGAGTGTCCACAGACATTCATGAAAAGCTAAATTTATAATAATGTATTGATAATGAAAACATAGACAACGTTGAACCGAACAAAAGATTTCCTATAAAATACCTGCAATGTAAGTGAATTGATTGTAATGAGATTGCATCGGTGTAATATCGGACGCTTGTGCTTGCCCACCAGACCATAAACAATTCTATAGAAATAGAGATCTTATTCCACAAGTACACGGTGCAGACATCCTTTCTGTCTTTATTTGTTTTGTCTGCGAAATAAAATGCACTGCCCTTAAGACTATTTATTTATAATAAAATAACATTAAAAAATTCTGTTGAAGATGGCGGCTTGAGTAAAAACCCTTTAATATTTGACAATCTAGTACGCACGACAGCCAATCAAGCTTTACAAAACCAGTTTATGCGGATCTCTCATTATATAAGAAATCTATACAAAGTGAGGCCAAGTTATACTGGAAATGTACAGCTTCATGTGCCTTGGCCTCGCTTTGTATAGATTTCCTATACAATGAGAGATCCTCATAAACTGGTTTTGTATAGCTTGATTGGCCGTAATTACCTAAGCTTTTCTGCACGCAAAATACGCGCTTTGACGTGGAGTTGCGGACACCAGCCCGTTATACAATACAATAGCTATGATTTTATTCTCAGTGTTTGGAGCGGACAATATTTTACGACCTACGTTTATTTACAATATGATTTTAGTCCCAGACGAAATGCTTTAATGTGTCATAACATGACATGTGTAAACACTTTACTTAAAAGGCAAAAACGTGGGACTAATTACTAATTTAAGTTAAACAACAAATGCGTCAAATAAATAAATTAAAGAGTAATTTATTGTTGTTCTAATGAGTATCATGTTCAAAACAAAACCTCGAGATTGGTTAATGAGTGTTATAAGCAAACCTTTTGAGAAATAAATTCAAATTACCCTATATTATATTGTTCAAAACTTTTCGACGAAAACTCGTCGAGATGATCAACACATTGTTGAAAGTAATACGATAAAAGTTTAACTTTTGCTTTTAAGGCCTTAATTTTGTTAAATGATAACGAAATTTTATTTGACTAAAATTAACACCATCAACCACAACGTTTTACGCTGCAGTTTAAGTTACACTTGTTAATTCTTTTTTCAATTGACCTAGATACTTAATTTATCAGTGCTTAGTGTCTTTCAAATTCATTGGGCAAACTGACAACAAGTGAAGAAAGATTTGCAGTGCAATCCAAAGAAGACCGTAGGTAGTTAACAAAAGAGAGTTTCTTTGTTAACTCTTATATAACTCCTTCAATCGATACCAAACAGACAGGCGTTAGATCCTTTCACGTCGAACACACAAGGCATTCTAACCAACGTGGAAATCGAACAAATCCTACGGGAATTCTACCCACACATACTGGCAGGTATAAGCCAGAGGAATTTAAAAAAAGAAGAAGAAAACACCACGGTAGAACGAACCGTATTACCAACCTAAAGCCGACTCATTATCTGCCAAGATCCTTTCGAAAGTTAACAAAGATTGCGTCTAATCTAAAAGTTTGAATTGTAAAGTTTGTTTCAGTTAGCTGAAAATCTTTTTGTTTAAAAATTCAATAGACATGGAGAGCAGTTTTTAAAAATGGAAGCGCGAGCTTTTGCATTTTTAAAAGGCAAAGGAATATTTCAGTGGTTTGCGACGATAGAAACGAAATATGCAAAACTTAAAACACAACATAAATTTGAAAGTAAGTTAGTTTATTTATCACCCCTTCACGATTTAACAACTGAACTAATTAAAAAAACAATAAACAATAAACATGGTAAATATCCCGTCTTCTAGTTATAATAACTGAACTAATTTCTAGAAAATTGGACCTACAAGTAGACCCTAAAATGAGTTAGGAGTTGAGGATAAAGCCCATAGGATACTTTTTATCCCGTTAGTAAGTTCCCATGGGATTTATGAAATCCGAGCGAGGTCGTGAGCAAACCCAGATCTGACAAAGGTTCAGGTGAGAATTGAAGTTATAATTAATATAAAGCTCCTGTCGCTCAAAGTGTAAGTAAATTAATTAATTAATAGTATAATTTCCCTCCAGCATAGCGCCGTGAACGTGTTTTCCGTAGGTTCACGTGTAGATTCCAAGGTCGAACAGTTCTGGGTTCTCATTTAAATTTTGTTCAACTTAACATCACGACTGTAATCCCCGACGGGTTAGGCAGAGGCCTGTATCCACAGTTCGCCAGTTATGTTTAAGTTCCTTGTAATACGGGGCAAGCCTATTCCCATCAACCGGGCACAAATCCAGAATCCGTGGCCGCTTCTGAGAAATTCCTGATGGAAAAACCCAATAACACTTGCCTGACCTGAGAATCGAACCCAGGACCTCATGCTCAGCAGTCGTGCTTACGACCACTAGACCTGAGAGCCAGTCACCAGAAAATTAGAATATTAACATAACTTGTGTAAAAGGTAAAAGTAACTTCACAATAAAATTATCATTCATTCGACGTTTCAATAACATTTAGTCAAAACATTTATGTTGGTACTTAACACATTAATATTCGGTTGTGAAAACTCTTCATGTAAAAGTTAGGAACATGAACGAAATACCCACTAATTACGGAACGATTGTTGGCTGTTTGTTTGTATTTACTTATTGTTAGTTAAGCCGAATGATGAGTTGTAATTCGTGAATTAGCTGCGTAATTATTTCGGTTGATTTCGAAAATCTATTTCTTGGCAGTTATATATCTTCATTTGTAGCAAAATGAATTTGACGATCTGAATGTTTTTATTTATCAGTAAACGTATTGTTATCTAAATCTTCATCTGGTACAATCAGTGCCGTACACTGACACTTTTTTCAGAGTAAAAGAGCACATACAGGGCATTGACTGTACTAATTGAAGGTTTAGCGAATATTAATATATAAGGTCTAACTATTCATACACGAAATATTTTCAGGGAATCATCTAACGGCTATAACAAAGCCATTTCAAGGGTTTTTTTTTATCTGAGTCATCATCATCTGCCTAGCCTTTTCCCAACTATGTTGGGGTCGGCTTCCAGTCTAACCGGATGCAGCTGAATACCAGTATTTTACATGGAGCGACTGCCTATCTGACCTCCACAACCCAGTTAGTACTGGGTAATACGATACCCCTTGGTAAGACTGGTTGTCAGACTTTTTGGGCCACTGACTACCTATAACGACTGTCAAAGATCTACAAATGACACCCGGGACCAACGGCTTAACGTGCTTTCCGAGGCACGGAGGAAACTCGGTATGTAATGGGTGGTCACCCATCCACAGACCAACCTAGGCAAGCGCGGCTTAACCTAAATATCGATCCGAGCGGCTGTTATTACTTAGCCACGAGCTCCTCCTTTTTTTAATCTGAGTATACATAAAAAAAAAAAAAAAATATTACTTGACCCACAAAATAAATACTGGCTCCTTATTTTTAAGCATCCATTACGCTAGTTTACTACGTCGTATTTACCTACTGTCATTGTTAGAATATGGGAGTAAAGGTTTTATGCAAAAAGTCTCAAAAATTTTAGAACTACAATAATTTAGTAAAAAAAAAACATTCAGATAATTTTTTTTTCGTTGCTATGGCGACTTTACGACTTATAGAAGTTAAAATATTTCGTGTATGAAAAGATAGACCTTATATATTCGTTTCCAATGGATGTTATGTCTACTGTCTTGGACTAAAAAAAAAAAAAAAAAATTAATGTTGCAGCACCATGCTGACATGCTTATGGCCTTGTACAGGACCAATTTCATTTGTTTTATCTTTTCTTATATACTTTTTTAAATTTTTTTTGTTTTATTGTTAATTCAACCATTTTTTTTTGTTTTGTCTTGTGTCAGTCTAATAAATACTTTTTCTTTCTTACTATTATGTCATCATCATCATCTGCCTAGCCTTTTCCTAACTATGTTGGGGTCGGCTTCCAGTCTAACCGGATGCAGCTGAAATACCAGTATTTTACATGGAGCGACTGCCTATCTGAACTCCACAACCCAGTTAGTACTGGGTAATACGATACCCCTTGGTAAGACTGGTTGTGAAACTTTTTGGGCCACTGACTACCTAACGACTGTCAAAGATTTACAAATGACACCCGGGACCAACGGCTTAACGTGCTTTCCGAGGCACGGAGGAAACTCGGTATGTAATGGGTGGTCACCCATCCACAGACCAACCTAGGCAAGCGCGGCTTAACCTAAAGATCGATCCGGGCGGCTGTCATTACGTACCCACGAGCTCCTTACTATTATGTATTCTGTGCTAAGACAAACAACTTTTCTGATAGTGTAATGCTTTAGACCAGAGGTTCCCAAACGTTTTCAGTTCGCGGCGCATTTCCAGGTTTAATATTTTGCCTCGGCGCCCTAGCTAGTCGATAAAGCTGAGTTTTTATAATAGTGCTGACACACAAGGATACATTTGAAAATCGGGGTTCACATAAATAAAGTGTTGCAAAAGGAATGATAATTCTTAGAAGTTTTGAATTTAAAGTTCTGTTTGAAATGAATTTTGGACCAATATCCTATAAATTGTACTATTGAAAAAGTCATACAAAATAGCAGTTGCAGTGAAAACTAAACTTTCTGTTCGGTTTTTAAAGCTACTTTTCTAATAACATACATGCGTTTAGAGTTCTGGAGAGGCAATTGACAACGAGGGATATTGTGTGGATATTGCACGACCTCAACGCCGTATCCCTAATCATGTGTGATATATCGGTGGCAATATTAGCCAAGGCCATGCATCTTCCTCTTCGCTTGTGTCGGCATTAGCAGTATAAGAATAAGTCAGGCTGTAGTGAATAAATGGCTAGTCAGCTCTGACTAGCCATTGTTGGGGCGCTAACTGCCTAGGGATTACCGTAAGGTTTATTCGGAATATTTCGCTTTATTGAAATTGTGGAATATTATTCTGTAGTGCAATTTAAACTTGATCAATGTGTTATATGTGACTACAGGGCGATCCTACTAATCCTACTGATATTTTCAATGCGAAAGCTTGTGAAGATGTCAGAATGTAGATGTACGGATGTTTGTTACTCTTTTACGCAAAAACTCCTGAACGGATTTTGAAGTAATTTAGCACACAGATAGTTTATAACCTGGATTAACCCAGGATAATTTTTAGTTCGATAGTATGATCCCGTGAGACAATTATCGAACTCCACGTGGGCGAAGCCGCGGGCATACGCATATGTTTTAGTGATATTGATAAATTAACCAATCAAAATAGCGAAGTATTCGTCAGCCATTTTCAACATTACCAGCATGCACGGCTAGTTACTAGCGGATGCTAGAACTTATCAACACATGTCGTATATGTGGAGGTCAATAGATGGCCTTTAAAATAAAACGATAATACTGACTAGCTGGAATTAAATTCACCTACCTATACTTAAACGATTCAACTATGAATCAATTCTATGAAAATAATTGTGAGTTCACATGAACTACACACCATTGTTAGGTTCCGCAGAAACATCGTTCCAGCGTTTTCTTTTACGTTTAGTTAATCGAGGAAAATAAAGGTTTCACACTGTTTTACTTTCAAGGAAAAAAATCTTCTCACGTCCCTTTCATTCCATTTCGTTGGACAAAGGTGAGGCGGGATATAAAATCCTGGGGATTTATTTATTGACTTTAATAATGCCCAACATTTAAGGTAAATCTACGGATAATAGGGTGATAGATATACAGGTAGATGTTGTGCAGAGATTGGGTGACGTAATAAGGATTAGGGATGCACCTCACCCTACAACCACTAAAGAGATGGGTACAGAAGGCCCGCTACTCAATTCCTGACAACGACCAAAAAGAGACGCACATACTATAGGCTAAGCGCCCATCACCAAACCAATCCAACCGCCAAACCAATGAAACTGCCAAATCAATCAAACTGCCAAACCAACCCAACCACCAAACCAATCAAACTACCAAATCAATCAAACCGCCAAACCAATCCAACCGCCAAACCAATCAAACTGCCAAATCAATCAAACCGCCAAACCAATCCAACCGCCAAACCAATCAAACTGCCAAATCAATCGAACCGCCAAACCAATCCAACCGCCAAACCAAATGAATCGCCAAACCAACCTTTTGACGCTTTTTTTTTTTTTTTTTTTTTGGATGGGAAATCATCAAATGACCCCCCCCACTCTGGGCGGAGCGGAAGGAGTGTCAGACTTGTACTGACTAAAACCCATCCATGTTCCTTCTTTGCCCTTTGTGTTCCAGGGCCACGGTGTCTCTTTCGAACAGTCCCGCAGCTCTGGCAGGCATCGGCCCATGCGGACCCCTACTCGGTTGCTGACATCTCTTTGAGGCGCGCGTGGAACACGAACGCGCCGTCGACACGGCCTGTCGTCATACGACGGCCGGACGGCGAGCTAGCCCATAACTCGCCGTCCACAGGCCCGCGCCTACGGTGGCCGGGAGCCACCACGTGACCCCCGACGCCCAGGGCGTCTCCCGCGGCGGCTGGGACGTGAGGTTCTTCCCCTCTCACGTCCCGCCACCTCCTTCACTAGCATGACTGCTTCACAGAAGGTGGTGACGGCTTCCCATTCCCTCTCGCTCCGGACCATGGCTTGAACCAGGGCCGGACGCGAGAGATCGCCGCCGCCAATCGCCGCTACACCTTTTGACGCTTCAGTTTTCGATAATGTTTTGCCCGTTATTATTCCACATATTTTACACAAAGTGAAGAGTCTAATCAAAAAATTATCGGAAAAGAAAAATTAATCATTATTGAACCGATCCAGTGATAAATGATTTCGGCAATCCGCTTCTTTCACTCACCTACGAAATAAACTAAAAAAAAAAAAAAAAATGGAACATCTGTTCCATTTTTTTTTTATCTAAACGATGAACGTGGAATAAAAACAAAAACGAACACTCACTTGAGGGAGGCGTGCGCTTTACGGACACCGAAGTCAAACTAAAAGACTATCTGAAACAAATGCCAGACGTGACTGCACTTGCACTTAATGTGCACCTGAATTAAGCGTGTCTATCATCATCAGCCAAAAACAGTACACTATTTGACATAGGCCTCTTTAATCGCACGCCACTTAACTCGATTCTCGGCAACTCTCATCCAGTTGATGCCAACTACCCTATGAAGATCGTCGCTCCACCGAGCCTGAGAGTTTCCCACCTTACGCTTGCCTATTCGCGGTCTCCACGCAAGAACACGTCGCACAGCGTGTCTATGTGTACGTGCATTTTCACTAGATGTATGGAGCCGACCTTCTGTCCTCATATTTTTGTGTGACACAACAGTATTAGGAGATTAGTTGCCCCAGTGAGGGTGATACTGAAAGGAGCTAGCTAAGAACATTAAAGATGTCATGGTGCATTACTATTTGCTATGTTGAATGTCACAAGTTGTTGCTTGTTTCCTGTTGGTTGTAACAGGATTTATTAACAATTTAATCCGTCACAGTCCTCCCAAAAAAGTTCAGCGAATCGTTTTTTCGAATAATTGGGATATACTTTTTTTTATAAAGCTCCCTACCTGAAAACAATCCTGTTGATAGCTATAGCAGCACTCAATATACTACAGCGAATTTCATAACGATTGCTTTCAAGTTGCTCTCAAAACGGTGAAGGAAATCAGCATGTCCTAGAAAACAAAAAATCGAAGACAATGTGTAACATCAAACGTCTAACATAACATAGCATCACGCCTGTAATCCCCGATGGGTTATGCAGAGGTGTACCTAACAGTACACCTACATTTCGAAAGTTATGTATAACTCCCAGGTAATAGGGACGAGCCTATTGCCATCAACCGGGCACAAATCTAGACTCTATGGCTGCTACTGAGAAAAATCCTGATGGAAAAATGAAAAAAAATGACACTTTGCCCGACCTGGGAATCGAAACCCAGGACCTCATACTCAGCAGTAGCGCTTGCGACGACTAGACCAACGAGGCAGTAACCATAACCTATTATATTGATTACAGCGTTCTCCTTCTTGTAGAAAGGAGGCCTTTGTTTCATTATTGGAAATATGAAATGTTGATTATGCCTACTACTCGTTTCAAAGCAGAAAAAACCTTCCGATGAAATTTATACAAATAAACAAAATTGAAGTGTCTGTTTGTTATATCAAAATAACAGCTTTTTACTGAATGCATATGAAAATATACGACACTTATAACAAAAACACATATTTTTGTCAGTCTGTTTGTTGTTCCGGCTAATCTCCAAAACGGCTAGTTCGATTTTGATTAAAATTTTATTGGCAGATAGCAGATGTTATAAGGAGTAACTAAGGCAACTTTTTTTTTTAAATATAACTGTTCCGTGCAAAAAAAAAACATAAAAATCCTTGAAATTGGTAACTAGTGCTGGTTGGTTGGTGGAAGTAATATTTTGTAATAATTTCATGCGAACAAAGGTCACGGGCAACAGCCAGTTATCAAATATATTTTCCCCTAAACAACTGAATTCAATATCCATTAATACCCCAACCCGCTTACTCTTCAATTCCATATTCAAAACAAACATTCAACACTGTCCGTCTATATTATTTTAGTGGTATACTATATTTATGTTACCCGTACGTCAGGTGCACCTTTCTAAATTGCTAGTGAGCCTGCCTTCCTGTCCCAAATACGACTGTCAGACCCTTATCAAGCTCTAATTATACATTACAGCCGTTTTCATTTGGACACTCCGATATTCTGGTGGATTTCTTCAGTGACAATTTACTGTGTGACGTCGCTTCTTAGGTAGGACGGTTTTGCATGTTGGGTTTTGAAAATAGAATGGTTAAATTTAATGTGCGTCGTTTGTTGTTTTCATTCTTTTCAGTTTTTAAATGACGTATGTTTAGATCATCATTCTATCTCTGTCTTCTTCAAACTTTTGACTGAAACAGAACGATATTTAAAATACGTTTAGTCTTAAACACGTTTAGTGATTTGTTTAGGGGTTTTTTTGAGGTACAATACAGGTTTCATAAAAAGCCAGTCTAGGAAATTTGGTGTGAATTGTGATTGCAAAATTGTCACCAAATTAGGCCGACGTGTAAATTTATGATGTGATTGTAAATCCATGAAACTTTTTCCAACAAAACATTAATGTAGCCAATGAACATTAAAATAAACAGTAAAATGATGACTAAGCACTAATTACAATAAAACACAGCTTTAATAGTCATGAATTCATGAAATATTATACTCTAAAGACCATAAAAAGTTATTAGATGTCTCATTTTTTATGGACATCAGACTTTTTCGTTCGAAAGTCGTACAACAAGAGCTGTTGCTTTTTATGATTACTATAGTCTTAAAACAGGAGTTATGATGTCATTAGTGTTCTATTATATCCTTGGAAGTGCAATAATGCCGCGCAAATATTTTTATTTTGCGTAAAGAAAATTTTAATTTAGAAATATAATTAGGGTTTGAATTGATTAATGTCTAGTCTGGGAATGTTGGAATTTTTATTTTTATTTTTTGCTACCTAAATTATAACTGTAACTGTTTAAAGAGCTAAGCTTGTGCTAATATTTCTTTGTTCTTATTCATAATCATGATGACTTCAAAAGTTAGATTTAATATTAATATGTAATAACTAATATACAAACTGTATTTTCCAACACATGTGGAAGCCTCTATATGGCGCAACACCGCGACTGCACTTTCAAAATAAATAGATTTTCCCCACATCTCGTCTGAAATGAATTTATAATTCCCTAAAGGTAAAATTAAACCCCCTGTATCTATACTGACTACCACCGGTTCTCAGAAATGAGTCATTCGGATATCACTTTTCTATAAATAACCGTGTGGGTGAGGTACTACTCCAATAATTAATGTATTGGCGTTGGTAGAAAGACTAACCTTCTTCTATTGTAGGAATTATATTAATATCTCATTTAGCCGGAAATATAATAATAAAGTATGAAAAGCATTTTCCTTTTTTGTTACAAAATAATTTAATATTAAACCGTAGATAGTAAGCAAAATACATAGATACAGAGCTTCAAGAATCTTTTGGCACTCGAATGACATGATTTTTGGAGTTAGTTCCCATTTTGCCCAGCCACCAAAATATCCTTGAGACTCTACTCAGTATTTAAAACTTTTCTTGATATTTTACAGCGGGTTAATAAAAAAAAAATTGTTTGATAAGACGTTACTTTATTAAGGTATGGCAACATTAAAAAAGAACAACTTTGTTGTTTCTCACCAAGTATTATATGTGTCGGATTGTCAGGATTTACATGCTCGTACTCATCACGGCTCTGTAGAAGCACGTTGTGGTGTGTGTAGACTTGTAAGTAGATCGCGTGATGTCACCACTGGCGTACTTGCGATTAATTTTACCTCCGTACCAATGACAAGATCTGACATATGTATAAGACTTTTCATACAAATATTAATTCCAATATCCAGATTCGAGAACCAATAGTATCACCTCCAACAATCTCCTGGGAAATTCGTGAGACGCGCAGTCGTCGGTGCGTCGCCCGAGATTGCAGCTATTACTTCTAACACCCTCTGTTTGCCGCCAAATAGTTATGCCCTCCCCTAAATTATTAGCCCCAGGTACACACCTGAATGTATGTGGGCTACGCTGAGGGAATCGAAAAAATAGGGGAAGAAAATTGGAGTTTACTACACTTATATGTCTTCTACTCACTTATTACGATCACTTTGTATTGATATAGCGTTTTAAGGAAATGATTGTCGGATTTTTGGGGTGGCTTTAAGTGCTGGTGTATTTCTTTTTGTGTGTTTATTGGTTTTTGTTGTAAGTAGACCCTTAATGGTGGTGGTAAGTAACATTTTACGAACCATGATAGTAATAGTTAAATACGTGGGTTACTTCTGGTTTAAAGTACCTATAGAGAAGAATTGAGCGAAGGGATGAACGAAAGGCATTTGCATGTGGTGGAGATGAGAATGCTAAGGGCGATGTGTGGTGTTACGCGAATGGATAAAATAAGAAAAGAGTATATAAGAGGAAGTCTGAAAGTGGCGCCGGTTACTGAAAAGTTGTGTAGTAATCGGTTGTCGTGGTATGGGCATGTGATGCGGAGGAATGAGGAAAATGTTGTGAGGAAAGTTTTGAGTATGAATGTGGATGGGTATATGAGTAGAGGAAGACCAAAGAAACGATGTATGGACCGTGCAAAGAATGAAATGGCAAGAAAGGAGGTGTCTGGCGAGATGACGAGTAATAGAGAAGCATGGAAGAAGAAAACATGCTGCGCCGACCCCAAATGAATTGGGATAAGGGCAAGAGAATGATGATGAGAGAATATTTTTATCACGGTCTTTAAAGTTCACGCCTATAGTACAAGAGAAAATCTTTAGGTATACCAGTTTAAAGGACAATAAACTCCCTCGTTGGTCTAGTAGTCGCAAGTGCGACTACTGAGCAGGAGGTCAGGGTTTGATTCTCGTGTCGGGCAAAGTGCTATTGGGTTTTCCATCAGGAATTTCTCAGTAGCAGCCACGGAGTCCAGATTTGTGCCCGGTTGATATAGGCTTGCCCCATAAGGGAATTTAACATAACTGGTGTAATATTGGTGTACTATTAGGTACAGTTCTGCTTAACCCTTCGGGGATTACAGGCGTGATGATGTTTTGTTATAAAGACAATCTCAATGAAGTAACAAAAATGAACGCTTACAAACTAGCAAAATAATCTACAACGAGCATTTCCTCCAGCTTACGTAAATGAAAAACGTAAAAAGTTGACCCAACTACAGTCTGTCGCAAACTTCTGTCATTGATAAGAAAAATAAGGAAATGAGAGAGATGCTTTTCCTTTGATATTTATATTTGAATAAACGGTCGCTCGTTTGAAGTAACTGGATGCTAACAAGGAGACTTTGAAACATAAGTAGGATCATCTACTGAATAAATGATCTTTGAAAACAACATTGTGTTCCGTTAATTCCGACTTTAAAGGTATGAAGGTACTTTTTGTTATTAGTACTTAAGTATGTAAAGTTAACTGTTGTACATACGCCAGCACATCAAGCTAACCGAAACTGTCAAAGGAGATGTTCCAGAAATGTATGGAGCCTGAGCCAGCACTATATACATTTTATGTAAATATCGCTATAAAATACAGTAACCGTTTTTTATTGATAATTTTCTTTAATTTCACTTCGTTTCAATGTAAATTCAAAATCACTTGGTCAAGGAGAGCAACACAACATAAAATTAAACAAGGTGGATCAGATCAGCAGTATGCGAAAAATGACATTTTGACAATGACATTTGATTGACGTGTATCGTGATACCAGCGATAACAAACAAACAGAAACCATAAAACAAAGCCGGGGTCAGCAGAGAAGCATTTAATCAATGTCCGTAGTAGTAACCTGGGTCGTAAAACAAAAACAATCACTTAAAATACCGAAACACATACAATTCAAACTCAAAGCAAAGAAAGACTCAAAGACGTCACTTCTTCATACTGTCAAAGTCGTCAAACGTCATGTCAAACACAACTGATATGGCTGCCCAAAAATAAGGTTATCTTATTAAAAAACCTTTCAAATGATCTTTTTTATACGCCTGTACCCTTCTTCAAATTAATTTGTTAGTATTTTTATGAAATTCCTCTATTTTTTTTCTATTTATCTATGTAGTGCACATAGTGGTGGCCCATAATCAAACATCTCCTTTTACCAATTAACCTTGAACCTAATGCTTTAGCGATGAAGTTGAAAATCTATTAAAGTAATTTGACAGATTGTAGTAGCTTGATTTATGGCGTCTGTACTTAACTTATTTTAGATTTTTTGTGTGATTAAGTTATGATACGTGTTTGGAGTAGAAATTGAAAATAGGAAGAAGTTTCTACCGAGTACGTGCATACGTACGTATATTTGTGTAAATATTAAAATACATTCTGTAATTTATCATAATTAATAGTTACGACATTAATATACAACTTTCATTAACCATTTAGTACTTACCTACGCTACGAAATTTATACTACCAATTAAGCGTACCAAAAACCCAAAAAAATAAAACTAGCGTATCCAAATATCGTATTACTATCGCACCAATGCTTGTCATACATAACAGCGATTCACGCGTTCCACGTAACTGCATCGTATGCGCGGAACATTCAGAAAATATACGGAATATTGCGTTTTATGCCCGCATCTCTATGAAACAGCTTTTATTTGTTGTTCACTAAAGATTCAATGGATTGTAAAGAATGCAATAGCGGTAAAACACTGCGATGGACTCAATGCAGTATGCAGTACGATATTTACAGTGGCCATTTTGAAATGAATTTCGACGAGACTCGACGAGACTCAACGTAAAATCTCTTTATAATGAAATTTGGTTTTTTGTTTTGGTTTTCGGCTCTCTGTCTGTGCAAATACGTTGGTATTGTTTCTGCAAACGAGTGATGGATTTTTTGACGGAGCTCTGTCCATTGCGGTTTTATTAACTTTGTTTTATCTGCGAAAGAGCTTAGTGGAAGGATTTTTCCTTTTTTTTTTGTACAAACAAGGTGTAGATGTTTTCAGGAAAAGGTTAATACTTTCAGCGGAAAATATTTTACTAACACGTGTTTCCTGTTTTCTTCCAGGGTGATCTCTGTTTTCCTTTTAACACGAATGGGGCAGGAAGGTTACCTGAATGTGAGGTAATTAAAATATTTCTCTTCGCAGACATCATTGCTTTGGACTGATAAAAGTTTGATTAAATACTTTCTTTTAATTTTTTTTCTAAGTCTACAGCTAATAATTTTAAAACACGTCTGTGAAGTTACTCTAGCTAAGTAATCCTGTTTAATGTTTATGGAAATACGATGGAACTGCTTTCTTTATCGTGTGGTTAGTGCCTAACCTGGTGTCAAAGTTTTTATACCGCTGGTATATGTTGGTTTCCTCACGATGTTTTCCTTCACAGAAGCAAGTGATAATTATACAATACGCACATGAATCCGACAAATCAGAGGTGCGTGTCTTGGGTTCGAACTCGAGACCTATGACTTAGCAGTCCAACGGTCACACCACTAGGCTATCACTGCTATAAATGGAACTAATATAATATTAATAACTCACTGGTACGGGTGGATATTTATTTTCCCATAATTCCCTCCCCCTAGTTTTTTTTAGGAATAAATATAGTCGATACAGGGATAATGTAGCATTCTAATGGTGAAAGCATTTTTGAAATCGGTCCACCAGTTTTTGAGTTTATTCGTTACAAACATACAAATCTTTCCACTTTGTTATATTAGTGTAGATAAATAACTTTTCTTTGTTCTGTGACATAATATTTACTTTTAAAATTGACCATTACAAATTAGCAGAATGTCTATATACAATTTTATTCATAACAACTTTATTTGGTTAACCGGACCACATACCTATTGTTAGTGATAAGCCTTGAAGTAGTTTCGTGTAAGCTAACAATTTACGGCCTCATTAAAATGATGTACGCACAATACTAAACCATTACTTTTAGCACTGCGTAAAGGTAACCAGTAAACCAACTGGGCCCTTTTTAATCGACTTATAAAATATATTCTTTAAAAAAATATATATGTGTTGCCTCATAACATAACTCCGTGATTACTGATCTGGGGTGTTACTATGACGTCTTAGAGCAGGAATAATTTCAGTGTGGGAAAGAGATGACGCTATACAGGTCGTCTAGCGCCACCTCTAATTTACGTGATTCATTTTTCATTTGGTAGATAAGTTTGCGCGGTGGTCCTATGTAAATTGTATTCACATTGCTTACTGCATATTAGTGTATAAGTTATCATCTATAATACATATATTTTTGCTTCTATGTTTATGTGGATGATGTGTCAAAAATGGAAAATGAGAGAAAGAAGAAAGAAATTATATTGATTTGTCGCAGGGACATGACGTGCATACAAAACTACAAAAAAGTATTAATAATTTTTTTTGGGTTTTTCTAACTTTTTTTTTTTCTCGACAAGAATTTGTTTGTAGTGAGTAGAACCTTTTTAGTTGTGATATGATGATATCACAACTAAAAAGGTTGAAGGGAGTAAATGACTTTTGTATGTTTGATTGACTTTTATGCCACCGACTTTCTGAAATTTTTCACTTTTTTGTGTTTTTTTTTGGAATTCGTTTATATTTTTCCAAAAAAGTATTTTGTTATTACACTACACAAAACGACGCAACCTCTGGTTTTGATGAGACAGCCCCAACTTCCTCACTGGTAACGTGTTACCTGAAGCATGCTTAAAATTGTCGTAAATGCTTAGCATATGTGTATGAGCTGATCCCGACAATATTTTGTTCTTAGTGGAAATACTGTATGGAACTATCAATATGCGTACTGTGCTTTTAGCTTAGTATTTCAGTACTAATTATTGTATCGCCGTACTAATTTTATTCCCAAATGATATATAGAGCACACGAATGACATTGTGTGTGTTGCCTTTTTTAATATCGACAAAAAACGAAGGCAGCAGGTGTTTTAATTTCCAATATATTGTAGAAATGTATCTTAACTTTAGCAACCACCTGGCCTGGCAATTCTAAAGACTACATAATTACAATTAGATTCTGAAAATTGAGAACTAGACGTTGTGTTTATTTTCTAAAGTCATTAATTATTTTGAACAGAACGGTTCAGGGTCGGTTTAATTTTACTTTACACAAATAGGCACACCAATTAGTATAAAGTGGAAAAAATATCTTTGTTATACCGTAAGTTTTAAACTTTTTTTTGGGAGACATTTTTTTTCAAAACTTAATACATATTTAGCCAGATACAAGGTGTAAACTAACCCTTCACGAAGCCGCCAACCAAGCATTCTGTATATCCAATAAAGTAACACTACGCAAAAAATATTGCCGAGATAAGACTTTTTTGGGGTGAAAAATCACGTTTTACGGTGCTGATGCATTGCGTATTCCCTAGGTCAAGGAGGTTTTTAAAGTAAAGTTATAACATTAAAAACTTGTATTTAATTTTTTTTTTAGTTTCAAGGAAAAAAACTTTTAATTAGAACTCAAATTTTCTTAACTAATAAAAACAAATAACATAACTTTGTTAGCATTGTACGTATTGTTTAGTTTTGTATGTGTGTTTAACATTCGTTTCCGTAAGCTCTTTTAATTATTTATATATTTAGTTCAGTTCTAAAAGCGAGAGAAATATAAAAAAGAAAACTCTAGTGTATCGTGCCAAAGTGAGAAATAATTTCAGTCTGCTTGCAGTTGCATTTGCGGTGGATTTTGTATTTTGTTGAAGCCATTTTGTTGCATACGACTAAATAAAACAACATTATATTTCGTTGCAGTTAGTTTTAGCTTTTCCCCAGAAAGGAAAACATGCTACTTATTTTTTCAAATAATGGTGAGAAAATTAGAATTCCAACTCGCTATGCAACTCAACACATTAAATAATCATAATTGATTATAATTTTAAATGTCCCCCACAACTTAGCGAGTTGTGGGGGACGTTTATTTTGGCAGTTTAATTATTATTATTAACTAGTGGTATGGTAAAATCGCAGTGAAATACAGGGTGTAAGGGACAGCCCTACACAATCTGACAGGGCGCATTCAGCTCCTTATTTTGAATCATATTCCACCGGAATTTTTCTCAGGATATTTTTTCTGTTTCTATTCCTTTATTTCAATGTAAAATTACATTCCCTGTACGCAGCACTACATTTATGTAAAAAAATACGGCTAAAATAAAAAATCCAACAATGGATGTTGAAATACTCTAACGAAAGACGTGAAATCAGCTGTTCACTTCCTGCCTAGCTACAGAGTTCATTGAACTTGTCGTCGCGCTTGCCGTTCGCTACGTGCGTTTTGCCACGGTAACGATACATTGCGTATGAGGAAATAAAACAAATCAAATTTATTGGATACCGGTCATCTTAGTAAATTATATACCGAATTCACCCCATCAGTTTGTGGAAAGCTGTCCCTTACATCCTGTATAAAAATGAGTAAGCAGCTGTGTCAGGCTGATAGCCAAGTTTTACCTTATCCAATCCTATAAACTACTTCAGTTTAAACAATAAAATGAACGTATTAAATTAGTAATGCCTCCGAATACGCCAACATTAAACCGCCATGAATGGCTATATGAATGAACACATCCCGTAATGCATTGGTATGGTCATATCTTTATCGAATATATGCAGTTCATCACCCACAAATCGGATTTACGCTATTGGCACGTAAAGCCACGCTAATTTCGCCAATCGTTGGAAATTTCGTTGGTCCGCGATTTTACATTCAACCAGGAATAAATTCATTTAGCTTTGCATATTCAGAATAATATTTGGGAATATCTGGTGTTTTAATAGTTTTGTGGTGACGTTAAAAATAGCTCGATGTTATGAATAATTTTGGTATAGCAGGATTTTAATTGAATTGTAAAAGTTGATTGCTGCCGTGTGCTATGTTTTATGGTCAATTTGAAACGGATCCTCTATGCATTAATTATATGTGTGTTGAGTTTGATAAAACAAAAGTGTTTAACAAAAAAAATGAGGGATTATTAACTCTGAAACCATTCATGAAAAACCAATAAAACAGAGTGTAAACAGACCCTTCACATAGCCGTCAACCAAGCATTATGTACATCAAACTAAGCAACTTTACGCAGAAATGATTGCTGGGAAACGCCTTTTTTTTTTGGGGTGAAAAGTCATGTTTTACAGTAGGACTCAATGTCGCACTCAAAAAATTGTGCGGATAGCTGGATTGAATAGTATACGGGGGGTCGTGGAAGTGTTTATAGTAAAAATCTTACGTTAAAAACATGTATTTAAAAAAAAAAAAACTTGTGCAAAAGTAGGAACTTTGACCGCCAATATCTCCGTAACTAGAAGGATCCCACGTATGGTCTCGAACAAAAAAATTATCGCAATGACGCGGAAAACAAGTGCCCTTCGGCTTCGTTAAGGTTCTTGACCCTTTATGTCAATTACGTCATATTTTTCCTAGTAGTAATTCCATATAGGCGCAATAATATAATCCGATAAACCAATACCAAGAAGGCATTCACACTATCTCTTTAGCACAACAAAAGCCAAATTCCGATCAATCATTCGCGTAATATTTCCATCTCTCCATTGGTTATTGAGCTAATATTATTTTACGTCTTTCTGAACTCGACGGCTTTTCATATGGGATATTGAAAAATGAACAGTCCCTCAGTAAGTATAAATTATCCGCTTGGTATTCTGAAGATTAATGACTTTGGAATTTCTCTGAGGATGTAAAGTCGATGAAGCCATTTTTCCTAAGTCCACTGCCAGAAAATGACACGAAGATTGATGTTTGCTGGCACTTTAGAAAACGGCTAGGCGTGAACGTGATGAAAAACTGTGAATTTTTGTTTTTGTTTGTGGTAGAAGTTGGTTTTGACTTTGTTATTGATGATTATGATGATGATATTCGGAACTGGTTGAATAAGACGTCTACACTCGTAAGACTGTGTGTATACTATGTCCAAGTAGTTATTTATATATATTTTATTTTTTGTCATGAATGAATTACTCTTTACCTCAATCTAGTCCAGAGGACAGAGATGAGGTCGACGATGGAACGAGCTAATCCAAAAGAAGCCTATTAACTCGCGACTTAAATAGATAGGGGTCATATGAACTTGGGAACACCAACGCAGGCAGGGAATTCCACTCCTTGGCTGTGCGCAAAATAAATGATGTAGCAAAGCGCTACGTGCGAATATGTGGAACATCGACAAGGTATGGGTGATAACTTGCAGTACCTCTGGACTCCCGATGGTAGAAGGGAGATGGTGGAATGAGCTCGTGGAGCTCTTGAGCTCTCTCTATTAAAAATCTACAATACCTCAACGAAAAGAGGAGCGCGCGGCTAACTAATAACAGTCGCTCGCGTCGATCTTCGGGTTATGCCACGCTTACCTAGGTTGGTCTGTGGATGGGTGACCACCGATTATTTACGTACGATGTTTCTTCCGTGCCTCGGAAAGAACGTTAAGCCGTTGGTCCTGGTTGTCATTTGCAGTTTATTGACAGTCGTTACATTTATTCCGTGGTCCAAAAGTCTGACAGCCAGTCTTACTAAGAGGTGTCTTATTACCCAGTAGGTACTAACTGTAACGTAACATGAATGCTAATGATATTAAAATAATTGAAAATAAGTAATCGTTTAGCACATAATGAATTATGTTCGAGTGGATTCATGCTAATTGTATTTGTCGCATAATAACAAAATTAAATTTTTCAGGCCTTTGCCCAGCAGTGGGACAGTACCGGCTAACAAAAAAAAAAAAAACCCCATCGCAACAAAAAAACATGTCTAATTGTAATATACACATCATGCCCTTTCATTTGATACCCCAATTGGGTATATTTGAAAATATTCGATTGTTCATCACCACGTTAACCCTCATATCTAAAATGGCTGACCGAAACTGATTTTTATAATACAAGTCTAATTGTAATATACACAGCATTCGTTTTCATTTGATAACCCACTTGGGTATATTTGAAAATACTCGATTTTTCAAACCCACTTTCATCCCCCATAACTAGTAAATGGCTGCACCGATTTTGATAAGCTGTATCTAAGAACCATCGCCAAGAAACTAGCTTTCAAATAAAAAAAACTACATCCAAATCGGTTCACTCGTTTAAGGGCTACGTTGCCAGAGACAGACACACACACACATTGCGGTTAAACTTATAACACTTCTCTTTTTGCGTCGGGGGTTAAAAAATCAAAACGCTTAAGGATAGTTTGTACCGTTTTTTGGTAGGCTCATTGTCTAATGTCTATACTATAGTAGGAACATTATATCGAACATTATATACGGTTTTAGACATTTATTTTCTCAAAAGATTTACAATCACTTACAGAGAAAATACAATATTATAACTTAAAAATACATGAGGCCGATTTGCGTAGTGGGTTGGTACCAATAACAAGAATGACATTAAAATTTCGTAACAGTTTTAGTAAACCCGTAAAATGGTAATTGTAGAAAATAATAGAACTAAGTGCACGACATCTTATGCGCATCGCTAATGCGGGTAGGTGTGCATGAGCTGAGGAGTACAGTCTTAGAAAAATACAATACATGTTTATTAAGGCCCATGACACAGTGATTGTTTCACCGCGTTTAAAGTAGGCACATGGTTGTTATATCTTATTAGTAATATGGATGTTATAATTAGAACTAGGTACATTGAATTTATATATTTTGATTACTTGAGTTTGTTTATGTATTTATGTATATAATTATGTGTTAGGTAAGGAGTGTGGTTTGTATATGCTGTATATATCGTTTTTGAAGTGTAACAGCTCACTTAAATTCAAAATAACCTTTTAGTTCTACAAGTTCATTAATTTCTAACTCAACTGAGTGCCTGGTCATGTTTCTGAAACGACTACATTTTTCATTATTATTTCTTATTTAACGCTGAATCTTAAAGCCTGTTTTATTATTAAAGCGACTGTTGTGGCTTTAAGTGTTATTTCGTGTTAACTAATTGTTTATTTATGATATTGTTGACATTCGATTGATGGTTGGCTTTATCTTATTTGTAGATGAGGACGATAAATATAGCATAATTGGAATAACAAATTCAATCTAACTGGTCATAATTTCTGTAAGACGACTTTGATTTAAAAGTACAGGGTGGAAGGGACCGACTTTAAAACGGTTACCACGTATTCAGTACATTATTGTATTCCCACATATTAATTTTTCGTCGGTTTAAAACAGCTGTTTCCTACAAAACTGCAATACCTACCGACACGGTCAAAATGTACGGAACAGTTGATTTATTTTTTAATTACTGATGAAAAATTTCTATGTGTTCAAAATGATGTACTAAAACGTGGTAACCTTTTTAGCGTCGGTGTCTCTTCCACCCTGTATATACTTCCTGATTATGAAGTTTATTATGTATCTTTAAATTGTAATTAAAACTTGAATACAATTGATACAGGCTGTGTGGAAATTCAGGATATTGATACAAAAATATTCTTTCACTGTTCGTAAACCTTCATTAGAAGCTGTTAAGGAAACCACTTAAATAATATAAATTTTTTAAATCCTATTTGATTTTATTTTACTGTTTGGTAGCAAGCTTTGCCAATTCGTATTTAAATACGTCTCCCAACTTAATTAGATTTCTCTTACGAACACGTCATTTATATAACATAAAACTAACTGTATAAAAATAAAACCTGCTTACTTTTATTTTATAAATAATGGCACTGTTTCACAAATTGCTCCAATCTTTTCCCTTCGTAAATAAATAAGTACCTATAATGACTTTTCTTTATAGCCTTACTTCAAGTGTACTCAGTTCATTATATAAAAATATTGAAAGCAATCTCTTGGTAGGAATTTTTGTGATTGAATCGACGTCGTCAAACCAATTTACCTCCTATCAAGGGTTTCGTGAATCTTTTCATAAGATTGCCTTTATAACGTTATCCTATGGCGCAATTATATTGGGTTTATTCAGTGTCTCTGTGAAAACGGCTTTGGGTAATACGTTATCTTAGCTTTTCTTTGAAAAAAATCCTTTAAGTGTGTAGGTATGCACGGCATCCTATCAATCTATACAATTAAGCTGATCTCTCATTGTACAGGAACCTCATACAAAATGAGGTCAGTTTATACTGGATATGTATAGCTTCATGTGTCCTCCATTGCTGTGCCGTTTGAACCATATTAATTGTAATGTAAGGATTGGCACTTCATGAAGAACAAAATTTCAACCGGGCGGCAAATTCGGATCTATGCAGATATACGTTCGAGAAAAAGTGGTTCGGCTTAGCTTGAATTGGACTCGGCTCAACACAATTTACCAGAACATGATTCAATGATGGAAGAGTCCGGAGTTTGCTAATCGGCGTGACCTGAACTAACGGCACAAGTCGTCTTTGTTATTTTGTATTATAAAAATACAACCGAATCGATTGATGCCGACAAATACAAGTGTGTAGCACTCTTTACTTTAATTTACCCAACAAACTGCTCAATAAAATATTATTTTATATTTTTTTAAAGTTCAAAAATAATGCTCTTGGATAAGATGTCACCAGAGATTCGTCAGCCCTTAGCTATTGTAACAAATCCGTAAACTTTAAAACACTCCCAAAGATTGGCTACCCCGAAAAAAACATTTCAAGGCAAATAAATAAACTAATTCACGAAAATGTTTACGACACCGCCGCTTACGTCTGAAACGACAGACTATCATCACTAAAAAATTAAAAGTAGAAGGTTAGCTTCATGCAATGAACGCAATAGGCGTACGAACACTTAGATGCTAGTGCATGGACATGTTAAACTTTCTCTAATGGTGGCTGTACACTCTCGAACGAGAGCTCTCTCCAAGTCACTCCCGAGGTGTATCGCAAAAAATCAACACGAGACGGAGAGCAAGCGAGGAACCTCGCACTCGCCTTGCATCTGAGTGTCTCGGCAAGAGTGTATAGCCACGAGATGCACTCCAAGTGACCCGCGTCTTAGCTCCTGGAGAGAAAACAATTGTAAGAAGCCGTTTCAATCAAGCCTAGAGTCATCGAGACGCGACTTGCGAAGCACCTACGGAAACATTTCACAAGCACGCGTGTCGCTACCCGCATTACCCGAGGCTGAGAACTAAGCCTAACGAATGCTAGTCACGAACACGCCATTGCACTTGCACTTCTATACGTGAGGCGTGGTCTATGTGTACAGTCACGAGCACAATACGTAAACGCTTAACAACTTTTAAAAGTTTCTCCTATTGTTCTGATTAAAATTTAATGTTGTTACAAACATAGTACACTGGAACTCATATTTTATGAAAAAGATCCTATCTCCATGTTACAATCGTTATTTCTCGCGAAAATTGCTTTTAAATTTAGGAAACTGTATACATATTGGTGTTCGTGACTGTACGTGTGTTTTAGCTCCTAGTATAGACCCGACCTTCTGTACCAATATTCTGTGCCATCACGGCGTATCGGCCCATATTCAATCAACCCCTTCGATGGTGATAAATGGAAAGCGTCACTCCGCTGATCGATGCGGCCTCTCATACACTGATGTCGACTTAATCCTTCGGTAATATTCTCAGTATAAATTCGTCATTATCAGCTCGTGAGGGAAGATTATTGATGTTATATAGTGCGATGGTTATGACAATTTATGGAATATTAATACGAAGAGCTGAGACGGAATTATAAATTAATATGTGGAAATAACTATAATCTCCTTAGATTTTGTTAGCAAAGTTGAATTAATGGTACTATGAGGTTTAAGGGCTTAGAGATGATGAAGTATTTTTTTTTTACTGCACAATCTAAAGGTATAAAGACGTAATAATTGCTTCGCTTCGGTGATCAGTGATTTAAATGCGTAACACACTTCAATTACAAATCCGAACTGTTGTAGAAAATTGTAGGAGTTTAATATTTTTTTGAGCGACAAGCAATAGTTGAGATTTACTTTTAATTATTTTCTTGGGTTGATAGTACTATATTTTATTGATTTTAGTGAAGAAAAAATTACATTCTTAAATAATAACTAATTTTATTTCAGAAAAAAAAAAAACATTAAGCTTCACAAAATCAATTTTTAAATGAAAATGAGCATTTCAGACAAAAGTGAATAGTTGGTGCCATTTTTTTTTTTTTTTTTCCGGATGGGAAATCATCAAATGACCCCCCCCACACTGGGCGGAGCGGAAGGGAGTGTCAGACTTGTACTGACTAAAACCCATCCATGTTCCTTCTTTGCCCTTTGTGTTCCAGGGTCACGGTATCTCTTTCGAACAGTCCCGCAGCCCTGGCAGGCATCGGCCCTTGCGGACCCCTACTTATTTGCTGACATCTCTTTGAGGCGCACGTGGAACACGAACGCGCCGTCGACACGGCCTGTCGTCATAAGACGGCCGGACGGCGAGCTGGCCCATAACTCGCCGTCCACAGGCCCGCGCCTACGGTGGCCGGGACCCACCACGTGACCCCCGACGCCCAGGGCGTCTCCCGCGGCGACTGGGACGTGAGGTTCTTTCCCTCTCACCTCCCGCCACCTCCTTCACTAGCATGACTGCTTCGCAGAAGGAGGTGACGGCTTCCCATTCCCTCTCGCTCCGGACCATGGCTTGAACCAAGGCCGGACGCGAGAGATCGCCGCCGCCAATATCGTTGGTGCCTGTACTAATGATTAAAAATCATTGTATCACAGACATCAGAAAATTATTTCCTATTATTCCTTATTCCCTATTGGGGTGCAGATCACTTTCCAATCTCTTTGATATTTTTAGGTACTTTCTACGCTTTAAAGATATACTAAAGCTTAGGTGTATTTTTTAGTAATGATTTAAGTTTCACAAAGATTACTGATGAACTTTCTTTAACATCTTTACTGAACAAAAGATGGATTTTAGATTCTCAAAAAATGATGTTGAAAATTATCGATATTTATTATTCACGTCTGGATATTTTAAAATATGATGCTGAGTTGCTTATATAAATCCATTTATCATTATGATTTTGTAGTTTATTCTATCTTGTTGATGGAGTACATAATACTTAAGCCTAGGTAATCTAAAATTCATAAAAATAGTATTTAGCGGCTAAAAAAACTTTTGTATCTCGCAAATGATTTTATATTTACTATAGTATACTATACTTTAAGTACAATATTTCTCAAAGTTAGACACTTTGTATATGTCACCGTAAAATTGTAAAAACAGTTAGATTATAATCTATCAATCGAGATTGTAAACTGTCGAAACTGTGAACCGTAGCATACTGATTACAATTTAACGCTTTATTTTTCGGTAGATAATAATCTATCGAAGTGCAACCGTCAAATTGTAAAATGCCATGCGACGGATCGCACCTCGCGCGCTGATTGGTTGAACGTCATGTGCCCCGCGCCGCCATATTTGTTTGTTAAATGTTTTGGTGATTGTAAATTGATTTCGACTTGAAAATAAATTTACACTATCTACAAGCTTAACGTAAACGAACTACCTGTTACGGGATCTTCTCATCATTTTTCAAATTAGCTAACCTGGTTGAAGACATTAAGCTATTATAATACAAAACGAAAGGGTAATTGCTCTCAAAAAGCGTTTAAAAAGCAATCAATTACCAACATTGTTTTCGCTAAGGACATAAATATATAATTTGAAAGAAAAACTGTTATTTGATACTTCGTAAACACCGTTTCCGGAAACGGGAAAATGTATATTTTTTGACATTCCATGACGAAGATTAAATCGCCTTTTTAAGTGGTCCTGGAGTTTATTGCGATTCTTAATACATTAAAAGATTTTTTCATTGTTTTTTCTTGCCTTGGTCTGTCTCATTGGAAGACAAAGGCTGCCCTACTTACTGCTGTGGTTGGACGTGGATCTTTCCTGATTATATCAAACTAACTTATGCCCTCGGCTTCACCCGCTTGGAGTTCAGCAATTTAAAATAAATAAATAAATGGTCAATTCAATGCTCAATTTTGTCCTGAGGACTGTGTGCAGAGATATCGTGTGCACTCCGTGCGGATTGAAATATCGTGGGACATTACGATATCGCACTACCAGGATATAATGTATCCTTTATACCTGTTATGTAAATTTCATTCTAAATCTGTAAATTTATAAGCTTTTATATAACTTGCCTTGGTAGTAGGTCAAATTTTGCAATTGAATTTCAAAGCAGTTCCCCCTCTCCCCGCCCCGATTGAGCTGAAATTTTGCAGACACCTTTGGTCCTGGTAACAATACATTTTTATGACAGACATGACTTGCACTTGACTGACTAACTCACTCACTTGACTGCAGATCCTCCTGCAGGATCATCCTCACGAGAGAACTCCTCAACGGTTAACACGGACAGGAAACTTTGTATACGAGTTCAATGTTAATAGATAAATATTTTCTTCTTTTAATTTTAATAAAAGCTGGATTAAAAAGAAAATGGTTTATTTACTCGTTAATTTTACTAAGTGAATAAAAGTTTCTTGATTATTATGTGTACGCTATGTCAATATATGTTAGACAATCAGTTTTCTTTCAGATAACTGACTTTTAAAAACGGTCAAAATACTTCTATGATAACAATATTACTGCTGTAGAGAGGTAGTGTTTTTACCACACATTCAACCCGGTCCATTCCCTAAGGCAAAACAACTGTGAAAATAAATTATGTTAGAAACGAGTTTTTACCCGAACGACCACGGTAAAGTTTTTGAAAATATCACGTACTTTGTTGTGGGTAAGCCAATGTAATTACTTGTGGAATGTTATTTTTTGAAAGTTTAAAGTACGTGGGTACTGTTAGGGACAAAAGTGGATTAACGTTAATCACACAAGAGAGAGAGTCAGAGTTTCCTTGCGTGATTGAATCAGAAATGAAGACATCCAAGAGAACCAAGGTTACCGACGTAGCCCGAAGAATTGCCAAACTTAAGTGACAGTGGGCAGATTACATTACTCGCAGATCGGATGGCCGTTGGGGCCCTAAAGTTCTGGAGTGGCGACCACGAACTGGAAGACGTTGCGTTTGAAGGCGTCCCAATAAGTGGCCCGATGACCTGGTGAAGGTTGCGGGTATCCGCTGGATGCGAGACGCACGGGACCGGGCAATGTGGCGACACTTGGGGGAGGTTTATGTCCAGCAGTGGACGTCTTTCCGCTGAAATATTGATGATGATGATGGCACAAGAGATCAATTAGAATAAAAACGTGGTAAGAGAGAATACTTTTAAGAAAAGGAAGATATTATGGGTGGGTATTGATAACAATATTGAATAAACGAAATAAAGATTTTGGCGGAGTGGTTTTCAATCAAATAACCCTTCTAGTAACCGATAGATATGACACCCACAGATATTAATATGATCTCAGAAGATTTAAAGGGCGGCTTCAGATTGGCGTATTGTCAGCTCGATTTTGGAAGCACGTGTAGGCGCGTATACGCGTGACTTACCTACTAGTTTTACTTACGACCCAAGACAGATACAAAGAGAAAGATACTGACTGAATCCACCGGCTCGAGGGAACGCGCTGGAATAAGCGCGTGAAAGCGCGCATAAGAGCTTATACGCGTAGAAAAATACGCTCATTTGAAACCACTTTAAGACGTTTTTACTATTTCCACGATTATTTGGTTCATTAGCAGCATATTTCTCTCATGTACCATTTCATCAACCCACTTTTAAACATTTTCATAAAGACATGAGCTGTGTCAATAAACCGCCAGGAAATTACCGAAATTGTAATTTAAACAGAATACATTAATTTTAATACAGCTGTTAATGAGAGCATATTATTTTCACACAAGCCGAAATTATTTCATTTAAATACGTAAACATTATATCCATACAGGAAGCGTCATATGAGAGTAATTGCGCCATTCGTAATCGTTCGCGCTTAATAAAGCCGGCTCCACTTTTAATTAAGCCAAATATTTAAAGTAACAACGTAACAAAATACCCATTAAAAATTCGCCCTCAGTTTACTTTGTTACCCGACCAACACGGAATTGTACAATAAATATCTGTTAAGGCATCTCTAACTCGGTAATTGTTCTCTCTTCTGAAAACAAGAGATTGCAATTTTCAGGGCAACATTATGCACGTAATTACATTTTTTTGAACTAGTTTTTTTTCCGTGTGAAAATTTCGTGCTTGGCGAAAAGATTTAAATTTATTTTTTAATTTTAAGTCTCGGGCTGACATTAAAAATATTTTAACGTAAGTTTCAGCCTTCTACGCTCGGGTTAAATGATAATTGTTTGAATGTAACGAGATTTTTTGCTCATCTTCTAGAGAGACGGAAGCTAATTAGCCAGTGGTCGTTTTGTAATACGCAGTCCAGTCTAGTCGGGTTTGTCCCCGAGAATTTAGTAATTTGATTTTTCGACTACGATCAGTGAGTTGTACTAGAATATTATACAGGGTGTAAACGGACCCTTCACGAAGCCGTCAACCAAGCATTCTTTACATCAAAATAAGTAACGCTACGCAAAAATTATTGCTGGGAAACGACATTTTTTTTTGAGGTCAAATATCCCGATTTACGGTAATACTCAATTTAAGGCACTTAAAACATTGGGCTGATGGACACATTAAAAAGTAAATGACTCATGAAGGTATTTGAATTAAAGTTATAACCTTAAAAAGTAGTATTTAAAAAAAAAATGTGAAAAAGTTGGAAATTTGACCTCGAATATCTCCGTAACTAGAAGCTTCCCAGGTATGGTCTAGAACAAAAAAATGATCGCAGTGACGGGTACAACAATTGCTTTTCAGCTTCGATAGGAGCAGCGGTGGCCCAGTGGTGGAGACACCGACTTACGAGTAGTAAGTCGTGGGTTCGAACACAGCCAGGCGCATTACTTTGTGTAAGTTATTTCATCACCACTGCTCTCAAAACGGCGAAGTAAAACATCGTGAGGAAACCTGCATGTCCTAGAACCAAAAATTCGAAGACATGTGACATCTACCAACCCACACTGGGCCCGCGTGGCGGATTATAGCCCATTCCCTCTCATAGAGAGGAGGCCTGCGTCCCAGCAGTGGAAACATTAATAGGCTGATTATGCTTATGCTTATGCTAAGGGTCTTTTTAGACCCTTTATTATCAATCTGGTCTTACGAAAGGTATCATGTTACCCAGTTGCGGAGGTTAGGTAGGCAGTCACTGCATTTAAAATTATAAAATACTGGTACTCAGCTGCATCTGGTTAGAGTGGAAGCCGAAACAGAAATCATTGCAAAAGGTTAGACAGATTGTCATAATTATCAATCGAGCCAATATATTCCTAGTTCAATGTCCAACCAATTTTAGAAAACCACTTGGTAGACTTTCTGAATCCAGTAACTATCTATGCCATCGCTGAGACAATGTTAAACGAATTGTCAAAGAATACATCAGTCACAATATAATACTACTGATGAATTATTTGGCTGCCTCGTTGGTTTTAGTGGGAGCAAGCGCGACTGCTGAGCTGGTTTGATTCCTGGGTCGGGCAAAGTGTTTATTTATTTATTTATTTAACTATTTATGCACACACAGAAGACAACACAGGAAAATAACATTATAATATATGAGTACAAAGGTACAAAGGTTTTATTTCAAAAGAAATTTCTGCCAGCAGACCCGCAAAAAGGAGAAATGAAAAAGAAATGTAGACATTAGTGTGTAAAAGGGAAGAGAATAATGTGTAATGTTAATGTGTGTGTGTGTGTGTGTGTGTGTGTGTGTGTTATTAGGTTTTCTCATCAGAAATTTCTCGGTTGCAGCCACAGAGTCTGGAATTGTGCCCAGTTTTGTATGGGTACAACTGGTGAAATGTGGGTGTACTATTTGATACATCTCTACCTAAACCTTCGGGGATTACAGGCGTGATGTTATGTTATGTAACTATTACTTACGCAACACTTTAGCAGTACGCCAACCAAATAATACAAGACCTTCACACACAACACATACAGCCAAGCAATAACGAACACGTATCAAACTCACAACACGTATTCCTAAGGAAAAAACAATCAGTAAAGAGCAAATTAAGCTCGCACTCATCAACAGCATTCCTATCAGCGTTCATAGCGGTCTGACGTTGATTTGTGCCTGTGTTGTCCAATCGAGGCGGTAAATCGTAATTACGGCTTGACGCAGGTCTGACGTCGCAAGACTGACGTACTCACAGATATAGATATATCTAGATAACGCAAGAGCACTTAGTTCACGTTCCTTGCTCCGTCGCGTTCCGAGCTCCACTTCTGCAAAAGAACCAAGGTTACCGACGTAGCCCCAAGAATAGGCAAACTTAGTGGCAGTGGGCAGGGCACATTGCTCGCAGAACGGATGGCCGATGGGGTCGAAAAGTTCTGGAGTGGTGACCGCGAACCGAAAGACGTTGCGTTGGAAGGCCTCCCACTAGGTGGACCGATGACCTGATTGCAGGTTGAATGTTGCAGAGATCCGCTGGATGCGAGTCTCACGGGACCGGTCAATGCGGCGACACTTGGGGGAGGCCTATGTCCAGCAGTGGACGTCTTTCGTCTGAAATGATGACCTATTTTACGTGCCCAGCTTAAGTACTTATAGTGGCTTCTTTCGCAGCAAGCTAATTTGTTTAAAACAACAACGTTACAACTTTAAAACTGAAGAACTTAATTATAGACATTTAAAGAACAAAATCGTAGTTTATTTTGTGTAGTAACTTGTTTATATAGTAACTACATTGTGCTTATGACGTCAGAGTAAGAAGTCAAAAAATGGCACGCTTGGTTTTCATACGGTTCGTAATACTTGCGTTATCTAGGTATATCTATCTATATCTGTGGACGTACTGGAATTACGTGCAAGTTTGACTTGCTTACATAGTCTGTTAGATGTTTGCTTGTTTGTGTTTCTTGGGGATGAGCAAAAGGTGTGACGAAAGAAGTTTTTTACGCGGAATTCAAGGGTAAAAAGCTTGAAAGAGGTGTCTGACATTTTTCTAGAGAAAATGAAAATGTCGTGCCTAAGGCTAATGACAAAGATTGGATGCTACAAAGCCACATGACTTGGGAAGTAGTTAGTAAATTACAGAAACATGCGATATTTCTTTTGCTGATATGCAATTAATGAGAATTTACCAGATTAAAACTTGTGACTATGGTGGTCGTCTTCGATATTTTTATTGAGAAATGTCTATTTATTAAAATTTTATGCATATTAAAAAACAAACACTGTACAAAGCCAGACTTTATGATTTGGTCATTTTCTACCATCATGCCATTTGTAGGAGTTTTTCGATCATTCTCGTTTATGCTTAAACGATAGATATTATTTTTTTTTTTAATCATGCTTTTACGAACAACAAACGAATCCATTCTTTACGAAATATACAAACTTTTAACAGAAGCACTCTTTGATTAAAGCACGGAAAATGCGCAATGAATCCAATCATAGGAGGGGTGTGAACTACATAACCACAGACACTTCACAGATTGTCTTCATGTTTTCCATTTGCTAATTACCCAGGTTGAAGTTTGACCGCAAAGCTTTCAAATCAAGACCCATCATAGTTGGTGAAGTGTGAAATGTTGTGTTTAACTATTTACAAGTATCATTTGAAAGTTTGGTTACAAGATGTTGTTGGAAGTTTCTAGGTCAATTTGGCACTAGGTTTTGCTTGGTTGTTAGGACAAGTTTTGGTTGTAAAATTAAATTATTTTAATTAATTGTCTAACAACACAGAATATGCCACACTTTCGCCTGGCCGTCGTGCACTACTAATTGCACCATCCAGGGCGTGAATGAGGCAAACGATAGAGCTGTCCAGGTTGCGAAGTACTGGTCTGACAAAATCTGAGAGTCATCGATTCGAAAAGAACATAGAAATAATGAAGAAGAACAGTTTTGTGAAAATTAAAAGCCGAATAGCCTTGGTATATTTTATTAAATTGGTTTAAAGTTTTAATGCAGTTCTACAAATCAACCAACTAGATGAGTAGATATTAAATGCAGAAGTAAAAAAAGTAAAAGTTATGGTTTATCCGGACATACAGCTAACATCATAGTCACTTATAGCCTACCATAACGTCGACAAAAACGAAGGCATATAGCATAATAAGCATGATCAGCCTATTAATGTTCCCACTGCTGGGACGCAGGCCTCCTCTCTATGAGAGGGAATGGGCTATAATCCAGCACGCGGGCCCAGTGCGGGTTGGCAGATGTCACATGTCTTCGAATTTTTGGTTCTAGGACATGCCGGTTTCCTCACGATGTTTTCCTTCACCGTTTTGAGAGCAGTGGTGATTAAATAACTTACACAAAGTAATACGCCTGGCTGGGTTCGAACCCACGACTCGCACTCTCGCATTCGCTCAGCTCGTAAGTCGGGGTCTCCACCACTGGGCCACCGCTGCTCAAAAACGAAAGCGATGTAACAGAATTACGCCAAATTCATATTCAAGTGATCCTGCTTATATTTCGTAACATTCAAATCAGTTTACGCTTATACGTCTAAAGTTATCAAGGCACTTAAGCGTTTCCCAAAAGTTCTATCAAACTCCCGGAGCGTCGAGCTTGAAGGGAAAACTAAATTATTCAACAAAAAGCAATCCAGTCGGTACGTTTAAACGTTTCCTGAAAATAACTGTTGACATGGTCCACATTGACAGTTTCAAGGAATTGTTCGACACGTCTGTGACTGAATAGAACAGAAGGTAAGCTCCATAGAATAAATAGAATCAGGCGCACGTGCGCATAGACGTGTACGAACGGCGGCTTCAGTCTATACCAGACGAAAGACTCACGAGTGCAGTTGCACTTGCTGTACAGTATATGCCAGGTGGTAACTCTTAGAGCTTGATCTGGCCTAGCTAAGTGCGGAGTTTCAAAAGAATAACAGGTCAGACTTATACTGGTTTTCTTACCACCTGTTTATTTGTGCGTGCGTTTTCGCTTGTCTTATAAAGCCTTGTTGAATATTGTACCTTCTGTACTATTCTATGCATTTGTGTCTCTGTGCTCGTCGCAAACCTTTTGTGTAAGACGTTCGTTGATATAAAGGATATTGTTATCTCTTGTTCGCTTAGTGCCTACCTTTGTAGTGTTTACCGTGTTTCTAAGCGTTCAGTTTTCATTCCAGTAAAGTGTGTACTCAATGGATTCTGTCTATATAGGTCAATGGAAAATTGGAGGCCGTTATCAATCGAAATGAAGATTGTATTTCTTATTTGCGTCAGATATTTTTTAAGAAAATATTTTCCGAGTCTGTTGGGTAATTTGGAATTCATAACTATTATGATAAATATTGGAAGCTGGTTACTTTGAGGAATGTATTTGTTCATTTTTTCTCTTTCATCGCGTATCGTTATTTAAGATGAAGTTAGAAATGTTGCTTTTTTAGGGGGAAATGAGATAGCGTTTGGCATCTTGAATTAAAAGTTGCTAAAAAAAGTTTTGGAGTTTGTTAGAGAGAGTTGAGAATAGTTTGAAGGTGTCTGATTGTATTACCTTCCGTATTATAACATCATAACATAACATCACGCCTGTAGAGGTGTACCTAACAGTACAACCACATTTCGCCGTTTAAGTCCCACGTAATAGGAGGCGGAGCCTATTGCCATCAACCGGGCGTAATTCCAGACTCGTGGCTGCTACTGAGAAATTTCTAATGGAAAAACCCGATAACACTTTGCCGGAACTGGAAAATTGAACCCAAGACCTCATGCTCAGCAGTCTTGCAGGCTTCCTTAATAAGTCATAAAGCACTCAAATACCAAAGAGAGCACCCCGCTGCCTACATTCGCCTTGTCAAGTTTCATCACCATCATTCATCATTTCAGCCGAAAGACGTCCACTGCTGGACATAGGCCTTCCCCAAGTATTGCCACATTGACCTGTCCCGTGCGTCTCGCATTCAGCGGATCCCTGCAACTTTTACCAGTTCACCGGTCCACCTAGTGGGATGCCTTCCAACGTAACGTCTTCCAGTTCGCGGTCGCCACTCCAGAACTTTCCGGCCCCATAGGCCATCCGTTCTGCGAGCAATGTGCCCTGCCCACTGCCACTTAAGTTGTCAAGTTTATGTAAACAAAAATATACGTGCCTACTTCACAATAAAAACAAGTTCATAAAACCGTCTAAATGCTACGTACTTAATAGATATGCCAGTTTCAGGGTTGCTCTCGGTCCAGTGGAGTCTGGGAATGTCGATGTTTGAAATTCTCTCCAATAGGGGTTGCGTCGAAACTTTCATACCACACAAATAAGTGCTTATAATACAACTTCTACTTATAGTCGATTATGCCCGCGGCTTCACCCGCGTTAATTTAGAATTTGACAATCAATACGGGTTGTTCTCTGCTTGTAATAACATAATTCACTCATGATTCGAAAGACACGCGGCGGCATCTATTATCATAAGAACTTTATTGTTGTTTTCCCCGGGAACAGTCGGGATGAAAGTAACCCGATGTCTGTTTCTGTACTCCTAGCTACGTATATGCAAAATTTCAGGATCATCAGTTCAGTGGCTTAGGCGTGAACAGGTAACAAACTTACTTTCGCATTTATAATATTAGTTCAGAAGTTAGGATTGCGTATTATTTACTTAGGACTTGATATTTTAATAGAAGGTTTAATGTATTTCCAAAATTGAGTTTTTATGGCAATGTTGTACTTTTTTTTTCGGATGGGTGTTCATCAAATGACCCCACTCTGGCGGAGCGGAAGGGAGTGTTAGACTTGTACTGACTAAAACCCATACATGTTCCTTCTTTGCCCTTTGTGTTCCAGGGCCACGGTATCTCTTTCGAGCAGTCCCGCAGCCTTGGCAGGCGCAATGTTGTACTTACTGGGACTTTCATTTTTTGAAAAGGCTGTCCATCTTTGGCCTGCCTGTTAAATTAATGATAACATATTGCTCAGAGTAAATATCATCTGATGAATGAAGTCAATGTTAAGTTTTACCTGACTTTGAGGATATTCCGCGAAACTTGCTTTCAGAAACACATCTGATGATAGCTACTATGTAAAGAAAACTAAATAAACCCTTTACAAAGTACCTCAACGTACGCCTTGACTGAAACATAAATTAAAATAGAACAGCGTAATTATAGCAGCAGTATTCAATAAATCAATTAAAATTACTGAGGCTCCAATAGGAACTTTATTCCGTGGCACACAATATATTTCATTAAGGATTTAAATGTAGCCTGAACAAGCCTTTACATAATTGAGGGCCTGTTCTGTAATGTTCGATCATTTCCAACGAATTGAATCTCCAGGGATCGGTTGAAGCCTCAGAACAGTTATTGAGTCTGTTTAATTACAAGTTTTGGTTATATAAATGTTTGGTAAAGTTGGGGTCTGCAGTCTCTTGACAACATAAGAAGGTTTATTGATTGTGTTGCTGGTCGATTAAATTCTGCGCAAGCAGTTAAAGGGAAAGCGATTTTTGCAATTTGCACGTCAGTGTCAGGCTGTATGTTGAACAAAATATGATTGGCGACCATAATAAGTATGAATTTACAGAAATTTAATCATTAAAATCATCAATACAACCCTCTGAGTTCATACAAACCCATTGAATGGCTGTTTTATGACAAAGTCACTAACCGGCAAATTAGAAAAAAAAACTATTGAATTTCTCGGGCTACCCTAGCGCTTCCACCTTATCATCCTCCTTTAACATCCCACTACCTATCAGACACACTCTTCGCCCACGCCAACTTCCTCTTTTTTCGATTCCTCAAACCAGCACCGTAACCCTTACGACAAGCCCGCTATTTATAGCTCTTAACCATATTGATAACATTTTAATGTTTGATGAATCCATGGATATTTTTGCAAGTACTGAACTAAGACTCCTCAACACTGCTTCTTCGATACCTGGAGTCCATTGCCACTCCCAGTACTATCTCCTCGGGGTAAACAAATTGAATCCCTAATAAAAAATATAATATAGTTTTTATGATGATACGAGTTTTGTTCATTTTTATTGTTATTTCATTGTGTTTATTCTGTATACTAAAAATGTTTTGTTTATTCTTCGCGCCTACCATATTGTTTATTTAATAATTTTATTACAATTTTTTTTTTTAATTCTGATTTTTATGTTCAACCAAAAACTTATATGTGTGGTGTAAACTGTAAGTATAAGTTAGTTATAAATAAATAAATAAAATCCTATGTTTGTAGGACCTGAAGATGAAGTTCTAGGGCCATTATAAGGAATCAGGTAATATTGTATTCCTGATAACTCAATGGTTGGCTGGTGGAAAATGCGTATGGCATGAAGGCCGCCTTTGTATATTTTGCGTGGTCAAATAATAAAATACATACATCAAAGTTGTCCAAAACTGACTAATGTTAAAAACTGATAAAATATCGAACTATAAGAATACTAGCGAACCGCCCCGGCCTCGCACGGGTGCAATTAAATATACCTTAATTATTAAACATTCCTCTTGAATCACTCTTATCTATTACTGAAGACCGCATCAAAATCCGTTGCGCAGTTCTAAAGGTCTAAGCATACATAGGGACAGACAGAGGGAAGCGACTTTGTTTTATACTATGTGTAGTGATATTATAAGAATTTCCAAATAATCTTTATCCAAAACTGTAGATTTTATTAAGCCCTATTGCTTAACAAAACCTAGCGACTCAAACATAAAACAAGATTCTATCCAGACCAAAATAATATCCACTATATACCTCCCTAATAGGATACTTCAAAAATCTAATCCCATCTCCCAGATTTTCGATAATGGCACAACAAGCCATTAAGGTCTAACGACTAAATAGTAATACCAATAAATACTCATTTAGAGTACCAACAAGAGGTATTTACTTCTATTGGGAGTTGAGCATTGTGGCCTGAATAGGCTCTTTTATTGGCCCATCGGGGCTCTTCGGCGTCTATCGGAGACTCTCGGCGGATTTCGGAAGCTCTCGGAAGCTGTCGGAGCTCTTCGGCTCCGTATAAACAATGTTCCTTTGTTTCGGTACTGGTAAGCAAGTTATTTATGTGATGAACACGACACGGGAGAAATGTGGGGTGCTGGCCGAGCAGATTTGTGATGTATGGGCGCGCAGGAGATTGGTTTCCGATTGTATGGGAATTTCAGACGTATGCGATGGGAGGTAAGTCTTGAATTAGTTCCCTGCGATTTTAGCTATGAATAGACTAAAACGTAAATGTTGAAACCAATTTAAATATTAACAAACATTTTTACAAAAAATAAGTATTTCATTCAATAAACTATACGGCACATCGTTCAGTTTTTTCTTCCATGCACTGATTTAATACAAATACATTTTTTCCACACAAGGGTAAGGACAAAATAAAAACATAACATAATATCACGCCCGTAATCCCCGAAGGATAAGGCAGCGAAGTACCTAATAGTACACCTACGTTTCGTTAGTTATGTTTAAGTCCCATTAACTACGGGCGAGCCTATTAGCATCAACCGGGCACAAATCCAAACTCCGTAGCTGCTACTGAGATATTATTGTTGGAAAAACTCAACAACACTTTGCCCGACTTGGGAATCGAACCTGGTACCTCATGCTCAGCAATTACGCTTGCGGCCACTAGACAACGAGGCAAATAAAACATATTCTTGAAAATACACAGATTCTACGTATGTCAGTACTAAGTAAGCGATAAAATTATAAAACTTAAACAAGGTTCTCTGGGAACGTTGGCGCCTATAAATTCTGATAAACACACATTTTTTCACGAAAAATATCGTATTTTATTCCATGCATTATTACTCTTTAGCTCGATGTCACATTCGACGAAACCCGCCATGACCTAGTAATAATTTATTACATACATAATGGGCTTGCATAAGCAAAATATGCTTGTTTTCATTTTTATCGGAAAATGTGTATCTTTTACACAATTTTGGATGAGATCGAGATAAGGACCTATCATAAAATGGCAAATAAACTTTTTTACTAGTTATAAGACGGATTTGTTACCTACAGCACAATTTAGCCTGCATTCAATTGGAGACAGCATAAATCTATACATACAATAAAATCCAAAATAAATGATGCGTTTCTGAAAACCTATGGGTTAATTTCTGTCTCAGTGGTGCTATCTCAAGAAGTCTGCCCACTATCCCGTACTATAACATGACCGTCAGTAGCGAAGAGGCAATTTTTGTAAGAGGTAAGCCGGAGTACATATCTTTAATGTGATTATATTATTTGTCAATAGAATACTGACTGTTCCATTTTTCAAAGAGAATCCGGTAGGAATCGAGTTGTATGGAACCTTCGCCACTGATGACCGTACTATGAACGTAACAGGCACGGAAAGAAACATGACACAGACTACAATGCCCACTAAAACGGATCAACAGCGTATCATATCCGTTTATAACGGGTTTAGATCGGTTCATCATTATTTAGACTTTTAAAATAACTACAAGAGTGATCAAGGTCAAGAGCAGACCCATTTAGCATTAAAAAGAAGAGGTACGCTAACTCCACAGTTAAATAAATGCATCAATTTGTCAATACTCATAATTCCCTTGCACGTCCCCATCATCAGCCTCTCCCAACTATGTTGGGGCCGGCTTCCAGTCTAACCGGATGCAGCTGAATACATGGAGCGACTGCCTATCTGACCTCCACTACCCAATTAGTACTGGGTAATACGATGCAGTTCCTTGCACGTCCCCATCAAGATATAATCATATTTGCATCAACTTCATCAGGTACACAAACAATACCCGCTTCCTTTGTCCGGGTGTCTGTGATACATGTCTGGAAACATAGATCATGGAAACAAAAGAGATACGACATTAAAGATAATGGCTAATGGTTTGTGACAAATGACTCCAGTATTTGTACTGTTTGGGGCAGTTTCTTCTCTTTTCAAAAGTCAAAGAGATGATCACTTTTGTGATATTGATTTTTTTTATTGAGATCAAGCGCTCACTGTTACGAATCTTTGCTAGGTCGATAGATGCGTAAATAGGAGGTATATTTTTTTTACAAACATGCAATTTAATAAACAAACGTGGTTTGATGGGGGTCGTCTATTCCAGTACGAACAAGTCGCCGTATGCTTACTTCGCAGAATTTGATCCTCATTAGCGACACTATCGAATGGTGTATCTAAAATACAGTATTTTTTTCTGAAATCAATGTGTTCGATTCCTGGCTAGTAATATAGTTTTTTTTTTAATCTAATTATGCAGTTTTCATTTTTCACTAAAATCGGGCTCGAGACGCCTTTGACTATTTTTCACTTTTACTCATAGTTTTGGATTTGGCAACGTCCACTTGAAAAATTCACCTGTGTACTAATATTATAAAGAAGTAGTTTGTATGTAGGGGGTTATCTTCGGAACTACAGATCCGATTCAGAAAATTCTTTAACTAGCGGAAAGCTACATTATCATCGAGTATCATAGGCTAAATTTAAAATGTTCTCGTGGGTTAAATTCCGTATTTAACGGGAGCGACACCGCGCGCAAAAGCTAGTAGTTTAAACAGGCACTGAATGAAAAAATGTCATTAAAGAGGTAGGTATCCCGGATCATATATGGCAGAACATATCCTAGTTCTTCTATGATCCTAGTACCACACTTCACGGTTCAGTACCAGGTGAAGAGCTATTCCTAGATCACATGAATACGAATGTAGTCGCAGTAACAGAGACAATATAATAAATGCGCATTTGCCTAGCTATTTGCGTATTGTTACGATAGTTGAACTTGCAGTAGTTGTGGCTTTTTTTTTTTTTTTTTTCCGGATGGGAAAATGACCCCCCGCTCTGGGCGGATCGGAAGGGAGTGTCAGACTTGTACTGACTAAAACCCATCCATGTTCCTTCTTTGCCCTTTGTGTTCCAGGGCCACGGTATCTCTTTCGAACAGTCCCGCAAGTAGTTGTGGCTCAAACAATAATTTTGACTATGATGACGTATGTGCTTTCTACTTCATTTAGTTGACGGCACGGTTGGCGCATTGGCTGAGCGATCGGCTGCTGCGCTGCGTGTCGCGGGTTCGATCCCCGCACGGAACAAATATTTGTATGATCTACAGGTAGTTGTTCCGGGTCTGGCTGTTTGTGTATGTGAGTTTAAATGTTTGTAAACGCACCCACGATACATGAGAAATTCCTAGTGTAGTGAAAGGTATTAAAAAAAACAGAAGAAGAAAAAAAATATTTGATTTCCTCGCCTCCCATGTATGAATCAGTGGCAAGATGGTATCATGTGGTCGAATTCGGGCAGTTTTATTGGATACTACTACCTTTGCTAGTTATGCTTTGGTAGGTCCCATTTTAAAGGGGTCCAGCCTATTGCCACTAAACGGCCACAAATTCAGACACCGGACTATTGAGAAATCTTTGATGGAAAACACAATAACTCTTGGTCTAGGTCTGGTAATCGAACCCAAAACCTCATGCCAAGCAGTAAAAAAAAAAATACTGTCAAAAATAATATTCTAGATTTCCATCTAAAAGATTTACTAGTAAGCATTACTTTGGCTAAAAAACACTAAAGAATCTAGTAAAATAAATTCGATATTTAGTTCTAAAGATAATACCAAGCTTTTTCGGGAATTTGTATAGTGTATTTACAAGTTCCTTGAGACGAAAAGACAAATAGAAGTGAAAGCAATAAAATTCGATCCTCTACTCAAAGAAAACCCTACATTATACCTAGGCAGAAACACAAATATAGCGAATAACACCCAGATTGTTTTATTTATAAAAGATCAAGACATTTCTATGATGAAAATATCTTTGTCAAATAAATCTGAGCTCAGTTTCCAGGTTTTTGATATTATTTTTGTTGTTTTAGAAGTTTGTAAAATAAACGTATTATGTACAGTTGAACAAGCTCTTTGGTATACAGGCATTTTCTACAACACTGCCTATATTCATTTATTTAACTATTAAAGTTTACGGTACGCTCAAGAGAATGATTGACTGAGTACTCAGCACTCTCAAACGACATTGTTTAAAAGCATTTGCAAGTATCTAGCTACCTGTATACCAAATAACTTGTCTGATTGTACTCTGTGTGTAGCTGATGTTCCACGTCTGTTGGGAGCTATAAACCACGGAGATACGTTTCGCGGCGACAGACTGTGTTATCGAAATTTTACATTCGTAATAAAATACCAGGGGATTCTAAGTTTTCGTTCGTACGAAATAATATGGAGCGAGATAATAATGTGTGGGTAATATATAGAGAGTAACAGGATAAGCGGAATACCTCTTAGGTGGTGATTCAGACCATCAAACTGGACAACATTCTCTAAGAAAAATAAACAAAAAAAAATATAACTTCTCATACAAAATAAATAAATCGCAATTAGTATGAACAGTTAATTTTTTTTTCACCCTGTGTACTGCACCTAATTAGTTAGGCAAATGACTACAATATCTTTTACATACATGCCTTTAGCCAAAAAAGTTCAAAAAGACTTTTTTTGGTGGAAATGGGTTTTTAGGTACAAAAATTAATGTTCTTAGAATAATTTAATCTATTTTTGGATAACGAGATAAAGTACTTTGTTGACAAATGCGTTGGCGTCAAGCGAACGTAGACAAAACTATATAAACTTCATATCGACCCAGAAATAAACATTCAACCACCCAGCAAAGACGACCCACATAACCCCACATTTATTGTTCAAGAACAAATACAAAGTGAACATATTGAACGATATTTTGTCTCGTTGGAAGTAGATGGATGTATGAGGACATTAGTACAGCCTCGGGGAAACAGCACCAATTTATAGTCGCATAAATATATCGGACAGAATGCGATGGATGTGTTTGTTACAAAGCACTAGTTGAAGTCTATTGCGATGCGATGTGCAGTGATCTGTTAGTTTGTTGCAACGGTAATGGGGTACTTTGTATCGAAAATTGTTTTTAAACTTGGTAAGGAAAACAATTTTCCCCATCTCTCTCTCTTCTTCAATCCGTATCCGGAACCAGGAATTTACTAGATTTGAAAGCGTATTGCTTTTAAATCAAGTAAGATTTAGACCGTGTAGGTATTGCAGTTTTGTAGTTAGCATGTTTTTTATATTCGACGAAAAATTGTGGGAGTGGGGGGGGGGGGGTTATTCAGTCATGTTCTGAGTACGTGGTAACCGTTTTAGCATCGGTGTTTCTTCCACCCTGTATAGAACTTTGTCAGGACCTCCCAATTAGTAAAATGTAAAAAAAAAAAAAAAATGTGTGTGGCGTGCTAGCCAAGCAGGGATTGTGAAACTTTTAAGTTCATTCACTTTTTGAGAAGGTTATCCTGAAGACCTCAATAAACGGCCCATGTTTAGACGCCGTTATGATTTTGGGACCCAAATTATATCGGGCACTTTAGAGACCGCACTCGTGGGTGGCACGTAGGCTTTCAAGCCTCTTCAAGGGGAGACCTAATTTCTTTTCTATCCTCGAGGGAATGTCTGACATCTTCATACGTATGTCAGCTCATTTATAATTTAATCCATAAAATTTGTTCGGTTTTGTTTACTTTGTATAGCAAACCCGCTAACAGTTTCTAGTATCAATGGTTGAATGAAAACTGGCTATAGGGCTCCAACGACACTAACTTACAAAGATCTCTTTGTTTTGGCATCATTTTTGTGGTAAATCTGACTTCACTTCAACTTAGAATACATATTGGTATCACCAAACTTGAATGACAATGTATCCACTGTAACACCTCTATGTTGAAACTGTACTTTGTGGGAGAAAATAAATCTTTATTATTATTTATTATTACTTTGTGGCGATAGAAAAGTTAAATAAATGACAAATTCTTGGTGTTTGGGTGTTTTACAGATGTATTATGTGTGATGTGTATTAGGTGGATTTGATTTACTTTGGAATAGAATGGAATAATTTATTTGCTCTGAATGTAGGTATTTACAATAAGGTGGTTACAATAATATTAAAGAATCCTTGTAGATTCTACCATTTTGGCTAGCAAACATTGATGCAGTTCATGATCAAAAATACAAACATTGACACACAACTAAAATGTTAAAGTGTGTTTCTTAGTTAGAAAATCCGATACGGAGTAGTAACATTTATTTAATAAAAGTTCAGTTAGTTTGTACATTTGAATCAAGCTTTTTATTCCCTTTATTTATATTTTTACAAATCATTTAAATTTTTAAATATTCCTTAGAAAAAAAACAATATAAAAAACATTTTAAAATACAAAAAAAAATGTAGCCCACCAGTATCGGAAACAGGGTCCAAGCTACCGGCGGTCAGGGCTCCAGAGCGAGGAACCTCCTAACAATACGAGCCGTGTCCAGGAGTATCGTTTTCTGAATCAAGCCCTTGATCTAGCTGCCTAACGAGAGCCAACTCAGGTATTGGTCTAGGCTCTTGGCAATTAAGCCATGGGCTGATACAACTATCGGCACAATGATCGCTGAGTCCACATCCCACATGTCGACAACCTCGCGAGCCAAGTCAAGATACTGAATCAAGCTTTATTATTATCATAGCCCAGGTGAATAAGTCCCTTGAATAATATCCTTTTACATTGCAACAAGTTTCTACAACAATTTGTCTGCAACCAAAAAGCGAAACATTTGCTACTCTCAGTATCATCTCCAGCAGTTAACAGGACCGTATCCCCGCGAGTTAGTTATGCGAATGTAAATAACTTGGTTTACGAGTTAGTATAGATTTATTATACACGGCTAATTTTATTAATGACCGCTTTGGGGTCGTTTGTTTCTTGGGGTGACCCCTTTATGTTAAGTTTATTAGTTTGTTTTAGTGCTATATGTATCTTGGATTTAATAGGTCTTTAGAACGAAATGTATCGTTTGTCTATTGGTCGCAAACGCTACTGAGCGTGAGGTACTGTGTTCGACGCCCAGGTGGAACAGTGTTATTGGGTTTTTCAACTGAGTACCAGTATTTTACATTAAGCGACTGCCTATCTGACCTCCACAACCCAGTTAGTACTGGACTTTCGGGCCACTGACTACCTGTAACGATAGTCAAAAATCTACAAATGACACCGGGACCAACGGCTTAACGTGTTTTCCAAGGCACGTAGGAAACTCTGTATGTAACAGGCGGTCACCCATCCACGGACTAACCTAGACAAACAGTTTTTTTTTTTAAAAAAGCGTTGCCCCTCACTAGGAATTTCTCCTGTATCGTGGGTGCGTTTACAAACATTTAAACTTACATACACAAACAGCCAGACCCGAGTTCCAATTATGAGAAACGTTCAGAACGAAATAAAACAAGTCTCAGTAAAGAATAGAGGTTTCATAAGAATAACATTATTTTTCTAAGAACAATCTAAGGTTTAGTTTACTTAGCATACATCCAAGATAAAAAATAACAAAGTTTCCTTGTGGGAAACATATCATATTATGTTTTAGAACTATTTTTAGAATTACGATGAAATATTAAAACATACAACCGTTTATACCTTCGTTATACACAGGTCAACAGGACGGGGTATTCCTAAAAGCGCAATTATGATTGAAAAAAAATTAATTAATCCATCATATTTATCTCTATTTTTCATCATGGTTGCGCGTTGAGGAATAAACATATAATATTTTTAATTTGATTTTGTGAGCGGAACTGATGCGCGCGATAGTTTAGTTGCGCTTAAAAATAGTTGCGCTTTGAGGAATACCCCAACATGACGAAACTCCGACAATTTGAAAGCAAGCGTGCGCCTATGGACAACTAAAAAAAAATTAATAATCTGAAACATACTCCTAAAAGTTTATAACCAAACTAATCACAACCAAAACTAAAACAAGGATTTCACTACCGCGTGTTACCTTGTTCTACCGGAATATTTCAAATTGCTACCGTAGCGTACCGTTGCTTTGACATGCTCATCACAAACAAGATGCGACAAAGGAATAGTTAACGAATATTTACTCTAGCCGCGTACTGGCGTAGTGTCGTATGTGTAGAGAGTAGGGACACCCTACAACATCTCTTGTTTAATTGGCGTAGTCGCGTTTCGGCGTAATGCGAAATCTTATGAGGTGACGGAAATTATGAGAAATAATATTAGCTTAGTTGTGTAATTAGTTGTGTGATTTGAGTTGCGTTTGAGGATAAACTTTATGATTAGAGCAATAATAATACTGCAAGATATAGGTACGGTTAAATCTTTTTGTAGTACTAGTTCACAAAAAACACCTTTTTTATCACACCATTTTAGGGTTTTCATCCACAATTTGTCCTATTTTCTATTAGCGTAGTAAAAAATGAGTACTTGAAAATTTTGAAAATATCGAATGGTATCTACTGCCAATTATTTTACTTCTACTATTTTCCTGTAATAAAAGGTCGACAAATATTGGACGGGTATTATTAATTAATACAATTGTACAAGAATTATACAGGGGTTTTGTTTTTCAAGTTGGCAGTTAAATTTATAACAGTTAAATAAAACGAACCAACTTCTTTAATTAGTCAATAATTTGAGAGTACCTGCTATATTGTTAGATATTTGTTTTTTTATTCTGTATTAAAAGTTTGTGATACAATAAAATATATAATTTAGGAAGTAACTTATGCAAGAAAGAGCTAATATTTTTTTTATTTATCTCTGGAGGCTTGTTATTAGCAATTTAGGTATACATTTTGTTATTAAAGGTCGGAATCAGGTATAATTATTTGTGTACTGACACTGATTTCATACAGCGAAAGAATAAAGTGGATATGCCTCAGATCCCGAGATCAATGTTAAAGAGCAGAAAAATCTCGTGATTTATTAAATAAAAAAGTTATTTACACTTACACAATTTAAACCATCCTACATCGGACATCATGCGCACGCAGCGCAGCAGTTAATGAAAAAATGTCGCGGGTTTGATTCTCGCACGGAAAAAAATATTTGTATGATCTACAAGTAGTTGTTCCGGGTCTGGGTATTTGTGTATGTGTGAATTTAAATCTTTGTAAACGCATCCACGTTACAGGAAAAAATCCTAGTGTCCCCCAACGTAAATAAAACATTGTATTGTGAATTAATGAAAATACTAATAAAAATTGTATGTTAATTATTTTTGTTTTATTTGTCTTATCTAACTTTGAGATTTTTATTATTATTTATTTGTAATATTTTTGGCCACACGGGATTGTATTATAAATCCCGGGAAATCCCGGGAAGATCCATATTAATATCAACATTTCGATGCAAGTACATAAATAACTCTACCTAATTCAGACCTCTGCTCATTAGTCTGTAAGCTTTCCTAAAAATGTAAAAAAAAGTCAGTACCTTCACTCATAGGTATTACTTTATACCTAAGGATGCAAGTAAAGCCACGTGTGAAGCAATAGGTTCACACATTAGTACTAATACCGTTAAAACTGCTACAGTAACGATGCTTGATAGTAGAAATAGTAAGTATTTATATAACATCACGCCTGTAATTCCCAAAGGGCAGAGGTGTACCTAATAGGTAGTACCTACAGCCACATTTCAAATTCACAGTTATGTTAAAGTCCATGTAGTAGAGGACGAGCCTATTGCCATCAACCGGGCACGGATTCAGACTCCGTGGCTGCTACTGAGACATTCCTGATGGAAAAATCCAATAACAATTTACCGGACCCGAGAATCGAACCCAGGATCTCTTGCTCAGCAGTCGCGCTTGCGATCACTAAACCAACGAGGCGGTCTAAATAGCAGATATTATTATAATAATACTACCCCTGGTAAAGCTACCCAAAGGGCTTTTCTGCTACTAAAATCTCAACAAGTTCTTCCTATTCAATTGCTACCAGAACAAATTGAATAATTTCGAAAACATGGCTGCCTCAAGTACTATTTTTAAAATTCTACACGCGTTGCTAAAATGCACCTCCTGACTTCTCTAAGGTAACGGTTCACAGATTTGTTTTCCGACTATATCGTCCGCGTCACGTACGACATTCGTATGGGGATGATCTTGTTTGTACTGGATCTCTTAAAGGAGTATAGAAAGCCTTATTTGGGGTAAGGCGCCTCCATTGTAAGTAATCCTTACTTCAGAGAGATTGTGCTTTTTATTGTTATGTGGCTCGTTTTGGTTTGCTTTGTGTGAAATTCAATAAGGTTTTGTACGGTTAGTAGCGTAGGTAATTTATTTCAAGAGAAGAAAACCTATTTTTCCCTTGAGAAGATTAATCTAGTTTTTTTCAAGGATTATAGCTATGCGACCTTCGTTTGCGTGAAATTATTATAAAAAATATGACTTCTCTTTTTTAATCGAATTTTGTTACCAATTTCAAGGGTTTAATTTTTTTTGCACGGAACCCTAATTCTTATTCTAAAATAAGAGTAGCCTATGTTAGACCTTTTAACACCAGCTATCTGCTAGTAAAAGTCCCGTCGAAATTGGTCTAGTCATTTCGGAGATTAGCGGGAACAAACAGATAGACAGTCAGTCAGACAGACAGACAAAAATTAAAAAATGTGTTTATGTTATAAGTACCGTATATACTTTCATATGCATTAAATAAAAAGCTGTTATTTTGGTACTACAAACAGACACTTCAATTTTATTTATTTGTATAGATTGGCATGTAAAACAATTAAGGTCGACAAAATAGACAAATTCTTTGTCAAAGGAAAAGTTGATGATACCAAAACGAAAAACGACTAAGGTAACAAGTTAGCCAAAAATACGTACCGGAAAACCAAAACTACTACTAAGCTTTCTAAGAATCCTAGCTAAAACAAAAGGTACAAAGCAGACCTTGTAAATTGTACGTCAGAAACAGAATCAGATATCAATCGACTCAACTGAGTACTTCTACGTCCAATGGAAATGTTCGGTAACGTCACTAACGTCTAAGTGATAGTTTAGCACAGGCTGTGTAGTTGAGTACCTACAAACCTACGTGGCGCGTTTGATTCTCTGTACATGCAAGGGAGGTGTGTAGAAGGCATCTAAGGTGTCCTTTGAGTATCTTCCGACTAGGCTTTTGTGCGATCTTGAATTACCTCTATTGTTAACTACAAGGTGTAAACGGACCCTTCACGGAAGCCGTCAACCAAGCATTCTGTACATAAAACTAGGTAACTAAAAAAAGGTACGCAAAAATAATTGCGAAAATACATTTTTTTTGGGTCACGTTTTACGGTAGGACTCAATGGAACGGACTCAATGTAACGCGCACAAAACATTGTGCTGATTAAATTGTATTGATTTAAATACAGGTAGGTACAACATTAAAAATTTGTATTAAAAATTTGTGAAAAAGTTGAAACTTTGACCCCAATATCTCCGTAACTAGAAGGTTCCCAGGTATGGTCTAGAATAAAAAAAATATCGCAATGACGGGGAAAACAATTGCCTTTTGGCTTCATTAAGGGTGCTTTTAGGTCGATTATAGTTCGCATCACCGTACCCGTATGACGACGTCTCAGACTAACTTTATTTCCTTTCATGGGCTCTCTGATAACAGGAAAAACCTTTGGTCATGGAAACCCAATCGCACTGTGTACAGAAGAGCAGATACTGTTCGACATCATTGTATGTAAGGGGTATATGAAGGCTTTAGGCGACTTTTGTGTGAATATCTCGGAAATTGGTTCTGCGTTTGAGCAGCGATTCCGCTGCGTTTGACGAACGCATTCGAAGTGAAGGTCGAAGGGTAAAAGAAAATTAAAGTCGCCCAGTTTTTGGATCAAATTATCAAATAGTATTGAGGTTTTAAGGGTTATGCCGGGTCTCGATTTGATTTTGGGTATAGGTAATAACAGACTGGTGGCCTACCATGACATCTCAAAGCAGGAGTAATTCCAGTGTGGGAAAGAGATGGCACAAGACGACCTTTATAGCTCTGTCTCTTTCCCACACTGCAAATACTCCTGCTTTAAGACGACATGGTAACCCCCTGATATTTTTTTTTCCAGAACTAAGTGAGTGATGGTTTATTGGGGCTGATAACAGCAATTGACACCCACTTTCAGCCCGTTCAATTTGGCAAACGACGCAACAAACATCCTGTATAAGAAAAACATGCTGTTTACGAAAATAATGTCAATGCTAAGAAACAAAATATAATTCTGAATTACAAGCCAGTCTTTTCTCCGTTTATGCAATTTGTCTGTAAAAAGCTCGAAATAACTGGAACAAACAGTTAGTATCTAGAACAAATCGAAGAAAAACGTAGAAGCTTTATTTTGTCCAGAGAATTTTATATTGTGACATATCTGTTAATGTGTGTAGAAAACGTGTGCGATGTTGTGTACGCTCTGATAAATAGGTCAGTATTTCCTTTGGTAATGCCCATTTTCTCAAAAACTAAATGATATCTAAACTAAGGCCAGTATTATATTTTCAACTCTCGGCGCTGAGTTGAGAATTCAAAATGCAACGTGCGCTTTAAGTGTCTCTTAGTATAAGTGAAAACATGAGTGCCGCATGTCTTGATATTCATGGTTGATAAATCAAAGGGAACACTGTGTTGCATTTTTACTGCTTCAGCATTGAACTGTACGTGTGCAGCGAAGAATAACTTTCTAAGAACGGTATGTACATTTTATTCAGCGTGTACCAGAAAGATGTGGTCATATTTGAGGCTGTGATTCAGACCATCAAACTGAACCACTTTCTTCATGGGACCACCAATCGAGAAAAAAATTCAGCTGTCCCATACAATTGAGTCGAGTGGATATTAAAGTTTTGTACAAAGACAACTGGTTTTTTACCACGATTTCGATGGTGGTGTCCTAGAGGAAGTTGTCCACTTTGAGGGTCTGAATCACACTCTGAAATATGACCACATGTTTCTGGTACACGCTGTATAGTGTGAGATATTTTTCAGTTTATCGTTATTTACAGTTTTAAGCTTGTTTCTGCTTTGGATTGTGTGACAAGTATTCCACTAAACCGAAGAAATGATTCATACTTACATAGTTATAAATAAATAATCTGAAATATTAAACTTATACTGCCACTTACGGGATATCTTCCGTGATTGTTGTTAATATCGGAAGCTCAAAATAATGAACAATCACGGAAGATATCCCGTAAGTGACAGTACAAGTTTAGTTATAAACTGTGAAAGCTTAAAACAGTGTTATGAAATATTTTCTATTGAAGCTCTATCGAATATCCAAAAGTGGAAGTTTGAACAGTTTCCGTGAACCTCAAACATTCGGAGACTTCTTTGTATCTATCTATGCATACATACGAGTACGCTTTTCTTATTGAGCGAAAAATTCACATAAAATATGTTGAAAACTATATTCCTCTCTCTCTCTCTATTAAATGAAATAGTTTATCTCATCAGATAAGTGCTGTGTAAATGTTTTGCCAGAGGCAACAGTTACATTCAGACGAGTTGATTCGTTATTGCACCTATGCATTTACACCTTGCTATCAAAGCGGGTCTCAGTCGTTGTCATGCCAGCGGTTGAGACATAAGACGCTCTGTAATGACCGTCAGCGTCGTCTCGGCTGATGTTGTCTTGTAATTGTGACAATGCCTGTGTCTGAAACTGCAGATACCGTACTACTTACTCGATATACAACGTGTATAAATAACGGTTACGATACTTTAAAGACATATTATTTACTATTTTTAAATATACGTTTATAAATACTCCTAAACCGACACCCCGCGAATTGCAGCCTTATTATTTTTTTAATCGGCTGAGGTGTGTTCAATAAAATGCTAATCTCTTTGAATTTAAGATACCTACAGACGTCAAAATGCCCTTATTGCAACGGTAAACACCAAGGCTATCGAATAACTACATAAATTCTAACGACCGTGTATGACCTCATGCTCAGCAAAGCTCAGAGTCATGTGTGAGCTCATTTTTCTCAGCATGGACCCTATAACGCTTGACCTGTCAGTACTCAGGTTTGGACCTGTAAGGACACTACTAGCAAAAATAACTTAGGTAACATTAGGTATCTAATTTGTAGTTCGTATCTAGGCCTGGAATAAAAACAAGTTGTTTTTCTTGGTTTGTATAAAAGTAAGAAAAATAACCAAAGAAAAAGCGAATCTCGAATGTAATCTAATTACATCGAGTACCCAACTGTAATAAGCTGAAAACGAGAACGCTGAGCTTTGTTCGGTAACCAATTTGACCCCTTAAATGAGTTTCTTAAAGTTGGGACCCCAACTTGTTTTTGCGACCTAGAACGTAGTGTCTTCGAAGTTTCATTTGTGCATTTTACCAGCTCTTATCGACACCTAAATTAATGCCTTAATAATATTGCACTGCGGAAATTTTAATTTTCGGCGCTAAGTCGAGTATTGAAAACCCAATGGCGCACTTATATTCTTTCATGTTATTTAGGCATTCATTTATGTTAGTGGTAGTGAAAACTGGTATCACACATCGAGAGCAGTCGTTACGCATTTGTTTTGTTTTTGTTGAGCACTATTCAAAACCAAAGATACGGTACTGAAATTTAAACAAAAGAATACCGACTGTGTAAAACCGCACTGCACTGCGAGCTGCGTTCGTGTAGTGTGTTCCTTTATTTTTGAAAAGTTCTTATTTTGTGAATGGGTTTAGTTTCGGGTGTATATTTCTAAGCGTGTTATAGTCCGCCAATATCATCCCACAATGCTAACCAAAAAACTCTGTCATGACATTTATTTTATTTATAATGTGGACCATTAGGTACAGCTTAACTAAGAAATCTGTGTACTTCGGTAATATTTGTGTTTCCGAATTAGTACAACGACACAAACCAGAATTACACCCCCCAGAGAACTTCGAAGTTTTGTAGTCTCGTGCTTTGTGGTAACACACGCACTTTACTTGACACGTTATTGTACAAAGCTTTCTATCCATAGGGTAACCTACTGCGGTTCGTTTGTCACTCAAAAATAATTATTGATTAAACTTTTTGGAATTACAGAAATGATCTCTAGTTTCGTACCAATGCCATGATACTACAATATGAGTATGTACATACTCAAATAGCCGTAACAGCGCTAGATGCTCTAATCAGCATCGCATTTTGTATGTTCGAAAATTACCGACGCACATACTTTATCTGACAGATCTGTACTTGTTTTTCTTTTGATTGAACGAGATTTCAATCATATTTTATGTGCTGTTAAGTTCAGTAAACATGATACTTCATAATTACGTAGCTTGATTAACTGTATTAGTTCTTGTTAGGCAACATAATAATTTTGCGCAGAATTGTTTTATATCTCAAAAATACTGAGTTTTAATTAACTTTTACATAATTATTTTATAGGTATTCATCGTCTCTGTTACCAACAAGATTTATATAAAATTCTAATTGAAAGGGATTCTAGAATAGTTTCAATTGTATAAAACGTTTCCATGAATATGATTAATAATGTTAACCTTCGTCAAGACTGGAAATGCTTTATATTTTCCACATACCTACATTACTAGCATTCCTTTTAACCCTAAATCGGCCATGAAACCTTACATCGTTTTTTGCTAGGAGTAGATTGGTCGCCTGACTTGAGTCGGAGGTTCAATTCTTGTTTGGTATTAATGTTTGTTCCAGGCCCGGGTGATCCGGAGGCTTTACGCAGGGGTCGTGCGGTCCATGGCCCTTTACGGGGCCCCAGTGTGGGCGCGGTCTTTAAGGCGGCAAGCCGCCCACTACCTGAACGCGCCCCAAAATGTGATAGCCGTAAGGCTTGTCCGGGGGTACCGCACGATCTCCGGCGAGGCGGCGAACCTCCTTGCCGGATTGCTGCCATGGGATCTGGAGGCGATTGTCCTCGCGTGCCTGCACGAATGGCGCGCGGAGGCACTACGTCGGGGGAAAACTCCGCTGCCGCGGCAAATCGCCGCTCAGCGGACAGACTTCCACCAGCGGCGATCTCTCGCGTCCGGCCCTGGTTCAAGCCATAGTCCGGAGTGAGAGGGAATGGGAAGCCGTCATCTCCTTCTGCGAAGCAGTCATGCTAGTGAAGGAGGTGGCGGGATGTGCGAGGGAAAGAGCCTTACGTCCCAGCCGCCGCGGGTGACGCCCCGGGCGTCGGGGGTCACGTGGTGACTCCTGGCCACCGTAGGCGCTGGCCTGTGGAGGGCAAGTTATGGGCTAGCTCGCCGTCCGGTTGTCTTTGACGACAGGCCTTGTCGACGGCGCGTTCGTGTTCCACGCGCGCCTCAAAGAGATGTCAACAACCATGTAGGGGGCCAATCCGCATGGGCCGATGCCAGCCAGAGCTGCGGGATTGTTTTGATTGGCAAAAAAGGAATATGGATGGGTTTTAGTCAGTAGAAGAAGTCTGACACTCCCTTCCGCTCCCACCAGAGCGGGGGGGTCATTTGATGAAAAAAATGACTGCCTCATTTGATGATTTGCCATCGGAAAAAAAAACTAGTCTCAAAATGTTTTATGTTTGCGATAGTGTGCTAGACAATTAGTCTTTAAAATATGAAACTGAATTGCAACTGTTTTTTAGAGACCCGTTTTGCTTAGAGACGTTTAAGATTAGCGTATTTCCGGCGCGTATAAGCTCATATTTGTAGGTGCGTATACGCCTTTTGCCACACACCTAGCTTAAATAAGCGTTAGCGTTGACGCGGGTATAAGCTCGTATTAGCGCAAACTGCGAGAGATACAGCTGACGTATTACTTTTACTACTGACTGAACCCACCTGTTCTAGCGAACTTGCTGGAATAAGCGCGTATACGCTCGTATGATTTTTTGAAGTGCAAAATACGTCGGGCGTGTACGCACTTAAGATTACGCTAGTCTGAAGTCGCTCCTTACCTGAGTCTTTTAAACTTTTGTTCCTTTGTCGATGAGACTAAAGTATGGCGACCTATTAATTAAAACCAAAAATTAGACAATTGAAAACAAGAACAAAGAAACTCATAAAATAACAGAAACAGTACCTACCGTACAATATAAATTCGAGTTCCCATAGCAGTGTTTCATTGAAGTTCTACCAGAGCTGTGATACGTCGGGACAAAGGAATGGCTAACGAATGTTTGCAATTCTGCGCTGTCAACGGAAGCCATCGACCTATATTTCTAAGAATGGCACTAACACGACAAGAAAATAGCGTTTTGTTTCATGCAATATATACTGGAACTTGTTAACAAAACATTGTTAATTACATCTAGATTCTTCTAGATTACTTACCTCAGAGTGCATTGTAGATCGCAAGCGTTTCTTCTAAGCATGAGGTCGTGCGTTCGATTTCCAGGTTATGCAAAGTATAATTGGGTTTTTCCATCAGGAAGATTTTAGTAGTAGCCACTGAGTCTGGCTTTGTGCCTAGTTGATGGTAATATACCCGCCCCTATTACATGAGACTTAAACATAACTGACAAAATGTGGGTGTACCATTAGGTACACTACCTAAGTCTTTGGTAATTACAAGCGTGGTGTTACATCGTCTTGATTTGAACCATTTTGTGTTTGATTTAGGAATGACAACGTTATTGTTTTAAAAATAAGATACAGTACTCCTTGTTTCATCTCCCTGCTTTATGACAATCGAATGTGAATTTATTTTCCGCTCATGATTTCCAGGTTTTAATCCGATTTTATCTTTGACGTATCTGACATAGTCACTACGTTGTGGTAATTTATTAATTGTAGTTAAGCCTGATTGCACGCTAGCATTAGTATGCATGGTTGGATCCTGTCCAAAGCCTTATCTTGAATCTTGAGTTGGCCAAACAGTCCGATCGATTAGGAAATACGAGTCAAAGATATCGATTATCGTATTCGATTACAAATGGAATCGAATACTAATTGCAATAAAACTTTCATGATTAGAATAGTAGTCATGGTTGTACTTAAAACTCAAATTGTTCAAACATTTAATGGCCGAAAGGTTAAAGTGAAGTTCAAAACAGCGATCGCTCGGAGTACCTTCGGTTGTAAGTTTCGGAGTGACAATTAGTGTAATCAAAGGAGCAGTTATAACTACGTAGGTATAATTTTGTTGTTGATGTTCTACCTCTGTCTCCCGCAGAAGTACCTGTCACGTGCCCTACCATGACGTCTTAAGGCAGTACTATTTTAATCTTATTTCAGAGTGGGAAAGAGATGGTGCTACATGTTTTCTGCAGCTTGCATCTTTTTCCCGCACTCTGGAGTGATATTAGAACAATACTGCTTTAAGACGTCATGGTAATTCAATGGTCAATTTTCCCTGGGTTGTAGAAGTGTTTTTGGATAAAGGCAGACATTAAGTTCTTATAAGTATAGGGAATAAGGAAATAATTGCATTAAAATTTTGATGAATGAACAGAAATAGTAATCTTTATATCATTAACATGCTCACTGTTGGGAAATTGTTGACTCATAGCACAGAAATATGACGCAACCACTTTCACAGAGATGAATGTGAGACGTGATTGGCTATAACCCAACTCAAGAGCCCATTACATGTTGGTTCATTCAGTAGAAAAACAATAAGGGGTTCCCAATAACAGCTAAGGAACTCAAGCCAACCTCACCTGCACGTGGTACTACCGTGGTGCTTTCGACCAACTAGGCTCTGGCAACCTACACGCACTGGACCATCGCGGCGGGATATGGTCCTAACCCCCCGTAAATGGAAAGCAAAAAGCACATGTCCACAAGTGCCCAGGACTCCAGCTGCTCTGCTGGCGTTCTGGGCGCCGGGTCAGCACTGGAGTCAGGGGCGAGGTGAATCCTGAGGCGAGATCGATTAACGGTCAGATGGGCCAGAATCGTCAAAATAAAATTAATACAGCCCAAGAAACGCAAGAGAAGTTAAAACACCGATAGAGTTGGAAAGGAATGAGAGAGGCCCAGCAGTGGGACAGAATAAGCTAAACTAAAAAAAAATAGCCAATAGGTGAAAAAAAAAACATGAAAATTTATCATTCACATGAACGCTTTTGAACTTATCCAATTACTTATGGGAGTAAATTCGATGTGACCTGTCTCTCTATTTCTGTGAACATTGAAACTTACTAAATAATTACTTTAAAAAGATCAAATAAACCTCGTTATTTGACCGTTTGGATTCAAAAATAAACTAAAGGGTCAGAGAGTGCGGACGTCGGAAGTTGGAAACAATATCCGGAACGGACGAAAACAATTTGATTTCATTAGTTTCCGAACTATTGCTTGTGATATTAGTAACTGGTATGGCTATATGTTTGTTATTTACCGAGGTTTTGGAATAACTGGTAGCTGATTTTGGGAAACTGTATGGACTACCAGAAGAGGAAGCTTTTTACCATATTTTTATATCAAAGTAATACGATGATTCTAGTGCTGTTCAGTATGTTTCAATTTGAACCCACTCAAGAGTCCGTACTAAATTTGAAGGATAATTCAATTCCTTGTTCTTGTATGTACAGACGCCAGCGCATCAAGCTACCCGAAACTGTCAAATTGCCAATCAACCTTGAACCTAATACTTTAGCGGTAAAGTTGAAAATCTTTTAAAGAAATTTGACAGATTGTCAAAGCTTGCTCCGCTGCTAACTAGTTTATTCGCTGTATGTGCTGTGTGTGTGTGATTATCCTATTATGATACACCTAAAGCGGTCGTTTTAGGCCCCCAGGTTGAACTATCTTTCGGTGTCTAAAGTTACTGCACCTGCTGTGGTTCTATAGAATCTGTCCTCAAGTAACTTTAGATCTCTAGGTTTAATTCCTATGTCACGAAAATAGGTTTGTAGGTCACCTTTATACAGGATTGGCGTCTAGCCAAAGACTTTAAAAGCGAATTGTGAATAAATCAAAACCTACACTGTAAACTTGTGAGTGATGATGAAAACTAGCACTATCGATAAACTAACAGACTAACGGAAGATCGAAATGGGAAGTTAGGGCTGTTTAATGTCCAAAATTGAGGTACGAACAATATGAGTTTACTGATTACGTCAATAACAGCATAACATAGCATCACGTCTGTGATCCCCGAAGTGTTAGGCCGAGGTATGCCTAATACCTCCACACATTTTGCCAGTAATGTTTAAGTTCCGTGTAATAGCGATCCTATTGCCATCAACTGGGCACAAATTCAGACTCCGTGGATGCAACTGAGAAATTCCTGGTGGAAAAACCCAATAACACTTTGCCCGACCTGGGAATCGAACCCAGGACATAATGCTCAGCGGTCGCGCTTGCGACCTTTAGACCAATGAGTCAGTCAATAACAGTAACTTAACTTTAAGTTAGGGATGGCCAACAAACAAACGACTCGTACCTTGTTTCCTACCACCAGTAACTGGTCACAGCTACTTATAACATCAACACAGCAACCCCACAAACAATGGCCCACCTTCCATCTTGCACCGCATGCTATCCCGCGCTCTCGATGATTTATTTAATGCATCAGTGAGCGGGGTTTGCGTGGCTGAGTTTTGGGCTAAACATATTTAAACTTTTTGCCATCGAAACGCTAAGAAGAAGAAAACATCTAGGGTGACAGAAGATTACAAGTAACATTTTTATAAACAAAGCTTTGATGCCTCTTATGCCCGTATTTAGTCACCACCCTTTGAAATATTTTATCTCATCCATACCTGAGGAATGGTCCACCATACCTTCTAGAGGTAGACCGTAGAGCTGGTAAATATGTTACCAAAGAAATATGTTACCAAAATCCTAGAAAGCGTCCTTGTTTTTCAGGATTTTACAAAATACAAAACAATTTTTTAATAATATTATTGTAAGTTTGTATACGGTCAAGTACAAAATGAAAAATGTTAAAAATTCAAATTGTAGTAGTCTGCAGAAATCCTGCATCCTACTAGCCTCATAAGTCAAGAGTAGTACGAGTATACGCATTCATAATTTTGAATAATGTTGCAACATTTCACAAAGAGAAACTGTAGTACCGAAGTAGTCCCTGGTTTTGAATGACCGTGTACGTTTCATGTACAAGCCTGCTTTAGTGGCCAGTCTGCCATCGGGGACGAGTTTTGATGTCCCTACTCCAATTTGTACAGTAGCTAGTGCTTTGTGTTTTGATTAGGATTTTATCGTAGGTAGGTACTATAAATTTGAAAGCGTATTTGTCGTGGTAAAACTTCATATTGTTAGGTATAACTATTGCAAACTACTTTTCATTCCTCCTAAGCCATCTACGACATGGACAGCTTCAGGAAAATTTTAAAAAAGACCTTCTCAAAGAGTGTACGCGCCGGTCTCCTAATATTGCAGATGTTACATTGCCAATACATAGCATTAAAAATAAATCACAGCTGAAAAAGGCTGCACGTATCTAGAAAATAATATGACGATTATATCGTAAGTTTTAGTATTCCGTACTCGAAGGGTAAGCAACAGGACCCTATTACTAAACCCCTCTGTTCGTCTGTCTGTCTGTCAGCGGGCTGTATCTCATGATCCGAAAGATCCGATCAGTTGAAATTTTCACAGAATGTGTATTTCTGTTGCCGCTAAAACAACAAATAATAAAAACAAATGAAAAATTAAAGAGTCCGACTCGCACTTGGCCGGTTTTTACGAAATATTTGGTAACATCGTGCAGGAATCTATATTTTCTATAAACGATAATATTGAGAAAAGCACAGCAAAAGCCTTAATAAGAAAAAAAAAAACAAAAACGAAAGAAGAACGTTTCAAGTATACACAACAATCTTGAAATGAAGTGTTCTCAGAAAATACACCCAACAATATTGTATCAAAGAGGACTTTCTCTATAAATCGCACGGCAATATTGGAATAAAATTTGATCCCACCGCAGTATGAGGGACGATTGTGTTAACGAACGCGTCCAACGGTACTTGTGGTGCGGGTTTTTAGACCAGTCTTCATACCGTGTGAGGACGCGACGCTAGAACAAGTACAATTAGTGTGTAATAATATAAATGTAAACTCGGAATACAAATTGGGAGCATGTGCGCCGATGCCTGCATTAGCTCTTCAGTAATACGTAGGTAGTTCGAGAAATGTAGCTCTCGCACTGAAACTCCAATTACTGAGAAATTGAAAGGATTTAATGTTAAAGGAAAGTGTTGAGGTATGAAATGTGGCGCCAATAGACTTCACTTTAATCGGATTTTAAAAATAATATTTCTTTCTTATTTTTTCGTGTCCTTTTTCGTGTGGTTGGTGCCTGACCTGGTATCAGATTTTTTTTTACACCACCCATGGGCCTCTGACTTGGCTTTACATGTCATCGAGAAATATCTCTCAGGCATGCTGGTTTGGTTTTCTCACGAGGTTTTCCTTTATCGAAGCCAGTGATATCTATAAAAGTCTGAAAAATCAGAGGTGCGTGTTTAGGGTTCGAACTCGAAACCTATGGCTTGGCAGTCCGACGTTCACACCACTAGGCTATCACTGTTTAAAAGCTACTAAATAAGCTGAATGACAGAAATAAAATGCGTTTGTTGAATGGATAATCGAAAACCGTGTAAATGTAACGTGGTTTCAGTGATATTTTTCAGTTAGTCTAAAATATGGCCCATCACCCCCTTTTACAAACAAGAGGAGTCCCAGCGGTGGGAACATTAAAGGCGGATTATGAGGCGACCCCATATATGTAAAATATATGTTTATTTTTACTCGTTGTTTTCACATTCATTAACATTAATTCGATACAAATTTCAAGAAGTCACTCGAAATCTATCAAGATTCACTGAACATACGTGGGGTATTTTCAGATACCCCCGGGCGCGAGGAGTAATTTTTTTCAAGACGTCACTATGTGGTCCACCCAGTATGTTTCAACAGTCATTTTGTTGAACGAAGACCTACTAATAGTCGTAAATCATAATAAATTGTCTTTTTCTCCAAATTATTGGCTTCACGCCAGTTTTCTGTCTGGAGCGCCAGTCCGAACTGGTTTGGTTGGAAATGGTACCGGAATCATGCTGGGAATTTTATCGTACCGCTTAAACATTGAAAAAAATAATTCCCCTGACCTACCAATGCTTCGCATCCGTTGTATTATATCGTTTGTTTTTTTTATGATACTGGGTAGCAAACAGACAGACCGTTGGTAAATGGAATCTACTGCTGGCTACTACTGACACGGGAGCCATCGCAAAGTGTGTTTACTATCCTTAAGACTAAGTAAAAATGTATCTGGTATCAGATAACCTGCTAGTAAATGCAATTCTTTTGTTGGTCAGAGATACTAGTGTGAGTTTTATCCTCCAATCGATTGTGTTATCGTAAAATTCAATTTACATTGAAAGTGAACTATCGCCGTCTGATGACAATTTTAGAAAATTAATTAAGGGTAGTATTTAAACCAGCGAAAATAAGAAAATGAGCGGCAAACAGTGGGCGAAAAAAAATGTTTAAAACAGCGACTTGAAAATACAAAGAGTTACTAGTTGTTCAATACGATCAGGGTGATAATTCAAGGACTCTGAAAAAATACTAAAACAAGGTTATTAACCACTAGATTGTAGATAAGGTGTAGTCGACGTAGCCCTGCTGCGCGGGGCTCCTATTTCAGTTTGCAAGGTTTAAAGTAACCTAACACGAAGGGCATTCCGGAGTCTTAGTTCGCTCACTTCGCTCGCTCACTAGACCCCGCCATCCCCTTCGAACCTAACCTGTCCGAGTCGGGGTGCCACAAGTCTCTCTCAGCCTTCGCTCGCTCTTGCTTCCTATATTCTCCTTGCCGCAATGACCGGATAAATAGTTACTTACTTGTTACAAAAGTCGCCCATTCAGTATATTGGTCGCCAATTAAATTTTTAGTCCAATGCCCAATTAATAATTTCCCATTAAATAATTCCAAGCAAATTGAAGTTTACTTTAAACAATTGAGTAGATATTGCCCGTGAGATAAACTAGGCCCACGGATACAAAACAGATAACCGTAAAAGTGCCACAAAATCTCTCCTCTTCAGTCTAACCCTCTCTTCAGTACATCGTACGTACTATCCTTCTATTACCCATTAAGGTTACAATCAATATTTCCATTATCCTTCAGAAACCCAAAAATGCCTTACACTGTAACACGAGTACTGGAAGCCTTCAGACCAAGCCTTTGTTTAATAATGGAAACTATATCCATAGCTAGAAGATACACGTAACTGTTGCTATGGGCTACATCAAGGGTCGGGATGATAGATATGCGTGGGATGAGGGTCGTCACGGCAACCTGATAATAACAGAGGCAATTGATTAGATTTCAATAAAGTATTTTAGTAGAGGGACTGTTTTTGACGCGTTTGTTAAAGGATTTTTGCCGCTTATGACGATGACTTTTTGTTTTTTAAGGTATTTTAGCTTAAAATTAAGATTGGTTCCGAAATAGGAATACATCGCCAAAAATCTATGGAAAATAGTAATTATTTAACTAACCAGCATTTTCCCGCAGAAAATTAGGTATCGGTCAAGAAGAGCAAGCATCTGCCCTTCACATCATCATCATCATCTGCCTAGCCTTTTACCAACTATGTTGGGGTCGGCTTCCAGTCTAACCGGATGCAGCTGACCACCAATATTTTACATGGAGCGACTGCTTATCTGACTTTCTTTGTGGAAGTCAGATTAGCAGTCGCCAGTTAGTACTGGGTAATACGATATCCTTTGGTTAAACAGGTTGGCATCTACCCTTCACATCATGTTAATAAAAGGTAAATAAATGTCGCCTTTGAATTACTTTATGAATCGTTTCTTATCAGATATAGTTGAAATTTAATGAATGCTTGTTAAAATACTCACTTCAGTTTTTGCTTGTTTTAAAATATACCTAGAATAAACACATTATGAAAGATTGAATAGATATCAACTTAGAAGACAAAAGTAATGATTTTATTTCATACGATCACAATTTCATAACTATTTCCATAACTATTTTGATTTTGACACATTAAATTATATTATTCCTATTTCGCTTACAACATAAATTTAAAAATCAAATAGATCAGTGAGCATAAATTATTATTTAATTTTATTTGCTTTACAATCTAATATCTAAAGCTTAGTGCTGACAGACATAAATAAATTATAAAGGCGTTTTTTTTTCATACAAAATATTGTAGCGACGAGCGATGCATTGTGGTTGACATTAATCGCATACTTTTGACATATTTCATCCAATACCAGCAAGTCTCTCGACTACTTTATTTTTAATGTTAAAGTACGTATCATGCAGTATACTATATCAAATAACTTATTGGCATACAAACTTTAAGAACAAGACAGTATTGGAAAAAAATCAAAACTTTGAAAATCTACTGAACAATTGAATCCCAATATTCAATCAATTAGCCACACTGCGAACCCATTCTAATGATGAATGTTATTAATCTTTAAATCATCATCTGCCTTTTCCCAACTATGTTGGGGTCGGCTTTCAGTCAAACCGGATACAGCTGAATATTAGTATTTTACATGGGACGACTGCCTATCTGACCTCCACAACCCAAACTCTAATTAATACGATACCCTTTGGTAAGACTGGTTATCGGACTACAAAATATAATGATTGTCAAAAATCTAAAATTTATAGCCGAGACCAACGGCTTAACGTGCTTTCCGAGACATAGAGGAAACTCAGTACGGAGTGGGCCATCACCCAGGTTTTTTTTTTGAAAAGATGTACATTGATAAGAAAACAGTAGACCATTTTTTTAATAATAAAATCAAATTCGATTCAGTCTACAAAAACATTCAATTAATACTTTCAGAACTTTCTTTCATTCTGTTACACGCGGTATTTTCGCCGACAATACTCTAAAGCTCGTATAAAACAAAGCGCTGCGAGAAACCTCTACGTTGCAAATCTGTACTTGAATATTAATTACACAGTTAATTAATAATCCACTGTTGAAGCGAGCAGGTGGTTCAGTGATATCAGTTACCTTGTAAATATATAATGGTTATAAATAAATATAACCGAATATTATAGATAACTTAGATAATTTTGAAGAACCCGAAGATGTTTTTTTTATACCTAACTGAATCTATATGTCGAAACCAGTCATTAGCACGGACATAAAATGAATCGCAAGTCCGCTGGTGGTTACGTCACGCGACTTACTTACGAGTCTACCCCCACCACAGCGTGGCTTCTACAGAGCCCTGATGTTTCGAGGCGAGGAGGATATGGAATGTCTGATCGCAGTGGAGTGGAGACGTCCTAGAACTGTACCCGAATTGTGCCCCGTGTTATTGTGTTAAGTTGCAATCGCAAGTAGTTCGTTAGTTTATTATAAACAGTGTATCGCAACTAGTGTATTTTCATTGCACGAAACCCATGGTCTGCCCACATGATGTACGAGCCAACGGAATAAATCCTGACAAATCCGACATATATAATATAAAATGGTAAACTGACTGACTGGGTGATATATCAACACACAGCCCAAACCGCTGTTCCTAGAGACATGAAACTTGGAAGGTGTGTTATTTGTGAAAATTTAGAATCCATTAATAAAGGATTTTTGGGAATTCACCCCTAAAGGGGTAAAATAGGGGATGGAAGTTTATATGAAAGTCCGTCAGTATTGAAGTTAGGATCTTCAAGTTGTGTTTAGGCTGCAGTAGCGAAGGGTCAATTTTTGTAGGAGGTAAGCCGGAGTACATATCTTTAATGTGATTACCAGATTGTACATTTAGTTTTGACTTTGATTAAATTATTTGTCTATAGAATACTGACTGTGATATTTTTCAAAAGAAATCCGGTAGGAATCGAGTTTTATGGAACCTTCGCCACTGTTAGGCTGACCATTTAAAATTAATTTATAAGTGTCTCAGCGTTTTTGATAATTCTGCCCCCGACGTGGTTAAAAAGGGGTATGAAGGTAACTATATTTGTTCGGTACGTTCCCGTCGGATATTTTTCGTGGGAAAGGGCTAGTTACTAACTAAAAGCGCACATGGCATCACACACGACGATATGGTTTTGCTTTTGTGGGTTTATTACTTGTTATAAAAAATATTTTAAAAAAACTAAGAGTTGTTGTTGTTGACCTGCCACACACACTCGACTATGCCTGCGCAGTCGCACCGTGCAGGTATCATCATTATCTTCATTTCAGCCGAATGACGTCCACTGCGGTGGACGTCAAAGAAGAATTACCAAACTTAAGTGGCAGTGGGCAGGGCACATTGCTCGCAGGGATGGCCGATGGGGCCGAAAAGTTCTGGTGTGGCGACCGCGAACTGGAAGACGTTGCGATGGAAGGCCTCCCACTAGGTGGACCGATGACCTGGTGAAGGCTGGATTCACTGGATGCGCAACTCACGGGACCGGTCAATGTGTCGGGTATAAACGAACGGAAAAAAAAATTCTCTAGGTTGCATGTACAGGCATGGATGACTATACAGTTTTCTTCTACTCACGTTCATAGATATAATTGCAGATGCAAACTCAAACTCAAAGCATTTATTTCAATTAGACCATAACAGGCACTTTTGAATGTCAGAAAAACAAAGAAAGCGAAGCTACAGTCCCAGACAAGAGGCATAATAACTTGTGAAAGTACTGTAGTTGCCCATTTCAAGGCGGTAGATCTCTATAGAGAAGAATTGGCAAAAAACTCGATGGACACCCTTTTCTATTAAAATATTGTTACAAAATCTTGGTTACATCATTCATGTGGCATCCGTGTTGCATGTTCATTCATAACCTATCGTCTATGGCCGGCTTTACAGACTGCTGCAGAAAGATGACGACAAACCTAGTAAAGTATCGTTAGTCGTAGAGACCCTTTTAAAGTAAGTACTCCAGCACGCGTAGCTTGGATACGGTAGAAACGGGTTTTGTCGACGGAAAATCGACAAAATGACAGATCAACAAAAGAAATCTGTCATTTTGTCGATTCTTCCGTCGACAAAACCCGTTTCTACGGTGGTTATGCTACGCTTGCAGATATGTCTAACGTAGGTACACTAGAGAGTACGTTCGTTTACTTAATGACTTTTCTTTATGACTTACCAAACTAATTAACTCAGTTTTTCAAAGGTTCGCTGTATCTCACGAGATCCTACTTTAGTAAGACTTTCGTCCGTCAAAAGGTCACATAGTCGTTTCATAATTCATAAGTCTGTAAAACAGATTAGACTTAAGTAATAGTCCCAAAGAGCCAAGTATTAAGAAAAATCGCCTCGTAAAAGATGTAATTTTTCTTAATATTTATATGTGCCTACACTAAATTCGTTTGGATGGTCATACTTTAGCGTGAGATGTAGAAGTTTACTAGATTGCTCTTGGAGATGTTAGACATCTTATTCAACATTTTACTCAGAATAAATAGTAGAATAGTAACAGAATCGTTCATTTTAATATCCGTCTTTTTTTATTATCCAAAGATAAAAAGGCAAAAATGCCTACCATTTTCTACTTCAGACTACTGTTGAGAAGCCTAACTTGAATCTAAAAAGTTAAGAAAACAAAAAGGATAAAAACTCTAACGCCCCGTCTACGACCTCAGGTGATGCGGTTTGCGACGCGATTTACGTCAAGCTTGACACGCGCCTTTGTCACTTATTTTCTTCGCGCGAGTACCATTGCGTCGCGGAGCCTCGTGTATGCTCTATGGAATTTCTTAATTTTATTTTCTCCTTTGGTACCTACTGTCGTTTCAGCGTGTATCTCGTGACCAAGACATAAAACGACTAAACCCCTATTTTGATTTTAAACACATTAATAGCCGAGCTTAAAGCTGCTCAAAATCTTGTTCAGTTTCCAATTTCCTTTTAGATAAAATGAGCATCCATTTTATGTATTCCATGTAATCCTGACATTGTCATCGTAGATAATGCGATGTGTGCCAATGTCGTGATACATAATAAACCGTTTGCTTAGCTCCCGATCAATATTGTCGACAGAATCGCGGGAACATCTCATGTTGTGGATATAGCACTATACCTAACGATATGTATTTGTGTTTGTACGTAAGTAATGTTATTGTTATCCCGTTCGAGGTATATTTCCGGGATAAAATGTAATCTTGAAATTTTGTTTATTTTCTTCATATTCGTTAAGATATTAATATCGAAATGTATTTGGCATTTTATGATTTTGGTTCCAAAACTTGATTTATCATTTAAAATCTTGTGTGCTGTTTAAGCAAACCTTGTTAAAGGGTGATGCGCAACACACATTTACAGCACTGGACTGCTGCATCGAATCAGCATCGCCTCATCTCGAGCGCTTCACCATTCTTTCTATGAAACTCTATACTTTTTCTTCTTAGCGTGTCGATGGCAGTCTAAATTGTGTCAGCCCAGAACTGAGCAACTAGTTTGGCGCTTTCGGTAGCGTCCATCAGTTCCTTTATTATTTATTTATTCACTCTATACTGCAATGCACACTTATAAGCAACTGCTTATAAGGGTGTTACCTCACCAATAGATCAATCGTCGATCAATGCCATCGATGGTAGAATGGATTAGTCGAAAGAGAGAAACTATCGATCGACATCCACTAATCCCTTCTACAATCAATCGATGGCATCGGTCGACGATCGATCGATTGGTGTGGTAACACCCTAAGTGAACTACGAACTTAAAATTAAATACCTGTAAACAAAACCTTCTTTCTCCTGCTTTCGGATTGAACAAAAGTTAATAGTCAAACTATCTTTTGTTTAATCACTTCACTACACAAGATCTTCTCTCCCAAACCATTCATAACCCGACCTAAAGGCCTGCTTAACATTCCATACACATATTAAAGTACCACTCCAGAATAATCTCGTGTGCAAAGCAGAACGGAAGAAACACAGTCACGGCCACCTAATTTAACTTGCTCTAATACGATGAATATTCTAGCCATGTATGAGTGAGAGCAAGCGAAAATATTCAAATACATGGGGCTGAAACCACAAGAATCTTGATAAGATTCATAAGGTTTCCGAGTTGAAATAGAGGTGAAAGCATTAAGAATGACAGATCCAGCTTGAATGAGGTACCTTCATCTGTTTAGCTTTACTACATTGGCAACATTTAGGGTGGCTGGTAGTAACTGGATGAGAGTTGCCGAGAATCGAGTTGAGTGGCGTGCAATTGCAGAGGTCAATTTTAATAATTTAATTATTTATTCAAGTAACATAACGCATTGTGTTAGTAACAATTAGACTAATATCTATGTTAGTAAACTTAATTATATACAAATAATAAATACAAATAATGAAATGAACCATGGCACATCGTTATTATGCTGCAGCTCCAGAAGAAAATTTGCAGCACCGGTTAACGATCGCGCAATCCAGTCGGCCTGAGATAATTTTTAGGGTGCTGTTTACCTATGTCTAGCAGTGGACTGTTGTAGACTGATGCCTTACTTCTAAAAGAATACACTACTTAATAATATAGTAGCTTCAATAACTACCTCATCTGATCACCACAACCTCTCGGCTGACAGATTATTGATCGCTTTGATCATTCTCCTACCCTTATCCCAATTTATTTGTCGTCATTGTGGCATGTCTTCTTCCACACTTCTCTATTGATCGCCTTTATTTTAGGAGTCATCCTCATTCTAGCCATGTCATCTTTCACACTTCCCATCCGTGGCTTATTTGGTTTTTCGCAAGTCCTGTGATAAGTTTTTAACAGAAGACTACTCCTACCTGCCAGGGCTGCGGTACTGTCCAAAAGAGATACCGTGGCCCTGGAACACAAAGGGCAAAGAAGGAACATGGATGGGTTTTAGTCAGTACAAGTCTGACACTCCCTTCCGCTCCGTCCAGAATGGGGGGGGGGGGGGGGGTCATTTGATAATTTCCCATCCGAAAAAATAAAAGACTACTCCTACTCCTTGTGCTTGGCATTCTTTAATCGCTTATTAAGACATTTCATCATCATCGTTCTCCTGCCTTTATGCCAATTCATTTAGAGTCAGCACAGCATGTCTTCTTCTTCCATACTTCTCAATTACTCGTCATCTCAGCAGCCACCTCCTTATGACATTTATGGTTGAAAATTGATTGAATTAGTACCATCATCATCGTCATTCTCTTGACCTTGTCCCAATTCATTTGGGGTCGGCGCAGCATGTCTTCTTCTTCCATACTTGTCAATTACTAGTCATCTCAGCAGTCACCTTATGGTTGAAAATTGGTTGAATTAGTACCATGAAACTATAATTATATACAGACGCCAGCACGTCAACCAATCCGTATCTGTCAAATTATCACATTCAACCTTGAACCTAATGCTTTAGCGATAATGTTGCAAATCTATTAAAGAAATTTGACAGATTATAATGGCTTGATGCGCTGGCGTCTGTCATAAGTCTCGATTAGGAGTGATTTGGATGTATCGATGCATTCTATCGTATCAACACGAATCGTATGCGTCCAGCCTTTAGGACACACTGTATTTCGGTAGAAGGCTCTGCGTATGTGACTTCTATTTACTTATTTAGATTTCTACGGTCTGAACGCATAAAAGCCTATACGGACTCAAAGTCAACATTCGTTAGGGAACAGCGTGTGTCATCTTTGATAAACGTGACCAGCCTGGATGATGTGGATGTCGGTAGCAGAAATAGGAACAATTTCTTTTAGGATTATTATTTGGGAGATACACTGATAGAGAATATTAATGAAGTAGATATATTGGTAACTGGTATATTAATAAACATCATCATAACATCACGCGTATAATCCCCGAAGGGTTAGGCAGAGGTATACCTAATAGTACACATTTCGCCAGTTATGTTTACGTCCCATGTAATAGGGTGCGAGTCTATTGCCATCAGCCAGGCACAAATCCAGAATTCGTGGCTGCTACTGAGAAATTCTTGATGAAAAAACTCGATAACAATTTACCCGACCCGGGAATTGAAGCAAGGGCCTCATGCTCAGCAGTCGTGCTTGGGACCACTAAATCAACGAGGCAGTGTTTGTTTGTTGTATACACTGCCGCTGTATATCAATATTTCGTGGAAATATAACTCTTCGTGACGTTAGCGCAGTATTTCTCGAAGCGGTAGCTAAAAGCCAAAGGTACATGTTTGAAATAGTCGTCAGTTATATTTGAAGTTCTAAATTAATTGGTAACCAGTCTATTGCCATCACCTAGGTACAAATTCAGAGTTTGAGCTGTTACTTAGAGATTCCAAGAAATGATACCTAATAGCAATTTGCAAGATATCGGGTCTGAACTAGACCATAGGAGCAATCATAGATTCTCGTGATAGTTATACTGGGGCTACAAGTACTAACATAACATCACGCGTGTAATTTCCGAAGGGTTAGGCAATAGTGATACAAAGGAAGCGTCTTAACAAAATTTAATGTCAAACAATTTTTTAAAGACACTCCTGTATGGGAAAACCCAATAACACTTCCTGACCTGAGAATCGAACCCACTACCTCATACTAAGCCGTAGCGCTTGCAAATACTAGACCAACAGAACATTCTATCAGCTATAACTAGCTAGCGTGCTAGCGTGCTAGCTTTATTATTTTATAATAATAGGTCTTTACCTATGTAATTGGAGATTTAATAACCAGCATTTTCAGATTTCATTATCTGTGGATTGGCGCGCAATTCGAAATTCAAATAAATTTTATTCGAAAGCCGTGTTCTTTTAATTTCAAATTCAGTCATTTGTTTTTAGATAGTTTTTTGTTTTTGTGAAATTGTTTTTGGCGCCATGGATAAACTGAAAATTCGTTCAATTTTCGAATATGAGTTTCTACGTGGACATACCGCTGCGCAAACAACACGAAACATTAACGACGTGTACGGGCCTAACACTGCTTGCATAAACACGGTCCATCATTGGTTCAATCGTTTTAAATCTGGAAATTTTGAGTTGAAGAATAAGCCTCGCGGTCGGCTGGTAACCATTGTCAACAACGACGAATTGAAGGCGGTAGTGGAAACGGATCCAACTCAATCTACGGCTGAGCTTGCTGCGGGCCTTGGAGTTAGTGTCAATATGACATTGAAGCACTTGCATTAAATCGGAAAGATAAAAAAGCTAGACAAGCTAAAATAATAAAAAAAATACAAAAAATTTTTGTTTTTAAAATTTCATACAAATCTCCAATTTCATGGCCTGTTGCCTGACAATAAAATGATTGATTCATTGATAAAAATACCGTCTCTATTTCGTGCTTTGGATGCCCCTGGCTGGTGGCCTTACACGTAAGACATCCACTGGATACTCAGGTTTAGCAGAAACCAACCTCATAGGTTGACCTGAGAGATGCCATTTAGAAAAAAAAAAAAAAACCTACTTTGTCTCTGAGTGTTGCGTCACGTCTGACGATTACGTGACCCAGGAGGTATTACAGTTGTAAAAGGCAAAGGTGCTACACATCACGTAAACTACATGCTAGCTTTAGGTACGTCACAAACTCCTTTAAAAATAATTTTGAATAAAATCGGTATACACTTTTATTTTCTTGCTAGCTGTTTCCCGCGACCATCGTCTTCGTGAAATTATTAACGTTGTTAACAATTTTTAGGGGTTTAATTTTTGCGGAACTCATTTTTCTTAAATAAAAGTATAAGGACTCCTGTACATCAGTTATCTGCCACTAAAAGTCCCATCAAAATCGGTCCAGCCGTTTCAGAGATTAGCCGGAACAAACAGACAGACAGAAAAAAAAAATTAAAAAAAGTTTACTTTCATATGCATTCAGTAAAAAGGTGTTTTTTTTTTTTAATAACAAGCAGACACTTCAATGTTATTTATTTTTATGTATAGATTTGCATAGATTATGACAGCTAGGTAGGTCTTTGACAGTGTCAGTTGTCAGAAGTCAACGAGGGGTACTCAGTGACTGGGTAGTGGAGGTCAGATACACATCCATTTTAAATATCCATAGATATTCAGCTACATCCGGTAAGACTGTAAGCCGAACCGAACATAGGAAAATGCTAGGCATAGAATAATTTGAATTAAATACCTAACCAGTAAACTATATTGCGTAACACCCTTATAATCATTATTATTTATTCTTTTCATTAATGACATCGGCGAGTGTTTCAAACATTCTAATCACTTAATGTTTGCAGACGACATGAAAATCTTTACATCAGTTAAGAGTCTAAATGATGCTATACGTTTGCAGGCTGACTTATCTAGATTAGTGAACTATTGTAGAGTAAATAAATTAGATCTTAATATATCTAAATGCTTAGTTATCACCTTTGCCCGGAAGAACCTATCAATAATATTTAATTACTCAATCGCAAATCAGCCTTTATCTCGAACTCGTGTCACCAGAGATCTTGGTATTTTTCTGGACAGTCAGCTGACTTTTGAGTGTCATGTTGAACATATTGCCAAAAAAGCTTCTAAAGCTCTGGGATTCATTATCCGTAATGCCAGTTCGTTTAGGAGAATGAAGACCCTGAAAATTTTGTATTGTGCTTACGTCCGCAGTCACCTCGAATATGCTAGCCAAATTTGGAATCCGAATTATACCGTGCATTCGGACAGATTGGAACGAATACAAAGGAAATTCACGAGATACTTAGGTTACAAATTTAAAATCTCTTATCTGAGTTACAAGGAACGATGCGTTAGATTCCACTTACTTCCACTTGTAACTCGACGTAATATATCTGACATATGGTTCCTAGTGAAAATAGCGCAATCAAAGATTGATTGTCCTGACCTTCTTTCTATGCTGTCCTTGAATGTTCCACCTCGGCATTCTCGCTTGAGAAATCTTCTTCGTGCTCCTTACGCTCGCACAATTTACCGTAGCAATTCTTTTTTGCATCGCTCAATCAAAGCATTTAACCTAGTTGTAATGAACGAAAACCCATCAATCGATTTGTTTGCAAGCAGCTTAGCTACAATTAGTACTGCCCTGTCTAAAAGCTGTGCTGTTAATGACGAATTTTAATAGTAGTTACGCCTGCGTGCCTGCTTGTGTAGCTATTTAACTTAATTTTAAGTTTCTATTCTTTGTTACTTGGTGCCTTGTGCTTAGTTACTGATATTTTGCTTAATTATTACTTTGTGCAACAATAGTTTATTGCTAACTGTGGAGGCTTGTAAATGGCTTGCCGTTGTTTGCTTCGCTATTAATTTTTGTATTGCTAGCTGTAAGCCACCCAAACACAATAAAATAAATAAAATAAAATAAAATAAAATAATCAAAATCGATGGTCGAGTGGTTGCAAGCGCGACTGCTGAGTATGAGGTTCTGGGTTCGATTCTCGGGTCGAGCAAAGATTTATTGGGTTTTTCCATCAGGAACTCTCTCAGTAGCAGCCGCGGAGTCTGGATCTGTGCCCGGTTGATGGCAATAGGCTCGCCACTATGACATGGTACTTAAAAATATAACTAGCGAAATGTGGATGTACAACAATTAGGTACACCTCTACCTTACCCTTTGGAGATTATGGGCGTGATGTTATTTTTAAAGTCTAATCTATCCACATTTATGTTTGAAAAAGCCTGCTTAGTAACGTAATTCAAAGGCCGCAAAGACGAGAGCAGATGAAAGAGTTGCCCCGTCGAATAAAGTATTTACAATATTATAACGTTGTGGTTGAGAAACACACACACCATTTGCTTTGAAACATTCATAAATCTACAAATATACCAAGAAATCTGGCAACACAGTACTTGATCTTTATACTCGCTTTATTTATTCAACACCTCAAACGTTAGTTTCCCGAAAACATAAGTGTAGCTCTCATACTTACTTTTCCAGGTCGCATGTAAAGTAGGTCACAATTCTCACCCTAGCATAACAATTTATACAGAGCACCCAAAACGTAATATTTGTGCTCCAAAACACAAGAAACAAAAGACAGTAGTGCTCATTGCAGCATACAAAGTCGCCAGCTGTATGAGGACTTGTTGCACGAAATGCAGTCCTTAAACAGTATTTTATCTCCGTCCTTGCATCGCTGTCAAAATGATAGTAATATTCATGCCCTTGGCAATCATCTTGATTATCTTTCTGTCCTTGTCTCATTCTATTTGGGGTCGGCGCAACACGTTTTCTACTTCCATTCTCCCTTGTCAGACGTCACGGCATCATTTACTCCTTTATCTTTCATATAATTTCTTACAGAATCCATCCATAATTATTGATGTTCATTAATCTTTTAGTCACATACGTTAGTAATAATGTTGAAATTAGGTTTATATCACTGACCAGTCTATCAAAATTGAATTAATCTTTATTTTCGGGAGAATAAGGTTGTTTTTGGACTGCAGCTGTATTGGGTAAATTAACTGTAGGAACCAAGTCACAGTGCAAACTGTATGTCTATCTGCATAGTGAGCCTAGCATAAACATACGGAGTAAGGTCTTCGCACATTGCAAACTCGACGCCGACTACACTCCGAGTCGTCTAACATTATAGCATTAAAATCTGACTTTTATGTCGTGTTTCTTAGGATAGAACTTTCAACACCTGCCAACGCTAGACCACGAGCTATACGTACGAGCGTCACGCATGTTACGACATCCAATGCAGACTACCTACCTACGCCACGAGTCACCACAACGGCTTGCGACGTCAAGAAAACAAGTGACGCGGGCACTTGAAGGCGTGGACTGGTAGTACACGTAACGCAAGTTTAAACATTGTTACATAGTATTTAAGAATTATGTACCAACTAGCTTATGCCCGCGGTTTCGCTCGCGTGGAGTTCGGTAATTGTCCCACGGGATCGTACTACCGGAATAAAACGTATCCTAGAGTAGTATAAGAGATAGTGGATAACCTGGATTAAAGCATATTTAATCCAGGTTATTCAGTTTTTAACCGGAAGACGTTGCGTCGGAAGGCCTCCCACTAGGTGGACCGATGACCTGGTAAAGGTTGCAGGGATCCGCTGGATGCGAGACGCACGGGACCGGTCAATGTGGCGACACTGTGTGTGGACATGTGGAGGCCTATGTCCAGCAGTGGACGTCTTTCTGCTGAATTGATGATGATGATTCAATTTTTCTGCGCCAAATTTCATTAAAATCCGTTCAGTAGTTTTTTCAACAAAGAGTAACAAACAACCATCCATCCATTCATCAATCCTCACAAACTTTCGCATTTATAATAGTAGTAAGATTTGTAAAATTCTATTAAGATACTTGTAACGATTTATGTTACGCTTACGTAGCGCGTTCGTGCGAGATCCTCAGGTAACTGGTTACTAAGTACGGAATAATTCAAAAGATGCATCTCACTGCGTCAAAGTACCTAAGTTTATTCCACCATTCGATATTGAAATATTGTATCTTCTATTGGTAGTACAGCCAATTTAAAGTTTTGAATAAGTAGCCAGTTCCGTGAATAATTTGTGTGGAGCAGAGCTTACATATTGCTTATTGCATGTTTTGATGTCAAAACTTTGTAGGAAATAGTCTGTTATGGCGGAATAAGATTTTATTTGTAATAGCTTGGAAAATCATGTTAATTTTTGTTTTTCCCGTGGAAAACCATCATATTTTGTTTTTCGCTAGAAAATATGGTTCTAAACGACCACCGCATCCCGCCACATACGTAATTGAAACCAGGACCTCATGCCTGCGCTTGCGACCACTACCAACAGATAGGTACCAATGAGACAGACAGGTATTAGACGAGTTACATTCAAAATAAATACTTAATGAATCTAGTTATAAGACCGACCGCTTTAATGAGTCCTCGCAGTATGTAATTTAAACGAAATATTCTGAAGGTTGATCACGTATTGGTTCAATTAGTATCGTAATACCTACGTGGATTATGGTTATTTTAAAGCAAATAACCTGTGGGATATTCTTAGGACTTGTGGACGCTTAATGTGCCTTTGATGGGGCAAGGCGGAGGACTCATTAAAGCGGTCGGTCTATTGTGACGTCTAGTTTTACGTGACGTTAGTTTTTGTAAAAACTAGACGTTCTGATTTCATTTATGTAACAAAAAACAAACAATCATACAATTTTATACAACAGTTTTATTTTAAATTATTCGAAATCAGTTCAGTAGTTCTCGCGACTAAAGAACAAAGGCACAAACTTTGGCTCTTCATGGTATCAGGTTTTCTTCATTCGCTGCCTCCTCAACTAACTGCTGACAGTTTCAGAACTTCAACGGGAAACTTCCTTAATTTCTCGTCTTAAGTTTGGCTTACTTATTGCATTTGTACAAATTATTCAGAATTCGGTGATACATTTTGGCGTGATTTAAATTTTGTTATGGGAGAGGGTCTAGAATTTTCGTGAGTTTGAGATGGGTCGCACTTAGAGAGGCAATTGATGACAAATGACGGTGTAGAATTTGCAGGTTGGGATGATGCCGACAACGTTTTAGGAACAGACAAGAATGGTATAGGTATAATTTATTTTTACCGAACTACGGTGCAGCCCGAAAGGTAGGTAATATTTTTATGAATGGTTTTAGTAGTGAAAAAAAGATGGACTTGTTTTTATTTATTTATTTAAACTTCATGTACAATAGTGATACATAGGCGGACTTAATGCCACAAGGCATTCTCTACCTGTCAACCTTTGGGTTAGATAAGAAAACATTGTGATAGGGTACAAAATAAATATATAAAAATAACTTCTTGCTATCGAAAATTAATATAGGCACTTATAATGATACTAATACTTATATACAAATAAAATAAACTAGTACATATTTTAACAAATACCAAAATTAAAAACGAGAAACCTAAACCTTTTTAAAATGTGTAACTGTGTAATCTGTTTAAATAATTGCTACATACTAATCAACATTTGTCATTAGTTTAGTACTGCTATTAGATAATAGATGGCGTTGTGCAGTGACGTCACTTTTGTAGATCGCGGTGTTAAGATTTTCCTATAAAGCAGGACCTCCGCGGTACTTTTACAAATAAAGGGCGTTTTATTGCAGAACAGTTACTTTTGGTAGTTCAGGAATGGTCCTAAATTGTGTCGTTAAAAGTTCTTAATCGTTTAGTGGTTTCTCTCTGTTCAACTCTGTTGTAGGTAAAGGATTGTTCGGAAAAAGTATTGTGGTTGTACAAAGTGCACCAAGCCTAAAGTGTTAGAACAAGTATTGTGGTTGTACAAAATGTACAAAGTGCACCAAGCCTAAAGTGTTAGAACAAGTATTGTGGTTGTACAAAGTGCACCAAGCCTAAAGTGTTAGAAAAAAGTATTGTGGTTGTACAAAGTGGTCCTTCGAGCCGAATTAAGGATTGGTGTGCATTGTCATTGTGGTGGAGTCAGGTTGAATGGTCAACCTGCTGCGAGTGTGACGTCAGCGCGACCTGTGGCGAAGCAGCTTCGGTGGATCGTATAAGGTTGACGCTGAAGCGTATATGTACAAGTGGTACACAACGGTCAGCGCTGGTGCTGCTGATAAACAGTTCGTGTTGGCGTGAGCAGCTGCTGCGGTGCGGGGAAGAGTAGTAGAGTACCGCCAGCATATCATTGCGACGAGCTACGTAAAAGTGAGTGACAGTGATGTGATACGAGAATAATCTGTGAGTACTTTAAAATATCTGAGTGATTAAATTAATAAATTGAGACTTAAAAAAGTGAACTACGGGGAACCTATGCCCGATTTTGCAGCGAAAAGTATAAAGTTCAAAGACTTGTAATTTTTTACGTGTTGTCCACGAACTCGGCATAGCGTTCCAGAACAGTTTATTGAAAATACTATAAATTCAACATGGAGGCTTAAATTTAGACTAGCGGTGGTTTCATTTGTTACCAGATATGATGAGACTGCTCAAGTTTATTATTATTTTTATACATATTAAATACATTTTTAAATATTCTAATGTAAAACAATATAAAAAAACATTTAAAAATATAAAAAATAGTGGTCCGCCGGTATCGGGAGCAGGGTCCAAGCTACCGGTGGTTAGGGCTCCAGAGTCAGGAACCTCCTCGCAATGCGAGCCGTATCGAGGAGTACTGCCTTCTGAATCAGGCCCTTGATCCAACCGCCTAAGGAGAGCCTCGAAAGATGGTCGTGGAGGCTCTTGGCTATAAGGCCATTGGTCGTCACGACGATCGGCACAATACTAGCTGAGTTCACATTCCACATGTCGACAACCTCGTGTGCTAAGTCGAGATATTTAATTTGTCTCTTTCTCAGCTTTCACGAGGTTCTCGTCATGTGAAATGGTAACATCGACTATCATTACACGGCGCGCTAATCGGTCTATCACTACTATGTCAGGTTTATTGGCGACAATAGTCCTGTCAGTAATGATAGACCGATCCCAGTACAACGTGACATGGTCTTTCTCGAGAACTGGGTCGGGCACATACTTGTAGTACGGTACCTCAGATTTAACAAGTTTTATATTTCAAGGCAAGTTGTTGGTGAATAATCCTGGCTACTTGGTTGTGCCTGTGCAAGTACTCGCCGTTAGCCAGACGAGAACAACCAGAAATAATATGTCTGATGGACTCACCCAGACGGTGACATGCCCGACACACGTCAGCCGTCCCGTCCTTCATAATATAATTCCGGTAGTTGTTCGTCAACATAACTTCGTCCATAATCGCACAGACAAAACCTTCAGTTTCCCCAAAGAGGTCGCCGAAACGTAACCAGGACACGGACGCTAGAAAATCTACATCGGGCCCATGAAAAGCCCGGTAGAAGCGTCCATGAAGCTCCTTGCCTTGCCATACTTCCTTGCGGTCATCGGTACTAAGTACTACAGGTTTGCGCCAGTTCTCTTTAGCCATGGACAGCGGGGTGAGTCCCTCGTCCACTGCGACCACATCTCGGTGCATACCCACCTCGGTTTTTAAAAAATATTCTCTGAGACTGCATATCTCGCGGTTGTGAAGGGTCTTCGCGTTTAAAAAACCTCGACCCCCGCACTTCCGCGGGATGTACAGCCTCATTACCGATGATCGTGGGTGATGCATCCGGTTTGCGGTTAACAGTGTACGAACTCTTCTATCCAGGGCATCGAGTTCGGTCTGAGTCAATTTGAGTACGCCGAAAGAGTACATTAAAACCGGCATGACCCAACCGTTGAAGGCGCGCACCTTGTTCCCGCCTGAAAGAAGGCTATTTAATACCTTGTTCAGGCGTCCAAAGAAGCGCTCCCTCAACGATTGCTTCATGTCAGTTACGTTAATGCCTAACGATTCCGACATACCCAAATACTTATAGCTTTCGGATGAGGAGAGGGATCTCAGGTGTATGGAATCCGAGAGCTGAATTCCCTCGGATTCCATAATCTCCCCTAGCTTTACATACATGACTGCACATTTGTCCACACCAAATTTCATCCTAATGGCGTTACTGAAAGTTTCAGTTACTTTCAGTAGCTCCATCAGTCGCAATTTGTTGGGGGCAAAGAGTTTCAGATCATCCATGTAAAGAAGGTGAGATATGACCTGACCACCTCTCCTCAACCGGTAGCCTAGACCTGAATCCTCCAGCAATGTGCTCAGAGGATTCAGGGCTAGACAGAACCAAAGTGGGCTCAGACTGTCGCCCTGGAATATTCCCCGTTTAATCCATACAGGTTCATCATTCCCCTGGATTTGTCGACATCCTGGATATCGAAGGACCGTCCTCCATTGCCCCATACATGACTCAAGGAAGGCACGTAGAGTTGCATCTATCTTGTACAACTCCAGTACCCTCATGAGCCATGTATGTGGCACCGAGTCGTAGGCCTTCTTATAATCTATCCAACATGTCGACAGATCCTTGCGGGATCGACGAACCTGTTGGCTAATGGCCATGTCGATGAGGAGTAGCTCCTTCGTACCGCGAGACCTATTCCTACATCCATTTTGAGAGGCAGACATAATGAAGTTTTTGTCAATGTGTGTATTAATTTTCACTCTCAAAATGGATGTAAGAAGTTTAAAGACCGTCGACAAGCACGTGATCGGTCTATAATTTTTGGGTTCCGCTGGACTACCTGACTTATGGAGCAGGTGGGTAACGCCTGTTGTTAAAAACTGCGATAGGGACCTAGACTCTAAGGATGACTGGAATTGGGATGCCAGGCAAGTGTGTGAACTACTAAGCCATTTGAGCCAGAAGTTGTGCAGTCCGTCCGGTCCCGGGGATTTCCAATTCGGTAACGGACGAACTGCTCTGGCTATATCTATAGGTGTTATTAAAATTGGCTCCATTTCTGGGATAGGTTCACACGCTCGCTCGACATCACGCATCCAATCAGCCTCAGTATGACAGACGGGCACCGCCCAGATGCTACGTCAGAAAGAACTCGTGGCAGCATCATCCGGGCGGCACGCGTCTGTCATATTTTGCTCGGGTCGCTCCTAAGCTCTGTATACCCACCTCTCGTCGTTCTGGAATATGCGATTCTATGAGTACCGATCAACCCGCCGCTTATACCGCAGAATACGGTTCGCCCATGCATAAACTTTCTGCTTCAGGAAGTCGATGCGCTCCGTGACACGGGACATGTATTCTTGAGGACTGATTCCAGTCCCCGAGAATGCCCGCCTCGCAAAGCGCATCACACGTGGTCGTGTATTGCCTTCCCTGAAGCAGTGTAGATTGCCGATGAGTACCCTGGCCTCGTCGATGCGGCACTCGATCCTGCGCTGCCAGGTTGGTACGGCTGGTTTTGGTCGAATAGCTACGTCATAATTTGGGAATTTGACATTAGCTAAACGACATGCCGCAACAGCCCCACAGTACAGGATCGAGTGTGTATCAACGAGGTTCTCGCTACTCTCGAAAATATTCTTGAGTTGCGAGTCCAAGGCACACACCAGCGCCCTATTTTTATTATGCATGGGTAACCGTGGTAATCGGGGTCTAAGTTTGGTAGGAGTGGATCGATATTCGCGAAGCGCATCTTCCAGAGCGCTCCTCAATCGGTCGTTGCACAGGCTACTTACCATGGCAACCCTATCATCTTCCTCTACAACAGCTGGGTTGGACCGCGGCGGGGTTGCGTCAATAGCTGACGCTTGCACCGCGGTTTGTGCCGGAGTTAAGACGATACGGTTGCTCAGTACCTCTGAGCGCAGCCTATCAAGTGCGGCATCGTCCAACATGTGATTGCGTTGGATGACCCGCACCTGATCCGACAGTCGTTGGGCCGAGACGTTGACGATTGGTTCAAGTACCTGGAATAGAGACAGCATTATAACACGGTACGCAGTGAGGTTAGTTCCCCTCTCTGTAGACCCGTAGTATGCGCGCATGACGTTCTCGTTTATTGTTTGAGTCCATCTCATGCGCTGCACACAACCACCGGCAGCGGGGACCCGGCTCGGGGCCGGATGGCCCCTAAGTCACAAGCTCTTCGGTGGCCGGCCTCTCCCCTGCCGACATACAGGTGTTGGCGACGTCGGCGGAGAGAAATATTCGTCGCTCGAGCTCGACGCAACTGCCGCTGCCGGTGACACAGGGGATCCAGGGTCCGGCGGTGGCGAGGCGGAGCTGAGCGACGAGTCCGGGGTTGTAAGGCGTGCGCGTCGGTAGGCAGCTCTCGTAATCATGTTATCACATCATGTTTTCGTCTCTGTTTTTTGTATTTTTGATTTTCTATTGACGTTGACATAATGTCATTGTAGTTGAAGGGTTTTTAAAATTTTTCACTTTCTGGTTTTATTGTATTTTTCTAATGTTCTATTATTTACTTTGTTAAAAAGGTATGTATTGACTGTTTTTAGGTAACTATTGTAAAGACCTTTGTATTTAAACCAAAATTAATATTAAAATAAGAAATTACGACGATTTAACTGATGTTTGATGTACGGGGTTGCCATTATTATTATTAAGGTCTAAATTTTTTTTCAATGGTTAAGTCTCAATTTATTAATTTAATTAGCCGGAACAGACAGACAGACAGACAAAAAAATGTGTTTTTGTTATAATTGCTACAGTAAAAACCTGTTATATTGATATTACAAAAAGACCCTTCAATTTTATTTATTTGTATGTATAGATGGTAAAGAGAAAAGGCACACTCGCGAATAACTCCACCATAAACTCCTAGAACTTTTCATCATTCGTAACAAACTGCAAACAAACGTATGATCCTTCATTTCCTTTATCAATCATCTGGGGTTGACGTGACAAATTTACCTCCTCTCAAGGGCTGATGCCTGATGTATGCGAGCGCGTGTCAGAGATATGCCAATGTCACGTGCAAGCCTGTAACATGGGTTTAGAGTTACACATAGATTAATAATGTATAGAAGCGAGGGAACTATCGTAAGATAGCCTATGGAATCGTCATCTGCCTAACCTTTTCCCAACTACATATGTTATGATCGGCTTCCAATCTAACCGGATGGAGCTGAATACCTGTATTTTACATGGAGCGACTGTCTATCTGACCTCCACAACCCAGTTAGTACTAGGTAATACGATACCCATTGGTAAGACTGGTTGTCAGACTTTTTGGGCCACTGACTACCTGTAACGACTGTCAAAGATCTACAAACAACAGCCAGGACCGACGGCTTAACGTGCTTTCCGAGGCACGGAGGAAACTCGGTATGTAATGGGTGGTCACCCATCCACAGACCAACCTAGGCAAGCACGGCTTAACCTAAAGATCGATCCGAGTGGCTGTTATTATTTAACTACGAACTCCAAATAGTCTATGGAATATTACCCAAAAATGTTTACTCGGTTGTTACTACCGCAATGAGACGCGTTAATTTTTTTGGTCATCGCACAGTTATAAACACGGATCAGTATCACCTCAATTCGAGCTTGTCGGAATTATTTCTATGCAACTTAATTCTGCAACGCACACTTCTTCAAAATCGGGCTCTAAACTCCATTGAGTTTTTTTCGCTATTCCGCATAGTTTCGGATTTGGCCATCCACTCCTACTTGAAAAATTCACCCTATATACGGTTTTATGTAACCGTGAAAGAACTGCCGGTGCTCATTTAGTCGGAAGAACATAAGATGTCGCAGATAATATTGTTAAAATATTTAATAATCAACACTGCCTGACACTTCCCGTTGACGGAAATTTCTGCCAGACGCTTTAAAGCTCACTCACGAAGTATTACATAATTCATTTGTAAGGCACAAGTCATGCAACTGCTAAAATCGTTATAGTTTCCTTCTAGATATCTTAAATAATGTCGAAAGTCCGAGAACCTTCTGTAAGAAGTTTCGTCTGTAATATGCCTAATGCAGTTCTGGTTTTTCGGGAATTTGGGCATTCTGAATTATATTTCACACAGCAACTGCACGCAAGCAATCGAACGAATACCGAAAAACCGATTAGAATTACTTTTCTACAACCCATATCTTATGCACAGACAGAAGACTTACTTGTTGTCTGCAAGTGAACTGCTGACACGGTGTTTTTATGTTAGTTTATTTTATGTAAGTTTTAATTTCAGGACTTTTCATTTAATGTTAATTTATTTATTTTAAGTAGGTGCTTATGCACCTTGTAGCCTGAAACACAGGTTCAACCTAGTTCAGGCAATAAGCAACTGTGCTCCATTTTATTTGTTAAGATATTTTATTGTAAATGTGCCCCTCACCACTACCACCACTGCCACCACTGCTCTCAAAATGGTGAAGGAAAACATCGTGAGGAAACCGACATGTCCTAGAACCAAAAATTCGAAGACATGTGACATCTAGCAACCCGCACTGGGCCCTCGTGGTTGATTATAGCCCATTCCCTCTCATAGAGAGGAGGCCTGTGTCCCAGCAGTGGGAACATTATAGGCTGATTATGCTTATGCTTATATTTATGTGCCCCTTTTATAAATAAACGATTATTATTATATTAAAACAAAAATCCACAAAGTACTTGTTTGCAAAAACTCGGAATCACCAGAAAAACATATCCACAACAAACATGCAAGATTCGCATCTATTCAGTTTCCCTACTCTATGGTTTAGATCGCTATGACTAATGATTATTGTTGTTCTATGTGTACGGGTTGAATTAGAGCAGTTCTAGTTGCGGTTGAGCTCTGGATTGATGTTCGATTTGGGCGGCTTGTGGTTTGTAGTGAATGTGAATATTGTGTGGGTATATTATCCGTTAATTTAAGGGATGTTGGCAGAGAGCGGACTAGCTTAACGACCGGATCCGACATATAAGTATGTCAATGGCGAATGGCTTCACTGCTTCCATTACCTACATACGACCATCCACTTGACATAAACGCCAAAATAAAATCCAGCTAGGTTCTGCCGAGTTCAGTGACGGTTTTTCACCCTTATGCCTTAAGTAATAAGGTTTAAAAGTAGTCGACTGTCGGTGAACGCAGGAGTACAATATCTTGTTGAATAAAATTTCTTTAAAGCCACAGAACCATTTCAATATTTACTGTCAAAGTAAAACGAAACGAGCATTCTGGTCGTAACTGAAACAATGTCGGTATTTATCTACAACCGTTGTTTTAACCAACGAAATCGTGTACCAATATTTGTTGAAATTCATTTAACATTCGTCCGAAATATTACAATGTGGAATAACATGGAGATCGCTTCTGCAGATAACGTAACTTTAACCGCATACAGTTACGTTATGTTTTGTTTCATTATCTGCCTAGCCTTATCCCAACTATGTTGGGGTCGGCTCCCAGTCTAACCGGATGCAGCTGAATAACAGTTTACAAGGAGCGACTGCCTATCTGACCTCCTACCATACCCCTTAGCTTACCAAGAGGTATATAAAATCAGTATTACCTGGTTGTCAGACTTTCGGGCCACTGACTATCTGTAAAGATTGTCAAAGTCCCACAAATGACAGCTGGGATCAACGGCTTATCGTGTTTTCTGAGGCACGGAGGAAACTCGGTATGTAAAGGATGGTCACCCATCAACGGACCAACCTTTGCAAGCACTGCTTAGCCTAGAAGATCGATCTGTGTGGCTGTTATTTAGCTACGAGCGCCTCTCTTACGTTGCGTTTACGTAACAAAAAACTGGTGAAATATTTTTTGACACCATTAATTTATTCAAAGGTATTGTGTCGTAAAATGGAAAGTTATATTTTTGAGGTTCAATAACCGCGGTTTAGTGAAACTGTTACACGAAGGGCTTTTTCAGCCGGTACATGTGTATTTTTTATGGGAAGGTGTAAAATATTTTTTATGAGCAAAACAATAATTGCCAGTACTTGGTAGGTAGTTGTAATAATTTATTCACTAACTGTCACCCTAAAATATTCAATTGGTAAATCAATGACATTGCGTTTTTTTGCTTTACTCTGTAGTAAAGCAAAAAAAATAAAATAATAATAAGTATCGTATTATCCAGTACTAACTGGGTTGTGGAGGTCAGACAGGCAGTCGCTCCATGTAAAATACTGGTATTCAGCTGCATTCGGTTAGACTGGAAGCCGACCCCAACATAGTTGGGAAAAGGCTAGGTAGATGATGACTACAGACTTGGTAACTGTTGCCTGAAACGTCTTATCATCATCATCAGACTACAGCAGTCCACCGTTGGACATAGACCTCTTCAATCGCACGCCACTCAACTCGATTCTCGGCAACTCTCACCCAGTTGCTACCAGCCCTGAAGAAGAATAAATACCCTGCGAAGATCGTCGGTTCACCGAGCCTGAGGGCGCCCACCTTACGCTTGCCGATTCGCGGTGTCTACTTACGAACACGTCGACGAAACGTCTTTTAATATCAAGAAAATACGTAGATAGAAATGGATATTTTTTATTACTAGTTTTATGTTATGCGTAGCGATTTTTCACCCATGAACTTTACAATTTTTTTTTTGATACAGGTCTATTTCAAGTCAGTCTATTACGAATAAAATCTATTTAACATAACCAAATAATATCCAAATTAAAATTTAGGATTTTAATTATTTGGTCGAATCGAAATCTACTATCTCAAATTCACTATTTCCAAAAATATTTAAGTACATTAAACATTTGCAGAGAAGACGGTATCATTATCAGATCGAGTAAATCCTATTCAGATTCTGTGTTAATCAATAAATCCACTTAGTTGATAAAATATGCAAACCATTTGAATTGGAAATTGCTATCGTTTGATTAAATACTCTAGCTAATTCAGTAAGTGGACTAAAAGCGAATTTAAGCCCATTTACATGGAGCGAATTTTGCTCCCGTTTTGTGGAGAGATTACGTACATTCTGACGAGTATCGATTCATGCTCATCAGCATACTCAACTTACCTTCACTCAACGAATGGTCTTCGCACTGTATTATAATTATTATTTTCTAATTCTTAGGGTTCCTTTCCCGAAGGTTAATCAACGGGACCCTTTTGCATCCACTATCCATCCGTTTGTGTGTCAGCGGACTGTATCTCATCCGTAATAGTTAAATTTTCACAGAATGTGTGTTTGTGTTGCAACAAATAATAAAAATAAATTAAAAAATAAAGGGGGCTACTATTACGATGGTACGGAACCCTTCATGCACGAGTCCGACTCGCACTTGGCCGGTTTTTTGGTTTTTCCAATGGATCTCTATTTATATTGTTAACAGTTAAGCTCTCTGACAACTAGAGAAACTCTGGCCTTGCGAGTCTAAAAATTGTATCGGTATAAAGGAGCTTTCTAGAAACTTTAGGTGTTTAGCCATTTCTATTTAGGAGACATTTCATTTCATTATTAATTCGTTTCAAAGTTCGTGGTTCTATTTCATTGCCCTTGGAATTATCAATACCTAGGTACAGCTTAAAATAACGATTGGCCCAGAGGCTGATCAATGACTCCTATGCTATGGCCGGCTACCGAGTAGGGGTCCGCATGGGCCGATGCCTGCCAGAGCTGCGGGACTGTTCGAAAGAGACACCGTGGCCCTGGAACACAAAGGGCAAAGAAGGAACATGGATGGGTTTTAGTCAGTACAAGTCTGACACTCCCTTCCGCTCCGCCCAGAGCGGGGGGGGGGGTCATTTGATGATATCCCATCCGGAAAAAAAAAAAAAAAAAGAGGCTGATCAATGACTCCTATGCTATGGCCGGTGGGTTCGAATCTAGCAAGGAACATTATTATGGCCTGCGTAACTAAGCGTTAATAATCTGGGATGAAGCTAGTTCTTATTTCTCAGTAGCAGCCACGGAGTACAGGCCTTGTGCCCAGCTGATGGCAATTGGCGACTCATATAACATGAGTTTAAAAACATAACTTGCGAAATGAGGGTGAACTTGAAGCTACCTACACCTCTGCCTACCCTTCGGGTATTACATGGGTCTATCTTTCTTCTTCTTCTTTTTCGTGTGATTAGTGCCAAACCTGGTGTCAGAGTTTTTTTGCCTCCTATGGCCCTATAGCTTAGTTTTACATGCCGTCGAGACATATCTCTTAGGCATGCTGGTTTGATTTCCTCATAATGTTTTCCTTCACCAAATCAAGTGATCATTTATACAATACGCACATGACTCGGAAAAATCAGAGGTTCGATCTCGAGACCTTTGACTTGACAGTCCGACGCACCACTAGGCTATCACTGCATTACAAGCGTGATGTTATGTATGAAGAAAATTTAAAATATATTATTTCACATAACCCTACATGCATACTACTTTTGAAATGTCAGAAGCTAGGTACACCTACCTAAGAAGTCAGCCTATCTGAATGATATCAAATTATTTGACCAACTACACCAAAATTCAAAGAACAAAAGATTCGCGTTTCAAAACAACAAACTCCATTCAACAAATGATCGGCCATGCGAAATCTAATTGTATGCGACAAATGTAGTTTAATTTGCAGTAACTGTCACGAGATGGTGCTCATGTAATGCAAACCTGGTATCTGTGATTTAAGTGGAGAACGTGGGTCTATTACTGTGCACTTACGTGTATTATGTAAGTGTACTGAAATTGTCAAAAGGATTCGTTTGTGCGAAAAACAGGGCAGTCTGTAAACGCCGTATTATTTCCAACGGTAAGTTCTCAGTATTTGCTGTTAAAATAGAAGAAAATATCTACAACGAAACAGTCAACCAAGCATTCTGTACATCAAATTAAGTAACTCCTCGCAAAAATTATTGCTGGGAAACGACTATTTTTTAGGGGTGAAAAATTAAGTTTCACGAGGTTTAGGGCTCAATGTAACGCACTCAAAACATTGTGCTGATGGTTGCATTAAAAAGTACGTTAAATAAAATTATAATGTTAAAACTTTTGGGGGTCAAACTTAGAACTTTGAACCCCGTATCATATATCTCCGTAACTGGAAGATTCCCAGGAATAGTCTAAAACAAAATAAACATCGCGAAGGCGGGGAGAACAAGTGCCTGTGAACTGAAAGTGATCCAAAACGTTTTAGAGTCTCGTCAGTGTGATCATTATTTTACATTCACAGTTCTTAAGCAGTTCAGATGAGTTGATCGCGTTACATTGACGTAATTCGCCGGTAGTAGACACGTTTTTTTTTTACGTTCCAGAGTAAGGACCAATTTCAATAAAGCCGGGAACCTAGACATTATACAGAGTACCTCCTTTGCTTACCATCATCATCGCGTCATCACTCTGTATGTAGGAAGTATCCTTTTGACATTGATTCTCTACAATTGCACGCCACTGACCTCAATCCTGAGCCGCCGTCATCAATCTACGACCATGCCTTTGTAGATAATAATAGGATATTCTGTGTATACAGATTAACCCTTGATTAAGTGTCTGCCTATACCAAGTACACGTACTTAATCAAATTCAATTATCGAAGTGAACGCTTGGCATTCAATTCAGGAACATCAAATCATGGGTAAATCCTATTATAACAAGTCATATCTCGGTTATGTGGATGATATCAAGATTATCAAGCTTACAAATTTAAGGTGATAAGTAGTAAACAATGTGGGTTTTCTTTATATGTTTAGAATCTGAATAGGATTTACTCGATCTGATAATGATACCGTCTTCTCTGCAAATGTTTAATGTACTTAAATATTTTTGGAAATAGTGACTCAAGTGTCACTATTTCGTAGAAGAAGTGAGTTCAACGGTTTTCGTTGAACCGAGTATTGGAAATCCCCAGGGCTGCGGGACTGTTCGAAAGAGATACCGTGGCCCTGGAACGCAAAGGGCAAAGAAGGAACATGGATGGGTTTTAGTCAGTACAAGTCAGACACTCCCTTCCGCTCCGCCCAGAGTGGGGGGGGGGGGTCATTAGATGATTTCCCATACGAAAAAAAAAAAAAAAAAAATTTGGGAATCCAACAAATCTGCTTTATTTAGGCGTTCATTTAAGTACCGCTTTTTATTAGTGAAAATAGCAATTGTTTCACATTTTCATATCCTAAATATCTTCCTAATTCATGCTAACGACAAGATAGAGATACCGACTTGTTATATAGAACTAAGTACTGATAGAAGTACGTGCGCCAATCAGGCTAATTGATACACAAATTAGTTAATACACTCTCGGCATTAAGTATGAATTAGCGAACAAGATTGTTTGCATAATGTAGCGCTAATTATTGTTAAGAGCTGATTGATAAGAGGCCGACGTTACATGAATACATGATATGCTGAATCTGAATAGTGATAGTATGTGTTTACAGGGCAATCAGACGAGCAGAGATACGGCAAAGCGTCACCGTAATATGGTTGAAGTTCCACGAAACCGAACAAGGCGCTATGCTTCCACATTTATTGTGCAAACTGGAATTCACTGCCGGCTTGTTCCCCGATCATTATAATCTAGATCTCTTCAAAATTCGAGTGAATCGATTCTTCTAAACAAGCGTGCTCCACCCTAGGCCCCGTCATTGCTTCACATCAGGCGTGTTGCGGCCAAACGGAAGCCTATTTAGCATTAAAAAAACATAATCAGCTTATACTTAATTGTATACTTGACAAATCTACCTTGACTTTGGTAAGGATATAAAGTACTTCAAAATATTTGTCATCGATTCTCGGAACATCGATGCCAAATCAGATCATGCCTTTGTAGGGACGAAAACTTACACGTTAATATTGTAGGCGATATTGGTATATATGAAATGTTAAACTAAAAGTAAGAAAAAGCTTCCGAATGGCTTCAGACAATATTTTTGGCTTACCTAATGTACTTAATATTCAAATATTCCTGACTTTTCGTAGATAAAAGAAGTGACATTTGTGCTTCTAATCTTATCAGTATTTTGTATGACCTTGACCTTTCGTATGACTGCATTACCCAGAAGCCTACACACATTTACCATTAATAGTACCTTTCTACCAAACAAAAATAATGCTACAAACCGCCTACGCATCATTTTTGGCTAAAGGTTATCTACAAATGACATTAACTGGTGACGTATTGATGTCATAAAGTAATCCTGCGCAGTGGGTTGGTTCGCTTTGTTCGCACTAGTTTAATGTTAAAACTACTTACAGAATTTATATACCGACCGCTTTAATGAGTCCCCCGCCTTGCCTCATCAAAGGCACATTAAGCGTCCACAAAGTCCTAACAATATCCCACAGGTTATTTGCTTTACAATAACCATAATCCATGGTATACGGCCGGTATTACGATACTAATTGAACCAATACGCGATCAACCTTCAGAATATTCCATTTAAATTGATACCTTCGCGAGGACTCATTAAAACGGTCGGTCTATAGATCATAAATAGATATTACGTAAAGAGAAAGTAACCTGTGGATGGGTGACCACCCTTTACATATCGAATTTCCTCCGTGCCTCGGAAAGCACGGAAAGCTCGTTAAGCCGTTGGTCCAAAGCTGTCATTTGTAGATCTTTGACAGTCGTTACAGGTAGACAGTGGTCCAAAATGTCTGGCAACCAGTCTTGCCAAGGAATATCTAATTACCTAGTACTAACTAGGTTGTGGAGATCAGTTATGCAGTCGCTCCATGTAAATCACTGGTACTCTGCTGCGGCCGGTTAGACTGGAAGCCGACCCTAACATAGTTGGGAAATGGCTAGGCAGATGATGATGACGTAAAGAGAAGTAACCTGCGTATTTATTCAGGATCAAGATATACAATTAAGTTATTTTAATCAGAAGTCTAGAATTTTAGGGTTAACATTTTTTTAAACGTTCTTTTATTTTCAATTATTTTGATTTTGATATGGTATTGTCATGATTGTTTTATGGTCATAGTACCAATTTCATTTGTCGCGACTTCTGTTAATACATTAACATAAACTGTAAAGCAATTGGAGCTCAGGGGAACGATTGCAATTGCACTTAATTGCAGTTCAACAAAACATATTTTTCTTTAACGACGTGATAACTACTGTTTTTCAACAGTGCACAGTGTTATTTTTTTCGTAATTTGGTGAACAAATGTGTATGTTTTTTTTACGAGAACTGGAAAACCGCTTTTGTTTTTTTTTTGGTGGAGATGTAAGAGCCTTTTTACCCGACTACGGCGAAGCCAAAAGGAAGGGATATGATTTTAGCAGTCTATGTAGGTATGTATGTGTGTTTGTATATATTTTTTTTAAACTTTGCCCCAGTTTTTGCCCAGTTTGGGGTTCGTTTACAAACATTAATATATTATTTACCTATAGTTCCTCCGTAGCGGCTAAACTATTCATCCGATTCTGATGAATAAGGTGTCAACCGATTCGTTGTTATGGCCCAGGTAACATAGGCTACATTTTAACCGACTTCAACAATAGAAGGAGTCGATTTTACCTTGTAAACCCCGAATTTAAATACAGATTTTTCGGTAATCTGGTTTTTTAGTGTGGTATCCTAATACCACATAAATTCTTGTTGCTTGACCAAAAGTGTGCGTACAAAATTGTTAGGTATGTTTTTGAAAAGAGTCTTTAGTTTTTTTTTAAATACAGGGTGTAAACAGACCCTTCACATAGCCGTCAACCAAGCATTCTGTACATCAAACTAAGTAACTTTACGCAAAAATTATTGCTGGGAATTGACTTTTTTTTTGGGGTGAAAAATCACGTTTTACGGTAGGACTCGATGGAAAGCACTCAAAGCATTGTGCTGACGGATGGATTGAATAGAGCGGGGGTCGTGGAGGTGTGTAAAGTAAAAATCTTACATTAAAAACATGTTTTAAAAAAAAACCTTGTGATAAAGTTGGAACTTTGACCCCAATATCTCCGTAACTAGAAGATATGGCCTGGAACAAAAAAAAATGATCGCAAAGACGAGGAGAACAAGAGTTCCTTTCGGATATGTTAACGGTCTATTTACACCATTTATTGCAATATTCAAAGCAATTGAATATGCCATCGGATCTATTAAGCAGGCTTTTATGTCTGTATCTACTACAGCAGTAATCAATACGTTTCGGTAATTTATTTCTGATGAAATGAAAAACGTTTTGGTGACAACCTCATCTAAATTCTTACGCAAGTCGGTTGGCGTGACGCGAATATAAAGTGTAACAATTTCAAAAATATGTCACCTTTTTTCTATAAATGATTTATGAGCTTCGAATTTTGATTGAGTAGGCTAGGAACCTATTTAAAATTACGGCCGGAACATGGAAAAGTTGCTGACCCAGTTTAAGAGTTATTGGTACTGTAACAAACATTCATTATAGTCGTCAGTAGGTACTGAAGCTAACATGTGTTATAGTTTATTTGTTTTACGGTTAGTATTAATTGCTCAAATGATTAAAAAAAATATTTTATCTATGTCAGTTTCATATCAGTTGATCAATTGATTTCAAGTGTTGGTAGAATGACTGATTCCGGAAGTTACGCTTTTAAATAAATAAAATAGAAATGGCGGCAAAGAATGGCGGGAGTAGTTTTGTTGTTTGTTGCTTTTATTTTTTTGACATTTTGTATGCACGTCATGTCCCTGCGACAAATAAATATTATTTTCTTTTTAACTCTGTCTGGAATCGTGTGTGGTGAATTCAATGTAACTACAATATGTCGCTGTCCATAACACCCCGTATACGCACGGTGATGATGAAATATAGACCTTACGATCTTGACATCTATCGTATCTCGCTAAAGTTTCACCAAACAGCCATTTTCTCACTGGACATTGCAACATTTCCTCCGTTATACATCAAGCAATTAAGCTCAATGTCAGTTATACAAAATTAGGGCGTCCATTTAACGCCACCTGCAGATGGCATAGCGGCTTGACGTTGCCTACTCATTCGCCTAGAATTAATTCCACCAGAATTAATTTCGAGTACCTCCACCACTTTATAGGTAACAGTTTGTTCTTATTACGTACCCTCAACGGTTATAGCAGCGTCTGAGACGGAATTAAGCCGGCCCCTATTGTTGTGAACTACTATTTTGTCTGAGGCGAAAATTGTGCTTATTTTTTGTTGTGAAAATCTGGCTGGTATTCGCAGGATTTATCCAGGATCAGCAATTTACGCTTTTACTCTGAAAGACGACGGTGATTACATAAAAACGCGCCTGTAATCCTCGAAGGGTTGGGCAGAGGTTTACGTAATATTACACTCACATTTAACCAGTTATGTTGACGTCCCAACGTAATAAATGTTGATGGATGGAGAGGGAGAGGAAGGCCAAAGAAAAGATGGATGGATTGTGTGAAGACTGATTTGAAAGAGAAAGAAGTAAATGATGCCGTGACGTCGATAGGGGAAACTGGAAGAAGAAAACGTGTTGTCGACCCCAAGTAGAATAGGACAAGGGCAGCAAGATGATGATGATGATGAAGATGTTAAAGTCCCAACGTGCTATGTAACGTATACAACATTCACCATAGGACAACAACATACTGTTCTCAAACACTGTGCCCGACCAGAAAGTCGAACCCAGAGCCTCATGCTCAGCAGTACCGTATGTGACCATCAGGCAGTGAATATGTCAGAAAATCTAGTATTCCTGTTGGTGGCTATGAATTTTTACGCAAAAAAAAATTACTGCGTTACTGGTTATGGTATTTCATATGCCATGATGATGAACATAATGTGTACAAGCAAACATAGCGATCAATAAAATATTATTAGCATACACTTTTCCTTAAAGGGAAGTGAAACATAAAATGTTGTTGCCACTTAAGGGCCCTGAGGTAGCATTACGAGCAAGATGCCTTTGCGGTCGAAATTCCTTATTTTCAAAGGTTGATTAGACTTCATCGCTGGTTCAAAAGCACTTGACTGTACTTATCTCTGGCTGGTAGGTATACCTGAAAAACAAGGTCAAAGGAAACACTGTTTAAGGCATATTGCCAGAGCTTTTACACGGGGAATCTTTGGGTCAACTATACCAAAAGTACGCTGGATGACCTACGCGTTCAGTATAATAATATTTTTAGGATGCTGTTGGGACTGCCTCGATGGTGCAGCGCTTCTGCGATGTTTACGCAAAACCGAACTGACGGCTTCCATGCCGTCGTTCGCAAGAAAACCGCGTCGCTGTTGTCAAGGTTGCGGGCGAGTGCCAACAGCATTCTTAAAACTGTGGCGGAGAGTATCGACTCTCCGATTATTAAAGGTTTTGTGAGAAGGACAATCACTCAACATTAATTTGGGGTTGTCCTTTTCACAATACTATCTATTCTATATGTCTCTATTTTAGTTTAAGTACTAACACTAGTATTAAGTTATTTTATTGTTTACTAACACGTTGGATCATTGTTGTCCGAAAAATAAAGAATATTATTATTATTTCCTTTATTTATTATTTCTCTTATCTAATACATTTTTAAATATTTTTACAAAGAAAAGTAAACAAAACATTTAAAATATAAAAAATAGATGGCCCATCGGCATCAGGAACAAGGTCCAGGTTGCCGGTGGTCAGGGCTCCAGAGAGAGGAACCGCCTCACTATGCGTGCCGTGTCCAGGAGTACTGCTTTCTGAATCAAGCCCTTGACCCAGCCGCGCAATGAGAGCCTCCTAAGGTGTTGGTCGAGGCTCTCTGCTATTAGTCCATTAACCGTAACGACTATCGGTACAATGATTGCAGAGTCCATTATTATTATTATTTCCTTTTATTTATTTTTATACAAATCTTCTACATTTTTAAATATTTCATAAACTAAAAACAATATAAAAAAACATTTAAAAATATAAAAATTGTAGCCCACCGGTATCGGGAACAGGGTCAGGTTTATTATTATTATTATTATAGGAAAATGACACGTAACGACAGAAATAAGGTCTTGTTTTAGTCAGTTAATTACGGAACCCCTAAAAATACCCGTTGAAGGAACATGATGTGATGGTATTTACTTCTTGTTATGTCATATACTACTGTACAATGATGTAAAGAGTCTATTGTCATTTCGTAGATGGACCTTTTAAAATATTGATACTAAGTGTCTAAGAATATTTTGATTTAAAAGAGTTTCCATGGAGTTTCTTGCCCATTCTTCTCCATAGAGATCTACGCATTGGAATGGGCAACTACAGTACTTTCACAAGTTATTATGCCTTGTGACTGTGACCGTAGATTTGCTTCTTTTTTGTTTTTATGACATTCAAAAGTGCCTGTTAGATCATTATCTTATTGAAATAAATGCTTTCAGTTTGAGTTTTAACTTAGTGCGTTTTAGTGCTATTACTGGACAAAATGAATGGTTCAACACCCTAAGTTACTACGTCAGGGTTTTAAGTAAAGTTTGAATCGAGTCAGGCATGAAATGTCAATACCCTAACGGTCCAAGATCCCAACGCCCCCAGACATTAATTATTAAAATGTGTGGGATCAAGTACTGTTAGTATGTACTATGCATACCTGTTAGCTTTGACCGACGACCAATTTACAGGTATCGTGTGCTAGTTACATAAAACATTACTTACTTCCCATAAAGTTTGAGTGTTAAATTTTATTCAGTCTATAACAAAAAAGGGTATTATAGTCATATGAAAATGTGCTTCAGACGAACAAACAGAACAACTTTCTCCATTTGAGCACAACATCGTAATCCCAAAAAAAATATCAGCTGTCCCATACAATTGGGTCGAGTAGGTATTGACATTTTGTATGGCGCAGTTTATTCTTTCGCGTTAGCTATTGGTTAGAGGTGTAGTTTGGTTAACCTAAGGTTGGTGCATTAAAAGTATGTTCTACAACCCACAAAATCAAAAGTAATGTATTCAAATTAGACTGATAATCAACAGCACTTTTAGAACGTATAAATTTATAAGAGAAAGTACCCAAAACGCCCGCCATTCGATCCACTTCCAAGTGTTACAGGTTGTTTATGCCACAGGTTAGACAACTGAATAGCTAAATGTAAAATAAAATCATAACCCCTCCTTTTGACATTGCCTTAGTCGGGTAATAACTGTAAAAAGACCTAAAGACACTACGGTGTTAAAAACAAGCAACACGAATCTATGTTTAGTTAATTATCGACCCCCATTGAAATTATTATCCTTTATTTATTTTCATACAAATCTTATACATTTTTAAATATTTCTTAAACTAAAAACAATATAAAAAACATTTAAAAATACTTCGGTACCCCAGGTACTCTCCGCGAGATTGTCAGCAACACCAAGCCGCTGCTGGCCTTTCTCGGGGAGTTAGGGTGGATCGAATAGATTTCCCACCCGCACGCAAAATACGCGCTTTGACGTGGAGTTGCGGACACCAGCCCGTTATACAATACAATACATACATTTAAAAATATAAAAAATTGAAATTATTATCTTATATATAAAATTCTCGTGTCACAATGTTCGTTCCCGTACTCCTCCTTTCGGAGGAGTACGGGAACGAACATTGTTTTTCTCATGAAATTTTGTGAGCATATTGAGTAGGTCTGAGAATCGGCCAACATCTACTTTTCATACTATTTATATGGTAAAACAACGTTTGCCGGGTCAGCTAGTTATTTTATACATTTTAATAAAAAATAAGGTTGACATAAAATCAGGTAGTCAGCGTCGAAGATTCAATAATTAAATTAAGTGGGAGTCAGGGGGACGATCAATCGTGTCTCCCGAGATTATGAAACTGAGAAGAAGCTAATTAATTATGAGACGACGTCTTTCCTGTGAAAACTATTTAACGCTTTCCAGGAAAATATTTTATACTGAAAAATAAAAAGCTGTTAGTGATTTTGAAGGGTTTAAATGAAATACCTGAATATTTCAACCTTACCTAATCTATGGCGATATCCTCCAACAGATGTGCAAGTATCATTCGAAGCGTGTGGTAGGTATTTTTTTTTTGCAATTATTTGGGAATCCCGGGAATATTCCTAACCAAACCCAACTTTTTATGACCTAACATACTAACTTTTTATTTAAAAAAATGTCATCGATTTTGTAATTAAGAAGTACAGTTAATCTTACCCTGGATTATTATTAGGATATTGACATTTTCTATGACTGTTGAGGGCGGGGGGATCCATACAAAATTCCCTGTGGTCCTTTCTTATGCTATGCAATTGTTTTTTGCAAACACGGTATTCTTTCTTTTTCGTGCGGTTAGTGCCTAACCTGGTGTCAGAGTTTTTATGCCATCAACCTCTGACTTGGTTTTACATGCCGTCGAGAAATATCTCTCAGACATGCTGGTTTCCTCACGATGTTTTCCTTCTCTGAAGCAAGTGATAATTCTACAAACACGGTATAAAAAAATATGTGATGTCATTTTTTTTTATTGGAAATCAATGCAAAAAAAAAATAGGTTTGACGATACATAGCTACCGCCAAGTAGCTTCATCAAGACATAATGAATTCTGATTAGAGTACGTAGTACCATTTCAATCTCATCAGTCAACGAAATCAAATCAGTGCCACAGATTACAAGTGCAGGAACTGCGTTCGAATAGTGCGCCGATTGATTAGGGTTGCTAATTGATCGTCCCACAAAACCAATCGTGTATGAATTTAGTTCGCTCGCACTCTTAACGTACTTTCTGACAAAGAATTGTAGAATGGTTATTTTTTTGTTAAATCAGCAATGATTTTTGAATAGTATTGTGTTACTCACTCATTATTATTCATCATCATCTGCCTAGCCTTTTCCCAACTATATTGGGGTCGGCTTCCGTCTAACCGGATGCAGCTGAATACCAGTATTTTACATGAAGCGACTGCCTATCTGACCTCCACAACCCAGGTAGTACTGGGTAATACGATACCCCTTGGTAAGACAGGTTGTCAGACTTTTTGGGCCACTGACTACCTAACGACTGTCAAAGATCTACAAATGACAGCCGGGACCAACGGCTTAACGTGCTTTCCGAGGCACGGAGGAACTCGGTATGTAATGGGCGGTCACCCATCCACAGACCAACCTAGGCAAGCACGGCTTAACCTAAAGATCGACCTGAGCGGCTGTTATTATTTAGCCACGAGCTACTCATTATTATTAAAAGTCGTAATAATTAATTATTTATTTATTTATTTAAACTTCATGTACAAGAGTGGTACATAGGCGGACTTAATGCCACAAGGCAAGGGGGGTTAATCGTTCCCTAAGGAATGTATAAGCTCAGGCTTCGTTCGACGGCATTGATCTGTACGATATTTTGGTGTATAATCTGTGTTCACATGGTAGCTCCATACTGCATTTGTTTTTAACGGAGGCACTAACATGAGTGCGCTGTGTAAACGTAAATTAAATATGTACACATTATCATTTACCTGTTCTTTTCCCAACTATGTTAGGGTCGGTTTCTAGTCTAACCGGATACAGCTGAATACTAGTATTTTACATGGAGCGACTGCCTATTCAACCTCCTACAACAAGTTAGTACTGGGTAATACGATACCTCTTGGTAAAACTGGTAACACTTTCAGGCCACTGACTACCTGTTAAAAAATGTACACAGAATTTCCATAAACACATAAATGAAATTAATTATATTCTTACTAATTATCGTATGCACAATTTTCGTACTAATATATAATGGATATACGAAAATTGTATTTTGGATTTAAAAAAATTGACTCGTTTTCGTATACGTTTACACCGCGCGCTCGTAGTCCTCGTACTCCGTCTAAACATTGAAAAGTTGAAACGTAATCTCAACTTTGCACCTCAATATATCATGTAGGGCAGCGCAGTGGGAACGACCTGATTTTTTTCATTGTGAACAATTTTTCTCGCGACCTTCGTAACTTGAGGTTATTGTCAATAAAAATATATAAAAAAATACCATAAGCCATAAAACAAAAAAAAAAACCAGTATATTTTTAAATAAATTAAAACAATACTAAATAAAAAATAAAAAAAACTATTATTCAGTACCTGCACGAATATCTAACGGATTATAATACTTACATATTTTTGAGTAACAGATATTTAATAAGTAAAATAACAAAAATAAATTATACTATAACACTTAATAACTACACTACACCTAAACACTGCTCGGTTTAAAACTAAACTTATACTGTCACTTACGGGATATATCCTGTGATTATCAATTATTTTGAGCTCCCGATATTTGGACGGTGTTGCAAGCGCTATGACTGCGGGATGACACTTGCTTTTAATTTTTTATTTACCACCTGTAAGTGTACATTATGAATATTTTATTTACATCCAACGTTCAAATCTCTGCTTTATGATTATAAACACAATCTTCGTATATTATCACTTGTATTAAAGCTAAAACTAACATTTCAGTAGAAACACGTAAAACCCTTACCTACCTTCTGAAGGTAAATAAGGGGTAAATCAAGATACCTAAGCAAACAATTGAAGGTTACATACGCTCCTTGCGTACATAAACTGAATGCAATAACATTCCCCTGTGGATTTTGAAGGTAACTATTATTATACAAGATTCTTGGGTTCATGAGAGTAGGTGAACTAATTATGTTTAGGAGAACAAAAACAGACGATAATCTATGTAAACCAATGTTAGGGGTTAGAGTATGAAATTGACGATTTGTATGGACGATTTCGTGAAAAGTGATAACATAGTAACATTTTTTTTCTCGGAAATTTTTGAACCGATTATGTATAATGCAATTGCAATAGTTAGAGCGAAAAAAGCTGCGCTGCACTGCGTATTTTAAATTCTCAAAACACAGTCTATGACAAAAATATACCTACTTGAAGTAATGAAACCGACGGCACATTGAAACAGGTGTTTTGACACACTACCCTATGAGATATGAGGTATGCAAATACTAGTACGGTTTTTAAACTCTAAAAGGTAAGTAATTTAACAATGAATACAATAAAAATGGAATTAGGAAAAAATATAACTATCCGTCAAAGTTACAAACAGAAGAAAATGTGAGAAAAAAACGGTAATTTCATACTATTAAAGACCTATTATTATAAATGCGAAAGTTTGGGTGGATGGATGGATGTTTGTTATTCAATCACGCCAGAACGGCTGAATGGATCTGGATGAAATTAGGCACAGAGATAAATTAATGTCCGGATTAGTACTTAAGATATTTTTTGTTTTACTCACACTAACATTTCAAAATTTCCACGCGAACGAAGTCGCGAGCAACAGTAAGATAGAAAATAAAGGCTACAAACCAAAGCCACTAACCCCAGGTCCTAGAAATATAAGTGACAATCTTTGACTTGAACAGAAAGGGCATGATTTTTGCCGTAGCTTAGGTCAAATCATTACACTGTCCGTAGGCTGAAGTGTTATAGAAGTCGAACTACAGGTTTCCTAAAAAATCTTGTTATTCTTGAATAAAAAAGGTTACTTCTAAGAAAATGACAGTACCTCTAACCTCCAATATTGACCCCATATCTTGTCCAAACAAGAAGCTTATAAGTCAGTATCTACATTCATGTTTTCCTTTCATTTTCACCCCTTAAAAAAGTGAAAAAGTAACCACTTCCCATTTCTCTTGCTGCAAACATTGTTTCAATTTCGTTACCACACCTCTAAAGCGAGATAGGCGGTTCAAACTTTAGCATTACATACGTGATGCGGAGCCATACGACAGAAGAGTAGAGAAGATCAACTTCATGCGAACGAGCGAAAACACACGCGCAGATAGGGCTCCCTTCAGGTGCAACGAGTGTGAGCTCATTCGTGACTGGCGATGGCTTAAATCTACAGAAAGTGACTGGGTCTGCATGAAGGTTGTGCGGGAGTGGTGGAAGCGTAACAAAACAAGTGCTCCAGCACTTTAGCCAAAGCTAGCTGAAGAGCCTCGCCTGGTTTTCCATCCAGCTGAGGGGCGGCCCACACAACGCTTGATCATACGCGTTCTTCCCTCCAGACCTGGGTGGGACCATAAACCATCGGTTCGCCTCGACAAAGGTGGCCGGCCCACAGCCACTTCAGCTTGTTTATTTTGGAAATTATGTCAGCATCTAGATGACCCACGACCTCAATAAGTAGGCCAGGTCAGACTGGATGTGGATGGTGTTGTAGCGCGATTTTGGAGTGGCCTATGACTAGCAGTAGACTGGCAGACTTCATTCATGAGGAGATCGAGATAAACTGGGACCAGTGGTACGCGTCTATGGGTGCGTGCGTCTTCGTTTGTTTTTTGGAGCTTACCTTCTGTAGATACTATTCTGTGCCCATACATTGTGAGAGTTATCATAACGTTGTACAAACTCGAACACTGAAAGCAATTTGTCTGTTACATGAATGTTTCTCGTGTTGACAAGGACTCCCGTTTCATAATATATTCAAACTGAAATGGGGTTCTTGTTTGTTGGGCGCCAATTTGTGAGTGCAGATTTTGTAATGTAACCTACATTGAGCACACTAGCTTCTTGGTTCGACCATGGCAATGATCGAATGTGTCATAAAGAAAACTGTAGCCTCTTCCGTTTCCTTTTACCCGACTGCGAAGGAAGGGTTATGTTTTTCGCGCGTATCTTGTTTGTTTCTTTGTAAATTTCTTTATTACCTCTTATGTTCCAAATGGCTGGATGGATTTCGACGATTAAGGTATCATTAGATTCATCTCAAAATCCCAAGTGTTCTTAGATAGGTGTTTTAAAAAAAATGTCGGGTTTTTGGCGCAAAATTGTGTGGTTCAAATATTTTTTCAACCAAACCTATCGAGTAGGGTATCAAAATGAAGGAAATTAAAAGGAGATTACAAATATATTTATATAGGTACATAATATAATTTTTAGTCGGGTTTTTTGATACTTTTAATTAAATGTTAACTGTTCTTCGCTCGTATCAGACGCTCATCAGACTGGGGATGCTGTTTTGATAAACTCTTTCATTCTCTTCTTATTTCTTTCGTTTGACATGGTGCTTTTAAACACGATTGGCTGTCGTCATCTACCGAATGTATGGGTAAATAAGGGTGATTAAAAAGACGTGGGTTTGTTTATTTAAGTATGTAGTTGTTTTCTTAACATAAATTGTTTCCATTGCCGTAGGTATCAACATAGAGAGAATCCAAAAGATGTATTCTTTTACCTATTTCGAACCTAACTAAACATTTTGCCAGAAGAAAGGATACCAAATTAGATTTCTTTTTCTAGATAATAAATTACTTTGCCCGTCTATGTGGCCTTACTAAGATAAACGTTGATACATGTGTTTTATCTCGATATTGACAGCTTGTAATAATATTGGCTGGGAGAACAAAGCTTTGTTATATCGGTTACCTAAGTGATTACACAACCCACAATATATGGTATTGTTCGTGTGTATTTGTGAATTATCTTGATCTATCTATTTATGTTACGGCTTAAGCCGGATCTGAAAATATAGTTAAGATTAGCCCTTGGAAGAATGTTAGAATACTGCTAAAATATTATTGTTACTGGCAATTTGATGGAACCAACTTCGATTTAGCACTCGCCCGCCATTGCTGCCGCAACACCGCTAGTATTCCCACATTTCGCCAGTTATGTTTAAGTCCCATGTAATAGGGGGCGAGCCTATTATCCAAACTCCGTGGTTGCTACTGATAAATTATTAATGGAAAAAAACCCAATAACACTTTGCCCGACCTGGGAATCGAACCTAGAACTCATGCTCATCAGTCCGAGCCTATTATCATTAACCCCGAGCTAATTATCGCAAACGGTTATCCGATTGTGAATTCCTAATTAAAAACAAAATGGCGGCGTTTTTTTTTTTCGATTACAGCTACACGAGCGACTTACTATAATTATCATACTTTTTTATTCTAATCCTTTTATTAGTTTTTATACATTGTACTTGTTACCTTGCCACGCTACTTCTAAATGTTACGTGAAACAATCCAACATCAAAAGAGTAGTCATATTTTAAATAATTCAGCAGCTGTGAAAAGCGAGTCTTCGTTTGAGAGCCAAGAAATAATGAAGCGCATTCCAGCGCTGTCTCCCGTAATGAGTTGTCAAACGTCTGCGCCCCGGGGCTCCCAGTAAAAACGTAATTTGTATCTTGTGTTTTATTGAAGTTATGAACTGTTAGACCAATTGAAAATTGTCAACGAGAACCTTCTTTGTTCTTCCTGCAGTTAAGTAGTAAAGTGAAGATGTTAGTATAAAAGCCAGTCCTTTTATACTCCTTTTATTGCAGTAAACTTTTTGCCCTCATTTTGATGGAGGTCTGTTGGCATTCAGAAACTGAAGGAAATATACGCGGGTCTTGACGTGGGTCGCAACTTCCAAAGACTGGATTTATACTTGCTACACCTAATGCTTTTATTTAAGAAATATTACACTGCCAAGCCAAAGTTCACAATGAGACAGAAACGGATTTTTCTATTCAATTCGTACAAAAAAAGATTTACCAAGGGAAAACGCTGCCAAATTGGGTGCCGACAATTTTCATTCCCACCCTTCCGCTGGATTCACGATATTTTAAACAAAAAAAGGAAAACATTATAAAAGATTTGAATACATTCGTATTTGTGTGTGTATGGAATTATTGTATGATGAAAATTTGCAAGCGGGCGCTAACGTAATAAATTTCATGCTCTCATAATTCTCTGGCATGATTTACAGGGTGATTTTCAGCGACACAGCCCCAACGTTTTTGTACAATATGCCAATTAAACCTCAGCCTGTACATTATTTAACTGAAAGTCATTATATTGAGACAATTATGACGATGTTTATATTGATTAAAATGGTTATGGGAGCTTGTAAAATTTTCAACTGATGTAGCTTAATTATCTTCGACATTTTTGACAGAGTTTAATTTAATTTGCTGTTGTTCGTTGTAGTTACTTTATTTTACGGTTTTTTTTTAATGGAGCAGTATAACACGAAGGTTCATAATGGTATGAATGATACTTAATTACACTTAGCAACTTTTTAAAGTGATCTTCTAATGCATTGATTCATTTTATGTTTTGAACTAAGTATTATCTCAAAGTGGCATTATAACAATCGCTTGTGAATTTTGCTTAGGTTATACGTATATCTATCCTTTCCAACTTGATATCAAGACCCGGTTTTCTATAGTCTGCCTACAGCGTATTTAGACCTATTTCGGCCACATTATGCTAAGGGGAGATAGCCGCAGCAGCCTCTAAAAGCTGGTCATTGTTGGCAATACAGAAGGAAAGAGAGTCGCCAACACGGTGGTCCGACAAAGTAAAAGAAGCTACGTCTTCAATCAAATTTCAGCAAATGGTGAAGGCAACTTTGGACTGGAGTCGATGGAGGCAGATTGTCTGTTTAAAGGGGTCCAGTGACCACGTTCCTCAGTAATGGGGGACCGATTGAAGAAGAGAAGAAAATCCATTTCTGACTATCATAATGCCCAGCTTGTTCTACATATGTATATATTTTACTTGGCATGCGACTTGTAAATAAAAGGAAACGTTCTTGGCTGTCTCCAAGAACCCCACTTACGCCCGGGGCGCAAGTGTAAATAAATATGTATGCAAACACTGCAAACTCATCAAACGGAACGAGCCCAAAGTTCAAAAAGCTTTGCAAATGAACTCTCAACGAAGAATAGTTTTCAAAGGAATATTTTGCTTTGTCCCGCTTCCTATTTCCAATATTTTCTATCGTACGCTTAAGGTGGAAACGCCAGGGTAACCCGCGAAATTCAAATTTTCTTACGTTTTTTGCAATTTGCAGATTAGTGTCAGGTTGTATGTTGATGAAAATATGAATCGCGCCAGTAACACGTACAGTCACGACCACTAATATGTACACAAGAAACCACTTTTTAAAATGATTTTCTCCTACTGTATTGATCATACCGTTTTACGAACATAGTATTTTGGAACCCATACTTTGACGAAATAAAAATAGGTCTTATCTCAAAGTAGAAACCGTTATTTCACGATTTTATAATCGCTTTTGAATTTTGCTAAGTGTATACATATTAGTGCTCGTGACTGTACGTAGTTACAGAATTATAATCATTAAAATCATCAATACAACCCTCTAAGTTCGACACTAAGTTCGTGTAACCCCAATGAATGTATTTTTCATGAAATAGTCATTTATTGGGATTAAATGAGATATGAGAGTGGTATTGATGATTTTAATAATAATAATTCTGTAACTACATATGTGTTATTTATTTATTTATTTATTTAACACTTCAAGCACATAAGTACAGAGGCGGACTTAATGCCATAGGCATTTTCTACCAGTCAACCTTTGGGTGATGCAAAGACAAGCAGTGGTAGGTGTAAATCTGAAAATAATTTTAAATAATAATAAGATTAACTACAAGATAACTACAAGGATATATAAAATACTATAAATATATATCAAATACTATAAATATATATCAAAATTTAAATTAATGTAAATAAACATTTCCACGAATATACCAAAATAAAAACACAAACCATGGGGAAAACATTACCGTTGTGACGAAACTGCCAGCTTCTTCCGAATGTACTCACGAACTTTAATTTTAAAAGATAAGCGATTGGTTGCCATCCTGATTTCCTGGGGAAGCGCATTCCACAGAGAAATAGACTGGACAAAGAAAGATCGGTGAATGAAATCAGTGCGGTGAGAGGGACATTGAAGCATACGGTTTTGCGATGATCGCAGGCTCCTATTATGGTTGGCACAAATATACTGAAAGTGGGGAGCAAGGTAACTAGGGGAAGTGGGAGAAACAAGAAAAGAAAACAAGGTGGTAAGCGCCCTTTGCTCCCTACGCTGACGTATGGGCAACCACTTAAGAAGAGTCCGGTGTTCGGAGACATGATCATATTTACGCAAATTGAAAACGAATCGAATGCAGTTACTGAATGTGTTACTGGCGCGATTCATATTTTCATCAACATACAACCTGACACTGACCTGCAAATTGCAAAAAACGTAAGAAAATTTGTTTTCGCGTGCTACCCTGGCGCATCCACCTTAAAGTTTAATGGTATGTGCGGAAGATCGATTGCAGCGTCAATATATTTTTATTTGAGCACACAATTTTCAGTTCGTTTGCTTTGAACTGCGGTCGAAAGACAGTAAACAAGTTGGTGGGTGAAGTTTGAATCGCTGATATGTACCCATTGTTACTCTACACGGTGCGCGCTCGATCGACTGTGAAAGTCAATCTTACGTTTCATGTGTTACGGTAACCTTTTTAAGTAAATTGTGTAAAAGTGAATATTGGTGCTGATAAAATCAGGGTTTCCCGATAGGGTTGAAAATGTTTTGGGATTTTTGTAGAAAATATTTTCACTGAGTAAATGTTGGGCGTTTGTTGGGTTTTTTTACCGTCTATTTTTATAAAATATAGTCGGCTACAGACTTGGTTGATTGCGACGATTTATAATGTCAAACGATTGATTGATAATGGTCGTCGAGCGGTATTATTTATCAATGAAATCTTGATTGTGATTGATTTTGAGCACTAAACTATTTTTTTCTACGCCTTTCGTCTCTTATTTGCTGTCACATTTTTCATACAACATAACACTTTTACGCCATTTTGACATAAATACTTTTTGTATAGGGTTGACGAATAAAACTCACGCAGAGAAAATATTTGTATACTTAATGAAATAGTACAAAGTTTTTAAATACAACAACGACAGTGGCAAAAACAATAGAGTTACGGCAGATTTGGTGTAAATTCTAAATACTACAAGTACAAGTATTTCTAAAATCTAAACTAGGAGTACATGACGAAGACAACTATTTGGTCGGAACGCAACTCTAGTGAACTAGTGAACGGATATGATAAATTGTTTTGATGTTATTTAAACTATGTAGGAAGTAATTTGAATGGGTTCGATCGTAGGCAATTTAAATAACCAAAACATTTACGAAATTGAATCTCAACAATGAGTTTATAGTTCAAATGATATTTTATTTTGCAAACATACAAAATTGCTGTTTGAAAATAAAGATTATTTATGTTTAACAAACGAATGATTGATATATTCAGTAAACAGAAACATTTGACGAATTGTAATTCGAAGTGTAAATGAAATACATTTAATCGTATTTTCATAATCTCTCATCATATTGTCAATATTATTTCAATGTAAATATTTCATTTTCTCAATTACCTAAGTCAAAAAATAATCTCAACTGAACACAGATATTTATTACAGGTTAAGCTAAAAATGTAAACTCATCTAAATACTTATATTATTTGTGTTACAACCGTATAAGAAAAGGTATCTCGTGGGAAATTACAATAACTCAACTGAGTTAGGCGATTGTATAATAAAAATTTGGGGTGGGTGTACAACTAGTGATTTGCAACAAAAAGGTGAGAGGTACACAGGTTTTAACTCCACTGGTGGTATCATTGTTATCAGTCCACTTTACGGTACCTTAATTACAATGCAGCAGTTGCATTCGACTTCAAATATTTCTATAACTGCACGTTGGCCGAAAGCGGGCTAGGAAAATAATGGTGTGAGTTGCATTGTCATCTTTATATTAAATACTGTAAATTTCATGAAATTTAGAATGAATTACATTTCTAAAAGTATGACAGTGTATAACGTATTGAGAGAGAGAAGGCTCTCCTCAAATAATACAGGGTGTAAACGGACCCGTCACGAAGCCGTCAACCAAGCATTCTGTACATCAAAATAAGTAACTCAACTAAAAAATTAGCGGGGAAACGCCTTTTTTTGGGGTGAAAATAACAATCTCATGTAGAACTCAATGTATTACGGGGGTCGTAGTGTTTAAAGTAAAAAGAAACATTAAAAATGTATATTAAAAAGAAAATTTGTGAAAAAGTTGGAACATTGATTCCCAATATCTCCGTAACTGGAAGGTTCCCAGGTATAGTCTAAAACAAAACAATGATCGCAATGAATGACGATGAGAATACGTGCCTTTTGGCTTAGTTAAGAGTACTTTTACACCTATTAGTATACCCACATTTTGCCAGTTATATTCAAGTCCCATGTAATAGGGGACGATATGTCTGATAACAGTTATACAGCAATATAGTGTGACTCTAAATTTTATTTGTGATGCAATAGTTACAGATTTTTTCTAAAGACCTATCGTGTCCTACTGCAGAAAACGGCCAAGCTCACCATTTCCTGTCATTTCCAGCAGTGTCTTGCAAAATACGTGCTTATATTTTAGCTCGGTCATCTGCTTTCGTCTTAGTGATCTCTGTCGTAATCATCATAGACTGTTGTGACAGGACTCCCACGTCCCCCTACCGTCACCAAACTACCAAAATTTCGCCGATGGGATGTTGGGCGAGGTCAATTGGTACATGAAATAAATGGGTGTTGCCATTGGTGGGAGCATTGACCCCTGCATTGACCCCCAATGTATTAAGTAGAATTGTTAACTTAAAATCTATGTAAGAATGTGGGTGGTAGGTAGGTATGCAGTTGTAGGTTTAGTAATCTTCTCATTCTTCCTTGCGGTCCTCGTTGTGAAGGAGTATGATGCTTTCACTTGGTGTGGGGGTGTCAAAGAGTGGCAGGTTTTCTACTTCACCTGGAATTGAAATAGATGAAAACTATGATAAGTAGATAATAGTTTTTGGTAGTGTTTACGTGTGCTTATTTTTATGAATGATTCTATGCAATAATTGAGCTATTTTAACGTATCATTGTGTGAAGGCTATTTTCAAATGGAGTCGTTATGTCGTGGGTTCAGTGAATTCAAAGATATGACAGGGAAACTATGTAAAGAAGACTTGCAGTATTTCAAATTACGTGTTTAAAAATTTTGCAATAATACAATTTTACTAATTCACTTTTAATCTATGAAAATAAGGGCTCATACTCACAGAGTACAGCGGTGTAAATAATTTTGAATTTTGCCTTATGTGTCGTTGTTTGTTAACCACCATTTTTCTACAAATTGCATACCTAAATCTGGATTAGTTGTTCTAGACTATCAATGGTTAGTTACGTCGAAATGTCATCTAATCAATATTGAAGGATTTATTTATGAAAGCAATAGTCAAAGCTTAATACTCTGGTCTTTCAGGCCCTTGATTCATTATCATCTGCCTAGCCTTTTCCCAACTATGTTAGGGTCGGCTGCCAGTCTAACCGGATGCAACTGAATACCAATATTTTATAAGGAGCGAAATACGTTTCATACCTTCTTGAAAAGAAATGCATTGAATGATAAATTATATTTTCAAGCAGTGGATTTTTGAATAATTTGACTATAAAGCACTTTTTTAATCATTGTAACAATTGCAAACCACCAATAGCTTCAGCTTGACATGGCGTTTGGTATAATTTGTTCATAGTTGATAGATCCATCGATATTCATTGGATGACGTCACTTTTTGTCCACTTTCTTACCAATTCTGACGATAAAGTTGACGGATTCATCTTCGTCTAACATAGAGAACACGTTTTCTACGGGAATGTACACGTTCTGGGTATGCTCCAAGAAGTCTGCGTCCTTCTCGCACTTGCAGGGCCGTCTGGAAATTGAAACAATAGGAATTTAAAAGTAATAATGCTGAAATGGGTTATGGGAACAATCGTAGACTATGCAGTCTCCATTGCTTAACACCAGGCGAGATGAGGGTTAAGAGGGTCTGAAAGGTGTTAACAGCTAGAATCCAAATAATGTATTTCTCTGATCATTAGCTAGTGACTTAACCCATTTAAGCCATGCAGACCATGTGTTTAAAAAAACATGTGCTTTTTTTATAAACGACATCTTTCGTATCTCTATGAAATAGTAGAAAGGAGCTCGTAACTAAATAAGAACAGCCACACTGGTCGATTTCCAAAGTTATGTAGCCCATGTCAAGGTTGGTCCGGGAATGGGTGACCGTGCATTACTTTCCAAGTTTCCTCCGTGCCTTGAGAAGCAAGTAAAGCCATTGGTCTCGACTTTTATTTGTAAATCTCGGACAGTTATTACAGGTATTGGTTATTAAGTGGCCCGAAAGTGTAACAACCAGTCTTACCAATACCACTCTTCAGGCGCTTCGCATAAATACTGGTATCCAGCTGGATCCAGTCGGACTGGAAGCCGACCTGAATATAGTTGGGAAAATGCCACAGTGCAGTACTATTTCAACAGTAGCACGGCTGACTAGAACTGAATAGAAGACGATCAACCACTGATTATAAATCAGTAGTTCTGATTTTGCATTTCTGTTAGTCAGTATTTTATAGAAATAGAAGTTGAGCCGGTATTAAATAGCGTCGTAATTTTGTATGTTTTGATGTCAATGACGCATCTCAATATTATTAAACCTAACAGCGGATGTTCGGGCGGTTAATGTGAGTATAGCATTTGAAATAGTGTGCAATATCAATGTTTATGATTTAAATTGCATTTGTAGGAATACAAACACACAGATCCAGTAAAATAATAAAATAATGTGTTGGCAATACTTGTTTCTACCAGTAAATGCAACCACTAACTAAGAGTTGATTAAATAACTAATACTTTGGCTCCATAAACAGAGGGTATCGTTGGAACTTATAAATAAGCTAACAGTAGTAAAGGAACTATTAAAACAGTTGTCAGAAAGACGAAATGCATATGGTTATATACGCTTGATAAAAGAGTACCATACCTTCTCAACCGATTACCTGCTGATTTAAGAGCGTTAACGTCTTACGGCATTTTATACAAACATTCAAGTGATTTTTTTTCGAAATTACTGAACCGATTTTAATGAAACTTCGTACGCATAAGCAGGATATATAAGTCTAAAAACTAGACAGAGAACTTTACGAAAGGTCTTTTAAAAAAAAAGATATTTGGTAATTTCTGTTTCTATGGAAAATCTGAAATCGGCCTAATTTAGCTGTAACACTATTTTTCGAAAATATTCTCTGTCAAGTTTTTAGATTTATGTATCTTGGTTCATTAAAATCGGTTCAGTCATTTTGAAAAAAAATCACTAGCAAGTTTGTATGAAATGCCTTAAGACGTTAACGCTCAAATAAAAGGCATATTTGCCAAATTACTTAAAACTGTTCTTCCTTAAGAGTTTGTAAACTATGTTCGTAGGAAATTGGTTTACAGATTGCTGCGGGAGAAAAAAATAAGTAGTTCAGTAGTTTTATATGATATAAGTCATTCAAAAGATATTCCTTTATTTATTATCGATACATATAAAATAAGCATTTAATGTCAGTTATTTAAAAAGTAAAATAAGTGAAAAATAAGTGTCTGCACTTTTAAACATCAAACCGACAAACCGTGAAAACGGTTTCTTTTTGGTTTTGTTTTTTAGTTCTTAAGTTAAGATTTTATAAACATAGTCTTGATAAATAAATAAATAGATTACAGATACGCGTATTTTCATAATTTACTCTTTCACCAAAACACAGCTAAAAATATTAGGTAAGATTTTCAGAAAATCTCATAAGACGTAACATAATACAAGCAAAATTATTTATATTCAACCTACGGCGTACACGAGAAAAATCTCTGAATGTTTTATAACCAGCCAAAACAATTTATAACGCTTGTAAGAAACATTTTTTGTACAATAGAATTTTATTTATGTCGCATGTATGGTAATCTAACAAATTGTGGCGAAAGGTAGAAAAGATAAAGCCTGTTTTTTTCAGGACGAAAAACATGAAACTTTTGAGGTCGTAAATCATAGAGATTCTCATATTTTGATTAGACAGTCTAAGTAGACACTAGAACAGAATTTCCGCAACTATGTTGGGGTCAACTTTCAGTGTAACTGCATTCAGCTGAATGCCAGTTTTTTAGATGAAGGGACTGCATTTCTAACCCCCACAACCCACCTACTGGGTACACGATGTCCCTTCTAGAGATTAAGTTGTCAGTTTCTTACAACCCGTAACGACTGTCAAATATCATCATCATCATCTGCCTAGCCTTTTCCCATCTATGTTGGGGTCCGCTTCCAGTCTAATCAAATGCATGCTGAATACCGGTATTTTACATGGAGCGACTGCTAATCTGACCTCCACAACCCAGTTAGTACTGGGTAATACTATACCCCTTGGTAAGACTGGTTGTCAGAGTTTCGGGGCTCTGTACTCCACTTACCTGGGGCGACTGTCAATGATCTTCAAATGACAGACAGAACCCACGCCCATCGGGTTAACATGTTTATCTATTATATTATAAACTTTACTTTAGTTAGTTCCGGTCTAATTATGACTAATTGAACTGGTCGGGTGACCAATTCATACGTCATGCACGGTGAAAGTACAGGGGCCCTCAACCCTTTTTTGGGTTTGTAAGTATTTTATTATTATTATAATACTTGCCTGTAAACAATCCGTTTGCTCGGCAGGTTTGGGAGGAATATATCAACTTCAAAGTAATACTTCTCAGCATGGTCATCGTTTACAAGCACGGTCCACATCATTCTTCCTGAAAGTTAATGTAAATAACTGTAAGTGCTCACGGCCTGTTTAAAGAAATTTCGAAACGCCTAATTGACGCTTCCCGGGACACAAGGGCTGGCTTTTACCCTGGCCAGAGGCTATGTGTTGCCAAACAACGTGGCAGCACCGACATTACCAACTGACAGCGTTGAGGAGGAGTTTTTTGATGTCCTTCTATAGTTGGTTGTTATTTTAGTTGATTTAATCGTTTTTAATTAATTTAAAATTCTTCTGTTGTTGTCTTGAGATTATCCTTTTAATTAACAGTAGGTACTGTCATAGTCTCGACAAATGTCTGGTGTTTTACTGAAGCTTCCTGTCTTGAAGCAATAATAACACGAAAGGTACAAAAAAGGTAATGCATATTCACGGTAACATAAAGAAGCCAAAACCATGAAACGTCTGGCTTCTTGCAAGGGTCGCAGTCTCAGAAAAAACAGCTTAGTATAATTGTGTCTGGCATTACAGACAGTGCGGTGTCTGAGCTTCTGGGGTACTTTACTAGCAGTCGTAAAAACAACGAACGTTGTCTGTCAACTCATTGGTTACTTTTGTTTGTTTCTTGGAGTATATGACAAGTAATTGATAACTAAGATGAGTTAACTCATTATTGAAAGTAGTGAGAGCTTTATCGATAAAAATAAGCATCAATAGTCTTCCAATAATTACTACAAAATTCAAGTTATTTTGTTTTTCATAAGGAAAATTCTAAAGTTTATTTTAGTTACACGGTTTTGTCATTAAGAAATCCAGAGGTAAGTTAATCGTTGTTTTTATAACACACGGCATTCAGCTGGGATGTCAAAATTATGAAAATGGAAATGTTATATCTTTTTGAAAAAAAATGTATAAGCCAACTTAAAACAAAACTCTGACACCAGGTTAGGCACGAACCACACAATAAAGAAAGAAGGAAATTGTTCAATAAATATATGTAAAAAATCTAGTAGATACAAAGATAACATTATATTTACAGCTCAGTACCGTTTTCTGTCAATTTTTAATTGCAATTATATTCTCGAACATTGTTCCAGAGAACCTAAAAATAAAGACGTTAACCTACTCAGTTACATATCGTCGGGGATAGTGCAAATCCACGAATCTACTATACGTAAAGTGCGCGTCTCTACACTACGCGTAGGTTTACAGAGGAAGGTTATAAGTATATATTTTTTTTTATTGCAATAACTTTTAACCTCGTTTTTACATGAATGGTAACAATTCATTTGTTCTATGTATTGTTAACAGTAGAAATCTAATAAATTCATTAATTTAATCGTTACGAGAAAGTGGCAATTGAAATTGGCTACATTTTTCAGATACGCGGAATTATCCAATGCTAGTACCGCGGATTTGCACTATCCCCGACGATATGCGAATATCTTTGTCTAGATCAGAAATGCTAACGTATGGAAGTGATTTGCGTTGACCCACTTCGATAGTTCGAGATAACACGATTCCGATCCAGTTATCTAGACACCAGATTTGTTGGTCAAGTGCTTATCAAATCAATTGTGCACTTGATATTGTAACTAATTTAATTTGCGCATTATAATCTATACTATCCGGTCTGCAATTCTGAAAAAGTTAGACAGTGGTAAATGTTATAATGTCCTTTAATTCATTATTATAAGGTTTCATTTAACTTGCCTTGTTAGTTAATTAGTTTGTTAGTATATTTTGGTAAAATCTAGCAACTGGATTTCAGACCAGTTCCTCCCAACTGATTGAGCTGAAATTTTGCACACACCTTTGGTTCTGGTGACAATACATTTTTTTTTTTTTGGAGTAGATATGACGTGATCGTCTAGCTAAGATCGCCTCCTCACAAGCGATGCCTCAACGGTTAACAAAACTTTGTAAATCTACGCGTTCAAAGTTGATAGATAAACCTTATTTTCTAATAAAAGCTTGTTTTATTTTAAAACAAGTATATTTTTTTAGTAATACCTATTTCTTGCGATTTTTGTTTTGTTTTTAAACTTGTGTTGTCCCAGTGGTAGGCAAAGGTCTCCCTTATAGCTTTCCACATCTCCCTGTGTGGCTATCTCCGGCACTTTAAGTCTCATTATGAAATATATCGGTCCTATTTTAAAATATTTGTGTAGAATATTATAGAAATCTCTTCCACTTAATTGAGTTATTAACAGTTCATTTAAACAGGTCAGAGGTTAATGCCGCGTCGGTAGAAGCCCTACACTGGACAGTTTAAAAAGGCCACATTAAATAAATATTTTAAAGGCAGTTTACACTTTACAGTTCAAGGATGAATAAAAGTATAGATTTAAAATATTATATAGAGGTAATTTTTTTTTAAGTTTGTATGTAGAGGGTGATCTTTGGAACCACTGATCCGATTTCGAAAATTCTTTTACTAACGGGAAGCTACATTATCCTCTAATACCCTAGGCTACATTTAAAACGTTCCCTTGGGATAATTTCCATACATAACGGGAGCAAAGCCAGGAAGCAAAAGCTAGTCATCAATATTATATTTGTAAGCCATACTCTTCACTTGATCACTTTATGACTATGTCAGTGACCGCAGTTCGCGTAGCTTTAGTTCCAAACATATTTGACTGTTTGCCATCGATACGATAAGAAAAATTATCTCTACTCTGATTAAAATCTAATTTCTGATTATATTACAGTAACACGTTTTTTTTTCTATAAAAATTGCGAGATATCTGATTTATAACGTTTGTGGTACCTACTTAGTAGCCATACATAAAGATCATGCCGAAATAAACGTATTCAACCATATATATTTTTCATCTAACAATAAGCACGTTCCATCCCTAAAATCTCAAAGAAAATCATATATTTTATTAGAATAATATCCTTACCTCCTCTTTTATCATAAATCTGGTACACATTGAATATTCGGTCGTAGCACCGCAGTAAAAAGTAGTTCAGGACCGGTTCGGTTCTCTTCGCGTCCCATCGGTTTTTCACCGTAATGAATGGTAGTTCTGTGACCTTCTCGCTGTGCTCCATGAAACAATGGTCCATCCAGTCACCAGCCCGCCCCTTCCATTTGCATTCCCCTGGAATTACGAGTTTTTTAGGAAAAGGAAAAGAAAGATTTTCATTGTGTACTACGGATAGATCGCAGGCGGTTTGAGTGGACGTTGAAAGAGGTGGATGCAGTATCAAGCATTGTGTGGAAATACGATTATTTGGCTTGGATCTTGGATGCAATTCATCTAGCATAATACAAATCTTTTATTATCAGAATGATTTACATTTCGTCCAATTTCTTGAACGAATATCAACACATAAATTAATAATGCCGTGACTCGTGTGTGAAGCATCGCCCTACCGCGCGAAGTGACGGACGCGGCGCGACCACCTCTCATCCGCGCGGTCGGGAGGTGTACGTGTGTTATACATCAACGGATTTCATACAAACCAATCCGACGTGGATCCGCTTCACCGCCCGACCGCGCCGACGAGCGGTGTCGTATGAGAATCTCCGTCGATCAATTTCGTTCCAGAAACCAGATTTATTTTGATATTGAACGTATTTCTTTTTCAACAAATTGAATCAACTCGAGCATTAGCAAATATGCTTACTGACACTATAATTTTCTGTCAATTACGGTATTTTCAGATAGACGCTTTTAAAAGGAAATGACACTGCAACAAATAGTGATATACCCTTTATTTTCGTTACAGCACGCCCAATGACTAATGCGGTGACGTATTTCGTTTCGTATCCAAGACACGAACCATTTGGAACTCGTCACTAACTGAACTTTTTCGTTGGACGTTTTCCTTAAAGAAAAACTGTATTATACTCACAGAGGAAGAGAGGTAAATAAAATGGCCGTGTTTATGTCATGGGGTGAGCAACCCTAAGGATATTGAGCGTTCCATTGAGAACATTTTTTTGTAGGAGAAATTCTGTATCGATTGCTTTTTTGTTATTTTTTTTCTAGGAGTGAAAACATTTTTTGAGTGACTATTGTTGAGCTATGTAACAAAATTCAAGCTACATGGAAAACACGTGACAGTCAGTAAGTGGTAGACGATGTTTTTCATACATTTTATACTGGACGCTCATAGTCAGCAGCTGTTAATAATACGCTTTGAACCAGCCCTAAAAATCTGTTTTCGTTGGTTGCAAAATAGTGGTTTATAACTATAGTTCTTTAAAGCGTTTTTTCAAGATGACATTGAACGTTAAGATAATAATTAGTTTTTCAAGGATCATATTTTAGTCGGTACAGACAACAAAAGAAGTAAATAAACAGACACCTAACAGCGCATTCATTATGACAGACTTATTTGCGAGCGCTGAGAGTACGAACTCTCTGTCGTCGTCGCGAGTGAGAAAGTGTCTTGTCTTGTCTATGAAAAGTGAACGACATCATAAAATTTTCTGCACAATGAATAAATTATTGTGAACTGTTACAGTTTTTCGCACATTATAACTTGTTTTATGTATTTTTTTATGTGCGACTATATTTGAAATACAAAAATATAATCACGTAACTCATCGATCATCTCATCTCATGTTTTTTGAACTCTTTTTGTGGGTAATCGTCATAGGTATCCCCCAGATGGATAGAACGGAGGGTTTTTTCTGACTCGTACCAAATAATACTACTAGATTCCTACGACTGTAATGAATCGGAACCCCGGAAGATCGCATAATATATATTTGCACGACACTGGTCTAAGTATCAGCACACCAGCTTTGCGGGCCCTATCAACAGTTTCCACCAATCCCACGACCGCTCCTTCTCCCATAAACACAATGCGCCACTCACTTATAGCCCCAATTCCAGACCAGTACAGTAACAAATCACGTCACAATCGATTAGTACAGCTCATTAACTTACCATGAGGTGAGAGATCGCATCCGGAATGAGGTGATCCGACATCCGACAGAGAACCAGAGTGGCCGACATAGCTCACAGAATAAGTAAGCCAAAGTGGCAATGGGCTAGTCATATTAGCCGTAAAACCGACGACGTGTTATTGAGTGGAGACCACGAGTCGGCAAACGCAAGGTGGGACGCCTTCAGGCTCGGTGGAGTGACGATCTTCGCAGGGTGGCTGGTAGCAACTGGATGAGAGTTGCTGAGAACCGAGTTGAGTAGCGAGCGATTGAGGACGCTATGTCCAGCAGTAGATTGCTGTAGGCTGTTGATGATTAACTTACCATAAACTCTAGCCATAAAGCAGTTGATGATGCGGAACTGGCAATGGGCGTAATGCTTGTCCAGCTGCGTGAGCACTGCATGTTTAGGGCAGCCGGAGTTTGTGCACGGGAACAAGACCTTGTTGGCCAACGACTCGAGAGCCGTCGATTTGACCTGGGAGAACTCTTTCTGAAAGTAAAAACATGTGTTTTAGAAAATAATGCATGGCTCAGCCAACTTTTTGCCTATCGGTAACGAAGGGAAACTTCTGATAATCATTGTAGATTAGCAAAAAATTCAATTACCATCATCTAGCATCTAATTTTTACCTATGTTTAATATTTGGTTAACAAATTGAATATTACATTCTCGTACTCATGTGTGTCTTCATGTAGAAAAAAAATAACTTATTTGAATTAGAATCAGATTATTCGAACTATGCTTTTCTCTTACCCCCTACATCTCTAACTCAGTGGTATTCAATGGAATTCCACCTTGACCATAAACGTAGGATACACAAGATCTATAATTTGTCGGTTTCGGTTGCCGTCAGTCTGTGCAGCATGTAGGTCGGGATGCAAAGGGATTAGATCGTAATGTCAGTCGCACACGTAAAGGTTGATGAAAGACTTTGCGCCCGTTGTAAACTTTGTGTCGAAAACGAAACTGCTGTCTAGGCAGCACTATCTAGGTAAAACAAAAAAGGGTGAAATTTAAATTGCTAGATAATTCAAACTTCTAAAATACTTGCGGTTGTTGGCCACATAAAATCAATAAATCTTGTTTTTTTCGATTTAAATTATATCTAGATATAATTATAGATACCGATCAAGTCTGCGGAGTTCGCTAGTTAATTTAGTTTGACAGCGTCTGGCACAAAGAACGCGTTCGATAAATAATAAAGAACGTAAGGGCATTCCATCAGCTCATTCCATAATTCCGTTCTAATTTTACTTTAAAAACCTTTAAGTTTACCTAAACTCTTTAAATAAAATAAATTCAATTTATTAGCTTCAAGAAGCAATGAAAATATTCTGCTATAAATAATTAACTTGAACTATAAATAAATACAGCTCATTCTTATCAAATGCTGAACATTTTTGAAAATAATTTCAAGTAGGTATTTTATACAAAGCTGCACTAACGTGAAGGAATGCCTAATTGGATATTCAATTACTCAGCTTTTGAAAGAGTTTAGAGTATTATAAAATTTTCTTAAATTTTTAGGACTGTATGTGTATTATTGGTTAAATGAGCTGGCAAACGCAGAATGATGCACATACGGGGTGGAAGGAACAGCGACGTGAAAACGGTTACCACGAATTCCATACATCATTCTGCGCCCCCCACATATAAGTTTTTCATCAGTTATTAAAAAAAAAAACAGCCGCTTCCAACAAAAGTGCAATACCAACACGGTGAAAATGTATGGAACAAACTTATTTAAATAAAATAACTGACGAAAGATTTATATGTGGGTGTTCGAATGATGATCAGAATGGTGTGTTTTATGGAGTTTCTTGCCCGTTCTTCTCCATAGAGATCTACGTTAGGGAATGGGCAACTACAGTACTTTCACAGTTATGCTTTGATTTTGATTTTGTACTGAATACATGGTAACCGTTTTCGATGATGTACTGAATACGTGGTAACCGTTTTCGCGTCGGTGTCCCTGTATACACAGATATTTTTTAATAATTATTAGGACAACTTTTGATATTTTTTTTTATGGACGTGAAATGATACGCCTTTCCAGTACCAACAATTGTATAAACTCTTGCGCATACGTACAAAATACAAACTTGGTATTAACATCAGTAGCGAGTTTAATATATTAATATCTAATGATTATGTAATTTAACAAATATGACTTCCATCAGAAGAACTTTTCGTTCATCCTCCAAAAATAGAATACCTTTTCTTTTTTTATTATTTGGCGGGAACCGATTCAAAAATAAAAAAAAAGAGTTTTTATGAACTCTTTGGTCACATCAAATTCTATCAATATTTTATAGTATTTTTAATAAATCATTACCAGATCTAATTAATATTTGAAAATCATGACAGATGAAGCCAAATAAACATAGGAAGAAGGTTTCCTCATATTGAATTGTGCTAGGTAAAGTGATGGCCTGAAACACAGGTTTAAATAAACCTAGATCGGGCAGGACGCTGACATCTAAATTGAACTATTGAATACTTGCGACTGTAGAATATATTTAAGTTATAGTTTACTTATAAGTACTTATAATTAGTATGAGAAATAATACTACTGCGCTTAAATGTACACTTTTTGTAATACTTTTTAAATAAATTATTCTTATTCTTATTCTTATATTCTAAATTATTCCGACCTGAGAATTGTTATCAAAAGTGGTAAGCAATTTCATAATTGATACATCTTTTTTCTCTTTGTTTAACGTCTGTACTCATTGCTGACGTATATGATGACGAAATAGTCACTGAATGATGTAATAGATAATTACGCCTGCGCAAATTCTCATTTGGCGCTAACATTGAAGCTGCCAAAATGTGTGTTGCTGCCAAAAATAATACTTCGTTGTGAGAGCAGGACGTAGTAGGTCCTACTACGTCCTGCTCTCACAACAAACTATTACCTTTTGTAAAAGCAAAAGGAGTTCTGAAAACTGAAAAGGATAACCTTGTTTGTGTATTTTTTATATATTTTACCTTATGTTAGTTTTCAAATCCTTCACTTAAATGCGATTTTCCTTAGCAACCACTTTTTCCTTTACATCAAGAGCTTTTTCCATGTTGTTGTGTTATCTTCATTTCTTAAATATTTTCGGTTGTACGGATACTACGTGGAAAAACTTATTTGATTCAGAAGTAATTCTGTGGTGTACATAATGATACCTACTCTTTGATCCGACTGTAAATACTCTTTTCATAATAGTTTCACTTTTTTTCCTTATTTTGATTAAGAAATGGTTCGGAAACTTTTCTTTTAAACCAACTTTTATAAATACAACTTTTTCGCCCTTATTGATATACGAGGAATAAAATTACAACCAGTTTATATTTATCTTTAGATAAGCCATTCCTACATTTTTTGGGATTAAGTCAGGATAACTTTACTCTTTGGCATCGTACTTCAAAATCAATCAATCAATATGACTAGCCTTTTGCCCAATTTCGCTGGAGTCGACTTCCAGTCTAACACTATGCAGCTGAATACCAGTATTTTACATGGAACAACTACCTATCTGACCACCACACTACTAGGTACTCTCTCTCTCTCTCTCTGGGTAACACAATACCTAATAGTAACACTGATATCAGACAGAAGACCCACGAATATCGCAACCCATAAACATGCTACAAAGATAACCAGTCTTACCAAAGGGTATCGTATACCCAGTACTAAACGTGTTGTGGAGTTCAGTTAGACTAGAAGCCGTCCCCAACATATTTGGGAAAAGGCTAGGCAGATGATAAACTTGGTATAAAGTTCCAGCTCTTATCAAGTCATATATAAAAAGGTATCTTTGCGACAATAATAATTATTATCAATAAATATCATTGATTAGCAATGTCGTAGTGTGATAACTAGAGCCCAGATTTTCCTTTACACTGATATCTTCGATGATATTGTTAAGGAATTAGGTGGAATACATAGATGATGAGCCATCGCGCTATCGGAGCGACCGCCTTTATTGTTCAAGGGCATAAGTTAGATAGCCTGATAGGCAATGGTATTTATAGATATTATTTTTCCTTTTGTTTTGGTTATTGTCAGATAGCCAATTAATTCTGTCAACCAAAATTTAACAAAAATAGCATTGTAAAGAATTTGAAGATATGTGAAAACCACGAATCCGGACTAGGTTTGTGTGGTAGAATATGGGCCTCACTGTTACAGAGAGGAGGCCTGTGTCCGGAAATGTTATTTAATCTGAAAATCTGAATAAATTCAGAAAATACCTAATACGACGAGTGTCTCCGAAAATCCCATTTAAAAGTGTGTGTCTATTGCTCTCTAAAAGAACGTTGATTTTATATTTAATCCATAGAATACTCATATGATGGGAGGACAATAAGCTCATTGTTTTTATACATGCTAATTATATCATTTCGCCAACTAAAACCAGTTTTACAACACATTTTATATGCCGTCCGTGATTTTCGACACACCTAGGCACATAGGTAGGGCAGTGGCGGGACTTAATTAAATGAATACGTACTAAACTAGTTACGCAGAAAACGTTATTTTAGTTCCATGTATGAAATGAGGTAATTCCATTGAAAGAGATAATTACATAAATATGAGAACTACTCGTAAATAGACAAGCGAACAGATGTGGGTTGCTAAGATATAGTTACTCATGAACTGATTACATCTTTCTCTTATTCGCAAGCCAAATTTCGAACTCTAATAATAATACCACTGCACTGGAAATATACGTCATGGTGCTCTGCCTTAACAACAAGTTCTTACAGTTTATTTTGGGATAACAATAGTTTATCCAAATCATAAGAAATAGGGCAGTTCAAGGGAGTGCCTACAAAAATTTATCTTCCAAGACAGAAAAATATCACCACATAAGCGTAATTTGGATATAATATTCCCACTGCTGGGCAAGAAGCATCCCTTTTGTAAGGGCTGGCCAGTAGGTAATCTACCTCTAATTCATCTAGAATGTTTCTGCTGGTGACTAAAAGGTCTTCATTCTCCTGCCCTTATTCCAATTTATTTTGGGTTGGCCCAGCATGCCTTCTTCTCCATACTTCTCTTTTACTCCATAGCATCAGAAATCTCCTTTTTTGCCATATCATTCTTCACATAGTCCATCCATCGTTTCTTTGGTCTTCCTCTACGCTAATAGCCATCCAGATTAATACTCAAAATCAAATTTTCCTCACGACATTTTCCTTATTCCTCCGCATCACGTGCTCATACCAAGCCAACCGATTACCACACAACTTTTAAGTCTCTCTGTGGAATGCGCGTCCCCAGGAAATCAGGATGGCAACCAATCGCTTATCTTTTAAAATTATAGTTCGTGAGTACATTCGGAAGAAGATGGCAGTTTCGTCACAACGGTAATGTTTTCTCCATGGTTTGTGTTTTTATTTTAGTATATTCGTGTAAATTTTTACATTAATCTAAATTTTGATATATATTTATAGTATTTTATATATCCTGTAGTTAATCTTAGTATTATTTAAAGTTATTTTCAGATATACACCTTCCACTGCTTGTCTCTGCATCACCCAAAGGTTGACTGGTAGAAAATGCCTAAGGCATTAAGTCCGCCTCTGTACTTTTGTGCTTGAAGTGTTAAATAAATAAATAAGTCACCGGCGCCTTCAGATTTCACGCTTCCAGACTTGGTGACAAAAAATAAAAATTACAAAAAGCATTCAAAAGCATACCTGACAAATATGACACTGGAAGCTCTTCCCGAAGCAGCGGCCGCAAAGACTGTGACCATCCACGCAGAGGTGGATGGGCGGCCTCATGTACGTGTTACATTTGGAACACGTCAGCTCCTTGATCAAGCTCTCGTAGTGATCCGTCTCGAGCAACGTGCTTAGGACTACTGAAAATTAAAGAAGAATTGTTAAGGTCTTTGGCAGAAGAAACGCGGACAAACTTAATCACCATTAGTAAAGTTTTGGCTGATAGCATTAAAATACTAATATTTCCCGTTGCAAGTCAATAGCCATCTTTTGCAATGGTACCTTATTGCGTAAGGTGGCTTTCAGCTTTTTTTTCAAGCCCAGGATAAAAAATTATCTATGATAACTAGAGATCAGATATTCGGATGCATATTTACCTAAAGTTCTTTTTTTCCCGGGATAGGGTACAAAAGTAGGGAAGCGGCTTCTAAAAATGCCATTTTTTTCCCAAGATCGCAGTATTCCATAAATAATACAGTGTGTATACAATGTAGTACTCATAAGCATAATAAATATTTTAAATCTATTTAAAACAAGGCAAGAAATTTGTTGAAAATAACACGAAAATGTACAATTATTTTATAATTATATCAATAATAGTATTATTTGATTTAAAATTTTGCTGCTGAATATTTGAATCACAAAATGGTAAATATAACAATTTATTTTAAGTAAAATAATAAAATGAATAAAATAAACCAAGTCTTTTTCCGTACTGACGCGCGCTCCATACTAGTCAACACTCAAACTTTAGGTAAATATGCATCCGACTATCCGATCACTAATCATAATTGTATGTTGGTAGCGTAGCAGTTTATACCCAAGAAAATTGGCGCAAAATCTCTACTTTCCAAATGTAAAGTACATTTGCATCCCAATGATCGAGAGAACACATAATTTTATGGCCAACAATAACAGAGTCTAAACAAGGCACACAGCTAACCACTCAGGTACGAGTTAATTAGCATCAAGAAATTATTGACTTTCGGGAAATTAACACGGCAGAAAATTGCATTGTATTTTCATACTGCAGTCTATAAACCACTGTTTATATTGCATGTTGTGTGAACCAGGTCTGTATTTCGTAATGTGTATTCTAGTTAATACACATATATATTTCGTAGTGTGGGAGACTGTTCAAATCTATCGATATGTTTAAATACTATACAAAACAGTATGTATCAGAAAGGTGGGGTCATACTAGGGTGTGGTACAGACCATCAAACTGAACAACTTTCTGTATGGGATCCAGGCCCGAAGGCATCTAAGAAGCCGATTCCAGCTGACTTCCTTTCGGGGACAAGGCACTCTAATTGGGAACAACATCGAAATCGCAAAAAAATATCGAAGCTGTCCCATGCAAAATTTCAATACCTTCTCAACCCAACTGTATGGAACAGCTGATTATTATTTTTCTCGATTATGATGTTGAGCATGTGGAAAGTTTTGAGTATGTATGTGGATGGCTAAAAGAGTACAGGAAGTCCAAAAAAACGATGGATGGACGGTATGAAGGATGGTATGGCTGGAAACGACGTGTCCGATAAGATGACGAGTAATAGTAATTTTTTTCTATTGTTATTTTTTTTCTAATTTTATTACATTTTGTTAAATTTTTAACTGGTACTGGGTACCTAAACCAAGAGTACATTGTGCTAGGTATTTTAATTTTAAGTTTGCATGCTGAAGGAAGTCAGCGAAATGTGTGAAACCTTTTATTTTATAAGACCATCATGTACCATATGTCATGCAAAATAAAGAATCTTGAATCTTTTTTTTTTTTTTTTTTTTTTGGATGGGAAATCATCAAATGACCCCCCCCACTCTGGGCGGAGCGGAAGGGAGTGTCAGACTTGTACTGACTAAAACCCATCCATGTTCCTTCTTTGCCCTTTGTGTTCCAGGGCCACGGTGTCTCTTTCGAACAATCCCGCAGCTCTGGCAGGCATCGGCCCATGCGGACCCCTACTCGGTTGCTGACATCTCTTTGAGGCGCGCGTGGAACACGAACGCGCCGTCGACACGGCCTGTCGTCATAAGACGGCCGGACGGCGAGCTAGCCCATAACTCGCCGTCCACAGGCCCGCGCCTACGGTGGCCGGGAGCCACCACGTGACCCCCGACGCCCAGGGCGTCTCCCGCGGCGGCTGGGACGTGAGGTTCTTTCCCTCTCACGTCCCGCCACCTCCTTCACTAGCATGACTGCTTCACAGAAGGAGGTGACGGCTTCCCATTCCCTCTCGCTCCGGACCATGGCTTGAACCAGGGCCGGACGCGAGAGATCGCCGCCGCCAATCGCCGCTACAAGGACACGGCGGTGCTCCGCCCAAGCGGGGCAGACCTCTACGGTGTGCTCCACCGTGTCCTCCGGGCGATCCTCGCAGTGGAAACACCCGGGCGTTTCCTCCCGCCCAATTCGGTGCAAGAACCTCCCGAAACAACCGTGTCCGGTGAGGATCTGCGTCAGGCGGTAGGTGAGGGCGCCGTGGCGCCTCTCTAGCCACTCCTCAAAGAGGGGACTTATCGCCACTATGGTAGCGTGCCCTGCACGGGGTTGCAACAGTCGCTCTCTCCATGTCGCCATGATATCACGCCGGAGGTCTGTCCGCTGAGCGGCAATTTGCCGCGGCAGCGGAGTTTCCCCCCGACGTAGTGCCTCCGCGCGCCATTCATGCAGGCGCGCGAGGACTATCGCCTCCAGATCCCATGGCGGCAATCCGGCAAGGAGGCTAGCCGCCTCGCCGGAGATCGTGCGGTACCCCCGGATTAGCCTTATGGCTATCACCTTTTGGGGCGCGTTCAGGTAGTGGGCGGCTTGCCGCCTTAAAGAACGCGCCCACACCGGGGCCCCGTAAAGAGCCATGGACCGCACGACCCCCGCGTATAGCCTCCGGCAGGAGGCGTTTGGACCCCTCAGGTTGGGCAAGAGCCGCTTGAAGGCAGCCCCTGTCCGTTCCAGTTTGGGAGCCAAACGTCGGAAGTGCTCCACGAAGTTCCACCGGCTGTCGAGGACGAGTCCTAGGTACTTCAACGTCGACCCGACGCCGATGGAAACCCCTCCCGCAAGAATCTTGAATCTTCAATCTTAGAAAAGTAGAATTAGAAGAAGACATGCTGTGCCGACCCCAAATAAATTAGGAAAGGGCAAAAGAATGATGATGTTGATTCTTGATATTTATTCAGTTTGATGATCTGTGCCGCACCCTTTAGCGTGACCACATCTTAATGACACACGCTGTATATGTACAGGTACTACAATAATATTGCGATTTTTTGATGAATTGGTATTTAATTTCGGTGCGCAGAATGAAGGTTTTCATTCATTCAAAATTGATGTTGGTGTATTCATGTTTACATTGTAAAGAATGAATGAGTTGTAGCATTGGAAAATAAACATTGATCTTAGAAATGTAAAGAGAAATCGTTAGTCCTAAATAACACGACGAAACTGTACCTAAAAATATGGATATAAAAAATAGGTTATATTGACCATCCAAACAACCAGCGAACGGCAATTTAAACAGATTAACTAGAATCCGAAATGATACATTACAAATGGTTTCCACTGAAAATCCGAAAACAAACAAAAGTGTTTATCTGTCCATAAACGTAACAGAGTAGAAAATTACGAATATTTATTAGAAAGAATTTCGTCTAACAATGATTTATTCAGTCTCACGATCGCATTATGACGTATCATCATACAAATAAATTGAGAATAATTTGAATACGTAATCGAAAAAACGATCGTTATAATGGCACGGGTCACAGAGGTAGAAGAATATGGATAAATGCTGGTATGAAATACCAGTCACAAATTTTATTCCCGGCAAACAAAGAATTCATTGCTATTGATCGAAATAATTGAACGAAACGCAGACGGAGTACGTACATTCACTGGTATTCGACCTGCTTAATACGGTATAATATTTATAATTTACCAGAAGAAGGGAACCGAATAAAAATATTAATGGAAATATGTGTATTTACATTTTCAATGTTGACTTTCGTTCGCAGAAATCCAATTGATATTTTAATGCAAATATCGGCTTATACGCTTATTGGCTTCTTTATTGGAAGTGATAAATTTGATAAAATACAATTCCAAATGAAATGGAAGCTTGGTAAATACCTGAAGCATGAAACGACTTAGGAACTATTAATTAATATCTGTTAAGAAGTTAATACTAAGAATTTAATTTACGTGATAAAACTACAACCGGCAGAAATTCACAAGGATATTTGAACTAAATAGTTGGTATTTATAGTATCTGAACGTAATAATTAGAAAGACAGACGCTCGAGTTCGGGAGTTTATTGTTAGAAGTTCAAGGTTTTGACAGAATCAGAGCAGACAGTACTGAAAACTTAGAACACGTAAATTGTAGTAGTTCTTAGTAAGAACTTTTGTACTTTTAGTGAGAATGTAGGTACAGTGAAGATAACCAACAGCCAAATAAAAGCAAAACATAAAAAAAGAAACACCGAAATTGACACGCGTCAATTCTACCGTATCACTTCACAAATCAAACTCAGCTGATCACTAAAAAAATCACAGTAACGCAACGATCAAAGCACTTATAACAGCAAATAACTACGCTACTAATAATAAAAACACTAACGTTTCCTACCAGCCGGCGACGAATTGGATGACATTCTGAAAATAACGCTGGACGCCACAACAAACGTAACTAGTTCACGTCCAATACAGTTTTATACTTCGTAAACACTTTTTGATTCACGCGGACTGGTGTAAACCGATTAGAACGCAATCGTTTAGCCATTTTCTTTGATAAGACAAGTAGTATCTGAAGCGTGATTGTGGTAACTCGGGTTTGTTGTTGGCGACACTGAACAAGTCTATATTTATGCGGCAAGGTCGCTGCTAAGGGCCGCAGTGGCGAGTACGGCTGACCAACTGCTCTTCGGATAGTCGTACATCCATAGGGATATTATGTTTAGGGGAAAGTTTGACTGAATTGAGTACTACTTTTATGGTGGAATATTATAAAATTTGCTTATTGTTTTGACGTTCTACTGATTCGTAAATTGCTGATCGGAATTTTTTTTTGACTTAATGTTATCAACTGAATACGACTAGACAAAATTTTCTAACCTGCCAGTTTCAAAGACCCTCGATGGAGGATAATTCAAATCACGACTTTTAGTAAGAAAACAGAGAGCAAAAGCTTCTAGCATTCTATACCTACAAAATTCTAGCTAATTACAGGATACATCAGGCACCATTTGGTATTTGGCCTTATTTACCAAGCTCGTCCATTTATTCCATCAATTACCCTCAGTGAAATTTAGCATGGATGGGCGCCCACGTTTAAATTAACGAAATGGACACGTTCGTTCTGCTCGCAAAACACTTCATTTTCACCCTGACTTCGTGACGCATATAACGCTCCGAATTATGTACATTTAGTGTTGGTATTACGCAGGTATTGATAAAACACGGATGACCATGTAATGATACGCCTTATCGTAAAAATACTGCATTGAATGTACGTAAATAAGTTATCTGATTACTTGATTATGTGTTTTTAATTTGTTCGTTACTAATGACTTCTGGAATTTTATACACGATACACAATTCACCCACTTTGTTTTCACTGTTATTAACACAGGTCGATATCTTTCAAATCCAATCACACACAACCGTGTAGTTGAACTGATCACGTAACGTAGCCGACTGCCAAAACAATTTTACAATAGTGTTTACAGATTCAAGTTCTTACCTTTTGAAACAATTGTCAATACTAAATATTGCAGAACGAAAATTGTTGCTTCAAATAGGAAACGTTCACTTTTCCGGCATGAAAATTATATTCCAAAATTTTTATTTATTTATTTATTTATTACCTTATACTTACAGTTTACACCACAGAAACAAGTTATTGGTTGAACATAAAAATCAGAATAAAAAATAAAAGCTAGTAATAAAATTATTAAGTAAACAATATGGTAGGCGCGAATAATAAAATGATATGAAAGTGTCTGTAAATTATGAATGAACTGACCGAAGTATGGGTGCACCTAATATTCACTTCTGCTCACCCAACTTCGGTTAATTCTGCCGTGATTATTATATTGTGTTACAATAAAAAAAAGTGCTATATGTATTTATTTACCTGTAGAACCCAAGGGATCTCCCATAGTTTTTCACACTTTCCCTAAGTATTAGTTGCGTTCTAAGATTTTTAAAAAACTGCACGATATAATTTAATATATTTTCAAATAATCGATTGACAGGTAGCCGCTTGGTCAGTGTTGCCAGCCTACTCAATGAAAACAAGATAGGTAAACGTTATAATTTTGCTATATGGCCTCGATTTAAGTAATTAGATGACGTGATTACCGCAGTATTATAGAGAACAAGTCTTAGATAACATAAAAATATTAATCTTCATAAAGAATCTTATCTGGAAATATTTAAACAGTATATACTCATTCGAAGATTTGTTGTCCGTTTATTGCGGTTTACCTGCGTCATCAAAACTTCTATATTGACGTTTTTGTTATTTGCTATTTACTACTACTATTTACTATAATTGTTCTGCCCGTTTTGCGATATTTTTTTGGTTCTAGACCATACCTGGGAACCTTCTAGTTACGGAGACATTGGGGGTCAAAGTTCCAAGTTTTTTCACAAGTTTCGTTTTTTATATACTTGTTTTTAAATGTAAGATGTTTACTTTAAACACCTCCTCTACCCCCGTACTATTCAATCCATCCATCAGCACAATGCTTTGAGTGCGTTACATTGAGTCCTATCTTAAAACGTGATTTTTAACGCCAAACAAAAGTCGTTTCCCAGCAATAATTTTTGCGTAAAGTTACTTAGTTTGATGTACAGAATGATTGGTTGACGGCTTCGTGAAGGGGCTTACATCTTGTATATTGTGTCCTACTGTAACTGTCCTTGGAAACGTGATCAGATGGTCACATTATTTTCGGCGCGGAAGACTTCGACGGCCATGTCCTCCCTCAGGATCTTTGCTTTGAGTAATGGCCACGGGTTAAAAAATAATATTGTTTCTATAGACCAACCGCGAAGGTATCAATTTAAATGGAATATTCTGAATTAATTAATATCGTAATACCTACGTGGATTATGATTATTTTAAAGCATATAACCTGTGGGATATTGTTAGGACTTTGTAGACGCTTAATGTTCCTTTGATGGGACAAGGCGGAGGACTCATTAAAGCGGTCGGTCTACAGATATTGATACTTTGCTACTGCTGAGCATGAGATCCTGGGTTTGAGGTCGGACAAAAGTGTTATTAAGTTTATCCATCAGGAGTGTCTTTGGAACAGCCTGAACTCTAAACTAGCATTCGACACCAATGACTTATACAACATTAGTTTTAGTATCTGCGAAACCTGAAACACGTGTCTAGTATTTTTATGTAAAGAATATATGTACAAAATTTCTAAACTGTAATTTGAATAATCACAAAATTATAAGCTTGTTTTGTTACCTGGTTGTCCGTACAAAAACGTGGTCACCACGCGGCGCAGCCGCGCGCACGCCTCCAGTGTCGTTTTGAGCTCATTGATAATAATAATTTGGCAGTAGGTACCTAAATAATAGCGATAGGTTCTTAGTGTCGCCCGGTGTCCAACTTGTAACCTTTTTTAAATATTTTTGGGACAAAATATAACGTGGTTTAAAAATTATTGGAATCGATTCAGTCACTTATTCTGAACAAACTATATTCATGTTTCGCATATATTAAAAATAATGTTGTCAAAGTAGTGAAATGAGGATGTACTATAAATAAATACACCCCTTCCTAACGCTTCAGGAATTTCAGGCGAACTATTATAAGGTTATTGACAGTTTTTCTGTTCACTGCTCAGTATAATAATGTCTCCTTTTCATGCCTGGTCAGAATAAAGAGTGCCCTAGATATATTCAAACGATACAGGAGACAAATACTTGAACCTAGATAAAATATCGGCATAGCCCTATCTTCGGATCTTTGGGAACAGTCACGTCTTCCATATATACCACTATCTATAAAGAATGATATCGTCCTCTATGAAGTCAAAGGAAAAAAATAGATAGGCAAGTAGAAAAATGACCTTATTTCCAAGCGTATAAGATAGAGGATCGTCCTAGGCTTTCTATAGTGTCTGAAATCTGACGGGAGATATCGTTTGTTCGGGTGAATTGATGTCGTGAATTTGAATGAATGAATGAGCGAATGAAGTTTGTGGTGAACGAATGGTAGGATCTGCTTCTGGAGACCGTAATGTGTGTTCGATATTCGTGAATAGCAGTGTGATATTTTAAAATTAATTAAACTAGCTTAATTTACTAGCTTTTGTAAGTGGCTTCGTCGGAATATACCACTGTAACGTACAAGCGGGTTATGGTCTATCTAACTTACATCCAAAATTTGCAGAGTGACAGACAGTGTAAAGGATGATTTCCACCAAACGGCTCGCATCGCTTTGGATCGGAACGGATTTTACAATCTTTAAACCATATTAAATCGTGTACATAGTATTTAAAGTCACAGCGATCGGCTGTCACCGAATCCTTTCCGTTCCAATACGTTGCGACTTTCTGACTGTCCTTGCACACATTTCTCAAATTAAACTCCCAAACTGATAGCACTTTAATTAGAATTTGTTCAATTAAGTTTTCGGAATTGGTGCCCTAACACAGTGACACGGGGACGCCGCAGACCACGAAGGAGATGGCGGGACGAACTGAATGTCTTCCTTGAGAATTGGAAAGAAGTAGCACAGAATCGTGACCGTTGGAAGGAATGGAGAGAGGCCTTAACCCAGCTGTACTATGGGCTAGCTATAATAATAATAATAAAAGAAAGATAAACAATTCAAATATCTCGATCTGGCTCGCGAGGTTGTCGATATGTGGGACGTGAGTACAGCAGTCATTGTGCCAATAGTCGTGTCGGCCAATGGCTTAATAGCCAATAGCCTCCACCAACATCTGAGGAGGCTTTCGCTTGGCAGGTGAACCAAGGGCTTGATTCAGAAAGCAGTACTTCTGGACACGGCGGTATCGTTAAGAGGTTCCTCTCTCAAGAGCCCTGACCACCGGTAGCTCGGAACCTGTTCCCGATACCGGTGGTTACTATTTTTTATATTTTTAAATGTTTTTTTTATTTTACTTTGTAAAGTAATATTTAAAAATGTAAATGATATATAAAGAAAATAAATAAAGGAATAATAATTAAGTTCATTATCATAAGATCGTTAGTCTAAGTGTAAATGTTCAATTCTAATGGAGTATTCAGATAACTGTAATTGCTTTGGTTCATAAATATTTGTCGATTTTGATTAGGTTTACTCGAACCCGAGCTAATAGCAATTACGTTAAATATTTAATGTAAGATCTATTTAATCTTTTGGTGATTAAGTAACGATGCTGCATCAGTTAAATACTAAGACACTAAAAAATAAAAAATTGAAAATTCTTAGCTTTCTACAATATTAGTTTTAGTATATGCGAAACCTGAAACACGTGTCTAGTATTTTTAGGTAAAGAATCTATGTAAAAAATTTCAAAACTGTATCATGAAAAATCACAAAGTTATAAGCTTGTTTTGTTACCTGGTTGTCCGCACAAAAACGTGGTCACCACGCGGCGCTGCCGCACGCGCGCCTCCAGCGTCGTCTTGAGCTTATTGAAAATAATATATTGGCAGTAGGTACCTAAATGATTGCGATAGGTACTTAGTGTTTCTCGGTGTCCAACTTGTAACTTTTTTTTTAAATATTTTTGGGACAAAATATTATAACATGGTTTAAAAATTATTGGAATCGATTCAGTTACTTATTCTGAACAAACTATATTCAGGTTTCGCATATACTAAAAATAATGTTGTATAGTCAAGATTTTGCTAATGATCTTAAGAAAATAACTTATGAACCACACAATCCCTGTTACTCCTAAAGCATTTTGTTATCTGTTGCTTATGTAGTAGCGGCACTGCAAAAAGAACTACAGCACCATCTGTGACACAAATGAAGAACTAACATCAAAATACCAAATCGCGCAGACTATCAGGCACCAGACTCACAACACCACAACTCCTGTCTGGTTAGATCCTCCCTTTTCTATGGGGGATGAAAAACTTTACAGCCTGTCTTTCATACCCCTATACTTATGTTCATCAAAATATAATTTATTTAAAGGTTTATCATTGGCAGCGTTGTTCGAACTACTGCTGATTCTCCTCATTTTGGCCCCCCATTTCGTGCCATAGTTCGATGGTCTGTGTCAGTCTCATTCAGATCTTCCCAGCGACTTTCAGTAGATTTTCCATCCATCAGGCTGTTGCTCTGCCAACGCTCCCCCTACTATCGCTTGGCAACCTTCAATCTTCAAATTCAAAGTTGCTGCATAAAACACACTACACCAATGGAGGATGATAATTTTCCAGTTTATCCAACGTACCCTGGCCAGTTTGTTTGACGTACCGTTTGACCTGCATGACTATGACGTAATTAGGTTACTCTTTTCAGCATTAGGCCTAGGCTTGTATGGGTTTTCACAATCATATTCTTTTGAGTTGCGCAAGTGCCCAATCGCTCACACTGAGAATCACAATCTGAAGTATTTTGAAGATACTTCCTAATGCATTGCTTTATTGATTTGAAAAAATTGTCGATAGTTGTTTGAAAAACAAAAGAATAACGCAATGTATCTCGTGTAATTTCAAAATGAAAGGCATTGCCATTGTAAGTGTGTTACACAATTCCTCCTCTGGACAGAATTTATAATCAACTCCTACGTAATTGAGGAAATCAACCCACACTCCATTTACTACTAATAAACAAACAGGTTTAAACACTACACTGTAAATAAATAAACGTTAATTCGATCACTCAACAGGCAACAACTACAGTGTTACATTTCACATTTAGTCCCTTTCTATTCAGAGACGGTCCCCTAATTGGACGGTTTCAACTCCATCAGACTCAAACAGAGCAAATGTACCTACATTGTAAATTGCTAATTTAGCTGCAGTAGGGTACATTACATGGGTATTGAAAACAGGTCGTGTGACGGTTGCTTTAATATGGATAACGCCAGACTGGTTAATTTGTAATGGACCACACGGATGTTGTTGTGCGGTTTTATTTATATAGGGTCTAACTATTCATACACGAAATATTTTCAGGGAATCATCTAACGGCTATAACAAAGCCATTTCAAAGGATTTTTTTTTTATTTGAGTTTATTTTTTTATAAAAATAATTAATTTAAAATTACTTGACCAACAAAATAAATACAGGCTTCTTATTTTTAAGCATCCATTACGGTAGTTTACTACATCGTATTTACCTACTGACATTGTTAGAATATAGGAGTAAAGGTTTTATGCAAAAAGTCTCAATAAATTTTAGAATTATAATAATTTTAGCTGTTTTTGACATGGAAAGAAAAATTCTAGTGCGAGCAGGAAAAAAATAATAATTATATAATAATTTAATTTTTTTTTTTAATTTTTTTTTTTTATTTATTTATTTCTTTATTTTTTTTTTTTCTATATCATAATTTTGTAAAAAAAAACACTCAGAAATTTTTTTTTTTCGTTGCAATGGCGACTTTACGACTTATAGAAGTTACTTTTAAAATATTTCGTGTATGAAAAGATAGATCTTATATACTCATAAATGTCATCATCATTATCTATTAGTCTTCATCCACATTACTCACCCTCTTTCTTCTACACAGATCATCTATCGTTTCTTTGGCCTAACCCTACTCTTAAAGCCATCCACATTCATACTCAAAACTTTCCTCACAAGTTAGTACTCATGAACTATGCTTAAATACTCAAATACGCATGCGGTAGCTCAGTTCTCAGGTTTCCAGAATGCAAGCAAACCATGAAGTCGGTCAATCTAATGTTTGTTGTAGTCATAATTGTCGTCTACAAACCCGAAAATAAGGTCTGAATTCGATCAGAAACTTACTAATTCCAGCTGGATTGCCTCGGAAAAGTATATATAATATTTTCTTATTGTGCTCTAAGATTGATCAGAGTTTTAAAGAATAAGTATGATAATATTGAGTACGAGCTTTTACCTGCGGCTTCGCTCGCGTTGATTTAGAATTTGACAATCAATTCGGGTCTCTCTGCTTGAAATAATATAATTCAATCATGATTCGAAAGACACGTGGCGCCATCTATTAGCATAAGAACGTTATTGTTTTTTTCCTCGGGAATAGTACTTCTTTTTTACAATATGTCCGTTTCTGTACACCTGACAACGTATATGCAACATTTCAGGATGATCGGTTCAGTGGTTTAGACGTGAAAAGGTAACAAACCAACAAACTTACTTTCACATTTATAATATTATAGTTAGGATGTTCCTCATATGAAACTGAACATTACATTGGCCTTTTAATCCTTGTGTCAAACCATGAAATTCAGTAAATACCACGCTGCAATTTGACATTTTACCTCTGAACCCTAATTTAAATACCAAATTGAGCCATACCCAACTGAATTACAGTTTAACCCTACAATAAATTATTACTTGTAATTCGTGCCCGTCCGTATCAATCAGACAAAGGCCGGTCAGATCTAATTGGGGTACAAATGTCCAGTCATTCCTCTTATTGGATGCCCTTTACTAATTTCACGGGTAGCAGTCGAAGTCGCTCTAAATAGTTTTATCGACTACTCTGGTATTTAGGTCAATTAAGTACGTGTCAATCAATCAGCGTATTGTTTAGTTGTAGCATTAGATAATGGTATTTTCTAATTGTTGTTTATTATTATTGCTAGGTACTACAATAATTCTGTTAAATCTTTGAAATAAAATCTAGTTCTTGATACCTTTTAGTCTGTTTTACTAGGTACCTATATTAACTATTCTGCCATATTGGTTTCGTGGTCGCAAGCGTAACTGCTGAGTGTGGAGTTCGATTCCCAGATCGAGTGTTTTTGAGTTGATTGAGAAGAATTTCTTGGTTAGTACCTAATTAGTTCCCGGGTTTACTTGATCAGTTAAGTTTTAGTTTTTGATCTGTCTCTTCATCACGCAGCAAAGGAGCTAAGGGTAGTCGTGGTTATTTGCATAGACATAATGTATTAGCCAGAGAGTGACAGAGGTTTTCAATTTATAGGTTTTTTTTGCAATTTCCAGGTCAGTTTCAGGCTATAATGTGAATCAAAATATGATTCGCGACCGTAAAACGTAGGTACGTAGTTACAAAATTATAATCATTAAAATCATCATTACAACATTCTAAGTTCATTTAATTCCATTTAATGACTAATTCATGAGAAAGTCAGTCAGTCTTAATAGACACACAACCTGATACTAACTTGTAAATTACAAAAAACGTAAGAAAATTTAAATTTTGCGGGTCACCTTAATTATGACACAACATTACACAACATTACAAACATCACAACATTAAAAAATGACTTAAAATACTTTAATAATAGATGACTTCTATTTCGAAATGAAAACCTTCTGGAGTTTGGAATATATTTTTCTATTTTGTAGCTGAAAAATACCAATTATTTTATCTCGGGCCTCGGGCTTGTCAAAGACCGGAAAGAAATCGGATTTGAAAACCTTTGTAGTTGCACTAATTTGATGACCTAAATGGAGAGGAAATATGGATGTTGTGTAGCATACCAAAGGTTTTGTTGGTGTTTGCAGCTGTTCAGTATTTTATTCCAATTATTTGTATGTAATATCTTTTTATAATTTCTAAATTTCGATATTCCTAACGTTTATAATTACTATTCTTAAAATACCGAGTTTCAATAAATCTAATAACAGAACGTCCGACTTAATGATAATACTAAACATCAGAAATACGAATTCCGATTATTAAAATAATTAGAATTCCGAAATAAAAACGCCTTGTAAAACTGAATATCAAGACAAATAAACAAATAACCAACAGTAGAGGGGGATCTTGAGATCTGGTCCGTCAATGGTCATAGTTCTAACTTAACCTAATCCAAATTATTATAACTAGAAGACGGGATATTTACCATGTTTATTGTTTTCTTTGAGTTCCCGATATAAAAAAACCAAATAATCCAAATTAAATAATTGAAAAACAAAAAATGAATGAATGAATGACTGAATGATGAACAATGAATGATGAATGGTGATGCTGATGTATGTCTTGAATGATTTTCCAAATTATTCACCAACAATAGAGGGGTTCTGGCAAGTCAAAAATAGCTACTTTACAGGAAAATTGCATAAACCAAGGTAAACAGTACAAAACATTTTTTTTATGTTGTGTTCACTTAGAAATAAGATAGAGACGTTGTTTATTTTTGATTGACTGAAACAACGCGTCTTCCAATTCTCTAGCACACGGCAGCATCAAAATGCCAATACCGTCAAAAATTGACTTACGTGGTGTTAGAACTTCAACGACGATATGATATATTTGAAAATGGGCCATCTACTAGCTGGGAGATTGACACCCGTTTTCTGGAAGGAAAATTAAAATTAACGACATATCTAATGACACTCACATGAGTTCGAAGATGATGATGAGAATGATTTGATCGACTGTTGATTATCCAGTCAGCCAATCACAGCAGCTGGCATGATTCTGTTAATTTGACCAATTACTAGTTAATTCTTGACTTGATTTCTGTTTCTAAGGTCACTGGATTCCATAACAAACCTATAATGGCAATGCCATCTTATTTTTAAACCACAATGTAGCAATGGATTGGGAATTATTTCATAATCTTTCGGGTTGTGGTTCAAAGTGTATTACGCAATTGGAGTGCCGGTTGTCTTTTCGTTTTTCCCTGCATGAATGTTAAAATTTAATTATCCTTGCCACACCTTCTGTGTAAAATGTGGACGTCAGTTAAAGTAGCGGTTTTTTTACTTAACTTTATAATGTTCAAAGGTTTTATAGCATTTTCACACCGAGCTTAATAAAAAATAAAATTTTAAAGTTAATTGACGACAAAGAACCTCTTGCGAGCGTTTCCGTCGTCAACTTTACGTTTTACTCCCCTTTTACGTTGCTTCCTTCATAACTTTATAAAGTTATTTTGTAACAAAAATATTTTATTGACACGTCTTTACGTAGTAAATGCTTTCATCACATGGCCAGAAAGCGTTGTATTAAACTTTTATCTTTCTAAACAATACTTTTGGATCTTGTTGAAATTGAAAAAAAATATTGATGTGCAAGTTAACAACATCACTGTCCTCTGGACTAGATTGAGGTCAAGAGGCCCATTCATTATAAAAAAAAAAAAAAAAAAACAACAATAATTAGTGTATTTTTTTTTTTACTGTTGAATTGATTCATTAAATCAATCCGGCTCGAAGGACCAACATGGCTACTAAGGCAAATCCTTGTATAAATTATTGTTTGAATAAATTTAATAATTGATGTCTTCTAAATTTTGGTAGTTTAATTTAATTTCAGCGTGTTTATAGACTTGAACTTCACCCTAAAGCTAAATATTCTAAGATTATCACAGTACATAAAGCCAAACTGACTATAGGCAAAAGAATGCTATCAGCCTGGCTGTTAACATCTACATGGGAAGGCAATATGTTGTATATTGGAAATTCTTCCCCTCCGTTAATACCAGTCGATGGTGTAAGGCTCATAAGCCTTGTACAGAATGTTGAGATAAAGTAGCATGGATGTTATATGTGATGTTAAATCGATGGTTGGAAGATGTTTCGAGGAAAATCTAAGTATCTAAGGAAATAAGGAAGGAATTATTTTTTGTTAGAAATATAATATTTTGATAAGCTGTGCCCCCGGGTTCGGTGATGTAGATCAATTTAATTGCATAATTATACTTAAACGAAAACAAAGCCAAAATAAAACATCTCTTTTTTTGTCCTGAAAGATGAGGCAGAGGTGGAGGAGCAATATCTAGTAATTTTTAATATTTTTATACGCAAACCCTGCTTAGGGAACTATAGCTGTTTTTGACATGGAAACTAAAAAAAAAAAAAATCCCCTCCTGAAACCCTGAAAACCCTGCTCGCACTAGAATTTTTCTTTCCATGTCAAAAATATGTAGTAAACCCATATTTTGTCAGTTATGCAAACTTCCATGTAATAAAAGTCCACCCATTGCCATCAACCAGGTACAGATCCTAACTCCGGTACTCAGTAGTTATTGATGGAAATATTCAATAGCACTTTACCTGACCTGGGAATCGAACCCTGGACCACATGATCAGCAGTAGTGCTTTCGACCTGAAGACCAATAAGGCACACTAAAGAGAATATCTTCACAAAACATCACCATGCTTTTGGTGTCAATACGGTGTGAATATTTGAATATGACCGGTAAAACCGTAACAGATATTTTAGCTATCCACGTGTACCTATATTGTGCAGCTATATATATGGAACAGCCAGACGAATCAATAGCATTCCATTAGATCAGCACATACCGAATGCAGTGCCACATTCGAAACGAACGAACGTGTTAAAATTTCTTTTAAAAAAAAATATACGCATCCCACTTCGTTTTTGACCGTTAAAATACGCTGAATTCGGATTGAATGCCAATCACGATTTTTGTAAAAAAAATATGTAAATATTCATGTGTAAAAATGTAAATGGTAGAATGAAAAGATGGTGTACAATGTAAATAGTCATGATAGAATAAGTAAAGTAAAATAAATTATGAAAACCAAATATTTTAAAAAAAGTAAAATAAGTAAGTAAAATTGAAGACACACTAACCTACCAAACTAAAAGTAGTCTTTGATCATTTTAGTATTTATTTATGTGTACCCTAGGTCCTTAACAGAATGTTTCGTAACTTAATTTCTGTTTCAAAACAAAGCTTAGACTTGTTCAAGTTTAGTTTGTTTAGTGTTTATTTAAGTTCACCAATGAAATAGTTTGAAGAATGATTTCAAAATGGAAGCTTCTGCTATCAAAGTTTGCAAGATGATCATCATCATCATCTGCCTAGCCTTTTCCCATCTATGTTGGGGTCGGCTTCCAGTCTAACGGGACTGAATACCAGTATTTTATATGGTGCGACTACCTATCTGACCTCCACAACCCAGTTAGTACTGGGTAATACGATACCCCTTGTTAAGACTGGTTGTCAGACTTTTTGGGCCACTGATTACCTAACGACTGTGAAAGATCTACAAATGACACCCGGGGCCAACGGCTTAACGTGCTTTCCGAGGCGCGGAGCAAACTCGGTATGTAATTTGGGTCACCCATCCACAGATCAACCTAGGCAAGCACGGCTTAACCTAAAGATCGACCCGAGCGGCTGTTATTATTTAGCCACGAGCTCCTCAAAGTTTGCAAGATGATTTGGAAAGAAAATACTTAGAATATAATAAGGTTGGCACAGAAGTCGTTCGGGGGATTTGGAAGATCACCATAAATCATCCGAGAAGACCTTTTTAAACCCTCATTAAAATGCCAAGTATAAGGGCTGAATCATAAAAACGACTTGAAAATAAATTCTGTCTTGTAAAAAAGGCTGTAGACTGAATATAATGGGCGAACGTCTGACATATTTCGTTGTACCTAAGTAGGAAAATTAGCTTTTAGTTTTTATATCTTTGCCAGATAGGTAGCATTAGGTGCCTGTCTGGGATCATAACTGATACATAATTTGTTTTTTTTTTGACAAAATCGAACGATCCCAAATTCCATTTGTTTTATTATTTACAAGGTATATACATTTGTACACGGCCTGTTTTCGTGAAGTTTTTGAAAAAAGTTAAGTAGGTGTGTTAGTCAGTTTAAGTCCATTTAAATGTTTAAATATATCGAAACAAAGAGCCGTTATAATAGCATCAAGTTGACTGTTCATTCATTTTGGTTTATTCCTGAATTAGACTTTTTGTTTCAGTTTCGTCTCTTTATAAGTTTGTAAAGGTCTCTTTATAAGGTGAAACAACGTGACGATATTCAAAAACACGTGACGTGTTTCGTTTGGGTAAGAAAGACTCTTTTGCAATATCAAACTCGGATTATATTTCATAAAGTATTGCAAAATAGTGATCGTTGGTCACGAATAGCGTTTCTAAATTAGATTTTTTGTTTAGAATCTTAATGGTATCTACTTTTAATGTTTCTATTGTGTCACAACTAATATTCTAAGGCGAGGGTTAAATTTTCTCTTCGTTGTGACTAGCATCCAAAAAAACGATAAAATATCAAACAAAAAGTATTGGATATTGCTTGTCCAGTCGAGATAATTGCTTAAATGTACATGTCAGTACCACATTTGCCGACGCGTGACGTGTGCACGCCTATATTGATCTTCTAATATCTGTGATAAAAATTAAATTATTATTTTCATTTATCACGCCTATTTGCGCTCTTGTACTCATAGAATGTTGTTTGCTTTGTTTAATTTAGTTATAACAACATTACTAAAATAACAAAGTTTTGAGGGTAGGCAGAAATCACGAACGCCATCTGCTACGATACATACATCTGGTCATACACGCACGCCGGTTGCGAGTACTACGCACCTGACGTTTCTGAAGAACCTCACCAATAAGATCAGTGTATGGCCTTCTAGGGCGTCCCCTCCCAGTCGTATGAAAAAAAAACTCTGAATTTCAATTATTTAAGTTTTTAATTTAATTCCTCTTATGTATCTCATTTTACCGGTATTCGATCAACAATTTACTTCAGTACTCAAATTATAAAACACAATTTTTCTAACAGCTTGTAAATTAAATTTAGCCCAGCTTATTTACTCCCCACAATGTCCCCTGAGCTTTTAGTACATGGCTCGTAATATACTCGATCTAAGTTTAATGCATAGTTGATAAGGACATTGACTCTTTCATGCACTCAGCGATGACAGATAGTTATATAATACAGTATTACCACTTTAAGTTTGCAGTTCAAGGTAGCGTTGCTTGTCAAGAAAAAATGCATCACTATGTCAAACTTGGTACATTTATTTTAGTTACGTGTTTTCCCGCCTGCACAGATAAGTTGGTTGTAGTGTAGAAAGTATTATATTTCAATATTAGTAGGATTTTATGTCAAAATAGTAGCACAGCTCTTTTACAATATCTAATGTTAAATAGTAGCACAGCTCTTTTACAATATCTAATGTTAATTCTGTGGCATGGGTACAAAGGCAGTGTTAATGGTGGTGAACTCTCTTTTTTATTTTATTTATCATCCAGCTTTTGCTTACGACTTTGTCCGCGTGTTTTAATATACGGAAGGGACACCGACGCGAAAACGGTTACCATGTATTCAGTACATCATTCTGAACAAATATTAGCTGTTCTATACATTTTAACCGTGTAGGTATTGTACTTTTGTTGAAAACAGCTGTTTTTTTTTAATAACCTATGAAAAATTTCTATGTGTTCAAAAAGTTTACACCCTGTATAACATATCCTATGGTACTCTGACATAGCGTAGCTAATTAGTTAAATAATTATTGCAATCGAATACAATATTTAAATTAGATTAATTAATGACATCTAGTTTAGATAAAATATTTTATTTTCATCTAGCAAGTTTAGTTTACCAAGCTTTAATACTAAATTATTTACTGAGCGTTTTTTAATTTGGCATTTATTTTGGTGTCGTCTATTTTAGTTGGTAAAAACGGTCATTAGCGAATTAGTGGGCACATTTAAGTCGTCAATTACTTTGATATTTTACCAACTAACGAAGGTTGTCTCGGTGCATTGACCATAAAATTAATAATGTTAGTAAAATTATATTTCTCACCAGAGAGGATAAAATTATTTTTAATTAAATCAGCTGTCTGAAAGAACTTTAAGTTGCTTTCTAAATGTAATTAGACTAATTCATTGTTTCTGTAATAAAATGCAAACAAATAAAAACCGTATTGCATTTAATTAAACTTTCGTTAATAATGGTTTCAGAACGGTTTCTTAAAGTTCAATTACTCAGCTTATAACTAAAGATAAAATTTTACGAGCCCTATCGTAAACAAACCATTACGAAGTTTTATCTAGTTTTAACAGCTTTAACAGTTTCATTATTTTCTACTTAAAATACAAGTCGAATTTATTCTACGTTTAACAATTTGTTATTGATTCTATTCTGTGTCGCATTTTGGATTTTTACTGCTGCGATTCTTACACGACACTGCTCGTCCGTGCGCCTAAGTATTTTGTGATAGCAAGAGATAGCAGAAAACACTGAAGTGTCGCTTGTTTATTATGTGAAACTTCATTGATTTGTATTTTAATAAACTCGCGTATTTAGGTGAGTTCAAAAATATCCTTACGGTGGAAGACATTTGTGTACGTCTGTTTTAGCATAACATTAAGAGTGTACATCATTCATCATCATTCTCTTGCCCTTATCCCAATTCATTTGGGGTCGGCGCAACATGTCTTCTTCTTCCATACTTCTCTATTACTCGTCATCTCGCCAGACACCTCCTTTCTTGCCATATCATTCTTTACACAGTTCGTCCATCGTTTCTTTGGTCTTCCTCTACTTATATATGACGTCAAATCGTCCATAATCAACAGGAAGAGGTAATGTACCTACTCTATAAATAGCCGCCTGGTCCCACAAAATTTATATACACCGTTTTTTGAGCACTCCATTTCTAAATACTCCGTGCTCAAAACAGGAGCCAGACGGTAAGCAATGCTGTTTTGCTCATAGTGTTATGTTATTATGAATGAGCATTTTATTCGCTTAAATCCTAATTTCGTAGACTGTTTAAAAACCGTATTAAAATGCTTAATGTTGGGAAGCGTAGTATTAAATTTTTGTACTCGCGTTTATTAATTTTGGTCTGCTGCATAATTTTATTGGGCACTTTGTTTCTTGTAATAAGTAAAATTACAATTTTTGCAAGTAAAATACATGGATTACAAAACAAATTTTCTTTTCGGAATAGTAGCGTTTTACGAGTGAGAGACGCTCAAATTGTGCAATTTATCTTATTACAGATTATGTTGAAAACACAATAGTATGAAATCTCTTTGAAAAAATCCGTCAATACATAGCAATTTTACAAACCAATGCTCTTATACGCTAGTCTAAAAAAGCATTAGTCTGAAAAAGGATTTAAAGGGTCAGTCTGGAGTAAACCCTACTTATCTGTCTGGACATGAAGTTCATCGATAAGTATTAGGGTTTAGGTCTTGATGTAAAACCATTTATTTCAAATAACTAAAACATTTATGAAATCTCGGTACCTAAATGTTTTAACAATGCGATGTTTTAGTAAGACATTACAAAAAAAAAAAACATAATATAACATCACGCCCGTAATCCCCGTAGAGTTAGGTAGATGTGACGCTAATAGGACCTACACCCTTACATTTTACCAGTTATGTACCTATAAGTCCCATGTAAAAAAATCGACATCTTTGCGCAGTGCGCAGGATCAGCTAGAGAAAGGAGAATTACCGGATTGCATTTCAGAGAAATTTGACGATAAAAGCATAGGAAGGAAACTTAAAGATAGCGATCGTTGTGTTGCTATACCTCCATGATGGTAATAGGAGCCTATTACCATCAAGGAGGTATAGCAACACAACCAAGGAGAGCACTTATTACCATCAATCGCGCGCAAAATCGTAAGGTCCATATCTAGCGAAATCTGTCACTCCTGTCCTAGGTGTTAAGGTAATATCATCAACCCGAAACCATTTGGACGTCCCTGATTTATTTAGAGACCCCGGTTTAAGAGATGTAGTGAAAAACAAAGAATGCCAGAAATGAGGTTCTAATTTTCAAATAAATGTACACACAGCAGCACATGTAGCTGTCTGTACATTTTCAGTATACCTTGGCCTCGCTTTGGTATAGATTTTCTATACAATGAGAGATCCGCATAAACTGGTTTTGTATAGCACGATTGGCCGTCGTTAAATCGCCGTACAATACGTTTCAAACGATCGACCTTAGCAACCACGGTTTTACCTGGAAGGTCGACCCAACTATTAGTACTTAGCCACGAGCTCCGATAATACAATAACATCAGTCTGTTTATATTAACCGTCAAATAATTTAATAGATTAAACTACTGCACCAGCGGTAAGGATTGGACAATGATCTCCCTAAGCAAGATTTCCACCATCTCATAATCTTATTTGTACCCTACAAACAAATATTCAGTGCCCGTCTGACGCGACGTCCGTGATATAACCCCCTCCGTCTGTATTTAATGTACAAACACTCGCTACTTAGCAACAACAGATAACCAAAGTAAATATTATTCCCAAGTTATGCCACTGACATTTTAATCAGGTCACACGTGACACAATCGTGTGTAATCCGCTTATCACTTGTTTTTGTACTTGAGAATTTCAGATGTGAGAGGGTTAAGCCATGGTTCTATCACGCGAGACACATTCCGAATGTTTTTATGTTCGTTATTTATAATTATCTCTCAATAGCTCGTGACTAAATAATAACAGACGCTCGGATCGATCTTTAGGTTAAGCCGTGCTTGGCTAGGTTGATCTGTGGATGGGTGACCACCCGTTACATACCCAGTTTTCTCCGTGCCTCGGAAAGCACTTTAAGCCGTAGGTCCCGGCTGCCAATTGTAAATCTTTGACAGTCGTTACAGGCAGTCAGTTGCCTGAAAGTTTGACAACCAGTCTTACTAAGGGGTATCGTATTACCCCGTACTAACTGGGTTGTGGAGGTCAGATAGGCAATGGCTCTATGCAAAATACTGGTATTCAGCTGCATCCAGTTAGACTGGAAGCCGACCCCAACATAGTTGGGAAAATCTTAGGCAGATGATGCTGTTCGTAATAGTTATATGTGTGACCTCTGACTTTTTCATAGAATTCTAATCTATGTTTATTGTCAAATGTATTGTTTTGTTATCTCATAGATTATATGATATTGACACGTGTTGACAATAAGGATGTAACGACTCGTTTCAGTTCTATCAATGAGAATCACGTTTTCACACCATGATGGCTAGTAATCGTAGGGCACCTATCCAGTACTAGTAATGTACTTAACTGTAGTAAAGAGAGATCTCTAACATTAAAATATGGACTTTGGGGTACATTCTCATTAATTACATTAAATATGATAAGTAACGACTTTTTCATACTAATATAATAAATAAGAAGGTAACCCCTTTGAATGATATGGCAAGAAAGGAGGTGTATGATGAGATGACAAGTAATAGTGGAGGATGGAAGAAGAAGACATGCTACTGCGACCCCAAATAAATTGCCATAAGGGAAGAAGAATGATTATGATGATGTAACCTAATTGGTCGGTCTATCTGTCGATTTGACTGTCTGTTTCTTACGCGACGTTTCAGCAATTATTGCTGAACGGAGTTTGGACGAACATACGGATAGAGCCTGACCTTGATATGTACTTATGAAGTATCCTGTGTAATAATTTCATGGACCTTTACACGGGTGAAGCCTTGGGCAAAAACTAGTATTTCGTCACTGTAACGTACTCAAAACATTATGCTGATGGATGCATTGGATAGTACAGAGGTCGTGGAGATATTTAATGTCAAAACTTGTATTAGAATGAAAAAGTTGGAACTTTGACCACGAAATTCTCCGTAACTAGAAAGTTCCCAGGTATGGTCTAGAGCAAATATATAATATCGCGATGGCGTGAAGGACAAGTGCGGCTTCGTATAGGGGATTTTTACACCCATTGTAAGGCTGTGTGTGCATTCGGACAGGCTCAGCTAGAGCGGACTACGAGATTTTCATTACAAAAGGTATCAAAGTGTCCTATGCTTGTATGATGAGTAAAAACACCTTCGAACTCTTTCGGCTTAGGATTGTAACCACGCCAACAGAAGTAAGCCCATATTGTAACATTTCGTGTCTACATTTGGCTGGTGTTAATCCCGGCTTTTAGAAGGGTCTACCTTTTCATGTTGTTTATATATTTTCAATATAAAAGATGGCTAACTGCCTGACAAGGTGGCCGGGAAAGAATGTGAGTAGCTAGGTATCTGGTTTTATAATTACAGTAGGCAGTTACTTAATTTGATGTACAGAATGCTTGGTTGAGAAGTTGGCTTCGAGAAGGGTCTGTTTACACCTTGATTATTATGGTTAAGCAGCTGCTCTTCAGTTCAGTTTTCTTCGCACTTTACTTTCACTTATAGACGTTTTTGGCGCAGCTGTGAGCCACACAGCACATACTATGTATTCTCTCTGTTTTTAATTTTTTAATTCGTCATTTATTTTTTATTTTGTATCTTTTTTATTCTGTGTGCTTGATGAACAGACGTCAAATAAACTTTATTCTTTCTTTACTTAAGGTTAATTTATAATTTTAAAATTTTTGATGCTTTTTTTTTTAGTGTAACACGCCTTACAGAAAAAAACTATTATCTATTTATTTTATCTTTTTTTTTTTTTTTTTTATTATTTTAATTAAATAAATTAGAAGTTTTGTTCCTGTCAGAGACATTTGCACAGTAGAGCACCAATTATTTCAGTTTCGTAAAAATGTTGTAACTGTTTTTATATACCTAATGACTGTGTAGTGAAACAACACTTTTTAAAGTAACTAAGGTCGAACGCCGGTGCCATTGAACTATGACATAGATCGAGATATCTTCTACATAATATTATTTGAATGACTAAAAATGTAATTTATTAATAATACTAAGCTGTTCTCCGCGACAAGACGAAAGTCTATGACCAGTGTGTGTTGCCAGTGATTACATACGGGACCGAAACGTGGTCGCTCACAATGGGCCTTATCAGGCTTAAAGTCACCCAAAGGGCAATGGAGAGGGCTTTGCTCGGAGTTTCCTTGCGTGATCAAATAAGAAATGAGGAAATCCGCAAGAGAACCAAGGTTACCGACGTAGCCCGAAGATTAGCCAAACTTAACTGGCAGTGGGCAGGACACATTGCTCGTAGAACTGATGGCCGATGGGGCCGGAAAGTTCTGGAGTGGCGACCGCGAACTGGAAGACGTTGCGTTGGAAGGCCTCCTACTAGGTAGACCGATGACCTGGTAAAGGTTGCAGGGATCCGCTGGATGCGAGACGCACGGGACCGGTCAATGTGGCGACACTTGGGGCAGGTCTATGTTCAGCAGTGGACGTCTTTCGGCTGAAATGATGATGATGATGATGTTCTCCGCGACTACGTCAAAAAATAAATAAATATAAAGTAATTTTTTTATGTAAATAGGCTTGCGTTTGACCGCAACTCGTGTGATTGGAAGCGTAATTTAAGTTCGATACGTATGTATTTGTAGAATTTTAAATATACAGGCCTTCACTTACGAGCAAGCGAAAAAGAGCATAAGACGACGAGCATCGAGTCCAACGACTGAAATGGAGACGAGCGGAGCGGTGCGGAGATTAAAAAAATAATTTAGAACAAAAGAGACGAAAGAAGCGACGTTGATTTCAACTAATGTGATTGGTTGGTTCATCGTCTCCTCGTCTCCTCTCCGCTCAGCTCATCTCTGCTTTGGTGGAGTCCGGGCCTAATCCTAAGCTCTTCCTACTCCATAGCGAACCATGATATAAGTTCTGAAATTTTACATCCGTTATTACGTAATAAGTAACTTTTCAAAATTACTGTACCTACAATGACTTAATGTGCAAAGGTCAACCATAAAACTTCGATTCGAAATTGTAAACAAGTGGGATCCAGCTCGTGTATATTAATTATGTGCAATTTTGCATCTTAGTATATAAACTATTTACGTATTGTAACGTCTGTTTGTCCATTTACTTGGATATGGAGTAAACTGTTAGGTTTACATAGGAACAATAGTGGCCCAATGATATTGTAGTTTATAGATTTGAACTCAGATGTGTGTGTTACTTTGTGTATCTATTTCATCATCGTTGCTCTCAGTTGTTGAGGGGACCCGTCCAGTCAATGCAAGAATTTGTCAGTTATCGTGTAGCTTGGCTCATAACTCAACGTACTTTATACATTGATCTCCACCTAGTCATATTTTTACTATGGTCTACTTTGAGGAGTGGACTACCCATGCACAACTTCTACTACCGATGTAGAACTAGGATCTTATCAAGGTTAATTCATTGGATATTTATCTAAATAGTCAGGACCATAGCAGAGGCTCATAGATTAGAGAAAGCACACGGAGACAAGACATTATACGTCATAAGGGTAGGCCCAGTCCCAGATATCAATCGGTAATATTATTTAATAAGTTGCCTCTACATATAAAAAGCGCTATCTACTCAAGCTCCTTTAAAAAGCAACTAAAAAGTTTGCTGTTGAATAAGTGTCTCTATGCTGTTTAAGATCTATAAGGAAATTTCAATATAATAATAATTATGTTGTATTTGTTGTTGTATTTATGCATTGTTGTAATATTTGAGCGTGTTTTTGTTTTCTTCTTTTCTCCTTATGTAAATTTAATTTTAGTTTTCTATGTAATTTCAGATACAATTTATTGTTCATGAATAAATGACAAATGGCTCATTTGACAAGTGTCAAAGCGAGTGAAGCCGAGGGCAAAAGTTGTCAACAAAACTACAGACGTGGCTGATTTTCTGTTATGCTTCTTGGTATCGATTTCCTAGAAGTAATTAATTTATCTTAATATATTTAGCAACAACGATAATGAGATAAGTTCGAGAAAGTTTTCCATGATTTAATTTCAAAAGTGGTTAAAATTATAACCTAGAATAAATCTGTAAAGGTAGCCATTGCATACACGCTAGGGTGTACCTGACTGGTCTACCTGTACAGATAAACCAGAGCGTGTATGTTGCAAAACTGTGCAGGTTTGTCCTCTACGCAGTTCAAGCTTACCTGTTAGGTGTACCTGTACAGGCCACCTGTCAGGTACACCCTAAATACGCGCTTGGACGTTGAAGTTGCGGACACCAGCCCGTTAATACAATACAGGTACACCCTAGCGTGTATGGTTGATTCTTTTTTTTCTAAAATGATCTTATTTTAGACAACCTGCAGTTAAAAAGAAATATTTTTTTATTATTTTAGAAATAATCATCATTCTCTTGCCCTTATCCCAATTCATTTGGGGTCGGCGCAGCATGTCTTGTTCTTCCATACTTCTCTATTACTCGTCATCTCCCCAGACACCTCCTTTCTTGCCATATCATTCTGTATACAGTCCATCCATCGTTTAAATAATGATATTCATTAATAGAACCTGAAACCTCATCTTGCCTAAAAAAAGGGCAAGTTACGGTTACTACATTTTGAATATTTCCAGAAAAAGTTAGTCATCTCCAGGTCATTATTTGACTGCTAAGTACACCGTCACCACAACCCTATATTCAATAAAACAACACATCTCTTTGGTTTCCTTCACGTAATTCATAGCACCCACTACCCCACAAGAGCTAGCAATTCCTCATCCCGTCATACATATCGTATAGCGTTTATCTAAGAGCTGCATGTGTGTCGGGGGGAATATATTGCCGCTCTACATCAACGGCTGCGGACACCCGTGACACTTGCGACATTTGCGACACTGTACAGGTGATATTATGTGTTTTGTGTCGTTATTGTTTCGGTAATGCAATGTAAGGGTGGATAAAGGCAACTGTGTTTTGCGTTGTTTCGATTTTTGATGTGATAGTCTGTTCTTCGAAAAGCAAGTTAAGCTATTTTTCCCGGTTGTTATTCAAAGATCATCATTAACAGTCGTTACGAGTTATCAGAAGTCTGAAATTCTTGGAGCCAGTCTTACCAAGGGCTTTCGTGCTATTCAGGAATTAGGTTGTGGGCTCCGGATAGTCAGTCACTCGATGTAAAATACTGGTATTCAGCATCTTCCGGTCAAACTGAAACTCCGACAGGAAGGCTACCGAAGGTCATCGAGTATTGTACTGAGGTCCTCCATGGTCTCGGTAATGACCACTATATCGTCGGCAAACCGAAGGTGAGAGATGTACTCGCCAATGACGTTGATGCCTAGCCCTCTCCAGTTCAGAACCTTGAAGACATCCTCCAGTGCAGCGGTGAACAGTTTCGGAGATATGACGTCTCCCTGTCTCACATCTCGCTGCAGCAGGATAGTTTCAGAGGTCTGGTCCTGAAGTCGGACTGACATGGTGGCGTTTTTGTACAAACACTTCAACACCTCGATGTACCGATAGTCAATTTGGCACCGTTTAAGGTTTGGCAAGTACAGTAGTTATCCGCTACTTAAGACTATAATTATAGAAGAACCCGACAACAACTGTCGGGTAGTAGCCCACCAGACAACACCCGTCTGGTCGGCGGATCCTCCCTTTTCTATGGAGGATGAAGAACTTTACACCGTGTTCTTTATACCCTTAAAATATTACGAATATTGATCGCAACGAAACTGTAGGAATTGGTTTTTGCACATGACTAATTAATTAGATGGCATGGTTAAATTAAGAGACCACGATCAACCATACCGGCGCAGACGCACAAGGAGGTTAAACCCCAAATAATATAAATATGTACTTGTAAAAAGGGTCATAAAGAGAGGTTTCAAACACTATCACTTTATAAATGAAATATTCCAAGCGTAAATGAATTCAACATATCAACTGCAGCCGTCATTTAAAAATAATAGATTCCATTACTCGTAGTGTTCACGACCCCATCGGGTAGCAACACCGTAATAACCCCTTGCCATAAGGTGATTACTACTTCCGTGAGAAAGCGAGCAACTGTTTCTTTGTCGTTTTTTTCCAAGAGTGGAAAAAATATTAATACACTTGTTTATTTGTAAGCAATAAGTGAAGATAAAAATATTTTTTCTTCTGCTATAAATATTACCTACTACGACAGTTATTTATAGTAAACAAGGAAAATATTTTGATAGGAGTAACTATTAAAATTGGTTTTTCCCGAGTAATTGTTTTTGACTGCGCATTACAGATTTTTTTTTTGTTTAGCCTGTTTTGTCCCACTGCTGGGCAAAGATTACAGATTTATCACTACAAAGTATAAAACAAAGTCGCTACGCAACAGATTTTGATACGGTTTTCAGTAACAGATAGAGTGATTCAAGAGGAAGGTTTATATATATATTGCACCCGTGCGAAGCCGGGGCGGGTCGCTAGTGATAAATAAAATAAAAATACCCTTTTTTTACTTTATATTATAAATGCGAAAGTTTGTGAGGATGTGTGGATGTGTGGATGTCTGGATGTATGGATGTTTGTTACTCTATCACGTAAAAACTACTGAACAGATTTGGATGAAATTTAGCACATAGATAGTTTATATCCTGGATTAACACATAGAATACTTTTAATCCCAGTAGTATGATCCCGTAATTATTAAACTCCACGCGGGCGAAACCGCGGACATAACCTAGTAATTAATTAAATGCATTGATAACAATTACAAATAATTACAATAATGGAAAGTTACAGTTAATGTCACATTCCACAATACCGTGTCAACGCGCGAACTATTCCTGTATGTCCTTCATTTCTATTACGTCTGCTAAATATAACGACTCCCGATCGTGCCCAGTATTGGATAATAATACAATGTTATCTCAACAAGTCTAGACAGGGGATGAATGTATATTTATGGCGTGACTCCGTCTGAGTATTTCGATTTTATAGCGATTATTTTTAAATTTCAAAGGCGGTTCAATTTAAGCAAAATAACGGTACGCAAAAAAAAAAATCGTTTTGGTACGAATTTACCCGATTAAAGAAAGTAGAAAAAATACTCCGATATTTTTTTAACAATATTTATTCTACTTTGTGTATTTATAGATAATTAGTTCGTCACAAAAACTATTATATCGGATATTATTATTCTGGTAGGTAATCAAAAGAAAAAAGTAAAAAAAGATCTGAAGAGGTGGATTAGTTTTTATTGTAGCGTTCTCGAGTACACAAACTAGGAGAAAGGTCAAATATTACGATGTTAAAGAACTTCTAAAAAGACAGGCAAGCTGCTGCGTAAATGAAGAAAGCTGAGACGAAAGCTGTCTTACCATAGACAGGGTTCTTCCCCAAGTCAATGACAATTCAGTCAAATTAATAACCTACATAACGAGGCCTTTGACATTTACCTGTGTCATCCTAGTTTTAAAATTGTATTAAAATGTCAAAGGTGCTAACGCGTCTTCACCTTCAGGCTCCAACAAATATAGTCAGGAAGCTTAAAGTGGAAAAGTTCTGGCATCCTGCTCATTGTACTAATGAACTACCAGTTTGTCAAAACAAGAAGTGTAAATATTATTTCTTATGCTTTGTTTACTCCCTCGGACGATACTCGAAATAATTCCAAATTAAGTACACACACAAATCGACTTACAAACAATCAGGGTCCGTTGTACCAACCACGAATTTCTAAAAACAACTCGTTATCAAAATTCTATAAATATCAAATCGTTACAGTCTTGTCTTGACACCGAGGGCCCTCCGACTTGTTGTTTTGAACTTTTGTATGTTCTGTTGTCACCGTTGACACAGGTTATCGAATCTATTTATTCAGAGTCATCGACTGTGCCGTACTCTAGACGGAAGCGCCAGTTTCTCCCCCGCCAGTCAGCAGATACGACCTAAACTTCGCTCAAAATGATACCTCCGAATGTCAAACTCGGCTTGGTGATTTACGTTGTATTAATGTTCACGGATATTGTTGACGGAAATGAAAGGAATTTGGAAAACGCCCTCTCCATGGATACCATGTTAAAAGATATGTGCAGCAGATCATTGTCAACAATGATATTCCAGATTTGTTCGGGAAATGTGCTGATTAGTGATTTACCGTCGGACACAATTTTGTCAGTAAGGGGAAAGAGAGCCGCTCTGCTATTCAAAGATAGAGTGAAGAGGCAGGTTGCTGACGAGTGTTGCGACAATTCGTGTTCAGTGGCGCAACTTATCCAATATTGTCCTGATACATGGTGAGCACACGAGGATACTTCAGACTTATCAGTGAAACGAAAGTGTTAGTGATTGTCAAGCGTCCACGTGGAGTGACGTAAACAGCAAAATCGATAATTTGCGATATCGATGACCCCATGTTGTGCAAAGTTTCCTCTGTGCACAATCTGTGGGGTCATCAGAACAATGTGACTGTAAAGTGCGGTACTCGTGCAAGAGGGGTCCTAACCCTTTGAGCGTGGAGTTGGAAAGCTTATGTAAAGAAGCGATAATTCTTCGAAAATGCACGTGAAAAGCTTATAGAGAGCGCTACACCGGAGTCGCGCTATTCGAAGTACGCAACTCGTGCGGATTTGGTCCGGAGGGGATTTTTAGTACATACGCTTTGAATTTAAGTGAAAAAGTATACGAATTGTGTTTTTAATCCTGTAGGAGGCTTAGCTTTATTTTTATCTCTCTGTTACCTAACTCCGTCCAAAATAAGCCTCAAAAAGGTTTGTTACATTACTTTAACCTTTAATTAATAATCTTTATTTACTCTGTAAACACATAGCTTAATGTGTACTTATTTATATAGTAGTACACACATATTTTATGGAGCAATTTATTTTCAATGAGCTGCACAAACTTGTTTTTAATATAATTGCAATATATTAGTTTTTAAATATTTTATGAGAGAAGTCAAATGTTGAATACTTCTTTGGAGTCGTAAAGTAATAAGAAAACTTTAGAATTTCAACTATTTGAATTATCTGTTTTAAATGTTATCAAATAAAAAATATGTATTAAAAATTTTGTTTGTTTTAATTATATTTGTTTTATATTGTCTTTAAAAGAACTGAGTTATTAATTTATTGTTTAACAGAAACTGTATACAAAACATTTTCTCATTGTATTTACCTACTATATCTACATAAGATAATATAACATCACGCCTGCAATCTCCGAAGGGTAAGTCTGAGTGTATGATTAGGTTCACACATAATACGAGTAGTACATCCATATTGTCATATTGTCTATATACTTAAAAACAATTTCAGAATGTATTAAAACGTCTGTTAATGAGGGTACGATCTGAAAAAGATTCCACGACAGTACAAATGAGTAATTTGTTATGATATATAAATCCTTGTACAGACAGGATAATGAGTCAATTACACTTGGTAGTATATAATGTACATTCGCCCTACATTTTACATTTAACTTGTTTACAACATTTATTTATAGTTGACCGAATTTAATTGAAGCTGTTCTATAAAGAGTAAATAGAAATGTTGAAGATGTCTAAAAACACATTACCCTCCCTCAGTCAGGTCAAAATATAGTAAAGGAGTAGGATTGGTCAAATAAAAATGTAGATATCGATGATTTTGTAGTTAAAGCCAGGTGTGACAAAATGTTGTGAACTGTGGAGGAATAAGGATGGTATAAGAGAAGATCCGTCATCACATTCTTCTTCTTAGCGTGTCGATGGCAATCTAAATTGTGTCAGACCAGAACTGAGCTACTAGTTTGGCACTTTCGGTAGCGTCCATCAGTTCCTGTAGTGAACAAACAACAGGACACGCAGAGCAGGATATTAAGTGCCTCATTGTTTGTAGAACAGCACCACATTGAAAAATGATGACAGAGAAACCACGATATTCCATAATCAAAAATACAAATATGTAATTATCATCTTCCTAAGCGAGCAAATCATTATTTATATATTAAACAATACATTGTGACTAATTGTATTTTTCTTTGTTTTCTTAACCTTTTTCCCACTATAATGAAACAAAAGACTATGAAACATTAAGATTAATTGTATAGTTGTCAACAATGTACGGACCTGTCAATTCCACGCACGCTACTTTGACCATTATATCCAATACGTTATTGAAACTATAATAGGATACCAAAATCGTCATAGATAACAGGCCGTGTGTCTTCGTGTACAGATTTTTATCACGTCCCATATATTGAAGTGTTGTCCCTATTCCTTCGTATCGTCTAATCGGCCTTTAAGCTGATTTGCGTGCGGAATGGCCGTCCGATAAAGTGCTTAGCTGAAGCAAAATGGGATTTATGGTATGGATAACTCCAGCAAAAAGGGCCCGAATAAATCTTCGCCCTAACTTAATAACCATAACACTATATTCAATCAAAACGACACAAATCTGCTTGGGTTCCTTCACGCAGTTCATGGCACCCACTACCTGAACCCCACAAGAGCTAGCAATTCTTCATCCCGTCATACATATCGTATAGCGTTTATCTAAGAGCTGCATGTGTGTCTGGGGGATATATTGCCGCTCTACATCAACGGCTGCTGACACCCGTGACACTTGCGACACTGTACAGGTGATATTATGTGTTTTGTGTCGTTATTGTTTTGGTAATGCAATGTTAGGGTGGATAAATGCAACTGTGTTTTGCGTTGTTTTGATTTTTGATGTGATAAAAATCTGTTCTTCGAAAAGCAACTTAAGCTATTGGTCCCGGTAGTTATTCAAAGATCATCATCAACAGTCGTTACGAGTTATCAAAAGTCTGAAATTCTTGGAGACAGTCCTACCAAGGGCTTTCGTGCTATTCAGGAATTGGGTTGTGGGCTCATATATATCATTTTGAAATCGGTATTTAGTAGGCATATTATTAAATGCATGGGCACTGACAATGTACTACGTTTTTTTTTACAAAAATCGCTCTTGAACTTGAAGGTGTTTTAAAAATTAGGATTAAAATTAGAGAAGAACCAACTTTTTCTTCAAAAGAGCTGAATTTACATAAAAAAACATAATTTATCATGATAGCTCTAGTATTCAGCAGTAATTAACAGAAATCAAAATGAAAAATAATGGTTTTTGTTGAAACTACAAACAAATTTGTAAAAAAAGATAGAAATTTCGTAAATAAAAGACATAAAGGAAATATTTTCGTAACCCTTGGGTAAAAATGGTTAAATTTTTTAATTGTTATAGTTAATTATCTGGTTCATCGAATCCTGAACGGTGGACCACTACTTACGCCACACCCTGTATACTTAAAAACAATTTCACGCAGTTCATGGCACCCACTACCTGAACCCCACAAGAGCTAGCAATTCTTCATCCCGTCATACATATCGTATAGCGTTTATCTAAGAGCTGCATGTGTGTCGGGGGGAATACATTGCCGCTCTACATCAACGGCTGCGAACACCCGTGACGCTTGCGACATTTGCGACACGGTACAGGTGATATTATGTGTTTTGTGTCGTTATTGTTTTGGTAATGCAATGTTAGGGTGGATAAATGCGACTGTGTTTTAGTTTTTGTTTCTAGTTTTGATGTGATAAAAGTCTGTTCTTCGGAAAGCAAGTTAAGCTATTGGTCCCGGCTGATATTCAAAGATCATTATTAACAGTCGTTCAGACTCAGAACTCTGAAACTCTGGGAGCCAGTACGAGCTAGTCTTACCAAGGCTACTATGGCAAGACTAGCTCGTGCTACTCAGTAATGGAGTTGTGGGCTCCGGATAGGCAGTCACTCGATGTAAAATACTGGTATCCAGCATCATCTGGTCAAACTGAAACCCCGACATAGGAAGGCTACCGAATGGATAGGCTAGCTAGATGATGATATACATTTGTGTGTAAATGAGTTATTATGGATGAGGAAAGGTCAACAGTCTGCCTAAAGTGTTGTGGCCCCAGTAATAAGATAACTAGCAAAGACATCTAACAAGAGAAGTGCCAAAGAGCTCATTTCTCTGGCTTTCATTCTCTGTCCTCTGGCCTTATGTTGCTTCATGAAAGATTTCAAATATAAATTTGATAAGTATATCAACGATTAGATTTGTGGATTATAAATTGATGTGACGCATAATTTGGTTGTTGAACGATCAAGAACAAAAGTGCAAGAGATTTATTGGTACCTCATATTACATTAGGGGTGAAGACATTTGACAAGTGGTAACACTCCTTTTTATACGTGTGGTTTATATTTAATGATAATACCTTAAGAAAATTCAACACATGAAACATTTTAAAAATGGTTTCTTGTCCTGTGACAAAAAGTACTACAGCGCCATCTATGACACCGATGATGAACTAAACGTCTTTATCATCTAAATCCTACATCGCGCAAGTAAAGTTATCCGCTACTTAAGACTATAATTATAGAAGAACCCGACAACAACTGTCGGGCAGTAGCCCACCAGACATAACACCCGTCTGGTCGGAGGATCCTCCCTTTTCTATGGAGGATGAAGAACTTTACACCCTGTTATTATACCTTCATACCCTCAAAATATTATGAATATTGATCGCAACGAAACTGTAGGAATTGGTTTTTGCACAAGACTAATTAATTAGATGGCATGGTTAAATTAAGAGACCACGATCAACCATACCGGCGCAGACGCACAAGGAGGTTAAACCCCAAATAATATAAATATGTACTTGTAAATAGGGTCATAAAGAGAGGTTTCAAACACTATCACTTTATAAATGAAATATTCCAAGCGTAAATGAATTCAACATATCAACTGCAGCCGTCATTTAAAAATAATAGATTCCATTACTCGTAGTGTTCACGACCCCATCGGGTAGCAACACCGTAATAACCCCTTGCCATAAGGTGATTACTACTTCCGTGAGAAAGCGAGCAACTGTTTCTTTGTCGTTTTTTTCCAAGAGTGGAAAAAATATTAATATACTTGTTTATTTGTAAGCAATAAGTGAAGATAAAAATATTTTTTCTTCTGCTATAAATATTACCTACTACGACAGTTATTTATAGTAAACAAGGAAAATATTTTAATAGGAGTAACGATTGAAATTGGTTTTTCCCGAGTAATTGTTTTTTGTCCCACTGCTGGGCAAAGATTACAGATTTATCACTACAAAGTATAAAACAAAGTCGCTTCCCGCTGTCTGTCTGTGCTATGTATGCTTAGATCTTTAAAACTACGCAACAGATTTTGATACGGTTTTCAGTAACAGATAGAGTGATTCAAGAGGAAGGTTTATATATATATATATTGCACCCGTGCGAAGCCGGGGCGGGTCGCTAGTGATAAATAAAATAAAAATAGCCTTTTTTTACTTTATATTATAAATGCGAAAGTTTGTGAGGATGTGTGGATGTGTGGATGTCTGGATGTATGGATGTTTGTTACTCTTTCACGTAAAAACTACTGAACAGATTTGGATGAAATTTAGCACATAGATAGTTTATATCCTGGATTAACACATATAATACTTTTAATCCCAGTAGTATGATCCCGTAATTATTAAACTCCACGCGGGCGAAACCACGGACATAACCTAGTAATTAATTAAATGCATTGATAACAATTACAAATAATTACAATAATGGAAAGTTACAGTTAATGTCACATTCCACAATACCGTGTCAACGCGCGAACTATTCCTGTATGTCCTTCATTTCTATTACGTCTGCTAATTATAACGACTCCCGATCGTGCCCAGTATTGGATAATAATACATTGTTATCTCAACAAGTCTAGACAGGGGATGAATGTATATTTATGGCGTGACTCCGTCAGAGTATTTCGATTTTTTAGCGATTATTTTTAGATTTCAAAGGCGGTTCAATTTAAGCAAAATAAAGGTACGCGAAAAAAACCGTTTTGGTACGAATTTACCCGATTAAAGAAAGTAGAAAAAAAACTCCGATATTTTTTTACAGTATTTATTCTACTTTGTGTATCTATAGATAGTTAGTTCGTCACAAAAACTATTATATCGGACATTATTATTCTGGTAGGTAATCAAAAGAAAAAACTAAAAAAGATCTGAAGAGGTGGATCCGTTTTCATAACAGTGTTCTCGAGTACACAAACAAGGAGAATGGTCAAATATCACGATGTTAAAGAACTTCTTAAAAGGCAGAGGCAAGCCGCTGCGCCAATAAAGAAAGCTGAGAAGAAAGCTGTCTCACCATAGACAGGGTTCTTCCCCAAGACAGTTACAATTTAGTCAAATTAATAAACTACCTACCTCCTACCAACCTCCTAGTTTTAAAATTGTATTGAAATGTCAAAGGTGCTAACGAGTCTTCACCTTCAGGCTCCAACAAATATAGTCAGGGAGTTTTAAGTGAAAAAGTTCTGGCATCAGACGCTCATTTTACTAATGAACTACCAGTTTGTCAAAACAAGAAGTGTAAATATTATTTCTTATGCTTTGTTTACTCCCTCGGACGATACTCGAAATAATTCCAAATTAAGTACACACACAAATCGACTTACAAACAATCAGGGTCCGTTGTACCAACCACGAATTTCTAAAAACAACTCGTTATCAAAATTCTATAAATATCAAATCGTTACAGTCTTGTCTTGACACCGCGGGCCCTCCGACTTGTTGTTTTGAACTTTTGTATGTTCAGTTGTCACCGTTGACACAGGTTATCGAATCTATTTATTCAGAGTCATCGACTGTGCCGTACTCTAGACGGAAGCGCCAGTTTCTCCCCCGCCAGTCAGCAGATACGACCTAAACTTCGCTCAAAATGATCCCTCCGAACGTTAAACTTGGCTTAGTGATTTACGTTGTATTTTTGTTCACGGATATTGTTGACGGAAATGAAGGGAATTTGGAAAACGCCCTCTCCATGGATACCATGTTAAAAGATATGTGCAGCAGATCATTGTCAACAATGATATTTCAGATTTGTTCGGGAAATGTGCTGATTAGTGATTTACCGTCGGACACAATTTTGTCAGTAAGGGGAAAGAGAGCCGCTCTGCTATTCAAAGATAGAGTGAAGAGGCAGGTTGCTGACGAGTGTTGCGACAATTCGTGTTCAGTGGCGCAACTTATCCAATATTGTCCTGATACATGGTGAGCACACGAGGATACTTCAGACTTATCAGTGAAACGAAAGTGTTAGTGATTGTCAAGCGTCCACGTGGAGTGACGTAAACAGCAAAATCGATAATTTGCGATATCGATGACCCCATGTTGTGCAAAGTTTCCTCTGTGCACAATCTGTGGGGTCATCAGAACAAAGTGACTGTAAAGTGCGGTACTCGTGCAAGAGGGGTCCTAACCCTTTGAGCGTGGAGTTGGAAAGCTTATGTAAAGAAGCGATAATTCTTCAAAAATGCACGTGAAGAGCTTTTAGAGAGCGCTACACCGGAATCGCGCTATTCGAAGTACGCAACTCGTGCGGATTTGGCCCGGAGGGGATTTTTAGAACATACGCTTCGAATTTAAGTGAAAAAGTATACGAATTGTGTTTTTAATCCTGTAGAAGGCTTAGCTTTATTTTTATGTCTCTGTTACCTAACTCCGTCCAAAATAAGCCTCAAAAAGGTTTGTTACATTATTTTAACCTTTCATTAATAATCTTTATTTACTCTGTAAACACATAGCTTAATGTGTACTTATTTATATAGTAGTACACATATTTTATGGAGCAATTTATTTTCTATGAGCTGCACAAATTTGTTTTCAATATAATTGCAATATATTAGTTTTTAAATATTTTATGAGAGGAAGTCCAATGTTGAATACTTCTTTGGAAACATAAAGTATAACTCTTCGAAGTGAAATGAGAAAACTTTAGAATTTCAACTATTTGAATTTTCTGTTTTAAATGTTATTACATGAAAAATATGTATTGAAAAATTGTGTTTGTTTGAATTATATTTGTTTTATATTGTCTTTAAAAGAACTGAGTTGTTAATTTATTAATTAACAGAAACTGTATTCAAAACATTCTCATTGTATTTACCTACTATATCTACATAAGATAACATAACATCACGCTTGTAATCTCCGGAAGGTTAGGCTGAGTGTATGATTAGGTTCACACATAATAGTACATCCATATTGTCTATATACTTAAAAACAATTTCAGAATTTAATAAAACGCCTGTTAATGAAGGTAAGATCTCAAAAAGATTCCATGACAGTATATTGGAGCTATTTATTTACTAGATAAACTATACAACAACAACATAACGACAGAACAAATGAGTAATTTGTTATGATACATAAATCCTTGTACAGGCAGGATAATGAGTCAATTACACTTGGTAGTATATAATGTACATTCGCCCTACATTTTACATTTAACTTGTTTACAACATTTATTTATAGTTGACCGAATTTAATTGAAGCTGTTCTATAAAGAGTAAATGTACATATAATAATAGTTTTTTTTTATTTTTTTTTTCCGGGGAAATCATCAAATGACCCCCCCCCCCCCCCACTCTGGGCGGAGCGGAAGGGAGTGTCAGACTTGTACTGACTAAAACCCATCCATGTTCCTTCTTTGCCCTTTGTGTTCCAGGGCCACGGTATCTCTTTCGAACAGTCCCGCAGCCCTGGCAGGCATCGGCCCTTGCGGACCCCTACTTATTTGCTGACATCTCTTTGAGGCGCACGTGGAACACGAACGCGCCGTCGACATGGCCTGTCGTCATAAGACGGCCGGACGGCGAGCTGGCCCATAACTCACCGTCCACAGGCCCGCGCCTACGGTGGCCGGGAGCCACCACGTGACCCCCAACGCCCAGGGCGTCTCCCGCGGCGGCTGGGACGTGAGGTTCTTTCCCTCTCACGTCCCGCCACCTCCTTCACTAGCATGACTGCTTCGCAGATGGAGGTGCCGGCTTCCCATTCCCTCTCGCTCCGGACCATGGCTTGAACCAAGGCCGGACGCGAGAGATCGCCGTTGCCAATCGCCGCTACGAGGACACGGCGGTGCTCCGCCCAAGCAGGGCAGACCTCCACAGTGTGCTCCACTGTGTCCTCCGGACGATCCTCGCAGTGGAAACACCCGGGCGTTGCCTCCCGCCCGATTCGGTGCAGGAACCTCCCGAAACAACCGTGTCCGGTGAGGACCTGCGTCAGGCGGTAGGTGAGGGCGCCGTGGCGCCTCTCTAGCCACTCCTCAAAGAGGGGACTTATCGCCACTATGGTGGCGTGCCCTGCACGGGGTTGCGACAGTCGCTCTCTCCATGTAGCCATGAGATCATGCCGGAGGTCTGTCCGCTGAGCGGCAATTTGCTGCGGCAGCGGAGTTTCCTCTCGACGTAGTGCCTCCGCGCGCCATTCGTGCAGGCGTGCGAGGACTATCGCCTCCAGATCCCATGGCGGCAATCCGGCAAGGAGGCTAGCCGCTTCGCCGGAGATCGTGCGGTACCCCCGGACATATAATAATAGTAATGTTGAAGATAACGATGTCTAAAAAACACATTACCTCAGTCGGGTAAACATAAAGTAACAAAGTAGGGATGGTGAAATAAAACGTAGATATCGATGTTTTTGTAGTTAAAGCCAGGTGTGACAAAATGTTGTGAATTGTGAAGAAATAAGGATGGTATAAGAGAAGATCCGTCATCACATTCTTCTTCTTAGAGTGTCGATGGCAATCTAAATTGTTTCAGACCGGGAACTGAGCTACTAGTTTGGCGCTTTCGGTAGCATTCATCAGTTCCTGTAGTAAACAAACAACAGGACACGCAGGGCACGATATTCCGTGCCCCATTGTTTGTAGAACAGCACCACATTAAAAAATGATGACAGAGAAACCACATTCTTCCAAAATCAAAAATACAAATATGTAATTATCATCTTACTAAACGAGCAAATCATTATTTATATATTAAACAATACATTGTAACTAATTGTATTTTTCTTTGTTTACTTAACCTTTATCCCACTATAATGAAACAAAAGACCATGAAACATTAAGATTAATTGTATAGTTGTCAACAATGTACGGACCTGTCAATTCCACACACGCTACTTTGACCTTTATATCCAATACGTTATTAGAACTAAAATGGGATACCAAAATCTTCATAGATAACAGGCCGTGTGTCTTCGTGCACAGATTTTTATCACGTCCCACATATTGAAGTGTTGTCCCTATTCCTTCGTATCTAGATCATGCATCGTAGTAGAGAGTCGTCTAATCGGCCTTAAAGCTGATTTGCGTGCGGAATGGCCGTCCGATAAAGCGCTTAGCTGAAGCAAAATGGGATTGATGGTATGGATAACTCCAGCAAAAAGGGCCCGAATAAATCTTCGCCCTAACTTAATAAAGTCTCCGTTGACACCGTCACCATAACACTATATTCAATCAAAACGACACAAATCTCCTTGGGTTCCTTCACGCAGTTCATGGCACCCACTACCTGCACACCACAAGAACTAGCAATTCTTCATCCCGTCATACATATCGTATAGCGTTTATCTAAGAGCTGCATGTGTGTCGGGGGGAATATATTGCCGCTCTACATCAACGGCTGCGGACACCCGTGACACTTGCGACATTTGCGACACTGTACAGGTGATATTATGTGTTTTGTGACGTTTTTGTTTGTTGTAATGCAATGTTAGGGTGGATAAATGCAACTGTGTTTTGCGTTGTTTTGATTTTTGATGTGATAAAAGTCTGTTCTTCGAAAAGCAACTTATGCTATTGGTCCCGTTTGTTATTCAAAGATCATCATTAACAGTCGTTACGAGTTATCAGAAGTCTGAAATTCTTGGAGCCAGTCCTACCAAGGGCTTTCGTGCTATTCAGGAATTGGGTTGTGGGCTCCGGATAGGCAGTCACTCGATGTAAAGTACTGGTATCCAGCATCATGTGGTCAAACTGAAATCCCGACATAGAAAGGCCACCGAATGGATAGGCTAGCTAGAGGATGATGATATTCATTTGTGTGTAAATAAGTTGTTATGGATGAGGATAGGTCAACAGACTGCCTAAAGTGTTGTGGCCCCAGTTATAAGATAACTAGCAAAGACATCTAACAAGGGAAGTGCGAAAGAGCTCAATTCTCTGGCTTTCGTTCTGTCCTGTGGCCTTATGTTGCTTAATGAAAGATTTCAAACATAAACTTGATAAGTATCTCAACGATTAGATTTGTGGATTATAAATTGATGTGACGCAAAATTTGCTTGTTGAACGATCAAGATCAAAAGTGCAAGAGATTTATTGGTACCTCATATTACATTAGGGGTGAAGACATTTGACAAGTGGTAACACTCCCTTTTATACGTGTGGTTTATATTTAATGGTAATACCTTAAGAAAATTCAACACATGAAACATTTTAAAAATGGTTTCTTGTCCTGTGACAAAAAGTACTACAGCGCCATCTATGACACCGATGATGAACTAAACGTCTTTATCATCTAAATCCTACATCGCGCAAGTAAAGTTATCCGCTACTTAAGACTATAATTATAGAAAAACCCGACAACAACTGTCGGGTTGTAGCCCACCAGACAACACCCGTCTGGTTGGCGGATCCTCCCTTTTCTATGGAGGATGAAGAACTTTACACCGTGTTCTTCATATCCTTAAAATATTATGAATATTGATCGCAACGAAAGCGTAGGAATTGGTTTTTGCACAAGACTAATTACTTAGATGGCATTCTTAAATTATGAGACCACGATTAACCATTTCGGCGCAAACGCACGAGGAGGTTAAACCCCAAATAATATAAATATGTACTTGTAAAAAGGGTCATAAAGAGAGGTTTCAAACACTATCACTTTATAAATGAAATATTCCAAGCGTAAATGAATTCAACATATCAACTGCAGCCGTCATTTAAAAATAATAGATTCCATTACTCGTAGTGTTCACGACCCCATCGGGTAGCAACACCGTAATAGCCCCTTGCCATAAGGTGATTACTACTTCCGTGAGAAAGCGAGCAAATGTTCCTTTGTCGTTTTTTTCCAAGAGTGGAAAAAATATTAATACACTTGTTTATTTGTAAGCAATAAGTGAAGATAAAAATATTTTTTCTTCTGCTATAAATATTACCTACTACGACAGTTATTTATAGTAAACAAGGAAAATATTTTAATAGGAGTAACGATTAAAATTGGTTTTTCCCGAGTAATTGTTTTTGACTGCGCCTTACACATTTTTTTTTTGTTTAGCCTGTTTTGTCCCACTGCTGGGCAAAGATTACAGATTTATCACTACAAAGTATAAAACAAAGTCGCTTCCCGCTGTCTGTCTGTCCTATGTATGCTTAGATCTTTAAAACTACGCAACAGATATTGATACGGTTTTCAGTAACAGATAGAGTGATTCAAGAGCAAGGTTTTATATATTGCACCCGTGCGAAGCCGGGGCGGGTCGCTAGTGATAAATAAAATAAAAATACCCTTTTTTTACTTTATATTATAAATGCGAAAGTTTGTGAGGATGTGTGGATGTGTGGATGTCTGGATGTATGGATGTTTGTTACTCTTTCACGTAAAAACTACTGAACAGATTTGGATGAAATTTAGCACATAGATAGTTTATATCCTGGATTAACACATAAAATACTTTTAATCCCAGTAGTATGATCCCGTAATTATTAAACTCCACGCGGGCGAAACCGCGGACATAACCTAGTAATTAATTAAATGCATTGATAACAATTACAAATAATTACAATAATGGAAAGTTACAGTTAATGTCACATTCCACAATACCGTGTCAACGCGCGAACTATTCCTGTATGTCCTTCATTTCTATTACGTCTGCTAATTATAACGACTCCCGATCGTGCCCAGTATTGGATAATAATACATTGTTATCTCAACAAGTCTAGACAGGGGATGAATGTATATTTATGGCGTGACTCCGTCCGAGTATTTCGATTTTATAGCGATTATTTTTAGATTTCAAAGGCGGTTCAATTTAAGCAAAATAAATTAACCCGATTAAAGAAAGTAGAAAAAAAACTCCGATATTTTTTTACAGTATTTATTCTACTTTGTGTATCTATAGATAGTTAGTTCGTCACAAAAACTATTATATCGGACATTATTATTCTGGTAGGTAATCAAAATAAAAAACTAAAAAAGATCTGAAGAGGTGGATCCGTTTTCATAACAGCGTTCTCGAGTACACAAACAAGGAGAATGGTCAAATATCACGATGTTAAAGAACTTCTTAAAAGGCAGAGGCAAGCCGCTGCGCCAATAAAGAAAGCTGAGAAGAAAGCTGTCTCACCATAGACAGGGTTCTTCCCCAAGACAGTTACAATTTAGTCAAATTAATAAACTACCTACCTCCTACCAACCTCCTAGTTTTAAAATTGTATTGAAATGTCAAAGGTGCTAACGAGTCTTCACCTTCAGGCTCCAACAAATATAGTCAGGGAGTTTTAAGTGGAAAAGTTCTGGCATCAGACGCTCATTTTACTAATGAACTACCAGTTTGTCAAAACAAAAAGTGTAAATATTATTTCTTATGCTTTGTTTACTCCCTCGGACGATACTCGAAATAATTCCAAATTAAGTACACACACAAATCGACTTACAAACAATCAGGGTCCGTTGTACCAACCACGAATTTCTAAAAACAACTCGTTATCAAAATTCTATAAATATCAAATCGTTACAGTCTTGTCTTGACACCGAGGGCCCTCCGACTTGTTGTTTTGAACTTTTGTATGTTCAGTTGTCACCGTTGACACAGGTTATCGAATCTATTTATTCAGAGTCATCGACTGTGCCGTACTCTAGACGGAAGCGCCAGTTTCTCCCCCGCCAGTCAGCAGATACGACCTAAACTTCGCTCAAAATGATACCTCCGAACGTTAAACTTGGCTTAGTGATTTACGTTGTATTTTTGTTCACGGATATTGTTGACGGAAATGAAGGGAATTTGGAAAACGCCCTCTCCATGGATACCATGTTAAAAGATATGTGCAGCAGATCATTGTCAACAATGATATTTCAGATTTGTTCGGGAAATGTGCTGATTAGTGATTTACCGTCGGACACAATTTTGTCAGTAAGGGGAAAGAGAGCCGCTCTGCTATTCAAAGATAGAGTGAAGAGGCAGGTTGCTGACGAGTGTTGCGACAATTCGTGTTCAGTGGCGCAACTTATCCAATATTGTCCTGATACATGGTGAGCACACGAGGATACTTCAGACTTATCAGTGAAACGAAAGTGTTAGTGATTGTCAAGCGTCCACGTGGAGTGACGTAAACAGCAAAATCGATAATTTGCGATATCGATGACCCCATGTTGTGCAAAGTTTCCTCTGTGCACAATCTGTGGGGTCATCAGAACAAAGTGACTGTAAAGTGCGGTACTCGTGCAAGAGGGGTCCTAACCCTTTGAGCGTGGAGTTGGAAAGCTTATGTAAAGAAGCGATAATTCTTCAAAAATGCACGTGAAGAGCTTTTAGAGAGCGCTACACCGGAATCGCGCTATTCGAAGTACGCAACTCGTGCGGATTTGGCCCGGAGGGGATTTTTAGAACATACGCTTTGAATTTAAGTGAAAAAGTATACGAATTGTGTTTTTAATCCTGTAGGAGGCTTAGCTTTATTTTTATCTCTCTGTTACCTAACTCCGTCCAAAATAAGCCTCAAAAAGGTTTGTTACATTATTTTAACCTTTCATTAATAATCTTTATTTACTCTGTAAACACATAGCTTAATGTGTACTTATTATATAGTAGTACACACATATTTTATGGAGCAATTTATTTTCAATGAGCTGCACAAACTTGCTTCCAATATAATTGCAATATATTAGTTTTTAAAATATTTTATGAAACGAAGTCAAATGTTGAATACTTCTTTGGAAACATAAAGTATAACTCTTCGAAGTGAAATGAGAAAACTTTAGAATTTCAACTATTTGAATTATATGTTTTAAATGTTATCAAATAAAAAATATGTATTAAAAATTTTGTTTGTTTTAATTATATTTGTTTTATATTGTCTTTAAAAGAACTGAGTTATTAATTTATTGTTTAACAGAAACTGTATACAAAACATTTTCTCATTGTATTTACGTACTATATCTACATAAGATAATATAACATCACGCCTGCAATCTCCGAAGGGTAAGTCTGAGTGTATGATTAGGTTCACACATAATAGTACATCCATATTGTCATATTGTCTATATACTTAAAAACAATTTCAGAATGTATTAAAACGTCTGTTAATGAGGGTACGATCTGAAAAAGATTCCACGACAGTACAAATGAGTAATTTGTTATGATATATAAATCCTTGTACAGACAGGATAATGAGTCAATTACACTTGGTAGTATATAATGTACATTCGCCCTACATTTTACATTTAACTTGTTTACAACATTTATTTATAGTTGACCGAATTTAATTGAAGCTGTTCTATAAAGAGTAAATAGAAATGTTGAAGATGTCTAAAAACACATTACCCTCCCTCAGTCAGGTCAAAATATAGTAAAGGAGTAGGATTGGTCAAATAAAAATGTAGATATCGATGTTTTTGTAGTTAAAGCCAGGTGTGACAAAATGTTGTGAACTGTGGAGGAATAAGTATGGTATAAGAGAAGATCCGTCATCACATTCCTCTTCTTACCGTGTCGATTGCAATCTAAATTGTGTCAGACCAGAACTGAGCTACTAGTTTGGCACTTTCGGTAGCGTCCATCAGTTCCTGTAGTGAACAAACAACAGGACACGCAGAGCAGGATATTAAGTGCCCCATTGTTTGTAGAACAGCACCACATTGAAAAATGATGACAGAGAAACCACGATATTCCATAATCAAAAATACAAATATGTAATTATCATCTTCCTAAGCGAGCAAATCATTATTTATATATTAAACAATACATTGTGACTAATTGTATTTTTCTTTGTTTTCTTAACCTTTTTCCCACTATAATGAAACAAAAGACTATGAAACATTAAGATTAATTGTATAGTTGTCAACAATGTACGGACCTGTCAATTCCACGCACGCTACTTTGACCATTATATCCAATACGTTATTGAAACTATAATAGGATACCAAAATCGTCATAGATAACAGGCCGTGTGTCTTCGTGTACAGATTTTTATCACGTCCCATATATTGAAGTGTTGTCCCTATTCCTTCGTATCGTCTAATCGGCCTTTAAGCTGATTTGCGTGCGGAATGGCCGTCCGATAAAGTGCTTAGCTGAAGCAAAATGGGATTTATGGTATGGATAACTCCAGCAAAAAGGGCCCGAATAAATCTTCGCCCTAACTTAATAACCATAACACTATATTCAATCAAAACGACACAAATCTGCTTGGGTTCCTTCACGCAGTTCATGGCACCCACTACCTGAACCCCACAAGAGCTAGCAATTATTCATCCCGTCATACATATCGTATAGCGTTTATCTAAGAGCTGCATGTGTGTCTGGGGGGCTATATTGCCGCTCTACATCAACGGCTGCTGACACCCGTGACACTTGCGACACTGTACAGGTGATATTATGTGTTTTGTGTCGTTATTGTTTTGGTAATGCAATGTTAGGGTGGATAAATGCAACTGTGTTTTGCGTTGTTTTGATTTTTGATGTGATAAAAATCTGTTCTTCGAAAAGCAACTTAAGCTATTGGTCCCGGTTGTTATTCAAAGATCATCATCAACAGTCGTTACGAGTTATCAAAAGTCTGAAATTCTTGGAGACAGTCCTACCAAGGGCTTTCGTGCTATTCAGGAATTGGGTTGTGGGCTCATATATATCATTTTGAAATCGGTATTTAGTAGGCATATTATTAAATGCATGGGCACTGACAATGTACTACGTTTTTTTTTACAAAAATCGCTCTTGAACTTGAAGGTGTTTTAAAAATTAGGATTAAAATTAGAGAAGAACCAACTTTTTCTTCAAAAGAGCTGAATTTACATAAAAAATCATAATTTATCATGATAGCTCTAGTATTCAGCAGTAATTAACAGAAATCAAAATGAAAAAATAATGGTTTTTGTTGAAACTACAAACAAATTTGTAAAAAAAGATAGAAATTTCGTAAATAAAAGACAAAAAGGAAATATTTTCGTAACCCTTGGGTAAAAATGGTTAAATTTTTTAATTGTTATAGTTAATTATCTGGTTCATCGAATCCTGAACGGTGGACCACTACTTATGCCACACCCTGTATACTTAAAAACAATATTTCACGCAGTTCATGGCACCCACTACCTGAACCCCACAAGAGCTAGCAATTCTTCATCCCGTCATACATATCGTATAGCGTTTATCTAAGAGCTGCATGTGTGTCGGGGGGAATACATTGCCGCTCTACATCAACGGCTGCGAACACCCGTGACGCTTGCGACATTTGCGACACGGTACAGGTGATATTATGTGTTTTGTGTCGTTATTGTTTTGGTAATGCAATGTTAGGGTGGATAAATGCGACTGTGTTTTGGTTTTTGTTTCTAGTTTTGATGTGATAAAAGTCTGTTCTCCGGAAAGCAAGTTAAGCTATTGGTCCCGGCTGATATTCAAAGATCATTATTAACAGTCGTTCAGACTCAGAACTCTGAAACTCTGGGAGCCAGTACGAGCTAGTCTTACCATAGTAGCCTTGGTAAGACTAGCTCGTGCTACTCAGTAATGGAGTTGTGGGCTCCGGATAGGCAGTCACTCGATGTAAAATACTGGTATCCAGCATCATCTGGTCAAACTGAAACCCCGACATAGGAAGGCTACCGAATGGATAGGCTAGCTAGATGATGATATACATTTGTGTGTAAATGAGTTATTATGGATGAGGAAAGGTCAACAGTCTGCCTAAAGTGTTGTGGCCTCAGTAATAAGATAACTAGCAAAGACATCTAACAAGAGAAGTGCCAAAGAGCTCATTTCTCTGGCTTTCATTCTCTGTCCTCTGGCCTTATGTTGCTTCATGAAAGATTTCAAACATAAACTTGAAAAGTATCTCAACGATTAGATTTGTGGATTATAAATTGATGTGACGCAAAATTTGCTTGTTGAACGATCAAGATCAAAAAGGCAAGAGATTTATTGGTACCTCATATTACATTAGGGGTGAAGACATTTGACAAGTGGTAACATTCCTTTTTATACGTGTGGTTTATATTTAATGGTAATACCTTAAGAAAATTCAACACATGAAACATTTTAAAAATGGTTTCTTGTCCTGTGACAAAAAGTACTACAGCGCCATCTATGACACCGATGATGAACTAAACGTCTTTATCATCTAAATCCTACATCGCGCAAGTAAAGTTATCCGCTACTTAAGACTATAATTATAGAAGAACCCGACAACAACTGTCGGGCAGTAGCCCACCAGACATAACACCCGTCTGGTCGGAGGATCCTCCCTTTTCTATGGAGGATGAAGAACTTTACACCCTGTTATTATACCTTCATACCCTCAAAATATTATGAATATTGATCGCAACGAAACTGTAGGAACTGGTTTTTGCACAAGACTAATTAATTAGATGGCATGGTTAAATTAAGAGACCACGATCAACCATACCAGCGCAGACGTACAAGGAGCTTAAACACCAAATAATATAAATATGTAGTTGGAAATAGGGTCATATAGAGAGGTTTTAAACATTATCACTTTAAAAATGAAATATTTCAAGCGTAAATGAATTCAACATAACAACTGCAGCCGTCATTTAAAAATAATAGATTCCATTACTCGTAGTGTTCACGACCCCATCGGGTAGCAACACCATAATAACCCCTTGCCATAAGGTGATTACTACTTCCGTGAGAAAGCGAGCAACTGTTTCTTTGTCGTTTTTTTCCAAGAGTGGAAAAAATATTAATACACTTTTTTATTTGTAAGAAATAAGTGAAGATAAAAATATTTTTTCTTCTGCTATAAATATTACCTACTACGACAGTTATTTATAGTAAACAAGGAAAATATTTTGATAGGAATAACGATTATAATTTGTTTTTCCCAAGTAATTGTTTTTGACTGCGCATTACAGATTTATGATAAACTAGCTGTGCACAGCGGTTTCATCCGCCGCTTCTGACTTGTTTTATTTTTGCTTGGCATGTATTGGTCGTAGCTTGATGTTATATGAAATTCGAAAATATGTAAAATAAAAATTATTGTTAAATTGAAAAAAAATAAAATTAATTATTGGAAATTGAAATAATTTATTGAAAATATGTTATATGAATTAGTTGATTGTTCGTTGAAATGAGGAAATCCGTAAGAGAACCAAGGTTACCGACTTAGCCCGAAGAATAGCCAAACTTAAGTGGCAGTGGGCGGGGCACATTTCTCGCAGAACGGATGGCTGATGGGGCCGGAAAGTTCTGGAGTGGCGACCGCGAACTGGAAGACGTTGCATTGGAAGGCCTCCCACTAAGTGGACCGATGACCTGGTAAAAGTTGCAGGGATCGGCTGGATGCGAGACGCACGGGACCGATCAATGTGGCGACATTTGGGGGAGGCCTATGTCCAGCAGTGGACGTCTTTCAACTGAAATGATGATGATGATGATGATGTTATATAGCCTATAGCCTTCCTTGATAAATGGACTATCCAACACTAAAATAATATTTCAAATCGAACCAGTAGTTCCTGAGATTAGCTCGTTCAACCAAACAAACAAATTCTTCAGCTTTATAATATTAATAATTATTAGTATAGATCAAATAAAAAAGCCTTTATTTACCTTATCATACTACCATTCAAAACTTGACATAAGATTAGGCATCTTCTAAATCAACTTATGGTAAATAAAAAAAATCTGCCAGAGATTTATAATAAGTGCCTGTAATGTTTCACTTCTGAAGTGATAATTACGTTTAAATAGTTTCGTTTTCACATGACATCCCACCAAGTCACACTGGGCCCTAAAACGACATCACCACGATTGACAATTATGTCAAATGTATTGGATTGCTAATTCAAAAAAAAAACCATCATCGCAATCACTATTAGAATGTTACTTTATACAGGCCCTCTGTTTTTTACGAATATCAGATTTGTTTTTAATAAGAATAAACTGAAAAGTCACTAAACTCATAGAAAAACTAAAGTCACTGAATTATCACTTGCTGCGGTGAAGGAAAACATCGTGAGGAAACTAGCATGCCTGAGCGATATTTTTCGACGGCATGTAAAGTCAAGTCAGCTCATGGGTGGCATAAAAAGTCTGATAACCAGGTTACGCACTAACCACAAGAAAAAGAGTGGCCAAAATCAGATCGAACGCCATCTTGTCTTTACATGATTTTTGACGAAATAATTTTACAAAATAATGTTCAGCTGTAGCTTGTAGATGCGTCCTTCCGTTAACGTAATTTGTGCGCCAAAAGTTTGTAACACCGTGTTTACACTTGTATTTTATTAAATATAAAGAGTGATTATTTATTTTATTTTATCTTACTAATACCCGCACGCAGCGAAAGCGTTCGGACGTGTATATTGTTGTGTGTAAATTCACTAAGTTTTTGTCTCACTAGATGGGTACGAAATGTAACGGCTGCGATGCCGATATTACCGAACAGTTGTATATGAAGTGATCTCAAGTAAAGTGTAAGAAGCCTTACCACCTCAATTGTCTGGCTGTGACGACGGAGAAGTATGAGGCGTTTACAGAAGAATATAAGAAAAAATGGGTGTGTCCATTATGTGTAAGCACTATCCCAAAACAAGGAAACTCGACACGCCAGTTCGAGGAAGCACAATCACTATAGATAAAGCTTTTGCGGCTGGTGCGAGCGACCGCTACGTAAACACTCAGCGCGGTAGTCGTCGCAACCCGAATGATTCAGATGTTGAACACGATAATAGACCATGTGAAGGACCACGGGAGTTTAAATAGGAAATAATAGCACGACTGGATGAACAAATCAAGCAGTATGCATTGATTCAAGATAGATTTATCAAGACAGAGACTGAACTGTAAGATTTGAGAAAAATTATGGAGGTAGTTCAAGAAAAAACAAACAAAGTCGATACGTTAGAAGAAAAAATAAAAGACTTATTAAAATCAAACGAACTCCTACGAGCCCCGCTTACTATGGAAAGGTCAAAGCTGACTAGTACAGAGGGATTTCCGGCGCCTAAGGACCAAATAAGGCCATCATCTAAAACATTTGTCGAAATTCTTAAGCAAAATCAAAAGAGGGTAAATGGCAATTTCACCAATATTATACAAATCAAAGAATGTGAGGCCACGAAATCCACAAGTTCAGTATCGGAGGACAAAACACCACTGTCAATAAATGAAGTGGGTGAAATGAGTACTAGCTTAAGGGTGGTAGCAGAGGAAGAGAAGAAAAGTCTGAACAGAGAAGAAAACTGGACGGAAGTCGGAAAGTCGTAAATAGGAAGAAAAACCGATATTCTATTAAAGGCGTGAAAAGAGGAGGAATTACTACTATAAATGAAATTCAAGGAACAGAAAAAATTAATATTTACACGTCTGGCGGCTACCGAAGGAGACTAAAGAAGAAAACTTAGAGATATACGTAAGAAACAAATGTGGATTGAAAACACATGTTAAAGTAGAACGAATTAAACATAAAACGGAAAGGGATTATGCATCCTTTATGATTGGAGTACCGGAGAGCAAATATGACATTATGTCAACCTGAGAATTGGCCAATAAATGTTGAGTTCTGTGAATGGATTTCGTTTCGTAGACCATTCCAAAAACCAAAAACTTCGGAATAAATCTACTCTTGACATATACATATTATCAGAATTTAAGAGGTCTACAAACTAAGTTAGACGAGTTTTATGGAGGAATATCAAGTCATAACGCGGATCTATTTGCTGTCACGGAAACTGGCCAGAACGAATCAATTTGTGATACGGAATTAATCCCTCCTGGGTTCAATATAATGCGATGTGACCGAGCGGATGGACGAAAACAAGGCAGCGCGTGTCTTGTGGCCACACCGCGAATCGAGCTGCGGTGGGTACCTGTGCCGAGCGGCGTAAACATTGATGATCATGTTTTTGAACTAGTAGGTGCCACTGTTTATTTACGTAATAGGTTTTTGTTTTTTATATGTGTTGTTTATATCCCACCTAGTAGTAGTGAGAATGAATATGGGTTGGTATTTAAAATCATTGAGCAATATTGTAATAATTATCGTGAAGTTTTACTGATAGGGGATTTTAATTTATATTCGTGTACTACAAGCATTAATTCATATTATGAGTTTCTTATGACATATTGTGGGTTTACCCAGAGCAACAGAGTGAGTAATTGCAATGATCGCTGTTTGGACTTAGTACCGAGTACATTTGAGGAGGGGGAGTGTGTGAGTGTACGCGCGGCGGAGGCGCCGCTCGTGCCGGTGGACGCTTATCACCCGCCGCTGGAGGTGTCCGTCAGCCCCTGTTTACGTGCAAATACCCACTTAGAGCCAAAGAGCACATCGGCATCCGAAGCGCGCACACGTCATGTCAGTTGGAATTTTAACAAAACCGATTTTTCCTATTATATTCAAGGATCGCATCCGTCGACTGGACTCCTTTATGTAACTTAGATTTAGACATGGGTTTAAAGTATTTTTATGACACGATTTATTCAATTATAGATGACTGTGTTCCCCAGAAAAAGCGAAGACGTGTACACTCGAGGTACATTTACCCCGAGCGGTATACGGGTGAGATAATTCGCAACATAAAACTCAAAGCTGCTCGTCATAAAAAATATAAAAGTAGTGGTTTAGGGAATGATAACGAAGCGTTTGCTCAGTGTAGGACCATAGTAAAAGAAAAAATATTAGTAGCACAGGAACAATATCGCCAACGTATGCAAAACCAAATGTCGAGTAACCCTAAATCTTTTTGGGCTTATATTAATTCTAAAAGAGGTAACACTAGTAGCCAAAAGATTTAAAAAAACGGACAAGCCTTGACATGTGAACAAGCGGTTCAAGAATTCGCTGATTATTTTTAATCAGTGTACAATGTAGATAAATCTTGATTAGATGTGGATACGGCGATAGTGAAGGCGGGTAGTCAGAACGGAGCAGGTCGGGTTCATCTTCACAGCTTGGAGTTGGATGATGTGGTACGCGCCCTGCAGAAACTTAAGCCGAAAAAATCATCAGGGCCTGATGGTATTCCGCCGTACATTTTTAGGGACTGTCGAATGGTATTAGCAAGACCGCTGTTGCACATCTACAATCTTTGCCTTAAATCAGCTGTGTTTCCCGAGATGTGGAAGATTACCCGGGTCATACCGGTACCAAAGGGAGGTTCGGAAACTAAAGTGGAAGAATACAGACTGGTTGCAGTATTGTCAACAATGGCTAAAGTATTAGAATCTGCTATTCATAGGAGCGTTTTCCAACAAGTTAGCTCGCAACTCACAGACGCGCAGCATGGATTTAGGCCGACTAGAAATACTACTAGTAATTTACTCAGCTACATGGCGGATGTGGTGCCGATAGTAAACAGTGGGGGACAAACCGATGCTGCATATTTCGACTTTAAAAAAGCGTTTGATTTAGTCGATAATGACGTATTACTGAAAAAGTTAGCAGGGGTTGGTTTCACCCAGCATTTACTTAAGTTTTTTGCAAGTTATATGAGTAACAGGCAGCAATATGTTGACTATGCAGGATATCAATCGAACGCATATTATACTAGATCTGGGGTAAGCCAGGGAACGAATCTAGGGCCTCTGGAGTTCGTCTTAATGGTTAATGACCTACCAAACGTTGTGCAAGATGCTAAGTATTTACTGTTTGCCGACGACCTCAAGCTTTATCTCCCCATCACAAACGTGATTGACTGTGAACGACTGCAGAGAGCTATAGTCAGAGTGGTAGCTTGGAGCAAGAGTAATCTCCTGCAGTTTAACACATCTAAGTGTGTGACCATAAGTTTCCCACGTGCACGCACACCCATCACATATACTTATACTGTAGACGGGGTGCCGATGGATAGGGCCACTGAAGTAAGGGACTTGGGAGTTCGTTTCACCACTGGACTCACGTTTCGTGATCATATAGTTAAGGTATGCAAAAAAGCATATAGAAACCTAGGATTTGTGCTTAGAATGGTTAAGGGCTTCACAAATATTAAAGCTATAACGGCATTATTAAGCTTTAGTAAGAAGCCAACTAGAATGTAATGCAGTTATCTGGGCTCCACATGAAACTAAGTATAGTGTCATGTTGGAGCGAGTACAAAATAAGTTTATAAGGTACAAATATATGAGGGAATACGGGGTATATCAATTTTATCCATTGATGTATCCAACTCTATTTGTCTTGGGAATGGTCGGATATAATGAACTAAGGGTCAGGAGGCAACTCACACTAGTGACTTATATCTTTAAGGTAATTACAGGGAAGATACACAATGCGGATATATTGGGAAGGGTGGAACTAGTCGTGCCAGACGGGTATGTGGGTCGTCGTCGTCAGCCGTGGTTGCTGATGGAACCGCGCGAACTAACCTGCTGCGCGAGGCGCCGCTCACAAACGCGCTCCACACTCTAAACCTCATTGCTGAGGACTTAGACTTATTCTGTTGCACTTTGGCTGAATTCACAAGAACAGCTACGCATTTAATTTGCTACGCAAATAAATAACTATAAATTTTAAATGTATAATTTTAAGTGTACAATATCGCATTGGGCTAGCCTGTAAAGATATGGTATTTATTTATTTATTTAAACTTCATGTACATTTGTACAATAGTGATACATAGGCGGACTTAATGCCACAAGGCATTCTCTACCAATCAACCTTTGGGTTAAATAAGAAAACATTGTGATAGGGTACAAAATAAATATATAAAAATAACTTCTTGCTATCGAAAATTAATATAGGCACTTATAATGATACTAATACTTATATACAAATAAAATAAACTAGTACATATTTTAATTTTTTTTTTTTTTTTTTTTTGGTTTTTTTTTGGTTTTGTTGGAGTAAATAAATAAATAAATCTTTATCCTACTAATATTATAAATTCGAAAGATTGTGAGGATGTATGGATGTCTGGATGTATGGATGTTTGTTACTCTTTCACGTAAAACTACTGAACGGATTTGGATGAAATTTAGCACAGAGATAGTTTATATCCTGGATTAGCACATAGGATACTTTTAATCCCAGTAGTATGATCCCGTAGGACAATTATTGAACTCCACACTAATTAATAAAATACATTGATAACAATTACAAATAATTACAATAATGGAAAGTTACAGTTAATGTCACATTCCTCAATACCGTGTCAACGCGCGAACTATTCCTGTATGTCCTTCATTTCTATTAATTACGTTTGCTAATTATAACGGCTCCCGATTGTGCTCAGTATTGGATAATAATACATTGTTATCTCAACAAGTCTAGACAGGGGATGAATGTATATTTATGGCGTGACTCCGTCTGAGTATTTCGATTTTATAGATATTATTTTTAGATTTCAAAGGCGGTTCAATTTAAGCAAAATAAAGGTACGCGAAAAAAAACCGTTTTGGTACGAATTTACCCGATTAAAGAAACTAGAAAAAATACTCCGATATTTTTTTAACAGTATTTATTCTACTTTGTGTATCTATAGATAGTTAGTTCGTCACAAAAACTATTATATCGGAAATTATTATTCTGGTAGGTAATTAAAAGAAAAAAGTAAAAAAGATCTGAAGAGGTGGATTCGTTTTTATTGTAGCGTTCTCGAGTACACAAACAAGGAGAATGGTCAAATATCACGATGTTAAAGAACTTCTTAAAAGGCAGAGGCAAGCTGCTGCGACAATGAAAGCATAGCTCTTGAATTTCGGAGAGAGAAGAAAGCTGTCTCACCATAGACAGGGTTCTTCCCCAAGTCAGTTACAATTTAGTCACATTAATAACCTACATAACGAGGCCTTTGACATTTAGCTGTGTCTAATATCCTAGTTTTAAAATTGTATTAAAATGTCAAAGGTGCTAACGAGTCTTCACCTTCAGGCTCCAACAAATATAGTCAGCTGAAAGTGGAAAAGTTCTGGCATCAGACGCTCATTGTACTAATGAACTACCAGTTTGTCAAAACAAGAAGTCTAAATATTATTTCTTATGCTTTGTTTACTCCTTCGGACGATACTCGAAACAATTCCAAATTAAGTACACACACAAATCGACTTACAAACAATCAGGGTCCGTTGTACCAACCACGAATTTCTAAAAACAACTCGTTATCAAAATTCTATAAATATCAAATCGTTACAGTCTTGTCTTGACACCGAGGGCCCTCCGACTTGTTGTTTTGAACTTTTGTATGTTCTGTTGTCACCGTTGACACAGGTTATCGAATCTATTTATTCAGAGTCATCGACTGTGCCGTACTCTAGACGGAAGCGCCAGTTTCTCCCCCGCCAGTCAGCAGATACGACCTAAACTTCGCTCAAAATGATCCCTCCAAACGTCAAACTCGGCTTAGTGATTTACGTTGTATTTTTGTTCACGGAAATTGTTGACGGAAATAAAAATAATTTGGGAAACGTCCTCTCCATGGATACCAAGTTAAAAGATATGTGCAGCAGATCATTGTCAACAATGATATTTCAGATTTGTTCGGGAAATGTGCTGATTAGTGATTTACCGTCGGACACAATTTTGTCAGTAAGGGGAAAGAGAGCCGCTCTGCTACTCAAAGATAGAGTGAAGAGGCAGGTTGCTGACGAGTGTTGCGACAATTCGTGTTCAGTGGCGCAACTTATCCAATATTGTCCTGATATATGGTGAGCACACGAGGATACTTCAGACTTATCAGTGAAACGAAGGTGTTAGTCATTGTCAAGCGTCCACGTGGAGTGACGTAAACAGCAAAATCGATAATTTGCGATATCGATGACCCCATGTTGTGCAAAGTTTCCTCTGTGCACAATCTGTGGGGTCATCAGAACAAAGTGACTGTAAAGTGCGGTACTCGTGCAAGAGGGGTCCTAACCCTTTGAGCGTGGAGTTGGAAAGCTCATGTAAAGAAGCGATAATTCTTCGAAAATGCACGTGAAGAGCTTTTAGAGAGCGCTACACCGGAATCGCGCTATTCGAAGTACGCAACTCGTGCGGATTTGGCCCGGAGGGGATTTTTAGAACATACGCTTCGAATTTAAGTGAAAAAGTATACGAATTGTGTTTTTAATCCTGTAGAAGGCTTAGCTTTATTTTTATGTCTCTGTTACCTAACTCCGTCCAAAATAAGCCTCAAAAAGGTTTGTTACATTATTTTAACCTTTCATTAATAATCTTTATTTACTCTGTAAACACATAGCTTAATGTGTACTTATTTATATAGTAGTACACACATATTTTATGGAGCAATTTATTTTCAATGAGCTGCACAAACTTGTTTTCAATAGAATTGCAATATATTAGTATTTAAAATATTTTATGAAACGAAGTCAAATGTTGAATACTTCTTTGGAAACATAAAGTATAACTCTTCGAAGTGAAATGAGAAAACTTTATAATTTCAACTATTTGAATTTTCTGTTTTAAATGTTAACAAATGAAAAATATGTATTGAAAAATTGTGTTTGTTTGAATTATATTTGTTTTATATTCTCTATAAAAGAACTGAGTTATTAATTTATTGTTTAACAGAAACTGTATTCAAAACATTTTCTCATTGTATTTACCTACTATATCTACATAAGATAACATAACATCACGCCTGTAATCCAGGGTTAGGCTGAGTATACACTCAGCCTAACCCTTTGGGGATTACAGGCGTGATGAACCTTATCATACGATAAGGTTCACACATAATAGTACATCCATATTGTCTATATACTTAAAAACAATTTCAGAATTTATTAAAACGTCTGTTAATGGGGGTAAGATCTCAAAAAGATTCCACGACAGTATCTTGGAGCTATTAATTTACTAGATAAACTATACAACAACAACATAATTTGTTATGATATATAAATCCTTGTACAGACAGGATAATGAGTCAATTACACTTGGTAGTATATAATGTACATTCGCCCTACATTTTACATTTAACTGTTTACAACATTTATTTATAGTTGACCGAATTTAATTGAAGCTGTTCTATAAAGAGTAAATGTACATATAATAATAGTAATGTTGAACATAACGATGTCTAAAAAACACATTACCCTCCCTCATTCGGGTAAAAATAAAGTAATAAAGTAGGGATGGTAAAATAAAAGGTAGATATCGATGTTTTTGTAGTTAAAGCCAGGTGTGACAAAATGTTGTGAATTGTGAAGAAATAAGGATGGTATAAGAGAAGATCCGTCATCACATTCTTCTTCTTAGCGTGTCGATGGCAATCTAAATTGTTTCAGACAAGAACTGAGCTACTAGTTTGGCGCTTTCGGTAGCATCCATCAGTTTCTGTAGTAAACAAACAACAGGACACGCAGGGCACGATATTCCGTGCCCCATTGTTTGTAGAACAGCACCACATTGAAAAATGATGACAGAGAAACCACGATATTCCATAATCAAAAATACAAATTTGTAATTATCATCTTCCTAAGCGAGCAAATCATTATTTATATATTAAACAATACATTGTAACTAATTGTATTTTTCTTTATCCTACTATCATGAAACAAAAGACTATGAAACATTAAGATTAATTGTATAGTTGTCAACAATGTACGGACCTGTCAATTCCACGCACGCTACTTTGACCTTTATATCCAATACGTTATTGACACTAAAATGGGATACCAAAATCGTCATAGATAACAGGCCGTGTGTCTTCGTGTACAGATTTTTATCACGTCCCATATATTGAAGTGTTGTCCCTATTCCTTCGTATCTAGGTCATGCATCGTAGTAGAGAGTCGTTTAATCGGCCTTTAATTTGATTTGCGTGCGGAATGGCCGTCCGATAAAGCGCTTAGCTGAAGCAAAATGGGATTTATGGTATGGATAACTCCAGCAAAAAGGGCCCGAATAAATCTTCGCCCTAACTTAATAAAGTCTCCGTTGACGGCTTTATCTGAAGCTGTGACCACGAACAGAGTTTTTTGAATAAAGTAGTATCGTATTTTTACCGAGAGACGGGATTTTCTGATATCTGTTATTTGGACAGTTTTACTTTCACTTCACTTATTTTTCGACACAATGGAAATTCGGAAACCGTTTTGTGAAACTCGCAATTTTTATTTTTATACTTTGTTTGAGTTTACTTAAGCCTTTAATACATTTTCTAAATGAAAGGGTAGCACGATGTTTGTTGAAGGTGACATACTCATCATCTACCTAGCCTTTTCCCAACTATGTTGGGGTCGGCTTCCAACCTAACTGGATGGGGCTGAATATCAGTATTTTACACGGAACGACAGCCTATCTGTCTTTCACAACCCAGTTAGTACCGGTTAACACGATACCCTTTTTGGTAAGACTGGTTGTCAGACTTTCGGGCCACTGACTACCTGTAACGACTGTCAAATATTGATAAGTGAGAGCCGGGACCAACGGTTTTACGTGCTTTCCGAGGCACGGAGGAAACTTGGTATGTTATGGGCGGTCACCCATCCACGGAACAACCTAGGCAAGCGCGGCTTAACCTAAAGATCAATCCGAGCGTCTGTTATTACTTAGCCACGAGCTCCTTGAAGTTGATACACTGACTTTTTGAAACAGTAGCAAGAAAGAAATGCAGATGTAACATAATATTTTATCAATCTTTCACAAGCGCTTTATTAAACATTTTTTTTTAAACTGTTTGTAAACATGTTACTCTAACTGAAGAAGGATAAATCAATGTAACATAATCATCATCATCATCCACAGCCCGACTTTACCCACTGCTGGGTACAGGCTCTTGTGCCAGCCTCCTCCAAGATATTCCCGCGATGTCAACAATGACGTCTGCCTATCTCGCCGCCGAACGACCAACACGAGAAGTGTTACCAGTCCTTGGCATTTAACTATAAAGTATTAAAAACTGAGCTCTTCCTTCTTTGAGACCTAACATTTTTTTACCGCGTCGACGACGCGACGTATCGTATGGTATCCGATTTTTACTCACGGAATCAAATTCAGATGCAATCATAGTACGACGTATTCGTTTTCCGATGCGTCTGACTGCGATTGGATATTTCCAATATATGCCTTGAGGCGAGACTCGGGAATCTCATATCCTATACGTCAGGTGAGACAATCTTTTGGAAACGACATCGTTTTACAATTTTCTTGCTCTTAAAACTTATTGCACTTGAACACTGTTTCAAAATATAACAAAACGTAGGACACAAAATCAGTTTACGAAAAAAAAGAACACAATTAAAACAAAAGTTAAGTAAAATATATTTTTGTAATAAATGCTGAATGAACCTCGTCGGTCCTGGGTTTGATTTCCAAGTCAGGCAAAGTGTTATTGGGTTTTTCCATCAGGAATTTCTCAGTAGCAGCCACGGTAGCTACACACACATTAAGCTTATTGCACGGGACTTAAACATAACTGGCGAAATGTGGTGTAATATTTAGGTACCACTCTGCCTAAACCTTCAGAGAAATATAGGCGAGATGTTTTCGTTTAATGAGAACGTCCTTTTTATTTTTTTATTGGCGACTGTCGAAATGTCAGTCATCTTTGAACAAAATCTAGGGTTCCGTTAGGCGAGAAATAATTCAAATAATACAGCTGTAGTACCACTAGTACTCCGCAGCAAAAATAATAAAAATATGTATTAAATAGCAAAATTATGTCTTAGACTACTTATACTAACAGAGGTAACGAAACCATAGCGAGATCTAACTCGACGTCAACGCCATCTATCGAGCGCATAGGTCAACTCTGGACACTTAATGACTTAATATTAGAACCCGCCGTGGTTTCGCTACATACTTAAACAATCTTTTTAGGCATTTTTTCAGTTATTGATACATTTTCTGATCTGAACAACTGAATGGGCTAATTTGGGATCATGTAAATATAAAGGTAATTTCATCAGGTTACTGTTAATCTAATATTATGTTACCCGTCAATCCAGCTGTCTAACGTGATTGGCAGGTAAAATATTCACAAGAAACTGTGGTACTAATTGACGTGGATTTGTGATTAACGTGGATCCTTATTGTTGTAAAAATTTCAAAAATAATGTTGTAGTCGTCACACAATAAATAATATTATGATAATAGATGATTTCCAGAAATGGTTGGTTTTAGCGGTTATTTTTTATGTTTGTTTTATGCCCTATAAAATTGTTAGCCAACTTGACTATTAACTTAAATACACATCTGTCATTCTATGACAGCCGCATACGATTTAATCAAGCATTTACATTCAGACTGACGAGTGACGACAAAACAGGCACCGGAAGTAAGCGTAAATACCATAGACTATAAACATACACGACAGTCATCATCATCATCATCTGCTTAGCCTTTTCCCAACTTTATTGGGGTCGGCTTCCAGTCTTACCGGACGCAGCTGAATATTTAAAAATAGTACACGACAGTGTTGTTATCTAATATCTTTCTTTTTTTGAACATGGCAAATTGGCGTGGGATATAAATTTACCTAATAATTGATTTCCCTTATGGTTCATTCACAGACACAGGCTCAGATCGGGTGGGTGTTTAAGATAATACAGTGCCATATCAAAAATGGTTATTAAAGATGTATTTCAATTTTCTAGACCAAAATTTGCATGAAATATGTTCACAGAAAGCATAAAGCAGTAATGTGCACATTCACCAAGAGACAAAATTGCGCCGATACAAAAATAGAAGCTGGAATTAAAATCTTCCTCGTTAAAGGGGACTTGGTAAATTAGTCCCATTAATTCCGCGTAGTGATAATCTGCAGGCGACGTATAGTTGATGAAGCGATGTACCGTGAACTCATCTGCCCCCGTAAGCCAAAAAGCAGTAACTCAAGCAGTAAATCCATGTTTCGACAAAACAGGGTTTAATGTGAAATCGTGGGTATCTCTCGTTTTCAGTAAAAATAAGCATGTTTTTAAAACCTGTACTTATGTTAAAAATAGTTTGTAAGTTTATACAGGGATGTAAAAGAAAGGGTATAGTCAAAAAAGGATATGCTACAGACCATCAAACTGAACAATTTTCTCCTTCAAATATCGCAAATCCGAAAAATGTATCAACTCTCCCATACAAAATTTCAATACCTACTCGACCCAAATGTATGGGACAGCTGATAATTTTTTCGCATTAGACCGGTGGCGGCTGACGGGAATAAACCCACTAATACCACGTGCCATAATTATAATGTTTTTCACGCGGGCAAAGTCTTGGGTAGAAGCTAGTGTTCAAATAAAGATACAATTATTATAAAGATGCAAAATATTACAGAATTTTCGATTTTATGAGATAACGCTTTTTGGTTTACGAAGCGAATATCATTTTAGCGAATATTATTGGCCGAGTAGGAATTTCCATGGAGGTATGGTTAGCCCTTTGAGAAGATATGAGTCACATGTGGCTTAATTAATTTGTAACTGAAAAAGGGGAAATGTGGAATGCAATGTTGGCCCCAGTAGTTGGGAGAAATGACTGCGTTTAAATGTAGATATTATTTGTATTTGATTTGTGTATGCCGTTGATATGAGTGGGTTGATGGGGTTGGTGGGGTTGGTGAAGTTGGTTGAGATGGTAAGGTTACGTTAACTGATTGGTTGGTTTTTATTTGTTTATATATTTACTTAAGTTTCAGTATTTTTTTCCAAAGGTTTTTTAGACAACACTAAGCTAATTTCTTTTGAATTCCGTTTCCTTCCTTTTTTTAACCAATTATCTGCAAGCAGCACTTTTAGGTGTAAATAAACTATCAAATTACAAGGTCATCATCATCATCATTCTCTTGCCCTTATCCCAATTTTTTTGGGGTCGGCGCAGCATGTTTTCTTCTTCCATATTCTATACTTCACTATTACTCGTCATCTCATCAGCCACCAATAAAAAAAACAAACGAGAAGTCTCGTCATCAAATTACAAGGTATACCGATCAAATATTATACCGTCTCCCAATTAAAACCCACGCATTAATTACCAGCCACTTCTAAAGCAAATGATGAGCAAGGCAAGTAATCCAAATCCTGCTAAGACTGTAATTTATTACTAATATGTTGGAAGCAGTAGAATTGCTAATGTTGGTAGTTGGTTAGCTCCTTTGTTCCCGATATTAGTTCAAATATTAGATACTAGCTGACCTGCGCGACTTCGTCTGCGTCACATAGGAGAGAGAGAGGGTTTATTAATGTGATCGTAGCGTGACGTTACATAGCCTATAGCCTTCCTCGTTAAATGGGCTATCCAACACTAAAATATTTTTTCAATTCGAACCAGTAGTTCTTGAGATTAGCGCGTTCAACCAAACAAACAAACTCTTCAGCTTTATAATATTAGTATAGATTATATGACTTTGGTAAATCTTCGTGCATCTAAATAAACATTTCAAACGGTAATCTTTCTTGCTTTCTTTCTATAAAAAAGAAGATAATGCAAGCTTTGTTTAGTGTATGGAGCTCAAAAAGAAATAGTTCTGTTATGCTTGCTAGTCTTTACAAAAATACTATAGACCGACCGCTTTAATGAGTCCTCCGCCTTGCTCCATCAAAGGCAAATTAAGCGTCCACAAAGTCTTAACAATATTCCACAGGTTATTTGCTTTAAAATAACCATAATCAACGTAGGTATTACGATACTAACTGAACCAATATGTGATCAACCCTCAGAAAATTCCATTTAAATTGACACCTTCGCGACGACTCATTAAAGCAATCGGTTTATAGAATAGCCAATGAATAGTTCTGTGGGTACCTCAAAATTTTTGAGGTATTTTTTTTTTGTGACGCTATACGAAACCTGCCTTTATAAAAGGAAAAATATTAAAAAAAAACCAACGTCAATATTAAGAAACAGAATAAAGACTAAAGACCAAATACCATTTACTCGACTGGCAGTCGTCAAAGTCTAAAACACAGTATTTCAAGTTTGTATGCGAACGTCGCGGGACCTAAGTGAAGTATTTCGATTTGATTGCAACCAGGGTTTTTTAAATAAAATTAGCCGTGCTTGGAATTCTCCTGTTTAGTATTTATATAGATTGGACAAAGGGTAGTGAGCTCGGTTAATGGAAACCCATTAATTTAAGTCTACGTGGTCTGGGTAGCTAGCTATCAGAAATTCGAAGTTTTGCCAATTCATTTTGTTAAAACAAAAAAAATATATATTTAAAATGGTTTATTCTTAAACCTGTTCAGGTGGAGACTCATCTGAAGTGTAAATGTGGTGTTGCGCCATAAACGATAGGACACTTGATATCATGTCCTGCCTTTCCTCCTGCTTGCACATCACAGGACAGCTCCTGTTCGCTAGATTTTGGGCTGTGGGCCAACCATGACGTCTTATAGCAGGAGCAATTCCAGTGTGGGAGTGAGATGGCGCTAGACGATCTGTATAGCTTTGTCTCTTTCCCACAGTGGAATTACTCCTGCTTTAAGATATCACAGTAACTACCCTGACCACATTTAAATATTGTCGTCGACATACTAAGAAGAAGATACCTCAAGTTATATTTTTGTAAACGAAAAGAGTATGGTCGTTCATATTTTATTAAAATATTTTTGAGAATAGTACCGGTTATATCTAACATTTCCGCAATATTGAAAAATGAGGATAATAGAACAACAAAATTGTTAGGTCTGTTTTGTATACCCTCTCCATATGTTACCTAGTTATTAAGTGAAGCGAAAAACTTTTATGCCTAGGCCTAGAACACGCCAAAAAAAGATAATAGCGAAAGAAATTGAGCGATTGCGTGTCAAACACATATTAGATAGGCTGAACATTTTTCTAAACCCAAGAACATCCTAGGCATAGGTAATCATTATGTTAGCCCCTAAATATACCCCGACAGCTGAAGATAGATCGATGAAATGACAGGCTAAAAGAAAAAAGAACGAGCGGAAAATCGGCACAGGGACCGAATGAATGAAGGCTGAACGGAAGGAACTAAAGCCGGGGGAAAACGGTGAAATGCAACAGCCGCATTGAGCGAGGCAAGGCGAGACCGGATATGACAAAATATGGGTGGCGGGTAGCTGTATATTGTTTTTGAGGACAATTTTATAGCACGCGGGGTGTTTAAAAGTTAAAAAAAGAAGCTAGATAGGGACAGAAAACGAAATCGAATAAAAACTTTACTTTTTGATTGATAGCAAGAATGAATGAGATATGTTTTCGTGGCACATCGCACCACGTCTATTAATCCTTGCTCTGGAGTGCCTTAAGCTGAGCTGATTGATTGAGGTCTCTGATTAAAGAGGAAGTTTCACCAGCACTAAAATGTGTTAAAAAAGGTCAATTTTGGAGCAGTCTCCTTTGACGCAAGAGGAGTTTCCGATTTATGGCAAAAAAAATTGTCTGTACCTCAAACGTTATTTTCTCTTCGGAGTATTTTCGTGATCGTTAATCTTGCTAAGTTAGATCGTCCAGTTTGAAAGTAGGTACCTAATTTATTTGGTTAATAGTCGTCGCATATCTCATCAACTCGGTGTTTGTTCGACGACGTGTTGCCGACACCTGGAGCAATTTAAACCAATTACGGTCTTCAGTTCAGTTATTGACATTGCGTTGCTTATTTTTGACGTTGTTAAGACGTTTTTGTTGAGTTGATGAAGACTCACGAACTTTTAACGTGTTAACAACCATGAAGATTAAATTGATAATTCTTGACTACATCAATGAGCGGAGGTCGAGTAGCTGAATTTTGGGCTGAACTATTTAAAATTTTATGCCATCGACTTGCTAAGACGAAGAAGAAAGTCGGAGTTGAGGCGATATTGGAGTGATGTCAAGTCTACATGTAGTGCGAACCATTAACCGGTGCGGATAATCAGTTAAAAGCTAGGAATGTCTGGTTCAAGACTGCGAATAATCGGGGTAGATGGGACGAGCTTTGAGCTATGTAGGTGCTTATTATGAAGGCTTTTAGCTTGGGACTGAACTGGCGTTTGAGTTGCATTGAATTTGCGTTAGTAGGTCAATTATTTGGAAATTCTGAAGGGGATGGGTTTTTTGAAAGCGATATTGAAATATAAGAAACAACTGTTATGGAACAAAGTCAGGGAATTTAATTTCTAACCAAACCATATTTCGCATATTTAAATCACAACTTTCTTTGACAGTTGTTTTAAATTACTATAACACCTTTGCTCAAGAATTAATTTACCTCATAACACATTGTGTCGTATCAAATTAAAATATTCTTATTCTTTATGTACAATAAAGAAAAAGATTATTATACTTTTATAATTATCAATGCAATTAATAATATTTATTTATTTATTATTCCTTAACACACACATTTGTTTTTACAGGTAAGACCCAAGCTAACAAATTAGTCATAAATTGCAAAATATCCAGTCCAAAGTAACAGGTCTGGGTAGAAGCATAAGTTAGACAGTAGACAACATACTAAGTGCCACCCTCTGGAATTTCGCCAAAGAGCAAGAAAATATGTCCAATCGCCGAGAGACACTATTTAGTATTATTAATGCACAAAATACAGGCGCAATGACATTACGCTGCACTTCGTCACATTGAAGAGTAATTTATTCTCTTCACTCCACGCTACCACCCGATCGATGTCACGCTGGAGCATTCCGCAGTGTGACTCCTCTGTAATTTGCAAGAATAGCTTGAGATCGTCAGCAAATAACAAACAGCTGGCATCTTTAATGACTTCTGGAAGATCATTAATCATAATTATAAATTCTAAAGGTCCTAACTTTGTCCCCTGACTTACCCCCGTAAGAGTAAAATACAAGTCAGAGGTGTAACCAGCTTATTCTACCATCTGTTTGCGTTGCCCAAGTAGCTAGCAAAGAACTCTAGGAGGGCTGGGGTAAAACCGACCCTCGCAAATTTATTTAAAAGTATGTCATTATCCACACTATCAAATGCCTTCCTAAAGTCGAAGTAAGCGACGTCCAGTTGGGCACCAGTCTCCGAGTCCAGCACTGTGGTGGCTTGATTTAAAAATCACATTAAATTTGATTTTGTGCCACGGCCCACACGGAACCCATGCTGCGCATCGTTGAGCTGTGAGGCTACTTGCGAGTGGATAGTTGAACACAACGCGGACTCGAAGACTTTAGCAAAAGCTGACAATACTGCTACTGGTCTATATCCGCTAACATCCGAGCTTGGAGCCCCCTTCGGTACCGGAGTAACCCTAGTCAATTTCCAGCCGTCCGGATACGAGCATTCCCGTAAAAAGCTATTAAATAAATGCATGAGCGGCCGGGCCAGTACTGTCCTACAATCCCTAACGACGAAGGGTGGCACCCCGTCTGGCCCAACCGAACGCTTGGGCTTGAGGCGCGCGAGCGCGGTACTCACCTCGCCGACAGATAGCTGACCCATGTGAACGCGTGTGCCGCGCTCGGGCGCCGTCTGTCCAGCAGCAGTTGCATCCAACCGCGGTGCCACCGCCCCATAAACCGAATGAAAGTAGTCAGCGAACGCCTGAGCACACTTATGCTCTGGCAACGGCACATCATTCCTAGTTATCTTTGGTCTACTACGTTTCGAGCGCTTGCCTCCAATAAAACCCCAAAAGGACCTCGGTTCCTTCACAAACCACACACTTCACTTGTTGCTCCGTACGCCTCTGATAATCGCGGTATGCGGTACTGATTTTGTCTTTGACAAGAGAACGGCAGTGAGAAAATTTAACATAGTCGCTGACGGAACCAGTCTTCTTAAAAGATTTGTGCCACAAAGCCTTCTTCTTAATATGACCTATTATGTCAGCAGTGAACCATGTACTTGCTTCGGCAGTACATATACTAAAATTGGAACGATACAGAGAAGATTAGCATGGCCCCTGCGCAAGGATGACACGCAAAATCGTGAAGCGTTCCACATTTTTAAGCCAGAAACACCGCCCCGGGACCCGATGGCTTGCCTGGCAAAGCCTGGGTCCTGGCCTCTGAGGCTCTCGGGCCCCGACTGGAAGGGCTCCTAAGCGCATGCTTGGAGAGAGGCCAGTTTCCGCTTCGTTGGAAGACGGGGAAGCTGGTCCTCATCCGGAAACCAGGGCGCCCTGCGGACTCTCCGTCCGCATACCGGCCCATCGTGCTGCTCGACGAGGTGGGCAAGCTCTTCGAAAGAGTGATTGCCAACCGCCTTGCCGGGCACCTTGCGGGGATGGGGCCGGATCTTGCGGAACACCAGTTTGGTTTTCGCAAGGGGCGCTCCACGGTGGACGCCATCATGCGCGTGAGAGCCCTCACGACGGGGGACGCGGTGTCCCGGGGCGGGGTCGTCTTGGCGGTGTCTCTTGACATCGCCAACGCCTTCAACTCCATGCCCTGGAGCTGCATTAGGGAGGCACTCCGGTATCACCGGGTGCCAACCTACCTTCGTCGTGTGGTCGGGGACTACTTGACGGATAGGGCCGTCATCTACCCCGGTCAGAGCGGAGAATGGAACCGGCGAGAGATGTCGTGCGGTGTTCCACAGGGATCGGTTCTAGGACCGGCCCTGTGGAACATCGGTTACGACTGGGTGCTGCGCGCCGACCTCCCTACCGGCGTCAGCGTAGTTTGCTACGCTGACGACACGCTGGTACTGGCACAAGGGAGGTCGCACGAGGCGGCGGCCGAAAACATGACACGCGGGGTTGCGATAGTCGTGGATAGGATCCGGCAATTGGGTCTCGAGGTGGCATTGCACAAGTCCGAGGCCATGTGTTTTCATGGGCCTCGGAATGCGCCACCGTCGGGATCCCTACTGACGGCAGGAGGGGTTTCCATCGGCGTCGGGTCGACGTTGAAGTACCTAGGACTCGTTCTCGACAGCCGGTGGAAATTCGTGGAGCACTTCCGACGTTTGGCTCCCAAACTGGAACGGACAGGGGCTGCCTTCAAGCGGCTCTTGCCCAACCTGAGGGGTCCAAACGCCTCCTGCCGGAGGCTATACGCGGGGGTCGTGCGGTCCATGGCCCTTTACGGGGCCCCGGTGTGGGCGCGTTCTTTGAGGCGGCAAGCCGCCCACTACCTGAACGCGCCCCAAAAGGTGATAGCCATAAGGCTAATCCGGGGGTACCGCACGATCTCCGGCGAGGCGGCTAGCCTCCTTGCCGGATTGCCGCCATGGGATCTGGAGGCGATAGTCCTCGCGCGCCTGCATGAATGGCGCGCGGAGGCACTACGTCGGGGGGAGACTCCGCTGCCGCGGCAAATTGCCGCTCAGCGGACAGACCTCCGGCGTGATCTCATGGCGACATGGAGAGAGCGACTAATGCAACCCCGTGCAGGGCACGCTACCATTGTGGCGATAAGTCCCCTCTTTGAGGAGTGGTTAGAGAGGCGCCACGGCGCCCTCACCTACCGCCTGACGCAGATCCTCACCGGACACGGTTGTTTCGGGAGGTTCCTGCACCGAATCGGGCGGGAGGAAACGCCCGGGTGTTTCCACTGCGAGGATCGTCCGGAGGACACGGTGGAGCACACCGTAGAGGTCTGCCCCGCTTGGGCGGAGCACCGCCGTGTCCTTGTAGCGGCGATTGGCGGCGGCGATCTCTCGCGTCCGACCCTGGTTCAAGCCATGGTCCGGAGCGAGAGGGAATGGGAAGCCGTCACCACCTTCTGTGAAGCAGTCATGCTAGTGAAGGAGGTGGCGGGACGTGAGAGGGAAAGAACCTCACGTCCCAGCCGCCGCGGGAGACGCCCTGGGCGTCGGGGGTCACGTGGTGGCTCCCGGCCACCGTAGGCGCGGGCCTGTGGACGGCGAGTTATGGGCTAGCTCGCCGTCCGGCCGTCTTATGACGACAGGCCGTGTCGACGGCGCGTTCGTGTTCCACGCGCGCCTCAAAGAGATGTCAGCAACCGAGTAGGGGTCCGCATGGGCCGATGCCTGCCAGAGCTGCGGGACTGTTCGAAAGAGACACCGTGGCCCTGGAACACAAAGGGCAAAGAAGGAACATGGATGGGTTTTAGTCAGTACAAGTCTGACACTCCCTTCCGCTCCGCCCAGAGTGGGGGGGGTCATTTGATGATTTCCCATCCAAAAAAAAAAAAAAAAAAAAAAAGCAGTGAACCATTCATTGTAGTTATAACGAAAGTAATCACCCTTGGAGCTCTTTCTTGGAGTGCTATCATCCAAAATCCTATAAAATATATCATAAAATATTCTATATGCTTCGTCAACATTGGTCGTTTCATACAGGGCGCTCCAGTCTACCCCTGCAAGTCCCAAGTACAAAGAATGGAAGTGCGCCTTCCTATATTTCCATCGTGGTAGGGAGGTAGAAGCCTGCGGAACAGAGTAACCAGGGCTAGAAGTCGCCCGCACCCGACTTATACTCACTCGTAGCGGCGGATGCTGCGGGTCTATGCATGACAAACACTCCCCACATTCCTCATTTACTACAATATCACCTACAGGCAAAGTAGTTAGGACTACATCGAGCGTGCGATTGTTGCCATTAAGAATATTGTTACTTTGGCGAAACCCACAGAAGGTGACAAAGTATTCATAATAACATTGTACTTCTTGGTTTGTTGAATACATATTTAAATCAGCTACTAAAACAACTTTATCATAGCTAACACATTACTGCTCTAGTAAATGGAACATAAACATATATTCCCTTTAGCCTTAGGTGGAATATACGCAACACAACACAAAAAAAAAAGTATTTTGACGGTATACCGTCGCACATACGATTTCGAACGGGTGGTGGTTCAAGCTAGCGTTATTGGGTAACGGTACTCTGCGTAAGTCGAGAGCTCCGCGCGGTGTGGCGATTAGCATGACCCATCCGTGCGGTCACATCTAATTATCGTGTATCCGCTTGGAGCCAGTTCTCCATCATGTATCGAGACATTAATTCCATTTTCGGTTATGGCTACCAAATCAACCATAGACCCAAGGATATTAATATGAAATGATTTCAACTTTGTGCGTAAGCCTCTCACGTTCTGGTAGAAAAGATCTAACGAGCACTTGGGTTTCTTGCCACTAGCTTGCTAACACCAATCCCAACGGTTGCGAGTGGGAATTATTTAAAATACTAGTATTAGCATACCGACACTGTAAATCATTCCTATTTCGTCGTTCAGTACGCTGTTCACTGAGAACACCCATCGACTGCGCGTGCACTGTCGCCGGTGTGAATCTCGGAGCTCGTATCCCCCCGCTGTTCGCGGGGACGCCTCGGAAACCAGTCAGACAACTTCACTCCTGCGGGCCACGTCGCTGGCGTGTTTATGCTCTCACTTAAGCTCTCAGGAAAAGCAATTACGAAGGCAACGTGTCTAGTAGTCTTAATTAAGCGTTTCTCAACAATATATTGGTCACAATGTTGAAGCTTGTTCAAATAGGTGAGCACGCTTTGCTCCGTCGTCTCCGGCTTGAAAGACCAAGCCTGCAAATATTTAACCTTTTCTACCGTTTTAAGCTCGTCATCCTCTTGTCCGCTGCCAGTGACCACTCGCCATTTTAAATAACGTGTCTTGCGCGCCAGTTGCCACCCTTCATCGGAGGTAATGTTTTCGTGGTGATTATTTCTTTTGTCAACCTTGTGCGTTTCTGCTGAATTCGTGGCTCGACATTCCAATGATGATAAAGTTGCTCTTGTGGGTAGATTGGGATTTGCACTCGTAGCAGTCACCGTAGATGTCTTCAACAAATTATTTGTGTCACCTACGTCATCATCGGTCCTTGGTTTTGCAGTCCACTTTTGACTTTAGCGCTAGAAATAAGCTTGCTTGGCGCATAGGACGCTGCGTAGTCGCTGGAATCGCTGGCTTCTCTTGACCGCCGTCGGCATCCAATTGCTTCGGAGGGACAGATTTCGGTGTACCCTCAATAGCTAACGTTAAAAATTTCAATGATTCCTCTTGCTTAAGTATAATTATGGTTTGCTCATCAATTTTGCACTCGAGAGCACTGATTTTTGTCGCGAGTTCACTAACTACTTTATGTAGCTCACGCACTACACCTTCAAGGGCCTTCTGGTTCAATATTATAAATTTAAAATACGTAAATACTGGGAGCTGTACTACAGTGCACGGAGTACCCACCACCTATTTATAATAGCTTATGTACTACCGAGCTCACTGACGGTGGACCACTTTTCAACCTTTTTACTTAGGGCATAAGGGTGCAAAGTGGCACACGGTCAGTTAACTTGATAGTACAAAGACGAGTTTAACCCAAAATTAGGTTCTCTTAGGCGCGAATTACACAGAAACGACGTAAAGTGAAGAACATTCGCTTCAAAACATTTTCATAGAAATAGTACGTAGGCGACGTGTCCTGAATTACACTCAAGCTGCGCGGGGCAGGCACCCCGTTCTTTCGTTTCCTTATAAAATCCACGCCTGCGCTGCGTCGCACCGTCATCTTACACCTTTCCTGTGTAATTCACGCCTTGGAGCCAATCTCATTGTGATAATAAGATTTGCGAAAGATGATACCTAATACGGGTGCACAATTAGTACATTTAGAAACTTTATTTTAAATCTAAAATCGTAATATAACATACAGAAAAGAAAGAAGTTTCTTAATTGTTATTGTTACTATTTGTAATCGAAACTTAATGATAAGAAAACATTATTAAAATGTAATTACATAACAAAGAAACTGATAATACAATAATAGTAAACAATTTCGAACCGGACTTGTCCCCGCGATAACACAATACGTTTTCTATTTTTAACACAACCCAACAGATTTTTATTCGGTTGTATTTTAAACTGTTTTTTTGGTGGCCATTTTTTAAATTTATGCTTAACTCATTATGATATTAGTGTAAGTGTAAAGCTTTCTTATCATAATGCATGATTTAACTAAGAATTTCGTAAACTGAACAATCATACATAGTTAAACTTTTAAATCTCTGAAAAATTAATAGCTGAAAATAATTAGGAACGATGACAAAAATCCAAAATCTGCGCTTTATTTACTTTATTTTGTAGAACTCGCAGGAGATGGCGGGGCGAGCTGGACAAAACTAACGACCAGTGGTCCACATTGGCCCTGGATCCAATAATTTGGAATGGAGAGAGGACTTTGCCCAGCAGTGGGATGACACAGGCTAACAAAAATAAATATAGATACGTATTTATTTACTTTAAAATAACGTAACATCACGCCTATTATCGCTGAAGGGTTAAGCCGAGGTATAACTTATTAAAGTACACCCACATTTCGCCAGTTATGTTGAAGTATGCCTGCATGGGGCAGGCGAGCCTTTTGCCATCAACCGGGCATAAATCTAGACTCCGTGGCTGCTGCTGAGAAATTCCTGATAGAGAAAAACTCAATAACACTTTGCCCGGGAATACAGGACCTCATGCTCAGCGGTCGCACTAAACTGACCACTTAACCATAATTCATAGTTCTCGAGTTCGAAGCCAAGACCTCGATTTTTCGGATTCATGTGCGTAGGATAATTATCACTTAGTTCGATGAAGGAAAACATCGTGAGGAAATCAGCATGTCAGTGCGATATTTCGTGAAGGCATGTAAAGCCAAGTCAGAGGCCCATGGGCGGCATAAAAAATCTGACACCAGGTTAGGTACTACTAACCCCACGATGTAGAAAGGAAATCAAGATTAAACTCCAAAATCTGGAAAAAAAAATTAGGTACGATGACAAAACTCCAAAAACTGCGTTTTATTTTGTAGACTTGTTTTCGTGCAAAAACAATACCTATAGATACGTACTTACGCCTTTTTTTTCCAGTGAGTAATTTTTAAATCTGATTTTATTGAGTTTAAAATCTCATTCAAATAGGTACCAGCTGGTTATCGTCCCCTACAAATTGTGATATAATTGAGGAAAATTGGCAACAAAATGGTTGGGCGTAGGGTTATCAATTCACGCTAGACCCAGTGATCTATTATTATGATGAGAAGATTTTAGGAGGAAAACCACTAATTTTACTCGTATAAATTGTAAATAATCATTCTTCTGGAGAATTCATGGTTTTAAAAGATTTTTTTATTTCTCTAAACTCTTATTGGCTTTCGAGTCGTAAGTTCTCTCGGTTTATTTTAGGAATCTTCTTATATGTGCCTGCTATTATTTTTTTATTAGATGTGACAGTACCCACCCACTAGGTTGTCGAGGTCAGATAGGCAGGCACTCCATATAAAATATTGGTATTCCGCTGCATCCGGTTAGACTGGAAGCCGACCCTAACATAGTTGGGAAAAGGGCTAAGCAGATGATGATAATTATGATAATTACCCACGCCAAGCTGCAGTGCGCTTGCAATCACGAGTCCAATACAGGGGTCAGCGGTGGACAAATCAAATATTATTGTCAGCGTTCATTACAACAAACTATCATTAACACTAAAAACGGGATATTAACCATGTTTACCTTTCATTTTGAGTTATTTCGGCGCTGTTGCAAGCACCATGATCACAGATAAACCTAGCCTTTTCCCAATTATGTTAGGGTCGGCTTCCAGTCTAACCTGATGCAGCTGAATACCAGTATTTAACATGGATCGACTGCCTATCTGACCTCTACATCCCAGCACTAGGGACTAGGTAATGCGATACCCTTTAGTAAGACTGCTTGTCAGAATTTTTGGGCCACTGTCTACCTGTAACGACTGTCAAAGATCTACAAATGACAGCCGGGACCAACGGCTTAACGTGATTTCCGAGGCACGGAGGAAACTCGGTATGTAATGGGAGGTCACTTATCCACAGACCAACCTAGGCAAGCACGGCTTAACCTAAAAATCGATCCGAACGGCTGTTATTATTTAGCCACGAGCTCCTCATACCGATACATATCTAAAATAAATATCATCATATTAACGTTGACGATCAACATTATCATAACCGTTCCTTACCAGTAATAGTGAGAAAATGAAATTCTATTTACACAATAAAGTCCCCCTATAAATGTTATGTATATTTATTTATCGCAGGAACAGTCGACGGTGTCGCTTAATGTAAAGTTATGGCGCCCATAGGAACTCGGCTTGTAAACATGTGCTGCAAAACACCGTTATTTATGTATGTACGGTTTTTTGTTTTGTACCGGTTTTTGGTACTGTTGCAGTTTTGTTTTGTAAACAAAATACTTTAGTAGAATCGAGAGGAGGCCGTTGCCTAAAAGTGGAATGTAGTACAGGCTTGAAAAGAATTGATGCAAGAAATAGTAGTATGATTAGATTTTAAGTGTACCTTTTTTAAAATTAGCCCATTCTAGTTTTAATACCACACATATACAAGGTGTTAACGGACCCTTCACGAAGCCGTCAACTAAGCATTCTGTACATCAAATTAGGTAACTCTACGCAAGAACCATTGCCGTGGAACGATTTTTTCTTAGGGTGAAAAATTACGTTTTACGGTAGGACTAGAAGTAACGCACTCAAAACATTGTGCTGATTGATGCATTGAATAGTATCGAGGTTATGAAGGTATTAAAAGTAAAGTTATAACATTAAAAACTTGTAAAACTGTTGGAACTTTGACCTCCAATATCTCCGTAACTAGAAGGTTTCCAAATATGATTAAATATTCAAAAGCATACTGTATAGAACTGGCTACTGCGGGTTGGTGGCTGTCAACCCACCAATCCGAAGTAGCTAGTCCTTCTACCAGAAGGGAAATCTGGGTCCCAGTACTAGGTAGTTGAAACGTTCCTTAGAGGCGGATCATCGGTTTGTTTTTTTTCTATACAGCGTGTACTAGAAAGTTTTTGAAAGTGTTTGTATTTCATGGTGTGAATAAGACCATCAAACTGAACAACTTCCTCCATGGGTCCACCGCCTAAAAATCAGCTGTCCCATACATTTGGGTCGAGTAGGTATTGACGTTTTGAACTGGACAGCTGACCTCATAATACTTATTGTTCTTCCGTAATCAATTTTTACCAGATGGAATTTCCACAAGTTGTTTTGTTCGGGTAAGATAACTTTAAATGTAATTAATTATGTGATGACACAACCTTTGACCAACAACAATGTGATTTATCATAAATTACTAAATTATCTGCCTGCCTATATTCATTAGATAAGAAGATTGCTGAGCATATATAGGTAACTTGGATTCGAACCCCAAGCTGGGTAATTTTTTTTTTGGGAAATGGTTCTGCCCGAAGTAAGCATTGGTACTAATTGATGTCTCACGGAATCGTATTACTGGGATAAAAAGTTATTTCAGACTATAATCTATCTCTGTGCCAAATTTCATCCAGATCCGTTCACCCGTTCGGGCGTGATTGAGTAACAAACATCCATCCATCCATCAAAATTTTAGCATTTATAATACTAGTAAGATTGTCCCTTTAGTAGAAAACAGGTGTGAGGTTCAGCAATATATTTTCAATAGCCAGCAATTTCAGCCATTTACATTTCAGCCATGAAACGCTCCTAAAAATATTCACAAAGTTGCCTGGAAAGTTTTCTAGATCTTACCAATAATGCGTATAGTTTTTCTATCGGTTCGGATTCTCGGCCTTTCGATAGTTGTTCAGAACTAAACGTTCAAATAAAACAAAGATCATAGTCTCATCACGTTGCGAGGGATTGAAAGTTAGACCAATAACCATCTGGAGCACGTTTACAATGTTTCTCGGTTTTGCTACACTTGTGTGGAATGAAAATCGTAGGCGCAGATAAGGGAAATAAAATGATTTGGAAGAAATAAACTAGTCTTTAGATATTTAAAAGTAGGTTTAATAATTATTTACATACAATATAATCATCATAACAACACGCATGTAATCCCCGAAGGGTTAGGCAGGGGGGTATCTAAATTATAACACCCATATTTTGCCAGTTATGTTTAAGTCCCATGTAAGTAGCCAATTGACACCAACTAAACTCCGTAGCTGCTACTGACAAATTCTTGATGAAAAAATCCAGTAACATTTTACCCGACCCGGGAATGGAACCCAGACCTCATGCTTAGTAGCCGCGCTTGCGACTACTTAACCAACCTCACATCACTCCTGTAATCCGAAAAAAAAACAGGTGTGCCTTAGTAGTTACCCACATAGCCTGCGCTGGCCTGTGGACGGCGAGTTATGGGTTAGCTCGCCGTCCGGCCATCTTATGACGACAGGCCGTGTCGACGGCGCGTTCGTGTTCCACGCGCGCCTCAAAGATATGTCAGCAATCAAGTAGGGGTCCGCATGGGCCGATGCCTGCCAGGGCTGCGGGACTGTTCGAAAGAGATACCGTGGCCCTGGAACACAAAGGGCAAAGAAGGAACATGAATGGGTTTTAGTCAGTACAAGTCTGACACTCCCCTCCGCTCCGCCCAGAGTGGGGGGGGGGGGGGGGTCATTTGATGATTTCCCATCCGGAAAAAAAAACCCACATAGCCTCAATTGTTTTAAATTCCATGTGATAGAGGGCGAGTGTATTTACTTCTGCAGGACCTAGAAAATTGTTCCAAAACTTTCCTCGCATTTACTCATGACGTTGGCATGTAAGCGGTTTTGCCCTAAGTTTACCCCACAAAGCCGTAGGCAAAAGTTGACTACAAATAAATAAATAAAAGAGATGTCCAGTGCAAATAAGCCGAGGTTTTAACACACCAGACATGTCCCTTAATTCTAAAGTTTCTGTTTGTTTAGGTAGCCCGCAGAGGATTCGAGTCTCCTAAACTTTTTACGAGACTTTAAAAACTTGTTTTTTTGCGACGTGATCACTCGCCCAGCGGTGTAAACTTATGTGGGTAGCCCAAAAAGAGAATTATTTTAGTTTGAAAAGAACGTGAATTTATAGTTGTGGAAAAATTTTCAACCTACTCGTGAGTTCGTGCAAATGGAATCTTGAAAAGTTTTTTTTTATAGAGCACTATTATTTATTTCAGTCGCACGGGACCGGTCAATGTGGTGACACTTGGGGAAGGCCTATGTCCAGCAGTGGACGTCTTTCGGCTGAAATGATGATGATGATTATTTACTTCTATCATTGAAATTCTATAAGTCCCAACTTGTACTTTCATATACAAGAATTTCCACCAAAATATAACATAAATTCGTCCCTCTAAATAACACAGAAAGCATTAAGTAAAACTGCTGAAAGTGACACGAAATACCATAAACATCTCTTCCATGACGTGCTGACTCAACTTTTTTTCCTCAAATCCAACTTGTGTTATTACTTTCATCTACCTCTTTATATTCATTCGACGATCCTGCTTAGGGGCTACATTATTGGCATCGATATAACACGAAGCATCCCGCATGTCATTTCGTTGCCTCGAGGCGCAAGAAATTGCACGAAATACATCTATGATACTCGACCAGGATCGCTAGACCTGGCGCGTCCCCCTGATACGAAGTAAACTATTTATTCTGCGGATCATCGAGGTGTGGAATAAGAGGTCTGGTGTTATTGGTCGTGTTGTGCTATTCGTGTGTGCTCCATGCACCCCTAGGGCATATTGGACGCAATCTGTGATACCTGACGTGGCTGGGAATTTCATTATAGTCTATTGACTGCTCATGACGAGAGTTTAGATTGAAGTGTGACGTCATTGTTTGCAGCAAATAGGAGATGCGTGTCGCAGTATACGCTTTCGGAGATTATGTGCTGTGGTTCTAGTGCGAAGCTGTAAATATCCAAGCTTTGTTGATGTCGAGAAGGCGAGAGAGCACGTTCGGTTACTAAATAAACGGTTTTATTAAAGAGGTCAGGGTTAGTACACACTTATTCTGCACGGCAGCATTTTTAAATAACAAAGCCGACCAACGGAATTACTTCACATCATCATCTGCCTAGCCTTTTCCCAACTATGTTGGGGCGGCTTCCAGTCTAACCGGATACAGCTGAATATTTGTATTTTACATGGAGGGACTGCCTATGTGACCTGCATAGTTAGGTGACCTCCACAACCCAGTTAGTACTGAGCAATATGATACCCGTTGGTAAGACTGGTTGTCAGACTTTCGGCTCACTGACTACCTGTAACGACTGTCAAAGCTCTTCAAATGACAGCCGGTGCTTTCCGAGGCAGGGGGGAAACTCGGTATGTAATAGATGGTCACCCCTCTACAGATTACTTCACATTCATCTTTAATTCGGCTCACGCTAATCAGCAAACTAAGTTTGGCAGCAGTCCTCGTCGAAAGGGTCCAACGGGTTAACGTGCTTTCCGAGGCACGGAGGAAACTCGGTATGTAATAGATGGTCACCCATCTACAGATTACTTCACATTCATCTTCAACTTACATCACCGGGTCGAATCGGAGGAATTCGAGCTAAGTCGAGTAACTTTTTACCGAACGGACATCTACTTATATGAATATTAATTAGAATTTGCCGCTCGCATACAGGGTGGAAGGGACCTATTCAGTAAGAACGTCATTCTGAACCCCCACGTAGACATTTTTCATCGGTAATATAAAAAAACAGCTTTTTCCTACAAAAGTGCAATATCTACACGGACAAAATGTATGGTAAAGAAAGAAAGAAAGAAAAAAAAAAAATTATTAAACAAAGTGCAAGTGCAATATATTTTTTTTTTTTGGTTAACTATCTTTTGCCCGCGTGCGAATCGCCCGCGTGGATGACGAAAAATATCCGATAACTTATCTTCATCCCCCTTTTTAACCCTTCGGGGGTAGAATTATCAAAAAACGCTAAGACATGCTGAGACACGTATCAATTTATTTTCAATAGTTAGCCTAAACACAAAATTTGAAGATCCTAACTTCAAAACTGAGGGAGTTTCATATAACCTTGCATCCCCTATTTCACAACTTAAGGGGTGGAATTCCCAAAAATCCTTTCTTAGTGGACACTTACTCTTCACAAAGAACACACCCTCCAAGTTTCATGTCTCTAGGACCAGCGGTTTGGGCTGTGTGTTGATATATCACCCAGTCAGTCAGTCAGTCCGTTTACCATTTTATATATATAGATTACCGAGGAGCTCGTGGCTAAATAATAACAGCCGCTCGGGTCGACTTTAGGTTAAGCCGTGCTTGCCTAGGTTGGTCTGTGGATGAGTGACCGCCCATTGCATACCGAGTTTCCGCCGTGCCTTGGAAAGCACGTTAAGCCGTTGGTCCCGGCTGTCATTTGTAGATCTTTGACAGTCGTTAGGTAGTCAGTGGCCCAAAAAGTCTGACAACCAGTCTTACCAAGGGGTATCGTTACCCGGTACTAACTGGGTTGTGGAGGTCAGATAGGCAGTCGCTCCATGTAAAATACTGGTATTCAGCTGCATCCGGTTAGACTGGAAGCCGACCCCAATATAGTTGGGAAAAGGCTAGGCAGATGATGATATATAGATTACCGATGAACAAAAACTCTATGTCCGGGGTTCAGAATGATGAACTGAATACGTGGTAGCCGTTTGGGCGTCGGTGTCTCTTCCACCCTGGTGCATTTGACCAGGGCATGTCTCTAGCACTACGCATGTTGTTTCTTCTAGCCGTAATGTTTATGATCTTGTTTCGGTCGAATTACTTGTCAGTAATGCCATCTATCGGTGACGCAATGAAAAAGTTTACAACTTGAATAATGTTGAATCATTAATAATTTGAGGGAACTGTATAAGTATTTCATGTATAAGTATTTCTTGACAAGCAATTTGTTGAGGGAATTAATAGTGTCTTTTTTTATGATACACTCGCAAAACAGAAACACTCAAAACTTTAGCGCAGCGCTCGGAGTGCGGCGGGAATTCTAAAACGTCTGGAATTTCCAAAAATGAGAGAAAAGTACAACACACTTTTTTACCAACACGAAAAATCCAGGACGGACAACAAACAAACGCTATTTTTGACAAACATACAACTAACCCATACGGGCACTGAAACACAAACCTGAATCGGACAAAGCAAGTTCCCAAATTACATACTCAGATTACAACGAAATCCCCCAACAATATCCGTAGACTCATGTCAACAAACCTACAGTACCTACCTACATAGTATAATACAGGGTGAATTTCGTAGAGAGCTTAATCTGAAACTATAAATAGTTTTGTAGCAGATTTTGATAAAGACTAAATTGAACTCGTTGATTTTGAAAAAAGAACACACCTCATGCTATGGCCTACCCTAGAATTCAAGCGTGACGTAAATATTAAATAAATTCGAACGGTATGCATTTGCACTTTTTGCTTTTTTTTATTAAAGCATTATAAATAACACCTATAGATATGAATTAGGTCTAAAAACTAAGTAAATAAAGAGTGTAAATAGACCCTTAACGAAGCCGAATGGCACTTGTTCTCCCCGTCATTGCGATATTTTTTTTGTTCTAGACCATACCTGGGAACCTTCTAGTTACGGAGATGTTGGGGATCAAAAGTTCCAACTTTTTTACAAGTTTTTTGTAAATACGTGTTTTTAATGTAAGATTTTTACTTTAAACACCTCCACGACCCTCGTACTATGCAATCCATCCATCAGCACAATGCTTTGTGTGCGTTCCATCGAGTCCTACCGTAAAACCTGATTTTTCACCCCAAAAAAAAATATAAACGTTTCCCAGCAATAATTTTTGCGTAAAGTTACTTATTTTGATGTACAGAATGTTTGGTTGACGGCTTCGTGAAGGGTCTGTTTACACCCTGTATAACGTGCGAAAAGAGTATTTGAAAATGTATGTTACTTGTATACTGCGGTTTCGGGCCCACTAATCTTTGTGTAATGTTTGCGTTGACATATCCTATGTCGCTTACAACAACCAAATTCAGTTCAGCCAAACAGCAAACTAAAAATCCACCCTGTATTAGGGTACCTACGTACAGACATCCGTAGGTAGGGAAACTGCACCCTTAGGGGACATGAAACAGCATTTTCATTGATTCCCACCGCGGTCATTGTCCCGCAATAGACGACAGTCACTAACATTTACCGCTGCATAATTTTACTGCTATTTTATAACTTGCATTTTTATTCTTTGGGGGAATGATAAATCTACGTTTATAGGCTTTGTGGGGACTGTGTGTTTGTTTATACGTAGTGAAATTATGGAGGTGGGTATATCTACTGAAGCAGTGATAGTCTAGTTGTGTGACCGTCGGACTGGCATGTCATAGGTCTCGAGTTCGAATCCAAGACCGCACCTCTGATTTTTTGGATTCATATGCCTATTGTATTATTATCACTTGCTTCTGTGAAGGAAAACGTCGTAAGGAAACCAGCATGCCTGGGAGATATTTCTCGACGGCATGTAAAACCGTCATAGGCCCGTGGGTGGCATAAAAACGCTGACACCAGGTTAGGCACTAACCACACGATAAAGAAGAAATACAGTGGCCTATCTTCCCGATACTAGCTGTTACTGTTGTTTAAACTTGCTTGTAGGTGTGCATCTAAGACCAAAATATTTTGCGATCATGGTGAAAGGACTAGCCAATCGATCGAAGTCGATTGCCCAGAGTGCGCCAGGCGTAACAAAAGGCCGGGAGTACTCCTTTCATGCAGTCGCCAATCTTCACAGATGGAGGTTCGTGGACGGCTTATATCTCAAGTGCGTATGCAGCGTTTCCCCACTGACAGTGCCTCATCTTCCATTTTGTGCTGTATTCGTGTTACTTATTCACTTAATAACCCTAAGACTGCATCAGTGAGCGGAGTTTGTGTAGTAGAATTTAGGACTTTGGATTTTGTTGCCAAGAGCCTCGACCAATACCTGAGGAGGCTCTCGTTACGCAGCTAGATCAAGGGGTTGATTCAGAAATCGGTACTCCTGGACACGGCTCGTATTGTTAGGAGGTCCTCTCTTTAGAGTCCTGACCGCTGGTAGCTTGGACCCTGTTCCTGATACCGGTGGGCTACTATTTTTTATTTTTTTTCCTATTTTTTTTTAAAGAAATTTTTGAAAATGAATAATGAATTTAAAACTATGTGTACATTTAGGCACACGATGTTTATAAGTAAAATATTTTAACTGAAATATTTTAATAATAGCTGTATGTCATGAGAATATTGGATCTTTAAATAAACAAGTCCAGAGTTTTTTTTTATATAATTCCAGATTCAAGCCAAAGCAAGCAAATGCTTTTTCTACAGTATTGCGAATAATTTTTGGAAGGAACCTGTTCCATGATGTGATGATGACATTTTACGTACTTATCAACACGAAAGAATAAATTACGCCATACTTTCTAATGGGCAATATTTTCCCGGAAAAACCCGAGCAAAACCGGGGTGCTTCGCTAGTGGTAGATAAATATTTTATAGACAATTTGTGGCTATAAAACTTCATAACAGAAGTTGGAGTTTGTCGTTGAAGTACAGTTGATTTTACTAAAGTTTTTATGCTTGTTTTAAACCATGTTATTTGAAATTGTTACAAGTTATGAGAATTTTCGTTCGAATTTTCCTTTACCTTCGTTCTATTTTAAGAAATATGTATAGAAATGATTGCAGCTCGTAAAACTACACTAGACACACGTACACTGTGTTACTATGGAGCGAGATATTGTGATGACAATGCAAGTAGAGAGAACAATGCACACTCTCTCGCTTATAGATTTAGATTAACAAAGACATCATGTTCTTCAATGCGATCTATAAGGAATGATAGACCCATGTTCACGTCATAATCTTAGATGTCATCTATTGCAGGTGGTTTCACAAAACATAATCAGCCGTTCTCAGTGTTGGGATACAGGCCTCTTCTCTATGATTCGATTAATTATACAAAGTGCCTGCCTAGGACGTACGAGCTACGACGTGTTAGTCAGCCAAATATTCCAATTGTTTCACTTGGTAACTGAGTGTGTCTTATCCCAAATTGAGAAGAAAAAAAAATATTTCTGCATTCTAAAATAACTTAACATAACATCACGCCTGTAATCCCCAAAGGGTTAGACAGAGGTGTACCTTATAATACACCCATATTTCGCCAGTTATGTTTAGTCCCATGTAACCGGGGGCAAGCCTATTGCCATCAACTGGTCACAAATCCGGACTCCGTGGCTACTACTGAGAAATTCTTGATGGAAAAACCCAATAACAATTTACTCGACCCGGAAATCGTACTCAGAACCTCATGCTCAGCATACGCGATTGAGACCACCAGATCAACGAAGAAGATATAGATCTTACCATTGAATCGATAGATCAGGCGCATTAGGTGTCAGTTTCAACCCTCGCGGCCTCGCACTGAACGTGTTATACTGTGATCATCAATCTGCTTGCCGGCGGCGTAATTACCCCAGGGAAGGTTCGATATAGCGATCTATGGGATGAAAAGCGTCTCCAACAATAGCTGTCTATACTTCAATAATGTTTTGTCAGCAAGCCCGTATTTTTAATATACAGGTTGAATTTTTTGAGTGGGCGTGGATGGTCGAGTCCGAAACTATGGGGAATAGCGAAAAATACTCCAAGGAGTCTCGAGCCCGATTTTAATGAAATCTAAAACTACATCATTGGATTTTTGGAAAATCAATATCCTTAGCCAGAAATCAAATCCTTTGATTTTGAAAAAAAAAACACACACTGTATTATTACACCATTCGATAGTGTCGGTAATAGGGCTCAAATTCTGGGAAGTAATGGCATGCGGCAAATTTAAGTCACTAAGGTTCTAATTAAAATAACGTTTCTCAACGATTTTTATTAAAAGAGTAGAAAATCTTAATTAAATTGAAGTAAGTATTCTTCTAAAACACTCGATAAAGTGTTGAACAACTGCTTTCAACTTTACTCAATTTTATCCCTTTGGCTCAAACTCCCCGACTCTGCCCGAGCTGTTATTACAACTATCAAGTACAAAGAAACTATTGAAACTGTACCTCACTGAAGGAAACTTCCATTCAACATGATTGCTTCCGGCCAAACCGTTTACTGTAAAAATTAATAGTTTCAAACTTCGCAAGTTGAGCTGGTGGTAACTTGTGGATTTAATTTCATTTAATTTTGTTATATTTGCTTATATACATATAAACCTTCCTCTTGAATCACTCTATCTATTAAAAAATAACCGCATCAAAATCCGTTGCGAAGTTTTAAAGATCTAAGCATACATAGGGACAGACAGCGGGAAGCGACTTTGTTTTATACTAACGTTTATATTTAAGTTTCTCCGGGTATTTGTGACTTAAAGTAAACGTTCTGTACATTTAAATTAAATTCCTCTATTTATCTTTCATACCCATTTTTAACCTTTATTATATATATTTATATATTATTTATTTTATATTTCATAAAAAAATAGGTGTATTTTTATAAAAAAAATAGTGGAACCAACAGTAGCTTGGACCCTTCTCCCGACACTGTGTCAGGAACAGGGTCCAAGCTACCAGTGGTTAGGGCTCCAGAGACAGGAACCTCCTCACAGTGCGATCCGTATCGAGGAGTACTGCTTTCTGAATTAGGCTCTTGATCCAACCGCCTAAGGAGAACCTCGAAAGACGTTCGTAGAGGCTCTTGGCCATCAGGCCATTGGCCGTTACTGCAATCGGCGTTCTCTGTGCTGTCATACCAAAGTCTCGGTAGAACCACGAACAAAAAATGTGATTATCCAGGTACCTGCTATAAAGTAAATTACTTTTATTACTCATCAAATAAATCCACGTGATTGGTGAATGTCCTATCCCAGTTCAAGAACCCGCAGCAAACTTATTTACGAGCATTGTAAACAAACCATTACTGTATCAGTAAATTACCTACCCGTTAGTAGTAAGACTCAATTGGAAGTAGTTTTATTGCATCGCCTGAGGGGTGCTTTGCAATCTTGGGATTCCAAAACATTAGATAGGTACTGTGAGGGGAAACAAATGGTTGTAATTATACACGCTACATGGTTATTTTGGCGCGTGGCCATAATCGGAACTAACCCCGCCATGAATTTCTTCAGAGATTTCCACAAATGTTTACCAGCAGCGCCCTTTTGACAAAACACGCTTCACTGTAGTCGTAATTTATTGTGATTTATGCAATAAACTATTTTATGCATGAAGGTATATTTATTGTTTTATTTTAATAGTTATTTAAAATAAAAATTTAATTTTGGTATTTTTTGATTTTTCGGTAGCGAAAAAACAGAAAAGCAAATTAAAATGCAAAAAGCCAACGTCACGCGGTGTTCCCAGGCGGTCACCCATCCAAGTACTGACCGCGCCCGATGTTGCTTAACTTCGGTGATCGGACGAGAACCGGTGTATTCAACGTAGTATGGACGTTGGCGATTACTATGGCGAAATTATCGACCATAATACATTTGGAAAAAAATGGTAAAGTGCGCGACGGACGATTCTGTTACACAAAAAGATCAAGGTTTGTGTGATTGGCAGACGGTCAGATTTGTTGGCACTCATTAGTTTAGAAATTAATAAAATAAATGTGATAAATAATTATAAAACGCCTCAAACACATTTATATTTTTCCAAAACATTACTGAAGCATAACATTTAAACACACGAACCAAAACAAAAACAAACTTACCCACATTTATTAGAACCATTTCCCAAGCAAAACATTGAAAGATAATCTTCGACTCCGTACGAGCTTCAAGCAAAGCCCTGATTAAAAGCCTTTGTTTCCAAGAAAGTCGAGCTAAACAAGAAAATGTTTACTTTCTACTCACTGCAGCTTCAAAAGAAGTCGCTAATAACTCTATTACTAAGTTCCTAACACTACTCTGCAGTGTTCGTGCGGCGTATTGCTGGACAAAGGAGATTTACAGCTGTAGTGGCTTTCCTAGGCAATGTGCTAACGCGATAAATTCTCGAAAATGTGCGAAGTGGCCAATAAAGTACGCTTGAGGAGAAAATAACAAGAGTGAGTTGGGGCGAAATGGTGTCTTATTTACTAGGTAGTGTTATAATTATATTAGGTCTTTACCTATGAAATTGGAGATTTGTATGAAAATTTTAAAAACAAAAATGTTTGTATTTTTTATTTATTTTTAGCTTATCTAGCTTTTTTATCTTTCCGATTTGACGCAAGTGCTTTAATGTCGTTTTGACACTAACTCCAAGGCCCGCAGCAAGCTCAGCCGTAGATTGAGTTGGATCCGTTTCCACTACCGCCTTCAATTAGTCGTTGTCGACAATGGTTACCGGCCGACCGCGAGGCTTATTCTTCAACTCAAAATTTCCAGATTTAAAACGATTGAACTAATAATGAACCTTGTTTATGCAAGCAGTGTTAGGCCCGTACACGTCGTTAATGTTTTGTGTTGTTTGCGCAGCGGTATGTCACGTAGGGACTCATATTCGAAAATTGTACGAATTTTCAGTTTATCCATGGCGCCAAAAACTACCACAATTTCACAAAAACAAAACTATCTAAAAACAAATGACTGAATTTGAAATTAAAAGAACACGGCTTTCGAATAAAATTTATTTGAATTTCGAATTGCGCGCCAATCCACAGATAATTAAATCTGAAAATGCTGGTTATTAAATCTCCAATTACATAGGTAAAGACCTATTATTACATGTTAAAAATGAAACCTGAAATAAACACGTAAATCGGAGTAGTGGTTCTGGTTATAAGTCCTGTTTTAAGGTTTCACGGTAGATGGTAGACAGATTTGTCTGCTCTTAACAATTTATTTTCCATCCACCCGCATTCTCCAGTCAACCCGCGATTGTGGCGCTTGCAACAGCGTCGAAATATCGGGAGATCAAAATAATGAACAATCACGGAAGATCTCCCGTAAGTGACAGTGTAAGTTTGGTTATAAGTGTTATTTTAATGAGTTAAGTACAAAAAGCTGCTAAATTAATAGATAATTATGTTGACGATTAATTTCTTGATCTCGATTGCAGGACTATAGAAAGACCTTTCACCAGCAGTGAGATATAACTGGTTAGCAAAACAATGTCGTTCTCATTTTTTAGCATAGTAGCTAGATAAGATGGATGAAAAAAGATTGCATTTAGCGGAGATGAGAATATGAGTATATTAGAGGAAGCTTGAAAGTTGCGCCTGTTACAGAAAAGTTGAAAGGGAATCGACTGTCTTGGTGGATATATTATTGTGATGAGGAGGGACTAAAAGAGTGAAGAATATAAATGTGGAAGACCAAGGAAACGATGGATGGATAGAGCGAGGAATTAAATGAAAGAAAAAGGTGTAAACTGTGTGACGGTTGACAGGGCAGAAACATGTTGTATCGACCCCAAGTAACATGGGATAAGGGCTGAAAGATGACGAGGTAGCTAACCGAACTAAGTTTTGTTATAAGTTTTTGTAATAATTGGAGAGTAATCTGCGTACATCATCATCATTTCAGCCGAAAAACGTCCACTGCTGGACATAGGCCTCCCCCAAGTGTCGCCACATTGACCGGTCCCGTGCGTCTCGCATCCAGCGGATCCCTGCAACCTTTACCAGGTCATCGGTTCACCTAGTGTGAGGCCTTCCAACGCAACGTCTTCCAGTTCGCGGTCGCCACTCCAGAACTTTCTGGCCCCATCGGCCATCCGTTCTGCGAGCAATTTGCCCTGCCCACTGCCACTTCAGTTTGACTATTCTTCGGGCTACGTCGGTAACCTTGGTTCTCTTGCGGACTTTCTAATTCTGAAAAAAAAAAACCCTCAATTCTTCGTAGATGGGCCTATAACGCGTTACACAGTAATCATTATAGGTTTTAATGCTCCAAATATATAATTCTCGCCCTAAAAGTATTCAGATTGACTTTTACGACATAACACATAAAAGTGGCCATTATCATTATCATTATTTTTCGCCCCAAATGTAACGGTGGTGGAGTTTTCTCAGCTTTAGCTCACTGTGTCAAGGTTGCCATTTTGAATTCTCTTGAGCAAATATTTGTGCGACGAGAATGAATGAAGACTCACAAATGAATGAATGACCGCAGGTGCGCTGAGTTTCAAGATCGAATCTCTGCATTGGAATTGGAAAAAAATAATAATGATACGAGTTAAAATTAAATTACAGATCAACCAGACATGTAACATAACATCACGCCTGCAATAGGGGGCGAGCCTATTGCCATCAATCGAACGCAAATCCAGACTCCGTGGCTGCTACTGAGAAATTCCTGATGGAAAAACCCAATAACACTTTATCCGACCTGGGAATCGTACCCAGGACCTCCTGTTCAGCATTCGCGCATGCGACCGCTAGACCAACGAGGCAGTCAGACATGAAAATGTAAGCCAATTAAAACAAATATGAGTTCAACAGAGTACCTACTTAGAATATGGCAAATAAAATAATGGCAATAAAAAGATAAAGCAGGTAAAAAAGTAACAATACAGTTAGGCGAACAGACTTTTTAAGGACACAGTTCGTACAGTGGTCAAGCCACCCAATTTCAAAGTGTATCGCTCGCTATCAGCAAGTTAAATACAGCTATGCGAATATACAGCAGCGCTGTATCAAGTAAACAGACAGTTTTGTCGGGAGCAGGGGAGCTCTTTATTGAATCGAATCCAAAGACCGACTGTCGAGCTTACCGAGTGCACGCTCTTTTATAAGACGATGCCCCCACTTTGTAACCCCTCCACGACAACTCTGTCCGTTGACGCACTGCAGTACGTCACGTGTCTACTTTGATACAAAATGTGCTAAATGTAATAAGACTTATATTATAAAGTAATCAAATAATACAAGAATAATTGTCGTAAATAAACAATGGTGAATTTACAAAGTAAATCATTTTAAAATTAAAGCAACATGTCATTAATTGTTTTGAGCAAAACTATCGGTCACACTTATTTATCGAAATAAGTTACCAAAAATCATTTAGTGGAACTTTTGATAGTTAAAATCAATTAAAATAAGAAATTCAATTCTTAAAAAAATTTGATGACTACCCACAATTTTAATTTGACAACCAACTCCGACATGTATATGTAATCACGCATTCTTTCCAAATAAATTATTTTTACTTACTCCTGTACCTATTTTTCTGTTAGTTATAATGATAAGTAGAAAGACGAGTCTAAGTATAAAGGCAAGTGCAGCGTGGAACACCCTCCCAGTTAGACTGACAAATTTAAAAAGATTGCTGAATTACACAGACTAATTGACGTAGTCAGAAAACTAGGTGTTGTGGTTAATCTTGGGAGAAGCCTTATGTCCAGCGGTGGACTGCAATAGGCTGATTTCATTAATAAATCTACACAATTTTTTACGACTACTCAAAAAAATATTCTTTCTGTTGAAGAGCCAAACAAGTTTTATAAAAATAAACTCATAACAATTATGTCCCGTCATGAGTTTTCACAGTATTAACTTCAAGTTACGGTCATTATTTTAAAAGTGACTTGTCCAGCATCACTTAATAAGAGGATCCACGAAGTAGACTTTGCTGGAGAGGGTTGACTATGACCAAGTTTAACGAAAAACTAACTTTTCTTTGAAAGTCAAATGCGTTCAGAAAATTGAGGCGGCTTCAGACAACTAAATTCAGCGCCACGAAAAAGTTCAAACAAGACTTTAACATTATGTACATAAAATCTAATTTTAACAAGTCCTATTAAAGTTTTTGGCGTTTGGTATAATTTTATCATTTTGAAAAGGTCAATTTAATATGCATTAATGTAGAAGCAAAAAGTTTTGATACTTGTTGTTACTTCAGGGCTTTTATGCAATTTTTGCGGCTTTACGAGAATAACCATTTTATCAAAGCAAATGAAATTCAAACGTTAACTGCTAATTTTTTATCGGATCTCAAAGATCTAAACCAATTTACCACCACTGGAAGATTACTGAATAGACTCGGTTGGGACTTTATAAGAAAACTAGTGGACTGTATGATTTATAGGTGTATGAGTTGTAGGTGGTATAATATTTGAAGACTGTATAATGAAATGTACGGAGTGGCCGGCCTCTGTGAGCTCAGTGTCGTGGTAGGGCGCGCAGCCGGGTTCGGTACCCCGAGCCCCGCGCCCTCCCCGCGGTTATCCACGCATATGTGAGGCGCCGACATTACCTTTTTTTATTAATAGGCGATAGACTACTTTGTTGGGCAAGTAATTGCAAGTGTTACTGCTGAGCATGAGGTCTTGGATTTGAGTTCCAGGTAGTGCATAGTGTTATCAGATTTTTCAGTAGCCGGAGTCTCGCTTTGTACCCAGGTTATTGGTGTACGCTTGCACGCAACGCACTCATCACATCACGCATGTAATCCCCGAAGGTTTAGGCAGAGGTGTGCCTAGTAGTACACCCACATTTCGCCAGTTATGATGTAATAGGGGGGGGGGGGGGAGCCTTTTACCATTAACCGGACACAAATCCAGACTTTGTGGCTGCTACTGTAAATTTCACTGTGAATTTTACTGGGGATCGAACCTAGGAGCTCATGCTCAACAGTCGCGCTTGCGACTACTAGACAGACACGCACGTGTTAAAATAAATAAAAGGAATAAAAGCAACATTGAAGAGCAATTAATTAGCACATACTTATTTACTCAAAGAATATTATCATTTTAGAACAGAATAGTGAAATGAAAGTACTTAGTTAAGGAAACATAAATTTTAATTTAATATTTCATAACAACTAAGTATAGTATTGTACATATAACTACACATTTATTGATTAAAAAATAGCCTTTCATAGTTATACTTATCTATTATTTTCTTCGGGAGCTCCGTACCAGTCAACGTTTCAAGCCATGATCTGATGAAGTCGGAACACTCGCTTTTATAAGCGGCGACAAACAAGTATGATTCATGTTACCATAAACGATGACAAGCAAATATGATTCACACTTATTTGCTATCAAATATTTAAAAACACCTTTAAAATGATGTTATTTACTATACCGTTACTGCATTTAATTAGAAATTAATTATTACTTTATATTACAACACGAAATACGTTAGCATAAGCATAATCAGCCTATTAATGTTCCCACTGCTGGGACACAGGCCTCCTCTCTATGAGAGGGAATGGGCTATAATCCACCACGCGGGCCCAGTGCGGGTTGCTAGATGTCACATGTCTTCGAATTTTTTGGTTCTAGGACATGCCGGTTTCCTCACGATGCGAATATACGAAATACGTTGTTATGCATTAATTACATCGGTATAAATCTAACACACGTATGCACGCAGTCATGCGTGCACGTGCGGCTGTACTATAGGTATAGCTCGAAGATAGTCAATAGATTTTCCTCTGCAAAATAAAAGAAACTAACATTTTCTTGTATCAGAAAAACCCTTTTTTTTTTTTTTTTTTTTTTTGGTGGTCCAGGGCCACGGTGTCTCTTTCGAACAGTCCCGCAGCTCTGGCAGGATCAGAAAAACCCTGACACACTCAAATAGTTTTAATGGTATTCCTAACAATGTACAAAAAGATTTCTCAAGATGTTAACACTTTTGATTCAGTTAGTCAAGGGAGGGTACAATTCACTCCCAGATGGAGAGGAAACTTTGCACTCTCGACTTCCCTCTCTGGCCGTAATGACTGAAGTTTTGTGTTTTTCTTGTCGTTGGTGCTTTACGACGATTTACTAGACCCTGGCTTTCTTTGGACCGAAATCTTTAAGGTCATCTTAAATTATGTTAGGATAGAAAAGGCATTAAATTAATCCTGGTTATTAGATTAGTGACGTAACAAACATCTTGGCGGAATTTTCAGTTAACAAAAATACCTTTTTTAAGAGTCTCAAAATATGAGAATACTGAATTTGTAATTACTATGTAAGCATAGTAATTACAAATTCACCTTGCACCTTGAGAAATTCTTTTCGATTTTTCTTTAACCTCGTTTTTTTTATTGAATGACTTTGACAACTCTTAAACACAGTTTAGATGTGCTGATCGCGTTCAGTTGCATTTGTGTCATTCCCCGTAAAAATGTAAACTATAATGAAGTCATAAAATCACCCTCCAGGTCCCTTAAAAAAAAAAAATATGATCACAACTCCGGACTTGAATACATTGCAAAATATTATTGAAAAATTAAACAACCAATATTTACAGATTTTCATATGAAAACATCCGTCAAAGTTTATTTGCTTTTTTTTGTAAAAAAATGTAGGCTTACTCAATTTGAGGGTTTGCGAACGAATTTACAGTTGGATGAACCCGTGGACCAACCCTAGTAGTAAATAACTAAACGTAGGGTTGTACGGCAAAAAATTCATGCATGGCTCCAAACTTTGAACCTTATGCTGTGAGTCCAGTGTAAGCTATGCTTGAAGAACTGAAAATTTTGCAAGAAATTATACAGTGTGTTCAGGTAAACGCGGGTCATTATTTAAGACAGTGCAGTATAGAAATTATACCAATGTTACTACGTCATCTACGCCAAGTAATCTCACTTTGAAGTATACATCAGCTGTTAGATACGTTTTACCGACTTATTGTGATCTTAGATGTACGGAGATGCTTCGTCGGCCGCTGCCTGCTAGAGGCAAGAACTTAAACACACTAAGACATAAATAACGTAGAGGAACTGGTAGTTTTGAAGACGGCCCGTGACAGAAGTAGTGCGCTCGATGCTCTTTTGATATCACGAATTATCGTATAACCTGCTTTCATCTCCAGACACCGCTGGTGCAACGATTTCATGCTAACTAAAGTTCTACAAAACATTGTTCCTCTCAGAAATTTTCGAACATAGTTTTAAACTAAAACGTCACAAGTGAACACGACTTTCACAGAAAATTCCGTAATCTAAAACTCTCTAGCACCCCTATGCTCAGTCGTGTCACTTCGCCCGCATCACTCGCCAAAAGTGGAAACTACCCCTGCCTAGTCAAGTGGAATGGAACTGCGCCAAAGGGACTTGCTTGCATTGGAGTCCTGGCCTTACTTTGGCCTCCCACTGTACCCAGTGCGTTGTGGGATTTGATTTATTCCTATTGAGGCCTCAAGTGGGACTTTAGAACTCAACCGCTTGACCATTGCTTGTGGAAAAGGGTACCGTAAATTATGTTCGGCACTTTGTTGTGCAAGTGTTCAAGGCCCACAGGCTGTACTGGGACAAGTATTTTATTCGTAAATATTTTTGCATAGCATTTTCGTGGATGATTAACGAGCCTTCCGGGGTTTTGATTTTTTTTTTCTACTTTATTTGGCGTGGCGTATGTTTTGGACCGGTTCAGAAGTTTGCCAAACTTTTTTCAATATTTTTGCCGGAGTAAATAAAAAAAGAAACAATACTGCATGCTGCCAACTTTTTCTGTCACAGATCCTGTATCCGTGACAAATAATAAATGCGTTACTGAGAGTATTCATAACACATGTGCTTCATCCACAAGTACAAATACGTTATCTGAATATCAACTTTCAACAAATTAACGTCACAACCCAAATTACCATGCTACCAACCGTACAAGCAAGCACTTAATACTAACACTTGACCCTTTAATCTAATTTTTCATACTACCAACGATAATGGTCTCTCGGTGGAAGCAGACAGTTATATATAGTTACTTCGACCTCTAATGGACTTAACCAGAGAACTATAAATTCCAACCGCCCCTTTCTAAAAGGATAATCACACAGACAACTCAGAAGCAAATGGGAATTTAGGGCTCCCAGGGCGGAGGCCTAATTGACAAAACATACTCGATTACAGCTCGTCCCTTCAAGTTGGTAGTGAAAACAAATTGGTGTGCCAATGACTTTTGTAACAAAATTAATTAGGGACCGCGTGATTTGGAATGTTTTTTTGTGACGGTTCGACGCTGGTGCTCAGGCAGGCGTGAGACGGTGTTCGTGGATGACTTTGCGGTTGGAAAAAAAAGTTTTCGTTTTTATGGGTGGGTGTGGGTTGAGGAAAGGAAGATAATGTAGAGGGTTGGCTTATAAAGTCATTTTTAAATACAGAAGGTTGAAATACTGCCTACAACAAGAAAAACAATATAGTTGTATTGCTCGGCCCGTGGTCCATATGTCTTTTTTTTACACCAGGAATTTCTCCTGTATCGTGGGTGCGTTTACAAACATTTAAACTTACATGCACAAACAGCTACACCCGTAATCACTATCTACAGACCATACAAATTTTTTTCCGTGCGAGAATCGAACCAGTAAAGTTTGGCAAATCGCGCCAAACACGGCTCAAAAATATATTAAAACTAACGCTACTATTTTAAGTCAGTCATAACCATAATCATCATCAGTCTACAGCAGTCCACTGCTGGACATAGGTCTCTTCAATCACACTTCATTCTTCGCGATACTAGATGGCATAATTTCACTACTTCATTTTCTTGTACCTTCTTGATCAACTTACCTTTGTTAACATTACCGAAGAGTTAAGTAATTATAAGTTCTTTGAAACTGTTATGAACAGTTGAGTACTTAGTTAAGAAGTTAACTTTAAGTTCAAACTTCAAGTTTTAGAAACTATACTTCTTAGGTAGGTACGCGTTTTTCATACACCTTTCTGTTACAAAAAGTCCAATGTTTTAACTATATGTATAAAACTTCCTATAGTTTGTACATTGATATAGGTTTTTTAATATATCAATGAGTTTGTACAATAAAATACCTACAAAAGCGGAACAAACTTTAATGTTATCTTACTAAAGTTCAATATTTTATACCAAAATAATATTAACTTAGGTAGTCCATTTTTAGACCTTTCCTGTGCTAAGTAACTTTCTGAAGAATAACTCGGTCAGTAAGTACCTAAAACGTGTAAAAAAAGTTATCAAAAAGGTTGTTTACAGGAGCCGACACGATCGCTACTCGATCAATCATAAAAATATAGGCGGAAAGTTTGACATTAATTTTTTACTGTCACATACATTAAAGTACTAACTTTATTATACATTCTTCGAGGGATAAACATAGCCCGGGGTTGAATTGACGTAGAACTTCGATAAAAGGACTTATTTTGACAAATCACTTGTTAGTTTGAGGTCGTCAGAGTTCTTTCTTTCTTTTTTTTTTTAAAACGTTGCCCCACACTAGGAATTGGTCGTGTATCGCGTTTACAAACATTTAAACTCACATACACACACAGCCAGACCCGGAACAACTACCTGTAGATCATACAAATATTTGTTTCGTGTGGGAATCGCACCCGCGACACGCAGCGCAGCAGTCAATCGCTCAGCCACTGCGCCTAACGTGCCGTCACATAGGATAGTTGTCGACATAGGTGACAGAAAAAGTAAGCTGAAGTGGCAATAAGCTGGCCATATGGGCCGTAGAATAAATGACGATGAGACCGCGATTAAATATGTAAAGGATCAGTTTAACTTGCGGAAAAACTGCGGACTAGCTAAGCTAAGCTAAAAGCGGTACCTTTTAGCTTAGCTTAGCTTAGTGTTTATCGTAGTTGTGTAAATCACTAGATGTTGTTTATAATAATTCATGCTCCTCCGATATTTACTTATAGTAATACAAAAATAACTACTTCGTTGGTGCTTCGTTGGTCTAGTGGTCAAAAGTGCGACTGCTGAGCATGAGGTCCTAGGTTCGATTCCCGGGACGGGCAAGTTGTTATTGGGTTTTTCCTTCAGCAATGTCTCAGTAATAGCCACGGGGTCTGGATTTGTACCCGGCTGATGGCAATAGGCTCGCAACCTATTACATGGAACTTAACATAACTAGTGAAATATGGAGGTACTTTTAGGTCCACCTCTGCCTAACCCTTCGGGGATTACAAGTGTGATGTTTTGTTATATAATACAAAAATAAGTAAAGAATTTTAACGATCCTTTCTTTCCTATTTGTTACAATGTACGCGTATAACTAGTGAATTCGCTGAATGACAGACTAAGATATTTCTTATTTTGTCGGATGATATAAACAATCTTTTATCGAAAGTAATATTTCATTGAAAAAGACGTTAAAAAATGGATGAAGGGTAGACTAAGTTCATCGATTAATCAACAAACCTTTTCCAATCGTCTGGATTTTTATTATGTTTGAAATATGAAAAATGTAATGGGCAAAGAAATCTTAGTAATCACTAAGCTGGTCGACGATGAAAACTTTATTTTTGGAATAGTATCGAATGGTACCAAAATTTAGCAATTTTTTTTGAATATAGTATTTAATTACTATTCTAATATTTATCTAGTTTGGCGAGAATAATGACAATCTTTTTGTGTTTATATTACTTTCACGATTTTAATCTCTTATTAACATTAGAGCCGGAAATCTAAGTTCTTCCTGATTTTGGAAACATGCAAAACACATCATCATCATTTCAGCAGAAAGACGTCCACTGCTGGACATAGGCCTCCCCCAAGTGTCGCCACATTGACCGGTACCGTGCGACTCGCATCCAGCGGATCCCTGCAACCTTCATCAGGTCATCGGTCCACCTAGTGGGAGGCAAAACACAATGCTCATAAAATTTTCAAAATACCCACAAGACGACCAATATCCGCCACTAAGGCGAGCCATTGACCAATAAGTATTAATAGTGGAAGAAATTGTTTTTCAACGACAGTAAAAACTTATATTTGTAAGTATAACATAAGCATAATCAGCCTATTAATGTTCCCACTGCTGGGACGCAGGCCTCCTCTCTATGAGAGGGAATGGGCTATAATCCACCACGCGGGACCAGTGCAGGTTGGTAGATGTCACATGTCTTCGAATTTTTGGTTCTAGGACATGCCGGTTTCCTCACGATGTTTTCCTTCACAGTTTTTAGAGCAGTGGTAATGAAATAACTGGATTTTTATTGAATGAAATGACTTACACAAAGTAATGCGCCTGGCGGGGTTCGGACCCACGACTTACTGCTCGTAAGTCGGGGTCTCCACCTCTGGGCCACCGCTGCTCATATATCATTATATTTGTAAGAAAGAAAGAAAAATAGTAAATAGGAAAACAAAAAAAAAATAGTTATCCTTACACTGCATCGTATAAAGAATAGGTATACTTTGTAAGTAAAGGTTGATGGTAACGCTGCTGGTCGACAAAATCAAAACCACAGCCCAAAACACTATCAAAAACGCATCTCTATAGTACTACAATCCACCTTTACGCTAATAAATGGAAATCCTAGCTACAAAACGGGAATTTTACATCTTCCTTACTCAACAAAGTTCCAAACTACCTAACTATTTAATAAACATCAATTAAGCACACGAACAAATGTACCCACATCAAACTAAGGGAACAGCACTTGAGTACCATCGTCGTTCCTAGCGTAAACTTGTTTCATTTAATACAGAACTTGTTTAAGCTAGAAACTCATACACACTAAACACTCAACTTAATACAGCACAAGTTTATCAAGCTAACAAAGTTGCGCAATACTGCGACTGAATCGATACAAAAAGTAGTTGTCGATAGCAATATTGGTGGAGTTAGTAAATGGAGTAATAATGAACAGCAGGACACAAGAAGTACATTCCAATTGGATGAGCTTGTGTTTAAATATCATTTGAGTCTGTGGGGATTTTTATGACAAATCTAATAAGCTAATTTTGGGTGCCTTCCTCTTGGACGTGGAAGTTGGAACTTTGTGTAGTTGTTTTGTTAATGGGTGTAAAAGTACCCATAATGAAACCGCAAGGCATTTAACTTGTTCTCCCCGTCATTGCAATCATTTTTTTTTTATCTAGACCATACCTGAGAACCTTCTAGTTACTGAGATATCGGGGGTCAAAGTTCCAACATGTTCACTTTTTTTTTTTTAAATACCTACCTGTTTTTTTAATATTATAACATTACTTTTAATTCCTCCACGAAGTACCCCCGTACTATTCAATGCATCCATGAGTTTTACCGTAAGACGTGATTTTTCACCCAGAAAAAAGTCGTTTCCCAGCAATATTTTTTGCATAGAGTTACTTAGTTTGATGTACAGAATGCTGGGTTGACGGCGTCGTGAAGGGTCCGCTTACACCCTGCAAATGACAGTACATTCATTTGTATTTAAAAATTCGCTCCAGCATCGCAGACTATTTACAAACACAAACATCTGATATCAATACCAGTTATTACGTATAAAATACAGCTGTATTCCTAAAGTTGCAATTAACAGCACCTTTGCAAATTCTATTTTTAATCGTTCAATGACAGTATTCTGGCTGGTTGCACAAAAGCTGGAATAGAAGAATTATTTGAAACCAGAACTACCATTAACTTACTCACTAGAAACGGTAAACGATACCTTCTTTGAAATAACTAGAAGTTGTCGCTCCGTTGAGCTTGCAAAGAGTTTGTATAGACAGCTTTTGCTACCGACTTTACTTCCTACTTTTATGGTGGAAATAAAATGAAAGGACGGTTTACAGGTTTTCATTTAGAGACCTTACAATGGGTCGAAGTGCCAGTCATGTTAGATATTAACTGTTAGGGTATGAGGAACTCTGAGGCGTTTACGACGTAGCGACGATGACTGATAGTCTATTAAGTATACGATAATGGTGTTCTAGGGGTTTATTATTGCTTTAGTAACTAGTTAATTGAGGAATTTATTGAGTGTTATTATTTATAAGAATTTACGAATATAAACAAGCTTCAAGCCAATTTTAAATAATGATTATATGGGTCATTATAATAAGGAGGGATGAAACGCATGTGACTAAAAGAGGACATGAACGTTGATGGATAGAGAGGGAGAGGAAGGATAAAGAAAAGATGGATGGATTGTGTGAAGACTGATATGAAAGAGAAATTAGTAAATGATGCCGTGACGGCTGACAAGGGAGAATGGAAGAAGAAAATGTGTTGCGTCGACCTCAAATAGAATGGGACGAGGGCAGGAAGATGATTATATTGGTCATTATTTAGAAGTGCTAACGACATAAGAACAACTCACGAACAAGAACAAAACCAAGAACAAGAACTGGAAGACGTTGCGTTGGAAGGCCTCCCACTAGGTGGACCGATGACCTGGTAAACGTTGCAGGGATCCGCTGGATGCGAGACGCACGGGACCGGTCAATGTGGCGTCACTTGGGGGAGGCCTATGTCCAGCAGTGGACGTCTTTCGGCTATAATGATGATGATGATGATGAATGACATAAGAGATTTTTCAAAAAAAAAGTCTTAGGTAGATTGAATCAGCACCAAAATGCTTGAAAGACTAGTAATAAAACTACTACAAGAGATATTAGTTGTCTTTTGACAACAGAAAAGGCCGTGGTCACAAACAAATCTTCAAGGTTCAAAAAATCCCAGCACACAATCCTACCAACCGATTCTGTCACCATAGCTGCCGCTAAATTTATATTTTATAGGCTCTGGCCGCCAAAAATCAATTTAAGACAAGGAAGTTAAAAGAAGGGGTCGCTTACCCGCTTATCTATCGTTGGCAGCTGTGCTGAACAACCCGATGGGCTGAGGGTCCAATGTTTTTATTAATATCGAATTTTTGTCTCTCTACGCCTTGTTTTTCTTGCGATCAGAGAGAATATTATCAAGGCATATTAAGTGGGGGGAATATTTACGTTTTTATCAAGAGTTTCACAGTATTCGTGGGTTAAATAAATCGGCGAGCTGTTTTTGGTGTTGTCGCAGATTTGTTTATTGCATTGTATTGCAAGAATGCTCCTAATTACTTTAGTATATTTTATATAAACTATTGCACACTGTAGGCGAGCCACATTACCGCATAGCATTTTTTTTTTAATGCGGTGTACTATAGTAATGTTATGTGTCCATTTGTGTGCGAGCCCGCCCGCCGATTTTTATTTGCAAGGAATGGCTTTAGTGTGTGCTTTTTCCACGGTATCTGTTGTCTTTGGCTAGAAAATTGAAAACCATATTTAGTTTTTTATTTGCCATCTTTTGTTATTTACAATGAAAGACGTGTGTATGTCTCAGTCTAAAGTTATATAAAAAAAAAACTAATGTTTTTTTTATAAAATTACGATCGCATTGTCTTTCGATACAAAAGGTAAAAAAGGATTTAAGAATCTAACTCCTACGTAAACGTGTAAATATAAACAAACAATGTCTGTTTTCACTATCAGTTAGCTACACAATGAGTGCCCGAATATGACTGCACTGTTTGAATTTGAACTCTAGCCTATGAGCCGAATGCTGAAAATCCAACAAAATAAATAATTTAGGTATCTATCAGTCATGGACTCATTATTATAACAGACTTGTTTTCTATTTTTCTCATTACGTTAACCTTAAAAAATATTTAAAAGACTGGCATTTTCTTTTATAACAAACAAAACTGGAATCTATTGAATAGAGGATTCTTTTTAGGTAACCTAAACAAATTTTAGACTGTTTTGTATACCTTATGCTAGAAAATTACTTGTTTTTTGTTATTTTACTGGTATTAGAATGTTGTTGTTATTCAGACAGACTTTGAGGATTTCCAGACTTCTGTTTTATCCAAACAATTGCAAACTAAAGATTTAAAAAAAGACTAAAACTTAAAGTTAAAATCCCATCATCTTCCTGGCCTTGTCCCATATTACTTGGGGTCGGCGCAACACGTTTTTTTCTTCCATTCTCCCCTGTCAACCGTCATGCAATCATTTACACCTTTTTCACATTCCTGACACAATCCATCCATCTTTTCATTGGTCTTGTTCTCCCTCTCCATCCATCAACATTTATATTCATCACTCTTTTAGTCACATGCGATGCGTCCCTCCTCATCACAGGTCCATACCAAGACAGTCGATTCCTTTTCAACTTTTCTGTAACTGGCGGAACTCTCAAACTTCCTCTAATATGCTCATTCCTTATTTTATCCATTCTTGTCACACCACACGTCCTCCTCATCATCATCATTTCAGCCGAAAGACGTCCACTGCTGGACATAGGCCTCCCTCAAGAGCCACCACATTGACCGGTCCCGTGCGACTTGCATCCAGCGGATCCCCGCAACTTTCACCAGGTCATCGGTCCACCTAGTGGGAGGCCTTCCAACGCAACATTCTCAAACTGTATACTTTCAAAAACAGCGCATTTGAAATCCTCTTAAAATTCGGTACCAACATAATGTTCCAGTATATCAGAGTAAATGCAAATACACTCTGTATCTGCACAATGGCCAGCAATGCAGGTGACATCCGAATTTACTCGCGTCGCATTTTCTCGAAATCGGACCTCTGCTCACCGATTCAGAACTTTGCGATAACTCATTTGACATTTCGATTCGATTCGATATACCCACAATAGTCGCATGGATTGTCTAACTAGTGGTTATTTTATTGATGTTGTATCGAATCATGGCTAAAGCTTGGCATTACCAGGACATTATTTGATAAAGATGATTTGATTCAGGCAAAATTTTGCGTAGATAATATTATGTTACTGGTTACTGTTAGCTTGCGATAACCCACTGCTGGGCCCACTACTGTTCTATGGCTGGGCCAAGGCCTCTTACCGAGACTTCCATTCAAGGCCAATGTGGACCACTGGTCTCTGGTTTTGTCTAGGTCGTCTCGCCAAAAATTTGTACTCACTTAGTGTATTTTGACTGAATCAAAAGTTGACCTTTCGCATTGGTCATAATTAACGCGAATCTCCCGTAGACATGGGAATCGAATCAAAAAAAGAAAAACCGTCGCATCATAGATATCTTAAATAATATTTAATTATTTCTTATAGTTTCATATTTTAGAATAAGTAATAACATCAATTTTTAACCGCCAATAACTCAATTATTTACGAGGCATCAGTGACCATTCATTTTGGAACCATTGCCAAATCGTTTACTCGTTTAAAATTGAATCGTAAGCTAAAGAATAAAGGTAGTTATCAGCTTAAATAGTTAGGTAGCAAACGCCTGCAAACAATGTGATATTATAACACCAGACTAAAACAATGTTACAAAGATATCGACAGGAGCTTTAAACTTCGACCCCTCAGAACAGTAAAACTAAAGATATTGCAGAAATGTTACTTTGGGGGAACATTTTATTTTACTGTAAGTGGTTGATTATTCAGATCAATAGTTACTTAGTATTTTTTATGTTTCTTTTACAAACTTGCTTTATATTCACGTTTTCTCATTTGTGTTTTATTTGAGACATTTCATAAACTTTTATATTTGCACGGTTTAGCCGTCAGTTTTAACTCGGCAGGTCTCAAAGGCTTTTTTAAAAATTTAATCGCACCAAAATACAAAATTAAAATAATTATTTGGGTGGTAACTATGGAAGTAAGTAGTTGTATCTTTAGTGATGTAAAAGATAAATGTTACTACTAAGGTAAGAACTGATGTTATCCTTAAGCAAAAACACATAAAAGAGCAGGTCATAAGTATATTACGTTTGGGGTCGGCGTAAATCTTCTTCGATAGTGAGATAGTGGCGTGAAAATATGTCTGCTTCATTTTGTAGTAGGTGAACCTTCACGGCTCCCCCCTCCATTACTTACGCACCTTGAGCCTCGGAAACATTCAGTCCTGAAAGAACAAACTTCAAACTTTTACAATAAAAATGTCTAAGTCACAAATTTTTGCCTAAAACTTTTTCAACCACCAATAAATTCACAATAATAGTCCCCAATAAAATTTGACGTTAAAACGTAATAATAAAATTTATACTAAATTCGCGTTTCAAACGACACGTAATTATTCCACGTTTCCGAATAAACGTTCATGTTGTTGCCCCAAATAATAATGAATACCTAAAACAATTTAATTTTCACTCTCTCGGTTCTCAGACATCGAAAATGACAGTTTAATCGCTGTCATACAACATTGTGGTTTAATTACACGATCCGACCCGCGTCGCAAAGTGTTTAAGTATAGCTGTCACATCCAAATAAAACGCCCTTTCCCACATCCAAGAGGAAAAGTCATTGGGGAAATTCGTGGGGTGCGACGCACCGTCGTGTTTTCACTCCAGCCAGTGCCGTTTTCGCCGACGCCGCGAGAGGGCGCCGTCCGCGCTCTCGTACCGACCACGTGACTTGTTGCTCGAAACACAATCCCGGCGCTCGCACACAAACAAAACATGCATCCCGATGCAACGTGACGTGTTTATTATGATACCGACCACCTACAACTCACTGACATGAATTTCATCGCGAAACCCCTCTACAACCATGCCAAACTTCTCATGCTATTAAGTTTCGCGCTCGCAGTATTACTCACCGGTGTATTTCTCCGCACAAAAAATAAGCAATCACAAATCACGAATTTGGACGAAATTCAAGAGCTCGAGGACAGCACTGAATACGAGTCTATGATAAATTCGAGCGCAACGGAGCCGAGGAAAACGCGAAGAAAAGAATACCTGTACCGCCTGTTGACAAATACGACCCGTTCCCTCATACAAATGGAAATAAAAGCTAGGAGACTGGAGGAAAATATGCGTAGGATTAAGGAGAAGACTGCAGATTTATTGTGGAAGAACAAGGACAAAGCTTTGTGGCATATTCTGTTCAAAAATATAAGCAGACATATTTCAATCCGACATGAATTCCACCAGCACGCGAGCCTGAGACGAATTATGCAGGACAGTAATACGCATACACACAGCCGAAAGACGGGTCGGAGAAAACTTTTATTGCGTAGACGGAGATAAGTGCATCGATAGTTGCTAAGTACATTGATAGACGTTTGTATACAAGTTACGTGGGAGACTTTTAAAATTCTGAACTGACAATAAGCGTATTTTTAGTCGTATTGTGTTTCGAAGTGCGATTGGAAGCGGAGTGCAGGCGTTTGTATCACAGAGCACGTATGTACGATGTGTCTGTCTTATTTCTTCGTGTCTTTTTATTTTGTGGAGCTATATCTTCGCCTTGCAGGTTCTTAACGATGTTACGCTCACAGAATGATATTATTGCTCACATTTTATTCGCAGGATGGTTCCATTTTGTCTTATGGTTGGCTCAGGTATCTTGATTAATGGCGTTCTTGATGATTTCGTTTGAGATAAAAAAGGAAATTTCTGTTGTTTTCCGTGGGGTAGACTGACGAAGCTAATTTTACTTTGACAAGATTAATTGAAGAAGTTATATTTGTTTTCACTCAATGCTTTTTTTAAAGATGTTTTAGCGAAATGGGGCTGAGATAAATTTATTCTTGAAGATAAAGCATTTGTTCTAGTGCCTTTTAATTAAGACTTTCCGAGTTTGTCTCGATTACTCTCGTTCTATCAGGGTTAATAGCTGTCTATTAACCCTTTCGGAAAACTAAATACTAGTCGCAATCTTGAAGCTTATTCACGACCGTAGAAGTCTTCGTAGAAACCTTTGAATTTTTCTTTGTTACAACCCTGATACGGAGCCAGTTACAATTTACTTTATGTTTAATACCCCATTAAAATTCTAAAGCACGTTTCAATTTAATTCTTGTTACCATTGCAGAACATTTTTATTTGAATATCAAAACTTTTCTTTTAAAAACTTAATCTTGTTTAAGAATTTATTTCACTTCTTTTCTGAACCTTCACAACTTCATTTAACCGACTTTTATATTTTCTGTTTGATTTTTTCATTGTTATAAGTTATCATCATCTGCCTAGCCTTTTCCCTACTATGTTGGGGTCGGCTTCCAGTCTAACCGGATGCAGCTGAATACCAGTATTTTACATGGAGCGACTGCCTATCTGACCTCCACAGCACAGTTAGTACTGGGTAATACGATACCCCTCGGTAAGACTGGTTGTCAGACTTTTTGGGCCACTGACTACCTAACGACTGTCAAAGATCTACAAATGACACCCGGGACCAACGGCTTAACGTGCTTTCCGAGGCACAGAGTAAACTCGGTATGTAATAGGTGGTCACCCATCCACAGACCAACCTAGGCAAGCACGGCTTAACCTGAAGATCGACCCGAGCGGCTGTTATTATTTAGCCACGACCCTTATTTTCATTTCATTGTTATAAGTGATCATCTGTTTTATTAAATCGAAAATTACTTTCATGTATAACACTAAAATACTTTATGCTAATGTTGTTCGTATGAATAGGCTTCAGTTCTACGATTTCTCTCAATTTATTCGTTTTTATATTTACTTAAATGGTTTTTGTTATAATAGAAAGGATTTTAACGTTTTCAGTTTTATTGTGTTTTGTACAATACGTATCCCACAAATTCTGTTGAAGTTGTTAGCTCTTTTATCCTTTGTTATTTATTTCGTTTAGGATCTAAATGGATCTTTTTTTTTTTTCCGGATGGGATATCATTAAATGACCCCCCCCCCCCCCCAGGAGCGGAGGGGAGTGTCAGACTTGTACTGACTAAAACCCATCTATGTTCCTTCTTTGCCATTTGTGTTCCAGGGCCACGGTATCTCTTCCGAACAGTCCCGCAGCCCTGGCAGATCTAAATGGATCTCAGTTACTAATCCAAAAAATACCTATTATAAAGGGTGTAAATAGACCCTTAACTTAACCGAAAGGCACTTGTTCTCCCCGTCTTTGCAATCATTTTTTTGTTCTAGACCATACCTGGGAACTTTCTAGTTACGGAGATATTGGGGGTCAAAGTTTCAACTTTTTCACAAGTTTATTTTTTTTAAATACATGTTTTTAATGTAAGATTTTTTTACTTTACACGCCTCCACGACCCCCGTACTATTTAATCCATCCATCAGCACAATGCTTTGAGTGCTTTCCATCGAGTCCTACCGTAAAACGTGATTTTTCACCCCAAAAAAAAATTTCGATTCCCAGCAATAATTTTTGCGTAAAGTTACTTAGTTTGATGTACAGAATGCTTGGTTGACGGCTTCGTGAAGGGTCGGTTAACACCCTGTATGTATTAGTCCAGGACAATATTGGTCTGTATATCTATATTGTGTGTGACAAAATATATCTGAATTTGGTTACCCGTTTACGTATAATTCATATATAAACATGCACGAAATTCTGGATTGCAGTATCAATTGACCGTCATCTGCTTAGCCTTTTTCCAACTATGTTGGGATCGGCTTCCAGTCTAACCGGATGCAGCTGAATACCAGCATTTTAAATGGAGCGATTGCCTATCTGACCTCCACAACGCAGTTAGTACTGGATGATACGATACCCCTTGGTAAGACTGGTTGTCAGACTTTCGAGCCACTGACTACCTGTAACGACTGTCAAAGATCTACAATTGACACGGATGACACTCGGTATGTAATGGGTGATCACCCATCCACGGACTAACCTAGGCAAGCGCGGCTTAACCTGAAAATGGACCCGAGCGGCTGTTATTATTTAGCCACGAGCTCCTCCTGTTTATATCTATATTGTGTGTGCCAAAATTTATCTGAATTAGGTTAGCCGTGTACGCGTAATTGAGACATAAACATCTGCACCAATATTCTAAATTGAATTATCAAATAACCTACATATGATTTTTATAAATGACCGAATGAAACAATGAATCAAGTTCATTCGTAGCAAGACAAATAATGCAAATCATTATCAAAATACACATGTCACACTCCCGGAATATTTTGAACTCTCAACGACTTGTTCAACCATTCACTCTCACTAACCGGTACATCTTATTCACATAACTCAAGGAGTTGAAAAGAGACAGCGATATCCGTCAGTTATCATCATCAAGTTCTGTATGCATACTTTATTTACTTCGACTAGTTGTTCCACTATCACCAGTGTGGCCAGCTGTCAGTTGAGCTGTGTTAAAAATATGTCGTGTTGTAAGTACTGAATTTTATTCATGTTTGTTAATGTTAGCTTCAAAATCTTTTGCAAGCTCATTCTCAAGTTCAATTATGTTCGTATCTAATTTTATTTCAGTATTGAAAGTAAGTTTGAATACTTGTATGTCAATTTCATTGCCAAGGTTATATTTGTTTAGATTCAAGGGTTATTTATAAATAGACATTCGTTGCTATCAGTACCGTTTTGGGTAACACTATTCTTCATCTTCTAGAACACTGTTTTCATCTCAATTGATTTGTAATGTTGGGATTACTGTAAGCATTTCCAGGATACCAATGATGTCGTTCGTTATATTTTTATGAAGATCTTTGTAGTCACGTGTGTAGTTGTTTACGTGGTTATAAACTAATTTATGTCCGTTCAAGAATGTATTGTTAATTACCCATAGTAAAACATGGTAAAACAATTATCTTTATCTTTGAACGATAATAGTTGCATTTCTACTCTGTCTGTTAACTTCCAGCACTAGGGTAGGAAATATGGGGTTTCACGCTTGAACTCACAATTCTAATGGAAAATAGCGATGCGAATAATTGCACATTAAGAAGTATGTCTATTTAGGAATGAAGGACGAAGCTCCAAGGCAACTAATAAACTAGTTGCCAAATACATACATTGTTGTTACATTTAACAATGAATGAATTAGTATTCACTTAAATAGCAGCAGCGTTAGGTATAATATAAATAGGTATCTACCTATAGCTCGTGCAAACTGTCAACAATCCTTCGCAATCATAGTACTACAGAAATGCACTTTTTTAAGTACAGTTAAGTTCAACATCGAGTTACTAAAAGCTGTCAAATTTTCACATGCGATTTTGAACTTAACCATCAACATTTTATGGTTTAAAATCATTTGGGGCAATTTGACAGTTTGTGGTAACTTGATGTGCTGACGACTGTAAATTCAAAATTAAATTAAATTAACATTTGCTCATCATACACTATCATTTATCATTTTCAACCGACTTCAAAAAAGGAGGTTTTCACTTCGTCCTTATCCTTTAAAAACCCAATATGGTCCCAAGTCGTGTTCCACATGGCTGCACCTACATCGCTATTTGTCAGCTCTTTAGCAAACTTATTCGTCCGTGTCACATGATAAGCAAAATAAAAGAACGGTAAAAGGTCATGGTATGAAAAAAGCCGTCAGAAACATCAAGCGGGTTGCAATTTATCATTTCTGCGTTGCCCGAGGCGTGCCCCTCAAAGCGCCTTAAACGAGGTCCTCTCAAACGAACCCTAGTGATTTTAATCTCACTGTTTAGATAAATCTCCTTTTTCGAGGTTAAAAAAAATCAAGAAGTCCTCTGAATATTAAACTCGGTATGGATTTAACAGAATCTCCTAAAGCTACGGAAATAAGTGGAAACGAACGAAGTACGTACTTCTTTTAATTTCTGGATGGTGTTCGATATAATCTTAAGTGGTTTCCTAATTGGATTGAGAAGCTGTTGTTTTAATATCCTTTAATGCTTTTCACACGAAATTGATTTATTCATAAATCCATTGAACGATTCTTGTTCGACACTTTATCTAATATCGAGCTACAATATTGAAAAAACGTCCTCTAAACGTTAGAGGTTGAGTTCGAGACAAATAGGACATGCGTAGTTTAGTAGCATTACATTGAAAAGTTCTTTTAAAATTACTTTATTATTATCCCAAAACACAATGATGTACAGACGGCAGCACATCAATCTACTACAATCTGTCAAATTTCTTCAATAGATTTTCAACTTTATCGCTAAAGCATTAGATTCAAGGTTGATTGGAAAAATTTGACAGTTTCGGGTAGCTTGATGTGCTGGCGTCTGTACTATAAAGATGTTCTATCTATCTATTTACGCTATTATTTTTCTAGACGAAGAAGATAACAGTTATATCATCACACTTAATTATTTCAAAAGAAAAACCATGAAAAAACCACCAACCACAATGTTAGCTAGGTATCGCCGAGTTCACAGACGGTTACTTTTCGCCCTTATGCTCTAAATAATAAGGTTGAACTACCTCGTTGGTCCTGGGTTCGATTACCAGGTCGGGCAAAGTGTTATTGGGTTCTTCCATCAGGAATTTCTCAGTAGCAGCCACGGAGTTTGGATTCGTGTCCGGTTGATGGCAATACGCTCACCCCCTGTTACATGGGACTTAAAAACATAACTGGTGAAATGTGGGTGTACTATTAGGTACACCTCAGTCTAACCCTTCGAGGATTACAGGCGTGATGTTATGTTATGTAATAAGGTTGAAAAGTGATCGTCTGTTAGTGAACTCGGCGGTGGTCCTTTGAAGTGATTTGTCATCATCTGCCTAGCCTCCCAACTATGTTGGGGTCGGCTTCCAGTCTAACCGGATGCAGCTGAATACCAGTATTTTACATGGAGCGACTGCCTATCTGACCTCCACAACCCAGTTAGTACTGGGTAATACGATACCCCTTGGTAAGACTGGTTGTCAGACTTTTTGGGCCACTGACTGCCTAACGACTGTCAAAGATCCACAAATGACAGCCGGGACCAACAGCTTAACGTGCTTTCCGAGGCACGGAGGAAACTCGGTATGTAATGGACGGTCACCCATCCACAGACCAACCTAGGCAAGCACGGCTTAACCTAAAGATCGACCCGAGCGGCTGTTATTATTTAGCCATGAGCTCTTTTCAAGTGATTTGTATAATTTGTATTTACCTAGTAACTGAGTCTTGGAAGTCAGATAGGTAGTCGCTACTTGTAATATACTGGGCATTAATTAACTGCCTCAATATGAACGGACACAGGTTCAGTAACGTTGCAATACAATGACATAAATACATAGTCGTCTATTATTATGTATTCCTAGTTCATCGTAACTGCATTAAGCATACAATCAGCGTGCCAGACAGTCGTTAATTATATATGTCTCTATAAGCGGCTAAGCTGTTAATGTCAAGGTCATTTTTATATTATCTTTAGAATATCAATATAGATTGTTTTTGTTTCTGAAGTAGCAAAGTACAGGTAATCTAGAAAAAGTATACACTTCGTTAATGTTCATATTATTGAATTCCACCAACAGTAACCACCAAACCAAAAAGAAACCAAACAGAAATACGAACGGACGACCCCGTTCGTATTTTTGAAGATAAGCGATGATCGTCGAAGCGTATACTTTTTCTGGGTGCCCTGTTTGTTATGTAATAACTTGTTTATCAAATCTAAAAGATTTCATTACGCTAATCTGATAAATATAACTGCACTTCACAACCATTATCAGAAAATCGTTTGTTTTTGAAAAAAAAAAATCCTAATTAGATTTTGTGTAAATATTAGGTAATTTTGAGAAACTCGTCACAGTACTAACTGGGTTTTGGACGTCAGACATGCAGTCACTCCATGCAGCTGCATCGTGTTAGAGTCTTCAGTCCAGTCTACTGGATAGTTGGGAAGAGGATACCCTCTAGGAGGAACCAGACAAGCCTGTGATATTCAGAAACCACAGGGCCCGCGTGGTGGATTGCGTACATTATAAATGAAAAAAAAATAAAAAAATCTTTATAAATTAAAAGAAAACAGAAGGTACTTTATGATTGCGTGACATTGATACCGTTGCACCAGAAAGATAAATATCCTAATCTGATTAAGGGTAGATAGCTTCTTTACGCAACAAGCAATTAATGTAATAAATAAAAGGGTGTTCTGATAAAGAAAAGCCTTCACAGAACCTTGTAACAGGTAGCGATACTGGCAAAATGTGGGTGTACTATCAGCACAACTTTATCGAACCTTCCGGGGACATACAGGCTTTTGTTCATGTTTTGTAATACGTAGTTTTTAGGGTTCCGTATTTGTTGAATCAATTTAAATAAATGAATCCCTTATAATTTGATTGGTTGTATCCACAGTACCATGCTCTGCATGAAAAGATTTCGTCTTACGAAACTTCGATTTCAGATTAAAGGAGATAATTAATTACAATGGATGAAAATATTTAACATATAATCCCCGAAGGGGATGGTGTATATCCACATTTCGCCAGTTATGTTTAAGTCCTATGTAATAGGGGCGAGCCTTATAATTATATATAACATTGTATACGAATTTCCAGTTAGTATTAACTGGAAATTCGTATACAATTTTATATACAGGATACATTTTATACAATTTTTGTGCATGTATACCAAATTAGCTTTTTTGTCACGTATAAGTATATTAAACCTACTCTATTGTATCCTATGTCTATGAAGTATAGGAGATTTAATATTCATACCCGTGTGTTTATCTACAACTAACAAGCTATGCAATTTGTAGCCGAAACAATGGGTTATTGATGGGATTAAACCGAACAAAGGAGTAATTTATATGCAAGCATTACCTGACGTGATTACCAAAACGGCGAGGGGTGGCATCCCTCCATGTTTGTCCGCTACCCTCGTTTACGCAGGAAAAAATAACGTTTTGATGCCTATCGACGATTTATACGAATTGACAGTTCTCTTTTTGAAAGAAAATTGGGCTCCCCAGAATAAATATTTGGAGGGAAAAATCGGGAAATTGATTTTTATTATTTGGTTTTTAGATGCATTCGTAATTTCGGTATCGGCTTATAACATACTAGCTTAAGCCCGCGGCTTCGCCGCTTCGGATTTCGGTAATTCTCTCACGGGATCGTTTACCGGAAGAAAAAGTATCCTATGTGTTAAACCAGGTCACAACCTATTTGTGTGCCAAATTTCATCCAAATCCGTATAGTAGTTTTTACATGAAAGAGTAACAAACATCCATTCATCCTCACAAACTTTCGCATTTAATAATATTGGCAGCAAATATTATGAGTTCCTTTGTTATGTTTTTTTGAATTGAAAAATAATTTGAATTAAACTTCGAGCTATGATTTTTGTGCTGTAGGAAAAATAAGACTTCAGCAGCTGAATGTAGTCTGGCCAATAACTCAAATAAATGCTCAAGTGGTCTGGCGACTTTTCAGCCTCAAAACGTTTTGCATATAAAAGGCTAAGAGAGACGCAATTAGTTCTAGCTTGTTTCTGAGTAGGAATCCAAAGATCCAGGCACTGGACTTTTAAGATTTTTCCCGTTTTTAAATAACTTCAAATAATTATATCGCTTCGAGCAGTTTTTTTTTTTGATAGCCTACATTGTGTCCCACTGTTGGGCAAGGGCCTCACCTTTTTCCCTCCAAACCTATCTTCGAGCATATTTTAGAAAATTACGTCCCCAAAACAAACTGCTTTTTTAAGTGTTCAGTTTGTTATGTACTTAATTAAAAGTGATACGTCGGTGAATAATGTAATATTACATATTATTATTATCTAACTACACATTGTTCCTGAACTACAAATATGTACCTCAATGATTTTAAATTGAATTGTGTTTGCGTTTTAACTGTTTTAAGTAGTTGAAGATATTTTCATGAACATGTTATGGTCGCCCACCAAAAAAGGGTGTAAATAGACCCTTAACATAACCGAAAGACACTTGTTCTCCCCGTCTTTGCGATCATTTTTTTGTGTTAGACCATACCTGGGAACCTTCTAGTTACGGAGATATTAGGGGTCAAAGTTCCAACTTTTCACAAGTATTTTTTGAAACACATGTTCTTAATGTAAGATTTTTACTTTACACACCTTCACGACCCCCGTACTGTTCAATGCATCCATCAGCACAATGCTTTGAGTGCTTTCCATCGAGTCCTACCTTAAAACGTGATTTTCCACCCCAAAAAAAAAGTCGAATCCCAGCAATAATTTTTGCGTAAAGTTACTTATTTTGATGACAGAATGCTTGGTTGACGGCTATGTGAAGGGTCTGTTTACACCCTGTATTTGGAAGAAAAACGCAGTACTTTAAACATTTGTGTTATTTTTCTTTAATGAAAATCTTTTAAAATACGCTACAATAATCTGTTCTATTTGTTCTTAGGTAAAGGACCGGGCTACGCGTCTCCACTAGACGCCTTCAAGAATGGGCCCAGAGAGGAACTGCTTTACGTGGTCTGTATCCAACCGGACCAAACTAAACAAGACTACTTAGCCACAGTTGATGTGGACCCTAAATCACCGACTTTTAGTCAGGTTAGTATTTCAAAGAGGTATTTGATAATATAAGCCCGATTCATGGCAATAGGCTGGCCCCGAAACATGATGTTACGTTTATGCATGTTGAAAATCAAAACAGTTGATTTGATTGTCTCGTTGATCTAATGGTTCTGGGTTCGATTCCCGGGTCGGGCAAAGTGTTATTGGGTTTCTAGATCAGGAATTACTCAGTAGCAGCCACGGAGTCTGGATTTGTGCCCGGTTGATGGCAATAAGCTCGCCCCCTATTACATGGGACTTAAACATAACTGGTGAAATAAGGGTGTACTATTAGATACACCTCAGCCTAACCCTTCGGGAATTACAGGTGTGATGTTATGTGATTTGATTCTAAAAATATCAAGGTTTTTGCTGTGTTATTCACGGTTTAGCTAATGAAATTAGTACCCAAACAGAAGGCGACCCCGTCTCCCGTGGGTATCGTAAAAAGCTATGACAATATTAACCCGTGAAGGAGGGTTTTGAATCACAGTGTTTTGGTATTAGTTTAAAGCCCATACTACATACATAAATTCACGCCTTTTTCTCATGTGGGTAGGCAGAAAGCACAGAGTACACTTATAAGCACTACATCATCATCTGCCTAGCCTTTTCCCAACTATGTTGAGGTCGGCTTCCAGTCTAACCGTGTGCAACAGAATACCAGTATTTTACATAGAGCAACTGCCTATCTGACCTCCACAACCCAGTTAGTACTGGGTAATACGATACCCCTTGGTAAGACTGGTTGTCAGATTTTTTGGGCCACAGAATTCCAAACGCCTCAAGTTGAAATAATGCTGATGTCATTGGATGAATCCCTATGGTTTGGACTAATATCAAAACACTCGTCATCTGCCTAGCCTTTGCTGAACTATGTTGAGGTCGGCTTCCAGTCTAACCGGGTGCTACAGAATACCAGTATTTTACATAGAGCGACTGCCTATCTGACCTCCACAACCCAGTTTGTAGTAGGTAATACGATACCCTTTGGTAAGACTGGTTGTTAGACCTTCGGTCCGCTGACCATCTGTAACGATTGTCAAACATCTACTAATGACAGCCGGGACCAACGGCTTAATGTAATGGATGGTCACCCACCCACGGATCAGCAAGCGCGTTTTAACCCGAGCAGCTGTTATTCTTGAGCCACGAGGTCCTCCTACTAATCACAAAATACTGCCGTCACTAATCTGTCAGCTAAGCATACGGCATGATGATGACAACTTGAAAGCCAAAACTTAGGTAAGCCGTGACGGCATAATCCCTGGGAACATCGCTACGTCCGTGAATATATATATGTATGTGTATATAGGAGTTCCAGGGTAAGGTTTGATATTCCATATTAACGTATCGGAAGGATTTAATTGATTACTGTTACCCTAATACCCGAGCCCCGTGATATCTATGGGAGCAAATTATAATACAGGTAAACCCGGAAAGGGTTGAAATAGGGATGCGAAATTAAAGGGTTAAAGGAACTGCCAGTTGCATTTCAATGGTATCCTTAATATTTGTGGTGTTTACGGACTGTCTTGTTGGTATAGTGGGTTCAGGAAATTGTCAACAGCAGTGTGTGGTCTGAATTTGAGTCCAGTTACTGTTACTTGTAATAGTGTAATTTGCATAGCCGCGATCTATAATGGTTACTTTGTTCGTTTTTCGATTAAGCCATGTTCCCGAGTCTTTTCTGGACAAAAATTGCGATATTGACAAAAAATTGTCTTAGGCAAAGACTTACGGACATGGCAGAAGGAATAGCAAAAATAAAATGGAAGTGGGTGGGCCATATATGCCCTAGACTGGATGAAGTAATGGGGGAAGAAAGTGCTGGAGTGGAGACCACGGACGGGACGAAAGAATGTGGGAATACAACCGATAGTTGGACAGACGATCTCATTAAAGTGGCCGGAAGAAACTGGAGAGCCATGACAAAAAACCAAAAACTGGAGAGATTTGGAAGACACTCAGCATTGGGTGGCCAAAGGTTTAAGAAGAAGAAGAAAGTACCTACGTGCTAAGTGGGCCTAATATAGCTAGTATAAACGTATGTCCATACTCTTCTGCCCACCATTTTATGGAAAACAGTCATGATGTTAGATTAGGCTCTCGTCATCATCTGCCTAACCTTTTCCCAACTATGTTGGGGTCGGCTTCCAGTCTAACCGGATGCAGCTGGATACCAGTATTATACTTGGAGCGACTGCCTATCTGACCTCCACAACCCTGTTAGTACAGGGTAATACGATACCCCTTGGTAAGACTGGTTGTCAGACTTTCGGGCCACTGACTACCTGTAACGACTGTCAAAGGTCTACAATTGACAGCCGGGACCAACGGCTTAACGTGCTTTCCGAGGCACGGAGGAAACTCGGTATGTAAGGGGTGGTCATCCATCCACAGACCAGCCTAGGCAAGCGTGGCTTAACCTGAAGATGGATCCGAGCGGCTGTTATTGTTTTAGCCACGAATCAGGCTCTCATGATTGTGTTTAAATACTCTTTTACCAAGAACCACTTTGTTAAGTTTATAAAGACAGAAATAGAGGTTGTAAATTCACTTGCGATATATTTCCTATTCGGCACTAAGAATTTACGATCTAGGAACATAATGGAAAGTGGAAAGGTCCCAGTTTATTGAGGCATAAATCAGTTTTACTTGTGAATATCAGGTATTTTTCATATTTGACTGACTTCACCTGAAAATGTACTCGTAGTTTTTTTTTAAAGTGTTACAAAACTAGTGGCATACAGGGTTTTCCAGCAAATATTTTCGGCACGAAAACTTGATAGCTGAGTAGGTGGCGTGACTATGAGATTCTGGATTCGATTATCAGGTCAGAAAAAGTGTTTTTGGGTTTTATTATTAGGAATTTCTTAGTAGCAGCTACGAAGTCAAAGATCTAATTCCGGTTAATGGCAATAGGCTTCCCATTACATGGGACTATCACATTTCGCGTTTGACTGGCTGACTTAGTTGAGTTATAACTTATAGTAACAACTCAGCCTAAGCCTTCTTGGATTACAGGCGTGACGTTATGTTACGTGAAATAAAGAAAAAAAGCAACTCATTTCCTTCTTCAGGTTCCAGACTATCTATCAGTCAAACGTTTTGATCGCGATTAAGACTTGAGCGTTTACGACTTACGGCATTTCATACAAACTTTCAAGTCCTTATTTTTCGAAATTACTGAACCGATTTTAATGAAACTTCATTCGCATAAGCAGGATACATAGCTCTAAAAAGTAATCAGAGAAATTTTTTGGAAAAGAGTGTTCAGCTAAATTAGACTGATTTTAAATTTTCCATAGAAACAGAAGAAAAATTGGAAATATTTTTTTTTTTTAAAAGACATTTCGTATCAAATGATATCTATTTCTGTTTTAAATGTTCTCGCAATTATATCTCATATTAACTTTGGATGCTATTTTAACACGGAATGAGTACAATGTCGTGAGGAAAGTTTTGAGTATGATTGTGGATGGAGGAAGACCTACAAAACGATAGATGAACTGTGTGAAGAATGATAATGCCAAGAAAGGAGGTGTCTGATGAGATGACGAGTAAAAGAGAAGTTTGAAAGACCCCATATAAATTCGAATAAGGGCAAGAGAATGATGATGCTATTTTTACCCGGCCATTGATTTTAGTGTTTTAAAACAATCATTTCAAATCGTACAAAAATACTCCAATAATCTGGCTAAATCGCTGGATTTATAACAACAGTTTTAAAATTTTTACGTTCAATGTTCAGCTCATCCTATGAGAGTTTTATGTCAATCAAGGGAAGCCATTTTCGCCTATGTAGGGATAAAAGATTGAATATTTGATGGCTTATAAAATATGGCACAGGCTTTTAGATCTGAAATGAAAATTCTGCTCTGGAAAAAGTGTCTTAATGTTTTTAGTTTACTACCAACAATGAGAGAACTCACAGTGGATTAGAAATAAATAAATTTATTAGGGTTAGGCAAAGCTGCTGTGTCTCAGTACTTACGCCAACACATCCTCAGTATGTGTTGTATATGTTCCATACAATATTTAAATAAATAAATTTATTGAAACGAAAAAACGCATTTTACAAAAACCACGTCAAGAGGGGGTTGCCTAAATGAAGCAGCTGGCAGCGGGGTGTGGTTGTGGAGCTGTGTCGCAAACAATGCTCCACCTCTTATCCTGCCCTCTTAGCCCAAAAACGTGCAGACGAAGTGACCTTTGCGCTGCCACCGACGACGCGGTGGAGTTAAGTTTTGAGCTAACAGAATTAGCTGGTCTTACAAAGCGATGATTTGCATCATTGCCAACAGTTGTCTACACTTGGGACGAGTGGCAGGTAAAACTCAAAAAGGCTTTCCCTAGTGAAGAAAAGTCGTGACAGCGACACGAAGAACAAGAGAAGAAGAAGACTTACAAAAAGTCGAGACAAAAGCAAAAAAAAGAAGAATAAGAATAAGAATAATTTATTTAGTACTATTTCTCATATTAATTATAAGTACTTATAAGTAAACTATAACTAAAACATATTCTACAGTCGCAAGTATTCAATAGTTCAATTTAGATGTCAGCGACCTGCCCGATCTAGGTTTAAATAAAACATGTTTGTATTATTGTACAATCCTCTCATGTTTTATTGTTATTTTGCATATTTGCACAGCAGATCTTAATTCCTTCAATTGGACGTAATTAACACGATACTTCACAAGCAAACAGTGAATAACGCATTAATTATAATAACACGATTAAATTCCTCATCTAAGGAAAATATCTTAATAAAACATTTCCGAATACCAACGAAAATTATCCACGCAAAAACGTTATACGAACCCATCTCAGCGAGCCGTTCAGAAAATAATTACCTCTACTAAAGCTGTCCGCACACGACACAATTTCCCGAAGAGAGACAAGAGATACGAGCAATATTCCCCGGAAGAAAATAGCAATTACGCACTACTTTTGTATTAGCGAATAAAACCTTACATCCAGCCATTTAGTCGGGCAATGTCGCAAGGCAATAACGTACCAGTAATCCTGGGATTCAGTAGGAAGTATTATTGTGTACTTTGCCATTGCAATACCAGGCGGGACTAAATTAACAAGCGGAATGCAATATATTGCCCGGGATTTGTTGCTCGGATTATGGGATTCTTTTTAGATGTTCTAAAGTTTTTTTTGTTACTCTGTGATTAAACGAAAGACTGATGTGTAGTATTAGATTTCTTTTAACTGTTGAACGTAAAACATTTTGGAATTTACAATAAATTGCTCGATGTTGCTCTGGTTTGCTTCAGTAAGAATTTGGATAATGTTTTTGTTTCGTTGAAAATTGAAAAATAACAAAAAATAAACACTATTAAGAAATTCTGTTTTGTAATAACATCGTTTCTGAGAACTGCGTAGTATTTTTGTAAAGAATCTTAGGAGATTTTTTACAAATACCTACTAATGGGCAAAAATTAAGGTCAAAAGTAAAGCAAAACGTAAGGTCTCAATTGAAAAACTTGACTCGAATTTTCAAGGTCAATTTAGACTACGCGAATTTTAATAAGCATTTCCCTATCTAGTGATACATTTTTTTTTTAGCCTAGTTTATCCCACTACTGGGCAAAGGCCTCCCCCATATACTTTCAGGTACTCTTCTCCTGCGCCACCTCGAACCAGCCTTCGAGATGCGCGTCTAAATCATGTCGCCACCGTTTTGTGGGGCGGCCTCTCGGCGAGACATTTATTGGTGTCAAATTTTAACCTGTTACACTAAACAAAAACAACACTTTTATGTTATAAGCCGGAACAAACAAATCTGTTACCAAATGAACATCCCACAAAAAATATTGACTTTGTAATAATCGGTATAAAAATCTGATTAGGCACCCAAACTGCAACTAAACCTCAAAATAAGTTTTTTGCTGTTGAACAATTGTATGAGAAACAATAAAAACTTTTTTGGTGTTTTTTTTTTTTAACCAGTCTGTATGACAGAAAAATCTAACCAGCTGATTGTTTCCAGGTGATCGCACGTACCTACACCGGCAGTGTTGGCGACGAGCTCCACCACACTGGCTGGAACGTTTGCTCCAGTTGCCATGACAACCCTTCTCTCAAAAGGGACCTACTTATTCTGCCTGCTTTGAATTCTGCGAAGGTTTTCGCCGTGGATGTTGGCACGGATCCCAGGAAACCAAAGATGCATAAAGTAAGTGGGAATTAGGGACTCTTTACAACGCAAAGGCTCACTAACCTTTAGCAATGTTGAATGCCACTTACACTTCAAAAAAAACACGGAGCATTCTCTATCAAAGAATTTCGTATTCCGATGTTCGACGGGATTGACATAAACTTTCTGATAGTGTTTGTCAGTTCAATACATACACATAATAACATAAAAAAAAATGTTTTCCATATTTTATTTCTTATTCTTAGGTAAGGTAGGATTAGGTTTACCCACAATTTTTATTCACACTGAAAACAGTGACATAATATACATATTATTTTAACAATTAAACTGCAGCGCAAAAATGACTTATAGGTAAACATCACATGCGTAACACAATGAATTAGAAAAATAAGCTAACTTACTAAGTAATAAACGCCAATATTCAATTAAATTAAATTTGGAAACAGTGAAAACAGAAATATGCTAAAGTTGATAAAAAATAAAATTGATTAATTTTTGACTATGACAACATTAGTAAATAGATGAAATTAATAAAATCCATTATCGTTACCGCTAATAAAATATCACTTTGTCTTGGCCCTAAGTTCCATTTGTCTATGTGACACTTAGATAGTTTCAACCTTAGTGAACATTTGGGAATTATTGTCAAACATGGTAATGCAATAATGAAGTCGAAAAAAAAAGCATTTAAAAATATAAAAAATAGTAGCCCACCGACATCGGGAACAGGATCCGAGCTACCGGTGGTCAGGGCTCTTGAGAGAGGAACCTCCTAACGATTCGCGCCGTGTCCAGAAGTACTGCTTTCTGAATCAAGCCCTTGATTCAGCTGCCAAGCGAGAGCCTCCTCAGATGTTGGTCGAGGCTATTGGCTATTAAGCCATTCGCCGACAAGACTATTATTATTTTTATTTATTTCTACTATTATTTTGTTACTTATTGACTATTCAAAAATACAACAGTACAATTTAACTTGTAAAGCAGCTGATATAAAAGCTATTTCAGCATAATATTCGACGTTATTTTTATTAAAAAAAATAGCTATTGCTCGCGGCTTTGCTAGCGTTAATTTAGGATTTGACAATCAATTCGGGTATTCTCTGCTTGTAATAATAAATAATTCAATCAAGATTCGAAAGACACGTGGCGCCATCTATTATCATAAGAACATTATTGTTGTTTTCCTCAGGAACAGTACTTTGATTCGGGATGAAAGGTATCTATGTTAGTTTCTGTACACCTGACAACGTAGGTATATGCAAAATTTCAGGATGATCTGTTTAGTGTTTTAAGCGTGAAAAGGTAACGCACAAACTTACTTTCGCATTTATAATATTAGTAAGGATATCAACAGACTAGACTTTCTTCTCCCCCACAGTAATATCCCTCCATTAAGTTCCTCCCAAAATTCAGTCTAGTCAAAGTTCACCAAAAAAAGCAGTAAAAACCACGTGCACCTAGTTTGCTTCGTCCTCATCTCCATACACCGTTATGACCCTAATTGCCTTGATTGATACTTCAACTATCACGGGAAGATTACTTACTAAGTGCTTCATATTATTTTTTGAGTGCTTTGCAAATATGCGCTTTCAGACCGAGTAAGGGCATAAGAGCGCTATTTGCTTGCAAACCGTGAGTAGTAGTCGTTATAAATATCAAAGCAATATGAACTTATTGCTTTTGTAAGTTGTAACTAATTTTAGTATATCAGTTTGGGGAATAAAAATCTTTTCACCGCAAAACAAAACGAATTTATAGTTAACTTTGTATCTAAGTAAATAATTGAGCGTAGTTCTACCAAAATGTACCAACCCACATCTCCCATATTCCGAAGTAATTGTTTGTTTGGATAGTAACCGATGATTAATTTAAAATCCGTTCTATGTATGTATATGGGACTAATTTTACTGGAAAGTAGTATCCCACATTTAGAATGAAGGATTAGTTTGACGTATTCAGCTTAATTTATAAAAGATTGTGGATTGGCTCATAAAGGCAGAACTAATGGCGGAGGCCTATGTCCAGCAGTGGACGTCTTTCGGCTGAAATGATGATGATGATGATGATGATGATGATCACTATCCTACCTAAACTTACCATTGAGCAAAGAGTAGCTGTCTATCCGCAAAGAATTCATCTCCCACAGAGCAGTAAATAAACTTGCTTGCCAATACCTCGACAGTATACGTTTAACAATGGAAGCAAAGGTACTGAAGTGTTTAGACATAGGAACACAAGTGTGGAAAAACAAGTTTGTGTAACGGAGCTCGGAGGTAGGAATAAAGTTGATTAAGTTAGCATGTGATGTTGTGTTTATTTGTTTCTTACTGTGTTGGGTCATTTAAAATCAAAATCAAAAGCATCTATTTCAAGTAGGCCAGTTACAAGCACTTTTGAATTGTCAAAACAAAGACAACAATGAAATTATGAAATGTAGCTACAGTCCCAGTCACAAGGCATAAAAACTGTGAAAAGAACTGTAGTTGCCCATTCCCTAGCGTAGATCTCTATGGAGAAGAACGGGCAAGAAATTCCAATTTGGTTGATGTAAATTCTGCTATAGAATTGGTCAATTTTATTTTACGACCTTCTAATAAGAGACGCGTCTTATCATTTTCAGTTTTGAAAGACCCAATACTTTCGGTTTCTATCATAAATGTGTATCTAAATACATGTCGAAGTGTTGAGTTTCCACTGACAATTTCAGCAGCGTACACACATTGGGGTGATTAAGGCATCTATCGATAAATCAATATCGTACCCAATTTACGGTCTATGCAGGATTCCTGAACGTTCGTCGATCGTAATTTAAATTCTCACACGGAGCACTTATCCGTGTTTTTTCTAGATTGTTTGTTAGATTTATGGTCCAATTTTACGATCGGCTTGGCAACCAAGCGTCCGCGTCCAAGATTGAAGAGTAAACAATTTGTTTTGGTCCTTAAAAATGCAGTTGCGGTCGTACGAACTTCGGAACTGTGTACGTGATATACTGAAATGGTAGAGGCTGAACATAAAACTGAATTTTTATGTCAACAGATCTGGGAAAGTTTTTTAATTCTTAGCTTTTTATGTTACGGATTTTCCGAGGCAACTACAACTTTACAGCGAGAACGTAAAAACTGAAACAAACGGCTGTTCCCGAAGTAAATTGTTGTTTTACACTGAATTCAGATTTACGAATCAATTTATGGGCTAAAATTGAATCGGGAAAAGAGTCTGCTTTTCAAGCCAGTTGATTGAATTTGTTTGATTTTCTTGAGCGATAATGAACAGAAACGTGAAACATAACTGCTGAAAACGTTGATTCACTTTTATGTCAATTACGCTATTTGCTTTCCATAGACTTAACACTTTCCATAAATAACGCATTGTTTTTATAAAAAAATAAAAAAAAAATAATAATAAATATTCTTACTTAAATTGAATTATAAAATACTAGCTTATGCCCGCGGGTTCGCCCGCGTGGAGTTCGGTAATTGTCCCACGGGATCGTACTACCGGGATAAAAATATGCATTAATCCAGGTTGTAAGCTATCTGTGTGCCAAATTTCATCCTAATCCTTTCAGTAGTTTTTGCTAGAAAGAGTAACAAACATCCATACATTCTCACAAACTTTCGCAATATTAATATTAGTAGGATAGTATAATTTAGTTCTATTATAAAAAAAATAAATTCAAAACACATCCTACAAATGTTGTACCTACTAAAAGATTTGTTATTGTTTTATATAACTTGAGTATTTAAGCTACCGCTTAAATACTCAAGTTATATAAAACATAAATTAGATGATCCGTTTTACGTGAACTCGATCCAAAAAATTCATAACCAACCCAAGCTTGAACAAAAAACACAAGCAAAATAAACAAAATAAAAACTTATTCTCTAGTCGAGCGTCTATTTAACTTGCTACAGAATAAAATGCTTCACTACATTATTAAAATGCAATTTTATTTTATATTACCCTCCTCCAAGTAAGCGTTGAGTAAATAAAAACGCCAATTTCTTCATAAATTGCATATTACATCATCTCTTTTGCTTCAAAGGGATTCTTAGTTCCATCAAATACCCTGCTTTATGTACATATTTTGTTTGTTATTAAAAATATGTGAAGTCAATATTTATTTTCTTGGAATAAGGTAAATAAATTAATATAGCTATTTGAAGGCATTAAAGCTTAGGATTTCGGTTATAAAAGTGTAGGAGGGGTAGTAAAGTCTCATTTGCTAGATTGAATCTTCGATCGCACGGTCTTAAGTCCAAACTCGACTGTTTAATAAATGTGGGGGTCGCTCACAGTTTACGCAAAAAGGTTTATAAAATATGAACTCTTTTCTTTTTATAATTTCAGTAAATTCTTTTAAAGCTGTTGTTCTGTCCTAGGACATGCATTAACTTAATATGTTTTTCAATGAAGTATTATTTTCAGTAACCTTATCTATTCTAATATTTTAAAGAAGGATTTGTTTGTAAGTTTGTATGTAGGGGTAATCTCTGGAACGAATGATCCAACTCTGAAAAAAATTTCACTGACGAAAAGCTACATTATACTAGAGTGCTGGCTATAAATTATATTTATATCATGCGTATTAGCCGAGCTATCACTATTTATATGGACGAAGTAGCGTTCGAAGTACCTTATACCTAACCCTAGTAATTCCACGTCATTTCAAAATGAACGCAATTGTGATTTTGAAAGCCAAAAGCAAATTACTGAGAGCTCCGAAGACCACACACAATCAGTCACAAATCACAATCAAATCAAACACAAACAGTAATCAACTCAACTGAACAAGCATAATCAACTAAATAATAAACACAAAAGCGGTGGAAACTACTACCCTATTCACCCAAACTATTTCCTCCCTCAAATAATCTCCATTGATCATTGCCCATAATTATTGCTTAAGGCGTCACATAGTTCGATGGCGAAATTTTCGCAACTAGCTCTCTCAAACTCATTCGAATCTGTCGTCAAACTTGCAACATTCCAACTGGGGCCAGACAGTTCGCGAACTCGTTATATTGGCTGTTAGACCTTTGCTTGTCCTTTTTACACTACACTTTGTACTCAGAATTTGAGAACAATATGTAGAAGCATAACAATATGATATTCTACGCAGACGGTGAAGTTCTACAAGTATTTGTAGTATTCTAGCAAACCACTCCGAATTATTTATTTCAGAGAGAATATGGGCTTGAAATATAAATCTATTATGAATTTTAAAACGAAACTCCTAAACGTTATCTATAATTAAGAATTCCAGCAAATGGACTCTCTGATATTTTGTGCAAATGGAAAATATAAAATGTAGGTACAAACGCAAACACCTTAACGTGCTTCGCCTAAAAGTTTACTCCGAAAAAGCCAACTTAAATGTAAATCCCTTACTATCGGGTAAACTGCTAAAGACCTCATTCTCTCAACTCCCTTATATAGAGGGTTCATAGCGAAAATCTCATTACCAGGTAATCGACGGCTCCAAGATGAGGTCATTCAACTGCAGTTTCCCGCACACGACGCACTGCCTGGCAACTGGCGAAATCATGATTTCGACGATGGGAGATAAAGACGAAAACGGAAAAGGGGATTTTGTGCTCATCGATTCGAAGACTTTGGAAATGACAGGTGAATTGTGAACGCGCCTTTACACAGTTTCAGCAGAGGGGAGAGTTAATAGGAGCCATATTGAAAACAAAAAACGTAAATTGTTCGCTTATTTTTAGGAACATGGACGAAAGGGAATAAACTTGCTAAGTTCGGCTACGATTTTTGGTACCAACCGTATCACGATGTGATGTTTGCTTCTGAGTGGGGGACGCCAGGACGTTTCAAAACGTAAGTATTTATTTGATTATATTATTTTTCTTATTTCTGATCTCGAGTTACGTTAACGAGTATGGAATTCTATCCATACTCATTCTTATTCACATCATCTCATCTCGTCATCTTTGTTTCATCTCTTTCTTATTCTTCATCTTTTCTTGTTTACTTTTCTTATTTCATCTTTCTAAATGGCGACTGATTAAACGAAACAGGTAAACATCTCCCAAAATAAATAGTAACAGACTCTCTTAGTCAACATAATGGACTTTAATTATTTATCTAATCGTCAAATGGCTCTACTAGAACAACAATATACTTGGAACCTATTATATTCACGCTCAACTAAACCTTTATAGGCCGTTCCGACAAATATGCCGTTACGTAGTACACTACAGGACTTATTGAATATAATCTCGTCCTTTATGAAGATTAGACCTAATAAAGTTATTATTACTAAAGCTTTAGCTATGGCTTTGTTTGATATTTTATTCAGATCTGCTTTATTTCAGGTCGCTTTAGGTCTTTTTCGTGTTTTCTCTTTAGCGAAATAATCTTCTGTCGCTGGCGGTTTAATAAAAAAGATATCAGCTTATTTGTTGTTGTTTTCTTGTTTGATAAAAGAAAAAAAAAACAACCAAAAGTTGTAGTTTTTGCGTTTCTACAGATATCTTTCTTTTCGTCAACGATTTTGTTGTCTTGAAAATAGAAGTAAAGCAAAATTGTGCGAACAAAAGCTTTGTTTTTTTTTTGCGTGTCTGAAAACTCTAGTTAGAAGACCAATATTTCACTTTTCCTTCAAGAATCAGGTTTAGAATTATAGACCGACCGCTTTGATGAGTCCTCGCGAAGGTATTAATTTAAATGGAATATTCTGAAGGTTGATTACGTATTGGTTAAATTATTATCGTAATACCTACGTGGATTATGGTTATTTTAAATCAAATAACCTGTGGGATATTGTTAGAATTTTGTGGACGCTTAATGTGTCTTTGATGGGGCAAGGCGGAGGACTCATTAAAGCAGTCGGTCTATAGTAAGATGTTTTTTCTTAGATAACAAATTGGCCCAAAAATAAACTATTCGCTTTTTTTCTAGTGGTTTTCACGCAGAAGATATAGCAAACAAAGACCGCTACGGAACCTCGTTGAATATTTACAAATGGTCAACGCGCGAGCTGCAGCAAGTCATAGATTTGGGTCCCGAAGGCTGCGCTCCACTCGAGATCAGATTTCTCCATGATCCTAAATCCGCTCAGGGATTTGTTGGGTGTGCCGTGTACGCAAACGGTTACAGGTATGAGATTTCCAAGGATTTCTGTTATTGCTACCTCGTAAGTTCTGAGCGTTAGTTTTGTTTGGGATTGGTGGGTTTTATTTGAGGATAAAAGCTATTCCAAATTCATATAGATTGTTTTTAAGTGAATGTTTTATGCCTGTTTTCTATAAAAATTATATACAACTAAATTATTACTTCTTACCTATTGCCTTAGGAACTCTCTACCAATCAACAAAAGGTGGTGGAGATTGTATTATTATTATTGCTATTGGAATTTCGACTCTCGAAGCAGAGCTAAGCCTTGAAATAATGAATAGTGCACTTTTATTTAGGCATTTATTTAGATGTACAGTCACCAGCCGCGCATCAAGATACCACTGTTAAATTTTCTCATTCGATTTTGATCTTAACCATCAACATTTTATGATTTTAAATAATTTGTTAGAAATTTGACAGTTTGTGGTAACATGATTTGCTGGCGACTGTAGTAGTGTAAGTAAAAATTGTCATTATTTAATTTTTAACAATATTATTGTTGGTTTCTCTTACATTTTACTTACTTGATAGACCAAAAGTGATGTTGTAAAGTTCAAATTACGTGATTGAAGCAAAGTAACGACAGAAACGAAACGGAAGATTCCGAATACCTATTTCACAGCTACTAAAAGGAATAACTAAGTAAAAGCTTTCAATTAACTTTATTTAGGTTCTACAAAACATCAGACGGAACGTGGAAAGCCGATAAAGTCATCGACATACCAGCGAAAAAAGTTCTCAAAGATGGCGTCGAGTCCGAGATTAACGGTAACTTTCTGTTTTTCTTTTATTTTCCTCTAATTCAACCTTTTTCGGGAGAATGTTTTGTTTCGCTTCATAAAACTTCGAAAATACACAAGTTTTTGGACACATTTTTTCTCTCGTAACCTGCCTCAGAAATTACATAAAGTCACGCTGCTGAAAAATTGCCTTTTCCATCTCTCCAAATCATAAATCTAAGTGATCCACACGTACAAATTTTATGAAGTCTAAAACTTCTCTGGCAGTATTTCAGTCTTGATGTTCCAGTAGAATAAACGATTCTTATCATATTTTCATTTCAGGTTTATTGGGAGATATTATTATTTCTCTGGATGATAAATATTTGTATGCATCTTGCTGGTTACATGGAGAAGTGAGGCAATATGATATTTCGGATCCTGAACACCCAAAATTGAAAGCTAAAGTTCAAATTGGAGGTGTTATTGCTTCAGATCCTGAAATGAAACTGATCGAGGACAGGGAGTCAGAGGCAAGAAATTCCTTTTTTTTCCTATTGCCATCATTATCTGCTTAGCCTTTTTCCAACTATGGGTTCGACTTCCAGTCTGACGGATGCATCTGAATACTAGTATACTACATGGAGCAACTGTCTATCTGACCTCCACAACTCAGTTAGTACTGGGTAATACCAAACCCCTTGGTAAGAGTGGTTGTCAGACTTTCGGTCCACTGACTACCTGTAACGACTGTCAAATATCTACAAATGACAGCCGGGACGAATATAGAAAAGGTAGTCAGTGGCCCAAAAAGTCTTAACAAAGCGGTATCGTATTACCTAGTACTAACTGGGTTGTGGAGGTCAGATAGGCAGTCGCTCCTTGTAAAATACTGGTATTCAGCTGCATCCGGTTGGACTGGATGCCGACCCTAACATAGTTGGGAAAAGTCTAAGCAGATGATGACAGCCGGGACGAATGAAATCGGACTGTAATAGATGGTCACCCATCTTGAGACCGACCTTGACAAGCGCGGTTTAACCTTTAAGATTGACTCGTGCGGTTGTTATTATTTAGCCGCGAGCTTTCCTTTTTCCAATTGTTATAGTTTAAATTAACGCCACATGACTTCACACAATTACATTTTCGCCGCGTCATTCTTTTCATTTAGAGTTTTCACTCTCTGTCTGATGTTTGCTAAATTACTTTTCAGCGTTTGTTCCATTTGTGTAATGTTTCTTTGTCGTTTATTAATATCATTTCACTCATTTGTGGTATTGCAAGTAAATGCTTTATCATTTTTGTTTACATTTTTCATTGACAAACTCTCGATTAATTATGCGCGCACGCATATTTTTGTTGATAATGTTATCACTGCTGTCGTTTACAATGACATTCATTATTATCTCAAAACATGTCAACAGAAAAATAGCATGAGATAGAACTTTATCATACATTTGCTTTTTTTGGGACAATAGTGACATAACTCGAAAAATAAGAAATACAGGCCAGCATTTTTTTAAGTTAGACTAAAAATATTTTCATTATTTCACCAATATTTTCTTTTGCATATAAACCATATATCAAATGATGAAAAGTTTATTTTACGTATTTCGTTACTTAATATAATACCTACTTACTTTTGTTAATTTTATATTCAACTACATCATCATCTGCCTAGCCTTTTCCCAACTATGTTGGGGTCGCCTTCCAGTCTAACCGGATGCAGCTGAATACCAGTATTTTACATGGAGCGACTGCCTATCTGACCTCCACGATCCAGTTAGTACTGGGTAATACGATACCCCTTGGTAAGCCTTTTTGGGCCACTGACTACCTAACGACTGTCAAAGATCTACAAATGACAGCCGGGACCAACGGCTTAATGTGCTTTCAGAGGTACGGAGGAAACTCGGCATGTAATGGGTCACCCATCCACAGACCAACCTAGGCAAGCACGGCTTAACCTAAATATCGATCCGAGCGGCTGTTATTATTTAGCCACGAGCTCCTCGTTATATTCAACTACAAACAACATCAAAAATTTAAATTTTTGAGTTATGTCAACCTTGTCGCAAACGAGTGTGTGTTTTATTGGGTTAATATTGGGTTTACATCAAGGTTTGAATTTACAGGAGCTTGTACAACCTGAGCTGCTAACAATAAATGGAAAGAAATTGCAAGGCTCTCCTCAAATGCTGCAACTTTCTCTTGATGGAAAGCGTCTGTATGCCTCATCGTCCATGTTTTCTCCGTGGGACAAAGAGTTTTACCCCAATATGGCAAAAGAAGTAAATACCTTGTTTATTTTTATTGCTAGAAGATTTTTACGAATAACACTAAAAGCATTTATGCTCACGACACGTAAGTATGCGCTTACCTTTTATTTTATTAAGTTGATGTATAGAGAAAAAAGGTTACCGACGTAGCCCGAAGAATTGCCAAACTTAAGTGGCAGTGGGCAGGGCACATTGCTTGCAGAACGGATGGCCGATGGGGCCGGAAAGTTCTGGAGTGGTGACCGCGAACTGGAAGACGTTGCGTTGAAAGGCCTTCCACTAGATGGACCGATGACCTGGTGAAGGTTGCGGGGATCCGCTGGATGTGAGTCACACGGGACCGGTCAATGTGGCGACACTTGGGGGAGGCGTATGTCCAGCAGTGGACATCTTTCGATTGAAATGATGATGATGATGATGAAGTTGATGTATTAACCACATAGCAACCACCCGTCTAGAAAGCAAAAACTAAATTCACTTAACTCTAATATTTCGCATGTTTGAAATAGCGAAAAATAACCCTCCAGAATTTAACTACAAAATTCTCCAACTCATAGCGAATCCCAAAAATGTAGAGCCCGAGACTTTATTAAAAGTCACACGAGCAAGTATGTGGAGGCTGTAGACAAAGTATTTTATTAGGTTACGTCCACTTTCACCCCAGCAAACCGCAATAAACAGCCCTTATCTCTTATATCAAAACCTTCGACCCCCGTCTTATTTACGTTCTCGCCCTTCATGCACTGTTTTGTAAAAATAAAGTTATTTTTGCGAGACACACTTTGTGGGATATGTCACCTGGGATTGATGAATAATGCATGAGCCACGTCGCATATTTTGTCATACAAATAACTGACAGCCGCTATAATTTTAAACCAAGTTGTACGAACTTGCCTTTTTTGCTGAAACGGGCTTAAATTACATTTAATGGGATGAATATCATTTTCAGATTAATAACGAAAGAATGGTGTTGTTAATTATGCAGCTCTGATGGTGTTATTTTATGGAACAAAACATATTTTCAGAGTAAATTATTGAACCTCGATTTATTTAAAACTTTAGCATTGATGCTCAATTAATATAGATGATTTAAATGCTTTTGTTTACACAGAGTAAAACAAAGTCGCTCCCGCTGTTTGCACTCTTAGATCTTTTAAACTCCGCAACGGATTTTAATGCAGTTTTCAGCAATAGATAGAGCGATTCAAGAGGAAGGTTTATATGTATATTGCACCCGTGCGAAGCCGGGGCCTAGTATATTATAAGGAAGAATTTCAGCAATGGAACTAAAAGCGATCAGCTTCACTAAATTGCGTTCAAAATCAGTCGGTATCATCATTGCTATAGAATTTATTTTTCTTCAAAACTGTGTAGATATTCTGATTGCGGTGAGTTATAATGGTCAAATCGGCCCCATGAGCGTTATAAAATAACACCTATTACACCTTCATTTTCAAAGAAATCAACGAAAACATACATCAACCGTATTTTTCACAAAAACGGAATCTTCCGGAACGAATCCCAAAAATTATTTTTCTGCTGGATCCCGCAAAATTCAAATACATTTGTATTGTATCGCCAGGGTGGGTGGATAGTAAAGTTGGACGTGGACACTGTGAATGGAGGCATGAAGTTGGATCCGGAGTTCCTTGTTCACTTCGGAAACGAACCGGACGGCCCTGCCCTGCCACATGAAATGAGGTACGAACTTTTTAACGTTAAACCTGTATGGAATTTCCAGAGCATCAACGAGAGCTGTGATATGTTTGGTTTTAAGTTCAGTTTAGTGTACAGTTTTTAGTGTAGGTACAGGCTGTTTCGTTTTCAGTTCCTGAAATAAATGATTTCCGGATCAAAAAAGGAATATCAAATGTTTATCGAACTTTGTGAAGCGAATGCTGAACTACTTTTTTTTTTTTGTATCAGTTTGGTATTTAGTTTATAGACACGATAGTTTATAGATAAGGGACGCATAGAGCCGGAAAGTGTGACGGAAAAAAGGGGCGGCCTATACCCAGCAGTGGGTGATTCCGGGCTGATATGATGATGATGATGTTTGTAATATCTTTCTGTCAAGTTTTCTGCCCTTATCATTTCTCAACCCTTACCTTAACTTTACAACATTAGTTTTAGTATATGCGAAACGTGAAACACGTGTCTAGTATAAAAAGAAAATAAAAAAAAATGTAAATAAAGAAATGAAAAATGTAATTGTAATATATAAAGAATCTATGTACAAAATTTCAAAACTGAATCATGAAAAATCACAAAGTTATAAGCTTGTTTTGTTATCTTGCTGTCCGCATAAAAACGTGGTCACCACGCGGCGCGCGTCTCCAGCGTCGTCTTGAGCTCATTGATAATAAAAATTTGGCAGTAGATACGTAAATGATTGCGATAGGTACTTAGCGTCGCTCGGTGTTCAACTTGTAACCTTTTTTAAATATTTTAGGGACAAAATATAACATGATTTAAAAATTATTGGAATCGATTCAGTTACTTATTCTGAACAAACTATATTCAGGTTTCACATATACTAAAAATAATGTTGTAGATGACTGCTTTTCCAAAAGCCTTGTTTTTAGTCTTAAGCCATCATAAGTCAGTGTTTACTAGTACACGTTGGGAATTTAAAACACCATAAGAGACATGAGACCGCTTTTGGATTTGCAAACGTTCAGCTCAGTGTTGAAAGTCGAAAATTCAACAGCAAGGTGAAGCTCCCTTACGTTATTCATATTTCCTCGATCGCAGTACACATTAGGAAATTATCTTTCACAGATATCCAGGAGGAGACTGCACCTCTGATATCTGGCTGGCTGAAGACTAAATACTCTGATATAGTTGCTTACTAACATGTGCCAATATTTTTGTATGCGTGTTAAATAACAATAATATTTCATATTATATTATTATCTACGATTTTTCATATAAAAGTACATAAGTAAGGCATAATTTTGTTCTGTTAAGGCAGCGACATAATAAATGATTATATTGTAAAATTGTATTTTGTATAAAACGAAATGTAACGCTTTTAGGTAGGTATTAAATAAAATGTATATCTAATATAACTGAAGTTTCAGTAACAATTAATTGAGGGTTTCCTGATTTATGTCAAAAAGCTACATTGCGTATTTGGTCTAGTGGTCGCAAACGCGACTGCTGAGCATGAGGTCCTGGGTTCGATTGATCGGGTCAAAGTGTTTTGGGCTTCCCCATTAGGAATTTTACAGTAGCTGCCACGGAGTCTAGATTTGTGCCCGGTGGATGGTAATAAGCTCGCTCCCTATCACATGGAACTTCAAAAAAAAAAAATATTTTGGATTACCAAGAAGTCAGATTACAATTTATCTTATACAAAATGAAAACTATTACAAAACACATGGTCTTGTAACGCACACTCAATTACAGGTAACCACAGCTTACACATTGTTTCAATTCTGAAATGAATGCCGTGTTAATTAGTAAAATTCGACAATAAACACCTAAATAATAACAACAATTCGTAGGTGCCACAAACTAAAACAATTCAGGCATATTTTCCATTCAATTACACTAATTTCGCCAACACTAGGGACCACTGCATAGCGGTGGTCGAATTAGCAACTTTTCCATGAAATTGTAGGCACGGGATCCTGGGAATACAGTTTACTGTCCTACAGTGTTTTATGTTCCGGTGAAAATACATTGAGACGTGCATTTTGAAACTGTATGTTTAGTAGAATCTAATTTTGAGCGTGTAAATCAAAAATAGTTGCGTTTTGAGGAATACCCCATTCCTCAAAACGCAACTATTTTTAAGCGCAACCAACTAAATTATCCCTCGAAGCGCAACCATTAGTTGCGCTCACAAATAAAAATAAAAATATTATATGTTTATTCCTCGAAGCGTAACCATGATGAAAAATAGAGAGCGGTATGATGGATTCATTAATGATATCGGTAGACAGTTTTAAATCAACTGTCTTTTCTACTGATTTTATACTTTTTTTTCTGTAAATCGGTTTCCAACAATTCGGTTGAAGCTGACCCCAACATAGTTTAAAAAAGGCTAGGCAGATGATGGTTGCCAACAATCAATTTTACACGGGAAAAAAAAACACATAATTATTTTAAAACAAAATGAGGTCAGTAACGCAGAATTCATTATTGAGCAACAAACATCTTGACAGACTTTATATTGAGAGATGATTTTATTGCCATTCGTAATTTACAGAACTTTAATCAATGTTCCGTTTACATTTTTCATACATCCGTGACCGTGAGAAGGGCAAATATTTTTCGTCAAAATAAACAGATAATGCTATCTGTTGATGTCTATATTTAGAGTATTCGCTACACTATCGACACTTTGATAATTTTCTTGTGCAGTTTTGTTATGTAAATATTTAGTTTGTAAATTAAAACCCTGAAAAATTGAAATGCTCTAAAAATATGAAAATCCCTTCTTTTTCATAATACTTGAGTTGCAAACTCAAGCAATATTCATAGGAGTTTTTTAGGTGGGTTTAAAACGAATTACTACTTCTTAGATCAATCTATGCTCCAAAAAACAAGAATTATGATGAAGAACAAAATAGAACACATAATGTCGCTGGAAGATACAAAACGAGCATAAATGTGTTGCTTTACTAGAGGAAAAGCCTTTTAATTGGGTCACTAGATAGATACTACCCTAGGAAAACGTTTTATCGAAGTTGCCTTATAACTTCGTAGATTTTCTTCTATATCGAATGGTTAGTGCCTAACCTGGTCTCAGAGTTTTTATGCCGCCCATGGGTCTTAAGTACAAAGAGTTATTTCTCTATGAACTTATATTGTGAGAGCAGCGGTGGCCCAGTGGTGGAGACCCCGACTTACGAGCAGTAAGTCGTGGGTTCGAACCCAGCCAGGCGCATTACTTTGTGTAAGTTATTTCATCACCACTGCTCTCAAAACGGTGAAGGAAAACATCGTGAGGAAACCGGCATGTCCTAGAATCAAAAAAAAATTAGAAGACATGTGACATCTATCAACCCACACTGGGCCCGCGTGGTAGCCCATTCCCTCTCATTAAGAGGAGCCCTGCGTCCCAGCAGTGGGAATATTAATAGGCTGATTATGCTTATATTGTAAAGACCAATGCTTAGAAATCTATACTAATATTATAAAAGCCAAAATATCTCTGTCTATCTGTTACCTTCTTACACCTAAACAGCTTAACTAATCCTTACATTTGTCAGATAGGTAGCCTGGGACATAGAGAAGGGCACAGGTTACTTTCTTGGTCTTAAAAAAAAGAACGCGGGCAAAGTCGCAGGCAACAGCTAATCTATACATTTCCCAACTACTATTTTAAATTCAAAAGTAACTGTCTATCTTGCTGAACAGATTTCGATAAAAGGAACATAGATGTACTATGACCGTGAGATAATTTCTGACCTGCACGCGAAGGAAGTTACAAAGCCAGTATCCACATAAATAATTTAGCACAATAGCTTCTATTTTCGTGTGTGCTCGAAAAAGATAAAAAAAGTTATTTATTTTATAGCGAAGTAGTAAAACAGACGTGCGGTATTTTAGTTTACATACTGTCCCCCAAACGAGCTGATACGAAATTTATTTCTAACCCTAAACAATATTAGGGAACCTGATCTTGATAGGGACCGATATTGAAAAGCCGGTATAAAAATGATGTAGTGTAAATCGGTTTTGTTTCCAATAACATCGAAGGTGCCACTCCAAAGGTTAGGTTCAGAACACGTTTTGAGCTAAATAATTTGTTGCTAAGTAAGAAATATTAGCCTTCTTGACCATTTTCGATCATGGTGACCTATTACAGAAGGGATTGGACAGCAACGACGCAGGAGATATTATATAAACAATAATAAAAAATATTTATTTGTTCTACCTATTTACAATTATTGTGCCTTAAATTAGACTATAACTTAGTGGCAAGATACAAGACAAGTGCAACTGGGCATAAACTAGGAGGACTCCTGTGCTATAACCACCAGTTACTTCCGTCACCACCGTGATCGAGCTGCCGTTACAAGTGTGGTGCGGTGCAAATGTAAGTATCACAACATTATTAATTTGTAAATTGCTATCGTGCGTGATGAGTGTGCTTGTGTGTATGGACCTAAATGTGTGTGTGTGAGTTTGGTGTGTGAGTGTGTGTGTAGGTGTTTGCGTGTATGAATGGGACTGAGTGGCTTTTATTTTTTTATATTATACTTTGTAATATATTTTCAGTATCTACATAATCTTGAGAGAGAAGGAAGGTATAGTGCCCAAGTATATGTGTAAACACAGGTGTGTTCTCTATTTTCTCGCTCTCATTGGTTCGATACGACGGCAACCTATCACTACTAGAGAGCCGGACAAACGGTCCAGGCGCTTGACAAACGGTTAAACCTGTGTTCCGAGGCACGGGGGTTTACTCAAAACTTCCTCATGGAACCAACCCAATAACTAAAATACACAATGCTAATAAGTACGAAATAGGAATAATAAGACGTAGGAAAGATATAGAATACAATAAAGTATCCAATATCTTTCAGACGTCCGTCTCTCTTGTCTGTATTAATTAATTCAATTATTCATTTACTCTGAGCCGGCCTTCAAAATCCTTAATGACCACTCAATTGGTTTATCTTTAAGACATTCAGCTGTTTTAATTTAAGAGATACAACTTTGTTTCAGATTAGCGTATTTTCTGCGCGTATACGATCATTTTCAGAAGCGCGTGGAGGTGCGTATTCGCGTGCCTTTTACCAAACGCGCAACTCGTACGAGCTTTGACGTGCATATAAGCGCAAATCACGAGAGATGCCCACGCGCGCTCTCACCACGCGCGAAAGAAGCGCGCGTTCGATTTATTCAAGCGCAAAATGTGGCGCGTGTGTACGCGCGTAAGCCAAACGAGCTAGTACGCACGTCGTACGCACAGTCTGACCGCTTTGAGGACTGCTCCAAAAGTGTCTAATGAAAAAGTAAACAAATGGACCAGCTAATTTTAAATGACCTTAAAGATGTTTTCTTTTTGTTTTTTTTCACATTTTGTTTTTATAACCTCACTCTTTGTCATGATTTTTCAGTTATAATTTTATAATGTTAGTTTCTGTTTTAACAACACTTGTTGATAAAGTGGCAGGATATAAAGTTAAAACCTTCTAAATACAGATTAATTTATGACTAATTCCCTTTGGTGAGTAATTTCGTTCGAACTTAACTCTGTTTACACTTTCAGTAGATACTATTGGAAAAGACTGTACACTTAAGATTGATTAACGTTTATATTAACAGTATTTTGAATTTTTCTGGTTAATGACTTCTTATTTTGACTTTAAATAGATAATTACAGAAGACGTTCTTTTGTGACAGGTCCTAAAATAAATTTCAAATATTTTAAAACCAGTCACAGAACAATACCCCGGGACAATACCGCGAAAAATAAAAATAGAGGTCTATTTTAAACTAAATAAGTAATTACTACAGAATTATACTGTTCGACTGCCTCATTGGTCTAATGATCGCAAATGAGGCTGCTGACATGCATGAAGTCCTAGGTTCGATTCCCGGGTCAGGCAAAGTGTTATTGCGTTTTTCCATTAGGAATTTCTCAGTCTAGGAAGAGTTCTGACTCTTCCTAGACTAGACTCTGGTCTAGACTTGTGTCCGGTTGATGGTAATAGCCTCGCCCACTATTACATGATACTTAAACATAACTGGCGAAATGTGGGAGTACTATCAGGTAAACCTCTGCCTAACCCTTCGGGGATTATAGTTGTGACGTTATGTATGTACATGTATGTGTCTATTTTAAACTAAGTAAGTAGATACTACAGAATATAATTATCCTAAAAAAGGTAGTTACAGTAAAATCAGTGAATAAGTTTTATAAAACGTACCAACTCAATCTCAAATAGCAGCAAAAAAGCACAGCCGTTAGCAAACTTTTCAAACGCCATTACTTTTTCATCAATTGCCTTCTTAATTACACTTTCTGGGGCTTAAAAAGACCATTACTAAGGTTTATAGTCCTGTGTAGACCCAAATTCTAATCTTAACACACCAATCGATGGAAATGGAACAAAATAGAGATTCCTTTCAGGATAATGAAGGGGCTTAAAAGGGTCCAGAAATGTCCATGCAGCATTAGCCGTAATCATTATTGGTGTAAGAAAAATTATGGGTGACTTGCTTTAGTCTGCGATTTTGGTCGCGTGAATTTCAGATACTCTCGTACAGGCTTGAATTTTTTATTTCACATATTTAGGTTACGACTAAAAAATATCTGTCGGATCCGTTCATTAGTACGGACATGAATGAATCGCAAGTGCGCTGGTATTGACGTCACACGACCTACTTACAAGTCTACACACACCACAGCGTGCTTCTACAGAGCCCTGATGTTCAACTCGAGGCGAAGGCGACAGTCTGATCGCAGCGGAGTTGAGACGTCTTGAAACTGTAGCTGATTAATTGTGCCCAATGTTATTGTGTTAAGTTGTAATCTCAAGTAATTCGTTAGTTTTGCTAGAAACAGTGTATTGCACCCAGTGTGTTTTTATAGCACGAAACCCATCGTCTGCCCACATGATGTACGAGCCTAACAGAATAAATCCTGACATATCCGACATATCTATGTCTTTCTGCCAGTTCAAGCTGTGCCCATATAAAAATTCACAAAAATCTGTTCGAATTCATCAAAATCTTTTCAGCGGTGAAGACGTGACAAACACACTTTTTCGTATTTACAAGCTCTTTGCCTGCGATGTCAACGACAGGGTTTTATGTATTTCCTTGCAAACTGACAGATTTAGAGATAGGTTATGTCCTCCCACATCATGCCAGATTTAAGCTATCTTTTTACTAAAAATCATCAAATCTATTCAGCTGTTTAAGGTGGAAGGGCCAGGATATCTCGCAAAATACAATTTTATGTTTTTTGCAATTTGCTGGTCAGTGTCAGGTTGTACGTTGATGAAAAATGCGTCGCGCAAGTAACAAGTATGTAGTTACAGAATGATAATCATTAAATTCACCAATACTACCCTCTAAGTTCATTAAACCCCATTCATGAAATAGTTATTGAATGGGGTTAAATGAACTTAGAGGGTAAATACATACGTGTTACTGGCGCGACCCATTTTTCAACCACATACAGGTTGACACTGACCTGCAAATTGCAAAAAACATACGACACAGACACTTTCATATTCACAGCTAGCCTCCACCCATTGCTTCGCCTGCGTAAATTCAGTTGTTTACACAATATCTTTATTAATTTTAGCGTTTGTCTATGTGTTATTCTGATATATAAGATATATTTCTGTAAGAAGTTGAAGTTAAAACCACAAAACGGATTTTAATGAAACTGTTCATCAATATCCGTTCAGAAGTTTCAACTTTCACGTTTACAGTAAGATATTAGTATGTATTAAATATTCACCTAGTATTCAGCACCTAAGTGATTAGTTTTGTACGTGATAGAAGTGTGCATTACGTGTGAATGGGTAATTATGGCTTTAAGAGGTGCCAATATCGTTTTATTGCCTGGGGCAGCCGAATCATGTATTTATATTGCTCTTAGTAAGTTTAAATGGCTGTGTGATGCTAGTGAATGACATGTCAGGGGTTTTGTATGGAGGGTGCGCGGCAGTGTCTTTTTGTAGAACGATAATAATGTTAGTATTATATATTTATTTATTTATTTAAACTTCATGTACAATAGTGATACATAGGCGGACTTAATGCCACAAGGCATTCTCTACCAGTCAACCTTTGGGTTGAATAAGAAAACATTGTGATAGGGTACAAAATAAATATATAAAAATAACTTCTTGCTATCAAAAATTTATATAGGCACTTATAATGATACTAATACTTATATACAAATAAAATAAACTAATAGATATTTTAACAAATACCAAAATTAAAAACGAGAAACCTAATAATAATTACCATGACTCGACTTCTAATAGAGAGAGAGCTATTTATTCTGACTTAAATAGTGGTTACGCACTTTTCTTTTAAAACTGAATTTGCTTTCAGTTTTTTTAATGCCAAAAGGTAGCGCGTTCCAGAGCTTATTATCAGTCTTCTTTTATCCGACTGCCAAGTAAGGGTTATGTTTTCCGCACGTATCTTGTATGTTTCTTTGTATTTCTTTATTACTTAAATGATCCAAATGGCTAGATGTAAAAGTATCATTAGATTCGTCTCAAAAACCCAACTGTCCTTAGATAGGTGTTCAAAAAAGAATGGCGGATTTTTGGCGCTAAATTGTAAGTCGTCAAGAATTTTTTTTCAACCAAACCTATCGAGTAGGGTATCAAAATGAAGGAAATTAAAAGGAGATTACAGATATATATTTATATAAAGGTACATAATACAATTTGTAATCGGGTTTTTTGATACTTTTAATTAAATTTTACTTGTTTAAATAAGTATACTGAGATATCGCAGCATTGAGGCGAAGATGACGGGCCTTCAAAAGGCTAAGTTGGTTTACTTATTCTGTGTTTATGAGTACAAGTACAACATAATAACAATCTGAAGTTTTCCTATTACTTTTGTTTTTCTGGCCTAAGTTGCATTTTAATTTCATACATCTTCATACAACAGCATAGTATTTTTTAAAACGTATTTAATTTATTTTTTCGCCACTACTCAAAGGCAGGTCTTTATACTATTTAACTGGCTTCCTAGCACAACGATACACCAGTTTTTAATGCTTCAAAGGAGTTAATTTTCCTTTTTCTACGTCTTTAACAAAATATACCAGCTTCAAGCAGAAAACGGTTAAAGTACTAAGCTTATCTAATTTATATTTAAACGCGAAGTAAAGTTTACGTAGAGTTTTAAATAAGATACATTAAGTACGTGGAAGGTAGATGAAACTATAGTGTTTTTATTAAATTGTTGAGAATTGAGATAGTGACGTTCACAATACAAATTGTCACACACACACACACACACACACGCACACACCGGCACCAAATTCGCAATGTTTTCCACGTTGACAATAACTCTATGATGTAATAGGGGGCCTGGAGTTCTAAAATACAGGCTTAGGCTTAGTTTAGACTCCAGATCTCCCACAAATTACAACTTTCTGCTGTAAATTATTTTACCTGTCAACTATATCTCAAATAACGATTGTAATTTGTGGAGATAAATAAACGTTTTATTATTTTTTTTTATTATACAAAGATATCATAGTTTTGTACAATATACGACGAGTGTTTAGTTTGCTGGGTGATAAACGATGCAGTTTAAAATGGGACTGGGCAGGCCACATCTGCCTCATGTCGCATCAAAATTGGGCCAAAGTGGCAACGGGCTGGCGGCCCAGAAGGACATGGCGTGACGAGCCGGACTCTTACCAAAAGGATTGGGCCCAAATAGCCACAGACAGATAAATAGACACAGACATTACTCTTTTCATTTTTCTCTGTCTGTGGTATTTGGGCCCATTCCTTTTGGTCTGTGTGCAATGCAGTGGCATACACCAGGCTCATAAGAAATAAACAATGTAGTTGGATCAACTATTCCAGTACCTACGCGAATCCGAAGCTACGAGCAGCTACGCGCGGCTGCGAGAGTCTACGCGCGCCGCTACGCTTCTACGATGCATCGATGCACGAATACAGCGTGCACAATTGTGTATCTCAAAGCTGCGATCAAACCGAAACACAGTGGTATTGTCGACAGAAATAAGTCTGACAGTAGTGCTTTCTAAAGCCAACTTTTCCACAAAGAGAAGCTACAACTGCGGTGGTTTTGAAGCTACTGAATACGAGTACGTACGATACATTCGGCCATGTTTGCGGTTTTATTATTGCTCTGATACTGTCAATTATACTGTACGTTATAGACAGTTTTAAAGATAAAAATACTAGTTTTTTGTCTACTTCCTTGTTTAGTGGTCGGAAGCATTACTGCTGAGCATAAGGTCTTGGGTTCGATTCCCAATTTGGACAAAGTATTAGGCATTGTAGAGTTGTACCCTATTGTTGTTTATGGCAGTAAGCTTGCCCTGAGTGTATTAAGCACAACTCTGCCTAACCCTACAAGCCATGATGTAGTTATGTTGAATTTTACAAAGGGTGACACAAAAGGCGATCACGTCTCTGAAAGTGATCTTTATATAGAGGCATTAAAAACTACTTCAGATAACTATCTATCTACATTTGCTCAACTATTACCTCTTATCGAACTCCGTTCTAATTCGAAGTATAACCGGGACTTTTTCCAACGCAGAAACCCAATTACGTCTAGCGTGACCTGCGGATTTAACCTCAGAAGCTGTACAGAGAAGCCGTGCGACTGTTAGCAGATCAATGAGGCGTTTGGCCTTTAATAGGACCTTAACTTTTACGAGCTTCTGGTTTCCGATACTAAAAGAAAGAATCTTAAGGCTATATATTGATCAAAGTAAGTACACAATGTATTGATTAGACGGGTTTTTCTGACTTGTCTTGAAATTACATAACTCCTTGTCGTAATTCCTTATGAAATTATGATAATACACCGTGTACTAGGAGGGTGTGGTCATATTTCATGGTGTGATTCAGACCATCAACCTGAACAATTTTCTCCATTTTGGTGGTTACCAAGGAAATCGCAAAAGAAAAATCGGCCGTCCAGTAAAAATCTTCAATACTTACTCGACCCAAATGTATGGGACTGCTGAATTTTTTCGCGATTTCGATGGTAGTCCCTTTAAGAAAATTGTTCATTTTAATGGTCTGAATCATACCCTGAAATATCACCACACCCTTCTGATGCATGCTGTATACAAGGTGTAAACGGACCCTTCATGAAGCCGTCAACCAAGCATTCAAAGCCGAAGTAAGGTATGTCCTAGTTCTAGACAGCTATACCTAGGTGCAGACGGTGACAGTTGTGTATCCTTTTTATTGCTAGGATACACCTACCAAATGAATTAGGTTAGGTTAGGTTAGAACTGTGACAAAACGCGCGCGAGCCTTGCGAGCGTAGAGAGCGGTGCCGCGGCACTACATCTAAATTGGTTGCATGTTCTAACCGAAGATAAGTAGGATACATCTAAGTTTAACCGGCTGTACCTAGTTGTACCCGGCTAAAACTAGGTATAGCCGCGCTTCAGCTATTAGCCGTAACAGACATATTTAACAGTATAGGACTCATGAAGGTATTTTAGGTAAAGTCATAACTTTAAAAACTGGTATTTTATAAAAAAAAAAGAATTGAAAAATGAAAATATTGGAACTTTGACCTCCAATATCACTGTATTGTATTGTATTGTATTGTATAACGGGCTGGTGTCCGCAACTCCACGTCAAAGCGCGTATTTTGCGTGCGGGTGGGAAATCTATTCGATCCACCCTAACTCCCCGAGAAAGGCCAGCAGCGCCTTGGTGTTGCTGACAATCTCGCGGAGAGTACCTGGGGTACCGAAGTACTTTGCCCTGTATGTTGCAACCACTGGGCAATGTTGAAGCACGTGGGCTGCTGTTTCGTCTTCCTCCATGCAGGCTCGGCACAGGGGGCTGTCTGTGACTCCTATGACAAAGAGGTGTTTATTAAAAGAGCCGTGTCCAGTGATGGCGGCTGTGAGTGTGCGCAGCTGTAGTTTGGACAGCCTAAGCGCTCGTTTGGTGAGGCGGCCATCGATAGTAGGAAGTGCTTCCTTGGCCTGCCTGCACTCGCCATGGTCCAGCCACAGCTTGTGGTGTTGTTCGCTGGTTCGTTTCCTTACCAGTGTGCGTAGGTACCCGAAGGGGAGTGGCACAATGGGTTCGGGACCCGCTGCTGCCATGCTCGATCCCCTTCTAGCGAGTTCGTCCGCTGCATCATTGCTTCGGGAATCGCTGTGTCCTTTGATCCATTGGATGGTTATATTATTGTGATTACCAACCTGGTTCAGGCGTTGATGACACTCGTGTATTAACCCAGAGTTAACTATATGGTTGTTTAGTGCTAACAGAACAGCCATGCTGTCTGAGAGTATACGAATAGAGTGGTCCACAACCCCCCTGGCTAAGATGGCTGATGCCGCCAGGGAAATGCCCATGCATTCTGCCTGAAAGACCGTGTTGTGGACCCCCAGTGGTGTGGCAATATGGATGTTGAGATCTTCCGAGAAGACTCCAGCTCCAGTGCCAGTACCTGTTTTAGATCCATCTGTGTAGATCCGTAGTTCCGCAGGGCTCAATCCCTCGCAGCGGTGGTCCTCATGGAGTTGGATTTTGTATTTTTTGTCGAATACGAACTGTTTGGGTATCCGATCGTTTGTTGCTTTTGCCAGGGGGAACTCAATATAGAATCCCTCCAGTACGGCAGTGTGCTGTTTCTTTCTTACCCCAAAGTTGAAGTGTATTAAGGCGTACTGCCGTCATCGTCGCCTCCTGCTGTGTAAACAGATGGAGCGGTGGGAGGCCCAACATGGCTTCGAGAGCTGCGGTCGGAGTAGTCCTCATGCAACCTGTAATCGCCATGCAGGCAAGCCTTTGCATGCGTTGCAGTTTAATGGAGGCCGTGGCTAGTCTGGTGCGGGGCCACCAGACTACTGCCCCGTAGGTGATCATGGGTCGGATCACCGCGCAATATAACCAAAGTATAATTTTAGGGGATAGGCCCCACTTCTTACCTATCATCTTTCTGCATTGCCAAAAGGTGATGCAGGCCCTGTTTAGTTTGTTGTCTAGATGACTACTCCAGTTTAACTTACTATCCAGGATGACTCCCAGGTACTTGACCTCGTCGGCTAACTGGAGTTCTGTATCGAAAAGTTTGGGTAGGCGATAGAGGCCTAGTGTTCGTTTTAGGGTAAACATGACTAGTACCGTTTTCGTGGGGTTTACTGATAGGTCGAAATCTCTGCACCACCGTTCAACGATGCGTAGCGCCTGTTGAGTGAGATTGCAGATTGTGCCCGTCACTTTCCCCGAGATGAGGATGGCGAGGTCGTCAGCGTACCCTATTGTGTAGAAATGGTTCGCGTTGAGTTTAGTGATAAGATCATTAATCACCAGATTCCAGAGGAGGGGGGATAGTACGCCTCCTTGGGGACAGCCTCTGGCTATCATGGCCATCTGCTGTTCCTCTGCAAGACGAACCACTCGTTTACTTAACATGTTAGTGATCCAGTCAGTCAGTACCTGTTCTACTCCGTGTCGAGAGAGGGCGGTGCTAATGCTGGAGAAGTTTGTTTTATCGAAGGCTTCTTCGATGTCTATGAAAGTACCCAGACAGGTGCCCTTCTGATGTATCGCTTCTTCTATCCGGCCGACCACTAGATGGAGAGCGGATTCAGTGGACTTACCCGAGCTGTATGCATGCTGATTAGCATGTAATGGGATAGTTTTTAACACGCCATCCCTCAGCTCTCTCTCGCAAATTCTCTCCATGGTTTTAAGGAGGAAGGAGGTCAGGCTGATCGGTCGGTGGGATTTGGCGTTGGTATAGTCACTCTTACCTGGCTTAGGAATGAATATAACCTTCACTTCCCTCCATCCCTTTGGAACGTATCTGAAGGCCAGGCACGCTCTCATTATGGGTACCAGTCTACTGGCGACAGAGGATCCTCCCCAATGCAGTAAGGCGGGAAAGACTCCGTCCGGACCAGCCGCCTTGAAGGGATGGAAGCACCTGATCGCCCACTGGAGTTTCTCCAGTGATATCACTTTGTGTGCGTAGCGCCAGTCGTTTTCTGTGGGCGTTTGGGTTACCTCTGTCCAGTCAATGGTCTGAGCGAAAGCGCAACCTGGGAAGTGAGTTTCGATAAGGACGCGCATCGCCTCTTCTGGTGAGGTGGTAAGTGTGTTGTCGGGTTTCCGGAGAACTGTGGGCCCAGACGGGCTCTGCTGTGCCAGTATTTTCCTTACCCTGTTTGCTTGCTGGCAGGATTCGATGTTGCCGCAGTATTTCCGCCATCCGGTTGAGCTCCTGAATCTGATGCATTTTTTGTAGCTAGATTTGGCCGCGTAGTACGCATCCCAATCCTTATCAGCACAGGTATTCATGGCTCTGTTTAGGGCTGCCCTAACCTTCCCGCGCTTACGTTCCAGATCCGCTCCCCACCATGGTTGCTTACCTGGTGTTGTGGGCGGAGTGGATTCCGGGCAGGATGAATGGTAGCTGTCTAGCATTGAATTAGTGAGATGACTTACACGCTCGTCGATCTGCGGCGTGTCCTCGTAGGTCATCCAGTAGTTTGTTGACGCAAGCTTGTTTTCGAGGATGCGTGTATAGGCAGCACGGTCAGTGTTGCGCGGGTTGCGCCGTGGCAGTATTGGAGTCACACCGACCTGTATGTCGAAGCGGATCCACCTGTGGTCCGAGCAGGAGGCCTCCTTAGAGACCTGCCAGCCGGTGATGGTGGCCGCTGCGCCCTCCGTTGCCAGAGTGAGGTCGATGATTGTTTGGCTACGTCTGTTTACGAAGGTTGGTTCGGAACCTGTATTAAGTAGGGTTAAGTTAGTTGTGAACAAGTAGTCAACTAGAGCCTTACCCCTTGCGTTTTGCGTGTCCATGCCCCACAGAGGATGATGAGCGTTTGCGTCGGCGCCTATGACAACCTCCAGCCCTGTGCTCTCGCAGTAGGTCACGAGGCGGGCGAGGTCATGCGGGGGCGGCTCCTCTGCCTCGGGCATGTAAGCGGAGACGAAGACTACAGCTGCTTCTGTGTCCCCTCGCTGTATCAGTAGCCTAGCTGCAGAGATATCCCTGCAACAGAAATCTGTTAGTGGCTGTGTTTTTATGTTGCGTGTGATATAGATGCACGATCTTGGCTTATCGTGATCTGTACTAACTAGGAGCTTACCCCCAAGATTGGAGAGACCTTGTATTCGGCCATGCCTAATCCACGGCTCTTGGATCAAGGCAATGGCTGTATGTTGAACCTCCAACCACTTCCGCAGCTGAGCCGTCGCGGTTTGGCTGTGGTGGAGGTTGGCCTGCAGGACCTTACAACAGGTCAACGAAGGGGACGCCATCGCAGGACGTTCCTTCTTCGTCGCCTTCAAGCCGCAGCCCGGCAAATAGGTCGCCAGCGTCGAAGCCGCCCTCCTCAAGGTCAGAGGCCGAGGACAGGCTACTGTCATCGGGCTCCCCACCCGAGGGGTCGGCGCCCACGCTGGCGATGGCAGGGGCGGCCGGCGCTGCAGCTGCAGGCACAACCGCGGGTGCCGCCGCGGTGTTTGTATTGGGGGGAGTTGCCTCCACCTCCTGTGTCACGGCGCTGGTTACAGCGGCCGGATAACCCTGAGGGACGTCGACAAATCTGCCGTTCGGACCCTGGAACTTAACGTACACCGTCCCTACACCAAAAGAGAGACGGCGCCCGGCTTGCATCAGGGTCGGAATTTGGTCCTCAGGGACCCCGACCACCACGTACCATGCGTCGGTCCGTTTACTGGCGCCCAGCATTAACCATCTCCTGACGTCTATCCAGGGATTCTGGTAACACAGAGCACGCCCAATGTTGGACGGCTCTGCGAAGATTCCCTGCTCGTCGGGGATGAGCACACCACACCTTATCCGACGCTGGATCTCCGTCTGCCTCCTGATCACTAGCGAGGTGCCAATGATAGGAGCCAGCTCGGAGACCAGAGTCCCCAGCCATGACAAAGTGTGGTCGCTGCCGCACCACAGTTTGATCCAATATCACTGTAACTAGTAGGTGTCCCAGGTATGGTCTAGAGCAAAAATATGATCGCAATGATGGGGAGAACTAGAACCATATTTTTACACCCATTGTCTTAGTAAAATTATAATATATTCCATAACTGAGCAGCAGTGACTTACAAACAAATAAAATAATGAAAATAAAAATGAATTTACCAGTTGTTTTTTTTAATGGGTACACCACTGCAAAAACCGTCGAAAAACACAGGTTTGACGTTAACGTTATGTATGTAATAATGCATGCAAACAACTACCAATTTACAAATTCCTATAACTTGGAGAAGATGCATAGATATATTACTCAAAGATTCACTTCAACAAGAATTTCAATCGCGTGTAAATTGACAGCGAAGTCTTAAACAATGTGTTGAACAAGAGATTCTACAGTAACTTGTAATTACAGACGTACGTTGTCACGTACATACATGACTAGATTGGATTCTTCGAACAAAATTAAGTTTCGAACACGATTTAAATTAAGTTCTGACTGCGTTTTTTCTGCATTCTTTTGTTTTAACTGTATTGGTGGTGGATTTAGAAGACATGAGACATTTATTTATATCAACATGGTATTATGATTTTTTCAGAGTCATAATCCTGATAATGAGAATGGATTAGCAGTCACTACCTTTTTAATAAATCTTAAATTCACTGACAGGCTAAGCACAGTCTAAACCAGCGAGTCACTTTCAGAAATTAACAAATTTTTTTTGAAAATTCATCCCCTATAAGGTTTAAATAAAGGCTGAAATGTCTACTGAAGTTCGTTCAATTTACCAATAGAAAATCGCATTAAGCTCACTGCTTGTAATGATAAATGATGTTAATTAAATAGATTTTTACAAACACTTATAAATGTTTTTTTTTTTAATCTAGATGGGGCCGGTGTTTCATACCTGACTACTCTGAGAAGAAACAGCCAAAACAAACTTAGAGGTCATAGTATCTCTAACGATAAGTAAATACCCATACGAAGACACTTCTCCAAAATGAAAACTCACTATTGACTAGTTAAATATTGAAGTGCACTGTCAACACATAAACAAGATTGCTCTAAAAATGAAATCAAAATTTACGAAAATAAAATATAACTTCAGGGAAACGAAGCAACTTTACAGCGGAACTCAGAATAAGTCCGTCTGTAAATTCGTTTTAGTAGTGAAACTAAAGAAATTGAGTTATAAAACAGTAAGAAGATGTATGATGACGCCTTATGGCCCCATTCTTCGCTTTTAAAGCGAACCTAGTAATAAAAAACTGGCCAAATGCAAGTAGGACTAGTACACAAAGGGTTTTGTATCACCACAGTACAATACACGGTGTAAGGGACAGCCCTCCACAAACTGATGGGGTGAATTCAGTATTTCATATTAAGATGACCGGTACAAGAAATTATTTCAGGAATGTTATAGGAATCCACTAAACTGATTTGTTTTATTTTCTCATACGAAATGTATCGTTACCGTGGCAAAACGCATGTAGCGAACGGCAAGCGCGAGGATGAGTTCGATGAACTCTAGCTGGGCAGGGAGTGAACAGCTGATTTCACGCGACGTTCGTTATATTTCAACATCCATTGTTGTTTTTTTTATTTCAGCCGTTTATTTACATAAATGAAGTGCTGCGTACAGGGATTGTAATTTTACATTGAAATAAAGGAATAGTAACTGAAAAAAAAACAAAAATAAAAAATCGGAGATAAAATCCGGTGGAATATGATTCAAAATGAGGAGCTGAATTCACCTTGACAGTTTGTGGAGGGCTGTCCCTTACACCCTGTATTTAATTCTACCCACTGTACGTATTGCATTGTCATTATTAAGACCGAGCAACAAACTTAAATTTGTTAACTTTTTTTTTGTTGTTATAGTGTTCAAAAGATACAGCTCAGTGAGAGATGAACGGACGGCCGGACATAAACCAGAGCCATAGTAAAGTGTTCCGTTGGTACTCTTTGGTTACGGAACCCTTCGTCAGAATGAAGGAATGGCTCAGATTATGTCCGACCTGTACGTAGCAAGGAGGGTGCAGTTAGTTGTGCATGGTGGGCAGAGAGGTGAGGTATAAAGAGTGTAAATAGACCCTTAACATAACCGAAAGGCACTTATTCTCCCCGTCTTTGTGATATGTTTTTTGTTCTAGACCATATCTGGGAACCTTCTAGTTACGGAGATATTGGAGGTCAAAGTTCCAACTTTTTCACAAGTTTTTTTTTAAATACATGGTTTTAATGTAAGATTTATACTTTACACACCCCCACGACCCCCGTACTATTCAATCCAGTGCTTTCCATCGAGTCCTACCTTAAAACGTGATTTTTCACCCCAAAAAAAAAAGTCGATTACCAGCAATATTTTTTACGTAAAGTTACTTAGTTTGACGTACGGAAGCTTGGTTGACGGCTATGTGAAGGGTCTGTTTACACACTGTATGGTTGGGGCCCCACACTCGCATTGTGACCGAGATGGGTCGATTATACCCCATCTAGCCAAATGAGAACGGAACCCTCAAAACTGACCTAATTCTCCCAGTCTTAATCCTTAGCGTTGCTTATTTTGAATAACTTATTCAGATTTAATGGCCCTGAAATATCTCTAAATCTTGAGATAGCTGTAAAATAAATTATAGACTGAGGAAGAGTGCTCCTCCATTTTGTTTATCTACAATAACAGATTACTTGGTGTTCATTTTCTTTGAGTTAGAAGAAAATAAAATGTTTCTTTGTTGATGAATTTCTTTCGTAAAAGGCAATAAGCATTTTATTTTCTTTTCAGTTTTATAGTTAAATTAAGCTTACAGATATACTTACTTCTTGAATAGGTAGGTATTCGTCAAATCTGAATAAATACTTAGCGGGTTAGTGTTTGTCTAATGTCATTATTAGGACGAGTATATAATAATAGTCAGGAGGAGATTGTGGCTAAATAATAACAGCCACTCGGATCGCTCTTTAGGTTAAGCCGTGCTTGCCTAGGTTGGTCTGTGGATGTGTGACCACCCATTACATACCGAGTTTCCTCAGTGCCTCGGAAAGTGCGTTAAGCCGTTGGTCCTGGCTGTCATTTGTAGATCTTTGACAGTCGTTACAGGTAGTCAGTGGTCAAAAATGTCTGACAACCAGTCTTACCAAGGAGTATCGTATTACCTAGTCCTAACTGGGCTGTGGAGGTCAGAAAGGCAGTCGCTCCATGTAAAATACTGGTATTCAGCTGCATCCGGTTAGATTGGAAGCCGACCCTAACATAGCTGCGAAAAGGCAGATGATGATATAATAATAGTCATCTCATAAAATATTTACAGCGCATGCAGCTATATATAAATTATGTGCAGATGGATAATTTATATTTATTTAACGTATGCTATTAAACAACGCAAAATAAATATTAATTATCAAATTAAATTCATCACGAAGCATTTAAATAATTTCACATTAACCATGAAAGTTTTAGTATTATAGTTTTGCTTTTTCTGAGTAACTGAAACCTGTCAGCACAGTAATTATAAATTCAATTTTATTTTTCTTTGCTTTAGTTTTCACTGGCCCAAAAAGTCTGACAACCAGTCTTACCAAGGGGTATCGTATTACCCAGTACCAACTGGATTGTGGAGGTCAGATAGACAGTCGCTCCATGTAAAATACTGGTATTCAGCTGCATCCGGTTAGACTGGAAGCCGACCCCAACATAGTTGGGAAAACGCTAGGCAGATGATGATGATGCTTTAGTTTTCACTGAATAAAACCATCTCAAACAATCTTTTAAAAATAGTAGAAAAAACGCTTTACAAAAACATGAAACGGCCACCCTTTAAACGGCCTCAAATTACGGCGGAAACGGCCTAGATTTCGGACATTAGGAAGCGAATAACTCTCGGGAAACGTCCCATGTCGTGCATAAGACGTTTCCTTGCGTATTTCACATAGTGGAGCCCCATCCGTCTCTCAATATGTTCCCGTAATGTTACGAGTTGCGTAATTTGATTCTGTTGAAATATTAACAGAGAAAATTCGCGACAGAAGATAAATGGTACAGGATGAGGGGAGCTCTAAACACATTTGTATCATTGTCGCGATGTCTCCTCTCTAATCACATAGTGATACCGTCGACCTGTTGAGCGGTTTTGTTCCTAATTTATTATGGCGTTCCTACGTATACTAGATTAAATTTTCAATTACCTGAGGCGCTCATAAAGGTTTATTATCAAGTGTTGAGTATAATAAGAACGGTCGGCTTCAAGTTTTCGTTTAGTATTTAAGGCTGAACTGTGCATTACCTATTATGTGCAAAAGAAAAGGTTTAATGTATCTGACTTGATCAATAAATGGCTGAGACAGTATCTCTGGTACCTAAATCAGTAACCAATACACTATACAACGGTTACGTGCAAGCTGTCAACTTTTTTGTTACATCCTGTTGTATTTATAAATATTTGTAATGCCTTGTATGCTTATTTTTTGTCATTTTGTACGCATGTCATGGCCCTGCGACTAATAACAATTTTTTAATTCTTTCTTTTTCTTTCCACAACAAAAAATTTTAACATTCGCACTTTTAAACTGGTAACGGTACTTACGCATCAAAATTTATTTCATTACTAGGTACAGACGTCATCACAATACTTATACTTGATTTGTTAGTATGTATATTTAATAAATTTATGTTGTCCATTTTCTATACACCTCGATTTTTTAGTCGTCTACTACTAAACATTCATTAAAAAAAATAGGTATTTATGAGATTTGAATAATTTGAAAATAAAATATTATTTATTATTTAACGCATGACGTTATTCAAACACCCTGTTGCGAGCAATTATCTACTCGACTCGTGCGCTGGGTAGGTATGTTCTACCGTTTGACCCGTAAACATTATTAACAGGATGTTTCATAATTCTAATGTATTATATATTATATTTTTCTTTGTACCTATTATCTTAATTAATGATAAAATAGAAATAATCGCGCCTAGTGGTATTTAATGTCGGTTACATTCAGTGGACCACCTGTGTAGGACGATTAAAAAGTCACGGTGTATGGTATGTTTTGTGTATTTTTTTAGTGAAGATCCTAAAATAAATAATATGTTATGCATGCATTACTCACCGTGCAGCTTTCTTACTAGCAGTACGTTTTCACCCCTTAAGTCTTCCGAGACAGGTCCAATCTTTTATGAAGCAATAGATTACATTGAAATTGCTTGTAAACAGCTTACCAACGAGGGCTACTTTCAAGCTAGTTTATGGCGGAAAACAACGTTTATTACTCGGATAGAAACTAAGCTTCTTGATCTTCAATTATGCTTTTTATTTTCCAACCTCTTAGGTAAATATTTCTGTAAACATTTTAGTATTTTTTATGTCGTATTAAAACTAGCGACCGCTCCTGTTTTGTTCTGCAGAAATGATGACATTATGATAATTATAACTTCGAGATTCCGGTCCAAAATCTAAGTCAAATATTATACATACATAAGGTATGAATAAAAATGATAATGCAATAATGAAAATTTCAGGAATTTCTCATAGCAGCCACGGAGTCTGGATTTGTGCCCAGTTGATGGCAATAGGCTCGCCCTCTGCCTAACCCTTCGGGGATTACATGCGTGATGTGACACATAAACATAAAAAAAAAAAAAAAATTTATTTATTTATTTAACACTTCAAGCACAGAAGTACAGAGGCGGACTTAATGCCATAGGCATTTTCTACCAGTCAACCTTTGGGTGATGCAAAGACAAGCAGTGGTAGGTGTAAATCAGAAAATAATTTTAAATAATAATAAGATAACTACAAGGATATATAAAATACTATAAATATATATCAAATACTATAAATATATATCAAAATTTAAATTAATGTAAATAAACATTTCCACGAATATACCAAAATAAAAACACAAACCATGGGGAAAACATTACCGTTGTGACGAAACTGCCAGCTTCTTTCGAATGTACTCGCGAACTTTAATTTTAAAAGATAAGCGATTGGTTGCCATCCTGATTTCCTGGGGAAGCGAATTCCACAGAGAAATAGACTGGACAAAGAAAGATCGGTGAATGAAATCAGTGCGGTGAGAGGGACATTGAAGCATACGGTTTTGCGATGATCTCAGGCTCCTATTATGGTTGGTACAAATATTCTGAAAGTGGGGAGCAAGGTAACTAGGGGAAGTGGGAGAAACAAGAAAAGAAAACAAGGTGGTAAGCGCCCTTTGCTCCCTACGCTGACGTATGGGCAACCACTTAAGAAGAGTCCGGTGTTCGGAGACATGATCATATTTACGCAAATTGAAAACGAATCGAATGCAGTTATTTAGAAGACGGTCAAGTTTGTCGAGGAGATCCGCATTCAGGTCAAAGTAGCACACGTCACCGTAATCGATGATAGGAAAAATTAAGGACTGTACAAGCATTGTTTTCGTATTTGAGGGTAAAAAGTTTCTCAAGCGGTACAAAGCCCGCAACGAACCAGTAACCTTCTGACTGACACGAGCAACTTGAGTATGCCATTTCATAGAGCTATCGATATGCAAGCCAAGATCCTTGACCTCAGTACTAAAAGGAACGACCGTACCGTCGAAAAGAACTGGTGGCAAGGTTGTACCATTCAACTTGCATAGACTGCGAGAGCTGCCAATGATGATCGCTTGACATTTATTAGGATTTACTGCCACACCAAATTTATCGGACCAGGTATTTATTGCTATCAGGTCCCGATTTAAATTGTCGATCAGATCTCGAATTTCGTCAACCCTCCCCTGACAGTACAACTGCAAGTCATCGGCATACAGATGATACGCACACTGAAGCTTAGTAGTAAGGAGATTAATAAAAATAGAAAACAGAAGAGGAGAAAGAATACCGCCTTGAGGAACACCAGTCTCCAAATCACACCAACATGATGAGGAATTCCCAACATGAACTGACTGCTGGCGTTCCTGAAGGTAAGAGGAGAACCATTCCAGTGCTCCGGGAGAGACCATGACATGGGATAAAATGGCTAAAAGGATGTCGTGACTAACGGTATTGAAGGCATTTGAGAAATCGACCAGCACCAGTACCGTTACCTTGGTGTCTTCTAGTCCTGCCCTAATATCGCCAGTCACTTTAAGAAGGGCGGAAACAGTGCTGTGCCCAGGCCCGAACCCAGATTGAAGTGGGCTGATAAGCGAGTTCCGATGGACAAAATCGGAGAATTGCTTGTGCACACAGGCCTCAAGCACTTTAGATAGAAAGGGAAGGATCGAAATGGGACGGAAATGGGCAGGAAGACAGGGATTAGGGACCTTGGGTAGCGGACAAACATAGGCTTTGCGCCACAGGGAAGGAAAAGCTCCGGTAAAAAGGGAAAAATTCACAATGTGGGTAATGGCAGGTAGGAGCTCATCCAGAAGAGTTATGATCATACCACGGGTGATATTATCACAACCCACTGCTTTCGACTTGATGGACAAGATGATCTTTTTGATCTTTCCCGGTTCAGCTGGAACGAAGCAAAAGTGGTTAATATTAGGGCGCGTTAGACCAGAAATTAGGGACAAAGTTCGTTGCTTGGTTAAGCGATCCATGGAGGAAGCAGAAGAAAAATGTCGGTTAAGCTCGTCCAGGTCAATAGAGTTTGGAAGGTCTAAATGTCGCGGTTTGCCGATACCCAGAGTTAAATAATTCGAATTACTTGTCACTTACTATTCATAAATGGAAAAATTATGTTCTAAAAGAAACTTTTAATATTTTACTTCAGCAAAATATAATTAATTCATTACATAAGACAGACTCTTCACTTAATGAGCGAATCGTTGAAGGTTAAAACAGACTTTTAATTATGATTCCACATTATACGCTTACAGAATAAGATGGTCTCACAGCAATAATTAATTTTCCTTTGTATGTGTTCAAGTGCTTTGAAGATGTTATAATGAAAAGTTGAAATGTTTAACTTCTTATACTTGTTGACGTGCGTCTTAGTGGTTATATAAATTACTTCAAGCGTAATTTTGTTCATGAAAGCAATAATATGTATGCGTAATATTATTATAATAAGTCCTGAAAAACTGCCTACATTTATTCTATTTTCGTACCAGATAGTCAAAATAAGAGCCAGGTATCTTCTACGAGATTTAAACGGACCCTTAACGAAGCCTTCAAACAAGCGTTCTATACATCAAACTAAATAACTCAACTCAAAAATATTTTTTTTTTTGGCGGTGAAAAATCTCGTTTTATGGTAGGACTTAATATGGCGTACTCAAAACATTTTGCTGGTGGATGAATTGAATAGTACGGGGGTTGTGAGAGTATTTAAAGTAAAGATATAACATTAAAAACCTGTATTTAAAAAAAAAAAAACTTGTAAAAAAGCTGAAACTTAGACCCCCAAATCTCCGTAACTAGAAGGTCCCCAATATGGTCCCGAATAAACAAATGATCGCAATGACGGAGAGACAAGTGCTTTTCGGCTTCGTTAAAGGTACTTTTACACCCATTATAATATGTAATATATCTCATAGAATGGTAGAACATCATTAAAAGTGCTATACTGTAGACACCAAGTAGGTATAAGTAGGTGTGGTTAACTATTTACATAACGGATACAACAATATTCAAAAAAGTCTTAAAAGACTGCTATCAAAAAACGCTGAACAGAATTTATAAAGCATTTTCATAAAAAAGGGTAGGTAAGTATCGATACAAAACATCTAATACCCTTCTTTGGTAAAAACAGCACTATTCCCAATACACTGTTTGCATTATCACACGTGGCGTTTTTTTTTTTCAGTGATAGGTACTGTTAAACGTTTTCTCCAGTCTTACAGAAACATTTTAGCTTACAGGACGATTTGAACGTTCCCGTTCACAAGATAAGATTGAATGTGGAGTGTGGGGGTTCCAAGATAAGGTGTTTTGGAGTGAGAGAAGTGTCAAAGGGGCTACGTTTAACAATAGGAGAGGCGTGTATTGAATGTCACATTTTGTATAGATGACACAGGTTGCAAGAAAGTGGCTGAAAAGCTGTTGTATTTTATAAGGCTGCAGCCGTTTAAAGGGTGTGATCGGGTTTGTATACTGTTGGGGGAATTTTTGAAATAGGAATAAAAATTGATTTTGTGTTTCATGCTTTTGACGCAGAAGATACCTATTGGCGCATCATATTGATTGTGTGTGTTCTCAATTAACATCTTTATGGAGTTATCTTTGGAGGAGCTCGTGGCTAAATAATAACAGCCGCTCGGGTCGATCTTTAGGTTAAGCCGTGCTTGCCTAGGTTGGTCTGTGGATGGGTGACCGCCCATTACATACCGAGTTTCCGCCGTGCCTCGGAAAGCACGTTAAGCCGTTGGTCCCGGCTGTCATTTGTAGATCTTTGACAGTCGCTAGGCAGTCAGTGGCCCAAAAAGTCTGAGAACCAGTCTTACTAAGGGGTATCGTATTACCCAGTACTGACTGGGTTGTGGAGGTCAGATAGGCAGTCGCTCCATGTAAAATACTGGTATTCAGCTGCATCCGGTTAGATTGGAAGCCGACCCCAATATAGTTGGGAAAAGGCTAGGCAGATGATGATGGAGTTATCTTTGTTTCTAGTTTTCATGATAATTAATTTGTGTAAGTACAGGGTAGAAGTTACACTGACGCTATAACGGTTACCACGAATTCAGTACATCATTCTGAACACCCCAAATTTTTCGTGGGTTATTAAAAAAATACAGTCGTTTTCTACAAAACTTCTATCTATACCTACACGGTCAAAATGATAACAGCCGTTTTTTTTTTAATTTACCGATCAAAAATTTATATGTGGGGGGGGGGGGGGGTCAGAATGATGTACTGAATACGTGACTGTTTGTGCGTTGGTGTCCCTTCCACCCTGTATTGTATTAAAAAATCTGTTGATTGTTCTTCTTCTTTTTCAAGGTCTTTATTTATATAATGTTAGAATACAGTCTGCTTACAAATGATCTTATTCTATTTGTTAGCCAGTCAGGATTTAGTTTGTTACATAGGCTAAATATATCGCCTTTTTAAACATCAAAACATATTATTATTACCTTATTAGGTGTTGACTTAACATATTGATTAACATCGATTAACTAAGTATGTGCAGGTCTTAGTAATGACCCACATAATATTTACAATAACTTACATACAAAATGTACGTTTTATTATAATGATACGTTATAATAATATAAGGTAGTTTTGTGCAAAGATTGCGAATACACAGCCGGTCAAGCGGCGTCGGCCAGTAAGCGAGCTATCGTCATGATTCGTCACGGAGGAAGTAGTGATGGGGGAGTCGATATCGATTGTACGTTCGAGCGTAAGGCAGTGTCGATAATCTACTGTTGCCAATTGCTGATATTAGTACGTTTCGGTGTGATGGGTTGTTGTGCAAATAAAATTTACGTGAAATCTTTAGTATAAAATCTTTTAGGAAAGGATACTTTATGCGTTTATGTAGTGTTTTAAGATTTGTGCAAAATGGTGTATTGTAGGACAATTTTAAGGCTTTATTTTGAATGGTTTGAAGCTTATTATACTTAGTATTAGTAGTGATTGTTGATTAAACAAAATGTTTTCGACAATATTGTTTAAGTTTACACTTAACACGTTTGCATACAATAGCGATTCTTTTATTAATTAGTGTTTTATTTTTTTATTGTATCATTAAGATAATTACCATTTCGAACCCTGGGAGTTATTGGCAGAAGGAACCAATGACTGTGTTATTTTTTTTTTGCAAATGTTATTGTTGGATGCTATCTTGCGTACCTACGTAGAAAAGCATACAAAACCATTGGTGGTTTTTATAGGGTCCTGACAATGGTAACGTGGAAGAGATTTTCTATCTAAAATGAGATATTGAGAGCATCTAATTACGATCGGTATATAATTATAAGGATAACTTGCTATTACCAAATATTTTCACTTTAGAATATATTCTACTTCCTATCCTACTATTATTATTAAAGGCGAAAGTTTGTGAGAATGTATGGATGTTTGTTACTCTTTCACGCAAAAACTACTGAACGGATTTGGATGAAATTTAGCACACAGATAGTTTATAACCTGGATTAACATATACACTTCTATATATTGGATCTGGGTAGTATGATCCCTTGGAGCAGTTATGGAACTCCACGCGGGTGAAGCCGCGGGCATATGCTAGAGAATCATAATTATAAGGAACGTCAAAATAATCCACCGTGAAAATATTTATCTCCGAACCATCCACAAAAAGTTGGACATAATTAGGTAGACCGTATATTAGTAACTCGGAACATAATAACGTTATCTAAAACAATATCTCTATTCGCAGAATTTCTCAATCATAATAATTCGAAACTTGAAAATTAAAACTTTAACAATTAGGTTCTACAACAGTACCTAGGTAGAGAGAAGGTACAACCGGCAAAAAAAAACTATAAGCATAAAGATTTTTTGTGCTAGTTCATAATATAATAAAGTCATCATTCTGAGCATACCAAATAATTATCATCAATTATTATTTATTTACCGAATACAGCAGCTTAACGTAAAATTATGTATTAGAGAAAAGACAATTGTAAAAAAAAAAACAAGGACTCGACTGGGGATTGGCTTCCATAGACGTCGATTTCCTATTTCAATGGAGTAGAGACGACTTTGCGGTTTCCATTCTCAATGTTTGTATATATGTAATGTGATAATATTATGGGTCTCAGCCACGATATAAAAGGTTTCAGGCTGAGGTCTTAAACAAAGTGACAAAGTACCAGCAATAATGACTCTCAACCAAATAGTTTTTTTTTTCGTTAAAACCATATGACATTTCAGTAGCACATTTTAAATGATCAATCCCATATATTTTGCACTATTCGACACTCCAGTTATCCCTGACACAATGTCACTCTGTCCAGGCCATATGATTTAAAAAAAAAACATAACGACAAAAACCAACACTTTTGTCTCTGACCATACAGAAACTTCAATTAAATTAACCATTTCTAAAATAAAACTTAATTGTTATAACAAAAAGGTTTATTTTACTTGAACAGTGGCTGTGTTGAGTTTGCATACTAAACAGCTAACAGTTTTGCCTGATCCGAATTAAGGGGTGGATTAAAATCTACGTGTGTGAGCTAGGTACTTAGTTAGGGGTGAAAATTGTTAGTCTCGCTATATATTTTGTTGTTGGGAATGGTCGTTTTAAAAGCAGAAAAGTTTAATTAATCTTTACTTCTTTGTAATGGTTTCGGTAGTATTAATGATTAATAGTAAAGTAGGTAGTATTTTTATCGTTTGTAAGGTTTAGCGACAGTTGTTATGCACTTTTTTCTGGTAAAAACTCAACCAAACGGCAAGACATTTTATATTTTTAACTAAAATTTTCAAAATTTATATAATGTAATTTTAAAATTACTTTTGGATTTTGAAACAAACCCTAATTGAGTTGTATTAATCACTCTGCCTAAAATAATTGACATCATACTTATTACTTATGAATTTAAAATTAGGTACAAATCTTACCTGAAAAGATAAACAACATTTAAAGCCAATATTTCGCAAATCCTTTTTAATTTTGATCTATTTTAATCTTATTTACTTTCACCTGTACGTTTGTACCATAAGTTCTCCATCATAGCCTATTGTACCGGCTCTATAGAGCTTCAACCATAGTTCAATATGTCATAGTACGTCAGAAACTACGCGCGGGAAATTCAAATTGAATGAAGTGTGACCTTCGTTTACATTTTATAGTGTAATTTCATGATAGCTGAAGGCATCATTGGTACAGCAAGTTGTTTCTTCAAATGTCACCATTTTCCTGTTCCATAAAAAAGATGTCACTAGAATTAGCGATATTTTAAAATAGCTGTGTATCAACTTTGGTGTACAATAAATTATAAGAAGGAGGCGGCACGCGAAAAGAGCACCTGGAAGGAATTGGGAGAGGCCTTTGCCCAGCAGTGGGATAGTACGAGTTACAAAAAATGAAAAAAATATAATATTCTTTCTTTAGTCTTCTTTCTAACTATAGTCTTCCATCTGTCACCAACCCGTAAAAGTAGGTAGAAAAATTACCCGTAAACGCGTTTCAATGGATATAGAAAATTCTGATATTGCAGAAATCACTCAATATAAAACCAGATGAGATAATGAAAATAACCTACGCTCCATTAAAAAGTCAATAAGATACATCCTACTCCGCAAAATGAAATCAGGATATTGATACGCACACATACAAAGAGTAACAGGAGGATAATACACGATATTATAATACGCACACACGCGTAGTGACTGCGTATGTATTCTGTACGCACACGTAAAGGTTCGGTCTAATCGGTACGGACTAATTCTGAATGCGGCTCTGGACACCCGATTCTGAATGTACTAAAGTATCTCTCAGTGTACGAGGTTCATACCAGTCAGCAATCTGTCCGTACCGGTTTATGATGCGGTCAAATAGACCGGACTGGCTGCGAACACAGGACAGAATGATAGTCCACCAGATATTCTCTTAAAGTCCGGTGTCAGGCCTTACGTTCAAGGCCTCCACATGACAGTTCGGTTAAGCAGAAAATAGCCTCATAGGTGCAAGTGCGAGACGCCATATCGAAAAAAATAAAATCCAATCTTTGGCATCTTTAGCCGCACCTTCAGGCTGCCTATCCATTGAAGCGGAGATGAGCAAGTGATCATTTCAAAGCAGTATACCGGAGTTTGACCACGCGGACGAGCGGTGTCTTGTGATCATCGCCTAAGGCTGCCTATCCATTGAAGCGAAGCGAGGCTGAGGAGCGGAGAAACGGAGAATTATTAACCAATAGAATTGCATAAAATCTCCGCTCCGCTCCAGTATGCAATCCTATTGGTTATTATTTCTCAGTTTCTCCGCTCCGCAGGGTGGGGTATACATTCCTGCCGTTTTTTCGTTTCTGCAACTGCAATGGGGTATGTACTGTTGTAGTAAATGTTGTGCCTTCTTGTATTGGCATTTGCTTTCTTTCCTTCAACTACACTGTTGCCGTGACCGCTGATGCAGAGCATGCTCAGCCTATAACCATAGGCCTCAGGCCATCTCTCAATGAGAGGTAGTGGGCCGTCATCCACCACGTGGGCCCAGTGCGGGTTGGCAGATGTCACACGCCTTCAAAGTTTTGGTTCTTGGACATGTCGGTTTACTCAGGTGCAGAATGGAGAAGTGAATTTAATGGAAATTTCCAGATTAATGATCTCACAGTTCTACAAGTCTACGCTTCAATGGAACGGCAGCATTATTACCTACTGCATATGTATTCCAAACACACACACATGTAATATCGCCTGTGTATTTTATCCGTACAGTCCAAACGACTGAACCGATTTGTACTAATGTTGTGTCATTGTGATCCGAATTGTGTTACATGGTATTATAGTTACGACCGTCGGGTTCCAATCGATTTGTTGTGGTCATACTGATTCGTACAGTAAGTTATGTTGAAATATTGTTCACTGTTTATTTGCCATCGTTTTTTTACTAGGTATAAGTTAAAATATCTCGTTATTTCGCAAGAACTACTGTCTTTTTTCACCAGAAATGGCATCGGTCAATTTGTACCCAAAAAGTAAGTACCAGCCAGAAAAAGAAAAAAAAAATATTGGAAATAACACCCTTAACATTTTTTCCAATTCAAAAGTCTACCATTAACCCTTCCGCTGCTACGTAAATTTGAAAGTACTAAAAATGGAACTTTTATTTAAACCGTTTTAGAATAATATAAAAAAAAAAATACAGACTTTTATTTGAAAATAGAAAATAACATCCTGAACATCTTTAAACGGCTGCAACAAAGGTCTACTGTGAAACTCCTGGCTGCACTTTTTAGTTTTATCAAAAACAATTGCACGCTCAGTGCGTATGTGACCCAATTTTTTTTTTATATATAAAGAATATATTATTAGACTCATACTCCAGCCTGTGTTCTACATACAAAATAAGACTGCAAACGTTTAGAGGTTTATGAACGAAGAAATTGCTCTTAAACGCACAAAATGCTTCCACAAGCATTTACTTGAAACAACTAGAGGGAACAGCGTTTAGCACTCATGGTACCGTCTCCTTAATAGTACTATCTATAAATACAGTTTGCTTCTCAAACATGGCGCTTGATTCTGTAGTCGGAATCTACCAAATACGAAGATTGTTAATTCCTATTGATAATTATAATTTAGTCACAAACCTACAGAACCCGGAACAGGAAATAAATTCTGTCAATTAAGGCAAGGCGGACTGAGTTCACGTGGTGGATTACAACCCACTCCCTGTCACTGAGAAAATGCTTGTGTCCCAGCAGTGGGAACATAATATACTGGTTACGCTAACGCAATCTGACGAACTAAAACTTCCTTTTTAGTTCACACCTAAAAATACTCTTCTTCTGGCATAACTACACTCTTCTTCTTAGCGTGTCGATGGCAATCTGAATTGAGTCAGCCCAGAACTGAGTTTCTAGTTTGGCGCTTTCGGTAGCGTCCATCAGTTCCTGAAGTGAACAAACAACAGGACACGCAGGACACGATATCAGTGCCCCATCGTTTGCGGAACAGCACCACATTTACACTGCAGGGCAGAGTCATTAATGAATCTCCACCTGAGCAGGTTTTCCTTGCTGCGACCAACCTGGGTCCGGAGTCTATTTAAAGACTTCCAGGTCAGCCATGGCAACTCATGTCCAGGTGAGTAACTACACTAATCTAAACTTTACCTGCTAGTAATAAAATATTATACTGAAATATAAAAGCTTTAGTGTGACGTCATTTTATTTCTCGTATACTTCTCAGCAAACTCTTTCATTTCATACCTGTATTATGGAAGTGCATTAAAAATAACTAGTCCGCCATCTTTGGGAGTCCGCCATATTGGATTTAGAATGACGTCACTTAGCCAACCAATCATTGTCATCCAAACAAAATATTTGTGCAAAACTTCAGCTCAATCGGAAACCTGGAAGTGGATCAAATTTAACTTTTAAGATTTTTTACATGGTTACAGGTGAAGCTAATATAAGCGTGATAAAAAATAAAAAATAAATAAGTCGTTTACTTAAAAAAATAGACAAAAGAACCTAACTAACCGTTTGAGCAACAAACAAACAAAAACACAGTACAGACAAACCTATTTGTGTACAACAATATACAACAACAAACACAAATTCCGTACATCTAATTCAATTCGCACCTCGCAGTTATTCCCCTGTAATCCGCCGCCCGTTTAATATTCGACCCGTTCCGGGTATAAATGGTAATGAGTTACCCAGTTTTAGCTAAATGAAGATTCTGTTTATACGATAGTAACCCGGGTAATCCGGTGATCCAGTGACTAGCTATTGAAAACGCATTTAGTCTTCAACGGGAGGGGACGGTGTTATGCCACTGTGTCAAACCATAGAAATTAAAAAAATCGAGTACTTTGCAAAGTACTGATATTATGTTTTTTGCTTTACGGTTTCCAACAACTCTTTGGCCGTATCGTGTTCGTTTTGATTAAGATTTTATTGTAAGAAGTGCCATCTGTAATTCTAATAATCTTCATTTTCTAATTATGTCATGATTTTTCGAATATTACAGAAAGATGATCAGCAGAACTAAAATACAAACTACGTTTTGCAATCAAAAAACTTAAGACTTTTTTGTGTGCAACAATGTGTGTGATAAAACAAGCAAAATTTTATTATTTTATTACTATTATTAGAGCCTGCTAACTAGCTACTTTCATAAACTTTATAATACAACTTTATATTATATACTCTTTCTTCAACCATATAGGTATTTTAAACATACATACATAAAGTCACTCCCTTATCCGAATGCAGAAAAAACACAAAAACAGTTTGTCACCGTATTTTTTACCGACATCCGTTTACTAGGCTAGGTACCTATCGATTTATGGGACTCGGGTAAATTAAATGCGTCTCTAGTGAGGTGTCGGGAGATGGAGAAAATTGTGTACCGAGCGTTATAGGGATTTACTTGTCTAGCGTGTATTAGTTAATTAGTTTGTCTTTCCAATTAGGAGTGCGCTGCTCCTGTAGGTGGTATCTGTAGTAAGGGTTAATTTAAATATTTGCAAATGTATATGTTTATCTCGTTGTCTCACAGATGCGAATTGATCTCGCAATTATTTCAGGCGTTTTAGTGAGCTTCAGTTGCTTTACAGGTTTATGAAACTCGATGTCAAACTTTTTACTAAACCTACAATATTCTTCTGTTGGACTTTAAGGCCAGATAAACCAAAATATTAGATGCCATATTTAGCTAAAGAATGGATCCATGACTAAATTTATTTTTTGCAGATACATACACCTACCACTTTGCCTCTGCATCACCCAAAGGTTGACTGGTACAAAATGCCTATGGCATTAAGCCCGCCTCTGTACGTTGTGCTTGAAGTGTTAAATAAAAAAAAAAATTGGTTTATAATTAGGCAAAATCAGAGTCAAAACATTTGATATTACTAACATCAAAATAATAAATTGATTTTTTAGAGCTCGAAACAAAAAATATATAGACATAATCAGGTACACTTTCTTGCATACATTCACAATTCAACAACTTGCAGCCCCGCGCAATTAAAGCGAGTAACTTCCCCATCAGAACGCATCGTGCTAAAGAGTAAATCGCTTAACTTTCCGCTGTAAAGCGTAAAATAAATTAGTTGTGTACAAAATTTTTCCGCTAAAGGATTTTAATGAATTTTTAAAACGGTCCCGGGGCCCGTATCGCACCGACAACTTTAATTAAAAATCCTGGAGGCGTAAAAACGGCGACGATTTCAAAATAACTGGTAGGAAAAGCGCGAAATGATTCCGTTTAGTTTTGTTTCGTACGAACAGATGTTGTGGCGTTCAGTTTCTATGCTGCACGTATTTCAAAAAGTTAAAACCGATATCTGGGCATCGATTTGATATTTGGCAAGGGCGTTCAGAACCCTCGGGGGTATTTATTTTCGGGAATAGAGGATAATGTTGGTTAATATGCTGGTTTTTGATAGTGTTGAGAAATAGCTGTTTTGATATGGATAGAAAAATTCGAGTGCGAGCTGGGTTTGTACCTGTGATCACAAATAACAACAAAAACAATAACAAACAACAACAAAAAAACACAACACATAACAATTTTAAAAACATATTAAAAATTGTGTTGGTAAATAGGTGTTATAATACTATTTTAATTGTAAACAAAACCTTGTTTGTTCGGAACCCTGTGTTTTCCGCTCTTTTACCTACTGAATGTGAGCAGACAAATTAATTGTTAAGGATTTGAAACTCTACGTTTTGCTGTGTTAGAGCCATTTCATAAAACTGCCAAAGAATGACGGTAGTGATTTGAATTAAAGGACTATTTAAGTTGGAAGTCAGTGTGCTTATCAATTCCCCTGACGTACGCACGACGGCTAATCAAGCTTTACAAAACCAGTTTACGCGAATCTTTCATTGTATAGGAAATCTATACAAAACGAGGCCAAGTTATACTGGAAATATACAGCTTCATGTGCCGCCGTGTATACACTATACATATGAACATACTTCTACTATACCTTAAAATGTGCCAACGATCTTCGAAACATACCGGAGTAGTCTATACCATCTTATATACATCCTTCAACACTCTATAGACGTACTTCTTCAGACTATTACATATCTGTCAACACGAGATAGCACTCCACACGAAATCGGAAACTTAAATACGTATCCACTCCCATCAAACTCGAATCGAGACGTAGCAATTCGAGAACTCGTCGAGACGTAAATTGACGATATTATGCCGTAATCGAAGCAAGGAATTGGACCTTTAATGTAAATGTAGGTTCTCAAGAATTCTCTTTGCCTCTAATGCAGCTGCATTAGCCGAGATCACCGCATACCTCCCCCAAGATATAGTAATACGTTCATCTTAATTATATAGGCTTATAGCTGGGATTAATAGTCCCCTTTTAATCTTCAGATGAAAGTGATGGAAACCTTTTTGACAAACCCAGGAGAAACGCAATTACGTGCCTATTAAGTATTAATAGCTATGATGTAGAATAGAAAGGGTTAAGCGATTTTATAGGCCTCATATCTGATCTAAACCCTAGTAATGACGGTAAGGAACAAACGTTATCGTTGTACTTATTTATTTAAATTATTTTGTTCATTATTCAGCGTATTAAATTAACTCTCAGTAAAAAGGTCTATATTCAAAGAGCTCCACAATCAAGATTAACGTTTTTTTGACGAGAACAAAGTTGGTACGTGACTCAGGAAGTTAGGGAGCGACTTGAAAATGGAACGGAAATAGTGAAAAGGAAATGACTTCATTCCGATTCCAAGGAGTCTCGTGTTGTTTGTGAATCGGCACCTCGATAGGTGTGTTTTAGAAGGGGAGCACGGTTTAAAGAAAAAGTTTTCAAGCAGTGCTTTGCAGCTTAAATTAAGGAAATCTTTGGAACTTTTCAAATCTTGATAATAGCTTACAATAGACGAGCGTACTTATTTAATAATTTAGAAAGTTAAGATGAATCAACATCTATTATTATTTAATTTTAAACGAAATGGCGAGAACAGGCGCATCATCAAGAAAAGTGTGAGTAATGAGGGAGGCCTTTGACCAGAAGTGGGACAATTCAGTCTAAAAAAAAAACGATTAATTATGTTGCTTTGTCTAATTTAGTAGTTATTTCAATATCCCTATTCTCATTTAATCTTACTTGGATAAAGCCAACTAACTGCCTTATTTATTCAATAAGTTGTTATTTTCAGGTTCAACAAAAAGGTTTCATTGCGATGTTTTTTTGCTGCCTTGTGATTTTACCATAAACATGTAACTGGGGCAAATAACAAATGGTTTTGAAGCCCTTTCGTATTAGAGAAGCCCCTTTAAAAGATTGTATTTAAGTACACCAAAGCATTTGAAGAATATAACATGCTCATAGGTATAAATTCTGGTCCCCGTATACTAGCTGTACACAATAAAGAACCGTTCCCAGCCTCGGGCAATGCGACATGTATTAAGGGCCACGCACGCGTACTGCTACCGTATGTCGCTCCGCAAGTAGCGTTTTGGTGACTCGTGCGCATGCTCCGAACAGTAGGGATGATCGATATTAGAAAAATATCGATGTTTTAGAAGGGTAAAATAAAATATCAATTAATTAATTTATTGAATGTACTTATTACTTCAAGTAGGAAGAAAAAGTCCCTGTATTTTTTGGGTAAGCTCTGCAAAAAAAGTAACTCTTTTAGACGTTTTCCTTTTAACCTGTTATTCGTTGATACAGATGTTAATCAGCTTTTGATAAACATTTTTCCGAAGCTGTAGATGTCGCTGTGCAGCAAAAATTTTTAATTGCTACTTTCTTCAACTGATCTGAGCTAGTCGAGTCAGTAAAAACTAATATGCTCAATGCTAGATGGCCTAGAGTATATCGATGTTCTAATATTATTAACTTATGTTTTGATGTTTACGAGGACTCAACATTGATAAAAGCATCGATGTTTTTCCGCTAAGCATAGATGTTTTTCCGCTAAACATCGATGTTGGAAAACATCGATGAATGTCGATCATCCCCACCAAACAGCTTTTTTCATTGTTTTCTTGCAGTCCCTGTCGCAAGACGCGTCTCGCTTGAGCGTGTAGTTAATGGCCAAGGGTTTAAAGAAACAGAGGTTTACTAATAATAAATGTCTTCTATATTTATATCACTATCCCTTCTTACTAAACAATTAAGCAATAAATTGTGGCTTTAAGGCCTCGTTTACGCACTTAAGTCTAAGGCAGGTAGGTAATATTATCTTAATGAAAGTCAGGCGAAGAGTAAGTTAGTGGTCTTAATAAGCAATTAGACAGACATTAAATAGATTAAAGATTAACTAAAACAAAAAAGTATGTAATTATACCTACAGATTTTTCTTAAACTAAGAAGATATATTGACAACGTCAATTCAGCTGAATTGTTGGTAAAAAATTGACAAAGCAACCAATGAAACGCAATGTCGTTAAGGTATGAGCAATATTAATATTCTTGAACTAATTGACGCTCACCATCATAATCTACCTAGGTTTTTCCTAACTATGTTGGGGTCGGCTTCCAATTTAACCGAAAGCAGCAGAATGGCAGCATTTGGTATGGAGGGACTGCCTATCTGACCTCCGGAACCCAGCAGTTATTGGTTTCCACGATCCTTAAATTGACTTTTACCAAAGTCACTTGCCGGTCTCCACCTTATGTTGAAATAAATAACACAAAGTAAAGCGCCTGCAAGTCTGGAAAGAGGAGCCTTGGTCGTCCGGTTGTGTAACGGACTGACGACACTATTACCATCACGGGAATATCCTGAATGAGGCTGGCACAAGAACGTGGACTTGGCACAAGCAAAGAGAGGCCTATAGGCCTCTCTTTGCTGCGGGGTATACCCCGCAGTGGGTGAAGTCAGGCTGTGGATGATGATGAAGATGAAAGCGCCTGCTTGGGTTTGAACCCACAACCTCCGGCCCAAAAGTTGGCAACAACACCACTGGACCACCACTGGCTAAATCCCAAGTAGCCAAGCATAGCAAATATCACAAAGCAACTCATCAAACACATGCACAAGTAAATATTTACCTTCAACGAAACTTGAGTTAATTTCAGCATTAATTGTTGGCCCATAAAGCTGTTTACAGGTAGTTGTTGTCCGTAACGTATGGGACCAGCGTAACGGTGCGTGAACCAACATTGTCGGCATTACGGTTATCCCATAAAGCAAATAGTGTTCCGTTACCTTTTGTGGGAGTGAATGTTTGATGAAAATGTTGGTGGTGTTTCGAATTTGCATAAGGTTATGGGGTGCAACTGGGGTAAATGATAATTTTATGATGATTAAGGGCGTTTTGGGAGGAAAAAGGTGGCTTTGCACAGCAGTGAGACTATTAGCAGAAAACGAGTACTTTAAGAAATCTTTGAATAAAGGAAACTAGTTAAGGTAGGTAGGTGTTCTGACAACACGGGAACATATTGAAAACTGTGACATTTTTTTAAACTATTACAGCACCATGCTGAGGTAGGGACCTCGTACAGGACCAATTTATTTTAATGAGTGTCTTTTTTTATTGTGTTTACTTTTTACATCATATTGTTTTATTGTTAGTTTAATACATTTTATTTTTAACTAGCAACCCGCCCCGGCTTCGCACGTTTGCAATATATACATATAAACCTTCCTCTTGAATCACTCTATTCATTAAAAAAACCGCATCAAAATCCGTTTTTAAGATCTAAGCATACATAGGGACAGACAGCGGGAAGCGACTTTGTTTTATACTATGTAGTGATACAAACTCCGCTTGAAAAAAAAAACGATCGGATCTGTGTTTTGTACGTTCCAATTTAAATGTCATCTCTTACAAAATCTCATCAAATACACATTTATTAATATCGTTAATCCCTTCGTTATTCACAGACAGACACACTACGCTAATTAAGAAAATTTCCCCAATTCTCGACCTAAATTCAGCAGAAAACTCAAATATACACAACTTCCTTGATTAACATCCCGCAGTTATATGCAAATATATACTTATTGCCGCAAAGGGCACCGGTAGATGCCCTTAAGCGCAAAGTAGATTGACACAGAACCTCCACTCCATACAACGCAAGAAAACGCACGCACACACAGACACGCTTCACGTACAGCGAGCAAGCGCACTCATAACAGTCATCTGTTTTAGGTCTCCGTTCGTACGTGTCTGTGTGTGCGTGTGCCAGTTTTCTCCCAATGTTTGGAGAAGTCCTTCTGTATCTATCTTTTTGGTACCTCAAGGGTACTGTTAGAGAAATTGACGCGAAACAGCGAAGGGTAATGAGGTTAGACCCACGATGTGCGATGTATGCGGTTTCTTCAAGTCGTTGTATGAAAATTGGAACACGGTTTGTAGCAAATTAGTTTTGGTCATATTTTCGGTTGTAATGCTAGTTGGGTGGAATGGAACTTCTTATTTACATAAGTCGTAAGAAGTTATCATTTGTCCTATACTCAAGTACTTGCAGTTGGCCACGGTTTCATTTGCATACTGTATCATAACATCACTCCTGGAACCACCGAAGGGTCAGGCAAAGATGAACCTAATTAATAGAACACCCGTATTTCACCAGTTATTTTTAAGTTCCATGTAATAGTGGGCAAACCTATTGCCAACAACCGGGCGCAAATCCAGACTACATAGCTACTGCTGGGAAAATTCCTGGAAAAACCCATTATTACGATGGCCGACTCGGGACTCGGACCCAGTCTTAGTCGTGTTTGCGACCATACCTCGGCATATTTGGTCAACTTTGGCTGTGGTTTAAATCTTATCTGACCGACAGAAAACAGAGAGTTGTAGTTAAGGGTCATCAGTCTCTACCTTACGCTTCAACGTCCGGTGTCCCACAAGGTTCCCATTTGGGCCCAATACTATTTATTATATTTGTCAACGATATAGCAAACAATATCAAACACAGTACCTGTTCTATCTTCGCAGATGACTTGAAACTTTATCGAGTCATTGATGCAAGTACAGACATTGCACTACTCCAGGAAGATCTCAACTCTGTACATAGTTGGTGTACTAAAAACCACATGTTTCTTAATGCTGATAAGTGTTACCACATAACATTCACAAAAAAACACATTACGCGTACTTCTTCATACTCGCTTAACGGAAGAGTACTTCATAAAGTCGTCAAAATTCGAGACTTAGGTGTTCTCCTTGACAGTAAGCTTACCTTCATACCTCACATTGACTCTATTGTTTCTAGGGCTGCTAAAATACTGGGGTTCATAAAAAGAACCTGTTACGACTTCAAAACTGTCAAAACCTTAACAGTTCTCTATAATTCACTTGTACGGACTGTTTTGGAATACGCGTCACCTGTTTGGAATCCAATTTATGGTACACATGTGAATCGTATAGAACGGGTCCAAAAAAGCTTTACACGCTATCTACGCTACAAATCTAATGGGTGTCCTCTGGACGCTGATTACTCGCAGAGGCTAAGTTACTTCAAAATGATAACTTTAAAACAGCGAAGACATACTAACGACCTGATTTTGCTTCACAAAATCATTAATGGATCTATACAAGTTCCGAAGCTTCTCGTTGAAATAAATATATCAGTCCCTCGCCATAGTCAACCCAGATCTGAACGCATCCTAGATGTATTCACTCCATGCCCAACAAGAACTAACCTCGGACATTCGGCACCAATGAACAGGATGATGAGAACGTACAATGAGCTCCATACACGTTCCTGTAGCGTTGACATCTTCGCCAACAAGCTATTGCAATTTCGCAAACAATTGTTTCTGACCCACAGTGGCCACAGTTAATATCTATACTAATATCATTACATTTTATATTATTACTTACTTAATATTATTTACTCACTTATTTATTGTTTGTCATTGAGTGTGTCATTCTTTAGAGCAACAAAATAGATTTAGTTATTTTATTTTCTTTATTTTTAATTTTGTTTTCATGTAATTTTGTTTTTTTTTTTAAGCCTATTGTACTTTTTGGAATACTATAAAACTTGAAATACTTATGCAAGTGCTGTGCACACCTGTAAGTGACATATTCACCCTAGATTTTAAGTTTCATTGTTACATTACCCTAAAATTGTATTAGTGAATAAGTCGTTGGAGTGCCATAAACAAATAAACAAATAAACAAATACCTCCAACCAGGCAGATCAATAGATATTTTTTGATTGTGCTCGAATAAAATACCTATCCTAATGTCTTCATTAAACTGTGTTCTTGGAAATCATTTCGCATGAGACGTGAAAAAGTAACAAATAACCAGGTACAGATTCAATTGGAATTTTACCGCGGGATCAACCGTGAACATTCTGATACAGTGGTATTAAGTTTATTTTGTATTGCAAATTAAATGATTTCATAACTTCTAAAGGGCTAATAAAATCTCTAAAAGAAGGAATAAGCCATAGCCCACCACATAAACCCAAGGCGAGTTGGTGGATGTAACAATTATGTCATCGAATTTTCAGTTCTGGGATGTACAGGTTTCTTCACGATGTTTTTCTTCACCATTTTGAGAGCAACGGTAACGAATTTATTTATATAAAGAAAAATGCCTGTCTGATTTCAGGTGGCCTAACATGATGTCTTAAAGCAGGAGAAATTCCAGTGTGGAAAAGAGATGGCGCTAGACGACTTGTATAGTTCTGTCTCTTTCCCACACTGGAATTTCTCCTGCTTTGAGACGTCATAGTAACGCCCCAGGTTGCCTACCATGATGGTAGGCATGATGGTAGTGTGGGAAAGAGATGGCGCTAGACGACCTGTATAGCTCTATCTCTTTCCCACACTGAAATAAATCCTGCTTTAGTACGTCATAGTAACCCCCCAGATCTGCTTTTGTTTCCACGAGGCCACCTTGGCTCATTGTTCCACAGTAACTTGTCGGTTGAGAAAGACACAAAGATATTTTTTTATGCAAATGACGAGTAGATAACACCACCTTTTACGAAAATATGTCGCTGCACACATTTAAATTGCAGGAAAGGTTTTTTTATCTCCACATATTCCGTAAAGGCAAAGGAATCTAAGTAGACGTTACGAGCAGATGTTACGTTTTTTTGCATTTTGGAAGTGTTCCAAGACATTTGTGAAGTTTTATCACTCTTTACTTTGGATTTCCTTGAACCTCTTTTACTGGAGGACGTAAAGAAAGTAGGTACTCTATCAGTAGTAGGGGACTTGAAATCTATTGGCACTTAGGGAATTTTTTCGTTAAGCTAATTGAGTACTATGTCAATTTGCCGTGTGACAGCGATTTATTATTTATTTATTTAACACTTCAACCACAAAGTACAGAGGCGGACTTAATGCCATAGGCATTTTCTACCAGTCAACCTTTGGGTGATGCAGAGAGAAGCAGTGGTAGGTGTATATCTGAAAATAATATTAATTTTAATACATATAAAACACATACAAACATACACACAAACGGGCGCGCACGTTTGTGTGTGTGTCGCTTTATGTGTGTGTGTGTTTTTTTTTCCATTATGTACATATGTCGAAGAATGACGGTTGTGATTTGATTCTACAGACAATTTCAGTTGGCGGTCAATTTGCTTAACTACTATTTGTGTACAGTTGAGGAATAAAAATGGTGAACACTTGAGGGTTAATTTACTATTTTCATACATAAATGCCTTTATCCCAGGGGGAAGGCTGCTGAAACTACAGAACACCACCCGGTACGAATCTTGCGTACTCCTTGTGTAGCCTGGTCCTCGTTCATACATCTGGTCATACACGCACGCCCTGATTGCGAGTACTACGTACTTGACCTCTCTGAAGAACCTCACCAATAAGGCCAGTGTCCACTCACATCTATCTGGTCCTTACAAGGCAGATTTGAGATACCTTTTGTTAGTCGCCTTTCATTCATCTACTTATTGCCTACATTTTTAATTCCAAAATCAAACGTAAAATCTTTAAAAAAGAAAAGCCACTAAAAACAGACCCCCTCTGGAATTGAAGTTTATTTACATCCCCAAAAATAAAGTCGTCCTATGTGATCTTCAAACAAAACCTTAATGTTCAAGAACCGTTCAAATCTACAAACGGAAAATTAATAAGCGAACAAGATTCTAATCTTCATTTTCTTGTTATAAAAGAACCGCGGAGAGGAAGATTAATTCCTTTGTAACCCACCCGAACAAACGCACGTGGTCGCTTGATTACTTCACAGAGATGTTGATTAGAACCATGAAAATGTATTATAAATAATTTCTCTCTTAGGAGTTTCGTCCATGGCGACCTTTTAGCGATGCTTGCTTTAAAAACGCGCTTTTGCATCGCCCCTGTCGCATGTTACGCATGACAGAAACGATGTAAACGCGCGTCAACCACGCTACTATGTTGATGTAAACGCGCGACTGTTTCTGACGGCATCATGCGTATAAAGAGTGGGGAACGTTGGGAGGGTGCCACGCTTTTGCATCGCGACTGACGCGAGATAGTTAGCGATACAGAATCGTTGTTACAGTGAATATTACGACTGTATCGCGGCCATATTGCGTTTGTTTCCAAGCTAAAAGCCCCCGTGGGCGAAGACCCTAAAGGAGCTTCATTGAAATTCACAATAAAACCAAAAGATTGTTCGAGAAGAATCTGAGATTAAAATTCCACCCTTTATTTTGGGGAGTCAATAGATTGAAATGAAAGCCAGAAATCAAAGGATCCGGCCTATTTATACAGGAATTCGATAAAGATTTTGCAGGAAATTTATATGTAAAGAACGGTGAACTGATGGCTTTGCAGACACGTTTGATTATAGGCGCTCTTTTAGGTTCCTACTTATTTGATTGATTAATGTTTAATCAAGTTTATTGAAAATAATATATGTAGGTAACGTCTCTAACCTCTTGGCCATGAGATTCATGTTCATGCTGAATGCGCCTCTTGACTGTGAAAAAACAAAAAAAAGTCACCGACATCTGAAAGTAAAGTTATTTTTCACTTTTTTTTGTTTTGTTGTCGGTTTTGTTGTTTTGTCCGCAGTTTTTTATTTTACGCTTTTTATTATTTTAATTCTCGTCATATACCAATTTTAATCAACATAGACAAAGAAGAAAAATTATACGTAGGTATTATAGCACATAACTCATAAACACTACCTAAGTAAAGTTAATTAATTTATATCGGACCACAGTGGGAGCTTCCTCTACCAAATGAAAAAAGAATCACGAAAATCACCATTGTGTGCAGTGATCATAGAGAAATCAATGTATCTACATACATGAAAAAAAGAGATGCTGGTGGAGTACATACCCTCCTCTTTTTTTTAGAAGTCGGTTAAAAAGAAAGAATTTGCCAAGCATGCAACGAGTCACAACGACGTGACTTGCGGAGGGACGCTGTAGTACGCTCACTACAGCGCGAAGGTAATAAGAGAAGCGCGCGTCTGGCGTTTTTGCGTCGCAAATCTCATCACACGAGGGTGAGATCAGGTCCTAAGATTACTAACGAAGATGGTTCGTAAACATTTAAACATGTTTATAAATTAATTAATTAATAAGATAGGGGTGAAAATTATTGCAATTTTGAATAGCTTTATTTTCTTTAAATATTAGGGGAGAAATGTACATCCGCAAACATTGTTAGTAACACAAAAACGAATAACACTGACGCTGTTGGTATTTCAAAATCAACTGCGCGGTTTTATTTAGGAATTCATTTAGGTGACGTTTCGTGTTAGTGAAAACGTGTAATAATATGTTTTATAAAAATGTATGAGTTGAACTGCCTCATTGGTCCAGTGGTCGCAAGCGCGACTACTGAGCGTGAGGTTCTGGGTTCGATTCCCGGGTCGGGCAAATAGTTATTGCGTTTTTCCATCAGGAATTTCTCAGTTACAGCCACGGACTCCGTCTGATCGCAATAGGCTCGCCCTCTATTACATGGGGCTTAAAACATTACTGTGTATGAAAGCATAAGCATAATCAGCCTATAATGTTCCCACTGCTGGGACACAGGCCTCCTCTCCATGAGAGGGAATGGACTATACTACACCACGCGGGCCCAGTGCGGGTTGGTAGATGTCACATGTCTTCGAATTTTTGGTTCTAGGACATGCCGGTTTCCTCACGATGTTTTCCTTCACCGTTTTGAGAGCAGTGGTGATGAAATAAATTACACAAAGTAATGCGCCTGGCTGGGTTCGAACCCACGACTTACTGTTCGTAAGTTGGGGCCGCCACTATTGGGCCACCGCTGCTCTTATTAGGTGCACCTCTCAAGATTACAGGCGTGATGTTTAATTTATAAAAATGTATCCACTTATAAACAAAGCATAATATTTCTTATTCGTGTAACAGACAATATACCTTCCCTACCTAAATATAAAGCAATACTAGCTACATTAACAAGTCAACACATTAACACCTAAATAAAATATAACGCTCCGCCAAAATCCGTAGCTGCTAAGGGGCTATCCACAAACAGACACTGTCTATTTAAAATAGCATTTTGAATTATTCACAACCCACACCCTTGACGAAGGGGTTGATTATCCCCTATGCATAGGATCAGGAAGGGAAACCCAGCTTTAGGGTTGTGCAAAAGAAAGAATGAGTATCTGACATGTGGCGTGACTTCGCATAAATTATTATGCGAACGGAATAAAATAATGCTAGTTATTTCTAGATTTATTCATTGAGATTTTAATAGTATATTATTTTATGCACAGATATTATTATTGTATTATGTAGTGGGAATCTGTTTGGGATTGGTTTAATTAGATTTACTTTGGACTGAATATTTTTTAGACAAAAACACGCGTACACCTTACTAACATAAACAATAATATATTTTATTTTTCCCTTTTGTTAGAAATTAATTAAGTACTGAAAAAGGTCAAATCCTTTTTGAAAGTGTGTCACAAAATGTAAAAGGAAAGTTCCATCAAAGTTGCTCGCTTTCTACATAAAGAGTTAACAGTTCCCCGAATAACAATTTTCAATACGAATTAAACAAATCTCGCGTTTCCTATTAAAACATCTTTTGAAAAGCACGTTTTCAATTACGTCGTTCTAAATTAATTTAATTCAAGTAAATTAAAATGATTACTGAATAATTGTGAGCTTCCACGTTATACTTTACAGCAGTTGGAATTCTCAGATAGTGTAGATATTTGATTGAAATGGCAAAATTGCTGCCATTAGGGAACCTGAGATATGATCGCTGGATCGTTGATCCTTTAGTCTGAATACCTCGACAGCGGCCAGTATATCCGGACGGGTGGCGAAGTCCGGAACTACATTTAAACGTACTGATTTCGATGTAGTATTGGCGTTCTCCTTTACTTGCAGCGCCCCCTCTGAACTGACAAGATTATGTTGGTCGCCGCGCAGTCGTATCTTGATTGGAACTATTGTTCATTTCAAGGGATTTATGGCTGATTTGTATGTGATAAATACGTGGAGGTAGTTTGAATGCATGGGGAGCGATGGGGACTTCCTTGATTGCTGTTAAATTGTTTAGGAGTATTAACCATTAGAGAGTTTGCTGTATGCAAGTGGGAGCTTAGGCGTGTAATTATTTTCTGGCCTTTGTGTCCGTAAATAGACGTTTTGATAAATTTCTCTTCTCTTCTATGTAGGGTTTCATCAAGGTAGACTGCTGGTTTCAGTGATGTTTTAGAAAGTAGGTACATATGAATTTAGAAAGTTAGATTGATACCTTCTTCTTCGGTTTCAAACCTGCAATCTCGTGCGTGGAAGGCGCTTGCCTTAATCACTTTATACATACAGGTCATAATTTAAATATTACCAACACGTTTTAATACAGGTACTTTTAATATACTAAGTTCTAACTCACATTCTATGAAATATGTTGGTAAGTACAGACGTGTACAAAATCGCTGAACAATTTAATATCCAAATTAGATATTATTCTAATCACCTTAATTACAGAGTATTTCTTTAACAACGCCATTTACATCATAAAATTACCTCATAAAAGGCCTTTCTTAAATAATTAAGAACACCGTAGCAATGCAATTAAGTTAAAATAAAAAAGTGAAAATAATTAGTGTCTCCTCTTCCTTAGGTAAGGAGTGGCTCGAAATTTATGAGACGGCTCGAAAATAAGTCGCTTCAAGTTGTGCCATAATGTTCCTTATGTTAACTTTTATTTTACTTACGGTCTTATTTATGTTGAGAAGTTTGTGCTTCCATAGCCTAGTTTTAGGTGTTTATGTTTCTTAATTGGGTTAACAAAAGTTGTGAAAATATTTCAGGAGCTTTTTATGCTTTTATAATATTTTAAGTTTACCTCTTTCATTTCCTGAAGCGAAAAAAACTTTAAAGATATAATTAACTTTTCAGTTTTCGTAAAACTTGGATCGCCGTCTTATTTTTTTTTATTGTTGTTATTATTTCAAGCGACATAAATTCTGAATTCAACAATCGTACGTTACATGTAAAACAAATAAAGCTATACGCAACCAGGGTTTTAGTCGTTTGACGATTAATTTTATGTGTGTGCTTCTCAGGTTTGACCTACATAAAACGAGAATTTTCCGTTTGCATATAAATAAGTAACCCTCGTCAGTATAAGACGGACGGTGTGCTGAAGCCGCTTTCTCTTTCCATAATATTTAATACGATTTTCCCTCAATCCCCCAGAATTATTCTCGCTATGATTTTTGGCCTTGATTTTTGCTAAAGAAAAATATTATAATACTTGTGGTTGTGATTGTAGGTACTTTTTTATTGGCTTTTCATTTTTTTTTTATGTTACTTTCAAGTATGACAACCAGTCTTACCATGGTGTATCATACTATTACATTGTACAATTATTGTACGGCTTAAGTACTCACGGCGGCACATGAAGCTGTACATATCCAGTATAACTTGGCCTCGCTTTGTATAGATTTTCTATACAATGAGAGATCTGCATAAACTGGTTTGTATAACTTGATTGGCCGTCTTGTGTGACCGTCCGGCTGCAAACGCAGCAACGTACTTTTTCTTTCGTACTTATAACAATGTTTAATATCAATTTAAGTTAGTTAACAAATTACTTACGTGAACGCCGCTGATTAGCATCGAACCTATTCTAACTAGGTTATGATCGGTACCTACATCTAATAAACTTTTAGTGTTACCAAGTCTGTGTGTGTTTACGTCAACTCACCTAACTTAAAACACTTACATACTTACTACTCCTAACTTAAACTGCAAGTGTAAGGTGCCAACTACTACGGAACCTTATATAATTCTATAATTGTGTAATATTCTTCCTGCATTATGAACTTTATATCAAAAATGGATCTCAAAATAGTCGAGAAAAGACTTTTATATTTTATTGATATAATAAATAATTGGGTCTCTTTAAGTGGTACTTTCTCTGAGTGGAACCTAACGAGCACTGAAGTTTTTTATTAAGGCATCTTCAACCTTGATATACCACCGCTATAATATTGGAAAACCATTGCATTGAAATTATTATTGTGGTCGGGAATTCGATAAAACAGAAATATCTGCCTGTACCAAAAGAATTTAAATGGACTTTTAAAAGTTTTCTATAAAACAACTATAATAAAAACATAAAAATAAAATTAAAAAATGACATATCTACGGCGTCAGTTTTTATCAAAATGGAAAAATTAAGTAGACTGTCATACAGCGGAAAAATATTGAGACAGCTAGTCAGCACGTCGGTAAAACAGACGAATCTAGAATCTTCGACATGCTTATTGGGAGATATTTAAAACAGTTTTTAGTTTCTCCTGTAACCAAGGGTGTTGTGCATTTATAAGGTCCTACACTGATGCCAACGATATTGAAAATCATCGTTCGATTACGACCTATATTATGACTTTATATTGCAGTTTTTAAACCGAAATCGAATGGTTCAAAAAAATTTTTGACGTGCAAAACCAAAAACCTGCTTACAAAAATATAATTTAATATTTATTATCATTCAATGGAATATTATTTAATATTTATAAACCAGAAAGGACCTACCTACATATACGCAGATACTTATATTCTCTCACAAGACCCGATGCTCACAACCGATAAACACATTTTTATTTCATACCTCAAACCTAATCCTACATCTGACCCTAAAATACATAAATAACAGTTTTCACCGAATTGCCAACTTTATATTCACCGAAACTACCCAGCGGGTACTTTATAGCGATTTACTGATGTTTGGGCCACATCGACCGGCTGTCTTGAAAAATGGACGGCCATGCATTAGCGGGCGAGGGTTAAAGCGCTTAGTTGGTCGTATTGCAGGGTTGGGGTGATTTTATTTTGACGGTATATTGGTGCCAGTTCAGGTTTAGTTAGCTGTAAATTGAAAATGTGCTGTTTTAGGAATTCGAGTTCCTCGATTTTGTTTAAAGGAAATTGTTTGCTTTTAAATAACTGTAGGTACCTTTCATACCTGAAGCATTATATTTAGTTACAAAAAATGACTTTACATTCGAAGAAACCAACTTTCATTTATGCCTTTTATAACCTACCTACAAGTATAAAGGGCTTATTCAAACCTAAGCGGTATTCTCTGCCGCTGTGGGTACATACCGCGCGGGTTTCGCTCTCAACTTGATACTAAATACCTGAGCGAAATCCGCGCGGTATGTACCTTTACCCGTATTGGCAGCGAATACCGCTTAAGTTTGAATAGGCCTTTATGTTGGCAGTTTGTTTAATAATTTTGCCGCACAAAACAAACACACTGAGGTTCTGTTTTACCCGTACAGACCAATTGCAGACGCAGCTCTGGAAATCGGATTTTGACAGATAATACAGAAATCGAAGGACATATCTGCCAGTTCCCGATATACGTACCAGATTGACCGAATTTTCACTGCTACATAAACACGAGTCAAATTCTAAAGAAAAAAAAACCCTTTTTCAATATTATCTTTGTAAAGGAAAACATGTTTCTAAAAACCATTCATAATCCCATCAAAAAGTAAGCATATTCATATTTCATACATAACACCTATCTATCCTTTGTGAATAGAAAAAAGGCTATTCAATACAGGCCGAGAACGGCAACACGGCTACACCTATTTTTCGCTGATGGCAATACCGACCGACAATTGCTTTGTGTTGCCATCAAAAGAAAAATAGTAGGCCCCTAGATTGCTTTCAAGCCCTTGAGGTGGTCTGATGGGACGTTATTTACATCCCATTGGTAAAGAACTTTCTTCCTTTTATTTAACAAGCTTGGGGACGCATGAAAGAATTGTGTTTATTTATTTCTTTCACAATAGTTTTTGTTTACTGAGGAATATTTATGTGGTTCAAGGAAACATTGTATGTAACGTTTACTGGAAACCTTTTATAGAAGGAATAAAAAGAGTTTGTATATGAAAGAGGTTCACGTTTACTTTGATGTGGATACCATAGAAACGTTTGAATATGGTATCATTGAATAAAGTATTTTTGTGTCGTTTTAAGTTTATACAAAGTAGAAGGGACACCGACGCATAAACGCTTTTCACGTATTCGTATTCGTATTCGCTTTTAACGTTTTTCGTTTTTTCGTATTAATTTTTTCGTTTTCGTTTTTTCGTATTCGTGTTTTTCATGTGCATTTTCATAGATATTTTTTTTTTTTAAATCTGTCATTCCGTACATTTTGATCGTGTAGGAAACATTTTTTGAAGGAAACAGCAGGTTTTTTTTTTTAAATACCGATGTATTATGTACTGAGTAGGTACGTGGTAAGCGTTTTCGCATCGGTGTCCCTTCCACCCTGCATTTTATTAAAACCCTGTATAACCAAAATTCGATAGTAGAAGGAATATTTAACAAAGAATATGTTCACACTTTGTGAGGCTTAATATACTGAAACAACATGATTTTGACATCAATTGTATTACCCCATTATTAATTGTTTTGGCATGACGTTATGTTCTGTTTAATTGATTGCTTCTGTATTTTGACTGCCTCTTTTTGGCCGAGAGGTCGCAAGCACGACTGCTGATCATGAGGTCCTGGGTGCGATTCCCGGGTCGGCCAAAGTCTTATTGGATTTTTCTCTCAGAAATTTCTCATTAACAACCACGGAGTCCAGATTTGTATCCTGTTCATGGCAGCAGGCCCCCCCTATTACATGGGACTTAAAAAAAAACTGGCGAGTTGTGGGTGTACTATTAGGTACACCTCTGCCTAACCCTTCGGAGATTACAAGCGTGATGTTATGTTATTACTTTACAATTCATTTTCCCATCATCCGATCTCATCTCAAACTCAATAAAAACATGATGACTTTGCATTCGTATAACATTTCATCATGTCACCGAACATAAAACAGGGTGGGTCCCTTAACCATCTACCATAAAACCATACACAAAATAAATTCCGACGTAAAAGCTAAATAAGCCAATAAAGTGGTTTAATAAGCACGCATTTACGCTGTGGACATCTTTTTTGGACAACATCAGTGATATTTACTTTACGAGTTCGTCGTAAAAGGCAAATTTCATCGGGTCCCGTGTCCTTAGCGTGTTTTAAAGTGACGTATGTGCGGTCACGTGCGGAATAGAACGAAAACGTATGGAACCGTCTTTAGGATTCGTTGAAATTGCTAAATATGTGAGGTCGTTCTAGTATTTATTGTTTTAGATTTTGGCTTACAGGTCGATTTCTATTTTTTTTTTGTTTTCGGGGGGAAACCTTAAAAAAAAAAGGTTGATTTCTATATTTCTATGTGAAAATTGTTAGTTTCCGTCAGAGTGCCAAGACTGCAATTCGCCGTATCCTTGTAACACTTTTTTTATTGAACCTTTAATTTAAGAGAAAAGTGCTCAATTACACTCACACTTTCACACTCTCTCTCTCTCTTTTCTCTCTCTCTTTCTTTCTCACTTTTTTCACTTAAAAATATATATTAGGTACTACCGCGCTCACTGACGGTCGACCACTTTTCAACCTTATATCTCTATCCATAAGGGTGAAAAGTAGTCGCTGCGGGACTGTTCGAAAGAGATACCGCGGCCTTGAAACACAAAGGGCTAAGATGGAACATGGATGGGTTTTAGTCAGTAAAAGTCTGACACACCCTTTCGCTCGGCTCAGAGCGGGAGGGGTCATTTGATGATTTTCCAAACTAAAAAAATAAAAATAAGAGTGAAAAGTATGTACCTACTTTTACTATTTACTGTGTCCCTGTAAAGTATCCATTTTAATCCAACCCTCAAGTGCGTATTACGGGGTATTGACAACCCCCAACACACTGAAAAATGCGGGGTCTTACAACGTTAAGGGGGTAAAACAATTGAAACCACAATTTACTGGCTCTTCGGCACCGCATTGAAGGATTGAAAGCTATATTTTACGTAAACCCTTCTTTACTTTTTTTTCACAATAAAAATAAGTTGCAAGAGAAATATAAGAAAATTAGTAACTGGCATGAGAAAAATCTTTTTAAAACAATATCGCCGTATCTGACCACGTTAATTTTATAAATAACCCACTATGCAGAGCCTGCATGAAGGCAGACGAGACAGCAGCCCACGTGCTTCTAAATTGCCTAGAAGTCGCCATACACCTACAGACGTACTTCGGTAAACCATCTACTCCTCGTAAGGTCGTCAGAAACACCAAGGCTGGTATTTCTTGGTGAGGCGGGATGAATCGAACGCCACTGAAGGCAATTCTTTGCGTAAAATAAAAAGACTTTTATTTCATTAAATAATTTGTTAATTGCATTATTTAATCAATCCTCACTTAATGCAATTTATGATTAATTTGCAAGAACTCCTCCGCAGGTGAACGCCTCCTTCAAAGAATTCCAGCCCTCTCTATCTTGGGCTGTTTGCATCCAACTTGGGCCAGTCAGTTTACTGATGTCGTTCGTCCATCTCGCAGGCGGATTTTCTCAGTGGCGTTTTCCCCTTGGGCCTCTTTACCGTGTCACCCTTATGTTCCACCGCTCGTCTGGCAGTCTTGCTAGTTTTTGGGCCATACAATTTGATAAAACCACAGTAATAAGAATTAAAAGCAATAATAATATTTTTTTTTATATTTTAAATGTTTAATATGTTTTTTTAAGGAATATTTAAAAATGTAAATAATTTGTACAGAAATAAATAAAGGAAATATTAAAAGCAAAGCCTCGATGAAATTCAACCCATTAAATTTTAAAATTTAAACTAAACTAACCTCAAAGTTTATTTTGCTAAGAGGTACGCATCGGTCAGTTCATACTTTTTACCAAAAGTGAACCTGTCCCTTTTGGGAAACGGAGATAATAATTTTAAATTCTCACGGAGTAGTTTTAGGCGCTTTTAATGGAATAAAAGCAGTTTGCATTTTTTTCCCACCAGTCTTGGGACAGGAAATGGGTTGTTAAAATAATAAACCTCGCTGAAATGTTTTTCGCGTAGCATTTTAGGGTTTTCATCCAATTTTGTTTTGGTTATAAATCCTTTTAGTTATCAAAACTTTCAGTAAAAATTGTGACTGTAGGTACGGGACGTAGGTATTATAAGGTTACGAGCTGTTAGTCACGATTTCGTTCGCGTGGAAATTTTGATTTGTACCTATGTGGATTATAGTTATTTATTTTTATTTTATTTATTATAGCCCATTCCCTCTCATAGAGAGGAGGCCTGCGTCCCAGCAGTGAGAACATTAATAGGCTGATTATGCTTATGCTTATACTATGTTACCTATGTGTGGGAAAAATAAGTAGCCTATGTGCTATTCCAGACAATAATTTATTTCTGTGCCAATCTGATTGAGGAACAAACATCCATCCAAACTTTCACATTTATAATATTAAGTACTGTCTTAATATTATAAATGTGAAAGTACTACAGCAACATAGTACAAAAAGTACTGCAGCGCCATCTATGCCACAAAGGAAGAACTTACAAACTTACAAATTCTGAATTACGCTATAAAACTTAGGCTCAAAAACAACTGTTTGGCAGTAGCTCACCAGACAATACACCCGTCTGGTCGGAGGATAATCCCTTTTCTATGTGGGATGAAGATCTTTACAGCTTGTTCATCATACTCCTATATTTATAAGGTCCCATTAAAATAGAAGGACAAATTTTAACACAGCGTTCAGTACGTCTAACCAAAGATATCCAAGCAAAAAAAACACTGATTAAAGAGATTTTATTTTGACCTAAAATCATTGGGTAACCAACATTAATTTTAGTGTATTTTCGTTAGCTGACTTTTTTTCTTTAAGTATCTAATGCTTATTTTTTTACCATTGTCATTATTTTGGTGGTATAAATGATTTCTAAAAGTTTGTCCATCTATGGTAATGGGACCTTATATGGAACCTACCTTTAATGGGACCTACCTTTGACTCCTAACAAAAGGATAATTTGCTCTGCCCGAAAATATTAGAATCTGATTATTTTTCTAAAAAAATAATACCAAGTCAGCAATTTCTCTTTTTAAACCCCCACAAAACGTTCAGCATGACAGTCACAGAAACAGTTCTTCACACCTCACTTAAAATTCCAATTGTAACTCTATATGGGATGAGTAAAGGGCCTTGCAAGCACAGTTGCCATGGCAACCGTAGCTCGTAGGCACTTAGACAGGGGGAGGCTCAATATGAACTGCACCATTTGAATTTCAAGTGCTATGCAAAGCGAATCCGATCTGAGGATCGGTGGAGATAGCTTTAATGTGCTTTGGTAAACACGGATATTATTGTCTCACTCGAATACCAATTGTTCCTTGTGGCTTTGAAAAGGACTTCTGTGGACTGAGGAAATGAATTGGAAATGTAGTGAAAAAGAAATAAGCTAGTAATTGAACTGGCAACTAGTTTCATTCGTATTGAACATAAAGTAAAGAGTTTAGGATCGTCCATGCGGCCTGCAACCTCAGTTATATAAAAAAAAATGTAAATCATAATTACAACAACATGACGCCTGAATCCCAGAAAAATTTGCCATTAATGATTTTTATTAATTTTTGTGATGATTTTGACTTTTTAATGATATTTTTTATGATTACCTACTGTTTTTATTTAATCTCAATTTATTATTTTTTGTTGTATTATAGGTATTTTGCCTGAAAACACAACTTATTTATTTATTTAAGATAAGAGAGAAGTCCCAGGTAAATAGGATGCAAAGGAAGCCTATTGCCAACAATCCGGCACAAATCTAACCTCAGAACCACAATTTGATGATTCCCGTTTTGATGATTTTTCATTTGATGATTTCCCATCCGAAAAAAAAAGAACCACAATTTGATAAAACGCAAAATCGCAGAAATCCTGGAAACAACAACAATCCTGTACTAAAATACTTTGTTAAACCATATAACATAACATAACATCATACTTGTTTATCTCCGAAGGGTTATGTAGAGGTGTTCCTATAGTGCATTCACTATCCGCCAGTTTTGGTTAAGTCTCATGTGAACCCATACAACTGGGGTGTAAAAAGCCCACTTTAGCAGAATCATAACAGGATAATAATATGAATCACGTTCAAACTGTTAAAGTGGTCTTAACGAAGCCTAAAGTTACGTGTTCTCCCCGTCATTGCGATATTTTTTTTGTTCTGAACCATAAGGGGAACTTACGGAGATATTAGGGGTCAAACTTCCAAAGTTTTCACATTTTTTTTTCAATACATGTTTTTAATGTAAGATTTTTACTTTAAGCACCGCCAAGACCCCCGTACTATTCAATCCATCCATTAGCACAATGTTTTTAATGCGTTATATTGAGTCCTACCGCAAAACATCATTTTTAACCCCAAAAAAAAAATCGTTTCCCAGCAATAATTTTTGCGTAAAGTTACTTAGTTTGATGTACATAATGTCTGCTTGACGGCTTCGTGAAGGGTTCGTTTACACCCTGTATTATTATGAATTGTCACTCTGTGAAAATTTTACGAATTGTCACGAAATTCATATTATTATCGTATTATAATTCTGCTAAAGCAACCATTTTAGGGCCCATCTGGGCTCCTATATCAGAAGAACACAAAATCCAAAATCTATGAATCACAATAAAAGAAGAATCCGATACCAGAATGACAGTGTAAACAATATAAAGTAAAACTACGATCACAATGTAAATTCCAGATGTAATTGATCATTACGTGGCGAACGCTGCGCTAACAATTGGAAGAGGATCCATTTCTGTAGTCTACGCTGACACAAACAGAAACAAACGGGTCGTGGAGTTGTATCTCACCGCTTTATTATGATGTTTTTTTTTTTAAATTAATTGGTTAGGAAGAAAGAGTAGGAAGAAGGTAAGGTTTGTTTGATTGACTTTTTTTGGCACTGACTTCTGAAGCCACAGATATTTTTCACTTTTTTGAAGTCGGTTTTTTTTACACAAACGTTTTATTTTTTAGTTTTTCATGTTTTAGTTGTAATATCCAACATAAATTTCTGACTATGTACCTATTGATTCTTCATTGTCAACAAAACATGTCACAGTAATAAGCGTATCCCAAATCAAAAGGGACCTTAAAGGTAACTGGCGTTTGTAGGTCGTAATTTGGACGAATTGAAAACCTCCTCTTTTTTGAAGTCGGTTAAAAGCCTTTGACCTCTAAATTTGTTTCGTTCATCATTCTCAGAGTAGCTAGAAACACCAATTTTAATTAGTAGAGAAAACATATATGTATAACATAACTGACGAAAACCCAAGTTATTGCAAAAATATATTTTTGACGTGTAAATGTGTTAGTACAAATCTACTTACCCCAATAAATATTATTTATCTGACTTCAGTTTGCTTTTGTAAGTTGTCCTTTTGATTTTACTATGGTAGATAGTGAACGGTAAACAATCAATATTAATTTATTGACAACTGAATTGGTGATCACATTTAGGTATATACATAACATCACGCATTATAAGCCCCGTAGGGTTAGGCAGGGTGTACCTAACAACTAACAAGTACACCCACATTTCGACAGTTATGTTTAAGTTCCGTGTAGGGTGCGAGCCTATTACCATCAATCGAGCACAAATACAGACTCTATGATTGCTAATGAGAAAGTCCTAATGGAAAAAACAATAACTCAGGCCGACCCGGCAATCGAAACTAGGACCTCATACTCAGCAGTCCCGCGTACGCCCACTAGACCAACGAAATAGTCTTTAGGTATACAATGGTATAAAGGGTGTAACAAGACCCTTAACGAAGCCGAAAGGCACTTGTTCTCCCATCGTTTTTTTATTATGGACCGTACCTGGGAACCTTCTAGTTACGAAGATATTGGGGTCAAAGTGCCAAATTTTTCATAAGGTTTTTTTTAAATACATATTTTTAATTTCAGATTTTTACTTTACCACCTCCACGACCCCCGCACTATTCAATCCATCCATCAGCACAATGTTTTGACTGCGTTACATTGAGTCCTACCGTACCGTAAAACGTGATTTTTCATCCCAAAAAGAAACTCGTTTCCCAGCAATAATTTTTGCGTAAAGTTACTTAGTTTGATGTACATAATGCTTGGTTGTCGGCTTTGTGAAGGGTCCGTTTACACCCTGTATAGTTTCGTGTCACCATTTCATACCTATACCTATAGTTCTAAAAATACCAAACCCCTTCCACACAGTAAACATACCTAGGATGCCTTCTGTCTAATATAAAAGAAAAATGAAACAACGCTCTAGGGATGAGAAAACAATAGAGAAGGTATAAAGGTATATTTGGGCCTAAACAAATAGTAGCATAATGTAACTGAGCAAGCATGTGTTACCAAAAATACGGATAAACGTTACTTCTGACAAACGTAGGATAAAAGTAGTGAATTCTTTCACTCACTCTTTCACTCTTCTTTCACTTTGTTGTCCATCTGTCAAGACCCTTTTTCTTCAGGTATTTAGCTGAAATTAACACTAAATACTCAAGCAGTGAAAAAATCAAACTTATAAATTAACGCGATCGAAAGATATGACCGGTTATGTCGCATATTTTGCGATTTCACAAGGGAATCAAAACCGGGTACTTCCCGTTGACCTAGAATCATGAAATTGGTAAGAAGCAATTTTTCACAGCACATGTAAAGGAAAAATTCTGAAAACCATAAATAGTTAGGTAGTGGTCAATAGTTTATTAAAAAAAAAACCTACAAGTTTATACGGAACACTCGGTGCGCGAGTCCAAGTCGCGCTTGGGCGGTTTTTTTTCTAATTTTCTGACTCGACGACGTATGAAATAAGCTCTGTGCGTTTAAATATCACAGTCCTAAAATCATTACTTTACCTCTAAGATCAACCTTATGCCAACGAGAATAAGTCACTGTACTGCAACATGAAATGCAAAATAACCGCGATAGGACAGTGATAGTGTCTTCAATTGGCCGTGTCGTTTGCTTGCGATCGTGAGCTGTAAGATAAAATATTGGTTGAAGATAGGAGGGAACGGTACTAACTTATTTGTATCGGTGAATAAATATTCTGGAACATTCATATGTCTTAATTGGTATCGATGTATGTTCAAATGGCCTCTTTAAGAGCTGAATCGCAAGTAACTTACTGATGGACGGCGAGTTATGGGCTAGCTCGCCGTCCGGCCGTCTTATGACGACAGGCCGTGACGACGGCGCGTTCGTGTTCCACGCGTGCCTCAAAGAGATGTCAGCAACCGAGGCTCAGAACAGTCCCGCCAGGGCTGCGGGACTGTTCGAAAGAGATACCGTGGCCCTGGGACACAAAGGGCAAAGAAGGAGAAGAAGATGGATGGGTTTTAGTCAGTACAAGTCTGACACTACCTTCCGCTTCGCCCAGAGTGGGAGGGGGGGGGGGGGGTCATAGGATTTTTTTTATTAGAACAGCTGCAGCAGCCCTAATTCTGAATTTGTGCCCGTTTGATGGCGATTTGGTAAATGTAACATTTTACCGGTGAAATGTTGCTGTACTATAATGTTCACTTCTGCCTAAACAGTCTTTTGAGGAAAGCAGTGATAAGTGATATTACCTTTTAAGCACGCCATGAGCTGTTCTTTTAACGCGCCAACGAGATATAAGAAGAAAGAATGAGAGCGACTAGATCGTCATCCCTACATAATTATCATAATAGTCCACTTCAATATCCATTATCATAACACTCCGATATGCAAATGACTATCAACTTGATGACAATATCACACTAATAGATTAATCGCAACGCGACACGAAGCGACAAAGCGACAAATTCAATGTCGAATCCAAATCAATTAACTAGAACCAATTTAGGCGAAGTTGGACGATGCAATTAGAGATGTCGGGCTGTCGGACTATCTGACCGAAGTAAGACTGGTCCTATGTTAACGACGTACAGACTATCCGTAATGATTTCCATTTGTGAACCGTTTATAGATGGTTGATTCAACATTATTCAAGTTGGTATAGAATGAAATAACTTGTGAGCCTTTTCTTGGCTATGATTGTACTTGTCTTTTACTTTAGGTCAAGCAGAGTGCCTTGACAAAGTGACATTATACTAGCGACAACGATAATGGAAAAGACAATAAATTAAACTTAAAAAAAAAAAAAACTAATCAAGCTTTTATTAATATGAAAAGAAAATAAAATAAAAGGTTTCATGCTATTAACCGTTGAGGAGTTCTCTCGTGAAGAGGATCAAGCCATGTCAAGACATGCAAATGTATTGTCACCAGAATCAAAGCTGTGTGCAAAGTTTTTGCTCAAATGGATGGGGGAACTAGTTTGAAATTCCGTTGCAAGACTTGACCAATACATACTAACTGACAAGGCAAGGGAAAATATACCATTCAGAAGAATGTGAGAATTGCTGCAGAAATACCAATGACTCACTAGTGGCAATCCTCAAAGGACTAAGAACACAATAACGCAAAAGACTGTTTAACTTCTTTGCAGAGTACTTTCATTAGGGTGTGTAACCATCTTTTAATAGTTCTCTTGACGAACTCGACATAGTGAAAGTTAAATTAATTAAAACAAGCGTGCGTGCACAATTTGTATTCTAAATGTTTTTAAATATAGTCGTCCTTTTCTAGAATTTTTTAATTTATTTTTATACATTAAGCTCAATCGTAGTAGTCGGATAAAAAATAGACAAGCTAAAGTGGGAGTTGGCCGGCCACGTATCGCAAATGCATGAACAAAGATCGTCACTCACTGGACGCTTGACTGAGGAAATCGCCGTCGAGGTAGACCGCGGCGAAGGCGGTGTGTCATCTTGTTTGCGGGTCGAACATGGCCAGATATAGCACAAGATAGAGAGGTTTGGAAGAATAAAGGGGAGACTTTTTCCCAGCATTGGGATACATGATAGGATTACAAAAAAAAAAAAAAACTATTTCTGGTCGCTGAACTTTTGGGAATTCAGAATGAAAATGTTCAACCTTTCATTCTAATATTAATTCTATTTCAAACACCGCGTGGGTTTTTTCTGTCTAAATTATTATCTATTTTAATCAATTCTCTTAGCAGCCCTTTCAAAGGTTTCAACGCCTCTTTCCGATTGAGGTTTTCCATCGAAAATACAATCCTTCAAGGAAAATGTTAAAAGTACGATTTAACCTAAAGCCATCCCAATTTTCTGGCAGCCAATTGCTGACCACAAACTAGAACATAGCTTTGGTACTTTCGTAATCGTAGTTCTTGGTTTCATCACAGATAATATGTACGGTTATACGGTTATACGGTTTCATGAAAGCGTATTTTGATTCTATACCTTCGATGGTCAGTATGACAAAAGGACCATCTTTAAACTTCTTTGCTACTTCTACTGCTCTTTTGCATAGCAACTTGGTAAGTCCTTTTTGTCGATGTTCACAGGTGGGTACCTAGAAACATTATTTTGCACCAGCAATCTACACCATACACCAACAGTCTTTCCAAGGGGTATCGTATCCTAGTACTAACTGGGTTGTGTAGTTCAGATAGGCGGCTGCTCCAAGTAAAATACTGGTATTCAGCTGCATCCGGTTAGACTGGAAGCCGGCCCCAACTAAGCTGGGAAAAGGCTAGGCTGATGTTGATGAATCGACACCACACCCGAAAAAACGGACATGACTGAAATTGCAAAATTAGTTTAGGCTTGTAAGTAGATAATTTATCAAGTCTTAGATCAAGGAAGGATAAAATTAATGAAGGTTAACCCAAACAAAACGTCATCATTTTGTGATTGACGTCGTTCTAGAAGGGGAAGGAAAACGTATTAGTGATGTTTTTGTTTACCTTAGGATAAGAATAATTCTTCTCTGAAAAATCTTAACATGCCAATAAACATAAGATAACTACACGCCTTGTATTTTTCAAAATAACTGACTGAATATAGACTTAAGGCAAGGATCATCATCATCATCATTTCAGCCGAAAGACGTCCACTGCTGGACATAGGCCTCCCCCAAGTGTCGCCGCATTGACCGGTCCCGTGCGTCTCGCATCCAGCGTATCCCTGCAACCTTTACCAGGCAATCGGTTTCAAATAATTTTGTGGTTCCACAATTAATTTCAATAGGTTTGTGAACGAACATCGTGGCACAACCGTTACCACGTATTCAGTACATCATAGCAGTGATAGCCTAGTGGTGTGACCGTCGGACTGCCAAGTCAAGGTCTCGAGTTCGAACCCAAGACACGCATCTCTGCTTTTTTCGGATTTGCTGTGCGTTGTACAATTATCACTTGCTTCGGTGAAGGAAAACATGTGTGAGGAAACCAGCATGCCTGAGAGATGTTTCTGGACAGCATGTAAAGCCAAGTCAGAGGCTCATGGGTGGCATAAAAACTCTGACATCAGGTTAGGCAGGCACTAACTAATCAATTTAATTTTACAACGTTCCGTACACTTTGACCGTGTAGGTATTTCTATGTGGGAGGGGGGGGGGAGTCAGAATGATGTACTAAATACGTGGATTTAGTTTGGGCGTCGATGTACCTTCCACCATGTTTTATGGTCTGATGATTATCATTTTTCCGAAGCCCTTAAAATAGACGACGATCTATGTCTTTTAAAGTTTTGTGTTCCAAAGACTATTTTGATAGATCAGTGATACGTTATCATTAGATATCTATTATTTATTTAGCTTCGTCATGGACTATAACGATACCGGGTTCGATACTTACTGCTTTTATTATGTTTTTATCTTCAATTAATTTTGCCTGCATTATCATAGTTTAAAATCAAATCTTCATTGATTGACCACAATTATCTTGTTCAAGCAATGTCTTTCCAAAACAATAAATATAAATACAAAAATCAATGTTTTCACTTCAAATATTATGTATCAATCCGATTGCGTTGAAACTTTAGAAATTGGTACTTGCACACACGTGAAGACACCGTGTTGCAATACTCATTTGCTCATACTTCGTCTATGTGAGTATTGCAACCCAGTATACGATATGATCTCTTAATAATATAAAGGATGTAACCTGTAACCTAACATGTAGACCCCTTGAAAGAAAACAAGTGCCACATATTCTTTACATTAGTTTACATCATAATATACCTATCCTTTTACAGACAAACTATGGCACACTTGAAAAACTAAAAGTTTATGGAGGTATGGCACCGCCGTTTCAATGCCGGAAGCAGTCAAAGAAACTAAAAATGAAGAAGGCAGTTGTCAATATATTTTTTTTCAAAATCGCTTTTCTTTTGATGAATAGTATGCGTAGTTTCTGGTTTCGTCAAGTCTTTTTACACCCCGTAATTTTGAATTAACTGATTACCGCACAAAGCCGGCCGGGGGTTTTAGTAAGTTATAACACAATAACTGTCAAAAATGTAAGTACAAATATTGGATACCCTATTAGAAAGAGATGACATTCAATCTTGAAGCACTCGCTCGGAACGACTTTGAGTTGCATGTCATCATTCCAGTTTGTATATAAGTTCCTTGGTTCCACCACTAGATGTGTCACCTGAACCCAGACTACCTTTTTGACATTTCGATCGGTTTTGTGGTTCAGACGTCATTATCATTCTCCTGCCCTTATCCCAACTTATTTGGGGTCGGCGCAGCATGTCTTCTTCTTCCATACTTCTCTATTACTCTTCATCTCAGCAGTCACCTCCTTACTAGCCATATCGTCCTCCACACGTTTCATCCATCGTTTCTTTGGTCTTCTTCTACTTTTATAGCCATCTACATTCATACTAAACATTTTCCTCACTACATTTTTATCATTCCTCCGCACCACATGTCCATATCACGATAACCGATTTCGTGGTAGTAGTTGAGACGTAATAAACAGAAATATAGAGCAAGTATCGCATTTATTATAACTAGTGTGATAACTGATAGTGATGAAATACGATTTTATACAATCCTCTTTGCGGCCCCTTCACAAAAGTTTACAACGCCTTTCTCCGAAAACGTTTTTCCATCAAAAATACGATCCTTTAAAGGAAAAGTTACAAGTACGGTGAAATCTAAGGCCTTCCCAATTTTCTGGGAGCCTATAGTTGTCCACAACACACTGCATAATTTCGGGATTTTTGTGATCGGTTTTCTCGGTGTCATGAATACATATTTTGGTCCTAGATCTTCGATACTCATTGGGGCTATAGGACCATTCTTCAACTTCTTTGCTACTTCTTCAGATGTTTTGCATAGCAGCTTGCCGAGTCCTTTTCGTCTATGTTGACGGTGGGTTCCAAGGAACATCAATTCTAACCAACAGTCGACACCATACCTGTGAACATGGATAAAACTATTTAATCTTAGTGAAACAAAGGGCCTTGCATCCCCACTTACGCCAACTTCTGTACTCCGACATCTTAGGTACTCGTTGTCAAAGTATGAAGTGAAGTTTTACTTATAAGCTACGATTTCAAGGTATATTTTAATTCTGTTGCTCTTACTTCCAGATTTCATAGATAATTCGCCATGGTCCTTTAAGAATTTTTTTTTTAGTAAATGGGTTTTCCTTCCATCTTTTAATGTCTCACCTCCCGTAGATGTTGAGGTCTGCGTCAAATTCTGCCATGGCATCAACCACAGCACGAGACGATGCTTGCTTGCAGCGCTGCTCAGAAAATATTTCGAAGAATGTCTTTTCCGAAGAATCTGAAGGTGCTTCCTGAAAATATTTCAATATTACCCTATATATAATATAATAGTTCTCGTTTCCGGATGACAATGTGGAGGAGTACTTAGACGTATATGTGTCCAGTTGTTCATTTAGTTTATTTTATATAATTAGTATTTTTTTTTGAAAATATTTAGTTTTAATAATTCTATAAGTGGCTTTAATTAATTGATGTACCTATTCATATATCATTATTTATCATATCATTATTTATGAACCATTTTCTCCATATTGTTTTAGTTTTATCTTGAAAACATTACGATACCCATATTGTCTTCAGAGTTTCACTACCTAATTTAATTTGTACTAGTAGTATTCACTTTTATCATATTAAAATACATAAATGTATTTCTTTATTGACACAACGCCATTTATGTGTTGCTGTTGTTCAGAAAATACGTAGGTTTATGCGCACAATAAAAATATCGACATAATTTTACTTAGAATTATTAAATAATTTGTAGTGATAAGATAACATTCTCATCGGGGATATCAAAAATGATGCCGCAGAATTAATTAATAGTGCAATTTGTTGATTTTGCTATCATCAGGTGCACTATTCTTGTATCATACTTTATGAATACTTAACAAATTGTAATTTATGAAAATACCAATTTGAATACTACAACATTTTTTGTTTAATCTACTAGGATTTTTTAAGGTTTTTTTTCATCCATCTTTTTCATGCTCTTGGACGTGGAGACAAAAAAAGATCCACAGTGGTACAGGATAAATGGTCATGACATGGCATGAAATACACATACATGCACTTGAACATACATTATGAAAATTACATTTACATTTATTTGCTTGTGATAAACCTGCTGTCTAGCTTTGTGGACTACGAGAAAGCCTTCGATTCGATCGAGACTTGGGCTGTGATGTCTCTCCAACGGTGCCAAATCGACTATCGGTACATCGAGGTGTTGAAGTGTTTGTACAAAAACGCCACCATGTCAGTCCGACTTCAGGACCAGACCTCGGAACCTATCCTTCTACAGCGAGGTGTGAGACAGGGAGACGTCATATCTCCGAAACTGTTCACCGCTGCACTGGAGGATGTCTTCAAGGTTCTGGACTGGAGAGGGCTAGGCATCAACGTCAATGGCGAGCACATCTCTCACCTTCGGTTTGCCGACGATATAGTGGTCATGGCTGAGACCATGGAGGACTTCAGTATAATGCTCGATGACCTCAGTAGAGCTTCCGAAAGAGTGGGTCTTAAAATGAACATGGACAAAACCAAAGTCATGTTGAATGCCCATGTAACACCCACTCCTATCAAGATCGGAGACTCTACACTCGAAGTTGTAGACGATTATGTCTACCTGGGACAAACGGTCCATTTAGGTAGGTCTAACTTCGAGAAAGAGGTCAATCGTGGAATCCGTCTTGGCTGGGCGGCGTTCGGGAAGTTGCGGGGTATCTTCTCGTCCAACTTACCGCAGTGTCTCAAGACGAAATTCTATGACCAGTGTGTGTAGCCAGTGATTACATACGGGACTGAAACGTGGTATCTTAGAATGGGCCTCATCAGAAGGCTTAAAGTCACCCAAAAGTGCAATGGAGAGGGCTATGCTCGGAGTTTCCTTGCGTGATCAAATCAGAAATGAGGACATCCGCAAGAGAACCAAGGTTATCGACGTAGCCCGAAGAATAGCCAAACTTAAGTGGCAGTGGGCAGGGCACATTGCTCGCAGAACGGATGGCCAAAGAAGTCGAAAAGTTCTGGAGTGGCGACCGCGAACCGGAAGACGTTGCGTTGGAAGGCCTCCCACCAGGTGGACCGCTGACCTGGTGAAGGTTGCAGGGATCCGCTGGATGCGAGTCACATGGGACCGGTCAATGTGGCGATACTAGGGGGAGGCCTATGTCCAGCAGTGGACGTCTTTCAGCTGAAATGATGATGATGATAATAAACTTGCAATTGCGAGTGTTTTCATGAGCAAATTACTTTTCTCAATCGTTTTTGTCATATACAATGCGATAGTTTTCGATGCTCGCCGATGCATAACATTTATTCTGCAGCACTGTACTGTCTTAATATAACCAACCTGCAATTTATTGAAAACAACCGAAGCTACTTCACCGCTACCAGTAGCGACTGCAACCAACGAAACGCCGTCCAATGCTGCGTCTGCGCATAGTTCTAGCAACTCTTCTGTTGCTAAAGGATTCTTGTATACCTCCGTAGCGAAGCAATAGACTTCATCTTGGAAGAAATCTTCCCTGATAATCTGAAACACCGAAAACGTTACTGAAAATATTTTTTTAAATCAGTCTGTCGTCAGACTAGGTAACAAAAACTTACTTTCAAGGCACCGGGTAAAGTGGCAGCTGACAGAGACTCAATTCTGTATTCACCTAAAAAATAAATAATTTTATCAGTTTTCAATTTTCTCCTTGCCCGTTATTTTAAAAGACGTAGTAAACAAATTTAATTAGACCTACCGTCATCTGTAGTGAGCCACTGCATATTTTAAATAGACAAAAGAAGTATTATTAATAAATATTTCCTTTTATTTATTTTATACAATTTAATTATTTTTTTAAATATTAATTAAAAAAACTTATACTTTTTTTAAATATTAGGTACGTGCTCGTTTTAAAACACTGCACATCGACTATTAATTAATCTTTACTTCTAGCAATTTGAATGCGGTCGATAATCTTTACAATCATTTTTATACTGCATTTATGTTATAAACATATAAAACAATATTATAACAGCGCACAAAATCCGAACAAAAAAACACATGTTTAGGGTTCCGTTGCCAAATGACAAAAACGGAACCATTATATGTAGATTCGTCCTGTCCTGACTTTCTGTCGGTCTGTCCATCCGTATTGCACAGCCATTTTATTTCCAGACAGTGGACAACACACGTTTGAAAGGCGAGCAGCTGTCTTCTATGAACTGCTACACAAAAGTTATATGAAATTACGAATAAAATAAATAGAGGTGGCCCTCCATACATGTAACTGAAGGTTAAAAAATATAACTGACTTCAAGGTCGGGATGTAATTGTTAGGTTGTTATGAACCAACGAGCATTGATAATTATACTCATCATTATAGACTGAATTTAGAAAATACTACAGAGGTTTACCTCTGTAGTATTTTCTAAATTTGACTTTGTGGCTGTGCCCCAGGGTTGAACTCCGTAAGGCTAGATTAGTTTCAGTACACATTTGTCTAAGAGCAGTTTGTTTCCCAGCGACATCTGTAATTTTTTGCCCAGCAACCAGTACATTTTCCTTAGTTGGATCCCCAGTGCTTTTTGTTTTATAAATTTAATTATATTTTCCTAGGTAAGACGACGATCCAAATAAAGTTCTAGGTATCAGGCTTCATTTGATTGGGGTTTCAGTACTTGTTGAGCGACAAAGGGGGACATGTTTCGTGTCGCGTTGTAAAGGTCACCTGTACTGACTTAATCTCGTTTGCTTCCATCCTCCAGGTTGCATGCCATTCCGTGATGTTATTGGTTCTTCATGGGTGCTTAAGGCTGCTGTGACATCCGGAGGACACGGTGGAACACACCGTGGAGGTCTGCCCCACTTGGGCGGAGCACCGCCGTGTCCTCACAGCGGCGATTGGCGGCGGCGATCTCTCGCGTCCGGCCTTGGTTCAAGCCATGGTCCGGAGCGAGAGGGAATGGAAAGCCGTCACCTCCTTCTGCGAAGCAGTCATGCTAGTGAAGGAGGTGGCAGGACGTGAGAGGGAAAGAACCTCACGTCCCAGCCGCCGCGGGAGACGCCCTGGGCGTCAGGGTTCACGTGGTGGCTTCCAACCACCGTAGGCGCTGGCCTACGGCGAGTTATGGGCTAGCTCGCCGTCCGGCCGTCTTATGACGATGGGCCGTGTCGACGGCGCGTTCGTGTTCCACGCGCGCCTCAAAGAGATGTCAGCAATCAAGTAGGGGTCCGCATGGGCCGACGCCTGCCGGGGCTGCGGGACTGTTCGAAAGAGATACCGTGGCCCTGGAACATAACGGGCAAAGAAGGAACATGGATGGGTTTTAGTCAGTACAAGTCTGACACTCCCCTCCGCTCCGCCCAGAGTGGGGGGGTTTTTTTTTTTTTTTTTTTTTTTTTTTTTTTTTTTTTTTTTTTTTTTCCGGATGGGTTGATGATTTCCCATCCGGAAAAAAAAAAAAAAAAAAATGGCTGCTGTGACATCAGCAAAAGTGTCAATCACGATCTGTCATGAGCGGGTCTGGAATAAAATTATGGCAGAGGACCGGACCAAGTACGCTTCCTTATAGCACTTCTGTATAAGCCCTGTGAATTTTGAATATATCTTCTCCTTGCTTAACGTAAAAACCTGTCGGCAGGGTAAGGTTTTAGGAGTATGTAAAAATTTGTCTGTAGTGTTTTATCTGTGGGGAATCGAACAGTTTGTCTCAATTTACAAGGCTGTCTTCTTTCGAATAGGCTTCGAGCAGTCTGGTTTCGTATAATTCTGGGCAACAGAAGTGCTATTCAAAGCAGAATTTTGGACATACTCGTTAAAATATTTAACCGCTTTCATAATGTCCTCTTTTGTTATGTTGGTATTGATCGTAGACTCCACTATGCAACGGAATATATCCCAGTAAGTCCTACGTCCATGTAACCTTGCTACGGATATAACAAGAGTGAACTTCTGGGAAACCTCCAGTAGAACTACAATATGGTCAGATAAGTTAGGTAGGTAGTAGTCTTGAAGGGTTTGAAACAATTAATAGGAATCCCCTTTGTCAAACTGAAGTCTACCAAATCTTATTTTTTTGGGTCATCAAGACATTTGTCATTTTAATTATTTGATATCTAGTGTAAAATGTTCAGACTTCGGGAAGTATTGAGAATTTTCGAATATACTAAACCCACAGGTATTTTTTTTGGGTTATCGATTCTACAATAAGATATTTCTGAATATTAGAAAAAGTACCTACTAATAACTCCATTGTGTTTCCAATGAACACATATTTAACACTGATCAGTGTAATCGGTATTTAGAGGATATCGTATCATGAATTTGATAGTGGTCATTTAAATGAAATATAATTAACGTATATGCAAGTTTTATTAGATAAATATAATAATACTTAACCCTAAAAAATAAAACAATGAACAAGAGGGTGGGTTTAAAGCAATCTCTTTCTTCTTCTTTCTAGATATTTTTTAATGTTAAATCTTCAACGCAGCCCCTTCACAAGTAGTTTCAGCACCAATTCTCTCAGAGCAAGATTTTCCATTGTACATTAAATCTCCAAAAGAGAAGACTTCAAGAATGGTAAAACCTAAACTTTTTCCCACTGCCTTAGAACCAAGTGCCGACCACAACGAGGTACATAATTGAGGTGGCTTCGTGACTGGTGTCCTTGGCTTCATAAATGCGTAGTTCGGTCCTAGATCCGCAATAGTCAGAGGGGCAATTGTACCATCTTTGAATTTCTTTGATAGGTCCACTGCTGTTCTGACAAGCAGCTTTGCGAGACCTTTCTGTCTGTGTTCAGGTAGGGTTCCGAGGAACATTATTTCGCATAAGCAGTCGATGCCGTACCTGAGAAAAAGGATAAATAATGATTATTGTAAATCATTTAAAACTCCATGAAGGTGTAAAATGATTAATTTGGGAGGGTAAAAGAATTTAGGACAAGAGAAAATTACAGAAGTACAGCACACACACACAGAAAAGTGCTTCGCTTTTAGCTCTGCATGCTGGTGACAAGGTACGCATGATCTTGCACTCCTCATTTCTGACACCAAGTGAAGGTCCTAGCTGTGTGGCTTCGACCGAAGGCTTTTGAACTACATCTGTGCTACCTTTAAGGCGTCTTGTAGCATAAATTAAGACATTTCTTACCTCTCGAAATAATTGCACTTTGCATCAAGGTCGACCATAAATTCCATCATAGCTTTGGACGATGGCCGTTTGCAGCGCTCCTCGGTAAATATCTCGAAAAATGACTTTTCCGTAGAATTAGGGTCTGGTTTTACCTGGAATACATAAAATACAAAAATTATGTATAATAATTTTATGTATGTGATCGGTAACATCGCTGCCTTCGGGCATCTGCAGGAATACACCGTGGGGGCATTGTCATTTCAGTGGCAAAACTAAATTTCTTATCTCAAGTCCTGTAATGACAAATAACCTAACAATTTCTGTCAAAGCTGTTTGTTAGCAGAACTAGGCACCTATAGATGAGGATCTCAAGATCATCTCCTACAGAACTTTTCGGTACATAACATAATTTTAATAAAGTACTATTGATCTATTTTATTTATTTATTATTTTATTTATTTATTTTCCACCAAATTATATAATATTATTATTTATTATATATTGTAATTATAGTTATAATTATATTTTCTATATCAATAGTACTTTATTACTTCTGTTTAAGTAAATATATAAACGTATTTGTTACTGTATTCATATAAAGTACTATTGATCAATATAAATAGTAATTTATTATGAATATGTTAAAATAATATTTTTTATTTTAACATATTTATAATAGTCCCTAAAAATCCTTGAGCGCTATGAAATTAACTTTGTCCATTTTGTCTCCAAGTGTGGGTGTGGCATAAAAGTTCTGTTATCTGTTAGAATGAACACAAGCACACTGTCGGAGTATCCATTATTTTATTACACTATCGTGACGGGTCACTAATGTTATCAATTGTATTAAATTTATCACATTTTACTAAGTCTTTGTTTGGCGTGTCAAAACTATCACCATAACGTAACAATACTTGGATACACAGCATTTTGTGATATCATCATCGAAGTTACGCCATAATGACGCTTTATTTATTTTAGATAATGATAAAGATTTCTTAATGTAGTGCTGAAAATTACTCATTGTTATATTGTGTAAATACACAACAATAATATATAATTTTAATCGCTTTTTGACGTTCAGACGAAGTTATCGCGTCATTCCATCGTCATGTGATCGTCACGTTATCGTCATTAAATCGGAAATGTCAAGGTTATGTTATTCGACTATTTGTACAGGACAGGTGTTTGGACTATCTTATCTCGCTAATATTATTTATAGAAATACACGCAGAAATTTTAACTTGATTTGGTAAGAGATATATGAACATTAATAATGTCAATGTTTGGTTTTGTGTTTCAATGATTTTCTCCTGTGATAATATTTCGAAAGTTCAGTATTGATTTTAAAGATTTTTTTACACACTGTTAGTCTCCCATACTGCAAAGCACTATAGAATAGCTCACGCCCGTCATGGTAAAACCACGTACGATAAGGCTAACTTTCCAGTGTGTGCCGCGCATATGGTCGACCTCATTGATATTTTTTAAGGCTTAATACCATTTGCACGTCAAAAAACAAGGGCTATTTGTCTTTTTGATAATACATAAATTTCAACTTTACCGAAGTTTTAATTTTCTAGGAAATTATGTAAAAGCAATAAAACCATGAGATCAACTATAAACTAGAGGATTGCTACCTTTACGCTATTTATAGGCGGGAAATTATTAGTCAGGTGAATAAAAATTTAATTGGCGACCAATATACTGAATGGGCGACTATTGTACCAAGTAAGTAACTATTTATCCGGTCATTGCGGCAAGGAGAATATAGGCAAGAGCGAGCGAAGGCTGAGAGAGACTTGTGCACCCCGACTCGGACAGGTTAGGTTCGAAGGGGATGGCGGGGTCTAGTGAGCGAGCGAAGTGAGCAAACTAAAACCCCGCCATCCCCTTCGTGTTAGGTTACTTTAAACCCTGCAAACAGAAATAGGAGCCCGGCGCAGCGGGGCTACTTCGTCAACGCCTTATCTACAATCTAGTGGCTATTACTTTGTACTTAAAATGCTACTTCACTGTAGCTGCCAACCTATTATTTTTGCTACCCATTTTAATTATTTTTAAAACCCTAAATCCGATTAGTTTGTCGCCGCTTTAAATAAATACCTTTATAGCAAGGGTACATTTATGTATACGGTCAAGTTATAATACCAACCTGCAATTTATTGAAAACAGTTGCGACCACTTCTCCGGTGTCGGTAGCGACTGCAACCAGAGACAGGCCGTCCAATGCTGCGTCTGCGCACAGTTCTAACAACTCTTCTGCTGCTAAGGGATCCTTGTCCACCTCTAACCCAACACATGCTGCTTCAAATGGAATGAAAGCTTCTCTGAGGACCTGAAACGTAAGAAAAAATATGGTACTTAAATTGGTGTCCAAATCTGTACATTATGCAAAATCAGAAGGTTTGTTAAAAACTCACTTTCAGAGAACCAGGAAAAGTAGCAGCCGTAATAGTCTCGATCCTGTATTTTCCTGAAACAAAAAATAAAATGTTATTAATTAATTATAGGTGAAAAATAGATTTTATCTTCGTAGTAAAAAGTTCTGGTTACATTATTATTATTATTATTTCCTTTATTTATTTCTATATACCCTGTACAAAAAATGCCGAGATGTTCAGTTGTCAGTTCGTGCATCAAACTATGAAATCTAATCAGTGTCCTACTATTTAGGTTAAGGTTTCATTTGACAGTATCATTTATTTATTTATTTATTATCAACTTTTATCACTAGGGTAAATTATTTAGTTTATTCATTATTATTAAATATATTTACATTATATACAGACTACAAATATAACTAACTTTTATCACTTAACGATAAAGATTATAAAAGCAAGATCGCCATCAGAGTTGTCATAATTTTCATCGACATTATTGTCGAAGTTAACATCACTAAAATCGTCATAATTGTCATCGACAACATCGTCACCACTGTCATCATCAAAATCGTCAGAATTGTCATCATCAATATTTTCAGCAACAACCTTGTCACTATCATCATCGTCATCATCGTAAAAGTCAACATCGTCATTACTGTCATCATCAACATCGTCAGAATTGTCATCATCAATATTGTCAGTACCACCTTGTCACTATCATCATCGTAAAAGTCAACATCGTCATTACTGTCATCATCAACATCGTCAGAATTGTCATCATCAATATTGTCAGTACCACCTTGTCACTATCATCATCGTAAAAGTCAACATCGTCATTACTGTCATCATCAACATCGTCAGAATTGTCATCATCAATATTGTCAGCAACAACCTTGTCACTATCATCATCGTAAAAGTCAACATCGTCATTACTGTCATCATCAACATCGTCAGAATTGTCATCATCAATATTGTCAGTACCACCTTGTCACTATCATCATCGTAAAAGTCAACATCGTCATTACTGTCATCATCAACATCGTCAGAATTGTCATCATCAATATTGTCAGTAACACCTTGTCACTATCATCATCGTAAAAGTCAACATCGTCATTACTGTCATCATCAACATCGTCAGAATTGTCATCATCAATATTGTCAGTAACACCTTGTCACTATCATCATCGTAAAAGTCAACATCGTCATTACTGTCATCATCAACATCGTCAGAATTGTCATCATCAATATTGTCAGTACCACCTTGTCACTATCATCATCGTAAAAACCAACAGTGTCATCTTCAACGTCGTCATTTTCAACATCGTTGTCAGAAAAGCAAATCTAACTCAAATATAAATCAAAACTTGCGTTTTCCAACCTAAAAATCTAACATCAAAATTATATTATTAACAAAGTTTAAAAAGATTAACTAGAAAACCAAAGATTTACTAATAATCTTCTACACAACATGCAGTGTTCAAAGGTAATGAAGAAAATAGTTGAGAAAAAATAAAGTACAATAAAATAATTAAAAACCATATCCCATTTAAAGTCAAACAAAATTTTTAATCCATTCATTTGAAGAGAAAAAAACAATATACAAAAAAAACTTACCGTCTGGAGTAGTAAACGACGTCATTTTTATTTTGAGAAAAAAATCAAATATTCGTAAAACAAAATATCAAATTAGACACGTCTGATGCGCCAACAATACTAACTATGAATGTGTGACCGACTCTGACTGTATGCAATTATATGTCGACGCTAATCTCTACTCAACACACAATATCTCATGAGTTGCCATATTTCTAGTAGATACCCCACTGATAGTCTTAGTGTGATTCGGCAACAAAATTATCTATGTTACAAAATTATATCTTTCCGTATTTACCTACTACTATCGACTTGTGATCTAGTCGCCACGATCGTCAATACTGTTGTAACGGCCACAGCCAATTGATGGCGTTATTTTATAAATGAGTAAATTGTGAATGTGGCATACTTAGAGTTGGTACGTTACTGTACGGCTAAGGTTCCGTGGGTACTGTTGACCAGTTGAAAAACTTGTTGAAAAACGATTGCATGTAGCGGAGATGACAATGTTGAGATGGATGTGTGGAGTGACAAGAATGAATAAAGTAAGGAATGAGTATATTAGAGGAATCGTGTTGCTCGACGAGGTGGGCAAGCTCTTCGAAAGAGTCATTGCCAACCGCCTTGCCGGGCACCTTGCGGGGATGGGGCCGGATCTTGCGGAACACCAGTTTGGTTTCCGCAAGGGGCGCTCCACGGTGGACGCCATCATGCGCGTGAGAGCCCTCACGACGGGGGACGCGGTGTCCCGGGGCGGGGTCGTCTTGGCGGTGTCTCTTGACATCGCCAACGCCTTCAACTCCATGCCCTGGAGCTGCATTAGGGAGGCACTCCGGTATCACCGGGTGCCAACCTACCTTCGTCGTGTGGTCGGGGACTACTTGACGGATAGGGCCGTCATCTACCCCGGTCAGAGCGGAGAATGGAACCGGCGAGAGATGTCGTGCGGTGTTCCACAGGGATCGGTTCTAGGACCGGCCCTGTGGAACATCGGTTACGACTGGGTGCTGCGCGCCGACCTCCCTACCGGCGTCAGCGTAGTTTGCTACGCTGACGACACGCTGGTACTGGCACAAGGGAGGTCGCACGAGGCGGCGGCCGAAAACATGACACGCGGGGTTGCGATAGTCGTGGATAGGATCCGGCAATTGGGTCTCGAGGTGGCATTGCACAAGTCCGAGGCCATGTGTTTTCATGGGCCTCGGAATGCGCCACCGTCGGGATCCCTACTGACGGCAGGAGGGGTTTCCATCGGCGTCGGGTCGACGTTGAAGTACCACTACCTGAACGCGCCCCAAAAGGTGATAGCCATAAGGCTAATCCGGGGGTACCGCACGATCTCCGGCGAGGCAGCTAGCCTCCTTGCCGGATTGCCGCTATGGGATCTGGAGGCGATAGTCCTCGCGCGCCTGCATGAATGGCGCGCGGAGGCACTACGTCGGGGGGAAACTCCGCTGCCGCGGCAAATTGCCGCTCAGCGGACAGACCTCCGGCGTGATATCATGGCGACATGGAGAGAGCGACTGTTGCAACCCCGTGCAGGGCACGCTACCATAGTGGCGATAAGTCCCCTCTTTGAGGAGTGGCTAGAGAGGCGCCACGGCGCCCTCACCTACCGCTTGACGCAGATCCTCACCGGACACGGTTGTTTCGGGAGGTTCTTGCACCGAATCGGGCGGGAGGAAACGCCCGGGTGTTTCCACTGCGAGGATCGTCCGGAGGACACGGTGGAGCACACCGTAGAGGTCTGCCCCGCTTGGGCGGAGCACCGCCGTGTCCTTGTAGCGGCGATTGGCGGCGGCGATCTCTCGCGTCCGGCCCTGGTTCAAGCCATGGTCCGGAGTGAGAGGGAATGGGAAGCCGTCACCACCTTCTGTGAAGCAGTCATGCTAGTGAAGGAGGTGGCGGGACGTGAGAGGGAAAGAACCTCACGTCCCAGCCGCCGCGGGAGACGTCCTGGGCGTCGGGGGTCACGTGGTGGCTCCCGGCCACCGTAGGCGCGGGCCTGTGGACGGCGAGTTATGGGCTAGCTCGCCGTCCGGCCGTCTTATGACGACAGGCCGTGTCGACGGCGCGTTCGTGTTCCACGCGCGCCTCAAAGAGATGTCAGCAACCGAGTAGGGGTCCGCATGGGCCGATGCCTGCCAGAGCTGCGGGACTGTTCGAAAGAGATACCGTGGCCCTGGAACACAAAGGGCAAAGAAGGAACATGGATGGGTTTTAGTCAGTACAAGTCTGACACTCCCTTCCGCTCCGCCCAGAGTGGGGGGGGTCATTTGATGATTTCCCATCCAAAAAAAAAAAAAAAAAAAAAAAGTATATTAGAGGAAGTTTGAAAGTGGCACCTGTTACAGGAAAATTTAAAGAAAGTCGACTATCATGGTATTTGTAATGAGAAGAGATGAAAAGCAGGTTACAAAAAAAAAGTGATGGATATTAATGTTGATGGATGGAAAGGGAGAGGGAGGCCAAAGAAAAGATGGATGGACTATGACTATAGGAGGAGCTCGTGGCTAAATAATAACAGCCGCTCGGATCGATCTTTAGGTTAAGCCTTGCTTGCCTAGGTTGGTCTGTGGATGGGTGACCACCCATTACATACCGAGTTTCCTCCGTGCCTCGGAAAGCACGTTAAGCCGTTGGACCCGAGTGTCATTTGTAGATCTTTGACAGTCGTTATTTAGTCAGTGGCCCAAAAAGTCTGACAACCAGTCTTACCAAGGGGTATCGTATTACCCAGTACTAACTGGGTTGTGGAGGTCAGATAGGCAGTCGCTCCATGCAAAATACTGGTATTCAGCTGCATCCGGTTAGACTGGAAGCCGACCCTAACACAGTTGGGAAAAGGCTAGGCAGATGATGATGATCTAGATATCTAAGCCCACTTTTATTAAACTGTCGAGGTCAAAAAGTAAGTAGGTCATCATCATCTGCCTAGCCTAGCCCTACTATGTTGAGGGTGGTAACCAGTCTAACCGGATGCTGCTGAATACCAATATTTTCCATAGAGCGAATGCCTATCTGACCTCCACAAACCAGATAGTATTGGGTAATACGATACTCCTTGGTAAGACTGGTTATCAGACTTTCGGGCCACTAACTATTCGTTACGACTGTCAAGGATCTTCAAATGACAGCGACCAACGGCTTAACTTGCTTTCCGATGCACAGAGAAAGCCCGGTATATAATTAATGGTTACCCATTCACGGACTGACCTTAGAAAGCGTTGCTTAACATTGAAAATCTACACGTGCCGTTATTATTATTTAGCCACGAACACCCCTGAGTAGGTAATTCAACAAAAAAAGTAATAAGATAAGTAAGAGACCGCATCACCACATCAAACATAGGATAAGATAGGAAAATTAGCAAGGATTATCAAAAATTGATAAAGCGTAATTAGTGCTTATAAAATTGATGTTAAGGACAAACTGCTGTGTAATTGCAATTACCTAATGATGGTTACAGTTTTCGTCATAAATGACTATTTTTACATCAGCAACCCGTCACTAAATGATCGGATAGTGTCATTGTCCTCATTCTAACAGATAATGTTTATCCAACATGCGCACTTGAAACATAATGCAGTCTGTTTTCAGGTTGCGCCTAACTAAAGGGCTTTGTTATTTGTGTCATAGACACTGACGCTCTTTCTTTTATTTCACGTCCTGTCGCCTCTGTACTAAAATCCGCCGAAGAAGAAAAAAATAGAAAATGTTCCAACGCTTGTGAAATGCAACATTCACCCCTCTTGTTGCATCCGTTGATGGAGTCTTCACTCCAGATTTCTTTCTTCGTAAAACATCTTGGAGCTGCAATCGCTGACCGCTGGAATAGGTCCTTCAGCGTAGAGCTCCATAATCTATGCTACTAAAGCTAGTGGCACGGATTATTAAGATGAATGATTTAAATTGAAACCAATAGCAAAGTTATTCGGCTTTGATGATGAAGCAGCCCTACCTAGATAAGACTGAGAAGATGCCAATTGCAATAAAACGCGATGGAAAAATGAGCCTGTTTTATAAAGTCAGTAATTCAATAATTTGACAGTAGTATATAGATTATTTTATATTGAAAGTTTGCTATAATAAATCATCATCATCATCATCAACGCAACCCGTTTTCTTCTTCCATTCTCCCCTGTCTGATATCCCGGCATAGTTTACTGTTTTCTTTCATATCATTTCTCACATAATCTATATACATCTTTTCTTTGAACTTCATGTCTCTTTCCATCCATAAACATTCATGTCCATTACTCTTTTAGTCATAAGCGTTTCATCCTTACTCAACACATGTTCATACCAAGACAAACCACATCCTTTCAATATTTCTGTAACAGGTGTCACTTTCAAACTTCTTCTTCTTCTTCAACTAAAGGGTTTTGTTATCACCCCCGATATGAAACCCTAAATCTATTTTTAGTGAGCCGAGCGAGACGTAATACAGAGCTTCTTTAACGAGCCGACTGACAGTTTAGCTAAACAATCTAATTCTATTTCTGAAGCCGGGGGTTTCCTTGATAACTATTGGGATAATCTAAAATGAAACTTATGCGCTGCCATCAGTTTGTTTATCACGCCTATTTGAGTGAAATTTGAGTTTCTTGGGGTTAATAATCGCAAAATACACGCGTGCACACACTTATGTTATCACAAATGTTCATATTACTGAAAACTGTAATCTATGACCCAAGTTTAATTTAACCTAATTTAAAAAAAATATCAAAACAGGCATGCAGTCAAGTAGGACGGTTATTTTAACTTAACTGGCATATAATATCTAGTCCAGTGGTCCTGTTGGAGGACCAAAGACAGCTGGAGTACAACTACTAAACAAAAAAAACTTATGAGGAAGTTCTTTCAAAAATTTACTTTTCTGTGTAGCTACGGAACTCTAAAAGAACATAACGAGTCTTAAAGGAAACTAGACTACCACCTACCTACCGCCTACCTACTACCTAAGCACCTTCTCCTGACAGTAACAAACAGAACAAAAAAATAATTACCGAAATCGGTCCAGCCGTTCATGCATGATGCCGTGACCAAGGGAAATAAAGATATATTTTTTATATACAACATGTAACAGAATAAACGCAATGCCTAAAAGTATTTGGTTCAAAATCGGCTTCTGAATCGATTTCCGTCACAAAAAATAGGCGTTAAATTTTGACGGAAAAATCTTTTAAATAACTTAAATTAGAAACACAGTATCATGACAAATCAATACAATCCTTAATTCAAGTAAATTGAAACCTTAGCTCAGAGCAATAAAGGCTACTAAAACGCACGACATTATTTGTATTTCGCTCATAGCTCGTAATACACAGACGTAAATAATATCAATGCATTTTACATTAAAAGTAGTGTGCGTCTAATAAATAGGTAATTTAAAGGAATTCCAACTTTATCTCCAATGAGTAAGGCTTATTTGAAAGCACGACCAAACTTAGTTGGTCAACAGAGTAGCCTTACACACTAACGAACAATTTTTAGGCATTTCGGCAACCTCTTTGACGGTTATGCGAAATGCCGACACACACGCCGCCGCTACTGCCGAATAACATGAGTACCTAACATCAAAAGCACAAAAGCAAGTCATCCGCCGGTAGTGATCTAGTGTAGTTATTCTTCCGTGACATTTTTGTTTCCGCGCGCGATGGCTATCCGGTATACCAACATATAATACACGGAGATGGTGAGGACCCTGGCTCGCTGTCTTGAAAATGTTGCGTTAGCTTGTCGGGAGTTCAATGACCGTTTTGGCTGCAGTGTGAGCGCCAGGACGATGCTGGCTGCATCTCAGCGACTGAGGGACTCTGGAACGTTCCTTCCTAATACGGCTTTGGACAGAGGGACGAATGTGCGGACTACTCGTCTGCAAGAGCGTATTCTCGACCATTTCGACGAACATCCAGAGGACAGCTCGAGAGAAGCAGCACCCCAGTTCGACTGCAGCCACAAGTACGTGTGACGAACGTTGCGTGCTGATGGTGAACACCCATTCCATCTTCGACGGTGTCGAGACCTAATGCCGGCCGACAACTTGTCACGGCTGGAATTCAGTAGGTGGTTGTTGGAGAACTGGCAACAGAACATTCTTTGGACGGACGAGAGCACCTTCATGCGTGTTGGCATGTACAACCAGCATAACCAGCATTTGTTGCGGCATGAGAATCCATATGCTTGCCGTGTGGATTCGTTCCAGCATAGGTTCTCCGTCAACGTGTGGGCTGGTATACTCGGAACATTCATACTCGGCCCCCTTTTCCTTCCACGGTTGACCGGAGATACAATACCTACCTGCAGTTCCTGCAAGAGACATTGCCGGACTTACTGGATGACATCCCTGTCGGTCTTTCACGTGACATGTTTTACCAGCAAGACGGTGCTCCCGCGCATTTCACGTGGACTGTTCGACGGCATCTAGATGCGGAGTATGGCAGTCGTTGGGTAGGTCGCGAAGGACCTGTGCCGTGGCCTCCCAGATCGCCTGACTTAACACCATTATACTTTTATTTGTGAAGGTCGAGGAACTAAAAACAAAAATTGAACAAGCATTTGTGACGGTGAAAAGTGATACTGAAGTGCTTACAAAATTGAAATACAATTTAAGAAAGCGTGGAAATAAGTGCGAAGAACAAGGCGGTGGTTATTTTGAAACTTTAATGAAAGTGGATCGTAGAAATAGTGCAAATTAAGTGTAAAGTGTAAATAGTCCAGTTCTGTAAGTACCTACTTCTTCCTATCAATACGATTGTATTCTTATCACTGTAAATATTATGATTCAAATCTTTTAAACACGCCATCTTTGAATATTTTTGTAGTACAAACAATAAACTGTACCTAAACACAACTTATCAGAGGAATCGCGGGATTCGCGATGGTGCAATCTCGAAAGATAAGGTAGATAAAAACGGAACGCAGCGGTGCGTAGACTAAATTCAAAGCTGGTCCAAAGCCTGTGAAAGCTTGATAGAAAAAATTGAATTTTACAAGGTGATATCGCTTATCAATATCACATCAAAGTAATGTTCGGTATTTGAATTATTGTTCATACGGTCATAGGTACCTAATGCAGTAGGTAATGCCTATAGTTAGAACTGGCGATGCCTCCTCGCCGTGGCCGCGCGCGCCGCTAAAATTGAACAAACATACTTAAATGCAAAACCTAATTTTTAGGTCCGTAATACACACATGCACATGAATAACATCAAAGCATTTTACATTTGAAGTAGAGCGAGTTTAATAAAACAGTTGATGTAAGACAATTTAATCCTTCCGTCCAAACAACGAGGCTTTTTTTAATGCACGACCGATTTGTATTCCGCATGTCTCATTGATTTGTTGATAAATGTCGAAATAGTAGACAATTTTCTGGTTCCTTGTCCTTTGCAAATGTACGGTAAGATGTGAAAGAGCGAGATGCACAAAACCGGTGACCCTCGCGCGCGCTACCCCCGGTTGCGGGCCGGCCATCTTCAAAGTAGGAATTTTTTCATGCGCAGCAAAGTTTGCTGTTTGTGATTAAAATCTTTTAAACACTGATTTTTTTTTCACGTAATAAGCAGTAAACACGACTTATCAGGGGGTAGTTGATATCCCGAAAGTTACGTATGAGAAATAATTTTTTTACCCGCGTGTGCAGCATGGAGTCCGGGCGCTTCGCCCTTCGTTAGTTTCGTAGTTCGGGTAAAAAGTCGCTGTTTTAAATGCATTCCCGTTACTAAGCCTAAAGTCGTGTTGTTAATTTCACTTACTAGAAAATTATCAATCATTACACGGTAAACTCAATGGAGTATCAAAAGTTATTCATAATATCAGTCTGTGACATTTTAGGTACGTAAAATTCGTTTATTGAACTAACGCACATCTAATGCCTACAGCTATGGTCAGCTGGCGTACGCTCGAGTGTGCGTGTCGCGTCGGCCGCTAACATTGCATGAGTCTGTGTGCAGGGATGTTGCTGCACAAGAAAAATTACGGATGTTGTTTTAGACTTGGGGTGTCTGAGGTTTTGCGCTTAATCTGTTACACGTTGAGCGAGTTTTAGTCGTCTTACATAGGTAGTCCACTCAATGTACCTGACATAAAATAGCTCTAGGCGCGATTTGTTTTTTTTTTACCTACTATTAACAGGTACAAAGAAATAAATAATTATATTAGAATAAAATTATGAAACATCCTGTTAATGATTTTTAAGTGTCAAACGCAAGAACAAACCTACCCAGCGCTCGAGTCCAGTATATCATCGCTCGCAACAGGAAATTTTAACTACGTCATGCGTCATAATACTGAATAATATTTTATTTTTAAATTATTAAAATCTCATAAATGCCTATTTTTTTATGAATGTTTAGTAGTCATTGGATACATGAAGTGGGCTGCCGTTGTAAGACGACTAAAAAGTCACGGTGTATAGATTTGGCTAGCACAACATAATTTATAACCAAGTTTGTCGCGTGAGCAACATCAGAACTAACGCCGCCATCTTGTTTTTTCCATACATTTCATGAATGTTTAGCAACAACGCTCTCCTGTTCAGGAGGAGTTAGTGGAGCGTAAAAAAAGATCCATAGAACAATGTAGGATAGACATATTATACATATATACGTTAGTATATATGTATAATATGTCTATCCTGTCTATCCTACTACTCTAGTTTTAAGGCCTGTCTAGGTATTCAAGTTGCGGAGCCCGCCCTTGTACAATCCATCACAGTGTCTTACGATTTTGGTCGGCTTATTCTTTTATGGCGTAATTACACTAGTCATCGCAATGAAATACATACAAGCTTGCAATTGCGAATAATCAAACAATGAAGCTGGACGAGTTTGTCCAAGACGGGCGTAGTCGTCCGCGTTCATTTACAGTTAGTCGTCCATGTGTAATTGCGCCATGGACTAGGTAAAAATGAAAAATTAATTACGAATTTGAATAAAACATTTATTTTAAGTAACATAAGTCATTATAATCTTTGAAGAAGTTATTCAAATAACAGAGAGGCCGGGGTGGCGCGGACATGCCATCATTTTCGGCATTACCACCATAAGATGCTCACACCAAGCTAGCAGTAACTGTAATCTGCGGCATTGTTTTAGCCTCTATCATCTCTGTACACCTTGACTGTACATTTTTCGTTTTGTAATACTTCACCCCTAAAGAAATAAGACTGGGGTAAACAAATAAAATGCACTACTATTCACAACAAAACCACACATCAAGATTTAATTTGATAAAGACCGAAGTGACAATACTGATAATATTTATGACAATTATGACATTTTCTGTTTTGATAGACGACATAGCTTTGAATGTTGCCATTAAAGCTAAACTCTCCAAAAACCGTTATGTTCGTACTTTACATTTTTATAACAGCAGTCACTAATTAATCATTTATTTAATAACATGATTATTTAGTCACATAAAACATGTTGCGAATCGAATAAGAGGCTGGCTTAAAACTATGGAACGCTTGTGTTTCCAAAGATAGGGGGAGTCTTACCCACAATGGATTAGGTTTGTGGGACTAAACAGATGACCTATCGCAGTAATGCAATCGGCTTGTCTTGTAAAACAAAGTAACAAACGTCTAATTATACTCACTATTACTACCACCAAAATCCTGTTAATTTGTGTTATTATAGAAATAGAAATTCCATATTCTGTTGTATATAGTAACTCAATTTCTTACGCCACTATTTCTACGTTTCGATATTGCAAATGATTGCGTGAATATGTTAAGATTAAGTAAAATATTTGTTTCTTATTTTTTTACTTTGCGCAACTTAGTAAAAAAAGATATAACATGGAAAGAAAAGCCCCGTAATTGCTTCATATAATGTACATACTTACATTTATGAACGCTTCTGAAATTAAGCGAGCCCTATATAGCCGATCTTCTTTGATGAGCGGGTGTCTTCTATGAACCGCTACACAAAAGTGATGTGGAAAAACGAATTTAAAAAATCGGGTTCGCCCTCCATATAAAAACTGACTTCAAGGTGGTGGTACAATTGTTGGGTTGTTATGAACCAAGGAGCATTAGTAATTATCCTCAGCATTTTGGACTAAATGAAACCTCTGAGGTATTTCCTGAATTGGACTTTGCGCCTGTACCGCAGAGTTGAACTCCTTAAGAGCAGATTGGTTTCAGGACACATTTCTCTAAGAGCAGTTTGTTTCCTAGCGACAACTGTAATTGTTTGCCAGTACATTTTACTAAGTTGGATCCCCAGTGTTTTTTGTTTAATAATCGTCGCGTCGCGTCGTGTCGCCTTACCCGAGAAAATATAATAAAGTTATATTTTTCCAGGTAAGATGACGATCCAAATAAAGTTCAAGGTATCTGGCTGCATTTGATTGGGGTTTCAGTACTTTGTTGAGCTACAAAGGGACACGAAGGAAGGGAGGACATGTTTCGTGTCGTGTTGTAAAGGTCACCTGTACCGACCTAAACTTGTTTGCCATTCCGTGATGTTATTGGTTCTTCATAGGTAGTTAAGGCTGCTGTGTCATCAGCAAATGTGTCAATCACGACGTCGTCGTCTGTCATGGGCAGGTCTGAAATAAAACGATGGCAGAGGATCGGACCAAGTACGCTTCCTTATGGCACTTCTGTATGAACCCTGTGAATTTTGAATATATCTTCTCCTTGCCATGTCGGCAGGGTAAGATTTTAGGAATATGTAATAGTTTAGTGTTTTATCTGCGAGGAATCGAGTAGTTTGTCACAATTTAGGAGGCGTCTTCAGTTGGATAGGTTTCGAGCGGTCCGGTTTCGTGTAGGTAATTCTTGGCAGCAGATGTGCAATTCCAAGCACAATTTTGGACATACTCGTTACAATGTTTTACTGCTTTCACAATGTCCTCTTTTGTTACGTTAGTATTGATCGTAGACTCCACTATGGAACGGGATATATCCCAGTAGCTCCTACGTCCATGTAACCTTGCTATGGATTTAACAAGTGCGAACTCCTGGGAAACCTCCAGTAGAACTACAAATTATGGTCAAATAAGTTAGGTAGGTAGTAGTCTCGAAGGGTACATTTCATCATAATCATCATCTGCCTAGCCTTTTTTAAACTATGTTGAGGTCGGCTTCCAGTCTAACCGGATGCAGCTGAATACCAGTATTTTACATGGAGCGACTGCCTATCTGACCTCCACAACCCAGTACTGGGAAATACGATACCCCTTGGTACATTTGAAACAATTAATAGGAATCACCTTTATGACACTGAAGCCTACCAAATCTTGTTTTTTTTTTTGGGTCAAAAAGATATTTGACATTTTAATTATTTGATATTGTGTAAAATGTTCAAACTTCGGGGAGTATTAAGAATTTTCGAATATACTAACACACAGGGATTTTTTTTGGGTTATTGATTCTACAATTAGATATTTCTGAATATTTGAAAAAGTACCTACTAATAACTCAATTGTGTTTCCAATAAACACAAATTTAAAACAAATCAGTGTCATCGGTATTTTAGAGGATATACTATTATAATTATGCTCTTATCATAAATTTGATAGTGGTCATTTAAATGAAATATAATTAACGTTTATGCAAGCTTTATTAGACAAATATAATAATACCTAACCTTAAAAAATAAAACAATGAATGAGGGTGGGTTTAAAACAATCTCTTTCTTCTTCTTTCTAGATATGTTTTAATGTTAAATCTTCAACGCAGCCCATTCACAAGTAGTTTCAGCACCAATTCTCTCAGAGCAAGATTTTCCATTGTACATTAAATCTCCAAAAGAGAAGACTTCAAGAATGGTAAAACCTAAACTTTTTCCGACTGCCTTAGAACCAAGTGCCGACCACGACGCGGTACATAATTTAGGTGGCTTCGTGACTGGTGTCCTTGGCTTCATAAATGCGTAGTTCGGTCCTAGATCCGCAACAGTCAGTGGGGCAATTGTACCATCTTTGAATTTCTTTGACAGGTCCACGGCTGTTCTGACAAGCAGCTTTGCGAGACCTTTCTGTCTGTGTTCAGGTAGGGTTCCGAGGAAAATTACTTCGCATAAGCAGTCGATGCCGTACCTGAGAGAAAAGATAAATAATGATTATTGTAAATCATTTAAAACGCCATAAACGTGTACAATTATTAATTTGTAGGACAAGAGAAAATTACAGAAGTACAGCACACACATACACAGAAAAGTGCTTCGCCTGGAGCTCTGCATGCTAGGTGACAAAGTACGCATGATGTGCACAGCTCAGGCTACGCTTCTCCCTAACACGTTAAGCGCCACGTGTATAAGTCAATATACACCCTAGTGCAACTCTCACAGGCCGGTGTATATCTAGTTATACACCTCGAGTACTCAACTTCAGAGGCCAGTGTATTGATAAATATACACCGCGCTGAAGTTCACATAGTATTTTAGAACCAGAAGAAGGCATTTATGCAAAAAAAAATTGTCATTTCCACAATATTTGCCTTAGAGGTGCCTTGGCGTTGAACATGTTAATTCTGACACCAAGCGAAGGTCCTAGCTGTGTGGCTTCGATCTAAGGCTTTTGCACTACATCTGTGTTACCTTTAAGACGTCTTGTAGCATACATTTCTTACCTCTCAAAATAATTGCACTTTGCATCAAGGTCGACTACAAATTCCATCATAGCTTTGGACGATGGCCGCTTGCAGCGCTCCTCGGTAAATATCTCGAAAAATGACTTTTCCGTAGAATTAGGGTCTGGCTTTACCTGAAATATATAAAATACAAAAATTATGTACAATGATTTTATGTATGTGATCGGTATCATCGCCGCCTTCGGGCATCTGCAGGAATACACCGTGGGGGCATTGTCATTTCAGTGGCAAAACTAAATTTCTTATCTCAAGTCCTGTAATAACACCTAACCTAACAATTTCTGTCAAAGATATTGATGAGGATCTCAAGATCATCTCCTACAGAACTTTTCCGTACATAACATAATTATAATAAAGTACTATTGATCTATTTTATTTATTTATTTACCACCAAATTATATTATATATTTTTTTTTTGTAATTATAGTTATAATTATATTTGTATTATTATATTATCTATATCAATAGTACTTTATTATAATTATGTTAAAATAAAAATTATTATTGACTATCAAGAATTCATTCGTATGTGATATTTTTTTGATGGCTGCCGTACAATTGTCGCTAAAAATCCTTGAGCGCTATGAAATTAACTTTTCCATTTTGTCTCCAAGTGTGGGTGTGGCATAAAAGTTCTGTTATCTGTTAGAATGAACACAAGCACACTGTCGGAGTATCCATTATTTTATTACACTATCGTGACAGGTCACTAATGTTATCAATTGTATTAAATTTATCACATTTTACCAAGTCTTCGTTTGGCGTGTCAAAACTATCACCATAACGTAACAATACTTAGGTACACAGCATTTTGTGATATCATCATCGAAGTTACGCCATAATGACGCTTTATTTATTTTAGAAAATGATAAAGATTACTTAATGTAGTGCTGAAAATTACTCATTGTTAAATTGTGAAAATACACAACAATAATATATAATTTTAATAGCGTTTTGACGTTCAGACAAAGTTATCGCGTCATTCCAACGTCATGTGATCGTCACGTTATCGTCATTAAAATCGGAAATGTCAAGGTTATGTTATTCGACTATTTGTACAGGACAGGTGTTTGGACTATCTTATCTCGCTAATATTATTTATAGAAATACACGCAGAAATTTTAACGGGATTTGGTAAGAGATAGATGAACATTAATAATGTCAATGTTTGGTTTTGTGTTTCAATGATTTTATCCTATGAAAATATTTCGAAAGTCCAGTATTGATTTGCAAGATTTCTTACATACTGTTCGTCTCCCATACTGCAAAGCACTATAGAATATCTCACGCCCGTCATGGTAAAACTACGTACGGTAAGGCTGACTTTCCAGGGTGTACCGCGCATATAGGGTGTAAGCGGACCCTTCACGAAGCCGTCAACCAAGCATTCTATACATCAAACTAAGTAACCCTACGTAAAATTATTGCTGGGAAACGACTTTTTTTTTGGAGTGAAAAAGCAAATTTTATGTTAAAACTCAATGTAACGCACTCAAAACATTGTGCTGATGGATGCTTTTAATAGGAAATAGGTCATTTAGGTAATTAAAGTCGATTTATAACCTTAAAAACTAGTATTTAAAAAAAAACTTATGAAAAAATTGGAACTTTGACCTCAAATATCTCCGTAACTAGAAGGTTCCAAGGGATGGTCCAGAACAAAAATAAAAATTGCAATGACGGGGACAACAAGTAATAATAATAATAATAAATGATGACGCAATCCATTAATGCAAATGTCATGCGCGCATACTATGGGGCTACAGAGGGGGGTAACAACCTGACCGCGTACCGTGTTCGGATGCTCTCTCTGTTTCAGGTGCTTGAGCCAGCTGTCAACGTATCGGCACAACGACTGTCGGATCAGATGCGAGTCATCCAGCGTAATGGTATGTTGGATGACACCGTACTTGATCGCTTGCGGACTGAAATGCAGAGTAGCCATGTCATTGCCACGCCGCCGCAGACTGTGGTTCCACCACAGTCTACCATAATACCAACCCACGATAACAACGTGAGTAATGACATGGTTACTAATGTAAGTACCCAGTGCAATGAGGAAATGAGGTGTGCTTTGGAGGGTGCGATTCGAGAATATCGGTTCATGCAACCCGATCTTAGACCACGCGTACCTCGTTTGCCCATGCATAACAAAAATAGGGTGCTGGTGGCAGTTCTGGATTCGCAGTTGTCAAACTATTTTGATAACTGCGAAGACCTCACCGATGCTCACTCAGTCCTGTATTGTGCGGCTGTAGCGGCATGTCGTGTAGCTCATGTCAAATTTTCTGATGACAGAGCTACACGACCTAAACCAGCCGTACCGTCATGGCAGTACAGGATTGAACGACGTATTGGTGAGGCCAGAGCACTCATCGGCAAACTGATCTGCTTCAGGGAGGGCAATACTCGCCCTAGAGTGATGCGTTTTGTGAGACGGGCGTTCTCGGGGACTGATATCAGTGCTCGAGACTACATGTCCCGTGTCACAGAGCGCATCGACTTCCTGAAGCAGAAAGTTTATGCATGGGCAAACCGTATTCGTAGGTATAAGCGGCGGGTGGACCGATACACTCAGAATCGCACATTCCAAAGAGATGAAAGGTGGGTTTATAGGGCTTGGGAGCGACCGGACCAAGGTGTGGCTGACACGCGCCTGCTGGATGATGATGTCATGTGTTCATTCTGGCGCAGCATCTGGTCGGTGCCTGTTAGCCATACCGAGGGTGAATGGACTCGGGAGGTCGAGCGAGCATGCGATCTAGTACCAGAAATGGGGGCAATCACTATCAGCCCCCAAGACGTAGTTCGTGCAGTCCGTCCGTTGCCTAACTGGAAATCTCCAGGGCCGGATGGGCTGCACAACTTCTGGATTAAATGGTTTACAAGGTCGCACGCTCGCCTGGCGATCCTTTTCCAGTCAGCCTTAGAGTCAGGGTCGCTGCCAGAGTTCCTGACAACAGGGATAACCCACCTGCTCCATAAATCGGGTAGTACTGCGGAGCCCAAAAATTATAGACCGATTACCTGTCTTCCGACAGTCTATAAAGTTCTTACATCCATTTTGAGAGCTAAAATTAACAAACACATTGATGACAATTCTGTAATGTCCGCTTCTCAAAATGGATGTAGGAACGGGTCCCGCGGTACTAAGGAGCTACTCCTCATTGATATGGCCATTAGTCAACAGGTTCGCCGTTCCCGAAAGGATCTGTCGACATGTTGGATAGACTATAAGAAGGCCTATGACTCGGTGCCACATACATGGCTCATGAGGGTGCTAGAGTTGTATAAAATTGATGCAACTCTGCGCACCTTCCTGATGTCATGTATGGGGCAATGGAGGACGGTCCTTCGCTATCCAGGATGTCGGCAAATCCAGAGGAATAGTGAGCCGATAAGGATAGAGCGAGGTATATTTCAGGGCGATAGTTTGAGTCCGCTTTGGTTCTGCTTAGCCTTGAATCCTCTTAGCACGCTGCTGGAGGATTCAGGTCTAGGCTATCGGTTGAGGAGAGGTGGTCAAGTTATATCTCACCTCCTTTACATGGATGACCTGAAACTCTTTGCCCCCAACGATTTGCAACTGATGGAGCTACTGAAAGTAACTGAAACTTTCAGTAGCGCCATCAGGATGGAATTTGGTGTGGACAAATGTGCGGTCATGCATGTAAAGCGAGGGGAGATTGTGGAATCTGTGGGAACCCAGCTCTCGGATTCCATAAATCTTAGATCCCTCTCAGCAACTGAAACCTATAAGTATTTGGGTATGTCGGAAGCGCTGGGCATCAATGTTGCTGACATGAAGCAATCGTTGAAGGAGCGCTTCTTTGGCCGTCTGAAAAAAGTATTTAATAGTCTTTTATCAGGCGGCAATAAGGTGCGTGCCTTCAACGGTTGGGTCATGCCGGTTTTGATGTATTCTTTCGGCATACTCAAATGGACTCAGACAGAACTAGACGCCCTGGATAGGAGGGTCCGTACATTGTTGACGGCATATAGAATGCATCACCCGCGTTCTTCTGTTATGAGACTGTATATCCCGCGGAGGTGTGGGGGTCGAGGCTTTTTAAACGCTAAGACTCTCCACAATCGCGAGATATGCAGTCTCAGGGAATATTTCCTTGAAACCGACGTGGGGATGCATCGAGATGTGGTCGCGGTGGACAAGGGGCTCACCCCGCTCTCCTTGGCTAAAGAGAACTGGCGCAAACCTGTAGTGCTTGACACTAACGACCGCATGGAGGTATGGCAGAGTAAGGAGCTTCACGGACGCTTTTTCCGGGCCCTGCATGGGCCCGATGTAGACCTATCAGCGTCCGTAGCCTGGCTACGTTCCGGGGACCTCTTCGGAGAAACCGAAGGTTTTGTCTGTGCAATTATGGATGAAGTTATGATGACGAATAACTACCGGAGATTTATTGTGAAGGACGGTACGGTTGACATATGTCGGGCATGCCACCGTCCAGGCGAATCAATCTGTCACATTATCTCCGGGTGTTCTCGTCTGGCTAACGGAGAGTACTTGCATAGACACAACCTTGTAGCCAGGATTATCCATCAGCAACTTGCTTTAAAATACAACCTTGTGGAATCGGAAGTACCGTACTATAAGTATGTGCCCGACCCAGTTCTCGAAAATGGCAGTATCACATTGTACTGGGATCGATCCATCATCACTGACAGGACTATTGTAGCCAATAAACCTGATATAGTGGTGGTGGATCGGTCAGAGCGGCGCGCAATGATTGTAGACATAACGGTCCCGCATGATGAGAACCTCGTGAAAGCCGAGAAAGATAAGCAAATCAAGTATCTTGACTTGGCTCGCGAGGTTGTCGACATGTGGGATGTGGACTCAGCGATCATTGTGCCGATAGTTGTATCAGCCCATGGCTTAATTGCCAAGAGCCTCGACCAATACCTGAGGAGGCTCTCGTTAGGCAGCTGGATCAAGGGTTTGATTCAAAAAGCGGTGCTCCTGGACACGGCTCGTATTGTTAGGAGGTTCCTCTCTCTGGAGCCCTGACCGCCGGTAGCTTGGACCCTGTTCCCGATACCGGTGGGCTACAATTTTTTATATTTTTAAATGTTTTTTTATATTGTTTTTAGTTTATGAAATATTTAAAAATGTAGAAGATTTGTATAAAAATAAATAAAGGAAATAATAATAATAATAAAATTTATTTATACTCAAAACAAGGCATAGTTACACGTTAAAGATACAGTTTTACAAAAAAAAAATATACTATATTTAATATACAAACGTGTGGGTGAGCACTGCTCTCCTAGCTAGGTTATGAAAACCTGTGTTAAGGAGAAGCAGTCCGGTCCCCTAAGATTTATTGATGTAAGTAAAGGTTACATAGTGCTTCTGATGTTACTGTTACAATTTTAGAGTATTGAGTTTGACAATGAAGTGGAAGATATTATATACATTGTAATAAACGTTAATTTGAATAATTTTAAGGTAAATAAGTGTGTGTGTATATGTTTGTGTGTGTGAGAGAGTGTGTGTGAGAGAGTGTGTGTGTGTGTGTGTGTGTGTTTTTGTTTGACTATGTTCACCACTTATGATAAGATTTTTTCAGTTTCGTCATATGACTTATTTTGGAGGTACGATTGTACAATCTTTTTACATTTGTAATACGGTAGTCCGTAGATTTGACACTCTTCGTTTCGTAAGAAAATGAAAAAATCTCTTGACAAAAGTTGAACGTACTCGCGGCAGGGTGCATATCCTATCTTTCCGGCGTTTACTACGTTTTTTATTTTCTATATTCCTGTATGGGGTTTTGCGGTGTTGCAGAATGACTGTCTGTAGTATGAAGTGTTGCCGAACATTTAGAACTTTACAGTCATTGTATAATTGATCAGTTGGAAACAGAATTGGACGAAAAGTGGCTACTTTCAAAATGGCCCTATGTGCTACTTCTAGCGGCTTGAGGGTGGTTTTAGCTGCGCCGCCCCAACAGGAAATGCAATATGTTACGATTGATAGGCAAAGTGCGAAATAGACATTACGTATTACAGTGGGATTGGCAATATACCGTAGAGTTTTAAATATGTATATCAGCTTGCGAACTCGTCCAGTTAGCAAACTGATATGAGACTTAAAATTGAGATTCCTGTCCAAGACTATTCCCAAATATCTGATGTTTTCAACAGAGGTTAAACGAGGACATTGACAATTTGAACCCCGTATTTGTGGATGACAATAGTGTGCTTTGACCAAAATTGGAGTCTGTGGTTGAGAGATCGAGCTGTTAGAGTAAGTCAGAAATTTGGTTTTGGAGGGATTAAGGGTTAGAGTGTGGGAATTAAGCCAATTTAACGCAACTTCAAAGCCAATCTGTGCTTGATGCTCTAGTTGCGACCAGGAATCCGCTATGAAGGTTATTGCGGTGTCATCTGCAAATGATACTGCCTTGGCATTAACGATATTGAGATCACACAGGTCATTAATAAAGATTAAGAAAAGAGTGGGACCCAAAATACTGCCTTGTGGTACCCCATAGTGAATTGGAAGCTCATCGCTGTTATGGCCATCGATTCTGACTTTTTGCGAACGATTCGAGAGGTAACTTTGGAAAAGATCCAGTTGTAGCCCCCTGACGCCTATTTTCTCAAGTTTGATTAAGAGTGTGGAAACGGGAACAGTGTCGAACGCTTTCGCAAGATCTAGGAATATTGTAAGGACCTTTTTATTTTTATTGATGTTATCTATGACAAAACTTGTTAGGTCATGAACTGCGTCGCAGGTTGAGAGAGATTATCTTACAATGCTCCAGGTATCTAACCAATCTTTTGTTTATCAAGCGTTCTAGAATCTTGGATAAAGCACTTAGAACAGCTATAGGACGATAGTTATTCGGCAAAGTTTCGTCACCCCCCTTGAAGATTGGATAAATTATTGCCTTTTTAAAAGAAGTTGGAAAAACAGCTGTTTCAAAACAAACATTGAATAAATGGCATAAAACAGGCGCCAGAGTGGTGGAAAATTTCTTTAGTATTATAGGTGATATGCCATCCCAACCCGTAGCCGCGTTTGGTCTCAGTGAATTTATGGTGGACAAAATTTCTTCTGGGTCAGTTCTATCCAACAAGTACCTTTCGACTTCGTTAAGGGTCTTTTTAAACCCTTTATAGTCGACCTCATTCCTCTTTTTATGGCTGAATATCACGCACGTCATAAAACAACAATGCCTATTTGTCTTTTTGATAATACTTATATAAGTTTCAACTTCAGTGAGGTTTAATTTTCTAGGAAATTACGTAAAAGGCAATAAAACCATGAGGTCAACTATAGACTCGAGGATCGCTACCTTTTCGCTATTTATATGCGAGGTATATTCGAAAGAATACCGTATGTATACGGTCAAGTAATAATTACCTGCAATTTACTGAAAACTGTTGAGACCACTTCTCCGGTGTCGGTAGCGACGGCAACTAGAGAGAGGCCGTCCAATGCTGCGTCTGCGCACAGTTCTAACAACTCTTCTGCTGCCAAGGGATCCTTGTCCACCTCTAACCCAATACATGTTGCTTCAAATGGAAAAAAACCTTCTCTGAGGACCTGAAACGTAAGAAAAAATATGGTACTTAAATTGGTGCCCTAAAATGTGTATTATGCAAATACAGAAGGTTACAAGTTTCGTTAAAAACTCACTCTCAGAGAACCAGGAAAAGTAGCAGCCGAAATAGTCTCGACCCTGTATTTTCCTGAAACAAAAAATAAAATTTTATTAATTAATTATAGGTGAAAAATAGACTTAATCTTTGTGGTGAAAAGTTCTGACTACATTATTATTTCCTTAATTTATTACTATACACATTAATTACATTTTTAAATATTTCAATTTAAAGTAATTTAATTTTTTTTTAAATATTTTCTTCATAAATAATTCAAATGCGAACAAAATCCCATCTACATTAAATCGGTCTATTATAAAGATATAAAATCTTAAAGAAGAAGTAGATGTTAAATAATAAGGAGATGATGAAAATCCTCCAGGGAAAGCTTCATGATTCTACCCTGTATAGTTCCGAATTCTATACAAAAAATGCCGAGATGTTCAGTTGTCAGTTCGTTCATCAAACTATGAAATCTAATCAGTGTCCTGCTATTTAGGTTAAGGTTTCATTTGTCAGTATCATTTATTTATTTATTTATCATCAACTTTTATCACTTCACGATAAAGATTATAAAAGCAACATCGCCATCATAGTTGTCATAATTTTCGTAGTCATTATTGTCGAAATTACCATAACTAAAATCGTCATAACTGTCATCGACAACATCACCATCACTGTCATCATCAAAATCGTCAGAATTGTCATCATCAATATTGTCAGCAACAACCTTGTCACTATCATCATCGTAAAAGTCAACAGTGTCATCTTCAACATCGTCATTTTCAACATCGTTGTCAGAAAAGCAAATCAAACTCAAATATAAATCAAAACTTGCGTTTTCTAACCTAAAAATCTAACTTTAAAATTACATAAATAACAAAGTTTAAAAAGATTAACTAGAAAACCAAAGATTTACTAATAATCTTCTACACAACATGCAGTGTTCAAAGGTAATGAAGAAAATAGTTGAGAAAAAATAAGGTACAATAAAATAATTAAAAACCATAACGCCGTTATACAGCGAAAACCAATTATCTCGAGATTTTGTAAAAAATAACTTAACAGTACAATCCTACCCTATTTGACGTGCTCTTTCGTCTCATTACTTGTCATCTCAGCAGTCACCTCCTTTCTAGCCATATCCTTCACACAGTCCATCCGTCGTTTCTTTGGTCTTCCTCTACTCTTATAGCCATTTAACAAAATCTCGAGATAATTGGTTTTCGCTGTATAACGGCGATAATATCCCATTTAAAGTTGGACAAAATTTATAATCCATTCATTTGAAGAGAAAAAACAATACACAAAAAAACTTACCGTCTGGAGTAGTAAACGACGTCATTTTTATTTTGAGAAAATAATCAAATATTCGTAAAACAAAATATCAAATTAAACACGTCTGGTGCGCCAACAGTACTAACTATGTGTCACCGACTGTGACTGTAGGCTATATGTCGACGCTAATCTCTACTCAATACACAATATCTCATGAGTTGTCATATTTCTAGAAGATACCCCACTGATAGTCTTAGTGTGATTCGGCAACAAAATTATCTTTGTTAAAAAATTATTTCGTTCCGTATTTACCTACTACTATGGACTTATGATCTAGTCGCCACGATCGTCAATACTGTTGTAAAGGCCACAGCCAATTGATGGCGTTATTTTATAAATGAGTAAATTGTGAATGTGGCATACTTAGAGTTGGTACGTTACTGTACGGCTAAGGTTCCGTGGGTACTGTTGACCAGTTGAAAAACTTGTTGAAAAACGATTGCATGTAGCGGAGATGACAATGTAGAGATGGATGTGTGGAGTGACAAGAGTGAATAAAGTAAGGAATGAGTATATTAGAGGAAGTTTGAAAGTGGCACCTGTTACAGGAAAATTTAAAGGAAGTCGACTATCATGGTATTTGTAATGAGAAGAGATGAAAAGCAGGTTACTAAAAATAAATGATGGATATTAATGTTGATGGATGGAAAGGGAGAGGGAGGCCAAAGAAAAAATCAATGGACTGTGTGAGGAAACATATGAAAGAGAAAGGAGTAAATGATGCCGTGACGTCTGACGGGAGAATTGAAGAATAAAAATTCTTCGATTCTCCCCTGTCAGACGTCAAAAATAGAAAAAAATAATGTATCATTTTATGTTACATTTTTTTTTTCTATTTTTGTGAGACAGTATTTTTATCTAGATATCTAAGCCCACTTTTGTTAAACTGTCGAGGTCAAAAAGTAAGTAGGTCATCATCATCTGCCTAGCCTAGCCCTACTATGTTGAGGGTGGTAACCAGTCTAACCGGATGCAGCTAAATACCAATATTTTCCATAGAGCGACTGCCTATCTGACCTCCACAAACCAGATAGTATTGGGTAATACGATACTCCTTGGTAAGACTAGTTGTCAGACTTTCGGGCCACTAACTATCCGTTACGACTGTCAAGGATCTTCAAATGACAGCGTCCAACGGCATAACTTGCTTTCCGAGGCACAGAGAAAGCCCAGTATATAAAGAATGGTTACCCATTCACGGACTGACCTTAGAAAGCGTTGCTTAACATTGAAAATCAACACGTGCCGTTATTATTATTTAGCCACGAACACACCTGAGTAGGTAAGTTAACAAAAAAGTAACAAGATAGGTAAGATACCGCATCACCACATCACACATAGGATAAGATAGGAAAATTAGCAAGGATTATCAAAAATTGATAAAGCGTAATTAGTGCTTATAAAATTGATGTTAAGGACAAACTGCTGTGTAATTGCAATTACCTAATGATGGTTACAGTTTTCGTCATAAATGACTATTTTTACATCAGCAACGCGTCACTAAATGATCGGATAGTGTCATTGTCCTCATTCTAACAGATAATGTTTATCCAACATCCGCACTTGAAACATAATGCAGTCTGTTTTCAGGTTGCGCGTTAGGCGCAAAAAGAGCTTTGTTATTTCTTTCTTCGTAAAACAACTTGGAGCTGCAATCGCTGACCGCTGAAATAGGTCCTTCAGCGTAGAGTGGGTTGGTTAAGATTGAGAATCATCATCTCCATAATCTATGCTACTAATGCTAGTGGCACGGATTATTAAGATGAATGATTTAAATTTAAAGCAAAGTTATTCGGCTTTGATGATGAAGCAGCCCTACTTAGATAAGACTGAGAAGATGCCAATTGCAATAAATCGCGATGGAAAAATGAGCCTGTTTTATAAAGTCAGTTAATCAATAATTTGACAGTAGTATTTAGATTATTTTATATTGAAAGTTTGCTATAATAAATCATCATCATCATCATCAACGCAACCCGTTTTCTTCTTCCATTCTCCCCTGTCTGATATCCTGGCATCATTTACTGTTTTCTTTCATATCATTTCTCACATAATCTATCCATCTTTTCTTTGACCTTCATCTCTCTCTCCATCCATAAACATTCATGTCCATTACTCTTTTAGTCATAAGCGTTTCATCCTTACTCAACACATGTTCATACCAAGATAAACCACTTCCTTTCAATATTTCTGTAACAGGTGTCACTTTCAAACTTCTTCTTCTTCTTCAACTAAAGAGTTTTGTTATCACCCCCGATATGAAACCCTAAATCTATTTTTAGTGAGCCGAGCGAGACGTAATACAGAGCTTCTCTAACGAGCCGACTGACAGTTTAGCTAAACAATCTAATTCTATTTCTGAAGCCGGGGGTTTCCTTGATAACTATTGGGATAATCTAAAATTAAACTTATGCGCTGGCATCAGTTTGTTTATCACGCCTATTTGAGTGAAATTTGAGTTTCTTAGGGTTAATAATCGCAAAATACACGCGTGCACACACTTACGTTATCACAAATGTTCATAATACTAAAAACTGTAATCTATGACCCAAGTTTAATATAACCTAATTAAAAAAAATATCAAAACAGGCATGCAGTCAAGTAGGACGGTTATTTTAACTTAACTGGCATATAATATCTAGTCCAGTGGTCCTGTTGGAGGACCAAAGACAGCTGGAGTACAACTACTAAACAAAAAAACTTAGGAGGAAGTTCTTTCAAAATTTACTTTTCTGTGTAGCTACGGAACTCTAAAAGAACATAACGAGTCTTAAAGGAAACTAGACTACCACCTACCTAAGCACCTTCTCCTCCACTGCGACGATCGTCCGGAGGACACGGTGGAACACACCGTGGAGGTCTGCCCCGCTTGGGCGGAGCACCGCCATGTCCTCATAGCGGCGATTGGCGGCGGCGATCTCTCGCGTCCGGCCTTGGTTCAAGCCATGGTCCGGAGCGAGAGGGAATGGGAAGCCGTCACCTCCTTCTGCGAAGCAGTCATGCTAGTGAAGGAGGTGGCAGGACGTGAGAGGGAAAGAACCTCCAGCCAGCCGCGGGAGACGCCCTGGGCGTCGGGGGTCACGTGGTGGCTTCCGACCACAGTAGGCGCTGGCCTGTGGACGGCGAGTTATGAGCTAGCTCGCCGTCCAGCCGTCTTATGACGACGGGCCGTGTCGACGGCGCGTTCGTGTTCCACGCGCGCCTCAAATAGATGTCAGCAATCAAGTAGGGGTCCGCATGGGCCGATGGCTGCCAGGGCTGCGGGACTGTTCGAAAGAGATACCGTGGCCCTGGAACATAAAGGGCAAAGACGGAACATGGATGGGTTTTAGTATATCAATGCATTTTACATTAAAAGTAGTGTGCGTCTAATAAATAGGTAATTTAAAGGAATTCTAACTTTATCTCCAATGAGTAAGGCTTATTTGAAAGCACGACCAAACTTAGTTGGTCATCAGATTAGCCTTACACACTAACGAACAATTTTTAGGCATTTTTACAAAAAAAAAAAATTAATTTGAAGAAATTTAGAACTTATTGCAAAGAGATAAAGCATTTGTCGGCAACCTCTTTGACGGTTATGCGAAATGCCGACACACACGCCGCCGCTACCGCCGAATAACATGAGTACCTAACATCAAAAGCACAAAAGCAAGTCATCCGCCGGTAGTGATCTAGTGTAGTTATTCTACCGTGACATTTTTGTTTCCGCGCGCGATGGCTTTCCGGTATACCAACATATAATACACGGAGATGGTGAGGACCCTGGCTCGCTGTCTTGAAAATGTTGCGTTAGCTTGTCGGGAGTTCAATGACCGTTTTGGCTGCAGTGTGAGCGCCAGGACGATGCTGGCTGCAACTCAGTGACTGAGGGACTCTGGAACGTTCCTTCCTAATACGGCTTTGGACAGAGGGACGAATGTGCGGACTACTCGTCTGCAAAAGCATATTCTCGACCATTTCGACGAACATCCAGAGGACAGCTCGAGAGAAGCAGCACCCCAGTTCGACTTCAGCCACAAGTACGTGTGACGAACGTTGCGTGCTGATGGTGAACACCCATTCCATCTTCGACGGTGTCGAGACCTAACGCCGGCCGACAACTTGTCACGGCTGGAATTTAGTAGGTGGTTGTTGGAGAACTGGCAACAGAACATTCTGTTGACGGACGAGAGCACCTTCACACGTGTTGGCATGTACAACCAGCATAACCAGCATTTGTTGCGGCATGAGAATTCATATGCTTGCCGTGTGGATTCGTTCCAGCATAGGTTCTCCGTCAACGTGTGGGCTGGTATACTCGGAGCATTCATACTCGGCCCCCTTTTCCTTCCACGGTTGACCGGAGATACCTACCTGCAGTTCCTGCAAGAGACATTGCCGGACTTACTGGATGACGTCCCTGTCGGTCTTTCACGTGACATGTTTTACCAGCAAGACGGTGCTCCCGCGCATTTCACGTGGACCGTTCGACGGCATCTAGATGCGGAGTATGGCAGTCGTTGGGTAGTTCGCGAAGCACCTGTGCCGTGGCCTCCCAGATCGCCTGACTTAACACCATTATACTTTTATTTGTGGGGTCGAGGAACTAAAAACAAAGATTGAACAAGCATTTGTGACGGTGAAAAGTGATACTGAAGTGCTTACAAAATTGAAATACAATTTAAGAAAGCGTGGAAATAAGTGCGAAGAACAAGGCGGTGGTTATTTTGAAACTTTAATGAAAGTGGATCGCAGAAATAGTGCAAATTAAGTATAAAGTGTAAATAGTCCAGTTCTGTAAGTACCTACTTCTTCCTATCAATACGATTGTATTCTTATCACTGTAAATATTGTGATTCAAATCTTTTAAGCACGCCATCTTTGAATATTTTTGTAGTACAAACAATAAACTGTACCTAAACACAACTTATCAGAGGAATTGCGGGATTCGCGATGGTGCAATCTCGAAAGATAAGGTAGATAAAAACGGAACGCAGCGGTGCGTGGACTAAATTCAAAGCTGGTCCAAAGCCTGTGAAAGTTTGATAGAAAAAATTGAATTTTACACGGTGATATCGCTTATCAATATCACATCAAAGTAATGTTCGGTATTTGAATTATTGTTCATACGGTCATGGGCACCTAATGCAGTAGGTAATGCCTATAGTTAGAACTGGCGATGCCGCCTCACCGTGGCCGCGCGCGCCGCTAAAATTGAACAAACATACTTAAATGCAAAACCTATTTTTTAGGTCCGTAATACACACGTGCACATGAATAACATTAAAGCATTTTACATTTGAAGTAGAGCGAGTTTAATAAAACAGTTGATGTAAGACAATTTAATCCTTCCGTCCAAACAACGAGGCTTTTTTAAATGCACGACCGATTTGTATTCCGCATGTCTCATTGATTTGTTGAAAAATGTCGAAATAGTAGACAATTTTCTGGTTCCTTGTCCTTTGCAAATGTACGGTAAGATGTAAAATAGCGAGATGCACAAAACCGGCGACCCTCGCGCGCGCTACCCCCGGTTGCGGGCCGGCCATCTTCAAAGTAGGAATTTTTTCATGCGCAGCAAAGTTTGCTGTTTGTGATTAAAATCTTTTAAACACTGATTTTTTTTTCACGTAATAAGCAGTAAACACGACTTATCAGGGGGTAGTTGATATCGCGAAAGTTACGCATCTGAGATAATTTTTTTACCCGCGTGTGCAGCATGGAGTCCGGGCGCTTCGCCCTTCGTTAGTTTCGTAGTTCGGGTAAAAAGTCGCTGTTTTAAATGCATTCCCGTTACTAAGCCTAAAGTCTTAGATTCGTGTTGATAATTTTACTTACTATAAAATTATCAATCATTACACGGTAAACTCAATGGAGTATCAAAAGTTATTCATAATATCAGTCTGTGACATTTCAGGTACGTAAAATTCGTTTATTGAACTAACGCACATCTAATGCCTACAGCTATGGTCAGCTGGCGTACGCTCGAGTGTGCGTGTCGCGTCGGCCGCTAACATTGCATGAGTCTGTGTGCAGGGATGTTGCTGCACATACGTTTTGCGTTTAGTAAGGATAACTATTTTATAAAAAAAAGACTAGATTTGGTTTAAATTTATTTAATTACGGATGTTGTTTAGACTTATAATTTAATATTCTAATTGGGGTGTCCGAGGTATTGCGCTTAATCTGTTACACGTTGAGTGAGTTTTTAGTCGTCTTACAAAGGTAGTCCACTCAATGTACCTGACATAAAATAGCTCTAGGCGCGATTTGTTTTTTTTTACCTATCATTAACAGGTACAAAGAAAAATAAATAATATTTTAGAATAAAATTATGAAACATCCTGTTAATGATTTTTAAGTGTCAAACGCAAGAACAAACCTACCCAGCGCTCGAGTCCAGTATATCATCGCTCGCAACAGGAAATTTTAACTACGTCATGCGTCATAATACTGAATAATATTTTATTTTTAAAATATTAAAATCTCATAAATGCCTATTTTTTTATGAATGTTTAGTAGTCATTGGATACATGAAGTGGGCTGCCGTTGTAAGACGACTAAAAAGTCACGGTGTATAGATTTGGCTAGCACAACATAATTTATAACCAAGTTTGTCGCGTGAGCAACATCAGAACTAACGCCGCCATCTTGTTTTTTGCCATACATTTCATGAATGTTTAGCAACAGCGCTCTCCTGTTCAGGAGGAGTTAGTGGAGCGTAAAAAAAAGATCCATAGAACAATGTAGGATAGACATATTATACATATATACGTTAGTATATATGTATAATATGTCTATCCTGTCTATCCTACTACTCTAGTTTTAAGGCCTGTCTAGGTATTCAAGTTGCGGAGCCCGCCCTTGTACAATCCATCACAGTGTCTTACGATTTTGGTCGGCTTATTCTTTTATGGCGTAATTACACTAGTCATCGCAATGAAATACATACAAGCTTGCAATTGCGAATAATCAAACAATGAAGCTGGACGAGTTGTCCAAGACGGGCGTAGTCGTCCGCGTTCATTTACAGTTAGTCTTCCATGTGTAATTGCGCCATGGACTAGGCAAAAATTAAAAATTAATTACGAATTTGAATAAAACATTTATTTGAAGTAACATAAGTCATTATAATCTTTGAAGAAGTTATTCAAATAACAGAGAGGCCGGGGTGGCGCGGACATGCCATCATTTTCGGCATTACCACCATAAGATGCTCACACCAAGCTAGAAGTAACTGTAATCTGCGGCATTGTTTTAGCCTCTATCATCTCTGTACACCTTGACTGTACATTTTTCGTTTTGTAATACTTCACCCCTAAAGAAATAATACTGGGGTAAACAAATAAAATGCACTACTATTCACAACAAAACCACACATCAAGATTTTATTTGATAAAGACCGAAGTGACAATACTGATAATATTTATGACAATTATGACATTTTCTGTTTTGATAGACGACATAGCTTTGAATGTTGCCATTAAAGCTAAATTCTCCAAAAACCGTTATGTTCGTACTTTACATTTTTATAACAGCAGTCACTAATTAATCATTTAATTAATAACATGATTATTTAGTCACATAAAACATGTTGCGAATCGAATAAGAGGCTGGCTTAAAACTATGGAACGCTTGTGTTTCCAAAGATAGGGGAGTCTTACCAACAATGGATTAGGTTTGATGGGACTAAACAGATGACCTATCGCAGTTATGCAATCGGCTTGTCTTGTAAAACAAAGTAACAAACGTCTAATTATACTCACTATTACTACCACCAAAATCCTGCTAATTTGTGTTATTATAGAAATAGAAATTCCATCATCATCATCATCTGCCTAGCTTTTTCCCAACTATATTGGGGTCGGCTTCCAGTCTAACCGGATGCAGCTGAATACCAGTATTTTACATGGAGCGACTGCCTATCTGACCTCCACAACCCAGTTAGTACTGGGTAATACGAAACCCCTTGGTAAGACTGGTTGTCAGGTTTTTTGGGCCACTGACTGACTTACGACTGTCAAAGATCTACAAATGACAGCCGGGACCAACGGCTTAACGTGCTTTCCGAGGCACGGAGGAAACTCGGTATGTAATGGGCGGTCACCCATCCACAGACCAACCTAGGCAAGCACGGCTTAACCTAATGATCGTCCCGAGCGGCTGTTATTATTTAGCCACGAGCTCCTCCAAAAAAAAAAAAAAAAAATAAAAAAGAGAAAGAAAAAGAAATTCCATATTCTGTTGAAAAGAGAAAGAGAAATAGAAATTCCATATTCTGTTGAATATGGTAACTCAATTTCTTACGCCACTATTTCTACGTTTCGATATTGCAAATGATTGCGTGAATATGTTAAGATTAAGTAAAATATAATTTGTTTCTTATTTTTTTACTTTGCGCAACTTAGTAAAAAAAGATATAACATGGAAAGAAAAGCCCCGTAATTGCTTCATATAATGTACATACTTACATTTATGAACGCTTCTGAAATTAAGCGAGCCCTATATAGCCGATCTTCTTTGATGAGCGGGTGTCTTCTATGAACCGCTACACAAAAGTGATGTGGAAAAACGAATTTAAAAAATCGGGTTCGCCCTCCATATAAAAACTGACTTCAAGGTGGTGGTACAATTGTTGGGTTGTTATGAACCAAGGAGCATTAGTAATTATCCTCAGCATTTTGGACTGAATGAAACCTCTGAGGTATTTCCTGAATTGGACTTTGGGGCTGTACCGCAGAGTTGAACTCCTTAAGTGCAGATTGGTTTCAGGACACATTTCTCTAAGAGCAGTTTGTTTCCTAGCGACAACGTTTGTTTGCCAGTACATTTTACTAAGTTGGATCCCCAGTGTTTTTTGTTTAATAATCGTCGCGTCGCGTCGTGTCGCCTTACCCGAGAAAATATAATAAAGTTATATTTTTCCAGGTAAGATGACGATCCAAATAAAGTTCAAGGTATCTGGCTGCATTTGATTGGGGTTTCAGTACTTTGTTGAGCTACAAAGGGACACGAAGGAAGGGAGGACATGTTTCGTGTCGTGTTGTAAAGGTCACCTGTACCGACCTAAACTTGTTTGCCATTCCGTGATGTTATTGGTTCTTCATAGGTAGTTAAGGCTGCTGTGTCATCAGCAAATGTGTCAATCACGACGTCGTCGTCTGTCATGAGCAGGTCTGAAATAAAACGATGGCAGAGGATCGGACCAAGTACGCTTCCTTATGGCACTTCTGTATCAACCCTGTGAATTTTGAATATATCTTCTCCTTGCCATGTCGGCAGGGTAAGATTTTAGGAATATGTAATAGTTTAGTGTTTTATCTGCGAGGAATCGAGTAGTTTGTCACAATTTAGGAGGCGTCTTCATTTGGATAGGTTTCGAGCGGTCTGGTTTCGTGTAGGCGTGTAGGTAATTCTTGGCAGCAGAAGTGCAATTCCAAGCACAATTTTGGACTTACTCGTTACAATGTTTTACTGCTTTCATAATGTCCTCTTTTGTTACGTTAGTATTGATCGTAGACTCCACTATGGAACGGGATATATCCCAGTAGCTCCTACGTCCATGTAACCTTGCTATGGATTTAACAAGTGCGAACTCCTGGGAAACCTCCAGTAGAACTACAAATTATGGTCAAATAAGTTAGGTAGGTAGTAGTCTCGAAGAGTACATTTCATCATAATCATCATCTGCCTAGCCTTTTCCCAACTATGTTGAGGTCGGCTTCCAGTCTAACCGGATGCAGCTGAATACCAGTATTTTACATGGAGCGACTGCCTATCTGACCTCCACAACCCAGTACTGGGAAATACGATACCCCTTGGTACATTTGAAACAATTAATAGGAATCACCTTTATGACACTGAAGCCTACCAAATCTTGTTTTTTTTTTGGGTCAAAAAGATATTTGACATTTTAATTATTTGATATTGTGTAAAATGTTCAAACTTCGGGGAGTATTAAGAATTTTTAAAGATACTAACACACAGGGACTTTTTTTGGATTATTGATTCTACAATTAGATACTTCTAAATATTTGAAAAAGTACCTACTAATAACTCAATTGTGTTTCCAATAAACACAAATTTAAAACAAAACAGTGTAATCGGTATTTTAGAGGATATACTATTATAATTATGCTCTAATCATAAATTTGATAGTGGTCATTTAAATGAAATATAATTAACGTTTATGCAAGCTTTATTAGACAAATATAATAATACCTAACCTTAAAAAATAAAACAATGAATGAAGGTGGGTTTAAAACAATCTCTTTCTTCTTCTTTCTAGATATGTTTTAATGTTAAATCTTCAACGCAGCCCCTTCACAAGTAGTTTCAGCACCAATTCTCTCAGAGCAAGATTTTCCATTGTACATTAAATCTCCAAAAGAGAAGACTTCAAGAATGGTAAAACCTAAACTTTTTCCGACTGCCTTAGAACCAAGTGCCGACCACAACGCGGTACATAATTGAGGTGGCTTCGTGACTGGTGTCCTTGGCTTCATAAATGCGTAGTTCGGTCCTAGATCCGCAACAGTCAGTGGGGCAATTGTACCATCTTTGAATTTCTTTGACAGGTCCACGGCTGTTCTGACAAGCAGCTTTGCGAGACCTTTCTGTCTGTGTTCAGGTAGGGTTCCGAGGAACATTACTTCGCATAAGCAGTCGATGCCGTACCTGAGAGAAAAGATAAATAATGATTATTGTAAATCATTTAAAACGCCATAAACGTGTACAATTATTAATTTGTAGGACAAGAGAAAATTACAGAAGTACAGCACACACATACACAAAAAAGTGCTTCGCCTGGAGCTCTGCATGCTAGGTGACAAAGTACGCATGATGTGCACAGCTCAGGCTACGCTACTCCCTAACACGTTAAGCGCCACGTGTATAAGTTAATATACACCCTAGTGCAACTCTCACAGGCCGGTGTATATCTATTTATACACCTCGAGTACTCAACTTCAGAGCCAGTGTCTTGATAAATATACACCGCGCTGAAGTTCACATAGTATTTTAGGACCAGAAGAAGGCATTTATGCAAAAAAAAAAATTGTCATTTCCACAATATTTGCCTTAGAGGTGCCTTGGCGTTGAACATGTTAATTCTGACACCAAGCGAAGGTCCTAGCTGTGTGGCTTCGATCTAAGGCTTTTGCACTACATCTGTGTTACCTTTAAGACGTCTTGTAGCATACATTTCTTACCTCTCGAAATAATTGCACTTTGCATCAAGGTCGACCATAAATTCCATCATAGCTTTGGACGACGGCCGCTTGCAGCGCTCCTCGGTAAATATCTCGAAAAATGACTTTTCCGTAGAATTAGGGTCTGGCTTTACCTGAAATATATAAAATACAAAAATTATGTACAATGATTTTATGTATGTGATCGGTATCATCGCCGCCTTCGGGCATCTGCAGAAATACACCGTGGGGGCATTGTCATTTCAGTGGCAAAACTAAATTTCTTATCTCAAGTCCTGTAATAACACCTAACCTAACAATTTCTGTCAAAGCTGTTTGTTAGCAGAACTAGGCACCTATAGATGAAGATCTCAAGATCATCTCCTACAGAACTTTTCCGTACATAACATAATTATAATAAAGTACTATTGATCTATTTTATTTATTTATTTACCACCAAATTATATTATTTTTTTTTTTTATAATTATAGTTATAATTATATTTGTATTATTATATTATCTATATCAATAGTACTTTATTATAATTATGATAAAATAAAAATTATTATTGACTATCAAGAATTCATTCGTATGTGATATTTTTTTGATGGCTGCCGTACAATTGTCGCTAAAAATCCTTGAGTGCTATGAAATTAACTTTTCCATTTTGTCTCCAAGTGTGGGTGTGGCATAAAAGTTCTGTTATCTGTTAGAATGAACACAAGCACACTGTCGGAGTATCCATTATTTTATTACACTATCGTGACAGGTCACTAATGTTATCAATTGTATTAAATTTATCACATTTTACCAAGTCTTTGTTTGGCGTGTCAAAACTATCACCATAACGTAACAATACTTAGGTACACAGCATTTTGTGATATCATCATCGAAGTTACGCCATAATGACGCTTTATTTATTTTAGAAAATGATAAAGATTACTTAATGTAGTGCTGAAAATTACTCATTTTTAAATTGTGAAAATACACAACAATAATATACAACTTTAATCGCGTTTTGACGTTCAGACAAAGTTATCGCGTCATTCCATCGTCATGTGATCGTCACATTATCGTCATTAAAATCGGAAATGTCAAGGTTATGTTATTCGACTATTTGGACAGGACAGGTGTTTGGACTATCTTATCTCGCTAATATTATTTATAGAAATACACGCAGAAATTTTAACTTGATTTGGTAAGAGATAGATGAACATTAATAATGTCAATGTTTGGTTTTGTGTTTCAATGATTTTATCCTATGAAAATATTTCGAAAGTCCAGTATTGATTTGCAAGATTTCTTACATACTGTTCGTCTCCCATACTGCAAAGCACTATAGAATATCTCACGCCCGTCATGGTAAAACTACGTACGGTAAGGCTGACTTTCCAGGGTGTACCGCGCATATAGGGTGTAAGCGGACCCTTCACGAAGCCGTCAACCAAGCATTCTATACATCAAACTAAGTAACCCTACGTAAAAATTATTGCTGGGAAACGATTTTTTTTTTGAGAGTGAAAAATAACATTTTACGGTAAAACTCAATGTAACGCACTCAAAACATTGTGCTGATGGATGCTTTTAATAGGAAATAGGTCATTTAGGTAATTAAAGTCGATTTATAACCTTAAAAACTAGTATTTAAAAAAAAACTTATGAAAAAATTGGAACTTTGACCTCAAATATCTCCGTAACTAGAAGGTTCCAAGGGATGGTCCAGAACAAAAATAAAAATTGCAATGACGGGGACAACAAGTAATAATAATAATAATAACACTTACGTCAAGCAAACGTCTTCATATCGGATTTACCAAATTTTCTTAAATTTAAATAGTTTTAGTATACCGAAAGATTTGAATCATACCACCCTTTTACAATACCAATTTTATTTAATAATATCAATGAAAAAATACTAAAATTACAATGAAAATAAATTGAAACCAATAAAGAAAACCACACCGTTGATTTGACACGTGTCATTGTGTGTCAAAATTTTTCCGAAATATATAAAAGAAATGAAGATATGACGATGATATTATGTTGACGAGATCAGCTACACGACGCGCACGCCTATCGCCTCCGGACCCGTCGCTCAGCTCCGCCTCGCCGCCGCCGGAATCCAGCCCAATCGTGAGTGCTGTGACACCGGCCGTGGCAGTTGCGTCGAGCTCGAGCGACGAGTATTTCTCTCCGCCGACGACGCCACCACCTGTTCGTCGACGAGGAGGACGCCGGCCGCCGGACGGTTTAGGACCTCGAGGCCCACCGGCCTCTGATAGGGTCCCAGCTCCCGGCGGGAGTGTGCCGCGCATGCGATGGACGCAATCCATTAATGCAAATGTCATGCGCGCATACTATGGGGCTACAGAGGGGGGTAACAACCTGACCGCGTACCGTGTTCGGATGCTCTCTCTGTTTCAGGTGCTTGAGCCAGCTGTCAACGTGTCGGCACAACGACTGTCGGATCAGGTGCGAGTCATCCAGCGTAATGGTATGTTGGATGACACCGTACTTGATCGCTTGCGGACTGAAATGCAGAGTAGCCATGTCATTGCCACGCCGCCGCAGACTGTGGTTCCACCACAGTCTACCATAATACCAACTCACGATAACAACGTGAGTAATGACATGGTTACTAATGTAAGTACCCAGTGCAATGAGGAAATGAGGTGTGCTTTGGAGGGTGCGATTCGAGAATATCGGTTCATGCAACCCGATCTTAGACCACGCGTACCTCGTTTGCCCATGCATAACAAAAATAAGGTGCTGGTGGCAGTTCTGGATTCGCAGTTGTCAAACTATTTTGATAACTGCGAAAACCTCACCGATGCTTTTTTTTTTTTTTTTTTTTTTTTTCCGGATGGGAAATCATCAAATGACCCCCCCCACTCTGGGCGGAGCGGAGGGGAGTGTCAGACTTGTACTGACTAAAACCCATCCATGTTCCTTCTTTGCCCTTTATGTTCCAGGGCCACGGTATCTCTTTCGAACAGTCCCGCAGCCCTGGCAGGCATCGGTCCATGCGGACCCCTACTTGATTGCTGACATCTCTTTGAGGCGCGCGTGGAACACGAACGCGCCGTCGACACGGCCTGTAGTCATAAGACGGCCGGACGGCGAGCTAGCCCATAACTCGCCGTCCACAGGCCAGCGCCTACGGTGGTCGGAAGCCACCACGTGACCCCCGACGCCCAGGGCGTCTCCCGCGGCGGCTGGGACGTGAGGTTCTTTCCCTCTCACGTCCTGCCACCTCCTTCACTAGCATGACTGCTTCGCAGAAGGAGGTGACGGCTTCCCATTCCCTCTCGCTCCGGACCATGGCTTGAACCAGGGCCGGACGCGAGAGATCGTCGCCGCCAATCGCCGCTATGAGGACACGGCGGTGCTCCGCCCAAGCGGGGCAGACCTCCACGGTGTGTTCCACCGTGTCCTCCGGACGATCCTCGCAGTGGAAACACCCGGGCGTTTCCTCCCGCCCGATTCGGTGCAGGAACCTCCCGAAACAACCGTGTCCGGTGAGGACCTGCGTCAGGCGGTAGGTGAGGGCGCCGTGGCGCCTCTCTAGCCACTCCTCAAAGAGGGGACTTATCGCCACTATGGTGGCGTGCCCTGCACGGGGACCTCACCGATGCTCACTCAGTCCTGTATTGTGCGGCTGTAGCGGCATGTCGTGTAGCTCATGTCAAATTTTCTGATGACAGAGCTACACGACCTAAACCAGCCGTACCGTCATGGCAGTACAGGATTGAACGACGTATTGGTGAGGCCAGAGCACTCATCGGCAAACTGATCTGCTTCAGGGAGGGCAATACTCGCCCTAGAGTGATGCGTTTTGTGAGGCGGGCGTTCTCGGGGACTGATATCAGTGCTCGAGACTACATGTCCCGTGTCACAGAGCGCATCGACTTCCTGAAGCAGAAAGTTTATGCATGGGCAAACCGTATTCGTAGGTATAAGCGGCGGGTGGACCGATACACTCAGAATCGCACATTCCAAAGAGATGAAAGGTGGGTTTATAGGGCTTGGGAGCGACCCGACCAAGGTGTGGCTGACACGCACATGCCGGATGATGATGCCATGTGTTCATTCTGGCGCAGCATCTGGTCGGTGCCTGTTAGCCATACCGAGGGTGAATGGACTCGGGAGGTCGAGCGAGCGTGCGATCTAGTACCAGAAATGGGGGCAATCACTATCAGCCCCCAAGACGTAGTTCGTGCAGTCCGTCCGTTACCTAACTGGAAATCTCCAGGGCCGGATGGGCTGCACAACTTCTGGATTAAATGGTTTACAAGGTCGCACGCTCGCCTGGCGATCCTGTTCCAGTCAGCCTTAGAGTCAGGGTCGCTGCCAGAGTTCCTGACAACAGGGATAACCCACCTGCTCCATAAATCGGGTAGTACTGCGGAGCCCAAAAATTATAGACCGATTGCCTGTCTTCCGACAGTCTATAAAGTTCTTACATCCATTTTGAGAGCTAAAATTAACAAACACATTGATGACAATTCTGTAATGTCCGCTTCTCAAAATGGATGTAGGAACGGGTCCCGCGGTACTAAGGAGCTACTCCTCATTGATATGGCCATTAGTCAACAGGTTCGCCGTTCCCGAAGGGATCTGTCGACATGTTGGATAGACTATAAGAAGGCCTATGACTCGGTGCCACATACATGGCTCATGAGGGTGCTAGAGTTGTATAAAGTTGATTCAACTCTGCGCATCTTCCTGATGTCATGTACGGGGCAATGGAGGACAGTCCTTCGCTATCCGGGATGTCGGCAAATCCAGAGGAATAGCGAGCCGATAAGGATAGAGCGAGGTATATTTCAGGGCGATAGTTTGAGTCCGCTTTGGTTCTGCTTAGCCTTGAATCCTCTTAGCACGCTGCTGGAGGATTCAGGTCTAGGCTATCGGTTGAGGAGAGGTGGTCAAGTTATATCTCACCTCCTTTACATGGATGACCTGAAACTCTTTGCCCCCAACGATTTGCAACTGATGGAGCTACTGAAAGTAACTGAAACTTTCAGTAGCGCCATCAGGATGGAATTTGGTGTGGACAAATGTGCGGTCATGCATGTAAAGCGAGGGGAGATTGTGGAATCTGTGGGAACCCAGCTCTCGGATTCCATAAATCTTAGATCCCTCTCAGCAACTGAAACCTATAAGTATTTGGGTATGTCGGAAGCGCTGGGCATCAATGTTGCTGACATGAAGCAATCGTTGAAGGAGCGCTTCTTTGGCCATCTGAAAAAAGTATTTAATAGTCTTTTATCAGGCGGCAATAAGGTGCGTGCCTTCAACGGTTGGGTCATGCCGGTTCTGATGTACTCTTTCGGCATACTCAAATGGACTCAGACAGAACTAGACGCCCTGGATAGGAGGGTCCGTACATTGTTGACGACATATCGAATGCATCACCCGCGTTCTTCTGTTATGAGACTGTATATCCCGCGGAGGTGTGGGGGTCGAGGCTTTTTAAACGCTAAGACTCTTCACAATCGCGAGATATACAGTCTCAGGGAATATTTCCTTGAAACCGACGTGGGGATGCATCGAGATGTGGTCGCAGTGGACAAGGGGCTCACCCCGCTCTCCTTGGCTAAAGAGAACTGGCGCAAACCTGTAGTGCTTGACACTAACGACCGCATGGAAGTATGGCAGAGTAAGGAGCTTCACGGACGGTTTTTCCGGGCCCTGCATGGGCCCGATGTAGACCTACCAGCGTCCGTAGCCTGGCTACGTTCCGGGGACCTCTTTGGAGAAACCGAAGGTTTTGTCTGTGCAATTATGGATGAAGTTATGATGACGAATAACTACCGGAGATTTATTGTGAAGGACGGTACGGTTGACATATGTCGGGCATGCCACCGTCCAGGCGAATCAATCCGTCACATTATCTCCGGGTGTTCTCGTCTGGCTAACGGAGAGTACTTGCATAGACACAACCTTGTAGCCAGGATTATCCATCAGCAACTTGCTCTAAAATACAACCTTGTGGAATCGGAAGTACCGTACTATAAGTATGTGCCCGACCCAGTTCTCGAAAATGGCAATATCACATTGTACTGGGATCGATCCATCGTAACTGACAGGACTATTGTAGCCAATAAGCCTGATATAGTGGTGGTGGATCGATCAGAGCGGCGTGCAATGATTGTTGACATAACGGTCCCGCATGATGGGAACCTCGTGAAAGCCGAGAAAGATAAGCAAATCAAGTATCTTGACTTGGCTCACGAGGTTGTCGACATGTGGGATGTGGACTCAGCGATCATTGTGCCGATAGTTGTATCAGCCCATGGCTTAATTGCCAAGAGCCTCGACCAATACCTGAGGAGGCTCTCGTTAGGCAGCTGGATCAAGGGTTTGATTCAGAAAGCGGTACTCCTGGACACGGCTCGTATTGTCAGGAGGTTCCTCTCTCTGGAGCCCTGACCGCCGGTAGCTTGGACCCTGTTCCCGATACCGGTGGGCTACAATTTTTTATATTTTTAAATGTTTTTTATTTTGTTTTTAGTTTAAGAAATATTTAAAAATATATAAGATTTGTGTAAAGATAAATAAAGGAAATAATAATAATAATGCAACACTTACGTCAAGCAAACGTCTTCATATCGGATTTACCAAATTTTCTTAAATTTAAATAGTTTTAGTATACCGAAAGATTTGAATCATACCACCCTTTTACAATACCAATTTTATTTAATAATATCAATGAAAAAATACTAAAATTACAATGAAAATAAATTGAAACCAATAAAGAAAACCACACCGTTGATTTGACACGTGTCATTGTGTGTCAAAAATTTTCCGAAATATATAAAAGAAATGAAGATATGACGATGATATTATGTTGACGAGATCAGCTACACGACGCGCACGCCTATCGCCTCCGGACCCGTCGCTCAGCTCCGCCTCGCCGCCGCCGGAATCCAGCCCAATCGTGAGTGCTGTGACACCGGCCGTGGCAGTTGCGTCGAGCTCGAGCGACGAGTATTTCTCTCCGCCGACGACGCCACCACCTGTTCGTCGACGAGGAGGACGCCGGCCACCGGACGGTTTAGGACCTCGAGGCCCACCGGCCTCTGATAGGGTCCCAGCTCCCGGCGGGAGTGTGCCGCGCATGCGATGGACGCAATCCATTAATGCAAATGTCATGCGCGCATACTATGGGGCTACAGAGGGGGGTAACAACCTGACCGCGTACCGTGTTCGGATGCTCTCTCTGTTTCAGGTGCTTGAGCCAGCTGTCAACGTGTCGGCACAACGACTGTCGGATTAGGTGCGAGTCATCCAGCGTAATGGTATGTTGGATGACACCGTACTTGATCGCTTGCGGACTGAAATGCAGAGTAGCCATGTCATTGCCACGCCGCCGCAGACTGTGGTTCCACCACAGTCTACCATAATACCAACTCACGATAACAACGTGAGTAATGACATGGTTACTAATGTAAGTACCCAGTGCAATGAGGAAATGAGGTGTGCTTTGGAGGGTGCGATTCGAGAATATCGGTTCATACAACCCGATCTTAGACCACGCGTACCTCGTTTGCCCATGCATAACAAAAATAAGGTGCTGGTGGCAGTTCTGGATTCGCAGTTGTCAAACTATTTTGATAACTGCGAAAACCTCACCGATGCTCACTCAGTCCTGTATTGTGCGGCTGTAGCGGCATGTCGTGTAGCTCATGTCAAATTTTCTGATGACAGAGCTACACGACCTAAACCAGCCGTACCGTCATGGCAGTACAGGATTGAACGACGTATTGGTGAGGCCAGAGCACTCATCGGCAAACTGATCTGCTTCAGGGAGGGCAATACTCGCCCTAGAGTGATGCGTTTTGTGAGGCGGGCGTTCTCGGGGACTGATATCAGTGCTCGAGACTACATGTCCCGTGTCACAGAGCGCATCGACTTCCTGAAGCAGAAAGTTTATGCATGGGCAAACCGTATTCGTAGGTATAAGCGGCGGGTGGACCGATACACTCAGAATCGCACATTCCAAAGAGATGAAAGGTGGGTTTATAGGGCTTGGGAGCGACCCGACCAAGGTGTGGCTGACACGCACCTGCCGGATGATGATGCCATGTGTTCATTCTGGCGCAGCATCTGGTCGGTGCCTGTTAGCCATACCGAGGGTGAATGGACTCGGGAGGTCGAGCGAGCGTGCGATCTAGTACCAGAAATGGGGGCAATCACTATCAGCCCCCAAGACGTAGTTCGTGCAGTCCGTCCGTTACCTAACTGGAAATCTCCAGGGCCGGATGGGCTGCACAACTTCTGGATTAAATGGTTTACAAGGTCGCACGCTCGCCTGGCGATCCTGTTCCAGTCAGCCTTAGAGTCAGGGTCGCTGCCAGAGTTCCTGACAACAGGGATAACCCACCTGCTCCATAAATCGGGTAGTACTGCGGAGCCCAAAAATTATAGACCGATTGCCTGTCTTCCGACAGTCTATAAAGTTCTTACATCCATTTTGAGAGCTAAAATTAACAAACACATTGATGACAATTCTGTAATGTCCGCTTCTCAAAATGGATGTAGGAACGGGTCCCGCGGTACTAAGGAGCTACTCCTCATTGATATGGCCATTAGTCAACAGGTTCGCCGTTCCCGAAGGGATCTGTCGACATGTTGGATAGACTATAAGAAGGCCTATGACTCGGTGCCACATACATGGCTCATGAGGGTGCTAGAGTTGTATAAAGTTGATTCAACTCTGCGCATCTTCCTGATGTCATGTATGGGGCAATGGAGGACAGTCCTTCGCTATCCGGGATGTCGGCAAATCCAGAGGAATAGCGAGCCGATAAGGATAGAGCGAGGTATATTTCAGGGCGATAGTTTGAGTCCGCTTTGGTTCTGCTTAGCCTTGAATCCTCTTAGCACGCTGCTGGAGGATTCAGGTCTAGGCTATCGGTTGAGGAGAGGTGGTCAAGTTATATCTCACCTCCTTTACATGGATGACCTGAAACTCTTTGCCCCCAACGATTTGCAACTGATGGAGCTACTGAAAGTAACTGAAACTTTCAGTAGCGCCATCAGGATGGAATTTGGTGTGGACAAATGTGCGGTCATGCATGTAAAGCGAGGGGAGATTGTGGAATCTGTGGGAACCCAGCTCTCGGATTCCATAAATCTTAGATCCCTCTCAGCAACTGAAACCTATAAGTATTTGGGTATGTCGGAAGCGCTGGGCATCAATGTTGCTGACATGAAGCAATCGTTGAAGGAGCGCTTCTTTGGCCGTCTGAAAAAAGTATTTAATAGTCTTTTATCAGGCGGCAATAAGGTGCGTGCCTTCAACGGTTGGGTCATGCCGGTTCTGATGTACTCTTTCGGCATACTCAAATGGACTCAGACAGAACTAGACGCCCTGGATAGGAGGGTCCGTACATTGTTGACGACATATCGAATGCATCACCCGCGTTCTTCTGTTATGAGACTGTATATCCCGCGGAGGTGTGGGGGTCGAGGCTTTTTAAACGCTAAGACTCTTCACAATCGCGAGATATGCAGTCTCAGGGAATATTTCCTTGAAACCGACGTGGGGATGCATCGAGATGTGGTCGCAGTGGACAAGGGGCTCACCCCGCTCTCCTTGGCTAAAGAGAACTGGCGCAAACCTGTAGTGCTTGACACTAACGACCGCATGGAAGTATGGCAGAGTAAGGAGCTTCACGGACGGTTTTTCCGGGCCCTGCATGGGCCCGATGTAGACCTACCAGCGTCCGTAGCCTGGCTACGTTCCGGGGACCTCTTTGGAGAAACCGAAGGTTTTGTCTGTGCAATTATGGATGAAGTTATGATGACGAATAACTACCGGAGATTTATTGTGAAGGACGGTACGGTTGACATATGTCGGGCATGCCACCGTCCAGGCGAATCAATCCGTCACATTATCTCCGGGTGTTCTCGTCTGGCTAACGGAGAGTACTTGCATAGACACAACCTTGTAGCCAGGATTATCCATCAGCAACTTGCTCTAAAATACAACCTTGTGGAATCGGAAGTACCGTACTATAAGTATGTGCCCGACCCAGTTCTCGAAAATGGCAATATCACATTGTACTGGGATCGATCCATCGTAACTGACAGGACTATTGTAGCCAATAAGCCTGATATAGAGGTGGTGGATCGATCAGAGCGGCGTGCAATGATTGTTGACATAACGGTCCCGCATGATGGGAACCTCGTGAAAGCCGAGAAAGATAAGCAAATCAAGTATCTTGACTTGGCTCACGAGGTTGTCGACATGTGGGATGTGGACTCAGCGATCATTGTGCCGATAGTTGTATCAGCCCATGGCTTAATTGCCAAGAGCCTCGACCAATACCTGAGGAGGCTCTCGTTAGGCAGCTGGATCAAGGGTTTGATTCAGAAAGCGGTACTCCTGGACACGGCTCGTATTGTCAGGAGGTTCCTCTCTCTGGAGCCCTGACCGCCGGTAGCTTGGACCCTGTTCCCGATACCGGTGGGCTACAATTTTTTATATTTTTAAATGTTTTTTTATATTGTTTTTAGTTTAAGAAATATTTAAAAATATATAAGATTTGTGTAAAGTTAAATAAAGGATAATAATAATAAATGATGACGCAATCCATTAATGCAAATGTCATGCGCGCATACTATGGGGCTACAGAGGGGGGTAACAACCTGACCGCGTACCGTGTTCGAATGCTCTCTCTGTTTCAGGTGCTTGAGCCAGCTGTCAACGTATCGGCACAACGACTGTCGGATCAGATGCGAGTCATCCAGCGTAATGGTATGTTGGATGACACCGTACTTGATCGCTTGCGGACTGAAATGCAGAGTAGCCATGTCATTGCCACGCCGCCGCAGACTGTGGTTCCACCACAGTCTACCATAATACCAACCCACGATAACAACGTGAGTAATGACATGGTTACTAATGTAAGTACCCAGTGCAATGAGGAAATGAGGTGTGCTTTGGAGGGTGCGATTCGAGAATATCGGTTCATGCAACCCGATCTTAGACCACGCGTACCTCGTTTGCCCATGCATAACAAAAATAGGGTGCTGGTGGCAGTTCTGGATTCGCAGTTGTCAAACTATTTTGATAACTGCGAAGACCTCACCGATGCTCACTCAGTCCTGTATTGTGCGGCTGTAGCGGCATGTCGTGTAGCTCATGTCAAATTTTCTGATGACAGAGCTACACGACCTAAACCAGCCGTACCGTCATGGCAGTACAGGATTGAACGACGTATTGGTGAGGCCAGAGCACTCATCGGCAAACTGATCTGCTTCAGGGAGGGCAATACTCGCCCTAGAGTGATGCGTTTTGTGAGGCGGGCGTTCTCGGGGACTGATATCAGTGCTCGAGACTACATGTCCCGTGTCACAGAGCGCATCGACTTCCTGAAGCAGAAAGTTTATGCATGGGCAAACCGTATTCGTAGGTATAAGCGGCGGGTGGACCGATACACTCAGAATCGCACATTCCAAAGAGATGAAAGGTGGGTTTATAGGGCTTGGGAGCGACCGGACCAAGGTGTGGCTGACACGCGCCTGCCGGATGATGATGTCATGTGTTCATTCTGGCGCAGCATCTGGTCGGTGCCTGTTAGCCATACCGAGGGTGAATGGACTCGGGAGGTCGAGCGAGCATGCGATCTAGTACCAGAAATGGGGGCAATCACTATCAGCCCCCAAGACGTAGTTCGTGCAGTCCGTCCGTTGCCTAACTGGAAATCTCCAGGGCCGGATGGGCTGCACAACTTCTGGATTAAATGGTTTACAAGGTCGCACGCTCGCCTGGCGATCCTGTTCCAGTCAGCCTTAGAGTCAGGGTCGCTGCCAGAGTTCCTGACAACAGGGATAACCCACCTGCTCCATAAATCGGTAATCGGTCTATAATTTTTGCGGAGCCCAAAAATTATAGACCGATTACCTGTCTTCCGACAGTCTATAAAGTTCTTACATCCATTTTGAGAGCTAAAATTAACAAACACATTGATGACAATTCTGTAATGTCCGCTTCTCAAAATGGATGTAGGAACGGGTCCCGCGGTACTAAGGAGCTACTCCTCATTGATATGGCCATTAGTCAACAGGTTCGCCGTTCCCGAAAGGATCTGTCGACATGTTGGATAGACTATAAGAAGGCCTATGACTCGGTGCCACATACATGGCTCATGAGGGTGCTAGAGCTGTATAAAATTGATGCAACTCTGCGCACCTTCCTGATGTCATGTATGGGGCAATGGAGGACGGTCCTTCGCTATCCAGGATGTCGGCAAATCCAGAGGAATAGCGAGCCGATAAGGATAGAGCGAGGTATATTTCAGGGCGATAGTTTGAGTCCGCTTTGGTTCTGCTTAGCCTTGAATCCTCTTAGCACGCTGCTGGAGGATTCAGGTCTAGGCTATCGGTTGAGGAGAGGTGGTCAAGTTATATCTCACCTCCTTTACATGGATGACCTGAAACTCTTTGCCCCCAACGATTTGCAACTGATGGAGCTACTGAAAGTAACTGAAACTTTCAGTAGCGCCATCAGGATGGAATTTGGTGTGGACAAATGTGCGGTCATGCATGTAAAGCGAGGGGAGATTGTGGAATCTGTGGGAACCCAGCTCTCGGATTCCATAAATCTTAGATCCCTCTCAGCAACTGAAACCTATAAGTATTTGGGTATGTCGGAAGCGCTGGGCATCAATGTTGCTGACATGAAGCAATCGTTGAAGGAGCGCTTCTTTGGCCGTCTGAAAAAAGTATTTAATAGTCTTTTATCAGGCGGCAATAAGGTGCGTGCCTTCAACGGTTGGGTCATGCCGGTTTTGATGTATTCTTTCGGCATACTCAAATGGACTCAGACAGAACTAGACGCCCTGGATAGGAGGGTCCGTACATTGTTGACGGCATATAGAATGCATCACCCGCGTTCTTCTGTTATGAGACTGTATATCCCGCGGAGGTGTGGGGGTCGAGGCTTTTTAAACGCTAAGACTCTCCACAATCGCGAGATATGCAGTCTCAGGGAATATTTCCTTGAAACCGACGTGGGGATGCATCGAGATGTGGTCGCGGTGGACAAGGGGCTCACCCCGCTCTCCTTGGCTAAAGAGAACTGGCGCAAACCTGTAGTGCTTGACACTAACGACCGCATGGAGGTATGGCAGAGTAAGGAGCTTCACGGACGCTTTTTCCGGGCCCTGCATGGGCCCGATGTAGACCTATCAGCGTCCGTAGCCTGGCTACGTTCCGGGGACCTCTTCGGAGAAACCGAAGGTTTTGTCTGTGCAATTATGGATGATGTTATGATGACGAATAACTACCGGAGATTTATTGTGAAGGACGGTACGGTTGACATATGTCGGGCATGCCACCGTCCAGGCGAATCAATCCGTCACATTATCTCCGGGTGTTCTCGTCTGGCTAACGGAGAGTACTTGCATAGACACAACCTTGTAGCCAGGATTATCCATCAGCAACTTGCTCTAAAATACAACCTTGTGGAATCGGAAGTACCGTACTATAAGTATGTGCCCGACCCAGTTCTCGAAAATGGCAGTATCACATTGTACTGGGATCGATCCATCATCACAGACAGGACTATTGTAGCCAATAAACCTGATATAGTGGTGGTGGATCGGTCAGAGCGGCGCGCAATGATTGTAGACATAACGGTCCCGCATGATGAGAACCTCGTGAAAGCCGAGAAAGATAAGCAAATCAAGTATCTTGACTTGGCTCGCGAGGTTGTCGACATGTGGGATGTGGACTCAGCGATCATTGTGCCGATATACATTGTAATAAACGTTAATTTGAATAATTTTAAGGTAAATAAGTGTGTGTGTATATGTTTGTGTGTGTGAGAGAGAGTGTGTGTGTGTGTGTGTGTTTTTGTTTGACTATGTTCACCACTTATGATAAGATTTTTTCAGTTTCGTCATATGACTTATTTTGGAGGTACGATTGTACAATCTTTTTACATTTGTAATACGGTAGTCCGTAGATTTGAAACTCTTCGTTTCGTAAGAAAATGAAAAAATCTCTTGACAAAAGTTGAACGTACTCGCGGCAGGGTGCATATCCTATCTTTCCGGCGTTTACTACGTTTTTTATTTTCTATAATCCTGTATGGGGTTTTGCGGTGTTGCAGAATGACTGTCTGTAGTATGAAGTGTTGCCGAACATTTAGAACTTTACAGTCATTGTATAATTGATCAGTTGGAAACAGAATTGGACGAAAAGTGGCTACTTTCAAAATGGCCCTATGTGCTACTTCTAGCGGCTTGAGGGTGGTTTTAGCTGCGCCGCCCCAACAGGAAATGCAATATGTTACGATTGATAGGCAAAGTGCGAAATAGACATCACGTATTACAGTGGGATTGGCAATGTACCGTAGAGTTTTAAATATGTATATCAGCTTGCGAACTCGTCCAGTTAGCAAACTGATATGAGACTTAAAATTGAGATTCCTGTCCAAGACTATTCCCAAATATCTGATGTTTTCAACAGAGGTTAAACGAGGACATTGACAATTTGAACCCCGTATTTGTGGATGACAATAGTGTGCTTTGACCAAAATTGGAGTCTGTGGTTGAGAGATCGAGCTGTTAGAGTAAGTCAGAAATTTGGTTTTGGAGGGATTAAGGGTTAGAGTGTGGGAATTAAGCCAATTTAACGCAACTTCAAAGCCAATCTGTGCTTGATGCTCTAGTTGCGACCAGGAATCCGCTATGAAGGTTATTGCGGTGTCATCTGCAAATGATACTGCCTTGGCATTAACGATATTGAGATCACACAGGTCATTAATAAAGATTAAGAAAAGAGTGGGACCCAAAATACTGCCTTGTGGTACCCCATAGTGAATTGGAAGCTCATCGCTGTTATGGCCATCGATTCTGACTTTTTGCGAACGATTCGAGAGGTAACTTTGGAAAAGATCCAGTTGTAGCCCCCTGACGCCTATTTTCTCAAGTTTGATTAAGAGTGTGGAAACGGGAACAGTGTCGAACGCTTTCGCAAGATCTAGGAATATTGTAAGGACCTTTTTATTTTTATTGATGTTATCTATGACAAAACTTGTTAGGTCATGAACTGCGTCGCAGGTTGAGAGAGATTATCTTACAATGCTCCAGGTATCTAACCAATCTTTTGTTTATCAAGCGTTCTAGAATCTTGGATAAAGCACTTAGAACAGCTATAGGACGATAGTTATTCGGCAAAGTTTCGTCACCCCCCTTGAAGATTGGATAAATTATTGCCTTTTTAAAAGAAGTTGGAAAAACAGCTGTTTCAAAACAAACATTGAATAAATGGCATAAAACAGGCGCCAGAGTGGTGGAAAATTTCTTTAGTATTATAGTTGATATGCTATCCCAACCCGTAGCCGCGTTTGGTCTCAGTGAATTTATGGTGGACAAAATTTCTTCTGGGTCAGTTCTATCCAACAAGTACCTTTCGACTTCGTTAAGGGTCTTTTTAAACCCTTTATAGTCGACCTCATTCCTCTTTTTATGGCTGAATATCACGCACGTCATAAAACAACAATGCCTATTTGTCTTTTTGATAATACTTATATAAGTTTCAACTTCAGTGAGGTTTAATTTTCTAGGAAATTACGTAAAAGGCAATAAAACCATGAGGTCAACTATAGACTCGAGGATCGCTACCTTTTCGCTATTTATATGCGAGGTATATTCGAAAGAATGCCGTATGTATACGGTCAAGTAATAATTACCTGCAATTTACTGAAAACTGTTGAGACCACTTCTCCGGTGTCGGTAGCGACGGCAACTAGAGAGAGGCCGTCCAATGCTGCGTCTGCGCACAGTTCTAACAACTCTTCTGCTGCCAAGGGATCCTTGTCCACCTCTAACCCAATACATGTTGCTTCAAATGGAAAAAAACCTTCTCTGAGGACCTGAAACGTAAGAAAAAATATGGTACTTAAATTGGTGCCCTAAAATGTGTATTATGCAAATACAGAAGGTTACAAGTTTCGTTAAAAACTCACTCTCAGAGAACCAGGAAAAGTAGCAGCCGAAATAGTCTCGATCCTGTATTTTCCTGAAACAAAAAATAAAATTTTATTAATTAATTATAGGTGAAAAATAGACTTAATCTTTGTGGTGAAAAGTTCTGACTACATTATTATTTCCTTAATTTATTACTATACACATTAATTACATTTTTAAATATTTCAATTTAAAGTAATTTAATTTTTTTTTAAATATTTATTTATTCTTCATAAATAATTCAAATGCGAACAAAATCCCATCTACATTAAATCGGTCTATTATAAAGATATAAAATCTTAAAGAAGAAGTAGATGTTAAATAATAAGGAGATGATGAAAATCCTCCAGGGAAAGCTTCATGATTCTACCCTGTATAGTTCCGAATTCTATACAAAAAATGCCGAGATGTTCAGTTGTCAGTTCGTTCATCAAACTATGAAATCTAATCAGTGTCCTGCTATTTAGGTTAAGGTTTCATTTGTCAGTATCATTTATTTATTTATTTATCATCAACTTTTATCACTTCACGATAAAGATTATAAAAGCAACATCGCCATCATAGTTGTCATAATTTTCGTAGTCATTATTGTCGAAATTACCATAACTAAAATCGTCATAACTGTCATCGACAACATCACCATCACTGTCATCATCAAAATCGTCAGAATTGTCATCATCAATATTGTCAGCAACAACCTTGTCACTATCATCATCGTAAAAGTCAACAGTGTCATCTTCAACATCGTCATTTTCAACATCGTTGTCAGAAAAGCAAATCAAACTCAAATATAAATCAAAACTTGCGTTTTCTAACCTAAAAATCTAACATTAAAATTACATAAATAACAAAGTTTAAAAAGATTAACTAGAAAACCAAAGATTTACTAATAATCTTCTACACAACATGCAGTGTTTAAAGGTAATGAAGAAAATAGTTGAGAAAAAATAAGGTACAATAAAATAATTAAAAACCATAACGCCGTTATACAGCGAAAACCAATTATCTCGAGATTTTGTAAAAAATAACTTAACAGTACAATCCTACCCTATTTGACGTGCTCTTTCGTCTCATTACTTGTCATCTCAGCAGTCACCTCCTTTCTAGCCATATCCTTCACACAGTCCATCCGTCGTTTCTTTGGTCTTCCTCTACTCTTATAGCCATTTAACAAAATCTCGAGATAATTGGTTTTCGCTGTATAACGGCGATAATATCCCATTTAAAGTTGGACAAAATTTATAATCCATTCATTTGAAGAGAAAAAACAATACACAAAAAAACTTACCGTCTGGAGTAGTAAACGACGTCATTTTTATTTTGAGAAAATAATCAAATATTCGTAAAACAAAATATCAAATTAAACACGTCTGATGCGCCAACAGTACTAACTATGTGTCACCGACTGTGACTGTAGGCTATATGTCGACGCTAATCTCTACTCAATACACAATATCTCATGAGTTGTCATATTTCTAGAAGATACCCCACTGATAGTCTTAGTGTGATTCGGCAACAAAATTATCTTTGTTAAAAAATTATTTCGTTCCGTATTTACCTACTACTATGGACTTATGATCTAGTCGCCACGATCGTCAATACTGTTGTAAAGGCCACAGCCAATTGATGGCGTTATTTTATAAATGAGTAAATTGTGAATGTGGCATACTTAGAGTTGGTACGTTACTGTACGGCTAAGGTTCCGTGGGTACTGTTGACCAGTTGAAAAACTTGTTGAAAAACGATTGCATGTAGCGGAGATGACAATGTAGAGATGGATGTGTGGAGTGACAAGAGTGAATAAAGTAAGGAATGAGTATATTAGAGGAAGTTTGAAAGTGGCACCTGTTACAGGAAAATTTAAAGGAAGTCGACTATCATGGTATTTGTAATGAGAAGAGATGAAAAGCAGGTTACTAAAAATAAATGATGGATATTAATGTTGATGGATGGAAAGGGAGAGGGAGGCCAAAGAAAAAATCAATGGACTGTGTGAGGAAACATATGAAAGAGAAAGGAGTAAATGATGCCGTGACGTCTGACGGGAGAATTGAAGAATAAAAATTCTTCGATTCTCCCCTGTCAGACGTCAAAAATAGAAAAAAATAATGTATCATTTTATGTTACATTTTTTTTTTCTATTTTTGTGAGACAGTATTTTTATCTAGATATCTAAGCCCACTTTTGTTAAACTGTCGAGGTCAAAAAGTAAGTAGGTCATCATCATCTGCCTAGCCTAGCCCTACTATGTTGAGGGTGGTAACCAGTCTAACCGGATGCAGCTAAATACCAATATTTTCCATAGAGCGACTGCCTATCTGACCTCCACAAACCAGATAGTATTGGGTAATACGATACTCCTTGGTAAGACTAGTTGTCAGACTTTCGGGCCACTAACTATCCGTTACGACTGTCAAGGATCTTCAAATGACAGCGTCCAACGGCTTAACTTGCTTTCCGAGGCACAGAGAAAGCCCAGTATATAAAGAATGGTTACCCATTCACGGACTGACCTTAGAAAGCGTTGCTTAACATTGAAAATCAACACGTGCCGTTATTATTATTTAGCCACGAACACACCTGAGTAGGTAAGTTAACAAAAAAGTAACAAGATAGGTAAGATACCGCATCACCACATCACACATAGGATAAGATAGGAAAATTAGCAAGGATTATCAAAAATTGATAAAGCGTAATTAGTGCTTATAAAATTGATGTTAAGGACAAACTGCTGTGTAATTGCAATTACCTAATGATGGTTACAGTTTTCGTCATAAATGACTATTTTTACATCAGCAACGCGTCACTAAATGATCGGATAGTGTCATTGTCCTCATTCTAACAGATAATGTTTATCCAACATCCGCACTTGAAACATAATGCAGTCTGTTTTCAGGTTGCGCGTTAGGCGCAAAAAGAGCTTTGTTATTTCTTTCTTCGTAAAACAACTTGGAGCTGCAATCGCTGACCGCTGAAATAGGTCCTTCAGCGTAGAGTGGGTTGGTTAAGATTGAGAATCATCATCTCCATAATCTATGCTACTAATGCTAGTGGCACGGATTATTAAGATGAATGATTTAAATTTAAAGCAAAGTTATTCGGCTTTGATGATGAAGCAGCCCTACTTAGATAAGACTGAGAAGATGCCAATTGCAATAAATCGCGATGGAAAAATGAGCCTGTTTTATAAAGTCAGTTAATCAATAATTTGACAGTAGTATTTAGATTATTTTATATTGAAAGTTTGCTATAATAAATCATCATCATCATCAACGCAACCCGTTTTCTTCTTCCATTCTCCCCTGTCTGATATCCTGGCATCATTTACTGTTTTCTTTCATATCATTTCTCACATAATCTATCCATCTTTTCTTTGACCTTCATCTCTCTCTCCATCCATAAACATTCATGTCCATTACTCTTTTAGTCATAAGCGTTTCATCCTTACTCAACACATGTTCATACCAAGATAAACCACTTCCTTTCAATATTTCTGTAACAGGTGTCACTTTCAAACTTCTTCTTCTTCTTCAACTAAAGAGTTTTGTTATCACCCCCGATATGAAACCCTAAATCTATTTTTAGTGAGCCGAGCGAGACGTAATACAGAGCTTCTCTAACGAGCCGACTGACAGTTTAGCTAAACAATCTAATTCTATTTCTGAAGCCGGGGGTTTCCTTGATAACTATTGGGATAATCTAAAATTAAACTTATGCGCTGGCATCAGTTTGTTTATCACGCCTATTTGAGTGAAATTTGAGTTTCTTAGGGTTAATAATCGCAAAATACACGCGTGCACACACTTACGTTATCACAAATGTTCATAATACTAAAAACTGTAATCTATGACCCAAGTTTAATATAACCTAATTAAAAAAAATATCAAAACAGGCATGCAGTCAAGTAGGACGGTTATTTTAACTTAACTGGCATATAATATCTAGTCCAGTGGTCCTGTTGGAGGACCAAAGACAGCTGGAGTACAACTACTAAACAAAAAAACTTAGGAGGAAGTTCTTTCAAAATTTACTTTTCTGTGTAGCTACGGAACTCTAAAAGAACATAACGAGTCTTAAAGGAAACTAGACTACCACCTACCTAAGCACCTTCTCCTCCACTGCGACGATCGTCCGGAGGACACGGTGGAACACACCGTGGAGGTCTGCCCCGCTTGGGCGGAGCATCGCCATGTCCTCATAGCGGCGATTGGCGGCGGCGATCTCTCGCGTCCGGCCTTGGTTCAAGCCATGGTCCGGAGCGAGAGGGAATGGGAAGCCGTCACCTCCTTCTGCGAAGCAGTCATGCTAGTGAAGGAGGTGGCAGGACGTGAGAGGGAAAGAACCTCCAGCCAGCCGCGGGAGACGCCCTGGGCGTCGGGGGTCACGTGGTGGCTTCCGACCACAGTAGGCGCTGGCCTGTGGACGGCGAGTTATGGGCTAGCTCGCCGTCCAGCCGTCTTATGACGACGGGCCGTGTCGACGGCGCGTTCGTGTTCCACGCGCGCCTCAAATAGATGTCAGCAATCAAGTAGGGGTCCGCATGGGCCGATGGCTGCCAGGGCTGCGGGACTGTTCGAAAGAGATACCGTGGCCCTGGAACATAAAGGGCAAAGACGGAACATGGATGGGTTTTAGTATATCAATGCATTTTACATTAAAAGTAGTGTGCGTCTAATAAATAGGTAATTCAAAGGAATTCTAACTTTATCTCCAATGAGTAAGGCTTATTTGAAAGCACGACCAAACTTAGTTGGTCATCAGATTAGCCTTACACACTAACGAACAATTTTTAGGCATTTTTACAAAAAAAAAAATTTAATTTGAAGAAATTTAGAACTTATTGCAAAGAGATAAAGCATTTGTCGGCAACCTCTTTGACGGTTATGCGAAATGCCGACACACACGCCGCCGCTACCGCCGAATAACATGAGTACCTAACATCAAAAGCACAAAAGCAAGTCATCCGCCGGTAGTGATCTAGTGTAGTTATTCTACCGTGACATTTTTGTTTCCGCGCGCGATGGCTTTCCGGTATACCAACATATAATACACGGAGATGGTGAGGACCCTGGCTCGCTGTCTTGAAAATGTTGCGTTAGCTTGTCGGGAGTTCAATGACCGTTTTGGCTGCAGTGTGAGCGCCAGGACGATGCTGGCTGCAACTCAGTGACTGAGGGACTCTGGAACGTTCCTTCCTAATACGGCTTTGGACAGAGGGACGAATGTGCGGACTACTCGTCTGCAAAAGCATATTCTCGACCATTTCGACGAACATCCAGAGGACAGCTCGAGAGAAGCAGCACCCCAGTTCGACTTCAGCCACAAGTACGTGTGACGAACGTTGCGTGCTGATGGTGAACACCCATTCCATCTTCGACGGTGTCGAGACCTAACGCCGGCCGACAACTTGTCACGGCTGGAATTTAGTAGGTGGTTGTTGGAGAACTGGCAACAGAACATTCTGTTGACGGACGAGAGCACCTTCACACGTGTTGGCATGTACAACCAGCATAACCAGCATTTGTTGCGGCATGAGAATCCATATGCTTGCCGTGTGGATTCGTTCCAGCATAGGTTCTCCGTCAACGTGTGGGCTGGTATACTCGGAGCATTCATACTCGGCCCCCTTTTCCTTCCACGGTTGACCGGAGATACCTACCTGCAGTTCCTGCAAGAGACATTGCCGGACTTACTGGATGACGTCCCTGTCGGTCTTTCACGTGACATGTTTTACCAGCAAGACGGTGCTCCCGCGCATTTCACGTGGACCGTTCGACGGCATCTAGATGCGGAGTATGGCAGTCGTTGGGTAGTTCGCGAAGCACCTGTGCCGTGGCCTCCCAGATCGCCTGACTTAACACCATTATACTTTTATTTGTGGGGTCGAGGAACTAAAAACAAAGATTGAACAAGCATTTGTGACGGTGAAAAGTGATACTGAAGTGCTTACAAAATTGAAATACAATTTAAGAAAGCGTGGAAATAAGTGCGAAGAACAAGGCGGTGGTTATTTTGAAACTTTAATGAAAGTGGATCGCAGAAATAGTGCAAATTAAGTATAAAGTGTAAATAGTCCAGTTCTGTAAGTACCTACTTCTTCCTATCAATACGATTGTATTCTTATCACTGTAAATATTGTGATTCAAATCTTTTAAGCACGCCATCTTTGAATATTTTTGTAGTACAAACAATAAACTGTACCTAAACACAACTTATCAGAGGAATTGCGGGATTCGCGATGGTGCAATCTCGAAAGATAAGGTAGATAAAAACGGAACGCAGCGGTGCGTGGACTAAATTCAAAGCTGGTCCAAAGCCTGTGAAAGTTTGATAGAAAAAATTGAATTTTACACGGTGATATCGCTTATCAATATCACATCAAAGTAATGTTCGGTATTTGAATTATTGTTCATACGGTCATGGGCACCTAATGCAGTAGGTAATGCCTATAGTTAGAACTGGCGATGCCGCCTCACCGTGGCCGCGCGCGCCGCTAAAATTGAACAAACATACTTAAATGCAAAACCTATTTTTTAGGTCCGTAATACACACGTGCACATGAATAACATTAAAGCATTTTACATTTGAAGTAGAGCGAGTTTAATAAAACAGTTGATGTAAGACAATTTAATCCTTCCGTCCAAACAACGAGGCTTTTTTAAATGCACGACCGATTTGTATTCCGCATGTCTCATTGATTTGTTGAAAAATGTCGAAATAGTAGACAATTTTCTGGTTCCTTGTCCTTTGCAAATGTACGGTAAGATGTAAAATAGCGAGATGCACAAAACCGGCGACCCTCGCGCGCGCTACCCCCGGTTGCGGGCCGGCCATCTTCAAAGTAGGAATTTTTTCATGCGCAGCAAAGTTTGCTGTTTGTGATTAAAATCTTTTAAACACTGATTTTTTTTTCACGTAATAAGCAGTAAACACGACTTATCAGGGGGTAGTTGATATCGCGAAAGTTACGCATCTGAGATAATTTTTTTACCCGCGTGTGCAGCATGGAGTCCGGGCGCTTCGCCCTTCGTTAGTTTCGTAGTTCGGGTAAAAAGTCGCTGTTTTAAATGCATTCCCGTTACTAAGCCTAAAGTCTTAGATTCGTGTTGATAATTTTACTTACTATAAAATTATCAATCATTACACGGTAAACTCAATGGAGTATCAAAAGTTATTCATAATATCAGTCTGTGACATTTCAGGTACGTAAAATTCGTTTATTGAACTAACGCACATCTAATGCCTACAGCTATGGTCAGCTGGCGTACGCTCGAGTGTGCGTGTCGCGTCGGCCGCTAACATTGCATGAGTCTGTGTGCAGGGATGTTGCTGCACATACGTTTTGCGTTTAGTAAGGATAACTATTTTATAAAAAAAAGACTAGATTTGGTTTAAATTTATTTAATTACGGATGTTGTTTAGACTTATAATTTAATATTCTAATTGGGGTGTCCGAGGTATTGCGCTTAATCTGTTACACGTTGAGTGAGTTTTTAGTCGTCTTACAAAGGTAGTCCACTCAATGTACCTGACATAAAATAGCTCTAGGCGCGATTTGTTTTTTTTTACCTATCATTAACAGGTACAAAGAAAAATAAATAATATTTTAGAATAAAATTATGAAACATCCTGTTAATGATTTTTAAGTGTCAAACGCAAGAACAAACCTACCCAGTGCTCGAGTCCAGTATATCATCGCTCGCAACAGGAAATTTTAACTACGTCATGCGTCATAATACTGAATAATATTTTATTTTTAAAATATTAAAATCTCATAAATGCCTATTTTTTTATGAATGTTTAGTAGTCATTGGATACATGAAGTGGGCTGCCGTTGTAAGGCGACTAAAAAGTCACGGTGTATAGATTTGGCTAGCACAACATAATTTATAACCAAGTTTGTCGCGTGAGCAACATCAGAACTAACGCCGCCATCTTGTTTTTTGCCATACATTTCATGAATGTTTAGCAACAGCGCTCTCCTGTTCAGGAGGAGTTAGTGGAGCGTAAAAAAAAGATCCATAGAACAATGTAGGATAGACATATTATACATATATACGTTAGTAGTAATGTCATTTAAATTAAATTTAAATTAAAATTTTATTACAAATACGTAGAATTTAAGGCCTGTCTAGGTATTCAAGTTGCGGAGCCCGCCCTTGTACAATCCATCACAGTGTCTTACGATTTTGGTCGGCTTATTCTTTTATGGCGTAATTACACTAGTCATCGCAATGAAATACATACAAGCTTGCAATTGCGAATAATCAAACAATGAAGCTGGACGAGTTGTCCAAGACGGGCGTAGTCGTCCGCGTTCATTTACAGTTAGTCTTCCATGTGTAATTGCGCCATGGACTAGGCAAAAATTAAAAATTAATTACGAATTTGAATAAAACATTTATTTGAAGTAACATAAGTCATTATAATCTTTGAAGAAGTTATTCAAATAACAGAGAGGCCGGGGTGGCGCGGACATGCCATCATTTTCGGCATTACCACCATAAGATGCTCACACCAAGCTAGAAGTAACTGTAATCTGCGGCATTGTTTTAGCCTCTATCATCTCTGTACACCTTGACTGTACATTTTTCGTTTTGTAATACTTCACCCCTAAAGAAATAAGACTGGGGTAAACAAATAAAATGCACTACTATTCACAACAAAACCACACATCAAGATTTTATTTGATAAAGACCGAAGTGACAATACTGATAATATTTATGACAATTATGACATTTTCTGTTTTGATAGACGACATAGCTTTGAATGTTGCCATTAAAGCTAAATTCTCCAAAAACCGTTATGTTCGTACTTTACATTTTTATAACAGCAGTCACTAATTAATCATTTAATTAATAACATGATTATTTAGTCACATAAAACATGTTGCGAATCGAATAAGAGGCTGGCTTAAAACTATGGAACGCTTGTGTTTCCAAAGATAGGGGAGTCTTACCAACAATGGATTAGGTTTGATGGGACTAAACAGATGACCTATCGCAGTTATGCAATCGGCTTGTCTTGTAAAACAAAGTAACAAACGTCTAATTATACTCACTATTACTACCACCAAAATCCTGCTAATTTGTGTTATTATAGAAATAGAAATTCCATCATCATCATCATCTGCCTAGCTTTTTCCCAACTATATTGGGGTCGGCTTCCAGTCTAACCGGATGCAGCTGAATACCAGTATTTTACATGGAGCGACTGCCTATCTGACCTCCACAACCCAGTTAGTACTGGGTAATACGAAACCCCTTGGTAAGACTGGTTGTCAGGTTTTTTGGGCCACTGACTGACTTACGACTGTCAAAGATCTACAAATGACAGCCGGGACCAACGGCTTAACGTGCTTTCCGAGGCACGGAGGAAACTCGGTATGTAATGGGCGGTCACCCATCCACAGACCAACCTAGGCAAGCACGGCTTAACCTAATGATCGTCCCGAGCGGCTGTTATTATTTAGCCACGAGCTCCTCCAAAAAAAAAAAAAAATAATAAAAAAGAGAAAGAAAAAGAAATTCCATATTCTGTTGAAAAGAGAAAGAGAAATAGAAATTCCATATTCTGTTGAATATGGTAACTCAATTTCTTACGCCACTATTTCTACGTTTCGATATTGCAAATGATTGCGTGAATATGTTAAGATTAAGTAAAATATTTGTTTCTTATTTTTTTACTTTGCGCAACTTAGTAAAAAAAGATATAACATGGAAAGAAAAGCCCCGTAATTGCTTCATATAATGTACATACTTACATTTATGAACGCTTCTGAAATTAAGCGAGCCCTATATAGCCGATCTTCTTTGATGAGCGGGTGTCTTCTATGAACCGCTACACAAAAGTGATGTGGAAAAACGAATTTAAAAAATCGGGTTCGCCCTCCATATAAAAACTGACTTCAAGGTGGTGGTACAATTGTTGGGTTGTTATGAACCAAGGAGCATTAGTAATTATCCTCAGCATTTTGGACTGAATGAAACCTCTGAGGTATTTCCTGAATTGGACTTTGGGGCTGTACCGCAGAGTTGAACTCCTTAAGTGCAGATTGGTTTCAGGACACATTTCTCTAAGAGCAGTTTGTTTCCTAGCGACAACTGTAATTGTTTGCCAGTACATTTTACTAAGTTGGATCCCCAGTGTTTTTTGTTTAATAATCGTCGCGTCGCGTCGTGTCGCCTTACCCGAGAAAATATAATAAAGTTATATTTTTCCAGATAAGATGACGATCCAAATAAAGTTCAAGGTATCTGGCTGCATTTGATTGGGGTTTCAGTACTTTGTTGAGCTACAAAGGGACACGAAGGAAGGGAGGACATGTTTCGTGTCGTGTTGTAAAGGTCACCTGTACCGACCTAAACTTGTTTGCCATTCCGTGATGTTATTGGTTCTTCATAGGTAGTTAAGGCTGCTGTGTCATCAGCAAATGTGTCAATCACGACGTCGTCGTCTGTCATGAGCAGGTCTGAAATAAAACGATGGCAGAGGATCGGACCAAGTACGCTTCCTTATGGCACTTCTGTATCAACCCTGTGAATTTTGAATATATCTTCTCCTTGCCATGTCGGCAGGGTAAGATTTTAGGAATATGTAATAGTTTAGTGTTTTATCTGCGAGGAATCGAGTAGTTTGTCACAATTTAGGAGGCGTCTTCATTTGGATAGGTTTCGAGCGGTCTGGTTTCGTGTAGGCGTGTAGGTAATTCTTGGCAGCAGAAGTGCAATTCCAAGCACAATTTTGGACATACTCGTTACAATGTTTTACTGCTTTCATAATGTCCTCTTTTGTTACGTTAGTATTGATCGTAGACTCCACTATGGAACGGGATATATCCCAGTAGCTCCTACGTCCATGTAACCTTGCTATGGATTTAACAAGTGCGAACTCCTGGGAAACCTCCAGTAGAACTACAAATTATGGTCAAATAAGTTAGGTAGGTAGTAGTCTCGAAGAGTACATTTCATCATAATCATCATCTGCCTAGCCTTTTCCCAACTATGTTGAGGTCGGCTTCCAGTCTAACCGGATGCAGCTGAATACCAGTATTTTACATGGAGCGACTGCCTATCTGACCTCCACAACCCAGTACTGGGAAATACGATACCCCTTGGTACATTTGAAACAATTAATAGGAATCACCTTTATGACACTGAAGCCTACCAAATCTTGTTTTTTTTTTGGGTCAAAAAGATATTTGACATTTTAATTATTTGATATTGTGTAAAATGTTCAAACTTCGGGGAGTATTAAGAATTTTTAAATATACTAACACACAGGGACTTTTTTTGGATTATTGATTCTACAATTAGATACTTCTAAATATTTGAAAAAGTACCTACTAATAACTCAATTGTGTTTCCAATAAACACAAATTTAAAACAAAACAGTGTAATCGGTATTTTAGAGGATATACTATTATAATTATGCTCTAATCATAAATTTGATAGTGGTCATTTAAATGAAATATAATTAACGTTTATGCAAGTTTTATTAGACAAATATAATAATACCTAACCTTAAAAAATAAAACAATGAATGAAGGTGGGTTTAAAACAATCTCTTTCTTCTTCTTTCTAGATATGTTTTAATGTTAAATCTTCAACGCAGCCCCTTCACAAGTAGTTTCAGCACCAATTCTCTCAGAGCAAGATTTTCCATTGTACATTAAATCTCCAAAAGAGAAGACTTCAAGAATGGTAAAACCTAAACTTTTTCCGACTGCCTTAGAACCAAGTGCCGACCACAACGCGGTACATAATTGAGGTGGCTTCGTGACTGGTGTCCTTGGCTTCATAAATGCGTAGTTCGGTCCTAGATCCGCAACAGTCAGTGGGGCAATTGTACCATCTTTGAATTTCTTTGACAGGTCCACGGCTGTTCTGACAAGCAGCTTTGCGAGACCTTTCTGTCTGTGTTCAGGTAGGGTTCCGAGGAACATTACTTCGCATAAGCAGTCGATGCCGTACCTGAGAGAAAAGATAAATAATGATTATTGTAAATCATTTAAAACGCCATAAACGTGTACAATTATTAATTTGTAGGACAAGAGAAAATTACAGAAGTACAGCACACACATACACAAAAAAGTGCTTCGCCTGGAGCTCTGCATGCTAGGTGACAAAGTACGCATGATGTGCACAGCTCAGGCTACGCTACTCCCTAACACGTTAAGCGCCACGTGTATAAGTTAATATACACCCTAGTGCAACTCTCACAGGCCGGTGTATATCTATTTATACACCTCGAGTACTCAACTTCAGAGGCCAGTGTCTTGATAAATATACACCGCGCTGAAGTTCACATAGTATTTTAGGACCAGAAGAAGGCATTTATGCAAAAAAAAAAATTGTCATTTCCACAATATTTGCCTTAGAGGTGCCTTGGCGTTGAACATGTTAATTCTGACACCAAGCGAAGGTCCTAGCTGTGTGGCTTCGATCTAAGGCTTTTGCACTACATCTGTGTTACCTTTAAGACGTCTTGTAGCATACATTTCTTACCTCTCGAAATAATTGCACTTTGCATCAAGGTCGACCATAAATTCCATCATAGCTTTGGACGATGGCCGTTTGCAGCGCTCCTCGGTAAATATCTCGAAAAATGACTTTTCCGTAGAATTAGGGTCTGGTTTTACCTGGAATACATAAAATACAAAAAATATGTATAATGATTTTATGTATGTGATCAGTAACATCGCCGCCTTCGGGTATCTGCAGGGATACACCGTGGGGGCATTGTCATTTCAGTGGCAAAACTAAATTTCTTATCTCAAGTCCTGTAATAACACCTAACCTAACAATTTCTGTCAAAGCTGTTTGTTAGCAGAACTAGGCACCTATAGATGAAGATCTCAAGATCATCTCCTACAGAACTTTTCCGTACATAACATATTTATAATAAAGTACTATTGATCTATTTTATTTATTTATTTACCACCAAATTATATTATTTTATTTTTTTTGTAATTATAGTTATAATTATATTTGTATTATTATATTATCTATATCAATAGTACTTTATTATAATTATGTTAAAATAAAAATTATTATTGACTATCAAGAATTCATTCGTATGTGATATTTTTTTGATGGCTGCCGTACAATTGTCGCTAAAAATCCTTGAGCGCTATGAAATTAACTTTTCCATTTTGTCTCCAAGTGTGGGTGTGGCATAAAAGTTCTGTTATCTGTTAGAATGAACACAAGCACACTGTCGGAGTATCCATTATTTTATTACACTATCGTGACAGGTCACTAATGTTATCAATTGTATTAAATTTATCACATTTTACCAAGTCTTTGTTTGGCGTGTCAAAACTATCACCATAACGTAACAATACTTAGGTACACAGCATTTTGTGATATCATCATCGAAGTTACGCCATAATGACGCTTTATTTATTTTAGAAAATGATAAAGATTACTTAATGTAGTGCTGAAAATTACTCATTGTTAAATTGTGAAAATACACAACAATAATATACAACTTTAATCGCGTTTTGACGTTCAGACAAAGTTATCGCGTCATTCCATCGTCATGTGATCGTCACATTATCGTCATTAAAATCGGAAATGTCAAGGTTATGTTATTCGACTATTTGGACAGGACAGGTGTTTGGACTATCTTATCTCGCTAATATTATTTATAGAAATACACGCAGAAATTTTAACTTGATTTGGTAAGAGATAGATGAACATTAATAATGTCAATGTTTGGTTTTGTGTTTCAATGATTTTATCCTATGAAAATATTTCGAAAGTCCAGTATTGATTTGCAAGATTTCTTACATACTGTTCGTCTCCCATACTGCAAAGCACTATAGAATATCTCACGCCCGTCATGGTAAAACTACGTACGGTAAGGCTGACTTTCCAGGGTGTACCGCGCATATAGGGTGTAAGCGGACCCTTCACGAAGCCGTCAACCAAGCATTCTATACATCAAACTAAGTAACCCTACGTAAAAATTATTGCTGGGAAACGACTTTTTTTTTGGAGTGAAACAGCAAATTTTATGTTAAAACTCAATGTAACGCACTCAAAACATTGTGCTGATGGATGCTTTTAATAGGAAATAGGTCATTGAGGTAATTAAAGTCGATTTATAACCTTAAAAACTAGTATTTAAAAAAAAACTTTTGAAAAAATTGGAACTTTGACCTTAAATATCTTACTTACTTTTAGGAACCTTCTACTTTCCTAGGGATGGTCAAGAACAAAAAAATATTACAATGACAGGGACAACAAGTACCTTTCGACTTCGTTAAGGGTCTTTTTAAACCCTTTATAGTCGACCTCATTGCTCTTTTTATGGCTGAATATCACGCACGTCATAAACAACAATGCCTATTTGTCTTTTTGATAATACTTACATAAGTTTCAACTTCAGTGAGGTTTAATTTTCTGGAAAATTACGTAAAAGAAAATAAAACCATGAGGTCAACTACTGACTTGAGAATCGCTACCTTCTCACTATTTATATGCGAGGTGTATTTGAAAGAATGCCGTATGTATACGGTCAAGTAATAATTACCTGCAATTTACTGAAAACTGTTGAGACCACTTCTCCGGTGTCGGTAGCGACTGCAACCAGAGAGAGGCCGTCCAATGCTGCGTCTGCGCACAGTTCTAACAACTCTTCTGCTGCCAAGGGATCCTTGTCCACCTCTAACCCAATACATGCTGCTTCAAATGGAATAAAACCTTCTCTTAGGACCTGAAACGTAAGAAAAAATAAGGTACTTTATTTGGTGCCCTAAAATGTGTATTATGCAAAAACAGAAGGTTAGAAATTTCGTTAAAAACTCACTCTCAGAGAACCAGGAAAAGTAGCAGCCGAAATAGTTTCGATCCTGTATTTTCCTGAAACAAAAAATAAAATATTATTAATTAATTATAGGTGAAAGAGAGACTTTATCTTCGTGGTGAAAAGTTCTGACTACATTATTAATATTGTTTCCTTTATTTATTTCTATACACATTAATTATAATTTATTTTATTTAAATTTACAAAAATATTTTCTTCATAAATAATTCAAATGCGAACAAAATCCCATCTACGTTAAATCGGTCTATTATAAAGATATAAAAACTTAAAGAAGAAGTAGATGTTAAATAATGAGGAGATGATGAAAATCCTCCAGGGCCAGCTTCATGATTCTACCCTGTATAGTTCCGAATTCTATACAAAAAATGCCGAGATGTTCAGTTGTCAGTTCGTTCATCAAACTATGAAATCTAATCAGTGTCCTGCTATTTAGGTTAAGGTTTCATTTGTCAGTATCATTTATTTATTTATTTATCATCAACTTTTATCACTTAACGATAAAGATTATAAAAGCAAGATCGAAATCATAGTTGTCATAATTTTCATTGTCATTATTGTCGAAGTTAACATCACTAAAATCGTCATAATTGTCATCGACACATCGTCATCACTGTCATCATAAAAATCGTCAGAATTGTCATCATCAATATTGTCAGCAACAACCTTGTCACTATCATCATCGTCATCATCGTAAAAGTCAACATCGTCATCACTGTTATCATCAACATCGTCAGAATTGTCATCATCAATATTGTCAGTAACAACCTTGTCACTATCATCATCGCCATCATCGTAAAAGTCAACATCGTTATCACAGTCATCATCAATATCGTCAGAATTGTCAAAGTTTGACAATTCTGACGTTGAAGTTGAAAAACTTTGTCACTATCATCATTGTAAAAGTCAACAGTGTCATCTTCAACATCGTCATTTTCAACATCGTTGTTAGAAAAGCAAATCAAACTCAAATATAAATCAAAACTTGCGTTTTCTAACCTAAAAATCTAACATTAAAATTACATAAATAACAAAGTTTAAAAAGATTAGCTAGAAAACCAAAGATTTACTAATAATCTTCTACACAACATGCAGTGTTCAAAGGTAATGAAGAAAATAGTTGAGAAAAAATAAGGTACAATAAAATAGTTAAAAACCATAATTTCCCATTTAAAGTTGGACAAAATTTATAATCCATTCATTTGAAGAGAAAAAACAATACACAAAAAAACTTACCGTCTGGAGTAGTAAACGACGTCATTTTTATTTTGAGAAAATAATCAAATATTCGTAAAACAAAATATCAAATTAAACACGTCTGATGCGCCAACAGTACTAACTATGTATGTGTCACCGACTGTGACTGTAGGCAATTATATGTCGACGCTAATCTTTACTCAACACACAATATCTCATGAGTTGTCATATTTCTAGAAGATACCCCACTGATAGTCTTAGTGTGATTCGGCAACAAAATTATCTTTGTTACAAAATTATATCGTTCCGTATTTATCTACTGGCGACATGTGAACTAGTCGCCACGATCGTCAATACTGTTGTAAAGGCCACAGCCAATTGATGGCGTTATTTTTTAAATGAATAAATTGTGTGCGACTTCCCATGTGGCATACTTCGTGTAGGTACGTAACTGAACCGCTAAGTGCGAGTCGGTAATAAAATAAGCGTTCCGTGGGTACTGTTGACCCGTTGAAAAACGATTGTATGTAGCGGAGATAAGAATGTTGAGATGGATGTGTGGAGTGACAAGAATAGATAAAGTAAGGAATGAGTATATTAGAGGAAGTTTGAAAGTGGCATTTCTTACAGAAAAATTTAAAGGAAGTCGACTATCTTGATATGGACTTGTAATGAGGAGGGATGAAACGCGTGTAACTAAAAAAAGTGATGGATGAAGAGGGAGAGGGAGCATAAAAAAAGATAAATGGACTGTGTGAGGAATGATATGAAAGAGAAAGGAGTAAGTGATGCCGTGACGTCTGACCGGCGAGAATCGAAGAAGAAAAAGTGTTGCGCCGACCCTATATAGAATGATACTTCAGAAGCTTTTTGATTCCGTCATACTTGAGGGGAAAACTCCACAGGCATGGTGCAGGGGTGTGGTGGTACTCTTCTTCAAAAAAGGCGACAATGCCCGGCAGAAGAATTATAGACCCATACCTTCTAAGCCATTTCTATAAGTTGTTTTCAACAATCATCCCGAACCAGCCGGATTCCATAATGACTTTAGCACCGTAGATCACATACATACGCTGCGGCAGGTTATACAGAAGACCGAAGAGCTTTCTCTCTGTTTAGCGTTTGTGGACTACGAGAAAGCCTTGGATTCGATCGAGACTTAGGTTGTACTGCAGTCTACCCAACAAAAACGCTACCATATCACTAGACTTTAGGACCAGACCTCGGAAACTATGCTATTTTTTAACAAAAGAGAGTTTTATTAACCGATAAAAGTTATTGATACTTCCCGAGAATTTGTGAGATTAGTCACATTGAGCTTTATTAGTGAGATTGAGATTTCTGACAGAGAAATCCAATTTTGGTGCCACTGATTTTCAGTTTTGGTAGGCACTTTCGATTTTGGTGGGCGATTTTCAATTTTGGTGGCCACACTAGACTTTGAACTAAAATATCTCAAAAAGTTATGGAGTTATTCTGAGACCTCTTAAAGATTCTTCCAGCTTGGACTTTCTATTCTTATACCACGTCCTTATTTTTCACGAAAACTAAAGAAAAAAGTTAGCCACCAAAATTTTACTTTGCCTTAACTATCAAAAGTCAGTCAGTCATGTCAGTCTATCTTAGTATCTTCAAATAACAGTGACCAACGGCTTAACGTGCTTTCCGAGGCACGGAAAAAGCCCGGTATGTAATGAATGGTTATCCATTCGCGGACTGACCATAGAAAGCATTGCTTAACCATAAAAATCAAAACGTGCCGCTATTATGATTTAACCACGAGCACCCCTGAGTAGGTAAGTTAACAAAAAAGTAATAAGATAGGTAAGATACCGCATCACCACATCACACATAGGATAAGATAGAGAAAATAAGCAAGGATTATCAAACATTGATAAAGCGTAATTAGTACTTTCAAAATTGATAAAATTGATGAAAAGTACAAACTGCTGTGTAATTGTAATTACCTAATGATGGTTATGGTTTTCGTCATAAATTACTATTTTTACATCAGCAACCCGTCACGGAAGTCAACATTTTCATTTTTTTTATTAAGCGTTGATAAATGCCTAAAGCATACCGCATCGTTCGGCCGTTCGGTTCAGCTATGGCTTGCTCCCACTAAAAGACACCGCCGTGAGCATACTGTCGCCTTGGTGGATAAGCCGTGAGAACTGCTACTCAAGCTATCCGGATATCAAGCTACTTTGCAATGTCATGCTAATTAATTTGGCAATGTCCGGGCTCATCTGAGACATTGCCGCCAATCATGAGGGCCGTGCAATTCGACGACGATATACTCCACGATCTATCGCCCACTGGCACCTCCTAGGGTGGCATCAGGAACCATGGCTCATCATCTACCGGTCCTCCTGCGACGAATCGTGTCAGCGAGAGAGTCCTCCCTCTTCCTTCCTCTTTTTCCAAATGTGTCGGGGTCGGCTTCCAATCTAACAGGATTTAACTGAATACCAAAATTTAACACAGAACGACTGCATATCTTACCTCCATAACCCAGTAACTGGGCAATACGATACTTTGGTAAGACTGGTTGTCAGACTTTTGGACCACTGACCTGTAAAGACTGTCAAAGATCTACGTAAATGACATCTGTGACTAACGGCTTAACGTGCTTTCCGAGGAACGGAGGAATCTCGATATGCAATAAATGGTCACCCATCTTGGACCTTGCCAAGCGTAGCTTAAAGCGTTTATCGAACCATGTTCTGATATTATTTAGCCACGAGCTCCTCTGTAAGTAAAATAGATTAAGTATAAATGATCGGATAGTGTCATTGTCCTCATTCTAACAGATAATGTTTATCCAACATCCGCACTTGAAACATAATGCAGTCTGTTTTCAGGTTGCGCCTAACTAAAGGGTTTTGTTATTATTGATATCCGTTTTGTAGACAATGACACTCCTTATATTTCACGCCCTGTCGGCTCTGTAATAAAATCCGCCGAAGAAGAAAAAATTGGAAATATTCCAACTGATTCCATTGCATTGCATGTTGCATTTCAACACTTGTGAAATGCAACATGCAACACTCACCCCTCTTTTTGCATCCGTTATTGGAGTCTTCTCCAGACATTTCTACTTTCGTAAAACATCTTGGAGCTGCAATCGCTGGCCGCTGGACCATTCCAGCGGCCAGCGATTGCAGCTCCAAGATGTTTCACTCTACGCTGAAGGACATAGGTCCTTCAGCGTAGAGTAGAGTAGAGTGGGTTGGTTAAGATAAAGAATCTTCATCTCATCTCAATAATCCGTGCCACTATATGTTAGTGGCACGAATTATTATAGCAAAGTTATTCGGCTTTGATGTGGAAGCGGCCAACGAACTGAGAAGATGCCAATTGCAATAAAAAGAGATGGAAAAATGAACCCTAAAACTATTTTTAGTGAGCCGAGCGAGACGTAATACAGAGCTTCTCTGACGATCCAACTGACAGCTTAGTTAAACAATCTAATTCTATTTCTGAATACGCGAGTTTATTATACGCGAGAACTGTTGGGGCAAACTAAAATGAAACTTATGCTCTAGTGTAAGTAGAAGCAAAATCATTGGAGAGCCGTAAATCATAACTAAGTATGTTTTTTTTGTTTATCACGCCTTTTCGCCTTAACGAATTAATGGATTTGAGTGAAATTTGCGTTTCCACGGGTTAATCATCGCAAAATCCACGCGTACGCAGCCGCGAGCAAAATTTAGTTGATAATATTACACATGTTATCACAAATGTTCATATTACTGAAAACTGTAATCTATGACCCAATTTTAACTGAACTGGCATATAATTTCTAGTCCAGTGGTCCTGTTGGAGGTCCAAAGACAGCTGGAGTAAAACTACTATAAAAAAATTAACTTTGAGGAAGTTCTTTCAAAAATTTATTTTTCTGTGTAAGTACGGAACTCTAAAAGAATATAACGAGTCTTTAAGGAAAATATAACTATAAAACCACGTGATACTTTGGTATCATAACTAGTTTTTATGATTAGATTGTTTTTACTTCTGTGTCGTGAGTTAAGAATGTTGTGATGTTACATTTTTACAATATTGAGAGTCATTGTTTACGTTTATTCGTAGTTTTTTATTTATTTGTTATTTAACATTGTAAAGAGGCTGACTTTAATTTTTACTTTCTTATTTTCCATCAGCAATTTCACAGCGGGAACTTTATGAGATAAGTATCCAATAGTCGTCGAAGAAAGTGTTACCCAGGTATCCATTGTCAAAGAAATTACTTGAGTTTAGGTATATTACTTATATCACCATTTTTAAGCAATAAACAAGAATTTCAACGAAGTAAGAACTATCAAAGAAAGCAAAGCCAAGAATTCTAACTTTTGACAGTTCTAAATTCAAGCAATTACAAAGTACAGAATAGAAATCGTATCTTAAGTCATAACTTTTACTCAAGTGCAAGACTTGTGACTGGACTGGACTTTGGACTTGTTTATAGATACCTACGGATACGGACGGATACGGTAAAATTCCATTTTTCTCACATCAAAAATGATGAACTTTTATACAAAATTCATTCCCAGACCTGGGATGGCCTCTTCTGGGGGGAATTCATAAAAACTCCTCAGTGCTTAATTTGTGCCATGTTTAAAAAAAATGCATTTAAGGTTCTTATCAGGAAAAAATTAGGCTCTACGAGAAGCAAAAGGACGGTCTTGAAACAAATCTACAAACAATTTATAAAAACGTATTTTATTTTGAAAGTAAAATTATACATTTGGATGTTTGGTATTAAATATAATTTAATTAGAACATAACAATGTGACATTTAACGTACAGTGTGAAGTTTTTATAACTCTTAAAAAATATTTTTATTCTATCTTATTGTAACAATATTCAATGTATCATACAGACTTCTTTGATTTAATTTAATCAATTCTTATAGCAGCGGCTTCAGCAAAGACTTCCCCTCCTAATCTTTCAGCATAAGATTTTCCATTGTAATAGAAATCGTTAAAAGACACCCTTATACCCACATTAAAATCTAGAACTTTCCCTATCTTCTGAGTCGGTTCCGCTGTCCACAGCGCTTGGCATATCTTCGGTATTTTTGATACTGGTTTTCTTGCCGCCATACTTGAGTAGCTCGGACCTAGATCTTGTACTGTCATTTGGGAAACTGGACCGTTCTTTAGCTTCTTCCCCAATTCGATTGATGTTCTGCATAGAATTGTGCCTAGTTTGTGGAATCTGTGCTCTTGGAGTGTTGCTAGAAACATTATCTCGAGACTGCAGTCGACGTTGTATCTGAAACAGAACAAAATAATAAATGATTATCAGTACCTATAAATGGATTCACGTACACACGTACAAGGTGGTAAAGCGGATAAATTTTTTATTGATGCTTTTTCAGAGATTGTCAATAGTTTCCGTTTTTCGCTCAAGTTGGCATCACGAGCTTCATGAGACCAGTTTAAGCTATCTGCAATATTTATAGGATTGCCACCCTAAATTGAAGATAAATATGTACTTATGTAAGTGGCGGGTGCTGCGGGACTGTTGGAAAGAGATACTTCGGCCTTGAAACACAAAGGGCAAAGAAGAAACATGGATGGGTTTTAATGAGTACAAATCTGACACTCCCTTCCGCTCCGCCCAGAGTGGGAAAAAAAGAAGTGTAGCTGTAGTTGGACACCCACCAAGCTAGATTGACCAACGACCTTCAAAAGATGGCTAGGTATCCATGATAATATTGTAATACCAAATGATTTGAAAAGAGTAACCATGGAGTTTCTTGCCGGTTCTTCTCCATAGGAAACGACCAACCCGAACCGTGCACCTTTTTGTCGACGTTTTATAAGTGCCCATCTAGGCCTATAAATATTGAGATCTTGATTTTTGATTTTACAGACTGGATGACTCCAATAGTGGACTGCGATAGTCTAGTTCCACAACCTAGTAAAAATAACAAAACAAAATAGACATAAAACTAGGTTAATGAAGGACAGGTGAATTATGCTTGAAGAATTCAAACTGTCTTCCCAAATAAAGGCCTTTTGTCAATAAGTCTTGCCCTAGCCTAACAGCGAATACAGTCCTAAATTTCCTTTAACAGACTCGTACTAATAATAAATACCAAATTCCCAGCACTGCTCCAAGATAGTTTCTAGAAAGACAATAGCAAGATCTTAATGGATCTCAAGTGGCAATCAGACTGGAGGGTCTTTGTATTCTGCAGCTATATGAAAAAGTTACCGTTTTCCAAGATAATGAATGGTTCTGGCATTTGAACTTTAAAACAAAGAATATGTTTCACAGAAGTGCACATACTTTCGTTTGTTATCAACGTGATAGTTTCTTTATTTCGCGTTTAGCTGGCAATTCATTATCACGTTTGAGAATTTTCTGGCAGTTTTTAAACTAAATTACTCCTAACCTTGCTCCATATTATGTGGTGGATTTGCAACAATGGCGAATAAAGACGATTTGAAACTGGTTTCGTAGTTCTCGAAAAATGGTACCAAATAAGTTTAAATTTTAGGAAAAAATACGAATCCGAATCATTTCAGCCGAAAGATGTCCACTGCTGAACATAGGCCTCCCCCAAGTGTCGCCACATTGACCGGTCCCGTGCGTCTCGCATCCAGCGGATCCCTGCAACCGAATCCGAATACATAAAATTAAATGCAGCATAAGGCGGTAGTCTTCAGTAAGACTCAAATAATTCCTAGATAGGCTATATTTGAATATTTACTCTTAATCTAGACAGACTCCATAAGCTGACATAAGAAGGGAAATTCCATTATAGGAAAAATACCCACACGCTCATACCTCAACATAATTGCTATAAACAACTATATACCTATCTTCGTCTATTACGAATAAACAGTATATAAACGGCTTGAGCGTATTCATTCATATGTCTACCTCAGTGTACATACAATCATAAATAGGCTTCCGTGATCGACGGTCGACCACTTTTCAACCTTATTTTTTAGGGCATAAGAGTGAAAAGATCGTCAGTGAGCTCGGTAGTACATACTTGTATGCTATTACCTTGGCAATGACAATGCATGACTGAGAGCCGTGACATGTTTACGTTAGAACTAGACGTAGTATGTAATTGTAGCTATAAAAGTTTGTTTATTTTTTATATTGTTTAGTTTTTGCAAAATCTTCTTCGTGTTCGTGTACTGTTACGTTTTTTTTTAATAATACTTCGCAACCTCCACGGCATCATCATCATCATCATTTCAGCCAAAAGACGACCACTGCTGGACAGAGGCCTCCCCCAAGTGTCGCCATATTGACCGGTCCCGTGCGACTCACATCCAGCGGATCCCTGCAACCTTTACCAGGTCATCGGTCCACCTAGTGGTAGGCCTTCCAACGCAACGTCTACCGGTTCGCGGTGGCCACTCCAGAACTATTCGGCCAAATCGGCCATCCGTTCTGCGAGCAATGTGCCCTGCCCACTGCCATTTAAGTTTGGCTATTCTTCGGGCTACGTCGGAACCTTGGTTCTCCACGGCATCATCTGCGACAAACCAGAGCTCACATTGCCTACAGGTTTTTGGGGTACTGAAAGCAGGGAACAAGAAAAATCCATAAGTGCCGCCTCCTACCTTTTCGTCGAAAAGATTTTTTACAGTTCTAATAGTTTAAAACATGTATTTCAAAGAGACTCCATCTCATACTGCGATTTTTAGCTCCCCTTACGTGCGTCCACACAATGATCACTGGGACCATTTATTTTATAACCTTCATCTACTTGCAAAAAAGGACGTCGCCTACGGACAAAAACAAATGAACCACGACACGGCCTAAAAACAAGAAAATAACCATGTCTCCTATTGGGGCTCATAAAGCCAGAATATGCATATAAGATGAACTTCTGGTTTCATTATGTCAAACGAGATTACCGGAATTAATGAGACTCATGCATTACGGTAGCTGTAATACGGGAGATGAATTTGCTGAGAGCTTCACAGCTTTACGTTTTAGTCCTGTACTTATACTTACCTACTGTGTATTAAATTAAGAAGATGATGAGAGAGACTCCCATAAAGAAAATTAGAGGGAGAAAGTTCGAGGTCCTACTAACGTTAGTACTTACAAATACGGCGTGGAAGGACTATCGACGCAAAAACCCTTAACCACGTATTCAGTACGACATTCCGAACAAAAAATTTGAAAGTTTTTCATAGAATTCAAAAAATATGCTGTTTCCTACCAAAGTACAATAGGTAGGTACTTATATGGTCAAAATTAAAATTAAATTATTTATTTATGTACACACAAAATCCTTAACAGGACATTAAATTAAGATAGAAGAGCACAAAGGTACTGTTTATTACAAAATGTAAGGAACGGCTGTTTTTTTGTTTTAAATGACCGATGAAAAATGGCGTCGGTGTTCCTACCCTGTATAATATCGCAGAAGATAATAAGTCTTCACCATATTTTAGAAAACTAAAAGTAAACTAAGATAAATCTATATCGCATAGATCAAGGACAAATAAAGATTCACGGCCGCAAAGAGATCTAATGAACGAGAACTTGACAATTAATAGAAGTAGAAAATACAACCAAAACGACGGAAATGCTTGAAATAAAGATAAATATTTAATCTTTTTGCAAATCAACATCAACCTATCCTTTTTCTAATTAAATTATATTGGGGTAGGCCCAACCTATTAACCTGTAGCTGCACTACAAAAAGTACTACAGCAACATAGAACAAAAATTACTACAGCGCCATCTATGATACAGACGATGAACTAAACATCGAAATACGCCTAAATCCTACCTACATCGAGCAAGTAAAGTTATTCGCGACTTAATACTATATAGAAGAACCCGACAACAACTGTCGGGCAGTAGCCCACCGCACATAACACCGGTCTGGTCGGAGGATCCTCCCTTTTCTACGGGCGATGAAGAACTTTACACACCACACACCAGTTCTTCATACCTCCAAAAACCTATCAACCTGTTTTCCATGCAGTGCCTGCCCATTTTAACTCCAACACGAAACGCCTTTGGGATACCGTGTAACTCTGTATTTTGGTCTGATATCCTGTGATAACTGAATGTAAGACTTTCGGGGTTTTGACTTCCTGTAAGACTGTCAAAGACCTAGGATGAACAGTCACAACCAACGGCTCCCGCATGTTTTATGGGAACTGGAAATTTATTATATTATATCTCATTAAGAAATAACATTAATCACTTACTGAAAAACTAAATTTAAATAACATATTTATGAGCGTACAGAAATCTGCGTTCATAGTAACGAATTAACAAATAAAATGAGGGTAAGCGATCACACTAACATCTCCAAATGATTTTAAACCATAAAATGTTGGAGGTTAAGCTCAAAACCGAATGAGAAAATTTGACAGTTTGTGGTAACTTGATGTGCTGGCGACTGTGTACCAAGCAAACACATATGCAAACTAAAAGTGAGTTATTTTACTAGACGTGGCAATAGGTAGGTACATGGCAACGTACTAACTAGTATTTTTTGCGAATAGTTATGTAAGGGGTATCGTAATACCCAGTACTAACTGGTTGTGGAGGTCAGATAGGCAGTCGCTCCACGTAAAATACTGGTATTCAGCTGCATCCGGTTAGGCTGGAAGCCGACCCCAACATAGTTGGGAAAAGGCTAGGCAGATGTTGATGTTGTGTTATGTAAGAAAAACTTATTGCTATGGAGATAACTAGTGGTTTCATAGATGGTCCTTACTTCTCAAAGAAATTACACCTGCCGTCGACTTCTGCCATCCATTCTATGAGAGCTCGGGATGATGGCTGTGTGCAGCGTTCTTCAGCGAATATTTCGAAGAATGGCTTCTCTGATGAGTCTGATGTTGCTACCTGAAATCATAGACATTGTGGTAATAAATTTCTGTGTCTGTGTGTGTACTTTGGTAAAGGTATTATCGGAAATAATGTAGGTACAGTCTTTTCACATTAATTTTACCCCTGACGTTTCAAACGCATTGTGATTCTTTATTCTTGTAACATTTTTTTTTCTTAATCTCACCATGCTTTTTCATATCACTTCGAAATTGATAGAATTGTGGATATTGGCGTTATTGCCTTAAAAGATTTTGTCAAAATCGCAGTGATATTAAATTTTGTTTGATGGGTTGCTGCTGTTAAAGGTAAAATAATTTTAAAATAACTGTAAGTATTTTTTCTGATTGTTGTTCATTGTATTCACGGTTTATGTATTTTTTTTATCTTAAAGTGTTTCGTCTTCGACCAAAGTATACTTAGACATCAATACTTAAAAGTCACGGAAACGAATTACAATAACAAAGTAGTCGCTTAGCATTCATTACTTCTGTTAATTAGTGACAAGCGGAATAATGAGGGTCGGAGTTTCACGTGCAAAACAAAAAAGTCAATAAGTAAGCTGAAATTATGTCTAATCTACTTTTCGTAATTATTCATTCTTTTCAATTTCGGGACAGGTTTTTCGTTTCTGTTTGTTTATTTTGTAAGGCTTTTTGACGCAAGATTTGTTTATTTTTGCTAAGAATTGTTTAGTATACTTTTCTTTTCTTTTTCGTAAAAAATGAAGGAAATGGGATTAATTCTAAAAGCATATACTGTCACTTATGAGATATCTTCCGTGATTGTTCATTATTTTGGGGAAGATATCCCGTAAGTGATAGTTTATGTTCAGTTTTAAACCGTGTAAGCTTTTTTTTGATGGATGTCTTCAAATGATCCTCCCGCTCTGGGCGGAGCGGAAGGGAGTGTCAGACTTCTACTGACTAAAATCCATCGTTGTTGATTCTTTGCCCTTTGTGTTCCAGGGCCGCGGTATCTCTTTCGAATAGTCCCGTAGCCCTGGCAGGCATCGGCCCTTGCGGACCCCTTCATTGTTGCTGACATCAAATCAAATCAAATAATTTATTACTTTGCAAACATGGGTGATAGGATATTCTTTTATAATGAGGTTAATGAGGATATCTCTTTGAGGCGCGCGTGAACACCAACGCGCCTGTCGCCATAAGCCGGCCGGACGGTGAGGTAGTCCATTACTCACCGTCCACAGGCCCGAAACCGTGAAAGCTTAAAAAAGTGTTTAATCCTATAAGTTTTATTTTATGCCTTCGATATAAATATACGAGTACATAAGTAATGACAGAACTAAACTAAAATATAAGTATTTAAACTTTTATGCTCACTAACAAATAAACAATATCGGGAACTCAAAACAAGCAGTAAACATGGTACCTGTATCTTATTAAAAGCAGCTGACACGACTTCTCCTGTGTCAGTAGCGACTGCTACAAGCGACACACCGTCCAATGCTGCGTCTGCGCATAGTTCTAACAGTTCCTCTGCTGCCACTGGGTTCTTGTTCACCTCTGTACCGATACACACTGATTCATCTTGACAGAAGCCTTCCCTTATCACCTGGAACATTGAAATAAGAATTAAAACTTTTTGCACTTCATGACCTCATGACTACATTAGTGAGTGGAGTTCGCGTAGCTGAATTTTAGGGCCAATCTTTTTTTGCCATCGACCCGCTAAGACGAAAAAATCCTACCTTCAGGTTTTTGTTATCATTTCGGTTTTGTTTTTCTTTAAAAAAACGTTGCCCCACAAATATGCTGCACAAATCATGTGTAGTTACGAGTACTTAAGTGTCATTAACAAACGTAGTGTGAAGTACTCTTTAAGCAAATAGAAGTATCTCTTCAGGTTAGTAAGCAGTTAGGGGAGATCATAAGGAAGGGAGCAAATGTGTACTACCGGGCTCACCGACGGACTGCCACTTTTCACCCTTATCCCCTACGTAATAAGGTTGAAAAGTGGTTGACCGTCAACCTATCCGAGTGCGCTCGGATTATGGGTTGCCACAACACAAGTTGCGTCCGAACAGGTATCCGAGTCCACTCGGTCCGAGCATACTCTGATCGTGTCAACGCGGCTTCAGTGAGCGCAGTAGTACGGACGCCAGCACATCAAGCTAATACAATCTGTCAAATTTCTATAATAGATTTTCAACTTTATCGCTAAAGCATTAAGTTCAAAGTTGATTATGATAATTTGACAGTTTACATAGTTTAGTTACATAGTTTATTTGGCCCGAAATTTTTAGTTTTAATTAAAAATATTTTCTCGTCGATAGGTTCCATCAAACAACTGTTGGTTCAAGGCGTAAAATAATTTGTGTTGAATGCTAGACGGCCCAAATTTTCATGTTTTTTTCCAATGATTTGCTTTAAGCGATTTAATTTACGTTAAACTAAAGAATTCGATCATTTTATTTCACCACTCGTCAGAAAGGCTTTAATTTTACAGTAAAGTCATCATCTGCCTAGCCTTTTCCCAACTATGTTTGGGGTCAGCTTCCAGTCTAACCGGATGCAGCTGAATACCAGTATATTACATGGAGCGACTGACTATCTGACCTCCACAACCCAGTTACTACTGGGTAATACGATACCCCTTGGCAAGACTGGTTGTTAGACTTTTCGGGCCACTGACTACCTAACGACTGTCATAGATGTTTTGACATGGAAAGAAAAATTCTAGTGAAAGCAGGGTTTGAACCTGCGACCTTCCGATTCAGTACACAGGATGTCAAAAAAAAAAAAAAGACTGTCATAGATTTACAAATGACACCCGGGACCAACGGCTTAACGTGTTTTCCGAGGCACGGAGGAAACTCTGTATGTAATGGGTGGTCAACCATCCACAGACCAACCTAGGCAAGCACGGCTTAACCTAAAGATCGACCCGAGCGGCTCTTATTATTTAGCCACGAGCTCCTCAATTAATTTTACATTAAAGTAACTTACTTAAAATATTTCACTTTAACTTGGAGAGACGCAGCAGTAAAATGAAACTTCGGAACAAAACTAAATAGTCTTACTGTATTCGCGGAAAATACTCACTTTTAATGCACCAGGGAAAGTAGCAGCTGACAGAGATTCTATTCTGTATTTTCCTGAAAGCAAAGAGGAAATGCAATCCGTTTAAAAAATAGTACTATTTTACACAGTCCTTTGTTTGATTTTTTTTTCTTCTGCAAAACGAAAAATGGATAGACTTTTAGTCACTATGGCAAGATAAAATCTATATTTCTAGGTACCGATATCTATTGTTTTAGTTTCGTTAACTGCCTCGTTAGCACAACTGTTGACCATGACGTCCTGGGTTCGATTCCCACGTCGGACAAAGTGTTATTGGGTTTTTCCATCAGGAGTTTCTCGGTATCAGCCACGGAGTCTGGAATTTGTTTTGATAGCGAGAGGCTTGCACTCTATAACTTGGGACTTGAATATAACATAACATCACACCTGTAATCCCCGAAGGGTTTAGCAGAGGTGTACCTTATAGTACACCCACATTTCGCCAGTTATGTTTAAGTCCCATGAACAGGGGGTGAGCCTATTGCCATAACTGACTTGAACATAACTGTCGAATTGTGGCTGTTCTATTAGGTACACCTCAGTCTATCTCTTCAGCCTATTACAGGCGTGATGTTATGTTAGGTGTTTTAGTATCAAGTACGGATCGAGAAGGATAGAAACTTCCGGAGCGAGGAAAAACTAGGATTGGGTTTATTCGGTTTGAAACAGGGATTCGAATTGAAAGCGATAGAGGTTGGGTCTTATCGTGTAGGGCCTACATGTATGTACCAGTGGCGAAGGTTCCATACATCTCGATTCCTACCGGCTTCCCTTTGAAAAATGTCGCAGTCAGTATTCTATAGGCAATTAATATAATCACATTAAAGATTATGTACTCCGGCTTACCTCTTACAAAAATTGACCCTTCGCTACTGGCATGTACCTACATACATCCACGTGGTCTGTGGCGCTTTACATTATGATGGTATACATAATTATTATTAAAAGGATTTCTAACCATTAACCAATATGTAATGATTTCCGCCATGGGATCTGGAGGCGATAGTCCTCGCACGCCTGCACGAATGGCGCGCGGAGGCACTACGTCGGGAGGAAACTCCGCTGCCGCGGCAAATTTCTGCTCAGCGGACTGACCTCCGGCGTGATCTCATGGCGACATGGAGAGAGCGACTGTCGCAACCCCGTGCAGGGCACGCCACCATAGTGGCGATAAGTCCCCTCTTTGAGGAGTGGCTAGAGAGGCGCCACGGCGCCCTCACCTACCGCCTGACGCAGGTCCTCACCGGACACGGTTGTTTCGGGAGGTTCCTGCACCGAATCGGGCGGGAGGAAACGCCCGGGTGTTTCCACTGCGAGGATCGTCCGGAGGACACGGTGGAGCACACCGTGGAGGTCTGCCCCGCTTGGGCGGAGCACCACCGTGTCCTCGTAGCGGCGATTGGCGGCGGCGATCTCTCGCGTCCGGCCTTGGTTCAAGCCATGGTCCGGAGCGAGAGGGAATGGGAAGCCGTCACCTCCTTCTGCGAAGCAGTCATGCTAGTGAAGGAGGTGGCGGGACGTGAGAGGGAAAGAACCTCACGTCCCAGTCGCCGCGGGAGACGCCCTGGGCGTTGGGGGTCACGTGGTGGCTCCCGGCCACCGTAGGCGCGGGCCTGTGGACGGCGAGTTATGGGCCAGCTCGCCGTCCGGCCGTCTTATGACGACAGGCCGTGTCGACGGCGCGTTCGTGTTCCACGTGCGCCTCAAAGAGATGTCAGCAAATAAGTAGGGGTCCGCAAGGGCCGATGCCTGCCAGGGCTGCGGGACTGTTCGAAAGAGATACCGTGGCCCTGGAACACAAAGGGCCAAGAAGGAACATGGATGGGTTTTAGTCAGTACAAGTCTGACACTCCCTTCCGCTCCGCCCAGAGTGGGCGGGGGTCATTTGATGATTTCACATCCGGAAAAAAAAAAAAAATATGTAATGATTTATGTGCTGTTGGTTTGTGTTTGATGGAAAATGTGACAAAAAAATGCGCAACAATCGAAATATCTTCTTTTATTAGGTAGTCCAACAGTGATAGCCTAGTGTTGTCACCGTCGAACTGCCAAGCCATAGGTCTCGAGTTCGAACCCAAGACATGCACCTCTGATTTTTTAGAATCATATGCGTATTGTATATTTATCACCTGCTTCGGTGAAGGCAACATCGTTAGAAAACCAAACCAACAAGCCTTAGGCGGGAATTATACAGAAATGATGTAAGGTGAAGGCACGGAGCAGGCTCAGGGCAGACGAGGAATTTATAACGAAACGAAAGAACGGCGTGCCTGCGCTGCGCCGCCGCTTGAGTGTAATTCACGATGCGTCGCCTACGTACATTTTGTATAAAAACGTTTTGAAGCGGCATCATGCCTGCGCCACGCCTTCATCTTACGCCGTTTCTGTATAAATTGCGCCTGTGAGATATTTCTCGAGGGCATTTAAAAGTCAAGTAACCTATGGGTGGCATAAAAACGCTGACACTAGGTTAGGCACTAAATCACATGCAAAAGAAGAAGGTAGTCCAAATCAAAAAAAGATCAATGCCTTTTCTTCTATGAGAATAGATTAAAAAATAGAAAAAAATTTTTAGAATAGAATTTTCAATTCTCATAAAATTCGCATTCAAAAACTGCAAACAGTTTTGAAAATGTGGAACTACCATAAAAAAGACACTGAGAAAACTAACCTACATACTACTCGTATAGTGTACGGTATAAAGCTCTTCGTTTGCTTTGAACGGATGGTTCCCAAATCCCGAAATCTGTAACATTGTCGTTTCGTATATCCGCAAAAAAGACAAAAAATAAGAGGGATTCCCGGGTTGTCAGATTTTAGCTTTCCTTTTTAAAACCGGACATTTTCTGTGAATTCATACAAAATTGGACCGGACATAATTGTATAGAATACATTGGATATGATGAGGATTAGTAAGTATTTTATCGTGATTATAATATTTACGTTAATAAAGATTATAGATTAAATATTATCATTTAAATTAGTCAGTATTTATAACATACTAATCCTGTTATGAGTTCCAATTGGTATTTAGCCCAAGTTGGTTTGCAAACATGGCTTATATAAAGGGTGTAAATAGACCCTTAACATAAACGAAAGGCACTTGTTCTCCCCGTCACTGCGATATTTTTTTTGTTCTAGACCATACCTGGGAACCTAGTTACGGAGATATTGGGGGTCAAAGTTCCAACTTTTTCACAAGTTTTTTTTTAAATACATGTTTTTAATGTAAGATTTTTACTTTACACACCTCCACGACCCTCGTACTATTCAATCCATTCATCAGCACAATGCGATGAGTGCTTTCCATCGAGTCCTACCGTAAAACGTGATATTTCACCATAAAAAAAAAGCCGTTTCCCAGGAATAATTTTTGCGTAAAGTTACTTAGTTTGATGTACAGAATGCTTAGTTGAAGGGTCTGTTTACACCCGGTATTTTGACTACAAGTCAATAAGTATTGAGTACAGAAAACGAAGCGCAGACCCGTGATTTCGTGACCGATGGAAGGAATGGAGATGGGCCATTGCCCAGCTGTGGGACAATACGGGCTGGTAACAATAATGTACTATGAAACAGAGTGTCGATTATGTTTCAGTTACAATGCTTCGTACCTATAAAGACAATCACTTCCAAACAAAACTACTACACACTCTGCTTGACATACATTTTGTTTGGATGTAGTAGCGGAACCGGTCTTGATAACAACACTGTCACTAGTTTTTTACCTATTTTTTCCACATAAACTCGACAAACGATAGACTCACAAACAACATAATACACAATACTAACCGTCCTCCGTGGTAAGCCACTCCATTTTCAAAATAAAAAACAAAACAATATCAACCTTAAACGTCAAAAAATTTTATTTGAATATGGAACGTGCGCACGCGACGGTGCCTAGTAATCTACTAACAAGTAAGTAATCTATTGGACAATTGAGTTGTGTTTGTGTGCTAAGTGAGAACACAATCATGCTTGTGTCAATGAACTTGCGTGTCCCTATGACCTTGACCTTAGAAGGTTATAATGTTAGAATGTTTTAGGATTATAATTGTGGATAGTGAACTTGTAGCTAAATAATAACAGCCGCACAGGTCGATCTTCAAGGTTAAGCCGTGCTTGCCTAGGTCGGTCTGTGGATGGGTAATCATCATAACAAACCGGGTTTCCTCCGTGTCTCGGCAAGCACGTTAAGCCGTTGGTCCCGGCTGTGATATGTAGATTTTTGGCAGTCCTTACGGTAGTCAGTGGCCCGAAAGTCTGACAACCAGTCTTACCAAGGAGTATCGTATTACCCAGTAGTAACTGGATTGTGGAGGTCAGGTAGGCAGTCTGTCCTTGTAAAATACTGCTATTCAGCTGCATCCGGTTAGACTGAAAGCCGACCCCAACATAGTTGGGAAACGGCTAGGGAGATGATGAGTCGTTCTGGTGAGGGGGTCGTCATAGGATCAGATTGGTCAGATAGACAGCAGTCGCTCCACTAAGAATTCAGGTAATCAGCTGTATCTGCTTAGACTGAAAGCAGAGTCCAGCATAGTAGATATAATGCTACATATAATTCACCTGTTAGTAAAAAAATATAAGTTTATTTTTCTACGAGTAGCATTCTTCCGTTTCACTTTTATTTTATGTAGTCTTGATATGGGCATCGGTCATTGTACTATAATGACTGTGTTTAGGTTTAAACGCTAACATTATTTATCGTATACCAGCTGTTCCCGGCATGCATTGCAATGCACCTTTTCCTACTACCTACTTACCACCTACCTACCACCTACCTACCTATAAATAGTATCCTATATCCGTCTCCTGGCTCTAAGCTACCTCCTCACCAAGAGATGAGAATGCTAAGGGGGATGTGTGGTGTTACGCGAATGGATAAAATAAGAATTGAGTATATAAGAGGAAGTCTGAAAGTGGCGCCGGTGACTGAAAAGTTGTGTGGTAATCGGTTGTCGTGGTATGGGCATGTGATGCGGAGGAATGAGGAAAATGTTGTGAGGAAAGTTTTGAGTATGAATGTGGATAGGTATATGAGTAGAGGAAGACCAAAGAAACGATAGATGGAATGTGTAAAGAATGATATGGCAAGAAAGGAGGTGTTTGGCGAGATGACGAGTAATAGAGAAGTATGGAAGAAGAAGACATGCTGCGCCGACCCCAAATGAACTGGGATAAGGGCAAGAGAATGATGATGATGTAGGTAGAATAATGTATGATGCCTGTACTAGGATATTCCTGTGTCACAGGCTGCAGGAGCTCTAACAGTATGCTAAAATACATTGTTAGTACATTTTTCAACCTGATAACCCCGGGCGTAAGGGTGAAAAGTAGTCGACCGTTAATGTCTTCGGTTGTACATATTTCAGCCAGCACAGCAATATTTAAGTATCTACTATACACTTTTATGTACTCTTCTAAGTTATGACATCATTAAGTTCTCAAAAGAGATATTTATCTCAGAGCTACACGAGAAAATCTTAAAACATATTTTTGATCCATTTTATGAATTTATCCCGAGCTAGAATAAATTAAGTAGCGTCTCGTTTAATCATAATCTCTGTAACTGACAACTTATTTAATACACGGCCGATTAATTTTCTAGTATACAAAAGAGAATAAGACGAAAATATCAAACACAAAAATATCAAGGAGAAATATCTTCATAAAAAACGAGCTCAATTCAAAAACACCGAAGGCGATTCTTTCATAAATATAATCAGCTTTCAGCGTGAAATTTATTATTTTGATGAATGACATTATGAAGTACAGATGGCTATGTTGTTGGTATTTTATATTTTCGTATCTAGCTTCTGGGCAAGATTAAGGTGAAACCCTCAGGTTAGCCCGCGAAATTAGAATTTTCTTAGGTTTTTTGCAGGTCAGTTTCAGACTATATGTGAAACAAAATATGATTCGCGACCGTAACAGGTATGTAGTTCATCATCTGCCTAGCCTTTTCCCAACTGTATTGGGGTCGGCTTCCAGTCTAACCGGATGCAGCTGAATACCAGTATTTTACATGGAGCGACTGCCTATCTGACCTCCACAACCCAGTTAGTACTGGGTAATACGATACCCCTTGGTAAGACTGGTTGTCAGACTTTTTGGGCCACTGACTACCTAACGACTGTCAAAGATCTACAAATGACACCCGGGACCAACGGCTTAACGTGCTTTCCGAGGCACGGAGGCAACTCGGTATGTAATGGGTGGTCACCCATCCACAGACCAACCTAGGCAAGCACGGCTTAACCTAAAGATCGATCCGAGAGACTGTTATTATTTAGCCACGAGCTCCTCCGTAACAGGTAACAGGTATGTAGTTATAGAATTATAATCATTAATAAAACCCTCCAAGTTCATGACTTTTTCATGAAATACTCATTCAATGGGATTATATGAACTTAGAGGGTTGTATTGATGAGTTTAATGACTATAACTCTGTAAAGCCATATTTTTACGGTCGCGAATCATATCTTAATCAACATACTCGTACAACCTGACGCTGACCTGTAAATTGCAAAAAACATAAGAAAATTTAAATTTCGCGGGCTGCTTTGGCGCTTCCACCTTAGTTGTGATTTTTTCAGGGACTGAAATCGTCATCCACAATGGATAAGAAGACTATTATGGGATATGGAGGAAAGGAGGATTGCTCGATATCAGAGGAATGTACAGCAGGGTTTCAGAAATCTGACATAACCCATTACCGCCAAACAAAGAAATCACGAAGATTTCCTCGAAGAAATAGGTTGGTCCGTAGATGGGTGACCACCCAATTACATACCGCCTCGAAAAGCACGTTACGCTGTTGGTCCCGGCAGTCACTTTTAGATCTTTGACAGTCATTACAGGTAGTCAGAGGCCGGAATGCCTCATAACCAGGTAATGAGGTACGGTCAATCATGTAAAAAAAGTTGCAAAAAAATCCCGTTCCACAGTATTTTTGTTGTTTTTCATTTTTATTCATAACATCCTTGATAAACCAAGATTCAATGGTGTATTGCTCTAAACTTGCATGTCTTTCTACTCCGTTCTCACATGAAATATGTATAATCTCAACATGAATGATTTAACCAAGATTTTGTAACAATATTATGATATAAAAAAAATACTTTATTTCAGACCTTGATCCATATAAGGGAAGAAAAAAAAAGGGTGTCCATGGAGTTTCTTGTCCGTTCTTCTCCATAGAGATCTACGCCTTGGGCAACTACAGTACTTTCACAAGTTATTATGCCTTGTGCGTATGCCTTGTGTGCCTTTATTTGACATTCAATCTGCCTGTAATGGTGTAATTGAAATAAATGCTTTGAGTTTTATAAGTTTGAGTTTGAAACGATGAAAACAGCAGTAGGAAATATTCATCATTGGTATACATCCAGTACCCACGTAAATTCGAAGTTACTCTCGGTCTACGAAGGTCCGTACCTCATTTAGTATTCAGAAAAACGTCACATGTACGACCTAGCCGCTACACATTTTATCTTGGGTAGCAAGTCGAAATATTTCACTGTAGGTTAAGTCAGTAAGGCCAAATTTATCACAGTCGGTGAAATATAGAGTAAGGTAAGGTACTGTTTCAAACTATATCTCACGGGCTTAGCTCATGTAGGAAAAATGTCGTTTCTATTACGGTTTTTTGAGGACTTTTAAATTGGACCAATGCTGTGTGATTTGTATATTCCAGTAAGAAATCATGCCGTGATTTAAGCACGGTGAAATGGAAGATCGTGACCCAAACTTTTACCATGGAATCAGTACATGATTCTAGCCCTAGTGTCGAAATGTATCCGTCGGTAAAAAAAAAAATCTTGTACTGCATCTATAGTTAATGTGGTTATCCCATACATCGCCCGACCGTTCGGACGAGCGGCGCTCACCGCCTCTCCGCGCGGCGCACAGCCCAAACATCCGCTTCGCCGTCTCCGTACGACCGCGTGGACGAGCAGAGTGCGTGCGAATCGCCTAAAGTTTTGTGTCACAATGTCCCATACACCGAAGTAGATCCACTTTTACTAAGATTAAATAATTTTTTATATCAAATATAGCTTGTTTCCAGATCGTCTCGCCACCTCTTTCTGGGCCGGCCTCGGCGGCGCCGTCTATCTTCCGGCAACCATCGCGTGGAGACTTTCGCCCAGCGGTCATCGTGCATACGGCTGACGTGACCCGCCCAATCCCACTTTAACCTAGCAGCCTTCTTGCCAACGTCCATTATTCCCGTTTTGGAACGCAGCGTGGTGTTACGAACCCTGTCTTGTCTTTTGACACCCAGAATGCTGCGTTCCATTGCCCGCAAATGTCTAGACGATCTGGACGCGTACCGCGAAGGCTGGTTCGAGGAGGTGCGGGAAAAGAGCACATGGAAGGAATTGGGGGAGGACTTTGCCAAGCAGGATAACAAAAAAAAAAAAAAAAATATTGCTTGTTTAACATTTTACAAACTCGTACACATATTTATAAAAGAAAACCTACATCTTCACAAAACATTTTGCTCAAATTCTCGATTTATTTCAACATCTCACACAAAATATTGCTTATATTCCAATAAAGTTAAAGCTGAGACACTCGAACAGCTTCAATGATATGACAACTCAGGATCTAGCAATATGGCTGATGCAGTTCAATGCAATCAGCAGGCGCGCCACGCCAACGAAATTCAATTTCTCAAGTGCTAACAGCTATCGCGGTTATAAAGTATTCTCACATTTTAACAGGAAGAATTCCTTAGCCCTCTCACAGTAGTTTTAAGAGCTTTTTACATTTCACAAGGATGTAATAAAAGGTGATAGATTTCGAGTACTCTTGTCTAGTTGGCGAGATTCGAGAATTTTCGCATCTGCATCGGGTTCCTTGATCTCGATACGATCGCACGTGTTTTGAATGCTGAGGAGTGTAAAATAGAAAAAGTACACAAGGACCAAAGTTTTGACGAGGATAGCGAAAGTCTTATGAAGTTTTCAAAATGAGTGGGCATCACATTGTATGACGTATAGCTGTTATCCTCATCAGAATATTTTTGGAGGATACTAAAAAGTTTTTCAAGTATTTTTTTTATACTAAACAGGCTTGCATTTGGCCGCAACTAGCCTGGTGTGAAGCGATGATGCAGCCTAGGATGGAGCACTCTGGCCTAGAAGAAATTGATTCTCTCGAACTTTGAATAAATCCAGATCATTATAATGATCAGGGAACAGAGAATATCTGCTGCCCTGATCCCATTCTCAAATAATAATTGCATTAATCACCAAACAGTATTTTTCTTTTTAACCAAAAAAAATGTTGCCGGCATTAAAAACACCATACAGCCTTCACGCAATAAAAACGTCTGTGAAATCATTGTGTTGCCCGTCACGAGCAGACTTAATGAAACACATCAGGCTGCGAGAGGTACGAATCACGAATTCTAAACACGAATCAACCTTGTTAACTATACGACTGTCAGCCCACTTCATTTCCCAAAGAAAATTGCCTAGATATGTACGTTTTACGATAGATGAAGTAAAACAATTTGTTAAATAATATTTCTTAATGATATTCTATGAGTGTGCATTTGGAGTTATGATATTTTTAATTCAGAATTTAAAAAAAAAACCTCTGACGGCCTCTTTGGTCTAGTGGTTGCAGTCACGACTGCTGAGCATGAGGTCCTGGGTTCGATTCCCGGGTCTGTGGCAAACAGGACCAGGGTTTTGGAGTTTCCCATCAGGAATTCCTCAGTAGCAGCCATGGTGTTTGGATTTGTGCCCGGTTGATGGCAATAAGCTCGCCCCTTATGGCATGGGACTTAAACATAACTGGCAAAATGTGGGTGGACTATTAGGTACACCTCTGTACAACCCTTACGGGATTACAGGCGTGATGTTGAATTATGTAATTAGAAAAATTGCAGAAAGTGTAATTGAATCGTGGATTTATTAAGTACTAGAAACGATGGATGGACTGTGTAAAGAATGATATGGCAAGAAAGGAGGTGTCTGTAAGGCGAGATGACGAGTAAAAGAGAAGTATGGAAGAAGAAGACATGCTGCGCTGACCCCAAATGAATTGGGATAAGGGCAAGAGAATGATGAAGCTTCTTCAAGTGGATATCTTCAACAACGGCCATTCACTTACCTACAGTACCAAAGGAATCACAGAAGCGTTACCTTACTGACGAAGCTGAGGTCATCGTCACCATGGCCTTACAAGCTGGAACACATTAGTGCTACTTCGTGGTGGAAACAGGCACCTACTACGTTGACCCGCAATCCTAATTTAACCACCCTAATCATCACTTGCTTCGGTGAAGGATAACATCGTGAGGAAACCAGCATGCCTGAGAGATATTTCTTGACGGCATGTTAAGCCAAGTCAGAGGCCCATTGGCGGCATAAAAACTCTGACACCAGGTTAGGAACTAACCACACGATAAAGAAGAAGAAGATCCTAATTTAGAAATTCTCTTTTGTTACATTTAGGTCATCATCATCTGCCCAGCCTTTTCCCAACTATGCTGTGGTCGGATTCCAGTCTAACAGAATGCAGCTGAATACCAGTATTTTACATGGAGCGACTGCCTATCTAACCTCCACAACCCAGTTAGTACTGGGTAATACCTACAATACCCCTTGGTAAAACTGCTTGTACTGACCACCTGTAACCTGTAACGACTATCAAAGATCTACAAATGACAGCCGGGACCAACGGCTCAACGTGCTTTCCGAGGGACGGAGGAAACTCGGTATGTAATGGGTGGTCACCCATCCGCATAACAACTTAGGCAAGCGTGGTTTAACCTGAAGATCGATCCGAGCGGTTGTTATTATTTAACCACGAGTCTACCTGTAATGATAGTTGTAAGTTGAATAAATAAATGTTGCGTTTAGTTATTTTTACCCGACTGCGGCGAAACCCAAAAGGAGGGTTATTATTAAAACATTTCGTTTGTATTCTTTACCTTTTATGTGCCTTAACCAAAATCTTTCGATTAATGTTACTTTCGCGTTCTTTTAGAGACCCTTGTAACTGTCCGAATTGTTTTTTTCATTAACCCTTGGCAATTACTTTGGAAGATTAAGGTGCTATCTATACTAACTAGAGAGTTTATTCGTCATCTAATTATAATGTTTTTACTGTCTCTGGCGTTATAAATATTATTTTGTTACTGGGTGCTCATTGCTTCGGCTTATTAAGTAATTATTCATTCAATAGACTGCCTCGTTGGTGTAGTGATTGCAAGCGTTACTGATGATCATGAGGTCCTAGGTTCGATACCTAAGTCAGGCAAAGTGTTATTGAGTTTACCATCAGGTTTTTCAGTAGCAGCCACAGAGTCTGGATTTATACCTGGTTGATAATATTGGTTCACCTTCTGTTACATGGGACTTAAACATAACTCTCAAAAATGGATGTAGAATTAAGTACAAATCTGACAGGCCTCCATCTGCATCCATCGGGGATTACAGACGCGATGTAATGGTATGTTACTTCAATCTTACCTTTGAACCTGGCGATATTTCAGAACAGACAGGTTCTAGGTGCGCCACAAGGTTCTGAAATTTCATAATATATGTATGTACATACAGACAATCATAAACTCACACCTTTTTCACGTGGGGGTGGACAGAACCTACATAACGCCAGGACAATCTCATTTTGTTACGACCATGTCAATACAGATAACGTCATAACGCCTGTAATTCCCAAAGACTTAGGCAGAGGTATTCCTAGTAGTACACCCACATTTCGCCAGTTATGTTTAAGTCCCATGTCCTAGGGGGCGAGCCTATTGCCACTAACCAGGCACAAATATAGACACCGTTGCTGTTACTAAGAAATTCTTGATGGAAAAACCCAATAACACGGGAATGGAACCCAAGACCTCATGCTCAGCAGTCGCTCTGTCGCCCACTAGACCAAGGAGGCAGTCATGTTAATACCCTTCTCTATTAATCTTTAATCATACGTTCAATATTGTTATCAAACTCGAATCATTATTTCAAAACTCCGAAAGAATTTAACTCACTAAAACTAATTATTTTAGGAAACCAAACAGAATATTCGTGAAAGGAGACCTCCTGAAAACTTTTCCACTGAAAAGCTTCCATTCGATCGGGATTCGTTCACGAGACTAAAGGAATCGAATTGATCCTAGTAATTGATTTAGTTAGCTATGTCCTTCTCGATATTCTATCTTAGAGGTTTGTGTCCGATATGTTTGCTTTCGAAATCTAATTTATTTTGTACTTGTCTTCGTTTTTGTTTAGTTGAAGATTTTTCGTTGATTATATTATGTTGTTTTTTTTTTCGTATGGTTTATCATCAAGCCCCCACCCGCCGCCCCCTCCAAAACCCATCTATGTTCCTTCTTTGCTCTTTGTGTTCCAGGGCTGCAGTATCTCTTTCGAACAGTCCCGCAGATGTTGTTATCCTGAGTTTTTTTTTTCTTTATTAATTTAATCTATTTAAACAGGTTTTGTTATAAGATCATCATCATCATCATTCTCCTACCCCATCCCAATTTATTTGGGGTCGGCACAGCATGTCTTCTTCTTCCATACTTCTCTATTACTCGTCATCTCGACACCTCTTTTCTTGCCATATCATTCTTCCCACAGTCCATTCATCGTTTTTTTGGTATTCGTCTATTCTTATACTACACATTAAGATCATCATCATCATTTCAGCCGAAGACGTCCACTGCTGGACATAGGCCTTCCCCAAGTGTTGCCACATTGACCAGTCCCGTGCGTCTCGCATCCAGCGGATCCCTGCAGCCTTTACCAGGTCATCGGTCCACCTAGTGGGAGGCCTTCCAACGCAACGTCTTCCAGTTCGCGGTCGCCACTCCAGAACTTTTCGGCCCCTTCGCACATTAAGATATCTTAACGAAAACATTAAAGGCTTAACGTAGACGTAAGTAAAATTAACTTCACGAATATCTATAAAGTAAAAGAAATCTGTTCCAAAAGATACCTGTCAAACTCAAAGCAAAGCTTTTAACTAGAAAATGCCAGTAAATCACGAATTCATTTAATACCCGTCATAAGAGTATAAGCTATCGGCACAGCTATCTCCGACCAAATTGATTTCTTACAAGACTAAATCATGTAAACCACGCGTGGCTCATACATTTTAATCGCGGCGACGACACGTCAAACTCTCATCCAACTTTAATGCTTAAAACCACTCTGCTAACGCTCAGTTTCCCGTACTAACACAACATTAAGCGAAAGAGCCCAAACACAGCTTTCTAAGCAGTAAAATTTTATGCAAATACTGTGCAAAATTTATACGGTTGATATGCCCAATTATTCTCTTAGGCACTTCAAACTGCCGTGGAATCGTCGCTTTTAGAGGTTACTTCGCAAATGGGAATTTATCCGTCAAAATAAGTAAAAAAGTGCCGGCAGACGTGAGAACTCGGCAGTGTTTAGAAGTGACTCGGGGCTAATTCCGTTTACTTCCCCTTTGTATTCGTGTTTCCATTTTCTGTGTCGAGTATCTAACACTCGGCTCGTTTAAGGAACATTGTTGCTTATTAACTTTGTCGAGTTTTATTATAAAAGCCTCCTTCTTTTCCTTTGCGCATAAAATATGAATGTATTTTTGATTGCTTTTCTTTTTTTTTTTACACTTCTCAAAACGTTTAGATTTGGATAAATCAAGTTTTTTTTTTTTCTTTATACTTATAATTTTGCAGAAAACATATACTTATACTTTTGGTACAGCCTCGTTTCTATACGGATACCACTTTAATAAACAAACAATAAACTACAAGAAAAATAAGATCCGAAACAAACCATTCTTTCGAGCCTACAGTCCATTCAATTCCAGCCCGATATTGGCCGATACTGGGTAATGGATGGATATTGGATGCTATGTCAAATAGAACTAGAAAAAGTGAAGTGCACTTTACGAAGATTTTTTACTGCACTATGAATTCTGCTCTAAGCCAGCAAGTAAAAACTTTTTTGCAGAAAAAATAACCGACTTCTAACAGAACTTAGGGTACAATATTTCATTAGAATTAATGAAACTTGCTCTGTTCCCTATGTTGAACTATACCTAGTCCAACTAAAAAAGATTTATTGCAATTCGACTTATAGTTTTTAGGATATACGCGGACCGACATAAATACAGTTATCAAATTTGTAATGTTTAAAAGCTGGTATTGATTAATATATACAAAACATGTTCTGTTCTGACAATATTACATACACACAGGTCGAATTGATAACTTCCTTTTTTGAAGACGGTTAAAAATGTAAATAAGTTCTGAAACATTGACAAAAGTTTTGGACTAAAATTCAACAATAATATCTGCTTGACCAAACTCTGTATTACCCAAAAACGGGTCCGATTGACTCAAAGTTACCAACCGTACAAACAAACACTAAAAATCCAATACAAAACCGGCAAAAACCCATAGATCACAAGCTTTACGTTCCATGGTGGACCGATGGAGTTCATTCGTAATAATTCATAAATAATAATGGTCAGCCGATTAGCGCTGCGGTAAGCCTTTTATGGGGCCTGCAATGGAAGGTTGCCAGATCCAAGTTTCTGAATTTTCCCCAAATTCATTATTAATTTTTCCCTTAAATAAAACGCTTTGCAAGTTTTTTTCCTTTTATTAAGAATTTATTAGCTAAATATTAAATACATTTATAAATTAAAATAACCTAAAGTAAATAACTTCACAATAAACTTAAAAATAGCGTCAAAAACTCCTCGTAAATGCTGTCAACTGGTAATTTACCCAAGAGACTGGCGGCGTTGCCACTTTGTATGGCAACGCTAAGCCTTTGGCCAAGGTAAAAGCCTTTTGAAATGTCCTTGAAAAGGCTGTGAGCACTCGGACCCCACGGTCAACCCCAAACGGCTCGAAAATATAGTTACCAATAAGGTTAGTATATTTACGCCGCTTGAGGTTATCTGCAGCCGCAGCGGCAGCCCCAGCACAGCACGATGAGCTAGGAAGATGGGATGGCGACACATGTTGCATCCCACACTGAGCTCACAGACGTCAGCCACTCCGGGCATTTCTTTGTACGGTCTTCACTCGTTGCACTATTTGTTATTGTGGTATTACACCTATAAGTTTCATTATGAAGTCCCAACCGAGTCTATTTATTGGTAAAGGCCTACCCATCTTCCAAGGAAACAAAGACATGCCGTCCGGTCTCTCCCCATTGTCTTTTCGGACAAATAAAATGGGGAGGCATACCACTATGTTTTTATTTATTCACAAAAGAAATGGACGGGTCACGCTCATACTCGCAGTGCACACCTCCGCGTATCGCAGACCACGTTATATCTGTCCACGCTTGGTATCGCCGTCACTGAGTGCCGGTCACGTTTCCCGAGTGGTCGCAGGGTTTCATGCACTTAGTAGCGTGGTCACCAAATTTTAAGTGATACCAGCAAATAGGGAATTTTCTGTAGTTTGAGTTGGAGCGACCGGAAGGTGACCGTCCTCGGCGGTTGGTGCGAGATCGATCTCTTGACCGTGATAGTCTTTCCACTTGTGTAGTGAGTGCTTGTATCCGTTTTGTTAGCTCTGCTATCTGGTTGTTTATCTGATCGACTTTATTACCTGGTATTGGTCGTGACGTGGACACCACCTGAAGGTTAGTTGAAATCACGTCATGTATGCGATCTGCTAGTTTGGCTACTTCTTCTAAAGATGCCGTAGACTGCGAGGCGATTATAGTTTGTATTCTACTGGGCAGTCGGCTGGTCCAGACGGTCCGTAAAGATTCTTCTGGAACGTTCGGTCCTGCCAGGTGCCGCAGGTGTCGCAGGAATTGCGACGGCTTCCGGTCACCGAGCTTCTCTTGAGCAAAGTGCTTCTTCTCCCGAGATGCCGAAAGCCTCTTCACTAGTTCTGATTTTAACTTCTCGTACTTGTCTGAGGCTGGTGGGTCTGTAATAATATCCTCAACTTCAGACGCGTAGATCGGATCGAGGCTACCGATAGCGTAATGGTATTTGGTGGTGTCGCTAGTTATGTTTGCCAGTACGAACCGGCTCTCTAACTGCAAAAACCATAGCGCTGGTTTTTCTGGGTAAAATGGGTTCGGGTCGGTGTGTACTCTCACACCGACCCGATGCACGTCGGAGTAACGGTTGGGATCGCTTGAAAGCTTCGCTCCGCCATCTTGATTTGCTTGACCTTGACTCATCTTATGTTCCTTTCGGGGTCACCAGTGTAGAAACCTTACGTACGCGGGAGTTTATGGGTCCGAACAATAAGACACAGATTCTTGCGATGATCACTTTAGATTTAGAGTTACATATGCACAATACAGTTCGAGTACAAGCAGCGAAATAGAAGGAGTGAGAGTCAACGTAATACTGTTCACAGTGAGGCTCAGCAGATAAGCTAGTTACTTGTTACAGCGAAAAAACAAAGGCGATAGTGTGAGAGGTCGGAGAACAAGCGCTTCGCGTCGCGTATGTGTCTCTACTAGCGGGCGGCCGCGAGCTATGCGAGCTATGCCCCTGCGCAGTTTGGACCCCCGTCCCGCGGCCGCGCGCCTCCCCTCAACATCCCAACACCTGCGGTGATATAGAACCGGTTGGCGTGGCGTGGCGCGCTTGCTAAGTCTCTAATAGAAAAAAATACAATTCCTGTCTGTTTGTTTGTTGAACATATAAAAGCACAGTAATATTAAACATAAAGAAATTATTATTAGAATTTACAGATAATGGATGTGTGAAGTTTGTCAGTTTTGATAGTCTTTTTTTTTGTTTTGAACTATCAAAGTAAGAATCTTCGCCTAACTATCAAAGTAGAAACATGTATTAATAAATAGCAGGTATAAAATACAAACAAATTGTGCATGAGAGAAAATCTTCTAAAGCGTCACATTTCCTATGAGCTATCAAAGTTGTACTGTTGAGAACGAATTTAACTTGGATTATGCGTGGCCGCTATTTCTACACTAATAATATAAAGAGGAAAGATTTGAATGTTTAACAAAAAAAATAGTATGTTTAAAACTACTGGACCGATTTCAAAAATTCTTTCGCCATTAGAATGCTACATTATCCCTAAGTAACATAAGCTATAAATTATATTTATATCATGCAAATTAGCCGAGCTATCACAATTTTCGCGGAGGAAGTGCTAGTTGCATAAACTAAAATGGCGGTAGTTAGAATTTTGTATAAAGACTTCGCCAAGAAATTTTTTTCCCCAAAAAAAGGGAAAAATGTCCCCAATCTACCAACGCTGCTGCAGTGGCACGGGGCATTAATTCCTGGGCACACTGGAGTGACGTATGCGTCTAGCCGCTTCGATCCTTCAGCGTAACGCGATACGGCCGTATCATCGTCACGTAGGCTTAATTTGGCTTTGTAATCATTTTGCAGCGCCTATGTGGAGGTATAATGCTTTAAGCCATAACTCACTGTACGTGAGTTATAGGAACGGTAATGGCGTATAGTGCGGACCTACGTACTTTTAAAGTTATAATACCTAATAATTTTCCTCTGCTAACTGTAATCAAGACCTGCTGCTTATCTACCAAACAGAAAGGTTAATATAGTTCTTGTCGGAACAGAATAAGATGAATTTTTAAATAAAGACTCATCCACCTGATATTATCGCCTAGATATTTATATTTTTTTCAGAATGTTTAGCATTTTAAAAGGCCTAAAGTGAAGGACGTAGAGTTGCGTACACGAACCTGTTATACAATACAAGGCCTGAAGTACTAAAATTTATTGGTACTGGAGAGGGATCCTTAAAAACGGAAAAAATAGACTTATCGCTTTTGGGCTAACTTTCTATCCACTCACACTGAAAAAGTAACTAATATTAGAGTAGATTCTTTTGCTTGTGGTATATTACCATAGGATGGGCAGCAGCGTTCTCTGTGCTTTGGTAACAACCGTACTGCGATCGCCAACCCACCTGTCAAGCCTGGCGATTAAGTCAAAAACCCCCCGTTGGGGAGGCCTATGTCCGGCAGTGGACGTCCTTCGGCTGACTTGATAATATTAAGATACACATAATAATCCACTCACTCACACTAATTATAAAAACAAGTAGGTAATTAAAAAATTAAATTTTCCGTAAATACTTATAATGCAACTAGCTTACACTCAGCAAAACATAAATGGGAAACAACGTTTATTTCATTAACAAAACACAAAAAAAGAACGAAAGTACAAATCGCTAACACGGGATGAACATAAAAAATCGTCCTTCATTACCGTTACATACGTTTTCTTTTAGGAGTCACTCGAAGGCACTCTCAATTTTCTAGTCTAAAAAGCAACAAATGAGTACTATAAAGGTACATTCTTCCTCCAAAATTTAATCCATTGCAACCTTTATTCCAAGCACTTAAGATTTCAGATTCCCTTAGCTGTTCCGATGGAGTTGAGGCGTTTTGCTTATGAGTGGAGTACTCGAGACAGTAGGCCCTCAGTCTGAGTTGCGGTCTAGGAATTAATGTGGCGTGTCTAAAACGTGGCACGCACCTCTACCGTGCATGTTTTTTCCTTTGTGTCATAGAAACAATGTCGGAGGCTGTGAAGAGACGGGACTTGCTTTGTGGATGACGTTGCAAATAGCTCATGATATGGTTTTAGGACTAAAAGGCGAGGATGGGTCTTGTCTTCACGTGAAGTGACGGTTCCTTTTCAAGACGTCATAAGACTTCATTAGTGATTGTACACTTACTTGCATAATTACTTATTCCGAATCGTATCTAAGATGAATATGACCCAGATTAAACTTTACGACACATGAAGATAATCTGTGAAAATTACGGAAATGTAATTCAGTATTCTCACGAATATTGATGGGATGTAAATGCGCTGATTGCTGTCTCATTTACCACATAACTATATTTCATGGAGATTACTTTTTCTTTTGGGATAGTGAGTGTTGTGTAAGTAGTTTGTTTGATAATTTACGCCGGCTTGCAGACAGTGTACTAACACTATCTGCGAGTTTACATAGAAGCGGTATTTGTCCCCGTATTATAATGAAACTCCTTGCTACTCCTACCTACTATACCGTTCTACTGCTACCTACTGTGCGTACATCAACTCAGCTCGAAAAAAAGTCATAATTCTCTCTTCTTCTTCTTCAACCCTTGTCTACCCAATGCTGAGTGTAGGTCTCTTCCAAATATCTCCACTTTTAACAGTTTTGTGTCATGGCAATACAGTTTCTTCCAGTCACTTTAATGAGATCGTCTGTCTACCTATCGGTTGTCTTCCCACATTCGTCCGTCTCGTCCATGGTCTCCTCTCCAGCACTTTCTTTTCCCAGTCATAGTCATAATTACCTACCATCAAAAAAATAATCCCAAAATTCGTTATGGAAGTATTTACGAAGAATTCTCATTGACATAATGACATTCAATATGTCATCGAAACATCATGAATAATGGAAGATAATGGCCAAAATTCGTCGTGAGCATTGGAACGTGAAATCGCATTCACACTTGAACCATTAATCGAACGTGTCTTCGAAGGGTTTCCACGAAATCCAACATTTTCGTCGCAATTGTTGCCATTAGGCTCTTGATCGTCTTTTGTTACAATTATTTTTATTTGGGAAAGAATTTGTATTAATTTGTCGGAGTATTATGTTGCTTTGACGTGTGTATCCTTCTTAGTATTTGTATCATGTTAAATTAATGTTTTGTCATTGCGTGTTGTCTCCAATTCTTTCGAAATCTCATATTTCTACCAAGAAAAGTATTATCTTTTTTGTAGACCGTTGATCATTATTTTTGATAATAACAAAATGAGTTTCACTTTTTTGCACTCTATTGAATGAACTACTGATACTAATACTGTTAGCCTGCGTCATCCCACTCCTGGGCAAAGGCTTCTTCCCATAACTTCCAGGCACATTTAGTTCACACATTCGGGTCCACCCCCGCTTCATAGGACACATGTGCCATCCCACCATACATATTGTAAGTGGAGTAGTGAACCCTCCAGGTTGGTTCCCAGCCGACATTGCAACTGCGACTTGAGTGAACCCACCAGCCTTCGTAGCATGACCACCGTAGACAAGGATTTCTCTGAAGGACTGTTTCGATTCTTCCGTCAAAGAAATCCTACATTATGGGCGTTATATTATGAGTGCTAAAAAACAAACTTACTATACTCATAGACTAGAGTTCACTGCCAAATTGCTAAGGGTAAGTACCTACCCAAAATAAACGTCTATTTTAGTAGTAAGATTTCTAGAATTTTAGTTTTAAATATGTCAAAATAAGACACTAAGTAATGTTAGCATCTACTTTTAAAATAAATAATGGGTTCTTAGAAATACATCATTTCAGCCGAAAGACGTCCACTGCTGGACATAGGCCTCCCACAAGTGTCGCCACATTGACCGGTCCCGTGCATCTCGCATCCAGCGGATCCCTGCAACCTTTACCAGGTCATCGGTCCACCTAGTGGGAGGCCTTCCAACGCAACGTCTTCCAGTTCGCGGTCGCCACTCCAGAACTTTCCGGCCCCATCGGCCATCCGTTCTGCGAGCAATGTGCCCTGCCCACTGCCACTTAGGTTTGGCTATTCTTTGGGCTACGTCGGTAACCTTGGTTCTCATACGGATTTCCTCATTTCTTAGAAATACGAATGTACAAGCGACCCGCCCCGATGATTTAGAATGTACAAGCGACCCGCCGCGGCTTTGCACGGGTAAATGTACACCTCTGCCTAACCCTTCGGGGATTACAGGCGTCGTTTCATGGTTAAAAAATAAAACTAAAAATCACTTCACACAATTTAATCAGCGATCTATAACCTCTTTCAAATGTTTCAGTGCTTCATCCAACGCCACGTAAACTTCTTGCGTATTCGGTCTTGCTTCCAGGGATGCTGTCGGACTCCTAATCAGGGACTTGTGGAGAATACTTTGAGTTAATGGACAGAACACATCCGGGTTCATTGATTCTGACTTGGATTTTCCCGTGAGGTAACTCATTAGGATCCCAATCAGGAGGACTGAGACGGCGCCGGCGAAGGGACAGTATGTGAAGGAGATTCTGAAGAGAGATTGTAATGGCTTCGTTGGGAACTGGTTACTGAAACAAAAAAATATTTTAAAGATAAGATAACCCGCAAAATTTACTATTAAATTATTTTTTTATTATTCTTTTTTTTTAATAGACTTGTATGTCCCACTGCTGGGCAAAGAACTCCTCAATTATTCTATTATTTTATTTTAATTTAAGTTTCTTACGCTTTTTTTGTAATTAGCAGGTCACTGTCAGGTTGTATGTTGATTAAACTAACAAATATGGCTTTACAGAGTTATAATCATTAAAATTATCATTACAACTCCCCAAGTTCATTTAATCCTATAGAATGACTTTTGCATGCACATTTAAATTAAATGAGAGGGTTGTATTGATGATTTTATTGATTATGATCCTTTTAATCATACGTGTTACAGTTGCGAATCATGTTTTGTTCATCATACAGCCTGACACTGACCTGCAAATTGCAAAAAAATTAAGAAAATTCGAATTTCGAGGGCTATCCTAGCTTTTCCCCTTTTAAGTTCACACATTTACATGAGCAGATACATAAGCATTTTTAACCAGTTGACCGTTTTTTTTTTTTTTTTTTTTTTCCGGATGGGAAATCATCAAATGACCCCCACTCTGGGCGGAGCGGAGGGGAGTGTCAGACTTGTACTGACTAAAACCCATCCATGTTCCTTCTTTGCCCTTTGTGTTCCAGGGCCACGGTATCTCTTTCGAACAGTCCCGCAGCCCTGGCAGGGACAACCAGTTGTCCTTTACGTGGTGCAGAGACAAACAATGGTGATACTTTAAAAATTGTTGATTTAATTTAAGAAATGTTTGTTTAAAAGTACAGTACAAAGGCCGATGGGGCCGAAAAGTTCCGGAGTGGCCACCGCGAACTGGTAGACGTCGCGGAAGGCCTCCCACTAGGTGGACCGATGACCTGGTGAAGGTTGTAGGGATCCGCTGGATGCGAATCGCACGGGACCGGTCAATGTGGCGATACTTGGGGGAGGCCTATGTCCAGCAGTGGACGTCTTTCGGCTGAAATGATGATGATGATATCAAGTTCAGTTAGCATATTGATACCTCCGACTCGCTCAGAAATTAACCTAATTTAATAATAGTATAAAGTTCGCAATATCGAAGGATTTCAGTATGGATTCCTTAATTCCTAGTTTTACTTTTTAACAAATCAATTTTGCTAAAATTCAAATACTTTAACGTCCTTTTGTGCAGATGCCAGCACATCAAGTTACTACAATTTGTCAAATTTGTTTAATAGATTTTCAACTTTATTGCTGAAGCATTAGGTTCAAGGTTGATTGGGAAAATTTGACATTTTCGGGTAGCTTGATGTATGTACTAGTAGTTTTTTTTAGTATCAGTCTTACACGGAGACCCATAAGAAATAAACATAACGAAACTTTTGGCCTAAGTTATCAATACGATCCTTTCCTATCCGGAGCCTAAAAAAGCCAATTCTTTAGTTTAAAACTTCATAGAATTTTATCATTCCGAACAAAACTTCATCTCATCTAATAGTCCAAGACACAGGCGGTTTTAAAAAAAAAAACCGACTTCCTTGAAGAAAAGTCATAAAAGAACAGGGAATCGAGTAATAGTAATATGGGTGAAGTTTTAATAAGGGGGGTTATAAAAGTGACTCAGCTCGCATCCAACTTACGAACAAAGATTAAAACTTCTGCTTACGTACGGTCAACACACACTTGAATCACGAAAAGCAACCTTACTGCTTCGACATAAAAGCGCTGTCAATGACGAATTGTTTTCCTAGGGTGGCTGTACCTCAAACCGAGTGTGAAGTCGGTTGTAATAAAACCGTTCTTATGTCATAAAGTCGTTGATATGGTTTTTATTTCACTGCCTAATTGGGATCGTTACTTTTGTAATGATCTTCCCCGTATCAGCATCGACATCATCTAACTAGCCTTTTCCCAAGTATGTTGGGGTCGGCTTACAGTCTAACCGGAGGCAGCTGAAAACCAGTATTTTACATTACACAGTTAGTACTGTTGTTTTTTTTTAATTTGGAATGATCTCACGACAGATAAGTTGTTAAGAGGGCATTGCTTGGAGATTTTGGAGACATATTAACTTCGGTTTACTGTTGGTTGTGTGTTTAAGACTGATGTTAATTTTAAATGAAGGTATCACGTAGTGGCCAATCGGCTTAAAACGCAGCTTATGCACTGACCATGCCACGGATTGACAGCCCCAACTGTTCATTACCGATGCATAGTCGGCCTTCATACTAATCCCTGTATCATAGACAGAATTGTTTATGTATGCTCTATACCACAGATTGGACAAATACAAGAAAATGTTATGTTGGTAAAAATAAAGTTTAAATATCGCCCTATCCATCTTCAAACATGGTTAAAAGCTCTACTAGTGAGACAGGACAGTACTTACTTTTTTAATAAAATTTTCAAATAAGTATTCAAATCTGCAATACTTACGCAGCGTTCGGAACTACTTTGGTTATGTTGGCCAGTACATGGGTGTAATTAGCTTTCCCGCAGCCCGTGGTAGCTAGTGGTTTACCCTGAAAGGTCAATGCTCCAGTGGCAAAAGCATTTTCAGCACCAATGAGCAACCAACCGCAGAGAATTAAACTTAATAAACAACCGCTTAGAGCACCCTGAAACAGGACAATTAAATTTAATAAATACGAATAGAAAAGTACCTACTATTTTTATTTTCAGACTACCGAAAAACAAAATGGTTTTCAATTACAAACAACGCCATCTATGCTTGCTTATACGAAACTATTTATAGCAGTGCCCTCTGTGGCCAATAAAATGTACTAACAAATGTTGTAGCGGACAAGAGACGCCCACTGAGTACCGACAGACCATCAATGCAAGGGCCCTTGACGAACTTCTGTAGTAACCAGTTCGGACTCAACTCGATAGATAGCGCTGTTTTAATAAGTCTGCGATTTTGCAGATTCTTATTAATAAAAACCGGCCAAGTGCGAATTTGATAACATGAGGGATTTTGTAGCACATTGGAATATTTAACACAACATTATTTTTGTTTTACTGAACAGTCAGCATTACAGTAAAATTAGACATTCAGACGGACAGACAAACATGAAACAACGGAGCCTAAGCCTTGTAATAAGATCTCGTTAACATCGTTCGCATCTTTATAATGAGGTGTTTACTATTTAAACTTACAGAACAGTTGGCCCTGGAGCACACTATTCCAAGTGTGAACAACCCAAGCAGAGTACCAGCCGTGACTCCAGTTACTCCTGAAGCGACGTGCTGCAGACGATCTAGTTCCTTTGCAAACCATACAACTGATCCACAGTACACACCAACCAGCACGCAGAGACCCTGGAAATGTTAATAAAAAATAAAAAAAAATAATTAGTTATACAGGGTGTAAACAGACCCTTCACACAGCCGTCAAACAAGCATTTTGTACATAAGTAACTATGCGCAAAAATTATTGCTGGGAAACGATTTTTTTTTTTGGGGTGTAAAATCACGTTTTACGGTAGGACTCGATGGAAAGCACTCAAAACATTGAGCAGATGGATGGATTGAATAGTACGGGGGTCGTTGAGGTGTGTAAAGTAAAAATCTTACATTAAAAACATGTATTTAAAAAAAAACTTGTGAAAAAGTTGAAACTTTGACCCACAATATCTCCCTAACTAGAAGGTTCCCAGGTATGGTCTAGAACAAAAAAATGATGGCAAAGACGGGGAGAACAAGTGCCTTTCGGATATGTTAAGGGTCTATTTACACCCTTTAGATAGGACAATGAAGAGATTTTGCTCTAGTACAGGTGAACTCAACTTTGTTTTTTTTTTAAATTATAAGTTTGCTTTGTTTTAATGGCAATAAACACTTTTTATTTCTTGGTTTCATGTGCTTATTTATGGCATTGATATTTGCAGGAACCTTGCTCTTGTCATCGGAACAGTCCAAGACAAAACGGGAACTAAGGAGGCCTAAAATTGTTCATTTAATGATTTTCGCATGTTCAAGAGCCCTTTTATGTACAGACGCCAGCACAAAACTACCCGAAACTGTCAAATTTTCCCAATCAACCTTGAACCTAATGCTTTAGCGATAAAGTTGAAAATCTATTAAATAAATTTGACAGATTGTAGCTTGATTGTAGTAGCTTGATGTGCTGTCTGTACTTAGTTTTTTTCTTTTGGGTTAGAAGATAGATTCAATTCAATTAACTTACCTTCATGATCCTACAACAGGCATTCTCATTGGTACTTTGAGGCATCCAGGGTCTTATAAATTCTTCGAACAGTACTCCAGCAATGGAATTTATCAATGAAGCAATGCAACTGCAACAAGAAACACCTAAACGGTAAACTAATATAAACTTTAGACGTATAAGAATAGAGATAGTTTTAGAACAAGTAATAATCATGTGTCTCACCCAGTAGTTGCGCTGAATATGGAGATAATGAAAATGCCGCAAATGCCAGGAAACATCATGGATAAGTTGTTAAGGAAATGAGGGACGAGCTGTAATAGGAAAACGTTTGAAAAATCAGTTACTTAACAGAACACAATCACAAAAATAAGGTCTACATTCATAGGATCTGAATAATTTCAGACAGTTTTGCAGCACCTGTACTGTGTAACTGTGTGGTGTAAATCTTCCCGTATAGACGGGAAGATTTCCCCGTATAGACGGGAAGATTTAGAGTACTCGAAAATTGGCCACCTCTTTGGTTCAGAGCATTCATTTTAAAATAATAATTAAATAATGTATTATGAAAACAACCGAAATCATACACAACACATAATCAGTAAATGTTTTTTGTTATCCTATTCTGTTCCACTTCTGGGTAAAGGCCTCCCCCATTCCTTTGCAACTCTCTCGGTGTTTGGCCTTCTCTGGTAAATCAGTCCGGAACGAGTTCAAATCGGCACGCCAGTGTTTCTTAGGCCTGCCTCGGTGGCCACGACAGTCTTCAGGCACCCACTATTTGACGATTCTGGCCCATTTGCGCATCCTGGAAAGGTGACCCCGCCCAGTTCCGACATGTACATGAATAGACAAATAAAAAGCTTAAAAATACCTGCTCATGTTTCTTTATCTGCCCTGTAAGCAACGGATCACATCCAGCGAACCACGCATACAACGCCAATCCGAGGAAACAAGACAGTAGCTTCATAAGTATCACCCCAACACATGATATAGTTAGGCAAATTCTAGCCTGACTTATTGTAGGAACAGCTAGAAGCTTCTGCAGTGTAGACTGGCTTAATGCTATCTTCCATAGCCAGTTTGTGGATAGAGCTAAGGTTACTGCGAAGAATGATGTGTGGTGAGCCAGTTCTGGATCGGGGCTGCAAAAATTTGGGTCTGAATAAGTATTGAGTGATTTAGTACTGTCAGAAAAAAATATTTATGGTTACTGTAAGCAAATTTTTTTATGAAATAAAGTCATTGGTATCGATAAGAATCATCTTCGAATATAACAGCATCGTACGCTTGCTTTTTGAAATGAAAACCATGTTTTTTTTTCGAAGAACGTCTGTGATTTATCGATTCACTCCTTTTGATTTTGTTCGTTTGAAGCGAGCGATAAAATCTTTAGTTCTCTAGATTTTAATTTATGATCTAGATTATCTTTGTTCTACTTTTGATTAGACAGTTTGTTTTTCGTTCAAAAGAACATCAAACCAGTGCAGTTTGGCAACTGTTTTTTTCAACCATAGTTTTCAACCCAACAACTACATTGTTATAAAATAGTAATTTCCTGGTTTGAAGTTATAACAGCTCTAAAAAGACTGAAGGATCATCATCTGCCTAGCCTTTTCCCAACTATGTTGGGGTCAGCTTCCAGTCTAACCGGATGCAGCTGAATACCGGTATTTTACATGGAGCGACTGCCTATCTGACCTCTACAATCCAGTTAGTACTGGGTAATACGATACCCCTTGGTAAGACTGGTTGTCAGACTTTTTGGGCCACTGACTACCTAACGACTGTCAAAGATCTACCAATGACACCCGGGACCAACGGCTTAACGTGCTTTCCGAAGCACGGAGAAAACTCGGTATGTAAAGGGTGGTCACCCATCCACAGACCAACCTAGGTAAGCACGGCTTAACCTAAAGATCGGCCCGAGCGCCTGTTATTATATAGCCACGAGCTCCTTGAAAAAGACTGAAGGATATAAAAAGAAATAACTTACTCATATAAAACCAGTCTTCCACCATGACTAGCAATTTCCCACATCTTCTTGAACCCCATGGGCAGTAGTGCTAAACCGCTTGGTAGCGCAGTACCAGCTAGAGCCAAGAATGTAGTCATGATGCCTATAGATACTATTGCTCGTAGACCACCGACTGCACTGAACGTTGCGCAGACGACGCACAACACAGCTGTTACTCGTCCCGCTAAAGGGTTTGTTACTGAAAGTTATAAAAAAAGAGATAAGGTCCGAAGCAAATACGGATCTTTTATGAAATTGATTGATCGGCTGAAATGACGATGATGACATAAGCTGGGGCCATATTACTGGACGAATCGAACTGAGGATCTCGTGGTCCACTAGACTAACGAGTCGTAGATATTTGCTTAAAGTATAAAATCAATTGGCTTACCCAATCTGAAAGCCATGAGCGGCACATAAGGCACAATAGGCAGCAGCATAAGTTTGCTGACGACAAACAGCACCGCAGCTATCGTCCGCGTGTGTGTTGAGAACCTTATCTCTAAGTATTCGAAGCTTGACGACAGCTGAAGCTTGTGGAACACTGGAAATAAATTATATAATGTGAAGAATTTGGTCTTTTACTTTTTAAAATAGTCCTTGAAAAATTTGGCCCTGATTCCTTTAAGACACAGTTCCTTTACATCCTGCAGGCAACGAAATTTTTAGACGGGACTGTATTGGGAAATCCGGATAAATAAGAGTTAGGATTCTGTGGGTACAATAGCAATCCTCGACTGAAAATAACAATCTGATTTTATCCTTATCGCCCTTTACGACAACCACTGGCATGACTTAAATGCATGTCCATGTTACTTCACCACTAAATCTTAAGCAAATGACAGTAAAGAAGAGCTGATAATAGTTACCAGGCAAATAAATGACAGCTGTGAGGAACGTGACGATGATGAGCGAGAGAGCTGATGCCCAGTACTGCGTGCCTCTGAGGTATATCTCCACAGGAACTCCGAGTAGAGTAATACTCGTCAAATGACTGGAAAACAAAAAGAACTCAATTTTAATGTGCAGTGGGTTGTAATTTACTTATTGTGATTTATTACATCAGCACTGCTCTCTAAACGAGAGGAAGCTGTATTCCAACGGTGGAAATATTACAGGCTGTCCAGGCTGATAATGCTTATAGTTCGTAATCGCAATGTGACTAAAAGAGTGATGAATATAAATGTCGATGGATGGAGACGGAAAGGAAGACCAAGGCAACGATGGATTAATTGTGTGAAGAATGCTATGAAAGAAAAAGGAGTAAATGATAGCGTGACGGTTGACAGAGGAGAATGGAAGCAGAAAACGTGTTGCACCGATCAAGTAACATGGGACAAGCGCGGGAAGATGATTGTTATGGTTAGTTTCTTTTGCTAAGACCATATTGGCGGAATTCGGCGAAGGTTTGCGTTATCGCGATATATCTGACCCAAAAGTTCGTTGCATCGCGAAGTATTCGCGAGCACTAGAATGTCAATCGCGGTGCTGTCGGTAAATTGACGAGCACTTCGCTTTCGTGGCTACAAATCGCTATTGCAGTTGCAGCGTGGACTGTGTGCATATTAATTTTTTGAGATCATGGTCTGGAAACGCCACATGCGCGAATTGGGATTTGGTTAAACGCTTACGAGGTCAAGAACATTGGCAATGCCTGAACATGAAGTTTTTATCGCAACAACACGACGCGAATATTCGTCCGGTAATGCTGCCCAGCTTTAGATAAACATATTTATATTAGATTGTAAAATATTATGATGGTCATGATGCTGAAAACAAAAAGATTAACAAAAAAAGACTTGATGAGGATGATGAATTGATTACGTTACCAAAACGGTAGGCCTTAGTTATAGGGTAGCAACTAGCAAATATTATAGTGAAAAGTCACACGCAAGAAATAGGATAACATTGTTTATTGGAATAGATTCATACTATCCATTGTATTCTGTAAATGTTGTTAGAGAAAGATAAGACGTGAGCGTCATTCATTCATTAGCATAGTGACTTTTAAGTAAGTAGAAATCAATAAGTAGGTATAAGTATAATTATGCTACGCTTGTACGGGTACTGTTAGAAATAATAATATGTTCAAAAGAGATTCAATCACAGATGCAACAGATTGTTGAAGAGAGATAAATAATAATTAAAACCTATTAAAAAACAAAACCCATCTTAAATTCACCCACAGTAAGTTAAAAAAGGCGTTGTTCACAAAATTTGTTAAAATTACGCAATTAAGTCCATTTAATTAGCTTCTTTTCCGCATTTGTCATAACGAAATGATAAACAAATACGCTTTGTATTGAATCAGTTAAAATCTTAAGAGAAGAGACAATAAAGCGCTATGCTTCCACATTTATCGTATGAGCCTTTTCTGTTCCCTGATTATTATAATCTGGATCTTTTCAAAGTTCGAGTGAATCGCTTTCGAGTTGCGGCCAAAGATGAGCCTACTTAGTATAAAAAAAAATCACTCACCTCGAAATAAGGGCCAAAGTAATCGATATAACAGACATATTCTTCCCTCCAAACAGGAACCCGGCAACCGTATTATACTTCCTATTAATAACATTGTAATACACAATAATTCCTATTATAACACCTAATATGATCCCGAACAAGCAGTACTCCGCAACATTAAAATAAATTGGGGAAACGGGAATAACGGTTCTGACTTTCAGCATTGTGAACGTCTTTCAAGAGTTGAATACGTCTTGCAAATAGCAAGTTTTGCTATCAGAGCGTCTCTTCTAACAATAATAAGAGATATTAAAGATAAAACTGGATTTGACTTCAATCTTTCAGCAAATACTAGAGCGAACTGTTCTGCGATTGTTTACAGTTTATGCGCCAATTGTGTGGAGTTCTATTTTCTAACTGCAGTTTGATTTGGTTCGACAGGTAGGTAAGCATTTAGGTTGGTAAGCAGCGTCAATAGTTGACTCGGTCTGTCCTGTAATCATTTCATCATTCATATTTTTATCGATGGATTGTATTCTAGTATAAAATTAAGTTTATTTTGATAAAATGATAAACACAAATTGATCGACTGTCGAAGTCTACAGATTAGGGAAACTATGTTTAAATGTATCTGCTATTAGAACTCAATAAGTAACTCTGTATTTGTCAATCAATTAAATAAGGATGGCTCGATTTTATAAAAGTACTGTTTCCGGTAAGATTACAGTCCTGAAATTGAAATTTATCGTGACTAAACTGTTCTTTACCGTAAATACGATCACTAACTGAAACTAGAATATTGCCCAATGCAAAAAACTCATGTACAAAAGCTTCACACTGCCGAGATGAAGATGCTGAGGTGGTCTGGAGACGTGACGAGATTGAATAAAGTACGAAACAAACATATCCGTAGTAGTTTCAAAGTCACCCATATACCAGAAAAACTAACCGCGAACCGTTTCATATGGTATGGTCACGTGATGCGAAGAGAGAGAAGAGAACATGCTTTGAAGAAAGCATAGCAATTACTTACCTGAATATTGTTAAGGTAGAGGACGACCTTTGGCTACGTGGTGGACTAACATGACGAAGCTCCTACTGAAGGAAGAATTGCCGACTCGACAACCCAGGACAGATGGCCGACCCCACCTAAATTGGTATAGAGCTAGGAAGAAGAGGAAGACAAGAAATACGAACACTACGAGTGCAACTCGTCCCCTTGTCAAACCAAAATTATCCATATTTCGGTCTGGACCCTTCAAATCACGAAGTAGTGTTTATTTGCTGTAATATTCTAAGTTGTCTGAGTTGCTCCTGTTGCTACCATAAAATAAATTACGTGTAATAAAAACCTTCTACTGATGTACACTCGTACAGTCAATAAAATAGATAGCTATGTAAAGAAATAGTTAATCATTTGTGCACTTCACACGCAATAACAATCCGGTAATATAATCTGTGATAGGATGTGGACCGTATAAACGCTTAAAAATGGTAGTAACGAGCAATTAGATGTGAATGGCAACAGAGGGGATTCCCTCGAAGGACATACACAGACCTTATTGGTGAGGTTTTTCAGAAAGCTCAGTTGCATAGTACTCTCAACCGGCCTGCGTGTATGTCCAGATGTATAAACGTGGACGAGGCAAATGAGTGTGTAAGGATCGTAGCAGGTGGCGTTCTGTGTTTCTGCCTACCTCCATGGGAAAAAGGCGTTAGTTTATTTATGTATGTGTCGGATATGTCAGGATATATTTCGTTAGGCTCGTAAATCATGTGGGCAGAAGACGGGTTTCGTGCAATACAAATACACTGGGTGCGGTACACTGTTTTATCACTCTCATATCTCATATAATCCCATTGAATGACTATTTCATAAAAAAATAATTTAATGGGGTTACATGAACTTAGAGGGTTGTATTGATGATTTTAATGATTATAATTCTGTAACTATGTACGTGTTACTGGCGCGATTCATATTTTCATCAACATACAACCTGACACTGACCTGCAAATTACAAAAAACGTAAGAAAGTTTGAATTTCGCGGGCTACCCTTGCGTTTCCACCTTAAACTAACAAATTACTTGAAATTACAATTTAACACAATAACACGGGGGCACAATGAATCGGGTACAGTTGCAGGACGTCTCAATTCTACTGCGATCAGACATTGACTGTCGTTCAAGCCTCGAGCTGTAAACATCAGGGCTCTGTAGAAGCACGCTGTGGTGTGGGTAGACTGATAAACAGGTTGCGTGATGTCACCACTGGTGCAGTTGCGATTCATTTTATGTCCGTACTAATGACCGAATCCGACATAATTATGCATGTAACGAGCAACGAGCATGTTACAACGGTGACTTCAATCGAGTACCTAGGTTTTGAGATTCAGCCAGTTGCCTCAATACTTATCTCTCTTATTGAGTGTACCTGAGTAGGCATTTATTGTATCACTAGCAAAGTATTTTACAATGTTATACACACAGGCGTTCAATTACCCGCAGACGTTTTATCTCTCGGTAAATAACAAAAGCAAATAGGTAATACTTTAAGCAGAATAAATAGCAAATGTACAATAACTCAATAACTGGTGATAAAAGTCATTATTTTTTAGTTGAACACATCATACACGGGATTTGAGGATGACGAATTGTTTGAATAGTATTTTAGTATGAGGTTACAGGTTCAAGACCTTGCAAGTACTACGTCAAGGTGACATTATGTCCTTCTGCGAAGCAGTCATGCTAGTGAAGGAGGTGGCGGGACGTGAGAGGGAAAGAACCTCACGTCCCAGTCGCCGCGGGAGACGCCCTGGGCGTTGGGGGTCACGTGGTGGCTCCCGGCCACCGTAGGCGCGGGCCTGTGGACGGCGAGTTATGGGCTAGCTCGCCGTCCGGCCGTCTTATGACGACAGGCCGTGTCGACGGCGCGTTCGTGTTCCACGTGCGCCTCAAAGAGATGTCAGCAAATAGGTAGGGGTCCGCAAGGACCGATGCCTGCCAGGGCTGCGGGACTGTTCGAAAGAGATACCGTGGCCCTGGAATACAAAGGGCAAAGAAGGAACATGGATGGGTTTTAGTCAGTACAAGTCTGACACTCCCTTCCGCTCCGCCCAGAGTGGGGGGGGGTCATTTGATGACTTCCCATCCGGAAAAAAAAAAAAAAAAAAAAAAAAAAAGGTGACATTATGTACTTAGATACTTGGTTTCCCTATGATCTTCGGCACCGTAATATTTGTGGAGGTCATGCTTTGATGTTCAAAAGATAACCAAAAAAATAAGGTTTTGTCTTCAAACGAATCAAATAAAAGTATTCATAATGCAGTTAATATCTCAATTGTGGATAGCGCCATCTATTAGTGAACATCGAAACTTTTCATCTCAGTCGTAGCTCAAATAATGGCCCCTCACCATTATCCGCAGCGTAGCGGTACGAGGCTGCGAGTTCCCCGTAGTGCAAAGGATATTCTGACTACGGAACGCTACGGCTAAATACTTAGCGCAATAATATCGAGATGGCGCATTTTAAAGTCCTGTAAAATTATTATTTTGCTGTATTTACTTTCTCTTTTGAAGTGTGTCTGTGTATTTGCTTAGGACTTCTAAACTACTTGATAGATTTTGATTCAGTATTACTTCAGTAGATATTTTCTGAGAAAAGTATTAACTTTGGGCTGCTGTCAAGAAAAAAACAAAATAACATAACATAACATCGCGCCTGTAATCCCCTAAGGCTTAGGCAGACGTGTACTTAATAGTACACCCAATTTCGCTGGTTATGCTTCAAGACTTATGTAATAGAGGGCGAATCTATTGCCATCAACCGGACACTAATCCAGACTCCGTGGCTGCCACACAGAAATTCCTAATGGAACCAATTACACTTTGCTCGATCCGGGAATCGAACCCAGGACCGTCCTCATACGCAGCAGTCGCGCTTGCGACTGGACTAACGAGGTAGTCCCAAAACACTATTCCCAAAATTTTTATCGAACCCTAGATCTCATTCTAAGAAAATTTATTGGATGTTATTGCCAGTGATGTAAGCTAAGCTCAGTAAAAAGCAAAGGCCGGTTATAATTCCACTAGCTTATGCCCGCGGTTTTGCACGTGTGGACTTCGGTAATTGCCCCACGGCTTCATGCTACCGGGATAAATGTATCCTATATATTAAACCAGGCTATAAACTATTTGTGGACCAAATTTCATCCAAATCCGATCAGTAGTTTTTGCGTGAAAGAGTAACAGACATCAAGACATCCATACATTCTCACAAACTTTCGCATTTATACTCGTAATATTAGTAGGATACTTTCCATAAGAGCGTTTACGACTTACGTCATTTCATACAAACTTTCAAGTTTTATAAATAACGAAACCGATTTTAATGAAACTTTATACGCATAAGCAGAATAAATAAGTCGAAAAAGTTATCTGAAAACATTTTCGAAACGTCTTTTAAAAAAAAGATAATTGAAAATTTCTGTTTCTATGGAACATCTAAAATCTGTCCAATTTAGCTGAAACACTATTTGTCGAAAATTTTCTTTGAAAACTTTGTAGACCTATGTCTACTGCTTATGCATATGAAGTTTAATTAAAATCGGTTTCGTCATTTCGAAAAAAAAGAACTTGAAAGTTTGTATAAAATGCCGTAAGTCGCAAACGCTCTTAAACTTGATCACCGTAACTCAATTTAAAGATCGTCCTACTTATCAATACATATTTTCTACCTACTATATCACCTAGTTTTATGTACGAAGCGGTGGGAGGGGGATATTATTATGGATGGAGGGACGCTCTTACCAACATTAGAATATTAGGTACTCTCACACCTGCCCTCTGGGTGACGTCCGTAAATACAGTTTTTGCATAGTTTTATAGGTGCCAAGAGCTTTCTTTGCATGTTGATTTTGGAAGTAATTTATGGCTTAATGTGTGTGATATAAGTATCAATTTGGACTGTAATGTGAGAACGTGTGGTTTTTTTTTTGTCTGGGACTGGCTTTGTTTGATTGGTTGTGAACTCGAAGCTGTGTCAGTTAGCTGTAGTTCAATTTTGATGTCTTGCTTTTATATGAAAATACATACCAATTTAGTAGAACTTAAATGTTAATGTTTTTTCACAAGACCACAAGCAACAGTTTGCTTTCACAAAATATCGTCAAGCAGTACCAGTTCAATAAATTGCTATATAGGCAGTAGACTATTAGTTTCCTCTATATTATTATAAATGTTTAAATGTTTCCATTAAATATGCTGTTTTTAAAGACCTTCGTATATTTTAATACTTAAGTTAAAAGTTAAATACCTTTCAGAACTTACTAACTAAAGTATTATTTTTGTACTTACGCTTTATTTCAAACGAGCATAGAAGCAAAATAATTTCTCTTTGTATGTATCTCAAACTTATACTAATAATATGGAATACATCAGAGGCAGAATAAACAGACAACATCGTTCCGGAGCTTGTTAAAAACTTTTGATGAGAGTACCATTAACTACGAGTAACCGTCGAACAATTTCTACACGACTGTACGTTCTATAAATTCCCACCACGTACATGCGAATACACAAATCATCTAATACACAATATCGCAAATATTTCTTGTCCAGAACACTGGGTGACACGGGGCGCCCGAACAAACGGAAGTTTGAGGGGGCGGGCGCGAGGGGGGGACACAACCGAGGAAACGCCAGACAAGGACAGAAATACACATTTGAATTACGAACGAACAGTACGGCGCTAAAGAAAAATTAAATTATATTTCCCAATGGTGTCAGCCAGTTATTAAGTGGCCAGACGCCATTTTGAATTATTATATTTTTTATTTCTTTTTCCCAGGTTTCCCTTTTGTACGAGGAATTCCTTTTATTTGGAATAGTTGTGGGAGCGGATTGCAAATGGATTCAGTTGAAATGTGTTAGAGCTGTAAATCAATGGCTGTACTTTATGGGACGTTTGGGATCATTATACCTTAATAAACCTTAGTTTTATAAATAAATCTCTTTCGTTGGTAAGTTACTTTGGAGAAAAACATATATGAGAGGATTTATGATCCATTTAGTAATTACGGATAGTTTTTCCATATTACCCTTCATATTCAGTTATTTTTTTGGATCTATTTGATACTGTACAAATAAAAGGAAACACTTTTATTTGTTGTTAACTTATGCAATATTTTAGCCAATTAAACGTTATTACTAAATAATGACTACGGCCGATTATAATTTATTTAGTAATTTAAAAATTTATTTAATTAAATATTTCAGTAGTGCCTATGTTAAAACGAAGAATTAGATTTATGTGACTTGGAGTTGTGGCATTTTCATTAATTAAACTGAACTTAATTTTGCTATCTTATTATTTGCCTCAGCGATCTTAAGAATCTGTTTCACAGCGTCTTTCTTCCACAACAGCTAATCAACAAAATAACTCCACTTCAAAATTCCCAAAAAAATATTCAAAGAAGCTCATTACAACCCTACATTCAAAACCTCTTCAAACATTTAAAACTCACTTCACGTATTTCAAACTTAGGGGAGGTACGGCACACATCTATCTCACGACACCCAAAATTGCAACATAGTAGGTAGAAAAACCTCTAAAGGCTTTGCATTTTTCCCGCGGTCCGAGTTTCTGCCTCAGGCGAGAAAATTATAAAAGAAAAGGGGAGAATGGGACAAAGCGACGCAGCCTCTACACGCGTGATTGCACTTCCCAAAGGGCAGACGAAGAGATGCTATTAATTTTATCGGGCCTGTATTTAAAGTGGGTTTTTTCTTGTGTTTTCTGCTGGTTTCGAGTTCTTTGATGTTGGGCAGATTAGTTGGTTTAGATTATAACATAGCATGACGCTTGAATGTGTTGTATTTTGGTAGCTTCTTTCACATTTTACTAGTTTAATTTTCTGTGTAATTGGGGGTGAGCCTACCAGTAGCGAAGGGTTCATTTTTGTAAGAGGTAAGCCGGAGTACATGTCTTTAATGTGATTATATCATTTGTCTATAGAATACTGACTGTGCCATTTGTCAAAGGGAATCCATTAGGAATCGAGTTGCATGGAACCTTCGCCACTGGAGCCTACTGACTTTTAAGCTTAAGACTTTGAAACTTTACATAATAATAAATTTAAAGTAATATAAATTTACATGTCTATTACAGGCACTTTCTGACACTTTATTATGTTGTTTTTGGCAGTGAGGTGCTATAGGCCCCAAATACTTTACCTGAATACGCTTGTAAAAAATCTGTCACCTAAAACTTCGAGAATCACCTACCTTTTTCCAAACTATGTTTTAGCTCGGCCTCTAGTCCAACCGGATGCAGCTGAATTAGAACGAACGCCTTTCTGACCTCCACAACCCAGATACTTCGAATACAATAAAGAAAGTATCAATAGCGAATTGGCCAGTAAAACAAAAGAATCAGCAATAATCCTCTGCATCATTACAGAAAATGACGTAACGACACTAACAATAATAACTCGATTGCGAACCTACTTACCGACCAGAAAAAGGGCAATTCCACAAAGAATGGTACTTTAATCAAACGTTTAGGGTTGAAGCTTAAAATAATCTCGAGAGGAGTTACACTGGGCCCCGGGCGTATGATAAACCGGCGATAACCGGATATGAGAACGAATGAACGAATGAATTGCCCGCTTGAAGCTACGTTTTTTGCGTGCTTCTATAGTTTTTAGGATCTCATCTCTGTGGTAGTCGACTTTGGTAGGGACGTACGAGAAATGACGATTAACTTGGTAAACGGTTATAAGAGGACGTTCACTGGGTATCAGTAGATTTACAAGAACTCTTTATTTATAAAACTGTACCAAATGGCGTAAGAATTGATACCTTTAATTCCTGGTATTGCCTGTACTGTACTGTGATATATTGACCTGAATGTCATCATCTGCCTAGCCTTTTCCCAACTATGTTAGGGTCGGCTTCCAATCTAACCGGATAGCTGCCTATTTGACCTCTACAGCTCAGTTAGTACTGAGTAATACGATACCCCTTGGTAAGACTGGTGCCAAACTTTCGGACCACTGACTACCTGTAACGACTGTCAAAGATCTACAAATGACAGCCGAGACCAACGGATTAACGTGCTTACCGAGGCACGGAGCAAACTCGGTATGTAATGAGTAGTCACTCATCCACGGACCAACTTAGGCAAGCGCGGCTTAACCTAAAGATTGACCCAAGCGGTTGTTATTACTTTACCTCGAGCTCCACAATGTATAAGAGATTATGTTTATTTGTTTAAGGGATAGCCATTAGTCAAGAAATCTATTCGTAGCAACTGAAATAAAGGGTGTAACAAGAACCTTAACGAAGCCGAAAGGCACTTGTTTTCCACGTCATTGCGATATTTTTTTGTTCTGGACCATACCTGGGAACCTTCTAGTTAAGGAGACATTGATATTGGTCAAAGTACCAACTTTTACACAATTTTTTTTTTAATACATGTTTTTAATGTAAGATTTTTACTTTAAACTCATCCACAACCCTCGTACTATTCAATCCATTCATCAGCATAATGTTTTGAGTGCGTTACATTGAGTCCTACCGTAATAAGTGAATTTTTATCAAAAAAAAAAAAACGTTTCCCAGCAATAAACATTGCGTAAAATTACTTAGTTTAATGTACATAATGCTTGGTTGACGGCTTCGGTTTACACCTTGTATACCCCCTAGTACGGCATCAAATCAACAATACCTTCAATGTCCTTTAAGCAAAGATCACATCACTGTACCGACCAAGACAAAGACCTAACCTAACCCTAAACTCTCTTGCCAATACAACTGCTCCCAATGAAGAAACAAATTCAAATCAAACGCCACACCAAAATCCCTCTTCTCATTCATTTAAATAGGACACGTTATCGCATGATATGCTTTCTTCTTTACTAACGTTACTTCCCATTCCAGGGGGTGTCATTAACATAAATTTTACGCTCTCCACGATAAGCTTGGACTGCTGCCCGGCCCTCCTATTAGGTCCTTTCTTTTTGACTAAATTTACGCGATATTATTACTTATGATATGAGGAAATACTACAGTATTTTTGGTGTTATTGCTTATCGTAAGTTAGTAGTCGTAGATCGAGATATGTTAGATTGTTATGGAGGGTTTTATTGTGATAAAACCAATTGGTGTGGATGGTAATTATTTTTGGGTTAATTCAAACCAAACGGCTGCCTCGTTGGTCTAGTAGACGCAATCGCGACAGCAGAGCATGAGGTCCTGGGTTCGATTCCCAGATCGGGCAAAGTTTTATTGGGTTTTTCCATCAGAAATTGCGCAGTAGCAGCCACGGAGTCTGGATTTGCGCCCGGTCTATGGTAATAGGCTCGCCCTCTATTACATGGGACTTAAATATAACTGGCGTAATGTGGATGTTCTATTAAGTACACCTCTGCCTAACCCTTCGGGGATTACTAGCGTGATGTTAACTGACGTAACCGACAAAACCGATTTTGAAACAGCAGCCACACACTGCTGGAACACATTAGTCAAAAGAAGGTCGCTGCTGGACATAGACCCTCCCGACCCTCCCCTCGCGACACCACATCAACCGGTTTTGTGGGTCTTACCTCTAGCAGATTTCCCTGACTTTTACCAGTTCATCGGTCGACCTTGTGGGAGGTCTTCCAACGCTGCACCTTCCAGTACTCAAAATAGCTACCGCTACCGTACTCCACGATGCGGGCCCAGTACAGTCACGAGCACCAATATGTAAACACATAACAAGTTTCAAAAGCGTTTTTCTCCTACTGTCTTGATTAATATGTCATGTTGTTACGAACATAGTATCCTGGAACTCATATTTTTATGAAAAAGATCCTATCTTCAAGTTACAATGGTTATTTCTTGCGAAAATTGCTTTTAAATTTAGGAAAGTGGATACATATTGGTGCTCGTGACTGTACCTACATACAGGATAATGGATATTATCACATCTGTGTTCAGTTCTTGAACATGCCGTTTCCTCACGATGTTTTTCTTTAGCGTTCTGGAAGCAGTGTAACTCAGGATATACAACTTGTAAGTATTTACATTACCATTAGACCCCCACTGACTGAACCAGCAATAACATCCAGCAGGCCTTAATGCTTAGAATTTAGGAAGCAATCGTGTTAACTTTTTAAACGTAAGATACTTGATGAACTTCATAGCATAGCATAATCAGCCTATTAATGTTCCCACTGCTGGGACGCAGACCTCCTCTCAATGAGAGGGAACTTCACCTAGCTTCTATTCACCTTCTCCTCTGTTTTACACTGTAGTATGACAGTATGTAAGCATCATACAGTCTTACTCATTTCCATAGACACCAGTACGAACTAGAATAAAACAAACCTCTTTACTATTCCTTTGTTTTATCATCCCATCATAACAAAACACGACAAAACTACTCCGATTACTCCTAACACAGAAGAATTTTCATTCCACACATTTCGTTTGAATTAGGCATAGTAATACCACGTCTCTTGCACGCCTTCGAAAGTCGGGAACGAATAGAAAAATGGCTGGAGGCACACGACACCGGAATATATTACGTAATCGCACTCTAGTTTTGTGAGGTAACACATAAATGTGTTGGTATAGTGCGACGATCTCTGAACTCTGATAAATAGCTCGCCCAAAATATTTTTGTTTTGAAAATCGCTAAATAAATTGAATTGGGCACGACTTTGGGTGCCGGGTGTCGTGGTGTTAACTTACAATAGGCTTATGAATACGAGTTGAATTTGCAAGTTGAATGTAACTATCTATTTTGATATGAATTGGTAGTGATGGCAAAGAAATTCTATTCTGTTAAGTAGTTCGCAAATTTTGTAGAAATCCACAGTTTTTTGGCTGAACTAACTAAACTATGAATATATCAAACTCGTATGTCACTATTTCTTCATAACCTAGAGGTCCATTTATCTATTAGGACTACAGATTCTTTTTGTTCATTTTCTTGTATATTGCTTTTTGTAGCCGAAAAATTAATATAATTTTACATAACCCTTTCGGGTATACAATTTAACCCGACCTAATTTAATCCAATATAAACATTTTCCCCAATCATTAAGGGTCCAGCGAAAAGTCACGATCAACCCGACTAAAATCAGCAGAAAATGTATTGCAATTATTTTTAACTTTTGACCAGAATTGTACAGTATACACGAGCCCTAAGCATCTTACTAACTAACCATCATAAAAGTCCCCAAACACACTTCACAAAATACAGTCACGCACACAAGTGAAGCAAAAACAATAGTTACACACGTACACATAGACACGCTCGCTCTACCTTTTAGTGTCAAAAGTGTGAGAATATGGGTAAACAAATCCTCCAATTTCCATCACATTTATTCGAGGCGTTGCTCTGACGTCACCCCCTCCCTCCCCCACCTGATAGAGAGGAACATGTAATTTCTTTTGTAGATAGTGTGAACCGACACACCCTATTGGCTGTGATGCGGTGTAGTGATAGCAAAATTTCGTCAACAGTAGGGACGTGGAGCCAATTTTCCAATAATACTATTAAAGTGTGTGAGTATGGAGATGATATAGGTATAGGCGAGTTAGGGTTTAGAAATTGGTTGTTAGGGATGGGAAACGTACATTATCCGTGAAGAATTAATCTACGAAAAAGATTATTTAATCACAGGATTTCTGCTAGCGGTTCAAAAACAGTAATATAACATCTATTGGAAAGCTTGGGTGTATATTGTAAACTAGCGACCCGCCCCGGCTTCACACGGGTGCAATATAAATATATCAACCTTCCTCTTGAATCACTCTATCTATTACTGAAAACCGCATCAAAATCCGTTGCGTTGTTTTAAAGATCTAAGCATACATAGGGACAGACAGACAGCGGGAAGCGACTTTGTTTTATACTATGTAGTGATATTGCGACAGAACAATGTATAAACTAATAAGTCTGAGTATGTACATACAGGGTGTAAACAGACCCTTCACATAGCCGTCAACCAAGCATTCTGTACATCAAACTAAGTAACTTTACGCAAAAATTATTGCTGGGAATTGACTTGTTTTGGCGTGAAAAATCACGTTTTAAGGTAGGACTCGATGGAAAGCACTCAAAGCATTGTGCTGATGGATGGATTGAATATTACGGGGACCGTGGAGGTGTGTAAAGTAAAAAACTTACATATTTAAAAAAAAACTTGTGAAAAAATTGGAACTTTGACCCCCAATATCTCCGTAACTAGAAGGTTCCCAGGTATGGTCTAGAACAAAAAAATGATCGCAAAGACGGGGAGAACAAGTGCCTTTCGGCTATGTTAAGGGTCTATTTACACCCTTTATTATGAGGTTTTTAGTTTCAGTTCTACTGCGTGGCCACCCGTAGGTTATAAAGTAAATAAAGATTATTTCAAAAGAAAAGCCAGCATTTTCTTCCTCCCAACAATATGTCGAACGTGGTTTTTATTGCTCTTACTTGACATACCTTGTGACTAACAGAGTGATGGACATGACTGTTGATGGATGGAGAGGGAGAGGAAGGACAAAGAAAAGATGGATGGATTGTGTGAGGAATGATACGAAAGAGAAAGGAGTAAATAATGCCGTGACGTCTGACAGGGGAGAATGGAAGAAGAAAACGTGTTGCGCCGACCCCAAGTAGAATGTGACAAGGTTAGGAAGATGATGATGACTTGCCATACCTATAACTCATTTCTGATGATACACATTTGGGCCACTATACCAAAAATTTTATTATAAACTTCATTTTGTTTTTCACATTGCGATGGTATATTTGAGCTAATAGATGAATGTATAAAATCCATATAAATTTTTAAGTTGGTAATTGTAGGTTTTATGCCATAAATTAGTAAAGAATTTGTGGATACCTAGCGACCTGCCTCTGCTTCACACAGTGTTACCCATTGGGTTCAAAACTATCCTATTCTCCAAGCTGGAACCAACCATACACATTCACAAAATTTCATTGAAATCGGTTAATTGGTTTCGGTAATTAGCGTGTACGAACATAGTAACTCGTAATTTTTATCCGATTACGGCAAAGCAAAAAGGAGGGTTATGATTTTTTATAAATTTAAGAAGATTAATAGCAACCTACTTTCGTGTTCTGGAAAGTGAAGCGTACCAAGACCTCTCGCAAGGCCCACTTTGTATAGAGCATTCCAAAGCCTCACCTTACGATGGCCTCGTGAAGGCTGTGGGAATCCACTAGATACCAGAAGCGCAGTCGATATGATGACGCTTGCTTGGGAGGTCTACGTCCAGCAGATGTTGTGTTGATGACGATTGAAGATGCGATCAAAATAATAGAATAACAGTAGAAAATCTTTCCGACCATTTTAATCCAGACCTTCCCGCAAGAGGAATCTAGTTTGTCATACTTCAGACAAATAGGTGCTACAACCAAGTAAATAGAACTCCGCGTATCTCATTCAGTACAAAGTTTGAAGTATTGTTGCAAAAGCTTCCCCTAATGAAACATGTTCAGTTCTCAGTTCTTTTGCTTGTTTAGCTTGTTTTGCTGGAACTTAGACCAGGTACTTTAAACAGTATTCAAACCGAGTACTGTTAAAGGATTGAACCCGAAAATAAAAATTCGGAGAAAAAAGGTTTTAAGCCAACAAAATAATAATATTATAGACCAATGGCTTAATTACCAAGAGCCTCGACCAACACCTGAGGAGGCTCTCGTTAGGCAGCTGGATCAAGAGATTGATTTAGAAAACGGTACTCCTGGACACGGCTCGTATTGTTAGGAAGTTCCTTTCTCTGGAGCCCTGACCACAGGTAGCTTGGAACCTGTTCCCAATACCGGTGGGCTAGTATTTTTGATATTTTTAAATGGTTTTAAAAAAATTGTGATCAATGTGTATAGAAATAATTAAAGCAAATATTAAGGGCTTAAAACCATGCACAGAAAATGGGCACACTACACACACATAATGGCTAAAATTGGGACTTGCCCATCATACGCCTCCACCCAATCTGCAATAATGGTCATCAATGTTCGTTTTTTCTCCACAAAATTATTTTTAGTATATGCGAAACCTGAATATAGTTTGTTCAGAATAAGTAACTGAATCGATTCCAATAATTTTTAAACCGTGTTATATTTTGTTCCAAAAATATTTTTAAAAAGTTACAAGTTAGTCACCGAGCAGTATTAAGTACCTTTCGCAATAATTTAGGTACCTACTGCCAAAATATTATTAACAATGAGCTCAAGAAGACGCAGGAGGCGCGCGCGCGGGCACGCTGCGTGGTAACCACGTTTTTGTGCGGACAATCAGGTAACAGAACAAGCTTATAACTTTGTGATTTTTCATGATACAGTTTTGTAATTTTGTACATAGATTCTTTACATAAATATACTAGACACGAGTTTCAGGTTTCGAATATACTAAAACTAAGGTTGTATATGAGACGAAATCTTTGTCCAAGAGTAGATTAATATAGGTCGACATCATAATTAAGTCACATAGGCAAAGAGTTTCTAAATCATCAGTACCAATCCATTGTCTCATCTAAAAGAAAATATTTCAAAAAGCATTTCACTTTGTACACATGTCACATTCATTTTCGATTTGTTACCCAAACCCAATATCCTGGCGTCGATATTTATTTAACATATCATATCAGCATTAGCTTGATATATAGGCTTTGATCCTTCGTTGGACTCAGGGCAGCCCTCTATGATTTATGCCTACATTAGCGCATTGCAAAGGAATTGGTGACGTCTAAATATTACAAGGAAATATTGTGTTTATTTTGTAGAGATGGTGGAATGTTAAGTGATGAAATTCTGGTGACATTATTTTTGATGTGTAAGTATGAAAAGCGCTTTAGTATTATAAATTAAGAAGAGAGAGACCTTGGAACTTTAAAAAGGTGATGACGAATAGGTTAAAAATTATAGTGTTGTAAAATAGTCTTATCAAAACGTAAGTCGTCGTTTTTATCAAATTTTAGCTTAAAAACGTCCATTTCTAAGCATAGGCTACACATTAACCAAGCTTGTGCTTCTCGCATTTAACGATGTCTTCTATTCTTCACTAGATCATTGGTCCACCTTGTCCCCACATTAGGGCCTTCCGGCCTACCGTACCTCATGCTAACCTCATGCTAGCTTTAAGGGTCTGAAAACAGGGTGTAAAGTTCTTCATCCCCCATAGAAAAGGGAGGATCCTCCGACTAAACGATGTTATGTCTGGTGGGCTACTGCCCAAGAGTTGTTGTCAGGTTTTTCTACATAGTTTTAAGTCGCGGAAAACTTTAACTGCGCAATTTAGAATTTTTGATGTTGGTTCTTTATTTGTGTCATAGATGGCGCTGTAGTACTTTTTTGTAGTGTCGCTACATAGCCATTAAATTAAGAAACCCACATAATTTGGCAAAAGCACTTCCTCTAACCATATTAGTGGTGTTCCAATTTCCACAAACCGGACAAAGGTAATTACAAGTAACTAAGTATAAACAAACAGGCGTTGCCATGGCTACCATTGTCGCCCCCCTGTTTATTTATTTAACTAAGACTAAATATATAATATATTGTCTAGCCTACCCACATCTTCACAAAAAAAAAACCTAAACGAAAGTAATATTCAAATGAAACTACCTACGTAAGAAAACTATCAGCATAGTGTTGAGTGCCTACAACGCATCGCGACGAATTTTCTAATCGTGTCCACACGGGACGGGAAAACATCATATTTCACCGGGCCCGGGGGTGAGATGGGGTGAAAAAGGGGAGAAGGGGGGGGCAGGGTGACGGAGATGAGTTTTTTACGCATTATTGCTACACACGGAACCAAAATTGAACCCCTACGCAGCACTAATAAATTCTAATTTCGATTATTTGTGACACTTTATGTTGATGACTTTTGTGTGATGAAAATTGAGTTTTCTGGACTGGGTTTGGGCAGTATTGTTATTTGTAATGGTATTACTTAAAGGGTAAAAGGTCTTTGATTATTTTTCATTAAGTATTTTTAATGTCAGTTGCGACGTTTTCTTGATTGTTACTGCTGTAGCATAATATCCTGGTTTTCACTTCTCAATGAGTGCGTTGTCATAGATTCATCATCATTGTCCTGCCGTTATTTCAATTTATTCAGGGTCGGCGCAGCATCTCTTCTTCCTCCATACTTCTCTGTTACTCGTTAACTCAGCAGTCACATCCTTTCTAGCCATATCATCCTTTATACAGTCTATCTATCGTTTCTTTGATTTTCCTCTACTCTTCTAGGCATCTACATTCAAACTCAATATTTCCTCATTTTCATAGATTGTTTTACCAAATATAATTTGGTAGTTGTAAGATATTTTAATTTAATTGATTAGTAAGTTTCATTAACTAAAAAAAAAACGTTTATTGTGTCTCAAACGGTTACATTTACAAATGTGAATGAAACAGCCCCAGTAAGTAATGAATAATACTTGTGTTGCAGTTGTGTCGCTCCGTCCTTCAAGTAATAGTTACAGCAATTGCAGTTTTTATTATTATAAGCCTCTTAATCAGACACAGCAAAAAATATTTTTAGTTTCCTTTACGTTGAAGCCTAAGTAGTCAAAAACAACAATACAAATAATTATTATTATTGCAACTCAACCTACAAAAATAATTGCCATCACATCGACAATTACATTCGAATAAAACAACGAACACACTCGACGAACTAGCTGTAACTATCCTTAAAACTTGTAGTATGCTCACCGTAGGAAATGTTAACAAACAAATTGGAAATAGTCCGGGAGATAGCAACGTTCCTAATACCCAACTTCATTTCAGAGGCACGAGCTCCTGATCGAACGAAAACATTGTTGTGTGTCCTTATCGTTACCGTAAATGTACTGGAAATGTCTTGGTGGAGTGGAATTGTATGAGGTTCGTAATGAGTTTATGAAGAGAAGTATAATAATAATCAAGGATCAACCCAATCACTGGGATGGCTAAACAGGCTGGAATTATGGTGTGAACCTAATCTGTGTCTTTAGTTACGTGTATGGAAAAAGAACTCAAAAAACCTCAAATTTAGTTTTTTCTGCATTATGACTCGGGGAAACTGTTCTCCTCTCTGTGAGAGGGAATGGGCTGTAATCCACCACGCGTACCCAGTGCTTGTGGGTGGATGTCACGTGTCTTCGAACTTTTGATTGTTTTGGTCTATTTTTTTATTTTAAAATGTTGTTCTCACTTATTTTTAACCGACTTCTAAAAAGGAGGATGTTTTCATTTCAGCTGTTTTTTTTTTAAATTTCATAGTTCCGTGATTTCTAGTCCGATTTACGTAATTCTTTTTTAATTTGGTAGAACAAGCTTGTGTGGTGGTCCATATAAATTGTTTTCACATTGCTGTGGTTTGAGTTATCTTTTAATACTCATATTTTTCTTCTGTGTCTATGTGATGTGATGTCTATGTCGATGTGTGTTGTGAACTTTTAGTAATAATGGAAAATCAATACTCGACAAGAAAAAAGTTTTTTTTGATGTCCTGATATTCAGAAATTTCTCAGTAGCCGCTCGAAGTTTGGATTTGCCTGTGGAAATAGCATAGCATAAGCATAACTACACAATTACATGGAGATCCAATAAATAAATAAATAAGCATAAGCATAAGCATTATCAGCCTATAATGTTCCCACTGCTGGGACACAGGCCCTCTATGAGAGGTAATGGGCCATAATCCACCACGCGGGCCCAGTGCGGGTTGGTAGATGTCACATGTCTTGGAATTTTAGCTTCTAGGACATGTCGGTTTCCTCACGATGTTTTCCTTCACCGTTTTGAGAGCAGTGATGATGAAATAAATTACACAAAGTAATGCGCCTGCCTGGGTTCGAACCCACGACTTACTGCTCGTAAGTTGGGACCGTCACCGCTGGGCCACCGCTGCTCTCAGTCGGGACTGCCACCGCTGAGCCACCGCTCGCAAGTGGCATTAGGCTCGCACCTAAAGATATTAGGGGCGAGCCAGTATAAGTACATACTTAAGACTAAAATACAACTGGTACCATATGGATGTACTTGCTTACAGGGCCTTTGAGAATTACAGGTGTGTTATGATGTAACTTGTATTCTTTCACAAGCAACAAAACATCACGATGAAGTCATTATTGTTCCCGCCACATCGACATGAAGATCTTACATCTCCATTTCCCCTATATCTGTGTTCCGCACGATTTTCTAACATGCAGACTGGAGGTGTATTTTTATTAATAAAGAGCTTATACTGAACGCCTCTTCAGCAAAAGCTTTTAAGCGCTTCAGCGTTCAGCGAGCGTTTTCAACATGTTTTTGATAAACAGATGCTGCTATTAACTTGTACCGATAGAATTGTTAGGAAATTAACTGGAAGTTTCATATTTTTCAGGATTCAACATTTTCGCTTTTAAGCTAGAAGTTTTTTTATTTTTATTTTATGAACTGGTAGCGATGAAGGCGATGAAGTTGATAAGAATTTGCATTTTAATCTAGCGTTAATTGTTGTAAGTTGTAGTCAATATAAAAGCAACCTAATCGAGCAATATAAGTGCAGTCTATGTATTGTATGTTCGCCTGTAATATACCCTAGTTTCAATTTTGTACAGAGAAAAAATCAATGACTTGTAACGTAATGCTCAAAATCGGTGAAGTAATTATTTAGGACACCTTTTTTATCCTGTAAGTTAAGTTAGAACTGTCTAAAGTTAGAATTCTTAGCTATGCTTTCTTTGACGGTTCTTACTTCATTTAATTGATGTTATTGCATACAAATGTTTGCATAAGTAATTATTTAAACTCAAGTAAAAGTTAACACAAAAATTGCATTCCTAATTCTAATTAAAACTCAAAACTCCAAAACCATAAAAATCTGACATATTACCACCCCAAGCCTCATTACACGTCACATATTTAACCCGTCAGCGCAATCCGCATAATGACCGGGTAAGGTGCCCGTCACTAATCATCGCTGGACCAACGCTAATTCCCCGGGTAACAAGCTGGCCAGTATGCAAAGCTCACGGACAAACATCTAGTTTGCTATTAGTCTTCTACGTTGAGTTACGAAAGTTTTGATGTGGCAAATTTCTACGGCTGAGCTCACTGAAGGTCGAGGGCATAAGAGTGAAAAGTGGCAGACAGTATTAGATGGAGAAGCAGCAGTGGTGGGGGATAGTATGTACCCAGCAAGCAGTGAACTGCATTAGGCTGGACTAAAATGCATTTTCAGCAATGGTGCGATAAAAGATGCCATAAGACAGTTATTGGGTATGGAGCATAAAATATTGCTTGTGTTCTAAAGCTACCCATAGTAATTATGAAGACAACTTATAATAATTTGCTAAACCAACATTAGGAGACAGTATAATAGCTGTTTTTTGATAATGGAAAGAAAAAATCCAGTGCGAGCAGGGTTCCCTACGCAAGGTCTGCGTATAAAAATATTTAAAATTAGTTTGGTATGGCGACTTCTATACAACATTGATAAGGCTGTAATGTCAACGTGTTGGTTTGATACTTTCTTAAATAGATAGCGCCAACGTCACCGTAAGACGTTATTAATGGAACGAAAATTTCAAGAACTGTGAGCAGGGTGCGTTGGTCTAATTGGTTAAGACGTCCGGTGAACAGAATCGGAAGGTCGCAGGTTCAAACCCTGCTCGCACTGGAATTTTTCTTTCCATTATCAAAAAACAGCTGTAGTTCCCTACGCAGGGTCGGCGTACAAAAATATTTAAGACAGTATAATAATCCAAACATTGTAGGTTTATGAAGCGCAGGGTGTCTTTAATAGTCCATAGAAAACGAAGGATCCTCCGACCAGACAGGTGTTGTGTCTGGTGGGCTACTGTCCGACAGTTCTTGTCACATAGCATAGCATAATCAGCCTATTAATGTTCCCACTGCTGGAACGCAGGCCTCCTCTTTATGAGAGGGAATGGGGAAAATCCACCACGCGGGCCCAGTGCGGGTTGGTAGATGTCACATGTCTTCGAATTTTTGGTTCTAGGACATGCCGGTTTCCTCACGATGTTTTCCTTCACCGTTTTGAGAGCAGCGGTGATGAAATAACTTACACAAAGTAATGCGCCTGGCTGGGTTCGAACCCACGACTTACTGCTCGTAAGTCGGGGTCTCCACCAATGGGCCACCGCTGCTCTCGTTCTTGTCGAGTTTTTATAAATTTTATAGTCTTAAGTCGCGCATAACTTCAATAGCTTGATTCAGAATTTTGAATTCAGTTCTTCCTTTGTGGCTTATAATTATTTACGCTGTAGTACTTTTTGTACTATGTTGCTGTAGTAATTTTTGTATTGTCCGCTACAACATAAAAGTATAATTATATTGTTGTTGTACAGTAACAGCAGTTCAAAGACATGTGGCATCTACCAACCCGCACTGGGCCCCCGTGGTGGGTTACAGCCCATTCCCTCTCTTAGACAGGAGGCCTGCGTCGCAGCAGTGGGGACATTAATAGGCTGATTATGCTATGCTTGTACAGTAACACGGTGGTCCACTTAAATTATTTATTTATGATACTCTGCCCTGTAACACCCCTACTGGAAACAGATCTGTTTACTACAGAATTTGAATTTTTATATTTTTTGCATCCTTAAAGTTTCCAAAATAAAACTCCCTTGCCATCTCCACAAAATTCTGTTCCACGTTCAACATCCAACGTAAGGGGGAGTGTCCACTGTCCACCTCGACGTTGATGTATCATGTCGGATCAACGGACGGGCAAGCGCGTCTGTCCTCCACCTAATCTCCATACATTATGGCCGTGGATATTGTTCAAATAAATGGTACTTGAGACTTAAGTTTTGACAGTAGCTGGTAGGGTTGCCCGTTTATTTAATAAGTTTTTTTTTTTTAGATTATGAAGGCGATTACTTTAAGCTCTTGTTAAAGAAACACGTGTTGTCGTTGCATTATGGTGATGTGGGTAATGTAGTAACTGATAATCCCTTGTGTTAGTATGATGTTGTAAGATGGTATGACAGCTGTTCATTATTTCTGACATCAATCAGAGACAAACTGGAGAGTTTGTAGGCAGGTAACAATAATACAGGGTGTAAACAGACCCTTCACATAGCCGTCAACCAAGCATTCTGTACATCAAACTAACTAACTTTACGAAAAAATTTTTGCTGGGAATCGACTTTTTTTTTTGGGTGAAAAATCACTTTTTACGGTAGTACTCGATGGAAAGCACTCAAAGCATTGTGCCAATGGATGGATTGAATAGTACGGGGGTCGTGGAGGTGTGTAAAGTAAAAATCTTACATTAAAAACATACATTTAAAAAAAAACTTGTGAAATAGTTGGAATTTTGACCCCCAATATCTCCGTAACTAGAAGGTTCCCAGGTATGGTCTAGAACAAAAAAATGATCGCAAAGACGGAGAGAACAAGTGTCTTTCGGTTATGTTAAGGGTCTATTTACACCCTTTATACGTCGTCAACAAAATGACTATTATTGTTTTAGTTTTTAATTACCTACTGCCCCATTTGTCTACTGGTCGCAAGCGCGACTGCTGAGTATGAGGTTCTGGGTTCGATTCCCAGGTAGAGCAAAGAGTTATTTGAGCCCGGTGGATTACTTTACCAGTCGCAAGACTATGATAGAGGCATAGACATGATCTCTGATTCTCAAGAAAGTTTACATTCAACGAAAAGGTGTTAACACACTTATGAATTTGGCACTTAACTATAACAAACTTAATATGCATATCAAGCATCTTGCTAAATAAATCCAAGTACAAAAAATCCCTACACAAATGCAAAACAAAGATTGTTTTCAATAATTGAATTGTAAAAGTAAAAATGATTCGAATAGTAGCAGTAATACAAAAGTAACGAGCGGGCGACGGCGCGGGCGCAGCGTATGGAGATTAATTTGCGCTCGACGCCCCCACTGACCGCGCCACAGCCTCCCACACCGATAGCATAGTGTGGATATACCAGCCAGCAATACTTGTTATATTAACCGGCTCTTTTTTTCTTGAATTTGAGTTCTTGGGGAGAAAGAGTGAGGCAGTTAGACTTCGCTTTACCGAGTATTAACAGTGAAGAATGCGTCGGGTGTTTGGAAAACCAATAGGATATTTGAGGCTCCTTTCGTGCATCCTCAACTCAGCCCAGACACAGTGCCAGTTTGGATTCCCTTTGCAGATTATGCTCTACTTTCTTTCTTGCCCATCCTAAATAATCGCCCTCATCTTCCAGGATTTGAACGAAACCAATGATAGAGCTGTGCAATTGGCTGCATACTAGTCTTTTTTTTTTTTTGAGAAATCGGTAATAGTAAAAAAGAAGAAGCAACTATTTTTTTGGTTTGTTGTTTTCTGGCAGATCTCATCTTTAATTCTTTGATTCACATTTTATGAGCTAACGTGGCCTTTTCTAATAATTGATATAATACCAGTATTAACACGAATATCTTTAACTATTTAAATGTCCTTAAAGCTGGCTTTCAAAAATAGTGGTCGAAACTCAAAAGATAGACAAAAAAAAGGAATTAAAATCTATTCATGTTCTTATAATATTCAGATCCACATTATGACAACGTGGTTGGTTAACAAACGAACAACCCCATCCCTCGCTACCCTTGTAGCAGTCTTGGTAGGTATATAAGGTAAGGAACGGAGTAATTTACTACGACTGACACTTTTTGATACTTGAAATTGTTACTGCTGAAACAAAAGTTGTAAGTTTTGGTCTCAAATCTTAAACAAATAATGTCAACCTTTCATTTATAACACATTTTAATAAACGTTATTAAGACTTTGACAGATTTAAAACATTGTAGAAGTAAACTGGTTACTATTAACATTTACTACATAATTATGTAGTTATAAGTGAATAATAAGTAAGTTTCGAATTAATTTAGCTACCAAGATACTGAAAATATAACTGCTTTTTTGTTATGTAGAGTTACCATAATATTTTGCTCTTTCACTAAGTAGAGAACATAAGATAATACGCCCTCAGGCTAGGTGGATCGAAGATCTTTGCTTTTGGTGGCTACGGTAGAGGCTGGATCAGAGTTGGTAGAAATCGTGTTATTGGAGAGTTCAATGGGGACTGGCAATGTCCAGCAGTAGACCGTTATAGATGATGACTCGATAATACAGACCACCCGAGATATCAAACCATTTCAGTATACCAAAAAACAATTCCGAAAGTATCAAAACTCCTCATTCCCACTAAAGTCTGAGTGTCGAAGATAAGGCAGGCTGGGCGAGCTATTAACAACTACGTCTGCTGAATATGAACCCGGAGCCACAGCCAACAGCGGCCATTTAATGAATATTTGATCCCCATTGCACTGGTCGCATGCCTGGACACTTTCGAATCAATTGTACAATGTTCCATACAACAAACGTACGGAAGTATAAAGATGGCGGCGGAAAATTTGAATGAAATCGCGCCATTTTCTTTTTTTTCTCATGTGTTGTAGTTTTAAATATTTTGTTGTTTTGTTATTATGTAATGTTTATGAATAGTTTGATAAACTTAACTGATAAGTATCAGAATTGATTATCGGCTTTAATTTTTCATAGGAACGATAAATCGAAACAGTTTGCTTTAATTCTAACTGTACAGCACATTAAAAATGTCTGAATTAGGTATCTATCGACCGATATGAAAAATATTTTTTAGTATCTGGATTCTTTGAAATAATTAAGTGACAAACAAAAGAAAAACTTAATGAAGTATTGTTTTTCTCTTAATATAATGTTAATTTACAAAAGTCACCGCCTATTAATTTTTTTATGCTTCACTGCAAACTCATCAGAAATATCTCATTTCACCCACGTGTTGCCGATACCATCATTCTTAAATATGATTCGCGGAATCTAAAAGACTTTCCCACTTTATATCAATTTCGAGAGTAGTTTTTATTTTACAATACTAAACATAAAAATCAATTAACTTAGAAACAGACATCTACCTAAGCGGTATATTCTGAACTAGACATAAAAATTATATCCAGATTGTCTTTGGATACCAACAAAAACAGGTAAGCAAATAATTCCATGTACATGATAAATCTATGTGACGTATTTTATGCTCCGTCCTCCTAACCACTACCCTAAGCTGGTCTCTGGTCTGCATACGTCTCCAATCTATCCACAGACACAACAAAGAAAGAAAAAGAGCTTATAAAAGCAGATCTCAAATGAGAAAAGGTCTCGAGACGAAAACGAGTCCCTGAAAGTATCATACGTCGATACTGGCACATAATTAGCTGTTCAACCTCCTTCCATTCATAAAAAAAAAACTAAAATGTAAATTAACATTCTAAATTCAAACAGAACAACTCATTACATTATAATAAGTTTACGTAGTAACAGAAATTTACAAAAAAAAAAAAACTTTCATTATTAAGCGAAATACTCGTACCTTCAAAGACTAACCTATTTGAAGCGAATTACGCGCCTAATCCAATATTTGTTCAAGAAGAAAGCAAGAGAAAAAAAAATTCGCCCCAATTAGCGTGCGACCGGGTTCTGAGAGAAAAACGAAATTGCTACGTAAAAAGTCGTAACTCAATTACTGCGATGAACCGCTGTCGCAATAAGTCGTTCGTTAGCAGGGTTGAGACTAAAGTCGGAGCATGCGCCGTGACCCGAGGTCGATAATGAGGGAAACCTCTCGCTCTGGAGCCTCAACATCACACATCCTCACAATTTAACGTTTACGTATTTACATACTCTCCCACATATGCATATTCACCCTATAACTAGGGTTGTCACGTGGGACTTTGAATTTTGGCGGTTGGTCGTAGACTTTGTAGTACAGTCAGCTCAGTACTGCTTATTACGCATTTTTTAACTCTTACACATAAAAATAATGTTTCTTTTTATTATTTAAGACTTGGAAACCTATCTAATTGAAAATCTACTAACAAAAGAGACGTTCGTCTTAATTCGATAATCTCTATATAACTAAGAACTTTTAATACTTGACAAGTTCCTAGACGAACTTTTATTTTTAAAACGTTTGATTTCAACTGTAAATGCATTCTGACATACTGAAAAAATGTTTCTAACAATCCAGTGAGCAGCAGCAGCAGCAGCCTATAATGTTCCCACTGCTGGGACACAGGCTCCTCTCTATGAGAGGGAATTGGCTAAAATCCACCATGTAGGCCCAGTGCGGGTTGGTAGACGTCACATGTCTTCGAATTTTAGGTTCTAGGACATGCCGGTTTCCTCACGATGTTTTCCTTCACCGTTTTGAGAGCAGTGGTGATGAAATAAATTACACAACGTAATGCGCCTGCTGGGTTCGGACCCACGACTTACTGCTCGTAAGTTGGGACCGCCACCACTGGGCCACCGCTGCTCTCATCCAGTGAGCATTTCAGCAAATCCATTTTTTTTTATTTTTTTTTATTTTAACCAAAAATACCTAAGACGTTCTAATATCCACCGGCTGCCAACCCTACATCCACCACTATGACGTATATGCACCGTACGGCACACATACACAGCCTACACATTCGCACACACGTACCAGCATCTTGGAATTTGTTTAACTCGAGTAATGGCGTCTTACATTGACATTAGTTTGTCGAAAGATATTTATGTGAGTTGAATGTTTAGTTGAATAAGGGGTTAACTTTATGGGCCCCCATTGTTGTAACTTTTCTAGTTTTTTCGTTGCTTATCTACGTATTTTATGAGATAAATCGTGTGATGTATTGAATCTGCAGGATTGATGGCGTTAGGTATAAAGGCATTGTCATAAATACATTTGGTAATAAGGAAAGTATTTTTTTTTGTAACCTTTATCGTTATTTTCCTGTTAGACGTGAATGGGTCTTCAAATTCTTTAACATCAAAGTTATGTTATAATAATATAATGATTGCTTACTTTTTAAACCTGTTGTTAATAATAAAAAATATTGTAAGAACAAGAAGAAGGTTATTCAGTACCTAGTTATTAAAACGACTTCAAAATTAAGTTTTTTATTTCAAATTTTTGTCATGTCTTTTATTACAATTACCTACTCATAACTATGATTAAAACATCAATATAAAAAAAAAATTAAAGGAGTCTTAAACTGAAGTGTCACGCAAAAAAAAAAATAAACGAGACATTCATAAAACAACATAATCATCCAATTAACTAAACCAATAATAACACTAATTTATTACCAAAACAAGTCGCGCCATCCACTCAAATCAGAGACACATAAACATAACATCTAAAATTGGTAAGTTCTGTAGGAGCCATAACTCTCGTCTCACGTCGCAATATAATTAAAATCACGACTGTCCCGTGGTCCTCCGTGGAAGAAAGTGCCCCCCTCCAACCCTCCCACCACCCCAAGAAAAAGGGGGAAGGGGCCGGGGCGATTCACATTAATATTCCCCACTTTTATCTCTATATGCAAACTGGCAGCTAAAAGTTGGTCCGTTCATTGTGACCGGTTGATTCTTCCTAGTTGAATGATTGTGCTTCTCCAATGTTCGCGCGATGAGAAAGTTTTTGTTCAGCTATAGCGCTGCAGAATTCTTTTGTAGGTTTGATTTTCTTGTTTCATTATGAGCTCTGTAAAAGTTCTCGGTTTTGATTGCGGGGTAGTTTTTAATATTAAAACGCTTCCCAGCGGTATAGCTTGTGAAACTTTTCATTCCAAGATAATTTTCAAATAGCTACAAAAGTTCTACCGGTTTATTCGCAAGAATAAAGGTACTTAAATTTTTTTTTACAAAAATACAAAAGTAATCTCAGAAAAAAATCGTAAAAGCAGAATTTTAAATTACCGCTGTAAATGACTGTACCACCATCAATTAAAGAAAACGCCGGAGCAACGGACCGTAAAAAGTAATTCGGCCGAATCTAAGAACATAACGCCCATTTCGCAACTCTGATTGCTCTCAGCAAATGAGAACGTTTCACAATCGTGGAAAATTTTAATTAAATTACTAATAGAAATTCCTTTTGACGACAAAATAATGCCGCTAAATACAAAATCCCATTGGTCATCTTGGCGAAAGGAAGAGCGGGTCGTTCTAATTACAAATAATCAAGCTTTCTGATTGGCGGGTGCGATCCCCTCTTGTGTTTGTTCTCGGTGGTGGGCGGGGCGTTTCTCGCTCGCTCTTTTAATTAGTGTAAGGAGTAAATTGCTTGCGAGAGAGAGCACTGCCGCTAGTTTTGTTCGAGCGCCATCTCTTATTGGATGCTGTAACTAGTGGGGGTTAGGGAGAAAGGGGGAATAGTGTTACGTAGTTAATATAAGGAAAACACGTACGGCAAGCTTTGTAAGGGAAATGGCTCGGTTGACATTTTCAGAGTTGATAGTTGCACGCTTCTGAGTTAAATCGTTTGTTGGTATGTGACATGAGAATAACGATATAAAACACGGGGATGGAAGATAAATGGGTGACTGTTCCATTTTTTTTTTCGGTACCTGAAAAACATCGTTTATATTCAAATAAATGTGTCAAGTACTACACATCCAGAGTAATACTGTACTGAGAAGCTAGACATCTAAATCTTAATGATATAACGTACCAATCATTTTCTCATAAAATATTACCATACAATTTCCTATTCCACGTTAATGAGCTATCGCAAATTCGCAATATCTTTGTTCCGCATTCATCAATCAGGAAGGGGAAGTACAGGAAATCTGCATCATTGTTGAAACAATAAGAAACAACTGAGTCTCGAACCACCTTCGGTGTATCATCGACGCCCGTTTGCTTTTTTATTGCAGCTACCTCACTCCCCCCCCTTCCAACCCCTCCTCTCCCCCACGACGCAGCATTTCCAAGCCATTTAATATTAATGTGCATTTTCGTGGAGAGGAGAGATTCGTATAAAGCCCCAGTCTGCGATACACTACTATGGGGAAGTTGGGCTAGAATGGACAATACGTTTAAATTTTAATTATGCAAGCACTTGGGAGAAACAATTTTCCTTTTATGGCTGAAATAAGAATTAGCTGGCAAGTTTGTTTTATGATGTTTTTTAGTTGGTTGTTTGTGTTTTTTAAATTATTTGTCTGCTTTGCGAGTAAATTGCTTTTAGATGGAAATTATGTCGCTTAGATAATAAAGACTGAAATGCTACATAGACTTTTTGATGACGTGGTATACGTAGAATCTTAAAAAATACTTTTCAAATGAGGAATTATAAATGGTGTAAATAGACCCTTAACATAGCCGAAAGGCACTTGTTCTCCCCGTCTTTCTGATATTTTTTTTTGTTCTAGACCATACCTGGGAACCTTCTAGTTACGAATTGGGGGTCAAAGTTCCAACTTTTTCACAAGTTTTTTTTTAAATATGTAAGTTTTTTACTTTACACACCTCCACGACCCCCGTACTATTCAATCCATCCACAAATGCTTTGTGTGCTTTCCATCGAGTCCTACCTTAAAACGTGATTTTTCACCCCAAAAAAAAAAGTCGATTCCCAGCAATAATTTTTGCGTAAAATTACTTAGTTTGATGTACATAATGCTTGGTTGACGGCTATGTGAAGGGTCTGTTTACACACTGTATTCCTCAAGATTAAAAATAATTTCTTCCCCAAAATGTGTACGGCCATACAGCTAACGTCCACCCAAAACTCGAAACAACAATAACACAAAAATACCCAGTAAATCAAGTGGCTATTTCACACCGCTCTCCCCGCTATGCAGAGTTGCAGAGCTCCTAGCCAGCCTTACCCTGGATTTATTACGCGTAGTTAAAAGTAGTTCGTAAGGCCAACAGTAGTTCCAAACAGCCATTTCCAATAGATAAAGCTTCGAGACAGATTCCAAATACATTAGGCGGTGACGTAAGAAGGGGGTGGTACTATTAAAAATTCCACAGAAACGACGTATCTTCGTGTATTTTCGGTGGTAAACTCGTGAGTCGAGTGCATGACAGGTTTATTAGAAAATTTTGTCTCCCCTGACATGATTTTGTGAAGGTTTTATGTAAGTAGGTATCAGCATAAAGCTGGTGAGTTAGTAAAATAAAGGTGTTGTGTAGTGTGAGGAATTTTAAGGATGTGCTTTCGGTGGTTGAGGTTTAAATGTTAGTAGGTAGTTCATGAAATGAGATGAGCTCGTGGCTACATAACAACAGCTTCTGGGGTCGATATATCTTCATGGTTAAGGAATGCATGCGAAGGTTTGTCTATAATGGGTGTAATAATATCCTTTTTTTTATTTGGCCTAATCTGTCCCACTGCTGCGCAAAGGCGTTCCCCATTCCTTTCCTTGATTAATAACGAAAAATATCCCTAACGAAGACAAAACGTACTTGTTCGTCCAGTTACGGAAATATTGGGTATTAAAGTACCAACATTTTGACAAGTATTTTTTTATAAATACAAGTTTTGAATGTTTGTAACTTTACTTTAAATACCCTAACCCCCTTACTATTTAATGTATCCAACAGCACAGTGTTTGAGTGGGTTGGTAAAACGTGATATTTCATCCCAAAAAAAAAGTCGTTTCCCAGCTCTAATTTTTGCTTAGTTACTTAATTTGATGTGCAGAATTATTCTTGGTTGCCGGCTGTGTGAAGGGTCCGTTTACACCTTGGAGTTGAATGTCCTTCCTTAAAATATCGATACTCCTCTGTAACTCGAAAAGTAAGTAGTGTTTGACAGTTGTTTCGGATAGTCAGAAGTCCGAAAGACTGCCAGTCTTTTCAAGGGATATCGCGTTATCCAGTATCTGACTTGTAGAGGTCAGATCGGCAGTCGTTTAGTAAAAAATACTAGTGTTCATAATATTATGCAATTATGCATCCTCTTCATCAAATCTCACAATCCAAGTAAGGTTTGCTGTAAGAAAACCCTATTTTGGGTTAAGCTGGCCTTTTTACTTAAGTTATACGTTGTAATTATGTGTGTATTTCTCTTAATTTTGTGTGCAATAAATAAAAAGAATAAGAATAAAAATGATGACTGGAAGCGAACCCAAACATAGTTGGAATAAACCTAGGCAATTGATTATGATAGTAATATTATATATTTTTAACTGTTTAACTGTACTGCATTCTGGAAAGCATCTCAAGGAAATATCTAACATAATTTTATTGTCAAATTAGTCAAACGCCATAAAATCTAATTTGTGCTGAGAGATTTTTAATTTAGAGACGAAAGTAATATGAAACAATGTTTTCCTCGTTCACGAAAAATGTTTTTAGGAAAGTTTCAATAAATTATTTTAGTAAGATGAAAGTAATTTGTAGCAGGTCTATGCTTATTATTTATTAATTATTCTTGTTAGCTCATAATGATACCGATTTGTACTAATTTTCCTAAAATCAGCCTTGGTCTTGTGGTCGTAGTGTGCGACTGCTGAGCATGAGGTCCTGGGTTCGATTCCCAGGTTGGGCAAAGTATTACTGGGTTTTTCCATCTGGTTTTTCTCAGTAGCAGCCAGTCTGAATTTGAGCCCAATTGATGGCAATAGGCTCGCCGTCGTTTGCATGGGACTTAAACATAACTGGTGAAATGTGGGTGTACTATTAGGTACACCTCTGGCTTACCCTTCGGGATTACAAGCGTGATGTTATGTTCTATTTTGGTTAATTAGGTAATAGTAATTTCTACCCTATGACACTTGAATTAGTACTGACGATGGACATTAGGACCAATGTATCGTTTTTTTCCTAAAATCTTAAAAAAAAGGTTAAAATCAAATGATCCACACAATATTCATTTCTAACTACCCGACTTCCTAAACACATATCTACTAAAGTACTTATCTGTAGGGGAGAGTGGGGTGACAATGGTCCCGACGGCGAATCGTAATTCCTATTTTACAAATGGTCCACGATTTATACGACACCTTCGTGATTATTCGCAGTACCACAATAAATTACCTGAGTTTGGTCCAAAGAGGATTTTATTTTTGGATTTATAACCGCCATTTTGTAATTCGGTGCCCTGATGAGGGTTGGTACAGATGGTTCTTGTAATATTAATTAGATATAAATTATGAGAAATCTTGTCTTTGTAATTCGAATTTTCGAGGAGAAATTACAGAATTGTATTTAAGATTTATGAAGCAGGTGAGGTTTCTAATGTTTTGTCTAAATGCTCTGAACACGATCAACGCATCTAAACGGCGTTCTAAAGCTGTCAGTGTCAGTATTATATATCAATAGCAATTATAACACTGATCGCTCTCGAATGTGGTTTAAGTAACGAAGTTTTCACCTTTAGTTCGTTTTCCAAAATAATCAACATTGATAAACTCATTTTCCATATAACTCAGTTACAAAAAAAAAAAAAATGGAAATCGAGTGAGTACGTACCTACTTAATTTTGTAATTAGTTCCTATCACCATTCACTTAGAGCTCATAATTACATTCATAGATCTTGAACGCAGTTTACATCTGCCGATCGTGTCTTGTTTCATTTGTGAAATTCGCATTATTATAGATCCTTCCGATCCTGCCACGGTGTGAATGCAGTGCTCACGACAAGATGATGTCCCACTTGCTGGAGTATCCGAAGCACGTCCGAAGTGTCCCAACACTTGCACTTTAGATGATCTAAAACGCCACAGTAGCGATTAACGTAGCCACATACGGACTGGCTCAAGAAATTTAAACAAGTCGTACCATCGACACGCAATAAGAAGCCTTAGTATTTTTTGGGAACCAAAAATGAAAACATAATGTAAAATAATTCAAAGAATCTATCGATAAAAATATTCCGATCAAACTAATTCTTATATGTAATCGTCAAAGCATGCTTAAGACATTATTTATCGATATCTTAAGCTTTCAAAATATTTACTATGTTAATTAATTATCTGACTAGCGACAAATATGTGATCAATGGCCGCTGTTCGAGCCATGTGGTCAGCTCGAAAAGCTATTTTATGGCTTCCTGTCAACATTGAATAAATTTACCTTTTTTTTTTTAAATTTGGATGAAGTTAATTCTTAGTTGCTTACTTTCTTTTTCTTGTTACCGTATGTCAGCTGTTTTATTAAATGGTATGATGCCTTTTTGAGGGAATAATTTGAGGCGACTACTGCATAATTATTATTACTATTGTATATTATATTTTTTTAGTTAGTGGCAATTCTTTGTTTTAATTTTTTTTTTTATATTAGTAACTCAAAACTAAATTAGTTTATTTACCAGTTTACTGCTACTCATCAACTTGATAATTTTATTTTATTTTATTTTATTGGTCCACCAACAATTGTCCACACTGGTTTTATGCTTAAGGTAACATGCGAAATTAATATCATCAGTGCAACAAACACTTACAGGTAAACACCGCATGCATAAGGAAGTTCATCATCTGCCTAGCCTTTTCCCAACTATGTTAGGGTCGGCTTCCAGTCTAACCAAATGCAGCTGAATACCAGTATTTTACATGGCGACTGCCTATCTGACCTCAGCAACCCAATTAGTACTGGGTAATACGATACCCCTTGGTAAGACTAGTTGTCCGATTTTCGAACCACTGACTACCTGTAACGACTGTCAAAGATCTATAAACGGCAGCCGGGACCAACTGCTTGACGCTCTTTCCGAGGTATGGAGGAAACTCGGTATGTAATGGGTGGTCCCCATCCACAGACCCACATAGGCAAGCTCGGCTTAACCTGAAGATTGATCCGAGCGGCTGTTGTTATTTAGCCACGAGGTCCTCGTCTTCAAAACTTTCTCATAACTGTTAAAAAGCAAGGTCAACTAAACAGGAGCGGTATTTACAAAAAATAGGCCAGTCGTATGAATCGGAGGATATTATGAAATACCTTACGAAAATTTGATTTCAGGGCAATGATTCTAATTTGAATTATGAATTAAAATTGAAGAGCTTGGATGGATTGTGTGAGGAATTACATAAAAGAGTAAATGATACCGTGACGGCTGACAAGCAAAAATGGAAGAAAAAAAAACGTGTTGCACCAACCCCAAGTAATATCGAACACGCGCAGGAAGAGAAATTGAAGAAACCAAAATCAGCACACATTACGCAAAGGATACTGCCCGAAAACCGTCGCGAGTAAAAAAAAATGCACATCGTACAAGGCGTGCCCGTCACAGCCGACTACCCTCTTAATTTATAGACCGAAGTGTTAATTACAGTAATGAATAGCTTACATTACGTGGCTATCGTGCTTATCGGTACATCTATTTGTTCATGTTAAACGTTTATGTTAATTTGAGGAAGTTTGCTCCAATGAGTACGGAATGTCGATTGGGCGGTGTATTGAACTGTTTTGTGTTTGTGTGTCATTAAAATATGTATGGGAATCTGTTGTGTTAAATAACGAACGATATTTATTACCTATATAGAGTTAGTTCAAATAACACTCTTACAGGTATCCTTTTCATCATCATCATCATCATCCACAGGTCATCTTCACCCACTGTTGGGTATACTCCTTTCCGCTCCATGTTCTTGTGCCAGCCTCACCGGGGATATTCCCGCGACGACAACAGTGTCGTCTGCCCATCTCGCCGCCGGACGACCAACACTTCTCTTTCCAGTCCTTGGACACCACTCGGTCACAGCTTTACTCCACCTGCCACCACCCGTTGCTAGGTGTCCTACCCATCTCTATTTGAGTTCCATAACGCGATTTCCAATATCAAAGACGTTCGTACGTCTACGGGTATAAAATAATGTGATTACTGAACACACACTTATTTATAAAGAAAACATGTAAGTTTACGATACCATACAATTACCAGTCAATTAAAGCTATAAAACCAGTAAAAAACTCGATGTAAATGAATCATGTTTTTAACAACAGTGATGAAACTTATCTATTCCGATGTTTATCTTACTGAGTTATAGTTAACTAAACGGCAATTACACGCCAATTAACTGCCTATGTTTTATGTTAATTAAATGCACCCTCACGTTACGTTAAACTATCTTTTTAAACCTTTTTGTTAACCATTAAGTATCGTTTAATGTCAATGAATAATTATCACTTTATAGTCTTAAATAACTTAACATACAAAAATAGCGTTTTAAAAAAGCGTGAATATTTTCAAAACGCTATTTTTGAATAAACATTGTAACGTTATTATGACGGATATTACATTAATTTTATTCTAATATCACGTTTAATTTTCAAGGTAATAATGTTTTAAATTAATGAACTAAATTAGAATAAGGTTAAAGCTTAGGTTTTATGTGTTTTTAATTTAAAATAACGTTAAAATTCATTTGACACTTCCACTTTAACAGTTTCTTTAAAAATATTAGCTTATTAATGTTTTATCTTATATTTATTTCACAGTCTCATTATAAACACGACACATAACTTTATGTTTATTATAGTTAGTTCAGACGTCTTAAAATAAAAAAATCTCATTTGTTACTCATTTTTTCCTTTTTTACTTTATTCAATGAAGTAAAAATTACAAATTAAAGGTACAGTCAGGGCCTTTTGTTAGTCTGAAAAATAAAAGACAGATACTTTATTAAAACGATTTGTCATCTACTCGGCAGTGCCTAACAGAACCGATATTGATGAAACTGCACAGTTTTTTTATTACAAGCGAAGGATTAATAGTTGACAGGAAGACTTGGCTCGCATAAATATCTCATTAGGCAAAGATTTATTACTTAAGCAGTCACGAAACTGTAAAAAAAGTTTGGAAGAAAACGGTTTTGATAATTACTTGTCAACATGCGATTGTCTATTTGGAGCTCAATGTTGGTTAATTTGGCCTTTTTTATTTGCCGTAATATATCATTTTGTTAATGACACCTAAATGAAGAGTGATCACGAACGCAATCCACAAATTTTACTAACAAACTTGGTGTAATAAATTTGAAAATTAAGTATTTTTTACAGCTTGTGTAAACGAGTTTGGCAAACAAAATTATTTGTATTTGTGTTGGAACTTAAGCCTCGTCTATTGCGTAAATTTTGTGTTAATAAAATGTTACTTTTTTTTACTTCTACTACTAACGAATCGTTGTCATGGATAATTATAAATAATTATAAATCATCGAAACAAATCTATTATAATAAAATTTTCAAAATCATAAAAGTCTTCACAAGCTGTCACTGTATCTCATAAAAAGAATCCTTTTACTTAGTCGTCACTAAAAATCGAAGAAAAAAACAATCTTGGTAGGTAATTAATTTAATGAACAAATTTTTTTGCGTACAATAAACATTATAACGCAAAGAACTCTTACTCTTAAAAATACAAATCAACAGCTGTCTGACATGATCACGAATAAAAAAAAAAAAACGAAAAAAAGCGCTGCTATTAAAATTCGTTCCCCGATTGTACCGATAAGCAAACACTGTTCAGGAAAGGTGACATTCGGTAAGCATAAAAGTCTAAAGGAATCGGTGTGCGTCCTAATAATTTATCGACAGTTTGACCTCGCTTCATTTACATTAAACAAATTGTTAATTTTTTGATAGTTATCATCCGGAACAGATGGTCGGAACCAAGAAACTATAACCAAGTCGAATTTGAACTTTAACTGTTCTGATTTTGGGTTGAAGTTTGAATGTTGGGGACTGAAATTCTTTAAAGTGTTTTTTATGTTTACGCCGTAATAATTGTGGAAGGTAAGCATGGCATGTGCCGTGGTTATGAGACAGGTTGACCACATGTGGCGCAATCTGCTAAGTATTTTATCGTACATTTTAGATTATAATTTGACGCGTATCGTTTAACTTAATGAAATTTGTTTTGTAGCCATACGATTTTCTGGACTGGCTACTTTGCCAACGTAAATTAGGATCGGATGTATTAAAAATATGAAATTTGATATGTACTACAGTTGTGTTCAAGTTATTAGGTTTTATCGAACAAGTTTTACGATTGTACCTTAAACCTTTGTACATTGGTCCGTAAAAATAATCTTTTAGTATTTGAATGTCGTCCTTATAAATAGGTTTAGGGCTCACAAAGGTTCTTAGGTAGGTAAGTTCTCTTGGAACGTTAGAGATTTGTATCGAGTGGAAAAGTATTGATTTATAATTTATTGAGTTGTGTTATTTGACTTTCTTAGACCAGAGTTTAGACTGTTTATGTTAATTACTGAATTCGTCTACCTTTTGTATCTTCTGACCGTTGTTATACCAGCTAGATTGGATAGTTCCATTGGTCGTATGAATTTTTGAGCAGTCTTTTTGTAACTTCTAGCAAAACTAGTAAGAAAATGAAAGAATCTGTAATGGCGACCACATAAACGCACCGCTGCGAATCCTCAGCGATGGGATGGTCCAAATGTCTTACTTCTTACACTAAGAGACTCTAAAATCGACGTTATTTATGAAATTATTAAACATTAAAACGCACACGTGTGTCATAAACAACAGCAATGTGTAAAGCGTCCCATGTGTCCGGGACGAAAGTGCGACATTTATTCGCACAAACCATTACCGAGCGCCACCGAAAGTGCCATTAACATAAAAGAACGAAAAGAGAAACTACTTTCAAACTCAATATCAGAATCTTTTGTGTAGCAAATCTACTCTCAAGCCCTCAGTTGGCGGCCATCCGTTAACACATTGATTATACATCAAGAAAAATAAAAAGGAAATAGCGCCACGAAAAAAGCCGCCGTAACGATTTCAATCAGACAAAACGTTTTGCGTTTTTATGGTGGCACGCCATCGACGACTATCTCGTTCCGAAACAGATTATTTCTCATTTGATTTATGGCGGTTGAATCTTCCAACGATATTATGTTTTGGTCATCCATTCGATTCCTATTTGAATGCTGAACGCCGAATGGGGTGGTATGAGACGGGGGTGGCACTCGTACTATATTAATCTCAAATCCATTTGTTGTAATCTGCATTCGATAGTGGTGCTCTATCCAGTGGCGTTAGGGTTGAAAGTCGCGTTTGTTGTACGCATGAGTTAGGACAGTTCAGAGATCGCCAACCGATAGAGGTGAGAGATGAAACAGTAGCATCGAATTCATTTCGCCGATGTATAATTCCGTCTCTTTCTTACGCCCTGCGGGAGACTGGGCCCTAGTATGTATCAGATTTGGGTTTTATCGTTTTATTGCTTATTCTTTTTAGATTTTCAGCGGCGAAGGCATATCATTTTGTTTTTAATGCGAGGCATAAATAACCGTACAACCAGCCAGTGACTTAAAGTATTGGCGCGTTTAGGAAAATATGCGGAAGTGAGCACTATTTCTTTTGTAGCAATATAGAAGATTTAATGCACATTTTATTGTATTTGAATGTTAATAACATTAAAATTGTTTTTATTGTGCAAATATCCAAATTATGGTTTTGTGGCAAAGCCTAACCATAGATAATTTGTTTTCTTATGAGGTTCTTGGTGTTTTAATTACGCCACATTCGAAAACCGCCTTCAGTTCAATAAATTGGCTACAGAGAACGTCAATCATAGATTAAACTTCTTATGAATTGCCGCTCAATTTCTTCGGAGTGATTTTAAAGAGTGGAGGGGTGGTTTGCTTGAGTAAGTATTTTGCAGCGAAATATTTTGTCGTCGGTTTGCCGCATCTGGCGGAGGGCCAGTCGTCTGATGACAACTTATGAATATTTTTGGCAAAATTCTTCGCTTTTCCATTGAATTTATTCTTCTTGTTTAACTTTTTGTTCCAAATTAAACTTTCCACATTGTCCCATACATTACTTTACAGTCTCCAAATGTCAATAAAACTATTTATCTAACATAAATTGTGCAGCATTATGGCCGGTTGGACACTATTTGCGCTTATATGTCTAAATCTTTATGTCATCTTAAGAAAGCGATAAAATACCTCCATTTATTTGCAGGTAACCTTTGTCACCCTGGGCTTACGTTTGCTAACAATAGGCGATAGTTCCCACTACTCAATAATAGATGCCGCTAGGTGGCAGCGCGGCCACTGTCCCGTAGTGCCACCCCTCGCCGCATGGGGCGCCACGATCGCCCATTGTTCGGACCCCAGCATCAAACAGAGTTCGATAACGCATAAATTCAACGGGTCTCGAATCTTTTGTTTTATCTCAGTAACGTATGGACACTGCGAAGTGAGTCCGTATGATGTTTTGTTATTTGTTTTGGCTTTATTAATGAAATATGTCGTTTGGTGCACACAACCGTGGCTTTATTTTATTATTTTAGTTACCATTTGTTATCACGATTTTATCTGCCGTACCTATAGAACAGGGATGCGTCGAAAAGTAAATTATGAAGGTATTGTTCGGGTCAGATGTCTTTAGTGAAGAACAATAGGAACGTATAATTTTTGCTTTCGATAATAAATTTTATATTAACAAACACTGTTACATCCGAAATCGTTTTGAAAACTCCCGACAGAGATCTTACGTCAATTACTCATTTCATACATTTTGTAAGCACAAACAAATGTCTGCTGTAATGGATAATGAACCTTGGCAAGCACTACTTAACCTTGCAGATCGAACTGTGCAGCTGTTATATTGAGCTTCTAAATTAAGCCACAAAGCAGTGATAGCCTAGTGGTGTGACCGTCGGACTGCCAAGTCATAGGTCTCGAGTTCGAAGCCAAGACACGCACCTTTGATTTTTCGGATTCATGTGCGTATTGAATTGTTATCACTTGCTTCGGTGAAGGAAAACATCGTGAGAAAAGGACCCTTTACGAAGCCGTCAACCAAGCATTATGTAGTAACTTGATAAAAATTATTGCTGGGAAACGCCTTTTTTTTAGGGTGAAAAATCTTGTTTTACGGTAGGACTCAATGTAACGCACTCAAAACATTGTGCTGATGAATGGATTGAATAGTACGGGGGCCGTGGAGGACTTTAAAGTTAAATTCTTACATTAAAAAAATGTATTTAAAAAAAACTTGTGACTCCAGAACAAAAAAAATATCACAATGACGGGGAGAACAAGTGCCTTTCGGCTTCGTAAATGGTCTTGTTACACCCTTTATTTCTTGACGGCATTTATAGCCAAGTCAAACTCTGACACTAGGTTAGGCACTAACTACACGATAAAGAAAAATAAATTAAGCCCCGAGCTCCTCCTTCAATAATTAACAGTAATTGACAGATAAACCAATCGAACCGGATCTCTGTCCCACTAAACCGTAGACTACATTTCCCTCAACATTTTCATCAGTGTGACGTCACAAACTTTTCAACATTTCATTTCCTCTTTAATTTATACAGGGTGTCGTTAATCCATCGATATTAGAAACAGTGCAAACATAGCAATCTTTCTCAATCTTCATCGAGTGACTCTTTACTTTGCTTCGGAGGGGACGAACTAATGAACCGGTGAAAACTTTCGCTATTTATAAAGAAAACTTCGGCATTTCATCTTGAGCCGTTCGTGAGTTAAAACTTAAACCTTTGAAAGGAAGTTTGTCTAACATATTGACTGAGATTTCATAACTGTTTTGTATCTGAAAGAATTCGGGGGTGTTATTTTGATATTTATTAAGAAACATCTTTTGCGGGCGGTTCGTCGCATTGAGGCCTGAAATTATCACACTGGGTCGTGCAACTGGAATCAGGAGAAAACCAGGAGTAACCGGACTCTGCACGAACCCAATAACCAAGCATTCTGTACATCAAACTAAGTAGATAACTGTACGCAAAAATTATTGCTAAGAAACGACATTTTTTTTGGGGTTAATTTTTTTTTACGGTAGGCAGGTTCAATGCAACGCACTCAAACATTATGCTGAAGAATGAATTGAATAGTGCAGGGGTCATAGAGGTATTTAAAGTAAAGTTATAACTTTAATATCTGGCATTTAAAAGTAACTTGTGACAAAGTTGGAACTTTGACCTCCAATATCTCCGTAACGAAAAGGTTTCCAGGTATGGTCTAGAACAAAAAAAATATCACAGTGAGGGGAAGAACCGGTACCTTTCGGTTTCCTTAAGGGTATTTTTACACTCATTAGGTACCCGACAGACAGAACCACGGGGCTACTTATTTTTAGTATTAGTATTCATAATTTAGGGTAGTCATTTTAAAGACCAGTTTGACTTTTTAATCTTATTATATCATGACTAGTTTGTAGTCAATTGTATGTCAAACGCAGTTTTCGTAGTGCCATTTGCTCCTGTATTTTGCCACTCTTTTCAACAATATCTTAGTATCGCTTCAGGATCACAAGGGCAAAGAATATCTATCTACTACCCTTTAAGCAAAAGTGAATGAATAGCACTTCAATCATACGAAATATATACATGGATATCAAGGTTGAATTCACTTTATCTGAAAATACGGTTGGTAGCCTTGTAAAAGTACCAACCTATCCAAAAAAAATGAAAGCCACACCGCGTTCCAGCTGTTTTAAAAAACGTAGCAACAAATAGCTACTTCCAGTTTGATTTACATAAACATAACACCACGCCTGTAGTCCCAAAAAGGGTAGGCAGAGGTTTTTCTATAGTACACCCACATGTCCCTAGTTATGTTTAATGCGCGCCGATTACCACCAGCTGGACGTCATTCCAAACTCCGAGTTGCCTTTGAGAAGTTCCAGATGATAAAACCCAAAATCACTTTGCCCGAGCTGAGAATCGAACCCAGGGCTTCATCCTCAGCAATATCACAATCAGTAGACCACCATCACAATTTTAGAAGTTACATGTGACTCACTTTCCGGTTTCATGCATGGTTTTGACAATGCGTGGTTAGCTAAGTGACGTCTTTCTAAATTCAATATGGCGGACTAGTTATTTTTTATGCATTCCCATGATATGGGTATCAAATTGAAGAGTTTTCTGAGAAATTAGAATAATACGAGAAATAAAATCAAAATCACTCTAAAGCGTGTTTTTTTAGTTTTTTTTACTATAATATTATTGCACATGCGTTGCAATAACTATCTATTGAAGTTTCAACATCTCTATCACAATAACACAACTGCACGTAATGATATTTAAAACAAATTCATTACACAACTAACAAATATATTCCGAGTGGACATTCGTCACGCGCCCTAACCCTTTCCCCGCGGGAGAGTGGGTCGAAAATGCCCGCTGTGCTAAATCCAAATGAACGTAATAATTGACGCTGCCCGTTCAACGACGACCTTTGGGCATGTTTGACATGGACTAGGACAGAATGGCGTGGAGATTTATTTAAAATGATTTATTAGTAGTCCTAATTTCGGATTATTTTTAGTGCTATGTAGAGTTATATTAAACCTACGTCGACAAACGTTTCTTATAGCAACAACAAACTTAGCCCCAGATAGGCATAGATTTCTTTATATGAAGATTAAAAATATTTTTAATAAATTCTATACTGAGCAAATAAAAACGCTTAAACAAAATACCTACTCAAATCGACATAAAATTATGTAAAAAAGGCAAACGTGTTAATTTATTTTTATCAAGATAATTTTAATAACAAAAACGTTTAATGACCTAGTATTAATTACCAAAAGTATCATCATAAATCAGAAGCAAGACTCATTCAACCCTACCATAAGAACTTAATACCCAACAATGATTAAGACCCGTAAAATACTAAAACACGTCCTCTAAAATCTGTTCCAACCCGCCCCTGTACTAACAAGCGGGGGTGACATAATCGGAGAAACAAATCTGGCTACTGGTGCTGCATATAAATGATGATGATTAATTTGTTCTTCGCAAATGACAAGAAGGGTTAAAAGGCAAGGGTAGGGGGCGTAATTTTGCCACTTGTACCAAATATCCCCGGTATGCAGAAGTGGGGTTGAAATTTGCGCAGTTTAATTTCCAGTACGGTACTTTTGTACTTTCTGATTGCCTTTGTGGATCCTTGGAGTTTGATGGAGAGATATTTCCGACTCCAGAGCTGTATTAATTACGATTGTGATAGAATTTGGAATGGCAGCCGTTTCGTAACAATGGTAATACAAAGTTTCGTAGTCTTTGATCCCGACAATGGGGTTGATTTTATTGTGATTTAAGAATTTGGTAATTTGATGATTGGGCTGATGTAATTTGTGGTATTAATCCGAATTTTGAGCATTCTTTAAGCTGTTTTTTTCGCAGACTCTCATCACATTAACTGTACATTACATTTTACTACTCAAGATGTTGGATATTTATTTTTTAATTTTTCAGTAGTGCACTGAAATCTGGATTTGTCTCCATAGCCTCGCCCTTTATTACATGAGAATTAAATATAACTGGAAAAATAACTTCGTGGAAATACAGGCTTATAATGCGTATATTATGATTAGTTTCTTTTTTTTTACTGCATTGCAGCGTTCTTTAGGGAAACAGCACTTGAAATTAAAGGTTTTTAGTTAGAAAATACCCAAGATTAAATACCGGAGATGAGAATATTAAGGTGGATGTAAAAATGTGTGACAAAAATGGATAAGGTAAGGAACAAGTATATTAGAGGAAGTTTAAAAGTTGCGCCAGTTACAGAACAGTTCAAAGGGAATCAACTGTCTTAGTATGGACATGTGATGAGGAGGAACAATTCGCATATGACTGAAAAAGTGATGAATATAAATGTTCATAGATGGAGAGGGAGAGGAAGACCAAAGAATCGATGGATGAATCCATCCATCGATCACACAATCGTGTGAGGAATGATATGAAAGATAAAGAAGTTAATGGTAGCTTAACAGTTGATAGAGGAGAATGGAAGAAAAAAAAACATGTTGCTCCGACCGCAAGTAACATGGGACAAGGGTAGGAAGATCATGAGTTAGAAAATACCAAAGATATCTTATCGCAGACATCAGGTACTGAGCTCACCTTTCAGCGCCGTCAATACTAACCCCCTTACAACCAACCTTACACGTGGCACCCACTTGACACTTACCCTTTACCCACAATACATTATAGCAAAACAAATAAATTGAAGATTGAATCCACCACGCCCATCACGATCTAAAAGCGTAGGCAATCCTTTAACATCGATCGTCCCCAGTCAGCGGTTCGCGAGACATTTGCAATATTCTTAAAAACATTTGGGTCCCGTCGGCTATCGTGTCGCGCCCGACATCATATAGGGAAAGAATTTGCAATTCGTATAATAAGTTTCACTCTATACCGTTTCGAGGCCGCCGTCAGCTTTTTAGGGTTAAGTGGGAGGTGAAAATTAGGTAATTCTGAATTGGTGTTTTTATTATTTAGTGTTTGTTTGTCTTTCGTGTTTATCGTTTTCATTGAACTTTTTTGTATGTACAATGCCTACTTTTCTTTTATAAGTGCTTTTTCAAAACGGCTTTGCTATCCAAATTTTTTTTTTGTAAATTAATTTTGTGAACATAAAGTCCAAACAGTAGAACCATGTGAATATATTTGTTCACATTAATAAAGAAGAAAAAAAATGAGTTCTAAGTAATCCAAAATTCTTGACATCTTATTCATCTGAATTTCACTGATAATTATAATGAATCCCTGGTAAACACGATAACTTTAAAATTAACACTTTCCTTCCACATAAGTAAATCACAGAAAACACAATAAAACAGCTAGGTCAAATACTCCACATATCCTCGCATTTCCAATGTGTTTTCAATAGGAATTCCTTACAGTTGTATTTAAGGTTGAATACTTGAATCTGATAGCACCCACACACTATGTTCTCTACGTAGGAGCCAGCCGATAATATTAACGATAGACAGGCCTCTCGTCTGCCCTGACTGATACTGATCTTATTAGTTTATTTTATTTTTGGTCTAAGGGCTAAATCTGACGGATATGGTGTTCTGTGAAAAGATTTTTCCCGGCTTAAGAGTGTGACATCTACCATCACAAGTAGACGTGGTAGCGGACCAAAAGCAACAGGGTGGATGGCATTCAGAAGACCGCGGGTAAGACGTGGATGAGACTCGCGCAGACCAGGGCGGCCTAAACGGGAGGAGGCATTTACTCAACAATGGGTGAAATAAGGCTGCAAATGTGATGATTATGACGCACCTCATGATTGTCACCATTTGTAGCCATATTACACTGTCACTCCAGTTCATAAAAAACATGAGATGGTTCCTCTCTCTCTCCCTCTCTCTCTTCTTCAACCTTTGGCCATCCAATGCTGAGTGTAGTAGGTGGTCTCTTCAATTTTAGCGGCCATTCCAAAAATGGAATGGCATATGAGGTACTAACTACTACGAAATGGAAACCACGTTTTGCTGCACCTCTTGAGGGATTTTTTACTAAGCCATGAGATGAATTTCTCACATTAACAAAAATTTCGCAACAAAATCCGCCCGAACATAATCTCCGAAAAAAATCAGGGAAACACAGTGACACAGGAAGTGTGACCTTTTGAAGAAAACTAGACAAAAATGATGCGCACAATATTTTAAAAGGTGGGTGGACGAGACAAGATCATGTGAACTCGCTACTAAGAAACCGAGTGCGTCTACCCACACATGACAATTAAGATAAAACGGTGCAACGGACATCTTCATATAATAATGTACTTTATGAAACTACTATTTTTTCTGCTATTGTTACTTGTTAGGTAATGACTTGTTTATGTGGAGATGTTTCGGGAAAGTTTAGAGATTTTTGTAGATGATGTCCGGTTTTTTGACTATGACATTATAATAATGTAAGTAAGTACTTATTTCCTCAGTCTTATTTTGTCGAAGATTTTTTTTGGCATGAAATATGCATTTTAAATGTCGAAGTCACCGATCGAATACGCAACACCATTATACGCTCTAAGACAGGCATCGCCGATGTTGCTGATATGTTTGGGAGGTTAAAATGGAACTGGGCGGTTCACATTTAGGATGGGTCAGGGCAGATGGGTCAGAATCGTCAGACGGTGCCTGAAGACGGTCGTCGTCATCGAGGCAGGCCCAAGACACGCTGGCATGACGATTTAAAATCGTTGCTGACTGATTGGCCAGAGATGGCAAAGCACCGAGAGAGTTGGAAAGGAATGGGGGAGAGCTTTGCCCAGCAGTGGGACAAAATAGGTTAAAAAATCCGCCTGACGTGAAGCGATGATGTGGCATGATGATGATGATGATGATCCTAAAGTGGAGCACGCTTACCTAGAAGACTTCGATTTACTGGAATCTTGAAGAGATCTAGATTATAATAATCGTGGAAGCATAGCGCTTAAGACATTTAAAGTTTCTGTTTTGATATGGAAAGAAAAATTCGAGAGCACGGTTTGAACCTGCGACCTTCCGATTCAGTACACCGGACGTCTTAACCAATTAGACCATAAATGCTGTAGTTCCCTACGCAGGGTTTGCGTATAAAAATATTAAAAAATTAAAGTTTCTTTTCGGTGCTATAAAAGGGGCGGCTGTGAGAGATCCTAAAGCCCTCCCTCATGTGTCAATTAAGGCAGTCGTGTAGTTTTAGTATGGCCAATCTAGAAAAACTGTATCCACGAGACGTCTGTCGCCTTTTTCTATGTTTATTTTTCAGGATCATCATCATCTGCCTAGCCTTTTCCCAACTATGTTAGGGTCGGCTTCCAGTCTAACCAGATGCAGCTGAATACCAGTATTTTACATGGAGCGACCATACTTGCAATTAACAATGTATCAGTAAAACTTTGCTTTGAACATAATTATTATTTGTAAATAACAGCATCATCTGCCTAGCTTTTTCCCAACTATGTTGGGGTCGGCTTCCAGTCTAACCGGATGCAGCTGAATACCAGTATTTTACATGGAGCGAATGCCTATCTGACCTCCACAACCCAGTTAGTATTGGGTAATACGATACCCCTTGGTAAGACTGGTTGTCAGACTTTTTGGGCCACTGACTACCTAACGACAGTCAAAGATCTGCAAATGACACCCGGGACCAACGCCTTAACGTGCTTTCCGAGGCACGGAGGAACTCGGTATGTAATGGGTGGTCACCCATCCACAGACCAACCTAGGCAAGCACGGCTTAAACTAAAGATCGATCCGAGCGGCTGTTATTATTTAGCCACGAGCTCCTCATTTGTAAAATATTTGTACATAACAGCAAAGATAAGTAAATACAGGGTGGAAGGAACACCAACGTTAAATCGGTTAACACGTATTCAGTACATCCAGCCAGACCGGTATGTGTGGAGGTGGCGGCGACCGCCACTGCTGGCCGTGCCTGCTGCCAACACCAATCTGCTGTTAAAAACTCCCCTCACCCGCACAATATGTGTGCTAAACGAAGTTCATGAGAGAATTGACATATTTTCGTACAATCTGAGTGAATTCGCAAGAGTGTTGTTAAATTGTGTTAGTTATATTTAGATATTAATATTCTGTTTTAAATTTTTGTTGCTAGTTTTTGAAGTATTAGCCGTAAGTTGATTTTATTTGGTGTCTAATTACAATTAGACATGTAATGGGGTCAAACCATTATTGTATTGGGGTCATCCTCTAAAGATAGTGTGTGTAAGTTAATAATAATAAATAATAATCATTCTGAACCCACATAGAAATTTTAAATACAAAAATATATTTATTATGTGTGTTCAGAATGATGTACTGAACACGTGATAACCGTTTTAGCGTTGGTGCTCCATCCACCTTGTATACCACAATGAGTAGATGGTTACTTTAACGAGCCAACTCATCATAACATGCCTCTTAAACAACCGTCACCTCATCCGATTATTATCTGGCTCATCTTCCACTAACCCAAAAAAAAAAGGTTCGTTAAAACTAGTGCACGTGCTGCCCATAGCACGGACTTATTACTGCATAGATAAAGATCGCCTTAATTTTACAAGAAACGTGTAAACCTTTGTTTAACTTTAACCGGGCACTGTGGTAACGACCTCTTTAGTATTAGCGGCACGCCCGCTACCGGTTATACTGGCGTTTTTTGTTTAAAACCATACCTAGTTTGTAGGGTTGAACGTGGATAGAGGAAAGATACTAGATTAAAAAATACAATAAACAATATTTATTTGTGCAATACTTAAACCTATTTACCACAGATAATATAATACTACGCACTATTTACAATTATTGTACCTTAAATTAAATTATAACTTAGTGGCAAGATACTAGACAAGTGCTTAAACTAGAAGGACACCTGTGCTATAAGCACCAGTTAATTCCGTCACCACCGTTTTTGGATAAAATAAATCGAAGGGCATAGCTACTAACAGCCATGACGTCCGAAGCTTTGTTCTTTTTATCTCTGGTAGTAATATACAGCTTTAGAGCATAACCATCCAGTAATGTCTTCGCTGCTGACACAGGTCTCTGAGACGGAGAGCGAATCAAAATAATCCACACCACAGGCCCAGTGCGGGTTTTTGCATTACACATGTCTTTTTCATAATTATGAAGTTTTAGTTCTAGAACTTCGGATGCCATTCCGGTTTAGGGTTTAGCCACATCTGCCATTCGCAGTGAAAGAGCGTGCTGCCGCGTGTGATAGCGCAACTGTGGTTTCTCGCTCTTGCAAATGAGGGTTCTGAGGGACAGAAAAGGAGCATAAAAAAATCCGTCTTGATAGATGTGGTTGAACCCTTACTCACTATGTTTCCTTCACCATTTTTAAGGCAGAGGTAATTAAATAAATTACACTAATTGAAACGCCTTCTTCTTCTTCGTATCGCTGGCAAAACAAATTTTATATTTTGTGAGCCCAAAACATCGCCACTTCCACCGCGTCGTCGGTGGCAGCGCAAAGGTCACTTCGGCTGCATGTTTTTGGGCTAAGAGGGCAGGATATGAGGTAGAGCATAATTTGCGACACAGCCCCACAACCACATCCCGCTGCTGTATTGAAACACCTGCCTGGGTTCGATCCTACTATTTATTTATTTAACACTTCAAGCACAGAAGTACAGAGGCGGACTTAATGCCATAGGCATTTTCTACCAGTCAACCTTTGGGTGATGCAAAGACAAGCAGTGGTAGGTGTAAATCTGAAAATAATTTTAAATAATAATAAGATTAACTACAAGGATATATAAAATACTATAAATCATCATCTGCCTAGCCTTTTCCCAACTATGTTGGGGTCGGCTTCCAGTCTAACCGGATGCAGCTGAATACCAGTATTTTACATGGAGCGACTGCCTATCTGACCTCCACAACCCAGTTAGTACTGGGTAATACGATACCCCTTGGTAAGACTGGTTGAAAAAATAAAATACTATAAATATATATCAAAATTTAAATTAATGTAAATAAACCACGAATATACCAAAATAAAAACACAAACCATGGGGAAAACATTACCGTTGTGACGAAACTGCCAGCTTCTTCCGAATGTACTCACGAACTTTAATTACGTACTACCACTACTGGTAAGTCGAAGCCGTTGCCTTCATTGCTAAAAAACGGACATCTTTGCCATTGACAAAATAGAAACTCTCGCGTGTCACCCCTAATTCTTCGTTTAATTGTTACGACTCAGCTATCATGAATATCATCTTATACTTCATGGGAACTCGGTTCCGCCATTTTTCGACTTTTGTCGGTACATTGTCGAACGAAGCAACATCGTGTTTTCTCGGTAATGAATGAGATAATGTGTAGCACGCACTGTCCTCTCGTTTTTGTGACATTTCTACATAATTATAGTGTTTATTGTCATTTTTAATGTTAACACGAATGTTCTTAATGACTTTTATTGTCTTAAAACGGTATTTTTTTTTGAGAAATGTCCTGTTTTTTGGTTTGTTTGACGTCAGTTTAATCATTTAAACATAGAGTTTTTGCCGTAGGTTCGCTTGGCTATATCACACTTAACCTATTAAAGGTACCACATAATATAAAATCACACCAGTAATCTCCGAAGGGTTAGGCAGAGGTGTACCTAATAGTACACGGTCCACATTTTGCCAGTTATGTTAAAGTCCCATGTAATAGAGGGCGAGGATATTACCATCAACCAGGCACTGATTCAGATTCCGTGGCTGCTAATGAGAAATTCCTGATGGAATAATTCAGTAGTACTTTGCCCGACCCGAGAATCGAACCTCCCAGGTACAATTCCGAAAGAAACCGAAAACCACGACGGTCGCCCAATAGGGATGGCTACTGTGAAACTAATGGCGTTAACAGAACTGGTTCCAAGCATAGGTATTGGTTGAAAATCGGGTTTTGTAACTTTATATTTCAAAATAGCTTGACCTCATTTCTCAGATTGAGACCTAGCTACGGTCGTTCCACCTACAAATTAGCTCTTTACGGTCTTCCCCATTGCTGCAACAGACCACAGCAATACGACTATGTTTAAATGTAATTCTATGAAAACGGCACTTCTCTAGATGGCGACATTGCCGTTTTCATAGTTATTTTGATTGAGCAGCTAAAACAGTCTAAACTTCTTTGTATATTTTCCAGTCGTTTGATACCTCTAAAACGTCTGAAGCTACAGGTTTGTTTGAAGTTCACGGTATTAAACGGAAAGTGACAAATTGTCACCTGTAGCGTCTACACTTTGCTATATAACACAATTCCTGCTTCATTCTTAAACTAAATCAATTCTTCTACGTCCTATAATTATTCTGGCTATGTTGTTTGACGACATGTGGCTAAAAAACTCCACACCACGCTACTAGCATCATTTATATTATCAAGAATCAGTGAGCTCTAATTACTGACCTTTACAACATCCTGTAAATCATAAAAAATGCAATATTTTAATTTAAACTTTATCTCTAGCGTATAGAACTGCAATCATTCAATCCCGAATTACAGGAAGAAACAAAATACACTCAACGTGTTCAAAATATTCATAGATCCGGAGTTAGTAATACGACTATCACAAATTCGCCAGATCGCCACTAAATGAACAGACACTGTACTACCGTGAAACAGAAGTTGAATTTGCGTATTCATAACTGTAAGATGGCCGCTTGTTACACCGACGCGAACTTACAAAATTGGTGTGTGTAAAATGTAGAAGACTGTTGGTTTTTTCTGGATATAAAAAGGTGAAACTGACTCTGATGAGTAGGAACCAAACGTAAGACAGTATCAGTTTAAAAAAAAATATTTTAGAAGTCATCTGTTAATGAAAAACCCAAAAATATGACAAATTATGTTAAAACTAACAGGTTTTAAATAATGTAAGCAGAGCACGCTCATTTCTCTTGCTGAAGCGGAGAATGAAGACTGCACGGCTGTTATTTTGGATGTTTTAAACACCAAGCTAGCGCTGAAGAATATCTCGGCACCTTCTATTAAAGCTTGTCACAGGCTGGGGGCCCTCAACAAGGATCATCACAGGCCTATCCTTGTTAGGTTTGCCAGTGTAGACTTGAGGTCATCAGTGTGGAAGGCAAAGACAGGCTTGAAAGGCTCCAAAATGTCAGTGAAAGAATTCCTGACTAGGACCAGGCAATCTATCTTCGGCAAAGCACGGGAGCACTTCAGCATGCGGTCGTGTTGGACCCAAGACGGGGTTATCTTCATAAAGGCTCCTGACGGAAGTCGGCACAAGATAACTTCCTTTGATGAGCTGAAGCCCTTGGTAGCCCAGTACCCCAAGGCACCGGACGCGGCTCCTTCTACCAGTGGAAGAGGTGGCGGCGCTGCTGGGAATCTGAAAACCATAACACGATAATTATAGGTTTGAGTGTTGATGTTTTGATGTTTTTTCTTGATTGTTGTTTTAGATTCCAAATCTTTACTTACCAGTTTGTAGTTGTCCAGTCTAATAGTTATCTTCCTTATGTTTTGTACTCCAACTGTTTACTTCTACTTCTTTATTATTAAGAGGTGCATTGGTACTTAGATACCCTCAACTGTGTTTATTTTTCTAATATTAGTTTGAGTGATTGATTGATATTGTTATATGAATGTCAGCTGCGGCTTGTCAAATTGACGTTTAGAAATATTTAAGTGACAGTGACGTTCCAAATAAACGTTTCGAAATTTTGTTTCTGGTAAACTCACAGATTATTTGTTATCAGTTACGTTTCGTTCCATGTACCATCACATAATTTGCAGTTGGGTGTGTCTCCTTCTTTTTCTATATTTAACTATTATTCTGATTCTGTTTTTGTTCTTTTGTGTCTGGGAACTACGGCTTTCACTTTTCCTTTGTATTTTGCTGTGTATATGTGCTATATTCTATGCTTATTTTACTACTTGCTACTAGTGTTGGTGTTAGCTGGCGGGTGGTGCGGAGTTGTGCACCTGTTGGTGATATTTAGTTTGTTTTTAGTAATAGCTTAATTGTTTTATATATTTATATATATATATATATATATATATATATATTTGTTACGTGTATATTTATGTCAAACAATGAAATTTTCTTATCCGCGGATGAATCTGCTGCTTCTTCAAGCGATGGAAGTTTTTGCTCGTTCAGTGATACTCTTGGTGAGTTTTTGCAACAAAAGTTTAATGATAAGTCTGATCGATTGTTGAACGTGTGTCATATTAATGCTCAAAGTGTTCCGAGCCACTATAGCGAGCTGTACGACGCCTTTAACAGCAGCAATGTACACGCCATCTTGATCTCTGAATCTTGGCTCAAACCACATCTCCTGTCCACTACTTATCCTCTTACTGGTTTCATTCTTATACGTAATGATAGGATTGGTAAGGGAGGGGGTGGTGTGGCCATATACCTCCGCAGTGACTTTCCTTATAAAATACTTGCCACTTCCTCTTCACAATATTCTGCTTCTGCTGAGTTTATTTTCCTTGAAGTCTGTGTCAAGGGAGCCAAAACTGTTATTGGTGTTGTTTACTGTCCTCCCACTGTTGATTACTTCACTGAATTCGAATCAGTACTTGAATCTTTGGGTTCAGAGTATGCACATCACATCATAATGGGTGACTTTAATACAAATCTCCTTTCCCGCAATGCCCCTCGGTCCTGTAAACTCCTCCAGCTTATCGAGTCGGTTAGTCTGCACGTGTTGCCGCTCCAGCCTACCCATCATAACGCTGTCGGTGATGACACCTGGCTCGATCTGATCCTTACCTCAAATCCTTCTCTTGTATCCTCCCATGGTCAACATGACGCTCCTGGCTTTTCTCACCATGACATGATTTTCCTCTCTTATATCCTGAAACCTCCCAAACCTAAACCTAGGGTTCTGTACAGGCGTTGTTTTGCGCGGATGAATGTTGAGGAAATTAAGAAGGATGCATCTGTGACTGATTGGGAGCCTATGTTGGAAGCCTCTTTGGTTGACGATAAGGTTGCGATATTTAACGATGTTGTGATCAACCTCTACAATATTCATGCTCCCATCAAAAAAATTAAACTAAAACGTCCTCCTGCTCCATGGATGACAAGAGGGATACGGATGGCAATGCGACGTAGGGACCGGGCATTCCGTAAATTTAAGAGGGATCGTACTGACGAGAACTGGTCATTATACAAGGTTGCAAGGAATAGATGCAACCAGATGATACGCATCGGTAAACGCCGCCACATTTTAGATAATATAACTTCTTCCTCTTCTGCCGATATTTGGAAATTTCTTGGAACTCTGGGTATCGGCAAACCGCGACATTTAGACCTTCCAAACTCTATTGACCTGGATGAGCTTAACCGACATTTTTCTTCTGCTTCCTCCATGGATCGCTTAACCAAGCAACGAACTTTGTCCTTAATTTCTGGTCTAACGCGCCCTAATATTAACCACTTTTGCTTCGTTCCAGCTGAACCGGGAGAGATCAAAAAGATCATCCTGTCCATCAAGTCGAAAGCAGTGGGTTGTGATAATATCACCCGTGGTATGATCATAACTCTTCTGGATGAGCTCCTACCTGCGATTACCCACATTGTGAATTTTTCCCTTTTTACCGGAGCATTTCCTTCCCTGTGGCGCAAAGCCTATGTTTGTCCGCTACCCAAGGTCCCTAATCCCTGTCTTCCTGCCCATTTCCGTCCCATTTCGATCCTTCCCTTTCTATCTAAAGTGCTTGAGGCCTGTGTGCACAAGCAATTCTCCGATTTTGTCCATCGGAACTCGCTTATCAGCCCACTTCAATCTGGGTTCAGGCCTGGGCACAGCACTGTTTCCGCCCTTCTTAAAGTGACTGGCGATATTAGGGCAGGACTAGAAGACACCAAGGTAACGGTACTGGTGCTGGTCGATTTCTCAAATGCCTTCAATACCGTTAGTCACGACATCCTTTTAGCCATTTTATCCCATGTCATGGTCTCTCCCGGAGCACTGGAATGGTTCTCCTCTTACCTTCAGGAACGCCAGCAGTCAGTTCATGTTGGGAATTCCTCATCATGTTGGTGTGATTTGGAGACTGGTGTTCCTCAAGGCGGTATTCTTTCTCCTCTTCTGTTTTCTATTTTTATTAATCTCCTTACTTCTGAGCTTCAGTGTGCGTATCATCTGTATGCCGATGACTTGCAGTTGTACTGTCAGGGGAGGGTTGACGAAATTCGAGATCTGATCGACAATTTAAATCTGGACCTGATAGCAATAAATACCTGGTCCGATAAATTTGGTGTGGCAGTAAATCCTAATAAATGTCAGGCGATCATCATTGGCAGCTCTCGCAGTCTATGCAAGTTGAATGGTACAACCTTGCCACCAGTTCTTTTCGACGGTACGGTCGTTCCTTTTAGTGCTGAGGTCAAGGATCTTGGCTTGCATATCGATAGCTCTATGAAATGGCATACTCAAGTTGCTCGTGTCAGTCAGAAGGTTACTGGTTCGTTGCGGGCTTTGTACCGCTTGAGAAACTTTTTACCCTCAAATACGAAAACAATGCTTGTACAGTCCTTAATTTTTCCTATCATCGATTACGGTGACGTGTGCTACTTTGACCTGAATGCGGATCTCCTCGACAAACTTGACCGTCTTCTAAATAACTGCATTCGATTCGTTTTCAATTTGCGTAAATATGATCATGTCTCCGAACACCGGACTCTTCTTAAGTGGTTGCCCATACGTCAGCGTAGGGAGCAAAGGGCGCTTACCACCTTGTTTTCTTTTCTTGTTTCTCCCACTTCCCCTAGTTACCTTGCTCCCCACTTTCAGTATATTTGTGCCAACCATAATAGGAACCTGCGATCATCGCAAAACCGTATGCTTCAATGTCCCTCTCACCGCACTGATTTCATTCACCGATCTTTCTTTGTCCAGTCTATTTCTCTGTGGAATGCGCTTCCCCAGGAAATCAGGATGGCAACCAATCGCTTATCTTTTAAAATTAAAGTTCGTGAGTACATTCGGAAGAAGCTGGCAGTTTCGTCACAACGGTAATGTTTTCCCCATGGTTTGTGTTTTTATTTTGGTATATTCGTGGAAATGTTTATTTACATTAATTTAAATTTTGATATATATTTATAGTATTTGATATATATTTATAGTATTTTATATATCCTTGTAGTTAATCTTATTATTATTTAAAATTATTTTCAGATTTACACCTACCACTGCTTGTCTCTGCATCACCCAAAGGTTGACTGGTAGAAAATGCCTATGGCATTAAGTCCGCCTCTGTACTTATGTGCTTGAAGTGTTAAATAAATAAATTAGACATGGTATTACCATAAATAAATAAAATATAATAAAACTAGCTTTTGCCCGCGGCTTCGCTCGCGCCCTAATCACCTAGCGGTGTGAAATATACTTTAAGACCTATTCTCATACCTTCCAAATAAATATGCATGAAAAAATTCTTAAAAATCAGTCGAGCCGTTTCGGAGGAGTGCGACCACAACCACCGTGACCCGAGATTTTCATATTTAAGATAAGTAAACTCAAGTTCTGAATGAAGGTTGCTATTATTATTATTTCTTTGAGTGTTTGTATTTTTCACATATTTGTATCACAGTTCAAGCTTTAATGATATTTGTGTGGTTATCTGCTGACATAACGAATTAACATACGAAAAGGCTGGAAGAAAATTAGTGGTCTTAGCAACGACAAATTTAACCACCTAAGTAGTAAGCTTGTGATCAATTTTCCAACGTTTTCTCCAAAACCAAGTTCGCAATCCTACACATTACGCCACAGTGTAACACGCACCAAATATAATGAGTTGCGTCGACGTGCTCGGCCGCGTTCCACCATTCGGAGCGTATTCACCCGTATTCATATTCATTAGGGCGCGAAGGGCCCGGTTGATTGCACAAAGAGCCGACTAATTTGCTCCCGCGACTCCGTCTGCACTAGGCTTAATTTATTTACGGGTTGTTAGCAGCAATGTACTTGTGAGGTATTTGAATTTTGTTTTGTTTTAGAGGTTTTGGAGGGTTGGATGGGTGAGGAAGATGTTGAGTATGTAATGTGTGTTTAATTCTGACGGCTCGGTTAGCGCAATGGCTGAGCGATTGACTGCTGCGCTGCGTGTAGCCGGTTCGATTCCCGCAAGGAACAAAATATATTTGTTCCCATCAGACAGTTATTTCGGGTCTGGCTGTTTGTGTATGTGAGTTTAAATATGTTGACATGTTTACAAACACACCCACGACACAGGAATATTCCAAGCGTGGGGCAAAATTTAAAAAAGAAATGATTCTCCTTATAACAAATAGGTTTAATATTTGCGTGTAGTATTATGCTGGCACTTCACTTGGCGTATTTGTCAAAATTTTCGCGAAATTGGATCAAAGAATAATGTTTTTTATGCTTATTGCGATTTAGTTCACTTTTTTAATGATAGAAGGCGAATATTTGAAGTGGTAGTGCCACCACTAGATGTACACTGCGACATTAAGGATCATCTACCAGAACTTGTCCCATCTTGTAACTTGGGGTCGACGCAACACGTTTTCTTCTTTCATTCTACCCTGTCTACCTATCATTCACTCTCTTTTCCTATAAGACTGCAAAGTTGAGGTTATTGGTGTAAAAATAATAGTCAAGCAAAACTGCGATAGATTTTGTAATAAATTTGGGTGTCGAATCCTACCAAGCCAAACACCATGAATTCATCAAACGATAAAAATAAATAACGGTTTAAGAAATGACTATGCTAGAAAGCAGTTCTAAAAAGATAATATTGTCCGTTAATATCTTGAATCCAACAAATGTAAAGTCAAAAAGTGCTGCCACATTTTTATTTCGATTATTAACCAATACCAACAATATTGGCAAGTATTCATTTATTTATAACAGATATCTTTACACATCAATGATGTTGATGACACAATACCCATTCATAGAGACTTAAACCTTCAGCGATCGTCATCCACGTAAAATTCCCACATAACTTTACCTATTAACATGATAGGCGGCTATCAACGATTGTGTATATGCAAATACCAGCTCTAACCAACTATATCCAACTAGGGATGTACGATACTTACAATATCGATACATCATTATGTGATACTCCGAAATTTTGGATCGAATCGGTATCGAAAAAAAATCGCTTAGTGTCACATTGTGCTAAATTGCATGATCAATTAAAAAAATACAAAAGGGTTACAAAATAATTCCTGCATTTGGTCTAGACTTTCTAGAGGGATTAAATAAGTACTTGCATTTATATCAACCAAAAGTATCTATACAAATACAAGTATCGTGCATCTCAGAGGACGATATGATACGATTCGATATTTGGAGAAGCGAAGCCATTCGATATGGTCCTAGAATGGTGCCGCATAGTTACGATCCGGATCGATCCGAAATATCGAATGCAAATATCGTGCATCCCTATATCCAACTATACGCAACTATAGTTGGTACCAACGCATTGTCGAATCAATAGCCATTTTGAAGCACGCTCTGTTACGGGCGGATCGACTTAATTATTGAATTAGCATTTAAATTATTTCGGGAACCGTTCATTTGTAACTAATACAAATAGCGAGCCGCATGAAATGTTGGGTGCGAGGAGGTACGAAGGTAATGGTTTAGATTAGATGAGAGTGTATCCTGTTGGAAGGAAACTGTGTATAGGAAAGTAGGATGCGTAGATAGACCATGCTGAAAAAAAAAAAACAAAATAAAGTTAATGAAAGTAACTTAAAAAAACAAACTGGGTCTTTTAGTTTTGAGATTATTTGTTATTAATAATAAATAATAAAATAAAATTATTTTATCGTCAGGCATCAAGGTCCATATGGTGATAGTATTACATTTTACTTTATCGTTTAAAATTAAAGTTCGCGAGTACATTCAGAAAAAGCTGGCAGTTTCGTCACAACGTTAATGTTTTCTTCATTGTTTGTCTTTTTATTTTAGTATATCCGTGTAAATTTCTATTTATATATATATATATATATATATATATTATATATATTATAAAATACTATAAATATATATCAATATATATATATATATATATATATATATATATATATATATATATATATTGATATATATTTATAGTATTTTATATATCCTTGTAGTTTATCTTTGTAATTAATCAATTATTTTGCAGATAGATACACCTACCACTGTTTGTCTCTGCATCACCCAAAGGTTGACTGGTAGAAAATGCCTATGGCATTAAGTCCGCCTCTGTACTTTGTGCATGAAGTGTTAAATAAATGAATACTTAAAAAAACTATATTAGTAACATGCAGGAACACAAAAAAGAAAATCTCAATCACAGGAAGGTTTAACAAGCTTTGTTGCCAACATGTAGCTTGGTAAACTTCCCTATTGTAGGCACATCCAGCTTCTCTGCAACCTTCAGAATGGGGTTAGTGAAACATCATTCTCATTTTTTGCCACTCGGTAAGAAAAATGGTCAAAATAGACAACTAAGCTATTTAGAAGCAACTGGCGCACTTGCGAGCCATGATTCAAGAAACATTCTAATTTTAAATAACAAATTGTCCTTCTGATTTGCTCTGAACACACCTGAAAGCTGTAACTTTGAGGGAAACAAACATAATAATATTAAAGATTAACACCCGTATCTTAGTCAAAGAGAATACTTGAATAAAACTGATTATTTAAGATACTATTGTTATTCTATAGTTTACTAATTGCTTGAAGTTAGAACTGTCAAAAGTTAGAATTCTTAGCTTTGCTTTCTTTTGACGTTTTCAACTTCTTTTAAATTATTGCCTATTGCATATAAAAATGCATAAGTACTTAGACTCAAGTAATTACGTTTACTTGACCATAGATTCGGGTATTACAGCGCCGGTAGCGTAAATATAAAGACACTAAGAGAAAAAAAAACAAAACACCGCAGGTATCTTCTCTTCTCACTACAGCACATCCAAATTTTCTAATTTCGTGACCCTAAGCCCATGACGCACGAATACGTGCCGCCTTGCTGACGCGAATATTAAGTGCTGTGTACTACTTTTATGTAAAAATAGGCTTTAATAAGTTACTCAATTTCGTCGAAAAAAAATGTTTCAAGTATTTTATATTCCTCTGACCGGAGATATTAACATAGGCCGCGTGTTAAAGAAGTTTAATCGACTATAATCAGCTGATTAAAAGTATTATTATATTTTAAATTTTCCTTTATGTATCAATTACTGGTGGTTCTCTATTTATGGATGTATATATCATCGAGTGGGGAAATAATTGTCTCTTTAGCTGGGCACTTATTTGGCTACGAAACGCAACCGGAATATTTTTTTACGTTTTAGTCAAGTGTGTAATGAATACTATATATTTTTTCTATTGCAAAGTGACACGTGTAAAGTTTAGTAGTCTAGTCAAATCCAAGGTGAACAGTATCGATTGAAAATAATGCCTAATGTTAATAGTCCAAGCATTCTGCCGTTCATAGTAATAGACCTATCCAATTCACAGAACTCAATCATCAGCTTCTCTCATTCATCCATTACCAACCTTGCGAACATCGTCGCTTCAGCCAGCTTTGACATTTTGCAGATCTTCGAAAAGCCACGATTTTATTTACAGTCTTTCCATATTTTTCCTGCACGACACAAAAACTCCTAATAAAATACCAATTTATGCAAAACACAAAATCACTCAAATAAGTATGCACCTACCGAAAAAACAGCAACTAACGATCGTCTACTGTATTGTTTTCTCTACCTTATTTTTTTTTTTTAGGATGAGAAGGCATCAAATCCCTCCCGCTCTGGACGCATCGGAAGGGAGTGTCAGACTTGTACTGACTAAAAACCCATCCATGTTCCTTCTTTGCCCTTTGTTTCAGGGCCGCGGTATCTCTTTCGAACAGCCCCGCAGCCCCGGCAGGCATCGGCCCTTGTGGACCCCTTCCTGGTTGCTCACAACTCTTTGAGGAGCGCGTGGAACACGAACGCGCCGTCGACACGGCCTGTCGTCGTAAGACGACACGGACGGCGAGCTAGCCCATTACTCACCATCCATAGGCCCGCGTTGTTTTCTCTACCTCACAGTCTATACTTTAGCAGTTCATTGCTAGACGTAGATTTCACATACCTACTGATTACTACTAAACTCAGGCCTACTCTCATTCATTTCTTACCAACCATCCTGCGAAAATCGACGCTTTACCTATTTTTTAAATACCTTCGAACAGACATAATTTTTCCTGCACCCTATTGAATAAGTCCCTAATAACAATACCAATTCACACTTCAAAACCTTCACCACTAGATAATCTATTGCATTGTTTTCTTGTACCTAAGCCACTACCCTTTAGAAGTCCATTGCTAGACGTTGTTCTCATATATGGAACACCACTGCGCTCGGAGCTACTCTCATTCATCTTTTTTCAAACGTTCTGCGAAGAACTTCGATTTACCCACCCAGTCAGTATTAAAGACCTTCAAACAGCAATGATTTTTCCTGCACGCTGTTGAAAAACTCCTAATAACATCACCAGAACACAGCACAAGACAAAAAAATACCTTACGCATATAAGCACCAAACGAAATAACCTTCATGGTTACAACTAGAACATCCATTGCATTGTTTTCTTGTACCTAAGCCACTCCATTGCCTTTAGCACTCCATTGCTAGACTTACTCAGATTTCACATATTGAGCATCGTAGAACTCAGGGTTACTCGCACACATTCCGTTTCAACCACTCTGAGAAGAACGTCGTTTTACACGCCCATTTCAAATACACTTTTAAAGACCTTCAAATAGCCATGATTTTTCCTGCACGCTATTGTAAAGCTCCTAATAACATCACCAATTTACGCACGAGACAAAAAAACCTCACGCAAATATGCACCTTCAGCAAAAACCCTCACAGCTACCACTAGATCACCTATTGCATCGTTTTCCTGTACCTCAAAGACAGTTACACGAAACAATCGTATTTCAATAACTGGCAGATGGGTTGTCACGAGCCGTCACGAAGCATTAAAATCGGTGTTTCGACGGCATAGGTCATTAATTCCTATGTTTATTGGGCCATGATGCACGAACCTTAAGTACTTAGTAGTAGTTGTGTTTATTGTGTGGATATCCGCCGTTTTGGGTTAGGTGTTCAATCTGTATTCGTTGTGGATTGTAAAAAATTAATAGGTACTGAGGTAATTATTTTCAATTTTGATTTTGAACCTGAAAAGCATGGAAGGGAGTAGTTTCTTTCTATGAGTACAATATTTGGCTAAATTACGTAGGTACTGAAGAGAGCGATAGCAAGTCTTCTATATCGATTTATTGAATACGCGGCTTGTAGTTTCGAAGATTACCCCCTACATACAAAAACGCACACAAATTTTACCTCTCTTTAATATTAGTATAGATTTAAGACATAATCCCTTTGAAGAAATGTTCATTTTTGCATGGGAACCAAGTCACAAGCAACTGTTTGTTAAATTACGCACATTATATTGACTCAGAAAGAATAACAGTATAAATCTTTATGATGGACAGCCACATATTTCTCTTGGCCATATATTTAGCAATCACCACCAAAATTCAAGCAAGTAAACCGAGCACATTTCAAGGAGCCCAATAGCCCAATAAGGGTAACTTCAAAAGGATCTTCATACCCTTTGGTCGGGTGCCTCCGCGCGTGGCGTATGTTACAACTTTAAACTTGCGTTTAAATTTGAACCGAGATAAACGTAAACGCTTGCCTTAATTGAAACGGTAGGAATCCTTTGTAGCATACGGCTGAATTATGACGAAGAATGAGAGGAATTAGTTAAGTTTTTTAATTAGATAAAGGGATAGAATTTGGGGCATGTGTGGTGATAGAGAGTATTCGAACCATTTGTTGTATGTAGAATTTGACTGAAGAGTTAATCACTGGTGAAATCTCGTTAACCTTTTTCAGGGATTTGTTATGCCTTTATAAAATCACAAACTACGGCACTATTTGCAGCTCATTTGACTTCATATTAGGAGTTCGTTTCCGTTTTATGCTAATAAGTTCATCTGTTATGTGTGTTTTTTGAAGTATATTGAACCAAAGTTTTTTTCTTCAGGTTTGAACAGCAATTTAAAATTTTAAAGGCGTCATATTCTTAAATAAAAAGATACGGCATATAATTTGGCTTTGTATTATTTCACTATTATACAAGGTGTTAACGGACCCTTCACGAAGCCGTCAACCAAGCATTTTAATAGCAGCAAAGTTATAACCTTAAAAACTAGTATTTAAAGAAAACTTTTGAAAAAGTTGGAACTTTGACCCATAATATCTCCATAATTCAAAGACTCCCAGGTATGGTCCAGAAGAAAAAACTTATTGCAATGACGGGGAGAACAAGTGCCTTTCGGCTTCGTTAAGTCTTCGTCTATTTTCACCCTTATGTAGATAGATAAATCCTAAATAATTGACAAAATCATTACCTCCACCTCGGAAAGTTTCCACTTACTCACCAACAGATGGCGCTACTAACAACTATCAGCCAAACGTCCAAAAAAACAAAATGACATCACAGTATTACAATCTTATTACAAGACAAGTACAACAAATATTTAAGTACATGATAATATTTCTCGTGCGAAAAAAAGGCTTGCAGCTATATTTTTAAATGCATTCTTGGAGAAGGAGCGGTCGCGTGGGTTGCATTACAATTAGGTATGAATATGATACTAAAACCACGTTAATCTGATGTTGGTTTAACAGAGATAAATGTGTTTTTGTTTTATCTTTTGTTGGAGGTGTTGAAAGTTGTTTTTTAAAGGAATAATGAAGAAAATCTCATGCTGTTTAAGTGAGTAGCAAGATCACTTGAGCCCAACTTTAAGCACTAGCCGTGCCCACAATGAGAAAGTAACTAGATATTGTTGAATTTAACTTACAGATAATATCACGCCTGTATTCCCCAGAAGGGTTAGGCAGAGGTGTGCCTTAGTACACCCACATTTCGCCAGTTACGTTTAAGTTCCATATATTAGAGGGCGAGCCTACTGTCATCAACCGAGAACAAATCCAGACTCCGGGCAGTTGAGAACTGAGAAATTCCTAATTACATTAATCCCAATAACACTCTGCCCGACTTTGTAATCGAACCCAAGATCTCGTGCTCGCTCCACTAAAGTGCTTACGCTGACTAGATCAACTATTCACACAATTACTTTAAATATTGTACCTATTATTTTCTATCCTTCAACGCGTGATGTTTGTGACAGATGTACAGTCACGAGGACCAATACGTAAACACTTAACAACTTTTAATAGTGTTTTTCTCTTACTGTTCTGATTAAAATTTCATGTTGTAACGAACACAGTATTTTGGAACTCATATTTTTATGAAAAAGATCTCCAAGTTACAATCGTTATTTCTTGCGAAAATTACTTTATATAAAGGAAAGTGTACCTATACATATTAGTGCTCGTGACTGTACATACTAACGCATTATTGCGGGCATAGAACAACGCACTTATTCGCCACGCTTCAAGAACAGTCATCAAACGAACCTACAGAACTTTAAAGGCCCCGAATTCTCAGACAACGCAGGTGTAGGTATGAAGTCGGTCACGTGTTCATTGTTCAGATGCCGCCCGTAATGAAATAATTCGTGGGGATGCGCAGGCGCAGCGATCGGACTGATAACGAGATGCGTGTGTTGATGTGACGCCAGATGGGTTGGTTTAGTCTGAAATGATTTATTTCATTTAGAATTTGAGACCAGAACGTTTTTTTTAATAATACGTGTACGTGTGTTATGTAGGGAGGTCCTGTCGTAGGTAGTCTAATTTTGTATTATTAACAATTTGATATTTGATATTTTTTATATTGTAGTTGCAATAAGGTCGCCGTTGAGTTGCTGCCACTGACTAGTCCGACAAAATAACTGTGATCTTTAGTCTTATTGCTTTATGTTGCTGTTAGGTCCTTTGTCAGTTTTTTTTTGTCTCTGGCAGCCATTAAGACATCATATAAATTAAAATATTTGTAGCTTCTAATTAAAAGATGAAATAAATTTTTAGAAAAAAAAATCTGAATTTAAATATCTTAAATATTTATTATTTTACGAAAACACACGCTATATTCGCCTATCGAGACTCAGCAAAATGTAAGAACACTTTTAATAACATACATATTACTATTCTAGAAACTACCAATATAAATAGCCATTCACAAACCATATAAGATGTGAAACTTAAGTAATAAAAAGTGGTGGAGCGTCTCAACCACGCATATCATTTTAATGAATGAGCGTAGGCAAAAGGCAACGCCCCAGACTTAATAAAATTGTCATAAAGGTAGGATAGAAAAAAAAAAGAAAACAAAAACAAATCCGGCTTGTAAAAAAAAAACTTACAAGAATACGTCACCGAACAGATCTACAAAGAAAAGTATGCGCTCCGGGAATTACCGTCTGTATTTGAAAATACGAACTCGCGATGATGAGATCTGACATAAAACTGTTATAAATACTTACCTGATTTTTTATTATCAAAATTAGAAAATTGCGTTTTAACTATAAAGGATGTAAATATACCCTTAATATAAACGAAAGGCACTTGTTCTCCCCGTCAATGCGATATTTTTTTTGTTCTAGACCATACCTGGGAACCTTCTACTTACGGAGATATTGGGGGTCAAAGTTCCCAAGTTTTTTTTAAATACATGTTTTTAATGTAAGATTTTTACTTTACACACCTCCACGGCCCTCGTACTATTCAATCCATTCATCAGCACAATGCTATGAGTGCTTTCCATCGAGTTCTACCGTAAAACGTGATTTTTCACCCCAAAAAAAAAAGTCGATTCCCAGCAATAATTTTTGCGTAAAGTTACTTAGTTTGATGTACAGTATGCTTGGTTGACGGATATGTGAAGGGTCTGTTTACACCCGGTATACAATTACAAGAAACTTAAGAAACATGAAATGATGACGATTACGAAAACTTCATAAAAACGCACACTGATAAGTGAATTACTACAAAAATTCGCGGCAGGAGAAAAGTGAAGGCAGCGCCACGCTGATTTGGAGACCCGAAAATTACCGAAGCGCATACATTTTCTGATTTGACTGCACTTCATTGTTAGGAAGCTGGTGTAAAATGAGAAGTAAACTCATATTTTTTTCTTGTTTACGACATGTAAGAGAACCAACTACTGTATAAAGTAAAAGATCTATGATATTTTTAACTTTTTCTGATTACGGTTTTGAATAACAATGTTTGATATTTTCTTTATTTTGAAGGTTATGTCCGTTGGGTTGATTAACTGCTTGATCTCACGGAAATACTGTTTTTATGATAAATTGTTTATTTAGTCGATGTTACAATGTAAATCATTGATGTCATGTTCAACAAGACTTTTTTTGTTGAACGGCAAATTATTGCATCATATTTCTTTCCATCTGGAATTTCTCAGTAGCAGTCTAGATTAGAGACCGGTTGATGGAAATAAACTTGTCCCCTGTTTTAAGAGACTGTGAGTGCACTAAAGGTATACCTCTGCCTATCCTATCGGGGATAACAAGCGTGAATAAGTTTGTTCTTTTTTTTTATTAGTTTACAGGGTGGAAGGGAGATCAACGTGAAAACGGTTTCCACTCAATACATCATTCTAACAATCACCAAAACCCAAACTCATGGTGTCCAATACATTTTGACCGTATAGGTATTGTACTTTTTTAGGAGTAAACCTTTCAGATGCTTTTCGACAGTGTCCCCTGTTTACAGCAGGAAATGTACTAAAAAAATCAGAAAGATCTCAAAACTAATCTCTATCTCCGGTGCGGAATCGTCCACTAAACACGAACCCAAGCCCAATCTACAAACATTACAAGGGAATGAAACCTCAAAACTAAATTACAGAAACTCAATAATGGACTGTACAAGCAATAATCTTTGAAATCACAAATCAAGTTGTAAGCCGAACGCTTTCACGAGCACCGTAGGCGGTTCACTAGTCGCTTCCAGCCATTACTAATGACATACGGGCCGGTGGAACGGACAGCCGGACGGCTAACTCGTCACGAATGCCTAGAGCTTCAACGGAGGTAGCTGTTATAGAATATTGTTCGTTTAGTCGTGATGAATAGTAGTGGATAAGTGATGATTTGTGTGTGGTGGAGGCTGTTAGCGATGTTTGCAGGGCGTGTGTATTGAGTATATGTGTCTGCAGTTCTGCACATACAATAAACTAAAATATCAGATGGCAATTCGTCTGACACTTTATTTTTAACTCCATATCTACTAGAAGTCAATACAGACTACACTTCAGCTAACTTATCTGTGCAGAAAAAACACAGTACTATATAAATTTAATGGACCAAGTTGGAAATATCGATGCCTTTTTTTTGACAAGTAATGCCACCTTGATCTGCACGCTTAAAGGAGTCATACTGTTACAGACAGACGGTTGCTAATGATATAAGAATAGTCCTGTTACTTAGGATAAAGATTTTGCAAGTTGATAATAATCAACGTAAAGGTACTTAGACAACATACAAAAATGGAAATATCTTTAAATTGTTAAAATACGTCTCCAGAATTCAGATCTTTCCCTTGGAAAATAAATAACAATCAAGTATGATACTTTTACAGCCTCATAAATTCTCTCCTATTAGCGGAGTACTTAACATTTAATCAACAAGTTTATAGTCTCCCAGTTCAGTTTATTATGACAAGTTCTATACAGATTGATTCTTTTAAAATAGTTTTAAAAAAAATGTTGTGACAGAGGTATCAGCATTCGCTACCAAAGAATATAGATTCGGTAACGAATGATGTAGATTATGAAACCAGAATTCTGGTTTGAGGTTATGAATTTTGGCTTTAACGAAATTCATTTATTGTCAGACCATCGCTGCGTGCGCCGTCAACTTACCCACAAACAGCAGGGGCATAGTTGCAATGAAATATCGCAACAAAAAGACCGGTTTGTATGTAACTCTATAGAAATGAATCATGGGCCATCTATGGAAGCATTTTCCTAGAAAAAAACAGGCAACTCGTTCTGGAATTATACCTTTACTCGGTCTTTCCAGCTTCAGATAAAATGTAACGGTTCGCCAACCGCACCGGCCGTGTGTACTTGATATTACGAACAGCTTCGAACTGTCAAAATAGCTAAAATATACGCCGTTTTATTAACACCGGACACAACAATTGCTGGGCAAAGTGTGGGATTCCTTACTCCTGTAGTTTATTGGACGGGAGACGGTGCGTGGGCTTGACGTAGACTCGAGGTGGTCCGATATTTCCATACTAATTATTATCGGACTTGAACAGAAGTACGTCGTTTTTGGTCTCTGTCACATACAGTGTTGGTTCGTGTAGCAGAAGTTATTTTTGTAATGAGATATTTTGGATCATCGGCCTGTAGGATGGTGTGATATTCTAACTTATTTTGCCAAAGAATTTAAATTAAAGACACGTTAGATTAAATAAATAATATATTATTTTTTAGTTAAAAATAAACAAAATAATAGCCCTTATGAAATTAAATTCACATCGAAAATATAAATTATATAAAATATTACAAAATAAAATTACGAAACAAAATAAAATTACGAAAAATAACGTCAGCTGCATCCGGATAGACTGAAAACCGACCCCAACAAAGTTGGGAAAAGGCTAGGCAGATGATGATGATGAATGTTCTTCACATCCAGCAGTCAGTAAACTTAATAGTTCGCGTTCTTGTGTCTCCCTTAATAGATTCAATACTTCTGAAGTTGGTGTTCTGTCCCCTACGTCACTTTTTGAAGTAAGACCCACTGTCCTAAACGCCCTGCGAACTTGTCCAGCTGATAGCCAACTCCGATTACAAGGATCAAAACTTTTGATGACTGCTTTAAGGTGCCTTGAAACAATAATATAAAATTACTTAACACAACATCACGCCTGTAATCCCCGAAGGGTTAGGCAGAGGTGTACCCATTACACACCCACATTTCGCCAGTTATGTTTAAGTAGCATGTAATAGGGGTGAGCCAATAACCATCATTACACTGGGAAATTCTTGATGAAAAACCCAATAACACTTTGCCCGACCAGGAAATCGAAACCGTGATCGTGCTCAGCAGTCGCGCTTGCGACATCTAGACCAAAGAGGCAGTCAATAAAGCTACTTGTACTTTTTTTATTTACCTACTCCAAGTAAAGCATTTTAGTACACGTTAAGTACTGTTTAACAAAGTACTACATTTACAAAAGTGTCAGTCGGTGAGCACTGCTCTCCTAGCTAGCTTCTGAAAACCTGTATTAGCTATATAAATACGAAATACTATATTTATAAGTAGTTTTAAGATATAAAGGGTGTAAATAGACCCTTAACATAAACGAAATTCTCCCCGTCACTGCGATCATTTTTTTGTTCTGGACCATACCGGGGAACCTTCTAGTTACGGAGATATTTGGGGTCAAAGTTTCAACTTTTTCACAAGTTTTTTTTTAAATACATGTTTTTAATGTAAGATTTTTACTTTACACACCTCCACGACCCTCATACTATTCAATCCATTCATCAGCACAATGCTATGAATGCTTTCCATCGAGTCCTACCGTAAAACGTGAATTTTCACCCCAAAAAAAAAAGTCGATTCCCAGCAACAATTTTTGCATAAAGTTACTTAGTTTGATGTACAGAATGCTTGGTTGACGGATATGTGAAGGGTCTGTTTACACCCGGTATACAGTATTTTTTGAATTACACAAATGTACAAATGTATTTGTTTAAAATGCTAAAATGGCGCTAACGTATATTGCGATGTCAATTGACTATTTTAGTCTGGTAAAGAGGAGGGATATTAAAAGTTACAAGGCAGCGCCATTTTAGCAAGGCAGTAGTGATTGAACTGTGAAAGTGTAAGGAGCTCTGTAATACCTATGTAAGTACAGTGAATTCTAATAATATAAATGTAAAGTTGTAGTTATTTATGTTGTGCTTATTTTTGATAGTCTGTACCCAGTAAATAAATCATGCTTATCTGTTCAAATGAAAGCTTTTTATTTCCCTTTTGCTCTGGCTAGTCCTATACCTGTGTTAAGGAGAAGCAGTCCGGTCCCTTAAGGTGGAAGCGCCAGGGTAGTCCGCGAAATTCAAAATTACTCGGTTTTTTTGCAATTTGTCATAAGTACATTTACCTCGGCCAAATAGTCTCCTTCCAGGCAAGCCAAGATAAAGAAGTTGCACGACGCACCGATAACGCCTAGAAGAGCTATTGGTCGATGAAGCAAATCATGACGGGACCTCTCCCTCTCTCACTGAAGAGAAAACTCATGGACATGTGCATTCTTCCTACCCTCACCTACGGAGCGCAGACATGGTCACTAACCAAGCGTCAAAAGTCCGCACTCGAGGTCTGTCAGCGAGCAATGGAGCGTAGTATCCTTGGAGTTAAACTTACTGATCGTATGAGGAACTCTATACTGCGTTCCAAAACACAAATTGCCGATATAAGTCACACGGCTGCCAAGGTTAAATGGAACTGGGCTGGCCACATCTGTTGCATGAGGAGCTATGGGCTAAAGTAATAACACAATGGGTCCCAAACAGCATCAAACGGCAACGCGGCAGGCCCAGAAGAAGATGGCGGGACGAACTCGACTCTTTTCAGAAAGATTGGCAAACAACAGCACTGGATAGGGATAAGTGGAAAGCGGGAAGGGAGGCCTTTGCCCTGCAGTGGGACACAAATGGCTGATAATAATAATTAAAGCAGGTCAGTTTCAAGCTATATGTGAAACAAAATATCATTCGCTACGGTAACACGTATGTAGTTACAGAATTATAATCATTAAAATCATCAATATACTCTAAGTTCATATAATCCCATTGAAATGACTTTTTTACAGATACAAATACTTTTATTTGTTGAGCATAGGTAGGTTAGGTACAGATGTTATTATTATTAATGAACGCTATGTCTAACCGTCATCGGCGTACAAAATTTTTCGTTTTTCATGAAATTGTCATTGAATGACTTTTTCATGAAATAGTCATTAATATTATCAGGGATTATTTGACAACCAGTCTTACCAAGGGGGGGGGGGGGGTATTACCCAGTACTAACTGGGTTGTGGAGGTCAGATAGGCAGTCGGTCCATGTAAAATACTGGTATACGGCTGCATCCGGTTAGACTGTAAGCCGACCCTAACATAGTTGGGAAAAGGCTAGGCAGATGATGATGAGTCATTAGGATTATTTGAACTTAGAGGATTGTATTGATGAGTTTAAAGACTATAACTCAGTAAAGCCCTATTTGTTACGGTCGCGAATCATATCTTAATCAACATACAACCTGACGCTGACCTGTAAATTGCAAAAAAACGTTACAAAATTTAAATTTCACGGGCTACCCTGGCACTTTCACCGTAACTTATAATGCGTACGTAAAATGTAAAGGTTACATAGTGCTTGTGATGTTACTGTTAATATTTCCGAGTTTAGAGTTTGACTGTTTCAAGTTTTAGATACGTTTTATTAAACATTAAAATAAGATAATTTTAAGATAAGTAAGTGTTGTTTTAAGTTTGTTGGTTAGGTTTGATAACTTTTTAATTATAATTTGTCATTATGATAATGTTTTGTTTTTATAGTTTTATATAGGGTAACTAGCTGTGCCCGGTATGCGTTGCAATGCACATTTTTTTACACTACCTACTTACCTCTTAACAATCTAGCGGTGTGAAATTTACGACCTATTCTCATACCTACCAAATGTAAAAAGACGGTCGAGCCGTTTCTGAGGAGTGCGACCACAAACACCGTGACACGAGATTTTTATAAATAAGGTGTAACTATTCATACACAAAATATTTTCAGAGAATCATCTAACGATTTCATCAAGGGATTTTTTTTTATCCAAGTATATTTTTATAAAAAATAAATAATTTAAAAACACTTGACCCAGAAAATAAATACTTGCTCCTTATTTTCATCATTCATTACGCTAGTATACTACGTCGTATTTACCTACTGTCATTGTTAGAATACGGAGTAACGGTTTTTTGCAAAGTCCCAAGAAATTTTAGAATTATAATAATTTCGTACAAACAAAAACACTCGGATATATTTTTTTTCTCTGCTATGGCGACTTTACGACTTATAGAAGTTACTCTTAAAATAACAAAAAAAAAAGTTAGACCTTATATAAGAAGATTTAAATAAAGCTTCAATAAGATCCACAATTTTTGTTTTCTTTAGTACTACTGTCTTTCGTTCCATTTATAATTATTGGTGTTCAGCTGCATCTACTCAGACAGAAAGCTGTCCCAACATAGTTAGGAATAGACTATGCAGGTGACAACCACTGCTAGGTAACGGCCCCATACTGCATTCTGGCCATTCTCTTATCTAGGCTGGTGCAGACAAATATATAAAAACAAAACAACCATTCAAGTATGAAATTCACCTTTCTTCAAACAATACAGGAGCTTGACCAACACCTGCCCGAAAATACATACAATCATCCAAAAGTTCTTGTACGTACGTTTCTACACGTTTTGGTTTGTTGCACATTATTTTGGCAAAAATGAACCTGAAAAAAATAACAGTTTTATGTCATCTGCCTAGTTTTATCCATAGCTAGATTATGAAGAAGGGTATGTAGATATTAGTGCCCAAGAAAAAGAGAAAATTTAATATTGAGATAGTGGACCCCGCATATGACAAATCCAGGGTTTAGTCCAGCAGAGAATAAGGTACCTGTGTTTTATACATACTTTGGAAGTAACTCAACTAGATTCAAGGGATGGGTATTATGGAACCAGTTGTGCTCAACATTCTAGCAATCATTGGGAAGTTAAATATAGACATATTCACAGAGATTCGAATCAGGATCTGTCAGGATTCACTAGATCCACTCAGGACCTGCTCCATGAACCAGTTTACAAATTCATATAAAATATATGTAAGTCTTCACAAATTCGTATAATTCCTGACGTGATACGAAAGGCCCTAGATAACCGCGTGGATATTTGTTCATGTCCTCTCTGTACATCATCATCTGCCTAGCCTTTACCCAACTGTGTTGGGGTCGGCTTCCAGTCTAACCGGATGCATTTGAATACCAGTATTTTACATGGAGCGACTGCCTATCTGACCTGGCTAAATAATAACAGCCGCTCGGATCAATCTTTAGGTTATGCCGCTCTTGCTTAGGTTGGTATGTGGATGGATGACCCATTACATACCGAGTTTCCTCCATGCTTTGCAAAGCACGTTAAGCCGTTGGTCCCGGCTGTCATTTGACAGTCGTTACAGGTAGTCAGTGGCCCAAAAGTCTGACAACGAGTCTGACCAAGAGGTATCGTATTACCCAGTACTAACTTGGTTGTGGAGGTCAGATAGGCAGTCGCTCCATGTAAAATACTGGTACTCAGCTGCATCCGGTTACACTGGAAGCCGACCCCAACTTACTTAAGAAAAGGCTACTTAGATGTACACTCACACCAAACCCTAAGAAATTATGGTCTCTGGTTGTCAACTATGATAATGATTTAAGAAATGAATATCACGAAAGAATTACAACCTTACGAGCTCAGGCATACGACGATCGCGCAAATAGGTTTCTACAGTTTCAACGGTTGATAATATTCTGCGTTTTCGTTCCAATTTGGCTGTCTCTTTCGACTCTTCAGATCCGCTCATCATACATCCACATACTGATATGAGTTCAGACTCTGGAGTTGGAATAGCAATAAAACTGATTTTTTTGTATGCAATTGCTTCTGAATCCATAGCAGAGGTTAGTTCTTCTTCAGATGTTGTTGTGTTGTTGTGGTTACTGGTTTCACTATGTGAAGAAGTTCCTGTATTCTTGGTATAGGTTAGGTATTCGTCAGTTTGCTCGCTGGCTTTGTGTTTCTCGTTTTGCTGGCTACTAATAATTTATAAAAAATCACATTGTCATTTTGCTACGTTTTTTTTAATGTTTGACAGGACCTATGGTTGTCTTTAAAAAGTTTTGTCACTTTTAGTCTATAGCTTTTACACCCTTTTTAAGAAGGTGAATTTAATTTGCAAAGTTAAATATAAAATGATAGTCACGTACAATTTTTGGTTGACAGGTCGCAAGCGCGACTGTTGAGTAGGTCCTGGGTTCGATTCCCGGGTCGAGCAAAGTGCCATTGGGTTTTTCCATCAGGAATTTTTCAGTAGCAGCCACAGAATCTGGAAACATGTCCGGTTGATGGCAATAGGCTCGCCCCTATTTCAAGGTACTTAAACAAAAATCTGGAAATACCTATGGATTTATTATGAAGAACACCTCTGCCTAACCCTTCAGGGATTACAAACATCACACCCGTAAGCACCGTTATGTTATTTTTTTTTTCTAAGGTAAATACTGCTGAATACCAGTATTTTACATGCAGCGACCTATCTGACCTCCACAACTCAGTTAGTACTGGGTAATACGATAACCCTTGGTAAGACTGGTGGTCAGACTTTCGGGCCACTGACTACCTGTAACGACTGTCAAAGATCTACAAATGACACTCGAGACCAACAGCTTAACGTGCTTTCCGAGGCACGGAGGAAACTCGGTATGTAATGGGCGGTCACCCATCCACGGACCAACCTAGGCAAGCGCGGCTTAACCTTAACCGGCTGTTATTATTTAGCCACGACCTCCTCTGAATAATACCAATAAACGATCAATAAAAATATATATCAATCAATTAATTGTTGCGAACCTAGCCTAACTATAATTATTCCAATTATTGCCGGGTAGTGATACCAATTATTATCGGCTGATACCAATAATTGTCGGTGACAACTGGCAGGCATCCTTGGCTATTCATTAGGCCTGCCAATAGATTATTGATTGGTGCTGATTGTTCGTTCGTATGTGCGTATGTAGTTGGGGTCGTTTGCATGAATCTCTGCCGGTTTTAATGGACAATCTCGACTAATTGTACAGAGTAGTGTACGAGAGTTTGCTGGCTATTGTTTTGTTTTTTTATACACCGTGACTTTTTAGTCTTCTTACAAAGGTCGTCCACTCAATGTACCCGACATAAAATAGCTCCAGGCGCGATTTTTTTTTCTTCCATAATAGGTACAAGGAAAAATAATAATAAAAAATTAGAATAAAATTATGAAACATTACTGTTAATGATGTTTACGTATCAAATGGGAGAACAATACCTACCCATCACTCGAGTCCAGTAGATCATCGCTCGCAACAGGATGTTTTAACTACGTCATGCGTCAATACTGAATAATATTTTTATTTTTAAATTATTAAAATCTCATAAATATCTATTTATTTTTTATGAATGTTTAGTATTCATTGGATTCATGAAGTGGGCTGCCGTTGTAAGACGACTAAAAAGTCAAGGTGTATTATTATGGCATAACATAAAAGAACTAAAAACGTATAATTATTACGCATAGGTTATTGCTACCAATTAGTTCTGATAATTGTGAGTGCCACTGTGATATGAGACAAAACCATATCTATCTATATAAATAAAAAGAATAGTCGTGACTGAGGCCCGGCGCCCATTATCGGCATCGGCAAGGAAAAGGATCCTTCGGCATCCTACATGCAAGCGCACACTATCGGCAATTATGCTTTGGCATGCTGCAACGTTCTTAGGGATGACGAAGCGTCCTTAAGGATGCCGCACCGTCCTGTAGCTTGGGCAAACTATCCCCCGAGGGTTGCCTCGGCGCCGGCGGCGTACCGAAGGTTACCGAAGGATGCCGAAGCATCCCGAAGCATTCTCAAGGCTGCCGATACACCAGCCTCAAGCATACCGAAGCGGTATTTTTGTTATTACGACCACATATCACGGAAATTTCTACTTTATTGCCATTATGTTATAGTATATTGCTATTTGCCACCTAAAATCCTCAGTCGTCCCGATGCCGATAATGGGCGCCAGGCCTTACTGAGCCATCAACGCCCAGCCCAAACCCTTGGACCTAGAATGCTGAAATTTTGCACAGAGGTTCCCTTTATAATGTAGACAAGGAATAAGAAAGGATTTTTTGAAATTCAATCCTTAAGAGGGTGAAATGGGGTGTTGAATTTTCTGAGAAACTTTTTATTCTCGGAGTCGATTGACTTGAAAATGTGTGTACATTCTCTTCAGTTCAAAATACGTGTATCACAGTTTTTTTGTTATTTGGTTTTCCCATCAAGAATTTCTCAGTAGCAGTCACGGAGTCTAGATTTGTGCTCGGTTGATGGCAATAGGCTCGCCCCCTATTACATGGGTCTTAAACATTACTGGCGAAATTTGGGTGTACTATTATGTATTCCTCTGCATAACCCTTCAGAGATTACAGGCGTGATGTTATGTTATGTAAATCATTGTAATTAGATGCGTGCGATGTGAATGTGCGACTTCTAAAAAGCTTGCGACCAATTTTAGAATATCCTGGAATCAAATGTGGTCTCGTAGAATTATCATTTTATAAGAAGATTTATTACATATTCTGGTGAACAATAATCAACCGTTAATAAAGTTAATCCAAATCATTCATTTCGTGCACATTGTTTAGTGCCAATTACCGTTACCAGACATGGCCGCCTGTTTTTAAATGCGACCTTATTCCATTCCGAGAATTATTATAATAAACTGTACTTGGGCGACACCTATCAAACTTAACTAGTACTTATTACCAAATACGGCAACAGTTTCCCATTAATATTCTTAATTTACGCATCCATATTTAAAAGTGTGACAGAACTCAGAAACGCACGCGTTTTAATAGCGCACTATGTATGTTAAAATACACCTTTTAACTGAACACAAAAACGCTTCCATAAAATGTGGGACAATGTCTTCTAAAGTCAATAAATGCCACCGAATTAATTATCTTGTACGTGCTAAATTATAAAATGGCTGCTGTGAAAGTTTGACTGCTCTGTGCAATTAGTACTCGCATACAAATTGTTCGTTCGGTCGTCATGGCAAGTGCTTCAAATTGCGGATAATTGATCGCCAATGAGTCCACTAACTCACATGACTGTGGCAAATAATGAGCAATGTCATGTGTGACAATTGACCACCTCTGTTTCATGTGTTCATCTACAGTCCATTCGCAATTATTTTATCTCTAACAACAGTAATCCAACAGTCTTAGAAAAGAGGTATCGTATACTGCAGGCAATGGGTTGTGGAGGGCAGAGGCAGTCGCTCCATGTAAAATACTGTATCCGGTCAGACTGGAAGCAGACCCCAACTTGGTTGGAAAAAGGCTAGACAGATGATGATGAGCAGTAATCCAATAACCACCGTTTATTAACGAGAATAAAGATGACTGTTATTTTGACAGTTGTCAGTAGGCGTTACCTAACATCGACCTTATTCCACATACGTAAAGGTCAATATGGCATTGATAGTGATGCAGAATCAAAGTAAAAATATCTATGGAAGGACTGTATGTTGTGTTGTGACGTGTTAATGAATGTGGATGAAAAAGGAAATTGATGTCAAAACTAGTTAATAGGAGGTAGGTCAATGGCGATGTGTAATACAATAGTACAACAAAGACATAATAGGAAATAACTGTAATGATTGTTTTGAAACTGACAAACTACGTTACAGTGACCAATTAATTCGTTCCCTATTATCGTATTGATTAAGAACAGCTAAGCTTAGTGATATTTACAATATCACGTCGTTTTCTCTGTAGATTAACTCAGGTTCAGTACCATAGGGGCTTGGGTTCGATTTTCAGGTCGGGCATAACGTTATTGGATTTTTTCATCGGGAATTTCTCAGTAGCAGCCACATAGTCTGGATTTCTGCCAGATTGATGGCAATAGGCTTACTCTTTTCCACTTAGGACTTCAACTTAACTGGTATCAAAGGGGTGTATTAAAAGTCAACAAGGCTTGTTTAAAAAAAAATAAGGCGTGATGCTATGTTGTTGTTTTTATGTAAAACTAGCTTATGCCCGCGGCTTCGCCCGCGTGGAATTTGGGAATTGCCCACGAGATGTTACTTCTGGGATAATAAGTAATTTATGCATGTACTGTACAGACTATAATCTATTTCTTTGTAAAGTAATCAATCGACCCAGAGAATATTAAGTTTCACAGAAAATTCAACACCACATTTCACCCTCTTAGGGGTGGAATTCCGAAAAACCGTTTCTTAGCGGGTTATTTCTCTTCACAAAGAATACACCCTCCAAATTTCATGTTTCTAGGACCAGCGGTTTGGGCTGTGCGTTGTTATATCATGTCTCTAGGACCATCGGTTTGGGCTGTGCGTTGATATATCAGTCAGTCAGTCAGACTTTGAATTTTATATGTATATAGTTACTTAAATCTGTCCTAGACTCGGACCTTATTGTAAATAGGACACTCTAACGTCAGAGTAAAGTTTGACGTCACAATCTAAATTGGCTAATCAGTGTAGGGACATCCTCATTGATGTTCGTCTGATTGGTCTAATATAATAGTATGAAATAAGTTAAGAAATATTTCTAGGGTTTCGTACCTAAAGGTTGCTAACGGTACCCTAATAATTAGCGTCCAATGTCTGTCCGGATGTTCATACAACTATCTCAGAGCTGATGTTTTGAACTGCAATAGGTAGACACTGAAATTTTCAGGATGTATCACTCATCTGCCTAGCCTTTTCCCAACTTTGTTGGGGTCCGCTTCCAGTCTAACCGGATGTAGCTGAATAAAAATATTTTAAATGAGCGACTGAATATCTGGCGTCCACTACCCAGTTAGTACTGGGTACTACGGTACCCCTTGGTAAGATTTTCGGGCCACCTGACTACATGTGACGACTGTTAAAGATCTACAAATGACAACCGGGACCAACAGCTTAACGTGTTTTCCGAGGCACTGAGGAAACTCTGTATACAATTGGTGGTCACCGATCTTTTCGCCAACCTAGGCAAGAGCGGATTATTCTAAAGGTCGACCCGAGTGGCTGTTATTATTTAGACGACGACCTCCTCAGGGTGTGTATCGCTATGGCTGACAAGTAAAGTTAAAATTAACGGGGAAACCCTTTGCTTGCGAGTCCGACTCGAACTTGGCCGGTTTTTTACTATTTAGGTAGTTTCTAGGTCGAAAATTAATGACCTAGTATTTGTCAAACTTTAACCAATTTTCCTAAATACATATTTGGTCGAGATTTTTTGTAGCTAATCGTGACAAGGCTATCAAACATGATAATGAGGTTCTTCGGTAAATGTCTAGACTACGTGTATTGATTGTAATAGAAATCTTTACTTCGACGCTTTTTGTATCGGTCTGTGTAACCAAGCTGGTAACCAACTTTTTGATCTTTCTTTTTTTTTTCGTGTGGTTAGTGCTTAACCTGGTGTCAGAGTTTTTATGCCGCCCATGGGCCTCTGACTTGACTTTATTACGCCTTCGAGAAATATGTGTCAGGCATGCTAGTTTGGTGATGATCTGTCTCACTGCTGGGATAGGCCTCTCCTTTCTCCTTCCAAATCTCTCTATCCTGTGCGATCACTGGCCATGTTCGCCCTTCAAACAAGATCACATCGTCACACCACCATCGCCGCGGTCTACCTTTACGGCGAATTGCTCCGACAGGCGTCCAGTGAGTGTCGCTCGTTGCCCATCCGAATGCGCCTGGAGAATATTTTTTTTATCTTGTTTAAATTTAATCCAGAAGTACAATACCTAGGTCTACTTTATGCATCAATATTAACTAAACATAAATAAAATAATTTGAAATTTTGCCAAGTCGTAAAAGTAGGTATTTCGAACTTAAAAAGAAAGGATCTTTGTAAATTCACCCTTACAGGGGTTAAATAGGAGATACTTCTGCGTCGTGTCGATTTTTCCCAAATTCTATTTAAATGAGCTTTGACCAGAACTTTGACACGTCGATAGCGTTAGTAGACAGACAGTAGGTGTATTATTAGGTACACCTCTGCCCAACCCTTCTTAGATAACAGGTGTGATGTTATGTTTACTTCGGATTGTTATAAAGTGTGATACATAACTGGGTAGCAGGTCAGGTAGGGTATCATAATCCATCACAAATTCATTAGTTAAACATAACTGACGAATATTACGTTCATACACAGGTACAAAAAAATTATTAAAAAAAAAATGCTTAAAAAAAGTCTCTTAAAATTAGTACATACTCCTACAAGTGTCAGAATGTGTAAGAAAAAGGAGCGGTATTTTACACTTTAGTGTAAATTGGCACTTAAGGTCTACAGTAATACTATCAAGTGCTAATGTACTGAGTATCTACTTATTACGATATTTCAGATGAAACAATACTGTAGCATGTTATTGCTGTGTTGGAATTTCTACCCTCCCTCGATTCAAAAATCCTATAGTGGAGAAATGTGCTTTTATTTAGACAAAACATAATAATATATATATCTACACACATATATCATCCATTTGTCGCATATTGATAGACTGGAAGTCGACCCTAACAAAGTTGGGAAAAGGCTAGGCAGATGATGACATTGATAGTGAAAAGAGATGGTGATGAGTCTCAACCTTTGAGTAATACTTTTGGAATTTTGATGTTTCCTTCAACCTTCTCAGCGATATAATAAAAAAAAACAATTATCCACAAATACGCAAATTATAAACCTAGAAGTCTAATTTCGCCGAAATGATGCCATAAAGGCGCATAATCGTTCCTTAACGTCCGGCATTCAATACTGACGCCTTAAGTAATGAAACAGGGGCTTATGTTTATTATATTATTTTACGCCGAAAAAATTACTAATGTTATGAAAAAATACCCGGTTTTTGGACGCCCCATCAATTTAGATTAGTGAAGTAATAACCCGGTGTAGTCACTTAGCCCGGTAGCCACCCCCTACCAAGGAAATCTATGTAAAAGTTCAGCTATAAGAAAATTTCAAGCCTATTATGAGTTGCTGTGGTGTACGTCTTTGGAGGATTGTGTGGTCTTGATACTTTAATTTCGAAAAAGCATTATTTTTAATTTACTCTCGCTGTAAAACAAAAATAAAGTGATGCTTTCAACCTAATTACCATAACCTGCATTGTAAGGATCAAGAAAAAGGTAGCAATATCACTATAATAATGAAAGCAGCTGCAGGAAGGCCTGAAAGTAATGAGTAGAAAACTGAAGAATTGAACAAACAAAGGTAAAGAGAAAAAAACGTTAAGTTGGTAGTAGCTACTGAAAGCAATTTACTAGGGGAACTATGAACTATTTTTTTGTTAGTGGACAATCAATAAATCTTCTGGCATTGCTAGATATCATGCAGGGTTAAGTCTGTCTATGTAATGAAGGTGAGAAAGGAATTCTTACAAGCGTTACCTACATTTCTATTTTCTCAACAGACCAAGACTAAAAATCGTCGTATACTAATATGCACAATGAAGCTAATACGGCAGAGGTTAATTTCTGTATGGTGGGCCTCCGATAGCCTTGGTTAATAAATTAGTGAGCCCCCACGCTCCCTCGTTACTTACCTTGCATTATAACTTGGTCGCTTTCTCATTACTTCTAATGTACCACTTATGAATTAGAAACAATCACGTACTAGAAAATAAAAGCTTAGTAAAAAGCCGTCTGATTTGTTTGTACTTATCATAATACTAACTGAAACTAAAAAAAGTGACGAGAAACGTGAACTAATGACGTCGAAGAACTAGATTTTGAAATATTACCCAATCAGTCGTAGGGACTAATTTATAACAAGACGATCAGTTAGGAAAAGGTCTAAAGAACATCCACATTTCATCAGTGTTGATGCAAGCCTATAGCCAATAACAGAACCCAATTCCCCGGGACTCCGGGTGAAGAAAGAAGAATGTAACATTTTTTTGCTAACTAAAAACTTAATGTAATGCCAAAAGCAAAGAGAGGTCTATACCCATCAGTAGGTGAAGTCAGGCTGTGGATGATGATGATGATGATGAAATACTTACAATATTCATTTTCATAAAGACTTAGACTCCTAGTCCTAAACTATATGAAGGCTACACTGAAAACTAAATCCTAAACAGTAATAGTTACGTCTATAGGCGTTAAAATCAAATGTGGCCATTTACGGCCCAGCTGTCTCCTCATTCAGTCGTTAGTCTACTAAGATTTATTGAGCAATACTAACGCCTTCAGACATTCGCACCCCTTCACTGGTAGCGGCAATTACAATAAATTCTATCACATTTTAGTGTTTAGTTGTGACTTCATTAACTGCTGATTTACTGTGATTGTTCATTATTTTACATGTGGGTATTGGTGTGAAGGGATAGATTGCACTTTATGGGTAATCATTGCTAAATTGATTTGTTTATTAGCAATGATAGGCCAGTGGTGTGAGCGGACTGCTAAGCTATAGGTCTCAAGATCAAACCCAAGACACGCACCTCTGTTTTTCGGATTCATTATAACTTGCTTCGGTAAAGGAAAACATCGTGAGGAAACCAGCATACCTGAGCAATTTTTCTCGACGGTATGTAACGCCAAGTCAGAGGGCCTTGCGCGGCATAAAAACTCTGACCCCAGAGTAGGCACCAACCACACAATAAAGAAATATACATTGCTGAACTCAACGGTTGTGGTAAACAACACACCGTCCGTTTTGGAATTGCTGTAACTTCAATTTACCCGACAACCTCCATCTTACTGACCGATATGTTAAAACTTTACTAGTCATAATTCTAAATATTTCCGCCATTGAATAGTGGCTCACCATGGTAGATGCGTAAACATGGTTTGAGCTAGATACGGTGAACAAGAGCCCTAAATGTCAAAAGATAATAAAAAAATGAAAAAAAAAAAATGATAATGCCTGTTGTCAAAAGATAGTAGAAAGATTGTTGGCGGAGTAGTAGCTAGATGGGTTAGACTTTCAGAATCACGGGTTACACCTGTTTGTGACTCATACAGACCAGAGAAGCATGCCACAAAAGAAAATACTAGCCGTATGCCCGCCGAGCTGTAGGCCAAAATAAACACGATGTGGAACCATAGACAACGCGGTGAACCCCGCAGAAGATGGCGGAATGAACCCGACAGAACCAACGACCAGTGGTCCACATTATCCCTAGCTCAAAAGATTTAGAAGTCATGGGGAGAGGCCTATGCCCAGCAGTGGGATGACACAGGCTAACAGTAACAGTACCCAAAGAAAAGCAAAACGCAATAATCAAACAGACAATTCCAACATTAACAAATCGATTTTCATGACAACTAACATTACAGTGGTTGTCAATTATCCATGAACAAACAAACGTTTAACTGCAGTATCTAAGCAAGGAAAAAAATTGCCATAAGTAGGTAACAATTACAAATTGGTCATAACGACCCTAGTTAGATAGTCACAAACGACTCACAGAATAATAATTCATAATACGACAATGATTAGCTCGTAGTCAAGAAAATCGAGCTGTACAGACATAATGACAATTTAAAGACTTAAAGGTCCATTTTATTATCATATTGTATGATTCTTGTGGAACTATTAGCCCTTATGACAATAGCATAATGATACGGTAACACGCAAACCATTTTTCTTATCGAAGCAAGAGGCAAATATTAGTTTTTACAACGGTAAAGGGGTACTTTTAACTAGCAACATTGAGTTTTTTTTTTTGAGTTGACTGTTAATGTTGTAAATTCGGAGATTGAAAATGATATAAGGTACATTTAAACATCATAAGCTTGTAATGTTTCCAGCAGGAGCTCGTGGCTAAATAATTACAGTCGCTCGTGTCGATCTTCAGGTAAAACCGCGCTTGTCTGGGTTGGTCCGTGGATGAGTGACCACATTTTACTTACCGAGTTTCCTCCGTGCCTCGGAAAGCACGTTCAGCCAGTGGTCTTGTCTGTCAATGGTAGATTTTTGACAGTCGTTTCAGGTATTTAGTGAGCTGAAAGTTTGACAACAAGTCTAACCAGGGTGTATCTTCTTTGTTTCTGTACTAGGTATTCGTAATGGGCCACCACGGCTAGATACAGTTAGAGGAAGAAGATAATATATTTCATTTTTTTTGCGACACCCTTATTTTTTTTGTTTCCACCATGAGGTTTATGAATTCATTCATATTTCTATAGATAATGTGTTTTTCATAATATTAGTATATCTTTATATTAGGACACATCAATGTAGCAATAAACTAAATTGACGTTAACTTGGAAAAATAAGTCACCAAATTAACCATTGCGTAAGCTTGGCAGGCAATACGAGTTCCATAATGTAAAAGTTAAATACTTACACTAAAAACGTTCAATTTCACGTCGAATTAACAGAAAGCGTCACAAAAACGGTGTCATAAAAAAATGTATATAGCCATGCCTGTCACAAGAACTTTGTCAATCAGAACTATCGTTACACTTAGGGCCCACACTCACGAATGACTTTTGGTCGCATAACTACAATTCGAAATTTGTTTCGACGCTTCCTTATGTAAGGAAATTCTATGTCCTGGGGGTCTACAATGGCCGCTTTAGTAGAATCATAATAGGATAATAATATTAATTAATTAATCATTAAAATGGTCACAGACGCAGATAAAGATATGAATCGTCACTTTGTGACCATTTTACGAATGGTCACGTATTTCGTCCTATTATGATTCTGCTAAAGTGGCCATTTTAGGCCCCCTGTTCTTTTATGCAAAGGGAGGCTAAGGTTTTTAACTAGGATCATAGTTGTATCGTAATCATAAGGTCCTGTATAGGTAACAATTGGGATTCTATCTAAATGGAATGGACACAGTTAGCTTCCAAAGGTGCAATCCATCTGCCAAAAACGCGTATGTCTGCCAATCCATGAGACATTGTGATCAGACATGGAGTTCACTTCTCATTTCCACCACGGCGCGGCCTTTTTATGTTATTGGGTTACCACTTTTGAAAATTTGCACGGTGCAAAAACACAAAACTGTAAATGTGACATTTTTTGTTTTGTCTTGTGATTTTATTGAACCGTCTGCCCAAACCCTTAGAATTTAACACATCAAACACAATACGAACATACCATCCCTAGCCAAAGTTCCCGTACTATAGTTGGATCATTACAAAAACTCGTATCAAATGAAGAAACAGCCTATTCGGCATTTTTTATTGTTTATTACAGGCAACTTTTAATTCGGCCAAGTTTCCGATGCGTGATTCGAAGTCGTTAGTTATTTCAACTTTTTTTTTATAGGAGTTGAGTTTCGTGTCTCTTACTTAATGCACTCTATTAGGTACGCTGCGGACATAGGTCGTGTGACACGGTCTTTAGAGTTAATCAGTTTATATTGAGGTGGAAAGGTAAATAAAGGGGTTGTGTGTTAATTTTATGATGACTCGAAGTTGGGGTGCTTCTGTTTTGGTTTGAGAATGAAAACAAAAATAGAATGTTTTTTGTTTTTTGTCTATACGAAATTGTGTGTCTATGCAGGTAGTCGATTTTGATTAGTTGATTCTTTATGCAAGGAAGTTAGCGGTATCTTAGGGGTTATCTCAAGATCATTTTCCACACCGCAACAGACACAGTAAGTATAGTCTTAAGAATAACTCACTCAGATCCAGCCGGTCCCTTTGCTGCCTACCGACCACCCTTAGCGCACCCTTAGCGCGCTATCCTTTAGTTTATAAGTTTTTTGCCCCGGACTGGAGGCCTGATACTCAAAGCACTCGCAGGATAGTCCGGTTAAGCCAGCCAGCCTCATAGGTTGACCTGCGAGACGCCATTAAAAAAAAATACTTCACTTAGCAGTCTGTATTTATGAAATCCGCCGTTAAAGTTTCGCTTGATAATTTATGGCTAATGTCAAAGTCGTTTCGGTCTTTCATTTACCTTTCCCTCATCTATTTTAATTCGATTTTCAATCGTTACAGTAATAAATCGTTTTTACGACAAAAAATCTAGGGCTGATTTAAAAACAATAAAACGTGAAATAACATTAAATGGGACGATGGTAGCTAAATGAGTACTAAATACTTAGCCTTGAATGAAAATTGACTTTTCCTCATATCTACACAAATAAATTAAACCGAAGTGTATGTTTGTAATAGCAAAATAACAGCTTTTTACTGAATGCATATGAAATTATATACGGTACTTACATCAAACACATTTTTTTCAATTTTTATCTGTGTGTTTGTTCTGGCTAATCTTCGGAACGGCTGGACCGATTTTGACGGGACTTTTATTGGCAGGTAGCTAATAAGGAGCAGGAGGAGGAGGCCTTGGAGGGGCTTTAAGGAGTTTTTTAGGCTTTTTCACCCGAGTACGGCGAAGCCCGAAAGGAGGGTTATTAATTTAGACTTTTATTTAAGAAAAAGGATTAGGGTTCAGTGCAAAAATATTAAAACCCTAGAAATTGTTAACAAAATGCGATTCAAAAAAAGAAGTAATATTTTTATTATAATTTCACGCGAACAAAAATCGCGGGCAACAGCTTGTTTTTAAATAAATATGATCGGTACTGTTCGAACGTAATGGCTCGAATAAACCTCCTTTTGGGGTCAATGTTCGGTGGAATCTAAGTAGGTTTTAGTACAAAGTTAATTGTTACTAAGCACTTTCGTACTATACAATTATCCATAGCTAGATTATGAAGAAGGGTAAGTAGATATTAGTGCCCAAGAAAAAGAGAAAATTTAATATTGAGATCGTGGACCCCGCCTATGACAAATCCAGGGTTTAGTGTCCAGCAGAGAATAAGGTACCTGTGTTTTATACATGTTACCGGCCAGACCCGATTTCAGACCAAACTAGTTTGTCCTAGGCCAAACCAGTTCACGTGTTTATCGTGTCAGGATACACTAACACAAACAAAGCAATTACCATGTGCCCAACTTTGCTGTGGCACTCATCGGCCCTTCTACGCACCCTCGGCTCGCGCGTGGTTGGTCACAGTTCTAACCTAACCCATTTAGTCAGAGTGCCTAGTTTGGCCTAGGACAAAATAGTTTGGCCTAAAATCGGGTTTGGCCGGTAACATACATACTTTGGAAGTAACTCAACTAGATTCAAGAGTTGGGTACTACGGAACCAGTTGTGCTCAATATTCTAGCAATCATTGGGAAGCTAAAGATAGACATATTCACAGAGATTCGAATCAGGACCAGGGTTCACTAGATCCACTCAGGACCGGCCCCATGAACCAGTTTACAAATTCATACAAAATATATGCAAGTCTTCACAAATTCATATGATTCCTGACGTGACACGAAACGCCCTACATAACCGCGTGGATATTTGTATATACCCTCTCTGTACAACATCATATGCCTAGCCTTTTCCCAACTGTGTTGGGGTCGGCTTCCAATCTAACCGGGTCCGGATGAAAACCAGTATTTTACCCGGAGCGACTGCCTATCTGATCTCAACAACCCAGTTAGTACTGGGTGATACGATACCCCTTGATAAGTCCTTTTTTGTAATTGTAATAAGTATGTTACTCATAACCCTATATTAGTAAATTATAAGTTTAAATGGTTGTCTATGATATCATTAAATGCACAATATTTAATTTTAATATTGTATATTGCTGTGTCCTTACAGGGTCCATAATTGTTCTTAGCTGTAAGCCTTATGTCACCTTTTTTAACATTGTGGAACTCAATAAAATGAATATGAAGACTGGTTGTCAGACTTTCGGGCAACTGAGTACCTGTAACTGCCTTCTCTGTACATTAAAGTGAAATGTTCAATCTATAGGTCATGCCATCCATTAAAACACTAAAAAGAAATCTCTGAATAAAATAGTAACTCCAACATAATTCTCTCCTAGGTATTCCACGTAAGCCTTGTTTAAAAGAACAAACATACGGAAATTTGTACTGAACAGTGAGTTAGCAATTTCATTGTGTGCCCAAGAATTATGATGTATGAGAAATCGGCATTTGCAAATCGTTTAACTGATACTGGGGAAATTGCGGACAATTTCACGTAACAAGGCTTTCATGCGCGTATAACGATTGACTAAGTGTATGGATTTTGTATAAATTATTACTTACATGAAGATACCTACCTATTGGGGTAGAAATTGGAATTAAATTATTGTGATTTTCTGATTTCACTTTTTGTTGAGGGTTCGGTTTTTATGTTTTCAATTTTGGTTGTCGGTTTTAGATAGTAAATAGATTTCTTTACACAGAATATAATGAAAATGTATCATACCTTGGAATATTCTACATTTTCATAGGAAATTCTTAGAGCATTAAGGCTTCTTCTCCAACACCCGTATCTAAATATTTATATAAACGATTACTTGAGTGAAAGTCATTATTTAAGTTACGATTTTTATTCTATAGTTTAGTAATTGCTTGAAGTTAGAACCGTCAATACTTAGAATTCTTAGATTTGCTTTCTTTGACGGTTCTTACTTCGTCTAAATTCTTGTCTATTGCATAAAAATGTTTGCATAAATAATTACTTAAACTCAAGTTATTACTGTAACTTGACTATACATACGGGTTTTGGGGATCCTTCTTTCTTCTAAAAGTTTCAAAAAGAAAATAAAAAGTTAAATTATTAGCTACGAAGTTGGCCAATAGAACTGAAATAAATGAAAATAAATATAACCAATCTAGGGCACTTCATTTCGCCGATTATAAAAACCAAAAGGGTTTTCTTAAATACTGACAACAGCATAAACTCCTCATACAACACCACACGCAACAAAATAATCTTTTGCTGGCACTTCGCTTGGCGTATTTGTCAAAATTTTCGCGATATTGTATCAAAACAAAATGATTTTTATGCCTATATTTATGCCTATTGATAGAAGGCGAATATTTACCCAGATCTGCCAAGTGTAGTGCCACCATTTAATGTAATCCTCGCTCACTAAACCGTAGCCTAACTATCCATCTAAATAACAATTCCCGCAACGGCCCATTTAATACTATTTCATAGTTAACTAACTCAGTCACTTGTAATAAAACCGTAAGCCACGTCAAGTAGTCGTTGACAAAACGACAGTGTAAAAGCAAATTGATTTGACATTCCAATGATAATTCGACACAAGCTGGTGAATTTCTAAGCTCGGTGAAACGCTCTTTTATCTAGCAAATGTTCGATTGTCTGTTTATTTGCACTTCGTTGTAATTGTTGATTCGATTAGATTGGGTTTATGTGTTTTAGTATTTGTTTGCAGTATCTGAGTGTTGTAGTTTCGCTGGCGTGCATTTAACCCTTAATTGGGCGCACCTTAAAAACTTTTTACGTAAACGGTCACGTGGGGTGCGTGACACCCCGATCATATAAATCAAATACGAAATACGTGCAAAATCACAATTATGCTCGATACTTGATCATAAAAGACACGTGTTTTTATTAAGCTAACGGGAACTTTAGCGCTCAAAATTCAGGACTTAAAACGTTCTAAACCTTTAAGGATGCACTGGTGCGTGTAACACCCCGCGCAACCAATTAAGGGTTAAAAGTATCTCTTCGACACGATTCTGGGTCAACACATTTACTATGGTTGCCTGGTATATCTTTCATTTGTAATTCATCATCATTCTCCAGCCCTGATCCCAATTTATTTGGGGTCGGCGCTGCATGTCTTCTTCTTCCATAGTTCTCTTTTACTCGTCATCTCATCATTCAGCGTCTAGTGAATAGTTGTGGTAACATATTTTTTTACCCGACTACGGCGAAGCCAAAAGGAAGGGTTGTGATCTTAGCAGTCTATGTATGTTTGTATTTATGTATATTCCTCCGTAGCGCCGAAACTATTCATCTGATTTTGATAAATAAGGTGTCAATCGATTCGTTATTATGGACTGGGTAACATAGGCTACATTTTAACCGACTTTAACAATAGGAGGCTTCGATTTCTGCCTTGTAAACCCCGAATTTAATTAGAGCGTGATTTTTCAGTAGTCGGGTTTTTTAGTTGTAGTATTACTACACAAATTCTTGATAATAGAAGAATCAGAATTATGATGCTAGAAGCAGTTTGTTTAATAGGTAAACTGGATCTTAGGAGCATGAACTTGTGGCATCCTTTTCACCATCATTACAAATATACCATGCAGTCATTCTGAAATTTAAAATTACAAAGGTGAAATGAAAAAGTCTAATTCTAATATTTGACTCCAGTATTATTATTTGTACACATCTCTGCCCAACTCCTCAGGGAAAATGGCGCCATGGTAGGTCATGTGTCATATCTTGTCTAGTTATAAAAAAAAGAAATAATTCACGAAACGGTTCCAAAGTAATGGTGATTAGGTTTATTGTGGACAGCTGTGGATGCTAAATAAGATATAGGCCAAATAGATTGATTTCCGATTGAAAGGTTACAGAGTTCTAGGGGCCTGTAAACTATAACTTAGACCCATGGCAAAAGGGAGAACGCCATTTTTTTTAAAATAGCAATGGTATTCCGGATGGATGACTATCATATACAAGGTGTAAACGGACCCTTTACGAAGCCGTCTGCCAAGTATTTTGTACATCAAACTTAGCTCTGCGCAATATGCGCTGGGAAGTGACTTTTTTTTGGTCTGAAAAATCATAGTCACGGTAGCGTTCAATGTAACGCACTCAAAACATTGTGCTGATGGATGCATTGCTTAGCACAGGGCTCATAAAGTTATTTTAAGTAAAGTTATGGCATTTCAAACAGGTATTTCTTTTAAATTTTGAAAAAATTGGAACCTTTGATATCTCCGTAACTAGAAGGTTTCCAGGTATGGTCGAAACAAAAAAAAAGAATGATCGTAATGACGGGGAGCAAAACTCACTTTCAGCTTCGTTAAGAGTCCTTTTACACCCTTCATATACCTCCTAGATAAAGAAGCTCAAAGAAGCGCCATAGCGTTAATTTGGTGTCAAATATAAACTGAAATGGCATAAACTTAAACATGTTCATCATCATCATCATCTCCGAAGTTTCACCACAAAATGTGAAATAATGAAATCTATTTCAGAAAATTAAAACCAAGCAAATTCTGGTTCAACAGTTAGTGTTAAAATATATTTAAATGGTTACTAATGTAATCAGCTCGAGGGAAGGAAAGGCCTACCTAGTTAATAACGGTAGAAAATTATTGCCGTTTATAACATTACTAAGGATATAATTTCAAGTCTAGTTTGCTGTTGCCAATGATCATTGCTAAGCAATAGATAAAATTTATCTTGCCATTGCTTTTTACTCTAATTCGTGTACATAGTAGCACTACAGAGCCTTGTTTCTTGCTGTGTCAGAATTTTACGAAATAGTTTGTTATTTTTCTGGTGGCATCCAGTTAAGTGTAGACAAACTTGTGGATCTGATTAGGGGGAAAGCTCCAGGATTTTTTAGTGATTATAATTCTTTAATACGTGATGGCCGATAGTGCCGAAAAGTTTTGGAGTGGCGACCGCGAACCGGAAGACGCTGCGTTGGTAGGCCTCCCACTAGGTGGACCTATGACCTGGTAAAGGTTGCAGGGATCCGCTGGATGCGAGTCACACGAGACCGGTCAATGTGGCGACACTTTGGGGAGGCCTATGTCCAGCAGTGGATGTCTTTCGGCTGAAATGATGATGATGATGAATACGTGTATCACGTTATGTTCAATACACAATCTAACCCTGGCTAGAAAATTGTCATAAACGTAAGAAAATTTGAATATTGCGGGTAACCCTGGCGTTTCCACCTTAAGGCAAAATATTAGGTACCTTTGTAGTTTCAATTTTAGTGTGTGGGCTGAAGCATCCTGCTTTCCGTTAATATTGAACAAATAGTGATCTGCAATTTGTCTGTCAAGTCGGATGATACGAAATCCTATTTGACACTAGAACTCGGCTTAGCAATAGAGCTTTGTGGACAATTTATTTTTATTTTGTATTTTGTGTTTTGTTATTATTATTTTAATTCGAAAAACGAAACAGATACTCAAAGAGTGTCTGGGCTTTCTTGCTTGTTTGCTGGCATTGTTTGTCCAAAGAACCGCAAGAAAATAATAAAAAAGGGGTTAATTTTATTTTCAGCAAGTTATAATGTTATGATTAATGTTTCCTCGCAAACGCGTTAAGCGCCATCTTATGCAAATACAGAACTGGCCACCATTGGTAAATCTAGTCCAACTCAGGATTTATAGGAGCACGGCTAAGCTAGATTAAATTCTAGCTTACAACCAGTATAAAGGTGATACCTTATCGTGAACGCAACTTTAATGAGTTTTCGACACTAGTTCTACAGGGTGCAACAGAAAGGTATAGTCATATGAAAGGGTAGGCTGCAGACCATCAAACTGAACAACTTCCTCCATGGGTCCAATATATACGAAAATGCGAGGCGAAATGTGTAATGCGTCTATTTAAGTCGCAAGTTAATAGGCTTCTTTTGGGTTAGCTCGTTCCATCGTCGACCTCATCTCTGTCCTCTGGATTGAATTGAGGTCAAGCCCATTTAGTGTAAAAAAAAAAAAAATGCGATAATAATACATTTGGTCGAGTAGGTATTGAAATTTAGTATGGGACAGCGGATAATTTTTTCGCATTTACAATATTGGACCCATGGAGGAAGTTGTTCAGTTTGATGGTCTGCAGCATATCCTTTCATATGACTATACCCTTTCTGTTACACCCTTTATAACGTTCTATATTCGATCCTGACTAGTGAATATTCACTATTGAATTGAAGAAGTAGGATTTTTTTTTTTAAGTCCGCTCCGTTCGCTCATCGCTCGCTCATCGCTCGCTCATCTTTCTACAGTGCCTTCAATAGGTAACTTATTATAAGTAATATTACGTTTTGAGAGACTGTGAGGTAATGGCAAGATAAGACGCGCAGAATACAGCCTACAAATGCGTTGCTTATTAAAATCGATTGATATTAAACAGATCATTACGATTACTCGGACAATTTGCATGATTCTAATGGGCCAAAGGTTTTAGACAGAAGTGCAAACATTTCTAATTGCGGTGTCTAATAACAGTTTGTGTAGTTTTGAGGTTATGAATGGTTAATGTTATCTGATATTGTTAGTATCTACTTTGATGTAATGGGCTTCATAGGCCGAGTGTTGCTGAGGCTAGTCCGGTTTCAACACTTAGATCGAATATAGGTATCCTGTTCATTTGTTTTTTTTTTTTTATAAACAGTGTTACTTTGTATCTACATACGCGCACTAATATGTAAACACTTAACAACTTTTAAAAGTGTTTTTCTCCTACTGTTGTGATTAAAATTTCATGTTGTTACGAACATAGTATTCTGGAACTCATTTTTTTATAAAAAAAAAAACATCCTATCTCCAAGTTACAAGCGTTATTTCTCGCGAAAATTGCTTTTAAATATAGGTAAGTGTGTACATATTAGTGTGACGACCTGATCTCGTTTGCGGGGCGACCATGGCCAGATATCGCACAGGACAGAGGTTTAGAAGGAGAAAGGAGAAGCCTTTGTTCAGCAGTGGGACACTCAAACCGGCTAACAAAAAAAAAAACATATTGGTGCTCAAGTAGAAGTGTACTTAGTACTGCCAGGGCTGCGGGACTGTTCGAAAGAGATACCGTGGCCCTGCAACACAAAGAGCAAAGAAGGAACATGGATGGGTTTTAGTCAGTACAAGTCTAACACTCCCCTCCGCTCCGCCCAGAGTGGGGGGGGGGGGGGGGGTCATTTGATGATATCCCATCCGGAAAAAAAAAGTGTACTTAGTAATTTTGGTAAGTAAACGTTAAAGGTGGAAAGCTAGGTAAAGTAATTAATTTTTCATAAGTAAGACAGTGACAGTAAATTCAAATTGATTTTGTGAACATAGGGTAAAAAAATATACTGATGTAGCCCGCGATATTTAAATTTTCTTACGTTTTAGTCATTCATTGGGATTAAATGAACTTATTGAGTTGTATTGATGATTTTTATGATTATAATTCTGTAAAGACATACGTGTTACGGTCGCGAATCATATTTTGTTAACATACAGCCTGCTACTGACCTGCAAATTGCAAAAAAACAAAAATAAACAAATTGAATTTCACGGGCTCCCTAGGAAAGACTAGATTTTCCTACAGACATAAACATGTAGACTTTACAACTTTGATATTTTTGTAATTTCTTGGTAACATACCTACCCACCACATAATTTTCCTCACTAATTGTTTCCTTGATCAAAGTGGGTCCATAAAAATCAAATGACGACACGAAAAATATATATCTATTTTTGCATACGAAACCGGTTGATACATCTATAAAATTGGAATCACATATCGTGATTGCTACTTAAAAATGGAATGTCGACGGTTGCAGGAAATCAAATTGAAATTGTACCTATATACGTTGGTGAAAATGTCGCCACAAGAAGCCACACGATTCTCGACGCTATTTTTATTACAAATACGATTTCTAGATTAAATTCGATGCATTATAATATAAATTGAAGATCTTTGTTTGAGGCCGTTAATAGAAATGTAAGGGGTCATGTGTCTATGTTTCGATTAGAATTGACGCAAAATCTTGAATTACGCTGAAAAATAATTATGGTTTCGATTAAAATCTCTTACAGATGCAGTTACTGAAAATAGACTGTTAGAATACATTTTGTGGCTTAGGAAACAATTTACAATGTCCACAACCACATCATAATCTGCCTAGCTTTTTTTGGGGTTTAGCTTCCAGCCTTACCGGATGCAGCTGAATACCAGTATTTTCCATAAAGCAACTACTTATCTGACCTCCACAACCCAATTAACACTGAGGTAATATGATTACTCTTGGTAAGACACATCACCTCAAATGACATCATGTAGGTAAGTGCAAAATAATGTGACTCTCTCACACCTGAAAATTAATCATCATCTGCCTAGCCTTTTCCCAACTTTATTGGGGTCGGCTTCCAGCCTTACCGGATGCAGCTGAATACCAGTATTTTACATAAAGCAACTGCCTATCTGACCTCTACACCCAGTTAGTACTGGGTAATACGATACCCCTTGGTAAGACTGGTTGTCAGACTTTCGAGTCACTATACATAACGACTATCAAAGATCTACAAATGACAGCCGGGACCAACGGCTTAACGTGCTTTCCGAGGCACGGAGGAAACTGTATGTAAAGACCTAACCACAGACTGACCTTGCAAACGCGGCTTAACCTAAAGATGGACTTGAGCGGCTGTTTTTATTTAGCCACGAGCTCCTCACCTCCTCATCTGAAAATTAATAAAACTTTAAAATAAAATACCTAACTCCCCACTACACAAAGTCACCGAAAACCCTTCAACGCCGTACAAAGGCAAAACACCTTACCCCATACTCTCAGGTACGTACAGTCATATCCAAACATAAGTGCATACGTCGTCGGCACATCGACGTAGACCTCTGAAATTACCTCCCCGATTGGCTTCGAAATATGAATGGTAAATTGGATGGCACCGTGGCCCCCACATGCCAGGTTTATGCCCATATGTACCTAGTGAACAATGCTTAAGAATATTCCATGAATGCAAAATAAGCAGCTAACAACGAAAACGTATTGTCTTTGTTCGTGTTTTCTATGATTATGTCATACTTTTTATTATTGAGTTGGAAATTTTTCATGCTGACAGTATTTTTAGTGGGAATTGTTTTGAATCTGGGTCATATGGTTCTTTATTTAGTTAAAATATTCTTGTGTAATAACTTTACAGTTAAAATTATTAAAAATCTTGAAATGAATAACAACTATATCTGTCGTCTATAAGTCTACCTAACACATTCGATTAATAAGCTTCTATTTTTAATTTATCAAACTGTTTTCAAATAGCTACTAAGCAATGCCATTCTTTATGCTATAAACACTACAATCATAAAACCATAAACAACTCCGTATAGTTTTATAACTGTCCTCAAAGATACACATCACACCTATTTTTTGTTTACCCTCCAAAAACTGACATAATAATCCAAAACAGTCCTTCATAAAGTTTATAAAGTCCCAATAAAAACATTACAAAGACAGTTATCAAACTACAATAATAATTACGAACAAAAAGTGACAGGAACACTACAGTATATACCTACCAGAGGCAAACGCCGCGTGGCAAAACTGGCTAACTTTTAAAACGTTATATGGCCGGTAATAAAACGTTCGTTCCGTACGAGCACAATACTTGCAGAAATATTTTTGAATACGGAATTAGGTTTGCCAAAAGCGCGGGGAGCAGATAAGGCAGAAAAAAAAACAAATTTGTAACGGGTAAAGTTTTTGGAGGCGGAATGTCTCCCCTGGGTGCTGAATCTTCGTCGGCGTGGCTCGTAAAACGCGGGACGTGGGCAAGCGGGCAAATTTGTCCTGAGAGCGACCTATGACGTTTTGATGGAACGCTCCCCGACTGATTTCCCACACCCTAGATTCATATTCATAACGATACCTCCGCCAACAGTGACATATTTGACCCGAAATCTATCTAGGTCACCCTATCGATACGTGACGAATCACGCGAAATCGATTCGTTAATAAGTAATCTAACTTGCAACTCGCAAACAAAGGAGCTTGTTAAAAATATCATTAAAACTAAAACTCTATTTCAAACTCGTATTCTTTACGAATGTCCTTTGCATGATGATCGCCTCTTCAAAAGAATGGCACCCGTGTCTAAGCTCTCTTGTAGGAATTTTAAATTGGACGAATCGCTCAAATGTAAATGGTTTTCCTTTATACCCCATCCTCTCGGGCTGCCCACCCCCGTCTATTGCGCGCCTAGAGGCGACTGGCATACCAACACACACGCACACACCTATCTCAAAGCCTACGTCGTATATCACCAATGGATTTGGATCTCCTTGTTTGCATACGTCATCCGCGCAGCCGTCTCATTTGCATAGCTGTGGGGAAGGGGTGGTGGGTCATCTTATATTGGTATCGTTAAGCTGACACTAACATACACAAATCTCACACACGCTCACATCTCATCTCGACATACAACTAGGAGTAATGCGAGTGTGAATACGTAAATACGCGTCGGAATCGCGAGTTCAAAAACGCGAAGCGCAATATGTCTTCATAAGAAAGAGGTGTAGGGAATCTTTTTAAGGGACTCTAACAAAAGGGCGGGAGACGTTATCACGGAAGGAGATCTCATGTTTTTGATGTGTTCTCTAAATATAATGTGGGATAGGTAACTATTATGTAGTCACGTAAATGTCATTTCAAGTACTTGATGTTTATTCCCGGATATACCATAAAACTGAAATCAATTTCATTGCTTCGGTCATATTGCCTGTTTACTGTTAAGTACTATTTTGTTAGTATTTATGTAATTTTGAAATTGAGAAGTAAATTAGCCCTAATGTTTCAAATAAACGTGGCGCAATATACACATATAAACATTCATCTTTCTCACTCTATCTATTAAAAAAAAACTGTGTCAAAATCCGTTGCGTAGTTTTAAAGATCTAAGCATCATAGGGACAGACAGACAGCGACTTTGTTTTATACTATGTGATAATTTAATACCACGCGAAAAAAAAACCTGTTGAGACAGAATTAACCTACAAATTATTCTAATACTGAACATTACGAGCTTCACCATCATATCAATTAGAAACTAATCAATGACCATCCACATGCTCAACATGGCCCATCGTGTAAGCAGGTAATAAAACATGGTCTAAGCTTTATTCACCTTTCCATTTTCCAATCACCGACAATCGAGTTGAATGGTCAGGGATCGTAAACAGTTTAATGTGTGGGAGAGGTTGGCTAGTTGGCTAATTAATTAAAGAAGCCATCGCATTATCGTTACCCACCCCTGGTTGATAAGCGAGCGATATATGGAGGATAGGCTTGTCTGTGAAGCTAAGTAGCTTTTAGTTTATAATGGTCGTGTTTTTTAATCTTTTTAGGTTAGTTTGCGAGAATGGCAAGCTGTTTAGTTCACTTTTATTAAAATGCCCTTAAATAGTGTCTTCGAAACGTGATTGCTATGGCAAGTGGGAATAAATTATCGGAAAAATAGTTTTAAGTAAGCCACGGCAAGCCTTTCCTTTTTTAAACCTTAATAATTTTAATCTACACTAGAATCGTGGCTCTTTGACATGCTAAAATACTTTTTTCATAAAAATCCAACTCTCCCACCATTGACGCTGCTATTCACCGCTAGATGGCGCTAAACGTCCTCGCCCTCAACGGCCATTTTATTTTGAAATTATTTAATTTTGTAACAGCGTTCACAGTTTTCTCATTACACTTATAAATATAGAAAATGCTATTTTCTTTTCCTGTCCCGAAGCGAGGAACTCTTCAGTTTAATGAACAAAGTTGTAGCTCCACACTTTTCCATTTAAAACTTTTCATATTGATTTCAAAGTTTATTTTTTATAACAATGAACTTGATTCTAGAATAATGAGTTCGATCGAACTGTTTAATTGAATCAGATGCTAGTAAGACTTGTTTGTTTGTCTTCTTTGTTGTTTTATAAGCTCGTTTAAATATATATTTTATATCAAATAAGTACGTAAGTATGAGCTACGGAAAATAACGATTGCAAGCTTTTGAAGAAATTATAATACTATTGTCTACATTGAAACAAGATTTCAAATTAGTTATTAACAGAAAATTGTAGTTTAAGTTGTTACCTTTTCGTTCAACATTTTTAATTTAGCTCCTGCATTTTGTCCCCTTATGGTTTCTGAAGACAAAGTGATTACAGGTGGACACTTTCCATAATAGGGTATCTATTGCCCTGTAATGTAAGCCAATATTTCGTAATGTTCCTAATGAATATTGTTTTCTTAGTCTTTCTATTTTGCATTTGTAGAATAAAGAGCTTTCAACGCGATGGCTTACATGATAATAAATATGGAAGTAAATAGTCAACTAAAAAAATACAGGTGCTTTTGTTTTTGAAAAAATATTGTTATAGTGCCTACATTTCAAACTAGGAGTTATCTCATGTTATAGTTATTAGCCTGAAGAGTGGTCTTGAGAAAAGTCCACGTAAAGATATTGTTTTAATTCTCAACCAACTCGACACTAACTACCAGGCACTCATAACAGACCAGAAGAAAACAAAAGCCAACCGATTCAGGAAAATCTTCAAGTTCCCGTTAACGGCGAACAGTTCCCCGAGAGGAAGTGGTAGGAACGCATTAATTTAATTTAATGGTTTTTGTGTCTGTCACATAACTAGCTGGTTGTGATTTGTGACCTCTCTAACGAGGAGGGCTTAATAAGTGGGACGGAGGTTTGATTCTAGTTACGTTTATTTTGTAAGGGATTTTTAACGTTGTGATTGTGATGTTCTTTGAGTATTTCTAAATACCTCGGTCAATCTTTATTCGTGAACACAGGTAGGTATTACAAGAAAGGTCTTATGTATACATGACTGCAAGCTAAACCTAATAAATTATTCTATGAATATTAGGTAGGGACATAATTATACTTAAATTTCATTGTTGTCTAACACAGTATTTATTATATTGGCTAAGTCACGTTTGTTTGAATTGGAGTGGATCTTATGTAATTTCTGCGTACATACTCCACTAAAAAAAGTATGGATACATACAGTTTAAAAAAATAACCTACCTACTTTTTATTGCTACAGAAAAGTGCGAATACAGAATAAACAGCCATTCAGAAAACGAAGATCATTCGTAGACGTATTGATGGAACTTTGTCTATTTTGAATCCAATGATATACTCACAAATGAGCAATTTGGGTTTCGTAAAGGCAAATCAACGAGCGACGCACTTTTTAATCTTTTAAAGAAAGTAATGACAGGACTGGACAACAAACAACATATAACTGCAATATTTATGGACATGTCAAAAGCATTTGATTACGTAGACCACAATATCCTCCTTAATAAACTAGAGCAATACGGAGTTAGAGGGAATGCTTTAAATCTTATAAAATCATACCTCAAGAATAGGGTTCAAATAACGCAAATAACAAGAATATCAAATGAAACAAAGTATGAACAAACATTTCAGTCTAAGCCTAAAACGGTTAAATACGGGGTGCCTCAAGGAAGTATTCTTGGTCCACTTTTGTTCATAATATATATTAACGACCTCCCAAAAGCCATAAACCATGACATGATATTATTTGCAGATGACAGTACAGCTATTTTCACTGATGAGGATCAAGATAAATACGAAATTAATGTGAATAATTCCCTTGAATGCATCATAAATTGGTTAAATGTCAACAATCTTAAAATTAACTTAGAAAAAACATGCTATATTCCCTTTGCTAATACAAATAAAAAACTAAAAAACCTTAACATAAAATACAAAGGCGAAACTGTAAAAGAAGTAAAGACCACCAAATTTCTTGGCATACATGTTGACTCTGCTCTAAACTGGAAAATACAGGTTGACAAGGTTTGCAAAAAACTTAATCAGTTTTCATATGCCCTCTACATGTTAAGAAAAGTCACAAATGAGAGTACTTTACTAAGTGTTTACCATGCATATGTAGGCTCCACACTAAAATATGGTATCTTATTCTGGGGTAATTCAACGAACAGAGAGTGTGCTCTAAAAGCACAAAAAAAGTGCATTAGAAGCATGTGCGGACTTAGACAGATTGATTCATGTAGACCAGTTTTCAAAAGGTTGAAAATATTAACCCTACCATCACTATACATATTTGAAGCTTCAATGATGATAAAACGCGATATAGATAAGTATGAAACGTTGAGAAGTGCGAGACACAAAACTGAACTTAAAGGCATTAAATGTAGAACAGTTAAATTTGAATCGAGTGTTTTCGGTATTGGAGTTAAAATATATAACAAACTTCCAAACTGCATTAAGAATTTCACATCATTAAATGTTTTTAAATTAAAGCTAAAAGAATTTCTCATATGTAAAACATATTATTCAATTAATGAATTTCTAAATGACCGAATTGTTGACTAAAATTTGTATTTCACTTATTTAATGTAAATAATATGACCGTAAGAATTATGTATAATGTGAATGTAGTATGAGGTTGACTAAAGCTTGACATGTTAAAGTTAATTTTATTTATTTTTTGACTTATTCAATGTAAATCGCATGACCGACTTAATTATGTCTTTTAATGAATGTTTCATGAGGTTGACAAAAAATGACATGTTATACTTACTTTTTTATTATTTTTTGACTAATTAAAACGTAAATTGTATGTCCCTAATAATTGTGTAATTATAAACGTAAAATGAGTTTGACGAAAACAATCAATGTAACGGATAAAATGTGTAAAATTTGTATTATTATTATTTTTTACATGATATTGACATATATACAAATATTGTACACCTCATGGGTATGTTACAGTGATACAATAACGCTAATTATAAGATCTGTCTTTTCACCTGTGGCAAACAATAAATAAATGAATGAATGAATGAATGAATGAATGAATGTCAATAGATGGCGTTGCTTGTTGATCCATGCGTTATTCAATTGAGGAAAACTTTGTTTCGTATGTGAACCGTAGAAATGTGATTTATTCGCGTTTGTGGCATATTATATTTAATTAAGAATACCTGATAACAAAGAAGATCATAATTCGCATATTTAAATAGTTTAGATGCAAGTTTCATTATAAAAAGTTTAATATCTTGTCAGATAGGCAGTCGCTCCATGTAAAATACTGGTATTCAGCTGCATCCGGTTAGACTGGAAGCCGACCCCAACTTAGTTGGGTAAAGGCAAGGCAGATGATGACGATCTTCTCAACTGGGCTTCATAACCCGGACACCCATGGTTTTCACAGCACCATTTTAAACTGTTAAAAATTCACCTTCTATGGCAACCTTCCTAACAGCCATATAATAGCGCTAAAAGATAGTACGGTACAGACATAAACAGACATCCCATTAAAGGACGCTGAGAGTGAATCAGAAAGCACCTCATGTAGGTGCTTTATAGTCAAACAAAATGCTTATTCGCGACCACAATGAAGTTGTGAAGATGGGCAGAGTTCGCGGATAAATGATGGCTCTTTTCTACAGCGCCCACTGCTCTTTGGCTGGGCCTATCTACAGGATGTAACGGACCCTTCATGAAGCCGTCAACCAAGCATTCTGTACAACAAACTAAGTAACCCTACGCAACAATTATTGCTGGGAGACGACTTTTTTTCTTGGGGTGAAAAATCACATTTTACGATAAAACTCAATGTAACGCACTCAAAACATTGTGCTGATAGATATATTGAATAGTAAACGCGTCATGGAGGTATTATAAGTAAAGTTATAGCTTTAAAAACTAGCATTTAAACAAATACTTATGAAAAAGTTGGAAGTTTGACCTCCAATATCTCCGTAACTAGAAGGTTCCCAGGTATGGTCTAGAACATAAAAATGATCGCAATGACGGGGAAAAGAAGTACCTTGGCTTATTTAAGGGTATTTTTCAACCCTTTATAATAAAACAGGCAAAGCTTACGATAAGTTAATTTCAACTAAGCCAAAGACTATGTGACTGGCCAATTTTTTTTAAAATTCGAAACCAGGTTGGCCGAAGCAATGAAAACTTGTTCAGACTGAAATTCATAGCTGACTATGACTCTGAACTGTTAAAGTGGTGTTGTTTTACAAAAGATGGCATCCTCAATATCGTGGCCAGCCTGCCTTGATGTTTGTACATTTTAGGTCGATTCAATTTAAGATAACATAACATCACGCCTGTAATCCCCGAAGATTTAGGCAGAGGTGTACCTAATAGTACACCCACATTTCGCCAGTTATGTTCAAGTCCCATGTCATAGGGGGCGAGCCTATTGCCATCAACTGGGCAAAAATCCAGACTCCGTGGCTAGTACTAAGAAATTTCTGATGGAAAATCCCAATAATTTTCCCGACCCGGGAATCGGACCCAGGACCTCATGCTCAGCTGTCGGAAATGCGACCACTAGACCAACGAGGCAGTCTAGATTCAATGTATAATGCCATTAACACGCTAAGAAGATGAATTGTTCCGGCAATGCCAATCAATTGCTCCCTAAACAACATTATTGTATATGCTATGTTATTTAAGATACGAGAGGAGCTCGTGGCTAAATAATAACAGCCGCTCGGGTCGATCTTTAGGTTAAGCCGTGCTTGCCTAGGTTGGTCTGTGGATGGGTGACCACCCATTACATACAGAGTTTCCTCCGTGCCTCGAAAAGCACGTTAAGCCGTTGGTCCCGGCTGTCATTTGTAGATCTGTGACAGTCGTTAGGTAGTCAGAGGCCCATAAATTCTGACAACCAGTCTTACCAAGGGGTATCGTATTACATAGTACTAACTGGGTTGTGGAGGTCAGATAGGCAGTCGCTCCATGTAAAATACTGGTATTCAGCTGCATCCGGTTAGACTGGAAGCCGACCCCAACATAGTTGGGAAAAGGCTAGGCAGATGATTATGTTATTTAAGATATGACATGGTTTATATTATACTAGCTTTTGCCTGCGGCTTCGGCCGCGTGGATGTCGAAAAATATCCGATTACTTACCTTCATCCCCCCTTTTAACCCTTCGGGGGTAGAATTATCAAAAACGCTGAGACACGTATAAATTAATTTATAATTTGACGGCACGGTTGGCGCAATGGCTGAGCGATTGACTGCTGCGCTTCGTGTCGCGGGTTCGATTCCCGCACGGAACAAATATTTGTATGGCCTACAGGTAGTTGTTCCGGGTCTGGCTGTTTGTGTATGTGAGTTTAAATGTTTGTAAACGCACCCACGATACAGGATCAATTCCTAGGGTGGGGCAACGTATTAAAAATTTTAATCGTCAGCCCAAACACAAAATTTGAAGATCCTAACTTCAAAACTGACGGACTTTCATATAAACTTCCATCCCCTATTTTACCCCTTTAGGGGTGGAATTCCCAAAAATCCTTTCTTAGTGGATACTTACTCTTCACAAAGAACACACCCTCCAAGTTTCATGTCTCTAGGACCAACGGTCAGTCAGTCAGTTTACCATTTTATATATATAGATGAAAACTCAGCGTGTTCTTTAATTAAACTATTAATTAAGGACCACGCTACCGCATTAGGAATTCCTGTAATGTTAGCGGTGTTTGTGATAAATAAATAAATAAACAAACGAACACTGTCTAAAAGACCACGAAGGGGATGGCGGGGCGAACTGGATGTCGTCCTTGAGAATTGGAAAAAAGTGGCAAATAATCGTGACCGTTGGAAGGAATGGAAGGAGACTTTTGCCCAGCTGTGGGACAATATTGGCTAGCTATAATAATACCATAATGCCTTTAATTAACAAACAATGTAAGATAACAGTCGCCCTTTCTCAGAACGGTAATAAAATTTTAATAAAAACACACACGTCACTATAATAATATTCATTAAAACGTCAATACAAAAATTAATCGGAACTCGATGACCCATTCTTCCCATCTCTGATATCGTGAACATTGACACTGAATCATTCTTTTAAACATTCCAGCAGAACATTAAACAACACAAACGAGACGGAAGTACACCCATCTCTTTCACACCTCTTGTTTCTTACTACACCCATTTATCACTATTTGAATAAATTCAATATGTACATTGAATTGCGTGTAATTAATGGTTTTATTCGTTTAGCACTTAAAACGCTCTAAGGGCGAGGTGTCCAAACATTTGGCGTCCCTTTCTTATTGGGAGGGAAGAGAAGGAAGGGCGATCGCGCAAGAACACCCGCTGGTTTAGATCATTAATATTGATTTGTGGTCAATCAAAGCTCAGGAGGATTTCACTTTTAATGTTATTATTTTTTGTCCTACGCCTTCGATGGTATGGATTTAAGTATCCTTCGTTAGCTGGAGGTAGTTTTTGTTCGTCTCAAGTTTTGTCGCTAAAATTATTATAAGAATTTCACATGTCAATTGGCTCAATCGCATGCTTCGTGATTAACCTTAGGAATAATTCATTTAACTTTTTTTCTAAAACAGTTGGGGTCTCTCAAATATAACGGTGAATTTGACTGTCCTTGGTAAGAACGGATCGTCTTTCTTATTTATAACATAAATAAATTCCAAAGGAATCAAATACGTTTGAAGTACAGTTACAGCCAACGACACGTTTGATACAAAATTAATTACAAATGCACACCTATTTAAGATTCTGACGTAATAAAATTAACATATCTATTCATCACAAATGCAAATTAGATGAACAAATTAATCATTGTACAACCTGTTTAATTATGTATATTCAAGTTCAATATCAACGATAAAATTAGAAACAATTGTACAATCGAAAACATACAGTTATGTTGTTATGTGAAAACATACAGTATGGATACATACAGTTTAAAAAAATAACCTACCTACTTTTTATTGCTACAGAAAAGTGCGAATACAGAATAAACAGCCATTCAGAAAACGAAGATCATTCGTAGACGTATTGATGGAACTTTGTCTATTTTGAATCCAATGATATACTCACAAATGAGCAATTTGGGTTTCGTAAAGGCAAATCAACGAGCGACGCACTTTTTAATCTTTTAAAGAAAGTAATGACAGGACTGGACAACAAACAACATATAACTGCAATATTTATGGACATGTCAAAAGCATTTGATTACGTAGACCACAATATCCTCCTTAATAAACTAGAGCAATACGGAGTTAGAGGGAATGCTTTAAATCTTATAAAATCATACCTCAAGAATAGGGTTCAAATAACGCAAATAACAAGAATATCAAATGAAACAAAGTATGAACAAACATTTCAGTCTAAGCCTAAAACGGTTAAATACGGGGTGCCTCAAGGAAGTATTCTTGGTCCACTTTTGTTCATAATATATATTAACGACCTCCCAAAAGCCATAAACCATGACATGATATTATTTGCAGATGACAGTACAGCTATTTTCACTGATGAGGATCAAGATAAATACGAAATTAATGTGAATAATTCCCTTGAATGCATCATAAATTGGTTAAATGTCAACAATCTTAAAATTAACTTAGAAAAAACATGCTATATTCCCTTTGCTAATACAAATAAAAAACTAAAAAACCTTAACATAAAATACAAAGGCGAAACTGTAAAAGAAGTAAAGACCACCAAATTTCTTGGCATACATGTTGACTCTGCTCTAAACTGGAAAATACAGGTTGACAAGGTTTGCAAAAAACTTAATCAGTTTTCATATGCCCTCTACATGTTAAGAAAAGTCACAAATGAGAGTACTTTACTAAGTGTTTACCATGCATATGTAGGCTCCACACTAAAATATGGTATCTTATTCTGGGGTAATTCAACGAACAGAGAGTGTGCTCTAAAAGCACAAAAAAAGTGCATTAGAAGCATGTGCGGACTTAGACAGATTGATTCATGTAGACCAGTTTTCAAAAGGTTGAAAATATTAACCCTACCATCACTATACATATTTGAAGCTTCAATGATGATAAAACGCGATATAGATAAGTATGAAACGTTGAGAAGTGCGAGACACAAAACTGAACTTAAAGGCATTAAATGTAGAACAGTTAAATTTGAATCGAGTGTTTTCGGTATTGGAGTTAAAATATATAACAAACTTCCAAACTGCATTAAGAATTTCACATCATTAAATGTTTTTAAATTAAAGCTAAAAGAATTTCTCATATGTAAAACATATTATTCAATTAATGAATTTCTAAATGACCGAATTGTTGACTAAAATTTGTATTTCACTTATTTAATGTAAATAATATGACCGTAAGAATTATGTATAATGTGAATGTAGTATGAGGTTGACTAAAGCTTGACATGTTAAAGTTAATTTTATTTATTTTTTGACTTATTCAATGTAAATCGCATGACCGACTTAATTATGTCTTTTAATGAATGTTTCATGAGGTTGACAAAAAATGACATGTTATACTTACTTTTTTATTATTTTTTGACTAATTAAAACGTAAATTGTATGTCCCTAATAATTGTGTAATTATAAACGTAAAATGAGTTTGACGAAAACAATCAATGTAACGGATAAAATGTGTAAAATTTGTATTATTATTATTTTTTACATGATATTGACATATATACAAATATTGTACACCTCATGGGTATGTTACAGTGATACAATAACGCTAATTATAAGATCTGTCTTTTCACCTGTGGCAAACAATAAATAAATGAATGAATGAATGAATGAATGAATGAATGTCAATAGATGGCGTTGCTTGTTGATCCATGCGTTATTCAATTGAGGAAAACTTTGTTTCGTATGTGAACCGTAGAAATGTGATTTATTCGCGTTTGTGGCATATTATATTTAATTAAGAATACCTGATAACAAAGAAGATCATAATTCGCATATTTAAATAGTTTAGATGCAAGTTTCATTATAAAAAGTTTAATATCTTGTCAGATAGGCAGTCGCTCCATGTAAAATACTGGTATTCAGCTGCATCCGGTTAGACTGGAAGCCGACCCCAACTTAGTTGGGTAAAGGCAAGGCAGATGATGACGATCTTCTCAACTGGGCTTCATAACCCGGACACCCATGGTTTTCACAGCACCATTTTAAACTGTTAAAAATTCACCTTCTATGGCAACCTTCCTAACAGCCATATAATAGCGCTAAAAGATAGTACGGTACAGACATAAACAGACATCCCATTAAAGGACGCTGAGAGTGAATCAGAAAGCACCTCATGTAGGTGCTTTATAGTCAAACAAAATGCTTATTCGCGACCACAATGAAGTTGTGAAGATGGGCAGAGTTCGCGGATAAATGATGGCTCTTTTCTACAGCGCCCACTGCTCTTTGGCTGGGCCTATCTACAGGATGTAACGGACCCTTCATGAAGCCGTCAACCAAGCATTCTGTACAACAAACTAAGTAACCCTACGCAACAATTATTGCTGGGAGACGACTTTTTTTCTTGGGGTGAAAAATCACATTTTACGATAAAACTCAATGTAACGCACTCAAAACATTGTGCTGATAGATATATTGAATAGTAAACGCGTCATGGAGGTATTATAAGTAAAGTTATAGCTTTAAAAACTAGCATTTAAACAAATACTTATGAAAAAGTTGGAAGTTTGACCTCCAATATCTCCGTAACTAGAAGGTTCCCAGGTATGGTCTAGAACATAAAAATGATCGCAATGACGGGGAAAAGAAGTACCTTGGCTTATTTAAGGGTATTTTTCAACCCTTTATAATAAAACAGGCAAAGCTTACGATAAGTTAATTTCAACTAAGCCAAAGACTATGTGACTGGCCAATTTTTTTTAAAATTCGAAACCAGGTTGGCCGAAGCAATGAAAACTTGTTCAGACTGAAATTCATAGCTGACTATGACTCTGAACTGTTAAAGTGGTGTTGTTTTACAAAAGATGGCATCCTCAATATCGTGGCCAGCCTGCCTTGATGTTTGTACATTTTAGGTCGATTCAATTTAAGATAACATAACATCACGCCTGTAATCCCCGAAGATTTAGGCAGAGGTGTACCTAATAGTACACCCACATTTCGCCAGTTATGTTCAAGTCCCATGTCATAGGGGGCGAGCCTATTGCCATCAACTGGGCAAAAATCCAGACTCCGTGGCTAGTACTAAGAAATTTCTGATGGAAAATCCCAATAATTTTCCCGACCCGGGAATCGGACCCAGGACCTCATGCTCAGCTGTCGGAAATGCGACCACTAGACCAACGAGGCAGTCTAGATTCAATGTATAATGCCATTAACACGCTAAGAAGATGAATTGTTCCGGCAATGCCAATCAATTGCTCCCTAAACAACATTATTGTATATGCTATGTTATTTAAGATACGAGAGGAGCTCGTGGCTAAATAATAACAGCCGCTCGGGTCGATCTTTAGGTTAAGCCGTGCTTGCCTAGGTTGGTCTGTGGATGGGTGACCACCCATTACATACAGAGTTTCCTCCGTGCCTCGAAAAGCACGTTAAGCCGTTGGTCCCGGCTGTCATTTGTAGATCTGTGACAGTCGTTAGGTAGTCAGAGGCCCATAAATTCTGACAACCAGTCTTACCAAGGGGTATCGTATTACATAGTACTAACTGGGTTGTGGAGGTCAGATAGGCAGTCGCTCCATGTAAAATACTGGTATTCAGCTGCATCCGGTTAGACTGGAAGCCGACCCCAACATAGTTGGGAAAAGGCTAGGCAGATGATTATGTTATTTAAGATATGACATGGTTTATATTATACTAGCTTTTGCCTGCGGCTTCGGCCGCGTGGATGTCGAAAAATATCCGATTACTTACCTTCATCCCCCCTTTTAACCCTTCGGGGGTAGAATTATCAAAAACGCTGAGACACGTATAAATTAATTTATAATTTGACGGCACGGTTGGCGCAATGGCTGAGCGATTGACTGCTGCGCTTCGTGTCGCGGGTTCGATTCCCGCACGGAACAAATATTTGTATGGCCTACAGGTAGTTGTTCCGGGTCTGGCTGTTTGTGTATGTGAGTTTAAATGTTTGTAAACGCACCCACGATACAGGATCAATTCCTAGGGTGGGGCAACGTATTAAAAATTTTAATCGTCAGCCCAAACACAAAATTTGAAGATCCTAACTTCAAAACTGACGGACTTTCATATAAACTTCCATCCCCTATTTTACCCCTTTAGGGGTGGAATTCCCAAAAATCCTTTCTTAGTGGATACTTACTCTTCACAAAGAACACACCCTCCAAGTTTCATGTCTCTAGGACCAACGGTCAGTCAGTCAGTTTACCATTTTATATATATAGATGAAAACTCAGCGTGTTCTTTAATTAAACTATTAATTAAGGACCACGCTACCGCATTAGGAATTCCTGTAATGTTAGCGGTGTTTGTGATAAATAAATAAATAAACAAACGAACACTGTCTAAAAGACCACGAAGGGGATGGCGGGGCGAACTGGATGTCGTCCTTGAGAATTGGAAAAAAGTGGCAAATAATCGTGACCGTTGGAAGGAATGGAAGGAGACTTTTGCCCAGCTGTGGGACAATATTGGCTAGCTATAATAATACCATAATGCCTTTAATTAACAAACAATGTAAGATAACAGTCGCCCTTTCTCAGAACGGTAATAAAATTTTAATAAAAACACACACGTCACTATAATAATATTCATTAAAACGTCAATACAAAAATTAATCGGAACTCGATGACCCATTCTTCCCATCTCTGATATCGTGAACATTGACACTGAATCATTCTTTTAAACATTCCAGCAGAACATTAAACAACACAAACGAGACGGAAGTACACCCATCTCTTTCACACCTCTTGTTTCTTACTACACCCATTTATCACTATTTGAATAAATTCAATATGTACATTGAATTGCGTGTAATTAATGGTTTTATTCGTTTAGCACTTAAAACGCTCTAAGGGCGAGGTGTCCAAACATTTGGCGTCCCTTTCTTATTGGGAGGGAAGAGAAGGAAGGGCGATCGCGCAAGAACACCCGCTGGTTTAGATCATTAATATTGATTTGTGGTCAATCAAAGCTCTGGAGGATTTCACTTTTAATGTTATTATTTTTTGTCCTACGCCTTCGATGGTATGGATTTAAGTATCCTTCGTTAGCTGGAGGTAGTTTTTGTTCGTCTCAAGTTTTGTCGCTAAAATTATTATAAGAATTTCACATGTCAATTGGCTCAATCGCATGCTTCGTGATTAACCTTAGGAATAATTCATTTAACTTTTTTTCTAAAACAGTTGGGGTCTCTCAAATATAACGGTGAATTTGACTGTCCTTGGTAAGAACGGATCGTCTTTCTTATTTATAACATAAATAAATTCCAAAGGAATCAAATACGTTTGAAGTACAGTTACAGCCAACGACACGTTTGATACAAAATTAATTACAAATGCACACCTATTTAAGATTCTGACGTAATAAAATTAACATATCTATTCATCACAAATGCAAATTAGATGAACAAATTAATCATTGTACAACCTGTTTAATTATGTATATTCAAGTTCAATATCAACGATAAAATTAGAAACAATTGTACAATCGAAAACAAAAGTGCTACAAGTACTAGTCAATAATATTAAGTGTGGCTGTATACCCACTTAAACAACAAAGCGTAATGATTCCACTCGACAAATAAAGGAGAGTACATGACTGTACTCTGTTCTAGTGATGTTCGCTTCTCTGGGAATTCCGGGATTGAGAATTTGAGATATTGGTTTTACAATCTGTCTTCAAACTACTTCCAACTATCTAGAGTAAAACCTATCTTTTTCAAAGTTTTCAACAAAATAGACATAAGAGTGTTTTTACTGGATTTGAAGACAAGAAGACCGAGTTAGTTGTAAAACAGTAGTTACAGGTAAAAATATTACATTTCAAAGTTATCAATGTAATAATACGACGTTTTCTACAAGTAGAGACCAGTTTTTTTTTACACTTTGTACTGTAAAACTGTGTATGGCAATTAATTATATGAGGAACATTTGCAAAACAAAAATATTATAAGGAAAAAAAAATACAAAAAAATAAACTGCTGTCCCATACATTTTTTTGATGTAGGTGCACTGTTACTTTTTCGCGAATTCAGACTTAGTCTCACTGTAAAAAAATTCCATACTGACAATCATTAGTTTAAGCATCAGTCACTTATTACCAGTCACTCTGTATACCGTTCGGATGCCAGAAACCAGGACAATATAGTTCCTAGCCCGTAATGTCCCACATTACACACTCCCAACCCTAGTACAGTCATACTCAGCGGTGAGCAATGACCGCGGCCGACAATCATTAACAATGCAGTGTCTTATCTAACTGAATATAATTAATGAAACCACCTCTCGCTGTGAAGTACCATACCCTTATTGGCACGTAAGGGTTTGGTGATTCGTGATAATATTTATGGTGATGGATTAATGGTTAATTGGTGATTATTGGCTTTTGGGAATTTGTCTTTTAATGATTAATAAAGGCCTGCGCTAAAGCGCTTTGGAAATTTATTTTGTCCAGGTCTATATACATATATTAACATCTAAGTGATATAAAGGAAGATTTTAGAAGTCGTTTATGAATAAAAGGGACGCATCGATCATTGGTAAGGGGTATTCCTCAAAGCGCAACTACTTTTAAGCGCAACTAAATTATTCTTCAAAGCGCAAATGAAAATAGAGATGATGAAATTTATGATGCATTCATTATTGTTTTTTTCAATCATGGTTGCGCTTTGAGGAATAAACATTTAATATTTTTAGTTTGAATTTGTGAGCGCAACTAATCGTTGCGCTTCGAGGAATAAACATTTAATATTTTTATTTTGAATTTGTGAGCGCAACTAATCGTTGCGCTTCGAGGAATAATTTAGTTGCTCTTAGTTGATTGCGCTTAAAAATAGTTGCGCTTTGAGGAATACCCCATTGATAAATGCATTAATAATCTTTAAGAACCCAGTAACTGTTTTATGGAAGTCAGATAGGTACCTAGACGCTACATTTAAAAAACTGGCATTCAGCTGAACCTGGTTAGACGAGAAGCCAAACCCAGCGCAATTCATGATTTTATTCATTAAACACAGTCCTAGCTCTGGGTTTTGTTGCAAAAATCTTTTAATTTCAGCTGGATTATCAGTCAACAACAAAAATGTGAATAATTTTCTTTTATTTAAATATTCATAAATATTAGAGATGGACCGGCTGCATGAAGATAGTCGCTCGACAAGGCAAGACGATCATTGCATTCGGTTTAGTTCGGGTGGCATCGGCGATGTCTGTGTGCATCTGAATTACCCGCATTGGGTACATTATACAACGTGTTCGTTCGCATCCGCCGTGCGTTCATTGACGTTGTTTTACCTTTCTGTTACAAGTAAAATTGTATTTTTCTTGATTTAAGATAAATTATTCAATACTAAAGAGAGAGTTCCGATTACTACACTAACCATAAAATAAAATGAAAAATAAACAATAGAGGTTATAATTTAATTTCAACCATCTTAGTCAAAGAGTCGCCTAGTGGACGCTTTTTGCTGACTAGAAATATGGCCACATAGTCGGCTTTCCTCACTATTCGGCAACTAGAGACCCACCGCTTTAGTCAGTCCTCGCGAAGGTATCAATTTAAATGGAATATTCTGAAGGTTGATCAATTGGTTCAATTAGTATCGTAATAACTACGTGGATTATGGTTATTTTACAGCAAATAATCTTTGTGATGTGCCTTTGATGGGGCAAGGCGGAGGACTCATTAAAGCGGTTAAAGGGGTCGGACTATAGTAGGTACATCTCTAATAAATATGCACTAATAGTAGGCACTACCTAATTAAAATCCTCACACCAACACTGCCCCATAATAATAGGTATAAAGTATTATAAAATTTATTTGAATTTCGAATTGCTCGCCAATCCACAGATAAATAAACCTGAAAATGCTGGTTAGTAAATCTCCAATTACATACGTAAAGACCAAATATAAACAAACAAATTCACACCCGTAAATCCGTTCACCGGCTACCTCAACCTCGAACAGTTACACAAACATTAAAACAATTCATTACTAAAATTAATAACTATCCAGATATCCAAGAATCTCACGACTGGCTTCATTTAATACATTGCCCTCTATAGGCTTAAAACCTTGAGCTATGGGGTGCTAACTATTATTTGAAGATGAATAATGAAGGAGAATCATTGGAATTATGAGTTTGCACATTCCTTTGACCTTAGTGATGGCGAATCGTTGTTTACTTATATTCTTTGATGGATGGTCATAGTTCTACAGATTTGCGTTTTGAGGAATGGACTCGTGTAGATCTTAATAATGTTTGTTTTGTGTGGGAATGAATAAGGATTAAAATAGCCAGGAATGATATTGATGATGGTGTGATTTTTATGGAATTACTAGCTTTTGTCTGCAGCATCGGCCACTTGAACGTCGGGAATTATCCAACCACGGCAACAAGTATTCTACGTCCCAGATCATGGACTATTCCAGTGCCTATTTTATATATTCCAAGGACGTGTAAACGGACAGACGACTACTTTCGTGATAAGTATGAATTTTTGAATCTGAATGAGCATTTGGTTCTTACAACCTCAAACTTGACTGGCTCGTTGATCTAGTGCGACTGCTGAGCGGTCCTGGGTTCGATTCCCGGGTCGGGCAAAGTGCTATTGGGTTTGACCATCAGAAATTTAGGGACTTAAACATAACTGGCGAAATGTGTGCACACCTCTGCCTAACCCTTCTGGCATCACAGGCGTGATGAACCTCAAACCTTAACATGGAAGGTAAAGAGTAAAAGACGGTGAACTTTCTTCATACATTTTTGGAGAGATTATAATTACGTGCTAATGACTCAGGACCAAGGCTCCTGAACTACTGGGTACAACACCAAAACTGACCAGTAGATACTACTTACAAAGGTGCTAATTCACACAATATCACGTCAACGCAATAAATAAAGCCTGTCGCAACGATTTTCAACAAGCAAAACGTATTAATTTATGTTAAATAATGCAACAATACATCAAAGTTTATAGTTTCTAATTGTGTAATGTTCTAAGCTCCATTAATTATATCTGAAGTTGATAAGGAACCCGATTCGTGTCCATTGTTCGAGCAAACTTCGAAAATGTCGCTTTAATTGATTTAAGCTGTGATATATTTGTGCTAACTAAATCTTGGTGGAGTTTATAGTTTGCTTGCGGGTGCGCATGATCTTTCTGCTCTTTCAATGGATCTGCGATTTTGATGATAAAGTAGATAAAGATACTTCGTAAATATGGAGGATATTTACGGAGTATCGATATTTTTGTGATTATTAATCGGGTTTTAAGTTTCAGTAATTAGGACTTTATTCTTAATTCTTGGTACCAGCTATGAGTTGTTTATTTAATTTCTCTGGCCTGATTTTTTGTTCTTTCTCTTTAAATGTCTTCCATTTTGGTCAGTCTATATTCACTTCAGTGGTAGCACGGTTTACTTCGATTGCCTATGTATATCCATCAGTCAAACGTGTTGCGCTTGCGCCGACCCCAAATAACATGGGGCAAGGGCAAGAAGATGATGTATATCAGTCAAAGATCCTTTTGTCCTTTTGTCTTTCAGTATTATTTAGTGATTCATCCAAATTCCAACAAAAAAACATTTAGGCTTTAAATATCAGTTATCTCGTGAAGTTTTAACTCGATAAGCATCAGATCTTTCATTGATATCATACTAATTGATATTCATGTCATTGACATTTGTAATTACGAGTTAAATATTTCATACTTGCCTTTGATATTTAGAGCACTTTAATTTGTATCTCTGATCGAGATAAATCTTGTCATTTGTTTCAATAACTTTAAGTTATTCAGGACATTACGAGCCACTTGATTGTGAAGAATCGAAATTATTCTTCATTCGATGTCTGATGTTCTCATTAATTTTACTGAACATCGATTCTCGATTCGCTTTGCCACGAAGTTGGTGAAAAATGGAATCTTTTGGTTACGTTAATAAATATTTCATTTTATATTAATACGGCGACACTGCTGCGGGACTGTTCGAAAGAGATACCGTGGCCCTGGAACACAAAGGGCAAAGAAGGAACATGGATGGGTTTTAGTCAGTACAAGTCTGACACTCCCTTCAGCTCCACCCAGAGTGGGGGTCATTTGACGATTTCCCAAACGAAAAAAAAAAAAATACGGCGACACTTGGGGGAGGCCTATGTCCAGCAGTGGACGTCTTTCGGCTGATTTGATGACGATGATGATACTAATACGTATCAGTTCTTTATAAAGAGAGTGATAGCCTAGTGGTGCGACCGTCGGACTGCCAAGTCATAGGTCACGAGTTCGAACCCAAGACACGCACCTCTGATATTTCGAATTCATGTGCGTATTGTGGAATTATTACTAGCTTCGTAATATCGTGAGGAAACCAAACATGCCTGAGAGACATTTCTCGAAGGCATGTAAAGCGAAGTCAGAGGCCCATGGGCGACATAAAAACTCTGTCACCAGATTAGGTATTACCCACACGATAAAAAAGTTATTTAAGGTTTAATGAAAACAACTAGAAACGTTCTATACATAGTTAGGTATAAATGCCAAACTGAAGCATATAGAATAATATGGGTTTTAGTCAGTACAAGTCTGACACTCCCCTCCGCTCCGCCCAGAGTGGGGGGGGGGGGTCATTTGATGATTTCCCATCCGGAAAAAAAAAAAAAAAGCACTTTTAAAAAGCTTATCAGTCAATTCGAGACCATTCATACAAAAGTCAGACACAACTGCCAGCGATTCAAAGAATTGAGTACAATAGTATGGATATTCTAGATGTTAATCTTTTTAAGATTCACTTTTTGCCGTAACAATAACACGTTGATCCTACATCTGCACTATAGCCAGGTACCCACTTTTAAAAACATAATTAATCATTTTATTTTGTTTGACTACGGTTGACAGCAAAAATTAATTAACATTCCATGTAAAAAATACAAAAAGACCAATCAGGTGTCTCCATGAAGGTACGCCTACATTCATTCAATTTATTTTGTGCACAGACAAAGATTATTACGCAGAGAAACCTTCTTTTATTTGGATGTCTTCCTTTATTCCTTTTTAGACATATTATTTACATTTTTAAATATTCCTATGCAAAGTAATATTAAAAAACATTTAAAAATATATAATGGGTTTATGTATCCTTGGATACTATGGTGAACAGTAAAACTCTAATTAAAATTGAGTTGCTCTGAAAAGAGAACATTTTATTCAGTTACAAAAACCCGTTTTAATACTAATACATTCTTTAACCTTAATTAATAACACTCACCTGAAAAGAGAAACAACATTTAAAGCTATTGCTTCACCAGTTCTTAATCAGTATTATTTAAATATTCAAACCACAATCTAATTTTCATAACCTCATTCGCATGCTGTGTCAATATGTCAATTTGACAGACAGCTCAATAGAGACGACCAAGTTCACTCACAGATTACTTATACATCTAAGTCATTACGCGGCAAATTCAAACATACTTAAATGAAGTGTCAAGCACTTTGTTTACAAATATAAAAAAATAGTAGCCCACCGGCATCGAGAACAGGGTCCGGGCTACCGGTGGTCAGGGCTCTTGAGAGAGAAACCTCCTAACGATACGCGCCGTGTCCAGAAGTACTGCATTCCGAATCAAGGCCTTGATTCAGCTGCCAAGCGAGAGCCTCCTCAGATGTTGGATGTCTTTTTTTATTATAAAAATCCATAACAGTTATTGTAAGATAATCATGAAATTCGGTTCGTATTTATAACTTCAAACACATGAATCTATAGAGGCTATAATGCAAAGACATTTTCGCTGTCAACCTTTGGGTGATGAAGAGACGACACACATACATAAAAAAAACACACACACCACACCACACCACACACCCACACACACCACAACACACACCATACACCACCACACACCTACACACCTACTAGATCTTGCCTAACCAATGCCCTAAACTTACCTTAAGACCATCACACCTCATAAAAGCAATAGGCAAAAATGCCCACCACCCACTAGCCATCAAACAGGTGTCATATCTGTCACAAAAATCTCTGTCCACTTGCATCTGTTATCTACAACAAGTTCAGTAGCCGATCGGTCGTCCGGCCGTTAGTAATTTGACAGTTCAGATGACAGATTACAACGAGCTTCGGAGACCACCAGGGTTTGTCGCTTCACTCCATCAAGTATCGTTTTTGTTTATGAGACAACACTGGCCCCTAATTGGGACTCCGGTGCTACCACGTTGATTATGCTGGCTTACTGAATTGTTGTAATGAATGAGGTGAATTTTTAATTAGTGTTTTTAAAGCTTTAAGGTTCGATCTTCGATCATTTATGACATTTTGATGTTGGAGGTTCTGATTATAGTTATTTTTGGCTCATGCTACGTCTTTGTAAGATTTGTGAAAATACCTATAGGTATTAAATTCAAACCTTCCTTTACATATCAAGAACCTTTCGAGTCTCGGAAAACACGTTTAATCGTTGGTCACGACTGACATTTTTAGATCTTTGACAGTCGTTACAGCTAGTCTGAAGACTGAAAGCTTGACAGTCAGTCTTACCAAAAAGTATTGTATTGCTAGTAACTAGGTTGTGAAGGTCAGATAAGCAGTCGCTCCATGTAAAATGCTGGCATTCAGCTGCATCCAGTTAGACTGGAGCCAAACCCAATTGGGAAAAGATTAGGCAGATGATAATACATTCAGTTCTATATCTGCTTTACATCTTCAGCCCAGTCAATTCCAGGATTTTTTCCACAAATCTAATCCTCGCAAAACTATCATGAAAACAGACATCAGGTCGAACCAGTTGTCAAACCAAACCTAGTTTGAGTAATTCAATAATTAAAATCTCTATGTACCAATAAAACATAACAATATGACTGAAATCTTGATCTTATCTATTACATGAGAAGTTAATTGATGAATGACTAACCCGACACACCCACACTCAAATTCTAAGCTGACTGTTGATTCAGTACGGGTATTTCGTAATCGTTGTCACTCGCTGATTTGTATGATGAATGTTATTGTTCAGACACCGAAAAGCATTTAAAATACCTATCCCTTCTATTATTTTTATTCAGAAGGCTTCGAGGCAGACTTCGTAGAAGATGGCGGGACGAGCTGGACAAAACAAACGACCAGCCCACATTAGCCCTGGATCGTAGCAACTGGAAGTCATGGGGAGAGGCCTTTGCCCAACAGTGGGATGACGCAGGCTAACAGTATCAGTATCAGTATCCGTTCTATAGATTCAAGAAGAGAAAATAATGATGGCAGATTTTTCAATATGGTGGCATTAGCTCTTGACCGAAACTACTTGAAATCTTGGGGAGGCCTTGCCGAGCAGTTTTATGAAGCAGAAGAACGGTTACCTTAAATGTACGGCTTGGTAGCAAAAAACAGTATTCAATTGATCAATTTGGCACAACGAAAAAGGTTGAAAGTTGTGGACTTGGTGACTTGGATGAGCCAGTTTTTAATAAATATAAAATATAAAAATCTTTTTTACTAGAAAAATGGGTACTGTAAATCTCTTTATACAAATTTGGTTGAGTATAATGAGCCCTTGGGTGTCAAAGGAGTGCTTTCGGCACCTTCCTCCGGACCAGCCGTATGGTAGTCCGTAATACAATTTGATTTTGAAAAAATTCTGTACAGAGGTAAAATTAATAAAAATATAATCTAACTTACCTATTTGAAGTAAACAAAAAAAGATAAACATACAACATTGTGGGTTGTGTGAGTGGGTGTGTTTTTGTGTGTATGTGTGTGTCAGGCAGTGTTTGTCCTGATTCCTGAAGTCTAGAAGGTTAGCCCACTAACTGTAACTGTAAACTAATGGCCTTCTATCTACTAAGGTGACTTAACCTTTTAGCTGTCTGTGACGTCTTCGTGTGAACTAAAGCTAAAGATACGTCATGTTACTACGTAAAACCTTTAAGGTTCAACCTCAATCAACAAAACATTGAAATCAAACGTTACACCGGTACTCAAAAACTTTCAAATATTTAATAACAAGAGTACCTACTCACGGGCGGTCTTTCGTCAAATACACAACAAAAGTACTTGTCTTTCACAATACATTTCTAGTAAACGTCTGGTATTTAAATATAAATCGAAAGAGCGGAACACAATGGTGTAATCGATAATTGAATTCAGCATTGATGAACTTTACACCGCTCGACCTTATACGTGACAGATTAGAGTGGAATCCATGCTGGGATCTATAAAGAGTTGATATAACGCTACATTTAATTTGACACGGTTAAGCATTTTTGTTCAGTTAGGGAAATCTGATTTGTCGAAATTAAGATTGCCATACTTTGAATCAATTTCGTGAGCAATGTCAGTGTCCAACTTTTTTGGAAAAAAAAACGGCCCTGAAATGGGCTATTCCGAAGTATTTGACAAAACTTTTTCAAAAAGTAATACTGATTTTGTTGTATTGTAAAGTAAACGAGCACTTTGAAGACTAACGCATCTTTTACTCTCTATTGCAAATAGACCGGCAGGTTTATATTGCATATAGACCAGCCGGTCTATTTGCAATAGAGTGCTGGCTTCACCACTGATTTTACTCTAGTCAAAGCTGCCTAATGAATGCCTGTCTGCCTACTAGCATTAGGTAAGTACTTTCTAGATTTCCGGCCCTACATGATATAGAATTTAAAAACAGTTCAATAAATTCTTCACACATATTGTATCAACAGCTCTATATCCATATCATTACATGTCAGATTAGGCAAGTCACCGTCTGTCGTCATACTTAATGCCAATTAAAAGATTTAGAATTGTGGATCTTTGTTTGACTCTTACTAATATCGAAAGCTATATGACAAGCTGTGCTAACGACTTTTTGTTTCCTCTTACGGCCCGTTCACAACCTCTGCGACTTGCGTTCAGCTAAACGCGCGTGTGTCATTTGTTTCTTTCACATGAGTATTGTCGTGGTTACTCTTGGCATGCTCCAAGGAACGCTTTTCATTTATTTCCTCCTCAGCCGCTGCGCTCTTAATACGTTTGTCGCTTGAGCGCAAAGCTCGTGGCCAAGCGGTTAGGCCGTGACTCATAATAATTATAGAAAGACTATGTGCATTGCATTTATTAGTAGGGTTCATTCGTGATTGTAGCTTTTTGGACAAAGGATAAGTACCGTTTCGCCCTCACCTGTTGATGGTGACTAAGAAATGATGTCAGTTAGAACGGCAGGAGGGACTGGCTTGTTTAAAGGACATTATGGTGCCAAAACACAAAGCAGGGCTTAAATAATACTGCTTTAAGACATCATGGTCAGGTAGCCTAAAATCGTAGCTTAGAGACCAGACTATTAAAGGAAAACTTTAAGAGTCTATGTCTCCACAAGTATTGATAAATTTTTCCGTGAGCTAAAATCTAACATAGGCAACAAAAACCAATTTAAGGCTGAAAGCCAGTGCTGGACGCAAGTGCTCGCGCCAGAATTTGCGCAAGTGCTAGAACTGCCACATTATCACGAGAAAGTGACATTCAACCTTAGGGTGGTAAAGCCATTACGAGGTCGACTAAACTACGCCATTGTGATCGCTGCCTTAATTTACTGTCATTTGTTTTTTTTCATCCTTCTTAAAATACACTGTTTGCTAATTATTCCTTTTTTGTCATCACCGTGTATGACAGATTGGTTTTACCTTGATCATTAAGTGCTATGCTACATAGGTACATATAGTATTACTTTTGATTAAACAACGTGAGTATTGATAATGAGACGGATACACTTTTTGTTATAGATGATTTCTGATGCATTTTTAATTATTATCAATGTACAAAACATATAAAGACGGGCGCTTACGAAGGTTGAACATTGACTCAAAAAACAACATATAGGAGCTGTAGCATAGTTTCTGTTGAATGTTTTTGCAACAATTTTTTGTAGTAATTTCATAAAATATAGAACAGAAATTAATAAAAAGCTCATAAAGATACAACATTAAAAAGTCCAGTCCGGGCAGGCCATTTCTGCCGGATGCTGGAAAACCTGTGGGCCCGTTTATCACAAGACTGGAGCCCTGAGACAGGTCGCGGCAGACCGAGTAGAAGATGGCGGGACGCGGACGCCATGAATGGCTTCCTCATTAATTGGCGAGAAGAGACGCAACATCGATAGAAGTGGAAGGAATGGGTCCTTTGCCCAGGAGTGAAACATTTTTTTTTTGTTAGTATGCACAGTACCGGCTAACAAGAAAAAAAAATGTTTATGAAAAAAGTTTTCATGACAACAGCGACACAACTAATGGTACCTTAATATCTTAGTGATATCCATCGTAAATGGAGACCAGCAGTAAATACCAGAAAAGTCGCTGATGCGTTAATATGCGTGTAAAAGACTATGCTTGCATGCCACATACGATCTATCTACCAAGACTCAAGTTCGAAAGTAGGTACAATTTTTTTTAAAGACAACCATTGCAGAGGTCTAAGTTTTTAATCCTAGTTAAACCATATCTCACTTAAAGAATATTAAAGACAGACAAACAGATAAATCAGTACCAGTTTTCAAAAATGATAATAATAAGGTCGTTAACCCATTGACTGCAAATGGTGTAGTAACGTATGCTTTGAACGAGTCTACGATTTGCATGGCCAAATGAGTATTTGATACATTCCATTTTTATTACCTTCTATAGAAGATAGGGTATGTATATAACTATATACGAAGGTAGAGTACCTGTGTACATAACTATGGTGCAAGGAACTAATGTTTTTTATTTGTTTTTTTTTTGGTTGATTTTATTATTGACAGAGAACTTTTATTTGATCAAAACGGTTTGACACAATTTCCATCCAAAAGCGCAATTGTTACTCCGTGTCTCGGAATGCACATTAAGCCATTGGTCCCGGCTGTCCATTGTAGATCTTTGACAGTCGTTCATAGTCAGTGGCTCGAAAGTTTGACAACCAGTCTTACCAAGGGGTATCGTATTACCCAGTGCTAACTGGGTTGTTAGGGTTCAGCTGCATTCAGTTGACCAGAAGCCGGCCTCAATATAGTTGGGGAAAGGCTAGGCAGATGATGAGGTAAATATTAAAAATAAGCCCGTAAAGAGTTAAAACCACCTACATCTGCCACTATCTCGATTAGGTACAGTTCACTTTAACAAGTTAACTTCTTCAAGGATATTATTTTATATTGAAACAAAACTACTAGAATAAGTAATGATATGAACTAAAACTCGAAGGTTATAAACTCAGCCTTATAGTTCATCAATCCGTTACCTGGAAATACGCAATTAATATAGCACACACAATGGAAACGAAACATAATATCTTTGGCACGAACTTAAAGGATTAATTATTGCTCGGCTGAATCAGAAATACGGAAGATTTGTCCTTACTTAAGTGCAAGACTTTATCATTAATTTAAGAGCTTTAAGAGTTCACAGACGCAGAAACGGTGAAGTATCTTTACATAGTATAAAAACAAAATGGCACCCGCTGTATATGTATGCTTAGATCTTTTAAACTACGTAACGAATTTTAATGCAGTTTTCAGCAATAGACTGATTCAAGAGGAAGATTTATATGTGTATATGTATGAGAAGAGTTGCTCGGATCGATCTTTAGGTTAAGCCGTGCTTGCCTAGGTTGGTCTGTGGATAGAAGACCACCCATTACATACCGAGTTTCCTCCGTGTCCCGGAAAGCACGTTAAGCCATTGGTCCCGGCTGTCATTTGTAGATCTTTGACCGTCGTTGCAGGTAGTCAGTGGCAAAAAGTCTGACAACCAGTCTTACCGATGGGTATCGTATTACCTAGTACTAACTGGATTATGGAGGTCAGATAGGCAGTCGCTCCATCTAAAATACTGGTATTCAGCTGCCTCCAGTTAGAGTGAAAGCCGACCCTGACATATAGTTGGGAAAAGGCAGTCTACATTGCACCCGTGCGAAGTAGGACCAGGTCACTAGTTTATAACAAGTAATAGTCAATATTGTCAAGGCAGCGGGAAACAGCTGGATGAGGTACGTACAGAACCGAGAAGTTTGGCAGGTGAAATAGCAGGCCTATACCCAGCAGTGAGTGATTCCAGGCCAAAAAATATGATGAAGACAATGAGTAGGTAATATATGCACAAGTACAAGTAAGCATAGAAAAGCAAGTTTTTAAAACAGACGATGAAAAAGGACATAACAATCAAATAACTGCAGTAAAGATATTGTGAAGACTGACTTAGGTGAAGGACAAAGGGTGTAAATATTTGGAACTAAAGAGGAATTATTAAATGAATCAGATAAAATAATAGGAAGGTAAAAAGACAAGCTTAGAGGATGTGGTTCATCATCATCATCATTTCAGCCGAAAGACGTCCACAGCCGGAGGATGTGGTTATAATGAATAAATACAACTGTTTCAAAAGCAACAGATAAATGAACATAAGCGTCAAAAACAATGCAACCGTACCTACAGTAATACAGTTTTACGGCACAAAAAGGTTTCATGGAGTAAGTAAACATCTATATCTAATTGCAACTTTAATATTACGTCAGACGTTTTATTGAAAGATTTATAAAACGTCGACTTTTAATTATATTTACACATAATAAGACGTAAAACGCATTTGATGACGCAAGTGTCCATGTTACAGTTGGCGCAGAATTGCGACTTTTAGCATCAGTGATCAGCGACTGCAAGGCGGCTCCCTGAAGTAGGACACTGTGAAAAACTGCGATTTGTAAAATGCTACTGTCAAAATATTCTTGTAATTGCATTGTTTCTTCTTGATCAACCTATAATGTTATCATACCTGGGACACAGTAGGCTCCTCTCTGTGTGAGAGAATTTGAAACATCCGTCAAACCTTAGCCAAATGATTGACAATATCAATGTACCTACTGAATCTAACCGAACAATCTGAAATCTCAAAATGAAATGCAATCATTTGCAACCTCTATGCAGTTGCTAAAGACGAATCTTACAAAACCAACTTGACAAAAACTTCGTTGAATTCCTAGAAACGTTAATTCTTGATATTAAAAACATTGCGTGTACGCCGAACATTAACATCGGATCATCCGGGTTTACTTATTAATTTATTAAAAGAGATATTTCTGGCTTCCTGCCTGTATTATATAAGAACGCAACAGGCATGTGATTAGCAGATTCACGTATTTTTGTAAAAACATTAATATAAGTACGCCACGGCTGTTATTTTTCATCCTGTTTTTCTCTAAATAATCTGGTAATGAGTTCGGTGATATATTGAGTTATTTATACTTGGCGTTAATAAAATTTATTGTCAAGCCTAGGATAAAATCCGATGAGCTCATTTGCAGACTGTTACAAATTAATCATGTTCCGAAGTGATTCATTGTTTGTGTTTTTAACACAGTTTTATGGAAAATGAAATGAAAAACAAAATTAGATTGGAATGTTAATAAACTAATCATGCAAGAAATTAAGGGAACAAGCTGCAAGTTATTTTTGAAAATTTTAAAGAGAAATAACTACTGTCCAGATTAACAAACCGGATGAAGACACACCCTAGCAGTCGGACAAAAATATGAAACGAACGAAGACTTTCTATGTCCATAGAATAGTTATACATTTACTTCTCCGTAGGTCTGTTTTAACATGCTACAACTAAGTGCAACCACACCACACAGGTAAAACGGTAAAACTGGAGACCAGCTAGAGGCAAAAGTCCCATCAACCAGCCGTAAGCCAAACATCACAGCATCGTTTCGCAAAGGCCTCAAATAATCACAAAAAATCTACAACAAAGGAACCTCACCACATTATTCACATCTCGTATAACCCTAAAGAATTGTCCAGCGATCGATTGCGCCGCCAATTAATAAGCCGTGATCATAAATTGATATTAAGATTCTTTGAATTAGTCACTGCCATCTTGATTGTGTCGTGTATTGTGTCTGTGTGTATAAAGCTTTGGAGTTCTCGGTTCATTAGCGTATCGTGTAGATATGGAGCAAGAATTTAGAATTAAATAGGTGGGTTATTAATTTATTGTTTGGTATTGCTATTGATTTTTTGTGGGTCAATGACTTTGGAACAATTTGTGATGTAACTGATTTAATAATTGACGATTGTTATAGTGAGCTTGCCTATCAGCATACGCAAAAATAAATTTAAGTCTATCTAAATGAGGAAGAGAGAGGATTCTAAGTCACGGAAGAGGATGTGGCAAACAGGACGTAGTAAAGAGAGAAAACGAGGACAGCTAACTTCACCACATTTGTGGGTGAGCAAACGACAGAGTTACACATCTCGAATATCGAAGTCCAATTAAAAGAAGCAGAAATCTTTCTTTTGAGGTAGGCAACCGTGAGAAAATCTCCAACTGAAAATAAGTGAAAAAGAATCATTTAAACCTAACTAAGCAAGTTAAGACTTGAAGACCAATCGCACTTCCCCATTAACACTAGATGCTCAATTATCAACACTATACAAATGACTCTATTCATTAATATTTTGAAGCGCAAACTTAAATATTTCCCACGGTCACCGACGAAAAGCGAACATTAGCCGAATGTGGAGATACAGAATAGATTCAGAAGCTCCAATCTTTATGGCGAAAGTAATCACTTTTTCCATAAAAGCATAAGCAATCGCTTGACAGACGAAAGAACACAAAAATACACGAAATGAGACAATTGACAGTTTTACAAGCAATGCGCGACAATAGGAAAGTTAATGATCTACACAATATAGATATATTGTGTAGATTATGTATTCCTCTTGCTTCTAGATCTCTAGAAGCAAGAGAAATATGAAGTAAATATTGAACACCAACAAAATTTGAAGAAATCTAAGCACCCTATAAAATCACACTGCAAGATCCATACGATGACATTGTATTGTAAACATTTAAAATGTTGTTACTGGCACACTATTTGATCAATTCCATACAGCCCATAGTAAACTTGCATACAACCAGTACCACAAGCTTTCTACGGCCGAAGATCCTTAAACCTTAATGGCCCAGGACGAGATAACCTAGGCACTTCGCCGGTGGATTCGATTAGCTCCGAAATCGTGAAAAAAGATCAAGGATTCGACCTTCTGTACCCATCTTTTGGTCTGTAGTTTCACTCTATTTAGATATTTAGCTACCGTTTTGAGATAATAAATCATTTTGTCGGTACAGGGGTAATTATCGCAATTAAGGTTAAGCAACGATTAGCTTTGTTCTTTGAGAGGAAACGTGGGACCGAGATGTTTGGATGAATCACTACTCTCGGAATTTGAGATGAATGAAGAATTTCTGAAGACCATTGTTACTTTGTGTTTGAACATCAGTTCTGAGATTTGGGACTTGAGTCGGGTTAAAAAGACGTTAATGTCAGGTATCGCTAACAAGCAATTGATAAATCATTCATACTTTGCCAGCTACAAGATTCTTTCTTTGTGCGTATTTACTCAAGTCGGGAAATATCGTTGGTAGATACAGTGTTTCTTGGTGTCATGTGGGAATCGACACGGTAAGCTTAAAATTGAAGGCAGATGCTCTACAGTTACGCCATTTGGAACGCTAATTCAAAAACCTCTTCTAAAATATGCAGACTAATTGCAATATTTGTTCCAAATGTCAAAATATCATTTTTCTTTCTGTAATAGCAACATCTTAATTTCCGAATTCCAAGCCAAAAAATAAATTAAATAATCAAATGCTAAATAATAATCAAGGTCACGCTACCTAGTATAACAAAGACAGTTTTACACTTGCCTTTGCTAACAAAAATAGCTAAATGGCTTCTCTACATACTTAATCTAAAATAATGCTTTGTTTATTTTTACGACAAAGTATCTAAAAGCCACTGCACGAAAGCATGATAGGTGTTATCTTAATCAATTAGATGAAATCTACGCTGTATCATATGACTTTATAATTTGTAAACACTTAGTTGTTTCTAATGAAAAATCTCAATATTGAAACATTAAAGAACGATTTATGATAAAATATCAATATTGTTTGTAAATATTAGACATCTTGACGCTATTTTTGGAACAGATCTTGTGTTTGGGAAAATCTCAGCAGTAAAAGCAGTATTTTTCAAATCTAATTTATTGATAAAAATATATCCCACAATAGCGTCATGATTTTGAATTTAAAGATTCTATAATTACGTATAAATTATTTTTCATAATCAAATCATAGTTGAAGAATATAAGCACAATGCGAACATAAAACATCAAAAACAAACAAACACTAGGCATTTCCATTTGTCAATCGATAAACTAATAAAAAAACTAATTTATTTCACGATAATATTGTTGAAAATTCCCAAGTCATATTTCAAATTGTTAATAATGAGCCCGGTACCTGACGGTTTGAGATCGCGCTAAGACTTCGATCTAAAGAGGCTGCATTTGCATAAAATCATTAGTAAGCACAATGGTGTGCGGGCAGGGACACGGCCCGAGAGACACCTCACAGTTGCTCTTAAATATCCCACAAACATCAACAAACAAAAATCACAGACTGCCCATTACTTGCTTCCAAACTCTCGTAAAAATTTCAACGGAACTAATACAGTAATGGATGGTGAACAACAGAAAGTTGACGTGTATTGATAGGTCGTAAGAATAGCACGGCACGGGCTACGAGCCGCCTCTCGAATATGATTTATCATCGTTCATTAGGCGAGTTTGTCCGCAGCGACAACAGATGGAGCTGATAGCACTTGGCAGGGTGGCCGGCTTGTTATTATTTTTATTACCAGTTTTCAAAGAATAATACTTGAGGAATGCATCTCTTAATGAACTTCCACCCTTTTTGGGATCGACATGATGGATAGAATTAATGTCGCCTCCATTGTTGATTGGAGACACTTTCAATGGTTTGGGACACGTCTACTTTGATTATGTCGCATTGATTTCGGGTTTGATACCTAAAATGGTTTTCTGAGAAGGGCTTAATGGTTGTTTTTGCTACCGTGATGTATGGAGCATTATAAAATCTCACGAAGGTGTAGTGACTAATGATGTTTATAGCGACATTCATTATAAATAATGTAACAATATAGGTATCACTTTCCAAAACATAAACCATCTCTCATTTCCAATTTATAAATAAAAAAACAATATCCATTTATTTCAAACAGTGACAGCCCTAAACAGCAGTAAACATTTTCATAGTCACTCACAATGCTCTCACTAAATCCTCTTACCATTTAAATCTCCTTGCGCACGCGCAGTGCAAACACTGACAATTCTTAAAACTGCATCTTTAACACCGTCGTCAGTCGTGTTCGAAGCGTAATTAAAGGTCCGAGGGGAATTTGCATTCGTTTCTGAGAGCTCGTAGGGTAGAAAAAAAAAGTTGTTAATTAGCATATTGTATTTTGAAATGTGACGGTTTGCATGCAGAGTTTCATGCCCCTCAGCGGTGGGCTTGAGTCTCGGATTTTTATGAGTCTCACCATGTGTGGACGTGTCTTGATTCAACTTGTCATGAATAAAATCATGGTTATTGGTTTTAATTAGTTTGTTAATGCCTGTGTTCACGGGTTCTGTATGCGCGTTCGGAATTTATGTTGTTTTAATCTGGTGTGGTTTTATTTATACTAAAGTAATAACTTTTCATTTATTTTATCATGTTACTACGCAATATTGCTTGACGTAAGAGTGATATTTGCTTGACTACTAACTTTTTCATGCTCATTACTGCTCTTGTCTTAGTTCTCCAAGCTAACGCCATCATATCTACCAATTAAAGTCAACTAGGAACTGAACACTGACCTGCAAGTAAACCACAAATTACTAACCCAGTCTTATCCACACTAACCTGCCGTCTAAGTCAATCGTGATAGCTTTAGTTTTGTGTCTCTGTTTTAATTAATTTGGTTCACGAAGTCGCCACTTCGGGTGTCACGACAAGATGCTTTGAGAGAACTGACTGACATACTTCAAAATGTCACCAAATCATTGGGATTATCTTCGATCGCTACCGGTAGCCTACCCTTTTGACCGTCATTGTTTAGACGATTGTGTCTAATTCCACATGAGGAATTAGGTCCTGATGCAGAAGATAAACTTAACGAGAAACGTGTTGAAGGTATTAAGTAATGTTTTTAGATGGTTCTTAGTACTGTGTGCGGACGAGTGGAGATTAAAATACATGATTCTTTGGTGTGCTTCAAGGATGTGTTTTGGGGCCAGTGTTATTTCGTTATTATAAATAGCGGCAAAACATAAGGAGAAATAGAAATAAATGGTGTAGGCTTTTATGCAGCAGTGGGACAGAATAGGTTTATCAAAAAAAATAGCAGCAATAAACCACACGACTCATACCTACCTAGAAGGATCCACTTTGAATCCACATGATACAGCAATTACAAATCTACTTGCCATTCATCCTTGCCTCCCCCTTCGGCAGGGCCAATGCATAACTAAGCGGGTTTCGATTGCAAATTACTAGACTTTGATTAGACGGTGTCGAAGCAGTTAGTGCCAAATCACATAACGCCCTTCCTTACATTTGTTGTTCTATCATATTTGGTTTATTTTTTTCCTGAGTACTGTTCAAGTCCTGTCAAAACCAATTTCGTTTCACTTATCTATTCTTCTTTAAATATGTCATACCATATTATTGCAAAACCCTTATTTGGAATCCTGTGCAATATAGCAATAGGTTACTATGTCGCTATGTCGTCATCAGCTTTGTTCTTTTGCTGACTACACCCATAAGCATGACATTTGTTGTTACTGCCATAATCAAAATCATCGTGAATACGTAATAACTATTGCAGCACAAATTAAATCGTATCGGAGTGTGAGAACCCCGACTATCACGAAGCACGGATTTGGGTGATGTCGCAATGTTCCAATTAGGTGCTCATTTGTGTCAGTCGTGTATTGTTGCCATTCATTGGCGGCGAACAATCGGCTCATTGTGAATGTGTTTACCTATTAGTTTTCAAAATCACTAGGTTTTGTTCTGTTTTATGCTTATTCATTTTATTTCGTGGAATTAGAGCCGATATGATGGTATTTCATAGTAATGGTCTGGTGAAGTTTAATTATTATAGTCTAATATGCCGTGGATGGTACATAACATGCCTCATTTACCAACAATCAATCATCAAATATCGAAATATTTTTCTTTAGAATTTCAAGAATTCAACTAGTAAAACCCAATGCTTTCAAATCTGAAATTAAGTTTAGCTACTCGACTGTTATTTCTTCACTCTAATTAACCATGGATTCATGGCTATTCGGGTTCTCTATAATCTGCCAAATTAAACTAGTTTTTCAAGTTTGCACTTTTAGTTTTAGCACATAATCGAGTACAAATTTGCAACAGAGCAAAGTTTCGCGATCCATCGTTATACTATCTTCCAACAATACAAGTAAATTGCAAGACTTGTCAGTCAAAACTGAACGTAAATTATTTTCTCAGTGAAACTGTGGGAAAGGTCAAGTTGAATTTGATAGCCCAAAAGGGGATCGACACCCGATACATGAACCATTCTCACTGTCCCAAATATGTATAGGACCACTTAACGAGAGTGGCTCATAATGCACGAGTATTATTTAAGTACAGATTCAATAGATTCTATCAGTGATACAACGATTAACATAGTGCACACCCATCGTACTAAGCCAGGCGGGGTAGTGACACAATGGAACGTACGCCACAACATCATCAAACAATTTCAAAATCTGATCTTATGCATAACGAATGGAGTTGATAAATAGTTTGAATTAACCGATCTAATACGGGTCACCCACAACACAGTGACTCGACGGAATATCGACTCGTAATGATAATTGAACTGGCAAACACCCAGGCTGGACTATCAGAACCATCTATTGAGAAACGACGCTGGAAACTATATGACTTGCGCTATTGTATTTATGATTGTTTTTTTATTTTATTTCTTGTCTTCCGACACAATCTTTAGCGTTCTGATTAACTCGGAGCTTTACCGCTGTGAATTGTTTCAAACAGCCCGTTAGAATATTGAATTATGTACATCTATGAGTAAGGCGTTCGGGGAAATCAATGACATTTCACGCATAATTGTTGCGAAACGTTTTATCATTTGGGTATTACCGTTATTATTTATTCTTTGAAAATGAGGGGATTTTCCTTAATCTATACTTGATACGAATTTAAATCATAGAGGAAGTATAGTTTTGGCCAGAAGACAAACAATTCCTAAGCAATGAGGACATTTGTATTAATTGAATTGTAACGACAGAATCTATAGGAAATTTCCAATAGTTAAAATGTATCATTCGCATGTTTGGGTCGCGTGCACCATAAAAATATGTAGGAAAAATCACATAATTTTTCCATACTTTAGATGCAGGAACACCAAGCTCTGATGTAGTTAGGTACCTATCAGTTATAATGAAATTGGTTTTCCCAAATCATCTTTTCACTGTTCACTGCTAGATAAATCTTTACCTTGTTACATCGCAACATAATTAGACATTATATTTAGCTCTTGACTCTTTTCTTCCTATTAAAATTAGTAATCATTTTCAGGGCTCCAGTCCGACCAATTCTCATGTGTGCCAATTTGGTTTCCACTCTCGTCAGCTCCAATCAATAATTCAATCCCATTAAACCAATACCTGGCATAAATATTAATCGATGAGCTCATAATAACAATTTGGAATGTCTAACTGTCGATTCCAACTATACCATTACCACGTAGGAATGTTTGTCATCAACACTGACAAGTACATCATGTTAAAGTTTAAATTAATTTCTTTAACATTGTTTGTTTCTTCTTCTACTTTAAGATTCATTCAAGACAACACAAGCTTAGGTATTCTTTATCTCTTTTTCAATCATAACAACTTCAAACTGGTTAGACTTGACCATGATCTTTCTTGCATTGTCATAAGGGATCCTCTAATTGAATTTTAGTAATAAACAAGAAACAATGCGGTTTATTTTAATATAGATTAACGACCGATGACTTGACACCTCACACTCAAATCTGAAGCCGGTTGCTCATCTACAAAGTTACACTTACTATTCCTTAAATCCGCATCATTAGAATAATGAACCTTATGCCTTAATGTTTTAGTTTCATCAATAGTAAAACTATGTTTGTCAAAATCATAGATGTGTTTCTCTGAATTAAAATTAGTTCGAAATATATTAATATGTATTAGTGTCAACCTTTTTACGTTATTGGTTATTGGTTCATTGTTGGGTTATGGTAATTTTCCGTGAGATATATTTGTTTTGTTTGATAGAGATCTGGTACATAATACATATCTACTCTTCATAGTCTCACAGACTGGATATTTGAGGTTACATCATTGAACTTAGAATAAGTAACGAAGTCTATTGATTGTCGAATGTCTTAAGTATATTTCAATATCTGAGAACTTTTGGATTCTAGATAGTCAAAAGAAAAATAAACATGTTTCACGAGAAATATATTGTAACACACACAATTAAAAATAAATTACAGTATAAGATTCTTCCATCAGTCATGTTGATATACGATCGCATTTAATACTTTCAAGTGACCAATAAAATCGTCCAATAAATACATCTGGTCTCATTGTTGGAGTTGTTTCGGCAGTTTTACGATAGCCAGACTTACAGAAATACGATTGTCAGGCTTCACTACGTCTCTGATCTGGAAAGTATTAAAATTGAGGAAGCAAGGAAATGGAATATTTTATGAGTGTTATGTTGAGAATTTTCCTTGTGAAATTATGTATGAATTTGCTATGAGAAGTAACAAAAGATTTGGGTATAGAAGACCATCATTTTTTACTACAACCATCTTTGTAATATGATAATGTCAGTATGTATATCAGAAGGGTGTATGAATTCGGACAAAGATTCTTATTTTCTTTAATTTAAATGGTTTTGAGATTTTAATGTACCTAATTGACTTATCAATTTTCAATATCTTTATTCATATTATTATCTATGCACAGGTTATTGTTCCCAACTTATACGTACACACGTTTTCCTGCTTTTAAACTTTGTCTCAGTGTGACTCTTGATTCTTATTTGTATCCATCTGTAGTCACAACATTTTAAATCTTAATTTCGAATTGAACTTCGCCTCTACAAAGGTCATTTTACCAATCTGTCTGTCACTCAGAAACCCAGTCTCTTTAATAAAACAATGCTGTATTTTGTTTAATCCCATCAGCGTTTAAAGGGTTATTAAGTTATGACTTGTTGCACTTCAGTTTATAATTTGATATAATGTTATAGCTAGGTCTTTAACAGTCTGTTTTATGAACTTTATTTTATTTGAAACACATGAGAGAAGCGAAGAAGCACGTTAAGCCGTTGGCCCCGACTGTTATTTGTAGATCTTTGACAGTCGTTACAGGTGATCAGTGTCCCGAAAGGCTGACAACCAGTGTTACCAAGAGGTATGGTTTTACCCAGTACTAACTGAGTTGTGGAGGACAGATGGGCAGTCGCGCAGTGGGTCTAGGTTATCGAAATAGTAAATTCACACAATTGACTAAATGCACCTGCATATTGTCTTTCATTAAACATCGATTACCATTTGAACTTTTGCATAACAACAAGAAAATCACAGAACCATAAATAAAATTGAAAACAAGATTCCAATTTACTTACGCAGCCAATTGCCATCAATTTTATTGTACAGAAAAGCCAATCGATTCACAAGTGTGTACACTTAACCTCACTTACATTGTAAGTTGCTTTCTTATTAAAATAATCATAAAACACTAAGAGAGACTTTCTCAAAACCTACGCAGTGTGAGGTCGATGGCTCAGTGAGGGGAATGCGGATCTCATCGGTCCATCGATGTCGATTGTTTTAATTGTTTCGAGATGAGACCGGGGAGCGGCCGTGTCAATGAGAGGTCAACTAACGACGTGATTAGTATTTCAAATCGAGAACTCGATTCTGCTTAATTTGAATCGATGTTTTATCGATACGTCGCCCAGTCACGAGTTTTGTTTGTGCTAATTATGTAAATGTTCGTTTTAATTGCCATAAATTATGAAGAGAAAATGTTTTATCTGTTTTGGGAAATAGGTTTATTATAGCGCTGACATGTTGGCAGTTAGTAAGTTCTTTCTGTTGGAAGATAACCTTTGCTTTTTACGAATTAGTAAAACAATGTATTGCCCTATAAAAAGGTTATTTCGCTCACCTAAGAGCTGTAATGAACTTATCTGAGACCATTCCGAATTTTATCGTGTTATTAACATTTAAACTGTTTCGTAAAAAGCAAAGTAAAAGGTTTCAAAACTTCGTAAAATTCCAACCTTTTCATTCACAAAACGGATTTGAATTAAGAATGAAATTTTTTACGGGCCTTAAGGCAGAGGAACATTAGCAGAAATCCAATACTTTTTGTGTAAATACACAAAATAATTGCCTGAAACATTAAAAAGTGCTTATGCGCTGTGTGTTTATATTAAACCTCAGATTTTTTAGTTTGTTTAAAATTAAAAGTTGGTCCAAAAAATAACACTTGTTCAATCGATATCACACAATAAAGGATAGGGTTGCCACCATCAAATCAAAATGAAGATTTAGAAATGTTATGATTGGCAAAGTCATTGAAAAGAAAATAGTTTGCAAAGAATCTTATGTAATGAGTTATGGTTAAATCTAACTGAAAAATATCGAAATAAAAAAGAAAAGTAATGAGATTTTTATAAAGTGCGTATCCATATTTGTTCAAAGAAATAATGGTTTTTTTGTTTTTTGTTGAATATAATTTGTCAAGGAAATTGTTTTTAAACAAATTTAAACTGGTGCCAACCTTAATAAATCCTAACTAAAATTCCCGCCTACATTTTAATAAGTGCTGTTTGAGTGTTTAATAAAAACGGATTGTCCTCAGGAGATGGCAGGGTATAAATAAAAACATGTTCACATGCTCGCTACAACTTGCTTAGGCGACATTACGTTTTGGAAAATCGTTAGTGACGCCTACGGAAACAGCCTGTTTGGAATTCAGAAGTTTTAGAATTGGACCTGCCAGGACTTTGTGAATGAAACTTTGGCAGGCTAAAAATCCTGGTTAACGTTACTCAAATTCTTTGTTGGCATATTTATTGAGGTCCTTGTGGATAGAAATAAGCCATGTAAGCAAATTACATTCTAGGATTTTATCCAACAATATTTAATAATGATTGCGAAAGATTTTGTAAAAAACATAATACCTTAAGTGATTTTGTATCTTAAATGGAGAGCAATTAAGATAATTATTTTTTTAAAAAAAGATTATCAATTCAAAATCAAATTCATAGAATGAAGTTATATGTTATTAGAAAAATAAAGATAAGAATTATGAAACTATACTAAAAGTTACACCTGCATATCAACAACAGCTTGTCATCAACGATGCAACTACATAATTATTATAAAATCTACAATCACAAGAACCAAAACACATTAACAATATTTAAACTGAAGCACACAAAGCTATTAAAGAAAGATGCTACCTCTATAACTTCCGAACACTGCAACTCCGTATCTCGAAGTATAAGCCGTCTCCACACTTATCCGAAACACCACACCCCGAATGCACTTAATGTACAAAATATTGTAATGTTATTATTATTTCATATGATAACCCGAAGCCTTGCCTTTTCAATACCGGATAAAATAATTTCAATGGCAATGTGTGCCTGGACGAAGATAATCTCCAAAGGAAGATAGGACGGGTATGCAATTCGATTATTATCATAAATTTATCTAATAGGTTGTTTGAGATGATATGGAGCACTTTAATTGGGTAAGGAGAGCTGGTGATGGTAAAATAAGGGACAATGTAGTTTTTGAATTTGCAGTGAGGCACAATGACAGAAGGAGAATATTTGGAAAGGCACACAAAATCATAAAAGATCTTGCATTTACATCAATCAAAAATATGTATATGTATAGAAAAAAAGAGTACAAAAATATCCTTGTTTAAAGAATGTTACCCAATGATAAGAAACCAATAAAATTATAAAAAGGAAGTAAAACATACAAAGTTACAACTGACAAGGATCAACACAGGATTCATATCTAAAGTAGGCATTACACCAAGAATGCTGCAGTCATTGAATGCAAACCACTTAACACTAGAAATTAATATCTAAAACCGATGTAACCAGATCTTAATATATGCAGGCTTTAGTTTTTACGAAGCAAAGATTCGATTACAAAACAAATTAATGCAGAATTTAAACTCAGCATTAAAAATCCAATATGTGTCAACACAAAAAGATAGCAAACATTTATCACGAACATGAACATAACACTATTGAAGCGACTCAGGTGGGACACATAAAACTGGCCGAGATCACAACCCACCTATACTAAACGTAGGCAGACCCAATAAAAGCCCCTAAGCCACTTAAATCTCTCTAAACGACAGGGTTATAGTTTAATTTTACTGCAGTAAGCATTTCCATCACAATTGGAAGTGACTCCTTGTCATTTATTTTAAAGTGTTTGCGGGCTTCGTCCTGACCGTGCGTTATCATAAATCTTTTTTAAGATCGTACCATAAAGGCAGATAAGGTCGCACCCAATCGCCTAAAGATTGCCCTTTACCGAATTTACAATGCTGACGAATTGTCAGGCGAATGTGGAAGTATTAACTGACAGGACGATGCGACGGTTAGTAACAACATTTGTGATTTTGATGATATGAAAGATACATGCTTTAATGGTTTAAGAACTGAGAAAGAATACGAAATGTCTGTGAACACTAGCAGTAAGAATACATTTCACTCCCTTAAATATGATAATGATACATTTTCCTTGTCAATGTTAAAAGTTCAAATAAGGTCATGTTATTTATGAATACTGCTTATAACCTAATAGCTTTGTTAAACGTTTACAAAATTAATTTTGTCTACTAATGGACGTATTATATACGTCCATTAGTAGACAAAATTAATTTACGACAGCCCTTATCTTAATTTATGAATTTGAATAAAATTACCTGCGACCAGAGACCACACGAAAGAGACATAAATACCACTGTAAAAATACTATAATTTTTGTTACTTTCATCCGATGAATTTTGCCAGGAAAAACCGAGATTATTTATTGTTTTGTCCATCTAGATCAGTATCAGAGATCAACGTAGGCATTAAAGTCCCTTGTAGCAAGCAGTGGTCTTTCTGTATTATTTTTAATCTAAGGTAAAAAACCGAATGATTGAGTGGTGGTTGCGATCTCAGTAAATTGATTAAGTGTCTGATTTTTAAATATTTCCCGTTTAGCGCGATCCATGTTGAATGATCAATTAAGTTGATCGACGTTTGACTGCGGTGATTTGGGAATCATACGCATCGGAGGCTTAATCTGAATGATTATCATGTTTTGGCAGCAGGCTTGTAAGATCACGGGTTACAATGTTAATTTATTCAAACATTATGTTGATTTACATCAACTGTTGGGGAGCCTTTAAGCCAGTGATCGTGTGAATTCAAGATAGGTTAAGTTTCATACCTATCTACATGAAGTTATAATCATCATCTCGTGTTCCTGCCCATGCCCCATTTCACTTGGGTTCGGCGCAACATGTTTCCTTCTTCCATTCTCATCCTTGTTGACCGTCCCGTTATCATCCACTCCGTTTTCTTCCATAGGTATCATTCCTCATACAATCCATTCATCTTTTCCTTGACCTTTCTTTTGCTCTGTATCCATCTTCATGAACTTATCACAACATCTTTATATCAATCTTCTGATTTCATCATCATTTTCGTGTTTCAGTCAAAAGACGTCTACTCATAGACCTCTGCCTTGTATCGCCATTACGGTTTGACCTCTGCGTGCCGCATGCATTCTTCCATCTTTACATATTATCTAATTAAATGCCAAACTGTTTATTAGTCATAGAATAACCTGACTAATTTTTATTACACAAACGTTGCCAAAAATATATCAATATCGAAAAAAACAAAGTCAAATCTTAAATAGAATTCTAAGAAACTCAAAATATCATTCTACAATACGACAATAGTCACAACAATGGATACCAAAACTTTAAAAGTCCAACGACGCATTTAATTTCATAACTGAACGTGTGTTCGTTTTTGTGCTTGCACCACAAAAGATCTAATTGAAGTAGGGATGCGCCCGACACTTGCTTTTGTATCGATACTTTGATCCGGATCGTAACTAATCGATAAGATTCTAGGATCGTATCGAATGGCTTTGTATTTACTCTCTAAAAATCGGATCGTTTCGTATAATTCTATGAGATGCACGCTATTTGCATTAGTATTGATTCCGGACGTATGTATTAGGTCAACACGCACCACCGCCATATTAAAAATATGAACGTTCTAGATACCTAAGTATTTTGTTATTTAAACAAATATTCAAATCGACTGACCAAGCAATTTATGACAATGTGGTTCGATGCGATCAATTCATTTTGTATCGATTCGATTCAATTTTGTGTCGATCCAAGCATTGTACCGTTTTTGTGTGTATCGACCCAAAATATGAAAGTATCGCATCATGTTGTATCGACACTGTAAAGTATCGATTCGGCATCACTAAATTGCAGTGTAAAAAAGGAATGATTCTCAAATGATACGTGTTTGTTTGTATGATTGATGTATCGACGGGCCGAGTCGGCTATTTAACAGTCGGTTAGACAAAATAGTCGAGGTATGCGAGACGTCGGGGTGCCATACCAGTACAACGCGTACGTACTTTGGCGTATAATGTGAGTGTGATGCTCAACATTTTTGGCTAATTACTTGAACATTTATTTCAAAACAAAAATAATAGACCGTTTTGTAAGTTTCTGTAAACCCCTAAAACTTACCCAAGCATATTGGGAAATAAATACATCAAAAGATCTGTAAAAGAATTATAACAACCAATTTTTTGAACTTATTCCAACTCATACCTTTAAGAGAGAACTTATGCACTACCCACTATTTCAAAATGTCAGTCCCACTACTTACTTTAATAACTAGAAAACTAGAGAATCTCTTTTCAACAAAAACACACATCTGACTAGCCTTTTCCCAACTATGTAACGGTCGGCTTCCACTTTAACTGGATTTAGCTGAGACCACTAATTTCCATGTATCAACCGCCTATCCGACCTCAACAACCCATTTACTGGGTAATACAATACTCCTTGGCAAGACTGGCTCTTACCAAGGAATTCCAGGCATCTGACTCTATAAAACAAAACTACTCATCCTGAATACGGAAACTCTTCTTTCTTTGCTGTCCCATTTTCTTCAAGATCACCTAACCAGATCTTTGAGCACCGCTGCCACAACAAACACAAAAGCGTGCGTGTGAGCGTGTCGTGATCACAATCAGGTTATTTCACTGGTAATTATGATACGACGGGCGAGAGCCCGACCCCGGGTCACACTGCCCGAATGTGGCACACATGACGAATAGTGCTGACCAGGGCTTAGATTTGAAGCACTTTCGGCAAGAGATTTGGCATCTGAGATATTTGAGAGCAGCGGTGGCCCAGTGGTGGAGACCCCGACTTACGAGCCGTAAGTCGTGGGTTCGAACCCAGCCAGGCGCATTACTTTGTGTAAGTTATTTCATCACCACTGCTCCCAAAACGGTGAAGGAAAACATCGTGAAGAAACCGGCATGTCCTAGAACTAAAAATTCGAAGACGTGTGACATCTCACCAACCGGCACTGGCCCGCGTGGTGGATTATAGCCCAATTCCTCTCATAGAGAGGAGGCCTCCGTCCCAGCAGTGGGAGCATTAATAGGCTGATTATGCTTATGCTATGCTATATTTAGACGAGGATCAAATCTTGGAGATACCAATTAAACCTGAATTAATTCTTAACAAGTCTAATATTTGTTTCAGTCTTGGTATAGTCCATCAACTCAGCTTTTCGTAGTCCACTGCTAGACAAGGTCTCTCCTAAACTGCGCCAAAACACCCTGGTCTCCACTTTCTGCATTTAGTCAGCCCCAACCACCTTTTTAATGTCATCGGTAAATCTAGCTGGAGGGGATAGTAGTGAGAGAGCCGTGGTTATCATACTGGCATAGATCTACAATCTGTAGTTTGATCGGTTTAATAGATTTGATTGTATGCTCATTTGTTTCAAAGTTGTTGCAGGCATACATTTACAATTATAGAACTATTTCTTTTAAAATACAAATAAACATAACTGAACGTGTGCAATTTTTAAGGCGTTTCCGCTGCAGTAAACCGAAGTGGCGAAACCCCCAATCGCTGTGACAGATAGCATTCTTTTTTTTTGTCAATGGCATCTCGCTGGTCACCCTAGCGTCTGTTTAACCAGACTATCCTGTGGGTGCCTTATGTGTAAGGTCTCCAGCTAGGGGCTTAAAAACTAAGGGTACCCCCTATTGATTACGAGCTTCAGGCTTAGGGCGTCGCGGGAGAGGACACTCGTATTTTATGTAGATAACGCAATGGTTCAATTCCCAGGTCGGGCAAAGTGTTATTGAGTTTTTCCATCAGGAACTTCTCAGTAGCAACCACGGAGACTGGATTCGTGCCCAGTTAATGGCAATAGGATCGCCTATATTACATGGGACTTAAACATAACTGGCGAAATGTGGGTGATCTATTAGATACACCTCTGCCTAACCCTTCGGGTTATACAGGCGTAATGTTATGTTATGCGATTAGAAAAGCGTTTTCATTGCAAGCCGAATTTATCTTCGGCGTCGGCCTAAACCTATCTGTCACTGGTAAAACACTAGCAAGAACACTAGTCGCTAAGTATACACACAATCCCATTCTGATTATATCTCATTACATCTCGATATGTTTGTTTATAATTTGAGAAATTGCTTCGAATGTGAAAGCGTGTAACAATCGATTGTCGAAATGTTAATCGAATGATTATTTTGTTGTTGTAGAATTGGTGATGATTATAGGTTTTCTATAGTGTAATGATTCTTAGTGATTATCACTAGTATAGGTTAGTTTCTTTATTGATATCAGTGGAGCTCGTGGCTAAATAATCACAGCCGCTCGGGTCGATCTTTAAGTTACACCGTGTTTGCCTAGGTTGGTCTGTGGATTGGTGACCACCCATTACATACTGATTTTCCTCCGTGCCTCGGAAAGCACGTTAAGCCGTTGGTCCTGGCTGTCATTTGTAGGTCTTTGACAGTCGTTACAGTCAGTGGCCCAAAAAGTCTGACAACCAGTCTTACCAAGGGGTATCGTATTACCCAGTACTAACGGAGTTGTGGAGTCGCTCCATGTAAAATACTGGTATTCAGCTGTATCCGGTTGGACTGGAAGCCGACCCCAACATAGTTGGGAAAAGGCTAGGCAGATGATGAGTAAGGCATATCAAGGTTACTTTAGCTCTATTTAACCATTTCAGAGTGGGTAATTGCCTCCTTTTCCCTGCCACTAACCGATCTAAATCCATCACCTTCGGTTTTATGACTCTGCTTTCATAATATTTCCTGAAAACATCATTAAATTACTTCTTTCTAATTTTTTCATCTATGCTAATCACCATAACCAATGAACAAACACCTGGTATTGTACTTTTTTACACTCATAACTTAATTCCCAACAATACCAACAAGGGTATATTCCCACCTATAACCGTGTAATCATATTAAACACTATAAGCGAGCGTCGTGGGCGGGAGACCCCGGGTCAAACGAATTCATAGATAAAAACCTGTCCATATGACGTCACGAGATCGAAAAACCTTCATCCGAAGACTAGATTGAACACAGAAGGTCAGTTGCATACAACGAGTGACAACGCACGCACACATAGACACGCTTCACTTAAAGCGACTGCAAGCACACTCGCGACTGTCATTTGTTTCTGATAGGTCGAGAGTTTCGAGGAAGACCAAAGAAACGATGGATGGACTGTGTAAAGAATGATATGGCAAGTAAGGAGGTGTCTGGCTCGATGACGAGTAATAGAGAAGTATGGAAGAAGAAGACATGCTGCGCCGACCCCAAATGAATTGGGATAAGGGCAAGAGAATGACGAGGTCGAGAGTTTCGTGTACGACCGTGTCTATGTGTGCGTGTGCCTGGTTTTGTTCGTCGTGAATAGTGAGCCTTCTGTACTTACCCATTCTGTGCTCAGCCTCGATGTATCCCGCGATCAACATCGTAATGATTCGACGTTGATTTAACACGCCTGTTAATTTATACATCAGTCTAACGTATGACACTGGCAAATGATTTATGATGTACGTAGATTAGATAATTGTTGCTTTTTAAGCTTCTTTATTTTATTAGGCTTCGTTTTGAGTGCTGTGGTTTGTGTTTGTAATTACTTTTTTATGTGTGTCAGTTGAGAGGCCGTAACTTCTAAGGGATAGGTGTGAGTGTCCAAAATAAGATTCTTTATTTCTAAAACTATCTACAATCTAGCTAAACAGTGAAGCCTTGATAAATTTGTTTTGTTTGAAAGAGGTGTGCAACTTTAAACATTGTCATGTTTAATTAATTTAGGTATTAGTATTTTTTCCTGGGTGCAATCTAACTTATTTTATCGTATTGGACGAGTCTGTAATGATGTTATAATTGGTGGTAAATAAATAATAATCACAAATTCTTTGAACATTTAAAACCAGAGTGAGTCAGATTTTGAAATTATCGTAATGAACCAAAGTTTGTTTTATATCAGAAGCTAAAATTTTCAGCATAAAATTGGTTCCATAACAAAGGATCTGTTCACCCGTTCCCTTGGTCAAATCCAATCCACCAAACCAGCCAATAAACCAGTCGCACACAAATATTATCCTCATAACACCGTCCCTTCATCCAACATTTCTATTTCTATAAACAACTTATCGGCCAACACTTCCGATAAGTGCGTATAAGACAATTTTCTTCAAGTATAAACCTATCAGACAAATATTTGTGGTTGCACAACAGTTGGATGCATCGGCCCACAAGGCGGGTGCCCCCGCGCAGTATTTCACGCTGCCCCTGCGTCGACAGTGTTTTGCACTTCGCTTGGTGAGGTACGGACTTGGGAGGGTAATAAGTTGATCAATATTTTACTGATGAAGAACTGTCAAGTTATGATTGGGAACAAATATCGGGGTTTAACATACGGAAACTGATATACTGACTAATCTGATCTAATATTTAAAGGTCTATTTATTTTGTCTGTCATCGCTTCATAGTGTTACACTGCAGGAGAATCGTTTTCCAAAGAAAAAATGTAAACTTCTTCGCCAGTTTGTAGATAGAAAAATTCAATAAACAATAATGATGGAATTGCCACGAATCACTTGGCTGATAGCCATACACCAGAGATATAGAAATACCAAAAAAAGAGTCATCTGAAGATTGCACAGAAGTTCACAGAACTCCTATGTTTTTTTTAGTCTTGAGCTGTTTTGAACTCGTATTTTGCACTTACAGCATATTTCGTAAACTGTCCCAAATGTGACCCTGTAGAGATGTAGCAGAGCAAAGAGTTAGGCGGTGCGGCCGCAGCGTGTTCACCGGCGGCCCACACTCCGATACCGCGTCATCTGTTTATTGTACCACACGAAGAACTAAAGTAATATCACTGAAAGAGATAGCTTTCCTGCCTAACCACCTAAAGGAAGACAAAAGATTCTTGAAAAAGAAAAGAACAGAGGGCGTAAACAACAGTGACATACTATAAAGACAGCTTAATTATTCTACCTCTAGCTATTAAGCTATTGGCTAACTTAAGGTTTGTACTGCCATATGAGGTTTGAATGATTACCCTGTAGAACATATTCAGCACAGTCACGATGACGTAAAAGTCAGAAATGAAATAAATGTATTGGATTGACATAAGCTATCGAAAACCTTATGTCATACCTATTAAAAAAACATTCGAAATACAAAACGCTTTCAGAAGCGTTGTCACTGTCTAGATCCTCATCTATGTTGATGACCAAGAGCCAATCGTTTCACCCGATTAGGTAAAAGATCCAGTATACATCATTCCTCTATTCACCATCACTATCCCAGCCATTTCCCTCCTCACTGTTTCTATTGTTATCATCTTGTCAGCAAGATCAGTGTTCGTACAAGGTACTATTTTGTTGTACAGATCAATCGTTGCAGATGGGGGGATGGGGGGGGGGTTGTCTACTTATTTCATCTATTATTTATTTATTTCATTTTGCATACCCTAAACCTTGGCACTCCACCGATCAAAGATTCATGAGCAGACAGCATCATTTCAACGACTTGTCGTTTATAGTAATATAAACGAAATACGAAGTACGCTCATCACCTATCTTCAAGAAATATTGAAGCCACATCTAGAGAATCAACGAACTGTCTTCGCATTGTTTCATTTTACGACGTGTCCACACTATTGTTCCCTTTACAATAGATTTGGTCTACATCGGTCTTATTTCAGAACCAGTTTGTTGTTATGTGGAAAAATTACCATTTTGTTATCGCTCTTAACGACATGGACCATTCCGGTCTTCAGGTCCCATTTGGGACGATTGCGATCTTAATACGTGGAAAGTTTTAATATTGCATTATATTTTGCTCTTTGAATAAAAATAGGAATTAGGAATCTAGTTTCCATCTTAATGTATGTCATAAAATAAATGGGTTGTTTCTTAGAATTCCATTTTGTTCACTTATTTTTCATTAATCCAAAAAATCTGACATGTAATTACCTAAATAACAGAGTAATTAACATGAATTGTCGCTCTTGAAATAGTTCTTGTAAGCGGAAAAAGGTGGTTTATACAATTGCCAAGAAAAACAAAAGAGTATAAAAGTCTTTTAAATAAGATTTCTATGTGACATGTGAATAGAGTTTACAAGAATTATACCATAAATAGAATTCTTATATTATACACAATTATACATAAACATTGCATCCCATAAAATCAATAATACTATTAGTATCATTATAAGTGCCTATATAAATTTTCGATTGCAAGAAGTTATTTTTATATATTTATTTTGTACCCTATCACAATGTTTTCTTATTTAACCCAAAGGTTGGCTGGTAGAGAATGCCTTGTGGCATTAAGTCCGCCTATGTTTCACTATTGTATATGAAGTTTAAATAAATAAATAAATACCAAACAACACCAAATTAACAATGAATACTAATCACAACAATTCCGCAAACATCTACTAAAATAAATCTTTAAGGAAAACCTATTTATAATATGAAAATAGATCTATTGAAAGCTACTGACGCTTTGTAGTCAACATAAAGTAAGCAGCTAAATGTAGCTATTAATTTTAACGACTATTTAGGAATCCATGGAACATTATAGAATGAGCATCAAGAATGCACAGACGAGTTAATGCGCATGCCATCGGGTCCACGACATTTATTTTGCACTAAACAATGCGGGTATGAAAGATTTGAATGAAGATATTTTGAATTAGCAAGTTTTGTATGTTTGTGAAGCTTTATCATAATAAAGATGTTAGTTTAGGTGCTGATGAATTTAACCTTTTGAACGCCAGAGCATAAACGCACGCGCGTGCCCTCCACGCCAAGCCACAATTTCACCTATTTTCATCCAATGACCCCCCCCCCCCCACTCGGAGCGGAAGGGAGTGTCAGACTTGTACTGACTAAAACCCATCCATGTTCCTTCTTTGCCCTTTGTGTTCCAGGGTCACGGTATCTCTTTCGAACAGTCTCGCAGCCTTGGATTTCACATATCATTTTGTCACATATTTGTGTCGTTTGGCGTACAGGGTACGCTTTTGCTTGTCACATATATGTGACAATGTCGGTCAAAAGGTTAAAACAAAAATTGCAATTAACCAAAAATATTCTTGAAGAAACCCGCAAGTCATACAACCTAAAATTCGAAGACGTGATATAGGAAGAGGCACTGGGCCCGCGTGTAATATTATGTTCTAGTGGCTGTGGCTGATTATTCCTCATGGTGCTGCTGCTGCGACTGGCGAAAAAAGCTCCTTTGGGTTTTCTCCAAAAACTTGGTAACTGCTTTTGTTTGCCTGCGTCATCCCATTGCTAGGTAAGGGATTTTCCGCATGACTTCCAGTTCTGTTGATCCAGGGCTTATGTGGACTACAGGTCGTTGGTTTTGACAAGCTCGTCCTGCCATGTTCTGCGAGGTTTGCTGCATATAGCAGCAGCCTATAATGTTCCCACTGCTGAGACACAGGCCTCCTCTCTATGAGAGGGAATGGGCTATAATCCACCACGCGGGCCCAGTGCGGGTTGGTAGATGTCACATGTCTTCGAAATTTAGGTTCTAGGACATGCCGGTTTCCTCACGATGTTTTCCTTCACCGTTTTGAAAGCAGTGGTGATGAAATAAATGACACAAAGTATTGCGCCTGCCTGGGTTCGAACCCACGACTTACTGCTCGTAAGTCGGGACCGCCACCATTGAGCCACCGCTGCTCTCAAAACGAGGTTTGCTGCGGCGCCTTCTAAATGCCTTCAAAAATCTATGAATACAATACATTATTAAAATATCCTGTTGGGTCACCGAGGTTAAAGGGTTCTAACGGTTGAACGGGAGAGTCTCATTTAAAAACTCGTTTTAACAAAATCGGAAATATAATAGCAGCTTGTGCGCTCCTAAATACATATTTATTTCTTCACAAAAATGCTTGCAAAAATGTAACTTTAATCCGCTAAATTATCTATATTTGAAAAAGGGTTCGTTTTACAGCTGCTGAGAACTTCAAAACTATATTTCATCTTGATGAACGTTTTAATTTCCAAAACCATTCAAAAGTTTTACCAAATATGTAAATTTTCAATGTGAAAATTTCGTTTTATTACCGCACAGCCCAGGAACCGTGACACAGTTATTAAAAAAAACGACAATATAAACAATTGGGTATCAATGTCGTCCCTTTTATATTATTTTAAAAACCCCAAAGTAATCGCATCGTATCGTAACAATAAAATTTTTATTTGTCACAGCACATGCTCTTAAAAAAACCGTATTATTTAATCCTAAGTGAAGTGTCGTCTTCATTTTATCAAGTTCCAAGTGTCGATATATTGTTATAACGGCGATGCCTGGGTACTAAAGAGTGCAGGCCAGATAACCATGTGGATGTACTCCCCTTGTTAACGATCCCACAACCAAATAAATTTGTAACCAAATTAGTCCCGAGCGATAAAATTTATTCGAAATCCACTGAGGAGAGTAAAAATAACACATTCTCTGTCGGATTAAAAAAGAGATACGAGCAAGATACGGGTCTCGAACGCCTCTTCCGCCCGTTTTTAACACTTCCAATTAATAAAATTGATTTTGTTTTTTAATTAAGCCCGTAACGAAGGCTCGAGGCTTGTTTAGGGACCCAGATCGGGTATACCTCTTAAACAAGATTTATTTTATTGCTCAAAGCATAGCATTTGGATCTTTGACTCGGATCGTACCTACATGACAACGAAGAGCCAATCGCCTACATTAATAGCGCCATCGATGCATAAAATTTGTTTTTTGTAAAATGTAATGGAACCCGTAACAATTATGTTGGTGTAAAATTACCAAGCGGAAATTAGGCTCGTATAAATATTTCCATAGTGGTAAAAAGTGCGTTTTGGTGTCTTTGTTTTTTAACAGACCCTCCATTAAGCTTTTTTTGTATAAAAATTCAACGGTCGATTGGACTTCATTCATATTTTTATCTTGAACAACGAACAGGAAACATTTAAAACAAATAAAGTACTAAAAAATTTGCATTACCAAATCATGATTTTTAAATACCATACATTTGCGCCCTCGCCATAAAAATTTGTATGGAAACGATTGCTAATTACACTGCCAACATGTTCAGAAGCACGCATGAATGAGTGCCAGTGAATGTGTATGGATTATGTATGGACGAATCTTTATGGCATTCCCGTTTCATTTACATATGAATGTGTAATTAAACTACGGTATGAATGCTAAATACTTAGATCCCTTTTAAATCTGCAGGTACATTTTGATCCTTATGTTCTACTAAGTTATGTCTAAACTTTTGTTGATCTACTGCTTGCACGTCGGCTACATTATTCGTCATAGTTTTTGTTAGTTCAGACTTTTGAATGCAGAAATTAATGACCTGAACGCCTATAAGATATTAATTTTAGTTTTGAATTGTAAGTGTAAGTGCCTACCACTGCTTGTCTCTGCATCACCCAAAGGTTGACTGGTAGAAAATGCCTATGGCATTAAGTCCGCCTCTGTACTTTTGTGCTTGAAGTATTAAAATAACTAAATAAATAAGTGACATGAATCATTAGCGCATTTTTTACGGTGAAACACTGAAAGATTTAAATCATTAGATGTGCTGCTACTGTATTTCAAATGTGCGAAAAAGTACACTGAGAGAAGTGAGCTCGCACATCTCGCAAAAAAATCCCGATGGATACAATTTTCAGTAAGAGTGAGTGAAGCAATACTATTCAAATGTCTTTGTCAAAGTCACAATAACATGATTATCTAACGATACAAATCTTTGTAAGAACCCAAATAAACATCCACCCTTTTTGACAAAGCGCTTTATCACCACGCAAAGATATAAACACATCAAGTTATTTAAAAATATGCCCACATATTTAATTACGATCGCTGATATTTTTAACATTCAACAAATGTCGGTGTACGTGAGTGTTAAGGTTAATGCCTGGTTTGTTTTGAAGACTTTATGTTAATAAGTAGGCATAAAGTGCCGATGACTAATATAAGGGACTTTTAATAACAACAAATACGCTATTAGCACGTACGAGCCAATAAAATGAAGGTATATGCGAGGTGGAAGAATTCCTATTGATTGTGATCAGGTTATTAAAAAGGCAAACTAATCAAGTTTGCAGTTCTATGAATTGTTGTAAAGCAAAAATTTCGTTTGAGTGGAAACGCGAAAGGGGCTTTTGTCTAGCAGATTTTTTCATTTTTACCCGACTACGGCAAAGACAAAAGGAAGACTTATTATTTTAGCAATCTATGTACATAAGTCTCCCAATACAGGCATTACTTGCTTAAAGGGAGGCTCCTATCAATAATTATGTTGTAATATACTTAATTATGTATGTTTGTTTTTACGTATGTTCCTCTGTAGCGCATAAACTATTCATCCGATTTTGATGAATAAGGTGTCAATCGATTCGTTATTATGGCCCGGATAACATAAGCTACATTTTAACCGACTTCAACAATAGGAGGAGTCGATTTTATCTTGTAAACCCCGAATTTAATTAGAGCGTGATTTTTCAGTTGTCAGGTTTTTTTGCCACAAAAATTCTTGATCTCTTTATCGTATTACTGTTAGCCTGTGTCATCCCACTGCTGGACAAAGGCCTCTCCCCATGACTTCCAATCTTTCGATCTAGGGCCAGTGTAGACCACTGGTCGTTGGTTCTGTCTAGCTCGTCCCGTCATCTCCTGCGGGCTACGAGGTCTATCGTATACAAGGTAATAAAAGTCTTGTACATTTTGATTTATCAATTTAAATATCGATATCCATATTCATCATCATTCTCTTACCCTTATCCCAATTAATTTGAGGTCGGCGCAGCATGTCTTCTTCTTCCATACTTCTCTATTACTCATCATCTCATCAGACACCTCCTTTCTTGCCATATGATTCTTTACACAGTCCATCCATCGTTTCTTTGGTCTTCCTCTACTCATATACCCATCCACATTCATACTTAAATGTTTCCTCACGATATGATATACATATGCTGATGATAATTATACTTATTATAGTTAATTTTATTTGACTCTCTGCGCAGCAATAGTGGCGGGCACGAACAGTAAGTCGTAAGTAAGTGGTTCGAACCCAGCCAGGCGCAATTACTTTGAGTAATTTATTTATTTATTTTTTATTTACTCTCGAAACCGGCATGTAGTAGAACCAAAAATTCGAAGACATGTGACATCTACCAACCCGTACTGGGCCCGCGTGGTGGATTATAGCCCATTCTCTCTCATGGAGAGGAGGCCTGTGTCCCAGCAGTGGGAACATTATAGGCTGATTATGCTTATGCTATGCTCTGCACATCATTTGTTTAAAGTCGGTTAAAAGGACTACTTACTTCATGTCAATGGACTGCAAAAGGACAATTGATTGATTCAGAATGCTCGTCATATTTTTACTCCTGATTAATGGAAGAACACAAACTACCTAAAGAATTCGTAATAATCAAATATTCAGCATTCATCGATCGTAAAGAAGATTGGGTCCTTTCTGATAAATATTACGTACACATGCTTACAACACAATGTAGTAATAAACCTAAAACTGAGGTTGATGACGTTAGAACTTCGAATATAAACCTTATTATAGAAGTCTCAGGAGTTTCAATAGTTCATAGTTATGAGATATAATAATCAGCTTATAATATTCCCACTGCTGGTGCAAAGATGTCCTCTCTATGAGAAGGAATAGGCCATAGTCCATCATGGCCAGTGGGATGGTGAATTTCACATGTCTTCGATTCTCTGTTATAGGACATCGTCTCTTCACGAAGTTTTCCTTCACCGTTTTGAGAGCAGTGTTGGTGAAATAAGTTACAAAAGCCAATAAGGCTGCCTGAGTACAAAACCACGTCCTACGTGGTACACATAAAACGGAGCTTCTAATCATCTACCTAGCCTTTTCCCAACGATGTTAGGGTCGGATTTCAGTCTAACCGGATACAGCTGACCATTATTTTACATCGAGCGACTGCCTATCTGACCTCCACAAACCAGTTAGTACTGGATAATACGATACCCCTTGGTAAGACTGATTTTCAGACTTTCAGGTCACTGACTAACTGTAACGACTGTCAAAGACAAATGACAGCCTTGACCAACGGCTTAACGTACTTTTCGAAGCACGAAGGATACTCGGTATGTAATGAGTGGTCACGCTGGTCATCCATCCACGGACCTAGACAAGTGCGGCATAACCTGAAGGTCGACCCGAGGCCTGTGGACGGCGAGTTATGGGCCAGCTCGCCGTCCGGCCGTCTTATGACGACAGGCCGTGTCAACGGCGCGTTCGTGTTCCACGTGCGCCTCAAAGAGATGTCAGCAAACAAGTAGGGGTCCGCAAGGGCCGATGCCTGCCAGGGCAGCGGGACTGTTCGAAAGAGATACCGTGGCCCTGGAACACAAAGGGCAAAGAAGGAACATGGATGGGTTTTAGTCAGTACAAGTCTGACACTCCCTTCCGCTCCGCCCAGAGTGGGGGGGTCATTTGATGATTTCCCATCCGAAAAAAAAAAAAAAAATAAAGGTCGACCCGAGCAGCTGTTCTTATTTAGCATTGAGGTTCTCCAAAAAGAAGCTTCTAATACAAATGAGAAAACAAAGCTCATAAGTACGTAGAGTAGATTACATTTTTGTACATTTACCTACAAAACCCACATTTTTAACATCACACAGATAGTCAAGTTTTTTTAAAAGCATTCATCAAAAAGATGAAAATCATGGTCTGTTAGTTCGCATAGAATTCCAAATTCACGCTAAAAATATATTCCTGCCAAATAAAAAGCGTTAAAAAATGCTACGGTAATTCATATTAAAACCTAAGTTTGGGAGTATAAAGTCGGAAATCGAAAAGCAGCCTAATGTATCAGATGCAATAAAAATGACTGAGTACAGAAAATGTTACAAAGGACTCTTCAATTTCAATATGGCATGAGGAAACACGGTCAAAGCGAGATTGCACTCAGAATCAAAAACACTCGCAACAATTAACCGAATCACAGTAATTACAAGGCATTGGAAACGATACCATCATTTTAGCATTAATTCTTTTTACTTTAGACAAAGGGTTTAACCCTTTCGGCGCGTGGCATGCCATATGCCACTTAGGTTAGGGTGCTCGAATCTGGCAACAGTAAAACGGTTTACGCGAATGTAAAGGCAACGGAGATCTCCGTCCGTAAGGTCTTATGTAGTTCCATTATTCAAATTGAATGATTTTACTTTTATGGATTGTCAGTGAACATTGGTGGCTGTAAACTTTAGTGGCAAAACTGTGTTGAAGTGAATTTTGGTGGCAATTTGAGGATTGTTGAAATGATGTGTATTTGAAAGGTAGTAGCAACAATTTAGTGGAATATTTTGGTTATTTTATCGCTGACATCTGCTTAGCAAGAAACTTGAGCTTATATGTCATAAGTGCTATGGCATTAAGTCCGCCTCTGTACTTTTGTGCTTGAAGTGTTAAATAAATAAATAAATAAGTCTGAAACCGCCAATTCTCCTTGCGCAATCGTGGTTTTCAATTCTGATGATTTCTTAGGATGCAAACTTGCTGTGGGGCAGAAATAGACTTATCATTATTATTATATCCTACTCACAGATTGATAGCATGGAAGAAGACAAAACGCTGCAATGACTACAATTCATAGGAAGTAGGGCAGGGACATTATTAACTGTAATATTCACGATATTTAACTGAAAAGCATCAAACATAAAGAGAGAATCTGTTTTGTAATAGATAATAAATCTGTAGGTAATGATGACCTTGATGGTAAAATAAAATAAAAACCAAACTTCAAATATTCAAAATACGTCACACCTTCCCATCTAAACAACTTCATTGGCGCTCTCAAATCCCAAAATCGACATCTGCCATCGAAAGTGTTAGCCGTTATAACAAAGCAAAATCCAATAATTATGACTGCAGAATAATTATCACCGTAATCCGCGGGGTGAACAGATGCGACATGGAACACCGGGCCACTCACGCGGCCACTGTATCGTTCATAATTGTTTATTTGGGTTCCGTACTCAAAGGGTGCCAACGGTACTCTATTACTATAAGGCTCCTCTGCCTGTCTGTCCGTCCGTCCGTCTGTCACATGGCTGTATCTTTTGAAACAGGTAGGCACTTGAAATTCAAAGTGTCTATTACTATGGCCACTATAACAACAGTTAATAATAAAAATAGAATAAAGTGTCCAATATGGGCTATGTAGTCTAGTACGAGTACCTTCATGAAATCAATGAATTTTAAATTAATTTTAAAAAAATGGAATAACCCCTTAAAAATTCGTATTTTTTTTTCGGTATTTTGGCTTGATTATATTCTACGGAACCTGTTGTGTGCGAGTCCGACTCGCACTTGGTCGGTTTTTTCTATCCTATTCACTAGATCCCCATTCTACTCTTTGTAATTAGCCATCGACGTTGATTCTCTGAGTAATTATGGACCCGTTGGACTTTGGAGCACACTTGGTCTGTACACTGTTTGTTTGATGTTTTAATTTTTGTAATTATTCTTTTTAATTGTGTATGTTGTGTTTGTAAGTATATGGTGTTGGCGTAGGTTCTGTTGTCCTGCATTGTACGCCTTTACAGCGCTGAGAAAATTCAAAAGATATTAAAATCATTGTAGAAAAAAAACGAGAAGCGGATGATGAGAAAAGAGCTGAATTTGGAATGGCATAAAAATCAATGTTGAATGTCTAGCTTAGAAAGCTTTTCTACATTCATTATAATAATATTGATCAGTAGCTATCTATTACAAAGATATTTTTATCGAAACACTGATAATTTCAAAACACATTTGAATTACCCATGTGAGCTATCGTATTGATTACAATATTTGTTTTGTGTACCACAGCAGTATATGTTATCGTTCTTAAGCTGTTTCTTCAGGTGCCTCTCCACCGAAGGTTAAAAAAACGAGGTCATCAAAACCGATCTTTCAATTATTCTTGCTATTGGCGAGGTGGAACAGTTCAGCAGCATTCGTGATTCTGATCCATAGGCGAATGTTTCTTAATCAAGACACCACGTTTCCCTGTTTAACTTTAAGTTTAACTGAAGAACCGTAGAGCTGTATAACCGATTACCATTGGTGTAGACCTGTTCTTGAGTGGAGACCCTAAATAGGCAAGCGTACCTAAGGGCGTCCCCTTAGGATAGCTGGAGCGACAATCTAAGCAGGGTGGCTGGTAGCAGTTAGAAGAGAGTCGCCGTCGCTGAGAGTCACATTTTAACAAAGGCTGGTTCGAGGTGGCGCAGGAGAAGAGTAGAAGGAAGGATATTTGATATGGGGGAGGTCTTTGCCCAGCAGTGGTACATTCAATGCTATTGAAAAAAAAAAACATTTTAACAGTAACAAAAATCCCCGAACTACATCAAAAACACAGTAACACGACTTCATTAACAGTCACCAGTAACTTCAACAAAGGCAACTCACAACTGTCAATTAACCCTTTGCAAATTGTACCGACGCATATTCAAATATTTTGACCCTCGCCAAAGGAGCATAATCCATGATGTTCAACATTCATATTTATTACATCGCGCGTGTAAGCGACTCGTAATAGAATAAAGCCATTGTGCTACAAGGGCCTATTTAACCCTTTCATACCATGCTAAGAGAAACGGCTGCTAATGGTCTTATTTTGCCTAATGATGCCCCTGAGTTAGGGTTGGAACTGTTCGAGATGGAATGATAAGTTTATGTATGAATTTCTATTTGTTCTTGGGGGATTATGGGAACAGCGCGCAATTAATAATTATTGTTCTAAATTTGAATAAAAGGGCATGATTACGAGTTATATTTATGGTGATACTAATGACTCAATTATTCAAAAGAAATATCATAAATAATGTACCAAACATGTTAATGAATGATCGGTACATTATTACCGAAAAGTCATAAGCTCTAATCAGTATTCCTCGTTTGTTCAGCTGTAGGATTTGAATAATGAGTTTCCAATTTTTTTGGCAGAAAAAAAAGTTATTGCATTACATTATCGCCCCTAACCTAATAACAAACAAGCACCCCATTGTATGCTGTCTGAAAAAACAGCTTAAGGGCTGAAGTATGATAATGATCATTCTTTTTCGCCCGCCTGATTGCACCTAAATGATGAAGACAAAAAATATTATAGGAATTAATCTTGCTTCCCAATCAGCGACTATGCAAATATGGCGGCAGATGCGCCTGCGCAGCCCGTGCCGTACCGTGATCACGCGCATACTAACATAATGATGTTTATAATAATAACCTGTTATTTTTAACAGTTAATTTATAATGTAAGTAGGTATTTTATTATGATTCCGAGGCGGCCATTATTTTGTTTCGTATCTTGAATAATTATCGCCTAGGGCGCTGTGTGTTATTGAGAGGTTATTTTTGTGTCGTTTATTTGAGAAGCTTATTTTAATTATTACTAATTTGTTTGACTTATGGCGTCACTAGTGATTTTCGATTTCTGCAAAATCATGATGCTTGACTAAAAAGAGAAATCATTAGAACTAAAAATATGTTTAATTTTTGTTTCATAACTTAAGTAGTACTTATGTATCTTCTTACTTATTGCTTGACTATTTAATTGTGCATGTCAAATAACCTACCTACTATCAAAAAACTTAATAAATGCTTATGAATGGTAAAATGGTATAAATAAATAAAAAAAATATAAATGTATATAAATGGTATCTATATGACATGGACCTTACCCTCCCAATCTCTAAATACAAAAAAAATTGACCACTGCAATAAATGTTGAATGATAATTATAATTTGTATGTGAAACAATTTTATTACTTATGATTTCTTGTCATCAAATACTTTTTATTACTTTGGTTTTTATTTTGTTTTTTTTTTGTATTTTTTTTATAATTATGGTGTTAACACCTAGTTTAATGTGCAATGTGGTCTCCTCTGTGGAGGAACACACTTAAAATAATTTGTATAACTGTGTCCTATATTGTATCTGTGTATCTTTTGCTAGAGTCCAAATAAATAAATAAAAAATAAATATACTATCTGGTAGCTCTTATCCCAATTAATTTGAGGACGGCACAATGCTTCAATTTATGTATTTCGAAACTAATTTACATAAGAAAATCAAAACACTTAGTTAAAATAAGATACTTACAGTTCTTATTTTGGGCCACCGTGTAATAAAATTATTCTTAAGAGGCCTCGATTACTGTATTGACAATTACAAGTGTCTGTTCTAAAAATAAGTTGTGTCGCCTCTGTACGAAATAATGATAAGCAAACATTTCATATTTTTGTACACAGACTACCAAAATACAGGTACACATCAGTTGGTCAACTGACTGTTCTTATTTTTTATGAAAGGTATTTTTTTAGGCTGTGTCTTGCAAGAATAACGTAAATGACCGTAGGCCGACAGGCGCCGAATTGATGTCTCAAGTAGAGACAATAAAATAATATCAAAACGTACAGAAAGTTCAGTAAGTAATGTTTTTGGAAAAACAACTAGTGTAACAACCTATTTGTTTCCATAGTTTTACTGTCTTTTTATTATTTGTTTGGCTTGCAAATTATCTGAATAGAAAGTTTTTTTTTTAGTTTCCTTAGCGTACATTGTCCCTCTGCTGGGCAAAGGCCGCCCCCATAACCTTCCACTCCACTCTTCTCTCTGTGCAGTTTTCTCCGTTAATAGAACGTTGCACTGTAAAATTCGTGTGGAACGTAAAAAGAAACAACGTTTCATATCTCCACCTCTAGCAAAGTGACTACCGGTAAAGTCACTTGACAGATAATTTTTACGGAAAAATTGCTCCAGAAAAATAAGACTGTATTTCAAAATTTACGGAAATAGGGTATCTGTGTACATCAGCCGTCGGTACGTTTCGAAACAGGCTCTTAGAATTTCATTTGACATTGTACATGGCAGTAATTGGTAATTATTGTACAGCCAAAGAGTTTACTTGTTAAGCACCCTACCTCAAATTATCATGTTATAACTATTTCATATACTGTCATCGGATTGTTTACGTTAGTGAGTATCATCATCAGTAGCAGGGTCGGCGCAGCATTCTCTATTATTCCTCATCTCATCAGACACCTCTTTTCTTGCCATATCATCCTTTATACCGTCCATCCATCGTTTCTTTGGTCTTCCTCTACTCTTATACCCATCCGCGTTCACACTCAAAACTTTCCTCAGGACATTTTCCTCATTCCTCCGCATCATATGCCCATACCACGCCAACCGATTACCACACAACTTTTCAGTCACTACCGCCACTTTCAGACTTCCTCTTTAGGTTAGTGACTATACAATAGTCAATTTAAGAACCTTGTCGCGGTTGCTACATTATTTTTTTCGTGGTATTTCTGCATATATTTTTATTCATGTGCCATCACCTACGTCAATCATACATACATTAATTATTTATGTAGAGGTTGGTAGTCGAAAGTCGAGAGGCTGGTAATAATGTGTGCGCTATCGAAAACAATCGTCCGATAAGTGGACGCCAAGGGCGACTCATTCATATTGGTGGGCTCTGTTTGGGTCTATGAGAATTGGACCGGAGTGTATCCATAATAATTATATTGTATCATATTATAAATCCGAAAGAAACCTTCTTTCTGTCTGTAACACGCATATCTATAAACTAGTTTAAGTTATTACTTGAGTGAAAGTCATTATTTAAGATACGATTTTTATTCTGTAGTTTAGTAATTGCTTGAAGTTAGAACTGTCAAAAATTTGAATTCATAACTTTGCTTTCATTGACGGTTCTTACTTTGTTTAAATTCATGTCTATTGCATTAAAAAGTTTGCATAAGTAATTACTTAAATTCAAGTGATAACTCTAACTTGACTAAGGTACGGGTGTAAGTCTATACATCTGTCACCTTTTCACGCCTGAAATGCTGAACCGATATGATTTTGACAAACCGATAAAGCATGACGTTCATAAAGACATACAATGCTTTTTATCCCAGCAGTAGCGTACATTCCCATGGAATAATAAATATGATTGGTATTTAATAAATGCATTATGGTGATAGGAGTTCGGTTCGGTTGACAGCCAAACGACCACAGCCGCAGTCAGTATCCACACTGACAATTTTATCGTTAGTCTTTTTTTATTAATTTTGCATCATTACCAGATCATGTTATAATCAATTTTAAAATATTATGTATTCAATAGACATAACGTATTGGACAGGCTTGTACGCACAATGACCAATCAAGCTGAACAAAACCAGTATAAGTGGATAACTCATTGTACGAGAAATCTACACAAAGCGAGACCATGTTATACTAGAAATGTATAGCTTGATGTGTCGTGCTTGTGTGTACAATAAAAATAACTTAAAACAAGAACTCTTAGGTTTCAAATTTTTATCTAGCATAACATAGCATAATCTGCCTATTAATGTTCCCACTGCTGGGAGGCAGGCCTCCTCTCAATGAGAGGGAATTGGCTATTAAACACCTCGCGGGCCCAGTGCGGGTTGGTAGATGTCACATGTCTTCAAATTTTTGGTTCTAGGACATGCCGGTTTCCTCACGATGTTTTCCTTCACCGTTTTGAGAGCAGTGGTGATGAAATAACTTACACAAAGTAATGCGCCTGGCTGGGTTCGAACCCACGACTTACTGCTCGTAAGTCGAGAACTCCACCACTGGACCACCGCTGCTCTAATCTTTATCTACTATGAATAAAACATTAAAAACATAAATGTGTACATTTTTATCAACGTTGTACGTTGTGGTCTGCATTTTAAAGAAAAAACCTTTAACCGGTTCATCACGCCAAAATAGGTGGATTATTTTGTCAAAAATGTAATAGTCTATATCTATAATGGTCATCTAATTGTTAATTTTATGCTTAAATACTTCAACTGCTTAATATCACCTTGCCATAAACTTGAAATGTCAGGCATAATAAGTCTTCAGATTAAAAAGAGACAAAATTCAACAAAATATTTACGATCTTTTTATAATTGATCGTTAAAATCATTCGTTAATTAAGAAAATCTAGAAGCAATAAACTATTGGATGGGTCTTTTAATCGCTGTTTTTAAACAGAAAATTAATTAAAATTGAGTTAGTTCTAGGTACTATTAAATCCAATGTCATTTATTTAAAAAAATGTCATGTCAAATTGATTTTTCAGTTTCCAAAAATAATATCGATTAGAATATAAGTATGACCACTTTAAGTGTGCAATTCAAGGTGGCGTTGCTTCTCAAGAAAATTTTCATAGGTATGTCAAACTTGGTACATTTATTTTAGTTCTATGTTTTCCCGCCTGCATAGATAAGTTAGCTGAAGTATATTTATTTTGAGGTTTTAAAGGCAAGCTATTAAAGCGATTCGAATATTCAAAACGAAATTCTGCAAGGTTTTCATAACCTTTTTGGTAGCTAATGGCAATTCAATAGATTTTTGACATTTCCATCACATTATCGCTGTCAAAATGACAGTTTGTCTGTACCGTCTGGTCTTAAGTGGAATATACTCTTCTATACTCGGTCGGTGGTCCGTAATACTTATGAAAGAAAGGCTCGGTACAATAAATAAAGCTTGAAACAGAGGTGTCGGCCCACTGTCTCTTATAATGCATCACTTTTGTATTAATTCCTAATGCTTGTTTTAAAATAACGAATGAATTATGCCGTCTGTGGCAAGGGCAACTATTCAAAGATTTTGAATTGATTAAGGGCTTGTATTGTTACTATTCTACCGGCAATCAATCTTTTTTTGATCTGCATATAATTTAGATTGCTTGTTATGAAAAAGGGATTTTATATGTGGGTTAATTTGACCGTATTTGATTTTCGTATTCTCACATTCCTGTTTTATTTCTGGTTTCCAGGTTATTGGAGTTTCCCATGAGGAATTTCTCAGTAACCTGTCTGTACCATAGGCTCGCCCCCTATGACAGGATTTAAACATACGTACCAAATTTGGGTATTTTATAACCTAACCCTCCCGGGGTCCCAGGGATGTTATGTTAAAATGGGTGTAAAAATACCCGTAACGAAGCCGAAATCGACTTGTTCTCCCTGTCATTGCAATATTTTTTTTTCTGGACCATACCTGGGAACTCTCTAGTTATGGAGATTTTGAGGGTTAAAGTTCCAACTTTTTCATCATCATGATTTAATGTTAAAACTTAACTTTAAATACCTTTATGTACCCATTTACTATTGAATGCATCCATTAGCACAATTTTTTGACTGCGTTAGATTGAGTTTTACCGTAAAACGTGATTTTTCAGCCCAAAATAAAAAATGCGTGTTCCAGCAATAATGTTTGCAGTTTAATGTACAGAATGCTTGGTTGACAGCTTCGTGAAGGGTCCATTTACAACTTGTAAGTATTAATTTTAGATTTTGTAAAAATTACATTGATTTGACACACTTAATTTTGATTCATACATTTAAGATACATCAATCTTAGACGATGCTAAAACAGTTTAATTTTAACGTTTACCGGAAGATATTCAATCACAATAATATTCATTAAACTGTTTCATTTTCATTGATTGCTTTGCGTGTTTGGTATCATTTATTATTTAAATGGTGAGTTTTAATTAAACTGGGATTAATTGATTACAAAATTAACAAAAACCTATTAATCAAACTCAAAAGGCAAAAGTTCAGTTTTTGATCATTTCGTTATTAACACGTATCCATGTATAAATCATAAAAGCAATTATAAAAATTCCTTGCAAAAATTAATGACACGTTTGTAAGCATTTATTAAAATTGAGTCATCACAAAAACTTCGTTTGGTTAAATAATTAATTACTATTACATAAGCAAGTATGGTACGCACCTATATACTTATACATAATGTATTCTTGCCAAATATATTCTAATAAGCTTATCTTGTCATCAAATATTTCAAAATCTTAATTATACTTTTATATGATTTCTCAGAATTATAATTATTACACCCAATTAATAATTCAAATCTTGTTTATTTAAAAATAGTGATTTAGAATGACATTAAAATGTCAATTTGTTATGATAAAAACGTAAATTTTAGATTCGTTGGTAGAATATTTTTCGTCCGTTTATAATTTAAGGATTTATGTTACGACTGTAATTAATCACATTTCTGTTTTTCTTTTCTTTAAGGCAGTGAGTCTTTTATATTTAAGTTCTAATTTATCACTAATTACAAGGTTATATATTATTTAATTAAAAAATAAAATTTGACACTCAAGAACCTGACTTTTAACTTACAGGACTGAAGTAGGTTAAATCAATTAATGATTGAAAAATAACTTGTACTTAAAAAGATCTTACAATTTTAGATATTGGAACAAACCTAGGTAAAAAAGGTATGTATACCTTTTGAACGACATTGTCACATATACGTGACGAGCAAGCGCGTGCCCTATACAATAAACGTCACAAATATGTGACAAAGTGGTAGGTGAAATTTATTATATATTATATTTATCCTTTATGCTCTGGCGTTCAAATATATGTTAACTCTTCCAACTGGGTTGTGGAGGTCAGACATGCAGTCACTCCATGTAAAATACCGGTATTCAGTTGCATCCGGTTAGACTGGAAGCCGACCCTCACATAGTTGGAAAAAAGCTAGGTGGATGATGATGACTTCGGTACTCTTCCGATACCGAAGATTTCCTACAAAACATACTTTTTCTTTCTAGCTGGTGGTCCTCTTAGCGAGTCGATGGCAATCTACATGAAGTCAGCCCAGAACTGAGCTACGAGTTCGGCGCCTTCAGTAGCGTCCATCAGTTCCTGTAATTAACAAACAACAGGACACGCTGGACACATGTTAAGTGAATAATCCCCATTTTTGTCGATCGATTAAAAACTCCCAACATCAATTAGCTCATCAAAGCTACAGAAATTAATTCACACACATTCACTAAAACAGAAACAGTAATGAATGTAGGAATAGTGTCAACATTATTATTTATAATCGAAAACCATTCCGAGTCCAACATTTAGCAATAAATTAAAATAGTTTATTGGGCAGTAAATCTGTTCAGTTGTTGATACAACAGTGTTGGATTACAAGTTGATTTGTGACGATTTGTAATTATTGCTTATATCTACGGTTTTGGTGATAATTCTACGAGTTTGCATAGGATGGGTTGGTATTTGAATGTCGGATGAGTGGCTGAGATTTTTATTTACCTAATTTAAAGGCCGTCGTAACCGAAGCCCAAGAAACACTGGTGTGACGACCTGGACTCATTTTCAACGGATTAGTCGGAGAGGATAAATTGTCAACAGGATTGGAAAGCCATGGGGGAGGCCTTTGTCCAGCAGTGGGACAGAGCTGGATGACGTAAAAAATAAAAATTAAAGCTTCCTTTTTGGATGCAAGGGTATCGTAGTACTGTTGAGTTCGCGAAGCAAAACAGCAGTATCATAGCAAAACGTAGTTCTACATATAGAAGGAAGAAAAAATATAATGATTTCGTCGCTTGTCTAAATAATGACTGCCTTGTTGGTCTAGTGGTCGCAATCGCGACTGCTGAGTATGAGGTACTGGGTTCGATTCCCGGGTCGGGCAAATTGTTATTTGGTTTTTACATCAGGAATTTCTCAGAAGAAACCACGAATTTTGGATTTGTGCCTGGTTGATGGCAAATTGGCAATAGACTCACCCTCTATTACATGGGATTAAAACATAACTGGCGAAATGTGAGTGTACTTTATGGTACACCTCTGCCTAACCCTTCGGGCATTACAGGCGCGATGTTATGTCATGTGTTGTTTCCACATTTGCTCAAAGAAGTTAAGCGATTTTAGACTTACGTTCATAATAACCACGATGTTCATCACGATGTTCTCCTTCACCGTCTATCAGTGATGATCTGATGGCTGATGTCTAAGTTTAAGTAAAAAGGTCTACTTATATTATTTTTGGAAAAGTAGTATTGTTTCTTAGAAGGTTTTTAAATCGCCATAATATAATAAATCCTGGCACGTAGAAAAAAATGCAATTTTATTAATAAACTCAAACTTACAAATAATAATAAGAAAGCACCTCGCGCGTTATGATAGTCATAGAAGGAATTTTTTTATTGCACAATATAATTTTAAATGAGACGATTACTAATCAGACGATGATGAACGATTGACAAAACACGGCACAAACATTCACCCACGCACATTTTCAATAGGATACGTGCAGAAAACCACGCGCTACGGTCCTTGACTAACACCTGTTCATTTCTAGGCCTACATTCTTTTGTTTATTGATGTTTAAGCATATATTTATGAACCCAGAAGTTGTAATCTGAAAGTCTGACAACCAATCTTACCAAGGAGTATCTTATTACTCAGTAACTGTGTTGTGGAGGTCAGATAGGCCGTCGCTCCATGTAAAATACTGGTATTCAGCTGCATCCAGTAAGACTGGGAGCCGACCCCATAGTAGAAAAAGGCTGGGTAGATGATGATGACAGTCATAACTTTATCTCATTTTGAGTTGTTCGGGATTTTTTCTATAAAATTCCATTCTAACACACTTTTAAATACCGTAATGGCGGCACTTCTGATCGGGATCATCATCATCATCATCCACAGCCCGACTTCACACACTGATGGGTATAGGTCTCTCTTTGCTTGTGTAAGCTCTACGTTCTTGTCCCTGCCTCAACAAGGATATTCCCGCAACGGCAACAATGTCGCCAGGATTAGCTTGTAAAAATGAGGCTTGAATACCGATTTGATGCAGTTCATATAAGTATGCTATCTACTATCCAAACAGAAATTAAACAATGAAAGTTCATTAGTCACAAGTCAAGCTTCATTATAAAATACCCGGTAGCCATTTCTGGACACGACAAATCTGTCTAATCGGTAAAGTATCGTACGTCTGTCCAAGCCCTAAGGCTGCGCCTGCGGCTTTGCGCGTGTCAATTTGAAGTTTGACAAAGCCGTTTAATTAATCGATTTTCTCCAGCTTAAATGGACAAATAACTAACACACAGCTGTTCTCGTTTATTATATTGAAATAACAATTTTATTAGTTATAGAGAAGATGTTAAAATAATTTATAGGCTCTGTACATCTGCTGAAAGTTATTATATTGGCTGTAATAAAATTGTTTAATAGGGATGTAGTGTGTAAACTCATTTAAATTACTGAAGATGGATTTAAACTGTTTGTTTGATCGATTTTAGTCTAGATGTCTTGAGTTATAAATAGAATATAGCCTATAATCATCCACGTCTGGGGATATCGGAGTCAGCGATACAGGGGCACAGAAGCATCTTCACTGCAAAAACATGAAAGCAGAAAAATGAAAACTTCAAAATGGGTATACACTACAGGGTGTAAACGGACCCTTCACGAAGCCGTCAACCAAGCATTGTATATCAAACTAAGTAACCCTACGCAAAAATTATTGCTGGGAAACGACTTTATTTTTGGGGTGAAAAATCACTTTTTACGGGAAAACTCAATGTTACGCACTCAAAACTTGGCGCTGATGTATGCTTTGAATAGTAAACGGGTCATGAAGGTAATTTAAGTAAATTTAAAACCTTTATAAGTAGTCTTTTTTTTAAATTGTGAAAAAAATGGAATTTTGACCTTTTTGGCTTCGTTAAGAGTCTTTTTACACCCTTTATAAGGTCCCAATAAAATAGATAGACAAACTTTTAGAAATCATTTAGACCACCAAAATAAGGACAATGATAAAACAAGAAAAACGCTTTAGAAACTTACAAGAAAAAAAATCAGCCAACGAAAATACACTAAAAATGTTGGTTACCCAATGATTTTAGGACAAAATAAAATCATTATAATAATAAAAGAAAAAAAAAAACACACACGGTTTGTTTATTGTTGTGGTGTGTGTTCTCACTCACTTAAAATAAAATCTCTTTAATCAGTGTTTTTTTTGCTTGGCTATCTTTGGTTAGACGTACTGAACGCTGTGTTAAAATTTGTCCTTCTATTTTAATGGGACCTTATATGTATATTGAAGAATCAGTCTAGTAAATTAGTTCTCTAAGCTTTATCGTCCTTTTGTTAATATGTGAACCTCGCTGATTAGATAATCTTTCACAGCACAGATCTATAAGACTAACAGGTTAAGTTACTAGTTAATAAGTCTACCAGTTATTAAAATAGATACTAAATAAATCTACGCTAAAACCCGGCTACCTCCCCAAAATAGACTGTAATCACAAATAAATATCTCAGGCTCAGGCCAGGACCTACAAATTTAATTTACATAAGGATTTTATTAAAGTTTTTATCTCATTTTGTGGCGTATGCGCGAGCGCACGGCGGGGTGTCGATGCCGGCGATCCACCGCCATTGTTGTTTGAATTTCGAATACGATCTCCTTACTCTTTGACATTTGCTTTTCAAAATTATAAATTTAACTTTAAGTAAGTTTAGTAATTTTTGAAATGTCCTTTTTGAGACAGAGTTTAATTTATGTTGGTGTTGTTTACTGTTATTGAATTTTATTGTGTTTTTTCGGTAGGCATGTTTTAAAAACTTCGTAAGTTGAGCTGAAGGTTCATTCAGTAACGAAACGGCATTTAGTTATGCACTGTAATATTGATTGACCAGATGTATGACCGTGGACGAGGTGTAAGGATCGAAGCAGGAAGGCGTTCTAATTTACTGCCTATTCCCATGGAAAAAGGCGTGAAGTCTTGCATGTGTGTAGCAATATTGATAGATTGATTGTTAGGTACTTACCAAAAAATTAAAGTCTCCTGGATTTATAAAATAACTAGAGGTGGCCAGTATTATTAAGGCAATCGATTTGTCGTTTTTCACTTGTTTAATAACACGAATAAAGTACCTACGTACCCCTTTAGTCGAGTGGTCGCAAACACGACTACTTAGCATGTGGTCTTGGGTTCGATTCCCGGGTCGAGCAAAGTGTTATTGGGTTTTGCCATCAGGAATTTCTCAGTAGCAGCCAATGAGTCTGAATTTGTGCCGGGTTGAAGGCAATAGGCTCGCCCCCTATTACATGCAACTTAAAACATAACAGGCGAAACGTGGGTGTACTATTAGGGACACCTCTGTCTAATCTCCGGGGATTACAGGCGTGATGTTATGTTATGTATTCAAATCAATATTTACATACATTCCAACACCCCGAAACGCATTTTCATACAACTTCCTATAATCTCCAATCCAATCTTCATCTCACAGTTAAAAAATACACACAGCCGAACAATAGCATTCCTCAGTTCGATTAATGACATTCGAGTACCTACCTATACGACACTCCTACACCTACTTAGTTGACATTATGTAAATACAGTTCCACTTTACATTGTCGTACTCATTATGCCTTCGAAGATTCGTTAGGTGAAGAAACACATGTTGTTTTATCGTATCGAGGTGGTATGGGTGCTGGGAAGTACGGATGTGTTGTTTTTGTTGTAAATCGGGTTGTGTTGTTAAATGATGTTGTTTGTAAGATGGTGTTTTGTGGCAAGGAGTGTTTAGGATTAGAGTAATTTTGAATATCAAATTCACTGTTGAATTTATTTTGCTATGATTTCGCTTAGATTCTATTTTTAGGAATAACTAAAGCAACTTTAAGCACCGCAATACATTGTTGTTACATCATCTTCATTTTTCTGCCCTTTTCCCGTATTTCTTAGGGTTAGCGTTACACTTTTAGTTTGTAAATATTTATCTTACTTGCAAAACATAATAATTTCAAAAACTGACCAGATTTTTACAACACATCATCGTTAACAACAACAAAAATGTTGTACATACAAACTAGTACTTACCTCCTCCCATACCTCACATAGATACATCTTAGCTCACACAATGAGATGATTACAATCCGTTATATCTATCTATAATACTTTACACTATAAAAAATAACAAGCCCCGCTTGTGGGCGAAAGAAAACAATGATGCTTCTTCCTGCTCTAATTTCTGATACATTCGCCCAAGATAAGATCTGAGAGTGATTTGATTAATTTGAACAAGGCTTTAATACATGGAATAGTTAGGGTCAAGTATTTTTATTGTAGACGCGTGTCGATACTAATCTTTTGCGTTAAAGTTATTAATAATTTTGTATGTAATGAAGATTTAATGATTTTGTTGGACGTCGGTGGGTAGGTAGGTACAGCTGTGTTTTGACCGTTAGCTTTTTAGGGTTGGCTTAATTTTGCTATTAAATATTGTGATCAGCAATGGTGAATATAATATTTTCATTTAGAGGGAACAGGGCGAAAAGTTCCTCAAACTCCATTAAAAAGGAAGGATTCTTCGACCAGATCGATGTCCGTTGAGCTACTTCACTCAGATAACTCTGATAACAGCAGGTTTTGTATGACGTCAGGTATGATAGTTAGCATGTGGCATTCAATATGCCGAAACCACTATTTCGTAATCAACTATTTTGTCGGTCAAACATTATTATTGGTCGTCGTTCAAATTCTAACATCTCGTAAGTCAAAAAAAAACAACTTTACAGGGGAGTGAAAAATTTGCATAATTATACCTGGGTAATAATGGTATGATACCATTTTATAATTTGTGTTTACTTCAAATTAGCGATATACGTTTGTTTGTTTTGATTGTTTCCGTGATTGGAAATATGTGAAACAACGCGCCTTCCGATTCTCTAGCAAACGGTATTAAAAATCAAAAGTCAAAACTGCTAAAAATGGACTTACTGGTGTTAGGGATAAGGGCAAGAGAATGATGATGGTGTTAGAACTTCAACGACGTTATACCAATGTTTTAATTGAAAAGACATGACGAAGGCTTTGAAATTCTCTAACTGCCTAAGTACCTAAATTAATGAGAAGGAATATGGAAGAAATCAATACGTGATTTCTCCATGTTTTAATATCAACACATTTTGGGTGTAGAGTTCTCGAATAACCCTTAATGTCAGCACTCAGCTGTTACCTCCACTTAATTACGTACCATCGCATAAAAAAGTTAAAAATACAACAGTATCTTTTTAATTTTAGCGGCCAAATATAACCAAGGTATTTTATCGACACCTTTTTAGTGTTGATAATTTTAGGAGTGTTCAATTTCATTCAAAAAGAAAAACAAGTGAAGTCGGAATGGAAAGCGATACTTTTTTAAATCTTCGAGGAGAAAAGACTAGGTAGGTACGTAATGGGTTTTTTATCAAGCAATCTCATTCGAGATGTTCATTAAAAAAATTCTAAAGCCATTTTCGCAAGACGTCTTTGGATCTTAAAGGGAGTTTGTGAGGCGATCAGTTTTCTGCACCAATTCACTTGAACCGTATCAATTATGGTAATTCCTGGTTTAATTTCCTGCCCCAGATTAACTATACCCCCTCTAGTAATAAACCTGATTTATTAGGTGAAGTTTTTTTTTTATAATTTCTCCCCTGAATCCTTAAGTTTGATGGTGTCCGGATTTTTGGTAAAGCTGTGATTAAAACGATTTATGTCTGTCAATTATGTTTAATCGCTTGAAGTTTGATATAGATGATGCTGTCTTTTTTTTCAGAATATCTTTTTAATCTGTGGTAATTATCGTCGATTATGTTTAGTGAAATTAAAGTAAATCAATAGTGTAGAAGCACATAATTGGTGTGATGTGTAAGTCATTGCATTTCTAAAATTTTATATATTTAAGTAATGCTAACCTAGTGGCACTTTTTTACCTTATTCAAATTTTGTTAACATGCGGATAATGTATTGGGCTGCAATATTGTTAACACTACATATGTATATTATTGTTATTTCTAAACATTATATATTGTAGCTGTTCATTCTCCCATAATAATTATCATCATTCTCTTGCCCTTGTCCCAATTCATTTGGGGTCGGCGCAGCATGTCCTTCTTCCATAATAAATAAAATAAAATTCACTTACGAATGGGATATTTCATTGAAAGAAGAAATTCTTAAAAAACGTATAAGTAATGCCAGCTATGACAGCAAAGTTCGAAAACATAAGAAGACATCAAAAATAGAAATTAATGAGCAGAGAAAAGCAGGCATGTAACCGTTACACAAACATTATTTAACTAGTTTGGAAAGCATTTCATTACACAAACGTTATTTTCCAATTTTCAGCATTACACTTACAATAGTTGTACTGTTCCAGTATTCGCGCTCTGTTAACACTTCACACACGTTTGTTATTTACTTTAACTTAATAATATGTTGAAGTTAAGTGAGAACTGTATTTTTGTTCCCGGGTTCCTTATCTGTCTTATTTTCTATGAGCCTCAGAAAAGGATCAGGAATAATGTGTAACGAAATGAGAGCTAGGGGGCTAAACAAAATGGGCGAGCCTAGTTAGCGTCGACCATATTGGAAAAGTCAAAAATGTATTGTTTTGACATAAGCTAACGAAAAGCTCATGTCGATCTTGCTAAAAAACGTTGTGGGACGCTTTGCAAATATTTTTTCACTTGTCTAGGCCCTCAGTTGTCTGCTGTCTTATATTTAGGTATAGATTCCTGAATGGATATCCAAGGTGTAAACGGACCCTTCACGAAGCCGTCAGCATTCTTTTCATCAAATTATGTAAGTCTACGTAAAAAAATAACCTATAACGTAAAGTTATAACAATACCAAGATTAAAAAAAAATGTGGAAAAGCTGGAACTTTGACCTCCAATATCTCCGTAACTAGAGGATTCCCAGGTATGATCTAGAACTCTAGAAAAAAAAAAATATCGCAATTACGGAGAGAACAAGTGCCTTTCGGATTCGTTAAGGGTATTTTTACACCCATTACAATCCTTCCGACTTAACGTGGATTGCATTAACGACTTTCGAGGACAAATTATACGATCATATTCTCACCACACTCAGCTGAGGCAACAACTGATATCAACAACTGTTGATACTAATGTAAACAAAGAAATTAATTTTATGCCCCTCTTCCGATGTTGTGATGTTTTCTTATCGAAGGCACTTGATAAGTAGGTACTTACTTGTCAACTTCAAGTCTCATGAGAAAATGAATGGGGTGTTGACGTAGGCGAAGGTACTGTTGGCTAGTTAGTAAGAACCTACATAGTCATGTTTTGAACAAATAAAAAATTATCTTATCTTATCTTATCTTATCTTATCTTATGTGTTAGTATAAATAAAAATACGGAAAAATCGCTTACATTCTTGTCATTTTTACAATTTAGGAATATTTTTGCAAAGACCATGAAAATGAAATTATATTAACAACATAACATCACGCCTGTAATCCTCGAAGCGTTAGGCAGAAGTGTATCTTATAGCACACCCATATTTCGCCAGTTATGTTTAAGTCCCATGTAATAGGGGGCGAGCCAATTGCCATCAACCGGGCGCGAATTCAAACTCCGTGGCTGCTACTGAGAAAATCCTGATGGAAAAACCCAATAACACTTTTCCCAACCTGGGAATCGAACCCAGGACCTCATGCTCAGCAGTCGTGCTTGCGACAACGAGACAGTTATATTATTTACAACACAATTTCCACTGTCACTCCTAAAATTCTCACTGACCCCTAAAAATAAAAACACAGGTTCTAGAAAGCGTACAGCGTTGTTACAGAGAATTAAACAGTCTTAAACACAATTGAATTACTTGAATTTCCTCGTCGAGAGAACAAAAGCATTATTAAATACGTAATTATTCACATTTACGTGGCGTGCAAGGTTTTAATTCAAAGTTTCGAGGGAACGTTCGATTTAATACTAGCTGAACTAATTGGTAACGTGGGCCGGAGTAATTTTGTTTACTACCTTTTAAACGACCCCACCCACTTGCATCTCATTAAGTGTTTTATTGTAATTACCGACTTCTCGGACGTTGTAAGGAACATTTTGTTCAACACGAGCATTTTGTGAAATTATATGAGTCAGCCGTCATGGTGTGCGAGGCTCTTTAATTTCATGTTTATTTTACTTTTGTTGTGAAGGTCTGGTTGGAATCCTTTTGCATGGTTGTTGATGTCCTTCAACTTGGTTTGTGAAATCAGTACGATTTTGTTTTAAAGAGACATACAAAACCTAGGGCGTAAGTCAATCTAAACAAGGGGTTATCTAAAGGGGGTGGTCTGTGTGTGTGTCTCATTTTCTTTAGTTACTCATACACCGTGACTTTTTAGTCGTCTTACAGCGACAGCCCACTTCATGTATCCAATGAATACTAAATGAATTTAAAAAAAAAATAGGTATTTTTAAGATTTTGATAATTTAAAATAAAAATATTATTCAGTATGTTGACGCATGACATAGTAAAAACACCCTGTTGCGAGCAATGGTCTACTGGACTAGAGTGCTGGGTAGGTAATGTTCTCCCGTTTGACACATAAACATCATTAACAGGATGTTTCATAATTTTATTCAAATTTTTATGCTATTTTATGTCGGGTATATTGAGTGGACGACCTTTGTAAGACGACTAAAAAGTCACGGTGTAGTATCAATAAACTTTGAACTTTCTCCAGGAGTTCCATGACAAATTCCAGTGAATGAGTAAAGACAGGTGACAGACCGTTGAAGGTGTAAACATGATTATTTTTTATTGAGGAGCTTCTTAAAGCTCCAAAATTTGTAGTACGTAGTTCTTCTAGAAGATACTAATTTGTTATTTTATTATCTGTATCAGAACATTGATAATTCAACAGATTGTGAATATAGGTTAAGCGGTTTAGTACGGTACACTTGCGTACAACAATCGCATTCGTTGCGAGCTTTACAACTTTCCGGAATGCGTCAACAACGCGACGAAATTTCCCAATTACACCGTTCAACCCGAGTGTACTCGTCTGTACGCTGAATTTTTAGTATCTGATTCACTTCAACTGGCTTATCTTCCTAGAAAAAAGCCAAAATTTTCTCAAAAGCCTCACTAACTGTCATATATTATCATAATTTTATATAAACGCTACTGTTACTACGACCCGATACGTTTACAAGCATTTAATGATGTCTTTTGCTTGCAATGTAGGTCCAAGAAGCAACTGTTAGAAAATTTTATTGCCAAATAACGGCTGTTAAAATGAGTCATTTTATATTGCTGAGGTCACAAATTTCTTTACGCACTAGTGCGTAGAATACTAATATACGAACATGAGGAAAAACAATTTGTCCTGCCTTGTTATTTGTATGTTTTAAACCGCATTTTAATTGTTTACTCCTTTCTAAATGCCCAAATGCTGGTATGCGGGTACTTACGATATTTCTTGTGCGTACTTACGTAAATGATTGTTGTCTTCGTAATGTTTTTAAATTCTTTTTGCATGTTGAATATGTATTTGGGGTAGGAGGACGGTACTTAAGATTTTTACATTTAATCACTAACTCGTTCCGAGCGTTTAACAGTCAAGTCGGGTAGAACAAGCGTTAAATGACATTTACCTATTTCATCACTTGTATCATGCTTAAGTCACTGTATATCACATATCACTGTCTCTGGTCTTCCCTATGGGTAGTGAGCAGTCATCGTCATTTCAATGCCACAATCGTACCGCGGTTGGTGGTTGGATGGAGCCTCCAAAACACGGTGAACACGGGCTTTAAACTTGGCTACTACCAAACAAAATGATAAGCTAATAATATTTTTGCTATCATAGAGCCTTTTTTTTTTAAATCATTGAGCCTTCCTTTTCTAAAATTTGGATGTAAATATTGAGAAAAATATTTCTCAATATTTACATCCAAATTTTTCGTAGGCAGTCCGTTAGTCAGTAACTAACACGACTAACAGACTACGAGGCAGTCTGTCTGGTCTTGTAATAAATCCTGGGTTTGATGCTCGAGTCGGGTAGTGTCATTGGGTTTTTCTATCAGAAATGTCTCAGTACCAGCCATGAAGTCTGGATTTGTGCCCGGTTGATGACGAGAGGCTCGTCCCCTATTACATGGGACTTAAAATATAATTGTTGAAATGTGAGTGTACTATTAGATACACCTCTGCCTAACTATTCGGGTACAACTCGCGTGATTTTATGTTAAAAAGAACAAATTATGCCTTATCTCTCTGGATCCATCTTACCCCGCCTTCTTCCAGCTTCCATAGAAAAAGACTCAGAATGATGCTGAATAATATTCTTCCGTACATAATAATATAACACACAGTTAACTTACCCACCAAACAGTGATCGCCGTTCTTATCCTTACAAGTCACGTTTCCGACCTGATGCAGTAATTATCGCTTGAACTCATAATTAGCTGCAAACGCTGCAGCGCTGGCACACGGATTGTCCTAATTGCAAAGCAATTACTTATAATCGTTATACTGCGAACTTCCAGCGCAAAGCGCTTTATGTTATCGTATTCACAATTTCTTTGAATTGAATCAATCTTTATGCAAATGTTTCGCATTACTCTATGATTGACTGTTTGAAAGTTATGTTGGTGTTTTAAGTGCAGTATCTTTAATATCCTTTGAGATGGAATTAAAATATAAGAGATTAGAGATATTCCATTCTGAACTTGTAAATGCTTTTTTCTCATTTTAACGAAGAACATTTCGATGATTTTCTTCCTGTATTTGTTTCCTTTTTTGACAGAACCCGAGATGAAATACCTGATCTAACACCTACAGGATTGTAACCATTTGAGAAGATACCAACAGTCTGCACTGCAGTCACTCCACTTCCCCTAATCACTCCTCTCGGTTCTATCGTTCTCCGACTCTCTATCTTCCACCTTAATTCATCGTCAAGCTTACTGCAGGCTTCGTCACCCCCAGTACTGACTGAGTTGTTGAGGTCAAATAGGCAGTCGCTCCATGTAAAATGCTGAAGAAGTTACTTCGTTCTTATCCACAATTTTCATAGAATAAAACTATCAAGCATTGCGATAAATTGATTTAGCCTTAAGCGCTTAATTCGCAGCAAATTATTTAGCACAATCAAATCAAAGGGTGTGGGAACTTGCAGCGTTGATCCGCGATTTAATTGTCGGACTTATAGTCGTAACCTTTAATTATACATCGTTTATAAATAATGAGCTGAGCTTACGGTAGAATATTATTCTTGCTAATGTTATAAATGGCAACGTGCGTTGGTCTATAGCTTGATAATTTTCGCAATGGCAACATCGATTAATTATATGGCGTTTATTGAATTTGTTGATAAATATCGTAGATTTTATGTTTCCTCTGATACAGGGTAAGCTCCTTGGCTCCTTGGCTTGGCTTTGGTGACTATTTACCTATTTATGCAACGGTGTCATTATCTAAGTACCTACTAAAATGCCTCTGAATATTGTGTCTAACATAGCGGGAACGGTATTATAGACACATAAGGTTAAGCACATTTCTTTTTAAATACATATATAACGTCCCATTAAAATAGATGGATTTAATTCTTAAGATATTCAAGCAAAAAAAAACAGATTAGGTATTTTATTTTAACCTAAAATAAAATACAACCAACATTTTTAGTGTATTTTCGTTCGCTGATTTTTTTTCTTGTAAGTATCTAATGCGTTTTTCTCATTTTATTTTTTACCATTGTCCTTATTTTGGTGGTCTACATGATTTCTAAAAGTTTGTCCATCTATTATGGGACTTTATATTTTAAGCACAAATAAATGAATGTTGCGTTACACGTTGCACTCATGTGTGTTGCGTTACACGTTGCATTGATGTGTGTTTCTTAAACGTTGCATTGAGAAAAGTAGGTATTCGAATGGCAAATAACGTTTAAAATGTACAATAAATAAAACAAATGCAGTTGTTTGTACAATACCGAAAGAAACAGCCGAAGAAGATGAATCTCGCCATTCCTCTATTCTGACTTCACCACTGATATACGCTCTTCACGACATCAGAGCCATAATAACCACAACACTGTCAATGTCAGAATAATACTCAATATATATGCATTCAAACAATAGCTACTGTTTTTTGTTAAACAGTAGTCACATGGAAATAACATATGTTGTTTAAATGATAATCCAAAACTTGAGATTCACAATTCTCACATACATTACGAGCGGTGTGTTTTTGATGTCCAAGAGCCTATGCAGGACCGCATTCACAAAGTGACAGCTGTCAAATAAAATAAAACTATGTGTTTTCTACGGTAGGGTGCATTATGCTTTGCAGGCCAGTTGCTGTTTCGGGGTTGATTTTTCGTGCACATCACGACTGGTTGTTAAAATGTGTTTAAGTGTGGGATTTCGGAAGACGATTCCCTTAAATGACGTAATGAGAACTAAGGTCACGATTATAATCATTGATTGTATGTGGGATAAAGATGTACCATTTTTGTTCACGTTGCAAAACACACACCTGGCTCTACGCCCTTTATAGAGAGAGGTCTAGGAAGATATCAAATTAATGTTATTATGTTCATGATCATCTGCCTAGTCTTTTCCCAACTATATTGAGGTCGGCTTCATGTCGACCGGGATGCAGCTGAATACCAGTATTTTACGTGGAGCGACTGCCTACCTGACCTCCACAACCCAGTTGGTAGTGGGTAATATGATAACCTGGGTAAGAACTGGTTGTCAGACTTTCGAGCCACTGACTACTACTTCTGACTACTTGTAACAAATGTCAAAGATCTACAAATGACAGCCACGACCAACGGCTTAACGTGCTTTCCGAGGCACAGAGCAAACTCGGTATGTAATGGATGGTTGGTCACCCATCCTCGGACCAACCTAGGCAAGCGCGGCTCAACCTGAAGATGGGCCTAAGTGGCTGTCATTATTTAGCCACGAGCTCCGCCAATGCTAGTGCTAATGTTATGATGTTCATAACGGCCTAATCAACTGAGTGCTAAACTATGGTTTTCAAATTCTCAACTTTTTCGAGTCGATTATTTGACGAGTCCACTAAGTAGCTCTGAGTGCGTCATCTGAACACTGTGCTTACTATAGATGACGTATTAGACCTATTAGAAACCTATAAAACAAACGAAAGCTTTTTCATTTGCTCTGTAGGTCTCTAATAAGGTCTGTCCCAAAACAAGGTAAAAACAGACTGGGTAACTATGTCACCTCTCATGGCCTTTACATTCTTGAAAGGGATTGGCGATAACACAGCCCTTAGCAAGATGTTTTTGCATCATATTTCTGGTTTTCTTGCCTTCATTCATCACTAACAGTCTTGAATAGTCAGCGTGTGTTTTGCCAAAAGCAAACATAACTGGCGAAATGGGTACCTCTGTGTAACCCATAGGAGACCAAAGCCGTGATGTTATGTATGCTTTGCTAAGGCCACGCGAACAACTTACAACAATTCAGAATTTATTGCAACATATTTAAAAATGGACACATCATCATCTGCCTAGACTTTTCCCAACTATGTTGGGGTCGGCTTCCAGTCTAACCGGATGCAGCTGAATACCAGTATTTTACATGGAGCGACTGCCTATCTGACCTCCACAACCCAGTTAGTACTGGGTAATACGATACCCCTTGGTAAGACTGGTTATCAGACTTTTTTTTGGGCCACTGACTACCTATAACGACTGTCAAAGATTCTACAAATGACACCCGGGACCAACGGCTTAACGTGCTTTCCGAGGCACGGAGGAAACTCGGTATGTAATGGGTGGTCACCCATCCACAGACCAACCTAGGCAAGCGCGGCTTAACCTAAAGATCGATCCGAGCGGCTGTTATTACTTAGCCACGAGCTCCTCCTAAAAATGGACACATCGGACTTACAATTTACATTTAAAATCACCAAAGTATTAACTGAAACAATGACACGATTACGCAGATACGTATCTAAAAATCTGATTAAACCCTCGCCAGCTACGTGTCGAAAAAAAATAATCTCCTAACAACGCAACCGTTAATTCGGCCTAATCCATTCGGCTCATAATTATTATATTCGTTTGTTCCTCGCGACCAAGTACGTTTCGTCTGCGCCCCGAATTCGTAATGAGCCAGGCTTTCCAAGTATCGGGTTGGCACTTATCGGGCGTGCCATCTGACTATTATATTACCAAAATACCACTTTAAATGCAACCCGCTGTAATCCTATAATTAACTTAATATGTACCTTCAGGCAGAAGTTACATGAACAGTGCGGAAAATGCATTTTCGATGGCGAAAATCGTAATGTCGATGGACCGCCCCTGCAATTAGGGGTTTGATTTATTCATTGCTGCTTTAAGTATATGTTTTCGTTAGATATTTGTTTACGTGTGCGAGGTATTTAGTCTTTGAATCTAAAACAGTTTAAGGTTCTGTTTACCTGTTTGTATTAAATTGGGGGAATCACTAATTTGATGGTAGGACACGTCATTATTTTTGTCGGAAAAAGACAAGACGTATTTTGTGTGTAGTATTTTCCACAATGATTCAACTAGTACATGAGCTTATTTCACAATACTTATGTTAATTTAATGATGGTATAAGAATTTCGACGTAGCTTTATCCTTGTTTTAGTTGGTGATAAACGTGGTTACTGCGAATAATCAGCCTTTGTAATGTTAAACAATTATATGTAGAGGTTTTGCTTAAGGAATTGTAAAACTGGGAGTGCTATATTTAAGTATTAGCTGTTGCCTGCGACTTCGTTCGCGTGGTAATTTTGATGTATAAGTGAGAAAAAAAGTATCTTATGTGTTATTTCAGACTATAATCTATCTCTGTGCAAAATTTCATCCAGATCCGTTCTAAAAGACTGAAGAGAGAGAAGAAATAGACCACCTTTTTCCATACTTAATCACCTTATTCCGCCTATCCACATTCAATGACTAATACTCCAACAAACTTATCATAAAACTCACATTTACTCGATCAAATTAGAACGAGCATTTCTTCACGTACGAAAACCCATTTAAAATCATGTCCAATACTCGTGCAAAACATGCTTAAAAACACGAGTTTATTCACTAATCTAAACGGATCAAATACAGCCGAACGATCACTGCATTTTAACGCATACCTTTTAAGCGATTCTCAATTATAACACAGTATATTAATTATTCATTACTAAAATGCTATTGCTATGGAAATCTAAAGAAGTGCCGACGTGACACCTAAGTATGTTGAACCAAACGATTGTAATTTGCATACCTATATCGAACACCCACATCGCAGTAACGACTGGTAGCCGGATCAAAATGTAATTAAATCGTCAATACACGAACAGTATATGAACGGCGTACCAATAGTTACGTGGATGTACAGAGAATGGATGGTGTAGGACGCGCAGGTTACAATATTCTGTATTTTCTTTTACGATCTTCAAGTTCATCATCTGCCTAGCCTTTTCCCAATTATGTTAGGGTCGGCTTCCAGTCCAACCAGTATTTTACACGGAGCGATTGCCTATCTGACCTCCACAGCCCAGTTAGTAATAGGTAATACAATACCTCTTCGTAAGACTGGTTGTCAGACTTTTTGGGCCACTGACTACCTGTAACGACTGTCAAATATCTACAAATGTCAGCCGGGACCAACGGCCTAAGGTGCTTTCCGAGGCACGGAGGAAACTCGGTATGTCATGGGTGGTCACCCATCCACAGACCAACCTAGACAAGCACGGCTTAACCTAAAGATCGATCCGAGTGGCTGTTATTATTTAGCCACGACCTCCTCACACGATTTTACGATCTTCAAGTTGTTTCACAAAAACTAATACTTAATATTTGCAGCATAATATAAGCAAGAAATACCTTTCTTTTTCCGTAGCTTCTATTGTCCCACTGCAGGGCAAAGGCCTCTACATAGTCTTCCACTCTTCTCTCACAAATAAATCTAAATCGTCACGCCAGCGTTTTCTAGGCCTCGCTCAGCGATGACGCCCGTCTTCGGGCACCCAATACGTAATGACTCTGGCCCTTCGGTCCTGATTCATTTTACTGACATGGGCCACCCAATCCTACTTCAAGCCAGCAAAGTTTTATCCAACTGCTTAATAAAAATATTTATTTCAATAACATACAAGGCACCGACTATGTAAACCGCTGGGTCTAGAAGTACAAGAGTTTTTTTATACTCGGAGGGTGAGCACTAAAGGATTTTTGAAAATGAATCCTCTAATTTATAGTTGATGAAACTTAAACATTGGTGTATCTACAAGGATAATACCCAAACGGTAGCTTGGCAAGTCACGCGATAGAAATCAGTCAAAATAGGCAGTTAGGTACTTAAGTTTTCCTCTGAAATGAGACTTTTAACAAGCCAGCTTATGGTTTTACTTGTATTGAGTCATGCTTTCCTGTTCTCATGGCGACATGGAGAGAGCGACTGTCGCAACCCCGTGCAGGGCACGCCACCATAGTGGCGATAAGTCCCCTCTTTGAGGAGTGGCTAGAGAGGCGCCCTCACCTACCGCCTGACGCAGGTCCTCCCCGGACACGGTTGTTTCGGCAGGTTCCTGCACCGAATCGGGCGGGAGGAAACGCCCGGGTGTTTCCACTGCGAGGATCGTCCGGAGGACACGGTGGAGCACACCGTGGACGTCTGCCTCGCTTGGGCGGAGCACCGCCGTGTCCTCGTAGCGGCGATTGGCGGCGGCGATATCTCGCGTCCGGCCTTGATTCAAGCCATGGTCCGGAGCGAGAGGGAATGGGAAGCCGTCACCTCCTTTTGCGAAGCAGTCATGCTAGTGAAGGAGGTGGCGGAACGTGAGAGGGAAAGAACCTCACGTCCCAGTCGCCGCGGGAGACGCCCTGGGCGTCGGGGGTCACGTGGTGGCTCCCGGCCACCGTAGGCGCGGGCCTGTGGACGGCGAGTTATGGGCCAGCTCGCCATTCGGCCGTCTTATGACGACAGGCCGTGTCGACGGCGCGTTCGTGTTCCACGTGCGCCTCAAAGAGATGTCAGCAAATAAGTAGGGGTCCGCAAGGGCCGAGGCCTGCCAGTCCTGCGGGACTGTTCGAAAGAGAAACCGTGGCCCTGGAACACAAAGGGCAAAGAAGGAACATGGATGGGTTTTAGTCAGTACAAGTCTGACACTCCCTTCCGCTCCGCCCAGAGTGGGGGGGGGGTCATTTGATGATTTCCAATCCGAAAAAAAAAAAAAGGCTTTCCTGTTAGGTTAGTTTTTTTTTTATAGAACTTAGCGTCCTCAGTTTTGAGGATCCAAACAACATCGGCAGCTCTCATGTAACACAAGTTTTTGGCTTTGTCATATACTTATCAAAATACAGGGTGGAAGGGAGATGTATTCCGACGCTCAAACGGCTGCCACATATTCAGTACATCATTCTGAACCCCCACATTTTTGTAGGGATCAGCTGATTTTATTTAAATTACCGATCTTGTTCGTCGTGTCGATGATTTCCCTTTTTTTTATTAATGTAGTTTTAACCAGAACGCTGCCACCTCGACGACGTTAGTGGTGGCCTCGGACAGGTCCCTCAAAGTGCACGTTGTACCATACATAATGCAGGACAGGAGGTGCGCCATAGTTTGCGTTGAGGCACCGCAGTCTCACATGGCTTCATCGAAATATCCCCACCGGACCAGGTTGTATCTGCAGCGGCCCACCTGGCGTTGCAGTTTAGGGTGAAAATGTCGATTTATTAATCGGTAAATAAATCGATATTTCAACCGCCACATCTAGCGTACTTTCATCCACGCCCATAGCTATGTGGCCCAGCGGTTTTGCCAAAGCGAGTCGCGATAAAACTACTAATGAACGGAGTAAAGCTTCCAAGTAACGGGTACCGATGAACATAACATCGTAACGCTATGAATTATTGATACGAACACTAACGAATCTGATAAAACATTTGTTTTACACTGTTTATGGAACAGGAATGTGTTTGAAGAACTCGTGGCTAAATAACAGCAGACGGACGGGTCCATCTTCAAGGTTAAGCACCGCTTGCCAAGGTCTGTCTGTGGATGGGTGACCATCCATTACATGCCGTGGTTTCCTTTGTGTCTCGGAAAGCACGCTAAGCCTCTAGTCCCTTAGGTTTGTGGAGGTCAGATAGACAGACGCTCCATGTTACATATTGGTATTCAGCTGCATTCGGTTATACTTACTTATGATTGGCGCGCGAGTCGCGGTCGCGTACGGACGTGTTTGCGCTGCTCGAAACGAATATTATATTCACGTGTCGCGCGGCTTTTGCCGTTGCCCGATTGACGTTATGAGTTCACAACCGCTCATAGCCAACGAGGTCTTGGCGTTTATCAAACATGCCATCGACTACATGGACGAAGTCAGCATCTTGCAGATCTGCAAGTCCAGTTTCAAGGAGGAGGAGATCAGCAGTGCCAAGCTGCTGCTGTTCCAGTCGCTCGGCAAAGTCGAGCTGATGCAGTCCCGCCGGAGGGATGGCGGCCAGAAGTGTGTCCAGGACATCATCACGTTGATGAAGAGCACCGACCCGGACGACGTGCCCGCTTTTGTGGCGAAGGAGCTTCATAAGCTGCCCCCAGTCACGTTTGACCACGTCGATGTCACCAGGTTGCTGAAGGATATCACAACTCTTAAGGCAGGCCTGGCCGAGGTACAGTCCAAGTTGGAGGTGTCGAATAACACCATTGGTGAGCTACGTGCCGAAGTAGAGTTGTTGCGCAACGCTGTAACGGTAAATAGGTCACCTGATGCTTCCAACGTGAGCACACGTCGCGGAGCGAGAATCGCTAGCAACGGCAGTTTTGAGTCGGCGAGCTCCACTACGTCACTCGCTGCTGATACTGCACGCGTTGCAACTTGCGCCGCCGCTGTCGCTAACTCGATGCCGGTCGAGATAATGACTCGTGTAGGTACGTCGACCCCTAAACGTGCCTACGCCGCTATCGTCGGCACGCACAAATCTGTGTCGCGGACCCAGAAGGGGATTAAGAAGAGCTGCTGTGAACCTGGCAACAGGGATTCGAAAGAGCAAGGCCCAGCTACGGGCATGTGTGACAAGGATGGCTTCGTGAAGGTGGAGAGGAAGAAGAGGAAGAAGCCCTCTAGTCGTAACCAGTGCGGGACCGCGCTGGCAGGACCCAATGTGCTGCGTCCGGCGATACCATCGACGCAGTTGTATGTGTCCCGGCTACATCACACCACGAAGGTTGAGGAGGTCGTGGAGTATGTCCGAGCGAAGACCAACTGGATCTTGAGGGTTGAGAAGTTAGAGTCGTGCCACAACACGAATTTCAAGTCGTTTGTGGTGCGAGTTCCGACTCATCATATTGAGACCTTCCTCAAGGAAGAGTTTTGGCCGAAGGGTGTCATATATCGGCGTTTCCGCGGAAGGCTACGCGACACCACGCAGCGCAACACGACGTCGTCGCTTCGTGTACAATAGTTTATTTTTATAAAATATGTATGTTAGTCTATAAGGTATATATGTTATGGGTCTTTGTTACCTGAAATAAATGATATATTATTATTATTATTATTATTATACTGGAAGCCGACCCCAACATAGTTGGGAAAAGGCTAGGCAGATGATGAAGTTTATGGAACCGTTAAATGCGCGCCCATTTTAATGGCAGCCAATTTTTGGATGACATCCAAGATGTTTCTCGAAATCAGTTTACGTGATTTTAATAGATTTGTCAACGTTTTGCGTTATTGTTTTTATTAGTGTGGCGGAATTCCTTTGGTGTCTGGCCCTTGCCTCATTCATGAAGGTTCATTGAGAAACATTGGACTCTTTAATACCATAACGATAAACAACGGGAGTTGGCTCGCGAGGTTGTCGACATGTGGGATGTGGACTTAGCCATCATTGTGCCGACGACAGTCGTATCAGCCAATGGTTTAATTGCCAAGAGCCTCGACCAATACCTGAGGAGAAGCTGCTGGATCAAGGGTTTGGTTGAGAAAGCGGTACTCCTGGATACGGCTCTTGTTGTTATGAGGTACTTTTCTCTGGTTCCCAGACCTTGGCCCTGACAGCTTGGACCCTGTTCCAGATACCGCGAGCTACAATCTTAATTTTTTTAATTTTTTTTATATTATTTTGAATAGGAATATTTAAAAATGTAAAACATATGTATTGAAATGAATAAAGGAAATAATAAAAACAGGATATTGTTAAGTAGTCACCCATCAGAGCATTAAGTATATCGTTGAGTTCATCACCATCACTTCAGCTGTAAACGTTCATTGCTGGACAAAGGCTTCCTTCATGGATAACACAATGACCAGGCCTTAGAAGTCCGCTTCCAGCTGATTCTTGAAACTTTCACCAAGTCGTTGGTCCATCTTTTCCCCGACTTTCTAGTACGGTACCCGAGAAAATGATTCCGCAGCAAGAAGCTCATTTTTGTAACTACATAAGCATAAGCATAGCATAATCAGCCTATTAATGTTCCCACTGCTGGGAAGCAGGCCTCCTCTCTATGAGAGAGAATGGGCTATAATCCACCACGCGGGCCCAGTGCGGGTTGGTAGATGTCACATGTCTTCGAATTTTTGGTTCTAGGACATGCCGGTTTCCTCACGATGTTTTCCTTCACCGTTTTGAGAGCAGTGGTGATGAAATAACTTTCACAAAGTAATGCGCCTGGCTGGGTTCGAACCCACGACTTACTGCTCGTAAGTCGGGGTCTCCACCACTGGGCCACCGCTGCTCTCTTTGTCACTACAAAATCATCAAAATAACAAATTCTACTCAATTAATTTTCTCCACCTCTACGACACTGTATCTAATAACCCCGCAGCTAAATATAAGCGTGATGATAAATATATAGGTAAAGTGGTTGCCAATAAAATGAAGAGCGTTGTAAAAATTTTATTCCACTCATTTCATTACACCTCATTAATATTTACATCATATAATTATTTTTGTTACGAATCGGATATTCGAAAATATGTTTTTCTGTGTCTAGTAAATAACATGGTGGGACGAACTGAATATATTTGAACTTGTGCTCACGAATCGGAATGAGCAGAATAAGAAAAGCTCCAGTCAGGATAAAGCCATTTAGCACCAGTAATGGGTGGTTGTTAATGGCTGACAGTCTGCCCAGGGAGCATTGGGCAACTTGGAGGCTATTTAACAAAGACATCAAAAGGGCAAATCCTTTGCAGTTTGTAATCAAAATAAAAACATTTTTAAAACAAGCTTTTAAATATAGGTGTGACGCCTTTTTTTCGTATTCTTCTCAGCAAACTCTTTTAATTTATACCTATATGATGTAGGTACATGCAAAAAAGCTAATCCATCATCTTTGGGACTCCGCCACATTGTATTTAGAATGGTGTCACTTATCTAACAATGCGTTATCATCCAAACTAAACGTGTATGCAAAATTTCGAGTTGGGGATGACTGTTTTAAAATTCAGTTGCAAGATTTGACCTAAACAAACAAACATTGCAAGTTAAATGAAAGCTTATTTAAAAAGAAGCCCAGTTCAGTTGTAAGAGGGAAAAATAGGTGTATCTAGAGCCTAGAGTCCAAAGTCTGTTAAGTCTTGCAACAAGCCTATTCACATGTTAGTGCCAAACGATCAAGGATAAATAGGTAATATCGGGGGCCACTGTGCCAAGATTTCAACATTGATTTAATAATTCTTCCACTTAGTATGCATAAAGGCTTTCCTGTTAAACCTACTGTAACTATAGTATAATATTCACTTTTGGAATCCATCCTCAATTTATTGATAACTAGCTTATATCCACGGCTTCACCCGCGTTAATTTAGAATTTGACATAATTACAAACATAATTCGAAAGACACGTGGCGCCATCTATTACCATAAGAACGTTATTGTTCTTTTCCTCGGGAACAGTATTTTTTTTCCGGAACAAAAGGTACTTTATGTCCGTTTCTGTACACTAGACAACGTATATGCAAAATTTCAGGATGATCGGTTCAGTGGTTTAGGCGTGAAAAGATAACAAACAAACAAACTTACTTTCGCATTTATAATATTAGTTAGGATTGTTCGTCGAGCTCTAAAGTCAACTAAAAGATCGATTATAGATATTTGGTGATATTATGTCTGTAATCATTACAGTAGGGTAGGTAGGTAGGGCTAATAGGGATATCAGTATTGCAGTATGTAGCTATCAATGGACGTAGATCACTAGTCCTATGCTATCACTACTTACCTAACTTTAGACTTGAGGTTGAGGCTCTATTATTTGTTCTGAATATACCTGATCTACAAATAATCCTCAAAAAAAAAATACTGGGACACTACCCGTAAGGCATACAATTCAAAAGTTAACAATAGTATCGCCTCGAAGAAATAACATTAATAATAAAAATAAATTCGACTTTATCGAATCCAGCAGCCTATCATGATTAATGTACAATATAACACCTCCCATTGATAAGAGAGTACCCACTAATGATGATAGAGATGAGTCTGGTGTCAATGCAATGTAATCTTGCCTGGGATTTGACCTGTGAAGAAAAATTATGAGCAAAATAGGAACGAAAGTAAAAAACCAAAACGAAAGTTATGTTTAGAGAGTGAAATAAAGAAAAGCGTTAAAAAAAAAACCGTTTAAGTTTTTTTTTTAACGCTTTTCTTTATTTCACTCTCAAAATTATGAGCAAAATAGGAACGAAAGTAAAAAACCAAAACGAAAGTTATGTTTAGAGAGTGAAATAAAGAAAAGCGTTAAAAAAAAAACTTAAACGGGACAACGGGAAATATAACACAAGATTTTAACTTTAATGAAAATGGCTATCATGAAATTAATAACAACAATGAGGCACAATAAAAGACTCACATACAGAAACAACAAACGACATTTTTAACGACTATATCGGAGCAAATGTGAACCGGAGTCATGACAACGATTAGACAAAAGCTTTTGACGGCACAAACACTCGTTTTGGGGACAATCATTATGAGAAAATCTTACAAATGACTAAAACACGGTAATAAAGACATTCATAGATGTACACAATGTACTTATGGACGACACTCACGTTTATGATGTGTATCTTAGAATAAAAGTACCGCTTTACTGTGAGATGCCGCAGGAGAAACCTGATTGTTATAACTAGCAAAGTTGGGTAGAAACAAATCTGCAACACCCTTACCTCGTTTCATCTTAAACGACGCAAAAACAAAAACAAGTTTAGAATTAAATAAGAAAAAAATAATCAGCTTATAAAATCAACACAATTAACTGATTAGCGAGAAACTAATGGCTGAATATAAAATTGATACTATAAAAGAATCTCAAAATGAGAATTCTCATTAACAGCTAGAAGAAGACAGACTTGATTAAACAGATGTAATCAAATCAAAAATGTAAATTGCAACGTAAACTTTTAACGACTAATGATTAGAATTGAGATAGACTAAAAGAAACCCAACAGTAATGATGCAATGTCTAAACAAAAAGCAACCCGAACAAGGAGACACGGTTCAATAAGACAAAATTAATTAATAAGATTAAAAACTGAAAAATGACCGCAGTAGGCGTATCGCGAATCATACAACATTAATAACGCAAACGTTACGATTTAGATATGCGTACGCGTCGAACTGAACAATGACACAACATAACTGTTGTCAAGATTTTTTTGCTAGACCATTCGGTACTTTATGTCCCGTATATAGTCAGTAAATCGTTACTGCGTACATATTTGGCACTGGGTCCCTCTTTAAGTTTACCGCTAAGCACATGTATTAGCGCTGCGATGTCTCCCTGAGCTGAATTGTAAATCGTATCGCATAAGTAGATTACATTTTCTGCTATTTCTACGGGTCCATTGTCGGTACTTGGAAGGATGGCGGAATAAGGCTACTGTGCGGACTAATTAGTTAATTTATTGGTGCTGGAGGATGCGAGTGTGATGATGATGATTCGAGATTGTTAGCTGGAAATTTTAAGTTGAATTGAATTCTGATTTACGTGTGGCAAGTATAAACAATTTCTATGGGAAATTGCTTCATCTACGACGAGTTCAAATTAAATAAAGAAGATGGTTTGACAAATTCATCAATTTCATTATTCAGAAAGATGATTAAGTTGAACTGTTTTCAGCTTTTAGTTTCCATTTGAAATTTTGTCAGTACTTTGCTTTCTGTTGTCATTTCCATCACGTTTCTGAAAAACGAATTAAACTCAAATTCTACTGGGACAAGACAAGTGAATGCAAAGAATGTGAAGATTGCATAAACTCTTCATGCAATTGGAACGTTCTTGCTCAAACATTCCTGATTAAAATATTAATGTTGTACAAGTAATATCTAAATATAGAATGAAAATTCAATTGCTTATATCAATCACGCGTCGACACCAGTCGAGCACCTGTTTGTAGATCGCGACCGAGAAATCTTGATCGTTGCTGTTCGCAGCCGTTCAGAATGCGCGTCGCATCGCGCACAGGACATTCGCGCGACTGGACCAGAGAATGATTGCTATTCCACGTATGTCCTCGTATAATTATAAAATATGCTGCGCCCCGTGCGCTGACAGATGGCCCACTCTATGGTGATGCCAGCTCATGGGATATGTCAACTAGAATTATTGTTTTTATGAATAAAAAACATGTTTAATGGATGATTATGCTTGTTACTTTTTTTTCAAAGGCTTTACCAAGACGATATAGTAAGTAGCCTCTTTATTTAAAAAAAATGGTAGTGTTTATTTGGAGACCACGGTTTTGACCACATGGAAAAAAATATTGTTTGAGAATAATTCAGAAAAAATACCTTACAATTTGGGAGTGTCAGTAATTTAAAAGCTGGCAAACCCTTACCACCAACTTTATCCAATACACAATTATTTATATGACAGCTAAGCTATTGTCTCTTTTCGTACATTTACGAAATTTTTAAACGTTCGTTGTACCTACAATACAAATGTAATTGCGAATTCTGACAGCGAATGCGCTTTTTGTTATTTTATTTGCAGAATCAAGCAGTTTACTTGGAAAAGATTTTTTAGGAATTAGTCATTCTTCATTTTCTCTGATTAAAATCTGAATTTATTTCAAATGGTCAACATCCTTTGTGTGCGCTACATTACTTTGCATACGTTTTGACACTTGGTAACTTAAGCAGGAAAATTAAGAAAATCACGTAATAATGTGCTCATTGGGGGTTTTCCGTTTAACAGTTAATTTACCTTAAAAAAAACATAGTTGAGCATATACCAGAAGATCTAAGTTTAGGAATTATATTTTGGTTTTCGGTTTGAATACTCTTCGACAATGGTTATAAATCTTACACTTCATTATTAATTTTGGTTTTAAATAAGTATGCACTGAGAAACATTAAAGGAACCTCTCAACCAATACAGAAACATAGCAATACTAAATTTCTTCTCCAATTTAGTACCAATACGTAAGACAACTCCTGTAACTCAGGAAACAAACTATTCATACCAATAAAAACCCATTTTTTATTTTCCAGTAAGTAGGTGTATTATAAGCAAATGTATTCAAAATAGAATATGTTCTGTCCTGGCATAAAACCAAGAAAGCTTTCTACGAAAAGAAACTTGTACAGGATAATGAGCCAAAACGCAATAGTATGTAAAATCATTTTTGCACAGTTTAAATGCAGGACACGTATCTACGAACATTTAATAAACTATTTGTGAGTCCATTTTTCTATGTAAAGTGGGTAGGTTAGTAAAGGGTACTGCACACTTTTTCAAATCGGTACTTTTAATTCGACAGCATTTATGGAACAACAAAAACGGCCTACGGCAATTAATACTAGTATTTGTAGTAGTAGAAGTTACTAGTACTGCTAACTGCATCGTTGATATATCGGTTGCAAGCGTGACTGTGGTCCTGGGTTTGATTCCCAGGTCGGGCATAGAGTTATTAGGTTTTTCCATCAGGAATTTCTCAGTAGCAGCTTTGGAGTCTGGATTTGTGCCTGGTTGATGGCGATAGGCTCGCCCCCTATTATATGGGACTTAAACATAACTGGTGAAATGTGTGTTTACTTGTACAGTAAGGTAGCGGGCCTTACTCTTCGGGAATTACAGGCGTGGTGTTATGTAATTAGTACTACACATTATCGTCTTTCCTTCGACTCCTATCGATCGGCATACTTCGTCGACAGATACCCTTGCTGAAACATGTATTTTATACCTTGGCGTGGCACAAATTGAGCTAACCCGATCGGTTTTTCTCGAGCATAAGTACCTATAAAATTTTGCAGCCTGACTTTGCCGACCCGAACAATTAGTGGGTAGCATCCTTTATAATCTATTTACAAATAATATTATTCGAATTATGTGGAACAATTTGTATATGGCAACCGCAGTGACACATCATCAAATGTAGCGTGGGATACCCCTCATTCGTTTTGAGAAAATGGGCATTGATCACCACGCTTACTCACTTCACGTTGCTGATTTCAGAATACGTTTTTTTTTTTAAATACTAAAGAGGCTTGCGTTTGGCCGCAACTCGCCTGATGTAAAGCGATGACGTGGCCTAGGGTGGAGCGAGCTTGCCTAGAAGAAATAGAATCACTCGAGCTTTGAATAGATCCAGATTATGATGGTCAAGGAACAGAGAAGCCGGCAGTGAATTCCACAGACTGGCGGTTCGCACAATAAATGTGGAAGCATAGCGCTTTGCTTGGGTCCGTGGAACTTCAACCATATTACGGTGACGCTTCGCCGTATCTCTACTCGTCCGATAGGCTTCCAGCTTCCTCATGATGTGTTCCCTCAGAAAATGTATGAATATATCTGCTATAGTCACATCTCATTAATTTTCCAGAATTCGTATCGGCTCCGTTAAGCCATCAGGCATCACCACTAATAGTAGCTCAAATGGCAGCAGTAGGTATGTATGGCTCTATGGACAGTTAGAGAAATTAATTGTTTTACAATTGACAGTTCTGATTTATGAACACGGGTAATTTAAGTTGGCTGTCAAATTGCTAAAAATTTAATTTCCCTGTATTTACTAAATATTGTTTAATTAGTAACTTAAGTTGTATGTGTAATAAGATTGGAGCATTCTATTAATTTCATGACCGAATCTGTAAACAGCATATCGATAATATCCATTCACCTGAATGTGTCTGTAAAACTTATTACATTTATACTACTGAGCAATTACAGTCAAGCGCTGCTAAATTTTCTAAATAATATCTCAGTAAGTTGCATTTCCAGCAGGCTTTAAAAGCTCAAAGAATATGCAAAGATAAAATTCCTCACAGCGAACTACGCTAGGAATGGATTGTTTCATTCGAAACGCAGTCACGGCTCTAAAATTATGTTCAGTCCTAAAAGGCAATCCCTAACAGCTTAGTAACGTGTCTGTACTTATTAAATCATGAATCAGTTTTGTATTGCACCAACGTTAGGCTAGGGCCTGATGCAAGGGCCACAATTAGCTAAAGTCTCATCACCCATTCCTGGCCGAACGTCAGTAATCGACATTTTATCACTCAGACTATGAACACGTATAAATACAACATGCCACTAGCCCATTTAACGGCTAACATATGAATGCAAAAACGATTAATATCTCAGCTCCCACACTAAGGGCGCTAATATAAAATTCTGCATCCGATGCGCACAGTTACGCATACAACAAAATCCATTTCGCGCATCCGGCTGTGCGTTTGCGCATTCAACACGCAAGCGCCATCTGTGACAAGAAAGCGCATAACCTCATTAGAAACCTAACACACAAATTGAGCTCAGCTCATCTAATAATATTATTATACATATTCAAAAGGGCTCCTTTCGTAATGGTCGAAATGACCCGCATTCGGCTTTTAATAGTCCAATTAACATTTGGAGTCACGTTTTCAAAAGACAATGGCCATCTTCGTGGGGGCAGCGTTGCCTGGCACATTGGCAGAGGCGAGCTTTCCATATTAATGTATGTTTGTTAGCGGTAAAACACGTACTGATGACGTAAACCCGCAAGCATGTGCGGGTTGGCTTATACTTTCTGTTGAGGTGGGTTTCATTAGGTTGTTTTATAGGATTAATATTGCCTTGTACCTAACATAAACCTTTGGGTACGTCTTGATAGAATTTGAATAAGCTGGCCGTTTCTGCTAAATTTTTGAAGCGTCACACGGTATTAATTCTCAGAATTTCCTATGACTAGACTTTGAAGGTGTCTTATGTTACAAACACTACATCCATTCACAGACTACGGGTGGTCTTCAAGAATCATTGAAGCACTTAATTTTCCATCGGTAGCATATACTCATGTGGTCTTGACCTTATGTTCAAGTGCTTTATAGGGCGTATCACATTCCCTATTCTGGTCGTCCACAATCAATATATTAAGTAAGACTAATGAGTACCTAGTATCCATTGCCTAACGAATCATCAAGTAGTGTATTGACGGGTAGACTACACCTTGCGCCATATTGCGATTCATTAGTTGTTTCCAATTGTATTGTTCTCAGAATATCAGAACCGTTGTTTACAGTAACCGTCTGTACGGTTCTGTTAACGACACTTTGAAATAATTAATGACACGTCAATTTCGTGGCAGAGGACTTACAGTGAATCGTAATTGAATGATTGTATTAGCTAAATCGGAAATCAGGGTTATATGGTACTTTTTGGTGGTGTTTGGTCTAATTTTTATGCGACCGATATAGCTGTCCATCTTTGGAAATTCGAAGAAATCCAGTTTGCAAGCGCGACTGCTGAGCATGAGGTCCTGGATTTGATTCCCGGGTCGGGAAAAGTGCTATTGGATTTTTCCATCAGGAATTTTTCAGTTGCAGCCACACGGAGTCTGGATTTGTGCTCGATTGATGGCAATAGGCTAGCCCCTTATTAAATGGAACTTAAACATAACTGGCGAAACGTGGATGTACTATTAGGTACACCTCTGCCAAACTCTTCAGGGATTGCGTGATGTTATGTAGTATCTTAAAATTTCCGTCTTCCACACGGGTGAAGCCGCGGTTAAAAGCTAGTAACAAAATAATTATACATCCAACTGGTTTAATTGGCCAAGTGTTGTTTACAAATTAGTTCATTTCAACCAGCATTAGTCGATTATCTAAAATCGATTAATTTAACACTCGAATTATCGATTTAAATAAACATAAGGCAAGTTATAAGCAAATTCTTAGCCTATTGACCTTTCTTATGTGAGTCGTTACTTAAATGGTTTTCTAATTAAATTAAGTTTCTCTTATAAGGTAAAGCAGGTATATTAATTGTATAGAAGCTACTTAAATAATATCTTATGACTTCAAATTGCTGGTTTAAGTGCTAATTAATACTGGATAATTAAATTATTCATTTTAATTGGAGATTAGTAACCCTGATTTAGAGGGAGTAATTTACTTAATTTATACTATATTTGTTACATGCAGATTTGTACAGTGGTGTTGGCCCCGACTTAAGTAAGTAAGTCGTGGGTTCGAACCCAGGCAGGCGCATTACTTTGTGTAATTTATTTCATCAGCACTGCTCTCAAAACGGTGAAGGAAAACACCGTGAGGAAACCGGCATGTCCTAGAACCAAAAATTCGTAGACATGACTGTGACATCTACCAACCCGCACTGGGCCCGCGTGGTGGATTATAGCCCATTCCCTCTCCTAGTGAGCTGGCCTGTGTCACAGCAGTGGGAACATTATAGGCTGATTAATGATAATTACGATGATGAGGATAAGAACTTGAATTTACTCTATTGTCATAAGTTGAACTTAAAACAAGTGACTGTCTAGTTTGAGAGTATGACGTGTTTAACCACATTGTCACAAAAACAAATGTCAGTGCTTTTGAAGCGAATCTCACCAAGGAAATAAATGATTTTCAATTCCCTTCAGATTACACATCTCAAAAATCGCGCTGATTTCGGCAGAGTATTTGACGACTACAAACTATTGTACTTCCAAAACATTCTATGGACTATTTAACGTTTAAAAGCTTGGTGACAATCATCATCAAAATGGTATGAACTATTCAAACACACACTCACATACACACATAATTCACTTACACCAAATACACACCCTCATAATACTTACCTCCCACAACACTGAACTTGCCGCAACTACTAACAGGTGTATTGCTTTAGTACGACCTGACATTGTTACTCGGGGTGGGGACCTGGTGTCCTATAACACAGGCTATTAGCCTAGCTTAGGCACCAGTCTCCCACAATATTGAAGTATTTTTTAATATAATTTACTAAACAATATTTCCATGTAATCTTTAAATATTGTGGTGAGAAAATAAATGAATTTATTATTTATTTATTTATTATTATTTTCAGAAAGCCTATTATAAAGGTTTCTGTTTTCAGTATAAAAACAAATGTCAGTGCTTTTGAAGCGAATCTCACCAAGGAAATAAATGATTTTCAATTCCCTTCAGATTACACATCTCACAAATTTTGCTGATTTCGGCAAAGTATTTGACGACTACAAACTATTGTACTTCCAAAACATTCTATGGACTATTTAACGTTTAAAAGCTTGATGACAATCATCATCAAAATGGTATGAACTATTCAAACACACATGATTTCATGATTTCCTCGAACTTGTTTACGCTTGTTACAACTTTTGCTACGTACTAGGAAATACATTATTTAAAAATAATAGTTCACACCGTGTCAACATTTTTATCACATCAAAACTCAAACATAACTCTGAACTTTTCGAAAACGTTGATCAAATCAGGTCTTTGCCACATTAAACTTGCTTCCCGCCAATGGTTACTTTTGCTTATGTAACGTTATATGTTTATTCTGATAAGGTTCCAAGCATAGTTGAGGTGTTCTCTGGCCAACTGTGCAACATTACAAATGCGGGATTAACCGTCCGATCGTCAGATTCGATCAATTGTTATAATTCATCTTGATTTATGTTCGCGTGTAGTGCACGCCAAGTGTCGTAAATTAACGAGTTAACTACTAAACTTGACTCTCACTACACTTTGACGTTTGGATATCATTTGTCAATGGAATAGTAATTGGTGGGTTAGATTTCGTTGAGTTTTGTTAACGTGCTGTCTCCAATTGCAACAAACTAATTGCATTCGGATAATGACTACGGACTCGAACAGCTAAACTGAAATATCAATTCACATTATATTGTGTGGGTGGATGGTATATGCCAGATAGGCATGTCTGCCTTATTTGTCTGAAGACCTTGTTTTTTTTTAAAAAAAAAAACGTTTCCACGTTGCGCTTTTCTATGACTCGAAGGGAAGTTTTATAAGAAAGACGATGATAGTTCGGATGATATTCGAATTTAACAAGACATGATAGTTCGGATTTTACAAAAGGCTTATGCCTGTATTCCTTAAATTCTATTTGTTTCTTAAATTATTGCTGAAATGTCCTGAAGCAATGACGACACATTTCAGTATGAAAACTCCTTACAGATTCTTCACGTGCTGAATTATCTTCGGGACCAGCGAAACCTTGCTCATTTTTCGAGCATTTTTCTACATATTTTGAAGACCGATTTTGCCGAAGCATACTGAGTATGTGAGACCCCATAATCATGACAACACTAGACAATACCAACTGCCAAGCAGCTCCTACGCAAGAAATTAAAATTCACTGCATCCTCTCAATCCACCGCTGATAAAATCATCTACCAATAAACCCATCTAAGACGAAACCCATTAATTTATTGGGTCATCGCACTACAGAACACTATGACATTTCCGTACACGTCTATACCCTAATTAAGTAACATGTTGACAATAAAATGCCTTATTTTAGTACCCAACAATTACCAGATGGACTCTTTTATATTTTTACCCATCTGACTTGCATCGAAATAGTAAGATTATTACTATAAACAGTTTTTATTGGCAACAAAAGGTGGACTAAGCGGATAGGGGATTCTCCTTACGCATACAAAATAGGTTTTTAATTATTACAACCAAGCTCGGAATAACGAAAGGATATTGGTATTCTCAGAAACTTCGTGTTGGTTGTAAAATGGTAACTTGTTAACTGATCCGCTTGCTACCTTTGTTTTAAAGACAAAAGAATAATTTAGGAATCGCACGGGGGTCATATTAATTGGAAGATTTTTTGCTGTGATATTTTCAATTAACACTTCTGTGGTGGAACTTAATGTGACGAATACTGATTGACGGAAAAGTCTTTACGCTTAGTCATTGATTGTAAAAAAGCATTATCCCTTTTTATTTTATTGTTTGGCAAATTATTGGAAGCTCATTGGAGAAGCTCGTGGCTAAATAATAACAGCCGCTCGGGTCGATCTTCAGGTTATGCCGCAATTACCAAGGTTGGTCTGTTGATGGGTGCCCATCACTACGCTAAGCCGTTGGTGCCGGCTGTCATTCATATTTGACAGTCGTTACAGGTAGTCAGTGGCCCGAAAGTCTTACCAAGGGGAATGTATTACCCAGTACCTACTAACTGGGTTGTGGAGGTGAGATAGGTAGTCGCTCCGTGTAAAATACTGGTATTCAGCTGCATCCGGTTAGACTGGAAGGCGACCACAACACAGTTGGGAAAAGGCTATGCAGATAATGATGTTTTGCCAAAATTAATAAACACTGCTGGACCTTACTGGTTTAACTCCACTGATTTGTGTTTTGAAACTGATTATAATTATTCAGCTGCTAATTGCCTAGCGAAGACCGGTGTTTAAAGCCTTTGCAAAGTGATAAATTTCACCTTCTTTAGAAAAATGTCTTACACACTCCAACTTCAAAGAAACGAATTTAAAGAGTAACGAGTTTGTACCAATTTAAAACAACAACCAAATTACTTACTTGAGTTAATAAGATTCTAACAACAAGTGACAATTGGAAGCAAGTAAAAGCGATTTAATTACATTGAACAAGTCTGAGCAAATTAAACCACTGTTAAGGGGACTGGATTACGTTAAATCGAAACATCGAACTTTTTTCAACATAAACTAGACTGTTAGTCATTACTTCTTGGATTTCGCTTCGAACTGACTTATAGTGCTTGTATCTTATGGCATTTAATTGATCCCGAGCTTATATCCCCATTCATAAACTTGCGATACGTTCGAAACGTAAAAAAATACTCCATTGCTTTTTCTGTTCGAGGACTGAATTCCACAAGTCTTTTGAAACAGCATTGGATGTTCTCAAACGCGGGATTGTAGTGTAAATTGAAGGCTGTTCGTTGTGAATAAGGTGACGGTCGAGATTTCTCGTTTTCTTTAATTTATTTTCCTCCGGGAGGTGTCTAATGACCTGCTGCGTGTGGCCCGACATTTTTATCGACCAGTGAGGAGCTTTGACAATATTTCTCGAATATTAATGTCGATACTGTATCTCAAACCAATAGGTATATATAAATAACGGCCTCGAATTCTCGGATATATATTTAAACTAATTGAGTTGCATGTATTTGCAATTTTAACAGAATATTACAGAGTGTTGTCGTATTTTTAGTTGAGATAAAACTAGATGGAAATTGGTATTGTGAACAAATGAATATGTATGCTTGCGTCTGTATGGCGATAAGTTTAACTACAATACTGTCGATATCGGGAATATTCGATGAATAAACTTGTGTTTTTATGTTGTAAATGTGTTGTTTTAATAACACTGTTTTGTGCAGTTAAAATTCAATTTCTGAGACAGTGTTATGTATCGGGACACCTTGTACCAACTACGGTCCATTGTACTGATACTCGTGTACCATCGACTTATATGGAAAAGCTCTTAGGTGGATCTTCAAAGTTCAGTTTAATTTATTTAAGTACCTACATACAGTTTTTAATTAACTCAGCTACCTTCATAAAACTAATTGACTTTTATAATGAAAATTATTTTAAAGGCTACTTATTTTTAATGATCATCCGTCAATATTACTAAAACTTCAAAGTTTTTTAAGTTTAAGCATTCCGTAACTATCAAAAACCGAACCCAAAAATCTATTAACAAACAGTTCTACGAAAAACCTAGTACCCAAAGGCGCTAAAAGCCGAAAGCTGGCCCAGAGAGTGACCAATAAAAAAAATTAAAAAAATAAAACTGGCATGGGCCATCGCGAGGTGTAAAATAAACAGTCGAGTTTGCCATTAAGGCCTGGTCCTTTGCTTGTATTAATTTGTATTTAAGTGTAGTGTACAAGATAAAGTAAATATATGGGCACAGCGCGGCCGGGTCGGCTCTTGTTACGTGTACGATTGCTATGCTGTTGGGACCTTTTTTTTTTGGTACTCTGTGGTATTAATTAGGAATGTCTGTTTCGGTCGTGCTCTTGAGGCTTGAGTCACTATTATGTGTTGTGTGGATTGTTAATTCTTTTGGTTACTAATTTGGAAATAAGATAACAAAGGAATTGACTATAATAATGTTCTTGTTGTTGTCATTGGTCGTCTTGAATTTGCACCTACTTGAGTGCTCTAAGTACATTTGAAAGATTTTTGTCTAATCAATCAATAAGGCATTAATGTGATGTTTAAATGAGCTTTCAAACAAAATACATTATTTTCGCCTTTCAAACTTTCTTGAAACAGTAGAAAAGGGAAAAGCATTCCCTTAATGATTAATTCCCTTATTTGAGTCCACTTCCTATAATCACGGCATAACATATTTTCTTTTATAATAAACATTCAGCCAGTATCTCTGCTATAATTCAAAACAAAATATCAATAGCAAGTACTTCCCATCGTGTATCGTGTATACATACACGTAATAGTTCGTGACATCGGATGACTTCGGTGACACCTCGACTGTGCTCATTAAGGGTGAAAGTTTACACAAAGGAACGAATATTTACTTGACGCCCATACAAATACTTGTATGCTCATATGTAATAAACGGTATTTTATGTAGTTAAGGTGGACGGAGTGGACGAATAAATTTAAGAAATTAGTAAATAATTATTCATCGATCCAGAGCCGGATAAACGCTTTAGCTAATATGACAAGGTCTGTGCCTACCGCATCTAGATTTTTCCTGCAACCTATTGAATTTCATCAACCGAGGAAAGCTGTTTAATGAATTCATCACATTGCAAGTTTTTTTTTTATCTTTTATTATTCAATAAACACTGTTAAAACTCCAATTTAAAAAAAAAAAACGTAAACACACCGTTACAAACCATCGCGAGTAAAAGTAAAACTGTAATTTTTACTTTTACATTACTAAAAGAATCGTAATTTAGTTAACGAAAAACCATTACTAAAAGAATCATATTTGTAGGAAGTAGGCACTACTGTCATCGATCAGTATGATGGAGGTCCTTTTAGATACGAAAAGGTACTAAAAAATAATCACTCAATTCACATCACAGCTAATGGAGTGATTAACCAAGACTCAATTAATAATTCACAAAACTATCCTGTGTTCATACTATAAATGCAGCATTAAACATCGCATCCTGATATTCTGGCAGAGACCGTCTACAAATACTAAACTAACAGTCTAAACTTCTTTAAATTCTCCACCTTGAGCGAGGAAGAATAAGAAGAAATCATAAGAAAGTCAACTGGACCAGAGAAATTAAATGATATCATGCAAATATCCTTAAAGAGCGCAAAATATGTGAATTGTTTAAATATGCAATTTAAATAATTTAGATTAAGTTTGTGTCGTGTGGGCGTAAAGGAATGACAAGTGGGCGAGTGTGAACAAGATTAAGATTAGGGGTTCCGTTTCAATACTTATTTTATTTGTTTGTTTGTTTAATTTTGTTATTCAATCTTATGCAAGTTTTATGTATGGGTAGACCTTCGTTATGTTGGTATTTTAATACTGCGATATCACCTACAGCTACACCCTACAATATTATCGATGTGGTTCTGACAAACCCGCGTTGTGCTCGGAGTTTTTTGGCCAAATTTGGATATGCTAGCCACTTGAGAACCCATGAAAGAACAGCATACTAAGGCTCTCGACAAACACCCTAGGAAGCCATCGAATGCAGTCGCTTTGGCTGAAATCGGCTAGATGGCATCATCATATTCATCATCATCACTGCGAGAAGTTCGGCGCATCCTGAATAGTCAGCCACACTGCTCTCTGGATAATTTTACCTCGAGATAACGTCATCAAGTCGTCATCAAACGACTCTCTCTCACGACTCATCGAACGTAGACGTCTACGTTCGATGAGTCGTGAGTCGTTTACGTCGAGGTGAGATCTCTAGCTAAAACCCATCTTCAGAAAAGGTCTATTTGAAGTCCTTTTCGTTTGTAGGTAAGCTTTAGCCGCACGAAAACACCTTATAAACCACAATATTTGAAAATAAAGTGTTTTCTAATCATGGGATCTGGAGGCGATAGTCCTCGCGCGCCTGCATGAATGGCGCGCGGAGGCACTACGTCGGGGGGAAACTCCGCTGCCGCGGCAAATTGCCGCTCAGCGGACAGACCTCCGGCGTGATATCATGGCGACATGGAGAGAGCGACTGTTGCAACCCCGTGCAGGGCACGCTACCATAGTGGCGATAAGTCCCCTCTTTGAGGAGTGGCTAGAGAGGCGCCACGGCGCCCTCACCTACCGCCTGACGCAGATCCTCACCGGACACGGTTGTTTCGGGAGGTTCTTGCACCGAATCGGGCGGGAGGAAACGCCCGGGTGTTTCCACTGCGAGGATCGTCCGGAGGACACGGTGGAGCACACCGTAGAGGTCTGCCCCGCTTGGGCGGAGCACCGCCGTGTCCTTGTAGCGGCGATTGGCGGCGGCGATCTCTCGCGTCCGGCCCTGGTTCAAGCCATGGTCCGGAGCGAGAGGGAATGGGAAGCCGTCACCACCTTCTGTGAAGCAGTCATGCTAGTGAAGGAGGTGGCGGGACGTGAGAGGGAAAGAACCTCACGTCCCAGCCGCCGCGGGAGACGCCCTGGGCGTCGGGGGTCACGTGGTGGCTCCCGGCCACCGTAGGCGCGGGCCTGTGGACGGCGAGTTATGGGCTAGCTCGCCGTCCGGCCGTCTTATGACGACAGGCCGTGTCGACGGCGCGTTCGTGTTCCACGCGCGCCTCAAAGAGATGTCAGCAACCGAGTAGGGGTCCGCATGGGCCGATGCCTGCCAGAGCTGCGGGACTGTTCGAAAGAGACACCGTGGCCCTGGAACACAAAGGGCAAAGAAGGAACATGGATGGGTTTTAGTCAGTACAAGTCTGACACTCCCTTCCGCTCCGCCCAGAGTGGGGGGGGTCATTTGATGATTTCCCATCCAAAAAAAAAAAAAAAAAAAAAAAGTGTTTTCTAATCATTTGTATTGGCACGTTTAGCTATAAATAAGCATTACTTCTAAGTGTCCACAGCTCACTATCATCATCTGCCTAGCATTTTTCCTAACTATGTTGGGGTCGGCTTTCAGTCTAACCGGATGTAGGTGAGTACCAGTATTTTACATGAAGCGACTGCCTATCTGACCTCCAGTTAGTACTGGGTAATATGGTACCCCTTGGAAATACTGGTTGTCAGACTTGCGGGCCACTGACTATTTATAACCACTGCCAAAGATCTACAAATGGGAGCTGGGACCAGTAGCTTAACGTGCTTTTCGAGGCACGGAGGAAACCCGCTATTAGTAATGATATTATAAGTGTTCACAGCTATATTTTTTAATATTTCTAAGGAACCCAACACCACAGAATTAGGTATTAACCAGATTATAGCACTAAAAACAGATTTAGCCCCCCATTAACTAGCAATCTGTGTTAATTGCTATGCAAATTCCATCACCATTAACTATAAACTCTATCATTTATATGTATGTGTGAAATACCTCGTGTGTGCGATGAAAATCAATGGAGTCTCTCATTGGACTATAAAAATGAAATGGACACAAATGTCGAAATATAATAAATGCTTTTGGGAACCCATTATTTCAAGCTAGGTTTGTCAGCGACAGTCTTGTTATAAGACATCATCATTTGCCTAGCCTTTTCCCAACTTTGGAGGTGTCGGCTTTCAGTCTCCCCACATGCAGCTGAATACCAGTATTTTACATGGAGCGACTGCCTATCTGACCTCCACAACCCAGTTAGTACTGGGTAATACAATACCCGTTGGTAAGACTGATTGTCAGACTTTCGGCCACTGATTACCTGTAACGGCTGTCTAAGATCTACAATTGACAGCCGGGACCAACGGCTTCCGAAGCACGGAGGAAACTCGGTATGTAAAGGGTGGTCACCCATCTACGGCCCAATCTAGCCAAGCATGGTTTAACCTAAAGATCACTGCACGACAACGTCTCTAGTTCTTTGGTTAATCATCACATAACATAACATCACGGCAGTAATTCCTGAAAGGTTAAGCATAGGCGTACCTAATAGTACACCCATATTTCGCCAGTTATGTTTAAGTCCCATGTAATAGGGGTCGCCCCCTATTGTCATCAATTGTGCACAAATCTAGACTCCGTGGCTGCGACTGAGAAATTCCCGATAACACTTTGCCCGACCTGGGAATCGAACCACGGACCTCATGCTCAGCAGTCGCAGACCACGAGTCTCTTCATCACCTTGTTCCCGATTCGATCCCTAACATGTCCGTATGGGTAACTTAATTCTTAATGTGTTTCGTTCCGTATATTTTTCTTAAAAGCGACCAATTTGTCACTAATTAAGGTTTGGGACTTTATCTTTATTAGGGCATTTATTTCGTAAACATTGAGATAATGCTCTTGTATATCGCTTTGGAGTGTGACAAATAATGTTACTTCGAATCAATGTAAATTAAACCTTTTTGTCAAGATTTAAAGTTGTAATTCGATTGTTTTCAAGAGGTATTAAAAGCTCTGCCTTTAGTCCTATACCATTAAGTATCTAAAGTAATCCTTATAGTTCTAAAACTTGAATATTGAATGTCAATTTAAATAAAACCAAAAAGTTTTGATGACTTTATTTTATAACAGCATCCTTTTGTTTTAACGATACTTATGAACCAATGACTTTACAAATTCTCAATCCGTCTTTTTCCTCACAAATCACAACACTGAAGAAAAAAACCTGTATATAACAATAACTAACACAATAAAGAAGAAACACTTTGACCCCACATTGCACCGAAATAAAATTATGATCGTCGCTCGAAAAATCCAAAGATTCCATAAAATAAATTAGAATTTAATCTAAATGAAACACGTTAAAGCTAAACCAACAAACATAACCGGGCATTATTTACGGCCAAAAGCTATGGAAAGAAAAAAAAAAACATAAAATACCTTATAATGACAAAGAATTAGTGTATGCCATATACATAATTTCTATAGGAGAGTTAAAATTAACACCGGCTCATTTAAGACGAGGGAAATTAATTTTTTTTATCCTTTTTTATGTGGCATTTATGGCCATCGTAAACCTGAGCTCGGTACCCCTTTTAAAATGTTGTCACAGGATTGCTGGATTTAAAACTTCGAGGACTTATAAGTTTTACTTTGAATATTAAGTTTGTATTATATGAAGAATTGTCGATGATTAAACGGAATTATAACGGAGTAGATAAGATCTTGGTGAGTTTCTGAGTGTGAGAAAATCTTTGTCATCCCACGCGATTTTAACGGCGTCAACACAAGTATAGAGTTTCTTCTTGTAGATAAAAGATAAGCTGTGCATATTGATAAGTGTTATGTTAATTATTTCATTTCAATCAGCATTTAATGATTTTAGTTTCTTTTATGTTTGTGCATACGTTTCCTCCGTGCCTCAGAAAGCACGCCGGTCCCGGCTGTCATTTGTAGATCTTTGACAGTTGTTACAGGTAGACAGTGGCCCAAAAGTCTGACAACTAGTCTTACCAAGGGATATCGCATAAACATTAGTACTAACTGGATTCTGGAGGTCTGATAGGCAGTCGCTCCATTTAAAATACTGGTACTCAGCTGCATCCGGTTAGACTGGAAGCCGACTGATTGGGAAAAGGCTAGGCAGATGATGATTATGTTTGAGCATCGCTTTACACTAGCTAAACTTTTAAGACATTGACAACAGTTTTTTTTGTATTGGAGCCGTTGGAGTAAGTTACTAAGTCAGTTATGTAGCTAAATCACTAGCAACTTAGGCAAAAGCCGCCGTTTAGAATATTTTCAAGAATCTTGTCAGTTATGTTTCTAATTCTATTGGAAATGTTGGAGAATGAAGCCAAATCGGTAAATTTTCAAAATCACTAGGAACTTTACTAAATGCCCGTATTTTAGAAACTTTCTGTGAAGGAAGTTACGTCTTTTGGGATTCATAGGTTTTGACTAAGTACACAGTTGAGTTGGTACTCCCGAGTTCATTGAGGGTCAACCAGTTTTCACCCTTCATCATCAGCGTTTCGTATCCAGGTGATACCCGCAACCTTAACCAGGTCATCGGTCCACCCTTATGCCCTGAGATATAAGGTTGAAAACTGGTCGACCCTCCTCTACCGGCCGTGCACTCGGTAGTATCTCCATCTTCTGAGATTCTTGGCTATGGGATGTCCTACTGCGAGAAAACCGTTACTTATTAACATTTTATTAATTATACGGTCAACATTTTTGGAAGACGCGTTTATTTGTATGACTGTCTTCGAAAAGTAATAAAACAGTAGGTGTTGCTGTAATGTCTTCACAAACGAATTTAAACATGAATAGTTAATAATAAAGGTTCTAGTTATCATTGGTGGTAATAAAATTAGGTAATTTTAATGAGAATTTTAATAGATTATTTAAATTACTTTAATAATAATTAACATCTGTATAACTGACATCAAATTACAATTTATTCAATTAATGCAATTGCTTTGTATCAATCTAAAAAGCTGCACCCGGTTGTACTGGAAGCCGACTTCATCTTTAGGAAAACTGGAAAAAGCTAGGCAGGTGATGAGATGATGCGTTGTGTTAATTGAAACTGCCTCGTTTGTCTAGTCGTCGCACGCACAACTGTTCAGTATGTGGTCCTGGGTTCGTTTCTCAGGACGAGAAAAGTGTTATTGGGTTTTTCCCGTCAAGATTTTCTTCGTAGCAGCCACGGAGCTTGGATTGATGTCCGGTTGATGGCAATAGGCTCGCATCCTATTACATGGGACTCAAACATAACTGGAAAAGTAGGGTGTACTATTAGTTATACCTCTGCCTAACCCTTCGGAGACTACAGGCGTAATGTCATGTGTAATACAAAACTAAGGCAAACTACTGCGGCACTAAAATAGCTTTAACATTATCGATTAACAATAAATAGGCGTCACTTGTGAATAATAATTGTGCTCCTAGAATCAAAGTAAATAAAGTTTCAATTGTCCAAAAACAATGCATAATATATGTCTGTAAATCCTTAAAAATAAACATAACTAGTATCGGAGGATATAATTACGTGTAACACACACAAAACTTAAAACGTTCCTCCATCCCCACATACCGAAGATGTTATTGTGTTATTGATTACACCAAAGAAATCTTTAGGTGCCCATATCATTAATTATTTTAAAAAATCGAACAGCTAAAATCATTCAATCCGTACAGAGACTAATTACGGACGCGTGGCGGCCATATTGGAATCCGATAAAATAACAATTAAGGAAACATTAATGTATCGTACAATGGCGTAGCTTGTACTTGCGCCCGCGTCGCTCTGATAAATGACCTCTCCTTCGGGACGTTAACGGCGCGTATTTGATTTATAACATTATTTGAATTAAAAAAAACAAGAAGGAATTGTTTATTCAACCGTAATCGATCCGAAAGATCGTTTGGAATGTCGAACTCTCTAATTACGAGTAGAATCGTCTATTGTTCGTTCAAAAATGAAGCCTCGTTTGTTTTTTAGTTGCGTGTTCTTAGAACCTAATCAAGCATTATGTTTATGTCAATGTTAATTATTCATAGTTATGTTTGTGTGTACTTGGATTTGTATGACTTTCCCAATACACAAGTACTATAATTTATTGATCCTTTACTATCTGATTATCTGAATTTCGACGGTACGGTTGGCGGAGTGGCTAAGCGATTGACTGCGCCGCTCGCGGGTTTGATCCCCGGACAAATAGTTGTATGACCTACAGATAGTTGTTCCGGGTCTGGCTGTTTGTGTATGTGAGTTCAATTTTTGTAAACGCACCCACGATATATGAGAAATTCCTAGTGTGGGGTTAAGTTTAAAAAAAGGCTTGGTTCCCTGAATGACGAAGATGCTTCCGCCACTCTATTGCTTTTCAAAACTAACATAAGATAAGTATTGACTTGTATCAGTGCGCCCCATTTAGCAGTTGATAAAATGCTTAGCACTTATAGGCAGCAGGAGCAGCCAACCCTTTGGCTACCCTTTGGCTGCTTTTCACTTCGTCTTGTTTTTCCCAGTCTTTTATTTTATTTTCTCCTTCGGAAAATTGAGTAAGTGTCTTTACTTCTTTAGCATTAAAGAGATTGGTTAATTGCATCGGTGACAGTTATCGGGGTAAGCACGTTAAGTGCTAAGCGCTTAATGTGTCCAATACGTGTTGGGTTAAGTTCATTAAGAACGTGATAGGTGGCGCAACGTGTCACCGTTATCACGCTGTTTTAAACACGTTTTAAATCGTGATAACGCGTCGTTTTTGGGAAGTGTTTTTTTGGGTGCATCTCGTATGCCAGGTGCAACCTTCAGTGAGCTCGCGTGGTGAGTTATAGACCGCTTTCGCTCACAGGGAAGAAAGTAGCCCTTAGCAGTTGAAAAAGGAAGGTTACCCAAGACTTTGAACGAAAGAATTATAAAGATGGTACTTTTAACACCAAACGCCATAAAAAGAAGACTTACAATAGTAGAAAAGATTGAATCTTTTCTACTCTTGTAGGTTACCAGCATTTATCTTAAAAAATATTAAAAAAAAACAATACTGCATCCTATCCTAATCTTTGACACCATACAATAGACGCAGACCAAATTAACGACGACGAAATACGGGAAATACAATAGATGTCATAAGATTACAAGTTTTATGTTAATTAGCTCGATAATACAGAAAAACATCTAAGATTCTGGGCGTTGGTCACCATAATAAAGATAACGAATAGACAATTAAGTAAATCAACGGCTTGCGCTGTCAATAAAATCATTCCGGACCGGCCATAATTAAAACGATAGAATTTTGAAAGCAATCGATACCCGGCACACTTTTAATTACGATTCTATGCAAATTGACTCGATTGAATGTTGATTTTTTATATTAAGACAAGCAGGTTGTTGGCTTGTAACTTACGACTGCGACCAGTTGCTTTCGATAAAAATAATCTTTCATGTAGATACTGTGTTATTGTTAGAAAAGAATGCAATAATTTTGTGTGGTATAAAACGATATATTCAGTATGATTTCCGGTAATTTTGCCTGCAGTGGGATTTTCCACTGGCAGGCACGACAATATTTTGGCATATGTGGTTACTTATGCCAAAATATTGTCGTGCTAATTTTCTTCTTCTTCTTTTGGTATCTCTCCAATTACTAAAGGTTTACTATCAACTCCATATATTTCGCCAAAGTCATTACGATGTGGAATAGCTTAGCAGCAATACATTTTAGAATCTTTCACAACCAAGACTTTTTACTTCGTTCTCCGCCCATCATTATTAGTTGCAGTAGGCCGTACCTCTTTTTATTTTTATTTTTTTTTATTCATACATTATATTTAGCAAACTTCTTGTATGCTGAAAGGATTAACATTCCGATTAAGACAGTATAAATCATAAAACTATTTAAACGGAGCATCGTGATCGCACAACTGTCGTTCCGTTGCGCCATAAAGCACTCAATGTCAAGAGATCAAGAAGACACGTTTTTGAAAAAGCTATTTGATTAATACGTTACTTACGATACAAAATTAGATGTAAGATATATGCAAATCAATACTTTTATAGCAGCCACACACGACAAAAAGATTTTAACAGTAATATGAACCGATGTTATAAGGCTATTAGTATTCGATTAGCCATTTGAGATGTGACAGAATTTAGAGTTGTACGATGTAAAGGGTTTTTTAGATGTTAGATAAAATTCGAAAGTGTCACTTATGTGGTATATTTCTCGGTTGAATGAGGTGTCGTTATGTAGGTAATGGAAGTACTTGTTCTATATGAAATCGATATGTAACAGTAGGTGTGAAGAGAGCATAATGCGGTGCTGTTTATTGTTGTTTGTTGTGCATTAGGTCGTTTTAGGTTTTCTCCTCTGTAACTTTGTAACTTGTACTTGCAGTTGTGGTCGATGAGATGTCATGCAGTTTGATAAGATTGCTTATAAAATATAATTTATTTCTAATAATTCTTGTTTGGTGTGTTTTAATGTAGTGTTTTTATTTTGCGTGGGATGAATGAATAATAACTAATTTAGGAGAAACTTTGCAAAAATTAGAATACCTACGTAAAAGAAACGAAGCACAAAGTAGTAGCGGGATTTTTTAACGATCTTAATACGACGAAAAAGAGAAGAGGGGTTCAAACTCGACGCGTAAATTCTTAAATAAACTTTAATTTCATAAAACAAAAGAATTTGCACAGTCATCTCAAGTACTCTAACATCTCCAACATAGATCCGGTTTGTTCTACCATAATGGAAACAAAGACATTGATGAATACCAAATGACATTGCTCCCATTTGTAAAAACAACGATTCATTCATCTCACACCAATTTTTATAATTTTTCCTCCGATATTCTAGAAAAATACTTACCTAGACTCACCTAGATTTAGTCTGTCGACGAATTGATGGTATCGGCGTAGGCAGTGACGAGAACCACCTAGAACTAAAAGCTAATGGAACAGTAAAATATTAGGAAATATTATTCATTTTTAACAACGCATTAAACATTGTTTGTTAGGATATTAATGCTGTTTTTCTAATTTTTTTGAGTGTTTAAAGATTGGCGTCTTAATTCGTGAAAGGTTTGCTTGAAGAATTTTGAAGACGCATTCGACAGGCAATTGTGCTAGCGGTTTCCATATTTGCCAAGGAGTTTGTTCAGCCACCTTTTCTTTCCGCCTAGGAATTGGCGAAGGACGGTTGGGAGACAGTCTCATGTAGTTTTGACGTTCAAAAAGTGCAGAATTTCAAAAAGCCTAATTTGAATAAATGACTTGATGTTTATTTGATGATACGGAAACACTGCTTTTTTCAGAGCTTTGTTCCACAATATGTTTTATTATGCAACAATTTTTGTATGAAACACAGTGGTTTATTTGCAATATTGTGGTCTAATTTCCTTACAAAAACACAAAACAAAGTATTTAAAACATCTCAAACAATCTTTGAATTCGTATTATTATCAATTTTGTGGAATGATCTATGTATTTTCTTTTCAATGAAGATTTTAATATAAATCATAATAATATTGTAGACCTTCGTATTTCTGTTCTCCGTGTATTTTTAGTGTGCTCCACCTACGAAATTGATATTACAAATAAAATATTTTCGCATATTGAGGATACGTCATTATAATAAATTATATCGAACAGAAATAAATATAATAGAATTTTATGTCAAAGAATGTCACCAATTATTTATACAGAAATTAATGGTAACCGAATTTGGAGCAGTATTGGTTATTATCATGCTAATTTTATAGTGTATCATCTAAGAGTTTTTGTTAGAATTCTTGACAAAATAACGGCTTCGAGGTGTCAAATTAATAAAAATATAATTAAAGTCTGACATTTGAAATTGAAGCTGCTTTTTGATACGAAAAATTATGACGGGCTCTCTTCGCGACTAAATGGAGAATTTCTTGATTTGTGATGTTGATTTTAGAAATAATATTTCTTAGCTGACCGTTTTGGGCTAATGATTTATTAGTAGTGACATTTTTATTCGTAAATTAACTATGTATCTTATTTATTTTAGCGTAATATTGTTAGACGCTAGGTTAAGCCAAACGTGAAGCTGTTGAACCCGGTTGTCATTCGTATATTTTTGACAGTCGTTACGGGTAGTCGAAAGCCTGTGAATCATTCTCACCAAGGGCACTGGTAGACTAGGAGCTGATCCCAACATGGTGGAGAAAAGGCTGGGCTGGATTTTGGCTAGGTAGATACCGAGAAAAAACATTGTTCTAGAACTCGTAAACAGGTCAATAACCTGCCATTACAGATGCACTATTTGTGATCTTTAGCTTAGTACTTAAGTACACGTGTACTCGTGACTCCGCAATTAACGTTAATAGCACCGTACACAGACGCTTCGTAAGTTGAAAGAGCGTGAATATAATAAAATAAAAATCAATCAGTTCTCAATATAGTTTCGAATATTAATGAAACATAACTGAAATGAAACGGGCAATTAATGATGTTGGCAGCGATTGGTGCAGTGAATGCGTGACCAGAGCGTCGATGACAGCGCCTGCTTAATCAACCGGCGATCTTTCATTAGTTACGCTTGCTGGCTTTTTGCTCGCACTGCCTTTAGTGGATCGCGAGACTACGACGCAGCCATATTTGATACTAATAAACAATTTTGAAGCTTTCATTAAAAGAGTTTATTTTAAACATAGGTAACTTTATCTACTATATTAAGGTGTGGAATACCTTACATTTGTGTTGGAATTCCCGAAGAGAAAACTTAAAAATAAATTATTTTTATTGTTTCGAATGTGGGCTAAAACAAATCAATCGATAAAGAATTTTAATTTTCATAATTTATATCGATAAGCCTATGTAAACTACTTATGACGGAAGATAAAACAGGTTATCTAAGTAGCTATAAATTAGGTTAACACAAAAGAAGTGTCAAGCGTGTACATTAATTTGCATTTTAATGCCTTAAAATCGTAGTGATGTTCGAGTTATGGAACATTCCATTGGCGCGCCATCAATCGTTTCGAATCAAAACAATCGAATAAACACGCTGCGTTAATTATTCGGTTTGGTTGTGAAACAGTCGCGCTGTGTAAATCAGTGGGTTCGTTTGTGGGTCTATTTCGAGACACACGACTCGAGAGTTAATTAGAAAGAATTGCTTTTATTTCGCGTTTTCACACTCGTCGTGGCGTCGCGTGACGTAGGTGCAGGATAAAAAGTTACAGAAGCTCCGTACATCATCTGCCTAACATTTCCCAAATATGTTGGGGTCGGCTTCCCAAATAATCAGATGCAGCTGAATACCACTATTTCATATGGAGCCACTGCCTATCTTGCCTCCACAACCGCCTAAAATTATTCCAATTATTACCCCTGGCAAGAATTTTAGGCGGTTAACTCAATTTAACGAGCTAAAATCACAAACACGTGTCTACATACAGCAAGTTCACGCGCACTCGCGACTGTCATTTGTTTGAGATCTCCGTATGGTACATTCAACGACACATTAAGCCCTACATTTCCAACATAAGATGAGCTTTTGCTGAACAAAAAGCTGTAGTGTAGCTATTTTGATGTGACCGACGTGTGTGTCGCTCACACACACATACACATTTCATTTTGTAGCATCTTGGGAAGTGTGACCCTGGATTGTGGAGGTTAGATAAGAAGTCCCTCCAAGTGAAATACGGTATGCGAATGCATTCGATTAGACCGGAAGCTGATCTCAACATAGTTGGGGAAAGACTCATTATCATCTTCCTATGTGTGTGTGTGTGCCCCTATATTCGCTCGTTATGTGAAGTTGGCCTTCTGTACATTTCTATTCTGTGACAAGTATAGAAACGTGTGAAACAGAAAATCCTCCTTGATGTACTGTCCATGTTTAATTATAAGTTTCTCGAATAGAACAACGGCAATTAAGGAGGCTTAATGAGTAATTTGTGTGTAACTATTTTCTTGGAATAATCACGTGTTTTTTCAGTGTTTTTCAGTAATGGTGGATTTGTATTTTAAGATAGAGGATAAGTGGGAATTTCGTAGAAACAGGTGGAGTTTAATTTCCTAGGGATAAACAAGATTTTTGAGGATTTGGAATCTAGTACCAGCTGTTTGTACTAGCTTTTGAAAAATAAGAAGACATTTTAATCCACGAACGAATATCAACATGTAATAGATTCTTTGTTAATTGTTTTTTTTTTTAAATTTCTTAGTTGGTATTGCAATTTACAAAAAAAAAGGTACCAACGATTTTTTCATAACGTTTCAGAACTTCAAACGATATTTAATTTTAACCCTTTTATAAAGTGTGCAAAAAAACCCTTAACGAAGCCGACCAGCACTTCTTCTCCCCGTCATTGCGATATTTTTTTTGTTCTGGACCATACCTGGGAACCTTCTAGTTACGGAGATATTTGAGGTCAAAGTTTAAATTTTTTATCAAGTTTTTTTTAAACACTAGATTTTAAGGTTATAAATTGACTTTAATTACCTCAATGACCTGTTTATTATTCAAAACATTCATCAGCATAATGTTTTGAGTGCGTTACATTGAGTTTTGCCGTAAAACGTGATTTAGCCCAAAAAAGAATCGTTTCCAGCAATAATATTTGAGTAGGGTTACTTAGTTTGATGTACAGAATGCTTGGTTGACGGCTATGTGAAGGGTCTGTTTACACCCTGTATATGGAAAAATATAGTATGGAATACAAAAATTAGGTCAGATATAAGTCAATAATAAGTAGGTACCTTCCTAGATTACTTTAAGTTAACATATAACAATCTTAATAAAAGTGGAAATCAAAATTCACCTTGTGATATATTACAAATAGCTGACACTTTGATCATTCATATTGTCTTTAGTTTTCAAAAATAAAGTATGATAAATATATTTTCATAAAAAACCATTATTTATTAGCTTCTACGTTGATTCAGGATTAAAAGAAATAACAGCATAATTTGAAATAAAAATAAATGAAAAACATGTTTGAGAAACGCCGTGTGTCTTCGTTATTACTAACAAATCATATTTTTATGTTTCAGTTACCTACCACTGTTCCGTCTAATATACCTACCTTCATCATCAGCCTACATCAGTCCACTGCTGGACATAGGCCTCTCCAATTGGACGCCACTAGACTCGTTTCTCAACTCAACTGACATCCAGCTGCTATCAGCTACCTACAAGCAGATATCATCGCTTCACCTAGCCTAAAGGCGTCCAACCTTAAGCTTGTCGATTCGCGGTCCAACCGAAAATATCTACCTAGCTACCGACAAATGAGATCCAACGCAGCTCCATCGTTGAGAATGTAGGAAACGCGGAAAGCGGTAAGGAGTAGATGGATGACGGTGCCCTAACAGGTAAGTAGTCGAATGCCATACTTGGATAGAATTAGAGAGATTTCTGATGAGGGTAAAAAAAATGATGATCGAGATAGTATGCTTTGTCATAGTGGAAGTAATAGGTGTAAATACTGAAACCCTAAGATTGAATTGACTGAAGACCTGTAAATATTATTTACTAATAAACTGGGACAGAACTCTAAATGCTGACGTAGCTCATAAAGCTGCAAAACTAAAATGGGACTGGGATGTCTGCCGGATACGGTCAAAAAACTGGAGCCTTAGCCTAGACGGGGTTGCGGCAGACTGAGGAGAAGATGGAGGGATGCCTTGGATGGCTTCATCGAGAAAAGAGTAAGGAATGGGGGAGGCCTTTGCCTAGGAGTGGGACAGTTAATGCTAATAAAAAAAACTGGAACAGTGGAAGTTCCAACCTCGTGATCACGAAATTATCACCTCAAAATTATTGAAATTCATAATCACGAGAAATAGTTATTTTTACTAAGATGGAAACTGCGAGGTCGATGTTAACGTTTTAATGATAAACGAGGATTGAAAAATGTAACGATTGCTGATTCCGACGCAAATTGAGGACGTAAGATGTCTCTAAATCTTATTTATGAGTTATTCACTTTAATACACGTTAATAGTTCACCAGAATATATATTCTTTTGATGTTGATTACGCTCATTTATTTGTAAATTCTATTTTCGATAGGATTATGCTAAAAAACTTCGTTATTTTAATGGGGTGAGCGGCGCAAAATGGCACTGAAACGATTTTATATGAAAGGTATTAATGAGTGACGGTTCAGTGATTTGATTGGGGATAGAAGCGCTAATAATGAATAAAAACAAGGGCATTAAACATGTATTTAATTACAGTTCTGGTTTTAGTGCGAGTAAACAAGCCATTTCTTATTCATTCGACATAAGAGCAGTTTTCTTTTTTATCGTGTGGTAAGTGCTTAACCTGGTGTCAGAGTTTTTATGCCGTCCATGGGAAAGCAGCGGTGGCCCAGTGGTGGAGACCCCGACTTACGAGCAGTAAGTCGTGGGTTCGAACCCAGCCAGGCGCATTTCTTTGTGTAAGTTATTTCATCACCACTGCTATCAAAACGGTAAAGGAAAACACCGTGAGGTAACCGGCATGTACAAGAACCAAAAATTCGAAGACATGTGACCTCTACCAACCCGCACTGGGCCCGCGTGGTGGATTGTAGCCCATTCCCTCTCATAGAGAGGAGGCCTGGGTCCCAGCAGTGGGAACATTAATAGTCTGATTATGCTATGCTTATGCTATGCCATGGGACTCTGACTTGGCTTGACATGCCGTCGAGAAATGTCATTTAAGAGGAGTAATTAAGCAGTAATTATTAAAAAAAATCTTTTCTGTGCTTGTTTAAAAGATGCAACTAAGGGAGGTTTACTTAATTTTTATTTAGTTACGTCATGAAATAGGATAATAGTTTTCTATTTCATCCTTATATTAAGGCGTTTACTTCATTGGGTTCCACTTAATGTTAGTGATACTGGCCATTAATTTCTTAAATATTCACTTTAAACCTTCAAAAAACTCTTTCAACCAACACCACTAACACCAAACACAAAAATCACTAACGTTTAACTTATCAACAGAAAGTGGGTCTCGAGCCCATATAATCGGAATGACCAATTAACAACATCGGGTCCCTCAATGAGAGAAATTACTGCTCCAATCCGTGAGGAAGCGACAATTGTGTGCTGAACAATGCCAGCGTGGTTTTTAAATGGATGTAACAATTAATTCATAACAATTAGGTGGTCGACGCCCGCATTTTCAAAGATTTGTAGAGTAAGGAGCGCGTAGAACCGTATAGGAACTGTTCTGATACGGATTTGAAGTAACATAACATAAACATCACACGCCTGTAATCAAAATAAAAAAAAAGTCATAGCATTTATTTCAAGTAGGCCAGTTACATGCACTTTTCAATTGTCGAAACAAAGACAACAGTGAAATATAGCTACAATCCCAGTCACAAGGCACAAACACTGTGAAAGTACTGTAGTTGCCCATTCCCTAACGTAGATCTCTATGGAGAAGAACGGGCAAGAAACTCCATGGACACTCTTTTAAATCAGAATCCTCGAAGAGTTAGGCAGAGGTATGTAATAGTTATGGTTAAGTCCCATGTAATAGGGGGCGAGCCTTTGCCATCAACCGGGCACAAATCCAGACTCATTTACTCGAATTTCATATACCATCTTTTCTTTTTCGTAAAAACTATATTCTATTCTTTTGGAAATGTTTGTTATAGTGCAGTGAAGAAAATTATTCCCTTTTTTATCAATAAAAATTTTGAGAAAAAAAGTGGTTTGTATTCAATTTTGTTGTGGTATTGATTTTGAATAAAAACAACAAAAGTAAGTTTACCACATTCATTATAAGAACTAATGGACGCTACTGAAATGTTCAAACTCATAACTCTTTCTTCTTTCACACCTACGGGTCGCTGTTACGACAATTTTTATATTGTGTTAGCCCAGAACTTCGCCACTTTAACCGCATCGTCGTCGGTAGAAGCGCTGAGCTCACTTTGGCTGCATATTTTTAGGCTAAGAGGGCAGGATAGGACGAGGAGCATAGTTTACGATACAGCTCCCAACCACACCCCGCTGCTATTTCATTGAGGTAGCCCCATTTTCAGGCTGATACAATTTGGATTACCATCGACGCACTAAGAAGAAGAACCACATTTTTTATTATGTCTACCATGAATCTAAAAATATGACAACGAAAGCAAATGTACAGAATTTACAAAAACCATAGCATTATTTTAGAATCACCAGTTATTTTAAGGTATAAGTGGGTAATTCAAGAACACTAATTTTATTTAGAAATACATTAAGACAGAGGTTACGGAGTCATTACTTTTATTTTCGTTAACGTCACAAAGATATACATTACAATGACGCAGGTGTTTGTTTATTTAACTGTAGTAATTTATGTCTGGATCAACATTAACGTCAATCTGATTAGTAAGTAACCTTCACGACTTTCGAGGATTATAATAAAAACAATTTAACAATGTAATTCTTTCATGTTTTTGGATATGAGCATGAAAATCCTAGCAACGAGTACTGTATACATTTTTTTTTTAAACGAAGATTTTTCTATTAAATAATTTACTAACATTTCTTGTTTTAAAACGAACAGACATGAGTTTATCACTAAAAATATTTAAAAATTACAAAATCATTAACAGCTAAGGAGGTTTTAAGCTTTTCAGTTTTATTATAATCGCGATAATTTACGCATTCACATTATATCATACAGGTAACACAATTATTTACTTTGACCTAATAAATTAATGCCAAACATAGATTTTTCAATGATCTATAAAGATTTCCACACTAGTATATATTTTTCATCAAGCTACTAGTACTAATGCTATCTAGATGACAATTAATAATTACAATAAATGGATGTTTCATTCTGTCACCTAAATAATCATTAGTAATTAATTTTATCAGCCTACTGGTTGAATTAGTTAAGTGTGACATCGTACGACATTATTTTTATTAATGATCTTTCGAATCTAATTTCTTAAAACAAAATTTTTATAATTCATAATTTTCATTAATGTGTCCCTGAACTTTTATTCGTCAATACTTTTTCTAAAACTTACTTGCTCTAAAACTGGCTTATTACACTGCTTTTAAGTTCACAGTATACTGAACAAGTGTGCATTTTACTTTACTTTTCCGCCACACGAGTAGTTACGTAAAAATATAGGAAATATTGCATGTATATGGGAGCTACATCTGCCAACAAACTGCTTTACAGTTTGGCAGAAGTAACATTTTTTTTTGTAATTGGAGGTTACCACGAATAAACGCATTTCATTTATTTATTTTTTTCATTTCTTAACTGACGTGAATCTCGCATCGAGTGCAATGACAAACTTAGCACACTTGCATCAAAATATATTTTATAACTCCATTTTTATTTCTGCATGGTCTTTTCTATGTTCTTCTTTAGCCTGTGGCCCATTGACGCGACTGTCAGTACTTAACGCGTTGTATCGCACATTATTGTCGTGATTAAAACTCTAATTGACCCATAGTAAATCACAATTGACTGCCTTTGTCTTGCTATTAACGCTGTTTGGATAGAGGAAGCGAATTGATGATGTAAAGGAATTATGTGGGGTTGAGTTTTTAACTATTATCCATTCTTAATAAGATGTTTCTTTTTCGTAAAAGTTAGGAATGTGAGATGTTTCTTCTGTAGAAGAAGTTCTGTAGAAGATTTTCTTTTTATAATAGGTAAATCGCATAATCCGATTAGGTCATTCTTATCACCACTGTTATATACAAAATCAATGAATACTTTCACATGCACAAGCACACAGTATGCACGCAGAGTTACATACCTTTTTTTATAACCAACCGGTGTTCCTCCTCGTCACTTCTGGCCGGGGTGCGGGGACACAGTTGCATTCTTCACAATCGTAATCCCCCAACAAACGCAGAGTAATATGCCCGAACTTGAAAAAAATGTAAACAAGTGAAAACAATACGGAACCTCAATTGCGTAACACCCTTTTCTATCACCATTAAAAGAATTTCCAGGAAAATGATAAATATAATTCATACATTCATTTGAAAAATAAATCCCTCGACAGCATAGTTATAGTAAAATGAATAGGTATGGCATCCGGCAGCCTACTCGGTTTGTTTAATACAAATTGGTATGTTCCATAGCTTTCGTCGATGCTAAAGGATATCGAGAATAACATAACATCACGCCTGTAATCCCCGAAGGGTTAGGCAGAGGTGTCCCTAATAGTATACCCACATGCTGCCAGTTATTTTTAAGTCTCATGTAATAAGGGGCGAGCCTATTACATGGGTCATCGAGCATGCACATCTAAAAACAGATTAAAACCTTAATTTATGACGCAACCATGCTGGGTGAGTTCCGATATTGGACTAATTAGTCTTCATCAGATTTGGCGTAGCAAGAATTGTCCTAATTAATGCCGACGACCCCTCGTGACACTTGACGTAATTAGGTTAATAATACCGATCAGCTTTATTAGCGAACGTTCTAATTAACTCGATTCCAGTTGAAGGTGAGGTCTACTCGATTGTCTGAAGAATCGATAAGGTTCTAATTAGAATAATTGAGTTATGAACTTTATTCATAGTGAGTTTGAAAAAAGTGTGGTTATGTTTTACGAAAACGGTAGGATGAACTGGACTTCTTCATTTCGGAGTGGTCCTGCAGTATAGAGAATTGGAAAGTGGGTAGGAAGGCCATTGCCCTGTCATCACATGTTTTTAATAATAATTTCTTACGAACATATGTCTTAAGCACTTGAGAAAACTTTTCAAGATGCATTTTAAAGTGAATTTTTGACATTAAAATATTAATTTAAAACAACTACTCCAAAAAACATGCCGTACCTCTCATAACAATATCAACACAATATAAAGAGGTTCCTATTTATTTTGTATCATCAATTTATCATAAAAACTAAAAATGTTTAATAGAAAGCACGCGTGCGTAAAAAATGTGATAGCAATTTATATCAAACACGTAAAGCGTTTCACTGAAAACCAAACGAAGGTATCCAAACAAACAAATTGACAAGACCTATTAAACCAGGTATTCATAGCCCCACGTCATTCATTTACACAAGAAGATACTTAGAATTCATTTCTCACGTCGAAAACGCATAACTGTTTATTTTCGGACCAATAAAACAAAGATGCCCACGTTACCCATTAAATACTATAATAATATTTGATTTTACGTCGTTCAAAATCGAATTTTATGAAATACATAAATCAATTGGTCCATGTCAACACTTTCGATTAAACCGCGAAGGTCGCTCTAAGATCGTCGACAGTGTATTCTTAAAACGAAGTGTTTTAAAAATAGTAACTAACTCATTATAACTTTTCTCGTCCGATAAAAAAATAGAAATGTAGTCATATGTTACAATTATGCGGAATAGTTTGTGTACAAGCGACTTGAGATTTTGTATTGGTCTTTTTATACGCGAGATTGAGTGATTTAGCGTAGTGATGTGGTTAGCTTTAGTTGTAGTGTTGTGCGTGTGTTCCGTGTCTGCGTTCACGCCTCACTAATTGAATGTAGGTCGCCGTAAATAATGTGAATAACAGGACATTTTACGTAATACGCGACTTTGTAGGTGTTCTTGCGAAGCGCCACCGCTTTGTAAAATCTTTTCAGAGGTGTATTAAACGAATGAGATGAGACTTTACAATGAGGTACTGCCAATTTTCGTTTTTAAAAAAAAACGGAAATGCCCCTAATATGTCAACTTTCAGATTTAAACAAAACATTTATAGATACACTGATAAATACTGTATTTTACTGTATTTTTGTATTACTGTATTTTACTGTATTTTAAAAAGAAAATCAATCCTAACTGAATCTGCTTACCTATCGTAAGCAGATTCAGTTAGGATTGATTTTCTTTTTAGCAAAAAAATTAACAGAAACCGCATGACTATTTCGTGCAGGTGACAACTAATACCTATCTCAAAAGAAAAACGTGCTGGTCCTTTTGCCAACTCTTGCAGCAATAGTCTTTAGAGACGTTAGGCGGAAACACACATATCAACATCAATCCGCATCAAACATAAAACGACTGTTTTGCATCTAGATTTGTCCGCGTCCACTCAATATTACACATAATTTCTCTTAAACTCCGTACGTGTGTGTGAATGCTACGAGCCTGAACGTATCCTTTAAACCCGCTATCTGCATTAACACAAGTAGATTCGAAATCATCTTATCTTAATGCTGATTGATGATGATCTGTGTTTTCATCTTAAGTATTTCTACACATTCCAATATTGAGCCAATGATATTTTCAGATTGGGACAGGAAATATTTGGAGATTTAAGATATACGCAATAAATTATGCATTGAATTAGGTATAAGTAGTTGGCACCCAGAAAGGTCAAGGAAGAGAATAGACAAGGCCCTTCTACACTTAAACTTACTAGCATAATATTGTTATGATACACGGAGTACATTGGCTTGAACTATTCCCAAAGGATCTCGTCAATACAGCATAAACAACTAGGTGTTCCATACAAAAGTGCACTTCATACTCATGAACAGCAAGTTTTTTCTAATAACTTACGAAAAATGTCAATGCTTATCACAAGCATTGACATTTTTCGTAAGTTATTAAAAAATAAATCACGCAAAAACATGTGTCACACTTTATATAGAATCATTCTACTGTTTGCCATTATTTCTTGGAAACGTAATTATAGTTTAGTTTTTATTAAATCAGAAAAAGATGCTTAGTATTTGATGTTTACAAGTTCGGGAGACATCGTTAATGTTACTTTAGTCTATTTATATATTTAATGTTACTATTTTGGACCGATATTTTGACGTCACCATGTCGTAACATGTTTCCAAGGTGTACTGGCTTTAAAGAACAGTGTGTTACTGGTGACACATTGAGCCCATCGTCTATGGATGACCTACTTCCGTCCATTCACGTACAGCTGACCTACCCCATTTGTAAAGTGACCTAATTATAATTTCAAGGTCAATGAAAAATCGTTTTTTTAGCAATTTGGTTTAGGTTGCTTTTATCATTTTGATTGTCCATGCAACAGCTGATCAACTGTTAGGTCTTTCAATCCAATTATAAGATGTATGGGATAACAATAAAGTTGTGGTAAAATCTGTTGTTTTTAATACACCTACGTGTTTTAAATAAGAACATCTAAAAAATCTAATTGAAATGTAACAATTAAAAAAACAGATTCCACATTCTTTATTTTGTTTTGTGGTAATTAAAAATGTAAATTCATTAGCCATTACAATATGTTCTGTCCTCATTCATAGTTTAAATTGGAATATGAGTGGGAGGAGCTTCAGTACAAATAAATTAAATGATCAAATGACTTTAGAATGTTAGATGGTCGTTTGGATTCTTTTAATTTTCATTAAGCTTCTTAGCATTATTATAATTTTTAACTGAAGTTATATCCGATTCTCTGAATTCATTTATATCCAGGGGATTTTACCGTTAACTTCTGTTAGAAATTTATCCTATAAAGCTACTTCAGTTACGTATATCCTGAAAACTGTTCGCTGGGCTGAAATCAAAAGTAAAAAAAACATATTTAAAATAGATCATTTAAACAGCTTCATCTTGCCAAACAACGCAACAAATCACTGAAAGACCAGCGCCCTTTGAAACTGCAACAAACTTACAATATTACAAATATTAACTTTACGAGTATTCGGGCGGCGCGCGCGCCAATACAGTCCCGCTGCCGGCGCCCGCGCACGCCTCGTCGCCGCCCGCCCTAACGCGAACACGAAAACACGAAAAACGACTTTCATTCACGGCCTTACATTACCTAACCTTAAACTACTAAAGGACCAACTAAGGAAGAAAGAGCAAAAAATAAGGCTGTGTTGTGACTGTGTTATTGATATTTTCTCCTCGAAAATAAAAGTGTGTGAGTAAACATCGAGTAAGTGTAGACCTGGCCTCTCGACAAATGTTTGTGCTGTCAATAAGTGAGACACGTTCATTTGATAATTTTGAAGTTTTTGTGTTCGAGACGCGGCTTTGGAATTGAGGTATGAGTTAGTAATTAAGTTGTAGTTAGTTGTTTGTGTTATGTTTTTTAATTATTTTAAGGGTCTGACTAACTACGAAAAAGTTTCCGTTAATACCTGACAGATTTTCTTCAAATTCGGTTCAATTTATTCGGTGATTAGTTGGTATTTGGACCTGAAACAAGCCTTTACAGTAACTTACAGGGTGGATACATCGTCAATAAGTTAGAAATAATTAATAAAGACCAAATGCTCTATAATTGCGTACAAAGTTATACACAGCAATCAAGAAAATCAATAACGCCTCCTAAGCAATTAACTTAACACACACTGACCAAATTAAAAGATCGATAATAATTACCTAACTACAGTTTTCTTTCCACCTGAGTAATGAAATTATACTGGTTGGTAAATTATCATGTAGGTCAATGATAATTGGTACAGCTTGATTAATTTTTCATCATTACAATAACTTATGTACCTTTATGCTGAAATGTTATTTTAGTACGTTAGGTTAGGCTGCCTCGTTAGTCTAGTGGCTGGAAGTGCGACAGCTGCGCATGATGTCCTGTGTTTGCTTCCCGGGTCGGGCAAAGTCTTATTGGGTTTTTTTCGTCAGGTATTTCTCAGTAGCAGCCACGGAGTCCGGATCTGTGAGCGGTTGATGGTAATAGGCTTGCCCCTTATTACTTATGATTTAAAACATAGCTGGCGAAATGTGGGTGTACCAACAGGTACACCTCTACCTAACCATTTAGGGATTACAAGCGTCATGTTATGTAGGTATGTTATGTTATTTTTGTACCTTCGTTACTTTTTCTAAAGATCTGTTTAACTAATTCAGACAATTTGAGGACAAGCTGAGGACAACGGACACTGACAGATACTTTAGTATTTGTAAGGAGGTATACAATTTGGGAGCCCAGGCCATTTTTTGTCCGTACTGGTTTTAATCGGAAAGGTACCTTATGTTGTGGTTTTTAGCGTAACAATTATTAAGTAAAAATTATTACAGTTATATAATTACAATAGAACTATTTTACAGGTATTTTCACATTAGTTTTTTTATTATAATTCATGCAACTGCTCTGTCCATTCTCTTCATGTTTTATTTCTGAACTTCCCTTAAAAAAAAAGACTGTACCAAACTGCAGAATCCCTTGAGACTGCGTTCCCATTAAAAGTTAACAATTCTGTTTTAATGTCCCCAAGAGAGTTATGAAAGTTTTAATGTCCGAAACGAAACTATTTTTACATTAGTTACTAGTCTAAAGGGTGCTAGACACCGTCCTCATTATAAATTAGGTATACTACTGGTTATGATGTAGTTCGGTATTCTCATCTGATCATCATCGTCACCCACAGCCTGACTTCAACCACTGCGGGGTATAGGCCTCTCTTTGCTTGTGCCAAGCTCCAAGTTTTTGTGCCAGCCTCATACAGTATATTCCCGCGATTGCAACAGTGTCTGCGCGTCTCTCCGCCGGATGACAAATACTTCTCTTTCCAGTCCTTGGACGCCACTCGGTCACAGCTTTACTCCACCTGCCATCACCTGCCTTGTTAGGTGTGCAGGATCAACTCCATTTGAAGTTCCATGACGCGAGTCACATCCTTCGTATCCCTCCTTTCCATCTCTTTTTTACGCCAAATAGGCTTACCTTTTTTTTTTTTTTTTTTTCCGGATGGGAAATCATCAAATGACCCCCCCCACTCTGGGCGGAGCGGAAGGGAGTGTCAGACTTGTACTGACTAAAACCCATCCATGTTCCTTCTTTGCCCTTTGTGTTCCAGGGCCACGGTATCTCTTTCGAACAGTCCCGCAGCCCTGGCAGGCATCGGCCCTTGCGGACCCCTACTTATTTGCTGACATCTCTTTGAGGCGCGCGTGGAACACGACCGCGCCGTCGACACGGCCTGTCGTCATAAGACGGCCAGACGGCGAGCTGGCCCATAACTCGCCGTCCACAGGCCCGCGCCTACGGTGGCCGGGAGCCACCACGTGACCCCCAACGCCCAGGGCGTCTCCCGCGGCGACTGGGACGTGAGGTTCTTTCTCTCTCACGTCCCGCCACCTCCTTCACTAGCATGACTGCTTCGCAGAAGGAGGTGACGGCTTCCCATTCCCTCTCGCTCCGGACCATGGCTTGAACCAAGGCCTGACGCGAGAGATCGCCGCCGCCAATCGCCACTACGAGGACACGGCGGTGCTCCGCCCAAGCGGGGCAGACCTCCACGGTGTGCTCCACCGTGTCCTCCGGACGATCCTCGCAGTGGAAACACCCGGGCGTTTCCTCCCGCCCGATTCGGTGCAGGAACCTCCCGAAACAACCGTGTCCGGTGAGGACCTGCGTCAGGCGGTAGGTGAGGGCGCCGTGGCGCCTCTCTAGCCACTCCTCAAAGAGGGGACTTATCGCCACTGTGGTGGCGTGCCCTAAATAGGCTTACCTTTGGCCGTAACTCGTTTGATGTTAAGTCACAATGATGCGGTCTAGGGAGAAGCACGTTTTCTTGGAAGAAACCGATTCTCGCGAGCTTTATGTACCTTTACCTTTTACCTAACGTTGAAGATTTACCAACAGGTGCATACTCATCCACTATTACATTGAATGCAATACATTCTCAAAAACAAATTTATTTATTTATTTATTTATTGACACACCAACGACTTATTCACTAAATCATTACATTAAATATTTTCTAATTCAACAGCTTTGCGGTGAATTCGTCACTTATAGGTGAGCACAGCACTTGTATAATAAAATAAGAAATAAAAATTGAAATGAAAATATATGAAAATAACAAAATTAAAATTATAAAGTTTACATTGGATTTAAAACGTAAAGTAGTTTTTAAATTAAAAATTAAAATACAGTACAATTCCAAAATTTTAAAAAACAGCATTTAAATTAGAATAGAATAACAATTATTAATTAAAACTTTAAAAATAACAAATAAATTAGGGCGTAATTATTACATTATTTATAATAACATTTTAAAAGAATAGGATAGATTAAAATTTGAGTAAAAAATTAAATTAAATTAAATTGTACAATATTAAATACATTAAATGGAGTCACGCAAATACACAAATTAACATTTTGTAAAAGAAATAAACCAACAAATCGATCAAGAACTGAGGACGTATCTTCTGAATTCATTTAGACTGTTCGAAAATATGTCCAAGTTGTTTGTACGCGTGAAACCAACTTGAAACCAACAGTACAAAACAAATGATGAATGACTAGTTCAAGATTAAATGATTAAATGTTACTTTTATCCATCATGATATTGAACTTAAAGATGGGACTTCTTTTTCTTTTGGTGTTTAAATTCACAATTCACGCACAGACAGGAGACCTGTGTCTGTTCTAAATACTAACCCGTAAAATCGTAAAAGTTAGCCGCGGCATGACCTAAGCCAGCCCTTTTCCATCTGTAGCTGTCAAGGTGGTTAATTAATTCGTGTAGGTGATGTGCAGTAAAATTGTAACCAGTAACCAGTCATACATCGTATCGTATTATGCAGTACTAACTGGGTTGTGGAAGTCAGATAAGCAGTCGCTCCATGTAAAATACTGGTATTCAGCTGCATCCGGTTAGACTGGAAGCCGACCCCAACATAGTTGGGAGAAGGCTAGGCAGATAATGATGGTGTACACTGTACAGTAACATTGTCTTCAATTATCAATAACAATAAACTGCATTCAGCAATCCTTCCGCCAAGTGTAACTCTTCAGGCCGCCTTTAATCTACATTGCCTGAAATAATGATTAGAATGTTACTATCATGTACGTATCCTCAATTCCTCACTATTGCCGGTCTCCATTTACACCGTAACGAGAAACCTTGAATTATATAGGTACATAATTATTTACGTTACTCCACCCACTAATTCCACTATGAATTACATCTGTTGCATGGCTCATATCAGACGTCATATTAATAATAAATACCGGATAACGAACTTTGCCAACACTCTGTCTATTGTACAATGGGATAGTTACTGGCACGAGTACTGTACCTACATTCATTAACTTGCCTGAACATGCACTAGTACTGGGATATCAGTTAACATTCATCTTTTTCCTTTGATGGTTCTAAAACTTGAGCTTAGTATACATTAATGTAACACGAAAAAAATTGTGAAAATTAATGATAAAAGTCAAGGATTCACCATTAAAAGAGCGTTTTAATAGTTTCCTCTATGTGTCGCCAACGTGACAATCGCATTCTCACGTTTGTTGGTAGTAGAAACGTCGTTGCTGGGAACTGCTTAAAAGGACATAAACCTTTTTAGAATAAGGTAAAAAATGATTTTATGGGTTTCTATTAATAAAGGTTCCATGAAGAATTTGTAAAGCTACACTTGACTAGAAGATAGTTAATCCGGCTCGAAGGACCAAAATTTTCACGCAGGCACATTTAACTCGTAACTCACAACCTAGCAGGAAATGCAACAAAAATACTCACACTCTAAAAAACTTACATTTCCTATAACCGGTTCTCATACATTTAACCGACATTAACTACGTAAAATCAGTTACCGAAATAGTTTTCTTTATAATGTGACACGTTTGTAAACCAATATTTATATAACGAACAAATACACTAACTTCAAAGCTCTCAAATCCTGATTATCATTGAAAAAAGAGCGCTACTACGATACACTAGCATTTTTATCTTTTTAAGCTCGTTTCTCACTTCCAATTTTCTGAGAATCACGGTAATGAGATTCTACACGCCGGTCCGGCGAAGTCTCACCGAGCAAATACCTTTGTGTACCCAGCGCAGTCCGGTAGCCGCGCTCTGTTTGCTGTCGACCTGTTAATTAATAACTCGGCGCACACTGTATACACAGCCTTATTACCAGTAAAATCTCACAAGTCACGAGTCTAAACTGAGCCAAACCAGTTTCCAGTTTCGGCCTCCGTTTTCTAATCACACGCCAATGGTAACGCTATGGGCTTTCACGTTTATTCAACTTAATTATGGCGCATAATTATCCGTCATTAATAAAGGCGCAATGCACCAAAGCCACATTTAAATCCACACCTCGCACCTATTAGTCGCACTAATTTGAATACAAAATTCATGACTACCTTCAATACAATGTTATTTATCATTACCATGCCCATTTAACCTCGCACCAGCGCTCTATAATTACAGGCGGGAAAAAATGAAACTTGAAGAAACGCGATGGCGACTAATGGCCTGAAACTAAATTTTAATTAATGTCGCGTTTTACCAAATGAAAGTGATTACAGAAATAACACGACAGGTCGGCGATAGTGCGCGGGTAAGCGGTGAGCGCTGAGCCCGATCAACCCCCACCCCCACTCATGTTCGACAATTTACGACATGGTAATTATGTATACGTGTTTAGGCGCCTTCGCCCGACTTTACGGACGGTGTAATTTTGGAAATTAAAAACGGTAAGCTTCAATCGGGCCGTAATATCTAAATGATGGATTAACCTCGCGTTTTGATGTGGATCGATTTATTTGGCCGGCAGCCAGTAATTATTCTTTATCGTCGAACGTGTGGTGAACACAATTAGTTATTGATCAGACGGCAATTAAGCCCAATCGATTTTGTTTGTTGAAGTTGAAGAAAATTGTTTTAGTTCGACGTTTAATCGACGTCGTTTTATGCTTCTAATGGATTCTCGGTCATTAGAATTGACCTCAGTGCTCCTTTATTGTTTATTAGAAAACAATAATTTATCCTTTTATCGGTGACATTAAAAACTGTTAGTATCATTTACGTTTGGTTAATAATAAATTCCCTTCGGATTTATGTGCTCATGTGACAGTTGTACTAAAAGTTGAAAGGTTAAGTAAATAATAAATTGGTTGTTGGATATTGTCATATCGCGAGTAAAAGTCATATCGATGTTTTAGAAGACAAAGGGCCGCTAAAAGTCAAGTGTAACGTTGTTTAACTCAAGCAAGTACATCGGGGCACGGCTCTCTCGGAGTAATTGGCGCGGGCGAGCCTCGGGCGTCAGCAACACCTCCGAACGTATCAAACCGTTTTAATAATGAGCTAGCTTGAGATCGTGAAACAATAAATTGCGAAGCTTGGAGGCTTCGTGCACGAGACAGCTATCTGAGGCAAGCATTATGCATCGCGAGTTTCCGAGCCAGCGATAGCGGGCTATCATCTGCGAGATTGATAGGAGAATAGCCCCACGGCTAGGCGGGATTCGGACGCCATTGTGAAACACAAGCCCTTGTGCACTGTTGTTGCATGAATTCATTAAAAATACGCGCGAACTGTGTTTACGTGGGGTTCTTGGAAAGTTCATTGGTTCATTGTTCGAGCAAATAGAAAGTTCCTGGTCGTTTGATTATTCTTTTTTATGAATTTATAATTGAGTTCTGCACAAACTTTGTAAGCTCTGTGGATAAAATCTTGAAGCAGGTCTCAAAGGACCAAAGTAACATTCAATTTTAAAAACATTACATAAATTGCCGACATCAAATCCCTATAATAATGCTAAAGACTGTTGTTTTATCGTAAGATTACATTAGCTCCTTCAACATTATTGCGGTTAAATACCTAATAGGTTCTGTAGCAAAACTTACACGCGAACTTTTAATGGAAATCTTTAAATAACTTATAATGTAACATCGAGATTACGAACTCATTAGCACAGGCAAACATCGAACCTGTACCTTATCGGTACGATCGTCCCAAATTAGCTCGCAACTTTTGCCTTAATTAAGGAAGTATGATTAACAAAGTGTAATCACGAACACAAAAGTCTTATCATTTGTATTAAGGGGGAACAAACATTGTGTAGCGAAATTAATAAATTAGCAGCCCCAATACTTGGATAGATTCGGAGAAAAACATGTGACTGTTGTTTATTTTTGTGTGCAAATGAGATTTATCTAAGGAAATGCGTGGTCGTTGTTCAAGAATTATTGCTGAACACCAGTGATAGATGCAGTCTTCAATGTTATTAAAGGCATATATTTATGTCACTTGTGGTACGAATAAATTAGATTTTAGAAGAAAAAACTCTTATTTATAATGATGTATGGTTCATTATTCAGGCTACTGTGAAAAAGCTGAATTTCGTCAGGTCAAAAACCGTATTAAAAGTAAAGGAAGGTGGTTGTTTTAAGCAAAGGGGACTGACTATTCTTCGGCAAGAAAACTATCGACGAACAGGAAACAGCTGATACCAAACTTTTATCATCATGTGTAGGGGAAAGGTTCATAAACAAACAAACAAAGAGAAATTAATAAATTATCGCCAGAAGAGAGTTATTGCAAAGACGTGTAGGTTGTGTAGAAGACATTACTACGTTGCTTAATGAATAGCAAGCTTTATCTTAAGGGCGGGTATACATGATGAATGTACAGTGATTTGTATATGATGAAGTTTGTTAAGTTCTTCCTCGGTATAGTTGTTGATGGCTCATTAACTCTGATAGGCTTGTTGTTTCGCTTTATTGATGGATTGGTATTAATGGATTTTTTTGGCTCGGAGTCAAACTTTAGTGCCCGCAGTGTGACTGGGTCAGAATATTAATTTTGACCACTGGATTCTGAAACTGAAACTGATTATTCATTTGGTTAAAACAATTGTAGTTAGGAAGATTAAACCGCACATTGCTGTTAACTCTTTGACTTTGAGGGTTTAAGGTCTAGCGTAGATCGGAGTTTCAATAGAAAACGTGGTCAGTTTACAATGGTTTTTGTTACCACCATGCTGCCCATTGTGAATTAATTTTTAATATTTTTATACGCAAACAGTCATGTCAAAACAGCTATAGTTCCCTGCGTAGGGAACTATAGCTGTTTTGACATGGAAAGAAAAATTCTAGTGCGAGCAGGGTTTGAACCTGCGACCTTCCGATCCAGTACACCGGATGTCTTAACCAATTAGACCATCGCACCCTACTCACAGCTCTCGAAATTTTCGTTCCATTAATAACGTCTTACGGTGACGTTAGCGCCAAACAAACAAAACCCTGCTCGCACTAGAATTTTTCTTTCCATGTCAAAACAGCCATTGTGAATTACTTTAAATATTGAGGAATTGCAATCTCTAGCTGTATGTAGAAGATGGCAACAGATCAATAATGATGTGATAAATACAGGGTGTAAACGGACCCTTCACGAAGCCGTCAACCAAGCATTATGTACATCAAACTAAGTAACTTTACGCAAAAAATTATTACTAGGAAACGAATTTTTTTTGGGAATGAAAAATCACGTTTTACGGTCAATGTAACGCATTTAAAACATTGTGGTGATGGATGGATTGAATAGTACGGGGGTCGTGGAGGTGTTTAAAGAATAATTCTTACATTAAAAACATGTATTTAAATAAAAAAAAAACAAAGTGTAAAAGTTGGAACTTTGACCGTCAATATCTCCATGGTGTGGTCTAGAACAAAAAAAAAATATCGCAATGACGGGGAGAACAAGTGCCTTTCGGCTTCGTTAAGGGTTTTTTAAAAAAAAAAAATGGTCCTTCAAGCCGTAAAACATTGTAGGTAATTTAATTACTTAAGGCATTTTTACTACCCTGTACTGCTAGTAATTACTCATAATACCACCTGAAACAACACCAAAAAAATTAATAAACCCTATAAATAATAGAAACACGTAATAACTAAAAAAAGTCATTTAGCTGTAATAATTCGTCACAAAAACGAATACACTTTCTATTGTAATTACTTTTATAAACGCCAAAGACCGTAATGACCAGTTCTAATGCGAGTGTTGGACTGCCGGCTTCATTGCGTTATTGTAACTCATTAGGGGGGGGTCAGAAAGGAATTACCTAAAGTGTGACGAAATCTGATAATGTTCTGAACACTTTTGGGTCTGAGAGTCCTCTATTAGAGCGTAGCGAATGTTACATACGGCTGTGGTAATGATTTTTTACTTTCTTTATTAGATTAGAATTGTGGAGGTCGGATTGGATTATGGATTTTCTGTTTTCCTTAGTCTTTGATTTTAGCTTTTCAACATATTTTACAAAATTTTCAGTAGTACACGCATATGCAAAGGTAGAAAAGCTAAAAGGAAAGACCAAGGAACAGTCACTCTCTGGATACCTGAAGAAGGACATCGCAATCGCCGTCTGACCGCGGCGAAGGTGGTGTGAATATCTGACCATGTTCGCGGGACAAACGTATCCAGAAATTTCGCCAAACTGAATAGTTTAGTAGGAGAAAGGAGAGGCCTTTGCCCAACAATGGGACATAGCAATGGAGCATAGTACTGTCAAAAGGTGCTTTGAAATATGACAGCCTGCCATAACACTGATGTTCTGAACTCTTCTGGGGCTGAGAGTCCTTTATTAGAGCGTAGCGAATGTTACATACGGCTGTGGTAATGATTTTTTACTTTCTTTATTAGATTAGAATTGTGGAGGGATTGGATTATGGGTTTTCTGTTTTCCTTGGTCTTTGATTTTTACAAATTTTCAGTAGTACACGCATATGCAAATGTACCTCACTAACTACTACCTACTCACTACTAACTACTCTCTGGACGCCTGAAGAAGGAAGTGGAAGTGTACGGGTTGGATTATTTAAATTTCTTGTTATTTTTTACTAAGATACCTTCTTTTCAATACCTGTGACCAATTTTCAGAAATACCGCTGTTTCTTAAAATGAGAATCAGTTTTGATCTTACATGTAGGTACTTTATGAAAGTATGTAGTGTCTTTAGAATATTTTAATTAAAGTAACGAGTTGACCATAAAAATGTGATGTTTCTGTAGGTCAATGTTAATTATAATTTGATTAACAGGTTCACTGTCCAGGCTCCAGAGTAGGAATGGTTCATAAGTCTAGTTATGTTTTTATCCGTATGATGTGTCCTGCCAAGTCCGCATTAAATATGAGACTTTCTTCTTACGTCCACAGTATCAGATGGCTTAGATATTGTACGGACGAACATACCACATACGGTCTGTGGACTGATGTGGTCTCTCTACAGACCGTAGTTGGTCTATGAACAGTGAACCTGTTAACTTTTACGGTATCATAATGTCATAAATCTCATTATGTAATCTGAACGAGGTTTTATTAGATATAATTAGTACCTACTAGATAGGTACTGAGCAGATTTTTTGTTGAAAGCTATTTCTTCGGTCATCAATGTGGAAAATATTTTAGTAGTGAATTGAATTTGTCAAAGTGTTTTTGGAATCATCATGAATTACTAAGAAGTAATCCGGAAGACAATAGGCTCGTCCTAACAACCAACCTGACATCACGCTTGTAATTTCCGAACCTAACTTACATCATCATTTCAGCCGAAAGACGTCCACTGCTGGACATAGGCCTCCCCAAGTGTCGCCACATTGACCGGGCCCGTGCGACTCGCATCCAGCGGATCCCCGCAACCTTCACCAAGTTATCAGTCCACCTAGTGGGAGGCCTTCCAACGCAACCTAACATTCATTAATTTTAACATGACGGGAAAAGAGCATATGGAAGGAATTGGGGGAGGCCTTTGCCCAGCTTTTGCCAGCTTTGGGTGCAAAAAGAACTTCCCCTAGTTAAATATTCCTAACTCTTACCACTGTTTTTGACTAAGTAAGGCTAAAGCTCCTGGCTTTAAAGGCTACCTTATAAAAGACATAATTTTGTTTTGCTGTTGGCACAAGACTAGATTTTTTGTCGTCATTATTTTTAATAGCTATATTTTCTTTCTTGTTGACATAATTTGCTTACTTTTTCCAGTCATTATTCCAAATATTAAAAATAATAAATTGCCATATTATTAAAAAATATAAAAACATCAAGGCGATGCGCACACGCATCAATACACAAAATAGTCAAAACACTGTCGCGACAGATCTTAATTCGGATTAATTTTATTTCCCCACGCAATTATGATTGGAACTACAAAGTTTCGCTGACTTTCATGTGTTGCTCATTCGCTAAAACATAATGGCCCAGGACATAAAAGACAGACTTACACATCTATTTCAGGATGCTATAACAATATTCATAGAAAGTTATGCAAAGGGTCGTTGATCGGGGAATGTTGAGAGTCACGGTTCTTAAGGTGGTAGCGCCAGAGTAGCCCGCGAAATTCAAATTTTCTTACGTTTTTTGCAATTTGCAGGTCAGTGTCGTATGTTGATGAAAAATGTAGTTAGTACCACATATGTAGTTATTAATTATGATCATTAAAATCATCAATACAACCCTCTAAGTTCATTCAAAAAGTTATTCAATAGCTACCTACTGAATTACTTTTTCATAAAATATTTGCTTATATTGAATCACAGGCTCGTTATCATATCGGCTGTTTATTCTCAGAGTAGTCAGATAGGAAACACCCTCATCTAGATTGTGGAAAATGACGTGTAAAAGTATTTTTAATAACCTACTTACAAAATAAATAGCATTTCATTTTAATCATCAATCAATCAATATATTTTATTTAACATTTTAAACCTACATGGGGATTTTTGAAAAGGAATTTAGTAAAACTAGAAGCACAAACCATAATTATATGGAGAAGAACAGGAAAAGATCTCTATGTTTTCTTTCTTTAACAGTGATCCATCTCCACTTAGTATCAAAACTAACCAATACCAAAACACAGTCAGTTAGTCAGTCTTACCTGCGCTACTCGCAAAAATAGATGATTCATTTCAGTGGAACTAAAAAATAAAACGTCACAATATTACTAAGTGCTTTCCACACAATAATGTTTTCTTCTTCGTTTTCTTTGAGTTTTTTTTTTCAATGAAAACAGTGTGCATTTTCTTTTAATGTGATTTGTTTATTTCTGACCAAAGGGACAGTCTTTCTTTACCACCTGATGCGTTCGAATTAAACCCATCTTTCACTCAATTTTTTTTTCATTCTTGTGAAATACCGTAAATCCACGAAACCGACTTTAAGTAGCTTTTCATAACATATGCACAGGACAATTTATCTCTCTTAGGCCAATTCTATTTTGAGATGCTCTTCACAATGATTATGATGTGTTTCCCAAACTATAGTTATTCACAATTTATTCTTTCTTTTATTAAAATAGCTGACATTGGCATACATTTAAAACAAGATTCTATTCACCATTATAATGAAATATGTTGTCTTCTCTGGAGAGATTAATTGATGTCTCAACATTTTCTAGTCCCAGCGACTTTGTAATATGGTTGTGAAAAATAACATTTTCCGCCTACTTAAGTTTTGAATGAAGTTCATCTGGTTTTTAGTTTGTTTGATTCTTGGATTTTGTAAATCTGCTAAAAGATACTCGTTTTTCCGTTGTTACGTGTTTCCGTTCCGTTGTTTGGGTTTATTATTTTGTCTTTTTCCTTCTACACGAGACAAAAGGAGCATGTCAGGACCTGAGCAAGTGACGTTGTGTAATTTCTGTGAAAAATGTGAGTTCATGTATGTTATTACTTTTCCTACTTGTTTATGATTTTTCTTTAATTGATATTTCATCTACCCACCTCTTTGCTCGATGTTGGCCAGATGCATCTTAAATATTCAATATTAGTTATTTAGCCGTACATTTCTTAGATTTTTCTTTGTCTTCTGATTCTATTTTGGTCCACACACATCATCATCATCAACACACTGGTTTTTCTGATTTATATCTTGATTTTTTTTTTGTCACTAAAAGAAATGTGACAACTTGCAATTATGTTGAATCACAATTCATTTTAATTATATTTATAACCAAACACAATTCATTTTGGACGTGTGCATAACATATAATACTATGTTTATGATTGATGACTTGTTTGATAGACTTTTAAAGCATGTCATATTAAATTCACTGGACGTGTCTGTCACACTATTTTATCACATTTCTGAAATCTAAACATATAGTACGAAACTAAGTTATTAAATTATAAAACAATCACTAAAAACGGTTCCAAAAGTGGACTCATCAAAATCTGTTTAACAGTTTATGAGATTAGCTCAAACACAAACATACATACGGACTGTCCTCACGATATATTAATCATAGTGCCACGCAACGACCATACACAGAACAGCGAGATATTTAATCTAATAATGGACGACCGTGATTGCTTTTCTTGTGCTTTCTTTTATATTTATAATTCATATTTAATGATCGACATTAATGGCATTGCTTTAGGCCGAACTCGTAGAAACCAGCCAGTGTTACAAGATCTTTTAATCCGTTCTCTTTTTCCCTTTGTCACCTATACACAGAATTGGAAGAAGGGAGAGGGAGGTCATTCAAAATTGGTCCTTGTGTACACGTTAATTTCAGATTTAGGCGCTTTCGTGATTGTTACGAAACGATTATTCTATTGTATAGCAAGTATAATAAAGTGCACCGTGATTGTGTAAATGAGCGCTGACTGGTCAGATACGGCGAAGCACTACTTTAGATTGTTATTTATTTATTTTGTGACCTTTACGTAAACAAAAAGGTTTTTTTAATCCGTTCCTTGTTGTCATATACACACAATAGGTATTTTCAATTTTGGTTTTCAGAATAAGGTAGGCAGTCGACTGCCTCGTTCGTCTAGAGGTCGCAATCGCGACTGCTGAGCATAAGGTCCTGGGTTTAATTCCCGGGTCGGGCAAATTGTAATTGGATTTTCCATTAGGAATTCGTCAGTAGCAGTTACGGAGTCTGGATTTGTGCCCGGTTGGTGACAATAGGCTTACCCCCTATTACATGAGACTTAAACATAACTGCAGAAATATGGGTTTACTATTAAGTACACCTCTGCCTAACCCTTCGAGGATTACAGACGTGACGTTATTTAGGCATTAGAAAAGTTTTTATTTGAAACTCGTTCTGACAAAATGCAACGGAAAAACGTCGATGTTTCGGAAAATCAAAATGTTGATGGAGAAGACCAAGGTGTGATGGGGAATTTTATCGCTTATAAGTGCTTTCCTAGAAGACCAAGTAAGTTTCATACTACAGGTGATATAAGCGGTTCAGTCATGAAGTGCAGTGACTCACATTTATAAACAATAAAACTTCCTTAAATTCATTATTCACGCATCAACTCGACTCTAAACCGTATTTTACGAGTAGCACTGTTTGTTTTTCCAAAATTCTCAGAACGACGAGGAAAAATAAAAAAACTTATAGCAATAAAAAAACGCCGCTATCGTACTAATATAATTTGATGAGTCCTAAATGACATAAAATAATAGATTTATAAATTATACCGAGTTGAGAAAAAAATTAACTGTTTCCATCTTTACAAAAAGATTTTTTTAATACATCGTTAGACACTTATAGAGGGCATAAAATACAGACAAACAAATATTTACACACCCACGTTACAAAATTTTGAAGATAGTATCGTGTCTTATAACCTAATTTATTCCACATAATTTTAATTCAATCCCGGTATATTCATAAACAACCTTAATTCTGTCATCGGTCACATTGGTGAGATAAAAACAGCTGTAAAAATTTTAGTTGACAGCGGAAAAATAATCCGCGTATCGCAATTAAAAACATAAAACACGCTTAAAATAAACCTGGAACGAAATATCATATAGCACAAGAGTAATAACATTAAAACATATACAGTGGGGCAGATGCGCCAATATTCTATTATTACTGGCTTTTCAACGCGAACGGCGCGAGCATTCCTGACTATTTCTATAGCCCTAAGATGAATCATTAAATAATAAAATCCAAAGCATACTTAATGCTCAACAACACATAGAAATCTATTCACGAGCGCGTATTAACTAACACAGGCGCGCGCTAATCAGTTCCAGATCCGTTCCTCGTGTTACTTCTCAATCGAGCACTCACACTCCAGCAGAACACCTATACATCAATGGTGGATCTAATTGCGAACGCGTAAACACACTCCCATGTGTTCGTGATCATTGTAACAATGTGCGTGATTCCAGCCACCTTATTAGAAGTACTCTAAACAAAAATACAATCCAATTAGAACACTGTTTGAATTTGAAATTGGAACGGTTACGATCTGACAGATGGCACGTTATAAATAAGGGTGTGAAGTTAGCACCGCGCGGTTTCTCGCATGCGTTTTGTTCACGCGGATGCAAGAACAGATATTTTAATGTCTACAACTTATTAGCCACAAATGTCATATCGTTTGATGCATCAACTACTACTTTGTTAAAGTTGGCTGCGTCCAGGGAATTATTTGCAAGCGTAAATTAGGTTCACGTGCGTTTTAATGCACCCCGCAAGTGTTAGTGTTCCAGTTCGATAATCTTCGACTGGCGAATGGATCAGGCGGAGATGATTCATAATGCTCTGTTCTATTGTTGGCTTGCATATTGCAAACTGGTATTATGCAATGTCCATCGCTTTGTTATATAACGTTTGGTACCCACATTAACTCTTCCCTTACTACTGTTATTGTTCGAAGATAACGTTCGTCGTTATAATTGGTTCTAAATATTCACCTTTAAGTTCTTCCTATGACGTCGCTGAACAAATTATTTATTAGAATTATAATATAAACATTGGATGATTCCAGGAATTTTCTTTTCAATGCATTTGTGTAAATTATATTTTTTTAGAAATAATGTGTTTATGTCAAACATTGTGTTAAAATATTAAATTGGTACGCCGATCTCATGATATAATGCCGTGATCCACTTAAACAGGCTATTTTAGCTCACCACATTAAATTTGATCGATCAGAGCTATATTTTTACTGTTTACCAAATATTTAAGTAACGGCCATAAGTCAGACAGTAAAATAATTCAAATGTGAAATTTCATGAACGCTCATAATGAACTTGGCAGACGACCAAAAAACGTCTTATTTTCGATGTGGAATCTGGACCAATTTTTATTGCAACGCTTTGGAAATAGTGATACAAACGACCCCACAATGACTTACCAATTATAATGAGTGTGGTAGCGATGGCCGCGGTGGCGGAGATACAAACAAATGAATAGAGCGGTTACACTTCCATTTAGATATTGCACGGTTTAATGCGAGCTGAAGCATTATACGGCAGTAAATCATGCTCTCCAATCTGCGCACTAACGCACCAGACTACGTTGTTTATTTCTTCATCATTCTCAGCCTTATTTATTGCAAATTCCAAAAATTTTATTGTTCCATCATAAACGAAACGTTTTACGTTGCCTATCCATAGTTCCATCTCCGATAACACGTGGCGTTTAGATCGAAATCTTTTTATCGGCATTCCATGTGGACGTTCACTTTGGCACGAATATCAACGAGAACATTACAATAAACGCCCGAATATTCTCACCTATGCTTTCGAACACTCGTAAGATTTATTTCTGTGACTTGAATCAGTTTTATTGCTTCTACGTTCATCTGTACTCATTTATAACCGACATAGATACTCTTTTTACGATTCGAGGCGCTCTGTTTATTTTCGTTTTTAATTACCTCTAGCGTGGGCCGAAGAGCAAAGTGACAAAATAAATTCGGAAACATAATATTGTTAGGATGATTCTTAATACCGAAATGACTGCGATTGTGTGATTATGATTTAGCGTCTGTGTCTGCCCACGGCACGGTAGTAAAATTGACAAATTGTGGAGTCGGACCAGTCCCGGCTGAGTAATACAGTATTTATACCAAATTTATCGTGGTTCCATGCTAATTTGCATGTAACTAAACTTCAAAACGATCCACGAAGTAAAATAAATAGAGATGACGGAAGCGATTAAACACGCGCAAAATTTCTAGAATAATTAAAATAATCAAATGTAACAGAAGTAAATTCATGACAAATTAGGTGTCAAGAGAAGATTTAAAAATATGTTCAACCGCCAAGGAGATTAATGAAAGAATTCCACCAGCTCAATACTGCAAGCCAAATTCTAGACACAATAAAAAACACAAATTCTGCAGAAATCGTAAGAAGTGGTCGTAACTTTGACGATGCTAATAAAATGTGAACAGAATTAATGACACCAACTAATTTGAAAATTTTAATAACAGTTCTAATGGGTGTTAGAACCATAACACTGTCAGTCACAATACGAAATGAGATGTTGACGAGAACATTTTTGTCGGAATTTGATGCATTTCGTAGCAGCATAAGAAAAGTATGGTCGATTATACAAAGGATAGATATGTTGGAGAATGTACCGACCGACATTAATGAGGCATCTCCATCACGACTCATCTCAATCAAATCCCGCGACTGAGTCAGTATCGATGCGTTCGCGCATAACGACCGTCGGATGCGCCGAAGTGTTCCAGAGAGATTGTAAATATTTCTCTGTTTCAGAACACGACTAAAATAGATTAGAACGCGTGTTTCTAAATCCCCTTTGAAGATTACACACACGGGCATTAGATCTGGCAAATTACCCTCTAACAAAGATTGTATTAATTACCTGTTCCCGATAGCTCGATGTAAATACTATTTAAAATTAGATCAGCGAGTTGCGTGCGCGCTGCTTTTCGGCGCCTTATATATCTGTCATTTTCTTCAGATACTTTGAGCTAGTTGGGTTTGGTTGAACACGGTAATTAATTCTTGTTCTTGCATTGTAACGAAAATAATTTGTGTGTTAAGACTTCCAACTGAAAAAACATTATCCATTTCATCGGATCTAAAAATTAGTTTCTTATTCCGAACGGACATGAGTTATTGTTTGTGTGACAAGCTTTGATTAATTTTAAAACTATATTACAGACTTGATGTTCGAGTTTTTCCGGAATCGCTGTCTATTTAGAGCTCCCTAACTGCGTAAGTGTAGTTTTGTCTGCTATTTGTTTTATTAATCGATACAGACATCGAGCAAATGTTTTCTCGTGTAACAGATACAAATGGGATCGAGGGCTAATTATGTAATGTTGGTCCAGTTTCAGACGTACTCTTAATCGATAGCCATTTTTTATGCCATTTGAAGCGGGAAATGGAAATTAGTCTGTTTATTATTATCTTTACGAAATACTGTGGAGGAAAATATTTTGCTTTACTTTCTGTTGAGTGGTAGTTCTTCTTATAGTGTTTTTGAACAGACGTCAGCACATCAAGCTATTACAATCTGTCAAATTTCTTTAATAGATTTTCAACTTCATCACTAAAGCATTAGGTTCAAGGTTGATTGGGAAAATTTGTTAGTTTCAGGTAGCTTGATGTGCTGGCGTCTGTACTAGTGTGATATAAAAATACTGATTTCTTGAACGGATTTTTTTGTAATCCTCTTTTTCAATTAATCTTTGCAACATAATTAAACACAAGCTATAGTACAGCTAGTTAATTCTTCTGTTTATGTAGAACAAACTATAAATGTCTAGTCAGAATCAGGTTTAAAGATACTACATTGTACAAACTAAGAGGTAACTTTGTATGCAGTCATAAAATCACTCAGTCTTCTTTTAATGTCCGACCAAGTGCCAAAATAATTTGAAGGCACCACGAAAAACAAAGGAACCGTAAGTATTTATTATCGCACATAATATACTCATAAAAATGCAGGCAAGCAGAAAATTTTCTGACTTATTAGACGATGTCGAACAGGTTTCGGAAATCGAGAAATGAAAATTACATGTTATTAAAGAACATCAACACTGTACGGTTGTTTTAACACAAAAGATAAACAGGCCGAATTAAATAGTCCCTCATTACGTACATTTTGGTTAAAAGTTAGGTTATTTGGGCGAGGTAGGGTTATCTCGTGCGGGGATCTCGACGATCGCCTCTCGAGATTATTCGGTTTTGGTGCGTACGAATTCTTTAAGTATAGTACGTTATTGATGATGTTTAATAAGCATTGCAAGGTGTTTGGTGGCGGTCGTTTGATAATAATTTCTGATTTATTCTTTTGTTTTGATGTTCGGTATTTCTTTTAAATGGTAATGAGGCCGCCTCTCTTTCTGCTCTAATTGTAAATGGTTAAATATTTTTTAGTTATTTTTTACGATTTACTCACCTGCCTACAGTCGTTTATTATTAAATAACCTTAATAGTTTTTCAAAAGCACACTTTGAACCATTCCACAATTTCAGATATTCAACACTAAAATGCGGGCCAAATATATTTACAACCACTATCTATTAATAAATGACTATCAACATTTTCCGCTCCATCAATTTCCCCAAAAATAAACACAGTCTAATAAATAACAGCAAACTTTCGTATCATTCTTAACAGCACCCAAAAAATCCAAAAAATCAAGATCAATTCAATCGAAAGCACTGATAACCCAAAATTACGAGTCAAAACCGGCGTGTATTAAGAACATAAAAAGCAATAAAACAGCGTGAAATGGTATGAGAGCATTAATTCGATTATCAGATTGAGGTGTAAAGCGAGTTTCGATGTTTATCTAGGTATAAAGAGGCGCCGTATAAGAAATTATTTTACAGCAGTGAAATAATAAAAACACTCATTAGCGATCATTAAGGTTCCGCCTCCGCGATTTAGGGTTAGATAGGGAGGTGCGAAGTTTATTTTGTATAATAACAGACTGGAGGTGGTTGTTGTCTATCTATCAGTAGAATTACGTTGCAAGTTAGTGTGATAAAAGATAAAGTTTTTCGATAAGGTGTAGGAAATAAAACCTTCTGAATTAACACTTTGTTTTCAGAAATAATGACGTTTGTTTTTGTTCTGTTCATAAAAGATATCTTAAAATAAATACCTATTTATTTTAACTCAACTACGTTTCTTTCCTTACCTTTCCTCATCATTTACTTAATAACATTCAAGTTGTATTATTTGTTTTGCAAATTATAAGGTGCAAACTATAATTCATTTACACTTTCCATTGCAATATACTTAACCACCTGTCACTGTCAATCACTTGTAAATAATTTTAACCTCAAGCGAAATGTTCTGTCGTTATCCTGATGTAATTTACATTATACTTGCCAAATGTTCTTTTATAAGTAAAAATCATGTTATCATTAACCTGACAAAGAGGCAGCACTCGCGCCGGATCTGAAACCGCAAAGCTAATTATTAAAAAAGATAAAAGAATAATAATACAATTAAAACCGCAACAAAAAGGACTCATTTTCTCCCGACGCGGCATTGTAAGGGTTAATTGACACTTATTATAGAAACTCAAATAATATCTTGTTTGTTAATTACATTTATTTTGGTTTTGTGTTCGGAACAGAGGAAATTATTTTTATTGTTATTTTTGGGGCAGTCTATCATTATTGTAGTTTGAAGAAACAGATCCTCATCTTTTTGTGGTAAAAGAGAAACATTAATTGGCCAATTAAATCTGAGCTGGTATGGTTTCTTTTTAATAAACATGGCAGACTTTGCAGATTAAAAGCAAAACGAAAAGAACCAAGAGCGAGTACTGCTGTCGTCTTTTACATCAACGATTTCAATTTCTGTGAACTCCTCAGTCTTACTTTCTTATATCTATGTGAGGAGTTTTTTTAATCAAACACTTTGCTCGACCTGGAAATTGAACTCAGAACTTCAAATTTAGCAGTGGTGCTTACGACCAATGAGGAAGTTCTTTCCACAGTTAGATGTTCTTAAGTTCTTTCCACAAATGAATAATCGTAGCCGGTACACTACACTTCTTAGAACCATTCCTTGAATCTCAAACAATTTGCAACTATCTAGAAACATTTGAAGCTAACAATAAATTACGTTTTAATGATTCAATCAGAATCTAGTCTCTGAAGTAATGGGGACAACTAATTGTAGTAATGTTACCATCAAGTTTACTTATGACAGTAACAGACCAGGTAGAAGCCTACTTAGTCCAGTGGGCGATGAACTGGCTAGGTAGGAAATTTAAATCAATTGTTATCTTCAGTAGGTCTAGATAGAGCTATTTAGAAACCTGCAATGATATCAGAGCGTGCCTTTAACGCTGTATATAATAGGTTTGCGTATGAGTTTGCAGCATGAATTTCGCAATAGCTTTTTAAATCACTTCTTGTTTAATCAGCCTGAATAATAAGTATAAGGAACACGCTCAAATTTTGTAGTTGATTCAACGACAAAATTTGAGCAATATTTCAGAGTGATATGTAATGCATGATGTGCTTATCTGTAAGAGGTTGATACACTAGTCTGTGACTCTATTGGATGTATCTCGTATCTTGCAGCAGTGTATTAAATTCTTGGTGAGCAAAATAAATAAAATAAATATAATGATGAGTGCATCTAGGAGTACACAGGATATTCTACACCTTCTCTGCTGCTCGTCCTGCACTCTCCAGGACTTGAATGAAGCCAACAATAGAGCTGTTCATTTCGCTACGAATAGTTTGGACGAAATCTGAGTCAACGATTCGAGATGAAGAAGAAGTAATTCCAAAACGCTATATTACGCTATATCTTTGAGATCAGAATATAACCTAAGTATCCCACAACTCAAACATGACTGCCTCTTTGGTCCAGTGGTCGAAAGTATGACTGCTGAGCATGAGGTCCTAGGTTCGATTCCCGGGTCGGGAAAACAGATTTTGGGTTTTTTCATCAGGAATTTCTCTGTAGAAGCAACGGAGTCTGAATTTGCAACCGGTTGATCGCAATAAGCTCGCCCCCTATTACATGGAACTTAAACATAACTGGTGAAATGTGGGTGTACTATTAGATACCTCTGCCTAGCCCTTCGGGGATTACAAGCGTGATGTTATGAAACATGAACTTTTTGGAATTCAGTTTCTAAAGTTAAGCTACCGCTATAAATCCCAAACGATAACCAACCTTAAGTATTGGAGATGAAGAAGATATCGCTTCATCCCAATACAGATTACTGAAGCAACCTGATTAGTGATCTATTTTGGACAACACTCGCAATTATCGATCACGTCAACTCCAAACGCGAAACATGACTGTGTTTCCAGCCGGAGAAAACGTTCATTAAACACTCCATGACGTCATACCCTAAAAAACACTAAATAGCAATAGGTACGTAAATCAAATCAAGATTTATTAGTGATTTCTTCCAAGTTCTAAGAACATGTCGGCGTTTGACTGAAGAAGTCATCACACTGACGTATGAAACCTCTTTTGTTTACCGAAAACCATTTAATTTTATTCATAGACTTGAAATATGGAGGAAATTTATTCCGACATTAAGCTTAGTACATTATTAACATGGTTGTTTAATGCATTTAGCAAAAATATTTGGTGTTTCGACAAGATAACCCAATAAACTTCGCTGGTATACACAATAAAATAATCTTATGCTTGTATATTTATTTTGTCAGTAGTTGAATGTAAATCCTGAGAATGAAGTCATCGAAAAAAGTTTAGTGTTTTTTATAAATCTAGACTAAGACCTAGGTGTCTTTATGAAGTTTTAAAATAAGCCTGTTTGTTTATTAAAGTGGTATTTTTTTGGTAGAAAAAATCCTACCAATTTCGAAACAATTTTTTGTTATCAACATTGCATTATAAAATCTTCTAGCTTATTACCGCAGACCTTACTATGGTTGTCTTTAATCGGTTTAATTGAGGAGTACCTTATAATCCGACAATGGGAGACAGCAGTAAGTCTAAAGCCATTAACTGAACCGGTTTGGTGGTATCAATGGTAGAACATTAGCACGCGAAACGAGATTGTAATTGATTCTTATAGAGTCACATTGAATTCACACTACACTAGTCAGTATATGTATTACCTTAGGTACGGTCTACCACTTTTCAACCTTATTACTTTAAGCATAAGGGTGAAAAGTGTTCGACCGCCTGTGAAATAGAAAACATACAAACAGCAAATAGAATAAGTGTCTACTTAATTGGACATAAATAAATGACAGACGAAAGAAGACACTTGCATTTGAAATGACTCTAAAAGGAACTTTTTTAATTTGCCAATTTCGGGCCATTTCATTTATATATGTGTCATAATGTGAGGAGCACGTGGCTAAATAATAACAGCCGCTCGGGTCGATCTTCAAGGTTAAGCCACGCTTGCCAAGGTCAGTCTGTGGATGGGTGATCATCACTACATACCGAGTTTCCTCCGTGCCTCGGAAAGCACGTTATGCTGTTGGTACCGCGGCTGTCAGTTGTAGATCTTTGACAGTCGTTACGGGTAATCTATGGCCCGAAAATCTGACAACTAGTCTTACCAAGGAATTCTGTATTACCCAGTACTAACTGGGTTGTGGAGGTCAGATAGGCAGTTGCTCCATGTAAAACACTGGTATTCAGCTGTATCCGGTAGGACTGGAAGCCGACCCCCATAAAGTTGTAAAAGGCTACGCAGATGATGAGGTGAATAATGTATCATTTGTCTTTCTTACATTCCCATTTCATTAATAATAAAAACATTAACATTCATAAACGAAAGATATTAATTCGGTATTAACCAGTACGAAATCATGCCCGGGGCCAAATAAGCCCATTTAATTACTAGAGTCAATGCAAATTGTTAATTTTCGCTGCAATCATACCTCGTTGCGGTCTCACACACATTTCGCCGGAAGGTACAAATTCACAGGTACCTACAACGGGCAACATGGATACAATACGGCCGACAAGAAGTGACACCATTAAACGGAACGTTGTTATTATTTGATTTTGGGAAGAATAATGCTACGAGCTCGTGGCTAAGTAATAACAGCCGCTCGGATCGATCTTTAGGTTAAGCCGTGGTTGCCTAGGTTGGTCTGTGGATACCCATTACATACCGAGTTTCCTCCGTGCCTCAGAAAGCACGTTAAGCCGTTGGTCCCGGGTGTCATTTGTAGATCTTTGACAGTCGTTAGGTAGTCAGTGGCCTAAAAAGTCTGACAACCAGTCTTACCAAGGGGTATCGCATTACCCAGTAGTAACTGGGTTGTGGAGGTCAGATAGGTAGTCGCTCCATGTAAAATACTGGTATTCAGCTGCATCTGGTTAGACTGGAAGCCGACCCCAACATAGTTGGGAAAAGGCTAGGCAGATGATGGGAAGAATAATGCTAGGTGAATGAAAAGCTCACCTTGTTCACCTTGCATTGCTTTAAAAAAAAAACAAACTTAAATACTTTTGTTCTAATTTTTGCGCTTCGATCCAGAAAATAGTAAATATGTATGTAAGCGACAAGGCAAAATCAAGTTAGGAAACTTATTTGAAGCTTTTTCTAGCTGCTCTTAGCTTTTGTTTCTAGCAGTCTTAATGTAGGTATATTAAAACATACCTCGTTTCTCGTTTTCTGCTTTTTCTGTACGGTTATTACATAACCCGCTTATATTGGTAATGCCTTTCATTTTGACAGTTCCACAACACTTATGTTGTTGATAAGATGATATTTTCCAACCCGTACTACTGCTTTTCGTTGCTATAAATTAGGAATTTCCTTCAAAAACCTTTGATTGAGATTAAAAGTATGACACGCATGGTGGCGCTTTGTTCATCTCATATCCTTTACTATTCTCGTTAAGCCAGCATTTTTCAGCCACGAAAACACAAAACCATTGCCACTTCCATACATTCTCTATCTTCGTCGCAACAAACTCTCACAATAAGCACTTGAAGCTACAATTAGCCGTTTTGTAGTCGATGTAAAGCCACAATTAAGCCTTCTGAGAGCCCCGACAAGTCTTCAACTGCGTGAGTTTTAATAAACTGTTCATTTCCTTGCTCTTTGTCAGGTGATGTCGTTAATTTATAGTGAGGAACGTGATTCATTGGTGGACGAGTTTATGCAATGATAATCAGTATGTATTTAAGATTGTAATGGGAATTTCAAAAGCAAATGAAATGTATGGAATTTAGTGCTTACCTGTAAGTTCTGTCACCTAGAAGTTGACCAAGATCCTTAACGAAGCCGAAAGCCACTTGTAATCCCAGTCATTGCGATATTTTTTTTGTTCAAGACCATGCCTGCGAACCTTGTAGTTACTCAGATATTGGGGGTCAAAATTCCAACTTTTTCACAAGTTTAATACATGTTTATAATGTAAGATTTTTATTTTAAACACCTCCACGACCCCCGTACCATTCAATCCAAACACATTCCAATCCAAATAATTTCTGCGTAAAGTTACTTAGGTTGATGTACATAATGCTTGGTTGACGGCTTCGTGAAGGGTCCGTTTACACCCTGTATTTTTTTAAAGATGCTCTATAATATCAGAACAAAGCTCTACATGTCTAAAATTAAAAATATATTAGTTAAAAGTTCGTAGATAAAGATTAACTCCGCTAAAAAACTCGTTGATATAAACTTTGAAATGAGTATAAAATTACTAAATATACTTTTTCGTGAATGCATTTAAAGATAAAATAATGCTGCAGCAAACCCATTTATCTATACCCACATTTAACCTTTGAAATAATCTAAAAGGTTGGTATTTATTTAACCTTTTTAATGTTAAACTAAATTTACAAAAAAAAATACCTTGTCATAACGTTAATCTAATCTAATTGTTGAGATCGTGTATCAATAAACAAACCGTTTAGTTTATTACACTTAATCACTCCAGAATAACAATAGCCTTTTAATTCTATACTCTATTGAAACAGCTTGAGCCATAGAAAGTGACTGTCATGAGCGAAATGCATATCATGCTGAAACGGTTCCGCACAAATAATAATACTTCACTATCTCAGGTTAATTGAATACATATTAAACAAATTTTCTACACTATATTTCGTATTAATTATTAGAAATAAAGTAAATTCAGAAATTGTTAGGAGGTTCCTCTCTCTGGGGCCCTGACCGCCGGTAGATTGGACCCTGTTCGCCATACCAGTGGGCTACTATTTTTTATATTTTAAATGGGTTTTTATATAATTTTGTATAGGAATATTTAAAAATATAAATCTTATGTATAGAAATAAATAAAGGGAATGATATAAATAAAATATTGTTTACGAATAATGCATAAGCAAGTATACAAGTTATATAAATATATGTTTAGATGCCATAACTGGCTTAAAATATTACTTACAGCTAGTTTACCTACATAGATAGTGTTAGGTGCCAGAGAGCCCTAAACTAGAGGACAACTCTGTGAATAAAACTGAAATAAAAAAAAAATGTTATAATCGAAAACTCATTTCACTTTCGCTTACACAGAACCCTAAACCGATCTAAAAATACAAATGGCTGCAATTAAATCCAATAAAATGCAAAGTAGACAATAAAACAAACAAATTATAAAAGCATTACCCGCTCATACTAGGATACATTAAAATTCTATTGTAATTTATCAAGAAATACGCCTTTCCCTTTCTTTTGTCTTCAGTGCGTACATATACTATCACCGAATCAATAATCCACAATCACGAACTCAAACCTTAAGAAATAAGGTTCAAATTCAAATGTGTTGATTTAGTGAGTAGTATAAGTAAGGTTGTCAGATATAATTGGCGTTAAGTGTCTGTTAAATTATAATGAAACATAAGTAGATACCAGCCATACAATGTTTTTCCCATAATATGCAATTAGCACATATCGTGGCACAATAGTACGTATGTCATCACACGAAGAATCTACAATTACTTGAAGAGTCCCTTACGATTGCCGGTTTGAGTTAATTGTTAGTTTCTTACAAATATAAATTACTTATATGCATGTATGGACGTTAATTGTGTGTTTATTGTACTACGATAATGACTTTAAGTCAGTTTGTAATTTAATGTTTTCATTTGCGGTATGTTTTATCTTGAGTTTTCTACTTTGATGGCGTTATAGAACTGGATTAAAAGGAGCTTTTTTTTGCAGGTACGCATCATTAGGAGTATAAGGGTATGAAACACCGAAACAAGCGGTTTTATTATTGCTTGTTTTTATACGGATCCCAGGAAGTACCTTAAACCGTTTGGCATAGACTACAGAGCAGTGTCGAAGGATTCATACAACTCGATTCTTACCGGCTTCCCTTTGAAAAATGGCACAGTCAGTATTCTATAGACAAATAATATAATCACATAAAAGATATGTACTCCGGCTTACCTCTTACAAAAATTGACCCTTCGCTACTGCTACAGAGTGACTTTAAAACAGATAAGAGAGAAAAACAGTTGCCATAAAAAAAAACAACGAGAAATTCAGGAGTTCCTATATAAAGTCTGACCCCATTCACACGTCACACGCGGAATAAAATTATGCCAAACTTAAATCTCCAAAATTGTTTGGTAAATCTGAAGATTTACTTACTTTACCCCGCTTTTTTATGTCGGGGATAGTGTTTGTTTAATATGACGATAAGGTTAAAAATTAGTGCAGTTTGTCTACCATAAAAACCTGATCACAACAACTAACTCATCATCATTTTCTGCCTAGCCTTTTCCCAAGTATGTTGGAGTCGTTCCAATCTAACCGGATGCAGCTGAATACCAGTATTTTATATGGAACGACTGCCTATCTGACCTTCACAACCCAGTTAGTACTGGGTAATACGATACCCCTTGGTAAGACTGGTTGTCAGGCTTTCGGACCACTGCCTACCTCTACTTGTAACGACTGTCAAAGATCTTGAAATGACAGCCGGGACCAATGGTTTTCCAAGGCACGGAGGAAACTTGGTATGTAATGGGCGGTCACCCATCCACGGATCAATCTAGGCAAGCGCGGCTTAACCTTAAGATCAACACGAGCGACTGTTATTATTTAGCCACGAGCTCCTCACAGGTAACTACTATCCTTAAATAAACGAACACCAACACATCAAAATATTAGGACACATACCAAACAAAACACAAATTATTACGCACTAAATAACTCCGCCTTTAGGACACACACAATTGCTCAGCGGCCATCTTTATTCATGTTTCCTTTGCTAAACACGTGTGAAGACAAAGGTAATTAAGGGCTTTCATCAGCTCAATGGATCGAGGTCACAGCACGTGCTGCATTGAAGGGTTATAGACATTGTAGTACTTAGTTTACGTAGAGAAGATAGGCAGAAGTTCTACTGTGATTTTTGAAAACACGAGTGAGGCAGTGGTGTTATTCCGATGTTAGCATGCAAGTTTCAACTAATTGATATTAAGTTTAACCCACCAAACCGTTTATTTTTTCATCTTCATACTTAGTGAAACAAACCTGGCTAATTTTGCATCAGTTTAAGCATTGTACGAGGCTAAAGGCGAAAGAAAAGGAAAGGCTTACCTAATGGGTAACCTTCTGGTTACGGAGATATTAGAAGGTCATAGTTAGAACTATGACCTTCCAATATCTTATAACTTTCTCACAAGTTTACAAGCAATACAAGTTTTTAATGTGATAACTTTACTTTAAATACCTCCACGATCCCCGTACTATTTAATGCATACATCAGCATAATGTTTTGAGTGCGTTACATTGAGTTCTACCGTAAAACGTGATTTTTCACCCCAAAAAAAGTCGTTTCCAGCAATAATTTTTGCGTTGAGTTACTTAGTTTGATGTGCAGAATGCTTGGTTGACCGCTTCGTGAAGGGTCCGTTTTCACCTTGTATTAGCACACCAGAGACCTTGTTAAAGTTATCGTTATTACCAACAATAATTCGTTTTAAGTAGACTATTTTGACATACAGGCGTAACAATTTTTTCTGTCTTCAATTTACCACGAAATTATTTGTTGTGGGACTTCTGAATTAATATTTTGTTGTAATTAAAGTAGGTATGAGATTAAAAGGAATACGGCAACACCGGTATGGTATAATTATTTTATACTTAACATGTTAATAGATAGGTATGGTGTATGCTTTGTGGATTGAACGTCAATAGGGATAAAGATTTGTACAACTGCGCAATTTATAAGGAAAGAAAAATGTATTCCTAAAGCCGAAATAGCTTTTGGTACTCGTCGTAGTTTAGTAGCAGTAGCCCTTAGAAGGGTTAACTTTTTTTTTTGGAACAACGGTTTTAACCTGTCCACAACGGTCTTGTGACCCATAAGTATAGACCTACATACACAAGTGAAGACCATAAACAAATGAGCTAGACTAAAGGCAAAAGGGAGAGTAAGAATCGTTCTATGAATTCTGATTATAAGCTAAACTAATAGCATTTATATTACTGATAATAATGATATTGAGAGACCAGACCAGAACAGTCACCCAACCAACCAGTCCACCAAACCAGTCAGTCCAGTGACCAGTCTTGCCAAGGGGTATCGTATTACCCAGTAGTAGCTGGGTTGTGGAGGTCAGATAGGCAGTCGCTCCATGTAAAATACTGGTATTCAGCTGCATCCGGTTAGACTGGAAGCCGACCCCAATATAGTTGAGAAAAGGCTAGGCAGATGATGAATGATATTGAGAGTGATGATGAAGACGGTAGACGGACTAGAAGGGGGTGATATGACAACTGATGGAGAGGTTGGAAGAAGAAGTCATGCTGCGCCGATCCCAAATAAATTTGTGATAAGGACAGGTTCATATATACTTCCTAAGTTTATCTTGGATATCACCGACATCGATGAAGGAAAACATCTTGAAGAAATTCAAATGTAATATTTTTTAAGCCATCTTGGGCAATCTTCTCTGTATGAGAAGAGGCCTTTGCCCATCAGTGGGACAGTAATAGGCTGGTATTACAAGGACAGAAGAACGACGATGATGTAGACAGCGGAATAAGAAAACAAGAAATCTTCAAAACAAACAAATACGACAAGAAATAAAACAGCTGTTTTAAAGTAGATAACGTTGCCTCAAGTAGGTAGGAGTCTGGGAAGGAATTTTCTACTGATTAGCGGTCACTTAGTGCTAATTACTTAGCTGCGTCTGTTAATTAGTCGACTCTTAGAATGAACGCTTGAAAATTAGCAACAGTCGCTGAAGTTTCACTATTTTCTTTTTAGTTTCGCTTAGAATGACGTCTCAGTTAGGTACCTACATAGTACCTACGACTATTCTCGAGATTTTAATTAAATCGTTAAGACAAACACACATACATTCTTTAGTTTTTAGTGTGTAGTATGTATTACTTCTCTCCTCATAAACCTTATTTACTGGCCAAAAGAAGAATTGAGTTTGAAAAATAAAGACAGCTAGCCAGAGTTCCATTTTTAAATTATTGAAAGGGATGCACCTTTTAATTTACATGTGGAAACACAAGAACTTAAATCATACAGTCTTAAGACAAGTGTCACTTCCTTGCGAATCATTTACCATTTTTCTGCATGATAATACCAACAACTTACTTAAAACAAAATGAATAAGTCAAAACAGCACACGTGTTAGTCAAATCGGCGTACAAGTTGAGGAGGAAGCGGTAATTTTAATTGCGGTGTCGGCCAACGTCAGCCATCGTCAGCCATCGTCGGCCAACGTCCCGTGACGCGGAGCCCTTCTCAATTGTAGCTCCTGGGCTGACGAGGCCTTCCTTCCTTGCGGCAATAGGGTCAAGTTATAGGTTTGTGGCGAGACAGTCTTAAATATAAAGAATATATTTGGAAAAGGACTAAGAAACTAAATTCGACAAACAAAGTTACATTGAAATTAATGATATATGCGCAAAATATAGCTGTATTTATTTACTTAGTATACAACATTATTTTTAGTATATGCGAAACCTGAATATAGTTTGTTCAGAATAAGTAACTGAATCAATTCCAATAATTTTAAAACCATGTTATATTTTGTGGCAAAAATATTTAAAAAAAGTTACAAGTTGGCAACGAGCGACCTTACCTATCGCAATAATTTAGGTACCTACTGCCAAATTATTATTATCAATGAGCTCAAGACGACGCTGGAGAAGCGCACGCGACGCACTGAATCGTGACCACGTTTTTATGCGGATAACCAAGTAACAGAACAAGCTTATAACTTTGTGATTTTTCAGGATACAGTTTTGAAATATTGTACATAGATTCTTTACATAAAAATACTAGACACGTGTTTCAGGTTTCGCATATACTAAAACTAATGTTGTATATTTCACTAGAAATTGAAGTAACAAAAAGCTTGGAAAATGAGCAAGTTTTTTAGAACCAATTATATAAGCAAGCATTTTCAAGTCAATAAGTACCTAGATGAAAACTTCCATGCTTCCATACCTATGTAAAACCAAACTAGTAGTTTTGATGTTATTTCAAGTAAAGAAATACATTTGTTTTAAACATTACAAAGAAAAATGTAAAGTAACGTATATCATCCACATAAAAACTAGGCATCGATATGATGTAAAGAGAATTCTATCCAACTCTAGTCGTTAAAAATAGATACTTTAATAAGTCTGATAAAGCGGATATAAGTAATTTGTTAACCCGGAATAACTCATTAGTGAAATCTGGATTATAAGAAGTACATGACGCACATAACCACTACATGTTTACATTAAAAATACGGTTTCAGCAACGAAGTTCCAAAAAAAACCTTGCTATCTCGAAAAAATATCTAATTTGCACTCAATCTTCGTATAATCAAGATATAAATTACGAAAATTATATTTCTCAGACATCGTTATATGCCATTTGCACAAATTGTTAGTCACTTACTGTATATCTTTTTAAATGGGACCCGCTGATAATTTAATTTAACCTACGCATGATTATGACTTAAAAATACAAATTTTAATGAAAATTCATTGCAGTTCTTTTAATTTATTCCTGTAGTTATTCTAACATACTTGCTACATCTCTAACACTTACGAAACAGATCAAAGATGGTTTCTCTTTGATACTGTTTTACGATCTTTTAACAATAACAATAATTATCGCTTTTCGCTTGTATTATGGGCCACGCGAATTATTTCCTTAGGTTAGTACATTATACATGGCGGGTCAGAACGTTGCAACATTGTAATAACACATGTCGTTATAATTATGTTGTAAGTGTTGTAAAAAGTATTATTAATTATGTTGTGGTTTAATGACGATTTGTGTCTTAATGCTAGTTTTAATTAGTAATTAGCAACATTGTGTGCTGTGTGTAATTATGATTGAGTATCGTCATTTTATTTAAGTTAAGGGTTGGCACACGTCTAATAACTAATTATTAACTTCCTAGTTTTTTATTAAAAATAATCAAGTTACTTCTTGATCAGTAATTAGGGTCATATTTGAAATAATTGACTTCACAACACTGCATAGCACATTCTTTTAGGGATCGTTTGATTTTTTCAGATACCTAATTCTCCTATTTAATCGGTGTATACCTGTAGAAGTTTGGCCTAATTCCAGATAAATGTAACAGGATTGTCTTGGAGAGTGCACTGCTATATTTGGTTTCAATGTCATAACTGAATGATAGCATTAACTCATTCATTTTTATTTTCATTCTTGTTTTTTGTATAATCCTCACTAACAGCTTCATCTACATTTAGATAGGTATGTTTAAGTAATTGGGGCAATCCTAGCTAAATGTACATGAACTATAGGTACACCTCTGTCGGATCCGCGGATCTTTTTGGGATATATGCGTGACGTTATACTTTTTAAATTCCGTGTTCGTCAGCTACTAGATTTACAAAAAAGGTCAGTTCCCATGAACCAAAATAATGACAAATTATAATTGAAAGAAGCAGTTACCAACAAAAACTTTCTAACTGTACATTGATTAAGTTAATAACTTGTGTATACGTATATATTTATTTAGTGCGCAATTATTTATTATTTGTTGCCATGTAAGTAGGTGGGCACGGTAATGATTCCAATTTAATTGTAGATGGTGTTCCGTGTTCAGATTGGAGGACTGGTTGACGTACCACTTTTCAACCTTATTGTTTATATACGTAGATACCTTCGCCACCAAATGTGCTATTTGGACGCTGTTTTCAGCATTTTTAGACCTAACTAGGCCTCCGCTTATGTTCTGACCATATTGCACTGACCTGAATTTTCTTCCTACCCACATTTTGAAATTTTCCAAATTTAATTGATTTTCCAAATTTTCTTCCAAAAATATCGTTAGATTATAGTTTCAATAGTACTCACCCTACATCCCTGTGTGATGGTCCGCGTTCCGTGAGCCGGGGTCCAGGTTGGGGGTTGAAAACCAAAAACTCACTCAAAAACTGGTTTTTCGTCCGAAAGTCGAGATTTTTCTTCGGCACATACACTTTTTTATTGCGTAGATCGCTAGCCCGCGCGGAGACGCGTCTCTGGACATCTCGGACGTGCGTCTAGCTGGTAGATCATCAGTGAACTCGGGAGTACCTACAACAGAGAGCATTGTTTTGAACCCCTACAAAAAATCTAGCTGTCTTTATTTATTTATTTATTTAACGAGAAAGAAACAGAAGAAGTATTCAAATAAAATACTTCTTCTCTGTGATTGTTACATTTTAAATTTCAACAACATTATGTAGGTATACACGGCGGGAGACGTCAAGCTATACATATCCAGTATAACCTGACCTCGCTTTGTATGAGCTTCCGCTACGATGAGAGATCAGCTTAATTTGGGTTTGTATAGCTTGGTCGTCGTGCGCACTAAGTTGAACCGAACTTGACTGTTCCTTTTTTAATTTTATTTATCTCTTTTTATACTGTTTTGTTTGTAAGAATCAGTACATTGTCAGTTTTAGTGTGGGATCAAAGAAATCAGGGCCAAATCCAACATTGTACGAATACACAAATTGTGAGTTATCCACAAAGATTTAGTAACTGTCAGATCAATGAACCTACGTAACATACAAAAGATTTAATATGGGAGGAAGAAATCCCCGCGATTTATTTAAAACTAGCACTTCACCCGCGACTTTGTCCGCCAAAAATGTTATAGCTCGGCTAATATACATGATATAAATATAATTTATAGCTTGTATCACTCACGAATAATGTAGCTTTTCGCCAGTGAAAAAAAAATAGAATTGGATCATTAGTTACGGAGATTATCCCCAACATACAAACTTACGAACAAATTTTATTTAGTACTCGTATTAAAAAGTATTCTTGCCACTTCACGTGTACATCATTCAGAACTGCGAATGGTTATTATAACAGAACGTTATAAAATAATTATCAGTTACTAACAAAAAATAAATCATCTAATCTAATACGTTTCAAAGTCCACGTATCACAATATGAACATAGGCCAGGAGCCGTCTACCACGGCAGAGTCATTACCCGTTTTGTTAATACCGCATCGCTCTTTTGTTATTTTGACACAGGAAGTTATTAAAGCAATTAACTGGGGCACAGCTCCTGGACTATTATCATCTCTAGAGTGACGTGTTAATGTTCGGCCTCTAGTGATGAGGTAGTATCGAGATAGTTGTGGTGAATCGATTGGGTATCGAATGTTGTGTTCGGTCAATAAAAGTCAAGCTTTTTAAACTTTCTGCGGCCTCTGTGGGCTATTGTTTGAGTTCCCTCATTTCTTGAATAAAATAATTAATTAAAATATAGATTTTTGACAAATTTAAATGGAAAACCATCGTCATCACCATCGTCAGCCTTGTTCAATTCATTGTTGAGTATAGGCCGCCTCCTTTCCATGCTATTCTTCCCTGGTCGTCTCGAGTTTTAACCAGGTTAAAACGTTGTACTTTTTTTAAAGTTGACACTGAACGCGATTGGATACGCGCGCAAGTGGCCAATCCAAATGATTTAAGTGTCAATCCAAACGCGTTACGATGTTGTCCTTTATTTATTTTCCTTAAATATAATTTAATATTTTTTTAAATTTCTTAAAATAAACATGATCCATGATGATGATTCATGATGTTTTCTTTATTTATATATTTACAAATTAATTAAATTTTTAAATATTCCTTAAAAAAATATATTAAAAAATTGTAGCCCACCGTTATCGGGAACAGGGTCCAAGCTACCGGCGGTCAGGGCTCCAGAGAGAGAAACCTTCTAACAATACGGGCCGTGTCCAGGAGTACCGCTTTCAGAATGAAGCCTTTGATCCAGCTGCTTAACGAGAACCTCCTCAGGTATTGATCGAGGCTCTTGGCAATTAAGCCATGGGCTGATACTACTATCGGCACAATGATCGCTGAGTCCACATCCTACATGTCGACAACCTCGCGAGCCAAGTCAAAATACTTGATTTGCTTATCTTTCTCGGCCTTCGCGAGGTTCTTGATGATTTTTATTATTATCAAGATAATTACCACCTCGCACCCTGATTAGAATATCCTTGCGTATGGATTGACGTGCCTACATTTTTTGAGCACATTGTTTTATTTGTTACCTCATACGGTACCAATGTCTACTTTAATATAACTTAGATTTTTATTATTTTAATCTAGATGTTACATGCTAGGTAGATTTATAAACAACGTGATGATTTGATTAACACACAGCCACATCACTAGTCCCATCTCAAATTATATCGGTTCTTTAATTTTCAATCGGAATGAAAGCTACTGTTCGATCACAATGCACTCTCTCATATACACTATGGACATAATTGATAGTCATATAGCCTTAACAATAGTGAAATCACTCACACACGTCGTCCTAAAACCAACTCTATTTAGAGAAAGTTAGGGTAGAGTTTTAATTGTGGTTTATGGATGGTGGTATTCAAAAAATAACAAGTAAGCTTAAGTTGCGTGGCTCCTGTACTTACTCAGTCTAATTTCTTAGAAGTCGTTATTATTGTTTCTCATGATTAAATTTCTTTTTTGCTCACAATGGAATCACGAAGTGTTCCGTTTATTTTCTATGTGGGATGCTATTATGTTGTTTCGCTTGACATTTTTTTGGGGCTTAAGAAATAAACTTTTGGGTGAATTAATCTGTATTGTGGACTGTAGTAGGAAAAACTTTTTAATTCTATAAAGCATTGTTGAGAGTGAGTAATGTTGTCTTAATTTGGAACTAAAAACGTAAAAAAAAATTATTTGTTTTTTTTTATTGTGTGTAAATTTGTTTTGTTTTTCTTTTTGTATTTGTGTTTGTTAGTTTTGTTTGTCTGAAATATGATTTGTTTAGCAATTTAAACAGTCTATACAGCAATTAAAACCTCTTCCAAGTATCCTATTTCCAATTAGATATATTTTATTTTATCAGGAGTAAGTCTTCAAAGTCTGACAATCAGTCTTACTAAGGGGTATCGTATTACGCGGTACTAACTGGGTTGTGGAGGTCACATAGGCAGTCGCTCCATGCAATATACTGGTATTCAGCTGCATTCGGTTAGACTGGTACAACATAGTTGGGATAAGGCTGGGCAGATGATGAGGAGTAAGTCTTCAATAAAAGGCATACAAAAATCAATTAAAAATTTCAGTAATTTTATAGAAAATCTATAAATTATAAATTTATATATATATATATTTGTTAGTTAATTTTAAAGATTTTTTAAAGACAATCACAGGATTTTTTTAAAATCAATTTTACCGTATAGTATATATTATTTCAATTAACAATTATGTATAAACAACAACTTTTATGTACCCGAAGACGAAAAACCCAAAACCAATACAAGCCGTGTGAACCAAACAAGTGTTAGGCGTGAACAAAGAAAGCAACGTGTCAATTAAACTTCTTTGCTTTTTAGGGTTCCGTACCCAAGCGGTGAAGAAGGGACTCATTACTAAACCTCCGCTGTCTGTCCGCCCGTCATCCGTCGATCACAATGCTGCATCGTTTGAACCGTAGTACACACCTTACCGTCCGTAGACACTTGAAATTTTCACAGACTGTTTACGACAGCTGTAACAACACATTTTTTTTTCCTAACCTGCTCTGTCCGACTCCTGGACGAAGGCTTAACTCAACTCCTTCCACTTCTCGCGAACCCGCGCGTCCTCCTCCCAGTTCGGACGGAACTGGTCCAGTTCGTCCCGCCATCTCCTTCGTGGCCTGCCACGACCCCGCCTCACTGTGTCAGGGCACCAGTTTCCTGCTATTTTGGCCCTCAGTTTCTCTGGCGGCCGACATGACCTGCCCAGTCCCATAACAACACATAATTAAAATAAATTATGTTAAACCTTAAAGGACTTAATATGAGAAACGTGTTGTTTTCAGCGGTTTTTAAAAATATTTAAAAAATATAACAACACATTTTTTTTTTCTAACCTGCTCTGTCCGACTCCTGGACGAAGGCCTCCCTCCACTCCTCCCACTTCTCGCGAACCCGCGCGTCCTCCTTCCAGTTCGAACGGAACTTGTCCAGTTCGTCCCGCCATCCCCTTCGTGGCCTGCCACGACCCCGCCTCACTGTGTATGGGCACCAGTTATTTGCCTGCTATTTTAGCCCACAGATTGATCGCCATGCGGCAGACATGACCTGCCCAATCCCATCATCATCTGCCTAGCCTTTTCCCAACTATGTTGGGGTCGGCTTCCAGTCTAACCGGATGCAACTGAATACCAGTATTTTACATGGAGCGACTGCCTATCTGACCTCAACAACCCAGTTAGTACTGGGTAATACGATACCACTTGGTAAGACTGGTTGTCAGACTTTTTAGGCCACTGACTACCTAACGACTGTCAAAGATCTATAAATGACACCACCCGGGACCAACGGCTTAACGGGCTTTCCGAGGCACGGAGGAAACTCGGTATGTAATGGGTGGTCACCCATCCACAGATCAACCTAGGCAAGCACGGCTTAACCTAAAGATTGACCCGAGCGGCTGTTATTATTTAGACAAGAGCTCCTCAGACCTGCCCAGTCCCATAACAACAAACAAAAAAGTTTAACATTAAAGGACCCCATATGAGGAACGTGTTGTTTTCAGCGGTTTTTGCTCGATCTTAAAAGCACGGAACCCTTCATGTGAGAGTTCAACTCGCACTTCACCGGTTTCTTTTCCCTTCGTAACGAAGCGTAATGCAATTACACGTAATAGCAGGATGATGTCCACGACACAGCCAGACGACGCCCTGTAATAATCAGTCACACAATTAAAATGTCGTTACCTCAAGTTTTTACACCTACCAGCGTAACTTTAATTATGGCGGAATAAAAAGCGAGCGAAAAAACTGCGATTAACAAAGGGATATTGAAAAAAGTTGGTGACGAAACTAATTTCGTCTTCTTGTAATCTAGATTGTGGTTTCATTTAATTGGTGTTGTTGTTAAGATAAAGTTGGTGTTATAAAATGTGGTGTTGTTTTAAAACAGAAAATTTATTCAATTGTGTTATGCTGCTTCGTTGGTCTATGAGGTTGAGTATGAGGTCCTGGGTTCGATTCCCAGGTCGGGAAAGATGTTCTTGGGTTTTTCCATGAGGTATTTCTCAGTAGCAGCCACGGAGTATAGATTTGTGCCCGGTTGTTGGCAATAAGCTCGGCCCCTATTACATGGGACTTAAACATAACTGGCGAAATGTGGATGTACTAACAGGTACACCGCTGCCTAACCCTTCGGGGAGTAATCCCCGAAACCTGATGTTAAGTGTTTGATATGTGTGATGTATGATGCTCACTGTTTAGAAGTTGTATATGACAAGGGCAGGATAAAGATGATGATTTTTATTCATCAAAAGTATTTTACATTCGGCCAGCCCTTAATAAAAACAAAATATTTCGAAACAAAATATTATATGAGAAAAAAAGTCTTTCGGTAAATGAATTGCCACCAAAGATGGAATGAAATGTGCAATATTTACATATAAAGTCACAAAACATTTAATTTTTATAAGCAATCTGCCTTATTATAAACCCTCCAACAGCCAATCAATTCAAAATCAACCTGCTGTCACAACAAAAATCAATTAACCCTATACGCGTCAACACTAATTCCGAACAACAGTTGTTTCGAAACAACAGATGAGTAAGAACGGGTTAAATTACTCGTCCAATTTCGTTGATAATTCGAGGAAGTGCGATGTGACATAATTTTGTAAAAATTATACCCTTTCTGTAATTATATGGTGTGCTTACCCCCTTAGAGTCATCTGGTGCTTGCTTAATGATGTCTGCGGTGAAGAATCTTAAGGTTGAGTGAGTTCAGTCGATTTAAAAGTATAGTTGTTAGCGAGTTAAGTATTTTCTATAGTGATTATGTATTCACACTGTATTTTCAGTTTTTATAATGGTGTTTTTAAAGGGTGTCAGTTGGTTCGTTACAGATCTGCACCTGGTTAGGCAACGTCTAGCAGGGTTATCTCCAGGATTAACATTGAGCAAATATCTACTGAAGATTCAAAACCAAAGATAGAAATCAAATGATAAAAACCATGAAAAGTCCCACTGCAGGGCCAAGGGCTCTTCTCGTTCAGAGATGACACAAGACGGTCTCAGATTTGTTTTAATATGTAAGTCCAGGTCAAATCATCATCTGCCTAGCCTTTTCCCAACTTTATTGGGGTCGGCTTATGTTTTAACGGATGCAACTGAATACCAGTTTTTTACATGGAATGACTGCCAGCGGCCTATCTGTACAGGTTAATACAGTTCCTCTTGGTAAGACTGGTTAAGTCCAGGTCAAATTAAACAAAATAAAAATAAAAATAAAGATTTTAAAATGTATTAAAAAAAAATGTATTGCTCATTCGAAACTGCAGAATACCAAATATTCAAGTCATAAAACTGAAAAAAAAACCACTGACTATAGATCCGTTTACGACATATTACTGCAGCACCATTAGATACTCTTAATCATAATTCCACTGATTATCTTCCCCGTCACTTCAGTCAACATTGAGATAATCTCAAACCGGACAGATCGCAGATTATGTTTGTCCCGACACTCGTAGGCTCCCTGCAAACGATCGAGTGACAGTTTACATAAGTAATTAGCTATGTCATACAGGAAGGGTGTTGACAGATTGCGGGACGAATTAGTTGTGTGTGTGTACGACGCCTTATTTGCCTACGTGCTACGGGCTACGACGTAGCCGCGTAGCAAATGTTTGTAGCGCTTTTAATTGCTTTCGTATTTATTTTATGGTTGATGCGCATTTAGGTTTTTATTTTAATATAGTGTAGTATTCGAAAGTCTTCGAAGTCTGACGTCCAATCTTACCAAGGGGTATCGTATTACCCAGTACTAACTGGGTAGTGGAGGTCAGATAGGCAGACGCTCTATGTAAATTACTAGTATTCAGCTGAATCCAGTTAGACAAAGTTTTTGTTTTTATGTATAATACAGGATCTTTAACTAACTACAGGTGCAATGGTGCAATGGCAATGGTGACAGATCTAGATTTCTAAACACGATAAAAAATATGTTTAACAAAAAAGGTATGTTTTTTTTCAGGAGCTAATAATGACCGCATTTAGTATAGTTTACTTAAAGTATCTCAGGGTTTTTTATCCATGCCTATCACATCTGCGGAGCTTACACAGAAAAGAACTGCTTTTTAAACAAATATTTAAAGTGACTAAATAACTTGCGATGCGTGAGATATTGATACCTCGATGACTGCCTGGTTAGTCTAGTGGTCGCAATCGACTGCTGAGCATGAGGTCGTGGGCTCGATTCCCAGGTCGACCAAAGTATTATTGGGTTTTTCCATCAGGTATTTTTCAGTAGCAGACTCGCCCTCTTTTACATGGAACTTAAACATAACTGGCTAAATAAGGTACACCTCTGCCTAACACTTCGGGGATTACAGGCGTGATGCTATGTTATTTAAATTGATACCGACAAGTAATAATTGTTGCTAAAGTTCGGTGCAGTTTTGCTAGCTAATTAAATTTAACCTTATATATTTCATGACCTATTAGAATTACTTACCTAGCTGTAACCAAACCAAAACTTCATTTCTGTGTATGTATAGTAACTAAATTAGTATATTCTTATAATAGATTCCTCCCTCATAAATCGAGCGAACAAACAAATCAAGCGAAATGAGTCACAAAGGCCAACAACAACAAATTATTGTGAACGAACCTAATTTGCTAACTTTTTATATATTTTCCTTGGTCGCGTCTCGGGGCTATTAATATGAAGCCTTGTTTAATATCTGACATCTGTTACAAAAACTTTTATTATAAGACTAATCCATTGCACACACACACACGTGTACACTCGCGTATTCTTCCTTCACACACACATAAAGACACGATCTCACACACACACACACATAAATGTCGACACTTAGTTTAGCGTCTGAAGCAACATTGTAAGTAACTGTTTTAGGTATATTGATATTTTTTATCAACAATAACTTTTGTACTAAGGTTAGCGTTAATTAAAGTTATATAAATAAGTGTGTTGTAATAATAAATTAATAATGATGAATGTTTAATATTAAGTTTTTTATGGAAGAGTAATTATGACTGTTTTTAATAGTGGTAGTATTTATCGGTTTAAGCAAAAAGTGAATAATTGATTACGCATCAGTATTATAATAACTATAATTTGATTACGATACAACAACCAATACCGCGTATTTAAATAAATTAAGGAGCAGGTTACTACTAGAATCTTATAGATTTTTTTTAACATAAAGATAGAAATCACTTAGTTACCTGTATCTACATCATCAGCTTATAATGTTCCCACTGTTGGGACATAGGTGTAATCCTAACACTCGGGCACGGTGCAGGTTGATAGACATTATTTTTTTATCAAGTTTATCAAGTAACCGGATGATGTTTTCCACCACTTATTAAAATTAGAATAATAAAAAATCTACTAAATCAATGAAAATATCTAGAAACCAGGGTTCGAAGTGATAATTATCCAATAATTATCACGAAATTACGGATCCTTCTAGAAAAAGATATCAAAAAAAAATATGCCAGTCTCGTCTGTCACACGTCACACAATTCACAAACCAACCAGCAGCCTACTTACCACACCGCCACCACCCGCCGGCGCCTCTCATCTACCACTTCTTAATTAACTTAGCTTATATAACGAAAGATGGTCTCATTTAGATAACACCGTAACTTTCAGGCTAACTTAGACTACTTAGCGCGCTCTGTTAATGCCCCTGTAAAGTTGGACGATATCGTTTGCTAACTTAATTAGTTAAGTTTAGGTTAGTTTTATGATGTAACAGATGGTGGGACAATAAGCGGGGAGGGAGGGGGTGTTGTGTGTGTGTTGGAAATATGTTGAAAAATGTCGTGGCAAGTTTTGACGACACGGTTGGCGCAGTGGTTGAGCGGTTGGCTGCTACGCTGCGTGGGGCGGGTTCGCACGGAACAAATATTTGTATGTCCTAAAAGTAGTAGTTCCTGGCTTTGTGCGTAACTAATATTGTAAATGCGAAAGTTTGTGAGGATGGATGGATGTTTGTTACTCTTTGACACAAAAACTGCTGACCGAATTTGGATGAATTTTGGCACAAAGATAATTTGTAACCTGGATGTGTTAATCCAGGTTACTTATAAGATACTTTTTATCCCAGTAGTACGATCCCGTGAGACATAACCGAACTACACTCGGGCGAAGACGGGGGTATGGTATAAGCTAGTATAGTTATATATTTACATTGGAAAAATCATTGAACGGACACAAGTCCAGAAACTTCACCGCTCCGAAAAAAAAAAATCTAATGAAAAAAACCCTTTTTTTGTTCGGAATCGAAGCCAGGACTCCATGCTCTGTAGTAGTACTTGTGACCGCCAGACCAACGAACCACATCTCAGCGGGTACCTACGAATTAAGAACTGCCTAGATCAAAAATCCAAATAATAATGCCATACAAAAAATCAACATTAATCATCAAAACGTTTAATTAAATACACACTGTATAAGGTCAAATGAACACACTAATTATAATTACAGCGAACGTTTATCTAATTTATAAACACAAATACAAAACAAATGTAGGTGTTTAGACGCTCCGATGAACTAAGGCTTTCCCCTGGGTACCTCGATTTGGTTTAAATGTACGATGAAAATCAGCTGATTAGATCATTCTCTGGTATCAATTAGCTTGTTTTGTCTGCTGAAACTCAAATAATAAAACATATTCATTATTATTATTTTTTTTTCGTTTTCCAAAGAGAATCAATGGGACAATATTATTATTACATTATCAATAATACTACTACCAACTAATTAATATATAGGTACTTACATTATTTTCTCTCAGTAACGATCATTGAATGAAACAGACAACCAACCACTGACCAATCGACTTAGCTATGTTGATGCCGAACCCAAAATAGTTGGGAATAGGCTGGGCAGGTTAAAATTAATTTTATTTTTATTTTCTGTCAAGTTTAGTTTCGGCCCAGTAAAAAAAAAAAAAACAATCAAACTAACTTAGAACCTCCTCCTTTCTCGAAGTCAGAAGAGTTTCCCTAGCTATTTTAGTGAGACTCTACCTCAAACATAGCTATTAATCAACACACAACACTTCAATCGACGGCACGGTTGGCGTAGTGGCTGAGCGATTGGATGCTGCGCTGCATGTCGAGGGTTCGATCCCCGCACGAATAAAATATTTGCATGGCCTACAAGTTGTTGTTCCGGGTCTGGCTGATTCTGAATGTTTGTAAACTAACCCACCATACAGAAGTAAGAAGTATTGTGGAGCTATGTTAAAAAAAAACTTTATAAGTTCAAACTCCACACTAATTACGTACAAACATTTATCTAAGAGAGAAAAACAGAACTACAACCTTGTGCTTAGACAGTGAGGCAATAAATGTCGCCACTAGCCCGTAGCGCCGCCATCTAATTAATATTTCCTATGTCAGTAATGAAGTGTCTATACTGTATGGGCGCTTAACACTGTTGTTGTTCGCTGTTTATTCGTATTGAGTGTCTTTAATCTAATAATGTTATTATGTAGTTCATACTATGAAGGAATTATGAGGGGCTCGTGGCTAAATAATAACAGCCGCTCGAGTCGATCTTTAGGTGTCGATCTGTGGATGGGTGACCACCCGTTACATACCCAGTTTCCTCCGTACCTTGGGAAGCATATTAAGCCGTTGATCCCGGGTGGTATTTGTACAGTCAGTACAAAGTCAGTTTTCAGTATTTAGGTAGTCAGTGGCCCAAAAAGTCTGACAACCAGTCTTACCAAGGGGTATCGTACGAGTATTACCCAGTACTAACGGATTGTGAAGATCAGAAGCGCAGTTGCTCCATGTAAAATACTGGTATTCAGCTGCATCCGGTTAGACTAGAAGCCGACCCCAACATAGTTGGGAAAAGGCTAGGCAGATGATGATGATGATACTATGATGGAATTGTGAGAGTTTTTCTGTATGTGCGCTGTGTTGAAATTTGTAAATGCTCGCACGTTATTAAAGTCTATTGGGTCGGCTTTAAGTCCTTACCTCTTCTTGTTGATTATGGACGCTCTGACGTCGGACATACAGAAAGACGCACCCTGGTGCATGTTGTTTGCCGACGACGTTGTTCTTGTCGGTGAAGATGGACCTGAGATCCAGAGCAGATTGGAGAAATGGCAAATGGTGAAGGATGATATGGTTAGAAAGGAGGTGAATGCTGAGATGACGAGTAATAGAAAAGTATGGAAGAAGAAGACATGCTGCGCTGATTCCAAATAAATTGGGTTAGGAGCAGGAGAATGATGGGTGCTAACAAACAATACTTTTGCCTAGGGTAAGACTAGCATAGATTAGAATGGCTTCGTATTGACTTGGAGACAAACGCCCCAAAAACGATGCAAACCGATGGAATTGTTTTCGATGACGTCAGACATATTTCTTGTACGACATCGCCTGACGTTGCTAGACTTCGCCCAGTGTTGTCCGACGTGGCTCGATTTCACCCATCATCATAAGCAACACTTGTTACGGATTATTTAGATTCTAAAGACAACGAAGCATTAGGCTATCACCATCATCATCATCATTTCAGCCGAAAGACGTCCACTGCTGGACATAGGCCTCCCCCAAGTGTCGCCACATTGACCGGTCCCGTGCGTCTCGCACCCTGCAACCTTTACCAGGTCATCGGTTCACCTAGTGGGAGGCCTTCCAACGCAACGTTTTCCAGTTCGCGGTCGCCACTCCAGAACTTTTCCGGCCCCATCGGCCATCCGTTTTGCGAGCAATGTGCCCTGCCCACTGCCACTTAAGTTTGGCTATTCTTCGGGCTACGTCGGTAACCTTGGTTCTCTTGTGGATTTCCTCATTTCTGATATGATCACGCAGGGAAACTCCGAGCATAGCCCTCTCCATTGCTCTTTGGGTGACTTTAAGCCTTCTGATGAGGCCCATTGTGAGCGACCACGTATGTAATCACTGGCAACACACACTGGTCATAGACTTTCGTCTTGAGACACTGCGGTAAGTTGGAGGCTTTAAGCTGTGGGCAGAACATATTAAAAAATAGTTTTCCTACTAAAGCAATATAGTGCCACGAGCCGCAATCCGCGTAAGCCGCATCTTCATTGTTTTTATGCAAGTAATAATCTGAATAAAGGCAGACGTAAATTCGATATCAAAATGTACAATATCGAATTCGACGATTGAGTGATTCGATTATTTTGCACTGCTGCAAGTTTCCCTACACGTTTATTTATCATAATTACGTTGTCATTCATCAACAACCCTTGCGTCAAGTATCATACACAAAAACTTGATACTATCGGGGTCCAATCAACCAACTTTCCTTCCCAACTTATTACAAGATTAATACGAATTCTAATAGAGTTTTCTCTCATTAAGTACCACGGTAACGGAGCCCTCTTTATTATAGTAGAATAATACTGGCTGGTAATATCGCGGTATAGTTACTTAATCAATTCCTTTGTTGGTAGAATCGACCCCCGCCGCAGTGGGTGGGGTTGATTAAGAAGAATATTGCTTGATTACTCGCTTGAAGTATGGGCTGCATGGATGTCAGAAAGAAGGTTAGGCTTTGCTAGATGTGGCTGAGATATTGTGTAGATCATGGCAGATATTTTTTTTTTTCAGAATCTTTGTGATGCTCAATTTCGTTTATTCTAGCATCAAGTGTGTGTTTTTATTATTGCTCCCTAATTAATTGCTTTTATTATTCCTTTACGTTGGCTAACGCGGAGAGAGATCGGTACAGTTTCTGTCTAATGGTAATTGTGTTGTGGTGTTTTCTACCGTTCGTAGTTCATATTAAAGAGGTTTTTGCAGATCCAGTACTCGTTTAGACTTGCCTCTCATATAATTCTCAACATGTTTAATGGCGAACAAATGCATGTTAACCACCCAACGGCAAATCGAATGTCAACCACAAAATATACTCTCCGAACGATATTCTAGATATCGTTGTCACTTTCACAATGACATCTGCATCGTCTTCCGTACACTTGTATGTGTGTGTCAACTTGCGTCAGTGTGTGTGTTGTCTAATGAATGTCTCCATATCATCGATGAATGTGTCTCGTCGATCCTTCGACGGAACTGTTCGACAACTAATGCCATCGATTTAGATACAATTACGTCTCGTACGTATCCGATTACGCGACGCCTCCACCATATGGGCACCCTAAAACCTTCTTGTTCATTGCTTTATAAGTACAATATATTTACTTTGATTGGATTATAGTTTTTGAAAACGATGTCTCTTGTCAAATTGATGATGTACTCGGGTGTCTAATGTGTGTTTAAAGTACTTTATTTTTAGTTGTATTTGATGGTTTGTCTTGGTGTCGGAGAACATGGTTTTAATAGTGATATTTGAATACGTTTTTTATATACTACGTTAAAAATGTTGCAACTAATTGATATTTGATATAAAAAATGTCATTTTAAAAGAAGTTTGCAGAAAAAATGATGTTTTAAGTAACTACACTAACCCATTAAACCATTTTATTATACATCGTGATTATTATATTGATAGACATAACATCTGCTGAGTTTCACTAAAAAATTAAAGATGACTCTGTATTGCAAACAAAACTTCCATTAAAAACAATACACCACAAAAAAATCCTTCCAATTTTCTTATGGCCGCTCCACACAACACCGTGTTCGCAAAATGCGCACATGGCGATTACAACAACCTCCTTTGTACATGTCCTTATCTCACACTGTCTAACGACATCCACTCATCTCTTGGAGACACAATGGACGGGCGAATTGAAACTACTACGGATAGACAATGCCCGATTTCGTGGGGAATCGGCCGGTCAAAAGGCGAACAAATTGGGCTTAAGAAGTGTCGTGTTTAATCTTTCAGAAGTCTTTTAGGACTGAGAAGAGAACTCTAATTTTCTTTTTTGTAGAAATTAGTTCATTTCAGTAGGTTTAATGTGATAAGGTTGAAAATTAGATAGGCAACTTTCATAATTAAACTGGTATTACGCGCAATTTAAAAATAGTGACGTGTGACACCTGACACTGTTTGTGTAATAATAATAACTTATATTCCATTTTCAACCAATGATTTTGTTTTATTTATTAGAATATATTTTAATATTACTTTGTAATAGATTCTGATAGATTCGAGATGTCATTGAAAACATTAATACCGCAATCAATATAACAAACAAGCTTTTCCAATGTGTAGTTGTATAAATGATTACATTGATATCTTTTGTACCAAGCCCTTATCTGCCCAGCTAAGTCGCTAACGACGTCCACTCATCTCGTGGACACAATGAATGGACTTAGCGACTGTTGTGAGACAAAGCGGATTGTTGCGATTGTGGGGGAATCGACCGATTCAAACAGCTCGTGTGTATTGGCCTTAACTTTTAAGAGCGGATTTCACCTATGAAACTGATCGCGATCAACTCATTTAAACGGCGTTCAAGTGCTGTCAGTGTCATTTAACAAAAATGACACACACAGCTATTAAATGCGGTTTAAAGGTGGTGATACGCGTTTTGTTTCATTTGTGGAATTCGCCTTACGTGATTACCAAACTTTTTTTGTTAGGAGGTTGATGATCTAAATACGAGTATAGGTATACGACTTGAAAATACGGTTATTCTAGTGACGCTTATTCATATAATATATATATATATTAATTATTAAAAAACTAAAACTAGTTTTGAATTTAATACTTTGTTTATTGTGCTCAACGAATTTAATCACTATCCCTAGAAAAACATGAAAATAACTACGTTTTTATCTAAAACTGAACCATCTTCGTCATTTTGTTTATCAATTACTAGCTTATGCCCACGGCTTCGCCCGCCTGGAGTTCCGTAATTGTCTCACGAGATCGTACTACCGGAATAAAAAGTATCCTATATGTTAATCCAGGTTATAAACTATCTGTATTCCAAATTTCACCCAAATCCGGCTAGTAGTTTTTGCGTGAAAGAGTAACAAACATCGATCCATCCATCCACCCTCACAAATTTTCGCCTATATAACATTAGTAGGAAGTAGGATTAAACTGAGCAGACACAAAAAGGTAACATGAGCAACATATACATAGTTCCCATTACCAACCAAACGAGGAACCTTAATAAAATTAAGAAAAACGCCACCAATAGTCAGGCATCGAACCTCCCTGAGTTATTTCTTCCTCCGTCCCTAATTCCGTAATTGCGGATTAATAGGGTCGCGAACGTAACGTACAGGTAATTAAACGGTGGTCCGACTGTCGATGACCTCTTTAGACCTTCAGCTCGGGATAATTCCGCTTTTGGCTTCGAAAAATCGAAGTTTTAGAGGGGAATGTGTGGTCCATTAGTTGGAGGGAATGTTTATGGCTCACTAGTTGTTACTGGCGTCTTAGTCTGCATCATCTTCCTACCCTTGTCACATTCTACTTGGGGTCGGCGCAACACTTTTTCTTCTTCCATTCTGTGTCAGACGTCACGGCATCATTTACTCCTTTCTCTTTTATATCATTCCTCACACAATCCGACTAAGTCTGCGAATCGGTGATCAAAATGAAAATAAAAATAAAAGCATTTATTTCAAGTAGACCAGTCACAGGCACTTTTGATTTGTCAAAAAAAAATTAAGCTACAGTCCTAGTCACAAGGCATAATAACTGTGAAACTGCTACCCATTCCACACGTTGATTTCTATGGAGAAGAACGGCGAGGAAACTCTATGAACACTCTTTTAAATCAGAATGTTGTTACAAAACCTTGGATACATCTTTCATATTGATATTTTACATTGATGAAAAGTAGCAGTATATATTTACGGGATATATTCCGTAAATAGACTTACAGTGTCCTGTAAGTCTGTGTCAATGAAAAATTGTTGTAAGTAGTCTTGTGATCATACAATTTTTTTAATAAATCATTCTGTTATTTCAGGTTATTCTTAATTAATAAAGTTCTTATCAGAGGTCAATGGGTCATATCATATATAAGAAAATGGATATATATCTTTTCAAGGATTTTCAAGTGGCCTTCATTCCATATCTTGTTGTTATAATTTGTACTTTACTTTAATAAATTATAAAACTAATTAAGGACTTATTACATAAGTGCTAGAGAGGGTTTTGCCCTGCACTGGAAACTATTCAGGTTAGATTATAATTCAAGGTCAAAGTAGTTAGCAACAACCACCATTTAATTACACTAATAAAACTCTAGAACTTTCGACACAACGAACATGAATAATTAAGTCAAAATCGCGACTGATTGGGGTCTAACACAACCAGAACATGCCAAAACGTAATGTAGCGAGAATAGGATAATACCTAAAATGAGTAAATTAGGCTTTCCACTCAAATCAAAGGAATAGTTTCGGTACTGGTTGAAATCCTGGCTAAAAGATGTTCGATATCAAGTTTTCGAACGAGCCAGCCTGATAATATTATCACGGGGTAATATTATCATGCTGGCGGGATGTGGGTATCCACATAAGACGTTTTTCATTATTTGTAACGTAAAATATGTAGGTAATCAACGCCACATTTATCCTGTGCTGAACTGACAAAATGTCTCATCGAGGAGCATTTTATCGAAATAATAATCGGTAACTAGCCAAACGACAACGCGGTACGCCCCTAGGAGGTGATGGGATGAGCTGAACTCGTTTTTAAAAGATTGGTCTGTAACTGCATTAGATCGCGAAAAGTGGGAGGTGGGAAAGGGTAGGCCTTAACCCTGCAGTGACAACATAGGCTCTTCATCATCTCCCTATCTTTTTCCCAACTATATTGGGGTCGGCTTCCAGTCTAACCAGATGCAGCTAAATACCAGAATTTTACATGGAGCGGCTGCCTAGCTAACGTCCACAACCCAGTTGGCCAAGTAGTGCCAACTAACGTAAGACTGGTTGTCAGACTTTCGTAGCTCTGTAACGACTGTCAAAGAATTACAAATGACAGCTGGGACTTGGAAACTTGGCTTGAAATGGGTGGTCATCCATCCACAGACCAACCTACGCAAGCGCGGCTTAACCTGAAGCGCGGCTTAGCCACCCTAATACCATAAAATAATGATCGGTAACAAAAAGTAAACTGTCGAACATTGAACCACAGCTAACGCGCGAATAACACCAGTAATAACACTTATAATAGTAGCCCTCATTCCAAGACGACCTTAAGCCAGTAATTAAAGTGTTGTTAGCAAAATTAAAATAATCGTCATTATATTGAGGTGGGCGACCGAAATCCGAAGGTTAAGCTAATGGGAAATAAATTGTCCTCAAGCAATGCTTAGTAATTAGTGCGCAAGTATTTAAACTAAGCGCGACACGGCGGGTTTATTTGAATGTGTTAAGGCGCAGATTGTTCGAAATTCAAAATGTAGCGGGAAAAATAAAAATTATTTTCATTTGTTTTTTTTCAAGGAGTTCATCAAATATTACCTTAATATATTTAGAGTCGAAGCAGTCTTCTTTTATACTAAAATTACAAAGAGGTATTTGTTTGTAAGTTTGTATGTAGGGGGTAATCTCCGGAACTAATAATCCAATTCTAAAAATTCTTTCACTGGCAGAAAGCTACATTATTCGTGGGTGCTAGTGACTAGGCTAAATGATATAAAATTTATACCATGTATATTAGCCGAGCTACGATATTTTTTGTGGACGAATTCGCGGGCGAAGTGCTAGTCTTCAATACTTTCAGTTATTAGTCGCCACTCATGACTCACCTCAGAGAGCAGCGGTGGCCCAGTTGTGGCGGCCCCGACTTACGAACAGTAAGTCGTGGGTTCGAACCCAGGCAGGCGCATTACTTTGTGTAATTTATTTCATCACCACTGCTCTCAAAACGGTGAAGGAAAACATCGTGAGGAAACCGGCATGTCGTAGAACCAAAAATTCGCAAACATGTGACATCTACGAACCCGCACTGGGCCCGCGTGGTGGATTATAGCCCATTCCCTCTCATAGAGAGGAGGCCTGTGTCCCAGCAGCCATCCACATTCATACTCAGAACTTTCTTTACGACGTTTTTCAGAGAGTTCTGTAGCAAAAAAGTTACACTGCTTATATCAGCTGACCCGATTTCCATGGTGTCGGTCAAGGTCACGGAAAGCTTAGAGCACACAACACATTGCGCACACTATTTTGAGCCTACTGCTAATATGAATATAAGGAGAACATGGTCTAAGATCCTGTGGCAAATGCAGTCACAAAACAAGTGCATATTATGAATGTACTTTGGAAGTGTGTTTGAGATTGATTCATTTAAAACGAAACTGAGTTTTGTTCATCAAATAAATGATTTAAGTAAACTGAACTCATACTGGCTAATCTTTAAAACTAATTTCGATATAATGTTAACTGCATCGTTATTTTAATCTTAAAAAGAAAAGTGATCAAACGTTAACATGTTAAATCAGAAATTATACAGGGTGGAATCCCACACCGACGCACAAACAGAATTCAGAACTCCTCCACGTAGAAATTTTTCATCGGTAATTAAAACAAAACAGCCTTCCTTATATTTTTAACCGTGTAGGTATTGCACTTTTGTAGGAAACAGCTGTTTTTTTCAGTAGGTTCAGAATTAAGCTATGCATTTTTCAATTCCTGTGATAACGTATAAAACCAAAATCGCAGATAGTTTTCCTCAAACAAAACATCGATAACTTTTATAACCCTTCATAACAAACAAATAAATGCCACATTATTTAAACAGTCCTCGTCTTTACAACAGTGATTAAAATGTTTAATTGTAGGAACGGTAAGCGGACGTCGGGTAACTGTGCGCTACAGTTTCATCTAAAACATTGTAATTATTACAATATTACGTCGAAAATTACACACGCAAGCAATTTGTTGGCCTGCTGTAATTAACGGGTGAAAAAATGAATCATGCTCGTGAAGGCTGTGGTTTTTTGGGTTTAACCTTCTGGTTCCCACCAGAAGTATTGAAATCAGTAGGCACAATGTACTTAATTACTTAAGTAATAAGTAGATCAGCATAATACATACAAAAACTTAGGATTTTTTTTCCCATGCAGGTGGAATAAAACCACAGCTAAATAAAAACAGCCGCACTGGTTTATGTTCTAGGTTAAGCAGCGCTTGCCAAGGTCGATCTGTGGATGGGTGACCATCAATTACATACCGAAATTCCTCCGTGCCTCAGAAAGCAGGTTCGACCGTTGGGCCCAGTTGTCATTTGTGGATCTTTGACACAGTCGTTACAGGTGGTCAGTGGACCGAAAGTCTGACAACCAGTTTAACCAAGGGTTATCGTTTTACCCAGTACCAACTGGGTTGTGGAGGTCAGATAGGCAGCCGCTCCATGTAAAACACTACTTGTCAAAGATCTACAAATGACAGCCAGCACCCGCGTTGTATTATCGTGCTTTCTGAGGCATAGAAAATTCGGTATGTAATGTACTTGGTATACCAGAATAACTCATAGGTCATAATCTATCTATAATATAAAAATGAATCGCAAAATGTGTTGGTAAGCGCATAACTCAACAACGCCTGGACCAATTCGGCCATTTTTTTTTTTAAATGTTCGTTGGAGTTCAAGGATGGTTTTTACGGTGAGAAAAATTCGAATAATTGCCGGAAAAACCCTTAAAACAGCCATTTTTTTTTTCCTATACAAACGTTTTCTTTTATTATAATAATAACAATCGTTTATTTCAGGCATTGGCACTCTTAAAATTACAAATTATGCACAGGTCTTTACTTAAGTACATGCTAATTAAGATAAAATAAAAGAAATAACAAAACAATGATATTACTTAAAAAAATAATTAACGCACAATAAAATTAATGATATTATTACCTGCTACTAATTACTCAATAATTCTAATGCCAAGGCAGTCAATTTAATGTTAAATGAAAGTATGAAAAGTAATGAAAATATATTCTTATAGAATCGTTCACGATCAAAAGGTCGCTTGTGAAGCCAAAACCATTAATGTACTCGTTTGCGGATTTTTGATCGTCAAATATTAATAATTGATTCATGACAATAAAAATTTAACGAGTTTTTTGTTGGTACACTCTTTTATATTACCGATTTGCGGGTTTTTTTTCTTTTGAATCTAGATTTAAAATCGATTTTCTGTGTTCAAAAAGTATCTACTACTTACATGTTCTTTTGTTTTTACAACAATTTGCTAGATATGAAGTGGCTATATTATGGCAGATAATGAAATACATTGACAGCACGGTTGGCGCAGTAACTGAGCGATTGACTACTGCACTGCGTAACGCGGGTTTGATTCCCGCACGGAACAAAAGTGTGTGTATGACCTACAGATAGCTGTTCCGGTTTAGCTGTTTGTGTATGTGAGTTTAAATGCTTATAAACGCATCTAAGATACAGGAGAAATTCATAGTGTGAGGAAAAATTCATAAAAAAAAATAGCCACTTGGGATGCGATAGAGCCACACATATAAATGCATATTCAGCCTATAATGTTCCCACTGCTAGGACACACGGCCTCCTCTCTATGAGAGGGAATGGGCTATAATCCACCACTCGGGCCCAGTGCGGGTTGGTAGATGGCATAGTCTTCGAATTGTCGGTTCTCACGATGTTTTCCTTCACCATTTTTGAGAGCAGTAGTGATGAAATAAATTACACAAAGTAATGTGCCTGCCTGGGTTCGAACCCACGACTTACTGTTCGTAAGTCAGGGCCGCCACCACTGGGCCACCGCTGCTCTCCTATATTTGGATCTTTAAAATCATCCAAGAATACCATTAATATGACATACTTAATTTATTCCTAACATTTGACAAGCCCGTACTTATCAACGACATCCAGTCTTGAAATCCGGTACCATTTTGTATATTGGCTATTGGTCCTCAGAGCTTAGAATGCTGAATTTTCTCGAAATAGTTTTTCAATCCATTTTAAAAGTAACGGTTTCATCTTCCAATGTGCTTAGGAGCTGTTAGAGAAATCTATCGACATGATGGTAATAACTATATTGATAAATAGAGTTGTGACATCTAAAGGAACAATCTAGATAATTGATCGAACTGTCACACTACCTACTAACATAACATAACATCACCCCTGTAATCCCCGAAGGTTTAGGCAGAGGTGTACCTAATAGTACACCCACATTTCGCCAGTTATGTTTAAGTCCCATTTAAAAGGGAGCTTATTGCGATCAACCGGACACGAATCCGGACTCCGTGGCTGCTACTGGGAAATTCCTGATTGACAAACTCAATAACACTATGCCCGACCTGGGAATCGAACCCAGGACCTCATGCTCAGCAGTCGCGCTTGCACTAGACCAACGAGGCAGTCATACATAAGTACATACTATTATTAAATATATTAACGATGACTGACACATCTCATATACTTCTAGATGTTCACTACGCAGTTTTAATGAGCAGTATTAAATTATGTATGTGTCCTTGGCTACCGTACTTATCTATGAGTACTTAAACAATAAAATAAAAACACCATCATGACGCCTGTTTACTCAAATATGTACCTATCTACTAACAGTGGTGGAAGCAGAAAATCAGGTACCTACGTTCATAGTTTTCCAGTATTTTTTAAGCCCCATTTAAAAAGGGGCGAGCCTTTTCCCATCAAAAACCCCTCGAGTTCACATCCAGACTCCAAACTGGTGCTAAAACACTATTGTTGGGAATACCCATTAAATCTTTGCCTGACCTTGGAATTGAACCCAAGGCATACATGTGATCGTAAGACTTCTTGAACTCAATGGTGTTAAATGGTCCACACACAATAAACAAGCATTCAAAGTTGGTTTGCCCTGCAGCGTAATTTTTACCATGACAGTTCAAGGTTCAATTCACCACCACAAAAAGGCACTGAACACGAACTGTCGCCACACCAGAAATAAAACAAAATAACTATATTACTCACACTAAAAATAACTACCGTCCATTCATCGAAACTATATATAATAATAACAGAACACATAATTGCTCTGACACGAATCATATTTTATGTTCCTCCGTGATGGTCATCATTCGAACAATACGTCGAATCAGCTTGTCCGGTAATTATAGAGGACTAACTGTTTCATATACAATGCGAATAATTATCGCTGGTGCTCTGAAATCGTTCATCGTTCAATAGTCGCACAAATTGTATGGAACGAAAAATTGTGAGCATTGTTGGTAGTATTTTGATTGATAACTGTATTTTGGTGTTGTGCGTTATGAATTCCTTGTAATGTCTGAAGTTTTTGCTTCGTAGGAAGAGTTGGGTAACAGATATTGTGTACCATTACGTTACCTGTAATGAGAAATTCAGAATATAGCCGTAGAATTAACGTAGTTCTGCGATGGAGCCAAGGTGAAAACATGCAGATTATAACATAACATCACGCCTGTAATACCCGTAAGGTTAGGCAGATGTGTACCTAATAGTACACCAATATTTCGCCAATTATGTTTAAGTCCCATGTAATAGAAGGCGAGCCTATTGCCATCAATCGGGCACGAATCCAGGCTCCTGACTGCTACTGAGAAATAAAAAAAACCCAATAGCACTTTGCCCGACCCGGGAATCGAACCCAGGACCTCGTGCTAAGCAGTCGCGCGTGCGACCACTAGGCCAACGAGGCAGTCAAAATTGCATATTCTACTATTAAAATACAGAAACAATCAATTAAACAGAACATGTGTCATGCCTGCAATACCCGAAGGGTTAGGCAGATGTGTACCTAACAGTACCTTTTCAATCTCAAAACCTTTATTTCAATTAGACCATTATAGGAAGTTTTGAATGTCAGAAAAACAAAGAAAGCGAAGCTACAGTCACAGTCACAAGGCATAATAACTTGTGAAAGTACTGTAGTTGTCCATTCCAAAGCTCTACGCTCTATGGAGAAGTGTCCTTCACCCAGAATCCTTTAGTTACGTTTAAGTTCCATGTAGGTTCCAGGGGCGAGTCTATTGCCAGTCAGTTGTAATCTCTGGTAATCTATAGCCTGTAAGACATGATCTGGTTCTGTATACCAACCTGATTGTACCATAATTGGCCAAAATAATTTAGTGAAGGTCATTTTACCATATTAAACAAATCTGTGGGTGGTACAAAATTTAATAAAAAATTGTTATCTACCTAATAAGTTATATTTTTAACGCTTACGTAAAAGTAAGTCAAGGCCGACTGTTCTCACGAACATTATTCAGACAATTCAGGTATTTTAATGAAGATCATAAGAGACAAACATTCTAAGAAAAGTATTGATATCAAATACAATTTCAATAAGCATAAAGAATGGACGCGGGTCCAATATTTTATAAGAGATGTCGCGCCGATGACACGACTGAAATATCGACCACTGTTCGAGGTGCAAACAACTTACTAGGCACGCCTACAGGCTATCCGGAACAAAAAAGAACACCACGTACGGGCAACACACTCGTGAGGCAATATAGCACAATTTTTATCTCGCAGATTTATACCGTAGTGTGCACACAGCCGACTTGCAGCTGCATATTTCGTGTAGTGTGTAGGCGACCTATCTGTGTATGTGTGCGACGAGATGCGAGCGCGAAAGTTTTGCATATGTGTAATGTTTCGAGATATACAGGTGACAGAGGAGATACGCGGTGGGCGGGGCCAAGGGAGGGGTGAAACCTATTGGAAAGAGATGGCGGACTGGCTATGATAATGATGTTATTGCTTTCTTGATGTTCGCTCTCCTTTAGTTTTATTATTTCTCGATCTACTTATAAGGCGATATAAACGTTAAGTGTGAGCGCGTATAAAATACGTTTATTGTGTCGTTATAGCCGCCCGAGGCGGGAGGGAATGCAAAAAGTGGAGATTACAGATTTAAGATTCTCTGGTATGGGACACGTCGTTACTCCGGTGTCTTTCGTCGATAAAAGTTAATCAGAGATGACGCGTGACAGCGGTGATACACGACAGTATGCTGCGAAAATTGTATCGTATGAAGTTTACTTCTTGTTCGATAAAACTAACAAGATAATATTCGCAACTGTTTATAGCGAGAAACACGTAATGCTTCGTGCAGGCCTCGCCAAAACGGATGAGGTTGCATACGTTAAGTGTTTAATATGATAAACATACAATTATCACTTTCTCTTTTACTTCACTGCTTACGAGTTTATATTTAAACATGACCTCTTCTTGCAATGAATCTGGAGAAGGTTTGAAAACGGAAAACAAAACAGCGAAGGAATTCAAAATGTAGTTCATTTGTTTTCTGTGGTTATGGTCTTCATTCAAAATCGTCAATGGCCAGTATGAGTTCTCTTTTTAAATAAACACCGTTCTATATTCAAGTGTTCTGAATATGATTATGCACCCATAACACGATCAGTGAAATGCAATTAATTATGAAAACGCATTGCATAATAATATCCCGCTCGCATTGCTACGTGCATTTCCCGACCACAGAGTAAATGAATTGCTCCTACACTATGGTATGTAGTTTTAGTACCTATAGAAAGCAATAAATTGTGCTTTTAGAAGGCATTTCATTGCATTAGTTTATGTTAAAATGGTTTTGCAAATGTTGCTCGTCTAAATTTAAAGTTGTTATGATTAGAACCTCTTTAACGCTTTTCTCAACGAGACAAAACCGGTTTTTTTTATCAATCTCGTTTTCTGCTGAACAACTGATTTCATTGCCCCAGCAAGCCTTAAGGAACCCGAACATCACCCTATGGCAGCAGGCCTCTTCTCTGTCAGAGGCAGTGGACTGTAGTCCACCACGCAGGCCCAGTGCAGGTTGGTGATATCATATGTCTTCGAATTTGGTTTTATGACATTGATTCGCCGTTTTGAGAGCAGTGGCGATGAACTAATTTACGCAAATTAAATGTTTGATTCGGTTTGAACTCAGCAAGGTGCAACCTGGAAAGTAAGTACTAACTTTGCAGGATATAATTAAACTTCTGATAAATATGTTATGACTTTGCCATGTTAAACTTAATTAAGCGTAGTACTTCGAAGTCAGTGAGGCTACACAATCTAGCTGTAAAGGGGTACCTATGCAATGAAAGTCAACCACTCATTATCCAATCAGCAGACGGAAAGTCAACCACCGTGAAACGAGCCATACCAACTAGTTTACTGCCATCAGAATTTCTATTAAATCAACCTTGCTAAGTGCGTGTGGATATCATTCATGAGGTAATGAGCATCCACTGCTAAACAGTTACAGTCATTAGGACCGGAAAGGACCAAAGAAGGTGTAACTATCGTCATGGACGTGCACCAAACCAGCCAGCACCAATTGCCATTTTATTACAACACATCATGCCTGTAATCCCCGAAGAGTTAAGCAGAGGAGTACCTAACAGTACACACCATTTCGCCAGTTATGTTTAAGTCCCATGTAATAAAAGGTGCGAATATTGCCATCAACCGGGCACAAATAGAGACTCCGAGGCCGCTGATGACAAATTCCTGATGGAAAAATCCAATGACTATTTTCCCGACTCGGGAATTGAACCCAGGACCTCATGATCAGCTGTTGCGATTGCGACTACTAGACCAACGAGCCATTTTAATATGATTAATATAAGCCTATAATATCCCACTGCGGGACAAAGGTCCTCCCTTCCCTCCTTCCACCTTTCTCTATTTAGATAGCCTGGCCTGCCTAACATTACTGCTATCGTAGGCCAATCCCCGAAAAAAAAGAGTCCAGATCAGCTGCCTTCTTCTTCAGGACCTGCCTCTGTGTGGTTTCTATCAGTTGGGATGTACTGGCTGGTAATTTTAACCAATGCTCCTACGACATGTGGCAGATATACCATTGCCATTATTAAAAAAACCAGAATGGAGTAGACACACAAGAAAGATATCATTATGGATAGATGCCAGCGCTGACTGGGATTTAAAGTTTTGAGGGCGGTGTGTGGTAAAATATTTGTTTCTTTTTAAGAAACCTACATTTTCTTCAATTCTTTACTACAAACCACACAATTCCGTCCCACTTCAACATTCCCCTACTAATCCAAAAACATTACAATTTGCAATAGAAAACTGAAACCGCCATTAATTATATGAACGCGTTGCATATTGCCGCACGCATTTGCACGCGTGTAACCGCAGGCTAAATGAATCGCCTGCTATCACCTTTTGTACCCAACCACTCATTAGAGGGGAAACGATTGTCTTTCGTTTTACATTCCATTGTACGCTGTAAAGGGGGCAAAGAATTAGGTGGCATAGAAATGCGGTATTGGAATTTAAAATGCATTTGTATGTAGGTTTCTAGTCGTTTTCTAATATGTGTTCGGCGCGAAGACTAATGAATTCTCCTATAGGCGAGAACTTAGGTGATGGGTAGGTGCTCTTTGAAGTCTTTGTGGTAATATTTTGTTTTGGAGGAGGAATGTACGCAAAGGACAGCAGCGAAAATGATCCTTGAGTTTCGTTGAAGAATGTAAATGACTGCTATGTCCAGTCTTGTAAGCTGATGATAATGATGTAAATGACATACCACAATTTTTATTTCCAATAATCTAAAAGTGGTGATGGAAAAGGTTTTTACCGATTCATTTCGTAGTGTAAGTGACGAAAAGTTTTATGAACTGTAAAAGTAACTTTGTAATCGCATATTATTTATATAGGATTACAAAATTACTTATGCAGCTCGTGTATGTAGAAAACTGGACAGAAATTGCAGTATGTTTTATTTTTTCCTCATTTAGAAATCTTTGCGGTAGTAGGTATTTTGTTAAGAAGGAATGCAAGCAAAGGACATCACTGCAAATGCATCGTTGAGTTTCGTTGAAGACCGAAAATGACTTCTATGTCCAGTAGTGGACTCCTATAGACTGATGATAATGATGTAAAAGTCAAACCATAACTTTAAAATGTTATTTATACCATCATTGAATGTGACCATATATTGTCTCTAGTTTTATCAGACCAGCAACATTATATTAAAACCCACCCAGTTTCCTCGAAAGGATGTAAACTCGAGTAACACTATAAACTCGAGCTGAGGAATCTCGAGTTTCTTATTCTAGTGAAAGTTGTAAATATGACAATTAATAGAGCAAGCTTGATAAAGCTGTGGTACAAAATCAGCATTGAAAAAAAATAAAATGCAATTGGGCTAACATTATTCTTCCTCTTCGTGCTGCTGGCACAACTTGCTTCAAATTCTGTGGCCTAAAAAAATGCCACCTTCACAGCGTCTGTGGCAGCCCAGAAGGCAAAATGAGTTCTGTTCTGAGGTCACTGGATATCAACATCATCTGTCTAGACTTTTCCCAGCTATGTTAGGATCGGCTAATAGTGTGATCGTATGCATTGATGTATTTTACATGGAGTGACTGCCTATCTGACATTCTCCATAACCTAGTTAGTAGCACAATACCGTCTTCACAAGACAGTTCGTCAGACTTTATAACCATTTTCATAGATCTACGAATGACAGTCGGGATCTACTGCTTAACGTGCTTTAAAAGAATATTTTATCAAATATTATGCCAAAGAAACCTGCTATTGGTATTATTGCAAGATTATGTAATTTGCATTCAAAAGAGTAACCATGGAGTCTCTTGCCGGTTCTTCTCCATAGGAAACGACCAACCCGAACCGTGCACCTGCTCTCGACGTTTTATAAGTCCCCCATGTAGGCCTATGTGAAATTAAATATTTTAATTTATGAAACTATATAAACCTAACGGCATTAGCAGATACATAAATTACAAAAATGGTTAGATAATCTTCTCAAAATACAACACAATGATATATTCAAGATTATCTAAAAAGGATTGAAATAAAAAAAAAAACTAGCGACATGAATAAACATCCTATCCTTCACATATCAATAGATTACATCATCCAAATTCAGCCATTATAATTCATACATTAGTCCCTTTAAAAGCTACATCATTATGGACGGACCTTTACTGGTTCGTAGGGTTCTAGCCGCCCACCTGGGGTCGCCTATCAATTGGTTTTAATACCACATGCTTACTTTGTTAGTGCAATTCTACTCCTCTGATGATAAAACCCTGTAAGTAATACCGTTTAGATAGTAGTTTGGTTTAAATGTGGGGAGGTTGTGGGAGGTAATTTGTTTTTATCTGGGAATTATGTATGTTTTTTCATACTAAATATGCTTATGCTTGGGTTTAGCCGCAACTAACCTGATGTGAAGCCATGGCTTCGCTCCACCCTAGGCCACATCATCATGCGGCCTAGGGTGGAAAACGCTCACCTAGAAGAAACCGATTCACTCGACCTTTGAGTGGATCCAGATTATAATGATCAGGGAACAGAGAAGCCGTTTTCCACCATAGGCCGCATCATCATGCGGCCTATGGTGGAAAACGCTCGCCTAGAAGAAACCAATTCACTCGAGCTTTGAATAGATTCAGATTATAATGATCAGGGAACAGAAAAGCCGTTTTCTACCCTAGGTCATATCATCATGCGGCCTAGGGTGGAAAACGCTCGCCTAGCAGAAACCAATTCACTCGAGCTTTGAATAATGGCCTTTGAGTAGATCCAGATTATAATGATCAGGAAACAGAGAAGCCGGTTTCTACCCTCCCCACGAGCTGCTCCTCCTCGTCTCTGTCAATACATAGTTATATAATTACTACTGTCTTTTTCCTTATAAATTCTTATCAGCGCAGCGTATTTTTTGTCACACATCTCTTTCAGCCATTGTTTTATATAATGTACTGTTACCATTTTGTCTTATATAATCATTTTGGCTAAATAATAACAGCCGCTCGGATCGATCTTTAGGTTAAGCCGTGCTTGCCTAGGTTGGTCTGTGGATGGGTGACCATCCATTACATACCGAGTTTCCTCCGTGCCTCGGAAAGCACGTTAAGCCGTTGGTCCCGGGTGTCATTTGTGAATCTTTGACAGTCGTTAGATAGTCAGTGGCCCAAAAAGTCTGACAACCAGTCTTACCAAGGGGTATCGTATTACCCAGTAATAACTGGGTTGTGGAGGTCAGATAGGCAGTCGCTCCATGTAAAATACTGGTATTCAGCTGCATCCGGTTAGACTGGAAGCCGACCCCAACATAGTTGGGAAAAGGCTAGGCTGATGATGACCATTTTGTCTTATATAATGTATTGTTCCCATTTTGTCTTATACATTTAATGTACGTATTTATGTATGTATTTATATAATTTACTGTAGCCATTTTTTTATAAAGCTGTAATGCTTTTATTTATTTTGACAAAATGCTAATAAAACAATCCATGTACACTTGTACAGTCACAAGCACCAATATGTATACACTTTCTTAAATTTAAAAGCAATTTTCGCGAGAAATAACTTAAATTAATCTTAATTTAATCTTTTTCATTAAAATATGAGTTCCAGAATACTATGTTCGTAACAACATGAAATTTTAATCAGAACAGTAAGAGAAAAACATTTTTAAAAGTTGTAAAGTGTTTAGATATTGGTGCTCGTACGTGACTGTCTATGAGCTATCTACTCGTTATTGTAGTATATAGGTACAATTCACCAAATATGTTTTTCAGTTTTCTTATGGAAACTAAAAATTAACAGGTGGGTTTCGAAAATAAACTTTATTCGAATATTCAAATAGTTAATCAATAAAAATTAAAAAATAGAGTCAATAAAATTTCTCCAGGGTCGCAGTTCTTTTTCAAGAACGCCATAAACTAGACAGAATTTTAATTTATTGCTACATTAAAGTTATTTTTGCAAATGTCCACGAAATACATTAAAAAATTTAATACCAGTAGCGTCTGAAATAATCCGATAAATGATCGCAGAAACGAATATAATCATTTAAACTATATTTTAAGTAGTTAATACTTAGGTACTAAATTAATTCTTTTTCTTATGACTTATGTACTGAACCTGAACATAAATAAAGTTCCTGAACAAATTCAGAATAAGAATTTATTTTTCAGTACAGTTTAGTAAAATCAGTTTCTATTTCTGTTTCTGTATGATGTTATTGTAAATGCCCAGCATGGAAAGACTTTTAAGATAAAATTTAAAATACGAAAATTTTGTATGATTCAGCAACAACAAATTATTTACAATCTTCAATTGTTAGATTCACAAGAGTTCGCCCTCAACTTTGTAACGCATACTTTTTCATACACATCATACATCTCCGAACAATAGTCGAATACAGGCCGAATGTCATATTGTTTCTTATTTCTTATGCCTTTTTTATAAAAAAGAATATGTTTAAAGCTGGCCACCCCAGTGGCCAACGCATCCCAACATTTCGACACTAAAACTTTGATTTACGACTTTTGCCCGCCGATTGCGCACTAAAACAGCACTTACGTCACTTTCAATTTTAAAAGGGACCGTCTTCACACCGATTTGTAAGATACATGTTAAAAAGATGCGTGAGAGATAGTTAGAGGTTAAACTTATAATTTTTGAAGAAAATGTGATCGGATTGGACATTTTATAACCTATACCAGTATCTTTCAGTGTAGAATGAGGCAACTAGCCTTATTTCATTTTGTGTGTTTGTGAGGCTTGTCTTGCTAATGTGAAGTTGGTTTGAAAAAAAAATTGATTTGTTTTGATACCCCAGTGAGACAGATGCTTTTTTTGGGTTTTACCAGAATATATTTCGATAACAGCCGAGAACAAAAGTGTCCTCGGCTTTTATCAAAATATTTGCTAAAATTAATCTAGCTTCATTGTTCTTCTGCATACCTGCAAAATTACACCACGGTGTAAATGCAGCACACCTTAACGCGAAGCTTTTTAACCGCCCTCGTTGTAAAACTGTGCGCGTCGCGATTGTCCGTGTTACGCAGTAAACTCACCATTCTTACGCTGACGAATAACATATATTATCTATCATCTAAACATGCCTTTAGAGCTGCAAAGTCCTCCTGGATTTATTTGTGACTTTGGCACCAAATAATTATGAAACAAAACAGTAGCGAATGTGTTCTCGGCCTAAGTTATAGAGAGACGAAGTTATTGAGCTTGTTTTTTTGAAAGATGTCTTAATTAAAGGATGTTGTTTCTATGTAATTAATACCTTTGTAATTCTCAATCCCATTCTACCATAAGTACCAATTATTCGTTCAATTGATTTTATTTTGTGAGTTTTCTACCATCATTTTAAATCTGGAACTGCGTTTCAATAGACATGTCTACATAATATTTATTTTTACATAAAATCCCATGTGTGAATCCACACACAACTTTACTTCACCCAACTTTTTAGCAAGCCAAGAAGTGTGAACTCAAAAAAAAAACTCCAAAACAAAAAAAGGCCAAAAACTCAAACGAATTTGAAATGCCCCTCCGGATGAGCTCCCGACGCGTTGTATCTCATTGTCTTCATTGTGACTGGTCAGTTGAAAGAAAATGAGTACGTTTCATTATACGTAAACCCTGACAGACGATACGCACTTCCTTTCCGCGCCATGTGGCCAGCAAAAGCTATTTAATTTTTAACATTATTATAACTGGTTAGCGATAAAATATTATTTTTAAATTATATCCTGCGACACGATAAGTATTGAGGTGATTGAAAAGAGTTGTGTTTGTATAATGGCGGCACGGGTCAGGCTTGTAACGTATTATTAAGACCGGAAAAGTGTTCTAAATTCAAAGAAATATGAAACTCTAAAGTCAAATGAACGTTTGATAGACTTTGATGGCTGTAATATTAAGTTCAGCTGTGTACAGTCACGACCACCAATATGTATACACTTTCCTAAATTTAAGAGCAATTTTTGCGAGAACTAATTATTAGAACTTGGAGATAAGATCTTATCCATAAAAATATGTATCCAAAATACTGTGTTCGTAACAACATGAAATTTTAATCAAAACACTAGGAGAAAAACACTTTTAAAAGTTGTTAAGTGTTTACATATTGGTGCTCGTGACTGTACGGATCTGAAAATAAAGGCGTATGTTAGCCAAGGTCAAAGTCAAAGGTATTTGTTGTTACGTCAGTTTTCATTTAACGTTAGATACATCGCACAAAGCACCCTCACCTTTAAGAGTTCCTGCTTGTAGACAATGTGTTGACCGACATCCCCAATAGACGTGAAAGTCTTGTACGTAAGGGGTGGTCAACAAATGAACCGTAAAGCTTTTTCTGTACTTGCTTTGGGGAGCTTAAGTCAAGTCATATTGTGATCGTTTAGCAACTTCTCAGACGAATACTTGTGAATCGTTGCTGAGTCGGTAAGAAAACGGTATCCAGAAATTTCTGACAATCAGTCTTGATTCATGATCATAACGCCCAGACGACGTCTGGGACAACGATGCTGGTAAAGTGAAAAATTTTCGAGATTGAGTGTGTGTCATTCCTGTTGAAAAATCAAAGTCAAAATTATTTATTTGCAATAGCTAATTGTGGAACAAAAGATAGTAAAATAATTATATAGTGCTAGTCATTGTAGAAAAACAAAATATTTGAAACCAATTGTGTAGGTAATTTAAGACTACCTCGAATTTCGAATTTAGTCAGTCTAGGTTCTGACTTCAGCAAAGTATAGAAAAACCTAAGTGGTTTTGAACAGGACATCTAAATCTAAAACCACAGATAAAATACGTCAGCACACCACAATTTCAATCACAAAGCTAATTACTTGGCCAGTAAGCGGATGTACTTAAACACAAAACCCTTACTGCCTAGCCGCAAAACATCATTTAATTGCTTCCTCCATCGAACGGCTCAATCAATTCATTATGGAATTCTCATAGAAGGATAAACAAAGAAGTCTTTATTCCTAAGTACGTACTCAACCTTACAGGCGTGGTCCGATGACGTCAGTACAAAAACGTAAGCAATAATTAAACGACCTAACTTATAATTAGAACAAAATACATGATAGCTTAAAGACTTGTATAGAACTGATTTGGTAATAAAGCTTTGAGTTTTATAATCGGGTGTTAAGGTTGCGTTTTGTAAAGCAATCCAGGTGCATAAAGCGTTGAGTATTTTATTCATAAATCGAATTCATCAAAGTTTTAAATACTGGCTGGATTTACAATATTGTTCCCATGTTTTATTGATATTATTGGTGTTCCGTACAAGAATTGTAGAAGCATTTTTGTTTTATGATAGCTTCCAATTTACCCATAATATACTTATTACGAGATTACACAAAGAAGCTAAGTGCTTGATTACGTACTTACAACAATAAGTAAGTTTATTAAACCTGATTAATGAGATGATTGACTATTATTTATTTTCTATAACTTCCGAGTACTTAAAATAAATGTGCACATAAAATATCATAAAAATAGAACATTATAACTCATATCGAATGAAACAATGTATATGATATCTTTGCACTAACTTCGAGACAATATCTCAGGAGCTCGCATTCCTGTTTACTCCATATCTGTACTATCGAAGCGAGATGAGGCGAAGTGAGATTTATGATTCAGAAAAATCTCTTAATGGACCATCGAGCGCATGGTCCGCAGTGATAAATGTGCAATTTCAACTTTAAGAATGCAAGCACCAAGTTTTGACTTGCCATGATATACTAACTTACAAATGTTCACACTATCCGTGATTAACGTTTAGCTTTATAGTTTGTTTTATTATGAAAGTGACATTTTGTTATTTGTCGTTTTTGCTGTGCGGCTTTTGAATTTGAATTTGCAAATGAACCCTAATTGAATTTGTGATGACGTTCTCCGACGTCATTTAAAAAAAATATTTTCATTTGTTTTTCTCTTATTTCTCCTATTATAAGTTTTAATTGCAATTGAAAAATGTTTTTACAAATATTGACTTGGTACGTAAGATTTATTTAAAAAAAAAAAAAAAATAGGTACAATTAAGTTAATCACGCAAAGCCAGTTCTCAATGTCATTTAGAAACTGCATAAATCAAAAATAAAAACAAAATTAACATTGTTCAGTGACACGACAATTTTAATTACAGTACTTTGTAAGATATAATGCGTCTCGAGACAAAGCACTGTGACATTAACGTCCTCCGCAAATTGGGAGTCTTAAGTGCTCTAGCCGGGGACATAAACAATACGCATCGCTGTTTCAGGCAAAACACTCCACACTATAATTTTTCCACATTCATACAATAAGGACCGCAGTCAATGAGTCTAGTCTGATACTTCCACAAGTAAAGTTAGTACGCACACAGGCGTACGCCCCACTCGTTAAAGCTCCGAGTGATCGCGTGCAGAAAGCTCCACACACGCACACCGCCGCATGGCCGGCGCCCTAAGCTGTGGTCAGTACTAACGCAAACTGTGTGACGGACACACGAAAAACGAGCTGAAAACGGAACGCAAAACTAACAAAATCAAAAGAGTATTTACATTAGCACGCGGGACGTTCCGTTGCAAGCAGACTCGTCGCGTCGAGCCGCGTATGTAAATGTTCTGCGCTTGTGTTAGTTTATGATCATCTGTCAAAAGTCGGATACATGTGACGTTTCGCGTCTGAAATGTAAACAAAAGTTGTTCGAGTCTCGAGGCATTCATTTGGACGTTATTTACGATCTGCGATGAGTATGTTACGTGAGTTATGAACTTGCATACGTTGAATTAATTGCGGCAAAGTGTTGCTGACGACCCCTTGGATTGTTTTTGTACGAGTAAGTAGTGAAATGCAACTTGTTTAGCTTTTATGTTTCCTGAGACAAATTTGGACGTAAATAGAGGGATATTAACGCTTCCAACCGTTTAGTTTTGTATGAAATACGTGTTTAGTTGCTTGTAATAATTATATGAAATGGCCCTGTCAGCTGTCATAACCAACGGTTGTTAATTTTGTAAACTGAGCCTTTGTTTAGGTTTGTTTTATAATGCAATGTTCATGGATGATTTCAACTTATTTGTTATTCCTTTTTTAAAGAAGTACTCAATTTATTTTCAGTTATAATGCTCTGGCAATTTGTATGATATTTTGGTATTCTCTTATTGTAACTAACATTGAATCAGAGTGCAATATTAATTCATGATTTCTGAGTAAAATGTTTTTGAAGCTCATACCATATGTCACGTTACGTGACGGTAGGTATGTTTGTGTTTCTATTTAACTTTTTAAAACTAAATATATCCATACAAAAAGATTGTAGGCATTCCAATGCGACCCTGAATGCAAAATGACATCACTATTTTAAAAAAGAAACACTTTCGATTTTCAAAACGTACATGACACTTCACCGTCTACAACTTATCCAAACAGTTTCACAATTTTCTTCTGAATATTCTTAGAAAAAAAAAGTTAATAAATAAAGTTAATTAATAATTGCAATCGGTGATTCTTCATTAGCGGCCGATGTGGTAATCTCATAGCCACGCCACTAATCCTTAGGGTGACGTCCGGTTACATTTATGTGCGGCTAGGGTTGGCACTGGTGGTAACAAGAGGGTGCAATCAGAAAACCATACTCTTTTATAATTATAAAAATATTTGTTGAGTTTATATAATTTGAATTATGTTAGATGTGCTAATAAGTCGATTATCATAAAATATTTTCATTTATCAGAGTCAACTTTAGTCCTCTGAAAAGTTTTTCTGCTTGTGAAAGTCTCAAGTTTGATTACATTTTAATGCACAGTTTTGAATATTTTTCGGAACGAAAAAATCCTCGCGCAATTTACTGGCTCCATTGAAAATATGACCCTATTACCATTGTTTAAAGTAGAAATTTGTATGCGGCCGTCAGGCGTCGCCTCGCGTATGCTCGCGACTCGATCGCGCGCCTTTTATCAAATGGTTATACGGTCCCATTCAAACTGAACCTTTGTATACAAAATCATGTCTTAATGCTCCATTGACCATACTTGAAATAAACGAGTAATTTAAAAGGTGAACGGTAAACAAGTTACTAAATCAAAAAGTATAAAAGCTATCCAACTAATTAAAACTAAAATCTTTATTAAATTGTCCAAATAAAAAATATTTTCTCAAAAATTCTTTAGAATTGCAACGCAGAATCGACCAACCCGTCTTCTACCAGCCCTACACGACCACACAGACAGGGTGTACGTACAAATATTTGAATATACGAGTGCGTGGTGACAGTGTGCGCCTCCCCTAGTGACACCCCGGCCGGTTATAATTGCATTCCACTAAAATATGACTCTTGAGTTTATCTAGCAGACGATCGATATGTGCACCCATGTGTGGGCAAGGTCCTTTCAAATGAGCCTGAAGTCTGAAAAGAGTCTGACAGACCAGAACAATTACGTAAGACACTCTTCTGTCGTATTCCGAAGGGTTTTGAAGAAACTCATAATACATTGCTTCATTTGTTTAAAGAATTGGTCAGCTCGACAATGTTAACCACGCAATTAATATTGTTCATCTTTTAGTTTGCAATTAGTAACCTTATTTATACTGAATAGTACTCAAGTTAAAGAATGCATGTATTTGAACCACTATCTAACACTATTATTAACACTAGAAACGGGATATTTAGCATGTTTACTGTTTTCTTTCTAGTGTTAATAATAATGTTAGTGATTATGATAGTTTAAAATCTTAAACTATCTAACAGTGTTGCCATAATTCGACGGTATATATTATATAACAAACCGAAATGATTCACAACGGCTGTCTCATACAGAATTCCTTCAAAACCACAGCAGCTAATAAAAACGGCAATAAAAAGATAAATCCTGTTAATCAAGAAAACAAAAACAACATAAAAATGTTCATTAAAACAAAACAAACAAACAGAAGAGGTTATTACGCTCATTAACAAACGTTAAGGAGTTTTATTAGAACAAAAACCAGGAGAGAGACAATATACTCTTAAGAGGAGGGGAAACTTAAGTGGCGTGCGGACGTTACAGCATTTTCTTAATTTCTTAACCACTACACTCACACGCAGCGGGATGAAATTAAGAAAACATTCACCACATTAAGCGTACACTATTTATGGTTATATTTGTACGGTTACCCGACTAAATCTAATAGTTGTCTAGCAGAACAAACGCTAAGGTGCACGCTACACTCTCGCATCCCCCTCCTTTTTTATTTGGGTGTCGGGTGAGTTCGTCTGAAGGTTGGACGTCTAATGAAATGTTCTACGTAGGAGTTTCGGATATCCTATGTAATTAAACAGGTGTCTCGTGGACTTGGCAAAGGTTCGCTGTAGAGGCGACTTTTCCATTTAATTAACTCGAGCAATTACGTGCTAATAAAATTTTCGTAGCACTAAATGTTAGGGCTAATTAGTGCTAATTTCAAGATTGCTACAAAAAGTTTTATTAGTGGATTAATTTTGTTTGCTGTATGACAATGATCACACATAGTGGCTGAAGAAAAACAAACCCTATCTAACTATAGCGATATTTTCTCGGCGGAAAACTCCTTAACCGACGACGTCTTAGCGTCCAGCCACGAAAGCAATAAAGAGCGCAGGCTTCCACGTTCATTAATTAACCCCCACAGTTCCTATCTCTTTCACACTTAAGCAAACTATTTGTAAATGAGCGGAGCTCTCTTTCGCCCGAGCTTTGCGCAAAAATTAACTACTACATGTTCCGCTTTCGTGGTATTCACACATGGAACAAGAATGCATATGCACGCGTTTGGACAAGTTAGAAGACAGCTGAAGAGCCTGCTCCTTTACTTAGGAAATTGGTGTTAATTACAATAATGGTAAGGTGGAGTTTTGTGTGGTTTAATTCTGTTTTATATAATGTTTCTAATGCGATGGTCGGTCACGTGTGGTGTGTTTCCTATCCTCGTGTAATAAATCTCTTACTCCTCGTAATTACAATGTTCTTGTCTGTTGTGTGTTTTCATTAAGGGTGAGACACATAGATGTAGTTTGGCAAGTTATTTCATCAACTATATTGTAGCGAATAATAGTGGAGTTGCAACCCTGGTATTAATTTTCTTGAGGAAAAACTTCTGAACAAGATTCAAGGTTACGGGCCTGAATTCATAACTACTCTATGAAAACCACTTTTCTGTGTCGAAAGTAAAAGAATGAAATAAATATTTCACTTGACTAAACTGACCCCACTTTTATGAGGCATCAAAGACAAGATATTTTAGTCTAATTTATTTATGCAGTCAGAAATCAATGTCGTAAACTTTTTTCCCAAAAACTCGTGAACTTTTTTTCTGAGGCTTTATAAAGCTTCATTAAGTTTTTAATGACGGTGAATAAAACATTCCGAAGTTAAAACAGTAATTAAAAAAAAAAACAATTAGTTTATTGTAATCTTTACGGAAGAATTATTTTATTTTATTTATGTTGTACATGGAGGACTTACAGCTAATAAAAAAAAAACAAAAAAGGAAACCATAGTCACCAGAAAGCCAATTAGAAATCCTCATTTTTTGGTTGAACTACATCAAATTTTGATGTAGTTCAACTATTTCAAGAAATAATTAATGTCTTATCAGCTGGAATGGACTTACAAGACAGAGAGGGTGGATAAACTTAGAAAATTCTTGGACAACATGATGCGATAAGGTGTTATTACTTTTTCCATGTAAAGATATTGGCAGTAAACATAAAAAAGCTTGTATATCAACAACAATTAGGTACCAGCAGCCAGTAGCGAAGGGTCAAATTTTGTAAGAGGTAAGCCGGAGTACGAATGTTTAGTGTGATTATATTATTTGTCTATAGTATACTGACTGTGCTATTTTTCAAAGGGAATCCGGTAGGAATCGAGTTGGATGGAACCTTCGCCAGTGCCAGCAGCATATTAATAATGCACTCAAACAAGAGACATTTTTAAGTATCTATTTAACACGTACTTTACGTACGAGTACTTTTTGAACTATTATTCAGTACTTAAACATCAGAAATATACCAGCAAACTGATTTAAATAGTTGAAGACTTTGAATCCTGTTCGTGAAATGTTGATTAATAATCTCTATTACTTTGAACAAGAGAGCATTGTCTAATGATAATTTATCATAAAATTATCCTTATGAACTCTTGTCAAGCTACATGAAAACAAAATCCAGATAGCTAAAATTTTAATTTTGCTTTTCAAAATTCCCAAAGAGGCGGTTAAATAGACGCTCATAAATGACATTTCGAGATCAAGATCGCATCGCACTTACGAACAAACACGCAAACGTGTTCATTAACAGATTACAACCATCTAAACTCATTCATGCTCTCTTCTATCGCACGAATTGTCTGCCAACTTGTCAAAATGTGTCGCATCCGACGCGACGCAGATAAATTTATTCCCATCCTTTTCACTACCCTGTATACAACCTCATTTGCGTATACAACCTCCTTATTTTAAGAAAAAGAAAAAAAATTGTTGCTGTTAATTGTGAAGAAAAAAAAAGTTAAATAAGTTCGATTTTTAAAAATTTAAAAGTTTAAAATTTGTATGTTTGAATCGCGGATTGTCGCGCGTTGTCGGGTCTGTTCGTCCCTGTCGCTCGTCATGGGCGGCGGCGCGCGTCTGGGCGGGCGGTATGCAAATGCCTAGCGCCGCGGTGGTGAGGGTTCCCTGTGTGTGTGTCTTGTACCATTGGCCGCGCTAGAACGGCCAACTTCGCCACCAGTTACGGTTGTTTTTCGTTCCGTTTCTAATTAACTTCCGTATATTCTTAAAGTAACTTTTCTCATCTCGTTCTGTTACTTTTTCCGCACTGTTTTGTTAACGTTAAAACGAACGGTTGTTATGTGAAATACGCTCGCGTGTGATATGCGAAACTTGCATTTTTTTGTCGAATTTTCGTGTGTGTTTATTTTGCGAGGCGTACCGTGCTCGGTTTCGGATTCTTAATATATGTAAATGCGCTCGTTTTGAGTATTATCAACATTTCCTAAATACAGAGTTAGTTCTCAGTGTCACGACAATTTTGACGAGTGATTTCTGAATGCAAACGCTTTTTGTAAACGAACGCCATAATCTTTGGACGTGTTAGAAACTTCGCTAAAATGTTACTTTTATTGCTGAAAGAGTGAGATTTTACGAGCTTTAAAAATAAATTACTCAACTCAGACGGATAATCGTATCTTCCAAGAGCTCGCGAGTGAATAATATAATTCCTGATTAGTGTACAGCGAAGGTAAATAAATCGTTTAAATTACTCCATCGAATAATACAGCTTAAGCGATCATCGCTCGTGACCTTTACACGTTGTTCTTTACGCCAAAAGTAAAATATATAGCCACTAATTAGGGACAACAAATCGTGCGACTTTTCCGGTCGCCAACGACGATTATAAAACCATTAAAAAAAATAAAAACCGCTTTCGATAAAGTCAAAGCTCTTTCATAAATCACGCGTCAAACAATTACACTTGTAAAAAAATAAAAACAAATCCCGTCACCCGATCGACTTGAGAACTGTGCGCAAACGTAGTGATACATACGTTAACAAATTATTTGTGCCAATAAGGTAGCATTAATCTCATACAAAACGAACAAATCCACCAAATGAATGCCGACACGCAACTCTACGTGCGAAATTTTATTTATTTTTTAATCGTAAAAGGTGGGAATTAATCCTCGGTTTATGGCAACACCGATACCTTTTAATTGCTGCTTTGACAGACGTTAAGGGCTCTCATCAACGAAGTTTCGGGTGTGGCCATAACAAACTTGAACACTGACAGTTGCCAATATATTTTTATAGTTTTTACTGGAGGTGTTGTTTTTATTAGAGACCAATTTATTTGCAACAGTCTGTAGGGCCGTTGGACTGCAAATTAGAAAGTTTATGTGCCAATGAACGAGAGATATCGTAAATTATATCGACGGGTTAGCGAATGCAAGGATGCGCACTTCGAAAAGGGCGATTTTAATTAGCCCTCAAATGATTTATAAGCCATCAAAGTAATGTGAATAAATCTCGATGTTGTACAAAACGTATAAGGGATGCTATTAAAATATAACACTGCCTCTGTTTTGGTGTACCGCCATTTTTTATTGCTAAATGCATTTTTCTTATTCTTATTTTAAAAAGAGATGGCACCTTTTTAATTGTTATTGGTGCTAAATTGGAATAAATTTAAGCAATGGACATTTGCAATAAATTATACATAGTTTCACAGAAAATTATGGGGAAATATTTCCAACCTAAGCCATATTAAATGCTCTACAAAATAAAAATATATTTGTAGAAATGAGAACTTTCACGCACCTTATAAAGACCAAAATGCAAACGTTGACTAACGTTCCATACAAACGGCACAAAGAGCAACTCACACATTGTTACCGTCGATTCATTTCGATTCTCGATGCTACTTTCATCAATATCGATATATTTCACTTCTGTCTTAGTTTAAAACAGCGATCGTGATCATACAACACGACGGTTTCATATATAAAATTTATCGATAAATCGCCAGGCTCGCATAATGTACTTTATTCGAATAAAAAAAAATACAGGGTGGATGGCAGGCGACGAAAAGTATTCGAGTCGGAATGCACTTTTGCATAAACAATGCGCTTTTGTTTAGAGAAAGTATTTCACATTTTAACCTTCGTGAGTGATTTATTTTTGTATGATTTATAAAGGCGACCACCGTGCCTTGCGTCAGGAGATATCGAGTTTGTCTCAGGCCTTCTGGTTTTATTGTAATCAAGTTAACGAAATACGAAAGAAACTTGAAATTATTTCAAGATGAAATCTCCACTGACACAAACTAACCAAGTTTTTAATCAATAACCGTTAAAGGAAATATTTAATTTTCAATTTTTATATTTATTGATTGACCAGAAGCAAAACTATTAAAGCCTGGATTCGCAATAACATTGAAAGAATACATGATTTTCTCGCAATACTAAGTCATATTTAGAAACTCCTTGTAAACATAGACAATTTTACTCCAAAAAGACTAATGCTTAAGAGTCTCACACAGACAGGTCACCTTTTTTTCTTTTTTTTTTGTAAATTAAATGGGCTTATTCTAGTCCTGAGGACAGCCTCAGTCTTTTGAGGTCGACGATGGAACGAGCTAACCTAAAATACATCTTATTCATTCTCTTTTTTTCTTAAACAGCAAACTTTTAATTCCTATCTAAATAACTAATACATACTTATGAACGCTAATAGACTGAAGTGACTGTGTTTTCATATGTTAACGAAAAGAGACTAATAAACACCGCATGGCTATGAGAACATGTGCCAACGCTCCTGGTTTAAAGGTAAGCATATCATAGACTCAATATTGTGAATAGACAACGTAGACTAAGGGATTCCAAGACCACAAAAGACCATAAAAAAACCACAAAAGTCAACCCTTATATTAATTTGATGTGACGATTTAAAAAAATCTAAATGTGTCGGATGAACGAATTTCTTTCAGAGAATCTTCAAGATTGAGAGGTCATAACACAGTATTAAAGGAGTATTTTTTTTTTAATATGTATGGCTTTTTTTTGTATCTAAATTAATTTACTAAAACTCAGGAATCCGTCGTTCAAGTGCAAAATCAGTGTAGTTATTTTTAGATACTACTCGTATTTTGTACCCTATCACAATGCTGTCCTATTGAACCCAAAGGTTGCTTTTGGCATAAGGTCCGCCTATCTACCACTATTGTACATGAAGTTTAAATAAATAAATACAATCTTTCCTTCAAATGAATAATCTGTCTACAAAGATAAAATGCATGTCTTCCTGTAGTACTCCCCAAAGCAAGAATTGACTTTTCAACCGCTGTCACCCCTTTGCTCACGTGCCTTGTTAATACATTCTACTGTCAACCTCGACCAACCCGCTGAGCTATCACTACCATACCAAACCCTTCAATTATCTCGTCATACTTTAAAACTGTCATGCAGGTGACAAATTGTCACATGTCACTGTCCTAAATGGTTGTTTGTCTTTAGGCTTTAGAGGTAATTTTAGATAATTGTTAGGTGGAGAGAGTGTTGGCACACGCGATCAGGAGGACCTGTGATGGTGGCTTCTAAGTTGTAGATGGATTTTGGGTACTTTGTTTATGGATTTAGGACTGTATTAACAAGCTAAGTAGGTACAATGTATAGTTTTGTATATTATGTGCCCTATTATTCGCGTGATTTTATCAAAGTGAGTATCAGTAGCAGCCGTGGCTAAATAATAATAGCCGCTCAGATCAATCTTCAGGTTACGTTTGCTAAGGTTGGTCTCTGGACGGATGACCATCCATTACATAACGAGTTTCCTCCGTGCCTCAGAAAGCACGTTTAGCCGTTGGTCCCGGCTGTCATTTGTAAATCTTTGACAGTCATTACTGGTAGTCAGTGGCCCGAAAGTCTGACAACCAGTCTTACCAAGGGGTATCATATTACAAATAATATTAACTGGGTTGTGGAGGTCAGATAGGCACCGCTCCATGTAAAATACCGGTATTACAGTTGCATCCTGTTAGACTGGAAGCTGACCCCAACATAGTTGGATTTACGCCCCCTTTTGATGTTTAAAATTTGGATGACCTAAGATAACATAGGTTCTAATAACCCATAGGGGACAAAGAAAGAAGAAGTAGAAGAAACAAAATACATTTATTTGACACATGCCACAAGTGCACACAATATAAAACAAAAATAATACAATAAAAAAAACTTAAAACTAAACAAAAAATGTAGATAACACTGTGTGCCTTATAGCTGCGCCAAATAGGACCAGTTCAGCAAAATGCCGGGCAACTAGTGCCTGACGCTGGTTTTCAACTGGACCTGGATTCGAGAGGTCACGGATGTAAAACAGTTTTAAGTGTTTTGTAAATGGTGGTGGTGAACAGGTACTTAAATATGTGTACAAAAAATTAAATAAACATACAGTAAATTATTACTAAATAAACTACGAAATAATAAATATCGTGAAAGTGCAAAACAGAACAAAAAAAATAGATAAATAAATGATTGTAGTCATTTATTTATATATTTTTTTGTTCCGTGACGAAATTTTATATGTTGACTGAGCAAAATCATTATTTTTAAGTTAAAGTGATAGAAACATACAGACCATGTGTATCATCTTGAGTAGTTTACTGACTTACCCGACTTTTTTATTTTGCAGTACCTTTTAAGTTCTAGCATGACATTAAGATGTTGACATTGAATATGTCAGCTCTATGATAAAGTGCTAGTTCTCCTAAAAAAAGGTCCGAAATCATGAACTCCTTTTAAATATAATAGATTAAGACATATGTCAATTTCCCTTTTAGTGGAATCTCCTAAAGAATCCAATGAAACAAAATGGTGTTATCCCCATAATTGGTTTCATTTGATAAATATTCAATACCCGTAATTAAGCCCCAAGATTAACCATAAAAATAGTAATATTTTAAGATTTGTCCACCGTTATGAAGATTTAACGCGGTATAAAAATGATACGGCCTGATTTATACCTCCTGCATTCCTAATTAGTAATTTAAGAAATGAAATTAACGGATTAATGTCTTTGTCGCCCATATTAATGCTATTGGGATGGCCACAATTTATTTTATGGTGCATATTAAACGAACAATCGCCGTAAACGTACCTATATTCGAAATCGTAATCTTAAATAATATGCATATTAATCAAGTGCGGTTCATTGTCGTTGTATAGTTTGAATGGCTTTGAAAAACAAAATGTTTCACAAAAACTTAAATAAATGATAACAATTTGTCGGTTCATCAAAACACATCAATAAAATAATAATCGATAATTGATGTGCACATCACTAGCTTATTTAAAAAAATAAATTATAGAGTAAACAAATAATGAGACGCGACAATAATTATTATTCATAAATCGAACAGACACGATAATCGTCGGCGCACCATCTTGCCAGCGGCGGCCAAATGTTTCCGCTTTAATTTCTCCAGTAATTTGGTGTTTCCGGTCTCAGCCAATCCGTCCCGTCAGTCGGCCGTAATTATATTATTTCGGCAATAAATTATCGAATTTTGAATACAAAAGGTGGTTAAAAAGATGGCCTCCTTAATTTTGGGTAGACATAACAATAAGCCCTGATGCGATCGAACGTTCTTACGAAGATAAATGTATGAGCTGTAACAGTGCTTGTAAAGTAAGAAGTCATAAAATCAATGACATATTTTGTGCTTATAATTGTCATAAGATGTACCCTGTTTCCGTTTGATATAAGTTTTCAATCTTAATATTTATAACATGCATAAGTCATTTAAATAAAAGTGTTTTACTTTTTAGTATCGCGGCGACAATTGTGGAACGATTTTACCTACTTCAACCTTTTAACCTTTGTGAATAATTCTAATTACTAAAGCACTTTAGGTGTATCTATGTATTTTCCGAGAGCAGCGGTGGCCCAGTGGTGGCGGTCCCGACTTACGAGCAGTAAGTCGTGAGTTCGAACCCAGGCAGGCGCATTACTTTGTGTGATTTATTTCATCATCAGTGCCCTCAAAACGGCGAAGGAAAACATCGTGAGGAAACCGGCATGTCCTAGAACCTAAAATTCGAAGACATGTGACATCTACCAACCCGCACTGGGCCCGCGTGGTGGATTATAGCCCATTCCCTCTCATAGAGAGGAAGCCTGTGTCCCAGCAGTGGGAACATTATAGGCTGCTGCTATACTATGCATTTTCAAAACAAACGGAGTTAAATTCCTAGCTCCTGTATTATCCCAAAATTAGTTTTAGTCATATCTTTCCTTACTCATGACAAATTTGCATATACTTTGAAAAAAAAACCTTTGCAAATCCAACTCACACAGTGACACACTCAAATAGTGACGTCAATTTTTATTTCAATCTCACAAATCGATATCGAGCGATAGCTTGATTCGGTTAATTCCGTTGGAAATTAACGCGGCGGGTAAGCAACGGGTATCGACACCGACGCCGTAACCATGGCAACGCGCCCCATACTTACAACGCACTAATTATGCCACACTGATTGCTTTTCACTTTTTTTTCTGCCCCACGAGAAGCTGACGCCACCCTATCCTTGGCTAGTGTTCGGCAGTTTTTATCGATTTTGAATTTATCGACCGTATTGCAACCCTTCTTAAAATATGTTGATTAGTATGTTTGCTGTTCATTTCGGTGCTTGTTTAAGTTAGAGATTTTTGTTAGCTTTGATAGAAAAATCAGTCGTAAATGCTTGAAAATAACTATTTAGGAAACAGTTTCTATTCTCGTAAAAAATACTAGCAAAGCTGATAATAGTAAAAATATACTTTTCAATATTTATCTTGCACTTAGTTACTAGTGACTAATTCCTGATACAGATCGAATAATAATAATAAGAATGACTAGTGATTTATCCTCACCTTTTAATTATATTATTTATAACATTAACAATCAAAGCTAAGCGATAACCAAAATGCATTATATCGATAAAATCGGCATTCTCTATAAACACACAGTGACTTTGCATTCAAATGTTGATGACGTCACGTCGATCGATTCAAGGAAACGGGTCATTACACTGTTTTTATTCGTCACACTGATTAATCAAGTGATTAATTATATAGTTTCTATTAGGACACGACGGGTTGCCGCTTTTTTGTGTACCTTTGAATAGAATGCTTGTTTAATGTGCCTTGTGGTTAAAATAAATAATAAAGAAAAAACTAACATCGTTCGTTACTAATGAGGTAGAAACACATTATATTACGAAAGTATAATTATGTAAGTAGACACTTAAACAAAACTAATAACTATAGAAAAAATAATCGCATATTCACATCACTAAACCACAGACAAAATGTCACAAAGCAAATCGATTTTCAAATTAAAGTTCGCTCCTCTCATTTAGGAACACTAAACCAAATCGATTTGTAACTGTAACTCTAACTCTAACTGCGAATCGAGTTGACCATTGATCAGATAGAACAACCCTGACCTTGCCCAACGGCACACATATGCGGCACACGCACGCGAGGCTGTTGCACACTACGCGAAAACTGTTGTTACTCCAAATCGGTACTTGCTTACGTAACGGTCTATATTGAAAAAAATATGAAGCAGTTTCAAAGTTGTGAGGTTAGAGAAGTTAGAGAAGCTTTCACCTAGTGTTTATACAAGGAAAAATGTTGAGTTCTTAATTTGAATAAATTTGCAATGTAGCTTCTATAAATGGCTAGTACTTACCTACAATCAGATCTTTAAAAGATTGAAACATGCGCATTGATGCATGCGTGTTTAATTATCCAGATTTGCTGATTAAATTTGGCTCGGGAAATATGTTTATGAAGGCGTTAGCAAGACTCTACTTAGAAAAAAACTTATAGGTATCTCCTATCGCATTTTATCGCAGCTGTACGTCATATCTAAAATTATTGTGTCTAATTTGAGAGCTAGGAAATAAAGTACGATTTAGAAAAGAGAATTGCCAATGAGAAAACAAATCCTATTAGAGCTTGCAATGAAACCCAAGAATAAAAATATTTCTCAATCGACTAAAATCTTGTCCGATAGTTATTCGATTCCGATACGAAGAAAATTTAAGTCTCCCTTAATAAAATCTCCAGAAGTCCCGACACCGATTAACATTTCAGCAATCACAACAGTCTGGCAGCACGCGACGGGCACACGAACCAAGCCAAGGGAAATAACTATATCTAATTCCGTATAAAACTTCGATACATTGATTTTTTTCTTTTAATACTTTTAATGCGGGCTATCACTGGTGATTAACAGACGTATGTGTGCGTAGATAGTAATGTCGTGTCGTGTGCATTCGCAACACACTACATAATTAGTGGATGGGGTCGATATTATTAATGAGGGGGGGTGTTCCTACACCCCGGTGGGGGGATGGTTATCTACTCAAGCTTTTGTGTTCTTTTTCTATAGATGGCGGGCTATTGATTGTTTAGTCGATACTTCAGCCAGCCTTTAATTATAGGGGCTAACTGGCTAACTGACGTGCACACCTTTCTTGACACCGTAATGGCGTCGTGGGGACGGTAATCATTTTCCAGTAATTATTCATTTGGACAACTTCGAACAGTTTGACCAAGTTTTATTGGTATTAAATTCGTTTATTTTAGTTTGTGATTAGTTTTGTTCGGCGGTTTATGTTTTAATTTTGTTGTTTGGTTTCATTTAGTTGATTGGACTAATTAGTGTTGTATACTGGTTTCTTACTAAAAACTAATAAAAATGTACGTATGGTGCCTAGAGTATTGAGAGAGACAGGAAGTCTAACTTCTCGGACGATTTTATTACGAAATTAAAAAAACTAGTCTGACTTTTCGCGTGGTTGGCCAAAACCAACATACAACAAACGTAGGTTTAATGAAATCTGTTGGCAAATTAATCGAATCTGTAAATTCTAAGAATCAATCATTTACCTGTACAGAGATTCTGTCTAACGCCTCATCAAATTATAACTTTCTTAAATACAAAAACTAAATTAATTAGTAGGTACCAAAAATCTAACAGGTAAATAGGCTTCACCAACAAGTTTCTGCTAAAGATATGTTGAATATCTAATAAGAAATAAGGTCCGCATCAAACAGACATGTGAAGAGACGCCCGGTACTTCACTGATTAATAAGATGGGGTTGCGCCAAGCAAGGGGTACCAAACCACCCCACGCGATCACCCTAGCGCCTTACCCACGAAACAAAAAAAAATGTGACTCATCAACGCACACCAACAAACAACAACTCACACCGGCGCACACATAACAAAAATAGCGTAAAAACCACACATGAATTGAAATTAACAACCTTATTATAACCGCAAAAGGTTTTATTTCCCTTTCCCTCCAAATGAAGTTCTATCGCTATTAAGTAAACTAGGTCTCCTATAATCGTTCATTATCGCACACATGGAAGCTCTATTCACGTATTGTCCACACATACAAGTATGCGTTAATTATATCGGAAAGTGGTGGGTAGGGGGCTGCTTGATTTGATTAATTCTAGCTGGAGCCGACGGCCTAGTTAGATATGCCATAAACATTGGAATATTCCGCCTCCTCCATCGAGCCCAGTTACCCGCTAATTGGTGATTTCTCAGACAATACATGATTATATTGAAGCATTCTTACGTTCATAATAAATGTAAATAGCCTACGCTTTTTTTAGGGGTGAAGAGAACCCCAAGCATCAGTAATGCGGGGTGTCTTGGTACCGCTTGGAACTATTTAAGTACCCTCATCGATGAGTTTAAAAATGTTTACTGGCGTAGTGACCGCGTATAAACTATGCTCGAATCAAGCCTAAAAGTATCACCCTGTCATTTGGAATCAAACTCCTACACGGAAAATAGCGCTCTAGAAAATAAAAATATCGGAATTTAATAAGATTCCTATTAAAAAGATTCCACTTGGGAATCCTTCCTCGTCTCCATACTCCTACACTACTTGGTAAAACTGAATGGAATTATTGGCAAAGCAGAATTCAATTTTAGAGACGAACGTGTGGGTATAATAAGATCTGTCACCTCGATTTATAGTACTAGGAATATAAAACGTTACTAAAAATACACCATACATGGAATTGAAGGAAATTGAAAGAAAAAATTCTATTAGCAATACGGATAGTTTCAATATAGCCGAGCTCAATATCACACAAAGAAAAAAACATGAAGGAAGAAAAATTCAGAATGAAGTAATCAAAAGTGCAATTTCCCCAAATAAGGAAAGTATTTGAAGTATTCGTCCATCGGAAGTCGTTGGCGAGCACTCGGCAAATCGCTTCAAATAGCGCGCACGATGCCAATTCTATTCTAATATGTTTTCATTTTTCATAGCTCCACATATTTTTGATGTATGATCAATTGGAACTTTAAATTGCAAAGTTGTTCTTGAACGAATAGAATTAGAAAAGAAATCAGGCAATTTTTCATAAGCAAAACTTATTTTAGAATTCCAAATTTGAAACTTTGAAGAGATTCAATAAAAAACAATAAGTTTATATGAAACAAAAAAAAAAATAACGGGAATAGAAACAAACAAGAAATTATCAATGAAGAGCCAATTAGATTCTTGAAAATCTATACATGTGAGCATCGCTCAATTACTAAACAAATATTTATCATAGCAATTGATGATGCCTGGATTGTATCCTTGAATTGAATCCAACATTAGCTATTGTGTATGTGCCAAAAGAATTAATTAATACAAAAGTCTCATTTTGTGCTGAAGATGATGAACTGTACAGTAGATATAAGGATGTAACTAGAGGCCTTTAAACGGTAGAAAAATTGGTAATGTCAATAGCGTTAAATCGAAAATTTTGGACCCAAGAGAAAGAAATGAACAAAAACGAAAGATAACGAAAACAATACAAGATAAAAGACAGAAAAATATAAAACCTCAAAAGCAAATAGCAAACAGAAGATCAAGCAATGCAGCACAGAAAAAGACAGCACTTCCTGCAGTATTCGTAAAAATTAAATTATACTACCGCAACAGAACTTTCGGCAATTAATATAGTTTTTTGCAACGTTGTTTTACTCTGTCATAAGTAAATAATGAAATGTATACAGTCGGCGGCCCGTGTACCACGAAGCTTTGCGTGTTGAATATTACCCGAAAACGATGGGAAAAACTTACCGATTTTTTTTCATTATTGACTGTACTCGCCTGATACGGCACTGACAAATTGCTAGGGTTTTTAACAAATTTTTATTTGTTCCTCCTTGAGTTAAATATGAGAATCGGTGCAATTTATGCTTCTATGTTGCAGTTCGGTTCGGTTCACGTGAGGGTCGTGTGTTGCAAAGTTGTTATTTAAGTACGTTGTCGTAAAGAATGTCAATGCTAGTATTGTGGAAGTATAGGCAGGAAAAATTGAAGGGAAATCTGTTTATGTTCTGAAATTATGGACTCGACTCTGTTTAGCCTACGTTGAATAAAGTAATAAACTTCAACATTTGCTTCTCTTTGGATAAAAACTTTTGTGGATTATGAATGACGCGATTTGCATTCATTCACGATTGCATTCATTAAATCCTCAACGAGAAATGTTTATCTTACCTCGTCCAAAATTATGATCCGTTGGTTCATTACACCAAATTAAAAATACATCCAACCGTTACACCCCAAATTCTTCGACATCATTATCACCTTAACATGCAAAATTAACCAAATCATTTCATATATTCATTTCATGTCACAATATATTACGAACAGTTACTTTATTATCAGAGCCGTCCTTATAATTCTTAACCCAAGAATACACACTTAAATTCACCATCAATATACCTTCTTACATATCCAAAATTCATGCATTAATTACCATAAAATAAGACGACTTACAATCAAATCAATAAGGGCCTGACAACATTTTACTCAGCCTTACACCTCTGGCTGATACTTTAATATAAAGCGATTTCGAAGAAGTGTTATCTTCTTATGCAAAAATATTAGCTCGTGGCTGACTTTATGCAAATTTTGGTTTACCTTACTTAAAGCGTGTGTACGGCTCTTAAATAAGGCATGAATTTGTGTCTCGTGCTATGCGAGGGTAGTCTACTATAGGAGTGTAAAAAGTGTGGTGGTGTTGTCTTGGTTCCGTTGCTTCTTAAAATATTAGTGGAGCTTCGACTGCTTCTTTTTTGTTGCAAGTTTACTGCTTTATAAGATCTTCATTAACAGTTTTTGTTACGGTATAATGCTACCACGCTAATCCAATAAGTTGTCTACTGTGTTTCTTGTCTCACTCTTCTCTGGTCCTCTTTAAGTTAATAATGGCAATTAGGCATATTTTTTTATGACGCTTGATGGGATCTAATGAATAAAGAAACTTCTCGTCTCTGAGACTATCTGTGGTTCTATGTTTACTCTATTTCTTATGTTAGAATGTGATTAACACAATAAAATCTAAAAAAAACTTTAATACGAAAACCCATTTCTACATACATTCTGCACCCTAACGTTGTCAAATAAAAAGGTTTCTTTCATACAGTTTCCGTTGTGACAGAACTCCAAAAAGACAGAATAGATAAATGTAGATTTTGGACTAGAGGTGGGTATGCAAATTCGCGCGTGGACTCTTCATATGCAAAGCACATGATGGCTCGCGACTTCTTTGTGCTCTTTCTTATGTTGATCAGCGGCTCACCTCTATACTATTTAGGTGTTTTGATTACGACTTGTCACTATTGACAATATACAGAAACCTATTCATGAAAGCACTTTATTTAGCATAACACATTTTATTTGTATTAATATAACCGCTACCGCAATTCTAAAACGATTTTATTGCATAACAAAATCGAGTGGGAAATTGCGAAAAATATTACATGTAGGCAAATTTTACGTCCCAACTGTTTCACTAATGCACACGATGTAACGTAAAAGACGTTATTTTCTACTGCAAGAGTTACGTCTGCGTTCTCACTATCTGTATTTCGATCGGTAATACTTCTATTCACGAATTTCATATATGTATCTCTAATTTCAATAAGACCCCTCGCTACCTGTGCCATCTCATCTACATATCAATGTTCGCAACGTCTCCCAAATTTCTTTTCTCTCGCTAAAGTATGCAACGCCCGTGCTCCATATCATTACTGCTATAAGAAATTCACTAAAATTGGATCGCCCTCTCGCGCGTTGTCATACCCTTTGGTAATAGTAACGGTTTCTTTTCATAACGAACTTTTTTGTAATGCGATATTCGCGTTGTTTCCACTAAGGGTGGGATTTGTTACAGACGTTTGATTGGCGTTTGACGCTTTGGTAGTAACGTTACTTGTTCTTAACGAACCCACGGCACCAAGGTTACGGTTGTGATGTCTCATGTTTGTTAAAATATTCAAAATTTATGCTGCCAGCTCAGGTGACATTATAACGTTCATATCTCCAACGACGTCTTTCAAATCATCGAGCTAATCTCCAGATGCAATAATTCGTAACAATTATCTGATAAGTATCATCTGTACCCTTCTTCCCACACGAACTTATCGTTCAATAACAACCTCGATGCAACTTATCTATTATTGTGAGCTTCTTCCTGCGTACCCTTCGATGTATCTACAATAACTTGCCTTAAATTTATGCATGTAGCCGACAATGGTAGCATCGGCTGCATAATTTGATTACGAAGCTTTTGTCAGACAAGGGCAGGTATCAAATCGTAAAATTTAATTTAGACCAACCATTGGTTAATTTTTGGATTCTCCCAACCTCTCGATATTCCAAGGGGTACCCAATAGGTATCATTCACAACAATGGTGTTCGATCAATTATTATTTCTGGTGCACCTTTGACGAAATCTAAAATTGTTGCGATAACGGTCGGTTCATTGTTAAGAGCAACGTGCATAATGTCTTTTGTTGAACATTTGCATATATCAGTTATTGATTGAAAAAATATTCAAATCTGCACTATTTAGACTTTAGAATCACTCGATCGATCCGTTACGGTTCTCGTAATTTGCAATTACAATAGAATTTGCGATTTTAAATAATGGTTTCGTGCATTATGGAATTTAATTTGCATCAGGCAAAGATTATTATTATTGATCGTAATTTAACTTTATTTAGAAAATGAAGTTTTCACTGCATTCGCTTTGTAGACAATGAGGATCTATTGTTGTGCACGAGTCCGGCACAAAACTGTAGCTACCCTCCTCAGTGAGTGAAAACCTAATTGTTGCGACGTGTTCGTTGTGAAAACATTGCTTCAACACACATCACTGTTTCCTGTCGGCGCTCGGACGCATATTTCTGAATGGCTTTTGTTCTTACTTGTACAATGATGACGAGATATCGCAACTATGGAGTTGATAACTAGATATGAAAATTAGAGCAAAATAAATTGTTTTGAAATGTTTGTACTTCTCATTTCATTTCAAAGGCTGGATTTGCATAGCAGAGTGTTATAAATCCAATATTTGAATGGGTATTTAAGGGTAGAAAATGTCTTAGATACATATTTGGGTGGCAATAAATGTAAATATTTATAATAATAATTGAAGGCGCGTGACGGTGGTCGTGTGCGAAGACCGGGCGCACATATCTAGATTATTTCCCACATATATTAACATACGAATCGGACAATTTAATATTTCTTTTGCACCATTATCTTTTTCCAGGTACTAAGTGTTTTGCATATATTTAAATAGATCAGAAGGACGCGTGCTGTCGCCTTTATATGTAAGCTGGAATGTTCCGGGACCATGGCGACAGTCTCATTGTCAGAAACAAGATCATTCACTTTGCATTTCATGCTCGTAGTGACATTGAGGAATTTTTTAGTCCCGTTATTTTTATGTGCTTTAATTAACTTGATTTTTATGTTCAAACAGTCTGGGTAATAACGAACAAACAGTAATATTTGCTAGGCGTAACTAAGGATCGGCCCCATGAAAATTAAGAAATTGTCCAGGGCTTCGAGAAATTTATTAAGTAGATGATAATAAGATAAATTCTATGTAACTACTTACTATTTTCTCCCCTCAAAAAGTAGCGTACAAAATAAACATTTGCTATTAATAAATAAAATTCAAATCATGCAGAAAAAAAATCTGCTAAACACAAGGTTCATAATTTTACTATAATTTATTCAAGTCCACCTAGCAGACATTTCACGTACACCAGTTACCTAGGTAGTTTCAAAAATAACACTTTTTTCCTTTAAAATTATGCAGCTCGTGCTGACATTGTCACTTCCACTCGTGCCATCTTACACTGTAGTGCATAAAATTAGAGACACTTTGCATATGAGGACACCCTTACCAAGTGAGTAGCCACTAAGTGAATATATTTTTACCCTTAGATTATGCAAATTATCTAAAATCTTACAATAGTGTGGCTAAAGGTAAATTTACTACTGGTTTGAGAAAGCAACTCGTGCCATCTTACACTGTGGTGCATAACATTAGAGACACTTTGCATATTAGAAGACACACTTACCTCGAAGGGAATTTCATAGACTCCTGTTTGTAGATTTGCATTACGGGAAAAATATTATGTAATCATGATGAAATTGATGTTGATACTGTGATCAGAGAATTTGACTTCACAGATGTTTACTAAAAGATTTATTTAACATAAAGGCTACCACTCAAATTGTTAAAGATACCAAAATACGAGTATAGGAAACTGGAGAAGGCTTTTGTTCTGAAAATCATTTCATTTGCATACCTTTTCCCAACTACGTTTGGGTCGGCTTCCAGTCTAACCGGATGCAGTTGAATATCAGTAATTTACATGGAGCGACTGCCTATCTGACCTCCACAACCCAGTTAGTACTGGGTAAGAAAATACCCCTTGGTAAGACTGGCTGTCAGACTTTCGGGCCACAGACTACCTGTAACGACTGTCTAAGATCTACAAATGACAGCCGAGATCAACGGCTTAACGTGCTTTCTGAAAATCATTTAAGAATTATTGAGAAAACAAACATTTGAATTATTAAAATCTTGAAGATAAAAATACACAATAAGCCAGTCAATCTAAATAATATCTTACAATATCAATAACCAACAATATAGGCTTACTCTACCCACATCAAATGAATATGGGTGATTTAAATATTACCAGTACCTACACATACTCACCTACACCGACAGCAACTGTGTCTAATTTCTATAAAATATGCAAAACCTACCGAATACACGTAGTTTTAAACGACAATGTCTTCATCTCCAAGATTATGCAGCTCGTGCTAACATTGTCGCTTAAACTCGTGCCATCTTACACTGTAGTGCATAAAATTAGAGACACTTTGCATATTAGGAGACACCCTTATAAAGAGATTTGCATAACCAAAAAGTGTCCATAAAGTTGCTACATTTTACAAGTCATAATATTGGGTCTTAGGCGTGTGGTATGCAAAACGCCCTTCTTATTTTACACTTATCATAGAAGAAAAAAATTCATGATTATGCAGATGACTTGGAATTGATACTCGTAAAAACGTTTTTATTTGTCTATGTTGTACTTAAAACTTGTTTTTCTGACAATGTCGTATTCAGTTAGATAAATGAAAAACTAGGAAGAGACAGTAAATAGTACCTTTTATCACTGAGATACATTTTAGACAACACAACATTGCAATTTTGCTGATCTTGAGACAGTTTCGTTCTAAAATATGAACCTATTTTCATTAAGAATATTTCTTTCCTACAATGTCAGTACATACGTACAACTATGTGTTTGTTAATTTAATTCAGCTCAACTCTCCACAAAGTTAGTAACAATCCTTCTAATCCTACTTCCTAATAATATGCGAAAGTTTGTGAGGAAGGGTGGATGGATAGACGGATGTTTGTAACTCTTTCGCGCAAACACTGATGAACGAATTTAGAATAAATTTGGCACACAAATAGTTTATAACCTAATTTTTATCCCGGTAGTGCGATCCCGTGGGACAAATAGCGACCTCCACGCGGGCGAAGCCGCAGGCATAATCTAGTTCTGAATATTGCAACATAACAATTGTCACTAAAAACATATTAATCAGAATTTTCTAACATAAGTAAATTGCTAATAACATTGCCCCTGTCCCTTAATATGCTAATAAACTGAAAACTAATCTCAGTTTTAATCAGAATCAGTCAGTTTATGTCAACTAAAGGATGAGCATTTCATTTGATGACTACCTTATCAAGACCGCAACATCCAAACATACAGTTTTAAACGAGAGTTCATTTCGTACTGGCTGGTGGTAATTAGTACGAACAAAAGAGGTTTAATGCATTCACAAATTATAATGCATCTCCCTTTATGTATCTTGTGTAGACGTCAATAGAGAATTCATCATATTTTGTCATTTTCTGGAAGCGTTCATCACTTTAGTGTCAAAGTCTTTCCTAGTACTAGTGATACCTTCCAATGTGTTTTAAATCCACATCCTATTTTCATTTGCAAAGAAAAACAATTTATAAGACAAATTTCGCGTGACAGGGAATCGTCAGCAAAAATTTTGATAATTCAAAACTTATAAATTCAACTTCATAGGCTTTTAAAGCCGTCGTTTTCGAAGTCTTAATTCGCGAAATTAATTGCGGCGCACTAAAACAGTAACTTACAAATTTTAGGCAGTATTTACGAGAAAACTTTTTGCTTTTCCATTGCAGTACTTTTTCATGGAACTTAATTAAATACAAGCACAAAATTTCGTGCGAAATGCAAGCCGCGAATTAACTGCGACTACGATCGAACAGGGCTGCCAAAATTTTGTCAACTTTATGAGTGGCCAGCGACTGTTAAATTCAGAACTTTCACAAAACAATTTGGTTGTATTTGTTTTGTTTTACTTTTGTGTTCTTTATTTGAATATTTGGTTTTTGAAATTTTAGTTTAATCATATTTTGGGTTGCATATTTTAGTACTGCTTGAACCAATTCATTACTGGAAAATGTTGGTATTTTAGTCGATCTATTAATATCTTCGTAATTTCATAGAAATATCTATCGAATTTTCTTAGAATACTCTATTTACTTAGCAAAAGTGCATCACAACATACTGAATATAAAAATAAAACCCTCCACACGTTCATGTCATAACAAGCGTACACGTCTGCTTACATGAAATTAATCCTTTAACGAACTTAGCGACAAGTAGTACAATGTTAAAAATGCAAACGTTGTTGCAAGTGTAAATGAGGGAGAGGCCATGGAAACCCTACCGTTGCAGCGAACATAGGGTTTCCCTAATTAACTGGCTCGGTAATTAAATACACTGTAATTGCTTAATGCAATCAGCTCGTATCGATTGTTGCACGCTACTCGGTACTAACAATACAAACAACGTTTGGAACGATGAAATAATCGCTTTGTGGAAATGGAATCGATTTTTTAACGAGTGTAATTTTTTTCTTGTTAGGAAATCTGTTTATGGATTTAACGTTTGAAGGTTGAGTTTGTGCTTGGGGCTGTTTGCTTGGAGCTTATTCTTTATTTACATATGTCACCCGGTTAACAGCTATTACGGAAAATCGGTCTTCAATAATCGTTTTGAGAATATCGAAAACTAGATTTAGATTCTTACTTCTATTCTTATGATGATACAGAGTTACTTTTGCAACGTGTGATTAATTCGCTTATTTAGTCACACATGTACACTCAAAATCTATCTCTCTCTTATTCATACACACACAAACACACACGCGCGCACTCATACACTTATACAATTCATCGTATTTTCTTTTTATTTTTTTTTCTCTTTTTGTTATTTATCTATTTGTAAGTTTATAATGTAAGGGACGAGCGAAGCCTTCAATTACAGGCATTTTCTATGCTTAAATGGAGACTCCTCGACAAACAATGTAAGCCAAAATGATATGAAATAAACTAATTTTATTTATTTTTTATTCTTGGTAACAGACAGACAGAAAAACAGATACACATACACACACACACGCAGACAGATTGGAGATCCAAGTTATCGAAATAAATGTCTCAATGCTGAAAAGTCAATTAGCAATCATAAAATTTAGATTTACGACGCCATCAAATTAAGCCAACTGAAGAGCGACAGTAAAACAAAGCAACATGACACGTCATGGCTCTAATATTTAAATCAAAACGACAAATCAATTACTAACATAGAAAATTGAATAGGCCGAATGTAACTTCCAAAAACCATAAAATGAATCATTTTCAATAAAGGAACTTGTACACCCGCCCACTCGGATTCGACAGCCGTGGTGTCCGCTCGTCCGGCGAACGTAGGCATTATTTTATTATTGTAGAAATAGTTTGAAAGCAGTGAAGGACGTGGGTCGTGTCCGGCCGGACATGTTTGACGCCGGACCCTGCTTCATTCATTACAATCGATGCCGTAGGTGTATAGTTTGATTGTTAATTATCTACATATACTTATAATAAATCTGTTGGTATCGTCTGACCACTGATTTACGTCTTTGATAAGAGTTTGAAAATAGATGTCACTGTACGGTTCTTTTTCTTCTATTTAGTTTCATGGCATCCTATCTAACATATTGAAATGAAACGGTTTATCGCTGGTACTGGCTGTACATGTACGTAAGGACACTTCCTTTCTTTAAAAAAAAAAACCTACAGCTCTCAATTCAAAATTGGTCTTTCTTGTGTCATAGACACTTAAGCAAGCCCACAGACTAAAGCTAATCTGTAATAAATTATGCATAGATAATATTTTATGGCCCAAAAGAATATAAACGTAACAATTAAATTATGTTTTCTATAATAAATCGTAGTTGATTTCCGTGTCGATTTTATTGTCAACTCGTGGCATGTGTGGGCTTGCATACCTACACAAATTATCGACCAGATGTTTCAAAGACTATAGGAAATCTTTATTAATTAGGAATTTCAACATATTAGGCCCAAGTGATGACATTCGGTCCATGCCTGTTTGGGAAAGTTCAACTAAGTCAACGATTTATTTATTTTAATGCTTCTCTCGAAATAGATTGATAAACAATTTATCTTTTGATATCACAGCGTGCGTTGCCCATAAATAAATGAATAGTTAAATTATATCTAATTTACATGGTATTTCTGATTTTAATATGAAAGAACAAAAAATAATGATGTTTACCAATCTAAAATGGCGACTAAATCGATATAGGAGTCAGAAGTCAAAATCATTCATTTAATAATTATTGTAAATAGGTACACCAAAACAGTAGTCTTTCGGCCATATTTAGGCAGTGTTGAATATTAAATAAGTAAACATTAAGTATAAAGATATCAAACAGTAGCAGTAGTCCACAAATGATGATGTACATGTCATGTTAAACTATAAACGGTGCACTTTGAAGAATTAATCCAACTTGGAACTTTGATATTTGACTTCTTACCATGATCTTCAGGATATAAACGGAATAAAACTAGACGTGATCACGGTACATCTAAGCCCTGTTCAAGAGTTGACATGTCTTGAACGCAGTTTACCTATATGTCCTGATCGCTTTCAATTTCAATGGTAAAATCAGCTATAAGACTTAACTCAAATTCTATTTCAGTTTACTCCAAACATGTTAGACGGTATTGTACCTAATAATTACAACAGTAGAGTTGTCAATGTAACACGGGTCACCCCGACCCGCTCCGGCGCCGGAACGGAAGCTCACTGGCCCAGTGTCCACGCTCGATATATCGATCGTGCGAACATGTGACGAGTGCTTACGATTCGCTGACATTACTTAGATTATATATAGACCGACCGCTTTAATGAGTCCTCTGCCTTGCATGGGGCAAAGGCACATTAAGCGTCCACAAAGTCATAACAATATCCCACAGGTTATTTGCTTTAAAATAACCATAATAATCCACGCAGGTATTATGATACTAATTGAACCAATACGTGCTTAACCTTCAGAAATTGATACCTTCGCGAGGACTCATTAAAGCTGTCGGTCTATAGTGAACTAACTCCATATACCTACCAATTAAATAGGTGTCAGATATAAATCCGACAGAAGCATAAGTTTCTGATGTTTCTTAGGTGCCCGTGTTATGTCAAATAAATTATTTCGATATTTAAGGTTTTTTTGAAGGGGGTTCCATTTGTAATCAAGTTTCAGTTGAGCTTGAAACATTTTTGTATCTGAAAATGTTGTCTGTTCATTTCAACGCTTAAAAAGGTGAATGTGAATTTTATCGCATTTTTCTAGGGCTATAATAACTCAACTCACTACTTCAAGTAGTACCTACTTGAAGTAAATTTATAACTAAACTATTAGTTAAATAAACCAACAAAGAGTACGTTACCTGGAAAATTTCCCAACTTTTTAGTTTCAACATTGTAAACAAACAATTGGCGATCACATGATCGACTTCTATGTGTGCTACCAACACTACATCCACCCCACTGGACACATCACTCACATGAACTAAGTAGGCCTATACTGAACAATAATATGACCACCACAGAAAATCCACTTCCAAAATTCATCGTCAGAACACGCACACAAACAAAAGACTGTCGTTGTTCAACATTCAGCGGGATATAACCGGGGACTATCTCCCGAACTCCACTTAGATTTGCGTGTGGACGAAGCTTGCGTATGTGTGCGTGATTTTTTGCCAAATGTAGGGAGTGTAGTGACCAATTTGTTGGTGTACTTACACACACATTGACAGCGCGTCTATAGTATCGTTGTGGTACGGTCAACACAGGTAGGGGTGTACTTATCTCGATCTACTAACCATTTCGTGTGCCTTTTTGACACTTAACTGCTGTACTAGAACCTTTAACTTTGTAAACAAAGCGGTTTGCGAATGAAAAGTAAATTGAATATACGTTCGATATTTAAGTATGAATTAGTTTGTAAGATAGCCGTTGTTTATTGGTACTGGCTGTTATGAAAATGAATCTGTATCGTTTGATTTTCTTTTGTTTTCTTCGAGGCTGTCTATGCAGCTTTCCCTCTAGTCACACTTCCCGACGCTATGTCGGTTAAAACATTCGACCCCTATGTAAGACACGCAACAAGTCACAAAACAAAACGATCCCATTCGTTTCCCCGGCAGTCCCTTTCAGTCAAAACTTAAGTAAAAAACGTTTACTACAGAACTGGGCTATGGTGGTCACTCTTACGTATATTGTGCATTATTAACAGGCTTAGTTGATAAGTTAATGGTTATAATAATACAGGCCCATTATTGTTTCACTGCAGAGCAAAGGTTTTTCACAATGTTACTAACCATTGGGTCTAGTTGCCAATAATAAATAACATCATCACAAGATCACGCGTGTAAGGCCGGAAGAGTTAGGCCTACCTATAGTATATGAGTAGGTAGGTAGTATACCCACGTTTCGCCAGAATAATAAACAAATATTTAATTTAAATTTAATTGTTCACTACACTTGCCCAGGACGGATTGGGGATTCCAGACCTATGTAGGTATATTAATGAGTTCCAGTCCAACTCAATGCAGCTGAATATCAGTAGATTTTTTTTAAGGAACTACTGTTTATCTGACCTCCACAGCCCAGTTATTGGATAATACGATACCCCTTGGTAGGACTTGTAGTCAGACTTTCGCGCCTGTGACTACCCGGGCCGTAACAACGAAATAATCAGTCCACCACAATCAGTTAGTCACATGCTGCGTTCAATCTACTCGAAAGTCCTCAATTTTACTCTCCTAGCCCACTATCCAAATGAAAACGTGCGTAAAGGAATCGCAGTGTTAAACATAGTAAACGCCAGTGTCCCCTAAGGGTCGGTTCACAGGTGGGGTGGTTTTATCTGCCATCTACTGACCACTTCAAACGCATTTTTGACACTTCACAAGCCCTCCGTAGTGACAATTTGATAGATATTCAAAAGATAATAATAACATGTGTTTTTTGATGTAATACTCTATGATTATTTTTTTATTGTGTTGTTAGTTTTTTTTTGGAAAGGTGTCTTGTCTTGTTAATTGATTGTTTTTTTTTTGTAGACGTTTATAATTATTTTATATTATTCCGTAGTTTATTATTAGACCCGATACGGATAAAAAATATGTAGTTCGCCACTTGTCATAAAACGGTTTTCATATGTTCTTAAAACTTCTATTGTAAAATTTTTTCATCATCTATTTTATAACGTTTTTGTTTTATTTTTTTTTTGTCAAAAAAGAGCAAAGGATAGTTACTGATCGTCGTCTATATATTTGTTTTTTTTTTTCATTAAATTTAATTTGAACTAATAAAAGCCCCTTGACAAGACGCCATCTTAAATCAACTGTCAAACTCTTGGGCACAATTTAAGAACGTAAGTACAGATCATAAAGCACACTCCACAATAGGGTGCAAGCAATTAAAGCCACTTCCATACAACGTGCTAATGTCATATTTATGGGCTTCAGTATGTAACAGACAGTTTTCACATGCTTATCTAAGTTGTTACCTGAATATTGGATTTATGGTTCATAGAGTTATTTGGGGATAGATGTGACATGATGTGGCAGTTAGGAAAGTGGGAAGTACATCTAATTTAATTAAAGAATAAGTAGGTTAGTGGTTGAATAATTTTATATAGTCTATTATAAATTTTCTTTTTCAAATGATTTATATATTACATGTGGAAAGTCGTAATTGGCCATATTTTGTTTAAACTATTACTCACTGTCTGTTTAGCTGTAAGTTTTCCTAAAAATGAAATAATAAAATGTATCGTTTTCTAACCAGTCTATGAGCTTTGTGTGAACAAGGCAGGATTAGAGAACGCGTTTTTCAGGAAAGATACGTTCTACACGGGTTTATTTCACATTAAACGCTGAACAGATGATGGGCTACTTGTCCGCCGGACAAAAATGACCGCTTAAATGAATCCTGTCCCTTAGTTTACGTCCATTGGTTGTTGCAAATTGTCTACAAGCTGCTCAGCGTTTGAACTCCACGTTTATCCATAAAATTCCTTGTGTGAAATCAAGCATCGCATTCAAATCAAACATTTAAGATCGCACAGAACATTTCTTACAATTAAAACCACATATACCCCTCATCCATACCCAACCGTTAACTTTGATTTTTTACGGTTTCCACTCTAGTAGTTTGTATCGTTACGATTTTAACGCTCTGAGATAGCTATTTAACCCCTTACGCACCTTTTACACCCTCATATAACACGAAAGAAATGGTTATTTTATGGTTGCTCAGTTACGGTAAAGATTTCGGTGTCATAACATTTTGAATTCTCGATACGTCACCGTGTAGTGATAAGAACTAGTTATCATTGTAGCGGCGTAAACTTAGATGTTACGCCGCTTTTATGGGGTTTGTTTTTTAGGGTATTTTGTGGGATTGTTTGGAAAATATTTGTGGAATGTAGTACTTATGTTTTATTTTCTATTTTTAATTGATACTAGCTCTTGCTCTCCATTTTCGTTCGCGTGTAATTATTATAAAAATATGACTTTCCTATTTATATCATGTATTTTTTTCTGCACAGAACACTAATCCCGTTTCTAAAATAGAAGTGCTATAAAACCTTAAGTTACTCCTTATAACATCAGCTTTCTGCCAGTAAAATTCCCGTCAATATCGATTCAGCCGTTTCGGAGATTAGCCGGAACAAACAGAAAGACAAAAATTTACAAAAATATTTTTTTTGTTATAAGTACCGTACATACTTTCTTATGCATTCAGTAAAAAGCTGTTATTTGAAATAAAAAACAGACACTTCAATTTTATTGATTTGTAGATATAGATCAGTGACAAAGCTGAACTTAATTTGTTGATACGAGTACTTTCGTGGTGGTAATAAAGATCTCAAGAAAATTATGGAACTCAATTAGTTAGTGATGCTTTGCCTAAAAGATATTTCAATGAAGATAGATCTCTTAGCATCAGTAAAAGGAACTCGTGCATTTTGCATTATATTATATTGGCAGTAAAAATAATGTCTGCACGGTATCGATGTTAAGCTCAGTCAGTCGTCAGATTTTAAAGGCAATGTGAAAAGTAACGCGAAGATACTTTCCGATCCGTAAACCCCATTAATTCACGGCACATTCTCAAATCATCAAAATCAAAATATATTACACGCACAACTAATTTCTCAACAGCCAAGTACAAGACAAACACCATTAATAATCCCATACAACCAACAACTTCAAAAAACTATTTGCCAAGAACTTAACCAAATTGTAATTTTTCAAACAACCTCATTTCTCAAACTTATGTAGTTACATTCAACCCTAAGTCGCCCTATATACACATGGGATTATGTATGTACGTATTGTTCAATAAAATCGACAGGGGGCTGTAAAAATAATATAAATATATCACTTTACAATGTGAAAGCAGAGTTTGTAACTCATTGTGGTACCTATCAATGGTAACTAAAGTACCATTGTGGACTACGGTTCTCAAAATGTTGGGGAATATTTGAAAATGGAACAAATTAAGAAAACATTGCAATGAATTTATCAATTTCCATGATATTCCGCCCAGCTGAAATGTAGGTAATCAAAAGCTTTTTGTTCACGATTTTTTTAATTAGAATATTCGTATAGTTACTTGATTGTAGCAGCCTCAAATAGAATTATGACTTTATTTTCTATTTATGTTTTGATTTATTCTAAGTCTTCTTTCATTGCCATCTACATCAACTTTTTTTAATCAAATCGACATTGTCAACAGCATCTTTTTTTTTGTATTTTATGCCAGTCCCAAAAAAACTTTGAGCGCCACACACCCAAGAAATACGTTGCCGATCACCGAACTAATCCGAGCGAAATCTTCACGCTTACCGAACACGGTTCAAAACAATTTCTGGCTTATTAAAGACATCCCCAGGTACTGACTTATCCGTTATGGCACTTATGGGGCACCTTTGAACACCCTTACGGTATACCTCAATCAATATTTGGAGTAGTTCCTGACGAGGTTTTTTAATGGGTTGTTTAAACATTCATGGGTAAGCTGCAGCTTGTTTTTTGTTACCTTTTTGCTTCTGAATTTGATTTCGGGATGCGAAATAAAAAAGTTCTTAACATTGTTTCAAAATTTAAAAAAAATGGTGGGACTTTTACAGGATTTATGGTCAAAGTTGTGGGGGACTCGACCAGAAATTATTTTCTAATATTTCTGTTGTTCAAAAAAGAGAATAAAGAAAGTAACAATACTTTAACCCAAATTAAATAACTTATTATAAAGGGTGCAATTTCTAGCCAGAGAGGTGTTACCACAAAGCACATTACTAGAAAAAAAACAAAATCGGTTAAAAATAATTAACCCGTGAAAGTTTTGGCTCTAGAGAAAGTTTAAAAAAGGAACAAACGTCAAGGGTGCGACATACACAGCCGATAATTAAGGCGTATTCAGACTGTGATCGGAAACTATAAATAATAGAATTTGGGATCGAAGCGGATCTCTTTTGTTCGCAATTATTATAAATTTCTTAACCCTTTCCAATCGATCGGATTGGTTTAATAACATGGTTCGTGTTTTCACCTCCTGTCCTACAGGTGTGCCATGTGATATATCTGTTCGTGTCGCTTGCTTGTCCTGTGTAATTCCGGCTGAGTATTTAATTTAGTTACAGAACAATATATATTTTACTGAAAAAAAATGTTTCTTGTGAAGAGTTGTTTAAAAACACGATGAATAATATGATTTATGAATATTCTTTCATAACCTACTTTTACAAAACTGTTTCTGTGACACCTGCTCCTGTCATATTTCAATTTCTCACGTTAACGTAATACATATCTTCGATTAACGATTACGGAAACGATCGCCTTTCAATCCCGTTTTTTACTTGTTTAAATCTAAAACTGTTCAAAAAACTAAGCCTAACGGTTCAAATTGTTCTTAAAAAGTTATTTCTTAAATCTGTACTGGCACAAAAGAAAAAATAATCGAGCTTAAAATCTGCGCACAAAAAACTGTTACAATTAGACAGTTTTTGTTCCTTTGCCTTGGTAAAAAAAATCTTTTAAGTGACAAAATAGGAAGTACAATGACATGTCAGGTTGGGGTTGAAAGGCTCTCTCCCCTCGAAGTGTTAGGTGACACTAGTGATCGCAGTTTTTGACGAAGGCCTTTGTCAACTTTTTTCTTAAAAAAAAAGTAGTGTCGTCTTGCATAAATTAACGCATGCGTATTAGATAGAACATGAATATTCCCATGTCTATTATATTTTTTGCGAGCCGTCGATTTCTTTGTGCGACTGATGTGTGTGTGATTACAATTTTAATTGAAAAACAACATTGAAGTATATTGCGCGTCTGGGACTGACTTTAGATTAAGTTTTTTCTTGAGAAATGTGAAGACATTTTTATAGGCATTGAAGAAATTTAAACGATTTTTGTAAACTGTTTCGCTCGTAATATTTGATGTTCTAGATAATGAAAAATAAAAGTTCTAATTTAGCTTTGTAACCGACTTGATAGGACTTTAATTCAGATTGCATGTTAAGAATTTCTTTACCGTTTTTACTTTGTAGTTTTACAGCCAGCAAAAAGAGCTATATTTTTTATCCATTTAGTAATAAACAAAGAGTACTTATATATGAAGCACGTGCTGCACTTCCCACGCAAATTATCACCTTATCGATGGTACCCAGGAAGGCTAATAAGGGCTATTATTTCGCAGTTGATTGCTTCATTATTTCCTACTTTAATCTATCCTATTAACTAGCAAATTAGCGGCCGGTAAAGACTTAATACATATACGGGCTAGGACTGACAGTAACGATTGATTAATTAGAAGCCTACACATAAAGCATTTCTATGAATTTTCAGCGGTAGAACAGGTATTTAAAATTTCAGTATTTTTTTCTACCTTGTATTGTTCTCTAAAGTATCCAAGATATTAATTCAGCATGGTTAATCTGCATGGTCGCCTTGAACCAAGAATATGTCTGGTCTTGAAAAAAAACTGTAATAAAACAACAACCTCATCTAGATTATGACGCGTTTTAAAACCAATTTACAGAAATAAAGATCATCAATAAAGATTCACCCAAATATCAAAGAAACGATGGATGGATTGTGTGAAGGATGATATGGCTAGGAAGGAGGTGACTGCTGAGCTGATGAGTAATAGAGAAGTATGGAAAGAAGAAGAAGACATGCTGCGCCGATCCCAAATAAATTGGGATAAGGGATAAGGGCAGGGGATGATGATGATGATGATGGTGAAAAATCAATTATCCAAAACGACTAGCAAAGAGACTATTAAAACGGTTAAGTCATCCTAATACGGACCGGTCTAAGTACTACTGAGTTCACTAAGAGTCGATCACTTTTCAATCTTATGACTTAGGACATAAGGGTGAAAAGTGGTAGACCATCAGTGAACTGCAGATGTTTAAGGTATTTAATCCCAAAAAGATCCTTGCCAAGACACAAGACATAACATAAAATCAGGCCTGGGTTAGGAATAGGTGTAGGTTACTAATAGTACACCCACATTTCGCCAATTATGTTTAAGTCCCATGTAATAGGGGCGAGCCTATTGCCATCAACCGACTCCGTGGCTGCTACTGAGAAATCCCTAATGGAAAAACCTAAATATCACATTGCCCGACCTGGTAATCGACCACAGGACTTCATGCTCAGCAGTCGCGCGTGCGACACCTAACCAAACAAGGCAGTCACTCAAGACATGTCCATAAGAATTGATATTCTCGCTCCACGAAGCATCATAGCTACAAGCTAAGCATTTAGAGAGCAATCCTGACCAAGTTGTGACTATAGGTTTACGAGGCAGGAAATTATTGTCCAGTTCATTCAAGACCCCATTAACACGTTGCACCCATTGAGTTTCTATGGAACCCATAAAGTTAAGACAATAAACATGATATCGTTTCTATTTGTGAATGAGTTTTGCTGTGGACGTCTGAATGGGTCAGAACGAGCTTAGGAAACAAGTACTTTCTAAAGATTTTGAAACTTTCATGATCACTAACATTATTATAACTAGAAGACGGGATATTTACCATGTTTATTGTTTTGTTTTTCGTGATCATGGTGCTTGCAACAGCGCCGAAATATCGGGAACTCAAAGAAAACAATAAACATGGTACATATCCCGTCTTCTAGTTATATAATAAGTACTTTCTTAATATGTAGTTAGGTAGATACAGATAGCAAACAAAATCAAGTTATTTTGTAAAAAATACATGTACAGTCATGGAAATATATTGTTGAGCAAAATGATTCGCTTCGTCAAATTGCATATTGCATAGTTATTTAATGTGACTGTCAAAAAGTGATAGTTATGATTTTAATATACATTTTCCTTGAATTTTCCTGCAACAAATACTGGTTATTTTATTCGCCTAAAATAAAAAGTCCAGTCTAAAAGTAATTTTCAAGAAGGAAATGTCTTAATATCGAAACAAAAAATATGCCATGCCATAAGCCAGAATGCACCGTATTTATTACTCGCTTTATTCCAAATCCAAGTGGACAAATTTATGACACTCCATACACAATAAATCATTTTCCGTAGCGACATTTTAAATACATTTTTATATGCGAGCCCAATGTTCTAGTACAATCGTCAACACAAGTATTTCCAATCATTCAAACGATACAAAGAATTCTCGTTCTTCAGCTGAAAAGGTAGAGGTTAGAATCGCGTGAAAGAATTCGTCATTTTTCGGCACAAAGCGTCAGAGTTTAGAGGTGAAATTTATAAGTAATTTGAGAATAAATCTTTTTTCGTTAGGGGAGTTTTTTTCCTTACGCCGTCTTTCGACAATATAAGTAGACTATTAATGTCGTGTACCGATAATTGTCGCACATATTTTAAAAATATCTTCAATAGATATAAAATGGCTTTTGTATGGAATAGACCCTATTATTTTTGGTAACAATATACCGTATCTCTGTGAAGTTTTGTAAAATTAAACATTTTGTGAGAATATTTTGTATTAATGTGAAATTTTTCTCTTTTTTGCAGAAGGTGAGTGGATGTGAAGCACAATAGACATTAACAAGTTTATGAAGACAGTTCTTTTGATCGCTGTGAGTATTAATAATCTCAATTCAAGTCTCGATCTAAAAATAATATTTACTATTAAGTATATAGGTAAACAAAAAAAGCATGTTAAAATGCAAGTATGTTCAATACTCAATACTCAATACTCAAATTTTTAATGCATTCCATAAGTATTACATAGATGGTGTAACAAGGTAAAGATCATTATGGACCCTGTCGGGCACAGCAACATTAGCAGAGAGGAAGTTGAATGTTATTAACAATACGCACTTAAATAAGAAGTCATCTTGATTGGCATTATTTTTTTGTTATACATATAAAATAGCTATAACTTTTATATATTTTATTTGCTTAACAATCAAGTTCCATGACTGTTCATTATGAAACTAAACGTCTCCTAATCAGAAAAACAATCGAGAAAATTTTAAAAACATTTTTTTTTAGAAAACAGTACGTTTCCCCACAAACTATGTACATTTATTGACGACAATTTGACCGTCAATCAGATCTAAACACATGGCATGCCCCCGCGCAGGAAACGCATTGTTTTTACACCATCAACCAAATGATCGATATCAAATATAAAGGCTGGTGCAGACGCGCGATCGACCGTGTCACTCGCATCCGCAGCTTTGTGTCGCGTAAAACAATATGATAACTACTTTATGCTGCGTCCGGTTCAATGGACCTCATGTGACAGTGTGAGTCCAGCTTAACAATGTAGTTTGAAGTGGGTACTTACTAACTATTGCAACTTTAAATTAACATCTTTTAAATTTGGAATCATAATATCCATACATTTCCTTAGTGCCTCATTGATCGAGTTCGATTCCCGGATCGGGCAAAGTGTTATTGGATTTTTCCATCAAGATTTTCTCTGTAGCAGCCAGGGAGACTAGATTTGTGCCCGGTTGATGGCAATAGGCTCACCCCCTATAACATGGAACTTAAACATAACTGGCGAAATGTAAGCATACTGTTAGGTACACCTCTGCGTAACCCTACGGGGATTACAGGCGTGATGTTATGTTATGTGTTGGTTAGTTAATTAAGAGGGCTAAACAGTCACTTGTTCAACCAATCAATCGTTAGAAGATGTCAGAGATAGAATGAACTTTCAAATATTTTAGCGTTAAATACATTTATTGAGGTGTGGTGTAAATTACCCCCTTACAAATGGAAAGTGTCATAGAAACTTTAATATTCAATAATCATAAACGAAGTCTTTAAGTTCTGACACTTATCTACGCCAATTACTTATTGAAAAGGGAATATAATTCAATCATTTTCATTTAATAATTCCTGTTTTCCCCTAAGCGTTATTAAAACTAAACCACCCATTTCTAACCATACAGTTTCTTAAGACGATATTTCGCAATTAAATTGCACGTCATTTAATATAAAACAAGGCCACGATTACATTAACGAGCGCGAGCGATTTAGCGAGGCGGAAACGTTAGCGAAGCCGCCCCGCCTCACTTCGCCAAGAAATCGTCTCTATTTACGCAATCACGACAATGCGTAATGACGATCGTTAGTCGCTGCGACTTCCAGTTTGTACAGTAATTGACATTATTTTCCAATTTCTTCGCGATTTTTTTTTCCTGTGTAATGAAATCGCGCACTCGTGCTCAGTCGCTCGTGTACAGCCATTGCTTATAAAATTTAACGCAATAACATTTACGAACTCTCTACTTACTGTTCTATCGTATTCACATCCAATTTAACAGTGAATGTATGTTTATTCAAGTATCCGTTGAGATTTTTATCGATACAAGGAGACTTTGGTAGTAAATAATATATTGAAGGATCCGTTAACTTTTCATAGGGTTTTATTTAAAATCTTGGTAAAGTTTTCGATTTTCATTTGTTCACGAAATCACACATTCTTAAAACTTACAACAGCAATTGATAAACGAAATAGGATTAATACAAAATTATCATAAAAAAATTAGGATTATCTGAAAACAGGGGTATTCCTCAAAGCACAACTATTTAAGCGTAACCAACTAAGCGCAACTAAATTATTTCTCGAAGCGCAACCATTAGTTGCGCTCACAAATTCAAATTAAAAATATTATATGTTGATGGATTCTTTATTTTTTTTTCAATCTTGGTTGCGCTTTGAGGATTAAACATATATTTTTTTAATTTGAATTTGTGAGCGCAACTAATGGTTGCGCTTCGAGGAATAATTTAGTTGCGCTTATTTGGTTGCGCTTAAAAATAGTTGCGCTTTGAGGAATACGCCAGAAAACAGTGCACCATAGATCCAGTTTTTAAAAACAATACCCAATTTCGTGACCCTCTCCCCCCATAACAAAGAACAAACAAATAACTTAGCAAACTGCAAAATTATAAGAATACAGGAAGAACAAACTATAATAAAGCCAAAAGAGCGGCAAACGGCCAAAACGTGATCTATCACCTACTAGAGTCGCGGCAGTTAGCTCTCTACATATAATTTAAAGCCATTAAAGACATCTGCAGAGCCAGCAATGAGTTCGCTTACTTGGGATGCGTAACGTCCCTTTGGTGCCCTTTTTTGTGTTCCTACGTACGTGCGGGGGTGACTTTTTCGAGCAAGGGGTGAACGCGTGGGGTGGTTTGCTCATGTTTATGACTCCTATGTTCTTGACTCATATACCTCGTTTTATGAAAAACTCTGCCTCGAATTGCCGTTTTGGAGTCATTATCGTGTGTCGGTATTCGTGGGAGGGAGGCATTCCAAATGTGTAGGCCGTGGATCCGAGTCAAATTAGCATTTTATGCGTCTCTTCGTATTTCACTCGGAATATGTGAGTGTAAGTATCTAACGAAAGCAGTTTAATCAGTTCGAGATTAGTTAAGTAGTTAGTTTCGTCACATGATGGCTTTAAATACGTTTGACACGCCTTCTAATGTAGATACAACTATAAAAATTCTTCCCATGCACGAAATTAATCTACTATCTCAGTAGACAATCTTTAACTTCATCAGATTATAGAATCTATTGCATTTAAATTGTAACAGTTACGAGAGTATTAGTTGAGTTATAAAAAACAAAACATTGATTTTGTTTTGGGGGATATCGTGTTACTTGTGTGACGCAATGTTGACGACATTGAAACTTTCCAAGCCACGAACAAAATTCTTTACAATTTCATAGTCAACATCACCATCTGTCCGAAAAACAATCGTAGTAGCATCTATAGTGTCAAAGTATCGAAAACGCTCGGCTTAATCACAACGTACCCTGATTAGGACGGACCCTCTGACCATAAAAACATTATCGTTGCGTCCCTCCGTAAAAAAACATAAAGAACAAATACAATGGGCCAGTGGGCTCATGGTGCATCAGATATTGGCAGTTAGCTACATCCATGCCATGCGTCTTCGTCTGATTAGATCCGCCGTCTACGATCAGCGTTACTGTTATTGGTGTTTTCAATTGTAAAGCCGTTAGTTCTGTTGCTTTTATGTTTTTTATTAGAATATTGGATCGGTTTTGCTAATAATGAAGTAGTTGTACTTAATTTAAATGTATCATCCATTTAAGTGAAGAAATTGAGCTCAAGACAATGATGATTATAAAACTGTAGGGATCCGCAATGGATTAAAGCAGATAAATGTGATACAAGATAAAGTTAATATTTCTAAATTATCTACATAAAATCATCCACATAAACTTAGACCCTGTTTTATGTACTACGCAACATAAAATTTCATTAAACACAACATAAGCTCCTTCCAATCTCGGAAATGGCCACCAAAACAAAAATAGCCTTGAGGGTGAAATCTGAAAGCATTGAGAAAAACATTCGTGGCACAAAACTGACGATATGCTTAATGCACCCCACAGAAATTATCGATTAGAAGCTTTTTTATGCAAGAGGGAGTGCGTAGGGGGAGAAAGCCCTGGGGCGAGTGGTTGAAACAAAAAACGCGAGTGAAGAGTGAAAATAAAAAGTTTAAACAAGTAGGATTGCAATGGTTGGCCCTCAAGACGTAGGAAAATCAATATTCGATGGCGTCCGATGCAAATCTCCTTGCATCCCGATTTGAATTTCAATGCGGTCGCGAATTTGAGTTACTGCTTTTATTTTTATGTAATTTCTTCGTGTCTGGGGTTTTAAGTAGTTTGAAATATAGAGATAGGTAGCTACAATTACATCATGGGTACGGTAGATGTTTATATTACTTTTAAATTTTCTCTTTCTTCAAAGAATTTTAAATTCAAATTGTATGATTCACCGAGATTTTCCAGATAAATTCTATCATAAATATGGCATTATTATGTAAATCCAACAAAACGATTATCAAATCACAATGACGTCATTAAAGTCCGTTTACGATTTCTCTGCAAACCTAGGCAATATATTGCTCGGAACAGCAAGAACATTACTACGACAGATCATAATTTCTCCGTTAACATTTCTCAGCACACTATCGTTTTTCTATCTAAGCTAAACGCATATTTCATAATTTTCTATGAATATGTAATTCATAGTAAAACCCTGAATGGTGTAAAATAAACTTCACATTAAATGTTCGATGCAAAATGTGTAACAGAGCAGAAGCTCGGAGATGCTGTAACAAGAAATACAGGGTGGTTCAAAACTGGAAATTAAAAACATTAACAAATACATGTCTTGCCTAATACGTTCGACAGGGGATCTGCCGTAAATGTACCAATCAATCAACGGAATACATAAAAGAAGGTTCGTCTCGTACTCAGCCCAATTAAAGCGCCCCAGGGCTCAGATGTACACTCTTCTTGATCGTTGGAGCGTCATCTTTAAATTTCCGTCGTTAAGATTTAATTTTTATCAAGGTCCCCCTCACGCGGGGAGAGGCAACCTGTCGCGCCAAATATTTTCCTCCGTAGTTTTTTCCCTCCTTCGATGGCACTTACTCGCCTCCCCTCTGTACGAATTTTTTTATCATTAAAACTCGGAGTGGGGTCGCCGAACCCGGCGTTGCCAACTCGCGCTGTCATAACAAAACAAAATCATACGGAACCCACGTAATTTGCAACATCGCTTTTTTTTTACTATGAATTTTTAAGGTTCTAAATGATTAAAGAGGCGTGCTATGCATTTTAAATGTTTTGCGGGAAGATTGGCGTTTATTACTAAACAGAAATTATTCATAGAGCACCAATATATACTTCATCTTGGCAGTACGAATTTAGATCTTCTCTCAGTAAAATTAGGTATTTTACTGAGAGAAGGGAATGGTTAATTTTAGAAGTCTACTAAATAATATTATTAACAGCAACATACACTACAAATACAGTACCTACTAAATCAAAACCAACCATTTAGTCCAATCAATACCAATCGTAGCTAATAAATTCATTAACCTCGTCAATATATGAGGTATTACGCAGTGACGATTTAAGTCCGTTTGCGGCCAATAACAGCCGGATGACACATTTCACTTAGCCTGAATGCGGCCGTAATTAAGCCGGCTACGTGATAATTACCGACCCACTGACACCTCGCCACGATTCATTTCCTTCGACGAACCGCTCGCGCCTCCATCTTTGTTTTCCTTTTACCATTTACTTGATGCTTATTTAGGAACGCTTTATGATAATGGAAACAAAAGACAATAGAATAAATACGTTAGACGTAATTGCGATCGTTTATTAACAGAAAAAGAAAAGTAGCAAAGAAAAAAGACAACTTATCTTATCAAGCACCTAAACCATAATTAAGTCCAAGAAAAGAAAGAAAACGTGGCGAACTTTCATCAAGTGTTTACATAGAAGCTAGCACTAAAACATTGGAACAAACAAAATTAACGTAAGTAAGGTTGAAAAGTTGTGGAAACAGAACTCTTATAATCTTGTTAGAACGCAGACGCAGCGGCTAATCCTCCTCCCATCAGCTAATTAATCCTGCCAAGTTTATTTCTCAAAAAGTTTCAACTTGGCGCGGAAGTAATTTCACGCCAAGGCATTAGTGGGGAACGAACTTCACACTTAGCTACTCGGTAAACACTCATGACGTTTCCTAATTAACGGACGCAATTAGTGGTCGAGCTCGATGGACCAGTGGGGGGTGGGTGGGGGTGATAAGTGGCTAGGAGCGGAAAAAGTTAGGAGAAAATTCGAGGGCTTAACATGGGGCGAACGTGAGGCGTCCCAGACGTTGGGTAGCTGCACGTTCTTACTTCGTACTACGGTTGTCTGGACTTAGCGACCTTGGACTTTTAGTATGGTAAACTGTGTTGATTGTGTTGCAAGTTTCTCCTTTTTTTCTTTAAAGAATATCGTGTTTATGGGACTTTTATCAGATGACTCGAATGTTTCGCGATTTCGTCGTTGAAATTCTAAAACCACGTAAGTAATTTTTTGGCGGTTCTGACATTTTGATGAGAGAGATAGAGAATCGGAAGATGCATTGTTTCACCCAATCAGAAGCAACGTCTCTATTTAATTTGAATAAAACACATATTAAAAAATATGGTTATGTACTGTTACGTAGGTAGGTTCATGCAGTTTTTCACTCTCCTGTAAAATTGCTATTTTTGACTAAGACGACGATATGCGGTTTGGTTCTAAAAATGAAAAAAATGGGGATAGTGTATTCGAAACGAATTCCGAAAGTGACATTCATACTTAATGCAAATATCAGTACTCAGGTGAAAACTCAGCTTGCGATCTCAGGCAAAATAGAGCTAATAATCGATGACGTGACTTAGGCCCCAAAAAAAAGACGTCACGACAACACGTCATAACTTGGAGCGGCCATTTTACAACAGACAATTTTAACCAAAACAACCTACACACATTCTACAAAAAGTAAGCCACCACTCATCGTCGCGTATCTTAAAATATTATTCCACAAGAGTCGGAACATTTGCATCTTAATTACGAACTCGTGATTGTCCGAAGAGACGAAATGAAAAATATCTCGCACCCATAGTCTCATCTTATTAACATTCCGCCCCCGTGCTTTTCTGATGAGTAATTGCTTCTTTAATTCGCGTCATCCATCCTCAAAATAGGGCAATTTTTCATTCAGCTTCACAGGCCTTATACACTTAATGGCAATGAAAAATACACACGTCTACCTTAGAGGATTGATGGTAAATAAATATAAAATTTTCGCATAATTTGATACAGATTTTACATGAGTAATATTAGAATTTTTTTGATGCAGATTTTCTGATAATCTATTGTTTGACTTTTAAAATAATAAATAGGTAGGCCCCTACATAGAAATTTTTCACCGGTTATTAAAAAAAAGGTGTTCCATACATTTTGAGAGTGTAGTGTTATTGTGCACTTTTGTAGGATTCAGCTGGTTTTTTTTTAAAACCGATGAAAAATTTCGATGTGGCTCAGAATGATGTACAGAATACGTGGTAACCGTTTTCGCGTCGGCATCCCTTACACCCCGTATTCATACCCTAACTCTACCAATAAATTACATCACATTTTATAACCACAGCCTTCTACGATTATTTTCCTCATCGGTAAATTACAACAGAATTTTTCACAAAAATATTTGCTTCGGTAACCAAGCATAATTACTAGGACCAACAACTGCTTAAAAACCAAAATCGTTACCCGTTGTTTGCGGGAGCGTGGCTTCCCTTCTCCGACTTTAATTTATTCCCCAAAAATATAAAAGGATTCTGAGGAATCGTTAGCGATATTGTAATTTGATTATTTGTATTTTTTTCTTATACTTTTAATCACCGAGCTTTGCCGAGGGAGGGAAATCAGATTTCAATTTCAATTAGAGGAAGGATCTTCGTGGAAAAATCCGAATCGAGTGAATGAGTATTGATGAGTTTGGTCGTTAATATAAATGAGTCATTTTAGCGGGGGTGCTCAATCAGCCTTTTTATTTGTTCTCTTGTTTGGAAGATGCCAAATTATTTGCCTACGATTCTTTTGGTCTGATTGCCGCGTTTTAGATAATGTGCCAATTTTAAGTGGGTAGACGTAGGCATGTTGGAATTGGGGCATTCGGAGTTGTTAATGAGCCTTTTTTTAATAAAACAACTTAAGTAAGCAAGATTCTGAATCATACAATTACATAATATCATGACCCCATCGACATTTAAATTTGAGCGGGAAAGTAATCGAGTTGGCGAGCCCGTGCGCTGAATCCAGACACTACTCACCACTGTACCATTTCAGCCCCCCGTTCTCCAACAAACCCAAACAAACCAGCCCAATTACCACGTCTTACTTCCAAGCAGTAGGAAAACCCTCAAGACCTGAAATCAAAAGCAATGCCACGTCATAACATCATATCCAACAGCAGGATAATTAGGGACGTTGCGATTGCACGCAAGCCACAAATAATTCATTAGCGGTGCCGTAGTTCACCGCATACAATCACTTAGACTGTCATGCACCACGTTTAAACTTACCAAGTGGAGTAATTACTGCACTGAAGTGGCCCACGCTGAAAGGTTAGAAATAATTGGATAATAGGGGGTGTGTTATGCACCGTAATGACACGTAGTTACCTGCATGTCGCGCCCGCAACAAAGACAGCGCTAGCCCAACGAATACAACCTAAAATCTATGTTTAAACAACAAACAGTTCCAAAATGAAAATAAATTCAATTCTTTCAAGTAACGCGCCGACACGAACCAATTAGAAAACGGACGTCAAGGAAGCCGCAATTAAAAGGAATCCTCGAATATCTTCCGACTTAATGACTTCTTTGCTTGTTAATTCCTTGTCGCGAAGGAAAAAACTCGGAGTCGGATTAATTCCAAGTGCAAGTCGATTGTTTGCATAAGCCTCGGTGGGGAAACATCACCTCGCCGCCACCGGCTTAAAAAAATAATTAAAATTCGTAATCACTCTTGACTCGACCCCCCGGGGGAGCTGGCTTCCGACCGCGAAGCGGACTCGACTCGAGATTTTCACATCGAACGACACGAACGTCCCCGCAAATTCGTTTATGTGACATTTTAAGTAATTTGTGTTACTCGAATGTTGTAAAAATGACTTTATTACGAGCTACGATTCACATCGTGGCGTTGTTCAAATAGTGGCACAAAAGCCTTGTTGGAATCTTTATGGACGTCTTAAAAAACTTGAACGACATACGGTAGGAAAGTTTCCGAGTCGCTTCGTTACGGCTACCAGCAAAATATGAAAGCTCAGTTCATCCCTTGCATGTTCACCGGTAGTTTTCTACCCTCTTAACAACATATTTCGGCATATTTCGATTACCATAAAGCGTTTCGTGTGATGTATATTTACGTTTCATTATGTGTACTTATTTCAGTGGTTACATGCATTAATTTCTTCGCCATGTTGTGTGTAACACAACCTTTAACCCCTGGATATGGCCTGGTAGCCATAATATAGGTACCCACATAATTATACAAAATAATTGCAGGTGGTAAAACAATACATTTTTGCATGGAGCTTCTAACAACTTCTAACATTGTAATAATTTATGATCGGCATTCTTGCTTTACTCTAGCATATTCTCGACCCTCAAGTGTCGTTGCTTATAGAAACATGACGTAAACTGACTTAAAGTGCATAGCCAGTTATTTCTACAATTGCTGTTATTAGTAGCAATAGTTACTAAGGAAATGACTTCGTTAAATATTTAATTTCGTTAATTAAATGACTTCGTTAAATATTTAACTAGGCTTGGCGAGGCTTGATTCTTAACGTTCTACTTTAATTTTTTTTTTAATGTATTATAAAAGTATACATCTCAAAAATATTAATTCCCTCGAGGATTTAACATCATTATCGAAACATTTCGCGTACTTCTCTTCTAATAGGATGTAAAATAACTCATCACAATAGCCAGACATTTCTTTCGTACATTCAAAAGAATCCGAGCTTATCATAGCCTTAAATTAATAAGCATTCAAGTCGAGCCAAGTAAAAATGAATAAAGCCCGTAACACCGAACAATAGCGTAATAAGGATGGTGCATTTTGTCTCTGAGAGCTCGCTTGCAAAACAACAATAATTCTTCTTTCCGTGAAAAGATTTTCAGCGTTATTCCACTTGAAATTATTATATTTTTTTTCTTGTCGTCGTCTTGCCATTGTCTCGGACGGGAGGTAAGTAATGAGGGAAATTGGGGGCTCTTGGCCGGGGCTGAGGGACGCCAAGATTTGCGTGGCCGACCGCCGGCTAATGCCGAATAATGAAACAGCTTTGAGATATTCTCCGCTCAGCGGTCGGGATTTATTAGATTCAGCCAAACGGAATTAGGCACTTACAAAACGTAGATATTGCTGTAACTATGTATACTTGCCCTTAATAAAGTTTTACGGTCGGTACGCATTTGGTGATCAAATTAAATCGGGCAGTGAAATCAAAAATTTCGAGAGACATTTATTGTTGGAAGTGAAAATGCTTTGGTTAAAATTCAACATTTTGTACAAAACATACCGCGTTTCTGTAAACAGTCCTAACAATAGAAGAAACGCTACCGAAAAATGACGTAAAGGTAATTCCGACATCGGATGACGTAAAGCGATCAAGATAAACCACTCACAACAACATTCTTATTTAAAACGATGTCTTATACAAAATTTTGTATAGCGTGAATCTAAAGAGTAGCTAAAGACGAAATAAAGAAGACTGCGTCTTTCGAGTGCGTTATTTTAAAATCTCTACCATAAGAGACTGTTACCGTAATTTGTATAAAATCATGAAAGAAAGAAGAATTTAATAAGCAAAATAATACAACAAATATTCATGCACTTCCAAGCGTAACAAACCTTCGTAACGACGTAAAAAGGCAAACAAAATATGAATACAATTAGACCAGCCAGTCTTATCTCAAGGATTTTCTAAGGTTTTTTCCAACTTAACTGTACCTATTACCCCGCAGTGGTCAGTCGCGTGTTTACAGTCAAGTGTCGTCTGTAGGATTCCTTAGATCCTAGTTTTCGCTTTATTCAAGTCTCGGAGACGAGTCGAGAGCAGTTTTACTGTATTTCTTCTTACCATTGTGTTTGTTAGAATTCAAGTCGTCATTAGTTTTGTGTCTCCGTGGGTAGATGTCTCTTTCAATTGTGTAGTCGATAGTAACTGTTTGTGTTCCGTGAATTTTACAAGTGCCTGTTAAGGTTAGAAGTTTTGGAAAATAGAAACTTTTGAAATATTTTATCGTGTTGCGTTATTTGGTAATGAGCAAATTATTGGAATTTCTTTGAGTAAACTGTGAGTTCTTTACATGTTCTGCAATGATATTATTGGTGTTTATTTGCTAAGCAATACAAAATTACAATTTACTTGCCCCAGACTTACCAAAAACCTTATAACCCAACAAAAACCAAACATCGATCTCAATTTAAATTGGATAAGCTTGCACAATATCGGCGGCAATAATCCAGCGACCACTCACTCTCGCGACGTCCCAAACTCAAACATTACTTTTGTAGTTCCCTATTTACATATCCCCAAAGCGGCTTTCTTCGTGAACTCCAATATTTCTTGGCTCGTACTCGACCCAGCGGTCTCCCATCCAGCATTTTTAATCTCGTTGGCCGGATCTGCACGTGGGCCCACAACCCCTCTATGTTTACCTTCCGAAATAGTTTAACGGGAACAATTTGCATCTGCTTATGCGGGGGCCGTCCTCGGTTGTTAACTAGTCTCCTTCGTCTTACCTTTTCGGAGCCAATCGTATATCAATATGTATTCGTTGATATAATGTTTGTTTACCATGAATCTGAGGAGTTCAATAGATATACTTTAGTAGTATCTTTCACGTTGCAGGGTTTTAAGTTGAGATAAAACCTTATGGAATTTGGGTCATAAGAGGTTTTATGGATCATGCAGCAGTGTTTATTTCACACCCTTGACTCAATGTTTTTTATACTTAAGCGATTTTTTATGGAAGAAAAGTTTTTATAGGGAAATATCGGTAGCCATAACTATAACTTCCCTTTGAACTTGATTTGAATAGTTTCTCAATAATTTTATCGCCAAGAAATTAAAATTTTACAAAAAAAGAAATGTTGGAAGTCGCCAGAAGTAATCCTATGTACACATGAGTGTTCCACAAAGATATGGGCAGGTTAGAGACGTAGTCCTAATCGATATCCTTATAATGATTGCTGGAGGAGCTCGCATACGAAATAAGGAGGGTGCTTGACGGCGGAGGTGTCCGGGGGCGGGGGTGGGTCGGGGGGGAGATATGAGACGATTTAGATTTTTTCCCTCTTCTATTCTTTCGTTTTTTTGGGGGAGCCCCCTCGAAAAGGGTGAGGAATTTAAGACGGCAACGCGCGATCGATTTTTCGCGCATGCATTGGTATTCTCGTAATGTCTTACTTGAGATTAGAGTTATGGTTTTTTATGTTCCGCTTAGCTTTGCAGTTCTAATGTGAGATACAAGTGTGTTTTGGATGATTTTTGGGGCTTCTATTATTGGCAATATAGTATTGCGTTATGATGTAGAAGCTCAAACAAGTATGTCCATACTGTCAACCTACTTTAAGAATGCCAAGTGCCTAGAGATGCATTTTGACACACAGAAGTGTAACATTTACTGTGGAAAAAGCTTAGTTACCAGTGCTATAAAGGTCAATGGTGTCTATGAATTGGACATAGCGAGTGAACAATCAACCAATGAACGGGACGCACTAAACGAATTATTACCTAAAAAGACTTACAAAAAATACTAAATTGACGAAATAACTCAATCCTTAACTCACAAATTAAAAAGCTACTTAATCTATTTCAATAGAGCCACACCTCATCTTAATCAAAATCTATTAAACAACAGCTATCAAATTACGTTAAATATTTATAAAAACATCAAAAAAACACGTCATTTGTAAAGATAAAAAAGTGAAATATTTTCCTTCATTAATAGATCACCGGCGAGGAGGCACAAAGGCAAGGCGCGAGTCGCAATCAAAGGGGCTAAAAGCCTTTCGGCTCACAAAAAAGTCTCAATTAAAAACCTGACGGAAGCTTTTAGAAGGTAATCCCTCAAATTGTTTCCAACGCCCCCTCATTAGCACCAAAAGTGTTAAAAAATAAACTTTTTAATCTTTATTACTCGACGACTGCGCTAAACGGGTTAAATTATTATAGAACAAGCGCTATCTCATTTTTTATTCTTTAACCCTTCGCTCGCGTAATTTATTAGTGACTGGAGACTTGGCTTTGAAATTTTTAGTCTATGTTTAATTTAGTCGGCGTCCGTCATAATTGCGGGGAGGTTTGACGCGATTTATCATTATTCCTTGGCTGCTCGCTTCCCGCCTTTTTTAAGGAAGATTTTAATAATCATGCTTAGAAAAACAGACGTTGATAACTTTGTTCTGTTTTTATTTGTTTATTTAATAAGTTGTTTTAACTTTTAATTTGAATTTTTTTTAAGTTGTTTTCGGTGTGTCTTCAAACGCCTATCCTATAGATTTCGATTAAGGTCAAGTTAAAGTTAATTTAATCGCATTAATCTACATTCGTTGCTATTCATTTGTTTAGATGAAGTTACAAACAAAATAAACTAGAGAATAGGACTGTTGCAAAAAGCGATTGTATTTTGGTCTCCATTTCGTTAGCTATGCTCCAAGAGAATTAGTGGTCCCAAAAAGTTCTTAATTTGAAACAATCGAGCGCTTTTTATACAATCCAACTCACCTCTAAATTGAATTCCACCCAATTTGTTACACAAAAAAGAACAAAAATAATCCTAACGGAACAAACTTCACTAATTACACGAATAAATCCAAACAATCCAGCTCTGAACTCGCGGCCCCAACAAACTGAGCGAATTAAAAAGAAAAAACCGACAGATGGACAAAAAAGCATTTCCTTGACAAGTTTTATTTACCATAAACATTGTTACAGAAAACGGAGGCCGGATGAAAAAGTTCGCGTTCATTAAATCCATTAATTAATTAAAATGAAACCGCGACAAAACATTTACATTCCTCGCCCCGCTTCCCTTTTAGACAAGGAAAATTCAAGTCATTCAAGATTTTTCCTTGCAGACCGTGGCCACTAAATGGAAATTAAGCGTTTAATAAACCGACCGATGGTGGCTAGAATTAATTAATACTTCGACTTGTCTTGCAAGTTTTTCTTACCCTCTCAAGTTTCATTTCTTGGTTGATAGGTACCAGGGGCCCAGAGGTCGAGGGGAGCACTTTATAATGGTGTAATAATTAAGACAAAGACCCATGTTTCGGTGATAACACCACTAATTATTCATTTCGAATGCGACATCGAGATTTTATGGGGTGACGATTTGTAATGTCATTGTAAGAGAGTACGTTTTCGTTGTAATTTTTAAAGGAATTAATGCTGAGTTCTGAGTGAACTTTATAGCTTTCTCTCCGTTTATTATAACAGTAAAGTTCATAATAATGTCGTGAGGGTCAACTGAGTGTGAAGGGAATGAGTAAATTCTTATTTTTGACTTTTAAAGCTAAGGAGAAATGTGTGATTTAGTTGATGAAAAGTAATTAAAACCAAATTGTACACTGTATAGCATATTCAGCCGGTAATGCTGGGAAACAGGCTCCCTCCTTGTGATAGTCCATTATCTACCGCGTGGGTCCAGTGCCAGTTTTTAAAGTCTTCGAATGTTCTGTCCCAGGACGTGCCATTTTTATTGTACCCACGACCTACGTCACTAAAATCAGGGCCGTTACACTGTTTTATTTCCATTACAAAGACATTAAACTTTTTACAATACTTAACGTGGTCACAGACAAGTAAATGACAGCTCTAAGGAGAATGAAATACGAGCCTACCTCACGAATCATAGATAAATTTCCTCGCATCAAATATTTTAACACACTACAACTAAATATTTCTTAAGTGTCGTCAACGCGGTGCCTTTACATTAACATGTAGTACCTACCTACCTTTATTTGTCAATTAGGTGGTGCGCGCGCGCTTCTTAAGTGCCAGGCAATTGGTTTACCGCGCCTATAAGGAATTTCATGGCTATTGGAGCTTGTTTAATGTTTAGTTATTTAATTAGGATCCCTACAAGTTACCGTTTTCGACACGACATGTTCAGATTAGGGGTTTCATGGCTGGTTCAGTTTAGGGCCTTTTATGATGTTTCATTGTTTTATGAGCTGCACTTTACTTTTTCTTTTTAAAGTAGATAGCTTGATTAATACTTTAGTTTCTTTAATTTAAATTTTGATTTAAATTCGTCTATTCCATAGTTTAGGTAATTTTGAGTAAGTAGGAGCTTGTAGATGTTATAATTTTATATCCACAAGGTATTTTTTTAAAGATAATATATCTATTATAATACAAACTTCTTGTTTATTAATATCATAAACAAATACCAATAATATGTTTCTCAATTTCAACATTAAAATGACATTCAGTAGCAATTTTATCATACATTATACAAATATTTGACACCCGAAATAGCAGCGTTTAGAAAAATATCGGTGTCGGTAAATCTCTGATATTTATATACAGATATAACTGTTATATTAGTCGATAGAAATATTTTGACATTGTGTGATAATAGCGGCTTTGGTGAGGATTTACATAAGACACACATCATGGTTATGTTGGTGGGCAAGCTTATAATGAGTGCCAAACATACTTTACGACATTTGATAGAAATCTGATGGTCTTTTGTTTCACGAATTATTCAGGATGGGTCAGGAGGCTAAAACATTGTGGACATCCCTTTCAAAGAGTTTCGTAATTTTAAAACAAACAACAGAATTGACTTTAAGTTTTCAGTGCCTTACATCAACTCAACACATTTCTGACTGTCCATCTACATGACCGCTAATAGACTGTCATTTGGTGGAGGCCCTCTGATCAGCTGATTCATTCATCCAAATTCCGTAAGATTTATAGCATCGGAACACAAGATGTTGCCCCAAATGTGCTCTTATTTGTGTAGGACACCAATTTAAACTCATTCGTTTTTCACGCGAACAATCTTAGCGCCCACGAGCCGTGATCGCGCTTACATCACAAGTCAACCCACGAGAACAAGCGCCAAAAGAAATAAAAAAAAAACGCACAAAAATATTCTCCACACAAAATTATCTCAGCATAAACGCCATGTACCAGGCTCGATCTGATAATGCGGCCCATTAATTTGAACAAAGTTCGCGTCGACACCGCCGTTGGCCTTATAAAGGTGAGGCGACAAAATTTATAAGTTCGATTACTTTAATCTTGGTTAACTTATGCGAGTACAATTTCAAAGCTGACAAAAGAAATGCAAGCAATAAATCGAGTGTCTGTTATCTGTTGTATACCTGTATTGTTGTTGGTGGTGTCGGTGTAATCTAGACTAACATGGGGTAATTAATATAATGAAGTAGGTAGACGAGTGGATCACGCGAAGTTTTTCGTCGCGTGTGCCCGTGACGCGGCGGGAAGTGGCCGCTTCCTCAGGCTATTTCGGACTGTGAATTATGCAACCGTTCTGAATATTTGGTATCTTTTTGTAGCTTGTGTGTGGAAGGTAAACTAGACGTCGTTAATTATAGTCTCTATGAAATGCAACGACCCGAAAATCATTGAAAATTTTCCAACTGCAGCCAAACGAAAACTGTTCAATTCTGAACCGAGTCTGTACCCTAAACTATCCCACAAAATGCAAATTTACAAACTATTCACATAATATTTAAAATATTACCAACGTTACCCCATAACGAAAGCTTACACTAATCAATTTAGGAGCACTAATGAGGACAATATAAATCGATGTTCTTAATCCGAGGCCTGTGGTAATAAATAAAGGCATAAGAGCACAAACCATATTTCTCGATTAAGTGCGAAAGTGAGGCGGTCGCGCTACGCGGCCGGCAGAGGGCGCGCTGCCAGCGATAAGAGATGATGAAGCGATGCTTTGGAAGTGTATCGTTTTGAGAAGTAAAGAGGACCGGAGGAGTTGAGGAAATTATCAAAAGAATGGGATGCGTAGTCCTGGTGACGGAATCTACAGTTAAATCCGGTGTTCACAAGTGTAAAACAAGCACCATTCCGGAATTGTCGAAAAAAAAAAAAAACATTTCTCCAGCGTTTTCAAAATCTCAGTATTTAGCCGGATTAATTGATTAAAGATGTTTTGTAAAAACATAGATAGGGATCTATGTTTTTACAAAACATCTTAAAAAAGATCCACCGGAACATCGGCTAAAAATCTGCCCCAAAAACTTTGGTATATTATCTGTATCGCTGCTCCCATGTAATATCACCGAAGCTTTAAGCTGAAACGCAGCGATGCCGGGCGGTAGGCGCGCGTCATTACCTGAGCAGGATTGGTCACGCAAATCAGATCCGCGCTGTCCACGCAATTATAATCAAGTACGCCACGCCACTCGTAATTCTAAAGTAATCAAAGGTTTAGCCATCTGTTTGTGAATGTATTTCATGGATCCCGCAGCCTACGTAACGAGAAATGCGAACCGTCAGCCCGCCACTTTATGTCGCACTAAGTTCACATTTTATGTACTTAAATTTAAATATTCGAACACAATTTATATTCGAACATAGAATGTGTACACAAAATTTATTTAGACAACCAAATAAAAGTTGACAAAATATTGATACAACGGCAACAATAGAAACCTAAAAATTATTAGTTGCATTGTTGACGCCCGGCTCCATAATCCTTAGGAAAGCTTCTTACCATAAATAATACGTGTAGCTGCTAGCTATAATAGTGAATGCGTAGGCGCAACGCTACAGATCGACAGTCCTATCCTGATTGTAAATCAGTGCTGGCTGGAAAACTATTAGGACGGGCCTTCGAATTGAGCGGGCACGAAAGCCTGATATACATATATTACGGTGTAATGCGTCTTTATCCTGGCATTATATACGCATTACATTTCTCCGTCTTTAGATGGATAACTCAACAAAAAAAAATACCACAACATTCTGCCTCGAGCGAACATTCCATCTTTAACATATTCAAAATAATTTAAAATTAGAACAATTATGTGACAAAAAAGGCGAGTGTCAATTGTTTGTAACGCATACTAGTGGCGGGGCCCGTCTCCGCCCGTTGCTTGTAACCCGCTCGTCTCGAGGCCGTCCCGAGCTGACGGACATTTCGACATGCCGTGTCTTAGTATAAACACCTCTGATTCATACATTGTTCATGTTTAGCTAATGGCTCCGGCTTTCTAGGTGTCACAATGTTTGGTGTTTTTTGTTTGGTCCCGTTAACTGGCTCTGTCTTTGTTAGAGGTGTGCGAATTATTTTATTGGGGACCAATTTAAGTATCGATACTTTATTAGATACCAAATCGGTCAAATGACACGAATGGCTGTTCAAAATGATGACGTGTTTTGAAGGCAAAAACTATTTCTGAAAAAGCCACCTATATTAAACCCTCGTCGATTACATAAAAAACATCCATTATATATACAAGACAGTATAAAATATAGAGAAGTAACACAAAAAACTCCACCTGACATCACCACAATACGGCAGGTACATTGCATAAACATTTCAGAGACATTGTAACGAAACAAAACCGACGAAAAAAAAAGGAATGTTCCGTACAAACATAATATAATGAAGATATAAATCGCTGTTATCTTCAACAGGGCTCGTGCGAAACACCTAAGGAGATATCGTAATAGAGAAATTACTATAAAATAATCTTGGTGTATATGTGTTTGTTGTAAGTCGATAGGGACAGGGTCGTCCCCACGTGCGAACATCGCCGACATGGTCGCTGTGTTGATTGTAATTTGTAGTGCGCGAGCGCATGTCCGGCCGTGCTGGGGTATTCTGCAACTATTTGATATCTTGTTTCAGTTCTGCGAGGAGATAAACACGTTTGAAAGATAGAGAGACGTTTTGTACCGGTATTTAAATGTTGAAGTTCCAGATGTTTTTGAAGATAATCTATTTTAGCAGATCAAAACGCACACATTTTTTTGTAAAATAGATAGAATACTCTTTATTATGTACACCATACAAATTACTGATACAATATTTGCCTTTTACTTTTAGCTATTAAAATAAAACTCTTGTAATAGTGAAGAAATTCCTCTTCACTATTATGAACACTTCCATCAAAACACCTTAAAATTCCGATGTCACGCCCATTTATCTTTCTTTATTTTAAAGAAAATGGTGTCAACAGTAGTAAACAATTAGTATGTCAACTCTCCACCACGTGCAGGTTCAGAGATCAACAGTATTGCCAACATTACGATGGGCCAACTTAAGCGATACCAACCCATTAACATCCACCTTTATTTACTAAAAAAAAGAAACTTTATTTGTAATAATTTATGACGAAGTTAAGTCTACTTAATTATTCTCTAATGTTTAATTTATTACTGTTTCGATCTTACGTTAATATTTGCATTTTAGGTAAATATGTCGTATTAGTCATTGGTTAACGGAAACGAATGTTAATGTCAACAAAGTTTTTGACGGTCGATGTCAACGGCTTTTATTGTCGCCATATTTTATTGTGTAATGGACAGATTTGGAGATGTATGACAGTCTAGAGTATATTTTAAATGGTGTTCATGAAACATGTCTTAATACGCTCAATAAAATTATTGTTTTGGGAAACAAGCTTATTTATTCGATTGTTGGTAAGTTAGTATTCTGTGAGTTCTAAGATGGTTGTTATTAAGCAGGGTAGGCTAAAGTGTCTGACACAGTGTCTTTCAAAGTAGCAACCTATCTGTTTTGTGCAATTCCTGACCACGTAATAATTTAATTATTAAAATCGAAATCACATACGAAATACTTTTTCCTGTAAAGGTTAACCACAGCCCAGGACAATAAAGCCCAGCTTTAAAAACTACGACAAACAATAAGTTTTTAACGCGCCTTTTAACTTTAAAACGCGCATTAAAAGTGAGAATAAGCCAAAGGCTTTGTCTTCGTAGCTGGCAATGGTGTAATTTACAACCTGCCCTCGGCATGTAGCCACGAGTACTTGGGGATTAGTCCATCACTAGTACTTTATGCGCCACGCTGCAAATTATCGCGACGCCTTAATTGGAATGGGAGGATTTATTTTAATTAATAATCAATTTGGATTTACATCGTGGAGGCTGATTTGTGATAGATAAAGAGTGTAAAAGAGATGGAGATTTATAATAAATGGTAAAGTTAAGATTATTGTTTAAGAAATGACTTCCCGGTGTACAACAGTTATAACTACACAAATAAAGTTATCGGTTGTCCAAAAATTATGGATCCGGGCAATTTTTACATTTGAGTGTAAAACACATATACTATAATAGAATTATATAAGCATGGCCCTGTGAGAGGTCCAGGCCTAGCCTAGTTTAGGGGACAGGGCTGAACCAATTGTAGGTAGTAATCATTTTTTTTTTATTGTAATCAAAATTTAAGTAATCTATCAATGCTAAATTAAGAACTTCAATCTATACTTGAACTTTTTTGTGATAATAAATTCTTTATTTCTTTATAACTAGCGACCCGCCCCGGCTTCCCCCGGGTGCAATATATACATATAAACCTTCCTCTTGAATCACTCTATCTATTGCTGAACTGCAATAAAATCTGTTGCGTAGTTTAAAATATCTAAGCGTAGAGACAGCGGGAGCGAATTTATTTATACTATGTAAATATAAACAATTAGGTTTTAGGGCTACGCCAGTATTTAATAGAACCACAGTGACCTATGCACTGTAAAGTCAATAAAACTAATAAAACAAGGTTTTTTAAGCATCCATATTACACGAATTTTTGATACAGCAGAAACACCCTGCGGCGGAAATATGCGGGCAATCTGAATGGGTGTGGAACGAGTTTGTTAGGTATGCCAAATTTTAAATTGCTTAATTTTAAAAGATTGCGACGGATTGACAAATAAGCAGAATATAATTGGAAGAGGAAATAATAAAGTTTCTCAAGTAATTCGTACATGTTTTAAAGTTGAATGCTTACTTCATTTTATCTGATTATTTTTGATGTATGGACTTACCTACTTAAATGCATGTATGCGGACATTACTTCTTTTTAAAGCTTGACAGTCCTGCTTAGTCTTCACGTCGATGTATCAGCTTGTTCAGGAGTTCTTCTGCGTCTTCTCTTATATTTAGGTTTATTTTATTAAAGCAGGACACGCCATCATTATAGATGCATATTTCGTCATCTTATTCGTAGCCAAATAAACAAATGCCATGTATTCCGAACTTAGTACTAAAAACTTTTATGTAGTCGTTTCTTCGGCTTACCTAAAGATACCTTTGCCAATATACATGCACTGCATGGTAGTTGTGATTTTAAGGAACATTTTTGTTTAGCTCTGGACTTTAATGACCTGGTAATAATGACGAAAATGAGATTCTCAGTATTAGAACTTGAACATTGTTTTTTTTTCCTTTTTTTAAATAAGAAAATTGCATCCATCCAGCCATTGACAAAGTCTTTTCTTAGTATCCAGCTATTTCCTGCCAGTCCCTAACACGACACTTAACTTTTATCTTAACGAAGAATATTGTGAAAATAGGTAATTTTTCTGCCTTTGCTATTCAATTCCCATCAGTCAATAAAATAACTAATAATAAGACTTTCCACCGAACACCTACAAATCACGGGTAAATAAAACTTACTAACTGAACAAACGACTGTAATTTCTGACATCCTCATATTTGTTGTTATTCCCAAGCACACAGTAACAACATCTCAATTTAAGGCGTCTTTACTCTCGAAGCTCATTTTCATGATTACAAGTGACCAGATGTTACTTGTGTGCTTCTTGACTTTCTCTGGATTCACAGGCATTTCTTCGTTCGTCTTCTGCCTCATCTTATTGAATCCATTAAGTTCAGGATTCAAATATAGGCACTTTGGCATAACCAGGTCTCCCCTTCGTAAGAGGGGTTCGTTGCAGCCCATCGCACGCGGGCCGGGTTGGTGGATATTGCGTGTCTTCGAATTTTAGGGTCTAGGATACGCTGGTTACTCTAAGATGGATTCCTTCACATTCATTTAATTACTTTGCTTTTGCTACCCCAAAACTTAATCGAAATAGATTAGTAGCAAAAATCTTCAAACTACAGAGTTGATAAAAAAGAAAGCAATCACACTAAAATCTAACCTGATTCTATTGAACACCAGTGTCAAACTCAAAGCATTTATTTCAATTAGACCATAACAGGCATTTTTGAATGTCAGAAAAACAAAGAAGGCGAGGCTACAATCCACGACACAAGGCATAATAACTTGTGAAAGTTCTGTAGTTGCCCATTCCAATACCCTAGCCTAGATCTGCGTTCAAAGTGTTCAAATTATATCAGTTTCCACATAAATAGGCCTGTACTGCCACCAAAACATCGCAAGCTCTTGCAGAATTATTAGAATTACTGTCCAGAATAGGTCTGCAGTCTTTACACAGCCAATCAACAATGTTAACAGTCTCTATGAGGTGGAACAAATCGTCCTCATAGCTCAGAGCAAACGATACTTTGCCTTTTATGAAGCGTTTTACGCTTTCCAAGACATATTCACTACTCGTTTAGAAGTTAGCTTTAGTTTAACTATATGGATGTTAAGTTGTACAATGTTGTGAACGGATTTTTCTAAGTAAAATGGTGTGTAAGTACCCAGGTAACTGTTAAGTGTAAGGGCGAGGTTCGTGGCGAGTCATTCAGGTTGAAAATTCTTATAAAGAGTATTCTATGGGCAAAATCAAAGCATTTATTTCAAGTAGGCCAGTTACAGGCACTTTTGAATTGTCGAAACAAAGACAACAATGAAATGGAGCTACAGTCCCAGTCACAAGGCCTAAAAACTGTGAAAGTACTGTAGTTGTAAGGCTTATCCTGAAGTCTGGGCGACCCGATAGTATACTCCCCTCTCCATAACCCCAATACCGGCTGGTATGGTGAGAATACCAGGGGTAATGCTAAGCAATCAAGAGCAACACCTTCATGGAAAGCAAAATATCCGTATCAAATGATCACCATTTCTGAGGGGCCTGGATAAAGTGAAATTCTATCAGCGGTAAGAGGTAAATACAAAAGTGTTTGGAGCTGTATGATAATCCCACACAATTTTTACTTTTCCTAGCTATCGAAACGCTTACATCAACCCTATTAAAACGTTCTACAAACACGAATTAACTACTCTCTCATCATAGTTAATAGCAGCCTATGATCATAGTTTATAACAGTTACTTACAGCATTAAAAGCACGCGTTGGGCTAGTCCTCAGGAAAGAGAGACCACACGTTAAACTATGACCACACCAACCATAAATAAACCAGTCAACCCAAAATATTTGGAAAGCATTTCTCCCGATACCACTTAATAGTCATATTATGTTAATTAAAAACGTTACCTTATAAAATCACGCACGGGACACAAAACATCTTTATAATTTTTTTTTTTCTGACAAGATGTATGGACGTTATAAAGTATAGGGCTACCTCATAATTCTATCGATAATGGTACGCCTACATATGAATTAATTAGCACGTGATGTCGAACGGGTTCTCGATAGTCGATGCTTCGATGCTTCGATAGTCGATGTCAACGGTCCGGTATAAGAGAACGGAACTATGGCTTGGACATTTTTATGGCAGTGGATTAAACACCAATGAGTCATTTCATCTCGACATGCTAGGGCGTGCGAGGCGCGCCTCTGTAACGTACTTACATGTTTACCTTTACAGATTGTTGTGTATGGATAATGTTGTCTTGTGTTTATTATGGATCAGCAGTATTGCAAGTGATTTACATAACTAGTTACACACAAAAATTATATTGGCAGAGAAGGAGTGTTATAAGTAAACTTATACCCCAAATATGCCCAAGAGCTACTTATGTTATTGGAATCGAAATCAGTAGATCATCTAATTTCACCTCGTGAGTTTAAGAAAAAGATGCTTCATCTATGAATCTGAGCGCATTTAGGCCAGCATCATTTTTTAAATTCTGGTTCCATCTTGCGTTCTCTCAGTTCTCCTTAGCAACGTAGATGAGTAGAAAGAGCGCTAGGATGTCACAAGATTACAATACGACATGGATAATGACAAGTTGCTATTGCATTGTGAGGTGCTCATCATTGGCTTGTGTGGGTTAGCCGTGCACGTCCAAGCATGCTTGTTCTGCACTCCATTGTACTGTTTTGAATTCTTAGAAATACCTTACAGAAGATGGCACTACCAGATACTTACTTTTTACTACCTTAAAAAGTATAATATCAAAGTAAATTTTAAAAGACATCTTAAACACCATAAGTTAAGAACTCGTGATTACTATCGGTACTATTAAGTGCACCTCCCACTGTTACTAATATATTTCAAATAGCCATAATGTTCATTGGATTGGACAAACTCTAGTTAACAAATATTTCCATCGCATGGCTGACCACTATTTTGTTGACGCTGTAAAAGGCACTATTCCTTATGAATGAACCGTGTGAGCGTGCGTGAGTGTGACGTGTTCACACGTCACGTGTCCGTGTGTGCGTGTCAGTTTTTTGTGAATGGCCGGCGATATCCGGTCCTACAATATCGACTGGCCTACAGGTTGCGTTATCATCTCTCGGACACTGTCTAAACACAACATATAAAAATTGTGTTTTATTGCTTTTTACAACTCTCCCGGCCCATGAATATCGATGAGACGTATCAAATAATAGAAGTTTTGAGTGAAAAAATGTCGAGCCGTATAACGTAGGTGTCAATGCGTCCACCATTTTCTCTAAACAACGATTTAAGGACGGAGAGTTAAAATTTTACATAACAAAAAAGTCTGAATCGAGAGTTCAGATTTGGGGATATGTTAATTCGGCTTTATTCTGGTTCGAATAACGTATTCAAGCGGCGTGGCCGGCTCGGTCGGCAAAAACCTATAACCGAATATTTGGAATTGTGTCGACGCACTTTTACTGGTGTAAAATGAATTAACAACTGCGCCGGATTGACATGATGAATAGATCAGTTTTTGTGAGAATAATGTGAGTTCATAATTCATATGTCTGGCGTATTGATTATAGTGGTGTTCTAGTTGCAATTTGACGCCTAGTTCAGAGTGTGGCGTAAGAGTTCTAGTAGCAGCTATTAAATTAATATATTAAGTTCATTTTTTTTTTTATTGAAACTAGATGTAATGTACATAACTACCTATTAAAGTATTCCTAAGATTTATCTATTTTATATATTTCACTTTCCCATTATAGTTATTGAAAATGGAAAACGTCAAGGTGTGTGCGAAGGCTGTTAGTTAAACACAACACAGCCATCAAAAAAGGTGCATCAAGATTCTCCCGCCGAAGACCTTGTATTACCCAATAATAAACTAAATTCAAACACTAAAAAAAAACTAAAAGACAGAACAGTTGGAGCACAAACAAAAAAGCCACCCTCACCAAACGAGGACACAGTTAGAGCAAAACAGGGACTTGCCTTATCAAAATTTAAATTTGGAAAAAAGCGGGGGCCTCGTCTCATTTCAATAACCGTTATTCGCGTTCCCTCCCCCCTCGCCGACGTACCCCCCTGTCCCAAGCCCGGCCGGCCGAACTATAGGTGATTGATAGCCCCAAAGAAACAATAGACAGTCTTCGAAACAGAACCACGACGCGAATCCTAATAAACGCTTTATTTTATTTGTTCAGAATAACAAGAGTCCGATATAAATATCGATATTCGACTTAGATACGAAATTATTGACGCTGCCGTGGAGAATTTTAAAAGTTTTGTTTTACATATTCTCGTGAGGTTCTGATTTAGAATAAATCAACGCACTTGGGTATGTAAGTGCCTATTAAAAATAGTGCGGGGAATTTTAATGGTGGACAATTGACGACAGTCTCTGTTTATTTCCATACTAATCTTTGTAAATAGGTACCCAGGTATAAAGCCAATACATAAAGTAGATTAATAGAAAAAAAGTATTTTCAACTTTATTCTTTCAGACATAAGTTGTCTTTCATTCAGTAGACATCAAAATTCCAGAAAAAAATCTTAGAATTTGTGGAAGCTATACGAAAAGCTAGACTTGACATAAAAAGAACTAGACAAAAATTAATTAGCATTAACAATCAGAATGACAATGAAAACACTAATCTAATTTAATCCAATTTGCATACGAACATATATAAATAATTATATTTGGTCACTGACCTTAGTCACATCCTTATGGCATATAAATCAGACTCAAAGCGAGGCTACAATTCCGCTCCAACTAATATGATACATTTACATCAAATTATCCAATATATGAGCATGCATGAGTACTCTTATAGGCGTTTATACATAATTTATTTTATAAATTCCCAACGAAATTATACATTGCAGTTTGCACAAGTTAACTGCTCAAAATCACAGTGATATGTCATCATGACAAACCGTCTCATCGTTGTCACGCTTAAATGACATCGCCTCCTGTTATTAAACATTGCGACCGACGATATGTTCGCCGACTTTCAAAGGTATGTCTACAACAATTACACACATTTTCCCCCATATTAAGTATGGTGTAAAAACAAGTAACAAGTCGCGTCATGCGTGTTATTCGGCCCTCGCTATGATTATTCGAGCATGTCATTAGACAGCTTTTACTTGTGCAGGATGAAAACGACATTACTAGTAAGAGAATTAACGCCAAAATCGTTTCAATAATGTATGCGCTGGATGGTTATAATTTTGGGATGTACGGACGTGTGGAACGGGGAGCGTGAAACGGTTTTGCATGGCTCATTCTTGATATAAGCAGCACAGTTCCACTTTTATGGATTTCGGTGCCTTTTTAGCTGAGGTAATATTTAGAAAACTTGTGTAGTTTTAAGTGGATACTGTTTCTTTGTAGGAACTCATCTAATAGTAGTGCAGTCGTATAGTAAACAATTAATATTTCGAAAGCACCATTCCAATTGTAATTTGCACCATAAGCTTATGTAGTTGGAAATTTAAAAAGTTATATTACTTTTACTCATTGATCTGATCTTACTTTTTATCTAATAACGCTGAACTTCAGTGTCACACTTTCCTTTGTTTCTTTTTCAGGCTGCTTCTCCGCAAACAAAACCATTCTTGAACTTTAAAGCCCAATCATAGAAATTTTCTCCGAACCAACTCGTCAACATTAGCATCCGTGTGTCGCACTCAGTCGTGGGTCGTCCATTTGCGCGAAAGCGTCTCCAACAGTAATTGCATTGCATCGCGTTAGCTTCGTCGAAGGCATTAAACCTGAGGCCTATGGCCTATCGACTGTATGCTATTTTACTGTGCGTTAACCTGCTTCTGTCTTGTCTATGGGTTATTGACAAATGTCAAGTGACGTTGACAAATTGTCATGTGAATTTGACAAGTTGTCATGTTTGAACGGAGTTTGTGAGATGATGTGTCAAACTTTTAGGTGGTCTTTATCGAATTGTGTCTATTTAATTTTCGTGTGTGACAACACATTTGTGACTATTAGGTACGTAAAAGATACATGTGTGTGTATCAAAATAGTTTATGTATGCTAATTTTAATGAGTTATAAAATATAAATTGCTGTATCGTAAAATTCGATTAAAAGCTTGTTGTTGATAACAAATGAATTTGTTTTAGGTGTGCTGTCACATTTGCTAAAATGTTGTTTAATAAGCCTTTGTTTGGTTGTTAAATTCCACAGTTACATCTCAATTTGAATATTATCATTATTAGAAACTTTATTTGGCTATAAAACCGAAATGCCTAAACGTTAAAACCCGTGGCACAATCAGAACTATCACCACTTAATATTGATATCGTATTAATGTGTTTTGCTTGGACAATTAAAATACTTATGTTAATAGCCCCACGGAGGACCGACGCTCTCAGTGTGAGACCGGTCCGACGTGATCTTTTTACGGATATCCAAATAGTTAATTAATCTAAACAATATAAATGGTTCTCAATGACTTTCCCGTCAACACAAAAGCTTGATTCCTTGCGTTTTGTTGTTTTTAATAAACTCGTTCTGATTATTTTGTCTTTATCTGTCAAATGGGTATTTGGCGGTGTGGCTACATCTAAATTGGCTGTGTTATCTTAGAGATACAAATAATCTATATTGACATTCTGTGAATAAGTATATGCATATGGGAAGTACTTAAATAGATATCAAACTTAAATTAATATTGTTAAACGCTTTTAATAATATTTGATTTTGTAGAAATCTTCATAAAGATTTACTTATAGAGAAGATTTCTACAAATTCGATTGACTGCATGCTACATTGGCCCATGGTCAATTCAGAGAATTTTAAAGAAAATTCTTAATCTAATGCTTCATTATCATTATATTTGAAAAATCGTCTGCTCGTTAACCCAAGTCCTAAATAACATAATATCCCTCCTGTAATCCCCGAAGGGTGAGGCAGAGGTGTACCTAATAGTACACCAACATTTTGCGAGTTGGGTTTTAAGTCAAATTTAATCGAGGGCGAGCCTGCTGCCATCTGGGCACAAATACAGACTCCGTGGCTGCTACTAAGAAACTCCTGATGGAAAAACCCAATAAGACTGCCCGACCTGTAAATCGAACCCAGGACCTCATGCCCAACAGTCGCGCTTGCGACCACTCCACCAACAAGACAGTCAAAACCTAAATAATAGAATGCATTTTTATGGCTGTCAAAATGAAGGTTATTTCTACCGTAATTATCTACAACCCTATTACCATTAGGGGTCGTCCATTAATCACGTGATGTTTTTAGCAAATTTTTAACCCCCACCTCCCCCATGGTGAATCGTGGTGAAGTTTTAGACTACCCCTCCCTCCTCCCACCCAAAATCACGTGTATTTTTTTTGGTACAAAGTATCTTAAAAAAAAAACAGAATATTATCTTTAAATACAGGTTAACAGGTATAATCTAATTTAATTCTGGAAAAATAAGCACCGTGATAAAAATGTCAAGGTCACGCACCGCTTTTCGGTTTAGAAATCGCGCGTTCAAAGAAAAAATAAATACACGTGATATCTCACTACACCTGCCCCTCCCCCTAGTGATATTTCGTGATTTTTTCCGAACCCCCCTCCCCCCCTTTCCAGCCTCACGTGATTAATGGACGACCCCTTACCTGATTAAAAACATCACAACAGAAAAAAAAACAATCACACAAAATGGACCATGAACAAAACAAAACAAAACTCCTAATAACAAACATTACTTGTTTAATAACAACAAAAATCATTCTAATATTGTAAGTACACGAAATTGATGTTAATCATCTTTAATCATTCTTGTATCTGAGACTGAGCGTTCCTCGCGGCCATTATTGTAATAGGCCGGTCAGAGTACAAACAAAAATTATGTAAAGGTAATTAAAGAAAGGGGTTGATAATAGCCCGATAATAGCCTGATAATTTAGCTCAGGCAATTTTCTAGTATTATAACAATGGGTGTTTTGTATCCAGATTGCTCTGATGGATTACTTGAGGCGGTTTTAATATCATATTAATTTGGTAAACGAGGTGCAATTATGAGTCGAAATTGTTTTGGTATAAGTGTGATTGAGGTAACACGGGTTTGAGACAAAAGTAAAAAGAATGTTACTAAAGGAAATTAAAGGGTTTATCATTAATGTTACATAAGAAATATGGCCATATGGTAAGCTTATCATCATTCATTGATAATCATCAGATGAAGGTAAAAAACATAATCGATTATAATTCGATTAGATACGTACCTAAGTTCCATTGAATAATTTGCTTTGGTACAGCTGCCTGGCATCAATTATAGACAAACCATATCCAAAAAATCGCGACTCCACGTTTTTTAACAAAGTACAAAAATAATAAAATTAATTCATAATATCATCAAACAATTAGCGCTCGGTCGAAGGCTTTTAAACAAAGAGAACCGAGGGTCAGAGGGTGACACTGGCAATTTCATTTGCCCCCAATTAGCTGTTCCAAAATTGAATTTTCTGACAATATTACCCGGGTATCCGGATACGGGCCGATTTCCACAGCCTCCGTGGGAGAAAGACAGAAGATGGAGAGAAAGAGATGGGAAACAAGCAACAGGTGGCGTTTTGCAGCAATTAAAAGCGGGTTTTAATTACTAGGGGAGATTATTAGCAAATCTCGCCAAACGACGGGGCTTTTCAGTGGAATGTAAACCACTTGAAAACTAGGGGAGCAAAGATTCGCTTTCAAGTTAGCTGTTTGAGCTATAATTAGCAATGACGATGGAATTAAAATCAGATAACGAACGTAATCGAATGGCGATTAGCATTTATTAGAACCATTATGCTTTTGAATTGATAATTTGGTGCAAATGTGTCGTTTATGTTGATTAAAAATTTTAAAATGTATCCTGTTGGTCAAGAATTTCAGAATTTACTGGTTTATAGAAATACCGTCTTTATTACTTGGACTTAATGGTCTTAATGGTATAATTATATCACCAAGATCATGTCGTGTGGACATTAAAATTTCACTCATGCGCTAGTCGAGATCTTATTTATTTTTATTGCTTTTCAAATGCCTAATGATGTCATCAGCTTGAGGCTAAAGGTGTTCTCAAGTGCATTCAATAACTTAACTCAGGTATCTTGGACGTAAATCAATTACTTTACGAGTTAAAGAGTTTATTACTACCATTATTAACTATTTTGCAAAGCAAATAAATTATAAATAAGTAATTAATGACCGTGCGTGTAACGTACAGGCTGCCTGTATGTAAAAGCCTGATAATAATCATCAATGTCGAAAAAATATGAATTGACGATAGTAGGTACATTCGCTAATTTATTATATTTTTATTTAATACCAAACGAGACACAAAAATTACGTTAGTTACAACTTTTCCTTATTTTGTTACCCTAAACCATCACCATCTGCCTAGCCTTTTTCCAACTATTTTGGATTCGGCTTCCAGTATAACCTGATGCAGCTGGATACCAGAATTTTACATGGAGCGACTGCCTATCTGACCTCCACAGCCCAGTTACTACTGGGTAATACGATACCCCTTGGTAAGACTGTTTGTCAGACTTTTTGGGCCACTGACTACCTAACAACTGTCAAAGATCTACAAATGACAGCCGGGACCAACGGCTTAACGTGTTTTCCGAGGTAACTCGGTATGTAATGGGCGGTCACCACGGACCAACCTAGGCAAGCGCGGCTTAACCTAAAGATCGATCCAAGCGGCTGTTATTATTTAGCCACGAGCTCCTTAACAACTTTTCATTATTTTCCTACCCCCATCTACAGATATTCTTTTCCACCAACTACAGTGGTAGTAGTAATAATATAAGGTGTCACTATTCATACACGAAATATTCTCAGAGAATCATCTAACGGCTATAACAAAGCCATTTCAAGGGATTTTTTTTATCTAAGTATATTTTTATAAAAAAATATATAATTTTAAATTACTTAACCCACAAAATAAATACTGGCTCCTTATTTTTGAACATCCATTACGCTAGGTTACTACGTCGTATTTACCTATTGTCATTGTTAGAATATGGGAGTAAAGGTTTTATGCAGTCTCAATTTTTTTTTAATTTATAATAATTTCGTAAAAAAAACACTGTTTTTTTTTTTGTTGCTATGGCGACTTTACGACTTATAGAAAAAAAAAAACCCCAAAAAACTCTTAAAATATTTCGTGTACGAAAAGATATACCTTATATACTTAGTACAAGGTTACTATTCCAGCTCGTAAATAATAAATCCACATAAGTTGCAGTAAACTAATTATATTAATTCTATATGAATCTTCCTATTGAGTATAAACTCACGCCATTTTTAGCCATGGGATAATCAGGATCTAGAGAGCGTCACCAAACTACTCCTTTTGTTTCCTCCACGTTCTTATTCATCTCCCTATCAATTTGTCATTTGCTAATAAATGACCTTTTATCCTTGATTATGATATCATACCTAGTTCATCACATTTGACTGCCTCGTTGGTCGCAAGCGCAACTGCTGAGCATAAGGTCCTGGGTTCGATTCTCAGGTCGGGCAAAGTGTTATTGGGTTTTTCCATCAGGAATTTCTCAGTAGCAGCCACGAAGTCTTTATTTGTACCCGGTTGATGACAATAGGCTCGCCCCCTATTATATGGGACTTAAACATAACTGGCGCAATGCGGGTGTTCTATTAGGTACACCTCTGCCTAACCCTTCGGGGATTAAAGACGTGTGTTGTGTTATTTTATGTCTATAACATTTTTTTAAACAAGCAGATCCTATCATCAGTTCTAAGAAGATGCGTTAAAGATGTCAAACTAATAACACATCATCAATAACAAAGATGCTCACAAATGACACTCGAACACCACATTTTTCACCCACCGTTAGGCATTGTCTTTTCTAGGTTACACTAAGTAGGCATACATTAGACAAAACACAAATAAATATGCCTACACACCCACATACAGCCTTAACAGATAGAAAAAAAAAACTCAAGTTACTCGATCTAAAAATCATATAAGTAAACAGTTATACGAAGCCTCCGTATTATGATATCCTTTCGTAAATACCGCTACTGCTTCCCGATGCTTATTTGATACTTAGCTTTCTTGAAATGTCTGCATTTCCTTATGAAAAGACTCCCAAGGGTGTGAGGCGGTTTTTAAAGGAGGTTCGGTGGTAGGGGGGCTTGTGTTTGTGTGCGTACGGTTAGCATGTGTGACTACTCATCTATATGTGTTAATGCGTTTTCTTTTTACCAATTTTTCGGGTGACCATTGTTTGTTGAGGGTGAAGATTTTGCATGAATTGGGTTGATTTTTTGGGACGGCAGCGCTCTCGTTCTAGATTTTAAGCCCTATAGATCTCCTTTTTCATGTCTGTAATTTATAGTTTAGTGTCCTCACTTTACATCATACTGTTAAGACGTTCGATTTCACTCTAAACGGTTTAATTAGATATTTGCATTTAAATATAAAGTGAGATACCATTCTGCTTTTATTTTGATACTTATATTTAGCGGACATATTTTCCATTACCTACGACTGACATTGACTACAACGTAAGTTTTGAATGTAAAAATACCTCTAAACCGTCGTCAAAATAAGCACATACAGTGCTACATGATTCTTCTGGCGCTTGTATGACATTGGCAGGAGCATGATATACAGGGTGGAAGGGACTCCGACGATAAAACGTTTACTATTTACACTTTTTTTTTTAAATCAAAGGTGAAAAACTATGAGGCGTAGTTCAGAATGATTTACATTGTTATATTATAATATTCATAGGATTGATAGTGTTAAAAAATATTTGTGAAATCACCTGCAAAATTTGTATTGAATAATCATTATGGGGGCGTTAGTTCCGATTAAGACTATACGACAATAGATACACACAAGCACAACTCAGCCAACTTGCATCACTAAGATCACATCCCAACAACACACAACTCATAGTCACCGCATACGTCTTCGCTCCGAGTCTACACGAGCGTGCATATTATTACACACACAAACACAAACTCACACACACCATTGTCGTGTGAGTCACTCTGCTATTCACGATTTTCGCATCGATGGTGTTAGTATTGATTTCGTATTGTCGTTAGCTCGCGACATGTAAAAAGAAAAGGGGTCTTGTGGGCCGTACACACTTGATCGCTGCTTCCGGGTAAGGTGTTGCCTTCAATGATGCAATGAAATATACGTAGTTCTGCTTTTGTGAATGGAAAATGTGTGTATGTTAATGTTGATAGCTTTGGATTAATGTGTCTTAGCGTTGTGCCTTTTAGACTGAATCTTCCATGGCAAAGATACTGTAATTTTTACTTACACTAGCTTCTAACAATACGATAGGCATTTTTTAAGCTAGCAACTGAATAAATAAGGTTAATAGTTAACCTCTTGTTTTGATATTTAGTCGTCTGAGCGTGTCTATGGCAATCTAATTAGGTACTTAATATTATTATGTAAGAACTTAGCGCTTTGACTTGAAAATAGAATGACCTCTGCGTTTGTTTCGGCATTTCAGGACATGCGCCATCTAGTTTTACAAAAATTACGTATAAATGGGACAAGAAATAAGAAATAAATGACATTTCATCATAGCCAACCAATTGTGACCAACTATACTTCACGTACTTATGGACTATCTATCATACTAAATCCCAATAATAAATACGATTAAAAAAAAACTTCGAAGAAATGAGTTATTGTTTTTTTTCGACATATGAGGCGGTTTAATCGGGAATTTTAATTTAGAAAACAGAATGAAAAAAAGTTCAGTTTGAAAATGGAATACGAATTCGCGCCTATCAGCCTGAAGCTTACCAGCCATTATCATTTTTTTTACATCTAACCATCACTTAAACTCACCAAAAAAAAATCCTTCTAGCACACAAACAAAAATATGCACGCTCATAAAAATCCTCCATCGTATGTGTAAACTCCATTACAAAGAAAAAGGGTCTCAAACACGAGCCACCATTAGAAAAATGTCGCGATAGGATGTTCAATCATTTCGCTACCAATAAGGGGCGCTATCGATTTTGGCGAAAATGTCAAGCGATATCGAATATCGCTAGCGAATAACGTGTGGGGTTTAAAGTTTTTCTTTGTATTATAATGTTTATTATCTCGCATTTTGTCTGTGTGGGAGGCTTAGTTCACAGGAAACGATGGTTGAGCGTTTAGACAGGATGGTTCCACTTTCAAAGGTGAAAACTTTTCGTATCAAATGGCGTATAGAAATAAAGCACTTAGATACTTATTTAGCATTTCATTTTCATGCATTATCCCTGATTCTTAAAAAATGAAAATTTCTACATTCTTCTTTTTAATCTGTTTGTCTACGACTTTCATTTGTTCTTTTTAATTATTTTTGTCTAATATCTGTATAATTATGGCAAGCATAACCGTCATAACCTCATTATTGTTAACAAACAAACTTTTAATACGAATTGATATTAATATTGTTCATAGGCCTAAGTTAGCCTCAGTAGCACTTATTATTTTCCCGGTTTTAAATTCAACTCGGTATCCAAGAAATCACAAATTTCCAAGTCCTAAAAATCTACTGACTTAGTTGTTACCAAAAAAGTTGCTCGTTCTTCTAAATAGTTGTTACCTTTTCTGAGTAAAGCTTCTTCACGAATTACCATAGTCACAACATCTCCCATACAAATCATAAGTGATTGTGAAATTGGTCATATAAATATGTAAATTTTCTTCACGCTCGTGCCGTTTTGGTGTTAGCACAATAGTAGCTGATGGCACGCGTAGAAGACAGAATAGTTCTCCTTTAAATAAATAGTAAAGATCTGTCTACATTTTCCCCTCTTGAATACCTTGTTGGAATTTACATAATATTAAAATAACTATTTATATTACGAAGATAATAACGTCAATGCTGTACTGAGCTTGAAATATTGGGTAATAATATAGGAAGGTTTTCGTTAAAACATATTCTGTTTTTACTGAAATATAATAGTTAGGTAAATATGAAACTATCGGAGATATATTTCAATCAAGATGAGTTCAAGATTTCTAGAAATTGTGACTATTCTTGAATTGTTTTTTTTTTTGTAATTATTTCTTTCTTTAAATTATTTAACGTCTTTGCTTCATACAAGTTTTCATAAAAACCTTTTGTACAAAACACTTAAATTTATTTCACAGAAAGATCTTATTTCCTAATTAAGATACTCCATATTCCTAAAACAATAATTTCCGTACATAAAGAGTCTAATAAAATCCTTTTTGTTACAGGTAACTCACTTTGATATTCATCGCAAGGAAAAACTCACAAAATTAAGAGGTAAACGCACAACAACCAACCTGTAGGAATTTAACAATCAAAATACTAACCGTAAAACAATTCAGTGTTATTTTAGTGGCATTTGAAACATAAAAATGCCTTGTAAAAGTAGTACGCCTATCCGCTAAGAGATGGCGCTGGCGGTCAAATCAGTTCGTTCGCGTGGAGGTTTTATTTTCTTTGGCCACGTACGATACTAGCGCTTCACACATGTGTTAGAGGAATTTTCTCAGCTTTTCCTCAAGTGGGAAATAGTAGGGTTGTTTTCGGACGTAATAGTACGCCATTGGTCGTATAGGGGGCGGTGTGCGTATGCTTTAGCTGACCGTTGACCATTGGATTCGGTTATGGTCAGTGTTATTTCACATTGATTTGTTTAGTGACGGTTTCAGTATGTTTTAATGTTGTGGTATTTTAATCGGGCTGAACATTTTATTGCAAGCGTAATAATTGCGAAAATTACAATTTATACGTATTTCGTTGGCTGAAAAAGTTTAGGATTTGTAATTTTAGGGTTAAATGCAGTTTAAGGTTATTTTTAAATAACAAGCTAGATACTACCGATTTCTTCTTAACCTTTACTTTTATATTTATTATTTATTTACCCTTATTACAACCAACACCTTTTTTAACACATGCTGCACGTTTTTGAACGAATTTCGACTTCTGAAACTTAATGAAAACGACTCAAGAAACTAAGTTAGGGTAAAAAAAAAGTACTCTATGTACACGTAAAACACCATCAAAATCTCAAGTCGCTATATAACTTTACTTTCAAATTGATGGTTAAGTAAACAGTACTTGGACACAGATAAAAGATCCTTTAAGTTATTTTAAAGAAAGCAAAGAAACTTTGACGCGGTATAACTTACTTACGCCACAGGGTTAGCTTATGTCAGATTCATACACATTTTCGAACATCGAAGAATATGATTATGGGAGCTAGCCATGGAAACTCAGCCATGAAATCTAAGCAAAATTAACCCCATCAAAATACCCACTTCGAATAAAGAGTCCAGTCCACGTGAACAAGAAGTAAACAAGTGCGTAGCATCACATGTAGGAAAGAGTCACGGTTACGTCACTGGGCACAGTTCACGATACCAAGGTCAGGGGTTGGCCGCGCGGGTCAACGCCCGAACCGCTTTGTGACTGAATCGCCGAGAGGTCACGCCACGACTGTATACACTGCCTTTTTTTCGTACATTCCCAATAATAATTCGATTTGTAAAAAAAAAACTGTCGAAGAAATGAGGTTTTGATTTTTTTTTTTTCGAGTAATGTGGCGGTTTTATCAGGATTTAAATTTAGAAGCTAGATTGAAAAACAAGTTCGGTTTGTAAATGGAATACCTACGAATTCGCGCCGCCTGAAGCTTACCGGCCATTATCTTTTTTTTTTAACAATTTTGTAATCGTTATGTAAACATGACGATTTTGATGTCATGGAACTCAAATAAAGATTAATATTCAAGGTCAAAGTCACACCTGTTACAGAAGACAGATTCATGCATATTCTGCAAAGAAAAAACTCGTAAAATTTTATGTTATGTTTGTCTAGTGGTTTCATCAAATCAAAACTAGCTTAGGTATAACTTACGAAGCTTTAAGGCAGAAAATCCGCTGTCTTTTTTCTAAAAGTGGTAACAAGCAAGTCTCCTACTTAAGTAACATTTCTGGACTTTTGAATTTGGAACCCGAGGGCGCGCTAAAAATCTTTCTAATATCAGTCTTTAATAATACCTACCTATAATAACACGTCCTTGGTGGATCACTCTTATCATAAGAAAATAACACATAATATGTTACGGATACAAAAATATGTGTCACAACGGTCACCTGAGGAATTTTATTAAAATAAGATATATTATGAATTGAAAGGAAGGTACTTGCTTCAAGAGCAAGATAAACAAAATGAAGATTTAGATGGTTCGGAGCAAGGCTTTATTATAACAACCACGAACGCACGTGAAGTGACATCTTCACCACAAACCGAATAGGCAATTGTATGTCGCATTCTCCGTACTGCCCTTATACCACTGAATAATATCCTAATTTAAAATAGCACAAAACTACCACAGTATACAAATAGAGGCAGGTAGCGGTGGACATATTTTTTGCATGCGCATACGCCGTGGGTGGCGGCCACAACGTGGGGGAATTTATTTATGGCTACCGACATGTCACAACTGGACATATACGCTTTTTATTGGTTTTTTCACATAAATTTTCGATATGTCGCGTTTATTGCAACTATGTTGTGAGGATGTGAAAATTGTTGATGGTTGATGAGGCGGAGACGTAACCCTTGTATCTTGACACACGCGTTTTTTAAGGCTTTTATAAAAACCCAAAGTAAAACTGAGTTACATAGCTGCTGAATATAACAGCATCAAATAGTAAATTAGTTAAGAAAAAAATTGGAGGAGTGTGTTTGCTTATCTATAATTTAGAAGACTGAATAGACTGAAAAATTGTGTGGTAATTGTTGGTTGTATGGATGATGCGGAGGTATGAGGAAAATATTGAGTATAAATGTAGATGGCTATAAGAGTAGAGGAAGACCAAAGAAACGATGGATGGACTAATAGAGAAATATGGAAGAAGAAAACATGCTGCGCCGATCCCAAATAAAATGGGATAAGAGCAGGAGAATGATATCAAAGGCGAATTATATTGATGGGTAAGAGACGCGTAGACGACCACCGTCTTTCACAACATTATGAACTTTATGATTGTGGCTTTCCTTTTTACAGACACATCTGTGTAGTGAGCTGCAGGATAGGATTCTAACCAGACTTTCACTGTTAAATAATTCATCATCATTCTCGTGCCCTTATCCCAATTCATTTGGGGTCGGCGCAGCATGTCTTCTTTTTCCATACTTCTCTATTATTCGTCATCTCGCCAGACACCTCTGTTACATAATTAAGAGCCCTTATTCAGCAGTTAAAGTCCAAATAGACTAGTGACAAGATAAAATTCAGGTCAATTATTTTTTAAATATTTTTTTTTTAATTTTGTCACTTGGATTTTCTCCTGCGTCATGGTTGCGTTTACAAACATTGAAACTCACATACACAAACAGCCAGACCTGGAACAACTATCTGTTGAACCTGCGTCACGCGGCGCGGCAGTCAATCGCTCAGCCACTGCGCCTTCCGTGCCGTCAAATATGTATTTATGAATAACCTACGACGTAGACGGTGTTAATACAGGGGTAAAGGACAGCCCTCCACAAACTGACAGGGTGCATTCAGCTCCTTATTTTAAACCATATTCCACCGGAATTTTTCTCCAAATTTTATTTAAAAAAACTACTATTCCTTTATTTCAATTTAAAATTACATTCCCTGTACGCAGCACTCCGTTTATGTAAATAATACGGCTAAAATCAAAAATCCAATAATGGATGTTGAAATACTCTAACGAACGACGCGTTAAATGAACTGTTTACTTCCTGCCTAGCTACAGAGTTCATCGAACTCGTCGACGCGCTTGCCGTTCGCTACGTGTGTTTTGCCACGATAACGATACATTGCGTATGAAGAAATAAAACAAATCATATTTACTGGATTCCCATAACATTCCTGAAATAATTTCTTGCAGCGGTCATCTTAGTATGATATACTGAATTCATCCCATAAGTTTGTCGAGGGATACCCCTTACACCCTGTTTATTCATGTTGGTATTATTTGAAAGACTACCGAGTACTCATCCTTAACAAAATTACAGCTCTTATTAAAAGCACCGACAATTTGAAACAGTGAAACTAGTCTAGATATTTCAAGTGTCTGTTAGCGATATATTCGTAGTAAAAACTTCTTACATTGAACATCACTTATTTACCGATATGTATCAACTAGAATAAACATTTTTTTACAACTTCATGATGAGCAGCTGGTAAACCATCTTGTTTTTGTTGGCGAAACAAGATGGTATGGTATTGGTAACTAAGTTAAATATATAATTAAATAATAAGGCATACCTACTTACTCACAACAGCCATGTTTTCTGTTTAATTATCTGTAAAACATGTTAAACTGTATATCTAATGACTTAGGTACTTAAAAGGGAGAAGATAAGAAAAAAAAAAGCTAAATATTTTACTTCTTGGCAACTCGGTGTAAATGTTTATTGTTTATAGCAATCACTCGCATCGAACAAACACATATTTGTTTGTTTTAGACCTGCTGGTGGTTTCTAGAACATCTAAATCTCATGTTGATTAAGTAAGCAAAGACATTCAAGCATTAACGGGCGGTAGACGGGACAAGACGAAGAAAATTGTAATCCAATACTTGTTACTACTTAGTAACAAGTACAACTTAGTAACAATCTGTTACTACTTAGTACCAACTACCTACCAAGTCGCTCTGTCATACGCACGCTTGTCAGGTAGCATTCGTGTGTCAAAATCGAAAATGATCGGGATTAAAATTTTTGTAAGAAAATATTCCCAACCTCTTTGGTAATAAGCTATCTTACTAAGCCATAGATTGTCTTAGAAACCGAAGAAAATTAAAAATCGTTTGAAAATCAAAGACGACTTTTTAATATAACAGTAAAATACCGACGACTCCTTCGGATCGGTACTTACCCATCATAATTTGGCATTTCCGTCTGTGACTAAAACGAGTCCAGTGAGATAAAAAATGATATACCCATAGATATTTAGATGATATACTGGCCATTGAATCAGATATTTATCTTAAGGATACGTTATTTGAATTGAATCATCTTTTATAGGCAGAAAGACGGTTGACGTGGCCACAAGACTTTTGAAACAACCTTATAAAGTCCAGCAGTGAATCTTGATGATTATGTATCGAAAAAGAGTAGGTATAGAGCAGGGGTGTACAACATAATTTTATTGAGGGCCAAGTTTAGTATTTTTGTGACCGTAGCGGGCCAAAAGAAATGCAAAGTGACGAGTGGAGTGAGTGAGTATGTGACGAGTGAGTGAATTTAAATAAAACAAGCTTCGCCAGTCTAGACTGCGATGATGCGGTCTACATTCGCGGGTAGGTGAGATAGGGCGGGTAGGTAAGGGAATAATTGTGTGGGAATAACTGACTTAGGGATATTTTTTAAACAATTTTGGCGCAATACTTATTGATGTCTTATAACATTTTAAATAGCTCGCGGGCAGGACGAAAGACCTATGCGGGCCGCTAGGTAGCCCAGGGGCCGTATGTTGGACGGGCCTGGTATAGAGAATCGTCTAAGCAATACCGTTTCAAAAATTGCTTATATTCGACCTGTTGAGCATGCGGAAGACCACGCTGCTCTCAAGCTAGCCTCGCCATTGGGCATGGCCCTAACGCCTGGTATTGTGATGTTATACTGCTCCTAGTAAGGCGTGGTGATGGCAGGTGGAGTAAAACTGTGATGGATTGGCGTCCAATGACTGTAAAGAGAAGTCTGTTTGTCCGTTGCTAGTGGTGTATGTCCTGGATGTGGTTAGCACAGGAACGAGGAGCTTGGCACAAGCAAGACCCAGCAGTGGGTGAAGTCGGGCTGTGGATGATGATGATACTGCTCACAAGACGGATCTCTTAAATATACTGTGTAGGTTTTAGGACTCAGACTGTCTTACTATAATGTGAGCCTTAAATTCACGAGTAAATAGGGGTCGGTACTGTGTACTGGTACATTTAGTACATGAAAGGGTAAAACATTATTTGACTGTATTATCGCTTAACGTCAGATGTGAAGAAGACTTTAGAATATAATTAGTTGAAAAAAAAAATGCTAATCTATTTCAATTCTGAATAATTTCCATTTTCCACACGTGAATAGAAAAATACCTGTTTTAGTTTTAAACATTCAGTAAGCAGTCTAGGTGGAATGTGGCGACACTTGGGGGAGGCCTATGTCCAGCAGTGGACGTCTTTCGGCTGAAATGATGATGATGATGAAGCAGTCTAGGTACTAAACGCAAAGCATGTGACTAAAAGAGTGATGGTCATGAATGTTGAAGGATGGAGAGGGAGAGGAAGGCCAAAGAAAAGATGAATGGATTGAGTGAGGAATGATATGAAAGAGAAAGGAGTAAATGATGCCGTGACGTCTGACAGGGGAGAATGGAAGAAGAAAACGTGTTGCGCCGACCCCAAGTAGAATGTGACAATGGCTGGAAGACGATGAGTATGCGGTCTAGTTACTTACGTATCAAATTGTCTTAATTCTCGAGTATAGGTATACTCGAGAATTAAGAGAGCATTTTGTCGAACATTTTGTAAAAATTTTCGAACAAAAAATCGTCCATGTATGTCCGATTTGCGACATCTTGAATTTCAGTACGATTCACGATCGATTTGAGGTTTTGTGAGCCAGACTGAATAATTTCCTTGTTCATATAGGACACAGTAGCGAAGGGTCAATTTTTGTAAGACGTAAGCCGGAGTACATATCTTTAATGTGATTATATTGTTTGTCTATACTGACTGTGCCATTTTTCTGAAGGAAGCCGGTAGGAATCGCGTTGTATGGAACCTTCGCCACTGATAGGAAGTGGAGATATTGCAATCTCTAGTTATTTCTGCATTAAAATCATGATAATACCTACATTTACGTATCACGTATAAAGAAAGTCTCCTCCGCGAAGGCTCAGTAGTCCATCATCCCAGCTGCCAACTAATGAGCTTCAGCTGTTGCTTCAGCTATTTCAGTTGCTGTAGAAAGTTGGGTTAAAAAAATTTAAACTCACCAGTATTTTGCTATACACGTCCTCTAGCTGAACGTCTGACTATTACTGTATACTACGAAGAGCCACAATAATGCACAATTTTACTTGGGTGCTAGATCTTTTGTAACTATGACATTGGAAAATCTCTCACGTTAGTCTATTTAACATAAAAAATCATATCTGTTATCCCCGAAGGGTTAGGCAGAGGTGTAACTAATAGTACACCCACATTTCGCCAGTTATGTTTAAGTCCCATGTCATAGGGGACGATCAAGCGGGCACAAATGTAGACTCCGTAGCTGCTACTGAAATACTCGTGATAACACTTTGCCTGACCCGGGAATCGAACCCAGGACCGCTCAGCAGTCGCGTTTACGACCAATGGACCAATGAGGCTATTAGTCTATTTATTTGCATTAAAGAGGCTTGAATATAAACTTCTTGCTAGCCTTCCTATACCAGCCAAAGTTACTGGCCGTGACGCGTCTATGTTAGTCAGTTAACGCCATCTGTCGGCAGAATTCATATTAGATTGCCGTTAGGGGAAGACTTGTTGTTCCCGCGTAACGTTAGTATTTGTAAAATAAGTATTATGAGTATCATCATCAAATTGTTTTGATTTTTAAATACTATTACTATAGAGTTCTTATTACTTTCTGTAACTATACTTCTATGATAATATTAAAAAAGTGGAAATATTTTTATGTTTGTACCCAATAAGCTCCGAACATTCTGGACCAATTTTAACCATTTTTTCACCAATAAAAAGCTAGATTATCAGGAAGTAACATAGGTTATAAATTATATTTATAACATGCAAATTAGCCGAGCTATCACAATTTTTGCGCACGACGTCACTGGCGAGGTGTTAGTGTTTAGTAAAATCATACAGTTTTGAAACAAATCTACTTTGACAGACGATGTAGGTATAAAAATCCTTGGGGGGCTTAGATAGGATTTGGTTAGTACCAGTCCTGGAACTAAATCACCTTCATAATTCTCTTGCCCTTATCCCAATTCATTTGGAGTAAGCGCAGCATGTCTTCTTCTTCCATACTTCTCTATAACTTGTCATCTCAATTTCATTTAGTCCTGGTACTAAATGAAATTAGCATTACGTTTCAAAAGCAATATAAGAACTGTTATAAACTGTATGATATTGAATTAAAGGACGAGTATAATAACGTTTTTAAGGTTGCCCTTCACCATCATTGGGCGTTAAATAGCCCACTTCCGTCCTTTAGTTATATTGGGCATTCGCATTTGGAGCTCATATAGTTTCTTTCTTTTCGTTACATTATAAAATATCTATATCAATTTTAAATTCTTCTTGGACGTGTTTTGGACAAGATATTATTAACCTCGTCACGCCACGTACGCGTCATAAGCCAACTAAACGATTAGACTGTTATGGTGGATGAAGAACTCTGAGAACAGGCTACTGCCCCACACTGTAATTATCAGCTAGACATGAAATATTATTCTTGTATGCTTATCATCAACGCCATATTAGCCTAGAGGCATCCGCAGCTGGACATACTTAGACCTGTTCCAAGTCCAACGTCGACCCGTCGTTCTTCTTCAACCTTTGGCCACTGGCTGAGTGTAGGTCTCTTCCAAATCTTTCCACTTTTGTCGATTCGTGTCATGGATATCCAGTTTGTTCCGGCCACTTTAATGAGATCGTCTGTCCACCTAGTCGGTTGTCGTTACACATTCCTCCGTCCCGTCATGTGCTTCTCGTCTCGAGTGGACTCCTACAGTTTTCACCAGGAAATCGGTCCTTTGTGCTATTGTCAATGAGCTGGTAACAGGTACTAGTGTATTATCTGTGTGTTTCGTGAGGTAATTGTAACAACAGCTATTGATTGATAAAAATATTGTTCCCAATTTCTCTTCGCCTCACTTTTAATGTTGACGATTTTAATTTCTTTATAAAAAACATAACTAGCGAAACGTGTGTGTACTATTAGGTACATCGTACTACTACATACTTCAGGGATTACAGGCGTGATGTTAGGTTCTGTTTAGTAATCCTTGTGGACTCAACGTGGGTAGATTTCAACCATCAATGGATGCGTCTACGCATTGTCATCCAATTTATTTTAACAGCTCATCAAGAGCCGATTGTTATACTTAGGTATCTGCTGTAGCTCGTAATTCCCGATTTATAAAACTAAAAATCGTTAACACTGTTTCCTGTCGTTTACAATCAAGCATTGCGATTGACTTAGTGAGGTTATTATAATATCAGCCTTTTGTATCCGACTGCAAATCAAAGTCACGTCCTTGTCGCCTTCCCCTACATCATCATCATCATCATCTGCCTATTATAGGCTTTTCCCAACTATGTTGTTGCTTGGTTGACGGGTTTTTGAAGGGTCCGTTTACACCTTGTAGGTTATACCGAGTTCTAGGTGTTCTAGCTTTAAGGTCATCTTTGTAGCCAGAGAGTCGAGTTCGTTCCGTCATTTGCTCTTATGGTGGCACTACACTTGGCAGATCTGGGCAAATATTCGCCTTCTATCTATCATTAAAAAAAGTGAACTATTTCGCATTAGGCATAAAAAACATTTTGTTTTCATCCAATATCGCGAAAATTTTGACAAATACGCTAAGTGAAGTGCCAGCATTAAGTCTTTCCCATTGCCGTTTGCTGCTGTTTAGGACGGACCTGTCGTGTTTTGGGCCCATAGCCTTTACTGAGGTTGTTACAGTTTACATTTTTTTTTTAAATCCAATGATCTTAGGTAGGTTGTAAGTAACGAAGATTTTATTTAGGATTTTATTTCACGAAATATTTTTAATAAGTAAAAGACTGAAGAATTTTCTTAGCTTACCTTAGGAATCCCAGACTTTTTAAAATATTTTTTTAAACGATTTATCGTCTGCCTATCCTTTGCCCAACTATGTTAGGGTCGGCTTCCAGTCTAACCATATGCAGCTGAATACCAGTATTTTACACGGAGCGACTGCCTATCTGACCTCCACAACCCATTTAGTACCTACTGGGTAGTAGGATCCCCCTTTGGTAACACTGGTTGTCAGAATTTCTAGTTTAGACTAAAATATAGATGTTCCAAATACTTATAAAGTTATTTATTTACTTGCCTACGTAAGGCAGAAGCTAAAGTATCAACCAGTAGCCAAATCATTGGTATGCATGATATATAGAAACTACCATTAATAAAAACATAACGAAGACACGCCATAACACCTGCCAAATGTTTATTATTCATTGATGGTTATGTTATTTATAAAGTTGTGTGTTTTTTAATTATTTATTCTTCGTTCATACCTACCTAGGTATGAGAAATGACGAGATGGCGAAGTGGTTAAGGCCTCGCTTCTCATGCTCGAAGTTGTGGGTTTAAATTCAGGATGTGACTTTTTAAATCAAGGAGCTCGAAGCTAAATAATAACAGCCGCTCTGGTCGATCTTCAGGTTAAGCCGCGCTTGCCTAGGTTGGTCCGTGGTTGGGTGACCATCCATTACATACCGAGTTTCCTCCGTGCCTCGGGAAGCACATTAAGCCGTAATTGATTCCGGCTGTTATTTGTAGATCTTTGACAGTCGTTACATCAACCTAGCCTTTTCCCAACTATGTTGAGGTCGGCTTCCAGTCCAACAGCTGAATACTAGTATTTTACATGGAGCGACTGCCTATCTGACCGCCACACCCAGATAGTTCTAGGTAATACGGTACCCCTTGGTAAGACTGGCTGTCAGACTTTTGGGCCACTAGGCTGACTACCAGTAACGACTGTCAAAGATCCACAAATGACAGCCGGGACCAACGGCTTAACGTGCTTACCGAGGCACGGAGGAAACCCGGTATGTTGTTATGATGGTCACCCATCCACAGACCGACCTAGGCAAGCACGCCTTAGCCTTGAAGATCAACCTGAGTGGCTGTTTATTTAGCCACGAGTTCCTCTCGTGAGTTTAAATTCAGGATGTACCTTTTTAATTCATAATTTATAGGTATGTAGAAGTTTCTAAGTTTACCTTAGTCATTATTATTAACACTAGATATTATTATTATTATTATTGATAATGTTATTGATAATGTCGGTTTAAAAACTTATATCTTAGTGATCTCTGACATCAGCGAAGGAAAACATCGTCAGAAAATCTGGACTTATAGGTACTTACCTGGTAAATAATATTCTGTTCTTATAAGTCAGTGGTAGAAGTTGGACCTATAAGTTATAGGTACACAACATCACGCCTGTAATCCCCGAAGGGGAGAGAGGGTTAGCTAATAGTACAACCACATATCACCAGTTATGTTAAAGTTCAGACACAGAGCCAGACTCCGTTCCTGCAACTGAGAAATTCTTGATAGAAAAACTCAATAACACTTTGCCCGACCCGGGAATCGAACCCAGGTTCCAGCACCCATATCACGACCCATATAGGTACCTAATACACTTATGTTCTGAGTTAGAGTCAGTGTTATTTTATAACAGCTAGTGACACGATGTCCTCGGTTATTTTTACTGAAGTACTTTTCTACATATTTTTGTATAGGTTCTTCCCCATATAAAAAACAGAGGCAAGTATTTTGTTTTTTTATTGAGATTATTTAAAATGTCTCTCCCTCTCATAGAGAGGAGGCCTGTGTCCCAGCAGTGGGAACATTAATAGGCTGATTATGCTTATGCTTATGCTATTTAAAATGTCAATAATCAAGACTACACTACAAACCCAAGGAATAATCTGACAGAGAGCGTAGACAATAATTATGTTGATATAGCGTGTTATTATCAGTTATGTTAAAGAAATAAATGGTCAGTACTTATCCAAAATGCTTAGGTATTGCGTTTTCTCAGAAAAGTTATTTCTAGATTATTCTAAAAATATTATTGTCGTTTTCATAAAAATCTTTAGCACCTACCTAAGGTGCTTAATATGTTAGTGGATTGAAAAGAAATCGAGATAATAAAATTAATTTAACTTATAAAAATAACCTAAATATGGCAATATCTATAAGTAAAATAAAGATAGGTACTAAGGTATTCTTGGAAATTAATTACCTCGATAGATGAGGACGTCCGGACTTAAAATAATGTAGGTATGTACCTACCTACGCCGCGAAAATGAAATTAAGTAAAAATTTAACTAGACACCTATACACTGTTTAAGTATTATTTACGAACAATTTATTTAAATACCTATATAGTTTCACTTAAAGTTAAGTAGGTAGGTACCTACCTTACCAAAAACATGGAAAGATAAATTAAATAATTTTGTATTGGTAATTATAGGGAAATAGGTACCTACTTGCTTTAATTTTAGTAGGAGTTTAATTTAAACGGTAGGTATAGTTAACTAGATAAATTCATTTACCGGATGAAGGGATTGTCTATAATACCTATGTTAAATTAGTTTATTACGTATTTTAAAAACTTCTAAGTATTGAAATTCGATTATTTTCTTAGTATTAGCTAACGGGCAATTGTACCTACCTATTAAAATATACCAAGGTATACCTACGTAAGGTTTCCAAATTCAAAGTTTGAGAAATATTCAGTCGTTGTCGTGACCCCCAAAGATTGAGTCGGTGTGTTCGTTCCCATCTTATAGGATGTTTGTATATTAGATATATTTCAGTGGTAACTTGTTATCTCCTATTAAAAAGCAATGGACTTTTCTTAATTTATTTACTTAACTAGCTACTCACTCAATAAAAATTAATTGATACGTAGATAATGTGATTATTAGAGGTTCTATTTTAAGTCGTTGAGTGAGGACGGTACTACCTACCAACTTAGGTAGGTACCTCTAATTATGAGCGAGGTAAGGGAGAAATATCTTTTCTACTTACCATCTAAGAAACCTCAACAAGATTGAATCTAACTACCTACCCAGTAGGTACCTACCATGTAGATAACTTACTTACTTATTTTATACGATAAGATTTTGAATGTTTTCGAACCATCATTTTCTTTAAGTCTGTAGGTACCTACCAGTTGTGATAATTATCTATTTACCTGTTAAACATTTATACAGTCTTTTCTTTTAAATTAATTAGGTATTTATTACAGTAGGTATGACAAAACTCGCTAATTAACAACCATATCATAACATGGCGTGTCCGTCATCCACAACATACAACGACTTTTTGACCAATTACATTGACGAGACAATCATCTCGACCAGAAACAAAACAAACGCGTTCCAGATTCAAACGTAGGAATCCGCGCAAAAACAAAAGCGCGCGAGACCATCGACAATTAAACGTGTGTAATTAAATGCGGGCGGGGCTTCGCGTTAATGAGGGGCGCTCAGAGGCGGCGGCGGCCGTAATCAACATTAAAGATTGGCGGGAGATGCAGCGCCCCGCGCCCGCGTCCCTCATTACTTATACAAAATACTTAAGACGCGCGTCGTCCCGCTCTCCGCGCGCTAATAGCTCGCGCCCACTCGCTATCGCCGTCCCGCTTCGGCCGGCGAGCGTAATTAAGCGCTCGCATCGCCTCGACTCGCTCGCGGCCACGCCCCCAGCGGGGCGCGGGGCGCGCGGCTCGGGCGGGGGGCCGCCGCGCCGGCCGCGCAGTGTGCCGGCGACCGTTGACTGTGCAGTGTCGCGCGCGCTGCGACTAACCGCACCCCGAAACGACAAACTCACACCAACAACACAACTTTAGTTCCTCATTAACAGTTACAGTGGGTGTTTTGGTGTAATAACGTAGTTACTTGTGTTTTGACTGACCGCACTCGAGTGTTACAAGTTCTAAGTTCTGGATACTGGACAAGTGATTAAAAGTGACTGCGTGCTATGCCGCAATTAACAGTTTAGCTGCGTTCTGCGGGCGATGCTCACAGGTTAATATTTACTTTTTAAGTTTTCTTATAGGAATCCGATTGCAGGAAGGATCTGTTCACCCCGAACAGTCCCTTTTAGTTGTGTTGGAGAAAGTGGGTAACTTCAAAACATTGGCATCGTTTTCGGGCGAAACAAAATTTGTACGAGAAGTTCGTTAAGTTTTTCCGAAGTGGTTTTTGTCGGGCCTACGTGAAAATTCTCGTGATTTTCTCACTTAGCCCTTATTAGAGTTTTCCCGGATGTGAAAGAACTGGCAGTTTCTCTATTTGGTACTGGAAAAGTATCTGTCTCGATTAAGTGGTAACTTTCTTTGCAATACTTTATGTAAACAAAACATTAAATTAAGTTTATTTCCATGCATCGGACTTGTGTATCTGGACGATATTCCTTCTTTCCATGTTAGTCAAAGTAATGTTGTCGAGAAGAAAGCGGATAAAAAATCCGCAGACTTCCGTAAATTGCTAATTTGAGAAAGTTCTGAATACGGTCTCAAAACAACAAGGGTTTTCAATAACAGTCGTTAATTTCCCTTTATTTTCCCTCTGGACCTGTATTTATTCACAATTTTAAGGTTTTAAACCAACTTTCATTCAACAATCTCATTCGATAAACAATATTATTTTCAGGAAAAACTAATCTCGTCTCAATTTGATGAATACCTACTTATCACGAAATAAAATTTAAAATTTCATCTAACCCTTTTCTGCTACGGCAATATTAATTCCCATCCCCAGACCAATAGGTGCTAAAATTCCGTTCCCAGTTGAACTCGGCGTTCCGTCGCACGCAAAAATCGTAAACGATGTTTAGTTTAATAGTTTTCTTTTGTAAAAAGATAAAACGTGGCATTAACTTCGTTTAAATAGCATTATTTTAAGAACAGACAGACAGTGAGTTCCAACAGTTGGTTATATTCATTTTATTGCACTTTCACACCGACTTAAAATGCCAAACATTTTTAAGATTTGAGCGGAATTTACGATACCTACTATCTTGATTTTGCACGTCAATTTCTAATTCTGTTATGATCCAAATTTCTTAAATTGCAATCTTTGTTTTTGATTAAAAGTGGACCTGCCTACGCAATTTTAAACTCGGTATTTAAAAAGATTTATGCTAAAAAGCAAAACAAAAAACGTCCCAGTTTTTTGTTTTGCTTTTTAGCATAAATCTTTTTAAAACCTTTAGATAAGAGTACAAAATGCTCGAAATTCCTTAGATGATCGATCTCGTAATTACTCTAGTGACCTGACGATCACGCCAATGACCCCTGGACAGGCAGTACCATACTATTGTGTACATAGGTACCTACAGTTAGCGGATAACAGTACCTGATTCTAATTCGAAAATAGTGTTTTAATAGGAAAATCAACTGCGAAGACCCTTCTTTCCACACTCATTTGACTAGAAGACCCATTAGACTCTGATTGACGGCGATACGTGGAATAGCAAGCCTTTTGTCTTCCAACTTTCTTAGATTTAGTAGGTACAGAAGTAACACATGTTAATCATAAAGTAGGTACCTAATCATGTTTGTTTAGAATATTGCCAGGCTGACAACAAAGAGATCGTGTTTTGTCTTAAAAACCCAAAGAATCTTGTCTTTGACACCTTTTCTTATTTGATTCTGAAAGATAAGAAAACTATCAAATTACACATTTGTTTATGTTCTACGAGATTTTTTCGATCGAATTTTTTTCAATTCGTCCTTTTTAATTTTACAATTTAGTGACTAAAGTCTCTCAGAGCAAACAAAAAACGTTGCCATTGTCAACAACGCAGAAATTGCGATCTTACGTTTTACTGATTTGGCCTTAATTTCGATTAGTTGAAATCAATAAAAAGAACTTTTTAATCAAGAAGTTAATTTTCCTTTAAGAAATCCAAATTGAAATTGCCGTTATTCGCAACCCGTGACATTTGATAATCGCTATGTGAATACCGTGTAAAAGAATTAAGATCTTTAATTCTGCTTTAGAAAATGCTTATAAATCAGGGATTCTGTATTTACACCAATATTATTTTACATTTAGACATTTACCTACTTCGTTGTTATGGAGAGCTAAATTAAGTACCCTCTTGGTTTTGTTTCGCCGTTTTCCTGTCAGTACATGTAAATAAATAGGTACTAGGTAAGTAGGTATAATAAAGATAATATATGATGTTAATATCTAGGTAGGTATTGTCTTAAGTATTCACTTAGCTTTTCAAAATGACCCTGCACCTACTCAAGAGCCCATAAGTATCTAACAAAACGCGATGTTAGTCCAATCTTAAAACAGAAAAAAATACTAAAACCCAAAAGTAATTGGTTCATTAAAAAATGATCGAAACAAATACCTATTCCAATTAACAAACTTCAATCAGCGCTCAAAAATTCAAACAAGTACCCTTCATGCGCCTGGTGCATTCCCGCGCAACGGGCGGCCATCTTGCGCCGAGATTTCCCGATACACATTCAGGATAGATCCATTTATCAAAGCGATCGATATCTATCGCAAACAGTATTTAATTTATTACTGGTATTATAATTGATTTGTGCGTAGGCGCGTAAGGTTGGTGCGAATTATACTGATAATGGCGCCACCAAAGACGTTATGGTAATGGGACCTTATAAGCATAACACTTACTTGAATAGAGAACTCCTTTTTGATTCAGGAGTCCTAGTACATTTCTTTGTACTTATGATTTTGTCGATGACATTTTTGTGAACCGAAATGCATATTTTTATTGACAAACGTAAGAAAAATTGGTCGACCTACGTTTAGATGCTGCCTGCTACTTTTGCGAAAACTGTTCCATGACATTTTGAAAAAAGATGCAGTCAAACTTTAATTATAACCCTTATTAATTGTATAGGTGCATAAATGTGTAAAAATATACTTGTTTGTTACTGTAAAAATATACTAATTGCATCAGCCATTATGCCGTATTTTCTGCACTCCTTTTCTTATTCCTGATGACAAGTAATTAAAATGTCAAAGTACCTATAAATATGTATAAGAGATGTATATGTCATTATGTACCAGACCTATGATTATTTACAAGTTGCACCTTTATGCAAATAATGTAATAAATTAATGCAAAAATTACACTTGCATTAATTCTAGCTAGCACAACTAAGTTCGAAGTAATATGCCGATAAAATTAATAACATTGTCAAAATATTTATTAAATATATAATTTACCACTTATTAACTGCAGTTAGTTAATAAGTGGTAAATTATATGTTTTTGGCAATTTAATGATACTTCAGTTTCTTTACCTTTTCTGTCGAGGAAAGAAAGTTAAGGCTATTTTCACTGTTTTATCTTGAGCCATAGGTATTTACGTTTAAAAACATACCTTATTTGTTGTTTTAACAAAATACTTATTAGTCGAGACAAAACTTCCAAAACAAACGTAGCAGTAAGATAAAGAAAGACCATCAATAAAATATAGTATTTAAATAGCTTTGTTACTGTATTTATTATATTTCCTTATTTACCTTCATCAAACACGTGATTTCGGGAATTTCAATGCCTTAAACTATGAAAGAAATTGATGTTTATTTATTTATTCAATGTGATATGTTATATATATATGTTATGCCCTATAAACCTACTACATCATGTTCTGTCTCTTCAACGAATCTCGAAAAAGCAAGTCGAATAATATTACAACATGTAATCGTTTCGAACGTCATGCTTCTAGCAACATTTTGGTGTATTAATTAAATAGTATACGCGAGCAGAGCTTGTAAACGAGAAAAAAAAACGAATTGTTTATTTATTATGTGTTACACGAAAAATAATGTCACGTAGGTAGGCATTCGATGTATAATTCAGATCTCGAAGTGTGATTTGAAACCAAACAGTCGTCGAGACGAGTATTAGCAATTTTAATGTGTTCAAAACACTGTGGTAATAAGCTGTAGGTTTATCTCGTTATAAAATCAAGCTGGAATTGTCTATGACTCCAAGGGAATTTCTACTTAAAGTGGCATATAACACAATGTATACCGAGTGTTAGACTTATGTGGTTTGTTCCGGGTCCGGATTACAATAAAAAGATAAGCATTTTAGGGTTTTCTTTGATATGATTTGTCTATTTGATTTACAAGTAGGGCCGAATACAATGATAATTTCGTAACGAATAGCAAAATTGCTAACATTTTTTTCAACATGATCATTGTAATAATAAATATTGTTTAAATGATTTAAACTAGACCGATATTACAACATAAAATATACTAATATTATGAGGCAATGTAAATAAACAATTTAAAAAAAAAAACCGGATATTTGTTCGGTTTGTTTTTAAAACAATCGGTAAGATAGACTTAAAACATTATTTTAATTATTTAATTTAAATTTTGAGTCGGTAACCTACTTTTATAAATGTACAGTTAAAATAATATTTTAAATAAGTAGGTGCATTTAGAGTGGCGTGGTGTTAAGTGTGCTCGGCTATGAATAGAACCACCCTGTCACATTCCGTGGGTGGTGCAGGCGAAACTGAGGGATTTATTAGGACGGGCAACAATAACTACCTATGTAGCTATTATGACATCACTCTGAAATTACCATTAAGCCTAAAGTAGTAATTATGGCAACCTACGACAACACCTAGAATTACATGCGCATTGGAGGGTTAAAATTGGTTCAAGAAATAGGAATTACGGTAGAAATGTAGAATCGTTCATGGCAAGTTTTATTACGGGAACTTTTTTAGCCAAACGAAAATGATAGTTTTATTAAAATTCGGTTGATGTGTGCTATTCAGATTGTAACTTAACAAATGATCCACCTATTAAATATAATAGATCATTTATTTGTGTCGTAGTTTTCCGTAAAACAATAACAAATTATGTCCAACGCAAATGTGTATCAAGCTATTCAACGAGTCATAAAGCGACCGTTTCGATCAATTTCCATGCCAGCATAATAATACGTAATTTTATCCTGAAGAATATCGTTTGAATTGCATACATTTCAATAAATGTATTAGTCATATTGTAAAATGGTCTAGAAAAATCTGAAAAAATAACGGAAGCCTTTAAGAGTTCGTTTATTAAACTTCGTACACCCAACGCCATCTATCGGGCGGTAGTGGAAGCTTTTGTCTGAAGAGCGCGCGGTTCCTTCAGATTAAAGTATTCTTAGTTTCTTACTGAAGATCCTCTAGTTATGTATACTGATAACTTGTAAGGGTTCTCAATAAGAGGTTTTAGGGTAAATTAGTGTTGTTTATTTTATTTTTCTGTGGTTGTTAAAGTTACTTAATGTGTTTTTTTTTTCACATACCTCCGACCATATCTACTTTGATTTGTAACATAATTTTAAGCTCGTGTTTAGTATTTTGTTTTGTTTGTTTTTATTTTTAATTCTTCATTATGAATGTAGAATAAAAATTTGTGTCGTTGGTCCAGTGATCGTAAGCGCGACTGCTGAGCATGAGGTCCTGGTTTCGATTCCCAGGTCGGGCAAAGTGTTTTTCCATCAGTAATTTTTCAGTGGCAGCCACGGAGTCTGGATCTGTGCCCTAGGCGAGCCTATTGCCATCAATCGGGCCCCTTTTACTTGGGCGAAATATGGGTGTACTATTAGGTACACCTCTGCCTAACTCTTGGGGTATTTCAGGCGTGATGTTATGACGCCGAATCAAATTGTAGACGTTTTGTTACCGAAAGGGATACAGTTTACCTTCTGGGTTACTTGGCAGTTTTCTTTCAGGCCTAGTTTAAATCAAGCCGCCATTTTAAACCCATACTTTCTAGATTTAAAGCAAAAACCTGGATTTTAACCATTGTAGCTTTTTTTTTTTACAGAGGAATCTAGATAGAATATGTTACACCTCATTGTTACAAATCAACTTATAATACTAAATAAAATTCAAAATCATCTTAAACTACTGCGATATTCTGTTATTTATGACACAATGCTCCAAATTACGGCATAAACAGACCTGTCAATGAATAATACATCATAGGAGGGTGTAACAACACTTGAAAATTCTGGATTCATATCCGCACACATTATGCTCGTATCACACGATTCCGAATTCTGACGTCACCAAAATGTCTATAGTCTACAAAAATAATACATTTTATAAAGATGTCGGCGACCTGTATGAGGACAACGCCATCTCACCCAAATACATGACATCACACAGTTCCACACAATACTCCTTAACATTCAGCTGATTCCAGATAGGCCATTACTCAAATAAGTCCACATTATCTGACAGATCAAAGGCCTTTAACTCTTTGCACTTACAAAAGCCACAACGGTAATTTTAGAAACAGTGTGACATCAGATTTCTAATTAGCATTGCATTTTTGCTAAATTTGAATCTCGTTTTGTAGTTTTTTATGTCTTTAGTCGTCAATCGATGTAAAAAGCAATCCAGTTTATTGATTTTACTAGCGAAATAATTTACAATAGACGCTAAAGTGTGACTAAATTTTTAAGCGACATTTCATCAATCTAATAAATTACTTGCAAATTGTCCTTTCTATGTGCTTTATAGAAGAGTACGGTTGTCAAGATCTTGAACAAAAGAGTAGCACAAATAGTGGCTTACTTCCTCCCGCGAAAAAAATAAATCGACAAGTCACCGTTATGATTTTGCACGTGTACCCCATTCACAGACACAGATGACCCGAACCGTTTACCTATTTACAATCGTTCCATGTCCGTTATTCTATTTTGCAAATTCAAAAAGGTGTTCTATAAATTTCCGCTCCACATCGGTCGCGTTCGGCTTTTTAAATCGAATGTCAACAAACATGGCGACGTCAAACAAATCGATTTCCGAATTTTTAACGCTGCGTTCGAGCGCCACTATTACAATAACAACTTGTTATTCGTGTTGATTTTTTCCTTTTACTATAAAATATCATTTTTATAACTTAGGAATTAATAAAAAAAAAAACAGTGTAATGGTAAATAGTTAACCGTTACAGTAACAAGAGAGGCTCATGATGTGTCCAATAAAAATTCCTACGGCACTTTTGACTCTATTAAAGTGTCAGAATACGTGTATTTGTGTGTACAACAGATTACGTCCACACACCGGTACCATTTTCTCGTTTAGCGCAATTTATCAGTGTTGAGTGACATCAATAAGTTTTTCGTCGATTTCGTACGTGCTTATATGGGTATGATAATTTGTTTCCGGCGTACGCGGCGCGTGCGCAAGGCACGACAAACTATTACATTCATAGCGTTAGCACGATTTGCATTTGAAATATTTCGTTCGGCTCGCGCCACTAGGGCACAATGCCTTCGGGAGAGGTACATTCAATAAAAGATGTACATAAGTGTCATATCAAATTTCTTGGTATATTTTTCAGCGGCTCGTGCTGTGGATTTCTTTAGCTGAACGATAATAGGGCTCACTTTACGGCGCACGTGCGTGAATAATGAGCATCGGCTTTCGGCTCTTGTGTGCTTTGCCTTATCTATTTAACTCGTGATACATAGCGCGGAATGTATTAGTTAACTATGTAAGTGGATACTTTGTTACCTGAACATGCTTCTTGTTTTAGGTTACGCTAAATGGTGTCATAAAGTTCCTTTACCTTAGAATGTTGCTCTAAAATACAGCTTTAGATTTTGTTAGTGCAAAATACCAAAAAATAACAAAGAAATCTGTTATTAAAACCTTTTTCATCCAAAATAGCGTCCAAACTTCCACTCATTAACCCGTAATTGTTCTCAAAAACTTTCAACACGCGCAGGTGAACGGTTAATTACGCTGAAATTAATTTGCGCGAACATTTTCTGGCGTTGTGGCGTAAACTTGGCGTGGTTGATGCTTTTGTTTTATTGAATAATTGCCCAGAGGTGTTTCGGACGAGACCGACTGGTTCCTTCAAGGCCAGACGACGAACTGGCCCGAACCATTGTCCTTATTCGCGCCGACGAAACTCGACTCGATTCGCGTTACCGACGACAGTTTTTTTTAAACAGTAAGGTTTTTGGGTAGCCATTCATTGTTATGCTCAACTTAAGCTTTTAATTGAGACATTATTATGGTGTTTTAGCAGCGAAAATCTGGATTTTGAGAAGTTATTTTTAGCTTGGAAACTCGGTTCGAGTGTTAATAGCGAAATAAACGCGAATAGTGTCGCTTTTAGCGATAATTGTGCGTAGTTATTGCGAATAGCCCGAGGCAAGGCGCGCGCGCCGCTTCGGTTGACATCGCGCGCAGCTTTTTGATGACTCTGACAAATCCCCTTTTTCGAGTTGTTTCGAATATTGCTTTAGTGAAGAAACGTTTTACGAATAACCTTACTTTGGCTTTACTTTCAGTTTTGTAAAAAACATTTGTAAAGAGAAGGTAAATTGATTTCAACTTTTTAAGTAAACGGAGTCTTTTCAGTATCAAGCTACAAAAACACAATTCGTATTTCAAACAGAAAGGTACGTTTTTTGAGTATCTAAATTATTCAATTTTCTAAAACAAATACAAAAAGTACTACATTTTGTACATATTTAAGGTAGTACCTACATAAGTAAGTAAGTAACCTCTGTATATGTTTTAATATCAAAAAAATTAAAACAGCTAATGATATTGTCTAAGATAACGGCTCATAATCCGTTGTATATTGCCCTGGTATCTGTAGATACCGAACATAAACATTTAATGTAATTTCCGACTGACAACGAGGGCGAACCTTCCTATCTTGATTAAAAAAATTAATAAAGGTTAGTGTGTATTTCAGCTTCATTTTCTTAGCTTACTAATATCTAATATTGGAATTCTGAATACTTATTCAGAATAATCTAATTTTCCAATCTCCTTATTAATTAGATTTTCATCTGAATTCAGAGATTCAATGTCACACACATTCTCTAATTTATGAAGCTTTTCGGAAAGGTACCATCCTTTAAGATTCAATGTCCTTTTATTGCATTCTCAATCTCATAATTCTCCTGCCGTTATCCCAATTATTTGGGGTTGGCGCAGCATGTGTTCTTCTTCCATACTTCTCTATTACTCATAATCTCAGCAGTCACCTCATTTCTAGCCATATCATCCTTCACACAGTCCATCCATCGTTTCTTTGGTTTATTGCATTCTCAATCTAATTCATTAAAAAAACTGAGAACGCACCAATAAAAGAAAAAAAAACCATTTCATCCACTCTTCCAAATTTAAACCGAATCACCCTTCCATATCTATGAACACCTAGCTGTAGATTAAGTATATTGTCGAGCCACTCCAGTTCAGTAATAAACCTTGTTATCTTCCAATAATTAGCGATAACTACCCAAAACGTTATCTACGGTGTTTGCTATTAAATAATCGATAGGTACTTCGATCGATAAACGGTCATTGGCTATGGTTTGGCTGTCAATGAAACCTCCTTAGTCCCGACTTGTATGTTAATTGTGAATTCGTCTTGCTTCTAAGCTCCAGTCAAATGGTTTTTGGGCTGTGTTTTTTTTGTGAACGGTAGCAATAGCGATTTTTTTTATGTCTATAGTGATTCTATAGGTCTGAAAAACTTTTTCAGATATTAATTCAAAAATAACTTTGGTTTGAGCATGAGTGTATGAAAGTTTGGAAAAATAAATTAAATTGCCCAAAAGCTCTAGACGCACTTTGAGAAAAGCTCTAAGTTGAAACTTTTTAGAGAGCTTTTCATTTAAAATTTACACCTTGTTTAAAAAACAAACTTTATTTTGACATTTATATCATTTCCATCCAGCAATATTCTCGTCGCCATCCGCTTCGAAAAACATCCCTTATTTACCACTCAATTTATATTGTATGGAAGTCTTAGCATTTTTATAGATGACATAAACTTAGACACCTCTTCACATACTTAGTTAAGTGTGCTTACTTATTTAGTGACAACGTAAGACTACTGCATACTCGTACATTACAATGAATGTGCCTGCATTCTCATTTAAATTGCACAAAAATACAGGCACACAACGAAAAAAAAAAAACGTTATTTTTGTTATACAGACTCCATGTTTAAGAAACTATCTGCGAGCATGTGTGTGTAAGTCGTTATAAGCGAGTGAATCATTTCATTATGCATGCAAAGCGTCACTTTAATTAAGTTTTGTGTTTGCTGCAATTGTGGTGGACATTTGTAAGGCTCGTTATGAATGGTCCCCCTCATTGTTTTGAGTTCAGAAATAACTATGATGCAGCATAATTTTAAACTGGTACAGAGTAGGTTGAATTCTTTCGCTGACCGTTGAAATCGGTGACTAACCAGTAATTAATAGTGATAATTATCGCAGACACTTCGTGGAATGATTCATTTGCTCATGTAGAAATAATTTGTGGCTTTGCTTTTGATTTATATGAATACGAACAGGATGTGGAGACTAGTTAATCTGTCCTTCGACTAAGGGATTGGGCTCACGATCGCCATTTTTCATCAACGGTTTATTCGGAAGTTGAAAAATGTGTCAGCTACCTGCAGTTTTGTTTACAAAACAGTCGTGTCATTGACCAAGCAGTCGTTCACGTGTTTTTGTGCCATATGCAAGTCTACCAACCCACTTCTTTGAAATTACCTGGAGTTTATTTACTCTTGCATAACACCAGCCGAGGTGCGGCGTAATAAACCTTCTAGTTCCCCAATAATTAAGTTTACAATCGTTTAATTTCCAAAATAATAAAATTGTAATCAGCATTAATTTGTCATGTGAGTGCCGCCATAAATCGCCCCACTTCCAAATTCTTATTTTATTGATAATTAAAATTGCCCGCAATTAGAGTAAGTAATAATTACGAGTAATTGTAAATCAACGGATTAGTACGTCGCAGCGGTGTTTTTTATACCATACGATCTTTATCTTAGTTTATGATTTAATTACACGTTAATATTAGGCCTCGTTATTTCGTATCGAGTCGAAAGGTGTAAAATTTAATACAGACTATTATCCTTAGTAATAAAAGGAGTGGCCGTGAAAACAATTTTATATTTTGCCTCCAATTAACGGGTGTGTAATTAAATTTATATCGACACGTTGGCGTTTTAGTGTTATAATTTTGTTTTAATTAAAAAGGGTTGTGAATAAATCTAAAAATACCCATAAACGTACACAGTACGCAGTCAAAGTCAAACGCAGTAACATTATAAATTGAATGGATTATAAAAGCCTAAAAAAGGTACAAAGTAAGGCGGTGTGCACACTGTCGCCGGAACGCCACGAGCTAAACTGCGTCGGACGGACGAAATTACCCTCTCGGCCGCTCCCATTGTTGGGTTGCCAAAAGCAATAAAAAATTCCCTTAAAACAATAGCACCCCCGGGCGTCGACTGCCGCAAAAGATGTTCATGATAATTATTTTAGAAAATGCGCCGCCTTAAACGCTCCTTGGACTTACAGGTGTGGCTTAATACGTAAATATAAAATATGGCTCATTTATGTCTCACAAAATCATTACACTTAAAAGCAGATGTATTTTTGTTGCATTTGAAATGCCTTTGCTGTAGCGGTTATCTGTTACTGCACGTAAGTAAAAATATTAAAAAAACCTAATACAAAATAGCGAAGAAATTTGAATTTCAGACTAGCTGAGTTTTACAGGACTAAGCATAAAATCTGTTATTTACTACAGACATTTTGATACTCATATAAAACTTTATGTTTCTAATTAAATTAGCTGAGTATACTTATATCTCATAGATTAAGTATTAATAAACGTCCTTATTGATATTTTATATTACAGGAATAAATTGAACATTGATTGTAATTACGTGCTACATATTTACCGTTGATAATGTTTTTATCGTTACCTATTACGAAGTATGTGACGATGACAAATTCATAGACATTGTCACTCGCTTGTCCCTCAAAACTGAGCCTGATAGTTGCTCATCACAACGTTAAGCGCGTTTTAATAACATTTTGGATGCGGAGGTAAGTAATTACTGTTTATATCATCAACACTCGTCCGCCACAATTAAGTCAGTTTTTTTTTTGGATGCGCGACAATCACGTTTTGATTACGGTCGTAAAAACATGGACATGGCCACACTGTCACTAAATAACGATTAACCATAGTCAACGTTGTGTTTGTGTCCCTACGTTTTTGAATAAGTGGTGTAATTTTTATAAATAATTGTCGTGGAAAATATTTTTGTGTAATATTATCATAACTTGGTGTGGTGATCGTAGTCCAACAGATTAATGCTACATAAATAACTCTAATCATTGAACTTGCGAAAATTACGCGAAGCACCCGCAAAAAACGATCACACTTGCTCGCAACAGTTGCTTAAATTTGATTAACTATTAGACATCTAAAAAATAGATTGTATGATTTATTACTAAAGATTTGAAAGCTATCATTATTGCTATTCTCATAAGTTTAATCGCTGGTAAAGCAACCGCTGGCATGTCCATGCTAAATGTGTATGACAATTTACTCGTATTTACTAATGCTCGTTACGTTTAAACGTTGTTTTCGGTCACATTTAGGCGTTACGTAATTGGTGTTGAAAAAATATAATTTCGTCCTTCTCACGGAAGGCCTCGAGTAAACAGATCGTATCGTGTAAACTACGCTTTACAATCTCGGTGTCCACGACTATATCCTATTGTTATGAGACATTTAATTTTCATGAATCTTCTCATGGATAAGCGTAGGCTTTTATAAAGAAAAATAAAGTTTCGTAATAATAAAATAGACCTCACACTATGATAGCCTTCAACGATATCGTTCGTCTGCTGATTACTTGTAGGCTCAAGCGAAAATAGTCCTTATTTTTGAGTACTAAGATCTGTTTTAGATACAAGCTAATTTCAGATGTTTAATTAATGTGAAATACCATCAAGAGATTAATTAGTTCTGTCCCCCATACACTTTGCCGGCTATTAATTTAAAGCCGAATAATTCCATTTACAAATTGAATGTTTGAGAACTCGTTTGTGTGGTGCGTACGTTTTTGACACTGCATGAGCCTACATTCAATGCAGATTTATCGCCATTTTCGCGTAAATACTGACATCAATGGCTGCTTGACCATAATGTTATTATGATAGCCAGATTTATAGTTTCTAATAGAAATAAGTAGTTCCAGAGTTTAAAATTAATGGCCATTTATTAAATTTAAATAAGGGCTCGAAATAAAAACAGCAGTCTTCTCACACGTAAGGCAACAAACTTTAGAAGTAGGCGATATGGGCATGTATCGAAAATATTTATAAATATTCATATTTTATCGACATATTTTATCGATACTTATTAAAGACCGGCTACCACTCGCGTCGTGAGGTGAGAACGATAGCGCCCCCTGCTGGGCGCGTTCACAGTCAGACGGGAACAAACCGAACGGAATTCAAAATGAAGTTATGGCTTTACATTCCTTTTTTTCCCGCGTTTTAAACGTTTTTATTTTATTTTAAATATAATCCTGGTGAAGTTATGACCGTTTCGTACCTGCAGTTTATGTAAACCGGTACCTAATTTGTTAATGTTAAGTCTGATCTTTCTAACCTTAAATAAACTGATCGTAAAAATATATTTTTATTGTGTCTTTTCTGGTTAATGTCTCTTCATTACAGTAGCTGCGTGGTGTGAATTTTACAACAGTAAATAACATAATATGTAGGTGCCGCCATTAGCTGGGAGTTGGACAAATATCGAGTGTCAGTGTTTGCGGTGGTTGAGTAAATATCGACATCAGAGTTTGCGTTCCGCATCACTAGAAGTTGTTTGTCGAAGTGCGCGAGCGCCGCGTCGTGCGCGGGTGCCATCGTGTAAAGGGTTGCCCACTCGACAACCTTGTCGATAAATAGTAAATACACGTGTTTACCTCGTTTGCACTAACAAAATATTTTACAATAGTTCATCTAACCAGTCGTCCATGGTATTTCCTACAACCTTTTCGTTCCTCTCCAAAAATTATGGGCATTTTGACATCTGATATTAAACATCATTTATCTTACTTTTAAAGTGCAGAGGATCATTTTATTCAACAATTAAACTATTGTAATTATTTATCATAAATTCTCAATATGTTTTCCATTAGACTTACTGTCATACCATGTATTTATGCATGAGACGCCCATATTGTTTCCAAAACTTAAATGTGTCGTATCTTTTATGCAATAACTCAGATTAAAATTGTATTAAGTATTATGTCACCCGCAGTAATAGATTTAATATTCAAATAGGAGTCGTGCTCGCATTTAATGTGTTTAATCAATCATAAGTTACGATTAATTACTTAGATAGGCGCGTCCGTCCGTCCGTTTGATTGTTGTGCGCCCGATTCTGTAAGTAAAGACATTTATAACATAACGAGATCCATTGTCCAGTTCTGGGTAATCAAAAGTTCAAGGTTTAATATGAGATGTTTATTAATTAGTTTGGAATGGAAATAACCGGCTCCTTAATCCGTACGAAACTACAATTGTGGGACAGCATTGACGTGACTTGGATCTTAGTGCGATATTATAATTATGGAGCACTCACGGATCCTAATTCGACCTCTTTTTATGCGATGGAATGTTCCTAAGGAGCACTTAATTTGTTAAGAGGAAAAACAAGTGTTTTACTGATAGAAGCCTTGTTTAAATTCTGAAGTGGATCCGACAATAAATCTCTCTCATAACGATGGTTCAAAAGCCAGAAAAATGTCTAGTCAGTATGCGTGCGACGTTTGTTGACGTGTAAGGTCAAAACTGCTGTATTTTTATTACAAAAGGAATGTAGGTATTCCACCCACGCGGTCTTCTACCATAATATTCTCAACTAACCTCATTTAGCAACATAAACATAATTCAATCAACACCAAATGATTTATAAATTAATTCGGTGAAAAATTTAAATATGGCTGTGTAAAACTATTCCATAACTTACCCAATAACAATTATCGAGTCAATCTCCTCGATTATTATGACTTTTCGAGTGATAGATAATGTAGTAGAAAATTAATTAAAAGTAATTTCGATTGGAATCACAGTTACTGCATCGTTTATAAGGCAGAAAGTGCTGGGTAACGGTGAGCGATGGCTGTGGTACTACCGGTTTTACCCGTGCCTGCGCGGGCGCACTCATTATCGCTTCTAGTCTCGTATGTTGGAGCTTTTGTCGAAAATCAACGAAGTTGGAACTCTTTTCATTTGATAGTTCTTTTGGTTGATGTTCATTTGTTTGCTTTTGCTAAGTAATGACTGTGTTCGGTAACGTGTTTGTTTTCTATTGTGTCGGTTTTGTAGCTGGCTGGTAGGAGTTTCCTTATTTCTTTATGTTAATGATTCTTTCGATGGCATTCTAAATTTTGTCGGCCCAGAACTGACCCACTAGTTTGGCGGTCACCAGCGTCCATCAGTTCCTGTAATGAAGAAACAACAGTATACTCAGGACACAATCTTAAGTGCCCTATATTTTATGTAACAGCACCACATTTACACGCCAGAGCAGAGTCATGATGATGATTTTGTTAATGATTTACTTCTGAAGATATGTGTCTTACTTCTTAGGTTATAAATGCCACATTCCTCTGTAAAACCGACCCCAAAGTTTTCGACATCCAGTATGTTCAAAGATATTTCTAATCAAATACGTTTTTCTATTACCTATTATCACGTCACAACCGACAACTTAACATATTTAAGTTGGGATCAAATCGTAAAAAAAGTCCGTGGGTGCTGGGATTATGTCAATTGTAGACTGATAATTTTGAACTAGGTAGCCCACCTACTTCATAGAGTTTTTCTAATATAATAGTCATCATATAAACATTAATTTACGAGAATTTATGACAGAAATATAATATGTAGTAAAAACTTTAATTTACGACTTGAGAAATAATGAAAAAAAAAAATGAATGAATATTGATTTTTGCAAATTGGCTGTCGTGTTAATGTGGAAATTAGAAATTTAATTGCATTTAAAAATACTTTAGACGTAGCCATATTCGTTAAGACTTTCTTCGGTCCGAAATTTCAAATATCATGACGTCATCAGGCTAAGTTACACAGTTGACACAACACTATCAATGATGTTGACATCGGACTGTTTATCAATCATCCAAGCCTACTACTAAAGCCTACTAATTCAGTTAAAGCCGTCTCGATAACGTCATACAATTTGATTTCCACTCGCGTTTAGGCATTGACCAACGTCCATTCATATTCACTATTAATCCATTCATAAAGTTTTAAGTATGTGGCCATTTGGCGATTCCCAAGGTTAGATTATGTATCTGTACCACTACCAATACTTGTATAACCTCCTTAGGTTGTCGCTACCGGTTTTACCCAAAACATTATCTACAGGTGAAGTTTACGTGTCACAACAATCTTTTTTATGTTCAACAAAACCGAATTATTTATGTTACTGCAATCTGATATCAGTTTCTGGTTTTTTTTACTGTTCGTTTTAAGGGTCCCATGTTGTGAGGTGATCATTATTGTATCCGTCATATGGGTGGCATCAGTGGGATACATCTCATAATGTTATATGGTGGACATAAATATTAAGAGTAACATCTTCGTTACTGAATGGATCAGTTGCTTATCATTCTGTGTCAGTAGTAAATGTCTGATAGTCGAGTTAGTGCTTTCTGTTGTTATAGCACTTATAAATATGTCATCTAGAAGATTACCTAATTAGGTAGGTAATATTTTTCAGTGAATTTTTTTATAAATTAATCTGATCAGTTTTGTTATCGTTACGAGTCCTAAGATAGTTCCTTGGGGAACACCGAGCGTCAATGTTAGAATTGTGTTGCAATTTTAACTCCTAAACTTCTCAAATCCACAGTGGACAGTCTTTCGCGCTTAAATTTTTAAATTCTGCTTTGTCACTGTTTAATTGAACTTTAATCATAGGCATATTTAAGCAGATTTGCGTGACAAAATTACATAATTCTCGACAAATTCGTCTTTTGACAATTCATGTTAGCTACCCAATATTTATTTAACACAGCACGAATTGAAACAAGCTTCAGAGTTAATAAGAGCCATTATATTTGCCCTTTGTTACACTTAGGTATTTGCGTCGTACGGGCCAAATGATTTGTCATAACTCAATCTGAGACTGGCCTTGATTATATTAAGGATATGATTCACTCGGTGTTGCAACTGAGCTAATAGGATTACTACAGAACTGCTCTTAACTTAAGAGAATTATGTAATTAAGGCTTCGATGATGACTAAAGAGTTGAATCAGCTGCAACTTTCCAGGAAAATGGCAATAAAAGCTACTATTAAAGAAGAAATCAGTTAATTAACAGAAGCAATTTTGAATGGGGATAACCCAATTAAAACCAGAGCAGTCATTTCGGAGATTGACGATGCCACCCACATGAGAGATCTTGCTCATAGTGAATCCGATAAAATTGCCAATTGACTTCTGTACCAAACACTTAAGAACGTACGTAAAACAGTTGCGTAACATCCAAATATTTATTGAAGTGAAGACATAAATTTTGACTTACGCAAGTAGGAGCCATTACGGCTATCGTCATTGAAGGCGTAGACAGAGATGTGCTAGTGTAAATATGTCTTCAAGTGTCAGATTTAATTCTGGATAATTAATTAGACCATAGAACAGTACTCTTTTGTGTTAAATGTCTATGATAGAATATAGAAGAATACAGAGACAGGGTAACACAAAGTAATAACAGAGTAATAATTGCCTCGTTGCTCTAGTGGTCGCAAACGCGACTGCTGAGCATGAGGTCCTGGGTTCGATTCCCGTGATGGGCAAAATGTTATTGGATTTTTCCGTCAGGGATTTCTCAGTAGCAGCATCGGAGTCTGGATTTGTGCTCGGTTGATGGCAATAAACTCGTCGCCTATTACATGGGCCTTAAACATAACTGGTGAAATGTGGGTGTACTATTAGGTACACCTCTGCCTAACGAAGTAACTAATTTGTCATATGGGTAAAAACCCATTGGACGAACTAGTTATAAAGTTAAGAAAGGTTTCTTAAGTTATAAAGAAAAACCCAAAAACTCATCTCTGAATCAGAACCACGAAGCTACGTCAAAGCGAAACCACGACTTTCCTCGCCAAAGTTATGTAACTTAGCAATAACGTTTAAATTAACATGTATATGTGCAATATGCAAAAGAGTAGCTAAGTACCTTCAAGTGTTAGATATACGAGCTCCTGGACTATGTTCAAGTACCCTCAAGTACAAACTGAACAGGGCTCTTGACGTAATCATTAGTTAAGTCATGAATATTGATGTAATTATGAAAAGGTTGTTTAAATGAAGATGGTCGTTAGTGCCTTTATTCGTTTTAATTGGGATTTGACATTTTGTATTTGAGTGCTTTTGTGATCTACATATTGTATTGTATCTGTAAAGGCACTCTCACACGGTATAAGCACAAGGCACAACGATCCTTAGCCAAAAAAGCTCCTAAAACTTCTGCTAAAATGACATACATAACTTCACGCATGTAATCCCCGAAGGATTAGGAAGAGCACATTTCGCCAGCCTATATTTTTTAAGTCCCATGTAATAGGACTGACCCGAATTTGGAACCCCATGGTCAACAGTCGCGCTCGCGACTACTAGACCAACGAGCGCAGTCTTCTAAAATTATTGCTTCACAAATCAATGTTGCATTTGCATAACAGTCTCGTGAATCGTCTCAAACGCTTCCAAGAATTCAATAACCTCCTAGCCTTATCCAGTATCACTCAAATATTCATAAACTTCGTGTGTATCCCACCTAACACTACCAACACTCATTGGCACGACTGCAGACGCAATCAATTTGCCATTATTTTCGTGAATCGATAAAGACAAGTTGTAAGTCGTTACCCTATAAACGCAACATTTAAAGTTACGTTTAAGGCTGGACGTAACCCAAGTCCACGTGTGATCGGAATAATTACCGGTCACCTAGTAGGCTAGTACCTAGGTTAGGCTGAATCACGATTACTGACGCAACAGAAATACGGTATTTACATAAAAGTATGCGTGTTCGTGCAGCGTGCTACATCTGTTGGAGTTTTCTTTGAACTGACTTGAGGGAAGCTGCCTTTATTTTTAAGTCTGATTATACTCCCAAGATTCTTATCTAAGATTGCCAGCTAAATGCTATTAAACATTTCAATTACACTTTTCAAATTAGAATCTTTAGACATTCAAAATGTGTTCACACAGATCGGATATCAATCTCAAAACGATTTTGTTAATTAAATCAATACGATCTAAATTACTCGTGTAATTAAACAGTGTAGAATAAATCAAAAACTTAAGTCATTTATTATGTGTATGCGAATTAAAATCCGGTAGCCGTACGAGTTAGCGCGTTCATCGATTTAAACATTTAAATTCGACCGACGGAAGTATCACGCGGCGATAAATTATTTACGACCTTTATAAACACTTAAAATACCAAAAACCATTTCCATTCATAAGACGAACCGAAACGAACTCTTTCGAACGCACGAGCGATACTCATAAAAACCTGTTTAGATTTTGATAATTTTATTAACGATCGAATGCATGGAACGCCGAACGCGAGCCTCTAAACTCTCATATATTACGGCTTTAACACAAATTATACTAGTTTAGAGGTACAACATAGACCGTGCGTGGGTGCCTTAATGTTAAAATGTGTCATAAGTAATTATACGATCCAGGGAATTTTAATGTCTTCCAAATGTCGTCTTCTTTATTACAATAGGAGCCTTACTGAACTGGATCTATTGTATCGAAACTTATTATGTTCGATATGAATAATATCGGTATTAAGAACGTCATCTACCAAAAAGGTATTTTCTATTTTGGGATAAAAAGTGGTAATAAAACTAGAGCTGCAAGGCAGATAAATAACGTGGCGTGGTGCCCTCGAATTTGACAATTAGTGATGTGACGATACGCACCGCGGAGTCTCCACGGCCCACGGTAATTACAGTGTTGTCCATTCACTTTATGTCGTTACCCAGATTTCTACATCTTCTTTTATGTCAAACCAAATTTGAAGCAGAGTCGTCGCAGTGTGTGGCGTAAATAATTTATTTGACTTGTCCCAGCGTTCATTAGGGGCACATTGTCTCACATTTTAATGGTGCTACCTTCCAAATTTTATTACGACAATTTGCTGCAATTATTTTCTAACGATATGAATTAGGAGTTTTCGGTACAATAAATCTCGAATTGTTGTGATCAAAATATTTTGAATACGTGTTTGTGACGTCGCAGACAGAAGACGCGGTCGCAATTAACGAATTGTTTGTAGTCCTTGAGTATAAAGAAGTGCTAAAACGTACATCACAATTACTTCTTACACGTACCTAGCACCATTAGTACGGGCTTATGTAACAACAATATCTACAAGTGATCCGCTAATCAGCCGTCTCTTTGATCTTTAGAAACGTTAACTCCTCAAATTCGTACCACAAACAAGAGAGACTGGGCCTGTTTATTGCTACACAGCGAATCAATTGAACAAACTGCTTTCGGACACTAATAGAAAGAAAACGATCCGTGCGTTGCGTCAGCAGTCAGATTAATTAAACTCCTTACGACCGACTGTGCGTTATTCCATTTAAGTCTCGACGCACAAGTACCTGCTTTAATTAGTAGTTTTCCATTTGTCGGACACCTGGTAAAAGCTATTTGACTTATTAGCTGTGTCGTCTAAGCTGATGGGTGTAAACGGATTTAAGCCTTAAGGTGATTTAACAAAGTGTAAATTAGTGAGCTGCCGAGTTGTCTCCGAGCTGTTTTATGAAGAGGCAAGGTTTTCAGCGCGTTCCCATTGGTCGGTGGAGTGCTAACGTAGCCATCACGCGTGGTACATTTTCAAATAGTTGTGGCCATAATTTGATAGTCTTTACGTCGTTGCTGACTTGTGAATTGGCATTTATTATTTGTCTTTGAACACTCATGCTAATTTATTTTTTAGGTTTAACGGTTTCATCATGTTGTTTAAATATCACGAATGTTGTTAGTGATTCGTGTACATGTATTATTTCCAAATATAAGTTGTTACAAATTTACAAATAATGTTTACACAATTCCCAAGGCTTTTACAAACGAATTTTATCTATACTTATGAAACTCATATTTTATGTCTCATTAATAATAATATTTGGTTCTGAAAGCCTGTGACTGTAAATAATGCTGATTATAATACGTCAAAAGTCAAACCGATGAAGTCAGAAATGACTATCCATCGGCTATTAACTGATGGTCTCAAAGGGCCGAGTCGTCTATTGAATTCAGTCAGAACGCATGTGGAGGACAAATGCAGGAGATCATCCTTCATATTTGACGTGGCAACGCTCCCGACATAATGTCATCCATTTAGCGATACCATGCACTATTATTGTCGTAGCAGTCATTAATGTAAAATCTAATCAATCACTTACAACATGGGGTATTGTCATTTCAATTCTAGTTTCGGTCACTCGTTGGACAATTATCAACTTTCTACAAATTGAAACGGAATTTCAGTTAGTCGATGAACAGTTTTGCAAACAGACGTGTATGTCGGTAGACAGCACCGCTTTTGGTGTCAACCTAATGTCGATAATTAAATTTTGAGAAAAAGACGACGTCAGTTAATAAGTGTTACACGATACAAACACTTTTGTCGCAACACTCCGGCAATTAGCATTCGAACGTGTTAATGATACAAATATGAAATATGGAAACTTCGAACGACGCACTTGAATAATAAGTAAGCAAAGATCTAACTTAATAGATGACAGAATTAGGAAATACCGAATTAATCAAAGAACGCAAAAGATACGATTAGAAAAACACTGAAGTGTACTAAGTGCAATTATCAGTTTTTGTGTGAACCCGGAAAACTAGTGACAAGGAGAGGACAATAACAGTCGTCACTGCACTGACAAAATAAACAATGAGTGGTCACGGTTCTCATTGTTACCACAAACAAGTAAGCTCGATATACATTGAAAATGTAAAGTATTCGGTAACGGTAAAACTAATTATAGTTTCGGTAACGAATCGAACCACTCACGACATGGCTACTTACTTAGTCGACGCTGGAAATGACGCAAAAACTAAATCGTGAGTTCAACACATTCAAAATCTTAGAAAATAAACGATAATATGGACTAGTGTCAAACAGAGCGTTCTTAACTACTCAAGTTTTTTAATAGAGGCCTTAGCACAGTCGTCTATGGTGAAATCAATTTAGATTTAGATTGTTCAATCAATGTATTTAATAATGCTACTGAATTATGGCTGTGTTCTCGCCATAAATTAAAAATTATAAATCATTTATTATATTAACGTAATTAAGTTTTTATTACGATTCAGGTGTTGTGAGCCGCTGGACCAAATATGGGTACTGCGTTATGATTTTTCCTAATTTATTACATGATAAATAAAATGAAGTTATGACATCATTCATACTCGATAACTTGAAACGTCTAATAAACCACTCCTTATTTCTTAGTGATTACAAAATAACTTAACATCTTAGGTCTGTACGTTTTTTCTCATAAGCAATCTTTTAGGCGAGTCCAATAGTGTTGGGCGATTGTCGATGTCGATAGAATGGTGCCCATTGCGAAGTACTACGTGACAAGGCGACGCAGGGCTATAGTACTAGCCAACAAAAAATGATCTCATTTAGTTTCACCGATATCAACAAAACGTGAAAGGTAATTTCATAGTGCATTTTCATTTTAACACGCCTTCAAGCACTTTGCCCTTTCCACTTTCGTTGTTTTTTATCGTCATTTTAAATTAAGTAGGTAGTTACTTATAGCTTTCGACGCGTCAACCTTTTATTTTACATTAGTCTGACAGTTCGTTGGCCGACTTTTTTGTTTGTTGCTGTTTTCCTCTTTTAAAGTCACGATGTTATAATGAGCTAGTTTTCTCATTGCTACCCCCAAAATAATACAAACAAGGGAATTTGGGAAGAGATTAGAGACATGTGAAGCTGATGATTATTCAGCATTAGACAGATGTTCCTTTCATTATAATCGCAGCATTATGAAATATTCACAATTAGTTCCAAATGCGGTAAACTACACACACATGTGACATTATCACTATTTTGTCTTATTGTTGGCGCAAATATGAACCCACACAATTTGGGGAATTTGTTATAATCCGCGTTGACTCCATTGTTATGCATTGTTACTGTGAACGCGGGGATGATAGCCGTAGGGGAGAACACAGGGGGCTGATGAATATAATAATTTAAGAATTTAGAAAACAGTGATCGATCTTTAATATTATTAGCAAACATTGTTATTTGGCTAGTCTCGGCAGCGTCGCGAATCGAACGCGGAATGCATGCATCGTGAATAAACGTTGGCGCGGTCATATGGTGCGGTACAGCGTACAGGTGGAGGCGCAGGCGCTCCAGGCGAGGAGTGCGATGGGAGTCGCTCAAACCGCCGCGGCCGTCCGCGTCGTGCCGAACCGGAGCGGGTTATTAATAATCCGCATTCACGTCGCACGAGCGCGGCGAGCGAGCGGCCCGCGACGACATTCCACACCATTGTACCGGCCCGCTCCGCCCGCGACACTTTTGTCTATTCACACCGATAAATCACCGCCGGCGTCCACAATGCCAGCATTATTTACCTCTAACGACGACCTCTTCGCGCTACATCGATTAATTAGTACAACACTACAGATAAGATAGCCGGCAAAGCGATCGCTTTCAATTTCCTCTCGAGGGGCACTCGGCGTAAAGTGTGCGTTAAGTGCGGACAATCGGAGATAAAACGTGCGAGACGAGACTCCCTTAATCCGGTGATCGAAGATTGCGAGGAAACGTTTTGTCGTGGGGTTGTACGCTCCACTCGCTGCCATTGTCTGGTCGTCACTAATTTGATTGCCCACACACGGCCAGTCGGCTACGCGTTGACGTGGGCGACCGGCCGTTGCGTGGATCCCTAATTAAACCTATGAGATGCTAATGGGAGTCATTCATCGCGAGGTCAGATCGCTTCTCCGGCACACAGTCGCTGCGACACGACTTTTATTGCCGATCTACATAAACATGCATTCTAACCACTAACATTTGCATAGAATTCATGAACTGCATATGTTGACTTGTTTAGAAGTTCAATATCGACAGATCAAACAAGCGAACTGCTTTCCCGTTTTATTGAATTAACCGTTGGACAGGCGGTCGCGGTCGCCACACGCGACGTGGACTCGACCAGACGCAATGTCATAGTGCTCGTACACATACACTGTTTTAAATTGATTGTAATGTGTACGAGTTGTGAACAACTGTGATTCGAGTGAGGAGTCTTCTGGCTTTCATTACGCATTTACATGGTCATTCATCTTTGACCTCGCGAAGAGACCGTGTCTTCGTCTGCTGTATTTTCCTTTAAAGATATTCCGTATTAACAACATTATAAAGGTATTAGCGCGAATCGCTCGGGGCTGGCACCTATCTATGGCATCGGTCCGGTTAATATGCTTATTAAATTATGTCGATGGCAAAAACCGTGTTTTGCTTTAGGGAGTAATTAGCGGAATGAGTCTTATCATGGGATTTAATCACTGGCTGTAATTATTGGGTAAGATTCAGACCACACTCGCACGCGCCCTTTCGGTTCGCCGGCAGCCGGTTCACTGACATCGAGGTTTTTTGTCATTATTGACTTTTATGAGTTGAGTAACAAGAACTAGTCACTAGGTATCAACCTTACCTACAGCTAGTACGTATGAACACATCTAGATAAAATGCCAGTGAATAAACAATACCCCTTCTATTGTAAGCGAGCGTCATTGTTACTGTTGAATAGTAATTGGTATTAGGGTCAATCTTATTGATTAGCGAACAAAAATTTGTGTACAAGCCATGGGACCGGCCGCCACCGCCCGCATCGGCAACGAACCGACTTTGCATATCAATGCCTATTTTAATATCGACATGCATCATTTCATCTAATTGCATTTCCTCCATATAGATCGACAGATAGTTCTACATTTTATTTAAATAGACAACTGCTAGGGACTGCTAAATATTTATAATCACTTGAACATGTTACATGTCAATTAATGTTACGCTGGAAAATAATTGACGTAAAAACGTTTTCAATTATGCAATAAAATAATGCTTACGGTTTGCCTTATACACCACAATCGGGCACAAACCTGGCCGTAACCAAAAGTAGCTCAGCGATTTTTTTGTCCTCCAACGTGAACGAGTTTCAGATGCAATTTGTTTACTTTGTATCGATACGTCATCATAACGCAATTTCGTAGACAAAGCGCGGAGTGAACTTGAAGTCGCCGTAATTAGAAATCTGATAAAAATATCTCGACCCGGTTTCCACGGCTCCTGTAATTAATAATCCTCACGACGTGACCAAACAGGGAATTCTATAGGCTAGGTCAGAAACTGACTCCTAACATGGACGGTACGGACCTAGATTGACTTCAATCGATAACGCTCTCGACTCGATGCATCATCAATTCCATACTGTTCGCTCGATAAGGAGTAAGTAATTGTACACCAAATAAATTAGTTCCCGCACTAAGTCTCACAATGGTCGGGTGAGACTTGCACATTTGTCCCCTCAGTGCCAGCCGTAGGAATCTGTTCAAAAGTGTTAAATCGGTTAATATAATGATGATGGATGCGGTCCCAACCAAACAGCCCGCAGCGGGGGTGTTTTACCCCACTATACAAATAAAATATTTTTATTATTAACTAGTTTCCTGTCCTATTTACACCCACAAAAGCTCTCAATCGAGCCGTCTCCGTCGCACAGTTTAATCGAAATCATATTTCTGTTTTGTCATTATGGTATCACGTTAAGAGTTCCTCTCTTTTGTCCAGGGTTTCGATTCGTTGGTTTCTTGTTTCCAATGCAGCTTTGGTTGTTTTTTTTTTAATCAGCCGTAGCGGTAAAGAAATGTGAAACCTTCGGAGGCAGAGTTCAGTTGTTCGAGTTTCTTTGGCTGCTATATTGTACATAATATTAGAGTTAAAAACCTGCAGAGTGTAATGTTTGTTTTCCTTCTGTTGCAGGTAATTGTCACTGTCAGTGGGCATGCGCCATCTGTCGCCCAGTAGCGGAATTCGCGGATTGTGTTTTTTTCTGTCCGCCGCTGCTTTCTATGAATGGAAGCCTGACGATCCCCATAAAAAGGTGCAACCGTGTCAAAATCGAACAATATTGTTTAAAATTTAAGACAGAAACATATGAGTTTCTTTCATCATCGCGAGCTTACCTGTGGGGGCTCACAAAAAACACCGCAGGTAGCCCATTTGTTTGTTATTAATTCTCGCGTCGAATCTTGTTTTTTTTTACCGTCGACCACTCTAATACAGTGAGAATATTAATTATAATTATAAACGTAGCTCGTCGTGTTCGTTATAAGGTGCTCTCGTAAAGTTTTGCTTTTAAAATTTAAATCTGATCGTTAATCATGCGACAATGTCGGTTTTATCTTGATATTGTGTTTTTCTAATTTATTGTTTTCTCTCACTGACTTGAATCTTAGGACCTCATGATTTACCGTTTTTGGGTCTTTATAAATGAAGATAAAGGGAAATCTTATAAATTGATACCGTAACGCTATTGCGACAGCTAACGATGAATCAAAAGATTAGGACATTGATAATCCCGGATAAATCGAATTAAAAAAAGATTTGTTTCGACTTATAATCTTATTAGAACTAAGCTACAACATTATATACTTAGTCGATATGCACTAATAGGTACGTCCGCTTTTCAATTGCAATAAAAAAAATTCTAACAATACTGTAGACACTGATTCAGAAACTAGAATGCCTATTTATTACGCCCCACAATTAACACTGACATTGTAACCACAGCTCTTCGAATATAAAAGTCGTTGTCAGTAATCGCTTCACTGTTCTGTACCAATAATAACATTTTTATAACGCGAAGACATTGAAAAGGGGGGTTTTACTGTAAGTGGCCGCCGCGAAGTCGCGTCGTCAGGCAAATTATCAGGAAACTCCCGCATACGCTTTCTGCACACACTAACTGACATTAAAAATCATACTTAGCGACTCCAATGGCCGACCGAGCAACAATACAACATGCTACGTAATTGAGCAAGACGCACATTGATCTTTAATATTCCATTAAACCAATTGTATGCCCACAGCCGGATAGGCAATCATTTTCTAGTTTACATATTGACATGTCGTTTGCAAACTAGCGTTTTCGTGTTATGGCTCCTTGCGTTTCGAGGCTTTAATATATTGCTTTAAATGCAAATTGGAGTGAATCGAATATAGCGAAAAATGTATTGCAGCTTTTAGTATTGACTATCGGGAGCAAATGCATGGTGGTACTTCGATAGAGCCCACATGCGGTCGCGTTTACCACTAGCGCATTTTTATTGCCTTGCATGTACAAATGAAACCTCATTTTTATCCAATAACTTTTAACTAGTTGCCTTGACTTCCCGAAAGTGCAAAACAGACCTATGACCTCATTCAGCCTATTTCGGCTCATGCAAATAAATTCCTGATCGTGACAAAATAAATTGAAAAATCTGTTTATCATCCTTGACATTCGATCTGTTTTAAAGCTTTGAGACAATACCTGCGGTTCGACATTTATTTTAGAAAGTGTAATGTATTACCGCGTTAAACGCTCAACGTGTCGACGTCAGTCAGCGTTGTATGCTCTCGAGGTGTGGTAAGGGGTCACCATTAGCTCCTTCACTAATATATCACGACTCGAGCATTACGCGTCTATCGCCCCCCGTTTAGACGCGAATTGTCTGTGGAAAGCACCCATTGTGACCAGTGAAATTTATTTTCTTCGCGTCGTGGGAATGAAGCAATTATCTTCGGCAGCTAGATTGAGATATCGAAACGAATTTAGTGCTCTTTGTCAAGATAGGCCTCGTCGAAAGGACGACTATGAAGACGTCAAATTAACGATTGACTAAGCATGTAAATAGTACTAGGATCGAGCTATGAAATATTTCAGTCTCCAAATGTTGATACAGTGTCGTCAAGTTCATGCATGAGAACGACGCTGACTTGTGTTAGACACATAATAACATATCCCGTTTATTTCTATGATCTGTGAATCCAAGGAAAACACTTGGAGTCGAGTAAAATAAATAAAAGATGGCGGGTGGAGCTCGCGATACTTCTCAAATTGAATATTAGATTGAAATTACGCGCTCGGGCGGCTCTCTCCACCGGCTTTTGTTACGCGAATGATACATAAAGCGCGCGCGCATACAAACACAGCAATAAGAATTTTAAATTAGCATTCTTTTTGTGTAGCAGCCACCCCTACTCTACCCGCACACCCCACCGTCTTAATAATATGGAGAAATTGAGTTGTTATACACCCTTTTCGGAGGAGGCGCGGGTGCAACGGCACACCTCGCGGAGAAGCCTTTTTGTAATTGAATTTAGATATTCTTTTCCCGGATATAACGACGGGGAGGTCGGACCGCTAGTTCCTCGAATAGGATACATGTAAATGTGGCAATATGAAATTCTCGAGTCGAGACGCTGTGACGGTGGCGTGCCTTATTATTGCTTACTTTTTATTCCTTTTCTGTAACAGAGTTGTATAGATCGGTTCGGAATGCAATAAAGACTTGTATAATTATATCAAATATTTGGATGATACATAATGTAGCCAAAATAGGTTCTATTAATTTGATCAGCCTTCCGAGAAGCAACGTTAGCATGATACTGGTATGTAATTACTAAAGGCTATTAACATCGACCGTGTACAAACATGGCGGCTGATTGTGGGTTTCGTTTTAATTGCGCACACGCATCGCGATACCGAGTTAGAGGTCTCTCACTGAATCCGACTTGATGTATCTGGGGATCGTGAGAACATTGATCAATTATTGATTTTGAGCGATAGGCCGAGCAATACCGGCAGTTAATAACGAAATACAAACATGTACTTAAAGTAAAAATAATTACCATAAAATTGGTCAGAATTTCTCGTACATTTTGTAATGATCTCGAAATAATTCTGTCACGCAATTCCTAAACGAGTAAAAGCAACAGAACTATTATGTTCAGCAATTTAATCATTATCTAGAAACGTGACAAGCAGTGAATTTACTAAATAATTATCCATTCAAATTCTGTCTGTCAACGGTTTGGTAGTTCCCACAATTGTCACTCTCACCTGGTTCCCATCCTAAAATGACATTAAATAATAGTTAAAGTAAGCTAATTTTACAGTGGACATAAAGTGTGCCCTCTCTCCTTTGAGGTAAATTCGTTAGCCATTACCGAGTCGTCACATTACGCGTCTACACCGTAACTTCATTAGGTCGAGGTGTCACTGATCGCGGGTAGCGATTCTTGTTTGTTTTTCTTTTGAACGTGGCCTAATTAGAGCTTGATTTTGCAGTCGAGAGTTTTTGAGCTGCAAAGCTTCCTTTTCCAGGACAGAAGTAGAATCTAATAGTAGTAGGTACAAAACTTTTAATTAGAACTTTCTAAAACGCTTGTTGCGGTAGTTCATCTACCGCTCTCAGTCTGACCCAGTCCATAGATCTCAGCTACTTAATTGTTTCGACATTACATTCCTCCGTGGTCGGTAATTATCGACGACAACACTAAACTTCTGGCTCGGTGAGAAACTTTGTAGCGAGACTAGCGAGTGTTAAACGTATTCGCTTTTATTTCCTCTTGTTTCTTGAAAGTACCAAAACCCCGGCTTTTACCTTTTGTTTATATTAACCCAGAAATTATGACAAAAAACGGTAACAACCATTCAAATTAACGCTAATGACACATTTCTCGAGAACTAAGTCGGCGTCACGCTCATCCACGAGATTAAAACTAATTCGAGGTCTCCCAAATTATAGACTTATAGAGCGGCGGATGTCGCCGCGCAGGAGCGGCGCCGGCGCACCAAAACCGCACGTCATTGTTTTTTGTGGAGAGGCCCCCGGGCACCGGCAGCCTTCCGTACCGTACGAGCTCCGCTGCTAATTAATTATTTCACATGTATCGATCATTAATTACGAACGGCGATAGCATCCACCCGTTATCTACACAATGACGGCCAGCAATTTGTCGATCGTAATTATCTCACAAATCACACGCACCCACAAAAACGGATAATGATTTAAAATCTTAACACGACTCAGGCATTACGCCGCGTAGGCATTAATAGCAGAAAGCATCGAGATCGAATCAATCTTAATCTCGTACAGAAACGTAATCCAGATTTATTTATGACGGAGGAGAGCGTGTGCTATTATGCTCGTCTGCGGCAATTTGCCTCGGAAATTGTCTTAATCGGCCGCTCAAGGGACTATTTATGTATAATTATTTCCAAATTCGACGCTGCGTTTGATGCCTTTCCGCTCTCTTTGAGTTGGTTCGACAAAAAAGTCATCTGTTGCAACAATTAAGCTGGGGAAAAAATAGAAATAAGTATCGAAGGGTCCGCAATAATTACAGGCGCAAATTGACGGTTCGTAAGAGCCATCGGTCGAATGGCGCCTGCCAGGTTACCTGCAGCAACACGCGATGCCTGCCCTCTGCCGGACCTCCACGGACATCTGATACATGCGCCAAATTAGTATTAATCTATTCAAACACAACTAGTCTCATACCTAAAATGGTCTGATTTAAATCACCGCTATAAATTATGTTTCTATCAAAAGTTTTCCTAATAAAAATAAATGCTTTATCAGCATTTTAACTAGGTACCTATCGGGCAACAAAGTTCCCGTCTATCGACATTGTTGAATGAAAACCTCTAACAAACTCACAAGCCTTTGAGTGGGGGCGATCAAAGGTTCGCTCCACAATGACGACAGCCGGCGGGCGCCTAACACAATTAGCTTCGAAAGCAAATAAATCATAAAATCATCTGGTTTATGATCCGATCTCATTCCGAAGATTACTTTGTGCTTTCAAATAATCCACTCTCTACTATGTATTTGTATTTGAACTCAGTACTGTTTCTCAATTAATTAATATGACAAATTAATGGGAAAGTGTTTGGTGTACGTTAATCATCATAAGTTTCGCGTTTCACGCGTCGAAAACGCTTTGTAATTACAAACACACTTGCGTTGCGGTTCCTACAAATTTGCGTTGTCACTTTATTATCGTGTGAAATGAGAGAGCGTTTTTAATTAATAGCTTTCTCCTTAATTCTAACGTACTTGTTGGTATTGTGTTAACCCTGTGCTTACTGCTTACTGCTTGTGCTTACGTCATCCTGTTCCAAAATTATAAAAATCCTTTTAGCAATATTTGTTCAACACCTGTTTCTTTTGTAAATTATTATATGACTATGGAAATATTAATCTCCGTTAAGAAGAATAGTGGTATAGATAAATCATGTATTTTATTAAATAAAGAGCGATTTGGAACTGGTTGGTAATGAAAGAATTTGATTCTCATAGCGAAGTGAAACTATAATCAGAGATATCAGGTTTAGTCATTGACATTAAAAATCTTATAAGATTTAATGTTAGAGGTCTACGCAAGTCCATATTGGGCAACAGGATTCTAATTGGTATTGCCACGTTTGACAGAATTGACAACTATTTACTCAAACCTTTTAATTGACTCTTTAAATGTTGTTACTTTCATAATATGCCTACACCTTCAATTTCACTTATTCCAACATCACGTCTGCCATACCATTACTTCCAAAACATATTGCATATCATCTCTTATTAACCAATTTGCATCGTCAGTTTCCAGTTTATTTTTAAACTGCAAATCCAGCTAAACTCTGCCCCAACATTAGTAGCTCCGCTAAAACCTAAATCTGTTGCTATCTGGCCTTCTCAAGCTGCTTGTCGGACAACCATTACAGTAACGTCTGCTGCGCAAAAAGAGGCATTCCCATCGACTTCAGGCCCATTACCATTAATGAAGGTTTAAAGTTACCCTAACGGTGGACATTGTTCGCTTCGTACCTTACCATGTTCCACCCAGGCTGCTCCTTCATTCCCACGTCTAACAAGGCTACCGTCATTACGGACATTTTACATACATTCCCCCCACTTATTATCAATGTATTAAGTAAATCGTTCCTCTGGACTCCGCTCAATTTTATTTCCATTAATAGCTTTTCAACATTAGTCGTATGCAGGCTCTGGTTTTGTTTTTTGTACCAGTTTATGTTGACCCTCGTGTGGTAAAGGAATGTATGTGAATGAGAGATCAAGAATTGGTTTACATACTACAGTATAGCTCGCGCTTTCTGTGGTAGGGAATGTATACGATGGCAGTTTTAAGAGGTGGTACACCAGTACTACTTGACCCCTCTGATGCAGGTCAACACTTGTAAAATCCGGTTCAAGTAGCACCGGTTAGTTTTCAATTTCCCACGACTGGTGTTTTGCTTCGGAAATCTTGCATAGTATCCAACAATGAGTTAATTAGTTTTCCTTTAAAGTACTAAGAGGTGTCAGAATACAAAATTTAACAGATAATTTTCATTTACAATGGCAGTCTAACAAGAATCAATTAATTATTCTGTTCATGTCTACCTGATAAACATCCATGGTTTTTCCATGTTGTTGTGGGTGGAGTGATAGCAATACGATGCCTACACGAGAATTATCATATTTTTATCTTACTTTGCGACATGTTCTTCAAAAATATTCAAAAATTTCCTTATCAATACCTTCGTATAAGATCGAAACATGTTCATTCAAAACGACCGCGCCAATGGATTTCCGCTGCATTTTAGTTTGAAGTGCCTTCCTCCAAGTACTATTTAAGCCTAACACATTATTCAAGGCTTCACTATCAAAGAGTTATTACTCTGAATATATGCAAAATTCCAACAGGTCCAAGGTACCAGGTACTTCGAGCTTCACCCGCATATAATAGCTACTTATATTTCGGTCCCTGACAACGTCGACTTAATACCTTATTTATTGTAATTCCTCGCGCCGACTTAGTAGATGTTGTTTAATGTGCTCTTACCATGTTTTCGTGAAGAAAGCAGTGTGGGGGTAATTATTTAGCAGTGTTCTGCGGTTTTGTTGGCGAGCGGCCGCGGAGTTAATGAGGGCCTTCGTAATAACCCACGATTATTAATATGACCGTAGTTTACCGCGTCTCTCGTTACTGACACATCCCTCACACTATGCTATTTACTCTCTGCCTTCCACGCTCGCGCGTATTCCCATCCATTATTGCCTTACACGACGTCTAAATTTCAACATTATCTACTTCAGTTTAATTGTATGCACCATTATGATTCCCTAATTAAATGTGCTCAGTTTACATTCGTTATGCTGCTCAGACAACGTAATATGCTACGAACCGCAAATGTCACAGTTTGCAACTAGTAAATTGTAGTTCGAAAGTGATACATGGCTCACGAACTCCCATTCTGCGGATACGGTAATGAGTATGTTGATTGACTTTTCATGCCATTGCCTCTGCTAATTATAGGATTTAATGGTATCCGCGTATTATATCATTGTTAATTTCACTTCCATTGACTTTTCCTCATTAAATTTCTTTTCGATTGGCTTTCTCTTTAGATAAACAAGCGAGATTAGCCAGCGATCATGCACGATACTGTGTTCGTAAATTGGACATTGACAAAACCGTTATTGAATGGTTGGTATTCGGGCTATCAATTACATTGTGGGAGCCTCATTAATGTTTTGAAAAGCGCGCATCTTCATTATGACGGGCTCGATAACTATTGTAGGAGAGTCCGATGCGGGCGTAGCGGTGCGCGTGCGCAGCGTCTGCCGTGCGACTGTATGGCAAATACGTACGAGCAAATTGCGTCAGTATCCACGCACACATGCGCCATTGTATCCGCCGTACTTTTCTCACGCTCACACACCCATGTGTACGTGTAATTTGCACTCGAACGTAGCTATGTAGTACGTTTGTGTGCGTGTTTATCGGAAATTAGTTCTGCTGCAAGCAAGCATCGGGGTATCGGTGGAAATTGACAACACCGCTGATTGTAAGGATGGGAATCTGCGCACGTGTGCCCACATTAAACATTTACTTCACTGAGTGCCACTCCACAACCGCAAAATACAAATTATAGACACATTTGACACACAGTCCTTTTGATTTTGCGTTTCTATAAACTTAAATGATACTTTCGCCCGTTTTATGTGGTATTATCCGGTAAAACACAATGTTATCATTGGTAGCTTGTTTTATGATTAAAACGTCACTTTATTTGTTATTAGCTGAGACAGTTGGTTCTGTCTGTGTGTAAAAATAAAGATAGAAGCAAATTATAGCATTATGGACCATTCACCTCGACTCTAATTACCAGCTCTTTGCATAATTTCCATACACATTAGCACTGCGAAATGATCTACAAATTGCTATTGCTAAGAGCTAGTATAATAATTATTATATGTAATTAGTCTTTTTTACTTTGTCACTTGATGTTTCGTATAATTGCTAGTGATGCATTTCTAAGCAGTATTTATAAGAATCCTGTTTGATCTGTCGTGGAAACCTTTTCATCATAATTGTTAAGAGGATGTCTTGGATGATATTCTATTTTTGGAGCAATTTTCGTTTATCTTTCTTCTCAATACTGAAACTTACCTTCATCATCATCATCATTTCAGCCGAAAGACGTCCAATGCCGGACATGGCCTTTCCCAGTGTTGCCACATTGACCGGTCCCGTAATTATTCCAATTAGTGATTTTTTTTTTTCGTTCTTCTAGAGCTTCTTTACACCCGCTTTATTTTTGACAAGATAGAGGTAGTTATAATTTTATCCATTGGGTGGGGTACTGTCACTTATTTACTACTTTATCGACTTTATCGCATGTATCAGGAATTCAGGATTGAGAGGTATACCCCTATTGATATCTTCTTCTGTACTTTTCTATTTTAATTGTTTTGAATTGGTAGCTGTATAATCTGATTCCTAACGTAGCCTTCAGTTATGAAAATGACGAATCTGTGTTCTTACATTCACATTTATATGCCAGTAGTTTATGAAACTTAAATGAGTCACCGAAACGCTTCAGTTAGAAAACTTTCTACCACAAATAAATATGGAAAATGTTGATGAAATAAGTATTCTCTATGTGGAGAAATGAAAATTGTCTTCACACTTTTCTTCGAGTGACTCAAATAATACCCGACCAGTATACAGGGTGTAACAAGACCCTTAACGAAACCGTCAACCAAGCATTATGAACATCAAACTAAGTAACTTTACGCAAAAATTAATGCTGGGAAAGGACTTTTTTTGGGGGTGAAAAATTACGTTTTACGGTAGGACATGTAATGCACTCAAAGCATTGTGCTGATGAATGGATTGAATAGTACGGGGGCCGTGGAGGTGTTTACGCTAAAAATCTTACGTTAAAAACATGTATTTAAAAAAAAAAAAATGTGAAAAAGTTGGAATTTTGACCCTCAATATCTTCGTACCTAACTAAAAGGTTCCCAGGTATGGTCTAGAACAAAAAAATGATCGCAATGACGGGGAGAACAAGTACCTTTCGGCTTTTCTTAAGGGTCTTGTTACACCCTTTATAGAACCACCAGCACAGCTCTTTCGTTGGCTTCGTTTAAATCCTGGAAGGTGTAGGTGGCTGAGCAGGATGGGCAAGAAAGGAGGTGGGGCATATCCTGCAGAGAACTTCACACACTGAATATAAGTAACAATTTATATACCTAGGAGCTTTATTTATCCATAGATAAAACAGACATTTAAATTAAACCATAATTCCACAGAATAAGGAAACTCTTTCATACCAAACGTGGCTTTACAAATATTTGTATTATCAAGTCCCGTTTGATATCAATTATCAAATGAGGATTACAAGGGCAACACTCGACCGTTGTAATGCAAACAAATGCTAAGGTGTGGTTCCCATGTCATTATAATCTATAGCAAAACCAAGGTCTTGTTAATAAAACTTTGTTGACATTGACAAGGAATTTTGTTCGAATTTTAATGTCGTTTTGACAAGCTTATATCATTTTAGGCGGATATTAGGAAAACTTTGGTGTAATCATAGCTAATATTATAAATGCGAAAGTAAGTTTGTTTGTTACCTTTTCACGCCTAAACCACTGAACCGATCATCCTGAAGTTTTGCATAATTATATCTTCGTTGTGTACAGAAACGTACATAGTACTGCTGTTTTGACATGGAAAGAAAAATTCTAGTGCGAGCAGGGTTTGAACTTGCGACCTTCCGATTCAGTACACCGGACGTCTTAACCAATTAGACCATCGCACCCTGCTCACAGCTCTCGAAATTTTCGTTCCATTAATAACGTCTTACGGTGACGTTAGACGTACATAGTACTTTTCATCCCGAGAAAAAATACCGTTCCCGAGGAAAACAACAATAACGTTCTTATGATAATAGATGGCGCCACGTGTCTTTCGAATCATGATTGAATTATATTATTACAAGCAGAGTGCAACCCGAATTGATTGTCAAATTCTAAATTAATGCGAGCGAAACCACGGTCAAAAGCTAGTAATTTAGATAATTCTTATCGAGCTTGCTAACAATCTACCCCAGACAGCATTATGCCGGGAAAATTTCTAAAATAGCCCCTTATTGGGCACGGATCGTCTACAAATTAGAGTCTTAGTGTTTTTTATTTGCTGCTTACCTCCAAAAGATAAAGACATCAGTTGTATGATTTCTAATGTCAATTGATATGTCAATATTAATTTAGACATAGGTACAAACTTAATCAGTAATTTTCCATACGAATTCTCCATAGAAGCACATGACTAGGTGTTCAGAATTAATCATACTGGTGACAAATAATGATTCATAATAAAAATGTCAAATAGTACTGGCGTTTAGCCTTCGTGTTACTTATCTCCTCTCGTCAAAATATCAAAGCGTTATCATATAATAAATTATTCTAGGAAAGATCGAATTTTTATTGTAGTAAGACTGAAATATTACGAAAAACTTTTTGAATTTCTTTAACATGATGTAAGCTATCATCTCGCTTAAAGAAGATGCGCTAAGGTAGTCAGTGTCAGGTTGTACGTATATTAAAATATGATTCGCGAGCGTAACAAATATTGCATTATAGAGTTATAATCATTGAAATCGTCAATACAACCCTCTTAGTTAATTTATAATTCTTTTGAATGACTTTGTCATAAAATAATCACTGGCTTGCAAACAGAAAAAAAAAAAAAAACCTTAGAAAAATTGAATTTCGCGGGCTACCCTGTAGCTTCCCCCTTAATGTTTTCTTTGTTGAATGCTAATTAGAGAATATCCTAAGCTTTAGAACCGTCACCGTGGAATTGTCGTTCTGACATTTTATTTTTCATTTTGTTTTTTTACTCTTCCCTGAGTTTCCCCTCATGATCATTTAGATAAGTTGATAGTATTGATACATCGATAAAACCCACATTCATACAGATAATACCATCCAAACCAAATTCAGCAGGGTGACTAAAACTTACAAATTCAGTTAACCAATTTTCGATCTTCCAAATTATTTGGGGTCGGCGTAGCATTTTTACTTCCATAATACTCTCGATTGAATGCCTCGTTGGTCTAGTGGTCGCAAACACGACTGCTGAGCATGAGGTCCTGGGTTCGATTCCCTGGTCGGGCAGTGTTATCGGGTTTTTCCATCAGGAATTTCTCAGTAGCAGCCACGGAGTCCGGATTTGCGCCCGGTTGATGGCATTTTATGGGACTTAAACATAACTGGCGAAATGTGGGCGTACTATTATGTACCTATACCTCAGCCTAACCCTTCGGGGATTACAGGCGTGATGTTATGTTATGTCAATTGTCTAGTATAAGTCGTCAAAAGTACATCCATCGTTTCTATGGTCTACTCTTGTAGCCATTCACATTCATACTCGAAACTTTCCTCACGATGTTTTCCTCATTCCTTCGCATCACATGCGCCATGCTTTACAACCGATTTCCACACGTTCAGTCAAATTCAGTTAGCCAATATGTTATAATTTAAATACTAAAAAATATTATCAGTTTGCTCATCCGGTGTAAGGATTCGGGTTTTTTCGGTAAATACTACGTTATCACATCCTGGCTTAATCATTCATTAGTCTGTACTTGATTAATGTTGCGAAATTGCAAATTACTCAGTTTAATTAATATGAAATGTTAAATTCTAACAGTTATTTCTTGGTCACCCTATTAGGTGATTCAGGGAAAACGACTTCCTTATTCAGATAGGGCTTAGTTTGTAAGACAAGTTTCTTCATGAAATTAGAATTTATTCCTTCTTATTAGAATTGCATTTGTATTAATAAGATCTTTTTCAAACTAGGTCCGTGTGACAAATAATAGTGATTTGTAGACGACTTTCAGAGTTAATCTTGTTTTACGATTGTAGGAATAATAAGAATAATTTATTTTATGTGTCATGTGATATTTTTCGTTGATTATCTCGACTGTCAACTAAGTAAATATATTATTTTAGTCCTCGTTAGGTATTTGTAGGACAAGTATCTTTGATAACGTTAGATAACGGAGATGACGGCTTAATCTCGTTTTTAACGAATTTTTATTCTAGATTGCCTGTTTATTTTCAATTGCGTAAGTTTCGGATCTAATCAAGTCTTATTGTGATGGCTATAAGGGCTATTTTTCTGTGGGAATTAACTTTATCGCGATACATTTTAAAGTTTCCGAGACCTAACTTTGTTGGTTGTTTAATTGTAATAGTGTCAGCATTGACATCGTTGACAAGCTGTCATACGGATAAATTGATCGTGGTTGTTTGCGCAAATGTCAGTTAGATAACGATTACTATGTATTTTAATTTGATATAGGTATTCGTGATACCTATGGGAACTCGTGGCTTATCTGTTATCAGAAAGACGGTATTAATAAGTTGAAACATTTTATTGGCAGACAGACTATTATTGTTCACCTCCGTTGGCTCCCAACGGGAAAATATGTCATTATAATTTAAATAGAGGTGTATCCGCCTAATTTAAATAGGGCACCTACTAAAGGATCTATCTTTGGAAAACAACACAGAGTGACACAACGATGACCCTACCTACTTCCGGTTGCGCGCCCGACACAAATGTATTCAACAGTCACCTTCAGCTCTGTGAAACTGGTCCGTGAGAAATAGGTGATTGATTACGGATAGTTTACCGTTCGGTAGCGGTCCGATACCCACCACATATTTGGCTATATATCATGTTAATCGAAGATTTAACGAGCCTACACCCATCTGACTTCCGACTCGATATTCACAAGAAGTGGAAGTTCATTGAAACTTGACGAATCGATCGATGTGCTTATGTGTGATGTAATTTGTTGCAGGAGAGCATGTGATGCCGGCCTTTGACGCTCGGCGCCATGCCCACGCCGCTGCAGCCCGGCGGCCCCGCTAGCGGCCCGCCCCCGGAGCGCAAGCGGCGCCGCAAGCGCGACGATCCGCAGAGTTCAGCCGCGCTCGAGCCTGACGACGACGACGGCGACATGAGTCCCGAGGAAGAACCGCGCAATGCGCCCGCGGCCCCCGCGGCGCCCACTCCTGCGCCCTCCTCAGCACCTGCGCCCACCTCACCCCCTGCCGCACCCGACGCCGTCGATCTCACCTCGCACCGCGACTCTCCGCCGCTCTCCTCCGACGTAGAAAGATTCGACGGCAAGATCGTGTACAACCCCGATGGATCTGCGTACATCATCGAGGACCCTGAATTGTCAGAAGGAGAAACCAGCATGTCTGATCTACCCAAAATAGAACCTGGGTGCATCGTAGACAGCCGAGACAACAACGTATTGGAAAGACAGCTCGATTTCCCACAGATAGCGAGCGCGTTCTACGTGTCGAGAAACCCTTCGTTGTACGGCGCGCTATACGGAAGACTGGCGGCAGAGCGGGCGCGAGCGAGACCAGACGCGCCTGTCATGCACAGCTACCGAGTATTCAGTTTTCGAGGAGGAAAGGACGCTCCCAGACCGCCATCTCCTCTAGCTGAATGTCCGGTCAGCGTTCCAGTCAAACCGATCCTAATGTGTTTTATATGTAAATTGAGTTTTGGCTACGCAAAATCATTTGTAGCGCATGCGCAAGCAGACCATAGTTTATCATTACTGGACTCTGAAAGAGACGCCTTATCGAGAGAGAATGCTTCAGCTATTATCCAATGTGTAGGCAAAGATAAAGAACCACTAGTCTCATTTTTAGAACCTGTTGGTGCCGCGGCGCCACCGCGGTTATCATCATCAGGAAGCCCTAATATGACGGAATTACCAAGCCCATCGCTAGACAAGCGACAAGATTTAATGACGACCGATAGAGATACCGAATCAATGCTACTTAACGGTTCATGCGATGAGAGGAAGCCAAGCCCAACAGCGGCGTGGAGGCCGCCACGGTCGATAGCTGAATCGTTAATGCCACAACATTCCTTGATCTCCGTGGCACATCCTCACACGATAAATGCTTCAGTGCAACCGCGGGCCAGTCCTAATTCATCCCCACCGTTTCAAGCGACTCCACCTGCTTTCCTTTCTGGTACGACGATAGGCGTCTGTCCAGATCATCTAGGAGGACGGCCCTCCGGTGCTGATTGCCCAAAATGTGAACTAATATTAAACTCAGGAAGACTAGGCGGCCCGCTAGCCGGTATGCACAGCCGAAATTCCTGCAAAACCTTGAAATGTCCGAAGTGTAATTGGCATTACAAATACCAGGAGACATTAGAAATACACATGAAAGAGAAACATCCTGAAGCCGAGACAAGCTGTATTTACTGCATAGCTGGACAACCTCATCCTCGGCTGGCACGTGGAGAAACCTATACCTGTGGATACAAACCATATCGATGTGAAGTGTGCAATTACTCAACTACGACTAAGGGCAACCTAAGTATACATATGCAATCTGATAAGCATTTAAATAATATGCAAGAGCTTCAGAACGGTGGCAACCCTGGCGAAGGCACTCTACCTCCTGCGCCACAACACACACCACCAGGCCCACACAAGCCACCACTACCACATCATTCACCTCTGGGTCAAAAACCAAAGCCAACCTTCCGCTGTGACGTCTGCAATTATGAGACAAATGTTGCTCGCAACCTAAGGATACACATGACTTCCGAAAAACATACGCATAACATGTTGGTGCTACAACAAAACGTGAAGCATATGCAGACGCTTTCAGCTCTACACCACAGACAACAAAGCCAACAACAGCTTGAAACCTTACTGCATTTCCATGGTAGTGATGCTCCTCCTCCAAATCCTGAGGCCGCACTCGCTGACATGGCTTACAACCAAGCACTGATGATCCAACTAATGACAGGAGGACCCGGCCCCTCACCACCTGAGCTGGGTGCTCATCTTGACGTTGGACTCAATCCTGAAGCGATGGAACCCCCACCAGAACCAGCTGACCCAGAACCAGAGAGAACATACCACTGTTGCATCTGCAATTGTTTCTCCACGGACTCCTTAGAAGCACTGGGTCATCACTTGGCCCAAGACCGCACGAAGATCAGAGAACAAGAGATCCTGGCTTTAGTTGCTGGCCATTACGTTTGCAAGCTCTGCACGTATAAAACTAACTTGAAGGCGAACTTCCAGCTGCATTGCAAAACTGACAAGCATTTGCAAAGGCTGCAGCATGTAAACCACGTGAAGGAAGGGGGTCCGAGAAACGAATGGAAACTAAAGTTCTGCGGTGGTGTTGGTACTGGTGGCGCGAGCGTTGGTGGCGTGCAAGTCCGCTGCTGCGCGTGTGATTACTATACCAACTCTGCGCACAAGCTGCAGCTTCACGCGGCTGGCGCGAGGCACGAGGCTGCAGCCTTATTGTTGAGACATCTTCGTGAGTGTGCGGCGCGTATGCCTCGAGAACGACCACGAGTGTACCGCTGTGCTCTCTGCGGCTTCGGAGCCCCTCACCGTTTGCCACTGCTGCAACACGTTCGATCTGTTAAACATCTGCAGATGGAACAAATCCATCAGCTCCAACGTCGGTCTGAGGGAAAAGATCCAACGCCTGACGTCGCTGAGCTGTTCCAAGTCATTGCTCAGCCTAGTGAGCTACCGAGCCCGTACGATCAGCAAGATAATGGTAAGTACTGTCCTAAGTATTTCTCACATTATTTTGACGAACCTCCCGAGCACTTACGTATACGCACCTATTTAATTTGTTATGCTTATTATGTAGGCTGCTCGTTCAAAGATAATAACGAGTAATCTAATTTAATTGTATTTTTTTTCACATTTTTAGTCCTCGTTTGTCTTTTCATGTTCACCAGAGTGGTAATAAGGAAATTGCTTATTTGTCAGCTAATAATTTCCCAAGCGTGACTAGTCTATTGTTATTGCACATTAACTTCCTCAAGGCGTTGTCTCCGTAAGTTACAACTTAATGATAATTAGTTAGTTACATAACGAACGAGCCCCACTAACAATGTAAAAGTATTCTAGCTAGACGTAGTGTTTGCTGGTGTCTGCACAATGACGACATAAAAACCATTCACGATCGAAAACCGATTAGATGCGCGTGCGCATTCTGCTCAGTTTTTCTGCTTCGCGCTAGATGTCGCTCGTGACAACCTTTATTCAATCAATAAACGAACGCGACGCAACAAAATATATTATTATTTATTACTCCTGTGCTAAACACATTTCGTAACATTTTTATTCTATAAAGCGTAAAAATCCCATTAAAATTAATTCAACCAAAACCATTACCGGCGTTCGTATCGATAAAGTAATACTGAGTCGACTTATGAATGTGATTTCGAAACGTCACTATCGGTTTCCAATTTAAACCGATTCGTTCCTTAATCAATTTTGTTCTGCGTTTTTTCAAAGTGAACTTCTTTCTGTGGATCGTGTCAACAAACATAACGATTTGTTTGATGTTAATTTGTGAGTATTGTGAGTGATACGAGGGCACATCGTGGGCTTCGTTTTCGTCAACGGAGGCTTCATTATCGTTTATCGCGTGACCGTCACTCCGTGTTCAATCTGAGAGGCAATCTCCATTTTAAGCGATGAGCATTTAGCGAAGAATTCGTAATCACAATAATGAGATAATTACACACGAACAAAATTTAATTTAAAGCGCGCAACATTAGAACAGGTTTCTTTAATAACGTACGCCTTACACGGTGTCGCCACAGTCGGATGCCGTCATTGGTCGGAGGCGGCTCCGCCCCGCGCGCGAGGGAGACGGAGAGAAGATTTGAATTGAGAACGCGAATTTTCCATAAGTACCGCACACGGGACAATGACTCGCATTACGTATGTGGCGGTCGCGCATTAAGGATGATTGCCCCCTTGTGATGAGGCTGCTACATCATCGCACAATGTCGCCGGCCGCATCGCCTCGCGCATGTTTATGGCCACGGTGAAATACGATAAACTCCGAGAGAAATGTGGAGGCGAAAGAAATCCGCCTTACACCATTGTGCGCCTCATGTTTATGCTTATTACTTATTTTCACCTTATTGAGAGAGCCGTTTTAAATGATCGATTTTGATATAAATTTTAGGTTTTCGAATTGCTTACGGTTCATTGTAAAACACGACGATGAGCTAAATGTGTCGTGGAGGAAGATTGCATTCATTTAGATTCACACGCTCTCGAAGTACTCGGATGACAACAAAAAACATCATTCTTTATGTTATGCGACATCATTTGTGTAGCTTCCTTTGAGTCTGTCACTGTTTTACCCCTCGCCTCGGCTACTGATTCATTAGTTACTGTCCCTATCATCAATATGATTAAACCAGAATAAGAACCGGTTTATAATTTAATTCGTTATACAAGACCAGCACCCTGTTCCAAAAGTTTTTTGCTTTGCTGAGCTAAGATCAAATAAAGACGTCTGGGACATTATTCACTAAAAGATTGAAGACGATAATACAATATTTTCAATGAAATGAAATATCAAACTTGAAAATGTATGAGCAGGCTACATAATACAACAAGATTTGTAAACAGAGTAAAGGACCCTAATGGCCGGTTGGGACCACTTTAGCGTATTCAAAATCAACTTGAAAGAGTTTAATACGTTGGCCATTGCAGACTCCAGTTTAAAACTCGAACTCGCAACACCGGTGCGCAAAGACAGTAAAACGTCCAGCTCCCATTGTGTCCCAGACGCCACATTGTAAAAATCCTGACCTAAATCTCGCAAAACAAAACTCACACTGCACAATACTTACTTTACGACGCTATAACGATGTGGTGTTTCCTTAGAAAAGGCCCTTTGTCCATTGACAAAAAGCGTCAGAGATCGCGTTTATGCAGACAAGGTCCTTTTACCTTGCCATTGTTCTATGCTCCTACCAGACTGTGGGACGGCGATATTACATCATAAATAATTACATTCACTGGTCACTCTGGAATTAGGGTCAGTTGCGCTATCATTATTATTACGTACTCGGATTTACTTATCCCTCTCCCCTTCATTAGATGTAACGGTTTTAACTGCTTAAAACTATGGAACGGGTTCTCGGACAGGGGTACGACTGGTTTCAGCTTCGCTCGACTGTGAGATAATATCCAGTTTTAATTAAGTGAAAATTCAATGCATTGCTTCGGGTGATTTTTTGCACTTTTGACAAAATTAAGAAGTGGCACAACACTAACTAACAATTCCCAAAATATTTAATTTATGTGAGATCTTTGTATCATTTGTTCCGGATTTATTCTTTGCTAAATCTTAATATTTTATGTGTGGCGAGTACAATAGCCGGCTGGTCTGTTGCCCATCTAATAAAGAATAATTGTAACGTTACATTAACGAATCAGCTCTCCCTCGGCCGTTTCTTTCACCTTCCTTATTTGAGCGTAAACAATGCGGCCCAGCGTCTTTCACACGCTGCCGCGGACTTATCCTTGGTCAAAATAATAATTGCACACTCACATACAGTCGTCTCGCTCACACTCGCGGTCACATACGTCAACTATCCCGATGCATTTGATCCGATGCGAAACGAAATATTCGAAACCTTTTGTAATAATGTACAATGATTGTTTGCTCGTCCTGTATCTTCTTTGTGTGCGAAATTACAATATACTTGTTACGTTAACATTAATAAATCTGTGAATGTGTGCGTACGGGATGGATAGAGCGATACCTTTGTCTTGCCGGGACGTCGCAAACAAAACGAGTCCTACTAATAATATAAAAGGGAAGAATTTTATTTTAACTTCAATTCAGAAAAGTAACAAACGCTCGCACCGAACAATAGTGAGCTTCATTTATAGAAATAATCTTTTTTGTAGATAAATCTCACGTAGACGTAGGTAGACATTGTGGATTTACGGCGTACAGATCTGTATCCATTCGGCTCGCAGATTCCATAGCGGGAGGTTCGTCGTGAACTATTTGCGTTTACGTAAACAAACTTTTTCATTGCTTGTTTTTGTTGACAGACTCTAAGGAGCCGATCGACCAGAAGCCTGAGCTTACTCAAGAGCAAAAGATGATGAGATTTTTGGAACAACACCAGCAGCAACAGCAGCAGCAACAACAGCAGCAGCATGTGCAACAACAATCACAGCAAGGCCCCAGTGAGAGGGAGGAGGAGCGCGAGACTCCGGGACCACACACGTGTCCTTATTGTAACTTTAGTTGCTCGAACGAGTCTCGCCTACACGCACATGTCTCCTCCGTACATGGCGATCCCTCGCGACATTTCATTTGCCCTCTTTGCCAAGATGGCTTCAAGGAACGACCAGCCCTCGAACGACACGTCATGCAAATCCATTCCGTTAACTCTGAAGGATTGCAGAGATTATTATTACTTGTTGACCAAAGCCATTGGTTGAACGGTGGACTCCAATCTCAGAGAGAAGAATCTCGACAAGGTGATGACGAACGGGAGATTTCGTCGCCTCGATCAGAGGGCAGTGCTGATGGCGAAACAGAAAGATGCTCAACATGCAACCGTACTTTCCGAAACGTTGATGAATTGTGTCAACATCAGAATGAGTCCGGCCATCTAGAACTGAAACAAACACCGCAAGGGCCGGGATATGTGTGCTGGAAGAAAGGATGCAACCGATACTTTGACGCGGCTCATGCGCTACAGAATCACTTCAGAGAAGCGCACGCGCGCAACTCCATCACGAACATGTCAGTGTCAGAGAAACATGTGTACAAATATCGTTGCAATCAATGCAGTCTAGCATTCAAGACGATTGAAAAACTGCAACTGCATTCACAATATCACGTTATCAGAGATGCTACCAAGTGCGTGCTATGCGGAAGGAGCTTTAGATCTGTGTTGGCACTTCAAAAGCACGTCGAGACGTCCCACCCGGAATTATCTGAAGAAGAGCTCAATGCATTCAAACGAAGCTTAGCATCGAACCCTTTACTACAAGCTGCTCAAGGTACCGCTTTAGATGCTGCAACTGCAGAGCTCCTTCGCAAGGAAACTTTAAGAACACCCGATGATGACCTAGCAGATATGGAAGACAGAGATTCTAGCGCAACCGTCGCTGATGAGTCCGGTCATAATGACGCCGAGAACTCAGATGACTCAATTATTTACAAAGATCAACAATTCTTGGAAGATTACCTAAATTCCCAAGCGATGGCGGAAGATTCCTACAATGACCCCAACAGAAAATACAAATGCCATCGATGCAAGGTAGCCTTTACACGCCAATCGTACTTGACTGCTCATAACAAAACACTTCTCCACAGAAAAGGTGAAAAACTAACCTACCCCATGGAAAAGTACCTTGACCCAAACAGACCATTCAAGTGTGACGTTTGCAAAGAATCGTTTACTCAAAAGAATATTTTGCTAGTACACTACAATAGCGTGAGCCATTTGCATAAATTGAAGCGAGCTATGCAAGAACAACAAAATAATAATAACCCTCCCGTGTCGCCCGGGGCAGGCTCGGCACCCTCTAATTTGACACTCACTCCCAAGAGTACATCGAGTGAGGAGGATGACCGCAAACGGTACAAATGCAACATTTGCAAAGTTGCGTACACGCAAGGAAGCACGCTAGACATTCACATGAGATCAGTTTTGCATCAAACACGCGCTGGCAAGTTGCAAGAACTCGCCGCGGCTGGACACGTGGATTTGTCAAGGCCCTTGGTAGAGCAGCCGGACCGGACCGACCCCGCCAAAATTTTACAAGACGTGTTGTCGCCGAAAAATACATCCCCTTCGTCTACAAGCAGTGGGGGCCCGCGTTCCTCGCCCCCTGCGCGCCCAGGTAGTCCGCGATCCCCGCGCGCAGGTAGCGCTACGTGCGAACGCTGTCACGCTTCATTCCTAACCGGGGAGTTACTTGACGCACATCGTGCGACCTCATGTCCTTATGGCGATGCGCGGGCGCATTCGCCACTAGGCGAAGCTGAAACAGCAGCACTGGACGAGATGGTCGCAAAGGGCAACCCGCCCAAACGCAATTCACAAATGTATAAGCAACTGTTAGAAACTTTCGGCTTCGACCTCGTCATGCAATACAATGAAAATCAACGAAGGAAAATGCAAGAAGAACGAGAGATGGCGCGCGTACCAAGTCCGCCGCCACCGCCTCCTGAAGAAAAGCCCCCGGATGGTGAAAGTAAATCGACGTGTCAACATTGCAACAAGGAGTTTTCTAGTGTGTTTGTTCTTAAAACTCATTGTGAGGAAGTGCATAAGGACAAAGTACCGCTGGAATTCCTGGAACAATTCGCTGAGCAGTTCAAATCTGAATATGAGAGGAAGTCTGGTGCGCCAAATTCCCCGCGCGCTGCGTCCCCCGCGCCGCAGGGTGAAAGGTCGCCCTCTCCGCGTGACAACAGTGGAAACTACAATGAGAACGGAAACGCTCAGGGAGATGCGCAAGCTGGTGCGTTACTAGCTGCGCAAGTGCAAGAGATGCAGGCGGCTTTGAACATGATCCAACTGCAGCAGCAGCTGGGGCAGTTGCACCCTATGGTGGCTCAAATGCTATCGTTGGGTCTTCCCCTCGGCTTGAACGTGGGTGCGCTGGCAGCGATGAACCTCCAACCGCCTCTGGTTCCGCTGATGCTGCCGCCTCCTCCATTCGACACGATGCCCTACGCTCACGACGCGCAAATGAAACAACAGCAACTATTACAGCAGCAACAGCAGGTGAGTCCGTATTTATAATAACTCTACTTCGTTATGTTACCTACGTAGTTATTATATCTAATTACTTAGTTATAAATATCAATAAATAAAGCATTAGATAAATTACATTATATCCAGCAGTTAAACATAAAATAATGGAAATTATTCAAATTACTATTAAATGGTTTGTGATGTCACATTAACGCCAGTATGGAATAACATTAGTATAATATCTATGACTTATAAAAGTGAAGTGAATAAGTGTTTAATCGTATTCAGTACAGAATCAATATTATCATAATAATTACCTACGTTATGTAAACAATGATAGATTTAGAATCAATTAAAACAAATCATGGCTCGAATTTTAAAATCAAATGTGGTTTTATGCCCATTATAAGTTCTACAGCTCCTGTGTGTAATGTATTGATCAACCTTTCTGTTTACCAATTAAAATTCAAAGTGTGAATATGGTTAACACATTAAATATCTTATTACGAATTGCACAGTTTTATAATTATCATCATATTCATCATACATCAAATTCGCAATAAAATCGTCGTTCAACCAAAACGGATTTAAACTTAAATAATTCAAAACCAATTCCAAGTCGAATATGACTGGGCAATCATTTAGTAACACTCAATTACCTCAGCTGTTAAATTCAGTCGAGACGTACAAATAACATGTATTTACTTATACGAACACAAGGCTTCGCATTGATTATTTTCGTCAGTTACTGTGTAAATTCGATCGTGGGCAATAAGGATATCTACGACTTATTGTGAGATAAGCTCGACGATTTACGTTAGCTATCTGTTTGCACAAGGCGACAGAGAATCTATTGTTGTATGAAGGGACCGACCATTATTATTAGTAACGACTTCCCTTAGTATTCGGACTTACCTGCTTAATATCGTTATAGATAAATGAACCCCTTGACAACTGGAAACTCGTTTCGTTTCTTCGGTCTCGAAGCTCGTTTTTAACAAAGATTTCTTTTGTTTGCAGGCTAATGCCGCAGCTGGTCAAAAGAGGGCTCGGACTCGCATCACCGACGAACAACTGAAGATTTTGCGAGCACACTTTGACATTAACAACTCGCCCAGCGATGAGGCTATCGCGAAAATGGCCCAACAGTCTGGACTAGCAACAAAGGTAATCAAACATTGGTTCAGAAACACCCTTTTCAAGGAGCGTCAGCGGAACAAGGATTCACCTTACAACTTCAACAATCCTCCTTCCACGACTCTCAACCTTGAAGAGTATGAGAAGACCGGTGAAGCTAAAGTAACAACTTTGGATTCATCAGCAAGCTCGGATGAAGGCAAGCCACCGCCTGAAAAAAAGGCAAAAATTGAGGATACTTGTATGATCATGCCACAGGAGGTAAAGTCAGAACCTAATGACGAGCCGTCGATGGAGGAGAAGTACAATTCGTACGACGATCGTCACCAGGAAGATAAAAGCTTTATCTTTCCGCAGGCGCCCTCGCAGAGTCCAGCGCCAATAATACATACAAATGACCACCATCACCCAAACAAATCGCGACCGCAAACTCCCACGCATATGTCGCTGAACTCGCTTATTCAGTCTCAGTTAGATTCAATTCCGGCTACGAGTATACCGCAGCCGCCTCATCCGTCGATGCTACCACCTAAAATAATGAATCCTAACTTCACGTCCCCAAACTCCGCGCCCCCGAACGTCCTACCTTTGACCCCGAATCGCAGCCTCAGTCCTGGCAGGGGACCGGCCGATTTCGGACTTTCCGGGGGCAATTCGAACGGATCCAACAGCTCAACGGGGTCTTCTGGCAAACGCGCCAACAGAACTAGGTTCACTGACTATCAAATCAAAGTATTACAAGAGTTTTTTGAAAATAACGCATATCCCAAAGATGATGATCTCGAATATTTGTCGAAGTTACTGGGATTGAGTCCGAGAGTAATAGTGGTATGGTTTCAAAACGCGCGCCAAAAAGCAAGAAAAGTCTATGAAAACCAACCAGCTGCAGATCCACCCGCTAGCGCCACAGACGATGCCAATAGATTTCAGCGCACTCCAGGTCTTAACTATCAGTGCAAAAAGTGCCAATTAGTATTCCAAAGGTACTATGAACTCATAAGACATCAGAAGACTCATTGTTTTAAGGAAGAAGATGCTAAAAGATCAGCACAAGCACAAGCGGCAGCAGCTCAAGTGGCTGCCACATTGAGTAGTGAGGATTCCAATTCGAGCAATGTTGAACATCACCCTCCGCACGTGCCGGTTTCGCCCGCCCCGCCCCGCACGCCCACCCCCGCGGCGCCGAACTACCCAGTCTCTCCAGCACCGCCAGCGCCTTTAACTCCAGTTACTCCACTATCACACGCACCTCGTGGTGAAGAGAAAGATGGAAATTTTCAATGTGATAAATGCAACCTAGTATTCCCTCGGTTTGACTTATGGCGGGAACATCAACTTGTTCACATAATGAACCCAAATTTATTCCCCACATACCCGCCGGATTCCCCTTTTGGGATTCTTCAGCAGCACGCGCAGCTGCAACAGCTAAATGCGTCCCTTGGGAGTGATGAGGCTCGCCACCCTTTAGTGGCAGCTCTTAATCAACAAGTAGCAAAGAGGAAATTCGATGAATACGAAGAAGTGGACACTGGTGAACAACCAAAAGACAAACGCTTAAGAACTACTATTCTACCGGAACAACTGGATTACCTCTACCAAAAATACCAAATCGAATCTAACCCATCGCGAAAAATGCTTGAAAACATAGCACGCGAAGTTGGACTAAAAAAAAGAGTGGTACAAGTTTGGTTTCAAAATACACGAGCACGTGAGAGGAAAGGACAGTTTCGTGCGCATGCGCAAGTGATAAACAAAAGATGTCCGTTTTGTCCAGCTTTGTTCAAGGTGAAGAGCGCATTAGAAAGTCATTTGAGCACTAAACACGCAGATCAGTGTGCGAGAGGCGAAATCAATGTAGATGCGCTGCCTGACGAAGAATTAAGTACAGAATCAACACCGAGTTTTGGCTCCCAACAAAGTGACCGGCAGCAAAATTTTTCGCAAGCGGGGGCTCCCATGTTGCCCCCTATTTTTCCACCTTTTCACTCAGACATGGAGAAGTTTATCAAGCAGTACAGTGAGGAGTCAATGAAACGCTATGTAACTGAATTACAAGCGCATGCCGCCGCCCAACAAAACGGTGGCGGAAACAATGAAACATCTGAGCGACGCCCTGAACATGGAAAATCGGAGATACCTTTAGATCTCAGCAAACCAGTTGATCTGTCACGACCCGGGTCGGACGCCGACGAGCGCTCCGACACCGCTTCCGAGACTATGGAGTTCTACGAGGAAGACGAGCCGACCTCGCCACTACCCGGCCAACAGCAATCGACGCGGCCCCCGGGCAAGCGATACCGCACGCAAATGTCATCCTTGCAAGTGAAAATCATGAAATCGTTATTCGGCGACTATAAAACTCCTACTATGGCCGAGTGCGAGGCGCTCGGGCGAGAAATCGGGCTGCCTAAACGCGTGGTGCAAGTTTGGTTCCAAAACGCACGTGCCAAAGAGAAGAAGGCGCGTCTGGCCGCCGGACTCATGGAGGTGTCCGACGCGCCGCCGCCGGAGGAGTGTCGAGTGTGTGACTTCAAGTACAGTCACAAGTACTCGGTACAGGACCACGTGTTCACGCGCGGCCACATCGCGTCAGTGCGCGCGCGCCTCGAGAGCAGCGCGGGCGGCGGCGGCGAGGACAGCACGCTCGCGCTCATGCAGATGGCGGCGCGGCTCGAGAGTGGCATGGGCGGCGACCTGCACAACGCGTTCCTGCGGCCTCAGCTCGCCGGAAACGGTGAGTGTACAACTTGACCGCGGGGCAAGTCGCCTAGCGCTTCCCAGCACTAAGCGATCCTGCACCCTCTTACGTAGAACCTCGCAGCGGCGAGCTCCGCTCGATCGCGTTATTGTCACTCTGACTATGTTCACTTCTAGATGAAGATGTTGTTATGCGGTTCGAGCGAAGCTCAATTGGTGCCGTGACGGTCGTTGCTATTTTCCTATTAGTGAGTCCTTTTGTAAATAAAATTTAGGTGTAACTGAAATATTTTAACGTTATCTCTCCGTAGTGTTGGTGTTTCAATATTAAGATCTGGATCCGGATTGAGCTTAACTGTCTTTGCCATTGAATAAAGTACCATTCAAAACAGTACTAAGATAAATATGCGCCAAGTCGGTCGGCCGATGCGAAAGGTAATGGCGGCACGTACGCAGCCGATTCAATCTCAGAAATTATTTCGTAATTCAAATAATTACTGAGCACCTATAGCTGGGAGCGTGGCAACAGTAAAAAACATTACTCAATCTTCAAATTATAATATAAATCTGAAATTAGTGTGAAATAGATTATTTTTTCTGTGGTTCGGCCGTTGGACAGTATTTAGGAGTTTGAGCATTATTTGTGTTTGTTGGCGTGTCTTGGCGCGGCACGTGTTGCTGGCTGTCATCACGCCGAGAGGCGGGCCGGGCCGGCTCGCTTGGCGGTGGGCGGCCGCTCTAAGCCACTATACAAATGCAAACGATGCACAACAATGGTAGGAGTTAGGACGCGTGAAGGACGTCGTATATCTAATGGGACCGATCTGGCGCACATGCATTTCGCTCCACATGAATAATCAATTATTTAAATGACGCCAATCAAAAGACTTTCTCGGAAACGGCACATCAGTGTCCATTGTTTCCTTTGTTTTTATTACCTTATTATAAGTTTGCTCTACATATTGAACAGCAACACCACAGAGAGATATAGACTAGTGATCTGTTGCATAATATTATTCTTCCTAGCTGTTCGTATTTAAAACTCCTATTAGGTATTAGCGACATGTCGATTGTTGTAGGATTGTAATGAAAACCAAATTATATATTTTAGAGAATTTAAATGTTTTAGTTATTATTATGTAAAGTCATAGCGAAGCCTGAAGTCTATAATTATTTAAAATAAGGTGCCTTGTAGGATCCAAGTGTTTGTAAATTATTTTTCTCTTGAGCTCCACTGTAAATAGTTAAAAGTATACTACTAGATGTAACGATGAGCATTGTAAAATTATCTCCGACCGCTGTTCGTATTGTGTATTTCGATAGTTCTTATCAATAGGTAGATATAAATATATTATTTGTTTCGTAGAGGCATCTTAAGAACTTGTGATATAAATGTATCTAATTAGTTTACTTTGCATATCTTTCGCAAGGGTCTCGGCTATGGGCGCGAGCCTAAAATTACAAAAATACATACACACATAACATCAGAAGTTTGTCGGTTTTACATGATAATACCTCGTTTTGTCGTGTGGGGTCCCGGTTGCAGTTTTTGCTATTCTTTGAGAGATTTACATAAAAGTGGGCCTCGATTAGGGCGTTAGGCGATATGCAAATATTTCCTTCAAATTTGAATGTACGTGGGGCGCACGAGCGCGGTATGCTGCGCCCCTGCGCACGCGCCGCGGGAGCATACGCTTTGCCCTTATTTATTACGTGGAAATTTTCGCTACCGACTCCTAAACACCTTGATACCTCTCTATTGATCTTTCAAATGCAAATGTCCATGTTTGTCGGAACGAGTATAATAAGTATTATTTACTACTGCAATACATACCACAGCAATATGGTTTTACTTTAGATTCTAAGCATGTTTATTTGCATATCGCTTTTTTGTTACGTTTGATATTATTGTTATGTTTGTATTTATTTTTGTTCTATAATTTTACTATTATTTTGTTTGTCATGTAGCTAAATAAACGTATTTACGTCAAGGCGACTGACGTACTCTTGATATTGAATTTGCCTCCAATACGACTTCCAATAATTTTATTTTAATTTGTATAATTTAATTTTTAGCCTAATTTTATGCGATCTGCATTTACTGTTATTCAGATGACGTTATTCTAAATAGTTATTTGAAACAAAGTCCTGTGCCAGCCAGTGAAAGAATTCTTTGGTATTTTGCGGCGTTGATCCGACCGCCTAGGAAAAGATTGAAAGTCTTGTAAACTGAATAGTATTATTATAATTATTATCTACAGTTATTATATTTGCAGAATTCGTTGAAATAAATGCAATATTTATATTATTGAATTATGTTTTTTTTTTTGTTTTTTGTTTCCTTGGTTCCTTTATCCTGAGTTTGTTTTTTGTTTGCTTTTGTTGGAGAACATTTATGTGGAATGCAATGTGAGGTAACAAAGAGTATTGAAACAAAGCTGATATTTTTTGGTAGAAAGTCCCCGAAAAGTAAAGAATTATTTAGGGGTAGGTGGACATTGGAGATACATAATTTGAGATGTAAAGTATCTCACGCAGATAGGTACAAAAGCGTTGTAAACCTTGTCCTTGTACCTGAGACTTGAAACAAAGTATGCTTTTGTTTTTATTCGTCTACAAGATAGATTGCCACAAAAGATGTGAAATGAATATTTTTAGGGATAATTATGTTTCATGCCTACGTGGGAGGTAATGCTTAAACTATGATTCATTTGAAATTTTCAAGCTTCACCTTTAAAAACAGATTGCTAGTTTATACAGTTATGAAGTAATAAGTGCTTTCTTAAATAATAATTGTGAAAACGATCGTGACGGCACGTTGCAATGTAGGTAGGTACCTTATTCTTATGCTTACTGTACCTTAAACAAAGTTTAAGGCTCTGTTTACTATACCTACACACACAAAGCAAGTACTGAAAGCTTTGATCAAATTGAAACTTTAAAAAAAAAATCTACCAACTTGATGGCGTGGTAGTTTATGCTTAACGTGGCAGTTTTTGCAGTTTATGCACAACACTTATCTTTCATAATCCTCTCTATCAATGCCTGATGCTGTAAAATAACAAACTTAAGCTCCAGCCAGGTTCAATTTAGGTACACACATTGCCCCTACAAATGTTTTTTTTTTTTTAATATATATATTTTACATATTTTTTATTTAATTATATTATTAGGTAGGCATCACCATCGTCATTTTTATTTCCAAATTAGGTTATCCAGACTACTAAAGGAGCTGAAAATGTTGGATTTTCTTTTACATGAAGTGAGTACTGCACAGATTTTACATAAGCTCTGAAATATGTACCCTATTACCTTAACAAAACTGCGAAAATTGATTTGGCAATGCGTTTTTTCTGAATGCGAATATACATAAACAAATGCCTCAGAAGGTTTCTACACCCAACTTCACCTTATTTTAAATCACCACCCACTTTCGTTTGAAAAGACGATACCACTAAACCTTGATATATTCACAATACTCATATTTTTTCACGCACCCACTCGTTGGGGTTCATTCAAAAAAATATTAAATTACACACATACAAAGGAAAAACAGGCTTAATAAAAAATGTTCCCGTTAGCGACCTGGCTAATTATTTCATTGTAAAATGCAATAATATAGGACGTGCTTACCATAAAATAAGCCTTTTTTGTTCAAATACAATAGGACTTTTTATGAAATCGATATCATGACGGTAAGTAGGCAGATCATTGATGCGATGTTGGTAGAATATTTGTGATCATAGAAAAAAAGATTTTACCCGTTAGTTGAGCTTTTGAATAAAGGAAATCTAAGCAGATGTCTGTCAAATCAACACGTTTTGGAAAATATACGGAAGTGCGTTGACTTCACGTCAATCTGTTTATCAAATGTTGATTATGGTGCCATTTAACCTTATGACCCTAAAGGAGATCCTATCAGTTACTTTAAGTCAAGATTTATGTACCTTAAGACTTCATAAAGATTTGTCTGGTAAAGATTCAAACGATTAAAAAAGGAGGAGGGACTTGAATGTCGAAATACAAGACCAGACAGACATCCCTAAAAACGCCCACCCTTCGCCACTTCGTGGTGTTGATGTTCTAATAATAGACGAGACATACTCCTACACTCGGCTATAAATACTACTCTTTACGTGAAGATGTGATACATAATCAATTAAGATCAGAAAAGAGCGTAAGCCGTAAAAATAAAGATGGCGTAAACCTTTTTCCGCCACACATTTTTTTTGTAAGTAAAAGTAAAGTGAGTTATGTTATTGTTAAGTAAAGGAAGTAAGTAGTTACTAAAAAGTGGACATTTTGAGATCGATTGTATCCAAATCAATAAGAATACTCAAAACCAGACGAAATGCTTATATTAAAGTACCTATAGTACTTACCAAAGGTAGCTATGAACTGCGACAGTATCCACCTGTTCTTGAAACAGATTACCATTTCACCAAATATGCTCATGAAGGTAATGAAATTGTCTTTCAGCACGGCTATCTATGTTCATTAGAGTTAATATGACGGTAAGCATTTAAGGACCTGCAGCGATGCAATAGTTTATAGCTTGAATATCTTTAAATAATTGAAATTATGGGCGAACCAATAATAAAAATATGAAACCTGCATGTTGCGTGGATTTGAGAGAAAAATAGAAAGCTCACGATACAAACAAAAACATTAATTTGATTTCCTTGTTAGGTAAATGAGTAGAAACGCTGCACAGACAGGTATTTGGTCCTAAAAGTTGGCCAAACATATTTTATGCTCCTAATGGCTGCTTAACAATGTTTTATTTCAGTTTTAGCTTGGTAAAGGTAAAAAAAAGGCATATGTAATATATACAAGCATTTATTCATCATCTTCAAAAATTACATATAAAATGTCAGTTTCGAGTTACAAATTTAGAACATCAGCCGAAAGTGGGAGATTTTAATTTATTCTTCCTCCTCCTTATGCCCGTCAGGACAGGGTCAGAGGTTAAGAGGAGCCTGTTAAAAATTTCTGCGTTGCAGGCTACCCGGGAAAATTTTCAGGCGAAGTTGAGCCGGAACATTCTAATACGTTTGTCGCGGGCTTCTGCCGCTTCTTCGGACATTTGTCCAATGGGAAGATTGCATCCCTTACTACTTCAGCCCCATAACGCAATACTTTATGTAATGTCGGATACATTGGGTAAGTTGTACAAAGAAACGTATAACTTTGCCGTTTCTAGGCAAAATCTTTCAAACACCACGTTTATTTTTAAACAATAGCACAATGTGCCCAAAATCACTTTCATTCTATAAATTAAATTTACGTCTATCCCCGTAATTGCCGCCGATATTTCGAAGTTCTCAAAAAATCGTCTACGGGTGTTTCCGTCATTAGTATTTCCAGGTATCCACCAACAGACCGAGTTTCTCCCGAACCTTATCTTGGATTTATTTTTTTATTTTTACTGCTTGCTTTTCCTCGGCAGTAAGGCGAACGTTCCATTTTTTTACGGGCAATCTATAAGCCACATGTAAAATGCTCTCAAAAAATCTGATCCGAGCATGCAACAAAGATAAGCCGAATTCTAGATTTTCCTTTTTGCATGGTCTCTCCTTCTCCAGATCATTAAACTGTAATGATGTGGCGCCGCATAAGTAGCATCTCATGGTTGATTTAGTATGCGTAGCAGCATTGCATACTTTTCCATCAATCATAGTGAAAAGCATTTTATGCTTGATGGGAAAGGTGTTAACTTCGCTTTTAGTGAGTGCTGTTATTTCAGATTTAATATAGTCAATCTCTTCATTTTTCACATCTGTGGTTTCTTTTATGAATCGTATTCTTATTGGCCGACAATACCGTGGTTCACCACCGTATTGTCGGCCAATAAGCCAATCGGATAGGGTAGGATTTTGCCAAAATTTGGTATCTCCTACCTGCTTTCGGTAGCGATATGCATCCCTTAAGCCACTCGGAATTATTTTCTAGAAATCTGGCATTTGTGTTGCGAGCTGCTTATCATTTTTGTTTAAATTGATGTCTGATGATCGACAGTTTTTGCTGTACATCAGCAATATTTTGGTCATTTTCTGCATATTGATTGAGCAGTTCCCGCTCAATTGCAACTTTTCATTAAAAGTTGAGGTATTTGAGCGTTCCATAATATTAAACAAATCATTTTGAGTCATAACTCTCATTCCAGAAGAGCCTATAAAAAATACACATAATAAAAGTAATACTTCATTTACTGTGTATCGAATGTGCCTACGGAAAAAAATCACCAAAAATAGTACTTTGGGGTGGCTGTTTTTAGTTTAATTATATTCTAAAAGGTCTACTCTATAACTAACCATTACAATTTTGGCTTAGAAATGCTGAGAAATATATTAAAACTTCCTTTGATCTTCCAAAATGTGTTGTTTTATAGCAGTTTCTTGGTGTTTACTTCTCAAGGATAAAAATGAAGAAACGCTTTAGATTAGTTGTTAAAAGTAAGTGCCAAATAAAAAACATACCTGATTGTGCACAATCCATGGTGAAAACCAACACAAAATCGTTCAGTCACAAAATGGCAAATATTTGAACATAACGAAATCTGAGCGCATCGAACAATCATACGAACACTTTTGGCGAACGGTAATTTCCGACTGAGCCCAAGGCGTGCTTGAAGGAGGCTAGAGCTTTGTTTTTTTGCTATTGTTTGGAGCGGTTATCCTTGTTTTTGGAAACAATAGCTTAGAGAGAGTAGAACCAATATTAAAAAAAAAACGATTTTAGCTAACTTTTAGGACCAAATACCTTTCTGTGCGCTGTCTGAATTGCCATAAAATGGGTGTAAAAAGATCCTCCACGAAGCCGGAAGACTTTTTCTCCGTCATTTTGATTTTTTTGGACAATACCTGGGATCCTTCTAGAAACGGAGATACTGGACGTCAAAATTACAACGTTTTTTACAAGTTTAAAAAGAAACTTTAAATACCTCATACCATGACCTAAATAATATGTACTATTGAATGCAGCCATCATCACAATGTTAGAGTGCGTTATATTGAGTCCATACGTAAACCTTAAATTTCACCCAAAAAAAAAAGTAGTTTTCCAGCCACCATTATTGCGTAGAGTTAAATATTTAGTTTGATGAACAGAATGCTTGGTTGACAGCATCTTGAAGGGTATGTTTACACCTCATAAAATGCTTTGTGGGAAGTAGTATTTCTATAAAATTAGGAAGATATTTAAAAAAAAACACATTTATTTCAGACAAAAAAAGCAAGGATTTAGTAACAAGAATTTTGCTTATAACTAATGTTAGTAAATAAAAAAAAGACACTAGACACCGTCTACCCCTACACAGCTGCTCGTCGGCAGTAGGATCGTTTTTGGTAGATGGCACTTGGTAGTTACCTGGGTACTGGAAAAAAAACATAACCTCTTACCTAGTGTAGACATCATTTTACTTGATGCTGTGAGCAGCCATAGCTCTCACAGCAGTACTAATCGAAACAAATCTTGCATTATCAGAATGTTCAAACTGTTTCTCACACCTAAATCTAGATTCATCTATCTTACTAAACTAATAGGTCCTACCAGTACGACCGTCCAAATCACAGCAATTCCTATTGATAACAATGATAAATAGAGCAAGGTCGAATCAATTGTCAAAATAAAGACTCACGTCGCCATTTTTTAGGCCCCTGTATTATCTAACAGTAACACAGTACAAGTATCCTACGGCCTTTGACGTGACTGTCGCAACGTTTTGTATAAAAAAGCAATATTTTGTATAAAAAGCAACATTTTTGTATAAAAAGTAAAACCAGGTTATCACGTATTAGTTTAGATACTTCACGCTCGTACGCTTAGTTTTCGATTTATAGTTTTATGTATAGAAATTATTTGTTGTTAACGTTAGGTTAGGCCTCGAAACCAGCGATTCACGAAGAATCAAGGTTGCAATGGAGGCAACAGATGTTTGTCTTTAAAGATTGAAGAATATGCTGGTTTAGTCAGCTATCTGTGTTTAATTAATGTACAAATTCTGTGAATTTGACATTATAAATTAAGTATTCAATATCCTGTTTAAAAACATGTGGGCGGAAGAGAATAGGTTATATTTTGATAAGATACCTGTTCACTATAGGTATGATTTAAGGCTAACATTAAATCTAATGCCAAATACAGGTGACACATAAATATCATACTTATAAAATGTTACATATAAAATGGCATAAATTATTTTTATTGATTTAGCAAATCTAATAGACGATCTACCTACATCCGTTCCAAATTTTTAAGTTTTTAGCAAATCACTGTTCAGCTGTCTGATAATTTACCGGTACGGGTACCGGTAAACCTACCTCAATTAATCAGTTAACTACCGAGTGCCTAGATAGAGAGAAGGGCTTTGCTTAAATTTATAAACACTATAAGAGTTTGAGTTGACTTGACATCGCCTTTTAAACACTATAAAAAAGAAGAATGCGCAACACAAACATTATTATACATTGCAAGAGTTGGTAGCATTCTCCATCACTCATTAGCTTACCTTTATCATTTTGAATAACTGTCAAAACATAACATCAAAGGTACCCGTCAGTTGCTAGCTGTCAACAAAAATTCTACCCTCCACGCTGTTTTCACGGCCAAACATCACTCGTAAACGTTCAATGGTGTCGGTTTTACGCGAATTTCGTAAGTAACCGTTGCAACCGCCGATAAATGATCACAAAACGCTTTGTTAACGCCAAATCTTCACGCCAAATCGTGTTTTCACTAGTGTAAAGATTTACTGAATAGAATATGGTATGACATTGTTCGCTGTGTCGCCTTAATAAAAGGATGAAACATGAATGATAATACGCGAGGAGATTTCACGTACAACGTCAAAAATGACAGAAAAGTTGTGAAAAAATTGACATCAGGAATGCTTCTTAACACTGAAATGGTCAAATCAAAGAATAGAGGCATTTTCTCCTCGTAACATAGATTTAATCATGATAATGTAGCTCGGTAGCACAGTTAAAAGTAGGTACTTGTTAAGTATACACATATCGACCGATGGCTATCATAGCGATCGATCTGCAAATCTCTCTAAACAATAATGACTTGACGACGTAAGGTGAGGCGAGGGGGAAGGGAGGGGTCGTCCAGTACGCCCTGGAGTCACGTCGAGGCGTCCCAACCCATTACCCGCTCCAAACCGTATCGACAAATAACCGCCAATTATTGGATCGCTCTACAATCTTTTTACAATTTCTTCTCCGTCGGACGTTATTATATTTCTATTAAGCCTTTTTTGTAATCAAACTACTAATGATTCGATTCCATTTCCTAGGCCGACGTGCCGCCTCCGCAATGTTAATGACACTACGTAATTAGATCCGGATGGTTTGAGGGCGTTGACTCCACTGCGGTGCCCGACCGGTAGATAATGGCAAAGTGTCAATTTTACTAAAAATATGGTAATTTACAGACGACGCCATTTTGTCTCTCAAACAGTTGAGACAACGTCAGGCGGTAATGAGTTAACACCGTTAAGAGCGATGTAGGAAATGTATGTGCGGCGGCGACACGATTCGTTGAATACTGACGATTAACACTATGCTAGTATCATTTTATAAATATCTAGGTACCTACTAGTCTGCTTACCCACTATCATCGCCAGCCATTCATAAACAAACGAACAGCCTTACATGCAATTAAAACAATCACTTTGTTTCAATGTAAGTGGTTATTTTTCTATTACGTTACATAACATTCAATTTTATGAATGTGACGTAGTCGTCGGGAAATTCCTAATCATAATAAGTAAAACTAATTTGGTTATTAGCGTGTCGGTATTAATTTTCACATCAACTCTGACTATCGACTGATGAATCTAGATGGATGTTGAGCGAACCAGCACTCATTTATACCTCTTTGTATAAAGATGATACAGTTAGTCTTGATAATAGAAAACAAAATAACTCATGAGGAAAAATTACATTCGTAATAGGTTGTTCGATGTCGGACAGTTAGTTGGCCTGTGTACAAAATTGTCACCTAGGTATATGGCGGTTGCTGGGCCAACCTGGCTGGCCATTGGTTCCCAGTATCGTGACCACTGCAACTACCGTGACCGATGACAGTTCTCATTGCCAATTAGAAGTTCAATCACCGACGTCAATGGGGGCCAGGCAGAACCGAAAAAACAAGCATTGTATCTATAGTCATGTTTCAATTTGAGAAATTGATTTGTGATGCGACCAACGCCACATTCGTTACTTATATATAGTTAGTTTTCTAATCAACGCGACATCACGACGCATCGGTAACAATGGATGGTTCTTGTCAAGTCATTTCTTCATCAAACGTCATTTGGAGCTCATTTATTCGCTTGTATATAAACAACACATATGTAATGACGCTTTTTTCTCAGTTATAATCTTAGGTGTAATGATTGATGTAAGTCTGTTATTTTTTTTTTGGAATTGTTAATTCATAGAGAATTGTGATCATCACAATGTGACTGAAGTGAATCAGATTACTTCAGCCACATTTCTAAGGCATAATAATTAGAAGGTACCGAAATTGTAGAACTAGGTAGATATCTATATGATAAACTTATACTGTCAATTACGGGATATCTTTCGTAATTGTTCATTATTTTGATCTCCCGATCTCACGATCGCGGGTTGACTGGAGAATGCGGGTGGGTGGGGGTGAGTGGTGTCCCGTAAGTGACAGTATAAGTAGTTAGTTGTAAACCGTGAAAGCTTAAAACAGTATCTATATGATAGATCATCATCTGCCTAGCCTTTTCCCATCTCTGTTGGGGTCGGCTTCCAGTCTAACCGGAAGCAGCTGAATACCAGTATTTTACATGGAGCGACTGGCTATCTGACCTCCACAACCCAGTTAGTACTGGGTAATACGATACCTCTTGGTAAGACTGGTTGCCAGACTTTTTGGGCCACTGACTACCTAACGACTGTCAAAGATCTACAAATGACACCCGAGACCAACGGCTTAACGTGCTTTCCGAGGCACGTAGGAAACTCGGTATGTATTGGGCGGTCACCCATCCACAGACCAACCTAGGCATGCACGGCTTAACCTAAAGATCGACCCCGAGCGGCTGTTATTATTTAGCCACGAGCTCCATACGATAGATCAAAACATTTATTTATTACATTTGGTATAGCATAAGCCATTAATACTAAATTAAGGAATCCTTTTAATCAGTCTTCTCACAGAACCACAGACCAAATCAGAGTTGAGCCAGGTCAAACGCAAGTCTATTTATAATAGGCTATTAAAAGTAATATACCTAAGTAACTATGTATTTGATGGAACCTAAATAAGTGATTTTTATTCTTGTCTCGTCCCTGACTGGCAGTGATATTGTACTTGTTAGTTACAGGTCAAACAAGAGAAAATTTCGCCACACCTAATACGTGACTAGCTTATTAATTTGTTAAAGAAATATGATCAGAAACGATTTTAACATCTTTATATGACAAGAATTTGTGTGGTATATCTACAACTAAAAATCCTGACTACTGAAAAATCACGCTCTTATTAAATTCAAGGTTTACAGGGTAAAATCGACTCCTCCTATTGTTGAAGTCAGTTAAATATCGAATAAGCTCGAATCGATTGACACTTAATTCATCAAAATCGGATGAATAGTTTAGGCGCTACGAAGGAACATACGTTAATACAAACCAGTGGCGAAGGTTCCGTTCAACTCGATTCCTACCGGCTTCCCTTTCAAAAATGGGCACGTCAGTATTCTAGACAAATAATATTATCACATTAAAGATATCTTACTACTAAAGATATCTTACTCCGGCTTACCTCTAACAAAAATTGACCGTTCGCTACTGATACAAACATACATACATAGACTGGCATACATAGCTTCACCGTAGTCGGGTAAACAATAGAGATGTTTTATCATTGAATTCTGTTGAATGTCCCACTGCTGGGCAAAGGCCTCCCATCCTTTCAGAAACCCCTTTTCCCGGGTTTTATACTCAATGAATAATTTAAATAAATAAAGATATAAACACTCTTGACAGTTTGAAAGTATAAAACTAAGTAACATACTAAAAGATTCTTGTTTCTTGCCGCAAAATGCCATTACATAGTTAACTTAATGACCATTTCCACGTTTACCTGACCACCGAACTAGTTAATGTATCTCCTAGTTATATGGATTAGATACAAAGTGTATTTGCTGTTGGAAACTTGTTCTGTAGAACAATATTGGTATATTGGATACTGAAATATTTGTAGGTAATTTCGTTAGATACAATTTTCAGCATTTAAACTGAAATAATTTTATGATTATTATTTTTGTTTTTATTTTATGATTATATGACTTTTTATTTTTTTGTTACATTTCTGTTAATTTTTTTTTTTTTTGAGAGGCCTTAAATAATTATTCCTAGTGTCGGGTTAAGTTTAGTGACTAAAGTTAATCGTGGTAGAAATTGAAAATGATGTCCAATGTCATGTCCCTACACCTTATCCCGCTGAAAATTAAATTAATTATTTGCTATCATTTTATTTGTCGTTAATGTTCGTACACATAAACCTTTTGGAATGAATTCTTTAATAGTTTATGAATTCTTCATTAACTTAGACTTTAAGCTAAACCCAATATAGCTGAGAAAGGGCTAGGCATGACGATAGCAAAAAATGCCTAGAAAATCTACTGAATAGTTTAGACTTTAGAAGACCTAAAGGGTAAGGGTAAGGGGTAAAGTGTTATTTAATACTAGCACTTCGCCCGCGACTGCGTCTGCAAAGATTGTGATATAAATATAATTTATAGCCTATAGCACCCACGAATAATGTAGCTTTCTGCCAGCGAAAGAATTTTTAGAATTGGATCATTAGTTCCTACACACAAACTTACAAACAAATATTACCTCTATAATATTAGTATATACTCTATACTATAGATGTATACGAGTAGATCTATTAGATCTCATCATCATCATCTGCCTAGCCTTTTCCCAACTATGTTGGGGTCGGCTTACAGTCTAACCGGATGCAGCTGAATACCAGTTTATTACATGGAGCGACTGCCTATCTGACCTCCACAGCCCAGTTAGTACTGGGTAATACGATACCCCTTGGTAAGACTGGTTGTCAGACTTTTTGGGCCACTGACTACCTAACGACTGTCAAAGATCTACAAATGACACCCGGGACCAACGGCTTAACGTGCTTTCCGAGGCACGGAGGAAACTCGATATGTAATGGGTGGTCACCCATCCATAGACCAACCTAGGCAAGCATGGCTTAACCTAAAGATCGATCCGAGCGACTGTTATTATTTAGCCACGAGCTCCTCCTATTAGATCTCATATATTTAAAAAAAAAATACGACTAGTTCTAAGAAATCTGAGTAAGTAGGTAAGTACCAATTAACATAAACTTACTTACTCTAATTCAAAACGTTCACACAGTAAAGAACACTGCCCCAGTCTACTGTTTCTAAGTTACAACAAAAATAACGACCACATACAAAGTCTAAAGTAAAGGAAACAACTAGTTACCGGAGGATACTTTACTAATGAACTAGTGAACAGCACTCAATGTCCAATTAATCTAACTGATGTTTAAGACAACAACGTAATGAGTTATTTGCTAATAAGCACCCGGCACGGCTTTATTAGCGATGTTGCAAACTGACTATTTGCGACAGTGTAGCTGTTTCTCTCTGTTATTATAGTACAGGCGGCTAAATTGGTAAGTGTTCAGGTAAACGATCGCCTTTGCTCGTGGCAAATCGTGGTAATTTTGATAACGTCACTTTTTTATTTAATGAGCTCCTATATTCACTATGTTCAGTGGTAGACATTTAAGAAGTGACATCTTAATGTTCTGCCTGTCCTATTCCCATTTTGGCTAAGAGTAAGTGCAAAATGCTTTCCACTTCCATTTGATACAGTTCATGCAAAGGCTATACATACTGCATCTGGCAACAGTTCTTCACAACCACACCCTGATCTAACAACCAGTCACACCGTGCGCTATCAAACTACCCAGTAAGCAGATGATGAACATTTTTGGCACAAAACAATCACTTGGAATCGATGGCAAAGATTTAGGAATCCGCTTATAAATGTCTACGTATCTAGTTGCCAGCACAGCGCACCACTTACCTCCTTCGCTAACTGTACCTCCTTATACCAGAATGGGGAAGAAAACGTCTCATTTCAGTGAATTAAAGTCGTGATTATTATTTTAATCGTTTGTCTAACAAAGAGAAACAGCGGATTAGCGGTAATTATCTGAGCTGAGTCGACGTCGTGACGGTGGTTTGTTCCGCTGTGCTCCTTAGATAATTTTCTTGTCTTTTTAGAGAATATTGTCGAGTTTCTTGAGTGGGTAATGTGTTTCTATAATAAAGTAGAAAGAGTCTTTGTCATTTAGCTCTGTCAAGTCGAAAGGTTGGCAAAAGAGGTGACTTGATGATTTTTGTTGGTAGCAATAAACTGCCGAATAATTTTCTTCCGTTGCTTATGAAACATTCCATTTGGCTGTAATAGCATGGAGCAGCTGGAAATATTGAAGATCTACTATCCCACCCGGAAGTCGGTGAACCAGTATTGCCAGGTTATCGTGTAGGCAGCTGCTCCATATAAAATTCTGGTACCCAGCGGCATCTGTTTACTCTGGAAGCCTAAAAAAACCCAAAAAACCTAAAATCTGCCTAGCCTTCAAAGGATTGATCAAAGGTGTACTTAAATCAATCTTCAGCTCTAATATGATAATTAATTTTAGTTACTGTAATTGGTTGTGTACACAGCCGTTGTAATTAAATAAATAAATGAGCCTAGTAATGCATAAGATACCCGATAATTACATACATATATTACTCAGGTTATAAAGTTGTAATCTTGCAGTAAATCTTAATCAGTGCTATAAACTTTGTTGTCTAGTAGTCCAGTAGTTAGGTACCAGCTAATATTAGCTGGAAAACCAGAATTCACCCACTGCTGGGTTTAGGCCCCACTTTTCTTGTGCCAATCACCTCGCTCCTGTGCCAGCCTAAACCAGGTTTTTCCCCCGATGGCAACTATATCGTCTACCCATTTCGCCGCACAGTCTACTGCTGGACCAATCGCACGCCATACACCTCTCAACTAGCTGCTAAATTCTCTATAAGACATCCAGTAGTCAATTACTTTGATTACTTAGTTAAATAAAGATATCCACAAAACGCTAGGTATAAGACAGGCAGCTATCTTATAGCTCCTGTACTATCGTAAATACTGTCAGAATCATAAATGGTACAATAAATAAGTACCACTTTACCCATTTACTGTACCATACTGAGATTGTATCGGCTTCCAATTACATAATAAGTAAATAGTTGTTCAAGGTTAGGACACTTAATTTGACAATGTTATCGTGATTTGCTTAAATATCTAGACATTGGTAAAAGAATCCTGACCTACCCAATTATGTATATATATTAACATTTTTGAGGAAATATTTGGAATATTTAGAAACATTAGATCTTAGCTGAAAAGAGATCTACATTTCAACCAACTTAACTATGCATGCGAGAAAAAACAGGACTAAAATAAATGTACAGACGTCTGCACATCAAGCTACCCAATCAACCTTGAACCTAAACCTTTAGCAATAAAGTTGAAAATCTATTAAAGAAATTTGACAGATTGTAGTAGCTTGATGTGCTGGCGTCTGTACCAAGTTTGACATATCCTTGCAAGTTTTCTTAACAAGCAACGCAGGTGGCGTTGCTTGTTAAGAAAACTTAAACTGTACTCTTGAAGTGGTCATACTATATTGTGCCTCGTCAAAAAAAATGTGCGATCCTCAACAAAAATTGCCTTTATGCTCTTATATCTGTAACGATCGTTATTTCTGAAAAATCCTATTGCATTCCTAGGATTTGAATAGGTACAAGATATTAAAATACATCTGATTAGTATCTAAATTAAACAGCGAAAAGATCCACTGTGTAAATCTAAAACTCTTTAATCTTAGTTTACTTAACCCGACTCCTGTACCAAAAGGTTTTTCATCCATTAATCTGCTCATGTAAGCGAACTCTTCATAAAACTAGAAAAGAAAAACTGCAGGAAACCACTGGAAGCAAATATTCAAAAATAAAAAAGTATTCAAAAATAAAGGGTGTAAATAGACCCTTAACATAAACAAAAGGCACTTGTTCTTCCCGTCACTGCGATTATTTTTTTGTTCTAGATCATACCTGGGAACCTTCTAGTTACAGAGATGTTGGGGTTCAAAGTTCAAACTTTTTCACAAGTTTTTTTTTAAATACATGTTTTTAATGTAAGATTTTTACTTTACACACCTCCACGACCCTCGTACTATTAAATCCATTCATCAGCACAATGAGTGCTTTCCATCGAGTCCTACCGTAAAACGTGATTTTTCACCCCAAAAAAAAAGTCGATTCCCAGCAATAATTTTTGCGTAAAGTTACTTAGTTTGATGTACAGAATGCTTGGTTGACGGATATGTGTAGGGTCTGTTTACACCGGGTATAAGGTACGTTTCCAGTTTTTTCCTTAAATCTATGTCACGTTCACCCGTGATTAGTGCCTGAACTAGGTCATCCTGTGTTTCAGGCGATTGGAGGTACTTAACGTTAATTGATTAAATAATCACATTTCGTATTACTTTACCTTATTCGCTATCTTTATCTTATTCTTTCTTTGCTTTTATCTTCTTATTCACTCATGGGTCTTCCTGAAATCAATATTTATTTATTTATTTTTATTTATTTATTTGCGTTCTACAAGGTAAAAACATGGTGTTTTACAAAAGGCTTAAAGCTAAGAGCCGTTGTAGACCCCGTCGGGGCACAGCAAAATTTTGTGTAATTTGTACAATCTTAAACTTAAATATACCAAGTCTTATACTTAAATCTCTAATACTTAAATCTCTTATACTTAAATATACCAAGTCTAAGCTTCAATTGCATCTTAATCATCTTAAACTGACTCACTGACTTGTAAACTTGTAACCAACACGACGCATCGCCATTAATTTCTAAATTCAAATTAGGTATCATAGACAAAAATTAAAAAGAAAAACCTAGGCACAGGTAACAAGTGGTACATTCTAGCACGGCGGTGGTTACCTCGCTCGTGCCGGCCCGCCCCGATATTTTCATTACCACTATAAATGCCTAGGAATGAAGTCTTCGCATTGCTGTTTATTGAGGTTGCACCTTAATTATATTTCGCGATAACCGCGCTCAGCGGGTTAAATAAGGAAATTTTAATGGCGAACATTTATTTAGTTTAATGCTGTGTTTTGTTTTTTCGCTGATTGCAATTTACAATCGGGGAAATTAAGTTTTGAATGAGCATTTGTTTAATACTGAATCGTTACTTTTAACCTGACGGTAATATCAGCATTGTATTATTTCTAATTCGTACCTTCATTATTTTTAAAGTTAATTGGCGTACGTAGGATCTCATGCATCCAGTTTATCAACTAACCTATATTTATTTACAGTTCACTGCTCCAAAAAACATTTATCTAACATATTATACTAACCCAAATCTGTGGCCAAATATAACTTTGTAAACAACACCTCATTCAAACCTGTATTGAAAATCACGAACACAAGTCGACCCAAATAGGTACATTAAAATAAAAGACAGTCAAGTAGGTACAAAGGTAGTACGCACAGAATCTGTGACAAATAACATGTTATGAGACCACGTTATTCACCCGTGACGCAAAAATAAACGAAACGTGATCGAAAAGCTGTGATCTGATGAATTTTGATGGTAATGATTGGTGTCACGTTCACACAATAGGCGCCGTTTCAACAATCTTGATCAGAGTGACGTGTCTGTCATATTATCTATGTAATGATTAAGACACCTACGTAGACTTGTGAAAAAATATTGTGTTCTGTTGGTCATACTAAGTGGTCACAACAGCCAACTGTTTATGTTTACTTTCGTAACAAAATGGCAATCAATAAATAGTAGCAACAACAGTATTTCCAATACCAATGTTAGTCGTAGTAAATTCATCTATTGCCCTGGATACCTCTTAAATTAAAAAAAAAAAACAGTTAAAATATGTTATAATCAATTGGACAAAATGTTTTCGAGAAAATGTATAATTGTTTTCATTTACAAATAATAAAAAAATAAATAGTTATAAAGTATCAAAACGTATCAAAGACAACATCATAGAAGGTTCTACTACATCGTTGTATAAATGAATCGAACTTCCTACGAGTAAAACAGTTGATTCCGTTGGTTATTCCGTAACAGACATAGGTATCTTACTTTCTCACATAATTTGGACCTGGAAACATATAACAACACATAACATTACATCACGCCTGTAATCCCCGAAGGGTTAGTCAGAGGTGTACCCAAAAGTATAACTAGATTTCGCCATTTATGTTTATTTCCATGTAATAGGGGGCGACCCTATTGCCACCAACCGGGCAGAAATCAGACTCCGTGGCTGCTACTGAAAAATTCCTAATGGAAAAACCTTATAACACTTTGCAGGAACCGAGAATCGAAACCAGGACTCAATGCTCAGTAGTCGCGCTTGCGATCACTCGTCCAACGAGGCAGTCTGACATAATAATACTAGTTTATTCCCCACTTCCATAGTGTTAGTGATACCACGAAAACTCCGCCACACTATGATATGCTCTATTTAACCGAGCCGTCTTCTTACCTTATAAATGGATGTGTAATATAAACTGCTTCTGAAATTTAGCCAATCAGCACTGACATCAATCAAGTCGCAAACGGAGGAGCAAGATTCTGGTAGACGACTTACTGTAAAGTCTGTCCAACCTGACTGCGAAAATATTGTAGTAGTTCTTCCACATTCTACAGTGGTAATTCTTTTCTGAAACTTTTCGTGCACAGGGGACCACCCTGTGCACGAAAAGTTTATAGAATCAGTCCGGACCTGCAGCTTCGCGTTCGGTTTTAGCCAACATCCGCCAGAAACGGCGACGATTTTGACGGCACGGTTGCCGCAGTGGCTGCTGCGTTGCGGGTCGGGGGTTCGGTCCCCGTATGGAACAAATGTTTGTATGGCCTATAGATAGTTGTTCTGGGCTTGGCTGTTTGAGTACGTGAGTTTATTTTTTTGTTAACTCACCCACAATACTAGAGAAATTCCAAATGTGAGCAACATCTTTATAAAAAAATGCAAAAAAAAGCACCTTTAGCCATACCTTCGGCTTCGGCCAAGATGGATCGAAATTTCGTCGGTTAGTTGGTCACTTTTGGTCTGTTACGTACTGCTTAAATATTTGTAGGAGTCAGTAAATTCGGATAGAAAGAACGCTTGAGAAGGCTGTGGAGTCCCTCTTTGCTGCACATGCCATAAGTGAATCTCCGTATCTATTAAAACATACGGTGGCTGTCACATCTGTTATGTAAACACACACTTGACGATGCTAATTTTATAGATAACGCAAAGTTACGTGCATAATAAGAGAAATCGGTTGAGAGTCGACGTTCGTATATATCATATTATAATAATGAATAAGCTCTCGTCGGCGCGACGCCAATACTCCAGTGTACTTTGATAGTCAGATTTACAGCTTTCATCATAGGCTATAAGATTAATTCGGCAGCCTCTGCAGCCCTAGTAATATCAGCCTCGATTTTGATCAAGAATCTCCCGAAAACACGAATAAAATGCACCACGTTATTGTTGGGGAGGCAAACTCTAGGTCCGTAAACACAAGTCGTAATAGTCTCAAAACACCTGATTCAGTTGTTTCCAATTTTATTAGAATATTTAAACTCAACACGTTATTACACGAAGTTGTGTGGAAGAACACCATGGGTTGGTTCCACACAATGTACCAATTAGGGTCTGGGTTTTGCAAAGGAGTAAACCATAACATTACAAATGTATAAACAAATTATTTCAAAACGTAGGAGAAAAGAGAGAGAATGAGGTCTAGACTGAAAAACAAAAGTCGAAAATTCCGAGTGTATTTCTCGGTCATGCTACGGATTCCACAGCGCAATGGTCTGACTGTATACACTTTATATTCCTTGCACATTAAATGAGTTACAAAATCGTCACAAATTACCTTAGAGATTTGACTGTGAGATGAATTTATGACGGGACAACAGAAACAAGATTTACTTAATTCGTCGTGGAAAATTTTCAGTCCAAGTACCGACAATGTTCCAGCGTACACTTTGCATATCATCACTATGGGTCTGTATAAATATTAGGACATGTAAATACTTACTAGAACATTCATCTATTAACTAATCGTATAGTTTTACACAAATACATGTTATTCACTGTGACCTTAATAAACAGGAACGTGACTATTAACTTGGTAATCAGTTGGCTATTAATAGAAGATTCAGGTGTTCAGAACCCTGAATTCATTTATCAGTTTCCAATTTTCAGTTGGACTTGTAATTAATATAAGTCTGAAATCCGCGTTAAGCGAGCGTGGTGATCAATGCTCTCGCCTTCTCTGTATGACAAGAGGCCTGTAGTGGTACAGTAAGAGGCTGGCTATATCAGTACCTATACGGAGTGTAAAAGTATCCTTAACGAAGCCGAAAGGCACTTATTCTCTCCGTCATTGCGATAATTTTTTTGTTCTATACCGTAACCTAGGAACCTTCCATGTCGTTACTGAGATATTGGGGGTTAAAGTTCCAACTTTTTCACCAGTATTTTTTTTTTAATACAAGTTTTTAATGTTATAAACTTTACTTTAAATAATTCCACGACCCTCGTAATGTATCCATCAGCACCATGTTTTGAGTGCGTTACGACTCCTACCGTAAAACGTGATTTTTCACCCCAAAAAACCGTTTCCTAGCAATCATTTTTGCGCAGAGTTACTTAGTTTGATGGTTCGTGAAGGGTCCGTTTACACCTTGTATGTAGATTATTCAATGAGCAACTACATATTAATACCTTCCTTGAGATCTAGTGGGAATTCGGCATTCCAGACTCACAACAATAATATCCTTCGTTTCACATTGCCAATCTCGATAACTATCCCTCTCTAAAACACAAAACTAGGTGCTAAAACAATAAGCCCCTAAGTAGTAGTATTAAAGTTGATCCTAATAAATCCGAGCCAAATCTCGAGTGATGTTTTAACGGTTGGTCGCTGCTCATTGTCGTCCAAATCGTTCTTACGCTAATCGGAGCGGGAATCACAGTTACTTCGGTGTCCGAACGCCTAAAATGCTGCTGCTTTCAATTAGGATTTCAATTACGATACCATATTCTTGTGAGTAAATATCAGTGCTGCAGTGTTAATGATGATGAGTTTTTCTTAGAAATTCATAACTGTCTTAAATGTATCGCGAATCGGTCACTTACAATATTATCCTATGATGATTCCCGATGTTTTTAAGTACAAGTATTTCGCTAATGTTTTGAAGATTACGCGAAGAAAAACAAAGAAAATAATTCGAGTTGTTTTCTTCATTTTTTTATTCGTCACAAAAACAAACAAGCACTCCTAGCTACTTTCCGTTTAACGTCAAAACCTGGCAGTTTAATTGAAAAACATACAATTTTGGGCACAAATCATTAGAAAAAAACACGTTGCCTGCTATCAATCTACAAATTCGTTACTACACTCAACCAAAGCAGCATATTAGCGCCCTCCCGTCCCGCTAGTAAGGGGCCCGCATATCCGCCATATCCTAATTGAGCCCATTCCGTCGCGCTAAATAGTCCAGATTGGGTCCCCACAAGGATTGTTATCTGATTCAACGATTCCTCTGCGAACGTTACTGCAATAAGGATGTACACGTCTACATTTGTGTCCCTAACACGGGATATTGGGTATTAGAATCGTATTATTGTCTATTATTTAATGACCAAGTGTCGTTCACGCCGGTTCTTGTTTAGATTTAAGTGGACGGTCGCTGTGATTTAGATTCAATTTCCTTTTTTTTCTAATTCGTTGTTGTTCGAGGAATTGGTACAAAGAGCGCGGTTTTTGTAACGATTTGGTATAGTTTAATATCGTCTGTGTCGAGTTATTATTTTCTCAGTGAAGTCGTTAAACTCGTCTTTGTTTCTTCAGATTTTTTCCTATGAAAAAGTTCAAAATTTTACACTTTTTATTTGAAACTTCTACAACATTAGATTTCGTATTTAAGCTCTATGACAATCCTTGCGGTTCAATGCGAAGTAGCATCATCTATCATTACAATACCCAAATCTTTCTTTCACACAAGCACTACATCCTACATTACTAAACTACGCACTACTCAACTAAAAACAGTCACACACAAAGAAACAGAACTCAACAGTTAAACACGATCTCTAGCGAGCATCGAAGTGTAACAAGTCTCAAAAATCTGGCTCCCATTATAAAAAAGCATATTGTCGAATGTCGGACCTGATTCTGAGGGCACTTCATACAATATGCTGGCCTCATTATAAGGGCTCTTTTGTCCTTACAACCAGTTCTTTGCAAAGCTTTACAATAAGTGTATCAAATCAAAGTGCCCCTCATGAGATTTCTTTATTCATGACCACTTCATGTCACCCTGAGACTTAACTTTAGTTTTTAATTAAAGGGAATTGTCTTTGTTAAAGCTTTTTGTCCTGGGTTACCGTGTGATCCAGTGGACAATGACGTTGTTAGTGTTATTTTGTTATCAGAGAAATATCATCTTACTTTTGAAAGGAATGAAAAAAAAAGCTGGAAATTGGAGAAATAAGACCTATTCAATAGCAGTGGCTTAGACAAAGTGAGAATCTATCAGCAATACTGATGATGACAAAGTCAAAAATACAGGGTGGGGGGGACATTGCCGCACAAACGGTTACCACGTATTCAGTACATCATTCCGAACCGAACAACAACAGCTGATTTTAAAAAAATATTTATTTTTATTTTAAATCTGTTGTTTCTAACCTTTTTACGTGCATGGTATTGTAGTTTTAAATTACCGACGAAAAATTTATATGTGGGGGGTGTTCGGAATGATGTACTGAATACGTGGTAACCGTTTGTGCGGCAATGTCCCCCCCACCCTGTATTTTTGACTTTGTCATCATCAGTATTGCTGATAGATTCTCACTTTGTCTAAGCCACTACTATTGAATAGGTCTTATTTCTCTAATTTCCAGCTTTTTTTTTCATTTCTTTCAAAAGTAACCACCAGTCCACCCTGTAAATGGACCACACAAAAACTACCTGAAACCTTATGGAAATCCTGTTCAATCTCATTGTATAAAATACGAAACGCTTTCAAAGCGATTGTCAGTGGCAAGGCAGTAGGAAAAAAAACCAGGGCGTTGTTTGCATTTTGATTACTTTTATGGTCATCATCATCTTCTTGCCCTTGCCCTATGTTATTTGGGGTCGGCGCTAAACGTTCATTTCTTCCATTCTCACCCGTCAGTCGCCACGCTATCATTTACTACTTTTTCCTTCATATTATCATTCCTCACAAAATCCATCCATATTTTCTTTGGTCTTCCTCTCCCTCTCCATCCATCAACATTAATTTACATATATTTTATGGTCATCGTGATATTCGTAAAGGATGATAAAGTCATTTTCAATCATCAATGAACAGTTAATTGGTTTATTAACTAAACAAGCGGGCTACTATGCGTAGGAGTAGATCGAAGTACTTGATTGTCTGCTAAGCAGCTTCACTTCACATAGGTTGGGGTTTAGGCAATAATTTTTGATTAAGTACGAACTCTATTGATCACATTCTTAAATTGGAATTTGCATTAAAAGGATGTAATCAATAAGATCAAATTGTAAACGATTTTCCTATAAGTACAATAAATAAGACTGTAACATAACATCACGCCTGTAATCCCCGAAGGGTTAGGCAGAGGTGAACCTAATGGTACGCCCATAATTCGCTAGTTATGTTTCAAGACCCATGTAATAGGGGACAAGCCTATTGCCAATCAATTAAGACCATTGTAGCTTTTTACCTGAACATAATCTTTTCAGTCAAACAGCTGCTGAAATATAAGCAAACAAGACACAAAACATGTTAACATTCAAGAAAGTAGACATACTTACAAGATATACTTATAAGACAAAAATGCACGCAAATCTCCACTTCCTAGTATTCATATGACCTGATAATCACACACTCCAACTTTCCCAGCTTGCCAGCTAGAATCTAGACGGAGTATAAGCACCTGCGAAGCTAACTAATTATCAGGCGTTTCCCGGCTCACGATTCATGCCCACGACAGCCGGATTACACCACCCTTTCATTACTTTAACTAGCGATTACGGACAACTTAACTGTTGTTTAAGAATATTTTTTTGTGTGGAGACGGACTTTAAATGGTGTGGTTTAACGTCATGTAGTGATCGATTGAAATAGTGAAGGATAAAATTTCATGAAAATCTATTTAAGAAAACAGTTACAAAGTAGTAGTTACTACGTTTGAAAGAAAATATCAAGGTAGAAATTAAAAGAGCATTACTTTTCTTGATAACAATACTTTGCACCTGTGATGAATTTCCACGGTCTTGATACTTGTAGGCTACAATCTCATGAACATACATAAAATGATAGGTAAATAAAACAACTATATGGAGCATTGTACATTTTTTTATTATAAAAACCAACACGCCCAATGATTTTATTTACATTTACATAGTAAATAAATTAAAAATACAATAGAACATAAACATTTTCTTAGAATCAAGCTCGCCTACGACTTTATTGTCAGTAACGGCTATAAAAATAATATAATAACATTGATTTATAAGTTTTATGTTGGTATTAAATGAATATTTAGCTGTAGTCAAGCGTTATTCCATGTACACTGAGCGGTTATGTGATCTATTGTGGAAAAAAAATAAACAAAAAATTCTGCATAGAATTTTCTCGATGTTTCCACAAAATGAGCGATGTTACAATGTAAACAAAGCAAGCATACAGTAATTGTCGTATAAACTGTTGACGGAGTAATTATTGGTTAGGAGGTCAAATTAGCAATCATTTGCGAGCCATAATTAATAGACGTATGTAATTAATGGCAGCGCTATTCTGCTATGAATTGACACAGTTAATTGTTTGTTTGAAAGTACTCATTTCATAAACAAACATTGCAAATAATTGCGTAATCTGTTTGATATTAATCATAAAATAATTAGTACTTATCTAAGTGAGCAGTAATTCGTTCGGCACAATATCATTTTATAATTAACCTTCATAAGTATAACAAGCTACGGTAGCAGCTGCATTCTAAAAACATTCGTTAGCAAACACAATTTTTCACGCTTGGCGGTCGAACTGAATCAACGGACGTTTTGTTAATTATAAGTAATTACAAAATAATTGCGCATGTTAATTTTTCACTTTCGAAAGCGGATACGGTACACAACGTCCAAGAACACGGTCGTACGAGCAAGTCACCGTCGCGTGATTCCCCCATCACTACATTGTCTACACAACCATTGGGCTGTGTTCACACCAAACGGCTACTCAGCCACCGACTTTGAAAATTAATCTTCTTCTTTCTTTACCGTGAAGTTAGTGCCTAACAGTGGCGAAGGTTCCATACAACACGATTCCTCCTAGTTTCGCTTTGAAAAATGGCACAGTCAGTATTCTATATAAAAATAATATAATCACATTAAAGATATGTACTCCGGCTTACCTCTTACAAAAATTTACCCTTCGCTACTGGCGCCTAACCTGGTGTCAGACTTTTTATGCCGCCTCTGACTTGGCTAAACATATCGTGGAGAAATATCTCTCAGGATTTTTTCCTTCACTGAAGTAAGAGATAATTATGCAATATGCGTGTCTTGGGTTCGAACTTGAGACATATAAATTTACATCCGACGGTCACACAACTAGGCTGTCACTGCTTGAAAAACTAAAACTACTAGAACATAAGTAAAAGCAAATGACAGTCAGGCTCATCTGTATTACCCTTACCCCAAATTACTTGGGGTCAGTGCTGTATGTCTTCTTCTTCCATACTTATCATCTCAGCAATCACCTCCTTTGCAGACAGATCATCCTTCACACAGGCCATTCATCATTTCTTTGGTCTTCCCCGTCTCTCATAGCCATCCACATTTTCCTCATTTCGCCGCATCACAAGCTCATACAACCGATTACCATACAACTTTTCCGTCAACGTCACCACTTACAGACTTCCTCTTCTCTTCCTGAAGTACTTATATTTTTAACACATTTTGAATATTACTGCCTCGTTAGTCTAGTGGTCGCAAGCAGTTCAATTACCTGATCGGGCAAAGTGTTATTGGGTTTTTCCATCAAGAATTTCTTAGTAGCAGCCTCGGAGTCTGGATTTGTGCCTATCATCATTATCATCATCAGCATTTCAGCCGAAGACGTCCACTGCTGGACATAGGCCTCCCCCAAGTGTCGCCACATTGACCGGTCCCGTGCGACTGGCATCCAGCGGATCTCTGCAACCTTCACCAGGTCATCGGTTCACCTAGTGGGAGGCCTTCCAACGCATCGTCTTCCGGTTCGTGGTCGCCATTCCAGAACTTTCTAGCCCCATCGGCCATCCGCTCTGCGAGCAATATGCCCTGCCCACTGCCACTTAAGTTTGGCTATTCTTCGGGCTACGATTTGTGCCCGATTGATGGCAATAGACTCGCCCTATTTCATGGGACTTAAACATAACTGGCGAAATGTGGGTGTACTATAAGCTGGACACCTCTGCTTTACCCTTCGGGAATTAAAGGCTTGATGTGGTGTTTTGAAATAGAAAATAGAAGCCTCACATTCGGCAGCTGACTATACGTTTAGTGTAACCACAGCTTTATTCACTTAATGAGCACACTAATGTGCCAGCGTGACGACGTAATTAATGTTCGCGACCTCAAATCATTTGCTGACTGAGTAATTTAAACCGTTCAGGATTCATTACGTGCTTTTTGTTCACGTTAAAACACAATGTAAGCTATTGATGTTATATGTTCGGATTTTGGAGAGGCCTTCAGAAATATCGATGTTAAATTAAGCCAGTTTCATTGGGTTTGTCATTTGGATATCGAACTAACTGAAGTCGCTTGGGTCGGAAATCATTGAAAACTTATTGAAAAATAAATATAAGCTTCATCATCGTTCAGCACTGACTGATAACACGGTAAAATTCTACAACGTAGAACAAGCTTCGACAAAGTTTCGTCTAGAAAAGCAATTTCCTTAGCGGCTTTGTATTCGAGTGAGTTCGCTTACAAAGTGGGACAACATTGGCGCTTTAATAACAGTGACTCTGAACGTCTCTCGGCTATTAGCCGTAGGATCCAGCTAACGTTTAATTGGCGTATTTATCGCAATTACACGCATCCATGGTTTGAGGGCGAGTGCACACCGTGATAACAGATTTCACTTCTGACCCAAGCTAGAAATGTAATTGGAAATTAATTCATTGTCTGAGCCACGACCTCGCCGCAATCTCGACGCGATAAACTCTTTATAAAACATTTTTTTTGCATAATTAATTCCTATAAAATGTGCTATTGGCACGTTCGTATTGTTACTCAAAATGAAAACCTTGAACGTTGAAAAAATCCTCAGTCAACAGCAACAATGGTCGCGAATTTGTCATTACCGTGGTACGTGACTGTAACCCAAACACCGCGCCCGCGCAGCGGCCACGCATGTCTCGTTTATTTTAATATCACCCTGATTTTTTACTCTTTTCCGTCAATTTTGTATTTTTTTCATAGCGACCTTTTTGTTCTGACAACGTGACACCTTTAACGGATTTTTCACGTTCTCTGATAATAAAGTATTCAGGCGCAGTTTATCGGAATGCTCAAGAACATGGAGTGGATTACCATAGGTCCTTGTGATCTACATAGCATTGGGGAGCTTGCGAAATATCACGTAAACACAGAATACAGAGCTGATGAAACTTTCATAATCGTTCACGTGTAACCCTTAATAGAAAAACTTTTCTTGTGTTCGTAATTGAGTTTTTGTTAAGAAAATTAGATATGTCTGAAGAAATCTTTTGATCGATGGATATGCCATGTTGTAGAGCTTCGCTTATTTGATATTCTAATGTGGCCGGGACTCACACATCATCTATATGTTTATTTGTTTGATAAGTCTCTGGAGCTTCATGAATTATATAATTTTTATCTATATGTTTAGATATTTAGGTGTTTATTGAATGATATCTTAATTTTTAATGTTTTTGTTTCATGTACTGTTCCATGATGCCATTACCTAATAGTATGAGTAGGTATAATTATTTATTTATTCCGCACATACACACACACACACTATGGTATGAAAGATTTTCTAGAATTTGCTTTAATTTATCTGACACACTCAATTCAGAACATATGTAGTCATTTGTTGCACCCTAAATATGGTAACACTTTGAAATCGCGACTTGAATTCACTAAAGCCTTCTCTATAAGGGGATGTCTGTAGATTAAACTAGAATATTATTGCTTTGCATCACGATGCTGTTTGAGAGGATATTACCTTTATGCGCGATAACTCGATTGAACGCCATTTTTATAAAAGATTCAGGCTGTCGAGGGCGAATTGAATCCTAAAAGGAAAAGTTAGCTCACTAAGCATATTTAAGGCGCGTCATCCTATGGAAGGCGCGCCGTACACCTGTTAACTCCTACATTTTTCTAAGAACAGCAAACAATTTTTACTTCACATGCTAAATACACATCGCCGCCACAACTTTGATGTCATTTAGCGAAAACAATGGAAAGATCCGCGCGCACACTGGCATGCTAATTCCTACATTTTATTTAAATAAACTTATTCTTATTATAAACGTGTCCTATGACCAACTGCTGTTAAAATTTATAATGCTATTTTTACGTTTAAATGAGTCATGTGGGATCTTTGAATGGGTTCTTTACACTTGGCATCGATTCATTACTTATCGCTTGATTTGTCATATACGTATAAGTGACACGTTAAAAAGTCGTTTACCTTTGCCTACGTTCATTTGCTGTTGTGTCGTATGCACGGTTGTTATGTGATTTCTATACCGTTATGAAGATGCGGGAGTGCATCATTTCGTCACGCATGTAACACTCTGTCCGCGATATATCCGCCTTAACACACGCGATTTGCATCGGCGTGCCTTATGAGCTTTCCTGGCAGTTTTCGCCATCATAAAGTGATCAAATAAGTTATCAAACGCGACTATAAATCAGTGGCTGTGGGACTTTCCCCCGAGTGTCGTTACGATTCTCTACGGCGTCTTACGCGGCGCATTTCTGACGGTTTGCCAGCTTTTTGTTTGGTGCGGTTATGCTAATACGTAATGATGGGTTTCAAGTTCCCGGTGATGCATTAACGTGTGGAGTCACACCGTAATACTAGCCATATGTTGAGCCCTACAACCGTGTTTCTCCATTATTGTACTGCATGGTCTACTTTTTAGTAAACAACTCAATCTTCCTCGGTCGACCTTCGCGGATGTCTCTTCAAGAATCGAACCAGATTGGTACTAGTATGATTGAACTCTCCGTTAGTTTCACTCTGCTTTAGTTTGACACTTCTTTGTCCATCCAACCGTCATTAAGATGAAATCCTTAATTAGAATTGACAACAAAATCGTTTTTATATCTCACTCCATAAAACAAGGTATACGAACTGGGTAAATATGTTGTTTGCACACGCGATATTTAACGATACAATTTAAAATTCAAAAGTATCGCAGGTGCTGCTAAGTATCTTGTTTTATAGGGTAATGAAAAAAGGCCTTATTAAACTGCTGGATGATACTGCAATCGGAAAAAATGTAGGTAGGTATAGGAGTCTGAGATCATTGGTATGCGAGTTACGAAGAGTCGAACAAAAGGCATTATAACATCCTGTTCTCGCGACACCACTTCGACTCTTATTATTAGCCTAATGACAAAAATTTATAGCTCCTTAAATTCGCCGTGCTGCAAATATTAAAGTTCTTTTTTTACGAAGGGAAATGAGAAGTTTCGCTCGGGTTTGGTATCGTATTGGGAGGTATGTTATGATGCCACATTTATATCTGTGGGCTCGGCTTTTGTTCATTCAGTTTGGTTGTAAAATGCTGCGGCCGCGATGTAATTGAACTGTTATAAAATGTATCATCAATTTGTTTATTTTTAGCACAAGTGTGTTTTTATGCTAAAGGAATGGGAATGTTTCCGGTAACTGCGGTTCTAACTTGAATAAATGTATAAAGTTGAGCTTCTTTGGAAAAAATAAGCCATGTGTTAGAGGCATTGCATTGGGTGGGCCATAATATCAATAAAAAAAAGAATTCTTCTAGGTTCTACTTTTTATTTATTTATTTAATTTATGTTCTGTTAAGGCTAGATATCATCCTGCAACAATTTATTAGGCCTTTTGGCCTATTTGCTCAAATTCCGTAGCATTAATTTAAAACAAGTCGCAACAAAAAGGCCTTTTATTATATTACAGTGAATTATTTAAAAAAAAAGCTATGGACGCGTCACTTCTTTCTTACGTATAAATTAACACTTCACCGCTTTAGCAGACCATAGGCGCATAATACCACAAATTAATGTGCGCGATAAATTACCGCAGGTGAATTAAAACGAGACACTTCTATGGACTCTTAACAGTTTTTCAATACCTTTTTACTTTCATTTTCATATTTGCCTATATTTACGTCCCTGCATTGAATAAATGAATACAATTTTGGGGTAATTATCCCTAAAACAATGTAGTTGTATTCAATTTTCGTTTTAAAAGTCAAGCTCGTTTATTTGTTGATTTACAGGTTTTCGTAAAAGGTTTTTGGTTGCTGTCATGTGTTGTGAGGTCTTTATTTAGTGTGTTTATGTTACAATTAGGTAGTTATCGCGTTAGGTATGTTGGAACAAGGCGCGTGCGCAGTGGGCGGGTTACGGTCACCGCTCGAAAAGACGCCATCTTTTGATTCACTCGGATTTGAATTCATTCACGTTTTATATCGAAAAAAATTATACAGGTTCTTGTTTTTAAAACTTATATAAACTAAAGCAATGTCATTTATTAAATTGATAATGTAGGCGTTATTTTAGGAGGAAAATTGCGAAGGTCTCTTTCTGGATCTTTGTAACAAAAGCTGTTTAAGTATGCCTTCCTAGAATTTCCATTATATTTTCAGGGTTACCTAGTTTTGTAGTTTAGGTTTCATATTAGCTGATTGCTACAAAACCATACTGAGTCCACTCGGTCTTTCTCTCTCAAATCGAGGAGCCGTGGCCCAGCAGTGGGAATATTTATTAATGAATACTTTATGCACAAGTTAAAACTGTTCAAAGTCATAATATTATAGGCTGATCATCCTTACGCGTAATTTCTACGAAGACTTTTTGATTTTGCTGATCTTCAACTGCCAAGTATATATATCAAAACAATATCCAGTGCATTAAAAGCAATCCGACCAAAATCCACTCATTTTCCGAAGCCACAATCTAAAGACAGTCACAAAGTCAAGTTATTCACTCCACCAATACTTTGGTTTTAACTTTATATTTGTTCGACCGTATTTATCTCATTGCGAAACTGAATCTGCATTTCAAGCGGGAACGTCCACCGGTCGGAACCGATGGATTTTTATGCAAATTCCATACAATACGCAGATGCAATGTCCATCACTCGCCCGCTATCGTTTGTTTTAGTCTAATTTGAATGTCTAATGCACGTAACTCCTTATCATTTACAAATATGGCCAAATGATATGCGTACAGATACGGACAGTTGCTGAAGTTGTTGCTGGGGTTTCTGAACCTGTTCTTGTTGTTGACTGTACGCATGGCTACAATGCCTATCTACTATTCTAGTTAATGTCTTCTCAATATAAACAAATATCTGCTATATTGACGACATGAAACCTTAGATAAAGAACCAGAACTGTCACTCAGCGTTCCGACATGTAATATAAACAGATTTCCAGTTACTTTTCAATATGTGACTTGGTAAGCCTATAAACGTTTCTTTATTTCAATTTACGTCTCATAGTAGGCGGGCATTATTGAAAGAGCAGTTTCCTACCGAATTCCTGTTGTATAATCAACGCTTTTCTCGCGTATTTTTATTGATTCACCCAGAGCGCTCCCTCCCCCCTCCCCAGGAGGAAGCTGGGTTGGAAGCTGCCTCCTACCGCGCATTCATAATCGCATCGACACACACGACACTTGGAGCACGGTAAACACCACCTTACTGGCTTTGGAATACAGTCGGTATCGTGAAACCGATACGTGCTGAAATAATGGAACAGAATCGTGCGTTACCAGCCACGAGACATTAAGCGTCATATAAATTACATTAGCATATAAATAAAGTATTTTTGTTGCGTCTCTGGTCGCAGTACTTCTTGGGTCTTTTACGACGTCGGGCGCAGGGTTAACCGGGGACATTTTTGTTCTCCTTTTTAGATAAATCCACGGCCTTAACGGCCGTAAGCAAATACATGTTATCGGTATACGTTTATTGCTTATTCGAACTCATAAATAATGCCGATGGAAACACGAAATTAATTTAGTTATGAGAGAAAGAATATAAACATATAAAGATAAAATAGTCGGGTGAACTTACGAGTGCTTGTTACCAGTGCGACGTGGAGCCCAATTATTTATAACATACCTATAAAATAAGGGGAATAATGCTCAAGTAATTTTCTGTTGATCTGTATTAGATTTTCATTTTATATGTGGGCATGGAGCTCCTCTTACGTTTTGTTATTAAATTCAGAGGATGAATTGTTGGAAAAACAGATCAGATAAAGGGTAGATGGAAAACAAAGATGTCGTTTACAATTTAGACTCTATTTGCTTATTTAAAGGTCTTAAAATTAACTAACAGATCCCCCCAGACCGCTGGGTCTAGAAGCAGGATGCACAAGAGTACCTTCAACATTTCTGACGATAGGAAATCCCATCACACAGCTTGTCATATCATCATTCTCCTGCCCTTATCCCAATTTATCGGCAAAGTATGTCTTCTTCGTCCATACTTCTTTATTAAAAAAATAAGTAAAATCGGAAGGTGCCAACTCGCGCGCACTCGCCAGTTGACGAATAAGTCTACTCGGCACCTCATCAGGCAGCTCCTTTCTTTCCATAATATATAAATTCTTAATAACCAATATCATAAAAAAACCGCTAAATAACCCACAAGACTACATAATATCTTGAACAATCTCACATTGACCTCCATGAATGCACTTAAGGTAACTCGAAAAAAGCACGGGCGAAACTCCAGTCAAAATAGCCATATAAAAGTGTCTCGACGTCGTAAACGTTAGCTATATAATCATTCTGTAGTTAAGTACCTTGCATATGTCATGAATACGCCATATTGTTTATCATTGCTAAGGTAAAAGCAATCGTTTAGCAGAATGAGTATCCTTTACTAGATTTTCATTCCACCATGCGCCCGCGTGGAGGATTATAGCCCATTCCCGCTCAACGAGAGAAGGCCTGTGTCTCAGCAGAGGAAACATTATTGGCGGATTATGCTTAAGCTTTAATTCCATCTGCTTAGCCTTTTCTCAACTTAGTTGGGAACGGCTTCCAGTCTAAGCAAAAGCAGATAATTACTTAGTATTTTACATAGAGCATCTATCTGACCTCCTGCACCCTATCATTAACTTGGTAACACGATACCCTTTGGAAAGACTGGTTGTAAGACTTTCGGGCCACTGACTACCTGCAACGACTGTCAAAGATCTACGGATGACAGCCGGGAAGAACTGGTTAACGTGTTTTTCGAGACACGGGGAAGTCTCAGTATGTAATGGATGGTCAGCTATCAAAAACCCGAAGTCAGCAAACGCTGCGTAACGTACGATTTTCATTTACAAATCGCAAAATAAAAGTCGCAGTCCCTACTTAATGTACAGTGAAAACTAACAATTAAGTTATCAACCAAACATTTTCAATCATAGGTATTTCTTTAAATTTTCAAACTATACCTACGCAATTACAGCGACATGCAACACTGAAAGAGGTACAAATACACAAGAATATACATCAATACACATAGTACGTATACGTACACAGTAAACGAACGTGCAAGTTCTGAACGGGGCAGAATAAATCGGACAAACGAGGATAGAAACGACCGGGAAGAGATAAAGAGGACTGTTTGTAAAGCGTAATTATTTCACAGACAAGAAAAACCATTGTACAAGGAAAACTATATAGTTCCTATTCCACATTTGCTTTAATCTTTAATGTAAAGCTTGTATTTCTATTATAAAAGACGATTTTCAGGTCTAGCTAATGTGACCGCGGTTTTCGTCTAAATTTTGCAACGAATTTTGTTGCGATTTTCAACTTTATTTACAGGAGTTATCCTAGAACCTTAATGCGTACAAAACAATAGAATTAAACTAACATATAATAGTAAATTATAATGTTTTTTCAAGTCTTAAAAACCGTGTGAAGTAGAGGCGGGTAGCTTGTAGTACCTAAGTACAAACATAAGATGTTACGTTACCAATTTATTCGTATATATTTAATAATGTAGGTGCTTCTTCGTGGAATCAAATTGACAATTCAACTGGGTGACACGTGGCGCCCCCTCTGCCACCCTCACTAAATTTATTCCCACAGGTATGACGTTCAATCATTGACTTTTTTCATTTTCCCTCCGAAGATTTTTCCTTACCTACATAAGTGCTACATACGGTTGATATTGGTGTTTTGATTGCTTTGGGAGACTTATATGTTAAGACTTTAGAAGCTTAAATAAAATAAGTGGATGATAGATAAAATTCATTATGTTAAGCATAATATAAGTGTGTTAGTCCTTTTTAAACATAACTGATGAAATGTGGGTGTACTATTAGGTACACCTCTGCCTAACCCTTCGCGGATTACAGGCGTGATGTTGTTGTGTAGTCCTTTTTGTCGTTGATGTACTGTGGAAGCACTACTACTTAACATGATGGTCCTAGGTTCTATTCTCATGTTGGGCAAAAAAGTTTTATTGAGTTATTCCGTCAAGAATTTCTCAGTAGTAACACAGCGTCTGGATTTGGGCACGGTTGATGGCAATAAGCTCGCTACTTATTACATGGAACTTAAACATATGTAATTGTCAAAATGTGCGTATACTTATAGTAACTTCTACCTTTTGGAAAACAGAGGAGACGTTGTGTTCTATGGCATGATAAATCCCTTTATCTTCGACAAAGACTGAAGAAAACTTTAATTGTCTCTTTCAAATGTTGACCGTAATTCCAAATAACCATTATGAAAAACTCATCTATTACAAAATTGCTACTTTGGTGCAGCGCTCGCCTAAGCTGAATGACGAAGGCTTCTGCGCTGAAAACCTATAATAGCTTTCCCCGCTAGCTTATTGCTTCAATCAGGTGTAGATTTAGCACACAACCTGGTTACTACCACTTCTCGTCTCTTCAGAAATATCTTTTTGGTAGGTACTGTAAACATTATTGCAGTTTTTCAGTGACTTAGAAAATCTTCTTTAAAATGTCTTATTTGTAACAACATCACGCCTGTAATCCTCGAAGAGTTAGGCAGAGGTGTACCTTCTAGTACACCCACATTTACTATGTCTAAGTCCCATGTAATAGGTGGCCTATTGCCATCAACCGGGCACAAATCTAGACTCCGGGGCTGCTACTGAGAAATTCCTGATGGAAAAACCCAATCACACTTTTCCCGACCCGAGAATCAAACCCAGGAGTTGCTCAGCAGTCGCGCTTGCGATCACTCAACTAACGTGGCAATCGATTTTTCGAATTAAACATTTTTCACTAGTCAAAAACAAACCCACTCGCATATTATGGTTTGAGTACAAAACTCCTTGTTTCGCAGAACACTATTGTTCAAAAATCATCAAAACGGCTGGTCACATCATACCACTTTAAAAAATTCGCCCCACATACCTTTTACAACACAACATTCCATTCCACCCCAACCTACCCATATGTAAAATACGAACAGTGAAATATATATCGCATTAGGCATATCGCGTGGCCACATTTTGCGTCTTGAATACTAAAATGGTTAAGAAAAATTACAACCCAGATACATATCTTGGAATCGAACATCTCGGGGTGTAATTCGGGTGCGACACAGAGATAAATGAAGGAACGGAGGGATATATGCAGGGTAGTTTCACCCCCAACGCCCCTCCCCGTATCGGGCCTTCGAAATGTGTCGTTGTTGTTTTAACATGGATAGAGTACGGATTTGTTGTGTTTGTTTGTATGTTGCAGTGACTGATTGCAATACCGATTGGTTTTCGATTTATTTTAAGAATTACTGATATTTGAGAGGGTGATACTTACATTGATTTTGTTGCAATGTAGACTTATAAATCTTTAAAGACTAATAGATCTTAGATTGATGTTGTGTACAACTTAGGTATGGAAAACATAAGGACAATATGTTAACACGTGTGTGGACTGCCTCGTTGGTCTAGTGCTCGCAAACGGGGCTGTTGAGCATGAGGTCCTGGGTTTAATTCCCGGGTCGCGAAGTGTTATTGGGTTTTCCCATCAGGAATTTTGCAGTAGCAGCTGTCGTAGTCTGGATTTGTGCCCGGTTGATGGCAGTAGGCTCGCCCCTATTATATGGGACTTAAACATAACTGGTGAAATATGGGGTGTACTATTAGGTACACCTCTGCCTAACCCTTTGGGGATTACAAGCGTGATGTTATCTTAATTTCGTAGCAAATGCTTACATAATTATCCGAAACTCCTATTTGCTTAGTATTACAGCTCGATTTTCATTGAAGGTCTAGTCTTGTGAAGATACAATCAATACAATGTTGTAGATAGACGAAGCGAAATTAAGTGCTAAAACTTAATTTATAATCATAATTTAAACTCTACGATATTGCTAATACGTCCAACTTGCACTCAAAATATATTGCTAATATCATAAAGTAAAGTTAACGATAGTTGCCAATTTTAAAACTCATTACGATATTTCTATACTTGGCACACCACCAAAACCTGATACCCGCGTAATGTAGCTCCTGTTTACCGTTTTAGAAAAATAAACAATCTTCCATATTTTAAAGATAAACTTGCAGTATAAAATGGAGTATATTATAAATATGTAATGTTGCTTTATTTACATTAAAATATTGTAACCACACCTACACATTTTCGGCTTATTGCCTGTCCAATTTACTTGAAATGTGATCATCATTCGTCATTTTATATGACTATCTAAAGCTTTTGTTCTTCTGAAAACTTTGAAAATTATCCATTAATCGGATAATTCATCTGGCTATTTCATTGTAAAGATTTATGAAATGAAAGCCATAACAACAAAAAAACATGACAAAGCCATTTCAATTACCCCCCGGATTACGCCCCCATAATTCACAATACAGAGTAGGTACAAAAAAAAAATGCCTAGCCAAGCATAGAAGAACAAATCAAAAATATATGCACCCTTCATGGGTACGTGAGGCGCTCCTGAAGCGATTTACATGGGCCCGCCACCTTGTCGCGTGCCCACATTTTTTATTTAAATCATACTATTTAGGTATGCCAAGACATTTCTCCTTCACTGTACTCACGAACAATAAAAATAACGTTTTAAAACTTTTCGAGCGACCTGTATATTTTAAGGTGTAAACTCTGACTGTAAACGTATTTCATCGGGTATTGAATGGCGGCTCACGTGATTTTGTGCATTGTTATAAGAGACATTGCCTCGTAAAGTTAACACAAAAGTTCTTGTGTTTGAATAAAATGATTCTAATTCATGTATCGGATTTTTGTGTACTGACAAGCACAATTTTTTGAACAAAGAACGGTTCAAACGCGTGGGCGGCTGTGTTCTAATTTTTCCGATATTTTGTTGATTGATGAAAACTTAATAAAATAATGATGACCTTCGAATTATTTGTGTAAAAGGCATACTGTCTATACCTACTTTCTTTATCTATCCATATTGCTTTAGTATTTTATAACTTCAATGTGATATTTTTTTCTTATTTAATAAATAATTGATTAAAGTTGGATGTCCTAATAATTTAGTAAACATGTAATTGTACAGTTAATTAATGAATATTGGAGACGTAATTCGCAAATCAAGTCAATTATCTATTCCTATTAAGATGCCAATCAAGTTTGCTTTGTAAATTAATTATGTATATTGTATGGTACTTCAATGAAATTAGGTTGCTAATTAATTAATTCTGTTATTGAGTACATTGCCTTGTGAATTCCAAATATTATATTAATCTAAGCTTTATTTCCAAGTAGTCAGGCGTCTCCGTTTAGTTATTATAAATACAAACAATTACTAGGAATTATGAGGAATTTCTCAGTAGCAGCCACGGAGTCTGTATTTGTGCCCGGTTGATGGCAATAGGCTCGCCCCCTATTTCATGGGACTTAAACATAACTGGCAACATGTGGGTGTACTATTTGGTACACCTCTGCCTAACCCTCGCGGATTACAGGTTGTGCGATGATGTTATGTTGAATAATTACCAATATCCATTTTGTGTTGATTTAAAAAGCCTCTAAAGAATACATGTTTGGAAAAGTCCAATTTACTTTACATGCTTTAAGTTTTCCTTACAGGGGTTGTGGAGACTAATGTTCTTGACATTTTCTTTATATACATATTCTTTGTTATTTAATGAGATAATGTAAGCGATACTTATCGAAACTTTCAGGAGAAACTTTATTTGCTTTTTTTTCTAAAACTTCAGGTCCCTTTAAGAAAGATTAACGAGATTTTAATGTCTGAAAATCTTTATGCTTTGTTAACAGTGTCATTACATAACATCACGACTGAAATCCCCGAAGGGTTCGACAGAGGTGTTCTTAATAATATACCCACATTTCGCCAGTTATGTTTTAAGTCCCATGTAATAGGGGGCGAGTCTTTTACCATCTACCGGGCACAATTCCAGACTCCGTAGTGAAATTTCCGACCTGGGAATCGAATCCAGGACCTCATGCTCAGCAGTCGTGCTGTATTAATAAGTACACATTTATGCCAGCTACTAATAATCCAGCAAGTGTTTTAGGCTTTGACATGTGTCAAATTACTTGCAAATGAAACAGCTGGGGTCAAAAGAGTCGTTACGGTCACGACCCATTTGTCTTACCCTTTCAAAGTTTTTAATCATATTGAAATAGGCAAACACATACTTATATCGTACTTATTAAAGTCTGTTATTATTTAATAAACTGAGCATGAAATTGTCTACTTTCAGTCAATACAAAGAGGCCTCAATGTCATCTTGTCTAGACCAAGAAAACTTGACATTCGAAAATTCAAAATTATCTAATACAATAACTTAATTAATAGTTATTATGAGCCGTTTGGGGTTGAAACACTAGGGCCATAGGGTTGAGTGCCCACCTTGTGATTACAGTGTTTAACAGTGTCTTTATAATAGAACACATGTGTTTTTTTGTGTAGTAAATAATTTAAAAAAAAACTTTTTGTTTCTAAGACTTACGTAAAGAACAATCAAATGATGGATAGTACCTTTTAAGCAAAAAATTGCTTGTAATAGGTACTTCCGCTCCTCCGGTGTACATAAACAATACATTAGTGAGCAATTTAACTACAAAATCAATACCAAAATTTTATATAAAATAAATTTAAAATAGGTCAGATAAGCAGTCGCACCATGTAAAATACTGGTATTCAGCTGCATCCGGTTAGAATGGAAGCCGATTCCAACATAGTTGGGAAAAGGCTAGGCAGATGATGAAGATGATGAAATTTAAAATAAACGTTGTTGCGGTCCCTTTGTACGTCTTTTTACTGTCCATGTACTACTTTTCTTCATAAACGTCAAACGGACTAACATTTTTTTCTCATTTTTCAACAAATTCCACATTTTTCCTTGTGAGTGTCTGTTCTGGAAAATAATCTCTATTATTGAATACATAGGTACTAATACTCATACAGCAAATCTATGTACAAAAACTTAGCTAAAAAGTAAGTAATATCGTTACCTTTTTACATAAAACACCTACATAATAACGGTACAATAGCAGGCTTATTAAGCCGACATTATCAAAACACTCCTTTTCCCAACATATTAAGCCGTGTATTCCTCCACATATATGAAAGGCTCGCTCCCCCCCTTACACCCCCATTCACCCCCTCCTCTTATTTCGTTCATAAAGCCCCTTATCTACAATTTCGAGCCCATTTCATTTGAATGTTACGTCTGTATCTTCTAATGTTCCAATGCATGTATCGTTAGGGGAAGGTTTTAAGAACACCATGAAAATGATAAGAGGTTTACCGTTTTCAGTATTTTCTCGAATAAATATACCATTAAAACATTTGCGACTACGACATGTAACTTAAGGAAAAGCAATCGTAACAAAAGTTTTATGTACTACCCATTCCCCGGGGAACCTCCTAATTCTGCACCACAATTGCAAAAGATCTTAACAGCGCAACCTATTCTTTTTCCTGCTCGATCTTAAGGCTATTTAATTAAGGGTGTATTTACTTTCACGCCCTTTCTTTCCTATGTGTAAGCGGCCTAATGAACGCGAGGCGTCGATGAGCTGTTGTTTCCTCTGTAATTAAACAGTACTACGCATGCGCCAACCACGCCCAGCCGCGCAGCCTCCGCTACCCCCTCCCCCCACTCTCCTACCCCCGGTCTTTAATTACTGCCAAGACATTACCCCTTAATGCTTTTATATAACATCTAAGATGATTGTGTAGAGGGTACAATGATGAGCTTTTATCTCGCGGGGTTTCTGATACTGTTTATGTAGCTAATTCGTTTTTTTTTTATTTGAGTAACCATGGAATTGAAGAGGTTCAAAGGTAACTCTAAGATTGGTTGGGAGACCTGCAAAACCTCTGTGTCATCTTTTTTCATGTACAAGAATTTTTCTTACCATAAATCTTGTGTATTAGTATTTAGCAAGAGAACCACTTGTGGCTCTGCCAAAACCATAGAAAATTGAGGAAAAATTAGGCACAAAGTTAGCTGGTTTTTCTTGTTTTAAGTTCATGTTGTGTTCTTGACAGTTCTTTGGCGAGGTTGTATGGCTACTTACTGCTTTTAATGGACTCAGGTTTTAACTCCAGTGATCTTACAGGTCAAACGTGATCATGAACGTTCCTTGTATAAGCATAATCAGCCTATTAATGTTCCCACTGCTGGGACGGAGGCCTCCTCTCTATGAGAGGGAATGGGCTATAATTCACCACGCGGGTCCAGTCCTTGTATAGCCTGTAGAAAAAAAAACCCATTTCTAATCCATTAAAAAATGACAAATTCCAAGATGGCGGCCGTATACAGAACGCAAATGTTCTCATTTGTAACACAGGGTGTTCCTATTCGGCGCACGTTCACCACCTCTCTCATTTTTCACTACATTGGTTTCACGTGTGAATTATTGTTTTTTACCGCACCCTGTTTGTTTATTGCGCTCCTGTTTTTTGGGTAAATTAGAGGAAAATTTTAGTTTGATTTTGGAGTTTTCCGCAGATAAAAGGAAAGGTAATCGTAATCGTAACCGTAACGTTTAGTCGATTTTGACGATTCCTATAGAAAGCTCTGACCTGACTAGTGTCTAAAAATATGATATTTTCAGTAGGTCTATAACCGCTGAAGTATTGATTCGTAAACACCTAATTGTGTAAACACGATTTACAGTCGAGCACGCAGTTAATTTTCAAACTGGCTTGGGTAATATAGGTATGACTTGCTTTTTTCCAGTCTTTCAGTTGTAATTACGTAACACTTTTATATTCTATGTGATTAGGTAATTTTCTGCAATAGATAGTTTGTGGAGGTACATAGCCGCCTACGACTTTTTATGAAAATAAATCGTTTATAAAATAAATAATCAAATCAGTAAACAAGCAAACATTCGAGAACCTTGCATAAATAATAATGTAAACATAAACACCGAGCTCCAAACGTATTAAGTCCCACAAAGAGCTACGAAGCAATACTGTCCAAACTCAATCTAAATTTCATTTTACGCCTCAAGTATCACGTACGAGCATATAGAATAGACTCCGCCGTCCTTCGTAACTCGTAGGAACGTCCGCTGTCAAATTTTAATTTCTCCCTCAAATATTTACCGAAGGAAAAAGGATTCCCCGGCGGGCTGCGCTCTAATAAGTTTTCCATAAGAGAGGAGGTAGGGGGAAAGTGGGGTACGAAGGCTCTTATTGTGTTTGTAGAAGCTGGCGCATCCGGGCGCATACCTAACAAGATGGATATGTACTCGGGCCCACCCTACCCTTACCCCTTTCGGACCGCCCCCTATGTAGATACGACAGCTCTCGCCGTTGCACCGAAATTGCATTTTCGAATACTAATTCCTTTTCGTTCCCAACCTTTTAGGAATAGTACTTATTTAAGTGGATGTTGAAATGGCGGAGTTTGAGCTGTTTATTTTGAGCGTTTTCTGTAGCGTTTGTTGGAAATTCATAGTTTCCTTTCACCGTATAAGATAGGATTACTATTATACTTTATTTTATGGTAGTGTGATTCACTACACAACAGCTCCTTTAATTCTTACATTTTGGCAAACTCAAGGCAAAAAGTACTGACTTCAGTGTCTATCAAACCAGACAACCTAAAGTGGGCCAATGAATAGAAATCGTTTATTTATACACGGAACATTTACAACAGTCTCAAGCGATACCAGTACATCTCATATTCATGATTATTAAATCACTATCTGCTACATTACTTCAATCATAAACCACCGAATGTTCTAGCTAAAAGCAGAATCACTTCAGTATACGACTGTACCGTTCTGACTCATACAGGCGAAGTATCGAAATCTTTCATAATATTGTACTTACTTAATATAATCGAGAAGTAAAGTCAACATAAAAAAGGCATACCCGTCCTTATTCTTGATCAATGATAACCGTTCGATTTCATACAAATCTCTGCTCGAAAGTACTCCCGAATCGAGTTACTATTTTCATTTTTCTAGAATACGGCTGTATTCTATTTTTAAAACACTCTATAAAAACTGTGATCACGTTTTTTGTCAAATCGAATGAGTTATTTATAGAATGTTTTTGTCACATGTGAATACTAAAAATCACGTCAATAAACCGTAGTTTTGTTGAAAAATAACTTGTTTCATTGACAATTTCAGTACACTGTAGGTATGAACAGGACTTGCACGTGTAAAATGTCCCCTTCAGCATATTAATAAAATATATAATGTAATTCCAAAGTGAAGTAACATACATACATCAATAAGGGAGCGGAGATATGTCATGCATAACGCTCCCCCCTCTTTGCAAGAGGAAGTACAATAATCTGAGAATGGAGGCTGGTTGGGCCACCTGTGATGTTGGCTTGAGCTGTCAACGCATTGGGAAATGCAAAGACTTTTCGCCTGGTAAACTGGATTATATTATTTTGAATAAGCTATTTTGGATATTGATTTCAAGTCTAATAATTGCTCTATTGAGAAATCCTTTTTACCTAGCTTCCACTTGCTCTGCCTACAATAAACTTACTACGGTTTTTCGAGCCTTTTCATCGGTTCTAATGAGGCTTTATCATACGTAAACATTACAGAACTTTCTAGAACCGTCTACATATTACAGTTGGAATTGAAAGCTCTAGATTTAAAACGCAGATTTGTCGGATACGTTTAGAAAGAGCGAGTTATTTACATTTCCACGTCAACATGGCTGCCCGTTACGTTTTCCCGGCTACGTCACTGTGAACGTGCTTAGAAGGTCGCCGCTAGCGCACCCATGAAGTAAGCGGAGATAAACAAATATTAATATATAATAATAGTTTCTGCTAGCTATATTTTCCAACAAAAATATTTGCATTATTTGGCAATAGATTTTTCCCGTGACACTGTTCGCATACAAACCTTTTTGTTTTTGGGGTGCAATTTTCCTTTTTTGAAAAATCCTAGCATTCGTTGTAATTCAAATTCATTTATAGAATGTAACATTCTAACTTCTAAATATCTCTGTCTTTCGTAGTTGACTATGTGTGTTGTCTGTCAGTCAATAACGATCCTTATTCTATTTACATAGTCTACAAATTCAGGCGGAAGATCACCTGGGTTCTTCTTCAGTCCCATCATTGCACTTGTCAGTCACTTCAAAAACTTTCCACAGACTGCAATGTGCCAGTAACATATTTACATGAAAATCTAAAAATAAACTGCCTTGCCGCTTTATTATCATATACGTTCCTTTTCTGTATCATTTATGAGAAGAGGCCTTTCTGCAGTGAGACAATCACAGGATCATGTTCTTAGGCCTCTTTGCGTAAGGTCGCGAAACATTAAGTCAAATATAAGATCTCTTTGGTTAGGTAAATGGGACAAAATATGCGTCTGTAGATATGATTTAGTGTTCAAGAATACCTATAAACAAGACGTTTACTTATGTGTATTTACTTGAGTTTATTATTTAATACAATAAATTCAAGGAAATTCAATAAGTTACTTATTTATCGGTCTGTTAAATATCCATTATCGTGCCTATCAAGTTAACACGACTGCATTATGACAGTAAGGAGGTAGGTGTTATAGGATTATATTTTGTCTACAATACTCTATGATAAAATAATCGTGCAAGTACCATAGATATCTTCCTTCTGCATCTACAGAATATCATTAATTAGGTACCTAATTCAGTAATTGGTAATCCACGACTGATATCGGTCCCGAATTTGAAAGCATTTGACATCCACCATTCCACGCTGAGCCCACTTAATTAAACAGAGAGGTGGCCTATGACCCAGCAGTCAGAGCTTAGCAGTCTGATTATGCTACAAGAAAAAATGGCCGCAATTTCAGGAAAATAACCTATCTACTTAAATTCGGTCGCTGATAGTGAAGAGGCTACGTAAAATAATAATGGCGCAACGAAAATGATATCTACAATTTAATTTTAAATAAATATTTTGCAATTAAGTCGCTTCGCTTAACCGAAACGCTGTTTTTCTGACGTCAGCGGTACATCGCCCTCCCTTCATAAACAGTAGGTACTTTCAATGATTCTGTTTACGTAGTTAAATACCTACGTAGGTAAGTTGTCAAGAGCACGGATATTATCAGATGCTGCTGCGTCACAAATTGTCTTATTGTTATGTTTTAGACCTCGCTAAGTAAATGCGCAGTTTCTGTATCGTTTTCCAAGTTTTCATTTGACGATAAAGATGGAATATGAAAAAGTAAAAGCTTCGACAAATACTTAGATTCGAGTTTGCATCTTTGTTTATGATAGCACACGTAACCGTTACAGTGGAGGAGCTCGTGGCTATATAATAACAGCCGCTTGGGTCGATCTTTAGGTTAAGCCGTGCTTGCCTAGGTTGGTCTGTGGATGGGTGACCACCCATTACATACCGAGTTTCCTCCTTGCGTCGGAAGGCAGGTTAAGCCGTTGGTCCCGGCTGTCATTTGTAGATCTTTGACAGTCGTTAAGTAGTCAGTGGCCCAAAAAGTCTGACAAACAGTCTTACCAAGGGGTATCGTATTACCCAATACTAACTGGGTAGAGGAGGTCAGATAGGCAGTCGCTCCATGTAAAATACTAGTATTCAGCTGCATCCGGTTAGAATGGAAGCCGACCCCAACATAGTTGGGAAAAGGCTAAGCAGATGATGACGTAAACGTTACAGCAGATTGAGCGTCTCCTCGTAAATACGAATATGTCTTAATACCGACAATCTGCTCCAACTGAAATCGTATATTTACACTATCATTTCTCGAACTCTGAAAGAAGTAAAAGCCAATACAAATACTCGTAAAATACTCCTCGAGCGCCAGATTGAAACGAGGCGCATCCACTCACGTTCCGGAGCCCTTGTCGCCACCAAATCGGTCCAATATAGCTTTTTCCCGTCGATTATTTCAACCAGCCTTTAATGTTTTTATTTAACGCCTTCGGGTATTGAGTCGGTGTCGGCTTTCGTCACTCGGCCTAATTTATTGCAGGTCGGAGCGTTCGCGCGACGTGTTTTTGGCGCGGTAAAAACGCGCGCGTCGGGCGAACACCGAGCGTACCGCCCGCGCGTTTTTGTCCGCGTATCGCTTTAATTACGGCGTTCGGAACGCGCCGTGTAGAGCGGCCATTGTCGTGCTTCTTTGCGTTCCATTTGAGATACAGCCATTTATTATAGTTTATGGTAGTTAGGCTTATGTAAATGGCACGTTTTGCAAATTAGACGCGTGTGAAGAGAAGGCAAGTATCAAATCATCATCAAAATGTCGTGTTACATCTGTTTACTTATCTACCTTACCTTTTATAACATTAATCTCTACAAAGAAAAGAAAATCAAACAATCTAGCGGGGCATATATCGTAAAATTAGATTTCGCTGCTTGTCTCAGGTCATAAAGCGTGTGGACACCGACATGTCCTGAAAATTATCCGAGCGAAGCCTCCCCGCTGACCGGGGACTTGAGAAAACATACATTTTTAACGTACCCCAATCTCCCCGCCACCCGAGGGTGAGACGGGGGAAAATTACAAAAGAAAACAGCCTTAATTTCCAATGTCATCTCCGTTCCACCTAATCCTCTTATCGTTTTATATTTTGGCCTTTGAATTTTCATTTATTTTTGTTTGTTTAAGGAAAAGGTCCGCCGCGGTTTGTTTAGTCTTGAGACAGTTTATTGATTTGTATGATTAGGTATACGGTCTTTCGTGGAAAACCACTCATTACTAGATTACTTTTTTATCTAAGCTTCTAATACTTATAAAATAATCAACCCCAATGTAGTAACCGTTACATTTAAATTAAAACAAATAAAAACAGCAACATTCAATTTTCAAAAAACCGATTCTAAATATAAAACTGCAGCAGTGTGCGTCCAAGCCCTTACACTTCCAACGTAACAAAGTACAAAATGGAACACACAGAGACAAAATGCTGATACTTACACATTCCGGATCCGGTCGTGGATCGTTTTACTCTCTTATTGGTGGATGCAGATTGGAACAGACAATAGTACGTCAGTGGTGGATGTCGCATTAATCAGTTGTAGTGCAACCATAATTCAATCAGTGGTAGGCACCGGCCGCGGTCAGCGCTTGTTTTATGCATGTGTGGAATGACCAATGTGTCAGATGTGAGAATGCTTGGAGGAGCCGGACATCGAGTAGAGTTGTGTCCCGGGTACAGGCAGAGAGGTATAAGTGAACAATCGTACTGGATCAAAAATATAGCAGGACGTGAGGTCTGATTATTCTAACTTGACCGTCATTTGGCATGGGTACCTATTCAAAGCATTTATAATTTTTAAAGATTAACCCCTCATGTCCATAAAAATCCCTTCGAGTAATGCATGCTTCAAATCCGTAAATATTAAATGCCTTCCTGCTTATCAGCTGGTATGCATGTAGATAGGTAGGTAGGTATTCACAAGCAAATCTCCACTTCAAATCCATTGGAAGCGCCCAGTATTTCCATCCTCGCTCGCTGAACATAGTTTATGTACATTCCTATTCCTAGTTAAGCTCTCAACACGAGTACCACATCCATCTGGAGGGTCATTTGTCCGGCATCGGCGACCGGGAGCGAGACTCTTTCATATTTTACATAGAATGCGGCGCACTGTCAATGCGTCCGTATGCTCAGTCTCAATCACTCAGCCAGCTATATCGATCGAGCATTTGCAAATTAAACCTACGATAATATCGCTGCCATTGTGTAAGATCCTTAATAGCCATAGAAAAGTCATATTCGTAAATATCAACGATTCTCTATTTACTTTTTATTGAAAAACTCTTTGAAATGTTATAACTTTTGTTAAACTGTTTTCGTTATCATTAACTCGCAATTTTACATCTTTGTGGTCAAGTTTTAAAATTCGAAACTCAATTTTCGTTTTTATGATGAGTAATGGGGTCTTTTTTGGAAGAAATTTGAATAACAGATTCGAAATTCAAAACACAAATAAACGAAAATTAGTAATTTATTGTCATAGGGCCAGTTTCTGGGAACATTAGACGCCATTAATTGGACTAAACCAATAAAGACGACATCCCTGGACACGTGTAGGGACTTTTTAGTAATAAAAAAAAGAAATTGTGTCTTCGGCAACGTATTCTAAATATTTCTCGGGGCGACCGAGAGGCTTCGATATTTAATTGTTGTTTTTTGTTCGAATTCCCGTTTTTTTTGTGATTGAATCAACATGCTGCTGTCATTGTATAAGTTCAGGTTTTGATCACGGCTTTTTTCTGAGTTCGTTCAATTGTTTGTGTGTTTTAAAGAACCGAGTCGGGGTAGTTTTTTTCTTCGGTATGGTAATGTGAGGCTCTTAATCAATCTGATGAATTTCAAATCAGACGTTACTGTGTATATTAAAATTGTTATAAAGTTTAAAGGAGGCTCTCTGTATTATAAGTATTCGTAAATAAATTTATTCCGTGAAAAGCAAAGTAAGCTTATTGAGTGGCGATGGTGGGCGAAATCATGAATTATGAAATATTCTTCAATTAACAAAATACTTATTTTGATTTTAGATTTACACAATTTGCAGAAATAAGATTTTTGTCTATTTATGTGATCTAATGCGATCTCATTTAGACTCACTAGAGTTTCTACAGCTTGGGACGAAGGAAATTTTAGCCTAATTATCTAAAATCCCGTTAGGTTATGTTTAAGAAATAGGGGACGAGCCTACTGCCTTCAACCAGGAACAAATCCATATTCCGTGGCTTTTGCTGAGATGTTCCTGATCAAAAAATCCATTAAATTTTTGTCCAACCCGGGAATCGAACCCAGGACCTAACGCTCAGCAGTCGCGCTTGCGACCTTACTTATACGTACACGATGACATAATCAAATCAAAGTTAAATTGATCCACATTACTATCACTAACCACTAATGCCTTCACACCTGATTATATCCCATAATATTGATGGATAGCATGTCTCTGACCGAAGACTGCAAATACTTTCTTTAATGTCATGCCAATCGGGAATCGAAGGGACTTACCGCCAGTCATCCGCGAAGCATTTATCATAGCTGCGCCCTAATGTGTGAGCTATTCATAATGTTTCATTAAGTGGTAATGCGTATATGATACCCGATCAAAAGGCTCCTCCATTATCTTTAAAATGTATTAACTTTGTTATGCTTCTGCGCACATTTAAATCAGCTCCCAATTTACAAGGCAAAATTTTTGATGGTCATTCCAAAATTGTCATAAGTTATGCCATTTTCTGCCTAATGAAATCTTTGGCCCTGAATTTCATCCCAGTTTTGCCCCTTATTGCGTAGGTTTCTCCACAAATAACTCGCTCATGAATTATATAAATTCAATATATTATTATATTATAATTTTATATTTAAGACATCAACACTTGTAAATATTTGTAGTAAACATTCTGCGGATTTCTGCGTCACCAGCTTTACGTGCTGAACAGAACATCAAAAGATAGATTAGAATCGATCTGGTTCGTTCAATTTTATGATCAGTAGCATCTTAGGCTAAATCAAAAGCGCTTGCTGAAAGGAATAACAAAATGGACTATTACTTTATTTTTAATTTCGATACAGACAGAATGAAAACATTATGATTTCGCGCGGGCCCACATCTGGGGCAATTTGGGAGAGTAATCGAACCGCCCGAACAGAACAAAAACATAAAGCATTTTACGATCGCCGCTGTTGATTTATTTCTCATTCATAATTTGATGTTTCGGAACATCACAGGATTTAATAACGCCAGATAGACATCGCTTAAACCGATGTAAAACTGCTCGCGTCTTGTGTAACAATCGTAAAATACACATTAAGACGCATTAAGAGACCGGCGTTATAGATTCAGACAGCCGAAGGCTTCCAGCCCTTAATCTTCAGTTATTTTAAAACGCCGAGAGATCCAACAACTTTATTGGCTAAAGTCATAACTGGTTTTATTGCTACAAATCGTTATTACGCTAATATTATTTTATTATGGCTATTTTAAAATTGCTTCTTAGCCTAAATAAATCGTGAGATGTGGCTATCTTATCAGCGGTTCAGATGAAATTCTTCAGCGATTGATAACGTATCACGGAGTGGTATCTACAAATATCGTCCAGACGATAGGTGCTTGTTTTTTTTCACGATGCTATACTTAGATGTCAATGCTCTCTTTGTAAACGTTTAACCGGTGAAAACACTGCAGTCGAGTGTGAGTGACGTTTCCTCAAACAAACCTTCTAGTGCCCCGTCGTCGAGTGTCAACAATGTACTACGGCTAGTAACGTAAACACTTAATTAGCATCATAAAGTACCAAGACTGTGCAATCTCCCAACACTTATCAAACGTCCATAATAATTTGAGACGCGTTGTTATGGCGAGGTGCAAAAGTGGCTGACCTGCCATCACGCCTGTGACCCTCGGCGGTCGGGCCTCTCGCTCGCGCACCACCCGCGCTCTCTCTTGCACATCACGCCCCCACTTTTCCTAATCATCTTCTTAAAGTCACATGTTTTGGTCACGTCTTAAAATTAATGAACTCTAACTCTTTTGTGGTAAATACGATTTTGGATCGATGCGTATCGTCGTGTGCCGAACGTCGAGGAGTCTCGGTCCATCACCGCCGTCTATTGTCATGTCGTCTGCTCTTGCTTTATAAACAATCTCTTTTATTTTCAACTAGGAGTTTAATCGGCGCGCGCTTGTGGAATTTCTGTTCCTATTCTTATCGGGTGGTCGTTGTGGAGTTAACGAGAGTACAAAGGTTGTTTTGAGGTGTCACGTCGTGTCAGCTGAGCCCAAAGCCCCAACTTTCGGCGTGATTGTTTCTTTTACTCATCTCGAGTTTGTTATCTGTATCGATTGACGCTCTTAGCGATTGTAATATCATTCGCTTGATCACTGATCACCATCCGATAGGCATACCTGTTGCGTGTTCGTTACATAATTTACAAAGTCACACGGTCATCTTTAAACATACTCAATTTAGTTCGAGAAACAACGGAGATCCTAATCAAATTGATCACCTGAGCCTAATGACATCTGTAATGGAGCTATTTGTAATAAAAACTTCAGAAGTTTAACATCGTCAAAGGATAATAACGTACAATGTTTAGATTGTTATCTGGACTACTTATTTAATTAATGTCATATTCCAATACCGATCATCAGGCTGAAATGAGGGATCATTACGGCACACGAGCACTTTTTACCATCATGCAATTTATCATTTATTCCGGTCAAGTTTTTGTTAAAATTATATCATGGTTATTAATTGCGTCGCATCATGCTTCAGAAAGTCATTTCCTTCACCATGTATAATAGAGTCTGATAGGAATGCGCTCATAATTTGTAATGAGTAAGGATCGTGAGATATTTCTTCGCTTGGCCCCTTTAATAGCTTCGCCTCGTTACATGTTTCCCATGCTTTCTTTACTCACTCGTTTTTCTTGTTGCTTTTAAATTGGGTGTGAGTTAAGTTGCACTGCTACTATGTAATAGCGGGCGCAGTTAAGTATCAGTGATATGCGTTCGCTAACAAGCTAAATGATCCAAGCTATCAGCTCGAATGTCAAATGTAATAAAGACTGCTTGCTCTACACGACGTTATTACTTGTACTGCATTGAAATTTGCAAAAGGAAAAAGCTCTTTTGACGTTCCATTCTTTCCATATACAGCGTGTTTCAAAAGGTGTGGTCATATTAAATAGTTTGATAAAGAATATCAAACTGAATCGATTTCTCCATGAAACCATCATGGTAATCGATAAAAACATATCAGCTGTTCCATACATTGAGGTCGACTAGGATTGAAGTTTTGTATCGAGCATATTTTTTGCGATTACGATGATAGTTCCAGTCCTTGGAGAAAGTGGAATGTTATGGTCTAAATAACACCCTTAATGAAGACCGCAACTTTCTGAAACACGCTATATGTGGGTACCTTTTCTAGTTCGAAAGTTAATCATGATTTTTCGGGTATAAAGCTCTGACAGACAAATACTCACGATAGGTACTTAAGTATAAAAAATACCAGTAGTCATCAACACTATCTATGATCGCTATGATCAACGAGGTTGTTGAAATAAAAAATCCAATCATACAATTGAATAGCGTCTTTACGCCAATCATTGCGATTCGCGGTATTTTCATTTGGCCAGTGGCTTCTATTAGTGTGAACAACTGTATCTTTGACAGCGCCTTTATTCCGAAGTATTAAGTATTCGTAGTTCATATTGTTTGGTCGTCTATGAGGTCCGTAATTAGCTCCAAATCAGTGCTCGTGAGGATATAGACGCTACAAGCTAGTAATAAAAAAAAAAAAAAATTCTACGTTTTTTGTCTTATAATCCTATTTTGCTTATCTGAAACTAGATAACAGTAGGATACAGTAGGATGCTGTTCTAAGTTCAAAATCAAAAAGTTCTTCTAAGTGGCATAACTACGTCTTTCATTTAACCGTCTAAAAATGTTCCTCATTCATTTTGGCAAGACCCTTTTTACACGAACTTAACCTAACTCCCCCAATTTTCGACTCAATCGCATCATTATCAGAATTTTAACCCCAGCCTTTTAAAACAAAGTGTAATTGCTAATTCCTCGCCATTTCGCAAAAAGGTAACATTTAATCGGCGATCGAACATCACAGCCCATTGAAGACAGAGCTTTATCCATGTCTTCGGTGCTCTCCATAGCAATTTTAAACGTTGCAGGGCCGTATTTAAACAGGCACGATGCAGAAATTAAGTGCAATTAGACGAGCGAGACGGCGTGCTGGTATTTGTTGAAAAAGCGTCGGAATGCTCCTGCGACGCCCGCGACGTGTGGATCGGAACGCGCCGGCTCCTGCGCATCCTCGCCCCCCACTCCTCCAGCCTCCCCACCGCGATTGTATTCCGTCGATAGCTCATTTTCACTTTTCTTTTATCACTAAAAGTAAGACTCAATCCAATCTGGTATGCGGCACGAATTTCCGAGCCCACTCCGTAGTTTATTGCTTAATAAAGTGGGACTTCAACAATTACTTTAAATGGGCCTCTATCTATTTGTTTGGTAGTTAATAGTTGGCTATGATTTATTTTATGTGATTCTAATCTTACATTTCTGTTGCAGGTAAGTACGAGCTACTACCACATTAAGTAAGTTTTGCTACCCGAAGTTATATCCAGCATCTGACTACGTTTGGGGTGGGTAGAGATGTGTCTACTAACTTATTCCCGGATTTTATTTGATAAAAGGGATTACTCCTCAAATATATAATGCGTTCTTGGTTTCCTAGGCACAGTTGCATTTGCATCTACCGCTAAATTATACCATACCAATCGGATCTACCGATACCTACTGGTATATACCAGTAGATCTGGAGTAGGTGTAAGGAATATGATCAACATAACATAACATCACGCCTGTAATCCCTGAAGGGTTAGGCAGAGGGGTACCTAATATTAGGTACACCCACATTTCGCCAGTTCTGTTTAAGTCCCATGTAATAGGGGCGAGCCTATTGCCATCAACCCGGCACAAATCCAGACTACGACAGCTGCTACTGCAAAATTCCTGATGGGAAAAACCAATAACACTTTGCGACCCGGGAATCAAACCCAGGACTTCATGCTCAGCAGTCCTGCTTGCAACCACTAAACCAACGAGGCAATCAATTTCGATTCGAAAACGATTCTTATCTAAACCAATCACTAATTCATTACATAAAACAAATGAAGCTATCACCAATACCCATACTGCCGCACACCCATCAGCTACAAAACCACACCCACGTCGGTACCGCACGTCCAACGCACACATGCTCTTGCGCATCCCGCAACATTATTGCGGGGGCTCAATCAACGCGCCCATTAGGTGCCGAACATCGCGCGCATTGTTCTGCCGCGCATGCGCGAGATTTAGGGCCTCTTCAAGGTATAACTGTTAATTATATAGCGAATATTCTGCGGTCGTCCGAGAGTACTTTGTCCGGGATTATTTATGAGGAAGCGGTGGTGTTTGTCCATTGTATGGGGTATATGGATCCGTTGGGATATTATGTGGAGCTGTGTTACTTCAAAGGTTACCTACAGCTTGATTTCTGGAGTAGGTACAACAGGAGGGTCGAAATTCGAATTTCGAAAAGATCATGAGACTGTAAAAGCCTTTTCATAAAAGCCCTTTTTTAAATGTTGTCCATATACGTTTGCGATAGTTGACACATCCTTTATTTAACTTATAAGTCATTCTGATGTAAATAAATTATATGATCAGAAATCTGTGAAATGCTGTCTCTAAATTATGATATTGATATGATTCATGGAATTCCTTCCAAAATTCTCACATAATATATTTAACCGACACACGCAATACCATTGGAGCAGCGCCCTGCAGACAGCATAAGAATTGTCATTATTTGGGGTATAATTCCAAAAGGCTGCGCGTCAGACGATGAAAAACCGCACACGACTTTTACGGCGACAGCCGGGATTGTTTATGGTCCCGCTGTCAGTCAGCCGATCGTTCGATTAACATTCAAAACCTGCAATTAGCTCCAACGCTTTCTTTGTCCGTGTTAAACGCACTAAAACCACCACTACGACCAGCCATAAATATCTTTTAAATAACCCCATCTATTAAAACCCATAAATGAATTACTAACCTCAGTATCTCATCGCTCAAGCCATTCTAAATTCCATCAGTTTCTTATTGAGTTGCATAATTATGTGCCCTTTAAATTTTTATTATAGATTACTCCGCAAACACTTTTGCATAAACTGTCGATTACTTTCAATATCATCCGACTAGACACACGATAGAACAACGAAATGTCAGCGCCGCAGTCGAAGCGACCTATCACGACCAATTCGTACAACAATTAAGTGGACCTCTAGAGTGGACATAAAACAAACTGTCCGATGGGGCCCAACAATGGCCCGGACGGACGCAGCCGCATAAAAACTCTTACGACATAAAATATTAATAGAAATGCACGTGTGTTCATTGTCAATAAATTACCCGAGTGACAGAGCAATAAAAAAGTATATTTCTTGTGGAGTGAATGGGAGGCTGCGAGGAGGCTTCGATGTGAGGTAGCCAATAAAAGTGGCTGGCGTTGGGTCGTAAACTTCCGTCGTAGACTGCGTGGCGAGACGCGGTGCAAGGCCGAGCGCCCGCCATCGCCACCCAGCCCACCGACCACTTAGCACCACGTACACAGCCTATTTAACTACCGAATTCACGCTTTACATTAAAACAAGCCCAAGCAGTCAAATTACCCGACTCAACATCTCCATACGTCAGTCCTACGTCGCCTCGTTCATCAAACCGTATTGAAATTCAAATCGGAATCAACCAGAAATAATATTTGTAATTCATTACTTACACGACGATGATTTGCAAAACCGAGCTAGAAACGTGCTCATAGCACTGATTAATGCAACCTAATTTGATCCCTACACTGATAGAGCGAAAAGTATGAAAGTTGCATGAACGATTCCAGAGATATTTTCTAAAGTTTGAGACCAAGTGCAAAGAAAGGTCAGGGGACTTAAATTAAATTAGATTATATAAATAATTGATAGAACACGACAGTGGATGGACGGTTTGACGTACGGCCGGGAGATATGATCGGTGACCCGCTGATACAACCTCACCTCCTAATCTTCACGATTCATCTCCTAATACCTCGTGTTGTTTCGTTATCGAACAAAAAACATGTAATGCTTTTAATTAGATTAAATTGATTTATTTTATATAGATCGGTTTGGGAGATAAACGCGAATAGTGAAGGTAATTAAACTCGGCAAATAATAAATGAACGTTGAGTATTAATAGTTTGTTGTTGTGGTACATATTTTAAAGTTGTAGTAGAGAAAAAGGAATTCGATAAAGATAGTGATGTTAAAAATTCACATAAGTCAGTTACAGCAACGAATGTAGACCAACAGGAAAACATTTCAACAAATGCTAAATGTCAAAGTGCGTCATCCAAAGAAAGTTCAAAAGATTGCTTATTAGATGTGCCTAATTAATTGGTTTGGGAGGTAACTGTTATCTTAGTTCTTTGAATTGATCTCTTCTTACAGAATTCATTTAGTAAACGGTGTTCGAAGCTAAATACCCAAAGAATGGCTGTCAGTTCCATACATTGTGCACTTAATACATCTTTTGTTGAAGACAGGACAGCAAAAACTCATAGATTAAAATTTGCCTTACCCAAACTATAATTAACAATAATTTGTTAAACAAACCGTAACTAGCTGTTGGTAGCTTTGTGGATGCCGACAGAGGTTTTGATTTTGGGTTTCATTTGGACATTCGATTTGCTACCTTATTGCTGAAGAGATATCTTTTTAATTTATTTGTATTCCTCAACAAGAATTTAAATTTTCTTAATCATCAATAAGTCCTGAGTCATAAGTACTTCTAAAGCTTGCTCATAAAGAATTTCAGAGTCCGAAATTAAAATAAGCATTGTAAATTCTTCAAGGACTCAACTTTAATAACATTTGAAACTGAAACAAAGTAATAAATTAAATAAAAATGTATAATTATGAAAATGGCCAAAGTGGCGTATAATGAAAGGTCTAACTAAAGCAGACCGTGTGACTGAAGAATATTTGCGTTTTTGCTAATTAGGACGGATACTTAAGCTGTCAGGAAAGTTTTTAATGAGCCCCGTATTAATTATGTTTGGAGGCTTTTAGAGCCACCGCGAAATGATTTCCGGGAAACCGATGTTTCTTTTGTTCGGGCTTTTAATTTATTTTTGCTTGTCATTAAAATAACGTTGTTGATAGTTAAGTTAAGGCTTCATAAAGTAGAATCTGATTGCACATTTCTTGTCTTTAGTCAAGTAAAAGCTATGCCCTCATCTGATTACCTGTAGTCTGTTTAAAACTGCAACCTTTGTGGCTCTGCTGCAATCTTAATAGTTCTAAACTATTAGAAGATTGGTATCCTACTAAAATTATAAATGCGAAAGTTTGTGAGGATGGATTGATGTTTGTTACTCTTTCACGCAAAAACTACTGACCGGATTTGGATAAAATTTGGCACACAGATAGTTTATAATCTGGATTAACGTGTAAGATACTTTTTATCCCGGTAGTTCGATCCTCACACGGGTGAAGCCCCGGGCATAAGCTAGTAGAAGATATAAATGTATCACAAAACCTTTATTATTTTTTTAAGACTATGGGTACCTATACATACTCGTGTCTCGCATGTTTTTATTTTTGAGTAATTTTATTAATATTTTTATTGAATGACTTTTATTGATTTTTGTAATGTAATGATTTTAATGACTTTTTATTGATATTTTCTATGATTTTCAACTTTACTGTTTTTATTCAATCTCAATTTTTTTTTTTTGTTTTATATTGGTATTATGCCTGAATTAAAACACAATTTATATTTTTAATTCATCAAATTCAGCACACACTGGCAATTTAAAAATCTCATCAAATACTTCAAAGGGCGTTGGTATTTGTAAAGTAAAGCAAAACGCAACAAAGCCCCCGAACCACCCAGCTTTTATTGACAAAATTTCTCATGTATTTGACGAAACAATAAGACACGTCCCACGTCCCGTCTACCCTCGATCGTGATCCATAAAGCGCGAACTTAGCTAATGAAAGATAAAAAAAAATATAAGTACACCTGTACAAACATTAAAATGCTACCAGAATTAACCACTCTATATATTAACAACCTTGTAACGTGCAAGATAAAGTTGTGGTTCGAATTGTGTAAGTTTGGGGTATGGAAATTAAAGTTGGTTTTTACATCTACCTGCGCGCGCGCTTCGCAGCTTATTGTCTAGCTTGACTGAATGCAAACTGCACAGCCGGCAAATGTATCGATACAGGGCTGTCCATTAGCTTAATCATTGTGCATTGATCTAGTTTATAATTCAAGTAGAAAGAAAAAAACCTTCTTAAAAAAATATGATTAATTTGTATACACGTATGGAATATTGACATTATATGAAATTCAAGCTGCTTTGTATTTACTTAGTATGTTCCACAAAAAGACAACCCACAAAACTGTCATTCTTAAACGGATAATCTTGTTTTATCCTAAAAATTGCGATGAAAGTTCCAATTCTTTCGATTTGTTTCAAACTTTAAATATTCGCCGCGTCGTCACCCCTGTTGAAGTTCATACACCTTTAACAATAGATATAATAATTATTATTTTTCATCTGCTACGTTTTTGTCACAGTTATCAATCAACGCAAGGGCCGGTACTTCGTCTCTTTCTTTTTTATCATCTTCGTCATCTATCTATCCTTGTCTATCGCCATCCAATGTAATTATATGAACACCTGGGCGCAAAAGAATGTCGCACAAAGAGACGAGTAATGACGATCCGAAACTTAGATCGGGAATATTTTGTTACCGAGAAAGCCTTTTGCTTCATTAATTGTGAAACACAATACTCTTTACAATTTTCGTTAAAATTATGTTCTTTGAATGCTGTCATATTATTTGATAAATCGCCTTTCGACTCGGCCTTCTGTTTCATAAAAAAAACACTACCCGGAATTTACTTGTATACTTGTTTTGGTCATCGATAACTAGGCTAGCCGAAACTTTGTATCGTCTCGAAATTGTATCGTAAAATATTAATTTATTGTCAAGATATTACTTTCCATTTAATATAGAAACATTTTTCTTTATATCGAACACACCAAAATTAAAATCATGTCACAGATGAGTGAGCAACGGTAACATTACGCGGCCTAAATGGACCCATAAAAAATATGTAATTGTTAGAATATAGTATGGAAACGAAGAAGGTAAAAACCTCATGGTAATGGTTTAAGTTAAGAAAAGAACTATCGTCACGTTTTAAATGGAGAGAAAGCTGTAAATGATTTAAAATTAGAGGCACTGATGGCTAAAACTATTGATGGGAATAATGACTTTTTAGATGTTCGAGATGGTAGTAGGACTAGCAATGACAGTTTTCAAACCAATCACGGAGAAGCACCACAAAGCCACTCATCCACTTGACATTTACGACTTGGACGGGACAATAAACTACTATACATCCTCTGTTTTCTTTCAATCCGCGACCATCATGGAAATAACGACAGAATATTACAAATAAAATAAAGCACAAGCACGTCGTGAAACTGCTATATTCAAGTCAGAACAGCATCTTAAATCTATAGCAGATGTTAAGACGACGGCTCGCACCTCGTGGTACGTCGTTAATGAAGAAATATTGCTGGCTTTTGATAAGTCGCGCGATAACTGCGCACCGCCCCGGGCGTACAATCGATTCTCAATATTAATTACACGCCCTGCTGTTAAACCTTGCTCTAGTGCACATTAAGCACACCACTATCTGATGCTGACTAAAGCACCAGCAATTTCCGAAATTTAAACACCTAAGACTGAGAAACAAAAGTGCCTAACTTCGCAGACCCCTAAAAAAATGATTAGCAAACAACGTCTCAGATAGCCCTATACTCTATATTCTTCAATCCCAACTTTAAGATTAAAGCAAAAGAAAATCTCAAGAAGATATTCAATCTTCTACCCCTAAAATAAAGCTTGTTTTAGAATAAACATCCAAGTGATGAAATTTCGGCGTATTAAATTGAAACTATATCGACGGTCAGCAAATCCTGAATGTGTTTGTTTAGGGCGAGCCCACCCTAAAATATTTATTTTATCTCGGTTTGCCGAAGTCGCGTCAATAGTTTGTTCCCATTTTTACCCCGGTTTAAGAGATAGGATCGATATTCGGTTATAATTTATATGGCCGCTTATTGCCCGTTGTTTACACGTCCATCGGAGATATGTAAAACTAACATCTTCTGAGCAAACGTTATCTAACTCAAATACCTTCGCGGAATTTGGTCATCCTGGAGGAAGTATTGATTTTTGAATCTATGAACTAATTCTAACATCCTGTTTGCTTTGTCTTAAACCAATGATGGGGTGGTCCTCTTTATACATCTTATAGACAGTGTTACGGAAATACCACTTATTGAGAGACGTGACAATATTGTATAAAATATCTCCCACAGTTTCTTCGTCTACTAAAATAATGTCACCGTTCGGTCCTACTCCTTACCTCATATCCTCAAAATCAGGATTATCGCAGCTAACAAAGCAAACTTTGGTTTAAGACAATATCGTTTGCGGTAGATTAAAACGGCGAAGTTCTTAAGTTCTAGCCATGACAACATTTTCGCGGAAGCCGAATCGTACAATTATGTCATCTTCATCTCATGGAATGTTTTGAGGGTCTTTACTTCTTCGATATAAGGTTTAAATTGCGACAGCCTTCATTTTGGGAAGGTTGATGAGTTTGGCAAATAGTGTGCTACCTGAACTCATAAGCATTGTCTTCGTACAATTGTTGCTCTGGTCCCGTATCTCGAGGGACGTAATCCCTTGACAAACGGCACCTTTTATTTTTAAAACTGTGACGTAAAGTCTTTGTTTTTTGGATTATTGTAATTTTTTTTTATTTAAATCGGTAAACAAAACAGCTTTTGTAGCCTTTGTGCACTTTCCATATGAGCCTAAGCGGTTCTTTCTTCATTTTATGGCTGCTGTAAATTATTTGTGGACTAAAAACAATACATCTATGGCGCCATTTCGCTATTCTTTGATCTATAAGCTTTTGTTGGGTGGCACGTGCCACTCTTGACCTTGCGGTAATTTTTATAAGTCTGCCATTTTTTTGCGCCTTATTTTGGAAGGACGACAGCCCAGTCTTTTGTTTTAATTTTATTATCTGTCCCCGTTTTTTGTTCATTTTAGTCACTTAATCTTATTGTTTCCTTAATCATAAGTAGGGTTTAGCGTCAACCCTTTGACAATTACTTTCACTTAACAAGGTATCTTTGTCTTTTCCATACCGACTCTAATCATACTTTTCAAAATTACCTGCAATTTTTACATAATATTTTTTGCGATTGCTTTTAATTTACCCACTCATCAAGGGCGGCCTTTGTCACTGGCATCAAATTTACACATCGGTGCGCTTGCGCATCGCAGCTGCCGATTTTAACAAATAACGCCAACTGATAACCCTCTGTTTGAAGTAGGTGCACACATTTCGCATAACACTTATCTTGATTTCTTCGTGTAAGTACAGAACAAACGTCATAAAACCACGTTTTATTAACACTTGTACAATGAATTTCGTTTTCTCTATGCCAAAAGAGTTAGTTGTTGTTTCAATCTTTGATTAAAATGATAACAGCTTGAGTTTTGGAAATATGCAAAGCTACGCCATTACCATGTGAACTAACTGCGTTTTCGACGGCATTAATCTTACCGGTTTCATCTGTCACGCCTACACAAGCATCGTTTTAGATATAATTAATGGAGAAACTTTACTCTATACCTACAACTTTTTATATGCAAAAAAAAATATTGGTATCGTCCATTGATACGGAGCTTTGTCCGTGCCCACCCCACATCACCCCACCTGTAGTGAATGGCCGAAGCGTTACAATGAAAAATGTATTTTTTTTACGCTCCTTTTGTCGGTGGCAACACTATATTTCACGTGGAACAATTATCTTTGTCTTTGGCACCTCAGAGCAGTGTGGTTGCTTAGTTCGGGACTCTTTTGTGTTTTCCGAGATTTTTATAGATCTCCTTTGTTTCCTTAAAGAGGCCATTGTTCGAACACGAAATGCGAATTGTGCAAAGCATTTAGAATATACGTAAGTACGTAATATTAAGCTGAAATAAACAATCTTGGTGGTTAACGTCGCAAAGTAATAACAATAATTGACAGGCACATTAAGAATTTTGATTTATAGTAATTATTTGAAACATTATAGTTACAGTATCGATAAAAGAAACTGGGATTTAGAATCGATTTAATTTAAACTACAATTTACGAGCAGCAATAAATAATTCTGTCGCATCAACTCTGCGACCCATTGTCGCCATTTTTTAAGGCCTTTAAAAATTCTATCAATGGCTTCCATTCGGATGACAAAATCAGTTGCATTAGAAGTTGCCCCCGGACATATGGCCGTCTCCCTCACACTAGCAATCTAAAGTTAAACAGAACAGAAACAGAATTAGCCTGACGCATTCGCTAACTAAAAAATATTAACATGCGTTACAAATTTCAATAAATAAGCAAATAAATTGCTATTCGATAAATGGGTTTTGTTAGAGTTTAATATTGATTTATATGAATATTCATGTACGTATTTAGTTTATAATATGTGGCGTTCGTTATTTATTGGAAAAAACATTAATTTTATATATTAAAATGGCATTGAACAGCGTGACTTTATTGTGTGCACTGCACGTGTGCCTTGTTATTGAAAAATACTAATTTTCATTTAATGCCATACATGTAAGTTTTATATATTATACAGCTCATAAAAATGTTGATTTAATATTATATAGTAAAATGTTTCTAAGCAGAATAAAAGTAATAAAAACGCCTCATTGAAGTTAAAGATTTGCTGTGAGAAAGTCGCTAGGGTTATCGAAGAACTTCTAAAATAAACGTAATAAAATAAATAAATGCTTCGAGTTTTTGGTATTAAAAGTTAAATTCAACCTTTCATGTTTTATTCAGTCTAACTGGAATCTCGGTAACCGATTTATATCGAAGGTCAAACATTACTTACTTAATTTTCTTATCAGAGTCCATCTTGTTAGACAGCGACACAGCACGAACTGTTAGCTCATTTCATTCCCCATTTCCTCGAGACCTTTCATATTTCACATTCATTTTTCATCCCACCAACAGCTGCACTTATTTATGTGGGTGTGCGGCCGCGATGTGTACCTTATGTCATTGAACAGAGAGTTTATTACGACTGCATCGTAAAGTTGTCACGTATCCAGAGGCTTGGATGCGCCGTGCACCGTGTCATGACTAAAAGCGATTCGTCGCTGAACAAACAAGCTTTTTAAATGCTACCTAACTTGTCTTTTTTATATCGCTATTTGAATATTACCATCGTTTCAGTGAGGTCGTGACACGACGCGGCACCGGCATCACGTGAGAGATATTTATAAAAGAAAAGCCGTGTATCGCCGATATAGCGTAATTTCCAATTTAATGATTGCTAATACCAAAGCGGGGCCGTCGGCACGTCAGCCCGGTCGACGTTTATTATTGGCTGTATACCCGAAATGTCTGTCGATAGCTTACCTAACCTATAATTCTATTTTAAAACTTATACGTCTATCCTTTAAGGACAGGAAAGTACATTAATTTCAAAAGACTTTTCATAACTTAGGAGTTTATGATTATATTGTGACAAATTTCCTCCTTCTATCGTGTTAATTTCACATGATCCGACTAAAAGTAAACACTCAAAAAAAGAACAATAAAACACCCCTCAGCCATAAACAAGGAGCTACTGAAATGTTTAACCACAAACTCTAAATAAAGCCGTATCGCACGCTATAAACAATCTAGCAAAAAAAAACTGTCGAAAAAACTTCATCAACAAAAGTGACAAAAAAGTTCCCCGCGATCACATGCAAATGTCGCGGCGACTCCGCTCATTACTGCGCCATAAAACCATAACAACAGTCATTACGAGCACAATTAAAAAAAAAACTTCGTCAACACTAACAGTGTGCAAGTGTGACGAAAACCGCTTACGGTGCGCCCACATAGTTTGTTTTCAATGTAAAAAAAAAACTCAAAATCGAGGGCGCCACCGTCTTATGCAAAAAAGTCCTTACATATTCACCCCTCGCGAATTTTACTTTAATGAATGCTCCTCGACGTTTTTTTACCATCACTCGACGCAGTTGTTTTGACGGATCGCAATCTAGCCACTAATTGCTTTTTCCTCGTCGGGGTGCGCATTTCACCTCGCAAAATTACGTTTTATTAATTGAATAATATTAATGATACTTCCTCGCAGCAATCAATCTTTAATGACGTTTTTATTCGTCGCGAGAGTGACGCTACTCTCGCTTTTCCTTGGGATCGTTCGAGATGTTGTTTTTTTAGTCGACGATCGATGTTAATTATGTATCTAATGGCTCCTGTGATACACTTCCATTAATAATACGTCGGACGACATCGTCCCGCTCCACAGAGATTTAATAACCACGCATCTTGTACGAGATTAATAGTGCATCTGTGGCCGGCGTTATTATAAAAATATGGCTCGCCGCGGCCCCGCTGCACTCTCTCAGGGCTCACATACATCGCTGCTTTCGATTATTTGGTAAAATACAACCCCAAAGCTTTAAAAATAAATATAACACTAGTTAATACAAAAGCGGACAGGCGAAACAAAAATGTCTCATTATAATGCAGTACTTCATCTGAGTGAATTTAATCCGAAAATTCGCGACAGCTGCTCACCGAGAAACGTCAAAAAGTGTATCTACGATGGAACTAGTTAAATAAACGTTGATTCATTTCTAACGCGTAAACGTGGCATATTGTTCTGAGCAGCTATTATTACTGCTTTTTATTTAACCATTTTATTTTATTATCATAACGATTTTTTCGCTATGGATCCGCTCGTTGGTATAATTTCTTTTGTTCCGCGCTCTGATATTGTTTCTTTTTTTGTGTTATTTTTTTTCATTGTGTCGCGGTGTTGCCATCGCAGCGCGCGCGTGATTTATTCCCCCTTTTGGGTAAAACAACACCCGTGCGAGTTACGATTAGTTGGGTAACGTAATATCTAATTACTATGTGCGAGCACGTACGAACATAACTCGTGTGCTTCCTCCCACCAATGTGGTTTATGGAATTGGATGCTCATATTTCGGCAGTCTCTCGGTGGCCATAGTTTTTGTCCGTGTCTTGGAAGTAGCACTTTTCCCGTGTAATCTGATATCTTTATAGTCCCAACATTCGGAAATCAAGTACCGATCATATAAAGAAAAAAACCGCGAGCCACCCGCCGGAGCTCCTCTGCCTACACAAACACAGTGGGTACCAGGGTACCCGATGCTTTTTATGCAGCTTACTTTCCCCCGGGATGGTGGCTAATGTTAGTAATTCTGAATTCAATCATCTCAAACAAAGGACGTCTCTCGCGTAGCTAAATGGCGTTTTTTAATCGGATATTATAATTAATGTTCCTTTTGTCGCGTGCTGACGTGCCCTCGCGCGAACAATGGGATATCTAATAGAAAAAGATATAAATATTTTTTTCTAAGAAACGGGAGCCTACCTGACGATAAAACGCGACAGACGAATCCCGAGCCGAATTAAATTAGAATAATAATCGAAGAGCCTCTTTGTTCTGGCCTTAAACTTTTGATTTTGATATGAAATTAATGCTTCGATTGTGTATTCAACAGCTACTGGACGTCCGAGCGTCTACCCTGATGGCATACATTACCATCGACTGGCACGTTAGCCTAATGCTCTGAGTTATCCAAAGTAATTCAAAGATTGAATGAAACGCAACAAAAGCACTCCTGTGACCCTTAAAAGTCTCATCTAAACGAGCATCCTCGCGAAACTCGAATCGACGTAAATTTTTTATCAAGCTTTACCCTCTAGCCCTCGTCCGAACTCCGAACCCTTCCCCTGCTGTATAGAAAAAAACACTAATAGTTAAAATGTATAATACGCGTGTATGGTGGACTTTTTTTACTTGTGGGTATAAGGAGTAAGCAATAAAAAAACTGCATTATATCTGGGTGCCCTCCCTTCATTACGTGTCGCGAGGGTCGTTGCCGAAGTGTGCGTATTCTCTCGTGTGTACACGCACGCCTGTGTGTGTTTGGCGACACTTTTAAACAATGTTCTTAAAAAAATATTACACTTTTTTTACGTGGCAATTTCTTGTAAGAAGTTTTTTCAAATTAGATTTTATGTACAAGTTGATTATAGGGTCCCTTACACACATATTTTTTAGGTTCTTATTGGATTACCTTGTTGTGGAGTAAGTTTTTATGGATTATGATAAAACTGATTGGATTTATTATATAGCGTCTAGTTGCACATATTTTTAAACCATTTCATTTTTTTTTTAAACAAGCTATGTTTATCAAAAAAAAAAGTGTCATTGATGCATCTTAACAAAGAAAAGTAATAAAAACTCCAATATTGAACTGGACTCATAAAGCAAAACAAGGAACATCAGTAGCACCCTTCCGAATCGAATCTATAACGAAATTAACACGGATAAAACATGGCTGCCTGTTTTTTTGTATGCAATTAACAGTAGAACATACAGGATGGATTGATTCTGTGTTGAAAATCAGAAATACCTAAATAAAAGATAATTAGTGTTAATATTTTACTGATTCTTATACTGTTGTAGCCTGCGTCATCCCACTGCTGGGCAAAGACCTCTCCCCATGACTTCCAGTTGCTACGATCCAGGGCTAATGTGGGCCACTGGTCGTTTTTCTCGTCTCGTCAATATTCTATTGAATTTAAATTAAATCAATGTTTTTTTAGGGCAACGTTAACTTTTGCTTGTGATTAGGGTGAATAATTGCATCTAACTCCACCTTCTCAATATAAATCTCAATTATAAATAACTACTTTCTTGCAACTTTTAAAACTTAAGTCATAAGTTACACTGTATTTTTTAAATACTATTCTACCTTCATGATTTAAAAAAACAGTAATGAACTTTTCAACACCCTGTATACAACACATTGCATTTCTCTCATTGAACCGAGTTTTTTATAAGCCATAAAAATAACGACTGTCTCCCAAACTCACAATTGTAACGATCATAAATCGATATCGTTTCCTAGTGTTTGATTAATATTGTCGATACGATTTTATGTATCGAGTCGGGATATAAAGTTTTATGTAATGAGCAGTTGAACCACTTACTTTTGAGTTGTGAAATTTTTTTTATTCGGAAATGTGAGTAAATGTACCAAATGGCCTAACGCTGTCTTGTTTATAAAATTGATGAGCTAGTTTTACTAGCATTTTTTTCATTTCCAACTTCAGTTGCAAAAATTCATAAAAAAAACATAAGTGAGCACTATTCCTGTTGACAAAGATGTTGACGAAATTTTTGATGCCATTCTTCTTTTCTATATTATGTATATATTTGTATTATTGTTTTAAGTTTCTTTGTAGATAATTATGTAAATTGGAAAAATTAAAAACAAATTATCAGTTCAGTTTCTGTCATTTCACAAAAGAAAAATCAGAAATTAATTCTCTAAAGACGTTAATAACTAAAAGTACCTAACTCTGAAGAGGCAGTAAACTCCTACCAATATCAGAGAAATGCGTGAAATTTTTTATTAACATTCAACAATTATTATTGGTGGTTGAGACAACATTTTGCACATTAGTACCCACATGCAGTAACGAATGCATTATAATGAGACTCTATGTAACAATCCGTGCCGGTAACCAATTAGGTATTATTATCGCGCTATATTTTCTAAACACTCATCAGAATACCTTTTTCAACCACTCCGAATGATCCAGCAAATAGTTTAGTATAAGACGAAATAAAGCGCCAGATAATCTCTTAATCGTAGCTTGTAATCCAGACTAACGTTCCATATGATTTCCTGTAAACGGTAGCCACTAAAACACAAAATATATAATGTTAAAGTGTAGTAAAATAAATAGACATTAGGTCCGAGACGGTGGCGTGCACCGTATCGCCATTCCACGCCATAAAAATAATCAAATATATTCGTTCCATCTCATTTGGCGGCTTCGTCTTAAACGATTTCTCTCGTCCGTCCTTTATTACCGAAAACATAACTCCTCATTTTGTTTTTTATCCCCTATCCACGCCACCCCGACGGGGCATAAACCTACGGGGGTAACTGCATATATTTTATGGGTTTTACGCGGATTTTCCTCATGTAGACTGCCCTCTTGTAATTTTAATCACATCTGTTAGAAACTATTCCGCTTTCAACCTCGAAAACTTTATAAATCAAGATTATTGTATCTTATGAAACATATTATTTATGATGATCCAATCACTGTAATGTGAGTCGTGTGTTACGTTTCTTAAGGTAGAGTTTCCCTTGGCTAACAAGAACCCAAACCGTAACTGACAGGAATACATAATAACACATTGTTTCATTTACGCGAGAAACGTACATAAAGTGTTTTATCAGTGGGAGCCCACATATTGCGAAGGGGACGCCATTTTTTCCTCGTTCTAATGCGGTTAATTTCCTTTTTTCCTCTTTATTTATAGTAATCCCTTTATAAGGTGATTACGGAAATGTGTTTTTGTGGACGTAAAAGAGCGCAGCGGGGGGGCTTGAGCTTACACGTACGTACGAGCTTAGTTGTGGCGGGACTCGGGACGCACTTGTCAACAAACATCCACACTTGTAAACTTATACTGTCACTTACGGGATATCTTCCGTGATTGTTCATTATTATGAGCTCCCGATATATCGACGCTGTTGCAAACGCCATGATCGCGGGTTTTCAGTATAAGTTTAGTTGTAAACTGTGAAAGCTTAAAACAGTGATCGATACTTGTACCATTGCTTTTAATTACTCGGTACTACAGTGTCACAGTGAGTCATACGATTATCCACAATCTTCTAGAACTTTTATTTAAAACTAGCGGCCCGCCCCGGCTTCGCACAGGTGCAATGTAGATAATATACATATAAACCTTCCTCTTGAATCACTCTATCTATCGCTGAAAACTGCATTAAAATCCGTTGCGTAATTTTAAAGATCTAAGGTACAGACAGCGGGAGCGACTTTGTTTTATACTATGTAAAGATTATTCATGACTTATTTATTTCAATCACATCATGCACACGGCACTTAAAGCTAAAACATCACACGATAGATTTCGGAAAGTTTTATTCATTATACTTACAATCAAATGCTTCCATTGCAAAGTAATGGAATATTTTCACATGAAATTGAATCTTTGATATGTAAACTTACATTTCAAATCACTGGTACATTGATAGATCCTTAGGCGATTACAGGCGTTCTCAAATTCTATTAATATTTCAGAATTTTGAATTAGGAATAATTTATTCGAACACGTTTTGAAACTGACTTTTGAATGTGACACTAGTGTTGTGACGTATTCGAGACCGGGACTACATAATATGTCCTTGGTATCCTCATTCATATTTATGTATGACAGGAACGGTTCGCAATCTCATAAAAATAGTCTTAATATAAATGTGACTGAACACTTGTTAGGAAATATAATGCAGGTCTGTTGAAAATTAGTTCCTTTTGATGAATTATAAATTTCAAGGTCGCTTATTAATCAGTTCTTAAATTAAACCTCTAATCTTTTTCTTATTTTAAAAAGGGGTTCTTTGCGATGATCTCTACCACGCTGAAAATTAATATCACAAACATTACAGAATTAAGCATATTCCAATTGGAAGTTACAAGGCATACGTATACAATACTCAATACTCAAATTTTTATTGCATTCCATAAGTATTACATAGATGGTGTAACAAGGTAAGAGATCAATATGGACCCTGTCGGGCACAGCAACATTAGAAGAGAGGAAGAGGGCTAAGCAGCAATTCAATAATATCATATAAATTATAAATCTAATTGGATGTATAATTACTACTACAATTACTATTATACTGGCTATAATTCATCTTTGAACTCTTCATATGACTTATTGAAATCTTAATATAGATGAGGCTTTCTTTACCCACCGTTAAAAGTCTAAAAAAAAACACTTATCACTGTCTTTCAACTCAAAACGTCAAAGATTTAACAAACAGGTATGTCTTCCTTTGATTTCCGGTTCAGTGAGTCCCGTTGGACAGGGTTGACAGGCCTTGACCCAGTATTTGCAACTAGTCGATGTATATTCAGTATTTACTGACGTTCGTATTAAACGAGGCACAATAGATGGATGATAAGTCAAATTTGCATCAAAGAAATTGAGTATATACCCGCGATATACCCGACTGAAATAGTACTTTACTTGGAAAGACTTATTGGAGTCTTCTTCCTGGAGTTTTGGATATAAGAGAAATTCAGGCGGGTATACGTTTACTTGAATGCACTATAAATATTAACATTCAGAATGCTTTTATTTAAAAGTCTTCTTTGTTTAAAGTTTCAGGTTTATTTTTCATAGAATTCTGATCCCAGTTTCATATTGTTTCTCGTTATCTGAATACTAACGCCATCTATTGTAGTAGTTGGAAAGTTATCGCTGTTTACTGAAAGGTTTTGCTCGCTGAAAAGTTGCGTGTAATGGGATATCTATTTGCATTATGTCTATTTATTTTGTTAAATATGTTCTGCAAACGTTTTGTAGGTAGTATTTTGGACCTAAAGTGTTTGATTGGCAAAGGAGTAAAGTAAAATAAAAGTAAACTTTCGTGTTTGTTTTACTATTCGTTTACAAATACAAATCAAATTTTCTAAAGTGCCTTAAATAATAACATAAACTTTAAAGAAAAAATAGCTAACAAGATATCCATTACGGCCCCCATAATAATTTAGAGATATTTCATACTCTAGCACAATTTATTCCTCTATGAAGACAACCAAAAAACAAAATTCCAAATGTGGCTCATTACGGGAGTACACTACGGCTCTACCCTCCGCCCTTTGCATCTAATTGCATCTTTTTGTCTGAAAAATGCCTGCCCCGAGCACTGATTTACGCATACAAGGTGTGCAATAATAATGCCGCGCCAGAAAAATATTATTCAAACACACAATCAAGATTATAGCAAAATAAACCTTCACGATTGTAAATAAGACATGTTTTCGTGTGGGCCCGTGATAAACAGAGCGTATTTACTGAAAACGTTGAGTAAAGAAGCTTGGGGAGTCGCACCCTCGGTTTTTTTGAGCATCTTTTCCTTAATTTATATAGAAATGTTTGGTCTCATCTGACGCCTTTGAACGTAACAAGCTCTAGTACGCAAGTGAAATTTTCGATTTCAATTTGCATTTTTCCATTAGTGCAAATCAAGTTATAGTGAATTTATTATGCGGTGAGTGTATCTCATTAACATGTTATTATGAAATGAGTTTTTTGGACAAAATACATTGTTGTGTGTGAGTGTAAGAGATGTTTGGAATCAATTAATAAGTGTTAGCAGCAGGCTATACCTAAAACTCAAGACGATATCATAATGAATATTAGGTATCTGTCAATAACTCCTATTAAAAACTTTTTAAATCTGTTTGATTGGTTTTCGTAAGTTGTCTTACAGTTTCAAATGATGTAACAATGTAACCAATGTTATGTTGACTCGACTTTGAGTACTCCCAAAGTAGTCATATTCCTACATTGTCAAGCACTTGACTTTGGTTTGAACACCGCAATATCTTTGTCATTTAACTTTTTTAGTACGAAAAATAATAATAAACATTCACAAAAACTTCACACTTAGATTACGGCAAGATTCTCATTTCTTGCAAAAAGAATTCTTTCTTACGATGACTTTCTTTAGTCGAATCGTTATTAAAAATATATCCTCTGCTCCCCTCCCAAGGAAAGTTGACTCATAATAAAGGACGGCATAATTTTTCCTTTTAAAACTTTTTGATTAGATAAAATAATGGGGTGGCGTGGGGTGGCCGGAGGCTCGCGGCGATGCGCCGATATCGGCTATTCTAATTGTTGTTTCTCCGCCGATGTTTACATTCCTTTGTAACTCAAAAAAATATACCACTTCGTTAAATCAGTGGGTACTTCTTAACAAAAATATTTGCTGACTACGAATGGAAAGTTGGGCCTAATTAATCGCGTTTGAACTTCAAAAATCGATGCCCCATCCCTCTTCGGAGTTAGCGCATAAAGCCGCCCTCTTTCTATCGATTTAAATTGAAAAAACATCGACAGTTGAGTTTGACATGTCGTTAATGTTCGGCTGCTTTGTGTCGTCCACATCGCCTGTTTGTATTGATTCGTATTCATTTATTTAATTCATTGAACACTGTTTGCACAACCTGACAAATGCTACCATTCTCGATAAGTAAGCAGTGAATGCAATGATTGCTTACCCTTTGAATTTTCTAGTTAAACTTGCAGTTATTCCTCATATGCGAGTCTAGAACCCGATACATGTATGACTGGTATTAACTCTGCCATATTTGATCGGATAATGTATGCATCATTATTATCCCAGTCGGTAATGAAGCAAATGCCAATTTAACCACATATGTATTTACACACATTAGTCTACATACGAATTGCAGACCCATTTTAGAATTTGCAGATACAAAATAAATCCGCAAGTACGGTAAACTCCAATTAGTTGAGGTTTTTTTTTGTAAACCGAGTATAATAATAACTCCCCAAAATATAAAATGTCACAGAGGCATTACTGGCCTCGGTTTAGGGTTGTCCCCCGTTCTTTTTTCAATTTAAACCGTTTGACAAGCCGCGCGTCGATCGCAGCTATGGCCTTTCCGATGCCATACAATGGCAGTTTTCAATAAGATTGGTTACACTACACTAAGCAATGCAATCAATCAAAATTGCATCGGTTGATAGACTCCACGCACGTTCGCCCCAACCTACCCACGACGCGAGATCGTTTGCGCTTGAGTTTTATGTGGCTATTCGTTATTTTAATTTTCGTCTATTCATAATTCAAAATTGAATAAAAAAGGTACGTACCTAGCCTAAATAACAGTCTCGCGAGTATGTGAAGATGTCTAGAATAAATCTTGGCTCTTTGGCAAACATTTTGTAGAAGTGTGTTATTCAATTTTTCAATTGCACGATTTCGCAAAATGTTTTCATCTTGCTCTCGGCATTCTAATTATTTTCTGAAATACCTAAATGCAAAACAGCTACACAAATCAAATCAAACTTACATGGCACATACAAGTAATTACGAACTAAACAACGATAAATCATATACCCACCTTTTTACAGACAGTTCAATAACAAAAGCCAGTGAGCATCGAGCGTGGAAACCTATGTAATTACAAACGTATGTGTACGTAATTAAATAAAAACACTGTCTATATCCGTTTAACTAAGCCTCGTCGGTGTCAAACGGTGCATGAAATTCTAACAAAAACTCGACAATTACTCGATATATCTCTCATCACTTAGTTTTAATGACAGCTCTGGTACACTTTAACACCTCGCTGACAGCGCTTCGTAATTATCGGGTTTTAATAGCCGTTATTCTGTTGTTTTTATTTTAATTGATGTTACAGTTTACACGACATGTTATGGACGTACTTTGAGGGGCATTTTAGTCGTGGTCGTGTAAACGGGTAATTTTAAAAGTGGAACAACGTAACATGTTTGTTTACACCTTGGAAATTAAATTTGATTTTGCATTTGTTGAGTTAATTATGATAAAACTCATAAAGTCTAACAGTTTGGCATTTCATTTATTAAACCTTCATTTACAAGAGTGGTACATAGGCGGACTTAATGTCACAAGGCATTCTCTCTCAGTCATCCTTTGGGTCAAATAGGACAGCATTGTAATAGAGAACAAACAAATTAAAATACGATTTGTTAACATACATTGATTGATATACATAAATAGGTACACACTAATACTATATGTATTAGTTTTAAGTAATTATAGATACAATTTCTACCAGTCTGTTGTATTCCTAGTTAAAATCAAATACTTTTATATTAAATTAAGGAATTCTATGAAAAGTCGAAGATAAAACCAATACCAGTAAAGGTTGGCACACACACACACACACACACACAGACACAGTAGTTCAGTGGTCCCTCCACTGTTGAAAGAAAGGGTATCAGGACACTAGCGCGAAAGACATTTGCGCGAAGGACACTTGCGCGAATCCACATACGCGAAAAGACATATGCGCGCATGGACTTTTGCGCGATTAGACTTTTGCGCGAATGGACCTTTGGGCGCATACACAGTTGCGCGTATAGACACTTGAGCGAATGGACTTATGCGCGAACGGACATTTACGCACAAAGACACATGCGCGAAAGGACTTATGCGCGAATGGTTAGGTTAGGTTAGCTGTAGAGTAAACATAACACTGAGGTTCTTCTAAATCGGAATCGATTGATTAATCTTTTTTGTACAAAGTAACAAGAATGTTCTATACATCAATATACATTTGTCATAATAGACATTAAAACAACTGAATGACCTTAAAAATCGACATTAATGAAACCCAAAAGCTTGAACAGAGAATAAAATTATTTTGTTCAAAATCGATATTGTAAATCGATTAAACAATAATTAAATCTGGCAACACTATTCATGGTAGATACAATAAAAAATAATTTGACATGTCTCTCGGGCAGTGTTGCCACTTCTCTCGCTCTATCTCATTGAAAATAAGAAATAATATGATGTTATGTTTACTCTACAGATTAACCGTAGCCAGTCGCGAGTAAATCTAGTCGCGGAAATGTCCTTTTGCGCAAAAGTTCATTCGCGCAAGTGTCCATTCGCGCAAGTGTCTCTGCGCGCATGTGTCTATGCGCGTAAGTGTCTATGGGCGCAAAAGTTCATTCGCGCAAAAGTCTAATCGCCCAAAAGTCTATGCGCGCATGTCTTTTCGCACAAGTGGGTTCGCGGAAGTGTCCTTCGCGCATATGTCTTTCGCGCAAATGTCCCAGATCCGAAAGAAAGCAGTAGGTAAACTCACCACCTCTCACTGAAGACCCAAAAAAAATGTACGAAATGTACAAAAAGAAATTGAGATACTAAATCCAAATTCATAAAACAAATGACTAGATATTAACGAGGAATAAAACCCCGCGATGTATCACCCTTGAAATAATTAATCAAGGAAAAAAAGAAGTGTGTAGGAAACAGTGGTAAGTTATCATTAATACTAATAATAATTGGTGGGCTGTTATTTTACCCGTTTCAAACAACAAATTAGTGAATAATGAATGCATGAGTGCCGCCCACGAAGCGTTCCCAACATTTCTTCATTTGTCTTTGGTAGCGTTTGTATAAATTATTTTTTTACGTTTTTTTTTTTTCAAAGTTGTGTACTGTAATTATAGTTTATGTCCGTTTAAATAGCTGCTATAACTTGATAAGTAGTTGTTTGGAATTTATAATGTATTTATTTATCAGTTTGGTTTTTTGGGGTTTACTCGTGTAAAGTTGGTTTGAACGGAGTAAATTACTGGTTATTTTTTTTTAAAGTTGGTTAATGTGGCATAAATGTGACCATGTGCCAAATATACCAGATTTTGTCTTAAGTCCCTCAGTATACCTTTTGGATGAAAGTCAATATCGTCCTATTTAATCTAATTCATAGAAAATATAAAAGGTGGCGACGACAATACGACAATAAATGAAAACACTCGTAATACTAGTTCATAGGAATATTTTTAAACTATCAAATAAACCATAACATTGAAACTAAAAAAAATATATTTAAACATGCTAAATAACATAAGACTGTTAACGAAATAGAACACTATTAATAAATATTGATTTACTAACCTCAGGTATAATTTGCACTAATTCGCATCTGGAAATAAAATTTAAGGAACGAATTTGGTAAAGGTTTTGAAGTAGCCAGTTGGCAACATGTTTTTGGTTTTAATACCGATACGAGGGTCGTTACCGCATCGGTGCTAGCCTATTAATCTATATCATGTAGAAAATGCTGATAATAAAAAATAATGTCTTGTGACTAAACTACTGGATATATTCGATTGATTTTTTGTACGCAGACTGGGAAAGTCATGAGGTATAAGCAGATAAATTTATTGTCGTATTGTCGGCGCCACCTTGTATACCGAATTTATTTATTTAACAATTCAAGCACAACGCACATTCTGTCATTAAGAGGCAGACTTAATGCCATAGGCATTTTCTAGCAGTCGACCTTTAAATAATTAAAATTTAATTATTTTAACATACACCTTGCAATCAACTAAGAATATCGGTCTCTCCCGACCTGCGCCACAACACAATGACCTCAGCTTTCCGCTTTCACTCTGGCTGACCTTTACAGCTTACGACGATTTCTTCCGAATTTTCTCACAGACTTTTCAACACTACCGTCGACTTATATTATTCTATAGCTATAAACACAATGGCATTGGCACACTTCGGCCCCTCCTAACTGCAGCCTAATTAATAGCCCAGTACACTGACCTACAACAACTTTCCCATCAGTTTTCCTCCCCTCCACTAATTTCCAACCCCTAACGAACCATCGGTTAACCCTGCAAACACCGACATGCAAATTAACCCTTTCTCCGCCGGCTGTTTGCGCAGTTTACACCGCTTTATTGAATTAAAACGAACTGGCTGACTTAATAAAAGGGTTGAGGGATGATACTGTGTAAGGAGATTCTGTTAATGAGTTCGCCCCAAGGGCTCTGTGATTAAGTGAAGTTGTTTAATTGTTATGGGAAAGGGTTGGCGGCGGTGCTAATGTGGTTTAATCGGTTCGTCTTTGTCTTGACGGAGCACCTGTTTGTTTGTTTAGGCTGTGGTCTTATTGATGTTTCTATTGTTTTGTTTTTGTTTCGAGTGATGTGTTTTTGTTTTTCTGGCTGTAAAGATAGTTGTCTCTGTATCATGACTAACTTGTAGTCTATGTACTTAGCGGAACCTTAATAGTATTCTCAATTTCAACGGCATAATAGAAGATCACATTAAATTAAGCAAAATATAAAACCACCGAGAGAGAAAATTCATTACAAGGAGATTAAAAAGAAAGCCCAAAAGAAAATCTCTGAAAAGGAAATTGTAATAAACTTCGAAGCAGATTTAAGACACAATTACCATAAGCAACTTCCTACGGTAAAAACAAAATCCACCCCTCTGTGGTGAAGGTCCTGAAAATCAAAAGTTTTCCAACAGGAAAAGCCGGGATTGTTCAAATGAGCGAGTGTCCGCCCGCCCATCCGCGTTAATTGCTTAATCGCGTCGTCGGGGGCGGCTTTAATTGGCCAGTCTGACCACTTAAGCCCGGCCAGGGGCCGACAACTGCCGACAATTTCCGACAACTTCCGACAAGTTTGAGTCGGTAATTACAAGGCGCGATGTTTAATTACGCTCCGTCGCGCGCTCGGACACCAAGAATTAATTACTTAGATTTCCCGTTTTGAGGGGTCGTGTTGCTTACAAACGGCTTTCCTTGGAGTTTGAGGTTTTTGAATCGCTGTAAAGCGCTTGTTTTATTTTTATGAATAATTAACAAGGGGAAATGTTTAATGATATTGCCGCTTTGAAAATTTTATTGAAGTTGTGTTTTTTTTGCTGAAATCTCAAGATTGCTGTAATCAAGTTTTGAGCTTTGGTTTTAACTTTTCCGCGTTTTTTTTTCGTTTGTTATTTTAAGCATCGTACTGAGGGATATCAACGATATCAACGATATCCCTCGATATCTCTCTCTCCTTTATCTCCTGTTTATTGTTTTTTTTTGTAATTTTGTATGATGCACGTCATGTCCCTGCGACAAATAAATATTTTTTCTTTCTTTCTATATCAATCGAAAACATACTGATACTGTTAGCCTGCATCATCCCACGGCTTGGCAAAGGTCTCTCCCCATGACTTTTTGATTGACTGGTCTCTGGTCTTGTCCAGCTCGCCCCGCCATCTTCTACAAGATCTGCCACGACGCCTTCTGGCTGTGTCAAGGCTCCAGAAAGTGGCTATTATGGCCCTTAGGAAACGTAACTATAATTACTTGCCAAAAATATTATTATAATTATTATTTATTCATAATCAAGTACCATTGGACTCATTATTTTTCACAGAATTTAAATAACAACACAAAAATACTAGACATACAATTAAATTAAACTTATTTTTATATTTTTATACGCAAACCCTGCGTAAATGGAACGAAAATTTCGAGAGCTGTGAGCAGGGTGCGATGGTCTAATTGGTTAAGACATCCGGTGTACTGAATCGGAAGGTCGCAGGTTCAAACCCTGCTCGCACTAGAATTTTTCTTTCCAAGTCAAAACAGCTAAATTAAACTTATCCATTAAAAATACATTATGGGTCATCAAAAATAAAATAAACAATAATTACAATTTTCTAAGCGGCACTGAAACAGCAACATGCCTGCCACAGCAATGCCGGACATAAGGGCAGTACAGCCTGATACAATAACACTTCCAAAATCTATCGTAGTGTTCTGACCATACTTTTTAATCTTTATTTGATTTGATCCCCAAGATACAGGTCATATCTTATCTGATATGGCAGTTTAAACTTTCCTACATCAAACACGTCTAAACCTAGACTCTTCTCAAGCCCATCTATTGCCACGTGTGTGCTAATTATAATTACCATTTAAGACTGAGGATACGTCTCGTGGAGGCGGCACTTACCTTCAATGACGTACACCGGACACCAGCTCATTGTTTAATGGCAGATACTGGGTCACCCGCTTTGGGCTATCGGATGAGATACGCTTCCTAAATAGTAGTGCTATGAATGGAATGTACGATTATCTTGTCTTGTGTTCTTTGTTTACTACTAGGTAGTTAACTGAAATGTTTCATTCTTACGTAGCGTAATGTCGTTCATATTTAGACTTCTAAATACAGGTATACAAGTCGTGTATGCGATGGGATTTCTTATCGGCTTCTAATTACGAACTTCCATACATGGCATTCCTTTTTTCCTTTAAGGGATGAATATTTAAACAAAATCATTAAATAAGGACTGAGCGTTTTCAGTCTGAACGAATTTAAGATTTTTATTAAGTAGGATTTCTGAGAGACGTTACAATTTATAAAATTGCATTTGTCATGCAGCTGAAAATTAGTAGAGCGAAGACATAGCAACCTACTCTCATGCATGAAATGAAATGATGTTGCAATAATCTCAAAGAAATCACAGCTAAATGAATTACTTACCGTAATCGCAATCTATAAAACCAACGAGATATCTCACAAGATGGAAGCCAGCGAGAAAATTAAAGAAATCGGAAAGTGATCACAGCAAACACGTAATTTAATATCAATCAAGCGGCCCGAGAAAATTACTCGAAACGAGAAAATGGAATTAAAAGAACACGGATGCTAACAAGTCTCGATTACAAATTAAACAGAGTGAGTGTCAGCGCGATGCCGCTGATTTAAGGAGATGAAAAAGAATCTAATTACAACGAGACTCCGTAGCCGGTCTTTAATTGAGAACTTTGTACCCCCCACCACCGCATCCCGCACCCCGAGTGTTCCGTCCTGTTTGCATTTCCCCCCTAATCGCGCTCCGGCGTCGATTACATTTTTTTTACATTTTTTAATTTCGTTCGAGCTTTTAATTTTGTTCGCGCGCCTTTTCTTTTATGCGGCGTTTTTCTTTTCTGTTCGCCCGGCGATATTTCTCACCACCATTATACCCGCCGTAATGAGATTTTCTTTCATTATGTTTAATCTCCCGATTAATTCAAATGTTAATCTTCTTTTTCCGTAGCTTTTTTTATGGATTAAACGTTACCGTAGCGAAATTCAAAGGCGTCGCAATCAACTACGGATTTCGGGCGCGACATTTAGAAATAATTAAGAAACGTGACGCTCTTCCGGCCGGTCGGGTGGCGGTAGGTACTGCCAGCTACCAGCGGGGGGTGTCCGAGTGAGATCGGCTCGCCGATTAGATCGTCAATAATTTAATTCGCAACAAATTCAAAACGCCGGTCCGCCCCCAGATAGGTGCGTCGAGACGTGTCCGGAACGCCAATGGCGAGTCCAGGAGTCGGCAAATTGAAAACACCTCCGGCGCGGCTGTAAACACGTCACGTGATTTAGGTTTTAATCAAGTAGGGACGCACCGCCCCGCCGTAATTGTGACAAATCCTCTGTTTGTCCGAAGAAACTTTTAACTCGGCGGCGGAACGGGGCCGGAACGACTCTTCGCACGTGCCCGGAGAGGGAGACGCTTTTTTGTCGACACATGTGCTCCCTTCCCTCCTCCCGGCCGCTCGGGCTCTTGATTAATTTTTAATATTTTTTCTTCCAGTTCACGTACGCAATTTTCACTTTTCCGCTTAGACAGCGCAGTTCGATCGTCGCTGAAATACTGACGTCACGCCCTCTTAGTAAATCTATTAGGAGTGCTCTACTTACCGCCCATACGTATTTTAGTTGCATCATATGCAGACTAACATTCTTTCGTCTAGTTAGCGTTAATGTGCGTCAGTTGTTAGTGCTAAACGTTTATTTCGCCCGCGCTACACCTACATACCTCATTAACGAATTAGCAAGACTTGCAATTGTCGCACTTAACGCCGGTAATAAACTCAATAAAGATTAAACTCGGAGACGCGACGTTTGTACAACTGATTGTTGTCCTTATTAACATTGATGACACTTAAAAATTAAGTGGCACTTAAGGCTGGATTTAATTTCTGCAATGATTACTGTCAATCTTACTATTCACTTTTGATGAATGAGGGCCAGTGACGTATGTACAATACGCGCGTTTGTCGCGTCTGTATGGTTGCTCCGGTAATCGGAAGAACGCGCATTGTGTCTGTAATCTGTCGCAATTATCGCGTGGCGCATATCCCGATTAGTCGCGGCGCGACGGCAATTAGGTCGGCGGACACTCGCGTTAACCTGCTCAATGAGGATACGCCTAAACACCCGCTCGTTGTGCCAAAACGACCGACATGCGCTTATTAACGACCTCAAAGCTAATGGAAAAAATAACCTCCAGCAGAAATGAATGGTCAGCACACACAGTCGCTCTCCCCTATTTATAAATCACATCCGCACTCTTTGTAAATTCACCTTAGCGGCCCTCCCTCCCGAGTTCAAAGAGTGCGCCGTCCGGGGCAATGTCCAAATTATAAATTCGCATTAGATCGGACGCGCACGGTTCGTTTACCATTTCATTTTGGTTCAATATCGCCACTCTACTTTGTTCCACACACTCCCCCGGCCCCCGCTCGCCCCTGCGCCTTAAGACGCCGGGAAATATCTGCGTTTTAAGCTATATTTCTTTCATCCCTCATTTTTGCAGTTCGTAGCAATCTGAAATCCAACACGTCCCCCGCAGGGGTCTCCTTCCTCCTCGGGTGGCGACCCCCTATTCTTATACCCGGATAAAAAAAGCGATATCTATTTATAAAATGTACGCACGCATATACGTGGCGTGTGTGGACGCGGCATTAGCGCATGTGTGAGTGGGCGGGCGCGTGTGTGCGTGCCCGCTCATTTGCAAACCGTCTCCTGAGATAACGTCCTCTAGTCGGTTATCCCGTTCTTATTGCCTCCATCTTTCCTTGATTGCTGTGTGTGTGGAAAACTTTGGAGCTCTCTCACTGATGGAAATTGATTTTGTCGCTGAAAACGAAAAAGTTACAATACGTCTTATTTCGAGACGCGCTGTTGTTGTTGAGTCTTTCATGATTCACCGTCGAGCGAAAAAAGAATGGAGGCGGTGTTTGAATGTTTAAAATTGGCAAGTTGTTTCATAAAGCTTTTAATAATTAAAAAGTAATCGTGAGCGAGAGTATGAAGCGGAGAACTATTCTAAATAAGTAATCGGAGGGAGCTGTGTGCCGGTGGTGGCGGCGTCGGCGGCACGGTGGAAAGCGACGGTGGCGCGGGCAGCGCGGCGGCGGCGCTCACGTATGAACGTAATTATAAAAATTGAAGGCAACTCGAGACCCGCTCCTTGGGTCTCTCCCTCGCTCCCGCGGCGCCGTGCATTTTTTCGTACATATTAAAGTCCCCGCCGCCCGCTGCCCGCGTCACTTCGCCCCGCGACTCCTCTTTTTAATCGATTTTTCCGACACAAGGGGTGAGTCCTCTGGGGTGAATGTAATTTTTTATGCGTTTTTTTCGAAGGAGGAGACCGTCGCCGGAGGTGCCATTACGCCACGGCTTGTTGAGAATATTTTAATTATAAAGCATTAGCGCGTTTTATGATACCACTCGCGTTCGAATTTATAAACGATCGAGAGCTAAAGTAATTAAATATTTGACTGCGGCGAGATTTCCGCGGGGAGTTGGAGGAACCTGGAATAATGGACGTGGCGGCCCGTCCGCAGCGCGTTAATATGATGGATATAAAATTCGATGAAATTATTGGTTAATGGCCTTTAGAATTGCTTTGGGGGAGAAATGATGTTTCAGCGTTTTCACGTAGAAAGTACATTTGTTTGATGGTACCTTTCGTGGACTGGAATAATTAATCCTTGTTTACATTCGAGTAGTTCGTACTTATAAATGTTTTCTGTATCCTGTTAGTTGAGATAGGCCGGTGGCTGATTGATGACTGTAGTCAGTCGCGGCGACCGCTCCCTGCTTCCCTCCGTCCAACGATTATCGCTTTAGATTGCGAGACACTTTATTTGTTCAGCAAAAAATAAGGTTTTTCAATTGGCTCCTTTTGTGATAACATCAGTTTTGTTCGTTCTTCTTAAGTGGGATCAGTGTATGAGGCAAATTTTCCATACACATCGCACTTATCATTCATATCATGACATTCGAAATTCGGTCCTCAATCGCCTTCTCTGGCTGTCTCTGTATTGATTGATATTTGATTACTGCATTATTACCTGCCCTCTTACAAAGAGGCAATGTCCCAGCAGTGGGAACATCAGCATCTCTCTTCATTTTGATTTCACACTACCCAAAATCTGACACTTCCAAACAATCTTAACCTATTCGGTATCTGCATTAATATGTTCCTTCTCACAAATAATAACACTGTGTCTCAGGAATAGTAACACCATTAACTGATTACGATACTTATTATCATCAATATCTCACTCCATTTCGATTTCGCACTAACCCAAAATCTGACACTCTCAAACTAATACTTGGTATATGCATTATTATCTTCTCTCACACATAGAGGAAGCCTGTGTCCCAGAAATAGTAACCTCATTAGCTGATTACGATACTTATTATAATCAACATCTCTCTTCATTTCAATCTGGCACTAACCTCCTCATTCCTCGCTAATTCACACCAACAAATGCCTTCTTAAGACACATGATCAGCAAGCGTGTCATACTCCACACTAATTCGATTAGCAGCAAGTGTACACAGTACAAAGCGGATTCAAGTATTTACACCGGTATATAGGCGAGGGAAGAAAACGACTGACACCTAGGGTTTCATGCCAACTAGCGACTTAGAGGTGTTAGCGCGCCCATTTGTTGTTTAAGTAGGTTATCATGCTTGCTGGGTTATATTAACACGGGCATCGTGTATTATGTTTGTAGTAGCTGTTGCCTGAAGTTTTAGCGGCGTACTCTGGTAGTTAAGTTAAGTTTAGTTAACCAGACTTACCAAGGGGTATCGTATTACCCAGTACTAACTGGGTTGTGGGGGTCAGATAGGCAGTCGCTCCATGTAAAATACTGGTATTCAGATGCATCCGGTTAGACTGGAAGCCGACCCCAACATAGTTGGGAAAAGGCTAGGCAGATGATGACACTGGTAGTTAAGAGTGCCTATGATTGGTATAATGTCACTGGGTCTTGGACTCTCGGTACTGTGATTCTTCATCATCAATTTTCCTTCAAACCCTTTAAATAAATTTGTGTGTGACATCATTTTACTAGCACACGAAGTTATATTGGCAGTCGTAGAACCTAAAATTCGTTTTTATTATCCCGAAAGCAGATTTAAACCTCAATGGCATTTTTTATTTAGACAATGCGCCCACTCGGTTTTCTTATCCTAATATAACGTCATCTATAATCGAATTCAAGGATTTCTCAGTAATTTGGATTCTTAATTGGTGCCCGATTAATGGCAATAGGCTCGCCCCCTATTACATGGGATTTAAAAAACATAACTTTTGAAATGTGGGTGTACTACTAGGTAGACCTCTGCCTAACCCTTCGGGAATTACAAGCGTGATGTTATGTTATGTTATAATGGAAATCAGCACGAAAGATTTTAACTTCTCTTGAACAGAAATCAGTCCAAACATATACAAACACACATATCTAATGACAACCACATCGTTACTCCACCATGAGTCGATGACCCAGAAAACATTCCTCACTTTATAATTGCCATGCACAAGATCGATCTCATACGTTTCCCTGAGCTCTACAAACAAGGAGCCAAGTTCAAGTCTAAGCTCCGCAGTCCGTTAGTCTAATTGCTCGGACATCCCGGACAGTGATGGGACGGACGCCTGTCCGAGCTGTCCCGGAGATGTCCGGGAGAAACGCTCTCGGAATACACTGCTCCGATAATACTGGCTTTGTGGGAAGATTGATTTGGTGATAGGGCTGTATGTAAATTTTGTTGAACGATCTTGGAGCAAAGGTTAGGAGTATGTTGATGTTATAGTTGTTTTAATTTGGCAATTAATTGTGGAAATAGTTAGTGTAGATAGCAGGTTAGGGCGAAACGTGTACTTAGAGAACTTCTTTATGTTTTAAGAAGTTCAATAAAAAAATACCAGATGGATGATGGAAAGGATAGATGAATGCATGATGATGGAGAGGCCTTCGTAGATTAGTTGATGATGTTGATAAATTAAATGAAACTATGTTTTTTTCTGTTAATAGGTTTTCTAAGTTCTTTATTGAAATCACTACTAATAATGATTGACTACTTCGTTGGTTTAGTGGTCGCAAGCGCGCCTGCTGAGGACGAGGTCCTGGGTTCGATTCCCTGGTGGGGCAAAGTGTCATTGGCTTTTTCAGAAATTTCTCAGTAGCAGCGACGGAGTCTGGATTTGTGCCCGGTTGATGGCAGTAGGCTCACCGCATTTTACATGGGACTTAAACATAACTGGCGAAACGTGGGTGGGCTATATTAGGTACACCTCTGCCTAACCCTTCGCGGATGACAGGCGTGATGTTATGTTATGTTTCATTAAATTGGATAAATTGTGCTCTTTCAGCAGGTTTTTGTTTAGTCAATTACAAATCAGCATCTTAAAAGCTCAAACAATGAGACAGCTAAAGAAATAACACCTAGAAACACTTTTCAGTCCAATCCAGGACTGCCAATCACCATCAACAGATACGTCAGATACCACCAGCTTCCACGTCCAAGTCCTGGTTTAATTACCATCCATCAAGCATTGCATTGGACCCCAGTATCGCGGGATCAGACCCCGGACCCGCCCAATACGGGTCTCGATAATTGATGTTGTTAATATACGTCGCGTTTCGGAGACATGACATGTCGTGACTGTCTTGTCTAGTGAAAAATTTGTTGGTCTATGTGAGCCTTTGGGAATTGGAAATTGGGAGGTAAAACTATGATGAACGGATTTTTTAATGAATTTATATGGCATCGTAAGTAGTAGTCAAAAATGGATATTATATTCGATAATATTGATTTCAAAATTTACAAACACGGTCTGTTGTGGTTTTCCATTCGCTTAAGGTTGATGATGGGAAAATTTGGCATGCCTCTTCATCAGCATTAAGTATTAAAGAGTCTTTAAAAAAGGTTCATCTGAAAAAGAAACAGACGACACAATATGCCTTAAAATACCTTCCAAGTAAAAAAAAAAGAAGACACTTAATCCCTTTTAAAGGAGTTGAGGCAATGCTCAAAAGTCGAGCAGCCAGCGAAAGTCTGCATAATGCGTTGTATAGTCCAATAATAGCATCCTTAATGAGATGTAAATGAGCGAAGAAATACCCGACTCAGGCCGTTATAATAACACGTAACGACCTACAAGTCCGGATTAAGAAGCCCTTTGACTTAAACTGGCCCACCGGACCAAGTGGACGACCTAACCCGAAGAAAACCAACGGATAATCAACTTTATTACACGCCGTAAAGGTAGAATTCCGGCCGTGGGATTTAAATCGTTAGGTGCGATGTGTGGTCGTGTTAGCAGCACAATAGTGTGGCTATTTTGAAACTAATTGGCAGAAAGGGTTGCGAATTAACGTCAGGGCCAACGTGTCGTGGCAGCCGGCTTTTTGCCACCGACGCCTGATAAATAAGAATAGGAATTATAATAATATTAAGACAGATTATTTTACAGGGATCACAGAAGCCAAAGCGGATATATAAAACGGTTAAAGCCGCAACAGAATAAATTATATCAAAATGGTTCGCGTTGCTAATAAATAACAATGTATCCGTCATACACGTCAATACCAAATGCGACCTTTTACTTTGTCCTACATTAGAACAAATGCTAAGCTCGCTCAATTAGCTTTTGAATTCCACTTGAGCCATGTACGGTGTTCATTACCATTAGAAGGAACATGACATGCGTATGAGCAGTCCCTAAGGCCTCATTACACGAAACACGACTGGCCAATCAGCCCGAACGATTGTTAAGAGACTGATTGAAAGCCGCACGGTTTCGCACGGGATTGTCCGAGATACCGGCTGCGATTAAGGTCGGTATCGCATCACTGGAATGGTTGCGAAGTTAGATCGACTATCGAAAGGAGCTTAACGTTAGAAGTGCTTTGGTTTATATCACTTTCTAATGATTTCTGATTAGGGGCAATTCTGTGGTCGTTTTGCTTAATTTTGAATGCCAAAATGCATTTTTTTTTGTATGTGTTAAAAATCCCTTTATTCTGCACTTAGTCAGCGTAAAAGTATTGCCTTTGATTATTACGTTTTGGATACGTAAAATGCGCTTGCAAAGTATGAATAAAATCCGTCCAAATGACGTAGACAGTACATAACTATCTTTAAGTTCTTTGTTCTCGAGTTCATCGTCAAGCACCACTTTAAGCTTCGCTGCTCGGTACCCGATATAAAACTCGATGGCGACTCAAAAGCTATGTATTATGCATTCGTGAATATAAGCCGCATAAAGCAGCGTCCGAATCAATTACAGAGCCGGGCCGGGCTCGTTAGAAACGCATCACGCATGTACAATCGCCTCGCAGTAAGGTAAACACTGTTTATCTGGTGCTAACCTATTGCGAACAATGGGCCTCCCAATTTGGGTTGCAAGACGACGAGATCCACCGATCATGTTTTACTTTTCGTCTCTCCAATGTATTTGAAACGCTGACTTTATCTTTGCGTAATGTAAACAATTTATCGATGAATAACGAGACATGTTACGTATTTGCACAATTACAAGGACAAAGTTGAAAAAACGTGTAAAAACTGTAGCTCGGTCGAAAGGTCAGTTCACGGCTGCGGGCCGACCCTCGGCCCTCGATGTAAGTGGATTAACCCCTTTACAACGCGCCCGAGTGTCACACGAGCGTGTGTCGATAATGTCGATATTTGATGCTCCGCGATGCGATTTGCCAATCCCCTCAGCCATGTGATACGTAGACAGATGCAGGATACTAACACGGGGCGCGTGCTAATTCTTTATTATCTCATTATACTAATTACTTTACGTTTATTAACGCCTTATTTTCTGTTGTTACAGGACCTAGTGTCATCCCCGCTGCTCTCCAACCACAACCACAAGGCTTAATAGTGGAGACGGGGAACGGCGCCAGCGTGCTCCAACTGCCTGCGACCACCCTGGAGCAGATCCGGCACATTGCGGCGGACCCAGGCGCATCCACGCTGCGCCTGCCACCACCCGCCACTGAGGCGCCGGCAGGCGCGCGCCAGCTCGACTTCGACCTGTGCTACGTGTGCAAGCACTGCAAGGTGGCGTTCCCGTCGCCGGCGCCATTGCAGGCGCACCAGGCGCGCGCGTGCTACGTGGGGCGCGAAGCGGCGCGCGGCGTCATCCGTGTGGTGCAGCCGGCGCTCGAGTGCCGCTCGTGCGCCGGCGAACGCTTCCGCACAGCGCTGGAGTTCCGCCGCCACGCCGACACCGAGCAGCACCGTCGCAACACCATGCCGCAGCCGCCGCTGCTGCAGCAGCCGGAGACCCTCACGCACGAGATGGAGGATGTAGTGAACCAGATCACGCTGCTGGCAGCCCGCGCCGCGCAGGACACCGCTCCCCCCAAGGACCCGAACGCTAACTTCTGCGCGCCCGGGCCACGCTTCCAGCCCCCCGGCGAGCTCTCCCTGGCGAGCGCCGGACACTAATCCTACTCTGAAGAAATGTATAGTTACTATCTATTAGAGCCCCTCGCTCTCTCCGTTGTCCGACAACGCAGCAGTTCACTATTAGCTCTTAACGCTTCTTTTCGTTGATGAATGTCGCCGCAGAAGCGGCACTTTCCTAGTTATATTTAAAGCTTGTAGTTGTTTAAGAATAGGTTAATCGGGAGCCAGCTGCCGGTAACTCTACCGTCAGCGGGCCCCGCGCCGGCGCCGCGCACTGGGAGGCGGCGCCGGCGAGCGCGCCCGGCCGCGCCGCGCGTCCGCACTTCATATCATACGTTAGACAGGTTTTATTATATACGTTTATCGTTGCGGCAGCGCGCGCGCCGCGGCTGAGGACGCGCCTCACACTCTCAACATCAATTCCCAGGAAAGCAAGTTCCTATCTTTATGGCATATAATATTATCGATATTGATAATTACGATTTAATTATTGTTTAAAGCTATGTAATACATACATATAATCGTTCTAATTTTAGGCATAGATACGTTCTCGTAAGAAGTTCCTGACGCATCGTAAATGTATGGAGATATATATAGTGATATACGTATATGATTTTTTTAAACATGAAGCGAAGTTAGGTACGTATGTTAGGCAGTAGAGCGGTCGTCCTCTCTCGCGGGTTCCACGCTCAGGAAACGGCGTAAACTCACGCAAACGCAACTGAAACTAAATGCAAATACGTCGAGTATATGTAGTGCGGCTTGTCGTTCGCACGGTGCTCACATCACGTCGACTCGCTGATGTGCACTGAGCGGCGCCGCACGCTCGCGCGACACGAACGCCCGCGCGGCTACCGCCGGTACCGCGCGGCGAGCAGCCCCTAGCGCGCAGAGCCGCCCGCGGAGACGCGACGACACCGCGTAGGCTTATTGGTAACACTTAATTATAATAATTATTATCGTAGCAAACTTTTCCAAAACGAACGAACTCGAAACTCGGGCTGCGCGCTAGCGCTCAGCCTACCTCGCAAACAAGTGAGTTTATTTTGGAACTAAGTGTGATTCTTGAATTTTTATTGATATTGTAACGATTATTAGTGGTGGCGTAAGTGAGTCCAGTGTCCGAAGGCGTGGGGGGTTGGGGGCGAGGGGCGAGGCCGCGCGTCTCGCCCGTCGCCTCCAGCTTCGACCGCTTTACCGAGTGCGTGGAGCCCCTAATATTTTCGATGGCACAGATCACGTTATTAAAAATATTTTACATATTTACATTTTATCTAGCGGAGTGTACTACAATATTTTATCTACGAGTGGATCCTACTACAACATTGAGTTTGTTTATTTATAAAGTGCAATGTTTTATTCCACCGGTTACCGGTCCTTGTTATGTGTATACATGCTGGTGTGTGTGCAATGAGCCGATGTTCGGGCGCGCTGCCTCTCCTGTCGGTTTACTACTCCCAGCGGCGTCTGGGGTTACACGTCAAGGTTATTATTGCAAAAATTACATTTGAAATTGAAATAGATTTTTATATATGATATTTGAGTCAATACCAATATAAATGAAAGTGTAATATTTATCTGTCAACACACGATTGAGCTGGAAGGCAGTGGTTGTGTCGAGAGGAAAGGAGATGGCGTGCGGTGGGAGGCGGCTCGCTCGCACATCGTTGGTCGCGAAGGCGCGCGTCTACAACATAATTATTTTGTTTGATTAGTGTTTAATAGTTGCAGCTCATAGTTGCTCGGTTACGTTCAGAGCTCCACCGCGCGACGTGACGACGGTTACTCGTTCGCAGAGATATTTATTTTGATTGGTTTGTACTCGGGAGTATATGTACGTGTAAGTTTGAGTTAGTGTAGGTGGACGTGTGGGTAGTGCGATGTTGTGTCTCCGCGCGGCCAGAGCCCGCGGAATGAATCATGGTTCCTATGTATATTTCAATATTATCGCATCTAGAGTTTCACTATACTTTCCGAATACAAATTTTAATATTTAAGATTAATTCGGACTAGACTGTTGTGTCAGCAGCTAGAGGTGCCGCCACGGCCATGTTGTTTGTTTCTTTGTATAGTATCGTTTATTTCATTCTCGAACTCTCATGTATATTTATTTTATTTCTGTTAATAGTGAAACCTTTCGTGTAGAATTTTGAAGCCCTCTAGATATTACATAATGTTGGTTACGAATATTAGTTTATGATCGTAAAAAGGTAGCATTCATGTCTATCATAGTTCCTAATACTGTATTGTAATACTAAAATTATTTTAAAGTTCTTTACTAGTAAAATATACCGTTCCTACTATTTTAAATCTGTGACAAGATGTTAAATGTATACAAGAAGTAAAAATCAAGATTCGCTTTCGATTTTGTTGGTATGTTAAATGAGGTGTTCTCTGTAATTTATTTTTGGTACAATCGAGAAAAGTTCCTTTTTTAACTATTTATAAAACTAAAGTCTGTTATACGATTGTACGCGGATTTTTCAAAATTATCACTTGACTAAAGAATAAATGGAATTTTCTCTAATTGTACCTGTATTAATGTTAAAGTATAATTTATGATAATTTAATACATAGTTGGATGTGAAACTGTCAACTAACTAGCTGGTTTCGTAGCAATAGTTTAAGTTTGTCCCGCATGAGACGTGTGCTACGAGGCACTCTACGCGTGCTACGCGCCTACTACGACATCCGTAGCCGACAACAGATTACGAATACATTGTCAAGTGTAAATGGTAAAAATAAACTCAAAGTTAGTTTATCAGATTCTGGAGTTTCATTTATTTTCTCATTGAAGCCTAATCATAATCCCAATTATAAAAGAACACTGAGTAAATATAAAACATTTATAATTATTCGTAGCGCCGCTCGTAGCATATCAGATTGCTACGAAAAACGAATTAGAATTTAATTTGCTGAAAAACTACATCATCATCACCATCTGCCTAGCCTTTTCCCAACTATGTTGGGGTCGGCTTCCAGTCTAACTGGTTGCAGCTGAATACCAGTACTTTACATGGAGCGACTGCCTATCTGACCTCCACAATCCAGTTAGTACTTTGTAATACGATACCTCTTGGTAAGACTGGTTGTCAGACTTTTAGTGCCAGTGACTTCCTAACGACTGCCAAAGATCTACAAATGACACCCGGGACCAACGGCTTAACATGCTTCCCGAGGCACGGAGAAAACTGGGTATGTAATGGGTGGTCACCCATCCACAGGCCAACCTAGGCAAGCACCGCTTAACCTAAAGAACGACCCCGAGCGGCTGTTATTATGTAGCCACGAGCTCCTCCTGCTGAAAAACTACATGATATTCGAAAATATACCGTAACCATGTTGGAAAAATAACAAACTACCCTTTTTTAAGAGTAAAAAAATGTAAAGAATTTGGTTGTAGGTGTGTCATAAAAGTCGCGAACATAGTTTGCAGTAGTCACATTGCACGCCCATATAATTTACAACATAAATATACAAGCTTAAATTAAAAACAGCATTCTAACACTACCTACATTCTCTCACTCATAAATATTGGTGGTTACAAAATTTTAATCATGAGAATTCTTGTTTGCGATGTTACGTAGAATGTGAGGTATTTTAAGGTTATAAATTACGCTTTCGAATAAAGGTACGAGCAAAAGAGAAAAGGTTAGATTCTTGTCATAAAGGTACCTACTACAAGTTAGTGATTTTGCTATTAATTTTCAAATAAATTAGTAATTTTTACTTTTTATGAGAGCAGCGGTGGCCCAGTGGTGGCGGCCCCGACTTACGAACAGTAAGTTGTGGGTTCGAACCCAGGCAGGCGCATCATCATCATCATCATCATTTCAGCTGAAAGACGTCCACTGCTGGACATAGGCCTCCCCCAAGTGTCGCCACATTGACCGGTCCCTCATTAGCAGGCGCATTACTTTGAGTAATTTTTTTTCACCACCACTGTTCTCAAAAACGGTGAAGGAAAACATCGTGAGGAAACCGGCACGTCCTAGAACCAAAAATTCGAAAACATGTGACATCTACCAACCGGCACTGGGCCCGCGTGGTGGATTATAGCCCATTCCCTCTCTTAGAGAGGAGGCCGTGTGTCCCAGCACTGGGAACATTATAGGCTGATTATGCTAAGTACTTTATTTACAGACTACAAATAGATCTAAAATAATAATAAAAAATGTACAAGTATCAAAATGGGAAAAAAAATATAGGGTGCCAAAAATATAGTTATACGTTGTAATAAGTACTTAATCGATATGATATCTTATATTCAAAGAAGCATTCATACCATATCTAAACATCCACCAAGATCCTGATCTGATCTGAGGGCCTGATCTGCCCTGACCCACCTCTACGCCCAGGAAATACTGAGATATAAGGATTTGGATCGTAAGTATGGTCTGTATAGAAGGTTATCTACAATTAGAAAAGATTTTTTTAAACAACAACGTGATGCAATTGATCAGAAAAATAAGAGAAATGTTAGTATTAGAAATCAAATAAAACTGGTAACTCACTAATTCATATAATCGTCAGAATAGGCACATAAATCGTTTCTTTTTGTGAATGGCCAAAGGTTTACACTAAATATATCTAGAAACAAAATTCAGGAGATACAACTTTAAAAAAATTATGCTGCGAGTAAAATAGTGTCACTACCTATTAACCTTTTGAACGCCAGAGCATAAACGCACGCGCGTGCCTCCTCCACGCCATGTTACAATTTCACAGCAAATACCTACAAAACGAATAGGGATTCCAAAACTATTTAATTGTTTATTTCGTGTTATAGTGCATTTTGTCACATATTTGTGTCGTTCATAGGTACATAGGTATACGACAATAGCGTTAAAAAAATAAAAGTTTTACAAAACCCCTGGGTGGGTTAAATAGGGAAATTCATTTGACAACAACTAGGTAGGTATTTGCTACAAATTATTATAAATGTCAAATAATACACAATAAATAATATTAACTAAATATAATTCCCAGTTAAACCTGAGGACCGTATAAACTGGTTAGTTATGTCACTAGCGGCTGTCATTTGTGGACAATCCGACAGCTCAATTGAGTCGCCAGTGCGAGTTATATTAAGCCTTGTACATATGTATTAAAATATTGAGTTAACTGTGCGACAAGTAAGGTAAACAGACATTATATGAGTCAAAACTATTGGTGGGTTGAGGCCCACTTGTCAATAGTCTTCATTCTTTATTGAAATACACCAATACAAGTAACTTACAGAAGCTAGACTACTTATTAAGTAGATCATTTTGATCAACGATCTTCTTGGGACGGTTTACGTTACAATTTATATATAAGTCCGTGGTAAGCTAAGTAATGTACGCTCTACTCTAGTTTGCGACTATTCATCATCATCATCATTTCTGCCGAAAGACGTCCACTGCTTGACATAAGCCTCCCCGGTCGTCGGTCCCGTGCGACTCTCATCCAGCGGATCCCTGCAACCTTCACCAGGTCATCGGTTCACGTAACGTCTTCCGATTCGCTGTCACCACTCTAGAACATTTCGGCCCCATCGGCCATCCGTTCTGCGAGCAATGTGCCCTGCCCACTGCCACTATTAATAGGCTTGTGACTATTAATAGGTATAATCAGCGATGGGCTGACTGTGTAAAGGATGATATGGTTAGAAAGGACGAACTACTGAGATAGCGAGTAAAAGAGAAGTTTGGAAAAAGAAAACATGCTGCGAATACCCCAAATAAATTGGGATACGGGCAGGAAAATTATGAATAAGTATATTAGGTATAATCAACCAATAGCAGTTCACTCCTGGACAAAGGTCTGTCCAAACTCCTTCAGCTACCTTGCAAAGATCGTCACTACATCGTATCGGAACCTGCACTATACGTAGAATAGCAGCTAGCTAGCTTATAGTAATTATATTAACAAAAATGTAATTAGTATTTATATTTAGGTTAAGGTATTTATCTATGGGTCTTTATTATCTGGAATAAATGGATTATTATTATTACCTTTATTTATATCTTACAAACCATTTACATTTTTAAACATTCCTTAGAAAAAACTATATTAAAAACATTTAAAAATATTAAAAAAAATTGTAGCCCACCGGTGTCGGGAACAGGGTCCAAGCTACCGGCAGTTAGGGCTCCAGAAAGAGGAACCTCATAACAATACGAGCCGTATCCAGGAGTACGGCTTTATTTATTATTATTATTAATAGGGAAAGTACAAATTGTAAGTATCAGAATTAGATATGGGCCGACTATGACTCAAACCGACTAACTGACTAGTACGCTAAGCCGATCATTGGTTTTGGTGGAGTTCAGGAGGCATCGGCAATGTCTAAGGCGTTTTATGTATAGCTGAGTAGCTCGCATTGATTCATACAATGCACCCCAATGTGTGGTTACAGAAATACTATCTTTATTAGTCCGTTAAAACTTGAAATTATATTTTTCTTGATTGAAGTTCCATTATTTGACTATTAATTCGATTTAAAGATTATTGAACAAAATGTAAGGCTGATTATAAAATAAAAATATTAATAACAAGCCGACCAGTAGACGCTTTTTGGCGACTCTTCGCGGACTACAAACTATAATCTTTAATATAGGTACTTAATCTTTCTTTCACCAAAATAATTATACAAAAACATATTTGCAGAAGCAATACAAATATGGCTGTATAACTTGGCTTAATCGACTAGTCGGCACATCTCTAATCAGAATCTAAATAAGAGCGAAGAAAACTATGCTAAAATCTACTGATGACTGAAAATCTTCATATTCTTTCAACATATGTTAGTTCTTCTCCATGGAAGTACAGCAAATTTTTAAGGAAATCATATTTTCACCACATGATAGTGAGGTAATCTGAAACTACATAAAATGCTTTCGAGAGTCGTAAATCACAAGCACCTATAAATGTTAAAAGACGATCTTTTCTACAAAACGATATAACTCAGTATGGCAAAATACTTTGCAATAGGTCGTATGTACGGATTTCATTGCGAGAGATGTCTCTGCAGACTTAGCTTGTAGAGACAGGTATCCGTATAAGAGGATCAATTGAACCTATTGACGATCATATAGGAAATTCGTCTACGCTTCAAAGGTGATGCCTAATTGCCTACGCCAGCCAAAAACGTGAAACTTATGGTAAGTTTTAGGTAAGTAACATTTAATGCCTAGTGTCATAATATATACAGTCACGAGCAAAAATATGTAAACACTTTTCAAATCGTTTTTCTCCTACTGTTCTGATTAAAATTTCGTGTTCTTACAAACATAGTCTTCTGGAACTCATATTTTTATGAAAAAGATCCTATCTCCAAGTTACAATCGTTATTTCTCGCTAAAATTGCTTTTGAATTTAGAAAAGTGTATACACATTGGTGCTCGTGACTGTACATATAACAAAAAGCAATATTGATCAGTGACGTCCCAGTGATGGGCTGACTTACAGGTTGATGTAAGTTCAATCTCAGGCAAATGCGTGATGGTTGCGATAGTCGTGGAGAGGATCCGGCAATTGGGACTCGAGGTGGCACTGCACAAGTCCGAGGCCATGTGTTTTCATGGGCCTCGGAATGCGCCACCGTCGGGATCCCTACTGACGGCAGGAGGGGTTTCCATCGGCGTCGGGTCGACGTTGAAGTACCTAGGACTCGTCCTCGACAGCCGGTGGAACTTCGTGGAGCACTTCCGACGTTTGGCTCCCAAACTGGAACGGACAGGGGCTGCCTTCAAGCGGCTCTTGCCCAACCTGAGGGGTCCAAACGCCTCCTGCCGGAGGCTATACGCGGGGGTCGTGCGGTCCATGGCCCTTTACGGGGCCCCGGTGTGGGCGCGTTCTTTGAGGCGGCAAGCCGCCCACTACCTGAACGCGCCCCAAAAGGTAATAGCCATAAGGCTAATCCGGGGGTACCGCACGATCTCCGGCGAAGCGGCTAGCCTCCTTGCCGGATTGCCGCCATGGGATCTGGAGGCGATAGTCCTCGCACGCCTGCACGAATGGCGCGCGGAGGCACTACGTCGGGAGGAAACTCCGCTGCCGCGGCAAATTGCCGCTCAGCGGACAGACCTCCGGCGTGATCTCATGGAGACATGGAGAGAGCGACTGTCGCAACCCCGTGCAGGGCACGCCACCATAGTGGCGATAAGTCCCCTCTTTGAGGAGTGGCTAGACAGGCGCCACGGCGCCCTCACCTACCGCCTGACGCAGGTCCTCACCGGACACGGTTGTTTCGGGAGGTTCCTGCACCGAATCGGGCGGGAGGAAACGCCCGGGTGTTTCCACTGCGAGGATCGTCCGGAGGACACGGTGGAGCACACCGTGGAGGTCTGCCCCGCTTGGGCGGAGCACCGCCGTGTCCTCGTAGCGGCGATTGGCGGCGGCGATCTCTCGCGTCCGGCCTTGGTTCAAGCCATGGTCCGGAGCCGTCACGTCCTTCTGCGAAGCAGTCATGCTAGTGAAGGAGGTGGCAGGACGTGAGAGGGAAAGAACCTCACGTCCCAGCCGCCGCGGGAGACGCCCTGGGCGTTGGGGGTCACGTGGTGGCTCCCGGCCACCGTAGGCGCGGGCCTGTGGACGGCGAGTTATGGGCTAGCTCGCCGTCCGGCCGTCTTATGACGACAGGCCGTGTCGACGGCGCGTTCGTGTTCCACGTGCGCCTCAAAGAGATGTCAGCAAATAAGTAGGGGTCCGCAAGGGCCGGTGCCTGCCAGGGCTGCGGGACTGTTCGAAAGAGATACCGTGGCCCTGGAACACAAAGGGCAAAGAAGGAACATGGATGGGTTTTAGTCAGTACAAGTCTGACACTCCCTTCTGCTCCGCCCAGAGTGGGGGGGGTCATTTGATGATCCGGAAAAAAAAAAAAAAAAAAAAAAAAAATGCAAATGCGTGATGAAATCATCACTCTTGAAATCAAACTGTGAAAGAAACAATCGTGAGAAAACGCCGGTTTTGTCACGGTTCTAGGACATGCTGATGTTTTAGAACCTAATTTCGAAGACATGTGATATTCTACCAACCCGCACTGGGCCCTCGTCCTGCACGACAGTCCACTCCCTCTCATAGAGATGATGCCTGTGTCCCATCAGTAGGAACATTATATGTAGAGGCAGAATATGTATAGTAATATCCTGTAGTACGAACTAAACGTAAATACACCTGACTTTATTAGGTATTGAAAGTTGTTTAAAAGTTCGCAAGCTCGGCTGCCAAGCTTTGCGCAAGCTGCAAGATGATCAGTTTGCGCAAACGTAGCAGTTATTTCGACAAATCTTTGTACGTACTGACAGCAGGGTTCTTACGTATTCAAACTCCTTAATAAGGTAAAGCTGATCAGTTTACTTAGGAACATTATAGAATTTGATTAAGCGACTAGTTGTTGTCCACGACCTTCGTGCGCGTGACATTTTATAGCCTATAACCTTTCTCGATAAAAGGGAACCAGGAGTTCCTGAGATTAACGCGTTCAACAAAACAAACAAACTCTTCAGCTTTATAATTTTGAAATAAAAATAATTAATAAGTATAAATTAACTGTCGACATGAAACTAACAAACTTTGAATTAGAGAGATGTCGAAGGACTGTTAAACCAGCTAAGAAATTATAATACGTACCTATTATACGTATTCATACGGTTTACTTTAATAAAATACACTTTTAATGTCCCGTACTTTTCCAACTATATTTTTATAACCTTCTTTATTAAATATCATTGTTTGTATAAATCTCCGATTGGCATTCACGGTCTGCTTCAATAATCTGATGTATTTCTAATTTCTGATATCCCCACACAATAACATGGAATGGCATTTTGTTATTTCACCGCATTATAAATACTGAGCATAAAATCAACTATAGAAACTAAAGAAAATTGAATTTTATATCGTTTTATAATCTTTGTGAGTTGAAGTAGGTAATCTAAAAGTTTAATCACAATTTAATACAGTTTGTGGCTAGACTTGGTAAGCCTCATTTATTATAAAACCTACAAGGCTTTATGATCAATGACTTCGCTCAAGATTCAGTAAAAATACGGTAGGTTTTTATATCTGATTTCCTCAATATTTTGCGTATTTGAGTAACGAAACAAGGAAGTCATCATTCTATGTTCCACAGCACGGTATGGAAAAGGGCAAAAAAAATAAATGAACACAACATTTACGTAATTTCCAAAGATATTCAAATCAAAGCATTCACTCTCAAATTGTACCGACACGCGAAAAATCACGCAACCTAACCAAAAAGGCACACACGAATCAAACAAACATTGACACACGTTTACGCAAAAGAGAAAAAATCGGGAGGCAAACATTTATTACCGAAAAGCACGAAATAACGAACGCAAACTATCTGAAGCGACGTCAAGTTCAAAAGCCGCACGTCGCTTCTCTAATCACGCTGTTTGAACGAAAATGTAAAAAACAACCCTTAGCCGTTTCGATTGGAGAAACTGTCACACGGTTGGATGCAAAGGGGATCTCACTAAGTTATTGATTATATCGGAATAAGTCGCTCGCGGGGTCTATCTCCTCGGTGTCGCACCCCACCGCCCGCCGTGGGGGGGCTAGGATATATCGGCCGCATTATTTTACATATATGAGACATAGTTGCAGCCAGTAATTTTCGCTGTTATTGTATCGGGTAGATAATCTTAAATTGGATTTTACTTTTGGGGATTCGATAGTGATTTCGTTTACATAATAAAGTAGCTGATTTTAAAAAGCAGTACCTATTCTATCAGAGTTACAATTCTTCATTGTTTGGTCCATGCTTTATGTATGACTGAGAGATGTGACTCTCGAAACTTTCACAAGAAGTGTTTATTAGGTTTTTCTTAAAACAAGTAGGTAAAAGCATCCTTCACATAAGGTCTTCTTATGCAAACGTAACCCCTTATATTCAGCGATAAGTCTTGAACAGACAGAGGGTAGATAAGAGCCCTATAAAGCCTTTAACTTATATAGCTCTTGAAGAACTTTTATGAATACCTCACGATTATGATTACAGCACATATCACAAGAACAATCTTACATAAAGGGCATAAAAAGTTCGAGAGCTACTATTTATACTGTTTGCGACTATAAAGAAATTGATGACGTAATTCTCCGGCCCTTATTGCCAGTATTACTCGAGTGTCATGTCTAACTCGTAGTTAGAAAGTTTTTAACAACAAAGTTAACGTTAGTAAATCCTTAAGGTGGCAAGGTCACGACAGGTGAACTTAAACATTTATACTACTGCTAACTAATGCTGGATTTCTTTTTGCAAATTTTGCTAAAATCTACAATTGAAGAATGAGTGTTTAGCAAGTATTTAGACGCTTTATGAACTTGATTTCGTTTTGTTGGTGAGTTCTAGAATAGTTTGTATTTCTAATTTTGTTACAAACCATAGTAACTGAGCAAGGTTGAACCGTAATTTGAAAAGAAAATGCGCAGTCGATAAAATACCCCCAAAAAACAAACAATAGCTGATGATTGGAATAATATCGTATGTAAATGCGAAGATCCAAGGAGAAAGCAACTCGGGCGCTACTAAATCGTATTGCAATATCGACGAGGACATATGAGGAGGCGGCGATCAGGGAAGGCGCGGGTGGCGACCAACCCTTCACGCGTTCACGCCAAATCCTTAACGCGCGATTTAAAAAAGAAAACTAACGGCTGAGGGCGGCGGGCGGGGGGCGATTGAGATGGAAATGCCGATTGTCCCGATCGTCGGCGGATCGGTGCCGCTAACTCCAGTTATAACGATGGGGAGAGTATTTTAATGTGCCACCATTTTGGCGCAATGCTCAAATTTTACGACCGCCGAGTCATTATGAGGGAAATTATTGGCGCTCTGATTGCTTTCGCTGTGATAAAAATTCTCAAGTCGGCAATAAGGTGGAACTAATTCCGAGTTAGATTGAAATGGCGCTTACCTAATGGAATTAGGTACATAGTTAATGCCGCGGTGACCCGCTCTCGGAGCTCAGCGCTCCGATAAAATATTATCTCATTATAATAAAAATCTGTAATAGTATTGTTTATTAAATTGAAACAATTTTCCATTACTCGTTGGAAATTGAAATTGGATTATTCAATTATCTATTATGCCAATAGCCGTGTATCTTACAGTCTTTTGTTTTACAACTGAATTAAAAAATTGATTACATTGTTGTAAGCGAATCTTTATTATAAACCCTATGTTTTGTGGTTACATAAGCTTTAAAATAAATATAGTGTTGAAAATACCATTTATTTTATGCTTCTCATTGCTTACGGTATTCCTATGATGGCTCCACACGAAGATTTCGTAGATATCATCAGTAAATATCGTGCATCAGCAACATAAATGTCATAGAAACGTTTTTAAGATTTCCTCTATCGTCTTTTTTGGCTGATCAATCGGTTAAAATAACTGCTTTCAAGAGTAGAAAAGAAAGGAACAAAAGCTAACATGTACTTGTCCATGTTGATGGTATAAATTGAGCCACAATTTAGGCTGAAAAAGCTTCATTGTTTTTTAAACAGCTGAAACTCAAAAACTCAAAAAATTACGTCACCATATTCAAAAACACGCCTAATATAAACAAATAGCATCACAAAACGTTGACAACATCACTTGATAACACAATAAAGGAGCTCGCAGCAGCACAAGATATATTACTATTCAACTTACTTAAAAGTCTGAGTCCATCAAAAGTTTTGAACAAAGCTTAAAAGTTAAAAGAAAATATCCGAGTCAGGTGAAGTCTCAGTTGAATAGGGAAAGTTTTGTGGCTCAGCGTGATTAATGAGCAGCCTGTGTTTATTCTGAGCATTTCCAATGAGGATTAGATGGCAGACGGCTTCTGAAGGCTGCTGTTTTGGTGTTAGGGATGAGTGTCGTCTTTCAGTGTGAAGAAAGTTATTAGAGTTATTGGGCGATCCGACAGTAAGTTTGACTTTCTTGGCAAGAAATCGTGATTCAAGTTCTCCAGTACTAATCATAGATTTGTTTGGTTCATAAAATTAGTAACTGAAAAAGTAAGGACGTAAGTGAAATTAGGGACTGCCGAACTGTGGCAGTTTTCAAAAGAAGAGTGAAAGAACATTATCTTTAGTATTTATTATTAGTTATTTTATTGTATTGACAGTATTGTTATGTTTTGTCTTTGTTTTATACGTATGTTAGTATATTATTATTTTATTATGTTTAAATAGTTCTGCTTTACGTTTTATGTATTCCATTTTCTCTTCTTCTTTTACACACTATGTCTACATCTCTTTTTTAGTATCTCCTTCCAAGGTATGCTGGAGGAGATTTCTTTAGAAATAAGCATCACCTTTGTACTATTTTCTGTTCCTTTCTTCTTTCCTGTATTTAGTGTGTACATAAATTGTTAAATAAATAAATAAAATAAATTTAATTAACACTAAAACCGGGATTTTTACCATTTTTACTGTTCGTTTTGAGGTACTAAGTAAAAAAAACGAATTAGAAAGTGGGTAGACTTATTTGTCTACTCATAAACACCCACCCGCAATAACTTCAGTTTATCCGTGATCATGGTGCTTGCAACAGCGCTGAAATATCGGGAACTCAAAAGAAACAGTTAACATGGTAAATATCCCGTTTTTAGTGTTAATGATAATATTAGTGACCATGTCAGTTTAAAAACTTATAGTTAATTTAAGTAATAATTAAAATATTTCTCATAGTACCTGTAGAGTGATGAATCATTTTTGTGAAGGCATTGTGTTAAAAAGTTGCAAACTTAGATTAATGCCAAGTGTTGATCAAGATAAAATATCATATTACCAAATTACCTTCTTAATAATTTGAGGCATTCTGAGAAGTATTAAGAGATGTTTAGATACAATTCGATATACCTATTTATATTCTTAAGAAACCGTTATAATTGCAAAGCCCTTGGAGTATTAACTTGAACAACTCGTGTAGTTAAAGCCACGTGTGCCACGAATTGTCGTTCCCTTAAGCATATGTAGGGAACACTTTTATATAAATCGAATAGCGACTGTCCATAGAGTACTTAACTAGCTAGGTATGGACAGGATAGTTACTTAGCCAGGCATCAAGCCATTAACGTAATAAAGAAATAATTCTTTCCTAGAGAATTAATGTACGTACAAATAGTACCTACACATTGAAATTGCATGAAGAAACTGTTTTTTGTTAAATAACCGATGAAATGCTTCGGCTGAAAGCACGTTAAGCCGTTGGTCCCGGCTGTCATTCGTAGATCTTTGACAGTCGTTAGGTAGTCAGTGGCCCGAAATTCCGACAACCAGTCTTACCAAGGAATATCGTATTATCCAGTACTAACTAGGCTGTGGAAGTCAGATAGGCAGTCGCTCCATGTAAAATACTGGTATTCAGCTGCACCTGATTAGACTGGAAGCCGTTGAAGTTGGGAAAGGCTATAGGCAGATTATGAACCAACGAAAATCTTCACGAGGGTCAAGAATGAATTTCTTGGTAAAAGTTTGTGCCACGATGTTCCTTTAACAACGTGTATAGGTAATATTTAGCTACCTATAAGAAAAAGAAAAAAAAGATGAATTTGATGGTCAATATTTGCCTGCAAATGCTCAATTGACATCAATAACGCAGAAACAAGAAATGAAAAGATCTTTCAATAGACAGCGTATGCGTCCCACTGGATGTCTCAGGTAGATACCGCTTTAGTAATGAAGTTCAGAAAGCCTAGAGCGCTCTCCGAAGAGTCGATTGGCAAGACATGGTGCAAGATAGAGAAGAAAAGCGTTTTTTTATGATTTTCTTTGACTAAATTGAAAAGCTATCTTAGAAAACCTTCATAAGTTTGGAGTGATCCTTAATAATCTATCAATTATAGATTTAGTCGTAGGAAATCAATACTCTCATCAAATTCACATCGAGATCAGATGTGCATTTCCCTAATTCTTAAGAACGTTCTCATTCTAATCAAAGTACACCCGTATCTATAGTCAAGTTAATTTTAGTTAGAGTTCAAGTAATTACTTATGCAAACATTTTTATGCAATAGACAAGAATTTAAACGAAGTAAGAACTGTGAAAGAAAAGCTAAGAATTCTAACTTTTTACAGTTCTAACTTCAACCAATTATTTTACTAAAGTACAGAATAAAAATCGTATCTGAAATAATTACTTTTACTCAAGTAATTACTTTAATCTGACTATTAGTAGGGTATATTCGCAAGTATTTAATTACATTTTTGATGTTTTCAATATTAACTGTCACAGAGATAAGAGTGTGACTAGATTTAAGCGTTTTTTTTTGCAGTCGATTCCTGGAACATAGAAAAGACAAAACAGACAGACTAAACACGAGTTAATGCTATTTTGACTTCAAATAATCCCAAAAAGCGAACCAATGAACTAGTAAACGAAACAAGTACAAATACACAGCAATCGGTCAAATTCCTGCGCGTACGGAGTTGAAGCCGCACCCGTCCATAGCTCCTCGCACCGGTACAGTTGCGCATTTGTATAGTCGTACAAATTGCTAACCCCCTGTTTATCTGCGATAGCCGACCTCCCGGCCCCTTGTACGTATTTATCTTCAACCCTTCGGCTGCGACGACATTGCATTGACTTTGTAGCGTTTTGTTCGATCTGTTCGATGAACGGAAGGAGTTTTTAGGTTTTGTGTCTTTGTTTGTGGTATTATCGATGATGCTTTAGAGGGTCTAGACAAGTATCGATCGTTTTCAAAACCTGTCGTATTCTACAATTTTCAACAGTATTGAAATTAGTTCTTCAGTAACATTATGTCAATCTAACACATTTTTAAAGAATGAAAATTTATTTTACTAGGCTAGTGCTTTGTTAGTTACTAGATTTAACGCTGTTGTTTAATAAAATGTTCTAATTAATAATTTTTAGTTATTTATTTGACAGGATCGATACGGTTAATTAACAACATCAGCATATAGCATATAAAATATAGGTTCGTCTTATTTGCTTTCTTATTATACCAAATACGACGTGATATGATGTAGATATGTAAATCCAAAGTGTACCTTGTAGGAGTATAATCCTCTTCTATTGGAATAGTCTTTATATAATATCTATCGGTTGGTATTTGCCGTGGCTCCATTAATAATTCCACAAAATCGCTGATGAAATAATGAGCATACGAGTCAAGCCTCATGAAAACGAAGCAGTTAAACCTAAAAGGTCGGCAGTGTACCAAGTTATCATATCTACCTAAAAGTAGGCACAACCCTAGCATAAGAAGTTAACTGCATAATTTAGTCAGTCATTTGCGGTTTGGCGCCAAATGTCAGACGGATTTTGTGCCCTACGACCGAAATATACTATGCTCTTGTACTGTTTTACACAATACGTAGGTATGTTTAATCACGGTGAATTTCAATTTAACACGATATGTAAATTTAATATAATTTTCTATGTAAATATAGTTTTATGTTTGTAATTTTAGTTAATATGCATAACTTAACATTTTTGACAAGTTAGTTCACACATTGCGAGTAAGATGTATACAGAAATGCTTGATATCGTAAAGCACATTTTCAATCAACAATAATTATGTTCACCTTACCAAAATAGTTGTATTATTTAGTAAAGTAAGTTAGTACGGTGAAGGAAATATCGTGAAGAAAAATTAAACACATGTGACGACAACGAACCCGCTCTAGGCTCACTTGGTGATGTTACAGTGCTGTCCCTCTCATAGTGTGCAGGCCTGTGTCCCAGCAGTGGGAACATAGTGTCATTATAGTACATACAGACTTCCATATTGCATCCAAAGCAAAATTAGAAACACGCAATCAATATGTACCTGATTATGGTTTATTGTCTCTGGTCTCAAACCACAGCGCTTCGGGCTACGGCCCGCAATGAGAATGGGTGTATGATCGCAGTGACGGTGACAATAGCCCGTAGACTATACCATAAATATATGACCGATAGTCGGCTCACACGATAATACCTTCAGCACACGAATAGGTCTTATTTGTAAGATTAATTAATTTCTTCATAAGTTTTCAAAGATCAATATTAATTATCAAAAAGACATGGAATCGCACATGCATTCACAAGTTAGTGGTTATGATTATATACTTAATTATATATTAATCGATGGAATCATCCACTGATATAAGATTTAATTATGGAATAACGCCTTAATTCTAAATTTAAATGAGCCACACTCCTGAAACCAAGGTTCGGTTAGGTTTTTCCGGCCTATAAAAAGTTGTTGGTCATATTGAATTTATGATATAACTGGAAAACTTATCGTACTATATAAAAGCAAAGAAGGATAGGAAAGTAAATAGACAAAGCCTTACATCACTATGAAAACTTAAACATAAATTCCTCTTAATTTATACCCACCTAATCAAACCACTTGATAAACAATGGCAGCGCGATCGACGACCAGTCGTGGGGTGTAAACGAGCCTCCCATAGATTTATAGCCATAATTCCGTGTGCAAAAGAAAACGCCGAGGTGTTATCGAGGCCATATTGACACTTTAATGCTATTGTTTGATTTAGAGGGCTCATTACAACTGCGGGAAGAATGGCGATCGTGAACCAAAGGTGCGAACCTACCAACAACCAAGTATTCATAATTTCTTTGTAAGAAACCCTTTAGTGTCGCGCCAACATTTGTTGCGTTTATTTCCAACAATTTATGTTTGTGTTGTTCGGTTGTGGCTGATATGATAGCGGAACTAATGGACGATAGTCGATGGTCGGTGGTGAGTGTCTTTATAAGGCGTCGATGGTCAGTGCATTATGAACGGTGTTAGACAATGAATTAATATGGGTTATGGTAAACGCTTGGAATGAATAGTTTAATTTGCTTGGGATAACTTATCGGGTGAACTTAGGTAGCACAAAATGAATGCAACAACGGACATCCATAGAGTGTTTGTTGACACCGTAATATAACCATCATTTTATTCTTTACGGTGTTGTTGGCAACCATCATCATTTCGATGATAATTATCATATTGGCCGTTAAGTGGTAACCCATTTTTCTTAGGAAACCCGAGTTATATTAAGGTTTCTGATTGAGTTTAATTTAAGCTTAATTCAGGCAATTTCCAAATTTGTTTCGTGATAGATTAGCCCGGAATCAATTTTGGAAATCTATTAAGTTTCGTATCTTCCACTATCTGTATGCTAAAATATGTAGAGCAATAAAGTAACCAATGCATTGTATAATCTCATTAACAATCATTTATTATGGAGCAGTTTTACAGTTGTGCTAAACGGATCGTGATTTGCTCGGTCGTTGTATACGATCCCAGCGATGAGGCGATACAGCGAGGTCTCCGGGCTCAGCGCCCCGCGCGTGCCGACCGGCCCGTAATAACAACAGAAAATTTTACGCTCCGGGACAATGCGATATAAAATTATCTGTTAGATCCAATAATCGCACGGAACAGCCGGGACTTAATGCCGGCCAATCATTAGCTACGAGGGATAACGGAGCCGACAGCCAGCGGCCCATTAACGTCGCAACAGAACTGCGCTCGCCGATGCCCCGTGACCAAACGTCAATGCAACATCCACAGCATCGTGTGTTTGTTACGCCGGAGTGCCGGACTCATCCCTCAGGCATCGGCGGACAAAAGAATGACTTCATTGTAACTTCCAATAGTATTCAAATATTTTTATGATTCTTCGAAGAATCTTCTTTTCATACACTTTCTTGGTTAACAACAATCTCCTCACTCCAATTACTTGTGATTCGTTTAATTATTGACATACACGTTCCCACAGATTTCTCCAGGAAATTTTAAGTGCGCACGTATGCAGCTCACTTAATAACTAGTATAAAGCTGCGATTAAGTGCGAGCACTTATAAATACTGGTAATTATTTTATCGGGATCGACTAAAGAGGACGCGAGCGCAGGCGGCCGCACTATCATTAGCGCGAGGAAAGCGATCAGTTATTTACGCGGCCGAGCTGCGCCGTGTTGTGTTGGTTTACGGCGGGCAACCCCCGAAGGAGATGCATTCCGCCATTCCACCGGCTCACGAACTCACGACTGCACAACAATAATTACCCGTGGGTGTACGCCATTATACTTCGCGAGCGATTATTATCAATCGTTGTGCTAGCGAACGGTCACCGCTTAGAACCCGATGTAATGGAGCGAAATTATCGTAATGTTATAACGAGAGATGCAAAGCAGATTATTCGATAATTATATGAAATAAATCAAAATCTCGCGAGTGCGGTAAGTTTGTCCCTCTCTGTCGCGTGGGGCGCTAGTGTCGCGTCGCGCGTCGTGCATATGCCCGGGGCGGCCTGCGCCCGCGCTGCGACGCCGCTGCTTGTGGCCGGTATTGTTCGCCGTAGTCGCCGCCGGCGGCGATTCATACCTCACCCCAACTCTTACCAGGATGTTGCTAATTTTCTATCATTGCGATCACAACGAAGTTTATAGACCTCTAGATTCTGAAATTTAGGTGTCAGTGCAGTATTTATTGCTGATGCAAAGTAGGTAATTTCCAACAATGTAAGAACAATAGCCCTGTCGTTCCTACGATAATATTTTATGTATTTTCAATTCATTTTGTACAAACAATTTTCAGTCGTGTCTCTTAAATTGTTTCAGGAAGTCAGAATACAGTAATTCTAGGGATCATAAAATCATTTTTCATTTCGGTTTCGAATATCACTTAAGTTTGCTTGCTCAGCTTGGAGGAGCTCGTGGCTAAATAATAACAGCCGCTCGGATCGATCTTTAGGTTAAGCCGTGCTTGCCTAGGTTGGTCTGTGGATGGGTGACCACCCATTACATACCGAGTTTCCTCCGTGCCTCGGAAAGCACGTTAAGCCGTTGGTCCCGGGTGTCATTTGTAGATCTTTGACAGTCGTTAGGTAGTCAGTGGCCTAAGAAGTCTGACAACCAGTCTTACCAAAGGGTATCGTATAACCCAGTACTAACTGGGTTGTGGAGGTCAGATAGGCAGTCGCTCCATGTAAAATACTGGTATTCAGCTGCATCCGGTTAGACTGGAAGCCGACCCCAATATAGTTGGGAAAAGGCTAGGCAGATGAGATGATGCTCAGCTTGGACTACCAAAGCCCAGAAAGATGCCAAAATCATAAAATAATGGTTTATTTTCAGATTTTTGCATCTCACACATTTTAAATCACCCCATGATGGGGCTTAGGGTGCTCTCCCAAATGTTTTCAGAGTCACTAAGCTAAAAAATAGAGTCAGAGCCTGAAAATATCAGTCAACGTGATGAACCTTCACTAGCTCTAAGTTGGCAAAAAAATTAAGGTTCCAAATGGTTCAAGGTTCTCCCCAAATTCTCCCCATTTTACGATATCCCGTGCATCTACAACATGATTCTCCAGTTGCCATAGGGTTTAGTGCCCACTTCCAAACGCCTTTAGGATTTAGGTTCTTCTTCTTCGTGTCGATGAGTTCCATAGTTATTTAATTAGATTTCGACGGCGGTGTTTGCACCGACTAATATAAGGTCTATCTTTTCATACACGAAATATTTTAAGAGTAACTTCTTTATGTGGTAAAGTCGCCTTAGCAATGAAAAAAAAAAATTATCTGAGTTTTTTTTTTTTTTTAATTATTATTATTCTGGAATTTTTTGAGACCGTTTGCCTTTACTCTCATAAAAAACCTTTACTCTCATATTCTAACAATGACAGTAGGTAAATACGACATAGCTAGCTAGCGTAATGGATGCTTAAAAATAAAGAGCCAGTATATTGTGGGTCAAGTAATTTTAAATTATTTATTTTTTGTAAAAAAATTTACTCAGATAAAAAAAATCCCTTGAAATGGCTTTGTTATAGCCTTTAGATGATTCCCTGTATATATGTATACACCAAAGATCAGCCCAAAGCAATACCGAAATGTTTATTTATTTAAACTTCATGTACAATAGTGGTATATAGGCGGACTTAATGCCACCTATGCAGACGAGCTGGTCTTATCAACAAGGACAACAAACTTTGAGAAGTTAGGTAATTGATGACGTCACTTTTCTCCACAAATTACATCATCATGACGCCATACAATTCCTTCAAGCATTCAAGGAGACAAGAAAGTCTATCTCAAAAACCTTTCACACTTTGCAGTATCCCATGCAAAAGGAGGAGCCGGTGGTCATGGGGTCTAGTGCCCACTCCCAAACGCCTTTAGGAGTCAGTAAATTGTAGACTGCGAGGTTCACGCTCCTCTCATTACGACAGTAATGTGTTCCGTCATCAAGATTAACTCTTCGTAATGGCGCCACTTCTTATACATTTCTACAACGTCACTATTACAATTGCACGTAATTGAGGTTTGTCCGCTTTTAGTAAAATGGCCAATTTCGTTCTTAATGTTGTTGTTTTGTTAAATGACTTAGAATTGTCTCGTTGTGGGCTGTTGTTAGTTTCCATTTTTTTTGTTGTCATAATTTCATTTGGAATTTGAAATAAGTAGGTTTACGATTTTTGGGTGATTGTCGTAGCACACGATTCTGTTATGGTGTAATGAAGTGAAAGAGAAAAGCAATTGCTATCAAAAATACTCCTAAAATTTCTATGTCCTTTGTCATTTTTTAAATAAAATCTCATGAAATAATAGGATTAATACCATAGCTGCGTAGACCACACATAAATCGCGCTTAATCCACGCTTTATCTCACAAAAAACAAAATGAAGCAATTCCTTTCGAACATAATTTTCTAATATCACGAAAATCGCAACAACAGCTAAAAACGGTGATTAGTGAGCAGATTGTCCGGCTATAAGTTAATTGACGGTTGGTTGAGTGATCGATCTATGGCGGGAGGCGCGGGGGTGCGGGCGCGGTGCGCGGGCGGCGTGGTGGGGGGGTGCGCCGGCGCAGCGACGCGGTGGACCGCCGCAGGCGACGCACTGTCTCACCTGCAACAACAGTGTAGGGCTGGCGAATCCTGAAAGCAGTGTTTTAGTAGAGTTAGTTACAGTTAATTGTAGCGACCTCCTACGTCGTCTTTTCCGCCATGCAATTGCCCGCATGCCATGATGATAATTGTTGGTCCAATGGCACTTTGTGAGATCAGCTAGTACATCTTACTCACACCCATTCGGTATTGAAGTATTAACACGCGGAAAATAAATTATTCGAACGATATGTAACAGTCTCGAAATTGGGATTAAGATATGTTACTCATTTCGTGTGATAATGAGAACATTTATTTAAGTAACAGTCAAATTCTACTCTAACTCTTTCTAGCCTATTTCCTAAAACAACATGCGTGCTGGCACGTCAAGCTATAACTCCACCAGCTGCACCAAGTCAGCACCAATCAGACCCACGTGTGGATAACGAGTTGTTCTAAAGATCACGATCGCGCGTAAATGACAGGCTCCTAAGTAATGGCGCACCCATCACAAGAGCCCACGACTGCTTAATAACCCACTTCCTCGGTACCTCACACTTGAACGGAATTATAAACAGTTAAAACAATTGTATTGGAGCTTTCTAACGTAAAGACAATGGATGAAAGTTTAGCGTCTAGCAAACCGATATTGTTGTTTGTGTGTTGTTTTCTAAATATTTCAAAACTCATCAACTACTATGTACGTGCAAAATGACTCGATTAAGGTCTTAAAATAATTAAAAATAACAGCATACAAATCAGAAATCGTTGACAAATCTGGTGTGGTAAGGTGGCAATTCTGGAAGTCGATGGTAAAAATTTAATGGAAGAAACAAAAGCACCGACAACCGGAACTAAAGTTATTTTCCACTTTTTAGAGTTTTTTTCGAAATCAGCATTTTGTTTTGCAAAAATGTTTTTTTGAAGCATTTCTTGAGGATCTAGACAAGTAAAATTCTATCAGCGATACTGAGAATGGATAACTCAAAAATTTATCACAAAGGTAACTACTGAAATGCTTGAATCAATCGGATTTGAAAGTCATAGTAGAAATGCGAAAAGCTCTCGTCTTAGCACTTTGGTGTACGAGCAAAAATAAACGAACGACAGAGAAAACACATTTTTTCAGAGATGAACAGAACTTTTTGAACTGACCACAAGTGACAGCTGTCAAAATGATATATGCACTGGCACCAACGACGCCATGGAAGTGGTGACGTTCTGAATCAACACAATGTTAAATACTGCCGTGCCAGCGACACGAAGAAGAAGACAGTTTCTATTAATTAAACTTCGATGCTAGTTTTCCTAAACTAAATACTACAAAGCACACCCCTACAACAGCATAACAAAGCAAAAATGGTTGAGATAATGAAGCATAATGCAAAGCGTGATATAAACTTCATATGCGCCTGCGGCTGGATTAACTTGTTAGTTAGAGACTCAGTTCTCCCCCACACCTCACGTCCACACCATGTCAGGTTCCAGATTAGATCCAGAGAGGTACTGTACGACTTAGATCTTGAGTGTAAGTAATTCAGTTGATAATCGAGAGATTGCATTTCAAAATTGGAATGCTTTAATTTTTGAAAAATAATTGTCCTCCTTACCGGTCATGACGGCAATCACAGCAGAGACTGGCCTTCGAAACACACCACTGTTTCTCCACTCACTCTCATATTGTTGAAGGAAGAAATGTGGTAAGCAGGTGTCAATTGTTTCTCGGTTTCTTCATGGTATAATAATATACTTCGCCTAGTATTCTCTTCCCGTGACAGCTGGGTCACGTGATTGACCAAGTATACGTCATCCGTTGCGATGCTGTCGATGTGTTACCACGGTGTGTGATTGAATTACCCGAGCAAAATGCATTTTTTTTACTTTACAAAGCAATTATGAACAAATAATTCAGTATTTAAATTAATTTTAAACTAAATAGATGAACCACACGAGTAACTAAATACGAGTAGTTAAGCTAGTTGGTAATTTATTTTATTTTCATTCACTAAATGAGAGTCCCTAAATTTACTGAAAAGGACAATCAATGGTAACAATTATTATGACGTAGTCTTGGGCCATCGTGGGAAGAGAATACCAGGCGATGTATATTATTATACCAAGGGTTTCTTAATGTGTGATTGTGTGCTATATAACCGACCAACACCTTTGTTACTTTCAAAGACATCTCAATGAAAAAAAAACTTCTCAATCATAAGTTTTTAAACTGACATGGTAACTAACATAATTAACATTGAAAACGAGATATTTACCTTCTTTACTATTTGTTTTGAGTTCCCGATATTTCGGCGCTGTTGCAAGCACCATGATCACAGATAAACATCGGGATAGGCGATATATCGGGAACTCAAAAAAAATAGTAGGTAAACATGGTAAATATGCCGTTTTCAGTGTTATGATAACTTCTCAATTGTCTCTCTGTCTTTCACTGCGTAGGAACCTACCTACTTTGCGGTATTAATTTGTTTATTTCAGATACATCTAAACCAATTTATGATTACATCTTTCGTCCACCTGTCCTGTTATAAGCCCCAGGGCTGTTGAAATGGTCAATTTGTCAGTAGCAGAGGGTACCAAAGGGGAAAAAGGTGGACTTTAGATGGAAAGCACCGTCTCTACGATCTTCACTGTAATCTTTACACTTAGTCTTGGTTTTGGATGACGTCCAGGAAGCCTTTTTTTTCAACAAGGAGGTTTATGATATTTTAGCAACTGGTTAACAGAAGGTCCATTTTATGACTCATTAAGTGTTTTTATAAGGTGACTCACTTATTGATTCGAAGACATGTGACATCTACCAACCCGCACTGGGTCCGTGTGGTGGATTATAGCCCATTCCCTCTCATTGAGAGGAGGCCTGCGTCCCAGCAGTGGGAACATTAATAGGCTGATTATTATGCTTATTGAACTACAAATGGATTCTGATTAACGGAAGGAAATCATGATTTTTTTTTTTTATTCCGAGGCCATGGCACTAATTATGTAGTATTCATTGTAGATCACTAATCCAAATCAGTCATCATAAACTGCCGAGGCTTTTCGTAACTATGTTCGGGTCGGCTTCCAGACTTACCGGATGCAGCTGAATACCAGTATTTAACATGGAGCGACTGCCTATCTGACGTCCACAACCGAGTTAGTACTGGGTATATAATACGAAACCCCGTGGTAAGACTGGTTGTCAGGCTTTCGGGCCACTGACTACCTAAAACGACTGTCAAAGATCTACAAATGACAGCCGGGACGAACGGCTTAACGTGTTTCCCGAGGCACGGAGGAAACTCGGTATGTAATGGGTGGTCACCCATCCACAGACCAACCTAGGTAAGCGCGGCTTAACCTAAAGATTGATCCGAATGGCTGTTATTATTTAGCCACGAGCTCCACCAAACCATCCAAATCAGTTTAGCAGTGTAATTTAAGCAATAGTAATTACTTAAATTACACTTTAGTTCAAATGATCATTTTAATTAGTTAACACCGTCAAAACGCCGCTCATTTTTTGTACACCTCAATCGTACTGCAACAAAGAAAACAAGACTGACATCATAACTCGAGGATCAAATTACACAGCTAACTATGTTTCAAAGCTCTCTGGTAAATCATAAATATCTCTTAACGTGTTTAACCCCAAATCACTGTAAATTATTATTGGAAGTTTACATTATTAAAATAATGAAAATGATCGCCGAAGGCCGCCATGCGTGCCTCCTTGCGAACATAAAAACCACTCGAGGCGATTAAAAATAAACAATAATTGGGCCGGCCATTCACGCATGTAGCCTCATTAAAACAATTAAATCTTGATTGAACAGAAATTATAGCTGTCGATTCTTAAACATAATGCGATGGTACCTTGCCGGAATCTGCTCCGAAAAAAGATTAACGTTGATTTTAATAAGAAACAATTATATATGTAGGTATGTGTCTACATCCCACGCTCAAGTACTTTGATCGCGTTTTGGACCGGTTATACATAATTATCAAAAATTACCGATGGCGTTTTTTTTGGTATAATTTCAGACTTTTTTGTTACCTGGCAACCACAAGCTGGGGATTAGAAACATACCTTTGATACATGAGTCATTGACATGATTATTATTGTATTGTCTGATTCATCTTTTTTTTTTATTAAAAAGGACGTATTTTTCATCCATTCAACCACTAAGGAAACTAACCGGTCTCAGAGTCGCCAGTGTTACAATAATTAAGTTCCGCTCGCGAATTTATTCAACGACCACTTCAGGTTTCAGCTGAAACCAACCCTGCAATTATCTAAGGCACCCTGTGTAATGTATTCAGGCTGTATAATTGAGGCTCAAGCTGTACTGAGCTGTTCTACAATCAACATAATTGTGGATTAGACACCGAAAACCACACTGAAATGATTGCTATCCATGCCTTGCATTAATTCCTCACAATTGAGTTTGTGTAGAAATTATTTTCGAGGATGAAATTAGTGATTTTTCTTTGTGCAACGAAGTTCAACAGCCTGATATAGTTAATTTTATAATTCGTGTTAAGGAAAGAGTGAAAGAGATTTTGATCTTTACCTTTAATGGTATATCCCAGTTTACCGACACTGTCATGGTATATCCCATGGAAACGATCAAAATCCTTTTTAAAAAGAAGCAAAATTTCCACATTTATCCATAAGGATTATTAGGTAAACAGTTTCGCAATTTACGTAAAATTAATACCGTAGAAAACACAAAGTTCCATAAATAAATTAATTCGACATAATAAGAACAGACGTTGATACCTCTATTTGGGAGGCGGTACCCAAACCTTAGTATTAGTTATGGAAATGGGATCGTTATCATAATTATAATTAATCTCCTAAAGTGGCCCATCGACGATCATCGACAGGATTAGGGAGGGACCCATCGTATAGATACCTACTTCATATATTTACGTAGCTATAATTAAATTAATTAATAATTGCTTTGCCTACGTTCAGTTTGATAGGTATAATGGTATCACGCAGTATATTTTTAATGACAATTATGTTAGTTGGTTTAAACATAATTGAATTTCAGTCATTAACTTAATTTCATAGATTAAAATTAATTTATATACGAATTAAGTTATTTTTTTTTATATTTTAATTAACAGTCCTAAAATCCATCCACCCATAATTGTCGTGTTTCTGTTTACGAAAAACAGTCAATCACGTTTTTTTCCGTTTCTTCATCATCATCCTCATCATTTCAGCCGAAAGACGTCCACTGCTGGACATAGGCCTCTCCCCAGTGTCGCCACATTGACTGGTCCCGTTTGATTATCATCATTCTTCTGCCATTATCCCAAATTATGAGGGGTCGGTACAGCATGTTTTCTTCTTCCATACGTACTTATGTTTGATATTAAAGTTTTATCAGGCATTGTTCTAAAATACCATTAGATACTTAGTAGAAAACTGTCTCATGTAAAGAATCGATTAAATCATTTATTTCTTGTCACATGACTAAACAACAAACGCATTTTCAAACAAAAAAAGGTAATGAAACCTGCGAACTATTTTCGATTTCAAAATGAAAACTCTTCGTAGAACTTTTTACTAGGATTAGATATAATAAAATGCCTATCTCGAATATTTGCAGAAAGTTATTCAAATAAAACTTATTTAATCTAAATCCGAAACGTCTGCGGGCTGAGTGCAGGAGCAACATCATTACGATCCCTATACATATTTACGTCTTATGATATTTTTAATTTAATTTTCCCGGCGAAAGTTCGGAACCTACTCCGTTGAGTGTTGAAAGCTATCCAATTTGCGTAATACTGCCAAAATATCTCATTTCTACGCTCGCTACCGACATACTGCGACCAGACGACCTAACTTCACAGAACCTCTGAAGAGAAATAGCTCTAACAGTTCGTGCAATTGAATTCAAAGTCCTCTGACCCAATTCTAAGGTACAATGTTTGGATATAGAACGCAAATGGAGTTTTGGCAATTCCATAATGCGAAAGTGGTCTGTTCAAGCTTTTGACTCTATGAAAAAAAAATACGAAACTCGGAAAACGTTAGAAAAAAGAGAACATTTATGTTTTCATAGAGTTATTATTTATGGTTCGATGGACGTGTAAAAGCGATATTTAGAGGGCAGCACTCTGCCGATTAGTGGGGCTTGTGTGCGCCGAGCTTTACGGAATTACACCGCTTTGCGAGCCCCAGTGGCCGGTAACCCTTTCAGGCTTTGAAGCTATCAAAATTATTTCGGAGAGGGCTTAATACAAGTTGAATTTCATATCGTCGTTGTGGATTTTAATATTACAAATTTCACGTAGGATATTACGCACTGATGACTGTGGCCTTCTGCGAAAATGTTATACAGTATTTTCTTATTGAAAACTTATTGAAATTGTAGACATGAAAATAGAAAATCGCTCTGTTTATCTTGCTGAGGTCCCTTTAAATGTTAACTGTTACTGGAATAGCACGTTATTGAGTGTGTGGAATATATTTACATACTGAAATTACTTTGAAGAGGAATACCAGTAAACTAAATGATGCCTGGCTTACATTATGTCCATACATGCCTATGGTAAGTAACTCGGCGACTTACATTATTATGAGAGACAGCATTCTAATGCATCTATCTGTACTTATTGGTTGACTGTTGGTGCTTGTTGGTACAAATTGCATTTTATCATATTTATGCTAGTCTGTAAGGTATACAACATTAGTTTTAGTAAATGCGAAACCTGAAACACGCGTCTAGTATTTTTATGTAAAGAATCTATGTACAACATTTCAAAACTGTATCATGAAAAATCACAAAGTTATAAGGTTGTTCTGTTATCTGGTTGTCCGCACAAAAACGTGGTCACCACGCGGCAAGGCCGCGCGCGCGCCTCCAGCGTCGCTCATTGATAATAATAATTTGGCAGTGGGTACCTAAATGATTGCGTTAGGTACTTAGTGTCGCTCGGTGTCCAACTTGTAATCTTCTTTAAATATTTTTGGGACAAAATATAACATGGTTTAAAAATTATTGGAATCGATTCAGTTACTTATTCTGAACAAACTATATATACTAAAAATAATGTTGTATATCTATGGGCCAAAGTTGCCTGAGAATAAATGAATGTTGTTTTTGTTTTTACGTAAACTGTAAATAGGTAGATAAGTTCAGAGATCACCTACCTAGCTGTATGCCATGAGTGATAAGTGGCGCCATTAGTGTCTTATAACTATTAATATTAGCAGTTGGTAGACAACTAATTAACTTTGGACTCCCAAAGATAGGAAGCACTTAAATGATTAAGTCACAAAAAGTGGGTCGAGGGAAGTGAAAAGAATAGGGAGAAGCCTTTGCCCAGCACGAGTAGCATAAAAACCGTAGAAACGGGTTTTGTCGACGGAAGAATCGATAAAATGACAGATTTATTTTGTTGGTCTGTCATTTTGTCGATTCTTCCGTCATGCTACACGTGCTGGAGTGGGACATTACAGGCTAACAAAAAAATGTACATAGGTAGGTACACACCACAAGGATTTAGTTTTATGATACATGTATACAATACCGTCAGGGCATTAATTATTAAGTAAATGGGTCAATTTGCTTAATAATTACCTACGTCAATTTGCCGTGTTATAGCCATTTCATACGACTGTCAAAGGAAGAAGGTTGTGGCTTGTTTTTACGTACTACATGATTATTTATGTTCGTAGTCATCTAAATTGTAAACAACAACAAACATCCCAGGAACGAGTATTAGGTTCCTTGTACAATCAGTCAATTCCATTACAAATAAAAAAACAAAATATTTTATTTCTCACTATAGCCTAGCATTTCCAAGAAAAATTAACTCCGAAACAGAAGGAAAACGGGAAGAATAACATATCATGCAATGAAGGGTTAATTGAATCAAATAAATAATCATTTCTGGTACAGTCAGCGCCAATATTATAGGGAAAAACAGACTCTTCGAAAAATTTTTCGGCACGTTAATTTGCGTTACACCTTAAAGTTCAAAATTATAATCATCCTGATCATCTTCAGCAGCCTACAATAGTCCACTGCTGGACATGGCCTCTTCAATCGCACGACACTTAAAGCGATTCTCAGCAACTCTCATCCAGTTAGTACCAGCCACACTACGAAGATCGTCGCACCACCGAGCCTGAGGGCATCCCACCTTTCGCTTGCCGATTCGCGGTCTTCACTCAAGAACACGTCTACCCCAACGGTCATCGGTTCTACGTCTAAGATTGCCGGCCCATTGCCACTTCAGCTTACTTATTCTCTGCGCTATGTCGACAACTCTGGCTCTCTGTCGGATCACCTCGTTCCGGATGCGATCCCTCAGAGAGACTCCAAGCATAGCCCACTCCATAGCTCGCTGAGCAACCTTGAATTTATGAACCAACCGTACCGTGAGCGTCCACGTTTCGGCCCCGTAAGTTATAACAGGCAAGACGCACTGATTGAAGACCTTAGTCTTTGTGGATAAATTATAATCACACCTCTTTTATTTAGATTTTGCAGAAAATCAGCTCTTCAAGAACGTCAATAATTATATATTATAAGCCGCCCTTCACCACTTCCTAATTTAAGTAGGTACTTATAAGAATCTCTTTCTTATATTTGGCCAATCAAAAATATCCGTTGCGCTAGTTTTGTTGGCGAGCAGACGATTTTATCGAACATGAAGAACAAGGCTTTTCTTTTATTGGCAAAATGTATAATAGAGGCTATCATAAGAGTTATGCAATTAGACTGCATAACAAGTTAAAAAAATACATGAAGTCTTGTCACATTATAGGAACTACATACCTACAGCTATCGTTTTCCATTGAGAAGATCCGTTTTCGCAGATGGCTTTAATTTTCTGATAATTTATTTATGAACTATAGATGACTTACAGTTAAACAAAACAGAATAAAAATAGTAAGTGAAACTGACAGCCAATTACAAGTGAAGACTTCTTCACTTATAACAAGTAGACATCATTTAAAAAACCCGACCGCAAAAAAGACAATTTAAAAGTTATGCACTAAAAAGACCGAAATAAAAACATATGTATATCTTTTATTTTTGGAATCACCTTTTAAATTCCTTTAGTTTCATACCCTACTCGATAGGTTTAGTTATTTTTTTTATTACTATTTCGCGCCAAAAATCCACCTTTTTTTTTCTCAAACACCTAAAGACACTTGAATTTTTAAGACGAATATAACGATACCTTAATTGTCGAAATCCATCCAACCGTTTAAAAGATACAAGGTTATAAAGAAATTTACAAACATACAACATACGCGCGAAAAACATAACCCTTCCTTGGCAGTCGGGTAAAAACAGACTACAGATAATAATGAAGTATAATGATCCCGAATTCACGATATGTTTGTTGCTGACTGTACTACCGACCCCACATATATGTAATCGCGCCTGGATATTCTCGGCACGCACCTTGCTAATAAAGCGATGTATGAAGTGCTTACACAAAACAATATCACCTCGATTCTCTGAATAAGGGAAATTATATCAAGGTCAAATGAACTGGACTTATAATATGGTAAAGTGCTGAATAGGTTTTATTGTCGACAATGTGTAAGTAGTGGCTAAATAATGACAGCCGCTCGGATGAATCTTTAGATTAAGCCGCACTTGCCTATGTTGGTCTGTGGATGGGTGACCACCTATTAATTACCGAGTTTCCTCCCTGCTTCGGAAAGCACGTTACGCCGTTGGTCCCTTTTGAGGAGTGGCTAGAGAGGCGCCACGGCGCCCTCACCTACCGCCTGACGCAGGTCCTCACCGGACACGGTTGTTTCGGGAGGTTCCTGCACCGAATCGGGCGGGAGGAAACGCCCGGGTGTTTCCACTGCGAGGATCGTCCGGAGGACACGGTGGAGCACACCGTGGAGGGCTGCCCCGCTTGGGCGGAGCACCGCCGTGTCCTCGTAGCGGCGATTGGTGGCGGCGATCTCTCGCGTCCGGCCTTGGTTCAAGCTATGGTCCGGAGCGAGAGGGAATGGGAAGCCGTCACCTCCTTCTGGGAAGCAGTCATGCTAGTGAAGGAGGTGGCAGGACGTGAGAGGGAAAGAACCTCAAGTCGCAGCCGCCGCGTGAGACGCCCTGGGCGTCGGGGGTCACGTGGTGGCTCCCAGCCACCGTAGGCGTGGGCCTGTGGACGGCGAGTTATGGGCCAGCTCGCCGTCCGGCCGTCTTACGACGACAGGCCGTGTCGACGGCGCATTCGTGATCCACGTGCGCCTCAAAGAGATGTCACCAAATAAGTAGGGGTCCGCAAGGGCCGATGCCTGCCAGGGCTGCGGGACTGTTCGAAAGAGATACCGTGGCCCTGGAACACAAAGGGCAAAGAAGGACCATGGATGGGTTTTAGTCAGTACAAGTCTGACACTCCCTTCCGCTCCGCCCAGAGTGTGGGGGGTCATTTGATGATTACCCATCCGAAAAAAAAAAAAATACCGTTGGTCCCGGCTGTCATCTGTAGATCTACAGTCGTTACAGGTAGTCAGTTGCCCAAAAGGTCTGACAATCAGTCTTTTCAAGAGGTATCGTATTACCTAGTACTAACTGGCTTGTGAAGGTAAGATAGGCAATCGCTCCATGTAAAATACTGGTAAACGTTCAGCGGAACGTTGGTTGGTCCCAGCAAAATGACAGCCGGGACCAACGGTTTAACGTGCTTTCGGGCACGGAGGACACTTGGTATGTAATGGGTGGTCACCCATCCATAAAAAAAAAAACGTTTTCATATATTACCAATTTGCCATTTATTTATGAGACCATAAAGCACACAGATTAATCCAGGGGTAACTAATCGCGTATACTTTAGATAAGAAGACTTAGGGGCTGGAGGAGAGGCATATAGGTCAGTTTTATCCCAGAAAAGCCACAGATCTTGAGGAAATACACACGTAAGTAAAACCGCGGCACGCCGCTAGTTTTAAATAAATTAACAAGGTGTTTTATACCGCCAAATGATTATCTTTGCCTCGGAATATTGTAAAATCGTCATAGGTTAAGAGTGGGCTGCAATTGTGGGCGTCGATAACTCTATTAAGTTGTTATACTTCAGTTATTACCGCAGCCATGTTCATTATAACGATCGATATCTACACTACTTTTGAAAATAAGCCTTTATTGTAATAGGTACTTTATAAGCCTAATTAACTGCAACATTAGCATAAGCATAGCATAATCAGCCTATTAATGTTCCCACTGCTGGGACGCAGGCCTCCTCTCTATGAGAAGGAATGGGCTATAATCCACCACGCGGGCCCAGTGCAGGTTGGTACAACATTACTAAGTAGGTAATGATCTAGTTCCACCTATTCATATCAAGTTCTAGTTATTTGATAAATATAATTTTATTTCGTTAGATAATACTATTATGTTTCACCTGGTGAACAATGCCTAATTGGGTTTTAAGATCTAGTTAAATTAGCTCATAACATTGTGACCTGCTCTCAAAAAGGTGAAGGAAAACATCGCGAGGAAACATGAAGGCATGTCCTAGAACCAAAATTCGAAGACATGTGACGTCTACCAACCCGCACAGGGCCCGCGTGGTGGATATAACTCATTCCCTCTCATAGAGAGTATGCCTGTGTCTCAGCAGTGGGAACATTATAGACTGATTACGCTATGCTATGCTATTGTGACCTATTATTTTGAGGGTGAGGGTGATTCTACCCGTCATTAGTTTAACAACCTTCTCTAAAAACTCATATCCGATTCTTGAAAAAATCAGAAAGACAATTTGATCGATGTTGGAGAAGCTACCTTTTTTCATGAGTCAAATATGACTTCTAAAGGTCTTCAGTATAATGGATAGAATTATGCACAATTGCATTCTTTTATCGCTAAAACAGTAGAAAAATATCTACAAAAATCAAATCCCACATTCCATAATTTCAGTAAAATAACACAACCCACAGTGATAACAGCACTCATATCATTTCATATCCCGAGTTCCCGGTAAAGACGCTAACAGCTACGTATGTGAGAACGAAACCTTATCACAATAACGACATACATCTCGCGAAGCTCTTATAATCCTATCAAGTTTACAAGGATGCTGCACGTTATGTGCTGGCTTTGTTCTTTGAAGTTAGTGTGAAAGTCGAGGTAAAAGTTATAGGAAAGAAAGAGAGAAAATGCGTTTATTTGGCATAAGAACTTAAAGGTACGGTTCTAACAGATGGCAGCGACACTACTGGTTCCTAAGGAACTCGATGGAACCACTGCCATAGATAAGGACATTGCTGCTTGACGCTGCGGTCGAGCGACGACCGCAGTCGCAAATCGGGAGTGAAAAGACATATTTTCTTGTTTAAGAAATGACTTCCGTAAAACTGAAGAAGAGAAACCAAGATCATGAAACCACAGAATTAGATAAAAGACAAGAATTTAAAAAAATGTGTGCTTATTTGGGAGGAGCTCGTGGCTAAATAATAACATCCGCTCGGGGCGATCATTAGGTTAAGCTGTGCTCGCCTAGGTTGGTCTGTGGATGGGTGACCGCCCATTACATACCGACTTTCCTCCGTGCCTCGGAAAGCACGTTAAGCCGTTGGTCCCGGCTGTCATTTGTAAATCTTTGACAGTCGTTAGGCAGTCAGTGGCCCAAAAAACCTGACAACCAGTCTTACCAAGGGGTATCGTATTACCCAGTACTAACTGGGTTGTGGAGGTCAGATAGGCAGTCGCTCCATGTAAAATACTGGTATTCAGCTGCATCCGGTTAGACTGGAAGCCGACCCCAATGTAGTTGGGAAAAGGCTAGGCAGATGATGTGTGCTTATTTGTACAGGTCCTAATACCTACCTATGTTTAATTCAGTCCTAGATAGTGGAAACCTAAATCAGTGACTCATTAGTCTTCCTATTCGTAATCTTTTGTGAAATACCACAATTATTGATAGACAGAAATAAATATTCCTGAAAACAAGAATCAGGAACAGCAGAAGTTAAACGCTCACAAATGAAAATGTTTACAGCTCATAGTTTTGGAAATGCTATCGAATCGTAGCATTTGAAATAAGAATCTTAATTTGACAATCCACGACACGATAATTTTCCCGTCCTACACTAAAGACAGTTCATCAAACAGCTTTTAAATAATTAAACCCTATAATTAACACTTAGAAAGTGTCGAAAAACACCCTTAACTAAGCTGCCCTAAGCCGTACTGGCCGTTACTTCGCCATATGTTGTCCAGGTTAATTCCGCTCTCTGGGTATGAACGATGACCCCTTTATTACTTATTAAAGAGCTTCTGGCCGCCTCACCCCCCGTACGATGTTATTTATGTCGTCTAATAATAATTTGTATTAAATCACAGACGCTTCCCACAGGACAAACAGGATTTGTTGGCTTTTGTTGTTGACGGTTCCCTGTGCTTTCTTCGCGAAACGAAAAGATATTGTTTGTTTGTTTGTGTTATGGAATGTTATGGAAAAAAAGATATTTCTAATCGTGTTTTGTTTGTTTGCTCGAATTTTCACTATTAAGGGCGATCTTCTTGCGGTTTTCCTTCCTCTGTGTGTTTTGGGTTTAATTTATTTTTGTAGATATCTATATGTGATAACAACTCTAACATTAAATGCTATTTTTCAAGATTATGACAATCCACTACACCAAAATTCTCTAGCAGACATGCCCAACACGAAAAATGGCAGAAAAAAAACTGTTTTCGTTTACGAAAACAGTTTGAGTTTTTAATATTATTTTCTGAAAGCAAGCAATTTGCACCTCTTTTGCCGTTAATTTGGTATCACTGAAATTCAGCTGTCACTCACAATATTTTGATTGTTTACGAATAAATGGACTGCAAATGATGCTATTCCCATGCCCATCACTAAACGTCAAAAGCTTACAAAAATGTATTTTTCCAAAGCTAAGCGTTGATTTTTCTAGACATGATTTGACCGCAGCACGCCTACGGATCGCAAAGAATATGAATTTGCGTGGACAGTTGCATTTATTTCAGCACGCTACAGAAAATTGTCTAGCACTAGTATACGAAAATTGAAAAGTGTTGGTGATCAATTGAGTACAACTTAAACTTAACTGAGAAATGGATAGCAGTAACTTTCTTAGGCAAGTTACTGTTAGCCTGTGTGATCCCACTGCTGGGCAAAGGCAGCCCATGGCTTCCAAATCCTTCGATCCAGGGCCAATGTTTACCACTGGTCATTGATTTTGTCCAGCTCGTCCCGCGACCTCCTGCGAGGTCTACCACGTCGCCTTCTGGCTGTGTCAGGGCTCCACATCGTGGTTATTTTGGTCCACAGCATCAGACATGACCAGCCCAATCCCACTTTAGCTAGTGTTATGGAACTTATGGAGCGCAGTGTGGTGCATAGGCAAGTAACTCAATGAAAATTAGTTTTGCCAAAAGTGCCGATTAAGGCTCTGCTTGTCTCAAGCCAGGCTAGCGGCAGGTGATGTTTACACGTTCCTAATTATTATTTGTTTGGGAGTCATATTTCATAAGTATGTGCCACAACAAGAATTTTCACAAATTAGCATATCAGTGTAATATTTTTACCTTATTTGTTTCCGAGAACGTCTTAATCACACGCGGTTCCTTAAAATAAAACAACAATAAATAACCCCTAAAACAGTGTCGGTCATCGAACGGTAAAGTTTCAAGTCATGACACGGCGAGGTGTAAATCTCTGCGCTTATCTGTTCCCGATTCGCATACATTACACGTTGAAGATACTTGGGGCGACAACATTTGCATTTCAACCACACACACGAGTAATTACAAGTGGGCGCTTTAATTATCCGCAGGTCAACAACACGTGACGTCGACGTCTGCGCAGGAACGCGTGCAATTTGTTTTTGTGATTTAAACGTGTCGAAAGCGAGCTTGCACATTTCAGACGCTTTGTAAAAGGAACGGCGATGTATCTCTATAGATCGCAAGTTATGTCTTTACTTAATTTATTATGTTGCCATACAATGTCCCGCACTAGAAAAACATTACTCACGCCGCGGAATGTGTGAATACATGAATTATTAAAACATTGCTCTTTGTCGCTTCTTCGTAATAAACTATGTGTAAGACAAAACATGCGTCTGCGCATCGCACGAACATTTCTTTTGCAAGTTTTCAGCACATCGTCGGGCGAGCGTCAATTTTATTTTTTAATTATGGAACTGCCTAACGAATGCCTCCGTGTTCATTGAGCTTAACTAAAAAACATTATAAGCGATTCTGCAAGCTTCCTAATGTAAACTTTATTTCCTGTAGAACAAAGTTGCAGTTCCTGCAAGTGCACGTTAATGAAAGCCTTTTTAAATAAGTCATAGACGGCATCCAAAGCTCCTCAGCCTGTCCACAGCCGTTGAGCTTCAACTTAAGTAATGAGATATGACTTCAGCTCATTATTATTTTCCTTGTAATTTGTACTGTGAAATAAATAAATGTGTTGTAAATTTATAACGTGAGAGATTTACTGCGCGTTTGCGCAAGTTATAGGACGTGATCTTTTTGCTTGGTCGACTTCGTTAATCAACCACTTAAGTACTTACTATGAATGTGAAACCAGATATATAGATGTAGTGTTGTATACTTTTTCTGTGATTCTGCTTAGTTGATCGGTGTTGTCGTCGCTGAATGGATAATGATGATAAAATAATCTGCGTAAATATTCGATGAACGCAACTATGTTCAGTGGGGCTCTGGCTCAGTTGAGCATCGCATGAGTGCGTCGACGTCATTACCGACATCATCGAATCACTGTACGTAAATGAAAACTCGCCTCATCACGTTCCAAATTGAAATCCTTCGTTCCCTCGCTAAGGCAGGCCGCAGACGTACTTTTTCCCTTTGTTTTATTGTATTGGCCGAGCCTCGATTATTCGAATTATGTTTAATTCATTTCCATCTCGATGGTAATGCCCGCGGTCTATGTACCTAATGCTGTGGTGGGATACTAGGGGTAATCGATTCACTATCGATTACGTACTTTGTAATAAATTTTGCTAATCGATAAGACTTGTAACTGAAAGTAATCAAAGACAGACTTTTGAAGGATAATAAGAAATCGAATCAACTATTTCGTGATGTATTTGAACTCAGATGACTCTGCAATCTATTTATAAAATAGCATACGTAGTAATACTGAAAAAATAAACGTTGCGGAAACTAATTACAGGTAAATAGCTACTTATTCACCTTCTACTTTCAGCTGAGAGAAAATTATTTTGTAAGGTGACACGAATATTTGCACGATATCTATTCGCCGTAGATACGCACGAGTAAACGAATCGAGTTACTGTAGTGACGGTTGCTCTGACATAAATTAACATTAAGAAAGGGACCATTAACGGCAATAAATGCGGTTACGCAAGACAACAGATGCCTTCACTGACGAATTTTATTAGAAACGTGATGAGCTGATGAATGATGAGTATTTTCGTTCAGAAATCAAAATCAGTGACGAGCGAGTGATTGTGGTGTGCGGACGTGATGCCCGCGACACCTTCCGGCCGGTGTGAAAAATTATTATTTTTTGATAACTTAATGCTCCATCTGTAACGCTGTAATTGCACGTTTAGCGGTTTGTATTCCGACGAAAGATAATTTCTCGGTATCTTCCCACCCTTTGTTACGGCTAAACCGATTTCCTGCCGGGCTACGTGAAAATTTAAACCGACTTAATCCCCTATAGAGCTTTTAATGACATTTTCTCGGAACGTGAAGCCACAAGAAAACAACCAACATGCCCAAGGATGGTTAGCCGCAAATCATAGAAAGATTTGCCGCATTGATAAAAATAAACGAGAGACGATATTACGAAATCAATATGAAATTGCATTTCCTAATGTCAATTGTTAGTTACGAAGTGCAATAAAGTTCCAATAATCATGATATGAAATAATTTCTGAGCGATGTGCTCGGTGGGTTTCTGTCTCGTTCTTCGGTTGGTGGTGGGGCTACATCTGTCTCTGTCTAGGCCCGAGGATCGCACGGGGTATGATGAACTCGGTAATGATCCAATCAGAAGTGAAGTGCATCAAGTCTTGGCCGCTCTGTGAGAATGCGGTTGGGGGTGCAAAAACTACGTGCACAGATTTAAATTAAACCGACCATTTGGTTTTGTTTCAGATCACCTTGCTTTTTAAACGAACAAATGATTGGTTAAAATAAACGAAGATATTATTGCTTGTACGTATTGGTCACGGTTATGCCTCGTTTTCTTTAGATTAAGATTAGCTCGAGTTTTGCCATGCTGAATGATTTGACAACAGGCACTTGTAATTACATGTAGGTAATTTTTTTCTACATTTTTTGCCAACTTACCCATCGTGCACGGTGAAGGTAAAAAGGTAAGATGTAAAGAGTATTTTAATATTCCTCCACGTGTTTCTTTTTCGGAGTTAACTTGTGTAAAACCTTATTTAAAACAGGCTAATTTTCCAAATCTTTCTCATAGATGGTTCCGACCTTCAAGACACCCATACTGCACATCCTCGCCGTGCAATTATTGCACCGAAAGTGCTCCAATAATAATACAAATTTGGTGCAACAAAATTACACCAAAAACTTGTAATAGTCTCATTTATTGCCCGCATTGCACCAAACAGCACTAAGTGTGTGCTTTTAAAAATATTTTTTTGAATTAAAAAATAAGTAATGGTCTCAAAACACTGGCTGTTACGTTTCTCCGATGGCTTGTAATTATTTTAAATGTCCCGCGTGCGCCTGAGTCGATGCGCCCGCTCACAACGCCGCGCATTGCTTCGGGCAATCCGCGCGTGATTGAGAATCCATATTGAACAAAAGTTTACAGACACTTGGTACTTTTTTAATTAAAATAATACACCTGGAAGTAACCGCATACATTGGCAGGAGAATATGGAGAATTCTTCTCGTGTAAGACCCAAATAAAAATACCATCAGATTGTTATTACAAAATAAATCCAGCTAAAGTGCAACGATTGCTAGTTTCGCTTATAAGTTATTGGTAAACTTTAATTGACCTTATTGCAAACAAGATTTATTAATATAAACAGTTAACTATGGATTATTAAATCTTACATTGTCTGCTTTGCTTTTTATGGACTTTTATAATTAGTTAATTAAACCTAGAGAACTATAATATTTTCTAATTACTGCGGTATGTACAGTGTAGATCTTAGATAAGGATAACAGATTAATCTTAAGCTAACGAAACTGTAGCAAGATAAGTCACGATTTGTTCTAGAAACATGTCACATTATATGTGTTAATTAAGGTAAGTACTTTTCTGTTCGGTTCTGGGATATGTCAGTTTCCCAACGATATGCGACATCCACACCCGCACCTGGACCCGCGTAGTATATTTAGGGCTTTCGAGTCTCCCAGCAGTGGGAACGTTCTAGGCTGATTTTCTAAAAAAACTTATTAACTAATAACATTACTGAGCGACACCTATATTGCCCGTTGGTATTTAAACTCTCTCTCGCTGAGTAGGTCGTCGAAAATCCAACAGAGTGCTTTTATGAGAATCCACCGAGTGGTGGATAACAAATGGATCTACATGGTGGTCAACCGTTTTAATGGAGCAGGCCCATGAGAGAGGCCACAGCAGTTATAATCTACTTACCACTACATGAAAACGAAGAGAATGAATCATAGGTACCTACCAGATCAGCGAAGCATAATCATCCGTATCATTATACGGTTAAACTACGGCTACGCTGGTTATTATGCTGGTTTCCTCAGTCAGGAAACCAGTATGCCTGAGAGATATCTATCGATGGCATGTAAAGCCAAGACAGAGGCCCATGCATGGCATAAAAACTCTCGACACCAGTTGAGGCACTAACCACATGACAAAGAAAAAAGATGCTGAGACACAAGCTTCCTCTCAATGAGAGAAAGTTGGCCGTAATCTATCACGGACCCAGTGTGGTCTTAAAATTTTATATCCCAGGACATGGCGTACCTTCACGATGTTTTCTTCGCCTTTTCGAGCGATGATTAAATTAATTACACAAAATAAAATGCGTAATGCGTCTACTGCTAAGACGACGAGTATATAATAGAGAAGTAGGTAGACGCCGACCCCAAATAAATTGGAATTAGGGCAGGAGAATGATGATGATGATGATAGAACCCACGACATGATCTGTTACCTGCTACCAGCAGGATACCACTGCTCACAAAACGGAAAACAGCATATCTTAGAATGGAATATTCGGAAACATGTGACATAGGTACACTTACCCACACTGAGCTAGCGTGGTGGATAATGGTCCATTCCCTCTCACAGAGAGCAATCTTGTGTCCCAGCAGTGGGAACATTATAGGTTGATTATGCAGGAATGCTCTAACATAGGATTATACAAGTACCTAATTAACATACATTCGTAAATAATCATCTGCCTAGCCTTTTCCCAACTATCGTGGGGTCGGTTTCCAGTCTAACCGGATGCAGCTGAATACCAGTATTTTACATGGCGCGACTGCCTATCTGACCCTCATAACCCTTTTAGTACTGGGTAATACGAGACCTTAGGTCAAACTGGGCCACCGGCTTAACGTGCTTTCCGAGGCACGGAGGAAACTCGGTATGTAAGGGTGGTCACCCATCCACGGTTCAACCTAGGCAAGCGCGGTTTAACCTAAAGATCGACCCGAGCGGCTGTTATTATTTAGCCACAAGAGAAAAAATCTAAAAACACACAGTTACTTATCACACGAAATTTATCGTACACCGCCATTGTTATCAGAATTTTATAATTCTGTATGCAGATAAGTCATAGGATGGCGCAGGCATTACTATCAACAGCCTTTATCTATACGCACACTTCAAGGCGATCGTAACAATCGAATCCACGTCAATTTTTGAATTAAGAATTAGAACAGTTTTTTTATAATGCCTGGTTTTCATCAGCTTAAAGTGCCTGAAATTCGGGATAGTGTGAGTTTATTTTTTTCCTATTATACAATTTCATAGCGATTTTTATTGATAAGGTTTTATCATAATAAACGTGAAGTTGCTCTGTTACTACGTTCTTATCACTATGTGACCACGTGGATTTAGTTAAACTGCTTATTTATCCTCTAACCAATAGAAAAGTGCTCATGTGAAAAAAAAATGAGTTCCTTATATTTGTGTCAAAAGTCTGGGTAATCATTTAATGGATGCTTCCTATCACTTATTCATTATTGCTATCATTTATTTATAGGTACAACTGTACTTATATACACGTACGCACGACGACCAATCAAGCTATAAAAAACCAGTATATGCGGATCTCTCATTGTACGGGATATCTATAAAAGCAAGGCCTTGTTATACTGGAAATGTATGACTTGATGTGTCATAGAGGTGCAGTACGTACTAAGTCACCGAGTTCACTGACGGTCGGTCACTTTTCAACCTTATTACTTAGGGCATAAGGGTAAAAAGTGGCAGACCGTTCGTGAAATCGTTAGAAGGTACCTCTCTTAAATAGTTCACCCACTTTTCGCAAGTTACGTTAAAGTCCCATGTAATAGGGGGCGAGCCTATTGACATCATTCGGGCACAAATGCAGTCTCCGTAGCAGCTACTGGCTACTGCGACATTTCTGAAAAGCACCCAAGTGCGAAACTTTTGATAATAAGTATATAAAATAAGTGTATAAATATTAACTAAAGACACTAATTTAAAGCCTTAAACCAAAAATGACTTGCTGGGGTCTATCAGAACACCTACTTGTTAATTTTATAAGATTGTGTAGGACTTACTGAGCCATTCGAACTTAGGTAGGTACAGTCAGCATTGGCATAATAATCTCTGTTGGATATATGAAGTCTTTTTCAAGTAATCCACTTTGTTAGCTGACCGTACATAGATAATTCAATATTGGTATCGACAGTCTTAAAAGACCAGATACCAGAGACCTAGTTATTTAATATTCAATCTAAATCCAGATTATTCTTAATGATTGACCTACCTAACTATGCTTTTTTTTAGACTTAGACACTTGATTAGTTTTCTAACTGTATTTTGACTTTACCTCGAAAACTGAAACACAATACACATCTAATTAGCAGCTAACAATGCGTTAGCAAACAAGTAGGTACCACAGATACAATCAAAGTAGGTAAACCTTTCTACAATAAAATGAGTTTTTCTATAACGGCTTCCCAAACTCTATCGGAGGTGGTCAAGCGGAGCCAGGACAGTGAACGGTCGGTCACGGCCAAGGCCGAACTAAGATTCTGAATTCAGCATTAATCTAACTCAAATAATAATTAAAAATACTAGCCTTTCACCACAAACCGGGAAGTGTAGTTACTTAAATACTTGGGTGATAAATTCGTACTATTACAACGAAGAACTTAGCATCAGTGACCCAACGGAACAGTTAACGTGGTCAAGTTGTTTGAACCGAACAATTTGATAACTGTAACAGTGCAAGCAAGCAAGATGATGAATTTGGTGCTTCGAGAAATTGTCGCAAGAGCTTCGGTTGAAGCTAAAGCTGATTCGGTTAGTACTTTGAACAAAGCTTTAGAATTGTTTTACTTGATCCTACCTACCCAAGTTTTCAAAAGTCCACTCATAATTGTGCCTTCAGAAATTCCACTTCTGAAATTAAATACCCGAAAAAAAACTATGAAAAACTAACTGTCATAAAGAAGTTACACACAGTCTACAATAATACTATACCTAATTCATTACTAAATTAATTAACAGTGTATTATTTATTTTTTAAGTTCGCTACTTATAGGTTCGTTTACGAAGCCAGACTTACGATCAAACTGTATTCCTAAAAATATTACACTATATTTAGTTTCACATACACTGATATAAATAATTAAACATAATTTTCTATTAATTTTAACCCGAAGTCTACTTATTTTGCTTTAAATCTGCAGGATATTTAAAAAAACAAACACAAAATGTCGAACTTTAGCTAGCTTTGTAAACAAAACACAGCCCCCTATCGCCGAATGACAGAATTAAATCTGACATTTATGAGCAAAAACTAAATGTTGTTTTGGACGGTTTTATAGATTTTTTTATACGAATTTGTACAAAAAGTGCTAGGATTACGATCTAAAAAGTTGAACTACAATACCTTATTTGATTCTACCGTAACGCATGCCATAGAAACAAGACATAAGTGAGGTTATTTCAGAAAAATCGGTGTCACTGATTGATCTTCAATACACATGAAAAGAAAACAATGCAGACGACCCTAAATGCTCTTTACTCTTAGACTATTATGTTATACAGTCCTTATATGGCAGATTTCGTCAGCTGTAGCCGTATATAGATCTCACTTGTTCTGTTATTATATGAAGGACTGTCAAGAAGGCCCTCCAAGAGATGGGAACATTAAACTAGACCCGAGGTTCTTGGAAGTTGCTGTAGAGGCTCGTGGCAGTGACGTATACAAAATGACGAGTGGTTCAGGACACAATGGGTTCTATCGGCCCCGGAGCGCTCTTGCCCGGGCTATGTATGAGAAGCAGCACAATGATAGATACCTGCAGGAACTTGATCAGAACGAGGTAAGTTAATATTAGCTTACAATGCACTGCTGCTTGCACTGCTTATACTGGGAAACATGTAAAAGAGGACACTATGTGTGATTTAGTAGGAATAGGGAGTTAATACAAAATTTTATACAAATATAAAAATTGACTATGATTATTCTTAGTGGCAAAACTTTATTAATTTATTGGGACTAACATAACATCCAATCCAGTTCAATCGTGCGTGGTGCAGGTATGTGTTATAATTGCACTAGAAAAAGATCATTTTTTTCAGCACCGGACTCGGTAAGAATAATAAATACATCTCATGTAATAAGTCTAAATTTCTAATGAAATTGCTGATGATTCAATACATTGAGTATCTATTCATTTGATTATTTGTTCAATGTTGCATCACATGGTCTTGGTTCAAAAGTTAGTTATTACTCAATGATTTTAATTATGCACACTGGTAATAATAGAAAAATACTTTTTTCACCATTTGTTTCTTAAATTTTTCAATAAAAAAATCTTTTTTTTTTCTTTATTTATTTATAGGGGCTTTTTTGTACTTTTCACAAGACATGGGCCATGAATTTAAACAAACCCTTCTCATCGTCGCCGTTTGGTTGGGATAGAACAGCATAGTATTTAAATAAGTTTAGAATGAGCATTAATCTCTGGCAAAACTTAAAACCTCATCTGTTGATGTTTATTTTATTGTTACTTGTACTAATATTATAAAGAGGTATATTTTGTAAGTTTGCATGTAGGAGCTAAATGGATAACCTTCAGAATTACTGATCCATTTCTCAAAATTCTTTCACTAATGTTAAGCTACAGAAGATTATCTATGAGAATCATATGTTTAAAACATTCCCATGGAATAATTTCCGAACATATCGCGAGCGAAGGCGCGGGAAAAAGCGAGTTATATCTATAAATTAATTTGTTTTATTTTCTTTTATGTTTCTGGTTTTAATTTAATATGATGATGATTGATGTCTGGTTGATTTAATTTGAAAATTTCTTCATAATTATGTTAGTATTCCAGTTAATTTGGTTCAGTGAGTATTTAACACCTGTCTCAAATTCCTGGTAGGTCAAAAATTTATAAAACACGATATTCGAATATTGAAACTTTAAAAAAAAAATGTGCTTGTTTAACAAGAAAGTTCATTGATTAACCTTGAATTTTTTAAACTAGCTGTTGCCCGCGACCTTCGTTCGCGTGAAACTATTATAAAAAAAGCATTACTTCCCTTTTGAAAAAGATAAGTAATGTTAACGGATTTTGTTATCAATTTCAAGGGTTTTAATTTTTTTTGCACGGAACCCTAATTCTTATTCTAAAATAATAGTAACCTAAGTTAGACCTTATAACATCAGCTATTTGCCAGTAAAAGTCATGTCGAAATCGATCCAGCCGTTTCGGAGATTAGCCCGAACAAACAGACAGACAGACAAAAATTGAAAAAAATGTGTTTTATTTATTTGTATAGATTTATAGATTTACGAGCACCTTTTGTCCTTTCTATTTCTACGTCGAAAAGGTTTTGCGCATGCAGCAGCTTCTCATCATCTTCACCAGCTGGCTAATAATCTGAGCGGCAATCATCCAACAATCGGCGCTTTATGAATAACTGCTCATTTGGGTTGGTCCTTGGAGACATGACTGCCGTCCTGCCCTTGTCCCTTCCTATATGGGGTCGCCGCAACACGTTTGTTTCGACCATTCTCAGAGGAAGACAAAAGAAGGCTTTGGTCTTCCTCTCCCTCTTTAGCCATCAACATTTCATACATAGTCCGAATAATCGCAAATCCGACTACATCCGACTACTTCCCAATTTTCTTCTCTTCTTCTAATCTAGATCTTTCCCAAACCATGAATCGAACCGGATTCTTTAGGGTGATACCACACCAATCGATCGATCGCCGTTCACCAATCGATCGATGGTAGAAATGACGAATTGATGTAGTAGAAACTGTCAATCGACGTATCCATTCTGCCATCGATCGATGGCCTCGATCGACGATCGATCGATTGGTGTGGTAGCACCCTTACTTGACCTAGGTCTCGGTAATTTACTAAGGGTTTGCTAGAGCCAGAAAAAAAAACGTGCTGCCGAGCGCATCGTCGATGCTGCCGAGTGCTATCGCTCTGTTTTTCGCTCTACCAAGGAACATGGAAAAAAGCGATTCCGTGTAGATGTGGCGCAACCCTCACCTATTCTATTTGAATTGTGTCTGGGTATAATTCTCGAAGTATACTTCAACGTCGAATATACCCCCTTAGCTTTGGGTAAGAATACTCTTTTAAAGCCTTTACAAAGAGGCGATAGACAACGAACACCATAAAACCCCGTCCTCTCACTAAAATCCACAGGTTGATAAAATTCAAAATCCGAACTTTTACTGTTGGCATATTTTGGCTCCATTTCTTGAGAGTCCTTGTGGACTGACTACAGTGACGATTTGTATGTCCATTGTTGACTTGAGGCACCAGATTGACTTGCTAAATTAAAAACAATTCTAATTGCGGTTTTTATTTTGTAATTGACAGTAACTTTGGTTTTATTTTTTCTGGTCTTTGTAAAAGTATTTGTGTGATGCTTAGTGACGAAAATGATTCCTAATATGATTCATTGTCGCATTGACCGATGATCAGTGTTATGAACTGAAGTGTCTGATAGAAATAAACGCTCCTGGTAAGGGATCGCTCGAATGACTAGAAGCATGATTCTGAGGAAACTAGGCAAAGTCCCAGAATGCACGCTTTAGAGCTCTGAGAGAAAAGCACCTTTTTACTACAATTACGGACTTATAAGAAGGCTGCCTGAATCCTGAATTTTCTCAGTTCAGCTCTCCAGAACGTTATAACAATCAACGCGGTGAATCGGTCTCTACCTACCTTCCAATATTACGAAGTATGCTATGTCTAAATTACTTCTCTTTCCTAAAATCCTGTCTTATCTAAATATTTGGATAAAATCTAGAATCCTAGTTCCTTTTAATAAGTTTTCCTGTTGTGTCACCGAGTCTCGGACGATAACGACGCAACGTTTGTCCAATTCGCCGTTTGATTACTGAATCCAATTTTCTGGCAGGCACAATTCCCACGGTTCACCGTCGCACTTACTCGCCAGGGGTTTCCATACAGACGCACGCAATCGGAGGCTCACGTGTACCTCCGTAACGAGGATATATTTGCGTATGAAGAACACGAAATACCTCTGAATTGTGGAGGGAATAAGACATTCAACCCGCTCCTCCCCCCCCCCTTACACCACACCCCCTACAACCCCCGCGCGACCCTTTTAACTTTCATCTCTGTCGAGTGCTCGGTCCACATACTTTTGTTCTATTTGATCAATGTTATTAAAATGTCGCGGGCTTGCTGGATTACAAACATTTGACTATAGTAAAGCCGATTCAGAATAATAATGTCCCCCTGAAATTCATGGAATTATTACGGTCGATTTATTTAATATCAGAAAACGAATTTTCAGGATGAAATTCGTTGATTTATTAAACATAGATTGACGACTAATGCTGTTGAGATAAAACTATCGTTGGTTCCATTGGTTCGCGTGTTAGTATTTTTATGAAGATCTTCGAGACATTCATCAATAGATTAATGAGTTCTAAAACTGTGCTGGGAACAAATCGGTCAAGCAAGTCCAGTACACAGTGTCATGTGATCGATCCTAATCATTGTTAAATCGCGTTATGCGTCCAACAATTGTAACGAATAACTTTTGATTGCGGTCCACCCATGTGTGCGTACGCGCATCTCCGGCGCACCGAGTCGAGCCGAGCGTCACACGAGATCGTCGCCATCGGCCGTAATCACTGCTATCCATTCTGTTAAAACCACCCGAGGATAAATTAGTTAAGTAGAAGCTTCCGTTAATCGTCGGTCGACGTCGGTGCCGGTCGCTCGCTCTAAATGGATTAATTTATACTTATATGAACGAGGACGTTTTCGGTGTCATGCGAGGATGGGGTGATTGTGTTGTGATTGCTTGCGCTTCCTATGAACACGTCCTATATTAAACGGCCTCGCTTTGCCCGACTAGCCCGCGTTGCCCGCGTTGCCCGCGTTGCCCGCGTTGCCCGCGTTGCCCGCATGCCCGCCTTGCCCCGTAGCCTGGATTGCTGCTGCCATTAAGACGTCGCTGTACGCTTGGACATCGTTATGTTGATATTGTGCTTTATGACTTCCGAATAGAGTTGTTATCAACATTTATTTAAATCTGTGTAAATCGCCTGTTAACAGCGTACTTAATTTTGGTCTATTTAATTTTCTGTAATTGTATTTTATGGCCAGGGAATCTCCTAACACGTTCCCGCTACGTACTGTCCCTCTACAAATTCTTTTATCAAGTTTGCGTGATGGCAGGACATAATCATTTATTCAGTTTAATGTAGCGTATTTGCGTCAGAATAATGGAAATGTTTAAGAAAATATGCATTATTATTTGAAGAATCACTTATGATTCTTCTCTAGTATACAAATACTTATTTACTGCCACAGTGCTTATGTGTATTACAAACATAGATAAAGCTCGCTCCGAGAAGCACAGGAGGCGTGATGTCCACACACAGAGCTAAGACACCTGAGTCGCGCTGGGCGCATCGCTCACTGCAATCTGTACATTATTTCTCCATTGTTCGCGTAACGAGCCCCCACCTCCTCCACGGAGCCACCCCGCACCCCTACCCCCTGTCTCCTATTTCCCACACCCCACCCTGAGGCGGTGGGACCTCGCTCGCGCCTTTCTTTTATCATTCCTCTCTTTATTTCCGAATGCAAATAATCCTCCACACGTGTGAGAACCGAAACCATTGTTCTCGCCTCCCCCCTCCACCCCCACCGGGGACCTTGGTGACGAAATCTTTTTCTACAGCATTTAGGCAAATGTACCTACACAAATATTTCACTTGCTTACATCATATCTCATACGAGCTTCCTCGTTACCGACATGTATATCAGAAAAGAACATTATTTGCGTGCACTGTCACACAAAATACAAAATAACGTCGGAGAATCTTTTTTGGCAAATGTTGGTTTTCCGACACAATACTTTAACGACATTTAATAATTTTTTAAAATAAAATTACATGAATTTTCGAAGAGGAGGTGTTGTTCTGTAAAACTCACCGGAAAAATAACATCGATCATATGGTCCTACTACACCCATAAGTGAACTAAGATCTGAGATCATTAATTTATCTAATGAGTAATTTTCTTGGCGCCAACGATAACCGGACTTTGGCGTTGTCTTGCCCTCAATCAGAACTACCTACAGAGAAGTAATTTAGACGACGACGCCAAAGTGTGGAGCGACAACCGCCCTAGTTGCTGCGAGTAGAGGACAAACAGCTCGTTAGGCCTCCGGACGGCGGAAGGGTGGAGCGCCGCGATTCCCAAGAAAAACGCTAAGTGGGAAATCAATACGTATTAGGCGCGATATCGGACCGGTCGCACGTCACACCATGATGGATGAACGCACCCAAACTTTCCGCGCCAAGTCTAATAATGACAATATACAAATTGACGTCCGCGAACACTTCCGAAACGCGATAGCTCGCTGTCGCCGACGCCACTCACGTTATGTATACAAACATGAAAAAAACTGATCGCTTTCAATTTCTGTAATAGAAATCTCAATTACGGATATGTTTTTTGGGTCTCATCTATCATGCGGCGTCCTGAGAAGGCGGTGCTCCCGTGTGAGTCAATCGTCGCATCGAATAATGGCGTCGCCTCCGTGACGTCGCACAAGGAGTGCGATATTGGAGTGGATCGACAGGCGGGAGTCAGCGCGTCTCTACATATTGAAAGCTATTCGGAATTTGCAAATAAATACACACATGCACGCGAGTACAGGTCGCGTCGCGTCCCGCGGTCCCACCACCTCGCACAGTCGCACACCACTCCGCTGCCTCTATAAAATTGAAATCGCATTTACTACCTCGCAGACACTATCATTTTGTTTGATGCTCAAAGAAAGTATAAATAAATTAAATGAGCCCGCATACTGTCTTAAACATTAAGTTTTATGTTTACTTCTTGTTCATAACATTATTTAGGATATGTTATAGAGCTTTAAGAGCACCGAGAACTGTACGACACAACACTCGAAAGGTTAGGAAAGACATGCAAAATGCATTAGCGACGCACCCACCTGGGATGCTCCATTACATTTATGTGTATCTGCGTATTTACAAGATAATTTCCATAAGTCTTTTTATATTTGACGTTTATATTTTTGTACCAGCAACCAGTTCATTAAGTAGGTACTCAAAGTTCTAAAGAGAAGATCTCCTGCAGGACCGGAGCAGTATAGATTTCAAGTAATTTAACCTGTAGTTGGCAAGACGTTTTAATGCGATCTACTTCCGTGGCGTATAGCCTTACATGAGATTAACTCGGGGGTAGTTGGAAGCGAGGAGTTAGGGGGTAGTATTTATGTCACCTCGGGGACGCGAGCGCTCGCCCCACCCCAATTATACCGCAGTAAAAGTCATAAAAAGACACCCGAAGTTTTTACACGAACCAAGAAGAGGCTCACGCGAAATTAAGAGGGGCGCCGAAATATGAGATGAGCATGAATTTTTTATAAGCCCAGATGATGGTGCTCCGTTTATGATGTCTTATGGCGGATAATGCCCGCGGTGCACGCTCGCTTTGTTTGCTCGCCTGAATCATTGATGAGCTCGCCTTTATAGCCGCCACAAGCCATAACTAATAATTAATTACCAATCCAACACTCCGACGCCCTTAACGTGCCCAACTCCAAATATGTTCCGAGTGTAGGGCCATTGTGAAACTTGAAGCTCATTGATGTCAACATTTTAATCGACATGATGTTAAATATAGTGCCCATCTGCGATTTTTTCTCGACAGTTTCACTCAATTGGGTTGTACTGAGCGTATATCGTAAAGTATCAACGCGCCCAATATAACTCTTTTCGTACAGCAAAAAACTGGTCAACGTTATTTCTTTAAAAGAGAAGGTAATGCTTTAAAATAATGAATCAATTTACTCAAAACGATGCCTCAACGAAAACGACGCGCAATTCAAAAATAAGGAATTAAATAAGAATATTGCCTTAACTATTGCAAGTTTAGTTAGTGCGGTTCCAGATAATGACAAAATATTCTTCGACACTAAAATAATAAGTTCAGCTTTATCGCCAAGGAGACCCATTTGAATATTCAAACTCAAAGTCAACTTTTTCAATTCGAAGTATGGACGTCATAAATAACGCTTTTATTTAATGCGATTTATGTTCACGAAAGCAGGTCGAAAACGACCTGAGAGCTGGTTAACGCAAACAACGATTTTCGTTTTGTTCACGCTTGTATGAAACAATACATTCTCACGTTTAATTTCTTTCGGGTCTTAACAATTGATTCTTTTACGAGTGTGTTTATTGAGCTCACTCGAAATGCGTTAATTTCAATTGTGATTTTCGATATCGCAACTTGTATGTGGGTAGATAGGTGTGACGTCATGGAAAGCCTGTATTAGTGGTTTAAAGTTTTTCTAGGACATATTTAATAAAAATCTAGCGCAGTCGATGGCATAATGTGTTCGATGCCCCGCCGGGTATGAGATAAAGAGTCCGCCTGGACACAATTCAATGTATAATTCATATTGTGAAAACACTTACATTAACGCATTGCGTATCGTTCACTACGCCATGTTTGTACTCGCTACTTTATGTGTAGACGTATTAAAAATTATAATGAGTTTTACTTCTACATCAGCGCTCTTAATAAGATCCTATTACTAACTTACACTAACACGAAATATTAAATTATCAAGATATAATATCTTCGCATCTAGTCCTGTTTGTGATTTCATTGAGCGAATTTATTTTGCTTAGAAAATAATATTGTCATAAATTTTACTTGTATCTCTGTTTCCATTTGCCAGTTGTAATTGGCAATTACGGTGCGATTGTTTTGTATATCTTGATGTTTAGATTGCTTAGGAAAATTTCTGAGATTCAATCAGTCGTATCGTTTTATGTCTTTGAGGTGAAACACCATTTAACATCTGCTACAATCCCTTGTTCAAAATTGGTCCTTTGAGACGAAAAAAAAAGTAAAAATCACATTTTGTTTAAATGCACTAAAAAAACTAGGCTCAAAGACATGATCACGTTGATCGTATTTTTGGGAAGCCAAAAACAAGACGGACTAATTATTTATCACAAATGACAGAACTAAAGTAACCCCAAAGTTGAGAGTAAGAGTAGGTAAGTAGCAGAGTATAAGTGCGTGGTGGGTGCGTGCGTGCCTAGCCGGCCTCCGGTCTCCGGGCTCCGGTCTCCGGGCTCCGGTCGCAGCTAATATGATTATGACAGCAGTACGTGCCAGCCCAGCTCCGGGAATCCTCGCACAAATATTCATTAATCTTTCACGGTCCGACGTCCGCCGCGATGGAGATTTAATCAGATTAAGGATCATCTTTTTTTGCGGGAAAAGTCATGCCCTTTTGTTGCTAGTCGACCGTCGCTCGCACTTTTGTGCTGAATTTATGACGGCCGATGTTTGCTCTGAATGTAAATTTTATCTGTTAGAAGATTATTTTTATGCCATTTTTCGCAGTAATATTGTGTTATGTGAACATAATTACTCGATTTGAAGTCACCGTTTGAAAGCAGTAAGTTGTTTATGTGTGTGGTAGACGGCGGCGCCAAGACGACTGTCGGTGTCGGTGTCCACGGACGCTCGAGCCACGACCTCGCCACGCAGTCTGCCGCGGACGCATCTCGCTCGCCTGGTGCGCTTATAGCCGATAGCACCAACACTTTTAGTGAAGCCAACTTATTTCCCTGTTATGTTAATGTTTAAACACATTACTATATTTTAAATTTATAACACGTGCATAGCTTCAACTTAACTGCCCAGCTTAATGTTATAAAAAGTTTATAATGACGATGCCCGCTGGTATATGTAGACGACTCGCTGTTAGATTTATACAATTCATAAAAGTATTCGAAAGACTTCTCAAAAATGTTAACACTTAAATGGGCGCGCGCGAGCAGGCCGTTTGATTCGTAGATAGGGCGCGGAAGGCCAAATAAAAAGTAGAATTAAGCGCTGCGAAACGCGCGTAAAATTATTTTACCATTGTATGCAAATCGACGCCGCCGTGATTATTTTATTTCCTAAGAGAGTCCGAATATAAATCTCGATTAAAAAATAAACCAGTCTGTGGAACGTCTCTCTGTTGATAGGTGTTTGAATACTTAGAGCTTAAAATTCAGCAAGAAGTGTTATACCTCTTTTAAATTGACTCATGGCTTTTAGTTTTATGATACAGACGTTTTCGAAGTAAAGTTACAAGCGGAGTCTGCAGACGCCCTGAACAGCAATAAACAAAAGGACAGACATACAAGAAATGTATGAATGAGTAAATAAATACACGAAAAGTTGACAACTGCGGGCCTTGCGGAGTTTGAGGACATTTACAGCTAACAAAAAGATTGTACGTGCCAACCGAATGTGGAAATACCTGCGCACATTTTTGATGAATTCTACACTGACAGCTACGCATCAACTTGCTACCAACTGGAGGATTTGTTGGATTGCTTTCTTTGCAATCGAAACTTTCAGCTTAAACTTTAGAATGATAAGGCAATGGAATCTCTCTGATATCGTACTTCAAAAGAAAACCACTGGCGCAGAATTAAATACCCACCGGTATCCAAATAAAATAATCATAACAATAATTTTTAAACAATGCAACTGTATAAGTCAAAAAGCTCGCGGCCATCGTAACATTCTTGACACCCTAGTGGTATAAAGCGGGCAGCCATCTTGGATATAAACGCATAACTCATTTATTAAAAGGAAACGCCTCGGTCCCGCGGCGCGCGGTGTCTAATGAAAGTTGGCGTAGCAAAAACGTCGCCTCGTCGAGAATGTGTCGCCCTCGCGTCGTGAGACGTGTACAGGCTATAAAAATACCGGTGGACCAGGCATCGGCCTCGACACCCCCTCTACGTTTCTTTTTCAATCAATTCAATCAACGGCAGTTCGATTGGCTTCTGACGGAAGGATATTGTCACATCCCAACCAAATGATACTGTTTTGAGCCTCTCATCTAGTTGTGTCCTGACAATATCCTTTAAAAGATCATCCTACGAATTCATGAGTCATCAGACATTGGAGTTGAGGAGTTTGCTTTAGATGCAAGTCCATCAAGATTTTGACACTGCAAAATGATTGACTGGTTATTCAGGCTGTCAGAGCCGAGTTGGCTTTATTATAAATAATCTTAATCGAGTCCAACATAAAGGGCCAACCGGCAGAACAAACAGAGTGTTTCTAAAAACAATAGTAAGAATCCTGTAAACAAAATCGAAGTGCCCTGTTTGAAGTCCAGGAAATGGACAGGTGGAAGATAATTATTCACACGAGGTATACAAATGAACTCCATAAATTTATCTACAAACACCACCAACCCAAACAGAGTTAGAACTTCAGAACAAAAAGAGATACTGAAGATTTCTTTACTCACCTCGTACCTACCCAATAGAAAATATCATAGAAAAATATGACGTGTTCGTATGAAATACAGTCGTATATAACTTCAGTAAATCAATGAATAAGAAATGACGTATGTGGGGCCCGTAGGTGTCGGACCGCAGCCGACATCAAGGTCGACTACATAAAACCTAGTCACTTTAAAACGGGAGCGGCTAAACTTAACAATTTTATTTTAAATGAAAACTTAGTTACGGATGCACAGTTTTCTACCCAAACATTATCAGTTAAATGATATTTTTTTTATCTGAGACAAGAAATGGAATATAAATGAAAAGTGAAATTTCGAGTATCGAAGTATCCAGCTTTTCCTCAATCTGTCTCAACTGTCTTCAGTAATCAGAGGAGATCTAAAACTCGTTTATGGTATCATTTAAATTATTTGTAACACTGCCTTCACTCTTTTGTTATACGTATTTTTTACGGCCACTGTTAATTTCAGCGGACAATGGGTGGGGCCATCGGCGATCGCGTCCGAACAATCGGCGGGGCGTGAGCGCGCTTAATTGCTCTCTTTACCGACGAGTAATTTCCATTCCAACACCTTAAATAAACACTAGTTATTTTAACAACCTTCGGCGTCAAACAACTTTATTGTAACTTACGGAATTGTTTGGTCGACTCGAAGTCTGGAACACAGTGATCATGAAAACATATGTACTGTTTGTATACATGTATGTAAGTACGCCTCGGTAAAAGACGTACCACGATTCAATCAATGGGCTTCGTCAAAGAAGTGACCCATAGTTAACCTGAAGTTAATTTAACAGTCCACCGCTTGGGTGGTAACCAGCGACGATATTGTCTCGAAACATAACGGCTGATTTTACGATCAAATCAGCCAAGTTGGTGCTTAATGTAAAACCAGTTTAAATACACTCGTAAATCTCTTGAACGCGTGCCCACGCTGCAGATGACGTTGTGTCTCATGCAACTCCTCATTTTTTTCAGTCCTTTAATGTGGTAGGATTCGCAGATGAAAAAGTTTAAATTGAACAGACTTGTATAGAAACAAAAAAAAATATATCAAGGACCACAAACCCAAAAGAGGTCGGTATAGTTAATTACTATTAATCTCAACTGAAAAAAAAAACAACCAAATATATTCCTAATGGGCCATTTTATAGCCTGACAAAACGTTCCAATGAATTGTTAGTTGATTAAATTTGTAGACTGTGCATTCCCATGGTCCGGCTACGCGGAAATAATAGCGCAAATGAATGTGAATGGCATTACGGCTGGAGATCACGTCGGCCTATAAATCCCAACCCCCGATAGAACAATTAAAAGACGAGTTTAAAACAATTACGCAACGATGGCCCCCGGGCTTGCTCGTGATGCCATAGAACAAAGATCAATGAAGCAGCTGAGGCATTAAAATAAAAGTGCCCCAAGTACACTTAAAACAAAACGAAAATTTGTATGTGTTGCCTTAACATGTTATCCTTGTTGTTAGTTATGACCGAAACTGGTCCTTCGATCCGGATACTTCTGTGCTCGGTAAATGAAAACTTATGTTTATCCTTATAAGCTTAAGTGACACCTAAACCCAGTGAAGGCACTTGAACGAAAGTAATTCATACCATGAATTTATTATACTTTAAGATTCCTCTATTGTTTTTCAATTCTGCGCACTAGTCTTTGAACACGTGAACATATAAATCTGCTAAAATATATGCGTATCTCATAGAATGCTTTATTGTTTAGTAGCTTTGTCGAGTGTTAATCGAAATCAATTGTTTCGCCGCTATAAGTCATGCATAGGGTTTTAATTGAGAGTATCGCTCTTATGCATCTGAGCCTTAGGCTATTACTATAGTTTATTTACTACCTAATGTCTGTTTGCTGTAGATCTTAGACATAAATCCTGTTTATTACTTTCATAAAAATCAATGCGGTAGAACAATGTTACATTACCCATGATTATATTCAGTTGTGTTAACAAGAGCAATTTTTTTACTTTTCATTAATTTGTCGTAACATCAGGTGATGATAATAACAATTAATCTTCTTGACCCGATGTAGCACTACTTTAACTCATCTCACCTTTACTCAGTTTTTCCATTACTTTTAATTTTAATGCTGTTGGCTGGCTCTTAGCTACAATGATATCCCTAAAACCTAATTAATTATTTAAACCAGAATGATATATGTATAGAGCAGGTGGACAACTTACATAAATCTAAGACTACCTGCATTACGTCTCAAGTACGCTCATCATGTGAACACATACGCTACGTTCCGTATAATCAATATTGTACGACGTATATCCCGGAGGCGGCAGCTCATGCGTCCCGCCTGCAGTACGTCCAAGCGATCTGCATCCCGCCTGATCCCATTTTAATGGAGCGCCCGGCAAACAAGCTTCCGAGCCGCTTACTGGCAAATCCTCCGGGATCCCATGCGCCACTTAGCTCGCAAACGTACACTGTTTTATACTTGCTCCAACACACCCTGGTTCTTCGCCCGTCACACGAACATATCATTTATTTTAAGGCTCCTGAAAATACATTGAATGATTCCCCACACTCATAAATTCTGCCCTTATAAACCTATATCATCTGCCTAGCCTTTTCCCAACTATATTGGGGTCGGCTTCCAGTCTAACCGGATGCAGCTGAATACCAGTATTTTACATGGAGCGACTGCCTGTCTGACCTCCACAACCCAGTTAGTACTGGGTAATACAATACCCCTTGGTAAGACTGGTTGTCAGAGTTTTTGGGCCACTGACTACCTAACGACTGTCAAAGATCTACAAATGACAGCCGGGACCAACGGCTTAACGTGCTTTCCGAGGCACGGAGGAAACTCGGTATGTAATGGGCGGTCACCCATCCACAGACCAACCTAGGCAAGCACGGCTTAACCTAAAGATCGACCCCGAGCGGCTGTTATTATTTAGCCACGAGCTCCTCATAAACCTATATAACGGTTATAAATCCAAGCTTATTGCTCATGTACCTAAGCAGCGGTAAATATGGAAATTTTATCTACTGCACATGTCGCGACAAATTGTATGATTGCGCTTTTCAAAGACATCCATTCACCATTCATCTATCGCAGAATTGATGTGTAGAAGTCAAACAAAACGTCACCGGCCGAAGCGGCTGCTTTTAAATGGCCGCTGCTCCGTCATTTATTCGCACATTTAAATGGGAATTAATCTGGCATTGTGCGAGCTGAGCGCGTTCAGCGTTAATATTTCGCTTCGTATTGACAATATGCTCACACTAAGGGCTTTGATTCATTAGCTGGAGGCGAACGACCTGCGGATAAAGGAGCTGGATCCCTCCATTCGTTCCATGGATGCGCCTCCGCTGACCTGCGCGCTAACGAGTCAGCCGAGTATAATGATCGCATTGAAGGCTATGACTGGCCGAATGACAAGTGTGAAACACAAACGGATATAAAATAAAACATTTTATTATCATCTGACCTGTTGACCATTCCGCGAAAATCGGTAACCCACATGGACAGTAAAATAAATAAGAAATGGACCCGGCCTCGATAAGTCGTCGGATTGAATAAATCATTCACGATTTGTCTTCCTCAACAGGTAGATTTTTAAAATGAGGTAATTGTTATTCATGCAAATCTAACTTACACGAGCTGAAAATGAATCCTAAACATAGACTCTCATAAATAATTTAATCAGACGGGTGCCTCTTGTCTATGGTATGGAAAAACAAGGAAGTACCTTCTCTTGTTTTTAAAAATCGTACTCTCGTATCATTAATTTACTGAAACGAAAACAAAGTCTCATCAAATAGCTCATAGATTTCAGATTAAATTGTTAATAGATGCAGTCAAAACATGCAGAATTCATACTTTTGCTCGGCTTCGGGGTTAACAGAACCTAACACATTTCCTCTCCACCGATTGTTCCATCGTTCACGAGACGACAATCGCTCTATACTTTTCCATCATTTTCGAAACAACACAGAAATTAAACGTAATTTTGATGCAAGACCAACTGTATCTATTAACAATTTAATCTGAAATCCATGAGCTATTACGGCACATTGTATTGTATATCATTGATGATTCTTCAGACTTCAGGATTCAAAATTTTCCACGATTTGTATTCCGTCTGGAGAATTTACCTCCTCGAATAAGTAGTAGTAGTTCCGATGCAGGCTATTTTAAATGTAAAGACGGCGCATTGCATAATCACCAACGTGATTCGCTATCAGTATTCGGTACTAAATATTTATTTCCCTCCGTTTTTACGATACTTTTTGCCGTTCCTCGTAAAAATGTTTAGATATGATGGTTATGCTGTCATTTGACTTTTTCTAAACCATATGGCTTCCTAATAAATCTGTCGAACTCTGCAACAATTTCATGAGTGATTACTGCTGTGACATCTGTTGCTACTTTCATTGGTTATACATTATTTACGTTTTTTTTTTATCTATGTTTGATTACAATCTTTTTATTTATTTCTGTAATTAAAAACCATTAATCTGCCTTGACGAAAAATTACTCCGAGTTCCTCCTGCTGAGCTCAAATATTTAAAAGATCCTAATGCACAAAAAACAGCTCTAGAAATACTAGTAGCCGAACGAAAAAACGGTTTCTAATCGGATGAATAATAGTATAAAACATTGATTGTATTACACAAAGTAAAGGCGGCCATCATTTATCGCCGCTCCGACTCGAACTCACTATAAAATTGAATACGAGCTCCCGGCCTGACGTTTCGATTTGCCGTGACGATTGTTTCAACTACCGGTTTTAGACAATTTGGAGTTCCGTGTGTTGCCTTCTGAAGCTGTATACTGTCACTTATGTTCTTATTTGTCACTTGTAACTGACGTTCACTCTTGTGTTTTTGACAATTATTAACAGGATCTTGATACTTCAAAAGTTCACATTTTTGTGTTTACAAAAATGTTCCTTTGTTGTTTTTTTATGATTCGCAACACCATCGTGTAATTATGAAACCCAATTAGAACGAAAAAAACACAAGATAATTGCTATCGTACATTAATTATACACACCTTAATTACACACACTAATTAAACACTACGGAGAACCCTGTTTGATATGCAGCCCGTACAACCTTCCCAATTTTTTATACGGCCGCCGTTCGATTTTAATACAAAGACAGATCTGGCATTAATTAAGTTGGGCTGATGAGTTCGCATCGTCCGTCTCGCTCGCCGCTCGCCATCATTACGGCTACATGTAGAGGCGAGAAGTTTTTTAATTCGTCATTATTCTGTGGCGTAAAGAAATGTTAATTCGAGGCAGCGTGAAATTAACAGCCGCCGCGTTGCCCTTTGTAGGGCCGCTGCGGCTGACTTAAACACACAACGGGTGACGAGATGCACGCTCCTTTCATACTACGCTCTCTTATTTGCACTCGATTACTCTTTTTTGTATGCTTTCATTAAGAACTGCTGCAATGGGTTGTTAAACATCAATTTGTATAATGGTCGAGAAGAAGAAATTGCGATTTGCCTATAATCATGTCATTACTAATATGTAACGCTGTAGACGCAGCATCTCTTGCTTGAGATGTTCATCTAGATCTACGTTAGCTGCTTTATAAGGAAATTATGCAACTTTTTCGACGTGGGGATAATTTGTCGATTGCAAATACAAGTTCGACAAGTTAGATTAGTAAATAATAAAGACCACAAGTTAGGTAGTACCACTCTGCGTTTACGAAACATTTGACTGCAACTTTTTTTTGCTTGATCAAATCGGAAATCCGCACTTGCTGTTGCCTTTGAATTTTAGAGTGTAGATGGCTGATAATCATTCGAACTACCTTCAGTTGTAGTAAATCAAACTAAAATTACCCAATTTTCAGTAATAACGTAAAAAAGAATCCGTCCAACCAAGGGGCCAGAAATACCCAGTATTACCCAATAATAGCTGGGTTGTGGAAGTCAGATAGACAAACGCTCCATGTAAAATACTGGCATTGTAGCTGAATGCCAGTATTTTACATGGAGCGTTTGTCCGGTAAGACTGGAAGCCGAGCCCAAAAAGGAAAAGGCTAGGCAGATGATGAGCTTAATGAACCGAAAATGACCTAAAATAAAAGATATAAAATAATTCTAAAGGTCTAAATGTCGATCAATAAACGCCATTAAGTAAATGAGAAGACATTCAAAGTTTAGAGATGTGCATACTCACACTAGGATTTTGTTGCAGTGGTATCGCGTGAACAAGGAGCGGTTGTGTCCGGAGCTGATCAAGAAATTCGTTCAACTGTACCCTGATGAAGAGACCAAAGCGTTCCTGTCGGCTTCCATCGACAAGTCTTCGTGGGTGTGGACGCAGATCTGGTACCTGCTGGCCAAGGCTGTGCTAAGACACTTCTGGTCCGTCACAGATATTAATGGGTAAGTTTAGTTTTATATTTCGTTCAAATAAGTCCCTTAAACGGCCTTTAATCATCGTGAGGAACCCGGTACGTCCTGGAAACGAAAAATCACATCATAACATCATCTCGCATTTATTACTTGAAGGGTTAGGCAGAGGTGTGCCTAATAGTACACCCAAACTTCGCCAGTTATGTTTAAGTTCCATGTTCATGGGCGTGCATATTGCCATCAACCATGCACAAATCCAGACTCCGTAGCTGCTACTGAGATATTCCTGATGGAAAAACCCAATACCAATTTGCCCGACCCGGGAATCGAACCCAGGATCTTATGCTCAGCACTCGCGACAATCGCAGTCGTCGTGATTGCGACCACTAGATCAACGAGACAGTCAGTAAAGAAAAAAGAGAAGTTGTTTGGCTGGTAAGAAGATTCCAGGGATATGACGTCATAGAGACAGCGTTTACGTTAGTGTTTGTTTGTTTACTGTCTCCACTCCACCCTTGGAAAATGTAGACTTAAGGAACTAACTGGTTTGAGGTGGCGCAGGAGAAGAGTACCTGGAAGGATACGGGGGAACCTTTGCCCAGCAGTGGAACATACCAGGCAAATAAAAAAAATAAAAAAAGGAACTAACTAGGACCAAGATATTATGGATGACAGCAGTGTTCAGCTGAATGATGATTTTGCATCAATTTTTTCAAGCCTTATCAAATTTTCGAAAGCTTGTGGAATGTAGATGTATTTAACACCGAGTCTACCTGGTTTATCTAGAATTCAGTTACTGCGCCATGCCAATGAAACATCAAGGTAAGTTAATCTTTTGTCCTTTTATCTTTGTTAATTTCGGAGGTAAGGTTAAACTAACTCAACATTTTATTGGTCTTCATAAAAGTGGTTTGAATCGTAAGAACCGCTCATAGAAGACAAAAAAAATTATTCAACCGGGGACCATAAACAAGAGGTAACGATAAAATAATAAATAGGAATGATTCATTATCATCATCTGCCTAGCCTTTTCCTATTTTGGGGTCGGCTTCCAGTCTACCTGCAGGCGACTGAATACCTGTATTTTTACATGGAGCGACTGCCTATCTGACCTCCATTAACCAGTTTATACTGGGTAACACGACACCCCTTGGTTAGACTGGTTGTCAGACTTTCGGAAAGATTATGATAAATGAAATAGTTTCTGTCACATTGTCTTTGATAGTCTTATGAAAATGAAAATATAGAACACGTTCCAAAAGCCTCGGAATTTTTATAAGAATACATGTAATATACCTTTCTAAAATACATTGTGTAGATAACTCCACAATAGCTGAAAAGAAAAAAAAAAGAAAATACTAGAAATTCTAACTCGTTCTAAAGATATGACATTGATATGATTCCCGAGGCAAATAAAGATATCAAATACATGTCTCATGTCATTATGATTTTGAATACTAATCACTAGCAGGTTTTACGGGGATCAGACTTAATAATATAACTCGCCTGTATCGTAAAATTTCACATAATATTATACAGTTAAATTAGTCCCGCTTATAATAGAAAAGATGTTTTTAATCAAATAGTTGACTGCTTGAGTCATTTAATTGACCTATATTTCACATTCATTAACTTTCTGTCTATGGTTAGCTACGAAATCCGTGAGTTTCCCTTTTCTTTGTTTTTCCAAGACCATCTTCAAAATGTTAAATACCATAAACTTAACTATATGAGTGTTCATTTTGTTCAGCTACGATAACACTTTATCACTTACCGGAAAAGGTATCCTTAAGGGGTGACTAGCATCGGTTGACATGCTAGGATGGGTCATAATAAGATCATTTCTATACTTGTATATTAAACCAATCTTCAGGGAAGACCATCTTCATTAATCTCCTTCAAAACCTTAGTGGTTACTTTCAGCCTACCAACAAGATCTTCGTACACTGCTCTGAACAACGACGTCAAACTTTTTAATTTAAAAGTAATGAATCATATCTTTTACAAACGATGAATTGCCATTTGAATGACGACAATGGGGCATTATTAAGTGCGTCCAGATTCGTCCAATTACGCCAATTACAATCTCCCGGTTAGATACATACGTAGATGTGGGTGTATGTGTTATTTCCTCATCCATTGTGTTGTGCCTGTACAAATTAACTAATTCGGGATGTGATTTAGTCTTTTGTTGCTTTTGAGCTAATGGTTCTGTGTTTCGTTCACTGTTACATGACAGGATTAGCCATCTATATCATTTTCATCATAAAATCAGCCGAAAGACTGCCTACGTCCACTGCTGGACGTAGGCCTCCCTCAAGATTGATCCTGTGCTTTTCGTATCTAGCAGATTCCAGGGACCTTCGTGTGCGTTTCAAAATTATAAAATCCTGATAAACACCGTGGTCGGTTGTTATTTCTTTGCGACATTCAAAATCTACCACTTCAATTTGACTTTGGATGTTGTCAACTGTTTCCAAATCTAAATTCTGGCCTTATTCAATCTCTATTTGTGGTTAATTAAGCTGTAAAGTTCATTTTGGATGTAGGTATCTCCGAAACCAGACATCCGATTTCAAAAAATCTTTTACTGAAGAAGGAAGAGGAGGTCTCTTTCTTTCCAAGAATCTTTCACCTACACTAAGTAATGTCGAGTGCTAAAGGATATACTTTATAATATGTAGGTAGTTAAATACCTCGTAGACAGAAGCTAGTCACTAATAATAAAAGTACATCAATGGATATCGATAACAGTATCCATCCGCCATAATTGCATCTGTAGGGGCGTCCGTCCGCTGATCGTCGGGTGTCTATAGCGGACCACTAATAAATAATTTAAATAAATTGACGGACGAGATTTACTCATTGGTTGCTTCCGTCTCTCAATTACGTTTTATTTATCACTTACTACGCGTCGACCAAAGCGAGTATTGGGAAGCTGAACTATCGAGAAACAAATATTTTGGTAATTCGGGAATTTGGCTCAAGATCTGTGGAAAGTGGAATGTACACACTTTTTTTTTTTTTTGGATGGGAAATCATCAAATGACCCCCCCTACTCTGGGCGGAGCGGAAGGGAGTGTCAGACTTGTACTGACTAAAACCCATCCATGTTCCTTCTTTGCCCTTTGTGTTCCAGGGCCACGGTGTCTCTTTCGAACAGTCCCGCAGCTCTGGCAGGCATCGGCCCATGCGGACCCCTACTCGGTTGCTGACATCTCTTTGAGGCGCGCGTGGAACACGAACGCGCCATCGACACGGCCTGTCGTCATAAGACGGCCGGACGGCGAGCTAGCCCATAACTCGCCGTCCACAGGCCCGCGCCTACGGTGGCCGGGAGCCACCACGTGACCCCCGACGCCCAGGGCGTCTCCCGCGGCGGCTGGGACGTGAGGTTCTTTCCCTCTCACGTCCCGCCACCTCCTTCACTAGCATGACTGCTTCACAGAAGGTGGTGACGGCTTCCCATTCCCTCTCGCTCCGGACCATGGCTTGAACCAGGGCAGGACGCGAGAGATCGCCGCCGCCAGATTAGGATGTAAAGTGTGAATGTACACACTTTACATCCTAATCTGAGGGATTAAAAAAAAAAATCGTAGATGAACTGCTTCTTGTGCTTGAAAAAATCTAGGTAATTACACAATTAATATAGCTAAATAACGACAATCAATGGAGAAGGCCCTGCAGGTCTTGATTCTTTTAATAATAAGCAATGAATCAGCAATCAAATTATTTTCTTGTTACTTCAAACAACTAATGAGATATCCTTCATAATTCAAACCTACATGTATTTTCCACCAGTAAATTGTTTCATTTCCAAGACTCATCAGTAATCAGATTCTGACAGCACAAATGCTTATAATAACGCTTGATTAAAAAATAATACAAAAGGAGCGAAATAATTAAGTTCTCTTATAATTACTTGTACCTGCGTATGAGTTAGTGCCCTCTCTTTTTGGTGCCTTCCATTATCCTGTTGCATTTATCCCAGTCATCATCATTTGGTGCCTTTATGTTTTTTGTTAATTTTCGTTGTGTGTTATAATTATGTGCGTGTGTTTGGAGTCATGAGCAAACGTGAATGTTGTTACATGATATTTTTGTTTGATTTTAAACCTTATCTTCGTATCTAAAATATCAAATTCTCTTAATCTGGGTGGACCCTAGGCAAAAATAAGTCTTGATTTGCTCAAGCCTTCACCATTTGGACAAGGAAGACCTTTGATACTTGTTCTCTGTCGTGTCGCCGGCACGACATATTTCAAATTTTGTCGCCACAAACTTCAATTGAAGAAGAAATACCTTTGATTGCAAAGATTGATGCCTTTGTGAAAACCAAAGGTTTAGACAATTCTTAAAATATAATACCACATTTGTCTATTATTGGCGAAATCACGTTCGCCAAACGTAATGATGGTATCAGCACAAAAATGATTCTACCACCTCTGTCATCCCACCAACCTAATCCCTAAGTCGCCTTTCACGACTCCCACGAGAACTTACAATTAAAAACTGATTTCCTCATAACTCAATGTTGCCCTTACCTACTTACTATTTACACATGCTAAACCATATTTCATTATAAAATGATAATATTTTTTGTGAAAGTTCTTCATCGCGATGGCTCCCCCTTATCCAGTATATCCGGGATATTAATCATAGTGCTATTAGTCAGGACAGAGGAGTCACTGAGCGCCGCCCTATCCACTTTTCCGTTCTAAATGAATCTATTTTCAATGCATTTCAATTGTTTTACATTGTAGTCTTTGCTTAGATACTCATTTGATTTGATTAAGACTACTGACTAATCTGGTTGTGTCTATGGTACGGAATGCCTTAAGCAGTTCTTCCACAGTCGTTTTACTGACAGAACCAACTTAACAGCATGTTCATTGACGAAAGTCATCATCTGCCTAGCCTTTTCCTAACTATGTTGCGGTCGGCTTCCAGTCTAACCGGATGCAGCTGAATATGAATACCAGTATTTTACATGGAGCGACTGCCTATCTGTTCTCCACATCCCAGTTAGTACTGGGTATTACGATACACCTTGGTAAGACTGGTTGTCAGATTTTCGTTCCACTTATAACGACTGTCAAAGACCTACAAATGACAGCCGGGACCAACAGCTTAACGTGTTTTCTGAGGTAATGGGTCACCCATCCTCGGACTAACCTAGGCAAGCGCAGCTTAACGTAAAGATTGACCCGGGCGGCTGTTATTAATTAGACACGAGCTACACACATGCAACACACATACACACTTACACACGAAAGACACGGACGACGTGACGTGATTACATTGACGCAAGTAATAATCACTGTTATTTTGACACAGAACAACCTTACCGTAACAAGAATAAAGCTCACTATGATTTTGACATGCAAAGGTGGAGGTGAAATAACTGCGAACGGTCTGTAGGTTGTCTGTGGTTTCGCAATATTTTTCTTGAAATGAATACTTCTGCCTATGAACTTGCTATATCTAGAAATCTTAGTAGTGGGTTAAGATTTCCAGTTTTAAACTGAGTTTCCATAAATACTCCTGACTTGGTGGAAGTTTTTATAAAGAAATGAAATGCAAGAACAGAAAAGCCTTATCGCTTATCAGCTATCTTATGACTAGTTTTAAAAGAAGGTCTGAAATCTCTAGATAATCTTAGAAACTATTGAATGCATTTGAAAAATTCTTATAATAGAAATGTACTTAGATGACTTTATTTTTAAGAAATCCTGGTCTGTAGAAGCAATGTCCAGGGTTACCACACCATTCTGACAGCCAATCGTATGATCTAGCAAGACAATTAATTACGTCGAAAGCCCAATTTAATTTATGTTTTTACGCACACAAATGCAGGCCTTTTTTTTTTTTTTTTTTTTTTCGGATGGGAAGTCATCAGATGACCCCCCCACTCTGGGCGGAGCGGAAGGGAGTGTCAGACTTGTACTGACTAAAACCCATCCATGTTCCTTCTTTGCCCTTTGTGTTCCAGGGCCACGGTATCTCTTTCGAACAGTCCCGCAGCCCTGGCAGAAATGCAGGCCTTAGTTGTTAATTTTTTGACGAACAAAGTCAGGAAAGCCTCATTATTAGGTAATAGGAACAAAAGAGCAGTACCAACAACTATAATAGAGCTTTTAAAATCGGGTAAATTTTAAGTAAGATAGAGTAGGAATGCAATGCCGTGGCTGTGCACCACGATCAACTAGCTTGATCTTATTTTCCCAGAATGAAATCCAACCTTAGTTGAGACAAAATGATGAGCGTTTTTCCCCAGATATAACTCGCCCAAAATACCAGTAGGCACCTTGTTAACCAATTGATTTAATTTGAACAAAGTTTCATAGTTTGTCTATCCACCTACATCTCGTTCAACATATTGAACCCAGATAATTATTGGGTACGAAGAATTAAAGTCATACAAACGCATTTCAATCAGCAAGCAGACGAGCTCATTGACACTGAACAATAAATTCGGCAAATCAATTGGCAAATGGTAATATTTGGACTCGGCCAAATATTGAAGACGTCTATGCTAATGTGTGGATGAATTAAACGCATTGGCGTTTATTAAGACGAATTTGCTTATCATCTGGGTTTTTTCCATTGAGAAGGACAAGATCTAGGGTTACCTTATAGAAATTTGGAAAAACCTTAAAATGCCGAAGTTTTTCTAAAATATATAATCTGTGTCCGGATAATAATGTCCTTAATCCTACTCTTTTTAGGGTTCCGTAGCTATTTTTATTATATTGTTTGGTGCTACGGAACCCTGTGTGCGTGTAAGTACGACTCGCACTTTTTATTCAAAGATAAGCATAATAGCATAGCATAATCAGCCTATTAATGTTCCCACTGCTGGGACGCAGGTCTCCTCTCTATGAGAGGGACTGGGCTCCACCACGCGGGCCCAGAGCGGGTTGGTAGATGTCACATGTCTTCGAATTTTTGGGTCTAGGACATGCCGGTTTCCTCACGTTGTTTTCCTTCACCGTTTTGAGAGCAGTGGTGATGAAATAACTTACACAAAGTAATGCGCCTGGCTGGGTTCGAACCCACGACTTACTGCTCGTAAGTCGGGGTCTCCACCACTGGGCCACCGCTACTCTTCAAAGATAAGATAAGCTATTTAATTATTCATAAAATTTCACAATAACAAACTAACATGATATAAACAATATCCTGAACTCGAAAATGCTAGACAAATAACAAGACCGGTCGTCTTGTTATTTGTTTAGATTTTTCGAGTTCGAAAACGTCCAGATGGAATCGCTACTGATATCTAGTAATCAGGGTTACCTTCGTCTGTTTAGGACCGCTAGGTTCGTCTGCCATTTAACCCTCAAATTTTAGGTGTCTCCTGTAAGTTACACACTTAACAACGGGGTAATGCACTGAATTTCACATTTTTAAAGCGGATCTGTCCCTGTCGAGTAAGCTAAACTTCTCCGTCACAATATCTTACTAATTGTAAATGCTTTAGTTCTATCGTCAAGCTGTAACTGCTCGAAGTGTTGGTCCTTAGGTACCAAGATTGGCCACATGTCCTAATAAATGCTAGTGATGATGAATGAGGTTCGTAGTCGAAGTCTTACGACCTTCATGCTTTTGAGTCCGTAAGACCGTCCGTTGAGTCCGACTTGTCGATCGACGTCGATCTTCGAAATATTCTTGACATTAAACTATGTCTAAAGATAATGAAGTTATTAAATGCCCTTCTCTATATAAGTATATAAAAATATGGCAGTTGGCTTTCTGTAATTTCCTTGCGAACCTAAGCGACTTTGATAAATGATGTGGCATTAGATTTGTGTCAACTGAAGACGTCAATGGACGTCGAGTAATTCAGAATGAGGTCACAAGTCCTCTAGAACAGTGCATATCACGTCGATATTCATAACATTTTCATATTCGGTTATACGAATCGAGGTCTCGTCGAAACGGTTAGGTTACAAAAATTTACGAAAAATATTGAATTCATTTACAGCCTTTAAAAAATTACTCATTATGCTTAAGGTATCACAAAATTTTCCTGTATATCATTTTTATTTACTGTAATTAAGCCTTGTTTTACACCAGACTCCTAAAGTCCCACGTATCTGATCATATTATGCGAGAAAATTCCACGAAACATATTTACACAATAATTATTTGTGAATTAACGCGATAAACTTAAAGAATCACCACAATATGCAAATTTTACCATAAAGGCTTAATATTAAACATTAAAATGATTGTTATTGCACGCGTTAATTATCTCGACCTTTTTAAATCGTTCAAGTTAATAATACAAAAATGCCATATAATTATTTTTCGGACACCATTAAATATTATTAAGTTTTTTGACATTTCTTCTTAATTGCCTGTTTTTTAAAAAACATAATGAGATTCCTTATACAATCTCATATTTTACGTAGCAGGTAAAATTGATTCGATTGTATTACATATTAAGTTTGGATTATAATATTCAACCGATATTAATAAGGTGTCGATGAAACACGTTATAAGTGTAGAATATTTATTGGCATCGTCTTATTGAAATCAATTTAGTTGAAGGCACGGTAAGTATTTTATTTAAGAGTCAGTTGATTTGTATACGTGGGTTTTAGAGCTCTGAATGGGGGTATTGGCAATGACACCCTTTCGTAATATCGACTATGAATATAACCTTTTTGGAGGAGCTCGTGGCTAAATAATAACAGCAGCTCGGGTCGAACTTTAGTTTAAGCTGTGCTTGCCTAGGTTGGTCTGAGGATGGGTGACCGCGATTGTATACCGAGTTACCTCCGTGCCTCGGAAAGCACGTTAAGCCGTTGGTCCCGGCTGTCATTTGTAGATCTTTGACAGTTGTTAGGTAGTCAGTGGCCCGAAAAGTCTGACAACCGGTCTTACCAAGGGGTATCGTAGTACCTAGTACTAACTGGGTTGTGGAAGTCAGATAGGCAATCGCTCCATGTAAAATACTGGTATTCAGCTGGATCTGGTTAGACTGGAAGTCGACCCCAATATAGTTGGGAAAAGGCTAGGCAGATGATGATTATAACCTTTTTGAAAAGAGTTGATAACGATAGTTACCTATTAACCCAATTTCCCCCAGTAACGTCTAATAACCATTGCGGAAAACAACAGAACAATTGTTTTTCCACCCGCAGATCATTGGGAATGTTTATTTATTTATTGTGGCCACTAAACGGGCGTGTGGTCCGTATTCCGCGGCGGTCTCCACTTTTCAAGCGGCGGTGTGCGATCGCTCGATAGTGTACCATTAGCGCGAAGAGTCGCGCCGGCATCCAATTGTGCGCTTAGATAGCGCATACAAATGTCGATCGGCGGGCTCCGTTCCCGCCTCGCTCGCTCCGCTCATCTGCATTCAATCCCATTGTTGCCTTTATTATTGGATATATGCGTAATCGCTAATTTATGGATCGCACTGACCGCGCCAACGTCACCTCTGATCTAATCTACGTTTGCGGCTTTCGGCTTGTTTACGTAGTTGCGTACCACGACTATTGTTACCATTACCATATCATGTTATTGTAATAAGCAAGAACTGTTTGCTATTTGAAATTAAGTCTTATTCCTTTGTATTAATAGAACATATCTAATTAATGCACGCGTTTTCTTCTGGAACGAATAAAGCTCGTGGAGTAGAAGCTGGAGAATGGGACGTACGGCATTGAATAGGCATGTTTTCTTTTGGTCTTCGATCCCGGCATATAGCTAGATATCGATGTGATAGCGTAGGGTGACAATAATTATCTGCAACAAAAAGGCGACAGGATCGTAATAGGGACTGAAAAGACGCGCCGGGCTCGCCGCCGCCGTAAAAAGCGCAAAGAATACACCTCGATATAATCGCACAAAAGCCGCTCCTGAATCCTACCTCAATGCTAATTTCCACTATCGCGCTCGCCCTCATTCATTTTCAATCGGAGGCAGCCTCCGCTTACTTCTATTTTTTTAAAGATCACATTAAAGAATCGAATATGGTGGATGTTTTTTTTGTTCGGCTGGTGCGTGCGACGCGATTTATTTATTTGCGAGGTTTTTTAAAGCGACATTCCGGCTCGCTGTATACTTGTGTCTACCCGCAATTGGCATTTCGGGCTAAGCGCGAGCTATACAAAGTCGCCGGTTTTAACGGTTGTTTTTAACGCTCGACCCTCTCGCGCAAGAAACCGAGGATACAAATAAATTATTAATCGTTTGTCCTGTCTTTTATAAATTAAAATCCATCCTTTTTTTGGTCGACCGCGCCCCGGTCGTGTATTTTTTGGTCGCGTCGCGTTTCGTTGTCTGTCCTCGAATTTATTAAAAAGCTTAAGCCAGAGGTGAGCAATTAAATCTGTGACAGAAATTAATACGGGAACGCGCCACGGGCCGGGGAGCGGGCGACCGCTCACCGCCACCTTATTAATTCACAGCTTGTATGCTTTATTAATCCTCTTATTATAAATAAAGACCTTTCGAAGTGTGCCCAAGTTGTTGTAAGCAGAAATCTTGTGCGTAACTTACCTTTTTCGACTGCACTATGAAAAGAAACGCTGTAAACAAAAAACGTGCCCTGTGTACTTAATCTTTGCTACGTGTTACTTCAGGAAAAAAAAACTAGGAGGCTCACATAATATATTAAAGTAAGCCTTCCGGGTTCGTCGGTCCGAGAAATTCATGAAAATTATCTAATTACGTGTGTGCAGAGAGAAAAATCGCGAGTTACTTACGTAACCGCCCGGAAAATTACAGGCATAAATCACGCGGCGGCGGGCGCGGGGGGAGGGGATGATTTTCCATTCGCTATCTTTTACGTTGGTATTATTTTGATTTATTTCCGTACGTAATGAAAGCGTACGTCTCGGTGTTGATGTACCAGACATCCAGTGGTTTATTCATTTGTGTAGATTGCCTTATTGGTTGGGCGCATCGTTAAGAACTAAGTAGCTGAAGTATCCACCAATCTGGTTATAAATTTAGTAATAAAAATAGGATGACTATTACCACAAATAGGTGTTACTTGTGTGAGGACTAAATCGGCGGACGTTGTGGCGAGGTATGGAGGTAGGATGCGTGATGGGGCGGTGTACACGCTCGTTAACATGGAAAGTGCTACATTCCGCGACACCGCACATTACGGCGGCTGCGCAATTATGCGCGACTCTCATTGCGCGCCCCCGAGTCTCGCGGGCCTAGGTGCCTCGTTGAATAAAGATGTAACCGCTGCGATCAGCCGACTACTTACTTATACGTGGCCATAACTGAATCTATATTTCCTGTGATCGAGAAAATTAAATTAATCATAAAGAGTGTTGATTGATAAGGGGGTTTGTTAGAAGCATTACTTATATTGTATAACAGGCTGGTGTCCGCAACTCCACGTCAAAAGCGCGTATTTAGCGTACAAAAAAAATATTACTGTTTGTTTTTTTAAAGTTAAAAGATTAAAATAATACCTAATTATTTTTCTATTGTCTGGCACAGCACCTGGGTAAACCACAGGTGCTGTGAAAGACCAAGGTGCTATTTTCAATTTCGGCGATCTATGGGAGGACCATTTTTACAAGATGCTCAGGTACCTACTTGCTCGCTGACAGTGACTCGGTTTCCCACCTTATTACAGTGCGTCATCATTATCCGAGGTGAAAAACTCCCACAGTTAGCCAAAATTTTCAACATAATCTCGAACCATAATAGATAGGTACCCGGTTTAGAGACATAGCCCCTGCGTTATCTATAGTACCAAATCTATCAGCCCTAAGGACGTAAATCATACCTTAATAGTCCAGTAAACTGTATGTACAAAGTCTTACCCAAATTCCAACGGCTTGCTGGTGAAAGTAACTGTTATAAATATCACAGCATTCATTGTAGTGTTTGACCCTTAGGCCGGGTTCACGACAGCGGCGTTTTGTCGTCGATACGCAACGTTGTTATTGTGTAGTACGTACGCGACGCAGGAATGCTGGGAATGACGCGTAATGGCGGCCATTATCGTTGGGCTAAGCAGCCGACGAGACGCGACCACCAGCCTGATAGCCGATCGCGAGTCTTTGTACAGCTTTATGCACAGTCTACGTTGTGTTCATGTTCGCTGGGTGTAGGAGATAGATTAATTGTGTTTTGGATGGTAATAAGCAATTTGATTTCCTCGTTAATTAAGACAAGGGAGATTTCAAAAGCCTTGGGTTGTATTAAGAACATATTTCGCTGTAAAAGGACCAAAATAATCACAGAAGTATACTAAGTTAGTTTAAGGGAAACTAACTTTAAGAATGCTAAACTTACGATACATATTCAGGCATCAAATCACCATCGAAACATAACTCCGGCTATCAATCGTTGTAAAGGCTGCCACATAAACCTTATCCGACACAGAGTCGAACGGTAGACCTAAACAAATCGTATAACTTAGAGTCCAGAACAAAAGGACCACAAATCTCTAACGGCAGCTCGAACATTTCTTAATTAGACACTTTTTATTGAACAACAAATTCGGTTAACTTTAACAAAGGATTCTAAGAAAATAAAAATAAATTTGATTCGTGACGAATCACGAAGGTGTTTCGCCTGATCCCTCGTAACCCTTTTTGTGACTCTGACTAATCTAGAGATGGCTCGAGGTTTTTAATTAAAGATAATGTAACATAGCAGCACGTAACCACTGCGCAACTACGCCGTTTAGGGTTGTACCGAACTCCGCCAATAAGTTCCGGACCGAAAGGAATGTTCAATTAGAACCGACTCATACTTGACGATAATGAATCAAGTGAGTAAAATCTATATTTGATACAATTTAATTACTTTTGTCAGTTTTTGACTTTGACTTTGTCCGTATCAGCGCTGAAATTAATATTTTAGTGGGTACTTCACTCGTCAATCTAGTTTATTATAAACCGACAGCCCTGCGTGGTGAGGCGTACGGCGGTAATTAGTAGAAAGCGCTCTCGAGCATTGTGAATAGCATCAACAATGTAGCCGGTAGCCGCCTCGCCACCTCTTCCTATATTCAATTAAAACACAATGCCTCAACAACTGACCACTTCGACAAAGAAAACAACCTCACTCATCTCCGCACAAACTAATTCATCTCACTATATGGACCTTGAATTATACGTAGCGCGCTATATGCTGTTGAACGCGAACTTTTATTGGTTTTTACGACAAATTATCCCAATCGTGATCATTGAAAATGACTCGACATACAAGACGCACGTCTCGGACGGAACCTTTCTAACTCATTGCCCAAAAAGTTACATTAAGATGGTCGTTAATAGTCGCCTTGATTACCATCTAAGTTGAGTGGTGAACGATTATTTCGGAGTCGGCTTCTTGATGCGAGAGAAATAAAATGTAGGCGCACGCGTCGCCACCGGGTTACGCTGTCGTTAAGAAATTACCGGGCGCGCCGTCGACGCCGCCGATTTTATCGATGGAATTTATCGTCGACACTGGTCGACTCGCGCGTGCGCCCTTCCCTATCAATGCGCATACAATATATGGGCGTTTAGAAATCTCCAATATGATCCTCTGATATCTACAAAAAGTCTTCATCTTGTTAGATTCTCATCAACGGAAGTACCTATTGCTAGTGTCAACATTACGGACGGACAAACAACTCTACATTGAATTCGAATAAATTCTGTTCATTAATTTGTTGTCAAAACAATTTCTCCGATTTAATTTATTGAGAGCATTGGTGAGGTGTGTGTGTGTGCGCGGTGTGCGCGGGCGCAGCACGGTAGTAACGAGTGTATAATTATTGTTGGCCGCGGCGCCGGTAGCCGAAAGGCCGACTCATCGTAATTTGATGGCGTCGGCCGGCCCGCCCCGCCGCTGCCGACAAAAAACTAATTAACAGAGATGGACCACGAGATAGCCACCTCTACCTACTATGTTGCATTCGCAGAACAAAATAAAACACTGTGAAACCATGACGATGACATTCAACCTGGTCATTTTTGTGATTCATTTGCTCATACCGCGTCGTGTTAATTAGAAACCAGTTGTGGCGTCTTAAACTGCATTCCTTCTGAGACCTAGTGGGAAGCCAAACTAAAGGGATCCTAAGCCTAGCATACTCAGTGTCAAATTACCATAGAAACCTGTCGCTTTGGTTTATGATCGTATAGATCGTATATCGCTGAACGTTTTTATGGCTACCTACTGCGCACTTAAAGTTAGATATATATGGACACCCACATGCGCGTATATGTAGATGTGTTTATAGGTATACATAATGTGTAAAACATGCGTGTCGGTTGTTGCCGGGCTCACTTGGTGATAGATTGTCGTCATGATGGATCGCTCAGCCCGCCAATGGTGTCCGCGCCGACCGCAAACACGACACTACGCTCACTACTTACTTGTTATTGCTGCTTGCTAGCCACCTTAACAACATTGGAAAAACAGATTGGACTCATTCTACTGTTAATAGCATTAAAGAAATCCTATTGATTTCGCTGATCTCATAAGATGTTTTTTATACATCGTGCTACTGCCAGCGCATTACTGGCATACGTCCTGGTAATTACACGAAATCTCGACTATAAAGTCAACAATGAATGAACCATGGAAAATTATTTGGTAGCGGCCAGGACACGGTTGCTCGATTTCCGAAATTCGATAACCAGCCGCGACGCGTCAACAAGTCGAACTTAATCATTTTAAATATGTACTTTTAACCCTGCAACTGTATTGTCGCTGACGTGACTCGCCATTGTTTGCCAGTTTTATACCTTTTAGTGAACGCTCCCAAACGTAGATATATTATTACGGCAAACAGGCAAAGCGAATTCCTTACCACTTTGATTCGATGAAAACATAACAATTGATGGTATCTGAAAACAATGAATTATGATGAGATTCACACCATTGTTTAGACTGTAACAAAATCAACGACAAAAAAGTTTCGAGGAGTGCTAATTAACGGTTTTTTGAAATAGAATGCGACCTCGCTTTGATTACACAAAATATGATTGTTTTTTGGCGGCGCCGAAATCGGACGCTTCATTAACACAGGGACACGGCGCGACCCAAAGAAATGTCACGTCAAAATCGTTTTCCGAGAAGCGTAGAGCTACCGGAGCCGAAAGGGAATTAATAAATACAAAAGGGTTATAAAAACTGTGACAGAATTAAGAGCGGGCGCGTTAAAAAATGGAGGTGCGACTGCGACGCGAACAAGTGAAACATAATGCGCGAAACAAAGCAGCCGGAGCGAATGCCTTAAATCATTTTTAATTATGTTATGGCGCGGGCGCGGGTGCGGCGCGCTGCGTATGCGCACGGCTTGGGTTACAACGGCTGCTGCGCGCGCACACTAATCACGCGGCGGCGCACACGTATCTGTCCGTCCGATGCGTGACCCCGTCACTAGACCCAAGCCTCACCTACAGGGATTATGATCATAGAAAAACTTTATGGAACACCGCCTCTAAGGATTTAATTACCGTCATACTGATGTGCAAACGCAGGAATGTGGGTGCCTGATTTTTTTATAACGTTAATAGATATAAACAAAGATACTTACAAATCAATTATATCGGAGCAATCGTAGACTATATAAGCTTTAGCACACCATGAGCGAAACTCCAATTAGGCGACACAATGCACACTTCGTAATTATGAGCACAATAAGTATTTAGAGCAGTGTATAGCTGATGAAGCTCCGGCAGGATAGGCAGACGCGATTAAGGATAACTTGGAGCATCGTATGTGATCATGAATCTCAGCATTACGGCAACGACAAACAGATAATTGATGAACTTTAAATTAATAGCCAGTGACGTCATAAATTCTCGAAAATCCGCAACTCAAATTTCATTCTGGGCACCGCATTACTATTTTACAATTCTGTCTCTCAAAATGAGCTTAAAGCTTTCAGGGAAGTGTTTTAGTGTGTGTTGTGTGAAAAACAAGCGATTTAAGAGTCATACGTAACTCGGTGACTCATTGTTGGCCGGTTCTTATTTCACGGTAGCTTAGCGGGTTACTAGCGAACCTCGTTCGACGGTATGTGGTGCGCGCTTTGATTCCACGATAAGCCAATCCCGAAAGTCTGATAACTAGTATTTCTTTTAGAACCGCGAACCGCCTTGCAAAATAGTGGTACTCAGCACCGTCCAGTCAGACTGGAAACGGACCCCACTATTGTCGGAAACAGACTAGGCAGATTACTTAAATACGACATTGATTTTCCAAAAAAACCGGCTAAGTGCGAGTCGGACTCGCGCATGAAGGGTTCCGTACCGTCGTATTAGGGGAGCCCCCTTTTATTTTTAATTTATTATTATTATTTTTTGTTATAGCGGAAACTAAAATACACATTCTGTGAAAATTTCAACTGTTTACCTATTACGGGTCATGTGATACAGCCCGATGACAGACGGACGGACAGCGGATGCTTAGTAATAGAGTCCCGTTGGTTACCCTTAGAATACGGAACCCTAAAAATATTGATTTTAATTTTGAGGTATGAAGAAGATCGTGCTTCTTTGCCATTTATCGAAATGTTGTCTAAAATAACGCCCAACCTACGTCAACAGAATATTTATTCAGGTCGTACTAAAGTGGCTGTGGGTAGATGTCACATGAAATAATAGTCCTATACGGAATACTAAACCGAAAGCTGTCTTCAAAATTCTTAGAAAAGGGAAATAAAGATTTGGTTCACAAAGCTAAATGATAAAAAATATCTAGCAGTGCTATTTCCCTCTCATAGACCTGTTTCCCTGCAGTGGGAACATTATAGGCTGATTATGCTATGCTGTATTATGCTATTTCCAGTTGATAAACTGAATCTCGCATTAAACAAATCAATTTGTTCTCCAAAGAAATCAAAAATTTTGCAAATACTTGCCTGCCAAAAAGTTACAAAGAAGTTTTAAATTAGAAGTCACATAAGAAGTGTAAAAAAGTCATTTTTTCAAATTAGGCTGATATGAGCACTTTTTGAACGTCAAAGTTTACAAGAGTTAGTCCCCCAAAACCCCCACCCTTCGCCACTTCCTAGTCCTTTCGAGGAGAGCCAGCAAGAACAATAAAACCGGCTGGACGATAATTTATATTTAAATTCTTACGAGCTGAAAAATCGGACTAAAGACCTTCAAGTTCAAGAAAACGATGCGCATAGAACTTCTGATCTGAACAAAAATCTGTCGTAGATATGCATCATCATCTGCTTAGCCTTTTCCCAACTATGTTAGAGTCGGTTTTCAGTCTAACCAGATGCCAGCTGCATCCGGTTAGACTGGAAGCCAGTATTTAACAGTATTTTTTACCAGTATTTTACATGCAGCGACTGCCTATCTGACCTCCACAACCCACTTAGTACTGGGTAATACGATACAAGCGCGGCTTAACCTTAAGATCGACCCGAGCGGCTGTTATTATTTAGCCACGAGCTATGCATACCTGAAAATAAGCCTAAACAAGCAAAAAGAGGTTGGATAGTTACAAACTATGTATTTGTTATTCCAAAAACACTACACGTTTACCTGAAATTAAAGGTCGCACCATAACCGTCCGAATGTCCACACCCCGCCACATTCCTAATGGTAAACAAACAGCAAGAGTGCTCTGCGTCGGATTCCAGCAGAACGTCTCCTGATGTGATATTGTACTGCAAATATGCGCTTCCTGATCTTTTGAAGCACCAGTGTTGATATCAGGCAGAAATTGAGAACTGAACCAATACATACAGATTACATCATGCCTGTAAACCCCGAAGCGTTCGGCAGAGGAGTACTCACAATTCTTCGGGGTTTTTTTGGTCCCATGAAGTAAGGGTCGAGCCAGTTGCCATAAACCAGACACAAAACTAGACTCCGTGCTGCTGGAATGATAGAAAAAAAGCCAATAACAATTTGCCTGACCTGGAAATCGAACCCAAGACTTCATGCTCAGCAGACTTAGCTTCTCAACAATACTTTTAATATTGGAAGATAGATAAAAAAAAAGTTGATATCCTGTTAGAAAAGGAAACTCAAAGGCACACCTAGGAATATGGCAGGTTAGAGTATTCCGTAGCACCTGTAATGTTGAAACAGCAGGTTCTTCATCTAGCTTTATAAGCCCTCTGATACATGAAGGGTGTAAATAAACCCTTAACATAAACGAAAGGCACTTGTTCTCCCCATCACTGCGATTATTTTTTTGGTTCTAGACCTATAACCTTTGACCTTTTTGGTTCTATACCTGGGAACCTTCTAGTTACAGAGATATTGGGGGTCAAAGTTCCAACTTTTTCACAAGTTTTTTTTTTAATACATGTTTTTAATGTAAGATTTTTACTTTACACACCTCCACGACCCTCGTACTATTCAATCTATTCATCAGCACAATGCTATGAGTGCTTTCCATCGAGTCCTACTGTAAAACGTGATTTTTCACTCCAAAAAAAGTCGATTCCCAGCAATAATTTTTGCGTAAAGTTACTTAGTGTGATGTACAGAATGCTGTTTACACCCGGTATGAAGCAGTAGTGTTAAGGTGGAAGCGCCAGGGTAGCCCGCGAAATTCAAATTTCCCATTTAATGACTATTTCATGAAAAAGTCATTCAATGGGATTATTTGAGCATAGAGGTTGCATTGATGAGTTTAATGATTATTACTCTGTAAAGCCATATTTGTTACGGTCGCGAGTCATATTTTAATCAACATACAACCTGACACTGACCTGTAAATTGCAACAAAACATAAGAAAATTTAAATTTCGCGGGCTACCCTGGCGCTTTCACCTTAACATCAATCAGGAAGAAAGAACTTGGAAGCACCATCTTAGGATTCTGACTAAACTAGGAATATGTCAGCTTTAAGTGGTCCGCGACCTTGATCAACTCCAACCGGAATACCTTGTAAATTGCCTATAACCTGTACCTCGGTAGCTCTCTCATAAATATTTAAAAAAAAAAAGACTCCCATCTATTTTCAGCCTACGTTCATCACATCCGCAGACTGGGGTGTCGCAATGTCGTGCTCACGCGCAGGCCACTGTCAACTATCCGTGAAATTCACCTCAACCACCGCAGTAGCCACGACACGATTGCCAACCACGTACGGTGCACTATGATAGAATTGTTGGTTTACCTGAAAGCACGTGGATTTAACATCCTTTGATAAAAAAAACAACGTGTAAAAGATCTTTGCCTTAGGTTTTTTCTGTTTTAAGTACCAATAATGTCGTACATGTTAATGTACGATACTCTTTGAGTAACCAGGATAAATAATACAGGATTATTATGTTATAAATTCGAAGGGAAAAACAAGACCCATTTTTTCATTATTTGCTTGCGAGGTTAAAATAGGGCTTCGATCACCAAGTTAGATATATTTATTAGGGGACATCTGGAGGGTACGCACGCGCTAATTTGCCACATCAAACCGATATCGGGTACAGTCGCCAGTGTCCGCGTTCGGAATGCATGACCGATCGGCCACGGGGAAAAAGCGCTCGCTCGCCGGTGAATGAAGCGATTAGCGCTGAATGGTCGGCCGGCACGCGGAACAAAACGCCTGGCACGACGCGCGCGCATCCACGCCGCGCTTTGTCTCAGCTGACTTGACCCGTGCCCCGGGTAAAAACCGTGCCTGACCAAAAACTAATAAAAAGCACTAAAAAACACCATCGAGCTGTTTTTAATTGGGGAAAAAATATAGCTGGCCACGTTTTTGTCGATTAAAACGACTCGTCTAGTTCTTCTTAATGTATTATTCTTGTTACGCCGCGGAGTATTTTAATGCAGATGAAGATGCTTGTCCTCGTAATGATGTTATTCCTACATCGCCACGTTTTTGTGTAAAATGCCTCGGATGCCCCTACCGTTCTATTTTTAACATGAATATATTTACAGAGTCATTAAATCGTTTCTACACAATTGCACACGATCCGTATCCGATTGTGTTTTTTTGTGCAAATGGGTACACAGCCCTCGACCGTTACGGGAACGTTTCTTCGACGGATTCGCTAAATTCGTTGCCTGAACGCGAGATCTCGGTAGAAAATCCGCTCGTTTAGGATAAATCCCTTAGGTAACAAGGCGTTTGTTAGGCGAGCGCGCGAGTCGCGAGTCGGCGCTAATTTAAGCCGGGGCTGTGAGCTCGCGCAGGCTCCGCATCTCATTTACCTTATTAAGCGGGAGGCTCGCGGCCGGCCGCGTCACTCAACGTCACTCGCGCTGCTGCGCGGACGCATAAACACCTCCTTAGCTACCGTCTATCGCCTCTCTAATCGGAGCCGCGCACACGCACACGTACTCGCCTCGCCAATGTTGTTTAGCACTTCGCAATGCCTAATGAATAGATCGTAACTCATCAATTACGAAAGTATCATGACACCATGCAGATACTATCCGCGAAGGCTGCAGCGTAGCAATGATTCATGCTGCTAAGTAAAATTTTCCATTTTAGGTATCAACATTTAAGCTCCTCGTTTTTTTTTTCTGCGACTGACATTTAGCTGAACCTTTCAGACACTCTTTTAATAGACTTACAAAAACTTTTGCACGTGATGAGAATGGAGATTAAAAATGGGCGAAGACTAAAAATAGTTTAGATTTGTGGGCGCTGAAAGCCGGGCGGCTAATGGTCTCATTGGTACTGCAGTCGGGATAAATCTCGGCTCCCGGCGCAGGCGGTGTTTCAGTAATGAGCTAATTCGGCATGCGCTCGCCTCTCTCCTCACATAACATACGTGGGATCTAATGCTGCTGGGAATGCGGAGAATGCACTCCGCACGATCGTTTTCATAACTCAGCGAAACATTATCTACTTGGCTTGCGATTAGACATTCTGAGAATCATAATCGTTGAACTATAAATAGGTGTGCGGTTATATTGTTCCATGGGCTGAATAAGAACCATCCAGTTAAGCACATTCGTCGGATTTCGTAATAACGTCTGACCGGTTCAAACAGTGCAAAGTCATTTAATCTTAAAACAAAAGAAGATATATGTACTTACTTAAATACAATGTAGTATGTACCCACAATCAAACCAGTAGAATAAAGTGTGAAGCGAGATAGCATCGCAAAGACAATAGGCATTGTTTCTGAGTGTAAACAAGAAACGCTCCGACCAATCGGACGGCTTTCCACGGCTTGCGAGCGAGAGTAATTAAAAATTCAAATTAGAAGCGTCGCCCCTCGCGCGACGCGGTTGGTGATTACACAGCGTTAATTACCAACGACCAATTAAACGCCGGGGCGACAGAGCGGCACGTTTAGCCGGCCAATGGGGGCGCGTCGCTGAAGCGAGGCGTGGTAATTAAGACGAAGCGAAAGGGTTGTGATTTTCCGGGCGTTCTCGGGGGCGTGCAATTAATCACCGCCCGACGTGAAGGAGTGCCGCCGCCACTCCCTGTCTGTCCACATTGTTTTAAATAGCCGTTAATGTAACAGCACACAATACATACTAAACGTTTATTTAATATATGGTCTTACAACAACCAAATCAACATTATTGTTGCTAAAGGAAAACCGTCAAAAATCATGCAACTTCTCTCTGATTTTGGCGCACCTCCGAAGCTTTTCGTGGAAGTGAAAATTTCATCTTTATTTCACCTTCGCAGGAACTTAATATAGAGCTACTGAGTAAATAAAGATCTAAACCGACTTACGAACCCTTCAAAGAAACAATAACGCAAGTTTATTTGCATGCAGCGATTCATTGGGACGTAAAACAGGTGTAGGTGGAAGAATTGGGCTTAGGGTTTAGTGGCTCCGAACGACCCGGGGGCACACAACCGAGCTCACTGAGGACTTGAGTGGCGACAGGTTTGTAGCTGACTGTAACTAGTTGGAAATAACTGGGTATGTTTGATGTGGAAGTTGATGAGTAATGCTTGACTGCTCTCAATAGAAAAATCATAGAGATTGCGTTAGGGAATGGGCAACTACAGTATTTTCTCAGTTTTTGTGCCTTGGGGCAAATTTCACTGTTGTCTTTGTTTCGACAATTCAATAGTGCCTGTAACTGGCCTACTTGAAATTATTGCTTTGATTTTGATTTTTTGATTTTTAATCTTAAACTAAGTTATATGTCCTACTTTTAGGCCCGCGTACACCACGAATCGCGTTTAACACCAAACATATTTAAAACATCATTCTGTCTCTGTCATCTTTAAACGATTGATAGAAACAACGATGTTTTAAATGCATTCTACGTTAAACGCGTTTAGCGATTCCTGGTGCAACCGGGCATTAGACTTTGCTTCCAAACGATAATTTGAAAACATCACTGTAAAGTAACTATTTTCTCAAAACTATGTTAATTTTCTGATAATAAAATTACCGAAGCCTCTATAAAATATAATTATCTCGATTCTTAAAAAGAAAACAGAGCTACAACATTCTGCCCGTGGCAGGTACAAAGTCTCGCTCTCGAAAAGAACAAACATTCGTTTCATTGTTGGGGGCTTACAACACTGTTATTAACAAAGCCGATGAAGTATAAATGATCCGCGTAGCCATTTCTGAAAGAGAGTTATTCCAGCCTCCCCCCCCCCCCCGCGCCGGCACACCGCGCGCCCCTTGCCTCCCCCGCCCGTCACCGGCAGAAGAAAAATGCTAACACGCCCCCGCGAAAACTATTAGTTATTTTGGCACCCCCACAACCCTCGCTTCCTTCGATTATGAACCACTACACATTGTGTTTTAAGAGGTCACATGCTTATTAGGTTCAATCTACTAGTCACATGACAGTGACGTTTCTTACACCATCGTGATCATAGTTACAAAATGCAGTCCATACTCCGTATAGTGCAAACCTCCTCAGTCGTAAAATATTGCTTAGGGAAAAAGGGGTTGTATGTAGTAGCAATAAGGGCTGGCAATCTGTCACTACCTACGTAAAGTATTGTTATGCGATCAAGTTTCAACCCTATTTTCTATGCCAAACGAGATTGTATTTAGTGCATGCCTATCCAGTATCCAAGAAAATCTCGTTTCTCTCTCTTCTCAAACATTAATCGTAACTACACTTAGGTGGCATAACGTCATAAGCGACACTGTAACCACAGTGTACTTAGAAATCTCATAATAGATATTCAAAGAATACAATGCTACATTTTTTTACCAATCTCGATAGCGATACGTTCGTAAGTATTGGCAAAGTGTCTGTCGCCAGAGCGCGTCACATTTAATATGTATCGAGATCGATTCGGATCACCATACGGAGAAAATCCGACTGATAAGTTATTTGGATCCAATCTGGAGATTGCAAAAACGACTCTAAAACATTGGGGGGGTTACAAAAAGCCGGCTTAACACTTAAATCTCGCGTTGCAGACAAGTTGATGAAATTCAAAACAAGATAAAGAATATGGGCCATAAAAGTTTTATTGCTGTTAACTTATTTATGAAGTCGGCTACATATTTAAATGTGTACTTACGTCAACTGTAAGTACATACACACTAACTTAACATAAGCGTGGTATTGTGTGGTATATTGCGCATTGAGGCATTCTTCCTTGGCTACCGTCTTTTCTAATATGTTGAGGAGAAACGGTGTTACGAATGTGTTTATTGTATGAAGGACTTTTTAGTTTGGAGACCAGAAATATACCACATGGTACGATTTTTGGACCAATATTATTGCTGGCCTAAAGTCGCAGAAAGTTTAAAGTAACTGAAAAAATAAGATATGAAGGGGATTTAAAGCCCGTTTTAAACGCCCTTATTTTATCGTCTAGTAAGAGATAACAATATTTCTCGAAAAGTCATCTTAGATCTGGACCATTTTCTTCAACATAGCATCTCGCAGCATACAAAACTACACACCTCATTATGTGTGCCATTGACACAGTAAAAGAAAAACAAGTGAGTGTGAAAACAAATATGTGTTCAGACGCTTACATTTCCTGGTTTTCATGTTCATTTTCCTTAAGGAGTTCGGTGGAACCCCAACCATACGTAAGGTATTGCTATTCTTGAGTTTTGCTTGACTTAAACCGTGCTGCCGATATACAAACACACCAAGATTTGGAACGATTAAGACCTTGATTATAATCAATTCATTAATTATTATGACATCGCAAGATTCTGATTTTACTCTGGATTTTACTAGGGCAGTATGCACAAGAAAGGGGAAGACTGTAAATACTTAGCATATGGTAAATCCTGGCTGAAATGATGATGATGATAATGTGGGCAAGAAACCTTATCAATTTCCTTATAAATTGTTACGACTCTTGCGATATCCACGTGAAACGATAGAGAATCCTTTGATTCATCAACAATATATTAAATACAAGAAGGTAATTTAATTATTCTCCTTATTGAACTTTTAAAGGTACTCTGGCCCATTTATTCAAATTCAAATTCATTTATTCACGTATAAATAGAGTAAATACAATCGGTGGTTTCCATGTTACATTATTTGGTCTTATAATTCTATTTAGCCTGTGGTATGGCATGTGAATCGTTTGATATGTGAAATGTCGTATGTGATTAAAGATATCATAACCTAAAATACCTAAAGCAAAAAATGATCACTTGCTATTCTATCCTACATATTTAACGTATTCGATCACAGTCCGGTCTATGTGGATGAGATACGCAAACACGTCCCAGTGCGCCCTCCCATCTGTCATAGACGCTTCCGACGCACGACCTCTTGCTTAATTGACCTCCCTGTCCACCCTGCATGTTTATATCTAACCTATATAATATACGCGAAACGGCGAAACACATACGGACACTGGGAGACAAATACTAATAGTGAGATGAAATGGATTTACGGGGTATTTTTTTTATTCTGGTCACACTTTTTCAGTTACATACATAAAGGAAACTTTAGGACAGTGACAAAGGAAAACTAGATGTTTGATTTATAGACGTACACGAGCTATTTCAATAGCTGCCCACGACAAATATAAAGAGGTTATATTATTCAAATTGGACGTACTTTGTGAAAGTGGCGGATGAATGCATGTCAATTACTCTAACGTTGGCAGCGCGTACCATGTGCTGTGTGTTGGTACAGTTGTTTGTGTGGCCACGACACATGACAAAGTTTCCGCCGCGGAGACGAGCTGTAGGTAATGTAACAACACAGCGGATGACCACTTACATAACATACACACAAAAGGCCAACACTCGCTGCACACAAATGGACTTAGTTTGCACATACGTTGAATAGACAAAGCACACAGTCACATGAGGTCATCTCCCCTCATTAGGTGGTTAGTTTTCCGGGCGTGTCCGCAGACTCCGGGGGGGTGAGGTGCACGGGGTAGGTGGCAGTGGAAGGGAAGGGGGGTGCTGGTAGACGGGAAGTTACTTAATTAATCCCCGCGCGGCCGCCATTGGCCAGCGGGATGTGCGGGCGGGCGGACGTCTCATCGCCCACGCGTTAATTGGGCGGGAAGGCGCACAGATTACAGCAGCGGTTCCTGTTAATGAAACCGGACTCTCGTACCTACTGAAACTTACCCGTGTCACTTATATGTTGCTATGTAGGGAGCTAGGAGGCGTTGATGAAATGTGGCTACTCCTAGAGACTTGTAGGTAACATGTCTAAAGCTCTAATTAGTTACTAACTAACCGCTTTTGAAATAACTGAATCTTATACATTTAGAAACACGAGACCTTCTCGAATCTTGCGCATTCTTGGGTAGGTATCAATATTTCATGAGATTCTAAACAGCTGTCCTCTAAAACCTGTCAGATATTCTGCTTAAATAAGTTCAAAGACAAAGTTTATATTTCTAACATTCAAACAGAGCTTAACGAAAAGGAAATGAAAAAAGTCGCGCATGGCGCTGTTGAAGCGTTAATAAATATTGTAGTAGGGAAGGAGTTGACTCGAAACTAATATTGCTCTCGTCGCGTCAAGTGAACGTATAAAGCTCAGATTTAGCGTGAGCCGAGGGCTGAGCAGGCGCGAGACGCCCAGGTAAAGTACCTACTTACACCTCGATATACGAGGAAACGTAAATTATAATATTGTGTGTGTCGGTGCTAACCCTCTCGCGCTCACGTCGCGCCCCGCGTGTGTGCGCGCCCACTGAAAGAAAAGCAATTTCCTCCGGGCGGCGGGCGGCCGCTGGGGGTTGAGGTCTCGCGCGAATATAATTTTGTTCATTTTTTTTCATTCGGGCGAGTTAATTCGGCTTCGCGGCGGAGTCGGCTATTGATTAGGGCGCGTCTTACGTTTTAATTTGTTTGCGCGCGCAGCCAGCGATGCACCCGCCGAGATGAGCGCCCCCTTCGCCCATCTCGTGCACCCCAAGACCCCAGCATGTCCTAATGAGCCTCTAACTACGCCTAGTGTAATCAAGAGCCTTTTCATAATCACGTTTGCTCTCCACATGTTTATCTGTATCTTTTATGGAGGCTCTCGTCCGAACGTCTCGCTCTTGTTCACACTTGAAGCGAGACCCCTACACGTTGTTGAGCGGTTTCAGGGTTGCCCTTTTGTGGATGACCGATATATTATTTTTGGACGAAAATACTCATACGGTAAAATGTTGCAAGATCATAATGTCCGGTGTTATTTAAGTGTAAGGACGCAGAAAGGGAGGTAAGTAATTAGTTTGATGTTAGAGATAACTTTTAATGCGGAGCTATGCTTTTGGAGCAATCTTAATTCTACAAAAGAATTTACAATTCTATGTCTTAGCAGATTATTCAAATCAAGGGCTCTTTATAATACAGCGACTAATATTAATTGGGTCACAACTGAAACTTATTAGGAAGATATCGTTCCAAGTTTGATTAAACTACATTTTCATAAAGTAGTCATTACACTTACATAAGATTAAATAGTCATGACTTGTACCCACTATTCTGTCTGTAGACACCCAACATATGCCACAGTAATATGTACCTAAGTACCTTACCCACACTTTTCCCATTAGGTACATACAGGCGCACTATCAGACACACACTTGATCATGATAGTGTAATTAACGGTGCATCGTCGGTGCGGCTCGGTGCGACGCCATTGGTCATCCCTCCCACCCCTGGGCAGCCACCCCGCCTCCTCCCCTCGAGCCCGGCCACCTCGCCTCACCCCCCCGCACGCCTGCCTGAAACAACGCCGGCTGCATGTGACACATTAGTAAATGAGACGACATTCGTTACCGGAGCGGAGCGCAGTAGGAATTTCCTCATTGAAAGCCTGTGGAGTTGATGGTTCAACGCAAAATGCAATCTCTAGTAAAATGTTGGCGATCTCTGCTTAAGTGGGCAAGTGATTGCTGGGTTGTTAACCGTTGATGTGTCTACCTGAAAATATTTATTGTAAAATTGTAGTGGAAGTCAGTCTAAAACCCTTTAGACTGATTTTAAACAGTACTTTATTGAGAAGGATTTCGATTAAATTTGGAACAATGCTGACTTAAGTCTTATTAAGTTGGCAATTATTACAAAAGTAAGTTTAATTTATTAATTAATAGTAATCAGGTTTTACCTAATGCAAGTAAAGAATCTTGAGTCGTGATTCCATTCCCCTTGGCTGCAACACGTCTGGTACCTTACCTACGACTTCTTCTACTTCGACTTTTGCCAGCTTCAATTATCTTTAGTTTTCACCTGTAAAATAAAAAGTAATTTATATTAGCGTGTCAAAACATCCGTTTACCGAATTTGGGTAGTGTCTGAGGTCTCGGGGCGAAGCGCCTCACTCAATAAATGCGGAGGCCGCCGCGGCCGCCTCCGCTCGGCCATTAAGGCTCGCGATAGTGGATACTCTTCGGGGTTCACTTTGTTTTATTACTTTCATTTTATTGTTTTAATTTGTGTGCGGGTGCGCTATTTGCGTGCGCGCAGTTTGTCGCGCGCCCCGCCCACCGCGCAGCGGCCAATCGCGCGCGTCCCGCTAACGAGGTGCCGTCGCGCCCGCACCCGCCGCGCGCCACGCGCCCGCTGCGCCCGCGCAGCCGCGCCGTCGCGCCGCACACGCACAGACATCGCGACAATGCTCATTGTTTCAAACTATTCTTATTTTGTTTTAGTTAGGTCCACCTCGCCGGCCGGCATCGCCTCCCACCGAGCGATAATTTCAATGTCGTCGCGTATATTGTGATATTGACTGAGATTCCACTCTCGCCATGTTTTATCGTCGGAGGCGCGTTTCGTCAGAGCTACTCAATAAGCAATAAACCATTCGCCTCCGAGGAGTTATTTTAAACCCTGACTGGGACTCGAATTGAGCCCACGCCTTTACACCTTTTAAAGGTTATTGTGTTTCCGAAACGCTCAAGATATAAACATTCAGCAGCCTCACAAACATTCACATCTTCAAGTAAACAAAACACAAATAGACGTTTTGGAATACAATAAGCAATGTGTACAATTATATAACCTTACGTAGAGGCACTCATTTTACATAATTCCCGAGTCATTTAAATTCGAAGGTTATGGTTCCTAATAGATCGTTAATATTGTCAACAATCCGTGTGATATTCAAAGCAGAATCAGACACGACACCGCCACGAATAATATTAGGGGGAAACTAAGCAATTGATAGTAAAAATGGGCGTCGAAATAGAAAAATATCGTCGGACGCATTCGTGGCCTGGTAAAATATTCAATCGGGGCAATTCGGGTCCGCGTATAAATTCGGTACCGCCATTATTTGTAGCGCGTCCTCGCGACCGAAAATCGGTACCTACATTGATAGTCGTCATTTTTCTTGTAGGTATCGTTAATATTTTACGGGTGCGTGTCAACGGTTTATGGGCCCACTCTTAACACTAAAACGTTTTAGCCGTGCTCTCATTGTTTATACATTTTACTATCCACTTTTTATAGTTTATTGCAGCTTGAGTGCTGTTCGGGGTTATGACACCGCGTAACGTTCGGGTGACGTTCGATTGTATGCCATAGAAGTTGATTTTTATTGCGCCCTAATGTCAGACGGAAACTTTTGAAATTATCATGTGTATATTTGGCTGGCCCGTCAAGCTGTAACCAGGGGCGCTGTGGTGGCGTGCCCCGGTCTATCCACCAGTAACTGCCCAATAAACGTACAGCAGACTGCGGTATGATCATTTACTGACAATGAAACTCCACTCGCATTACTATACTGTACGAATTTCGCAGTCTATAAGGGTCTTAACAGCTGAAAAACTGTAAACCTACAAGGTTCTAGGGTTTCCCAAGTTAATTTCTATCGCATTACATAATATAATTCGTTTCACATAAAACGGCGCTATCGTAAAACACATAACAAGGACGGGGTCTTATCTAAGTGTAATTATCCGTCCAAGTTTGCGAGCTGAGAGAAAGAATTGCTGGAGAGCGTGTGCATGTGTGTGTGTGGGGGGTGGAGCAGTGGGGTGTGGGGGTGTAGGCTCACATGGGACGCGCTCTAATGAGGTGCCTGAAAGCGACAATGTCTTTGAGTAAAGCAAATGTGTAGGTATCTACATAAAGGAGGGCTGCCTCCTAGCTACGCTCTATTTTAATGTGTATCTAGTGTACGTTTACGATGAATGTATACAGCGCTATGTTGTTTTAAGCTAGTTTCAGAATAAAGATTGTTACAAAATGAATTTGGATATAATGTTCTCTGCTCATATATGTATATTACTTTATACGTAGGTATTTCTTAATGTATCTGTACCTACCTATTGCAGAAACACGTGGTTCTTAAATATTGGCAATCAAGACCCGTGAAACGGTGCGTAGGTAATCAATCAGTATAACAATGCCTAATAAGTATGAGTTATTACAAAAGCCATGACACGATAACACAGAACACCTAGCCAGGCCTTGCAATATTGTTGACTCAGTTAATAGCCGAGACAATCGTTTACATAAGTCTCATTTTTCTTAAAAATCCTGACTACTTAGAGTTGTCTGGAGGGTATTATAGAGCATCATCTCCGCATGTAAGGTGTTGTAAATCAAGCATGTAGAACAATGCGAGGTGTGTGTGCGGTGTGACAGCGGCGGTATCCCTGTCCGTACGAAGCGCGAGGGTCGATTGCTCCTTCCGGTCCGGAGCCGGTTTTAATTTCCCGCGCGGGGCGGCGGGGCGTTAAGTTTAAACGGCCGGAGATGAGCCGCACACGTACTAATATCATGCACGGCCCGGGCCGTCGCCATAGCGACGCACACTCTTATGACGTGTGTGGCGCTGGCGCGGCCCGGGTGTGAGGCCGGGGGTAATATGATTTGAGCGCCCCCGGCGGGGTGTCGCGCCCGCTTGTTTGCTCTCCGATGCAATCGCGATACGAGCCCCGCCCGCGCCCCGGCCCCCGCCGGCGACACATCTCTCACCTCCGTCGTCGATAACCGCATCGGATTCCTTGTTGCAAGCCACCGCATTCTATTGAAATAGATACCCCGCGCCCGCCTATCCACCTACCTACTGCTCTACTCGATTTACACGTCACCCCGCGCCGCACAATTTTCAACTCCACTCGACAGACCGCGCTCTTCCGTGTGGTATCTGTTACCTATTACTTCATCGCCTCGAATACGTGGCTACCTACCTTCACTATGTTCACGATATGTCGCACTCTTTTTGTCAGAAGCTCTGAAAAGTACCCATTTTGAAAGTTTTTACTCCAAACGTGATGAGTAAAGTGTCACCTCGACAACGGTGCTTATCCTCGTTATGGTCCTAATAAATCAATCCGACAACACAGTAACAACCGCCGTCATATTCCCGCGATCTTTTTGCGTGTTGACTCAATCGTGTGTTGTCACATCGAGTGTGGAATCTGGCGAGTTTACGCGGCGGCCGGTGACAATTACGCGGTGCCGGTGCTCATTAGTTGCGGGCGCGCGGCCGCTTCATGTATCATGTATTGCGCGTCGCTCGCAGCGCCAGCCACCGACCAGACAATAAAGCAATCAATCGGCACCGCGCGCCTCCGCAAACGAGCTGCCACGACCAGCGACGAAGCTCCACCGTGTCCGAGGCGATACATATGTATCAAACTATACCTGTCGTGTAACGCGACTTAACTACGTGTTCTCTACTTGTTCGCTATCCGAAGATGCATCCGAGACGATCATCTCGGCAGGATACTCCAGTTTCAGACTTAGGTAACACTACCTCTAAGGCTTTCCTAATAGGGCATTGTGACTGAACGGTGTGCGCTGTTCGGGCCGCTGTAATTGCGGCGCGGACGCCGGAGGCCGCGGATAATGCCGTACGTGATATATGGTACTACGGCTAATAACAGAGCTCGAGCCCAGCGCCGATTATCCCTTTACCCGGCGCAGACGAATTCGTATCGATCGGAGCGTCGCTCGCTCTCAGCTAATGAGAGCGGGATTTACTACTCATTATCCACTTGTGTTGGTGCCGGGGGCGCGATGAAGACGTCGCGGGGTCGCGGAGCCGCGGGCGCACAATTTGCGGCCAGCGCCGGCCGCCGAGCCGCACCGCCACTCGCCCTAGCCCGCAGCGCGCTTTGTACTTGATCCCGGTAATTGCGGCACTCGCTGCACCTTCCGACGGCCACCACCACACGACCCACGCTAGTACTAGATAATTGCGCTATTGTTGCCTAGCTCAGCGACTAGCTCACAAATCGCTTTCAAGGAAGCTATCCACGTTTAAATTAGAAGGTTCAAACATGGAACGAACTTTGTTATTTGGACAATTAAGTTAGATAAGAAAATTAATAGTTCCATTGAATCGTGGTTGTAATATAGCATCGCATGTTCACTCCAGGCGGTGGAACGTTACCACACCCTGTTCTTTGAAGCAATTTTCTCATACCCCGTATTCATTTCATGATGATCCACTAGTTAGTTGAACGTTAGTCCTGCCTGCTAATATTTCACAAAAGAATATAATGTATATGATAACCATAGGTGTATGTAATGGTTGTTCATAAATCTCACAAAAATAATAGAACAGAACTATAAATGGACGATGCAGAACTCCGAAAGAATTATGGAAAATGAACTTCTAAACTAACACGTCTCCACCGAATCATTCTGTCAGAGTAAATATCCCTGAATCTCGAAAACATAGAAACGATGACACACTTTTAAACGTATATGAAACGATAAACCCTCCACCACCGATTTCACCACCACCAGATCAAAATTAGACCACGAATCATAGCCATAGCGAAATAGTTTATCATAGTATTCACCTTATAACGTTCCCACTGCTGTTAAACAAGATTTTAGAGTATGAGCCTAATCCACAACGCGGGCCAAGTAATGGTAGGTGGATAACAGTCATATCTTCGAATTTTCGATTCTAACGACATCCTAATTGCTATACAAAATTTTCCTTCACCGTTTTCATTTCTCAAAAATCTATACCTGTTTCATTGTTGCAGATGGCTGGGTCGCGGCTCGATGTTCGTGCTGTCCGAGGCACAAGCGCGCGCGCTGCTCCGCGTCACAGGACGCGGCATCGGCGCCGGCGCACTCGTCGACGTGGGCGCGGGCGATGGCGAGGTCAGCCGACGCTTCGCACACATCTACCCGAACAACTACGCCACTGAAATATCGGCCAGCATGAGGAAAACTCTGGCTGATAAAGGATATAAGTGAGTAGCTGATTATTATTTTGTTTTTAATAAAAATAATACCAGCCTATATCTAGCCCACTGCAGGCCTCTGCTCATGCAGTGGCTGCATGAGCATTGATCATCAAGCTTGCTCGAGATGGATTGGTAATTTACGTCCAGGTTACCTCAAGATATTTTTCTTCGCTGATGTCTGTGATGTCCAAGATAAACGTTTCTCGTAGGACATGATTCTACGAGAAACTGATGATGTGACAGGGCTGTCTTCCTAACTGATCCTCCTGATGCCGTCGTCATCTGCTTAGCCTTTTCCCTACTTCGGAGTCGGCTTCCAGTCTAACCAGACTCTATCCGGTCTGTTGCGTCTGATGTGTTAAGCGTTAATATCCGCCATGAAAAACCTAGTTTTTGCTGTTGTCATCCTAGCACAAACAAAGATTTAATTTTTCAGCGGGCTGACCACCCCTCTTTGACTTGCTGTATCAAGTCCAGAAATGGACATAGTAAGGCTAAAAATTGGATGACGTATGTTGGTCTACGAAAACGTCCAATGTAGAACATTTAATATTGAAAGTAAACCTTTTGAATTCCAGACTGCTAGACACGGAGACGTGGTACCACTACCGTCAATTCGACTGCATATGCATGCTGAACCTTCTGGATCGGTGCAGCAAACCAAAGACGATGTTGAAGCAAGCCAGGGATGCTCTCGCACCGGAAGGCATCCTCATGCTGGCGCTCGTGCTGCCGTATAAACCTTACGTGGAAGGTAAGACCTAAAACTTAACAGAAAAACATTGCAAAATTATATCACCCCTAGACACATCTTTGCCTACAGCCGTAATTGGCCTATAGAATAAGAGCCAGCAGCATCCAAAACCAAATCCACTTGAGAAGTCCAGGATTTGTAATCACCAAAACTAATTATTTCAGCATTCGGACAAATAGTATACCCAATCAGGTGTTTCTGCCATATAATAGAACTCCTTCCAGGCAGGATGGCCGTTATTTTTTTATTTAAAATATCACTTATGTGTGTATGGTGCCTAAACGCCCCCCTCCCCCTCCCCTTTGTTTCTTAAAACACAAATCCACTTTAATATACCAGTCTAAGAAATACCCGTTTTACTCTTCTTCCAGTGACACCAGATCACAAACCAGAAGAGCGTCTGCCGATCGAAGGCTCGTGCTTTGAGGACCAGCTGGCAGCCTTCGTCAAGTTCATGCGGGAGGAGGCCGGCTTCGACCTCGTGTCCTGGACCCGCGCCCCCTACTTCTCTGAAGGGGACTTCGCTCAAGCTTACTACTGGCTTGACGACTCCGTATACGTGTTCAAGCCTACCGCAGTAGACCCCACACCCTAAGTCTTAAAACAACGAATATTATACTCAACTATCTTATGATAGACTTAACTAAAATAACCATTTTTCATTAAGGACAAGTTTTTAAAACTATCTTTTGAATGTTAATGCGAACCGCTGTTGTGCAGTATACGTTTCTGAAATTTTAAACATACGTGCTATTTAAAATTTATAAGGTTTTTTATCGAATAACAGACTTTCGGGAACTTGATCACGGTATTAGAATTTTTGTACTTACATTAAATGTAAAATTTAATTAATCAGTTCCGTATACTGTATGCGCTTGCACATACGGGTTTAACTGTAAGGGGATTACGCAATACAAGCAAAGAATTTCATAATTCATAGGTTAGTTTAGTTTTCCTGTACTCTTTTATCAGCCATGTCTGCGCATACGCAATGGTCTAGCAAGTAATTGAAAGCAGAGAGGTATTGAGGACCTTTTAAACCTCCAGAAGATCATGTTCGACACTATTTGTATACCGGGGTGTTCACTCGATTCATTCAAGGTTTCAAATAAGCTTCTGGAAAAATCAAATAGACTTAATCATGGGAGTGGGGGAAGGACTTCAACCCCCTGTAGCCACCTCGGTCCTCCACTGTGGGGTGCATAAGATTACTTACATAATTACATTCCTAGTGTAGTGTATTCTATTGACATGCTTAATCATTTCAACATTATTTAAACGGTCGAACGCATTTATCGGTTTCGTGATGTCAATTTGAGTACTTCTAAGTATTTTTAAATATCCTGCCTTTTTATAATCTGCTGATAGTTTTTTTATATATGCTATCCTAATCATGTTAACTTTGTTGATTAATTTTTTGTTAAACCTAATGTAAATATTGTTTATAGAATTATTACATTATTTCGTTCTTGAAAACTTAACGAACGGTAGTGAAATCATCGAACAGAATAATTATATTTGTAAGATTATAATAATATTATCTGTAAAACTATTTATTGTACGCACATACTTGACATCGATAGATGTATTACAATATAATTGTCAGCAAATTATGTATATTCTGTACGTCATGTATTAACAGTAATAAGTATGAGAAATTAGATGTTTTGTACGTTTTCTACGGTATATTTATAATAATCTTTAATACATAACTAATTAAATACTCGTATAATCTGTTACCCGGAGTTGGTGAGACTAAAGTACTCTCTTGATACTCTCGATATTATAAAAGCATAAATAAGTATTTATTGTTTTATGTACTTAATGATTGTGCCAAACGTGTGGATATAGGACATTCCACGAATATATTGTTCAAGCTAGGTATGGTGTCTAATGTGTGTGTATGTTACTATCAGAGAACACAGATAGTCTGTTTCTGAATTAAGTGTTTTGAACAGTGGCGGAATTAGTTTTCAATGTATAGGCTGTACAGTGTTTGCCGCCCTTGCCTCTGCAATTGTCATGTCCTACATTATTTTTACAATCCAACAATTTCGTTGAAATTGCACGTAAAATAATTTTTGGGTATATTACCGATTACTGGTTGGGGGGCGGCGAACTAGCTGTTTTACTCTAGAATATGGAAGATTGCTACTCGGAATGTGCAATGACAAGTGAGAGGGGAGCGTCATCGGCAAAATTTGTTGCAGACTTCTATCTGTAAAACATCAGTAAACCGTCATGCCAAAATCTTTTTGATTTCTATGAGGTAACAAAAAACAAAAAAAAACGGTCCCCAAATTTGCCGTCCCAAAAATCTGCCGCCCTAGGTTCAAGCCTACTCAGCCTTCTGGTAAATGCCCCACCCCACCTGTCAAACGTTACTTTACCTACTTTCTTCTTTATCGTGTGGTTAGTGCCTAACCTGATGTCAGAGTTTTTATGCCGCCTTTAAGCCTCTGACTGACTACAGAAAAGTTGAAAGGAAATCGACTGTCTTGGTATGGACGTGTGATGAGGAATCGCATGTGACTAAAAGAGTGATAAATATAAACTTTGATGGATGGGAGAGGAAGACCAAAGAAACGATGGATTTTTTGTGTGAGGAACGATATGAAAGATAAAGAAGTAAATGATAGTGTGACGGCGCGGTTGGCGCAGTGGCTGAGCGATTGACTGCTGCGCTGCGTGTCGCGGGTTCGATTCCCGCACGGAACAAATATTTGTATGGCCTACTGGTAGTTGTTCCGGGTCTGGCTGTTTGTGTATGTGAGTTTAAATGTTTGTAAACGCACCCACGATACAGGAGAAATTCCTAGTGTGGGGCAACGTTATTAAAAAAAAAAAAATTGCATGACAGCGGAAAATGGAAGAAAAAAACGTGTTACGCCGACCCCAAGTAACATGGGACAACGGCAGAAAGATGATATGGGCCTCTGACTTGGTTTTGCATGCTGTCGAGAATTATCTGTCCTTTCTCCTCAAGATATATTCCTTCACCGAAGCAAGTGATAATTATACAATACGCACATGAATCCGAACTATCACAGGTGCGTGTCTTGGGTTTGAACTCGTGACCTATGACTTGGCAGTCTGACGGTCACACCACTAGACTATCACTTTACCTTTATACCAGGTATACCTTCGACTGCGAAGGATTACTGCAATTTTCTCCGTATCTTCAAAGTTGCTTAAGTACAGTTTGTCAGGTTCTCAACTTCAAATACTTCATTCAGAATCCGACAGTATCTGCTTTCTCTTTTTAATCATTCTTAATTGTAATTTATTTGAATACCTTTTCTAAGTATCTAATAATAATTAAGTGCGGTCGGCAATCATTCCGTTCTGTTTCAGTTGATAAGTAAGTTGATATTACTTTGTTACTTTCATAATAAAATTGATGTAATAATGAATGTTTAATAAAATTAAAATATAATTCGCATTATGACTTTTATTTGATCCTTATTCCAAGCAGTTCTCATAGAGGATATAATTGAAGTTGTTAACTCATTCAGGGCTGCTTGGTTATTTTGGTGCTTTAATGTATGAAACAAACAATAAATGAAGAACTTGTATTAAAAACAAGATGGCGTGGAAAGTTCCGATTATGTCCACACGCCAAAATGTCTATGTAAAACTCTACTAGGTTCCTTTCTCCAAGAAAAATGGTAGGCACAAACTTTAACCTTTTAACCGCCAGAGCATAAACGCACGCGCGTGCCCTCCACGCCAAGCCATAATTTCACCTACCGGTAAAACGGGGTGAATAGAGACAAAACTTTGAAGGGGATTTTAACGTTGAATTAATTTGATTATGTTATCAAAAAGTACTCTGTATAATTTACTTAGTTATACTTAATTATTTTAAGACCTTGCTAGCAACATAACATTTTAATTTAACGTTTAAATCCCTTTCAAAATTTGTCTATTCACCCCTGCGGTCGTATTCACCCCGTTTTACGGTACCATTTTGTCAAATATTTGTGTCATTTGGCGTACAGGACACGCGCTTTCTTGTCACGTATATGAGACTGGGGATCGAAAGGTTAATTTAAAAACTTACTACTGCTACTAACTTACAACTTTAAAAACTTCATGTATTATATACGATTAACATTAAGTAGTAGTCATACGGTCACAGACGACAATGAAAAGATTCTGGGACTAAAAGCACTGACTAAATACTAAGACCAAGTATCTTCGGTCTGAAACCGGTACGTAATACCCAGTATGTTTATATGTTGCCAACCATCTTCCACAAAAATTCGGTGAATAACATAAATTATAATTTATTGGTGTTGGTAAATATTGAGATGCTATTTCAGCCTGCCAAAACATTTTCGTTCAAAAATACTTTTAAGAAGCATTAAACTTCTCTACAAGATCTTGCTTAGACCAAAACTGACATATGGCTCGGAATGCTGGTTACTAAGAAAAAAGACGAGAATCCTGTTGGTATTCGAAAGGTAAATCCTCGGGTGCATATTCGGTGCAGTGCTGGAAAATTTGCAACTCAGCTGCCCGTACAACCATGATCTCTACATGTACGGCAAGCCTAATGTTATTAAGATTATTAAAATAGGCGTCTTCGTTGGGCAGAACATGTCGCAAGAATGGACGAGACCGGAGCACACAAACGATAGTAAACCGGTCGGAGAAGTCGAGTCTGACCCAAGATCACGTGGCTGGATGACGTAGACCAAGAATTACGAGGGAACAGCCTACGGCTACGATTCTCTATACAAATGCATTACCCTTTTTCTTCCTGAATAATGCCTCTAGAGTAATCATTTTGTTTTTTTATAAAATCAGAGTCCGCTGTAGACACGACCCTGTCATTTCCTTTTTCTGCAACTAATATCTAAGTAAAGAAAATATGACCCTCCAAAAAATTACTAAAACAACATACTCGTTCTTAAAATTTTACTGTTTTCGAGGAGAAAAAAAGAGGGGAATACGAAACGTCGATCTCGTCATATTTTTTATGATATAATCGGTCTCAGTTACAGCTGTCCCTATCGGACTCTACGGGTGCAAGCTTGACGCAGCGCGACGGCAATAGTTTCTTCAAATACTTATTTTTCAAATACCTCGCAGGCCCTGTTCCCTCTAAAGAACTGTTGCCAGTCAAGACCCACTCGCGGCTGTAAATCCTCAGGTGATGAAGAAATATTGTCACTTACGGGATTTCATTCCCGGTATTCCAACACCAGTTCCATTACACTTGATTCCTTGCGCTTTATTATACTTACTAGCACTTCGCCCCAACGTATAAAAGTTTCCAACAGCGTCACCTACCTCCTAAATTACCCTATATCTAGCCACCATCTATACAAATTCAGTCATTGAAATCGGTTGGGTGGTTTCGAAGATTACCATGTAAACGTCATTTTATACGGGTTGATTATTAATTGGGCGCATTCCTTGAAATGGGTGATACTAGGGACCTAGTCAAAACCCGGGTCGTTTTGAGGAAATCTAACTTTTTAAAATTTTATGGAAATTTTCCAGCTCTCCACCATAAACTGCTAATTGTGAGAAATCTACGCCATTCAGGGTGTTAAACTGATACTTTTCTGATAACTCATGAGCGAATGAATCCTTCGAAAACCAATTACGTATTGGTTATATTTTGTTATTTCTAACTTAATAACTTGACATGACTAACAAAAATTATTTTCAAAAATCTCACCTGTATAAGAGAAAATTAAATAAAACACAACATTATTCAATTTATTCATTATTTATTTATTTATTTCTAAGCACTGCTTTTCATTACTAAATTACCACCTTTACATCAAAAGAATCTGCAAATACAAATAATAAATTACATGGCAAGGCCAATTTTGATATAAAATAAATACAACTGATGATCGCTATAACCGAATCGACTTCTGTATCGGCGAAATAATAGTAATACTAGTGGTTTGTCAAAGACACCTCCATGTGTCGTGTTTTTCAAATTGGATCAGTCTAAAAACAAGCAACCATCAGCCGTGAAACACACTATATACTTAAAGAAATTTAGAAACATAATCTAAATGTATAATAGTAACTAATTTTCCGATTGGTATTGCATTATAATGTCAAAATTACATTTTGATTGAATAAAAATTTATCACAGAATTCAGATGCCAAACGTTATTCGCTGTTGAAGATTACTGGTACGTATTACCAAATAATAATAAATGCTTTTTGCGATGAGAAATAAAATAATGATGATGAATAATTTAACGTGTCCGTAAATACAATACAATACAAAAAACTATGTTATTACGTATGAATTAACCATCACTAAGAGAAAGTATATAATGGAGAGATATTACAGTTACATAAGGTACTCTGTCATTGCAGCGAGCTCGCGAGCAAGCCGCCAATAAATGATACGATGTGAGATCTTCAGTGTTACAATATTATGGCTCCACGCTGAACTGACAGAGCGAACGTTCAAACGAAACAAGTCACAAACAAAGTTATAAATTTCCAATACCTTAAGAAAGAGTTCCGATCATATCAATAAAAATGCAATATGAAATCCATTTTTGACTAGAAAGCTTATAATTCTAATACAGAGAGAGATTCTTTTGGAAGTTTATAATACTTTTTCAAAGAGTAAGATTTTGACGGTTATATCAACTTAATTAATACTAGGTGTATTGTTAGTTGTCGATGAAAACGTAGTAGCCTCGTTATATATTTGGATAATGTTCCGAAACGAGAGTTGTAGGTAATGTAGAACTAGTGTGTCGATTATAGTTTCCCCATATAAACAGCTAATACGAATATGAAATACAACACAAGTGTACAACGCACTTTATACCTACAAAAAGCTGCTTACAATTAATGTTATTTGACAATAATCAAATAAATTGTGATGCGTACAATAATCCAATGAACCGAGACCATGTCAGAACAAGTACTTACGCTATACAATACAACCTCACCCCCACCCCCTCCCCGGTGTGATGCGAATATGATAAGTTATGTTTATCATTTAGAATTACAGTACTAAGATACAAAACTTTAAATTTAAAGTAGGCTTTGCCTAATTATTGCACTAATCATTAACTTATGTAGTCCATTATTTCACATGATGATGTTATGGAAGTAAATAGTGACTCCTAACAGTGATACATTTCGATCAAAGTCAACTTCAGCTAAGCTTCTTCGACCGTTCTATTTACTCTACTGTACACCGAGATAATAATATAAACATAATAATATAATAGGTAGGATAAAAAAGTGGCCTAACTACGAATAATAATTTATACCTATTAAACTTACAATTAAAATTCCGTTTTGTACGAGGCGACGTTATCCCAGTGTACAGTATGCACTTCATCATAACTTACTGTTCCTAATCTTATACATCCACAGGCAACATCAGCTTAGACGTGAAAAATTTGCAGTCTTCAATAAGATACTAACCTCCCTATCATTCACAAGACAAGACATGGCGATCAAAACTTTATTACATATTAATATGCGCATAATACTCGGCGACTTAACAGCGTCATGCAAGTGCGGCTGCGGAGTGATCGAGTGACTGGCCGACCGGCGACACGTAGCGCTCGGCGTACCGCTCGCCCGCAGCCCGCACTAGCGACGCTCACTACTACATACGTTCCTAAGTAACATTCATGTCAAGACTTCGCTCAGACCTACTCCTATTACACTTCTATCACAGTGTAAATAATGCACTTACGATAATAACTGAGAATAAACTTAAAATAACAAGGACGAATCTTGAAATTACTGTAGAAAGAAAAACCTTAACCATTAAATACGTTCAGTAACAACGAAAGCAATAACATACATGATTGTTTGAACTTTTACAACAGACAATATGAAACTATATGAAAAAAAAATTAAAAAAAGAAAGTTCTGCTAACACCAACAAGTAAAGCAATAAAACCGCAAAAACAAAGACAGCATGATAATCAACTACATATAAACCCAGTTTGTGCTGAACACGAGGTGGCGACGTTACATATTTTACACACCCCATGTTCAAGTAATTCAGCGTAAGCGTACACGCACAGATTCGTGCATCGTCAACGATATTCCTAATACATAAAAGAACTCGACAGCTCAGTGTCCGACACGGTTTCACTTTCAAGGTACAATATTCCAAACTAAATGGAAAAAACTATCTCAATCTTACTCACTAACTAATGACAAGTTTTTATCGAGAATTACTTTTACGAATAAAATATGCAGATCTTGATTAAATACGAACTTAAATAACATTAAGGCCTGCTTGCACGATAAACCACGTAATACATTTAGTACATAACGAATTTGAAATACCGTTACATATCTGCTTTATTCACTCTGAGACAGAGTTTTTTAGCACTAATAGTGCGGTCAATTTAGACATCCAACGTTACAAAAATTTAATTCATGTTTTGTTCTGTAGCATGTACAAATTCTCAAGGCCGGTCATGCTCCAATGTTGAATCACCAACAATTGAAGATTCATTTGATGCTAACGAAGAGACATGCAATGTGTCATTATTGGGGCAATTTACTTGCATCCAGCATGCAGAAGATAAACAAGGAGAAGAAGAACAAGAAGAAGAAAAACAAGGAGAAGAGGAAGCAGAAGTTTCAGATAATGATGATTCCGATGGATATATTTCCCTATTTTTTTTTTTTAATTTACTCTCTTTTTATCATTTTAAATCCTTGCCAATATCTTTAATTATTTAATAGCTTCAAATTAAACAAAATCACAACAGATGACTGGAATAGGCCTACCGGGGAAACCCCATTAAAAAAAACGCGCTAAGTTCACTAGCTCAAAGGTGGCGTGGAACGTGTGCATATTATGACGATTACAACTCTTTCAACTTTTTGAATCGTTATATCTCAAAAACGGTGGCTCTTAGGAAAAAAGTATTTAGACATTTTTTATAGATCTGATCTACAATTTTTGTCTGGGCTAATTTTATGATAAAACTTACCGTTTTGCTGAAAATCGCGAAAAATTTTACTCGGGGTCAAAACCCCGAGTAAATTTTTTTCCAGGTTGGGATCGATGAGGACTTTTCACATTTCATTTATAATAGTGTTTTGAACAATCCTACCAATTTTCAGCCAAGTGTGCATTTTAGTAACCTCACCCCTATTTTTTGGTCTATCTTGACCGGACTATAAATGATTTTAGTGTTTTGTAATGCAAGTGGGTCTTAGTGTGGCCTGAGTGTTAAAGTTTACAGCATCTAATTTAGCACGAACTTCTCAACATATTTACGAGTATATAAGATGTTCCCTTATCAATATGTATATTAGGAGTAGCAAATTTTTGCGGTGTGGTTAGGTGTTCGCTAAGAAGAAACATCTCTATGGACTATTTCTAACTGGTGTGTCATTTTTAGGTGGCTTTCCTATTATTTGTGCAGATTTTTAAGCACAGTCTATTTCTGTTCACTACTATTAGTATTAAGACCAGTTTCCACCAAGGAGGCGACGAGCGGAGCGTTGCGGAGATGTGCAACATTCGATCAAACACAGGAGAGAACGAGAAATGCTATGTTAAATTCAACTAATATGATTGGACGAAGAGACGTGCGGGCATCGACCAATCAGGTGGACTCCCACACGTCCCTTCTCCGTTCCGCTCGTCTCCACCTCTGTGGAAACCGTGCCTTGTGTTAGTACTCAGTTATTGAATGTTTGCTGTAAACTACAAGCGTCAGGTGGGTCCGGGCGCGTGTCGCGTGTCGCACGTGGTGACGTCACCGGGCGCTAGTCGTCGCCGGCGCTGGTGTCCGGTGGCTAGTTGCCGCTCACTATCTTACGGCTCTCGAGTTCCTCCATGTTGTTGGAGCTGAATAAATAAGGAAGGCGTTTAAAATGGAACTGTTTTAACGTCGAATTATGATCATAGAGGAAAAATGAAAATTAGCTAGAGAAACTCGACAGACGTCCACCACGTCTGTCGAGTTTCTCTAGCTAATTTTCAAGTATCGATAGCTAAAGATAATTTAAAAAGTGTCTACCGTTTATTAACCAGCCCAAACAGATCTTACTTGAAATTATGAGTGGGTTTTGTTTTATCGTCATTAGATATCAAAACCAATAATTTCAACTAGTAACACCTTAATTGACTCATTCCTATGATAACGAATAAGACAAAATTGAAAGCATTAATCGCCTTATCTTTAAATTTGGCGTAAATTCTCAGTAAAATTATACTGTGCCGTAAGACGATTTGATCATCCATGACAATCGATGGCTTTAGTTAATAAAGTATTGTATAAGTGAAATGTTCTTACCGGAGCTTATCATCGTTCTTCCATGAGGTGACCTGGATGTGTGGCGGCGGCAGATAGCTACGCAGCGATTGAACCAACTGGATGGTGTCCAACAGAACTGAAATTATGAAAGCAGAACCTTAGCAACTTGTAAAGGCTTGGGTAAATCTTTTTGGGTTATAAAATCAAAATACTCATTTCGACTCTATAACGGTGTAAACGGACCCTTCACGAAGCCGAAAACCAAGCATTCTGTACTCTACAACTAAGTAATTCTACGCAAAAAAAATTTGCTGGAAAACGAGTTATTTTTCTAAAGTCCCGTTTTACGGTAAGACTCAATGTAACGCACATAAAATATTGTGCTGATTGATGCATTGAATAGTACGAGGGTCGTGGAAGTATTTAAATAAATAAATAAATTATATACTCATTACCACACATTTAACTATAACTTGTTACTTTTGTAGTAGTGACTATTTTGGTTGCAATGGAAACTATGCCATATATTCGTTGAGTTTGTTGTTCCAAAACTTGTAAATTATTTGAGATTCTGATTGCTAATATAACAATAGCAGATTTTTTAGTATTTCAGCTAGGAAAAATGGTCGGAATCGGCTCACACACAGATGCATAACGATTACTCAAATTCTAAGGATGCTGTGGGTAAGTTGGGGATATCAAGAAAAGTAGTTACGTTTTATGTATGGGCAACATGACTTGACAACCCTAGATTTCATAAAAAAAGTGCCTGTATACTGGTTATCTTTATATCGTGGCAATAGGTACTAACTCTTCTGCAGCTGCTCGCTCTGCTTGCCGTAGGGCTTGCACATGGCGGGGCGCACGCAGGGCCGCATGCGCTGCAGGTTGCGCGCCAGCTCGGCGAAGGCGCGCACCACGCGCTCCTGGCCGCCCGCGCCCCCCGCGCCGCCCGCGCCGCCCGCCCCGCCCGCGCCCGCCGCGCCGCCCGCGCCTGCGCGCTCCGCGTGTGTCGATGACCCAGTCCCGCCCGATAGGGATTCCAGACTCTCTAGATTTGCCCTAGAAGTTGAGAAAAAGGATAAAGATTACTATATGCTCGGTTTTTTACAATAAAGTAGAAGTGTAAAAACATGCAATTTTTTCACATGACATTCTGTGTCTTGGTCTTTTGGTTTTAATAAGCTCAGTGATGACACTGTTAAGTGAATGATCTTCCAAACCAGTCAACCACCACCACTATATAAGAAACAAAAACTGCAGAAATATCACTCACCTCAAAAAGTCAGTAAGCTTATGCTCATCAGAGTAATGATGCTTAGACTTAGTTTCCAGACTGGCTTGTGAGGAGCTGGACGACCTCTGCTGCGAGTGGGCGTACTTGTCGATGGAAGACTGGTGGCCTAGAGACCGACTCTGGTGCTGCAGCAACATCTGTTGGTGCTGCGATAACTTGTCCTGGCTGCGACGGTCCGACTTCTCGCCTGATAGGCTGGCTATAATTTAAGATGGAAATATTTGATTTTTTTTTCTTTTTATTCTCTTATGATGCATTACTATGAGCTGCAGATATAGTGCCAGATTGACTCTTTGTATTTGGTTACTGATTTGGATAATGTTTGTTGAAAATCTTCCAGTTAACAGTCCTTAATTTTAAATCTTTTCTTAGAAATTAAAAAGTCTTTGCTTTCTGTTTATTGAGGTTTAGAACATAATCATTAGTCTGTCCCAAGTTGATAAAAAAGTATGTGCGAAAAATAAGCTGGAAAACCAAAACCAAAAACTTCAATTAGATTCTGTAATTGAAGTGCGGCCATCTCAAAAGAAGTGATGGAAAAAGCGATTTTTACATAACAACTCACTGAGTGCGGCGAGGTGTGGTGCGAGAGGAAGTTGGTAGTCTTGTGCGAGAGCCGTGCTGCGTAACAGACGCTCCACCGCCTGGCTGTCGGGCAGGTTTGACGCGCCCGCATCTGACACCGAGGACAAAGGACCATTCAATATACAGTCAAAGCTCTTTATTCACGACTCTATTAATCGCGACATGATTATTGGACGTATACCCCGCGATAAGAAGTTTTTTAGGGTTTCGTCCGTCCGTCTGTCACAGGGCTGTATATATTGAACCGTAATTGATAGACACTTAAAATTTTCACAGCGTGTGATTAATAGGTTCGCTATTACAAAAAATAAAATAATGTAAAAACTAAAGGGGTCCGTCCCCATACGAGGATCGTGTTTTTTTCGGTGGTAGTAGGGACGCCTTCGTGTCCTCTTCTTGTTTTCAAATTGATGGGAAAAACATTATTATCATATTAAGTCCGCACGCAAAATACGCGCTTGGACGTGGAGTTGCGGACACCAGCTCGTTATACAATACTATCATATTAAATGGTATACAATACTATCACTTCAATTGTGTGCGAGTCCTTCCCGCACATGGCCGATTTATTTTTCTTCCATATTACAAGGAAGAGTAATGTCTTAGTGGTCAGTCTGATCTTGTCGCTGATATGGATTATCCATACTCCAAACTTTAATAACAAACGCAGAAGTAACTTTTTGTCTAAATCTCTGTCCAAAATCCACAATCTCACATGTTAGTCGAACATGGCATGCGCTAGGATATAGGACACTTTATACCCAGTGGCGTGCCTAGGGGTCAGCATTAAGGTAAGCAGACTGATCAGAAACCCTAACATCATAAACAGTAGTATGTTATAAGGGCAAGCATAGTTTGTAGGCTTGTATGAAACTATCGCTACTATTTACACCGGTAGGCTAGGCTTTGTAGATTTCCAGCTGCTTGTTAACTTTTTATCTTGTTTTACATCTTTTGTGTAGTAAGCAACGACTTATTGTCGGGCCTACGCTGTCTCCCTATACTTAAGTACAAATGCTGTAACCATGATAATATTGTAATACCAAATGATTTGAAAAGAGTAACCATGGAGTTTCTTGCCGGTCCTTCTGCATAAGAAATGACCAACCCGAACCGTGCACCTTTTTGTCGACGTTTTATAAGTGCCCATCTAGGCCCATGTGAAATAAAATATTTTGATTTTGATTGATTTCTGATTTTGGTAATAACTTCCTATGGGATAATTTCAGTTGAAGCATAATCTAGTACTTACTATTATGTGTAATCAAAACTGTGAGTGAGAAATAATCTTCATTTCAGCATTGTTAAGATTATAAATCAGTATGTTTGCTATTGAATCATTCCATTGATTTCCCAAGTAGGTCATAATAGCTCATAAGAACATAATACAGTTAGAAACATGTATACAATCTTAATGGAAACCAATTGGACTGTGAATGCACACAATGATTTTCTCTTTTTGATCATAATGATTTTTCTAGAAGTATATTTTTTCAGTTTAGAGTGCACTTTAAGTTTTTCTTGGTTGAAACATTTTGTATAGGGATAACAACAGTTTATAATTTTTATTTTAGTTGGTATTCATAAAGAAAAAGGCCTAAGATTCTTTTTATTTTGAGTTGTCTGACAGAGTCCTTAAGAAGACCTTTCAGTATCTTATAAAAGTACTTGATGTCTTTATTTTCTTTTTATTGGAAAAAAAAAACCAACAAAAAATAAAAAACCCCAATGGAGGTAGGTTTTGCTATACATACGCCAAATTTTAAAATATTTACAATTAAATCAGAATAACAGGATATAAATATAAGGTAAACTGGTAGAAGAAAATACCTAAGTCATTAAGTCTGCCTTTGTCTCATTATTTTAATTCAGCATAAAGTTTTGATAAATATTTTAGATTACCAGGTATGTATGTGGGCTGCTGAGACAGGTGTTGTTGTATTGACTTCTGCGTCATTTCCAACTGGTTCTTGTAATAACGGCAAGCGGGGTTGGGGCAGTTCTGCACCACTTCTATTATGAACTCCTTCTCCATTCCAAACTGCTCTCTGCCTATTGTGTATGACTCTACAACCTAAAATTAGAGTGAAGATTAATATCATAATACAACATCATGTTGTTTAAGTTCCATGTTATAGGGAGATATTGGCTAGACTCCGTGCTGCTTCTGAGTTTTTCCTATTAAAAGAACCCAATAACATTGCCGAACCCGAGAATCAAACACGGGACTCCATGGTCATCAGCTATACACTTGCAGCCACTAAACCAATGAGGCACTCTCAATAACATGTTGAAGAAATAACGAGAGTTGGCATAACAAAGCCAAGTCAGATGCCCATGAGCGGCATAGAAACTCTGACACCAGGTTAGGCACTAACCACACAATAAATAAAGAAGGCAAGTCAACTAATTGGTGCCTAGAACTTGGTGAACTAAGTGCATAATAATAGTATTATGCTGTACAGAACAAACAGCGAACAGCACATCAATGGTTACAATTTGAGATTGACTGCAGTATTGTAGTAGCACAGTTTATGTAAAGCAAGTATTAAAACTAAAGCATTGTTATCTGTTCTAATGCTCCTTTACAGTTAAAATAAAATAAATATCTCTTCTACACTGTTATGGAATAATCTAATAGGAACTCATTTGAATTCTTAAGCTTTTATTACTTAATATTTACTTACAGCTCTAACAGTTGCTTCTAATCCTAGGTGGAGTCCATGAGGTCCATTCATGTGTTTTAACATGACAGCATTAGCAAAGTGTTCATATGGCAATATGATCTTGCCGTTTTCACGCAGAATCAGTCTTCCTTGTGTATCTAATCCTACTCTGGATGCCATCATTCTGTAAACAAATATGAAATTGCTTTAGGGCAAATTTAATGTAAAAATCACACTTTAACACACTTGAATAATGTAACAAATCAATTGTTTTAATATTAAAAACAAATTATTTTCATTATTCTTATATTTGCATTAGTAATTTCAGTTATATAAATGTGATTTTATTGTAACTATTCTTGAACTCCAACGTTTTTAGCAGAATCTTGTAAGAAAGGACAATAACAACAAATGGGATAAATGTTTGACTTACTGCAAATAGGCAGCACTGGGAAGCATGGATGACTCTTTGAGATCACTGAAACACTGAAGCAGTTCTATGCTGGGGCTCCAGCCCTTGTTCTGTAGATACAGCTGCAGCAACATGTACAGTTTCTCGGTGACATAGCCCTCTGCCCCGTGCGGGGTTGCCGAGCTTGACGTACTCGCCGCGCCACTCGACGTCCCAGTGCTTTTAGCCAGTACACTCTTCATCGTCTCGGCCAAATCCATCTTGTAGATGTCTAAATATGTCCTCTTTTGGGAATCCTTCGAGATAACAAACAAACAGTTTAGCAAATAATGCCAACCACGGAGATCGATAGCGCCAGACGTTCACTAAAACACTGCCTCAAACACCGTGTTTACGAATACTTACCAGAATGATAATATGTTCGTGCTAAAGAATTAAACAGAACTTGAGTAATTAAATCTTAATTACAGATTTATCCATTCGATATCTTGCACAAAAAATAGAAATAGTGAGGTTTTCGTTTTTCGCTTGACGCTGTCAATTTTTTCTGTCGATTGTTGAATAAAAACGAACTAGTGTTGTGCTATAGGCTGTCTTACTAATTTCTATGAGAAATGTACTTATCCATATAATACACTAATGGGGAGTTGAAATGAAATTATAAGATAATCAACTTTTTAAATTTTGAATGTGTCAGGTATTTTGTTTTTTTTTTCCTGTTTGTCGTAAAATTGTTATTCATTTTGATTTTTTGAGAAACACATATCGTGAAAATATGACTGTGCTTGACTTGTTGTCACTTTGACAGTTTTCAAAATATCGTGCCGTGTCGTGCATGCTTGGAGGTTATAAAAGGATCAAAATAATTCGTTTTCACATGCTTTGATTGTTTTTAATTGAGGAAACTCCACAACAACAATGGACGAATTAATCGTTGGCACTTACGAGGGCTTCTTACTCGGTTATTCAATACGGACAGAAGATGCGGTAAGTCCTTTGATGTTTTTTAACAGTGTAATTTTGGGCATTACTATACCGAAGTAATATATTCTCTCTTGTGTTTAGGTAATGAAATTGAAGCAGACATTTGCTACCCAATCGCATACAGCATCAGTCCGTTGTATATCTATTGGAAGCAAGTTCCTTGCATCTGGTGGTACCGATGACAAAGTCGTGGTTATTGACATGAAAACAAGGAAAGAACACACAGTACTTATGAACCACGATGGCACAATAAATACTGTAGCATTCACAAATAATGGTACACATCTTCTAACAGGCAGTGATGATGGTTCTATTATTGTAACTAGAACAGGCAACTGGCAAATAGAAAAGATATGGAAAAAAGCCCATGGAGGTAAGCAGTACTGGTATCTTGCATGTACTAACTCACTCAGAACCTTATTTAATCAACCTTATCAGTATCAATCAAGGAGCTTGTTGCTAAATAATAACAGCCGCTCAAATCAATGTTAAGCCGTGCTTTCCTAGGTTGGTCCATGGATGGGTGACTTATGTGACCAATTACATACAGAGTTTTCTCCCTGCCTCAGAAAGCACGTTAAGCTATTGGTCCCGGTTGTCATTTGTCGATCTTATCTTATCTTAGTCATTACATGTAGTCAGTGGCCCAAGTCTGACAACCAGTCTTACCAAGGGGTATCATATTACTCAGTACTAACTGGGTTGTGGAGGTCAGATAGGCAGTCGCTCCATGTAAAATACTGGTATTCAGCTGCATCCACTTAGTCTAGAAGCTGACCCCAACATAGTTGGGAAAAGGCTATGTAGATGATCAGTTTCAATCATTTAGTTATTTCTATACTTGCCGTCAAACAATTATTAACGATCAAATAATTATTTCAGGTCAGCCAGTCACTGCTATTGCTGTACATCCATCAGATAAACTTGCTCTAAGTGTTGGTGGTGACAAAACTTTGAGAACATGGAACTTGGTTAAAGGTCGGCCAGCTTTCACTATCAACCTAGCAAGTAAAGGTGTCCTATTGCCAACAGAAATCAAGTTCTCTCCAGGAGGAGATAGATTTTCATTAGTTTCTCAGCAAACAGTAGATGTGTGGACAATAAGTAAAGCAGGGGTAGAAAAACGAATCACATGCAACTCAAAACCAACATCAGTGCAGTGGTTGACTGATGAAAGGTTATTTGTGGGATTAGACAATGGAAATGTAATAACACTGACAGTATCCGATACCCAAGCTCTCACATACAAGGCACACAAACAGAGGGTCAAGTCACTGCATTATGAAGACGAAATGTTATATTCTGCATCCAGTACAGGAGAAATGAAAGTTTGGTCTGTAGATGATTCAAAATTAGTTGAACTTTGTTCCTGCAATGCTGCATGTAGAGTGACTTGTGTCACATTGAATAGACAAAGCCATCTTATCAAAAAGGAAGATAAGTCTGTTGAAGAAGAAAATACTGAAGAGAAAGCAGCAAGTGAAGACAATGATGATTCAGACCAAGCAGAGGAAGTCCATCTACCAACTAAAAGGAAACGTGGAGCTTTTGTTACTATAAGCTATGGTGATGATGTCAAAGACAATAATGATGGAAAGGATGGGGAAGTGAAACCACCACCAGCAAAGAAATTCAAGAAACGAAAACGCAACAAGAAGCCTAAGAACCCAAAACCACCTGCTAATTAAATACTTGTTTAAAAGTCATGACTTGTATTTTATTTGTTAAACAATATTATTAAATTTATAATTCCCAACTACAGATAACATTCCATGCATTCTACAGGCATTAAGAATAAATAGCAGCAAGAAAACTCACATCTACATTGCAGATTATATTTTCATCGTCTTCTCACAAAATGTACATGACATGATACAAAGAACACAGTAAAAAACAATGTGATGTAGACTTTGGTTTGTTTATTAAATTATAAATAAAAATCTTTCTCTTGAACACACACCCAAATACATAATTAAGTTCATAATAAATTAATTTGGTCCCAAAATAAATATATTTAAATACGTAAAGGAAACTGTAAATTAATATAAAAAAACAACAACATTAAACAAAAGTACTGATCAATTTTGGCAATGGACTCTACTTATTCTTAAATGAAATAAATATTCTAAATGCGTAACTTACATCCAGTCACACAGTATGATTTCAAGCTCACTGGGTAGTCTCCACATTATCGACTTGAGACTATATTTACATGATAGGGCACGGAACCAAAAGACGCTCATGAATACATCGACAGTAACACTTACTTGATAGATAAAATAAACCATACATGTATGTCGCCTAAGAAAAACTATAAAGCTCTTCTAAAGGACCAAAACCTCACACAGAAACAACTATATAGATAGAGATAGTAATTTACTGGAATGTATAATAAATCGTGAAGATTGCATTTCATAAGAATTTACATGATAGTAGGTAGACACTTCGAATAAACACTATGACATGGGCTGGGAAGATATCCTGTACTCTTACATGACATGAGATCACAATATGTTGCATGAATGTTACTTCACTATACAATTTAAAATATACTAAAATGTTGGCGACATTGTAGAATATAATCAGTCACCGTATCACTAAGTACATTTTGTGCATTATATTTCATAATTATAAATAAATGCCAAAGATTACCAAAATCAATTTGCATTGCATTGGCTACAAATGAAAAATAAATTATCGCGTTACAATCTCGTTATTATAATTGGTGATCATTACATACAAGAAAGTTATGATCTAATCTTAAATACTTCAAAATTTCTAAGAAAAAATTGTTATAATTCATGACTTTAGAACAGCTAATTCATCTTATGACTAGATTGAGCCAGTATTTTTTCTACTGTCCACAACGTGATCTCGAACCTCAAGAAAAACTGACACAATTAATACACAAATGTAGGAACGATGAAGAAACCAACAAAATACCTGTTAAAGGATACATGGAAATAGATTACATAAGACAGTCTAGATAAATGAGTTCTACTTGTCCTGTTCCACATTCACTTATGACTAATTTTCGATTAATAATATTCGTTTCTTCGTTTGAAGCAGCACTATCGTCACTAGTCTCTAAGCTATGGGTCAGATGGCACTCTGTATGCTATCAGACACAGCTTCATACCCACCACCAACACCATGTGCAGCTTCAGTCACATGAACATGTTCCAAGTAATTACCTGTATTTCTAATAATATCGTACAATGTACACGCTGTCGAACTTTCACACGTCACAGAAAGTAAAGGCAAGTAAAAAGAAAGCTGAACACGACAGTCGGAAATGCTAGATAATACAAAATATTATAAATACTGGGAAATTAGTTCAATATCTTTATAGTACTTTTATATTCATAATATATTATAGATGCCATATAGTTGCCACGGAAAATAAACAATATAGTCGAGAAACAGGAGACAGTTCACATGAAACATTACCCTCCCATCAGAATATTAAAAGAAATAGTAAATAATTAGTGTATGTAACAAAATGTAAGTGCACAATCATTTTCACATTTCCAATACAAAATTAAATATCTAATTGCTTTGTTGCATTGCAAACAGGTATAGTTCATGTGAACTGGCTCATTCTTTGGTGATGGCATGCCACGGGAGTGTCATAGAGTGAAGCCACACGGGCGTTGCCGATGCGCTGCTTCGACGCAACGCATTGCGGCCGTTGCTACGTCGCAGCGTTTTAAAAAACCTCCGGTATTATAAATATCACTGCGCTGCATTGCCGCACCGCAGCAACCCCGCTTCGTCTCTCATGGCCCTTTTCAATGCACCGAATGGCATGTCGTTTTGATTTAAGTAGAACGACGCAGCGTCATCGCTCTAGCGGCCCAACGTACCGACAACGCATCGTGTGACATCTCTCATAGGGTTTACTTCTTCTTGGCTTTTTTCTCAGCCTTCTTGAGCGCTTTGAGGTGCTTCTCGTGAGCTGCGCGGAGCTCTTTGAGGCGGCGCTTCATGCGGCGTCGGTCGTCGCCGCCGAGCCCGAGCAGCTTGAGGTCGGCCGAGCTCAGCGCCAGCAGCAGCGCGCCGTCCACGCCGCGCGCCGCGAACGCGCCTGCGTGACGCTCCAGCCCCTCACCCAGCCCGGACACCCACTGCCATACCTATTTCATAAAAAAATAGTAGGTATAATGACTGCCTGGTTGGTGTATGGTCGCTAGCACTTCTGCTAAGCTTGAGGGCAGATGTTGGGCAGTGTTATTCGGTTTTTCCATCAGAAACGTCTTAGAAGCAGCCATGGAGTCTAGATTTTTGCCCAGTTGTTAACAATAGGGTCTTCCCCTATTGCATGGGACTTAAACATAACTGTACTGTACTGTACAGTACACCTCTGCCTAACCCTAAGGGGTTTTATATTGTGGTACCTGTTGCTTGGTCCAGTGGTTGACGGGATGCGGCGTGGAAGGCGGCGGCGTGAGGCTGGCCTCGGACACGGCGCTGGACAGCGGCTGCCACGGCACCTCGCCGCCGACTACGCACGCCGGAGCTTTCTTTACTATAACCATAACCCAACGTCAACTATAATACACGTACGTGGCGGCCCTCCCTAGAACTACAGGTACAGGAAGAAGCTCACACTCGCTATGTGATCACGTAAGGTTTTCTGAGTATGATTGTCAATTTATTGTGGTCACCCATTGAGGTTCAGATAACAAGATGGGCGCCTTGAAATTATCCATCGGCAAAAATTATGAACTAACATCCAAAATTTATTGCTTAAGGGGATGTTTTTTATCTTATACTAAGTGTTCCTTATATTAAAAAAATATATAAATTATAATTATTTTTAAAAAATTCCATAAATCTTGTAGAAAATTTCGTGCAGCAGCAGTTTTAGTCATTCGTTTTCTATCAGTCAAAATATTTTTATGAAGTTGATATTTTTACAGACTTGTTTTTGTAAACTCAAACCCGATAAAGCAAAATAAAAATGTATAGAATATATAGATATATGTATATATATACATATATATATATATATATATATATATATATATATATATATATATATATATATGATGGGTATAGCAGAAAGTTTTCGCCGAAACCTCCCTTTTGTGATTTAGAATATTCTTTTTCTTCTAAGCGTGTCGGAATTTTGGATATTGTGAGTATTTGTGAGTGTGGTCTTCATTCTGTACACATTTATGCTTCTAGGCTTAACAATATTACAAGTTACACATTTTAACTAGTAAAATCCATCTAAATTTTATTACATCTATCTAAATCTATGTTTCAAGTTGTACTGTAAGGCCAAGTAACATACTATTACCAAACAATTAAAAATAAAACACCAACACCAAACAACACCGTATTTTAGAATAGCGAGCCAACACCAACACAAGATACGAGATGGAATCCAACACCAATACAGAATACTAAGTATACAATATCAGTAAAACCACAAATACAGAAAACAATGCTTCGACGTCTCGGTCCTTACTCTGTGAACGCTCTGCAACCATCTGTTCTTTATAATTCAGATGTAGGTCTAAGCCTAGCGCGAGAAAACATTTCTTCGAGTAAAGGATTCGAGTACAAAAACTACTCGTCCATAATAAAAAAAAACTTTATAATAAAAGGTACTTGAATTCTGAGAACACTTTTATTTCTTATTAAAACATCAAAACAGACTGTACACGAATCATCAAACTTAAAGAACAGAGAAGAAAAATAGAAGAGAAGCGGCATAGCATCAGAGTGAGTCGGAGTGCGGGTACGAACCTCGTGCGTTGGCCTCGCTGACGGCTTGGCGGATCTCGTCCACGAGGTCGTTGGTGAGCTGCACGGCGTCGGGCGGGCCCGCGCCCCCCGCGCCCGCGCCCGCGCCCCCGCCGCCCCCCGCGCCCCCGCCGCCCCCTGCGCCCCCGGCCAGGCGCCGCTCGCGCTCGGCCAGCACCAGCTTCAGCTGCTCCGCCAGCGACGCGCTGGGACCTAGCGCACCGGGTTGCATCATACTTATCGCTATGCGTGCACTCTCTGCCGATGGCTTCCGTTCGGGTTGGTTTAAGCGAATGACGTTAACGGGACACGTTATTATTCACGATCACATAATTACGAACAGTTTCGCTTGTGGTGAGTTTGTTATGAATTTGTGAAGGTTACGAACATAAATATTATGAGCATTAGGCGTACGTGTGAAAATAGTCCAATGGTGGATACACTGGTTCTATTTTGAAACGTACGCTCAATGGTCGGCATTGCACGGTACACAATGATTAGGAAGCGTTACGTGAGTGCTCTTACCCGACAGAGGGTGGTGCCTGAGGTCTCGGGAGTACACAGCGTCATCAGTCGCGCTGCCTACGGAGCTGCCGCAACTCTGACGGGTGTCACGATGCTGGTAAAACGAGTTCTTTGCTTGAAAACAATTTAATGAAAACGTGGGTTCTGTGGAGACTATCTTCAACTGATTAGACAGAAAATTCTGTAGATCTGGCCTTTGACCATGGTGTTTATTATAGCTGCAAATGTAAACAAAAGTTTGAAATTCATCCTAAAAAATAAAATAATTAAAAATATAAATAAGAACTCACAGCACCAACGTGTGGTGGTCCCCCCGATGTGGACTCGCTCAGCGACTCGTCTGCAGAGTCATTGTACGAATCGTCGAGACCGTCGTACTGTAACAAAACTTCCAATTATCAGGATGAAATTGATTACGGAAATTCATAAAAGCGTTGTAAGTTTGAGAATTTTTAAAAATCGAATGAAAATCAGTTATATCATTTTATATTTCAAAATAGCTTGACCTTATTGGTCAGCTTGGGAACTAGCTTTGGACGTGCCATCTACTAGGAGTTTTGAGCGATCTAACCCATTTGCGTTGAATGAAGTCAACCAAATAAATGACGAGCGGTTGGGATTCGTGACCTGATCCAGCCTGTTCCCAGGTGATTTTTTTTTTTTTTTGTCCTGACTGCTGACTCTACGCTAAAGGCCCCACAGCATAGTACAGAAAAGAAAAATGTGAGACGTGAGTACCGACCGAGCTAGCGTTGCTGAGGGAATGCGGCGAGTGCGGAGAGTGCGAGGAGTGGTGGCGGTGCCGCGCCAGGTCCGTGCGCGCGCGGTGCGCCGACGTGTCCAGCAGCGCGCCGCGCGGGACGGCCGCGTCCAGCTCGCGCGACGCGCCCAGCCCGCAGCGCTCCATGGAGCCCAGGCTGGTGCTGCCCGCGCCCACCAGAGACGACGTAGACCTGCGAATGCGACCAGTTTATAAAGGGTGTAAACGGACCCTTCACAAAGCCGTCAACCAAACTATGTAACACTGTACAAAAAAATATTGCTGAGAACCGACTTTTTTTGGTGTAAAAAAATCACGGTTTACGATAGCGCTCAATGTCTCCAAACATTTTGCTGGTGGATGCATTGAATAAGAAAGGGGTCATGGAGGTATTTAAAGTAATGTTTTAACATTTAAACTTATATTTTCAATATTTTTTAACTAACAGATTATAAAAAAAACTATCGCATTACAGTACAAAAAAAAAATCGTATTGATGGGAAAAACTCGTGCCTTTTGGCATCGTGAAAGGTGTTTCCACCCTTTATAATTACTGACTTTTGCCCGATTTCTGAGCAACGCGGAACATGGTAACCAATGGGGGTTAACCAAAACTCACATAGTATCCATTTGATGATTCGTCGACTGTAGAGTGCTTTGTGTCGTATGTGTCACATGAGTCGTATGAACAGTATGCGCAGTGGTGACCGCGGTGACCACAGGCGTGGGAGGGGGAGCGGCGGCGGGGGGCTGGGTGGGCAGGGTCTGCGGCACGTGCGGCGCGGGCACGGGCGCGACAGCCGGTGACGTCACCACGGGCTTGGGTTCCTCAACCACAGGTGCGGTGACGTCACCGAGATCGGGCGCCTCGTTTCGCCTCGACTTGTCCACTTTAGCGTATTCGTCCTCCACTGGTGATAGATCGGATAGATCGCTGTCTGAACTCCACGGATCTGTAATGCAGTAACAAAGGTTTTACGTGCAACATTTCTAAGCGTGTTTATTTATCCTATTTTGAAGAAGTAAGTTATGTTCAATTATTGACTACTAAAGGAAGAGTTTATTCGCGAATTTATAGCGATTCTAAAGTTCACACGACACATATTGTAAGGCCGAATATAAAACAAAAATGAAAAGGTTACAATTTCATTTCAATTAGATCATATTCATATTAGCCTTTTTAGGCTAGATTGTGATATAATAAACAAATAAAAATTTCAATTACATACCCTATTACAAAGTCGACAATAATAATTGACGCATTTTGTCGTCTAGTCGCCAACAACAAACTTAGTTGGTAAAACCGACTATTCGAGTCGGCTTTCCCAACTAGTCAGTACATCACTATTAATTAATTATATACTAACTGTTGATCAAAAGTGGATCGGGATCGGGGCGGCGTGGTAATGGCGGTGTTTCACGTCGTGCCGAAGGTTCGTGTGGCAACATCACTGGCAGACCTGCCTTCTTTTGAGTCTCCTGGAAAACCAATTTGATGAATATTTCAACAAAAGCGTGAGCAGGAATATTGCCTTTGAAACGGGAACTGTCCAGTCAGCAACAGTAGTATCTTGCCAACTGGATAAGTTAACAATTATGAATACCGCAGCATGAGCCGTTTCCTGATAGTAGTAGAAAACTAATGTAAGTAATAAAAGCAACAGGAAGCATACAAAAATGTGATGTGTGTATGTGTTTTGCTGAATTTATTTTAGCTGAACAACGCTAAGAATCAAGTTGACAAAAAAGCCAATGAACTGATCGTAAATGTACACTTAAAAATATGGACAATTCGTGTTCATTGTGCACTCACATGAACATGATTTGTCCATATTTTGAGTTTCAGCACACCGACAGTGTGCACATGTTCGACTTCAGCACTTTAATGTCGGATGATTGTTGAAAAAAAGGTTTTAGTACATGACACGAAGAAACAATTTATTGCGCTATCGTTAAAGTCAAAGCACAAGTACGACTTTAACGATACCAAGCACTAATGTTCACAAAACCGAGTTTAGTGCTCAGGCCACTTTTCGTGTATGTAATAAACGAAAGGAGTGTTATGGACCACATTTCTATGCTCTGGATTCACTATAACATAGATAGCGTGAGGCCGAATGAAACGTCTGTCAATTGACGATCGCTGGAATGTCTATGCATTCTTTGTACAAACGTAAAAAGTAAAAAAGAAACTAATTTTTAATTAAGATCAAATAGAAAATGAAGCCTAGGCCACCCTATTATAATCAGGGTTTTTATTAGCAAATAGCAAATAGGTACAGTACCCGGGCGTTGACATGGCATTTCAAGTTTAAGGCTGAGATTCCACCAGGGATGCGCGAGGTTGCGTAGCGACGGATGTGTGTGAAAGAGTTTGAGCTAAGCTAGCTCTGTGATTACTGTGATATTACACAACAAAACTCGCTGCACATTCTCGCGCCATCTCTGGTGGAAACGCAGTCTTAGAAAGAAAGTAACACAGCCGTTAATGACGCCATATAAACGGTCGCGAACTGTACAGTAGGGACCCAATTATTTACGTTTAAATAATTGAATGTATGGAATTTAAGAATTTCGCAACTACTGGCTAAGCGCCATTGTCCATTTATTAGAGTCGTAAATAACCAGGTCCGTGTTACATGGATCTAAATGAACGTGGAAGATGTCGCTGAAGAATATGACAAATTCAGTAAATGTCGAAATGCCGCTCGGGGGTAGAAATAGGTACGGTTGAAGTAGTTCCCCAGACGAATTTCAGTGCTAAGGGGGTATACCACCACCACTTAAAGAAGTATTATTTTCATTTTATATCTTAGATGGAGCTATTGTGCAACGTATAAATTGCCTCCCTTCTCTTTCACACACTGAAGTGTGAGTTCTGAGTGGCGGCGCATTATTTCTGTATGCGAAAGACATGAAGCTACGGGTTTTGCATAGTTTCATCTGTTTCCCACACCGAAGTAAGCGTCGCCGCCTGATGGGTACGGGGCCACGTTCACGTTAGATCCGTGCGGGTGCCAGCGCTAGTGCGTGCGCGCTCACCAGCAGCAGCACCTCGAGGCGCGCCACGCGGTCGTGCAGCGCAGACAGCGCGGCGCCGTACTCGCGGTGCGCGTCCCGCAGCGCGCCGCTCCACCACTCCTCGCGCGCGCGCACCAGCGCCCGAGTGCGCCGCCACTCGCGCAGTGCGCGCCGCGCCTAGGGGGAGAAAGGACAGGTTAAACTCTAACTCACATTTTTCTATTTTTAAATATCACACCAGTTCCGCGCACTAAGGAATTGTCAAACTAAACGTAACTTTGACCAAGAAATAGGCCACGAGAAGAGTCGACCAACCGTTTGGCGACGTCCGGAAATACTAGGTGAGCACTCGGTCCCTATGGACCTAGTGTTTTAACCGCAAATTACACTTCAGTTTCACTTTGATCAATGTTCTCGGCGCTCGCTCGGCTGCCGCCAGCCCTGCACCTACCTTGTCGTACTTCCTCTGCGCGCGCTGCGCGGTGTCGGCGGCGGCGGCGAGTGCGCGCCGCAGATGGTCGTCGGGCGCGCGCAGCTGGCACCACTCGCGCACGCGCACGCTGATCTCGTCCGCGCTGCCGCCACCCCCTTCCATACCTACCAACTGCACAAAAGGAAATGAGTTACGTTACTATGTTTACTCATAGTAAAGCCGTGTGAATAATATATTATATGGTCAGTGTAAAAGTACAAATTGGAAAAACATTTATTTATTCTCTATCTTACGATTATCATTACAAACCTCTTGAAGGAAAGCTCGAAGCTCGTTGATCTCGGGGTGTCTTGTCTGTGGCGCGGAAGGTTCGGCGGGCGCCGTCTGATTGGTATCCTCCTCGTCTGTCTGCTGCCGCCTCTGACGTTCGCGATTCGCTCTGGACAAATATTACAATGTTAATTTGAAAAACGAATATACCACTGATTCAACCATGCATAAGGTAAGAGAATGTCATTGAGAGAGTTAATCAGAAGATGATATAATATTTTTAACTTTTTAGCCGTTGCCAGCGATTTCTGTCGCTGCCTCGACGGTGAATTTGGATTCAAAGTTTTAACAGAACTGCTCATGTAACGCCCGCTGCACGCTTGCGGAACAAATGAACCGGGACATTAAAATATATCCTGTACATCTATATGTGTGGCACCTTTCGACTCAATTCATTTTTCATATTAGTAGTATATTTACATCATAGATTTTTATACTATTTTGTCCCATTGCTGGGCAAAGAGCGCCCTGCCCCATACCTTTCTAACCTGATGTAGATCTTTTATAAAACCATAAAAAAGGATAATTACCTTTCTTCCCTTTCTTTATCAGCGGCAAGTGACTGTCTAATGAGATGCGCTACTTCACTATTCTCAGGATCCTTTTCACGTCCAATGAGGAACTTCACAGGACCCGAAGTATTCCGAAGCACTGACGCTGCGTATGCTTGCGTCACACCCACCTACGTAAAAAGTCAAAGTTTGTTAAATTCCCTCAAGTATAAGGCTACATACCAGACCCCTACTAAAATGTGTAAATTGCCTATACCATACATATTGGAGAAATGGAACATGAAATGTAACACAAATGAGTCATCCAAACTTATGCAATGAAACATGAAATGTAACACAACAACTAAGCGAATATGTTTCAACGTGCGTTTCATGTTACGTTTCACTAATTTGTAATTTTGTACGAACCCGGAATATGATAAAAAGTTGTGCAGAAAAAATGTCCATATAGTAGAACATGCTCATTATAAAAGGTCATTGCAAAGCCCATTCATTTATTATTTCAGTGGCCATTTTATGAGTACCGTCGTCATCATCATCTCTCTCTACAAATCAAAAACACAGACTCACCAAACTCTTGCCATCCACTTCAATGATTTGATCGTTGACTTGTATACGACCGTCGCGGGCGGCGGCACCGCTCTCAGTGATCGTCTTCACGAATATGCCCAACTTCTCCAGACCTGCGTCCGCGCCTACACCCATACCTGTAAAAGATGACGACAATTCATGTAGATTTAGAATGTCCCAGTACTTTATAGTAGAAGACAGGATCGTATGAAATGGACAAAAGCCTGTATCACTTTTTTTACGTACAAAATCGCGGCCCCTTACCCTGAATTTTGTGCAAGAATGCTTTTGAACGTTTTTCCATAATTTTGAACGCAATTTATGCGCAAAAATGTTGTTACAAGCTATATTTTAATTTTAATTATTAGTAATGTCGTTCGTTAGTTATGGCCAGTCGTTTGAGTGTGAAAGAAGAAAAAGGAGTATAATAATATAAGGATCGTAGCATATGACGTTCTACAGTTTCTGCCTACTCACAAGGGCTTAAATTTATGTGTGTAAGAATTACCGATAATAGAGAGTCCAAGTCCGTCGGCTCCCTTCACGAGGTCGACAGGGAAGACGTGCATCTTCTCGACGCGCTTCTCCAGCTCGTACTCGGCGCTGGCGGCTACGGGGTCCACGTCCTCGTTGCGCCGGTCGTACTCGCGCACGGAGTGCGTCGAGAACACGCGCATCGGGTTCGTGCTGCCAATTCAAGTGTGAAAGGATTAGCTTGTGCCGTGCTATTTGGGTTCGAACCCAGGCAGGCGTTACTCTGTGTCATAAATTTCACCACCATTACTCTCAAAATGTTGAAAGAAAACATCCCGAGAAATCTTTTTATTGAATTTTTTAATACAAAATTTCAATAAAAAGATTTGAAATGGCTACACTGTAAAATTTAATTTTAGTTTTTATTTTTCATTTTTTTTTTAATACAACTTTCATCTTACGGATAATAAATACCTCAAGTGGCCAGTGATTCTTTACAAACCTCTCCAGAGTCATACGCCTGTATCTCAATTTCCCGACCTTCACATTGATGTGACAGGGTTCCGATCCGTAACACTAGTGTTATACTATGTAAAGACTAGTGTTAAGGTCCAGAAAGTAATTTCCGTACCTTAACACTGGTGTGCAGGTAGGGAAAGTAATGGTGGAGAAGTTTCTTTCCCAGCCTTCACACCAGTGTGAAGGCTGGGAAAGAAACTTCTCCACCTTAACACTGGTGTGAATGTTCAGTGTGAAGGTGGGTTGGACGTGGAAATATCATATCCATAACATCTCTTAGAACGGTTAGAACTATCGTGTGGAACTCTTATTATTTACCTGAATTTAACTTTGGTATTTTTCTTGACAAATACTGGTGGGTAATAATCCTCATCTTCGTCTTCTTCAATAGGAGGAAGTCCTGCAACCTGCAAGATTATAAGTTATCAACCATTAAAATTAATTAGTAGGATAACCACAAATTCGAATCTACGAGTTATAATAAATTTGTCTTCAAAACAAACTGTTGATCATGCCACAAATTCAAATAACCATATTTATGGGATACCTAGTTTTAACTTTAGAGAGGATTTAAATCAATTAATATAGCACATATTTTTTTATTATTTCGTCTTGATTGAAAGCAAACAGCTAGACAAGAAAGCACTCAAAAAGTAATTTAACTAATTCCACAAAGGCAGTTTTTCTCTTCTTTTTTCTTTCCTTCTCGCGTTGATCCACGTTCGTGAAATTAAGATCAGTTAAACGGCGACTAGTAATAGAAGTTTCGGTCCTCCTCGATAGCGGATTTTCGTGGAGCCTTTTTTCGGTCAACCAACCTCAGTATAGAAGTGTCCATCTTCGAAGTAGTGTATCCCGTTCTCCTCGCCGAGCTCCCGCAGCTGGTGCGGCGGGTAGTGCGTGAACACGCAGGCGGCGGGCGCGGGCTCGGCGGGCTCCACGGGCGCGGCGGGCGCGGCGGGCGCGGCCAGCTCGGCCAGCTCGGCCAGCTCGGCCGGCCCGCGCCGGTCGCCGCCAGCCATCGCCGCGTCCGCCTCCAGCGACACGAACGAGTAGCTCTCATCCACTGACTGCATACTGCAATTTTATTTGACGTGTATTAGTATAATGTCTAACTGAAATTGTTATAAGAAATACGAAACTCGGCTGTTTATAAGCCTTTATAGTTCAGTGTCTCACTACAAGGGCAAAGGATGTTTTGCTGTTGGGCCCCAATCTAACTCTATGAAAAAAATGTTTGACCGCTCTTCTCTTTCTGCAGTTTGGGACCGACTGTGTGGACCAGCCATTGCACTACAAAGCAAAATTACAATTTACACCCGGCGGGGCTAAATTGCGTTTTGTCGTCTCAATGTCTCATATCACCTCGTTTCAGCACGAAATGAAGCGTACCTGGTAGCTTGGGAGAATCATACCAGCTATCCCTAGTTAGTTAAAACACCTACCTCTCGTAGGAGAGCACGGACTGGTAGCTATCGTTGAGCGAGATGCCGTTGTCGTGCGGCAGCGCGTGCGGCGACAACATGGCGACGATCTCCTGCGCCTGCTCGTCCGACAGCAGAGCTTCTTGCCTACAAGACAACACATGTTACCTTCGAACTACCGCTAACTACTTAGTACATATTACCTAGCTTTACACTAACATTAAAGACTAGCGCATAATACAGCCGTATCGAGCCGCACTGCATCGCAAAAATAAACTCGAAACATTTGTATCAATTAGACCTGTTACTGGTACTTTGGAATTGTCAAAACGAAGTTACAGTCCAGACACAGGGCATAATAACTTTGAAAAGACTGTAGTTGCCCATTCCAAAGCGCAGATATCTATGAAGAATTATGGGGAAGAATCTTCAGGGAAAAAAGTGATGTAGGAGAAATTTAGCAACGCGTCGCAGTGCGGTCCGCACAAACTTGCGCTAACCTTACAGTACGCAACATTACAGTAATAAGTAGCACGATACAGAAATAAACAGGGATTGCAGTGTACAAATACGTGACAGTGCAAAAGAACCAATCGGATTTGACTCTCACCAGACTTTGCCATGAAAAAGCTAAGTGCGGAACAAAATTGTTGTTTATGTTGTCATAATGGATGTGTATGAATAGTGATAGCGATAGCTAGATGGATAAACCTAAATTCGCTGAAACTTTTAGCGTATCACAATTCGATGGACTGCCAGATAGGCTTGTAACATAGCTATCTATACTCGTCTTACTTTGATAAAATGTAAATTAACTCTCTTGCCCTGTCGCGTACTGTATATTATAAACCGTTTTGGTTTATAACCATTAGAGGTTCGCCGCTACATTTTTTTTTAAATATATTTCTAGTGAAAAAGACAGTACTTAAATGGAATGAAGAAATAAAGGAGCACATTTAATAAAGCATTCTACAAAATACTGCATAATATGTAGAAGAAAACGACGGTTGCACAAATGCCCCGAGCTTACCTAAGTTTTTTCTCCAGAATACTGCAAATATCAGGCAATAATGAAGCGTTGTGCGGACAGGCAGCATGCAAATGATAAAAATACGACATTTAATAATAATACTAAGCGTTACGAATAACAAGTCCTGAAAAAAGAAAATATAGAATAGCGTATTTAACAACATCATTTTAGATAAATAAATAAGAGAAGTAATAAATACAGAACACGAGTTCGTTATAGACATTACAAGTGCGTGGAATCATGCATTCAAGACAGAAATTTCAGATACATCACGCGTATTCCAATAAGACTTAAAATGAACCAGAATGTAAACATTGATGAATAGCATGATTACATCGAGGAAGAAAGGTGTGACGAATATTAAACAGTTGCTTAGTTCCGCATAGCGGACGTGCCTCAGATAAAGTAATTAAACACTATTGACGTGGGGCCTTATTATGTAACTAGCTACAATAAAGTATGGTTAATCTAACTAAATTCGAAAGAAATACTATTGGAAGTTTGAATATCATCTCTTTAGTCATGCCCAAAGTTACACGCTAAGACCAGAAAACCAGAATTTGCCTTTCAATAAATTCATACCAGTCAGTTCAAACTACTAACTCTGAAGTACAAAGTTGAAGCAAGAATATTTGAGAAAAAAAATAGTTTTGCACGACATCAACAGTGTAGCGTTATAAGAAAGCAGTGCATCGGAAGTTACACGCTTCATTCGTAATCGACGTTCCATATGTATAATTATCGCGATGTAAATAGTAAGCACTCTTTGCAGAATTGCACAGAACGACAATGAGGGCAGTGCTGTGGGACCACAAAACCATCTGCCTGCAAACAATCAGTACAATCAAGCTGCTAAACGGCTTTTTTTGTACTTTGGTATGGGCTCACCTGAATTGTTTTTAATAGGTATAGTTAAACCAGGTAGGTGGCGCTGTTATCGACGTCCAGAAAGGACAGGACAATGTTTGTCGGGTCAGCTAGCGACCAAATATAAGTTATCGTAGTGCAATATGAAGTAACGTGGGTCACCTGGAGCTGAGCAGTATCTCGGCCTCGTCGGGCGTCATGCTGTCGGGCTGCTTGGCGTCGGCGTCGTCCCCGTCCCAGCGCGTGCCGCCCGTGTCCCCGCCGCGCCCGCTCTCGCCGGACGCGTTCTCTCCCTCCGACACGCTCCATTGGCTAGTGGTCGACTTGTCGAGCACCTCTATGGAGCCTTGGCTCGCCTCGCTCACTACCACGCCGGAGTCCTGGAACATGGGGTTTGAGGGTTCAAAATATGGCCTTGGTAATAGTGAACTTGACAATTGCTTTGAAACAGCTGCAGGTTAACATCGAGTCGCATAAAATCCAAGTCTCTCCTAAGTCCACAGCGAGTAGCGAGTGACAGAGAGCCATGTCAACTAGGTGGAAATAATGAGCTTGTTTCGCTTGGCAAACTAAGAGAAACGAATAAATGCCCTTTCGCCAAAGAAAAGATACCTATGTGTTTACATACCTGCTGTAGTACGGAGAGCGTATCAGGATCCGAGCGTGCTCGCTCAGCGTCACGTATGTCTCTAGTGAGCGGGGGCGAGGGGGGTGGTGGTTCGCGGTATTCGGCCGGCCGCAGCCGCGCCACCACCTCAGGCGAGGGCTCGTTGAACCCTCCCTCGTCGGACACGCTGGACGCCCGCGAGCCACTCCTCCGCGGGGTTTCTTCCGCCTCGGACGACTTGCGACCTCCGCCCGCTGAAGATATCAGATTGTTTCGTTAGGATTATATGAAAGCTAAGGCAGTGAAATGGTTTAATTCATTGAAAATCTTATCAGGTTGGATCACGACAATATTAATGATGAGAAAGTGGTAACCTAATTTAGGCTGATATATCAGATGGAGCTATGTGATCGGAGGTAAAGTAGCCAAACACTTGGTACTCACCGAGAATTCTCTCTCAGGCAGTACCTACTAAATTTAATAATTTGTATCTCTCAATTTGAGATTTAAGGGTCCAAAGTAGTAAAACAAGTTACATTTTACAGTGGCAACATTAATTTGCTTAGAATATTTTTTTTTATTTCGACATAATTTGAAAAGATCGATACTCCGGTTCTATCCACATGAAGCATGCTACAAGAAATTCCTAGAGCAAAATTTTTGCCTCAATAAAAAACATTAAACTATATTCTTCGGCGAGGGAGTACGGAGTAAATTTAGGCTAATGAGCTAACTATTTTTACCGCAGATACTCTACTTCCGCAGCTCGGGCAGGTGGCGAGTATACAGGTGCCCAACATAAACAAACATTAAATCGGTGCGTGTTATTTTAACGAAAACTCAGGCAACAACTTCAGTTATTTAAAGTACGTCCATACGTACCAAATTTATAAAATAAGAAGAATTATATTCAACGCCCTTGTTCGTCCCTCAAATGACATCGACTCCAGACGCAAAGAACACATTCTTAACGTTTCGGATACGTGGAACGAATATTATGGATAGAACATTTCTATAGAATTTAAGAATTGAGTGAATGCGAAGCTAAAAAAGTAAATAAATTATATACTTATGCTTACGTTTATCAAATAAAGACTAACTCGTAAATAATACGAAACTAATAAATGTCTCCTGGAATGTATTTGTTTACAGTTTTCAAGCGTGGCCACACTTTCGTTTCCCGATCTGAAGATAATTAAACCGGCACATTCTCAGAAACTTATTTATGATAGATAACAATAACGACTGACCATTCAACATTTATAGTAATCTTGTAACGCATGAATTTGCAGTAAACCGTTAGAAACATCACGCGATCTCGCGAGACAACGAGAGCGAGTCATGCCCACTTTACTAATTAAAACTCAACTACACACACATGTATGCGCTCGTATATTCATATGGAACTATATGAAATTGGGTGATAATGCTACTTGTTGTTTATTCGTTTCTCGCATTTCTGTACTCCAATGCGAGCACTTTAGATACGGTTCGAGTCGGAGACAAATTGTGGCGACAAAAGAAAGAGGGGAATCTATAAATAGATGTGGATAAAATTAGAAACATATATCCAGAATCAATTTTGAATTGATTTTATTTTAATGGAAAAGTGAAATAAGTAAAACAATAAATTTCAATCCTACATAAAAATCCTAAACATCTAACGAAATATTTAAAAACATGGTATAGAATTAGAGCTTCAAAAACTAATAAAATTTGACCTTGTAAAGACAAGGTACCCCTACAAGTAGCTAATATGAAGACGGCCTTCCAAAAAAGGTAATGATCATTTTCAAGTAATAATGCGTCAAGATGTGGAGTGGATGATGCCCACACCAACATTGTAGAACTCCTAATGTAGGTGCTGCTGTGATTTATATTGAGGATTTGATACCACTCATATTTGAATAGCTAGTTCATTAAAAACTCAGGAAATGTTCTCAAGTTCATTGAATAAACAGATTTCTATGATTCTCCTAAATATCAAGATCTGCTACGTGTTCGGGTGCTACGTTGCAAAAACCTCGTTTGAACAAGAAACTCAAGGGAACTCCACCCGCCTAAAATTTGATTTTCGATTTTTTTGCATTTTTTCCTGGAACTAATTATACCATCTCAATTTATGGTTCGTTCATAGTTATAAGGTGTGTCAGTGTAAACTGTCAGAAAAAAAATGAGCATACTCAAAATATAAAATTTACTACTTTACACATAATTTTCCTCTAATAATTTTCCGACAACTGAAAGGACAAAGAAACGACCGAATAAAACACTGAAAATTCCGAAATTCAATACAGCATTTGCTGACGTATATTTTTCCACCAGCTTAACTTGCGTTTTACCGAAAACTACAGTTAGTCATTTTCATCGTAACTCACCGGTTTTATTTATTTAAAAAAAAAAACAGGATAAAATCAATGTCAAAATATTGTATATCAAAATGTTGTAATAAGGCGTAGTCGACTATTTCTATCTGCAGGGTTTAAACTAGCCTAACCTGTCCGGAATCGGGGTACCCCAAGACCCGAGCTCGCTTCGCTCGCTCTTGTTCCTAAGTTTAAAGCAAACGATTATTTTAGCAGAACATATTTTCGGAAACTTAGTATTTTTTTCAAAAAATTTGTATTTTTTTCGGAAGATAGGAATTTTTTTCTGAAGATAGGTATTTTTTTTTTTGAAATTTATTTTATAATTTTTCGTAGAATTGTAATTTGAATAAGCTCATGTTTCTTTGCAACAACATTTTCATTACAACATTTTTGTTTAATTTTTTTCTATACAACATTTTTAGTCGGTTAATCTTGTATAAATTTTTCGGTAATCCATTTTAACCAAGCTTAGTATTACGGTCAACCTATCGTTGGAAGTTAATTTGTTTTTCGGAAGCTTTATTAGTTATCATTCTAAATTGACGCGAGCGAAGCCTTAGTTAGTTTAATATTAGTTTAGTAATAGTAGTTTATTAATATTAGTTTTGTATAATTATAAGACCTAGCTAAATCCGTACTTAACCAAATACCAGTACTAAATATCCGATTGTAGACAAACTTCGGCTACAACTGACTCATATTATCCTTCCTGCATAAAGAAAAGACGCGTCATGCTCATTGCCCGTACGGAGATCCATTGAATCAATGGAACACACACGAAAGTTCGCTGAATGGACGCAATATGCCAAGAGCCCAAGAACGATAATAATTGCGTACTGTGGATATTAAACACGAGTATGCATGAAGCTAGAGCCCTCTTCGCTTTGAAACAATTCACATATACATATTGTTTTTACATGTAGCTGAATGCTGGACGTATAAAGATTGAATTTCAATGCATCACTAACTATGTATAAAGTTGAATAGCGACCGTAAGTTTTATGTTCCCTAACATGCACATCAAAACAAAAGAGTATGTCATAGGACAGTAGGAGGGAACATACATTTTTCACTCATCATCTGATTAACAATTCCTCAGCTATATCTATCCAAAAAGTATTTGACGAAAATGTAAACAACAGGTTCAGAAAATGTACCCGCAGATGTCAATATGTATTACCATTTATTAATTGAGTGCTTTATTTGAATACTGAAAGTTTGAATTCTAATAATTAATAAATTCCTAATGGAAAACCCGATACCACTTTGGCGGACCTGGGAATCGAACCCAAGACTGCGTGCTAAGCAGAAGCGCTTGCAATCAGTAGACCATCGAGCACGATTTAGAAAACATAATAAAAATATGAGATAGCAACATGAAACATGGTATAGAATAGTGTAAAGACCACTCACTCTTATTTCAAAACTATAGAATTGGAGACACAGAGACTTATTCATATTTTCGTCTACTGAAGCTTATAAAAATGCGAGAAACGCGTTCAGCTCCAGCAATAAACCGTGACTGAGAAGCGACCCAAATAATGTTTTTTCTAAGCAAAAGCAAAACAATAATAAAGCAACTGACCGAGGCAACAGCCGCAGAGGCGCATGTTGAGCGAGCGCATGCGACGGGCACGCGCAACGCCCGCCGCATCACCGCACCATCGTCGCCGGCGTCCCGTGCCGCCACCGACCACTCTCACGTGGACATTCACTTCCAAGCGACGTATTTTGTACTATCAAGTCACACGCGAAACGAAACAAACTGTTCAACTGAAGGAAGAAAAGAAAGCTGATTTCCTAATAACAAACCACCATATTTTCACAATAATTACTTTCAGTTAGACTATGGCTGCTAAAGCTGCACACGCGAGGAAGACCAGGTAAAAGTTTACGACAGCAATGTTGTTTAATACCGGTACCAGCGCGCTTTGTAAACAAACACAGCCACAGATAAGCAAGTTGGCAGCATGACTAGACCAAAAGTTAAAAAAAGAGATTATTTTTTGGAAACGTAGGTAGCTCACGTTTGCAACATGAAGGTCAACATTACAAGAGAACAAGGAAAGATTCAGATCTCAATAAAGGATAATGTAATCATATTGTACACATTGTACATTAAATATTTTATTAAGTCCGAAACATTGCTCGATGAATGTAATATTCAGGATCGGAACGAACACACCCTGTTCAGAACCAGACGACTAAAAGTAACATGAAAAAGAGTATTTGGGAGTTTATAACAACAGAATTGATAAAAGACAGGGACTATTCGAACTTGGCGCTTTATCGCGAACTAAATCAGCCTTTGTACGTAAATATCGACGAACACAGAATTGTTTAAATTCTAGGCACAAATATCACTGTTTTTTACTTGGGAGCTTTTGCTTGTTTGATCACACAAAAATGAGTAAGAAAGTCACACACTTGTTTATAAGGTAAATAGAGTTACTCAGTATCTCAATACAGATACAATATAGAGTGTTAAGGAGAGTAATCAATTGTCAAAACGGTCCCGTAAAGTGTATAATAGTGTAGCGTATGAAGGGGAGCGCGCAGGGCGACGTCGCTCGGGTTACTGCGTCGCGACGACGGAGGCGGCGGCGGCGCCGGAGCATCTAAATCGGGATCGACTCGCAAGTCTCGCAACGACTCAAATACCTTGACTTCCTCAATATTACATTGAACCCACTGAACACGAGACCGCTAAACGTACGTCAATCGACGCCCACTTTTCTGTTTCTTATGGTTTTACTCCCTACAATACAGAAACAACAGCATCAGGTGCTATATCACATAATTTCATAATTCCCTAGCATAAACAAAAGCATACAGCATGCGGTCTTCTACATATAAATATGAACAATAGCGCTAGTATTTAGTCTGAAAAGACTATGATGGCATGTATGCTGATATCAGTAGATAAGGTAATGAGGTTGAGGATTATAAAAGCGAAGCAGTGCAAAACCCCTAGAATCTACATGAATAATGGAACTTGAACAAGAAAATGAGTAGATAAGAAAAATATACATTCCTAGGTCCATTGGAAAATTATTTTATCACGCACAAATAATAAACATGCTTTTTTTAGCCTTCAAACTCTATTATACGTGAAGTACGTACGTGTCTACTAAATACGTCAATAACATTTCTCGTAGTGAAGATAAAACACAGATAAAGTATAACAAAATAAAGATAACAGACTTTACGGATTGTATAAAGAATTTTGTAATTATCACAATCACTAGCCATACAAGAAGGTAAGAAAATAACATACCAGGCGAGGGTGAAGCTTGAAGCGAAGCAGGAGGCGAGGAGTCCGCAATACGATGTACAGGAGACGCTAATGGCGACACTAGCGGGGAGCGCGACGCTTCCTCTATCTTAACTGGACCCGTAGGAGACTCTGGCGTCGAGGAACGCCGCCTGCTCTTTTCTTCCCACTCTCCACTATAATCTACAGACTCGTAAGCGTCTTCATCCAAATTTTTTGACGATCTTGAGCCATTGTCCAAAGTTACTGGACTTTGCGGAGTCGGAGATACACGATCACAAACATTTTTCGCATTATTGTCGTCAGACTGCGACAATACAGGCGACTCGTGAGATGTAACACTAGGAGAATATCCTTCAACTGGAGATATAGCTTCCGGAACATTATCTGACGACGGTGTATACGTTCGATTATTTGGTACTGGTGACACTGAAGATTCGCGTTCAGCCGAATGTAAACTATCTTTGTCGTGGTACAACGGGGAAACTGGAGATTTCGGTGACCTTGCTGAAGGCGATGGCGATTTTTGTTTTCGAGGAACAGGCTCTAACTTAGTTGGTGTAGATGGTGACGGTGGGGTAGGCGATATTCTTTCAATGACGTTTGACATGGAACTAGTATGCTGTGGCTGTTCACTTAATTTATGTGTTGGAAAATCATTATTTTCTTTATTTGAATTTCCTTCATCCTCACTTGGAGGGGAAATCGATGATCTTACGGTAGGCTCAGTAGAGGGTATAAATTGAGATGCCGAATCAAGTTTTTTTTGGATTGGCGAGTTTAAACGTTCCCTTCGCGGGGGAGGCGAAACTGAGGATTCGGGCCTCGGGCTTGGCGACACTGAATTGTTAGGTCTCGGTGACACAGGTGTAGCACTTTTTATAGGACTCGGAGTTTTTGTGCTAGGTGGCACTCGATTTACTAATGAAGAAGGAAGAGTCGTAGGACGTTCCACCTGAGAATCGCCGGCAAAAGGTGAAAGCGGTGGAGAGTAAACACGTGAAGGAACTACATATCTTTCGGGAACTTCCGGAGACTTTCTGTCGTGATAACCACTAGAATATCTGTTAGAATCCACTTTATGTTCATCATGACGAGATTGACGAGATTTATTAAAATGAGCAGTCCAATTTCTCTGTTTTTCTATGAGCTCCTTATTAAACCTTCTGTCTGGTTTTTCAGGTTTAGGCAAAACACTTGGCTTCACAGGTTTCGGCGGCGGTACCATTGCACCATTGGCGAGCCGATCACCATTGACAGCAGGTGTCGGAATCGGAGTCGGCGTCACGATTCGTCTGGGCGGGCTCACGGAGCCTGCAGAACTGGACCGAGACCGCGCCGGCGCCGGTGGAGTCACCCCACGGGTGCCAGCAAAACTAGCAGCTGCTGAAGGGGACTTCTCAATACGAAATCCACGATTTTCTTCACCCAATTTTTCAAAAAGTGCACGAGCATTGTTGAATCTTGCCAAATGACTTTCGGTTCGGACGCCTGTCACGTCGCTACCGCGAACTTCGTCTTCCTCCCTCGAAGGCATCCCTTGAAATATGTTCGCAATCTTTGAAACTTTAGTGCCTGAATGCCTTTTCTTGCACTCCTCCATACTAGCCGGGTATGCCCGTTTTAATCCAACCTGTAAGATAAATAAATAAATCAGAATAAATTCGTGATCGCCGCCATTGAAAAATAAATAGAACGCGGAACTGAAAAAGTAGAATTATTTAGGCGCGATCTGAAACGCGTAGATACTGGCGCAAGTAGTTAGCGCTCGGAACGGGCACCGCCGCGCGACTCGCGACGTTGGCTGGGCCGGGTTGGCTTGATTATTCTCAGCGTTAAATTAACTCGAGATAGCGATAGCGCTGATAACAGCGTATTCTTATTTAAACGGTCAAATCTGATGTTTTGTAGATTGTTAACGTGCAACACGGTGTGTGAGCACCTATAGTTACTTTAATTAAGTATGCATAAGCCTATGGTTACTTTCAGCGTTTTTCTCAAGTATATATAGTTCAAAAACTAACCAGAGTGGCGTGGTAAAATAAGTAACCTGTCCACTACAATAAATACATCACAATACCGCAGAAAATATAATAAAATAAAGTGCAGAAACTGTAACAGCGCGTATCTCTGTGTGATTCATACGCACTACTGATATAGGTACCTGAAATAATAAACGATAAGATCGTTCGTGATAAAATGTTAACACAGATAACTGTTCAATCAGTAATTAATGTTACTTATTGTTTGCGCTTGAATAGAATCACTGACGAAAGTAATAAAACAATTGCATGTGTAAAATTATAATAATGTTCCGGAACTGCCCACTTTGGATATTATTTCTCGGCTGCACGTTGGGAAGTGTGAGTCCACAGTGTCAAATCGCACAAACATGTGTAACTGATATTGGACCGTCAGATTGTGATGGAACCAAAGTTCCGGTACCAGGCATGGCTGTTGGTGACATTTCTGGATGTTGTCCAGCATGCGGAACTGATCCCAGCAGTAAGTTACCTAAGTCTTCAAAAAATCATTTTAGCTAGATAGCAGTGGCGAAGGTTTCATTCCTACCGGATTCTCTTTGAAAAATGGCACAGTCAGTATACTATAAACAAATAATATAATCACATTAAAGATATGTACTCCGGCTTAGTTCTTATAAAAATTGACCTTCGCTACTGCTAGATAGTAAATAAGCAACACGTATTATTAAAAGTATGTATTAGTAGAACGTCTCGCTATCGTTTGTATTAAATTTCACTCACACTGGCGTGTCGGAAGTTAAGTTATTCGATCTATTCATTGCGATAGCCGACCGCAGTCTCCGGGAAAGGACGCGTTATTACCTTGTACAAAATGTCCGGTTGCAGTTGGTCGATTAATTATTATCATTTATACAGATTTCCAAATATGTAACGAATTTGCCACGAGTACTGTATTTTATTACTATTTACTTTTCTCATTACATAGTCTCATCATTAATAGACCGTATAGTTCCGCTTGTTATTTGGCATGGAGAATCTATATTCTATACAAAAAAATAAAATTGTCTGTTTGTAATTTAAAAATAACAGCTTTTTTTCTGAATGGATATGAAAGTATATATGGTACTTATAAAAAGACAATTTGTTTAGTTTTTGTCTGTCTGTCTGTCTGTTCCGGCTAATCTCCGAAACGGCAGCTTTCACTGGCAGTCAGATAGCTGATGCTAAAGGGAGTAACTTGGGCTACTTTTATTTTAGAAAAAGGATTAGGGTTCCGTGCAAAAAAAAACCCTTGAAATTGTTAACAAATAAAGTAATTTTTTATAATAATTTCACGCGGCCGAAGAACGCGGGCAACAGCCAGTATTAACAAAAAAAAACAGAACAAGAATGAAACAACTTCGGATAAGCGGCATCATCTTTTGTCCAAAAATTGTCAATTTACCACTTTGTCCAGAACAGCCAATTTACCCCTTAAGACCGCAAGTCCATATCCGCATCATTGTGTCACTGCGTGACTACTAAGGTCTATTGTAGCTACACTTACACCTACAGCCAGTCACACAGTTGAGGATTCTTACACGATACGATTCTACTTTTAAAAAACAAAGGGGAAGCACCGAAAATCAATGAACCAATAAAGGTTGTCTGTAAAGCCAGTTAGCTACTTTAGAAACTTCTTTTTTTAAAGGAAATTGCAAGAACGTAACAAGACAGCATAAAAAGGGCTCTCCTTGGCAGTGACTTGGTTTCACTTATACGATTCTTTGTTTTGTACGATCCATTTCTATTCGCTACTGTTTTGTCTTCATAGCATAATCAGCCTATTAATGTTCCCACTGCTGGGACGCAGGCCTCCTCTCTATGAGAGGGAATGGGCTATAATCTACCACGCGGGCCCAGTGCGGGTTGGTAGACGTCACATGTCTTCGAATTTTTGGTTCTAGGACATGCCGGTTTCCTCACGAAGTTTTCCTTCACCGTTTTGAGAGCAGTGGTGATGAAATAACTTACAAAGTAATGCGCCTGGCTGGGTTCGAACCCACGACTCTCGTAAGTCGGGGTCTCCACCACTGGGCCACCGCTGCTCTCTTTTGTCTTATTTGCTGATAGTGAAATTGTTGTTAGCGATAGCACGCAAATTCGCTTTCATACAATGAACGTTACGTCCGGTCCAGTAGTAGAAATTTGCAAGTCATCACTGAAGCGTATCTACTTCAGCAGAACTGGATTTGAATATCGGATACAATGCACACTATCCGAAACAAATAAACATCATGGAATTGAAATAACTAAAGAATCGCAAATTACTTTGTTCAGAATCGAGAGTAGTATCGATTGCATTACTTTTTTTTAAATACTCACACGTATTTTTAACAAAAATATAGATTTAATAAAATAAGTCTATTATATCTAAATATTATGTGTCAATTTCAATTTTATGAAAATAGCTAATAACGTGTAATACCAATGTACGTTATTTGGGGTACCTGAGTTTTCGCCGTTTTTTAACACAATGTCGTAATACTGTTTATTTAAATTGATTGAATGCTAAACCATAAAATAAATGGCCCCAAAGTAATAAATACCCCTAACCGTAAAAACATTAATAACTATGTAACCTATAGTTAAAAAAAAAAAAAAACAAAAAAAAAACTATTCTTTTAAAAAGCATTTTGGTTTTTCAGCTGTTCCTGACGGTGCTCAAACCGAGGGTTGCCAGCCCCAATCGTCCAATTGCTTGCCTGATGGAAAATATGCACCTGTACAATGCAAGGGCAATCTGTTCACTGGCAGGTATGAATATAGATTGTGTTATCAAATTCTCAGAAACATTGCCGCCAGATTTGAAAAAATAGTCTAGCAATGATCATTGGTTTTCTATTTTAACTTATTCCGATGGTTCATCCACCTTAGCATTTCATAAAGAAAAATAAGTAAAAGAAAATGTAAGTGGAGGGCGGTCTTTATCCAGAAGTGGGACAAAGCAGGCCAAGACAAAAAAGTCATGAACTTACTACTGTACCTAACTAGTTCATTTTTAAACAGTCAGATTGTTTGCGATATTATGGAAATATTGAAATTATTTATTGATAACTTTAGAAAATCTAACGTCATGCATGAAATATTTTCGTTTAATCTTGATGTATTTCATGCTGAATATCATACGATACAGTTAAGATTGAGCACATCAGTGACAACAGTTTATTGCTTATCAACCGCGACTTCCGATGAAAAGGCATACCAAGAATTTGAAATTGCTTTGTTGATAAATTTCTGTGATTTTTACCAACCAAATCAAGATAAAGCAAATTATGCTTTAATTTTACTAAAAGTATGAGCTGTGAGTGTGACAGATGTTTTTACCGATTGTAGATGCTTTTGTTCGGATGAAAATGGAAATAGGATCTTTGGACAAATGTGGAGAGACCAAGCGGAGGAGATGACTTGTGGTAAGTTTAAAAAGGCCCAGGCCAAGGCCCCTGTGTCAAGTATAAAGTTAAATAATGCTATTTTCATTAAGTTACCTGAATTTGATACATTATCAAATTATCCAAACACGGGAGTGTGAAAGTTTAACGCGGGACCTTGCATTTTGCCGGAACTTCAAAAACACCAACGTTCATCATTGTCATTATTTAGTTGCACTTCAAAATTTAAGAAACAGTGTATTATCTTATTTATTTCACGCAAAAACAAACAATAATTTACGCTAAAAAAATGCCGTCAATGTAGTCAAAAGTCGAAACGTCATACATGACATAATCATAAAATGAACCTTCATGGTAATATTAAAACTGTAATTTATAAAGAGGTTTTATGTGTAACAACATCATCGATTAAATTATCATTACTATGACTTCAGCATGCAGTCGCAGAAGAGCTGAACTAGAAGCGGAAGGCAGAGTTGCGACAATTCATTGTACAGCAAATGGTGATTACGAGCCGCTGCAATGTGATGATGGGATGTGCTGGTGCGCACAGCCCAGGACTGGCCAGCCGACCGGTTCGCCTATTCCAGAGGAAGACATTATACATCTGCCATGTTGTACGTATTTTAATTTTATCAAGTAAACGTAAAAAGCAAGCTTTGATAACGTTGTTTACGCGAGATAAACAAGAGGTTAACGTTTTTGTTTACTATTGCGCTGAGTAAGTCGCGAGCAGATTAAATTTTGGGAGAAATTATAGAAGTTAGGGCTCTTAATTACGTAACAAGTTAGTAACTATTTCTTCGTGGAAATGAAGGTCACAAACACGTCCCGACGTATACCTGAATCCGTTGCAAAACTGGAAAATCGAATAAGAATTTCGAAAAAAGAGTTTCAAGTCTCAGAGCTGCTTTGTTGATCCCTCCCAAACACTTTATAATCCGAGACTGATGATGATAAGAAATAAAGCAGTTTGCATTACAATAAATAATACAATAAATCCATAAAAATTTCGCCACTGTAGTACATCATTCGATTGTCGAGTAGATGCAACCACAGGATATACACAATTTAAGTGATTCACGGTCTCGAGATATTGAGTGACCAAACCTAAGGCAATTGTACACAATCACTATGACAAAGGACCCAGATACACTTGTTCAAATACGCTGAAAGCACGTAAGGTATGTTTGTTTAATAATTGCAACCGTTGAGAATAATATTTAGTACAGTTTAATGCAAATTCAAATCATCCAAGTAAAACACCTCGTTGAAAATATTGCACAATAATATATATTAGCCATATTATCCTGTGTGAAAGATGTTTTGGATAGAAAGGAGGTGACTGCTGAGATGATGAGTAAATTGGGATAAGAGGAAGTAAATGGAGATGATAATGATCTTACGCAGTCGATTAAAGAAGAAAGTAATTACCTACATTTTATAGTTTTTAGCTTCAGAATTATAGTTTAGAGTAATAAAATAACGCAGTTATCTGATAATTAATGTAGAAAACTGCAGAGTGACCTAGTTTCCAAAGAATCTACTTCTGCGCGTAGTGCAATATTTATACATAAAGGTAGTAAATACAGGTGGGTGGGTGCGACCGGCACAAGGCACATGTCCGACGTGACGTCATACTACTACAGAGGGCAGCCACCCTACTATTCTGTATCGACCTCTGCAAACATAAACAAATTCCTAAAATTATTCGAAATTTAGACGTGTCTAAAAATTTCTAAATATGTACTTACACAATTTTAAGAGAATCGTCCTAATTCAAAGGTTAGTACTTTGTAAGGAAACAACCCACAGAGTGAAAAGTTGAAGCGGGCTCTGATGGAAGAATTTCGATCCTTTTAAATAGTGTTGCCATTTTTTACTCATAGGAAACATCCGTATTTTTTTCAAAAATAAACAAAACTGCATTGAAACATTTTTAAACAGCCCGCTGCTTGATCCAGGAGTCGAACTGTTCTGTTATGTCATTTTTGTGTCGAACTTCAACGAACAGCAATAATTGCTGATGTTACTGTGCTATACAGCGTGACTTTTTTTGAGTGTGTGTGACATTTGACTTAAGAAATCTAACCCTGAACGGAAGAGTTCTTAGTGTTTGTTTTTTATTTTACATTACAGATAGTCCTGCAGTTGTTGGAGAGCAATATTTACGAAAATGCGAAAGTTTAGTAATAGCCAGCGGCTTGATCGCGAAAGAGCATAGGGAACACGGCACCGTTTTCCTTAGTCGCTCTCTTTTACATTGTGACTACGACGGCAGCTATGGACCATTCCAAATAAGGAACGGCATGTAAGATACATTTTGTACTTCTTTGTCGAACTTAGTAAGGATGGGTTAACTCCCGGAAAAAAGACCAGCGTCAGACAGCATCACCTGCCTGGCATGAATGCTGAAATGGACCTTTTTGGCGCAGCCGTGAGGCACATAGCACATAGGTACTATGTATTTTCACTTTTTTTTTTTTTTTAATTCGTCATTTATTTTTTATTTTGTATTTTTTTTTATTCTGTGTGCTTGATAAACTGGAGTCAAATAAATTTTATTCTTTCTTTCTTTCTAAAGATTATAAGCTTATCGGCTCTGCTGTCTTTTTATGCCGAGCCGACAAACAGCAGAAGTCCTTAAATCCATTGAGTTTACATTTTAAATTGTTTCAGAGCTTACTGCACTGGACGAGATGGAGAAATATTAGGTGCCTGGCAGGAACCGGTTAGTACAATGGACGGAATGAATTGCAGTAAGTTTCCCACTTTTTACTTGAAACTTTACACATGAAAATCACTAAAAAATAAGTTGGTATGTCAGTAAGCCAGTATCGCATATTAGTCATAATAATAATGAATGATTTTCGAACCATACAGAGCCACGTTATGGTCCTGATCATACATTTCGGCGACTATCTTCAGTAATTATACTTGGACTTTTAATAAAGGTAAAAACAAAGGTGTTTGTAATATTGGAATATTGCAAATAATTATTTTGCCTAGGCGGAGGCAGCTGGGCACAGTTTTTACACGAACAGAACCCTTACGGTGCGGGCCCTACTCGAAAAGCCTGGTTTTTTTAACCTCACTGTATTTTTTTTTCTGACACTCTCTTGTTTTTCTCTGCAATTGGTATCTCTCCAACTATTAAGTAATTGTGTATATGATTAAAAGTAGATAAAGTAGATAATGACTGTTAAACTATTAAACAAAATTATGGTAAAACGAGGTCAGACAGAATTGTAGAAATAGGATGAGACCTCTGAGTGAATTCTGTATAATGTTGGAAAGAGAAACGTTTGAATTAGAGTAAACAAAAGTTTAAATATTTAAGTTTGAAGATATTTTTAAAAGTTGTATTGTGTGGGTGGTGTTTAGGCGGAATGAGGGCTTATCCGGCTTCGGATCATAAATATTTCCTAATAATTTGTTACTGCACTAGTGATGTCAATGTGTTGTTCTGGATCTACTGTAAAACCCTATTCAAGAAAGAGGATTGCAGTCACTCATGATGAAGTGGTCCTATGTTGAATATAGGTACTTGAAAAGCCATTCTGAATGTAACTACAGACTTTTATTATACGACTGTAGTGAGTTTTTATCTTTTTTTTTTAAATAAAATTTATCTATTGATAGTATTTGCATAAAAAAAACACTAATATGACTACATGCACATAAAACAAGATAGCCCTGGAGGTCATCAGCGTACCGTTAGCTTGGTTCATTCGCATTGTGCCACTACGACCGACTGTCGGCCGTGACCCTGTTCCCGATACGTTGTACGGTTCCACCCATCCTACCTTACCAGCTGGAATGCGGAGACTATTTATTTATTAATAAAGGTTTACGAACAGCTTATGTATACCATACAAAGTAGCTATAGGTAGCATTAGTCTTGGACTTTCCCAATCGCCAATTACTGCCTAGACTAACATTAAATTGGTTATTTATTTAATAATCTATAAAAGTAGCAAATAACTGTAACATTTAAAAAATATCGTTTTTCAGTTCACACACTGAAACATATTCTGAAAACAAATCCGGTCCCCTATTACTTGTATGTCAATCTACAGATTCAATGAAAGCTGAATCGCTATGAGATATTTAATGGTGACTATGGCAAGCCTCGTATTACCATAAATGAAACAGTTTATGAGTTCGCGTGTATTATGTATCACTATGAATCACTTGGTTTTACTAAGATTATAATATGAATTAAACTGTCGTATATTTCAAACCTGAACACATTCATGGCGAGAGTTATGAGAAATTAATTGACCGTGAACCACACCTTTGCCGATAAGTCCGAAACGATTGAACAACTATTCTATTGTTGGCTAAACCTTGAAATGGAAGCCTTGACTATATGTTTTCTTGCCAATGCAAACTGCATCTTGGACATAGGGTGTATTAAAAGTTATAATAACACAATTACGTTCAGGATCATTTGTCATGGTGGTGCAATAGACTTTACACAAAAAAACAGCAATTCAGGAGCACTTTTCTATTTATTCCCTGTAGTGTGTGGAATGTGTGGAACCCGTTTTACTTGTTTACTGAATTATGATTTGAACAGATTGTGCGCGAGACACCATGGTGTACTTTCCTGCTCGTGGCATGACGGTGACCGAGACCTGCCGCTCGAACGGCAACTACCAGGCGAGCCAGAACATTGGAGATGTGTACTACTGCGTCGATTCCGATGGCTATCACGGTGAATTATCTTCAACCGAACTAAATTGTGATGAGGCCTAGTTATCCTTAATAATTTAATTGTAATTGTTGTACACAGCATTTAGCAATTCCTCATAATTATTAAATTTTTAATTGTGTTGGTTTTTTTTTCAATTCAATCCTTTTTTGCATATCACATGTGTTTTACAAGACCTTTAATAATAATAAAGTGCACATGGACTCTAAATAAGTCTTGACTTAATATTATTAACAAAAAAATCATACGGATATCCAAAATCTTACGTACCGGATAGATGGATGCGTATTAGACGATCCAAGCACCGCGAAGCGCTTGTCACCCGACGCCGGGGTGGCGCCGCCCGCTCGCCGCGCAATCTCTTCCATCTGGAACAAGCGACTTAGGTTACCAGTGCCAAATTGAAGCTGTGGGCCGACCACACCTGCCGTCACGACAAGGTCGCGACCACTTTGTTACAAACAATCTATTGGTCAAGTTATATACGGGTGAGTGACGATCGGATATTTCCATAATGTCGATGTACGATTCAATCAGGGTAAGGTAAAACCAGAAACGTTTCAGATTCAAAATGATCAGAAAAAGTGGAAACATCAAGATTAAAATCAATGTAGTCTGTTGTTGTAATCAATCGTTGTACTCTTGCCTCACATAAGGACTTAGGGACGCTGCTGCCCTTTCTCTCCACATACCCCTGCATCATCGTTTACATCTACATGAAGTTGAAGAAAACGGGGCTCCCTGTTGCAGGTATTGCTCTGTCGCCGTAAAGCAAGAATAAAGAGAAAACTTGTGAAAAAGTCGATCAGAACAACGTCTTGCAAAATATGTGCTTGTTAGTAAAACTAATTAATAACGATGACGAGATTCCGTGTTTCTATTGTGACATACTAAATTGCTTAATAAAAGTGCTATTTTTATACGCTAATCAGGATTAAGTTAATCTGCCTTCAAGTTGGATGATCTTTCAGTTTCTACAAGTAGTGGACTAGCGCAAGTGGATACCAAAACATTGTTAGTACTTATGTCGTTTTGAGAGTACAAAATTGCCCTGGCATGCTAATTATGCGGCCCCCGCTAATTAGGGCAGTGCTCCCAAAGCACTTCATTTTCCGCGCAGTTTAAAAAATGACAGTAAAGAGGACTAGTTGTGGATTCGTAGTTTGTTTAATTAAATGTGATGACGGCACGGTTGGTGCAGTGGCTGAGCCATTGGCTGCTGCGCTACGTGTCGCGGGTTCGATACCCGCACAGGAAAGATATTTGTATGGCCTACAAGTAGTTGTTCTGGGTCTGGCTGTTTGTGTACGTGAGTTTAAATGTTTGTAAACGCACCCACGAAATAGGAAAAAATCCTAGAGTGGGGCAAAGTTAAAAAAGAAAAAAAAAATACACAGTGAAATTGAGAATGTATTCACCTTTAGCATTATAAGAAGATTCTTCTAAAATTCAATAATAAGAAACTAGGTTTACGTTGTTTGGTAGTTGTGGTATCCGAATTTTTTTATATGTGTTAGAGTCAAGTTTTTTTATTAATATAATATGTTTGTAATGTTTTCGTTTCTTCTGACAAAGATTGTATGAGGCATGTTTCCTTTATTTTAGCTTTTATAACAAATTATTATGATACACTTTTGTTAAACTAATTAGTAGTTTTAGACATGTGTGTAAATTAAATCGAATCGTTTTCAGGGCAGCTGTAGAAATAACTAGCGAGCTCCCCGGGACTAAATTTTCGTCAAGTGGGTATTCAGATAGCTAACTTTAGCTCAGTCAGAACCATTGCTATTAATTTTTGAGTTTTCTCCAACAGTAAAGTATTGTGATCATATGATGATATCTCTTGGCTTTGCTAACATAATAATAAAAGCTAATTATACCAAAATAAAACAATCCCGTTGCTGGGTTCGAGAATCGGCATAAAACTTTTATCAACATAGCTTTTTATTATGATCTGCCTAGAATAATTCTTTGGACTATTTTAATAATAAAGAAGGGACTGTTTACTGGATTTTGGCCTTTTACAAACAGGGGTTGACAAAACAAAGATAATAAAGATATACATAGATTGCTTCACTAGCCATCACTTCGCTTGTTAAATACGTATGTACATGGTACAGTTAAGACATTTGTGGATCCTTATTCTATTGAAACTCGGTTCCATGCCCGACTTCAAGGTAAGCGTTATCACGGACATGCGGTCTACTGTACGTTGTTGGAGCGGAGAATATGCAGGAATATTTTTTCTTAGGCAACATATTCCATGGCGTATCTATACTAATATTATAAAGCTGAAGAGTTTGTTTGTTTGGTTGAACGCTCTAATCTCAGGAACTACTGGTTCGAATTGAAAAATTCTTTTAGTGTTGGATAGCCCATTTATCGAGGAAGGCATCACGAAGTGGCGGGTGAAACCGCGGGTCACAGCTCGTTATACGTATATACATATAATGCCTAAAGGAGGAATGGTAGATTTGCGCTACAGAGTAATAACTGTCCGTAGGAAAGTACGGTAGATGATTATTCAGAAATCAGAACTTTAGTATTTATAAAATACCGTTTCGATAGAGAGATTTTACCTTTAAGCTGTAAACTTAATAAGTTTAACAACTGTTTAAATAAATCGGACAAATAAGACACTAAATAAAATGCAGTATTAAGTAAGTTATTTTTAAAGAATTTATAAACGTACCGGAGGTAGTAGCGTGAAAAGGGGTCACTGGCTTGCTAATATATAGGCTTGACGTTGAAACCCGAAACCCCATAGGTACACCGCCTACTGAGCAGCAAACACACCATAGCCACACACGTTTGTTTTGAAATAAAACTTATTGGTGCGTGTCTTATTCGGATACTAACATCTGATCTGCATTTTTTGTTGGAGTAAACTGTTACCATCTGCACGGTATTTGGGTTATTTTGGGTGACAAACGAAATATATTACCTACGTGTTTTGTACACGTAATTTTGATAAGAATTCATCTATTCTGGATGAGGCAAATACCTACATACGTATTATGTATTCTTATAAGATTAGAAGCGGTTTGAAGACTAGAATAAGACCCGAACTCAAACGATACATCCATACAGAGTCGGACTGGCCATGTTTCGACAATTCAAAAGTGCCTGTAACTGGCCTACTGGAAATAAATGCTTTGATTTTGATTTTGATAGTCATGGTGGCGTTTGCCAGCCCGGACCCAGCCTGCGCGGGACATCCTCGGGCTTGGCTTACGGGGTTTGCCGGAAGCCAGGCGGTAGGTAGCATAGGGGGCCTACAGCTCAGGATTTTTAAAACGTGTTCTGCCTGATACCTCAGAATTAGTAAGTACGTAATTAATTGTAGCGTATAGTAGAACCACTCTCAAACTAATCGTACTACTGCTACAAAGTTACAAATTTTCTTAAAACCAACGGGCGGTTCTTTCTTTGAACAGTGCGAAAAACTTTTATCCTATATCCTTTTTTCTGCCTGTGAATTGGCACTCCAATTGTATTTTCACGTAATCGACCGGTATAGACAGAGGCTTAATAAATTAGGAGCCCTTGCCCCGAGACCTTAATAGGCAATTATGGCATACATACACAAGGTTCCAAAAAATAGAGCTAGTAGACATTTTGATCTCAAATTACAAATCTGAATTTATTCGAGGCAAAATGTAAAAATTTTCGAGCTCGCTAAGCTCGCTCTTGCAGCCTACTACATCTTGAATCTTCATTTAGTCTATAAGTCGCCCAAGTAACTCCGGTAGATCAAAATATAGCGGGGTCAGGGTAGCGGCCGTCGAGCTACTAGACTAGGGAACATCAGAAAAAGATGATCTAGTGTAGTCTTTTTAGCTTTTCGAACAAACACTGTGAGTTAATTTTCGGCGGAGTTCATCCTAATATCAAGACCCTCCCTCCATGCCTCGGAAAGCACGTTAAGCTGTTGCTATTGGCCAGATGTCATTTGTAGACCTTTCACAGTTGCGAGTAGTCAGAAGTTCGAAAATCTGACAACCAATCTTACTAACGGATAAGCAGTTGTTCCATGTAAAATACTGGTATTCAGCTGCACCCAGGTAGGGCTCATTTACGGAGACGCGGTGCGTCGCGGGTTACGTGCGGCGCGTTACATGCGTTTTTTTTTCTTTTACGGAAAATCGGTGCGTGCAGCGGCCCGTGTTATCCCACGCGCAAACAGAAACATATGGCAGTGTGCGATGTTGTTTACGAAGACGCGGGGCGCGCCGCGTGTCCGACTGAGGAGCAGCGGTGCCCGCCGCTACGCCCGCGGCGGATCTTGTAGTTGCTCGCGGGCCGCGAGTAGCGGCGGGAAGGGAGGGAATACGCTTGGCGCACCCCGCACGATAGGCATGTCGATTTACTTTAAAAAGTTGACCTCTGGTTCGATTCAAATTAGTACAATCATACGTACGGTTAAGTTCTATTTGTTGTATATGGAATACTGCAATACTGGGACAAAAGAAAGAAAACGAACGAGTGTCGTTTTTTAGGGTTGCGTAGCCAAAAAGCCATTATAATTTCACCATGTGCTGTTGCTGTAAACACTCGGTTACTTCTTACAAATACTGTTCACGCTGCAAAAGAAATTGGTCAGAATCCTGGTAAACATTGAGCAAACCGATAGTTGTAAACCTTTCTTTCAAAAACACAATATTTTAACCCTTCCGTGTATATATATCTTAGAAACATGCAAATTTGTGCGAAAACATCACGAGTTCTACTCAAAACGTGAAGACATCCAGTCGCGCTATCTACTCAGACACCGATCTAGGCTAAACATACCAAGTTATCGACTAAAAATGCACTCAAAAAGTCCCTATGTAATGTCCATTAAAGTATATAATAAACTACCCGGATCAATAAAAAACGAAGAAAAAACTCTCACATTTCTAAAAAAACTAAGAGATTTTTTGTTAAAGAAAAGCTACTACTCATTAAATGAATATTTAAGTGATATACATATAAAGTCATAATTTTAGTAGTCAAAATTAAATATTTATATTATATTTATTAATTATTACAAGATCTCCCAATAGATACCTATTTATATTCTATATTATAAATACCTACTATTAGTTTATCTTAGAAATTACCTACCTACTGTATAATAATTATAATTTACAAGTGCTTCCTCTCTCCTAACTCACTTATTTGCTGTGCCCGACAGGGTCCATGTGATCTAATTTTAAGTTTTACCACCTAAGTACTACATGTGGAATGCAATAAAGTATTGAATATTGAGTATTGAGTGTTATGTTAAATAATTCACTCTTTAGAATTGAATTATCTTAAAAAAAAGTCAATCATGTCGTACTCACGGCAAAGCGGCGCGCCGCGCACCGGCGGCGGCGGGCACTGCTGTTTAGTATATTGCGAGTGTGACGTTGCGTGCTCCGTCACCAGTATCGCTACGTTTCACACGCTGCTTCTCCGTGAACGGAGTATTGCAGACGCAGAGTGCGCCGCCTAGCCGCCGCGCCTCGCGGTTATGTCATCTGCGGGCTTCGCCGCAAGTAACGCTGCATTTCAAACAAATGCGCGTAAATTGCTTCTCCGTAAACGCGCTCATACATATATTTGAATTTATTGCGGGCCGCGCTGCATCTCCGTAAATGAGCCCTTAGACTGGAACACTGCCCCCACATAGTTAGGAAAAGACTAAACAGAATCTGTCTAGTAGCGCCACTCACGCCAGTCATCATCTGATGATGACTGGCGTGAGTTTACTGCTGAATCCAAGATTCACAAAATTGCTTTTGTGTATGTTTATATCCCTGGTGTAAATTAATGACACACTTTCGGACTTACACCATCGATAGTATCAACCATTTATGTTGATTCGACATAATATATCGCGGTATCCTAACATTTACCAATTTGGGACATTCACAGACACATATAGGTACATTAGCGACAGTCATCTACCGATATCAAAGCACGGCGATGTCGCTCTAGCTAACGAGTAGTCGTTGTGAATCGAGTCGAGGGTCGTTGATGGAGGGTGGAGCGGAGGGCGCCGCGTCCGTAGTTCCGTACCCTACCACTTGGACACGCCACGACCCCTCTCAACAGCACGCGAACGACGAACAAACCGTACCGTATCGACACATATTCTTATAGCCATAGGTATAGGTACCTTTATTAGCTGTCACCTACTTAGTTTGCTTTGAAGATTATAAGCACAGATACGATACTTTATCAGTTGATACTGTGAGAAAGTAATACTACAGGTACACAAACTATGTCACGTGATTATAGCGAAAATATCGAACGTTTTATTTACATAGCATACATTACAAAGTTTATGGTAAAGTATATTGAAAGTTTTCATTGTGCTCCAGGCGGGATTGCAGCCAGACCCGAAATCAAAGGCATAATGGAATTTCCATTATGCCGACTTCGGGTCTGGCTGGTATTCACGACTATAAAGGCCAGCGCACACCGGAGATGGCAGGCCAGAGCGTTTTATCTTTACCCAACATAAAATTCTACATTCTAAAGTTCAATGCCGTAAAGGGAAATCCCCTTTGATGCCTTCGAATATCTAAACATTGGAATCTGCATTTTGTTACCACTAGCTATGATTTTTTTTTAATATTAATTTATGTTTTTATTTATTTACCCAACGGGGTAAAGATAAAATGTTCTGCCCTGCTATCCCCCGTGTGCGCTACCCTTAAATCGACGTTTTTCAACTTCCTTACAAGGAAAAAATAAATAATAGCCAATGATTTGCGGCCATTAACGAAACTTTATAAACATATTAGAAGTGGCATTAACAAAAGAAATGTTGTAAGGTGGTAAAGCTCTAAAGTCAATCAGGATTTGACTTAGGACATTTTTCATTATAGTTTAGTACGAAATCTGAAAGTAGTCGAAAAAGGTTGTGATGTAAATTTTGTTGTTTATAATGAAGGAAAATAAAACTGAAATTTTAGCTTAGTATGAGAAGATATATAATTTATTTTATTCACAAGGCTTGCAATCGCCACATCTCGTCTGATGTGATGTGATGATGCCAAGGATGATGAAGCTACCAGATGTGTTTACAAAGCACTAACAGCACCCTGTTACATCCTGTATTATTGCACTAACCTATAGTATACGTATAATTAAACTCTGTTTCAAGTTGTCACGGTTTATAACTAAGCTCACACTGTCACTTATCTTCCATGATTTTCAATTATTGTGAGCTCCTGATATCCAAGTGAATGTGTAAGTTTTTGTTATAATAATACTTTAAAGAAATACAATGAGTCGAAGGAAACAAAAAAACAATTTTTTGCAATTTAGGAATAAAGATGCCTGTCCTATCCAGTATAATAATATGTTATACATGATAAACTTTATTTGATGATCATTTACTAAAGACTTCTCCAAATTTACTTACTTCTTTTACTTTAAACGTAAACAATTGAAATTAATCATAGTTTTGGATTCGGCCATCCACACCCACTTGAAAAATTCACCCTGTATATTGTATAAAACATCATCACTTGATTGGGAGGTTCAAGGAGAGTAAAGGAGAATTTTTTTTAAGTGCACTATTCCCTTGTAAACATATTTAGAGTAAATGATTTATATTTTCTTTTACACTGTTCTCCTATAATTGATCAATTTGTTGGATTGATTTTGCCTTTGAGTAATTTCGGTGTAGCTTTATGTTTCAGGTTTGAACACCCACATCCAATTGAAAAATTCACTCTACATAAATACACAAACGTCTTTCCATTTTAATTAAGTAGGCTAAACGTTAATTCATGTCATGCTCTTTTATTTAATCTTACTGGTGGGGTAAGCAGAAGTTGTGAAGCTTATTTAATAATACTCATAGAAACAAACTGTCACTAAGAATATTAGGGATGGTCCGTAGGAAACTGAGTGCAAAGGTACCTAGGACAGTCAAACCATGAATATAAAAATGTCACAAGCCTTACCAAATTATTAATTCAAGTTTTTGTAAATTTCAGGAAATGGTTTTTTGTCTTGTTTTCTAGTTTTATGAAACAATTACTGAGCATACCTGAATATTAAAAATTCATTGTATAGATAGCCATAAAATGAGAATGTTTTCAAATGATTTGTGTGTGACAAGAATGTCATAGAAAAATATTGAAATAAGTAACCTGACAATGTTCTTATTTTGCTGCATACCTTTTAATTAGTAGGTACTTTTAAATGTTTTGTATTTTTAAACTTCTTAATTCTGAAAATCTTCACAAAACTGTCAGCAATATATTGAAAACATGATATAGTATTTTAGTCTACCGAAAATTACCTGCATAGATCATTTTCATAATTCTGAATGGCCAGATACAGGTTATCTCAATAGACTTTAGACTGTAAGAATATGTGAATTATTTGTTCGACATCCCTGGTAATTATAAATTGTTACTGACCTTATAAGAGCGTCACGTTTTCTCCAACTTGGTGCAATCCGGTTTGCCACATCAATACAGATTTGTAACACATAACAGAATAATAGATTGCCACAATTTCACTTTTTCACTATACTCTTTAATTCTATAAGTAGCTACTACTCATTACATTCTTTGACCACACGCCCACAAAATAGCGTACACAAACAGTATTCGGAAGCTAAAATTCTAAGTAGATGCTTATAATAAACGTCAATAACCCGGGCAAAGCGGCTGCGAAGATAAAGACCTTATTATATATTAGCACATTAGTTTTGGTTTCAATATTATTACAATAATACGCCTGTAGTGTAGCTCAATCAAAAAATATATTATGTACAGTAGATCATTTCATTCATAAATAAAATAAAACTACTTTATCCACTTCACTAGCTTTTAGCTGTTCACTCTCGCTTGTCCCGGAATGGCAGTGTTACCAGCTCATGAGTTCCCCGAAGTAAATGTGTTGCCCATGTTGACCCAGACGGAAGAAAAAGAAACAGCTTTAAATTTTAAAATCTTGTTTTGTAATATTTTTTGTTAAATATAAGACTGTTTGACGGTATATAAATCTTTGCCTCTCCTTCAACTTGCGAAAGCCGAACATAGCCCGCAAAAAACGTACCATACTCACAGGATAAGCCATAGAATGATAACATTATTATACTGAAGTGCTGCACGCTCATTCTTTTTTTCTGCTTTGTGTTTATGGCACGACAGTATTTTATATTTTGTTGGCCCAAAACTTCGCCACCTCCACAGCGATTTCGATTTGCAGAGCAGAGGTCACTGTGGCTGCATGTTTTGGGCCATAACTAGTGTCGGCACTGTTTAGTGCTACATGGTTCTTTTCTCGCTGAAATTAAATTGTCTGGAGCGCGCTGTTGGTAAACATTTGTGAAATTGTCGAAATTGTGTTGAAAAACCAAATTCGCGGCATTCGTTAGACTATTTATTTATAATAGTTACGCCAACAGTTTCACATTACATTTAAAGTTACGTTAGTTTTACATTTTACGGCTCTTATCCCAAAATCGCCTACAATTTCAATCAAGCGCCAAATGAGCTGCAACAGACTGCAGTGCCCCACTTGTTATAACAGCCATATAGCGGCAAAAAACAAAGGCCCATTTTAAAGGTTGTCGGAGGTAGTTTTTCGGATTCTTAGGGCGTGTGGTCATAGTTGGAACTAACGCAGTCATCTTGTTTCTTCAATACAATTTCCGCAAACAATTTCACAAATTTACCAACAGCGGTCTCCTGTCAATGCCATTCAAATGCCGAAAGAGCCGTGGTTTATCAGATTTGGCTGTCACCATTTTGCATAACTGGAGCCATTCCTTAGGTTGCCCTAAGGAATGGCTCCAGTTATGCCAATCATAACATAACATTATTTTTTTATTAGGCAACTGGCTCTTAGATATATAGAGATTAACATAAATATGATAAAATACAATTTTTGTGATATATCCCTATTTACATTGGTACATTTGACCAAATTGTAAGCGGCTAATGCTATACAAAATTAGACTGGAACCATAAACTAGGGACCCTATTTAGTACTAATTACTTCCATGCCTTGGACAGTTCACAGGCTGTTATTACGACCTGTGTATATTGCCGAAATCGCATGCGTCTGCAGGTAATTTGTTGATAAATATTCAATAACGAAAGTTATTTTACCGTTTATTCTCCAAAAAACTAAGGTTACATTTTTCGATGGTTCGCATCATTGTAGATCTGTTACTCACACTGGCTACGCTGCGAAGTTAAAAAGAAATTACCTATATAAAAGTACTCTGTGAATAGAAATGGTCGTTGGTTAACAGACTTGTTTGTTGTTCCAGGATGCACCACGAGCGGTTAAGGTTGGCTTGGAGCAGCAGGAATGCCTCGTTAGTATTCATACTGCTGCTATCTTCAGGGGTCAGTCACACTAGCAGATTAACGATTACCGGCTGCTTGCGAGCTACCGGAGCTACGTGATACTACATACATCATATCACAGACATGTACTGTTTTACTTCCACACTGTGGTCTATATATACTGCATGTTTCAGAAAAGTGTGGTAATTTTTAAGAATATGAATATGGTACTGACCATCAAACTCAACAACTTCCTATACATTTGAGTCAATTAGGCATTGAAATTTAGTGATTTTTTTATGGGACAGCTGAGAAAGTTGTTCAGTTTGATGGTCTCCGACTCGCGCTTGTACGAGCTTACACACGCGTCAACGCTCCTCCGTGTGATGCGAGATTCAAAAGACGACGCGCCTAGGTGTGCCTTAAAAACGAGTTTATGGGCGCCGAACATACATTAATTTGGTGCTAATTTAATGTTTGGGCTTCACGATCTACTGCACTTAAATGCTATGTCCGCGCGGTCGAAACATGGAGAACCGCGCGGCCACGCAGTTCTGTTAAACGGAGCTTAGTAGAGGTCCCATTCTTTTTAACCGACTTCCGAAAGAGGAGGTTATCAATTCGTCTGTTTTTTTATTATTTTGTATGTGTATGTTCAGCGATATCTTCGCCAATTGTGAACCGATTTTGATGCGGTCGTGAAATCCAAACATAAGGACTTTATTCATACTGTCTACATTTTCTTCGAAATCGTTTCAGTGGTTAGCAAAAAGAATGGGACCTCTAGTAGGCTCCGTTTAAGAGAACTGCGTGGCCGTTCGGTTCTCCATGTTTCGACCAAAAGTCGAAAATTCGTAGATTCAATATTCAGAAGGGCTTCTGAATATTGAATCTACGAATTTGCGACTTTCATTGTTAGTGTTTTACAAATTCCTTCGTAATGTTGACGTAGTCGTTTTTCTTCTACGACACTGTCCGAGCAGTCGAAACGGACACAAGACGAGGCGGTATGGTCCAAGATCTTAGCCTGCCCGAATAGGGCGAAGGGAAAAGAAAGCCTTCTGTTCATTGGCACTACAATAAACATTGGTAGTTTAATTGCGTTTAATTAGGAAACATGGCTCCTAAATTAGAACACCGGACCACCCCAAAACCAATCAGCCTGACCAAATTTTATTTTCGTTTTATCTTTTTAAATTTCGGTAGGTTAAATTAGCCAATGAAACTAACCCGAGAGATCTGATGGGTTTCAGGTCTGTCGAGTTAACCTAGCTTGTTTTTTCTGTGTGTTCAATTAAAACGAGCATCTAGAGGAAAAACGCATGATTTATTGTTGGACGTATTGTGCAATTTATTACCATTAAAAGAGTAGTTGTAGAAATGAAAGTCGTTATTTTACAATATCTCGCAACATTTTTTCTTGCCTTTCCAACGCGATATTAATGAACGCCTTTTTTGAGCTTTGCGTATTCTTTTTTTGTGATATTTATAACTTTTGCCGTGGCGTTGACGGAATCTAGATTCTTTAGATTTAACTCTGGAACATGAGCATCTCATACCTGGGCGAGTGACTGTTTCCATAGCACTGGGACATTTTTTTTTCTTTTTAATACATTTCTTGTAACACTCATCTGGTCTCGGGCAGGGAGCCGGTCGGGGTCTATGTCTGTGAGCACTGCATGTTGGCGCTGATACGCACGGCTTTAAACTCTTAGTATCTCCATAGACAGCTGTAAAATTTCACACCAGCAGTCAATTAAATGAACAAACTACAACTTTTCTAGCTGTACCAACGATCTACTTTTCCTACTTCAAGTAACCATGTGTTACAAACCCGTGTCCTAACCAAAGCAATAGGTCGCGTTCATATGTGACCCACTTATTCGGATTTTGGGATGTGCCCTTTGTCGGGGCTCGTTCCGGCTTCTGTTGACGTTTAGGTTCGCTGGAAAACTGAATACAACGATAGCGTATTCAGGTTAGCCGAAAAAGTGTTCGCGCGACGGTAATTTTAGTTAGGACACAGCCTAGTTTTCGTGGCAGATCACGAAGGAAATGGTGGGACGAACTAGATAAGCTCCGATAAAACTGGAAGAGGCGCGGGTTCGTGAAATTGGAAGGAGTGGAGGGAGGTCCAGCAATGGGAAGGAGCAGATTGACTAAAAAAAATTGAAAAAAATTAAATCAAATCGCTTATTCGCGTGTGAATACAAGTTTTATGGATATTTCAGTTAGTTTATAACGATGGTTTGGAAAAAGGAAATAAAACTGCAATTCAAATAAATATTTTTATTTATATCACAACTCAACGTTTACCAAAATATGTATCACTGACAGCGTTGAAGGAAAACGTCGTAAGGAAACCTGGACTTAAAGGTAAAATTAATATAAGGCTAAAATCGCCATCCCGTCTTCAGTACCTAAGCGTGGTGATCAATGCTCGCGTACCTTCTCTGTATGAGGAGAGGCAAAGGCCTAATACCAATCTATTACTATCCCATTGCTGGTCAAAGGCCCAGCAGTGTGACAGTAATAGACTGATATTTCCTTTATTTATTTCTATACAAATTATTAGGTACATTTTTAAATATTCCTTAGAAAAAAAAATATAAAAATTGTAGCCCACCGGTATCGGGAACAGGGTCCAAGCTACCGGCGGTCAGGGCTCCAGAGAGAGGAACTGTATTATTATTATTTATGCTGAATATTTTGACACTCGTCAGTTATCAAAACTCTGGGGTAGGTACGTTTCCGTTGACCTGGAATCGTAAAATTTGGCAAGAATTTCTCAAAACAGTTATGGCTAATTTTCTAAGACTGCTTTCCTGAGAGGATAGCAGGTAGCCCTTACTGTCCTAAATACGTTCTTAAACTCACATGGCCACTTACACTGTCATTAACTCTAAAACCGGCACCGGAGGTCCTAGCACGAGCGCGCGGTGTAAACGTAAAATAAATAGGTCGATTTTTGAATCGAAAACATACAATTATCCTATAGTATTTAGTTAAATAGTTAGCAACAACAACAATCAATATCATCCATACATATGAATCAATTCTTATATGTTGTAGGTATATAAAACGAGTATTTTAAATTTAACACAATGAGTGAAAACCGAAAAAGTGCCGAAAAAAGATCGCAAGCGGACACAGTGAGTTTCGTGTGTCAGGAACAGAATCGAGTTGTGAGTAACAGCGGCAGAGATACTGAGAGCGTAAAACGTACAAGGAAGAGCTCATAAACACCCACCCGTAATAACTTCAGTTTATCCAGTGCTTACAAGAGCGCCGAAATATCGGGAACTCAAAATAAATGCTAAACATGCTAAATATCTCGTTTTTAGTGTTAATGATAGTCTTGCTCAAAATTTCACCTTGTATTCTGTGTATACAGGGTGTCTCCGCTTTGGGATTGATTTACATTTCGTAAACAGATGGGTGAAGGTCGATCTTAGGCAGGGTCTCAGTCTATTTGTTCGCCTCACCTCTAGAAACTTAGGGCTCATTTACGGAGACGCGGCCCAATAAATTCAAACAGTGTATGACAGTATGAAAGCGTTTGCGGAGAAGCGATTTTCACGCGTTTACTTGAAATGCAGCGTTACTTGCAGTGGAGCTCGCAGATGACATCGCTGCGACGCACGCGGCTGCGGCCAGCCAGTTTCCTGCAATACTTTGTTCACAGAGAAGCGGCCCCCGACGGAGCACGTGCCTCTACACGCCCCGCATCTCCGTAAACAACATTGTCATATGTTTGTATCTGCGCGTTGTTATAACGCGGGCTGCTGCAGGCGCCTCTCCGTAAACGGAAAAAACGTGCAACGCGCCGAAAGACGCGTGTTTGTAGAAATATATTATTATATATATTTGTTTGTTTGTGTATGGAGAAATAGCATGAGCGGTGTTAAGATGCGGGGGCGCGTGCGACAGAATTTCTAAAGATTATTGTGTAACGGGCACCGCACGAGTAGTCTTTGCGCGTGATATTTAGTGGACGCCCTCAACGATAAATAAAAAAAAGGTCCATGACAATCCGACAGAGTAGGTACATATCTAACTTCGTTCCATTTTCTGAATATTTTTTGGTCTAATGCAGTCGACTATTAGAACATTCTCACACGACACCGCTCATCAGCGCGGTTGGCGAGTGCCAATCCACAAGCAGAAAAAAAGGAGCCTTTGTGATAAAAGTTTTTCGCAAGGTTCAATCAAAGAACGAACCGCGCGTTGGTGTTACAATTTCATTAATCTAGATATATTCACAGGGAGGATAGAGCGCAATAAAACAAGCAATTATTTTGTTAATGTTGTCTATACAAATAAAATTAAAGTGTCTGTTTATAATATCAAAATAACAGCTTTTTACTGAATCCAAATGAAAATATACATATAAACGTGTAACAGATTAAGCGCAATACCTCAGACACCCCAATTAGAATATTAAATTAAAAGTCTAAAACAATATTCGTAATTAAATAAATTTAAACCAAATCTAGTCTTTTTTATAAAATAGTTATCCTTACTAAACGCAAAACGTATGTGCAACAACATCTCTGCACTCACACTCATGCAATGTAAGAGGCCGACACGACACGCACACTCGAGCGCCCGCCAGCTGACCATGGCTGTAGGCATTAGATGTGTGTTAGTTCAATGAACTAATTTTAAGTACCTAAAATGCCACAGACTGATATTATGAATAACTTTTGATACTTCATTGAGTTTACCGTGTAATGATTGATAATTTTCTAGTAAGTGAAATTATCAACACGAATCTAAGACTTAAGGCTTAGTAACGGGGATGCATTTAAAACAGCGACTTTATCTTTCGAGATTGCACCCCCGCGAATCCCGCGATCCCTTTGTAAAGTTGTGTTTAGGTACAGTTTATTGTTTCTACTACAAAAATATTTAAAGACGGCGTGTTTAAAAGATTTGAATCATAATATTTACAGTGATAAGAATACAATCGTATTGAAAGGAAGAAGTAGGTACCTACTTACAGAACTGGACTATTTAAATATTATACTTAGGTTATAAATTTGCACTATTTCTGCAATCCACTTTCATTAAAGTTTCAAAATGATCACCGCCTTGTTCTATGCACGTATTTGCATCAATTTTGTAAGCACTTCAGTATTCAAACTCACTCACTTCACTTTTCACCGTCACAAATGCCTGTTCAATTTTTGTTTTTAGTTCCTCGACACTTGTAGATTTACTGAAGTACACGAGCGATTTTATGCGACCCCACACATAAGAGTCTAATGGTGTTAAGTCAGGCGATCTGGGAGGCCACAACACAGGTCCTCCGAGACCTATCCAACGACTGCCATACTCCGCATCGTCCTGGCGCTCACACTGCAGGCAAAACGGTCATTGAACTCCCGTCAAGCTAACGCGACATTATCAAGACAGCGAGCCAGGGTCCTCACCATCTCCGTGTATTGTATGTTGGTATACCGGAAAGCCATCGCGCGCGAAAACAAAAATGTCGCGGAAGTAAATAAAAGAACAACTACACTAGATCACTACCGGCGGATGACTAACTTTTATGCTTTTGATGTTGAAGGTACTCATGTTATTTGGCGGTAGCGGCGGCGTGTGTCGGCATTTCGCATAAACGTCAAAGAGGTTGCCGACAAATGCTTTATCTCTTTGCAATAAGTTCTAAATTTCTTCAAATTAAATAATTTTATTTTGTAAAAATGCCTAAAAATTGTTTGTTATTGTGTAGGGCTACTCTGATGACCAACTAAGTTTGGTCGTGCATTCAAATAAGCCTTACTCATTGGAGATAAAGTTGGAATTCCTTTAAATTACCTATTTATTAGACGCACACTACTTTTAGTGTAAAATGCATTGATATTATTTACGTGTGTGTATTACGAGCTATGAGCGAACTACAAATAATGCCGTGCGTCGTAGCCTTTATTGCTCTGAGTTAAGGTTTCAATTTCCTTGAATTAAGGATTGTATTAATTTGTCATAATACTGTGTTTCTAATTTAAGTTATTTAAAATATTTTTCCGTCAAAATTTAACACCTATTTTTTATGACGGAAATCGATTAAGAAGCCGGTTCTGAACCAGCTACTTTCAGGAATTGCGTTTATTCTGTTACACGTTGTATACGGTACTTATAACAAAAACTCAATTTTTGACAATTTTGGTCTGTCTGTCTGTTTGTTCCTGTTTGTCGGCTTACCTCCGAAACGGCTGATTTAAACGGGACTTTTACTGGTAGATAGTTGATGTTATAAGGTCGAACTGAGGCTACTTAGAAAAATAATTAGGGTTCCGTGCAAAAAACATAGGACCCTTGAAATTGTTAACAAAATCCGATTCAAAAAGGAAAGTAATAATTTCACGCGAACGAAGATCGCGGGTAACAGCTAGTTACTAAATAAAAATTATACTATTGTTGAAATGGTAGTTAATGTATTGGTTATGTAATGATAATTATTTTTCTTCCAGGCTATGAACATTATACGCTTTACAATAAGGCACATTTGCATCCTCTTTTTTTCATCCGACCTCGATGGCCACGTCCTGCACAACATTGTTCATTTCTTTTTGATTGTCCCATTTTTCTCGTATACTTCAAATATGAGTGTGTTCCCTTTAGTTTATCTTTCCTCCTCATTTTTGCTTCACGTCTTTTTCTTTTTAAATATTTTGTAACGTGAGCCCTTCTGTCTCGTTCGTCTACTCTTCTTTTTTTTGACCTTCCACAGTCGGCGCATCCCGAGCTTGCTCTTGTTGCCATAATAGATGCTGCACTTTCGCATGGCTTTGTGCCCTTCGACGTAGTTTTCCTGAGGCATCTTTCTGGATTTTGGCATATGGGCGCTCTTGGGTGGCAACGGTTAGATTGGCATGCCGGAGACAAAACACATGGTGGGTGCATAGACGGAGCCATTGATACAGATTAGTTATCACTCTGCAATAAAAATATCAAGTTAACTTATTATAAATCACCTTATAATATCTATCAATTGAAGCCAGCGTCGACAAAATTATGAAACTGCCACTCATTCTACGAATTATATTTTAGACAATATAATTAAATACAACTTACCTACCAGAGATTGAAGCAAACCATCAAACACTGAAATCGTAAAACATAAAACCCGAGTACGAATAATCGAAATTACATAATTATCATGAATTGTGCCACCACAGAATTAGCAAACTAAGTTGGTATAACGTGAATGACTGAGTGATACTCACAATATCTGCTATTTGGTCGACTCATGATGGTATTTATCTAGATAGTCCGCCGGCTTCAAAATTTTAGGTACTCTAAAGTTGAAAGAAAAAGATGTTCGATGAGTCAATCCTTTTGGAGAGGTGAAGAACTAAAGTTAAATGAGCTCGTACGTATATGTTACGATTAGAGTAATCATTCAGTACCTATTAATAAACAGCACTAAATACGGGAGCGCGTTTTCACGTCGCGTCGATGCGGAAGGACGCGTACGGCGTCCCATACTTAGTGCTCTTTTTGTATGGACAAAAAGTCGAACGCTGTCGATAAATGTGTCACGACCCCTTAGGGACTGTCCAAACCCGTGCGGCATACGACCGGGCACCAGCATGGCTATCTGTGATATGGTTAATAAGCTGCTCAACATTTATTTATCCCGACTAAAAGAACACAATCCGGGGACATGCGAGTACGCGTGCCAATTACAGAAGGTACCTAAGTACAAAAATATTATCACGGAAACAAACTATTACAACTTCCCGCCTTGCCGCACTTTCCCTCGGAACATTAATTAAGTTTACCTTGATTAAGCGGGAATTATTATAATTAAACGTTTTAATCAATCACACTAACCGTAACATATACTTGACAAAAGAGAGCACTAAAGTTTTCAATGATACCTGACGCACCTTACTAAACTTTTAAACATTAACTTTTGTTCACCACAACCGTAATGCAAAGCACTCACAACTTTGTACAAAAGTTCAATGCCTGTCACGCGAATGTAATTTAACTCTCTATCGAACTCATATTTATAACGTAAACATATTTATACACTTGGAATTGGAATAGAAAACATTTTTCTGTCATTGCATTTGAACTTTTGTAAGAAACTAACACATCATATCTGTTAGGTACATTTAAATACGAATTAATTATGAGTGGCAGTCTTATTTACACGAGGCTGGCTACTTTTATGGATAAACTAAAACTACATTTGCAGGCTTCTTTGTACAAAGCTGTATTAGTGTCTACTTAAATTGGAAATTCTAAATACTCAATTAGTGTAATTACTTACCCATAATATGTTAAGGTCTAAACGTGTTTTGGTTACTAATTTTTTTTCATTTTGGTTTATTTCAGTTTATATTGTTAATTTAACCATTTTTGCGTGACATCCGGATTTACATTTTTGATCTTCTATTTTCAATAATGACATAAGCTATTCTTATTCTTCTTCTGATTGTCTATTTTTCATTGTTGTGCCGCAAAAAAGTTCAGTTTTCATATTTAAATTATCAGGGAACTTTACTACTCCTCCAAAAAGTTAATTATGCCTAGCCTTTTCCCAACTATGTTGGGTTTGGCTTCCAGTCTAACCGGATGCAGCTGAATACCAGTATTTCACATGGAGCGACTGCCTCTCTCAACTTCACAACCCAGTTAGTACCATAGTTTTTTTTTAATATATCAATGACCATAGACTAATATTATATAAAATGGTTAGTACTGAGTAATACGATACCCCTTGGTAAAAGATTTATTAAAACCTATAGTTAAAAACCGACCAAGTAACTGTTGAATCTAGCATAGTAAAGGGTTCCGTTCCGTAGTCGGTATGAAAATAGGTACAGCATTGATCATTCTACAAAAACTGAAAAAAATGTGCTATTGTAATTATAAAATAAGTATTCCATATCTCAAAAATCTTTTGACTTAGGTATTTAAAAAAAAACAGTTACAAACATTCGGTATGCAACATAATACAATGAACATCGTGTGCTGTGAATTGTTTTTTTCACCCTTCGGTTGTTTATGCTACTTCTATTTTTTTTTAGTTTTTTCCTCTTTTGAGATAGGTACATAAATAACTTATTTCCAATTTTCGTCGATATAATTCCAAATTGCCATTATTTACAAACAATAGGCTTTTGGTCTGTAGACTCCTTTAGATTCCCATGTAATCGAGAACACTCACAAAAACACTGCCCGTCCTGAGAACTGAACCCAGAACCTCATGCTCACCTACAGTAGTGTCTCCGATCACTAGACTTCTACCAATCAAATATTTCGTAACCGTACATTTACGGGCTTTAACACATAATGATAATGCTTTACTTCGATAGCCCACATCATGTGGGCATGTGGGCCACATGACACATGCATCTACGCAAGTTGTCGTTGTAGTTGTTGTTGTTGTTGTCGCGCACCAGTGCGGATTTAACGATACATTGATATTTAATGGACACCATCAAATAAAACCCTTGGATTAACAAGCTAAGCCTTTATTAAGCTTATAATTTTGTGTACATTGAATTTTGTACGGAACTAAGAAATAAACAGCTTATGAATATACAGTCGTAACACTACAATATTTAACATAAAAAATAACACTGTAGTTGATCAAATACACTTTGATTAGTTTCTTAACGTAGCCGTCAAAATGAAGACACGTCTTGTATTTCCATCTCGCATATGTGCATGAAAGTGTAATACTGTAATTCTACCTTTGCTATGATTTTAGCTACGTAAGAATCATGTACCGTATATGTTACAGTCAAAATGTTAATTGGTCAAAACCACTTTTGACAGGTGTCAGTCAAAATCCTTATTATCGTCGGTGCGTTTGCCAAACCGAATATGTGTATTTTAAGAACTTTTCAACAACATAAAAACTGTTTTTTTCGTAATGAATTAATAGAAGCAGAAATCAATTAATCTTTTGAAAAAATAAAAATAGAACAAAATTTCGCAAAAAATATCTATTTCAGTCTTATGATAATAAAAAACTTATAACATTCGTGTATGAAAGCTAAAATATTTTTTTTGTTGTGTACACACATATCAGGAAAATGCGTTTTCTCCATTTAAAATGTGTTGCTTCAGAACGTTGTAATTACCTAGTCCTAGAATTACTAAGACATAATGTTTTGCAAAGGGTCACAAAAATAACCTAACAAACCTAATAAGTTTCTAAGTAAATGTTAGTTATTGTTAAAATAGTTTTCACCACTCAAAAGTAGTTTTGACTGATTAACAGTTTTGACTAACAAAATCGTTGGTTTATGTTGGTACCTCCAAATTGACTATTCAAATATTTTACATCACATGTGATATTAACAGTTTTGTTTGGTTTGATTTTTAAAGTTATTTCCTCGGTCAAGGAGCAAGAATTTTATGAAATGTTTAAATTGAGGTATCTAGAATAATTTCAAAGGTAGCAAATAGTAGATTACAGTATTAATCTTTTATATTTATAGGTTGAAAATCTACTGGTGCCTTCATTTTGACGGTCATTTCTATAGACAACAGTGTAAGTGAATATAATTATGTAGATTAATAGATTTAATTTACTTTATCAAGAAAATATCACATTAATATATATAAATAAACTTTTATCAACTTTAATATTTTTTTATCTTTTATAATAGCATTAGCAAGGGCCTATTCGTACCGAGCCTTTTGATTATAATATTTGTTACCTCAGAAATACTAACATTCACAGTCTTTGGCTCCACTACAGTTTTTATTAAATACGGCCAGTGTAAATGGACCCGTTTTGCTAAATTATATGTTTGTAATTTACATTTTACAATTAATACAATAAATGTGCAGTGAAGATAATGATAAAACCCATTAAGTCGTCGCCAAAGCCTAAGACATCCAGACGACCAGAGCAAAGTAATTTGGTAATTATGGGTCACTAAAAAAAGTCTCTTCAATATGTTAACAGTTTTAAAAGGTTAAATGTTTCCGCTATGAAAGAATGGAATGTGTTTGACAATGGCTCGACCTATTAATAACATCACTGTACAAGCGCTGAGACTTGTTTTGAATAGAAAACGTTAATAAGATACAGATTCCAAAATATCCGCATTGCTGAAATACTTCTGCCACTGACTACAGTAAGTCGAGACTTTCATACTTTCTACACTTTAAGGACTATAAGTGTCTTGCCCTAATAAAAGAATTTGAACTTTGACGAAGGTATGTGTAACGACTTGACCGTACGTGTTAGTGTTACGCAGCTACACGAATTTGGTTAGATTTTTCAGAATTGTCTCGAAAAAATAACATTCAAAATAAAAATATACTTGAGACATTTTTTTTGACGCCCAAAAAAATCTATTGATAATTGTAAGTTTCTAATATTGATAACTGTTTCGTCACTATGATTACGTTAATAATCCATGCGGATGTAAAACTCGTCTCGACCCTTCATACAAGAGGATTTCGGTGGCATTTGGAAATGTGGACAATGCATTAATTTTCTTTCTTTGATAGTGACTCCTGATAGGTCGGTGGTTGATCCTGTAATATAGAAATTGTATATTCATAAATTTTTTAGTTATTTCTTAACAATTCAATTAGTCATTAGGTCAGGTGCGCTACACACATGTCCAGGTCGACCTTACTCGGCACCGAAAGCTGATAGGCTCCGGGAAGGGGGTGCTGCACTTGTTTAATAGTCCACTAGCTTTAAAATAACATGAAAAAAACAATATCCAACATAACAGAAATTCTGACCTATCCCAGGCGGAATGCATCTTTTTTCTGAATAAACCGACACAGTTTTTCGTATCTGTTTCGGATTTATTTTGGCCTTACTTAGAAGAAACCAATACCAATCAAGGCGTGCTGTAACTTCTGAGCTCGCTGTGCTCTGGTATCCTGCATTCTCCATGCATGATAAGGTTTTCTGCATACGTTCCCCTTATATAGCGCGTCGCACAGTGGTAAGTCGAGGCAGCGCGGAATGGTCGAAGCGAGGATTTTATTAGAGTCGTGTATAATTTCTTCTCGGCTACATCAGAAACTAAAAGACAATGGCGTTGGAGTCGTGGCACGGGGACACTTGGGCACTCCCACTGCGCCTACACGTAGACCCCGCCGCCGTCTAGTACATGAGCGCACTGCCTATAGAAAAACTAGATGCGGTGCGCCGCCTTAGCGACCGCGTCTCAACACGGTCTCGACTCTTGACCGTGTGAGCGACGCCCTTTACATATCCGTACTGGAGAAACCAAACTCGCTTCGTGGGGATTTTGCACCCCACCTGAAAATAACTCTGTCGACGTGCATATGGCAAATGTGTGAAACACGCCTTAGACACTTAAATGTAAATGAGAATCCAATTGTTACTGTTATTATATCCTACTGAATTTATGTTGACTTGTGTACTTACGGTGTATGGTGGTGGCACGTATGCTGTCTGAGGCCTGTTAGGGTCGTAATAGGCGCTTTGTGCAGCCTCCGCAGCTTTAGCATCTGCAAATGATAGTGATACTACTGCAGCAACAAATACACGTATACCCTAACTAAACTACCCTTCAATTCAGAATATTACATTATTTATTTTCAGTTAATTTACCGTAGTCTGGTTGGTTATCACTTTTTAGTTTGGTCATGAGTGGTCTTTTAAGGTTTCATATACTTTGCAGCCTGATATTTTAGGTCTTTTTGGATGTGAGCCAGGGTTCGAAGTGATAAATTATTATGGTAAAAACAAAAATCATGAAACTGTTTTTAACAAAGTTCACGTGAATCAGAACGTGATTTTTTGATTTCTTATCCAAACGAACTAAGTGTCAACTTAAAAAAAAAACGGTCACAAACGTTGCGTTTAATTAATCTACAAACAGATTTTTTTGTATATTTCTTTTAAAATATGCATGTCTTTCTTTTCATCTTATTTTAGTAGTTAAATAATTATTTGCAAGTCAAAAACACCAATCAATCAATTTTATAACACCATTGTAACAGTGTTTTCTGCAAAAATAAATGATTTAATTTGATTTGAAAAAAAAAAAAAAAAAAAAAAATATTAAAGAGATCAAGCTATGACTCAGCATGGATAATTATCCGACATTTATCATGATAATTAACAGACAAAATAATATTTCGAACCCAGATGTGAGCACAGGGACAGTGCTCGTGGTGCGATGTTCGCAACACTCAAAGTACGTAAAGTTCTTATTCTTAAAATCTACTGAGCGCACTGACTATATTGTCGCAATGCGTTTTAGACAAAGAGCCTCTACTTGCTACAATAATTTATGTATGTATGTGGGACACGCTCTTGTCACACATTACATCAAATTAGATAGTTGATTATATGGCAGTGCAAATTAAACATGTAAGATTCTGAATTCAGGCATATCCTAAAACAAATGTACTCTAGTCGTTCTATAGAAGCTCACTTAACTAATAATACCAATTATTTAAAGCATCTAGAGAAACTAATACGCATGACTATACTCATAATAATTACAAGATTACGAATATATTTGTAGAAGCCTACTACTCACAGTGGAGCCTCGGCTTGATCATTCGAGTAATTCATTTCAATATTCTCGAAAGCTGTACAGTAAACACGATTAAACCAAAAATTAACAGTTCAGAACTTTACTCAGCAGTATTTAGTTAAATCAGGGAACCTGTGTTCAATCTAAAGAATTTGGAATTTAGAATAGATTGAGCCTCACCATTGGAGGACATGCCAGCCGGGGCTCCAGGGTAGCCAGGCGGGGCGGAGGGGCCCTGCACGAATCCCGCACCTGTAGGGGAGGGACTCTCCTGCGAACTGACGCCGGAGTAGCCCGTGCCCGGCGGGTACGCCCTGCCAGACACGCCGGGGTACGGCGGAGGGTTATTGGACACGAATACTGAATTTGGTGGCGGCTGATCAGGGAAGGCCTGGAAATATAATTTACATCAAAATCAAAGCATTTATTTCAAGTAGGCCAGTTACAGGCACTTTTGAATTGTCGAAACAAAGACAACAATGAAAAGTGCTACAGTCCCAGTCACAAGGCATAAAAACTGTGAAAGTACTGTAGTAGCCCATTCCCTAACGTAGATCTCTATGGAGAAGAACGGGCAAGAAACTCCATGGACACTTTAAATCAGAATACTTTTACAAAACCTTGGTTACATCATTCATGTTGAGATGTTACATTATGTGAGAACGATGTAACAAGATGTGTACGTTAAAAGTGTCCATAGTAAAAACAATTAAAAATAAAATAATTAATTGAAATAAGCCGTGGCAACCAAGAGATGACCAGTCACAACTGACAGCGCCCGTTTACGAACATGACGTATGTATCAGCACCATTCAACTCAACCATTTTGAAGGGAACTAAATGATCCGACACACGCGCCACCATCAGCGAGACATTTGAGTGAGTATGACATACTCTTAACCGCCAGGGCACATTCAAGTCAAGAAAAGACGTAGGTTTCTAGCGAAGGACAGCTTTCTAGTACATAGTACTCACACAATATGGGCTATGCTGTTAATAATACTAAAGAGATTGAATTTATACAATGCAAAGATAGTTGTACAGTCTTCAGCAGCTCCAACATACTATTTAATGCTATCCATTTATGCGGCCCTGTCCTTGTGGAGCAGGACCGGCATTGAGTCAAGCATTTTTATCAGCGATATAATTGTCCAACTTGCAATATGCTTGCTTACATAGTGTGCGTTTAATGCATGTTTTAAATTTCGTTTCATTCAGTTCAAGAATACTTTGTGGGATTTTATTATCATCACAAACAGTACCCCATGAAAGATGAATCTACTTTAGAGAGTCTGAAGCCTGGCTGAACTAATTGGTCTCTTTTTCAAGTACCGTAATTGTGTCTGTCACCTCTTTTATTAAAAGATGTAGATTTTTTTCTTACATAAATTATGTTTTCGTAGATGTATTGACAATATACCGTCATGATGTTAATTTCCTTAAACAGTTCCCTTAGAGAATCACGCCTACGAAGATTATAAATGGCTCTGATGGCTCTTTTTTGCAGAATAAATATAGACTCAATGTCTGCAGCCGTCCCCATAGCAAAATGCCATAAGACATTATACTATGAAAGTAACTAAAATAGACCAGTCTAGCGGTATCTACATCGGATTTATCTAATAGCATATCCTGCTGAACTTAGCCGCCCCGCTAGAGAAGTTAAATGAGAACCCCATTGTAGCCTTGAATCAAGCGTAATCCCCAGGAAAACTGTTTTATCTACAAATTTATTACACATACACATTTATTCTATTCAAAGTATTGGGGTTAACATCTTTTATAATAAGCGAACTTATGATAAGACGAAGGCGTTAGTGTGGCGTTCGCGAAATTTTCTTACGTTTTCGCAATTAGCAGGTGAGTGTATGTATCGTGTTTTTGATGATCATCATGATATCATGATCAAAATACTGTAAATACATTCATCAGTATAATTCTCTAAGAGACGACTTAAATTGTCATGACAAAAACTTAACAGATTTAATTTATTGATGATTTTCAATTGTACAAAACTTCAGAGGTAGCACCGATATAACATAAGTAGTTTAGTGTTTTGTTTTTCGTTCCATCTATACATATAAAACAATTGTAACAGGTCGATGTCTATACATTCAAGATATTGAAAAAAAAATTATATGGTGGGTCTTTAATAGAGTAACAGAAGCCAATACAACAGTTTTTAGAATTTTGTCTGTCTGTCTTTCTGACTGTATGTTTGTACGCGCATCACGCAAAAACTAGTTCATGGATTTGAACGCAGTTTTCACCGCTCTTCACAGGAAACGAACCTTTTTTTTTGTACGAAGTCGCGGGCAAAAGCTAGTTTATAATAAAACAAGTAGAACTAACTGTGTAGGGAGGCACCCATCCATAATATCCCTGTGGAGGTGGCGCGTACGCCGGCGGAGGCGCCGCGTACCACGGCCCGGTCGGCGGGGAGTACGGCGGTGGCTCCGCGCCCGGCGCTTCATGACGGGTTGCTGCGAATCAAACGTTTAATAAACATATGCAAGTATACAACTCAAGAACAGTGGATTAGTGTGTGTTTAACATTTTTATATCGTGTTAAAGTAAACTTCAATTTGTATGGACTATTTGTTTGCTATCTTTGTCACTAGACAGTGCTAGTTCACTTCACTTTGAGTACAACTCAATTTGTTGCTTTTACACGATCGAATAGGCATGAAAGCTTCCACTAGGACCTCTTTACCGGAGCGGTGAGATTTCGCGCCATTTTTTAAATTTAAAATGAAGAGGTGGAAATGTTCGAGAAAATAATACAGTATCTACATATTATATTAAATTCATACTGACTACGGAACACTTTACAGTGCTAGGTTTAAAAATCAGTAGATGGCTCCGCAGTTTGGGCAACAGCACCATTAGGGAGTTTATAGCTTTGATAACAATAATTATTAATCACTAAATGTGATTATGTTTCAATGAGGAAACATACAGTTTATTCTCTGATAACCGTAGTTAATGAAACAGGAACAATGTTTTAATAAAGATAGCTTATCACTTATATGAAAAATAAACAACCTGCATCACAAAGAGGTAGATGACAACAGCATTATGTATTCAGGATCCTCTTAGGAATAGAATATCTAGAAAAAGACTATCTTTTTACAATGTTTATAAAAATACATACCAAGATGTGCAGCCTTCAACATAGCTTGACCAAACTCAATGGCACCTCCAGATTTGAACACTAATTTGAATTTCACTTCACCAATAAAATTACCGTTGGGTTGCGCATGAATATTTCCCCTGATGAAATTTGCAGAAAACATAGGCTGTTCTACAGTCACCTGGTAAAAAGAAACAATGTTTAAGCGGTTGTATACATGTTCAGAATAAATATTGAATTATTTAAAGCCAATAACATCAGTGGAAAAATTACTGTGAATGTTTTTACCAATTGAACAACATATTTTTATTTCACTAAATTGGAACAGAATGTTTCCCTTTATTTAGAATGGACAAGTAAACGAAAAGTAGTTTTATTTGTATAAATAAAAAACACTTACATCGTGCAAAGTAATGAAAGGAAAACTGAATGACCTCAGTGTTTCCGCAGGGCTCTTCGAATTGAAAATCATGCGATGAGTAGTTAAATACATACGCCCTTGTTTGGTACCTTTGAACTCAGGGGTGTCATTTCCAAAGAAATCAACAGTGACATTGTCCGAAAATAATATTATACTGAAAAAAAAGGTTACATTAGCATTGTAGGTACATTACAAAATGCCTATCTAATGGCTGCCATACTCAATTCCTAATTGTATTTACTTGGTGATTGTGATTAGTAACAATATATATGGTGTGTTTTATTTAAATCAATGTTTCTTTTTTTATAATGGATAAATCTTTATTTTCATATCAATTGTTAAGACTTAAATGATCTATATTTTCATTTTTGGCTAAAGATGTTTCTTGAGCTACTCCGCAATCATTTGTTATGCAATCTTATTTTATAGTAATAATATTTAAAATACATCATGGGCACCCTTTTATTTACCAATCATGGGCTGGTCAAGGCTATTCTAATTGACTTTTATGATTGCTCTACATCTGATTATGTCTCATAGGATATGTCTTGTAATGAGGTAACAAGTGTGGCATTGGGACTAATGTGGAATCCGGTATTGCTGTAGATTATGTGTAAATTATGATGCAACACTTAATCTAATATGGTGGAAGTGGAAAAAAAACAACTTATACCAGAGGCAACTACAAATGTCCTTCAAAAAGATGTGAACAATGTACATTTCATTAGATTGTTTTTCTGTTCATTTCACTAAAGCAAAATAATTAAAATATGAAACCATACATAAAAAAGGATATTTAACTCATTATTCAATCACTATGAAAAAAATATTGTACAGATTTAATACCTTTATATCAAACACCTTTTTTAAATTCATTAATAAATAAATAAAGTGAGGGTTAGGGAACTAATAATTAACTCAGTTGTCACCTCATTCAAATGCAACATAATCAAAATAAATTAAAATAAATTACTGTTGTAAAACTTCTGCTTTTATTTAATAGGTCTGTATCAATAAATAATCAGTTATTTTGTAAAAAAAAGTTTATATTGCCTAAAGCAGTACTACTAAAGACTATAGGTTCTTTCAATTCACAATATTATATCGAAAATTACTAAGGTTGGTGATTGTTGTTCTAGAATTTTTTTTCAAAATAAGCAGTTCTACAACAAAATGAGATCGAATAGGAAAAGGGCTAAGATAATAAGAGTAATGGTGTGAGACTGTAAGACTCCGGAACTATGTAAGTTATGCATTGCACGGCTAAAATAAATAGGCTAATATAGAATCACAACTACATAAATCAATACTTGTAGCAATAAGTATCAAAGGTGTAGAAGATTCTATAGCGATTTACGCAGTCGTCACTAGTACACAAAAGATGACTCACCACTCTCTCGCATGTATTAACACCCCATGATCGGCATGAGCCGTATTAAGAGACATTTTGGTGTGATATACAAATTTTAGAGTGATTTAAGAAGGTTTTTTCCGAAACTGATCTGTAACAATTGCTATTTAGCTGCCGTTTTCAACAAACACTAAAATAATAAACAGCGATTCGAGATGGATTTTCGCTGTGCGTCATTGCGTGGTGACAGGTAACAATGACAATGCCGTGACAGTAGTCGTCACAGTTGAGCCCATGGAATTAATAAGTACTAAAGCCTAAAGCTTACGCCGTGTGCGTATTGCCGCAATCGCAGGTGTCCGAGTCCAGAATTTTTACCAATCATCTTATAATAATACGACATCCAAAGAGCAGAATACAAGAAAAAAACGTGTTGCGCCGACGCCACTAACATGATAATTCCCGATGTCTCCTAGTTGGTGCTAAGCGAGACAACCTCAGTTGGTAGATAACGAAAGCGTAAAAGCTTTAGTCACCAGTTGATGGACAGAGAGACCACCTTTTAAATGACATTTCCGTTGACCAGCCCTGGAGAACAGTGACACAATTCTTAACATGTACCTATCCTGTTTGTCCACCAATGACGGACATAGAAGAAGGACAAGAACATGATGATTAGATGATGTCCCATCAATTGCTTTCTTTTATTCACTTGTTTTTTGTAAACTGGGCCTAGAATTGAGATATAGTTCCTATTATCATAGTTGTAACTATGTATGTATTTATAAGCTTAGCGTTGCCATGCAGAGTGGCCGCCAGTATCATGTGGACATTACCAGTTGACACCGTTGAGGACTTTTTGATGCCATTTTTTAATTTATTGTTAAGTTCATGAACTTATTAGTTAAGTTAGTTACAAGGTTATTTTAATTCAAAAATGTATAAAATATTGATATGATTTGGCTTAATAAATATTCAATGAGCTGTATGTATTTGGAATATTATGGGTTTAAATAATTTCACACTTAAAGTAGGTAAAATTAGTGATTGCATCGGCCGCTAGATACGAGCCCTCGAGCAGATTCAATGACCAAGGCTTACCCTCGTCACTCCCGATGCCGCTATCACCCTCCTGCAGGAGAGCAGTAGAGAAACTAACACGCTCAAAAATTATAGACGAAAACAGCCGTCATTTCGTTCACGTCACATCCACGCTTCCCCGATCCTTGCTCGAGCCAACCCGCGATGCTAAGCCTGTAGTTCAAAATCAGACCCTAAATAATAATAAGAATAAGAATAATTTATTTAAAAAGTACTACAAAAAAGTGTACATTTATGCGCAGTAGTATTATTTCTCATACTAATTATTAGTACTTTTATGTAAACTATAACTAAAATATATTCTACAGTCGCAAGTATTCAATAGTTCATTAATGTCACTCGGATCCACCTTGTCCATTTGCTGTTCTCCCAATGCTACGAACTAAGCCGAGCCTGGTACCCCACAGGGGGAGGAGGTGCCCTTAGCGTGTAGTCACTTGGTTTGTAAGATTTTTGCCCTGTCTTTAAGATTTTTGCCTTACACTCAAGGCATCCACAAGATAGTCAGGAGACGCTAACCTCCTAGGTTGACCAGTGAGAAGCCATTCATTAAAAAAAAACCTTTCCATTCTTCTCTTTGATTGATTGCCTCTCTGTCAAGTGTCACTGTCAACGTCACACGTTAGGAGCGCCAAAACCTCTCTAGAGTATTAACGTTCTGTGACCAAAATTTGGTTTTTATTATATGGGACATTGGGGCTTGATTGCACATTGCACCTTGCTAGAGTATATAATCATGTTCCGTGCATTACATACTACACGGTATATGTATTGCGATGAATGATAACAAGAGAAGAAACATACACTTTTGGTAGCAGAACTTTTTTTTACTTAGTTTTTTTATATAAAAACAAATCATGGACACAAAAACAAATCAGGGCAATGATAACATAAAACCTATCGCTAAGGATACAGTTCATAAAATATGTTCTGGACAGGTACGAGAATAGACTTCTATTATTTAATTATACGAAAAAATTAATAATTTATTAAAAATTATTGGAATTAAAAAACACTGATACTAACTGGTAATGGTTATACTTACGCACTAAAGACAAGTGTGACCCAAATTTACAATTTCTAAGAAAAATTATGTTCAATTCTAGGGAATAATCTGAAATAAATGTACATTTTTAGGTTGTTGTGAGTCTAGCGGTTGCTGTAAAAGAACTGGTAGAAAACTCCTTAGATGCCGGTGCAACAAATATTGATATAAGGTTGAAAAATTATGGCATTGACTTGATTGAAGTATCAGACAATGGTACTGGTGTCACTGAAGATAACTTTGCTGCTTTGAGTAAGAATAACATTGACACTGATTTATGTAGTGTCCTTAGAATGTATCTGTAATACCTACAGTAATAATGTATGGAACAGCTAATTGTTTCAAATTACCCATGTAATATGTCTATGTGGGGAGGGTTCAGAATGATGTACTGAATATGTGGTGACCGTTTTAACATTGTTGTCCCTGCCACCCAGGATTATATGAATGTACTATGCTTTTCATTATTGCTAATAAATAATGCATGTTTCATTTAACAGCTTTAAAGTACCACACTTCGAAGCTAACTGATTACTCAGACCTACTTGGGGTATCAAGTTTTGGATTCAGAGGAGAAGCACTAAGTTCATTATGTTTATTAGCTAATCTCACAGTTACTACAAGACACAAAGATAACGAATATGGTATGTAATGTAATGAAAATTGAAGATCTATTTTGCTTTTGGTTCTGTGGTCTCATCATTCCCTTGCTCACATCTCAATTTATTTGGGATTGGCACAGCATGTCAACTTCAATGCTCGGCAGCATTTACTTGGCAGTTGAAGTTATACTTCCTTTCAAGCTATGACATCTTTTGTACACTAGTGGTTCTGCTTGAGTACCTACTTTCATTCTTTGCTTTTCAATAATCAAAACAATTTTTCTAGCCACAAAATTAGAATATGACCATAAGGGGAATATAACAAAACAAACACCATGTTCAAGACAAGTTGGTACAACTGTCAGTTTAACAAACCTCTTTTCATCATTACCTGTGAGACAAAAGGAATTTCATAAAAATGCTAAAAGGGAATTCAACAAAATGACTCAGTTACTGTATGCATATTGTCTGATTTCAGTTGGAGTTAAGTAAGTTTCAATAAACAATATTTTAGGCAAGTAATTACTAGTAAAGTATTTGACAATATTTAAATAAAATCAAATCTATTCCAGAATAACTTGCAGCAATCAAACAAGTTCAAATTCAAAGTCTTTAGTAGTAGCAACACATGGAACATCCTATAAAGACAATATTGCCAGTGTTTTTGGGGTGAAGCAACTTCAAACATTACTCGAAATAAAGCCAGAATATGTCACAAACATAAAAGATAATATATTTCAAGGTTTGTCAGGAGAAGCTAAGGAAATAGATGAAAGTGTTGATATAGAAGATGTTGAAATAGATTTATCTGAAGACTCTAATGATGCAGAAAAATCAGATGTGTGTGATTTTAGTGGATCACAGAAATCTCAAGGGTATAAAAATGTAACAAAACCAATTGAGTTTACAGGTTTTATATCCTCTTGTGCTCATGGTAGTGGACGTTCCAGTACTGACAGACAATTTTACTATATAAATTCCAGACCTTGTGAACCAACCAAAATAACTAAAATCATCAACGAAATATACAGGCAGTACAATTCACATCAATACCCTTTTGTGTTCCTAAATGTTGATATGGAAAGAACAGCAGTTGATGTAAATGTCACTCCAGATAAAAGGAAAATATTTCTAACTAAAGAAAAAATTTTACTAGACATACTGAAAAATTCTTTACTAAAACTTTTTGAAAATATACCTAGGACTTTGAAGATAGAATCAACACAAAATTCCAACAATATAGAAGCAAATGATGTTAAACCAGATTTGGATCAACCAAGAGTTTTTAATTCGTTTTTGAAACAATTTCAAAATAAAACAAAACAAGTTTCTGATTGTGACTCTATGATTGATAAAGAACCTAAAAATATGGAACTTAAACGAAAATCAACAACAATGTTAGATTTTATCTCTTCTAAAACGAAAAGAACTGAATTGCCTAAAGAAGACAAAACATTAGCACCAGACAAAGAAATTGAAGACCATAAAAATAGGTCATTTGATATTCTTAAATCTGATGATGAAGAAGTAGTGCAAGGTAGTGATGATGCTGAAAATCAACAATTAGACTCTGGAGAAAGTAATGAAACTAAAATCATAAACAATTTTTCTAAAAGTCCTCTAGAAGATGATAAACACAATGTTATGTATTTAGACTTTGCTGAAAATGTACCCAATACGCAAATAAGAGATATTAATGACGTCATAATAGAGAAGTCTCATACAATATACTGTAAAACAAAAGCCTTAAAGACGAAAGCAAATACTTCAAGTGAATTCAAAGAGAAAACACCCAAAAAGCAGAAAACTGTAACAGATAAGGAAGATTTGGGAAAAAATAATAGGAAAACTTTAACTTTGAAAACATCACTGGAACATGTTAAAGCATTGGCAAGTATTTATGTTAATGACAAAAAAAAATCTACTCCCACAAAGATTAAATTTAAAAGCGAAATTAATCCCGTATTCAACAAAAAATGTGAAGAGGAACTAAGTAAAGAAATATCCAAGGACTCGTTTAAAATGATGGAAGTCATTGGACAGTTTAATTTAGGTTTTATAATAACCAAATTGGAAGATGATCTTTTTATAATAGATCAACATGCTACAGATGAGATTTACAATTTTGAAACATTACAGAAAACTACAGAGCTAACTAGTCAAAAATTGGTCATGTAAGTTAATTTGACTGCCCCAATAATGTTTTTTATTCCACTAAAATGGTTAAAATGTTTTATCATGTTAAAATAATTAATTTCAGTCCACAATCACTTGAACTAACAGGAGTAAACGAACAAATTTTAATGGACAATCTAGATGTGTTTAAAAAGAATGGATTTACGTTTGAAATCAATGAAGCAGCTTTACCTACAAAGAGAGTTAAATTATTAACATTACCTATGTCAAAAAATTGGATCTTCGGGAAGGAAGACATAGAAGAGCTTTTGTTTATGTTGAGGGTAAGTATGTGTGCTTAATACAAGACTTACCCCGAAAAGTTTGGCAGAGGTGTCCCATATAGTATACCCACATTTCCCAGTCATGTCTAAATCCCATGTGGCACAAATGACTCCATGACTGTATGCTATTGAGAAATTCCTGATGGAAAAATCCAATTACACTTTGCCCAGCCTGGGTATCAAACCCAGGAACCTCATGCTTAAGATGTCTTGTTTTATCTAGGTTTTAGTAACCATGCAACATGACAGTTTAAACATTTCAGGAATCTCCTTCAGAATATTGCAGACCAAGTAGAGTAAGGGCAATGTTTGCATCAAGGGCTTGTCGAAAATCAGTGATGATAGGTACAGCTCTGGGCAAAGCCGATATGAGGAAGCTTGTTGATCACATGGCTGAAATAGACAAACCATGGGTAAGTTTTATTGTACTGAACTTGTGATGTAAGTCATCATCTTCCTGCCTTTGTCTCATGTTATTTGGTATCGGCGCAACACGTTTTTTCTTCCATTCTCCTCTGTCAACCGTCACACTATCATTTACTCTTTTTTTCTTTCATATCATTCTTCACACAATCCATCCATCTTTTCCTTGGTCTTCCACAAGTGATGAATATAATTCATCACTCTTTTAGTCACATGTGATTCGCCCCTCCTCATCACATGTCAATAACAAGACAGTCGATTCTGTTTAAACTTGTGTTGTATGTTGTTGTTTCCTTTCAACTTGTGTTGTAAGTATCAATCAATATATTTTCGTTAATGCTGTATTTATTTTCAGAATTGTCCACACGGCAGACCAACAATTAGGCATTTAGTGAATCTAGCTATGGTCCACACAAAGGATAGATTTGATACCTAATTTTGTTTTTATACCACAAATCTCAATCATGAAACTATTGGTCTATTGCTGAGTAATCTACAAGATATGAAAATAAAGATTATGTTTAATTTTATTGTTTTATTTCATACACTAATAGATTTAAATATATTGAATCCAGTGTGTGCAGTTGTCACCATGACTCCTGGCATTTGCTTGTGCCAGTGCAATTCCTTTATATCACTCTGCCCTTGATGGATGAACAGAAGTTGTGGTGGAAGGTTCTGAAAAGGAAACCAATCAATTTAATAATTAATTTTATGAATTAAATACCTAAAATCAAAGCATTTATTTCAAGTAGGCCAGTTAGAGGCACTTTTGAATTGTCGAAACAAAGACAACAATAAAATGATGCTACAGTCCCATTCACAAGGCATAATAGCTGTGAAAGTACTGTAGTTGCCCATTTCAAAGCGTAGATCTACATTGTGTGAGAACGATGTAGCAAAACGTGCGAGTTAAGTGTCCATCGTAAAGACAAAAAATCTAATGATTACTTCAAATAAGCTGTTCACGAACATGACGCATGGATCAGCACCATTCAACTCAACCATTTTGAAGGGGACTAAATGACACACGCCACCATCAGCGAGACATTTCAGTCAGCATGACATACTCTCTACTGCCAAGGCACATTCAAATCAAGAAAAGACGTAAGTTTCCCGTGACTGATAGCTTTGTAGTATATAACACTCCCAAATGGGCTATGTAATTATATAATGCTAAAGAGATCAAATTTATTAATTTGAATAGTTCATGACGACTTACATTTAATTCTTCATCAACAACATCATCATCGTCTCGCTCGACAGCTAAGTCCCAAAGCGCAACTTGATGGTCTTCGCCAGCAGACGCTAGCACACTAGGCTCACTCCAGTGCCACTCTATCGAAGTAACAGGCGCCGTGTGATGCTTGAAAGTCCCCACAGGTGTTTTGTTCGCTAATTGTCTTAAATCCCAAATGTGGAGGAACCCATCATCTCCACCTGAAATTAATAATAAAGTTCTTAGAAAAACTCGCTACAAGATTTTACATTTCAGAGGTAAACCTTCAAATGAACGACTAAACAAACTACACATAAATTTGTTAAGATGGATATGGTATTATTTTGAAAAGAAACCAAAATGGTCCAAGTATTGACCCTTGTGGAACTCTCATTCTGAACATAAATATAGGACATAGGTTCTCTGTTTACGTTATCCATTAAGCACATGGTGTCATTTAAATTTTTTAGTGATTATGGATAGTGATATGAATGAGTGATGAGATTGGTCAAATACCAATGATAAGTTACAGGCAATGGATGAGTCAAGTGAAAGATAAACTATTGTCGCATTTGTCCTGAGGGGTTACTAGGACGTCTTAAAGCAGGAGTAATTCCAGTGTGGGAAAGAGACAGAGCTATAGAGCCCCATCTCTTTCCCACACTGGAATTACTCCTGCTTTAAGAGGTCATGGTAGGTCACCTGATGATGAAACAGGAAGGTGTTCCTAGGAACTGTTTACCTAAACGAGATAGCCATATCGTTTTTGGGCTCTTTCCCTGAATTTCATCTAAGGCTTGTAATATATTTCCAAAATAGCAGCAGAAAAAAAAGGGAAGCTAGATGGGAATTTTTCCAAAATGAAAATCTAACTCCTGTTTTTGGAAGGTCTTGAACTCTCCAATGGCTACTACCGGGTTACGAAAATTTTCTTTTGGACGTCGATTCTTGGGAGGCCATGTATTATTTAATATGCTGCATATTTTTGGTACATACAATAAAAATAAACGTTATCTTACCACTTGCAATAAAAGGCTCTTTGCTATTCCACGATATAACATTTACGTCACTTTGATGAGCGTCCTCTACTGCAAGCATGCAAGCTTTCTGAGGAGCTGCTCTTGTGTCCCATATTCTAATTGATTTATCTACAGAACATGATGCCAAGACATTCCTGAAAATAAGAAAAAATATTATGAAATCGGTTTATTGTCTATTGCCGATTCTTCGATGCAATAGCAAAAAAATACCCTACTTTTGGGTTACTACAACTAATAATTTAATTCTGTTCCAAAGTTTGTGTGAAGAAGTGTAAACAAACATTTTCTAGTTAAAGTCTTACCCAATCACTCACTAAAGAGACACTTTCCCAACAATTATTATTTGAGTAACATTATGTAATTGTAATTAAAAAATCCTCAATTGTCAAATAAATAACATCTTTAACGTGGTTTAAAGTAGGAATATCATCATCATTTCAGCCGAAAAACATCCACTGCTGGACATAGGCCTCCCCCAAGTGTCGCCACATTGACCGATCCCGTGCGTCTCGCATCCAGCGGATCCCCGCAACCTTACCAGGTCATCGGTCCACCTAGTGGGAGGCCTTCCAACGCGACGTCTTCCATTTCGCGGTCGCCACTCCAGAACTTTCCGGCCGCATCGGCCATCCGTTCTGCGAGCAATATGCCCTGCCCACTGCCACTTAAGTTTGGCTATTCTTCGGGCTACGTCGGTAACCTTGGTTCTCTTACGGATTTCCTCATTTCTGATTTGATCACGCAAGGAAACTCCGAGCATAGCCCTCTCCATTGCCCTTTGGGTGACTTTAAGCCATCTGATGAGGCCCATTGTGAGCGACCACGTTTCGGTCCCGTATGTAATCACTGGCAACACACACTGGTCATAGACTTTCGTCTTTAGACACTGCGGTAAGTTGGACGAGAAGATACCACGCAACTTCCCGAACGCTGCCCAGCCGAGTCGGATTCGACGATTAACCTCTTTCTCGAAGTTAGACCTACATAACTGGATCGTTTGTCCCAGATAGGCATAATCGTCTACAACTTCGAGTGTAGAGTCTCCGATCTTGATAGGAGTGGGTGTTACATGGGCATTCAACATGACTTTGGTTTTGTCCATGTTCATTTTAAGACCCACTCTTCCGGAAGCTCTACTGAGGTCATCGAGCAAAGTACTGAGGTCCTCCATGGTCTCAGCCATGACCACTATATCGTCGGCAAACCGAAGGTGAGAGATGTACTCGCCATTGACGTTGATGCCTAGCCCTCTCCAGTCCAGAACCTTGAAGACATCCTCCAGTGCAGCGGTGAACAGTTTCGGAGATATGACGTCTCCCTGTCTCACACCTCGCTGCAGAAGGATAGGTTCCGAGGTCTGGTCCTGAAGTCGGACTGACATGGTGGCGTTTTTGTACAAACACTTCAACACCTCGATGTACTGATAGTCAATTTGGCACCGTTGGAGAGACTGCAGCACAGCCCAAGTCTCAATCGAATCGAAGGCTTTCTCGTAGTCCACAAACGCCAAACAGAGAGGCAGGTTATACTCTTCGGTCTTCTGTATAACCTGCCGCAGCGTATGTATGTGGTCTACGGTGCTAAAGCCTTTTCGGAATCCGGCTTGTTTGGGAGGCTGAAAATCGTCAAACCTGCACGCGAGACGATTCGTGATGACTCTTGAAAACAACTTGTAGACATGGCTTAGAAGTGAGATGGGCCTATAGTTCTTCAGCCGGGCATTGTCGCCCTTTTTGAAGAAGAGTACCACCACACCCCTGCACCATGCCTGCGGCGTTTTCCCCTCGAGTATGACGGAATCAAACAGCTTCTGAAGGGGTAGTAAAGTAGGAATATATTTCCTTAACCGGAAATATATTCAAAATATCAAATGAAAAAAAAACATGTTAGTAAGAAGGGCTATACAAATTGGCATTCATATTGTTTTTGTTTGATCCATTTTTCCAAATGTTTTTAAAATGTTTTCTTTCAAAGTATAGCTGTTTTCTGTAAAAATACTGAAGTTGTGTTTTATTTTATGCTAATACATGCCTTTCATTAGGGGACCACTGTATGTCTTCAACAGAATTAGTGTGACCCACAAGAGGGCGCTGGTCTACATCCCATGTTCCAGCTTGGTTTGGTTTCCAAATGTGAATATCTCTTCTGCAGTCACCTGTTGCTAGAACCTGTAAATAATAAGGTAATGGAGGAATTCCAGAAAACAGGCAGGTGGACTTGGCAAAACAATAAGTGTTCCTTGCTTTACTGTGGGTAACAGATATGTATTAATCTAAATTGCACTCTGCTGACCTAATACAATAAGAGGATTAAGAAATAATTCACTTACACCAAGTTCTGTAGGACACCAATCAATTCCGAAGCCTTCTTGCTGATGTCCATTGAACGAATAAAGTGGCTTGACAGGATTGTTCACAGTATCCAGATTATAGCGTTCTAGCAATGTAGGGTCATCCACTGCTTGTAGCTGCTGTGTTATATTCCAAATGTCTACCCTGCCTAATTCAGACCAACTTGCAGCTAGAACTGAATTTTTGAAACTTGTTACCTGTGAAAAGTAGTTCAAAATGACAAACAGTACACAGCACATATTGATTTTAAGACGCATTTGTAAATCATAAAATTAATACTATTTCATGGGTAATGCAAAGTATAATGTAAAGTTACCCAAGTTGGCTGACTGGTTCAGGCTGACCAATATTACAACAACATATTTGGTAAAGGCGAGGCAGATGATGGTGACCCCTTTCTTCCAAGTGGGGTTGGTTTAGGACCACAAATTAGAATAGGCATAGTATTTTTACTTAAAATGAATTTTCAAGGACTAATTTGAATACTTACAGTATGATAAATAATTTATTTTAAAGATAGGTATTATCCTCAAGTTTATACACAAGTAACTCCTTGAAGGAAGTAATTCCTTGTAGTTTAGTAGTACCTTTACTCTTACTACTCTGATTATAACTTACTCTTATTCTATTAACACAGCCCTGGTGTTTAATGAAGGAAAATGTCATTTGTGGCTTCTTCTCCTCATCCTCTTCCTCATCATCATCATCCTCCTCTTCATCAGATTCTTCCTCATCCTCTGCTTTTGATGTTTGATGCAGATTAGACATTTTGATCACTAGGAGACTAACACAAAAGACAATTTATTTATTGATTTTATGACTATCTTATCCAAGTCTAACTGAGATGATTACCAAGACCATTACCATGCTAAGACTACTTCTTTTACAAAAGTAGCCGACATGCCCGACACTTTTGGTATGTAAACTCCATTACACTTACTTATTCAAATGAGCGCTAGAAGCTTGAGTACCGGAAACTAAATAAGCCGTCATCGGATACTCATTTCTGTCGTTGCCAAGATTATCAGGTACTATGTCGAAGCTGAGACAAGGGGCGCCAGTCTGGGCTTGATGCAGCATCACGTAGGCAGACTGGTCGCAAACTAAATGCTCATCTTCTTTCAAAGGCTGCCCAGGAAGATAAGTCTTGGGGCGGTCGTCGTTTTCCTCGTCTCCTTCCATAACTTCGTCCTCACTCTCAGAAGAACTGGCCTCCATCTGGTCTTCTGCTTCATTAGCTGACATGATAAGTAATGATAACACAGACGAACACAAAACTTTTTTCAAAAAATAATAATCAACAACGAGACATGCGTGATTTAGGTTATTTTAAACGTTTGACAGCGACAGCCGAGAGGCAGCGATAGAATTAGGTTTTTTTTTTAATTACCTAGTCCTACGTCCAAATGATAGAATTGGTATTTGGAGATTTTGGAATATGCATGGAACTAATAGTTACTAACTTCTTTGCGGACAAAATAAAGATTTTGGATGACAGCGATTTTAATGTGGGCGGTGTTTTGACTCCTGTGCTCATGGCCTTAAGTATACAAACTGGATTGAGCACTCCACCTGAGAAAAACGTGGCGTGAGAGATTTATAACAGAGGCTGTTTATCTCTTTCTAATAAAAACATTTTCATAACAATTAACATACCTCGTTTTGAAAGAGACAGTTTGTTTCGGTTAACACATCAACGGTTACTTAAAATACTGAAATTATAATTTATGAGAAATCAAAAACTAACAATTAAAATAAGAGTTTTTCTCATGCTAGTATTTGAAACTTTGACATTTTTGTATTATTTGTCGGTGTGAAACTTTCAGTTATTGTTTAAGATTTAGGAATCATATTCAACCATATTTGCTTAAACACAAAAGTAAACCTACGGCAGAAAATTTTGTTGGACGATTCGCTCCATGCCATCGCCATCTCCAGGGGCTATTTCCGCTATACTTTTAATCCCTACTTTTAATCCCTACCTTTATTACCCGTAATTTTATTTAATTAAACCAGTAAGTTGCAGTAATATCGGGTTTTCTTGCAATTTGCTTGCTGGAGTCCCATAATTCGTGCTTCAATTATTTTTTTACTTACCCGACTGCGCATCAGCCAAGACAGGTTTTGTTTTGTACATATTAATTCCATGGTCAAATATTATCTGTGAGTGCACCAGTGTCACTGTCACATTGATTTGATTGTTATTAATTGTTTTATAGGTTATGTTGGTTTGGTATTATAATAGAGATTTTGTAAATAAAAACATTAATCACGATGGCTTTTCGGTGCACAAAACTATTGAAAATAATCAGAACTACAAATGTGATACGCCTTAATTTCATCACAACCTCTGTTGCTTTGCCAGAAGAAATTAAATTCCATAAGCCCAAGGAATACAAAACAGAAGATAATTTGGTTTATTTAGAGGACCCAGATACCTTTGGAACTTTATCCAGAACAGTTAACACTCAGTCGGACGAACTTGAAGATGAGGGAGATAAACAAGAGCAGGAATTTATACAACATAAACCATTACATTCACAGAAACTAACCACAAAACAATACGCCGATATCATAAAACAATTGCTTAATTATAAGAGACTGAAAGAAGCCATTGACGTACTAGAAGTAAGAATGTTAAAAGAAGACCGAGTGAAGCCTGAAAACTATATTTATAATATACTGATAGGTGCTTGTGCTAATGTAGGGTATACAAAAAAGGCTTTCACATTGTTTAATGACATGAAGAGACGAGCTCTGCTGCCTACTGGCGACACCTACACTTGCCTATTTCATGCTTGTGCTAATAGTCCTTGGCCAGTAGATGGGTTGAAGCGTGCGCAGCGTCTAAAGGAATTAATGATTGAAAAAGGATTTGAACCTAATTTAACTAATTATAATGCAATGATCAAAGCATTTGGACGGTGTGGTGACTTACCTACAGCTTTTAAAATTGTTGATGAAATGTTAGCAAAGAATATAAAAATAAGAGTACATACTCTGAATAACCTCCTACATGCTTGCATTACTGACAAACAGAATGGATTACGTCATGCTCTCATTGTTTGGAGGAAAATGTTAAAGATGAGGGAAAAGCCTAATAGTTATACTTTTAATTTAATGCTAAAATGTGTTAAAGATTGCAACTTTGGCAGTAAACAAGACATTGAAGACCTCATTGATACTATACAAGCTCAGATACAGTTACAAAATAAAAATAAACAACAATTGAAATTAACTGAAACAAGTCAAAGTTTGAAAATGGAACCAGTTAAACAATTAACTGAACCCACAAAACCTGTTAATGAAATAGATAATGAACATCAGCCTTCAAATCCATCTTCTAGTGAATTGAGTGTAATTGAAAAGAAAGACAATATTTCCATACAATTTGTAAGCAAATTGAATAAAGCAGTCACTAATGAAAGAAGTGTACCAAACTTATTATCCAAAGTGTTGAATTTGGAGCAAGTAACAGAATTGCAAGAGGTCAATACATTACAAGATAAGTTCGCAGTATTAGGAGGGCAAGATGACTTCTTAAAAGAAATGGAGGCGTATTCTGTAAAACCAAATATCAAAACCTTTACTCAAATGCTGCCACTGTTAGATAACACTACAGAAGCTGAGGACAACTTACTGAAAAAAATGAAATCTTTGGGAGTCAGGGCTGATATAGAATTTTACAATATGTTAATCAAGAAGAGGTGCATGAGAACAGATTATGATGCTGCTGTTGTAAGTAATTATAAACACTTTAAGACATTTAATACCTCCAATCTTTTACACAAATATTTGCATTTGGCCGCACCTCGTGTGATGTGAAGCTAGGAGTGACCTCCATATACCACTGATTGTTCTGTTTTGTTTCAGGCTGTACAAAATATGATTGAAAAAGAAGGTGAATTTCGCAAAAAAAGGTTTCCTTTCTCCAAGAAGTTGAAATTAAAAGTCAATATAATGACATATGGAGTTCTTGCATTGTCATGTAAAACTAAAGAAAATGCAGAGAAACTTCTCAAAGAAATGGAGGAGAAACAACTGAAGTAAGAACTAAGCTATGTCTATATGTAGCTACAAACTTAGAGCTTTGAAACCAGTAAACCTAATAATTTATTTTTTATTTAACCTTTTGACGGCCATAGTCACATATCATATGTGACCAGCAAGCGCGTGCACTGTACGCCAAACGACTCAAATATGTGACAAAATGGTAGGTGAAATAGTGGCTTGGCGTGGAGGCGTTGCGCGTGCGTTTATGCTCTAGTGGTCAAAAGGCTAATTGAATGAATACCATGTCTATATTCTCTGAAGGGCTTCCCCTTTAGGGAATAGAGATATGGTATTTATTCAATGGAAAGGTGATCAGGTGACAATGTCGATTTTTTGGGTTTCGTAGTAAAACAAGGTATCCGAAACTATGCTCGATTCCTGGCTAGGAATATAGGTTTTTTTTTTTTTAATACAATGATGCAGTTTTAGTTTTCATGAAAATCGGGCTCGAGACTCCTTTCAGTATTTTCGCTATTCCTCAGTTTCGGATTCCGCCATCCACGCCCACTTGAAAAATTCACCCAGTATATTATCAGCTAACCACAACACTCAGCCATAGATAAAAAATAATACGGCGCATGGAAGCTAAACTGGGCGTACCATAAGCCTAGTATATTAATCTATGCCATAGGTACTAAAATGTGGCCCAATACCGCGGTTCTTAACGCATTCTAAGCCCGAACCCCTGCGCACTTGACGATCTTATGACTGCATCAGCGAGCGGAGTTTGCGTAGCTGAATTTTGCGCCAAACATATCTAATAAAATTTTTCCATCGGCACGCTAAGAAAAAGCGAATTTTGTTTGGAATTATTCTTTTCTTTACTAAAACACACTAATATTATCCTTTTACAGGGTCAACATAGAAATTCTGGGAACTTTACTGAGGCAGGGAACAGCAAATAGCCAATTTGGCTATGTCTTATTCATTATGAATGTAGTCAAAAATGAAAATATAAAAGTGAATGATATATTCCTAAAACATCTTGAAAAGTTCAGTGACAAGTGTGTCAATATTGTTAAAAAGGTAATGAAATATATTAGTTCATTGTACTATTATTCTGTGTAACCAACTACCCTTACTAGATCAACTCCATGTCTTATAGTTAACATTTAAACAGTCCATTTTTAATTTTTTTTCAGGAGGAAGGTTCAGAAGTATTCAAGAAGTCTTACGAAATTTTCGCCAAATTCTATATCAACTGGTTAAAAGAAATAAATGTAGAAGAAGCATTAAAACCTGAGCATCCTTGGCAGCAGTATAGGGAAAATTATCCACAGACAGTTCAGCACGACACTGTCAAAATTATACAGCCTAAGAAATTTTTCAAAAGAAATAAAAAATATGTACCATATACTCCGAGAATAGTAAAATAAATGCATAATAGAAATATCAGTAACTTTATTTATATAGTTACAAAATTTGACTTATTGGAGACACTTTAGATTTTAATATGGTGGAGTTTGCGGTTGAGCTCTTCGAACTTGAGGAGTTTGCGAATGAAGAAGTCGCCGAAGCGATGCGCCACCTTCGTGTCAGCAATGTGGATCATGTCATTGTCGATGTAGAAGTCCAACTGAAAACAGTAAAAGGAATCAAAATGTTTTTCTTGCTAGTTAATGCAGTTTACTGCTTTTAATACATTTAAGAATTTGTAACAATCCTGCAATGATTTACGGCGTCCGTCCGCTAAAACTTGCGCGAGTGCATGCATTGAGCAGATGCTGCCCGCTGTCAAAATATCCTTACAAAACGCGACGCACGCCCCGCGCGTGTATTAGCGATTCTCATACTATTTATCAATACAGACGCGCGAGCGTGCAACCGCACCCGCGCGTGTTTTAAAAGACGTCCTCATAGCTTGAAGTTTAACCTAAATTGTAGAATGAAACTTGAGTATTGATCAAAAAGTAAAATACTGATACCAACCTCCGTAGACAAAGATTGTGTCGACACAATGACAGATTTCTTTGCACTATCTGACATTTTGTCGATTCTTCCGTCAAAGAAATCCTTGGCTACGGGGGTAGGTATTGTTAAAATCTGACAGATTAGAAATTAATCCATTTGAAGGATAAACACTATTTACCAATGATAAAAAAAAAACGGCTGGTCATACTCACAGGTGTCTTGATACACGTCACCCGCTTTCACCTAGCCCGAGGCTACCCTATGTTTTCCGATGACGTCATCATAACAGTTTTAGAAAAAAAAACAGTTCTTACCTCAGAACCACTCTGGAACTTTCCATCAAGACCACTGGGTCCCTTAGTCCAGACGACGTTCTTCATCTTATGCTTGAAGCACAACAGGTGGATGGCGAGGGCGGCATGCTCCCGCGCCGCGTCCCTGTCGCCGCCGCGCGCTGCCGACATGAAAGCGGCCAGCTTGGACAGGGGCAGGGTCGTGTACAGTTTCAAATATGAACGAATTGTTGGGAGCATTTTTTGCTGGCGGACCTGTGAACAGTTAAATTACAATTCCTAAAAAAATCTTTTATAAAGAGCATGCTTTTATAAAAGAAGCAAAATGTTCATTCACTATGCTGTATGTTTTGACTCATATCTGAGACAGATCAAGCCTGTATTGTTGCACCCACTGTAGGCATCTTTCTTTCTCAAACCGCACACTTCTGTTCTCATTGTGGGTCAGCCTATTCTTTATCAGAGGAATCAAGATGGACTGATAATTGGTGCTGATATTCTAAAATATCAATAATAATAAATTGTTAGTGCATAACTGACCTCATCCATGAACACTTGAGTCTGGTGTTTAACGGCGTCGCGTCCGTAGTTGGAGCCCGGCTCGATGGGCGGCGGGCAGGGAGACAGGAACTTGGGGCAAGCGAAAGTGAAGCAGCTCTCGAATTCTCCTAGGTCACCATACTGCATCTTGAACATCTTCTCGTGATAGTTCTTCTCACGGAGCACCTATGAATTAAAAATCTTTTTAGCATGCTGTTGTGTGTTATGTGAAAACAAATACCAATAAAAATAGCAGACGGCAGAGTCCCCTCGCAAGTTGGCGGCATGACTGCTAGGCTGACAAAGTCGTGCTTTAAGTCAAACCATAAATAAGACGTCAATTGCTTACATACCTGCTGGATAGACTCATCAACACACTGTGGGTGGAGGACCAGGCAGATAGCCAACAGATGGTACATCTGCTCCGTCTGCTTATTGATCTGATCGTTCTGGTACGAGCGGGAGGAGAACAGCTGCTTAGTGCGCTGCATGTACAGCAGAGCGGACGACAGCGTGCGGATAGCGTCGGCGTAGCGGCGCATCATCATGTACGCGAAGCCTACGTAGTAGGACGTGGAGATCTGACATGCAGGCACATGAGAGTACTGGGACTTCTTGTGGAGCTCAATGTTCTCCAGGACCTGAAACATGTGTGATAGTTGATTTGTGGAAATGTATTTTAGATCTAGATCTAACTATAATCTTGCATTTTACAGAATTAATAACTGTTATTCACTCTCATCATAAAAGATGTTTTATTCTTTCCATAAATAAATGTTCTGGTAATGCTGCTTTAATAGCAGAATTACCAGAATTCAGTTCAACCAATGCTTTTTAAATACAAATATAACTCACCTTGATGGCCTGGTAATAATCTCCGAGCAGGGAGTGAAGACGGAGGAGGCCTACCAAAGAGAAGTAGCCCAACATTTTGTAGAGAGAGTGACGGCCGAATTCTCCGGCCACAGAATCAGGGTCGCCGCCAGCAGCGTAGACCTAGAAATGAATATAAAATGGAGAAGGCAACAGATTGTAATCATAAATGTTCATAAAGCACAAAAAAAACTCAGCAATAACATTGAACATCATCAGTATTGCAGATATTGTCTGCATCTAGCTGCAGACACCCATTTTTTCAATTTTATTTATAAAGTAGATATGAAGTGTCATAGCATAGTAGTTGTTAAACTAGCTCTTGTCCACGGCTTCGCTCGCGTTAATTTAGAATTTGTCAAATTCTAAATTCAATAAATAAATCAATTCGGGTTGTACTCTGCTTGTAATTCAATCATGATTCGAAAGACACGTGGCGCTATCTATGAACATAAGAACTTTATTGTTGCTTTCCTCGGGAACAGCAATTTTTTCGGGATGAAAAGTACCACCCTATGTCCGTTTCTATACACCTGACAATGTATATGCAAAATTTCAGGATCTTCGGTTTTCAGTGGTTTAGGCGTAAAAAGGTAACAAACAAACTTAGTTTCACATTTATAATATTAGTAAGGTTGTGATTGTCTATAAAATTTTCACACAAAACCCTACAAGTCCCGCAGCATTCTGCCTTGTTTTACCATACCAAATGGATTAATGAACAGGCTTACATATTTATCAAAAACTTTTACCACAATCTGATATAAAAGTTTTTGAATAATATGTACATGCATGTATATAATGTATATTTATGGTGTGTGTTGTTATATTGGGGTTAATAAACCATGATGATAAATGAAGTACGGCTGTGAGATAGCGGTCCAAGGAATGTAAGTAAATCAATTGTCAGGCAGCGAGATGAGAAGATGAAGACTTGAAATTAGTATGGTGCTGAAGTATGGAGTTTGCCACAAGACAACAGAGGCTTATGCTCAGTGTTAGGCGAAGTTAGTGTAGATGGTGGAGATGAAATAAGTATGATGATTGAAAATACTAAAGTTTTACAGCTTACATTACTTACTTCAAGTTGCCTCTTGATATTGGACTTGTCAACAAGTGAGTGCAACACATTTAAAATGCAAAGAACATTCCATGCCTTGTTTTCAGTATTGAGAGCATCAATCTCAGCCGGGCTCAGTTTAGATGTGCGCGACCTGAAACATAGATAAAACAAAATCATTCATATAAAAGTAGTGTTTACCATAAGCAAGAATGATGTCAGAATAGGCAACACCTGGTTTCTAAAACACAAGATCAGTTTTTAAATAGTAAATCATAAAGGAATTTGGGGAGGCCTTTACCTAGCAGTGGGACAGTACAGGCTATTAAAAAAAAAAAAAATTAAATGTCATTTTGGTCAAAAGAGGTCCTAGCTCAGATCTTCTGACAAGAGATAGAAGAACTTATGGCTTGTCCTATCATCATCAATATCAGTTAGCAGCATTGTTCCATACGACTATAAGCCTTCTGACTTTTTGGTTATCTTTCCCTGGTCTGTATGTTAGTTTAATATTATTATTAATTTCAGTACCTGTATTGCGCAAATGACTGGAATTGGTAGACAAACTCATCAATGAGTTCCCACAGCCACTGGTCGGGTAACTCCAGGGGCACGGGTGTCTCCGCAGACAGAATGTAGTTGAAAAGGTCACAGTAGTTGTAAAACGAGTGGAACCTTTGGTCAGGTTTGGGGCCACCAGGTACACGCGCGTAAATGTCGCGATAATACAGTTCTTTGTACAGAATCATGAATACCTGCAACATACAAATTAGGGTCAGTTCATTGCCCTGGTATGCTAGCTATTTTTAAGTCACCATATAACTTCATTGCAAAGATCATCAAGTCTTGTGTTGGTATTCTGCACTGTTATTATTTCAATAGCTGTTCACATGACTGAATTTTGGGCTAAACACATTTGAACTTTTTGCCATTGACATGCTAAGGAGATGAAGAATAGTTAAACACACAATAGATATCCTACTATTATTTCATTAGCTTAGGACCATTTGTTTTTGCAACATAAAACTTTTGGGCATTAGAAGTATAGTTATGAAATTAACTAACAACTTTAATGACACATACATTTTATTAAGATTTGTGTACTTACATGGTCACTATCTACAACAGGGGCTACCTCGTTCTCATCAGGCCAAGGAGTGTTCTCAAAATACTGTTCAGTAAGTTTTGGGAAGGTATTCTCATACAGATTCAGGATCTCATATGATACTCCCTCGTTTATCATATTACGGAAGTAAACAAGAAATTTCTTGACCTGAAATGGAAATGTATTATTGAACATTTTCATCATCATCTTTCTCCTGCCCTTGTCCCATTTGCTATGTCAAATTTTAATATAGTTAGTATTTTCATGCTTTTGAATCATGTCTAATTTAACCAGTTTAATAGTTAATAGCGATCAGAACTTAGGGGTTAAGATGGCAAAAATTGAAGGGGCTCAAGTATTACTGTTTCACAATAGGCACCTTGGATATATTTCTACATAACACCGGTTCTAAATTAGTACAATAAAATATTAAAGGCTAAAATAAATCATGAAACCAGGCAATTTAGCTTACCATGTCGGGCATTTTGTAGAATGAAGACCTATCATATTCCAGGTCGTACTGGGGATCTCCTGTGTGAGGTTCATATGGTTCCACATAGGGTTCATATCCAGCCTAAAAATACAGAAAAAACATGTAATATGACAAAATAGAAGATTGCTTACGTTTTTACGTGTAAGAGGTTATGATGCAAATTCACAAAAGGCTTGAAGATTTCGATTTTTACTAACAGATGGCTCATTGTAATCGTCACTGGAATACATTTTGTTATTATTTTAACTAATTAAACTGTAAAAACACAGTAAACTTTACTAAAATCTGTCTAAGAGAACACGCCACTGACAGCGAGAAAACCACAGAATATTAATACTCTAGCGAGGAGAAAACGCTGTTGCCAATTCGGTGTCATTATTAGGGTTTTGATTGGTTCAAAAATTAAATTTAGCATTATTTATGAATAATAAATAATTGATTAATAATAGCATGTCAGTTAATAATGTAAAGAACGAATCCGCATGTATAAATTGTTTTCCGGTTACATTTTTTACCAATTTCAATAAATGATTAGATGATTTTTCAAATAATATGTATCATCATCATCATTTCAGCCGAAAGACACCACTGCTGGACATAGGCCTCCCCCAAGTGTCGCCACACTGACCGGTCCCGTGCGTCTCACATAATATGTATACATAGAGTTAAAAGCTCTAGAGTTGTCAAAGCTGGACTTACCCCTCTGCCAAACCAATGTACAGACGCCAACACATCAAGCCACCACAATCTGTCACAACTTTATTGCTAATTCATTAGGTTCAAGGTTGATTGGGAAAATTTGACAAGTTGCCTTCCAGATTTCATTCTTTCTTCTTCGTGCGGTTAGTGCCTAACTTGATGTCAATTTTTTATGGAGCCCATGTACCTCTGATTTGGCTTAACATGCCGTCGAGAAATATCTCTCAGTCATGCTGGTTTGGTTCTCAATGATGTTTTTACTTCACCGAAGCATGTGATAATTATCCAATTATAATTAAACAATACGCAAATGAATCCGAAAATCCGAGCTGCGTGTCTTGGGTTCGAACTCGAGACCTAGTTTTTTTATGACGTCACTACCCGAGAAGCGACCGCATGGCGACCGCTCGAGTCCGTGTGTTGCCATAGAAGTTTCCACATTTTATTTAATTTTCATAGGGGTATTTTTTTACTTGTTCTCCATAAAAGATTACATAAATAGGATCTAATCTCGATACCAGATAATACCTTCACGGATCGGACAAGGTTTTTTAACATAATATTGAATTTACACGTTAATTATTTTGTCAATGTGTGTGTTTCTTTATTATGTGGTTGTTTTTTTCTTTTTGTCCGTTTGTAGCAATAGGATACATGGCTCTGTGTGTGACTGTCAAATTCCCGTAGTGTGTTGTATGTATTTACTTCGCCTCACGCAAAGAGCGGCAGACAATTTTGTTCGGCGATTTTGTTGCTTTTTCCATAGCTTATTAATCTATGGTCCGAACGCACTTCAGTGTATAATAAAATTACATTACTCAGTCCCTCACTACTACAATTCGCGCACTTTGACATAACTAACGATTGTATAATGTCGTGACTTGACATTGACACTGATTTGATGACTGACAACTTCTTCATCTCATCTCTCTTTTGTTGCAATTGCAATTTTGTCAAATAACTACGCAAAATTAAAAAAATATCAAAATGTTCGCCAAAAGTGGTATCAATCTTATGATTCGCAATGCGACTGTAATGAACTCACCTCAAGCTATTAGGTATTTTTCTGTTACGTCGGTAAAAGGTGATATAGTCAAAATCCAAAGCACAGATGACTTCAAAGCTAAAGTTATTAACAGCAAAGTCCCGGTCGTTGTTGATTTCTTCGCTACGTGAGTATAATTTGGACAATAGCAGAATAGATGCTACCAAATCAACGATTAGTCACAGTACAAATAGCTTATTCTAAATAATAATGATGTAATTTATTTGTAGTTGGTGTAATCCCTGCCGCTTACTGACGCCCAGATTAGAATCCATCATTTCTGAATCAAAGGGAAAGGTGGTTCTAGCTAAAGTCGATATTGATGAACAGACAGACTTAGCTTTGGACTACGAAGTAAGTTCAGTGCCTGTCCTGGTTGCCATCAAGAATGGGAAAGTCTTGAATCGCCTGGTTGGATTGCAAGACTCTGATAAGCTCCGTAAATGGATTGAAGACTTTACAGCTGATGAGGAATCTCAGGAAAAAGTTAATGTCTAAGATTAAAGATCTTAGTGCTTATTAAATTATTGTTGTTACCATGTAGTTGAAATTTGATTTTTTTTCTTTATTTTTCTTAGAATTCCAAACAAGGAGATGACCCGCCAGATGAATTGAAATAAATAAAGGAACAATAAAAAAGTGTTTATTCTTCTAGACATTGTATTAAATCCCTAGCTCTTTTATAAACATTATCATCAGGTTTCTTGGTTTTAGAGGCTTCACTATCGTCATTGTTCTCACCATCCTCTTCATCATCTTTAGTTTTTACTTCCTCATTTTGGGACTCTGTCCATTCATCCATTTGCTTTATGATTTTGTGAGCATCAGTCAATAGCATGTTACGAATGTTACCCTGGGCAGATTCAAAATATTCTAGAAGCATTGGCCATGATAAGTCTGGTAGTAAGTATGATGAAAATTTGTTCTTGTAAAGCCAGACTTGCTTAGCTTTCATGAATTTCCAGTTTTGTCTATCATGTTTCCACTGTGATAGATAATTTAGACATTGACCCTTTAGATGGTCTTTAGCTGTAGACTGTGCTTCAGCCTGACGTTCAGCAAACCGTTCCCTCTTCATTTGACGAATGGATTTCTTTCCTTTTTTGTCTGTTGTATCTGTTGCTACTGGTTGCTTTTTCTTTTTCTTCCTCAGAGGCTTTTCTTCAACATCAGAGTCGTCATCGTTATTGTGTTGTCGCTTTGTTGAGCTAGATTCGTTCACTGGAGCATCTTGTTCACTTCCCTGATCATCCACTTGTTCTTGTTGCTCTTCAGGATGCTCATCGCCAACATTCGCATTTTTAGCCCTTTGCAGTTTCTTCCTTTTGTTTTTATTCTTCTTTTTATAATTATTAGCCATATTTATGTTATGCAATTTGCCAAGTAAATAAAAATGTGCTTGAAGCTGGAGCTTATTCTCTTGGTATTTTGTTATTTTTATAGGTTAGAATTATCATGTCGCACGTCTTGTCAAGAGCTTTTTGATTTGTTCGGAAATGCTTAACAAAAGAACAAAATCTTTAAAAATAAAATAAATAGGTACTGAAAACAAATTGAAACGGCCTCAACTCAAAGTTATTGATTTTATGACGACTATCATGAACATTATACCTACCGTAAACCAGAAGAAAAATGATTTACCGTTTACGGTCGGATGGCCGGAAAATTACGGTTTTTCTGTTTGACATAAAGACAAACATGAAAGATAATTGCGTAAAATACTACATGAAGTGTTTTACATCGAAATACGCTTTGGAAATACAGAAATAACCCATCCTGAAATAATATCCTGGATATTTTATTGAATTAATTTTGAATGAAGTGGTAACACAGTTTAGTACTAAATCGCAATTTTTTGGCACGTCACAGCCGCGTCATCATGTCTCCGTGTCTGCTTTTATCACTTTGGAATTAATTTGTTCAACATTATCATACCTTATCGACAACTTTATATGTGAACTATAAATTTTGGGTGGTTTTTGATTTAGAGGCTAAGATGGAAATTTTAAGTCAAGTGTCTAACACGCAGTTTATGTTCACCGCTGCGGCTGTGGCTGTTGTTTTAGTATGCGCAGCACTCGTATTCGTATTCGGGTTCCGCTCAGCAGAACAGCCGCAGTTCGATAAGCTGCCCCTGGTCCTGGACGATAGAAAATCGTCCAACAAGAAGAACAAAAAGAAGGACAAGGTGAGTACAAACAATATGTTATGCACTCCCGCCGTTGTCATCAATGCGTGCTCATTTTATTTTTAACCTGTAAGCATATGCTCGTTATTCACCGGGAGATACAAAATTAAAATTACAAACATCACCCCTATTTACATATGAAGTCTTCTATTAGATTGCTATTAGTTCTAATTTATAAATCTGTGTCTACATGAACTTAGTAGTGATGAGTAAATAGAAACATCAACTTAACAATTTTTCGTTTTATTAGAAATCTTCACCCAACCGCACTGTGACTGATGATGTGAAGACAAAATCCGAAAGCTCCAAAAAGTCTCCAACCAAGGAGAAGAAGGAGGAAAAGGTGAAAGAAGCAGAGAAACCTAAGCCTAAGGAGAGAGCAACTGAGCCCAAACCTGTGAAGAAGGATGTGGCAGGTGGAGGTGATGTTAAGAAGGGCAAGAAGAAGGTAGTTGAGGCTGAGAAGCCTGCTGACTTTGATGATGGAGGCTGGCAAGAAGTGCCTAAGAAGAGTGACAAAAAGAAGGAGCGAAAGCCTGCTGAGGAGAAAGAAAAGAAAAAGGAGAGTCCTGCTAAGAAGAATAAGAAAGTGAAGGATGCTGATGTAGAGGCTGCTCGCCCAGTGGAGGAGCCCATTGAAGAAACTATCAAGGTCATCAGTGCCGAGGGACCAGAGGTGGATGAGGATGCGGCCCGTGCTCTGCAAGCTCAAGTAGAGGAGCTCCAACGTGTGCTAAAAGAGGTAACTTTGAGAACTCATACTGGTAGCTATTGTAGAAAGTTCTGAAAGCATGAGGCCCCTGATTAATGGTTCAACATTCCTACCTGTAATTTTGTTATAACTGGCCAACTTGCTGAACAGTTTACTGCTATCAGTATTAAATTCGTCAGTACATTACTGGATGTTATTTTATCCAGATTTTCCAATATTTTACGACTTCTACTTAGCATGTAGATGGCAGTCTAAGTCGGCCCAGAACTGAGCCACTAGTTTGCCGCCTTCAGTAGTGTCCATCAGTTCCTTTAATGAACAAACAACGGGACACACAGGACACAATATTGAGTGCCCCATTGTTTTTGGAACATGGAATGGGTTAGGTTAATATTTTACTTAAACTTGGTAATTATGTTCAGATAATACATAGCTTCATTTTTGGGGCCAGGTATGTTGTTTGTCTCTAATGAATCATTTGTATGGGACAGGCACAGGTGTGCTATTTCTTAATAACAAAAGGTTTGAACATGCTAAAGTACTCTAGCAACGAAATTCTGCTCTAATGAACAACAATATGATTTGTGAAGGTCTACAAACATCCACATACCATAACCTGCTTGGTTAGTAGAGTAATGCCACAGAAAAGGATCATTCCCCGTAGTTAGTTGTACTATTAATAAAAATCAAAGAGAATTTCCACAGATTTGACTAACAGTTTTATACATTAACTAACTAGGCAGAGCGTCGTGACCAAGCTGCTCTGGGCAGCGTCGAGGATGAAGAGTCCCCGGACGTTGAGGAGCTGACTGACGTGAAGGATCTCAGGAGCAACAAGAAAAAAGAAAATAAAGAGAAGCAGATCAGGAAGAAATCAGTAGAGGTGAGATACTTTTTTATCATCCCAGCACGCGTAGCATTAGCACCGTAGAAACGGGATTTGTTGACGGAATAATCGACAAAATGACAGATCAACAAAAGAAATCTGTCATTTTGTCCATTCTTCCGTCAACAAAATCCGTTTCTACAGTGGTCATGTTCCTCTGCAGTTTACATAAACTGACAACAAGAGAGATAGAGAGTCTTGCTTCTTACATCCAGTGATAAACTCGGGCTTCCTATGTCCTTAAGTAATCACTGTAATTAATAGTTGAATTGTAATTATAGATTATGGCTCCATTGTTAGTCAATTCAAGCATTTAATATAATAAAAGGATACTGTATTATATGACAGAACTATATGCAAGCCAAATAAAAAATTGCTATAGAAGTAAAGGAGAATTCTATCTCTCGAAATATTTTCGAATTCTTGCCAACAATAATATGTCCTACTCTAAATGGTTTAATTAAATAGCATAGTAGAACTCCATAGAAATGATTGGTTTTGATATGACATGACTAAGAACAAAAGATTAGATGTATGAAAATACATTTTTATTGAGGCTGATAAATTAAACATTTGTTACAGATTTCTGCAGCTAAGAGCGTACCGAAGCAAGAGTCCGTGGAGAAGGACACCTCCGACTCAGAGAAACAAGACAACCAAAACGCATTGGCCTTTGACGAGTTAGGCGGTAAGTGCGTACATCTAATTTAAGTAGCTATCATACAAAGATTACCACCTTGCACTGAAATGTCTTTTACTTTCTCTACTGTCTCTAGAGACTGCCGTAATTTTAACAACTTGCGTACAGATATACGCGTTTTATGCTCTGATTAATTTTTTTTATGTAATTGTAGCACCAAAAGTGTTAACTTCAATATTGATTACGTAGCAGCTACAACTTACTTAACACTGGTTTATTTGTTACAGACACTTGGACCGACGCGAAAGTGGCCAAAAAGAGCAAAAAGAAGGTCCGCAAAGACCAGTGAGGGGTGAGTCGTAGACACAGGGTCCAGCCGGGCGCTCCGCCCCGTTGCTAGCTCAATGCCACTCACACCTGATAAAATTATCTACCTGCAGCTGCTAACATACTCGAAGTGAACATACTATTACTGTTGCCATTCATAAAAAAACCTCAATTTTAAAGTCTAAATTACCACTCAGTTCAGGGTTGTAGTTTTACAGGGTGTGAAAGTTGTTTATATTTAAGTTTTAATACCTTAACTTTCTTACACATTCAGTTAACTTTCGTCCATGTTTTTAGTTTCATATTTTATTGTACATTTAGCTCGTTGACTTTGTTTTTCATAATAATTTAATTATTGTTTTCAATAAATAGAGCATAATATTTTTTTATGAGTCATAATTTCATTATGTAGGTATTTCGAGAACTTCAATGTGAATTTTGGGAATCTGCAATATGTTGAGTGTTATATACTTTTTTATTGAGAAATGCGAATTAGAAAATATGATGCGACTCGTATTCTGACGAAAAAATAGTTGTTACCAGCGCGCGCGATGTCTTCCGAGCCGACATAAGGATTCCAAAATCGGATTAACAACGAAGTTATACTGTGTACGTGTTAGGTTACTGGGTATTCTTACCGTGATTTAATATTTATTGTCCCAGGAAATCTAGGATTTACCTTTCTTGTTTTCTTTTAATTTTCGAAATTTTGATCCTTCATGTTGTAACATAATTATTTCATGATGTCGTGACAGCCCTACTCCGAACGCGCGCGTGTATTGTATTATATTATACTTTATGTATTTCCATACCTTACGTAGTTCTATATTATACCTCTAGTTGTAGAACTGTATATCCGGTAATAATATATTTGAGATCTTCTGGTGCTTGTAGTAAATAAGTCTCCTTTCTCCTTTCATTCCATTTGTGTGCATTTCACCTTCAATAATAGATAACCCTAGATGTCATTCCTGCTAAATATTTTAATGTAACGTTACTTTGATAACGACATCTTGTTTGTTGAAGTTGAAAACCAACTAATTATGTTATGTCAATAATTTAATCAGTGTTGTGATTTACCCATGACAAAATATGTGATGAGACCTGAAATTGGACCAATCCGAGTTACTACGCGGTTTTACGTCGTAATGTTTTCAATAATTATATTTAAATTTTAAATGATTGATTGGTTTATGTTTTTGCATCGTAGAAGCGTAATATAATGGTAAAAAAATATTCCGTTTTTATGCACATTTAGATAAGATAGACTCGTGGATATTTTCCGTCCGGACACATTGTGCTTTTTCTAAAGCTTGGCACAACCAATATGAATTTTATTCCTTTAACATATTTCAATTCAATCAATACTACATATCCATGTTGCTAAGATTAAAATAAATATTATATCCTAATGTAAAATATCTTAAAGCAGTCATTGTTAACTGTTTCATTGCAGATTCCTATTTTGTAAACCTAGTTTTAAGAATAATTCTAGGTTAGCGTTGCTAAACAATCATCTTAAAATTTGAAATGTCTTTGAATGCAAATAATTTATTATTATTAACTAATAGGGTAAAATGCGAGAATGTTTTAATGTTATTCGGTATTTGCTGTCAACAAAAGACAACCTGTATACACGTAAATATTACTATCACACTACTATTTATTTGTCTTGGACATCGACTGTGAAATGTTTTATTGGCACATACTAACAGCGTGTATGACGTATATGCCGATTTATCTAGTATCTACTACGTGTATCTCTCGCGAATGATCTTTGTATCTCCATTTCATCTACCCATAATTTATTTATTTTTGCATGTTCTTGATATTACTTTGTGATATCTGCTAGTGCCAGGTCAAGGGTCTGTAGTGTATTTTCGTTGCAATAGTTAGTGATAGACTTCTGACTACGACTGCTCTGGTAGCACTTGAGTTTTACCATCCATTTTGTTGTCTTTTAGGTAAGCATATCGTAGGAGTTCTTTTTCCAATTGTGGTTCCATATCTTTGCGTTTCCTTATAGTCTAATTCAGTACTTAGGGCCTACATTTATAAGAATTTATCATCTAGTGAACTGTCGAAGATGAATTAAATTCGTATATCGATATAGGAATAATGATGTAAAAGATATTTTTGGCTTCATATTCATTGTAGTTTGTAGTGACGGGTTCCCGCGCCTGCGCAAGCCAGGTGTGGACAATGCCAACGTATAGAGACATTGTATCTTGATAATGTTGTTGTTTTATAGGCTCTAAAGTAATTAATATAATGAATGTGTAATATAAATATTTTTTTAAAATCAATAAAGAGTGATATTGATATAATTGTATTATTTTTATCCACCTATGATGATTTTGTCGAAGTGTTGTCGGGGTTTTTCATATGGAATTTTTAGTAGCATGGGCGGAGTCTGGATTTGTGCCAGAGATTGATGGCAATAGGCTCGCCCCTATTACATGGGATTTATTTTTTCATAACGAACATGGCTGAATCTAACCTAAGATAACCCATTGGGATATTAGGCATGATGATCATTATATATTATTATTATATTAAGTTCTATCCACTGAAAACACACTTGAGGATAGAAATAGAACTAAGAGGATATACGATGACCCTAGGATATACCATACCTTGACATTGTAATGATTATATGTATTCCTAACCATCTACATCAATACAATTTTGCAGCGGGGATAGGTAACAGAGTTGAAATGCTCTAAGGGTAAGTAAAATATCTAATAGTGCTTCACATTATAATCGTATAATAAAATTACCAGTACAAAATTGAGATTCACAGTACTCACACAGTATTTAATTATATAATAATGCCTTAAAACTAAAGTATGTTCAACACGATATAGAATATAAAACGGTGATGTATATCGACTAGGGTACACAAGGCGTAGCTGAAGATATCTAATCTGCATAAAAAATATCATACCAGTCAGTCACGTTACTATTAAGTATTCTATCTTATGAAGATGTAGAAAAGTTAAGTGAGTTAATACTTGGAAGAATATATTCCTATATCTAGACATGAAATAGTGCGAGTATATTAGAGTTATCCACGAACCATGAAACTTGGCCATTAGGTTGATAGTACAATAAGTAAATAATCGGCAATGACCCAAGTGTTGGGCATTGGTCCGCTAATCGACAGGTGATGCGGTAGGATGCTTGCATAAAGATATAGGATCCCAGATCCCAGTACGAAGAAGTGGGAACGGATCAGTAGCGATAGGGTAAAACATTGTCTCATACTTTCTGCTTGCGCTCGGATCGCTAACTGGAAACCTGCATTTTTATGCAAGCACCCTTTTTCATTAAGCAGCATTTCATTGAGGGCATTGGCATGAACCCACTCAAAGTAGAAATTTAAAATTAATCCTGTCTTAGTTTAAGGGATTTCCGTTTAAAGGAATGAATACCATTGGTGTATGAAATATTACTGTCACCATAGGATGACTTCCGTGAATGTCTTGTCACGCTGACCTGCCGTTATGGTGCTGAAGTTTTACAGGTGGGTACCCAAAAGAACTAACTGCCCAACTCCCACTCACAAACACGGATGGATGGTAAAAAAAAAATATCTTATACCGGTTTACACGCTTGCCAAGTCTTAGCAAGCTTTCACAAGCCTATACAATTGCCAGACTACGCTCGCATTTTGGGAGTCGCTTACATGCTTGTAAAGACAAAGAGATACTAACCACGCACCAACTTGTGAATGCGTCCCGAGACTCCCAAGCTCCCTTTCATCTGTGTTCAAAAACCGACACTCAACCGGAACGGCGACAACCTCCTCCAAGCGCTCACGCAACCCAAGCCAAGCACCCCGGTTGCACGTTTGTGCTTGTTGACACTTGCTGAAACTTGACAAGCGTGTAAACCCGACATTAAATGCAGAGAAATCTGTTTACTTACCCTCTTTTAGGGGAGGCTTGTGATAGCGGGAATAACGACACTATCTTGAACCACTGGGTTCAAGATAGTGTCGTTATTTGCGTTTGGTTATACCTACCTACTGATAACCAAAGTCTAAAAGTCACCTCCTCTTGGAGGTTGTTGATTTAGGCACCTTTTAAAACTTTCAACTTGGTTCGTTGCAAGTTAAAAAAAAAAAAATTGTGTATCGGGTACAACCACTCTCTAAAAGCAGCAGACGACTAAATCAACAGCTTGTAGGCACATTTTTGTTTGTAGAGAATAATAAGCTACTCTGTTTAAAAAAAATCTCTAAAAGGTTTAAAGTTCAGAATCACTTTTAGCTCCAGACTTATTTCTTTGTCCCTTGTTTAGTTCGGGGGCAGCGCTTTTACTGCGTGGTTTGCGTTTCGGGCGCTTCCGAAGTTTCTTCATCTTGCCGACGCCTTGTGTAGGCGCTGCCTGCACCCGTGCTTTGGTTTCAACTTCTACTTTCATACGCGCGAACATATCGTAGTTCGTTATTGCGCACTGTTTACCTACAAGAAAGAGTCATTTCTTGCATCAACAAATGAATCAAAAGAACATGGAAAATTATAAATGAAAATATTCAAGGCATTTCTTCTAAATTATTAGAAATTGAATTGTTTAAAAAAAAAAGGTATGTTTGACATTACTTGTTTTACTGAACATTGGCTAAAAGATTACCTAATGCTTATTAATTATGAGAAATATATGGTGAGTAGCTGCTTTAAACGTAAATCTATGCTGCGTGGAGGTTCCCTAATATTATTAAAAAATGTGTTAAATAAAAGCAACTTAATGACATAGTAGATCTCTCGGCTGAACATTGCGTCGAACTGTCATGTGTTGAGCTAGATAAGCATGTAATTGTGTGTGTACAGACCCCCAAACTATCAAAACTTTTCCTTATTTGAATCAATAATGGAAGATGTCCTGGCAAAACTTTCACCCAGTAACATAATAATTATTTGTGGTGATTTCGATATCAATATTTTAGAAGAAAATTCTAATAGCAGTCGGTTATTAAAAGCTCTAGTCAGGAAGTAGCTCAAGAATTAGTAAATTTATTTACCGATATACAGTTAAAAACTACGGAGGCTCTTAATTCCTCTCCTGAAGTCTCAATTGGTTTATTAAAGGTGAATGTGTCTGGCTGCCCGGCTGAATTATAATTTAAACACATAAACCCTATGATAGATAATAAAGCTTTTCGGCAAATAAAAGTCAAACTGACAAAAAGTTCTTTGTGGAATGTCTATCAAAGTTTGTACATTCATAGTTGAGACTATAGCACCGTACTTAGCTTTAATTTTTTATTTGTGTGTAGACCAAGGAGTTTTTTCAGATTTAATGAAATACAGTCAAGTCATACCTCTGTTCAAATCCGGGGATAGTAAAGATACAAATAATTATAGACCTGTATCCGTGTTGCCAGTTTTTAGCAAGGTGTTTGGAAAGGTAATGCTTAATCAAATGCTCAATCATTTTAACACCAACAGAATCTTACACGATCAACAGTATGGTTCCACCAAGGGAAGTTGTACAACTGACGCCGGATTTTTACTACGTGGGAAGAGTTCCAATCCCAAGACGCTATAGGAATGTTTTGTGACCTCTCCAAAGCATTTGATTGCGTAAATCACGACACATTACTTTTGAAACTTGAGCATTACGTAGGGCCGTTTTTTTTAGGGAAACTTGCACTTAGTTTGGTAAAATATTATTTGACTGATAGACAACAACATGTTCAAATAAATGGTGTTCATTTACAGGGTTAAAAGTAAAAATGGGGGTTCCGCAAGGCTCAATATTGGGTCCTTTCCTCTTTCTAGTATATATAAATGATCTACCCTATTTAATGAAAAACCAACCTCAAAATATGGTGTTATTCGCTGATGACACTTCCCTAATTTTTAAGATAATAGACGGGCCCAAAATCTAGATGATGTGATTAATGCCCTACTTCAGGTCCATAATTGGTTCACAGCAAACAATTTAGTATTAAATGAAAAAAAAAAACGAAATACACAAGATTTGTTTTACCGAATGTTAATTTAAAAGTAGCGATTGTGATATAGCATTGAATAAAGAGAAAATTGAATTTGTAGATAAAACGGATTTCCTGGGGATTACGCTTGATTCAAGACTACAATGGGATTCTCATTTAACATCTCTAGCAGGGCGGCTAAGTTCAGCAGCATATGCTATTAGAAAAAAATCTACTATATACTGATGCAGATACCGCTAGACTGGTCTATTTTAGTTAATTTCATAGTATTATGTCGTATGGCATTTTGTTATGGAGACGGGCTGTAGACATTGAGTCTATATTTATTCTGCGCTGATCGTAGGCGCGATTCTCTAAGGGAAATGTTTAAGGAAATTAACTTAACATCATGACGGTACATTGTCAATACATCTACGAAAACAATGTATGTAAGTAAAAATCTAGTTCTTTTTAATAAATAACAAAGGTGGCAGACACAATTACAGTACTAGAAATAGAGACCAATTAGTTTAGCTAGGCTTCAGACTCGCTAAAGTAGTCTCATCTTTCATGGGGTACTGTTTGAGATGCTATAATAAAATTCCACAAAGTATTCTTGAACTGAATGAGACTAAATTTAAAACATGCATTAAACGCACACTATGTAAGCAAGCATAATTACAAGTTGGACGATTATATCGCTGATAAAAATGCTTGGCTCAATGACGGTCCTGCTCCACAAGGATAGGGGCGGATAAATGGATAGCATTAATTTAGAGCTGCTGAAGATTGTACAACTATCTTTGCGTTGTATAAATTCAATCTCTTTAGTATTGCTGTTGAGTTGTGAGCAGGGTGCGGTGGTGCGAACGGTAAACCGTTAAACGTGATTTTTCGCCCAAAAAAAAAGTGGTTTCCTAGCAATAATTTTTGCATAAGGGTTACTTAGTTTGATGTGCAGAATGCTTCGTTGACAGCTTCGTGAAGGGTCCGTTTACACCCTGTATAATACACTCACTAGTAAAATATTATTATATTTCATAAAGAGAGCAACTGGTGTTGAAACACACTAATTTTCGTTTATTTAGCTGGCTAGGACAACACAAAAGTGTATAAAAATCACATATACATAATAATCAAATATCATAAAATCAAATATCAAATATACAAAGGTGTATAATACAAAAGGTCTAGAAGTTACAAAAGACCGGCCCCAAGCCGTATATCCTTCGTATATACGCTGAGAAGACGTGACATCGATCGGGCACAGCGTTTTGACTCACCGTTGCAGTATTCTTCACCGCACTCTGCACAAGAAATTATTCTCGTCTCGGTGACACCCGAACGATTTTTCGTTTTTCGGAACATGGTGTTCTTAGCGTAATCTCTTTTGTCTTTAGCTTTGGTTTTAAGCTCGGACTTGCCTAGTCCCACCAATCTGGAAATACGTTTGTCACTGAAGTAATAATATAATGAAAATACCACTACACACTAACGCCGCCAAATATATAATTAATAAAATTAAAGTACAGATCTCCATCAATAAAATTTGTCATCCGACTACTGTTCAAAAACCTTTGACTTAAATGATATATATACAAGTAGTAGTCTATGTATATGATGCTCTGTGCCCTGTGCCTCTGACAAACAACACCAAAGAGTACTTATACCAAACGGATAACAACACAGAATATCCGTGACTACCGCAGGACCACCAACGCCAATAGCTTCTATATTTGGGAAATAATTAGTTCTCAATTTGTGCTAATTAGTGCTTGAACAACAAAATTGATTGGTGCCTTAGTAGTTTTCGCGAAAATTGACTTTGAAGGTGGTCCGGTGGTAGTCACGCTCCTTTCAGCAGGACCACCATGAGCGCCGAAAAAGAGGGCAAGCTACAGCTATTGCAAGTAAACAAATATTGAATGCCCTTATATGTTACTTATTTTAATGTACTTCATTTAATCGGGTTATACGCGGAGATTTAGTATGGAAAAGTAATGAAAGCTAATTTCTCTTAAAATACAACACTCAGGAATCTGAATTTTTGGTCACTATAACTTCTTTAGGAGAAGTAACTTTTGTATTTTGGGAAGAAATCACGGAGTTTTTAATAGGGAAATCTTGAAATGTAAATTTAACACCGTGACCACTGCCACCCCACCAATGGCACGGTATACCTCGTAAACTACTAGAGTAATACTTTTGAATTTTGGGCACTAATTTTATCTTGCAGGGCAGTAATTTTCTATGCAGGTTTGAGGAAAGAGTCAAGCTCCTCAAACTTGGAATCAACGTTCAAAGTCGTGGTCCTGTTGAACGAGCGCGCGAAAGTTATCATCGTTGATTTGTCGGTAAAAACAAATATTTCAGCTCTGTTTTTTTACGAAATTAATCACATATAAGGGTATTAATTATTATTTGTTTTTTTCAGCGGTTATGGTGGTCCTGCTGAAAGGAGCGTGACCACCTTCAAACTCGATTTTCTCGAAAACTACTAAGGCACCAATTTTGTCGTTCGAGCACTAATTAGCACCAATTGAGAACTAATTATTTACCAAATATAGAAGCCATTGGCGTTGGTGGTCCGGCGGTAGTCACAGACATCAACACAGAGGACTCTATAAATTGAAATATGCAAAGGGTTGTCCAAGAAGGTTGTTTTGTCCTGAATTCACATTTATTAGCACAGAGCATCATATACTGGGTGGAAGGTATATCGACGCGAAAATATAATGTGTATATAAATATATTCCTATGTGGAGGGCGTAACATATATGTATTTCTATGTGTGAGGACTCAGAATGATGTTCTGAATACGTAGAAACGTACGTTTTCGCGTTGATGTCCCTTCCACCCCGTGTAATGTTTATTAGTAGCGATTTCTAATGCGGACGCATCTTTATTCAAAATTGGTGCTGATGAATGTGATCCAGGCCTTCAGCCGGAGTCGCAGAGAGGATGAGACAAACTCACCTGTCAAAAAATTCTTCGTCCATCTTCAACTTAGGCCTGATAGAAGTAAGCATTCGCCACTCAATGGGAACAATACACAACTCTTCAAATTTCAGCCCTTTCATTTCCACTGGGATTGGGTCCATGAATGTGAAATGTTTTTCCTCGTATCCTCTCGTTCCTAATGTTTCATAAGCTTTTATTTCTTTCTTGGGTGTTTTTGTTTTATTGTCTTCTTTGATTTTGAGGTCTTCTGATCTTACCTAATGAATTTCATTTCAAATGTATGTAAATGAATGAGTATCACCACAGATCACTTTATTGGTTATAATGCAACAGTTACCTTCTCTGGTCGAGTTTTAAAGTCCGGCACTTTATCTAAAACTGCTCTATATTCCTCAGCAGTGTTTATCACAGTTTTAGACAAGTCCAGCATGGGGGCCTCATCTTTCTTTTTATCGAATAATTCGTCTATTTTAGACATATTTACTAAGATAACGTGTGCAACGTACAGCTAATTTTACACTATGGGTAATATCGATCCAACTGAAGGCCGCGCCAACTTGGAAACCGTTAAATCGATGGCGTCTCGTAAGTAACCTAATTTTCCACTACGTATTGCATGACTAGCCATATTGTGTTATTTCCCTAAGGAAACATCTAAAACTAAAATTTGGTTTTTACAAAATTTTCTTGATCTTCGTGTTTATCAAAAAGTTCTCTTTTGGCAATATTTATTTGGTCTATTATTTTCTTCCGGTTTTCAACGTCGTACAAATTAGCTTTACCATTTACATCATCTATCCATAATTTTCTGTTACCATATTTATCGTTGATGAACTTCTGGGATAGTGTTATTCTTTTCGTCGGTGAGGTTTTGGGTGACTTTTTATTATCAGTCGTTTCATTGGCTGTTAATTGTCCCAAGGGGTTAAAATCTATTTGTAAATTATTAATAGATTCGGATATATTGATAGATTTCGATATATTGTTATCGTGACTAGACCGTTTACTTCTCCAATACGATTGACTTAATGAGTTACGATGTTTATTACCGTTTTCCATTGTTTTTTCAGACCTTATTGGCGGACTTGGAGATCGACTATCTTCACTAGAGTGTGATAAATATTGTCTCGCTTGAGGTCTATATTTTTGGCGCATTTTTCTTTTTTGGCTATAAAATGGGTCTTTCTCACTTTGTTTTTTGTACTGAGCTGCAGGTCTGTTAACGCCCCACTTCGGTCTATTTTCTAAATCTTTCTTATACCTTTCCTCGGATCGAAAACGTCTATCTTTTTTTAGTGTATTATGATGACTATCCTGCGGTGCATTTTCATCAATGTTTGGATAATCTTTGTCAATATACCTTTCTGGTTCGTCGGTTTCAATAATCTTATCGGTAGTTGATTTAAATATTGAATCAGTTTGAGTTGATGCGTCTTTCATTCTTGATGTTCGATATTTGTTTGGTGTCAATAATTTCCCGATGTCTGTTAATTCATTCGTATTGTTTAAAGAGTTTAAAGATACACTATACAAATTGTTGGCCACATTCTGGGGAACTAATACTGCTAGTTGTATATTATTTGGCTGCGTGTTTATTATTTCATTGTTACCATTTAACCCAATCGGCACGATATTAAATTGTCCATCCGCTAAAGCTAATGGAGGTACGCTATGAATAAACAAATTAAGATTCCCAGGACCTAGTGATCTAGGAGAATTAAATTCCGTTGTGTGATGAGAATTACAATCTCTTTTTTGACTTTTTGCGGAATGAATATCGTATGTCCTACTCGTCTTGGTTGGACTCGTTTGTTCCACCCGAGGCGTCATTTCAGCTGCTGGGGTTTCTTCTACTTTTGGTTTTGGAACATTTTCCACATTAGAATTATTATTGATATTTACGTTTCTCTTGTGGATACTAAACCTCTTCTCTTTGTCCAGCTTGGCCTTCCTTTCAGCGTCTTCCAGTGCTCTCTTCAACGTGTCTAGTTTCTTCTGTTCCATGATTTGTTTCTCCTCCGACTTTCTTCTCTCATCTTCCAATCTTTGCCTATCTTCTTCTTGTTGTCTCTGTATGCGTAATTCTTCTAGCCTTTCTTCTCTTAATTGTTGTTCCCTTTCTTCTTGACGTCGTTTCTCTCTGTCTTCTAATTGATTTAAAATAGCTGATTGTAATTCTAATGCTTTCAATCGTTTGTTTTCTCGCTGAGCCTTAATTTCAGGCTCTATTGGGACGTTCTGCCCTCTCAAAAATGTTCTGAAAAATACATGATTATCAATAACAAGCCCTGTGTACTTACATTAATTTTGATACCTAAATTAGGTTAATTTAAGGTATTTGATGCAACATACCTCCCTTCATCACTACCGTTGCAGGATGATCGGTCGCAGTCTACCCCAGTACTGTTGCTCGAACTCCTTTGGTCTATGACTAGAACCTCAGCTGTGTTTTCAATCATATTTAATCCACGTTCCACCCATGACGGTGTGCCTTTTTTTTGATTTGGCATCTACGTACAAAATAAAAAGTTATTATAGTTATTAATGTCAATAAGCCATTACAGGTAGGGATCGATGGTCCTATTAGTATTATACTCACTAAAAATACATCGGTGCACCGATTCTTAATTAGGCCATTAATATTCATTGTTTTTTTCTATTTGTTGAAAGCACGAAAGAAACCTCTAGTGGTATATAGTAGGTACCTTCTAAGGTTTCGGATTGGCATCATGTACATTATACTGGAATATTCAAATTACGAATCTATAACTATCTATAAGCTATATGCTATCAGAGGATAAAAACTACGACTGCGCTCATCATACGGGCAAAGAATATGGCTGTTTTGTATACTACAATTGATTGATAACTTAGCTACCTGGGGCAGTCTGGCGTTAGGAGCCGTGGGTTCCCAAAGGCGGCCGGTGGCGACACCGCGGTCTCCCCATCGCAGCCGTCCCTCTTCCGAGTTCCTCGGGCTGCGACCTGACCAGGCTCCGTCGGACATGCCTGACTTACCGCCACTCGAGTCCCTGTTTCTATAAGCAAAATGAAGTTAGGTTAGGTATCCGGACTTGTTAAAATAGTCTACTAGTTAAGTTAATCCACCTTGAGCAAGCGTGGTGAATAATGCAAATGGCACGTCTCTACAAGAAGAGGCTGTTGCCCAGTAATGGGACAGTAATTGGCTTGTTGGTGACGACAAATAGTAGCAACAAAAATAACAGCGGGTTTATATAAAGTAGGCAGTCAAGGTGTCGGTGAAGTTGGTTTGTCTATTTTACGGTGATAATGATAAGTTAGGGAAAATTTATTAACACTAAAAAAATAATTTAATTAGTATAGCTACTGTAACCTTTTCATTTAACAAACGCACCGCGGTCTAAGCTAATAGTGGAAACCAATTGCCTCTATTTAATTGTTGGGGACGGAACACCTAACGTAGTATTGATTTCATCTGCGTGGGTATGAGATATCTTCACGCCATTCAGTTATATGAGAGTGTAACTAGTGCGAGTGTTTCTATGATGCTTGTGTCGGCGCTTCGTCACCTCTTCAAGATTGCTCTCGAAGCGCACTACATAATTACAACGATCACTATGGAAAGTTTTACACTTTTACTTGACTTAAAACTGTAAAAATACTAAGATTTGGAATATTTCAAGAGGTGCCTTAGCAGGCTTATTTTTCACTGGTAATGGCAATACGTAGAAATTGCAAGAGAGCCCGTTTTCGCTAACATTAAGCGGCACCTAAATAAATGCCGAATACATAGGCGTGATTATTGTGGTAGGCATCCTAATAAGTTCGCGCGGTCTAGTAGTGTAGAAGTGTACGTATTACGAAAAATATTTAAAGAACTTGGTTCTAGGGTCTTCGAAATTGACGCCAGGGTGCACCAAACGGACCACAAAGCGATAGTTTTGGTGTTATTTAGAATTACCAATCACAAGAGCTAGGTGTCAAATGCTAAAAAAAACTAGTCTGTTCTACAAAGAGGCGGTGCTAGGAGAGCGGTGTTTTTGATTAGGACTTACACCATGCTAAAGGTTACAATTTAATTTCTGGTCTCTATGAAGAATCATCTGCCTAGCCTTTCCCCAACTATGTTGGGGTCGGCTTCCAGTCTAACCGGATGCAGCTAAATGCCAGTAATTTACAAGGAGCGACTGCCTATCTTCCTCCACAACCCAGTTAGTACTGGGCAATACGATACCCCTTGGTAAGACCGAAGAATAAAACCTCAAATAAAAATGTTGCACAATTATTTTTAACGGATCTAGTAAGTACACGCATGACTAGCAGCACTAAAAAAAAAAAGTTGCACAGAACGTTGCAAAATATAAAACAATATAAATTATAACGTAAGTTACGCAGGTAGTTAAAACGCGACTGCACTACATCCGTAAGTTTCCGTACTCAAGGTAATCTAATAAAATGTTACCTGTCGTCTTTCCCTTGTTGCTGCCACGCCACAACAGGGCTTCGGTTACTAGCCTCCTGTAACGCTCTGTGCCCGCTTCTGTTCATGTGGTTGAGGGCGTCACTGCCGTAGCCCGAAGTGTCACCTTCTCCGTCTTCGTCATAGAATGAGAACCGTTTCGCACTTGTCATATTTCGGTTGAGCACATTGTTTGTGTTCCTTCTGTCATCTTTCACGGATCTCTCTTCAATGTTATGTATCGGCGGCAGGCTGGGACTCCGCTGGCGCTGCACAGGCTCCTGGTATTCGTACGAGGACTGCTTATGAAGTTCTAAAGTACTCGCAAATTGATTCCGCACTTGCAAACGATTAGTGTACCGATCACCAGAGCCCCAAGGCAGGTACAGGTGGGACATTTCCTCTGAAAACAACAAAATTGTCGTTTGCAATTTATTCCTAATGTAGATTCCACAATAATTACGTAAACACAAATTCAAACGAAACAAACACTGAAACTCTCTCTAATAGACTACTTTCTATTTTTACTGGCAAGAAAAACTTGATAACTACCGTCCATGGCAACAGTCGTCTTTGAATTAACTGTTCAATTTTTTGTTCGGAAAAGATAAATGAAAAACCTTCCCCTTTATGTGCAAAGGGTTTTAGTTTTATCGATAGCGCACGCTGAAAACGTAAGGCATTCATGCGAGCTGCATAAAATAATGTTATAGTGAGCAAGTGTTGTAAACCACCGTAGCTTTATTTTCGTGCGGGGCACACGCAACCATTGAAAGGCTTCGATATTTTCAGAGTTTATTGTGTCTATAAAACCGAGGTTTGAAAAAGACAATTGCTTTATAGTTATCACCAGGTAATTCAAAGAAGGCACGTTTATAACATTTAAAGCTGAGGTACGTGTCTGTGATGTGCACTTGGAATAAATTACACTCATTATTGTCATTAGGGTAAGTGTGCGTATCAGCTACATAATAATATGCAGATGAACAGATAACAATTTACTTCCGAGATTTGAACATGTTAAATGTTTCTACTATTACATAAACATAGTAGTACGGCCTACGGCTGGTATATCACTGAAGCTCACTTTCGTTTGTTCTTGTTATCTTATTTGAAACAATAGAATTGTTCTTATGGCACGTATTTCTATTTACACTAATAGGTCCATTACTGTTTGCGGTGGCGGTCTACAAACAAATGGGGACGTGTAGGTACCTAAAGTTACAACTTTGCTTATTTTGTTCCGACACAAAACACGCAACGCTCAGTTATGGACACAAAATGGAAAGAATGTTTTAAGGAACCGTAATAATGTTGTCGTTGGTTTCGATTTGAGAAAATTCTACACAGTAGGCTAGGGACACAAATAGGTACCAATTATAGGTAATTGGTACCTATTTGTGTTGTTTCACATGTAGGCATGTGCCAGGTGCCTATATCATAATTTCGGTAACAATTAAATTCGTGTCATTCATGTTTTTATCATAGTAATTGTATCTACCTACAACCCTAAAATTAAGCGTAATTTTAGCCTTATTTCATTCCATCCGGACTTGATTTAAAATATTTACTATGCCATGTAACCCCACGGCCCACGTACGGTTAACCACACGGTAGTGGAATCTATCGTTTGAGCTGCGGATTACGAAGACTACCCCTGCATAATAAGGGCCCTGTCAATTACCATAGACTTGCGAGTGACTGTACCACGTAGGCGTGCAATAAGCTAGACGTAACATATTTGTGCCGGAAGCGCTGGAAACCTCAACGATTTATGTCCCCAGGAAAATATTTACTTATTCGAACGCAGGCGGCCAAGGATCTGGGTCATGTAAGCTACGACAATTCGTTGAACTTTTGTGGAAAGTGAAATGTAGCGTTCTTTAGTCACGGCCTGAATAATTTACTATTTAATAAGTACAGATCGATTACAGCTGTTATCCGTAAGACCATTTTTTACGGCGACTGAATTTAAAAATATTTCGTAAAGTTATTTTTCTTTTTTCTGTTTCAATGAGCGGCTGGTAAGTAGATAATAATAGAAAATAACGGATAGGAAATAAAAACAAGTGTTCTGGCTTGTAATGGTATATTTTGTTAGAGCCGTCACGCTCTCGTGGAGCGCAGGCGCAGACCGTCTAGGTATTAACGAGCAGTGAGTGTTTCTGTTACATTATTTAACGCCAGCACGTTACCTGTCCAATGTAAATCGAAACTGTAATTGTTTTTAATCTATCGGTGTGTAGTCTACTTCTATCTAGCTAAGAGTTGTAGAAAATCGACAAACTACACTTCAGGTGGAGTACTACTTAGATTTAATTATTTTTTTTTTAGTAAACCTGCCCCTTACTAGGAATTTCTCCTGTATCGTGGGTGCGTTTACAAACATTTAAGCTAATATACACATTCTGCCAGACCCGGAACAACTACCTGTAGGCCAAACAAATATTTGTTCCGTGCAGGAATTGACCCTGCGACACGAAGCGCAGCTGTCAATCGCTCAGCCACTGCGCCAACCGTGCCGTCAAACATTGATTCTTTGATTGGCAAAGGGAGACAGTAAAATCATCAAGTTATTAAAACTAGACTAATTTAATGAGTAGACAGATCATACAAAACTTTGTCTCTTTTTTACTGGCAAGAAATTTTCAAAAACTGACATTTTCATTGAACTACCCTACGCCAGAACAAAAAAAAAAGAGTAGGTACTTAGTTTGAATATTTAACCTTCAGTGTGTTGTGTTTCGTTGTGTAAATAATTATGATGATTCAGTTGCTCATTAGGAATTCACTTGTAAGAAAACCTTATCATGTACTGCCAACCTAGACCTACTTAAACGACATTTTTACTAAAGCATAGGATGTTCTGAATCTTAGATCTGTACGTGTGTCTGTCTGTGAATTTAAATATAACGACTTTTTACCGAATGCATATAAAAGTACCTATATACGGTACATATAACAATCTTTTTTAAAATTTTTGTCTGTCTGTTTTTCCGACTAATCTCAGAAACGGGTGGACCGATTTTGAGGGGACTTTAACTTAGGCTTTTATTATTATTAATAGGGTTCCGTGCAAAAAAATATAAAACCCCTGAAATTAAAACAAAATCCGATTCAAATAGGGAAATTATATTTTTGTAATAATAATACACGCGGATGAAAGTCGCGGGCAAAAGCTAGTTATAAAATAAAATTGATTCCACAGAAATATTAATGAACTTCATTATCCCGATGGAATAACAAAACATTTAATTAAATATTTAGACTTCGGTTGACGTAATGAAAAACACCACGATAAAGTAGTATCTAGTAGATATAACCTTGATATAACGATAAAGTTTACTGATTAATAAAAGCATAAGGTTCTACAAATCAATAGGTCTGATTACGACTGCCTAGTGATTATGTGTGTTGTGGAAGCTAGCTATTCCAATGTGGAGGGTGAATGGGGTGTTTTAAATCTATGCGTATGTTAAAAGCCACAAAGGTCATTGGTTCCATCAACCTTGAATTCAGATTGTGAACTGATTGTTTCATCGACTACCGCCGAACATTATCAATAACAATCGTTTTTTTTTTCTATTGTCATTTGGCAACGCACTGTTGTCATTTAAAAAGCGAGGAAACAATTTGATGGCTATTCCGCTGTCGTAAACTAAAGTACTTCCTGGCGACGGAAACACTGACGACCTAATTGGAGTTTTAGTGACTCAATACGGTTAATTTTAAATAAGAATTGCTTTCGTAATACAATAGGCTATTACGAGGCGAAGCGTTTAACTTTGGTCTAACATTAATAACCGCTGACATGCCGCTGACCTAGCTTAGGGCTCTAGCCGCACATTTTTTAATTGCTTGCTTACCGAGCGTGATTTCGAATACATTCTTACAATTTTCTTCTTTGTTTCCATTAGAAATTCGTTTTCATCTGCATTCTAGAAGCGTACGATCTCTCAGATATATTCGTGATCCGATTCGATAAATGTGATTTCTCCTAAGTATCGTCTTGCCGAAAGATTATTGTTTTCTAATTAATTACGAAAACGACTGTACCTGTTTGCCGTGAAAATGTTAAGAAAATCGAAATGAATACTTGCACGATATTAATTTACTTTTTGTTGCACCTACCTAAGCCATTGAAAATGTGGAAACTAAACAGATGTCGTGTGATACAATAAGTATTTTTTACCCAAACACCACTTCTGAAAGTGAAATTGTTGTCTTGATTTATGTCCATTTCTGTAACGGGCAAATCGCAACGAGCCGGTCTTACGCGTAGAACTTATTGTACGAATTAATCCAAATAATTTTGAAAAATATTGTTTTTTTATACGTACCGTCTTATGGTCTCGCAATCCAAAATAACTTTATTTAAACCAACGTGTCTGAAAGTCGCGAATGCTATTAAATCTCCTTGATGGAATCACGACCGTGAATACGTTGCGAAATGGTAAAGGAGCTTGATGCAGATGCGGCTGTGCACCAGCTCGGCGGCACACTGGCGGCACGCGGGCAGCGGCGGCGCAGCACGACACGCGCTCGGACGCACCACAATACGTAGTACGCACCTCTCTCCCGCGCCCACTGCTGCTTCTTCTGCTGGACTAACGTCGCCGGCTTGCTCACCGACAGCATCGCACCACACTATTCATTACACTTTCTAATGCCCCGTATTGCACACACGTTGCGTTTTGTACTACCACAGCGCAGTTACGGTGCACCAGCTAATGAGTGCTTTTTAAAAACGGCCGCTCGCGCATTGCCGGCGAGCGCGCGTCTCGGTTCGCTTCGCGCGTGCACTCATTGTCCACGGCTGCTGGACCCGCACTACCGACACGATTCAATCACCCGGCAGACAGTTCTTTTTTAAATTAACGGCACCAGCACGCACGCATGAACTGTCCGTACCGGAGCAATTAGAATAAAAGCGATTCAATAAGGGTCGGACGGTAAACAACCCGGCGAGTTCGATCGAGCTGGGTGTCTAGACTTCGGTGCCTTATTGTTTCAGGAGGCGACACGCGAATGAGACTTTCAGGGAAAAGCCTCGGAAAAGCCGCCGATCGATATAATTGTCATGGTAACGTTTGTTTCACGTGCTCGCGAGGAGTCGTGGCATTTTTCTCTTATTTGCATTTTAGGCCACGAGGTGACGCAAATAAAATTAAATATTTTATGTGGGACGATTAACAACACGGCGCAGCGCCAAGTGCTTATTTCATTTTAAATGGTGTGTTTACTATGTACTCGTTTCGTATTATGACAGAGCACGCCCGTATTGACTACTAAATTACACTCTTGGGAGGTTTACTTGAAAGTTGAAACTTAGTATTCGTTTCATGTTCCATTAAAGTGTCAGATAGAGAGAGCGCCATTTTGCAATGACATCATTTCAGGATATGATCACGACGATATAATCTGTTGATATGTAAATGCTTATGTATTGATTCGTTCGATACTTATCAAAATTCCAATGTATCATATGTTATTCCGGATATCCTGGACAGGATACCATTACCTACCATTTTGTTTCGTTTCAGAAAAGAAGTGATTTTACTGCGAAAGATGAGGACTTAAAAACTGGCTACCAGTAGATGCTTACCTGACCGCGGAGCGAGCTTATGACTGTAGAGGTCGCGACTTCGATTCCCTATTCACGACCCATTATTATCATCATTCGATGGGTCTTGAATCTTCCCGTAGCAGTATCAGTCCCATTAGACCTGTTATTTTTGCGCTATTAGTAATTTCAGGCGACTTTCGTACTTGCCTCATTGGTCGATTGTTCGCAAGCCCGACTGCTGAGCATGAGGTCCTGGGTTCGAGTCCCTTGTCGGAAAAAGTTTCTCTTGTCGGAAGGGTTTCTCTTGTCGGAAGGGTTTCTCTCTCTTTCTATCAGGAATTTCTCAGTAGCAGCCAGTCTAGATTTGTGTGCCCGGTTGATGGCAATAGGCTTGCTCGTATTATATGGGACATAAACATACACACGCGTAGCATGACCGCCGTAGAAACGGGTTTTGTCGACGGAAGAATCGACAAAATGACAGAATTCTTTTACAATCTGTCGATTCTACGTGTGCTGGCGAAATTGGGTGTATTATTAGGTATATCTCTGCCTAGCCCTTGGGGATTAAAGGCGTGATGTTATGTTAAGTAATTACAGTAGTTCTCAGTTCAGCCCCAATACTAGTAAAACAGAAGTCGGAATATTTTCCTATTATTGTTATCAAAGTCGAATTACTTACAACGTAACTATTATCATATTTATCATGCACGCAAACGTACCTACCCAGATTATCGTCGCCCAACGTAAGTTTAGTAAGATAAGTGTCAAAAGTGTGATGGTGCGATACCTACATAAATTAAGAGACAGGTATTTAATTCACTTTGCTCTTAATTATATCACACTTACTCGCCATGCTACATTGTAAGAATTACAATGTTGGGTGTAATTAATTCGCAATATGATAAAATTGTGAAAGCGTTTGAGAAAACGGCAAAACATTGAAATGAGTTAACGGTTGTTAACTTAGTTTAAAATTGGATTTTATTTATACTTAGTGCGTGGCAGAACATTTGCTCGCAATAACAGTGTTCTTATGTTCATTGTCCAATCAGCAATCCACTAGGGTATACATCTTGTGTTGGCATATTTCCTGTAGCTTGCGTGATTTATTATTCTAGTTTCTACAAAGATAAAATATCGAATTTATTGGGTAATTAGAGTAACTTTGAGACGAGTGGATGCGCGTGCGCATGGTACATATTACGAGTTTTTCATGTGCAATGTTTTTTAACGCCACAGTGATTATTTATTAGTTATGCGATTTTGCAATGCGTATAGGTAGCTCCAGTGAATTTTTTAGCCAACAATATTGCTAGCAGATGATTGAGATTGCAGAGTTTTATTTTGTAACAAAACGTGAGGCTCATGTGATTTATCGCCGTTTAAATTAACAATGCCACAACATGCAAATTGGAATGACGACAGGAGCCACTTTATCATCAGAAGTCTGCTAACTCCTGAATTATGTACCTATTATGAAGGTACCAATATAGGTGCGAGTTTATTCTTTACTAGCGAACCGCCCCGGCTTCGCACGGGTGCAGTATAGTGTGTTTGGTTACCGGTTACAGATACTTCAAAAAAGCCATATCGCACCTTGAAAACAATAGTGGCAGTATAGCGAAAATGGCAATATTAAGTTATAACGACATCTAGATCCTTGAAACAAAGCGCTTCTAATGCAAAAACTGACACTATCATAGTTTCAATACTTTTTTCCTAGAGGCCGCTAGTGTCAGTTTATACTTTTGAGTAAAATGACAAAGTAGTAATACACATAAGGTGACACTAAATCAGTTGAAGACAAGCAGGAGTGGACACACTACGGTGTGAAAGAAAAAAAAGTGGCATTTTCTGTTTTGTGTCGTTTTAAATGTAGGTAATTCAAACTTATATTGTACTGAAGTAATAACTACAAAAATGGTTTTCTAAATATAGTGTCGCTTAATTACTTAGTAATACTAAAACAGATTTTCTGATGATTAAAAAAAATACGTCTTTGGGTAATCTTCGCACATCTCTGATAGAAAAGGCAGCGTTAGGAACTATTAGTTAATCTGTGACGCAGCCTTACACTGGCGCCAGCTAACATAATGAGGTCAAACTTTTGGGAGGCCGTGTATTCAGTACCCCGATTATTTCGGGAAGTCAGAAGTCATGGCGTGACGACTACGCACTGTCTCTTGAGGCACGCGAAGGTGCCTGCCCCCCTCCTACAGAATATGTAAGGGTGTCCGCTGTTTTTTTGTACTACTTCCGCCGTATGCATGTGGAGTTTACCTGATTGTTACACTGATGTGTACTTGCGCGGGTGCCCAGTCATTTTTCAGGCTGGAAAGTCCACACGCACACGCGCCTGCGCCTTTTAGCACTGCTCATACTATTTTTTATAACAGGCACGCGAGCGGGTACCCCGCTCCTTTTATAGTGGAGGCCCTAAAGAGTGTGTATCATGACTGTAGGTATATTACATGAATAAAAGAGAAACTTAATATTCTTATTTTTATTTCTTACATTAAATTAATACAATGAAATCACCATAACTTAAAATGCGTATCTAGTTCTAATGTCTTCCAACTTTTTGGACACTTCAGCAGGCGTTCTTTCCAAGTCGCCAGCGATCGCCTTCTGCTTAGCTGGCTCCAATGAGTTGAACTGCTCGCATAAGTCGCCGTCTATCACATTCTGTCATACAAAGAGAAATCAGGGTTTAGTAAACGAGTTTCAAAGGAAAGTGGTGACGAGAAAACAACAGATTTTCGCAAAGTATTCTTATGATTGTTTAATAGATGTCTGTTCCAAAACTAAAGTAGCGCTATGAGAAACGCGTCCAACTCTCCGGAACTCGACGGACGGTAGCGACGAGGCGCAGTCATAACGACAAGCACACAAGCCGCGGAGCGCCCGCCGTGCTCTACCGACAGTGTAACACAAGAGACTTCGTAGAGAAGTAAACTGCTGACTAACTGGCGGATACCCAGACTTAGATAAAACGGCTGGACGTTGCGTTATATAAAAAAGCAAGCCCATATTGACAATACGACAAACAACAGTTAACTTTAGGTACTGACCTTGACTGGGTAATAATAGCTCCTAAACGATAAGTGATCCCGGCCACACAGTGGCTGATTTTCACTCCGCATGTGCATCTCCAGGTGCTGGAAGAAGTCGTGGTCTTCTCGAGACGTGAAAGGCAGAAGCACGCCAAGAGAGCCACTGACGGTCGCATACAGAAGGGCTTCAGAACCACCAGGAATGAGCGTCGCTCTTTGTAGTGTTGTCACAGTTTCTCCCACGTGGAAGTTCACCACGACGTCTCCTTTCTGGGACGCTCCGTTCAAAAGACCTGAAATTTTATGAAAAATTAAGTTTTGTTTGATCGGTGGCGCGAAAGTTTCTAATTGGGTGTCAACATCAGATTAGAATAAATAATCATTACTATCATTAGTCTAGCATGTATATAATTTTGTTTCATCACGCAAACGCAAAGTTGTGATTAAGGCGACAATTTGGGGCAGTTCTAGATATTATAAATGGGTTATTATTGCGTCCTTACCTCTATCCCAGAGTGCTTTGTTCCCTGTAGGATCTTCGTCAACATCGTCTGTGACAGACTGTGGCAGTCTCATTACAGCTACGTTGCCGAATTTATCAGACATGGCGACAGTATCGTAATCTAGAATGCAGCTATTGGTAATCCATCTTGGATTAGTGTCGTCAGCAAATATGATGAGCTGGTTCTCCCTCTTTTTGTACTTCAGACAGAATACAGACTCCTGCACGTCTGATGCGAATATCCTTTGACCAATTGTCTTGATGTCGGCTATAAGGTTTGGAATGTGTCGGTTTTCGCATTTGCGCAACAGTTTTCGTCTGCCGATGTCGTACAATCTTAGCATTCGCCCCACTCCCGCTAACAGTCTTCCATTGAATGGCGCTAACGCGCCGGGATATTCGTCCACAGGTGTTTTGTGAATCAGTTCTAATTTTCCTGTACTGCCATAAATCTGGGAAGGAAAAAAATGTAATTAGTAAAAACTCAATTGAAAACATTACATTGTTAATAGAATTGGCTAAACAATACCAATATTTACCTTATAGACATGTAAACTGCCTTCTGTGCAGGACCGTGGAGACAAAATCATGTCTTTAGCAACTCCTACAACTAAGTGCGCCTGCGCGTGCTCGGCATGTGCGGCCCAGCGCACGATGCAGCCCGACACGGCCGCCTCGTTCTGTTCCAGCGGCAACTTGAACAGCGTCGTGGGCTGGCCTCCACTCACACCCATGTCTACCACGCGGATCTGAGACGCCCACATACCTGACAAACAAAACCGTTGTTATAAACATAGGAATGGTGTATGTCAATCATGTAGTAAATAATAATTATTTCAAAATGTATCCCACACTTGAATCAAATGTCTTATAGTAAGCTCATTTGGGATTAACGTTGGGAATTTAATCTTGCCACAGTCGATTAGAGTCAGTATGCTCAATGTCATTTTCTGCTCTTGCCCAGAGAATGTGGCTTACATAGTTAATACGTAAAATAATGAAATACCTGCTCCAGCTTTAGGTGACGAGAAGATATTTTCAGGCAGAGTATCAGAGAGGAAAGCATCAGCCATTTCATTAGCAAGTTGTTGTTCCTCTGGACCTCCACCAGCAGCCGCTTCCCGCATCTCTTGCGCCATTTGCACCCTGGATAAAAAGGAATAGGTAAAAGATTGTCATAGCTCTGGAGAATAATGACTATTTCAAGTTTAAGTCAGTACTGCAGGGTTGTCTACATTTAATTCGGGTAAGTGTGTTTTGTCGTCATCATTTGGAACATGATTTTTAATAAATCGGTAAAGTACAGTATTTGTTTACCTTCTTTGATTTTTCATTTCCTCCGTATAAGAGTTGTGGTCAGTCTCAAGTATGATGATGTTGTTGTTATCAGAGTTGATAACGAATTTTCTTGGTGTGTATTCAAGAGGTAAGTATGTCTGATTGAAGACAGCACCAAGCTTTTCTAACGCCAAAATTCTGAGGGTGTTTGAGGAAATAGCTACGATACCTTCGGCGCATTGCTCTGAAAAATTAAAGGAAGGTAGTGTTATAACATTGCTAACGGAAGTTCGAATAAGAGTCATTTATTGTAAATTTTGAGTGTCCACGGCATGGTTTTGCCGCCTTCATCGCCTGAACGACTCCAGCTTGGCTATGGAATATGCCGAGTGCCACTCTCTACCGCAAGCGGGAGAGTGATATGCTCTGCGACGTTGTGGGCTTGTCACTGCATGAGGCAGCTACGCACCACCCTTGCGTGGCCACACCCGAAGGCACGCCCACGCAAACACGTCGGTATCAAGCAATTATGTACTGATGACGGTCACGTGAAATATTTAAGAAGTCCTTCACTAGGCAAAATGATTAAGAGATGGTACAAAATACTGATTTCACGCATAGCCGTCATCAGTGCATTAAATACGCCTAACACTTTAGGTGCCGAAGAAATGCCGTGGACAACTTTATTACGACGTAATGTCTTAAATGCATTCAATCTGGGCAGTTTTCTTTTAAAATGACCTAATGTGTTAGGTCCAAAGCTAAGTGAGAATTCACTTTTCATAAGTACACTATCCTTTAATCATGTTAATTTGGAGAATCTTACCAGAACTAAATCCAGCAGCATATTCCAGGCATTCATAGGACAATGGTGTGAGGTGGAAGCGATTCTGGTAGTGGTAACCCAGCCAAGTCCTAGATGACACAGCTAAGACTGCCTCGGCGGCCTGCACGCGGACTTTGAACAATTTCACTGGCCTCGATCCCAAGTACCTAGTAACACACGAAAAGTTTTATTAGAATCAAGAATAGATACATTGTTTGTAATAATTATTAAGTTTGGAACCTCAGATCTGGTTAAGTTAATCCTCACAAAAATTCAGATTATAAAAGGAGCGATAGGTTTTTTCATCATTGGTAAAGTTGCTTAATTAGGTTGAAATTTGACAATTTTTTGATAAACACACCTAGTCCTTGTATCAGCTAAGTCGCCGCTTACGGAGTCCAAAGTAGTTCTCAGCAGTACTCCATTGCTCAGTCCAATGTTCAACTGCAATGCAGATTTAGCTCCAGACTCGAATGGTTGTTCTACAATACACAGAGATTCAGCGCCGGCCGGTAAAGCTTGCATGGAACGTGGCGCTAGGCAATCCTGAAAAAATATTCTGGTTTTATTTTTGTTTACTTAAAAAAGATGTTTATTTGAATAGTTTGAAATCAGCAGTATTAGAATAACGCATTTTAGGTTGTTGTAATCACAAAAAAATCAATGGTGTCCTTGTATCATCATGTTAAATATGGGAAAGTTGAACTTATTATTCATTTCAAAGAATTTCTTACCGATGGGTCTAAAGAGATGATCCTGACAGTATTATCGTTTAGCCCCACAGCTAAAAACCACGCCCTTTGCTCGCCGGTAGCCACCGAACCCAATGCCATACAAGACACATCAGATGACAACTTCTTTCTTTCAGTGTATTCATTTAGTTGACCAGTCTGGAATAGTAAAACTGGTTAGAACTGAACACTGTTAGGAATACTTCAGAAATAATTGTGTATTGTTTGTTTGTCCACGGCATGGTTTTGCCGCCTTCATCGCCTGAACGACTCCAGCTTGGCTATGGAATATGCCGAGTGCCACTCTCAACCGCAAGCGGGAGAGTGACATGCTCTGCGACGTTGTGGGCTTGTCACTGCATGAGGCAGCTACGCACCACCCTTGCGTGGCCATACCCGAAGGCACGTCCACGCAAACACGTCGGTAAAAAAAAAAGTAGTTTAGAATTCAACTTACAGGGTCCATTTCAAAATAGACTAATTCGCCTCCCGTCAGAGCAATAACTACTTGTCTCTGATTAACTGCGCATTTGACAATCGACTTTTTCCCCGGCGCTTTCCATTCGTTCACTCGTTTGTCCGCCCGAATGTGCCTGATGCCATCTGGGTACACTTGAACGAGTGCGTCCGCGCCGAGTGCGTGACAACTGAGTGTGGGCGTTGTGCCCAAGAACCCAGAGTCCGTTACTTCCTCGACTGTCTCACCAATAGACAGCACAAGTGTGGCATTTACGAATGACACAATGATGTAAGAATCATACTCCTCTGCAACCAAAAGAAAAATCTAAGGTAAAATTAGACCTAAGAGCTATTGAAAATGTATAACAGTCTTCCTTGTTGTCAGCTTCCAGTTGCGTTTTATGAAGTCATGGATGCCTACCTTCGGGTGTTTGTTGAAACCATCTCTATTCGTTCATCAGCCGAAAGTAGATTCTGAAAAGAAAAACCACTGGTGTTTATGTATGACAAACAACCAGGGTTTTATTAGTAACTTGTTGATAAAGAGGAGCATTCATAAGTGGTTAGTTGTAACGTCACTGTATGTCGGTAACACGGACCAAAAGATATAATCATTAAGCTCCTTCAATTCTTGTTATAATTGCAAGTTACATTGATTGGCTATACCAATTTTTTTAAATCATTGGAAAAAAAGTACTGTTTTCAGATTTGATTCCTAGATGTACTAAATGTGTCACTTACCATCCTTGTGCCTTCTAACAGTCCAGACAGCATTAGGTGAACCAGGTAATTCAGAGACAGCCATTTCAGCTACCTCCAAACCATGTCTAAGTGCTCTCAAAGAAGATCTTGGTCCCCGGCCGCATGCCAGATACACTTGTGGGGTATCCTCAGCAGCCAAATCAGCCACCCGACATGCTAGAATATAAGTTGAATGTTAAACAAATTCCTAACATGTAAAGCATTATCTTGTAAGTTTTAAAACCTCAGATCTGGTTAAGCATTCGTCAATGTTTTTCAGATGAAACACGGAGCGATAAAGTTTGACATCATTGGGAAAAGAACTTCATTGATTCAAGAAAATAGAAAATGAATGCTGAACATCTTACCTAAAATGGGTGATAGAGAATCTAATTCATCAACAAGCACAAGATTCCTCAGTGGTCTAGGAGCAAAGAAGAATGTGTCCCCCTCTTCCAAAGGCATGGCTGAACTGAACTCTGGTTCATCATCTTCATCACCCAAGTGAGCTATTTGATACAGGTAACTGAAAGAAGCAACATATTTTTAAGTAAATACTTTTATAATGAGTGAAATAGAATCTTTTGTAGGGTAAATAATTGTTTTAGAGAAAATGTACATCTCGCATCAGTGTGCTCTCCCCCATAAATGTAAGGGAGGACCTTGGTTCGGAGATTACTTCTCTAGCATTACAGTATACTAAAGAGAGCACTAAAAGTCTCTCATTTTTTGTAACATTATGCGTATGAATTTCCAAATAAATAACACTTACTGGTTGCCAAATTCACAGGCCACAAACAAGAAGCCAGTCTTCAGGACACACATGGCTGTTGCCACAGGAACAGTGTCAAAGTACTTCAGCTTTATCTCAGTGACCATATCCTCATCAGTCTCAATAGTTATTTTAAATATATCTCCTTGCTCTGTCTGTGCCAAGAAGAAGAACATAGACTTTGTTTTGTGTGTTGCTGAACACACAAAGATCATCCCTCGCTCAGGGTCATCCAAGTCATTTCGCCGTCGAGGGATTGGGCATCGGATATCATGTTGGTCACCCAAATTTTTGTATGTGAGATAGTTTTCAGAGCAAATGAGTACTCCTGATGGCCCATCATTGCCTCCAGGCACTGTTATTAGGAAGTTGGCATGTTCTTCAAGAGGTTCTGAGTATTTTCTTACTACGTGGTTCAAACCTAAATCTAACTCATAAAATGTTAGGGTTTGCTGTGTCTTTTGTGCTGCTTCACCTAAAAGATGAGAGTAATGTTAAATTTTGAGACATCTGAAGTAGTTCTCTTTAAAGAGTTTGGTAAAAACTCATACATAGAGGATTTTACGTCACTGTCAGTCAGAAACACGGACCTCAAAATAATCATAGTCAGGAATCTATTACAAAAGATTAATATTCTGTTACTTACCCGAAGGATCAGCATCTGCTTCTTCATAGTCAATCTCCAGGCAGGCAAACATTGGGTTCTCAAAGCCAACATCCACTCCAACCATGTGGTACACTAATGTATTGGACTTGTGGGCCTCCAGGGGTGAGGAGATTGTGAGCCTGGCTTCAGCATCTCTGTTCAATATGTACACTAGCTTCTGCTTTTCAATGGCACCTAAAGAGTTCAGAGTATGTTAATTTTTACCACCACAGAGATATTACAAAGATGCAGCTAAGTTAACAAGCTAGTAACCAAACAGTAGTAGACTTTGAAAGTTATTGAGAATGGCTGTCCAAAATAATTAATCAACATAACTACACTACTTGGGTCAGTGAAACCTCAAGCAAAAATAGTTCACTGACCTAATTGCGCTACAATTAGGTTAATGTACCATTTCTGTAAACAAAAATAATCTTACCAATCATAACCGCTCTGCCTTTGGGATCAATTGCCAAGTATTGACCCGGAACAATCCTGCGGCATCCCGACTTGCCAAATGTTTCTTGGTGAACTTTTTCTAGAATGTTCTTCTTCGGAATATACTCTAATATCACAATGCGACCAGAATCTGAACCGATTACAATATAATCTGAAACAATAGACATGGCGTTCTTGAATACAGAAATATGCTTTGGATGGAATAATTATATTTTGAAAATTGTCTAGTGTACCAATACGGTACATCTCGACAACCATAGGTGATTGTAAAGAGCGACGCATTGGCCATATTTTATGCATCTAGTTATCCCATACACCGTGTGTTATTAGATGCATGGAGCAAGACAATGCAATATTACGATCAAGATAGAATAATCTATAAATAAAACTAGCTACTTGCTAAATAAAAACAGCAACTTAAAAAGACCTCCTCAAAGTTGCTGTCGCGGTTATTTTCGCTAAATTACACACGTGGTGTTTAGGCAGAAATAACCAAAAAAGTTGACGCGATTAGCCTATAAAAGTCAAGAAGGTCGTTTACCTTTAGTTCCTCCGGTGAGCCGAAATGACATCATAGATCTGATAACGCCGAATATTTCCACTTTCATCAGAGTATGTACTTTGCCGGTGTTTGGGTCGGGGCGGAGGAGTTCCAATGTCTTCCCTCGTGATATTACTATCTCCTGCTGCTTTGTGCCGGAGAAATTCCCGTGGACGGCATGTGTGATAGACGATGAGCCTTGCAAAGTCAAATTGTAGAGATACATCTTTGCGGCCTTATCCTATACCTGAAAGTAAGATTATATTACAGCAGAGGTAATTATAAAATCTTGGCCACATCATGGCATTTTGGATGAAGTAAAAATGTAAAGCTCGTAACTGACGAAAACAGAGAAGCGCTTGTGTTTTCGAATGGGTGAGCTTATTTGATCTAGCACCTTTAAAACGACCACGATCGATATAGAACCTACCGTGGAGATACCCAGTGCAAATCACAAAATATGTACCCATGTGGGTAAAGGAAAGAAACTTTATACTTATTTCTTACGTACCTTTTAGAAAAATCGGCTGATTGCCGCAATGCGGCTTGATATTCACAGTATTTCTTTGAACGCCTCTTCCACAGCCAGGCGTTGGCAAAATGGCGCTTGACAAGAATGCCATTTCGTACCGGCTCGATCAACCAATCAAAAAGAAGCATTTTAACTAATAGCATTCAGTTTTATATCGCTGGAGTTGCCATTTTACAAACGTTTAAAATTGTTGGTTTTGCTGCCATCTACTGCCGAATAGCTGCAATAGATGTTTGCTATTTCCTAATAGATGGCGCCACTGAGTAATCTACACTAGCGCGATCTCTTGAGCGATAGAATAAATATAGTTTTGTAGTAATGAGTATAGAGGGCAGCAGTATCGACAAATTGAAAAAATGTCCTACTGAACAGTGAACACCTAGCTGACTGTTTTCATCAAAGCCAAATTGAAAATACATCAATTTACAAATTATTAATATGGTACACGTTTAAGGAACACAGAATCTCCTATGAAATGATTACAATCAAGGGGGAAGCTTGTATCTAAGTGGATATTTATATGTAGATGACTAGCTTTTGCCCGCGGCTTCGCTCCTTTCCTTCCTCGCTTATGTACGGTAATTAACCCACGGGAACGTTTTAAATGTAGCATATAGTAGTGAAAGAATTTTTAGAATCGGATCAGTAGTTCCAAAGATTACCCCCTACATACAAACTTACAAACAAATTTTACCTCTTTATAATCACTACATAGTATAAAAACAAAGTCGCTTCCCGCTGTCTGTCTGTCTGTCCCTATGTATGCTTAGATCTTTAAAACTACGCAACGGATTTTGATGCGGTTTTTTTAATAGATAGAGTGATTCAAGAGAAAGGTTAATATGTATATATTGCACCCGTGCGAAGCCGGGGCGGGTCGCTAGTATTTGTATAAATTTGAGATTCCTGTGTCATATATAACCATTACTCTATTTACTTTGCACCCAAAGACATTCAAATATTTACGAGTGATTAGCACCTATCCACCTAGATACAAAGCGATTCAAGCCCAAAGCAAAAGCAAAAAAAAAACTGAATTTAATTCAGTTAAACTTCAGTTGAATTCATCAGATTAAAGACGCCAATCTTTTATACTTTTCAATCATGGTTTTTGTCAAGTATTATTTTATATATGTATTTTGCAAATTTCTTCAATGGCTAGTTCACAAACTCACATCAGTGCAACATGATTTCACTCGGGACTGCAATGCAATAGTCGAATCTCAATGTAATAATAATAGTTACCACGCAAGCAACTACACATGGGCCAATGAGGGACTTCCATAATAATTTCCATAGTTTTCCATCCCTAACTAAATACAAAACTTCTTCACATGGCCCATTCATCCGAACCTACAGTTGGTTCAACAATAAATTGATGAATAGGTATCGTTTCATTCTCCAGAACACCTGAGGTTTATTTCGCTGAGATTTAAAATTCCAATACGCATTTGTGCTCGCTTTGAAAGGGCTTTGGTCCATTGTTGAGTGTCTTTTAATTCTATTTTCTGGCTGCGGCGCGCCGTCACAATGTATCTGTGCCGTGACGCGGCGCAGGCGCACCTGAGTATTCCAACTCGTTTCACTTTGAGAAGCCGCATCTTTACCTACCTACATGATCGGTTAAACGGTTATCCCCGATCATTCCTCGATCCACTGGTAGGCAACTACATGTTACATGTTGAAGCTTTAAGCTGCTTCATTCATTAAAAAGGAAGGTCTTGTATTTTCTCTTATTCGGATGGATAAGTTGATTTGTAAAGATTGATAATAATTTCGCGAAAAATATTTCAAATTTATTTCATATTGTCGATAATGAATTGAGTGCTAATTAATGAGAGTCTGAGAATTTAGAGTTAAAGTGGCGTCAGACAATTAAATCAGGCGAGGTGGTAGAGGCGCACGGCGGGGTGCGAGGTGCGGGGCGCGGGCGCAGGTCACGATGTGCGCAGGCGCGGGCGGTGTGCACGTGTGCTCCACCGACCACTGGCATAAAGAGAAAAAATAAAACTGGTAGATAAAGCCTTATTTTGACTCGCTTGGAAACTTCAACCGTTGGACCTTACCAAGGTTTTTTATTTCAATACGTAAATAAATTACAGGTAGAGATGTATTACTTACTACTAAATGTAGTTTATCAAGGCATTGAAGGTTTTTGTTGGTACAGTCGCCAGCACATCAAGTTACCACAAATTGTCAAATTTCTCCAAATGATTTGATACCATAAAGTGTTGAATGTTAAGTTCAAAATCGAATGACAAAATTTGACAGTTTGTAGTAACTAGATGCGCTGGCGACTGTACATCTGTCATTCACAAACAAAGGCATCTAACAACCACCAAACTTGTGCATCTTGGCACGTGTGCCACCACACAGCGCAATCCACCTACTGACATGACTCAGTATGATCTGACACGTACCCACGTGCATTCAGTTTCCCATTTCAATTAAAATTCTACATACATATTTATTGGTACACTTAGATGAATCAAGTTACCTTAAAGGTTTCTAAGAATAGATTCCTCTGTTGGTAAGGATACAGTATAACTTGTAATTTATTATTTACTTCTGGCCCGAAGTGGCAGTCCAACGTCATCAATCTCTTAACCCAATTTATTTGAGGTCGGTATCGCTTGTCTCCTTCTCCCATATTCTGCACCAACTTCTTCCGTATAAACTTTAGTATGTAATATAATGGGTAGGTAGGTACCTAATTATTACGAGTGCTATAAAGTTTAACCAAAATTGAAAATTTTTGAAATTGAAAATATTTATTTCAGACCAAGCACACATTGAAAATATTGTATGGTTTAGTTGTTCCTTGTTCGTGCAAGTTGACGGAAGCTCTGCTTTTTATGAAAATGGAAGAAATTATACTCTTTTACAAAAAAAGATTGACGAATTGATAACCTCCTCTAAGTCAGCTCAAAAACACAACTTTTTTATTCGACGTTCGAACTTTTGAAAGCTCTATGCATGAAGCTTGAATAACGAAATACGTGAGCTGTTCAAGAATTTCCAGCAGTATGGTGACACAAAGATACAACAGACTAACACTGCCCTCTTTCGTTGCCTATTAATGTGATGATTTCTGGATCTTTGTTATTTAACAATAACAAGATTATCTCTGTGTTTGAAAATTCAACGTACACAATACAGTCGATAAACAAATATATTTTATTAAAAAATCTACAAAGCGCTGCGCCGCCCACGCTCCGATAGTGCATGTAATCCGTGAACTTGGCAACACCACAACACCACAACTCACTCACGCGCATATCGCGGCCAATAATTTAAAAGGCGTGAACACTTTATCGATCAGCCGGCTGCCGCTCGCCCTGGCCACTTTATACCAATAAAAGATTCGCTTTGTGTTAGAGATTCTCTTAAGATTACCGCCGCGCTAAGTCAGCTAATACTTTGGATCTAGATTATTCTAGTTTTGCAACTGCCACCTGTTGGAGCTTTTACATATTGAATTTAATAGGTGTTTCATTCAAAGTCAGTTTTAAAACAAAATAGGTAACTAATCAAACATACAGTGTTCTAATTTATTGAATACTAGCTGTTGCCCGCGACTTCGTTCACGTGGAAATTTTGTCGTGTTCGATTCCCGGGTTGGGTAAAGTGTTGTTTGGTTATTCCATCAGGGATTTCTCAGTAGCAGCTACGGAGTCTGGATTTGTGCCCGATTGATGGCAATAGGCTCGCCTCGCTCGTGGTGTACATGGCACTTCAACATAACTGGTTAAATGTGGGTGTACGATTAGGTACACGCCTGTGCCTAACCCTTCAGGGATTACAGGCAGGATGTTATGTGTAAGAACTGAAGGCCTGATCAAAATGTGATAATGTTAGTGATGACTACAAAAGGCGTCTTTTTGGACGCTGTAATTCTTTCTTTCTTTTCTTTTTCCTTTTTTATAAAAACGTAATTCTGGGCGGCAGAGGTCTGAAACAAAACAAATGGCGAAGAGGCGACGATAAGGCTTAAAAACCGGAACACTATGGTGCCAAACGACTTTTTTTTCAAAGTGAACAATCAAACGCCTTGTTGGGCGCTATTTATTTATTTATTCTAATACCGTTTTGTATGCAACATTAAATGATTTGTATAATGACCGTGTGAGAAGCATGAAGTGCCCAAATGAATGCCTGTAACTTTGAAGGTTTTTCCTTGGAATTTGTTGACCGTCGTTGAAAAGCCAATTTTAAGGGAAATTGCTACTGCTTAAATTGAAATGGCAAGTTATTTGGAATAATGGGTATGCGGAAACCTTGAAAACTTTAAACGGTGTTAGAAGTAAACCCTTTCTTCACTGAATCACGAGTATGATGTATGTCTGCAGTGTGTATAACTTCAGTACGAGTTGTATTCAGATTATAATTGGGAGAGTCGTGCAGTCTGTAGCCAGTGGGGTGGAGGTGTCAGTCAGTCAGACATGCTGACAGTGGCGCTGACTCACTGTGGCAGTGTTTGGACATGGCGCGTGGCATTGTCTTTGTCTGTTATGTTTTGTCAAACAGAGTTTCGAGAAAATTGTGGCCATTATAACAGTGGCCGTGTTTATTGAACGTCTGCGGCTTGTTGATAGTTCCGTCGTCGTCTATGTGTCACCAGTGCGGGTGGAGCGCACAACGCAGCGCTGCTTAGACATAACATTAGCCGTTGCGAACTGCAGCTGTTCAGGCGATCATAGTATTTCAACGGCAAGTCAAGACCTTTGTAGAGAGAAGAAGGTCGCAGTAAGATTTATAACGTGATGACCTAAAAAGCTAGACCACCTACAAGGTCGTCAATGGTGTTCTGACATGTCCGCTTTGTGGTCGGAGTTTTTCAAAGTTGGATATGCTAGCCACTTGAGAGCTCATGAAAGAGCAGCACACAAAAGCTCTCGACCCTTGAATGCCATCGAAGGCAGTCACTGTGGCCGAAATCGGCTAGATGGCATCGTCAGTTTTCAACAAGTCGAGTTGCTTAACCAGCTTCACGGTTTGCCTACCTACCCTACTCAATCGATCACCTCTCGTTTTTAAAAGACAGCGTTAGGGATTGTTAGGATGAATTTGAAATCCATTAAAGGTAGGTCATCTGTCTAGCCTTTTCCCAACTATGTTGGGGTCGGCTTCTAGTCTAACCGAATGCAACTGAATACCAGTATTTTACATTGAGCGACTGCCTGTCTGACCTCCAGAACCCAGTTAGTACTGGGTAATCTCATGTCCCTTGGTAAGCCTGGTTGTCAGACTTTCGGGCCACTGACTGTCTGTAATGACTGTCAAAGATCTACAAATGACATATTGAAATTCGGAAACTCGGTATGTAATGGGTGGTCATCTATTCACGGACCAAACTAGGCAAGCACGGTGGTAAATACTCACTATCATAAAAGCTAAGCTTTGTGAATATAGCACAGTATATCTTCATGAATTCCACTTGGCTACTCTCATACAAAGATTTACTATTACGAAGTGATAGTACCTATAGCCCAACTGCTTGAGGCTAGCTAGCGTCTCTTGTTTCACATTCTGCAGAAGTACCGTCAGTTTAACAATAAAATTTCTCCGCGAGTGTCTGAGAGGCATAGATCGCAATCAGCCAGTTTATTTGACGCGGAGCGTGACGTGCGACGCTCGGCTACGTATAGGAATGCAATATGGCCAGCGCCAGCCCTAAATCCCAGTGTAAACATTCCACCCACACCTCGCCTCGGGTAACTCAATATATGGCGCTCAGATCCTACGTAGGGTTGCAAATTTAAAATTTAAATCGCGTAATTAAACTGGTAGAGAGTGCTTGTAGCAGAAATGGCTTTTTTACACGACTTCCCAAAAAAAGGAGTGTTATGTTTTCAGGGTTAGGGTCTTTGCAGCCGGGGACGATTCCTTGGAATAGTTCTTTACAGGTCGACTTCGAGGAAAATATAGGTTTTCAGTTTTCCACTTTTGAGCACAGTAGCGTTTTAATTGCACAGTAAATATTTAATCTTTTTAGTACCTACCTTGTGGCCATTCAACACTAAAATCTTTTGTAACTTATTTTTAATTTTTTTATTCTATTTTTTATATGTCAGGCGTGTTTTTTATTATTTTTAAATTATTGTCAGATTGGTGCTATAGTTAGATAGAAAAACCTATGAATATCGTACTTAATTGTTTGAGAATGATCTTATGATTAAGATTGAGAGGGAGATTCAATCTACATAATCGAAGATACCTAACAACATTGTTGATCGGCTCTGGACTTGTTCCGTGACTGTATGACATCTGACTATGTTTACTTAGGAGATAACCCTAGTGCTCCCCTTGTCAGACATACCGGCCCCTACTTTAATAAAACATCTCGATAATGAAAAGTCAGGCATTCGCAGAGGGTGGCGAATTAACCCTCATCCGCAGTCTCACCTCGTGCTCCGCGAATCTAAGTCCTGTGACGTCGACACACTCGCTAAAATTAAACTATAGTTGCGTGCTCAACGTCGCGCAATAAATATCTTAATGATATGGAATCAGAAAGTATCTTCGCGTCCGTTCGGGGAAAAAAGACCTAAGTGAGTGCGAGGGCGACGCGAAATGTGTTTTACGATTTTTTATCGAAGGTTCTTTATGCGATGTGGTCGGTAAAGTGCATAGTGTGCGGTGTTCCGCGCACATTTGACATTCATTGCGTTTTATTGAAGTCGGCACGTGCGGGGCCACCTGTCGCTGATGCTGCACTTGTTCTAACTTCACCTACCACTACCAACCATTTAATTAATAAATGCTAACGAAATTGCATGCGCATGGAGATTTGCCGAGAGCCCATTGCGTAAATAGAATATCGTAGAAATTGTGATAAAACTTGGTGTATTTTATAGATCGATTTCAATTTACAGGTATGTGAATTCGAAAAACATGTTCGTTAGATATCGAATATTTTAATCTCGAATAACTTAAAGTAAACTTTGGTTCACGTGTGACTGTCTTTAAGCACGTAATTTGAAATCAAGGAAAAGCATCAGCATAGAATATTAGTTTGATTGGAAATAATCGATTCTGAGCTCGTCCGATGCAAATGGCCGGCGCCGGATGGACCTCCCATGGCTCCCATCACTTCAGCACTGCACCGACAATCGGTGACACTACGGATCCAAGATGGCGCCGGCATGGTTTATTGCTTACTCGACATGTTCTTACCTTTGGAGTGAGGACCAATAAACGCTTCCGCCGGCTACGTGCTACGATTTATTTGATTGTTTAATGAGTTGAATAAGTAATTCGATTTTTTATTCATACCACACGCTATTCATTAAATTAAGCAACGAACATCAGCACTCTACCTGTGTTGACATACAATAATAATAGAAGTCAGAAGTCTACAATATTTCCTTAGATGAAAATACCACTGAGAGATGAAAACCACAATTTGAGTAGCTTTGTGTATAAACGGTTTATCCGACAGACGTGCTGTGGACTTGTGACATTAATATTAATAATTTTCAAATTCCGTGTTTAGATTTAAAAAGAGAAGAAAATCCCGAATTGAATTCTGATACTTGTATGGACCTAGATACTTACTTATGTGTGGAATAAAGTTGAGCAGTAAATGTCTGTAAATATCGATCGAAACACAGTATCTATGGTCCATCAGTGTCACGAAAACCTAGTCTTGCAGCAGTGCCAACAGTTTTAGTTGCCCCTTAAAGCCCCATTAATGAACAACACCTTATTGATGTACAAATAAACAAGTTAGCACCAATATATACACTCCATTAGCAGTATAACAATGGGTTTCAATACAGATCGTGATTTCCGTGTGATTGAACAATACTGCTAGGTTACAAGTTACAGCCTACGTTCAGTCGTGACGTGTCCAGTCGATCAGTTCGCTTATGATCACCGCTCACCTCGCCAGTGCCAGCCAATAAGGATACTGATGCATGTAGCAACGGAAACATGATGAACGGAAGCTCCTGTTTATGGTATGTTTGCAGTGATTTGATGATACTCTTTCGTTATCGAGAAAAGCCTTATGTATTTCACTCGATATGAGAACTAAATTGTTTTGTGTGAAATTGTAGAAGAGATTCAAAAGCTTGGAGTCAAAGCTATTAATTTGATATTGTAATATTTTTTTTTTATCAGCCTGCTCGGTCCCACTGCTGGGCAAAGGCCTCCCCGATTGCTTTCCAATTTTGTTTAATTGTAACCTTTTAATCATTACAGTTGAAATAAATTAAAGTAAAATGTCGTAGCCCGTAGCTAGTTCGTAGACCGCTAATTAACTTATGAAGTAATTAAATTATCTTGAGAATGTCTGTAGGTGGTAGCACTCCTCATGACGAAAGAATTCTTAACGATTATTTGAAAGGTAATTTAAATGCTTCCAGTACCTTCGATATCAATAATATATTGATTATAAGATGCTTATTAACAATTTAATTAATTAACTTATATATCGTTTTTGGTTTTTAATTGGGCCACTTGTAATAAAGTTGATTGCCACTTATCTATGTCTCAATTAAGTTAAATTAGATATACTTGGAATTATAAGATTAGAGGAAACAGGTGTTGGTGGAATAACAAACATAACTGACGAGGAGAACATAGCTGACGTAGTGGAGGATGTCTACGATTGTACTAATTACACGCATTTGCGTGGTCATTAGACGTCTAATATGGACGGGTAATGTCCACTAATGTCGTTATATTTAGAACCAGACATTGGTCACATTCTTGTCTTGTTAACTGTACCTAGTACGGTACTTATGCTTTTTTTAATGGAGTTGTCACACTTACCTATCAGCACTTGTCTTGTACTAGAAGCTTATGGCTGTCTACGTAATAAGTCGATTGGATTTTATAGAAAGGATCGAAGTTATGCAGTGACTTAACGACTTCTGTGATCTCATTTGAATATTCCATCAAGTTTCTAAGGCTTAAATAACTCAATGAATAATATCAAAATAAAATCTGTGAGATTACGAGTCTGCACCACAGTGAGCACAAAGGAGCATTAAACACGTCTGTGTCCCATGGCCCGACGGTATCGGGAATAGTAAATTAGAAGGCGAGTGCACCTGTGTGGCCCGCCGACCAAAAAACGTACCCGGTACCTCTGGACTAAACGAATTATTAACCACTACCTGCGTCGCTCACACGTGTTCCACACTAACTGTCAAGGCACCTTGCTCTTGTGTCCCATCCATTGAACCATTTCTTACCAATTTGAATCTCATAATGTCCCATCCACAGGCAATGGAACTCGACAGCGTTGAATCACACATTTCACGGTGATTTGTAATAATCGAAATATTAGTCAAGTAGTCCCGCCTTCATTCTCAGGTGCATTTTTGTATTGAAGAAACGTTTGTGTTTTTTTTCTTGTGTTTTAAAAGACCTTTAAACGTCAAGTTTCCCAAGATTTGTTAATAAGGCAAGTTTTAGAGTTCCGTGCTTTGTTGGCATTATAAATTGCCCTGAGATTTATTCGTGGGATCTATGGATTGTTACGTACAGCATCTCCTCTCTCACAAGATTATAGGTACAATCAATGTAACGGAAGAGTTTTTCAGTACAGACTGTAGTCTTCTATACCGGAATTCGTTTCGTTCGTTAATTCGTTGTTCCCTTTTCATGCGGTAGTTTGCTTATGCTGAATTACTACCTATTGGAGCTATTGGATTGTCTACCTACTGCCATTTTGGTAGTGTTCGGAACTCAAACGTGAAACATCGACTCCAGCTTGACCGAATTTCTGACTAGTCATTTTGGTCATTATAATTTTCTGGGTTGTTTCGGAATTTTTATTAGGTTAAGATAAGCCATTCAGCAGGGTGACTGTTTTTGTCAATATTAAAATGTTTTCAAACTTTAAATTATTTATTATATTTCGAGATTTGTAAATGTATTGTATGTGAAATTGGTTCGATTTGAATTATTCAGCATAAACACTGATATCACTCCACATCTGGTAACGTGTTTACGAAAAACTAAGAAGAGGGAATTTTATGATGACGACTCTGTATTTATGTCGCAGAAAACTAAACATTCGTTTATGAATCTCTAATGTTGACCAACTTTAATGAGTAATTTTATAATCTGGTCATTAAATTATTCATTTTTTGTGGTTGCAGACACCTGCATCTTGGAAAGTATTGTTTGAGATGACGTCAGGGGGGCATCATCGGCGGTTATTGTGTCGTGACTAATGGGCGCAGTATGTGGCAGCAGGTTGATAAGCCGGCGCCGGGCTGCCGCTGCAGATAACCCTGCCACCACTCACCGCTGACCTGCACTCGTCGCCGCCTGCGCCGGTACACGATCTATCACTAGTTTATTGTTCGCTACCGGAGTACAATAAACTATTTTACAGCATATCTGTTTGATTTGGAAACAAAAGTCAAATCACCTTCGTTAAAAGATACAAAGGTATTGGTGACCGAAAATGTTTTCAGTCCACCACTCCATGTGATCGATGTCAATAAATTTGATGTCAGCAGGACATTTGCGATTGCAAAAAACTTTGATTGATCGCTACTGCTTTTTCGCCGAATACTGATATATGTATGGATCGGTTTAATGTAAACAAATTATCAGGAAGAATGTCAATGCAGAACATTCGTCCGTTTTTACAGAACGTTTAAGGAGCACGAGATCCTCATTACGTAAACTCAAAGCGGCTCTTTCAGTTCACCTGCATCCATAAGAGATTCTTATTCCTTTTATAAAGCAAACATAAAAATGTACATTTTCAGGCCAAATATGGCGGACGGAATGGTCGATGGTAGGCAGTGATTTCTTTTAATAACGAGCTCCCTTGATTTAAGGCGACGTCAACTTTCCTTGCGGAGTTAGAAACAAAAAGCGACATCACTTAGCTTTGGCGATGGCCTTACATAGGTGGACGGGTGGATTGCGTGTGAGTTCGCTATGGTACGGATGCGTCGGAAAAGGGAAGGACATAACATTTCTTTACGTTTGGCGATGTGCGTTTTAGTAATGCAATAGGCGAGTAGTAATGTGCGTCGTACACAAGTACCTACTTGAGCACCTAGTTATGTATTTCACAAGGTAAGCTGTGTCTAACATTGTTGCTTAAATGTAAATAAATAGCAATACTGGCTCCTGCTATAAAGTAAATCAACCTGTCTGGCAGAATTACCAATAAATCAACAATTTTATTACACCTTAGCAGTAACTTAGTACTCATTTTACAGTAAAGATCGAATTTCACGACTTCAGTGCAATAACTATTGACTAGGACGTGATTCGTATACTTTATTTAGCTTATAAAAGCAGGTATTGGAAAAATGTTAATAGATTCGTTGAATGTATGCGCCGGCGCCGTTGTCCGTATCGAGTACACTATAGAATGAGGTATTGGTCGATGACGTCACCGGGCGGCGCAGGGAGGGGGCACGGTGCGCGGGCGCGGTTGCGTTGGCGAGGTGCGCGCGCAGGCTCAGCTCGCCACCATTGGGTCGCGACCGCGACACCTGCAAATCGCGAGTCAATGATCTCGGCGTCGGTCGTCGCATCGGCGCGCGGCGGCGGCGTAGGATTGCTGCACGACGCACGTGTGTGGGCCCTCCACTAACTAGAAACTTGTTTTAATGTAACTGAATCTGCATAATGCGCACTCGACGTGAACTGACAGCACAATTGTAGCAATCCTCTGTACTGTTCTTATTGTTCATGACTATTGAGAGCTGAGTTATATCGCCTGCTTCATAGATGTCAGATGGGCTGTACAGCACGCTATTCTTACCTGACTTAGCTACATAAAAGCTGTCCTTTTGATTGCAGAACAATAAAACATTATTATGCAAAGGTATAATTACTTTTATGTCTTCTAAGTCAAAAGTGGGTTGTTGAAGTCTATTGTTGCCAAGCGCTTTGTTTGGAGCCGTTTTTTTTGGTGGTTAAGTAACAGGTAGTCGCGAGTCTATTGTCAGAATCCAATTACCGCTGTAAAAATCTTAAAAGGCCACTTTTACATAGTGTTAATTTAATCTCAAGAAGTTCTTAGGCAACGAGTACTGATCACAAAGCCGCCATTGTTGTTGTGAGAGTTATTGTAAACAGCTTAAACCACGTTTTCACCACTACAGGGTAAAAAGTGGTTTAGCGAGTTGAGAACTCTATACAACATTAGTATTAGTATATGCGAAACCTGAAACACGTATTTTAATGTAAAGAATCTTTGTACAAAATTTCAAAACTGTATCATGAAAAATCACAAAGTTATAAGCTTGTTCTGTTACCTGGTTGTCCGCAAAAAAACGTGGTCACCACGCGGCGCAGAGGCGCGCGCGCCTTCAGTGTCGTCAGAGCTCATTGATAATAATAATTTGGCAGTAGGTAAATAATAAAAATAATAAAAAGTGTTTATTTCTCACCATCATCATCTGCCTAGCCTTTTCACAACTATATTGGGGTCGGCTTCCAGTCTAACCGGATGCAGCTGAATACCAGTATTTTACATGGAGCGACTACCTATCTGACCTCCACAACCCAGTTAGAACTGGGTAATACGATACCCCTTGGTAAGACTGGTTGTCAGACTTTTTGGGTCACTGACTGCCTAACGACTGTCAAAGATCTACAAATGACAGCCGGGACCAACGGCTTAACGTGCTTTCCGAGGCACGGAGGAAACTCGGTATGTAATGGGCGGTCACCCATCCACAGACCAACCTAGGCAAGCACGGCTTAACCTAAAGATCGACCCGAGCGGCTGTTATTATTTAGCCACGAGCTCCTCCATAAAAAGTGTTTATTTCTCACCATGAGCCAAAAAATAAAAACAATATTGACACACAAGGAGTAGCCAACGATTTTTGGTTGTGCATCGCTGGTGCTTGTGGTAGGTAGTAACACCTGTATTACACCTGGTTACCTGTATTACAGGTCACCAGGTACCTAAATCATTGCGATAGGTAGTGTATATATATATATAGTGTCGCTCGGTGTGCAACTTGTAACCTTTTTTAAATATTTTTAGGACAAAATATAACATAGTTTAAAAATTATTGGAATCGATTCAGTTACTTATTCTGAACAAACTATATTCAGGTTTCGCATATACTAAAAATAATGTTGTATAACGTAGTCATGTTCATTGGTATGTACTTTCTAATATCTAAGTAAAGTAATTTTTGGTATAACTGCCCATTAACTGACACGCAGCATCCCTCATCATCTGCCTCGCCTTTTCACAACTAGGTTAGGGTCGGCTTCCAGTTTAACCGAATGCAGCTGAATACTAGTATTTTACATAGACCGACCGCTTATCTGACTTCCACAACCGAGTTAGTACTGGGTAACACGACACCCCTTGGTAACACTGGTTGCCAGACGCAGCCTCCCTAAACTTATATTATAAGGAGGAGGAAGTGCTTCATGCCTCATGCATAGGAGCCAGGAGGCTAGGCAGCTCAATAAGACTATCTCTAATTTCTTACCATGTGATAACCGCATGAAAAGTAAATACCATCAAAGTGGTTTTCATTTTCAGGCATTTGTCATGGTTGGTTTTTGAGTAATTGAAGGTTGGACGGGATAAATTCTTCAGTTTTTGATGTAACATGTAGTTTGTTCTCACGTGAGTCACCGTTACAAACTTACATCATCGATGAAAGCATCGAATGCTACAACAAAATGAACAGACTGAACAAAGCTTCATGAAGTACACAATCGGACTGGTCGCAACTTGTACTCAATACGGCGACAATCGTTCATTGAAATGGACAGTGGGCATTATTCAGGGTATTTCCGCTACACCACCGATGCATGACCACCTGAATGTAGGCATACAAGAACGCGAAGAAATACTGTTAACTGATGAATGGGCGATATTAAGAATAGTGTTGTCGGAGCAACGGTCGGTTTGAATAGCGCATCGAGTGTCGGTGTGCCTGCGCCGCCTGCCGCCTTATAGCCTATTGTTAGCGAACAAACGCAGGAAACTGTAAAGTCGAAAGTCCGCTGAGAGATTTCGCCGTACAGACAGGTAGGTCGCAGGTGTTTCTATTCGGTGTCTACGAACACTTGGAGCTGCAAACAACGTTATAAACAATGTCGAGCCTCTACGTGGTGACCAGGCTTTTGGATTTCGGAGGATATTTAATTTAAGGATACAGAACTTACAAGAGACGTACACCCAATTGACTAAGTTTTTATTAATGTTTTCTTATGAAATTAACTTATGGAAGACCATTTTAAAATCGGTCAGTCACTCATCAGGCCATCAGCCTTCTGTCCTTATTCCAGAGTCGTCCTAGCTAGGCTTCTTTATTGAGAATGATTTTATTCCTGGGACAGTACAACGGAAATTTTATTTAGTGCCCGGGAAATAACGAAAAAACATGAGGTTTAAAGCTGAATATTCTGCACAGTTTTCTAATGAAATGTAAATGTATCTAAGAATATCTCACTACTCCTTTCATACATTTCACCAGTCCTGATATTTCTGACCAAAACCATGCCCCACCTACAGGGACAGCATAACTCCAATGCGGTTTTACTAGTCAAAGAAAAGGAAGTTGTTTTGAAGAGTTTTGCGAAAGTATGAAGGGATATATCAATTAGCACAATGCTAACATCGCTAACTCATTGTGTCGTCAGCAGAGCTGTTGGTACAACACTAGCGAACTGTTTGAACGATACGCTTTTGACTTTCAATGCACGTGCAAATGGAGTTTACGGGTATTATTTCACCTTGAGTTGAGAATCAGAATAAAAAGATTTAATATAGAATAGAACCTTTAAATGTATTGAGTTTGGATAATAGATATTTAAAGTAGGTGTGCATGAGATAATCCAAGTGCACGTTTTGTAAATGAAGTAGCAGTCAGTAGGTACAGTCTTGAGTAATTTTATTTAAAATCTGTTTGGAATGGCAACACTTTTCATTGCAACTTGTGGATATAGAGATACAGTTATTACTAACTTGCCATTATGTGGAATTGGTGAAATGCAATGTAGCATATTTTAATCCTGTTAAGAAAAGATTGTTAATAATGGGACCCAGTGGTGGTGACCCCGACTTACGAGTAGTAAGTCGTGGGTTCGAACCCAGCCAGGCGCATTACTTTGTGTAAGTTATTTCATCACCCCTGCTCTCAAAACGGTGAAGGAAAACAGCGTGAGGAAACCGGCATGTCCTAAAACCAAAAATTCGAAGACATGTGACATCTACCAACCCGCACTGGGCCCGCGTGGTGGATTATAGCCCATTCCCTCTCATAGAGACGAGGTCTGCGACCCAGCAGTGGGAACATTAATAGGCTGATTATGCTAATGGCATTACGTAATACAATTTTTTTTTTAGTAACAACAAATGCAAGATCTACTGTGCTTATGTATACGTTCATGTACAGAACTATCCTAGGTATAATTACAGCCTTGCACCCTACGATAAAACGGCACAAAACGACTGAAAACCTTCCCCACGTCACTTTCCCCTTCGGGCCGCTACGCGACGTGACGCGTTACCATAGCAACGGCTTTCCATACCTACCAGCATTGGTCGGAAAATTCAACATGGCGGCCGCTATCGATCGCCGAGGGTGGTTGAATAGGCTGAGTAAGGGGGAGTGGGGACTGGGGAGACAGAAAATTGTATTCACAATGTTTAAGTTTACATATTCAATTTCATAGTGATGTAAATGAAATATGATCGATTGCACATCTCGTAACGTTTTGATATTTTTTGTACTGTCGAATCGTTTGCTTTGCCTTTTAATGTATTTTTAACTGGAGCGAATACACATTTAAGTACGTCTTATCATAAAGTCAAACAACTGTAAATGAAGGTAAGATTAACTTTATCGTTGTTTAAAAGGTAGGTCTTGGCTTGGTATCATAGACGCCTTGTGATACGGTAGGGTTGTACCATCACTTCAAATAAGTATTACTTGCTTTAACAAACTTGAGGCCATCAACAGTATGCATGGTGCCTCTATGTTTATGGTATTTCTACGTTAGAATACATTCTAATCAAATACAATAAGTACTAATAAAATAAAGTTATCTAGTGAAACTTCGCACACTTGATGGATATGTAACCTACTTTGAGTATGAAATAGGCGAGTTGCAGCCGAACTCAAGCCTATTTTGTGTAAAAAAAATAAAAAATGAGAAACTATACGTTAATCGTAACAGATGTCGTTTTTTTTTTAATTTAATTTATTGATAGCTTTCGTAATTTGCACGAGATCTCGGATAACTTACTTTCTTTTGAAATTATCATACATAAATAGGCTTATTTATCGACTTGAAATTTTTATGTATGATACATGGTATAGCATCACAAAAAGGTGTAGCTTGATAAAGCTTCATTTTGCGCCCCCTGTTCGGGGTGCCCAAATATGCCACATGCTATGCACACAAGAGGTACTCGTAGCTTTTCACCGGACACTTTTTAAAACCCTACCCGGACGTCCTCCAAACTAGGACAAATCTGTGGACATCCGGACTGATGGCAACACTACCTTTGGCAAACTAACCTGGTTGTAAACCTTTTACTTCTATGACTTGGTATAATACAGCAAATAAATGGTAATTGGCGCTGCTATATCCATCTTAGCTACTACATATTAGCAAGTCAAACCCTATGCCTACAATGATTAATAAACTATTTAATTTTAATAAATCAAATATCATTGTTCCCTTAGCAAAATATGTAATAATGTTGCAGGCCTACACAAAACATTGTCCTAGTTGAGTAACCATCTACTAAAGACATTTTATTGAAGACCAAGTGCGGAATAAAGAGTCATTGTCCATAAGTTAGTGCCAACAAGCGGTGCACGTGCGCTTGTGTATATTTTAGAATTAGAAAGAGGCGCCCGCGCCGCGCCGCCCGCCTGTCGATCGCTGATAGACGCACGAAGACGAACAATGTGCGCTAAATGCCACTACATACTGTTGTATTGTGCGTGCCTTGTGGGTACGAGCGCGAAGAACGACCAATATTACATGCCCTCATTTTCTTTTGAGCTTTCGATGTAGGTTATCCTGAAATGTAGGCCTACCGACGGTGGATCAAATGTCGTACATAATGGACGTTTCAATCTTATGTTCCTTATGAGATTTGAAATTTCTTCCTGCGTTTTTTCTCCGACATTTACACTCGTTTCTACAGTGTCCAAAGTGGGACATTATGCAGGATATCTTCTGTATTTCTCCAAAAGTTATTTGGAAACTACGTTATTCGTAAGAATATAAGCACAGTACGTAATCTAAGATATTACATCGGTATGTAGAAAATATAATTTCTGAATATATATTATGTTAATATTTTCAACAGAGAAATACCAGCCTTATCTGCCATCACGCCATTTTGGATTACGTTTTGTGAATACAAATTGAGAAATTACATGAATGTCTGTTACTTGCTTTATTGTGGGACTTATAGGACAATAACTATCTTTTTTCTCTGTGAACGAATCTACTGCCTCTTCTGGTGATGATAGCTTTTGTTCTGTTACGGAAACCCTGGGTGAACTTTTACGGCACAGACTTAACCAAAATACTGGCCGGCTGTTTAATATTTGTCATATAAATGCCCAAAGCATTCCTAGCCACTACAATGAGCTGTATGAAACTTTCTCGAACCAATGTTCGAGAAAGTTTGGACGTCAATACGTCCACGCCGTTCTGATTTCTGAAACCTGGCTAAAACCTGAACTTCTATCCACCACTTACCCTCTCTCTGGATTCTGCCTGTTACGGAATGACCGTGTCGGTAAGAGAGGGGGTGGTGTTGCTAGATATCTCCGTACAGACTTTCCTTTTAAAATTCTCTCTACTTCTTCCTGTAATGATTCGGCTGAGTTTCTTTTTCTAGAGGTTTGTGTCAAAGGAGCAAAAACCGTTCTTGGTGTTGTGTATTGTCCCCCCTCACCCTTGATTACTTCATCGAATTCGAATCGGTCCTAGAATCTTTAGGTTTGGAGTACGCACATCACATTGTCATGGGGGATTTCAACACCAATCTCCTTGCCCACAACTCCCATCAATCCCGCAAACTTCTCCATCTGGTCGAGTCAGCTAGTATGCAAGTGTTGCCTCTCCAACCAACTCATCACAACACTTCCGGTGATGATACTTGGCTCGACTTGATCCTCACCTCCAATCCTTTGCTAGTCTCGTCACATGGTCAGCTTGACGCTCCTGGTTTTTCCCATAACGACCTTATTTTTCTGTCCTATGTCCTTGAACCTCCTAAACCCAAACCTACCTTCCAGTACAGGCGTGCCTTTGCGCGGATGAATAGTGAAAAACTGTCACAAGACGCTTCTAATATTGACTGGACACCCCTAGAGGAAGCCACTACAGTTGATAATAAAGTTACTTTTTTTAATAATGTTGTAGTTAAGCTGTACGACACCCACGCTCCTTTCAGGAGAGTCAAGCTGAAGCGTCCACCTGCGCCATGGATGAATGGAGGAGTTCGGTTGGCGATGCGACGAAGGGACCGCGCGTTTCGGAGGTTTAAGAAGGATCGGTCGGATGATAATTGGACTCCCTTCAAAACTGCTCGCAATCGTTGTAATCAGATGATACGCAACGCTAAACGCCGATAATTAATAATTCTTGATAACATCACTTCGGCTTCTCCTGCTGATATCTAGAAATTCCTTGGAACTCTAGGTATCGGCAGATCGCGGCATTCAGACCTTCCTAAAACATTTGGTTTAGACGATCTAAATCGTCATTTCTCCACTGCTCCCACCCTTGATAGTCTAACCAAATGTCAAACCCTTGACTACCTTGCTGGTCTGACGCGACCCAATATTACTCCCTTTGCCTTCACCCCAGTCGATCCGGGAGAGATCAAAAAGATTATCCTTTCCATTAAATCCAAAGCTGTTGGCTGTGACAACATCAGTCGGCACATGATCGTGACAGTTGTTGATCAGCTCCTTCCTGCAATATAGTTAACTTCTCCCTTTACTCCGGTGTTTTCCCTTCCCTGTGGCGAAAAGCCCATGTCCGACCACTACCTAAAATACCTAATCCCACACTTCCCAGTCACTTTCGTCCAATTTCTATCCTTCCCTTTTTATCCAAAGTATTAGAGGCCTGTGTACATAAGCAATTCTCCCATTTCATCCATAAAAATTCCCTTATCAGTTCATTACAATCCGGGTTCAGGCCCGGGCACAGTACCGTTTCTGCTCTCCTTAAAGTGACTGACGATATAAGGCGGGGAATGGAAGACACTAAAGTTACGGTTTTAGTGTTAATCGATTTTTCGAATGCTTTCAATATCGTCAGTCACGAGGTCCTTTTATCCATCCTCTCCTATCTTATGATCTCTCCCGAGGTTTTGAAATGGTTTTCTTCCTATCTTCGGGGGCGTCAGCAGTCAGTTCTTGCTGGTGACTCTAACTCCAGCTGGCGTAATCTTGAAACTAGCGTCCCTCAAGGCGGTATTTTATCTCCACTTTTGTTCTCAATTTTTATTGATCTCATAACTACCGAACTTCAGTGTGCGTATCATCTTTACGCTGATGACTTACAGATCTACTGTCAGGCAGATGTTGACAGCTTATCCGGTGCGATCGAGGAGCTAAACCGGGATTTACGTGTAGTCAAAAGCTGGTCTGATCGTTTCAGTGTGGCTGTTAACCCAACCAAGTGCCAGGCTATTATTATAGGGAGCCCCCATAGCTTGAGAAGGCTGAATGGGTTAGCGGTGCCACCGGTGACCTTTGACGGCACGGTGATTTCGTTTAGCTCTGACGTCAAGGATCTGGGTTTGCATGTTGACACTTGCCTTGACTGGCGTAAGCAGGTCGCGATTGTGAGCAAGAAAGTCACCGGAACGTTGCGGTCGCTTTATCGGTTGAAAAATGTTCTCCCATCACACGTTAAGACAATGCTTGTACAGTCCCTAATCTTTCCCATAATTGACTATGGTGATGTGTGCTACTACGACCTGAATGCAGATCTGCTCAACAAACTTGACCGACTTCTTAATAACTGCATTCGATTCGTCTTCAATCTCCGCAAGTATGATCATGTATCTACGCATAGATCGCTTTTAAGATGGCTGCCCATCCGGCAGCGCAGAGAATTGAGGGCTTTGACAACCCTGTTTTCTCTTCTTCACAAACCCACTTCTCCTTCTTATCTGACGTCTAATTGTCAATATTTATGCTCTGCGCACAGCAAGAATCTTCGTTCTGCTAATAATTGTCTTTTACGATGTCCTTCTCACCGCTCTGGTTTTATAAAATCTTCTTTCTTTGTCCAGGCGGTTTTCCTCTGGAATGCGCTCCCTCAGAGTATCAGGACGGTGAACAGTCAGTTCACTTTCAAAGTGAAAGCTCGGGAATATATACACAAGAAGTTAGCAGATTCGTCTCTGAACTAAGTTGTTGTAGTTTTTCTTGTTTATCTCTCTTAACTTTATAAAGTTTAATATATGTATGTTTATAAGCATTTATTCTTATATGTTTTAGTTATAAATATTTTCTAGTCTTTTTTTTCTGTTATTGCACCTACTGTATATTGTCTCTGCGTCACCCTAAGGTAGACTGGTAGAAAATGCCTATGGCATTAAGTCCGCCTTTGTACAGTTTTTTTACTTGTGCATAAAGTTTTAATAAATAAATAAATAAATAACTTGGCCAAGGACCAATCATGTGTTTTTTTCTTGTAAACCATTCAGTATTTTTCCGGAATTTTTACCACTTTTTCTTTTTTTTTTATAAATGTTTATAATACTTACTTTTACTTAATAATATATTCTTTTTTGTTTATTGTTTTGTCCTCGTACAGCATGCAACATAGACAATTACCCGATTTTTGAATTTAGAACTTATGAAACTATTCTTTCAAGTTCAATGTAGCACGCGAAATTCTAATTCTCAATTCAAAATTCGGGTATGTATGTTTGCGTAAGTTACCTGTGACAATGTGAGGCTATATGAGGTATATATATATATATATATGTCCTCCTTACCGATTTCGGTAACGGCGACCCTTTAATGCTATTTCCTTGCGTGTGCCCTTATATGGCTGGCCAGACCGAATTTGCTCTTAAATACCCGGTCACAACTAAAGCAGTAGAGTTGACCGGTGGAGTTATAAGTGTAGGTGTAGGAAGGCTTAGGTCTCTCTTTACGTATTTGGCGCTTTTCGTTCAATGTATCGAGTCGCTGGTTTTCGAAGGCTTTTACATTTTTGAGGTATAGTAGTATATCCGTAAGTAGTAACAGCAGCACAAATGCATTATGAAACATGCTTTAGCCCACGTAAAGTCATGGCACTTGGTAAAGTGTCAAGTAGCTATTGTAAGTCAGACACAGACTGTAACTTATAGCTGGCGGAAGCATTTCGCGCCGGAAGCTCTGTCGTCTTTTTGTTTCGCTTTTTGAGTGCGAAGACACCGCTCGACACGTGCCATAGTCGGTATATTTAAGAGTTTTAGAAACTTATTAACATATATTATGAGTCTTTTCATTTAAGTTTTCCTTCGTAGTTGTTATTTTCTTGCCTGGGAAACCTTAATACTCGTAATATGAATTGGGATCAAGATTACATCTTGAAAAAAACTTTTGGTTGTTTTACCAATGATTCAGTATCCTGGGAACAACAGAAATGCAACAGACAGTACACGTTCAAATAAATGTGTCGAAAACCTAGGAAATTATGTAGGTAGAGATAACACAGCTCGATGTGTTGCCAACATATTTATGAGTTTATTCGGCCAAATAACACATGTATTGGCTTACAATCAAATTATTTATTGGCATATCGGAATTAGCAGAGATTTATTTACACAGCGGCAGCAACGTGAACATGAAAGCGTGATGTTGATTGTTGTGCCGGCGTCCGCGTCAGTCCAGCAGATGACCAGATGTTATGACACCGCGGACTAACAAATAAACGAGCGATTTTACTGTCGATATAATGTTTGATGTGGTGTTTTATCTGTGGGGTGGGCGTGTCCGCGAGACAATGATCTATTTTTACATGGGCGCGTAAAGAGGCGGCCACGTGGCGGGCAGCTGCGCCGGCGCACGTGCCACGTATTTATACTGAGACGCCGACGACGACGCCGCGACGCCCGCCCTTAAGTCGAGGATGCGTATTCTTGACCGTCAACTCGTTGCAAGCGGCTAATTATGAACAATTCTAACTACAACGAAGAAACTACTAGCCTGTTCTGTCATTATGGATCCCTGACGGCTTTAGCAGACCTTCCCTATCAAGTAGACAGCTTTTTGGATTAATAAGTACCTAGATACATATTGATAGTATTTGCTAGAAGGATTTACTTGAAGAAACTTAAATAGAACAGAATGAAACTCATGATGCAGCTTGGTTTTGTAGATAGAAAGAAGAAATCGTTCATTCTCATCATCATCTTAAAAAGTCTCTGCTTCCACCAAATACAGCTCATCTACCACTGGCCACTCACTTTCTTTCTTTTTAAAACTTATATTTAAAAATGTATCCAGAACAGCTGTCCGTGGGTGTGATATGACGAGTCGGAAGGAGCGACAGTCCGCCGGACGGCGAAATATGAACACCCTCTGGGGTTATTAATCTGCTCAATTATTATGAAACTGACGCACAAGGCGACATGCGTCTTCTTTGTCGCATCCGTTCTAGGTAGGGGTGACACTACAGTTTCTAGCGTTCGAATCATACGCAGAATTTTCTCTAGTTGTGATGTTTATGGTTTTCGTCGAACAACGGATGGTGACGAAGATTCGGTTTCTGTCTTACCTTTCCAAATGAGTTTCCACATATTTTTGAACCAACTTGCCTATCTTTATTAATTATCTTTCTCTGCCGCTGCTTGTGGTACCAAATTTTCCAGGGTATTCCCATTGGCCCCACCGCCCACCACCCCACTGGTGGGGCCAGCGGGAATTGATTAAAATAATTACTTCCCGTACGGCCCCACCGTATTTTTGAGTAGATAATAAAATATTACTCAAAAAAATTGCATGGAATCGAGTAGTGTTCAAATTCAAATTCAAATTCAAATTATTTATTGCAATCCATAATGTACATATACAGGTGGTAAAAAACAATTAAGAAGAAACAATTATGGACCCTGTAGGGCACAGCAAAATTAAATTAATTAGGAAGGAGAGAGGAAGAGCGCTTTTATCAACTTACCATTTTTTATTTTAATTATATCATTTATTTATTAAGAAATGAATTATTATATTTGATTATATCATTCGTTTTTTTATTCTATATTATGATATTACAGTTATATTTTATGTAATGGGTGCATTTTTATTATTTAAACCGTTTATTTAAACTGTTAGTACAGTTGTACTAGTTATGGGCAGTAACCTTACGAACAGTACTAGGCTGGCATGAATCCAAGAAGGTAATTACTACTAGAAGACCGTACCTATACCCAGAATGATTAAAATGCATATCACTTTAATCTCATGCCAGCCTGGTACTTTTTGGGGAACAATATGTGTCATATGCCTCACTGGCAACAAACATGAACTTTTTTCCCGTTTGTCGCCAGGGAAAATATACAAGACCGTGATCAGAGGCTCGTACTGTATGGATCGGAATGTCTATTAATTCCCACTGACATCGTTAAGGTTTGTTTCATTCCTTCATTGTTCTGATCTTAAGGTAGTGGGGCAGGGTAGTGGGGCCAACGAAACGAGGTGTTTTTTTCCCTGTTAGCCCCACCAGTGGGGCCATGGCAGTGGGGTCAACGGGCATACACACATTTTTCATAGTATTAATAGCAACATATTTCATGCAAAAATAGCCATCCATAAAGTTACCGTCTTTACTTCTACTGATGTAAAAGTTGTCTAACATTGAACACAGGAATTTTAGGGTACCAGTCTAATAATAGGACATTATCGTAATGTCTAATAATGACGGGAAAATTGAACATGGTTTCAAATAAAGTTATAAGGAACCCCCATAACTCAATATAAACATTGTATTTTATCCGATGGTGTTTGAACACCATGGTTTTCAGTTCCTTGGTCATGTGCGCTAAAAAGGCCTTGAGTTTGGTCACTTCAAAACGTTTTAAAACATATTGTCAATGTAGAAACAAACTAGCTCTTCCTTACTATTAGATGTAGACTTTTCCCAGAGTCTAACAGCCCTGGCGGGTTGGGCGGCGCGCGCCCGCCGCCCGCTCCAATGTACGCGGACAGGTGTGACCGGCTGCCGCGCATTTTCATACAAAACCAACGTTTCAGATATAAAAGGCACTTCCTTTCATCCCACTACCCACCGTCGGGAATGCCCATTAATTTGCCAACACAATATTTTTAGTGCGCGGCCCGCGTGTAATATATCGTGGCCACGTGTCGCCGTATGTCGCCCGCCGAACGGCTGCGTCAAATTATTTTCGTTCATGTCACAAGATACAGCGTTCATCTGGACCTTTCTTCCTTAAAAATCACAGTATTTGTCGGCTTAAAGTAGTTACACGCATAATGCATACGGTGGAAAAGCGAGCCGCCACGCTGCCCGCCTGCCGGGGAAACTACTACTGACCGCACCTACCTGGCTGAAGCTTCGACACATAAAAATTGGTCTACTTTTTGTAAATTAGATATTATTTACTTTCATAATTCAATAAGTTTTTAGGTTAATGCTATATGCTATCTGTTTTATAACATCGGAATTGTCGAGGTAGGATTTTGCCGACACAATTTCTTTATGTGCGAAGCTTGTCGTAAATCAGTATTATTTGATATTTAAAATGCGCTCTCGAGCCGGCGGTTACTGTAATCATTCCCGTATATCTCTTCGTTGTAAAGTTATATGCAAATCATCCAGCAATTTTCATGGAAACTGACCGTTTCGCCGCGTGATGGATGGTGGTCGGCGCCGGCGGCGGTCCGCTCGCGCTACAATTTTTGCATTATCGCACCATTTTATGCTTTTCTCGCCGAAACCATCCATCAAACAGTATAAGCGTCTCGTTACAATCATTTTATGTTTTAACACTCGTCTATTTTAGAGTTCTGTTACTGCGTGATATTGTCTAGTGAGCATCAATAAATCTTTTCATATGCGCCAGATAGGTATTTTTCACATGTCAGATAATAGTTCTTTGTGATATATTTTTATGATTTAATGCAATCCTTTTTATTACCATTACGACTTATTAATGGTGAGTTTTTCAACACGGGATTAACATCAAAGGTGGATTCTTATAGAGATATAATGCTCTCATATTTAAAAGTGAAATGTTGCGGAAAACAGTTGTTGTTCCTTTGTGCTTGACATTTTATTATTTTGATGTAAAATATATTTCATCTTAAGTTTTCTAAACGTGTTAGTGATAAGATAAATAGACGTGTTTATTGTTGAATATATAAATATACATCATGAAAATATTTGAAGCACATGCAATGAAAATTGTTCTACAACATTTGAGGAAAATGGCTTAGTTGGAATCAGTTACGAGATATGCGTAGCACTGAAAAATGTAGACATTCCTAATTCAATTTAGATATCTAAGTACCTACTAAACAAGAAGTGAACATGCTTAATAAAAAACTTTTTTCATGTCGCGTTTAAAAGAAAATAGTTAGGAATGATTAATCTGGTGCTGGTGGTTTCGTTGCGCGCACGCATTGAAGACAAACGCGGTGGACAACTGTTGTCTGCTCGTCTCGACAGCTGCGTGCCTGTGCTCCACTTGCGCTCAGTTGCTCACAGCTCGGCTTCGGACATAGATCGTGAACGACGCGATTTACTGATACAGCTATTGCATATACTAAATGTTTGGGACGTTTCCACAGACAGAAACATGACATGGCTTAGGGTTCGCCATGTCATGGGCTACGCCATGTCATGTTTCTGCTCCTACCCGGTTAGATCCAAATTGATTTCGTGCAATATGAGTCATGCAAGTGTTCAAATTACAATACTTTTCATCAGTTGGAAAAACCTGTATATTTTTCGTTGTGTTTAGATATAGATAGATTTCTATTTTTCAATTTTAATTTCATTGCATTTATAGATAGATCATACTGGTTGGAGAATCTAATAATAATGTATTTCAAAAAACTTCGCATGAACACGGAATGAGTTTTCGATAGCATCAGCAACCCAGTCAACGCTACGTCTGAACGATGTAGCCAATACCTTATACGCGAAACGACGCAGAACGAGTATCAGTCGTGTCTCCTCTTCAACTTTAAACCTTATAGCTTTGCAGTACTTGGAATATCTCGTTATCAAATATAAAGGACACAATTGTTACTAAATGTCGCTGTCAGGGTACCAATGTTGGTATTAGTCATGGAAATCCGTCGGCTTTGCTTGTTTAATTACGCGTTACATGTTCATAAATAAAGGTACATATCAGTATAGACTGGTTGGATTAGTATCACTTCGCGGCGTGACTGTTTGACTGATTGAAATGTTTGATTAGTTGGCGAGCATTGACTTGTGGAGGTGAATGTGACAGATGAGATGTTGACTCATTTATTTTGAGATGATCGGCTGTGGCTGTGAGTGAGTCAATTTGTTTTAGCACCTGCAGCTGTATTGTAACATTTGTAAATAAAGTGATAGACTATGATAACGTCGGTTCAGTCTACAAAATAACTATGTACCTAAAAGTAGAAAAACCAATGAATCCCAAATCGGAAATTTCTCTCAATAAAGTTCAGGTAACGGAAAAATTGCTTATGACTCATGGAGCATGCCAGCTAAGCAGTCACTGGTGAAATATTGACCATACCACCTGAATCATATCAGTAGCAGTACTTATGATCAGTAAATTATTAAGTATCCGAAGCTCGTCAAGTAAGTGAGTCATTTGGACGTGTGGCAGTCTCCGGAGTACGTCTCACGTCGGGTGACGCCGCCGCGACGCGCCGCGGACGGCTGCGCCCGCGTCGTGATTTATTTACTTGGAACTTGTGCGCCGCTCGCGTTTGTTATACATTGCTATGAGCAATGGTGTTGCTCACAGGTACATGGTATGATAACTGTACTTGAAGTAGGTGCCTTTCCTATATAAAGATCATTGATTCGTAAAAAATGGGAAAAATCATTGAAACCATGATAAATACAAAGGACATCTAGATATCGTAAGCCAGTAAATATTCAGAAACTGAAAATATAAGTTAATATCTGTAAGTATCAGCATCTGTTAAGCTAACAGTATACGTCGGGCTTACGAGAAATGAAAAACAGCTTTCTCTTAATGGCTTTAGTTGTAGAAAAACTTAAGCTTTTCAGACAAAAAGGACGATATAGATTGTCTTCTAATTATACTCTTAACGCATATTCACAAGTTGGAGGCACACATGCGTCCTGCGCACGCGCTGCTTCGCTATTAATCACCTTCACGATCCACTATCATAATCTGGCGGTCGGCGCCGCACGCCCTCTGTGTTTGGATAACCGTTTGGTACAAGCATCTTGACTGACAGATGAAACACATACGATACTCTTTATTATTATAATCAGCTCTAAGAACTGTGGAATGGTTTCAGCGCTTGAGTGGTTTGAATCAACGAATTTGACTAGTTAATGACATAATTATGTTAAAACTAAATAGAAGCTCAGGAAAATTAGAAAAGATCATCGGAAAAAATATGGCGAAACGTTATTAACTTGTGAAATGTCCAATCTACATTTAGAATGCTGTACGTTTTACCACGAACACAAACAATATTGTTTCGTTACAAAAGGTGACGTTAATTACTGCCGCAGCTTTAAAAGTCATCTTGATAAAATACCGGTCCACAAATATCCATTTCGGGTTCCACTTTTTGTTCTCGAGCGTTAATTGGCGGACTCACGAGGTGCATTCGTCATTCTCTGGACAACCACGATCTAAATTGGTAAACTAAATAAAGTCAGAGTTTTCACTTAAACATTGCACGTGCATACAATGTGTATATTTTCACAACACGTCGAATTATTCGCCTCGATAATAGCTTAAAGAGAGTATGCGCTATGTTAAAAAGTTTCCAATGTTATTGTTTACAGTAAGGAGTGTATTAGGAGCGCAGCTGATGAGAGAAGCTTTTAGTATGATCGATAATGAAGAAGGCGCCACGGATGAACGTTGGATTACATAACAGTTTTGTTTTATCGATTTTTCCGTCCTGATTTCGGTTTTTATTAGTGTATTGTTTAGTCTTTCTGTTTTCGCCTAGACAGGAAGAAGGATTGAAAGGTCGTTCGAAATCGTTCGATTTTAATTGAGTTCAACACAGACTAGGTTAAAAATATAATACTTTTTTTTACTCACGAAAACCACCAAATATTTACAATGTTTTTAGAGCCGTAGCGTGCGTGTAGTTTTACATTAAACACGCCATGTTTTCCTATAAAACAAGGACTATTTAATTACGGCTAGTAATGTAATTCCGCTGATGGTGTCGTGTCCTCTCGGAGGCCGGAGGGCGAAGTCTCCGATACAAATTGGCGCGCGCATGTCACGTAACTTAATCAGTACCCTTCCCTGCCCACCCCAACTAGCTTTATAGGCAAATATACCTCGATATATTTAATAAAACATGTACATAACTCTCAATTAGAGTAGATGGAGCATTTGTCTGACTTTGATGTTTAACGAACCGCATTTGTTTCTTTAGGTCGTAAATAAAAAAACTATTTGTGAATTGGTAACGTAATTTTACAAGAAGTCATAACGTACACATAATAACATAACTTGAAACGTGTTTACACTTCATAAAGTTTCACGAACGACTTGTATTTAGGTTATAGGTTTAAAACATACCACATATAGATTGCAGAAAATAGTTTTCCACAGACTTGAGTACATAAGTGTATTACATAAGTGGATTGTTATTGAATAAAGGATATAAGCAAAGCAAACTGACCTGTCTTAACAAAGACATCACAATGTGTAACAAACAATCGCCTCTAGTGTTACAGGCACAAAGTGAAACCAAAGAAAGTTGTATCGCACGGTCTCACGGTCGCGTCATCGATTGCTATACGCAATAACGCCGCACGTGCATTTCCATCGCTCACACAACACCAGGGCGGAGGGGGGTTATTTGTAAACTATGAGTAACGTACTCTATGGGAAACCTTTTTATTAAATTGGATTGGCGAGGCAGACAGCTGGCTAAGTTGTATGGGCTCGTCCCTATGATTTATGCCGTTGATTCTTTTAAATTAGATTAATTACTTGATTGAATCGGCGATACGGAATACTTATAAATAAGTTACACATTTGTTAAGGCGATGTTATTGATTTTCGCATTAATTGCAGTTACATGACTTCAAAGTATCCTCTGATAAAGAAAAGGCAATGTTTTCACTACACTGTTTGTAGCAGAAGAAATAAAAACAGTTTTTATCGTATCATAAACATTTAAGTCCTTCTTTTACTCGATTTAAGAGTATCGACGTTGTAACTGTTTTCAATGAATATGTAGTTACATTTTACGGGTAGTACTATAAATGTGTTTTGGTATAATCTGGGAAGGGAAGCGCAGAGCGGATATTTTGTGAATTGCGAGCACGTTTCACGTAATTTAGCCGAGTCGGGCCGACACGAGCCGAGTTGGGCCGAGTGGAAAACGTTGTAAGCATTTCATGCGCCAATAATGCACGATCGCAAATACCCAAGTGTCAATTTGGGACGATACGGAAAATGGCTGACGTGACGTAATGTCTTTATCGCTGACTCTTTATGGTTGCATAAGTTTTGCAAAATGTTGGATTAGGAAAGTTTTTGACTTCTTGTTATTTGTTTGATATTAGATAACAATGTATAATCAATATGGCTAGAGTATAGACCTACTTGAACTACGAAAAATATGATTTCTATTCGCCTATAAATTAGTAACTTTATTATTTTTGTGAAGATGCAGAAACACAGCGTAAATTGAGTTTATTCATAAATCCATCGACTGTTTGTTTAGCTTTCTCATAGATAAACAAATGTTACATTTTTCGCAACATTTGCTTACATCAGGCGCAATCACCAACCCTTCTGTTGCTACGGCCTTCCCCGGGGACACCCTCGCCCCGCCCGGTCCATCGCAAGCGTCATTGACTTTACCGTGTTAAAACAGGGACATGATGTGAAAACATGCTGTTTTTTTACCCGACTACGGCGAAGCCGAAAAGGAGGTGTTTGACTTGTATGTATGTCCGTTTCTTTGTTCCTTCGTAACTCCAAAACGGATAAACGGAGTAGGATAAATTGTCCGTCGTTAGATTTGCCTTGGTGGTGCGAGTGTCACTGACTAAAATTGCAACAAAAAAAAAACAAAGAAAAATGGTGCACTTAGAGCGCTATATTGTGATATTTGATTTTTATTTCCTACTATTACCAAAAGTAGTGGGCTATCAAAATGAAGGGTTTTAAAAGGTGATTACAAAAATATAAATTAAAACTGTTAAACATAATTTAAGTTTATATGTTTTAAAGTAATTCGAAGTGACAAATCGTTTCAAAAGGGAAAAAAGTAAAAAAAAAAATAATCGTCTGCGAAATCTTTCACATCACTGAACTAAAAAGCTGCTTTTACGAAGTCACAACATGGCCTTATATGAAAAAGTGATGGCTTTTATAAAATAAGGCGATATTGTTTATATTACTAAGACATACTAACTCCGGTGCCGTTGGAGTTATTCACACTTCGCAATTCGTAGAAAGCAATAAGCCTAGTCATAATATTTGTTAATAAAAACCATTGGCAAAGTTGTGGTTTCCCAGTAGAAAAACCACTGTTACGAATAAAACAGGTGTTATTCAAAGAATTATCTCGTTAACATGAAATGAAATATGTGGCCAATAAAATATGCTTCTGAATTTTATAGCCGCTTACAAAACTATTTGAAAAGTCGATACGTTTTTCCCACAAGTCACGTTACACCCCGCCATTTATTTTCGGCACAAGACCGGAAGTCCGGAACTAAGTACACGTGCCGCTACGGAAATGGCGTCAGTTTCCGCTATATCGCAATCAGAATGTTTGTTGTTGGTATATAATGTGACGTAGCAAACATAAGAAAAAGGTACGTACAGACACCAGGACATCATGCTACCCGAAACTGACGAATTTTCCCAATCAACCTTGAACCTCATTTAATGCTGTAGCGACAACACCTCCACGACCCTCGTAGTATAATGCATCCATCAACAAAATGTTTTGAGTGCGTTACATTGTTACATTTGGGTTTAAAACGTGTTTTTTCACCCAAAAAAAAAAAGTCGTTTTCCAGCAATAATTTTTGTGTAATGTTACTTAGTTTGATGTACAGAATGCTTGGTTGACGGCTTCGTGAAGGGTCCGGGAACACCCTGTGTTTCAATGATGGCTGTAAACTTATGTTTAATACATATATATCGGATACAATAAGTATCAATCTCCACTATTATTTTGTTAACAATACTGATAACTGTTCTTTCAAGTATTTTATTTCTCAATCAATTAAAAACAGGTCTCACGCTAACAATCATCAATGCTTTGTTGTGTAACTTAGTTACTAAGCACAACAGTAATAGGGAAAAGTAAAAAAGAGGTTGACAATGCGTCCTCCTAAAATCGATAGGCAAGAAGCCACGTGTTAAGATAACGGTGAGCGTGTCCCGCACGTGTCGGCGATGAGGGGTTGAATTCACGTACTGTGTTCCTATTCTGTACAATGTGCTTGTAATGATCAGTTCATCTAGGAGATCTGAGAACTATGAAGTATACTTACCATAACATCGCGATTGTAATCCCTGAAGGATAATGCAGAGGTGTAGCTCCAGTTATATGTAATAGGGGGAGCCTTTTGCCATCAACAAGCCACAAATCCAGTCTGTGTGGCTGCTACTGAGAAATTTCTGATGGAAAAACCCAATAACTCTTCGCCCGACCCGGGAATCGAACCCTGGACCTCATACTCAGCAGCCGCACTTGCGACCACTCAACCAACGAGGCGCTGAAACTATGAAATATGTATGGGATTATACAGAGAGTACACTTTGATATCAATCGAGTAAAGTAACAGTGTCACTATAGGTACCCTTTCCGTAGCCTAATGGCGACATTATCCATAGCCATCAATGAAAATTGTTTAAAGATACATTTTCAAATGTGGTTTTCAGGACTTACTTCGTGTCACGTAGGTAGTATTTATCTGTGTTTCCTAATCTAAACGAGGGACTACTTAGTTTTTCTTGCTTTATGTCACGACCGTTGATCTAAATGTAGTTGGTGGAATTTGCCATTTGCAAAATGTGACTTAAACCATAAATAATCTCACGACCTCACTCTGACTAATAATGAAAACCTTCTCTTAGCCTGAACATTTATGATATAAAGCGTGACTTAAAGTATGTTCTTCGTGTCAACCTTTAACGATCTTTTCTTTTTACAATTTGAGCCGACCTATTGTCGGAGTCGTGCGCATGCGCAAGTTACCAACGTGGTACAATTCGACTCACGACCTTTCGACAGCCAACTGTGCCGTGGTTGCTTATGTCAACGATTACATGCTGCTTAGGTTAGGCAAGAGTATAGAATCGGTGGTACAAATTGAGGACTACATTTGATATCTTAATGATTTACTACACGCATGTAAACAGTGAGAGAGATTACATAAGAGTTCAACGATAACCCCTCAGCGAGGGAAAAAGCATCTTCTTTTCACGCTCGTTCCGTCCTATACCTCATCCATCGATTTCCATTATCGAGGTAAAGAGCAGAACCATCAGCATCACGTTAAAACCCTTCATGCGGTGATGACCAGTATACTCAGTACAATGTGTTACCTACTGCACTATTGTATTATTTTAGAATCACAGGGCAGTTTAGTTCTGTCCAATACTGATAAATATAATACTGTCGGCATGTTGTGTGTGACTTTTATTTCCGATGATCTTCAAACTGCAGCTATTCCACTAGATCCGGCTCGAAGGACCAATTTGCGCGATGGGTTAAATCAAATAGTTGATATTTTTTTGTTGTTGGACATCTAAGCATGAATAAACCCCAATAACATAAACATGAAAATGTAATATCAAGAAAATTATTTGCCCTTCATCATAAAACCATTTCATTATAATGTCTTTGTTGCTCTTTACAGTAATAAGCCGCAGCCATAAAACCAGTCATCAAAAAGAAATCTCAGATATACACACCACTACTGTTTCAGCCCCCTTATGTTCCGACTAAAATTAGGAGAACCCTCTTCATAATCTGCCTCGTAACAAGTTTAAGGGGGATAGAGGGTCCTTTTACAGTGGTCGTGTTATCTTCCCTACTCGCTTTTCCCTTTAAAGGCCCTCTGGGCGGGCGCAGCGAATCACGGGGAGAGTGCAGTGGATAATGACGACACGCTTGTCCTGCTATAAATCAAAGCCATCTCGCGATGAATATTTTCATTGAGTGCTTGTCTGGCAATATTTTGTCCTGATTAATTTGCACTAGGATCCTTTTGGAGGAAGACGATACGCCAAAGTTTTATGTGTATTACTTTGAGTTAAAAGCTGTAAGAGATGAATCTTTCATGAAATTAACATTCTATCTATATGAGGAGAATGTATGAGTTACGGATCAAATGCCGATGTTAATTATTAGAAAACTAAAATGTAAGATCTGGATGAAATTATTCAGTCATCCCAAAATTGCGCCGGTGAACCAGTTTCTTCAACAGGTATACTTAACCACTTTTCATTCTTCATTTTCATAAGCAGTATATGAATAAAAGTAGTCATTCGTCACGGATATACATACTTGGGTGTGAACGCTTAATGCAAATCGAATGATTCGCGCATCATTGCTCTTGAGTTGAACGGCACTCGATCTGGGGTGCGTTCCGCTGCGTCTGCGCAACTGAACACTTGTCCGCTGTCAACTCGACACGACACCACAATTATCTGCACAGTACAAATGGACGGATAATGCATTAATTGTTAAGCACTTTCTATTGTTATACTTTACAATGTGGTAAGTTAGAAAGCATTCGTAACAAGCAGCTAATATTGATTTTCTTCGTCAGTTGCTCTGAGTTTTAGGTGGTCTTTATAGTGGTTCTTTTTGGCCCGCCTTGAGGGTTTTTTCTGCCGTTTAACAGACCTTCTACAGACAACTGAAGGATAAGGGTAAGCCTCAATCAAATACACGAGTTTACAGAAGATAGGTACGTATTTAGCACGTGTCCGCGATGTCCGTTGGATTGTGACAAACTGACAACTGCCGAGATGGACCAATATTTGTACGTGGCCAGGATGTTTGCGGTACATATAACGCCGTTCGACTAAAAGCTAAGAAAATATTTAAAATGAAATCTTCACGGACAAATATTCAACAAAAAATCTGATCTTCTCAACGCGACCTAACAGTGAATGTCGAATAAGTAAATCTCAAGTATCTTATCGTGTGCTTGTATAAAAAGCAGTTCTGACAGAATGCTTTCTGATACGGAATCGGTTATTTTTTGTTATATTAGGTCATAAATACATGTTAGGGATGCTGTGACGATTTCGGTTGTGCTTATCGCGTGCTGTTATCAGCGGAAGGCGCGCTCTTGACCCCGAATTGATAAAGCTTACACTAAAATAGCTCGGCAGCTGATAACGAATGCCACGTCCGTTTGCTGGGAACTGTGGGTAAAAAATACCGAATTCCACTGTCGTACTTACTTATTGGTATTACTCATAGTTTATGAATGTGTAAAAAAAGTAAAAAGCTTGCATTAGATCTTTAAAATTAAACTTCAATGTTTGAATGCTGTTTATGCTCTTGGAAGATTGACTCTGTTTCCATAACCCCACCATAACCCAAAGGAAGTAATTTTCTCTAGTTATTGTAAGAAATACTAAGTTTGACTTTTTTGAACCACCATAATTTTAAAAGTGTTAAGTGATGTTGAGAAAAATGGCATTCCATGGCCTAAAAAGGCTGGTTGCTCTTTATTTGATATAATAAACAACCATATCTAGAATCAAGCCCTACGTTGAATTTTTCTCTAAAAACAAGGAGGTGTTACCACGACATAGAAAGATATGCCAGCGTCCATATTGCTCGACTGTGTGACAAAACATTCCAGAAAAAAGATCCAAGTGTAGCAAAAACGATATCTACAAAACGTGTGAGTCAAATAGGTTATATTTCGAGCTCGACTATCGTTTAAAGCTAAGCCCATCAAATATTTTGACACTCGGCTGTCGACAGATAAGTACTGTCGCACTAAACTCATCGTCGGCTAACACTGCTGACTTTTATCGCCCTGAACTTTTTGCGAGCTGTCGTAATATTTTTTCTTCGTCTTTCCAATATATTATGTTATTTTCAGTGTATATTCCCGCTATAAAACTTGCAGGTGTTTGGGTTATCTGATTTTAATGATGATTGATTTTCTATTTTGGAGTGTTTTAGGGTAGGTAGTAGGTCCTTATGTATTTGTATTTATTTAAGTGGCTGACTGGCTGTTACTTTGATTAGAAGTCTTTTAGCTTTTGTTGGTTTTAGTTATATATGTTTGCTTTAAGTTAAATTTGAAAGTTAATGGTATTTGACTTTAAGTAACTAACTAAATAAGTATACTAACTAAATAAATGAACCTCTACGTGTTATGAATTATTTTATAAGAAAAGGAAAATATGATTGAATTAACTTTAAGCATGTTTCGGAGCTTTACGTATTATGTTTGTATGTAACACTTACTTCTGTTTTCTGAAAGATTTCTATATATTTTGGCTTAATTTGAGTGAATCCAAATTAAGCCAAAATAAAAATATACATCGTTATATTCTGAGAGGTCGTCAAGCGAATAACATGAGGCTCATTATATTCACATACAGCGGGTAGGCTCGCGCCGAGAAGGGCCGGGCGATGCCGACGGACGCCGATCAATAAGTCAAGACGAAGGCTAACGCTCTAAAGAGGATATTATTACGTAAAATAATTTTTACTAACAAGAAACAACATTAAAATGTTTAGTAACTGGTGCTGAAATTAAGTTCAAACCATGTTTTAGCAACATTGAATTGTATTATAATGAAAAGTTAAAATATTGAGTAAATTGACTGATACTTTACTATTACTATACTTTCTATATAAAAAACATATTATTTAGGTAGTTTTACAAAATAAAATTAAAAAAAGATTTTCGCGACCCTGCCAGGATTCGAACCTGGAATCTTCTGATCCGTAGTCAGACGCGTTATCCGTTGCGCCACAGGGCCAGATACAGGAGTTGGTAAAATTAAACATTACCTTCTCATAAAAATAAAACAATACAAAAACTGGTATTATTGAAGATATTTTACAAGTTCTTGCAAAATTACATTTTAATTAACTATTTTGTTTTATAAATTTATTTTTTATTAAGCTTCGTATTAAACCTTGGTAGTTTCAAACACATTTATTGAATTGTGTGCTTTTAATTCTGTGGCTGTATTTCTTTGATCGTTACACAAAGGGGTTCATTAGATAGCGAACACGTGAACATTTTACTAATTAACGCTCAGTGAGGTCGTGTGCAGGCCGCGTGCTCGTTAGTGCCCACCACGGCCGCGGGGCGGCGCCATTGTGCGCGCGCACGCTTGACAACGCAACATTTATTTGATTTTTATTCTAATTTGACATGGCAGAGGCATATAAACAATCTTGTATTGATTATAATATATTGTTTATAACTTTATTAGTATGCACACTGAATATGTAAGCGTCAATATAAATCATAATTGTCTTAAAGAACAAATTAATATCTAAGACGAACATTTCTATTAAGGTGAGATAACATGAAAATGTGGGATCAATAAAAACATATTTTTATAGACCACATATCAACATCAAATATCACTTCAAACTTACGAATTGACCCTAAAAAAGATTTACACGAATATAATTTTAATATCATTTCATTTTACGATTTCCCTTGTCGTTCCTTGTCTTTCACGTGTGAAGGCGTTGGACTATTTTTCATACTATAAAACATTTCAAGAGGAACATTATGCATATAAATTAGTGCGACAAGGTTCCTATGGCTATCAACACTTCGTCGGCTGTGCTGTCGCAACTATACCACGCACCACCGTTTCCACTTCCCTCATAAAATGCGGTTTTATGAAGTTTTATTATACGAATAAAATATAATGATAAAATACAAGAAAATAACATTGGAACATGTGTATGTCTGTAAAAATGGTAAGAAGTGTAAGTAATTGGAATTATGAATATCGAAACGGCTATTTCAAAAATGCATGAATATTAATGATATGCAGAGCAGTTTGTGGATAACTTCGAATGTTGTGTAACACAAATTGTTTGAATTTACGTAACACGATGTTTTTGTGTGCTATTCTAATATGGTAGGTATCTCTGTGTGCAATATAGCGAACAATTTTAGTTTTTAAACTATCATGGTTACTAACGTTATCATTAACACTACGAACTATTTACATTATTTACACTATTTACCATGTTTACTGATTGTTATGTTTTTGTTCATGGTGCTTGCAACAGCGCCGAAATATCGGGAACTCAAAACAATCAGTAAACATGGTAAAGATCCCGTTTCTAGTGTTAATGATAGCGAGCAATTTGTTGAGCACTTGAGCAATTTCTCGCGACTCACAGCTGTTTAGTGATTAGTGTGAAGAGTTGAGTGTGGAACGATAACAGTCGTCAGTCTGGAGAGGCGATTTCAACGCTGCGAGGGCTTTCAGGCGAAGTAAGGCCTGCTTACGGTTATCTAAATCATCCACTTGAGATAAGGCGATAGCTACACTATGTGCGCACTGCGCAGTGCAGGTGGTTGTACTTAAAACAGAAAATTGCTAATAAACATAATATCGTCCTTGTTCGGTACAAAGATAGTGCATTATGTAGGTAAATAGATAGATTATAAACAATACTCAGTTTATACAAAAGGCAAGCCATATAGTCTGCAATTTAATATGGATTCTACTGTCAACGGTGCCAGAATACAGTAGGTAAGTATTTTCCGACGATACTTTTTCGGCGTTGAATTTAGACGAGAGGGAAATTAATTATGTTCCTAGATCCCATTCCGTCCTAAAGTACGTCATCTTAGAAGCCCTTTGATTCTCTATCTCTAGTATATTGTCAGTGGTTAATTAGTCAGTTGTTAATATTGGTTTTTTGTCACAATACTTGAAGGAGGTGTCTGATGAGATGACGAGTAATAGGGAAGTATGGAAGCAGAAGATATGCTGCGCCGACCCTAAATAAATTGGGATTAGAGCAAGATCTTGTAAAAACCGAAAATGAATCCTAAATATTTTGTTTTAATTGTTTCAGAAAGAAATCTAAAGTCAGTTATCTTCTGTCAGACTGAATTTTGACTTGGATCTTTGATAAATTATTGATGTAGGGGTAATCACGATCACCATTTCTCAAATCAACTTCAGTCAGTCAACAATACAACTAAGTCTAGCCGGTCAAGTATAACCGTGTATTTCGAACTGCGCGGGCGCCGGTGCCACTGCGGTGCGAGTAAATCCCATACATCAACGGGCCCGATCCGCTTCCGTTCAAATAAACAAGCTTCATAAAGCCGGCTCGATGACGTCTATATCTAGTTCGCACTCGTCCATCGCTCTTTATAACACGCTATAAATATGTACTCGATGTATTTCAAATGAAACGCGAAATTGTTTGTGTGTCTAACTGAAAAATATGAACCACTATGAGTTTGTTTTTTTACGAGTGTTGGGAAAGAATATAAGTACGGCCGGTTTGTTTATTGTTTAAAAACAATGATTTTACTATTATGTAGCTGAAAATACATATACAATAGCTGAAACCTCACATTTTCAGAAAAGCAAAGACAACATGGAAGGTACACCCATATTTCGCCAGTTATGTTTAAGTTCCATGTGATAAGGGGCGAGCCCACTGCCATCAACTGGGCACGAATCTATATTCCGTGGCTGCTACTGCTACTACTGTTAATTCCAGGTGGAGCAACCCAATAACACTTTGCTGCCGGGAATCGAACCCAGGACCTCACGCTCAGCAGTCGCGCTTACGGCTACTAGACCAACGAGGCACTCGTAGTGTAAAGTGTGGCAATATCATTGATTGTGTTGAAGGATGTTGCAATTTAATTGGTTTCTCCTATTGATAATCTAGTCGTTAGATATAGGTCTGTAACAGTCATGAAGTCATTATCGTCAGTCTCCTGCCCTTATCCCAATTCATTAGGGGTCGGCGCAGCATGTCTTCTTCTTCCATACTTCTCTATTACTCGTCATCTCGCCAGACACCTTCTTTCTTGCCATATCATCACATACAGTCTGAAATGGTTTTGTTTTTTAAACAGTCGCTCGACGAATTAGTGTTATCCTTTTCTACTTTGTCCACCTCATCCACCAACATAAAAGCGTGTTCATACATACATAAAGAGTTCTACAAGCGGTCGTCTTTTTATTTATGTTTCCGCAGGACAAGCGTGTGGTAATGTCCTAATAAGGGTACGTTCATGTCTTGTGTTCGAAGCGAGGTGCTAACAGCAGGCAGGCCGTGGGAACAGCAAACAAACTGATTTACTCAAACACCTCATTCAGAACTTGCTTCTTGGATCATTTCATTCACGTTTGACGTTAGATCTTTACACAATCTTAGATTTACTTAAGATCAAGCGTCTGACATGACACGCGGTTAAATCATTAATTCAGACCACGAATACGTTAAAATACACCTTCGTGCCAGTCCCAAAAAACTCCTGCTTTACTTATTTATTTATTTATTTGCAAACATGTAAAACACTGGTTAGTAGGCATGCATTAAAATTTCATGACACAGTATTAAGACATGCACCCTGTAAGGGCACTGCAAATTTTATATATCATATTATTAAATTACATAAATATAATATTGACTCTAATTATTACAATTTTATTAAATTAATTATACTAAACATTAATAAAATAAATTATTATTATCAATTCGTATATATAATGTAGTATCTATTATTATTTCAGGTGTCAGTGTTTACAGGAATCTCTCTTGTCGAAGGAGATAATAAATTATCTCCATCTAGTCTCTCTTCATGACAGCAATTTAATTCATCATCATCATCATCATCATCATTTCAGCCGAAAGACGTCCACTGTTGGACATAGGCCTCCCCCAAGTGTCGCCACATTGAGCGGTCCCGTGCGACTCGCATCCAGTGGGTCCCTGCACCTTCACCAGGTCACCGGTCCACCTAGTGGACAACAATTTAATTCACTAAAACAAAATAATTGCCGCCTGTTTTTCAAGCAGCCAGCCATACCTTTACCATTTTCAACGTAAATTAGAGGCTATTACGCCAAAAGGAAAACTGCGTGAATATTGTTCTTTAAAAACTCCACTTCGTAAATCACTCACAATTATTTTTGTTTGTTCATCGTGTCTGTGTCAACATGGCAGTGTTGACGTCATGCGCAAATGCTTTGTTTGTTTGCAAACATCTTTGGTATGATTATTGGGAGCGATTTATACATATTTGCCGCTGAAAACGGCTGAATACTTTTGTAACACGAAAATACCTTCACCAGCTTCTTCAAAGACCAGTGAATGAATCTTTTGAAATCTTTTCTCACTTTTGTTATGTCAGTGCAATCGTAAACTTACCAAATTTTTGGTAGTGAATCAAAATATTTTTTTTTCTTTCCCATTTATATTAACTTTGTCTAGCCGCTCAGATGAGTTCGGGATTCCACTGGTACGATTGATTGAATCAGCTCCTCACAAACCTTCAACTAGCTATATTTCAGTTACCAAAACCCACTCAATCTTCAGAACAATTAACTAGCATAACATAACATCACACCTTGTAATTCCCGAAGGGTTAGGCAGAGGTGTATCTAACAAGTACATCCACATTTCCGTGGCTGCTACTGAGAGATTCCTGATGGAAAAACCCAATAACACTTTGCCCGACCTGGGAATCGAACCCAGGGCCTCATGCTCATCAATCGCGACCAAAGACCAACGAGGCAGAACAAAACTAACTGAACTTAAATTGTAAATCTCTCATAAGTAGTCAACATACTACCGTCCGCCACGATTCACACCAGATGTTTCCAAGAAGATCGCATTGCATTGTTTATCGTACAAATACTACTTTCAAATAAAGTAGGTAATAATGTCGCTGATATCTAGGAACCTGACAACTGAGGAAAGGTGTCAATGACTGGCGCCAGACAGACGGCAAGTTTGACTCCGAACCTGAGACTGTCACTCGAGACTCCACAGAATAGCATTATGAATGCAAATGTATGATTGCTGCAGTGAATATTTTTCTCGGCTGACTGGTGGGATGAAGATAGCTGAGCGTATTGTTTAACTTCAGTTGATGTATGTAGATAATGAATTGATAAGATGGCGACGGGACGGAGGTGGGTAGTGTGGTGATCAGCGATGACGTAGGCGCCTCGTCTATTCCTATAAAACCTTCAACAGCTCCTTCTGTACACATAGATTGACATGACTCAGTCAATATTCAAGAAATACTTTAGTTAGAAATCAACGAACCACATAATATTGGTATATCCCTAGTTCTTAGACCTCGTTATAAATGTCATTGTTTACTGAACATACTTTGCACGGACTATAAAGCGTGCGCTAGAGCAGTTGTACAAATTAAGTGACTGAACTACTAATGTCCGAATTGTCTCATCATCCTTAATGCATGCATATGTCGTTGCATCAGTTTTTCCGCCCTAAACTACTAAGGATTATAGACCATTACACCTTGAACTACCCCGTCCCCTTCTGGTTCTATGAAACTGATTTTAAATAGAGGGGTTGTGTGGGCGGTCAGGGGTCCTGAATATTTGGTTGTTTATGCATTGCGCATGGTGTTGCGCCATATGGAGTATTAGCGGGACACTTGGGAGTAGATGCGGGATTGCTTCGAATGGAAACAACTGGCTACATTGGCGACCTAATGTTTTGTTCTGATATCTCCATATATCTCCTATGGATAGTCCTCCCATCTGGTTAGCCAACTGCCAAAAACTGTAGATGCGGAACAGGACACTTGGTTCTCAAAACGGTTTAAGGACTCATGCATGTTATTAACATTTAGGTATATCAAATTAAATGGCATTAGTGCATAAACTAATTGATGTCTTAAGCAATCAGACATGCATATCGCGAATTATGCATAATTAACTATTTACCTTGAAGGAAATGCATAATTAACAAGAAATAAAACTCCTAATCCATCAATATCTGCCGTCGACACGAATTCAAGTCATAAATTCATATGGCGGGGCGACTTAATCAAAACGTGTACTTGGCGAGCCCCCTAGCCCCCTAGCCCCCTAGGAGGGCGCACAATGTCGAATATATTCATTTCCTCCGCAATATTTGTACATTAGAGGTCTCGGCTCGGTACGCTCCCCATTGCTCTCTAGTTTGACTCTATAGCTTCAGTTTTCTATAGGGGAAAATGTCCCTAACCATTGGTTTTCTTGTCTCCAATTTCAAATAACTTTATTGCGGCTACAGTGGGCTCATTTTGGATTGTCATTTCTGGACGGTTCAGTCTATCATCAATGACGATGATAAGGTGACGTCAATGCTGTTAAATCAGTATAATTACGTTTTTTGTTTTATAGATGTAACAGATAGATTATCTTTATAATTCACGTTATTGCAGCTATTTAGGTAGTATTTTAAGGCGCAGTATCATACCTATATGAATTTGCAAAAATATAAGAATTCAATTCAATCAAGTCATTCAGAAACTGCCACAAACAATTCTGCGGTAAAACAAATGACTTTTCTTTTTTGCACTCTTAGATTGTGGTCATGTCGTTGTCGTGTTTGTTTCGAGTTTCCCTAGTAGGGTTCCGTAGGCATGAGACAAGGGAGACGGCCGCAGCCGAGTAATGAAACCTTAAATCCCTGGTACGGACTCGTAATCCCATGACGAGAAGTTAGTGCAGGGGTGTCCCGCGCCAGTTGGCCGCACCTAATGTGGTTTAGTGTTTCATTTCCAGCGCAAATTGTGTTTTTATACAATCATCGGGTTGTTTTTTTATCTAAATCTCTTTTGCAACTGTTATCGGGCTTGCACTTGAGCGGTTTGGAATGAGGATGGATGTAAGAAATCGGGAAGTTTTTGAGTTTTTATGTCCCTTCCTTCAGTTCCTTTCCGCATCTAAATGATGTAACGTAAGAACCTAAAGGGTATTTAATATTAGCTTTTGTATTGAAAGCGATAGGCAGCTGTAGCTCTGCGTCAACATTGGCAGATTCTATCCTTACCATTAACACTAGACACGGGATATTTACCATGTTTACTGATTGTTCTGAGTTGCCGATATCAGTAAACATGGTAAATGTCCCGTTTCTAGTGTTAATGATAATGTTACTGACCATGTTAGTTTAAAAACTTAGATTCTATCCTGTTGGTTATAATATGTCCGGCAGTTTCTCTACACATCCAATCTCCAATATCGTCATTTGCTGCAGTTTCTATAAATAAACTAATATATTCAATGGTTTACGTTAACTCCTTGAGCCGTCTTAAGATAAGCTGGTGAAGTCATCCCAGTGTTCTTATTATTTATGAAGTCAGCTGATTACGTAACAATCACTAACAAATCGCTGTCAGAATAAGTAAACAAACGTGACGAAATATCAGAAATATTTTATTGAACATAGTGCTAAAAGAAAATCGTTAAAATTCCATAGTTTAAACTTAATCTATTACAGACAACCTTGACGAGCGGAATCGACCTCGAAGTACAATTTTCCTGTTGTTAATCTTTGTACACTCAATATTTATAGTACATTTGAATGTTTGCACAGCATTGTTTACTTGTTTCCTTGGCTCGACTTTACGGCACGCTGTGAAGCTGTGATACTATCGGTATGATCTTTACTTTTACTGTGGCGTCGCTATCGAGATTGCACGATCGGTGGTGTCGCAACCCTGGCGCGATCGAGCTCGGCATCGCGACTCGAGCACTCGAGCCGGTGAGCCTGCCGTCGGCGACGCACGTGCACTCCGCTTAATGAGACCCTGCCAGCCATCTTCCGATCGATGTTTACGCTCGTTACTTTCCACGATGCTGGATACTGATTTAAAATAATGACCGCGATAATTAAGGAGGGGTTACAACTTACAATGCCTTTTTGCTGGTGGTTTTATTTTCCTCTTTTGATAAAGCATTTTCGTTTTAGTTTTAAAGAGAAGTTGGGTAAAAGAAGCCTTAGAAGTTCTGTTGTTGATTTTATAGTTGAATGACCTTAACATGGTTTTTACATGTTACATAAATATGCAAAAAGGTTTTTCGCAGTCGGTAGGATTCGAACCTACGCTCCCAGAGGGAATCTGATTTCTAGTCAGACGCCTTAACCGCTCGGCCACGACTGCTCATGGCCGCTGAACGAAATTATCTGTCTTGTCGCCCAAAGCACTTATAACAAATTGAACTAGATTAGAAACGACAAAAAAATAAATTAAAGCGAGAAATACTCGTTGGCTATCTTATTAACGTTTGCAGCTGCTTTTAATTGAACAATTTAGCATTGATTATTCGCCATCACTTATCTGCACAGAGATCACGGATCTGGTCGCCTGCTCTTTGAATAACAAGAGGAGAGAGCGAGAAACTTAGCGTACCCGCATTCCTAATTAAACATAGATAAACTGATTACAAATTGAAAGTTAAATCGGAAGCGGTGGTAGTAAGTAAAGGTTATTTGTGGAATCATTGTGCAGTAGTGCCCGCCTATTTACTCAGCTGTAAGTCAGGCACTAAAACAAAATAAATGGAGCGAGAAATCCCCGGTCTGTTCACAACACAAGTGCGGTTTTATGATTATGAGATGCGCACGCGCTTGTAAAACAGCACGAATTAATCATTGCTCGTGAACATCAGCTTTAACTATTTTATGCGTAACAACAGAGAACTTTGGTTTATTAGCGCTTTTTCTTGTACTACTCTTTGTTATACAACATGTTTGATGCTTCTATTTACGATAAGCTGTTTTAATGTAACTCGACGAGTTAAGGCAACAAGTTTTAAATATAGATTTATATGTCCAAAACAACCTTCTGATTTAGTGAATGGAAGTTTGTAGAATGCAAGTTTTTTTCCAAGGCTCGTCGCGTTGGTATTAATGAATTGGGAGATGATGAATAAAACATCAAAACATGTAAATGTGATCTGTCACGTACCGACCACATTGACGTGGTTACCGTATCGTGGGCATAGCGTGACGTAAACAAAGCCGGTGTGAAACCGGTGCACACCGGTTTAGGGACGCCAGCTTATAGGGAAAACTGGAAATTTTCAGCATACCTAATGCTAAATCAATCATACTATGTATGTAATACCAAGCAATTTAGTCTTGTAATAATTATGATTACAATTTGTTTTGTTTTTAAACGACTTCAATAAACGAGGAGGTTCTATGTTCGGATATATGTATTTTTTTTAATGTACTATGTTCATTGATATTTACGTATTTTTCTTCTATGTTGATGATTTTCTAATATCTTCTAGTTACAATACAAACAATGCCAAGAATTTGTGTGGAATGCTTCAACTAAAAAGGATAAAAAAAGCAACAACCGAAATCCAAAAAAAACACTAAAAAATAAAAAGCAGAAAATAACTCTTCTTTCGGAAGTCCATGACTTGTTTGATTCATTGAATTTTTTTGCCACCGACTTCCGTAAATAAGGTAATTTTCCGCTTTTTTTGTGTTTTTTGAAGGCGGCAGTTTTTTTTTGCAAAAAAGTTTTTTCAAACAAAAAAAAATGACGTTTGGAAACCGAATATTAAGTTTCAGTTAGGTATGAGATAAGGATAATTTTTTTACAGTTATCATTATTATTGAGTCATTAAAGGTATTATGTGAGTTATGACTTGCATGAGTCAATGCGCTGATAAAAATCGTAGTTTCTAAAATTGCCAAAGTGGAAAACAATGCGTCATATGCACTGAGCTAGCTAAAACGTTACACAGGATTAAACCGAGTAGGAAGGTAAAAAATACTTGCTAATTAAACAAGATCATAATTCAAATGGTAACTTAGTACATTAGGTACTATAGTCTTACTACCAAACAAGACAGACAGACACCAAGCAACTTAACATACTTGACATTAAAATGACTAGCGGGGACACTTTGTATAACGGGCTCACAAATACAGAATATGATTGTCACCAGCGAAGTAGTTTGACATTGACAGGCTGGCTGAATGTGTCTATTTGCCGCGTTGTGACTCTGTGGCAGCCCTAGCATACAAATGAGTGCTTTACTCGACAGTTGCATTCTTTTGCATGCGTATTTAAAACCGTGCATTGTGCAGCCAGGGAGACAATGCTGAACCGTGAGCTAAGCGCTTTATATTTAGACGAGGTGGCCGCTAACGCCGTTCATTACCGTTTTGTCGCGTATTGTCGCGATTTGTCAGTATAGCCACAGCGTGTCACATTGAGTATGTCCACATTAAGATATGCATCGAGTTAAGTGCTAATAGATTGTGTGTATTTGCTTTATGAACACCTGTGTGTCCTTTACTTGTTTTTTTTGTTGACGACATATCACGATTCATGACTTTATTTTTGACGCAACATCGTCAGTTTGCCTCAACTATGTTTTTCCAGCAGATCAATGAAGTAGGTTTCTTGTGTACGCTTATGTAGAATTTACTTCGGTACTGGCACAAATTCGCAGATGCCTAGACATATGGTTTAAGGGTCCAATTTACTGAAGGGCTCATACGAAAAGCCAAATTGGGGAGTAATTTGAAGTCCTATGCACCAACAATAACAAAACGTAATATGTTACGAGTGGTAGTTCCCTTGCATATTGCTTAGCACACCCAGTATGGTGACATTAATAGTTATAAATGTAGTGATTTCTATTTTAATGTCATAAAAAGTTAATGAATAGTTTAATTGGTACTTTTTCTTTCAACTTCTCAAATAGAGCAAAAACCAACCGATACATCAATTAAAACGTTTGAACTACCTTTTTACTGCTTCCTCAATTAACTACCAAACTATAACTAGTCAATTTTATTGTTATTTAAATTACTAGTTCATAGTCAACATTACGATTACTGAAACAACACTAATACCAGCACAAGTGACGTCAGCATTCAGTATTCACAATAGAGAAGCGAAACGTCGTTGAATAGAATTACAAAGTGCATTTAGCATTATCGTGAATAAGCTAAAAATAGAATACTATGTCAGAGAAGGCAGTATGGCCAGGACTGGCGTGGGTATTTGGTACACAATGCACGAGGTGACTGGGCCATCACTTCCGCTGCAGAGCGCAACGGACAGACAGGCAGCGCTATGCACTTGTGTGGTAACTGAGCCACAGTGTAATGTAATGCAGTATAATAGCAGAATACCCGTTACCTATAAAATTGTCGCAATGTACAAGGATTACTGAACAATGTTCATGTTCACTTAAGGTTTTCTATGGGTGCAGGCGTGGTGAGATTTTCTTTTCAACTTTGTATGGGAAGGCTTTGATAGGCCTGGAATTCTTAGTGTGTGGTACCTCCATACGTGATTGTTCATACATTATGTAATGTACGATTCCATGTGTAGTCGGTCGTAGAATAAGATAGTGCACCTGCACACACTGCACACCAAACAGAGTCATAGACAGTACATTTGTGGTAACACCAAGTTTAACAGCTCATTTCGACTAAATACTGTTTTGTTACGTTCATCCGTGTTTTGTTAGTTTGTGATTATCATTAGATAATCTATTATATTTTTTTTCCTTAATTCATTCTTTCTCCTATCTAATACATTTTTAAATATTTTTTTAAATTATTGATTTATTTTGAATTTTTTTTTTGTCTATTAACACAATCTTCATTCGGTCGGCTCTGTGCACAGTGTTATCAAGTAGACCGTACATGCTACGCGGCGTAGCGTAGATGAAACTACAGCTATAAAGTTATGAAAAGAAAATAGAGGGGTAAATACGGGCGACCCTGGGGAAATATGCGCAGTGTTGCCCTTTATACCCTTTGAATATTTAAAGTCTGCGTCAGTCTCACTCACGTCTGACCCCCGGGACTTACGTGGAACATTACTGCTTTGTTAAAATGCCTCCTAAGTTCTTGCGTTTGCCGTGAGTGAATAAATAATATAGACTCGTAGAATGTTGAATGTTATTTAAAAAAAAATGAGGATCTCTAGAAAAGATATTTCCAATGATCGATTGTCTTTGCATTGGTGCATAGAATTTATTGTAAACTGAAACTGTCACAGCCGGAGAGGAACTCCTATGCAAGGCAAGCGAAAACCACAAACAACAGTGGCTAAAAACAGTGGAGAACATCGACATGACGAAGAAGAATAGAATTTATTCATCCACTGAATTACGTATAAGGATAAATTATTATCAACATCCATTTGCTTTTATCGACGATAATTTATTATTAGACATCCAGGTGTTTTTTGTCATGAACCAATTAAATCACAATATGATTCTGAAATATTTCAATAAGAATTTTAATCGTTTTGTAATCAACGAGTATGTTTTAATGATGAACGGCATTGTACTGATTACAGTGTACTCATTACTACTAATTATAAATATGCTTTAATTGCCTTGAAAGATTGCCTCGGTGCAGTGAAAGATTATCAAGTACGTTGTTTGCAGCTGAACGATTATTAGGTACATTGCAGTATTTGTTCAGTGTCAAAATGACGTCAATCTGCGAAGGTTTGCTGGGAGATTTTACTGGCTAAAGAACTGCTAAGGAAATCCTCACTGATTTTGAAAACAAGGATTCTACTTCTTCTTCGTCGTTCCCTCAATGCTGAGGATCGCGATCACATATGAGACGTCTCCAAGCCATGCTGTCTTCTGCAGTGTGGACCACTGGGTACAAGGTGCCTCTAACAGCCGTTTTGATCGTTTCTGACCGTCTGGGCGGTGCTTTGCTTTGCGCGCGCTTACCTTCTACCCGGACCCAGTAATAAAAAAGAAAACATTCACTGTTTTAAGCTTTCACGGTTTAAAACTAAACTTAAACTGTCACTTACGGGACACGGAAGATATCCCGTAACTGACAGCATAATTAAAAAAAAAACCTTGTTAGAGAACCCGAAATAATACAGAAAATACGCTACGAAATCGCTATGCCGTAAAAATGGGAAAACACGATGAAAAACTCATTACATAATTCATTAGTCAGCCAGATGTTGTTTGATAGTTTACATGTTATGTAGAATAGTGTCCTAAACTTATGGACCTCTGTTCAGAATTACAATAATTTTTTCATGAAAAATGTATGAGTTTACACAAAAATCTGTTGTTCCGCCATACTATCATTGTAATGTATGATAATAACTTCCCATTACCCTAGGTGAATGTGCCACCAAATGCCACCTGTATTCTTTGAAACTCCAAGTGTGAGTTGACGGAAATCGGGCTCTATTTTGAAGAATTCGTCAGTTTATTTCAATTATGGTATGAATAATATATGACGTCGTGTGTTCGTGAAAGGTTAACGAGTTGTCGTGCCCTCGTCGACTGTTCGGTACCAATACAATACGAATATTTTGACAGTGCTCCTAGTATTGAGTTTTGAGTATGATATAGGCAGATGATGACTGTTCCCAGATATGGAAACATACAAGGTGTAAGCGGACTCTTCACGAAGCCGTACACCTAGTATTCTGTACATCAAACTAAGTTACTCTACACAAAAATTGTTGCTGAGAATCGAGTTTTTTTTGCGGTGAATAATCACGTTGTAAGGTAATACTCCATGTAACGCACTCAAAACAGTGTGCTTATGGACGGATTGAATAATACAGGGGTCATAGAGGTATTTAAAGTAAAGCTAGAATAAAAAAACTAAAATACTCGTGAAAAAGTTGGAATTTTGACCTAACATATCTCCGTTACTAGAAGGTTCCCAAGTGTGGTGCACAACAAAACAAAAATCGCAAATGAAGAGAAAAACTAGTGCCTTTCGGCTTCGTTAAGGGTCCTTTTACACCCATTATATGGACAGATATGGAATACATGAAAACGCAGAAATTGCGTAGTGTACATGATTATAACCAACATTAAAACGTAGCAAAATTATTCAAAAACATTGTAGGCACAATGAGTGTGAAACAATCTGGTCATTGTTATTGTTTTTTTTAATTTTATTTGCGCAGTAGCAACTTTGTTTTTCTATTTGTTTACCTATAGGTAAGGTAATCAACAGCTCGGAATGATTATAATCCTTTATTAATCTTTAACACATTGACTTATATTGATACCTATGTTTTGTTGTATGAATTGGATATTTGGAGGTACCTATCGTGAAGCACCTATGCTTACCTGCCAGCAGCGAAGGGTCAACTTTTGTAAGAGGGAAGCCGGAGTACATAATCTTTAATGTGATTAATACTCACATTAATAATATATATATATAATCACTGTATATATTATTTTTCTATAGAATACTGTCTGTGCCATTTTTCAAAGCGAAGCCGGTAGGAATCGAGTTGTATGGAACCTTCGCCACTGATACCTGGATTGTTATACATAAAAGTTATCTTTTTGTGTGCTGTCTGTATTTACAATCCGTAAAGATTTTCTCGAACATTTCCATGTCCTTCAGACATCGCACATCGTTTTATCACTAATATCCGTATCGCTTACACTAAGTGACACCTAAAAAAGAATGCCTGTCTGAATTTCGACTTTGGGCGGTTAGACGGGCGTTGAAAATCATGCAGATTGTTTTACAGTTGGGTATGGTCTAGTGTTCATGAAAACGGGCATTAAACCTGCAAACTTCAGGCTTCAGGACTGCCAAGTTGGTCTAGTGGTCGCAATCGCGACTGCTGAGCATGAGGTCCTGAGTTTGAATCCCGGGTCGGGCAAATTTTTATTGGGTTTTTCCATTAAGAATTTCTCAGTAGCAGCCACGGAGTCTAGATTTGTGCCCTATTGATGGCAATAGGCTTGCACCCTATTACATGGGACTTAAACATAATTTTCATCACTCTTCTGCCCTTGTCCCAATTTATTTGGGGTCGGCGCAGCATGAGTTTTTCTTTCATACTTCTCTTAACATAACTGGCAAAATGTGGTTTTACTATTAAGTATATCTCTGCCTAACCTTTCGGGGATTACAGGCGTGATGTTATGTTACTTCGGGCTCGTATGCTCATGTTATTCAGGATTGTCAGTGCCAGTGCATCAAGTGCGAGTTCGGTTCAAACACCTGTAGTCCGATAAGCCTTATCGTGAATATCGCGCTATCGTATGCGGACTTTGCCGAAGTATTTTACTAAGTGCCGAGATATCGAGAGATAACATTTAATTTTACGGCAATCGTTGCATCGCAGATTTTATTGAGCTTGTTCGCTACTTACAAATCAACCAAGATAATTGAAGAATTATGTACGTGGAACTTGTAAAAGTACCTATTACCTATTAAATAATATATTTTCTATTTTGTTAGTCTTTCTTGTGGCTTGTGTGTAAAAAAAAAACTTTTTCGCAGCCGAGGGACTGTGAAAAAGTTTTTTTTTTTAAATAATTCTGTGTATGTCGTGTTGTTATAGATAACCAACATCATTCACTATCTACCTACAACAGTTTCTAATCAAATTACAAATAAATAATACAAATAAAATAAAATTGAAGTGTCTGTTTGTGATTTCAAAATAACAGCTTTTTACTGAAAGTGTCTACGGTCGGTAGGTACTTAATTTAAAAAAAAAAAAAAAAATTAACAACAAAAAATTAAAACTCTTTAAATGTGCCGGTAACAAAATCCGATTCAAATGGGGAAGTTATAATTTTTCATATAATAATTTTACGCGGACGAAGGTCGCGGGTAACAGCTAGTGAAAAATATGTTTTAGTGAAACATAACTGGACTGGCGCTGGCGGAATGTAGATGAACCTTCTATAAATACATCTTTACCTAACTCTTCGGGGATTACATGCGTGATACTATGTTATGTACACATTGTACGGTGAGTAGGTATGCTGGCTTAAAAACAATTAATTATTGCTTCATCACATTTTTCCCTATAGGTATTATTATACTAAACTAATTAGGTATGTAGGTTTTATCATGGATTTCAGTTTGAACATTCATATTACTAAGCTAGTAGAACTTGAGCAGGATATTATTGAAACACGTGTCTCGTAAGCATCACAGCTGGAACACCTGCTGAAGTACCCACACTTGCTGAACACTGCAGTAATAATAAGTTATCTTGAGGTAAATTTGCAGGAAGTACAGTCACACTCACAGCCAACGCCAAGCCATATAAGAATTTAAAACTTGTGACATTGACATTAACAGAAATTCGAGTCATTTAATAACAAATTACAAAAATATATGCCATTGCGATAGTGAATATTTAAAAAAATGCCGTTAGAATAGGCTTTATTGTAGGTAAACCATTATATATACAGAATGATTCGTTGGATCAAAGTTATAAAGAATTATGTCGTCGATTTCAAAATGTGAAACGCAGTAACTTTGCCTATCGTATGTGACAAGTTTTTCCACGATAACTTCTGAAAGATATAACGAATATTCTACATATTTCATGTGCCGAAGAAAAACAAACACATAAAATGGCGTACGTGAAGTGCTTATCTGCTTGTGTAAGTTGTAGCACTTGACTGAGGAAAATGACTTAGTGGTTTGTTCGAGATGTGCTATATTTACTTCGCCGTAGGTATGGTGAAACATGTATTATTGTTTGCCTATAGGTAAATGTCTCATAATTGGCATGTCACTCCTGATAGCAATTAGCAACCAAGGGCGAGAATTGTGGTGTTATAGTCGATTCGTTTAGCAAAATACGGAATTAGGATTTTCCTGAAAACTTTTCTGATAACCGGGGAAACTACTCATCGGTTTATCAAATGCGGATTTAGAATAGATACCTACAGCGGATTTCTGATCTTATTAGTATTCGATTGTGATGTTATAATTTTATTGTACCACGTGACATCGACTTCGGATCGCGGCGGTCATTTACAGCCGGATCGCGAGAAAAAAGCGCGCTCATACTAACGGCTCCGACACGTTACCTCGAGGTCGAAGCCAATTGATGAGCCGCTTTGACATTGATGTTCAAAGTGGACAATCAAGTTCTTTGTTCCTCCAAGTCGTGTAGGACGTAAATTCTACGTAGTAAATCAACATTGTGCAAGTAGTTTGGCCGTTACGGCGCACTCTCGGTATTACGGAGTATTGTTTGGCCACAGATTGCGTGTGTAAACTTATGTAGCCGACCGTATCGTCGGCTAACAACGGCTTATTGTTATGGTTAGCATAACCGCGTTGCCTAGTTACGCCTCTTGTTGCAATAATTCGCGGTTCGTGCGGTAGTTTGCTTGCAACAAACCATAATACCTATACATTACCCGAAAACCTTCTCCCTCTTTAGAATAGGAGTGGTTTTCCTTTGTATGGTAAATGTTATTAGTTTGCAATACCGAATACCTAAAACAATTTGACGCGACAAGCAGTCTTTGTGTTGACTTGTTTACACCGCTAGGCACGCTAAAGGAATTTTGCTTGAATGGTCATATAACACAGCCGCGAGTCAATAAATATTAAAGACAAAGCTTAAAATCTGTCTCTATTATCGCCTTTGTTTGTTGGCAATCTTAATTTAGTTGGACGTTTGTCGTGGATATTGAATTTCAGTAAAAAATCTAGCACGATGTAACATGCCGCGCAAATGACACGAAATACTCTACTCACGCAACGCAATAGCAAAAAGCTATACAACATAATTCACACGTCATATATCTAAACATACTCACAGTTACATATAACATCGCATTGGGAAAATATTGAAATACGGTAAGTCATAATCATAATTTATTTGTCAACATAGGTAAAAAAGTACAGATCTTTTGTTTGATGAACAGAGCGCTATGATATGCCAGGAGGCGTACAAATACAGTAGTGTGCAAATCTAGCTGAGGATTACAAATTATTTACTAAAATATATGAAAATCATGCATGATTATAGTATTAAATTAGAAAATAAATTGAACAATTGCTTATTATTTAATGCTCCAATTATGTCAGACCTAAATGAGGAATTATTAAAATGTCAAAAATACCTCAATATTTTTTATTCTAAAGTAATTCGTCATTCAGGTATTCGTCAATAATATAATAACCCCCCCTTTTTGTCAATTAAGAACAATTTTTTCTTAAATTGTGTAAAATTTTAAAAAGTATATGTATTAAAAAAAAAAAAAGCGCAAGTGACTGAAAGATGTTCGACGGTATCGGTTATTAAAATGTGATGTCAATTTCAAAACCATTGTTTATCGAGGGCGTTAAAGCGCAAAAAGTGTGTTCTAGGAAAACAGAAATTCAAAATTGATTTTTTTATTATCCTCGCTAACGGCGTAGTAAGAAACCATGCTTGTGTAACTGATTGCTAGAATTTGTGTTCAACAAACAGCATAGCTAGGTACGTTAGTCCGTTACGGTGCCTTAGCGTGATTAAGTGTGTTATCGGTAATCTTATCAGCTCGGTGCGGGCATACCGAGCAAGTGCAAACACCTGCCCACCCACCTGTCACAGACTATCACTGATTGTGATATGATACCTATCAGATTATCACACGTATTTATAATCATCACCTTATATCTTTATACTATTTCCTTGTAATAAGTTTATCTAGTGTAAAGAACTGTTACGCGCACTATTTTAATGTACAATTTTAATTGAAACTTTCATAGTAGGTACCTAACTGTAGTAATATAAAGCTGGTTTTATTATCTACTGCCTGTGTTTTGTTATGTTATTAGAATTCTGAACGATTCTAAGGGATTTTAACGATTTTACCTTAATGGAGTTTGTTTTACGTCGCAATTATTATCAACTTGGGTAATGAAAAGTTTAACAAGATTTTCGCTATTTCGCTTTGGCAGAATTTTGTTCAATATTTTTCAAATTCGACATTGTTTAATTTCTTCGAAACTACGCCACAGAGTTTTCTTATTCAATTCATTTCGTTGGGTTACGTGAAGTACTTCACAACTGTTCATGAATAAGAATGGGTCAATAAGTACAAAAAACCGCCTAACTGCGAGTCGTACTCACACGCACACAGGGTTCCGTAGCACCAAACAATATAATAAAACTATTTTGAAGGCTCATTGATAAATGTTGTATTGTATTACGTTCACCAAAAAACTAAATTTGTTTTTCATAGTATGTTAATGAAAAACAAAGTTACTGCTGCAGTTTTATGAAAAAGTCTCATATCTCAAAAACTAAACTTCAAATCGTATTCAAACCAATTTTCGTTGAGAGTACTTTTTACGTTCTACAATCCTACATTTTTCAGAATTTTCCTCCTTTTACTTTAGAAATTAGGTACACACACACATTTTACCACTTTAGAAGCGTCTATCTTTCAAAAGATTGAATTTGAGAAAAAAAAATTTTATGAGCCTCAATGTAACTTTTAAAGACCTATCTTCGTATAAACACCCCGCGTACGAATAGGATTGATGATTTTTTTTTTGTTTCAGCTCCATGTATAAAAATCGTAAAGCGGTTCACAGGGTAGATGTATTCATCTACCTGCCAAGTTTCAACTGTGTAGTCCTAATAGTTTCGGAATAAAGTGCCGGTGACATACGGACAGACAGACAGACAGACATGACGAATCTATAAGGGTTCCGTTTTTTGCCATTCGGGTACGGAACCCTAAAAATGATTATTTTGATGATTGAATAGCAGCAAGTTCCAATATGCACAGTACACTATGTCATTTAGGCTTCGCGCGGTAGATTCCCGGCGGTAATGCCCGTAATGCGTGTAACGACGTTTTCCACGGCTTCATACAGCTGCGCGCTAATCAACAAACGTTCACCACAACTCATAAGTCAGTGCTCCGTTCGACGCCATTTTCTTTTCTGTTCGATATTTAAAAGTTTTCAGTTACGTTATCGGAATTCTTTTGTTCTGGCGGGAAAATGGAGGAAAAATGAATTAAGTGGGTAGCTATAATTTAATTGATGAATAAAAAATTATAGTTCAGTAAATTGGTGTAATTTATGTTTCAGGTAGGTAATAAAATAATGTCAATAAATCCATACGAATATTTTATTAAAAAGTACTTAGTGTTTTTCACACGTAAGTGCAATGTTAATCAATGATGGCTAAAAAGGTGTGAAGATAAAATCGTATAGGTACCTAATGTGAATAATAAACGATGACTTAGATAACTTTAGGACAACAAATTGGTTTTCCCTTTTTGATATCTACGTAGGTACTATAATTAGGCCCGAAGACCAACAGTACCTAACATCGTACCTAACGAAGGTAGGTATTTCAATCGAAGTTAGTGCTACAGCTTATCTTTCAATGTTTTAAAATTATGAAAAAATACTTAGAATTTTTCCGGCACTCTCCTCACTCATCTTCTAGTTAAAACGGCTTTCTTGCGTAGACCATTTAAAAAAAGAATAAGTTCAGATAATTTTTGTTCCCAATACGGATGTTCTGTCATGGGTTGTACTGAAGACAATACACGTGCACCGAGCGAAGGTCGCCGTCACCGGCGCGGGCGCACCTGCGTGAATAATCGCCGCTCAGCTATCGGCGTGATAGCGAGTCGCCTGAAAAACCCGTTAACGGAACCTCGCGATAACTATAGGCACGCTGTTGAAGCGGTTACTGATACTAGCAGCATTTATACATTTCCGTCGTTTGTAACGAGCCTAATAATGCATAATGCTGGGCTTAGATTGGTGAAACGTAACACACATTGTGACAAATTAGCTTAGCTACTGTGTTACATTTCATGTTGCATTGCATGAGTTTGGACGGCTTATTTAGGTTTACGTTTCAGCAATCTGTACTAACTCCCGATCCGTAACATCACTACCAGTCGTCCCGATGGGTACCTACGACCCAGGTCTACCGATAGTACTCTCCGACATTTCGTCCGTTAAGTTTTTAGTCCCATGTGATAGGGACCGAGCCTGTTGCTATCAACCGGGCCCATCTCCAGATCCCGAGCTGCTACTGAGAAAAGCCCATAAGTTATCTGTAGTCTAATAATGTTAAAAGAAAAATTGGGTGTCACATTACCGTCGCACCTGATTTTCGTCGGAATCGTGTTCCAAATTGACGCGCAAGATTGTTTTTCTGTTTTTATTTATTCTTGTAATTCAATGTGTTGATTTATGTCGGTAAATAACATTTTCATTATGTTGATGCTTCTCAATCCGCTCGTCAGAGAGTCTACGATACGAAAAGTTCGGAAAGTGACACTTGACGATGTATGTTTATGTATGAGTTCATGCAATGATAAATGAAATGAGATCCCGGATCGGTTGAAATTCAAAATGATCTTAAAATCGTTTCTTTTGCAATACAAAAAGTTTCATTTTTTTAACCCTATACGTTTCAGTTGAATTAACTGTTCGTTTTTTTTACTGCCAGATGTGCCTGTTCTTGACCTTGATCACGCCATGGATGAAGTCTAGCTTTTATACCATTTCTGTCGTATTTTTTAAATTTATTTCGTGAAATGAAAATGTATATTCAATTTCTGTGAGCTGGCCCTTAATTGGTCGTCCAAGTAAGTACTAATGCGTAGGTACAAGTGAGTATTTATGTATAAGTACAAGTAAGTCCTTATGTATACAAGTTAGTACTTATGTAAGCTGTATAATCGTGAGACGTATGGGTACAGTACCCCATTAGTAGGACGTCGTCCCACGCCATTCATCGAGTTAGGGCATTTCCTTAGCTCAGCTTGTTACTTAGCTAACAACCTGTCATGGTGCAGCTGTGATCTCTGACCTTACTGTCTGCCTACACACTGCACGGTCAGCTGCTTAAGTGTTGGACGTGACTGCGAATATCGACAATGCACTTATTTTGTCATACTGAAGGTATACCTATACTAACATTTATGTCGTCTCTATACGTATGTATTTGTATATTAATGTTGTTGATATTACTTGTGGGTTGTCGTGTACGATTTGTAAGAAAAATTGTTTTTTTTACAAATTAATATTTTTTTGAGATATTTTTTTGTTCTGTACTCAGCGTTTTTCTATCGCTGTATCTCAAAAATAGGCATAGCAAAGAGATCGCGACGCAATATTCTATTTCGATCGCCACCTCAACTGGCCCTGTGGCGCAACGGATAACGCGTCTGACTACGGATCAGAAGATTCCAGGTTCGAATCCTGGCAGGGTCGCGATTTATCATTTTTGTTTGTTGTATATTTTTCTTGTTTACCTCGTGTAAGTATAGAGTCGTATTGTTCGTATGACGGCATCAAGCTAATATTTGCGAACAAATGCTCACGAAACCAATTATGTATTGTGTTTTCAGTGTACGGTATTCAACTTACTGCTATCGTATCACGGTACAAATTGCTTTGTTAATAACGTAGACGTGTTGCCAGAGGAATTTGAACTTTATTGTCAAGCAGAAGAGTAGAATTTTGTGTAATTACGGTTTGTTGTTGAAGTTCATAGTACATTATGTACGCAGCTGACCAAATATTGTAGTTGCGATAATTGGTCGTGATGCAATCGCGTGATCTTGCCGGATCCGTGCTGGAATGAAACTATTTAGAAAAGTGTAAGTAAACGTTGTTATTGAAAATATATTACTTACTCAAGTTTTCGTGTTCCACGACACTTGTTCTTTATGAGTTAACTTGAATTAGTAAATACGAGGTGGAAGGGACACGAACGCGAGGAGCTCGTGACTAAATAATAACAGCCGCTCGGTTCGATCTTTAGGTTAAGCCGTGCTTGCCTAGGTTGGTCTGTGGATGGGTGACTACCCATTACATACCGAGTTTCCTCCGTGCCTCGGAAACCACGTTAAGCCGTTGGTCTCGGGTGTCATTTGTAGATCTTTGACAGTAGTTAGGTAGTCAGTGGCCCAAAAAGTCTGACAACCAGTCTTACCAAGGGGTATCGTGTTACCCAGTACTAACTGGGTTGTGGAGGTCAGATAGGCAGTCGCTCCATGTAAAATACTGGTATTTAGCTGCATCCGGTTAGACTGGAAGTCGACCCCAACATAGTTGGGAAAAGGCTAGGCAGATGATGAAGAGGCACGAACTCAAAATCTGTTACCAGGTATTCAGTACATCATTCTGAGCCGGGGCCACATATAAATTTTTCATCTGATTTTAAAGACTGTCAAAATGTATGGAACAGATGATTTTTTTAAAATTACCTATGAAACAGTTCTATGTGGAGGGGGGGGGGCTCAGAATGATGTGCTGAATACGTCGTAACCGTGGTTTCGCGTCGGGCCCTGTGTAGTATAGCTTTTCATACGCGAAAATGTATATGTGTACCATCTTAAAATGAATGTAACCAAGGTTTTGTTAAAGTATTCTGATTTAAAAGAGTGTCCATGGAGTTTCTTGCCCGTTCTTCTCCATAGAGATCTACGTTAGGGAATGGGCAACTACAGTACTTTCACAGTTTTTGTGCCTTATGACTGGGACTGTAGCTATATTTTACTGTTGCCTTTGTTTCGACAATTCAAAAGTGCCTGTAACTGGCCTAGTTGAAATAAATGCTTTGATTTTGATTTTGATTTTATCATATATATAATCTATATACGATAAGTATTGAAGTGTTTAAAACTATCATTGTTTTCCTTATAAAGCTTCTGTAAACTCTTGAATAGGATCAAACTTTGATTTAATATAGTTACTAGTTATGATACTTATCGGCCGCTCTCCTTATCTGACATATCATAACGTTATGTAAATTCGAGTACTGTGGTAAGCTTTGTAGCTGTGTCATAAATACACCAATCACAGGTCTAATGTTGCGAAAAAATATTTTTTCTAATCAAAATTCGTAGCGTAGGCGTCCCGTAGCCTGCTACGAAAATTAGGGTAAACGGCGTAGCACTATTGTTTAGAGTTCATATCAATGATAAACAGCTACTTAGTCTTAACTAAACAAATCTTACATATTCAGGCGTCTACCAGACTTAGGATAATCTTGAGTTTTTGCTATAATTAATGCTAATGACTATATTCTTTTAAACAAAGAAGCGTTCGTAGCAACGGCCTACGCGCGCCTACGCAGGTATTTGTAATTATTAGAGTAAGTATTTTAACTGTTATATCTGCTTATAACTGTTGTGACAGATTTTGCTGTATATTTTATTAAAAAAAAAGTGTTCTTTAATCGTATGAGGTTGTGTTTGTATTTGTGTAAAGTAGATATGTTCTGAACTCGACTCAACTATAATATTCATTGTGTTTTGCAGATACACAATCATCAACTGGTTCCAGAATCAGTCTCGATTCTATAAATTCCAGTCTTGTATAGGTATGGTAAATAAAAGATTTCATATATCCTTAATATTTTTTTTTATTTTCCGTTCATTGTACTGGTACTTAATAAAAAAATCAGTGCACAATTTATAAAACTAAATAATAAAGGAAAATGTGGGTGATTAACATCGTGAAATGCAATCAAGACAGATACAATTTGTGACACAAAGTTGTAACTTTAGCTGCCTGAGGCGTGCGGCCGCCATGGCGCATGGGTCAGAGTCATGTACTAACACTAACTTCACCAACACAACGAACCACACATCTACCAACAACGCATATTTGATCATTATTAACGCACCTCAACTAAAACTATAACAGTCTATTTAAAATTATAATACACCATAAGTAATAATTATGTATATAAAGATAATTAAAGCATCTTCACCTTATAATCGAAATAAAATCATAAAATGTATCAAATCGATAATTTTCAGTTAATTTTTATATTCATTTAGTTTTATTACATACATTATTTACATATAGTAATGTGCTAAACACAAATCATAAGTTAATAATAGAAAATTTGCGTGAAGCACTCACAAAATAATATTTTATTAGAAACAAAATCGCCATGCAAAATCACACTCATGAAATATTAACTTAAAATAATAAAATGATATACGTGGGCCGACTTTCAACCGGCCCACTTCTTTGATATAAATGGAAGCATTAGTGTTATAACTAAAAGATAGTAGTGACATTTTCTAAGAAAAAGGTTTTTTTTTTTTACAAAATTGACAGACTACGGCATTTTGTACGTGAAGTGTTCTGAACAGTAATAAGAATCTAATTTATTACAAAATATATCATCTGTTGTCAGACAGGATGTCCCTTGGGTGTACCACAAAATCACTCAACATACCTATTTACAAACATGGAAAATTTACATTTATTACACTACTAACTACCTAGTAAAGCTTTTTACACAAAACATTATAACAAAACAATCCGCGGCGCTCCGGGAGCCGGGCCCGGGGGCCGGGCGCGGGGGCCGCGAGTATTGCATTGCAATGCTCAAGTCTTCTGCGTGTAATGCCACAAAACAATTACATTAAAGTAGTTTACTGATCGTAACGAGATCGTGCATAGGATATCATCGTCGTGATGATGTTCACTGGAACTGAGGCGGGGACTCCTGCGGCTGGGGGCGCAGGCCTGCCTCCCGCGGCGACCCACGTCGCCACTCGAGGTATATAAACATTACCATAAATTATATTGTCTCTCTTAACTTAACCACTACTTAGCATGAGGGCCTGTCAAGCTGATTCTGCTTTTCTGGCGTCTGTAACAAAAAGAGAAAGCACATGAGTACAGTTTTGCTAATGCATCAAAATCGGTGGATGATTGAAAAGTCAATTGGATATAAGAACAGAAGGATAGTCCATGTAATCACTAGCGAGGGTGCAGCTACCAATCATTGCACAGATGCGCGCGCACATTAACCCTAACATCTGACATGATCGCAGCGCAATAATTATGATATGAAAACTAAAGCTTGTTTAGTAGTCATTATAATGTAAGCGATAGGAACAATTTTTATTTATGACGACCAATAAAGTCTCCCTCGTCGTTTTAGTGTTATTAGTGATTGCGACAAATAGTATCGTGCGGCACATGCGCATCCCGCGCCCGCGTCCGGCCATCTGTCACCGCATATGCGCTTGTTTCAACACTGTTTTAATTCATTAGTGCCCGGACAATGGGCCTCCTGTTATTTGCTTGTTCTAATGTAAACGTATGTGGGAGCAGTATGTCAGGGAAAGCGGGTTTGAAATACGCATGAAACACGGAAAGGAAGGTTTAGTTAGTTGAAAATGATTTTTTCCAGCAGATGGAGGACGGTGGCAGTTTCAGTGTGAGTTTCCGAGTATCAGCGAGTGTTAGATTACGGCTTCCCGTCCGTGCACATCCGCGACACAGCTGAACGGCCGCACGTGGCCACACCCTATTTACGGACACATACTGAAGGGAGAGCACACATGTCCCGAACGGATCGGGACTTTGCGAGTGCGCACACGTGAAATCCCTTTATGAGAGGAGCATTGTCGGCCGGATAATGAATAGGTATGTTCAGTGTTCGTCGCATTTATTTAGCTATCCGGCCACCGGCGCCGTCACGTGTGCTCACACGCAGCTGCGAGCGACCGTTACCCGCACAATGCCCTCGATCGATCCGTCGCCGATGGAATCCAAGCGATCGGCGAAATCGTGCACGTGTGCAGGCGCAGGCCGAGACATTTCGCGGTGAAGTTGCATTGTCTACTCGCCGACGCTGTGCGGTTTAATAGTTCGGAGAAGCGTAAAGGTGCTCGTAAAACTTTCACGTGCGCGATTTATGCGCGAGGTGCGCGGAGACAAAGATATTCAGAGGAGCGGAGAGCGTGGGCCGCGCGGACACCTGGCGGCTCGTTAGTGTCGCCTGTCGGATGGCCGGCCGCGCCGCTGCCGCCGCCGGGCCCCGCTCCGCGCCGGGCGTGGGCGACGCCGCGCCGGCTTGCATCCACACGTCATCCAGCTAGCTTGTACCACAAGCGAGAACACTTGTACCTCAATATGCAATTACTATTTACTTTAAATTGGCTTAAGGCACAAGATAAATATTAATGTTCAATAGCTTGTTTGGTTCGCGTCGATTAACGGTAGGGGTCCTTAAATTGGTAACGAAAGGCAACATGCGGGCCAGTAATTGGATAATTAAGTGATATTGACAAACTATAGTTCGGAGACTAGGAGAAATGTCTGCTCTTGTAAACAAGGAATGAGACGATCCATTGATAATGTGTTCCTTTCATGTTGTATCAGATATGATTATTAATATGAATAGGGTTGCGCCCTTTTATGTGAACTAAAGCGGGGGTGCCACCGCAGCGGATTACACGCCTAACAATCGTCATTACGGTACTTAGCAGCTTATTATGGTTGAAGTGTAAAGTCAAACAAGAACAAAAGGGCAACTGGGGTAACTCGGTCGATACAAGAGGCAATACTGACTCAGACTATGATAATGACGGTGATTTTAGAGAGCAGTATCAAAAGAGCAGAGTGGATTGATCTCACGGCCTTTCGAGCGCCGGCGGGCGGCAGCTGCAGGCTACAATTACGGTCGGCGAGCAGAGCGTGGCGTATGCTCGTGACCGGAGGTTTGTGGCACAGCGCGGCGCCCGATGGCCCAACAGATACCGTCGTGAAATGCCGCCTCACGACGACCACGACGAGATACAAATTCCAGCACGATCGCCCCCAGCCGCGCTATTCTTTCTAGCCTCGTGAGCCACACATACGTGTTTTTAGGAAACGATGATCGAGCTGTTTGTGATAAATGTCCTTGTGCGAATGAATATACAACATTTTGTATTCAAGAATGCGGCCCGATTAGTCGACATTCCAATATTATAGTAGAAGGTATATTAGTAAATATCTGTGGCTATCGAGATACTGCCGGCGCCCGACACTAATTAATAGATGTTGTTTGTTGTTGCTGCTTTGCTGATAAGTTGTTTATTGCTGTTTAACGACGAACTTTGTTTTCAAAGATGACATGGCAACAAGAATACGGTCTAAAGAAAGTATCATGTTTGTTAATTTCGACTAAAATGAGCTCCCGGCGCCACCGCATCGTAATGTCACGATAATGTTACATAAAAAGAGAGATTTATCTTTTATAGTCGTCGAAAATTACGAAGTATTGCAAAGTTTTACAACTCATGTAAACGTGCTCGTACATTAGACACGCCAATTGTATGGTCTTGTATGAGAGTTGTATGTCACGAGTGGGTAGGTACCTGGCCGTTGTCGAGCTGAATATAATTTAAAGCCGTGGTGCAGTTGTCGTCTCCTACGTGGCACTTGCGTCGCTGTAAATACAGCAGGCACGTTGCGTCTCTTAAATCACGCTTGTTTTGAACATTTCCCTCGGTTCCAACAACTGGCATTGATTAAAATTTACGTGGCGCGACCAAGTATTAACGAGCGCGCATTGCGCCTGAGGCTCGTAATCGCAAAGCGCTCGAATAAATCCTGCGAGATGCACCTGCCGCGTGTCGCGACCAGACATCACGACACTCACTGCGACCTGCAGCATTTTTAGCAGTCGTACAGAGACAAACGTCTAATTGCGTACTACGGACATTAGCTGCGACCAACTTTGTAAATGTTCTGTCACGGTAAATGGGAATGACGAAATGGCAATCACACACAGGTGTCAGGCGGAATGTTAAACGAGCGAGATAAATATGTGTTGAATATTCAGATTGTGTGTCAGTACACGGTCGTTTACGCGGCGCCGGCGCAGGTGGCCGCGCTTCAAGGCTGAAATTCAAAACAGCAGTCACGCATGCGTGAACAGCGGTTTACACCGACACTGCTTATTTACCGAATCTATGATTTTATAATGAAACTCAGTGGATCAGACGGTACGCCGCGATGTTTATTTGACGAGGTTTATATGAAAATAGATAATTAGGTTCGCAATAAATATATTGAAGCGATTAAGGATTGTGAGATGGAGGTTTACGGTTGATTTAAGAATCGATATATTGGCAAGTTCTGCAGTTGGACATGACGCAGCAGTGACAATTTATATTAATGTATGCAATAATAATTGTGATGGTGATGCGTGCCGGTGTGTTGTGAAACTCTGCATCTCCGCTTTTACCTTCCCGCGCTTGCGAAACACGCAGGTGCGCGCGCGCCGCAAAAACACCGACACGGCCGATTTCATTTACTTTTTATGCAATTGTAGGTATCTCTCGTACTAACTAGTGCACGGCTACACTATCTGCGCTGAAAGCCGCTAACAACTACGAACAGCCGTCTAGCCGCACGTGATGTTTGATTTAGATACATTATTTTGTTATTGTGAGCTAACTTTCTACTTTGGAAATAACGATTAAGTTGAAGCGTTAGTCGTTTGTTTTACGATACCCTCGGCTTGGATGTTAGAAGACTATTATTTGTATTGTTATGTTATGTATAATAGGATGTAGCTCATTTAGTGATTACATGGTAAGTTAGGGTTGATTGGGAATTGTTAGTACTCGATAGACGTAGAGTTAGGTTGGGAGATATTAAAAAAGAAACTTACGGTTTGAGGTCTGTGTTGTGTTTCTTGACTGGGGGCTGATTGGCGCAGGATGGTGTTGGGCGCGGCGCGGGGCCCGAGCGGGCGCCGCTGTGGGCGCGCCGGGGCGCAGGCCGGGGCCGCCAGCGCGCCCTCCGCGTCGAACTGCTCCATGGCGGGGTGGTTCTCCAGCGCCGACTGCAGGTCACAGATGTAGTCGATGACGTGCTGGATCACCTCCAGCTTGGAGATTTTTCTGTTCTTGGGCATGAAGGGCACCAGGTCCTGCAGTTTGGACAGGTACATCTGGATCTCGGCGTTCTCGCCGTCGCGGTGCCGTTGGACACGGCCGGCGGCGATGGCGGGCACGGAGGCGCCGGTCGCGCACACTGCTGTTATCGCTTTCATTGTGACTGTCACTGAACACGAACACTGGGTTGGAACTAAACACGGGCGCGGACGTGCGTCGGGCGCGGATTGCGAGCGAGGAATGAGGAGATGCGCGCAGCGGCCTAGTATTTATGGGCGCTGGTGGGGCGCGGGGCGGCGCCGGGCGGTCCAATGGGCGCGCGGGGCGGGGGCGGGGGCGGCGAAGCCTGATTTTTCCCATGGCGGGCGGTGGGCGCCGCGTCTGCCGCGCTGGGCGGCCCTGAGTAAGGCCGTTGCGCTCGTGACATGCACTTTGTCCTGGCTGTATGTTGTTTATTTCTGGGTTCTTAATTATCATGTTGTTTGTTTATTTAAGTTACGTTCTACACATATTACGTAAATAACTTGTAGAGCCTTCCTGTGTTGTTACCTTGTGACTTTATCATTAAAGTAAAACGGACCAGGTATTGGGTAAAGTCGGTCACCTTAAAGTTATTTTAAAAAAATAGGAGACTCTGCAAAGATAGTGAATGTTAACTTCATATAACATCGTAAAAAATATCTTAATATACTATTCTGACATTAGGCTTGTCAGGAATAATAATGTAGAACGGCATTGTTTAAACCTTTTTTACACCTTTGTATCATTGATGAAAAATTCAAAAGTTTTCAGCCTACGTAGAATGTCGCCAGAAAACAGTATCGTTCAGGCTGGGGGGGTGTTTATGACCACGAGACGAAGGAAAGAGGGGAGAGGGAGGGGGAGAATAGGCTGCAGGGGTGACGAACAATGGAAGAACGTGAAGGCATCCACTTGTCGCGCTCCCACGGCGACAGGTCCCGGAGGCTGCGTCTGCGCAAAAAAACACCTTTTGAGCTTTGAGCTTTACTCCGCCTTTCAATCTGAATTGTAAAAACATAAATCGTGTTTTTATTAAATAAGAGCTTTTCTGTGTACTTAATTGTTCCTTGAAGGAAGCGAGGTGTAAAATTGTGTAATGCTAATTGAATATTCAGATGGTAGTTTTGTTTTGGGTGACAGTTAGAGATGTATTGTTTTATTAGTTTCATTGATAACTCAAACAACTATTTTGTTTTATTCAATTGCATTGATAAATAAGGGTAGACGGTAAACACTTATTTATCTTACGCTCATAGCATGATACAGTCACAAATTCACAATCACAAGTCCAAAAACCGTAACGACAAAAATCAAAGTAAACGTCGAGACAAAAAAAAAATAAAAGAATGTCGATGTTTTTTTACGTAATTCAGATCCTGCTTGACGAGGTAGTAAATAGCCACGAGTATAATTAATCACTATGTTTTAAATTCACGAATAAAATTTATAAACGCCAAGCGCCGATTAATTATGTAAAAAATCCATCTATATAGAGGATTGTAGTGCTTAAAAAGCTCCTTTATAGAGATGGAACAAAGTAGCAATCAATTTGAAGTGCAATTTAAGTACCTACGCAGTATATTAAGATTCAGGTCATCTAGTGCGTTCTAGTCATTGCAAATAACAACTAAACAGGGTGTAAACGGACCCTTCACGAAGCGGGCAACCATGCATACTGTACAAGTGTACATCAAATTAAGTAACTGTACGCAAAAATTATTGCTGGGAAACGACTTTTTTTTTGGAGTGAAAAATTACTCTTTACGGTAAGACTCAATGTAATGCACTCAAAATATTGTGCTGATTTATGAATTGAATAGTATGGGGGTCGTGGAGGTGTTTAAAGTAAAAACTTTATATTAAAAACATGTAACAGAAAAAAAAAACTTGTGAAAAAGTCAAAACTTTGACCCCCAATATGTCCGTAACTAGAAGGTTCTCAGGTCTAGAACAAAAAAAATATCGCAATGACGGGGAGAAAAAGTGTATTTCGGCTTCGTCAAAGGTCTTGTTAGGTACTAACTAGTGCACACATAAAATAAATGCGCCCATAGGTACTAAAGGTGCAAAGAAAGTAATTAATAACTTTTTCCAATCATGTGTCATCCAGAATATGATAACATTTTTGTTCATTTCACACCTACGGTTGATATAATTAAGTACCTAATTATCTACCTATCTAATTTAATGACACATTCAGTAGGTCAATGTAAAAAGTTCTTCAGACTTATTCAAATAAATACCGTATTCTTTACATTTATTTACGTCGAACGATTTCACGCAGACATCAAGAATTTTTTACTGAAATTGATGACCTGAAGCGGAGTTTGTCACTTTGTCACAAACCCGACGTAAACGACTATAAGTAATGGTTCAAGATTTATGTTAACTACAGATTAATTAACTTACGGTGCTATTAATGGCTTAGGTATTTATATAACCGCTTTATCGTTCGACCACACAGAGGTCCAAATCGCAATAACACTGGGCATAAAAAACGTCGCGGCAAAAAGCCACGAGTCACCTTGGAGGCGGGTGTAAGGAACTCAGGTAGTGAATTGCTTCATTTTGAGTTATTTGGACCGCTATTTAACGTTATAATGTGATTCGATAAAATGGAACGTACGCTCGGACGTGACGAACAGTAAATGTATTGTTGTTGAGTTTTTGATGGTCTTTGGAACGAGGCTCGTTTGTTACCGAGGTTACGTAAAATAGGTAGCGTAAACTGAACGTAACTTTTATTTAACTAATTTATGATGAGAATATTGAATTGCGCGACTTTGAGCTTTAATTTGATTGATCCTTTTTAGCTTATTGTCAAAACTGTATCGGTCGTTCTTCCTAATCATTAATCAAACATTCCTAGTAACCACATTCTTAAAATCACAAAAAAATCGAGCACCACATTCTTAATTTCTGACCAAGATAAAGTTACTTATAAAAAACATAAACTGTTTTAAGATAATCAATAGCACGTAAACGTGTCGTCACGGCTACCTGTGAAATTAGTAGCCGCGACGAAGAAATTTATTTGTGCCGGTAGACGCATTGTGTCCACACGTTTCGGACTATTGTCCACTGGGCGCTGGCCAATTTGCGTTTCGACTGCATTAGGCACCTTGCCGTGCAATTGATAGAATAATATTGTTTTAGTTTACAGGTATCTTTTGAAAGATTAAGAAAAAAAAAAGGTGTAAAAAAAACTAAAGTGCCAGGTTGATTTGGATTTCGGTTCTTGGGTTCCATTGATATTTGTATTGGCGTAGGATCTGTTTTATTCATTTTTGTTGTTACAGTCCTGTTGTCACATCTCATCCTCATAATCAAGAAAATGAATTATTTAATAACATTTTTCATGTTTCCGCTGCCATAAAATAATAAAAAATAAAAAAGCTCACACTCATGGTATCTTTAATGGCAGCTGACATGAAGAAATGTTTTTAAATCGATTGCCTTTCAGGTTTTAGACAAAAAATCATCTGGACCAAGATAAAAATGAGGGGATTTTGGATTTTGCGAGTAAACTACGGAATCCAAAAAGTCGTCGAGACGTTGAAAAAATAGTACAAGAGTACGCGGACATAAACACCTTAAGTCCGATGACAATGCGTAAAGTGTTTTTATGACTCCGTAAATATTAAGTGTCCCAAACAAAAAAATATTCGTCAACAGGCTTTGTTTGCAGGTGTCGCGTATTCTTATAAACCTTTTAAATATCGAGGTGTGAAATTAGTACTAACGAAAATGCATGGGTCTCTTATAATGGTATTTTGATATTTACTCTGCAGTTTTGAATACGACAATAGTGGCGACATAAAAGCTATTTGTGTACTTGTAGGTTTATCTATTGATTGGAAAACAAACATTTTATCGAGGTGGTGCAGATACTGGCGACCCCCTGGTACTAGGTCCCCATGGGAGCTGATGGCGCTGGGCAGGTATGTTTTATTATAACAACCAGGACAGAAGAGCTTTAACTTCTACAATTAGGTAAGTAGGTTTATTCGAATTTGTATCGAAGAAATGACTCGTCGTTCTTAGACCATTTCTTAAAGATAAAAAGCTTTTTAAGAATTTTGATGAACCGCGAGGCAACAACTGGTACGAATATTAAATGTAACACAACAGTTCGAGTCGATTGTTGACGCACTCGTAAACATCGAACAAACTTTTGTTCGATTAAGAATCGATTATGCACTTGAACTCCAAGAATTCAATTACATAGTTGACGTGCATTTTCTTGATCATAACATTGAACGGAGCACAACAACTATAAATAATTGATAGATATTGAAGATATTGCAATCTCAATGTTTCTCAATAACCGTCACTCCAGCATTCCATTTATTTGACATCATTGTTCATATTGTTGGAGTGTTACCATGAAGGTCTGCGCATTAGGTCGGGGTGGAGCGTTTACCCCCGCGCGTGTCGTGGGAGTGCCGGACGCGTGCCGCTCCCATCACGCGATACACCCCGACCCGATTGATCAGTGTTATTTGTTGCGATATTACTGATATTAGTACACTCATTGTGTACATGCGGTTAAGTGCTGTTCAAAACAATAGTTCGAGCGCTCTATAAACCCTTTGTGGTTCCGTTTAAAAATGGGGCTGCGTTGGGATTATTTGAAATTAATTTCGCATAGTCATTAAGCGATTGTAACGATGGTATGGTGTTACAGAAACAATCAAATCCTTTAATTAATAATTAAGCTATCCGATTATATAGCAGGAATACGTATTTATTTACGTCTAATAACATTAAATTGCAAGCTACGAAACCCAATATCCTCGCCAGAGGCCATAATGAACCCTCATACAATATTGGCTAGCCGTTATTGTTCCTCAGCGTGTGCTTATTGACAGAACAAACAGTTCGATTCGTGTGATACCCTCGGCTCCCACGGGAGGGCGCGAGAAATCCCTTAATTCGGACAGTGCAGGTGCGGGCTCATTACGCGCTTTTCCGGCACGTGGCGGCGCGTGCACTGCGCACATATCGACTTTAGTTTTAGGTCGAATGCGTTGCACGCACTTAGAGTATTACTTTGATCGACGTAGATTAATGGTTGAGTGTTTTATATTATGTACTGGCGCCTGTTATGTAGTATATAGGCGGGTAAAGGTAGGTATTTCCGTGACTATTGTTGAATTACTTGTAGAAGCATAATAAGCTTCTGTCTTTGTCTTTTTCTAACATTCTAATTATGATATTTGAGGATTTCTGTGGAATGAGCTTATGTATCTGTGGACATAAATGGGTTATTACTGTTTTTGAACTTGTTCCCTTTGCTTTGTCATACTCGGTCTTATTCTCACACGTCTTATTTTCGTACAATGTATCGTTTCATATTATTACGGTCATATTTTTGTTTAAGGCCCAAAATATTGAATGTAACACCCATTTCACAGTCTGACTCGCCCCGTTTCTCACGTTGTTTGAACCGGAGCCACAAAATTCCGAATAAGGTTGGAAAATTCAAAGTTCCGATGGGAAGCGGAGATTTCTCGTGTGAATACTGCGGCGTGGGAAGGTTGGTCGGCTGGGTCGGGTTGCTCGGGTGGCTCGGGTCACAGGTCGGGATAATTACGAGCGAAACCGAGCGTCGACGCACGCGCATCTCGGCGGGGTGCAAGGAGGATCATCGGCTGATATTGCACTCCTGATTGCAGGTTTAATGATTGGTTATTGTTGAGTATGCTTTATGTATGCTATTGAAGTTTAGGAGTTCGGCAGAGGAGGACCAATAACGTTCTTTGGATACCATATTCTTTGTTATTGTGCCTAAGGGTGATATGAGAGCATTACTTTCAGAAACACGAAACGACAGTTATTAGACGATGCCTTCAATATCTCCAACCTACAAAATCTGAATAAGACGTTTAAATCGATTGATTGATATGTTGGGGGATTCTTTATCCCTTTGACTGACCTCATACTTGTCCATAAAACATAACTTTCACAGAACTAGCTATTAACCAAAAATTACATAGGAATGCTCCAGTCGTGAGAATGATGGTGTTCCCAAAGTAAATCGCGGCATAATTTAGTTGCGAGCATCGCAGGCGCAGCCGTGAGATAGTAGGTGTTCCTGTGTGAAGCGGCCCGTGAGAGACGCACCGAGAGGTCACGAACATACACGAACATCAGTAAATATACCACGACTTAATATTGGTAATGAGCCAAGAATTACGAGCCGACGGAATTTAATGCCCGTTAACACGCATCTTATCCTTGTAGCGCCTTCAGGTGCCGCATGATTTAAGTGCTATTGATTCTAACAAGTTGGAGAAGCTCGTGGTTAAATAATAACAGCCGCTCGGGTCGAGGTCGAGGGTCGAGGTTAAGCCGTGCTTGCCTAGGTTGGTGCTGTGGATGGGTGACCACCCATTACATACCGAATTTCTTCCGTCCTTCGGAAAGCACGTTAAGCTGTTGGTCCCAGGTGTCATTTGTAGATCTTTGACAGTCGTTAAATAGTCAGTGGCCCAAAAGTCTGACAACCAGTCTTACCAAGGGGTATCGTATTACCCAGTACTAACTGGGTTGTGGAGGTCAGATAGGCAGTCGCTTCATGTAAAATGGTCACTGGTGTTCAGCTGCATCCGGTTAGACTGGAAGCCGACCCCAACATGGTAAACCCCCAAAGGCTAGGCAGATGATGATTCTAACAAGTCGGCAGTAGATACAAAATCTATTAATCCGATCAACAGTGGTACAATTTCAGATTTAGAACTGCTCTTTTTATAAATCAATGGCAACACCAATTTGATATAGCCGTCTCGTTTAACAACCCTGTCTAGAGATTAATAACATGGCTCCCATAGAGGCGAGGGGTTTTAATTCGCAATAAGCGTAAAAGGCATTTAATAATGCAGACGTCTGTCCACGTGCGTGCATAGTGAACAAATACCTAGCAATCGTAGTAATGAAGGCGCGGGGGTGGGGGTGGGTGGTGAGGGGAGGGGGTGTCGCGTGGCGGACACGTGACAGTTTTACATTACCGCCCGCCGCTCGGGGTGATTTACATTCGGTTTTTTCGTTACATTTCCACTGATTAAAAGACAACATTATATTAAATTGATAGCGAAAGTTATTGATGGTTGAAAGCAATGAAATGGTTTTTTTGTACATAGAATTTAAAGTAAGGTAACAAACAGGGTTTGCAGTATTCGAATTTAGCAAAGGTTCATCTTTTTATGTAAATATAACCTCTTCAAATGTGAGTTTCATTCAAAGAATATATTTATTATTAATCAATACAAACAAAACAGTCGTGTCAAACATAATCGGTGAGCCACAAATTAAGCATTGCTTGTATCTTGTGGCTCAGGAGTGCGAGCGTAAAATTATAGGCACAATGCTAATTCATTAATGAAGCCTTAGAGTATTTTTGAATCTAAAACTGTATACCTACGTCATGAGATTATTTCTGAGCGAATGTCTCGATTTTGATTACCTAATAGAGTTCTTGACTACGTCAGCAAATCTCGTTCGAAATAGCCTTATTTCCTGGTTTTCCTCCGTTATAGAAGCGTGACGTCAAACAGATTCAACTTATAGTTAAAAATAATTCTGCCCTTTATTTCACAAGCAACAAGCTTCAGGAGGTACCTTGGCGTTACGTGAATGATCACATTTTTCACCGACTGTTGACATTCTTTATGTATTATGTGACTACATGCCTGGACTAGAAACTCAATTGTTACCCGCTGAGAAATCGCAAGAGTACGTGAACCATTAAACAAAGAACCCACATAACGATGTCAAAACGAAACTCCCACAGATTTATAACAAAAACTGTGTCGATTTTCCCACAATCGTTGTTACAATAAAGGCTGGGGATCAAACGGATTGGATCACCCTGTGCGCGTGGACTGACGTCACCCCGCGAATGCAAACCAATATACAAAAAGCTCCAATTACATACAAGGGTTCTCTTCGAAGCTAGAACAGCGAGAGGTCTAAGTAAGCTGGAGGGCTGCAATGTTCGTATGGGGTGTTTTGACATGGCGTGGGAGCCGCCTCTATTGTGAAGGTACTTAACTCTGATAAAGGAACTATAGGACCATTAGCCGGATTCGTTTTGCTCATTCGTTGTCGCTGATGAATGGACATTGGATTATGATACGTAAAGAGATTTCGATAGAGGCACGAAGCTGGAACGAAAGCGAACCACGCGGCAAGATTAATGTTAGCGAATATGATAAGTTAGTTTGTTGTTGTACTTTCTGTGCGCATTTACTGTCTAGGTAAGAAGTACCGAGTAGTAAGTAGAAGTAAGAACCTCCTTCCCCCCCCCCCCCCCCCCCGTATTCCGTGTTGCGTTTTTATTTTCTTTTTTTTTGTTATCGTCTGGGATTTTTTCATGTTTAGTTGTAAACCGTGAAAGCTTAAAACAGTAGATATTCATATTGCAATGATTACATAATCGTATATACCTCAAGTTATCGGATATATTTATGGTAGAATTAATTGATTTCGTTTTGCAAACATGAGATCTCACTCTAGATTACGCATACAGTTCCCAACAAAACAACCGAAGATCGCTATCAATGCCTTATCATATTTTTGCCTAAACAATAAAAAAATCGCAATACATACAAGTTGTCGTGTTCACAAGACTAAACCCCATTCACAAAACCAATGAACCGTGGAAAGTATTATTGAAATTTTCGAGCACCTTTTAACGCGATAATAGTCAGGCCAGTCCCGGGGTGAAAGCCAGGTGTATGGGTACGATATCTTGATTCACTTATGAGGGCTTTATGAATGTCGGTTTTTTTGGTGCAAGAACCGCCCTTAAACCTTTAGCGTCAATTATTCGTGACCCTAATTGCAGATGATGTGATACGAGCGTATTGTGATGCAGTTGACGGCGCTATTGCTTTATTTGAGGAGCTGTTTTTTTATTCTCGGCTGCTGTGTAAAGCAGTTGTTTGGGGTTTTTAACTTTGTTTGCTATTGTTGACTTTCTTAGACGTTACCCACATTGTTGTAACGTTGTTTTCTCATGTTGGTCTATTGGACAGATGTTCGTTACTAAATGCTGGCTTTGAATCGTTTTGGGAAATACTTTGGAGCAGTTTGAAATTCAGCCGTCGTTGTGACTTCAGTTGAGAGATAGAGAGCAGCGGTGGCCCAGTGGTGGAGACCCCGACTTACGCAGCAGTAAGTCGTGGGTTCGAACCCAGCTAGGCACATTACTTTGTGTAAGTTATTTCATCACCACTGCTCTCAAAACGGTGAAGGAAAACATCGTGAGGAAACCGGCATGTTGTGTTGTTGTGTTGTGTTGTGTTGTCCTAGAACCAAAAATTCGAAGACATATGACATCTACCAACCCGCACTGGGCCCGCGTGGTGGATTATAGCCCATTCCCTCTCATAGAGAGGAGGCCTGCGTCCCAGCAGTGGGAAAATTAATAGGCTGATTATGCTTATTATGCTATGCTATATGCTATGTGACTTCAGTTCGACTTATAGGACGAGCTAATGTAACCGAAAGTTCATTCAGGTTCTAGTAATAAAATAGTAGCAAAATTATACCACGCCCACTTTTTTAGATTGGTCTTTGGAAAATGCCGACATTCACATCATTGTCGACATCTACGGTTTGTTATGAATGACATCATAGGTACTTGAAAATCATTGAGCCTATCATAATAAATTGGCCAGTTCAAGATGTGAACTAAAAATAGTACATAGCTCCATTCATTAATTGTCTTACTTGTTGCGTGACTCACCAATTTATCTCAGTTTTGGCAACAATTAGCTATGATTATAATTGTATGACATAAGACTATTCTTCTTTTATCTTTAGCGCAGTCTTGATACCATGTTATTGGCAAACTGAAAAGTTCGTAAGGGTCGTGTGGTCATCTAACATAAAATGAGCATTCATTAAACAGTCTACTGCTTGCCTAAGTCGTGTTCCAAAGAGCGCCATAGCATTCTCAACCTTACAGTCTTGTCTAAGAACTTATTTACAACCACCGACTGTACTAGACCTTGGCACTTATCAGTATGGTTTTTTTTTGATAGGTGGTTTTCATTGATAGCTGTCTAAAATAGTCTTGATAACAATTTTGACCGTTGCGGAAACTACCAAAAATTGCTCAGTTGCATATGCTTAGGCAAGCTGCTAGCCCAGCTCCCCTATAAAATCTGCAGCCCAGTTGGTCTGTATGTGAATCGCGGTGCGTTGCTTTTCACACCGTGCGGCAAATCGCAGCTGCGACGGACACTCGCGCGTACAGCTGCCGTCGCGTTTGTATGCAAACGCCCTAATAAACTAACACTTTTTATTACTTGGCGCTCTATGGGCGTATTATGACCTCGTAGATTACAGCGCTAATCCCGGTAGATAAGACGCCTCCAGTGCAAAGAATGGAAGACCTTGAGAAAGAATAAGGAGTATCTTATGGAATAGTTCCCAAGGAACTTTTGAGCCTATTTTGCTATTGTTTACTTAGTACTGAAAGATTGCATTTTGGCAGTATGGTGCATATTTTACTGTCAGCTGTCCATGTGAACGTCCGGAGGTCCTTCGGGACGTAAGTCAAGTCTGCTAACCAAATTTTGTCGCAATGGTCTATCGTAGACACTGTTGATTTTGACACTTTAGTAATTTGCTTATTGAATGACTTTTTCCAATGGCGTTCTACTGACACTTCATTAGAATAATGTTGCAGCAGAAGCCTCAAATAAGTAGCTATATATGGAAGAATTATGCTATTTCATATTCATCGTAAACAAAGGAAAATCGCGCACTCTCGTCACTGTCAAGTCTTTATCTCGACAGCAGTGCAGAATCACAGATGAGCACATTAAACAGTATCTGAAGCGAATGTGTTCAGCTGCGGGGCATGTGGGCATGTGCCGCTCGGACGAGGTCCACATGGCTGGCTGCTGGTCCAGATGACAGAGCTCCGTTGTTGAGCTATATCTGTGCGCGCACGTGGCGCACGCGCAGACGCGCAGGGCGGCCCGCCCTTACGTGTGATACATGAAGACTTCGCTGTTTTGTACTTATTTAAACGTTATTTTGGAAGCGAAGATTGGAGTAAGAAACGATACTGTTTTATGTATATTGTTACGTTTATTACCGCGTCTTAACAATCGGGTGAAATCGTCATCTTTACGGTACAGTCTATACGACAACCATAAACTTATATGTGTCTTGTCTCTAGTCTTGTAAAAAGTCAGTATGGCTGTGTAAATCTGTCTCTCTGTCTATTTTTACAGTTAAATTGTCAAAGAAATATTTCAAGTGTAGTGCAAGTACATGCTTAAACTTTGGAATTCTGAGAACTTGAATTTTTCTTTTAAATGTTGGTATATTTTTATTTTCAAACGGTACAGTCTAGCTAATCAAAAACAGTCATAAAGGTAATACCTACTGCACTTGTATACATACAATGTCGTTCAGGTGATCACGATCATATAATTTTATAGCGGCTTTACGAGTTGGTTTTGACTCAAAATACTTCAAAAATAGATTCTAATTTCAAATGTTATTAAAGGTGGCCAGTGTTTAATAGTGTTGTTTTTCAACGGTAGCGTTCCGGTTAAAGTTATTAACTAAAGTGGTAACAGGAGTTGTCCGATATTTAATATGCTGTGCTTCATGAAAATTGTTAGGAATTAATGGAATCACAATAACAAAACAACATTCATCACGATTGTATTGTATTATGCAGAGTCTAACCTGGCATAAGTCCTGTATCCGGAAAAAATCCTGACGGAAAAACGCGATAACTTTGAACGTCCTGGGAATCAAACTCAGGACCTAATGACAAGCACTAGCAACCACAACATTTCGACTGAATTTGAGGACGAGAACTAAATTCATTGTTCTAAATTGATGTCCAAGTTCAATATTGTGTTTGAAGTGCAAAATAAATTACAAAAGGAAATATTTTATTTTCTCGAGTGTAAGTAAATACAATACAAGTATATTAGTAGTTCTTTTGAACAGTATTAATAAATATATTCTTTGAAACCATCTTCTGTAACATTTGGTCCGCCTGCTTAGAATGGAGATTTGACTAAAGATAACTCGGCAGAACTGTGAGCGACTTTACAAAATGTAAATCTGCGACACACATGCGCTCTCTTCGACGTTTTTTTATAAACACAATCCGTAAATATTGTGATTCCTTTACTAAAGCATGGCTTGTTAGTTACGGTAGCGGATTTTTTTACCTAAGCTACACGATAAAGTAAATATTGTTAGAAATAGATGTTTTTATTCAATTTAGATGTGTAGGTATGTAATAGGGAGTTTCATATAATGTATACCATTGTGTGCGAATCTGATAAACCTTTATTACTTCAATAAAATTCAACGGTATTACGATAAAGTATGATGTACTCGACAGGTGTGGAATGTACTGGATTTTGTTTTATTGCCTCAAATATTATGGATACCGTAAATCAGTTAGGTATCGAAACGATTTTATCGTGGCTGAACAAAAGTGCTAGGTTGCAAGGTTGCAAGATTCGTAGCAATTTTTAAGTTCTTCGAGAAACTTTATTACTGGTGTTGTAAGACCCCTGCTGGCCCTTCCCTACCAATAGTTCCCTGAATAATAATATTCTAACGAACAAGAAGCTGGACTATAAATGGCTTGATTGATATCACCTAACAAAGTACGCACGTGAAACATTTCACATCTGGGCACATTCAGAGCTCATTGTCGGACCCCCGGCATTTCGCCTGATTAATGATAGCAACACTGTGTCAATATTTGCATAAGAAACGGACAAGAAAGGAACTTATCATCCCGCAGATCTCGCCTGCGTGCATTTGATGACTTTCGTGTTGAATTACGCTTAAGTTTGTTGGCATTTTTTGATTTTGAATTCTATTTTGCTGACTGTAACACCCTATTTTATTCGCCAACTTATCGTTTGACGCATTTGATTGAAAAGGGATCTTAAAGTGGTCCAGTAAGATTCACATTAGAATGAGTGCTGGCAAGTCCAAGATGCGACGCAGACGTCAAGATCCGATGTAAACTCGTCAGGCGCGTCAATAAAAATATTCATTGGCTCACACTCTATTTAACAGTTGATGAGACAACCCTGCGAGATTTATCAAGGATGTGCCAGATAGTGTTTCTTGAAACCCACAATACTAAACACGTACATACATTTTACTGGTGTACGTGGAGATGCTATCTAACTGTACACCGTGTCTTGTTTGCATAACAAGTGTCTCAGAAATAACTTTAAGGATCCATTTTGTCTTCTAACATTTGAAGCAGGAAACATTACACATAAAACTCAGTCGTTAAACTCCTTATCTAAGTAATCAGAATATCGTTACTTCGTTAAACTTATCAATAGGTAATAAGTGCGGTGACTTGAATCATAGATAATTAATATCATGATTTATTATGTTGTTTTTAATACCAGCATAGCTTCATACCTAAGCGAGAGCTCAGTGCAAAACCGGTGCAAATATATTGAGAGGCGAAGAAAGGAAAAAAATCATTTTAGATTTCTGCGCTTGCGCCACCCCTAGACTTCGTAAGAGCGGTCCACATAAGCGGGCTGATTGATGCAATGAAAAATGACGCGACAATGTTTTGAGAAATTGCGTGCTTGAGAGGGACAGCTTTGTAGCGGACACAGAATAGGATTTTATTACTTGCATAATTGAATACACGCGATACGCACCGGACCGCGGGAATACTTTGTATGCCTTTTGTATGACACTTGATTAGGGAGATCACCTTCGCTTTCCGCATATGATGTCTGAAAAGAATATCATTTATCTGCGTCTTATTTTTAGGAGTCATTTTGTTAATGTCATTCATGGACCTTGTGAATGAGTACATATATTTAATACACAGCATGTTAATACGATGCTTTATCATTGTTGACATTTAGTACAGCGCGAACAGCGATCATGACTACTCATTAAAATTGAAAAGCAAACTTCTGTACGAGGTCTTTCGAAAGATTTTCGTAAGTCATGCTATTATCGAAGATTGATACTTGGACCAGACAGAACTAACGATTAGCGGCGCGCGGTCATTTACTATTGCCTCACTAATAAGCTGGTGGAAGCGCTGTAATGACGTCGCGAACATTCGTCACCGCGCGGAGTGACCGACTCCCGCGCAGGTGTCCGACCACAGCCTCCTGTCTACTGTCTCCACTCATTTGTTTGCGTCAAACGACTGTTATTTTCGACCAGCTCATTTTACGTGCGCTCCACATATCCAATCTATTATAAGTTTTCTTTTTCAGTTCAATAACAAGTCTGAATGATTGAGTAACCTGAAGAAGTTTTTATGCGGTACGGAATCTTCCAAATTGAAAAATAAATTAGAATCTTTCGTTAAATAGCTGGTTGATGACAAGGGTTTCACATAAATTGTAGTTTAGTGGCAGTTCACCACATTGGTTGTGAGTTGGTGAAAGCTCAAATGCCTCTGTTAAGTTTCATAGAGATCTTTCTTACTGTATATTTGACCGTGTAGTTCTTCAAACAAGAGGAGCTCGTGGCTAAATAATAACAGCCGGTCGGTCTTTAGGATAAGCCGTGCTTGTCTAGGTTGGTCTGTGGACGGGTGACCACCCATTGCATACCGAGTTTCCTCCGTGCCTCGGAAAGCACGTTAAGCCGTTGGTCCCGGGTGTCATTTGTAGATCTTTGACAGTCGTTAGGTAGTCACTGGCCCAAAAGTCTGACAACCAGTCTTACCAAGGGCTATCGTGTTACCCAGTACTAACTGGGTTGTGGAGGTCAGATAGGCAGTCGCTCCGTGTAAAAGACTGGTATTCGGCTGCATCCGGTTAGACTGGAAGCCGACCCCGACATAGTCGGGAAAAGGCTAGGCAGATGATGAGTCTTTCAAACAAGTAAGAGTTTATAATGACGTCAATACAAATGAAAACAAAAAGATTTCACTTTGTTGAACACCTGAGCAAAGATTGTCGTCGGGACAAAGATCTATATCCACAGACAAAGACATCCGTGTACCAAACATACTGGAGTCTAGACACGTGTGCTCACTGCGCAGATGCAAATAATTACCGGCACCTAACAATTATGAGGAATAAGGAAACAATAAGAGATTTACTGCTGCAGTTTATTGGTGGCCGCCCGCGCTGTTCTGTTTGACGGAAACGCTGCCACATTTGGCCATCACCTTTCTTTAGAAAACTATAAGCGCTAGTTGTAAAACATTTCATAAAACAGTCGTTATCTCGCCATGTGCACTGCAACTGCTGGGTTCTGTTCCCATACCGGTGCACGTGTAAGGAAGCTAGTTCGCAAATCTGTGCGACACATTGGCGGCGTTATCAGAGAACTGACGCACATGGGGACTGGTGATAACATTGTGAGGGTTTGTTTGTGCTCGCTGAAGCTTTCGATTTAACTTAAAATTTTCAGTTTCAGTTGAGCTTCTGTTTTAGGTTTTTCATGATTATGATGCACTTGGAATTTCAATTAGACTTTCCTGTTACTCAGAACGATATTTTTTTTACCAAGACGGATCTTATTAAGCATAACACATTATAGGTAGGAAAATCCGCTATTCTGATTTTATGATAGTCATATTTTTTAATTAGTTAGCTAAGTTAAGATACTATAAATTTTATATACCTTTTTACATAGGTATTAATAATATTAATATGATAATGTGTTTATTTAACCAATTAATGTTACCTAAAATCGCCTGAAACACAGTATTACCTAGTTCAGACACAAATCATGGTTGAAATTGACATAGATTTAAGAAAAACTGTAAACGTTGTACCTTATATTTTTTTTAAAATATTTTTTTATTATTATCATAACAAAATACCGAACGAAAATAATCCACAATCGTAAATTAACATTCATATTTTCAAACAATAGCCTTATCTTATTAATTATTTTTATCGAATGTACTGGTAATAATCGTAAAACTACGTGGGCAAATGTCCTGAGGTGAGCACCATGTGACCCGAATTCGTCGGTACATTCAGGTGCACTGCATATTGTGTCTATTGTTGTTAATCAGGCTTAAGATAATGAGCTAATCTAATGAGTAAATCATTGTTATCTACAGCACCTCGTGTGATACTAGGTACGAGTTAGGTACCCAGTGTGTCATCCCCTGCACCTGCTTAATTATGTTATTTGTTTCTGCGTATCAGGTATGTTTCGTGGATTTTGTCTGTGATAAGGATAAGGTCAGTCACTTGTAGGTAATTTAGTACATTGTTATTTAGTGCATTGTTGATTATTTGTTAAGTACATTACAAAGTTAAATTTCGGACGGCACGGTTGGCGCAGTGGCTGAGCGATTGACTGCTGCGCTTCGTGTCGCGGGTTCGATTCCCGCACGGAACAAATATTTGTATGGCTTACAGGTAGTTGTTCCGGGTCTGGCTGTTTGTGTATGTGAGCTTAAATGTTTGTAAACGCACCCGCGATACAGGAGAAATTCCTAGTGTGGGGCAACATTTTATGTAATAAAAAAAATAATAAAAAAAGACATTTCACACAGCATTTCACGAACGCTGCGTGCTGGGACAAAGTATCTTTACAGTAGAGTGTTGATCCTTTACTGTCTATACGATTTTCAGCAGTGTTTACTCCTCTTACCACTAACCATTTATAACATAACGCCTATAATCCCCGGAGGGTTAGGCGGAGCTGCTCTTAATAGAATAAATTTCGCAAGTTTATTTTAAGTCCTATGTAATAGTTGGAAAGTCTATTGCCATCGACCAGGCGCAAATCCAGACTCCGTGGATGCTACGGAGAAATTCCTGATGGAAAAACCAAATAACACTTTACCCGACCCGGGAATCTCACCCAGGACCTCATGCTAAGCAGTCACGCTTGCGATCACTCGCCCAACAAGGCAATCAGTATACTGTGCGTCTTTTCAAACGTAAATACAATTTTAAAAGTTTGATCAGAAAAACTGAATTTGACCGGTTTTCATTCGTTCATTGAACTGACATAGAAGGCTTGCTCTTTGTATATAAACAAGACAGGCACATAGCCTACAGCAATATTAGATGACGCATAACAAATCGCATACATTACATTTTATCCGGCAGTGTAATAACCATGAGTTCGGTCGACAGATGTGCTGTGATAACGTATCACCGTAATAAGAATGGCAACTGTTGCGATACGCTGCCGTAATTGCTATGCCATCGTGTTGAAACAGTACTCCAAACGTTATCAATCCTTGCTGAACTGCTGGTAACTCTTGTGCCTAATTACGTCCCTGGTTAATCCCGAAACATATTGATTAGATTGTTACGGCCGTACAACAACTATACCTGTTAGTAAAGAAAATGAAGGTTAACCAACCATGTTCAGATTAAAAGGGAATTAGTAACACATTTTATATCTAGACGGTTTCAAGTTCATGTCTACCACCACCACTTTTTCAAACATTTTTTTTTTTTTTTTTTAAATTTATTTTTTCTTTTTTTTACATATTTTTATTTTAAATTTATTTAATAAACTAAACTAGCAACAAACTGTAAAAGGGCATCGCAAAATTAGCCTCAACGCTGTCAGCTGGTAATGTGCCCAAGAACCGTTGAATTTAAATATTAAATTGTTAAAGAAAAACTAAATAAAAAGGAAAAAAAAGTACTAAAATAATTGAAAAATTATCGATAAAAATTGGGGTTACAAAATACATATAATTCTAAATTTTCAATACACAAAGTATATTTCCATGTTTGAGTATTCAAAATTCAAATCAAAGCACTCAATTTGTAAGTTGGCATCCACAGGTACGTTTCTTGATTCATTTGTGTATAACGACTACTTTTTGAACGAGCATAAGTGCACTTGTTACATAATCCCCTAACATGAATGTGGATTTCAGATAGTTTATGGAGTATAATAAGGAAATGCGCTACATTCGCGACCACAACTGCATAATGTACTAAATTGTGAATAACTACCGATAAGATTTAGATGTGGACTTTATCCATTCACTGATATATTTCCTTCTGTAGATCCGTTAGGACATTATTCATACGATTTGTTATCGAATGTTATGCATTTTTCATAATTTTTAAGTGAGTAACCAAATAAACCCAATGAGACATTTGTGACTTAGTCAAACACGAAACAATCTGTAATGATTTACCTGAACCGATTAAGAACTGCAAATCGAGGACAGATAATCTTTTGGCGAACAATAAAACATTTGAACAATAAGGCATTATTGTACTAGGAGCGCATACATTCAAGGATGTTCAGTCCCACACGTGCGATCGTGCGTACAGCTGCGAGCACGTGTGCTGTGTATCATCTGGAGAATCCTACGCATCTACCCAGGTGGCTTCGTACTTCTATATGTATTCATTTGGGACTAAAATATACAACTTATTATTTGATTATTCAATGAAGAGTGTGGCGTTTTTTTTAGTATCTGAAGAAATCGTGGACTTTGCTGTCATAAATACGCGTTAAAATTACAATACTTACCTACCTAATGTTGGAAATATTCCCACTGAAGAAAAAACAGGGAACAATCAAACAAAACTTTTCAACTCTAACATATTTTCCATTTTGTGAAAGCAGATGTTAAGCAATAAAACCATCTGACTTTACAAGCGCTTATCTGTAAAACAATGGAAATGCCCAATAAGTCCCGCTGCAAATCCCCCATGTGTTTTGGTAGTAGGTTCGTATCGTAAAAATATAAACGAGTGTTTCTTTCACTAACAAATGTTTCTTCGGTTCTCACGTCCATGTGGACTGCAGGATTTTGGGCAATCGTCATGGAACACCAAGAATCTGCTTTGCACATGGTGACGAGGGGCGGCTCGTTAAATGTTTTGAATTCCAGTAATTTCGAAATTAAATGTACTTAAAATTGTTCTCATGTGACTAATTTGTGTGTCTAAAGTCTGAACACTGAGCTGTCTTTTGTTATTTTTTTAAATAAAGAACGAAACGTCAGGAGTTTCATCCGTTTGAAATATGAAATATGTAGGGTAATCTATTACAAAATTAAATTAATTCTTTGAATTCCAAACCACCTATTAAAATGTAAAGCGCTTTCCAGCTAATAAATATTCCAGCTAATTATGAAGAATAGCTGAAGTGTCGCTGGCCACCTATAAATATCCTCAATCATATTTTCGAGTTCACCTAAAAACGTCGGAATTGACGTTGCGTTGTCGAGAAAGGGCGACGGAGCGACGGAGCGACAAGGCGAAACTCTATATCTTCGGGACTGGACGTATCTCCGTGACAAAGTGGACAGTTTTACACGTTTTAAATAGACTTCTGAGGTGTCAACCTAGCTTGATACTTTCACATTCACAATATTACGAGACGTGCACTCAATTTGCATTTTTATTATGTAAGTCAATTAATCTAAATCCTTATTAGCCTCATTAATATCTAATGCGCAGTATTTATCGCTATTATCAAAGCACCTGACTCTAAATGTCGATGGATTTATTAAACAAAAAAAGCTAATATCAATAAATTAGCGATCTGAGATTGAATTGTACGGTTCGGAATTTTTATTAGTTTCACGTCTGTCTGTTTTAGAGTAAACGCTTCGTTATAAAGTATGACATTCGTATGGTAATGTCAAGTATATTTATGGGTGTCTATTGTCGTTAAAAATAATCATTCATTTGGTATAAAATAATATTCATTAACATCCGGCCGGACGGACCCGAGCTTTGTGTTCAGTGCGTGTCCAGTTTGCATAACTGTGTCGTGATTCGCCAATTCGTTTTTTTTTTCTACGAGATATCTGACATCATTGTTTGCTGCAGCCAAACACTAATCATGTAAATGTTAAGACGTGATTCTTTATTTAAACTGCGTACATCCTTGTTTTACTACGTACTCAAGTTACTTAACACTGTATATGACTAAACCCGCCATATACCGAAGAGTGGTATTTGTTTGGCAAGGCTATGATTCATCATGCAGTTAAAAAGTTAATGGTTGTTGAGATTTATATGCTTTAGTTACCACAAGCCATCCAACCAACTCGTAAATAATATTTGCGTGTATCATTTGTTATAGACCAAGGAGCATAAATATTCACGAATCTCCATCTCGAAGTACCAAAATATTGGCGCATGTGGGCATCGCATGTGCGTGCAAGACAAGGGCGCATTGAGAGCGATGCGCAGGCGCAGGCGGCGACAGCGACACCGCTGTGGAGCCACGTGCTGGACAGATTGATCATCACATGTGCTCTGCTCATACGCTGAACATATGAGCACTGTCTAGTGTTTGCTTTGATTCACCATCTATTATGTTGTTTCAGGTCAGAAGAGTAATAATTAATAAAGCTAGAATCGTTATCGTTGTACAAACGAGTTTGAAAAGGAACACTTTGCATATGTGAACAGAAGCTATATCGAGTTAACGCTCAGACGATCGAAAATTACTGTGTGAAACATGATTTGGCTGGAAAGAGGATGGATACTTACACGGCTGAAAGGGACTGACGATGACCTAGCACGTCGAAATAAATTGACATACTGACAAGAGGATTATGATTAAATACTTTCAATACTTAATTCTTCAAGTGTGCCACATATAACTCTTTACAGCTTGAAGGAGATCGAAAAGAAAATTGGAAAGTAATGTCGACATTAAGCTTGGCTTTATGGACATGAATCGAAAACCGGTACAGCTATAATCTGAAATGTGCCTGCCGAGATCTTAATGTTACTATTAACTAAACGTTTTATATAAAATAAACAAACGTTTTCAATATTCTGTTGTAAAAGATAATAACTAGATGGAAACACTTTAGCGATCGAGCAGTTTCTATTCAAGCGTTTTCTACATCAACTTACGGATTCTCTATGGTATTGGTGTCTTCGTTTCTAGTGTCGAAAGCTTTATTGAAAAATCAGATCGGACAATAGTGACGTCATTGGAGTAATCTCGCGATCTACGTCACGTTGAGTAACAAGCCATCGCAGATAGCGCACGCGCATCGCACAGAGACAATGGCGTTTCTTGATCCAGCGATACTGGCCCTTTGTAGTCGCCGACTGCAACTGGCAATTCTAACAGATGCTCACAATAGGCTGGATTCAATTGTATGCTAGCTTATGTACGTATAATCCTACATAATATTCTCATATCTGCCATTTATGTATGGCGTTCCAAACATTACCTCTTGATTTTCACACCGAATTGAGATTCGTTAAACACATTTAAGTTCCTAATCACTGATGAGTGATAAACAAAATGGCGTCATGTACAACCGACTATTTGTTTCTTTATTCAGAATTATCGGTATCAGGCACAACAATGGCCTTAAGAGGATAGGTCCACTAGATAACGTGGAATTACTTTAGTACGCATAGTTATTTCATTACGTTATCAGTCAGCATTTTATTAGTTCTTCTTTTAGTTGATGTTACTCTATATATAGATGCAGATACACCATGCATAGCAACCTTAAAAGCTAATGTCATAAGTACACACAAATGCGTAAAAATACGAAGACTGTTAAAAAGCTTTGAGTCTTTTTACACCTGGGCCCATAGACGTAGTGTCGATGACGCAATCATCCAACTGGACAATGATCCACCATTGTTGTATGCAAAAGAGGAAACGTGCTTCCGGGGCCAAGGTTTGTTGGCGTGCAAATTAACTAGGTAGCTACTTTTTGCAAGTCGTTGATGTGCTTGGTAGTTCATGGCCAAAATGGATAAGAAAGACAATACCTTCATTTTTCAGTTGACAAAATGGCGGTAGCTACGTGACAATTCAACATCTAAGGATGTACTGTACCTTACCTATGAATTTACAAATTGATGTTTACTAAGGACGATCTACTTCCAAGATCGGGGCCGCACTTAGACCGAAGTGGAAAATGAACAGTGAAAAGCTTTAAGTCAATTTTATGTTTCAGCTAATGAGTTATCTGTGTAACAGATGCCAGTTATTTAAACAGCCATCACAAGTACAGGGTAACAAATAATTCCTATACAACATCACGCTATGACACGTTGAGTATAAATAGTAGTTCTGGTTACTGTTAGGGGTGTCAGCAGAGAGGCACACGTGCCCTGAAGCGGCGCTGACGCAGCTATCCGAGGGCAGCTCTGTCAGTGTTTGTAAACATCTGTTGCACTCACTTTACTTGTTTTGCAGACTGAAATATTGTTGGTCGTTCACTATTTGACCGCTCTGGTTGTTTTTGTCAGTCCTGTATCTGTAACTTGTGTAAATTTGTGATTGACATTTCGACGTTTTGTTTTTAAGGGAACTGGTATGTTTTTGTACCTTTGGACCTCTAATTTGAATTCCAAAGGAATGTTTTCGATCTGATCACATAATCCTATTGAATCTAATAAATAAATTTTTCGTCAGGTGGTAACTAAATGTATGTAAATGTACCAAGTATGAATAGGTGTGAAATTCAAATGTGTGTAATATTCTGGATAAAAAAGGGCCACGGTTGTTTTGCGCGCGGCCAGCTGGCCACAGAGCGGCGTGAATTAGCAAGTTGATGGTGTGACGCAGGCGCCGCGCCGCGGCCCCAACCTCCGACCTGCGCCGGCGCAGTTAAACGTGCTACCTAATCATACTGATGTGGTATGTTTTTGCGAAGCTATTGTTGTGTCTAGAAAGTAAAAGCATAATTAGCAATTCATTAATAAAATAGGTTGTCTGACTGAGGAGAAATTTTGAAGACTTTTTTGAACTACATCACATTTTTATTCAAGATATTGCGAAATGGTAAAAAATACTTAGTAGTGGGGTTAAAAGTATGAATGTATCCTCAAAGTTTTTCTGATTGCCCTTGGCACCCCTGAAATGTACACTGACTCCATAATTCTGCTTTTTTTTACAAAATAATCATTTCAGCGGCCACATACGTCACCAGGTAAAACCACGTCTCTCGACTTTTTATTACACAAGAACGCACGATTCATTTAAAAAAAGTAAAGCGACTGCTGAATAATAACGAGTGTTTGTCGTGATACCTCAGCTCCGTGAGGGACCCATGTCTCGGTCGTGACCATCGCACGTGTACGGCAGCTGCACTGTCCCCTGTCCCTGCTGATCCAATTTATCGGCATTGAAATGTCACCTACTTATTGATATTCGGGAGATACTGATTTACTTACGTAAAAACATTGATTGATTGGACCTCGGTTTCTACAAGAACATTACGCAGTGTTCAAAAATCTTGAGACGTTTGACGCACTTACAAACTTGCCTTATGAGATTTCTCTATAACTGGAGCTCTGAAAAAAAGTCGCTCCAATACATTGTTTGGACGAGAAGTTCTCACACCAAACAGCTCTCGTGTAAAAGTAATCTTTTATTTAAGTGGTTTCGTCACATTTTGGAAGTGTCAACAATTTGTTTGACATGTGTCGGGGACGTTCGCTCGTAAAATCGGATATTTATGGCAAAATATATTGAATTTTAAACGGCATGCAGTTGCCGGGCCGAAATATCGCCACAGATTAGACGACCTGTTCAAATTAGTTCGACAAGTAATTAATTGGCGACAAGGACTGACAGCTAAAATTACGACAAATGACTTACACTGATTGTAATACTGTACAGTTGTCAATAAATTAATTATCTAAATTGCTACAGATGCGATAAAATCGTCGCTAAATTATACCCCACTCGCTGCCAAGACTGTATGAGGAACAGTGTGTTGGTTTCATTTGCGGAATATATTGCTGGTAATAATAAGACTAGGGTTTCCGATTTCACAAGATTAAGGATTGCATTCTAAAGGTAACGAATAGTAATTAAAGTTTGATTAATTGTTGTGGAGTTTGAGAGTTAATTGAGCTAAACAGAAAATCGGTAGATTATCGGTGCTTGTGGACAGCTACTCGTAATTTATTTGTTGCTGTGACCTAACAGGAGCTATTTATTCTACACTATTTTAGCTTTAAGTCTATTTGTCACATCTCTATCTACATCTATATCTACATTTTGGAACGCAAATAAATGAATATGTAAAAATAAGCAGAATAGATTTGAAAAAAAAAAACGATTCACTATTAAACACGTTAAGCACAACGTAACACAGCCACAGTATACAGAGACTTAAGCACTTAATCATTAGGAACAAATTTAAGTACCAAAACGAGTTGAAAAACGGTCGCGAAACTAATTTCACAACAAAGAGTTAATACAGAGAACACCCATAAAGTTTTTGTATGAACACCATTTTAATGTGACCACAAACAATCGGCTCGTCGTGTCCTAGTATCCGAAAGGAAACCTCGTAATTAGAACAGGGTAGTAAAATAACCATCAAACTTATTTGAGAGGAGTGTGTCGCTCTTAAACCTTTGCAAACCTTTTTACTGCTCAAAAAACAGTGGAATATCTCTAGCTTCCTGTATATAAGGCTGAAAATTCTATGTGAAATGCTTTTTAAGCAGCATAAATGTGGTGGTTGTGTGAACCAGCTACATAAATTAGGTTGTGTATGACAGAGCGCGTTGTTGCAAGATTTAACGATCGGAAACATCGACGGTGGGATTATTAAGTTAGTCATATGTAAGGTCAGGTATTTAACTACACTCATAATTATTGTATCCCTCGTATGTATTTATATTATGTTATGTTACTCATGTTATTTTTTTGGCAGTTTTTTTGCTGATTTTACGGGTGTTCGTTAAGGCCAAAAACATCAAGACTTGATGTTTTGTAGACAAAAGAAATATGTTTTTGTGAATAATTGCTTTGTCATCATCTGCCTAGCCTTTTTCCAACTATCTTAAGGTCGGCTTCCAGTCTAACCGGATGCAGCTGAATACCAGTATTTTACATAGAGCAACTGCTTATCTGACTTCCACAACCCAGTTAGTACTGGGTAGTACGATACCCCTTGGTAAGACTGGTTATCAGACTTTTTGGGCCACTACCTGTAACAACTGTCAAAGATCTACAATATAATTGCTTTGTAACGTAGTGATAACGCTGTTCAAGAAAAACACTTATGCAAAGTACTGTATGTCGTACGTTGGTAAAAACAAAACCATTATAAGCTGGTCTCTGTTTCTATTGGAACTCCACACAGCTCTAGGCCAGCTCAAAGTCAAAGTGTTACCACCAATGTCGACTGAATTTCTTAGTTATTTACGAATGATTTTTGATCTAATTATAATTATATTGACACGAATTTAACAAGTTTATATGTAAATAAGTACCAACTCTTTAAGATAACGGAAAACCATCGAAAGTAATAAAACTGTTGCTGGGCACATTTGTATTAATGCCGAGATAAGAGCTTACCTTGAATTTATATTTAACAATAAAAATTTTATACATGTTTTACATAATCTAGTACAAGAGACGGAAAACAAGCTATGGCGCTAAATACGTACCGAAAAAGCAGGTAGGTACATATTCACGAGAGAGTATTTGCTTGATGTTTTGAACATAATCTAGGACGTAAGAAAACTAACGAAATTCAAAACTTCATTAAAAACGTTAAAATAATATTAATATCTGAGTATTTCTGGACTGCCTTGTTGGCCTTGTCGTCGCAATCGTAACTGCTGAGCATGAGGACCTGGGTTCGATTCTCAGGTCGGGCAAAGTGATATTGGGTTTTTACATCAGGAATTTCTCCACGCAACAATTAGCAGCCACAGAGCCTGGGTTTGTGCCCGGTTGGTGGCAATAGGGTCGCCCCTATTACATAGTACTTAAACATAACTGGCGAAGTGTGGGTGTACTATTAGGTACACCTCTGCTTACTACCTACCTACCTACTTAACCCTACGGATATTACAGGCGTGATGTTATGTTATGTTTATTTCTGAACTTATGAGAATTACATATTCAAACAAAACCATTCAATTCAATTTATCCTGTGTACACTATACACTATGTCTATTTACATGAATCTAAATTTTGATATATATTTATAGTATTTGATATATCCTTGTAGCTAATTCTAGTATTAATTAGAATTATTTTCAGATATACACATACCACTGCTTGTCTCTGCATCACCCAAAGGTTGACTGGTAGAAAATGCCTATGGCATTAAGTCCGCCTCTGTACTTTTGTGCTGGAAGTGTTAAATAAATAAATATACAGGGTGAATTTTATATGAACGATGTGCTAGGTTGCTCATAGGTTGCAGCCATTGCTCACCTAGCCGGGGACCATAATGCAGGGTCAAAGATTAGCACAGAGAACAACGAGAACCCAGATCCGTTAGAAGCAACATGCACTAGCATTAATAGCCTCTATGAATAAATGTTCAATCTATTATTGTTAATACTTAAATGGTCTTAAGCCTTGATTTTGCATGAGTCTTTTATGATCTTGTTATTGTTTGCATGTGTTTTTGATGCTGTTTTAATTATTCGTAGATTTCTTTCTAGTCTTATTAAGCTATGGTTTCTGAATCTAATTAATTTCGAGAACATGCAAAAATGTACTAAGAAGTCATAAGTTATTGGCGTAAATCATCAAATAAATTATCTGCACGAACAAAAAGCATCTGCGAAGCCAACGACATAGCACCTCACTTTACTAGTTCTCATTTAATACGTAATCGATTGATATGACAACATTTTATTGATGCCTTCGTAATTTGGGGATTTCCGAGCGTTTTATCTTTCTCTTTTGTTTCCAATTTAGGTATTAACGCTGAATTAATTTAAGAATATGGATGCACACATTCCTTGTTCTTCTAAAGAAGAATCATTCTTATCTTAAATGGATCTCTTGTTCTTGATAAGGGGTCGTCCATTAATTACGTGAGGCTAGAAAGAGGGGGACGGGGTTTGGAAAAAATCACGAAATATCACTAGGGGGGGGGGGGGGTGTAGGGTCGTAGTGAGATATTACATGTATTTATTTTTTCATTGAACGTGCGTTTTCTATACCGAAAAGCAGTACGTTACCTTGACATTTTTATAACGGTGCTTAATTTTCCAGAATTAAATTTGATTATACCTGTTAACCTGTATTTAAAGATAATATTTAGTTTTTTTTTAGATATTTTGTACAGAAAAATATATGTGATTTTGAGTGATTAATGGACGACCCCTAAGTTGAAAGATGATCCTTAAAACAACATTCCCAGAGACGATAAGAGCAACATTTAAAACATCGAATTATATTCTAGCTGCACACCTATGCAAGTCATGTGCCGAAAAAGTTACTTTCTACACAACGGCATTAATGTTGTACGGTAAAAATATGAAGGTGTTGCGCGAACGGACACTGTAAAAAGTGAAGCACTAGAGCGCTAGTGATGTGGCCAGTTCCGGGTGCTAGTGGCAAGTGGCCGAGATAGCGCCAGCAAGACGCCAGGTGCAAGGCCAGCTACGAAGAACAAATGTGTGACCTCATTAGTACTATACATTATTCATTAGACGAATTCCGCTTAAAAAGGCTATAATTTAATCACCATCCTGCGAACTCGATCCGCCCGAATCTTCACACCTGAGTATTCGAGCTATCTGCTCAATCCGGCCTGTTTTATGTGAATTTAAATTAGCATTGGATCATATATTGTAGATGTATATGGGGCAGGTATTCTTATTAGATCCTTAGGACAGATTGACACCTGGGTCTGCGTTCTTTATAATACGTTCATGTTTGACCTTACGTCATAAATTGAGGTATTAATTTAATCCTACATGTTAACTTGGCATCACGATAGAACGCTTCCATAATTAATGTCGACATTATAATACTAATATTTACATGATTTAGGAAAAACGAAAATTTTATCAGCCCATGGTAATTTAGGAACAGTCACATGTGTAGTTTGATTAGTTAGTTACCAAAATACATCTCCAGGAACTTTTCTGACACACTACCTACTAATTACTTGAAAACATTCTCTTAGGATATACCTACATAGTAATGATTATGGAAAACTTTTGTGAAAAGTACCTCAGCCTTTCACAGAAACGATTATCCGTTCGCTTTAATTTTGCATATCTAAATCATGAAGCTGAGATAATAATCGAGTTGGAGTATTAATCATCGTGTCATTTGTAAGCACATCATCAAGATGCAATCGTTCCCCACTCCCCAGTGCGTTAAGTGCTCGTTTAACGAACATTCATTCGTAAACAGAAGACCTGTCCTCATCCCGAGCACATCCGCGTACGAATTGGACATTCGCACAGCTGAGGTAGCCACAAAAACACATTAAATTTGCAAAATATTTTTATTGATAAACAAAATAGATAATTGTATAACGAAACAGCTGGCATAGATGAGATTCACAAAATGTCCGCTGATTTACATAATGAGTCGGGTTATTCCGAACAAACGGAGAACAGTTACATGGCAAGGCCGTTGCGTTGTTCGACACTTATTTGTTACGTATGTTATACCTATTTGATTTAATTAATTGGTTTATGATCGTGGTTGCTAAGGACTTCTTTGTTTATAAGTCGTTTTGCTTTTATTTGAGCTATTTTTAGAGAAGGATTCATGCCCTAAGGCCTATAGTCGCTCTACACGGCGTACGGCGTCATCGCTACAAGAACACTAGCTTTTCCGTGACCAACCGGCTTTTCAAATGTTGTGATTGGGACTTTACTTCGTATCATAGTAAACTGAGAAGATTTCCTATGAAAAGTTATTTTAAAACTTAACCCTTTATTAATTGGTTAGTCGAGTGGGGTGTTGTTACACACCCCAGCGCATCCATAAAGGTTTAGAACTTGTTAAATTCTGAATTTTGAGCGCTGAAGTTCCCGTTAGCTTAGTAAAACACATGTCCTTTATGATCAAGTATCGAGCATAATTATGATTTTGCATGTATTTCGTATTTGATTTGTATGACCGGGGTGTCACGACCCCACGTGACCGTGTACGTAACTTTTCAAGCGCGACCAAATAAGGGTTAAATGGGAAACGTACACGAAGCTAGATTTACGATGTCTAGAGTTTAATCAGCTAACATATACTGCAGGAATATATTGCAAAAACGCCGAAAATATTGAAAATAATGTACCTATCTAAATTAGAACGAAATAAAGAAAACATATTATTATTTATAAATATATTAATATTTATAAACATAAATTAATCACCTGTTTTGTCAGTTCCTATAATGTATACTAATACATATTATAAAGAAGAAATATTTTTGTATTTGTTTGAACCGTATAAGCTCCGAAACTACTAGACCGATTTTAACCATTTTTTCACCAATAGAAAGCAAAATTACCAGTAAATTATATTTATATCATGTTAATTAACCGAGCCATTACATTTTTTAGTGTCCTATAATATTGCAGAATTTGAATACCTATATTTGACACTTCCGCTTACATATACCTACATACATCCATTGCTTCGCAGGTGGTGCAATATCACTACTAAAGCATAATTATCTCATTGACCTATACGGCTCTTAAACTTTAACCGTGGAGTTATTAACACTGATAACAATCTTGATACTCTGAATTACATTCATAAACATCTTCCAAGGTTCCAAGAATAATAAGATAAAAGTGCAACCAAATACTGCCTTTTTGGTAGAGTTTTTTTTTTAAAACGTATCGATACTGCCGAAGAATTTTTACACTATATTCTAGTAACTTCTATGTAAATACTTCTTTCTAAATTTATAGCTGCAGTCAACAGTTTATCCTTGTGTAATGTTGAAACAACATTATAAGAAGGTAGGCATTTCTAAAAGCAATTACGAACGTAACAACATGGTAACCAGCTCCATTACCTCCATATCAGCTGCGGAAACGTAAATGCAAATATAAATCGGACTTCATCGATTTATCGTAATCGATTAAAATAATGTTTGAAATTAGAAACTCGTTATCGAAACCCCAGCTTTGAGAACTTAGAACGTTGTTCGTTGTTCAAATTCTGGTTGGTTTATGTGAGTACAATGTGGTTTGACCAGCCTTGCAAGGCCGAATAATTCTGTAATTATTTAATAAAGCGGGAATGCTCACAAAAACGTTTATTATGAACATGATAAATGGTTTTTGTAATGAGCGTATTCCATTAATTTGAATGTTAGATATGTATTTGTAAAGTAAAACGAGGTGAGTAACGGTAGAGATGTTTTAGATTTTAATTTCTCGTTTGTAATCCACTGTGACTAATCTAATCTAAAACATATAGTAAATAAATACGTATTTCCCTCACATTTAGCCCTCAATCAGCACGCAAGCAATTAACTAATTAATAAGATTATTCCATAAATTCTATTCAAATTAAACGACAGTGCTACCAGATACATTATCGCCATCGTGAATATTCTGGCCCATTTGAGAAGTATTTATCACATCTTAACAGTCACAATTAAGGCACAAATGTACAATAAGCGGAATGCACGGAATAAATATCCCACAATTATTAGCCAGTGTCTGCGAACAGTGAACACGTGCAGGGTTCCAGTAAACAATTCGTTTTGATGTAGCCAGGCCACTGAGTAACGAGGTACAGAATGCCCGCTTCTATTTACGCATGTTGACACTGTTCTATCACATTTAAAATTTTATTCGATTTTAGGTAACAAGTTCTGATCTTAGCGTTTACAAAAGTATTGCTAAACTTCGTTTGATGGCCGATGCGAATCTTCATCTTATACCGCAATAAAATATTGCTAGACAGCGGCCGCAGAAGCAGTCGTTTGACCTCTACGAAATAGTAAAAATGGATTTCGAAACGATTTTGTATTCCTTAGAATAGATGAAATCCTCAGAACCCAAGATAATTATTGACCGTTATGACCCCATCAAAATCATTGCCATTGATGAGTTATCTTAGATTTTTAGACATTTTCATGTTCGCGTAGCAACTGCTACGAAGCTGCTACGAGAAATCTATAAAAATATGTCATAATTTTAGCCGATAGTTACTGTTCCTATAATTTTTCTTACTATCATCACATAATCTTGCTACGTGCTTTGTATAAAGTAAAGCTTCTGCTTATCTCGTTTATACCCGTAGCGTAGTAGGTGCGCGGGCGCCGTTTTGTGGTCGCCGTTGATCCTTGCCGGTGACAGCCATCGTAGTTTCATTATAATAACCAGCACTTCCTGCTGTTCAGATAAGCACAGCGGTCTGATTAGCTGGAAGTGATATATTTTGGTGAGGAATGTTCGTAGTGAAATCCGACACGAAACCTAAGACCGTCGTTACTTTTTCGTTGCTAGGTTTTGCGTTGTAGGTATTTCAAACGCGGTTAAGACATATCTGTCTCATCTTCAAACTCGGTCAAGAGGACAGATTAACGGTAGCGCAAGTATTGCACGAGCGATGTCTATGCAATGCCGTGTATTTACGCGATCCGATATTCGTTTCCGCAAATAGTTGCGTTGGCGCAGCTGTGCGCTTGTTTTGGCGCCATCCTGTCGAGAAACTTGACCTGCTTATTGTGCTACAACGCGCACCTATGTGTTACACGCTCGATCTAGCCCAGCGGAGAATAAATTCATTCATTTTTCAACTCCTACGAGCAAGTCTAGCCTTTAATTGGGAGAGAATTGTTTGAATGGGGTTCAAATGTCATTCTGTCAGTAGCGCTTCGTTCATGTAATTGTGCAATCTATTTCTGGCTGTTTCTTTAAATTTGTAGTGATACACGTTTTCGTTTCCAGCATTGATGGTGAATTCCAGACCTCCTTTATTAGAGGCATTTTGTGAGTCACACAATTTTACAAAGTCGTTCCCTTTAAGGCCGGAGCAGTCTGGAAACCAGTTTTTTAAAGTCTAAGCGCTCCGGTCAGCTCTTTGGGAATGCAACAAGAGAAAAAGTATTATAAACGAAAAAGTATAAAGTGCAGGGTCGCTGCGGCTGCCGTGGAAACAAAAGCCTTTGTTGGGTTCCACGTATCCAGCCCCGGTGTTGTGTTGCGGAATTCTATAACCAATCGAATGGATTGTTTGGTGAAATCTGATTAGCGCGTGTATGCTTTATTGGTCTGGAGTTGATTTGATTAGAAGTTTCGAAACCTGAATTGTAAATGTTTGTTTGGTGTTTGGCTGCGAGTGCGATCTTAACGTCTCGACGGGTATTTGATCTCGGGTACCTTTCCGACTTATAGAAGCTTAGGTCGTAAAGTTTATAGTTATGTGTTGTAAAAGGAACGTTAAATTCAACTTTTGATTTCTGAATTTGAGTAGACTTTTCTGAATTTCAGTAGTTATGTGTACCGATTTTATGTACGTATTGTTGTGTTTCATTTGCTTCTTTCCAACCATATTAACTGTTTTAAGGTTTCAATAACCCCATTACAAACATTGTTGAATTAAATTTACAACTCGATATTTTCGATGTCGTATTTCGATGCTGACCTATTCTTCTAGACTTCATTAGCAACAGTCGACGTTTCACATTATTTTACATCAATAAAATAGACGTGAATACAAAACGGTGATCAAGAGTTAATTGCGATGTGACTAATCAAGCAGGCCGTTGTATTTATGATAATTACTAAGAATATTCATGGACTTAATTGTGAAACTGTGAGAATAATTTATACAAGAAATTCATTATAATTCTACACACTGAGCCATAGATTTACAACAATTAATGTTATTGTCACTCGGGCTGGCAATTAAACTCAGCGCTAACAGTAACACTATCTTTATTAAGGTCTTATTGCATAAGCGAGCGTTCATAGAAACGCGTGATAGCGCACAATTAAGACTAATCGCGTCGCAAGCGCAGCTAACAGCTGTTAGTAGGTATCGCAATAATATGAGATGAATGGGGAGCGTAGTGCCGAGTGCGCAGGCGTGGACGTGGCGCGCTGGCGCCTCGCGGGTTATCGCGGGTCAGCACAGCTGCGCGCGCGGCGATCAATGGACCGCAGCTGGCTTTGCACAACACACTCGCTAATATTCCATTGATATCTATTTGTCAGTTAACTGTGTGCTTGATAATAGCTTCCTGTTGTTCACATGAGCTGAAGATAATAACAGGATCAGCGTGAGAGATAAGTAGGTGAAGTCACAGCTGAGTGCAACGTGCGCGTGCGTCTTTACTGAATATACTTAGATGTTATCGATGATATTACATCATTATGAAAATCAGATCTTTTTAAAGTCAATACCAGTCTTGCAGGTCTTGTTACTTTAAACAATAAAAGGTATCATTCGCAGCACGTATTCAGGTAATATGTCATTTAAACAATGAGATGTTGTTAAAGCGCGGCTTCACATTTCTGCATGCGCGTGAGTTGCACCGCTCCGCCCGAGCCGCCGCCGGCGCCGGCGTCGCGACCCGATAGCAATGCTGCGTATGTTATAATTCTTGCTGCGACCGTATTGGGCACGGCCACTTAGAATGAATAACAGCTCCTGTGTAAGCGGAGCATGTATTGTTGAATCATCTACGAATACGACACCCGTTCGTTATATGCTAGGTTTATGTCGTACGAGGAGATACTAAGCTATAGACATAGAAAGTATAATATATTTTAGGCATACCTAGACTGGGTATATTTTCGTGAATTATTTTCCGTGTTATTATTTTTGTAGCAGTAAAAAGCTTTACTACGAGGGCGGGTCAATAAGTCCGTGACTTTTTGAATTTCTGACTTCTTTACTGAAACAGCAACACTGCTCCTGTCAACAGGCATCTGTCAGTTGACTCCTGTCAAAATTTAAACTTGCTGCGTCAGTTAGTTTGTGTTTGACAACTATTTTTATCAGACTACTCACTAATTTGAGGAGAAAATGGAAAAAAGTAAATTTCGTGTGCTTATTAAGCATTATTTCTTGCGAAAAAAAACCATTACCGAGACCAAGGCTAAGCTTGATAAATACTATGGGGACTCTGCACCATCGATTTCAATGGTAAAAAAGTGGTTTACTGAATTTCGTTGTGGCCGTACAAGCACTGAAGATGCCGAACGTCCTGGACGCCCAGTTGAGGTCTCTACACCCGAAACAATCGAAAAAATTCACGATATGGTGTTGACCGACCGAAGATTGAAAGTGCGAGAGATTGTGGAAGCCGTAGGGATCTCGCATGGCTCAGTGGTTTCAATTTTGAATGATCACTTGGGCATGAGAAAGCTTTCCGCAAGATGGGTGCCGCGTTTGCTCACAGTCGACCACAAACGCAATCGTGTAACAACTTCACAGGAAGCTTTGGCGTTGTTTAATCGCAATATGGAGGAGTTTTTGCGCCGTTTTGTAACCGTGGACGAAACATGGATCCATCACAACACACCAGAAACCAAACAACAGTCAAAACAGTGGGTTTCTAAGGGTGAATCGGCGCCAAAGAAGGCCAAGGTGGGTTTGTCAGCCAATAAAGTTATGGCGACTGTTTTTTGGGATGCACGCGGGATAATCCACATTGACTACCTTCAAAAGGGAAGAACAATCAATGGGGAATATTATGCCAACTTATTGGACCGATTCAATGACGATTTGAAAAAAAACCGACCTCATTTGGCCAAGAAAAAAGTTCTTTTCCACCAAGACAATGCAAGGGTGCACACATGTGCAGTTGCCATGGCAAAAATCCATGAATTGGGCTATGAATTGCTCTCTCATCCGCCCTATTCTCCAGATTTGGCTCCGAGCGACTACTTCTTGTTCCCAAACCTGAAGAAATGGCTTGGTGGAAAAAGATTTGACTCCAATGATGAAGTCATCTCGCAAACAAAGGCCTATTTTGAGGACCTCGACAAATCATTTTTTTTGGAAGGGATAAAAAAATTGGAGAAGCGTTGGACAAAGTGTATAGAGCTCAAGGGAGACTACGTTGAAAAATAAAATTATTTTTTTATCAAAAAATCTGTGTTTTATTCCAAAAGTCACAGACTTATTGACCCGCCCTCGTATGATGTGGATAAATGTCAATAACTCCAAAAAGTTTTTTTTTTTATAACGTGGCCCCCTTTTTCTAACTAGGAATTTCTGGGTGCGTTTACAAACAATTAACTCACATTCACAAACAGCCAGACTCGGAAGAACTACCTGTAGGTAATTCAAATGTTTGATCCGTGCGGGGATCGAACCCGCGACACGCAGCGTAGCAGCCAATCGCTCAGTCACTGCGCTCACCGTGTCGTCGTACTTTCAAAGTTACTAAGTAACAGCCGGAAAATGTTCTAATTTGAGGAGAAGCTCTTTATTTCGGCCCGTTCTAGAAACCCATTGTAGCATTGAGTATATTATTGTTCATAGTCTTCTTACCTAATTCCAAATTTTTTTGATTGAATTGCATTAAATTGGTAGTACTAATCGCTATCGCTTCGCTTTACACACTGTGGAACAAATTCTGACCATTTTGCTGACAACTCGTGTTTTATTTAGTGCAGCACTATTGGTACTATTGAATATTTCATTATTTATAGAAATTACGATTTTACACACGGATTTGTGGGTAAAATGGGTGGCCACGCTCATGATGAAGTAATGGACGTCGTGCTTACGGCATCGGATATAATCGTGCTCATACTTCTTGTGATTATGCTCTTCTTGGCGGGAATGTATCTTCTGAGGCGGTTAAGAAGACACTGTATCAAGGGCATTCAAAAACAAATACAGAAGGAGATAGATTCTGCGGCCGCCGCGAAACAGCTAAGTGTGAATGTTAGTAAAGTTTAGTGAAATATATAGTTAAGTAAGTTTGTTTGTGTTTCATTTCTATACAGTCAATACTATATTTTCTTGTAAATTTTATAGTGCTTCATGTTTGGTGCAGAGTTATTACAACGGATGTCTATTAGACCGTTTAGTGCATGAGCGACCGCTTTCCCAACAAAGTTGGAAGCTCTTTAAGATCCTTGAGTATTATGTGAGAAGAACTTACGAGCACATAAGATACCTCTTAAGCTATTTAGGTCATCCCATGTTATGTTACAACGTCGGACACACACGTCTCACAGAAGTAAAAATGATTGTGATTTTACGTTGTCATATTTGTCACTTTAGGATAAGCCAAAGTTCTTGATGAACTAAGAAAGTACATATCATCATCTGCCTAGCCTTTTCCCAACTATATTGGGGTCGGCTTTCAGTCTAACCGGATGCAGCTGAATACCAGTATTTTACATGGAGCGACTGCCTATCTGACCTCCACAACCCAGTTAGTACTGGGTAATACGATACCCCTTGGTAAGACTGGTTGTCAGACTTTTTGGGCCACTGACTGCCTAACGACTGTCAAAAATCTACAAATGACAGCCGGGACCAACGGCTTAACGTGCTTTCCGAGGCACGGAAGAAACTCGGTATGTAATGGGCGGTCACCCATCCACAGACCAACCTAGGCAAGCACGGCTTAACCTAAAGATCGACCCGAGCGGCTGTTATTATTTAGCCACGAGCTCCCCTAAGAAAGTACATATATGCTGGTGTATATGATCATTTTACATAATGCAACTGAACTTTTCTAGGTATGTAGTAGATGAAATAACATAGGTATGATGTGTGTTGTTATGAATGGATCTAACTCGAGGATAGGTAGGTATTACACAATATGAAGGTTAGGTAAGAATAATACAGAACAGACAGCTCCTCTACTTCAGGACTAGGAGCTCGTGGCTAAATAATAACAACCGCTCGGGTCGATCTTTAGGTTAAGCCGTCTGTGGATGGGTGACCGCCCATTGCATACCGAGTTTCCTCCGTGCCTCGGAAAGCACGTTAAGCCGTTGGTCCCGGGTGTCATTTGTAGATCTTTGACAGTCGTTAGATAGGCAATGGCCCAAAAAAAGTCTGACAACCAGTCTTACCAAGGGGTATCGTATTACCCAGTACTAACTGGGTTGTGGAGGTCAGATAGGCAGGCGCTCCATATAAAATACTGGTATTCAGCTGCATCCGGTTAGACTGAAAGCCGATCCCAATGTAGTTGGGAAAAGGCTAGGCAGATGATGACTTCAGGTCTACCTACTGTAACACTACTTTTATGCTTAACATTGTTAATAAAACTGAAAACTGTTATTATTTTTATTGAATGAATGAACACGTTCATTATTTGGACATGAACAGTTATCCATTATGTTAAATACAATACAAAAACCAATAATAACAGTAAACAGTAACAATGGAGGTTGCGCGATGTGCGCGCGCGCAGATGTCATGCGCTCCCGAGTACACCTGGAGGTCAAACGTACTGGGTTAATATTGGTATTCAGTATTCAGTCATTATTATTAATGTTTCAAACAATTCAAAGCAACCGCAAAAGAAAATCGTCGTTACATTGTACGATGCTTGCAAAAGTAATGATCATTTTTTTAAGAAATAAATTGGCAATGTTCGTATGGAAAATACTTTACTAACAAACTAGCAATTCGCCCCGGCTTCACTCGGGCGCAATATATAATTCTCTTTAATCGAGTATCCATGACTCAAAAACTGTTAGTAAAACAAGATTGTTACTATGTTAGTAAACACTGAACAATACAACACAAGAAATAACGGTGGATCACTGCTGCGACAACCCATGAGTGATAGCACAACAGCGACCCACATAAACACAGTCCAGGCGACTGGCAATCATGTTTAAGATACTGTTGGTGCTGCCCCACACCCTGCGCACCAGGGAAGCGCATCTTTTACGCATTGTTGCGTAAAAACAATCCACATGCGCATCCGCGAACAAAGCGCGAATATACCTATAAACTTTCCTCTCGAATCACTCTATCTATTGCTGAAAACTACATTAAAATTTGTTGCGTAGTTTATAAGATCTAAGCGTACAAACAGCGGGAGCGACTTTGTTTTATACTATGTAAAGATGATATATTACATATTTCCAGGCGTAACAAAACTATGTACTTTGTAAGAAATTGTAACATTCTTCTTTCCAGTTATCAAACTATCACCAGTTCATCTGATTTCATTACAGAGCCAATAGAGTAAGTCCTAATAAAATACTCGTACTACTACACGACCAAATCCGCAATTTAAAGTAACTAACTAATAAAAATCTTTCAGCGCTCTCAGAGATCGTAACAATAAAAATTGATGTCAGCACCAACGTATTTTAGCATCTGTCAGTAGCAGCCGCCGGTGACATGTGTGAGCCAAACCACCCAGCTACTACCCCTCAACAACCCTCATAGATGAGGGGCGAGAGTTCCAGGTGAGCCAGCAACTGTGCATATGCGGCCACGTGTGGGGAACCCCTCTACAGGTGCCCGACATCAATGGCCCATTGTTGGCCACTCTATTGACAAATGTTTGACATTTGGCGCGCAATTTTGGCGGGATTACCGCGCGCACAAAAGGGTTGTTTACCCTGACGGGTCAACGAGGTTTGGTTGTCTGTTGACGAGTGGAGATATTGGTTACAAACTTTGTATGTGCCACTTTTGGGCTCTTGACGATCTATCATAGGGTGTATGTTTTTCCAAACTCCAATAATAGACTTAGTTCTCCCTATTTTATTAAACACGCAATGTCTTTTTATTCTTTTTCTTTTGTAACCCTACAATGCAAATTTTCCTTTTCAATAAACAGTTCTTTCTTATAAACTTGTCCCCTAAGCCAACTGGCACGATTCCCATGATTAAGATTCCTTGAGGAACCCTCACACAGGTGTCCATTGATTAAGGTCAAGGTGTTCCCAGCGAGACGGGTCAGTGGCCACGTCTTGGACCGTCAGACCATGGATGACCGTTGCTATTTAATATGCGTAGATTTTTTTGCCTTTATTCAAAGTGGGAAGGCAAACATTTGAGCATCCGGGGATGTATCTGTGAAAGCGTGATCTCGTCTATACCTATTCTATGCCCCTTTTATTTAACATGTTTTTATTCATTGCAAATCTATTCAGCTTCAACTTTATGTTTTGCGAGCACATCTTGTGTACAATCAACTAAACCATTTAAGTTCGGCATTGTAGTACAAAAGTGGTTAAGCATAAGCATAAGCAAAATCAGCCTATTAATGTTCCCACTGTTCGGACGCAGGCCTCCTCTCTATGAGAGGGAATGGTCTATAATCTATAATCCACCACGCGGGCCCAGTGCGGGTTGGTAGATGTCACATGTCTTCGAATTTTTTGGTTCAAGGACATGCCTGTTTCCTCACGAAAACATCGTGAGGAAACCGGCATGTCCTTCACCGTTTTGAGAGCAGTGGTTATCAAAAGGTTATCAGTCTGTTATACAATACCTCTAGTAAATACCTAAGACAAATAATATTTAACCTATGAACCTACCAGAATTTCTGATTTCGACCCAATCTTAGTTTAACACAGTAACAATAGGAGGAACGCAGCACAACGACGCATATCCTGCGCAGGATTACCAACCAGTCGCAGTCGCCACAACGACTACTTCCTCATTAGCAGCCAGTAATCGCCGTTTCCGCTAACATCGTACGACAAATAACTGAGTTTACACCGAGCTGTTAGTTTCACTTAGCTGTGGGTATTATGTACCATTTTTGTAGCTACGTTTTAGAAGAATATGACCAAAATATTCTGTTTCCCAGCTGTGGGAGCATTTGGCTGATTATGCTTATGGTATTCTTAAATTCTCCCAATCCAAGATTTACATAAAGGCATCTTAACTAGTATTAGTAATATTTAGTTCTCTTCATTATGTTACCAAATTGTACACACGCAGGCGTTTCTTAACTGCAGAATAAGGTTACACGCCAAATAAGAATAAACACGAAGTAATTAAAATGTGGGTTTTATAATCTATCAAGTTCATATTCGGAGTTAGTTGATTTGTTTATAACTTTAACTGCCAATCAAGCTGGCAGACTGCCCATATACGATATGTTATACTGTCGTATTATAGTGGAAACATATGCGTTCACTGCCATATTTCGCAATACACTATTAACAATGACCTCAATCGTTAGAAATTTACGTAATAACAACAACAATGGGCTTTTACATCGAAACGATTTACGATCAAAGTACGCGCGTGACCGTAGGAATCGTGAGCCAGGTGCGCGCGCAGCGACACCTAATTGGCGCATACCGAGACGCCTTCATGTAATTGGACGTCATTTACAGAAATTGTTCGCTGATTGGTCGATATAAATGTCATGTGAATCTCCACACTTGCCGATAAGAAATTAATATTCGAAGTTGATATCTTAATTTCAAATTCGAAATTAATAATACAACACTTTAGGGACTTCGGTAAGCGATTTATAATAGCACCCTTAGAATGTGACAGTTGGAGAAAATCAGTTAGCCGTTGTGTCGTGCTTAGACACCGTGATTCCTGTGATTCACTTTTTCTACTCTCGCCGGTCATTCACCAAAGCGCATCAGAGCAAAACGAAGAATTATGAATAAAAAGGTGCGTCGAGGAATCACGCTGTGTAGACACCCTAGTCGAAGGAAACGACTTGGAGATAATCACAGTAAGGAGCCTGGTGGTCGGTAATGTACACTGCAATTGGGCGAAGACGTCTGTAGGTACCAAGGTAGTGTAATGTGTGGTCACCCCTCGCAGGAAGTCCAATTTGTGTGATTACTGATGTCGTGAGCGAGATTTACTGTGGCCCCGTAACTGCATATTACATGTCATTGTTCCTCGTGTAATTTAATTTCAAGAAATGCTTTTGTATGTGGTTTGTAAATTGTAATTGAGTTATTTTAAAATCAGCCTGAGTTTTGCGTAACTTCTGAGTCCGTACGTTTGCAGGAAGATATTAGTTCTTCATAGTATAATTTATCATTGTTATACACACACAATACAAAAAACCATCGATTTACCATTAACTGTAATGCTGAGTAACTATGTGAGGAACAAGCCATATTAATTGATTTTGATGCTCTATTGTACATTCAATGTTATTTCTATTGGTTATGATACAGTACGAAAATGATTGATTACTTACGATCGATGGAGTTCTCATAACATTGCTCTATTCGTGATTTGAATTTTAAACAGTTACACCTTGCTACTCCACAAAAACAATAATTCTTCACAATTAACAAACTTATATGGCAATAGCACAACCTGCACAAAACCATAAAGGTTACATTTATTATCCTTTTTGCTGGGACCTACACTACAAGAAAAAAAAAAGAAAAATCTATTCAAAAAAGGAACCTCATAAGGAACTGCGGTCAGTGGTCACAACGACTTGCCTCTAAAAGGTCTATGGGCAAGAAGCATAACGCACCCTCTCACAAGTCGGTCACGGGGTGAGCACAGTGATTGCTATGCTCCTTACACTCCTGCGCAGTGCTGCTTCGATGCACATTTGCTAGCTGAAATGGAACGGAAGGTACATTGTAACAGACGATGATTTCATTGCCCTTATTATTGTTTGATGTTACTTTCTAAGTTTATGAGTGGTTAAACAAAGTATCACAGGGAAAGTGACATATAATTGATATTGTTTACTTAATATCGGTGTGCGTCGTACCTGTATGTAATTGTTTTTATGACTAGTATTATAACAATAACGCCATCTTTTTTTTTTTTTTTTTTTTTTTCGCTTGGGAAATCATCAAATGACCTCCCCCCCAACTCTAGGCGGAGCGGAAGGGAGTGTCTGACTTGTTCTGACTAAAACCCATCCAGGTTCATCCTTTGCCCTTTGTGTTCCAGGGCCACGGTATCTCTTTCGAACAGTCCCGCAGCCCAGCAGTCCCACAGCCCTAGTAGACAGAACCTGCAAACCCACCACCCACCTACCTACCTACTATAACAAACATCATCATCATCTGTCTAGCCTTTTCCCAACTATGTTGGGGTCGACTTCCAGTCTAATCGGATACAACTGAATACCAGTATTTTACATGGAGCGACTGCCTATCTGACCTTCACAACCCAATTAGTACTGGGTAATACGATACCCCTCGGTAAGACTGGTTGTGAGACTACTATAACAAACATTGAATCATAAAACTAATATTAGGTAACCTGTGCCACATACCACCATACCACAATTTTCTAAACTTCAAAGGTTTTATATGACTTACATAGTAGCAGTTACAGAAACCCACACAAAACTATTTTATTATAGCTTTCAGGTGGTCTACACTATTTCAGTGATTAATAAAGATTCCAATAGGGTTCACTTACACACAACGAGATAATAATACATTATATACCACGCCTGAATACATTTATTAGTATTCCCACGACCTTGTTAGGGTACAAAATAGAAGGATATCCTCTTTCCACCTGACCATGACATCGACTCCTCAAAACGCTCGATTTGTGGCACCATTCAACCGTGTAATTGCCTTGTTGTCTATGAATTATTCCACAAAAGTGAAGCCACTTGTTTTGTTTTTCAATTTAATAAAAAGCATTTTTTATAAATGTTTATACGGTGATTTGGAAAATAAAAGAAAGTTTTTGGTGTCATCACTTTTTAACGACGGCGTAGCACTTGTCGGCACAGTTGGCGCAGAGGCAAAGCGATTGGCTGCTGCGCTGAGTGTCGCGGGTTCGATCCCCGCACGGAACAAATATTTGTATGATCTACAGGTAGTTGTTCCGGGTCTGGCTGTTTGTGCATGCGAGTTTAAATGTGTGTAAACGCACCCACGATACAGGAGAAATGTCCAGTGTGGGTAACGTTATTCTTTAAAAAAATAAAACAAAAATTTAAATTGTAGCAGTTTTTTGTTTCCACTTTGTCTGCTGAGCCGATGTCGTGTTGGTGGTCGAAACCGGTGTAGATGTACGATTTCATCGTGTCGTTACATGTTGTTGTTCCATGTTAAACCGATTTAAACATATTCAAACTTTAGATAGATACTTCAAATGCCTGTTCAAACATCGTTACAATTACAATCAAACCACATAAAAGTAAAACGCCCACCAAAAGTCAAACATCATCTGTTGGAATCCGTAACACACATGTTTTTCCGCCGTTAAAACGGTTCGATCAGACGTCAGGTCGAGTCAATGTATTTTCAGAACAAATAAATAGTGTTTAAACTGTGAAGCTATGGAAATTAAGCGTGGACGCATGCGCAGACCGCGCCTGCGCCGTGAAAATCGTTTGTACTAAGTTCCAAGCATGTATTAATAGGAGAGGTAACAATACACAGATCGCGGTTGCGCGCGCTGCGTGTGGTCGAAGCTTTAGTCTCCAGATGAAGAGCATAAAGGCTGTTGTGAATGTTCGTGTTTATAGCCTTTCCCTTTGTTTGTGACTTGGTCTATGCCTTTTAAACGGAACCTGAAAAATTACCATAGCTAATGCGCCTTTAAATACTGATTTAATCATCGGAAAAAACTTGCCCGGAGGACTGTTATTATTAAATCCTGTGCGAAATTCCAGCGAAATAAAGTTGTAATTTGATCACATTATAATCGTTTACGCGAATTTTGAACGTCGTTACATCAATATGATGACGCTCAAAATGTCCGCACTAATAAGTATGAGCCATCAGGTGCACAATATTTATAACACGCCTGCTCAAAGTTAGCGGCGTCCATTAAAATCACGTTATAAGGTAATTACTTGCGTCTAGAGGAATATGTAACTAAATGAGTTCGTGATGTGAAACATTAATCTTGTTGCAAAAGTTTGGGAAACTGCTGTGTGAAACGTATTAATCATAAAGATGATTTTGTTCCTAATTTGTCTGCTCGAGTTATGAGATACTATGCTCTGGTCTGAACCAAAAACAGAACGAATTGGCTAACGAATATAGGAAGGCTCTACAAATGACCCAATTTTCTCTAAACAGTTGAAATCTTTGTTAATAAAGAAAGGCTACTATACCGTTGAGGAATTTCGAACTGACAAATTGTGAATCGATCGATCTTGTATTAATGTTAACTTGACGTAAATGTGAAATAATAATAGATACTACCTTACATATACCTATGACTAAAATGAATGAACGAATTGATATTAATGTTTTATTTTATTAATGTATAGTATAAATAATGTAATAAGTTGGAATAATTAGTCAATATTATAATTTAATAATATGATATATAGAATTTGCAGTGCCCTTACAGGGTGCATGTCTTAATACTGTGTCATGAAATTTTAATGCATGCCTACTAACCAGTGTTTTACATGTTTGCAAATAAATAAAGCAATATAAATATTCTAAAGCATCATCATCTTCCAGTCCCGTTCTACTTATGGTCGGCGCCACACGTTTTCTCCCTTCATTCTCCCCTGTCAGACGTCACGGAATCATTACTCCTAGCCTTCCTCACCCGTGGTGTTGGACATATTCTAAAGTAAACCAGTTAAAGTGTTCAAACATTTAAAATCTTAGTAATTATTTGGTCGACAATTTTCAAGCTATGCGCCATAAAAACGAGTCTATCTGCGAACCTTACACTTAATGGTTTTTAAAGTAATATAACATCTCAAGTTGCAACTAGCAGTCACTTGCCAAGTATTCTAAGAAGACCCATGTAGGTGGGAAAGCAATTAAACGCTCTAAGTTAGATCAGAAATTATAAAAAGTCCTTGTAATAAATTCTATTAGTCATAATAGCGTATAGGAATTTAATATATAGGTACCATGATCGGATATTTTAACGAGATGAATCACAGTAAAAAGTTATGACTGTTCCTGCCGGACCTGATCCTGATATGTACGTAACTTTCTTATGTATGTAGGGTGACCACCAGTGTGGACAATGGGCAGATATTGTCTTAAATGCTTGCATTTGAAGAATAATCTTGTTTACCGCAATAAGTACGTGATCAAAATTTTTTGATTATTTTATTGTCACTACTTTCTGAAGCGTCCTTCAACATGGTCTCAACTTTTAGTTAGAAATTGGTCTCATCATTGCAAAACTCTTGCTTTTTATGAAATTAATTAAAAAGAGATAGAGTAACAACAAATAAAAATACTTAGCTCAGAAAACCGGTTGTTTTATTCAAATCCGCGCAAGCGCCGGAGCTCAAGCGCCGCCGCCGCCTGCCTCACCTACGTGCCTTCCTAAAGTGTCAGCTCCTATATCCTGTTTCAAAGTTTTCAAACGCTTGCCTCTACGAACTGCAGATTTAAACCTATGTACATCTTGGTGTTTGTGAAGTATGGTCTCCACTGTGATTACAGTTTAAGTAGCATTCATATGCAGAAAGTTCTACCACCTGCACAGCTTCCCACAGTGACTCATCCTTCCTTCAGTCATCTCCCTTTATTACCTACCAATCAGCGATACCGAACTACCGAAAAGCTTATGTATAATTTTAACTTACTAATAGACATAAAGGGTGTAAATAGACCCTTAACATAACCGAAAGGCACTTGTTCTCCCCGTCTTTGCGATAATTTTTTTGTTCTAGACCTTACCTGGGAACCTTCTAGTTACGGAGATATTGGGGGTCAAATTTTCAGCTTTTTCACAAGTTTTTTTTAAATACATGGTTTTAATGTAAGATTTTCACACCTCCACGACCCCCCCTATTATTCAATCCATCCATCAGCACAATGCGTTGAGTGCTTTCCATTGAGTCCTACCGTATAACGTGATTTTTCATCCCAAAAAAAAAAGTCGATTCCCAGTAATAATTTTTTCATAAAGTTACTTAGTTTGATGTACAGAATGCTTGGTTGACGGCTATGTGAAGGGTCTGTTTACACTCTGTATGTACCAAGTATGTCTGAAATCGCCAGCCCGATTACTGTTGTATTATTTGTATGAGAAGAGGTCTTTGCCCAGTAGTGGGACAATAATAGGCTGGTAATATCTATACATACAATAAAATTGTCCATGCCGATGTCTGTACATTAGATATAGTTTTGGACCCGATAGATGGCGCTGTGCTAATCAAAGGCGGGTCGCTAGTTATTAATATTTATGGTCACCACTTCGATTACAGTCTAGGTATACATGGCGGAGGCGCCCGTCACCTGCACAGCTTCCCACGGTGACTCATACATCCTTGCGGTCTCGTGCTACATACTATCCTTCCTCCCGCGGTTTCGTTTGCGGTTTTACAACGGATTCACCTGTGAAATCATGATAATTATGCACTTATGTAGATTGGTTCTGTCGTAGACTCGTTCGTATTTCGGGGCAGGTTAACGCTATAGCAAATCCCTGAGGGACCTCAAATGGTGTCCCTGTTCAATTAATAATAATTTGTAGCTAATTTAGTATCGTCTTAGAATTAAAAAAGTTACAACGGAAACCGCAATAATGCCTTCATAGCAGTGGCGAAGTTTCCATAGAACTCGATTCCTACCGGCTTCCCTTTGAAAAATGGCACAGTCAGTATTCTATAGACAAATAATAAAATCACATTAAAGATATGTGCTCCAGCTTACCTCTTGATTCATAGGACATTCGCATATCTAAACGTGAAATTTTAGTGATTACCTACATTTTCGTTCGTGACGTGGCTAACTTAACAAATACCGATCACCTAGTACTCGTATATTTCCAACGGTACAATCATTTACTCAGCTATCTTACTTAATAGTTGTTTGTACTTAATTATTGGCATTAATCGGAACAGCATGCGACAGTAAGAATGTACTAAGTAGACGTGTCACTTAGCGCACATCACGAAGAAGGAGATAAACAAAAAGTATTCTCTTATAATTCCTCGCAAACATGATACACCTGCGTACTGTTCCCACGATATCTTCTGTTTCATTGATATCATGGGAATTATCTATCTTTCTGTCTTTAAATAAGCATTGGTTTGTGAAACAATGAGCTTTTGTTGGCAATTGTTTGTTTAATTAAACTGTGGTTAATTTACGTCATTATGGTGCGAAGAAGTCACGAGTACGTCTAATTATCACAGCTTGTGTAACTAGAACTACATAAATATGTTTCAGAGGTAGTTGGTAGTTAGTAGTGTTACTGTTGGTGTCCAGCTGTACGAATATTGTAGCCACCACCATCTATGATAATGGAACTAACCAATGAATCTTTGATCGCCAGTGTATAGTTGTAGGTATAAGTAGATTTTTTTTAAATATTTGTTCAATGCACAATATACACAACCATAGTCACACGCTAGGTTTAAAATTGAGCCTGTTAGGGCGCAGCAAGATAACTTAAAACGGGTTTTTTTAATATATCAATGCTTAAAACGAACTAAAAAATCATTGGCACTGAGTTTTAAAATGATTTTTTAATTTGTGTTTTCATGGTTTTCATTCTAAAGACAAAGGTTTGCGACCCAGTTTTGACGATGGTAATAATGAACCACATCTTCCAGTTTGCAAGCAGAATGTCCATACTATTGGATTACTTACATAAGTATGTGGTAGGTTACCAACCAGTAGTTATTAGTGACATTGCAAGCTAACTAGTCTAACATATCTTGTACCTCATCAAGAATCTTACATACATAATTATGGGAACTGAGATATCAAACTGGATGTGTAATGTAATGCTACTCTTTGTAAATGATATTATCTGCCCCTATCATTACAAGAATATCTAATGATATTCATTAGATATTCCTGTGAATGGAATGAATGGAATTCGTTCAGTTTATGTATCTACAAGATTTTTTGTGTTTGCCAAAAATCTACTAAATCCTGAATCGACTGAATCTAAACTTCAGATGGACAATAGATTTCTTTTTGTTATCTACTAGATATATGCGTAATACTCGTGTTCTAGGGATATATCCAGCAGATAAGTAGTGTAATAGGTATGATACTATTTTCGTAACACTAAGCAATGATGAAATTATTTCAAATAAAACATTAACAACGGCTAAGCAAAACTGCATCCTGCAAGTAAACAAACCATAGAAAAAGCCGGACACCTAACGATAAAGAACTTATAAATAGATATAATATGTCCAGTATAATACGATCTCAATAAATAATCAGGGCCAGTACCAGTAACAGGTACCCAGGAGCTGGTAGTGATTTCCTGAGGCAGTGAGACTGAGCTCGCACCTGTCCGACGTTCCCACACGTCGGTTACACAATGAGCGAGTTTTTTATTCCTTTGCGATGTTTTTATAAAGTGGATGTGGCTAATATTGAGGCATTGAGCTTCACGACACCAACCGAGTAATGAGTTGTGTCGGTTCAGAGTGATAGGACTAATCTAATTTTATTGTAATGGTATGTTTTTGTAATAGCTGAGCTGCTTAGCTTTGCAAGCTACGGTGATGCGAGGCCTTAGCACGAATGAGCGCCGTGTACGTAACGTAAATTGGAAAGATGTTTTAAATCACAAATACAATGTACCTAGCCTTTTGATATTTTTTATTTAGACAAGCCAAATTAGTATGACCCTTAGATATGAAGTCCTAAATATTAAAAATAAAAACTTAATTACCTAAATATAATGTGAGAAATGAGTCTTCAATTCCGCATTCGGCTAGGCTTCAGGGTGTCGAAAAATTTTATCCAATTTGAAGCCTTTCTTCAGTTTCAAGCTATGTTCCAGTTAAAACAGAAAAACCATCCGTTTACATCACGAAATATAGTCGATTAACTTTTGAAACAAATAAAGAGGGCAGAGTAGGAACAATCCTCCATAATATTCATGAATCTTAAATCGGACTACTGTTCAATCGAAGCGCAAAGCAACAACTCACAAAATAACCATAAACTTATTAGCTAAAAGCTCTACTCAACAAAAATTAATATTCTTAACTCGTAAAATGATCAACAATCGAGCTATAATTACGTCGCAGGCGCAGTTAGTATACAAATGATTATGCGCCTCGAAGTAATTGTGATTGGACATTATTCCATCAGTTGCTCTCGTTCGTCGCAATGATTCAAGGCGCGTAGACAGCGACAGTTCCTTACACCTGTCCAAGATTCTCACGATCAATGGATCTGGAGATTATGGGCTGCCCTGTCCAACTTAACCACTTAATGTAATGGTGGCAGGCTGAATCGACACGTTCGTTTTACAATCTGTCTGGGGCTATGAAGTCTGGTCCCGGTTATAGCTGAAAAAAAAACGAAGAAGAATGACATTCCATGAATTATTTGTCTTTCTTTGCAGTTGCTTACCTATAGGGTGCGATATCTGTCAATAATTTGATCGTCAATTTCCAAGTTTTTTAGGCCGACGTCAACTTTTTGCTAAAAGTATTACAAAATAAAATCACTGAACTGGAAATGTAAACGCTAACTTCCTCAATCTATGTTCGTAAGCACAGGTGCACATACTGCGCCGGTATATAATGACACAGTAACTAATTAAACAAGCACCTTTAAATGACTCACTCGCTACAGATGTAGGCGTTGCTAATGCTGCTGTAGACTGTGCAGGAAACTCAATCATATTCACATTATCTAAACCTGTATTACAATCTAAACAATCACTTAAACCGACTGGATCGTTAAGTCAACAAGGTATCAAATACTCAATAATGCATTCAGCTGTAACAAGCGGATTTATTTTCAAAGGCTCCATAGACTAATTTGCTCCGTCAGATAGATGGAGTACATAATAATTGATTTCCATGGTCCAGTCAGTACAATGTAGCCCAGCACGACATAATTAAAGACTCAACTCGCCCGTTATTTGCTCGACTCGGTCGCAAATGAGTTTTTGCGACGCTATCAATGCGTGAAGCTCACTTAAAAGTTAATTACCTACACTTCATGAGAATAATCTGATTATGTCCGCTACGAGTAGTAACCATTTATTTTCTTTCAAGCGCAAATGTAAATTATACTTAATTTTGCTATATTTTTTCTTAAGGCGGCCGAACCTGTAAATGTAATGAGTACCTGTAAATGTAATGCGCATTTTTTACAAATATTCTGTCAGCTTTAAAGTGTTGTGAATGTGACTTGTTCCAGCGAAGGAGCAGTTATTACGTGTAAATGCAGATTTGATTACTTTCCAAAATCTCAGCATGCTACCGACCGATTCGACACCGAACGGACTGGTTCAACTTGCAGAAGTGATCCAATTTTATTTCTTAATACGCCAATCATTTCCAATGTGAGAAAGTAGAGCACAGGTAACCACCGGATTTGGTGGGAATGAAAGATCACGTCTCACTCAAGTCGTTTGAATTTTCTTAAACTCTCAAGAATATTAAATACACAACATGACAAAGTTGAACACAATATTATCCGACATCTCAAAGACAAGAGTGAAGTGGCAGCGTAGCTTGCTGCAAACAGCGCAACCTTGAGACGCAGACATGGCTCAACTTGTTCGAACTTGAGCCGCAATTGGATAAGCACTTTAACGACATTGTCCTTTTGTCGCGGATCGCGGTGTGATGCGGTGCAGGCCGTGCAGGTGCACGTGACGTCACCGGCCATGAGAATATCCCGCGACTTGCCATTCTCACGCCTCCGCAGGACGACAATCGCGAAACCAGTTCCTCCATTAAAAGTGCCGTTAATGTAACTGCATGCTCGTTTTAGCGGACCTCATCGACCGATGCTTACAGATCATTTGAACAGGCTTCGCTGATAGGCTTAATGTTTGCACCCACATTACCATAAAGGACTCGTAGAGGAAACATTAATGTTAAATCTTTAGATAGTAAAACTAAGTCTCGATATCGACATTAAATTTACTGACGCTTCAACCTGCTATCGGCCCTTTACTGTGATCATTACCATAAAAGATTCACAGCTTTTGGGAAATGAAATGGAAGGATCCAAATGTAATGGAATTTTAATTTCACATGATAGAGGAAGTGTGTCCGGGCTTTGATTGCAATTACAAAGTCAAATCAATAATGAATCAAAGTCACCCTTGTTCAATTCGGAAATTACCATAAAATCAGTCCCACGGCCGCTCCAATTATTAGTGGGGGTGTCGCCGTGTGAATGGACTGAATGGCCGGCCGGAAGGCGCGGTGATGCGTGAAAACCATTCTAATTCCGAAATAGTGGAGCAGTGCTTTGTCTTATGTGCACGATGCGTTTCCAACGTGAATTTGGAAATAAACGTAAATGTTGGAATTTCATTTACGTATACTTTGTAGGTAGAATTAAGTCCAGTAATGTAAATTATCCATCGTAAAATAATGATCATTTGGATACATACCTTCAGCAAATGTTTCTACTTGTTTTTACAACAAACATAATCGTAGTTTTATAGCTATCTTAAAGTTTACATACACAGCAATTACTTCGCTGACTATTCTTATTGGCATCTCTTAAGCGCAATACTCAGGTACGGTGAATCGATTAACCGCATCTACAATGCGCCGGCGCTGCCTTTAGAACAATCATTAGATCGAATCGTCCAATTAGTTACGACTTTCGTTTGATATGTGAATCTGAGTTGGCCTGCGGATCGTCTTGATATGTTTATTGATATTTTATAGTCAATTCCAAGTTACGTCTGTTCTGACCTATTTGCTTTTGTTTGGCGTCTGTTGCTTGCTGTGCTCTGTTCTTTATTGTGACTATTATGTTTTGTTGGACAGCTTAGTGCAACTGTGCAATACATTTCCAATTCAATGTTTTGAATAATACATCAGTCATCAGTTTAGAAACATGACGTGTCAGATACATTCGCGAGCAAGTTTCAAGGTCTTATTGAAACTGTAACACATTTGAAGCAAAATGATGTCCAAAAAGAAGCAAAACAAAAATAAATAACAGAGCGGCTTTTCGTGCCAACTACAAAGCGGTTTAGCAGTATTGTTTCGCGATGCGTCACGAAATTATCACGGCATACGTCTGAGCATATCAAGTGTAGGACGTGGAGAGAGCGGGTAAGCCGATCCGGCGTCATGCGGTAACCGAACCCTGGCCCTCACGCTCGCAGCACATGTCTTGGCGCGGGCTGCGCTCTGCTGGACAGACGGGCAGACCGCCGAGACCTCAACGTCCAAGTACTTCAGTTGGTGTCAAGTGATAGCTGATCTTGATCGCATCTTGACCAATATTATTTTTGTGGTTTATTTTTGGACGGTCTGCTACTCAAGTGGATATTTTTATTTTCAAAAAGTAGGCAAGTTTCGGAGCTTAAAAGCTTTGTTTAGCAATTGCCTACTGAACGTTGAAAGTAAAATTGTGTAGTTTCCTGTAAAACACAGAGCTTTGTATGTATGTCAAAGTTACAGCTATACAAAGATCTTGCGGCGGGTGCCAAAATAAGTAGGGGTCCACATGGGCCGATGCCTGCCAGGGCTGCGGGACTGTTCGAAAGAGATACTGTGGCCCTGGAACACAAAGGGCAAAGAAGGAACATGGATGGGTTTTAGTCAGTACAAGTCTGACACTCCCTTCCGCTCCGCCCAGAGTGGGGGGGGGGGTCATTTGATGATATCCCATCCGAAAAAAAATTAAGAATTAAGAATTAAATTTCTTAATTTAAATTAAGAATTAATTAAAAATTAAAATTAAGTCTCAACTTTTCTTTCCAAGCATCCAGTTTATTAAAATATAGAAATATACCTTTTTACGAAATTTCACAAAGGATTCCCAAACGCCCACTACCCATTTTAAATCAATGAAACCCAATGATAACCCTAATTTATACAACTACGAAATACAATAAATTCCTAAACTTGTTTATCACATAAACAAACGAGAGGAGGACAACTATTCGACGTCCAACATGTCTTTGGCAGTCAAATGATAATAACACATGTCCACAATCAGTTAATTCAATTTATCTTGCATCACATCACGACCAGGCGCACTTAGAATAGGTACGAACAGATTTATCGTAGCTTTATTGATGCAAATGCAGGCATTTAAATAAATTATGACGGGCGCCCTGTCTAGACAGGCTTCGTCACAAGCTATGTGCCTTTCAATTCAGAAGTTTCTATTTGATGTAGAATTTAACTAAGAATGTGATGCTTTTGATAACGTCACCAAAAGCTTTTTTATCAAATTCCCCTTCTTCTTCTAATTCCAATTCTTCTTCATTTTCAAACTGTTTATTGTCTTTTCAATATCACCATCATCTTCCTGGCCTTGTCCAATCCTACTTGGGATCGGTGCAACACGTTTTCTTCTTCCCTTCTCTCCCGTAGACGTCACGTCATTATTTACTCCTTTCTCTTTCATATCATTCCTCACACAGTCCATCCATCTTTTCTTTGGCCTTCCTCTCCCTCACCATTCATATGTATCACTCTTTCAGTCACATGCGTTTCATCCCTCGTCATGTCCAGACTATGGTTTTTCAATATCAATACTTTTAATTTGGCATCTTTTGTCATTTGTCAATCAATGTCAGTTTCATACCACAAAATATACGTAATTTTCAGGAAAAGTAATTCTTTTTCGGTCAGCTTTCACTTTGTTATTTTCTAAGATAAAGTTTCTCTTTGACGGTTCTTAATCGCCATTGTCTAATGAATACTCAAATAGATATATTATATCAAACTCAATATTAGTTATTTACTTGCTGTTTTGCATGTTTATACCTTTTAAATCAACTTCCAAAAGGAGGAGGATCTATGTTTGACTGTTTGTATTTTTGTTTTTTTTTAATGTATGTGCACCGGTTTCTCCGCCAATTATGAACCGATTTGAATGATTCTTTTTTTGTTTGGAAGAATATTATTTCGCAGTGGTCCCGGGGTTTAAATTTGGTGAAGATTTGATGCTGATCTTCGGAGATATATAATGGAACTCTCGGAACGGACCGAGTCATTTTTTGGTGTTCTTTTTTTGTGCAAAAAACTTTTAACGTTTCAATACGCTCAGCATAGTTAAATTATCTGAAATTCCTAGCAACAATCACATTCTTAGTAATTTCCCTGTCAACGATTTATCCGAACAGATTAGAACCAAACCACAGTAGCGACCAAACACGATCGAACTAAATTAATTGGCGATCACGTCGACCTATCGATTCCGTCAGTTAACCAGCACGCGAACCATACAATCGCGCACGTATTTAGTTACACGTCAAGCCCTGTAAGATATTGCTTCCTTGTGTCCACGGCAATACTCTAACGTAGACACACTTATACTAGATACGAGTGGCTAAGACGTCTAGGTAAGTAAAGTGTGGTTATCTTGACTTGTCTGATTTGTGAAACAAAACCCAGGTATGATAGTATTAACGTACCATACGTTAATATGTACTTAAATCTCAGTACCTATAGCTTATCTAATAGGTAGGTACCTATATGGGATTTTGGGATACATAACAGGTTAGAACAAAAACTTTAGACTTTGTTTGTTTTATTGACTTTTTTTCCACCGACTTTGTTGCATGTTTGTTTAACAATAAGACATGAAGGTGGGTAAGTGGTGGGCTGCGGGACTGTTCGCAATAGAGACAGCGGCCCTGGAACACAAAGGGCAAAGAAGGAACATGGATGGGTTTTAGTCAGTACAAGTCTAACACTCCTTCCGCTCCACCCAGAGTAGAAGTCATTTGATGATTTCCCATCCTAAAATAAAAAATAAAAGTTTAGGTAAATGGTTAAATATACAGTAAGTACATAATCAACTGCGGACGTATAGGCGCGTATTTATAATAGGAATTGCCACAACGCGCAATGATGCGATCAAATCAATAAATATCATAAAACTTTAACTGTTACGGTGAAGTTGTAAAAACTGTTATAGTCTCTTAATTAAAAATTGTGTACTTATGTTGTTTGAGTACTTTACCCAACTTCGAAAGAAATGCTCATTAAAATGGCCCTCCAGATCTTTATAGCTTTCAATGAAACTGAAGAATTTTGACTCATATTTATGTCTTAAATATTACGCTCCTACAAAGTAGGTCTCTACTTAGATGTAGATAATGATAGCAGTATTAACAGTAGTAAACGTTTCAACTTAACGACATTAAGTGCTTCCTGATTAAACAGGGCATTTCCTGTGTTTAGTAAACCGGCTTGTTACAAGCAGAATTTTGTATTCAGTAGTATGTAGTTAGTGTGTTATATACTTGTACCTATTTTTTTTATAAGATTTGACTTTGAAAATTAACAAATCTTATTACTTGTCTAATTAGACAAAGGGTCCTAAGACTGAGTCAGCTTATCTGTACATACATACATACAAATAAATAAAATTTAAGTTTCTGTATGCGATTTCAAAATACTAAATTTTTGCTGAATTCATATAAAAGTATATACGGTACTTATAACAAAAATACAGTTTTAAAAATTTGTCTGTTTGTTTGTTGCGGCTAATCTCCGGCTGGACTGATTTTGACGGATTTTTTTCTGGCTATCTGCCAATAAAAATAAACCGATGTTATTAAGTAGTTACTTAGGCCACTTTAAAAAAAAGGATTAATGTTTTTTGCAAAAAAATTAAAATTGTTAACTAAATCCGATTCAAACAGCGAAGTCATATTTTTAAGGACGCGGGCATCTCAAATAGAAATGGTACGAGAAACTTGTCCATACTTCCATGCCAATTATTAGGGACCTTGACAGAAAGTAGACTGGTTGACTGGTAGAGAATGCCTTGTGGCATTAAGTCCGCCTATGTATCACTATTGTACATGAAGTTTAAATAAATAAAGTAGTTCCAGTTTACATTCTAGACCACGGATGAAGTCGCTGGCAACCGCTATAGTGGCTCCATAACTTCAAGTCTGCTTACCAACTTAGGAGAGATCAATTGCACATTAACAACGCCTTTTCTAAATAACTTAGCAAGTAGCACATTAGTCTTGAGTCTAGACTACATGATACAGAGATTCCATACCGGCGGAACTCGGTCAAAACGCACATTAAATAAAAGTACATATGAAATACTATGAAAGATAATATAGACGAATGTAAAGTTAATCTTGGTATTAACTTTCAACTTCACGTTATTAGAGATACATTACGCGATGGCTACGTTACAGTTAACCGGGTAACTGGATGCTGGTTCACGGAGTTCAGATACCCAGTCTGTACACGCTCTAATTAAAATATGACCTGCAAATAAGTGGTTGGAGGAAACGAACAGTACAGTTCAATCGTATATAAGTTTCAATTAGTAACGGTAGTATTGTAATTTCTGTGATCGACAACCTGCAAAGTATACGTTTCGGTTTCACAGAAAACTTGATTTAATTTGTGCCGTGATGCGTGTCCGCCTTTAGGCAAAGACTCCAGATAAAAACAGTATCACACAGGCCACTGAACCCTAAAAATCAAGAGCAGCGAGAACATTACCGGTACGTTATAGTACTTAAATTATTGGTTTGCGGTACAGTGGACGTGCCGGCGGCGCAGTCGCAGCCATAAGCGGTCAACGTAATGATGGCCAATTTCCGAACCGACGCAATTCACCGATAGGTGCTTTATTAACTTTGTGCCGTGCCTTACCGGACAAAGCTCCGTTTACTTCCAATTTCCATGAACCCTCAACGGTACTTTTATACTTTTTAGATGGTTACCATTGTCGTTAAAGATATCGTTTGAGATTTACTAATATGGCGCCGTATAATCTGCAATAAACTAAATAGAAAATTTTATGAGGTTTACGTAAATATTTGACGTTTAGATAAGTCTTACTAAACGATGTAGTTAAATATATCGATGTGTGGCCATAAAGTAAGTTTATTAGGAATGATTGATTTTATGCATGGATCCAAAAACAGTAAAATATTTTGGTGTACACCTAACGGTGCATAGCCATTACTGGCCATAACATTTATAAGCGCAACGCAGCAACATCTCACATAAAATTAATTCAATAAAGGAATTACACATAATATTCAGACATCCAATTTGGTAAAACCGAGCAATAAACGACTACTGAAGTAGCTTTGACCTCTCACCACTTGCTCGTACCACAGTTACCAGAAATGTTTACTTCGTCCAAACGAGTTTCTTTTATTTTTATTGGCAATTTGCGATTACACGCATAATTTCAGTGGGTAATTATTAAGATGGGATTGTGAAAGATGGGAACAATTTGGCAATTAAATAGATGCTAGTAGCGACGCCCGCGCAGCATCAGTGCACGCGATTTACCGTAACATTCTCGTAATATGATTGGGTAAAATACTTTTTTGTACATTCTCGTCCATGTACGGACACCTGCAATAATTGGTTACCCTTCGTTTCTGAGGTATTTGTATGGGTGAGGGGTTATCCAATTAATTGCAAGCATCTGTACGTAATGCAAGATTCTTTGGTGCTGACACAGTTTTGAATAAAATGCCAAATGCGTTGCCGATAGAACCGCCCTAATCGAAAAGTTAAAATTCTTGAGTGCAAAACATTTAGACACATTACACACACAGTACACGAATATTCTTCTTTATCTACGGTATGTTCTATAAGCATCGAATTCAACAAAACTGATAACCTCTCAAACCTGATCGATGTGGAAGACGACATCATCAATATTTCAGCACCATAACCGTTCATTACTTCTGTTTTCGTCGTGTCGGTAAACTAGCTCCATACATCACAACCTTCCGTAGCTTGACAAATGAAAAACTGTTCGACATTACTTATTACCTTGTACGGTGGTCGCAATAATCAATATAATAGTCAGCTTCAGGACCACAGATGTTGTTATAATGCTCTATTACCTTTTTTTATATAGTAAAGAACAGCTAATCAGTGATTTGCTGGTACCCATATAAGGCAAGATTAATGAAAAGTCAACTAATGGTTCTAATCTGGTTTTCCTGTCTGTTGATGGTTGACTGGGTTTTTGAATAACCATGGTGTTTCATTATTGATTAACGTGAGTCTTTAGTTTGCGAGATTTGGTGTATTCTATACTTTGACTTTCCTGGCTCTTTTCTTGACGTAGTCGAAGACTGTTTGCGTAAAGTAGGTATTAATAGCACATTACCTAATATTGACACTATGAATGATGTCAGGAGTGTGCAACCTGCTTACAAAGAATGCCACCTGCCGGTAAACCACCAAACACATTAAGGACTCATGGATGGGTGTGCAGTCTAGTGTTACCAAGAGCCAGAGGTCAGATAGACACTCCATATAAAATACTGGTAATCAGATGCACGGTTAAACTTAATGCCACCCAAACGTAGCTGGGGTAAAGCTAGGTAGATGTGGAAAGTGATACATTTTATACATATAATAGGGTCTAACTATTCATACACGAAATATTTTCAGGGAATCATCTAACGGCTATAACAAAGCCATTTCAAGGGATTTTTTTCTATCTGAGTATATTTTTTTATAAAAAAGAAATAATTTAAAATTACTTGATTTTAAGCATCCATTACGGTAGTTTACTACGTCGTATTTACCTACTGTCATTGGTAGAATATGGGAGTAAAGGTTTTATGCAAAAAGTGTCTAAAAATTTTAGAATTATAATAATTTTGTAAAAAAAAAAACACTCAGGTTTTTTTTTTCGTTGCTCTTGCGACTTTACGACTTATAGAAGTTACTCTTAAAATATTTCGTGTATGAAAAGATAGACCTTATTTAAAAATTACGTGTCACGGTGTTTGTGGTCGCACTCCTCCGAAACGGCTAGACCGATTTTTATGATTTTTTTTATGTATATTTGGTAGGTATGACAATAGGTCGTAAAGTATATTTCACACCGCTAGGTTGTCAAATTCTAAATCGACGCGAGCGAAGCTGCGGGCAAAAGCTAGTAAGTCATAAGTTTTTAAACTGTCATGGTACCAAACAAACATCATGGTCGTGGTGTCATGGTGGTGGTGGTTCGTGTGAACGGGACATTTACCATGTTTGTTGTTAGTTTCTAGTGTTAATGATACATATAAGTTGTTTAGTTTGGTATATTCGGTAACAGAACAGTATTTTTGCAGGTATTTTTATCTAGCTCATAAATTGTCCACTAGTAGGGGCCTCAACTAGTGCTTGCCGTTTTAGGTGGCGGTATGCAAAGTGCTTATATCTCGGCTCGGTCGCTTGCTCCAGTTCACCACATTTGGCCCGTGTACGCTGATCCGCTCGACATCTGGCGATCTGCTAAATGCCAGCGTGCAGCGGTGACATGCTCACATGTGTTCCAAACCTCACCTGAATGGATTTAAGATTTTGCTGCCTTTTTTGTTAAACATCCTTTGGTAATGTGAGATTTTGCAGGAAGTTTTAATTAAGGTTTAAATCTGTGACGTCTTTATTCTGTGGTACAATTTTGTAGGTACTGAGCCATATGGCCTGAGGCGTAATGTGGGCGTAGTGAGGTGGCAGTTTAAGAAATTGATATTATTTCGACACTTTGGCTTCCTTAATAAGTACTAAGATAAAGGTATGGTTTGCTTTGTAAATGAGAAAGAGATTGCGGGTATTATTATACATTTTCAATCGGGCAGGAATTGATCTATCGTTACTTGCAACTGTTTTGTGTTAAATATATTTTATTGTGTGTATGTTAAATATATTTTGGTTATAGTTTACTTATATTATAAGTACTAATTATACCATTGTATGAGAAATAATACTACTGCGCCTAAATGTACACTTTTTGTAAAACTTTTTAAATAAATTATTCTATTTTATATTATTAGTTTTCCGTTGGACTCGTCAAGTCCTACTTCGTATTGCCATTAACAATTTCTGATAACGAACCAATTTATTTAAGGACTAACAAATTGATACACATCTAATCAAATCTACATAATCATATCTTTTTGTAAGCATTAAAGTGTACAGTCACGACTAATCGTACTATACAACTAATTGTGAAACAAGGCTTTAAACTTCACATTTCATTATTTCGGGGGTCCAGGACGACGGTGTTTCGCAAATTACTGTTAATTACTCTGCCCCAGCTTAACCTTTATGCAAATAGGTATAAGGACTACTTGATCACCCTGACGTTAGATTCCGAAGGAGGCAGCAAAATAATGGGCATTGACATATTATCTTTTTCTAAGACGATTTGTTTCTTCAACGGCATGCGTAAGCGCGTCGCTTTAGTTACAATTTGAATGTCAAAACTACGTCATCGACTACCTACTTATCGCGGTATAACTATTCAAGGAAATTACTAATGTTTTATGTAAATAAAACAAATGAAATGACTGGAGCTAAACGTTTAATTAATTACAGTCACTCACCCAATCACTTTTAAGTTTTTTTAACGAATATGTATGCAAAATCGTTTAAGACTGGAAGAACAAAAAAATCCTTTTTGCATAGAATAAAAACTTACATCTATAAATAAATCAATAATAAGGTGTACTATAAGTGATTTATTTTGTTTCAGGTATCTACAAAGGTACAACTTTATTTAAACAGCTTGTATTATGGCACAGATCATACATTGTTATGAAGAAGAAATGAAAACACAAGCTTTGTGTACACAACTGTACCCACCGTCTGTTCAAAAGCAAGCGCCAATTTCGAGCTACTCATCGTAGCCTCCATAGCTCAGGGGTTAGAGCACTGGTCTTGTAAACCAGGGGTCGAGAGTTCAAATCTCTCTGGAGGCATTTTTATATTTAGCCATAATTTAAAAAATCTATTAATAATCACATTTACACCTAATTATGTTAATAACTACGTTTTATTACGCAAATTAATTCTAATCTGGAGAAGAAAGATGGTAATCATTCAAATTAATTCCTTCTATTTGCGAAACTGTTAGCTTATTGTGAATAACAAGAAACAAAGATTCATGAAAATGTTAATTTCAGTGTATAATTGAAATAAAACTTATGTCGCCTTTATAGAAATGGTAAGAGATTTTAGTGAAGTTGCTTTTGTAAGTAGTAAAAGAGGAGGTTCCAAACCGAGTAAGCCCCATTTTGTTAGGCTGAAGCCTTGTCAATATTCTCTTTGCTCTGAGCAACGCACGGGTTGGCCACGCGCGGGTACTTGCCTCCCCTACGCGGCCGGCCCGGACTACCACCATCACGGTGTGGCGCTTTCCGCCGTATCTCCGGGGACTTTCCACAGGGTGAAGTGAGTTACAAGAACTCTGTATGTAACCCCGACGACTGAACTGGTCGGAACCCTCACTGATTAACACGAATGTTCAACTGTGAGCTTAGTTGAAAGAAAACTTTAATAGCGCGATGTAGGATTTTTTGTGATTACGTCATAATCGCGATGTTAACACACCCATTCATTTGAAATCTACTTTTCATAGAGCGAAAGCAACATGAAAATGGAATACTACATTGTTTAACAGTTAAGTTGCACCAGCAATTCAATGAAATAGATTTAAGCGAAGTGTTTCAACCGACAGCGCCATCTAGTTCGTGATCCCAACACTAAAGTGCTCGACAAAAAGTTGTATGGGATTTCGTAAGAATTCCAAAGTACGAATTCTATTTTTATACGACGATATTACTAAACTTATTATGGATATTGGATCGCCCGTATTTGAGTGCGTCAGTTAATAAGGTCTCAAAAAGAATAAAACCTCCTTTGTTTAAGTTGGTAGGTTTCTCGTTAACTTTTACTTTAAATAAAAAAATGACCATATTTCTCCAGCAAAGGAATCTTTATAGTCATGCATTGACCGTAAAATCCAAGTTTGCTGTAAAGGTACAGACTACAGTGTTTTGTATAGTTTGTTTGTTACATCCGTGATTCGTAATGAGGGATTTGAGTGTTGCCATTGGATTTTGTAACTTGTCCTATCTAAATAAGGTGTATTTTCAATTGTGTCGTCCCGAGATGCGCAGACGCAGGTGTGCGGCCGCCTGGTCGTCGCCGCGGCTACTGCTCTCGGATATGGTATTCATTTATTAATTTGCTTGCGTTGACCGACGCGGCAATACATTTAGTTTAGACGACCATTGTGCTAGATTTTTTTTTCAACGTAAAATAATTAGTTTTTGAAATAAATACTGGCCGTAGACAAAAAGCTAAAAAGTATTCATTTACATAACACATTCTATTTATAACATTTAAAAAGACAAATTAACCATTTATTATGAAGTCATATTTGAAAGAAGATGCAAACACTACATTTTGCCGATTCAAATGTCCTATTTTTGGGAACATTAGCGTTAACTTAGGAAATCATAAATTCATAACTTGATCAATTTATGCAAACGATAATAATTGCTCTTAGAATAATTACAGGCGTTCTAGTGTCAGCTAACATCGAATTAACCAAAAGAGTATTTTATTAGTTTTCTTTTGTTATTCAAGTTCTTTTTTACAATATTTTAGAGCCGTAAGACTGAACTGGATTTTAATTCATCAAAATTCTATCAATTCAGTTGAAAATTAGCTATGTTCCTACAAAATTGTTTCTTACGAATTCTATTTTTGTTGACACATTGCTAAGCAGTTCTTCACCTCTTGGTAAAGTACTAGGCAATTATGCGAATAGGTGCCTTAAGGATATCTACATCACATCTAGCCCTAGGAAACAGGAAAAAAATCAAAGTTTAAATAAATAAATAAATGATTATTTGATCATTTATTAACTCAACCACAGTTACTACTCAAATTAATGAAGCACCAAATAATTTAATCAAAAGATCAAAACTCATAAAATAAACCCGAAACGGAATAAAAGAGTGGAATGCGAAACAGCCATTATTTATTTAATTTGCAATATAAATAAAGCCGTCGATAGCGGAGCGTTTTGTCTGAGTAAATAGTGGATAAGGCCGGGTCCACATAAATCATGGGTAGTGTCCGAGCGAAGGTCGATTTCAGGCCGAAGCCGAAGCCGACGGTTAAATAACCCTAGGAAATTCAGTTCAAGATTGAATAAAATAAAATAGTAGGTAAGTACAGAGATTTGGTGCAGTTTACGTACACACCGTCAGGATGAAAACGCAACAACAGACTTCTCTCCATGTATTTATAACAATGTTTAATATAATTTTAAGTTATTTGACAAATTACTTACTTATGCAAACACCGTGGATTAGCATCCAAGTTACTCTAACTTAGTTGTGATCGGTAAATCTAATAAACTTTTAGTGTTACCAAATCTGTGTGTGTTTAGGTCAACTCACCTGTAGTTGCTGCCAGTTAAGATGGCAATAGCGGTCATTGCCCTTTCCCTGATATTTCTTTACACGAACTGAAACCATAAACCGTGTACTTATCGTTTCTTCTGTTAATGTTCAGGATCACAATCAATGTCAATTCAGGGGCTATTAACAGGTTTGTATACGTTTAAAAGAAGAGATTCAATAAATGTACGTGGTTCAATGACCGCTATTGCCATCTTAACTAGCAGCAACTATAACTCAAAATACTTATTTATATGTCACAAGGTGCCAACTACTACATGACCTTACCGATTTCTTTTACTTCTATATTAAAAAGTATGTTGTCAACTTAACGGGATTATAAAAATTACGTTGCAACGCGAATAGCACTTCGAAATAATGTCAAGTTCATTCAATTTCGGCGCTCGCTAGAAACATTCGGCTTCGGCTAAAACTTCAGTACATTTGGCCGAAGCCGAAGGTTTGGCCGAGGGTGGCCGAAGCCGAATGTTTAGTCGGACACTAATCATGGGTGAATTAATGCAGGTTAGCTGCATTCCAGCGCCGGCCGGCAAGCCGCGGTCCCAACGTAGTGTTGCCAACTATTATGAGGCAGAATTCGGGATGCGGATGTTGAATTGTCTCGGACTCTCGGTAATACAAGTAGCTGTTCATGTGGTGCGGTAGTTGTACCGTGTAATGTAAACGACTGGGGTACTTTTGGAACACGTTGACTGCTTTGTGGAATTTCAAACGAGAGTTAAATATGTTCTGATTTGATCGAGCTTTTGAAAAATTATCGAGGGATTTAGTTTTCGACAGCACAGCTTCTTTTGTCATGATTAGATTCTATAAACACTATACAAGGGTAGTTATTACTATTGTATACGTGCCAATCCATTCAATTTTAACAAGCATCACAAGTATGATTTGTTATCAAGGAAGACAATCCTTCCTTCTAAACAGTTCATTAGGATAGTTCACAATCAGAAACGACAGAATCACACAAAAGCACAGAGGCGGACTTAGTGCCATTGGAATTTACTACCAGTATACCTTTGGGTGATGCAGAGACAAGCAGTAGGTGAGTGGTAATCTTCAACAGAATAACTAAACCTTCCTAATATTTTTACGAAATATTAAAACTGGTGATGAACAAATTAATTCACAACTAGTTGCTGTTCCAGAACTCTTTACACCAAGAGGTAAATTTGAAGTCAGGACATTCCTTAGAAACGTGGAGACATATTAACAGTCTAGTGGAAAACAAACGCGGAACTTGAAGCCTCTAGCGATGAATTCCGATCGTTGTTTTTGCACAAACTCACAAACCAGTCATGATGGAAAAACCCATTCGCTGTCCTCGAACTGCCAAAATTTTTACCAAAATAGTTGTGGCGCCAAGATATTTATGATACGTATGTTATTCCGTGTCTATGTGGCAGAGAATAATTAATAGTACCAACTGTACAGGTTTTTTTAATAATTATTTAACTAAACATACTGACATGTTTGGCATTAAACTTAGCCTAGATGTAAAATCACTAACAAGGAATATTTAACTACATGATGGCCTAATGTTTCAAGCTATATTTTCAACGTTTACCTGCTAAATAAGGACGATCCATAGACAAACAAACTTTTGTCTATGGGGCGAGCACGATCAGTGGCACCATGACTTCTTCTTATTCTGGTGGCTGGCATATTATATTCATTGATCATCTTTTTATAACTTGGACATCACCAAAGTTAAAAATAAACGTACCTAATTACTTACCTAACTTCAATTCGAGAAAGCCTGAATAACCTTCGAATTATCAAGCAACGAAAGTTCTGGGAAATTCCTTAAAATATAATAAATCTAGATACCTACGCATTCGAAAGTGCAATAGCTTGGTCAGCCGGATGTCAAAACTAAGTAATCTTTCAAAAGCTTATATAATTTCATTCATAATATCACGTCTGTAGCCCCCAAATGGTTAGGCAGAGGTATACCTAATAGTACCTACACCCACATTTCGCCAGTTATGTTTTAAGTCCCATGTAAGAGGGGGCGAGCCTATTGCCATCAACTGTGCACAAATCTGACTCCGTGGCTGCTGCTGTGAAATTCTTGATGGAAAAACCCAATAACACTTTGCCCGACCCGGGAATCGAACTCAGGACCTTAGCTCAGCAATCGCACAAATACGATTTAAAACCAATAAAAACTATCCGGTTATCCAAACAGGAACAGGTTGCTAACCGACACCCAAAAAACATTAGGCAAATAACCGGGTGTTGTGATAAGCGAACCGATAAGCTATCACCACCCATATCGGTATTTTGACAACAACAAATTATTAGATAGCAACTTTGCTTGCTCATGATTTAAGTAACATTTAACGGTTCGGTAACTCGATGAGCTATAGGAGAATTTTTTTTCAATTAAGCCAGCTTCTCTTTTAACCAGTCATTACTGTCCAACTGCTGAGCAAAGGCCTCCCCAAAGTTTCTAAAGGGGCTTTTACCGCGCCAGTACGAACCGTCTGCTTTTAATCACAAAGGTGGGTATTCCCAAGCCGTGCACTATCAGGCGTTGCAATTTTCAAGTATGGGCATCATGAATCTTTGATGGTTTCATTGACGGTGGTCAATGAAACCATCAAAGACGGTGGTATAACAACACTGCGTATATAATGTTTCCACGTGAGGACTTGATCAGTGTATCTTAAGGGTCGCATCGTCGATGCTGCCGCGTGCGATAACACTGCCTCTCTGTTTCTCGCTCTATGACGGCTTTGAGCGTCTCGCTCTATGACGGCTTTGAGCGACGAAAATGAATAGGAGTATGAAAAAGGCGGTTCCGTGCTGCTGCATGAGGCGCAACCCTAAGAGAGAGCATAGTCCGATGATTCTAGACCTCGTGGTTTAGCTGTGCGTGGTCTGTCAGTGAGCGAATTAATTTAAGAATTATAATGTATAAGTAGATTTCACTATGTAAATCTGCTGAATAATAGTAGGTAGCTACATCGACACAGTTTAAATTTCACAAACACATCGAAGAAACACGACTTTTTTCAGCTACTAAACTGTCCTCACTATGGACACGGTCTTCAGATAAGAAGAATGTATCGATCACCATCATAACTTCAACACAGGTGTGATTGCACGCGGAGAGGTAATGGCTGCCGTCGAGAAGTTATGCCCTTTCTTCATTAAATTAGGAGCCAACACGAACGTCGTTATGAACCTATGGGGTGTCGATATGTAGGTACCCACCTACATATTATTTGAGTAGATAAGGTTCTGTATGTTGGTAAACAAGGTTTTATTTCCAATAGCCAAAAATATGCATTTATACATGTGTATTCTTTCGGATCGTAATCTCCTGCGCTGCAGCCTGAAGCCAAACTCATTCCTTCGTAACATTGCATGCAAATTCTTAGCTTAGGGCTAACAGCTGACAGGCAATTAGAAGTAATTTAGGCAAGATTTAAGAGTACAGACTACAGAGTTATCAGCCAGCACTGATCAAAATAAATGGAAAATCTGCACACCAAGATTGAGCGTTACCAACACATACTTAATCAAGTACTAATTCATAATGACAGTTTGTGCATCAATGTCCCTTACAGGTGTGTGTGAGCGTAAGGGACACACACAGTCTGATTTAATAAGTACCTTCTGGTTCCGGTTGAAAGCTCAATCAAGTGGAAAGTGTGTAGGATCTGGGAACTTGTATCACAGTACGTCAACATCCAAATAATTTGTAAAGTCGAAGTTAAATAATATGCTAATATTAACAGATCACATACAGTCAAGCGCTAAGTGCTTTCCGAACGTCTCACTGAATGGAAACAACGCTCATGGAATACTAATTTGTTTAATCAATAATGTATCGTATACATAAATTGTTTTTTCCCACTTCCCAGCGTTTAATTATAGGAGATAAACGGCTCGCCGATGGTATTTATTCCTTTAAACATGGTGTTTTATCTTTTTCTCCATCCCGTCGTTTAGCCTGCCTAAGAGTATGGTATACGGCCTGCTTGACTTAGGCTTAGGAACCAGTCGTAAGCTCATTAACACACGATTGACCGGTTCCACTAACCATGGTGTTTTACTTCGTAAATGATTCCTGCATAAAGAAAATGCTGTCTAAAGTTATTACAGGACTGGTTCACTGATTTCCAATCAACAGGAACAGAAGTCAACAACAAAAGTATGTATAAGCATTTCAGTGTTTATAGTTTTGTTTTTAAACAATTTTAATTACATCGCTGCATAAGATAAAGAAAGTGCCTTCAATTTATAGCACTGCTTAAAATTCTAAAGCAAGACAAACGAGCAGGAGCATAATCTTAATCGTTTCGCGAAACGAAGTGCGCATTTCCAAAGCTTTTAAACCCGAACTAAAAACGAAGCATCCGAGATTACCGATACCTCTTAAAGTAACCCATCTTTATTTGAAAGGGACGGTAGTTAGCGCATCGCGTGTGGAGCTGTGGAAGATGCGACAAATTACATGTCGCAGGTGGGAAATGACACCGAAGCCGCACCTCATATAACATTTTAATTTATTTTACGCGTTCACTGAATTATCGTCTCGACTGTACAAGTGTACATGTTCAGAGCAATCTTACAGCATTAAATCGCTATTTTACTGCGAGTAAAAGCAGTGAAAATTATGTGAATAGTCGTTCGTTTTAAATAATTGTGTTATTTGAATTATATGGATTAAGTCATGTTAGCTAAATAAACTCGTTACTTTAGAACAGTTTCGACATGTACCTATTTTTTACCGCATTAGTCATTAGTTACATGATCTTTTGTTTAGTGAATTTACTTCTACGGGCTACTAATTAAGAAATCTATTTGCCCAGCATGGTTGGTTGGTGCCTCAGACTTCCCATACAAAGGCGAGCCGCAACCTCAAACCATGAGTAGACCACTATAATCACACAAAACCTTTTTTCACACATCATTAGCTTTCCTAACAAAAAACAAAGCAAACAAGTAACCCCACACATTAAGCCTCCACCGCTAATATATAATTTAGTCTACACACTAATAACATTACACAAATTGGCCTTTAATCAGCCGCTATTACGTGTGATGTCGGCGAGAGCCTGCGCCGGCGCACAGCCCGCCCTTTGACTCCACCGTTCTCAGAAATGAAGCCTTAATGTTTAACACATTAGAAATTCTCAGATTAACTGTGTTATGTGTTTTTGTTTGTAGGTTTTAATTTAACCCAACGTAAAAAAGCTTAACTATAACTCTAGGATAAATCCTCCTGAAAAGTAAACCCACCTCTGCCTAATCCTTCTGGGGTTACAGGCGTGATGTTATGTAATACGATAAAGCCTGTACGTGTACACGCGGTACAAAATAATTTAAACATTTTTATTAGCTTTAGTTCATAAGATTATGATTATTACTTACAACTCAATAATTTAATTGTTTACTTTGTATTGTTTATTTGTTTCTGTTTAACGTATATTTTAACTATAAAAGATTTTATTAAAGATTTAATATTAGGTAATTAGCTGTAATGACAGTACCTAGTTTTAGTTTTTATTTAAGTTTCAGTTTTTATACATACCTATAAAAACTACCTGCACGACTTAATGTGTAGACATTATTTGTACGCCTTTGCAAGGCAGCACATAGTGAAACATAACTCTTTTTGATAACACCGTGAATTTACTTTACCTATGTGTTTCAAATAAATATATTTGAATTTGAATTTGAATTTGAATTTATCATGAAATATCTTGCACAGTCATCAAGTTATTTTGTAAAGTTCCAGTTGATAAGAACCATAAGCAAGCAAGCATACTTTGCGATAGTAACAAAAAATCCAAGACAACATGAGACAATTATTTCACCAAAAATGACGACACACATAATCATTACAAATTTTGCACCGTCAGGTTTATTGAGGATATTAAAAAAGCGCCCTAATTGAAAAATCAAACATTCTCTCAGATAGTAACATTAAAATTTTCCAGGATATTGTCAGATAAACAGTTTTATAAGTATGTTTACTATAGATAACTATGATTCATTCAAGTATGTATATAATGATGTACTGAATACCTGGTATCCGTTTTTGCGTTTGTGTCACTTCCACCCGACTTATACCGATGGTCAGACATACAAGTATCGATTAAATTAAGGCTGGCCTGGACTGGACTTATTACTAGTAATGCAGAATTATCTTCTATAGTTAAACAATTTACATAGGTAAGCTTGGTTCCAACTCTCTCCTATTTATTTATTGGTTCCACTAAGATTTAATACTAAAGCATTGGTTCCATTTTCTTCTCTGAACTGTCAAGCACTACATTTATGTGTAGTAAAAAGTTTATTGAGTATTAAATTTTTAATAGACTGTATAATTTAGTAATAACTACGCGATACCTAGGATTTGAGTTACTTGAAAACCTAAGCTTCAGTCTATGAAAAAAAGCAATTTAGAAACCATTTACTTATATTATAAAAGAACTCGTCCGGGGGAAACACTAAAATAATTTACGCTACCTTTTTTGCCATCAGATATAAAGCCAAGTCAGAAAGTCATGGGCGGCATAAAAACTCTGATACCGGGTTAGGCACTGACCATGGGCTGCGGGACTGTTCGAAAGAGATACCGCCCTGGAACACAAAGGGCAAAGAAGGAACATGGATGGGTTTTAGTCAGTACAAGTCTGACACTCCCTTCCGCTCCGCGCAAATGACCCCCTCATTTGATGATTTGCCATCCGAAAAAAAAAAAAAAAAAGGCACTGACCACACGATAAAGAAAGAACCATCAGATAGCATTTCTGTGTACAGGGTGTAAGGGACAGCCCTCCACAAACTGACAGGGTGCATTCAGCTCCTTATTTTGAATCATATTCCGCCAGAATTTTTCCTTTTTTTCAGTTGTTATTCCTTTAATTCAATTTAAAATTACACTCCCTCTATTCAAAACTCCATTTATGTAAATAATACGGCTAAAATGAAAAATCAAACAAAGGATGTTGAAATACTCTAACGAACGACGCGTGAAATCAGCTGTTCACTTCCTGCCTAGCCACAGTGTTCATCGAACTCGTCGTCGCGCTTGCCGTTCGCTACCGGTCATATTAGTATACTGAATTCACCCCATCAATTTGTGGAGGGCTGTCCCTTACACCCTGTATTGATGCCTCTGTAACTTTAGCTAAGGAAGACATTTCATCTTGGGGAAAATTTAACAAAGCTTCAGCAATATTTGCTGTTGCACAGACAAATACCCTAACTTTTTTTCAGGGCCACGATCTTCTGATTTCCGTTAAAGTGACAAGGTAAGGGTACCTAAGCATTAAAAGCTGCTTGGAGTCTGAGCATTACAATGAAATGCAGTTCACCCACGCATTGGCATAGAGGTAACGACATTTCCTCACTGTCCAGTGCTCCGTGTTTCAATCAAAGATACAAAAAGACTTGTAGGCAAACCAGCGCGCTATGAACATTCCTGCCAGTTGCCAGTTGCTAGTGTTGCCACCATAACGATAATATTCAAATGAAGCTATAATCGCCGGCAGCTCAGCTATTAGCTAAGATTTAGATATGAGGAACTCCATAGAGTTGTAAGTTAGTCTATGTGGTTACGGTAAGGTACTTCGCTACTGAATCACGTGCAACTCAAGAAAAACTGCGCAGTTGTGCAGTTGAAATTTCCTTTTTCGTTTATCAGTTTTTCACGAGACATGACAACCAAAGATCCGAAGAACCGAAGAAAATTTGATGAAAATAGCATTGCACCATTATTGCACATATTTATTCTTGAACAGGAACGGCATACATCCTACATACCAACGGCACACCTTATGCGGCTTGCACGGCATACCTTATGTTATTGCTACATAATTGTAATAATAAAACCAAGATGCTTACAAGCATTTCAATTAAACTATTATTATTAAATCGATAAAGCAAAAACTGAGGAAAATGTGAACGATATTTCAATACAATGCATAAATGCAACTCTATGTAGATCTGTGCGTATTAACGACTAATTAGATTCAGTGCGCGGCGCTTGCGCAGCGACGCGGACGCCGGGATGTGGCCGTGTCGCGTTGCTACCTACCCGACACTTATCTACGACAAGTAATTACTATTCACTGCTATTTTTGCACTACGCAGTACTTACCATTTAAAGCTCTGCCTATGATGACGCAATCGCAGCTATTAGTTTACGAGCTATGCTCCACCTCCTATCCTGCCCGTTGAGCCTAAAACCTGGAGCCCAAGAGATTCAACCTCTGCAACGTTTCGGGCCTCTAACGACCCGCTCCGGTTTTGCACGTGCAATATTGCGGGTGGGTGCAATTTACTAATTTAATGTCGACAACAGCGCCATCCATCGGGTCCAAAACTATCTTATCTTTTAAGCTGGAACCAATTACGCATTCAAAAAAAATCATCGAAATAGGTTGGGTGGTTTCGGAGAGTAACGTGTACCTACATAGTGACACTTGATTATTATATACTAAGGATGTTCTACTTACGATACGAAGCAGGAGAAGATAATAAATATTTATTCAATGTTGGAAGTGTTAGGTAATCGCTGGAATGTCGAGATTAGAAATAAATTGATTTTAAATAATTTGATTTGGATTCAGTGACACAAATATTGGCTCAGTAGATATGGCCCGAATGCAAATATGGCCGTTTAAATCGCTCAAACCACGATAAGACGCACTGCCTATTCTATCTTTAGGGTTCTTTAAGGTCTATGATGAAGAGTGTCCGTGAACTTTTGCATGCACCTAAATTTGAAGGAATAGAACAAAAGCAGTTTACGTTAAAAAATAATTGGTAGGTTACCTTAAAATAACTTGAAACAGACTTAGAACATCGGTGTTTTCGAACTATAGTCCGTAGCAAATTCAATTTTATTTTAGAAATTAACATTGTGTTCTGTTTGCGTGGCGAACACGGCCAAATATCGCACAAGATAGAGAGGCTTAGAAGAAGAAAGGGGAGACCTACGCCCAGCAGTGGGACACTTAAAAGACTTAAAAACAGAAAAAAAGAATGAACATAAAATAATGCATTATCGGTACTGGCATCGATACCGCTCTTAACTGATCAAAGAACATGAATGCACAGCACGTAGGCGCTAAGTATGCATATTTTAAAAATCTCCTCACGTAAAATGCAATTAAAATAATCCGGGATTATCCCCAATCACACGCGCCGACTCGTAAGTCGCACCTAATCGAAAAACATTATAGCTGCATACATTCCGTAATAGAACTAAAAACACATTTAACATATTAGTCGATAATTTATAACCTGATCAAGACTACCAATACTTTTTAAAATAAAAATAAAAACAGAAACTCAAAAAATCATTCTCTTTATGAATAAGCATTTATCACTTCCAAAATTTAAAAGAAAAAGTGTACACGAAACTGAGTTTTATCTCAAGTCAAAAGGAACACATGTATGATCCTTTTCCTGTGATAAAATTCAAAGTAAACACGTTGTATTAGACGGCAGTACAGGTGCGCGGTGTAATCACTGCTAGGAATGCAGAGGCAGGTGACAGGACGGGCGTGTTTCACGTACGTACTCGCACACCGCTCTATGCTCTATGCCCGCAGCGTTAGAGCGCTCAAATCACGTCCATTAACCGCAGGACTATGACCGACCATACGCACGTGAAGATGTTAGACGAGGCGTGGTTTTGAAAGATCTAGCAACCAGAAGGGTTAGCTTTAGAGTATTGGCTTTCCTCAAACTACGTAGTTACAGTGCTGCACTTTATTTTCGTAACAAAATCGTTTTCGCTGTGACTTCCACATTTTCTTTCGGTGAGTGACATCTCGCTGCATCGCTCTCGGTTGCAAAAACGGGCTATTCTGTGGATGTTTTAACAGTAGAGCCTTAAGCCAGGGCACAAAAACTTAGCGGCTACACATCAAGGGCTCCTCCTGTTTAGTACTAGCCTCGGTTTAGGGCGTTGCAAGCAAGGGACCGTCTGGACCATATCAAGCCAGTTTCCACTTTGACGATTCAATAGTACGTATTTAAAAAAATCCTCTTACTTTGTATAATCCATTGGATTACCAACATTTCAAAATTCAACATTTTCGACCCACACGCACAACCAACACATTCACTTCTTCAACAGAAGTAAAGAATGCAAGTCCGTCAATGTTGGCTGCTGAACGTAACTTTTTCATAGCCAGGTCGGCTATGAAAAAGTTACGTTATAAAGCACACTAACAAGAAAAAACTTACTTATTTTCCAGGTGGTAACAGTAAGCTTATCTTCCTAAATAAACTAATCTTCATCGCAATAATGTTCCAGATAACTATTATCGTAGTACATACTTACATAGTCCTTTATCAGATTTGCAAACGATTCTACAACTATTTAAAAATAGAACATTAGACATAACAGATTTCACCGAGTCATGGCGTGATACTGCAATGTCATTCATTATAATGTCATGTCACTTTTCAAGTACAGTTACAGTGTAGGGCATGCAGCTATACCGATCCTCGCGGTAAGGGTAGGCCTATCCTATATCCAGCTTGATCACCGCATAGTGTTCCCCCTGCCAGGACATAGGCCTCTTTAAGAGAAAACGGGCCGTAATTCACCGCGTGGGCCAGTGGTGTAAGGACATGCCTTTGCTGATCCCCATTAAGACAGTCGTCGATCCAATAACTCGTTAGTCGCGGCCACTGGGCTACCAACGCTCTCTATGTCCAGCATTGGGTAGTTTTCGGCTGAAACGATGATGATACAACTGCAGCTCAAGTAACATCCGATTTTTTTTCTAAGTGAGCCAAGATTTGCACTGCAAGAAAATTTTCCCTTGAAAAACAGGACTATTTCAATGAAGCCCAATTCTGGTCGCTGCACAGTCTATGGCAAGTATAATAGCGTAATTCTAGACGGGCGCATATAAGGTATAGTGAGTAACAAGATTAAAAAGCTACGCCAGCTGACACCTGGTGTTAGAACCGCGTTAGCTACAGGCTTCATTCTACCAATCATATTACTGGGTACTGGTATTTGATACGCATCAGGTTACCTACGGTAAGAAGTCTTTAGATGCTGTGGTGAAAGAATTAACTGAACTGTGTTGCAAAAACTCTCGCAAAGAAAAGTGTGGTTGGAATAATCTTAGAAAATAGCTATTTAGGATTACATGGGCAGTTAGCTGGTTAGGTTAGCTGCTATCACAGTCACTGTTGGAAACGTTTTGAAACTTTAACGATGGATTGTAATTATTTTCACCTGCAAAATGAAAATCTTTTGCGAAATTGCCTACTAGAATTTCACTTTTTCAATACATCTCTACGCGGGCTTCAACATATTCAATAAAATAAAAAAAATAAAAAATACCTTTACCTTAATACAAAATATCCAAACAATAAGTTTTTGAAGAACTTACTACGAATGGATCTTCCTGTTATGTTTTTCTATGTTGAAAGTTGCTACGAAAGTGCTAAAAATCTACGAAAACTACGAGGTTTAATTAGTTGACAAAAATTACGATAATCTTAATGCACTACATCGAACCAATATACATTCAGTAAGTTTAAACTACGAATGAAAAAAGAAACTTCAAAAACTGGGAAATCAAATACATAGCCAGAATTGTGTGGTTACTTGGGTTTCCAATCGATAAACTATTACTTGACGCATGCTTTCAACCAATTTGATATCTATGTACATAATTTCCGTAGGTAAATAACAGATTTTTGCCAGTCATACCCAGCCCCTTTATACTCAGCACTTGAGATAAATTCCTAAAACATTTATCTAGCAGCGGCCCTGTATATGACTTGTTAGGCAACAACACATCGTCAAGAGTGCTAGGTCAAGCCCCCAGCCTCTCGAGCAGTCAATTCAAGTGTTACATCTAACACCTGCGTGGACGCAGCGGAGTGACGGCTAATAAATAAAGACTCTTAAGTAACGGGTCGTCCTTTAATCACATGAGGTTCAAATAGGGTAGTAGTTCAGAAAAAAAAACACTATTAACCACGACATAATGAGAATCACGTGTAATTTTACGTGGAACGAAAATCTTTAATTATTGTTTCACGTGTAATTTTTTTTTTACCAATAATGAATAAAAATCTAACTTTTATGACAAAAATATCTGAAAATAAATGTTTTATAAAAAGAAGATTACAAAAACCATCTGTACATGGAGGAGGAGTAGTAAAAACTCACGACGTATCACCAAGGGGGAGGGGGAGGGGCGCATAAAAGTGTCCTAAAAACCTCACGTGGGTGAAGGTTGACCCTTAACCAATTCTGTAAAATGCCTCCTTTTTTGTCACACCTAGCTGTAATTAGTACACTAGGTACACCATACTAAAGACTATTCTATTCAAAGTACAGACAGTCACATCAGTGGTCACACTAACGCTAGTCCTAGCAATAAAACAATCCTTATTTTAGGTCATAAAGGTGCTGTCAATATCAAGTTATGACTATTGATGTGCGGTTGACTTTACAGTATATACCATTATTAATTTGTGGTAGTAGTACCAAGCTTGACTTTCTGATGGTGGACTTCGGTGTGTTGTTTTCAAAGCTTTCTTATATTTTATTAGTTCCAGACTTGGCGAAGGTTCCATATAACTCGATTCCCTTTGAAAAATGGCACAGTCAGTATTTTATAGACTAATAATATAACCACATTAAAGATATGTACTCCGGCTTACCTCTTACAAAAATTGACCCTTCTTCATTGCTACTGACTAGTACACCAGGTTCTGCATCTGTATGGCAAAGAAAAGTCCCAATTTGACTAAAATCACAAATAATTATCCGTTAGAAGATGTATAATGTTATGCATTGCAGCGCAAACTTAACAGCAAATATGCGTAGCGCTACTTTCTGCAGCGTTTAACTCAAAGGCACTTTTTAAAAGCGTTATGTTGTATGTACATACGGCCATTTGCTATCTTACTCTAAGTTTTACCATAAGACGTTTTTATTGCTTAAAATTAAACTAAGAAATAATTTCAGTAGCCTGTCTATTTTTATTTTATCTTTCGTTACTACTTATGGTTATCTTCACTTGATATACAGCGTATATGGTCTTTATTCAGATAAGATGAGATACCTGGGATATTCTGACAAGTATCATTTATCACACACACGGCCTATGTATGTGTGTGTGATGACTGATATACATAATACGTATGTATATTAAATGAACCAAAAACAATGACTCAAAACGTTATCTAAACGAACAAGAAATCATTTAAGCGCGGTACAGATAGTAAATTACGGCGAAACAAAAATATATGGGCACCTGTTATCTCCTAGCGGGTAGATAAGAGAATAGGGATGCTGGAAACCTAAAAAGAGTCGATATAATAATATAGTATCGATGTTTTGGAAATGAATAATAAGACGTGATAGGGCTGGTCAAGTTTCTAGGATGAAGCTGGACAGATGGACAAAGATACACATAGTGGGTACTTGAAGTCGGGCGTCATAACGGAGCCAGGAAAAAAAGGCTGGCGTGACGATCTGGTCATTCCTAACGGATTGGTTGGAGAAGGCCAAAGATAAATTCGATTCTTTTTTAAAATTTTTGTCTTTTTTTCTGTTATTGCACCTACTGTATATCGTCACTGCATCACCCTAAGGTAGACTGGTAGAAAATGCCTATGGCATTAAGTCCGCCTTTTTACGGTTTTTTACTTGTGCATAAAGTTTTAACTGCACTACTTTTAGGCAAATGTTATTACTCAGTGACAGACTTTCTAAATGATATGAATTTATCCAGATTATGATTGTTATAATTAACTGCAAATTTGACCATGTAAGACTAATGTACCTGACTATAATATTATTAATTGACTTCACTTTAATTTCTTTGTTTTGTTGACATTATTTGGTTTGTACTAATGTTTTAACTTATGTAATAATTTGCACGCCGTAAGGTAGACTGTAGCCGATCTCATTAATTTATGTACAACACCTAACCTGTACCTACTTTCATAGCAAATAAAATTCTGATTCTGATTCTGAATAAATAAATAAATAAAACTGTAAAGTCATGTGGGCGGCCTTTGCCCAGCAGTGGGACAGTATAGGCTAACAAGCTAGGATAATTATTATAGGCGTAAAAAATATCGTTTTAATATTATATCGACATTCGTTTTTAACTGGCGAAATTGTACTATCGGGTAAATCTCTGCTTTCCTTCGGATATTACTGGCGTGATGTTATGTATTCTCTATCTATACATGGAAATATTTGATATTGCTTAAAAATCTCGATATTTCTATTAAAAATATCGATATTTTTCCGACCAGCCCATAAGAAAGTACATGGAACCACCTGCCAACCAATAATTACGGAATGGAGTCTCTAACACGATTCTAATAGGAAATGTGGACAGCGAGGCGGCCTCGCTGGCCACCTGCCTCCCTCCTCCAATCACAACCATACTCCGTTCATTAAATATCAAGTAATAACACATAGGATACACGTGTCACTTTTGAATTTGAAATGTCTTCAATGCCTTGCCGATTGGGCTTTAAATGAGCTGTTATACATTTTATGTGTCGCTCTAAAGTGATTCGATTTTAAAGTATTTTTATTTAATATTTGAATGTAATAAGTTTAATTTTGCTATACACTTTCGTCTTTCGTAGTTGGTCTATCAATCATTTAAAGAATTACGCACTAATAATGTCAGTTTTGTTATCAAAAAAGGAAACTCTGATCTCGTATTTACCAGTACTGATTATATCGTCATTAATTCATCAAAGTAATTACAATGTTAATTAATATCTGCCCAGCTGTAGATAACATAATACGTACCCATTGATAAACGGATAACAACACAAATCACGGCTAATACGGTACAAATAACAATATTAATAAATTTTATCTTATGCGAATACTCAAGTCATTAACTTTGTCTTTACGGCAGGAAATCCTCGATGTTATTATGATGCAAAAACTGTTGTAAAATCAGTACTTGGAGCTTAGGTTGTAATAAAGTGGGCAGGTGGGCAGGTGTGCTCATTAGACGTAGAAAATTTGCAATATACGCCACCTGCCGGCAGGAAAATGACAATTTTCTCGAGACATGCGCCTGCGCCGCCGCCCACTCGCAGTGCCTCGCCGACAGCGTTTAAATATATGAAAGTACCATCATGTAACTTATATCCGTTCCAGGATGAGCAAAGTATTTCATTAGTTAAGTATTTGTGTATCTCTCTCAGAATGTAACATGAATGGATGGGAAACTATGCGTCTATGTTACGACAGTTTCTTCATTTAAATGTCGAGTGGTCGTCGTGTTGAGTTTTGGCTCTAATTTTGTTCTCGATGGGTTCTTATTTATATTTTATTTATCGTATGTAAAAATTTTACAATTGATTTTTTTGTTGTGTAACTGCGGGATTATTATTGCGTAGCACACTCACAATCTCAATGTCTTTCATTGTGAAAATTCAAAAACATTTATTTCTAAAATTACACTGTCGAGGAGACGACTTTTTCAAACGGAAAGAATTTCATTCAGAATCCATCGAATTGTGATTGAAAGTGTGTTACGCAATTGGGGTGCTGGTTTGCAAAAGAGGCGATAGTAGGACAAAGCACACTTCTCTAATAGATATGATCATTTTACACACCAACCCTAAGGCTTGTTTTAACGCGTGCAAAACTGATAGCATTATTGTAGTATATAGATACTTGTATCTTGCGAGATTGCTATCAAACATTTTCTTGTTCACAGATAAAACAAAATGTCATATCAGTGACACAATCAACGCGCTGATTAACATCTTTGCTACTGTTAACACAACTTGTATTTATGATGCAAGATAATTGGAAAAATAAGTCTCAAGTTCGAACCTAAGACACGCACCTCTGATTTTTTGGATTCATGTGTGTATTGCATAATTATCACTTGATGAATCGGTAAAGGAAAACATCGTGAGGAAACGAGCATGACTGAGATATTTCTCGACGGCATGTAAAACCAAGTCCCAGGCCCATGGGTGGCATGAAAACTCTGACACCAGGTTAGGCACTAACCACACCATAAAGACGAAAGATTACGCTTACTTAGGATTTTACTTAGGGAAAATTGCTAATAATGAAGATAAGTATGAACGCCGATAGATTTGTAGATCTTTGACAGTCGTTAGGTAGTCAGTGGCCCAAAAAGTCTGACAACCAGTCTTACCAAGGGGTATCGTATTACTCAGTAGTAACTGGGTTGTGGAGGTCAGATAGGCAGTCGCTCCATGTAAAATACTGGTATTCAGCTGCATCCGGTTAGACTGGAAGCCGACCCCAACATAGTTGGGAAAAGGCTAGGCAGATGGTGATGATGAAGTATGAACGCCGATTGGCTGATATGAACGTTATTATGCACTGGTGAATGCCTCATTGGTTTCCAGTTTCACCCGAGCCATGTTCTAGCTAATTCCCATCATCCTAAACAGACATTTTTGTTTTTTAAATCTAGGAAAACACGATTTTTCCAATCATCTTGCGACTTGTAACATAAGTTTGTAGGTGGAGTTACAGGTGATTTCGTATATCACGACGTTCAACTTAGATTTTATGCCAAGATATTATTCTTCTATGAAAATACTCCGAATCGTCGCAGGTGTTTCCTGTAAGTGGCCAATAAACTTTAAATTCAGGTATTTCGTGTACATTACGTGTTTATTTTATTTTTAACCTTTTTAAGAGCGAGCGCGTTCACAGGTTGGTGTTATTTTCCAACATTAGAAGTAAATCTAGGATAATTTAGGATACTGATATTTTTTGTAAGGACGTGTTGTGTTCATAAATATAATGTTATTTTTCGTTATTTGCCTCCGTATATTATTCGTATTTTCCAGAAAATAAAGACAAGTTTAGATATTACAGAAGTTTGGACCTGTTTGGACCTGGACAACGCTGTCTTATGGAAAAATAAGATAAGATATAAATAGTTCAAATAATTTCAATTTTATTTTTATCACGCAATCTACTTCAGATAAAATTGACGTTTTCCTGATAAACCGATTCTATGTTTCAGTCCATGAAGAATTTGAAACTTTTTGACACAGAAACTGTAAAGCTTACCCGACAACAAAAAAAAAAAATAGGTACCTATGTTCATAATAATTAAATGACGCAATGATACCAGATTACAAGTATCAGAAAGGTACTGTTCAACTTGAATTACGATTTCTAATTAGGGACCCAGGTCATCCACTTAAAAAAAATCTTAAAATCATTGACCGACAACGCACAGCTCAAGCCGCTTAGTTGTATACTAAACAAGCGTTCCTACCGGGTTCCCTTTCAAAAAAATGTCCCATCGCTACTGGTAGGTATACTATGTAAGTCAGTAGCGAAGGTTCAATTTTTGTCAGAGGTAAGCTGGAGTACATATATTTAATGTGATTATATTATTTGTCTATAGAATATTCACTGTACCATTTTTCAAAGGGAAGCCGGTAGAAATCGAGTTCTATGGAACCTTCGCCACTGATACCTACCCTAAAGGGTTCAAAAGAGGGATATTTTTTGTGGATGTCCATAATTTTTGAAGTTAGAAACTTTGACTGTTACCTATAAGTAAAACTTTTATCATCTTAAAACACTGTTTAAAGCTTTGACGGTTCAAATTGTCAAGTACGTGGAATCCAGTTTTGAGTAAGTTCAAAAGTAGCAGCCGGCAACGTAATAAGGACTCACAAAACCTGGGGAGACTGTGAATGTATTTAGTCGTGACTTAGTGTCGAGTTCCAGTAGTGCGCGTAGCAAAAGACAAAGAAATAGGGTAGATAGATTTGTCTGCTCTTAACAATTTATTTTCCATCCACACGCATTCTCCAGTCAACCCGCGATCATGGCGCTTGCAACAGCGTCGAAATATCGGGAGCTCAAATTAATGGACAATCACGGCAGATATCCCGTAAGTGTTTTTGTTTAACTCATGGCCTTAAACTCCAGTTAAGCCGGTAGAGTATCCCATTTAAGTACTTACGGCTTGTTATATAAAAAAATAATCAACTCATTAAAAAGTTATCAAAAAGATAAAATTCGTATCTTGGATTTGTTTTATCATATTTTTTGTGATAAATATGATTGACGCACGAAAACTAAAAAATGACTTGGATTGACATGTGTCAGTCCTGGTGTTGTTTGTTGTCGAAATGCTTTGAAAGCTATTGCCACATTCTAAGGCCATCCAAACAGAAATATTTAAACTAGCCGCTATTGCCCGCGACTACGTTCGCGTGGAAATTATGATTTCTATACTTATTCTGTTAGTTTGCACGAACCCACTGCTGGGCAAAGGCCCCATGACTTCCAGTTGTTTTGATCCAGGGCCAATGTGGATCACTATCACTAGTAGTTGGTTTGTCCAGCTCGTTCCGCTATCTTCTACGAGGTCTCCCGCGACGCCTTCTGGCAGTGTCAGGGCTCTAAAAAGTGGCTATTATGGTCCACACTCATTGGACATGCGGCGGACGTGGCCAGTCCAGTCCCACTTCAGCTTTGCGGCTTTTTGTATGCGTATGTGTGAGGTGAGTGTATATGCCTATGTGCTATTCCAGACTATAATCTATCTCTGACCCAAATTTCATCCAGATTCGTTCAACCAGACATTGTTAGATTACCTAGACATTGAAACATATGACACCAGTCGAAGTGAGCTGATATAACTTTTAGGAATTCCTTGCATAAAATCTGTCTCTATTACTGTCAACACATTTAGAACAACCTGTAGATGTTAAGAAAGCCCACCTGAGCACACTGTGCGGTTCCCACAACGCCTCCGCGTCAATATTGACACAGATTAAATCAATTCCGTGGATGTGCGCTATCTGACGTCAAGCGCGGCACTGGCTCACCAACAACCTTTCTCGTAATTGAATTCAAGACCTAGGTAAAGAACTTAAGATCATTAAACATTAGAGAGGAAGTTTTAAGACTGGATTTGTGCCCAGTCGATGGCAAAAGGCTCACCCTATTGTATGGGACTTAAATATAACTGGCGAAATGTGGAGATACTATTAGGTACACCTCTGCTTAACCCTTCGGGGATTACAGGCGTGATGTTATGTTATGTTTTAAGACTTTCAGCTTGCTCATGTTACTCATATACGGCAAAATTGGTCGTAACCGATTCAATTTTTAGGCCTTAACTGCTGAACGGGGTAGGATGCTTTATAACCCAGTATTAGGTTCCTGTGGGATAATTTCTGACCGAGGACCAAAGCTCATGAATTATATGAAGGAAAGAATTAAAGAGAGTACTACCAATGACTCATAAGTAAACGATATAATTTATAATTTACCCTAAGTTTTACACAGAGATAATCCAGTGGACACCTAGTGACACCACCTAGTAACAATAATAAAATAAATATGTACAAGAAATTATGCAAGTCACGCGATATGCATTTCAAGAAAATGTAACGTAAAACGGTATAAAGTATGTAAAAGTAGGCCACGGATGAAATAAATGCAGGTATATTTTACATGATTGCAAATATTTTTTCAAGAAGTACTCTGCGCGGGTAAAACCTTAAAGCAAATCCGTTCAGTCGCAGCCTCATTCATCATCTGCCTAGCCTTTTCCCAACTATGTTGGGGTCGGCTTCCAGTCTAACCGGATGCAGCTGAATATCAGTATTTTACATGTAGCGACTGCCTCTCTGACCTCCACAACCCAGTTAGTATAGGGTAATACGATACCCTTTGGTAAGACTGGTTGTCAGACTTTCGGGCCACTGACTACCTGTAACGACTGTCAAAGATCTACAATAACAGCTGCGACCAGCTCAGTAGTTTTAGCGTGAAAGAGTAACAAATATCCATCCATCCATCCATTTATCCATCGTCACAAACTTCCGCATTTATAATATTAGTAGGATTTATTACCTTAAAGCAGAAGGACTGAGAAAGCTGCACGAAAGAACAAAGGGACATAATAGGCTAAGGAAAAGAAAAGGAAGAACAAACAAAAATGTATTGGGCCAAGATCGTAGTGGAGTTAAGAGGTGCTCCTTCTAGTAGGTTCTAAGAATGAATCCGTTTTCTCGAAACGATCCTGCCACAGCTGGTTATAAAATAATATAACAATCTACGGCAGACTCTTCTGGAGAGGCAGAAAAAGTAGCTATTTTGCAAACAAAAAAACAAAAACTAAAAAAAAAAAAAAAAAAAATGAATAACCATTGAGATTGAGATACCTCTAAATGTGGGTTATATAAAAAAAAACAAGCGTCTCAAACACAACTCACAGGCTTCAAGGAGATTTTAAAATAAATTCAATTTATTTTAAAATGTTATTATGTAGCTACTAGTTATGTCATTTCAAATAAACTTTATTCACAGCAGAGACTACGACTACTATAGTTTACGATGTTAAGTGTAAACATGCTAATAAATCCCGCACGTGCTAATCTTGCTAATTATTTTATCAACCATACTCTAGCAAAACAACAGTGATATTTATAAAATAAAATAAACAGTCAGACATTATATTTGCAGACGGCTTAACGTAAAATGGCGGTATCTCCGCTAAACTCGAGGGAGGTGCTTTGGGCACGATCACAAACATTTGTACGAGCGAGGAAAATACCCATTAATACGGCATCACTGGTCAACAGATATATTGCGAAAATAAATATTGGATCAAACACAAATACCATCAAAGACCCTTTTTTGCAAATCATTTGTTTTGGTTTCCATAAATCAAACCATGTCCTCGTATCCTAATACGAGTAACACTAGTTTATAACGTTTTTGCTCACGAGATGAAACCCTTAATAAGATTCTGAATTAAGAAAAAGTTAGGACGTCCAGTTTACAAAATATTTACATCAGATTTTTTTAAATTTGGACATATCATACATTGAAAGTATTACAAATTTCAAGGTTGACGCTGTTTTTAATTCTGATTTGTGTCAGTGTCCTTTTAAGTGGACCAACAGTAATCTGCTAACATATTTTTATTCCAGATACCAAGTACCTCAAAACCCTTCAACGAAATGGGGTATTTTGATTCAGTCTCCAATTCTATGTGTTCTGCATCATTTTATTGGCTGTAACTACTAGACAACATCGCAGAAGGCACTCCGTCAGAATGTAACACAGCTTTATGATCAGTGGGATATCACTATATATTTTAGGACAGTTAATTGATCACTATGTAACCAGATTAAGATAAAACTTCTTATGGGTATTGTAAGAAACTTGACGTGTTAAAAATCTTTGACATTCATTTTAGTTATTAGAAGGTACTCACAAAACATCCAACAGGTTCTAAGTTATGTGCAAAGAAAAAAATAATATTTGTAAACAAATGAATTTGTACAAAAAACCCTAGCCAATTTTGATCGGTTTATGTCTACCCTCGCCTAGAGCCGATGTAAAAATTATACGATTTGGCACCGTTTACCAAAAACACCGAACAGCATTTAGTTGAGAAAAAAGTTTGAGTAACGCCCACATAACAAGCGCAGACGTTATAGTAGACGATATAACTACTGCCAAGATGGATCACATTACCGAATTGGACAGACAAACATAATGTGTGTTGTGAAAATCAACGACGCTAAATTACAGTTTCGGTCGAGTCACAGATTACAAAGTCTTGCCGATAACTGCCTGATGTTGATTGTTCTTTGAGGCATGGTCACCCTGCCTTCTATGGTATACAAAGAAACACCTGTCTCACGAACCCTCCCTTACTAGGGTGCATAGGAAATTGATCAGTCAATTCTCTTCCGTCTTCCGCTTTTATGAATGACTATTTTGGAAGAAGCGATTCTATGTTCTTTATCCTTTTTTTACTTTGAGTATACACTTACATGAACTCGTTGGTTTAGTGGTCGCAAGTTCTATTGTTAAGCATGCGGGGTTCAATTCCCGGTCGGATACTGAGAAATTTCTGATGGAAAACCCCAATGATTCTTATTATTTCATCAGGAATTTCTCAGTAGCAGGCCGGAGTCTGAATTTGTGCTCTTTGGTGTCAATAATCAGGCTCGCTCTATTAGCTATTTTATATTAGACTCGAACAGTTTTTTTTGTTAGCCAGTACTGGCCAAAAGCCACCCCCAATCCTTCCACTTCTCTCGGTGTTGTGCCTCTTCACCAAATTGTGAGGAAGTCATCCAATGCGTCCCACCACGTTGGTCTGCCGCGACCCCGTCTGGCTGTCTTAGGGCTCCAGTCTTGCGACACACGGGCCCACAGCTATGACGACAACCGGCAGACATAGTCATTTGGGTTCTGGAGCGCAGTGTGGTGTTTCTGATTTGGTCAGTTAATTGGCAAATGGCAAATCTTAACTTGAACATAACTCGCGAAATTTGGGTATACTTGGTATACCTGTGCATAAACCTATCGCAGATTACAGGGTTGATGTTATGTAAGTTTACGTGATCCCAATTATCCCACTGACTTCGCAACAGACATAGGCTCTACCTAAATATGTATTTACGACAGTTTTGTCGAACTTATCAGAGTCAAGTTTAGATTTTTTTTTCGAAGCCGTTCACTGATAAACATTACTATAAATAATTTATTGATTGACTTAATCAGTTGATTCATTCATACCTACTAAGTTGACATTTACATACGCGCTGTACGACGTATTGATATTCAAACAACATAAAAAGGAAGTTTGTTTTAGATCGAGTCAGGGTCCTCTGATTTAACATGTGCCGTAAAAGGTTCTGGACTTTATAGCATAACGCATTGCCAGAAGAAAAATTGGTTACCTAAAGGCTAAAAACACATTCACACGATGCGACGTCGTATTATGCCACGTTGCGACGCAAACGTCGTCGGACGGCACGGTGTCGTGGTATGTGTATGGTCGTACTTGAATGGAATCAATATTTTTGGTGATGTGCCGTGCAACGTACCACAATACATTGTGATGTGATTTTTTTGCGATGCATATCGTGGATTGCCACGACACGAAGTTGCAACGTGCTGTGTGTAAGTACCTGTGTGACTGAGCCCTAAGAATATTTAAAGAGGTTCATTATGAATAACAATACAACATGTTGATAGCTTCGCATATAAATATTTGAAGAGCAAAGCTAAGACACAATACAATGTAACAAAAACTTAGGAACAATCAATAGTTTGTGTCTGAGCCGCCGTAAATAGACCTATGTAGTACACGGGTGTGTAACGTTTGGAATAATAACAAAAGTTCTAACGATCAGATGGCCTATTTTCGTTTAATATACTTTTTTTTAATATAACGATGAAATGATGTAATGAATTATTGATATAATTTCATTTTACCTAATTTTATATGGTTTAATGAACATTTTCTATAATGTACATTTGAACTAATATTCAATTAGTATAATATTCAGCTCACATCACGTCTGCCTAGCCTTTTCCCAACTATAAGCTAACAACTACTAGTACTAGTGCAACAAAATATTCAGTTACTATAATATTAAAAATCTATAGATAGTAACATTTAATACAATTTAGAAACGTCGAGACGATCGAGAGACGTCGTCGATTCGTTTGCTGTTTAAAGCATAACGAACGGGTCGATAATATCCGGAAAAATATAGAGTAAAACACTGAAATTGAATTCCTTCGGGCTTTGGCCTCTAACTTAAAACTAAAATAAGGTTAGTCAATATGTCATCAGTTATATTGTCATGTGAATAAATAACGAATTAACTTGTTGTGTTTTGTTAATCTCCTTATTATATACCTGCGTCAGATACCATCTACTGTAACTGAATCATTTTATTAGGTTAGGTCAGTACAGTGACCATTAGCGCGCGAAGGCGAGCGAGCGAAGCGAGCGTGCCGCGGCAGCGGCCTCCGAGCGCCAGATCCCCTCTATTGTTGGTGAATCATTTGAGTTAGATGAGGTAATAACATTATGATGTTTCCTGATATTTACTTAATCATTACAGAATTACGTCTGAAAATGAGTAAACATGAAAATTAGGTCAACTGAAAGTTATATAAAATAGCATCATACACATTGAAAATTATAAGAAATGAACGTTATACTAAATGTTGTTAGAGCAAAAAAAGGTTATATGAAACACACACACAAATAACCTAATTTCATGTGACATTAGATCACATGAAATTAGGTTATTTGTTTTTAAAGCATATGAAAATTATATCGTGTGAACGTTATTTCAAGTAATAATGTTATTATGCCATATAATACACACCTGTGGTACAAGCAGTCAGTGTTCTATATTACCTGACCCTGACCATTCTTCTACAAAGTAAGAGTGGGATAATACCTACAGGGCACTAACTAGTGTACTTCTTATCACAATAGAGATGATATTACCATGTTTTACCTCTATCATTGAAGGAAGCATTAACCTATCTATTACCAATAAGATATCCATAGTAAGACATACTTGCCTTGACGAAGGTAATCAAGTCTGACAATACAAAAGAGACCGAAATACATCTACTAAAGTAGGTATAATATGTAGATACCGTGTACCTATTATTATGTAGATTGGCAAAAAAAATGTGAAGGATTTATGATGAAGCGCCAATATGTAGGTACCTACATAAGTGCTTACGCCTTTTTGGTATCATTAGTCGGTCTACAAAAATAAAATCGTCAAAAAACTTTGAGCGAATTTGAAGGTCATTTGTGTTTTCATACTGAGAATACACAGTTTTTGCGGTGTTATACGTTGCTTTAAAAATATAATGTACATCATTTTAATGAACGCGGTGCACTGTTTGCCAACGTGCAACGTGACATGACATTATTACTGATATTATTTTCGTTGAAATCATATGGCCCTCGTAAGACAAAAAGAGATACCTCAAAAAAATCTAAAATGATGTTCTGTTTTTTTTTTGGCATCCGATTTAAACCAAAATAACCCAGATCTTTATTGGAACACGAAAAAAAAACATTAAGAGAAATACATTTTCACATATGTATTTCCCTGGGTTGTGGAGGTCAGATAACTGGACCCCAACTTAGTTGGCAGAAAATTTCATCATCTGCCTAGCCTAGGCTTTAGTAAGGCAGAAAAAAAAAGGCAGATGATGACATTTCCCTGTTTGCTCTCTCGAAACACACATTTATTTAGTTACCTCTTTTTGGTTTACAGTAGCAGTAGATATCGTGTGCACATACTAGGAAACGTGACTTTTGTGGCTCCGGAACTTTAATTTTAAATTGGTTTGCAAACACAATTACGTTTTTTGCTAGGTTAGTGTCGAGATCTTGATGCAGTATTGTTGTCTGCACACACTGTCATCAAACTGGAATACTACCTATTAAGAGTTCGTTAACGAAAACTAATTATAGGCGTTTTCGTTAACGAAGTCTTAATGTACATTTTGCTTTAGCATTGCCACGTGAAATGGCAATGCTAATCGATGCTAAATGCATTGTCATTTCACGTGGCAATTGATGACAGTCTTCTGGGCACGTTACAGGATGATGGCGATGTATACTTCGACGCCTAATTGATTGAAGTTTACAATTTTTCAAACACTACTTATGTTTTAAATTTTGAATTTCGAGTGCTATTAGTTGGTTCTACCTATAAAGGGTGTAAATAGACCCTTAACGAAGGCGAAAGGCACTTGTTCTCCCCGTCTTTGCTATATTTTTTTTTCAGCTATGAGTTTTGTATAGAGTCCATATATAAGTTCCTTTAACATGCAGATATTGGGGCAGGCATTGACATAATTTAAGGGATGTTGCTTTTTTTGCGAGATGGCACCACATCAGCTATCTGTATTTAATGATTCCATCCTTGGGCAGGTTGGAAGGTTTTAAGTGTTAATCGTTAAGATAAAATAGCAATCCTGTACTCTAATAAAACGAGATTTAAGACAAATTAGCTACTTTATCGTTTTTGAACATAATAGAAACATGTTTGCCATGTTAAAGTACTCTGTCCACTGTGCATTAACCTTCTTAGTGATTAAAACCTTGACATTATATCAACGGCTGATAAGAAAAAAAATTAACTCGTCAGTTAAGAGTTATTTTTTTTTCTATATTCGGTGTAAGAGTGTCCAGTATTGAATTGATCTATTGAGAATTCCAAACGATTAATTTCGATAGTGTTGTGATTTACTTTGCCAGGGAGAAAATATAAGTCATAAATACAGTATAATAATAATTTATTATTATCATGAAATATAAAAATATACTTTACCTATCATCATTATATAATTATTACATATTTATGAACTTATCATAATACTTACCATTGCACCAAAAATATTCGTACATAGGTACACTTAAATTGAGGATTTTAATATCATTGATATTCCTCACATTACATTAATTTTATATCAAAGCACCGATATCACAGTATTATATTAAATTTCAATTTAAAGCATATGAATCGAATACAGCATCAAATAATCAATTTCTTATTACTATAACTATTAATGACTCCATCTTTTAAATCACAAATGACATGCATAGCGCAATCTCAACAAACTAACTTCCAAATATACATTAAAATAATATTAATTAACCTATAGAATAATCAGGGAATAAACACAAATTGATCTAATATGAATGGATACCGTTCACTTGGTTAGCTCGTCAGGCACGGGAGTGTACTTGAGACCGGTGTCGTTGAGTAAGGTGACGACCCACGAGTCCTCGGGGATCAGCCCTGACTCCAGCAGCTTGACGGCAGCCGCTACATTGGCGCCGCTGGTGTACCCCACGTATAGACCCTCCTTCGAACCAATCAAGTCCTTGTACTTGACAGCCTCCTCGTCAGTCACTGAGAGCGTGCCGTCCATTAAGTCGAACTGGAACAAGTTGGGAACAGCTCCGTAGCCCGAGCCCTGCAGCAAGTGGAGAGGCTTCGTGATCGGGTCACCCTTGATCGGTTCGGCTCCAGCCGGCTCCACAACGTATGTCTGAATGTCAGGGTTCATCTCCTTTAAATATTTAGCGGTGCCTACGAACGTGCCCGCGGTGCCCACTGTCGCGACGAAGGCGTCCACGTGATGGCCAGTCTGCTTCCAGATTTCGGGTCCGGTGCTCTTGTAATGCGCATCACTATTCGCTTCGTTGGCGAACTGGTTAACGTAGTATGCATCTTGCTCCTTGACTATCTTCAGGCCAGCTTCTTCCACAGCCTGAACGTCAGCGAACGTTACGTTGCCGTAAGTACCTTCTACTTGATCTACTCGGACACACTTCGCGCCCAGCGCCTCCATGTGGATTGCCCTCTGAACACTGTTACCTTTGGACATGGTGAGCGTCAGAGGATGTCCCAGCACAGCGCACACCACAGCTAACCCGCAGCCTTGGTTGCCGGAGGTCACCTCCACCACAGGTGCACCAGGTTTCAGCTCACCAGACTTAATGGCTCGAGTAATCATGCTCAATGATGAGCGACACTTGATCGAAGCACCAGGATTCATGAACTCACATTTCGCCAATATGCGGCCCGGTCCAGTATAAATACGGTCCAACGCTACGATGGGAGTGTTACCAATTATTTCGAGGGCTGATGCCTTGATTTCGTTTGCTTCGTACTTGACGTGGTCGTTCTTAGCGATGGGAGCCATGTTACACGATTGTTTGTAGGTTTGTTTGAAACACTTTGAATTATTCAGATATCGGTTGGATACTGAGTTGTTCGGCGTCGGAGCGGTTGTTATAAGCGGCTCGGAGGTCGCGGCTCGTGCGCATGTGCCGTGCGCGCGGCGCGGCGGTCGGCTTGTGCGAGAGTCGAGTCGAGCGCAAACTATTTGCCCGATGTGTGCAACACGCTAACGAGACGCGATTGATATTCTGACTGACTCCCTTACTAGTTGAAATTCAAGGCTCGGACCGCTTATTTACATCTTCATTAACTAGTGCCGATAGTAATGATTGTTATCAGTCGTAGTATAACCGCAGCTCAGCGATGCTTCGCTTTAATCATTGTAATTTCAAGTAAACAATTTAGTGTTGCGGTGCTAGGGAAACAAATGACTTATCGTTTCTCTTCGTCTGCATGACCATGAACAGTGTGAATATTTATCGTTTCTCTTTAAACATCTGGAACAAAATATTCGCATACTAATGAAGTGTAGTGCAAGTGTTGCAAGTGAAATGAGTAAAATATATTGCGAATTTTCCTGAAGCAAAATTTCAGTCGTTAGTTACTTGTTGTACGGTTGACTCATCGTTCTTGTAGCCCCATAGTTTAAAATTTGTATTAAAAAAGATAATCATAATCTAATTTACAGATATGTATCTACACGTACCTCATACATATATGGTGTGTTACTGAGTTGTTGCGCAATTGACGGAAGCAAGTAACCATAAGGAAATTAGGATGATTGACAGTGCTGAGTGAATTGGTCTAAGATTACTTTCGTAATCATCTTATCAGCCTTTCGACAACAACTGCTTCATGATCTTTCCTTTCCTAGAAAAACTTACATTATCAACTTACACCCCAGTGCTGGGAAACAGACCTGCTCTCTATGAGAGGGAGTGTAATTAACTTCATTCTAATTGACTTTTGCTTTCACTTTGTCGTTTAATACCGTCGATTGATAATCACGAATTTAATTAGCTAGCTCAATGGCTATAAACATTGCATGTCATATCGCACCAACTGGCAAAACACGCAAAAAGTACAAATAGCTGTTAGCCTCTGACAACCGAGCGATTAACTCACAAGTGGCAATCTGGGGACATTCAACAATCCACAAATTCGTGCTCATGTCAGTTAAAAGGAAACCCTAACATTGACTACTAAAGTTTATTCTTCTTTGCTAACCTTACCAAACCAATGTTGTCATGAATCAGAGAAAAATATATCTTAAATATAAGACTGTAGAACCCTAAATTGTTTATATAAACATCGTTGTTATGTGCAGATGTCACGTGAATAGGGTCTATTGTTAACAAATACGGGTACAATTGCGAACAATACAATACATTATTTTATTTGGCGGAGGCAAGTGACGCCAAATGTCGACTGTTAGCTAATTGACACATCAGTCGAAAATAGAATGGAAAATATGGCGAGTTTGGCGACCAAATGTTACAAAAGTTACCATTTTTGGTAGTAAACATTAAAAATATTTTTGCAGTCTGGTATTCGGTTATTTTTTCAGCTGAATAAGGTCTTTATTTATTCATAATTATCGATAATGAGGTACGTATTACCTGTGCAAAACGATATCGTAAGACCTGACATTGCGTATTTTTTGCAAAAGATTAAGTTGGAGAACACGTTTTCGTAGCTGTTATAAAACTTTAACTTTGGCGCTCCAAAATACAAGTAGAAAAATAATAATTATTAGTTATCTCGACACATAGGACTTAAAAACATAACTGCTAAAATATGAGTGTGCTGTACCTAGGTACACCTCTGCCTCTACCTCTTCGGAGGAACCGAGCGTGACGTTATGATATAATCCTTATGAAAAGACAACGTGTCTTTACATACCATTGATAATAACGACATCAAATGTGTTATATTATCTTGACAAAATAACTAACTTATCAAAAAATATTGACCCCCGCACTATGCTACGTCTGTGTAGGGATCGGGTTATCATAATTTTATTAATTACTAACTTATGCCCGCGGCGAAGAGCTCGTGGCTAAATAATAACAGCCGCTCGGATCGATCTTTAGGTTAAGCCGTGCTTGCCTAGGTTGGTCTGTGGATGGGTGATCACTGATCACCCATTACATACCGAGTTTCCTCCGTGCCTCGGAAAGCACGTTAAGCCGTTGGTCCCGGCTGTCATTTGTAGATCTTTGACAGTCGTTACAAGTAGTCAGTGGGCCAAAAAGTCTGACAACCAGTCTTACCAAGGGGTATCGTTTTACCCAGTACTGGGTTGTGGAGGTCAGATAGGCAGTCGCTCCATCTAAAATACTGGTATTCAGCTGCATCCGGTGAGACTGGAAGCCGACCCCAACATAGTTGGGAAAAGACTAGGCAAATGATAATGCCCGTGGCTGCGCCCGCGTGGAGTTTGGTAATTGTCCCACGGAATCGTACTGCCCACCTCGTGTCTTTCGAATCATGATTAAATTATATTATTATAGAAACTTTAGTAGTGCGAATTGATTGTCAAATTCTAAATTAACGCGAGCAAAACCGCGGCCAAAAGCTAGTTCATAATAAAACTGTGCCTCTGTCTATAAAATGATTATAAATAGCAATACAATTTAATTATCTAAATAGATATAGCACGGGAACATGACAGAACATAAATTATTCGAAAAGAAGTCATCTTTGCACACAGGCAGTCAACAAACCATTACGTCAACGATCAATTTCCTAATAATATCGCAAATTAGGTACTTCATGCTTCACTTATAGATGACATCAGTTATATTTATTTATGCAGAGGTAGCATTTAGTACACCCACGTTTCGCCAGTTATGATAAAGTCCCATGTAATACGGGTCGAGCCTATTGCCATCAACCAGGCACAAATCTAGACTCCAGGTACTAAGAGTACAAGGTACTGGAGAATTCCTGATAGAAAGATTCACTTCAATTTTCTTTTCCAATAAAATCGCAAAATACAGTTGAAACTGGAGACAAGACATCAGTCACTTATTCCTCTATTCATAAAGTCATAAATCTACCGCCTAGCTACTGCCCTACCAATAAACGACAGATGTTTCTATTTAAAGAGACCACCAACGTCTCCATTACACAACATCACTTACTAACAATCTATAAACCCAATCCCTCAGCAGCATTGCAAGGCATGAAGGCACACCCAATTATGATACAAGTCTTATTCTGGTCCGAAAATGTCGGATTCCCACGGGCGCAGGTGCGGGACTGCGCTCGCGCATACAATGCGGTGCGCGCGAGTGCTCGGAATGCGAGCGCGCACCGACGCAGCTCAGATCGTGACTTGTATTACACGCTACATTAATACGGACACGGAATTAGGCTTAACTTAATATTTGTATCAACACATAGAATGACCAACTCAAACTATATTTATCTTCTTCTGTTTAATAAAATTCTCAAATTGTTTCACTGATACAACACGCAGGCAGAAGACGCTTGAATTTAAAATTTTGCAAAAGAGCTCCTAATGCAACGAAACTGAGCACTGGTTACTTATAAATATTAAAATAAAATTACGCTGCTGCCTTTGCGGCCGGCGCATATGCCACCGGTGCTGTAGGTCTAGGGGCCGGGGCTGCTGGCGCGGCTGCAGGTCTAGGGGCCTGGGCTGCAGGTCTTGGGGCCGCGGCTGCCGCTGGAGCTTCTCCAGTTACGTTAACCTGAATTAGAGTTAAGTACGCCAGTTACAGAGTGTGTTTATTCAATGTAGCTATTTTTGCTACTCTCAGCTTTTTGACACTCTACGCAATGCAATGAATTCCTTCCTTATGTAAGGAAGGAATTCATTGCATTGCGTAGAGTGTTGGGAGGGTGGCAAAATTTCGCAGGTTAGTTTTATATTCAGAGACGTAATTCTGTGATGTCGATAAGTTGTAGCTACACACCGAACGAGATAAGGGCATAAAAGTAAATAGACATATCTAGGAACAATAGACATATCTGGGAACTGTAAAGTTTACTCCAATCAAGTCACCTCAGACTATCACAGACCAGTGGTGTGACCGTCGGACTGCCAAGTCCGACGGTCACACCACTCTTGAGTGATTTTTTCGGATTCATGTGCGTATTGTATAATTTTATCACTAGCTTCGGTGAAGGAAAACATCGTGAGGAAACCAAACATGCCTGAGAGATATTTCTCGACGGCATGTAAAGCCAAGTCAGAGCCCTATGACCAGCATTAAAAGTCTTACCAGGTTAGGATTTTTTTTTTCGGATGGGGAATCATCAAATGCCCCTTCCCGCTCTGGGCGGAGTGGAAGGGATTGTCAGACTTCTACTGACTAAAACCTATCCATGTTCCTTTGTGTTCCAGGGCCGCGGTATCTCTTTCGAACAGTCTCGCAGCCCCGAACCAGGTTAGACACTGACCACACGAACAAAAATGAAAGAAAGAAGAATATCACAGTCCATTGCTGGAAATGGGGGCTCTCCCAAGCTGCAAAAATCAACCAAACTTGACAATCCAAAATTGTTTAGTAAACTTTTCCAATTTCCGTCTCTAACTTGACGTAACATTTAACAAATATTTAGCGTGTTCGTAATAAGGAAACGGTTTCGTAATTGAAGTAAATAGTTACACCAAATATCGTAACGTGTTATTGGGTAAAGTTCGAGACGGTGTTAATCAGTTACACTTATATGGCTCGGCAAGAAATGCCACCGTACCTGGCAATACCATTTTAGCGCGAGTTTCGTGATTTGAAAGCAAATGACAAGAAATTAATCGCGGAGGAATTAAGTGCGTTATTTGATGTTATGAAATAAATAATTTGTCAAGTTATAGAAATTGCTTTCAGATATTGTTTCTAATTCTGGCTATTTTTAGGCTTACCAAATTATAATTTTTGATAAGATAGACTCTTTCATGACTTTCATGACACACACTTCATGGCACTTCCAACATCGCATCGCTATTTTATCACTTTTTATCTTTAATTATCCTCAAGTTTTGTGTTATCTACTTGGCTAAAAAAGAAAGATAACGTCTGACATAATATTACCGATACTGACCTATAGATGTTTTGCAAACGATATACAGGATCATTCTCACTAGTTCCACCAGTAATTAGTTCCATGGAACTAGTGAGATTCTTTTTTCTCAGTATTTCCATGGTACTTCTTAGTGGAACAAGTGAAACTAAAGTTAATCAACAATAGGTATATTTCTCATAAATTCGCACAAAGACATTGTTATTCCATTCGGGACGTCGTCGTCTCTTCTATAAACGAAGTTCATCATTCAATTGTAGGTGACAGGTTATCATGCTGCAAGTACTGGATGTGTAGTGACCGACTGCTCGGGATAACAACCTCTCATTATCAGCTTCATGGATACGACCTCAATAGAGTTTATTTTTGTCTTTCTGTGTTGTTACTCACATATTCTGGATCAGTGGCCATGAAGGTTAAATCTCGAAAACCCAGATCTAAATTGGTTAATTTCAGACATCATAATACCACGCCTGTAGTCCCCGAAGACGTTCGCAGAGCTAGGTCATCATCATCATTTCAGCCGAAAGACGTCCACTGCTGGACATAGGCCTCCCCCAAGTGTCGCCACATTGACCGATCCCGTGCGTCTCGCATCCAGCGGATCCCCGCAACCTTTACCAGGTCATCAGTCCACCTAGTGGGAGGCCTTCACTCCAGAACTTTCCGGCCCCATCGGCCATTCGTTCTGCGAGCAATATGCCCTGCCCACTGCCACTTAAGTTTGGCTATTCTTCGGGCTACGTCGGTAACCTTGGTTCTCTTACGGATTTCCTCATTTATGATCACAGAGCTAGGTATATCTGTAGTACACCAACATTTTGCCAGATATGTTTAAATCACATGAAATAATAATGTGCCAGGATGACAGGATCATATTATGTATTGAACAAAACTTCCATGTTTAATATTCTCTTCCATCATTACCAAGATGCGAAGTAAAACTCATATTCATAAGAATATGTAATACCTACAATCACATAATAAGTATAATCAATCTTCTTTTGACAGTGACGATATCCGCGTCTCAGATCTCGTATCGTCTCGTGGTGTGCAAATTTGCACAAAAACCAGCTTCTTTTGCACACAACGTTCGTGTTTGCACGCGGATCGTCAGAAGTGAGCTCAAAAAAGATAACGAAAACGTTCTATTCAAGTTGTTTTGATAATATTGTTGTTATTAGTTCTGTAGGGTCAAATAGAAGGGTACTGAGAGAAGTACAGTATCGGTCAGTTCATTGATGACGTCATCATAATTGAACCGTCGCGTCGTGGCTCCATACTAAAGGCCATAAAGGCGAAAGTGTCTCACTGTCTGGCTATACATTTTCGCGCCTTGAAGTCTGAATAGATTTTGATGAAAGCCACACAGGTAGGCTACAACCTGGATAAGGGCGTAGGATCATTTAGGTCGCGTGCATAATTTCCAACATGAACGCAGGGAAGCCGCGAGAAAAAGCTAGTAACAAATAATCGCAGAATCATGAATGGAACGTAAATAGCTACGGTTTGTGGGCTGGCTAATGGCCACGAGATATCATCAACATAATTATTTTCTTTTCAACAAATATTCTTGCTAAAAGGCTGAAAATGAAAGTAAATTCAAAGTCAAAATTATTTATTTGCAGTAAATGCGTTACAAAAGATGGTAATAATAATTATGTAGTGCAATGACACATTTCGCCATAAAATTGGCATGCAAACATTAATGGATAATTTCAAAACACAATACCTACTTGAAACAAACATTAATTTAGGTAAATAAGTTTAATATACTCAACACAAAACAAAATTTAGCTGTTAAAAACTAAAATCAAATAAAGAAATTGTTAACATAAGTATAATAAAATATTTTAAAATATACAAACACAACATCATATAAATTAGGTAGCCGTTGTAATTTCAGGAGATTTTCCCCAGACAATGATTCCATACCTGATGATGGAGCAAACATAGGCGTGATATACCATTAACTCAGTTTGTCTGGAGGCCTCATCTTTCTTTTTTCAAGGCGAAAGCAAATCTATTTATTTTAGTACATATTTCATTAATATGATAATTCCAGGTGAAATGTTCATCAATTGTAATAGGTACCAAGAAATTTTGTTTTATGTATTTGTTCAACTGTTTGGACCTTAAGTGGTGTAAGGTGTACATATTTAGTCTTCTGAATTTTTAAATTTACTACTTTAGTTATTTCTATGTTTATTTTTAAGGCATTTATATCTAACCATGTAATAATTCTATTCAAGGTGTTAACATTCTACCAAAGCAGAAATGGGGTTAAATACCTATGGATGAGGAAGTTTTAAAAGAGTCTGAACAGATCTGCGCTATTGAATGTCGGTTTTTTGAGATCCTCCATCTTTGATCAATATTACAAAGTTTTTATTAGGATGGTGGTTTAAAGAAAGAACTTTGGTTTTTCCTCATAAAAACGATTTGTCCAGTCATCGAACGTTATCAAGTAGTAGAAGAATTGATTGAAAATTATATTTACGTTTGAAATGTCCACTGAATAACCGAAAAACCAAACACATATTTGAGAAATACATCTCCAAAATTTTATTGTATTCAAGTTGATATAAAAACACATTTTGTTACGAAAAAAAAGGTCCAAATTGTAGACAAATGATATTGACATAAAAGACAACAATAAGTAAAACGCCCGCCGAAAAGAAAAAGAGCTAATGTTGGTCCCGCTCTGTGGGAATCAAATCACGACTCACGCGCACCGCTGTGAAAGGATACCGAGACGACTGGCTCTGATACAGCGGGGTCACTTTTCTGTGAAACTTTAAAAGTAAGGAGTTGATAACTAAAACTGTACAATCCAAATGATGTACAAGCTAGTTAAAAAATACTAGAGGAATGAATGAAAACAGATGGAATAATGGCAAAGAAACCTAACTAGGTCAAATTGCAAAATCCAAATGATGTAGGTACGAGCAAGTTACGAAATCTCCAAAGAAAAGAAATTAGGAAAATAATAAGTATGAATGTTTGAAAATGCATCGGCTAGGTACGAAAATATTAAACAAAAAGAATGTAACACCACAATACCAAAAATTCCTAAAAGCATCATAATCTTTATGGTTTAATACAGTAGTTACTGTTAACCAAAACAAAAGTGATTTGAGGTCACAAAACAACCCAACGCAAAATAATAGTCTCAACAAAAAAGAGCAAAAAAACAAATCCGAACAAAAAACAGACAAAACACTAAAGATACAAACAAAAGTAACCCTAGACTTGTTTCGCACTCTCCTTGTATTCTACACCAATAAATTACCGACGGCCTATTTAGAACACAAAAAGAGCACGCTGTACAAAATCCGTGGGCACCGTGGGCAGGTTCGGATGCACCTGAGTATTTCACACCGCGACTCGCTGGCGCCGACGGCCAGTCTACTGTAGACTGTGACCCGGCTATGTAGGAGCATGAAGTCGTAGACCCTACAGAGACAAACGAAGAAAAAGATGGCATTGAAGTTGTGGATTATGATAAATTAAATGAAAGATTGTGTGGTTATGATTAAGTGGACGAAGCCAATAATCTTCTGCTTAATAAAAATCTTAAATTCATATACAAAACTCACAGGCAAAACCTGTTCATGAGTTTCTTTTAAATTGAAGATGATTGTTTGAAAATTAATTTCCTAAAGGTGTTGAATGATGAAAAGAGCACATGGAAGGAATTGGTGGAGGACTTTGCCCAGCAGTGGGACAGTACAGGCAACTTAAAAAAAGGTGTTGAATAGGACACGAAAGTTACTATTGAAGTTCGTACTTTTAGGCGTTGGGAAATGCTATCCGGGCCCAAGACTTGTAATAAATAATTAATAAACTCGTTAGCAGGGTGCGATGGTCTAATTAGTTAAGACGTCCGGTGTACAGAAATCGGAAGGTCGCAGCTTCAAACCCTGCTCGCACTTGATTTTTTCTTTCCATATCAAAAACAATTAATAAGCTGTTATGAAAGAATGCGATAGGTATTGAACAGCGGAAGTAAATTGTTTATTTATCCGAGACCTTGCAGAAGGTTGCATTTATTTAGTGGGTCATGATATAAATGCTCAATTAAATATAATATTGACGTGAGGGTCAATAAAGAACTGCTCTCTACCCAATTTAAGGACACGCAAGGTGAAACAAATGAATAAATACGGACAAATCGTTCAACACACTCATGGCTAACAAGTTTGTCTGGCGAACCAATAAAACAGTCTCGGCCAAATCCATTGAAGTACTTACTTGCTTGCATTGAGCTGCTTAGCAGATAATTTAGTTCCAGTCTTCCTGTGTTGTGGTTACAATGTTCTTTAACATAAACCTATAGCCATTAGAACTATCTCAATATTGTGAATGACGATCTGCTCACATCCTCATCAGAAAAATGTGGAAAGTAAAGAAAACGAAAAAAAACGATTATGAAGTGTCTTGCACGTTCTTCTCCATGCAGATTAGCATTTTGGCACTGGCAACTAGCGTCAACTTTCTGATTAACTGACCGACTCCTTAAAAATTTAAAAGAATTAAAAAATAAATACATTTAGTTTGAGTTCGATCTCTTTATTATAAAGCCAGGTCTATCCGTTGTTAGTTTTTACCACCCACTCGCAGCGAGTGGTGTCGTGGTCCATAATGGTATTAGTGCATTCCGAGCGAGCACCGCGGCCTGGCTGAATGCTGTCGAGTGCGCCCCCGCAACCAGCTTGTGTTACATCCACTATATAACAACTAAATGGATACTGAAAATGATTTGCCATTACCATTGCATCACAACAGGCCCTTTACAGCTGCCCACGTGACTGGACTGGTTTGCACCATATGAATTGAATGTTCTGTAGTCTTTTAGCTTAGCCCACATCAGCTATGACTATACTTGCATTTGGGTAGTAAAAAGTAAGGGCTCGTAAAAATACACTTTGCTAAGGGTGCGTGGAAAACGCATTACTCCTCGCATAATCCGTACCTCTCCTGCTGCCAAGGACAAAAGTCCTTCCTTTGAAACCAACTCCTACTCCTAGTCCACGTTTAGGACCTGAGAAATACTTTCAAAATAAATCTAACAAGCATCCCATTACATGTCATGTAATTATATCTTTACATAATGTTCATAATATTACGGTTAGTATAAAGGATAATTTATGTTATGATAAGTAGCCAGTATTGTATATATTATGAGTATCAAAATAAATTAGAAATCATAAGTGCTCTCGGTTTCCTTATGCTTCCGATAGAGCTCTTCAAAGAGTTTCATCCTCTGAGGATAGACTTCGTACTTCATCCTCATCTCCTCATCTATCACTAAGCATGCTACTTGTGTGCCAGTCATGGATTCCCATCTCATGTTCACCAAAACATCCGTTCTCGGTGTTGGATTACTAAAATTAGAAAAATGAATAAATCGATAGACTACATGCTAGAATTCAGGTCGTTAGTCTTATATGTCGTTTGAGGGAATCTTCGCAGGCATATAATGCATACGGATACAAATCACTTTCATTCATCTTGCAGGTTATTTAAAAGACAGAAAGAAATATCAGTATATTGCGGAATGGAAATTTGACTCACCCATAGCTGGCAAAATTCACCCACATTTGGGTCATAGTATTCCGCATCAGTTTGTCCATTTCAGTGGACGGACCGGTCAGTTTGTCACTCTTGACAATATAGCCGCCGTCGTCGCCGTGACATGCTCCCGGCCGGCTGATGTTGAAGCACTTCTTGATGTAGTTGAAAGCTCCATCGTAAGAGAACTCATACATAAAAACGGGAACATTGTGTTGGGCTATTAATTTAGCAGCAACATAAATACCACCGATGAAGTCGACATCCGAAAAGAAATTTATTGCATAATCATCTGGGTACGATCTACTTGTTTTAGCATAATTTTCCTTTAATCTAAGTTCTACATCTCTTTTGTCCGTACCCTCAAGTTCAAACGGAAAATAATCTACGAAATATTGATCCGCTATAAATTTCTGGAGAATTGGGTTGCAGTGGGAGGTCATAAGTAGTCCCTCGTGTGAACAAAATCCTGTCACATAGGGCACTTTGTGAAATTGTCCTTTAGCTAACAATTCATATGGTAGCTGATCTAAAAATGGTTCCCAACCGCCAGGCTGCTCAACAGTAGGCACAAAGCCGAAAAACAGACCTCCTCGAGTTTTAACAGTTGATAAAGACTCCATAGCTCCAATAATTAAATCGTTCGTCGAAATTCCTTTTAAGTATTCCAGCAGCTCGTAGTTGTCTTCAATGTAGCGACCTGTTCTACGAAATGGTATCGTTGAGGCTAAAAACCGTATGTTGGCATGATGTTCGTGCGCCCAGTGCACTAGAGATGAACCCGACTGAGCAATACCTTTATGGAATAAACCTTTAGCCATAGGCGACAAAAGAAGATACTCGACGCTCGCAGCACCGGCGCTGATTCCGAACACTGTCACATTGTTTGGGTCTCCACCGAACCGTTTTATATTTCTTTGAACCCATTTTAGTGCTTGAACTTGATCTCTCAACCCCATATTTCCTGGAGCCTCCTTTATATTTAAAGCAAGGAAACCAAGTATCCCGAGTCGGTAGTTAATGCTGACAATCACTACTTTTTTATGAATGAGATAATCTGGACCGTGGCCCGCATCGTCTGTACCACTGCCGAAGAGGAAACCGCCTCCGTGAAGGAACACCATTACTGGATATGATTCTCCACTTGTAAAAGACTTCGGAGTGTAAACATTTAAATATAAGCAATCTTCATCTCCTTGTATGACTGTATCGTCTTTGTCTAACTGTGCACAAATGTTGCAGTCTATGGTACCATCTCTGATTCCTTCCCATGATTCCGGTGGCTCGGGCACCTGAGAATGCAGATGAAAACCTCTTATTTATTTGTTTAAATAGGTACAGTGTGCACCAAAGCGTGCAGCAAGCACTACTTAACTACCTAACACTATATTAACTACTACTACTAAACAATTAAATAATAATAAATAATACAATCTTTATTAACAGGTGGTTGTTCAAACATCTGTGTAGCCCTGGCTCTTGTACAGGATTGCCTGTATCACAAGAGCCTTAGTCAGTTGTATGCAATAATTAAGCATAGCTTTGCTGCTCCTCGTGAACATATCATACATACTTATTATGAGATAGGTACTTGCATCATACGCATTCACTTAAAATAAAAAAGATATTTTCCTACTGTAAACATAGTGTGCGTCCACAAGAATGCCTCTCTTAGTCTTATTGGAGGTCATCATCTGCCTAGCCTTTTCCCAACTATGTTGGGGTCGGCTTCCAGTCTAACCGGATGCAGCTGAATACCAGTATTTTACATGGAGCGACTGCCTATCTGACCTCCACAACCCAGTTAGTACTGGGTAATACGATACCCCTTGGTAAGACTGGTTGTCAGACTTTTTGGGCCACTGACTACCTATAACGACTGTCAAAGATCTACAAATGACACCCGGGACCAACGGCTTAACGTGCTTTCCGAGGCACGGAGGAAACTCGGTATGTAATGCACCCACCCATCTACAGACCAACCTAGTCTTATTGGAGGTATTGGATTATTATTACATTTTATGACAGAAAACAAACTTCGTCAATATCGTGCTTAGTTTTTAGTTAACTTTTGCCATGATCTGATCACTGATCTGGCCACTGCGCTCATGGCAATACGAAGAGTATGAGTGCTTAGTTTTATCTAAACAAGCAAGAAACAACAGGAGCTATGTATCTAATTAGGTGGTGAGCAAGTAGACGACGACACTCTCGTTTTATATTCAGCCTAGAATCCTAGTACAGTCCCCACCCCATTAAGTTACCAAAAACTGTCAAATTTCTCCAAATGATTTCAAACCATAAATTGTTGACGTTTAAGTTATAAATCGAATGAAAAAATTTGAGAGTTTAAAAAAAGAATTCGTTCCACCCTAATGTACAGTCGCCAGCGTATCAAGTTACTATATATACAACTTGATGCGCTGGCGACTGTATAATTATACATAATAAGACTTATAACCTTCCCACTGCTGGGAGCCTGAGAGACATGCCACAATTTCTTTTAGAAAGAGTTTGCTACGGCGCGGCGCTGTTGCTCATGAAATTCGTTTCAGAAATAATGACAAGCTTGTACCAGATAGGTAATTTTAAATTGATATGACGCCGTCATGATTAAGATCTTTTTATTTCCGTGCTGTACTATCTTATCTTTACCTTCTTTATTGATTTCATGTTCAAACAGTTTCTCTATCAACATCAACATATTATGATAATACTAGCTGTGTCCGACATGCGTTTTTTAACCTACCCTACAGTGGCGAAGGTTCCATACAACTCGATTCCTACCGGATTGCCTTTAAAAAATAGCACAGTCAGTATTCTATAGACAAATAATATAATCACATTAAAGATATGTACTCCGGTTTACGTCTTACAAAAAATGACCCTTCGCTACTGCTACCCTACCAACCTACACTACCTACCCTAGCTACCTACCCTTGCTACCTACCCTATCTACCTTACCTACCCACCTAACTTACCACCTACCTACCCACCCTACCTACCTATCTATCTACCCTACCTACCTTCCTAACCTACCGACCCACCTACCTACCTACCTACCCTAGCGGTATGAAATAAAGTTCATAATCTTTTCTCATACCTACCAAATAAACAAAAAAATTCATCAAAATCGGTCGAGCCGTTTCGGAGGAGTGCGACCACTAACACCGTGCCACGAGATTTTTATATAATTATATAAGATTATTCTGAGTAGGTAACACTTGTTCACATCTTACAGTATGTACAAACAAATAACAACTTTCAAGTAACTTTGCTTGATGAAGGAAAGTTGCTTGAACGGTTGGACCATTCAAGCAACTTAACTTACATTTACATTACCTTTCATGAACCAGGATGTAAAGTATCAGAAGAATATCGTTGAAAAAAAAAACAAAAATCGCAATCCTGATCTCTGGAAAACCTTTATCAACAGCAGAATCGCCAAATCCATCAAAGGTATCTAACATTAATTTGTGAAGGCAAGGCTAATTTTATCTTAACATAATCGATAGCGCCATATCAATTATTCACAGCGAAAGATAGGTACTTACACAGAAGCGCAATGGACCAATGGGCGGTTTCGCATAAGGAATCCCCTTGAAACTGCAATACTCAAAATTTTCGTAATTCTTTAGCACCCTCCCTTTTATTTTGCCCTGTTCTATTTCCACCATCAGTTCTCCCATCGTGATTTATAGGTAAATTATCACAATTCACAATAAATGATTAAAACTGCACAATGCACTGTTTGCATAACTGTTGCGGACATTATTATAACCTCAAACCTGAAGTTTGCAGACAGAAACAGTCACTCAGCCCTACCGGCCAGTCCTAGCATCCTTCACTTTCAACCTTGATGTTAATTCATAACTTTGAAGGTAGATGGCGTTTTTTCAAGTTGGTTGGTTGGTCTTCTTTTAATGACTTTAACATTTTGGTCATTGATCACATAACATTATTTTACTGAATTTGTACTAGCTTGTAGATTGTTTTGCTTGCATTAATTGACGTTTTTATCTATGCAAAAACAGATTTGGAGCTGTGGCGCTAGCTAAAACCAAGCATAATCCCTTCGTGATAAAAGTCTTACATTTCATTATTTTATTTGTAAAAGCCATGAAGTAAATAAACGAAAAGACAGAACACCGTATGGTAGGAATAACATAAATAGGGCAAATTGGTACCTACAACTAACGGTACATTTTACGATCATTATCAATATTATTACTAACGTTGAAATTATTTAACACATTTACAAAGCGAGTCTAATATGTTTTAATTTTAAAATAAATCTATTTTACTTTCCCTTGTCTATTTTTTTAATTCTTTAAATAAGTATCTGTATCCAAATACAATGTATCTCCTGAATTTACGTCAATAACAAAAACTATTAAGCTATCAAAAACTGTATTTTTTAAAGTAATTATTCAAAACAGTTATCAAAGACTTCCAACGATCATTTGCTCAAATCATTGATCTTTGTTTCGGCACCACAATTAGAACGCTTCACTAAACTGATTCGAATCCCGCGCAGGCGAGATAGCCGGATGCGCACCTGTGTTCCGTCGTCGTGTCGTGAGAACCGACCACGATCTCTGACGCAAACCCGTCTTTATCCTCATCTCCATCATTTGAAAGAACTCTCAACCTTACTCCCTCATCATAAGGATCTCTAATTTTTCTTATCCGCAAACTTATCGTGGCCATGTTCATATAAGGCCATACAGAGTTCCCTGTTGTGCCATGTTTGTTGTGTTATTTTGTACGCTTTTAACATCCGCGCTATTATCGCAACTTTTTATCGTAGTTTAACCACGTTTGGGGAAGCGTATCATAATTTTATAATTTGCGAAATTAGGAAATCGCGCATCTGCTTAGATGATTTATTTTGACTGAAAGATTATATTATCTGTGACTGAAAGTAATAGTTTATCTTATTCATACACTTCTGGCGGAAATCGAATTTCCTGATTTCAAGTGAGGTTCAAAAGTGAATGTTATGTTGCTTAGCTTTATGTCAGAAAACCTTGGCTTGAAATTTTCTAAGACACCTGTTGCAGAATCAGCGCACAAATTGCAAGATCGTGCGGTTTTTAATAACATCGAAAATTCGATAAACTTAGACATAGACAAAAATACATAATGGATGGTGATGTTTCTGACGATTACTATTTAAGCGGACAATAACCTTACCATAAGATTTCAAATATTTCTTTCCCAATTCATATCTTGTATTTTCGGCACCATAAAACAGACACCCTACCTACACTCGCACACGTGAATAGTTTGCGAAATGCTTGTGCTTCGTGTGAACCCGATCACGATCTTTTTACGGTTTTCCAGACCGGCAAAAAGTGTTTGAATTATAATTCATTGAATCAGCCTCTATAGATACCCGGATTCCTTTGAGCCAATTTTGTCTATTTGTTGAACATACCAATACAATTAATGTGTGTGAAAATATCGGCCTTTAAGCTTTTTTACATTTGGAAAAAATATAAAGAGTTGGCATGTTTATACACATATTGTAAGTTTTTCTTTGTTTTTCTTTTTTGTAAGTTTGAGTAACTTGGGAATCAACAGAAAACTATTGTTGAGTTATTGGGACATGTAGGTACTCATCTGATTAATTCTGATCGGTACCGGGCCCAGACATATCGGCTAACTTAATTATTTACTGGCTGAATTTGAAGGAATTGGATTTTAGCTCTTCTTTCAACGCGGTAAGTACATAATTCTCGTATTTTTCTGTAAATAGGATTTTAAACGTCAAACAACTCTATTCACCAGAATAGGACTACTCATATAAAAGTTCATTGCAGCTGAGTGGTTAGACTCCTTCAAGTCTTCTTCCATAAAACATCAGCATTGTTTCTCAAGTAGCTGACATCTACACGGGCGTTTTCTTTAGTAATTCATACCGTATCGTAGGTGTTGCGTGATTAAGTATCAATTAAGTATTCAAGAACCGTCATACTGTATTCGCGTTGGACAATGGCGGCAGGGCCGGTCTGTGCTTTCATGTGACCGCGCAAGCGCGGAGGCGGCCATAAATCGCGATGCGCGAGCGCTGCCCAGCTTCTTTTGTGTGGAGTGAGTTTATTTCCCGTGCGCATAGGGCTTGGCAGACATGTGTGGGTGGTTCGGCGTGATTGTGTGTACAATTGGTGCGCGCGCAGGTGTGTCCGAGACTGGCCGGCGCCGGCGCACATTCCTCCGGCGGTCACGGCGCCGCGGCGAGTGCGTACTTGATGATTGCGGACACGACTCATGCGCGTTCCCAAATGACACTAACGTCTAAAGTATTCGATATAAATTATGTGCGTAATATCACTGAAGCTCACTGTTAATCATAAATGTAGTTAGCATAACAATAAATATTAATAAACAATCCGAGTTGGTGTTATGGTAAGGATGTTGCTTACTGGTATTAATTCATTCTTCCTGAGTATGGTAGAGGCCAAAAATTCAAACATAGGGAATGATGCAGTAAATATCAATGTTTCCAAATTGAAGTACCCATGGTATTGAGAATGATATTGGAAGACACAAGATTGTTAGATACTACAGTCATGTACAGTTTGACAATTGCGATACCAAGCAAGTAATTCCCCAATGACCCAAGACTATGCAGCCTGACTAGCACTTATTCAACAAAGTTCATGAATAGTAGCTCTCATAGTGCCATCTATCCACTCGAAGTGAACTTACTCATGACTGTTTAGTTCCATACATCATATTGTGTGGTTGCAGATGGCGCTAGTTGGTACAAAAAAAATTAAAGCACAAACAATCAATATTGCATGGGCGTCGTAGTGTTGGCGGGGGAGGGGCTGCTGCCCCCTTAGAGACAATGGATTTTTAAAGTTATTTTCCTGCCTATTTTTAAGCCAAAAAATGAGCCTCTGAGTCCTCGTACTACGGCTACAAACTTATACATCTGCACCTAAGTTGGCACTCCTGTTGAATTTAATAGGCAATTATGGTATACGCGAGCTTGCAAAAAATGGAGCATGTGGACATTTTGATCTCAAATTACATAATATCTGAATTTATTCGAAGATGTAAAGATTTTCGAGGACGCTGAGCTCGCTCTTGCAGCCTGCTATCTTTGTCTATAAGTGGCCCAAGTAACTCCTGTATGAAGGGTCGAAACAATTCTAGAACTAACCTCTCCAAGGTAGGGTGTTAAAGTTTGCTCACTCTAGGAGCCTTGGTTCCTAAAATTGTCAACATACATAAGTCGCTTAAGTAACACTTTATCTGAATAAAAGGAATAAAGAAAAGCTGACTTGTCTGGAGTGGAGAGTTTAAATTTTCTTTTAGTTCGCAAAGTTTTCAAACAACTCGACAAATTCAGTAACTTCTATATGAACAGAAGTATAGAAAATCTAACTAGTCCGAGGTGCTACAATTTTTGCGGGTGAGTATTGCATTTTAGATTCTTAGAAGAACTTCAGCTGCATCCGTAAATAGTAAACTTAACGGTTACAAGCTGGCGACGCCCTTACAATATTGTGTACAAGTGCCTATGCAATTATTTTTTTGAGACAAGGGTTTACAAAAGCTCACTAAGTTTGGCTTATTGTACCTAGAGCACTCAGCATTGCTATAATCGCTTTTGAACAACTACTAAGCACCATGCCCGAGTTAAATCCATGTATTACGACACAGGGAATACAAACTTTTATTAACTTTTAGAAAAGCTATGTAAATATAGCTAATAGCATCGCTAACCAAAATCCTCGTTTATTGTTACAGGTACCCTACTCCGAACTCAAGTCCTCTCCTACTCCTATACTGGCCTCCTTACAGCAGCAGCGAACAGTTCTACATGGTGATAAACAAGACCTTGTACATCCAAGCCAACTACGCAGAAGAGAGAATACCAATATTTGAGAAAATCATGAGAAAGTATCATAGATAGTTAGTTTTCTGATGTTGAATACATCAGAAAACTTAAGTTTGAATTAATAAATATTGTTTATGACTGTAAAAATCACTTGTCTTCGCATTTACGAATTCGACTTTAATAATGTGGAGTTAACCAAACGGCGTTTTCAATATCTATAATCATCATCTTTATCATAGTCTTCCTCATCTCATCCGTCCATCCCGTTCATTCCTCATACTGAGGCCTCTTTTTGTCCACGGCACCTTCCATAGCAATAACCAACCGTGTCTTAAAGAACCCAAAATACAATGATCGAATAAGGCAGTAGTAATCTGTGGACCACTGTGAGATATAAAAGCGTCTTCACTGATGATGTACTTACGTATACCAACATTACTTAGTCACATAATAACCATAACATTGCGTACGCTACCTATTCAACTTGCTTTTTTGTACATGAAGTGTTTCTCAAACTGTGAGGAGTTTGGTATATCAATACATTGAGTGAACACTGCGTAATACATTGTAGTAACAGACATTAATTTCTTTTTTTATCCAGCATCTTACGATTTTTAATGGTTAACTGACGAAAACCTTTCCAACATCTATCTACATGTTTCATTTTCAATAAAACACAAAACAGAACGAATAATAAGAAAAAGTATGATACTTTTAATATATTTTAAAACGTTCTTGATTTGGTGTTTACCTGCCTTATATTTACAAATAGGCGCATCTATACTCATAGTCATGAGCGTCAAAGTTTGAGGATTGCAGAACCTCGCCTAAGCACTTAATATAAATGACCAAACTCGTACATGTTCGTATCAGAACTTTGCCCATCACCATACAAGTAACGATTTTCTATTACATTTAAAGAAGAATGACAACTAAAGTAAATATAAAGCAAGGTGTTCTAGTAGGCGCGAGAAGAAAAACTCAAAACGGTTTCGAATACAATGATTTTCTTAATATTCCTTACGCCAAACCTCCTGTAGGAGATTTACGATTTAAGGTAAGGTTTTGATTAACTTATTATACTTCATATACATGAGCATAAACAGCACATAACGGTCCCACTGTTGGGACGCATGCCTCCCCTCTATGAGGGGAATACGACATAATCTACGCGGGCCCAGTACCAGCCTTCGTGCGCTTAAACTTATTTTAATACCATTATATTTGTAAACTAAATGAATTATTTTTTTTTAAGTTAGCCTTTTTGAGTGTGGCACTGCTGGGCAAAGGCCTGCCCTTTGCCCTTGCAAACCTCTTTATCCTGTGCAATATCTGGCCATGTTTGCACTGCAAACGAGATCAGTTCGTGTAAAATTATGAACTTTTATTCCAGAGTCCTCAGCCGCCTGATACAAGGATTGGAGAAAGAAATAGCACCATTTACAACGAGTCGAATCTCTGCATACAGTTTGATCTATTCAAGAGGAGACATCGCGGCAGTGAGGACTGCCTCTACGTCAACGTCTCCACACCGAAGGTACCAACAGTAGGGCCATTGATGCACCTGCTATCTGTGATGGTCTTCATTCACGGCGGAGGCTTCTTCTTTGGCAACGGTCTAGCAAAGTTTGAAAATGGCCCCGACTATCTAATAGAACATAACGTTGTTGTTGTAACCATGAACTATAGACTAAGTGCCTTGGGATTCCTCGCCTTAGATTTACCCGAAGCTACTGGAAATATGGGACTGAAAGATCAAGCAATGGCATTGAAATGGGTTCAAGAGAATATTGAAAATTTTGGAGGGGACAGGAATGATGTTACTATATTCGGAATTGGCGCAGGAGCCGCCTCCGTAGAATATCACATGCTTTCTCCACTAAGCAAAGGCCTCTTTCATAAAGCTGTCATGCAATCGGGATCAGTTCTCAATCCCTGGGCTATAGAAACTCCAAATAGAATTAAAGATCTTGCTTTGAAACTGGCACTAGAACTCCGATATCAAGGATCGCCTTATGACTATAGAGCGATTTATAATTATCTGATGAATATCCCAGCAGAATATATCGTATTAGCCACTTACAAAATACCTGAACTTACAATGGCAAAAGGACTTTACTACGGATTTGTTCCAACCATTGAAAGAGATTTTGGAACTGGTGATGCGTTTTTGATAGAAATCCCTTACGAAATATTAAAATCCGGAAGATTCAACAAAGTTCCTGTGCTCAGAGGATTTACTGACTCTGAAGGATTCATCATTGCTGGTTTAAAACCTCAAAATATCAAAGAAATAACCATTTCTAAGAACTATGTTGATTATTGGAGATACCCGATAAATACTACTGACGCATATTATTATTACGAAAGGCTACAATATGCTTACGACAGTTACAATGGAAACGATACCGACAGGCCTGCTATCGACTTTTTTGGCGACTTCGAATTTGTCGCAGGTATAATTGTCAGCTCAAAATTAATGGTTAAGAACGCAGTACCGTTGTACATGTATGAATTTTCATATGACGGAACCCTGAACCTTATAAAAGCAGCAAGTCGAGTCAATAAGAAAGGAGCAGCTCATGCCGATGATACAGCTTACGTTTTACAAATTGAACCTCTTCGGAATCTTACTCGAGATGATATTGTAGTCAAAGATAGAATTTCAATGTTGTGGACCAATTTCGCCAAAACTTCGTGAGTACATCTTTAGATAAATATTTTAAACGCGAAAGTTTGTTTGTTAATTTTTCACACCTTACAGAGGCTGAACGGATTTGTATAACATTTAGTATACGGATGGACCATACCTGGGTTAGGATGTTTTATCCAGGTGGTTCGTTCCCGTAGAATCTGTAAGATCTGAAAAGTTGTGTGGTTATCGGTTGGCTTGGTATGGGCATGTGATGCGGAGGAATGAGGAAAATGTCGTGAGGAAAGTTTTGAGTATGAATGTGGATGGGTATAAAAGTAGAGAAAGACCAGGATGGACTGTGTTAAGGATGATATGGTAAGTTAGGAGGTGTAGGATAAGGTGACTGGTAATAGAGAAGTATGGAAGGAGAAGACATGCAGCGCCGACCCCAAATAAATTGGGATAAGGGCAGGAGAATGATGATAATGATGGTACGTTCCTGTAGAATGTTAGGAGTTAACCATCGATAGTTCTTGATAATCTTGGTTGCAGGCAAAGTAAATTAGTTTTAAAATTACTCACCTTCGCAGTTTGTAGATGTTATCATTATACTTTAAGCCCAGAATCATCCACTGTTCGGTAAAGGGTTCTCCTTTCTTCTGGCATACTTCTCGATTTCTCGTGTCCCTCTCTCTTCCAACTATCATATATTTATTTCGTTACATACCTGTTTTTTTTTCAGGAACCCCACTCCGATGACAAACCCCCTCTTGCCAGTATACTGGCCTCCCTACAGCACCAGTGAACGGTTCTTCCTAGTGATAAACAAGGAACTGTCTCTGTGTTCCAACTATGGCGAAGAACGAATACCAATATTTGAAGAAATTACGAGGAAATATCAAAGATAGGACTCGTGTTCGTGTTGATTTGTTGGTTTCAGTCATTTTAACTGTACATTTGTAACTGTAATTTATCTAGATGCTGTGCCTATCGAGCCATCTTGCGTAGGTACCTAATAAGTCTGTTCAGACAAAACGAGTAAATGATTATTAAGATAATAACCGTTCCAAAGTTTTACTACATTTTACGGAAATAACGGGCAATATTAAACTTTCGTAGATTTTTTATCACGTAAAAGCGTGTCAGCTTCGCTAATAGAACTAAGTGATAGGTAAAATCGAATGACTAGTCAGTTCTTTTGATAATGCACCTAGTAATTAAGTAGTAAGTATACCTAAGTACCCATACTTAAATAATTAGGAGCAATACCTACCCAGATATTTTATAGAAAGGTAGATACAATATCTGATAATTCGCGTAGGATATTTATTATTTTGTACAACTTTTTTGTACCGACTATATTTCTTTCTGATGGCTCTTTATCGTAATATTCTATCTTACTTTATTCTACATCACACAAAGATTCATTGGTGACAGGGCCACACTTTCATTTCGCCACCAGTTTGTCCATCAGGGTCGGACTGGGCCGGAAGGGCCCGGGTGGCTCCCCAAGCCCAGGGCCCGAGACTGAATAATGGTAGATGGGATAAAATCGGAAAATAATGAAACATACAAATTAATAATTATAAACGATATACTATATTATTAGGTACCTAAGTGCACAACAAGTGCATTTATTAAAAAAAGGAAAACTTTCAGTTAACCTTTTTTTAATATCTCTGAAACAATGTCAAATGTATTATAGACTAGGAACTAAAATAATTAGGCTCTCCACTCCAGACAAGTTAACTTTTCTTTAGTTTTTTTCTTTCACAATGTTAAGAACAAAGCTTCCAAGAGCGAGCGAAGCGAGCACGAAAATTTTACCACCCTACCTTTGACAGGCTAGAATTGTTTGAACGCTTCATACAGGAATTACTTGGTCGTCTTACAATCAAAGGCAAGATGCAAAAGGAAATAAGCTAAAGAGCGAGCGAAGCGAGCTCGAAATTTCTTGACACCTTGACTTGGACAGGTTAGAATAAAATTCGGCGACTAATAGACAAAATGAAGATTCAAGATAAAGTTGGCTGCGAGCGTAGCGAGCTCGAAAATTTTTTCATCTTGCCTCGAATAAATTCAGATATGTAAGAAATCAAAATGTCTACAAGCTCTATCAATCAACCTTGTGTATGTATGCCATAATTGCATATTAAGGTGTCGGGGCAAGGGCTCCTAATTTTTTAAGCCTCTGTCTATACCGGTCGATCACGTGAAAATCCAATAGGAGTGCCAATCCACAGGCAAAAAAAAGTCAAGGCAAAAAAAGGAGCCTATATGATAAAAGTTTTTCGCAGGGTTCAAAGAAAGAACCGAGCGTTGCTATTAAATAAATTTATAACTTTCTAGCAGTAGTACGTTCATTTTTAGCTTTATAAATATTTTAGTTTGAGAGTGATTCTACTATACGCTACAATTAATTACGTAATTAGAAAATTCCTGTACTGATAGTGATGATGAGTTAATAAATAAATAATTCTGTGGTATCAGGCAGAATACGTTTTAAAAACTTTTGAAAATCCTGAGCCTCGGGCTACCTACCGCCTGGCTTCCGGCAAAGCTCGCAAGCCAGGCCCGTGGGGGGCCCGCGCAGCCAGGGTGGCGTAACGCCACCCTGACTATATAGTCAGTCCGATCCTGCATTAAGCTATAAATGTTTCATAAAAATCTTTATTTGAATATTGAGAGCATTTTTTGGTTGAATTTTTATTTTTTATAAAAGCGCCATCTATGTATATTTCTGCTAATTACATCCATTCCTGTGTTAGTATTGCTACTCGTCACTAGATGCTACTGCTGCGAACATTGCTATTTTAAAATGAATATATTTTCATTAAAAATTCATGTTACTGTCTAATTAAAAGATGATTATAATTTTGATTTAGGTAATGATTAACTATTACATTTTTAATTAATAAAAAACCGATCGAAATTCAAATCTATTTTTTATAATTAAACTAGCAACCCCATCAGCACATGGATAAAATGAGATGAATGAACTATTGTCAAAAACGTACGGTCGCCGGTCGGTACGAGCTCGAATATTCTAGATTAGAATCTGTGAGGAGGTATCAAAGCCTATTCTTTCATTTGTTTTCAAAAAATATCTGACAACAGTCAATATGAGTACCATGGTAAAGCGCCTGATTCCTCTGCTCGACCGCGTCCTTATTAAAAGGGCCGAAGCAGTCACCAAAACCGCTGGCGGAATCGTCATCCCCGAGAAGGCCCAGACTAAAGTCCTTCACGGAGAGGTTGTTGCTGTGGGTCCCGGCGCCAGAAAAGAAAATGGCGAATTCATTCCTGTGCTTGTCAAGATTGGCGACAGAGTTCTCCTTCCAGAATACGGCGGCACCAAAGTGTCCCTAGAAAATGATGAGAAGGAGTACCACCTCTTCCGAGAGAGCGACATTCTGGCGAAGATCGACAACTGAATTTAGTGCTAGTTTTAATTTTATGATTCTGATTCTGTTACTTGTTAGTGTTAAATTAGAACATTGTAGTGAATGAACATTTTGTGATTGTGTAATATGCTACTATGTTGTGAGATGGGGTACAGGATGTTATCTCCTTTGCATTTCTTATTATAAATTTGTTACAGAAGTTCTCTTTCATTTAAAAAACCTATGTTTCAGACATAACCTCAAAATGTTACGCTTTGAAATTGCCATATATATTCTTCCATATTCAACTTTACATAACCTAACAATGCAAGTGTTATCAATAGTCATTTGTCACAGTTCTACACCTGGAACAAAGTGCATTTTACCTCTTGACGTAACTTGCTTAGGATCCAATCATAAAGCTGTTAAGAGTGTTAGGCAATCAATATATTGTAAAAATATAATGGAACGACCTACTTACAGCTTAATTCCAATAAGTATTTTCTAACAATCTGCACTAAGATTTCCTACAAGGGTTTTTATGGCCCCAGTTGATGTCTATTGAGCTATTATATTAGGTTCTGATGCTGAATTTCATGACATCAACTTCACACTATTTCATGTGAGGAAATTGCAAAAATATAATCTTACCTAAATGGTACTAATGCACATTAGGTAGGTATAGAGTGACCTTTGCGCTGCTACCGACAACGCAGTGGAAGTGGCGAAATTTCGGTGAGGTTCTTCAGTACGGTCAGGTGCGTAGTACTCGCAACCAGTATGCTTGTATGAATGTGGACGAGGCAAAAGGAGTATGTAAGAATCGCAGCAAGTGGCGTTCAGTTGTTTCTGTCTACCCCCATGGAAAAAACGTGAATTTATGTATGTACGAGTACGTAGAGGGAAACAATAGATTTACTTTCTCACATAATTGGTCACACCCATCTCCAAAATCTCAATGCTTTAGTTATGTAACTTGAAGTCAAACAGTCACTTGATAAGTATATACATAATATAAATGGCATTGCATTACTATAATTTACCTAAAGAAAAACTTGGTTCTGAATAGGAATGAGACAACAACTAGCAGTATAAAATAAAATATATTCCGAACAAGTCACATCTTTTGTACAACCTGAATATGTTTTCTACTAAATTTAAATCACAGTAAATACAGTATCTGGACAGCCAGTTTACATGAGAATATTGTTTGTTAATTATTAATACACTATAATGATAATTAGTAGAATACTAAGATTATCTACTTGTTCATCAAAATAATGAATCTCTTTCTATAAGAGATACAAAACTGTTGGTGGTTTTTTGAGTGCAGCACTAGAACAATTATTAATGAATAAATTTACATAATCATGGCAAGCTTTAAAATAACATTTTAATTGGTACAGACGCCAGCACATCAGGCTACCCAAAACTGACAAATTTTCTAAATCAATCTTGAACCTAATGCATTAGCAATAAAGTTGAAAATCTATTAAAGAAATCTGACAGATTGTAGCTTGATGTGCGGGTGTCTGCACTTTGCTAAGCATATTTTTTACTAACCATTGTGACTACCAACTGTAGAGAGATTAAAGTTAATACTGAGTTAATTTCAGATATCAAATCTTATTAACTAGGTACTTATTTGACTTATTAATATGCAACATAGCATGCTTACAACAAAAAAGGTACATTATAATGGCATATCAATACATCATTAAAATGCAGAATCTATTGCAAAGATATGGCAGTGCGTCTCACTGCGGCAGACAACGCCGGATTTGGGTCTGGAGGCTCTGTCAGAAGCTGAACAGATGTCCAACAGCCATCCTCATTAGACTGACGTAGAGCCTCCATGGTTGCTTGTACTCTTTGTCCATCTTCAAATGTTGCTGCAGCTTTAACAGGTTCTTTCACCCAGTCCATTTGTTCTTTGACAGGCAGGAAAGCTTCCTTCAAGGCACTTATCATTTTGCAGAGTCCTTTTATATATGGTTTAGGAACAACACTAGACGCACAACTCAAATCTTCAACATCAACATAAATTACTTCTTCTTTATCTTGAGGCCTCTTTCCCTCATCCTCTGTGGGCTTAGCATTAGGTTTATGTAATTTACCATGTAGATCTCCTCCCTTCACAACTAAGTATCCTTTCTTGCTACACACGTAAATCTCCTGATTAAAGCAAGGTCCAGGTAAGTGATTATTCAATGTAGCTGTTACTAACAAACCTTTATCCATTTGTAATTGGAATGTACAAAAGTCTGGGGCAGTAATCTTCCTAATTCCATTCACTTTGCTTGTTTCTTCTACAAAAGTTCTCAAAACTCCATGTACTTTGACAACTTTCTGGCCAGTGAGGTATGACACTAGATCTATAACATGACTACCAACTAATGTAAGCGTTCCTCCTCCCATGGTGTCATCACACAACCAGTTATATGTGTCACTGATCAGTGGGCCCATCTGAACTCGTACATCAACTAATGTTAATTCATCAGGGTTCCCCAAGTAGCCTTCTTGGATAGACTTCTTCATGTGACTGAAGGCTGGCAAGAACCTCAAGGAATGATTTACTATGGATATCAGAGTTGGATAGTACTGTGCCGCACGCACCATTTTCAAGGCTTCCGCCTGGCAGAGCCCAGCGGGTTTGTCGCAAACAACATGCTTGCCTATACCCAGTGCCTTCACTGATATCTGGGCGTGCAAGTTAGGCGCACATACAATAAACACCAGGCTCACATTCTTCTTTAACAAAACATCATCAATTTTGTTCGTAAAAAATGGAATCTTTAACTCTTTAGCGGCTATTTCAGCTTCCTGGAGAGTAACTCCCCATATCGCTTCAACAGGAAATCCTTTTTCCCTTAAAAATGGCACCAATACCTTAGCGATAGCCCCAGTTCCAAAAACTCCAATTCCCGGCAACATTGTTAATTTGTAAATTAGCGGCAGGTTTCGTAACAATGAGTTAGACCACTAAAGCCAAACAATCTCTAGCTTCACACGTAACATATTCACGAGTTCCAATAACGTAGTTTGATTTTATAAACTCACAAATACACAAAAACCACTACGCGACAAACAATCAAGTTTGTTTCATTTCAATGAAAATGAGAGCTAGTGATGTGAATTTATATCGGTAAAATTTAAATGAAACAAAATCCTATTGATGTAGTTTTTGTTGTTTACATGTTACCATCGAAGTGTGCTTCATTTCACATCATGAAATTGACATTTTACGGAACAAAATATTTTGTTTATGGTTGTGATAAATTCTATAACTGTTAGATTGATGGATTTATCGACATCGGCACTTTAATCCAAAGTTCCATACCCAACCCGAATGTCAGCTGTCTGATTTGACGTTTAGACTACTGTGTTACCATAATTAATACATCCCCGTAAGTCTTTTTTTCCTCTGGCATTTTTTTGTGTAAAAAATACGCACGACCTACCAAACGATTCATACAAGCAGTGCATTTTCCACTCGCAAGAGTATTAATATTCTGTGATTTTCCAACAGCTAACCTCATACCACGATTTTCTGTCAATGATAAATAAAAAACCCTATAACACGTACTTATAATTGTAGTCCTACTAGTAGGTATGAGTCGAGCGTACCTACTTACGCTTGAAAAACTTAAAACGCCGTAGTTTTTAAGATAAAAAAAAATATTCTTTAGAACATGCTTAATTAGTATATCTACAGCACCTGAGAATAGCTGGGGCCAAATATAAATGAGTTTTAATTTACAGCTGACTGGGCCAGCTTTAATGGGCTAGCTTTAGCCTATCACAAATCACACGACCACAGTGTACATTATCTTGGAGATGAAGCAAATAGGTACATGAATAGTTCGAACTGAAGAAATTGAGAAAAAAGTCTAATTTCTCAGCTTCTGATAAACAAATAATACAACTTGCCTACCTTCGATATGTCAGATCTTTGTTTATAAACACATTAAATTAATCAAAATTTTCTTTCAGACTTTATCGTTATTATTAATTGTACGCGTGTAAGTGGAACAACAAGAATAATATTAGTTGAGTAAACAGTAGCATCGTAAGTCACACTGTATGGCGCTTAAAACGAATCACTTTTCGTCGGAGCGGTTAAATTCAATGCTTTGATATCCGCCACCTGGACTCGTAGGGTTGTCACTGATACTTTTGGTATTTTAATTTAACATTTTCTAAATATGCTTGGACTTTCCTGTGGAATTTCCGAATTACGATTTCAAGGAAACGAACCCTTTCGTTTCCTTGAAATCCAAACTCGCGGCTAAATAATAACAGTCACACAGGTTGATCTTCAAGGTTAAGCCGCGCTTGCCAAGGTCGGTCTGTGGATGGGTGACCATCATTACATACCTAGTTTTCTCCGTGCCTTAGAAAGCACGTTAAGTCGTTGGTCCTGGCTGTCATTTGTAGATCTTTGACAGTCAGGGGAGAAAGGCTAGGCGAAGATGAAAGGGACCATTGCTTTTAATTTTCAACACTTCTCAGCATGCCTGTATTGTGGACTTAATGTGGACTTCGGATATCTAATCCTTCTATTTAAATACTGAAAAAAAAACTGGGAAAAAATCCAGCTGTTCCATGCATTTTGATGGTGTACCCTTCACTTTTTTTGTGTAGGAAACAGCACATTTTGTTTAATTCCTAAGGAAAAATTGTATGTGTTCGGAATCATGTTCTGAATACCTGGTAACCGTTTTTGCGTCGATGTCCCTTTTACCCTTTATATGTCGAAATTGTATTTATTTTAAAGTGGGCAAAAGTTGGAACTTTGACCTTCAATATCTCCGTAAATAGAAGGTTCCCGTATGATTAAGTTAATAAAATATCGCAATGATAACACGTGACGTATACACACACAGAACATAAACGTAAGTTCATGAGAGAACATTATATTTTTGTGCCGCCTTGCAACCCTGTCGGCATCCTATTTGCAGCAATTCGTCTAACACCTCACAGTTGGAAGCCGCCGCCGATCATCTCCACAATTAGGGCTGACTGACGAGCTCAGACTAATATTAAATACCACACCAAATAAATTACTCAGAGATAACAGGATTATTATCGAATGTACGCACTTTCAATTTCTTTTCAGTCGTTGTAAATTGCGATGGACGTTGCTTTACCTGTCTTATTCACTAACTAACATCAAAATGTCATCATCAATTAATGTGGTTTGTAGTTTGAGGAGGTGCCTGGAAGAAGTATACAAGGTGTAAACGGACCCTTCACGGAGCCGTCAACCAAGCATTCTGTACTTTAAACTAAGTAATTCTACCCAAAAATTATCGCTGGGTAACGACTTTTTTTTGGGGTGAACCACCTTTTACGGTAGTACTCAATGTAACCTACTTAAAACATTGTGCTGATGGATGCATTGAATAGTACGGGGATCGCGGAGGTATTTAAAGTAAACTTATAACATTACAAACTCGTATTACAAAAAGGAACTTGTGAAAAAGTTAGAACTTTGACTCTTCGTAACTAGAAGGTTCCTAGGTATGGTCTAGAACAAAATGATCGCAATAACAGAGAGAACAAGTGTCTTTCGGCTTTGTTAAGGGTACTTTTACACCTTGTATACTTCTTTCAGGCACCTCCTCAAACTACAAACCACATTAATTGATGATGACATGTTAGTTAGTGAATAAGACAGGTAAAGCAGCGTCCATCGCAATTTACAACGACTGAAAATAAATTGAAAGTGCATAGACATTCGATAATAATCCTGTTATCTCTGAGTAATTTGGTGTGGTATTTGCATTGGGTATGTCTAAGTACTGAGACATAAATCCTAGCTTAGCTACATTGGTAAGTAAAGGCCAAATAAAATTTAACACCGAATTGCTCTTTTCTAGATCAATTCAGTGTGATGATGAATAGATACAGTAAAGTTTAATTCATAAAAGGACATACAGAATTACACTATAGGTATTAATAGGTATTATTGAGTTAGGCATAGAATATACCTATGATTTATTTCTCTTACCTGCTCATGCTGGTCTTCAGACCATCAATTCCAGTATTTCCTCAAAACTAATCTTAATTCTCTAAAAGTTACTCCAAAGTGACGCAAGGGTTCATTCCAGGGTGTGACTGCGTAGCACGTGTGTGACAGGGTGGAGTCGTTCGGAAAGTATTATGTGTCGCGGAAGTGTGACCCGCGCGGCCTTCTGTCAGTTTTTTGTAAGAACACTTCGACGGCGCTAATTGCTTCACACTTTTGTGGATATTTGATTTCATAAGCTAAAGAAGGATGAAGGCTTTTTATTGGGTTTTAAGTGGTTGTGCAAACCATGCAAATCGATGGAGTCATCAATTAAATATTCGCACAGAGAGCAGCGGTGGCCCAGTGGTGGAGACCCCGGCTTACGAGCAGTAAGTCGTGGGTTCGAACCCAGTCAGGCGCCTTACTTTGTGTAAGTTATTTCATCACCACTGCACTCAAAAACGGTGAAGGAAAACATCGTGAGGAAACCGGCATGTCCTAGAACCAAAAATTCGAAGACATGTGACATCTACCAACCAGCACTGGGCCCGCGTGGTGGATTATAGCCTATTCCCTCTCATAGAGAGGAGGCCTGCGTCCCAGCAGTGGGAACATTAATAGGCTGATTATGCTATGCTATGCTATTCGCACAGATACCTACATATACCACATGAGTCTGATCTTCACTTCGATGCTTTTATGCCAATTCTAGCTAAAAGTCGCACTTGTTTCTATAGATATACCCCCTTTTGGAGTCTGGGCATGATAGGGATAGTAGAAACTCTACAAGAAGCTATTGGTACAATTCTGGACTACAATAAATACACTGTTGCCATCTTCTAAACCTTAAAGCACGTAGCCTAGCTTAACTTAAATGACAAGAGTGAATCTAGACTTTATAATGTCTCAAACCGTCTTTCTTTCTCCAGATTCTAATGATTTAAAAAAATCCCTGCTTAATAAAGCCAGTGTTTCACAACCATGGGCTATTTAGAAGTATACAAAAACATACCAAAACGAAGAGCTATGTATTTCTTGCGTAAACCATCGTTCATTAGTCGAGGAGTAATCCTGGAGTTTGTTCGGGAGGGGCGAGTGTTGGCGCCGCCCAACGGGTCATGCCGCCCGCCTTGCGCCCGCGCCGCTCAAATGATCAACGTCACGCCGTTAGAGAAGAGAGCACAAACCTACCCTTAAAAAACATATTTTCAAGTTGACTAAACTCCTTGCAAAAATGTTTTAATAAAAGAATCAAAATATTGTTCGAAATTCGAAAATTAAAAGAAAATGTGCCAGTGTGTAGTGAAAGTGATATAAATTAGTGCAATATTAAAAATGCCTAGAAAACGAGTGAATCGGTCCCCACCTGTTGAGAAACGGACAGATGATGCGGATGATGACGATTTCTTTTTTGATGATACTCAATCAAACTCAGGTTGGTGGGATATTTTATTTGCCTATTTCATAAATGATTAGTAAAAATTTTTTTTAAGCGTCGGAACGAAGCATAGGTACCTTTATCACATAATAACGATTGTATTTATTTATGTAACTACGTACTTAGATAGTAAAGAAACTGCAACTACGAAAACTACCAAAGCTGCAAAAATTAAAATTAAACTTTAAACTTTTCTGGTCACCTTGAATTCGCTCAAACCCGAAACCATTAATTAAATATCTGGGTGAAAGTAACCACGGGATCTCCACTGCTGACGATGTTACCTACTGCTCTCAAAACTAAGGGAGAACGTGAAAAACAGAATATTCACAAAACGCACTGACCTCGTGTGCAATTTTATTAAGGGGCCTGGAAAATTCCACGTATTTGTGCAAAACTGTATTTAGATAGACATAGGTTTCTTAACGGTTTTTGGATCACTGAATTGAAGTTATTAAAAAGTGCAGTTACTGGGAGATTATAATAGCTTCCTACCCCTAGCTAGTTTTAACGTAAGAACTATTGGTAATCTGTGGTTATACTACCCGCTCAAACTTGCGATCACAAAATATGGATTTTATATGGCTTTTATCACGCCAAACCAAGTAGACAACTGTCAGTATGTAATTCGCGACTCATCCGCAATCAATCAGAAGCTTCTGTGCATCCGAGCGGACCTAGGCTAGTCTTGTTAGATAGAAACCACCGTGTACAAAGGACCAAATGAGAGTTAGATTACGGAAAATGGAGTCATAGTGGACTCATACATTATTCATACAAACAGTGTTTAGCGTAAGTTGAGTTTGTAATTAGAGCTCGTGAAAAGCCAGTCTTCTCGGTATCGTCGACTGATGCAATTCCTAAATTAAAAATTTTTATATGGCAAGTAGGTACCGCTTGCAAGGAACAAGTAATTGATTAGACATTTCTGTGCAGGACGGAGTTCACAAGAGCCACAACACAGAAACGCCGCCAACGCACGGGAACGAGCCAGAATGAGAGTCCTTTCAAAAGCATTTTGCAGGTAACAACAAAATGAATGACGTCATCACATCTTTTTCGTGTACCAAATTCAAATTATGACATTCACAGCCTCTGTGAGCTTCATTCTAAAAACGACTACCTAAGTGATGCTTTTTTCAGTGATGTTTTCGGTATGACTTGTGGTATGAAATCTAGACCCCTTGGAGTCTTCCCTGGGATGCAGTCGAATCAGTGGGCAATAAAACAGCTTGGTTTTGCAAAAAAACATAAAATGTCATCTCTAAAATTAAGCACAGCTCTTTCTGGATATTTATTTAAAGTTCATGTACAATAGTGGTACAGAGGCGGACTCTATGCCAATCGATATCGCTATCGATGTAATATGGCAGCTTTTACAATATAACTTTCAAAGCATGTCGTATTTCTCCAGGCGCTCCCTCACCGGAACATTCCCCTTATTCCCCTGTATAGTAACAATTCAAGATCGGATATTATACAGAAACAAGCTGATTGTTACAAATTGTATCGTTACAAATTGGGCACTGTAATGCTCGATTTTCCTCAGTCACTGATGATTTCGATGGGATAGACATAAGCATGATAACAGAGCATTGTTAGTTGCGATTGTGACAGCCCCAACTGACCCAACTGAAATGCCCTAACGAACCCGCTTAGCTGCCACGGCTTATTTGAATTGATTATTTTATATTTGAATTGTCTTTTTTTGTTTTTACCATGGACACTTCATGTGCACGTCTTGCTGTATTGTTCTAACATAATGTACAATCTCTTCACGACTGATGCAACCAAGGTTTTATAACAATATTCTGATTTAAAAGAGTGTACATGGAGTTTCTTGCCCGTTCTTCTCCATAGATATAAGAGAGACGCTTTGGAATGGGCAACTATAGTACTTTCACAGTTATTATGCCTTGTGACTGGGACTGAGCTTCATTTGATTGTTGTCTTTGTTTCGACAATTCAAAAGTGCCTGTAACTGGCCTACTAGAAATGTATTCTTAGATTTTGATAAGCTTTTCGGTAGCTTTTCTCAATCCAATAGATTTTGAGTTTTCTGTTATCATTATCGCTGAGAGAACGACACTATGACTATTGTCTAGCTAGGCCCTCTTGGTAAAGTCAGTGACAGACATTTCTCCTGCAGACTGAAAACCACACTACCCTGGGTGCCGGCGGACACAAAGCTGTCCAAACTAGACACGCTACGACTAGCAGCATCGTACATCGCGCACCTACGTGCTTTGCTACACGAGCCGAGATCAGCGCACACGCCGCCGCATCCATTGAGCCTGGTCAGTCATACATTTTTGTATATGTAACGTTCGTTGGAAGCAATAGTAAGACAGTAAATCTAATAATATGGGCGAAACTGCAGTATTTGCCGTAAGTATTCGTAGATATTTAAGTACACATCTAATTTGTAGCACGTAGAGCGCTACGAAAATGCTACGGGACCAGGTAATAGTGGCATTGCGTAATCGCGGCTTTCACTAAGCCTACAAAAAAACTTTACGAATTAGGTATATTGTTTAACAAAATGTAATTAGAATAGAGAGAGAGAGTCGGGGCCTAAATAAAGCTTCGTCGTAGATTCGAGTACCCATTCGTAGCACATCTACGACATTTGCTACGAATACGTTCCCGGTAATTAGTGGTTAAATTACATTATAAGCGACCATTTTATGTAGCGTCAAGGTAAAGATTTACTACAATACATAATTCAGTGGACTTCGGCAGCCAATGCATTAATGTAATGGTCTTTTAAATTTTCCGAAAATGACGCTTGTAAATAAAACCGCTAACACTTCGCTAAATCCAATCTTTTAAAAAAGCTCACAACCTACGTTTCCACGTTCTAACTTTAGAAGTTTTAGAACTAACATAGAAAAACACATGACATGACTATTAAAGAATACAAGTGTTTAAATTGAACATGTAACTGCTGGCGTTCTTGTGATGACGTTTCCCACCTGTGCGGACTCTTGCGACTAGTTAATTCATTTCACTCATGCATATTTTTAGCAAATGTTTATCTTCTTCTAATAAATCTGAGAGGTGTAGAAATCTGTGATATATGATAGGAAGGAATGTTACAAAATGTCTTATACGGGTACTTGCAAAGAAGCTTCAATAAAAAAAAATTTAAAAAAAATCGTATTCGCATTTATTCTGTAATAAGTAAGTACTTAGCGGCTATATGTCTGGTTTTATAAAATTGTTTGTTCAAAAAATAACGAAACAGCCAAACAACAAACCGCCTAAACATTCATCAGCGTTGTTGTGGCGACAAGTTGAAACTACAAAAAGTTAGCACCCGTCCATTTATCAGAGAGGCGTGAATCTCATAATTGTTCACAATTTATTCCCTGTCACGGCTGTCATCCCCTTAATCGTGCGGGCACGAGGCACGGCCGCTATGAATTACTGTCGGGCTCACGAGGGCATTTGCCAAACGCCGAAGCATCACCAAAGCGCGAGCGCTGTCGTCGCGGGATTACTGACACGTTCCACGAAGGTCGCATACTTGATCGATGGCCGGATTAACGGTTTGTGAACGCATCGTTAAAGAAAGGACATTTTTCAAAATAAGAATTGTTGAAACAAATGAGAAACAATTTAAACATAAGTTCAAACATTCAAACAATTTTATTTCAAAGTTCATTTTAGCAGTCTATGTAGGTATGTTTGAATTTTTTTTGTCATCAGTTACCAAAAAAATGTATGGATCATGTCATCATACATGGATGTTGCCCTGTATGCTCCACCCTAAAAGAATAGGGTTCCGTTAGGCTTGGTATGCCTGTAAAAAATACTTGTTTAGCTTATTAATATTTACATTTTTAGCGGTACCTACAATCTACGTGTGTGTTCCATAGTTCCATGCAAAATAAATACTTTTTCATACAAAAAAATCAAGAGTCACTTTTCCGACCCTTCCGTTCGAATACAAACAACAAAAAAGCATATCGGTACAAGTGAAACGGAGAAACATAGAAACAAAAAGGTTACAACAATAAACAGGAGAGTTTTATGCTGCGCACACGAGCTGACCAAAAGTTTGCAGCTGTTACGAGTATAAATAAAGTTTATCTCCGGACGTTAAAGAGATGCTCCAATTTTATTGTTCCCTGGCTGTTCCTTTGTCTTATTTACTGCTTCATTACGAACATACAGAGGTTGTGTTTTATATGCATGTTCTGTATTTCAGAAAGTTACATTTTGGTCTACATGATTTCTACGCCAATCAATATGATTTGTTACGACTATCTACTTTGACTACTTTGCTCTCCTCTCTGGTGGTGATGCTCTTTTGTCTTCATAAAATCTGCAGTCGTCTTAAGGCATCCGACCAAGATAGTTCTACTGTCCATGCTCGCTCGTACGAACTTGCAATTATGGGTCTGGATCTTATGCCAACCTACGAAACATGTGTGCGTCAAAGACCCGACCTTGTTTGTTTGAACATAAAAAGTGCGGTCAAGTTATGATCTCGCAAAGTCGCAATAAACCGATCATCATACTTGTACAGTATTTGGCTAATTGGGTGGTCTAATGATCTTGTAGACTTCATTGGACATTGAGTTTTCAGTGCTACTGCTCCCTGTTATAAGACTACTAAAATATCGGGAATTCGAATTGTTGGAAGCATCTCAGAAAAAAAGCAATCAAGCGGGCGATCAAACAAAATTCATAAATTATCCTGAAAGTCTACTAGATCTAGAAAGTCCAATATGTATTAATTAGATACATTTGTTTTTTACTTCATCAACCAAAAGTCAAACCTCTAAACCTCCTCATTTTCAGGCATGGCCCTTCGCCTTCCAACACGGAGGTACGCTCAGCTGCGCAATATCACAACGATGGAACGTCAACCCGCCAACCAACGACTCTTCGACCTGCAGAAACGTCCAACCAGCAAGAGAGAACGTCCAAGACAGTCATAACAACTGTGAAGGATACCAGGAATACCCTGATAATGAGTACGAAGAAAGGTGCTATGAAGAAATGACCACGAATGAATCTTGCGCACCTATGCAGTACTGCAATTATGGTTATAAGGATAATTACTACGATATGAGGAATGACATGAGAAATTCATACGCATCTGATAGTATGATGAATTAATGTAGAAAGGAGAGACTTGACCAAAGATTATTTAATTATATATTTCTACGTGATTTTTAGGTACTTCTCGACTTATTTTATTGATTGGGCATTTTTGTATGATAAAAAGATTTTATTTAATAAAGAAAATCATTCGACCTGCTTTTGTTAATTTATGTTTTTAAGTTAATAATGGTTTACTTATTTTTCGAAAAATAGGTAAGTACCAAGTCGGAAGTCATGATGCAATCCATCAACTTAGTAATCAAGATTTGTCATATCAAGTGAGGTAGTAAATCACGTCCTTAGAGACCGTAAATTAATTAAATGATTTTAAATGAAGAAATTCAACACACTGCGAACTTCAAAGCGAATGTAAAAGGATAAAGTAACACAGACATATTAGGTTTCATTGCAAAACTGAACTTTTGAGAAACATTGCATAACATCACGGCTATACTTCCCGAAGGGTAAGACAGAGGACATTTCATCAATTATTTGTTAATACCATGTTATAGGGGGAAGGGGGACTGCAGCAGAAGTCCGGAGTCTGAATACCCCCCGGTATTCAGACTCCGGACTTCTGCTGCAGTCCGTGTATATATTTTTCACTACCTAAGCTTTTTTTTAAGCTAATTGAATTTTTAAAACTAGATAACATCGATAATGTCACGCCAGCATTCACTTAAGAGGTAGGTACTTATGGTGCCCCACTTCGCCAGTACAGCCAAAAAAAGTCAAAATAAAACTTTGTTGCCTAAAAAAAAAAGTTACAAATTATAATTATCCTGAGTCCTTTCTTAACCATACTCACCAGCACCACTAAAGTGCAATAAGTATTAAAAATAAGTTTTCAGATACAAATAAAATGCATCAGTTACACTAGTTCTAAACCGGAACGCGTTAGTCATTTGAGGTGAAGTGGTAACCCGATATTGAACTAAGTTAGACGTCGAGAGCGACATTGCTTCGAACCTGACAAAACAAACACGAAAATAGTCGCTGTCAGAAAAAACATTTCCATACGGAAACCGCTTCTGGGTTTTTGCTTTTGATTTTGTGAATAAAGATGTAAGTATTGGAAATTAATTTGGGATTTTAGAAGAGATCAAGTAACTTTATTATTTTACTATGATAGAGGCTTATCTAATGGTTGGTAAAGGTACAAACACACTGAGGCAAATCCCGATTTTGGTAATCGGGATTCCCGGTAATTTATAATTATTTTGACGTGTTAAAAATGAAAGACAACTTTAGCAGGTGAAAAGTTTATTTTGCAAGTATTCATAGGTAGGTATGTATTATGCCTGAGCACACTACAAATATTATCGTTTTACTTATTTACAACAAAATCAATGTAAAACTTAAGCGAGGCATGTTTTGGTAAAATTTGTTGAAAATAATTACACTAAATTTACAACTAAAGCGAATATGTTAATTGATTTCAAATGATCTTTAAAACACTATAACTTACGTACATATGGGTAAGCGGCAGTAACACATCGATGAGCTTACAAAGCTAAAACATACATTAAAATAAAATTGTACATTATCTAGGAAACATTTAAATTGCTTTTTTGTGGCTTATTATTCTCTAATTCATTTTAACGCTTTCGTTTTTCTATAAATTAATACTAAATCTACGGCTATCCTGATAAGTAAATTGTTATACGATAGTATAAATTACATACGGTTCAGTATCGAACGTAGTCTAAGTTATTTGCTCATTAAATTAATGTTTTGGACATTAGCTTACGTGTCAATAAATGGTAGAACACGATTACATGATAGTGATTTTGATAAGTATCCTAACGCTAACTTTAGTCCTATTCAGACACTCGCACTACACTCGCACGCAACACGCATGAAGATGAATTATATTCATTCCTCGCACTAACTATACTAAAGCATTTTCGCCTGTAATGATAGTCAGATATAGTATACATTACAATAAAATATTATTTCTACCATGTTTTTGGTAGCCTCCTAGCTTTGAATTCACGCTAAATTTAAACTAAAACTTTCAAGTTCAATTTTCATAACACTCCTTTCGGAGTGTCCGATCCTCAATCGTATTTTTATGCCTAATTTCATTAAAAATATTATTTTTATATTATTTTCAAATTTTACTCAAGGGTCCCTTAACAATATGAGTATGTAACTAAATGTATTGTCTTGTTTTGACAATTTTGAGTACTGATTAAATTATATTTATTTGAAGTTTTCTAGAAATACAATGCTTTGCAAACACTGGTTTTCTTAGAAAATTTGACTAATTATAATCTTATTTATTAAATTCATATACGAGGGACTTCGCTTCGAGAGCCCTGTTGGTTTCAAAATAATTTTGACTAAATATTTTATTATAACGGTGTACAATTCAAATTCATCCGCTTTTTCTACAAAAAAAAGAAACACAATTATGTCGAAATTACTTCTAACAAATAATATTTTATACGTAAAATTGATTACCTCTTTATCCTTCGTCGGTTGAAATTGTCTAATTTTTCTACTGAGATATGTCCACACTTTCTTATAAGTAGAATTAACTAATTTCATTTTGAAACAGCCAGTTGGATGATTATTTCAGAATGTAACTACTATATTTTCCTACAAATAATAAATGTTTTGGAAACAGCATTGTTTACATAGGTAATTATACCAATCATTTCACACGAAAACTTTCCTAACACATTCACAACTCTGCTCAAAGCCTAACGTTCCCGAGACTACCATTATAGAAAAATATATATAAGAACATACATCAGAGTATTCGTTAAGCCTAAACGCTATACTTTTCTCACGTTATTGCATTGCTAGTTGCATTACATACACTATAATATTGTTGCATGTTATTTGCTTTATATGAGTAATACAATATAATTCATATTTTACGTAAGAATATTATACAGTTCATTTTACTTGCGAGATTTTTTCTGAACGCAGTAAATTCACAAAACCAATGTTACTGAACCTTAATAATAATATATTGGATTTCACGACACAATTCCAAAAGATGGATTAATCTGTATATTGCGATGAAATAACCTTCGTACAAATAATTCTAGTCGTAATAAAATATAGGCAAAACTTCCCTACAATTTTACGCGCATTTACGTCTATATTGAGCAAACCGTTTACAAACTGCACAACTTGTAGAGAAATTAATCTAAGGATATAAAAATACCATCATCTGTCTGACACTAGAACAATAACATTTGAACCTAAATTCATTAATTAAATTTCAATGACATGATTGTTTTCTTGTAAAATATAAATTCAGTCGAGGAATTTAATTGTTTATCAAATTGACATACAACGTCAATCTGCTAATATACCCATCTCAAACAACTCTCAAATGATGACAGTTGTGATTCCAATATACGGATAACTTAAGTTTATAGTCAATTTATTAAAAATTAATTTCCCTGGCTTTACATTTCCAACATACAGTGTCACCCATCGCTTGTGTCGCTTACAGAGTATCGATATACATAATTTTGCACACAATGTACGTCATAGCATACACGGCGAACAAATATCAAGCGGTACCTATAATGTACCACTGTAAAACTTATATATAAATGCAATATACGATGCAAGTCATATATACGTTTCTTATAAAGTCTATGTGATGAGAAAACCACAAGAAACAGTAATGTATTTGCGAGAAAGGAAAAGAAGGCGTCTTTATATCTTCTTACCTGTGTTGTAATCAGTATGGGCTACAAGATAATGGTTCAACACAATTTCTTATAGTAGTTGCATAAACGCGAGAAAATCCCGCGCGGGATTCACCGCAGTGGGTGTTAACCTTTACACGGAATAATGGTCAACTCTGTCTGGATTTGTCAAGTTTCTAATATGGCTTTATTGTACAGTTCATTACAAAATATTAGTATGTTTGTGTTCCTTGTGGTATTCCATTACAATACTTGTTAACACTTACACATCATATAGAAAGTCCCTGTAGAATGTCTTTTACCATGATTTAGAGAGCTTTGTTGTGATTTTCAACGTTACACTATAGTGAATTACAAATGTATTGATATATTTAGTTATTTTACAAGCTACAAGTTATCATAACTATATTATTGGTTATTACATTGATATTTTGTGCGTACCGCCATGATATAAAATAACGACAAATCAAAAAAACACACTTTATTAACTTAAAAAATAAACATAAGTTAATTATATAATTTAATATGACTTAAATTACCGATTCAAATCCTTCATTGCATTAAATTCAATAAATTAAAAAATGAAATTGTATACATTTTAGATTATACCGCACAAGTCCTAATAATAATTGCATAATAATTAATTAAAACGTTGCATCAGCATTACGTAATTAAATAATGGATAAACCGATTAAAATCATTTAATCAAAATAAAATTGTATTTACAAGAGTCATCATAAAATAAGTCCTAATTATTAAAATAATTCTAGAGGGTTCTTTTTAATAATGATAATTTAATTATAATTATTTAGCAGTCGTAAGACGTATCGTATCCGTACCGTAACGCAGCGTGTAAAGCGGACGACGTGGGTATCGTCGGACTTACTCTCGTGGAAGCTAGAAATGGTAGGGGTTGCATGCTGCGACGGATACCGACTACCTGCCCGAGAATATGCTGATCGAGTTCGACGCGGTGCGCTTGCGGACCAGATTGGCTTCGACTGGAAAGAAGAAAAAAGAAGATTTTAGAAAAGAAAGACTGCCAAATTAAAGCTAAGGCCCAAAGGCTGGCTGGTAGATAATGCCTTAAATGGCATAGTAATTATGTATTACAATTATCATTTAAAAAAAAATGACTATATGAGCACAACCACATTTATGAGAGTTGGTTGCCATAACCACCACATCCCCATGCTTTTCAAACGGACTGGTGATTGCGATATGACATAAGAAAGCTGCTGCCCACCTTGCAAACATTGAATACCATAACTTACTCCAAGTTATTCCTGGCTAATAATAATCCATCGCTTCCTGCGTAGGTTGTAATACGCGTCTAGGTGTTGTCGACAAGTGCTTGGACCAGAGAGTGCGCCTGGTCCCCATCAGCATTGGGCCTGCCAAATTTCAATCTGATGAATCTGATGATTATGGAATTTTGAATCGGAAATTTAAAGGGCTTTAGGAGCCCTAGCTGAACAGTTAACGCGCGAATCGACCAATCAAGAATTTTAATCTGATGAATCTGATGATTATGGAAGTTTGAGACGGGAATTGTTCAAAGGGCTCTCGCAGTCCTGGGTAAACAACTGACACACGAAACGCCATGTGTCATTTTCATGAATGGGGCTCATAGCGGACTGCGACTTCGACGTGTCTCGTTGGAGAACACTCAACAGAAAGTGTGGTAATAACAACTGGTGTTCCCAATGCAGTAATTTGGTTTTATTTTTGTACTTAGGCGATTCTCACACGACACAGCGCGTCCGCGCGGCTATTGGAATATTGGTGGCGCGCCGTGCGGAAAGGCGATGAGAACCGCTTATCCGCGCGGTCGGGCGGTGTACCTGCGTTAGGCGTCAACAGATTTCATAAAAGCCAATGCGACGTGACATCCGTCGTGTGAGAAGCGCCTTATTGAAAGAAGGCAGCAGCTGTTTTATGAAAAGTTCCATTGATATTCCAGCTCATGCTTATGCCGTGGCAGTAAATCGTCACAGGAAAAGTTGATAAGGTGAAATTTCGAGATGATTAGCAGAATATGTAGGCAAAGACGTCATGAGATTTAATTTATTCTAGCTATCGAAGTTATGCTAACAGCACTTGAAGATTGATAGACTAGACGCGATCCATCATGATTGTAGATCGCGTCATCGCGTTCAGGAGTGACGCAGAATGTGACGTAGGTGTAAAATAGTTGCCACCACGCCTCCTTAGCGACTTACCTTTTAGAAGTAGTATAATGGTAACAGCATCTACAGTAATAGGCTAGAGTCTAGACGTAATCATTCATGATTGTAGATCACGTCGTCACGTTTAGGAGTGACGTAGGACAATGTAGACTAGGAATAGTTGCCACTGCGTCATCATAGCAACGTCTTACGCACGTTTTAATATGTGACGAGAGATCGTCACTTTGTGTGAAGTGTCCTGGGGGGTTACCATGACGTCTTAAAGCAGTGTGGGAAAGAGAAAGAGCTATACAGTTCGTCTAACGCCATCTCTTTCCCACACTGGAATTACAACTGCTAAGATGTCATGGTAGGCCTTCGGGACTTGTGGCTTGTATATTAAATGTTGAGGCAAAGGTATACCGAAGCACGATTAAAACTAGCTAATTTCTATAGGCCTAACTAAAGTTTATTCTGGCAATGAATAGTCCTTGTCACAAATGGTTGGGCAGCAGCATCTTAAAAACTGTTTGCCAAACGTGGTAACAGATTATTATTAGATCGGGATGATAAAATACTACATGAATAATAGCAAGTTCAAAACTACAATATTGCAAAACAAATAGTCAAAAAGTGCTTCTTCATTTCTACGTCATGATCAACAGTGACGGTTAGTATTTGTTTAGAAATATCACAATATTGCACAACTCTCAACTACCAACAGGTTATCTTGATCTTGATAGACCTTGGTCAGTGATTACCTTTATTTCGTGTACAGTTAAGGACAAAAACATGTGTCACACAGCAAAATCATAACCCGAATTTCCCGTCGAGAAAATTAGAGATATCCTCGTAGAAACAATTAAAATGTAAATCGCACAACACCATATAGGTATTTAAGGAGAAAATCTTGGATAAATTCCACAACATTATAGTCCTGTATATTTTTGTCCTTGCTTGTACAATACTGTACATATCTATGTATGTACCATAACTAGCACAATTTTCCTGAGACATAACTGTTAAGTCAATGAACCTATTAACATTACAATTTTGCATCAGAGCAGAAATATAACTAGCCCATCATGAGTCATTTAATTGTGGTTCAATTTTCACAACAAACGTCAGGATTCATGGCAGAAATCAAATAGGTTCCTACTTGAGTCTCTAGGTTTTCTGCGATGTATTAATAGAATGTAGGGTTTAAAGTACTCCTCTGAAGAGCAAAGCATAGGTTTGGCAGGTACGCACGACGACCAATCAAACTATGCTACCAAATTAAGCTGATCTCTTATTGTACGGGAAGCTCATAAAAAGCCAGGTCAGGTTATACTGGATATGTATAGCTTGATGTGTCGCCGTGTGTACATTAGAATTATACTTTTTTTTTCTATTTTGCATTTATTGTTTATTTTTGGCCAATTTTTGCTGATTATGCAGACTTAGGAGACTGTTTAGTATCTGTTTGATTCATCAGCTAATTACATGATTCTTTATCCATATAGAGATGGTTCAAAGTGCTTCTTGAAGAATAAAGCTCAGATTTTTTTCTATTTTTACACTAGGTATTTAGTTTTGGCCAATTATAATTTGAGGTGTGGGTGTGGACTTTGGAGTCTGTTTAATTCTTGTGTTAATTACATAATTCCTCATCCATGAAGCTAGGGTCAAAAGTTCTACTTGAAAATTGGCTGAGCTTTGTTCTATTTTTGCGGTTATTTTTATTTTTTGGCTAATTAGGTATAGTTTTGGATGCGAAATTTATTTAATAAAATATCCATAAAAGCCAGTCAACTGTTCAAAGTCTTAAAAGTCCCAAGTTATCATGTGCAGCAATATTCAATATTATTGCTACTGCAAACCTCTCGGTCCCCGTCTTTGAAATAACTGATAAGGATCCGTGTTCCCATAACAAACTATATCAAGACTTAAACAAATACTCACTGCGACAAGACTCCTCTCATAAATAACATTGCGGTCTTCGGGAGAGGCAGTACGTCCTGTCAGAAAACACCAGCTGGAAGGAACCTTGTCTCCTAGATGTAAGGTAACAGATACTCACTGGAAGAATCCTGCGGCGTGAGGGGCCTCTTGATAGTCTGTTGTATGACAGCGAGCCAGCCGTCGCGGTCCTCGTGCGTGGTGGCGGCGAGGCAGTATGTCCTGTCAGGTGTCACCAGCTGGAAGGGGAACCGTGCGTCCTTGCAGCCGTTGCCTGTATTGGATACTTTGATGCAGTAACCATTGGATTCGTGACCTGAGAAAGTAAAACATGGAAATGGTTAAACGCAAAACTTATACAGGGTCAAATAAAATGAATTAGCGAAACTTCACAAACATGAGAAGTGTTACAGTGCTGCATGGTTCCCTCCTGTCAATGTTATATGATTGATGCTGTTGTAAACATTTTTGAAATAATCAGTGGAAACTACACACCATCACGCCTTGTAATTGCCGAAGGGTTAGGCAGAGGTGTCCCTAACAAGTGCATCCGCATTTGGTCAGTTATGTTTAAATCCCATGTAATAGGGGGCGAGCCTATTGCCAACAACCGGGCACAAATCCAGGCTCCGTGGCTGCTACTGAGAAATTCCTGCGGGAAAAACCCAATAACACTTCGAACCAAGGACTTTATGTTCAGCAGCCGCGCTTGCGAACACTAGACCAACAAGGCAGTCAGTTCTGTGTAAACTGTATTGAGAAAAACAAAACGGTGGCGTTAGTTCCGATTAAGGCCATGCGCCAAAATAACCATGCAGCACTACAATATAGTATCTAATCATGATAAAACAAAAACAAGTTATTGCTCAACTCGTTAGTAACAACAGCTGATTACTAGGTTAACGACCGTGGGTAGTGTTATCTTGCAATTAACGCCAAAATTAATCGTTACTTAACTTTGAACAAAATTGATTAATAAGCCCCATACGAATTTAGTATGATTGTGTAGAATAGTATATTTTTTAATAGTTTCATCTAAAATTATAAAACTCACATTACAGATGCTTAATTAGGTACTAATTATTCGAAATGTTGATGTAACTTACCAACAAAAATCTCGCCCTTCGGATAAGCATCAAGTGGCTCATCATGGTACATCAGCTTCCTATTGTCCAACGTGAACCATCGACGCCTATGAGCGTCCGAGGGTCGGGGACCAGTCTTCCACAGCCAGCCTTCACGGGCGAAGTCCTTGGGGAGACGGAGAACCAGGTCTGATTGAGGCATCGATGGAAACGCTACCTGGAGGAGGTGCAATTGGGCGCAGCGGATGGCTGTGTACCTGTGGATGAGGAAAGAAATAGTCTTAGTGGTCGCAGCACGCGGCAGAACTACCGTAGAAACGGGTTTTGTCGACGGAAGAATCGACAAAATGACAGATTTCTTTGATAATTTTGTCTGGAAATACGGAGGTTTCATAAGAAAGCTAATTTTATTTTTTTGGTTCTTGCACGTAGTTTACGTTGTCGTCTGTCGTTAATATACAACGTCGTGACATCTAAAAAAAAATCTGCTTTTCCATACATTTTGACCGTGTAGGACTTTTGTAGAAAACAGCTGTTTTTTTCCGACCAAAAATTTCTAAGTGGGGGAGAGGAATGATGTAATGAATACGTGGTAACCGTCTGTGCGTCGTCCCTTCCAACCTGTATTTAAAAGTCTTTGTTTAGTGGCTATAGCAGATAGCAGATAGATAGAAAGATAGATAAATAGATAGATAAAAGAAAAGAAAGATCAAAATGTAACGTTTCCAGACTTTTATTTTTTTTTTCAAAAAATTTTCAAACACCGTATAGTAATTTTTAGTGCTGCAGTTCCTCGCGAAAGTATAAATTTAAATAGAATATTCTGAAGGTTGATCACGTATTAGTTTAATTAGTATCTTAATACCTACGTGGATTATGGTGATTTTAAAGTAAATAACCTGTGGGATATTGTTAGGACTTTGTGGACGCCTAATGTGCCTTTGATGGGGCAAGGCGGAGGACTCATTAAAGTGGACGGTCTATAAAGGCGGCCGTTTGGCGTTAATTGAACTCTTATGGGAATGGCACTCGAGCAAATTATTAACGAAACCGATATTTATTAACGAAACCGATAATTGTGAGAAAGAATAGTAATTTAGGACTCAGCAAAGATGGGTTTATCGTGTCAAAAAGGTACGTTACAGCGGTTCCATAACTTTCGAGGTGCTAAAGATTCCCCAAGGTATACTTAGCAGTAGCGAAGGGTCAATTTTTGTAAGAGGTAAGCCGGAGTACATATCTTTTATGTGATTATATTATTTGTCTATAGAATACTGACTGTGCCATTTTTCAAAGGGAAGCCGGTAGGAATCGAGTTCTATGGAACAAATGCAGGGAATTTATTTTGACGCCACAAAAGTAAGCCGTCTTTATAATGACAAAGCTAGTGAAAGAATGAGGATGGATATCATTAACATATGTCCGGATTTGATCGGACATGTCTGGCTTTTTGGCTCCTTATCCGTATCCGGACTTTATCCAGCCTTGATTTCACTTAATATTAAATTATTTTGGAAGAAAGAAAATGTTTAATGATGAGGCAAAAGATAGATCACAAAGTAATGTTTCTAGACTTTTTTTTTTTTTTTTCAAAAAACCTTTTCAAACTCCATAATGGCAATCGTAAACGTGTTGAATTTGGAAGGTTCATTCTTACACGTGTAAGAATTAATTAAAATTATAAACAAATAAATTTAATTTATGCGCATACACATTATACACGTTAATATGCTTTCATTACAAGCTCTTGGTGTACGATTACATATAAAGCTCGCTACATACTAAAGCGAATCCCTCGATCGCGCTGATTACGGTTCAATTTGGAGCAGTCGACTGGCGAAGTTACGTCCCGTGCGGGATTTGTCGCAGTGTGGCCAGAGGGTCATGAGTAGATAGAAATTACGCATCCTTCTTCCCTCCCATGCCTAGTCGAGCAAGAAGGGTAATTTATGGCAACTATTTGTTACGTTTACTATTTACATATCAAGATCATAAAAATTTATGGGAATTCCTTGAAGTACTCTCTCAAGGCTGGGGCGAATTTCCATAATTATTTAAATATTCGATTTTAGGTTTAGTTTTTTTGCTTTATGGATCCATAGATGTCACTTTTTACCATTTAATTCGGATTTAGTGTCCATTTAGTCATGGTTAGTGTGTATTTACGCTATCTCTAAATTAATTAACATAATATTTTCTGATTCTGACAAGTGTGGAAATTTTATATTTGTTTTTCTAGATTTAACGGCTTCTTTCTCTACTACATAAGCATGATTTAGTTTAAAAAATAAAAAAAACAAAAAAGCATGATAATTTAAAGACAAAAGATTTAATTTTCGCTTTTGTGCCATTTGTATGAAACTTAAGCGAGACTTCGATCAACGTAGACGCACCGTATTTGCAGCATAAAGACTGATGAACGCACATGGGGTTGAAAATACCAATTTTAATAAGTTACTTAGGGCGAATTTTTCAAATGAAACTGAACACCATCAGGAGTAAGGGTTTTCCAGAGCTGTCATGCAGTGTCATCATTCATCATCTGCCTAGCCTAGAATGACATTAAACAGAAAGGAGTAAATGATGCCGTGACATCTGACAGGGGAGAATGGAAGACGAAAACGTCTTGCGCCGACCCAAGTAGAAGGGACAAGGGTAGGAGGATGATGGTGATGAGGATTCACAGTGATAGCTATAATATTGAACGCGGTTTAGATGTCTTGATGGCGTTCAGTTTAATGGTAAAATATTCAAAAAAAGACTTACCAATTGCTTATAACTTCAGGGTCCTCATGATACACGTAAATGTGCCGTGTGGAGCCGTCCTTCATAAACGTCAGTTGCATCGAGTTCATGTGACCGATCTTGGACGGCGCAAACGCAACGTTCAATTCCGACAGTTTGAGCACACCCTTAGGTTCCTTGTTCTCTCTTACGTGGTATCTGGGGATAAGAAAATTAGTATCTTAATGTAGTTTAAGGATTTTTTTTAAACAACCCCCCTTCACCTTTCCATCGTTATTAAAAACACACAGGTGCTCTAAAAATGCCTACAAATAGTCCCAAATCTTAAAGACCTAAGTTTAAAATTCCCTAGACTATGGTCAATAACGAAACCTTTTTAATAGAATAAGAGTGCATGAAATATGTTAAACAAGGTTGAAAGTTGGTTGAAGTTTAGTCACAAAATCAATCGGATTTCTTTTCCGTAGTGAAACTTTTACTTATTTATGTACACACTGTAAACACCACAGGATAATAAAATATTATATTTGAGTACATGGGTTTTACTGTAAGAAAGAAATATTTTAAAGGCGGGATCAGATTCGGCATGCATGACGTAATTTCACCACAGCCTGCAGTTTCTAAAAAAAATACTAGTTTTTTTTCCTTTACATGAAAATTAGTTTGTTTTTTATTTAATTTTAATTTAATTTAATTTTTAATTTAAATGAGTTTTAATTTTATCTGATTTTAATTTAAACTTTGATTTTAATGTTAATTTATTATATATTTTAATTTTTAACACTGATTCTAATGTAATTTTATTTTTTTTAATTCTAATGGTGATTTCAATGTTAATTTATTTTATTTTAATTAAAATCGGACTGTACCTATGGATCAAGTTGTCTAAAATAAATAAATTAATTTATTACTATAGATAATGAAAGGTCCATCATATCCGACCATCCATCTAATCAATTAATTGTTTACAAAACAACGGCTGTGCAAATCAACCTAATGAACTCTATAACCAAATGACGTACCGTGAAGTTTGTTTGTTCGACTTGTTTACTCCTAACCACGTTATCCACCTACACTAGGCTAATCCAGTACTTATTAATTTCACGAACATTTACAATAGAACTACGTCACTATGTACCTGTTAACGTGCCGGTTTTTTCTTCAGTTAAAAATAGGTACCGAAAATACGTCACTTTTTAACAATAACACAATGTGGTGCAATATAGGCCGAAAATATTCTCGCCTTGAACTTTCCGTTTCAACCCTGTAACTGCTACCGCCGCAAGCTTTCGGCGACGAAAAAACAATTCAAAATAGAGTCGACGACAAAATCGGACACGAGTATTTTGCAAAAAGCACACATAGTTAGACACAGAATAGGCAGGCATTAAACATTTAACAATTAAACCAAATAGATACTATCCTCGTGCATATAGACGTATCTTAATTTCACAGAGAACATACATACATACTTATGTCACGGTTGCTGATACAGCATCTCTAACCATGAAAGCCAGAATATGACTACATGCAACATAGATGTATTGATTTGATGGTAATTCTGCACATGAAAATGGGCCTTAACATGGGGTGATAGGGATTAACGTCTGTTTAAAACTTCTACCTACATTCGAGATCAAGACTAACGTACACTTTTGAATATTGGAATTTTCATTTAAATTTTGCTTTCGTTCTTACCTCAAGGGACCAAAGTTTTTGACGCGGAGACGATCGATTAACCGATCGAGACAACCAGTTGTACGGCCGCAGCCGTCAGTAGCGGGATGATACCTAAGAAGCAGTCCGGATATGTTTAAGCTAAACTACTTCGATAAAAAACTAGCTTTAGTGCTCGTTACTATAAGGGACAAACTGCATTAAACTCGGTAAATTACTTTAGAAGTCTACTGTTTAATTTAGACATTTTTTATACATATCTCAATATTTTTGCCTCCCGTTGTGAATTATTGTATTATTTGATTGTTTAAACTTACACATATTTGCTTATTAGATTACTATTGAAACTTTTTTAGTGTTAACAAGTGTAAGGGAATTACCCACCGTCGATTGTAGTAAAGGAATGCGATATGTCAGCATAATATAAATCGAGTAACAAGGTAATTTACACGACTGTAGTGTGCTCCATGTAGGTACTTTAAATCTGTTTTGATAAGTGTTTTTCCTATTATGATCAAATCATCATGCTGTAGTAACTCTTAGGTAGTCGTTTCTACATGATTTCGTTTTTTTTTATTAAATCTCATCATGTTAAACTCAAATCAAAACGTCAAATTTTCACGAACCATGTATCCCTCCCTTTAGACACGTGTAAAAGTAGTTTTATTTAATTTATTCTACGCCCAATTATACCTATAATGTATTATCATCTAATTATGTACAAATCGTTTGAGTACACGGGTGCTAACAAACAACACAGCAAAGTCGAATAACCTAATAACAAGGTGAAGGATATCTTTCATCACAATGTCAATGTTCAGTGACGTGTAGTCTGAAGACGACATGGTCTGTCCATTAAATAAGGCTTAGTTTAACATAAGCTACTCCACACAATCATGAAACTATGCTAAATTCATAACATATCGCAATATTGTTTGCCTTGGATATTACATCTGGAGTGTGAAAATGCGGGAGAGCAGTCGACGTGGCAAACAATTTGGTGCGTTCAAAATTACGTAGTAGGTCAACATTTGTTTAAGACTTGACGTAGGATTGCAATAAGAGGTGTGGAACTTTTCGTGTGTGTGTACGTCACAAATTTACCCACATTTTTTCTATGAAACCCATTTTATCTCACTTTATCGTCTATCTGGAGATAAAGAAGCGCGCCGTCACCGAGTTGGGACATTTTCTTTAAGTATTTCATCAACCAGTGACAGTTTTATTATATTGTTTCATATGTAACAACTTAACGCATTTACAAATAACGTATTGTGCATAACAAGTATAAAAATAGCTCATTATTTAATTAGTGTGTAATTAGATTTCGTGTCATTTGAGAGTCGAGGCAAATAACTATTTATGAAAAGTAACTATTGTCCTGAAACAACGTTATTTGGGCAGGGTTTATCAGCTTTGTTTGATTGAATACTTCAACCTGACTAGGACAACATTTAAATTGTAAAGTAGGTAACAGGAATAATGTAGGTACATATTTATAGCCATTGCTGAATTGAATACTAGCTCTCATTCTCTTAAGGGATATCGAAAACTAACAACTCCTCGACTCAAAATCCTGCTGACTTTGTTGAACATTTGCTCTAGACAGCTAATAGGAAAATAATGACGAATGGGTACAAGAGCACTTATAATGCTTACGTTTTGTAGTCCTGCCTGACGACTACATGGCCGTTAATTTTCCTGTTATGATAACAATTTTAATAGCATCGATTTTCCGGTAAAGACAGAATACAGTATTATGACAAGATTAAAATATTGCGTTGACCGTTGAATGATTCGTGAGGAAAGAGATGGTGTTGAGTTTGAACGAACTTGTAAATGAAATAAAGATTCAAATCTATGATTATTATAAGCCAATGTGTAAGCTGATGTATGACCAATATTATTTATAGAAATATTAACAGGCAGACAGAACTATTAGAAAAAAATGTGACCAGCACGAATGATATTTGAATAGATGACGTTCACGAGCGTTCATAAACTATTATATTAGTAACAAAATGCGACGCAACTGGTTATCTTTCACATAAAGCTTTTATAGTAAACATGGGGATTGCACTTGGTCATTTTGACCGCATTCTGTCGACGAGTAGAATGTAACGTAACTGAATGCGCGATGTAACGCGTCCTTATTTGAAGCCAGTGAACGCGAACAACTGCGTTAGCACGAGCAGGGTTAAGTGTTTCGGCGAATCGATGTTCGAATGCGGCCAACGACCAAATGTAATTGTGTCATTATGTTCAGTTAACGATACATTTTGTACTCACTTAAGGGTGTCCTCATTCTCACTTAAGACGAACTTCCTCAGCTGGTAACGGCTATCCTCTTTGCCGCGTTTCATGAGGAACCCTTCCATTATGCCAGATAGATAACTTTGACGTTCTGGGTGGCTAAATTCTTCACGTTCATATTTTGCTCGGATCCACTGCTCAATCAGTACTCTGGAAAATATTAGCGGTGTTTTGTATTATAGATCGATTTATCATTAGCAACATGCATGTACATGTAGGTTACCTATTTAGTTTGGGAATACCGAAATAATAATCATAAGTGTGAAAGGCCATGTACATAAATGTTACAAAATAAACATGTTTATTTCCTTGTAACAAATATTTCCTTGAATACATTTGTAACAGTAGGCAAGTTGTACATTGCACAAGGCACACCACTTTCTATATAAAAATAAAATTATAAGATATCATATTCAACAATTTCAAAACTTTGTTTTCAAGTCCAGAATAAACATTTTGTAAACAGTTTATTTCCGGCCTATCATTTATGTTACGGGAGGGAGATAAAACTATGTAGGTCAAGTTTTGATATTATTGATAAGTCATGTTATGATTTACGATTCTTGGCAATAATATGGTCTATGTAGAGAACTAAATATATAACGGAATGGCTACGTCTATTCCTTGAAGAGATAGACACAAATGTGCCCTATATTTTTTGCTGATTCTTACTTGTGCCATTTTCGTTGTTGTATCAATACGGTGGAGCTTCTTCTTGCAATAGTTTGTGGGAATTACAAAAAAACATTTTAGTATGTGATGAGAAGTATATCAATTAGGGATAATTTTGGTGTCCAGTAGAGTTATAGTGCTTTCCTCGTATGGCACCGAATGCCATAATCGTCTTATTAGGTATGTTACTTTCCCATGTATTATATTATATGTCCATAAACTAAAAATACTGTTTCACGATACCATTATTTATTTTGTTTATTACTGGTTCCAGTTTTTAATTAGAATGGGAATTCCTAAAGAGTAATGGTATTATTACTTTTATGAGTAATTCTAGTGGCATGTTTTTAGGACTAATTAGGGCATAATGTGTCGTCAATGTTGTTGTTTTATTTTGAAATAAATAAATACTGTATAATAATAAGTAGTTAGACCTGCTATGTAAGTCATCTGATAGCTGACTATTTTTAGCATAACCGCAAAAGACTCGCTTCTAGATAATGTGTTTCTACACACTTACTAATCAATGTTACATAATTTAATTTAAATGTAAGTTGTAAATAGAAGTACCAATAAAAAATACGCCTAAGGTCAAAAAACGAGATAAAAACTTATAACCAGAGAAACGGCAGTGTATTTTTCAAAATCGTAACAAAATCACGGCTACACTTTTTATTTATTTAAATTTTTATTATTATTTTTATTTTTTTATTTATTAAATAATAAATAATATATTACTAAATAAAATATTTATAAGTTGGCGCTCTCTAGTTTTATCATACCCCATGGATAAAAGACGTAAGCTTATGAATGGAAGAATTAAAAAGTTTTTTTTTTTAATTCATCACTTACTGTGGATCATTCCAATTAGGTCTTCTGTAACACGGTGGAACTCTTTCCTCGTATTTATTCTTGGCTGCGTTGTTACCGACCTCCTTCATCCTTTGTACCTGTGAGTCCTCCCAACGGTCCAGCTTCAGGTGCTTTACTTTGCTTATGTGTGCCCCCATGCTGCGATGGATACTGGCACATCGCATGCATATGAAAATGCCGAGATTGTATGAAGCCCAATCTGGGTCTGGAAAAAATAAAGAATAATAATATTAATGACTACCGAGAATTAAATTCGAGAGCATCATTTGCCTAGCTTTTTCTCGACTATGTTGGGGTCGGCTTCCAGTCGGCGATAGGCAAATTTGACCTCTATATTCTAGTTAAACCTTTATCAGCATCTGCTTAGCCTTTTCCTAACTATATTAGGGTCGGCCTCCAGTCTCACTGGATGCAGCTGAATACCAGTATTTTACATGGACTGGAGCGACTGCCTATCTTACCTCCACAACCCAGTTAGTACTGGGTATTACCCCTTAGTAAGACAGTTTGCTAGACTTTCTGGCTACTGTCCATGTGTCTGTACCTGTAACGACTGTCAGAGTCTATAAATGACAGCCGGGACGAACGGCTTAACGTGCTTTCCAAATCACGAAGGAAACTCGGCATGTAATGGATGGTCACCCATCCACGAACTAACCTAGGCAAGCGCGGCTTAACCTAACGATCGACCCGAGCGGCTGTTATTATATTCCCTGGTAAGACTGGTTGTCAGACTTTCGGGCTTCTGCCGGTCCTTATCGACTGTCAATGAATAATTGGAAAGTTAATTTGGAGAGCATAGAAGTGTAAACATGTCAATGATGTTTACATCCTTATAAGGACTTGTGGAACTGCTACAAGATAAGGCGGGAATAGCTGATAAGATTATATGTATGTTCATTAACTACGTAATTTAAACAGCTATACATTTTATTCTGTTCATTTGTAAGGTCACCAACGAATGTGTGCACCTTACTTTACATTCTAAATTGACGTAAAAATGTTTTTATTCCTTTTGCCAGCTACGTTTTAGGTCCCAGGTGAGCAAGCCTATTGACATCAACCGGGCATAAATCCAGACTTCAAGCTTCTACTGAGAAATCTCCAATGACTCTTTGCCCGACCAGCATAGCTATTCTTAAACGCTTCGATTCGGAAAGTCGTATGTCTATCTCGCTCGTTTTCGTAATGTCAAAAAAAGATAGACGTACGACTTGTCTAACCAAAATCGAATCGACGCGTTTGTGAAAAATATGCTGGGAATGAAACCTATACCCTAAAGCTCACTAGTAGCTCTTGTGACCACTTAACCAAGGAAGCAGTTCACTCAAGTTCTCATCATTCAGTAACTTTTGTTAAACGAAATTACATCAACCATCTCTGGATTAACCTATACAAAACGATCATGGGCGCCTACAAGTTATTTCTGGGGGGATGCATCGTCAGCTTCCCGAAAAGAGCTCCACCACGGATAGTTAGGTTTTTGTTTGTCGGTGTCGATTCATGCAAGGAATTATTTTGTCGACATCTAAATAGAAAAACCCTATCAATTATTGAGAAAAGTCAAGATTCAAGAGCGAGCGCTGCGATCTCGTATTACCCAGATCGAATTTGATAGGCTTTCAGAAATTGTATCAGTTTATAAAGAAAAACTCGGAAATTTTTACACCCTTCCTCGGAATTAAGTTCTTTTTATTCATTCGTACAGTAATGAGAATTCAAACAATAATGGAATAATAAGGAAGAAAGCTTTTTAAAAAAAAATTAACACTGGCTCAATACTTTTATTACACTACCTACGTGGACAACAAGAAAGCCCGAGTGACAAAGGATTTCAAGGGATCAAGCGATCAAACAAAAAGGCGCAAAACAAAGACTTTGAGAGAACAGGTACCTTGTGAACAATTAACCTATGCAGCCCAAAGGAAAAAAAAAAGGGTCTCGACAACAATTTAAACAAAAATTTGGAAATAGCACAGATAGTGATTCAAACATCTTCCATAGTTCATTTGTGCCCATTCGAATGGTAACCAAAAAAAAAAAAAATTGGCAAAACCCAGTACCTTCTTCTCCAAGATACTGCAGACCAATACGTATCGGTTTCGGTCACATAACAAAAAATATCACAAATGAGGAAATCTGCTACATAGAAAATCAAATAAAAACCTGAAAAAGAGTGAAATACCGAGAACGAATGGCGTTATATTAGAAATAAAAGCACACATTGGCGTTTACCATGATTGATTCAAGGGTTTGCAATGCTGCGACAAACACATCATCCACCATGAGGTGCTATATATGTGTCACTTCTTCATTTGTCGTATAAAATACCTTTTTAAAAGTGGCAAGCAAGGACCCAAGAGCATAAAAACATGGTTGCAGATAGAAAGAAGCAAATCCAAGGCTCTTTCAAATAGGAAATGGAGAGGGACTGGTTGTTCCCGTATAACAGGAGTTGACATAAACTTAATAAAAAAAATGCAGTGTCATTTTAGAGGCCTTGTCAAGTGGTCTAAAAATTTATGTAAAAAATTTGAAAACTTTGCAGAACAAACTGCAAAACTCTATGTTGATTTGTACGAGAAAAGCACAAAGTTTTGAGACATGGAGTCACAGTAATTGATCACGCTATTCTGCCTATTGGCCAGTTGTCTGAAGAGGCGGTTGAGGCCAGAAACAAACATTTCCGCATGTATAGGCAGAATTTTTCCACAAAGTTTTCGCGAGAGAACTGTAATAGGGATGTTTTGAACAGACTTCTGCTAAATTCGGATGCTTTTCTGAGCAGTAGCAAAGGCCCCGGAAGCAACAAAAAACATACGTGTATTTGTAGTAATTTTAGTTGGGTCTAAAAACACGTTTAACAAATAAAATGATTTAAAAAGATATCTACCATATCTATCTAATCTACTGCTATTTGAATTTTTGTCTAAAATATTAACATTAAAGTCACCACAGCAACTGCACCTGCACTGCACTACTGCACTGCGCACTTGCAGTGCAAAGCAATTTCAGTGTATGAACAAATCTTTGATTAACGTAACATAAATAGTCAAGTCTAGTTAATTTCCGAGTTATATCGTGTTTACAATATTTTAGTAGATTTATGATTTATATTCGTAACAAAATTTTTTAGTTATCAACACAACATACGCAAGTGCCGTGGCGATACGATAAGAATTCTGAAAATCGTCACACCATAGATTAGGTCCAATGACGTACATTGTGCATAGCAGAATAACAAGCTATTACCTTTGTAACCGTACGTTAGTGACGCGAAATAATCTCGGAAACTAGCATGCTTACCGATAGGAACTACCATTTATAGGTACGGTACCTAAATACGTCATTTACCATACCATTTACCACTGCGACATTTGCCAAAATGCGAGAAGTCAGTACTAATCACCTATTAATGAATTGATTATGTGCCGTGTACCTCTCTGCGAAGTTTCCACCACTAAAACCGTACATCGCGATGGTCCAACTTTAAATAGAACTTGACACCCGCAAAGTCGGTGAGTGTGAGCGCTATAAAACTTAGTATAAAGTTTCGATTGTTAATTGTTGCAGAGAAAAATGATTTTTTCCGTGTGGAAATAGGCGTTTCCACGTTTTAGTTTCGCATCACATCCGTGTTTATAAGTATACACAACACACCGACACGAGACGTCACACGGTCGCACACACACACATACACATTTGGCCTCTGCGCCAATCGTAAATAACATAACGCTCTGTCACAAGATTTGGGATACCTGTTAGATACGAATCACCTTTGTTTCATACTTGTAATTAACGTTTATTTTAACGTTCAGAAATTACCCACTTAATTTAACAGGTAAGGGGTATTGTCTCTCTTTTAAAAAGAGAAGCGTTAAGATATTTTCATGCTATCTATTTCAAAGCTCATTAATCAATCAAGGTTATCGTAATATTACTCAAGCAATAAAGTTTATATTTATGTTAAAATAAACGCATCTACTTACTTAGTGTTATTTTATTTTCTATTTTGTAACTGTTATTTTGTTGTTGTTCTATAAATAAATAATTTAAGCTAGTTAGTTTTAACAGTTCGAGAACACGTATTATCAACTGCTAATTAGTGGATAACAAGCTCAACTTTATTCAAAGTAATGTAATTATGCTCTGAATAAAATTCGTGTATCTTAATTTAATTGGTTTGTTTTGTTTCATTTCACCCACCCGCAGAATTAGTCACTGGCCAAAAATTAATATTCCCCTTTGTTCGTTCTAATTCGAATTTTGCTACAACCGGTCTCATTAATTAGGCATTTAATACGTGAAATGGAGCCCCTTCTTCCAGAACAACTATCTGTTGCTGTGGCAAAGATAATTTTATTCAAATTGTCCTGTTTCTATACCTACTTAATCACTGTCTTGCGAGTTGTGGTACACAGTATAATATTTCAGAAACGATGTATTTTGATTTATGAATCAATAGGGAGGTGTAGTCAATTGCTCATCAATCAATCCAACTTTGACATTGCCTTTACGTTGTTGCAGTAAGTTCCGATTTCGTAGCGCTAAATACTATGCAGTTGACTGTACCTTCTTAATTTGAAGTGGACTATAAAATGTAGTGTTGAAATACGGTACAAAGAAGCTACTCGACACAATTAAATTTTACTTCTCCCAAGTTTTATAGCCTTGAGAATAATTTGTGTAGATTTTTCGCAATTTTTTCCAAATCAGTTTGGCATCTTATGAAATTTTCCATAATTCTCATGCTAAATTGCTAAGTTAATGTTTATTTTAGGAAATTACTAACAAATATATCTCCCTATCGGTACCTATCGATGGACTAGTCATACTTTTTTACAAACACGCGTTGCTGAAACCGGGTAGGATTTGTGTGGTCAAATTAATATCGCGAATTTAAAGTTATGATAAGTTGATAACTGACGTAACAGTAACCTAATAAATATTTTTATTAAAAAAAAACCATCATCATCTGCCAAGCCATTTTGAAACGATGACGTACCTATCAGCTTCCAGTAGATGCAGCTGAATACCAATATTTAAAAGTTCATAAAATTTCGAACTATTCGAATTTTAAATCTCAGTGTGGTTAGCGCTAATTTATTCAGTGTTGCCTTGCCGTGTTGTTAATTCATATAGGTAATACTCAAGAATTAACAGACTTTCGTTGCTGGTTATACCTACCTGCCTACTCAGTGTTGGCAAAAATTTACGTATAGGTGTATTGTACTTCACAAAAACAGTTTTCAAAAGTAGGTATCTATTCAAGAGTTCTATTTCACGGCTATCTTCAGCAAAATATTTTTTAACGATCAGGTCTGCTCTTTTTCTTGGACTGATCGAGTCGGTTTCACTTCCAGAATCTGAACTAAAGTCAAAAAGCTTGTCTTGTTTAGAGTTAAAAATTTCTTAATTCTGGTCTGCCAATTTTTTACGGCTATGGGACCGCTGCGCACTGTAGGTATTTTTCGATATACTCAATTGTCTTCAAAGGAATTTTAAAATTGGACCCATTGTCTATAACTGTTGGTGTTGCCATGATCTTTCTATGGATAATTTGCTCATCTTAAAATCTATCTTTATTACTCTTTAGAACAGTGTCTACCCAACTTCTTTTATCCTGGCTCTGTAGCTAACAATGCTTTGAATAAATACAATAGACCCTTTCCAGGTAGTGACACAAACAGCAATAGAATTTGCTAATAAACAGAAAAGTATCTTATTACCTGACAAGGATTAGTCTGAATTGAAAGAAAGAGTTAAGAGTTTAAAATTGTATTGCTTTGTGTCAGCAGTTACTAGAAGGTACGCACGACGGCCAATCAAGCTATAAAAAACCAGTTTATACGGATCTCTCGTTGTACGGGAAATGTATACAAAGCGAAGCCATGTTATACTGGAAATGTACAGCTTGATGTGCCGCCGTGTACATACAAGGTCGGTCCATTTTCTGGATAATATTTTATTACTTCGTTTTCAGTTACGAAAAATATCTTATTAGTTAAAAAATAATCGAGACTAAACTTAATGATTACTCGATTTTAGTAGTAACTAAAACTAAGTTATCAATCGTGACTGATTTAGTCATAACTAAAATAATCACTAACTTTTTAGTTTAATTCGTCAATCGATTGAAAATATTAATAACTAAGCCCAACTCTGGCTGTACTATATGTACCTATATACTTTCATCAATAAAACAAGTAACATGAAATTATTGGCCTTAATTCCAATCAACATGCCTACGTAATGCTTTTAATCAACATTACCTCAAAAATGTGCAAAATACCCAATTTATTTAAACCATGCAAAACCTATACGATCTCAGAGCAAATTTACGAGCTCGAATGATGGAGTTTGGACATACGCCGCGCAGTATAGACAGACATTGAAATATAAAATTAGGTCACACTCACACGAACGCGGACGCTCACATCCTATCCTAATTTCTTAGGATAGATTTATAGGTAGCGCCATAACGATAAACAAATGATTACAGGGAAATCCTTGAGGTTGTTTCGTTGGTAGATAAGAAATCAAGGAAAAGTTGTGCAAAAATCGGAGAAATTATAGCATTCCATGTCACGGATACAATGCGGACCTACCTAGGGCAGAACCTATGACTCATTCTAGGTCTGCTATAACCAGCCTGCTTAGGCATTTATTTTAAAACGTACGTCTATTTAGTAGATACGGTACTATTTATGTTTCAAACCATATTTAAGTATATGAAAACAATTTTAAACAAGTGAATGTGCATGCAGATAACTAGTCTTGATTAATTTTGGTTTGCCAATTTGTGCTCCAACCAATTCCGTAGGTAATATTATGATCTTAGGTTTAAATAAATTGTTTTGTTTTTATTTCTTATCAAGCACATACTAAAATGTACGTACCCAAGCAAATAAATAGAGGGAATTTTGAGACAATTCTGTCCACAATTTCGTGGTCACATGAAATTAATTTTCAATTAGCATTGATACATCATACGTGTGTGGTAGACATAATCGCACAAACATCAATGATGTACCAATACTACAGACTTATCTGCATGTTTTGAATCATCGTAAAATGCGCTGGTCGATGATTTGTTTTCATTGAATGCATTTTACGTCGAGGTCACTGAACTCCAAAGCATGGACGCATTTACGCCCCCCGCCTATTCACCACCCCATGAAAATACCACGCACAAGGAAAACACTATCACTAAAATTGTTAAGAATCACTAATAACAACATACCCGGATTTCCACAATCGGCACAAACATTATTTCCACTTTTCTTTTGCAACTCCTGTAACAATTTCTGGTTATGATCTACCATCGTGGAACTTTTGCATCAATAATGAAGACATACACGCTAGCGTACGTCGCCGCTCGAAAGTCGAACGCCTCGAACGAACGCGTTCTCTGCCACTGCGCGAGGGAGCGAGCGAGACTTCGAGCGACGCGCGGCGAATCGGTTCAACAAACGCCATTTCGTAGGTGAGGAATGCCATTGCATTCACACACATTTACGTTCGGTTAGCATGAATGAGATAGAAAGAGATGTCTAGTTTCGGTAAATGAATGAAACCAGTGTGTAGTGGATGGTAGTGGATACTCGTAAAATCCATTTGTGTGTGTGTATAGCGTAGTAGGTACGTGATGCGATCATGCGACGCGAATACAAGCAAGCGCCCGTCTCGCGTAAATACGTGTAAATACTGGGTAGGCACCTAGGTAATACAAGTCTGTCTATAAATTACTCTTCGCATAACTAAATAGGAAGGTACGATACGGTACTCGTAACGTAGCCGTGTCAATGTGCTGGTCGGTCATTGCTTTGCGAATCAGCCAGATAGTATTGGTAATTAAACGCGGTTAGATAATAGTACATTCTTTTAATCAATTTATACCATTCATAGACGATAATGTGAATGGGTAGAAGATAGGTATGCCGTTTCATTTCCGGTCGGGTCACATTATCTTGACCTGTTTTCAGAAATAGAAATTAGTTTCAATATTTTAATTAAATTACCTACTTTAGGTCTGAGATCATAAACGTTGTTATATTTTTAGGTGAATTATTTTTTAATAATGAAGTGTTTTACATTATAATATTAGAATATCATCTAGGAATTAGGTACTTATTCTTAACAACTGACTATTTGATAAGTTTCCCTATTGCCCAAAGGGATTTGAAATAACTAGGTGGGCAATTAATTTTATTAAAGGTCCTCTGTCTACATTTATCTAAGACCGTAAGACCGAAGTGTAAGTAGATCTACGTCTACGCCTTGTTGCAGCATTGAGTCCGCCTGGGGCCGAAGAACTAGCGAATTAGTTACTATTGTACCTAGGTATATCACTGCATGAAAATAAATGATCTTCCTTTTCTTGAGAAAAAGTAGATATCCTACTTTTGCCTTGAATTACTCCTACTTTTTGCGGAACTAGGACTCGGAAGGAAGCCTATTTAGGTGTATGTTTGTAGATACCGTAAGTAATTCAACTGCTCATAAAGAGAAATAAAGACAAAGAAGATAAAGATGAAAATAAAAAACAGCATTCTGTGGTGAGAACTTTTGTAGAACAAACAATTCAACAGGTATCAAAAAAGTTTTTGAAAAGATTTCTAAGAATATTAGTCATAATACTATGATATGACTCAACCTTGATTATTCTTTTTTATAAAAGCAAAAAGACAAGAGTCCAATTTTACATGATTATCTTTATATGGACTGAAATAAAATTAATAATTTGAAAGTGTAGTTTATAATGAATGTTTTACATTTATAAATAATTAATTAATTTTTTTATTAATTAAAAATTCTCTATTTTAATCTTGTCAAAAGCCTACCATCCAACAGCCAAAATAAAATCTACTTAAAAAAACAACCTGTCATCGTGTTTGTTCGGGGTTGCCAAATTAGGACTAACCCCTTAAATTATGGGTAAAGATTTCGCTTTGGAGAATTTTTCATCATACCACTGCTGAACAAGATTATCTAAATTTTGTTTTATATTAAATCAAAAGTATTTGAGTCAACCTATAACATGATATCAAAATATTGACACACCAATTATTTTAAGAGTTATAGCCATTTGAACATGGCCCTGTCCCAGCGCATGGACTCCACAATGTTGTGGGTACCCGTTCTTGAGCAGACCCGCGACCCCAGCAGCAGGTAGATAAGGCACCAAATTTACGAGTGGGAGTGAGACGGCAGAAAGGTAAGTGAGTGAGTGAAGTGTCTAAATAATAGCAAGGTTCAAGGTTAAGCTGTGATTGCCTTGGTCGGTCCGTGAATCTTTATTTCCTAGAATTTGATCCTTATTAGCGACACTATCAAATGGTGTCATTCATAATACAGTATGTGATTTTTTTTTCAAAATCTACGGATACGATTCCTGGCTAGGAATATTGATTATCTAAAAATCTAATGACGCAGTTTCAGTTTTCATGAAAATCGGTCTCGAGACTCCTTTGAATATTTTTCGTTATTCCTCATTGTTTCGGATTTGGCCATCCACGCCCACTTCAAAAATTCACCCTATTTAATTAGACATGTAATCATGGTTTTTGTAATAATATTCTAATTGAAAAGAGTGTCGCTGGTGTTTCTTGTGGCCATTTTTCTATAAAGATCTAAGCTTTGAAATAGCTACTTGAAATAAATGTATTGACTATAATTTTTTGATTATGTCTTGACTAATTTCACAATCATGTTTACCAAAATATTTAATGTAGGTGATTTTCGCTAGAAATTGAACAATAGATTTACTTGGATTCGTAATAATCATTATCTCTGTAGACTCAAACAGTGAAACACTCATGGTGTTATATTCAGTTTTTTTTTTGGGTTATTGTATTCTTGTTATCATTTATTGTGAGCACAAATAGAATTATTTGGTTCTTTGTATTGGGAGATTTGGAATTTGTCTGGCAACACCAAAATCGGTGTGTACTGTCAAAATATCGATGAAGCGTTTGCTCGATTGGGTTCGCTTTCGTTATATTTTCTACATTTTCAGTAATATCTGTATGTAAAGAAGATTATTTATTTGTTTTAAGCTTTTAAAAATCAGTAAAGATGGGACGCCGATCGATAAATACCACTAAAAGTGGTAAATATATGAACCCCACCGATCAAGCAAGTGAGTATTGGTTATATTTTACTTCTTTAGATTTAGAGACGCGCTGGGATGTTACATTATTTTTAATACACACTTCAAATTCTCCTAACACGCAGCCCAGAACAGCAGCTAGTCTCAGCATTTTATGTTACAAAATTACTTGCCAATCTGGAATATTGGAGACCGAAAAACGACCACCATGTCTTGCCATTGTAACTAATTAGTATTCAACTCATTAAAAATTACTTAAGTAGAAAAGACAATATTGCAGGAGCAATGTAAATTGGGTTTTAATATTTTAATGGGTTTTACTCAGTAGAAGTCTGACATTCCCTTCCGCTCCGCCCAGAGCGAAGGGGGATTTCGCATCCGAAAAAAAAAAGAAGCAATGTAAATCATCTAAAAGTTACATAGTTTTTCTGGTATAAGATTTTACTTGCAACTACACTAAAATAGGGCCCAAATCATTCTTATGTACATTGAGAACATGATATGTATTTGCTAAATAACAGAATTTACTGAATTTAATTTATGGAGAATCATGGAATACCAGCTTCACTTTCTAAATAGTAGAAATATAATATTTTGGCAACTAACAGTGCTCAATCTAAAAAATAAAACTATTGTGGTATTTCATGGTGTATTACAATATGAACAGTACATATAGGGAGTGCCCTATCACAGAGGGAATGCCTGTTTCAGCAGTGGTAACAAAAGACTGATTATATTTAAGGTAAAAGTAGGGTTGCTTGGCATAATTCTAGCTCATCAAAACACATAATAATATGTATCAAACATTGATCAACTTATTTTTCTTGTTTAATTTAAAAGACACTATCAATTAACAATCTAACACATTGCAACTTTTTGAAAATCAGGAAAAGAAGCTAGGAAAAAGGAATTGAAAAAGAATAAACGGCAAAGACAGATGGTGAGGGCTGCAGTACTTAAGATGAAGGATCCTAACCAGATCTTGGACGAGTTGCAGAAAATTGACGAAATGGGTAGGTGATTTCAACCTTGTAATAGGCAGCACGCTAAGGAACAGGATATTGTTACAGGTAGTCAGTGGCCCAAGTGTCTGAGAACCAGTCTTACCAAGGGGTACCATATTACCCAGTAATGGCTGGGTTGTGGAGGTCAGATAGGCAGTCGCTCTATGTAAAATACTGGTATTCAGCTGCATCCGGTAAGACTGGAAGCTGACCCCAATAATGTTGGGAAAAGACAAAAAACTTAGTCGACTAAGTAAACAAAAATGTAATGAATATTGATGAGTATTTCAAATGTTTACATTGGAATTGTGAGTGTGTTATGCAATTACCCTGCAGGGGTCCTCACAGCCTTAAGAGCGAGTAGCGCTTATCGAGTTGATGTAATCGCTGATAGCTAAAAATATTATGTGGTACAGTCAGCATAAGAGCTCATTCAACATTTCTTTGAACACAATTATTCATTTGGTACATTGTTTTTTGTTTTAATTCAAGCAAAACACATCCTACTTTTTAAGCTGTCTGTACCTTGTTGTGGGTTCGTAAAAATGTATGTGTATCTCCCAGGCCCTCGACTGGTCATGGTACAATTAAGAACAGTGGGGGTTTCTTTGATATTAGTCCAACATAACCCTTTATTCTACCCAGACCAACGGATTTTCATGAGGGATTTCCCCATACAAAAAAGACAGTCTAAATTATTCAGACATGTCTCCAATACCACCCAATACTCCAAAAAAAAACTTCTTGTACTTAATAAAAAAAATATTGATGTATTATATTTCGCTGCTACTGATTTTCTTTATGTGGTTTTCGTCTAGAATACAATGTATTACAACCATCACCCCTGAATGAAAAAGTATTAAAAGAAAAGAGAAAAAAGTTAAGAGAGACTTTTGATCGAGTTCTCAAGATGTATGTAAGTACTTAGTATGAAAAATTCTACATATTGTTGGTGCGCTTGCCAAACCTGATATGTGTGTACACAGCAAAAAAAATATTTTAGCTTTCATACACGAATGTAATAAGTTTTTTTATTATTTTAGACTAAAATAGATATTTTTTGCCATATTTTGTTCTTTTTTATTTTTTTCAGAAGATTACGAAAAAATAGTTTTAATAGAACATTATGAAAAAATCAGTTTTTATGTTGTCCTGAAAAGTTCTTAAAATGCACATATTCGGTTTGGCAAGCGCACCAACGATATAATAATGCATGCATGTTTTGATATTTTTAATTGTTTGTATAAAAAAAGGTAGGTACATCTATTTTTGTACCTGAATGTTATTAAAAAGATAGGAAACAACTATTGCACAATATTTGACAACATTTTGAAACAACAGCCAACCATTAAAGTATGGTTATTATCTAAGTTCGGATTTAGTATTCTTGCTTAAAATATTACATAATAATTTTACAAAGGTGATAAATTTGCTTTAATACACAATAAACACAATCATGCTACACATTGTCTCATCGGTATATGAAAGTTTTGTGCAATTGTAAAGACAGCTAGCTGGAGGCCCTAGTACGAACTTGCGACGTAAACTTATCCTGTACCTTTTGAACGCTAGAGAATAAACGCAAGTGCATTCCAAGCCACAATTTCACCGCACATACCTACAAAAAGAATAGGGATTCCAAAACTATATAATTGTTTATTTCGTGTTATAATGCACTGCTCATTTTTTGTCACATATTTGTGTCGTTGGCGTACAAGGCACGCGCTTGCTTGTCACGTATATGTGACAATGGTGTCTAAAAGATAAAAAGATTTTTTTTGAGACAAGCTCCAACCCATAGATCCAGATGACTCATCATAGTATCACATACCATACCATACCATGGCAACCGATTTCCACACAACTTTTCAGCCACCTGTGCTAATTTCACATTAGATATATTCTCAGCATGAACATACTACTACCTACCCTCCTACGTAACTGTATCCCTATGTTCTAATCTATTATAAAAAAATGCACACATTTTACGTATTGTGTTAAATAAGTTCAATGTTTTATTCTAGGACAAAGATGACCCTGAAAAATGGGTGGACCTCAAACGTCAAGAAATGGAATATGAAAAAAGAAGGGCACATTTAATATCATACTATGAATCCGTGAAGCATGCCCAGTCAGTTCAAGTTGATGATATTCCATTGCCAACATTACAAGTAAGTTTTTAAGGAATTTATTTAAAAATCTTAAATTCATTCATTTACTGAGAACTAATGCATTAACTAAAATACTGGGTCTAGTAGAATGACCACCAACTTTCAATTTTGAACAAAAGATCCTTTTATAAAGAAGTTAGAAATACTTATAGAAGTTGTTACTCAAGCTAGATTGTGCCCGGTTGATGGCAAGGTGGCAGTTGATAGGCTTGCTTCCTATTACATGGCACTTAAAGATAACTGGCGAAATGTGGGTGACAATAAAGTATACCTCTACCTAACCCTTCGGTGATTACAGGCGTGGTGTTACGTTATGTAAGTTGTATCATAGGTTTTTGTAAATCCATCCCTTAAGGGGGAGCGCCAGGGTAGCCCGCGAAATTAGTTAGTTTTTTGACAATTTGAATTTCGCGGGCTACTTAAGCGCATCCCTCCACATCTCCTGGGAAATTGCCGTTGGGAAACCACTTGTGTACTAAACTTGTTGTTTTGTAATTGCAGGTACCAGACAATCTCATTTTCAGCAACGTACCATCACAAATACCTCTACCAGCCGACGCGGTGCATCCTGTGGTTGTCAAACCGATACTAAAGAAAGATTCGGCCTATAAAGTAAGTTGATCTAATCTTTTGGAACTGCAGCAAAACACACCACATTTTATTACACTGAGGTACAATATTCCTAAATGGACTTAAATAAAAGAAAAATGAATGGTACAATGGAAACTTCGAAAAGGTACAAATTACAAATTGTTATTAACAGTATGTTTATCCCTGTTGGTGTCATTGAGAAAAAAAATATTAAGTATGTGTAGATCTTCTATTTATACTTTAAGAGGACGAAGAAGCGCGTTTCAAAGTGTTTGCAAGATACATTGCAGAAGCTTTATTATCAGTCTATAAGATGCACATGCCTCCTCTAGAAGTACGTGCGGGAATCGACCAATCATATTCGTTGAAATCCTCTTCATTTGTCTCGTTTCTTCTATGATTGGTTGGATTTTGGACGACTCCGTACCGCTCGTCTCCGTTTTGGTTGAGACCGAGCCTTAGAGGGAGAAGATACCAAATGATTACGAAATGGGTTATTGTATCCCCATTAAGAAACTTACTTGAATGAACTTACATTGCTATAAATACAGCAGCCTTCGAGTGTCGAAACAGACACATAAAAGAAAGAAAGAAAATTGAGTTTATTTAAAAAGTTGTACAAACGAAAATAAACGAATAAAAACTAATAAATATAAACACAAAGGGCAAAGAAGGAACATGGATGGGTTTTAGTCAGTAGAAGTCTGACACTCCCTTCCACTCCGCCCAGACCGGGGGTCGTTTGATGATTTCCAATCCGAAAAAAAAAGGTGTACACTGATTTTCAGTTGCTTTTTTCTGTGCTTCTACTATCCATTCAACACTACATATCTGGTAACAGACCCCCAAAGTTTACGGTTGCATAGTACCCTATCATTCTAGGAACGTCCAGTTGGAGTGGAACCCCCGGGGGTCCCGCCTGGACCGCCGTGTGACTTGGAGTTGCTGGTGTTGGAGAAAGAGAAGAAGATGGATAGCAATAAGAAGACGGAAAAGATGGTGGTAGATAAGAGTAAGGTGCTGAGGTTCTCCGACATGCCTGATGTAGGACCACCTGGAGAATGTGTATGTATATTCCAATACTGCTTTTTCAAAACCGTTTACAAATTGATGTTATCTCTATTTACAGAAGTTTTTACTTTGGCCCAGTGTTATGCAAGTTGACTTCAGAATTAAAAAATCAGCAAACATTTTGGAGTGTAGTGTGAATGCTGAATTTTGTGAAATTGCTTAACTTTGTGTCGGTATTAAAGTAATTTTCCTAAAACAAGATGTTTGAAAGCATATTGCAAATGTAAAACTCATCATTATATTTCCCAAAGCGGTGCGCTGAGCTGTATATACTTCAATATAAATTAGAGATCACGATCAGCATTGATCAATAAATTCCTTCCAATTGTAAAAAGATTAATTCAAATTAGTTTCTTACATTTGTGTTAAAAAAATCCCATTACTTTCTTTATAATTCAGGCACCATTACCAAAAGTACAAGTACCAGTAAAGCCTCCTGCTCTAGAGAACATAGACGGAGAAGCCGTGGATGAAGAAGCGCCCTCCTCTCAAGGGGCCGCGGCAACACAGGCTCCCAAACCCACGTCCTTACAGCAACGCATGTTAGCGCTGTCTGGACAGAATATAGATGACTTTATGAAAGAGATGGAAGAGGTGCATAGGAAGAGGGAAAGGGATAGAGCTGCAGATCTGAATGCTAGGTATGATTTTTATGTTAAAATAGTTTCTTGCCGGTAAGTGTAGAGATTTTCAACGTTCTGCTCAGCTATGAGTTGAAGATCCTAATACATATAACTTGCCTGTAATCCCCGAAGTGTTGGGCAGAGGTGTACCTAATCATAGTGCACCCATATTTTGCCAGTTATGTTTAAGTCGCACGTAATAGAGGGCGAGCCTATTGCCATCAACCGGACACAGATCCAGACTCCGTGGCTGCTACTGAGAAAATTCCTGATGGGAAAACCCAATATCACTTTGCCCGACCCAGGAATCGAACCCAGGATCTTATGCTCAGCAGTCGCGCTTGCGACCACTCGACCAACAAGGCTGTCCTACAATGCAGTAATATTTAGACATTGCAAGCGGGCATTAGTACGAAGTACTTAGATACCTCTTTGTGAAGGAGTTAGTTTAGGGAAATATCTACTAAGAGTAGCGGAGGCCCAGTGGTGGCAGCCCCGACTTACGCACAGTAAGTCATGGGTTCATACCCAGGAAGGCGCATTACTTTGTGTAATTTATGTCATCACCACTGCTCTTAAAAACGGTGAAGGAAAAAATCGTGAGGAAACCGGCATGTCCTAGAACCAAAAATTCGAAGACAATTATGACATCTATTAACCCGCGTGGCCCGCGTGGTGGATTATAGCCCATTCCCTCTCTAGAGAGGAGGCCTGTGTCTCAGCAGTGGGAACATATATAGGCTGATAATGCTACCACCATTGCTTTCTTGCTGACAAACTGCATTAGATATTGTGGTTCGCTTTGAAGAGTATTGGTGCCGGTGTAATTACGAGCACATAGACAATCATTTTTGTCGCTGGGATGCCTCTGTTAATTCTAAATTTCCGGATGTTCATACGTGACACCACGATGAACAATAGCAAAACCATGGGCCGCTGGCTTTCAGGAGTTTAAACATTTATTTAAGCACAATAGACAAAGGCGGACTTAATGCCATAGGCATTTTCTACCAGTAAACCTTTGGGTGATGCAGAGACAAGCAGTGGTAGGTGTATATCTGAAAATAATTTTAATTAATACTAAGACTAGCTACAAGGATATATAAAATACTATAAATATATATCAAAATTTAGATTAATGTAAATAGACATTTACACTAATATACTAAAATAAAAACACAAACAATGGGGAAAACATTACCGTTGTGACGAAACTGCCAGCTTCTTTCGAAAGTACTCGCGAACTTTAATTTTAAAAGATAAGCGATTGGTAGCCATCCTGTTTTCCTGGGAAAGCGCATTCCACAGAAAAAAAAAACTGGACAAAAAATGATCGGTGAATGAAGTCAGTGCCGTGAGAGGGACGTTTACTTAACTAGAATACACCCGCACAGGGATCACTTTGTGGGTTGCGGTATACAGTGAGAACATCTTGGGCTAACAGCGTCATAAAATGGAAATCTTTTTAAGCATCCTCATTTAATTATTTTCTCTCCCCAGGTTAAGTGCCCTAAAGCGCCCAGGTGGAGGTCGCGACAGCGACTCGGACAGCGACAACGAAGGGCCGCCTCCGTCACTGGTGCCGCACGGTGGGCCGCCTGACTTCACGCTAGAGCCTCCTGGAGCTGAAATGAGACAGATGCCGCCGCCGTTACTACCTCCTGGTAAATATTGCAATTTAAAATTGTACAACCGATTTACTTAAAACCCATCCGGGCCCAAGAACCCATTTTTTTAACGTTTCCCCGCACTAGGAATTTCTCCTGTATCGTGGGTGCGTTTACAAACATTTAAACTCATATACACAAACAGCCAGACCCGGTACAACTACCTGTAGGCCATTGTTCCGTGCGGGAATCGAACCCGCGACACGCAGCGCAGCAGCCTATAGCTGAGCCACTGCGCCAACCGTGGCCGCTAGATTTTATAATAATGTAGTAGTTTTGCTGCCTGATTATTCAAATGTCCACCTATGTGGGTCATATTATTAAGATGAGACACGTAATATTACGAGTAAATATCAAAAATATATCTAATAATATCCTTTATTAAGTACAGGCTGGCATAAAAAACGACGTCCAAAAGAAAACCGCTCTCCAAGTGTTTCGCGATTATTTATCATCAAACATGGACGCACACAACATCTATTAATTCAATACCTTGCATGTCTGATTAGTCAGTTTATGTAAACGCATGTTTGACAAATAAATTATCTTTATCTTTATCTTCAAAGATTTATAAAAGCTTTCTAGCTTCTAAACTAAACACCATATACAACATTTTATGCAAAATAAGATACTTACATATATTTACAGATTTTGAAGTAGTCTATAACGACCAAGGCAACACAGATGACCTCCAAAGGGACCAATCGATGTTCGATTCAATAACAACATTTACCCATACATTATCTTTCCAGGTCTCCGTCCCCCGCCTCTCCGCGCCCCGATGGCGCCGCCGATGCGCCTGGTCCCGCCGGGCCCCCCGCCCGGGCCCCCGGGGCCTCCGCCAGGCCCGCCTGGACCACCATCAGGTTAAACTTATTCCTTGGTATTACTAGACTAACATAACTTAAGACATCAGGGTGGCGCTGCTTGCTTAGACAAATGTCCTCTACCTGTCAAATGCAGAACAATTAAAGGTAGTTCCAAATTCCACCGCGTCTGAAATTATGTTGGTCAATATCTAAATAATCAGTAGATCTCTTTCTACAACTTCTTCGCGCACCTATGGTCACGAGAATGCGGCTGGTACCTCCCGGCCCCCGCACAAACCCCATGGGACCTCCACCAGGCCCGGTGAATGGCGTCCTTTGGGAATATACTCACTTCCTAATACATTGGACTTAAACATAACTGGCGAAAGAGTAGTATAAGTACAGCTTTGTTTCGTCTCTTTTAGGCTTTATGTTATGCCCCAAAGATAATAAATCATAAGTTTTATTTTCATTTTTTTGTGTTATTTGGGTGATTAATAATGAAGTACTTCCCGCCAGGTCTGCCCGGGCTCCCGCGCGGCATGCTGCGGCCGCCGGGCCCGCCGCCGGGCGCGCCGCCGCGCCTGCTGCGGCCGCTGGTGCCGCCGCCGCCGCCCAAGCCGCACCCGCAGCTGTCCGTGCTGCAGGCCGCGCCGCAGCTCATCAGCAAGAAGGAGGCGCAACAAGGTACTATGCAAGGTATATATACATATACATAAAATATGGATACAGAGAGGGAAAAGAAGTCCAAAAAAAAGATGAATGAACTGTGCGAGGAATGATTTGTAAGAAAAATAAATAAATGAGAGCTTGACGACTGACTGGAAGAATGGAGGTAAAAAACGTGTTACGGACAAAGGTAGGAAGATGATAATGATGAGACAGGACCTGGTTTAATTAACTGGTGAAACTTTTCAGATTGAATGTTTATTCGTATCTAACAGTGGCGAAGGTTCCATACAACTCGATTCCTACCGGCTTTCCTTTGAAAAGTGGCACAGTCAGTATTTTATCGACAAATAATAAAATCACATTAAAGATATGTACTCCGGCTTACCTCTTACAAAAATTGACCCTTCGCTACTGGTATCTAGTCTAATTATTCCTGACCTTCCTGGTTTTATTTACCTATTACGAGATGATCACATGACGATAACTTTGTTTCAACGCTAATACCCGAAACCAAAAAGTAAATTACTTAAACTGCCTGATATTGTTATGTATTTGCACCCTAAAAGCTATGAATAACACTCATAAGCGCCAGATTTCGTTTTGTTTTGAATATTTACTCCGAAAAATCACTGCATCAATATTTTTCTAATGAACAATGCAACAATCTTTTGTCATAGGGTTCGTTGCCATCGTTGCCTCTGTGCTGGGAATGTTTTGTTGTTTTGACACCTGTCAAGAATAACCTTTTCAATATTTAGAGACTAAAAACAAAAATATACAATCATACACATAGACGTTAACCCCGAGATCAGCTTTAACTTCATTTAATGATTTTTTGTTGATGTGCAGATTAAACAAATAATAACTGTTTACAATGAGTGACTTTTTACTTATTTCAAATTATTTTAGTGAGAATTAATAATTACTCAGCTTTTTTTTATCACAAGATATGATATTTCGGAAAAATATCAAATGATATAAAGAAATGCTTTGGTATACGCTCCTATTCGCGGCCTAATTTAAATAAATCATTTTTAATTCTGATACTGGTCCTCAATATAAAAATATTACCAATGAGTGGAAGCACCAACTACAGACACTTTACACTATCTAATATTTCTTTCTAGGTGCAACTATCAGTGCCAAACCACAGATACGGAACCTTTCGGCAGACGTCACGAGATTCGTGCCCTCAGCATTGCGAGTAAAACGCGAAGACAAGAAGGCTAAACCAGGACTCAAATCCGGGGCCATTCAGAGGACGGCTGACATACCGAAACTACTGCCAAGCAAAGATGACGCTTATATGCAGTTCATGAAAGAAATGGAGGGGCTGCTGTAGCAGGTTATAAGACTGGTATAGGTCAATTATATTATAATATTTTGCGATGGTTCGTGTTCCTCATGACATGGTAAGAGTGAGACAGCTATACAGAAAAGTGAAATACGTCATGTTCCACGTTCAAAGTTACAAGAGAAAATAGAGGGCACTGCCAAACTACAATCAATGGGCCTTAGAAGTACATAGGATAAGAAATCGTAAGTGACTAAAAATGCTGTAGGTAATTCAAATGACCGGACGCAAATATTGTTCCACGCAGTCAATAATATTTGTACTACAAATAACGCTTCTTTTTAACCGACTTCTAAAAAAGGAGGACGTTATTAGCGTCGCGATTTAATTTTGTAAATATTATGTTTAGGTAGTAAGTATGGATTAATAAACTGATTGAAATGTTTATGCTCCTGTTATTTTAATAACTATATCGTTCCAATAAGTCTCGCTAACTACCAAGAACGCAGTCTTGCTTTACAATTACACGTCATACTTTTTTAGTTTTTTTTACAAATGATCTTTTCGATTTTCCAATACTTACCGAGTTTCCTCCCTGCCTCGGAAAACACGTTAAGCCGTTGGTCCCGGGTGTCATTTGTAGATCTTTGACAGTCGTTAGGTAGTCAGTGGCCCGAAAAGTTTGACAACCAGTCTTCCCAAGGGGTATCGCATTACCCAGTATTAACTGGGTTGTGGAGGTTAGATAGGCAGTCGCTCCATGTAAAATACTGGTATTCAGCTGCATCCGGTTAGACTGGAAGCCGACCCCAACATAGTTCGGAAAAGGCTAGGCAGATGATGATGATGGTCTTTATGATTTCGCCATGTCGCACTACCATTTTTTCGGAGATTTTTTGCACTCAAAATTAGAAAGAAGCCGTATTCTGTGCATTGCAGAAAATAATGCAATATAATTACGCACACTCCCTATACATGTAACCGAAGGAATATAAATAAATACATGCAATTGCACATACGTGTTGTGAGTGGAAAAATATTATTATGTTCGATGTAACTCGCTTTTTAAGTCAATCATTATTGAGATATGGAATATTTCCGTTACGACCGCATATAATTTCCTAGTTTTTTTTTGAGATGTACTATGATATAGGAATATTTTTTGTGGGCGATAAAATGATACTGAGGAAGCGTAAATATAATTCCCGACTACATTGATTTTTGAGTTTTTTTTAACTGTAAAGTTGCAAAGTTCAATAAACTGATCTCCTCTATCTTTACACATACATAGTCCGAACTGCATTATCTATATTTATACAAGATTCTGTTAAATAAATCCTGAAATACCCAGAAAAACAACCTATATTACTTATAAGTGTCAAATACATGCTCGATTTATTAATACATGACGTAGAGGCGCACTTTAAACTATGATTACATTTATGTTTTAAAACATGACAAATTATCTCTTATCTCTATCTCGTACATTAATATAATTGGCCCGTGAAAAGTTAAATCTATGTTTGGATTACTGGACAAAACGGAAACTAAACTACGTAGGAACTACTATCAAATGTTATAATTGAACTGGCATAATTACCGGTGTTTTATATGCAAACAATTTTATGCATTTTACGACTTCAATTGATGTCTATGTCACTGTCAAACAGAGAGATTGGGAAGAAAAAATCTAGGCCCGTTTATTTACTGAACAAACTGACCTATTCCGTGTAAGGTGACGTTCAGCTGCGCGACTGTTCGAAAGAGACACCGTGGCCCTGGAACACAAAGGGCAAAGAAGGAACATGGATGGGTTTTAGTCAGTACAAGTCTGACACTCCCTTCCGCTCCGCCCAGAGTGGGGGGGTCATTTGATGATTTCCCATCCAAAAAAAAAAAAAAAAAGGTGACGTTCAAGTATAACCCCCCCTCCATCTCGTCAGCAAAAGTAAGCAAAGCTCTTACCCCCCCTCCTATGCTTACGTAAACATTGGTACATGCAGTTTTCTGTGTGTTCTATTTCTTTATTAATTCATGAGCAGCAGTTATAAGTCTAGAAATAAGGAATAGGCTTGGAATAGAGGATTTTAACGCACATAAATTTATTTAAGCAAATGCCTGAAAATGCGTTTCGTTTTCAAGCATAGATAAATAGGGTTGCCATATGTGATCAAACGAAAACGAAAAATAAAAAAAATAAATACTGCTGACGTAATCACCATCCCCCATGTCATCAACAATAAGCAAAGCAAGACCCCCCCGTACCCTGAAGTGCTTACGTGTTAGTTGAATGGCCTCTAACTAACTGTTATTTTGCATGGAACAAAAAGCTAGGAAACATTCCTAACTGAATCATCTGTTTACGAGAAGCTAAACCGAATTAAAAAAAATATTCTGATAAAAATGGTCAATCTGTCGTAGTAACGGGTTATCAGCTAGAAAAATATGTTCCATCATGTTGTTATGCGTAACCAGGTCACGAGCCGAATAGTTAGCGGCACATAACAACGCTTGTATTTCGCAATGGGATAGCCGATGTATAAACTACCTATATATTTGCCTAGTCCTGTGTCACGGAGGCAATTTTGGCGAGTTCATCATAACATCTGCCTAGCCTTTTCCCAACCATGTAGGCGTCGACTTCCAGTCTACCAGTATTTTACATGTAACGACTATCTGACCAACACAACCCAGTTGGTACTGGGTCATACGATACCCCTTGGTAAACTGTTTGTCAGACTTTCGGGCCAGTGCACTGTAACGACTGACAAATGAGAGCCGGGACCAATGGCTTAACGTGCTTTCTTTGCACGGAGAAAACTCGGTATATAAAGGGAGTCACCCATCCACGGACTAACATAGGCAAGCGTGGATTAACCTGAAGATCGATCCGAGCGGGTACTATTATTAAGCCACGAGCTCCTCGCTTCATTGACATTTATTAGTAACTGAACACAATATTGCAGGCAGCTTTCATTTAAAAAAAAAAAAAAGTTGGTCCACGTTGCTTTTGAGAATTTCTTAAAGGAAAAGCCCAAAGACACTTTCCAAACTGAGAACCGAACCCACCACTTTTTTGCTCAGGAGCCGCGCTTCATCAACGATGTTCCTGCCATATAAATATGACTGTTTCGTTCCCCTTTTTATTGAGGGGGGAGCGCCAGGGTAGCCCGCGAAATTCAAATTTAAGAAAGAAAGAAAATACATTTATTTGGCACATGCCACAAGTGCACACAGAAAAAAAAAAATATATATATATAACAAATAAAAATCAAAAAATTAAAAAAAAACTTTAAATCTAAACAAAAAAATAAAATAGTGTGACACTGTGTGCCTCACGGCTGCGCCAAATAGGCCCAGTTCAGCAAAATGCTGGACAACTAGTGCCCGACGGTGGTTTTCAACTGGACCTGAAAATTAGTGAGTTTAATTTCCTTGGGCTTTCGCAGGCTACTCTGGCGCTTACACCATAGACTGTCCTTGACTTTCTGACCAATTACCTACTAATAACCAGTTGAAGTTATCTTATTTTGTATCTTCTGTAGGTACTGTAGACAAATGACGTGAGTCATGTTTTTATATGACACTGTCACATTAGTCCACGTACTTATTTTTTTTTACGAATAGTTGAAGAGTCAGGGTTATCCGAGATACCTACTGGGAGTTACAGGCACAGATAGATCTTATATTAGACAAGCTGTTGCCCGCGAAATTCCGCCGAGTGAAATTTTTACAAAAATATTACTTCCGTATTTGAAACTGATTTTGTTAACAATATCATGGTAAACCTTTGTCTAGTCTAGTCGGTCCAGTCGTTACGGTGATTAGCCAGAATAAACAGACAGAGAGACAGACAAGAATTAAAAAAATACGTGTACAAGAACTATATACATAATTATACTTGAATATGCATTCACTAAAATGCTGTAACTTTTAAATTTCAAACAGACACTTCAATTTATTTATTTGTATAGATATTTAATCATACTGGTCCCGTCTAAGTGCCTTCGTCTCTACTATCATGATTTCTTTAACAGTGTGCAATAGTGTAGCACGTCACCCGTCGCTTCGAATCAAGTATTCCATTTGTATTATTAGGATAGACTGTAGAGGTATACAGGTAAAAACACCCTTAACGAACCCGCGTGGCACTTGTTCTTCCCGTCATTGCCATTTTTTTGTTCTGGGCCATATCTAACTACAAGGTAAGGTCCTAGTCTGCCAGGGCAGCGGGACTGTTCGAAAGAGATACTGTGGCCCTGGAACACAAAGAGCTAAGAAGGAACATGGATAGGTTTTAGTCAGTACAAGTCTGACACTCCCTTCCGTTGCGCCCAGAGTGGGGGGGGGGGGGGCATCTGATGATTTCCCATCCGAAAAAAAAAAAAAAAAAGTTAAGGTTCTAGTTATGGAGACATTGATGGTCAAATGTACAACTTTTTCACACATTTTTTTAAAATTTTATTGTTATAACTTCAGCACAATGTTTTGAGTGCGTTATACTCGTATTGATACTTTTCCCACCAAAAAAAAGTCGTTTCCCAACAATCATTTTAGCGCAGTGTTACTTAGTTTGAAGTACAAAATGCTTAAACAAATGATAACTAGAGGGCTAGAGTGCGCAATTTACGAAAATGGTATTAAGACGACCAGTCCTTTTACCATTTTCGTAAATTTACACAATCTATCAGTTCTTCTGCAGAAGCGGCAAAGTGACATGTGATTTGCACGATAATATTTATTGATCGAATGGTCTCAGGGATGTTAAAAGATAACGAGTTATAGGTACCTACAGATTTTTAAATATCGACAAAAACAAGCGATAAGGATATTACTCGCTTGTTTTTGTAGTTTGCTGGTGATCATTTCCAAATAGATATACCTAACAAACATGTTTTTTTAGGTACCAACATAGCATAGCATAGCATAATCAGCCTATTAATGTTCCCACTGCTGGGACGCAGGCCTCCTCTCTATGAGAGGGAATGGGCTATAATCCACCACGCGGGCCCAGTGCGGGTTGGTAGATGTCACATGTCTTCGAACTTTTTGGTTCTAGGACATGCCGGTTTCCTCACGATGTTTTCCTTCACCATTTTGAGAGCAGTGGTGATGGAAATAAATTACACAAAGTAATGCGCCTGCCTGGGTTCGAACCCACGACTTACGGCTCGTAAGTCGGGGTCTCCACCACTGGACCACCGCTGCTCTCGGTACCAACATAGATATATATTTCGCTGATAAATCAAGGAAAAATAGCTCCATCTTCTGAAGATATTGTTTTCTAATTTAAGAGGATTTGACAGCTCACAGGTTGCCTTGACATAATAAAACAAGTCATAGTACAATCACAATATAATATAATTTGCAATACCTGTTAGAACTACAAGTATAAGTACATTTATAATAACCTAAATACATCTTACAGCTACTTTAATAATTAGTAATTTAGTCTAAATAAAATAAATATTAAAATTGGTGGGTAATGTAATTTAAAGCAGTATTTTCACGGATAGAAAACTTCATAAGTATGGGAATAAATAAAGCTTATAATACAAAAGACAGTCAATATTGATTCATTCCGCAAACCTACCATATTTAAAACATATCCCATACCACACGACAGTTTTCTCCAGTGAAAATTCAACTTAACGTGTTAAAGCTAATTGGACATAAAATTACTGAGTATAAACATAAAGGCTTGCTATACAGCGGCTCAAGGCTATGCGTCGGCAAAAGATACGCTGTGGATTTAGTTTCGCTTTATATGAAGTAGTAACCCCTTACTACTCACTCTCGTTCAAGTCGTCAGAAACGCGCTATTGCGTCAAAAGACGGTCGTGTTTCCGATTCGTTTGGAGTTTGACACCACTGACTTTCTTATAGCACAAATTACCAGTCGTCATATAAGTCAGGTCCGGACAATGATAGCGCGTCTAACGATTTCAATGATGCTGGCAAAAAAATGAACCTCTCCGTGCATATTCTGCGTATCAGTGGAGTGACGCCTACACGTTGCTGACGTAACACTTAGATTTTTCAATACAACAAGATATTTCTTCGTTTCTGTCCATTTTTCCAACAGGACCCTCAAAAATAACACAAAGCTCCATTTTTCATTAACTGTACCCCGACTACATTAAATAATTTAAATAACTTGTGATAATACGCAATGTTTTGTCGCTAAATTCTTTAAAAAAAAAATCCAATATTTTAACATATTGTTATTAGTTCTGCTGTGGAACACGGCTTCATACAACATCTCTTTATTAAGTTTTCTCTATGTTCCCATTTCTTTACAATCATTTCCCTGGGAATTGGTGGCATGTTGACTTCCTCTGAGAAAAAAAAACAGAATATAACATTAATAAAGGGTGTAAATAGACCCTTAACATAACCGAAAGGAACTTGTTCTCCCCGTCTTTGCGATCATTTTTTTGTTCTAGACCATACCTGGGAACCTTCTAGTTACGGAGATATTGGGGGTTAAAAGGAGGTGTGTAAAGATTTTTACTTTACACACCTCCACGACCCCCGTACTATTCAATCCATCAGCACAATGCTTTGAGTGCTTTCCATCGAGTCCTACCTTTTTTTTTTTTTTTTTTTTTTTGGATGGGAAATCATCAAATGACCCCCCCCACTCTGGGCGGAGCGGAAGGGAGTGTCAGACTTGTACTGACTAAAACCCATCCATGTTCCTTCTTTGCCCTTTGTGTTCCAGGCCCACGGTGTCTCTTTCGAACAGTCCCGCAGCTCTGGCAGGCATCGGCCCATGCGGACCCCTACTCGGTTGCTGACATCTCTTTGAGGCGCGCGTGGAACACGAACGCGCCGTCGACACGGCCTGTCGTCATAAGACGGCCGGACGGCGAGCTAGCCCATAACTCGCCGTCCACAGGCCCGCGCCTACGGTGGCCGGGAGCCACCACGTGACCCCCGACGCCCAGGGCGTCTCCCGCGGCGGCTGGGACGTGAGGTTCTTTCCCTCTCACGTCCCGCCACCTCCTTCACTAGCATGACTGCTTCACAGAAGGTGGTGACGGCTTCCCATTCCCTCTCGCTCCGGACCATGGCTTGAACCAGGGTCGGACGCGAGAGATCGCCGCCGCCAATCGCCGCTACAAGGACACGGCGGTGCTCCGCCCAAGCGGGGCAGACCTCTACGGTGTGCTCCACCGTGTCCTCCGGACGATCCTCGCAGTGGAAACACCCGGGCGTTTCCTCCCGCCCGATTCGGTGCAGGAACCTCCCGAAACAAATCGAGTCCTACCTTAAAATGTGATTTTTCACCAAAAACAAAGTCGATTCCCAGCAATAACTTTTGCTTAAAGTTACTTAGTTTGATGTACAGAATGCTTGGTTGACGGCTATGTGAAGGGTCTGTTTACACCCTGTAAAGGTGTTACTTAATGGGGTTTCAATATTATCTTTCCTAGCCGTGATTCCGTGAAGATGGCTGTAAACTCAAGAGCTTGGAAAACATCGTCGGTCGGTTTATGAGTTAACCAAGTAAGTGTTATGGTTTAAGTCTACCATTACATAGCACCAGCAGTGATAGCCTATTGCTGTGACCGTCGGACTGCCATGTCATGGGTATGGAATTCGAACCTAAGGCTCGCACCTCTGATTTTTCCGATTAATGTGCGTATTGTATAATTATCACTTGCTTGAAGGAAAACATCGTGAGGAAACCAGCAAGCCTGAGAGATATTTCTTGACGGCATGTAAAGCCAAATCAGAGGCCCATGGACGGCATAATTTGACACCAGGATACGCGCTAACCGCACGATAAAGAAGAATAAGTCTTCGTTCGAAGCCATTTTCAACAGACTATGTTTAAGGGCGATATACATAGCTCCAACTTCTTTCGCTACGACCATAGGTAACCGTAGTAGCAGGTCTACGAAAATGCTTTGGCTATTTTTTTGTAGACACGTTCTAACATTTCAACAAAAAATTCAAACGAATTTTGGGGCACTTCATCATCTGCCTAGCCCTTTCCCAACTATGTTAGGGTCAGATTCCAGTCTAACCGGATGCAGCTGAATACCAATATTTTACATGGAGCAACTGCCTATCTGACCACCACAACCCAGTTAGTACTGGGTAATACGATACTCCTTGGTAAGACTGGTTGTTAGACTTTTTGGGCCACGGAGGAAACTCGGTATGTATTGGGCGGTCACCCATTTTAGGGCACTTCTGAATGTAATAGTAGGTACAAATAATCTGTGCAAGTAAAGTACAGTATATGAGCTACATATTTAGCATATTAATTCATTCCATGTCAGTAATCAATAAAAAATAAAAGCCAACATCTCATGTCAGCTTTACGCCATTGGCTATAACTATCAATTATAGAAAACCTAGATTAAATCATCGTACTCAAGGTACTGACCTAGAATCTACAATATAAATCCTAGAATTTGTTTTTATTCATATCTTAGTACTTAGAACATTATTGGTATAAGATAAATTAATGTAAGCAGGTGTTTGCTATTAACTACTCACATATTTGCTGTGTCATGATTGTTATTGATTTTGCCCTGTGATCAGAATCTTTCAAGTGTTATTTCAAGGAATATCATTTCAAAGGAAATCCTTCGATTTGTGATTTGTATGTCTAAGTATAATTATTGACCTACATATTAAGCGCCTGATTCTTAGTAACATCGACTTAATAAAGCTTTATAAAGGGTGTAAAAAGACCCTTAAAGAAGCCACAAAGTAAATTTTTTTTTTAGATTATGTTTAAACCTGGGAACCGTCTAGTTGCGGAGATAATGGAGGTCAAATCTTCAACTTTTTCACAAGGTTCTAACGTTTTTACTCTCCAGAAGTGCGTGTTTTGGGTTTGAACTCGAGACCTATGACTTGGCAGTCCGTCGAATCCGAGTAGAATCATATTTTGGGATTTATTTATGCTCTGTTTTGTGTTAATAATAATAGGAACAAGATAAGTGTAGGTACCATGGGGTCTCAACTCGAACAAATTATAATTCGTTTTGAAAAAAAATCATAGATGACAGCATAGGTAACAGTTATGAAATTAACAACCACTAAAATGAGTTATACGTTAATAGTACGCAGTATTATATTATCTGTGGTGCAGGTAAAGTTTAGCTACTAAAGAAATACAGATGTGTTGATATTGCTGCTTTGTTGTAGAGCGAAATAGGTGGTCAAACCCGGACATAATGACAATCATTCTTCACTCACTCTTTGTCGCTTAATAATCGACGACAAACTAGGTCCATTGCACCAATACATCACATCTTTCTTCACTCGATTAACACCCTTATATTATGTTGTATAAGATAAATACTTACCGGAAGAATAGTCTGCATATGCGCCGTATCTAGGGCATAAGACGTCGATTACTGCGTACGTCAGCATTTTCATGCAAGTTGGTATAGAAACGTCAGTGTTTGTTGATGTCAGGATGTGGCAGGAAGCCATGTGCTCGCTCAACGTTATCATTAGGATTATTGTTGTGAAAATGATGTATTTGCCTTGCATTTTGTTGGTGAGCTGTTAACAAACAAATATAATGTAGACACCTGATAACTTTCATGGTGGATTGCCTTGAACTACAATTTTCAGCGTTCAGACATATTTACACGAATGTAACGCTAAAAATAGCTAGTCCCGGAACAACTACCTAATTATCTGTAGCTCACAAAGAAATGACTCGTGCAGGAATCGAACCGGACACATAGCGCAGGAGCCGTGCGGTACTTTTAATAGTCTCTAATTAACGAAATTTGAGATTACCTTGCTTCGAGTGGTTTCAAAATTTAGGTTTACTTAGCTGTGTCCGTAAATGTAATGTGACATTCTTGTCTTACAAGCACAGCACGGAAACGGGAAAAATAGTTTGAAGGTTTATTGGTAGTAGGGAAATGTCTTGAATAAATAACAGAAATCGTTTCAGAAAGTTATCTTGCTTCGTGAGTAGAGAATCCAACGACGTAATTACAGATAAAAAATAAAGATACAAAAAACACAGGACTCACCTATGGCTTCCAGGAATATCGGGAACGTTTCAATATAATAACACTCCGTAGATGTATCCTCATCTAATGGTTGGAAAATAAATAGCTCCAGGCTTTTTATACTCGACTCGGTGCCCGGTAAACAAGTCCCTGATAAAATTCTAGGTGCGTAAACAATTTTCTCGACGTGCAAACTTTTATAACTAATTATAATTTTTCACATAAAACAAACTCATAAAATTCCGCGTCGTCGTATTTTTGTCGTCACAGGGTGATCGCTTACAAAACATGAATGAGCCTGTCAGCTAGCACCAAAATGAAACCGTAAACATGTTGTTATAAATAACCCGAACATAGTTTATCGCTGACTACATTATTATCGTACTAAATGAATGACCTATGTCTCTTGAATCTGTATATAAAAAACTTGCTTAGTATAAGCAGTATAAGGTTGTTTATTCGAGTCACGTGTTCTGCCAAATAACCACCCCTTGAACTCTTGCCACCCAGTCTCTCTTAAAAGTTTTCTTTTTTACTGAAAGTGATAAAAAGTTCATTAAATATGAAAGGAATCTTTTTATTGCTTTCGTCCAGTTTGGACGTAGTCTGACCTTCATTAGCATCTCATTCATGGACCAGCGATAGTAAACGCTGCTCGGCAGTCGCTTCGATGCTTTGGAGTATTTTTGCACGCATACGTTAGTAATACAGGGTGGAAGGGACGCTGGCGCCGGCGCGAAAACGGTTACCACGTATTCACTACATTATTCTGAGGCCCCCAATATAATTTTTTTTTATCAGTTATTAAAAAAAAAACAGCTGTTCCATACATTTTGACCGTGTAGGTATTGAACTTTTGTAGGAAACAGCTGTTTTTTTATAATAACCGACGAAAAAATTCTATAATTGAATACGTGGGAACCGTTTTCGCGACGGTGTCCCTTCCACGCCGTATACCTTACCTACTTGGACGTATTGTTTGCTACCACTGATTACGATTTTAATGAGTTATAATGTTGACAAATTAACTGAATCGTAACCTCATTATTTTTAATTATAATTTGACAAAAACAAGCGGTTAGTAACATTTTGGAACATTCCATCGTTTTGCGTGTCTGAGCAGTGTCTGAAAGCAATTCTTTCTTTATAGGAACTTCGTTTAATCTATGTTTATGCACAAAATTAATTGACCTACATAATTGTATATTATTTATGAGGAAACAACAGCTAATAAAAGAAAAACTAACTGCGTAAATTGGTTAGTTTCTATTTCCGTAACAAACAATATTGTCGCAGTTATTATTAATGCAGAAAACAATGAATATTATCTTTTAAACTGCGGAATTATTCTACAATAATTAAATGGGCCATTTCAAACAGTACCTATTTCATTATATTTTTAGCTCGAAAGTGGGCTAGCAGTGTTTGCGGATGTGTAGTCTGAGTGCAAGTCGTTGTTCCACTTTGAAGAGTCAAAACATTAGAGTACAACATAGGTTTTGTTATCCACAGAAGTATTTTTTGACCTATTTGGGAACCTAATCAAAGAGCTGGGACGAACTGGGCTGAACTATGACGCCTTAAAACGGGAGTAACTCCAGTGTGGGAAAGAGACAGAGTTATACAGGTCGTCTAGCGCCATCTCTTCCCCACACTGGAATTACTCCTGCTAGACGTTATGGTAGGCCACCTGTTTGATTCATCCTGTCTACAAAAATGTGGGAATATTTTGGTATTTTTCGTTTTGACACAAGCCAGCGTTAATTGTTTTACGAGAACTTGCCGAATTCACCCCTTCTACTCTTATTGGAGAGCCTTATAGAAACCAATAACTAAAGGTCTTTGTCCATTTAGATAAGGAATTTGCGAGGACACTGGAAAGTCGTGTGAGATAACTGCTAACACGCACCCAACCTGTGCCCAGACATTTTTGGAGAATATTTGTACTTAATGTAATCACACTAAATGCTCATGTAATGTGTTAAAATATTGTAAATACCTACTTCCAGTCATCTAGAAATGAAAGAGTCAGGATTTTTGTTTCAGATCAACGGTTATGGGCTTCATGAGACTTAAACATACCTGGTTAAATATTAATACCCATAATAATTGCTGTACAACTCTGCGTGGATCTTCGAGAAAAACATTCAGAGTTGGGATTTAGAAGTCATAAAACTAAATGAAGTTGTATCGCAAACTGAACTTTATGAGGGGGTTTAAATGTGGTTTCTTCACGAGCTCTTGTTTGTCTATTATGTTGGAAACAAAATTGTGGACGCATTATCTACTTATAGACTATTTTGTCATAGACTTGTTGTAACTAGAGATACACATAAAGACATAACAAGGATAATAATATTATTTTGCGATAGAAGTGGCAATGGCTTGTCGTCATGGATATGATAATATAAACAGCTGTTTATAAATTATAATAGTTATTTTTAGCTTTAATTATTAACTTTAATTAGGTATATTATAATTTAACAGATCTTCATATCTGTTTTCTTGTAATACGTAGAAGTTGATAACATTTTGGCAGTCTGTCGGCACGTGCTCATATTTCTGTAACCTTCTATAGTTTACAGTAGCGAAGGGTCAATTTTTGTAAGAGGTAAGCCGGTGTACATATTATCTTTACAGTGATTATATTATTTGTCAATAGAATACTGAGTGCGTGATTTTTCAAAGGGAAGCCGGTAGGAATCGAGTTGAATGGAACCTTCGCCACTGATAGTTTAAAATTTGTGGAAATCGTGAAACAATTAATTAAAGTATGCACTAATAATAAGGCCCGGACTTTACCGAAGCGGAGACGTGCGGGGATGTGCAAAGCAGAGAGGAGAGGAGATGCTTTGGAGCTAGAGTGTACACAGCGATGCTGTGTGGAGATGCGTACTGGCTAGACCGGAGCAGTGTACAGGTTAGATACTCACACCCGGTATAGCGAGCGCCGCACGCAATTCACCACACACCGCTCACGTCTGCGCTACTGCCTGGTTGACCTAAACAAATATGAGTGGGAGGCGGGGGGAGTTTTGTTTAGTTGGTTGACCTAAACAAATATGAGTGGGGGGGAGTGTTGTTTAACTTTTCTTAGACAAATAACCCATGTTGCTCTACCTATACCATGGGGAGTGTTGCTACTTTCGCAAACATCTTCAGTAGGAACTTTCATCACTGCCAGCTATTAAGTTTTCCGCAAGGAAATTATGCTTTTAACTTTTCTTAGACAGGTCACCCAACTCACCCATCTTGTTCTGTACCTTGGGGAGTATTGCTTAACTTTTGTTAGACAAAGCACGCATCTTGTTCTATACCTGAAGAATGTTGCTCAACTTTTGTTAGACATAGGGACCCTTTGCTAGAACCGTTGACGCGCTTACAAGCTCGCAAAAGCAAAGTTTCTTCTTCAGAATCCATATTGCTACTGACTGAACTGAATAAGCGCGTGTAGGCTCGTGATTTTTTGATGCGCAAAATGAGGCGCGAAAGTTAGCCGATGTAGGTACGAGATTATACGCGCAAAAAAAACGCTAGTACGGCGCTGAAACCGCTCTTAACGCCTACTGGTATTTGCATAGGGATATTAAAACATAGTTCTCGTCATCAGATAGATAGTATTTTGTTTTTAAATAACAAGTGATACGATAAACTATTATCAAGCTGAAATCAAGGTAACTAACAAAGTCTAAGGACACTAATTCCTAGATCATACATAGACAGTAAATCCGATAGTTTTGATAACAGTGATTATAAAAACTATCGGATCTACGTATTTCCGGAACTTGATATTAGCGTGCTGTTTTATCGTGTATAATAGAAGTTCCAGATAAGGTATCTACTAATTAACATTAGGATAAAAATAATCATTTTTTCTGAAGGTAATGTTTTTTGATCGAGGTTGTAAACTACCGTCCTTTCAAAATGATATTACCTCTGACAGCTGCAGTCGAACATCAAACTATTGACACAGAAAACACTATTATTTTAACAGACCTTTCAGTGCAATAACAACCTTATTGCTACGAGCGTAAATATCACTGTGATTGTGACAGCGGTGCAACGTTGTAGGTAAAACCTACCTAGCTACATACCTATCCCTATCAATTTTGAATTCTAGAAAAGGCGATTACGCAACTAGTGGTTCCAAATAATGAGAGATGATCCTGCCATTTTTTCAGTTCTCTCCTCCTAGCGATCCTTATACCGAGGTCCGTACTCCCGATTTTCCATCTAAAATATGAGCTCAGTTTGAATTCATACCCAGATGATGTAAATACAGGGTGCATTCAGCTCCATATTTTGAATTATATTCCACCGGAATTCTTCTCCGGATTTTTTTTTTCAGTACTATGCCTTTTTTTTAATGTAATGGATGTTGAAATAATCTTACGAACGACGCGTGAAATCAGCTATTCACATCCTGCCTACCTACAGAGTTCATCGAACTCGTCGTCGCGCTTGCCGTTTGCTACGTGTGTTTTATCACGGTAACGATACATTGCTTAAGAGGAAATAAAACATATACAATTTATTGGATTCCCAAAACATTTCTGAAATATTTTCTTGTACCGGTCATCTTAGTATGATGTACTGAATTCACCCCATCAGTTTGTGGAGGGCTGTCCCTTACACCCTGTAGACTTTCCCCACTTGGGACCTAAACATAACTGTGTGATGTTCTGTCAAGGTTGGTGATGACTCTTGATATAATTTTTTTTTAAACAGCTAGGTAATTAAGCAGAGACTGTTTAAAAAGCATTATAGAACGACACTTTTTGTTCATATTATGAAAGCGTGTGTACTAGAGTAGAAAAGTTGTCGACAGTCGTATAAAGTCATTAAGAGCATGCTGCATCTTCCGGGTCGTTGTACTATGATGTCTTTACACAGTTTTTGCCATATTAATCTTGATGAGGGAAAACATTTTTTTACATCATCAGATAGTTGAGTTATTGAGGGCGATGTCGACATGAAGTTTCTAAGGCGATTTGAGATGCAAGAACAAAATTAATCCTTTCAAACAAAAAACTCAACAAACCCATAAATGGCGAAATGTGGTTGTATTATATAGGAACAAATGTAAAAAAAATGTATTTACCACTTTTAGCATACCTCTGCGAAAAAAGAGTAGATAAAAAAGAGATGTAAAATTTAAAGAATATAAATAGAAAATATAAAGCAAATAACGAATTAAAATAAAACATATAATTAGGAATACAGGGTGGAGGGACATCGACGCACAACCGGTTACCACGTACCTATTCAGTGCATTATTCTGAACCATCAAAATTCACCGGTATTTATTTTTTTAATTAGCTGTTTTTTCCATTTAGTAGACCGTGTAGGTTTTGCACTTTTGTAGGAAACAGCTGTGTTTCTTTCAATTACCGATGAAAAAAATATATGAACACCTCTGCGCTGCTACCGACGTAGCCGTAAAAGTGCCAAAGTATTGGGCTATTAAAATATGATGTCTTGCCAGCTACACGAATAAGAGGAAGAAGGTGTCATAATTCGTCCTAGAATCTAAAAACAAACAAATACCCAGAACTACAGAAATAACTAAACTACTAATTAAACAAAACAATACCTCAAATAACTCTCATAAAATAAACAATTAATTAACTGAACAAGATCATAGCAACAAATGATCATAGGTTGTAGCCGCATAAATTAGCATAGCAACAAATTATAAAACATATAAGAATGACAGTTGAATAGCACTATTTATACTAATGTTTTAATTAAATTCTTATTATCCTACTGTATAAAACCTGTGCAATGAAAATTCGTGCTTCATAAATCAACTCCCGTGTAGTGTACGCTAACATAACTGGAAGGACCAATGAGATCACTCGAGTCTTCTGGAATTCTAACATTCACAGACGTTTATCACATTATGATTTATCGGTATACCAAAAGTGCAATTCGTTTGTCGTTTTTCCTGGTGTTTGGGTTTTTTGACAAGGTTTTGAATCTAGTCTCGTGGCCTACCGTGACGTTTTAAAGCAGTGTGGGAAAAAGATGGTGCTAGACGACCTGTATAGCTTTGTCTCTTTCCCACACTGGAATTACTGTTGCTTTAAGATATCATAGTAGCGTCGGGGGTCACGTGGTAGCTCCCGGCCACCGTAGGCGCTGGCCTGTGGACGGCGAGTTATGGGCTAGCTCGCCGTCCGGCCGTCTTATGACGACGGGCCGTGTCGACGGCGCGTTCGTGTTCCACGCGCGCCTTAAAGAGATGTCAGCAATCAAGTAGGGGTCCGCATGGGCCGATGCCTGCCGGGGCTGCGGGACTGTTCGAAAGAGATACCGTGGCCCTGGAACATAACGGGCAAAGAAGGAACATGGATGGGTTTTAGTCAGTACAAGTCTGACACTCCCCTCTGCTCCGCCCAGAGTGGGGGGGGTCATTTGATGATTTCCCATCCGGAAAAAAAAAAAAAAAAAAAAAAGATATCATAGTAATCCCCATGATCACATCTTGCTAACGCAAACATTGAGGAAAAAGCTTAATGACAATAGTTTCGCTTAATACATACAACTTAAATACCAGCGTAATGTAATGTTCTTTATCACATTATGATTTATCGGAATACCAAAAGTGCAATTTTCATTTGTCGTTTTGCCTGGTGTTTGGGTTTTTTGACAAGGTGTTGAATCTAGTCTGGTGGCCTACCGTGACGTATTAAAGCAGTGTGGGAAAAAGATGGCGCTAGACGACCTGCATAGCTCTGTCTCTTTCCCACACTGGAATTACTGTTGCTTTAGGACGTCATAGTAACCCCCCTGATCACATCTTGCTAACGTCAACATTGACGGAAAAGCTTAATGACAATAGTTTCGCTTAATACATACAACTTAAATACTATAGCATAAGCATAAGCATAATCAGCCTATTAATGTTCCCACTGCTGGGACGCAGGCCTACTCTTTATAAGAGGGAATGGTCTATAATCCACCACGCGGGCCCAGTGCGGGTTGGTAGATGTCACATGTTTTCGAACTTTTGGTTCTAGAACATGCCGGTTTCCTCACGATGTTTTCTTTCACCGTTTTTGAGAGCAGTGGTGATGAAATAACTTACACAAACGTTTACTTAAATACCAGCGTAATGTAATGTTCTTTTACTCGTTATTGTTGTCAAGGAAATACATAGTTTATAATAGGTTTTCTTGTGCTAATGGGTAATAGATAACGTTGAACTTTGATGACATTAAAAAGAATGCGACTTTGTTCTGATGGACTTCGGGCTTCGCTTGCCGATAATATCGTTTACTTAATTTGTCTGATTGTCTGTACCGTTAGTCTCTGCTGAGCGTAGGGGTCCTGGGTTCCGTTCTCAGGTTGGGAAAAGTGTTTTTGAGTTTTCCTTTAGAAATGTCTCAGTAGCTCGGAGTTTGGAAGTATGTGATGCTCACGTGACTCGGAAAGCGCTTTAATTTATTGGTCCTATGCCTGATCCGGTCTTGTCTGAATTTAGTCAGGTTTGCGTGGATTTGATGCACATTTTCCCTATCTTCTTCTTGTTAGCGTGTCGATGGCAATCTAAATTGTGTCGGCCCCAAAACTGAGCCATTAGTTTGGCGCCTTCAGTAGCGTCCATAAATTCCTTTAATGAGCAAACACATGGCCGCGCAGGACACAATATTAAAAAAATTGCACCATCGTTTGTAGTACAGCACCACATTTACACTCCAGGGCAGAGTCATCAATGAATATCCATCTAAGCAGGTTTTCCTTGCGAAGGCTATTTAAAGTCTTCCAGGTCAGCCAGGGCAACTCATGTCCAGGAGGGAGACCACTATACAGGGTATAAATAGACCCTTAACAAAGCCGAAATGCACTTGTTCTTCCCGTCTTTGGGATCATTTTTTTGTTTCAGACCATACCTGGGAACCTTGTAGTTACGGAGATATTGGGGGTCAAAGTTTCAACTTTTTCACAAGTTTTTTTTTTTTTGTTTATTGAAAAATTTATACTTTACACACCTCCACGACCCCCGTACTATTCAATCCAGCCATCAGCACAATGCTATGAGTGCTATCTATCGAGTCCTACCGTAAAACCCAAAAAAAAAGTCGATTTCCAGCAATAATTTTTGCGTAAAGATACTTAGTTTGATGTACAGAATGCTTGGTTGCCGGCTATGTGAAGGGTCTGTTTACACCCTGTATATCAAATGTCATATTTTTTTCTTGATCCACTATAAATCTCTGGTGTCTTCTCCTAGTCTCCGTTGAGTTTGACCGCCATGATCGAAATTCGGTCAAGAGTGTACATAGCTCCATTATAAGCTGTATAGGTTACTTTAACTGCCATCTCTTTCAGAGGTGATCTCGAATGTTCCAAACAGTACCTATCAGGTAGAGGATAAGATCAAATTAAAATACTACACCAAATTGGACACGCAGAATCCATAATATTTTAAGAAACATGAAACATCTCTTGTTTGTAATTTCATCCGTTTGTTTCAGTTTCATAACAATTAAAGTGAGGAGCTCGTGGCTAAATAATAACAGCCGTTCGGGTCGACCTTTAGGTTAAGCCGTGCTTACCTAGGTTGGTCTGTGGATGGGTGACCGCCCATTATAAACCGGGTTTCTTCCGTGCCTCGGAAAGCACGTCAAGCCGTTGGTCCCGGCTGTCATCTGTAGATCTTCGACAGTCGTTACAGTTAGTCAGTGGCCCAAAAAGTCTGACAACCAGTCTTACCAAGGGGAATCGTATTACCCAGTACTAACTGGGTTGTGGAGGACATAGGCAGTCGCTCCATGTAAAATAATGGTATTCAGCGGCATCCGGTTAGACTGGAAGCCGACCCCAACATAGTTGGGAACAGGATGTAGATTTTCTCATACTCCATAAATATGATTCTAAAGCCAGACAAGGGACAGCGGTGGTCAAAAATCCCTGATACATAACTGGTGGAATGTGGAGGGCCTATACAAAGTGTAAACGGACCCTTCAGGAAGCCGTTAACCAACCATTTTGTACATCAAATTAACCTCACGCAAAAATTATAGGTATTGCTGGGAAGCGATTTTTTTTAGGGTGAAAAATCACCTTTTACGGTAAAGCTGTCATTGTGCTGATGGATGCATTGAATAGTAAACGGGTCATGGACATATTTAAAATAAAGTTGTAAGCTTAAAAACTAGTCTTTAATAAAGTTTGAACTTTAACCTCTAATATCTCCGTAATTAGAAGGCTCGAGGGTATGTCTAAACAAAAAAAATATCGCAATGACGGGGAGAACAAGTTACTTTCGGCTTTAAGGGTATATTTACACCCCTTTATGTACTCCTGGCCTTGATGTTATGTTACATGTAATAATCACCTACAAAACGCTACATTATGCGTTTTGTAGGTGATTATTTTATCTATTTACTGTTTAAGAGCGTTAACGTCTTACGGCAATTCATACAAACGTTCAAGTGATTTTTTTCGAAATGACTGAACCGATTTTAATGAAACTTCGTACGCATAAGCAGGATACATAAGTCTAAAAATTTGACGAGAACTTTTCGAAATGTCTTTAAAAAAAAGATCATTGGAAATTTCTGTTTATATAGAAAATCTAAAATCGGTCTAATTTAGCTATAACACTATTATTTTTCGAAAACGTCCGGTCAAGGTTTTAGACTTACGTATCCTGCTTATGCGTACGAAGTTTCATTAAAATCGGTTCAGTCATTTCGAAAAAAAATCACTTGAAAGTATGTAAGACATTAAAGCTCTTAAACAGTAAATAGATTACTAGCGTAGCTTAGCAGAAGTCAGTTGTGGAGGGACACCTTTATTCTGTCATATTGTTTGTATCAACCTTATTATTGCATACAGGTTCAGTCACGTATGGATAATCTTCAGCTGTTAATTTGTAGTCTTGAACTGTTGACTGTCATATCTTAAACATAATTAGTATAATTACGCGAGTCTTTGTTAAATCATGTAATTATTTGTCAACATTATCAGTATGACGACAAACTGTACACGTATAAATCATACTTTTACTCTTAGCTGACTACTATTTCATCACGAACCAAGAACTGACGCTAAATATACATTAGGTCATATTCTTCTATGGGTTCAGCGCAGTTACAGGTCTGCATTATTCTCTTGGCGTTTAAATGACGTTATCAGAAGCTTTTGCCAATAATTTGTAAAATTATAAAGTGTCATGGCCACTAACATTATTATTAACACTAGAAACGGGATATTTATCATGTTTACTGTTTTCTTTTTCAAGGTGCTTGCAACAGCGCTGAAATATCGGGAACTCAAAGAAAATGGTAAACTTTGTAAATATCCCGTTTCTAGTGTTAATAATACCTCATATTTGTAAAATTGCCTGTGGAAATTGTACTGAAATAACAAGATAGCGATAACAGTTTCAATTAAGGCTGCGTGCCAAAAGAGCCATGTTCTTTCTCTTACAAACATATACATATTGTGATATTCGTCATTTCAGTACTTCTCTGATAGTCTCTCACGCTCATACTCAACATTTTCCTCATAGCACGTTCATCATTTATCAGAATCATTTGCCCTTACCCTGACAATCAATTTCACGTATGTTTCACGTTTACTCAATGTCATTAGTAGATATTTGACAGTCGTTACAGGTAGTCAGTGGCCCGAAAGTCTGACTACCAGTCTTACCAAGGGCTATCGTATAGCCCAGTACTAACTGGGTTGTGGAGGTCAGATAGGCAGTCGCTCCATGTAACATACTGGTATCAGCTGCATCCGGTTAGACTGGAAGCCGACCTCAACATAGTTGGGAAAAGGCTAGACAGATGATGACGATTTACCTACTCAATATGACATTTTATGCCTTTAAATGTAGTTTTTATAACGCGTCACTTCGATTTCTCTCTGGCCTTACATACATATCTTCAAGTATCTACTATCTATTAGGAACACGTTACCTTGCCTAGAACCTGTATAGCGCATAGATACCTAGGTTAAACCTGTCATTCCTGCAGGTCAAGAACCTAGAATTTCTAGTTAGCCTAACTGTGAGGATTAGCCTCGGTAGTTTCTATAACCGGTTAGTCAGTCGCCACCAGCATTTCATCTTATAGCAATTTACTAACTATAGTTGTAGTTTTAACTGCGGTAAGCCAATATCATCTTTATTGATGACTAGCGAGCGACCCACCCCGGCTTCACACGGATGCAATACCTTTATACAATATAAACCTATCTCTGGAATCACTATATTACTGAAAACCGCATCAAAATTCGTTGCGTAGTTTTAAAGATCTAAGCATACATAGGGACAGACAGACAGTGGGAAGCGACTTTGCAGTTTCATATTATATAGTGGTAGCAAGATGAAACATCATTTTTGCTAAGAAGACAGTTATGTGATAGACTAACTGACACATGCACAGCCTGAACAGCCACAATCTGTGAGAATGTGACTAAGATGTGATGAACGGTATTAACACGGTTTCATTATCTTCACCTGTAACTAATAACTATGTAAAAAAAATCTTAGAAAATAAATGATGCTTTGCTTTGAGCTGGCATTTTGCATACATGTTTAGTTTGGATTACAATGCATGGTTAGCTAAGTGACGTCATTCTAAATCCAATACGGCGGACTCCCAAAGTTGGCTGATTAGTTATTTTTTATTCATTTCCTTGGTATGGGTATCAAATGAAAGGTTTTGTTTGTAGAAGAATCGTGAAAAAAATGTTGTCATGTAAAACGTGTTTTTTAACTGTAATATTATAAGCTTATGCATTAACTCAGTAGGTTTGTTTCCCTGTCTTGGAGACATGAGGCATTGCTTTTGCTGTTATGTGTCCCTGGCTCCGAAGTAGGAAGTGGGAACATTGTACAGCGTGTAAACAAACGCTTCACGAAGCCGTCAACCATGCATTCTGTACATCAACTAAGTAACTTTACGCAAAAATTATTGCTGGGAAACGACCATTTTTTTGGGGGTGAAAAATCACGTTTTACGGTAGGGCTCGATGGAATGCACTCAAAGCATTGTGCTGATGGATGGATTGAATAGTACGGGGGTCATGGAGGTGTTTAAAAATCTTACATTAAAAACATGTATTTAAAAAAAAGCTTGTGAAAAAGTTGCAACTTTGACCCCTAATTTATATCTCCGTAACTAGAATCTCCGTTACTAGGTTCCCAGGTAGGGTCTAGAACAAAAAAATAAGTATACAAGTGCCTTTCGGCTTAATTAAGGGTACATCCTGTATAGTGGTTTTAAGTTTTTTTTTTTTGAATTTGTCTTAATTAGACTGCTGGCCTTTTAAACAAGAAATCTATTCCAGTGAACTTCTATCCGGTTTAAGTTTATTGCTACATATTAACTATTTCATTATAATAAATTTTAAGAAAAATAAAGAATTTGTTGCTTAGGTATCTTGGTCCAATATCATGATTTCGACAAGTTTAGTGACCGTAATACATAAAATACGTGCGGCCAAGATTCGTTTTAAAGTAAACTTTTCTCAATTCTAACAAAAAGAAATGAAAAGGAATGAGCACAATTTGAGGGAAGTGGTAGCTCTCAAAGGTAGGACCTGCTAATTCTGAGAATATCCGATGTTCCAAGAAAAATGTCATAGAATCGATGGCCAAGCACTATCTTAAGAAAAGCCTACAGTTTCTATAAGTCATTCGTTTCATTGTAGTATCTATATTCTATAAGTCATTCGTTTCATTGTTTGGTACAACGTTTGCCAAATTGAACGGACCGAAAGGAGGGGTCATTTGTTGTCTCTTCAGCCCCAAAATCATTCTTGGCTTCACGGATTTTTTAGTTTTAATTTTTTTTTGAATCGTAAAGTTCGTCATTTAAACTTGAAGTAGACACTTTAGTTCATTTTTAATATTTTCAAAAACTTTGTGAGTTATACAACAACCAACGATCAAGTTTGAATTCGATAGAATCATAAAACAGAAGATATTAACATTTAAATTAAATTTGGCGGTTACACTTTATTTTTATTTAACATTAAATGTTGAGTTTTACGATTTTTCAAAATGAATATTACAAATTGAAATTATAAAATCCGTGTGTCTTTGTATAGTAATGTAAGAAAAAGGTTTGTAATGAAAGTGTTGGAAATGCCGCCTCTAGCAGGCAGCAGATCTGTGGTCCAAGCGTTTATAGAATTTCATCTTCCGCGTCATAGATGTCCCAAAAAAACGGTTTTTATGAATAGCAGCGTTTTAAGATCTCTTTCCTTATAGCAATAACAATGGAAAGAATTAATTAAGTACCTACCTACTTGTTAAACTTTCCTCATCGACACAAGACGGCTTACAATCATCACCTTGGCATTTCTTCATAATCATTGTTGTCGACAATTCCGCTTAAGATACCATTTCTCGAATTGTATTAAGTAAAGATTCATGTACTTTCTGACAGGGTAGGTACAGTAGGCCACGTTTGAGTCTGTACCTTCAACCAGTATAAGCTGGCCTTTTATGCTGTTGGAACTTCGTACTACGTTAGGCCAGTTCAAGCTCGAAGTGTTACTTCCACGAGCGGTGGATTGTACTTTTACGAGCGAGCATGTGAGACTTGAGACAATACTTCCTCAATTTATAATTTAAGTATTTGTCTAAAAGGGTATGGTGATATTTACCATACCTACTACTCAAATCAGACGGAAAAGACAATGCTTACCTTTGTAATTATGCAGAATGTCAGCTACAGGTATTAACTGTGTATGTCAGGTGCGCAAAAATAGGGTTAATGACCTGAGTACCTGTTCATTTTCATCTAAGATAATTTCTTTACTTTTCTGGTAATATGAACCTTCACAGTATTTCCCCAAACCAACAAAAACGTCTGACAGACGGAAAAAATGTGAGCTTTCAAAAGTTCTGTTACCCTAAAAATTGTGATTGAAGAGCCATCGACACAGATTCCTTAAAATATGCGCATCAGAATTACAGATGTCTGTTTTCGATCCCATATTCGAAGATAAACATAAGGACGATTCGGCAAGAAAGGAGGTTGAGGAGCTCGTGGCTAAATAATAACATCCGCTCGGATCGATCTTTAGGTTAAGCCGTGCTTGCCTAGGTTGGTCTGTGGATGGGTGACCACCCATTACATACCGAGTTTCCTCCGTGCCTCGGAAAGCACGTTAAGCCGTTGGTCCCGGCTGTCATTTGTAGATCTTTGACAGTCGTTAAAGGTAGTCAGTGGCTCAGAAAGTCTGACAACCAGTCTTACCAAGGGGTATCGTATTACCTAGTACTAACTGGGTTGTGGAGGTCAGATAGGCAGTCGCTCCATTTAAAATACGGGTATTCAGCTGCATCTGGTTAGACTGGAAGCCGACCCCAACATAGTTGGGAAAAGGCTAGGCAGATGATGAGGAGGTGTCTGATGAGATGATGAGTAATAGAGAAGTATGAAAGAAGAAGACATACCGCGCCGACACCAAGTGAATTGGGATAAGTGCAAGAGAATGATGATGATGATTCGGAGACAAACATCACGCCTGTATTCCTCGAAGGATTTGGCAGAGGTGTGTCTATAGTACACCCACATTTCGCTAGTTATGTTTCAGCCTCTTGTAATAAATAGGTGGCGAGCGTTTTGCCATCAGCCGGTCACAAGTCCAGACTCCAGGTTCGATACGAGCATTTTTCTCAGCAGATGTGCAACAAATTAATGCTGCAGTCTTTGTGCTCAATTGCTCATTATTTTTACCGTTACAACATTAACAGCAAACAAGAACATTAATGTGTATTCTGTATGCAACCTGAGAATGATTTCTGCACATTTCTCCAATGCAAATAATGATTGTTGGGGTATGCATGTTAATAGTTAATTTAAAAACAGCACGTTTGTCTTTGTTTCAGTTAAAGTTATTATTAAGTTTTTTTATTTGAAAAGTGCTTTTACTTACTTTAAAGTTTTCCTCGTTGGCCTAGTGGTCGCAAAAGCGACTGCTGAGCATGAGGTTCGATTTCCAGGTCGAGCAAAGTGTTATTGGATTTTTCCATCAGTAAATTCTCAGTAGCAGCCACGGAGTCTGGATTTGTGGCCCGTTGATGGCAATAAGCTCGCCCCCTATTACGTGGGACTAGCGGAAATAGCGAAATATGGGTGTACTTGTTAGATACTCCTCTACTTCTGCCTAACCTCTCGGGAATTACAAGGGCGTGATGTTATGTGTTCTTAGTTGTATAGGAATTCTGTGGAGTAGCACGTTGTCTGCATTTCCGGCTTGCCCCCTAATAATTAGGGCTAAATAATAACTAGTGAAATGTTGATGTACTATGGCACACCTTTTTCTAATCGTTTGGGAAAAAAATCTGACGTTATGTTACGTTATAATTGAAGTATTTTTATGAAGAGGGGCTATTCTATTACGTAAATTTCCTCCTATAAGCACGAAGTGAAAGTGATGTGAGTCATCTAAAAATTAACACGGTATCCTATCATTAGATTCGATAATCGAACACTACCTATGAATCGATTAAATCGACTCGATAAAACAACAAGTCGATGACCCATTGTTTTACAAATACAGGGTATGCTTTTGTTTTGACGTAACCATGGAGACAGGGCTAACAAATTACGTCGTAATAGTCTCGTTTGTATAAGTGTACGCTGTTCTATGTTTAGAAATCGGAGGGGAACGCATGCGCCCTTTATGCATCCGTACCGCGCATGAGTCAACACCCTTGTGAAGTGCGTTGTATTTTGGAGGCAGAGGTTCCGTAGTTTAGTTCTTGCGTACCTACCTAATAAACAATCATGTTTTTAAAATACATTTTTTTTGTTGTGCATGCACAAAACTGTTTAGCTATAAGTAAACTAAGTCATTTTAAATTATTAATTTTCTTAAATGTGCAATTTTGGAAATTCATTTTATTTCGGTAGGTAAGAGAAATTAAATTACGGCATTATTATTCAACCGACTGTTTTTTTTATAAGTAGGTACCACGTCAACAGTTTGCTAAATATATTATTTTAGGCGTATCTCACCAAGATTGCTAATGTATCTTTGAATATTAGGAGATAAGAAATATTTATTTAACGTGCTATCTAAAATACACTTGATAACCAAATCATAAAACAAAATTACAAAATCTATGCGGCCGTATATTGGTTCAATCTACCAGTTTATGTCTCTTCTGAACCGATTTAAAATCATAATCCTCACGAAAACTGTCTCAGCACCACATATATTTCTCTTTCGAACGGATCCCTAAAACCGTTTCAGTGCGGACAGCTGACGGCAGGCGCTCCCGATTTCGTTGTTATATTCGATGTTTGTATTCTGTTCGGCCAGTCTCAGTACATCGCTGCGCGCCAACAAGCGCCGGCCGTGCGGTTACTGGCCGACAACAAATCGAACGCGAAACAGTCAATGAAAATTCAAAATAAAAAGCAAATAATCCATCGTCTATGAATGTCATTGGACTGAGCGTTTAAAAAATATAATTTCCAAATACGAATTTTGAATCGTAGTGGTTTTTTAGTGCAGTTTTTAGTGTTGATAATATTTTTTGTTTATGCAACATTATTGATAAATAAGTGATAGTTTTTTTTATCTTGAAAAAAAGTTACAAGAAAGGTAAGAGTGCATTTTATTTTCTATTAATGTATAACTATCGTGTAAGTGACGGTTCGCTGAAGTAAATTTTCAGCGATGCGTAGTTTGTGCTTTGTCATGTCATTGAAATTATGTATCAGTATTGTTTACAATAAAACTTTTACCGATTTAAACTGATTTATAAACATATCATTATTTATTCTAGTAATACGTGATAAATTTAAATGAAAGGTCGCACTTGACATAGAAAAAATTCAGAAATAATTATGCTTTTCGACAAGGAAATTTAAGCCACATGTGAAATAAAAAAAAAATAGACGTGTATTTAATTTAATTAGACATTATTAAATTTAAATTAATATTAAATTAACATATCTACTAAACCATTGAAATCGAAATAACTATAAAAACGACGTTATATTATTATTTAAAAGTACGCAAAAATACTGAATAATTATATTATTTAAAACAACCCTGAATGAGGTTTCTCATCTGAATAAATCTTATTTATGAATTGAATTTCTCACTCTATAGAAAAAGGTTTCTTTTTTCGCCATAGAAATGTTTACCGCTGTTCGTTTATAGTGAAAAGCTATGCTCTACTTTTCAGTAAGTACCATAGAAAATTTAGTTCGGCATAAAACGACGCCAGCCGGTATAGTGCGGTTTATAATAGTGGAAAACAACACAATTTGCGTGAATTTACGTTTTTTTTTGATGATGGTGAACTGTAGATGATATCAACCACAGTGAAAACTTTCTATAGTTTCCTATCCTATGCTAGACTAGCTTTTGCCCACGTTTCACCTAAGAGGAGGTTAGAAGTTATCCCACAGGAACATACAACCGAGATAAAAAGTATCTTTAGTAATAGGACTTAGGACCCTGGTGATGATCTACCTGTGTGCTCAATTTCATCGAAGGCTGTTTAGCTTAACGTTTGAAACGGCAACAGACAGTCGGACTTCACTTCGCATTTATAATATTAGTATGAATGTAAAGGGCTTGTGTGTACCTAGTGCTTCCTAAAACAGATAGGTAAATAAATAATATTATAGTCGTAAAAAAAAAAACCTACGAGAAATATTTTGTTATAACAAAACAATTTTTAATTCTGAAAACGGAAGAGCTAAATATTTATTTTACTGTGATTTGATTATATTATCTGATAAATCTAGTCACAGTTGATGGAAGGTCAGGGACTAAGACACAAATGATAAATAATGTACCTACCACTGTGTATGCGAAAATGATTGTAGAATCTGATGACCATTTATAAACTAGACGTACTGAGAAATATTTAGATCTTTCGATCGAATTACCAATTAACCTTCTAAGGAATGTTCCAAATCGACAAAATTATTTGTTTATGTGTAGAAATCTCTGGGGGTTACCTCTGGGGGGGTATTCCTCAAAGCGCAAATATTTTTTAAGGGCAACCAACTAAGCGCAACTAAATTATTCCTCGAAGCGCAACCATTAGTTGCGCTCACAAATTCAAATTAAAAATATTATTTGTTTATTCCTCAAAGTACAACCATGACGAAAAATAGAGAGGGGTATGATGAATTCATTGTTTTTTTTCAACCATGGGTGCGTTTTGAGGAATAAACATATAAACATATAATATAATTTAGTTGCGCTTAGTTGGTTGCGCTTAAAAATAGTTGCGCTTTAAGGCATACGCCTCTGTAAGCACTGATCGTATTGAAAAAAAATTTCACTGTTAAAAGCAACACTACTTTCGAGTCCCATATTATGATATGTTTCCACTATACGGACAAAATCAGTCACAAATACAAAGGAGGAAGACAAGAGGTTTAAAATGCTATTTTTAACATTCAATTTCTTTTTTAATACACGCATACACACCTCACCAAAATTTCACTTAGTGAATGCATAGCATAGCGTGTTGACATATACAATTAGAAAGTGCGTATTCTTTCTATGATGTACAAAAAGTGAGGTCTCGGATCTATTGAGGTCATGGCTTTGCACATGATAATATAAGTTGTGAATAGTAGTGAAATGTAGTAGTTTTTATATGCCTTTCTAATACACTTATAATAAACTGTCTTTTATGGTATGGCTATATGTTATTGCTTGATGATATTTTTCTTTTGTATGCAATACAACTGTTTCTGGATTGTTGATAAATATTCGTCGATTGGACTGAAAAAAATTGAACTAAGTTAATTAAAATATTTTAGACAAATATTAAGAGCGTTAACGTCTTACGGTATTTCATACAAACTTGAAAGTGATTTTCTTTCGAAATGACTGAACCGATTTTGATGAAACTTCGTACACATAAGCAGAATACATAAGTCTAAAGATTTGACAGAGAACTTTTCGGAATATCTTTAAAAAAAAAAGAATCTGCTGTATTTTCGCAAACTATTATCATTTTAGAGTAAGTTTCGTCACCTTACGTTAGGTAAGATTTGAATAGAATGCGTTGAATGGGAAATTACAACAACCCAAGTCAAGGTCAGTTATACATATGTTTTTTTCTTTTGTTATATTTTGATTGCCTTGTATATACCTACCTTATTTCATACTACAAATGCTGGAATGCTTTGATAAGGTGTAATCAAATGCACGATTAAAAGATAGCCATTGTAATTATCTACGAAATGTTGTTGCTTTGAATATTAAAATTTAAAACTATCGTAACAATAGATTCGTGGGGTCGGTAATGAATTTTAGTTTAATTATGAATAAACATAAGGAATGACGTGTATAGTGTAGGTTACTAGGCCTTGGCAAATGGCGGTCGTTTTCAAAACGTTTCGTATTTCTACAACAGCTCTCGGAACCGATCCGGGACTGAGAACGGTTGTAGAAATAGGTACGAACCGAATCGGAACTGATTTATAGTATGACCACTTTAAGTATGCAGCTCAAGTCGGCGCTGCTTGTCAAGAAAAAATGCATTGATATGTCAAATTTGGTACATTTATTATTATTTAGTTCTGTGTTTTCCCGCCTGCACAGATAAGTTAGCTGAAGTGTAAGCTTTTCGGTAGCTTACCTATGTCCATCCGTTACAAATACCTATTTGACGTTTCCATCATCGTTCTACCTGGTAGAAAGTCTGTTTGGCTTGGCACTTTGGTAGTAGTGAATAAAAAAATGTAAATAAGTACTGATATAATCATCATCATCATCATCATTTTAGCCCGGAATCACCCACAGCTGGGTACAGGCCTCCCCTTTCTTCTGCTATATTTCTCTGTCCCCTTTATATAAGGTCTAACTATTCATACACGAAATATTTTCAGGGAATCATCTAACGGCTATAACAAAGCCATTTCAAGGGATTTTTTTTAATTGAACCTACTGTCATTGTTAGAATATGGGAAAAACGAACGTAAACGTTTTATGCAAAAACTCTCAAAAATTTTTAGAATTATAATAATTTCGTAAAAAAAAAACACTCAGAATTTTTTTTTTTTCGTTGCTATGTCGACTTTACCACTTATAGAAGTTACTCGTAAAATATTTCGTGTAAGAAAAGATAGACCTTATATTGACGATATCGTGAACCCAACGTTAGTGCAGAAGTATGAACATAATGTAGTACGTGAAGCGTCTACTTTTGAAATCGCTAGAATCAATTCAGTAGTCTCTTATAAACTAGTTGTAATCAAAACATAATCATAATTCTTTCTAACAATACTGATAAGATATTGATTTGATTTGGCCTTTGATTATTTTAATTGAATGGCAGTAGATTTCCGTTACATCCGTAGAAATAAGTCCTTTGTCCTTTGTGTAAGTTATTTCATCACCACTGCTCTCAAAAACGGTGTAGGAAAACATCGTGAGGAAACCGGCATGTCCTAGAACCAAAAATTCGAAGACATGTGACATCTACCAACCCGCACTGGGCCCGCGTGGTGGATTATAGCCCATTCCGTCTCATTGAGAGGAGGCCTGCGTCCCAGCAGTGGGAACATTAATAGGCTGATTATGCTTATGCTATGCTATGCCGTAGAAATAATTTCGTCTCCACCAAGTTTTGTAAGTATCTGTTTAGTTAGGACATAAGCAGAAGGTTTAAGATGGGACTGTAATGGGGTACACGCAGTTTTAGGAAGGCACCCATTTAGTGTTAATTGATGTAGAGGTTATTTTTACGCAGCTTAGGAGTTTTACTACTTGACGGCACGGTTGGCGCAGTGACTGAGCGATTGATTGCTGCGTTGCGTTTCGCGGGTTGGATCCCCGTACGGAACAAATATTTATATGGCCGACAGATAGTTGTTCCGGGTCTGGATGTTTGTGTATGTGAGTTTAAATGTTTGTAAACGCACCCACGATACAGGAGAAATTCCTAGTGAGGGGCAACGTTAAAAAAAATTAAAAAATACTTGCATCGAAACTAGAAGATTTTGCACATACAAAACATAAAAATTATCCCATATTTTTGTGCTCTATTTCTTGGCTATGATTTGATTCTTACTTTTATATCACGACACGTTCAGTTCTTAAAATTTGTCTCTGTAATTTTTATTTTTCGAGAACGCGAAATAATGATGATTGCTTTGGTAAAATAAGAGCATGAGATTATTAGCTGCTGCGGACTTTTCGGAACTGATTAGATCTGATTCAAGTATTGCGTGACGAGAACGATTCCTGCTTCGGAGTCCAAAGATTAAAATTAAAATCATGACACCTGTATTTCCACGATGGGTTAGGCAGAACTGTTCAGTGCCATGGGAGTCCCTTGTAATAGGGGGCTAGCTTATCCATCAAACGGGAACAAATCCAAACGCCGAACTGCTACGGAAAAAATTCTAATGAAAAAACTCAATAACACTTTGTCCGACCTAAGAATCGAACCCGTGCCTTCATGCTCAGTAGTACACTTGCGACCGCTAGACTTACGAGGTAGTCAATATGTATAAATAAAGATATACCTACTATATTGAGAGTCCAAAATACTTTACCTCGCAAGTACCTGGCGCAGGGTGGATAAAAATAAATAGATACATATTGGATCGAGCGGCCCCTAAATCAGAAGGTTTTAACCCGACGATACCTTAATAAACTATCTTTAGAGATCGAATAATAAAACAAACATTCTAATGGGCAGTGGCTTCGCTTATTTCATGGTCTGTCCACCACATGTGGTTCGCCGGAGGTGACCTTGAATCGTCCGCGAACCACATAAATGTAAGTAGGTACGAGAACGTCACCTATGGTTTACTCACAGGACACAGTGACTAGTATGACTAATACTTCCATGAAACTTGCTAGAACTGCATAATTTATGACGTGTGCTAACCAAGGTTAGTTAATTTTTATTAAAAAAAAAACTAAACATGGCGCAGTAACAGTGAAATAATTGATTTGATTTGACGACGATTTTTTTTCCTTAATAGTAATTAAAGAAAAAAAAATCGTCGTCATCATTTGATTGGCTTCTTTACTAAACAAAACAAAATCTTGTGCAAAACTTCATGCTTCTAAGCCCAGTGGTCAATGAATTTATTTGGACGTGCCTGCTCATTGCCCATGCGCCTTTGTGCAGATGCTTTCAATTTCTTACAAGTTTTAAAGCTCGTTTAAAATACTCTATGGCGTGAAAAAGGTCTAAAAATGTCTTTCTAGTACTTCGTAGAGAATATAAAGTAACTATTACTCTCTGCGTATGCATTTGTTAATAACCTAAATTGCCTTAATGAATACCAATAGATTGTGATGCTGCAAACCAGATGTTGCACCAATTATAGTCAATAAACTATCTGCGGCGATGTAGCGAGTCCATTGTCCTGTTAAATAGGCAACTGTAAACATTTATAGAAACTTGTAGTGAAACTATAATACTGGGAGCTTATAAGGAATACTAGAAAAGGGATTAGACTAGAAAGACAAAACTCTTTGCTATTTGCGTGTATATTAACACAAAAAAAAATCGGACAAATTGATAACCTCCTCTTTTTAGAAGTCGGTTAAAAATACAAGGACTACACATCTATCTGTTCTTACGGTACGAATTCATTAAAAGACTTCCAGCTCCATCATAGTGATACTGTTGCAACATTGCAGGTTATTAAAAAAAAAATGGTACGCCAGTGCTGTGTAATGTAGTTTACTGAAATCATGAAGAGGTACAGTGACGAGGACCAGTATGTATAAACTTAATAAAATTTAAAGCGATTTTGTCCTGGCCAAACCTGTCAGATAAGACCTATTTTGTAATATTAGGTATGGCTTTAAAAATACAAAGTATGAAAACATAAAACAAATAAATGATTAATTATTTATGGTCAATACAATAGGAGAAAATTACTTTGGATGTAGCGCTCGCCGGGACGCCGGCTGTTGCCGCGGCACCGCTCGCTGCGCTCGCTCGGCTCACGCGCGTTTAGTCACAGTTCTAACCTTACCTAACCTAATCCATTTGGTCAGTGTGTCCTAGCAATAAAAAGGATACACCTAAGTATAACAAACTACTACCGGCCGCACCTAGGTGTAGCCGGCTAGAACTAGGTGTAACCTTACTTCGGTATTTAGCCGTAACATATACATATTAGTGTCCCTGCCTCTACCTACATCTTCTTTCACAGAGTGGTCTCTATTAACGTTAAACTTTCGGTTACACGTTTTTTGTTTATAAAACTTTGCTACCTAATAATATGTTATTAATTTAATAAAAATGCCATTAAAATTAATTCGTAGTAGCAAATCGATCTAATGATATAATTATGCTTCAATTATTTTTATACAGTCATAAAAAAAATTATTGCCTTTTAAATTGACGACTTGACACAAACATAGATTGCCACATTTATCACAAAAAAAAAACTGAAATATTTTTTGAGTTCGTAATTCAAAATATTTGCCTTGTAAGTTTTTTTTTTTTCAGTAGACGTTGGACCTCATATTTCAATGAACTGACAGTTAATTTATTATAGTCATAATTAATTTGAGGTATGATTGGATAAATATGGGCTAAAAAAACTTTTTCTATGGTTTTTAATTTTAATTGTATTTATTATGATTAGGTACAATTATTCTAACGAATCGCAATATTTTCTTCGGTCTCGTACGACCTTGCCCAGTTGCCCGACAAGTTGAACCGATGACCCGGCGAAGGTCGCGTGGTTTCGCTAAATGTGAACTAAGTAGCACAGTTTTGGTCCTAACATCACGCCAGTAATCCCCGATGGGTAAGGCAGCGTTCAGTACTTAATAGTTTACACACACATTTCGCCAGTTATGTTTAAGTCCTATGTAATAGGGGGCGAGCCTATTGCCATCAACCGAGCACAAACCCAGACTCCGTGGCTGCTACTGAGAAATTCCTGATGAAAAAACCCAGTAACAATTTGCCCGACCCGGGAATCTGACCCAGAACCTCATGCTCAGCAGTTGCGCTTGCGACCAATAGATCAACGAGCCAGTCATTATCGAATTAAAAATGACTAAGTAATAATTATCTTTATACAATTTAACTACTGGTAAACAATTTGAGGGGCAACAAATCGATATAAACAAGGAAGAAAAAACTAATAAGATAGCAGTATCTGTCACGTTAGGACCATGTGAATTGAACTTTGTTCGAAAATACATATATTGTTACTTTGTATTGTTTAATTTAATGCGACATATATGGGCCAAGGCTCACTCACTGATAACCTTATCTAATTAAAGGAAGCGAATATCCTCTACGTCTAAATGATTTAGGGCTAGCCCTACATTTGTTGGGAATTTAAGTGTCTAGATAATAAGAAACGGATCTTAAAGATCACGCACAACTTAATATGTCGTAATCATAATCTTCTTTGTAAAAAAAAAAAAAAATTCACTGACAGGCAATGTACAGTCGCAAGCGCATTAAGTTAGCACACACTTTCTTTTTCAAATTTTCTCATTCGATTTTGAACTTAACCATCAATATTTTGTGGTTTAAAATCATTTGGAGAAATTTGACAGTTTGTGGTAACTTGATGTGCTGGCGACTGAACCTAAAGACGAAACCTAGACACATGACTTCAAACGAAGGTGAACACTAGCAACTAAGTAAGGACGTTGGTAAATTCATTTCCTTAAGAGGTAATAGGATATGAAAGTTTGTATAGACGATTGTTATTTTCGACCAAGGACATTAAAATATTTACGAGCGATAGACGCGACAAGACGAAGAAAATCCTAATTCACTACTTGTGAATACTTTGTAACAAATCTATCTTGTCAGGTAGCATTCGTGTGTCAAAATGAAAAATGGTCGGGATCAAAATTTTTGTATGAAAATATTCCTAATGTCCGCTCTAAAAGTTTTTGCCGAAAAAAAAACTCATCGGGTACACATCTTGTCAAGTAATAATTACCCTTATGACAAGGAATCAAGTCTCTTTTCTGTAAGCGTGATGGGCTGTTCTGATGGGTCATCACCATCATCATCACCATCATACTGGTCCTTTGCGGGTCGATAGATGTCACATGTGTTTGGACACGTGATTTCTTCAATAAATTCGTGTCTATGTAGGCACTTAGTGGTGTACATAAATCGTTTACGTGTAGATTCTTATTTATCATAAAATTAAATTGCCTGGATTTTAAGTAATTTGGTATTCTAAATAGATATTGGTTTTCATGTCGTTAAAAGTAATTGTTTATGTTAACTTGTTAATGGTTTGGCAAATATCAATGTTTAAAACTTGTTCATCTTTTGGCATAAAAACGTAATTGACTTACAAATTTAGGGTGGAATGGATGTCCCCCGACATCCACATCCATTAAATCGGCTTTTAAAAACAATCAGCTGTTCAGTTCCAAACATTTTGACTGTATAGGTATTGCACTTTTGTAGGAAACAGCAAATATATTTTTTTATTACCGATGTGTAAATGAAAAATTCTTAAAATGGCTTCAGAAATTGTGTTTTTGTAAAGACTTAGTTTTATAATTAAGTATAAGGAGTCTTATAAAATCCATTCTTCTATAAGTAAGTTGGCTATGAAAAAAAAACAAAGAATCGAATTATAAAATAACTATGCGCAAATAATGAGAAATCAATAATATCATACCACTAAAAGCGGTTATATGGTAGTGAGTTAAGTGACATAATAAAATGATACCGACAAATCAATTATTTTTTATTAGTTGGTAATCTGTCCTCGTCTGTTAGTTCGATGCTCCGACTTATAAATTCCAACTACAATTTAAGCTCTACCAACAAAATGTCTATGATTAATATTAAAAACCTGTTGCTACGCACAGTTTGCACAATATACGAGTAGTTAAAAAAAAAAATTGCGACAAACTAAGAACAAAAATAAAAATAAAAATGTTACTATAAAAATGCGTAACCAAACAAAAACAGACTGGCCGTAAAAAGTTAAAAATAAGTATAGGTAATAAAAATAATTCAATTATCTGTGCTTAAAAAAGCAACAAGCTTCCGTTTTGATCGTCACCTACCGCTCAGCTGTGTAGCGTACGTCATAGAAAGTTCATTGACTCGACAGCCGTGTGTCGGTCTATCGGAAGGTCAAGGCGATAATAATGTCGTACAGCCTTTCTATAAGATAAAGTAAAATTATGAAACTATAACAGTCTGCGACCTTGGTGCTAGTTTTTAAATGTCATGGTTTTTATTATTCTTTCCTGATATTAGAATAGAATAGAATAGAATAGAATATTTATTTGCGTAAAACATGGTATACAAGGGTGTTAAATACAAATTGAGGCACAAGCATGTTTAGCTAGGATAAAACATAGCATGCAAAATTTTAAAGACAAGTTAAGGCAACAACAATCTTTTTTTTTTTTTTTTTTAAACATCAACATTTTTTATCTTCAAATTCTTTTAAACTATAAAAACTACACTCGAGTAACCACTTATGAAATGCCTAGGTATTTTATTAATAAATACCTAGGTGTGTGAACAGACATAAGTGTGCATTTGCTATGCACAAATGTTTCAAAATCTTGCCTCTGTATTGGTCATTCTGTGGCATGACATTTGTGCTGATTCGGAAACACCCAGATTATCAAAGTGCTTTTTTTATTTACTATTATGTACTTAAAGGAATAAACACAACATACACTTCCTTAAAAAATCTACATAGTTAATGGTATAGGTACAATGATTGTCTAAGATTCCGGTTATGTAAGATGGATAAGATTTTTCGTTCCTAACTAATACCTACTCAGATACTGTTCCTACTTAGATGATCAAGTTTTGCACCATGAATACAATGATTAAAGTTTTTTTTAAATTTATTAACAATCGTAGTTTTTGTTTTTTTCGTCTGGGAATACCATTATACCAAACTTATTAACTTATTGTTGTTTTTTGCAAAAAGTGAAGAATTATTGTAATGACATTAGATATATAAATTAGTTTATAATATTAATTCATTTTAAAGTTACGTATAGATTAATTGAAACTAAATATTAAAAAAAGAGTAATTAATATAAAATAAACTAACTAACTAACGTTTACAATAAATACTGACTCACTTTCTTTAAAAATTGACGTAGGTACTTTGCCGAGGTGTTTAGAAGAACAAAAAATAAATAAAATTTAAGAACTAGGTTACGTATTTATACCTATCCCGACTATTTACATAAACTCAAGCCATTTTCCCATGGGGGTAGGCAGAAACAACAGAACGCCTCCTGCTACGATCCCTACATACTCCTTTTGCTTCGTCCTAGTGCATACATCATGAATAAACTCTCTACCAACCCACATAAGGACTGCATGGTGGATTACAGTACAGCCACTGGACACTTTAAACGTACACATCTGGCTGCATCGTTCTCACATAATGTACCATCTCAACATGAATGATGTAACCAAGGTTTTTGTTAAAGTATTCTGATTTAAAAGAGTGTCCATGAAGTTTCTTGCCCGTTCTTCTCCATAGAGATCTACGTTAGGGAATGGACAACTACAGTACTTTCACAGTTTTTGTGCCTTGTGACTGGGACTGTAGCTATATTTTACTGTTATCTTTGTTTCGACAATTCAAAAGTGCCTGTAACTGGCCTACTTGAAATAAATGCTTTGATTTTGATTTTGATTTTGAGCCCTCTCGCCCTCACGAGAGGAGGTTAATGAGGACTGAATAGAATGAATTAAACCTGTGCTATATAAATGATGTTTACTAGGGCACAGCATATATGTTTTTAATGTCCCTATTGTAATACATATCCGTATTTAAACAGAGTGACATTTGCACGTAGTGATTGCGGATGCAATATAATCACAACTCAAATGAAACTCAATCAAATCTAACCGATCGCGTTATAAAATAATGAGAAGCAATTTGCGGCTGGAACAAAAGATTTAACCGTAGATTGTATCTATAATAAAGCCCCTCCCCTAAATTATATAGGTATTTTAAGTATGTTTCCTAACTTCTTTTATTTTTCTACCATTATGTCAACAACACAAAACTTTATTTCAAATAAAGACCGGATATTAAATAATGCTGAAGCGTTGGCTCCTCTGCAATTTTGAGAAATAACGAAAACGGGTACGCGACTTCCTGTGACGTCATAAAGCTACGCGTATCTCGTAGCTGTAGCGCGAAGCGTAGCAATGAGTGACGTCACGAAATCGGGATATGAAGAATACAGGGTACGACAAAAACGACACATTAAAAAGCAAAGAAAATATTCTAATGTCTTGGGTTTCAAATTGCTTTTAGTTCACAATATTATGGAGATGTGGCTCATACGTTGCATTGAATATGAGGTAAGTAGCGCAGACAACGCGGCTAAAGATATTATAATATTATCATTCCTTTATTCATTTTACATACTTACCAATTTACAATATTTTTAAATATTTCTTAAAAAAAAACCATATAAAAAACATTTAAAAATATAAAAAATAGTGTATAAAAATAAAATATTATCATCATTATTTTCAAATGCAATTATTGATTGTGATAAACTATGATGAAACTATTATATGCAAATTTTAACTAAAAATAGTGGCGACTTAAAAAAATATTTCGTATGAGTTATGTAATCGTCTTATTTGAATAATTATGTAAAAGCAACGTCAGTGATAGTAATTCTATTTATAGTGTCAGATGTTGATGACAGTTTATTTCTAGTTTCTCTTATAGTTTCCTGGTAACCTTAGTGTTATGTCGGTTTCGCTTTCTAATGTGGTCTAAACGATTCGGCGATTCTCACACGACACCGCTCGTCTGCGCGGTCGCGCGGAGGCAGTGCAGCGAATGTATTGGCGTGAGCGCCGCGTCCGCGCGGACGATTGGTACGTGTGTAAGGCATCAACGGACTTCATACAAAACAAAGCACCGTAAAATCAGCTTCACTGTCCGACCGCGCGGATGACCAGTGTCGTGTGATAACCGTCTTAGTTTAGCTTTAGATAGTTCGATCAGTCCCTCAAGCTGGGGTACAGTTAAACAAAACGAAAAACAGGGATGTTGAATAATAAACCCTCTAATCTTCAATATCGAAAGCAATACTGGCTTACAGCAAAACTAACACAGTAAACACGAATAGGTTTTGATTTAGTTTGGTCTCTAGATTGCGAAATCTACGTATCTTTTTATAGACTGCGTCCTAAGTATTTATTTTTATAGCCTCTCCACACCTTCCTGTCTAGGAATCCGGTTAAGGACACTTGCCTTACATTTCATACTTCCGATTTGAGAACATTGCTCAAGACCTGTTGCAATTTTATCCGATTTGACACTATAATTAGTGTGGAAACGGAAGGTGCGTACAGCTCGTTTGAAATTGCGAAAAATGACGAGTGTCAGGATCTAGATCCGAAGGAAATGAGAGGGTTTAGACAAACTGGTATTCTGTCAGAGAAGTCGGTGACGGAAAACGAATATTTTAAATGTATGTATTTTATGTTCTTTTTAAAGAAATATTTGAAATGATGTTTTTTTAAACTACCCCACACTATGAATTTCTCTTGTATCGTGGGTGCGATTACAAACTTTTAAACTTAAAAAAGCAAACAGCCAGACTCGGAGCAACCAATCAACAAATCATGTTGAAAGTCATTGTAGGAATACTTAGTACCCCTCAAAAGCTATAATTTTATCATTTGTCCAGGCCATAATGACGTAGGAGAATGAGATGTAAACAAGTTTCCTTCACTTAGATATTGTGTATTGAAATTAGCATCTTGTTTATTAATGTTTGTATGCCAGTTTTTTTTTGGCGAAATGTGAAATAAAATTAAAATTAACAGTAAATTATTTTTACCATCTTATGTACCACATTTACCGCATATAAATAATTTTGAAATGCTTTCGATGTAACGGATGCTGCTGTAATTGAAGGCTTTGATTTATTTAGAGTACGAGTATCTTTAAATTACCTACGTAAAGTTTCACTAAGATTTTATTATAATATAGTTATTGCAATTTTTGCTTGAATAAAGCACATACAATTAGTAAAATTATTCTATTAAAGGCAAAAAATTAGATGTAAACAAGGCAGATAGAGGTAAGTGTCGTCACATAACATGACGTGAATGGCCGCGACAGTCACGGACTTTTCGATATCTCAAATATCTTGCAGGCGGCAACTTCCCATAGGTTTTCATGCTAAACAGAACATAGCTATAATTTTTTTGACGAATTCCTCGTTTGTATTGGTCGTAATTTTCATTATTTATTCAGTATTTCCACTGTCAACAATTGTTCCAGAGGTAACACGGCCAGGTTAGCTTCCGCGGTGCCTTATTGTAACAATTTCAATGTATTATAAATGCGTAATTGTGGAAAGATATTATTGTTACGTGTTTCTATATTCCCTTCCTTAATGGCGACATTGGCGACCTTTATATTTACCTACTATACATCAAGCATTATGTACATCAAACTAAGTAACTTTACGCAAACATTATTGCTGGGAAACGACTTTTTTTTTGGGTACCTACGTTTTACGGTAGGACTCAATGTAACGCCCTCAAAACATTGTGCTGATGGATGGATTGAATAGTACGGGGTCGTGGACGTGTTTAAAGTTCTAACATTGAAAACATGTATTTAAAAAAAAATCTGTGTGTTCTAGAACAAAAAAATGATCGCAATGACGGGGTGAACAAGTGCCTTTCGGCTTCGTTAAGGATCTTGTTACACTCTTCTGACCGCGGTTTCTACCGCATGGAGGTTAAAAATTATCCCACTTACCCAGTACTACCGGAATAAAAAGCATCTTACGTCTTAACCCAGGTCGTTCTACCTATGTATGAGGCAACATCAAAATCCGTGCAGCTGCTTTTTTAGGCGTGAAAAGGTGACAAATAGGGAGACAGAGCTAGTTACTATCGCATTTATAATATTCCTTAGCATGGAATAATAATTCAAGGCCTTGATCCAGCTGCCATGCGAGAGCTTGGCAGATGGATCAAGGGCTTTTTTTTTTTTTTTTTTTTCCGGATGGGAAATCATCAAATGACCCCCCCCACTCTGGGCGGAGCGGAAGGGAGTGTCAGACTTGTACTGACTAAAACCCATCCATGTTCCTTCTTTGCCCTTTGTGTTCCAGGGCTACGGTATCTCTTTCGAACAGTCCCGCAGCCCTGGCAGGCATCGGCCCTTGCGGACCCCTACTTATTTGCTGACATCTCTTTGAGGCGCGCGTGGAACACGACCGCGCCGTCGACACGGCCTGTCGTCATAAGACGGCCGGACGGCGAGCTGGCCCATAACTCGCCGTCCACAGGCCAGCGCCTACGGTGGCCGGGAGCCACCACGTGACCCCCAACGCCCAGGGCGTCTCCCGCGGCGACTGGGACGTGAGGTTCTTTCTCTCTCACGTCCCGCCACCTCCTTCACTAGCATGACTGCTTCGCAGAAGGAGGTGACGGCTTCCCATTCCCTCTCGCTCCGGACCATGGCTTGAACCAAGATGGATCAAGGGCTTGATTCAGAAATCAGTACTTCTGGACACGACACGTATTGTTAGGAGGTTCCTCTCTCAAGAGCCCTGATCACCGGTAGTCGGACCATGTTCCCGATACTGGTGGCTTACTATTTTTTTATATTTTTAAAGGTTTTTTTTATATTATTTTATATTAGAATATTTAAAAATATATTTAATATGTGTAAAAATAAATAAAGGATTTAATACTACAATTAATAATAATTTTATAACTCCATCAAGTTACACAAACATCAATAACTGTCTAAGAATTCACTGTCAGGTATATTTATGAGGTGATAGTTGATATTAAAAACGGTTTTAGTTTTTATGTACACATAATTGATTATTTTACCGTTAGTTGTAGACCATTTTTTGTTAGAATATTTAAAAATATATTTAATATGTGTAAAAATAAATAAAGGATTTAATACCTACTACAATTAATAATAATTTTATAACTCCATCAAGTTACACAAACATCAATAACTGTCTAAGAATTCACTGTCAGGTATATTTATGAGGTGATAGTTGACATTAAAAATGGTTTTAGTTTTTATGTACACATAATTGATTATTTTACCGTTAGTTGTAGACCATTTTTTGTTGGGTCGATTCGCATGCAGAAATTGAAAGAAAATGTCTGTTGTACAAGGAAAACATATTTAAATGATAGGTATCCGAATGTTATAAAGAAATGCAGTATAATTTTTTCAGACTCTAAAACTGTACCTACCAGAAGTAATAATGCACTCGGAGTCCTCATGTTACAAACAATTTAGGTAAACTAAATAAGTGAATTATTATTTCATTAGGTTCAACACTCATCGAACAGTTGGGATTTTTTTTTAAGAAATGACTTTAAATGATACAGACAGCAGAAATAAAACAAAAAGGTTAAAATTTAACGACCGCTGCATTTAATTAATTGAAACCAGAACCAATACAAACTTCTATTATTAATTTTGTTAAATGATTCAGCACCTAAGCCTGACTGTAAATTTTTGAAACGAAATCATTTTACCAGTATAAATTATTGTATCATAAATGAATATTAAATATTCTATGTATAATGAGTTATTTAGAATTAAAATGTCACTTTGCCTCACTGTATAAATGTCACTGAATTGGTAAAAAAACATCTGGTATTATTCTTCGGGTCGAGTCTAAGCGGGTTGAGTGGGCGCGGACCCGAAACTACTTGCGTTCAATCGACTGCACGTCTATGGTAATTATTTAACTTTGACTGCATCTTTATTTTGTAGCTTAGCACTTAATGTCCTACGACTTATGGTTGACCTCGCCTAATATTGATTCAACCGTTCGTGTGTGATAGTACTTTCGCAAAATAAGCTTCGAAATTCGACGCTCAGCGCATCTAAGTTATTGCGTCCTATAGACGTATTCCATCAGATTTGAGTTCAAGGCGACGATTTTGCGTATCTTTATTACTCAAACGTTTCACATTTTGTAATACAGTCGTATTGTGACACTGACTGATAAAAAACTGTTACAAAATACTACTGCGTGATCTATCTACGACGGACAATATTTTACAACAATGGCGTCTGCATTGTTGTACAATATGAACAAAAAAAATACTGTTAAGCAATTTTCGAACATATTTCTTGCTCATTTATATATGTCAATATATTGAACTGTATTTTCATTTTGTTGACACTGAAAAGTAAAAAAAAACCTTTAATTCACGGCGCGCGGCGTGTGGATGTAAAAAAACGCCTTTAATAAAGTGCGCAACCGTCCAATTTTTCAATTATACTTAGTATACTCGTAGGTACTGCTAACGCCCTTTGTGTTTGTTTAGATCCGAACCAAATGATGTCATTCGTAACAAATTTATTTTTAACCCTTTTCATATAAATGTAATATTTCATGTAAGACACGTGTTGTTTATTTGTATTTCTTACGCAAATATCCGTATGTTTTTGGTCATTACTTGGCATTTGTTTAATTTTATCTTGGGAATATTTTTTAAATCATGTTTTTATCAAAAACCATGTATTTCGTATAATTTTATTTGTTAAAACAGTAAACATGACATAGAAATGCCAGATGTTTTAGCAATAAACATAGAATTTAACAATTAATTACCGTGAGTGGTTAAAAGGAAATTTATATTATGCTGTATAGTGTGCTTTGCTTGATCAGTTTTGAATACAAATAAAAAAATAGACAAATGAACTTATACTGTCACTTACGGGGATATCTTCCGTGATTGTTCATTATTTTGAGCTCCCGATATTTCGGCGCTGTTGCAAGCGCCATGATCGCGGGTTGACTGGATATCGGGAGCTCAAAATAATGAACAATCACGGAAGATATCCCGTAAGTGACAGTATAAGTTTAGTTGTAAACCGTGAAAGCTTAAAACAGTGTTTGAATAGACAAATGCTCTAGGACCTAGAATACTCATCCTTTTCTATTCTTGGATTATATTATACAAGTAATAAGAACAGCAAATACACTGTATACCGATGATTTTGAAATAAGGGCAATAGGGCTTTCGGTCAGAAGAGTGTTGCGGTATTTTATGCCGGGTGTACATTGGGCGCGCACAAAAAGAAACACGTTGCTGGAATTGTTTATGATTTTTTTTTTTTATTGTGATATGAATGCTTTGTTAATAATTTTCTACCCTACTTATTATAAAGGAGATAAACATCTTTAACAGTGTATGTTGAAGGAATTTACTTCGTAAACGCAAATACAACTTTTTTAATGCGTTAGGTTGACTTATTTTGATTGATTGCAAAATGAAAAGATACTAAAGACAGAAGATACTGCGTAAAAACTTTGTTTTTGCTAGGTATTAGATCGTAGATCTATGTAAAAATAAGCATTGGATATCAATTGAGGAATGTATCAACTGTTACTGTGAAAGTATGGTTAGTCACCCATCCTAGAGCGTATTTCATCTGCGGTAATGAGGAAAATGTGGATGCGAAGGAATGAGGATAATATGTGAGATACCTTTGAGTATTATTAAAAGAGATGCGGAGGAAGATCGAAGGATCGAAGGACTCTGTGAATGCTGCTATGACTAGAAAGTACACGGTGGAGACTAATATAGAAGTATGGCAGAAGATAGCATGATGTGCTAACCCCAAATAAAATTGGTTTACGGGCAGGAGAGTGCTAACTTGTAGGCAATGAGGCCTAAGGACAGGAGGTGCCAGCCATCCAGTGTAAAAGTTGAAAAAAAACACAACTTATTTGCGATTTTTTTTTATAAAAGCTTTTACATATTGCATACTACATGCTGATTGATGGCTAAAAAGTATAGATACTCAAAATACGCGCTTTGGACGTGGAGTTGCGGACACCAACCAACCCGTTATACAATCCTACTTCTTTCTTTAAAGTGTGGTTGGTGCCTAGCCTGGTGTCAGAGTTTTTATGCCGCCCATGGATGGGCCTCTGACTTGCTTTACATGCCGTCGAGATAAACAACTTAAAGATAAGAATTTTTACTTTGTAATGGAATGTAACGGAATTTTAAAACTTAAAAACAGGATCCTTATCAATGATATTCATTATTCATGGCCTAAAATAATAACTAAGAATCCTTTGGACCTAGGGTGACCAGATGTCTCGTATTTTACCAGTTGTCCCATATTTCAGACACGAATTTTTCATTGTCCCGTTAGTTGGCAAAATTAATACGGGACAGTAGGTACATTGTCCCGTAATTTTATAATGCAATGGCATTTAATTTAGTTATTTAGTTGAATAATCCACATTTTGTAATCCAAATAATTAAAAAATTGTTGATTTATGATTGTGTTAGGTTATTTAGTTGATTCATCATTTGTTTTTTAAAGTCTTTAATTAAGAAATTTTGCAATTGTGTAGGTTATTTAATTGATTAAGTATGCCAAATTATAGTAATAAAAATATAATATTGATTTATAATAAAAAAAACGGCCTGTCCCGTATTTTAACCTCGAATCTCGTATTTTCAATGCAGTTGTCCCATAAAACCGGAAATCAGATCTGGTCACCCTATTTGGACCCATTACTTTAATTGACTTCTATGTCAAACGTAGAACTTTGGTAACGGTACGGTTGGCGTAGTGGCTGAGCGACTGGCTAGCGCTGCGTGTCGCGGGTTCGATCCCGCACAGAACAAATATTTGTATGGATGGCCTGGTAGTTGTCACGGGTCTGGCTGTTTGTGAAACTCACATAGAGTTTAAATGTTTATAAACGCACCCACGATCCAGGAGGAATTTCGAGTGTGTTCTATTTTAAAAAGGAATGAATGAAAGGAACTATTTCGTTTCAAGACATACATAAACAGGGTGTAAACAGATCCTTCACATAGCCCTCAACCAAGCATTCTGTACATCAAACTAAGTAACTTTACGAAAAAATTATTGCTGGGAATCGACTTTTTTTGTGGTGAAAAATCACGTTTTACGGTAGGACTTGATGGAAAACACTCAAAGCATTGTGCATCAGCACACCCGTACTAATCAATCCATCCATCAGGATGGATTGATTAGTACGGGGGTCGTGGAGGTGTGTAAAGTAAAAATGTTACATTAAAAACATGGATTTAAAAAAAAATCTTGTGAAAAAGTTGGAACTTTGACCCCCAATATCTCCGTAACTAGAAGGTTCCCAGGTATGGTCTAGAACAAATAAATAATCGCAAAGACGGGGAGAACAAGTGCCTTTCGGCAATGTTAAGGGTCTTTTTGACGACTTTGGAACCAGAGTAATCTAAATGATATTAACAATGATAAAGAAAAATCATAACTCTTCCATGCCACACTGATCTAAGTGCTATTCAGTGCTTCCTTCCCTGAGGGATCACAACGTGTCACTATAGAATTGGAGCGGTCTGTAAAGTGAAGGTCATGCAACACTGATCTAAGTAATGAGGTGCACTTACATACTGTTGTGCCCTAAATCACTCAGGTTCCAACGACGTCATTTACAACCTTTATAACATATGCAGAGTGAGAGTGGACTGTAACATACGCGTGTTGGTTGGTGGATGCCACCATCATCATCAACCTGGCCTTTTCCAAAATATGTTAGGGTCGGCTTCCAGTCTAACCGGATGCAGCTGAATACCAGTATTAAACATGTAGCGACGGCTTATCTGACCTCCACAACCCAGTTAGTACTGATACCCCTTGGTGAATGTGGCTTATTCGTCAACTGGTGAGTGTGACAGGCGCGCGTGCGCGCGAGTCAACTCGCGCGCACCTGTGTTGGAGGTGCGGAATGCGACGAGGGGGATGCGGCCGACGGCGCGACGAATGATACCCAAGTGTGCTATCCAGCGTTGTCAGAATGTTACTTTTGTAACATTTTATGTTACTTGTGAACTTCTCATGTTACCTCCATGTTTTAGTTTAAAGTCAAGTCTTATAAAATATCCTATACATTTAATGTAGGTACCTTTATTATACATTTTATTAGAAGTTTTTGTAGCTGCCTGTACATCTGACGTATTAAACGTCAGATTTTCAAGGTCGAGTGAATTGACGACAAAAAAAGTAGGTAAAATCGGAAGGTACCCGCGCGAGTTTCACACTCACCATGTCTTCTGAATTTTGGTTCTAGGTTTCTTTACGATGTTTTCCTTAAGGTTGCACCTTCTTGGATAAAAAAAAAAAACAAGCAAAAGCTAACTACTTTAGTTTCGTCTACTTTTGACATACCTACTGTGGTTCAATGATACAAGGTCGAAGAAATAAAATTGAGTTAATGGATTTTTGGTTTTTTGAGTTAAAAAAAAACAAATTTGACATTACTGTTTGTTTCATTTTATTTTTAAACCAGACAAGCAACAGGTTTTGTTATTAACTTAATTTGACTCTGAATTTGAATGTATTTAGATATATGCAGAATATAGCATATACCTACATCACAGCATCCCAAACCAAAATTTTATTAAAGTTTTATGTTGATTTTATAGTTTTCAAAAAACGACGGCTTATGACTTTGAACCAAAACACGTTAATATCTATTTATTTTTATTTGTGTTGAAATCATCTACCTACATTTTGGAATTCAAAACGCAATTAATACAAAGTTCATTTCCTTTTGTTTTTTTTTTACGTGAATTTTTTTGTTCGCGATTTAAATTTTGCGGTCATCTATTTTCAAAGTCGTAGGAAAGTCACAAAAATCGACCTTACAAGAGAATAACAATACGGGCTTCTTCTCTTTTTATTTTGCACAACTACACGGTGTTAGTGACTTTGTCGGGGAAACTGTAACCACGACTTCAGCACATTTTTTTAGACAGCGTATAAACTTTTTGTCAATTATTAAATAAATATCATCTGCTCTACGAGCTCGTGGCTAAATGATAACAACCGCTCGGGTCGATCTTCAGGTTAAGCCTCGCTTGCCTAGGTTGGTCCGTGAATGGTTGACCACCCATTACATACCGAGTTTCCTTCGTGCCTCTGAAAACACTTTAAGCCGTTGGTCCCGGCTGCTATTTATAGATCTTTGACAGTCGTTACAGGTAGTCAGTAGCCCAAAAAGTCTGACAACCAGTCTTTCCAAGGGGTATCGTATTACCCAGTACTAACTTAGTTGTGGGAGTCAGATAGGTGGGCAGTCGCTCCATGTAAAGTACTGGTATTCAGCTGCATCCGGTTAGACTGGTAGCCGACCCCAACACAGTTGGGAAAGACTAGGCAGATGATGGTGTTCTACACATTGTGACCGTTTAGTTAAGTATTTTTCTTTTGAAAGGCAGTCTAGAGACAAGTGCCAAATTTGGATAATAGCTAGAACTTTGATAGCCCATCGTTAACCACACCTGCCCATATACCTCTGAAAGGACTGACTATATAACTCATAGCTGCCAAATACCAAAGTTAATTGCAATAGGAACTTGTGTAAATTGCTTTATCTACTGGTTTTCGTAATATTGTCTATCAGATTGCGACCGTACACACTCATAGTGGGAACTGGCTGAACTTAAGCAATGTTTGTTCGTTTGTGTATGGTGTTACTCAAAAACTTTTTGCAATGTTTCGATGCAATGAACCTTCGGTCGTGGTTGGTCAAATAAACAGAAATAAACCATTACAAACTATCTGGCTATGATTTCTTTCGACACTTCACAATATGGCGATCGTCAATTAAAATCTCTTTACTGAATATTCATTAAGTACATAAATAAACAAACTTTTTGTACAATCGGGTGGTTTAAAAATTACTTAGTAAGTAATTTTTAAATAAGAGGTTAATTTTATTTGTTAAAACAGTAAACATGACATAGAAATGCCAGATGTTTTAGCAATAAACATAGAATTTAACAATTAATTACCGTGAGTGGTTAAAAGGAAATTTATATTATGCTGTATAGTGTGCTTTGCTTGATCAGTTTTGAATACAAATAAAAAAATAGACAAATGAACTTATACTGTCACTTACGGGGATATCTTCCGTGATTGTTCATTATTTTGAGCTCCCGATATTTCGGCGCTGTTGCAAGCGCCATGATCGCGGGTTGACTGGATATCGGGAGCTCAAAATAATGAACAATCACGGAAGATATCCCGTAAGTGACAGTATAAGTTTAGTTGTAAACCGTGAAAGCTTAAAACAGTGTTTGAATAGACAAATGCTCTAGGACCTAGAATACTCATCCTTTTCTATTCTTGGATTATATTATACAAGTAATAAGAACAGCAAATACACTGTATACCGATGATTTTGAAATAAGGGCAATAGGGCTTTCGGTCAGAAGAGTGTTGCGGTATTTTATGCCGGGTGTACATTGGGCGCGCACAAAAAGAAACACGTTGCTGGAATTGTTTATGATTTTTTTTTTTTATTGTGATATGAATGCTTTGTTAATAATTTTCTACCCTACTTATTATAAAGGAGATAAACATCTTTAACAGTGTATGTTGAAGGAATTTACTTCGTAAACGCAAATACAACTTTTTTAATGCGTTAGGTTGACTTATTTTGATTGATTGCAAAATGAAAAGATACTAAAGACAGAAGATACTGCGTAAAAACTTTGTTTTTGCTAGGTATTAGATCGTAGATCTATGTAAAAATAAGCATTGGATATCAATTGAGGAATGTATCAACTGTTACTGTGAAAGTATGGTTAGTCACCCATCCTAGAGCGTATTTCATCTGCGGTAATGAGGAAAATGTGGATGCGAAGGAATGAGGATAATATGTGAGATACCTTTGAGTATTATTAAAAGAGATGCGGAGGAAGATCGAAGGATCGAAGGACTCTGTGAATGCTGCTATGACTAGAAAGTACACGGTGGAGACTAATATAGAAGTATGGCAGAAGATAGCATGATGTGCTAACCCCAAATAAAATTGGTTTACGGGCAGGAGAGTGCTAACTTGTAGGCAATGAGGCCTAAGGACAGGAGGTGCCAGCCATCCAGTGTAAAAGTTGAAAAAAAACACAACTTATTTGCGATTTTTTTTTATAAAAGCTTTTACATATTGCATACTACATGCTGATTGATGGCTAAAAAGTATAGATACTCAAAATACGCGCTTTGGACGTGGAGTTGCGGACACCAACCAACCCGTTATACAATCCTACTTCTTTCTTTAAAGTGTGGTTGGTGCCTAGCCTGGTGTCAGAGTTTTTATGCCGCCCATGGATGGGCCTCTGACTTGCTTTACATGCCGTCGAGATAAACAACTTAAAGATAAGAATTTTTACTTTGTAATGGAATGTAACGGAATTTTAAAACTTAAAAACAGGATCCTTATCAATGATATTCATTATTCATGGCCTAAAATAATAACTAAGAATCCTTTGGACCTAGGGTGACCAGATGTCTCGTATTTTACCAGTTGTCCCATATTTCAGACACGAATTTTTCATTGTCCCGTTAGTTGGCAAAATTAATACGGGACAGTAGGTACATTGTCCCGTAATTTTATAATGCAATGGCATTTAATTTAGTTATTTAGTTGAATAATCCACATTTTGTAATCCAAATAATTAAAAAATTGTTGATTTATGATTGTGTTAGGTTATTTAGTTGATTCATCATTTGTTTTTTAAAGTCTTTAATTAAGAAATTTTGCAATTGTGTAGGTTATTTAATTGATTAAGTATGCCAAATTATAGTAATAAAAATATAATATTGATTTATAATAAAAAAAACGGCCTGTCCCGTATTTTAACCTCGAATCTCGTATTTTCAATGCAGTTGTCCCATAAAACCGGAAATCAGATCTGGTCACCCTATTTGGACCCATTACTTTAATTGACTTCTATGTCAAACGTAGAACTTTGGTAACGGTACGGTTGGCGTAGTGGCTGAGCGACTGGCTAGCGCTGCGTGTCGCGGGTTCGATCCCGCACAGAACAAATATTTGTATGGATGGCCTGGTAGTTGTCACGGGTCTGGCTGTTTGTGAAACTCACATAGAGTTTAAATGTTTATAAACGCACCCACGATCCAGGAGGAATTTCGAGTGTGTTCTATTTTAAAAAGGAATGAATGAAAGGAACTATTTCGTTTCAAGACATACATAAACAGGGTGTAAACAGATCCTTCACATAGCCCTCAACCAAGCATTCTGTACATCAAACTAAGTAACTTTACGAAAAAATTATTGCTGGGAATCGACTTTTTTTGTGGTGAAAAATCACGTTTTACGGTAGGACTTGATGGAAAACACTCAAAGCATTGTGCATCAGCACACCCGTACTAATCAATCCATCCATCAGGATGGATTGATTAGTACGGGGGTCGTGGAGGTGTGTAAAGTAAAAATGTTACATTAAAAACATGGATTTAAAAAAAAATCTTGTGAAAAAGTTGGAACTTTGACCCCCAATATCTCCGTAACTAGAAGGTTCCCAGGTATGGTCTAGAACAAATAAATAATCGCAAAGACGGGGAGAACAAGTGCCTTTCGGCAATGTTAAGGGTCTTTTTGACGACTTTGGAACCAGAGTAATCTAAATGATATTAACAATGATAAAGAAAAATCATAACTCTTCCATGCCACACTGATCTAAGTGCTATTCAGTGCTTCCTTCCCTGAGGGATCACAACGTGTCACTATAGAATTGGAGCGGTCTGTAAAGTGAAGGTCATGCAACACTGATCTAAGTAATGAGGTGCACTTACATACTGTTGTGCCCTAAATCACTCAGGTTCCAACGACGTCATTTACAACCTTTATAACATATGCAGAGTGAGAGTGGACTGTAACATACGCGTGTTGGTTGGTGGATGCCACCATCATCATCAACCTGGCCTTTTCCAAAATATGTTAGGGTCGGCTTCCAGTCTAACCGGATGCAGCTGAATACCAGTATTAAACATGTAGCGACGGCTTATCTGACCTCCACAACCCAGTTAGTACTGATACCCCTTGGTGAATGTGGCTTATTCGTCAACTGGTGAGTGTGACAGGCGCGCGTGCGCGCGAGTCAACTCGCGCGCACCTGTGTTGGAGGTGCGGAATGCGACGAGGGGGATGCGGCCGACGGCGCGACGAATGATACCCAAGTGTGCTATCCAGCGTTGTCAGAATGTTACTTTTGTAACATTTTATGTTACTTGTGAACTTCTCATGTTACCTCCATGTTTTAGTTTAAAGTCAAGTCTTATAAAATATCCTATACATTTAATGTAGGTACCTTTATTATACATTTTATTAGAAGTTTTTGTAGCTGCCTGTACATCTGACGTATTAAACGTCAGATTTTCAAGGTCGAGTGAATTGACGACAAAAAAAGTAGGTAAAATCGGAAGGTACCCGCGCGAGTTTCACACTCACCATGTCTTCTGAATTTTGGTTCTAGGTTTCTTTACGATGTTTTCCTTAAGGTTGCACCTTCTTGGATAAAAAAAAAAAACAAGCAAAAGCTAACTACTTTAGTTTCGTCTACTTTTGACATACCTACTGTGGTTCAATGATACAAGGTCGAAGAAATAAAATTGAGTTAATGGATTTTTGGTTTTTTGAGTTAAAAAAAAACAAATTTGACATTACTGTTTGTTTCATTTTATTTTTAAACCAGACAAGCAACAGGTTTTGTTATTAACTTAATTTGACTCTGAATTTGAATGTATTTAGATATATGCAGAATATAGCATATACCTACATCACAGCATCCCAAACCAAAATTTTATTAAAGTTTTATGTTGATTTTATAGTTTTCAAAAAACGACGGCTTATGACTTTGAACCAAAACACGTTAATATCTATTTATTTTTATTTGTGTTGAAATCATCTACCTACATTTTGGAATTCAAAACGCAATTAATACAAAGTTCATTTCCTTTTGTTTTTTTTTTACGTGAATTTTTTTGTTCGCGATTTAAATTTTGCGGTCATCTATTTTCAAAGTCGTAGGAAAGTCACAAAAATCGACCTTACAAGAGAATAACAATACGGGCTTCTTCTCTTTTTATTTTGCACAACTACACGGTGTTAGTGACTTTGTCGGGGAAACTGTAACCACGACTTCAGCACATTTTTTTAGACAGCGTATAAACTTTTTGTCAATTATTAAATAAATATCATCTGCTCTACGAGCTCGTGGCTAAATGATAACAACCGCTCGGGTCGATCTTCAGGTTAAGCCTCGCTTGCCTAGGTTGGTCCGTGAATGGTTGACCACCCATTACATACCGAGTTTCCTTCGTGCCTCTGAAAACACTTTAAGCCGTTGGTCCCGGCTGCTATTTATAGATCTTTGACAGTCGTTACAGGTAGTCAGTAGCCCAAAAAGTCTGACAACCAGTCTTTCCAAGGGGTATCGTATTACCCAGTACTAACTTAGTTGTGGGAGTCAGATAGGTGGGCAGTCGCTCCATGTAAAGTACTGGTATTCAGCTGCATCCGGTTAGACTGGTAGCCGACCCCAACACAGTTGGGAAAGACTAGGCAGATGATGGTGTTCTACACATTGTGACCGTTTAGTTAAGTATTTTTCTTTTGAAAGGCAGTCTAGAGACAAGTGCCAAATTTGGATAATAGCTAGAACTTTGATAGCCCATCGTTAACCACACCTGCCCATATACCTCTGAAAGGACTGACTATATAACTCATAGCTGCCAAATACCAAAGTTAATTGCAATAGGAACTTGTGTAAATTGCTTTATCTACTGGTTTTCGTAATATTGTCTATCAGATTGCGACCGTACACACTCATAGTGGGAACTGGCTGAACTTAAGCAATGTTTGTTCGTTTGTGTATGGTGTTACTCAAAAACTTTTTGCAATGTTTCGATGCAATGAACCTTCGGTCGTGGTTGGTCAAATAAACAGAAATAAACCATTACAAACTATCTGGCTATGATTTCTTTCGACACTTCACAATATGGCGATCGTCAATTAAAATCTCTTTACTGAATATTCATTAAGTACATAAATAAACAAACTTTTTGTACAATCGGGTGGTTTAAAAATTACTTAGTAAGTAATTTTTAAATAAGAGGTTAATTTATAAAACTTTTTATGAAAAAAAAAATCTAATTCATTATGTCAATAGGTTCATTATATAAAAACTTGTTTACGTCAAAATGCAAGTCATTAATTTTTATGATTAACTTTTAATAGGAAGTACGTTTACATATTCATAACTTACGTAGGTAAAGGATTATTCATGAAAATCCGGTATTTTTGAGATTAGATTTTTTCACTTCCATCCATTTTGTTTAAGCAAATATTCGCGTTTCACCAAATATTAAAGTGCAATTTGCAGGATTTTTCACCTTGATGAAAATCGGAACGTACCTTTTCAGAAGTGATATTCTTTCTGCTATTGAAACTAGAAAATTGTTTATTATCCTGGTACAAGTAAGAGCAAGTAGCATCAGCAGGTACAGGTATACTCAAGAGATGTTATAAGTGGCTTATAATATTACCTAAAACTATGTAGTTAACATATCTAGTATTGTTGCTAGTAAGCCTCAAGCCTGCATCTTGAGCCACGAACTAATATTATTAACGATTTGAATCGAATAATCTGTTTAAAAAATACATGTTTTAACCATTGCTCAAGCATGTATAAATAACTAAACCTGTTAGATTTCGCACTATTCTTTCTCCACTCGAGAGTATTTTTAAACTAATTAGCATTGTTCTAGAATAATAAACGTGCCATTGCCTATTGCACTTTCACTTCCTTGACTTAAGAAGGACAAACAATTCGGAATTTTTAAACTGTTTATAAATGTATTATTTTATGATAACGTAAAGCAGGTGCAGTGTTTTACTATTAGACTGCTTTTGTTTAACATGAAAACTGCAAAAAAAACAGACACCCGAAAAAAAACACAAACATCTCTAAAATAACCCTACTTTCGTAAGTCGGTAACTTTGTTTGTGTCATTGACTTTTTTGCCACCGACTTCCGAAAGTAAAGTTATTATAGACATAGTACAAGTTCATGAAAAAAAAGTTGCTGGTGAAATACAAAACCTCCTACTTTTTTTACAAATCGGTTAATGACACAGATCTTTATTTTCGTTAGTACAAGAGGTTACTGTTCGGTTGCTGCCACTGACAAGTCTGTCAAATAACAGTGATTGTTATTTTAATTAAAACAAGGTTTTTGTTAGTTTGTTGCTGTCAGACGTAAACAAACTGTGAAAGGACTGTAGTTTGTTTGGCAAACTTATGTTCTGTAATTTTTTGTGAAATGCGCACTGGTCAGCTTAACCAAGATAGCCATTATTGCAACTATCTTAAAAAGTATATAATTATGAGGCAATTTTAGAAGTGTACCATGAAGTCTGTTACCTACTTGGGCAATGTGAGACAAGGTTGAACTTTTGCACAGTAGATAATTTATCAGTGAGCATATTAACTGATTATTGAATTAAGTCATCAAAGTTACAAACGTTAATAGGTAGTAAATAATGCCCTCTATGCGAAATGATTACGCACTTACGGTCTTTGACTTTAAAGGCTGAAATAGACGTTCAAATGCATTTTTTTTTTTTTATTATTTATAAATAATTACAGTGAGTATTAACATTGCAAGGTGAAGAGCTCGTGACTAAATAATAACAGCCGCTTGGATCGATCTTCAGGCAAGCCGCGCTGGCCTAGGTTGGTCTGTGGATGAGTGACCACCCATTATACATACCAAGTTTCCTTCCGTGCTTCGGAAAGCACGTTAAGCCGTTGGTCCCGGCTAGTGTTGCCCAAATTCAGTCTTGGTCTTGCAGTCTTGGTCTTGTTCTTGCGTTTTTGCAAGACCAAGACCAAGAACAAGACCGCGTATTTTTAGCAAGACCAAGACCAAGACTGACCGTGCAAGACTTGAGCAAGAACAAGACATAGCCTGCAAGACTCTTGCGTCTTGCAGCTAGGACTTAGCGCTATTTCACTGAGTAGTTAGGTGTAACAGTTCGGTGTATAGGTAGGTACGCTTAGGAATTCTATGAGACGCAAAAAACTGTATCAAAGAATATGAAAAACTGGACCTATGCGCATTACGACTAATACCATAAACATAGCGAATAAAAAAATATCTATTAAAATCAAACTGAGTGCATGCATAGTTATGTTTTAACCATCGGCACTTTGATAATGCAGCATCAAAGATTTTGTACTTACTTCTCAAAGAAATTTGCCGCTTTTCGGAAGTACATGGTTATGATACACGCGCCGGCGGCTTCTTTTGAAATCTAAAACAATCGTTGCCGCCACGCCGAAATCATAACATTTGTATTTGTGTGTTTTTGACACTATTTGATTGCCGCCATAGGGCGTAGGTATACTCATGCAAAATAATTTCGAATTTTTTTAAGAGTACCTACAGGTGTTCCAAAGAATAAATAAGTTTCAGAGTGCTTAGAATGAAAATGAATACATTATACTGATCACGCAAGTAGTATTATGATTAGGATAAAATGGTAAGGATAGGTAGTAGATGTCATATTAATTCATTCTAGTAAGTATATATTATAATATTGATTACTTATATGGTTTTAAACTAATTACTTAGGTACTATTATTGTACATTTAGTCATTATATTTCTTAAGTTTTTACAAGAAAAAATAGCAAAAAAGTGTTCAAATATCACCCGTTTAATAAATATTGTAGCCACTTTTAAATATACTTGAAACGTGTAAAAAAATTCTACAAAACTAATAAAATAATATAAAAAGCGTAGGTACTTACCTACTAATAAAATAAAAAGCCTGCGATAAGAGTTTTGTATTACTTACCAGCCCGAATATCTCTGAGAGAGATGATGAGAGTAAGTATTTACTAGCTGTGCCCGCGACTTCGTCCACGAGGAATAGTAACTTTGGAGGTATAGTGACGTTCAGGACTTATTTATTTATTTTAAAACTTCTGTCATCAAACATACAAACGAACTCTTCAGCTTTATAATATTAGTATAGATGTACGCCAAAACATTCACTTATATGTAAAGAATAGTGATTGGCACTAATTCTATTTTATTCACGCGTCGCGTCTGTACAAGTAGGTAATATTTAGTGTGTGTTTGTACGCCGCACGCGGCATTGTTTGATTTGCGGCGGCATCCTTTTCATAGAGCCGGCACGTGGCGAGGCGGCGCGGTAGAAAGCAAGGAAACGTACTATAAATAAAGGAATTATTTTAATTCCAGTCATTTCCAATTGAGCTGTGCTTCGAGTCTAACTTAATAATTGTTTTTACTAATTCTCGTTGTTTTCTAAAAACGTATCACGTGTACAATTTAATATGAGTGACGAAGATTCAAATTATTCTAGTCCGAGTAACGAGAGTTTGAGTCACAGATCTAAAAGACCCAAAAGCAAATTTGAGGAGTTTTTCGAAATAATTCATGCATCCCAAACTGCCTTCTGTAAATTGTGCCAACATAAAAAGATTGAAATAAAAATGAAAAACAGAAACACTTCAGGCTTAAGGAAACATCTAATATCTTTTCACAAAAAGGAATCAGAAATATTTCTTCCTGTTAAACCAAAATTAAGTGGAGATATCACAAGCTTTTTAGTAACCGCTGGAAGAAGTGGACAGGTAAGAATATTTTTTTAACAGTTAAAAGAATTTTAACTCCGCGTAGCTATTCATGCGATACTTTCAAAAACGCCATTAACTTACGTAAGTATTTTTGAGTTAGTGGTGTTTTCATCTAGGGGTGCGACATATTAAGTATGTAATTATCGTCTTAAATATTTTTTATAAACACCCATATTTTCTTTTAATCGGCCAGTAACAACTAAGTACTTTATTTTGGTAAATTACAGTACAGTGCAACCTTAATATAACAAATATCAATTTAACGATTTTCTCGATTTAACAACAACAAACCTCCTCCTCTTATACGCTCAAACCTAGTATGTTTTAAATAATAACACAAGATTTATTGTTTTGTTTCAGTCGGAAAACAGCAGTGACAACATCACGACAGCTACAGTTGATTGGGTGGTGAAAAAATATCTTCCCTTCTCATTTTTCGATGACGAAGCTACACAAGTATATTTTCGACGTACTTGCCCTAATATGGTGTTTCCTTAAAGGTCTACACTTAGAAGGAAAGTCAAAGAGCGATTTGAAGAGCTCCAATTGAATCTCAAGGAACGACTTCAACAATTATCATCTAAAATGTCTTTTACCATTGATGGGTGGACGTCAATTGCTGGTAGGAGTTACTACGGGGTTACTATTCATTATATAGACAACGAATGGAAGTATCAATCTGTAGTTCTTGATTTTATACCATCACGCGGTCGACATACTGGGGAAGATATTGCAACGATTTTCCATGAATGTTTATTGGAATATGGCATAATTGATAAAATACAAGGTATCACGGTCGACAACGCAACTGCAAATACCAAATTTATGTATGAACTGGGCAAACAGCTGCCGCCACACTTTGATTCAGACAATCAACATTTCCGGTGCTTTGCTCACATTTTAAACCTTGGTGTACAAGATTTATTAAAGACCTTATCATTACACTGTGAGTCTGACACTAACGCGCAAGATCAGCAGTACGAAGACTATGCAGACGAAACTGAGGATGAGGAAGATGATGAATCTGCACCAAATATTGCTGACTCGCGTACATCTGTAACAAAGTTACGCAGTATTTCCAGTAAAATAAAAAGAAGTGAGATAGTGAAGAAGAAGTTTCAGTCTGCTTGTGAAGCAGCTGGCGTGCCATCAAATCTAAATGCCATTCTTGACTGTCCAACGAGATGGAATTCCACACATGACATGATTGGATTTGGTTTAAAAGTGAGAGCGGGCATTGACATATTGTGCAGTTCTGTCACCGAATTAAATGATTTTCAAATCACAGCTAATGAATGGCAGGTACTCGAAAAATTACATAAATTTCTAATAAACTTTAAACTTTTAAGTACAAAACTTGGTGGAGAAAAATATGTTACATTACCGCTAGTCACTGTATCATTCAATCTCTTGCTAGATAAAATTGAATCCATGGTAAAACAGGTAGATGAGAAACCTAATCGATCTGAAGTGGATGAAAGGCTCATTCTAGCTTTCCAAGCAGCTCGAGACAAAATGCTTAAACATTACAAGAAGAGCAACTGGATTTATTGTACTTCTTTAATTTTAGACCCAAGGCATAAGGCTCAGACTTTTGACCTGACAATGTGGGGGAAGCAACTTAAAACAGAAAGTCTGCGCAAGTTCAATGAACTTTATGAAGAATATAAAAGTCTACACTCACTGAACAAATCTCTGGAATTACCAGAAAAAGAAAATAAAGTATGTGATGAAGATGAAGACGTAATAGACTTTGATAAACTCTATGAATGTCCCTCGACGTCATCTGGATCTTGTCTTCAAGGCTTAGTGATAGACGAGTTGGAGGAGTACCTGAGAAAACCAAGAACTGCCAGCTCGGAAGACATTTTAGATTGGTGGAGGACGCATGAGACAGAGTATCCGATTTTATCGAAAATGGCCCGTGATTTTCTCTCAATACCTGCAACTTCAGTACCTGCTGAGAGGTTATTTTCTAAAGCATCATTAGTAATTAGAAAACATAGAAATAGGTTAAGTGATGAGTCAGCCAGATGGTTACTTTGTATTAATTCTTGGTCAAAAAAATTGATATAAAGTATCATAACCTAATGATAAAGCTGTTGATTTGTGTTGTATTTTATTTTTTATTCAAATAAATGATAAATCGTAAAACTCTTTTATTAAATTTCTTATAAGTTGAGGGTTCAATCTCTTTCTAGACAGATAAGTATTGTTCTTTAAAATACAGTCAAGTTATTGTAATTAATTTGTTTTTTTACATGTTTTAGCAAATGTAAGCTTATAAATCATAAATGTTTATTAAGAAACAGTTACTTCCATGGAAAACGACATATAGGTCAGTTGATTTTTCGAATTTCTTATCAAATCTTCAGTTATTTATTAATCTGCTTGATCTTTACTATGGCTATGTTAATTCAAGCTCACAATGTTCCAATTCTAATACGTTTTTCTAAGATTTAAAGTAAACTTTAATAAATAGTAATAGACTAATAGGTAATTGCAAGACTTGCAAGACTCTTGCTGCAAGACCAAGACCAAGACCAAGACTGGGAGCGCAAGACCAAGACCAAGACCAAGACCAGGTGTATTGGCGCAAGACCAAGACCAAGACTGGCTAAGTCTCGTCTTGTTCTTGCATTTGGGCAACACTAGTCCCGGCTGTCATACTATTTATGACAAACGGCATATTGTATATTTTATTTAGGGATTTCAATTTTATGGCATGTGATATTATGTGATATTAAGTTCGGGTAAGTTATCATTCGGCCAAATGATGATTAGAACATAAAAAAAATATGGCACTTTAGATTATGTATAAAAAAGTTAGGGATCACAATAGAGAACCCCTACCGATAATAATAAAATATAACAGCCTTATCAAACGAATCCTATCGTAACCAATGTATTGTCCTTTCGTTTCCTTTGTAATTTGGACATTAGTGTTAACAAAGTGAGCGAGAAGTTTGAGTGCGTAATTAATTTATTTGTACTGTAATTAGAATTGCTGGTATGCCCTTGAGTAGTGAGTGATGTTGCTCTTCGATTTACGGCAATCGTTGCCATGGTTACCACACAATGTTTGGGTATGTGTGTAAGCCAGTAAAATAGTTAGTATGTAGTTTACTAGCTTGTGAAAGCGAGTAATGTTTTAAAGAGCTCTGTCGGTAAGAAGTGGTATTGAACCTGCTTTTACTGCAATAGGTACGAAAACACAGTGATCAAAGACAATTATATATATTATTTATTTAAACTTCATGTACAGTAGTGGTACGTAGGCGGACTTAATGCCACAAGGCATTCTCTGCCAGTCAACCTTTGGGTTAAATAAGAAAACATTGTGATTGTGTGTGTGTTGTGTGATGTTCTTATATTTTATATTTAGGTTAAGACATTCATACCATACATGTTAATCTCTTCCTGTTAACACACTACTGTCTTTTCTTTTTTTAATTTTGCCTTTCGCAGGCCAACTCGTAGAAATATTTTTTTTGAAAAAAGCTGTGCCTTTGTTCTCTAAGTTATGTTATGTTGTTTCCTTATGTTCACTCTTGTGTGTACATAAATGATACAATAAATAAGTACAAACAATCACCAACTACAAAATCGAACAGAAACACACAAATTATATTATTTAAAATGATAAAGTAATCAATATGTAAACTGGTTCGAGGTGGCGCAGGAGAACAGTACCTGGAAGGATATGTGGGAGGCCTTTGCTCAGCAGTGGGTCATACAAGGCTATTAAAAAAAAAAATACATACTGGGTGGAAATGGTTACCACGTATTCAGTACATCATTCTGAGACCCCACTCAAAATGTATGGAACAGCTGATTTAAAAAAAAAAATAACCGATGAAAAATTTGTAAGTGGGCTCAGAATGATGTACCACCCTGTATATCTCTATCTGAATCGGATTTTACGAAGCTGACACTCTGCGTCATTCCTATAGCAGAGCTATGAACCTAGACAAGACAGACATTCGTAAAGTCACCAACAATTTTTTATTTTTTAAGCCGTGCATTGTCACAGCAGGCCGTAATTATTCTTATCTCATTGGTAATGATCAAATAACAGTTACAAGATTCTTTAGCATAATTAAATCTACGGTAAAAACAATGGAATTCTTTGCGTATCGGCGTCGTTAACATTATTTTAATTTAACTAGATTTTTTATTACCTTATTTAGTTATGAGAGCGTAAAAAAACTTTCATCATCATTCTCTTGCCCTTATCCCAATTCATTTGAGGTCGGCGCAGCATGTCTTCTTCTTCCATACTTCTCTATTACTCGTCATCTCGCCAGACACCTCCTTTCTTGCCATATCATTCTTTACACAGTCAATCCATCGTTTCTTTGGTCTTCCTCTACTCATATACCCATCCACATTCATACTCAAAACTTTCCTCACAACATTTCCCTCATTCCTCCGCATCACATGCCCATACCACGACAACCGATTACCACACAACTTTTCAGTCACCGGCGCCACTTTCAAACTTCTTCTTATATACTCATTTCTTATTTTATCCATTCGCGTAACACCACACATCCCCCTTAGCATTCTCAGCTCAGCCACATGCAAATGCCTTTCATTCATCCCTTTTGTGGCCCAACATTCTGATCCATACAAGACAGCAGGTCTAACCATTGTTTTATAAATCTTCCCCTTAAGTTTAAGGGGAATGCGGGAGTCGCAGCATTGTTCCGCGTAAAAAAACTTTATCTTTTGGAATAAATTCCTTGTAATTATTTGTTTTTAAGAAAAATACAGTAAGTATGAAGATAAGCGCTATAATCAAGTGTAAAAGTACCTACAAATGCAGGTAATAATTGATTAATGGAATCATGATATGATTCAATTCATTTAGATGTCTTATAGGTTACTAAAAAACTAATTATAATACAAGAAACAATCAACTGATATCTACGAAGTGATTAATTACATGAATGACTGAACAATTGTATTTTATGCCATAAAAAAATATATAGATTACTCACTTACATTTAAAAAAAACAGTAGCCCGATGATAGACGTGCATTTGTTTTTTTTTTTTGTATTCCACCGACTATGCAAATTAAATGCCTGTTTAATTTTTTTGTTTCCATTCTTGAAAACCTAATGGTGTTTACATGACAAAAACAAGACAGTCAAATAAGCAAAAAAAATTAAGTGCGTGCCATTAGGAGTATGAATGAGGCTGTAGAGCGCTAGTGTTACGTTATTGCCCGAAAGAAGAGGGGCAAAGGGTTGTAAAAAAAGGATCGCAGCATTTATTGCTAATGCTTATGAAGCAACTTGAATGATTTAACAAACGACTGTGTTAGAATCCCCAAATGGAGCCCATGTTTTTTTATTCAAAACAAAAACATTTTTTTTATAATTTGCTTAAAATCCGAACCGCATAATGATTCATTGTTCGAATAATTAGTTGACATCGTGTTTCTTTAAAATGCACGTTTTTTACATTATTTTGCATTGACTGCGACTTTTAACAGGTGGCTTAATATGAGAGTAAAACACGTTTTTAGGTTTCTTACATCCTGGAATAACACACTCTACACTTCATCTTATTCATACTCTTACTCATATTCTAATCTTGATTATACTTACCTTTATGGCATCAAATAGAGGAAAAATACCATGTTTTAAGGTAAACGAAAGCTAAGCTACCTAGGTAAATACACACTATTAAACTATGCCGTAGTACATTTTGTACCAGTTTGGTGTCACGGTATGCACGACCACAAACAATTGTGGTTCTATGATGACTTAGCGTTACGTACTTATTTGGCCTCGGCAAATAAGAAGCGAAACCCGTGCAGTTTTTGTAGTATCTGTGGTAGATTTTTAAGCAAATTTTTTACCTGCTGAATTGATCTTGTTCGTTAATAGGACGGTAGCTTCTGTAGAATAAAGTTTTACATAACCCGTCAACTAGGCAGGTTCCGGTGTTAATACATTCTGTCTGCCTATTTTATTATAACTTCTGATTTTAAACACTATTTTTAGAAACAGCAAGCTTTGGAATTAAATCTGAAATATTCAATAAGGCTTTTAAAACTTATACTGTCACTTACGCGATATCTTCCGTGATTGTTCATTAGTTTGAGCTCCCAATATTTCGACGCTGGTGCAAGTGCCATGAAGACTTTTTAATTTTTAGTCTAATTAAGCACTTATGTTAAAATAAACTGCAAAATATGATAGTACGATTTGTTGTTCCTGGCCAGAAAAACTACAAAAAAAAATGTCACTCGTTGATGGCGAATGTTCATAAAAGACGCTCGATTGAACTCATGAACGAGAACACAAAATAAAAGAAACAAACACTCAACAAAGCTAGTGAAAGTGAGATACTCAGTTTTCACATGCATGACCTCAAAGATCAATGCTTCACGGTTTAACTATAATGACAGTACGCCTGGTAGCATTATTAGGGTTCCGTTGCCAAATCTAAAGCTTTCACGGTTTAAAACTAAACTTATACTGTCACTTACGGGATATCTTCCGTGATTATCAATATCGGGAGCTCAAAATAATTGATATTTATTTTGTATACGTTTGGCAAAAACGGAACCCTTATACGAGTATATTCATCCTGTCTGTATGTCTGTCTGTTTTTATATATTATTTAGATGTATAAATAAAAATCAATATCTTCATGAATCAAGGAACATCGCTTGAGTATGGCTAGATCAATTTGGCAGATTTTTATTTGTTGTGTTCGTAAATAAAGCACAAGGTTTGTACGACAAAAACATTTTTTTTCTCTAATCTTCCGCAAAAGTCGGTTTGAGTGGTATTTTTGTATGAAAAATATCAATAAAATTTATTTTATTCCGTGCAAAGACGGGGCGGATTGCATGCTAGTTATTATAAACTTTGTCACTTTTCGTTTATGCCTATGTATATGACCGCGTTATCCTCCTAAACTTCGCAATTGATATTGATGTGGCTTTCACCATTATTTAGAAAATTTATTTCGGAAGGTTTATAGGTATAAAACATTAATATTAAACCTGCATATTATAAAGAAATCTCAATTTTTATCAAGTCGTAAAAAGGGGGACCCCGCCCCTGCTTTGTACGGGCTTTTACGACTACGCTATCGACATAATGATAGTATACAACCGCTAATTGTCTTGATACTTGAATTCACCGAGTTTCTCAACGACTGCAGGTCAAGAGCGAGCGTTGACTGTCATACTATGTAGTTACCATCGACACTTCGGAACTTTTACTTCCTAATTCCTGTCGTGAGTTTGTCGACATTTTAGTATAATAGCTTGCGTTTAATGGAGGCGTTTATGGCTATCTCGCGTTAACTTAATAGGTGCTTTGCTCGTAAGTTAGCATTAACTTGAAAGTACTGAAATTGTGAAACCGTTCTTGAGATTTTGTGTTCTGTTTTCTATCAATTTCTAGACAAGACTGTGTGATCCAGTTGGTCTCTTGTACGTTTCTAGAATCACCATCCTTGCAGCTTTGTCACCTGCATTCGTCATCAACCGGGTAAAAAAATCGACACCCTGTATGATCGTGAGTTATTCTTAATCTTGCGTCAAAATTCATCCAAAGATTATCAATGATTAATCTAGTTTTACTTGAAAACGTTTAAAATAAGAGAATTATTTTCAACGTTTTTAAGTCGAAAAGTGAAATTCATATTGCAATACTACCTACTTGCTAATAGAAAATTGCAATAAACCGGTATTCAATCTTGTATTATTAAGCTGGTAGTTGACCCAAAAACATGTCGGAAATAAATAGGACGGCTATAAAAGAAAAAGTATCTACCTAATATAAAAATAAATAAAAAGCCATTTATAAATGAAGTTGCATGCTATAAAGGCTGTAAAGATTCAATCAAAGTCGGAAGGCGAGTTGGTAGCGACAATATTAATATTACTAAAATAAATTATTCATTGCTGTGTCTGTAGGTACTTTCTTGTGATACTGATCTTGAGATGCAAGCGAGATCAATGCCAATGAAGCTTCTACTTTCACTTGCAGTGTAGGTGTTATGTACCTCCCGACCGGTTCAAGGCGGCTTGTCGACGAATGTTTACGATATCGCTACAGACTATTTTTTATTCATTAGATGACTTAATAAATGTATTTTATTGGGTGGTTATACAACCCATAGACAATTTTAGTCGATTATTAAAACAGCTATTTTCTACAAAACTGCTATACAAAACTACACGGTCAAAATCGTAGGTGTCGCTTACACCCTGTGTATTATAATTATGTTGGGGAGGAATATATAAAGGGTGTAAATATACCCTTAACGAAGCTGAAAAGAACTTGGTCTCCCCGTCATTGCGATCATTTTTTTGTTCTGGAACATACCTGTGAACCTTCTAGTTACGGAGATATTGGACGTAAAAGTTCCAACTTTTTCGCAAGTTTTTTTTAATACTACTTTTTAAGGTTATAACTTTACTATTATTTAAATACCTTCATGACCCGATTACTATTCAATGCATCCATCAGAAAAATGTTTTGAGTGCGTTACATTGAGTTTTACCGTAAAACGGGGATTTTTCACCTCAAAAATAAAAGTCGTTCCCCAATAATTTTTGCACAGGGTAACTAAGTTTGAAATACAAAATGCTTCGTTGACGGCTTCGTGAAGGGTCCGTTTACATCCTGTATATTTTTAAAAAGTAGTAAATCTTCTCATAAATGTCGCTTTGGAATATTTGCAGTTGCGATCATTGATATAATCATTTATGTAAATAAACTACAATCGCCGACCGACATGGAAGTTTTTTAGAAAGCCCGTACAGAATAACTTTTAGCAAGTCATATGCAAACTGCAATAAAACAGCTGAAGGAGGCAAAAGAAATCCAGTCCATAAATAATGCCGAAATACGAGATGAGAATAGTATCAAGGATATTTTTGAGTCTAGCGGAAAAAAGTTCTTCCTTCTACTTTCTGTTACAAAGAATACAGGAATTCTAGGTCCGTATAAATACATAGGCAAGACACTCATTCTGAATTTAAATTGTTCTTGGAATAAACCTGGATTTATTACCCTACTTATAAACCACAAAATAAAAATAAATTAATGGTAGGCACTTTTCTGCGAATGACATAACGAGAACCTTATTGACGTCATTGTACCTACTTTGATCGGACCTTTCCTTTAAACAGTCTTGGTACTAGTTGATAATAAACAGGACTATATAGTAGTCCAGCTGTATATAAAAATATACTTTTGAAAAATTTAAAAAGAAAAAACTGACGGTATACGTTATATTATAACATTTATAACCCTGCGCTGCGAACGACATAAAAAATATATAAAAAGAACGATATAAAATTAATTAATTTAGGTTAGCCAACAATTGTTTACATAAAACATTCAAAATTATACTTGCTTAATAGTACGTTTATAAGTTCAACAATTACTAACAGGTCAAAACCTATATAACCTTTCATTATTTTTAAGAATACTGTATTAGGAGTTTTTGAGCAACGATCGTAAATTTATACATAGGTATAGTGATGAGCTCACCTTTACTTTTCAATTGTCTAGCAAAATATATATTTAACAATAGAAAACTTTGCACTTTGCTCATCAGGATTTGCACTGTAGTTCCTTAAAATAACGTTACATAAATTAAATAACAATATTATAATAAAGTTGCGGTACATATTGTTGTCATATAATCATAACAATGAGTGAAACACTCGTAAATATAAGAAATTATTATTCATTGAAATTCTTAGGACGTGTATCGTTGTATGTGACATTATCTGATATCGTTGGGTAATAGGTACTTACAACGAAGTGTTAATGCATTGTTTTTACTCTGCACTTACCTACATTATTATACAATATTTAATATTTTCCTTATGTACTATATAATGGGGGATTATATTAAATATTTATGAGCGACTACATTAATGGGTCATGTTATCGGTGTAACTCCACTATTATTGTTAAAAAGAGTATAATTGTATGTACATTGTAACTTGAACGTGCAAAATATTCCTTACAAATTATAGTTGGCAAGTAGGTGCCCCTTTGTTGAAGTAGCCATTTCAAGCAAGGTTGATGGAGCTGGATGAAGTGCTGGACGTCTCCCCGCTAGATGAACGACGACCTGAAAAAAGTTGAGGGGACTGACTGGATAACGAGATGCATAGAGGCCCATGTCCAGCATTGTACTGCGATAGGTTCAATTGACTGATTGATAAAGTAGATTTTTCCAGATTAATGTAATGTATATTATACTTATCTTTTCAGTCCTAGCTCAATGGCTACGTAACTTTCTTACTCAAAATGCCATAGCATAAGTACCAAATACATATTCAAAGTTCTAAACCATTTTGATTGCATGAATGCACCGCAGGCTGCAGGCTGAGCAGGTGCAGAAATTCGATTCCAGTTTCCTTAGTGACGTTGTCTGATTAATTTTATTTCCTTATTGTGATGAATCATGTCTGGACCAGTATATCACATTAACCTAATTAGGTCACCTAAGTATAATAGCACAGAGTAACTGTCTAGTGAAGACGTATTGCTGAGGCGTCAACGCAGCGTTGACGCCGTACTAGCGCTACGCGGCATAGTACAAGCGCTACGCCGCGTAGCGAGAGGCCGTTCATTTATAAACATATGTCAAAAATTAAGAAAGGATTAAAGACAAAATATTATCAACTATTAGCCCTCATATTTACCTACCCAAGTAGGTAGTGTTTTGGCATATGCGTTTTTTGCTGACGCTTATCTTGATCTGTCGATTCATAGGTCTGCGGTCGAGTGGTACTTGTACGTGCGCTGCCGCGTTGGTATCTTTTTATGACTGCACTGGCTATAAAAACACACTGGAGAGTGCCAAGTGGGTCGGTTTAAAGTACTTGTATTGCACTACATTGGACTGACGCTGTCCTTTGTTTACCTAAAGCGTAAAGCTACAGTTATCTGTGGAGCAACGACATTTTGTGCCTACACTTTTTATGTAAAAAATAATCAAAAACTATTTTGGTGCCGCCATATATACAAAAGAAAAAAAAAATGGTATCTTGGGAGCGCATTACATTATCTATTGTTTTCAGAACAAATCACATAACATACACTTTTTTATCACAATTAATGCTTATTTCGAGTTGCAAAACTTAAATTATTTGTTCTCACGATATTATTTATTAGCTTGAGTTTCATATTACTAGGTATTTATTAAATAATTGATTTACATAAGTTAATTCAAAGGTCAAAATTAATCTGTAGATTATTTCGTGAACAAAGCGAAATCTTGGTTAGTTTTTTAATACCTTTTTGGGCTAATGTACATAACAGCTACCTCGTTGGTCTGGTGGTCGCAAACGCAACCACTGAACATGAGGTCCTGGGTTCGATATCGGTCGGGCAAAGTGTTAGTGAGTTTTTCCATCAGGACTTTCTCAATAGCAGGTACGGAGGCTGGATTTGTGCCCGGTTGATGGCAATAGGCTCACTCCCTATTACATGGGACTTAAACATAACTGGCGAAATATGGGTGTACTATAAAGCAGAGTTCTTCAAACTTTTTGTGTTCAAGGTACCTACATCTAGGAAATCGGAAAAATTCGTAGATACACCATAATTGTAAAAAAATATTTTTATATGCTATGAATCAACTCTTGTTTTTTCGAAGCACACCAACTACTGACCACAGTACACCAGTGTGCCGCGACACACACTTTGCGGAACACTGCTATAAGATGCCTCTGCCTAATACTTCGGGAATTACGTTATTACAGGCGTGATGTTATGTTATGTACATTAAAGCTGCATCGGGTGGATATGGGTCTCAAACATAACTAGCGAAATATTTGTGAACTTTATACAGTTGTGCCTATGGCTTTGGGGATTACAGGGGTTATATTTTGTGAAGTGCAGTTCGACCCGCCTGTACTCTACGATAGGTTATAATACAAAATGCTCAAAAGTGCTTTTTGGGAGGAGGAAAAGCTGGATTTTTGCGTTGCGGTTGGCCACCCAAATGTGCGTCAGCTTTTAGACGGAATCTCCATGTGACTAATCGTGTTAGATAGATTATAATTAAGAATAAGCCGCACTTGCCCAGGTTGGTTCATAGATGGGTGACCACCCATTACATACCGAGTTTCCTTCCTGCTTCGGAAAGCACGTTAAGCCGTTGGTCACGGTTGTGATTTGTAGATTTCTGACAGTCGTTACAGGTAGACCGTGGCTCGAAAGTCTGACAGCCAGTCTTACCAAGGGGTTTCGTATTACCCAGTACTTACTGGGTTGTGCAGGTCAGATGGGTGGTGCAGGCGCTTCATATAAAATACTGGTATTCAGCTGCATTTGGTTAGACTGAAAGCTGACCCAAACATAGTTGGGAAAAGGCTACCTAAGCAGATGATGACTAGCTCAAGCTTATAAGAGCATAGTCGATTGAGATTTCCTTGAATCAATGCTGAGATATTATTTGACAATCTTACTCCAAATGTTCCATGTTAATTTAAACATCATAATATAATTAGTGCCTTCAGTTTTTACTTCACACATCATGGGCAAAGCCGATATTTAATACGTCAGAGAAAATGAATGATGACTTCATATTGTATAATTATTCATTATACATATTAATAATGCTTCATAAAAACTCCCTAATTAAGTCATACCTCCACAGTTTATTCAGGAAAGATGTTTCTTTATCATATTGGCGAATGTCAATGGCTTTAAAACACATGTTAAGATACTAATTACAATGCAATGAACGACACTGAACTCTTCTGACACGGATGTTAAAAAAAAAAGAAAATGATTATTATTGACATTTTATTACGTAATTTACGGTAAAACATTGTAAATGCACTCTGCATTTTTTTTTTGCACTTCATTGCACTCTGCTTTTTTTTTGTATTATGATCACGGCTCTTTGATTAATACTGTACATACAAGAGAAGATGTTTCAATGAAGAATTTCTCGTTGATGTCTTAGCTTCCTAAAAGTGTCGTGAGAAACATAAAAGTGCATCCACACCGCTGTTACTTTTTGTAGAACAACATATTACAATATTTCCATTTGGTTTCACGGCTTTTTTTTCTAATTTATTTACCATGTTTACTATTAACATTTGGCACTAAGCACACACTGCACTGTTTTTTATATTAATTTTTTCGTTTTTTTTTTATTTGTTTATTTAATTTCGTGTTAATGTTAGTGACCATGTCAGTTTAAAAACTTATATTGTTGCAAACGTTGCTACACAAATAGTTACTTCTTTGTGGTTGCACCTTAAAACATGAAAAATTTACGGCTATGGGATGTATTTTAACTTTCTGTGGGTTATATAATTTTAATAGACTTTTTTGTATTGTTTCAGCTGATCCAAGATGGATTTGGAGTTTCGCAATTTGACATACACGGTGCAAAGTCGCTTACCAAAAGGTATGTATAGAATTATAAGAGAACTTCCAAAGTAACAGTTTCTTTAATTCATATTGGCATTTAGCTAAGTGAATGGATTATTTCGATAATTTCTTGTAACAATACTACCGTTAAGTTACCAAATCACCTACTTTATAGTCACTTGACTAAGTTTTATAGGCTGATTTTTAATTCTTTGGTACAGGGATGAAATTACTCATCAAAAATATACTTTTAAAATGGACCTAATTTTGAAATTGGGTCTATTAAAAAAATTTGACTGTATAAAAGAAACGGACCTAGTTTCTTAGATCTCCAAAAAAAACAAGAAATCTTAACACTAAGAACCGTTTTCCATTGTAACAGTTCGCGGAGTACTCGTTTATTTTGTGAAAAAATAAATGACAGGTCTAAATAACTGTCATCGCAAGTTGAAAACCATTGTTATTATATACAGTACAGTCAGTAATGGAGGTACCTTGAGGAAGGTACCTCCGTCATGACTTTATAACGGTAAGAACGTTTCACAGCAAAAAAGTAAGTAGGCTAAGGTCTGTAAACTCATGGACATGGTTAATGATGGTGTTTTACACATCCGACTGAAAAAGCGAGATGAGTAGATAAATGAGGAAACTCTGGGCCTTAGTATACGACTGTTTTAAATTTATCTCTTCTGAAAAAAACATTTCTTGTTTTAAACAGTGGTAATTTTATTGAGATAGGTCAACATGAAGTTGAGAAACTTGAAAATATCGCCGAACTTACTGGAAATTACATAGGTGGTTTTATATATACCAATTATGTGATCATGAAATCAACATCATATAATAAGTAAACATTAAAATTTGTAAATATTAGTCACAATTCTATCTTAAAATTAATGAAAGTTGGATGAGTTCGCACTGTCAAATGTCTTTGGGTTTCATTTTAGTTAAAGCTTACTGTCATATTTTGCGATGATTTATGTCCTTCCTATGAATACTAAAATGTGGTAGGAGGATTACTTATTTCAATTTTTTTATTTACCTACGGTCATAAAAAGGATTTATTAAAAGTTAATCTTTTAGCATTGTAAAAAGGTTCTAACAAAAAAAAAACGCAATAACAATCTACTAATGACGAAACATTAATTATATCCAATTCGCAAGCATCGAAATGGTTAATGGTTAGTTTAGTGGTTAATAAGATACACAAATATTATCTGTGTCAGATTGTCAGGATTTATTCCGTTAGCCTAGTACCAAGGAAATTATATACTAACTGGAATGAGGACGTGCAGCGGAAAGCCGTTCCGAGCGAGAAAAATTCGAGAGTGGATGTCATCCCTTTCTAATAGGGTATCCAATATTTGTTTATTTTTGGGACAGTTATTCTTTTATAATCAAAAACAGGGCGAAGCCGAAGCCTACGCATACTGTAAAACTCAGTAATGGGATAGGTCTATGAAGTGAAGAATACGTGACACTTAGGTTACATCCTTCATTTGTAAAGAGATTTTAAAGCGTACAGGGCTGCAACATTCACATAGATGAAGCATGAGCATGTAGCATTTTCAAACAACACACACAACATATGTAGTATTTGATAAATTTATTAATCACACTATAAATTATAAAACTTATGGTTTTATGTTATTGTTGGTTTTAGTATGAGTCAGTTATCTTAAATTTAAGTACGACGATTCTGATGATGGAAGACAGTTGCAAACTAGGCAATAGGTTGAATACTTCTTCTTTAAATGGACAACTTCAAGCTCGTTGCTGAAGATTCTTATTGTTAGGGAGTCTGCATGGAAACAAAACAGTATTATTAATACACAAACAATAAACAGTATTTAAAAAAGTAAAGATAGAATTCGTTTATTTTCAAGAAGTTATTTTTGTTATTATTAAAATGGAGTAATTGATTAAGTTTTGCTACTGCATTATAAAATGATGTATTTTGTACGCATTTTCACAAGACTATAAATACCGATATGGATAATAGAAAAGGCGTATTCTTTAGAATATTTTCTTGATCCCCGTTTACTTAACTAGAACATTTAGGAATAACATAATTCATAAATAATTTAATTTATTTAAGCTTACTGTGTTTCGCAAGAAATTATTATTTTAATATTTAGTATTTGAATATTAAATTAATCCCGATACGATTTATGTGTTAGTTTAGCTATCAACGTGATTTCCGAAAAAATTAAAATAAAAAAATATTTTTTGTGTACTGGCAATTATTAGACAAGGACACAATCCACTCTTGATCTCGTTCTCGCTCTGAAGTATTCTTCCCCCTTTGTATTAATTAAAGTAATAAGTACTCTATTCGTTTGAGATAAAGTTCATTTTCAAACGGTTTTTTGATATCAAAATTTTGTTCGTAATGAGTACGAACAAAATTTTAGTATATAAGTTTCTTGGCTCGTACATCATGTGGGCAGAAGATGGGTTTCGTGCAATGAAAATAAACTGGGTGCGATATACTGTTTCTATTATATAATGAATCGGGTACAGTAATACAGTTCCAGGACGTCTCAACTCCACTACGATCAGACACTCAATGTCGCCCTCGCCTCGAACTGTCAACATCAGGGCTCTGTTGAAGCATGCTGTGCTGTGAGTAGACTGGTAAGTAGGCCGCGTGATGTTACCACTGACGTACTTGCGATTCATTTTAAGCCCGTACCAATCCGACGTATTATATTATGATTAATAAAATAAACTTACTTGTGATACTACAGTAAACCTCGGTATGTTGTTAGTTTTCACGGCTAAACTACTGAATCAAGTTAGATGAAATATTTCAGAAATAGCATCTGAAAAATAACTAGAAATACTTATCGTTTCATGCACAGCTGACCGCTGTAAATAAATTTCAGCAAAAGACCTATTAATAATTTGTTATTTTATAACCTAGTTATAGTAAGATTATATTATTATCCAAATAAGATTACCTGACGATACGAAGACCGGACGGGTTTTTCTATTAATTAAAATAGATGGATTAGTTACAACGAATTGAAGATTTAATTAATTTGGTTTTAAAAATGGGACAACAATATTGGAAATATTATTTAAATCTTTTGATTAAACGGTACTGAGCTAAGTACGGACGGATCATTATTTGCCTAGCCTTTTCCCAACTTTGTTGGTGGCTTCCAGTCTAACCGGATGCAGCTGAATACCGGTATTTTACATGGAGCGACTGCCTATCTGATCTCCACAACCCAGTTAGTACTGGGAAATACGGTTAAGACTGGTTGTCAGACTTTTTGGGCCGCTGACTACCTGACACCTGTCAAAGATCTACAAATGACACCCGGGACCAACGGCTTAACGTGCTTTCCGAGGCACGGAGGAAACTCGATATGTAATGGGTGGTCACCCATCTAGAAAACAACCTAGGCAAGCAAGGCTTAACCTAAAGATCGACCCGAGCGGCTATTATTATTTAGCCACAAGACGAATTTGGTTATTAAATAAATTATAGGACAATGCATGTCGAGGCGACTTAGAAAAGATTGCCATTAACAGGGAAGATTTTAATGATTTTGGAATTGTTGTTGGATCCAAAGTAAATCGACTAACAGACCGAATATGTGACCGACTCTGACAATAAAAAAATAATGATTTCATTGAAATAAAATAGCTTTGCTTCCTGACTTGATCAAGGAAATAATTACAAAACCGACGAGGGTATAAAATACTTGACTGTACGCACGGCTACCAATCAAGCTATACAAAACCAGTTTATGCAGATCTCTCATTGTCTGGGAAATCTATACAAAGCGAGGCCACGTTATACTAGAAATGTATGGCTTGATGTGTCGCCGTGTTTACATTCTCCCAATATTATAAATTTTGTTGTCAGTTGTCTTTTTTTTATTTAACCTATGCTCAGTATAAAATTATGATTTGGCTTTCCGGAGGATCAGTTATTATGTTTTGGTTGTAATTAAACTGTTTGTCTGAAGTAAAGGACATTTTGTGTTATCTGAAATCTGGTAGAGGGCAAAACTCACAGCTAAATAACCTTTTATTTTTGTTGTAGCGAAATAAAAAATATTCTTATATTTTCGATGGAATTGTTTATTAAGCGCAAATGTTTATTAGTGCACCAGCTGTTACGTGTCACATTGACCTTATGGCGCAGTGTTCAGATAACCCAGTAAGTGAACCCAGCATAGATTTCTAAGTTAGAACTTGTAAACTTGAAATGATAATTTCGAGAAACGACGCTAATGATTATGACGTCTAAGTGCTCAATCACATACACAACACGACGCCCCATCTTACCACGAGTGTACACACGGCCACACATCAACCTATACATTTCCAGTATAACATGGCCACTTTATGTAGATTTCCCGTACAATGAGAGATCCGTATAAACTGGTTTTGTAAAGCTTGAGTAGTCGTCGTGTGTACGTAGGTGTTTCGTAGCCATAAAAACCCCACCCCTAAGTAACACTCAGCTTAATATTTTCTCAAATAATCACAAGGACTTTTGCTCTGGCGGTGGAAACGTTGAAGAAAACCCGGCTTTTTCTAGAACCCAAAAATCGACGACATAACAAATGGTATCCACTTACCCGCATTGGGGGCACGTGGTGGATTGGAACAGTTCCTCTCACAACGAGAGGCTACTGTCCCCACAGTAGGAACGCTGTAGGCTGATTACGAGGCTTAAAGTGGAAACGCTAGGATAGCAGAGTAGGGTGACCGGCAAATTGCAAATAAAGTAAGAAAATTTTAATTTCGCGGGCTACGCTGGCGTTTCCACCTTTATGTCCATAGGTATTTCCTTAACCTAAGTTTTACCGAAAACGACTTTAGGCACGAAATTATCGGCGAATATAATATGTAAAATAATTTAGGTACACGCAATGCATTGGCATTGGAATTCTGATTCTTGCATAAACTATGTAAGAGCCGTGTCATAAATGGTAATAAAAGTCGTGAAGATAGTCGAAGTTAGTCACGCTTGATTAAATAATACTCGTAGTTGACTGCTATTAAAATATTCTCAAAATAGACATAATTAAACCTATATAAGGTGGAAGGGACACCAACGGCGACGTTATAACGGTTACTACGTGGGTTACCACGATATAGCGTCGCTGTCGGAGTCCTTCAGTACATCATTCTGATTTTTTTTTTAATATCAGCTGTTTCATACATTTTGAACGTATGTTTATTGCAGTTTTGTAGGAAACAGCTGTTTTTTTTTAATAACCTATGAAAACTATACGGGGGGTTAGTGACAGAAATACACAAAAATAGTTCAATAGCAGAGAGGGAGCAGCGGTGGCCCAGTGGTGGCGGTCCCGACTTACGAGCAGTAAGTCGTGGGTTCGAACCCAGGCAGGCGCATTACTTTGTGTAATTTATTTCATCACCACTGCTCTCAAAACGGTGAAGGAAAACATCGTGAGGAAACCGGCATGTCCTAGAACCTAAAATTCCAACCAGCACTGGGCCCGCGTGGTGGATTATAGCCCGTTCCATCTCATAGAGAGGAGGCCGGTGTCCCAGCAGTGGGAACATTATAGGCTGCTGCTATGCTATGCTAGTTCAATAGATCGGTTGGTTTGTTGGGTTTCCTGTCTGAAGTATATTTTTTTTATTGATTTTTATGTTTTTCGAAATGTGTTAAACACACAAATTTCTTTAGAGGAAGATTGAACGTTACGCGTAAAGTTTTAAAATGCGCACATGTATTTGGTCATAGTTTAAACATTTTCTCACTGTCTGTTTAGCTGTAAGTTTTCCTAAAAATGAAATAAATAAATATTCAAGCACACAAAAATGTACACAGGCGGACAAATGCCATAGGCACTTTCTACTATTTAACCTTTGGGTGATGTAGAAACAAACAGTGGTAGGTGCAATTCCGAAAATTAATGGACATTATACCTACCAGTAGCGAAGGGTTCGTTTTTGTAAGAGTTAAGCTGGAGTACATATCTTTAATGTGATTATATATTTTTTCTATAGAATACTGACTGTGTCATTTGTCAATGGGAATCCGGTAGGAATCGGGTTGTATGGAACCTTCGCCACTGATACCTACCTATATTTTTACGATGGAAGATTACCATGGAACACAAACCAAAAATATTTTTTCAGCAATTCAAACAACTAATGTTGTTAAGGAAAAAAATAATGAGCAAAAAAATTAATGAGCAAATTATGTACAAAGTATAACATTCATAATGATGAATTTTACACTTTGTATGTAATTTGCTCATTAATTCATCATTATGAATTTATATGTAATTTGTTTTATTTATTTATTTGGTTTTTATCATTTTATTGTAAACTAATAGATTAAATACAATAATAATGTACAAATTACTTAGGTAGGATCTTAGATTCGGTCACGATTATTTCTTTCAATTGGATACGTGATTGCCGAATGATCCGTTAATTCGGAATGTAGTTAAAACGTTTAACTTTTTTTCAATCATTCGAACTAACTGAATCCGCTTAAACAGATTTTACATATAATTCAATTAAGAAATTCTGTGAGAAACAGGTAGAATGAAAACTAGTCGACATCCGCGTTTGGATTATTACTAGACTTCGCGTCTAAGTTTTATTTTAATCAGTTCAGTTCTTTTGCGCTATGAGACTGAAGAATATGTTAATGTAAGTAATTATGTTATGCTATGTTTTAATGGTGTAATAATTTAATAATGTTGTTAGTTTTAATTGTTCGAATTTGGTTATTGTAAGTATATAGTTTAGGTTATTAGTTTAAGTTCTTAACTGTCACATTAGGGTAAACTCTGTAATGACAGTATAGCATAGCATAGCAGCAGCCTATAATGTCCCCACTGCTGGAAATAGGGCCTCCTCTCTATGAGAGGGAATGGGTTATAATCCACCACTCGGGCCCAGTGCGGGCTGGTATAAGCTAATGATAGTATAAGCTGTAATAAAAAAAAAAAGAATGTTATAATTCCTATTCCAGTCCTGCAATTTAAAGAGGCTATCGTTTTCGTTAAATCACACTTATTTTGACTTTTTTCCGTTAATCCTGTCTTATTTTATCTATTTTAGGGTCCCGTACCCGCAGGGTAATCAACAGGACCCTATTACTAAGCCTCCGCTGTCCGTCCGACCGTCTGCCTATCAGCAGGCTGTATCTCCTCCGTAATAGGTGGACAGTCAAATCACAAAAACTAAAAGAAATTAAAAATTAAAGGGGGCGCTCTTCTACGATGGTACGGAACTCTTCATGCGCGAGTACGACTAGCACTTGGCCGGATTTTACGATAATATGATTAATTCTATTTCTGGTGTGATACTTAAATTTACTGCAAATTGAAACGTGATTTGGCCATCAATAAAACGTAATAATTCCGGCTGATTAAAATGCTACAAATAGCAAAATCCAAAATAAAAAATAATGATAAAGCGCTGGCCACACCGTCAGCTGGCGGGCGTTCGAGCGGCCGGACGAACTCTTTTCATACTTTTGTTCACACCGTGAACTATCGAAAGATACGAACGAAGTATGAAAAGGGCGTCGTCCGCGTCGCTCGCCCGCCTGACAGCTGCGCAGGGTATTGTACCCGAGTCAGGCCGCGCGGCCGCAGCGCATCTTATTTCAATATAAAGACTTGCTGTGCCACCCGCCTGCAGGAAGCGATGGTTCATACAAAATGTGTGAATGTGTAATGCTTATAGGAGATTTTTCGCAACGCGTTTTGGCCAGACCAAATTTGCATAAGCCTTTAACCAGACTGTCAGAAATACTTCGAAATGAAACGAAAAATAAAATAATGTTTTGGATGGGTAAATTGATTTTCACATGCTATTTTCATTGTTCATTTCGGCAGATAAATTAAATCTTAAATTTTCCTCTTTCAAATAATTAAAGTTTTTTTTTTGTTTTGATAACTTGAAAAATAATTCCTGAAACAATGTAATTATCTGCTTATTTACTGATAAGAGATAGTTCACACGTGAGATAGGTACTATTCCGCAAAATTGTTCCTATCTGTAAGATATTTTTCTGTGAAATCTAATCTAATCGCGGCATCCTTTTCACCACGTGAGGTAAAGTATTAAAAAGTAAATCTTACTATCAAGCTCTGGGCCAAACTGAAGCGAAACCCGCGAAATTCGCTAGAACCGCCGCGACTTTGTCAATTAACACTGGAGGTGTTCAAACTGGGGCGCTAAGAATCGCGTAACCTTCGCGATTCTTAGCGCCGGGGAGAGGGACGTGACGGCGCGCTGGATTCGCTCTAGTGTGGCTAGATTTAAAATAGCCACAATACATTAATTCAACGATCATTAAAAATGTAAAAAACGCCATAATCCTCGCTGCTCTGGCTTGGTAGCCACCAAGCATGTCACGTTTTATTCTTCCATAGATAAAAATTTAAACATAATATTTTATTTTATGCATTTCACAAGAAGTTGACTTTGAGATAAGGCATATTTTGGTCAATACAATAATATTACTATCAGAAGAAACTGGGGCATATCGTCTTTGTCCGATAATGGTGTATAATATGGCATTGAAACTCATTAGATAAAGGCCTGTAGCCGCTCTGGAACATCTGAAGGTTACAAATAAGAGCTTATGAAAATGCAATCGTGGAACAAATCAAAAGTGTTTAGGCACAATAGGCTCCTTTTGGAGCACCCTCTTCTACCAAAATACTCTACACTATTTTTTTAAAGTTTGTAAGTTTAGTAAATAATATTCGGAACTGCTCACCCGATTCCGAAAAATCTTCCACTAGTATCCACGTGTATCACGGTGTGTCAGAGAGGCTTTGTTAGACGCTAGCGATGTCGAGGGCAAAACGTCGTAGAAATGTAAATATCAGTTCGAAAAGGTGACACGTGTCTTAAGAATTGAAAGTGCATAGCCTTTTCGTTCTGCGATTGTACATGTGTATATAATAATGCGATTTTGGTTATTTTTTATCGACAGCAGGATGTAAATGAATTAATTAATCGATTTACTTTGTAATAAATACGATATCTTAGCAGTTTGCAGTTTTATGGGACAGCAGGTCAAGTGCGTATCAGTGTAAGTGGGACACTGACCCTGTGGTTACATCATTCCTGTGATTGGCTGAGTTTCCATTGAACGGTATCGTTGATAAGCCCTTCCCGGTATTGCGGTGTAACAAAGAGTTCAACGATGCGTTTTATTTATTGTAAATATTTGCAATATGGTATGCCTAGTAAAACTACTGTAAGTATAGAAATTCAAAATGACAGATTGTAGAAAGATTTCTACGGCACGGTATCAAAAATGGAGAAAATAAATTTTACTAGATAGAAGTGGTTTTAATGCTGCAAAGTTGTTCGGGACTGTTTTTTAATCACAACAAAGCTGATGCGAAACATTAAACGAATATTCGACTAGCTGTCATTTGGCTCTTGTAGATCGTCATACTGAATCATGCCTGGAAGGACCCACACCTTCTTTACTTCTCATATACTGTCATCATCATCAGGTTAGCCTTTTGCGGACTATGTTGGGATCGGCTTCCAGTCTAACCGGATCGTATCTCCGTGTTAAATACTGGAATTCAGCAGCATTCCAGTATTTTATATGGAGTCACTGCCGATCTGACCTCAACAACCCAGTAACTGGGTTATACGATGCCCCTTGGTAAGACTGGTAGTCAGATTTTCGGGCTTTAGGCTACCCGTAACAACTAATGTAACATGTCTTATTGTATTAGTACAAATACAGTACGAGTATGTCGATAAACTAGAGGGTTAATGCTAACCATTTAAATAATGACTGTTTTTGTTTTGTGTCACTTATCATATTGTTATTTTGTTTACATGAGTTTTTACACAATCTCTTAGCTGCCACGGTTTATTTTAATTACTTTATTTTTTCATTGTTGATTTAATATTGACGATTTGACGGCACGGTTGGCGCAGTGGCTGAGCGATTGACTGCTGCGCTTCGTGTCGCGGGTTCGATTCCCGCACGGAACAAATATTTGTATGGCCTACAGGTAGTTGTTCCGGGTCTGGCTGTTTGTGTATGTGAGCTTAAATGTTTGTAAACGCACTCACGATACAGGAGAAATTTCTAGTGTGGGGCAACGTTTTTTTTTTTAAATAAAAAAAAAATTAAAAAGAATTACTCTGGACGCTCTTAATGTGCACGTCTTTCTACATCTCAACATGAATGATGTAACCAAGATTATGTAACAGTATTTTGATTTAAAAGAGTGTCCATGAAGTTTCTTGCCCATTCTTCTCCATAGAGATCTACGTTTTGGAATGTGCAACTACAGTACTTTCTCAAGTTATTATGCCTTGTGACTGTAGCTTCGCCTTTTTTTTTTTGTTTTTTTGACATCCAAAAGTGCCTGTGATGGTCTAATTTAAATAAATGCTTTGTGTTTAATTTTGAGTTTGATCTCCACATCGCGTTTTGTGTACTGCTAAACAAACACAATAATTATAAACTTCGTAATGAATGTACAAATTAAAGTGAGGCATCTAAGTGTTTACAATTTTTATTGCTGGTAGACAATAAGGTTGTAAACAGGTGTTTTGTGGCTGTAAACTTAAAGTTAACTGTTTGAGGTTAATGCTACAAACTATTTATTAGGTTTTAATGCACTATTGTTATAGGCCTTCAGTAATAACAAGACTAATGTTGTGTCGACGGCGCGTTCGTGTTCCACGTGCGCCTCAAAGAGATGTCAGCAAGTAAGTAGGGGTCCGCATGGGCCGATGCTTGCCAGGGCTGGGGGACTGTTCGAAAGAGATACCGTGGCCCTGGAACACAAAGGGCAAAGAAGGAACATGGATGGGTTTTAGTCAGTACAAGTCTGACACACACTTCCGCTCCGCCCAGAGTGTGTGGGGGGGGGGGGGGGGTCATTTGATGATTTCCCATCTAAAAAAAAAAGACTAGGTAATGTGCGGTCCCTTGTGACTGACTGTAGAAACAAAATTGTACATCTTAAATTGTAGGTACCTAGGTGTTAAAAAGTAGGTGGCCATACCGTTCTGATGGATGCATTTGTTTCTTTTTTAAGATATTAAAATTGATAGACTGATTAATATCGATAAATTAAAAACTTTCGGGCAGCCAAATAAATAGATTATATTAATTTGTAGAATCTCAATCTTGAATAGCTTACCAATACCAAACTATTTTTTCTTTTTTTATATATGATAATCTCGCGAGTTAGGTATATTTTTTATGAAGGTACAAAACTAATAATATCTAATAAATATTATAAGTTTGATTGTGATGCTTTTTGGTATTTTAGAATATCGAATTTACACAAAATTGCCAAAGATGATGGCAATGATTTACCCAATAAAAGAAAACTGTTTCAAGTACAATGCATCCTTTAATAATGCATATAAAATTTCAGTCTATACTTTTACGAGGTGTATTAATTAATTAAATAATATCGATCGACGTTAAGCCGTTGGTCCTGGCTTTAATTTGTAGATCATTGCCAGCCGTTACAGGTAGTCAGAAGGCCGAAACTCTGACAATAAGTCTTACCAAGGATTATCGTAATACCCAGTACTAATTTTGACGGCACGGTTGCTACAGTGGCTGAGCGATTGGCTGCTGCGCTGCGTGTCGCGGGTTCGATCCCTGCACGGAACAAATATTTGTATGACCTACAGGTAGTTGTTCCGGGTCTGGCTGTTTATGTATGTGAGTCAAAATGATTGTAAACGCACCCACGATACAGGAGAAATTACTAGTGTGGGGCATAGTTTAAAAAAAAAAACTTGTTTGTGGAGATCAAATAGGCAGTCGCTTCATGTAAAGTACTGGTATCCAGCTGCATCCGGTTAGACTAGAAGCCGACCCCAGTTGACCCCATAGTTGGGAAAAGGCTAAGCAGATGATGAATCGATCAATTGAACTGCAGTCATTAATTACGTAACATACCAAATATGAATGGTCCAGTTAAAATTTACCTTAAAATTGAACTGAGGTAAGTTCAAATTTAAGGTAAATTTTGAGTTTTAACAACAAGAAAGATTAAGAGGAAAAGTCAGGAGGACGTATTTTTGTAATACATTGATATATAGTATAAAAATATAATCAATAGTATCATTCTTTCGACAATTTAATAATATTTTATTGACATCTTATTACATAATAAATCTTCGAATTTACTAAGTATTTTAAAATTAAATCTATGTAGCTTGGATTATATAACTTGTTTAACAAGTAACATTTAATGAAAAGTATTTTATATTTTTGTAATCTCCTTTTAATTTCCTTCATTTTGATACCCTACTCGATAGGTTCGGTTGAAAAAAAAAATAACGACTTACAATTTAGCGTCAAAAACCCGCCGTTTTTTTTTTGAACACCTATCTAAGACATGCTGCGCTGATCCCAAAAGAATTGGGATAAGGGCAAAGGAATGATGACCTATCTAAGGACACTTGGGTTTTTGGGACGAATCTAATGACCCCTTGATACCTTGTCGAACTCCATCCAGCCATTTGGAACATACGAGGTAAACAAACAAGAAAGAAATAAGAAAGAAATTAAGAAAAAACAAAGAAAAAAACAAACATAAAATACGCGCGAAAAACACACCCTTTCTTGGCAGTCTGGTAAAAAACTACCTAGAGCAAAATATGTTAAATACGATATGTTTCTGTTTTATGCGCAAAAAATCCAGATGTGGGCAATTATTTGAAGCCAGTGGAAATTTGATGCCGTTATACAGTATACAACAAAAGGATGCTGGACACATGTCCGGGTCAGCTTGATCCGGCGCAGCTGAGCGGCAAAATCGCATACATATAGTGGAGATAAGTGTTTCGGTATAAGCCGAGCCGTGCTGAACAAACTTCAGAGGTGGCAGATGTCGAACGGGTTTTACTAATGTGATGGGAACGAGTTGAATACTTACGCCTCTCAGATTCTTCAGGGGGGTTACCATGACGTCTTATAGCAGCATTGTTTTAATGTCACTCCAGTGTGGGAAAGGGACGGAACTACAGAGGACATGTAGCGCCATCTCTTTCCCACTCTGGAATAAGATTAAAACAATACTGCTTTTAGATGTCATGCTAGGCCACCTGGTCGGTTTTGTTAGTTAACAAATACTGCCTAACGTCTCTAAACAGGAGGTTGCATTTTCAAAATCAAAATAGGTAGGTATTCTACTTAATCGTGATTTTCATTGGACAAATATTTGTATATTTGTATTTGTGATATGCAGTGAATGCAAGATACAAATATATTCAAAGCAAATACTCAGCAAACACTCATAACTACTCAAACTAATGCATATAAATGCAGAGCAAACACACTAAGTTGAGAAGAATGCATATGATGATATCTGAATCACTTGGTAGGTACTTGGCTTCATTACACTCGTAGCATAAACATCTACTTACTCTATTTATTACATTGATGAGTAATATGAGGATGTTTTCAATATTATGCTTAGATATTTGAATAAGTATTTCCTTATAGAATAATATTGAGGTCAAAGTACCCATGATGTTAAAGCTAATGCAGATTTGGCAGTTGAGGCGAATGTTTTGAAATGAAATTTCAGGGAGAGAACTGAAACTTTGATAATATAATAAAGGTGATATAACAAAGCGGATAAATCCGAAGACATACGAAGGTCTTTGATATTAGGGATCGAGTAATGGAACTCAAATGGATTTGGGTAGGACACCTAGCTAGGGAACTGAGTACGAATCGCACTGCGGATATAAATGAGTTTGATTCTACAAAGGTTTTACAAAGCCAGCAGACATCGTTGCCCCGAGACCTAGTAAACTTAAAGCAGCTATGACACACGACGCACGGTGCAAGGGACAGTTACCACGTAGGTATACACTATACAGTACATCATTCACATAGAAATTTCTCATCGGTAAAAAAATCAGCTGTTCCATACATTTTGATCGTGTGTGTGTGAGTGTTAGTGTTGTTTTGTGGTAGGAAACAGCTGTTTTATTTTTAATTACTGACGAAAAATTTCTAAGTGTAATAATAATACATGGTAAACTTTTTAGCGTCGATATCCCTTCGACCCCGTATAGGTAACAAGTAACAATCAATACCCAATTATGTACATAAATATACTGTGGTGGCTGGAAGTAGAAAGAGAGAGCAAAACAATGTAACAGGAAACATACATTAAAGACTATTTGTACGAAAAAGTCATATAGTTAATTTAAAATAAAACAATTGAATCTAGAAATACAAGTGATTCACAGATAACGAATGTGGGTTTGCAGGATACATTTCCTTTGCTCCACTTGTAATGTTTATTCAATTATACTTGCAGTTGTTTCTCTTATATCTTATACTGACAATACCTACGCAATTGATAAGTAAGTAGGTAGACACGGCGACTCATCAAGCTATACATTTCCAGTATAACATGGCCTTGCTTTGTTTCGATTTCCCGTCCAATGAGAGATCAGCATAAACTGGTTTAGTATAGCTTGATTGGTCGTCGTGCGTAATAAAGAATAAATAGAAAGATAAGATGAAAAAGTATTAACTTAATAGGATCTAAGCATTTTGATAAGTGGGAATCGATTTTGCTTGTCCATAATTATAATCAGTTCCCACTGCTGGGATACAGGCTTCTCTGTGAAGAATAGGGCGTTATCCACCCCGCGGGCCCAGTGCTGGTTGGTGAATATAACACTAAACCCAGTTATATTCACCAACCAGCACTGCGCCCTTGTCCAACTGTTACTAGGGGTCCACGCAAGACGTTTTTTTCCATTCTGCTCTGTCCAACGTCACGCTACCATTTACGCTTTTTTCCTTCATATCATTTTTCACACAATCCATCCATCGTTTCTTTGGTCTTCCTCTCCGTCTCCATCGATCAACATTTATATTCATCGCTCTTTTAGTAACAAATAACCCTAGTATATGCTGCTTTGATTCTGGAGAATGCGTGCACCAATGAATGAGAAATACATCAAGCATGACACCCATTTAAGTAAGTCTTGATTGACACAAAGATTCCAAGAATGTAATATTGTAGGTGAATCAGATTAAAACGCACCATACTTAATAAACATTGCATATATCCTCTAAAGGGAACTCACAGTAACAAATCAAACTATCTTAACAGTTATATCAATCTTGTCTTGTGCAATAAGATACCATTTATTAGACGTCGTGTTGTTTACCTACCTGTCGTTGATAAATATCGCTTTAGTATTCTGATTTATGTTATAGTTATTATTAGGCTTCGTGCAGACTAAGCCAAGACAGCTTTGGTCTAAGAAAAGCTTAGTACGAGATGAAAATAAATGATCGCGTGCAGATTGGTAAAGAAACAGTCACAATTACACATACCTAGTCGTCCAAATATACATAAGAGAAGGGAAAGTAAGCCTAGCGATGTGACCATCGGACTGCCAAGTCATAGGTCTGAAGTTCGAACTTAAGACACGTACCTCTGATTTTTCGAATTCATGTGCGTATTGTATATTATCACTTGCTTCAGTGAAGGAAAACATCGTGAGGAAAACAGCCTGAGAGGTATTTCTCGGCGGCATGTAAAGCCAAGTCAGAGGCCCATGGGCGCCATAAAAACTCTGACACCAGGTTAGGTACTAACCGCACGATAAAGTAGAAGAACCAAGAACAACCCTCTATCAATGTCCGGGCGCCAAGATCCTTGTAGCACTGTAACTTTAACTCAGTCTGAGCATAGACTTAATATTTATCACAAAACGGTCTCCCTTAACAGTGTGACATAACAAATTCAATAACTAATAGGTTATCGCCTGACACTGAGGTGACTGAGGTATCCTTAGCCTTGTTCGCTCTTGATTGATTGCCGCTGGACTTATGACATTAAGTACTTAATGGAGTAGTGTCAAATGCTGCAACGATGTTATGCAATTTGTGAGATTATATTGAAGATGGGAAAATAACTTCAAAGCTAATGTGGTTAGGGTTCTTCTTCTTTTGCACCTTACAAGTTTCAGGAGGTAATATGTGAAGGCTAATTGACACAAAGGGAGAATAACCCTGTAATAATTACTAGTAACTTGATAGATTTAGAAGATACCTTAGGAAAATTGTTTTCACTTTCCAAATATTTTAAAGTAAATACTTATAGATACAGACAGCATTGACATAATGGAGCCCCAGAACACAATAATAACTTGCTATGCATATCTGTAGTCACTGATTCTAAAGCTGCAATAATTACAGTGCATCATAAACCTCCATCGTAAGATGTTCTTGTCTAAACTGATTCGAGAATAAATGAGTGTCCTAAAAATCGCCTCAGGACTATCGTGACGGATGAAGGAAAATACACAATAATTCATGAGTCAGTTGGCCGAGAGACTGACGGAGAGGTGGCCTTAGCAACAGTGAGGATGAGGTTCAGAAGACAAGATGAGATGGACAATTAGACGGAGGCCCTAGCACAAACGCGCGACGAAAATGTAACGTGAATTTGAAAGATCTGTCTCAGTCTGGTTTAAATCTTTACAACAAGCGCAATTAGTTATTCAGATGTGTTGCTGAGGAGTTTGTTCTGCCACTTCTTCTTCCTAGCTAAAGCCGCGTTGACTCGATCAGAGTATGCTCGGACCGAGTGGACTCGGATACCTACTCGTATGCAACTCGTATTGTGGCTACCCATAATCCGAGCGCACTCGGATGGGTTGCTGGGTTGGTATGGGTTGGTTAAGGGCGGTAGGAGGAGACCTGTCGTTGCCGACCGTCGTTCGCTCGATGGTCGGCAGCGCAGAGTCCTGGGACGCGGTGATGTCCTTCTGCGAAACCGTCATGTCGCAGAAGAAGACTGCGGAAAGGGAGAGGGAGATGACGAGCTCCCGCCCCTCCCGCAGCAGACGCACCGGGCGTCGGCAGAGGGCAGATAACGCCCTCTTCCGGCCCCCCTAAATAGGTCCAGGGGCGACGGATTCGGGGACATCCGTCGCCACCGATCATACTGGACCCGAGACGGCGGCGCGTAGTGTTCCACGCGCGCCTGTCTCAGACGTAACGGGGGGAGTCTTACACCTCACTCCCCCCCAGGACGAGGCCCGCAGGTCAGGCGGGCCGGCACTAGTCTGGGGCAGCGGAAGTCGCATCAGATCCCGTTGCCCCCCGACGCAAGTGTGCGAGGGAACACCGGTGTGGTTTTAGTCAGTACGAGTCTGACAGACCCCTCCGCTCTCCCCAGGGCGGAGGACATCCATTGAGGATTTCCACATCGAGAAAGAAAGAAAAAGGTTTGGTTAAGGGCGGGCGTTTTGGGGCCTCAAAGCGTGCTCGTTATCAGCCTTATGAGCCCAATGAATGAATGACTTTTGTTTTTGAATCAGTATCCTACCAATATACATGGTGCAAGGGACACTGACGTGCAAACACTTACTACGTATTCAGTAAATCACTCCGATGAAAAATTTCAAAATGTGTCGGGGGGGTATAAACGCTTAAAACTAACTTAATATTATATGCAAATCGTGTGAATTTACATTACGTTTACTCCGTGCGTTTGTGCTATGCCCACGGATGTCAGTTATCGTTATTTATGACGTGTTAATGATAGCTTACAAGGGAAACTTTAAAGCCGGATGCAAGAAACTTAATGAGCCGGAGGAAAATTATGAAAAGGCATTGGTACGAAATGATTTGATTAGCAAGTTGACAGAATGTATCGATTGAAACGTTTACGTGGGTGCAGCTCTGGTATAAACAGCCTATAACGATCCCGCTGCTGGGAAACAGACACTGGCTGCTTTGTGAGAGGGAGAGGCCCAGGATCGACGACGCGGGCCTATTGCGGGTTGGTTGATGTCATTATCGAACATCTACTAAATTCAATAACGGTCAAGAATAATTATGTTACTAAACAGACCACTGATAAAAGTAAAAAAAAATCTGTGAAGAAAGTCTGTTTTTATCTCAAGAAAGAAAGGAAAGTAGGTACTAACCCGTTCACTTACGGTCGACCACTTTGAACCTTATTTCTTAGGACACAAGGGTGAAAAGTGATCGACCGTCAGTGAACTCGATAGTACCTCGAACAGGTAAACTAGACCATAATGAATGTATTGTGCAGTGTAACACAGTTATTTTCTGGGAATCCATTGACATTGACCGTGAACTGCGGTGAAGTGTGAATGCTACGCGTGCGCCATACGTCTACTATACACTATTATGTTTACTTTATATAAACGTACGTAAGTAAACATCTACTGGTAATGGAAGTGTACTAATCCAGTTCAGGTTACATTCTTACTCCATCATCAATCACTTGGTAAAGGAAGTGGTAACTATCATCTGCGTTTTTTGTACAAAGGTATTCCTCATTTTCCTACTTAGGTACATTGTCAACTATCACATCAACAAGTTATGGGTGTAAACGCAACTCCGGTCCCCAAGATACTGGCTGGCGCGACCTCTGTTTTCTAAATATAAGTATTATACTTGTTACGATTATTCATAGAGCTAAGTTAGGTTAAGAAAATGTTTGGTTTAATGTTAATAATATTATTTGTTGTTAAACAATGGTTTAATAAATTTATTCTTATTCTTATGTAAAGATTTAACATTTTATTAACCTCATCTCTGTCCTCTGGACTAGATTGAGGTCAAGAGTAAGCCCATTCATTATAAAAAAAAAAAAACATTTTAAAATTATATTTCATCACTTTTTCTAGCAATTATTGTTTGAGTAGGTAAAATTATTAAATTGTTATTAAAAAATCATTGACGAAAATTAAGGTAGTAAAAATATGTAGTTTCAATAGGCATACCTATGTTAACCGTATTTATAAGGTAATTTAACATTAGAATTTCGGGCTTAAGTCAAATAATACAACCTAAAACACTACATTCGTAAGGGACAACACAGATTGGAACGAGTTCTAACCAATTTGTTAACATTCTCATCAAATGATTTTGAAACAGGGTATAGTGTGGATCGCGTCTCGTTTAGTGACCAACTGCAGGATTGGTAAGGTATTTGTTGTGATTGGAAGAACCTCGTGCCTAAATAATAACAGCCGCTCGGGTCGACCTTTAGGTTAAGCCGCGCTTGACTAAGTTGATCTGTGGACGGGTGACCACCCATTACATACCGAGTTTCCTCCGTGCCTCGGAAAGCACGTTAAGCCTTTGGTACCGGCTGTCATTTGTAGATCTTTGACATTCGTTACAGGTAGTCAGTGGCTCGAAAGTCTGACAACCAGTCTTACTAAGGGGTATCGTACTACCCAGTGATAACTGGGTTGTGGAGGTCAGATAGGCAGTCGCTCCATGAAAAATATTAGAGACTAATATTCAGCTGCATCCGATTAGACTGGAAGCCCCAACTGGCCCCAACATAGTTGGGAAAAGGCTAGGTAGATGATGAATTTGTTATAATGATTGGAACCTTAAGCAATCTGGCAGCCAATCTTCAGGCTCAATTTAGTAAGACACTTGCAGTCGCAATACAGTAATATTGTAATAGTCAACATCATCAATCGCGTTCAGATCGTTCATCACGTTGATTTACTCGTGTTTGTAAGTGTGGTGCAATGCTTTATTGGACTGCCGTAATAGGGTTTATTTATTGCGAGACCTTCATCATCTGCCTAGCCTTTTCCCAACTATGTTGGGGTCGGCTTCCAGTCTAACCGGATGCAGCTGAATACCGGTATTTTACATGGAGCGACTGCCTATCTGACCTCCACAACCCAGTTAGTACTGGGTATACGATACCCCTTGGTAAGACTGGTTGTCAGACTTTTTGGGCCACTGACTACCTATAACGACTGTCAAAGATCTACAAATGACACCCGGGACCAACGGCTTAACGTGCTTTCCGAGGCACGGAGGAAACTCGGTATGTAATGGGTGGTCACCCATCCACAGACCAACCTAGGCAAGCGCGGCTTAACCTAAATATCGATCCGAGCGGCTGTTATTACTTAGCCACGAGCTCCTCATTTATTGCGAGACCTTATTACAGTAATTTTATTTATTATAATTTTTTTTTTTAAGATTTTGAGGAATTCATTCGGTTTAAGTAGGGACCTATTGAAGTTTGTATAGGACAAATGTTTATTTTTCGCGATAACTATGTTGATTTCACGGAGTACCCAAATTATTGTATTTTTATCACTTTTGAACTGTCATAGGGTCTTGCGTCGACACCCTCGCGCCATCCCATCTTCTTAGCACGGTGGGCTACGCTGGGACGGCTGCTGCAGGTACTGAAAACCTTAAACGGCGCAAATACAATAATTGGTCGTAATGTGTCTGAGCTGTTTGGGGTTCAAACACTAGGGCCATGGGATCCGAGTGCCCACCTAGTATTTCGGGAAATCGACAAGCGGTTGGTCGACTTTTTACGCGATCAGAGGGCTGGCCTGTTTTTTGGCCAAAGAATCAGCATTTCAATCCAACGTGGCCATGCTGCCAGCCTACTGGGCACATGAGCAGGCAATGTGATGTGGATCAATTTTTTGACGCCCTTTAATTCTTTTCGCCTTTCGATGCTTGTACATATTTTATTATTCCTTTATTTATTTCTATACAAATCAATTACATTTTTAAATATTCCTTAGCAAAAACAATACAAAAAAACATTTAAAATATAAAAAAAAATTGTAGCCCACCGGTATCGGGAACAGGGTCCAAGCTACCGGTCAGGGCTCCAGAGAGAGGAACCTCCTAACAATACTAAATTGTAGTTTGAAAATAATTTAAATAAAATACTTATAAACAAAAAAATAATCTCTCTACTTGAACTAAAATGCATTATAGTTTAAGTTAGTGAATTCAGCTATTGTGTTGGTGGTATTTAGCAAAATACGTAGATACGATAATTAGCCATAAATCATCATAAAACTTTTGTTACTAAGTAGGTATACCAATACTAGTAAAAATTGGATAGGTTATGTAAACAGGTGATAGGCTAGACTTGTATCATTACTGATTGTTTTACTAATTAGCGAAACATTGTAAATAATATTTTTTATGTCGGTGTTATTATTTTCTACTTATATACCAATTCGATTAACGAAGTACCTACCTAAGTAACGAACGATTAAAAATAATTAGTTTTTTGTTCTAAAGTCATAAATTGTTAATGGTGACCAATTTATGACTTGGGTAATAAACAAATCCTTTATCGACACAATATATTTTTATTATCCTTTCAAATTATTAACTTAGGTTAGACCCTATGTTAATTAATAGGTAATAATTGTTTATTGGTTCGTTTTAATGATCTGATGAACATAAAACCGCAATAAAAATCCTGATTACCAAATGATAATAGGTACCTAATGTTTTATTAAAAAAAGGATTTTACAATGTGATCAATTAAGGTTGGTCAATTGAAAGGACCTTGATATTAACAAAATCCTTTGAATAGATTTCGTTTGCTGAGTTGCCAAAATGAAAAATAAAAGTTCTTAGGGTTCTTGGACATAACAAATTGTATGAGAAAACATAGTGTCATTGGGCTCTACGTTTTGGATCATTGTCTGCTAAGTTCTGTTTTTAGGGAAGGTTTTTATTTTATTAGGTACATAACATAACATAACGCCTGTAATCCCCGCAGGGTTAGGCAGAAGTGTACCTTATAGTGCCTACATCCACATTTCACCAGTTATGTTAAAGTACCGTTAAATTGGGGGCGAGCCTATTGCCCATCAACCGGGCACAAATCCAAACTCCATGACTGCTATTGAGAAATTCCATGCGGTAAATTCCTGCGATGTAAACACCTAATAACACTTTTCCAGACCCGGTTATCGAACCCAGGACCTCACGCACAGCAGGCGCGCCTGCGACCACTCGACCGACGAGGCAGATTATTATCACCTTTATATTCAACATAATATCATAACAAACGTCATAGCCATTCTCTCTATGAATGTCAATTACTTCTCATAAGTATCGAAAGTCGCAAAAATAACCAATAAAAGGACTTTGAAATGCTGGACACGACACCATAGAAGGTCGGAATACATTATGACAGATATATTGATTGATCATGCGAAACACAATATGGGTTTTACTAAAGTTAGTCATCGGGAATCGAAGCCTTGATTTCTTGAAAGTGATATTCCAATTATTATTCTAAACAGGGAAGCTATTTGTTATGGCAAAGCTAAGTTTACTCGATAGTGAGCTTACAGAGTTTCCACAGTTATCTATGACAGCTGCAGTCCAATAGAAACCTTTTTGTCACGAAAATAAAGAACATTATAATTTTGGCAATTTTTTGAAAGGGCTACACACAGATCTCCCAGGAAAAATATGCGCTTTGGCAATCGTCGTCGATCTTCGGAAATATGAACGCGTCATGATGAAATCTCATCTTTCTTCAACCCTTGTCAATGCAACACGTTTTTCTTCCATTTATTTATTAATATTTCAAGCACAATGTACAGAGGCGGACTTACTGCCATCCATTCTCCTCTGTCAACCACCCCGACCGACCGTCCGTCGTCATTTACTCCTTTTTCTTTCATTTCATTCCTCACTCAATCCATCCATCTGTGTTCCCTCGTGTCGCAGACAGAAATTTCATAGAACATGAGGAAAAAATTATGTGAAACGAAATTCTATAAAACTTTTGTCTATAAAACAGTGTACAACACCATCCATCGTTTCCTTTATTTTAACTAGAGCCATGATGAAATCTATTATATTTTTTATGTTCACTCTCTCGCGTAGCTATTTATTAGGTTACCAAGGTACCAAGGTTTTGTTAAAGTATTCTGATTTAAAAGAGTGTCCATGGAGTTTCTTGCCCGTTCTTCTCCATAGAGATCTACGTTAGGGAATGGGCAACTACAGTACTTTTACAGTTTTTGTGCCTTGTGACTGGGACTGTAGCTATATTTTACTGTTGTCTTTGTTTCGACAGTTCAAAAGTGCCTGTAACTGGCCTACTTGAAATAAATGCTTTGATTTTGATTTTGATTAGCAAACTATGACCAAACAAAAAAAAGGACTACTCATTCAACTTCACCATATTATTTGTCTGATTTATGTTGTGTAGAACTGGAACCTATGAAAAAATTATAACAACATTAATCATTGCTTTTCATAAACTAATCCTACACCTACTAATTTGATTTACAGTGGTAATAATTTTATTACGGAACATTATGTGAAATATTAGGTACAATACGGATAATTATCATAATTCAATAAATTTGACCGGACGCGAACCGGACTACCGGAACCCTAATAGCGTCCGCAAAACAACACAAACCGGTTATGGGAATTTCACATGCAGCTTTAAAAAAACAGTTGATACGTAAATTATGATAAATATGGTAATAAGTTTCACTTTTAACACTGTTTTTATTAGGCTGCGGTTTTAGCGTGCACATAATAAATTTTCTGGGAAAATATGAAGATTTTTTATGTGAAAATTCTAACACATCTGCTAATTTAAGATCACACCTTAGGCTTCTCAAAACTAAGGCTGTGGTGTGGTCGACGATAATAAAGTCATAAAACACATAATATAAACACGCAATATAATCTCAAATTAGAACTTGATAAACCAACCAGATTGGCTAGTAACTCTTGCTTGGATAATTTTGCACATTCTTACCGTAAAGGTTGTAAAGCTGAAATAATAGATTTACTTCTATCTGACCACACATCACAACTACTGCAAGTTCCTATTAAAAAAACCTGTATGATTAAATATTGGAAAACAACTAAACAGGAAATATCAGTAGATAACTTAATGAAATTTAAAAATCATCTAAAAAACCTAACTTTTCGACGAGTATACGAAGCTAAAGACGCAAATGAATCCTACGAAAATTTTATAGATGACTTTATATTGCTATACAAATTGTGTTTCCCAGAAAAAGTAGTAACCATTTATACTTGTAAAAAAACCAAATGGATTTCGAATGGGATAAAAATATGTAGCAGAAAACAGAGGCAGCTACTTTGGACATATAGGCATAATCCGAACACAAAAAATAGACTTGCTTTTAAAAAGTATTCCAAGCTTTATAAAAGAATAGTAAATCTAACCCAGAAGGCCCAAAACAACCACTTCATAAAGACGTCTCAAAATAAATCAAAAGCTGCTTGGCAAGTTATTAACAAATCCAAAGTATGTCTGCCGCAAGAACCAATATTGACCATACAAAATGATAAATCAACTCTTACACATCCCCTTGACATTGCGAATGAATTCAATAAATATTTTATAGAGATTATAGAAAATAATTCAAAAACAAACCTTAATAATACCCCATTAACAAATTCGTGTAGAAATGTTATTGAAAACTCAACTTCGCAGTCTCTATTTATGCTACCAGTTTCAGATACTGACATTATAAAAGTGATAAGTAGCTTAAAAAATACTAGTACAGTAGGATACGACGGTATTTCAACTAGAGTAATAAAAGATGTTAAGGAGGTCATAGCGACCCCGTTATCGCACATAATTAATCTTTGCATTTCCGATGGTATATTCCCTACTAGTCTCAAGAAGGTAGTTATTAAACCCATTTACAAAAATAATGACAAGACTGATGTTAAAAATTACAGGCCTATTGCAAAAATACCAGTTTTTGCAAAAGTTATTGAAAAAATAATATATAATTCCATTTACACGTATTTCGAGAAGTTTCAGTTATTTTGCAATGAACAAAAAGGTTTTAGGAAAAATACTAATATTAATATGGCACTATTTGACCTGCTATCAAGTATAATGACTTCTGTGGATAAAAAAAATCCTGTGTGCTCCATCTTCACGGATATGTCAAAAGCTTTTGACTTCGTAGATCATCAGATCTTGCTGCAAAAGTTACACGGGTACGGCATTCGAGGAAACATTTATAAACTCCTAGAATCATACCTAAGTGATAGGAAGCAGTGTACTGAGATTTCCAGAATTTGTCCTATAAGCAAATTAGAAACTACATATGTCTCTGAAGCGAGATCCGTGAAGTATGGTGTGCCTCAGGGCACTGTACTCGGGCCCCTACTTTTCTTAATATATATCAATGATCTCCCAAGAAATTTGAGAAACAAAATGGTACTTTTTGCAGATGACAGTACAGCTATCATAGAATGCACTGATCCAAACGAATATCGAAATGAGATCAATAACTCGCTAAATAACATTATTAATTGGCTAAATAATAATAATCTTGTGATCAATTTGAATAAAACTAAAATTATACAGTTTCATCAACGACGTGAGAATCCACCCCTTAACATTACCTACGAAGAGTGTAAAATAGAAGAAGTTACGAGTGCAAAATTCTTGGGCATAACTGTAGACCATAAGTTGACTTGGAAACCTCACCTAGAAGTGGTTTGTAAACGACTGAGTAAATCTGCGTATCTATTGTTTCAATTATCTAAGAGAGTTAATTCTGAGACACTGTTAACAGCCTATCATGGACTTGTAGCCTCTATTCTCCGTTATGGTGTTGTTTTCTGGGGGCAATCAACAAATAGGGAACTGGTATTTAGGATGCAAAGAAGGTGTGTAAGATCCATGTGTAATTTAAAGTCAACAGATGGTTGCGTTCCCTACTTCAAGAAATTAAAAATATTAACGTTACCAGCTATATATATATTAGAAACTGCATTATTTATAAAATCAAATCCACATTTATTTACAAAATTTTCAACAGTTAAGAAGACCCCCATTCGGAGTCAATATGAAAATCAACTATGTACGTTGAAATGTAATACTGCGTTAATGAAAAAGAGCTTCTTTGGTGTTGCACCAAAGATTTTTAATAAAATACCTGATGCTATAAAATGTATGCCATTAAAGAAATTCAAAAAGTGTCTTCACAAGTTATTAGTTAAGAAATGTTATTATAACTTGGATGACTATTTTAATGATAATACTATTTGATTAAATTATGATATGATGAATTATGAGATTATGTAATTTTATAAATCTATATTATTAATGTTGACTTGGATGACTATTTTAATTTTGGATGACTATTTGATTAAATTCTGTAATTTTATTAATTCATATTATTAATGTAATGGACGAATAATTTCTCGCATGTTCTTTTGTTATGATCTTCTTGTGTGTGTTTTTTGTTTTTCTTTCTTGTAGTGGACATTATTAAATTGATTATTTTAATGTATTTGTATAAAATTGATAGAAAATTTTGTTAACTTTGATGAACGACTTTAATATTTGTATGTCAACAATGACAAAGCATAGTGCAACACTTATCTATTTAAGACCTTGACATGTATGATTAATGTATATATGTTCTTCACCTATGTTTTACAAATAAATAATTCTGATTCTGATTCTGATTCTGACATAACATAGAATCACGCGTTTAATCCCCGAAGGGTTAGGCAGAGGTGTAATAACTAACACACACAAAACAAAACAACAAACAACTGACTTTCATTTTTCAAAATATACATCCAATATAAAAGCATTTCTATGTTATAAATATAATTATGATTTAATATTAAACATATACTTACAATCAACATACATTTTTATTTTTGTAAAACAATATACATTTTTATTTTTGTGCCTGATAGTACATTTGATCAAAAATTGCATTAAATTAAATTAATCGAATCGGGGGCGTCAGCCACAGGACAGGTGCATCGACCACTGGGGGCCTGAGCCACGGACCCCAACGCATGCCGGGTACAGCTAGTTGCTCAAACATTTATGATGCTATCTCGAGAAAGATTTCGATTTTAGCTAATTATTTAACACAACATATATTCATTCTGAGTATGCATTTTTTTTCATTTAACCTTTTAAAATGTATGTATAATCTTTAGATTTAGTCACTAGTAGTGTCAAACTGTGCCTAAATAAGCTTTGTCGATGAATTTTTCTTTGGTGAAAGGTTGTGTCGTCGATTCGCTCATGAATAAATCGTTTTGTCGGCGAATCGTTTTCGTAGTTGATAGGTTCTGTCATTGAACAACTCATAAACGAAACATTCTGTCGGCGGCTCATTCGGCAGAGAAACGTTTGTCGGAGGTATGTTTCAGAATCGTAACTAAGAGTACACCCACATTTCGCCAGTTATGTTGCAAGAGGGGGAGCGCCTATTGCTATCAACCGGGCACAAATCCAGACTCCGTGGCTGCTACTGAGAAATTTCTGATGGAAAAATCCTGATAAAACTTGGCACGACCCGGGAATCGAACCTAGGACCTCAGGCTTAGCAGTCGCGCTGGCGACCTCTAGACCAACGAGGCAGCAATAAAATAACACAACCCCTTTTTTATAATTAGCAAAAACTGGCTTAGGAAAAGTAATGTCTTAGTGGAGTGGGGATATTATACGTCCGGATTTTTCCACACATGTCCGGCTTTTTGACCCGCCATTCGGTCTTTCCCCGGCCTGCTTGCGTAGCATGACCGCCGTATAAACGGGTTTTGTCGACGGAAGAATCGACAAAATGGTAATTCAACAAAAGAAGTCTGTCATTTGTCGATTTGTCCGTCGACAAACCCGTTTCTACGGTAGTCATGCTACGTGTGCTGATAATTTGTCCAGACTGTTTAATTCAAGGAATTTCTTTTATAATGAACACTGAAAAAGTTAAGATCATGCTTGTCAGCTAGAAATAACAATAATAAAGGAATATTCATGATGAGTTGTTTGTAGGTACATACCTACATATTTATGCTATCAGTCAGAAGCAGCTGTGTATTACTAATCAGTACTTATCACTCACTATATTATGTATAGACAGTAAACAATGCATCGGTTATACTCCGATCAGCGGATGTCATACAAATCCGAAAGTACCTCCGTCATGTAATATTATGATAATTAGCTATGATCTTTGAGCTCTATAACCAATGATATTATAAAGAAAGATACGCTACGTTCATACTGAACGGCGTTCAAATATCGTTTTGTGTTGTTACGACTGCGATAGATAATACGGAACGTTTGATACAGAAAGAGATAGTTACTGCACTTGAAGTAATTAAATTACGACAATTGGCTGAATTTGTCTGCAACAATTTGCGCACGCTAGTGCGATATATACCTCTTTTATTTTTAATATCATTGTCTATAACATTATCAATAGCCATAGTGCTGGTGCAATGAAGAAATATCGATTTTTGTGAAAGAAGCTGTGAAATCAGAATTGTTATTATTATTGTATAGGATTAAGCCATAAATACTTTAGTGGAGAAACATGTTTTTTTTAGCAATTTTACACTTTTTCTTGCTGGAAATAAATTACATGATATTTGCCGCATCTCACCCAATCTCACGGATTGGGTAAGATGCGGCTCGACCCCCCTTCCTCCACCTTAAATGCGTCTCGTAATTAATAGACCTGACTCCTCTTATGATAATAAGAGTAGAGGGGTCAAGACATTGACACTGACTGACCTACGAAATCATGCTTTCATTAAATATTTACCTAGGTAATTTCGTAAAGTTCAACTTAAGAAGATACAGGTCACGAGCAATATGTAAACACTTAACAACTTTTAAAAGTGTTTTTCTCCTACTGTTCTGATTAAAATGTCACGTTGTTACGAACATAATATTCTGGAAGTTCTGGAACTCATATTTTTATGAAAAAGATCCTATCTCCAAGTAACAATCGTTGTTTCTCGCGAAAATTGATTTTAAATTTAGGAAAGTGTATAAAGGTAATGGTGCTCGTGACTGTACATTTTATCTAAATTAACGTCAAAAACATTCTTTTAATTACCTCTCTAAAAAGAACCCAAAGTAAGGCAAGTAGCTCTAGTTTTAAAATAATTAATTTTATCATGAAGTAAATCGCCACATAATTACCACCATGTCCGCTACCTCGTAAAGGAACCGTGACCGCACCGCAATGAATCATGCGCGTGCGTCGACGCGGTTGGCGGTAGACCACATATTCGCGCCAAAACACCGGCATTGCGCATGACGAGACTGCAGATTTACCGTTTAGTGATCTTTATCTTGAATAACTGGAACTGTTGTTGACTGCAGTAGACAACGGATATTGTATTGTTACGGTTGAGGAAATCTGATTAGGACACAAAAGCCAAGTTATGGGCATTTTGTTGCAAATTAGTTAGATAAAAATCGATATTTTGAAAGGCCACATTGGAGACTACTGAATGAATGGAAATGAGCTCATTCAGATAGGTAGTCACAGATATAAGTATTCTTCATCATCATCATTTCAGCCGAAAGACGTCCACTGCTGGACATAGGCCTCCCCCAAGTGTCGCCACATTGACCGGGACCGGTCAATAAGTAGGTATTCTTGTTTTTATTTAATTAGTAAACTTTCTTACTTTCACCAAATGTAGCGAATTTTGGCACCAACATGCTAAATACACTGTAAATGAAATTAAGACCGTTCTATTTATGGCATACTTGCACGTTTGGCACACGAGATACTCATATCATGCGTTAATTTTAAGCTAAGATATGTACACGTGCCGAGATTTTGACGGACGTAAACGATAAAGATTGCAATTCCGTGGATGTAGATTGCAGGTACATAGGAATTATTATTTGAGAGCGCGTATCTACTGCAACCGATCCCAATACAAGCATATACGATCCAAAGAAATCGTGACACTATTTGTACGAGCGGTAACGGAGGTTCGCAAATTCGAATGATTTTTTAAAAGAAAATCCATTAAGTCTCTGTAAAAGGTGGAACGGACACCGACGCGAAAACGCATTTTTTAAAAAAATTATTTCTGTAAATATTCTATGTGGGTTCAGAATTATGTATTAAATAATTGGTAACGTTTTAGCGTGTGAGTGTTTTTACGACAATCAGAATAAAATATCAGTAATAGTATAAATAACGTCTTAACACCTTCGATCACTATCTACTTAAAACTCAGTAAGTACCTAAATATACATCTTTTGAATCATGCGTATTTACGTAATATTTTTTTTTTAACTTTTTCACTAAGTGCTAGTGCTACCGTTTTCTTGATTCATTCAGACCGAGTTTCTTTGATCCTTATTTTCGCATTTAAATCGGGCAGAATTTCAAATTATAAAATGTATTAATTTCAGTAAACGTACCTACTTAGCAAAATGATTTCCATAATCGAGCCATAATCCATAATCGACTTAAGCCATTGACCCATGAATTATGAGGCTTTATGATTTATGAATATTTAATAAATATCACTCAAACACATTAATCGTAAACGAACGCCATATAAAGTCTATAAAAGTGAGGAAGCCATAAACTGCGCTATTCAGTAGAAGTTGAAACAAAATTGTGAGTTTACGCACTAATTATTTGTAACAAGGATTTCGAATTTTAATAATTGAAATTACAGGAATTTACGCATTGTTTTGGCACTTAGCGGCTGTTATGTTATATTAGTTATAAAAGGAAATTATAACAACCACACGGGTCAATCTGTAAGGTTAAGCAACGCTTGCCGAGGTCGGACCGTGGATGGGTCTCCTCCGAGCTTCGGACAATACGTTAAGTTCATCCCAGCTGTCATTAGTAGATCTTTGACAGTCGTTTCCGACATCGTAATGTTGCAAGTCTGACTCCATGTAAAATACTGGTATTCAGTTACATCCAGTTAGACTGGAAGCCGACCACAGCATAATTTGGAAAAGCCTCCGCAGAAAATAATCTGTTTAAGTTCCTAACAAGGTCTCAATTTTCAAACCGTGAAGGTTAAATTATAATGACATTAACGAAGACAAAACATTTTCTAAAAACAATTTCTTGTAAAGAGAAAATGCAAAATAATATATGCAGACAGAATGCTTATTATATTTGCATCAGCTAAAGAAATGTATAATTTAGTAAGTACTTAAGCTGTCGTTAAATCTTAGCATAAATAAAACATGAGTAGAGTATGTGTCCAGCATACTTCAAGCCCTTTACAATAATATTTATAAAACAGACCATTTTTATCTGAAGTAGCTGGTCGAATTGAGGTATTCCATCCAGAGCACAGAGCATACAAAATATACTTTTAGTAGCACGACACTCCAAGTGTACGTTTTGTGGAATACCTTTCGTGCTCTTAAAAGTGTGCTCTGGATGAAATCATCATCATCATCATCCACAGCCCGAACTCACCCACTGCTGGGTATAGGCCTCTCTTTTCTTCTGCCACTGTCCACGGTCCTGTGCCAGTCTCATCCAGGTTTTACCCCCGATGGCAACTATGTCGTCTGCCCATCTCGCCGCCGGAATGGAATACCTCGGTCGAAAGAGAGCGTTTCTCAATCTGAATGGCACCAGCCTCCACACTAGGATTCCCTGTGTCGTGAAGACTAGACTCCTTCGTCTTACAAGGTAAATGGTAAAACACACAATAGAGTCGCACAGATAAGATTTCTTAGGCTACATTAAACAATTATATAATTACGTTACCTAGTGTTCCTCTCCTGATATTAAAGGTTTTAAAAGCCTCGATGGATTTAAAATGTGCTCGATGGGATTACCTACTGGCAAAAATGACGCATTTCTATACCAACTTTTATCCTCTTTACGGGAAAAAAATTCAAACATCCTTCCTTAGCAGCTTTTGCTCAGTTTCAATTTATTTGGAACTGTTGTGTAAAATCTCATGGTTTTAGACCCAGTAATTTATCCTGTACATTTTCTGTCAGTAAATAAGCGAATTTCTGAATTGTTTTAAGTGGATCGTTTATTATTTCTGCCTACATAAGAATTAAGAACGTTTCTAAATGTCATGTCATCTAGCTGATTTCGGCCACAGCGATTGCATTCGATGACTTTCTAGGATGGTTGTTGGGAGCTTTGGTGTGCTGCTTTTTATTTTTTTGCCATAGCTTCTTGATTAACATTTTGAATTTTATGAATAACCAATCGTATTATATTACGTACGGCACATGTTCAGTATTGCACTTTCACATCGAGATGCAGAAGTCAATAAACTGTGGAGACAAACACACGTGGCTATTGGCTCGTCACCAACTGTTTCTGCCTCATCATAATAATCTTTGCACACAATACGTCATTGTTCCGTTTCTGACACGCATACCAGATTGTGATTAGATTGTCTACATTGTCTACCTACTGCAATATCATCATCATTATTATATAGGGTAGACGCAGCATGCTTTTTATACTGCAATATATGAGCAGTATTCGTACTGCAAGCTAGACAGAGATTTGTTACAGGCTTTATTGCAATATCTGGGCCGCAGCCGTTTTTTACTGCCAGCTGGTTTGAACATCTACTGTCGATGTTTTTTGTATTTTTTGTACACTATAGAAGGTTTAGGAGAAGCCAATTGAAAAGTTTAGACATTAGTGAACACGGTAGAAGCCTTCACATGTATGTCCAGCATAGGTACATAGGATCCTAAATGCTTAGTAGAGTATACCTCATTCCATCCTTTACCATCAGTCGAAATTGAGGTCAAGAGCGGACCCATATTTTACTTGACGAGCCACAAAACATTTTATCATCGAAAACCATCAATTTTGCCCAACCTTCACCGATTCTCGCTGGCCTGAAACTCGTTATGATTCAAGTGCAAGGTGCGAATGCACTCCGGTCACATAACGGTTGCTCGGCCGAAGCCCGTCAAGGGCCGCGCGGGGCTTTTCCACGTTCCATTCGTTTAGTCGAGAAATCTTCCGTTCTGTATTTAAAATAGATTTCTATTAGTTGCTAGTTTTGTTACAAGACTTTTTTCTTTCATGGGTTTGTCTTGAAGCTTGCTGAGATTACTTTTTTTTAAATTCTTAAGTTTTAATGTGGGGTTTTCTGGTCAAATTATTGTATGCTTTCCTCACGATGTTTTCCTCCATCGTTATCACAGGGTCATTATTGCTGCGCTTGCATAATATAATCGACGTAATTGCTGAGGTGTTCCTTTTTTTTTTTTAAGCTTGGATTGATAATGATCCATTAAAATTGTGTACACACACAACGTAGACGTACGACGCGTACCTACTTATCTCTAGGTAAGTTAGTGCTTCACATTATTTCTGTCTTTGGAATTAATGAATTAAGCATGGCATTTCTATTGAACTTGGAATAATGCAATAAAGCACAAAACACTACTGGTGGAATGATGCCAAAAAAGGGCAATGGAATCGAATGGCTCGATGCCTTACCACAACTTCTATGGAAGCAACTGAATTATTTATATCGATAGGAAACGAAGTAATCTAGGACTTAGGCTATTGTAATAGTATTTATTATTAAAGGTGCATTTCTAACTAAGTCTTCGGGGTATACAGATATTTTGTTATGTTATTACTTATTAGTGTGATAACAACACAGATAAAACGCTAAGGTACAGGTTCAGTTTGTTGTTGTTGACATAAAGCAAAAAAAATCATTATAATCGGAAAGTAAAAAATAATAACAGCGTTTTCTTCGGTCGTAACTTCCAACACAATCTCACATGGTAAGTTAATCATCTAAGCATCAAGTAATCAAAGTTACTCATTACTGTTACTGTTGTTTTAAAGGACAGTTAAACTTACCTCTTTTGTTTGCGGAAAAGTTAGATATGGTAGCTATACGCAGTTTCCTCTGGGGTTTCTCCAAGGCCAAATATCCCTTTACTACCAGTAGGTAGGTATGCAGACAATCAAAAGCACTTAAGTTGTGATTTCCTCGAACTGCACTTTATACTGCAATACATTCATTTTAGTACAATATATTATTTTACATGTTTAAAACAAAAACAAAACAAACACAAAAATATTGGCCCATCGGCATCAGGAACAAGGTTCATGCTGCCGGTGGTCAGGGCTCCACAGAGAATCTCGTCACTATGAGAGCCGTGTCCAGGACTACTGCTTTCGGAATCAAGCCCTTGACCCAGCTGCACAATAAAACCCTCCTAAGATGTTGGTCGAAGCTCTTTTGCAATGTACCTAGATTAATTAACCGTCTCATAAAATTGTCGTCTGTTTACATTGTAAACTTTATTTTAATGCTTACTACATAGTATTTAATTTCTAATAATAATTATTTAATATTCGTAGTCTAGTTTGGACTTACGCATTAATATTACACAGAGTAAGGAATCACCGCGTCTCAGTGCCTGCCAGGAACGTCCAAAGACGATTGTAACGGACCGCCTTACTAGCCATCAATTTCTATACATCACATTGCCAGAAGCCTCGGTAGCTGCTGCTAGTGGCGGCATTGCCGACTTACGACCCTTACGACTTTGAAGGCGTATGTGCTCAAAGTATTTTAAAGCATTTGATTAGTATTTTTAGTCTAAATAAATTCGCGTCGGTGTCGGATTTCGTGCTCTATGGGATCTGTAACAAACGAAAAAAAAAAACAAACAATAAAATGGATTCTGTATCTCGAAACACGACTTGTTTTATCGTTGTAAAAACTAATTTGTATGCAAATTTGAATTAACAACGAATTTATGTAACAACTAATTATGGCAAGTTATTAGTAAGTTCTGATCCAATTATCTCGCTGATTTTGTATTTTATTGAACTGGGGGAGCTCAGAATAATTGAAAATTGCGGAAGATACCCCGTAAGTGACAGTGTAAGTTTACGAAAACTGTTAAATTATTAGGGTGCTGACGATGTAACTTTCTACTTTGTAGTACCTTATTGGGGCCAAAAAGAATGGTACCTACATAAGTGGCGAAGGTTCCATACAGCTCGATTCCTACCCAAAAAAATCTAAATCTTAGATAGATACTTGGGCCTATGGCGTCTACCTACTGTATTCTACGCTTTTTAATTATCTCATTAACACATACCATCCAAACAAAGTTTATATACTTTTTTATACATGAATAAAATAACTATTTATAAAAATAAGAATGTCTTGTTTACTTTGAAGTGAGCAGAGCGGAGCAGAACAAAAACATTGTTCTTGCTTTTTGAACACTCAAATTATGACAAATCGTATAATAAAAAAAGTTAAATGGTCTGCGAATTCTTTCACGTTACTAAACTAAGGAGCTGGAAATAAAAAGTTTTAAAATACTGCTTACAAAAAAAACCCTTTATCGACTTATAAGGACAAAAATAAAAGACGTCTCAGTAAGCACATTACTAGGGTCTATTTTAAGCCAACACGTTATAGACTGGATCTAGCTGTGTCAACGATTCCTAGTTCAGTGCACTCTATGCGATACTCCTTTTTCTCTTTGTAGCACTTGCTTTATCTACATGGTAACTATACACAAAGAAAAATAGTCTTGTATGCTTATCATATTTATGAATAATGTGTATCAAGATGTTTAATTATGTAGAGTAAATTTATTATATACATTATTCTTTAAAAACTATTAAATAACCTAAAATAAATAAACTAACAACAAACTGTAAAAGGGCATCAAAAAACTCCTCCTCAACGCTGTCAGCTGGTAATGTGCCCAAGAGACTGGCGGCGTTGCCACGTTGTATGGCAACACTTAGCCTCTGGCCAAAGTAAAAGCCAGCCCTTGGGTCACGGGAAGCGTCAAATAGACGTTTCGAAATTTCCTTAAACAGGCTATGAGCACTCTTAAGCCCGTCACAGACGTAGCTATAATATATATTTTAGCTGCGTGTGCGGTCACTCGAAAATGTATATAGAAAATATGTCGTAATATGCCTTGCTATGGTTCATATTAATATATATTATAGCTACGTCTGTGACGGGCTTTATGTGTATCTAAGTAGATACCTAACAATCACCATATTAGTTTTATCGTACAAATTGCGTTAACCTTGTTGACTCATGTGATTTGAATTCGTTTTAAAACCCAGGGACAACAGATGCAATAGGTACCTACACTTTGTCAAATAAAAATAGAAAAATTAGATTTGCGAATATGGTAGTCTCAAAATCTACAAAACAGCTGAACTACTTTTTTTTAGCAAATAATGAAATAAGACAAACTTAAAAATTTTGGCAAAATCATTAGCTCTCTTTTGCCCAAATAAAATTTAACTACTTAGGTAACTGGTTTGTTGGGTTCAGGCTTGTTTATTGTCTGGTGAGTTCAGCATTTTAGAAAAAAAACTCAAAAAATATCCTCATTTTTTTCAAAAACCTACTCTTTCCTTATCTTTGTTCGTTTGGTCGTACGCTTTACTGATCTCTTTAATCAATGTATCTAGTCGGAAAATTCCTACAATATCAAACATGAATGTGTCTCATGATGAAAGAGATCTATAAATGTTGGTTATTCTTTTGTTTCAGGACCACGGAAGGTGGTGGTCAAAAGCGTAGATGGCAGGTTCATGTCAGGCCAGCTGGTGGCCATCATGGGGCCCAGTGGCGCTGGCAAGAGCTCGCTTCTCAACGCTTTGTCTGGATACAGGTAATTAATGAAAGGAATCAAATAGGAATTGTGGTGCCTAAAGGTCCCTGAAGATTTAGGGTTGTGCCTCATCTGGCAGCGCGGAATCGCATTTTTCCATGAACCTATCCTTTTCCGTCGCTCAGAACTGTCATTTGCTAGAGCGAGAAGCAGACTGCGAGTGCTATCGCACGCGGCAGCATCGACGATGCGCTCGGCAGCAGTTCGGTTTCGTGACGGTTATGAACGACAGAAAAAAAACATGGAAAAATTCGATTCCGTGCTGCTATATGAGGCGCAACCCTTAGTCTACTTACGTAATCAAAACTCTGACTGTAGTGTCATTTAATTATAAGGAGATGTAGAAAAACACCACAGATTGATTATAACAAGCAGCAGCATCCCTTTTATTCAACTATAGAAGACCTATTGTCTTCTCAAGGATTAAAAATATTTGATGGATGGGGAACTAAAAAATAATACTAAAAATTAGTTAAAGCTTTGTTTTTTCAATTAGTTAATTATTGCCGTTTTTGTGCTCTTCTCGTGGACAACAATTTAGTACAATAAATTAATTATTCAAGATTAAAATAAACTTCTTTTGTAAAGTAAAATTAACTATCTCTAGCTATAGATAAGATATTGGTTTTGACTGTCTTATGGTTGTCTGAATTTTGGTAATCAACAATAATACCACTCTTACCTACTTATTAATAAGTAGGTACCTATTCTTATCTGCCCATAACCATTATGACAATGCACCAAAGAACTACTGACGTCAGTTGACGTCCAATCTTGTTTTTTTTTTTAAATTAATTGCCCATAATCTATCAGTGTCATGTAATCGATTAGTTTAATAAAACGTCAATCGATAGAAAAAAATGTTAGCAACGTCACTAGCATTTTAGACTCAGGTTTTTGCTTACGTAATGATCTTGTGTTATGTAAAAATATAAATGAATAAACTTTCTTTTTGTTACATGAATCAGCCAGCACTAAAATAATATAATTTAATCAAGTATAACAAATCAAGCACCAGGGTATGCCGCGTAATTTAAATTTTCTTACGTTTTTTGCAATTTGCCGGTCAGTGTCAGGCTATATGTTGAACAAAATAGATTCGCGACCTAACAAGTATGTATTTATAGAATAACAATCATTAAAATTATCAAAACAAGTTATACTATGGGATTAAATAAACTTAAAGGGTTGTTTCATGAAAAAGTCATTCAATGGTCAAAAACGTAAGAAAATTCGAATTTCGCGGGCTACCCAGGCGCTTCCCTCTTAAACTCACGCGTTTATCCAACTAGAAACTACAGAACATCATCTGCTACGATCCTTGCATACCGTAAAACGGGGTCAATATGAACACAGCGGTGAATAGAGACAAATTTTGAAAGAGATTTTAACGTTGAATTAATGTTATGTTGGTAGCAAGGTCTCTAAATAATTAAGTATAACTAAGTAAATAAAACAGAGTACTTTTTGATAACATAATCAAATTAATTCTATTTCTACTTTTAATATTAAGATGTGTTTCCAATCCCAGGTCCGCAGGTGTAACGGGTGAACTTCTGGTAAATGGGCAACCAAGAGACGAGCAGCTTTTCCAGAGGTCATCCTGCTATATAACCCAGGAGGACTTACTCCAGCCACTGCTGACTGTGCGTGAAGCCATGGACGTCGCAGCCAGGCTGAAGGCACCTAGAGGATCTAAGTCACCTTCGGAAGAGATCCTGCAAGAAATGGGGCTGTTGGAACATCAGCACACTAGGACTGATATGTTATCGGGAGGGCAGAAAAAGAGGTAAGTAATGTATAAGCCATCTGTCCCTTTGTAGCAAAAAAATCTTTCCACATATTCCTATTCACTGCTGTTTGTGGCCAATCTTCAAGGTAAGAGTCAAGTTCGTCTCGCGATCGCCATCACAAAGATTCGATGTGGCGATGGCGGGACAACTCGAAAACGAAGTTGGTTGAGGTTTTAATATTTTTTCGTCGTTTGGCGTTTTGTTCGCCTTTTGTAATGTATCTTGATTCAGCAATTTTTGGTTTGCAGCATAATTTACCCTTGGGTGTAAAGACGTACTCTTTTATAAAGTTTTGCAACCGTTTCAATTTCACTTTTTATTGGTAATCGGTTAGATATTAGCCGTGGCAACGCCAGTTTCGAAACTATTGTCGGAAGGAAAACTAGCTAATTGTGGTGTAATTTTCCCACCGTTGTTTAACGGTAGATAGGTTGATACGACTTGTGCTTGTACAAAACATGAAATATCTAACTAGGTATTGTTCATTGTTCACCTGTGTGGACTGTGGACACGCAGTGTAAGTTAATGCAAAAACAGATAGCTAGAAATATTGAAAAACTTTTCGTCTGACGCATGATAAGCGTTGATTTTGAAATTCATTCCATGACCTGACGAAGAGAAGTCCGTGTATATAAAAATATAATTTTTGTTCTGAATATTTAATAGTTGTCGACGTCTAAGTAAAAGCGTCAGTTCTCATATGAATGAGGATTCAAGATTATGCGAATAATTTTGTGTTTATTCACATCTTTTTATCACCAAAACAGTTGAAGTGCTGGATTTTGGATTCCATTAAGACTTCTTTTAACATTATTACAATTCAAGGGTTTTGCCCGTCTACATCCTAAAACCGCTTTTGGAAAAAAAACGATGCATATTGATTTTTCCTCAACAAAATTCGTAATTCTTGAGTGTTAATTTTGTCCAATAAATACCTTCTTCCTTATTTTGTGTACTGTCCAAGAACCGTAAACTATAAGGAAAGTAGGTAGGTACTCATACAGACAATATTATTGAAAGTCATTCCAACCTTTACCTTTTCTCGACAATATTTATTACTTGTCACTTTCCTCTTAAAGATTTTCTTACAAGTTACCTTTATGCCAGTGATGAATAATGATTCAAACATTTAATATTTATTCTCACATCAGACGGGGCATTGCACATGCTTTAAGTGTTATAATTATAGCGTTCAACCTTTGTGCTCTGTAATTATAGATAGGTACATCGCAAAGCAATATTTTAACAACACACAGGAATATGGCATTATCTACCAATCTTTTGAGATTTATTAACTAAAACCATTGTTTTAGGAAACCACTAGCTGTTGCCTGCGACTTCGTTTTCAAGTATTTTGTTGTTTAAATCCAAATTATCGAGGATGAAAATGATAGTAGCACGAGTTCTTGAGATTAAAAAATTGGATCAGCTGATCAAAATGTGTGGTAAAACTAAAAAAAGTTATGAATTTCCAAAAGTCATAGAATAAAAATTGTTCTGTTTCATGGTCTGAGCCACCACACGAGAGGTCTCCCGTTAATTCTGTTGCACTCTGTATATCGATAACAGTAACGATCGGGGCAGTGGTTTAGGTGTTAAAGGTAACAGACAAAAAGAGTTACTTCCGTATTTTTAACAGTAGTTGGATTAGGAATCCTCTCAACCTCCTGCATTCCACAACTTCCACAAGACCTTTCAAAGTTTCCTTTAAAACCAACCCGAGATAATTAAACTCCTTTATTTTTTACAGGTTATCAATAGCACTGGAGCTGGTGAACAACCCGCCGATTTTCTTCCTGGACGAGCCCACCAGTGGGCTAGACACTGTAACCACGACGCAGTGCGTCAAAGTGCTAAAACAACTGGCGAGGCAAGGCAGAACCGTCGTATGCACCATACACCAGCCTGCTGCGTCGCTGTTGGAGATGTTTGATCAGGTAAGAAATAATAAATGTGCTATGAGAGTAGTATTAAGAGCGTTAACGTCTTACGGTATTTCATACAAACTTACAAGTGATTTTTTTTCGAAATGACTGAACTGATTTTAATGAAACTTCGTACGCATAAGCTGGATACATAAGTCTAAAGATTTGACAAAGAACTTTTATCTGCTAATTGGAACAGTACCTTTATAAGTGGTAGTTACTATGAATTGCATCTTCTACAGGTGGACAAAGAAAATCGTGTACCTACGTCCGACCTTAGAATGTAACTTTGAAACAGGTTGGTCTACCCAACCAGTTTCAAAGTACTCTTGGAACTGGAAAAGTAGGAAGAAATTACGTTAGACAGTGGCCATTTGTCACTTCAAGGTGGACACAAACTTGATCTTGTATTTAATTATTATTGAACGCGTTCTGAATCCATAAAAATTCGTTCTGCGTAGTGTTGCGTGACTTTCGATGCACTGGCTGTCGCTTTCTTTAAAAGAGCACCATTAAGACCAAATAACCGGTTCTTTTAATAGTCAGTTTCGGGTCAGTATGTTCGTTTTTAGGGTTCCGTTCCTAAAGGGTGGTGTCTGTCCGTCTGTCACAGGATAGTAACTTTTGAAACGTAATAGAACACTTGAAATTTTAACAAGGTTAATCAATGTAAACTAAACAACAATTAATAATATTTATTTTTCCTATTTCCAGTATGTTATACAAGAAACGTTTTTTTTCGGCGTTTTTTGCGTACGGTGGTGCGGAAACATTCGCGCGTGAGTCAGACTCGCACTTGCTCGTTTTTTTGACAACTTTTTACCATAAAATATTTAAGTATCGATACACATACGAGGATACAGCGACCGTTAATTTGCATTTTGGTCATTGACTTACCTACTCCGGCAAAGTTCGTTGCCCGCCCATATTTTATTTATTGTTTTATTTACCTACAGGAATATAAATCGTATTCGGAATCTTGAAAGAGGTACCTAAGTGTCCAGTTTTCCGGGCGACTAAGTGATCTCGTAACCCCAACAAAAGAATAACGTATTATGTTAATAAGTTAAGCTGCATGTGGGTATCAAGTATCTTTTTCCGAAAAATCTTCGATTGAAGTGAATAAAGCTCTTATGTTTTACCTATTTACGAAAAGGTGATGAATATTAAACTCAATATTGTAAGTAGGTACCTATGTGTATCATATTGCATCGCTTAGGGTTGTGATGCCTGTCACATGGATGCATTTAATAGGTTCCTATCGAAAATAAAACTATTAGTCGAGTGTCATGAACTCATTACTAATAAATAGTCTAAAAATAAATATTACCTATGCCTAAAAAAATCTATAAAAAAAGTAAAAGTTACTGTATCTACATATTTTTTTACCATTCAAGCTTGTCTCAATTATTTAATTAATAACTGAACGATGTGTTTGAAAAAAAAACCACGGCCGACACAAAAAATGTAAAACCGGTCGAGTTATTTATAGTTTTCGAAGAGCTTTGAGAATTGAGACGGATAAGAACTGAAATAACTGGCTGGCTAGGGCAGTTCTAGAAGCAAAAAAAATCTGGAGCTAACTGGTTTAGCTCTGTGGTTACAATTATGTTAAGAAACTATAGTATATGTTGGAACTTAAGTCGTGAAATCAGTGGCATTACCCTAACTTCTACTTTTTTAATTCGCAATGTTGCTTTTAGTTGGGTGCAGCTGTATCATAAACAATATCATGGTTTTTTTTTTAAAGTCTTATCTTACTGCTTTTATAATTGCGAATGAAAGGTTGTGAGCAGAATGGATGGATGTTAGTTACTTTTTTCACGCTAAAAACGGATTTGGAGAAATATTGGCACACAGGCAGTTTATCATCTAGGTTAACACATTATAATACTATCTATACCGGTAGTACGATCCGGTGGATCACTAACTAAACTCCATGAAGGCGAAGCCGTGGGCATAAAGTAGTGGGTTTCCATACTTAAGCTTAAAGCGCTTTTTAAATCTCTCTAAAATAAATAAGAGATAGGACGTTTTTTGTACCTAGCTATATTACCTATGTCTTGTTTATTACCAATATTTATATCGCAGGAACTTATTGCTCTGCTATTACGGAACCTTATGGTACCTAAGACCTCGGCGGCTGTTCGTCTGTATGTCACGGTCTTTTACTCAGCCTTGGAAATTGGCATACTTATATGAAATCACACCTATTCGTTGTGAAAGTGTTATATTGTTTTTTGAATGTTCTAGGGGGTTTAATTTTGAGTCGATTTATAGATATGGTACCTACAACAACGTTCTTTTTGCGGAAGAGGAATATCATGCTTAAAGGGGAAGTGGCAGGGTAGCCCGCGAAATTCAAATTTTCTTAGGTTAGGTACATGCCTCAGGGGAGATCTCTGTATAGTCGCCCCAGGGATGTGCCTTAACAGGCGTTGCACAGAAGGGGCTCCGGACAGGTCTTTTAAGAGGAAACGGTGCCTCCTCTCATGTGCTGATGGTGACCACCGGGTTGGTTTTAGTGCGGTAAAAATCCCACACTCCCCGGTCTTATCCCCAAAGACCGGTCGCCTTTTGAAGGTTTCCCCCCGAAAACAAAAAAAAAAAAAAAGGTTAGGTACATGCAATTTGCAGGTCGGTGTCTGATTGTATGTTGATTAAAATATGATTCGGTATTGAATTTCGCGGCCTACCCTTACCCCTTTATCAGAAAGTGTATTCAACGATAAACCAGGAGTTTGGAGAGAACCCAAACTTTATTGGATGTGTGATTAACGAGGTCAAAAATTTTCTCAGGAAAAGCTATCTAATAGGTTGACTGGAAAGACAAAATTAGAGTAGTCTATAAAATTGTGTTGAGGAGCTCGTGGCTGAATAATAACAGCCGCTCCGGTCGATACTCTTCAGGTTAAGCCGCGCTTGGTTGGGTTGGTCCGTGGATGGGTCACCCCCATTACATACCGAGTTTCCTCCGTGCTACGGAAAGCACGTTAAGCCGTTGGTCCCGGCTGTCATGTGTAAATGTTTGTCAGTCGTTACAGATAGTCAGTGGCCAGAAAGTCTGACAATAACCAGTCTTACCAAGGGGAATCGTATTACCCAGTACTAACTGGGTCCTGGAAGTCAAATAGGCAGTCGCTCTATGCAAAATACTGGTATTCAGCTGTATCCGGTTAGACTGGAAGCCGACCCTAACATAGTTGGGAAAAGATTAGGCAGATGATGATGGTCCCTACTGCAGAATGATCAAACGACTAAATATCAATAAATGTTTTATGCATTGGAAAATCAAAGCGTATTATTAAAACAGTCTAATGTGCTATATTACAAAAACATAACAATTACAATGTTATATTTTACGAAGTAACACAATATGTTATTATCGTATCATTAGTCAGAATTATTATTAAAATTATTAACTCGTCCACACCTCTAATCGTGACTTATTGCACTTGCAATATATTTCTGTGTGTAGTTATAATGTTATTTTATTGTTACTAGGAAACATAGTCAAAGGATTAATGTTGTAGATAAGTGCTATTGGTAGTTGATTGGTGCTTTACGTATTGTAGGTACAGCATGTGGCTTAAGATACTTCAATGCTTATTATGCAGTCTGTAGTGACGATTACGATGACTATAATGTAGTGGCACTACAAAAAGTACTACAGTACCTAACATAGTACAAAAAGTACCTACTACAGCGCCATCTATGACATAAATGAAGAACTAACACCAAATTCCTAAATCGCGCAGTTAAAGTTATTCGCCACTTAAAGACTATAAAGGGTGTAAATAGACCCTTAACGAAACCGAAAGGCACTTGTTCTCCCCGTCTTTGCGATATTTTTTTTGTTAAACCGTACCTGGGATCCTTCTAGTTACGGAGATATTGGTGGTCAAAGTTCCATCTTTTTCAAAAGTTTTTTTTTTTAAATACATGTTTTTAATGTAAGATTTTTACTATTCAATCAATCCATAAGCACAATGCTTTGAGTGCGTTCCATCGAGTCCTACCGTAAAACGAGACTTAAAACCCCAAAAAAAAAATCGTTTTCCAGCAATAATTTTTGCGTAAAGTTACTTAATTTGATGACCAGAATACTTAGTTGACGGCTTCGTGAAGGTACTGTTTACACCCTGAAAAAACCCGACGACAACACTCGGGCAGTAGGTAGCCCACCAGACCTAACACCCGTCTGGTCGGAGGATCCTCCCTTTTCGATGAGGATGAAGAACTTTACACCCTGTTTTTCATACCCCAAAATAAAAAAAAAGCAGATGACGGCGTTAGTTCTGATTTTGACTACCTACGCGCCAAAAGATCCTTGCACAGCTATACATAAGTACAAGCCACAAGAGGTATTTAATAAGTTCGTGCCGTTCGTGAGTGATTGCGTGCGATTGCCATTGTTTCATTAACATTGTTATTATTTACATAATGATTCTAATAACCGTTATTATATGCTGCTTTGTGATTTACTCGGATATTTTCCTTTTCATCTACTAACTTACATTAAGGAGGTTGGATCTTTTTATTTAGGAGTTTTTAGGAAGGCTTGATTTATGTTGAAGAACATAGCACGCTTTGAAAGCCAATAAAATATACCTAGATAAAGCTTTTCTTTGTTTTTGAGAGCTGGTGTCCATCTAAGAAAGTGTTAATAATGGTGAAACGTATTTCCATAGGAACCTAGTTGTGGGTCTTGATTCTACAATCGTATGGGGGCAATATTAGTTACCTACCTACACAAATAAGCTAGTTTTCAATAAGTAGTCCACAAATGTTTTATATACGGATTGGGAATTCGGTTCAGCGAATTCTGCCGGAAAAGCGATCATGAACTTTTTCTGTTTTGCTGAAAACTAGCATCGAACAAATAGAGTAGTAACAAATCTTTTACCAATCATGATATCATTGGATGAGCATTCCTTCATCACGCGATATGCCAACAGAATTGACGTCAAGATTTCTGGTAAAAGAAAACCAAATACCTAAATACATTGTTGCAAACGCAATGTATTTTTATCTGAGTCACACGTGCCGCTGTGATAACTAGGTCACATTTCACGGTCACTAGAAACCAGATAAGGTTTTCCAATAATCTCCACTCGTGGATGTTGGGGGGCTCATGAGGGGTCCGTGGCGTGGGACCGTCCCCAGCATATCGTAATCGAGACACTTGTGTGATTCGGAAAGCACGATAAGTCAAAGATCTACGGACGTTGGTCCGTAGATTGCAGTCGTCGGAAACCAGACAGACGACCCGTCTTTTCAAGGGGTTTCGTGTTATCTAGAGGTTAATTGGTTGGCAGTCGCTCTATGTTCAATAGGTATTGTTATACCTACAGTCGCATTCGGTTAAACTGGAAGCCGACCCCAACATAGTTTGGAAAATGCTAGGCAGTTGATGGATGTCGTGGTTCTGCTCTTTCAGTGGTAAATATGGACATACCTACCTCAAAACGATTAAGTAGTACACTTTCACAATGTGATGCCTATCTATGAGATTATTTTGGGCTAATGCTAGGCTAATGGGTAATAATCTAAGTATTTCTCTATTACAGGTTTACGTGATTGCCGACGGCCTGTGCATATTCCAGGGCGACACAGCAGCCATGGTTCCTTTCCTACAGACCGTCGGCGTGCCCTGTCCGAGGCATCATAACCCTGCTGATTTTAGTAAGTATCTAATATCTACCGCAGTCCATACCAACCATGTAGGTACCACTATCTACACAGCCAAAAATTTATTAGCAATCGTAACAGCTAACATGAAAAAACGAAAAAAAAAAAATTGTTTGGGGTAAACGACCGGAGACTACCGTTACAGTAGCAGGCACGCAGGCACTGTACCGTACCGTAGTGCTGTTACTTGAAGGGTGAGTTTAGGCTACTTTAGACAATGTATTTTTTTTTAAATTTTTATAATACCGTTCAAAAATTGAACAGGGGATCTTGCACGGGGAACCTGCATTATTTCGTTACCTATAAGTCGGATTAGTGATCAGGAGGCAGACAGTGACTTAATGTTAAGTGGTATTGAATAGGTAAATAAGTGTTCCATTAAATTATTGCCTTATTGCATTAAAAGTTTGTACCTATGGATCACAAAGTTATACTTTTATTAGAAGCTATTTTATGTCCAGATTTTATTTTCAGTTACCTCCTGCCTACGTATTTTTACTTTTTATTATATTTCTAATTCCGAATTTTGTTGCACAAACACACTACATTTTATTTATTTATTCAGTAGTACACATACATTTTATTCATTTAAGTTGGTGCCAACATAAACTCATTAGAGTTTAACCGTGCATCCACTTAAGTAGATGTACTTAGTTTAAAAGAAACTACAACAAAAATTACAGCGGGTAGGTATTAGGTGAAATAATAAATCTAATACTCGCTAGCGAACCTCGGTGACCAATCCGACCGTCCGTTCATAAAAAACAGAAGTAGTGGAGGTAGTTTTTTAATTGATACAGGTTGTTCCTAAAAGTATATGTTTTTAGTGATATGTAGTTATTTTTTTTTTGTTATGGCATTACTTTTGGTTCATTGTGTATGTTTTAAATTTTTTATCTATAATGAGTTAATTATGCTTTGACCATCTTTTTACTTCCTTTGTAACAGCATTAATTGCGACATTGGTTTACAACATTGCAGTCGTTCGAAAAACTTCAATTTGTATTTAGGTTGTAACTTAAAATTACGCTCCATAAAGATCTCTAATCTCATCCCTAACATTGTAGTTCTGTTATAAAAAATACACGTGTATTTCTGACTTAGATTTAGTTGCCACGACAATTCAGAAAACAAACATGTAGGTACATAGAATCGAGACTATTATTGGTTTGATAAGTTATAATTTTAAGGCATTACTTTGTTGAAATTCATGACATCCCGAGGAGGGGCAAAACAACATGTCAAGTAAATAATAGGTATAGCTTTGGTTTGCAAGTTACACTACGATAATTTTTATCGCACCTTCTGCCTGTTGCATATGTTTGTCGGCGGGAGGGCGGTGCTGCATCCTACGTCCAAACCGGGATCTAATATAAAGGGTGTAAATAGACCCTTAACATAAACGAAAGGCACTTGTTCTCCCCGTCACTGCGATCATTTTTTTGTTCTAGACCATACCTGGGAACCTTCTAGTTACGGATATATTGGGGGTCAAAGTTCCAACTTTTTCACAAGTTTTTTTTTTAAATATATGTTTTTAATGTCAGATTTTTACTTTACACAACTCCACGACCCTCGTACTATTCAATCCATTCATCAGCACAATGCTATGAGTGCTTTTCATCGATTCCTAACCTAAGTAACTTTACGCAAAAATTATTGCTGGGAATCGACTTTTTTTTTTGGGGTGAAAAATCATGTTTTAAGGTGGGACTCGATGGAAAGCACTCAAAGCATTGTGCTGATGGATGGAATGAATAGTACGGAGGTCGTGGAGGTGTGTAAAGTAAAAATCTTACATTAAAAACATGTAGGTATTTAAAAAAAAAATTGTGAAATAGTTGGAACTTTGACTCCCAATATCTCCGTAACTAGAAGGTTCTCAGGTATGGTCTAGAACAAAAAAATGATCGCAGAGACGGGGAGTACAAATGTATTTCAGTTATGTTATCTATTTACACCCTTTATAAGATAGAACTGCGTATCTGTTTTAAGGCAAACTAGGTACCACTACATAATGTTTCTCCAAAAATAAGACCAACATGTGGTGAAATTCTCAAATGTTCAAAATGGGACGTAGGTACCTACATAGGTTATCTAACACGAGCTGAATTACAATATGCTTCATAATATTGATTAATACTTTCATAATTAATTGAGAAGTTACCACGCTAAAATTGAATTAGGCTGGAAATATTATAGATATGTCAGATGTCACACGATCAATGGGTCAAAGCTTCACCCAATGGGTCCCTTCACGTGGCAGGCGACTTTGAAGGGCCAAGATAGCGGGATGAGTTGGACCCCTTCGGTAAGACTGATCCCAAATTGCCCTAGATAACGAGAACTGGTAGGAGAGTAAGAAGGCCTCTGCCCTTCATCATCAGCTTAATCACAACTCTACAATTAGGAAGGTATAGCTGTCTAGTTTAGCCTAAATTGGATTCATGGATTAACTATAGTTCTACAATTCCTCGATCTAAATAAGTAGATGCTACCGAATTCACTGACGGTCTACCACTTTTCACCGTTATACACTAAGTAATAAGGTTGAAAAGTGGCTGACCGTCAGTGAATTCAGTAGTACCTTCAGTGTCTATCTAGCACAGTTCAGCAGTCTACCCAGCTACCAGCTAATCTGCAAGGGAAAAGAGCGTCACTAAAGCAAGACAAAGATCAAGACATTTGTTATTCAAGTGGCTATTTAATTACGCAAAGTATTACTGGAATTTTAAATAACCTATTGTAGTATTGTTTCTCTAAACTTACATATTATTAGTATAACTAGCTGTCATAATGTAGACTTGCATAATCTAGTTTGTTTAGCATTCGTAATTTGTAGGATTCAAATACAATTAATTAGCCTTGTCTATTAACTAAGATAACTTTGCCGTCTTTAAATTGCCTTGAATTTTTATAAGTTTTCTTATTTTCTTTTGTATTACTAGGCACTTAGGACGATGTACTCAGTGATTCTCTTATTCAGTGATAGAATAATGGAAGAGACCCAATCAAAATTCTCATGTGGGGGATGTCATTTGACTTACTGTTAGTTACTCTTTACATTGTTAACAGCCCCACCAAATTTTGATGACATTTTACATGCATTCTGCAACAGTTCAATTTCTCTTTCCAGTTATAGAACTAACAGAAACACCAGAATTTATAACAATGCTATCCAAAGAAATAATGAACGGCCAACTTTTCAAATCGGCGAAGTTAGACCAACCACCGAGCGAACCAAACACAAACCAGATGCAGTTGAAGATTAGCTATCAGACAGACGATTCAAATGAAACGGAGATAATCCTGTCAAATGAAAAGTGCACTTACAAAGTACCAAAGTTCGAAGGATCAAGTGTCTCCATAAGTTCGCTGTCCAGTCAGCTGTCTAACGGTAACTCTTCGATGGCCTGGATGAAGATGCAGAAGGTGGATTCATCGGAGTACTCCGCGACGTATTGTGAACAGTTTTCGATTTTGTTGGCGAGGATGTTGAAGCAATTACTCAGGAATAAACCAGGTAAGGACACAATAATATAACTGTTTTCATTTTGGACTTAGACTTAGAGACGTAAATCTTTACTTAATGTCAAGGCATAAGCACAAATATTTTTCTGAACGAAGAAGCATGTGCAAAACTGACAGGAAGTATCTACCTGAACGAGTGAAAGAAGAAAAGACGGGTGGCCTTTACCTAGTTATGGGTTATCCCGAGCTGAGGTGATGATGAACAAAACTTTACATATTTATATTCACTTTCAACATTCGGTACTTGAATATTAGATCGGAATCCGTACACTTCTAGTAACACAGAGTCCCATTCAGGGGATCCTAACGGTGACGGCATGGATCGTTATTAATATGTTTTTCTATTCACAATCTTCAGGTCTCTGCATTCAATTCATTCACCACCTGATGTGCGGGGTGCTGATCGGCACTTGTTTCTTCAATATGGCCAACGATGGCACACAGATGTTCAATCACCTCAAACTGTGCGTTGGACTCGTCATATTCTTCTCGTACACGCAGATTATGGTTCCAGTGCTTGTATGTAAGTATCATTAAAATTCTTTTGCAGTCCGATCTATATAATTTGGCAAAGTGGGTCAGCTTAAGTTATTCTTTTTACCAGCCTTTTGTCTTAGCCGTTTTACCGTTATATTTTGCTTTAAAAAAGTACCTAGTCAAGATGTTTTTGTTCCTGTTTCATTGTGGTTTTGAAATTGATCATGAAGCTCAGCTTTGTCAATTATGTAACATTGTTTATTACGCTCAGCAAGACCTGATGTGTTTCGACTGCATTTTTCTTTCTTTAAGTCTGAGTAAGAAGTGCCACATATAAAAACTTTTCCTATTGAATCTAACACAAAGTTCTCTCATTTCAGATCCCCAAGAAGTAAAATTAGTAAAGAAAGAGCACTTCAACTGCTGGTACAGCCTAACGCCTTACTACGCAGCCCTCACAGTGTCCAAGCTGCCCATACAAGTGACATTCAACATCTTGTTCTGTACCATCGTCTACTTCATGGCCGGGGTTCCGTTCTCTGTGATGCGCTTCTTTGCCTTCTGCCTCATTGGCAACGTTGTGTCTTTGTGTGCTGAGGGTTTTGGCATGGCGATTGGATCTGTGTTTAATGTTACGGTGAGTTGGATTGGCATGATTTTTATTATTTGAACCTTCTTTAGAGTTCTTATTTTAAAAACTGGAGAAATTCAGCTGTACGTGAGCATTTTTTTTTAGTAACCTTGTATATTAGTGTAGTATTTTAAGTGGCCTTGAGAATATGGAGGGTTATAACGGAACCAAAATGAAATCTGTTGGTGCTTCTTCCGCCTTATGCTGGAGACCTAGATAGGTATCTCTTGATTTCAGCTTCACCGTGCACTAATTATAATTGTAATTGCTGAGGTACGTTGAAGGGTATGTTTATCTGTACGTAGGCCACTATATTAAGAGGATGGGCAGCAGCATCGCCGTCTTCTTTAATGATACCTTTGATATCTAATCTGTTTTTTCTTGTACATTAATGATTGTCTTCTATTTTCTAGAATGGCTGTGCCATCGGACCATCAGCGATAGCTCCATTCCTCGGCCTAGCGATCTACGGCTTCGACTTCGCTCACGAGATCCCCCTCATGATGAACATCCTCATGAAGACCTCCTTCATCAGGTGTGGTATCGTCGCCATGGTCCTCACAATTTTCGGCTTCGACCGACAACCCTTAGCATGTGAGGATATGTATTGTCACTTCGCCAAACCAGAAGTCTTGATCAAGTACTTAGATATAGAAACCACTTCGGTTTGGTTTGAAATCGGCATTATAGTTGGTATTATGCTCGTGTTCCGATCTTTGTGTTACATCGGTCTAAGATGGCGGTTCGCTACATGATGTCACAATTTTTTCATTGCCTTTTAGGAGTTTTTCTTTTAATTGTGATATAAATAATTTCATTACACATTTCTGTTAGTACAAAATTATTTTTGATTGCTTGTGATAATTTATGATTAAATTATTAATATGTATTTAAATTCATTGTAACTTGTAGGTTAATTAATGTTTAACACGGATCTATGTTCAGTTATTTGAATATGGGAATATGTTAATGGGTCTTTGTCTCGAATTGTTTAAAGAATAACGTTTATTTATTTTATTCTAAGCGTTGTAAAAGTACAACTTAACAATTCATGATACAATACTGTGGAGGCGTTTTTTCAGAGGTTCGGGTTGAAATTACAATACAAGAGTTATTGTGTGATTTAGTGATTCATTGGCTTTTCTTTGCTTGTCTATTTCTAGACTACGTAAATAGTAGACTTTTTTGTGACTAAGTACTTAACAGTAAATTCTCAAGTGACCTGGATCTTCTGGAAAATTCGTTTTGGGGTAAGAATCGCTGTTATTTTCTTCAGTAATAAAATATAGGAAAATACAGGTATTATAGTAGGTAATATGGAAAACACGTTAATATCTTTCCAAATGCTGAACTGTCTGCCTAGTTATGAAAATAGTTATGAAACTAGGTATTTAAAATCACTGTACCTCACAAATCACTCATTTTTGTCACAAAACATGTTTTGTATAACAGTTATGTATCCAGCCAAAGATACTATGTACAGGTACATTTGTGACTGATATTTCTATTAGAGAAAAATAAAGACTAGTGAAATTTCACTACATATGTTTTATCTGTGGAAAATAAATTTCATGTCTGTCAAGTTTCACTAGTACTGTTTGACCAATAATTTTAATTAGATAATAAACAAGGCGGTGTACTCATTTCTCTTGCCCTTAATTTGTTATAGTTCGGTTATTAACTTAATTTAAATAAGTATTTAAATTTAATGATATATTATAAGTATTCTTAATTTAATTTTGGGTCCTGTTTATTGCCTCCAAAAGTGTAATTAATATCTAACAGTTCAAGAATAGGTTGATGGGCTGCGGGACTGTTCGAAAGAGATACCGTGGCCCTGGAACACAAAGGGCAGAGAAGGAACATGGATGGGTTTTAGTCAGTACAAGTCTGACACTCCCCTCCGCTCCGCCCAGAGTGGGGGGGGTCATTTGATGATTTCCCATCCGGAAAAAAAAAAAAAAAAAAAAAAGAATAGGTTGATGTCGACACATAGCTGTTGTATGCAAAATTGGAAATTATCAAGTGGGTACTCAACACGTATTTGATATTTGGCTATGAAGTTAACTAACTTTTTATAATTAATGATAAGTAACTAAATTAAAATAACACTTTTGGAGGATAGAAGGATATATTGTAAATATTAGTACTAGTTGTTATTTTAATGGGACCATTAATAGTGTTATATTTATAATCATGCAGCCCAGTACTTCAATAGGAATTTATTTTGTAAAATAGTTTGGTGTTGGCATTTGAAAATTTAAATTGGTGGTCGCTACAATATGATAGTAGAAGTTGGTACCTCAAGATAATATGAAATAAAGAGACGTACAGTTAAGCTAGTAAATGTATGCTTTTCGGTAATCTTCGTGTTTCCAAATAAGCGCGAACGTCGCGATACAGAGGTAAAGCTGTAACTTTTTATAATGTGTTTCTTTCGTTCTTATCATCGTGTGTTAGTATTTCCGAAGATAGACGATGATTATCGAAGCGCATACTTTTCCTGGGAGATCTTTAGACCATTTTTATTGTGAGTTGAAATACACACATACCTCTCTCATTGTTAGTTGCTGGCATCTGTAGATGTCTTAATTTTTAATTTTGGCAAATAATGACGTCACTTAAGTTAGGTGCCAACTTAAATACTTACATATTATTGTGAACTAGATTATGAGATGAAGTAAATAGTACTTTGTAGATGAACGTAACCAGTATAGGGAGCGTTCAAGTATTACGTACCTAACGCATTATTTCATTTTTTTTTACCCTCCCATGCACCATCTTGGAGTGTCACATTTTTTTAGAAACAATTCTGTTATTGTTGAAAGCCAAATTTGAAAAAAAGAAATTCGTAAGATGTCTTTATTCTATTTAATAAGCTAGCAGGTTACGCCGCTGCGATAGTGGTGTCACTGAGCGCCTCATGCCGTTTCGGCTCTGGGCCGCTCGCGCGCCGCTGCTACGTGTACAATACAATCGAGGGATTCCCCGTAAGACATAATTGAAAAGGGTTGCCAACTTAGGCGATTTTAATTCCCTAGTTTTTTTTTATTTAAATAAAAAAATCAATGTTACGTAACGCGTTCTTGGATCCCCCCTTCCGCCCCTGTAACACATAGTAACGTTTTACAAGATCCCCCCTCCCCCAAATTGCGTTACGTAATACTTGAACGCCCCCATAGGGATGTTATTATATTGGTTGAAATCTCTAGAACGTTTTTGATTATTTAAATAATGTTTAGAATATAAAAAAATCTGTTTAGTTTCTCTTTCATTCCTAATCAATGATAGTGGTGGTAAATAATAGTTTAGATGTATTAGCTGTCACACAGCGAAAAATAAACGTGATATACATAATTTATGATTGATATTTAGGGGTTTACCTGACGTTTATAATTAAGGAAAAACATGAATGCCTCCTAGATCGTAGCCAAACATGGCATGCAGTTAGCAGCTACCTGAGCGATTCTAATCTAACTGATGACTATTGAATTCAGCAAGGCTCTTCAGTTTTTGCGTATTCTGGACTAACCACAGCCAATGAGTTGCTCATTGAGCAAAGTCGGTGGCTAAGAGTTTGCCTGTAGACGCGTAATGATGACCATTAAAGTTAAAATAGTATAGCAATCAAATAGACGGCTGCTAGCTTCAAGTCATATTTGGCTGCATCTTTAAGATCCAAAGGTCGCGAGCAATGCTTCACAATTTGCTTACGCACAAGTGAAAATAAACCTTAAGGACTAAGAATTTCCTTGTGATATTTTGCAGATTTCAAAACTAATCTTATCGGAATAAGGTTTATGTTTCCTTGAAGAATACGATTGGGTCATCATAAATGACAAATGAAACCCTTTACAAGAGGTATTAAAACAGTGATATTATTTATTTGAAGTGAAACAACTAACGGCCTTCATTCGTCAAATGTGCGTAAAAGATGAAGCTTTTTATACTTTTATAAGAAACCGAAATAAAATATAAATTGACAAGTAAATGATCGTTTTATTTATTCTTACTATTTAGGGCAGTAAAATTACATGAAGGGCGGTTATCACCAAAGAAATAGAACGCGGTCAGCACAAGAAAACCGGGTTCAAGAGTCGTTAGTGTTATCTTCATGATATATGTATAAAAGTCATGGCGTGTACGAACATAGTAACACGTGACTTTTCTTCTTCGAAACCACCCAACCGATCTCAATGAAATTTTGTGGACGTGTATAATTGGTTCCGGCTTGAGCGATAGGATAGTTTAGGACCAGATAGATGGCGCTGTTGTCGCATATACATAAATCTCGGTTTTGTCATGTCTCCATTGCACCCGTGCGAAGCACGGGCGGGTCGCTAGTATACCATATTATCATAACGATGACACTCACAGCTTTAGAATATAGTTTAAATGTGCTGATCGTGTTCAGGTTTATTGGTGAAATTCGCCTTTAATTATAGTAAAGTAAGTTAAGGTAAACTTTCCATTTAAATAAAAACATAGGTGAGTATTTGGACTCACAAATATGTGGGTTAGTGGTTGACAGAAGACAGCAACCACCTCATGTAAAGAAAAAATTTTAGAAAAACAAAAATGGAAATATCCATGAACTCATGTTTGTTGAGAACAATTTAGTAAATACCGGGTCTGGTGATTCAATTGAGATTATACTTGTTTTACTACTTACTACGAAAAATCACTAGGAACAGCAAAGGTGAAACACATTTACACACACAGCACTTACTTACATCTTTTTCTCACTGTTTGTTCTGTCATTTGCAGAACTGCAACTCGCTAAAGTGAAAGGTTCACTTAAAGTGGTTCCAATGCGAATTGATGCTTGTGACTGGACTTCTTGCTCCACCAAATGACAGAATGATACGTGACAGAATGAGATGGAGATGCTCGAAAACGTTGATCCGTGTATGCAAATATGATTTCAAATTAATTTTAAAAACTGCTTCTACAGTCTTAGCTGCTACGTGTATAAAAGAAGATTATCTATGCCAGAAACAATTCGTCTACAAAACATTTGTTTTTCCTTCAAAATATACGATATCTCTGTTGGTAAGCCGTCTAAAATATATCTATCTCTTTCCTGCTCCCTTGTCGCGCCGTTTCTTAACATGTTTTTTAGTTTTAGTTCTCCTTCTCTCAGCTTTCTCTTCTTTGATGGCCTTTTTCCTTAGTTTTTTACTGTTGGGTGATTCGTCTCTGGGTCGTGCACTGCTTTTGCCTTGTTTTGATGATTCTGAAATTTTTAATAAATGCTTAGTAAATATATTTTGGCTTTTAGTTCTATTTCAGTCAAGATATTACAAATCTTTTATCCTGCTTGCAACTGGTTGAAGAATCCTAAATATAATAATGTAGTCTCAGTAATAATTATTATGAAAGCCCTGGCGTAATCAATGACCACATGCTGACTTATTATAATAGACAGCGCATGCCCAGTCAATATTCTTTATTGTTATCTAGTGGCGCATTCATTGGCTAGCTGAAAACACTGACCATTACATGCGCCTTCTGCTAGAGTTGCCTCCACTTAAATAATTTAATTGACTTTAGTATACTCTCACAAGCATTTCACACTACTTAATCCCACACATTTTGTTAATTATCAGAAAATAAGTAAGGTCTGTCTGGCGACCCTGAGATCTTGCTCTATGTAGGAACTGGGCGCCCTGGTCTTCTGCCTTATGATTGCATGGATGGCGTAGTGATGTCGCAATCCTTTTGGGATTCAGTAGTATCAGCTACAGGGAAAATAACCTACCATCATCGCCATCTTCTTCCCCTTCTGAGCTGTCACTATCCGAGCCACTGGCTGAGATATCATCTTCTTGGAGTATTTCAGGTTTATCAGCTGCAGTGAGGTCCTCATTGAAACCAGCTATCTTCTTGTATGCCAAGTCTTCTGTATCACCCTTCTTTGCCTTTGTAATGTCTCTCTCATAGTTTATCACCTGCAGAAATAAGATGTAAAGATGTTATTTAAAGAAGGAAGACAGTAAAACTGCCTAGTCTAGTGGTCGCAAGAGCGACTGTTGAGCATGAGGTCCTCGGTTTGATTCCTAGGTCGGCGTTATTGGGTTTTTGCATCAGGAATTTCTGAATAGCAGCCACAAGTCGGGATTGGTGCCCAGGTGAGTGTACTATTAGGTACTAGGTACACCTCTGCTTACCCTTCTGGGATTACAGGTGTGATGTTATGTTATGTTGATATTAAAATACATTGGTGTAGAATAGGATAGAGAACAAGTTCCAGCAAAAAATTCAAGCCATTGTCTTTGTACATTTGGCTTAATGGCTTTAAAGAATTCCTTAATAAATAATTCTGATAGTTAAAATAACACTACAGAAATAAGTTTTACGGAATTAGTGCTCACAGTTCCATACTGGTTGGTGACAATACTAATTTGTGAGACTAGAAACAAACCAAACATGGGCAACTGTGTATTCAGGGAATGTTCCATTCATCATTGCATGGTAAGAAACAATACTAACCATAAGTTACTTGTAATGAATCTTACCTCAGTAAGTCTCTTTGGAATGTAGATATTCTTGAAAGCTTCTTCCTCAACCTGTTCCTGAGCCGTCATATCCTCAAAGTTCCTTAAAGCAGCCTTTTCAGACAGCTTGTCAAGACATTCCTCTAAATTATTCTCATTTATTGTAGAATCAGTTATGAAATCAAACAACTCCTTCACAGTCAATGTAGCTACTCCTTTTTTCCTGAAGAAGTCCGAAATATTTGTGCAATCTTTACGTAAGAACTCAAAAGCATGTGGATGGTCGTGTTCTACAGACTGTGACACGTCAATTATGACGATATTTCCTTGGTGGTACAAAAGGTTGAATTCTGACAAGTCAGCGTGAACTAATTTGCAAATGTTAAACATTTTCCACATCATCATGACAATATCTCTATACATTGACCGAGCTGTTGATTGCGATATTTCAACATCTTTCAGTTTTGGTGATGGCCAACCATCTTCACCCATAAATGACATAACCAACACATGGCTACGTAAAATTACTGGTTCCGGTACACTTAAGTGAGCATTGTGCATTCTTACAAGATTTCTCATCTCTTTTTCAGCCCATGTGCGTACCATCTTACGGGGATTCGATTTGCAATAACCGTTCCTGAATCTGTATTCTCCTGACACATATTTGTCTCTATCTTTGAAGACTAAAATTGAAGTTTTGAAGATTTTAACAGCATAATCTTTTCCATCTTTAGAGGTTGCATGGTAAACATTAGCTTCTTTGCCTGTAGAGATACAACCGTTGATTTCGTTTATAATGCCCCTGTTTAGAAGTTTGAAAAGGATCATTTTGGTGCGAGGGTCCATGACCTGTTCAGCGGTCGCTCGGTCATGTTTATCTTTGATTCTTATTCTATCATTATCATGCTTTCTGTCATTAATATCCATGAATTTCTCAGTTTTTCTCGACATTGGTTCATATTTGTCGACGTTAATTTTGTGAACATATTTCTTGAATAACTTTTCGCTCGGCTGGAAAGTGCTGACTTTACTGGATGGTGATTGGGAGTTGACGTTGGTTTTCTTTTTGTTCTGACCCGGGTCGTCAGAGTCGTGAAAGTAATCGTCTGAATTGAAGTCGTCATCTTCTTCATCATCATCACTACTAAGAGTTTTAATTAGTGGAACATCTGAAAACTGTACAACGAAAGGTTCTTATTCTATTAAGATTCTTATTTGATAATATTGTGCATTTTAGCATATTGCACAATAAAATACAAAGTTAGAAAGCGTCTTACCCGAACCGTCTTAACCTTTACTGTTATTTCTTCTTCGTAATCACTAAACTGGCCCTCCGCCATTTTGATATAAACTTGATAGGAGTAGTAAGCTTATTTGTAGTAAACAATCAATTAAATACAACTTTCTGCGTTAAAATCACACTTTACAATAATTGCAATCAACCTCCATGCGGATCAGAGATTTTGTTGTTGTAATTTTGACACTGACAGTGACGTTATAGCAAAAAGTGACAGCAGTAATTGCGCTCCGTTTCAACGTTTCACGTCCAAATAAACACAACTAGCATGGTAAAATACTATAATATTCTGAAAGTCAACTATTGAGTTTTGGGCAATGTGGTCGCTAAGTGACAAAACCCTTTCATCAAATTTAAATAAAAACTGGTTACTTTCATTATTTTTTTGGAATTAATTATGGCAAATTTTGAACTCATCAATCACAATTATATACCATTCAGACAGGGTTTGCAACAAGCTGTTAATTTATAATTTACTTAACTTTTTTATTTATGGTTGTCATTTGCTTGAATTTGGTACCTAACTAAACATTAAATACATGTAGTTAGACTCTACCTAATCCTAAGGGAATATACACACCGCGGCATATGTGAACAGGGGTGAGTTAATTGAGTAATAAGCCAATTCAATGTCAATTGGAAAAATTGCGACATTGTGTTTATAAATATTTGACCCACCTGATTAATTGACCAATCCCCTGGATCTGGTTTAACTACCGGGACCATGTTGACCCTGAACTTGACTTTGACGCATTTTAATTTAAACTCGGAATAGGTTCAGTCTTTTCAGCAATTTGCAAAAACTGATAGTTTTGACAAATTGCTTTTGTCAGACCTATGAATTGAGTCACACTCACAACGTGCAACGTTACTTATTTCTTACATTTTTTATGAGCAATGTGGTAGTTGGCACCTATGGTTTCTGCATACCCCGATGGCAAATAGGCGCGAGTTAATAAATAAGGTTAATTACGTTTTTTTTATTAACTGGGTAACCTAGGTACCTACATTGTAGGTATCTAGTACCTACACTCTAAGTATTTTATGAGATATTTTATACAGATAGGTAAACATTCAATCAATCTAGGTTAAAAAGAGTTTACAAGAACATACCTACGCACTACAAACGTCAAACACGATCGGAAAACTCTGGATGTAACTTCATAAAACAGTATTTTGATGTTAAAAAACTGTTTGCATATATTCATACCTACTGGCAAACAATAAACATTAATAGCTACGGATATAAGACATATTTATCATAAGAGGATAAAAAAACTTCCCATGGAAAATGTTTAAAATATTTTTCTTAGGTTTTCCTAACATTATCTGGGAATAAAGTCGCCTCTAAGAATGTATGGTATTCTAATCACACAAGCATACTGGCTCACTGTCTGGTTTTATCCATAGAGGCTATGGGCATGGGCGTCGCCAGGTTGGAAGGGGCAGGGGAGGCTGCCGCATTTGTCTAAAAGACGACCAAGAAAGTCCTGTATGAAGGATCGAAATAATTCTAACCCGTCCAAGGCAAGGTGTCATACAAAATTTCGAGCTGGCTTCACTCGCTCTTGCAGCCTACTTCCTCTTGAATTTCGACTTTGTCTGCAAGTCAATCAAGTAAATCATGTATGAATGGTCGAAACAATTCTATCCTGTCCAAGATAGGGTTTTAAAATTGTCGAGCTCACTTCGCTCGCTCTTGGAGATCATTATGTTCCTAAAATTATCGCCCTAAGTCGATTAAGTAATATCTATTTCTGAATAAATAGACTAAAGTAAACCTCACTTGTCTGAAGTGAAGAGCTTAAATTTTCTTTTAGTTCCTAGACTTTTCAAATAACTCTTCAAAATTAGTAACTTCTATACGTATAAACAAGTATGGACAATCTTGTAAAAAAGTATTTAAATGGTAGTAACTAGTAAGTACCGCATTTGGTTCTGAACTCAAAGATTGATTTTATGTACATTCTGAGAATCAGGAAAGAATGACTTGCGTGTCGGTTTCTTAATAAAAACCTGTACCTTTGTCGTCATCTACTTAGATTTAGTGAATCACCGTAAATTATTCCTTTTAGCTGCATTTAATAAGGAAAGTACCTCCAATCTGTCTCATACAGTTTCCTCTTAACGAACGGCAAGCGTGGAAAAACCACTGATATGTAGCTACTCATGGAATTGTTGTTTTAATGGGTCGAATCGATGTTCAAGTATTTATTACGTACTAGCTTTTTCCAGCAGATTTGCTCGTGTGGATATCAGAACTAAGTCCTATATCCCAACCCAGGTTAGGGTTATCCATTTGCATTGAAATCTATTCAGCCGTTAAGATGTTAAGGCAAGACAAACAAACATAAATGCACACTTCACATTTAAAATATTACTATATTTTTAATATTATTTATGACATACAATCAAATTAAACTTATTCATTAATAATACATTGTTGGCCATTAAAAAAAATAAAAAAAAATAAAATAAACACAATAATTACAATTTTCTAAACGGCACTGGAACAGCAACATGCCTGCCACAACAATGCCGGATATAAGGGCAGTCCAGCCTGTTAGCGATCATTGCCAGGATACAATTGTAATATAAGTAAATACCATTATTTAGGTCTAGGTTTAGGTGTATCGATAATACGACAGTAGTGTGTAAAACATACGTTTATTGTTTATTTATTTCCATCGTTTGTTTTGCTCTCGATCGTGTTTGTATTAAAAGAGGTTTTTATATACCATTGTTCGTGTTGTCTAGATGCTCAACCTAGTTTTTAGATAAGTACTAGTAGGTTTGGTTAGCTATCGAGTGTCGATCATAGGTATCGCAGACCGCACATCAGTGGCAACAAAACCAGTACCTATTTAAGCTGGCCTCTACGTCTATAGCAACTCTATACTACGCTAGACCTTCATAAGGTCAAAGTGTTATCACCGAAGTGTGGTCGACTGTACTAGGTCCTAATGTTACCCGGCGCTCCCTGGACACCATCAGACCAGTTACCATCTGCTGAAACCATCAGACCAGTTACCATAGCTGACTGTCCATAATAATTCGTGTCAAAAAGACATCAAAATAAAAGTTGTCTATCCCACTTCTGATAACGGCTCTCATCATAGAAGACTGTTTCAAAGTCAGTCCAGGCTAAATTATGATTCTAAAGACAAGTATAATTATCATCCAGATCAGTTCATCAGTTATGACGTAGATATTGACATCATTTAACGCAACATTCCAAACTTTCACATGTTAGGAATTACCACATCTTAACTCCTTCTCAGTTAATTTGTAGGTTACCTAACTAACAAGGCATCTTAATGTTCAAGATCACAATCATAATGCCCCTACAATTGCTAGTATTTATACTGGCCTTTACCTCCTAAATCTTACCATAGAAAAACCTAATTCGTAAGGCACCATTTCGTCAAGGTAGTGTTCTCAAACCAAGGTGTATCTTGGAGTTTTTATAACAAAGATAATCGAACAATCTTAAATTCACTTATTGACAGACTACGCATAGATAAAATTTGACCTGGAAGCATAATATTAATTTTGACAAGCTCTTTATGAGTAGTTTCTTTATGAGATGCAAATGAGAATGTAGGAAGGATTATAAAAATCATCCCCAAAATATGTTAAATAGTAGATGAAAGTTTGTATGGTCTCGTAAGTTCATCATTTTCGCCTATCGAGACACATCGGGGCACACGACTATTTGTAACTACCAAAGACAAATTGTTTTACAAACGGAGGTGTCTGGAGACTTGAAGTAAACTTAGACAGCTTGGCTCCGTAATAGGACTAACATAGTCACATGAGTAATGTTAGAACCAGACTAAGAATGTTGTCTAAATGGATTTGCCTTTTGAGGAATAGTTCTCATTGGGATCATTTGTTTATGTCGTTTTTCTTTATTTTATACAACAAGTGTTGATTGAATTGTGTAGAAATAAACAAAAGAAATGAGTATGAATGCGTAAATGATGGACTGTTAGTGCAACATGGTGGCAGTAGTAATTATACTCAAATATTGAAAGGACTTGCAGCTACAAATGCTAACAGGTTAATCGAAGAGAAAGACAAAATTGAATACCAATACAGACAAATGTTGGAAAAAGAAATTTGAAATTACGAGGCGAAAAAGTTTAAAAAAAAGATTAGCCAAGATTGAATAGATACCGAAATGTGTTGACAAAGAATAATAAATACTGCACGAAGACTTTTTCATAGGCATTCTAGCTTCAGATGACACGAAATCCAAATAAATATTACGACCATCAACGTCCAACTAAAACAATAGAAACATTAGAACTTATAGCCTTTTTATTGCAATTTGTTCGCAGTTGATTAACCATGTAATAAGGTCGGTGTCGACCTCCATGTTACTACTCGTAATTAGCGTAGTGATACAAAAAGTAACTGTCAAGGCAAATATAAAAGGAAATGTAAAAATTAAGGAATCGGATTTGTTCGAAAACTCCTTGTTGTAGGCACCTACTTACGTATATGGTCTAATGTATCTTTTGCTTCCTACACGATGTAGGTTGAAGTACGATAACACTTGTACTTGGTGTAGCTTGTTAATTGAATGTTGGTTCGTAAATCTTTAAACGTCTTTAATCTCGTTAAACCTACGAGAGTGCATTAGCAGTTAAGTTCAAATAATAATGACCGCAACCTTACAAGAAGAAGATGAACGAATAGATTACGTCTGTTTCCATCGTTGAAGATATGAGAAGCACAAAAGTTCAAAACGCCAAGACATGTGTGAAGTTAATGACTACACGTTCATCGTCTAGTAAGAGATGCATCTCTATTAAAAGTCTTTTCTCCAACTTGGACAAAACTGTGGATAAATCAACAGAAACAGCTCATGGTTGGTCATGTAAATCCTCTTGGTGAAATCGTCCACACCAATACCCTTTTTTTTTTCACTAAGCACCTCATCCTGAATGTTCTTTCCGAGATCTACACTAATTATTCAATAAAGAACTATAGTAAAATTATTGTAGTAGTGTATATTAATTAGACCGTAATTTGATCAGTAATTGATTATCTTCATGTTACGGTCTACCGTTCACTTTAACTGTTGGTTAAACATACATTATTTTTAGCGGTACTGGTAGCCTTGATGTCTGTAGTATTAGTTAAATAATTATGTTCCAGATTTTAGTCTAAACACTAAACTCGGCAGTGTTTTTTTCAAATTTCTATGTCTGAATTTAAAAAAAGGCTTAGGTACAATGCATTTTTGCTGATCGTTTCCAAAAAGGAGTGTTGTCGGTCTACGGCCGAGGACCACATATTCGTTATTTACAAAAACTCTATGATGTATGCGCACTATTAACCTATTCGTGTTGATTAATCACCAACTTAACACAATTGAAGAAAGCGTTGTATAATGCACGTGCTCTTAGTAACGTGACATACACTTCTAATTTCAAAAATAAATAATTGACCACAGTGATTGAATTCTGTTAAGTTACATTCTACTAGAGCAAATTAGCGTGGAGCTGGTGGAGCTAATAATTCTTTTGCTTCATGAAACTCATTAATTACCCACGAGTTTATAGCTCATGTCATTTTTGCTATACGATATTAACCTGAGGAGTTTTGATAAAGAACTTCCTCTTAAAATTAAAACCTCCATAAACAAGCAAGTGATCAAAATGCATCGGTTGTTTTGGTATAGTTTGTGACTCGGCAAATAACAAATTTGTTTGTATTTTACTGGAGTAACCTTACGAAGTGAATTGACGGCGGTCAGCAGTATTTAAGAAGGCTACGCAATGATTGACGAGTCAAACCTTCGGTTCAGAGGCTCGCGGCCGGCCGCAGCCGCCATTCACAATACAGTGCACATTTGAAAACTTTATTTTCTTCGAATAAAACTTACGTGTTTAGTGAAAGAAGATAAAGGGAAAAAAGTCAAAATGCCTGCTGATTCAGATCTTATTGTACCTGATGGAGAGGATCGGGGTGTGGATAAGGATAACTACAAGACACTAGCAGATAGATCGAAGCATGAAGATTTTATCAGGCGAGCTGTGGACCTGTTGGTTGAACGAGTGGTCTTCGGAAGGGCTTCCAGGACATCAAAGGTTGTGGAGTGGGCCTGTCCTGAGGACATCAAGAAAGCGATAGATTTGAAGCCGAGGGAATCGCCAGTTTCTCATGACGAGCTCCTGGCTCTTATGGCTGATGTGAGTTTTGAATATTTTTTGGTATTTGAGTAATTTATTTAAATACTATAGAATAGGGGAAACTTTATTTTATATTCATTTGTGAGTGTTACTACTTTTGTTTGGGATAGTCTATATATGAACATTGATAATCCTTTTGTTTACAATTATCGGAAAAAAGAATCGTGATTTGTTAGTAGAGAAAATATTTCTGATTAACAATGTCAATAGAATCATAATCAGAACATTTTAAATTAATGTATTTCCATTGTAATCATCATCAATGTTCAAAACTAAGAATGTTAAACTCGTTATAACCTAGTTATTTTTTTCAGGTTGCTCGCTACTCTGTCAACACAGGACATCCATACTTCGTCAACCAATTGTTTTCATCCGTCGATCCTTATGGTTTGGTTGGTCAGTGGCTGACGGATGCTTTGAACCCTAGCGTTTATACCTTCGAAGTGGCTCCGGTGTTCAGTCTGATGGAAGAGGAGGTTCTTCGTGAAATGAGGGCTATTGTCGGATGGCCAGAGGGTGAAGGCGATGGCATATTTTGTCCAGGAGGTTCCATGTCTAACGGTTATGCTATCAGCACTGCTCGGCACTACTTCTACCCTGAAATTAAGGTTAGTTGATTTTTATATAACTTAATGGTTGTGTTTGAGGTGGCGCAGGAGAAGAGTACCTGGAAGGATATAGGAGAGGCCTTTGCCTAGCCGTACTTACAAGGTGACTAAAAAAAATGGTTGTGTTTGGATTTTATACATAACATTAAGATATGTCCCCATCATCTATCTGCCAGGAGTAAATTTATGTCAGATTTTTTTTTTGTTAGCCTGTTTGAGTGTCCCACTGCTGGGCAAAGGCCTCCCTGTCCTCATTCCAAACCTCTCTGTCCTGTGCGATTTCTGGCCATGTTCGCCCTGCAAACGAGATCAGATCGTCACACCACCTACGCCGCGGTCTACCTCGGCGGCGATTTCTTAAACTTCGAAATGTATAGTAAATCTGAAGCTCTGGTTGTAACTTAGTATAGTGTTTATTTTGTACGATGGTTAGTGTATGTAGGATGCTGATGGCGAGAACCGAAAAAGTCAGATGAATTCGGTACTTAATTAGTCGTTAACAAATTGGGAGACAAGTATAACATTTAAACATCATTTCTGTAATCCCAGAGGGGTTATTAGAGACAGACAGACAGACATATTTCGCCCGTTATGAGAGAGAAATAAAAGATTTCCCAATACTCAAATAGTTTATTCAGTATCTCTCAATGTCAATGAACTGTAAATTACTAGCCTTTAACACGACCTTATAGCTTTAATTCACAAAATCGATCTACTTCGCTCACTTGTTCATTCCATGTTTATTACCATCCAGTATTTACAACAGGTTGTTAGATAAATTATATTTTATCTCGCTTTGCACTCGTTCATTATATAGATTGCCAGTTTTGCAGGAAGCATACCGTTCGGTAGTTACCTTAACCCCGATACACCGATCATTATAATCGCGTGCCGTGGTTTGAGTAAACCTTGGTATTTTGTGTTATAAAAAAAACTTAGTGCTTGTGAATTGGTCTATTCTTTGACTAGATTTATGTCTTTATGGGTAGAAGAGTATTCTGAGGGAATGAGGTACCAGAGATTTTACTAATGGAGGGTCTTGTGGCTAATTAATAGTTGCCACACGTGTCCATTTTGGCATTAGGTTTAGTAATGCTAGCCAAGGATGATCCGTAGATGAGTGGCCATTAATAACGTACTGAGAACCCTACGTGCCTCGTATAGTATGACCACTTTAAGTTCATCGATATGTCAAACTTGGTAAGTAAATTTATTAAAATGAATGAGACAAAAATAAAGTTCTGTTCTGTTATCCCACACACACACAGATAAGTTGGTTGAAGTATAAAGTTAAGCAGTTGGTAGCGGTTGTCGGTCGTAGACCTTTTTAAGTCGTTACGGTTAGGTTTGGTCTGAAAAACCTTCATTCAATAAGACTAAATGCAGACCCGATTATAGTTGGGCTAGGCAGACGACAAAATGATTCAAGTAAGCAACACGTTCCTGTACGCTTTCTTGGGAAAACGTGCGGGCGTGGGATCGGCCACACTTGGGACCTGTCGGGCGGTAGGCTGCCCGGCATCGGCCCGATATCAGGCGGGGGTGGCCGCGAACGTTTTTATATTTCCCGGGCCCCCGACTTATGGTAGGAACAGTAGTATTTTAGTTGTTAAGAGTCCGACATACTGCGGAGCTGCCATTGGGAAATTCTCATGGATACCCCACGAGAATTACCCATTACCCAAAAAAAAAATTCCAGATCGGTAGTCGTCTTGACATTATCAGATTTTGATATAACTGGGTGTGTGTGGAACTCCCGTTCCAACGTAAATAGCTAGATCATCTTAGTATCTTATCAGCAAAGCTTGTCAATATTTATATTAACAACCGTCGTGTTCCCGATTCCCTTGTCAATCGAGAGATTTGTCAATATACATTGACTACTAGGTCAAGAGATTCATCGGCGTTTATCTTTGTCATGCTGTCCACTATACAGGGTGTAAATAGACCCTTAACGAAGCCGAAAGGCGTTCTCCCCGTCTTTGCGATATTTTTTTTGTTTTAGACCATACCTGGGAACCTTCTAGTTACTGAGATATAGTTCCAACTTTTTCACTTTTTTTTTAAATACTTGTTTTTAATGTAACATTTTACTTTAAACAGTTCCACGACCCCATACTATTCAATCCATCCATCAGCACAATGCTTTTAGTGCGTTCCATGGAGACTGTACCGTAAACGTGATTTTTCACCTCAAAAAAAAAGTCATTTCTCAGCAATAATTTTTGCGTAAAGTTACTTAGTTTGATGTACAAAATGCTTGGTTGATGGCTTCATGAAAGGTCTGTTTACATCCTGTATCTAGTTAGATCAGCTACTCGATTTAGCAGATTTTCATTACTTCCTAGTTTGTTATGTGTGCTAAGATTAGATCTAATAAATTCAACATACAATGGATGTTGTTAATTTAAACTTGATTGAGTAATGATCGTACATGATGGACATTTTATCGTATTGACGACTCGATTATAGCGAGCTAAATAAGCTTGTGACTAATCGGAGTAATCTCATCCCACAGATGAAGTCAATGCTTTGCGTACAGCTTACGGTTACTGTAAAACTTTTTTGACCAAGTGTTGCTAAATTGGTATTTGTATCCCGACTGTCAATTGTAGATTTTTGACAAAATGGAATTGGAATGGGAAGCCGTCACCTCCTTCTGCGAAGCAGTCATGCTAGTGAAGGAGGTGGCGGGACGTGAGAGGGAAAGAACCTCACGTCCCAGCCGCCGCGGGAGACGCCTTGGGCGTCGGGGGTCCCGTGGTGGCTCCCGGCCACCGTAGGCGCGGGCCTGTGGACGGCGAGTTATGGGCTAGCTCGCCGTCCGGCCGTCTTATGACGACAGGCCGTGTCGACGGCGCGTTCGTGTTCCACGCGCGCCTCAAAGAGATGTCAGCAACCGAGTAGGGGTCCGCATGGACCGATACCTGCCAGAGCTGCGGGACTATTCGAAAGAGATACCGTGGCCCTGGAACATAAAGGGCAAAGAAGGAACATGGATGGATTTTAGTCAGTACAAGTCTGACACTCCCTTCCGCTCCGCCCAGAGTGGTCATTTGATGATTTACCATCCGAAAAAAAAAAGAAAAAAAGGCGTATCGTATTACCCAGTACTAACTGGGTTGTGGAGGTCAGATAGGTAGTCGCTCCAAGTAAAATACTGGTATTCAGCTGCATCCGGTTAGACTAGAAGCCGACCCCAACATAGTTGGGAAAAGGCTAGGCAGATGATGATCCAATACACATCTAGATAATTTTCAGCATTCTTTACTTGTTAACTTGCTTGCAGCATTGTTTACTTGCTAATCATTGTTAGAATATTACAAGGGCAAGATAAAACGAAGTTAATAAAATGTAAATAACGACGCTTTAAAAAAACGCAATTCGAAATAAAAATGAACAATAATAATAAAGTTTTAACGTTAGAATTTAATAACGGTATTGACAATGACCTTGACCTAAAATTAGGGAAAGAAACAATATTTTTTAGTCTAGTCAAGATCGTAATCTTTGGTGCTAATTTTATTTTTGTTAATTAAATCGAGTATTGATGGCCCGGTGGTAATGGGCCCAACTTATGAGTTGTAGGTTAGGTCGTGGCTATTCTTTCGTCTCCTATGCTTGAGAGACCATTCAATGAAAACATCACGAGAAGACCCACTCCCTTTCGTAGAGAGGAGGCCCAGTGTCCCACAAATAGGAACATTACAGGATTTTTATGCTCCATGTTTATTATAATGAATTACATAAATTAGCGTCACAACGATTACCTGCACTGGAACCAAATTCTACTGGTAACAGAGTAAGAATGCAGGTGTGATCGATTGTTTGTATTTTCGTGACGTTTTGGATATAATTTCATTTAATTAATTCCATGATGATTTAATGGTTACTATGTAATTAATGTTTAGTGATGATTATGAGCTCGATGACGCATAATTTAAAATAGACCCAAGAGATTTAGCGTAGACAAGGCAAGACCTAATCTCGTCCAGGCTTTGTTTGGCTCATTTGATAAACCGAATATATTCTAAAATGTATGAGACAATTTTAGTGTTTTAGATATTAATAATAAGGTCAAAAACTTGCCAAAGCTGAAGGACAATAGTCAATTTGTTACGTGACTACTTTATGTATTGTTAAAGAAATGTGGAATTGTTCGTGTGGGTCATAATTAAACCTTCTGTTTTATTGATTGTTTTCATTGCGAGGTTCGATTGTACAGTTTTTTTTTTTAGAAAAGCGTTTGTTAACTATATTTTTTTTGTATTATTCAAAAAACTCTGTTACAACTATTTGAAAAAACGTAAACATACCTCACAAACAATCGTGGGTTTAACAGTGGTATGTCAGACACGGCAACTCGGTGGCACAACAACTGACGGGACGAATTGGACAATTTCTGTCAGCAATGGAAGGAAGTGTGAGTAAGTAAGAAGTGAAAGAAGTGAAATTGAAGTGATTAAGTGAAGGAAGGCCTTTGCCCAGGAGTGGGACAGAATAGGCCAGCAAAAAAGCGTAGACTGGGACGCTCCCCGCTTTACGGGGTGAAAGGGACATCGAAGCACAAACCTTCGCCACATTCCGAACGAAAAAACCTGCTGTTTCCTACAAAAGTGCAACAGCTGCACGGTCAAAATTATATAGAACAGCTGTTTTTTTTAATGCAAAGTTTCTATGCAGTTCAGACTGATGTACTGAACATGTGGTAACCGTTCTTGCGTCGATGTCCCTTCCACCCTATATTTTATGGGTTGTTGTGGTCAAGATTAGTTGATTGATATTGTTGTCTATTGTTGAGTTTTTTTTATTTCCGATAATATACACGAGTCTTTTTTATCTGTTTGGTAAATCAATCTTACGGGATATAATGATTACGATTGTACCTATCTCCTAAAATTGCCTCCAGGGTCCATAAGTTCACTGGGTGTGCTGAACTTTATAAATTAACATGCCTACATTGTTTGATGTACCTAATAGTATTAGATATATTCAAGTTTTGGGACTTGCAAGGAATTTGCGGAATTAGGTTACGAAGGTCAAATTCCTCGGATTCCCAATTAATTGGTTAGTTAGTCAGTATGATATAGGTTATGTTCAGTAGATAGGCGTTGGGTACCTAGACCTACCTACTTGTGCTATCTAAATTCCGAATTTAATATGCTTTTGAAGATATGTAAAATGCCCACGTACTGTACTTAATTTCTACTAGGATAGCAAGATCCCAAAAGGAAAGAGATGTTCATCATCATCATCATCGGCCTACAACAGTCCACTGCTGGACATAGGCTTTTTCAATTGCACACCCTTTAACTCGATTCTCCGCAACTCTCATCCAGTTGCTACCAGCCACCCTGTGAAGACCGTCGCTCCACCCAGCCCAAAGGCATCCCACCTTACGCTTGCCGATTCGCGGTCTCCACTCAAGAATACGTCTACCCCAACGGCAGAGCAAATCTGCAGCTAATATGACCGGCCCAATACCTCTTCAGCTTACTTATTTTATGAGCTATATTGATAACTCTGGTTGTCTATCGGATCACCTCGTTCCGGATGCGATCCTAAAGCGATGCGAAAGAGATGTTGTTGAGAACAAAAAGAGGCCAGGGATATGACGATTGTATTTGCTCAACTTTTTGATAAATTCAGATTTGGAATTTTTAGATTTCGTAGATACCTAAGTACTCAAAAGTCGGACACGCTGATATTTGATGAAGCAGAACTTTTGTACGCCCAAAATGTTTGATATTCTTGCCTCGTGGAAAATCCAACCAACATCGGAGGTACTTAAATGAAACCAGAACTAAGAAATTAAACAGATATCCGCTCATATCCGTCACACTTATGCAACCTGCAATTAGTATCAGAACCAGTCCTTCCTTTTTTATTGTATTTAAACAAGAAGTAATTTCCGCTTTACTAATTAATGCATGCGTGTACGCACATAATACGTAAGGATTTTATAAAATTCATCGCGAAGGGTATCCGTATGTTTTGAGGTCATATCCAACTTTGTGCAATTACGATCAGACAAAAGTAATAGTTGGTGTTGCAAATAGTTTGCACTGCTGATTTTGCTGTTAGATAAAATAATATTATTTAAGTAAATGCATTGAAATTGCCTCCATAAATAGCTAAGTTCATAACGTTTCGGAGCACCTTGGGGCCAAGACAAATTACAATCGTTTTTCAATCTAAAAGCATTTCGTATTTCTACAACGAATTTCAAAAGGTTTGATAGTGTAAGCCTTTTGGTAACTTTCGTACTGGGTGTAAACGGACCCTCCCGGACCACGAAGCCGTCAACCAAGCATTCTTTCTGTACATCAAACAAATTCATCATCATTGGCCTAGCTTTTTCTCAACTATGGTGGGGTTTATACTGCAGAATAGCAGAATACCAGTATTTAACATGGAACGGCTGCCTATCTGGCAACCCAGTTAGTACTGGGTAATACCCATTGGTAAGACCGGTACATCAAACAAAGTAACACTGCGCAAAAATAAATGCTGGGAACGGATTTTTTTTTGGTGTGATTAATCACGTTTTACGGTATAGCTCAATATAAACGCCCTCAAAACAATTCACTTATTTGTTCGAGAGATTGTTCTAACATTTACAAAAATTGCATCGCTGTTAACTTATGTCAGCCTGGTACACTATTTTGCAAAAATAAACGTAATAAGTTCGGGCTTTTGGCCAGAGAGAGAGTGCTAATGAATGCATTAATTATATTATATTAAGTAAAAAAATATGAGCAAGTATATTCATCTAATAATAAACTTAGCATTCAGTAATGATCAAGTTAATTATCAAACTATTCCAGACGAGATAGCAAATTAATCTAATCTGCCAATTTTAATTATGCTGACATTGCATGATTACTCAGAAACTTAATAATGAATAGCATAAGTATTCAACTACAATAGAATTATTTAATTTTCAAAATCTTCGTTTTTACTTTTTGTTAGTAATTTGACGATATTGAAGCACAAAAGACGCCAATTAAAACTTGTAGCAATTAAAATCTTCCATGTCTAAGTAATAGTTTTCTTTCAAGAACAATAAATATCGCCCATTGTGTTCAATTTTTGGTTAATTAAATCAGCTTGGGGTAGAAATCAGAGTTTCAGTGTAATACTTAGGTCCGTAGGATGCCTGCTGAGGAGCACCTTTTAGATCAGGTGCCAAATAGGTCCAACTACAAATTCAAACCTGACACAAAAGGAGACTACTTTCCAACAAGAGATACTAGAAACCATATCTCTTCACTCTCTTTGCTCTCCGACTCTCTTCCAACTTTCCAATTTCGACAGTCAAATTCAAGATTTCACAAATCTAATGTAACCTCATTATTTTCAGTGCAAAGGAGTCTACGCAGTACCAAGGCTGGTAATCTTAACATCAGAACTAGCCCATTACTCCACCAAAAAACTGGCAACCTTCATGGGTATCGGCGGAGACAACTGCATCATGGTAAAAACTGATGAAGCTGGCAAAATCATCGTAGAAGACTTAGAAGCAAAGATTGTTTCTGCCATAGAAGATGGTGCGAATCCATTCATGGTGACGGCTACTGCTGGTACCACTGTTTATGGCGCTTTTGATCCTCTGGTCGAAATATCTGCAGTGTGCAAGAAGTATAATATGTGGTTGCATGTCGATGCTGCGTGGGGAGGCGGAGCCTTGATGTCCAAGAAGCATAGGCATCTACTGAATGGAGTTGAATTGTAAGTATTGATTCGTTAGTAGATCTCAATGGAATTTGATAGCATAGAGCAGCTGCCCAATGTTATATTAGAAGTTACGGGAAGTGAGTTTGATGAAACGAAAGAAAAACTTAAGAAAACGTTGCATTTATAAAATCTGTTTGCAGCTAGGTCAAACCACTAAACGGATTTTTTATACTAATAAAGTCAACTCACAAAAGTTACATAACTCTTTACCAAATTAACGTATAAATCAACGCCTCCCTTTCCTTTCATTATATGAAAACAAAACAAAACGTTAACATTTCTGACAATTTCGCAGAGCGGACTCGGTGACGTGGAACCCTCACAAGCTCTTAGCGGCGCCGCAACAGTGCTCCACCTTCCTAATTAGGCACAAGAATGTCCTCAAAGACTGCCATTCATGCAACGCGCAGTACCTCTTCCAGAAGGACAAATTCTACGACACCACTTATGATACCGGAGACAAACATATACAATGCGGCCGGAGAGCGGATGTACTGAAGTTTTGGTTCATGTGGAAAGCTAAAGGCTCCGAAGGATTCGAGAAACATATCGACATGCTTTTCGATAACGCCCAATTCTTCACTGAACACATTCGACAAAGAGAAGGCTTCCAACTAGTTCTAGATAAGCCAGAGTGTACCAATATCATGTTCTGGTACGTACCACGCTGCCTCCGTGGTCAAGAGAACGAGCCAGACTACAAAGAAAGGCTACACAAGGTCGCACCGAAAATAAAAGAGCGAATGATAAAGGAAGGAAGCATGATGGTGACCTACCAACCGCAAGGCGACCTCGTCAACTTCTTCCGTATCGTTTTCCAAAACTCCGCTCTAGATCACAAGGATATGGTCTACTTTGCGAACGAGTTTGAGAGACTCGGCAAAGACATGATAGTTTAAATATTATTATTAATATTTAATTATTACTACCTATACCTAAGCGTAAAACTGTACAAATGTCAGTTGACCTGTGATTATGTTTAAAGAATTATAAAATTCGATTTATTACGTAGATTTAACGAATTTATAGAAGTTCTTGTGATTATTGTAAATGTACTGTAAATAAATTATTTAGAGTTATAAGTAAGATGTTTATTTTTTGCCCTATAGTGTGATTTTCAGCAAAGCCTCGTAAATAATGGTTGCAATAAAACACAACGGCTCTGTAAGCATTGTCATCACTGATAATTTGTGGTTACATTACTAAATATAATTATCAACCTTGGATTCATATTTATCATTTCAATTTAATGAAACAGTTTTTCAGTTATAGATCGTTCTTTCTGGTAGTTTGTTTTATATTTAAATGACAGTGAATTGACTTTATATTTTCCAATATTTTTTATACTCGCTACAATAATTTTAACACATCGGTATCTACAAATCATTTTTTAAAACAGCATGGCACATTTATTTGTAATATAAAACCAATATGTAACAAAACGTTCTTTGAATTTGTAATACGCGATAAACATGAAATGAGCTCGAACAAATATAAAATTCTATATAAAATTAATACGTGAACTAATATTCTTTTGTGTGATAATCTGGGAATAAAATGAAGACGTAGAATGTATCATCTGATTTAATTTACTCGTTCCGCGTTTGAAATTGAAAAAAGAAAGGTTCTCTAGTTTAATTTTATTTCATTTGAGAAGGATTTCATACATTTATTTAACCAAATTATGGACAAAAAAACATTAAATACAATCGCATTTTATGTTTTTAAATAGATATAATGTTTTTTGATAGTTTTTAAGTAGAACGATCGTAATAATTTTGAAAATTTGCCTGATTTTCGTATTGCATACAACGCCGAACGGCAAATATAACCTAATGTGGCAGTCCTCAATACATTGACAGATGGGTCCCTGGGTAATATGACCGGGCGCAAATTAGCCACAAGCGTATTAATACCCTATTTACATAGATCATCTGTCAACATTTACTATAGTTGACCAAATGATTCGGACCGAATACCGACCCCTGTGGAAGCCCTTGGGTCTCGTTAGAGGTAGACCATTATATTAATAATTCGAAGCCAATTTATTGGTAGATTTTTTATATGAAACCATCAATTGAAATTGATACTGATTTTAATAACGGTCGTGAGGTCATAATTAATAATGTTGCTTGTTTAATTACTCAAAAGCTTTAAATAAATTACTTTTTCTGCATCTGGGATCGCAACCAGCGTGCGTGTATGACCAGATGTATGAACGTGGACGAGGCAAAAGGAGCACGTAAAGGTTTCTGCCTCCCCATGGGAAAAAGGCGTGAGTTTATGTTTGGGATGATCTGGTTACATATTATTTCGTGACGGACGGAAATCGATAAATATTCTGAGACCCCTTGTTTGATTACTACTAGACATAGTTCTTCATGTCACGTGTAAATGTTTTAACGTGGCGATCATACGAAAATATTTTTGGAAAAAAACCTGTGATCGCGCAAAAACCTCACGGTCTTGACGCGCAAAAAACCCACGGGGTTGATCGCGCAAAAATCCCACAGCGTTGATCGGTCAAAAACCTCACGTTCTTGACGCGCAAAAAACCCACGAGGTTGATCGCGCAATAATCCCACAGGGTTGAGCGGCCAAAAACCACACGGTTTTGACGTGCAAAAAACCCACAGGGTTGATCGCGCAAAAAACTTTATTACCTATTTTTCCTAGGGCCTATTTTATTTATTCAGTGGAAGTTATATATATGACCCGCATTTAATATAAGTCTACCTCATCAGGAAAAATAATACAAAGGTATTCACAATTGAAAGCAAATAATTAAAATTCACATTTACACTGAAATACGCTTTACAGTGGTCGGGCAAGTAATAAAATGTTAAAGGGCAGTAAAAATAATATGAATTTGTTTTCGTGGTTGACTGAATACATAAATAGGTCAATTCTTTATACCTTGTTTTTCTTTGTTGTGCCTTTTCTCGGTACAGATAAGTTTCAATTTTCTTTGTGTTAGATGATGATGATATCCAGGTTTTTGTTTCGGTCTAATTGGTTTAAGGAACTCAGTATAAGGAAGTGTAAGTCTAGCTCCTTCATCCGGTTATGCTTGAGTTAGCAGCATAATTGTTTAGAATTTTGTTAAAATAACATCCAGTGACTAGTAAGGCACACTGTTTGCCTCCACTACATCAAATCAAATCAAATCAAAATATTGTATTTCACATAGGCCTAGATGGGCACTTATAAAACGTCGACAAAAAGGTGCACGGTTCGGGTTGGTCGTTTCCTATGGAGAAGAACCAGCAAGAACCGGCTTTCCAAATCATTTGGTATTACAATATTATCATGTTACAGAATTTTTACTTAACTAGCCTAACTACATAACATAACGTCACGTGTTTAAATTCCCGAAGGGTTAGGCAGAGGTGTAACTAACAGTACACCCACAGTTTTCCAGTTATGTTTAAATCCCCTGTAATGGGGGGCGAGCCTATTGCCATCATCCGGGCCCAAATCCAGACTACGGAGGCTGCTGCTGTGAAATTCCTGATGGAAAAACCCAATAATACTTTGCCCGACCCGGAAATCGAACCCAGGAATACCTGCCCCCTTTACCCTTTCACTAGGTACTAGCGAAGTGTAACTGAGACTGACGGTCTGGCACTTTTCACCCTTATACCTTAAGTAATAAGGTTGAAAAGTGGTCAACCGTCAGTGCTCTCGGTAGTACAACATAATATAAATGAGCATAATGACGTGACTTATGAAAGAGTAGATGGCGCCTGGAAACTAAGTTAAACAAAAAAAAAAAATGTAATTTACGATTAATATTTTGTTTACAATTCACTAGTTCGTATAAAATAATGTCAATATTAGCTCAGATATAAATAAATTACATCACAATGTTTGAAGTATGATAACGATTATATACAGTTCAATCTTAAATCTATCAGATCATTAATTTATCACATCTTCTTCAGGCACTTCCTCCAGAGGTATCTCTTCGCAATTCAGCTGAAAAAGATAAAAGAAGGACTAATTAACTTTCTCAATAAGAAACGATTGCAAGCTGATCGGATCTCTCCAATACGTTAACTGGGAAACTAAAGTTTCTGATGCTGACAGCTTTAAAACTTTAATAAATTGGATTTTAATTAGTGCTCGTTAATCGTTTAGTGCACAGTATTGCAAACATGTATGTATGGGTAGCATATAAGAGAAAATGGGCGTAAAAAAGAAGTTCGAAAAAAAGATGGATGGATTCGTGAATGGTTAGGTAGTGAATTCTGCGATGACGGCTAATCGTAATCAGTGCCAGTATCAAATAAGTAAGGACCAAGAGGAATACAACCTTTTGGTGGTAAATTTCTCAGGAGTAAAATTGTTTCTTTTTATGTTTGTGAGGTTTTTTTTATTAAACGAGTTGATGATTATGATACGTGTGTCTACGAAAAATTACAACTATTTGTAGAACCAATTAATTGCTGTTGATTAATATTTTATTCAGGATAAATACATATAATACGAGTTTTAAGGTGGTTTCATACGGTGACTTTATCAGCTACATAGCCGCAGCTATCTACATTATAGGCTGCGTTCTAACCAAAGATCATCGTGAGAACACGTGACCGTGGCGTTAATTTAATTCGTTGAAACTGTACGCACGACGACCAATTAAGCTATACAAATCCAGTTTATGCGGTCTTTTATTGGACGGCAAACCTATACAAAGCGATGCCATGTTATACTTGAAATGTATAGCTTGATGTGTCGCCGTGTGTATGCGTGGTCGCGGCGATAGATGGCGACGTATATTCACAGAACAACCGGTTAGAACGCGAGAATAAAGTTGAGATTAAGGGCCGGTTTTTCAATCGCCAGTTAACTTTTATCCGATGAATAAGTTAGTCATTTTGATAGTTTTTGTATGGACTCTCTGTCAAAACGTCACATTTACTCTTCAATCAGCCCCCGTAGCATGACCACCTTACACAAGGATTTCTTTGACGGAAGAATCGACAAAATGATCGAACACATTGTATGGAACACAATCTGTCATTTTGTCGATTCTTCCGTCAAAGAAATCCTTGTCTAAGGTGGTCATGCTACGGGGGCTGGTAAAAGTTATCTAATTATTGAAGAATCGGCCCAAAGTCGCGTATTTGTGTAGCTATAATAGTCGTAGTGTGATACCGCCTCAATGATCAGTTAGATGATTAAGTATAAAAGAATGCTCAACGTAATATCTTACCAATATTTCATCATTAGGTACTCTAGACAGCAGATCAAGTATTTCATTATTCGGTACTCTGTTGGGTCGTAATATTTTTCTCGTGAACTTGTGAATTCCTGCAACAATTATAAATTAATTTAACAATGGATTGACAATTTTATTTCTTTGTTCAATGTCTTCTACATGACCGATTTATTGTAATTGGAATATCAATAGTTGTAGGTTCTGCATAAGAAATCGTTAAATAATGTAAAGTATTTGTGTACATTAAAATCTAAGAACCTCTATTAGTAGTTAGTTTATATTGTTAATAGTTTGGAACATGTATAGTTAAACGATTAAAATGGGTCAGTGGCATATCAATTATTTCCGTTTCCAAGTACTGAATCTTGGTTTATTTCAAAGAACTTACCCCAAATCATGAATATGTATTTGGTGGGTATCATGAACATTACGAATGCGATCACCAAAATCATGAATATCGCCAGAAGACTCAGGAATGGTACCGTGAAGTTGAAGAGACTGCGAACAAAATAATTCAAAAGATTAATTCAGTGTATGTTTTCTCTTTGTTGGAGGAGCTCGTGGCTAAATAATAACAGCCGCTCGGATCGATCTTTAGGTTAAGCCGTGCTTGCCTAGGTTGGTCTGTGGATGGGTGACCACCCATTACATACCGAGTTTCCTCCGTGCCTCGGAAAGCACGTTAAGCCGTTGGTCCCGGGTGTCATTTGTGAATCTTTGACAGTCGTTAGATAGTCAGTGGCCCAAAAAGTCTGACAACCAGTCTTACCAAGGGGTATCGTATTACCCAGTAATAACTGGGTTGTGGAAGTCAGATAGGCAGTCGCTCCATGTAAAATACTGGTATTCAGCTGCATCCGGTTAGACTGGAAGCCGACCCCAACATAGTTGGAAAAAGGCTAGGCAGATGATGATGATGTTTTCTCTTTGTTCTGGTGATAAGAGCGGCTGCTGAGCTACTAGGCTACTAGTACAATGGGACTACTAACATAATATAATGCATGCATGCATGTAATCCCTGAAGTGTTAGGTAGAGGTGTTCCAAATAGTTCAAAATTTTTCCACATCTCACCAGTTATACGCGGCCCTACAGCCAACAACTGGGCACAAAGACATGTCTACTGTACAGAAGTTCCTAATGAACTGACCTAGAAATCCAACCCAGGACCTCAGGTTCAGCAGTAGCGCATGCGACCAATAGATCAACGAGGCAGCCATAAGCTACTATTACACGATTTCAGGTTTTAAAGTCAGCACATTTAAAACTAAAGTTGATCAATTTTCTTTGATTCTTTACCACTTAACGGTAACTTTAATGTAGGAAATTATATTCCACTCACTTTTTAATACTTTCGCCGAGATTAGCGAATCCTCCAATAAAGTTCTGTACACTTTGTACCATTTCCGTTAAACTGTTTATTTTTTGTCTTAACGACTGGTTTTTCTCTTCCTGTAATTAAAAACGTTAATTAGTTTTATTTTAGTCGCGCAGTCTTCGAATAAAAATGCGATCCTTGTATTTCGTTTAAATTAAATAATTCAAGAGTTCCATGAAGTGAATAAGGTATCCATTTCTAGCTAGACAATTTTAATTACTTTGTGAAATCTGTTTAAATACTACTATTAACTAGTAAATTCTTACCTTTTCCTTTTTACTGTCATCTTCAACTGGTGGTATCTTAAACAGATAGTCTTTCCCTGCAACATATATAATAAGCAGTGTAAGAACAAGTTTTTATTAAACGTTAGCTCTATAAGGTGTCTGAAATTATTCGGTTCATTGACCTAATTCTAATCTACATAATTATATTTGAACGGATTCTAGTCATTTCAGTCCACAATACAATTTTAGATACCGGACTGCTAAAAAGATTGTTGCCATCGCCGGACTATCCTGGATGAGGCTGGCACAAGAACATGGTGCTTGGCTCAAGCACCATGTTCACATACCAGCAGTGGTTGAAGTTCGGGCTGTGGCTGATGGATGATGAAGAAGATTACTATCAAATAGTTCTAGTGTTCTTGGACTTGGACTTTTATTTTAAAGTCTGTGGTCTCTACTACAGAATTTTGGCCTGTCTAATTTGAACACCATCTTGTGACAACGCCAAAAAAAATTAAACAGCAAATGAGCGGTCATTTTTTGTTGAGCTAGCTACTGCGGGCACGAACTAATTACGCAATATTATTATAAAAATATATTGCCTAGCATTCTTGCGAAAAGGATTCAAGACTGACTGTGATGCAAGCTCAGTTGCAGATCCTACACCGCTTGACGTAATTGTGAAGATAGGTTCATTTTCTGTTAGGAATTACTTTCAATAATTATTCCTCGTTAATAACAATAGGTAGGGTAAAAGCATAATCACACTGAAGGCTTCTCTTCTTTTTCATGTGGTTAATGCCTTACGTGGAGGAAGAGTTTTTATGCCGCTCATAGGCCTCTGACTTAGCTTTACATGCCGCCGAGAAATATCTCTCAGGAATGCTAATTTGGTTATCTCACGATGTTTTCCTTCACCAAAGCAAATAAAAATTATACAATACGCATATGTATCTGAAAAAATCAGAGGTGCGTGCCTTGGGCTCGTACTTGAGACCTATGACTGGGCAGTCTAAAAGTCGCACCACTAGGCTATCCCTGCTGAACACGGTACTTACGGTACGTTGATACTTTTGAAAAATTGACAGAGGTATCAGTAATAGAAGTTTAATAATGTTACTTGTATTATAGGACGAACTACAATTTTATTGTGTCTGTCTTACATTCTATTAAGGAGTGACAACTTAACTTTAGACACGTACATAGTAACCTCGGTAACTCATTCAAGAACAGTTACTTTACTAATTGTATTTGTTGACAGATTAAGCCATTCTTTTCGGAAAGCTCCAAGTCTAACACCCGTATCTATAGTTAAGCTAAAGTAATAACATGAGTTTAAATAATTACTAATGCAACCATTTTAATGCAATACAGAAGACTTTGAACGAAGTAAGAACCGTCAAAGAAAGCAAAGCTAAGAATTCTAACTTTTGACAGTTCTAACTTCAAGCATTTACTAAACTACAGAATAAAAATCGTATCTTCAATTACTTTTACTCAAATAATCACTTTGACTTGTTTATAGATACGGGTGTAAGGGCCAAAATAACAGTTACTTACATCGAACTAGGAAGTATTTAGGAGGTCGGTACCAGAAGAACGGTATAAGTATGATTAGCGGCAACATCCAAATTTTGAAGAACCAGCAGAAAAGTAGCCACAATGTTAATGCTATTATGTTCATTCTTTTCGACTCCCATTCGAAACATGATCTGGAAAAAATGAGATGTAAATTTTAGGGAAATCGTTACTTTTTGTTTGCGATCTTTTATAAAATACTTGTCAAATTATTTTCATTTTGTTTTCTGAATTATTGTGTTTATAAGATGCTATTTGACATTGTAATATGATTGTTGTTAATTTTTAAGTGTTTTGGTAAAAAACTGTAAACTTGAATGTATTCCTGAATAAATAAATAAGTAAAGATTTCAGTGGGAATTGTACTCATAAATTCCTAACAATAAAAATACCACTTTTCATCGTTTCCGGGTGACAGCGACGCGAGTTTATTTTCTACATTTGTAGGTATGTTCTATGTATGTATGTAGTTATTTCATTTCGTACCAACTGTAAACGTTTCTTCTATCTAATAATAATTACTATTTCTTAAAATAATTGTTTTAATTTAAATAATGATTGTTAACTACGAGTATCTATTAGAAATATTAAAACTCGAAAACAGCTCAACTGTTAACACTGTAATAATAAAGACTACAGTTTTAAGAGCCCTAATTAGTTGAAACGAGCTGATCAAAGCCACACACGCACTTAGTGTACGAGAAAATTCAACTCGAACTTTCAACTTTCGAAAATTTTCCGACACTTACTTTGGTGCAAGAATGTTTGAGCGTGTAGCTTTGTTTTAAAGACCTCTTTGGGTTTTGTCGATCACCTAAGAGGTGTTAGGCTTTTGTTGCTGTTCTTCTTATTACAAGTCGACGTCGCAATCGACGTTGTAGTCGCAACGAACAATACATAATTGTACATTTTAAAAAGCAGTCTATACTTGAAACTTTACCCACAAGATCGTTTTCATAGTTTGTATGAGAGATAGCACTTGCAAAAAATCGAATTAACTTATCTCCTTTATTTATTTTATACAAATCTTATACATTTTTATATATTTCTTAAACTAAAAACAATATTGTTTTTAGTGTTTTTTATATAAAAAACATTTAAAAATATAAAAAATTGTAGCCCTGCGGTATCGGGAACAGGGTCCAAGCTACCGGCGGTCAGGGTTCTAAAAAGAGGAACCTCCTAACAATACGAGCCGTGTCCAGGAGTACCGCTTTCTGAATCAAACCCTTGATCCAGCTGCCTAACGAGAGCCTCCTCAGGTATTGGTCGAGGCTCTTGGCAACTAAGCCATGGGCTGATACAACTATCGGCACAATGATCGCTGAGTCCACATCCCACATGTCGACAACGTCGTGAGCCAAATTAATTATTAGCGCTATTAAATTATTACACTTAATTATTTTCAAGAGCCCTGACACCAGCGGATCACTATTTATATATGATTTCTCTTATTTAATCTTGATTGTTAAATTAATGTTATTATTTTGTAAGTCTAATCTTTGTAAGCTTGTTACGCAACGGTGTAACATAAGGATCGCTGATATTACGATTCGGTGTTATACATGGACTGTGGACAGCGTGACCTCGATATCGCCCATCGCAACAACTTACACGTGCTGCATACGCAGCACTTTGCAACCGTGGGACCTACACGTGCTGCATACGCAGCACTTTGCAACCGTGGGACCGGACATCGGCGATGCCTTCTACGACTCCGCGTTTTACAGGCATTCTTGGTACATACATCGACCATTTATCACCTACATAATTTTAACTTGTAATTTGTAATTTCTCTATTTCAATAAATTAGTTTAAAGTAAATTGGTTTTTTTTGCATCCTCCGGCTCCAGCTAACGTAATTGGCGCAGTCGGTAGGATACTCGCGGGCCGGTTCGCGAGAGTAAATTCATAGGATCGACCTTAGGATCGCGACTCGCGAGTCACCCGGGTGACTTTCAAGCACCGTACGAGTATCCGGATCTTCAGAAGCTGTCGTCGGAAGGAGTATCCAGACATCGATACCGCAGAGGGACCAATTATGTTCATGTGAGTACTTTAGAATAGTTCTTGAGTTGCTCATCCTTATCCCTAAGTGTTAATCATAAAAATCCAAGATTTTCCATCCCAGGCAATCGAGGACCCCTAGGCCAGACAGATCGTCTAGATCATCATTGTTAGATTCATTTAGGCAATTAGAAGATAGAGTAACAACCATAGAAATGTCGGCGATAGACGAAATCTACAAGGCCTTACGCATAGTCCCCGAATTTGACGGGAACCCCAATGTCCTCACTAGATTCATTAAACTGTGCGACCAGTTAGTGCAAGCCTATGTAACAGCTGAACCGGGGCGTGAATTAATAAATTTGACTCTTTTAAATGGGATTCTTAACAAGGTCACTGGACCCGCAGCCCGGTTAATTAACACCAACGGCGTACCAGAAACTTGGGATGGCATACGTAATTCTCTAGTTAACAATTTTTCTGACCAACGCGATGAGACCTCGCTTTACAATGACATGGCTCTATTAACTCAAGGCTCTTCCACACCGCAGGAATTCTATGAAAAGTGCCAAACCCTGTTTGCTACTATCATGACTTATGTATCACTACATGAAACCGTTCAAAGTACAATCGATTCGAAACGTTCCCTTTATAAAAAATTAACTTTGCAATCATACTTACGGGGCCTTCGTGACCCTTTAGGTTCACGCATTAGATGCATGCGGCCGGACACGATCGAAAAGGCACTTGAGTTTGTTCATGAGGAGATGAACACTCTCTACTTACAACAGCGAAACGAGCATACACCGGCTAAAAAACCACAACCTCAGGCACCGACCGAGCAGACCAAATTATTCCACCCTGGCATGCCGCACATTCCCATGCCCATGCAGAGACCATTTAATTTTAATATGCCCGGTCCCTCTCGACCAAACATAGCTATGCCACATCAGTTGCAACGTCTACCACAAATGTGGAGACCAGGCTTTAACCAGCCGCAACAGTTCCAACAGCAAGGCCCATCGCGTACGCAGCAGATATTCGGGGCACGTCCTTCTAACTATAATCCACAAAATAATTCATCTGGTAATAATCAACCTAAAGGGCCGAACACAAACGATACACCCAAACCAATGAGCGGTGTATCTCATTTCATACCAAGACAGATGCCATTCCGGGGTAACGATTGGACTAGGCAAGGAAACCCACCACCTTCTAATTATTTTAGGACCAGAGAAATGAATTTCAATGAATGCTTTGAATATCCATATATGTTCGAACCCTATTGTGATAATAACTACGACGGTTATCAGTATAATTTCTTTGAGCAACCAGACTATTTTTATTATGACGCTTTGAATGCATATATGAACCAGCAGCTAGGCTCGTCCCCAGAGGTAGGTCAGGCGACATCTGAAGGGAAATCTACTGTGGAGTCAGCGTCTTCGAACCAAGAAAATTTTCAGAAGAGTCCGACTACAAACGAATCAAAATAGAGGTCAACCTACAAACCCAACGTTACCTACCGTATATAGTAATTTCAGAGCCACCGTTAAAATTATTAATCGACACAGGAGCAAACCAATCATTTATTAGCCCTGAAGCTGTTCAGAGATTTTACCCACATTTACCATGGAACTATGACCCTTTTGAGGTAACAAATGTGCATGCAACTAGCCGTAATGATTACTCCATTAACCTACCTTGTTTTCAGGAAATAAACGACAATAATGATTTAACATTCTACATTTACAGATTTCACGATTACTTTGACGGCCTTATCGGTCTAGATTTGTTAAACAAATGGGAATCAAATATTGATCTTAAAAATAATAAATTAATTACAAAAGCTGCAGTCAACCCAATAGCTATGTACAATTCGCGCAACAGCAACTTATATGAAGATATTATCCCAGCAAATTCCTCAAAGTTAGTCAGAGTCCCAGTCAATATACAGGATGGTGATGCCTTAATTCCTGATCAGATAATTTCAAATTGTTGCATAAACGAGTGTATTACAAGCGTCAAAAATAATCGAGGTTATCTAGAAGTTTTCAATCCAACTAGTAACGACTTAATTTTTTCCATGGACCAACCTATTAAAGCGGAAACATATAATATAGAATGTACTCACCAATCACCTCAATCCCGGGTAGAGGAAGTATTATCTCGGTTACGCACTGATCATCTAAATAAAGAAGAACTTGCTAATTTGAAGTCCTTAGTTTCGCAATATGCCGATATATTTTATATAGAGGGAGAACCACTTACCTTTACAAATAAAATAAAACACAGCATACGTACTTCAGATGAAGTACCGGTGTATACCAAAACCTATAGATATCCGTTCGTCCATCGCGAAGAAGTACGCAGTCAAATTTCTAAAATGTTGGAACAGGGAATCATTCGACCTTCGGAATCGGCTTGGAGCTCACCCATTTGGGTAGTCCCAAAAAAAACTGATGCATCCGGTAAAACCAAATGGCGAATCGTAGTGGATTTCAGAAAACTAAACGAAAAGACAATCGATGATAAGTACCCCATCCCTAATATAACCGATGTGTTAGATAAATTAGGCAATTGCCAATATTTTACGACTCTTGACCTCGCCAGTGGTTTTTATCAAGTCGAGATGAGCCCAAACGATATCCCAAAAACTGCATTTAATGTAGAGCATGGCCACTTTGAGTTTTTACGCATGCCAATGGGACTAAAAAATTCACCATCAACCTTTCAAAGAGTTATGGACAATGTGCTTAGGGACCTCCAAAACTCAATTTGTCTCGTATATTTAGATGACATCATTGTATTTAGCACTAGTTTACAGGAACATATAATAAATTTGGAAAAGGTTTTTAAAAGACTCAGAGATTCAAACTTCAAAATACAGATGGATAAGTCGGAATTCTTAAAACTGGAAACAGCGTATCTCGGACATATAATCAGTAAGGACGGCATTAAGCCGAATCCCGATAAAATTTCAGCTATCCAGAAATTCCCACTTCCCAAAACAGCCACGGAAATTAAAAGATTTTTAGGGTTACTAGGATACTACAGGAAGTTCATTCCCGATTTCGCCAGAATCACGAAACCAATGACCCAATGTTTAAAGAAAGGTTCAAAAATAACTTGCGATGATACCAACTATACAAATTGCTTCGAAAAATGTAAAACACTACTTACCAACGATCCGATTTTACAATATCCCGATTTTAATAAAGATTTTCTGCTCACAACAGACGCATCAAACTTGGCCATAGGGGCCGTACTCTCACAGGGGCCTATAGGTTCGGACAAACCCATAGCCTATGCTTCGCGCACGCTAAACACAAGCGAGATCAATTATAGTACAATAGAAAAGGAGCTTTTAGCTATAGTTTGGGCAACCAAATATTTTCGGCCCTATCTATTCGGACGAAAATTTAAAATCATAACGGATCACAAACCACTTCAATGGATCATGAGCCTCAAGGAACCTAGCTCGAGACTAACTCGTTGGAGACTCAAGCTCAGTGAATATAATTATTCAGTAGTTTACAAGCAGGGCAAAAGCAACACAAATGCCGATGCTCTGTCGCGAATCGAAATTAACAACGAAGAAACGAGCTCCATCATAGTTAACGTATCGGAAAAGCCACCATCTGTAGTGGGCTCGTCCACTCTCACAGCTCACACTAGTGCCGAAAATCCAATATTGGAAATACCGATTTCGGATGACCCCTTAAATAAATTTAACAGACAAATATGTTTCACGGTAGTAGGCGACATAAAGAAACGCCCAGCAGTTTCCAAACCATTTGAGACGCACACCCGTACCTCCATCCAACTCTCTGAATCGAATTTAGAGGAGGATGTGATAAACGCAATTAAAGAATTCGCAAACCCGAAAGTTAAAACTGGCATTATAATACACCCCCCATTAGCTATGTATAAAATAGTTCCAATAATACAGGAAAAGTTCAAGAGCTCCGCTATGAATCTTGTTTTGACTAAAACCGAGGTAGAAAACGTAAAAGAATATCTCAGGCAGCAAGAGATCATTCAGAAATACCACGAAGGTAAAACTAATCATCGCGGTATAACTGAGTGTTACCTAGCCTTATCCCATGGATACTATTGGCCAAAAATGAAGGACCAAATTTCAAGATACATAAATGAATGCAATATATGCGGGCAAGCCAAATACGACCGAAATCCCATAAAACAAAGATTCTGCATAGTACCACCACCGGCAAAACCGTTTGATGTAGTTCACCTAGATTTGTTTACGGCCCAAAACGAGAAATATCTGACTATCATTGATGCTTTCTCTAAATACGCTCAAGCATACCATCTTAGAGATGGCACAGCAGTTAGTGTAGTGCAAGCCTTTTTAAAGTTTTGCTCCCATCACGGCGTTCCGGTATCAATAGTCACAGACCAGGGACCCGAATTCACTAACCAATTATTCACCGAATTTACGCGCGTCCATAAAATTATACATCATAAAACCTTGGTCCATACTCCCAACGATAATGGGATGGTGGAACGCTTACACTCCACTTTACTAGAACACTTGAGAATCCTAAAATTACAACACCGTAGTGAAGCGATTGTTAACCTAATGACATACGCCCTATTAGCTTACAACAGTAGCATACACAGCTTTACGAAATGTAGACCGCTCGAAGTAGTTACCGGTCATACGGACCCTCGCGATCCCTTAGATATAGACTTATCTGTGCACTTGCTGCAGCAATATATGCAAGAACACCGAGATAAAATGTCTAAGGTATACGAGGCCATTAGCGAAACATCCCTGCATAACCGCACAGAACTAATCGAAAATAGGAACCGAGATAGGGAGCCTGAAAAGGAATACGAGCCAGACCAACAGGTATTCGTTAAGAATCCACTAGCTAGCAGACAAAAACTCGCACCTCGTTACACACATGACACAGTATTAGCTGACCTGCCCATTCATATTTACACAAAAAAGAAGCGTGGTCCCGTTGCCAAGTCACGTCTTAAACGAACACCTAACACGAAACAATTGTTGCAGAATACCACTGACGATATTGCTACACCTGGTCCAAGCGGAGGACATATTACTTGAGCCTCTAGAAGACGGACCCGGACTACTCCCTTTCAAATTGGGACCTACAAAAATCGTGTCCCATTATCATTCCTTCCTCCTACACATAGATTTAGAAGATATCCAGTCAAAAGTTGACTTAGTCAAATCGCAATTAAACGAATTTAGGCCATTAATTAATAATAAAACACTGTCACTCTATGAACCCCATATAAGTTACCTTGGGAACAAACTTGAAAAGATATCGTTACAATTAGGAAGCTTTAAACCTAGCCGTGTTAAACGAGGCCTCATTGATGGATTAGGATCAGTCATAAAAAGTATCTCGGGAAACCTAGATTACACAGATGCAATCAAATATAATAACGCCATCCAAGTTCTAGAAGGTAATGACAATAAGCTGGAAACGGAACTTAACCGTCACATAAGCTTGACTAACGAATGGATGTTAGAGCATTCTAATGTATTAAAAATATAGTAGACAACCAGAACATTGTTGCCAGTAAACTTAACCAAATCATAAAACAAGACGCATCCAAACAGGCAGATCTAGTAACGTATGCCCATTTGGCACAACACCTACTTATTTTAAACGATAATATAGAGACATTATCGGATGAGTTAAATAAAATAGAACTCATGGTAGCTTTTACGCGTGCCTCCAGCACTACCCATTCTATGATAAGTTTAGGTAATCTTAGAGATATGATAGGAAAATTAGGGTTATTATACTCAAAAGACGAAGTCATCGACATCGACCTTCGAGAGTACTATAACATTTTAAAATTAGGATCGTATTATATTGATAAGAAAATAGTTATAGTTATAAAGGTGCCGATTGCCTTACCCAGAACCTACATCCTATATAAATTGTCCATAATTCCTAACAAAAATAATATGGCCCTTATTCCTAACTCACCTTATATAGCAATTCATGAATCATATTCTATGTACATAGAGACAGAATGTCCGAAGCTTAACCCATGGTACCTCTGCGAGGAGAAAATTGGTTTCAAGATTATAGATAAGCCGGACTGCGTGCAGCAGCTCATAACTCAACAGCATCTCAACTCCTGTACGTTAACGCCAGTCACTCTAAACAAGCAAGCCCTGGAACAACTTGACGAACAACATTATACACTAAGCTTCCCGATACCTGCAAAAGTACAGATGTCATGTGGACAGGAAGAATTCAGAACACTTCAAGGAAGTTATTTAGCTACAATACCGCAAGGCTGCCTGATAAGAACCACCGAATTCACTATCGCTATCATTGACAACCGAATTAAGGGACATGTACTTAGAATACGAACACTATGGGACCAGAACACCACATCAAAAACTGAAGAATCATTGATACAGCTTAATTCAATCAATCTCGAGAATCTCCACGAGAGTTACAAGAAAGTCTCAGTACAGCCTCCAGTAAGACTTAACAAGACATCAGATGGAAGCCTCTACCACACTACCATACCTGTATACCTATTACTGTTTAGTGCAGGTGTACTTGCCATTGCTCTTACATACCGGCATCGAATAGGAAATAAGGATAAGAAGATCGACCCAGCATCCATAGAAACGAATGCAGATCAAGACATTTATGCTGAAACGGAAACAAGAAGGAGTATTCATTCAGCTGGAATCAAGATGGACCCCAGTCATCTCACAGCAACATTTTTAACGTCAGTTAAGAAATAGTTGCTGTTCTACGGGGGGAGATGTTACGCAACGGTGTAACATAAGGATCGCTGATATTACGATTCGGTGTTATACATGGACTGTGGACAGCGTGACCTCGATATCGCCCATCGCAACAACTTACACGTGCTGCATACGCAGCACTTTGCAACCGTGGGACCTACACGTGCTGCATACGCAGCACTTTGCAACCGTGGGACCGGACATCGGCGATGCCTTCTACGACTCCGCGTTTTACAGGCATTCTTGGTACATACATCGACCATTTATCACCTACATAATTTTAACTTGTAATTTGTAATTTCTCTATTTCAATAAATTAGTTTAAAGTAAATTGGTTTTTTTTGCATCCTCCGGCTCCAGCTAACGTAATTAGCTATTATCACTCTAACTACACTATTGTATTAGGCTGTGATGACAGTGGTATGTGTTTTAAGTAAATAAATGTTTTTAAATGTTTTTTTCGTAGGTTTTTTGAAAAGGAATATTTGTAAAAATTAAAAGAATGAATGCATTAAAAAGGATAACAACTTAATTACATATTTTACGAAGTTATTGTATATTTTAAAATAATTATGTTAATTCAACATATTTCAACATTTATAAGTTGCATGCGCTGTGCCTGCGCTGCGCCTTCACCTTACGCCGCGCCGTTTCTGTATAATTTATATAAATTAGTAAAACTTACTTCATAACTCTAAAAGCACCCATGGTCCAATTGAATACAACCTTAGCCCTGGCGAGGTTCCTAGAAAATGTGTGTCGATCTAGTTTTTGTTTTGCCTCCAGATATTTCACTTCCTTTGTGTTAACTACGCGGATTGATGCTTTTACCTGTAAATCAAGAAATTAACGGTCATTAGTAAAATATTACATACACATTACATCATGCCTGTAATCCCAGAAGGGTTAAGCAGAGGTGTATCTAATAGTACACCCATATTACGCCAGTTTTGTTTAAGTCCCATGTAAAAGGGGGCGAGCCTATTGCCATCAATAGGTCACAAATCCAGACTGCTACTGAGAAATTCCCAAAGGAAAAACCCAATAACACTTTGCCCGACCTGGAAATCGAATCCCGGACCTCATGCTCAGCAGCTGAGCTTGCCAGCACTAGACCAATGAGGCAGTAAAATATTAATGTTTTTTATTAAAGCTGGATGCAAAAGATAAAAGGTATTAGGAACTTATTGGTTTTTTTACGCACGGTGTGTGTGTGTGTGTGAATGAGACTTTTAAACCCTTATTTGGTCGGTCGTATGTAAGTAGATTTATCTACATAATTCAAATTAATATATTCAAAAGGTAACAGAACAAAAAATGTTCAATGTTTCAGAAAAAAAATCGTCGATGAAGGTAGGTACTATTCTGAATAGAACAGAACTTATTTTGAAATGATTATTTCCCAAGAAAAGATGCCCATCATTATTTATTAAAATTACACCGCATTACATCTTGTAATATCATGAAAGTGACATTAAGAAATTAGTTTCTCAGTTCAGAAACGTATTTTCTCATTATCTCTTTCCGACTCATTATCCTGTTGGAATTATTTTCCTCTGTCAAGTGCTTGACAGATAGTATTACAAGGAAAAAGGCTCTTATTCTATGTTTGTTCCTAAATAGTTTATTTCCTTTATATTTCTAACTATAGCTAGACAAAATGAATCATTAGTTCCTGCATCATTATCTAGTATTTGGGCTTGGTTTCCAGTTTGCAAATGGTACCAATAATTATCAGTGTGTGGGTACGCAAATATTTAGCGGTAAATAGGTAGGTGTGGTCTGTTTCACCGCAAACCTCTCTCAAATACTCAAGTTGAAACCGTATTCAATTGTTTTAAGTGTTTACAGTCATCATCTGCCTAGCCTTTTCCAACTATGTTGAGATTGGCTTCGGAAGTTTTTACAGTCACGAAATCGGAATACTCCTCAAAGCGCAACTAAATTATTTTTCGAAGCGTATCCAATAGTTGCGCTCACAAATTCAAATATTATATGTTTATTCCTCAAAGCGCAACCATGATGAAAAATAGAGAGGGGTATGATGAATTCATTAATTTATTTTCAATCCTCGAAGCGCAGCTAATGGTTGCGCTTCGGGGAATAATTTAGTTGCGCTTAGTTGGTTGCGCTTAAAAATAGTTGCGCTTTGAGGAATACCACCCGAAATCGGTCTTTCCAAGGAGTATTGTATTACCCAGTACTAACTGGGCTCAGGGCTGTGGAGGTCAGTTAAACAGCCGCTCCATACTTATGTAAAATACTGGTAACAAAGACAGCTGATAACTTTGTTTTGATTTCAGCATTGATAAGTCCAGTGGACCTGACACAAACACGCGGTGTAAACATAACGTAAATACGTCGATTTTAAAAATGAAAAATACTCGTTCAAATATTATGTTTTCATAATTTTAGAAATTTATTCATAAATCAATGGATATGGTACTGATTCTGCTGTTGCAAACAATTTAACTAAAATGCCATAGGATAATTATTGTATTTTCGATTCAAAAATCGACGTATTTACAATAAGTTTACACCGCACGCTCGTTATAGGGCCTCAGTCGACCTACGCTTGAGCTACATTATTATGTTTTACAGTCTCTGGTCTCAACGGATAAAAAAAACATGATTGTGTACTTACAACTTTCCAAGTGAGGTTCATCTCCAATAAGATTCTGGGATTATTCCCTTTAGCTCGGTCTCGAAAGCTGGAGTCTTTGAGAGCATACCATTTCTTCTCGCCACTTTTGATCTTGAGCAAAGGTAGCGAGAGACAGCCTATGTCTTCAGACTTCTTCTCATCATGGATGGTGATATCTAGGATTGAGCTGATATCAGGCACCTCACTGAAATAAACGTAGAAGTTTCATTAAGGAGACGGATAATGGTTATTTGCTGCTAAATGGAATTGAATGATGAAATCATGTAAATCTGGGGGCCTACCATGACGTATTAAAGCATAATTGTGCTAATCTTATTCCAGAGTGGGAAAGAGATGGCGTCCTCTATAGCTTTGTCTCTTTCCTACACTGGAGTGACATTAAAACAATACTACTTTAAGGACCGTCGCCCATACGATCAAGAGTCGAGTTGTAGGCGCAGAAGTGCCCCAGAGTGTGACGTCATTTTAATATTTCATTTCGTGCGTAGCAACGTATAGAAAAGGGATGGAAGCAAAGCCCGCGCGTCGCCTCCATATAGATTCCAGGACTCGATCGTGTCGCGACTTCGCCGCTACTGACCAGTGGGCGACGCGCCTAACACGTCGTCATAGTAACCACCCTGAGCTTATATCATGACGGTAGATGTTTCACCATTTTTCCAGGCCCAATAGCTATAGCTTACTTTGAAGATCCGATTGTCCTTATCAAGATAAAGATAGAGACCGAACCAGGAAATTTTGTCTCAGATTCAGGGATGTCATAAATACATGGTGTAAGCAGATCCTTCACAAAACCGACAACAAAGCATTCTTACAATAAGGTAACAATTTTTTTTTAAATTATGTTACACGCAAACCCTGCGTAGGGAATTACAACTGCCAAAAAAAATAGCCAAACAAACGGCAAACAGCCATAACAAAAAAAAACATCGCAATGACGGGTAGGACAAGTGTCTTTCAGCTTCGTGGCTTCGTTATATTTACATTACACCCATTATTATATCGTGCTTAGAAAGCCCAACATGGCCAGAGATCGCACAAGACAGAGAGGTATGGAAGTAGAAAGAAGACGAACATAAACATACATAACATCACGTCTGTAATCCCCGAAGGGTTAGGCAGAGGTTTACCTAATAGTACACCCACATTTCGCCAGTTATTTTTAAGCCCCATGTAATAGGGGGCGAGCCTATTGCCATCAACTACCAGGAGACCAGCAGAAGGACACAATACAGGCTTAAAAATAGTACAGCAGCAAATTCAGGTTTCCACTTACAAAGTAAATATCTTCATCCAATTCGGCTCCTGTGTCTTGAGCTCTGTGTGAGTTTGCAGTCTCTCATTGTCAAGTTGTAGCACACAATGACACTCACTGCCTACCAGTCCTCTTGCTCCGTAGACTATTACCATAAGACTGCCAACTTCTCCAGAGTCGCCTTTGTAGTTGTACCAGGGCTGTGAAATAAACAAAAACATGTGAATGAAGTATTAAACACAGTGTTAGTTTGTTGATCAGGTGAGTGACGGTCAACTGTTACTTATCTTATGCAGTTTCCGTCTCGACATCATTTAATCGTCTGTCTGACTGTCTGTTTGTTTCGGTTAATCTCCGAATCGGACTGGACCGATTATGACGGGATTTTATTGGCAGATAGTTTACGTTATAAGGAGTAACTTAGGCTTCTTTTGTTTTAGAAAAATAATTAGGAGTCCGTGAAAAAAAAATTAAATCCTTTAAAATTGTTAACAAAATCCGATTTAAATAGGGAAGCCATATTTTTGTAACAATTTCACACGGACGAGGGTTGCTGGCAGCAACTAGTGATTTATAGAATAGATTAGCCTTATCCTAAAACGTACTGAGCACAGTTTTGTATATTTATGTTTACAATAGATATACTTACAGATTTCGTTGCAACCGTACCGAGTCTTCTCTGCGTCTCTTGATAGTCATCAAGGCTAATGAGAGAGAATCCAGTAATTGTGAGCAAAATGAACAGTTTTGTGTTCGCGTCTCCCTCCAAGTTCAGTCGCATTTTGTGTGTCTTCTCTTTGTCCAATTCTGATAAATCAATAGTGGTTCTGAAATGGGATATTCATTGAGATTTGTTTTGATGAAGACAGTAAAGATTTTTTGAACTATTATGTTTTGCCACAAACTGTCAAATTTTCTCATTCGATTTTGAATTTAGCCATCAACATTTTATGGTTTAAAATCATTTGGAGAAAATTGACAGTTTGTGGTAACTTTAGGTGCTGGCGACTGTAAAACACTATACATGAATACTTACTCATTACCTAGTAACAATGCTTGTTTATGTTCAAAATTAACGTTGGGTTAGTATTTTTAACAAAACGGCTACGTTTGAATACGCATGTGGAAAACGAAGTCCTAATTTTTTTATATTTTGATTTTTCATACAAGTTTATGACGCAAAAATAAAAAATATATAATTAGATGTGAAGTTATTTACCTGCCAACACATACGTCCTTTTCCCAAACAGATGCCTCCACAGCATTATCTTCATACAAATTAAAATTGAATAATTCTTGCCATTTAGCTTTCGATGTGTTAGTCTTTATTACTTTCGACTTGTACTTCTCCGAGCCCAATCTGTTTAAAAATAAATGAGTTATGTTTAATTCAAAGATACGGAAAAATAAATTGATATCGTCAAAATATACTTGAATTTTTAAATTAATTAATTAGTAAATCCTTAAAAGTCGAAGGTACACATTGTGAGGAAACCGGCATGCCATAAAACCAAAAACTAGAAGATACGTGACACACATCCAGCAAGTCCAGCCACCCGCACTGGGCCGCGGGTCAGTTATGACCGTCTCCCTCTCAGTCTCCCTGTCCCAGCAGTGGCAACATTAAAGGCAGATTTGGCTAAATAATAACAATTAAATGAACGCAGTTTAAGACCGGACATTCTTAACGGATTGGTCGGAGAGGGCAAATTGTAAGCAGGATTGGAAAGCTCTGTCCCACTGCTGGGCAAAGGCCGGGGAGGCCTTTGCCCAGCAGTGGGACAGAGCAGGCTGTTAAAATAAAAAATAGTTTAAGACCGATAATACTGATGAACAGGATGTCCAGACTAGATAAAAATCACACTTATCGTATGCAATTAAAAGTGAGATCACTTTCGACATAGATACAAAAATCTTTATCTACATAAACAAACATGATATTATTAATCCAAGACCAGTTTTATTTACAATCTGAAATAAATAACTTTGTACGTAAACAATTTCTTTATCTCACCTAAAACGACAATGCAATAAACGGAGCTTTTCCTCCAAAACGTCCGCTTCCAGACCAGTGGCTTCAATTAATGCGATGGACACCGTGGCTACTTTTGATGTCCTTTTCACTGATTTTACTTTGTCTTGCTTGATATTGCTCAAAATAAACTGAAAACAAAAGAATTCCTCATTGATTGTTTAGTCTAAAACCCTTTTTTATTCTTGCAAAGAAATTCCAATTACAATTATAAAGCGACTGTATCCAGTTGAAATCATCATCTGCCTAGCCTTTTCCCAACTATGTTGGGGTCGGTCTAACCGGATGCAGCTGAATACCTGTATCTTACATGGAGCGACTGCCTATCTGACCTCCACAACCCAGGTAGTACTGGGTTATACGATACCCATTGGTAAAACTGGTTGTCAGACTTTTTGGGCCACTGACTACCTAACGATTGTCAAAGATCTACAAATGACACCCGGGACCAACAGCTTAACGTGCTTTCTAAGGCACGGAGGAAACTCGGTATGTAATGGGTGGTCACCCATCCACAGACCAACCTAGGCAAGCACGGCTTAACCTAAAGGGCGATCCGAGCGGCTGTTATTATTTAGCCACGAGCTCCTCCATCCTGTATCCAGTTGAAACAAAAAAAAAATACCTTTTCGACTTTCTCCCGGGTTTTTTCTTTCTTCTCGCTTTCTACTTTATCCTTATCCTTTTGTTTTCTTTTCTCTTTTACTGCTTCTTTAATCCGTGTGCCAATTTTATTACGTATTGAAATAACAGGGGGTGGTGTGGCCGCGGGCGTTGCGCATTCGTCGCTTTCTTTCGCCACTTCATTTAATCTAAAAATGTATAGCGAAAATTCTTCATTATATTGAAATTGCCTTTTGTTTGTTAAGTATAAGAAAAAAGACGAATCAAACTTACGAGTCGAGACTCAGTCTATAGAAATCGTCTCCAAAAAATCTGTTCGTATCACTGTCATTCTTGTCCAACGGCGACGGCGTAATTTCGGATTCAGATATACTTGCTTCTCGTACAGTAATGTATTGGAAGCGCGCATCATTTTTATTAATTTCTTCTTCAATTACACTGTATCTAACACTATGTTTCTCATTATTCTCACTATATTTCTCATTAGGTTCGTCGTTGCTCATCGTGTCAATTCTATTAATATCGGCACTGCTCGCGTATCTTGGTTCTTTGTAGACGTAATCTTCTTTGAGTGATGACAGCGAGTCCACTGATTTCGATTTTTCAAGTCTCCTTTGCATTTCCTCATATTTGTTTTGTATTCTTGCATGCAATCTCGCGAAATGACTTTTTTTGAGGGGTTCACCGTTTCCGTGCACATCCGCCATTGATTTTTAACTATTTAATTTAATTTTTGTAGCACAACGTATAATATTGCTCACGTCGAATGACACGTTAACATTGGCAAAACATTTCGCTGCGTGGTGTGTATAGATAACGCTATCAACTGAGTTATTGATTATTTTGACTAATCTATTATCTTTAGTATGTGTTTAGTCTTGCGGGGATTTTTATGTAAGTATTGTAGTACCTCCTTCGGTTATTGGTGTAGCGTAAGTGTGAGCGCATGATAATAATTAAAATATAAGTACGGCGAACAATTTAAGGCTGTAATAGATAAAGTTATCAGATTTAGTTGAGAACTTATCGGCTAAGTGACTCATAGATAAAAGACCACTAAGTACGTGTTATTTATTTAGTAAAATTTTAGAGATAACGCCTAAAATTCGACTTTAGGTAGGTACTTATTAGCTGTGCTATGGAAAACATAATCAGGACTTTTTGTACAAAAAACATGCAATCAAATTAATCGATGTGTGTAGGACAATAAAACCGTGCCCTTTCTTGAGTGTTCGATAACACCATAATCTATTATGGCATAGCAATGAGTGATGATACTGACTGATACGTAGATATAACATTTTATCTATACGAGTATAGGAAATGGGTATTACTTATTTGTTAAATGCAAATGAAGTGTTAAGATACTGTGAAAATATATTTTTTTTTTGTTGTTGCAAAAGCCCAACTGCCTTGTCGGTCTATGTTGTCGAAAAAGCGTGACTGCTGTGCAAGAGGTCCTGGGTTCGATTTCCAGGTTGAACAAAGTGTTATTGCGACTTTCCGGAATTACTCAGTAGTAGCCAGGGAGTCTGGATGTGTGCCCGGTTGATGGCAATAGGCTCGCCGCCTATTACATGGAGCTTAAACATTACTGTTGAATTGTGGGCGTACTATTAGGTACAACTCCGCCTAACCCTTCAGGTATTAAGAGTCATGTTATGTGTTGAATCGAGAAGTTTAGTCTTGAGCGGGAAGCTGCAGCGTGGGTAGAGATAAGTTGGAACAACCACCTGGTACAGGTTGGTGGGAATCCGCGGGATTCTGTGGGATTCAGGTAGTTTAGTACCGGTCGTTGTGGTGATGCTTCAAGGAGGGCAAGTCCAGTAGTCGACATTGCCGGCTAAGTTAAATACAAAATCATTTTCCAATTCTATTTTCTCTTCGAGTGTATAATGTTCCAAGTCATGACAGACTGAATCAGACCTTACCCGGATCAAGATAAGTTTTAATAGATATTAATGTACTATTTTAGCACCTTCGGATGATTTCCCGGTTACTTATCTAGCAAATATTTTTATGATTTAAATTGCCGTAGATTGAGATAGAATTGCCTATCCGGATATTACGAAATAGGCTTTAAATGAGACATACAAAAAATATGAAACTGATCAAAATACGACAAGAGCTGATGGATTAACATTTCATTGATAACAATAGAGATTAACTTGAAGTTAGGTACGTGCCTAAAGGTCTATGATTGGTGTAAACCGATTGACGTCAGGTAAGGTGTTGCAGATTATAGTCGATCCAAGTTATCAGTGTTATATCTTTGTTGTATTTTATGGTGCGTAACTATTACCTAAGATAGCGATAATATATTCTAAAGGGTGTAACAATACCCTTAACGAAGCCGAAAGGCACTTTTTCTTCCCGTCATTGCGTTATTCGTTTTGCACCGGACCATACCTGGGAACCTTCTAGTTCGGAGATATTTGAGGTCAAAGTTCCAAATTATTCACAAGTTTTTTTTTTAATACTAATTGTAAGGTAATGACTTTACTTTAATTAACTCCATGGCCCGTTTACTATTCAAAGCATCCATCAGAACAATGTTTTGAGTGTACTCCATTGAGTTTTACCGTAAAACGTGATTTTTCACACTACATTAAAAAAAAAAGCTTTACTGTTTACTGTACACATCTGCGTACAATCTTAGAGCATACAGGCGTTATTTTAGTTTAAATATGATATTGTATAAATAATAAACATCCAAGCGATGCAGCAATCACGACAGATTTGCTGTCAATTATTGAACAGTTCCATAGTATAAACTTCGAAGATCAACTTCAGATCTTCACCAAATTGAAACGGGACCCCCGCGAAACATTATTCTTCGAAAAAAAAAAAGAATCATCAAAATCGGTTCACAATTGGCGTAGATATTGCTGACCACACACACAACAAAAAAAAAAAACAAAAAAAATATATAAAAAATTCAGACGAATTGATAACCTCCTCCTTTTGGAAATCGGTTAAAAAAGTAATTTCCCAGCATTTTATTTTGCGTTCATTGAAACCGATTGCTGTTTCACTAGGACCTCACAAGCAGGTATTCACAGCACATGAAGGTGAAGACGATCATAGAATTGTGTAAGTGGTTAACGAACAGTATCCTTTTACTGGAGTACGATAGCCAATCCATAGTGAATCACGATGCAATAATTTTTGATATCATCAGCAATCTTTCATTCAGAAATAATTCTGATTAGAAGCAATATTATCGTTGCCATGCATGTTTGGTAGGTGTACATTATTTTAATAAATATGACAAAAGGTGACAAAAGGATTATTATTATAATAATCTAGTGCAAAACCACGATCAATATTGATAACATACTGCCTGTACCTAATCAGATCTGTTATACTTTGACAATAATTATAGATACTTAATATCAATAAATTTGATGTCAATGTGTGAATCATTCGTTTTTTTTCTAGCGATTTCTATTTTGAAACTGAAAGAAATTACCGATTAGTAAATTATTGTGTAAGATACAACTTACTGTAATTTTGGTTGGTTCCAATGCATTATGGGTTTCTATTTAGTACAAGACTTACTTAAAAAAAGTATGTTTAAAAATATCCATAATATAAAAAACTTGAAAATTATTTATTTATTTATTATTATTATTATTTTTTAAATTTGTTTTATATGTTCTGGAATACTAGACAAAACATAATAATATCTAGAAACAAAACAGTCATTTGGTTTCTGAAGAAAATTTATTTTTCTTTATTTAAAAAGTAAAACAAAAGTGCAACGATGGCTTGAAGACGAGAACTAAGAATAGGCTACTTCTAGACACGTGTGCTCCATTTAAAGCTGCCCCATACAAAATCAACTACTACTCGACCCAAATGTATGGGACAACTGATTATTTTTTCGCGATTACGATGTTGGTCCCACGGAGGAAGATGTTCAGTTTAATGGTCTCTGTACCACACCCTTAGGTATGACTATACCCTGCACGTTGTATACGATACGGCTAATAGCCAAAGTGCGGCTACACCTAGTTTTAGTCGGGTACAACTAGGTGCAGCCACATGCAGTTAAACTTAGATGTATACTACTTTTCTTCGGTTAGAACTTAAACCAATTTGGATGTAGCGCTAGCCGGCCGCTGCCGTGGCACCGCTCGCTACGCTCGCTCAGCTCGCGCACATTTCGTCACAGTTCTAACTTAATCTAACCTAATCCATTTGGTCGGTGTGTCCTAACAATAAAAAGGATACACAACTGTTACTGGCCGCACATAGGTATAGCCGGCTAGATCTAGGTGTAATCTTACTTTAGCTTTTAGCCGTAACATAATAAATCATCATCATCATTTCAGCCGAAAGACGTCCACTGCTGGACATAGGTCTCCCCCAAAGCCCCCAAAGGGGGGGCTTTGCCATTATCGCCACGCTTGGCAGGCAGATTGGCGATCGCAGTACAAAAGCACAGATAACGTTGTATACGTGAGGTAGGAAATCCTCTTTGCAGGATATGCTTCATCTCCTTTCCTTCTCATCCTGCACAACCCCTGCACATTCCAGGATTTAAACGAAGCCAACGGTCGAGCTGAGCAGGCGGCTTCATTCTGGTTGGATACAATTTGAGTTCCATTGACACGTAAAGAAGAAGATAGGTAGTACGGAAAAAACTCGAGGGAAGTAATTTAAAAAAAAAGTGTTTAGTACCTGGAGCACTTTATTTCAGTGACTATAAGTACAGTCGCCAGTACATCAAGTTACCACAAACTGTCAAACTTCTCCAAATGATTTTAAACCATAAAATTTGGAGGTTAAGTTCAAAATCGAATGAGACAATTTGACAGTTTGTTGTAATTTGATGCGCTGGCGACTGTACCTACACGAAACAGTCATTTTCACGATTAATAGAGAGCTCTTTAAAGAGTATACGCAAGAACAATTACTGTAGTATTATTAGAATATTATTTTCACTTGAGTGTCTCCTCCACTTCTGAGGAGCATCAAAAGGATCCGATATCAGGCATGAATGGCAAGAATGTAATCTAGGTACACGTAGTCTTGGACAAACAACTACGTCATCGCCTAGGAATTACCTCCGCCACTGCACTTGTATTGTGAATCTAAGTGGGTTGGAGGCCACTCCTCTTATTTTCCTCTTTAGATAAAGATTGCTTCTAAGAAAGCCTTATGTTTTGTTAGTGTTTACTGTCTCCTATTGCCATGCCCTACACATCTATGTAGTACAGTCACGAGCACCAATATGTAAACACACAATATGTATACACTTTCCTTAATTTTTTAATCACTTTTAAAAGTTGTTAAGAACTTTTAAAAGTGGTTTTCTCCTACTGTCTGATTAAAATTTCATGTTATTACAAACATAGTATTCTGAAACTCATATTTTTATGAAAAAGATCCTATTATTAGTTACAATCGTTATTTCTCGCGAAAATTGTGTTTAAATTTAGGAAAGTGTATACATATTGGTGCTCGTGACTGTACATTGTGAATATTCTGAGGAGTAGAACTACTGACTTCTTAGTTTTCTCTTACCCGACAAAGGCTGCAAAGGAGTATGTAATGATTGTAGCAGGTGGCCTTCTGTACTTTTTGCCTATCCCAATTAAAAAAAAAGCTTGAGTTTATTTATGTATTAGGGTTAAAGTATGAAATTGCCCCATTGATTTGTATGGACGATTTCGTGAAAACTGATATTTTCATACTAACATTTTTTTCCCGACGGTAAATTGAAATAGGTGTTTTGACACACTACCCTATGTGGTAATATGCAACTGCTAGTTCGGTTTTTAAACTTGTAATAGGTACGTCATTTAACAATTAATCCAATAAAAATGGAATTAGGAAAAAATATAACTATACCTCATAGTTTAAGTGGCAGTGGACAGAACACATTGATCGCAGAACGGATGGCCGATGGGGCCGGAAAGTTCTGGAGTGGCGACCGCGAACTAGAAGACGTTGCGTTGGAAGGCCTCCCACTAGGTGGACCGATGACCTGGTAAAGGTTGCAGGGATCCGCTGGATGCGAGACGCATGGGACCGGTCAATGTGGCGACACTTGGGGCAGGCCTATGTCCAGCAGTGGACGTCTTTCGGCTGAAATGATGATGATGATGGTGATGATACCTCATAGTTAAAATGTGAGAAAAAAACGGCAATTTTATAGTTAAAGACCGTACCGTTGGCGCAAAGGTAAAACACAGCCTTTTATGATAGATATACCTTCTGACTTTGTTTGTTTTATGTCGATGCTGTTTTCGGCTCTCTTGATTTCCGATTAAATACTTAATAAAATATTATAGTTAAGAAATACGCTTTAGAGTAACGTCATTTTATTTCTCGTATTCTTCTGAGCCAACCCTTTCATTTGATACCCATATCATGGGAAAGCATAAAAAGTAACTAGTCCGTCATCTTTGGGAGTCCGCTATATTGAATTTAGAGTGACGTCACTTAGCTAACCATACATTGTCATTCAAACTAAACATGGATGAAAAATTTCAGCTCAGTCGGAAACAGGGAAGTGGGTCAAATTTAACTTCTAAGATTTTGTTACATAGTTACAGGTGAAGCTAATGAAAGCTTGTTAAATATCTTTTTTTTTAAATTGTTTTTTGTTCTGTTTTTATTTAATTTGGATAATTATAATGATTTAAATATGGATTGCATGTATGATGTTTCTTATTTTAGTAGAGGAATTCAGATATGATGTAAAAATTGTTATTAAATTTAAAAAAAAAAATAAAAATATTGTCAGGCATCAAGGCCCATAGGGTGTTAAAATTACATCTTACTTAAAAAACTATTTATTGAACTAGTTATTGAATAAATGAATTAAATTGAATAAAAAACTGTTTTATCCAAGACTCATACTAACAGAAACTCCCAAAAATAGAAACAAAACAACCCAAAACTAAGTTCTAAATAAACCACGAAGCAAATTATTCCTAATTATCTGAAGTAGGAGTTTGTTAGTCTGTAAAACCTTATGTTAAAGCTGTTTGGTTTACCAACTACAGAAAACTAACAACACGAACAAACTTGAATAAGTCCGAGCAAATTATAGGGTTCAAGGAAGCAACCATTTTGAAGGGGTTCTGAAGTCCAATGGGGAGAAACTTTAAGGTTCTAAGGGGTCAGTCGTTTTAGCAATTGTCGGGTACTTTTGACCCTTGCGATATGAGTTGCGAATTTATTGTGTTGAATTGATAACTTCTGGTAAGTGAGAAAGATGTGAGAGATAAAGGTTAATTTAATTTCACAGCACGTTCTGTTTAGTTAAGGTGAATGCGCCAGGGTAGCCCGCCAATTTTTAATTCTCTTACGTTTTTTGTAATTTGCAGGTCAGTGTCAGGTTGTGTCATCATCTGCCTAGCCTTTTGCCAACTATGTTTGGGTCGGCTTCCAGTCTAACCCGATGCAGCTGAATACCAGTATTTATATGGAGCGACCGCCTATCTGAGCTCCACAACCCACTAGACTGGAAGCCGACCCTAACATAGTTGGAAAAAGGCCAGGCAGATAATGGTCAGCTTAATTCTTGTATAAAAACGGGTTATTATATCATAACAGTTAGATGTGTTGCTTGTTTCGGGAGGTTCCTGCACCGAATCGGGCGGGAGGAAACGCCTGGGTGTTTCCACTGCGAGGATCGTCCGGAGGACACGGTGGAGCACACCGTGGAGTTCTGCCCCGCTTGGGCGGAGCACCGCCGTGTCCTCGTAGCGGCGATTGGCGGCGGCGATCTCTCGCGTCCGGCCTTGGTTCAAGCCATGGTCCGGAGCGAGAGGGAATGGGAAGCCGTCACCTCCTTTTGCGAAGCAGTCATGCTAGTGAAGGAGGTGGCGGGACGTAAGAGGGAAAGAACCTCACGTCCCAGTCGCCGCGGGAGACGCCCTGGGCGTCGGGGGTCACCTGGTGGCTCCCGGCCACCGTAGGCGCGGGCCTGTGGACGGCGAGTTATGGGCCAGCTCGCCGTCCGGCCGTCTTATGACGACAGGCCGTGTCGACGGCGCGTTCGTGTTCCACGTGCGCCTCAAAGAGATGTCAGCAAATAAGTAGGGGTCCGCAAGGGCCGATGCCTGCCAGGGCTGCGGGACTGTTCGAAAGAGATACCGTGGCCCTGGAACACAAAGGGCAAAGAAGGAACATGGATGGGTTTTAGTCAGTACAAGTCTGACATTCCCTTCCGCTCCGCCCAGAGTGGGGGGTCATTTGATGATTTCCCATCCGAAAAAAAAAAAAAAAAAAAGAAAGATGTGTTGCTGGGGAGGTTTTTCCGCCACTTCGTCAGCTAAAACAGTAGGTAGTGGCGAAGGCCGGGCGCTTTGGGAAAACAGTCTTATATGAAATTGTGATTAAAGAGTGCTGATTTTCATACCGGACCCGGGAATCGAACCCAGGATCTCATGCTCAGCAGTCGCGATTACGCCCACTAGAACAACGAGGCGGATATTTTTTTTTATTTCATTTTTGATTTCTTACCAACATTACAGCAGTACTGAATTTCAGAACAAAACCAATAATTTGAGGCTTAATAAAATAGATATCGCGTGACAGGATGTGAATCACATATTATATCATTATTCAAGGAAAACTCCACAGTATTATAGGTAATGTGACATAATCTGTCACAATCGTAGGTCGAGGTAAGTCTACTGATAATGATCATAACAGTGTTTCAACATGATCATTATCAACGGTACAACAAACCATGGGATTTAAACATAACTGACGATATTTGGGGGTACTATTAGGAACGCCTAATGCTTCGAGGATTGCAGGTGTGATCTTTATAAACCGACTCCTACACTCATTTATTGTCATCATCATAATTTTCAGCTTTGTAATAGCTGCTACCAAGTCGGTTGTCACACGACACCGCTCGTCCGCGCGGACGAGTGGCGCTCACCGCCTTTCCGCGCGGACGAGTGGCGCTCACTGCCCGACCGCGCGGACGAGTGGCGCTCACCTCCTTTCCGCGCGGACGTGTGGCGCTCACCGCCCGACCGCGCGGATGAGTGGTGTCGTGTAAGAATCGGGTAAGTACAGGCGGTCGTAATTTTATGCTTCTCTAAATTGTTAGTCTAGAGTATCATACTTCTGCAATTATCTCGCGTTGGTGAACGGATGCCACTATGTGATAGAAAAGAAATCCTCGTCCTAGTATATAAAAGGAAAGGTGACATATATATACATGGTAGTTACATTTATAAGTAACTAGGTTTCAAATATTATAATGGGTGTAAAAAGACCCTTAACGAAGCGGAAAGGTACTTGTTTTCCCCGTCATTGCGATCATTTTTTTGTTCTGGACCATACCCTCCGGAACCTTCTAGTTACGGAGATATTGGAGGTTAAAGTTACAAGTTTTTTTACAAGTATTTTTTTTAATACCAGTTTTTAAGGCTATAACTTTACCTAAAATACCTCCATGATGCGGTGACTACCACCAGCACAGTGTTTTGAGTGCGTTACATTGAGTTTTACCGTAAAATGTGATTTTTCGCCCCGAGAAAAAAAGTTGTTTCCCAGCAATATTATTTGCGTAGGGTTACTTAGTTTGATGTACAGAATGCTTGGTTGACGGCTTCGTTTGGAGTCCGTTTACACGGTGTATTAATTAACCCTCATTTTATCTCTATTAACAGTTCGTGCAGAATGCCAATCTACAGACTTTTATTGTTTTATTCCAATTCCAAGCTTGGCATGCAAAAATAATAACAGCTGTTATTTATGTTTGCATTATTATGACAAAGAGTAATGAACTTCAGTTAATAAATGCATCTCGTTAAGAGCCATCAAAGTGATTAGCGATCGGGGTCTAGGTGACTGTGAACTGTCGATGTCGGCTCGAACTGCAATTATAAAATTGTTGACATTATTCTAAAATAAATATAAAACGTCAATCTTGTGGTTGGAATTTATGTTATCTATACAAATAAATAAAATTGAAGTGGGAAATAATTGAGAATATTACAGGCTGATTATGCTATGTTACGCATAGTTTTGAAGAGATTGCCGCCAAAGTTACGTGTTTCGGTGATATCTATCATGTAGTTTTAATGTGTTTGATAAAAGGTGTAAAAATGATATGGAATTTAGAGTACTTTTATGAACACAATAAATAAATAGTAATCGGGCAGTTACCTATCCTACCCGCGTGGAGTGGAGGCAGACAACAATGTCATAACTCACGAGGATAGGATATGACGATTAATGATAATTCCAGACAAAAAAAATATATTTTTTTTTTGTTAGGAATATTTAAAAATATAAATAATTTGTATGGAAATAAATAAAGGAAATGAAAAAAAATACCAGACAAAAATAATATGGGTAGGCATTTTATTAAATATAAATATAGGCAGAAAGCACACGGTGCCACCTACTACGATCCTCACATACTCCTCTCGCCTCGTCCACGTTCATACATGTGGTCATACATACACGCCGGTTGCGAGTACTACGCACCTGACCTTTCTGAAGAACCTCACCAATAAGGTCAGTGTAAGTCCTTCTTCCTTATTGATGAAATGCACAATTTTACCGACTGACTGCTTAGTTTGCCATGATTGAGTCTACATACGATGGAAATCTTTTCTGTAATTAATTAGCCTCGGATTACAAAAGTGCATTGGAGAATTTTGCTTGACGTGGTAAAGCGAGTTCTTAAGCTTACCTCTAATCTTATCAAAGCGTCCCTGAAAAGACATTAATGAATATTAATCTAATTTGCATATTGCAGTACATAGATATGTCTACTTAAATTAAATACAATCATGAGCACAAATATGTATACATCATCATCATCGTCATTCATCATTTCAGCCGAAGGACGTCCACTGATGGACGTAGGCCTTCCCCAAGTGTAGAATACAATATACAATTGGCAAAATTCCAAAGTAATTTTCTTGTGAAATAAAAGGTTTCTACTTTGGGAGAAGATCTAATTCGTAATAATACGACTTCCAAAATACTATGTTCGTGAAAACGTAAAACGTTAATCAATACAGTACGAAAAATCACTTTTAATAATTTCTACGTGTATAGTATTAGTGCTCCTGACTGTACATAAAAATAGTATTTGTACGTCTCGCTTAGCTTAGAATAATTTGTAAGCGTGTTTGTTGTTTGTTTTTTGATTGCGTTTTCTTGAGATTATTTTTAAAGGTAATCCTTCACACGAAAACGCAATCATTTCGTTCCACGTCAGGGTAGATATCGATGCTATCAATATTTTGACAGCACGGGTGATACAGCAGAAGATTGGCCATTGTCTTCTATGCCAGTGACCTAAGACTCGATTTAGGCAAGTAATGAGTACAATACAGAGTGTAAACGGAGCCTTCACGAAACCGTCAACCAAGCAGTCTGTACATGTATATACTGTACATAGATGGTGCGGGACAAACTCCGCACCCGGGCCCCCCCGCTAACGCAGAGTCTCCGGCCTGAGCTTGTGGAGGACGTGGTGAGCGTTCTGTTCCCTTCGCGAGGGGAGCATCCTCCCCCGCCTATGGCTCCGTCACCGCATGCGGTGCCGGAAGCGGACCACACCGATGACGACGATGACGTTCCGGAGGTAACTGGGGTAGACCTAAGAGTGGCGGTACGCAGGCTGAAAGTAAGAAATACCGCCCCGGGACCCGATGGCTTGCCTGGCAAAGCCTGGGTCCTGGCCTCTGAGGCTCTCGGGCCCCGACTGGAAGGGCTCCTAAGCGCATGCTTGGAGAGAGGCCAGTTCCCGCTTCGTTGGAAGACGGGGAAGCTGGTCCTCATCCGGAAGCCAGGGCGCCCTGCGGACTCTCCGTCCGCATACCGGCCTATTGTGTTGCTCGACGAGGTGGGCAAGCTCTTTGAAAGAGTCATTGCCAACCGCCTCGCCGGGCACCTTGCAGGGATGGGGCCGGATCTTGCGGAACACCAGTTTGGTTTCCGCAAGGGGCGCTTGACGGTGGACGCCATCATGCGCGTGAGAGCCCTCACGACGGGGGACGCGGTGTCCCGGGGCGGGGTTGTCTTGGCGGTGTCTCTTGACATCGCCAACGCCTTCAACTCCATGCCCTGGAGCTGCATTGCGGAGGCACTCCGGTATCACGGGGTGCCGACCTACCTTCGACTTGTGGTCGGGGACTACCTGACGGATAGGGCCGTCATCTACCCCAGTCGGAGCGGAGAATGGAACCGGCGAGAGATGTCGTGCGGTGTTCCACAGGGTTCGGTTCTGGGGCCGGCCTTGTGGAACATCGGTTACGACTGGGTGCTGCGCGCCGACCTCCCTACCGGCGTCAGTGTAGTTTGCTACGCTGACGACACGCTGGTACTGGCACAAGGGAGGTCGCACGAGGCGGCGGCCGAAAACATGACACGCGGGGTTGCGATAGTTGTGGAGAGGATCCGGCAATTGGGTCTCGAGGTGGCATTGCACAAGTCCGAGGCCATGTGTTTTCATGGGCCTCGGAATGCGCCACCGTCGGGATGGCAGGAGGGGTTTCCATCGGCGTCGGGTCGACGTTGAAGTACCTAGGACTCGTCCTCGACAGCCGGTGGAACTTCGTGGAGCACTTCCGACGTTTGGCTCCCAAACTGGAACGGACAGGGGCTGCCTTCAAGCGGCTCTTGCCCAACCTGAGGGGTCCAAACGCCTCCTGCCGGAAGCTTTACGCGGGGGTCGTGCGGTCCATGGCCCTTTACGGGGCCCCGGCGTGGGCGCGTTCTTTGAGGCGGCAAGCCGCCCACTACCTGAATGCGCCCCAAAAGGTAATAGCCATAAGGCTAATCCGGGGGTACCGCACGATCTCCGGCGAGGCGGCTAGCCTCCTTGCCGGATTGCCGCCATGGGATCTGGAGGCGATAGTCCTCGCGCACCTGTATGAATGGCGCACGGAAGCACTATGTCGGGGAGAAACTCCGCTGCCGCGACAAATTGCCGCTCAGCGGACAGACCTCCGGCGTGATCTCATGGCGACATGGAGAGAGCGACTGTCGCAACCCCGTGCAGGGCACGCCACCATAGTGGCGATAAGTCCCCTCTTTGAGGAGTGGCTAGAGAGGCGCCACGGCGCCCTCACCTACCGCCTGACGCAGGTCCTCACCGGACACGGTTGTTTCGGGAGGTTCCTGCACCGAATCGGGCGGGAGGAAACGCCCGGGTGTTTCCACTGCGAGGATCGTCCTGAGGACACGGTGGAACACACCGTGGAGGTCTGCCCCACTTGGGCGGAGCACCGCCGTGTCCTCACAGCGGCGATTGGCGGCGGCGATCTCTCGCGTCCGGCCTTGGTTCAAGCCATGGTCCGGAGCGAGAGGGAATGGGAAGCCGTCACCTCCTTCTGCGAAGCAGTCATGCTAGTGAAGGAGGTGGCAGGACGTGAGAGGGAAAGAACCTCACGTCCCAGCCGCCGCGGGAGACGCCCTGGGCGTCGGGGGTCACGTGGTGGCTTCCGACCACCGTAGGCGCTGGCCTGTGGACGGCGAGTTATGGGCTAGCTCGCTGTCCGGCCGTCTTATGACGACGGGCCGTGTCGACGGCGCGTTCGTGTTCCACGCGCGCCTCAAAGAGATGTCAGCAATCAAGTAGGAGTCCGCATGGGCCGATGCCTGCCGGGGCTGCGGGACTGTTCGAAAGAGATACCGCGGCCCTGGAACATAACGGGCAAAGAAGGAATATGGATGGGTTATAGTCAGTACAAGTCTGACACTCCCCTCCACTCCGCCCAGAGTGGGGGGGGTTCATTTGATGATTTCCCATCCGGAAAAAAAAAAAAAAAAAAAAGCAGTCTGTGCATCAAACTAAGTAGCTCTACGCAAAAATTATTGCTGGGAAACGACTTTTTTTTTTGGGGTGAAAAATGACGTTTTTCGGTAGAACTCAACGTAACGCACTCATAACATTTTGCCATTGAAGACTACGGTGGTCGTTAAATAATTAAAGTAAAGTTATAACATTAAAAACTTGTATTAAAAAATAAACATTAGAAAAAGTTGAAAGTTGTGCATGGACGCTCGCTAGGGTATGGACTATAGCTGGCTCATAGATGCGAAGATGGCCTCCCACAAGTTTGATCGATGACCTGGTGAACGCCGTGAGAATCTATAAAATGTGAGAAGTACAAGGTCGGTCGATGATAGTAAGTTGTGAGCATTCAGGGCCTGAGTATTTGGGTGTCATTTGTGTATTATAAAAAACATTCACAGCACAGGGTCCTAGTGTAGAACAGCATTAATCAAATTACCAAGATTGAAGCCAAGGATTCTAGTACCCTCTCTGAACATAACACAGTGTCTGAAAACTGAAGAATGACTATGAAACAGGAGCGGGTAGTGTTAAATGATGGTAATGTCCGGTGTGGAGCAGGCGGCGCGGTTTGTGACGTCACGACTAAGTTATGAGCAGAGGTGCATGCTCCTCGGTGAGTAATGACGTCATCATGCGGTTGGAGGGAAAATTATGTGGTAACTTTCAGTTGCAAATTTTATTTTATAATAGTATTTTTTTTTAGGTGCGTGTGTCGAACTGATCATGTTCGCGGTACAAGCGTGGCCAGAAATTGCACAGAACAGAGAGGTTTGGAGTGAGAAAGATACCGAAAGAAAGCCAGTTTTTATAAATATCTCCCTGAACATTGAGTTTCTTAGCTCTCCGTGATCTCACTGGGTGGGTGAATTAAGGGTACTCGTACATAATATTACCTTTTTGTATTACCTATTTTTATTTAGTTTAATTTGTTTTAATTTAGTTTAATATGTTTTAATTTAGTTTAACTTGTTTTAATTTAGTTTAATTTGTTTTAATTTAGTTTAATTTGTTTTGAGTTAGTTTAATTAATTAATTAAGTTTATTTCTATTTTTTTTCTGTAAGTTACGACAACGTTTTGTGTGCATGCAGAGTTTACCTGTAAGTGATTGTTACACTCTAATCTGATTTGTTGCTGCTGTTTCATTTGCTACCAGTAAACAATTGTTACCAGTGTAAACAATTGTTGGTGAACCAAATAAATAAATAAATAAAATACAAAAAAAAAATAGTTATGGTACCTAGACGTTTTCATAAATTACTAATTAATTAATGTTCGTGAATAAATAATAAAAGTCGCACAGGTCAATTTGCAAACGTTAAGCAGCGCGTGCCGAAGTCGATTTGTGGATTGGTGAACTTCATTAGGTACATACTAAGTACCTTCCGTGCCTCGGAAAGCTCGGCTGTCATTTGTAGATCTTTGACAGTCGTTACAGGTAGTCAGAGGCCCGAAAGTCTGACAACCAGTCTTACCAATGGGTATCCTATTATCCAGTTACTGATAGGTTGTCGAGGTCAGATAGGCAGTTGCTCCGTGTCTGAAAACCGAGTGACTTGAGTTGAAAGTGAAAAGAGGTTGTTTAAATCCTTCCGTTCCAAGCGTTTATGTAAATAAGCACTTCAAGGTTAGACAATCTTATTTAAGCTTAGAACACTCATAATTCGAAATTCATAACTTCGAAGACTCCAAAATAACAATTAAAAATAAGTATCTACAGCATAACGTCACCAAAGAGTCTACAATATTAAACAGGCCAACAAAACATTACAACTTCGAAATTCAAAATATAAATTCTTCGCGCCAACTCCAGAAACAGTTAATCCATTTGAATTTGTATATAGATATTTGTTATATCTTTTGATGTGGTTCCATCGGATCGGAAGCAAAACTTTGAGTTCTGAGTAAAGAGTAAAGTTCCATCGAACTTGGCCATTCACATCGGATCCCGGAAAACTTGTTTTGCGAACTTGTGCCGTGAATGTAATTTAAAAAAAAAACAACCGTGATGTCTCTTTTCTAGGTTTTGTGAACTGAATAGTATTAAAATACTCTTTTCTTTTGTTCTTTGGTTAATGTATAGGATTGTTCTATATCTGTGTAATGCTGCATGATTATTTTATTGCGTAGGGTTAAGAGCGTTAACGTCTTACGGCATTTCATACAAACTTTCAAGTTATTTTGTTTCGAAATTACTGAACCGATTTTAATGAAACTTCGTACACATAAGCAGGATACATAAGTCTAAAAATGTCTAAAATCTGACATAGAGCTTTTCGAAAAATAGTGTTACAGCTAAATTAGATTGATTTTAGATATTCCATAGAAACAGAAATTTCCAATTATCTTTTTTTTAAAGACACATTTAGAAAAGTTTTCCGTCAAGTATTTAGAACTATGTATCCTGCTTATGCGTACGAAGTTTCATTAAAATCGGTTCAGTCAATTCGAAAAAAAATCACTTGAAAGTTTGTATGAAATGCCGTAACACGTTAACGCTCTTAATCGGAACTAACTGTAGTTTTTTCAATTTAATTTTCACAGAAAATTTCACAATTTTGGTAACCTAAAGCATTCCTGTAAATATCATCCAAGCGCCAAAGAACCAGCAGTAACTTATGTCAATAATAGGGCAGATTTTGAGAGGCTTTTACCAAACATTGAGAATACGCATTGTCATCATCATCATCTGCCTAGCCTTTTCCCAACTATGTTGGGGTCCGTTTCCAGTCTAACCGGATGCTGCTGAATTCCAGTATTTTACATGGAGCGACTGCCTATCTGACCTCCACAACCCAGTTAATACTGGGTAATACGATACCCCTTGGAAAGACTGGTTGTCAGACGTTTCGGGCCACTGACTGCCTAAAGACTAACAAAGATCTACAAATGACACCCGGGACCAACGGCATAACGTGCTTTCCGAGGCACGGAAGAAACTGGGTAAGTAATGGGTGGTCACCCATCCACAGACCAACCTAGGCAAGCACGGCTTAACCTAAAGATCGACCAGAGCGGCTGTTATTATTTAGCCACGAGCTCCTCCGAAAAACACATTGAGAATACGCATTGCATTGAATAAAAACTCCTGAAAAATATACTTAGCTGCGAGATCGAATAAAAACAAAACACCCTATTATTTTTAAGAATCTCAATCATAAAATAAAAAACACGTCTTCAATAAAATAAAATGCACAATAAATTTACAAAAGACTGTCTCAATAAACTTTATATAAAATCAAATCACGTACATACTCAGCCCCAAAAGGACAGATAGAACATAACAATATTTAAACTAGAAAAAAAGAACGCAAAATATTAAAAAGATATCAAATACGATACACTGGGGCCTTCGTAAGATTTGCATCTGTGAACTCCGAAACGAAGTGAACTTATCTTATCTTTTTATGATTTCTTATTTTATGATATTTATTTTCTACATTATAATAAAATGATAGATATAGATTGTAGAGTAATGTTTAACTTTTTAGTTTTATCTAAAATCTCTGAAGCTTGTCCTGAATAAGTATTGTGTTCTTGTAACAAAATACATTAACTGACCAGAGTGGCTTGAAAACTATAGAAAAAAAAATGGATTTCTTTTTTATTTTGAACTCCTTAAGAAGTGAAACTAAAAATATTACAGTGATCTAGCTTTCTGCCCGCGAATTTGCCTGCATTAAGTTTGTTTTTGTTAGTCTTTGTGTTATTTCAGTTCAGAAAGTAAAAAGAACCTTTAACGAAGTCGAAACTTGTTATTTCCGACATAGCGATCATTTTTTTGGTCTGGACCATACCTGGGAAACTTCTAATTACATTGGAGTAGATTACTAGTTGGATTGGTAGTTATATTGGAGATCAAAGGACCAATTTTTTCATTTCTCCAACAGTGTTAATTTATTTGTTAATGCGACTTTTTAATGTAACTGATCTTTAAATACTTCCATGGCCCCTGTACTATTCAGTGGATCTATCAGCGCAATGTTTTGAGTGTATTAGATTGAGTCCTACCGTAAATCGTGATATTATGTGAGCCCAGCAACAATTTTTGCGTAGTGTTACCTACTTAAATTGCTCAATAGAATGCTTAGTTGACAGCTTCGTGCAGTGTCCGTTTACACTTTATCAATTTGTAAATTTGGACAAAGGTAGAAATCATCTTAATCCGTTCAGCTTGAAGCAGTAACAAACATTCACACCTACACACACATACAAACTCTCGCATTTATAATAGTAGTGTAATTTTACCTTATTTTATGCTGTTAAGTTTTATACTGTAGTAAGAGTTATCATACAATAACATGTCATCATCTGCCTAGCCTTTTCCCAACTATGTTGGGGTCGGCTTCCAGTCTAACCGGATGCAGCTGAATACCAGTATTATATACAGTATGTATACATACAATAACATGTAATATTGCATAATTTATGAAGGCTTACATCACATTTCATTTACCAGATACGTATAGATACCAACACAAAAAGGCCGATAAGTTCAATGTTATATAGAAATGTGTGAGATTTCGTGCCAGATCCACATGGCAGGCAATATCCGCTATGTGCCAAACACAGCGTAGATTTAAGACTTTTTTCTTATTAAATTAATGCGCTCCTTTTCAAAATGAATTGTGTTCGGATTTCATTTGTTTTTTTGTTTGCTTCAATTCCTTTGTCGTTTGATCTTCGGGTATTTTACGAACGGTCTTTGATTTTGAATTTGTTTGTGATATTTTGTCGAAATAAAATGTTGGCTTTGTATTTATAATGTTATCCGTTTAAATAATTTTGTTTTAGAGCCAACAGGGTGTGGACAACATGAAAAAAAAAATACTAAACTTGTCGCGTAAAAATAAAGCATATAACACTCAAAAAGTAGTTGGGGAAAATATTTATTTTAACAACTGTTAAGTTGAAAACAATGAGAAAAACAGTAGATAACGTACCTATCTATGACGTCCCTACAAAGATAACTTGGATTATCTTGTCAATTTGATGAAAAACCATGTAGGCAACAATAACGCTGAATTTTCATACATTTTCCGCATCTAAAAATAGAAAGACAAAAGATTCGTTGATATTTTACATTGCCGTGCAAAGTCTCCTATACAAATACTCATTTCAAAAATACGAATACAGCTGTCATATACCTAATGTTTGGATAAAGATACAGGCTCCGAGTACGAACAAGATCGAATGGGTAGGTACAGCCCAAAAAAATGTAAACACGGAATCATTTTATTGTCTACAGCCATTGTTCCATAATTATATATACAATGTAAAGTTACAAAACGTAAACAATTTATTTCACCAAAACCTACACAGGCCGGATACATATTAATATAAATACCCTAAGTCAAGGGTCATTTGTGTTTACATCGTCGACCTCATCTCTGTCCTCTGGACTAGATTGAGGTCAAGAGTAAGCCCATTCATTATAAAAAATAAAAAAAAAACATGTTTTTGGAGCTGATTGTAGATACCGACAGATGCGGAGGAACGCCTGACTAAATACTAATAATAGCCGCACGGGTCGATCTTCAGTGTCAGCAGCGCTTGCCAAAGTCGACTGCTTGGAGACTGGAAGCCGACCCCAACATAGTTGGGAAAAGGTTCGACAGATGATGTTGAGGTACCGACTAGTGCGGGTAATACAGTCCCATTCTTTCGGTATGCACTCCCGCATAAAGTATTAGGTACATCATAATAATACCAGCCTATTACTGTCCCACTGTTGGGCGTCTTCTCATAAAGAGAAGGCACGAGCAGAAAGTACAAATAATACGAATGGAATATGTCCCAATGACACTTGCCCGGATTTGGACCCACAACCTTCAGGATGGATCATTATTGTAGTCTTGTAAAGAAAACATAACATCACGTCTGTAATCCCCGAAGGGTTAGGCAGAGGTGTACCTAATAGTACCTACACCCACATTTCGTCAGTTATGTTTATGTCCCATTAAATAGGGGGCGAGCCTATTGCCATCAACCTGGCACAAATCCAGACTCCGTGGCGGCTACTGAGAAATATCTGGTGAAGACGGAAAAACCTAATTACACTTTGCCCGACGTGGGAATGGAACCTAAGACCTCATGCTCAGCAGTCGCGATTGCGGCCACTAGGCCGACGAGGCTGTCAAACGAGAAGTAAAGAAAACTGCCCATCAAATTGTAGATCATATTCTTTGGACCTTTATTTGAATAACATGGGACTTGTTTTCATAAGAGATAATTATTTTAATTTATTTATTACATTTATTTACTTCTGTCTGGCTTCTGACCCTGATTACCTCAAAATATCAGGAACTGATTAAATACAAAACTCAGCTGCTAGTTCCGCGGCCCTGCGGCGAGTTAATTGAATAAACTGCACTTTATCTACAAACTAGTTATGTATGTAACTTTATGTATAATGTAGGTTGTAGTTATCCGGAAAAGCAAAATATGTATTTCGGCCTTTTATACTTCCGTTTTTTGAGCATACAATGTCTCTAAAGGTGCATCTACACTGCAGATAAGTTTTGTGGAGCAACACTGTGCAACTCTGTAACATTAGGTAACTTTTTGTAACTTTTTTGGCTACTTGTTACTATTTGTTGAATGTTACTCATCGCGTCGATACCGCCAATAACATAAATTAACAAAATATTACACAGAGTAACTGAATAGACTCGGTTGGGACTTTATAATGAAACTAGTGGACTGTATGATTTATAGGTGTAATACCACAATTAACATAATATTTGAAGACCGTACAATGAAATGCCCGGAGTGGCGTCTGTGAACTCAGTGTCGTGGTAGGGCGCGCAGCGGCGCTTGCGCAGCCGGGTTCGGTACCCCAAGCCCCGCGCCCTCCCCGCGGTTATCCACGCATATGTGAGGCGCCGACAGTAACTTTCAGCAACAAGCGAGTTGCACGGCATATGTTCAGAAAATTCTCTAACAATGTTTGCAATGGTTAACACATGTTGATTGTTTTCCAAAGTTAAGCAACATTATTTAATAAATTATACTAACACAGTAACATATAGCTACGAAACGGGATATTGCGCCAGTTAAGTTGAACGCCAAGTAATAATAGATGACGAGCCCATCACAAATCTAAATGCTATGATAATACTTAGGTACCTACTTTGTGTAATTAAAAACCTTGAATAACTTACGACGCAGACACGAGATTTTATGAGACTTTTGAGACAACTTTTAGAATACCAAAACGAAGATGTATATAAGTTTACAGCTTATTGTCTCTCATTCCGAGGTTGACCCCTGTTTATGGCTTAATTGACTGGACTAAATCGGATGCAGCTGAATACCAGTTTTTTACATGGAGCAACTGCTTATCTGACTTCCACAACCCAGTTAGTACTGTGTAGTACGATACCCCTTGGTATGACTGGTTGTCAGACTTTGGGGCCACTGACTACCTGTAACGACTATCAAAGGTTTATAAATGACAACCGGGACCAACAGCTTAACGTGCTTTCCGAGGCACGGAGGAATCTCGGTATGTATAGGTGGTCACCCATCCACGGATCAACCTAGGTAAGCGCGGCTTAACTCGAAGATCGACCCGAGCGGCTGTTATTATTTAGCCACGAGCGCCTGCCAGTCTCAGACAAAACCCATAAAACTAAAATCAGGTGTCGCCATTGATACGTAAAGTTTTATCACTTATTCAATCAAAACAAATAACTTTGAACATCGTCCCGTATTCATAGGCCAGATTTATCTCGTAGGCTTTCGAAGGGTGCGCATAAAAATTCTTCTCATGCGGTACTGATCACAATTTGATTGCTCCCGAGGATTGGCCCTGGCTCGCGGCCCCTGTGGTATTGGGACGTCTTCGACTCAAAATTTATGACCGCTATCCACTTTTATTACGGATTGGACGAAAGAGTGCAGATGTCCTCCTGATATATTTCGTGAAGGAGGACTTTCTCTTGTGTAAGCAATTTTTCCTCCTTAATTTTATGTTTAGATTGAAACGATACGTGGTTTATTTCGATTGGATCGCCGATAGTCGGAGACGGTTAATACGGTTTAGATCTGGGCCCTTTTTGCTATTTTATCGTCTCAACTTTTTAACGGTGAATGTGATCTAGTTATTTATGGAGTAAGGGTAAGTATTTATGTATTTACATGAGTATTTAAGTGCCCTTTTCCTATATAAATGAAAAAACAAAACACAAATAGATTTGGTTTTTTTTTCTTCTTGAAGAAAGGACGAGAATGAACGACGAAATGACGTTTCTGGCAATGAATTGAAGTGTCACCCTCAATTCATAACCAGAAACGTCATTATTACGCCAAAAAAAAACAACAAACATACGTACACGTTATACTATGCTAATTTATGTATGTAAACATCTTGTTAGATGTACACCTTTAATTCGATGTCAAGCCCAACACAAGTTATAAATAAAATATAAAACCACAGCACGTCCATTAAAATAAATAACAGAATTTACTCGAGTACTGCTTTTTGATTTTCACTTCTTGTGATCATTGAATATTAAATTATGCATTGCGCCGTTCCTTTGCGAACAGAATAAATTCCTATTTCTCTGAAGGCAATCTACCTTTTGGTTTGAAAAATTTCACATTTGATAACTAAACGCGTATTCCAAATTTCATTTTGAGGTAAACTAATGGAAAATGTGGGATTTTGCTGGCAAGGAAATGGGCACCGGCAGGTCAAAAATGTAAAAATGTCCTTCGCCCAGAGATCGGTTTTTGATTACACCCCAGTTCCTCGATCCTAACGTTTGATTAAAGATTACCCTTATATTTATGTAACCTTCAATATTTTTATCTTTCCTCATTTAATGATGTTACTTCGAAATGTATTGGATATGTAAATTTTACTGAATATTTTTGTGATTTTGGTTACTATAAAATAAATGCTGTGTCTTTTTATAAATTACCAACGTACGTATTCAAAGAGGATTTAAATGTTTCCATAACATAATGGATTTTTAAGGCATATTCTATTCTATTCATGATTAACATAGAATTTAATTTATGCTGTTTATCCATGCTGCTTCACATGATCACATCCCAAGAGTTGTCTCCACGGAATCCGAGTTTTACACACGTGCATGAAGCTTGTGTATAAGTCACGTATAAGATTGATAAAAAAAAAAACATGTTAACACACGATTGCCTTACACATCAGACTCGATTACCTTACGCTAACATTGGTAGCAAATAAAAATAAAGCTAACAAGACGAGTATGCATATTCTAGGTGGAAGGCACACCGACAGTTTTATCGTCCGTTTTAAGTTATCACGGTTGAACATAGAAATTTTTCATAGTAATTAAAAAAACCGGCCAAGTGCGAGTCGGACTCGCGCATGGAGGGTTCCGAACCATCGTAGCAGCGGAGCCCTCTTAATTTTTAATATATTTTTTGGCAACAACTGAAATACGGATTCTGTGAAAATTTCAACTTGTCTATTACGGAACATGAGATACAGCCCGCTGACAGACAGACGGACGGACGGACGGATAGTGAAGGCAATAGGGTCCCGTTAGTTGCCGACGAAAAATTTGGAATATGAGGTAACCGTTTTAGCGGTGGTGTCTCTTCGACCCTGTATACGAGAATTATTCGCCACCAATAACTCAACCAATAATTTATTACTATCTATTTGCCATCAATTATCAAAATTACCCACCTAACAATACTCCAAAATTATAATTGACCAATTACTCCAATTTAAATTGTGAATACCGCGAATGGTTCTCAATTCAAACACCTTTTCCATTCTCGTTGTAATTTAAAATCATTTCTGATGTTCTCTTCATTCCGTATAATTATTTAGGTACGAGATAGCGGCTTTTGGTTTAATCAGTCGGGATTTGGTACTCTAATTGAAAGGACTCGTTGTCTCGCGGCTTGACTATGAATTTGAATAACGTTTTAGAATTACATAAATTTTGGAACAGTGTGTTTTAATGTTTGAATTTATGAGTAGATATTTTTTTGCGTGGTTTTATTATGCTTTTATTATTTAAATACGTCATTATCTAACTAAGCTTATACTTTCACTTACGGGATATCTTCCGCGATTGTTCCGTGTCGTGGGAGCTCAAAATAATGAACAATCACGAAAGATATCCCGTAAGTCACAGTATAAGTTTAATAAATAGCACACAAACCTACACAAATTACACAACATTAAGGTGAAAAATAGTCATTTAATATTAACTGGACCAGTTTCTGGACTCTACATATTCTTCTTCGCAATAAAAATAGAAGTCCAGACAATAGCCAGCAGCTAATACAAAATACAACAAAATATGGAACTATAAAATTGAACGAAAACGTACAAAACTACCGATCGGTTACGTCCCGAAAGCTTACACGGACCTGTCAAAATATTTGTACCGTAAGCGTTTGCAAACTAGAAAAACATTTAATAGTTCTGTGGGGAAATACAGTGGGAAGCGAAATGAAATAGCGAAACAAGGAAAACTGTATGACAAGGTAATACAGCGACTGAACAAAATGGTAACATAAAACACGTTGTTTGGTTATAAAATGAAACGACACGGGAGAACGCCTCTGGCATGGTTCGTTTTAAAATTATTTCTAGAAAATTTAAAATGCTCTCCCTGATTGTACTTTATATTATTGTGAAATATTTATGACTTAAATTGCGTTATAGTTGCCCGTTTACATCTGTTTGTGTTCTTAATTTAAAATGTTTGATTTTTAATGTTACCAAGTTTGGAAGATTGTTTTCGAATTTTGAAATTAAAGTATTATTTTTTTCCAGAGACAGCTATTGCGACATTATCTGTGATTCTTAGTAGTTCAAAGAAAAACATTACAGTTACAGCTTAACTTTCTAAGAAAATGTTCAGTATTTTCCTGTTGGACATTAGATATAATCTATAACACTGCCTCCCGGTTTTTTCCGGAAATACACGGCAATACATCAGTAGCTCCATTTTTTATTAAGTTAGAAGACGATATCCAGAAATCAGATTATTATGCCCTAGCGAATTGGTTCCGTGATGAACTCCTCTGTGAAGTAGGTGAAGATATTGACCAGAACATTTTGATAAGAGAGAGCAATTGGTAGTTCAGAAATCTTTGCCTGCGGCGAAATTTATACGAAAAATAATTGATTAACATTTCATCTTTTAAGATAAAATGTTAATCAATTATTTTTCGTATTTTTTCTTAAGCTCGTCGAGAATATGCCTGCCTCAAGAAACACGCCACACACTCACAGTCATCGAATATCTATACTTCTTTACTAATATTATAAAGCTGAAGAGTTTGTTTGGTTGAACGCGCTAATCTCAGGAACTACTGGTTCGAATTCAAAAATTATTTTAGTGTTGGATAGCCCATTTATCGAGGAAAGTTAGAGGCTATATAACATCACGCTACAACCAATAGGAGCGGAACATCTATGAAAAAATGGGGAAAGTAGTATTTTTATAATTATTTCACACGGACGAAGGTCCCGGGAAACCAGCTAGTCATCAATAAACAAAAACGAATCGACACTTCATCGGCAATATCATCATCTGCCTAGCCTTTTCCCAACGATGTTAGGGTCGGCTTCCATTCTAACCGGATGCAGCTGAATACCAGTATTTTACATGGAGCGACTGCCTGTCTGACCTCCACAACCTAGTTAGTACTAATACGATACCCCTTGGTAAGACTGGTTGTCAGATTTTTTGAGCCACTGATTACTTGTAACGACTGTCAAAGATCTACAAATGACAGCCGGGACCAACGGCTTGACGTGCTTTCCGAAGCGAAGAGGAAAACTCGGTATGTAATGGGTGGTCACCCATCCACAAACCAACCTAGGCAAGCACGGCTTAACCTAAAGATCGATCCGAGCTGCTATTATTTAGCCACGAGCTCCTCTCGACTTCATGGGCAACAGAAGTCCCAATATCTAATTATCAATTTTCCCATCCCAACCAAATCCCGCCAAACTTTTCTTAAATAAAACAACATGGATTAACTAAAAGAAGGGTAGTAGCCTTAGTTAGCCAACTGTGTCAGTAAGTAGACTGTGGCTCAAACTGTGTCTGTTCTAGTAGTTCTTTCAGTTATTTCAATGTTAAAATCACAATGATCTTTATGCGCATTGCTATAAGGTAGTTGTTAGGTTGCCATCACTGACAAGTCTATCTAAACGATAATGATCTTTATTTACGTGACGATAAGGTTGTTGTTGGACTGCAGCAGTAAGAGATAACATAACTGTGTAAGGACTGCTACTCTGAAGCGTCATCCTTCGTCGCCCGAAGTAATCCGATTCTGTGGCGACGCCGCCAGGATTAGTCTTATTTTATAGAATAAATACGTTATCAAGTAGATAGTCATTTGCTTTTTGAGTTTTGGTTACTTTTTCATGATTGATGATATTTGATAAAGATTTTTCTTGAGTTGTGGAAGGCCTTTTCTCATGATCATCATCTGCCTAGCCTTTTCCCAACTATACTGGGGTCGACTTCCAGTCTAACCGAAAGCAGCTGAATACCAGTATTTTACATGGAGCGACTGCCTATCTGTCCTCCACAACCCAGTTAGTACTGTGTAATACGATACCCCTTGCTAAGCCTAGTTGTCAGACTTTCGGGCCAGTGACTACGGCTGTCAAAGATCTTTAATTGACAGCCAGTACCCACGGCTTAATGTGCTTTCCAAGGCATAGAGGAATCTTGGTATTTTTTTTTTTTACCCGTCTACGGACCAACCTAGGCAAGCGCGGCTTAACCTAAAGATCGATTCGAGTGACTTTGTTATTATTTAGCCACGAGCTACTCGAGGCCTTTTCTCGTCCGGTCAAGGAATAAAATGATCAGACCTTTCACTCACTCATTTCATTCACTCTGTTCTTTAAACTCGTTGAAGTAGTCGTATCAGTTGACGGCATGGTTGGCGCAGTGGCTGAGCGATCGGCTGCTGCGCTGCGTGTCGCGGGTTCGATCCATGAACGGAATCAAAAATTTAGGAATTTAAATTTTTATATGGTCTGCAGGTAGTTGTTGCAGGTCTGGCTGTTTGTGTATGTGAGTTTTAGTGTTTGTAAACGCACCCACCATACAGGAGAAATTCATAGTGTGGGGCAACGTTTAAAAAAAAAAAGGTTGCTATTTCGTTGCTGCTCTAACTGCTGTACTCGTACAGTCGTACTTCCTGTGTGTCTATCCACACAGGACACTGTGTGGTACTGTGTGTACATTACACTTTCTTTCTGTAAACATTGCTATTTCACCCTGGAGGTCTCGGTGCACCTCTATTGCGCAACAGCTGTGTAAATAACAACACATTTAAATAACAATAAGTTTCTTACTACGTATGGTACACGGAGTCTGTATGGAACAAACAAATGTAGTTAGTTCTAATATATATGGTGTATTTTTTCTGACATTTCATGTTTGGTAAATAGTAGTACCGACATCACATAAATATGTTCCACTTGGTGCTTCGTTGGTGAGGTCCTCGTTGCGATTCCTAGGTCGGAGTAAGATTTATTGGGTTTTTTATTGACCCTACTATCAATATACTTAAAAATAATATTGTTACAAAACCACATTTCAGGTTGTGTTGAAATTGCTCTACGTACAGTCAAGAGCACCAATATGTAAACACTTAACAAGTTTTAAAAGTGTTTTTCTCCTACTGTTCTGATTAAAATTTCATGTTGTTACGAAGTATTTTGGAACTCATATTTTTATGAAAAAGCTCCTATCTCCCAGTTAAAATCGTTATTTCTCGCGAAATTAAAATTGCTTTTAAATTTAGGAAAGTGTATAAATATTGGTGTTTGTGACTGTACAACGTTAATTTTTCAATAATAAAATCTCAACATTTTCCACGTTTTCAAAACATCCACCAAGAGTTCTAGTAAGTCATTCCAGTGGGGAATCATGTACCCGGGTCAAACGGATACATTCTATCCGGCTGCCGCAGGCGATTCCACGTTAATTGAAACGCCGAATCCTCTGAATCAGTGGTTGGGTTCCGGCAATTCCATCGGATTCTTCGCTGGAACTCAATTCAGGGACGTTTTTGTTACCCTTAACGACTTATTGGTTTTCATTGAGATTTTCTGCGGCGAATTAACAGGAAATGTATCAGTTATTCTGTTGAAGAGCCATTGTTGACTATAGCTTGTTTATTTGGCTTCTTCAGATGATTTCTTTCAGCGTTATTAATTCTGGTGCTAAAAGTTATACATATTTAGTCTACATTTGCCAAACAATTCAAGAAAAACGCCAAATACGTAAAGAATGCCCAAAGCCCTCCTATATCTATACCTTTAACTTTGCAGGCCAACTTTATTGCTCTAGTTGTGACCGGGTATTCAAAGTTAAATTCGGTCTAGCAAGTCATATCCGGGCACATGACAGGAAATCATTTTAGTTTATTTAAAGGTCGCCGTTATCGAAATCGATAAGCAGGACTATACATACATTTGCCAAAATTACGAAAGTTATGAGTATGAATATGTATAGGTATAAGAGTTGAGGAAGACCAAAGTCACGATGGATGGACTGTATCAAGGATGATATGGCAAGAAAGGACGTGTTTGATGAGATGACGACTAATAGAGAAGTATGGAAGAAGAAGACATGCTGCGCCGACCCCAAATGAATTGGGATAAGGGCAGAAGAATGATGATTTGCCGTAATTACGAGACTGAGATCTCAGTGTGTTTACTTCGGAAATGTTTTTTTAAATTACCTATGACACATCCTATTTCATCGAGTACAAAATTACGCCACCAAAAATTGTATACCATGTGGAATTACGTCCCGTAGCTCGTAAGTGTATCGCATTCGTGTCCTTGTCAACATAAATGACTAGACACAATCAACCTTATCAAGTCTGACCCACTTAAACCCAATCAAAATATGCAAAATCGATTTAAAAAAAAACAGATTCTGTACCCAATCGTGAAATCCTCATAACCTTCCTGCCATCTATTTTAAATCACCCATAAAATCCACTGCGGTCCTTAAGGCTCGTTTAGATTGAGCGAGTTTCTCGCCTCTTATTAACAGTTAAATAATAACAGCCGCTCGGGTCGATCTTTAGGTTAAGCCGTGTTTACCTAGGTTGGTCCGTGGATGGTATCCATTATATACCTAGTTTCCTGCGTGCCTTGGAAAGCATGTTAAGCCGTCGCTCCCGGCTGTCATTAGTAGATCTTTGACGGTCGTTACAGGTAGTAAGTAGCCCGAAAGTCTGACAACCAGTCTTACCAAGGGGTATCGTATTACCCAGTACGAACTGGGTTGTGCAGCTACGCATAGGCAGGCTCCACGTAAAATCTGATATTCAGCTGCGTCCGTTTAGACTGGAACTACAAACGTAGCTGAACCCAACATAGTAGCTAGGCAGATGATGATCGAAATAGAAGGCATGCTAAAAACAGTCTTATTGTCGAACAATCCGATTTGGAAAGTCAACATTTGCTTATAACTGTTTTGCGTGCAGATTTCTGACAAATAATTTTGAGTATTTCTTCTGCTAGCTTTTTTATTGTTGTACTTTAGCTTAATAACTGTAATAAATGGATTATCGTTTCTTCGGAGCACTGCAAGCAGCTTCTTCTTATTTTACGTGTTACTGGCACGGTTTTTTTTTTTTAAATAATTGTTTGCCTAAAAATTCGCCATTTCCACGGCGACATCGGTGGAAGCACAAAGGTCACTTCAGCTACACGTTTTGTAATTGAAAGAGCAACCAGAGGTGGAGATAGTTATTTCAATGAAATTCTCACATAACTTGTAAATGCGGAAATTTGAAAGCTGGTGTAAATACCGGTTTACGCGTGTCAAAAGTTCCATGCTAATGTTACCTCGCATTACACTAATGAAAACCCTCCCAGTGAAATACTTTCGCAATTAAAGTAAACGGTTGTCGGGTCGCAGCATTGTGTAGGCTCTCGGGAAATCAACCACAGTCCGTGTTGTAATACCTAATCCTACATAAGTGAGGGTAGTCTCATAAATTGACATCTCTGTCGGCAGTTCCCTATTTGAATGCAGAAGTGACTCGATTTAAATGGCCGATTTTTTTTTATAATAGCATCTTTTTTCTTTTTACATTATACAGGTTGTAAACAGACCCTTCACATAGCCGTCAACCAAGCATTATGTACATCAAACTAAGTAACTTTACGCAAAAATTTGTGCTGGGAATCGACTTTTTTTTTGGGGTGAAAAATCACGTTTCACGGTAGGACTCGATGGAAAGCACTCAAAGGATTGTGCTGATAGATGGAATGAATAGTACGGGGGTCGTGGAGGTGTATAAAGTAAAAATCTTATATTAAAAACAAGTATTTTAAAAAAAACTTGTGAAAAAGTTGGAACTTTGACCCCCAATATCTCCGTATCTAGAAGGTTTCCAGGTATGGTCTAGAACAAAAAAAAATATCGCAAAGACGGGGAGAGCAAGTGCCTTTCGGCAATGTTAAGGGTCTATTTACACCCTTTAGGTGAAATAGGTCTATCTCGGTTTTGAATTTGGAATATTCAAACTCTTCTTTAATGTGCAGTCAAACGTTCGGAACCGGACAACAGAAATTGACTTTTGACATAACATCACGCCTGTAATCCCCGAAAAGTAAGGCAGAGGTGTACCCATTTGTACACACACATTTCGCCAGTTATGTTTAAGTCCCATGTAATAGGGGGCGAGCCTGTTACCATAAACCTGGCACAAAACCAGACTCCGTGGCTGCTACTGAGAAATTCCTGATGAAAACACCTGGGAATCGAACCCAGGACCTCAGGTTCAACAGTCGCACTAGTGATCACTAGACCAACGATGTAGTTAAACTGATATTGTACTGAAATATCTGTCTAAGTCTGGTGTCCGCAGCCAGTCCGGAGTGCGGTGCGAATCGTTATTCTCCATTACCACGAAAGCTACAAATTATGAGACGTTGCGCCTGCATTGTCTTTAATGTCATTATCCGCACTTATGTTAACGTAAAAGTCAATTTAGTTCAAGGATTTATCCTGCAATCTTATAGAAATCGAATGTGGTCTAAGGTAAGTTTAATACTCACGAAAGTCATCGATGTTATACTGAAGAGGCTTTTACCTCTCCTAATAACTAAGAAAAGCTTGCAAAAGATAAAAAGTAGAAAATAACCCTAAGCTGTTTACCATTAAAATTGAACCTACGTGTCAAAGGAATAAAGATCATGTCTTTTACAAGCAGTATATTGTCAATATAAAAATGCACTTTATAAAAGCTCCACTATCTATTGCAGAACATATTACCTCTTCCTTTCTACAATAAAGCTCTGAAAGGAAACTGTAAAATAATAAAGGCACATAATATTTTTCTAGGCCGTCTCTTACATTTTCAATTACTGAAGAGAACATGTCCTATCGTTTGGTAGATACCTATGTATCGTATGTACTTGTTTCACTTATATGTATCGACTATCGACCTTACTACGTTCAGAGTTCTAGCAACACTATTTTGTACTTAGTGTTGCAATGAAAATATCAACAGTTTTTCTTGTTATATGTGTGTGGCAGAAAATCTTTGGAAACGGATTAGATAATTTTAAAACTCGATCATTTTATTATGAAGTCCTTTTATGGGGGAAGCGTCAGGGAAACCCGCGAAATTTTAAACTTTCTTAGGTTTTTAGCGATTTGCAGGTCAGTGGAAAGCTGTATGTTAAATAAAATATGATTCGCGACTGACACACGAATGTAGTTACATAATTATAATCATTAAAATCAGCAATTCATGAAATAGTTATTGTAATTTTGGTTGTAGGTTATTTTTAACTAAGTACCTATTTAAGCGGATCTAATTCTCTAAATTATGTAGTCGATGATTTTGGTGCACGGTAAAACTCTAATGAGTTTATGTTGGTACCAACTTAAATGAATAAAATGTATGTGTACTACTGAATAATTAAATAAATAATAAATAAATGAAATTAAATGCGCTATCCAGTGATTTGTAAAAGTTGAAGTCAAGAGTCTAGAGCAATATTTTGAAATCCTCGGACAATAGGACAGAATTCAAGCCGTATTGTTCTGAACACCTAGAAAGGTTTAGCGGGTACGGAAAAGCCGCCTGTGACATAAATACTAGCAATTACTGTAAGTTATGTTTTTGCTTAAATTTTATTCACAGAGTGGATTTGAAGTTCAGTTTGGCTGGCATTTTAGCCAAAAGGACAAAAAAACCGCCACGTCTTGATAACTCTCATACGTCTTTGGTGAACAGTCACAATCTATGGATAGAGAGAGACGACGTTCGCGTGCGTTTGCTCAGTTTTAACCTAGCTTTTCCCATAACCATTAACCATTCATTTGGTTAGGGCGCCCTAGCTATGTTACTGCCACCATTTGTACGCTCAGAGTCATTTGTCCATAGTATTTCGGTAGTACGTCATTTTAATTTCACCTGATCTTCTCATGGCAATGTCTAGGCACTAGGCAGGGTAACTATACATTACAATACAATCGCCGTACGGTTAGGTATCTACTGCCAAATTATTATCAATGAGGTCAAGACGACGCTGGAGGCACGCGCGCGTGTGCGCCGCGTGATGACCACGTTTTTGTGCTGACAAACATGTAACAGAACAAGCTTATAACTTTGTGATTTTTCATGATACAGTTTTGAAATTTTGTACATAGATTCTTAACATAAAAATACTAGACACGTGTTTCGGGTTTCGCATATACTATAAGTGCAATATAATCACGTCATAATAAATGGAGCAGCTGATTTTTTGGCTTAAACCGTAGGGTAAACTTAATTAGCACAAAGTTTAAAAAAAGTAGAGGTTACTACCTAAAAATATTTAATGTATCTACAAGAAATGTAATAATTAAAGTGTAATAGTAAAAATAGTTAAAGTGTTCTCGAGAAATTAGCTAATAGCTGTATTATTTATAAGAAAATAACTGGAATCTCTCGAAAAGATAGACATTGAAATCTCTCTTAAGACTTGTAAAGTTAAAGACTTTCTCAGAAGCTATTACTGTTCAAGTTTTAAAGGTAAAGCTAAAGTGATCTCGCTTGGAAATAATGTGAAGTATTTACTTCTAACATCTATCGAGTTACTCGTTAGAAGAATGGATGTTAGAAAGAAATGGAATCCGTCAGTACTCATGCAGAACTCGATTCGAGTTCTAGCTCATACGAGATGTAAAGTAAGGAAAACAGTAGTTTTAAAAGTGCAGCTGTGCGACTGCACATCAGTGATAAAACAAACCTCACCTCACGCACACACATCACCTCACTCTACTTTCCTCACAATTGAATCATCCTTATGGACTCCTACGGCATTCAGACGCTGTCAACATCACCTCTGCCTATCCCTTCTGAGATAACAGGCGCGGTATTATGTTGTTGTACGCTACTGTCATTATTGAAAATATATTTAGAACGACAAGGAGTCTTTTCTATTTTCCTACCTTTGTCGTGAAATTAAAAAAAGTAAAGAAAATAATACCGTGTTCTTAGAATATTTCAGTAATTCCATTATTGTTGAAGTGTCTCTTTGTTCGAAGAGAGGAAAGAATAAAATATTCTGTAAATGTTTTAACGTCATAACACTAAGTCTGTTATAAAAGGTGAATGTTGAAAAAGGGTTTCAGTTCCGACTAGCTGACATTGTCCTGTCTAAATGAAGTTTTCCAATTTTATAGGCAACTTTTCCATATTTTTCCTAGTAATTCTTCTTCTTTCGTGTGGTTAATGTCTAACCTGATGTCAGAGTTTTTTATGCCACTCATGAGCAGGACTTTCCGTTGAGCTCTCTTTTTTCCTAATATTATTACGGGTCCAAATTGATGCGCTTACGGGATCAGCATTTCATTATTATTTATGTAGGTGGGATTAAGGTTGTAATATTCTTGAGAAGTTTAATATGAAATGGGCGTCTGGTAGTGACATTCCGGCCGCGTCCTAATCAAAGCGATCATCACGCGGTCGCGTCGACAGATTTCAACTTCCAGTTTTCCGAATCGTTTTTGCGCGACTGATCGCTTATTATCTGTGTCGTAATAATGGATGTGAAAAAACCCTTAACCAAGCCGAAAGGCACTAGTTCTCCCCGTCATTACGATCATTTTTTTGTTCTAGTACATACCTTGTAACTCTCCAGTTACGGAGATATTGACGGTCAAAGTTCCAACTTTCTCAGTAGTTTTTTTTTAACACAAGTTTTTAATGTTATTTCTTTACTCTTAATACCTCCACGACCCCCGTACTATTCAATGTATCCATCAGCACAATGGTTTTAAGTGCGTTTCATTGAGTCCAACCGTAAAACGTGATTTTGCAACTCAAATGAAAAGTTGTTTCCCAGCATTAATTTTTACGTTACTTAGTTTGATATGCAGAAGCTTGATTGACCGCTTCGTGAAGGATCCGTTTACACCTTGTATAAGCTATCGTCGCGACGAAAGCTTGCGAAGGCATGGCCTAAACCCGCTGGTTCCATGCTTGAATGAAAGATTATTCGTAAGTCGATGACCTCAAATCCAAAAAAAAACAAGTACACTGGAAATATTCCGGAAGCTGCATTTTAAACTCAGTAATTTCTGAATAAAAATGGTTGTGCACTAATTTATTGCACATTGTATTGTAACGAGTGTATTACAGTCCAGCCTAGCGTGATTTATGCGTCTGCAGATTTTATTATTGCATTTAATGGATAATATTGTGTGTTGTTGGACGTTCCTGGATAATACTCGTTTTGGAAAAGTATTTTTCAGAAAGAAAAGTTTGATAGTGTCTTGTGTAAACTTTAAAAAAAAATTTAATATGTGAAGTTATAAATAAAATTGGTACCTATTTGAGACACGGTCGATCATACTAATAGCTGTTTTCAGTAACACTCGTCGATACCAAAAGATATCTCACATTTTCTGAATATGAGAAAGAGAAGGTGTATTCAGTAGGACGTCTAAACTATCTTTGGTCTCCTGCTACTCTAATAACCCTCCACGTTCATAGTCAAAACTTTCCTTAATACATTTTCTTCATTAGAATGACCTATACTTATAATATATATTATAAAGTGGTAAAATTTGTTTGTAAGTTTGTTTGTAGGAGGTTATCTTGGGAACTACTGATCCGATTTCGAAAATTCTTTCATTAACGGGAAGCTAAGTTATCCCCAAGTGTCTTAGGCTACATTTAAAACGTTCCCTTGGGTTAATTTCTGTACATAATGAGAGCAAAGTCGCGGGCAGAAGCTAGTCATACTACAAAGTCTTTAATGTCCACCTCTGGGACACAGGCTCTTCAAGGTGGGCCAGAATCCACCACGCGTAGCCCGCACTGGCAGATAGATGTCATGTTCATCTCCCTCATTATTTCCGACTAAAATCATAGACTAAAATATTCGAAACTAACTCAACCACACTTCAGAACACCGATTCTCAAGTGAGTAACAACTAAGCGTACAACTAAACTATAGCTTCTCCGTAGTATTTACTCTCGAATGTTCCCGATACATGTACGGACGGGTTAATAAACCGGTTCGTTATAACAAGACAAAGTTGTCGAGTTAACAGAATTCTCTGTTGTTCCTGGAGAATTACCAAGTCCAATAGACGATCAAACTTGTTAGGTTATTGATAAACATTAGTTTGTTGTTTCTGTATTATTATGAGTAAATGGGTTAGATTGTGAGGAGCTCATGACTAAATAATAACAACCGCAAGAATCAATCTTCAGTTTAAGCCGCGCTTGCCTAGGTTGGTCCGTGGACAGGTGACCACCCATTACATACCGAGTTTCCTGCGTGTATTTTAAACAGTTGCAACTTTTTTTTGTAGACACTTTTGAATGGTCAAAGTAAGACCGAGGTCTCATCTTTTTGTTTTTGACTGATATCTACTTACTTCCAAGGTGAACGGACCCTTTACGAAGCTGTCAACCAAGCATTATTTACAACAAACTATGTACCTAACTCCCTAACTTTACGCAAAAAATATTGCTAGGAAACGCCTTTTTTTTGGGGTGAAAAATCACTTTTCACGGTAAGACTGTACGTAACGGACTCAAAATATTTTACTGATGGATGCACTGAATAGTACGAGGATCGTGGAAGTATTTAAAGTAAAGTTATAACATTAAAAACTTGTTAAAAAGTTGGAATTTTGACCACCAATATCTCCGTAACTAACGCGTTTCCAGGTATGGTCTAGAAAAAAAAATTATCGCATTGATATGAATGGGTAGAACAAGTGCCTTTCGGCTTCGTTAAGGGTACTTTTACACCCATAATAAAGCAAATTAACTTTGGCCCACGATGAAATAATAAGTTAAAACAATTTAACGCTTAAAATATCTTACTTATAAATTATAATCACACAAACTTTATCAAATAACTTTAAAGTCTGTCCAAGCGGCGCGTGTACAAATGGCACTTCATTAAACTTGACCAAAGTTGGAGTCCGAACGCTCTGAACTAATATTTTGTCGCCATCATTCATTCGGCAATCTTTGAAGTGGTCGGTCGTTCGCGTACCTCAGGGTTCTTGTTGAAAACCGACTTTGTAACAGATTTGAGAGGACGAGGTTGACTAGGCTGTTGTGAATACCAGGATATTTTTCGATCTAAATCGGGAGCTGAAAGCATTTAAAAAGGATAGTCGTTTTTTTACTGTCCAGAGTTTTAAACAGCGATATTTGGGAGCAATACAAAAATTGATGCTTGCAAATTATTAATAAGAGTTTTCAATTTATATTTTTTTCTATTGATAAAAAGTTCTAAAAAAAAAAACATTATTTTATGACTTTAACTTTGTTGAACCTTGCAAAGAACATTGGCAAAGATGTCGTAACGCCACACACAGTTTCAGACAGACTATTGGGACAAGCCGCTGATTGATTTATTGATTCACGACATTCACCTAAAGGGTGAAATGAGCACCGTGGTACCATTTTTGTGACTACGTGACCTATGTGACTATGTCCTACAATAACAATGAAGCCAGGTCACCCTAAGTCAGCACTGGACAAGTTGGAAAAGCGGTTTAATTTCACCGACAGTTCAAACTTCCATAAGAGGATTTTGTTACAAAACCAAGGCGACTCTTCGGGCGCCGGTGTGTGGCAAAAATACACAGCCAGCGCCCCCGCCAAAACGTTTTCTCCACTTTTTTGTCGTTACAATTGAATTTCATAGTTAAACGAAGTAAATTCTGCACAGTGATGTTCGCGGTAACTTTGTTGGTTTTCAATTTTACCCATTTTTTGTTTCCCTAGTGTAGTCACAGCTTTTGGTACGAAGTTTTGAGGAATTTAAAACATGGTTCTTTGTGTCCATAACTAGCTGTTTATTCTGCACCTCTGTTGGAATGAAGAGATTTTATTTCTTCTTTTTCGTAATATGATTTTGTCGTTGCATCACTTTTGTGCGCTCACTTTCATAGCTCTTTCATTGTTATGTTTTTTTAGATTACCATTGCAGATATAAAGCGCCATGGTTACAAGGTAGAAGGGACTAGGAAGGAAGGGTTATCACGTATTCAGCGCATCATTCTGAACCCCACATAGACATTTTTCATGGGTAATGGAAAAAAAAATCAGCCATTCCATACATTTTGACCATTGCAGTTTTGTAGGAAAAAGCAATTTTTTTTTTTTTTATGACCGTCGGAAAATTTCCGTGTAATGAACACGTGGTAACCGTTTTAGCGTCGGTGTCCCATCCACCTTGTATATGAAAAACCGGCCAAGTGCGAGTCGGACTCGCACATGAAGGGTTACGTACCACCGTAGTAGGTTTCCCCCCCTTTCATTTTTAATTTATTTTTATTATTTGTTATTATAGCCGCAATAGAAATACACATTATGTGAAAATTTCAACTATCTACCTATTACGGATCATGAGATACAGCCCGCTGACAGACAGACGGTCGGACCGACAGCGGAGGCTTAGTAATAGAGTGCCGTTGGTTACCCTTCAGGTACTGAACTTTAAAACTAAGATGGCGGCGACCATGGACACGTGCCAATATAACCATGCTACAGCTACATGCTACGGGGTGTAAACATTAAACTAAATTTTAATTTAAAAAATGTGACTTAGATAATAATATACTGAATAGACAAAATACTCTAAGTTTTTTCTTTGTAAGTTACCTCTTTAATAATTATCTCGTCTCATTAATCAAGGGGAAGTGCATTATAAAAAAAATACTTAGTGTACGAGTAAAAATGTTTTATGTAGGAGGGTTTCATCTAGAATTTTAAATAGCCACCTTTGAGCACGGAAAAGTTCTAGCTAGGATTACTTTCGCAGAAATTAAAAACAGTACTTTCAATCTTTATAAAAACAAACTCTGTAAACATTTTATATTGAACTTTGTTTTTGCCGTCGTTGTTTTAATATCTTTGTTTTTCTCGGTCATGCTCGTGCTATTTATCACAAGGTCATAAAACAGTTTTTTTATTATTTGGTCATAATAGCATAATCAGAATTAATGTGCCCACTGCTGAGACACACGGCCTCATCTCTATGAGAGGAAATGGGTTTTAATCCACCACTCGGGCCCAGTGTGGCTTGTTAGATGTCACACAAGATGTCTTAGAATTTTTAGTTCTAGGCTTCCTCACGATGTTTTCCTTCGCCGTTTTGAGAGCAGTGGTGATGAAATAAATTACACAAAGTAATGCGCCTGCATGGGTTTGGACCCACAACTTACTGTTCGTAAGTCGGAACCGCCACCACTAGGCCACCGCTGCTCTTTATTTTATCATCAACTACAACAATCCATAATTTGTACTCGAAAAAGCATTTCATAGAATGATTTTGAAAATCTCTTAAAAAATCTCTATCTCACTGCGATCCTATTCCTGTTTTCAAAAAAAAAAACCCCTTTTATTTGACGTCCCATAGACCCAAACTGTAAAAAAATAAAAAATATAAAAATTACATTTTAATCCAAGCCGACGCATTCCCTTTCATTGATTCAGATGAGATCCACCTTTATTATGCTTCTTCTCCACAATTACAAAAAAAGTCCACTTTGTTACCGCAGTGTTGCTGCAATATTGAAATGGAATCAAGTTTTATATTGAAACGCTTTTATGGTCACAACAAAAAAGTAATTCAATGAAAATAATTCGTTTAAGAAGACGTTTAAAATATTTCTAACTTACTAGGATTTTAATAAGCTAAGCCAGCCGGTGCTAAGCCATTGGTCCCGACTGTCATTTGTAGATCTTTGACAGTCGTTACAGGTAGTCAGTGGACCGAAAGTCTGACATCCATTCTTATCAAGCGGTATCGTATTACCCAGTACTAACTGTGTTGTGGAGGTCAGATAGGCAGTCGCTCCAAGTAAAATTCTGGTATTCCATTTAGTCGACCCCAACATAGTTGGGAAAAGGTTAGGCAGATGATGTCTAGGATCCTATTCCTGAGCTCTAAAAGAAAAACCATTCCATTTTAATCCAAGCCAACGCGTTTCCCTTCCATTGATTCAGATGAGTTCCACCTTTATTATGCTTCTTCTCTAGAATTAGGAAAAATGTCAACTTTGTTACCGCAGTGTGCTGCAATATTGAAATGGAATCAAGTTTTATATTGAAACGCTTTTATGATCAGTACAACTCATATGGTTCAACCAAACAAAAAAAGAAATCCGTTTAAGAAGTCGTTTGAATATTTCTAACTTAGTAGGATCCTATTCCTGTGCCCTAAAAGCAAAAACCATTCCATTTTAATCCAAGCCAACGCGTTTCCCTTCCATTGATTCAGATGAGTTCCACCTTTATTATGCTTCTTCTCCAGAATTACAAAAAAAAAGTCCACTTTGTTACTACCTCAGTGTCGTTGCAATATTAATGGAATCGCAAGATAGAATGCCTCACTGACGCGACGTCTAGCGCCTCCACGATACTTTAATAAGAAAACTTTTCTCTTCGATTGACGAAGTTTGTCAACGAGAAAAAATTACGTCGTATATAAGCACCTGGAGCATTCCCGTAGTTATTACGTTTCCGAAACAATTTCTAGTAATCGGAAATCGAAATTCGGTATCGGAGTCTCAATTTTCTCTTTGAGCGAAGCTGGTATTTCGGCAGATTGTAATGCCGATGCCAAGTAATTACGTATTGATTTGTTGTTGCCTTTTCGTTTCTTTTGTGAGAATTTCAAATCTGAAATGATATTTTGCAAAGTTATTTTAATTTTCCTATTTTTTCTTTTAATACTTACTCATTAAGACAACAGATGTCGTGTTGAGTGACGTCAGGATTTATTGACTTTTAATTTCGACTAATGTAACTTGTCAAGTTTTTGGTATAATTAATTTAAGAAACTGCTTTTTTTCTATAACTTAAAATACCCACACCTTGGATCTCATCTAGTAACAATAATGAACCTTGTAGAAGAATAATAGAAGCAAAATTCTTTCTTCATCCCTTTCATAGATAAACTGAAGATTGAAAACGTTTAATGCATCGTCACTCTTCCTTATTACGGAGCGAGCTAGAGGGAAGCACTTCACGCAATGAGCTGCATAACATAGCAGCAAAGTAGGGGATGACCTGCAGTCTCGCTTACGTACTGCTTAGCATTAGACAAGTTACTACAGTATGTCGGATTGTCAGGATTTATTCTGTTAAGCTCGTACATCATTTGTGAGTTTCATGCAAAGAAAATACACTGGGTGCGATACACTGTTTCTATTAAACTAACAAATTACTTGAAATTACAATTTAACATAATAACACGGGGCACAATGAATCAGGTACAGCTTCGGGACGTCTTAACTCCGCTCTGACCTGACCCTCAATGTCGTCCTCGCCTCGAGCTGTAAACATCACGGCTTCGTAGAAGCACGCTGTGGTGTACACTTGTAAGTAAGCGCGTGTTGTCACCACTGGCGCGCTTGCGATTCATTCCAAGTCCGTACTAATGACCGGATCCGACAAGTATAACACTGTTTTAAGCATTCACGGTTATATCTAAACTTACACTGCCACTTACGAGATATCATCTCAAAAAATATAAAAATGATATTATTTAATATTTTTGCTTAAATATCGGGAGCTCAGAATACTTGAAAATCACGGAAGATATCCTGTAAGTGACAGTGTACGTTTAATAAATTATATTTTCACAAATTACAAATAGATCTAAAATAATAATAAAACTAAAAACAAAAATACAGATTGTTAAAAAAATTGTCTATATCGCTGTCAATAAGAAAAGGTCCAGCATTGCCACGTTGGAGGGCAACAACAAAAGAGGCCAGCCTAGCTCAAGCTCAAGTGAAGAATCGACCAACCGCTTGGCGCTATCCCGAAATACTAGGTGGGAACTCGGACCCCATGGCCCTCGACCCTAAAGGGAACTAAACAGAGTTAAATAGGTTACGGATTTAGAAGGTCAAGCTTATTTTTTGCGCTGAAGGTTATATGAAGTAATATCTTCTTTGAATTACAATTCCTAAACAGTGTTTTAGTATATAACTACAAACCGGAGCTATGTTTCATAATTTCATTTGGTAAACTTGATTATTTCGAAGTATTTGATTGTTATTGTAAAAATAAATAACATTGGGGCCAATAATATTACAAAGAAGATACGCTACGCTCATACTTAGCGGCGTTCAAATATCGTTCCATACAGAAAGAGATAGCTATTGCGCTTGAAGTACTTAAATTACGACAATTATTTGAATTTATCTACAACAATTTGCGCGCGCTAGTGCGATACCTCTCTCTTTTTTTTTGGGCTATGTGTTTGATACACAGTTACCCCGCAGGTTTGAATCGCATGATAGAATCTGGTTATATTTCTTCCAGACCAGCAATATTCAATAACAGTGCAGGAAACAAAAATGTTCGCACAGTGCGATTAGGCATGCCACATTCTATACAGCAAGTCAACCAAAAAAATGGGCTGGCGAATGTTGTTAGCGCATTCAAAAAAAATATTGCAGTCGGCACGACTGCACTCTAACTAGATTCGTAGTTAGAGCGTACCTAGTAGATTTTGCGATTGGCTGAACTTGTAGGTTAACAACTTTTGAATTCTAAAAATTAATAATAACATCACACCAGTAATTCCCGATGGGTGGGTAGGCATGGGTGCATCCACATTGCCATCAACCGGGCACGAGTCCAGACTCCGTGGCTGCTTTTGAGAAATTCCAGATGGAAAACCTGCCCGACCCGGGAATCGAACCCAGGACTTCATGCTCAGCAGTCGCGTTTGCGACACTAGACCGTTGAGACAGCTATTAAAACATTACACTGTATACTTTCAGTTTTTTTTTACCGTTGCCTCACACCAGTAATTTCTCCTGTATTGTGCGTTTACAAAAATTTTAACTCACATACACAACAAGGTACCTGTACGTCATACAAATATTTGTTCCGTGCGGGAATCGAACCCGCGGCACTCAGTGCAGCAGCAAATCGCTTGACCACTGCGCCAACCGTGCAGTCAAAATTGTGATCTACTTACCTTTATATACAATACCTATGAAACTTATGCCAAATGCTACCCAGCTTTTTGAATAAAGTTTCGGACAAATTGTTGAAAAGGACACGTCCATAAACACTAAAGTATCTGCCAGTCCTTGTCCAGTCTCTGCAGTCGGTCCGCAATTTTTCATACACTCTAGTCATCTATGATATTGATGATATTAGTGTTCAAGACCCCTAAGATCTTTCTCGGTCACCCCAAAAATAAAATCTTTCCAACATTCATCACCGATTCTTTAGTTTCCAAATATAATTCAGCTATCCCTTTATACTCCACCTCAGTTAGCTAAAAGCGAATCTGTCTATGAAATATATTTCCCCTGCAGCCAGTTCTAACTGCACCTTCCTTACAATTTTAGCTCAAAACACGCCTTACCTGACTGCGTTTGAGTTGAAATCAATTAGGCTGCCAATCCCAGTCGTGGTACGGTGCTACTAACAGAACTACCTCCACAAATCAAGGAGAAAGCGATTCAATAGAACGAGCCGTCAATAGTATCTGGAATTACTCGCGCAATTGTGATTTGGAGTTTTCGCTTGACGGGACAGACGGGAGCTTCGGTTGAAATTGCTACGTTGTATGATAGGTTAGTTAGTTCTGATTTTTGATTCTTTGTGCTTTTGAGGAAAAATCTTACGTAATGTTTGTTTTGATGATGTTCTGCTTTTTATGTTTGTTTATCATAGAGATACATAAAGCATTAAAGAAAGTAGCTGTTGGAATGAATAAAAGTAAGTTCTACACTTCCTTATCCAGAGCGTGGGAATATACGTACTTTTCAATTGTTTAACAGAAAAATATTTTAAAATATCCAACGAAGAATATGTACTCGTAAATTGTGTTCAGTAGAATTCTAATAAATATGGATCTTTTTTATTCTTTAAAAAGTAATGTGTGTTTGAGATTAAGCTTTTCGTAATTTTTTGTAGGTACCATTATTGTTTATGGCATTTATTCTACTATTGAATAGTAACTATCCGATTTACATATAATTTCAACATAAATGACCAAGATCTTGTAAAAATATATTGATTTAAAAGAGTGCCCATGGATTTTCTTGCCCATTCTTCTCCATAGAGATGTACGCTTTGGAATGTACTAACTTTCAGTTTGCTACACAAGTTATTATGATTTGTGATTGGGACTGAAGCTTCATCCTTTTGTTTGTGACATTCTAAAGTGCCTGTTATGGTCTAATTGAAATGAATGCTTTGAGTTTGAGTTTTATTTCAAGAAACATTTTACTATTAAAAAATATTTTTATTTAAAAAACCGCAAAAGCGTAGGGTTTTTGCTGAATATTTTATCTTAAAACAAGAAACTTTAAATAAAAATATTTTATACAGGATGTAAGGAATGTACTACGACTTCACGTTCTCATGTAATGTTCCCTTATAATGCTAAAAGGATACACGGTCAGGTGACCGAAGCCGCGGGTACAGCTAGTTTAAATTAAATAAAACAAACCTTTCTACAGTGTCGTGAAAACATTTATTTATTTGTTTACTTATCAATATAAATACAGTCGTTCGTAATAATTATAATACACGAATTGTTATATTAATGATTACATCGATGTAAAGCGATACAACTAACAAATATTTCGTAAATGCTTGTCGGTATGTCATGTTGTATTCAATTGGACCGTTTCACTGTTTTTGTGATGATTATAAAAGAGGTTTATTCACTAATACTGCTTGAAGTTAACGGGGAAGCATCAGGGTAGCCCGCGAAATTTAAATTTTCTTACGTTTTTTGCAATTTGCTGGTCAGTGTCAGGCTGTATGTTGAACAAAATATAATTCGCGACCGTATTACGTATGTAGTTACAGAATTATAATAATAAAAATCATCAATACAACCCTCGAAGTTCATTTAATCCCAAACAATGACTCTTTCATGAAGAAGTAATTCAATGGGGTTAAATGAATTTGGGGGGTTGTATTGATGATTTTAATGATGATAACTGTAACCATATTTGTTACGATCGTAAATTATATTTTAATCGACATACAACCTGATACAAGACCTGCAAATTGCAAAAATGTAAGACAATTTGAATTTCGCGAGCTACCCTGGCGCTACCCTAAGAGACGATTATACGTCGAATAATGTAGGTATGGTTTAAGTAAATGTTAATCATGACTTAACTTTAGGCAGCATATAATATGAACTATACCCCGAAAAGTTTAGATATTTTGAGACGCCAAATTAAATTATAAAAAAGATAACAGATATTATAATAATTATGAAAAATAGTTACACAAGGTGTTTTTCCATGTAGGTATATTTTTGTTTTAAGTCTTGTTACATACACGATTTAATTTTTACCTAAAAATATCCATTCAGCGTCAGATTCGGCAGAGTTTTTTTACTTTCATGGTCAGGTTTCAAAGCGTGCTTAACGCGCTGTAAGTGATAAAAATGATACAGGTGTTAATTTTCAAATATTACTTCCACTACATTTTACCAAAGCGTATTTACTTGCTTCACTTGCATGCTTGCTACTCCTAACAAAAACAGTAAAACAGTGAGAGACTAGTTAATTAAAATTACAAGTACTGGTAAAAAAAATACAGTTAGGTACTTCACTACGTCTAATTCTACTTTAAATACGAAGTATGTTTAGATAGCAAATAAATCAGACTTTATTGTATCTTATCGAATGGCACGAGATTTGAAAGGATGGGAGGACCAACTTTTTTTAGTCTTTTTGGATTGGTATGCACTACACGAGTTTAGTGCGTCTGGCAGTCGATCCGACACAAGAATAGGACCGTGAACGAGGAAGTCATGAGTTATAGGCAGTACAACCATTTGATCAATTTCTATTGGATGGAGATTTGACAATCATTTTCGTTCTAGGCAGTTCTTAGTTACATGCTAAGAATAAAAAAAGCGTTGCATGTAATCACGATTATGAATGAATCTTTCTTGTGTCGTCGGCATGTTAAAAATAACTACAAAAAGGCATATTAAGCTTATGTGGTTAGAAGATATTATACGTACTATTTTTCTAGAAGTCAAGTATATGGACCAAGTTTCGCTTACAAGAGTAGGTATTTAAATATAATGTAAGTATAACATTTAATACAAATACAATGTAATATAGAACCTGTGATACAAGATGTACATTTCAAATATATTCAGTAAAATATAATTTATTGTCGAATTTGGGAATAAATGCAGACATGACAAGGGATGAGATCAAGAGTTCGTATTTTTAAAACGAACGACTATTTTATTGAGATAGACAGACGCGAATAAAAACGATTTTTTTTCTATTGCTCATGTATTTTTTTGCGATGGTAGGGTACAATTTTGAAGCGTGTTTTATTTGCTGACGCTATCAACCATAAGACGTTTTGTTTTAAGTTCTTTTTTTTAAGCCACGTGTAGAATACGCGAATCTGGTTATATTTTTATTTATTTAAACTTAGAATTGATTTTATCTTTTGTTTTGTGAATATGAACATTGAGTTTGTCATTCAACCTGTCATGTCTACAAAACTCAAATTACACAAATGTTTAAGTAAAAAATCAGTCAAATACATTTCAGTAAAAACATATTTTGCTACTAAAGATTTTAAATCATTACATTTTACTAAGTTGAAATACTTCAATTGTCTTAAATTAAACTCAAAGATACTTCTCGAATAATAATAGTATATACAGTCTCGAATTAACAATATCTCGAAAAAATCACAAACATTGGTATTGTGTCTAAAACTAGAAATAATTAAATGGTAGGACTTACGAATCGTCTTCAGAATATGTTTTTTTTTAAGAAATTATTTGGCCTCATAAATATTTTGATCTAAATCTGAAAATCAGGTTCTATCGAATGATGCATTACTTCCTCTTTGTTAACAAAATCAACTGACTAGGATTTTCAAATCTCGGCCCTGAGGCAGAGCGTTAACAAAGATAAAAAAAAAATGCGTTTAAAAAACGACCGTCCGTAGCTTATTATAAGGTAGTAGGTATTGTATGTTTCCTTCTCAACTTAACTTAGTATATTTGTACTAGGTGGGTTATTCTCACCCATCACAGCATCTTCACTTGAATCAACTTGCCAATCATCAAACCAATTTGTACTTAATTAATAACACCACAGAGCTCAAGACGACTCGTAATCCTGCCAATAGTATAATTCAATCGATACATTTTACAAAATTTATTTACAAACATCCTAAACGCAGTACGAAGCGCAAAACTAATAACATTTCACTATACTTACAGTAATACAAATGTAGGTCTGTAGTAACTTTCAGTAGCTTAAGCTTACTCGCTTAGTTTAATAGGAATCTTATATATGAACACCAAGCTTGGAGACTTGGTACTTTAATCTCATTTCAAAATCACCCACAATTTCAAAATTTGGCAAATTTTTTTTTTGGGTTTGACTTTCGTATCAGAATACAACGACCAGAGACTAAAAGGACCAGGCCAGGTGGACCAGACCCAAAGAACTAGAGACCGTAAAGACCAGACCATAAAGGTCACTGATCAAAGCACTCGTACGATGAAAGAGTTGCTGTTAGATTAGCTATCAAGTTTTTCGATACAATCACATCAAAGAAGAGATCATTTTTAAATTGCCAATCTTTAATACCAAAGTTTACATTAAAACATCTCTTCAGGAAGCTCTTAAAGAATTTGGAATTCTCGTCGGAATAAATAACTTTTAACCGCATATGCATGATAGCAAACAACGTCAATCCAAATCATACGAATTTCGAATATTACGAGTCGTTGTAGTGATGTATGGATCTTTTAGCGCATTGAGATAGTCAGAACGAACGCCGCCATTTTTTTTTTTCAATGCAATTCCACAGACAACACAAAATGTTAACCAGCACCGCCCTTCTGACAGTGTCAATTAAGTGTCAAAATAACCATGCTACACTATGGTGCATTCTGACGTAACACAAATGAACAATTACATCATATCCTAATTTTCTCTAAACGGTTGAGCAAATATTTCGTTCAGTAGCTGTTGATATTCCTCCGCGTTGTAAAGATAGTCGACGTCATCGAGTATGCCGGTCGCATTATATCTGTAATAGATTTTGTTAGTGGGTTTTATTAAATTAGATTAGTCTTAGAGATAAATACTATGATTTGCTTTATTTGTTTTGGTCTTTTCGGCTGCATCTTGCAACAAACAATTCCTTCTTTTCTTTGTTGTTAAATGTCCTTTTACTGTCTTACCTTGGTGTCTCTCGTTTTCGTCTAGAATTAACTTCCGAAGCAACTTCCACGCAGAGTACGACAAAATGATTACTGCAAGGATATCTGTAAACAAAAATACTCTCTTCAAAAACTTCCTTTCTGTTACTTCATTAAGTTTTTGTCAAGCAGCAAATTAGCAACGAATAAACTTCGCTAATTCCTTGAACCCTTCGAACAAAATACACTTCTGCTTTAAATTGAATTATCAAAATGGACGGCAGGACCCCAAGTTTTAAGCCACTGGTTCGGGGTCGTGATTTTGCATTTTATACCCTGTGTTGATCAGCTAAGGTTATATTTGAGTAAATTGAATAAAAGTAACAATTAAAGTGCTTCGATTTCAAGTTGAATGAAATTCTAATACGTTTGAATGACGCTTTACGTTTCAAGTCTCGGAGGACAGCGGCGTTTGGAGCGCCTTCCTGTTATGCAAACATTTTCCATACTGTCGCTTGTTATTGGAATTTCTCAGTCGAATCTTAAGTATAGATAAGGTCAAATGTTTCGATGGTATTATGTAAATAATTTGAAGACTTGGATTATTTAAAAGGAAATGAATTGTATTACAGATTGTAAAGTAGAAGATTAAAAGTAAAGTGTCAAGTTTCGTAGTGATGATACCGGTAGTGGTATTTCTAGGGAGAAGGAACCATAGCTGATAGTTTTATGGAGGTAGTGAAGAACATGGTGTACAGTTTCTCATCCACCATAAAAAGGGACGACCTTCCGATCAGACGGTTGCTGTGTCTGGTGTGCTACAGTCCAACGCATGTTTTCGGGATGTTGCATACATCCTAATGTTACGGATAATCTTGCTTGCGCTCTTTAGTATTTTGCGTGACGACCAAGACCATCGTTGTAGTTGCCGCCACGGTTTCAATAATTCTTGCTTACTGTGATATCATCTGTATGAGGTTGTTAATTAATCTATTTATACGCCACTACTTATATCCCTGCAAAAAAATAAGTTCTAAGTAAGTATAATACGTTACCTCTCCTGTGCCAGTAGTTTATGTGAGTGCAGTGAGGAGCCCAGACCGCGATTGGCAGGGTCTCCATTCTGCCACTCCTGGCAGTAGCTGTCCAAGGCACGTTCACCGTTCGCGCGGGAGCCGTGCCAGATTACCTTTTGTGGCCTAAGAGACGAGGGAAGATGTTATTGGATCAAAAAGCATACACTCATAACATCACACCTGTAATCATGTGGGTTCTGGGTGGTGTGTCTCAGAGTCCCTTTAAATAGTTCATGTATATACTGCCAGTTCTGTTTAAGTTCTATATAATAAGGTCCGAGCCTGCTTCCATGAACCAGACAAAAATCCAGAATCCGGGATACTATGGAGAAATTCCTGACGCAAATACCCAACAACAACGGCCCGACCTGGAATTCAACTCACAGGACCTCATGCTCAGCAGGAGCTTTGCCACCACTTGACCAATGAGGCAGTGGGGTGCAGTTGGGTCAAAACATCATCTGCCTAGCTTTTTCTCAACTATGTTAGGATCGGCTTTCAGTCTAACCGGATGCAGCTGAATACCAGTATATTACATGGAGCGACTGCCTATCCGACCTCCACAACCCAGTTAGTACTGGGTAATACGATACCCCTTGGTAAGACTGATTGTCAGACGTTTTGGGCCACTGTAACGACTGTCAACGATCTACAGATGACAGTCGGCACCAACGGCTTAACGTGCTTTCCGAGGCACGAAGGAAACTCGGTATGTAATGGGCGGTCACCCATCCACAGACCAACCTAGGTAAGCACGGCTTAACCTAAAGATCGACCCGAGCGGCTGTTATAATTTAGCCACGAGCTCCTCCAGTTGGGTCAAAACATCATAGAGAAAATAATTTACATGGAAAAAGCACGATGGAGTCATGGTAACTATAGTATTTGGTAATACTGTTTCGCTCAATGAATTCTATCTTCAAAAGGCTTGTTATTCAACACCGGTAAATATACCTAGTAACAATACCTGTATATTCATATCGGCTTATCACTAAAAAGTTGATATGATAACGGTACCTATTGATAAAAGGATATTGACGAAGGTTCGTGATGATGACATGACTTGAATAGAGCCTTTCATATACAGACAGGATAATTAGGTAGATACTGTTTAATAATAATTTATTAGTTAGTGAAAATTTATTCTGATCGTTGCGTTGATATCTTCTCATAAATACGAATATAAAAATCTCGTGTCACGGTGTTTGTGGTCGCACTCCTCCAAAACGTCTCAGCCGATTTTTATGCAATTTTTTGTGGATATTTGGTAGGTATGAGAATAGGTCGTAAAGTATATTTCACACCGCTAGATGATTAAGGGCGAGGTAGGTAGAGTAATACAAACAGTACAGCTAGTATAATATTTAAAGCCGTCTCTTTCAGGATGTTCAAACAGGTAATCGAAGTATCAAAAGACATCATCATCCACAGTCTGACTTACCCACTGCTGGGGATAGGCACCCCTTTGCAATCTCTACGTTCCTATGACAGCCTTAACCTGATTTTATCAGCGATGACAACAGCGTTGTCAGCGTCACTCACCGCTGGACGACCAATCCTTCTCTTCCGAGGTCCAAGGTCTCTTGCCCAACTCCATTTTAATACAATAACGTGATTTCCTATATTGAAGATGATTCGAGCATGCAAAGTCCAAGACTCTTTGTGCTACTGAATCAAAACTACAAGGTACCTACTTCATAGACAAGTTTCTTACCAATGCGGGTCAGTCAGAATGTTTCTACCGTTGAAGCTGTATATCCTGGCTCCAGCAGCCAATTTTCCATTGCCGTCAAACATGTCGGAGAATGACTTGAACAGGACTTCACCTTGAGTGTTCACGACTGGTAGATGTCGGTCTGAGTAGCGGACTATTGAGTTCAAGTTTTGGATCCTAGGACAAAAAAGTTTTATTGCAGACCTATATTTGTTTTTTACCTTTTTGTATTAATTCAAATATTTGCAGAAATATCATTTACAAACTACAAATCTATAATAGTAATAAACATATGTGCAAGTATGAAAAGGGTTACAGGGTGTCGAAAAGTGTCCAGAAGGCCGGCAGCATTGCCACATTGGATAGAAATGCTGATTCTTTGGCCAAAATAGGCCCGCCCTTTGGTCACGTGAAGAGTCGACCAACCGCTTGGCGATTTCCCGAAATACTAGGTGGGCGACTGACTTTCAATTTGCATTCAAGCTTGTGGCATTACCAGATTTAATGGCGAAGCCTAGCCACTGGACATAGTTTTTGTTATAATTTGGTCTTTTCATCCCTGGCATTGTGGTTACGAAACAGATAACGAACGTTGTGGTTTTCAAATTAGTGGTTATTTAGTGGTTTAATTTGCAACTAATACTGTAGCGTTTGTGGTTTTAATGAAACTAGTAAAATTAGGCAGTTTTATTTATTCAAGTAAAATGAGGAACTAATTATTTGGTGAAGGTATTGGTGGGTGAAAAAACTCTTAAAATGCTAGCGGTACTAGTTTTAATATCACTACATAGTATAAAACAAAGTCGCTTTCCGATGTCTGTCCCTATGTATGCTTAGATCTTTAAAACTGCGCAACGGATTTTGATGCGATTTTTTTAATAGATAGAGTGACTCAAGAGGAAGGTTTATATGTATATATTGCACCCGTGCGAAGCCGGAGCGGGTCGCTAGTTTCAAATAAAGGTGTTTTATTTCCACAAAGCCACCTAAATCTTCCTGTTAGTTACGGGCATTGTTTCCTCATTTTAACCAAGTATCGCTTTAATTATTTCCAATGTTTTTTCACAGTATCACTCACTTGCTAGTCAACAACGCTCTGAAAGTTCCTCTGAATCCTGCGCGTCTTCCCTGTCGGTAGCATGCGTAGTCGGCGCGTCGTATGCCGTGCATATTGCCTGGCAACGGCTCATTTAGTGCCGCTAGATGGAGCTGTCAATAGAAAGATACCTTGTGTATAAACGATGGAGGTACTACCGAGTTGACCACTTTTCAACCTTATTACTTAGAGCATAAGGGTGAAAAGTGGCAGACCGACAGTGGACTCGGTAGTATCTTGTTTTCTGAAAGTGTACACTAAATCTGTTTTTATTTGTTTTCCAATGTTGGGGTTGTCGTATATCTGGCGGAAGATGTGTGTTACATTATCGTCGCATAGTAAGTTAAAACTACTTATAGTTTTATAATTACGTTGTTCCACAAGTAATTAAATTGTTATTTAATTTGTGTAAGCAAAAGTTGAATTTATATTAAATAAGCATTAACTAAAGCAAAATTCTCGAAAAGTGATTACAGTCGAGTTTATTCGTTTTTAAGAAAACAAAATATTATAATGGACTTACGCTCTGTTAAATATTACCTTTTTTCTATTTTGTTTGTTATATAGGCAGATTTAAAGACGAACAAAGGAAAAAAAAACAATTGTCTACCTAAAAAATTCCAGATGAAAATAGTAACCTGCTGAAAAACTACATGAGTAATACGAAATATATATTTTTCCTTTTTACCTAAACGATCGCGGATAGATAACATTTTGTGCATTCACGAATTAAATAAACTATCAAACATCACTCCAGACATTCCCAAAAGTGTCATTTTGATGTATTATAACTATAGCTCTGCCTAACCTTTTGTGGATGTTAGGCAGAGCTATAGTTATAATACATCAAAATAACAGTTACCTTTATGTCCCACGTATATCGGGAAACTGAATACCTACTCTTCATCCCCCATGTCTTATGGTATCCGGGGTCGGCTCAACACATTTTCTTCTTCCATTCTACCAGCATTCTTTTCTTATTCAATCCAGCTATCATTATGAATAATTATTGCTTACTATCTTCAGAAAAAACTTACGCTAGGTCCAGCAACAGGTGAATTCTCCACGAGGTTAGATATTGAGGGCACATGCACCAAACTGGCGGCTGGCATCGGTGGATTATGCGCGGGCGCTGGTGTTGGGTGCGACGGCGCAGACTGGGTTACCAAAGAGCCTAGCTGTTAGGGAAAAAACACATTAAAGATTTACCTACTTATTTATGTTTTCATTTTGATAGAAAAATCCTTTGCAACCAGCTTATCAGGCAGAGGGGTAATTTCCGTATTTTAAGAAATTATTATTAAAATTTCAGTCTCAACCTTTTTTAAAATCCAGTATTTTAACAAAGTTTTGACAAGTTGAGAGCCCTCTCAACTTGGAACGTTTTTGTTGGGGAGTACGAGAATGGACCTTCTGGTTTAGATGGTAAAGAAGAAACCATGAATGCAAAAGTTGAATACTTTGTTTCACGTAAACGAAAGAGTAATTATTTTTTAATGTGGCTAGTTATCAAGGTCTTGATCCTGATAAGTAGTTATAAATACCGGACAACCTTCATGATTATTTCTGCTTCAATATTTTTGCACTTTTTGTTTATAAACGTTGCACAGAGCTATGTTAAAAAAATCACAGTTAACCATACGATTTTTATTATTTTACTAGACAACTAAAATACTTCGACTTGATAAAAATCAAACATTTTTTCATCAAATTCAACCCGCACTGGGCCCGCGTAGTGGATTATAGCCCATTCTCTATCATAGAGAGGAGGCCGTGTGTCCCAGCAGTGGGAACTGCTGATTATGTTTATGCTTGATAAAAATCAACCACACCATTTTTAACAGTTCGACTAGTAAAAGCCTCACCATTGCTCCGTGTTTAGAATTCGAACCAACCTCAAGAATAGTTCCGACAGCACGTTCAATCGTTACTAGTGTACCGTCCCGTACAATTTAGTAAAAATTCGTGGCTTATGCTGTTGTTTGGACAACACTCACCAGTACGTACTGCCATCCGGAATTAACTTTGACAAATAAAGCTTGCTCTTCGACGACGTAAGCCAGAGCACCGACAGGACTCGATGATGCGAGCTAGAAGTAAAATGTTGGGTGAAAAAATTGGAATGGTATGTAACAGCAGGAGCATCGAACTTGAAGATAGAATATTATAAAATAAAATGTAAATTTATAAAATAATCAACATCAAAATAGATAAATTGTATTGAAAATCCCATAAACGCCTGCTTTTTACAACTTTCTAGTGTTTAAGCTTAAGAAAAAATAGTGTAGGATCAAACTTCCCAGCGACACAATCGTGTGGCCTTTTTAGGCCCTCTTGTACCAGAAATCGCTAAACGCTAAACATATTTAAAACATCGTTCTGTCTTTGTCATCTTTAAACGATTGATAGAAACTATCAATGATAGAAACAGAACGATGTCTTAAATGCGTTCTACGTTAAAAGCGTTTAGCGATTCGTGGTGCAAGCGGGCCTTAAAGTCGTATTTTTACACAAACGAATTTTATTAGAAACAAACGAATTTTATTAGATTTTTTAAATTAAAAAAGACAAGCCTCTGCGTTTGCAAAGGCATTAATGTAGTTCAGTCAGTATATAGTTATCTAAAAGGAGAGAACAACGATTTTCTTTTGTTTTTGCATACACAGATGATGCTCAGGATGATTTATTTTCTCATTAATAATTCCGTGTTCCGCATTTAATCGCTCAAAAGGCAATACTTATTCTTAAGGCATGGTTGTTGATATGTAAATTCATTTTGCAAAGGCCCACAGCAACCTTATCTTTGCTTTTTTTGTTTCTTTTGATATATTTTGTTCAGCAGGTAGTCAATTTGAATAAAAAAATGCCATACTTTTAACATTTCCTCAGTGGTTTGGAACACAGCTGCGCCTGGAACTGCCTTGTTCGAATCCTCTGTGTGGTGGCTAGCTGGGTGCGACTGTACTGGCCCTGGAAATATATTCAAGTCTTAATAAATAGGTCTCAGTAGCGAAGGGTCAATTTTTGTAACACGTAAGCCGAAGTACATATCTTTAATCTGATTATATTATTTATGTATAGAAACCAGACTGTGCCATTTTTCGAAGGGAATCCGGTAACAATCGAGTTATATGGAACCTTCGCCACTGATAAGTCTGTTACTATAATGTACCAATACCAACAAGGTATTACGTAACATACTCGCATCCCAATACTAATATTTTGACAATCCGACAACAGTCATTGCGTACTTTACGTAGTCAAGCAGACGAAATTTCAAACATATGAAGCAATGTTTTACGAATTTCTACTAAGTGTTCGAAGTTCGATTGAAAAGTGAGTTACGCAATTAGGGGACAGGATTCGACCAGATTAATTTTATGAAGATATTTTGTACAGAATTTTAGGACGTCAACAGCTACATGGGCAGTGGAGTTTTCAAATTTTAATAAAAACAAATTCACAGGTAGCGACACATGATAATATTTTTTTAGCTAGAATGAGTCACGCTGACTTAATTAAATAATGTAAAGTATCGACTTTAAACCCAATGTATGATAATTACATGAACAATTTATGTACGTCAATTCATTAAATTCTTTAAAGATAACTTGTCTAAATGATGATAGATAATCGTGGAATTGATAAATTAAGTATATCAGATTATTGTCAGATTTTGTTCATGTATATTGTTACGATAACGTCCACATGTAGAATTTTAGCATAGTGCAAAAATCGTGATACCTTAGCTGCAAGTGCCACGGTAGGTAGGTATACACGCTACTGTAACGACACAATTACACTTGGTCGTTAGCCCGTATTCGGGCATTCGAAAGATTTAACTCGAATTCAGGCACCCGCTGCATTGATTACATTCGTCATCGCATCGCAATGGAATACGAGTTAACGACTTCGAGTAATTTCAATCAAGTAATTCTGACTAGCAAAGTCCTGATCGAAGTGAAAAGAAAATTGGCGATGGGTATCTGAATTTGGGTAACCGAACGATGAAGCTGGACGAGATTGCCCGAAGACGGGCGTACTCGACCTCATCCATTTACACTTGGTCGTTTGCTCGAATTCCATAGCAAATCGAATTTGAGAGACCGACCAAGAGTAGTTGTGTCATATGGATTGTAATACTGAGATGTGACCATTGAAAAACGACGCCATCTTGATTTTTCAATACAATTTCCAAAGACAATTTCACAGATTTTTACCAACAGCGTCCTCCTGCAAATGTCACACAACAGCCAAAGCAACTATCGCACTTTAAGTTTTTACGTGATACTTACCATGTCTATCCCTGTCTCTGTCTTTTAAGTCTTTGAGTTCCTTGAGAGCCTTGAGCTCGTCTAGAGGGCTCTTTACGACTGTCATAGGGCAGCGTGAAAAACATACATAATATTAATAAACATAAACATAATTATAATCCCCCAAGGGTAAGGGGGGGGGGGGGTATATCTAAAAGTACTCCCACCATTAATAAGTGGCGAGCCCATCAACCGGGCACAAATGGCTGCTACTGAGAAATCCCTGATGGAAAAACCCAATAACATTTTGTTCGACCTGAGGATCGAACCCAGGACCTCATGCTCAGCAGTCACGCTTGCGACTACTAGATCAGCGAGGCGGTTATAATTCTAAACACAAGTATCAAGTGTACATTATATGAACATGGACGCTACTGATGGCGTTGTAGCCGAATTCGGGGTCGACTCCATTTGGATTACCTACCATCGAAACGCTAAAAGAAAAAAAAAAGTAATGCAGAATTGCAGGCCATGATAATATTACTTGCATCTGCTTAGCCTGTTCCCAAGTATGTTGAGATCAGCTTCCAGTCTAACTGGATGCAACCGAATACCAGTATTTCACATCTTCTTCTTTATCGTGTGGTTAGTGCCTAACCTGGTGTCAGAGTTTTTATGCCGCCCATGAGCCTCTGACTTGGCTTGGTATTTCACATGGAGTGACTGCTTATCTGACCTCCAAAACCTAGCAACTGGGTAATACGATACCGCTTGATAAGGCTGGTTGTCAGGCTTTCGGGCCATTGACTAACAGTAACAACTGTCGAAAATCTACAAATGACAGCCGGTACCAACAGCTTAACGTGCTTTCCGAGGCACTGAGGAAACTCGTATGTTATGGGCGGTCACCCATCCACGCACCAACCTTGGTAAGCTTTATTTAACCTAAAGATCAACCGTTGCGGCTGTTATTGCATGTAACTGTTCCTAAATTACCCTAGGCTGATAAAAATTTTGTTTTTCCTAAATCATTTTAATATTTAGTATTAAGGTCAATTTTCCCTAAAATATACAGCGACAATAATATAGTTTGACGAACAAATTGATAAATATTAGGTACATACCTTACTTTATAAATACTTTGGATGCAAATATTTAACCTTTGAAAAAAAATAACAAATCCTATTGTTATTGCAAATTGAGGAGCTCGTGGCTAAGTAATAACAGCCGCCCGGATCGATCTTTAGGTTAAGCCGCGCCTAGGTTGGTCTGTGGATGGGTGACCACCCATTTTTTTTTTTTTTTTTTTTTTCCGGATGGGCAATCATCAAATGACCCCCCCCACTCTGGGTGGAGTGGAGGGGAGTGTCAGACTTGTACTGACTAAAACCCATCCATGTTCCTTCTTTGCCCGTTATGTTCCAGGGCCACGGTATCTCTTTCGAACAGTCCCGCAGCCCCGGCAGGCATCAGCCCATGCGGACCCCTACTTGATTGCTGACATCTCTTTGAGGCGCGCGTGGAACACGAACGCGCCGTCGACACGGCCCGTCGTCATAAGACGGCCGGACGGCGAGCTAGCCCATAACTCGCCGTCCACAGGCCAGCGCCTACGGTGGTCGGAAGCCACCACGTGACCCCCGACGCCCAGGGCGTCTCCCGCGGCGGCTGGGACGTGAGGTTCTTTCCCTCTCACGTCCTGCCACCTCCTTCACTAGCATGACTGCTTCGCAGAAGGAGGTGACGGCTTCCCATTCCCTCTCGCTCCGGACCATGGCTTGAACCAAGGCCGGACGCGAGAGATCGCCGCCGCCAATCGCCGCTGTGAGGACACGGCGGTGCTCCGCCCAAGTGGGGCAGACCTCCACGGTGTGTTCCACCGTGTCCTCCGGACGATCCTCGCAGTGGAAACACCCGGGCGTTTCCTCCCGCCCGATTCGGTGCAGGAACCTCCCGAAACAACCGTGTCCGGTGAGGACCTGCGTCAGGCGGTAGGTGAGGGCGCCGTGGCGCCTCTCTAGCCACTCCTCAAAGAGGGGACTTATCGCCACTATGGTGGCGTGCCCTGCACGGGGTTGCGACAGTCGCTCTCTCCATGTCGCCATGAGATCACGCCGGAGGTCTGTCCGCTGAGCGGCAATTTGTCGCGGCAGCGGAGTTTCTCCCCGACATAGTGCTTCCGCGCGCCATTCATGCAGGCGCGCGAGGACTATCGCCTCCAGATCCCACGGCGGCAATCCGGCAAGGAGGCTAGCCGCCTCGCCGGAGATCGTGCGGTACCCCCGGATTAGCCTTATGGCTATCACCTTTTGGGGCGCGTTCAGGTAGTGGGCGGCTTGCCGCCTCAAAGAACGCGCCCACACCGGGGCCCCGTAAAGGGCCATGGACCGCACGACCCCCGCGTAAATTTGACAGTCGTTATAGGTAGTCAGTGGCCCAAAAAGTCTGACAACCAGTCTTACCAAGGGGTATCGTATTACCCAGTACTAACTGGGTTGTGGAGGTCAGATAGGCAGTCGCTCCATGTAAAATACTGGTATTCAGCTGCATCCGGTTAGACTGGAAGCCGACCCCAACATAGTTGGGAAAAGGCTAGGCAGATGATTGTTATTGCAATCGCATGTAGACGATCGGGAGTTTCAGGTCATGGTTACATTGTGTTGGAACCATGGAACAATGAAACAAAACATCAATCTTGCAACTTCTGAAGGTTTAGGTTACCATAGTACCCATAATTCGGTACTGGGACATTGTTAGACGATACTTTGGCCTGTAACGCTTGCAAATACTAGCTCAGACAGTGTGACACTAAAATAATATCAAATCCAATCATCTGTCTAGCTATTTCCCAAATATGTTGGGGTCGACTTCCAGTCTAACCGGATGCAGCTGAAAACCAGTATTTTACATGGAGCGACTGCCTACCTGACCTCCGCAACCCAGTTATTACTGGGTAATACGATGACCCGATACCCCTTGCTAAGGCTGTTTGTCAGACTTTCGAGCCACTGACTACCAGTAACGACTGTCATTTATGTACAACTTATACCTGGGACCAACGGCTTAACGTGCTTTCCGAGGCACGAAGGAAGCCCGGTGTGTAATAGACAGATGGTCACCCATCCACGTAATGAGCTTGACAAGCACGTTGGCCCATGAGGCTGTTGTTATTATATGATAACAATATCGTTGCTATGCCATCAAGAGCTGAATAAACATAAAATATCACATAGCACTATCAGACTGCGTGTATTGTCATTTCGCGCAAAAAATAAGCAATCAGGATTTAATATTACGTCTCCGGATTTAGATAATCACCAACTAGTACCTATTATTTCAATTAATGTGCCTACCAGTACAGTCACGAGCACCAATATGTTAACACTTAACAACTTTTAAAAGTGTTTTCCACCTCCTGTGCTGATTAAAATTTCATGTTGTTACGAACATAGTACTCGTATTTTGGAACTCATATTTTTATGAAAAAGATTCTATCTCCAATTTACAATCGTTATTGCTCGCGATAATTGCTTTTAAATTTAAGAAAGTGTTATATATCGGTGCTCGTGAATGTACATAGTGTTACCGATAGTTCTGTCTTGTCCATATGTTTATGCTAAATCATTAAGTAATAATGTAATTTTTTATTGTGGTTTGAGGAATTATTTTTCCGTACGTAGCCATTTTAAAATGAATCAGTTTCTGAAGCCATAGGACCTAACTTAGGTATAGGTTGAACACAGTAGGTCGCACGTTAGTAGTCATTAAAGAAGCACATGTCGAAAATAATCAACCGACTGCTCGACAAAAACACAAATATAATCGAATGTAAAAGTGATGGAAGGAGTGATGGAGGAGTGGTGTGATGTGGTGTAAAGTCATGAATGTTGTTTTATGAGACTGACTTAAGACGTTAAAGTCCCATCCAAAAAAAAAAAAAAAGAAAGACGTTAAAGTGCCTTCACTGGGTTTAGGCGTCATTTAATCGTATGAGGAAAAACATAAGTTTTCATTTACCAAACACAGAAGTATCCGGATCGAAGGACCAATGACCAAAGTCATTACTAAAAACCAGAATAAAGGCACCGCATGCAAATTTTTCGGAAGATTACAAGGAGACGTCTTTTTTGTGCAAAAACTGTAACTATACATAGGTATAAAAATAAAAGGATTGTGTGGTTTTATGAAACCACGGTAAAAGTGAAACTTTTTTTCACATTATAGATATTTAACTAAAAATTTTCGGAATAATATTCCATTAAGGGTATAAAAATCGCTTCATCAATCTTAATTTTATACTTGGAAAATGGGAATGATAATGGGAAATGATAAAAGTAGACTAGGTCTCCAACTAATATTTTTATTGAACTCTGTGTCTTAGAGTACGACATACATAATACTTAACAATTATTTAGATGATATACACATACTAAAACACTGACAAAAAAAAACAAACAAATTAGCGTGGAGCACTGGCACAAATGAGTAATAGTCTGTACACTACACGGTCAGCTGATGGAACTATAGACGCCGCCATATTGGCCTCGGCTGCTCTGACGAGCGCCTTTCACTTTATCCCTACTCCGCGGCCGACCGTCACGCGACATGCGATACACAGACCAAAAAATTTGAGACGATGTAATAAAAGTTTCACTTTAATATACGACTCGTTGCAAAAACCGTTCGAATTCAATAGGCGAAAGGGTCTAAGTCTACAACACCATTAAGTTTCAATAAGTCAATGATAAAAATAGTCAGGAAAATCAAATGAAAATATAAGTTACTTACTCGGCCGTCCATAGAACTTAGTATTCCCATGAACAGGATGCTCTTCATAATGACTGAATCCAGGTTCTCCTTTAGGTCCAACAATAGATACCCCAGGTGATCCAGGAGGTCCCGGAGGTCCTGGGGGGCCGGGGGGCCCAGGCAGGTACTGAACAGCTTCGGACAGGGTCCCAGATGGACCTGGGGGACCAGCTGGTCCTGGAACACCGGGTAACCCGGGGAGACCGTCGAAGCCACGCTCGCCTTTTTCTCCTTTGAACTGAGTGAAGAAAAGTGAAGTTTAAATAACACAACATTAAGTCTGTATTGCTCTGATGGCTACGCAAAACGTTAAGTCTCATCATTCATGCAATACATCTGGAATCCGTCTGCTACTGAGAAATCTCTGATGAATAATCCAATAAAACTTGGCACGACCTGGGAATCGAACCAGTAACTCTTGCTTCGCAGTAGCGATTTACGACCACTAAGCCAACAAAACAATCCAGTAAGTAGGTAAGTTTAAATAATCCGGAAATATTCTGGTCATCTATTTAGTAGCTTTAAAAGATGTAATGTGTGTCTGTGTGAAGTAACAATTAATCTCGTAACAAGTTTTCCAATGCCTATAAGACTACTGATAACGTATCTAAGGAGACACTATCAAAATCATAGCGAATATGTACAAGTATTCTGATTTGCGAAATTGATCATGCTATTCATTTTTATCATAGGTAATCTGAGAACCGCAATCTACTCATTCTTTAAGAATTTAGGAAATATTCCTAACGATCTAGCAATCAAACTTTATCATTCGAAATATTTTTGAGTTGTTGATCATATACCAACGAAGAAGCGAATAACAGCAAGTTTACCTTTCTTAAAAACAAGTGCAAGAGTGCAAGAAATTACGATTGTTTGGGGAAGCAGTATTTCAAGGTGGTCGACACAGCTGTCGGTCGGTCGGCCGGCCATATGAGCATTCTTGAGTGGACTACAAGTCCTAACATAAGGTTGGACGATCTCAAGTAGGTGGAGGAACTATGTTCCTTGGGTAGCTGGTAGCAGCAGCTGTAGGAGAGTTGCTGAGAATCGAGTTGAATGAAATAAGATTAGAAATATGTCCAGCATTGAACTGCTGTACGATGATGATAACAAAAATCTTTGTTTTTCGTGTGCTTAGTGCCTAATCTGATGTCAGAGTTTTTATACCGCCCGTGGGCCCCTGACTTGGCTTTACATGACGTCAAGAAATATCAGGCATACTTGTTTGGTTTCCCCACGATGTCTTCCTTCACCGAAGCAAGTGATAATTATACAATACACACATGAATCCGAAAAATCAGAGGTGCGTGTCTTAGGTTCGAACTCGAGACCTATGACTTGGCAGTCCGACGGTCACACCACACATAACAATGATGAGGCGTGGGCTTAGTGATTGTTTAACAAAACGCTCACCGATGACAGCCGATTATGAGCCATTTTTTCCAATCTAGGCCAGTTTATTGACACATCGAACAAAACGCACGTGCGACACACTAATCTATTAAGTAAACAAGAAGTCATCAACATCCTTCTGCCCTTATCCTAATTTATTTGGGGTCGGCACAGCATGTCTTCTTCTTTCATACTTCTTTATTACTCGTCATCTCAGCAGTCACCTCTTTTCTTGCCATATCATCCTTCACACAGTCTATCCATCGTTTCTTTAGTCTTCATCTACTCTTATAGCTATCTACATTTATACTCAACATTTTCCTCATTCCTCTACATCACATGCCCATACTCCGATAGCCGATTACCACACAACTTTTCAGTCACCGGCGCCACTTTCAGACTTCCTCTTATGTAAGAGAAGAAGTCAAGAAGTCATCATCTGCCTAGCCTTTTCCAAACTATGTTAAGATCGGCTTTCAGTCTAACCGGATGCAGCTGAATACCAGTATTTTACATGGAGCGACTGCCTATCTGACCTCCGCAACCCAGTTAGTACTAGGTAAACGAAAAGTATAGTTAGTACTAGGTAAACGTAAAGTACAAGAAGTATCTAACTTAAAATAAATGAACCGAAGTATTCAAAACATGAAAACCGACGTCACGTCTATCCAGCTAACGCTCTGTATAATTCATAAGTCAGAAGACATAACCGCATAAACATGGTAAAGCGAGTTCCCTATAAACTCGAAAGTTGTAAGCTTAGGGATGACATAGAAAATCTCAGTTTACGGTACTGGAGGTAACTGGGTAACTTTGTTTTATGACGTTCTCTCCTCGGGATAATTTCGCTATAAAGAGGTTAGGGTCACAGAGGGAAGTTACCCTTTTTCGTGTAAAAGACGATGGTTTTTTTGTAAAAACAATGGTTGGAGAATGTTTTGTTACAAGGTAAGATTTTGGGCGGGTTCAAAACATAAATATAATTTTAATACTATGTCATTGTTTAAACGAGATTTTGTTTTATTTTGTGCTTAAAGAATTAAAAATATTTTTTGCTTTTGTATTTAAATAAATAATAGGTTCACCCCCTATTACATGGGACTTAAACACAACCGGCGAAATGCGGGTGGTACACCTCTGCCTAACCCTTCGAGGATTACAGGCGGATTACAGTTATGATATATACATCAGGTTGTCAGGATTTATTCCGTTAGGCTTGTACATGATGTGGGCAGATGATAGGTTTCGTGCTATGAAAACACACTGGGTGCGATACACCGTTTCTAGCAAAAGTAACGAATTATTTGAGATTACAACTTAACACAATAACTTGTGGCAAAATGAATCGGGTACAGTTCCAAGACGTCTCAACTCCGCCACGATCAGACATAGAATGTCACCCTTGCCTCGAGCTGAACATCAGGGCTCTGTAGTAGCACGCTGTGGTGTGGGTACACTTGTAAGTAGGTCGTGTAATGTCACCACTGGCGTACTTGTGATTCATTTTATGTCCTTACTAACGACCGGATCCGACATGTATTTAAATAACACATTTTTCATTATCTCATAGAAAATGTTTTCGTAAAATAAGTAGAAGGATGATCCTTCTTAACTTTCTCAAATCAGCACCTAAGGCTAAACATTTTCCGGCAATATCGCAATTAATTAGGTAGCTACTGATGTTATCTTGTATTTCTTGTACCTTATTGTTCACAATTTTTAAAGTTCCGTTGCCAATGGCAAGAACAGAACCCTCATAGATTCTTATTGCCTGTCAGTCCGTCCGTATGTCACAGTCATTTTACTCCAAGACTGTTGACACCATACTGTTGAAATTTGGAGAGTAGATGAATATTGAGTTTAAAAAAAATAGGGGTGGTCCCATACATGTTACGGAAGTCTGAATAAAAAAACTACGTATATAACTGTGGGTGGTGTCTATCGATAGCTCTTAAAAATAATAACGAAGTTCTTAATATACTTTTTTTCTTAAGTCAATGGTTGATGAGATATTCGCGTCTAAGGCTGTAAGAATTGTGTCCCCCATTCAAAATCTCACATATCTAAAGAAGACGCAAATTCTGAAAAACGTAGGTTTGTAGCATGTAAAAAAAACTTTTAACAAAAATTGTGTTGAATAAGTTTTGATATTTAACTTTTGGGATATGGAATTGTTTTGTGAAACTGCAGCAGTAAGTTTGTTTTTTAACATACTACGAAAAGCGAATTTAGTTTTGCTGTTGAGCGTAAATTGACCAATAAATGAGCGTTAAAAATATCGTTATTATACTGTTTGGTGTTACGGAACCCTTTGTGTGCGAGTCCAACTCGTACTTGGCCGGTTTTTTCAATGTTAATATCTGTCTTTATTTTTTTGTATTGAAGTATTATCCTCGTTCGTGTTTTGTTTTCTTTTCTTTAAGAGCTCCAACCACAGCTCCAACAATGTAATAAATCTAATCATCGTATTCCTGCCATTATCCTATGTTACATACTTACTTGGGGTTGGTGAACCACGTATCCTTATTCCATTCTTCCCTGTCAACCGTCACGCTATTATAATTATTCACTAGCTTTTCTTATAAATATTTTCTTTGACAGTCCATCCATCTTTTTTTATTTATTTTTATTTTATTTATTTTATGATATTATAGTACATAGGTATTGCTTAATTCTAAACTCGCCAAACTTTAACGTTTGATGGCGAGAGGCGCTCTTTTACATAACAATGAACCACCTTAATTAAATAGCTACTTCTTATAAATTATACTGTTATGGTTTAATCATATCATAGTACATTTCGATATAAGTGGGGAAACCCTGTTACTGCATTCGAGGCGGAGTTAGCGTAGTAAACAGCCCAATATGAAAAACAGAAAACACTAATACAAAACTGTGCTGAAATATGAAAAACAGAATATTCAAATATTTTTTAAACATGTTAATTTGTTCATAAAAGTATTTTTTTTTTGCTTTCATAATCATGTCAATCTATCCCATTCCATTCATAAACACCATTTAAATATTAAAAACCCACGCGTGCGGAATACATTGCATGTTGAACCCAGTCGCAGTGCGCTTTTCTTTGCCCTTCATCGTCCTCTCCATCCATTAATACCTATATTCATCACTCTTTGAGTCACATGGGTTTCGAAAATCGACCTACTTATCTATATGTAAAGACCTATTTTAACTCTGTTCTGTCATTAATCGTTTTTTTTTAAATAATAACTCTCTTTATTAAGTAGGAAGTTGTTTCTAGGGTCAGAGTAGATTCGAGTGGGTTCGTTAAGCCCGTCTGTCCCTTTGTTTATTGTGATTATATTTACATAAGAGCCCTATTACGGGCGTGTACTGAATTCCAAATCAGTCAACACGACCTTTTGCAGTTTACTGAAGGATTTTTTTGTGCAAATGTCACGTTTTAAAATACTTTTTTAATTATTTTAATAAGTATTTTTGACATTTTAATGGGACGGACCATGAAACTGAACAGCTATTGTTCTACGAGTTCATGAAATTTACTTTCTATAGGAATTGACAAGAAGAAAAAAAAAGAAAAGAAGATAAAGAAAATAGAAAAAAAAGAAGAAGAAAAAAAAAGAAAGAAGAAAGAAGATTAAGTCCACCTCTGTGTCACTATTGTACATGAAGTTTAAATAAATAAATAAATTGACGCGATCAGCTGATTAAAATGTATTGTACAGGAATGCTAAAAAAAACAACGAAAGTCACGAAAGTCTATGACCAGTGTGTGTTGCCAGTGATTACATACGGGACCGAAACGTGGTCACTCACAATGGGCAATCAGAAGAAGACAGAAGGATTAAAGTCACATAAAGGGCAATGGAGAGGGCTATGCTCGGAGTTTCCTTGCATCATCAAATCGGAAATGAGGATAACGGCAAGAGAACCAAGGTAGACGTAGCCCGAAGAATTTCCAAACTTAAGTGATAGTGGGCAAGGCACATCGGCCATGCTCGCAGAACGAATGGCCGATGGGGCCGAGAAGTTCTGGAGTGGCGACCGCGAACCGGAAGACATTGCGTTGGTAGGCCTCCCACTAGGTGGACCAATGACCTGGTGAAGGTTGCCGGGGGCTGCTGGATGCGAGTCGTACGGGGCCGGTCGATGTGGCAACACTTGGGGGAGGCCTATGTCCAGCAGTGAACATCTTTCGGCTGAACTGATGATGATGATGATGGCTTAAATAAAAGTTATGAATTTCCAAAGGTCATAGAACAAAAGTGGTTCAGTTTCATGGTCTGAGAGACCACATGAGGGGGCTTGCGTTTATTTTGTTGTGTGCGTATACCCTGTATGCATAGACAAAATGTCTAGCAGTTTTCTATTTTATGATGTTATTGCTAATTTGGTTTTGAATAATAGAATAATGTTTCATTTGCTTGTCTGCTTATAAACGAGTTAAAAAAAAAGTTTAATATAACTTGCTTGGACAAAACAACAGTGGCCCACATTAGCCCTGTATCGTAGCACTGGGAGAGGCCTTTGCCCAGCAGTGGGATGACGCAGGCTAACAGTGTCACTAAGAAACTACCAAGACCAGAAAGAAATAAAAATCTTGAGACAAATAAATAAAAATGCACAGTTCGAGGCCGGTAACCTGTTTGCAAAGCATAACAACCTAGTTTTTATTTATAAAAAAAAAACGATTTCATTTTGTTCGTTATATGTCGAAAATTGTATGAACACTCACGTTGGTGTGCTTATACGCGTTAAAAAAGCTAAAATAAACCGGATGACCTTCCAAGGCAAACTCGCGTTGCATACTTATGCCAACGTTATGTATTACATAAAAAAAATAATGGATTAACGTTTTTAAAGTTTTAGAATAATTTATTTGGTAGTGTTAACATATAATTTAAATAATAACAACAATATGGTATCGGCAATGGACTTTGCTTATACTTTTTGTGCACATTATCAGCATGAGCGATTAACAGGTTTTGTGATAAACAAACAGATAACGCGAATAAAGATTCCATACGTGTGCGAATTTATTTATGTTGTTAAATACGTACACACACTCGTTTCGCCAGTAGTTTACATTTGGCTTGTGTGTGGTGTGGACAGGACTCGTGTGTGGATGTGAATTGACTCAAAGAATATGTTCCTAATATTGGCGATAGTCGCCATAGTGGCGCTTTACTTCTACGGAACACGGACATTCGATTATTGGAAGAAAAGAGGCATCAAACATGACAAACCATTACCCATCGTTGGCACAAACTTGAAACAGTTCATGCTAAAAGCGAGTATGGGTATGATGGCTGCGGAAACATACAGAAAATATCCAGAAGAAAAAGTTGTCGGATTCTATAGAGGCACGTCTCCAGAATTAGTAATAAGGGATCCGGAAATAATCAAACGGATCCTGACAACAGACTTTCAATGTTTCCATGCAAGAGGTATCAATCCACACAAGACAGTTTACGAACCATTACTAAAGAACATTTTCTTTGCTGACGGTGACAGTTGGCGGTTGATTCGACAGAGATTTACCCCAGCTTTTAGCACAGGCAAGCTGAAAGCTATGTTCCATATCATCACTGACAGAGCTGCAAAGTTGCAAGTTATCACAGAGGAGATCGTTGACAGAGAATTCTATGACGTCAGAGAACTTATGGCAAGATATACAACAGATTTTATCGGCGTTTGTGCTTTTGGCATAGATATGGATTCTTTATCAGATGAAAATTCGCATTTTAGAAAACTTGGCAGAAGAATCTTTGAAAGAAGATTTAGAGACGGGGTTGCAGGAGCTCTGAAAATTATGTTCCCAGAATTGTGCAAAAACATGCATTTATTAGCACCGGAGATAGAAGCGAACATGAAAGTTTTAGTACAAAGCGTGCTCAAGAACAGAAACTATAAACCATCTGGTAGAAACGATTTTATTGATTTAATGTTGGAGCTCAGAGAAAAAGGTAAAATTATCGGAGAGTCTATTGACAAGAAGAACCCGGATGGCTCTCCCAAAATAGTCGATCTCGAAATGGATGATGCACTTATGACTGCTCAAGCATTTGTTTTCTTTGGAGCTGGTTTTGAGACATCGTCCACCGCTTCTAGTTATGCTCTGCATCAACTGGCATTCCATCCTGAATACCAGAGGAAAGTACAACAAGAAATCGATACAGTTTTGGCTAAATATAATAATAAAATTACCTATGATGCTGTCAAAGAGATGAAATACTTGGAGATGGCTTTCTACGAGTCGATGAGGATGTACCCTTCAGTAGCATATTTAATAAGAATGTGTTGTGTGCCTCAGTATACATTCCCAGAGATTGATTTAACCATCGATCAAGATATTAAGATCATGATACCCATACAAGCTATTCAGAGAGATGAGAAGTACTTCAGAGATCCAAACAAGTTTGATCCTGAGAGATTTACCGACGGTACAAAGGAAGACATCAAGAACTTCGTATATTTGCCTTTTGGAGAGGGACCTCGGTCTTGTGTTGGTGAGTCTTAGTTCTTATTCTGTTTTCACTACTTCTTTATCAAGAAGACCGTCGTTTGATTTTGTGTTCATTATTACTGTACTGTAGTACAGTAAAAACGAACGAAGTACTACCCGATGAATGAACTTTGATACCACAATTATTTACATTTAAAAATTAGCAAATGTACGTGTTAGCACCAAGGACAATATTGGAAAAAACAAATACTGGCCAAAATTGCAATGTCATCCATTGAATTATTCAAAATGTTTCCGTAGCAGAACTATGTACTAATAACATCATAAATGTTTATTTCAGGTGCCAGATTAGGACAGATGCAGTCAATGGCAGGTCTTGCATCAGTTCTACAGAAGTACTCAGTGGAACCAGCAGCTTGCAGTCGCCAGGAGCCATTGCCTGATCCAACAGGAATTGTCTCCGAAGGATTTGTTGGTGGGCTACCTCTTAAAATAACGAGACGTGTGAAATAATTATTAAAATTAGGCGATTTTTTACTTAGGCCAGTCACACCACAAATCACTTAGAGCGTTTAGCGCTAAACGTGTTTAAGACACCGTGCATCGTTCTATTTCTGTCAATCGATTGAAGCCGATGGAGACAAAATTATGTTTTAATTATGTTTAGCGTAAAGTACATTGAGTAAGTTTTGGTGTAGGCGGGCCTCATTATGTTTGGTATAGACTGAATTAAAATTAGTTTTATTTTTAATTAGTAAGAAGTGTTGGTATCGACTCCTACGCAGGAGTCGACAAAAAAGACGTTTTGTGATCTGTGAGATGGTAATGCAATATCTACTTTTATAGTTGTTAAGGCTATTCTTGAAGGTGGTGTAAATAGATACTACACCATCAAGAATAGCCATAATAACTTGGATTTCCAGAAAAAAAATGAAATATCTGATTGCTTACTTGAATAAAACGACACGCTTATAAATTGAATTATTTTTTTGGTACGAAATTTTATATTAAATTATAAATATACAAAAAGTGGAAATACAACATGTTTTCCTTATTATTTTGTGACGTCAAATGCAAAATTCCACTTACCATTGACACATCCAATATGTTTACTCCTGGATCCCCTTTCTCTCCTTTTGGTCCAACTGGTCCTTGATGTCCTGGAGGTCCTAATGTCCCCGGACGACCCTGTAATTATTTTCATTCTGAGAATCCGTCTATCAAAATCCTGACCTGAAATACCCCTGGTGGGATCAGAGGTAGTTTATTCAGAATATTTTTTGTTCGCATAGAATTCTAAGTGTGTGACTAACAGAGAAAAAAAATCATTTACCTTTGCATTCTGAGCAGCAAGAAGAAAAAAATAACAATCATTTAACAAGTCAAATTTAAAGGCACATTTAATTCTGTGGTATTATTTTAATACGAGCAACTAGATAGTTTGTCAATCGATCAAACAGTCAATAATACGATTCACCACAAAATATTTAATCACCTCACACATGTCTCAAAATATGGCACGGTGTCATTGTTCGACCGCAACTTATTTGCACTCCCAATTATTTCCTTAATAACTTACAATCCATCCTGGTAGACCAATGTCTCCTTTATCTCCAGGTCTTCCAGGTGATCCTGGGGGCCCTGGATTCCCTGAACTTCCTTTAGGTCCAGAAGGCCCAGGTCTTCCTCTCCTCCCCCGCAAGCCAGTATCACCTTTGTCGCCCTGTTATCAAGGTTTACATTTCTTTACATATTTATCTATGTCATTAGCCGTATTTTTTGTTGCTTATCTTATCATATTGGAATTATTTAATAAACGATACATCATGCTTAACTAACATTTCATTTATGTTTCGGAATAGGTAACACAAATTATTGCATAAGGTCAGGTAATATTGAAAGAAGTCAAGAGCGTCTAATTTGAGTTCATTATCATTGTCCTGACCTTGAGATTCGTAACCGTTGTGTTGATGATTAGATTCTTCTTATTACAGACACGGTGATGAATAAAAATAACCAAATATCAGAGAAAACTAGTATTACACTGTAGCACTGTAGCATAGCAATCAATTTATAACATAAACTGTGAATGAAACTGGCAGCAAATAAATATTCGATTTTTTTTAAACTGACATTGTCGGAGTCAGTTCTTTTTTTTATGAGATGAGTTTCAATTATGCATTTATTCAAAAACAGAATGTTGAAGACACGCTTTGTTCAAAATTAAGAAATCATTGTCTCATATTTTTTCCTCAAACATAAATATGTTTTTTGTACGATTTATGATAAAATCTGCTTACTGTTTAACTTCTTGAGTACTAAAATACAAATTTAATATACCTTAATAGTGACAATATCAGATCCAGCCATTGTGACGCTGATAGGTCCAGGTGGTCCTCTCTCTCCCCTCTCTCCTTTCAGACCAGGTGATCCAGGCGGCCCAGTGGTGCCGGGCATGCCTGATGGTCCAATATCACCGCGTTCACCCCCCTTTCCATCTTTGCCCGGGAAACCAGGAGAGCCATCATTGCCTCGACCGCCTTTTTCACCCTGTTGCAATTTAAAGTTAAGTTAAAATAATTTTATTTTTGAAATTCAAAATAAAGTGACTACGTTTACGACAATTATAATTTGTTTTTTAGTTCTCAAAATTATAATTGTTTGTATGTTATACCTAAGACTATACATAGAATCCAAAATATAAAATAATGTCCCCTGTTGTTTAAGCACATTAACTTCAATTACAGGCTTGAAAACTTCTCATCCAATTAAGAGTCACCTCGCAACTCATAATAATGCCATCAATGAATACAAGATTGAGGGATCCTCAAGCGTTCGCAATTTTGCCCCAACCTAATTGGTGTCTGAATAATAAATTCAAAACCTCACCTTTTCGCCTTTGTCTCCTTTCGAGCCAGCTACAGCTTGCCTTTGTCCTTTAAATATGAATTTCTATTTGTTAGTAAATATGGCAATGAATTTTTTCAAGGCTCTTTGTTGTGTTTGTCAACAAGCGAAATAAATGTTGAAAAAATGATTACCTATGATATAAAATGTTTTAAATTGATAGGATCATTTGCGTATTTGATTAAATATGAATTTATATTTGTTAGTAAATATGTCAATGATTTTTTTCACGGGTCTTGTTTGTCCAAGAAAAGTCAAATAAATATTGAGTATTGTAAATTATTATGATGTAAAATGTTTTAAATTGATAGGATCACACCCCTACTTATGGATTCAATTGCGTAATTGATTATCCAACATCCAGTTTGGCCGTCAAACATATGTACGTAACTTATAACGTGTTCAAATATAGCATGTAAGTACAGTCGCCAGCGCATCAAGTTACTACAAACTGTCAATTTTCTCATTCAATTTTGAACTTAACCTTCAACATTTTAAGGTGAAAATCATTTGGAAAATTTGACAGTTTGTGGTAACTTGATTTGCTGGCAACTGTACATATTCTGTAAATAGTATAGGCGGTCAAACTTTGCAATGACAGACAGTCAATAAATTATACCTTCTATTTAATCTCAACATCATCAAAACTATTTTGTATTGTCATTATTCTCAATAATAACATCAAGGTGAATTTTAAAATCTACTGTTTTGATAAGTATAAATTATTTAAATGATATAAACATTCGGTATTTTACAGCTATGGGCTGTAGTATGAATTACTAATATGGATGACCCCATAGAAATAGAACATCAAAATTCTACATACCCGCTACAAGGAACTCTGCGTCATCAGGATTGAAGACTCCACCCGTAGGTGGACCTGGAGGTCCCGGCTGTCCACGTTCACCTATTATAGTTAAATTAACATCATGTACAGGGTGGAAGGGACATCGACGCACATAGGGTTATCAGTATAACATTTCGAACCTACATAAAAAATAATTATCGGAATTAAAAAAAAAACGGCCTATGACAAACTTCTATGTGTGATTGGAATGATGTGAGTAGTTTTTAGGTGTTTCATGGAATGATAAAATGTTGGAGTAACTTAGGTTTCTCTTGCAGAGATTTAACGTTTGAATTTTTAAGTTTGTCGAAGATATTTTACCTTTTTCTCCTTTGTCAGCTGGTCGGCCACTTGCACCTGGTATTCCTGGCCTGCCATCCAGTCCAGGGCCGCCACGATCACCCTTGTATCCTCGTTCTCCTTGAGGTCCTGGGTAGCCCTGTATAAGTATGATTTTGTTAGGAAATTGTTTTACCATAGCAAAGTTGCTGGATTCGTAGAGCGCATATAGTCGCTAAATCGTCATATTTATTTTTCAATAACATACTAATAATAGTTGGTGTGCGGTACTCTCAACCGGCGTACGCACGACCAGTCGAACTATCCAAAACAATTTATGCGGATCTCTCATTGTACGGGAAACCTATACAAAGCGAGGCCATGTTAAACTGGAAATGTATACTTTATGTGTCGCCGTGTAAACGAGTATCCTGATGTATGAACGAGGCCGAAACAAAAGGAGTATAGAGGGAACATAGAAAGTGGCTGTCTTTAGTTTCTGCCAATCTCCGTTGGAAAAAAGGCGTGGGTGTTTATACAGGGTGTAAGGGACAGCCCTCCACAAACTGACAGGGTGCATTCAGCTCCTTATTTTGAATCATATTCCACCAGAATTTTTCTCCGGAAAATTTCATTTTTTTTTTTTCAGTTACTATTTCTTTATTTTAATGGAAAATTACATTCCCTGAACGCAGCACTCCATTTATATAAATAATACGGTTAAAATAAAAAACCCAACAATAGATGTTGAAATACTGTAACGAACGACGCGTGAAATCAGCTGTTCACTTCCTGCCTGGCTACAGAGTTCATCGAATTCGTCGTCGCGCTTGCCGTTCGCTACTTGCGTTTTGCCACGGTAACGATACATTGCGTATGAGGAAAGAAAACAAATCAAATTTATTTGTGTCCCATAACATTCCTGAAATAATTTCTTGTACCGGTCATCTCAGTATGATATACTGAATTCACCCCATCAGTTTGTGGAGGGATGTCCCTTACACCCTGTATACATTTACTGTACCAGGTACTCATAGTTTATTGTGTCGTTAGTTGCCTCTTCCAGTAGCATCAGTGCATGGAAAAATATTACATTACTTTCTCTGTACCCACTGTCACCGTTTATCGACATCCACAATACAGCACGCAGAATATCTCATTGGAATACAATAACATTCTCTCTTTGATCTACATAATTTAATTATTGCGAGATATCAAATATGGAAGATAATAATATCACAACAACAATGGTGAGTAGGTACATGATGTGTGTTCCATTATCTTCTATATGAGCAACAATAAGCGATGAATAATTCAAGTAGGTATTAACGTCAAAAATAATGAGTTAATTACATGACCATTTAAATAAAGAAAAATAACAATTAGTATATAATAATCTGATGAAAAGATAAAGATCTATAATGTTTATAATTATGTTATGTTGTAAAAATCGTAATTGCATGTTTGTTTTACGAGTTTCTTCGTCTAACATAACACAACATTACGCCTGTAATCCCCGAAGGGTAAGGCCTAATATTAGACCCACATTTCGCCAGTTATGTTTAAGTCCCATGTAATAGGGGGCGAGCCTATTGTCATCAATCGGGCACGAATCCAGACTTCGTGGCTGCTACTGAGATATTCCTAATGGAAAAACCCAATATCACTTTTCCCGACCTGGGAATCGATACTCAGGCTCAGCAACCGCTTTACGAAATAAATAGTGTTACGAGACATTGTTTCACAAAGGCGACGAAACATCAATACAGGTCAGTAGCATGTAAAGTTACAACTCAACTCACCCTATCTCCTTTAACTCCACCGATGCCTAATTGTCCCCTCTCTCCTTTATGGCCTGAGAAACCACGTTCTCCTTGGGGCCCTATAGGTCCAGGTTGACCCGCATCACCCTTCGGTCCTGGAGCCCCTGGTCTACCGATAGCACCTCCGTATGAGCCAAGGAGGGATTCCTGTTTTATATAAACCTATATTACAATAATGAAGTAAAATAAAAAATATAAATCGTATTTATGTCAATAAATAACACAAATGGGCAGAAGACCTAAAAAGTTTATTGAATGGACAGATTTTATGCCCGTTTTTATTCAAGCACTAAAACTTCGTTATAGCTCAGATTTTACGTTTATAACTTTAATAAAACGTGATTTAATTGGGGTTAATATTGAAAAAAAGGTCAGTTGTACTCTGACCTTTTTTGCGAAAGAAAAAACAATCCATTTTTTCCCTCGAATATTTTGGAGGGATAAACAAACCGGGAGTAAACAGTACAACTTTCAACAAAGAAGCCTCCGGGAGGATTCAAATTATTTTTTATACAGACGATACACATGACAAAACTTTGCGAGAGGTTTTCAAATAAATTCCCTTATCTGGGCCTGTCGTCGGTATAAATCAACAGTGAACAAGCTACTTTCACACTTCTACCCAAGTTATTCGGAGTGGTTTGTTTGCTAAAGCGGGCACAATCGTTGCCACCGAAAAGCAATTCGTTTCAGTCACAAACAAAGTGACTTGACAATGAAGGTAATCGGGAACCGAAGATCGATTCTTTTTGGTAGTCTCCTTTGTAAATAATGCTTGCTGTTTTGGCAGGTACGGTGTTTTTAATAGTCTTTTTGTGAAATTTTGTTAAAAAAAACTCATTTTTTACAATCATACAAAGTGACTGAACAGTTTTTGTGGTCAAAAAATATTAAAAAAAAAACTCACAAAAAATTCTGTAAAGCACACAATAATAATCATGTAACCTCCATGGTTTATACTTTTAACTTTACCCCCACAAAAACTAATGAGGCAATAACTATTACGGATATTTTATAAAGCAACAATGATAGCTAAATTAATAACTTTACATTTCCTAGCACTTACCTTGTATATTTGTCTAGGCTTCCAATTAGACTAAATAATTAGAAATGGATGGCATGAAAATGATAAAAATCACACTGGCATTAGAAATAAGGCAATGAATCTACTTTGCAATAGCAAAATTAGTAGTAAAGTTATCACAGATTGCTTAAGGTGGACAAGTCAGAGTAGCCCGCGAAATTTAAATTTTCTTACGTTTTTTGCAATTTACAGGTCAGTGTTAGGTTGTATGTTGATTAAGATATGATTCGCGACCGTAACAACTAAGGCTTGAAAGAGTTATAGTAATTAAACTCATCAATACAACCCTTTAAGGTTTTTCACGGGTGACCACTGAAAACCAGCTCTGTGTTGTGGCAGCACATAGCATAGCACAGCATCATGCTGAGTAACCTGCTTGTCGCAGTCACGACGTGCAAGCTGTTAACTTTTTTCTTATTTTTTGTTCCGTCCTGTTGAATTTATAGTTTATTGTTTATTTTTTGTAATTTTGTATGATGCACGTCATGTCCCTGCGACAAATAAATATTCTTTCTTTTTTTCTTCTTTCTTCATATAATCCCATTGAATTACTTTTTCTTGAAATAGTCATTTAAAATATGCCTGATGCTATGCTTTAGCCTGAAACTGACCTGTAAATTGCAGAAAACCTAAGAAAACTGGCGCTTTCACCTTGAACATTTTTTGCTTTTTAGAAATCCCGATTTCGTGGACGACAATTTTATCAACGCTTTAAAATATAAAAAAATACAATATACTGTAATTATTTCGTCCCTTCTCATGTTATGTTTATTATTCTTTTAAATTGTGATAATTATGTTTCCTTGGAACAACATTATAACACAAGCATAAGAAGCGATAAAATAACATGAATTGCAATAATTTACTATTACTTCTTGTTTAACTTATTTAAATTAACTGAACAAGTTTCATACAGTTTGCTGACCTCATGATTATATATAGAATGTACGATTTTCATACATTTTTTTTTTCATTTTCATTTATATCGTCTTTTTTAAAAGTAACAGCAGCATGTACGCTATAAAAGAAAGCTCAAATAGCTTCAAAGCAAAAATCCGATAAAATTTTTCACTTACATCGAAGTTACTGTAATCCGAAGACCCTGGGGGTCCAGGTGGACCCGGTGCGCCGGCAATACCTGGTCTGCCATCTACGCCAGCCTCCCCTTTAGCACCTGCTGGGCCCTCGGGTCCTCGTGGACCACCGTCTCCCCGGTCCCCTTTGTCCCCTCGAGGACCGAGCGGACCACGTTCACCTGGTGATCCTGGTTGACCCTGTAAAGTGGTAAACAGATATAGAATAAATAATACTGCCTTCGCGAGACCTAAGCTTCGAAAAGGGCTACTACAGTTCTGTCACAGTTAGCATACCTAATATAATTAATTTTGTCATTTACACTTTTAGCTCGAACAGAGTTCTACGGTATGTGTGCTAATAGCTTCCTAAATATCTATTATGCACACAATGGTTTCATGTAAAATAATATTTATTCTATTATTGACAAGGTAAATTGCTTTGTGTATAGACCGTAAGATAATGGTAATTTTGATGGCACCGAATTAGTTTTTCAGTTCTATTCATTAAACAAGAAAATCCATAAATATATATGAATCTACTGTATATATTAAGATACTTACAGGTAACCCTGGCGACCCCGTTCGTCCATCAGCACCAGTGATGCCTGGTGGACCAGGAGGTCCTTTCAATTCTGGAGCCGTTTGCAGAAGAGCCAGTATAGTGCTGGAATTGCACCCACATTGACCCAGTGACGCGTAGTTCTCTCCAAATATCTGCTGCTGAAGAAAACGATACTTAGTTAATCTACGCACTTGTTAATTCGTTCAACTGTTAAGGATTCAGCCCAACGATTTATCAGGTTCTCAACGAAAATTGAGATTTGATCTTTAAGTGATTAGTTTTGTAAGGTAAATCAAGCGAAAATCGAGGATCCTGTTTTGGAGTTAGTCGCCATGAAAAATTATGGATCGAGTGCCCTTAATCCATTCCTATTGAGAAGGCTTCATAGAAATATTAGATTGTAAAAGTCAATAGTGCCGAAAATTGGTTAACAAAGCATGAAGAGCCGAAGATGAAAATAAGGTATAAGGTAGGTACCAGTAGCGATGGGTCAATTTTTGTAAGAGATAAGCCGGAGTACATATCTTTAATGTGATTACATTATTTAGAATACTGACTGACAACCCATATAGTACTATGGATAATACCCCCTAGTAAGACTGGTTGTCAGACTTTCGGGCCACTGACTACCTGTAACGACTGTCAAAGATCTTAAAATGACAGGCGTGACCAACGCAACGGCTGAACGTGCTATCCAAGGCACGGAGGAAACTCAGTATGTAAAGGGCGGTCAGCCATCCACGGATCAACCTGAATAAGCACGGCTTAACTTAAAGACCGACCCGAGCAGCAGCAATTATTTAGCCACGAGCTCCTCCTTAATTGGATTGAAATATAAGCTACCAAAAAGCTATGGTAAATCTGGTAGAAAATGCCTATGACATTAAGTAAACCTATGTACTTTGACACCTAGCAAGGCACAGTGATAACAGGTGGACTAAGGCTGTCACCGAATGGAGGAACGTGGGTCGTCCGGTGGCGAGACGGGCAGACGACATAGTTGCCATAGGGGGAAAAACCTGGATCAGGCTGGCACAGGACCGAGGAGATTGGCACAAGAAAAGAGCGGCCTATACCCAGCACTGGGTGAGTTCGGGCTGTGGTTGATGATGATGATGTACTTTGTGCTTGAAGTGTTAAAATCTTGTTGAAAATGATTTTCATGTGTGTAGGCCAGACCTTTGAAATATAACTACAAAAATGATCCTTATTATATTGAAAACTGGGACATTTTCAACCAACAATTTGGCAGCAGTATTAACAAAACATCGATTAGCAAATAGGCTGTTGTATTGATCAAGGCACACTCTAATATGGCTCCCGAACGTGGTGGTCAGTCCAACGGGGCACACTGCCAAATTCTGCACTATAGGAATGTGGTTCCTATTGAATTAGTTGTTTTACTATAGCTACATGTACACATTTAGGCGTATGTGCGGTGGCTAATGACCAAGTGTAATCCAACCATAATAGCAGTGATTATTTTTATCGTGTGGCAACCCTCGGGCATTGTGTACTGTTTGTTCTCCAAGTTGGTTCAGGTTTGCAAAGGACGCCTCATTAGGGTTGTCAAGCATTATCTTTTCGTTATGCAAAACACATTCGGCCGGAAACATTTTCACTTAATAGAGGTTCAAGTTACAGTGTAGTTTACTTTGCTTATTTTATTCCATTTATGTAAGTAGGGTTTGGAAACTTTAGGAGGTGGTTGTTTTTTTTTTTTGTTAATTAAAACAGGGAAGTTAACAGTTAAAGTGTGTGTTCAAGTTAATGTCCAAAGTTCAGAATATGTTGGATCAAGTTCATATTCAATTATAAAGGGTGTAAATAGACCCTTAACATAACCGAAAGGCACTTGTTCTCCTCATCTTTGCGATTTTTTTTTGGTTCTAGACCATACCTGGGAACCTTGTAGGTACGGAGATATTTGGGGTCAAAGTTCCAACTTTATTTTTAATACATGTTTTTAATGTAAGATTTTTACTTTACACACCTCCAAGACCCCCGTACTATTCAATCCATCCATCAGCACAATGCTTTGAGTGCTTTCTATCGAGTTCTACCTTAGAACGTGATATTTCACCCCAAAAAAAAAGTCGATTCCCAGCAATAATTTTTGCGTAAAGTTACTTAGTTTGTTGTACAGAATGCTTGGTTGACGGCTATGTGAAGGGTCTGTTTACACCCTGTATACTTTCCACAATGTAGGTACAAGGACCGTAGAAGACTTAAAGCTAAAAACAAAGGCTTTATTAACATAAGTTGTGTTGGCCAAAAACCCTCAGTTAATTTAGAAGTTGTAATAAGTGTCACTAACCTTGACTGTGCTCTTCTGTGTCGAAGCCAAAGGGATGCAAGAAAAAGAAATAACAATTTAAATACATACACAAAAATAATACAGGTTTGTTACAAAGATCATCTGGAATTAAATACACAAATACTTTACATAGGTAAGAGGAGACGGTTAAATAATAGAGAGAGTCGGTTTTATAAGCTGAATCATTCATAAAATAAAAGAATGAAGTAAAAGATCTCTTAAAAACAACACGACAAAATGGATTAAAACAGATTGCAACAATTTATTGTGGTCGACGGTTTGTCACTTATAAGATTTTAAACTATCTTTAACACTAGAAACGGGAACGGGTTACGAGTAAACATTGTAAATATTCTAGTGTTAATATAGGAAATAAAGATTCCAACATGATACAGAACCATCTCAACTATCTATACAGTTCTAATAAGGAAGCAATTGAAAAGCTTCAAGAAAGCATGAAAATATCGGCAGCGAATCGAGAGCAAAACGATATAACTAGTAGAGAATTGACACAAAGTCTGAGATTCTCACATAAGACCGGAATCCTCAATAACATCTACTTGAAAGCGTTGGCGAATATTTTCGTGAAGTGGTTCCAACAAAATTCTTTCTAAATTTAATCTAGTCAGGTCACTCCAAGTAAAAAAAAGTAAAGAATCAGACAAGCCTTGAGAATACTCCAGCACAAGAATGAAATTAGTCTTCAAGAAACTAAAAGAATAGAAATAAATGACTATAGAGTACTATAGAGATTGGAGAATTCGATTAGTTAACTTCGTTACACCAACGAATCGCCTCAAAACCTCCCAGAGAGGGAATCAATTGAATCGATATTGTCAAATCGAATGTAGGACGGTCGCCAAGAGCATAATAAACTTTGTTACGACTGTAACAGGCAGAATGTCCCAATTTAGTCGCCGATATTGAATAGTCCCACTATTGCTCCTTTAATATAAGGAATACCTTATTTTATGGGAACGCAGAATATAATTGGGTAGTTGAGTTTAAGTGGTAATGTCTATGGTCCTCCAAGTATATTTTCTAATACACTCAGCCCGAGAGTATTGGTTGATTTTGTTCATATATTACTGTAGTGATTCCTGAAATGACAGGGATGAATGTTAGCAAGATCACTGAAGGAGATAAATGTTCTTCTGGCAGTAGAGAACATGTAACATGACGAAGACGAGAAAAATCAACAAAATGCTTCGAGAGTCTCCGAATTGTATCTCACCGTTTAAAATATATATGGTGACAGGTAATTAGTGACCGATACTTATACACGTGATTGTACTCATGATAACAAATAACTTTCCCAACCTATCAGCTAAGACGCCACTACTAGACATTTGCCCTTTCACAAGGTCAGACTATCAGCTGATAGATCGTGCCTACTTTTAATGTTAGGGCGCGCGCGTTGCTTGATATTTTGTAGTTATGCGGACATCCGTTGAATCTTAAAAGAACACTTAAGACTACCGTCAAACACGTAGTCTTTAGATACTATTTTTTAATTTGATTACACTGTTGCACGGTACCATAGTAATGAGACAGAACGGCGTCACGCGACTATAACAGCTGATAGGTCACAGGCCCACGCGCACGATTTCATACGGATGTTGTGTTATTGTGATGTGAATGAGTAAAAAAAAAATTTTCTTTACGAAAGTTGTTTGTTCTCATGAGTACATTCACGTGTTTAAGTATCGGACACTAATTACCAGTAACCCTGTATATGAAACAACATATAACATAACCAGACAAGATAAACACAGTACTTAAATAAAATAAACCAAAACCAAATAAACACAAAACAGAAACAGATAAATCCAACTTTCCACTTCGCTCACACATAAACGGGCAAAAACAACTCTATTTAAAAACACTATCACAGCAAAATGGAAGAACAAAAATCCGTATTCATTTAATACAGCGGCTCTCAAGTGACCGAGTATAATGTTAAAAGTTGGTTTTCAATAGGCCATTCAAGTTCATGTTGGATACAACTACGCACATTGTGACCACCGGGGTAAGCAGAGATAGTGCTATTATGTTTATGGAGTGTGGTGCAAGTGATAGGAAAGTTGTGACAATGGAACTGTTGAATCAAGCATGTTTGATGTCCTCAGTATTCAATATGAAGTTCTGGCCAAATGGGGTATAAATACAATGCCAGTGTGGAGACTCTCTGCAGGATATGATCCACCTCCTTTCTTGCCTATCCTGCACAGCCACCTGCTCCTTCCAGGATTTAAACAACGCCAACCAAAGAGCTGCGCAGGTAGCTAGATTGGTCGGGTATGGTTAAAAAAAGGAGAAGAAGTATGTGTCTTAGTGTCGAACTCCAGTAGTGAGCGTAGCAAAAGACAAAGAAAGAGGGTAGATAGATTTGTCTGCTCTTAAAAAAATATTTTCCATCCACCCGCTTTCTCCAGTTCCGCGCTCATGGCGCTTGCAACAGCGTCGAAATATCGGGAGCTCAAAATAATGAACAATCACGGAAGATATCCCGTAAGTGACAGTATAGGTCATGGAAGCCATGGAAGTGGGGAAACTTTGGGACAATCAATAAAATTTCGTGCCAGCGACTCAGCGAAGAAATGTCAAATGTATTTGATGCTGCGATTTCATTCAAGGATATGAGAATAACATAAACCAAAGAAGCATGATCGATGAAATCTAAATACTTATTGTCTTCATCTTTGATTTCGATTAATCTAAGTTGTCCTAACCTAACTTAGCTAACAGCGAGTATAGCACTAAATAATGTCTATATAAATATGCCCGTAATCAAGTTTCGCAATGTTAAAACACTCAATTCCTGTAAACTGTTTCGTCCTTTTCCTGTGATTCGATATCGCTTTTAACTACTTCATCATTACTGAATTGATTAATATGTAATGGTTTCCTTTGTTGTGGAATTGAATGCTATTGACTGGAATCGGTGTACCATTTCGGCCATTTCATATCATGAACTGAATTCAATACAGCGTCTATTACATAATTCTTATTTATGTTTTATTACATTCAAAAGACACGACAAGTTTTGGGGGAGGCCTATGTCCAGCAGTGGACGTCTTTCGGCTGAAATAATGATGATGACATTCAAAAGCTGATTTTTTATCGCTATCACTCACGACTTCCACCACAACCAAGGTATGCTTGCTTAGGAGGGGAGGCAGGTGATGTCCGCAGGCGAAATGAGAACTCTGCGGTCTAGACTTTGATAGGGGCAGGGGGCAGGGCTGTGTCACAGCATAGATAGAGCACAGAAGACTGACTCCTTGCAACGAGTAAAAACTAGTGCACGCACACATACACAGGTACGTGCCTCGAGCTTACACTATTTGAAACAAATGACAGTCGCGAAAAAACATCAAACTATACATTTTCAGAAATACTGACCTCTTACTGGTACTGTACAAAAAAAGCTATGCTTTGAGAGATTAGCTTATACTGGCAATGTATGGCTTGATCTGTCAATACGTAGACGCATGTCTATCTGTGCGTGTTTTCTTTCGGTGTACAGTCGATCTTCTGTCTTTTTCTATTGTATGGCTTTGTCCTGTTCATATAGGAAAGTAACGAGGTCTTGTTTAGACGTCCTCGTAACGAACTTAATGAGTCGTATTCACACCGAAATATGATAGCATTCTGGAATTAATTTTGAGCTGATGTTCATGATGTGGCATTGCAGATAGTAAGGTTCGGTGTGCTCTTTAAAGGCTGGACTAGGTTTTGGTGAAAAATGAACAAAGTAATTGTAACTAACAGTTTTATTCCTATGACAGAGTAATATGAAACTCTTCAGTATTTCGAAAAGGTTTAGAAACTGTGAGGAGTTATGGAAGGAGAAGCTGAAGCTGAAGGAGAAACTGGTCGTAACCTATCGGTTTTAACGTTTTCAGTACAGTCAAGAACAAAAAGTATCATAGTTGTTATACTTACATCATCACCAGAACCAGATATCTCAGCGACTACACCTGGAGTGCCAGAAAGACCTGGTGTTCCCGGTGGTCCAGGTGGACCCGGTGGACCTCTGATTGATTCCCCTGGAGCACCCTGTATATAGAAATGAGTATTATTTAGGTCATCAATCTGTCCTAAGAAAAAAACCAAGTTGAACTTTATGAATGTGAATGTTGTTGTATTTTGTTATTTTTTTTTTTAGTATTCTTTAAATCGTTGTTCGATTGTGTATGACGATTGAAGAAAAAGATATTGGGTGTATTTTTTACAGTCCATATTTAATTAACTTACTGTTTTAGGTATTTAATTAAAATTCCTATCTACATGTATCATTAAGATCCATTATTTTGACACAAGAAAGTAAAGTTACCAAAATTTTTATACCAGGGACATACAGGGTGGTATATTCACCCCCTAGCACTATAGTTAAGGTAAGCAGCAGTTCCAAGTGCGTACACAGAGCGTAGGGTCGTGAACATCAGCAAACACATCGTTAAGGGCGACAGAATGGCCTTATATCATTCTGTTAGTGGAGTGCCTACGGGGCCGCCTAAGGAACGTATGATTTTTGAAGGAAGATTAGGGTATTTTTCACTCTATAAAGAACCGGAGATCGGACACTGACTTATCATTGAGTGATGTATCTCGCAGTGTTTGGTGTCCGCAATTTGTCCGTACCGGTTTGGAAAAACTAACTACGGATATTATAACATAGCCTTATATCATTCTGCTACAAGTGTGTTTTCTTAAAGGATTTATGATTTTTGATGAAAGATTCTTTACTCTATAAAGACCTGGCAGTAGATACTGCACTGACAAATAATTCAGAAAAGACAGTATCTGCTACGTCCCGTAAAAAATTTTTTTTTGAAAGGTCACATCATTATTATAATATTACGTATTTATACACGGTGTAAAGGGACCCTTCATGAAGCCGTCAACCAAGGATCAAACTAAGTAACCTTCTAGACTTTTTTTGGAGTAAACAATCACTTTTTTACGGTAAAACTCAGTGTAACGCACTCAAAAAAATGTGCTAATTAATGAATTATATAGTAAATGAGCCATGGAGGTATTTAAGTAAAGTTACAACTTTAAAAACTAGTTTTTTTTTAAAGTGAAATAGTTAGAACTTTGACCTCTGATAGCTCCGCAACTAGAAGGTTCCTAGATATGACTCATAACAAAAAAATATCGCAATTATGGGGCGAACAAGTGCCTTTCAGCTTCGTTAAGGGTCTATTTACACCCTTTATAACACACTCTTAACAAGATAGTGAGGGGAGTGAACAGTATGTAAGATTGTGACGATAAGCACACACAGTGGTAATGTACGACACGACATAATAGCCTGGTGACACTTGAGTTCCTACGGCACCCATGTCGAAGCGACGCGCAACGTATAATTTTTGATGAAAGATAATAGTATTTATCACTCTATAAACTTGCTCTACTGACATTATTACATATTTATACATCCTCAACATGATAGTTAGGGGTGCGTAACAGTTTCGAGTGTGAACGAAACCCTTCACACCGAGGGTTCTGACGATAAGCAAACACGGTGTTAAGTGTGATATAATGGTATCTTCATCATACTGTCATAGAACTTCGAACTTTGTTACTATGGGGGAGGAATGAAGTTAAGTGACAGAATTTATTTGTAATAGTAGAATCAGTTTATAGCCTATAAACTAATTCTATAATTACAAATAAATTCTGTCAGCATTCCTGACGGAAGTGAATGCATACTTATAAATAATAGGTAGGCATTCACTTCCATCAGGAATGTTGTTATTGCTACCAGGCGATCAACTCTGTCATATAAAATATGAGCTAATATTTTGATCTAATCCTAAAGATTCTGCAAAAAAAAAAAAAAAAACATAAATTATGTTAAGTTTGCTAAAAAGACACACTTGTAGTGGAAAAACAGATCGAAGTGGAAAAGCTAGAGGAGGCCATTACTCCTGATGACGTATGAAGGCATCTATCTCCCTAGGTATCTATCTCAACTCGAACCTAGATTCTTAAAACTAATAATACCTTAACAACTTAATATAAGAAACCTACTAAATCACATACTAACGGAAGGTACACATTAAGACATGTGGTATGGAACAAATAAAGGCGTATTTATTATAATAGATACACTTTCTACAAAGATATAATCTATCAATTCCACACTTTGGCATATACAGGGTGGAGGTGACACCGGCAAAAAAACAGTCACGTATTCAGTACCTCATTCTGAATCCCCAAGTAGAAATATTTCATTGGTATTTAAAAAAAAAAAAAACAGCTTTTCAATTCATTTTGACCATTTTGTGTAGGTATTGGACTTTTGTAGGAAACAGCTGTTTTTTTTTTAAATCATAACTACCGGTGAAACATTTCTATTCAGAATGATGGTTCACACAATCCATGCATCTTTTCTTTGGCCTTCCTCTCCCTCTCCATCCATCAACACACTCTTTTAGTCACATGAGATTAGTACCTTCTCAAGACGTGTCCATACCAGAAGTCTTTTCTGTAACTGGCGAAACTTTTAAGTTTTAACTTAAATTTAGAGCACCCACGAATAATGTAGCTTTCTGCTAGTGAAAGAATTTATACGTGGTAATCGTTTGTGTGTCGATGTATTCCAACCTGTATACTACCTAACATTGTTGCCATAACCATCAACATATCCATACGCATATGTCCAATGCACCTAAACACAATTTCTATAGCAGGACGGGGGCAATAAATCGAAAGACAAACAATGGCCGACCGCCTTTTGTATGAAAACGTCCCGCAATGTGTTACCGATCACATATTTGTTTATAATAAATGGTTATATTGTGAGGCGTTTCGGAATTTAAATGGCGTTTTAAATCTATGACTCTTTTGTTTGAAAAATGTTAATCGCTCTGAAAAATGTCGTTTCAGTGCGATTAACATTTTTCAAACAAAAGAAAAGTCAAATGCTTAATTTAATGCTGAACTAGGAATGTTTTGAATGTTTTAAAAGTGTGTTTGGAATATTAGTACACACGGCGACACATCAAGCTTTACATTTCCAGTATAACAAGGCCTCGCTTTGTATAGGTTTCCCGTACAATGAGAGCTCCTCATAAACTGGTTTTGTATAGCTATTGGTCGTCGTGCGTACTGTGTGAGATTGACGATGACGAAATGTACAAACTCATTTTATGTACTATCTGAAATATTGAACAGTTACTTATTAAAAAATTTCCCATTCTGTCACCCTATTTATAAGTTTTATGTTGTAAAACCTGTAATTTGTATGGTATATATGTTACCGGCCAAACCCGATTTCAGGCCAAACTAGTTTGTCCTAGGCCAAACCAGTTCACGTGTTTATCGTGTCAGGATACACTAACAGAAACAAAGCAATTACAATGCGCCCAACTTTGCTGTGGGGCTCATCGGCCTTCTGTGCGCTTTCGGCTCGCGCGTGGTGGGTCACAGTTCTAACCTAACCTAACCCATTTAGTCAAAGTGCCTGGTTTGGCCTAGGACAAACTAGTTTGGCCTGAAATCGGGTTTGGCCGGTAACATATATAATAAAGAGTATTCTATCAATCTATATTACCACATAAGTAATTATAGATTTATTATAATTAAAAAATATAATTAGTCAAACATCTTGCCCTTGGTCCACGTTCTCCTTTCTCGCCTTTCATTCGTAACGAATAGCCTGAAAATAAAATAAAACAAATTATTTAAAACAGTCCTTCATAAATTTTAAAAATAAATATCAAAATTAAACCAAAGAGGATTAATTTTATTTCTATCATACAGACAATAGACATTCCTCAAACAATTGATTGATCGATTGACCTCTAGGGTCTGTCGTGATTGAAGAGTGCTTAACAAGGACTAATAGAGTATTCATTGACACCTTCCTTATTTTATATATTACGACACCGTGGTGTCTAAAATATGTCATTTTAGACACCACGGTGTCGTTTCAAGACAATGTCACACTAGCCGTGTTAAGTTCAACAATACAAGGTGGAAAGGCTAAAACGGTTACCACGTATTCAGTAAGAACTTCATTCCGAACCCGGGTTCAGAATGATGAAAAATGTTCATGTTATGCTGCGGAATAAGGAAATTGTTGTGAGGAAAGTTTTGAGTATGAATGAGGATGAGTAGAAGAGTAGAGGAAGATGGGCAGCGAAAGGATGATATGGAAAGGAGGTTTCTTCAGATGAATGATGGAGTATGGAAGAAGAAGACGTGCTATGTCGACCCCAAATAAATTGGGATTACCGCAAGAGAATGGTGACAAAATTTTCAATTTCTACAACTGTCAGACTGATGTTTCTCTATGCAAAACTAATGAACATCACATCATTAATGTAAAGAAAAAGAGAGCATTTACCTCCATCTAATCCTGGTGGTGGTGGTGGAAATGGCGGTATGGTACCATACCTTCCTGAACCTTCAGAATCACCTTCCTCCTGGTCAACCTGCGTTCAACAACTGATTATTACGAGACTGAACAATAAACAGCGTCAACTGATGCTGTTATGGGCACATTTTAGGTGAGGTTAAACATGTGAGTAGCTATTGTTAGTCAGTGCAAATTATTGTTAGGCTGATTTTGTACTACTGGTGTAAGGCGCGATTTATACAGAAACGGCATAAGGTGAAGGCGCGGCGCAGGCGCAGCGCAGGCATGATAACGCTTCAAAACGTTTTCATACATAATGTACGTAGGCGACGTGTCGTGAATTACACTCAAGCGGCGCGGCGCAGTTACGCCGTTCTTTCGTTTCCTTATAAATTACACGCCTGCGCTGCGTCTGCGCCGCGCTTTCAACTTACGCCGTTTCTGTATAAATCGCGCCTAAGGATATGCAAAACCACTTTTCAATCGACTTAAAAAAAAATATGAACCACCAGGTTGTGTATTCCACCAGCAAATTTAAAAAAAAACGTATTTTCACCGGTTTCGCCGTAATTACTGGTCGATGAAAAACTTTGTTTAGGGACCTTATGAGTATCCTCTATAATAATATGCATTTTTACTTCTTCGTCTATGTGCACGATGTGCTAATATTTTCTTATTTATAACAATGTAAAATTGATACTTGACAGTCTCCGACTTTCGAAAGTATAGTAATTTTCAACATTTAGTGTTTTTTTTTGGAAATCTGTTATTTTTTTGGAAAAATGTTTTTTTTTCTGTTTACGAAACCCCAACAACTAAAATAAGATGGGAATTCTCATGCCCATTTTCTACCCAAATTATGCACACTCAGCTTTCTTAAAACCAATTTAATTTAAATCCCAAAAACAATTATTCGAATGTGAATTCCAGATAAGGTGATGAAAATTTTAAATTCAAATCTCATCAAAATCAGGGTAGCCATTTCTGAGGTTACATTGGTTTGGTACACATTTGTGGACACCTCCTTTTACTAATCTTCTGATTACATAGGACAGGGTATTTGCGTGTTCAAATATTCACGACGAATAAATATTAACCCCGCAATTAGTGACGGGTTATACAGAGTAAATATGAAGATTTATCTTTGAATTAATGCAGTAGGATTTCCTTGGGTTAAGATGTTAGTAAATAGTGCCGTATGATTAATATGCAGTAGGGTTTAATTTGCTTTGGTTTTAGCGTGTTTTGTTGTAGAATGGGAAGCTGGTGAATAGGTGTTATTGTTGGATGTTATTGTTAAGCTAACAATAACATCCAACAATCCTAGGTCAAGCCTAGGTCAGGTGGTAGAGGGCTGTTGTGATACACAGAGAAATATTAGTGACCATAAACGAGGTTTAACTTAAAACATAAGTAAGTACAATATTATGTTGTTAATTCAAGCTAACTGTTATTATACTCGTATCCTACCTTTATCTATAGCAAATTATCTGTAGATACTAACTGCAGCCATACATTATACAAATAACTATAATTCAGCAAATAGTTTTTTTTTTATAATCCGGTTTTTTATTTGTTTTTTTTTAAATTCTACTTATATAATTGGAGCCATATTTATCCATTTTTAGGGTTCCGTACCCGAAGGGTAACAAACGGGACCCTATTACTAAGCCTCCGCTGTCCGTCCGTCCGTCCGTCTGTCTGTCAGCGGGCTATATCTCATGATCCATAATAGGTAGTCAGTTGATATTTTCACAGAATGTGTATTTCTGATGCTGCTACAACAACAAATAATAAAAACAAATAAAAAATTAAAGGGGGCTCCTCTACTACGATAGTACGGAACCCTTCATGCGCGAGGCCGACTCGAACTTGGCCGGTTTTTCTATGAATCCTACTTACGTAATTGGAGACATATTTTCCATTTTTATTCATCATGTACGTAATCTAACCAAGCTTCCATATAAATTTTTCGCATTCATTAAAAAACCCCCTTAAAACTTGCAACTAAAAATCCATCCATACAAACGACTGCCATCTTGTTACACGAATTACGCGAATTCCGCTTTGACTATTGTGTCCCGGAGTACGCAGTTACTTATTCTGCAAACACGAGGGTCGTTAGCGTACGATAGCGGCACAAGTGTCGCGAACAAAGGTTCCGAGGAAGTTTCTACTTATCAATGTTGGGATATGTCGGGCTTTGATTACCGAATCTTGGGGAGTGGGAAGTCTTGCTGGTTCTGTACGTATTAAGTTGTAGGTATTTTGACTGGTAAAGATCATTTTGGTGGTGTTTTGGTTACTATTAGTGCTGGCCGAATGAGTGCTGGATTTTTTTTTAATTTTGTATCTAGCCCGCCACAATATTCCCAAACCTCTGCAACTCCTGAAAGCCAGAATTAACAGTGGCGACCACCAGAAAAGCGCCGAGACTATGAAGCTAAAGCTAAGCTAAGGATAGACATAATGGCATGAGTGCTCGGATTGAAATCATCAGCATATGAGGTTCCTACTGCTGGGACACCTCTTTGTCAAATTCCTCCTCTCTGTCAGAGAGAGTGCGCCAATATCCAACCACGTGGGTCCAGCGTGGTTTCGTGGATGTCACATGTTTTAAGGTTTCCTATAAATATTTTTCTTCAAGGTGCAGAAAAATGTGCATATTCTTATTACATTTACACTGGTATTGTAACACTCAGCGTCGGTACCGTGGTTTATCTGAAGTTGATATCTAATGCGGAGTGTAAACACGACAGTATGATGCAGTTTCACTTGACAATGCGACATCGATACAGTACGCTAAGGGTGCGGTTTGGGTGCACTAAAAAGCGATTACGTCGAAAGAGATATGTGACGCGACGGTCGGTTTGTAGATTTTTAAAGATTGTTCTAGAAGTTTTAGATTTTTAGCAACTATGAAAAGTTTGGTCATCAATAAGGTTTGGGAATTTTCTAGATATAAATTAAGAACAGAATTTCAATGACTATGATTGTTATTATAATAATTATTATAGTCATCTACTTATGTAAGGTGACTTGATAGTCTATTCCATCACATATAAACTAAAAGACATTCAGGTTAGACCCTGTTTTGTGTGTCTGTGAGCCATTACTTTCAAATTCTTCGATCCAGGGCCAAAGGGTCGTTGGTTTTGTCCAGCTTGTCTCGCCATCTCCTGCGAGTTCTACCGCGTCGCCTTCTGGCTGTGTCAGGGCTCCACGTCATGGTTATTTTGACCCACAGCTCATCGGTCACGCGGCAGACATGGCCAACCCAGTCCCAATTTAGCTTAGGAACTTTTTGAGTAACGTCAGTTATTTGTGTTTTGGAGCGCAGTGTGGTGTTGCGTACACGCTCGGTAACTTTGACGCCTAGGATACTGCACTCCATTGCACTTTGGCAAACCTTGAACTTGGACTTTTGAATGTTTGTCAAAGACCAAGTCTGGGATCCGTATTATGAGATTTCGACGCCTATTGGAAAAAAGTCTAGATTCCTATAAGATCTAAATGTGCGGCATAGTTTCAGCAGTTTACCACTCCGATCCAGCCTTTCCCTTTACTGCCCTCTTCAGCGACGCCCTAAGCCGAGGCTCGTACCTCACAGGGGGTGCCCTTAGTGCATTGCCGCTTAGTTCATAAGTTTTTTGGCCCTGGCTGAATGTCTTATACTCGGGGCACCCACATGATAGTCCGGTTAAGCAGAAGCCAGCCTCATGGTTGCCCTGCGAGATGCCATATAAAACAGCAACAGTTGATTTTTTTTTTTTAAATATGCGAAAATTGTTTACTCTGGTGATTCTAGAACCCTTTAGCAAATTCAAGGTAATAGATTGATCATCGACCTCCCTCATACCTGTATATTTTACTTCTCCGCTCCCCTCACTAAGTCCTCACCCCATATGATTGCAATCCGATGTCCCAGTACCGACTACCGAGTTTGTTTACGATATGGCTGTTTGCTTGGCAGTGTCAACGTACAACTGAGGTTAGAAATCATCTGATCTAGATCGGTCGCATGTCAAGTGGATATACAGGCTATGTCCGTGTTGGTAGATAGCTGCTTTATGTCGCTAGTTCACAATGTTTCTTTTGTTTTTGAGGATTGTAGTTATTTGTTTTTGATGTGAAACATCTATAAAACGTAAATTACATCTATGAGGAGCTCGTGGCTAAATAATAACAGCCGCTCGGGTCGATCTTTAGGTTAAGACGTGCTTACCTAGGTTGGTTTCTGAATGGGTGACCGCCCATTACACACCGAGTTTCCTCCGTGCCTCGGAAAGCACTTTAAACCGTTGTTCCCGGCTGTCATTTGTAGATCTTGACAGTCGTTTGGCAGTCAGTGGCCCAAAAAGTCTGACAACCAGTCTTACCAAGGGGTATCGTATTACCCAGTACTAACTGGGGTGTGGAGGTCAGATAGGCAGTCGCTCATGTGAAATACTGGTTTTCAGCTGCATCCGGTTAGACTGAAAGCCGGCCCCAATATAGTTGGGAAAAGGCTAGGCAGATGATGATGTGAAACATCTATAAGCGAGCCTTGGCAGTAAAACCGACTCGCAAGCCGTGACGGGAAATGGCATGACGCTGTCATGGCGTGATGCGCCCTCTACGTCACCGCTCTCGACTTCCTTGTAAAATCAACCTTTAAAATAAAGTTTGTTACATGAAATAGAATTGATTTAATTTAAGAAAATAAATTGGTTTTATTAACAAAACTCATTGTTTTCTTTATTTTGCTCCATATTTCGTTATAGGTTTTTATTTATTATGAATTTTATTATTAACATAGATGTTTCACATCTGCCGGTCGTCCTGTGACGACTTTTTTTGATTAAATGTGTGTGTCTTAATGAATGTACTTGTATTTACTGGGCCACCAACTCATAGTAGTAGGAACCGTGGGGTTTTAGTTGAAAACCCACAACCCCCCGTTCACCCCAGATGGAGCGATGAGGATGATCTATGAACATATTCCGATTAAAAAAAAAGTTTCAATTGGATGCACGTCAAGCTATAGTGGACATCAGATAGAAGTTTTTGTCTGTAGTTAACCGATCTAGGTTAAAGAAAAGCTCTCGAAAGCTCTCGTTAAGTATGTTTTAATTTATTCTTGCAGTTTGTTTGCTTTTCTTTGCGTTTGTAATTGTATTGATTTTTATTTAGATATTTTAAAATTGGTTAGGATTTCTTTTCTTTCTCTTATATAATTTTTGTTTTTTGACTGTCAAAATTCAATTAAAAAATAAGTAACGCAGACTGCATTAAGGACATTAGGACCAATAAAATAAATCCTTGAGCGTCTATTTGTGCCCATTTACTTAAGTAAACAAGTTTAATTTTGCGGGCAATTTATTTTATTGCCGCACATACCGCGTTAGTGGACTAGTGTCATTATCTCCCCGTTGCAATAAAGATCATCTCTGTCTTAAACGATGTCGATGACTTGAAGATAATTATTTATATTGTTCTTTCAGTTTTACTGAGAGAGTATTGAATGTTACTGTCTGTCTCGATTCTATTAGTGGTAGGTATAATAAGGTTTTAGTTAATATAATAAGGTTTTGTTTTCCTTATCCTACGCTCTCATACTTAAGTACAAATGCTGTGACATGATAATATTGTAACACCAAATGATTTGAAAAGAGTAACCATGGAGTTTCTTGCCGGTCCTTCTCCATAGGAAACGACCAACCCGAACCGTGCACCATTTTGTCGACGTTTTATAAGTGCCCTTCTAGGCCTATGTGAAATAAAATATTTTGATTTTGATTTTATCGAAGTTAGTTTTTTAGACCAATTTAATTCGAAATAATAAGTTCCTTTTTTAAAATATTTTTTTTTATTTTCGTTTGCAGTTACACAAAAGCTGTGTGTTTGTGCAATAATCATTGTATTGCAAAGTTGAACTTGACAATACTGAACAACAACAACCTTTGTTTTTTTTTTCTTTTTTGAAACAATTGCTGGTAGGTATGTGCTGTGTGAAGGGTGTGCAACTAAATTAATAATAGTTCGGTAGTAGGTATAATGCTGATTTTATTGATAAATGTGATAAACTCCTAAGTTATTTGTATTCCTGAGTATTATATAAAACGTGTTAGGATAGTGCAACTATTATTTTGTTAGTACATTATCATAATATTAGGGAAACAATGAACGGTGAATTAATTAGGACTTCACAATCACACCGTGTTAGTGACAGCATTTGGTGAAAAGCAATCAATTATAGTTTTTGTAATCACCAAGTAATTGTCAATGTCAATCTCGTCTCCATCGCCGGATTCCTGTCAAAACGTTGAAAATTGTACATTTCTGTGATTTCTGTGGAACAGATATCATGGCTGTGGCTTCAATTTGATAGAATTCAGAGGATTTATTACACAATTAAACTAATTATGGAAACTAGTTAGTACATTGCTAGTTAAAGAGATTTTTTGGAGAATATACATTTTGATCGATAGAATTTTGGAACGTTTAAAATCCATGAATTTAAAAAAGGAATAAAGAACACCAAGGCCCGCCTGCACCACAAATCACTAAATAAAAATCATTCTCTTTCTGTCAATCTTCCAAAGATGACACGAACCAAATGATATTCGACGTTTAGTGTTAAACAAATTCAGTGATTAATAGAGCAAGAGGCTTTTAAAAATAAAATTTGTCGTCTATAAGTTGATTTCAATATTCTAAATCCAAAAGAAAACAAAATAAGCTTACCTCAAACGTGTTGACACACTGCACTTCAGCCTGAGTCGGGGATCCATACAGCTTCAGTTCTTGGAACGCTCCCTGTACCACGAGAAACGTTAGCACTCGACCCAACGCCGGTCTCATATCGACTGATAATTTATCGACCGTTCAATTTTACCGTTTACACACATCATAATACTGGCACTTTCTTAGGGTTATCGCCTTTCAAATAAGGAACTACGGATAGAAGAATTGTTTGAACAAATGTTCCTGGCTGTTGATAAAAAAAAAATACGCAGTGCTGTAGAGGTTTTAATCTCCATAGTTCTTTATGAAGTTACTGGCATATGTATTATTTTCTACACCACGCTTCTTACCACATGATACATACTCAAGATGTAGAATATCGATTAAAAAAAAATACATTTGAATGTATCACTATATCTAAGATATGGAAGAGCGGAACCTTCTAACACAGGCATAATTTGCCTAAAAGGCGGCTCCCAACACAATTCATTGTATATGAAGCTTTTTGTGAAAATAAAAATATTTTTATTTTTTTCTTACAAAAGACTATTTTCGTATTAAGAAAAAAAAATAGAAAAAACATTGAACTGATAAAAGCTGATAGTGTATATCGAAGTAGTAGATTAGTGAGGTAAGGTTTTTCTTGCAATACTTATCTTAAATTAGTATCGAAAATGCTTTTCAGTAATAGTTAGATTTCGATACGAACGGTATTTAAGACGATTTTAAACGAAAAATCTCCCAAAATGATCGTTCAATTATAAACACTGAAAGAAGATTTCGTGTTCTATTACTAGATTTCTATTAACAGCTTAGAAGCACCATAAATAGCTTAATTCCTTTGAATTGAAATAGAATTCCGAGACGTTAATGAACGATCTACCTATTAGTTGAGTTTACGGTACCAAGTGAATTCGTAGAATTGAATATTGTTTCCTGTTAATTAAAATCTTTTTTACTTCAAGTAAAGGTAATGTAAGACGTAAGTACCTATTAGTACGTAGTACCTTTTATGTTATATACAAAACAAGCGAAGAAGAAGATTGCGGAACGAGCTGGATAAAACCAACGAGCAGTGGTCAACACTGGCCCTTGATGGGAACGCCTGGAAGTCATGGGGAGAGGCCCAGCAGTGGGATGACGCAGGTTAAGAGTAACAATACATGTGATTTACAAAGTGTAGGTCTACTATAGAGATTCTATATCGATAGCTTTGTCAACCGATTTAACTATTATATAATAAGTATTGTATAAGTTTACATATAATAAGTAACAGGATTATAAAGAACTGCATTTGGATATTGGTTTTTGAATAATTGAAAGAAAAAAATAGAAAAACGAATAAAGAAACAGTCAGCTCGAATAGCTGACTCTTTCTATTATTTTATTGATTCTAGGAATAAAACATTTTATTCGTATATAAAATACGTCTTTAACTGTAGTCTAGGTTTTATAATACCTACCCATATAATAAAATAATTTAGACAAATTGTTCATAGCTTCAAAACAACTTACAACTTAAATTATGTTATCAGTGATAGTGCCCAAAAAATATTTGTGAAAGTCGAACCAATTATTTCTTAATTAGTATGCACTTAAATGTCAAATTACCAAAACTTTTAAATACTAATTTAAACTTCTTATTTTACTTTAGATTCTAGAAAAAGTTAGGAATACAAACGATCTGTTTGATGAGATCGCTTTCAACAACTAAGTAATTGGCTGTAAAAATAATTTACATCAATTAAAACTTCTTGCTCTAAAAAGAAAAAAATAAATTAAAATTTAGTTTTAAAACTGCAATGCTGCTAGCTTTTTGGGTACATTTTCTGTTGCTCCCATGCGGACGATTTTTTAAACCCCGTGTTAATATATCGTTTTAAGTCTATTCAATAAGCTTGAAAATTGTGTTATTTATTTATCTATAAATTAAACTTTAAAACTTGTTAAAAACAATTACAGATATCATTTAATGTAACCTCAACACTTTTAAAAACCACAGATCATTAACCTTCTACGTGAAACTGAAGAAATAAAACGCAAACCGGTATTGCCAAGCTGCGTCCACGCATGCAGCCGATCGCATGCGCCGCGATGCACTAAATTTAAAACGGAGCAACCCAAAGGATAAGGTTAAACGACCATTTCAACTTGACTCTTGAATTTGCTACGTTTGTTAAGTGAATTCCTGAAAAAAAATTATTTGGTTGTAAATGTGGTAATTGGTGTCTGTAAGTTAAGGAGCTTATTCAGAAACGTTAAGGAATTATTAACGTATACAACGTCTCTTTTATCCTGAACCAGCGTTTATGAATAAAACCCTAAAGCTTTAAGAAGGCATATAGTCTCTTAAAACATTTTAGGTACATTGAAATCGTTGAGTTGTAATTAATATTTCAAATCAATAACATTTTAAAAGTTTCAGTCGTTTATAACGAAAATAAAATACTTTATTCCAATGTTAATTGTAATCAAACAACATTTCCAAACAATAATTGGCTGTGTTAATTTTAAAGGTACAAATTAAAACTATCGCTAACATTTTAATAAATTGCTAACTAATTTTATTTTACAAATTGATTTAAGTTTTTTTTTTTGTTGATTGTATTTTTTTATAAGCAACGAGTTGAACCAGAAAATCAAAAGGCCTAAAAATAATACATTCATTTCAATAGATGAAACTTTCAATTGAAACTGAAAAGCCTTATTTGAAACAAAACTGAATACCGTGGGCACTTTCCGTCAGCGCCATCTAGTTGCCGAAATTCATTACGGTAGAACTAAAGTCCCCAGTTCTATTCAGCTGCATATCTCTTTGTCGAAGTACTAAGTTCTATTCACGGGTAGCGCGATCTAATTACTGCTGCTTGTCAGAATTGAAGTGTGAAAGGCCGTATTTTGATGTCATGCGAAATAATGACGAGTGTTTGGAGTGTTTTGCTGCAATGACGTATATAAGGTCTAACTATTCGTACACGAAATATTTTCAGAGAATCACCCAACGGCTATAATAACGAAGCCATTCCAAGGGATTTTTTTTTTATTTGAGTATATTTTTATATTAAATAAATAATTTAAAATTACTTAAGCCACAAAATAAATACTGGCTCCTTATTTTTGAACATCCATTACGCTAGTTTACTACGTCGTATTTACCCACTGTCATTGTTACAATATGGGAGTAAAGGTTTTATGCAAAAAGTCTCAAAAATTTTTAGAATTATTATAATTTCGAAAAATAGAACACTCAGATAATTTTTCTTTTCGTTGCTATGGCGACTTTACGACTTATAGAAGTTACTCTTAAAATATTTCGTGTATGAAAAGATAGACCTTATTTGTATAGACTAGTCATTGTTTGTGAATGAATCAGTTCGCCATCAAACCACTTGAAGATCTTACTACCTGTCGATAAAGCTTTTAGTAATAATAATGTGTGTTTGATTGATTGACTGCCTCGTTGGTCTAGTGGTCGCCAGCGTGACTGCTGAGCATGAGGTCGTGGGTTCGATTCCCAGGTCGGGCAAAGTGTTATTGGGTTTTCATCACGAATTTCTCAGTAGCAGCCACGGAGCCTTTATCTGTGCCCGATTGATGGTAATAGGCTCGCCCTCTTTTACATGGGACTTAAACATAACTGAAGAAATGTGGGTGAACTATTAGGTTCAGCTCTGCCTAACCCTTCGGGGATTAAAGGCGTGATGTTATGTTATGTAGATTGATTGGCTTTTGGGTGTATTTATTGGTAAAAATGCATTGTAAAAAATGTTGTTTTCCACTGCTTGTAACTAGGTATATAAGGAACAGCAACATAATGAAGTTAATGACTTGAATCAAGTCAAATCTAAGAAGAAGTTTAATTATTTTTCAGAAGGCAAATAGTTCTTATTAAATTATAAAGTGAACATAAACTATAAACGAACTACCAAACTTCTTAACTGTCACATTTTTCATAAAATGAAATAAATAGGCACAAAGCAGAGCACAGCAAGACGGCACTCGCAATAAACTAGGCTTTAACACACAATAAAGCGGGTAGGTAATGTTCAGCACATTTCTTACTCTGAATACCGCATACGACTTTATGCCATATTTCTCGACCACTTTGAGAATAGCTCCCTGGCATTCGTTAGCTAATAGAACATTAAAGCTTTGTGCTAGCAGTTCTGTCTAGATATTGTGTCTGTCGGTGTTAATTAAATGCTCGCAAATTGTCGACGATCAAAATGAGGTCTTGTTTTGGTATGAAAATGTGTTAGTTGGCTGGTGACCTATATTATATTTCTAGCTTGGATAAGTACGTCAGCCGATTTTGAATTTGGAACTTTAAGGCGTTTTTCGTTTATAACTTCGGACAATGCAACTTGCGTCAAGCGACGAGCGCTCTTCACTTGTTTTCATTCGTCACTGCAGAGGCGTGGCCAACAGGTTACAGACCTAGCGTACGGCAATAAAGTCAAGCAAATTCCATGACAGGGCTAGCAATAATAACTGTACCAGGATACCCAGTTAAGAAATAGTATGGAAACCAACTCGGTAAAGCGTCGCATCGCAACAAAACCCTACCGGAAAATCTATACAAAAATGTCGATGTAAAAAATGTTTTAATTAAAAACACAGTGAGGCCAAAAGTGAGTTTGTCGGGCTCACCTCCATTTTCATGACACCAAAAGCCTGGACTGAAAGTAATTCCCGAATGCGGCCATTTTTATTTTCTGTACAGGTAAACATATTTTTTTCGACGGTTCACATCGGAAAACCGGACGGAAGATCGGATAGCGATGACGCTCAGTCATTGATAGGTATAAATGTAATGAAAATTCCGGGAAATATGCGTGCTAAGTTCCTTTCTGAGTTATTTGAATTTTTAATGAATCTGGTGTCTTTTTGGCTTAACACAACACCATAAAAAGGTTAAATATGAATCGCTTTTTTTGGTCGAGATTGCCTCTTTGAAGAAAATTTTTATTTGTGAGTTATCATTTCTCACTTATTCTTTTAGAGGAGCTCGTGGCTAAATAATAACAGCCGTTCGGGTCGATCTTTAGGTTAAGCCGCGCTTGCCTAGGTTGGTCCGTGGATGGGTGACCACCCATTACATACCGATTTTCCTCCTTGCCTCGGAAAACACGTTAAGCCGTTGGTCCCGGCTGTCATTTGTAGATATTTCACAGTCGTTACAGGTCGTGACAGTGGCCCGAAAGTTTGACAGCCAGACTTACCAAAGGATGTCGTATTACCCAGTACTTACCGGGTTGTGGAGGTCAGATAGGCAGTCGCTCCATGTATAATACTGGTATGGACTGGAAGCCGACCCCAACATACTTGGGAAAAGGCTAGGCAGATGATGATGCAGTTATTATTTCTTACGTAATTTTAGGGTCTATGCAGATTATGGGTGCTTAACAATGAACAAGTCTAGAATACATTAATTTCCCAAAAAAATTCAGCCACCAAGCCGTACCTACAAGCCCCCATTCTATTACATGAGGTCAAAACGTTAACCATTTAATCGAGTATTCGGCTTCTAATGAAAAACGACCCTGCTGGTCGATCCAACCCTGGCGATAATAGAATGCCCGAATAATGACCAATAGCCCTGCCACGCAAAAATAACGCTAATTTTTATAACAACATGATTTATTAGAGCTTAAACGGATTTAGGACACCTCGTGTAAAATCACAGCATAGACGGGCCGTGTAAATAAAATTGATAGCCTCACATGAGAACATTTTCTAGTTGAAAAATGTATTTTTAACTTAGAATGACGCAGGTGAAAATTTGTAAAAGAAAAATTCACCTTTGATTTATGTAGTTCAACTGTAATGTACTAAAATTAAAGTTGAAAATGTAATCTCACTTTTGGAACGTGTTTTGCGTTATGGCTGCAATGAACATGAGTTCATATATCATTGCAAATACTAGCAGTAAATAATGGACTCTAGGAGTCATCTCACTAAATGCATTTTTGTACTTTAGTTTTTGTTTTTGAGAACGTAACTTGGCTTTACTTTGAAAAATTGTGCAAATAATGTCTTTAGTTTTCTGAGATTTTGTTATTATGCTCTTGGACATATTATCGAAATAACTGTATCCATCCTAATCGGGCGCCTAAGTATTTGTTCCTTTTTACCCGACTACGGCGAAGCCAAATGGAAAGGTTATAATTTTAGCAGTCTATGTATGTTTGTATTTACCAATGTTCCTCCGTAGCGCCTAAACTATTCATCCGATTTTGATGAATAAGGTGTCTATCGATTCGTTATTATGGTCCGAGTAACATAGACTACATTTTATCCGACTTCAACAATAAGAGGAGTCGATTTTACCTTGTAAACCCCGATTTTAATTAGAGCGTGATTTTTCAGTAGTTGGGTTTTTTAGTTGTAGTATATACAACACAAATTCTTGTTTTTTTTCTTCAACATAATATGTTCAATAATCCGCTATCTACTTACTATCACGTCCACACTACCAAGTACATCTAAAAAACTACCATTACCGATGTAAGCCTTTAGAGACCTCACCAGCCCACAAGAGCCCTTTTTGTTAACAGCCTCCAACTTTTTCTACCGCATATAGGGCTACAAATTGTTATGGCCAGTATGTAGCGCCCGATAACGCGTAGTTACTCCAAACTAGACGATTCGGGTATGCGAGACAAACTCTAGTAATGACACTTCATATCCTCTAGATTGTGCTAGGAGTAGGTGTCATAAAGACCTTGGATAGGCCTACAAATCATAGAAAATGTCTCTGCGGTACCTTTGGGACTAGTGATGAAGTTAGAATTCTGAGGACATTAATTGGATAGTCATATGAGACTTCAGCATAATTGGTAAGGTGAATGTATATTCTATTCCATATTCAAAATATTTGCCAGATGCTGTTATTTCGTTGACCTGTTGGTCTTGTGCCTGATCTCTCTCCAGCCTTGTCGGATTGCTGTCCCATTGAACTATGAGAGTTAGGGGAGACAAAGTGCATCTTTATATTCAATATAATAATATATCCCACGCCGGTCAGGAGGACCATTAATATAGAAAACTTTATCTAAAATAAAGATAATTTTCCAAACCGACATATTTTTTTCAGGTTAGAAAGGTAAAATTCTACCACGTCCACCCACGGTCGACCAGTTTTCAACTTTATTTTCAAGTCCATAAGGGTGAAAAATGGTCGACCGTGAGTAAGCGCGATAGTACCTAGCCTACATCTACCGGGGAAAACGATTATATGTTTATGATGAATGTTGTGTGTATTCATCGCTTTGGTGAAAATGTTTTGAAGTATACTCAATGAAACTCCGATACCTTGAATAGCGTAAGTACTTCATAAGAACTGTGGGTGGTGAGTTGACTTCGATATTCGCGGAATCTGAGTATATTTGTAAATGTTAAACTATATTATTTACGCCACGTTTAAACTGCTTTTAGCACTTTTCTTTTTTGGACATTATTTTTATACTTTAGGCTTAAAGCTCTTCTTTAACTCTCCAAACTTTGGCCACCCACTGCTGAGTGTAGGTCTTTTCGTTTTGGTGATTTTGTGACTGTCTTTTAACCGTCTAACCATTTTTTAACAGCGTTCCATTTTTGACAATTATTTGAATATGGAAAAGTCACTATCAATTTTCAAATACCATACCATAACATTACGCCTGTAATCCCCGAATGGTTAGGCAGAGGTGTATCCATTAGTACACCCACATTTTGCCAGTTATGTTAAATTCCCATCCAAGCCTATTGCCATCAACCGGGCAAAGATCTGAGAAATACCTAATGGAAAACTCCAATAACATATTGCCCGACCCGGGAATCGAACCCAGAACCTCTTGCTCAGAAGTCGCGTTTGCGATCACTAGACTATCGAGGTAGTCATTTTCAAATACGTTCAGCGCTTTTTTGTGGTGCCAGCGGGTATAAATCTAAATCGCTTTCTGATCTTAAAGAAAATGCGTTCAGCCCCACATTTAAACAAACTCAGGTAGTTGTGCCCCCTCAATATTTCAAGGATCTAAGAATCCCATTAACTCGCTGGGAGCACGTGAGGGATAAACGAAAGAAAAGACAAGATTGAATAGGCTATCTTTTCTCAACCATTTGCAAAGACATGCGAATGCCATTAATTTTATACCTCGTCGGCACTTTAGGAGTGTCACGTCACAGGTAGCCAATAAATTCGGAGCCATAAATCTTTTTTAACACTAAACTGAGACAGGTCAAAGTAATTTGGTGAAATGTAATAACGTTGTAACGTAAAAGTGCGGTCATTTCGGTAAGAGCCGGTTTTACGGAAGGCTTTTCCGGTTCGGATTGTACCGCTTTATCGCAACTATCGCCGTTTTACGGTTTAATGGAACTTAAATATTATTAGGAGGAATGAACTCGTTGTGGGGTAATCTGGTGCTAATCACCTCAGCTGTATTAGGTGTAAAATACACACATGACATAACATCACGCCTGTAATCCCCGAAAGATTAGGCTGAGTTGTATCTTGGAATACACCCAAATTTCGCATGTTATGTTTAAGTCCCATGTAATAGGGGACGAGACTATTACCATCAACCAGGCACAAATTCAGACTCCGTGGCTGCTACTGAGAAATTCCTCATGAAAAAACCCTATAACACTGTGCCCTTATGCTCAGCAGTCGCGCTTGTGACCACTAGACCAAAGAAGCAATGTAAAATAAATTAGGTTCATAAAAACCAGTGTTGAACAAGAACGATTACAAATCTACAATAGGATTGAGTTTCATTGGGTATTTCATTTAGTTGTTCGTTTATGTTTTGTTTCAGGGTGTTCTTCATCCCCCATAGAAATGGGAGGATCCTTTGACCAGATGGGTGTTATGTCTGGTGAGCTACTGCGCGACAGTTGTTTTCGGGTTCTTCTATATAGTCTTAAGTCGCGGTTAGTTTGCTTGCGCGATGTAGGGATTAGATGTACCTATTTCGATGATTTAGTTCATTCTCTGTGTCATAGATGGCGCTGTTGTACTTTTTGTTCTATGTTGCTGTAGTACTCTTTGTAGTGTTGCCACATGTTGATTAAGGTATCTTAATTATAAACGAAAAATAAGTTGTTTGGTCATCAACTGTCATTGGGAACTCAAATAAAAATCACATTTCAATACCTTTTTCTTCAATATCACGTTTTCTTATTTAGTTAGTATTTTAACGAAGCTCACATGTTCAACTGGTTGTTAATTAATCCAGATGTTAAAACGCATTTCTTTTTTTAAGTAAATATTTTTTTCAATAATTGTATAATTCAATTTTCTTTCATATTATATACTTACGTGACCAACTTCCACAATCTGAGGTGACGACGTCTGACTATACTTCTCCGCCAGAGCATAGTGATGTTCCTTCTTCTTATCCAAGAGTCCGAGAGTCGATACCACGGCCAACACTATGCCCATAGCCACTAACAGGAACAGCGAGCAGATACAACACTTCGATTTCCTCGACACTACCATCGCCATTTTAAAAAAGTTTACAGCACTTTTATATTACAAAGTTTCTTTGGCACGAATCAGTCTTTTATTTTGTTACACTATTTCACTTATATGTACATTTAACTATAGAACTAAACACTCTGTAATGTGAAATGGCTAAGGAAAGGTAGAACCAAAAACAAAAGACGGCCGTTCAAAGGAAAACACTGAATTGAAAAGCGAACGCGCCTTCATCGCGTGGAAACGCGTAGGAAGATCGTCTGTTTAGTCTATTACTAGGCATTTAGTTTCCTACAAACACATTTGCAAAATATCATGAAATTACCTAACAAACGTACCTAATGTTAGGTACCTACCTAACACGAATATGAAGGGTTGTTATTAAAAAAAACCAGCCAAGTGCGAGTTGAACTCGCTATTTCGAGTAAACTGCTAGGTTTTGATTCTCTTGTGAAATCCCAAAATATTCCACAAAACGGTTATATCTTTTGATCGCGTTGACTTAAAAGTTTGACGGATTTTTTCACAGCTGCAAGAAACTATAGACCCGAGTTGATATAAATTTTAACTTGATACCGCTACGCGTTCCTAAGAAAAGGGTCTTGACAGACACACAGACAATCTACAAAATGATCCTATAAGGGTTACGTTGTTCTTTTGAGGTACGGAACCCTAAAATGGTTGCTTAGAATGCTAAAAACGAACATACAAGGCATAAATCTTCGGTAAGATTATTACCTTTATTTTAAGGTACTAATAGAGCGAGTTTGAGGATGGATGGATATTTGATATTTTTTCACGCGAAAACTGCTGAACGGATTTGCATGTTTGGCACATATATATAGTTTAAAACCTGAATTAACATATAGGATACTTTTTATCCCGGTAGTATGATCACGTGGGACAGTTATCGAACTTTACCCGGACGAAGCCGCGGGCATAAGCTAGTGTTGTGTAATTGTAAGGTAGAAACCCGACCCAAAACTGCCTTGGTCTAGGATAGTGGTCGCAAAAGCGACTGCTGAGCAAGAAGTCCCGGATTGGATTCCCTGGTCGGGCAAAGTGATATTGGATATTTCCATTAAGAATTTCTCAGTAGCACCAGCGGAGCCTAAATTTGTACCCTGTGTGGTATAGGATCGCGCCGATCGCCCCCACAGATATACAACATGTAACATAATTAACGCACATCCTGAAATTACTTTGTTCAGAATCTTTTACTGAATCGATTTCTATAATTTTTATTATAGGTATTTTTTTTTTCCAAAAATAATTAAAACTACGTAAATTACAGTAAAAACTCGTTAACTCGTTTCGAACGCGAGCGAATACCTACTAGGCTAACAAGACCCTCATACCTACGTGTGCGACTGTCTGCGTTCCTGGATTTGTACTGTGACCACAACATTCTTCAATCAATAATCAATGCTCATATATGTTTAACTAAAAATTCAGTGTTTGTATTATGATTATAACATAATATACTAATTGGGGTGTCTGAGGGTGTGCGTTAATTACGTTACATGTTGTAGAAAGAGTGTCAGCATGTTGCTATCCCAGTGCAGGGCATAGGTCTCTTCCCATACAAAGAAGGCATAATCGCCCCCCTCATAAATGGGACTAAAACATAACTGACGAAATGTGGCTGTAATGCGTTATGTAATGTTAAACCCGATAGATTTTCTCGTCTACATTTTGTATCGTTACAACGATTTGTAACATTTAGACCTACAAACTTGACCGAAAGACTTGAACATTTTCCGCCTTCCGATACAAAGCCAGATACTTCAAATTTCTTCGCCTCACTCTTCAAAGCTTATTACAAGTTTTAAGCGTTGAAAAATTCCAATATTTGTAGTATGAGAGGTTTGCGTACAATTCAGTGAGCCTTAGTATTATTAGTATTTATTTTGCAGTTTATTGGCAATCAATGTTTAATTAGTTTTAAAAAGAAACCTCAAGAGTACCTATCTACACAAACGTAGATAGGTACTCTTATAGACAAAAAGAGGAAGAGAGGACATTTTTAAAAGAGAAATCGATAAACAGATAGATCTTAATGTCATGCTAAAAGAATCAACTTATAATATTTCTACTGCTGGACGAATTTGACGCAGGGTTGGCACAGTGGCTGAGCGATTGGCTGTTGTGCTTAGTGTCTCGGGTTCAATTCCCACACGGAACAAATATTTGTATGGCCTATATTGTAGGTATATAGTTTTCCGGTACTGGCTGTTTGTGTTTGTAAGTTTAAATGTTTGTTAACGCATCCACGATACTGGAGAAATTACTACTGTGGGGCAAAGATTTAAAAAAAAAGAAAATATTATCGGGAACACAAAACAAATAGTAAACATGGTAATTATCCCGTTTTCAGTTTCAATGATAATGTTACTGACTATGTCAGTTTAAAAATTATGTAGCCTTCCCTCTGTGAGAGAAAATGGAGTATAATCCACCACGCGAGCCTAGTACATTTTGGCTTATGTCACATTGCTTTGAACTATTGGTTCTAGGACATGCTGATTTCCTCAAAATGATGGAGAATGAGAGGAAGACCAAGGAAACGATGGATGGATTGTGTGAAGAGTGATATGAAGGAAAAAGGTGTAAATGATTGCGTGACGGTTGACAGGGGAGAATGGTAGAAAAAAACATATTGCGCCGTTACCCCAAGTAACATGGGACAAGGGCAGGAAGACGATGATGTTTTCATTCACCGTTTTGAGAGCAGTGGTGATGAAGGCACTTTACTTTGGGTAACTTTACCCAAAGTAAAGTGCCTTCCTGGATTATAACCCACAACCTACGACACGTAGGCCACCATTACTCTTCACTGGGCTTGACTGTGATCTGTCATAGGAAGTTTTTTCTCTATCCCCTTTGCTGTCAAAATTACTACAAACAAGCGTATCTTTTGACCTTCGGACGATCTTTATTTAGTGTGATATTTGACCATCGTTATTGTAGACGTACAACATATTGCTAAAATAATGTCTACAGGTTATCAAAAATAATGGCATAGACATAACATAACGTCATACCTGTAATCCGCGAAGTGTCAGGCAGAGGTGTGCTTAATAGTTAACCTCCATTTCGCCAGTTATGTTTAAGTCCCATGTAATAGGGGCCGCCCCCTATTGCCATCATTCAAGCACAAATCTAGACTCTGTTCATTCATCAAACGAATTTCGATACCCTCGTTGGTCACGTAGTTGAAAGTACTGCTGCTGATGAGACTTAATAGACTGCTATTGATAAAATCCAGATGGAACAACCCAATAACACATTGCCCAACCTGGGAATCGAACTCAAGACATCATCAGCAGTCGCGCTTGTAACTACTTGACCAACGGGGCATAGAATGTATCGGAATTCGTTTTCATTAATGTCCTTCATTCAGACACTATCTGCTAGACACCCAAATACGGTCTACTCAACTTACTCTAGATTAATTACGCCAAATCAATGCATTACTGACATTCCTGCTGTTGTCGTGCTAATTCCCTCGTTAATCCCTTCAAACTACCTAAGCTAGATGTGCTAGGAACCGGATTACGACCGCACTTCAGTAGGATAGGTTTCAAACTGACGAATTTCTAATTAAAACCTTCAAAAGGACTGGAATGGTGGAGGATGGTTTGTTTCAAATATTAGGCCCGATAAAACCAAGTAAACTGTAAGGTAGGTAACAAAAGACTACAATATTATAATTATTTAATTTCTTTATTTAATTTGCAGATTATCTAATAATCAAGAGCTGCTCAAGCATGCCATATACGAAACCGAAAATATATGACATCGTTTATCTTGCTTTAACATATATTATCATGCAGATTTGGAAACATTGTTGATAATTTAAACAAAGCCATGGATACATCCGACTTCAATAAAAAAACCAGCCAAGTGCGAGTCGGACTCTCGCATGAAGGGTTCCGTATCATCGTATTATGGAATCCCCCTTTAATTTATTATTTGTTGTTATAGAGATAACAGAAATACACATTCTGTGAAATTTTCAACTGTCTACCTATTACGGATCATGAGATATAGCCCGCTGACGACGGACAGCCGAGGCTTAGTAAAAGTTTCCCGTTGGTTACCCTTTTTTTTTTTTCGGATGGGAAAACATCAAATGACCCCCCCACTATGGGCGGAGTGGAAGGGAGTGTCAGACTTGTACTGACTAAAACCCATCCATGTTCCTTCTTTGCCCTTTGTGTTCCAGGGCCACGGTATCTTTTTCGAACAGTCCCGCAGCCCTGGCAGACCGTTAGTTAGGGTAAGCACAAAGCATTTTTTCTTGGTAACAGGTAGTCACTTTCCTAATTCACTTTTTTCAAAGACTTACAATCCTTATTTATCTACAACCGATTATATATTTTGACTTGAAAATGGACACTCCCCATTGGCGTCCTTCAAAAGCAAATACAAAGTTGATCAAGGCAACATTATACCAAACTGCTTCAACACAATTATGTCCTATTTCAGACTTCAGTCCGTGACAGCTATTCAGACAGTGCGGTCTCCAAAGCTATTCAGGCTGCCTGCACTTCAATGTCAAAGCGGGAATCAATGCTAGGGAGATGAATGAATAAGGGAGGTAGTGAGGGAGTTAGGTTGACAGGGGTGTAAGCAGGTATCATTAGGGTGTTAAGAAAGGATTTGTGTAGTTGTGGCTATGACTGACTGATGTAGGATTTAACAATGTGATGTGTAGCGAAAGTAGATGTATACTTTTTTATTGAACAAAATAAGTACCTACCTACTTAGTGACCACGGTCGTTCAATAAAAAATGTAAAAGTATTTCATAGTTTTGTATTTCGAGATTTCCGATTTCCAAATCAACATTGGAGTTTTTAAGTACAGTATGGCATTTATTGTATAATTTTCGTAATTATTCACTTTAAACTCAAAACTCAAAGCATTTATTTCGACCCGTGACAGGCACTTTTGCATTGTCAAAAATTTATCTGTAACAGTCCAGCCACAGGCATAATAACTGTGGATAAATTTAATTGCCCATTCCAAAATCGTAGATTCTACCTAATGGAGAAGAATAAGCAAGAAACTCCATGAACATCATCATCTGCCTAGACTTTTCCCAACTATGTGGGGTTGGCTTCCAGTCTAACCGGATGCAGCTGAATACCTGTATTTTAAATGGAGCGACTGCCTGTCTGACCTCCACAACTCAGTTAGTACTGGTTAATGCGATACCCCTTGGTAAGACAGGTTGTCAGACTTTCGGGCCACTACCTGTAACGGCTGTCAAAGATCTGCAAATGACAGCCGGGACCAATTGTTTAACGTGCTTTCCGAGGTACGGAGGAAAATCGGTATGTAATGTGCGGTCACCCATCCACGGACCAACCTAGGCAAGCGCGACTTAACCTTAAGATCGACCCGAGTGACAGTTATTATTTAGCTACGAGCTAATTCGACCCGAGCGGCAGTTATTATTTAGCCACGAGCTCTATGAACACTCGATTCAAATCAAGTTATAAAGGGTGTAAATAGACCCTTAACATAAAGGAAAGGCACTTGTTCTCCCCGTCACTGCAATCATTTTTTTTGTTCTAGACCATACCTGGGAACCTTCTAGTTACGGAGATATTGGGGGTCAAAGTTCCAACTTTTTCACAAGTTTTTTTAAATACGTGTTTTTAATGTAAGATTTTTACATTACACGCCTAATTAAACTATTCATTAAACTATTCGCCGACTATCAAACTATTCATCTATCGTACTATTCAATCTATTCATCAGCAAAATGCTATGAGTGCTTTCCTGATCGAGTCCTACCGTAAAACGTGATTTTTCACCCCAAAAAAAAAAGTCGATTCCCAGCAATAATTTTTGCGTAAAGTTACTTAGTTTGATGTACAGAATGCTTGGTTGACGGATATGTGAAGGGTCTGTTTACACCCGGTATATTACATAACTCTGGGTACATTATTGTTGCTTCTAATTATGTGAGCACAATGTAGCACAATGTAGCTACGGTTCCAAAAAAGTTTAAAGTTCAAATTCCCTTTATTGTTTTGTCCAATCAATTAAACACAAGTCTCGTCTACTTTAATATCCACCTGAATCTAAATTTATTATTCAATTAACATTTTTCAGTAATAATGGCCCATTAAATTCTAAATTAACTTCGGTTATTCGACACCGACGACGTCGTCGCTCAAAATGGCCAAGCGCCTACTAAAATGTGAAAGGCAATTTAGTATTCCATCAGTGTTACATAGATAAAGTGTAAGGCGCTTAGCCGTTGTTTAACGAATTGACAACGTAGTTTAATATTCAATTTGCTGTCTTGACCCGAAGATGACACCAAGTAGACGTTAAACTGTTGTAGTGCTGTATTGAAACAGGCTAGGGTTCTAGGTTAGTGCTTCATTCAAGATCAGAACGAAAAGTTGGAGGAACGATCACGAATTAAGGGAGTATGAACTCAAATCAAAGCTTTTATTTCAAACTAGCACTTCGCCCGCGACTTTGTCCGCAAAAATTGTGATAGCTCGGCTAATATGCATGATATAAATATAATTTATAGCCTATAGCACCCTTGAATAATGTAGATTTCTGCAAGTGAAAGAATTTTTAGAATTGAATTATTAGTTCCGGAGATTACCCCTTACATACAAACTTAAAAAAAAAATATTACCTATTTATAATATTATTAGTTTTGATAAATCAATTAAACGCACTTATGAATTCTAAAGGAGTCGAGCAGTGAATGTAACTAACTGCGCATGAATACAGGTCGCTCATCTAGTTGGGTATCTAAGTACCTATTTAACAAGTCATTATGACAAGTCTCCGGCTATCCAAGGATTATAGCCAAGTTTGTTCTTACTGCGGAATCGTACAAATCAAATCCAGGATGTACCAATTTTTCTTCTCTTATTTGTAAAATGTGTGCCAATCTTTAATCTTCACGATCTGCGACTGTAAGTAATTGAATCCTTATCGTCCCACGCGGTTCTAAATCGAACGAAATTAACAATGGAATGGTTCTCTTTTATTGCTATTTTTAACCGACTTCAAAAAAAGGAGGAACACATAAAGGTTAAATATGTGTGTCTATCCTATACATAGGGACAACTCTGTTTAACCCTTCAAAGAAAACAGGAGTCATATTCTGTTGAAGATATAAGCTGATCGCTTCAACAAACGACATTGTGGTAAAATTTGGACTATGGACAATGCCGTGTCAGTAGCAAAGAAAATATTAAAATAATAACTGATGATCGAAATCATTCATGAACTGATCAGTTCCATAGTCTACCACCAACGCCAGATCTGAGGAAATGACCTCTCATTGGTACATCATCGGAAAACTATAATGACGCCTTTCAATTATGAAATTACCAAAACTATCTAAATTCTTCTTTCTTTATCGTGTGGTTAGTGCCTAACCTGGTGTCAGAGTTTTCATGCCGCCCATGAGCCTCTGACTTAGCTTTATATACCGTCGAGAAATATCTCTCAGGCATGCTGGTTTCCTCACGATGTTTTCCTTCGCCGAAGTAAGTGACAATATTAACAATACGAATCCGAAAAATCAGAGGACCGAAATTAAGACCTGTGGCTTGGTAGTCTGACGGTCACATAACTAGGCAGTCACTGCTGCAGAACTATCTAACTCAACAAATACGATAATTCAGTGACCATTTCTGACAAGATTTCATTAACAGACTAGGGCTCCAGTCTCCACAACGTCCTCGACAGTGACATACACTTTAGGATCCTTCAATTTCATTTCGCTATTTCCCAGCAATTGAATAGGACTGAATTTTCGTTTGCCTATCTGTAATATAAACCGTCCCTCCCACATACGTTTGGATCTAAGTGGTATTTCAATCTGTTCAACGGTTTTATTACGCAGGTATCGATACATTAAAAGTATCGTGATTCGTGACCCCAATCTCCGAGATTTGGCAAAGTGATTGATCTGCACTCAACGATTGACGCATTTGTGTCTATTTTAAGACTAACTGGAGTAAAGAGAGTGAATTGGAAAGAAGGCAAGTGGGTGGCAGAGGTTAAGTCGAACATTTAACAATTTTGAAGGCTGACGTTGAGAAGATCGCAACTCATGCTAAGATAGGGGGAATTTTGGCTTCGTACAGGACAATTTAGTTTAATGAACCCGTCTTATTTTTTTTGGTTGTTTTCTTATTATTTAATTTTTGTTTTATTTACTTTTGTCCTGTGTGAGTCAAGTAAATACTTCTTTTCTTTATATAGACTAGATCTACTTACTTTTATGTCATAGGCAAAGAAATTTCAGAGACTTTTTTAATATAAATGCCATTTTGACTGAAAGTTTAATGAGCCTTTGCTAGTCAGTTTTACAGAACTTCAATGCGTTGCATAACCTGTTTATACAGGATGAATTTTAAAGACGGTGCAGTGAGAGCCTGTTGAAGTTACAGGAAAAATTGCAACTGTTACGGCACCTGCCCTTACTAATCCGTTTCATAATTAGTCACCCCATATACATAATCGGAAATTAATTTGAAAAAATTCCTTTAGATTCTTAAAAACAGATATTGGTGACTCCATCCCTCTTGTCCTCAATCGCGTAATAACAGATGAGTGGGATCGATTATAATTATTACGTCATTTTAGAAAACACCCTTCTGTAAAGAGTAGCCTTGTGTCCAGCAGTGGAAACGTTATAGGCTGTTGGTGTTTTGGGCCATTTGGAACGAATTACATAGACTCTGGTCTCCATCAGGAATTTCTCAGTAGCAGCCACGGAGTCTGGATTTGTGCACGGTAGATTACAATAGGCGCGCCCCCTATTACATGGGACTTAAACATAACTGGCGAAATGTGGGTGTACTATTAGGTACACCTCTGCCTAACCCTTCTGGGAAAACACGTCTGTATGTTTTTATATCATATTATGTGTACATAGACGAATCTTGGTTGTACTGCTCTTTGACGCGGAGACAAGGAGCATGTTATTAGAAATGAAATCAAAAGTGAAATATGGGAGCCTATAAACCACGGTAAATTCTTCGTCAGATTATTGAGTAAAAACTACTCCAAGCAAAACTAGTTCCCAAACACCCATACATAAAGTACAAAATACGATGAAGTGTTGATTTTTCTCCCGTTGACGGCTTCTTTTCAAGAGAAAATCACAAAGCATCGCCACATGTCGAAATTGTTGACAGATTAAGCCAAAATAGATTGGATTTTACCTGTTTGATATTAAGGTAAAATAAATATAGAATACGGTCATATAACGGAAAGAAATCAAATCATGTCGTGTTTATTTTTTATGAAAAGAACCAATAAAATGTATTTATAAGGCTAAAGTGAAAATATAGAATTCTGGTAATCATTGTAAAGAAATGGGTAGGTCCTGTACAATAGATCAATATTCCACATGAAGACCAAACCATAAGGCATTAATTCAGAAAAAAATAAAAAATCGTAGAAATGTTTCCAACAACATTTAAAAAAATAATGAAAAAACTTAAAAAAAAACACTAGCACTCAATCGGACTTTGGCATATAAGATTTTCACAGAAATAACCTCATTGGTTATTATGTAAAAAAGTTTGAAGAATGTAATCTCAAGCTAAACTAGCATAAATTTCAGCCCTAACTTAAAATAGATACTAATTATGTGTCCTATCACATAAAAGAATCTTGTGTACTAGCAATTTAAACTATACAGAACTAATAGTAACGATACCACAATATAATTTTCACTTCATAGAGATGATAATGAAAAACATGACCATAGAAAGAAATGAAACTTGCAAACCAAATTAATTACTAACACACCTAACACTCACAAAACCGACATTCAATATACACCAAAACCATACCAAACGGAAGGTACAACCGTCAAATAAGCCTAAGAATCTACCTTCAAAACAATTCCCGAATAAAAAATGCCCGGATATTTGGCAGCGCGTAACTTCGTTCGGGATCCGCGTGCACGCGGGCCGGCTCCGCTCCCTTGTTACTAAAATCTTGGAGCATCAGCTGTTCACATCGATACCGATGGCGTCGTCTCGTCTCCCAATCTGACCCCGTTGTCTGGAAGCCTAGTTTCCGTAACCGAAGAATTGTATGGCGCTTGTTATGTAAGGAGTCGATTTGTAAGGCTGCTGCGATTATAGATTTGTTAGAAATAGGCCATCGCAAGTTATTTGATAATACTTGGTTATTTAGGGTCAATTTAGGTTGCGGTGTGAAAAAATGTTTAACACCAATTGGTTTTGCATTTTGAACTCTATTTCTATTAAGTAACATACAAATGAAACCACTGGTCAATCAAGTTGAATATTTCCCGAAGATTTCTAGAGCATTCTCGAGAATGCTCGCAACATCAATTCACTAGCCACAATAACCGCCGCCAGCAAAGTGAATGAATCCCTAGGCTCAGAAGATGTTATTGGGGGCAAAGCTTCTTTATGTAATTTGAAAATATAACCATTTTGGTGTGTATCTGAAAGTTTGTTTGCAGATCGTAATGATGCTCTTTCAACAACATATGGAAAGGTAAATGCACTTTTCAGAAACGTAAGACCGCATCTGGGTTACGTTATTCTCATTTTGAAAGTTTTTGTTTAAATCTCCTGTGACGTAATAAGTAAACTGTATTAAGTAGCTGATCATTATCTAGAGCGAGCGGTTTTTGATTGATTTATTAACCAATTTCAGTTCTCTTATTTACCAGATCCTTTGCATTTGCAGATACAGGAGCCGATTTCCATAATTTTATGAGGTCTACTTGTGTACTTGGGAATTTTATGGAATTCAATAAAATAGACGCCAGTTTGTCTAGCAGGACGGTTCATAAGTCATGCTCTATTTACTTTGATTCATCATACTCCCAGCCGGATGATAGTAAGACATGAAATAAAAAGCATTTTCCTTAGGATTCCTTAGGATCAATAGAAGTAACTAGTTTTCTACCCATTGTACAGCTACTACCATCTGTCAAATTTCTTTAGTAGATTTTTAACTTTATCGCTAAAGTATTAGGTTCAAGGTTGATAGGGCAAATTTGACAGTTCCGGGTAGCTAGATGTGTTGGCGTCTGTACATAGTTCGAACTTTAGGGGACATTCCCTACCAAAACACGGGTGTCCGTCAATGTCTTTGTCTCATTCTTTAATAAAAGAAAAATCAGATGAGCTTATTATTGCCTCATACTACAAAACATGGTAAAAGAGGAGCTTGTGCCTAAATAATAACAGCCGCTCGGGTCGATCTTAAGGTTAAGCCGCGCTTGCCTAGGTTGGTCCGTGGATGCGTGACCTACCATTACTTACCGAGTTTCCTCCGTGCCTCGGAAAGCACGTTAAGCCGTTGGTCCCGGCTGTCATTTGTACATCTTTAACAGTCGTTCCAGGTAGTCAGTGGCTCGAAAGTCTGACAACCAGTCTTACCAAGGGGAACCGTATTACCCAGTACTAACTGGACTGTGAAGGTCAGATGGGCAGTCGCTCCATGTAAAATACTGGTATTTAGCTGCATCCGGTTAGACTGGAAGCCGACCCCAACAGAATTGAGAAAAGGCTTCGCAGATGATGACTACAAAACATGGCAAAAATAGACTACGACAAAGAAACTTTATTGTTTTTTATTAAGTGTAATCTTTAGCACTTAACGTAGTTGGGAAAAGGCCAGGCAAATGATGAATTTTCCCACTGCTGGGACACAGCCCTCTTCTCTATAAAAGGAACCACCTGGACCAGAGCGGGTTGGTAAATGTCACATGTCTTCAATTTTTGACGTGAATTCGTATGAACAAGGTGGTCATCGGTGTCAAGACGTCAAACTTGTAAATATTTTGAAAGCATTGTGACATTACAGAAATCTTGACTTTGCTTCATTTGGATAGAAAGCGTGAAAGACGAGATCAACGTAGTTAGGAAAAGGGTAGGAAGATGATTCATCATCATCATCATCATCTGCCTAGCCGTTTCCCTACTGTGTTGGAGTCGGCTTCCAGTCTAACTGGATGCAGCGGAATACCATTATTTTACATGGAGCGAAGATCAATATGACTTGATAACATTATCAAAACATCTCGAAAACTTGGACTTGAAAAGGCAATCACAGAAAAAAAAACAATGACTTGAAGAATAAACCATATGAAAAAACAAAAATAAAAGACAACTAATATGGAGAGGATAATATAATAACAAAAGTAACCGAATAATGAAATAGGGATCAAAATAAAGAGAGTAAAGTAATACCACAGGTAACTAATAAACGAATGAAATAACCAACATACAAGAATTTTCAACGTTCAAGTTAAGCTTTGAAGCTTTACCCAATATTTTTCCATCAACAGAGACTTATTACCTAAAGGCTTTATTTAAATAATACATGAACAACAAGATGATGTTATACGAAAAGGACAGAAGGCTAGTACTATAAATCTTGTACTGGCAGAGGTAGAACAACAAATGAAGAACAGTAAACTGTTCTCCATTTGTTGTTCTATGAGGCATATCGCTCGATAATGGCGGCGCCGCGATGTCTTTCCGTGTCGATATCACTCAAATGCCTTGTTAGCTGTCCTGGTTCTTGGCTAATAATAATAAACCTATGTACAATATTGTCTTTTATTAAGAAATTGGGAAAAGCTTTCATTATTAAAGACTTCTTTTCGTCTAGTCTGAGCCTGATTGCTACATTTTTATATTTGATTTGCTGTTACCCGGAACCTTCGTTGGCGTGAAATTATCATAAAAATATTACCCTATTTGATTTTTTTTTAACGGATACCTAATATTTTTCTAAAATAAAAGCAGCCTTAAGTTACTCTTTATAACATCAGCTCTCTGCCAGTATAAGTTCCGTCAATTCGATCCAGCCGTTTCGGATATTACCCGACAGATAAAGTTAAAAAAAAGAGATTTTTTGTTATAAGTAGAGGTATATACTTTAATAGGCTTTCAGTAAAAAAACTGTTATTTTAAAATTCCGTACAGACACTTCAATGTTATTTATTTGTTTAGATAGGCTTACATTGATCGTCATTTAATATTTTTTTCTTTCTTTCATTTATTATAATTCCCAGTAGTAATCAAGCCTGTCCATGATGATCTATTTTTATTGTATTGTATCTAATTTTTTCATTAGTACTCAAACCAACTGGTGGCGCCATCTATCATCCGCAAACATGTCTTCGGTTTGAATTTGTTTACAAATTTTTACGAATGCTTTACCTTATTTTTAAACGTGGTTTCCTCTAAACTTATTATTTAGCGCTTTAAAACTAATGTAACCTCAATCAAAGTCGAATTCTAGACAAGTATTAACTCTTCCACATAAATCTTCAAATAAATTCCCGAATTTTAGTGATGTAACTTTAATTTATTATTATTTTTCTCGCTTTCCCCGCACTACGGCGACTAGTCAATAGTCCAGGCGCCTCTCAGTCTGCAGAACTGACCCAGTTATCTCGGAATACCGCAGTGTGCCGACTACCCGCTAAACGGCCTTTTTTACATCGCCCCTAGAGTACGGTCATGTTTATTTATCTGTCGCAAATTAAAAGTTTCAAAGTGAAATACTGCTTTTTTGCCATTAAACGCCAGTAACGTAAGTTAACGTTGTAAAGTTTTATTTGTTTCAATTTAGTTTCTGGTGTTAAACACGTGTTCTTTTTTATTGTTCTTAGAAGGTGACTAGCACTAGGCAATACCTAAACGAATGCCTAAATAAAAGTACACTATTGGATGTTAGTATTAATTAGTGGGTATTCATTAAGTTGTCGCTTACTTTTAGTAAAAACGAGAGTAAGTTTTTCAGTATGGCTACGACAAACTAGTAAGGTATGCCTTTCATAAACGTCAGAAACTGTTGTAGCGCGTGTAACATCAATAATATTAAAGTCATTAATAAAGTAAGTAGAAAATAATACCTTTAGAAATCACAACGACAACCTTTCAAACGTGGAACTATGAACTATTTTAAGCACCAATCGATAGGCAATTCCATTTCGGATTGGCTATTCATTACTTTTGTTTTATTCAGACACATTTAAAGAAGGTTAGGACACCTTTCTTAAAGTTTTCAAGTGATACATGTGGGTCAAAATGTAATGTTTACTTAAAAACGAATAATATACTTTCATTTATAACTTATTTAACAACAAACTTTAACAACTGACATAAACTTTATAGGTTACAAACACTTGACAGTAACAAAATTAAAACTTCGCCGCCATTATTAAATCCACAAATTCGAAAACTGGCTTACATAAACGCGGCTAATTAATGCACTCCTAATTTGAAATTCAAAATACGTTCGTAACTGTCATTTCACCGCGAGCCACGTGACCATCATGGCGGACGCATCGGCGTGTCACGCGCATTCGGTTAACGTCACTTCACGTCACTCACGTCAGTGTGACGTCGATATGACACGTAGGCTATGACACTATAACTATGTATATTACGTGCGCGCCCCGCAACCGACCGATCTAGACTGAGATGTAATCCACTTCTCTCGCTATACACTTGCCAAAATATACGTGAAGGATAAAAACGCCATTGTATCACAAACTACGGTACATTAAATTAGGACGAAGTTCGAACGAAGATGGACTTGTTAAGGTAACAAGTTTTGTGCGTTGTCTCTATTTTTGTGGGGATAAGTACCTAGTTGGGTTGATTATGTGCCGAACTCCCCGTACTGCCGAAGATGCGGTTGTGTTGTGTCCGATAATAGAATAAACTATCTTTGGGTGGAGGCAGATCTTATACTTTTGCCAAACTCTGTTATGTAAACAAACTACTTAGTGATAACATTTTCTTGAAGTTACTTCGCTCGAGCTGATGATTGATTCGAAGTTTAACTAAATTTCGAATTGATTTTCATTTATTGAAAATAACTATTAAAATAGTTTTGTTTACATACTTCATTGAATTTATCACTTAAACTAATTTACGAAATAAAACTCCTTCGAAAAACATTTACCAAGTCCTTTTCCAATTAGTTCGATAGACATGCGATTCACACTTATACCGTCTAGAGTCAGAACATAAAAGTTGGGTCCAAAAGTTACTCAGTCTGACTAGTTTCGAGTCAGTGTTAGTCCAAATCAAGTTCAGATCTAAACCAACCGTCTATAAAGTTATACTAGAGTAGATAGACTAACTTTTCTAGTTATTGCATTGAGTTATGACTAAACTTTCATGCACAGATATTGTGATGACTTCTAATAAAAACTTTGATAAAATCAACTCTTGAGACTAGTTTTAATGCCGTGATTTTTGTGAAAAAAGGTTAGTGGCCATTTTGACATACAAGAAAAATCAAAATGGACGGCTAAACATTGTTGCAAAAATCCAACAATGAGATTTTATTCAAGCTTTAATTTATTTTTAAAGATATATGAATAATTTTATTACGTAATATAAAAAAATAAAAAAAAATACAACAGAAAACGATAGTTTTTCCTACTAATTCTATTATAATTAAAGAAATAAGAAAGAAAAGAAGAAGAAAGAAATTGTTGCACTTATAAACGTACTATTAAGAAACTTTAATGTTAAATGTTTTGTGTAAACAATTGTTGGTTAACCTAAATAAATAAATAAATAAATAAATAATTTGACCAGTCTTTAACAATATTAATTACACTTCAGCGTGTTTTGTGAAAAAGAAAAATATGTCCTTCAGTGCAAGTAACACAAAGTATGTGAAGGATAAAAGAACACAACAACTTAATATCATAATTATCCGCTAGGGATACTTTATTCTAAGGATATAATAGGGGATGGAGGGAGGATTCTCATTAGCTGATTACGGATAAACTAGATTAACGTCTAATCACGGTAATCTCTGATTTAGTACATCTTAGCATTGTTTTACCTACAATAGTCCGAAAAGATTTATTATTTTCTCATGATATTTTGAGGGCCTGGATTCGATTCCCAGGTCGGACAAAGATTATGTACTATAAGGTAAACTCTGCCTAAATATTCAGGTATTACAAGGCATGAAGTTATTTTATGTTATTCTAGCCCTTATCCGCCATTTTTGTTTCAGGTTTGATTTCGATTTCTTTGGCACGTGTTTTCGTAGAGGTGACCTTACGACACAATAACATGGCAAGCTTGTTCTTATAATTGGTAAAGATAATCTCAAAAAGTAGATCATGGTAAATGTTTGATTAAAAGAAAAATAAATATAGATGAAAAAGAACATGTAGAAACAAAAAACAAATTTCTCTAAAGTATTTCAAATTCAACCGTTGAGTTTGAATTTGCACTTCAGCATTTTAAAGTCATCTTCCAACGTCCCAGCTAGATTTTTTCGTGAAACCTTCGCCACCTGTAGTAATGTTTTACTATGTGTATGAAGCAATCTCGCACCGTCCGGCTCAGTGTTGGTAGATTGGGTTTTTTACCCCTTTTTTGGGGAAAAAATCGTTCTGTGGAAATTAAATCTTTGGAGAAATTTTTGGGGAAAATTCGCCTAGTGTAGATTTAAGAAAAAATAAAAAAAATGGTAAAGCTGAGAATATCAAGAGATATTTTATGATTGCATGGTGTCGTGCGTGAAGGGTACGGGCAATACATTCACAGAATTCTATATCAAGTGGTAAATTTTGTGAATAAACATACTTTTATATCTTACATTTGTTTCATTTCCTCAATGGGTCAATCCTTTTCGTTTTTTTTTTTGGAAAACTAAAATTCAAAACGTATCATTTTGGGGGAAAAAAAGATTGAATATGGGGAAAATTCAGACACATTATCTAGCAGCCCTGGTCCGGCTAGATGGGATTGAATACACAACGAGGGACGAACCCGAATGATTAAAGTAAACACGTCATCGCCCCGTGAAGGACCGCACTGATTGCAGCCTGAAATTTTTATAACGTTTGGGTTGGACCCCTTTTTCGCGGTAATAAGGGTAATGTGAATGTTTATTTTGGAAGAGGTTTGGTTAAGATGGCGGATTTCTTATGGTGGAGGCAAGAATGTCATAAAATTCGGTGGTTTAAAAGAACAGCTAATATTTATAAACCATATCACAACCTGGGTTCATATGTAATCCACGTTGTGTATCAATTATTTATGGGAAAAAATGGAATTTTCCCATCAGGGTAGGTAGGAACTTATTCCACGTTCACACATCTGGTCATACACGCACGCTGGTTGCGATTACTATGGACCTGACTTTTTTAACCTTTTGAAAGCCATTGTCACATATACGTGACAAGCAAGCGCGTGCCCTGTACGCCAAACGACACAAATATGTGACAAAATGGTAGGTGAAATTGTGGTTTGGCGTAGAGGGCATGCGAGTGCGTTTATTATCTGGCGGACATCACTACTTCACCAGTGATGGTGTATGACCTTCTTGGACATCTCCTGCTTGCGTTTCCCCTCACATCAGTCTTGTTATACCTGGCTTCAAGCAAGAAAGCTGGCCTTATTAGAAGCTTTTAAGAATCAAGTTTAACACTCATCATTGAAACAGACATCATAAATCTTTGATCAAGGTCGATAATTATCCCAAAACGAAACTCAAATCAGTAAAGATTAAAGAAAAACACATTACACTTTGTTTGAATAGCAGCATTCGCAATCAACAGCACACATTCCGCTGTATACAGATGTTTACAAACTCCTTTTTGATCTCACCTTTATAGCTCTTGATACACGGACTATTCTGGTCTGTTTCCTAAAATACACGTTCATTATGATCGATCTTGATTTTGAAGCCAGTCATTGAGAACTGTGGGGGTAGTTAGCTGTGCTTTGTAATTTATCACAATAATTAAGGTGTGTGCACATCCACGTCTTGTTTTATGAGCAGAGATTTTGCGTAGGATAAACTAGATGAAGACATAGTTAGGATATTGTGACACAGTTTAGGAAAGGTCCATCTATGTCCAGAAGTGGCCAGCCATAGGCTGAGCGAATTAATTGATTTTGACGGCACGGTTGGCGCAGTGGCTGAGCGATTGACTGCTGCGCTGCTGCTGTCGCGGGTTCGATTCCCGCACGGAGCAAATATTTGTATGGCCTACATGTAGTTGTTCCGGGTCTGGCTGTTTGTGTATGTGAGTATAAATGTTTGTAAACGCACCCACGATACAGGAGAAATTCTTAGTGTGGGGCAACGTTCTCCTCAAAAAAAAAAAAAATGATTTTGCCGTTTTATCTCGGTGTCCCAAGCCTGACTACTGAACGAAAATAATCGAACCAAGGACCCCGTGGTTCGATTCTTAAGCCGGGCGAAGTGTTATTGGGAATAAGTGGTGGGAGACAGTCGTGGTTCAGAAAGCATGTTAACCGTAGGTCCTGCGCTTGATCTCTCTCCAGTCGTGTGGAATTGCTATCCGATCGATTAATGGATCATTTACATTAGGTAGTTTTGACCGATTCGGTTGCAGCCCGTATTCGGTCACCAACTAGTGTAAACGGGTTTTCGGTTAGCCGTATTCGATTATTGCCCGTATTCGCTCACCGACTAGTGTAAACAGGTTTTCGGTTAGCCGTATTCGATTAAAGCCCGTATTCGGTCACCGACTAGTGTAAACAGGTTTTCGGTTAGCCGTATTCGGCAGCAGCTTTAATCTGTGACTGCAAACACGGCTGATTTGTTATTTAGCACAAAGTTAAAATTCCTTGTCGTAGCACAATATGTCTGTCCATGATGATGTTTTCAACACGAGTGTACACAGTTTGGCTGAATGCAGTCGCTGAATTCGGTAATCCGATCACCTAAACGAATACGGTCGCCGAATTCGGTGACCGACTTATTTTAAACGCGCTATAAGAGAGTTAAGAAAGAGAAAGTAAGGTTGTGTTTTGCGCAAAAATGTGCTCTGCAATATAATCTCGTATGTAGATGGCTAGTCTCCGCTGAGATTGACCGACACATACAAACATTACTCCCTAGGGCAGGCCATCTCTTAAGAAGAAAGTGCCTACATCTACTGTTAGGATTTCTATGGAATTCTCATTACTCCGTGTTTCAGATAAGACATCATCTGCCTAGCCTTTTCCCAAAGTTCGTTGGGGTTGGCTTCCTGTCTAACCGGATGGAGTTGAGTATCAGTATTTTAGATAAGCGACTGCCTATCTGACCTCCACAACCCAGTAACTGGATAATACGATACCCCTTGGTAAGACTGGATGTCAGACTTCCGGCTTCTGACTACTCGTAACGACTGTCAAAGATCTATAAATGACACCCAAGACCAACGGCTTAACGTGCTTTACGAGGCACGGAGGAAACTCGGTATGAAACTATGGTCACTCATCCACGGACCAACCTCAGCAAGCACGGCTTTACCTTGAAGATCGACCCGTGCGGTTTTTGTTTTCTAGCCACGAGCTCAGAGGGTTTCAGATAACACAGTTAAAAAAAATTACATGATTTTTTTGTTTGAAACGTAGGTTTAACTATTTCTAATTTACTAATATCAAGACAGTTTCCTTTATTTATTTTTTCGAAGTCGCAGTTGTAGCTCAAGGCCAAGAAATAAACACAGGCCAACTCATACGCCGTGCCTTCCTGATATTTCGCCGGACACACATGAGTCTTCACCCTTAGACCACAAACTTACCTTACAAAGCATATTGTGTTCAAAGCAAGTGCAAGTTTATTACATTGTTAAGGACACCAGCTAACTTAAAGGTGTTTGTAGCGTAGTTAGGAAACTAGAACAACTTGCTGTAGTGTAGTTGATTACTTGTACGAGTGAAGATGGGTGGTGTTTTAATCAGTATTATGTTACGGTTTAACTGTTTTAGTTAGACTGTGGTTAGATTTAGGGGAGGGTTGATCATTACTTGATCATAACATTACAATTAGCCTAACATGTTCCCACAGTCTCGTTGGTCTACTTAGTGGTCGCAAGCGCGACTGCTGAGCAAGGGGTTCTCGGTTCCTTTCCCAGGTCTGGCAAAGTGTTTTTGGGTTTTTTCATCAGGAATTTCTCAGTAGCAGCCACGGAGTCTGAATTTGTGCCTGCTTGATGGCAAAGCTCGCCCCCTGTTACAAGGGACTTAAACATACCTGGCGAAATGTGGGTGTACTATTAGGTAAACGTCTACCTAACCCTTCGGGGATTACAGCGTGATGTTATGTTCCCACTGCTGGGATACAAGCTGCATGTCGTTTTAAAAGCAGTGGCGATGTAGTAATTTTGAACAAAGTTAAAGTGCCTGTCTAAGATCGAAGTTATGACCTACTACTCGTCGCAGCCATTTCCAATGGGCAACCACTTCTTTATATAACCGTTCTGAAACTAAATTGAGGAATTGAGCTCCTTAAGTCTTTTCCCGAAGTTAACAAAAAAAAACTTTTAGGCGCGAATTACACAGAAACGGCGTAAGGTGACGGTGCGACACAGGCGCAGCACAGGCATGGAATTTATAAGAAAACGAAAGAACGGCGTGCCTGCGACGCGGCTTGAGTGTAAGTCACGACACGTCGCCCACGTACATTTTGTTTTTAAGCGGCATCATACCTGCGCCGCGCCTTCACCTTACGCCGTTTCTGTATTATTCACGCCTTACGTCAGCAAAAATGTGAATAAATAAATCAGCAGCATTCAATTTTCCTGTAGACATTTTTACTTCAAACGGAAATAACTTAAAAATTGCTACGACGACGGATAGTAGTTAGTTAGTTTCTCGCTGCATTAGTGCAATTTTCATTCACTCAGACATTTTCTCAATACTCTTGAAAACCGTAAAATTAATGAATGAATTGATGTTTCTTCTTTATAAAGTAAGTAGTAAAATACAAAGTGTAAACGGATCCTTCACGAAGCCGTCAACCAAGCATTCTGTACAACAAACTAAGTAACTATACGCAAAAAATATTGCTGGACAACGACTTTTTTTGTACGCAGTACAGGGGTAAAAGTTATCAAAGAACATTTTCGAAATGTCTTTTTAAAAAAAAAGATATTTGGAAATTTCTGTTTCTATGGGAAATTTTAAATCGGTCGGTTTAATTTAGCTGTAATACTATTTTTCGAAAATATTCTCTGATAACTATTTAGAACTATGTATCTTGCTTATGCCTATGAAGTTTCATTAAAATCGGTTCAGTAATTTCGAAAATAAATCACTTGAAAGTTTTTATGAAATGCCATAAATCATAAATGCTAAAAAAAGCTTATATTTTATAGTAAAATTATTATATTGAGTTTATAAAAAACTTGTGAAAAAATTGGAACTTTGACCCCACTATCTCCGTGACTAGGAGGTATGATAATGGAACAAAAAATGATCGCACTGACGATGACAGGAGAAAAAGTGCTTGGATTTTTACACAGACAACTCATTTTATAAGATGTCCCTGGGCCGTTGTAGATTAGTTTCAAACAAAAATAATAACAGTAAATATAAAAATATTGCCAGGTATACCTACATGAACATAAAATTTTATGTAAGGACATAACTTTCGGTATTTTGTGTTTTGTTTTTGCTACGGATTTTGATCTGTTATGAAGAGGCGCCTACGTGACCGCTCTACGACTGAGCTACGAATGGCTACGAATTATGAGCTACGTGCCAATTGGCGGTTAACAATCTATTGTGCTATGAGACATTTTTGTTTACTTTTATGATTTATTGGTTTAGAAAAAAGGGTATTCTTTTTTTTAAGTCATTCGCTCTAATTTAATTTTGTGTTGTACGCTATAGTAACATAATTAAATAAACCCGTTGTTTTGCACAAGATTTCTGATTTTTAAATACTTACATAGCTTTAAATACTAATAGGTCTTTACCTATGTAATTGGAGATTTAATTACCAGTATTTTCAGATTTAATTATCTGTGGATTGGCGCGCAATTCGAAATTCAAATAAATTTTATTCGAAAGCTGTGTTCTTTTAATTTAAAATTCAGTCATTTCTTTTTAGATAGTTTTTTGTTTTTGTGAAATTGTGGTAGTTTTTGGCGCCATGGATAAACTGAAAATTCGTACAATTTTCGAATATGAGTTCCTACGTGGACATACCGCTGCGCAAACAACACGAAACATTAACGACGTGTACGGGCCTAACACTGCTTGCATAAACACGGTCCATTATTAGTTCAATCGTTTTAAATCTGGAAATTTTGAGTTGAAGAATGAGTACGGTCGGCCGGTAACCATTGTCGACAATGACGAATTGAAGGCGGTAGTCAAAACGGATCCAACTCAATCTACGGCTGAGCTAGCTGCGGGCCTTGGAGTTAGTGTCAAAACGACATTGAAGCACTTGCGTCAAATCGGAAAGATAAAAAAGCTAGATAAGTTAAAAAAAAAAAAAAATACAATAATTTTTGTTTGTAAAATTTTCATACAAAATCCAATTTCATAGGTAAAGACCTAATACCTAATATTAATTACTATTTGTACTGCTCATAATTAGTAGCACAATATTGTTTTACATCATAACTTCCTTTACTTATCTTCCATACACATTTTTAAATATTTCTTAAAACAACATAAAAAAAAACATTTTAAAATTATAAAAAAAGTGATCCGCTGGTGTCGGGAGCAGGGTTCAACCTACCGATGGTTAGGGCTCCAGAGACAGGAACCTCCGCACAAAGCGACCCGTTTCGAGAAGTACTGGCTTCTGAATCTAGTCCTTGATCTAACAGCCCAGTGAGAGTCTCGAAAGATGATCGTCGAGGCTCTTGGCTATCAGGCCACTGGCCGTAATAACGTTATTATGGCCAAGACTATCATTATAACCGAGCTCACATTCCACATATCAACAACCTCGTGCGCCAAGTCGAGATATATTATTTGTTTCTCTTTCTCATCTTTCACGAAGTTCTTATGACCCACCGAAATGAATGTGGATGGATATAAGAGTAGAGGAGTACCAAAAAAAAGAAGGCTGGACTGTATAAAGGATGATATGGCGGTGAGAAAGGTGGTGTCTGATGAGTTGACGAATAATAGAGAAGTATGGAAGAAGAAGACATGCTGCGCCGACCCCAAATTAATTTGGATAAGAGCAAAAGAATGACGATGATGACTCACCGAAAAGCTTAAGTCAATTCTGATGGAAGTCAATGTTGAAATATTAAACGTTTTGAACATACTACTTGTGCTGATAGCTCAGTGAAAAGTTTTTACATATGTCAACAAAGTTATCAAAAACACTAGATACCTAGCTGTTTTTGACATGGAAAGAAAAATTCCAGTGCGAGCAGGGTTTGAACCTGCGACCTTCCGATTCAGTACACCGGATGTCTTAACCAACTAGACCATCGCACCCCGCTCACAGATCCCGAAATTTTCGTTTCATTAATAACGTCTTACGGTGACGTTAGCGCCATCTATTTAAGAAAGTATCGAACTAACTTAAACCAACACGTTGACATTGCAGTCAAATCAATGTTGTATAGAAGTCGCCATACCAAACTAATTTTTAATATTTTATACGCAAACCCAAAAAATCCATGTCAAAAACAGCTATGTTCCCTACGCAGGGTTTGCGTATAAAATATTAAAAACTAGATACCTAGACAATTGAGTTCAACAAATTCCAGTAAAATAGCTCTTTAAATATCAATAGAAGCATTCCTACCGCACCTGCGCTTGCCGCGTTTATATTGTGGCTAAAAACGATTGACGATACAAAGTAAACATCGCACTCTCCATTGAAACGTTACAGGCGAGCTTCAGCGGTTTACCACAGAGGAGTTAGTACATGGAGTAAAGGTGGCAGTTTTTTTATTTGTACGCTTGTTTTTTTTTTTACGAAGTGCTCTCAATGAAATAATAACAGCTTGACGGCTCAAATATCAAGATAAGCATCGCCTGTCGCGTACGGTTCGTGAAGGTAGTGACCGTCTATTAAATATAGAATCTTCCGTGCTTCAGAAAGAACGTTAAGCAAGTGTTATTGGCTGTCATTAGTAGATTTTTGACAGTCGTTACAGGCAGTAGTACCCAAGAGAAATCTCGTTACCCAGTAACTGGGTGGTTGAGTTCAGATAGGCTGTCGCTCCATGTTAAATACTGGTATTCAGTTACATCCAATTAGACTGGAAGCCAACCCTAACATAGTTGGGAAAAGGTTAGGTGAATAATGATGATAATGTCATGTTCTTCTTTTCAGATAATGGCATCTATATCGAATCGGTCCAGAGTTTGACCAAATTAGAGTCCATTAGTTTGCTGTTTTGAAACACGGGTGAAAACCCATATTGCCTTTCAGTCTACCTGATGCGGCTAAAATTGAGTTTTATTCGTGTGTATAATATAATCTAAAAAAAATTCTGGTACCCTTTTGAATCAGGCTAAAGTTCCCTATTAATTGTTTCTATTATAAAATCATATTAATGAGCTTTTCATCTACTAACTATTCTGCAACATTCTACTCAACACGTCAACAGCTCTTTACAAGTCGACACGTATATTTTTACTTCTCAAAAACAGGAATCCCAACCTTAACCCCAGAAGTTAAAGTGCTAATTCACAAGTAGTTTGAGAACTGCATTCAATATGTCTGCATGTGGTATCGTTATGTACTGTTGTATTGAGTGCGTCTGAGAGTTCGGGTTGTAGTTTTGTGTGCGAGACGGGTGTGTAGACTTGCGACTGAACGCTGATAATTGCGATTGTCGTGAGAACTTGAGAATTCAAACGAATTTTTGGAAAGGCCCCAGCAGGAAAAAATAGATTTATTGCCAGATCCAATTATCACACACGATACGCGCTAAACCTCAGCTTTACTATGACACGATATTCCTTATTGAAAAATAAGTCTTGACTCGTTCGGATTTGAGCTAAAACTGGTTGATAGTTTTAAGTAAATATATCATCTGTCTATCTACTCATAACTATATATTACCAACGTTGGGTCATCCTACATAGATCCTTAAAATCTGATCCGGTTCCTCGTTATCAGAGAATCTTACTAATAGAATAGCAACAACAAAGAATATTTACACATCTAGTTGAACGAACATCACTCATAAAACCACAACCTAAATTCAACGAATAAAAATAATTAACACTATTTGCGATAAATCGCACGTCTGCACAGCCGCGGCGAGGGAACTCCCGGCTTTCGTTTGAAAGATACACCGCAGTATCGAATGTTTGATTCAGACTGGCGCTGTGGTGCTATAACGAAGTGCGGAACCCACTCGTGTGGTGTTAAAAGGTTTCCCAAAACACCTACAGGAGTGTTACCCTTGACTACCGAGATTTTATTTTGAGTTTTATTTACTTTTGAGGTGTTTTAAAACGTGACTATTTTAATTGATAGAACTAAAACTTTTTAGATAACTTTTAATAACGAATAATACAATAACCCGTCGAAAAATGGTGTGAGTTTTGGGATGCACAAACTGTCAAACTTCTCCAAATGATATTAAACTATAATGTGTCGATGGTTAAATTCAAAATCGAATGAGAAAGTTTGACAGTTTATAGTAAGTTGATGCGCTGTCGACTGTAGGTACTCAAGTCTAAATAATCGACGTTGTGTATTAATTTCTCAACCTGAGAAGTACTTTTATTGTCATACTCGTACCTACTGCCGAAAGTTCAGTATTTCATTATCAAAATTGATTTCCCGCTTCTTTTCACCTTACAAGTTCATTAAATAAACAAGAGATGGAGCCACTAGCGCCACTATGCCAGCTGTAAAATATAGATGGCGCTACCCGCTATTGCACTAAAATTAATCACGAAAATTGTTTTACGCGAGCCATGTTTTATGTTTAGAAATTGCATACGGCAATGTAAAATTTAAACCAGGACAGTCCATGAATTCGTAAAAGTATTACACATAGAATATGCATGAATTTATAATGTCCAAAAAGCGAGCAAAATGGATTTTTGTTTTAAAATTTAAAACCTCAAGCTAGCAACATTGTTTTAGTTTTCTAATTAAGTTTAGCATAATATTTTATGGAAGCTTATCTTTAAAATAATGAAAAACTTTTTAACGAGGTTTTTAAGCGAATTTGAGCCTGTTTTAAAGAGTTAGGATATTTACCTACTTGACTAACTTTTTTTTAAATACGAAGATTTGACATCAACCATATAAATGTACAAAAAAAAAAGGCAATAAATCAGATACATCGCCGCCTTTTGTAACTGGGCCCTTCAGGCGACCTAATTCTTTTCTTACCTCCATAATTTAAGGTTCCAAGAATCTCATTTTCCTAACCAAGTTGGCCGTTCTCTTCACTATACAATTTCAGCATCTTTCCACTTAATTTTTTCTTTCAGTTCCCCGCCGAGCTAATAATGTTCTCAAACATATTTTCCCGCTTAAAACCATCCCCATGAATATGTAACAAGACTAAAGCTTTTCAGTTTTACTCCAAATGCAGACTGTGATAACAAAATGAATAACAAAAGGTCCACTTTACAAAGTCAATGAAAAAGTTTTAAGACGCCTTTTCAGTTTGTCTGCAGTATGAGTGCTCAGTGACAGTCAATCATTTTTTGACCTAATTTCTCAAGGCATAAGGGTGAGAAGTGGTCGATCGTCTGTAAACGCGATAGTACCAAATGTGTAAATCTGGCTCTTTCCATCTCATAGACATAAGGGCTGTTCTTCAGCTGTGGGAACGTCTCAGACTGATTATGCTCTGTTTATGTAACTGTTTATGTGGGTGTGGATTTAAAAGCTTTAACAAGATGATAGGCGTTGGATGTACAGCAATCAGTCAGTCACTAACCAGTGTGTGTGTGATCGCTGAATGTTCGTAAACACGTAGTTTTGAATAAGATAATGACTGTCGTCCTGTTTTCAGCTTATTTGGAGTCACTTCTTCCATATTGTTTGACAATCTATAAATGCTATTTCTAGACCCAAGGTATATCATATTTTTCCTTTAGTCTGACCGGTTTCCTTAATTATTTACGTGAAAATCTGTTGTTTTCCACGCGCATAATAATTCCTCAAGTATAATTATTAATTAAGTATAATTATTATGTTAATAATATAGTTCTACAAGTTAAAAATAAACGAAGGCAAATAATATTTATTCCTCAAATATGTTTTTTATGAACATTTTACTTGCGTGTCAAAAATAAAGAATAATGTTCTAAAACAAGATGTGACCGTTGTTTGTTAGGATTTAAGTACATCTGCCTAGTCAGGTTAAATCCGAGACATTTGTCAGTAATTGTGTAGCTTAACTTAGAACTTAATGAGCTCTACGACTCGTAAATAATAATAATAAGCTAAAACTGTCCTTCTGTGTCTCCCTGCTCTGTGTCGCGGTTGAGAAGCTTGGCTCTAGGCGTTTAACGGGCACCTCTCCCACATTCACTTGCAGTACATATTTGACTAGCCAAACCACTGAAATGTCGTGAATGACTTTCTTCTTGTAGTCTCCCTTTTTTCTATTTTCGGAGAAAATGTTGGAGAATAAATTCTAACTTGTTAAGAAGAGATATTTTATGTTCCACCGCAACGTATTTATATAGAAAAACAATATCAGTGACTCCTTTCATGAGGCTTCGGACTCTCAATCCATATCAAAATCCTATACAATCATAAGATTACAAAAGAAAAGTTATCAAATAGACAAAAATTGCTCCACAAAATAGTTCAAAACCAAATAACTCAAGCTGTTACGTGATTTAAAAAAAAAAAAAACTTGGTAAAGGTAAACCTACCTACCGATGAAATTATTTTCTAGTTAAAAACCTGCCTATTTGCTAACTTTTCTTATTAATCTAATGTTCGCAAAGGATTTAAACAAGGTTTGAAAAAAAAAATCAACAAGAGTATCACTCACATTTCCGCACTACATCAATGACACAACCAACCATATCATATGACAGTGCCCCGTTTAAATAAATCAACAAACTGATAGCTAATAACTCTTCCAGTCACAACGATAGTAAACTACTTCCCCAATTGACTTCTACGACTTACATCCAGTAGCTAATGCACTCAATGTCTATTTAATTCAGACTAACGTGGGAATAAACTACAGAAACTCGTTAATAATTGGGCCGTGCTAGTCTAGTTAGCGACCTAGTTTGAGCGAGGCATACATCAGTTGTGGCGCAGTTTGGGAGAGGCCTATGTCCAGCACTAAGTTGATAGATGGGTGATACAACAGAGACTGTAACAGGTATTTACAGGGTGGTTTTATCGTCTATTTTTCCGTACGCAAAATACGCGTTTTTGACGTGGAGTGCCGGACACCAGCCCGTTATACAATACAATACAATTTAACCGGTTAAATTGCATTGTATAACGAGGCAGTCCCTAGCGCCTCGTTGGTCTAGTGGTCGCAAGTGCGACTGTTGAGCATGAGGTCCTGGGTTCGATTTCAAGGTCAGGCGAAGTGTTATTGGGGTTTCCAGCAGGAATTTCTTAGTAGCCAGAGATTGGATCTGTGCCTGGTTAATGGCAATAGGCTCACCCCCTATTTCACGGGGCTTTAACATAACTGGCTAAATGTGGGTGTACTGTTAAGTACACCTGTGCCTAACCCTTCGGGGATTATCGGCGTGATGTTATGATATATATTATCTACATGTGACTGACTTTCTTGAAGTTAAAACAAATATACTCTGCCAGTTCCAAGCTCTAGTAACTATATTGTTTTGTATTAATATCGCAGTGGTAATGCTCCGACAAACGTGCCGTAAGTTATGGGATCCAACCCAGGTAGGCATTACAATTGAAGTTATTTATTTCATCACCACTACTCTCAAAACGTTGAAGAAAAGCAACCGCCATGTCCTAAAAACAAATATTGGAAGACATGACCAAATGACATGGCACATCCACCATCAGGGCCACCTTCTGGGCAAGCGTGGTGGATCATAGACACCTCTGTCTCAAAAAACGGAGGCGTGTGTGACTGTCTCCCAGCTCTGGGATCATTGTTTTTTCTTCCGAAAACTGTCTTAGTGCATTTATGTTTACCAGATACTGCCTTCACAAAATTTCAAAAACAAATCAATTCCAATACATCAATTTCAGCAAAATCTTCAAAACTAAACCATAAAATATTAAAAATAAATCGGAGCGGTTTTACGGAAGCGTTCATCCGAAATAAAAGCGTTGGCGCGTGCTAAAGTCACCAGGTAGCTGAAAGGCACATAGGTACCGCCTTATATACGCCGAATTAATCTTTAAGAGGATTTCTAAAGGAATTTCTAGTCTAGATTTTAGAGGTAGTGAGAGAGTTTGATTTATTTAGAAGTACTTTTTAGTATTTTTGTTTTGGTTTAGCTTTACTAGTGATTCGTTAAAGTTACTTCTGTGCTTATGCGTAATCCATATAATCATCATCAACTAATTATCACTGGATGAGGAGCTCGTGTAAAAACAGCCACTCGGATCGATCTTTAGGTTAAGCCGTACTTGTCTAGGTTGGTCTGAAGATGGATGATCACCCATTACATATTGAGTTTCCTCCGTGCCTCGGAAAGCACATTAAGCCGTTAGTCCCGGGTGTCATTTGTAGATCTATGACAGTCGTTACAGGTAGTCATTGGCCCAAAATGTCTGACAACCAGTCTTACCAAGGGGTATCGTACTACCCAGTACTAACTGGGTTGTGGAGGTCAGATAGGCAGTCGCTCCATGTGAAATACTGCTATTCAGCTGCATCCGGTTAGACTGGAAGCCGACCCCAACATAGTTGGGATAAGGCTAGGCAGATGATGAACTAATTATCACTGGAACTCTTGTACTACCCATTGCTGGGGTCTATAGGCTTCGTTTTGGGCCATGCTTATGTTTATAACTTAGCCTCGTTGGTCGTAAGCACGACTACTGAGCTTGAGGTCCTACTTGCGATTCCAAGTCGGGCGGGTTTTTTCCATAAGGAATTTCCCAGTAGCAGCCACGGAGTCTGGAATTTGTGCTCAGTTGATGGTAAATGGCTGGCTTCCTACTTGGGTGTATTTTGCCTAACCCTTCGGGGATTACAGGCGTGATGTTATGGAATCACCATTGTGCAGGATAGAAATGGTGGTCGGGATTATTATTTGGAAATAGAAACACGTTGTAGCAAAATACCCAAGTTCAGTAAACTAGTGACCACTAATTTAATTAATTAATGTGTCGCTTTTAACTTAATTATAACTAAGTAAATACTAGTGGTCCTTTCGACATGCGTTTTAAAACTTCCACTCAAACTTTCGCATCCCAGATAGCCCATGTATTTACTCAGTGGATACCAATTGTATAAACACTGAAGTTATAACCATCTAGAAACTTCTAACGGAACATTGAACAAGTTATTTTAGTTTTGAAAACGTTCGACCACTGAATATTTCGTTCATTTGCATCTAATTTCAAATTCATTTCGGAATTAATTTTATAAAATTACTATCCTGAATACACAAAGTTTTGAATATTTTAAAATTGCAAGCTGTGAAAATAAAATAAACCTTTTTGCTGCAATAGTTTGATTATTTTATTTGATTTTGACACCCACATTGAAACTCTTTTTTAGTAAAAAATAGTGGAATTTTTTAAATATTTGTCAAAAAATAAAATGCGAATCCAACTTGAATTGGAAAAATGTACGGCTGTCGAAAATTGCAAGAATGAAAGTTCTCCTAAACATTACTACGTAGTATCATATTGTCTGTGTTACTTCACAACAATTTATGTCCGTAAAACACCAACCAAACTATGAAAGTTTTAAATTTCCCTCCATCATCCGCATTAGTCCACTGTTAGTCATAGACGTCTCCAATCGCATGTAATTCATCTCGATTTTCTCTCATCCAGCCAAAAAAAGCAAGCCTAATTGCCGCTATTTCATTAAAAAAAGTTCTTCAAAAATATTACCGCGGTAATTCGCAAATCCGCTTGCATATTGTAACGGTAAGTACTAAGTTATGAAACTTGCACGGTGCACGCGACATCTGTAAACTTAACTGCTACATTTGATATGCAAACGTGGCCTCACATCGCCAAACTTTGGAACAAACTTTGTCTACCTGAGTGTAAGTCAGGGCTGCTTTTTGAGACTTTCTGGTTCAAAAATCGAATGTCGAAAATTGTGGATGGTTTTATTTTTCTTTCGTGTTAGTGCGAGCTTAACGATACTTATGACGTAGTAAAAAACAACTTGAGAAGACGAGAAGCTGATGGTCATCATTCATAGTAGCACAAAGTTGCCCATTATGATCAATTTTATGACATTAGGAATCATTACCGTTTATTTTGGTAACTAGGTAGACTCGAGCCAAAAAAATTTTTTTAGGCTTGAGTATATTTGTCGTTTTGCTACTAAATTCAGATATAAGAGCATTTTTTTATACCAGCTCAATCAAGAAATGAGTATTAGTAAAAAACCAATCATTCTTAAAACAAGCTTGTAGACAACCCTGATATGACTTAAACTTGTGCGATTACGGCCAAGACGGAGTCTAAGAAAAACAAAAAGTTTGGGTAACACGTTCAAAAGTTTTATCTAAAATAACCACATGCACTTGCATAGCTTATCCAACTTACAGTTTTAATTATAACTTTTGGGAAGTATCTTTGAAAGGCAAATATTTGGTCCAGTGCTTATTTACTGAAAATTAATGCGGAATGTTCTAGAATGGCATATCGGCAAGTGTAATATGGAACACCTCCCAGCGTAAAGTCGTAAATGCGTTTGTAAATGCGTAGGTAAACGTCAATTTTATGTCTTGTCAATTATTGTATGTCGTTTTTATGTCAATCTTGCAGGACTAATCTTTAAAATAAAATTGAAATACAAAAAGTTGAAAATTAATCGTGGGAACTGATCAAGTTCTTATAGTTAAGGATAAAGAAACAATTCACGAGTGATCTTTTCTGTTCCGATCCAGCCAGTCCCTTGCCGAGGGTCGTACCCCGTAGGGGGTGGCCTTAGTGTGTAGTCGCTGAGTTTTTAAGTTTTTGCCATTGACTGGAGGCCTTACACTCAAGGCACCCACAGGATAGTCAGGTTAAGCAGACGACAACATTATCATGATGCGTGGTGGATTATGGCCAACTTCCTCTCAAAGCCTGAAGGTGTATGTCCCAGCAGTGTGAATGTTAGTAATCCAATTAGCTAATACTACATTTACACACCAAGCATAACATAACAAAATTCTAGAAAACAAAAACAAAGTAAATAATTCAAGAAAATAAACAACATTGATTCGCTTACACAAAATTGAGACGTACAGTCACGCATGATTTATGTTGAAAAATAATCCCATTGTACAGGAAAGAGAACTGAAATATTCAGGAACATAACGGGACTGGTATTTCGGGCAAAATACGATAGCTTAACTGAACCACTCAGTGTTCTTGTGTTCAGCCAACCAGAAATTAAATCTATAGTTTTGGTTGCCGTACTGAATTTATGGTATTCGAAAATGTTTTGAGTTGAATAAAATAATACAGTCAATTATTGTAGTTTTTTTAAGTACATACATAAAGATCTGCAGACAAAAAAATGTGATAGTGGTTTTCAATGAAACATAAGTCTGTGTTTTATTAGAACACAATCGCATCTTGTAGTATGAATGTGGATGGGTATAAGAGTAGACGAATACCAAAGAAACGATGGATGGACTGTTTGAAGAATGATATAGCACGAACGGAAGTGTTTGATCAGATAACGAGTAATAGAGAAGTAAGGAAGAAGAAGACATGCTACGCCGACCCCAAATGAAATGGGATAAGGGTAAGAGAATAATGATGATCTTGTAGAAAGATGTTGAATGACTTTTAGCCGTAATAATTCATAAAAATTCATGTAGAAAGAGTGTGTTAATAGTTCATTTGATTTCCAAGGATTGGCATCTTCTTTGTGTTCTATACCGAAGTTTAAATAAAAATCCTTATTTGTTGAACAAAGTAACAGTGTGTCTCAGACATTGTTATCCCAAACCTTAGCGACAGAATTTTGTTTATCTGTCTTCTGTAAAACCGGCTTTGTTTACAAAGGAACGCGATAAAAGGAAACGCTGACCTGTTCTTTGAAACAACTTATGTACTATGGGTTATTTTAGTGTCGGTTAACTTAGTTTTAAGTAACGAGTTAATGATGTTGATGATCGTAAGTTTTACAAAAAAATCAAAGACCTGACTGACTGACATACAGAGTGTCAACAGACCCTTAACGAAGCCGTCAACCAAACTTTCTCTACATCAAACTAGTTTGCGCGAAAATTATTCCTGGGAAATGACTTTTTTGTGGGATGAAAAATCACTTTTTACGGTAGAACACAATATAACGCACTCAAGACATTGTGCTGATGGATGTATTGAATAATACGGGGGTCCTGGATGTGTTTCAAGTAAAAAAAACATACATTAAAAACGTGAAAAAAAATGTGAAAAAGTTGGAACTTAGACTCCCAATATCTCCGTAACTCGAAGGTTCCCAGGTATGATCCAGAACAAATAAAATATCGCAATGTCGGGGAGAACTAGTACCTTTCGGCTTCGTTAAGGGTCTTGTTACACCCTTTGTGTACATACATAAACTAACGCCTATTTGCCATGGGGGTAGGAACCACAGAACGTCACGTGCATTCTTACATACTCCTTTTGCCTCGTTCACGTTCATACATTTGCCACTGCACCATCTCGATTTGCAAGTTCTTGACTCGAAAAGATTTTTATTGATGAGTCGTGACTTTGGTTTACACCCTTTATAAGCTACTACTTACTCGAGGTGAGGTCAAGGAAATTCACTCGACTCACTCGCAAGAATTTGTCTGGTTGGTAATATGGTTTTTATGGTTTAACTGATACGAGGAAATATAGATACCTAAATGTGCTTGGGGAACGGATGTCGAAATATTACACATAATTTCAATGGTAATGAGCATCGGCTCAGGCTTAACTATTCACAGGCTGTTTCATAATATGAAAAGCTATTTAGTATTTAGTTGTTTCAATTAATTTAATTTTATCCGCGTCATTCAATGACACGGATACAATATTGAATTTATTATTCACATTATCGTGGTGTCTAAAGTCTGACAACCAGTCTTACCGAGGGGTATCGTATTACCCCTAACTGGGTGGTGGAGGTCAGATAGTCAGTCGCTCCATGTGACTTACTAGTATTCAGCTGCATCCGGTTAGACTGGAAGCCAACCACAACATAGTTGGGTAGAGGGTAGACGGATAATGATATCATGGTGCCTATTTGACAATTCAAAAATGTAAGATTTTAAACTTTCTTGGTCACTAAAATTATTCGACTCGTTAGAGAAGCTATTGAGATCACCAAATATAAAAAACTTCAATCGGGAGGATGGGTTTCAACTGTCGAAAGCCTGGAAACCAGTGGTCCAGCTGTATAAAAAGCGGAATAGTGCCGAAAAAAGTTCGCGAGCAGACACAGTGAGTTTCGTGTGTCGGGAACAGAATCGAGTTGTGAGTGACAGTGGTAGCGGTACTGAGTGCAAAAAACGAACAAGAAAGAGGGTAGACCGATTTGTCTGCTCATAAACACCCAGCCACAATAACTTCAGTTTATCCGTGATCATGGTGCTTGCAACAGCGCCGAAATATCGGGAACTCAAAGAAAACAATAAACATGGTAAATATCCCGTCTTCTAGTTATAATAATTCAAAAATGATTAGGTATACCTATTATTTTTTGCATTAAATAGTCGGCTTTTGCTCCGGGTCTTCAAGTAGAAAGGTCGCCTTTAAAACCTAAGTATTTGCAGTCGCAAATACCGAAGAAGACTTGTAAAGCCCTTCAGTAGTTTGTCCTCATAATAACTATTTAAAGCTTTATTGTGTTCAAGACAAATGACTATCTCTCACCGTCTTTTGTTAGTCAAATAGTGTGTTTTAGAATTGCAGTTCTATTGTAAATCAAATTGCTCGTTTATCTATTTAATTGGAGTGGCTTGTAATTTGAATTTCATTTAATATTTTCTTGGTATAAACTTTGCATTCATCTTAGTTTATGATTAATTGTTAAGATTAAAACTGAGATTATAGTTCAACTTTGAAATATTCTTCGTCTTAGATCAATTTATTTTAGTGTTAGTCTTCTTGAGTCTTGACTTGAGTCTGTGTCTGACTTAAACGGTAATTAATATTCAGTAATGAAAATACAATATTCATGATTGAAACACTACGAAATCTTAAAGAAAGAATATTAAAGAATATGAAAGCTTAATAAAAGTTTGAGGTAGGTTTTTCTTTGTCTAATAATATGTTCTCATTGATGTGCTAAAAGGGAACAATGTTCCTATAGCATCGATAATTACATCAATAAACAATTTAAATTGTTGCAGTGGGATTAGGTTAGTACTTTCTTACTCCACGCCACGTTACTTCAAGTTAATGGAAAAGTTTGTTGGTATTGCCACAAGGGGATCTGTACCAACTGTTGCAAAGTGAGGGTTGGTTCAAACGGTTTTTGAACGTATTAAAAGTTTTCATTGGTTGTAAAGTGCCAGTATTAAAATATATTTACTTTGTATGTAAGGTTGAAGTACTTAACTTAGTCGGTATTTAATCAAAATGAACGATCGATAAACTGACAGTTCAATAATACTTAACACTAAGAAAACAATTATGACTTCAATTGAGCTTAGTTCTGTCAAAACGTACCAACCCACATCAATTTTTTTCCTCTTTTCAGAAGTAATTGTAATGATTTTGAAAAGTTACCGCTGATCAACTTTTAATTAGGGCTAAATATAATGTTGGATTACTTTTACGTAATTAACTGAATTGTTAAGAGATTGTGGGTTAACTCATTTTGACAAACTAATTTCTAGTAAGTACTTATACAAAAAAAAGTATTATAAATTATCTTTGATTGAATTTTAAGTTCAATAAAAAAAAAAATTAAAGGTACTCACGTGAAAGGCGCCTCTGATCAACGGCCCAGCCTGCCCAACATACAACGTAGAAGCGGAATCGAAGACCAGCTCCATTGGGTTCCTCTTAACCACAACAGTATCAAACTCATGGCAATTCAAGAACAGGGTAACATTATCAGTTGTCACCCTTAGCGCAAACCGACTCCATTTTTTCGCAAAAGATGGAACTACAAAAGAAGCTATCGTTTGTGATAAAGCGTAGAAATTAGCATCTGTATACAGTAGGGATATGTTCGTTAGTCCAGGCCCAGAAGGGATCAATTGCACCCCTAATTGAACCACAGTTTCTAACGGGTTGACAACTGAAAATAGAAAGCCGCCATCTTTGTTTGCCGGTCTGACAGTTGCTGTTATAGAGTACTCTGCGTATAGTTTCTCAGGCATGAACAATCGGTATGGAGACTTGATGTCGGATCCTGGCATGAGACCGTAAGCAGGGAACCCATCGAGACCTTCGTCGAAGTACTGGGTTTTTGGATTGCTGAATGGAACTCCGATTGCATGCAGTAGGTCGTATTCGGGGATATCTGAAAATAATTAAAAAATGGAGTTAAAATAATGGATAACATTGAATTCTGGAAAGGTTTATTTCACCCTAGTTCTAACCTACTAAACATATGTTTTAGAATATAACAGATAATATAGATGCTACTATTGGCTACCACATCATTAGCTATATTTAATTAGACACATTCGTTTCTGATTGAAATAAGTCGGCTATCATTGTGCCGATTGTCGTAACGGCCAATGGCCTGATGGCCAAGAGCCTGGAAAAACATCTTTCAAGGCTCTCCTTAGGCGGTTGGATCAAGAGGCTGATTGAGAAGGCAGTACTCGTCGGTTGTGAGGAGGTTCCTGTCTCTGGAGCCCTAACTACCGTTAGCTTGGACCCTGCAACCGACGGACTACTATTTTTTTATGTTTAAATGTTTTGTTTATAGGTTTTTTTTTGCAAAAATGAGATGAATAAAGAAATGAAATTAGATCAAGAGAAAACAAAAATGAATTGGGGCATTTATTTATATTTATTGTTTTCATAATTTAGCCAGTGCCGGAGGCACGTTTTGAATTCAATAGAAATGAATACAACTAAATAAAAGTAAAGTCTACACACTCAGAAAAACCTATTAGGCATTAAACAGTATCCTAGCTAATCGAAAAACAAAACCTCCACAACATTAGAGTGGTTTTCAGAATAGTTTTCAAATAACATCACCTTTATTAGTTCCATTTTCTTTAAAATAAAGTACCTATTCCACTGTTTAATTCAACTGGCGGTTCAGAAAATGCAACTTGGTAAATAGACACTCGGTCTAAGTGGTGTTAGCGTGGTTCTCCCAACTATAAACGTTATCCTGGCAACATTAAAAAAGTCTACGGTAAAATGTCTTGAATAAGAAACGAGTTGCTAGTTTTTAAAATTGTATTAGTAGGAGTCCATCGATAAACGGGTATCCTTTAATGGCGGCTATTTTTAAAAGTGTTGGGGTGAATGTAGACAGTAGAATGGCCACTGTAATGCAAGTAATTTTTCCTACTTGCTTATTTTATTTCCTTCTATTGACTGCCACGATGGTCTAGTGGTCACAAGCGCGACTGCTGAGCATGAGGTCCTGGGTTCGATTCCCGGGTCGGGCAAAGTGGTATTGGGTTTTCAATCGGGAATTTTTCAGTAGCAGCCACGGACTCCGGCTTTGTGCCTGCTTGATGGCAATAGGCTTGCCCCCTATTACAAATAATTTAATCATATCTAGCGAAATGTGGGTGTACTATTAAAGGTCCACCTCTGCCTAACCCTTCGAGGATTATAGGCGTGATATTATTTTATTTGTGTTATGTGTTATTGTCTTACTTCATTAAGTAGTAAAAGTAAGTACAATATGCTACTTATTTTCTCGCTGTTGAAATACTGGAATACTGCATGAATTATAAATAAACATAAATTTTACGATTTTGGGAAATTATACTATTATACTTGTAGCAACATAGTACAAAAAGTAGTACAGCGCCATCTATGACAGAAATTACGAACTAACATGTAATTCCTAAATGGCGAATTTAAAGTTCTCCACGACTTACAGAAAAATAAATAATACATAAACCCTGCAACAAGTTACTATCGGGCAGTAGCCCATGTTATAAGGGGCAAGCCAGTAGCGGCTCTACAAAAAGTACTACAGCAACATAGAACAAAAACTACTACAGAGCCATCTATGACTCAAATGAAGAACTAACATCAAATTCCTAAATCGCGCAGTTATAGATATCCGCGACTTAAGACTATAGAAAAGCCCGACAACAACTGTCGGTCAGTAGCCCACCAGAAACAACACGCGTCTAGTCAGAGGATCCTTCCTTTTCTATGGGGGATGAAGAACTTTACACCCTGTTCTTCAAACTCCTGTAAACTCTTTAAGATTATGGAATTGATTAGTCCATAAAAACTAAAATGACGATGCTTCTTTCTAAAAAGGTTGTTTGCGATCAATAATTTTATTTTACTACTTGTCGCTTAGGTACTCCCATAACCTTTACTTCTCTCTCTTTATCAAAATCTATTTACTTACTTTACCGTCTTGTCTTTGCCAACAATTCTGAAAAGGTCAGACGTTATTCACTGTCTTATTTTTAGGAACCCTATTAAGTGTTTATTTCCACACAAAGAGGACACGTGCCCTTTTCTTTGTTTTTAGTAAACTAGGAATGTGTGTGACTAGTTAGTCCTAAAATAAATCATTATTAATTGCGTACGGAAAATGGCGTCCACTTTTCCTGCAATATGCAAAATGAACACAGAATTTAAAAAATAAACTGTTTCGTTGGTCTTTTAGTCGCATTGGTCGCAAGTGCTACTAATGAGCATGAGGTGCCGGTTTAGATTCCCAGATCGGGCACAGTGTTGTTGGGTTTTTCCGTCAGGAATTTCTCTGTAGCTGACCAGAGTCTGGATTTATGCCTGATTGCAAGTCTTTTGTGGGTATGAAGAACAGGGTGTATAGTTCTTCATCCCCCATAGAAATAGGGAAGATCCCCATAGACCAGATGAGTGTTGTGCCTGGTGGGTTAACTGGCCGACAGTTGTTGTCGGGTTATTCTGTATACTGTTAAGTCGCGCATAACTGTAACTGCGCGATTTAGGAATTTGATGTTAGTTCTGCATTTGTGTCATAGATGGCGCTGTATAGTACTTTTTATTCTATGTTGCTGAAGTACTTTTTTTAGTGCCGCTACAGGCTTGGCCCTAATAACACGAGGGTTAAACATTCCTGACGACATGTAGGAGTTACTAAAGGCAAAACATTACATCACCTTTTGGGAAAACAGATATAATGTTATTTCACCAATAATCGTGATAGTTAGATTGTTTTTGTCTTATGAATAAATACTACACAATATATTATTTCACAGTGTATTTTGAAATAACAAACTTTGAAATGCCTTGCCTTGCGAGGGGAATAATGAAGCCCTTACGAACGCGGACCTAAATAATTCAAATGTTTCCACAAACGGAGCTGTAGTGTTCTTCATGCATGCAAAATATTTTCCGGAATTTTCAAGTCCACTTCACGGTACTGAGAACAACAAAATATTTGTGTCCACTTGTACTTGTAGGAAGACATGGCTGAAATTCTTTGGTTGGCTTTATGGTTTACTTGATAAGTCACCGCCGCTCTTATGTCACTATTGTCGTGTTGTCTTTGGCTTAAGTATGTAACTATTGCCTACTGTTTATTTATTTATTTTAGTACATGGAATGGAGGACTTATAGCTAATAAAAACAAACAAAACAATAACTTTTGTTTGTAACTTGGAACCACACGGTGGCCCGTGTGGTTCCAAGTTCAAAACAGTTACCGTTATATTTTGTTGTATATTGTTTTCGTTCTGGACTCTAATTGAGTCTCATAACATCAATGTTTGACGTGGTACTGACTATGAGAAAGGTCTTCATGAGACAATAGCCAAAAAATCGAAATAGAAAGACATGTGAGCGGCTGTGGTGGAGAAAGCTACCGTCGTGGTAACAACCGCAGCTACCTCCGAACAAAAACTTAAATAGATTTAAATAAAATTAAATAGACATGAATAAGATTGAGATTACGGTTTGTGACACTTACTTTCCTGTTTCAGAGATCACAAATGTGTCAATTTTGAAACATGTTTAAAGTTTTGATATGGAAAGAAAAATTCGAGTGCGAGCAGGGTTTGAACCTGCTTTTTTCTTTCCATATCAAAACAGTTATAGTTCCCTACGCAGGGTTTGCGTATAAAAATATTAAAATGTATAAAGTTTCCTTCATTTATAACATCATGCCTGTTATCCTCAAGGGTTAGGCAGACGTGTATCTAATAGTACATCCACATTTCGCCAGTTAAGTTTAAGTCCCATGTAATAGGGTGCGAGCCTATTGCCATCAAACTGGGCACAAATCCAGACTACGTGGTTGCTACTGAGAAATTCAAGATGGGAAAAATCCAATAACACTATGCCCGACCTGGGAATCGAACCCAGGACCTCATTCTCAGCAGTCGGGCTTGCCAGCATTAGACCACCGAGGCAGTCCTAATTCCTACATTTCTCCTGCTAATAAAGGGACATAATCAAACAAAAACCATTTAAACTACAGGAGCCCAGCAACAAACGGCACGATTAATGAGTCGCAAATGCATGCTATGCACGTAGCTCACATACATAGGTCCATATATTTGCATGCCTTTAGCCGGTCGCCGCCGCTCCTGCACTATATTCCCCTGGGAACCAAACCTTGTTCCCTGCGTTATGGCGCACTCGTTAGATTGGGCCGCAAGTTACAAACTGAGCCGGTTACATTGATTTAGAAATCCCTAGGGTAGGCTGTTATACCGTCATTGGGTAATAGATGACGTAGCTGGGGGACATCGGGCAATTGAAGATGTTTGAAAAGTGGTTTAGTGATTGCGATGTGCTGCCGTATGCCGTTGGTTGGTCGGAATGCTATGATGTCAGGGTTACTCAACCTTGGGCTCAGAGTAAAATAAAAAGGTATCGTGTTTATACAAAGTCCATTTTTACACGAAATAGGCTTGCGATTGACCGCAACTCGCCTGATGTGAAGCGATGATACAGCGTGCTCCACGCACGCTGGTATAGAAGAAACCAATTCACTCGAAGCCTACAGAAATCCACATTAATTAATGATCGAAGAACAGAGAAGCCGGCAGTCCTTTTTGCACTTACCGAGTTACTTATTAATAGAAATACGAAATGTTGCAAAAAACTAGAAGAACATGTTCATTGTTTATTTTCAAGAAAATGTTTCGATGTCCACGACGCTATACACAAGTAACGTATTACTAACTCAAATCTCCAATGAGCAGCCAGAATATGACTAATATTTAAATGGTAATCTGTACCAAAAAGGGTCTGTGTCTAAAAGGTTTTTTTTTATGCTCAGGACAGGCTTGTGTTTGGCTGCAACTTGCCTGATGTGAACCGATGATGCGGCCTAGGGTTGGAGCACGCTTGCCTAGAAGAAACTTATTCACTCGAGCTTCGAAGAGATCCAGACTATAATGACAAAGAGAGAAGCTGGCAATGAGTTCCGGTTATAAGAAATTGTATGATTTCCAACATTCCAAAGCATTTCATAAAGGAGACATCACCATTATTAATAGTGCAACATGCTGTTATCTCATCAAAGTGGTCGGAAGAAACTAGATAGCCATTACAGAAAACCGCTAAAGTGGAGAAATTTCGAAAAGGCCTACACTCAGCATTGGGTACGAAAAGGTTAAACCATGAAGGAGTTCGCAAGGGCCGATGCTTTCCGAGGCTGCGGGACTGTTTGAAAGAGATACCGCGGCCATGGAACACAAAGGGCAAAGAAGGAACATGGATGGGTTTTAGTCAGTAGAAGTCTGATACTCCCTTCTACATCGCCCAGAGCGGAAGAAGATTGAAGATTTGAAGATTTCCCATCCAAAAAGAAAAAAGTTGAAGAAGAAGAAGAAGATGATGCTGTTTGTTATCGTGGTCGTGTTTTCCTAATCCTATTATTTTTAGTTAGAGAATCTCTTTGAAAAAAACGCGCACGTCTAGAAACTTCTCCGGCAAGATCAAAAGTAAGAAGCTTATTCAGTTGTATCGTGTTTATAAAATGCTTGCCTCCGTTTTCTCGTGTGCTAGAAAGTAAGCTCCCAATACACTTTTTCACTTAATTTCCTGAACCACTTCAAGGTAATGTTCTTGAGCGTTGAAGCTTCTTTGTAAAATGCTTTCGATTTCTATTAGAGATAGTATTACTTGATGAAATAACGTTAGAATTTTCTACTTCAGTTCAATACAGACACTACGGGGAATATACTTTAGACTCTAAAGTAAAGTAATATTATCATTTACACTAGAATCGTGATATTTACCATGTTTACTGTATTTCTAAAGTAAAGGATAGAAAATCGAGAGGAAAACCTAGATGGTCTGGACTGACTTCGAAGCCTATGTCGTTGGAGACGCTGATAGAGCACGGAACACTTCAGAAAGGTCAGGTGCTTCGTACTCTCATCCGGTGTATGTATGCTATTATACGTAGTTCTCTGGTTTCTGCCTAGCCGAATGGGAAATAGGCGTGAGTTATTGTGTGTACATATTGTTTATCTGTATTAGGGACAGCCCTCCACAAACTGATGGGGTGAATTCAGTATATCATACTGAGATGACCAGTACAAGAAATTATTTCAGGAATGTTATGGCAATCCAATAAATTTGATTTGTTTTATCACCTCATACGCAATGTATCGTTACCGTGGTAAAACATCCGTAGCGAACGACAAGAGCGACGACGAGTTCGATGGACTCTGTTGGGAGGAAGTGAACAGCTGATTTTACGCGTCGTTCGTTAGAGTATATCAACATCCATTGTTGGATTTTTGATTTTAGCCGTATTATTTACATAAATGGAGTGATGTGTACAGGGAATGTAATTATACATTGAAATAAAGGAGTAGTAACTCAGTAAGTCAGTTTGTGGAGGGCTATCCATTACACCCTGTACATGCAAGAAAACCGAGATGAAATGGTATGCCAACAGGCAGTGAGAGACTGCGTTAAACAAAGCCAGTTCCTTCTTCGCACGAGAAGATAACTTTGTTGTGACATGGTAATGGTATGTAGGATTACCTTTCTTTAACATCATGCTCTAGTAATTTCTTCTACATGAACCATTTCATTTTAATTTGTGTAAGCTTTGCGAATGTGTGAACGGTCATTGGTTGTTTTCAGTTCTAACAAACATTAGCACCAATATGGCTAACTTCACAAAGTAAAACAAAAGTATTTATTTTAGCCAATCCTCCGGCTTTCACAACTAATTTCGATAACGCGAATGTCGGAGCATTTGGTATTGATTACGCATACTCTAATTACAACAATGATATTGGAGAGATTTGTTTTTATTTTTATACTAAACTAGTAAGTTAAGCTAAGTTCTGGAGTGGCGACCGCGAACTGGAAGACGTTGCGTTGGAAGGCCTCCCACTAGGTGGACCGATGACCTGGTAAAGGTTGCAGGGATCCGCTGGGTGCGCGAGACGCACGGGACCGTGCATTGTGGCGACACTTGGGGGAGGCCTATGTCCAGCAGTGGACGTCTTTCAGCTGAAATGATGATGATGATGATGATGACTAAACTAGCGACCCGCCCCGGCTTCGCACGGGTGCAATATATATATGTTGGAACCGGTCATTAGTACGGACATAAAATGAATCGCAAGTCCGCTAGTGGTGACGTCACGCGACCTACTTACAAGTTTACCCCCATCACAGCATGGCTTCTTCAGAGGCCTGATGCTACAGCTCGAGGCGAGGAGGACTTTCAATGTCTGATCGCAGCGGAGTTGAGACGTCCTGGAACTGTACCCGATTCATTGTGCCCCGTGTTATTGTGTTAAATTTTAATGTCGAGTAATTTGTTAGTTTATTATAAACAGTGTATCGCACCTAGTGTGTTTTAATAGCACGAAACCCATCGTCAGCCGACATGATGTACGAGCCAACGGAATAAATCCTGATATATCCGACATACATATAAACCTTCCTCTTGAATCACTCTATCTATTAATGAAAACCGCATCAAAATCCGTTGCGTAGTTTTAAAGATCTAAGCATACATAGGATCAGACAGACAGCGGGAAGCGACTTTGTTTTATACTATGTAGTGATAGGCTTGCATTTGGCCGCAACTCACCTGATGTGAAGCGATGATGCGGCCTAAGGTGGAGCACGCTTGCCTTGAAGAAACCGATTCACTCGAACTTTGAATATACCCAGATTATAATGATCAGGGAACAGAGAACAAAACAGAGACATAAAATCAGAACGATTTCCAACTAGCTCTTCGTATCCAATTAACAGAAACCTCAAAACAAATACCTAAAGCCGTCAACAAAACACGGGAAAATCCTAAAGGCGTACTCACACGGCCAGTCCCTTTACAGCCGTATAGTGTACACTAAAACATAAAATTAAACACTCTACAGTATTCCGCGAAACTGGGCACTTTTCATACGGATTGTTTGCAGCGTTGAGACAATTAACGCCCCTCAGTTTTCTCTGCTTTGTACAGTAAATGGTGTAGTTAAAACGATTGCGGTTCTCGGAATAGGGATGAGCATTTCAAACGACGCAATATAGGTTTATCATCTCCGTGTAATTGTGGTGCGCGTCTCTGTATTTTGTACGTCTGTGAATGGTTTTAGAGTGAGTTCTGTTAATAATTTAGTACGTACCTATGTTTCACAAAGTTGGGTGATAGTTGCTGAGTAGTTTTCGGTAGAAATGTTTTGTCTATCGCTACAATCGAGTTGTTGATATAAATTCTTAATATAAAAGCTTGTTAAAAAGGTACAGCAGGCCGAATTTCAGAAGTAACTAAACCAGTAGAAACAGGCCTCGTATTCTATTGCATCTCCATATAACACGAGACCAGCTGAAGGTCGAAGTGTTGCTGCTGATGGGCTGTCGAAAGTACTAGAATGGATTGAGCATTTTAAATTAAGCAATTTAAGTTTTGCTCATCGTATTATTGCGATAGAGTCTGTAGGTAGGTAAAGTATCTTTTAGTACAGATTTAGAATAACATGAATGAACATTTGAATAGGTCCATAGAAATTGTGTGATAGTAATATCGGGCAAGTAATGTTACGTCTCGATATAGAAATCAGGTAACTTCATTAACTTAGAACTAATTAAACTGAGTCGGTATGTTTAGGTTTTCGATATCTTTTCATGTACCTATGCTAAGTGAAAATGATTCTCCTCTTTATATCTTTTCATATAAAATCTTTTTCAAATACATATCTTTTCATCTAACATGAACTGAATAGATTTCAATGTTTTTTTGGTATCTATCTTTTCAACTACGTCATGTATGGTCTTCGAACTTTTTTACTGTCATAAAAGGTGATTTCTAAGCCAACTTTAAGACATCACATAAATTTAGTTTTCTGAAGTTGCCATCACACGGTAGCTATAGACCGCCCGCTTTAATCAGTCCGCCGCCTTGCCCCATCAAAGGCACATTAAGCGACCACAAAGTCCTAACAATATCCTACAGGTTATTTGCTTTAAAATAACCATAATCCACGTCGGTATTACGATACTAATTGAACCAATACGTGATCAACCTTCAGAATATTCCATTTAGATTGATTCCTTCGCGAGGACTCATTAAAGCGGTCGGTCTATAAGTATAGTGATCAATACTCATGCTTTCTCTGAGCAAGAGATAAGATGAACTACAAATGCATGGGCATTAACATCTTACAGTATAAAATATACAAGTTGAAAGGAACACCGACGCTAAAACAGTTACCACGTAGCTTTGATATGGAAAGAAAAATTCGAGTGCGAGCAGGGTTTGAACTTGCGACCTTCCGATTCTGTACACCGGACAATTCGAAGTCAGATTTTTCTTCTTTTTCTTTTTTTTTCGAGTCGAATTTTTCTTTCCATATCAAAGCTGTAATTCCCTACGCAGGGTTTGCGTAAAAAACATATTTAAAATTAGTTACCACGTATTCTATACATGTTTCTGAGCTCCCCCCCCCCCCCCCTTATAGCCATTTTTCATCGGTTATTTAAAAAAACAGCTGTTTAATACAAAAGTGCAACACTTATATGGTCAAAATGTATGGAACAGAATTTTTATTTTGATTTTCGTTGATAATATTCTAGGTTGATATACCTACTGAATACATGGTAACTGTTTTAGCGTCGGTGTACCTTCCACCTTGTAAAAGATTTAAGATGCTTACGAGCATTAACAACCTCGTTTCACAAATATCACAGAAATGGATGATTAGTTCATACCAAATCACCTTAAGAATTTTAAGTCTACATCATTAACGTCGCAGTCAAAGTAAGAATTATGCCCAATATTAGTTTACGTCAGTTTTATCTTAAGTTTTTGATTCAGCAACGACATTTACAACCGTAATGAATAATAAACGATCTTATAAAGTTGTTAATTCGTGTTACGACGTATTTACTGTAGCCGCGTTATCGCCTTTTATGATTTATAGACGAATTAGCTGTTTGAAACGAAATGGTGGTAGGGATTTATTAGTTTTTTTATGCGATGAGAGGTATTGACTGAATTATGTATTTTTTTTTAACGTAAATTAGACGTGACGATTAGGATTATCAGAGATTTAACAAACCTGTTTTAAAATGTAACATAGCATAACATCACGCCTGTAATCCCAAAAGATTAGGCAGAGTTGTACCTATTTGTACACCCACATTTGGCCAATTATGTTTAAGTCCCGGGTGGCGAGCCTATTGCCATCAACCGGGCGTAAATTCATATTGCCTGGCTACTACTGAGGAATTCCTGGTGGAAACTTCTTTAACACTTTTCCTGTCGCAGGAATCGAACCCAAGACCTCAGGCTCAGCAGTCGTGCTTGCAATCACTAGATCAAGGAGGTAGTCAAAGTCAGTACTTTAAAATATGTCTAGTTAAATTGCATGTTGTGTACTGAGAGGGTGCAAAAAACATCGTTTTAAAGACAGAAGGTCTTTTCTGCAGCTAGAAATACAAAAGCAAATGTAAATAAAAGGCGACATAAAGGACCGAATAAGTGAAGGATGACATGACAAGGAAGGAGGTGGCTTATAAGATGACAAGTAATCGAGAAGTATGGAAGAAGAAGACATGCTGCGCTGTCCCCAAATGAATTGGGATAAGGTAGAAGAATGATGATAAAGAAAGGACCAAATAACTAAAATAAAGAATTAACATTTCATAACAAACAAAAAACAACGCTAATCTGTCTCTAATGAGAGAGATTAGTTTATTTTTTTAAGTTATTGCAAGAGTGAAATTCTACAACAAAGGCACAATAATAGGAAGAAAGTATTGCCTAAAACAAAAAAAAAAAAACAAATAATTACCAAAAAGAAATGGTTTACCAGTCTGAAATTTGGAGCCGAACATTCCATCGTTAGCGGTGCATAGTGAAGTTAGTAGCAGAATCAGGAACCATTGATATCTGTAAAAGAAAGAAAACATTTTATAATAAACCATTCAGGTGGCCTACCATTACGTAAGCAGGGGTAATTCCATTATAAGCATGACATGGCGCTAGACGACCTGTTTAGCTCTGTCTCTTTCCCACACTGGAATTACTCATAAGACTTTAAGACGTCATAGTAACTCCCCAGATCTCCTTTTAGTGTCGATGACAATTTAAATTGAGTCAGCCCAAAATTTGGTACTTTCAGTAGCTCCTGTGATCAGCAAACGACAGGATAGACAGGACACGAAATCAAGTGTCCCATCGTTTGTGGGGCAACACCACATTACAGTCCAGAGTCATTGATGAATCTCCACCTAAACAGGTTTGCCTTGCTTCGGCCAACCTGTGTCCAGACTATTCAGATAAGGCTTTTCAACATAACATTACACCTGTAATCCCCAAAAGGTTAGGCAGAGATTTGAAGTTTTTTTTTTAAATACATGTTTTTAATGTAAGAACTTTACTTTAAACACCTCCACGACGTACTATTCAATCCATCTATTAGCACAATGTTTTGAGTGCGTTACATTGAGTCCAACCGTAAAACGTAATTTTTCACCCCAAAAATAAAGTCGTTTCGCAGCAAAAATTTTTGCGTAAAGTTACTTAGTTTGATGTACATAATGCCTAGTTGACGGCTTCGTGAAGGGTCCGTTTACACCCTGTATAGCTTTTATACCGGTTAAAACACAAAAATGAAAATATAAAAAAAACAAACTTCGCATGATGTTTCAAAAATCCATTTTACAAAAACGTTCCACTCTCCACAGAGCAGTCGTGTTTCACTTTTCACAAAACTAGTTATCTAAAATGGTCACCATTCATTTCGATACGTGCTGAATTTTCTATTCAGCCAGCATTCGACTCACTAAATAAAATAAAACTGTCAATATTTATCATTTGTTTTTGTGATCGTTTTCAACACAAACCGATCATTAGGTCACATGAATGGCTGAATCCCCAATTTAGGGGTACAGTTCATTCACAGTTTGTTTTTCTGCGCTGTCAAAATCATAGCGATCCTTATGTTTGTAGCAATACGGTGGTTGTTAAAGAAACTCATTTTCATGATAATTTTGAAAAAAAATCTTAAAACTATTTTTATAATATCTTTGTCTGGTATGATCTTCAAAGTTTTCATTGTCATAAAAGGTGATTTCTAAACCAAATTTAACACTTCAATTAGACTTTGTTTTCTGAAGGGGTCGTCACACGGTAGTTGAGCATAGTGATCGAGCAAGACAGAAGATGAATTAGAAATGGTTGCTAAATTGCTGTCACCGACAAGTCTTTCAAATTAAAGTGATCTTTATTTTCGTAGCAATAAGGTTGATGTTGGACTGTAGCTGTCAGAGGAAAAATTAGTGAGAAAAGACTGTACAGTGTACACTTTGATTTGTCCAAAGCGTTCGTTCAATAAGCAATCTATCAAAAGGACCCATTTTTCCTCAGCAAACTCGCTTCTGGAAACAAACTTGGACGATTTAAGAGGCGCTGAATTTCCAATTAGATCCATTTAGACGTACATTGGGAATGAGAAGAAAAAGTGTGTATTTGCAATTCGAATCGTGTTTGAAACCGTTCGGCTGAAGAGGGCTTAATTGATACGAATATTGGCGTCGCTGTCGAATGTAGCTTCCGTTTTTGAAATTCATTGCTCTCGTTATTTTGGGCTAAACAAATTGACGGCGTTTGAAACAGAAAGATAAACAAATGAAAGCAAAATACGAGTTTAACAAGAAATTACTATGCTAAGCTGATGTGGAAACGTCTCTAACAGAAGCAGCATTGATCAACACACATAGGCTGTTAGTTTTTTACTGAATCCCGGCTGCATTTATTGCTGAATTTTCTCTCTTATTTTTGTGGTCCAACTGTACGTCAGAAGATTTCAAAGGATCATAGCAGCGTTTGCAATCTTCTGAAACTTAGAAAAGATAAAATAATTTTAACTTATAGTGTCACTTACGGGATATCTTCCATGATTATTATAACTAGAAGACGGGATATTTACCATGTTTATTGTTTTCTTTGAGTTCCCGATATTTCGGCGCTGTTGCAAGCACAGTTTAGCCGTGATCATGGTGCCTTCTAGTTATAATAATTTTAGTGACCATGAAAGTTTAAAATCTTATATCTTCCGTGATTGTTCATTATTTTGAACTCCCGATATTTCGACACTGTTGCAAGCGCCATGCGCCATGATCGCGGGTTGATATCGGGAGCTCAAAATAATGAACAATCACGGAAGACAAGTGACAGTATAAGTTTAGTTGTAAACCGTGAAAGCTTAAAACATTGTTTAAAATAATTTTGTTAAACAGGTGTTAATGACTTAACTTTAAGCAGCGTGTATGAATAAACCCTGATTGTTTAGTGACATTATGTTCTGTATTATAGATCAAAGTTCGTAATTACCAAGAAAATTATTTTCATTGATAATTATCGGATAGTTATCAGATAATTATAATATGATATGATGAAGCTGATTAACAACTCGAATGTTTTTTTTTTACTCAAATTTCTTTTATATTTGAACGCACTCAAATTCAGTCCAAACAATCCTTATTTTTCGACATTTTTGTAACCATCACTCTATTCCTAAATAGTTATAAAGAAAACTATTCAGTTTGTTGATTAAATACTACACATTATTAAACTAAACATTTCGACACGGTGAATCAATATTCTCCGTCTTGCTCTAATAGAATGTCTATGGCAGCCGTTTACCCAAGAAAACGACCACTGACTTTAATAATATAATAAATAGTGATTTACTGAGCATCTTAATATTGCTTAAGAAACCTAACCTATTTCCTAAGCTCAATGCCCGTTTTCCCAACAATAAGCGGCATTTAAACGAAGGCCTAATTCAAATCACGCTGTTGGATCTCTATTGCTCGGCTCAGCGCTGCGCTGTAAGTTGCGCTCTGTTATTTAGGCCTTGCGAGTGAGCGAGCGAGCTGGCGGGCGACACGGGGCGAAGGAAACTATATAAGCTAAGCGAAGCTTTGGCGGGCTAAACTATGTAGGTTCACATCGAAAACTACGGACGGAAGGGCGAGCGAGGGGTCGGGCGGGAGAGCGAGGGTAGCGTTCCGTCTCATTCGGTCTCGTACCGGGCGAGGCAGGCGAGGTGAGCGAATAGGATCGCTGGCATCGTCGGATATTTCGTTCGCATCGTTTGTATCGCTTAGCTCGGTAGTTCGTGGTGTGAACCAAAGTATGAAAAGAGGTGAAACGATGCACGCTCGGCTCGGCTCGCTCGCTCGCTCGCTAGCTGGCGGTGTGGGCTGGGCTTAAGGTTTCGTCTAGTGTCAGTCGAAAACGATCATAAACATCAACATCAATATTTTGCGTAGGAAGAATCTTTTGATGCTCGCTGCAATCATCGTTACTCAATTCTTCAATACCTGTCACAGTAACGGTTATTTTATTCACAATCGAATCCAGTAAAATCTCGCAACAAACAATAATCTTTTAGATGTTAATTTGCAATTCAATTACACGATTCTAAACTCTGACCTATCATTTAATTTTATAATCATTGCTTATCAAGTCGTGAACGTAAGACATTTCGAATAGGCACTCAATTACTTGAAATATGTGTCCTAGTGAATAATTGGTTAAGTTTGAATAATAAGCTTGTCCTCGGTACAGTTCCCATAGCCGAGCAAATATGTATAGGACAACTGATAGACACCACCGAGGAGCTCGTGGCTAAATAATAACAGCCGCTCGGGACGATCTTCAAGGTTAAGCCGGTGTATTCCCTCTGGGCGTCAAAACCGTCGTTTCGTTGGCCCCACTGCCCTTACCCCACTACCTTGAGATCAGAAAAATTAAGGAATTAAATAAAACTTAATGATGTCAGTGGGAATTAATACACATTCCGATCCATTCAGTACGACAGCTCTGATCACGGTTTTGTTATTGTCCCTGGCGACAAACGGGAAAAAAGTTCCCGTTTGTTGCCAGTGAGGCATATAATATGACACATAATTTTCCCCAAAAAGTACCAGGCTGGCATGAGCTCAAGGTGGTATGCATTTTAATAATAATAGGTACGGTGTTCTAGTAATCAATACCTTCTTGGATTCATGCCCGCCTAGTACTGTTCGTAAGGTTACTGCACATAACTAGCACAACTGTACAGTGTACCTATTATATTATCTGTGACTGTACTAACACTACTCGATCCCATGCAATGTTTTTGAGTAATATTTTACTACTCAAAAAAATGTTAGGGCCAACGGGAATAATTTTTAATTATTTTATTCAATTCCCATGGGGACACGGGTGGTGGGGTCAACGGGAATACACCGTTAAGCAACGCTTGCCTAGGTTGGATTCACGGACGATCAAGGAACTTCAATTAACTAACAATAAACTATTACCTACCTCAATAAAAGGACAAAATGAAAATTTTACATTGCACATTCCTTGCGAGACAAAGAGGGTACATTCAGCACCCCGTCTACGTAACACGCTTTCAATCACGTTCCAAAAGGTTTTGAAGGTAACTAATCTATATGCTTGAAAAAAAACGCCTATTCAGTAATGTAAATAATGTAATGAATTTATTGTCATAACTAATTGCATTGCCATTTGCAAGTCTTTAATACCTTTAGCTTGCAGAAATTACACCCTATTGCCAGGAGATGAGGTTTACTGTTCAAGGCTAGTTTTATCTACTGAACTTTTAAGTACTAAATATCATGAATTTCTTTAGGACAATATATATTTTTACTTTCACTAAGACAACACGAGCAACGTTACCCAAAATACTATTTCATGTTCGTGAATACACGATCGAACGACACGTTTAGAATACCCTATTACCCAGTAATACGCACGACGAACGGTTAACGTGACGGGTCTATGCCAATTACCAGTGGTAACTTTTATTACGACCTTTCTACCTTCGATTCAACGGTCAGTTAAGTCGAGTTTACGAGATGTTCTCATTTATGTCCAGTCTTTAAAAGGTAAAAGGAATTCCGCAATCGATTGGAACTAGACGAATTAGTATGGGAGCAAGATTATGGTAATTCTTCTGTAGATTATTGTTGGCATCTTGTTAGTTTTTATCACAAAAGTTATTCACTAAAAGGTGCATCATAATTCATTCAGTTTTCGAACACGACGATGACGAATTTATAATAAAATGTTAAACGTCTCATTGACGACGCGCATCTGACAACGCTGGAAGGGGACACCCTAGAAGGACATGCATCGACTTTATTGGTGAGCTTCTCCAGAAAAGTCAGGCACATAGTACTCGCAACTGATAATGTGTCATCATCATGATTCTCCTGCCCTCATCCGATTTTATTTGGTGTGTGCGTAGCATGTCTTCTTCTTCCAAACTTCTCTATTACTCGTCATCTCAGAAGTCACCTCCTTTCTAGACATATCATCCTTCACATAGTCTATCCATCGTTTCTTTGGTTGTCCTCTATAGCCACCTAGTTCTTCCGCATCACATGTCCATACGACGACGATAACCGATTATGAAGGTGGAAGAGACGAAAGGAGTACCTATTTAAGGATAGTAGCCGGTGTCGCTCTATAGTTAATACCTGCCTCCATGAGAAAAGGAGTGGGTTTATGTATGACTCATTCTTATTAGTATGGGTTAGGTTTACCGGTATACCGTTAGATTGAGTGGATGAACCTACATAAAGGAGATTAATAAAATATGATTAAAAAAAATTACGCTGTCTACAGCGCGAATTTTCTAAGTTCCTAATTTAAATACCTAGATTACAGTGATCTGGTTAGAAAAAAGATCAAGAAGCGATTCTGTCAATATAAATAATTATTAATAATATTATCAGCACATTTAATCCAAGCGTTAACATAAATATTGCAATGCAATATTGTGAATGTATGTCAATTGCAACGTATTGGTATAAATCATTTTAATTGTGTGTCGTTATAAAGAAAACAAGAGTTTGTAGGAGTCAAAGGGTATCTTTACGTAACATCTATAGAATGCATTTGTTTATTAGATTTATCTAGCCTGTTTTGTAGAATGTTCAATATTCATTTTATCTTCAATGAATCCTTTGTCTGACAAAACAAAATTAGAAACGAATCCATCAGCTTAATTCGTGCACATATCTTCAAACAAAACAGACAAATATTTCGCTTTGCAATAACAATTCCTTGTTCAAATTTTCTGTCGTTCATATTATCAAATAAAACTCAGTTTCAACTGAAGCTCAACTTGTTTCGTTTCCAACGGACAAAGCATTTTCAAAGCTCATATTAGATTGACAAACAAAAGAAAGGGAACTAAGTCTGAAGTTTCAAACTGGGGACAGTTTGCATTGAGATTCAACTATGCGTTTATTCTCATATTAAACGAGAGTTGGTCCCTAGATTCGCAGCTCGCTACTACCTAATAAACTCGAAATTTTATTCGTCGTACAAGCTGCATCACTCGCCTCGAATTTGATTCAAATTTTTTTTTTGTAATGTACTCTCGATATTAGATATTGCGTTGTTTCTAGTGTCGATTTTCCTTTAAAGACACTTAAAAGTGAGTTCGGAAAATAATACTGCCCCGATTCTCTTTGTAGCTAAAACCGTTTGTCGACGTAAAACAAATTGTTCTTTCTATCAAAGAATGTTTAATTACGCCTCTATCCTCAGACGATGGAAGACAAACAAAATAACTGAAGTAGCTATTTTGTAGCTACCTTTATAACCAAAGTTCAAAGGAAACGTCTTTAATAGATAAATTTTTGCTTTCACTATCATATAATAGCTGTTTATATTGAGTAGTTCTATTAATAAAGAGTGCGTGGGAAGCGTTGATTCATTATTAAAGTGTATATTATTATAGGGGACGTGTGAATCTCACTCAAAGTAATTACTCGCAAGCCATTTGTAATGTACGTAGGCGATCACAGATGAGGTTATTACACAAGCTAAGAGTAAGCGCATATCCACCGACTTTTGCCCTCAGACAATATCGTTCGTGCACAATTAAGTCAGGGTAAATAGAGCGGCGAATATGATAACGGTGTGCCGAACGTACGTGTTTCGGGTATTAAAGTTCGGGGATCTTGGTAATTAAGGCAAAACTAAGTACTTAAGTTGGCCAATGTCCTGCGGCGGACATTAACGGTTGTGAATGGAAGGTAAACTTTATATGACACATGTACAATGGCTGTGAATATTTACCTACAAAGTACGTGAGAGGAGGTCTCCTCTGCATTCACTAATTGAATGAATATGCATACTACTTGAATGAATGGAAGTGCGGTACTCCGGTCCTATTTATCATCTACGGTGACAGGGTGAATAATGCAATGCAATTTTCCTACACTTCAATCGCCTAATGTGCGCCCATTCTTATACAACCTTTGACTGGACACTTTCGTAATACTGAAAGTAATAACTTATAATTTTAACAGACATCATAAACTTAGAGAAAGAACACGTGAAAGACTCGTAAATTACTGTAATTTAATTACAAATAAATTTATGACGTCAAATAAGTAGTCTCATACATAATTAATCATAATTCCGGTTGATTATTGATCTCCGACTTATTAATAGGAATTGATAATTCGGTATCGACAGCGTAATTATCAGGCCAAGTTTATTATGTTAAATTATCATGTGGAATATGGAAATCAATTCAAATATCTGGAATTCTGTAAAGTTCCGTATTAACGGCTGCACTTAAGTGCATTTAACACAGATTTTAATTGATGTTGATTAAGTTTAATTTGTTAAGAGCTCAGAACTGGTTTGTTCGTTAGCTCATAGGTCGCTATAATTTATCAAATTCTCACGTTTATTATGTACTAGCTTTTGCCCGCGGTTTTGCTCGCGTTAATTTAGAAATTGACAATCAATTCGCACTACTAAAGTTTCTATAATAATATAATTCAATCATGATTCGAAAGACACGTGGCGCCATCTATTGATTATCTTAAGAAAGCTATTTGTGTTTTCCTCGGGAACAGTAGGTACTTTTTTTAAAAGGTACCTACCCTATGTCCGTTTCTGTACACCTGACAACGTATATGCAACATTTCAGGATGATCGGTTCAGTGGTTTAGGCGTGACTAGGTAACAAAAAAACTTACTTTCACATTTATTCAAGTATAATATTATAATATTAGTAAAGATTTTTGAGACGGTAGGCAAGAGATAAGCAGTTATTCAATTATTTAGGTCAATCTGGAACTTTGCCATACAGATTAGTTTTAAGAAATCTTGAAGATAACACGACAAATAAATGACAGGTAACAAAAACAGGATCTATTGTACGCACATAGACCTCACCCATACCATATATAATAAATTCCTTCTCCAAAACAGCCCGAGGGCTGTCACGAATACCCCAAAACAACCCTTTTAGGAAACAATGACGAGACGTTTATAATACAACACAATTCAGTATTATCTCGTTATCATAGCATTGTTCAGCCCTTACATCTGAGATACGGGACTATTCTGTCATGAATGGACCTTGAATTACGGAAACGGTCGAAATTAATTATCACTAGGGGAACAAAAGTCTCGAGGACCAATCCATCAAGGGTGAAGGACGACAGACAACGGTCCAATTTGTGCACTATTCCGTGAGATGGAACGATGTGTGGAATTTTCAGAATTGGACGGTTTATTTGTTACGTTTGTGGTCTAATTAGCTTTTAGTTCTTGTGTTATGAATTTATGAGCACTTATTCGTACGTAATGGCGCTTGTTGCAATATGGGAACAGCAGAGGAGGTTTATATAGTTAGTCACGGTTTTAGTTTTAACATATTGCAGTAATAGTGCATAATTATCTCTACATTGTTATTTTCAACTGCGCAACGGATTTTAATGCGATTTAGAGATTTTAATTCCAAACACTGTTTTAAGAGCGTTTACGACGATGAAATTTAATTAATGAAACTTCATACGCATAAGCAGGATCATCATCATCTGCCCAGCCTTTTCCCAACTATGTTGGGATCGGCTTCCAGTCTAACCAGATGCAGCTGAATACCAGTATTTTACATGGAGCGACTGCCTATCTGACCTCCACAACCCAGTTAGTACTGGGTAATACGATACCCCTTGGTAAGACTGGTTGTCAGACCTTTTGGGCCACTGACTACCTATAACGACTGTCATAGATCTACAAATGACACCCGGGACCAACGGCTTAACGTGCTTTCCGAGGCACGGAGGAAACTCGGTATGTAATGGGTGGTCACCCATCCACAGGCCAACCTAGGCAAGCGCGCCTTAACCTAAAGATCGATCCGGGCGGCTGTTATTACTTAGCCACGAGCTCCTCCATAAGCACGATACAAAGATCTAAAAATGTATCAGAGAACATTTCGAAATGTCTTAAATAAAAGATTATTAGAAATTTCTGTTTCTAAGGAAAATCTAAAATCGGTCTAATTTAGCTGTAACACTAGTTTTTGAAAATGTTCTCTGATACCTTCTTAGACCTACGGATCTTGCTTATATGCGTATGAAGTTTCATTAAAATCGGTTCAGTCATTTCGAAAAAAATAAAGAATTGAAAGTTTCTATGAAATGCCTTAAGTCGATAACGTCCGCTTTTACGGTTAATAACTAAAATTACACTGTCACTTACGGGATTTTTTCAGTGATTATCAATTATTCTGAGCTCCCAATATTTCGACGCTGTTGCAAGCGCCACGATCCATGACGCTGATCATGACGCTCATAATCATGGCGCTTGCAAAGCGTCGAAATATCGGGACCTCAGTGTAATTGATAATAATGGAAGATATCCCGTAAGTGTCAGTATAAGTTTTAATTCCACCTATATAATGCGATCAATATCAAATTTTCATAAATAAAGACCATATTTTATCAATTAGTACGAGGAGCTAAATAATAACAGCCGCTCGGGTCGATCTTTAGGTTAAGCTGTGCTTGCCTAGGTTGGTCTGTGGATGGGTGACCGCCCATGACATACCGAGTTTCCTCCGTGCCTCGGAAAGCAAGTTAAGCCGTTGGTCCCGATTGTCATTTGTAGATCTTTGACAGTCGTTAGGTAGTCAGTGGCCCAAAAAGTCTGACAACCAGTCTTACCAAGGGGTATCGTATTACCCAGTACTAACTGGGTTGTGGAGGTCAGATAGGCAGTCCTCCATGTAAAATACTGGTATTCAGCTGCATCCGGTTAGACTGGAAGCCGACCCCAATATAGTTGGGAAAAGGCTAGGCAGCTGATGATTTTATCAATTAGTAAAAACCGTGCGAGGCAGAGATGGGTACTTACTTACATAAGCAGTGTAATAAATTTATGATGTCTTCATACCTCCGAGATTCATATTAATTCACAGTTGAAAATACTTGATCTGCCACAATATTAAATAATCGATTTTGAAAGTAATTTGTATACAGATTATGAAGATAATTAAGTACTTGTAGATTAAGAGAACATTACGCCATGCTGTTAAATGTATACTTAATTAAAGACAACAAATTTAAAGGTGAATGCATCAAACCCACCCACTGCGTTGATGCGATTCTGATGATAATATAAATCGCTTACGAATTAGTCCCTTAGTTAACGTGGGAGTTTAGTTATTTGAGTATTATCAACAATATTATGGGGCTTTGGACGAATAAGACGATATTTTAAGGCTTTAATAGACAGAGGGCGGATGGGACATCAACGCACAAACAGTTACCACGTATTACTCATTTCATTGTCTTCACACATTATGAAATGCAAATAAAAATATGAAAATGAATACACTATGAATGAATATAATTTCTGAAAGTAGAAATTTTCCATCGGTAATTAAAAAAAAATGGAATGATGTGCGATGTGTGTGTGTGTGTGTGATTGTGGTAAGCGTTTGTGCGTCGCTGTCTTTAAACTTGATCCCCAATAATACTATAGGACCTTGATAAGAGGTAACACAGTGTTTCATATTTTATACACTATTGGGACTTAGCTTAAACTTACTTACTATCATGAATGCGAAATTTTGTGTGGATGGATGCATGAATGGATGTTGAGTATTGTAAAAGTTTTGTGTATTGTGAAAATTTTAAGTGCTATCGTCATATAATTTTCGTTGTCTACGCCTATTATTACCTCTCAGTGATTAGAATTAATTAACTTATCACTCACGAGTACTCACGACCGCCCCGCCTTTATGTAGGCCGCGCAATTCTTCACGTGGCCCGTGGTGGGCGTCAAAGGAGCCGACAAAGACATGTATTGTGTTTATATTATGTTCATGTTTTAGAACGTTTGAGCTATCGTAAAGGGAGAGAGATTTTGAGGATCAAAAATGTATTTATTCATTTATACGAATTGCTGGAGAAACAAATGATTAATAGTAAAATCCTTTATCTTGTTTTGAAGAGTTTTGAGTTATGGGCTAGTTCGCCGTCCGGCCGTCTTATGACGACAGGCCGTGTCGACGGCGCGTTCGTAAACCAGCAACCGAGTAGGGGTCCGCATGGGCCGACGCCTGCCAGAGCTGCGGGACTGTTCGAAAGAGACACCGTGGCCCTGGAACACAAAGGGCAAAGAAGGAACATGGATGGGTTTTAGTCAATACAAGTCTGACACTCCCTTCCGCTCCGCCCAGAGTGGGGGGGGGGGGGGGGTCATTTGATGATTTCCCATCCGAAAAAAAAAAATGTTGCTTTAAACGTTTTTTTTTTAAAAACCAGAGGCTTTCAGATTGGTAGGTAAGTAAGTAGGTACCGAAAGGCCATGATGAAGTGATGATCACAGAAAATTAAAACAAAAATTTGGGACAGATAAATAACGACGCAACTGGTCTTGGCCCTCAAAATGCCAATCTATGGGGAAAACCAAAACTCATAAGTGAATGTTAGTAATTAACATAAAATCACGCTCGTAATCGAGCTTATTGACATCAACCGGGCACAAATCCAGCTTTCGTGGCTGCTACTGAGAAATTCGTGAAAGAAAAACCCAACAACACTTTGCCCGACCCGGGAATCGAACCCAGAACCTCATGCTCAGCAGTCACGCTTGCGACCACTAGACCAACGACAGTTACTAATTAAATCGATGTCAATATTTCAATAATAAAACCCTTTGTCGCTACACTGTAGATAAGAGTATTTTAATTAATTTATCGGTACATTGACGCCTAAGGTCCGGAGGATACACATTTCAAACGAGTGTATCACTCCATAGTAGGTCAATACTCACAAATTGTCGTTACAACCGTTCTTTGATAAAGATAATGTGTTTTGTTCTGCTCTATATGTTTTTATTGACGCATGGATTAACTGGGACGATTTGTAGTGAAGGGGAAGTTACTAGAAGATATTGTAAATGTTTCTTGATTGTATTATTAATTGTACAAAAGGGCGAGGCTGATTCTTTTAGCTTGTACGACACGTAGTTGAAATGGCTGAAAACCTGAAAAATTTTCTAATCAACCTTGAACCTAATGCTTTAGCGATAAAGTTGAAAATCTATAAAAAAGAAATTTGACAGATTGTAGTAGCTTGATGTGCTGGCTGGCGTCCGTACTCGGTATAGTCATCATCATCATCATCATCATTTCAGCCGAAAGACGTCCACTGCTGGACATAGGCCTCCCCCAAGTGTCGCCACATTGACCGGTCCCGTGCGACTCGTATCCAGCGGATCCCTGCAACCTTCACCAGGTCATCGGTCCACCTAGTGGGAGGCCTTCCAACGCAACGTCTTCGTCTTCATTCTCGGTATAATGAAGATCTTTTATTATGAGATCAACACTGAAATCCTGAAAAAAGACAACTTATGCGTACCTGCTGCACATACAACCGATGATTTTTTTGTCATGACCTCATGAGGTTTCTATTTAACACCTTGGCCTATTTATGATAACAGGTTCCATTCACAGTTCTATCAATTACAAGCGATTGAGTTCTCTAATCCGATGTCTTCGTTGAAGTAGCTACTGATCTAAAACTACGAATTGTAAAAAAAGATCATCCATCGCTTAGCCTTTTCTCTACTATGTCGGATTCAGCTTCCAGTCTAACCGGATGCAGCTGAATACCAGTATTTTACATGGAGCGACTGCCTATCTGACCTCCACAACCCAGTTAAAACTGTATAATACGATACCGTTTAGCAAGACTGGTTATCAGAGTTTCGAGCCACTGAATACCTATAACGACTGTCAAATATCTACAATTGACAGCCGGGACCAACGGCTTAACGTGCTTACCGAGTCAACTCGGTCTGTGGATGGATGGGTGACCACCCATCCACAGACCGAGTGCCTACAAGCACAGCATAAGCTGAAGATACCCGAGCGGCTGTTATTATTTAGCCACGAGCTCCACCAAAAATCAAGATATCAAACAAAAAAAGTCTAACTTCTGAACACAACTAGGTTCCTCTTATCAGCAAGATCAAAATAATTTGTGCTTTTGTAGTAACCATCGTTACATCATTTTATTCAAATAGAATAGAAACAAACATGGTAGGTTCTTGATTTATTGAACAGCAACTGAAGTAAGATAAAAGCTGAATTTAAATATTATGGTAACTGGCAAGACATTAATTATGACAATCTTGACCCAGCACCTATGCGCATTAAATTATACGACTTGACCGCCTCCAATAAACCGCATTGAAAGATAAGACGATCTTTCTACCATTCTTTTACCACAGCATGACGTGTCAAAATAATATAAAAAAATCATTAGCGCATTCATGTATTGTTATAAATTCCGTAACAAATCATCCAAACAAAGAATTATTACTATTAATAGATATAAAGGTGAAAGTTCATAATTTCGATTGCGGTACTACAGAATAGAACAGAAGGTCAACTTGAAACAACGAGCGCAAACAAACGCACGCACACATACGCGTACCGTGAAACAAAATGTCAATTTACGCTTGCACTCAAAACGGTGAAGGAAAACATCGCGAGGAACGAAAACTCGAATACATGAGTTGTGTCATCCACGCACTCATTCATACTAATCGCGTGCTGGATTACCTACAGCCCACTGCTTCTCACAGAGAGTAAGTAGGCCTGTGTCCCAGCTGTGGGAACGTTAGGCTGATTATAATATAAACATAAGATAACATTCATTTAATCTCAGGCAACTTTGGCCTATAGATATAATACCTTACAGACTAACATAAATATGATCAAATACAATTTGTGTTAATAAATAGACCCTTAAAACTCTGTTAGTAACAGTTCACTTGTGCACTATGTCAGTATAAGCTTACATGCAGCACTTGCCAGTGGAACTGACGGAACACCACTCCCTGCTGCTAAAAGTCCTCTTCTAAGAGGTGCAGATAACAGATAATTATACATTTTCGCTTGATTATGCTTACGCTTGCAAGCCGTACGTATAGTATAGAGTGTCTACGTGTGCGTCATCGTATGAAGCTAACCTTCTGTAGGCACCTATCTTATACGTATCGGTACCTTCGTAATATTTATTATCATTAAGCCCTTCACCGTTACCATTGTGGATTATGACCCTAATTCTTATTGACCTTTGACAGACATGTAATCATGGAACGTTCGGCGGAAATACATAAAGTTATGTGTTATTGGCTTGATTACTGCTTTATAGGTTTTATTCGGATGTTCTGATAATAACACTAGTGATGTAAACTTATTCCGTGATTATGTTATTATGTTTAGAGTCCGGTTACAAGTTAGTGTACCAGTATAAGGTCCACGATTTTTATCCTATGTCACAGGATTTTGATTAGCGGAGCTCGTGGCTAAATAATAACAGCCACTCGGGTCGATCTTTAGTTTAAGCCGCGCTTGCCTAGGTGGATGGGTGACCACCAATTACACACCGAATTTCTGGCATGTCTTGGAAAGTACATTAACTACATCACTATGTTTTGAGTGCGTTACATTGAGTTTTACCACCCCAAAAAAAAAGTTGTTTTCCAGCAATAATTTAGCGTAGGCTTACTTAGTTTGAACAACAGAATGTTTGGTTGATGGGTCCGTTTACACTTTTGTATTTCATCATCATCATCATCATCATTTCAGCCGAATGACGTCCACTGCTGGACCAAGGCCTCCCCCAAGTGTCGCCACATTGACCGATCCCGTGCGTCTCGCATCCAGCGGATCCCCGCAACCTTTACCAGGTCATCGGTCCACCTAGTGAGAGGCCTTCCAACGCGACGTCTTCCAGTTTGCGGTCGCCACTCCAGAACTTTCCGGCCCCATCGGCCATCCGTTCTGCGAGCAATATTCCCTGCCCACTGCCACTTAAGTTTGGCTATTCTTCGGGCTACGTCGGTAACTTTGGTTCTCTTCTTGGTTTTGTATTTCTAAACACACTATTATCGTAGACAAAGGTCTACAGAAGGAAGATGCAATGCAAATTACAATCATATTGTGTACTAACAGCATTATCCATGTAAATTACAACGTAACTACTGCTATGTAACGATAACCCTGTCTATATAATTAATCGACCGATTGTTCTAGATATTCGACCCTTACTAATGTTCTCCGAGATACCATACTGTCTCCAATGCAGTTTGATGCACGATAAGCGTGGACAAAACACTATATATCTCTTAAGAGCAAAAGAAATTTTAATTTTGAGGTAGATATTCTATTCCACATTAGCGAATCCACGGTTTTAGTAGTGGTTAGAGAGTGAAGGAAACTGTTGAGAAAAAAAATGTTATTTATTAGTCACATAATGGTTTTAACGTTTGTAGAACGCTAAAATCGCCTCTTTGGTAAAAAATAGGGTTCGAAGTGATAATTATCATGATAATTATACACTGATAATTATCTCGATGATAAAATAAATCATAAAACAATAATTAATAAAACCTTAATATATCGCCAAAGTTGTTAATGTCATTTCAGGTATACAAATGATAAAAAATAGTGTATTTTTTTTGTATAATTGTGTTTTAACTTTGCTTGTTAAAATTTCACTAATAAGACCAGAGAGATTATTACTGAAATGTCGAAATAAAAAAACCCTGTTTGAACCGCATTCGAGTGCGTTAAAACAAATTATAAAGATCAGGACGTTATGGATCAACTTGGATAATTATTATCTGATAATAATTATCCGATAAAGAAAATAATTATAATTTCGAACCAAACAAGAGGAAGGTACTAGGATTACATAAATTCAAGGTTGTTTCTACCAAACAGTCTGTTATTTTAGGTCTTTACCTATGAAATTGGAGATTTGTATGAAAATTTTAAACACATAAATTTTTGTATTTTTTATTTTATTTTAGCTTATGTAGCTTTTTTATCTTTCCGATTTGACGCAAGTGCTTCAAAGTCGTTTTGACACTAACTCCAAGGCCCGCAGCAAGCTCAGCCGTAGATTGAGTTGGATCCGTTTCCACTACCGCCTTCAATTCGTCGTTGTCGACAATGGTTACCGGCCGACCGCAAGGCTCATTCTTCAACTCAAAATTTCCAGATTTAAAACGATTGAACCCAATAATGGACCGTGTTTATGCAAGCAGTGTTAGGCCCGTACACCTTGTTAATGTTTCGTGTTGTTTGCGCAGCGGTATGTCCACGTAGGAACTCATATTCAAAAATTGTACGAATTTTCAGTTTATCCATGGCGCCAAAAACTACCACAATTTCACAAAAAAAAAAAACTATCTAAAAACAAATGACTGAATTTGAAATTAAAAGAACACGGCTTTCGAATAAAATTTATTTGAATTTCGAATTGCGCGCCAATCCACAGATAATTAAATCTGAAAATGCTGGCTATTAAATCTCCAATTACATAGGTAAAGACCTATTATTTAGAAGATTTTTGTTGCTTAATTTGCTTATACAACAAGTACTTAGACATTGTGACACGCGCCCGTTTTTTATTAGGCGATTAAACCAGCGACAAGATCTTTCGTAGGCGTTTATTAAAGAGGCCGTCGGCAGCTGCTAAACAGCCCATTCATAAATTATATTAATATGATTATATACATTCAACACAGCCCAAAAAGATTGGGAAAAAGTTTGGTTATGAGTTAGGCACAATACTAAGAGGAGTTACTACTGAGATGACGACATACAGAGTACAAAAAAATAACAGTCTGCACCGACCCAAATATTTTTGGGTAAGGTCAGGAGGTGGGCCTTATTGGCCCAGAGAGCCCGAAGCGGAGAGAGGATGTGCAAGCTTTAACTAATCACAGGAGAGACGAGAGACGCGAGGTAGATTTTAACGAACGTGATTGGTCGGTTTCCGAACGTCTCCTGTCCGCTCCGTTCGTCTCCGCCGTGGCGAGTCTAAGGTAATGATGATACGTAACTACAATATCAACTTGTAATAGTCTGTAACGACCCAAAATCTCTCACGTACCCAAACGCCACAAACTAACCAATCTTATTAACAATTCTCAAGCCCTCAAAGAAGACAGAAAGACATCCAATTAACATAGCAATACAGAATAAACTTATCCGATTAATTTACAACCATTTAACTGATCATTTGCGTACACACGTTAGCTATAAACTAAGTCAGGCCAGTCCGCTACCTCCAATCGTATTCATAGTCACGCATTGATTTTATCGAAAGCTTGATTCACAGGGCCCATTGAATTGAAGTAACGGCTGAATGAAAAAAGAGTGGGTAGTGAATGGAGGAATTAGTAGTTGTATTAGCTTGGTTACCGAGGCTATGAATATGGAAATGAAAATGTACTTTTCGTTGGTTTCTGGATTTATGTTTGGGGTCTAAATTTTTTTTTTTTTTTGTTTCTTATATCACAATCTAGTCTAATAAGGCTAATAAGCAATTTTAATCTAACTTAATTTGCTAAAAGTAAAATTATATCTAAGAGCACGTCCATTGCGTTTACTTAGCGTCTGTTAAGGTGAAGTCACTTTGTTCTTGTGTCCATATAAATAGCTAACTTTACCACGAGTGTAGTCCTATATTACACTCGCGGTAAAGTCACAAATAGATTACACTACACTAACTCAAAAAGGCTTAGTCCTTTTGAGCCTTCTTACTATGTCCGTGTTATCGAGGAGCTGGATGGCCTCGACATTAACATGATGATGGGGTGGGATGTAGTATATTTTACTGAAGTTACATTTATACACAAAGATTTGAAGAAGTACTAAGAGAGTATTAAGTGTGCCCAATACCCTAGTTTGGAATACATGAAGAAAGCTTAGCCGTCCCCGACAAACCTAGCCTCGCATCGTGCTGGCAGAAACGACGAGCATCGGGATGACGTCGAGCAAATTGACGTGTGAAGCTTAAGATCGTTCACGGTGGAGGACTACTATGGAAGCTCTCTGCCCCGTCTAGGGAACATGGGGTTTTAAATAAAGTAAGTCATAACCCGTATCGTTTGGTGATACGTGGTACCTGTAGGCCTGATGTTAATAATACTGTGAAAGTAGGGTTAGATTGAAGCACGTGCTTTGTTTGGAAGACGTACCATTGGAAGGCCTCCCACTAGTTGGACTGATGACCTGGGGAAGGTTGCGGGGATCCGCTGGATGCGAGTCACAAGGGACCGGTCATTGTGGTGACACTTGGGGGAGGCCTATGTCCAGCAGTGGACGTCTTTCGGCTGAAATGATGATGATGATGACGATGACGTGCTCTGTTTGCCTATGTTCAGATATCACGATATGTGGACATCTTTCCTTTGATGTGATGATGTTGATAATGAAAGTGAGGGTGACATTTTAATCGTCTTTTGACGTGGACGCTCATGCGTTTAGTGATGACAAAGTTTTATCCGCAAACAAGATTGGCATTGTCAACTACCAATGGTGCATTAACCGTACGTAAGTATCGTTACTTTCAAAAGTGATACGATCCCTACGCTCAGCCCTAAGAGACAACGCATAATTGACGAATGACAAGACACAATGTCTACTTAGCATTCGGAGCAGTCGCGCGAGAAATATTTTAGCTTCAATACTCGAGTGGGAGTCTCAATGATGTATCGTGAGAAAACGTTCAATAATAGTCTTTATTTCCTCACTTGCAATCAAGAATCAACTAACGCACCATTATTTTTAATGCGGCCATTATATCTTGGGTTAATGGAAAAAAAATCTTAAATATTATGGGCGAATTAATGTCAAAAATGCTTGACAGAGTCGGTGTGTTTGGATGTAGTTCCATATAAATTGCACTGCATGACATTTATCGTATTGGACACTTTGTTTAACTGGTTTATATCTCGGCAGGTGGAAACTTAGTGAAATTAATTAATGTTATAAAATATGACATGGCTCCAACTTGATGCGAGTTAATAATAAAATAAGTAGCGACGTCGTATGATGCAGTCACACTAGTTTCAACATCATCAGGCTACAGCAACCCAATGCTGGACATAGGCCTCTACAATGCCACCAATGCCACGCCTTTCTGTTTGATTCTTAGCAACCGGCAACTCTGATCCAGTTGCTTCTGGCCACCCAGCGTATATCGTCGCTCCACCGAGCTTGAGGGCCTCCCAACTTACGCTTGCCGATTCGTGGTCTCCAAGAACACGTCTACGCCAAACGTCCATCGGTCATACTTATTTTGTGAGCAAGGTCATACTAGGTTACTGTATTTTACTTTATTTTTGACTTTAAAGGGGTTGGTTCATTATGTATCATTTTCCTTTGTCTGATTTTCGGTGTTACCTTATTTAAATAATTTTATCATAATAAAATATTAAAAGGCCGGAACAGTCATGTTTGTAGTTGTTAGTTTTCTGTCTCAACAACAAACCAAAAGTTATTGTTGTCCGTTAATCTGTGTCTTTTCATAAAATATTAAAATAGTCAACCTTTGTCTTTATTGCTTGACTGATAGAATTCGTTGACCTTTTTCTTTGACAACTGCTATATGTGTCGTCTTGTGGGTCATGTTCACGTATGACATGAAACGTGTCGATGCATTGCGGACGTCAACTTAGATAAATAATTGAAAAGTTTTGTTGGTATGCCATTTTACTAACATCCTTCATGTCGAATGATGAGAGAACAGTCTTGGAATGAACATGGCAGTAACTTCATTAGAGGGCGGCAGTGCCTGCGTTATCTGACTCCTGTTCCAGTGTGTTTTGGTAATGAAGGACAGTGGCTATACTAACCAGGGACCGTAAAGGTTTACCCGTATAGGAGTTTAAATTTAGTTATTTTTTAGTGTTACATATAAAACCCTGGAGTAGAGGTTAACCCGTATTATACGGTTAACCTGTTCACGTATGTACAGAGTTAATTTTTATACGTAAAGAATATCCAAGAAAGTGACGGAGTTTGCCCGCGCGCGGTGCTATCTCTCTTTTGTTCTGGTTAATGAGCAATATTTAAATGGCTAACCCGTCTAATGGTTAATCAAACAGGTGTTATAGGTGTAACCAGTTAACCCGATTAATCGGTTCCTGATACTACGTAGTATTATATTATCTGTGCTGATACTAACAATTTTTTGGCAATAGAAGACCAGCTGCTACTCTATAGTGTTTGTTAGGCATTAAGTTATACATAAACGACTGACCTGGTTTTACACGAGCATAGACAATAAGATTTTCTTTACTTGAGCTTCAAAATAAGTCCAGTAATATTCCTGACTCACACGTTCAACCCTAAGAAAGTTGTACCACAGATGTAGAAACATCTAAATAAATACCTCTTGGTTTTCATATGGATCGGGATATTTGCGTTATCTAGGTATGTATGTCTAAAGAATGTAAAAAGACTCTTAACGAAACCGATAGGCATTTGTTCTCCCCGTCATTGCAATCATTTTTTTTGTTCTGAATATCATACCTGGGAACCTTCTAGTTACGGAGATATTGGAGGTCAAAGTTCCAATTTTTTCACAAGAAATATTTTTTTCAATACTACTTTTTAAGGTTTTAAATTTACTTTTATTACCTCCATGACCCGTTTTCTATTCAAAGCATCCATCAGCGCAATGTTTTGAGTGCGTTACATTGAGTTTTACCGTAAAAAGTGATTTCACACCCCAAAAAAAGTCGTTTCCCAGCAATAATTTTTTCGTAGGGTTACTTAGGTTCTATCGACATAAAGCTTGGTTGACGGCTTTGTGAAGGGTCCGTTTACATCCTGTATATCTGTGGCTATACCTTTATTGCGACCGCTTGACATAAGACAATGTCTGCTTTGCATTTACAAGTCCTTAGTAAACATGCATTTTGATGTAACACCAGGAGGCGTGTGGGAATTCCTGTTCTTGGAAGAATGTGGAAGTGAAAACTGCTTGACAGCTTTGAGGAATATTCTCGAAACCCCATCTCACTAAATGTGTTTCATCATCATCTACCTAGCCTTTTCCCAACTATGTTAAGGTCGGCTTCCAGTATAACTGGATGAAGCTGAACACCAGTTTCGGAGCGACTGCCTATCTGACCTATACAACCCAAGTTAGTTCTGGGTAATACAAAACCCCTTGGTAAGACTGGTTCTGATACTTTCGGGCCACTGACTACTTGTAACGACTGTTAAAGATCTACAAATGACAGCCGGGATCAACTAGTTAAAGTGCATTCCGATGCACGGATTAAACTCGGTACGTAATGGGAGGTCACCCATCCATGGACCAGCCTAAGTAAGCACGGCTTAACCTACAGAACGACCCGAGCGACTGTTATTATTAAGCCACGAGCTCTTCCTCCTATTAAAGTTCTTTAATAGAAAAAAAATCATAAGAAAAAAAGCAACAAAAAAAGAAAAAAAGATAAGTATCATAAATCACTTTCAATATTAGTAACTTATCGTCTCCCCATTATAAGTAAATTCGTTCAAATTATGTATTGACAGCATGATCGTCGGTTTATATTGAATAGATTGAACACTAAACATCGTTGGCAAGCCACAGGTTGGCTTTGTACTGATCATGAATGTGCTTTATTTCGTATTTCATGAATAAAACCTCATACTTAACAAATCTGGCTGATAGACGAACAGGGTTGTTACTATGACGTCGTATTCGAGTATGGGAAAGAGACAGAGCTATAAAGGTCGTCTAGCGCCACCTTTTTCCCACACTGGAATTAGGTACTCCTGCTTTAAAACGTCATGGTAGGCCACACGCTAGTCATAGATAAAAAAAACCAGTATAAGCTGGCCTCTACTTTTATTGAAACTCACTCTTATGCTAGGCCAGCTCATATGTCATTATGCGTTGTATGTCCAAAATACCATCAGTGTACCGAAGCCTTAAATATCATGAATTTCCGCCAATACAGGATGCTGCTATTTTTGTTATGTACAGTACATACAAATAAATTCTAATGTTACAATCGGATATTTCAGTCGGATCGCCATTTCCATATTGTTAAAATAATACAATATGATTAAATCCTGGTTTCTATGCGAGCTCAGTGTTCAATATTCTAGTTAAAACAAATATTTGCGCGAACTGACCGACATTACTTCCGGGTCTGGACGTACGTGTATGTAAATAACTGTTCCGAATCGGAATATTTGTGTACGTATGTGATTTGTGTAGCTAGTATAACTTATGGAATTCTAGAGCTGTGCTGATTTTGAGGTATTCATTAAATTGTTAAGAGGGAACAGGGGCTGCGATTTTCCAAATGTATTTCCCTATTTCTTCCTTAATAATACCTCCCTCTCTCTTGCTCTTTTTAAACAACGAATAAATAAAGAAAATAAGATGACCCTCCAAAAATGACGAAAAATGCCCCATTTTTACGGCCGTGATGAGGACTACCAGATAAATTCGAAAAGTTTTTAACATAAAAGAAATTAATAGGAACCGAGACATACTCTTTCTTAAAATTTAAATTTAAGAAAAAAAGGAATAGGCAAAGTAGATATCGTCAAAATGTTTGTGATATAATCGGTCCGAACTGCAGCTGTCCCTATCTCACTCTAGGGGGGCAGACTAGACGCAGCGCGCCGGCAATAGTTTCTTCAAATACCTAATTTTTCAAATTCTTCGCAGGCTCTGTTCCCTCTTAAGATTTTGTGAACAGTAATCTTATTGAAACTGCGGTCGCTTCCTTGTCGTAGGTATTTTGTAACGTTGGTTCTGAAAATGTTTGTATTGTCTTCTCGCATAGTCAATTAAGTATTAAAGGTAGGTACGATGGGCTGCAGAAAAAACCAGTATAAACTGACCTCGTGTTCTAATGACATTTTGTACTACGCTAGGTGAACCCAAGGTCAAAGTATTACCACTAAATACTATACCAACACTATTCTTCAGGATATTTTTTTTGGGGTGCTGTATCGCAAAAATTACAATCAAGATCTATAAAATGATAATCAAGATTTTGCCAGAAACTCTATACAATGATAACGAAGTTATTGCTCCAACAGAAACCAATTCGAACTCTTTTTTTTATTTTTTTTTTTCGGATTGGAAATCATCAAATGACCACACTCTGGGCGGAGCGGAAGGGAGTGTCAGACTTGTACTGACTAAAACCCATCCATGTTCCTTCTTTGCCCTTTGTGTTCCAGGGCCACGGTATCTCTTTCGAACAGTCCCGCAGAACCAATTCGAACTTTACAAAAATAATATTATATCTACAGTGTAGAATTAAGTTAGTGTAAACAGATTTTGCATAAAATAACACTCACTGAAACTTAAACTTCATAAACTCTAAACTAAGTTTAGTTAAACTTGTTTTAAGGGCAGTTGAAAATAAATAATGTTCCATAAACAAAGCTTACTATTCTTATTGATAAGCGATATAAATAAAGTTTGTTAACAATTGTAAAGTTAGTTAGAACGTATATTTTAGTTTAAAGTTAATAATGAAAAACCTCATGAATTAACATTGTCTTGATGCCAATGACCGGGTTCCAGATGCACTCGGAAAATCATAACATCGCGCCTGTAATCCCCGAGGGCCAGGCAGATGAGTTCCTACGTATGCTCACATTTCGCCAAGTCCCATGTAATAGAGGGCAAGCCTATCACCATCAACCGGGCACAAATCCAGACTCCGTAACTGCTACTGAGAAATTCCTGATGAAGAACCCAATTACTTTTCTCGATCTGGGAATCGAACCCAGGACCTCACGCACAAGCATTTACACGCTTTAGTTATATCACTACATAGTATAAAACAAAGTCGCTTCCCGCTGTCTGTCTGTCCCTATGTATGCTTAGATCTTTAAATCTACGCAACGGATTTTGAAGCGGTTTTTTTAATAAATAGAGTGATTCAAGAGGAAGGTTTATATGTATGTACTGCACCCGTGCAAAGCCGGGGCGGGTCGCTAGTAGGTAATAAAAAATACAAAACATAATTTTGAAAATATAAATTCAGAAAATGTTTAATTTAATATTTCTCAAAACTTGCCAAACTGCAGCTGAGAAAGTTACTACGGGGCACGAAAATAATTTGTTGCTCTTGCATACTATATGCAAAGTTTATTTTAACTCTCCTTCAATTAACTACAAAATGTAGGGCGATAGTTTTCTTGCTCAAACACGTAACAAGCAACACGACTGTTTGCCGTCTAAGGATAAGCAGGTGTAGTTCAGTTTCGATAACCATGCATTTTAATGACATGACCTGGGGGTCTAAAATGGCCGCTTTAGCAGAAACATGATAAAAAACAATTAAAACCTATTAAATTGTTGACAAAATCCGATTTAAATAGGAAAGAAATCTATACTTAATATTATAAAGCTGAAGATTTTGTATGTTTGGTTGAATGCGCTAATCTCAAGAAGTCTTCGTTAGAATTGAAAAATATTTTAGCGTTGTATAGCCCATTTATCAAGGAAGGCTATAGGCTATATAACATCACGCTACGATCACATTAATAAACCCTCTCTCTCTGATATGTGATGCAGACGAAGTTGCGCGGGTCATCATCATCATCATCATCATTCCAGCCGAAAGACGTCCACTGCTGGACATAGGCCTCCCCCAAGTGTCGCCACATTGACCGGTCCCGCGCGACTCGCATCCAGCGGATCCCGGGTCAGCTAGTATTTAAACATAATGTATCTTATTTCCCTATTCAATACCCAATTAAGAGCACCTAAATCGCCTAACAAACTGACCAATTACAATACAGAATTTCCATTTTTGGCATAACCATAAACCAAATCAACCAATCAGGTCTAATTCTCTTGTACTTTAGCCAATAAACATTGTGCTGTTGTCAATTACCACGATTGATCTTTGCTCTGAGAGGTACTTAGGTACTTACTAATGCCTACTAACATAACTGCAGACATTCCAAGTACCTACTTGGTCGGATTGATTGAATTATTGCTATGTGCAACCAGTGCATATTTAGGAATGGGGCCACGCAAATAGAGAGTTGACAGTTGACTATCGTCTATGGAGTCGTCTTTCTGTTGGTCATTGTTGAGCATAAGTGTTATTTTGTGCCCATAAAATAATTATGTTGTTTTAAATTTTTACTTAGCACTTCAACACGACATACAATGTGAAAATAGTGAATTTGGCTTTAGATAAATAAAAGATATCTTGTGTAAAAACGATGGCTTTAGAAAAAGAAAAGATGGACGCAATGTATGAAAGATTATACGGCCTATGGCCAATGCTACTTGTACTATTTATTCTGTGCTATGGGTAGGAAAGTACTGTCTACTACAGGAAAGAAACTAGTTATTTCTACATTCTGTATTTTCAGTCTGAATTTTGTTAATTTCCTTATATTACGTAATTTTCGTTATCCTCATCTGGTACAAGGTCTGTCATATTTATTCATTATCTAGAAACATATTTGTCAACTAGAAATGACATACTATTGACTTAGCTACTTGGAAGAGAAACGAATAGCTGGCTACGCCAATTTCATGTTACTTTCTTAGAATCCTACTTAGCTGTTTCCGTCAATTAGAAATAGCATGATTTTATGGACGAAAGTAGGAAATGCTGAAGTTATATAAACGGATCTCTATTACTGCTGTTTTTATGGCCACACTGGTAATAGCAAAGCGATACTGCAATAACCAAACATTGTACTAATCAGATCGTTATCACACATTTATTCAAATACCACTCTAAGCTTTACAAAGATAGAGTATATTTTACGTTGCAAAGACGAGAAGCTTGTAATAGGAATCGAAGTTAATTGGCTGGTGAATAGTGCTCATTATAAAAAAAAATCCAAGACTTGAAAAGTCTTAATTGAGTGTTTCGTTTACTTAAATAATTACAGCTAGTTTTGTTATTTGAAGTGTGAATACAGAGCTTATTTGTTGATGTTTCTCAGTTCTTCATTAACGAGCATTTTTTATATTTTTTTTTCGGATGGGTAATCATCAAATGACCCCTCCCGCCCTAGGCGGAGTGGAAGAGAGTGTCAGACTTCTACTGACTAAAACCCATCCATGTTCCTTCTTTGCCCGTTGTGTTCCAGGGCCGTGTTATCTCTTTCGAACAGTCCCGCAGCCCCGGCAGGCATCGGCCCTTGCGGACCCCTTCCTGGTTGCTGACAACTCTTTGAGGCGCGCGTGGGACACGATGCGCCGTCGACACGGCCTGTCGTCATAAGACGGCCGGACGGCGAGCTAGCCCATTACTCACCGTCTCCAGGCCCGCTCATTAAGGAGTTTTGGAGATCATTTCACAATGCTTTTTAAAAGGTGATTTGTTAATTCACTTTCATAGGTAAGGTACTCGCAAATTCACTGACGGTCGACCACTTTTCAATCTTATTACTTAGAGCATAGGGTGAAAAGTTGCAGACCCTCAGTGCACTCGATAGTAATATTGGTTTACAGGCCGTGGGAAAAACAAAAGAGATCTATTATCACTTACGTCTGTGTTTAGCTTTTATATCCAATCGTAAATTAATAGTGTGTGTATAATCGGTTGTCACTTTGGCTTTCTATGCGTAGGCGCACTTTGTAGACAATAAGAAAACTTTTACGTGAAACACATAGTTATTAAAAGTTATAATACTGATTCAGAGAGGTGTTTATATTATAGTTGAATGTTTGATTATGATGGTATTTTGTTTGTTTTCTTTTATTCTACAGTATTGGGCATTGGAGGTACACTAAGGCAAACTTAATAGCTATTTGATGAGTTTATTAGAAAAACAGAGTTTATTTTTCAAATTTTAATAATTATAACGAAACTTAAATTTTTAATAAAAATATGTACTTACGTTTAGAAAAGAAGAAAAGCATTAAAGGGTCGCTGTCAACAAGGCTGGCTGCATTGCCACGTTGGATGGCAATGCTGTTACTTTTTTTTTTTTTTTTTCGGATGTGAAATCGTCAAATGACCCCCCCCCCCACTCTGGGCGGAGCGGAGGGGAGTGTCAGACATGTACTGACTAAAACCCATCCATGTTCCTTCTTTTCCCTTTGTGTTCCAGGGCCACGGTATCTCTTTCGAACAGTCCCGCAGCCCTGGCAGGCATCGGCCCATGCGGACCCCTACTTGATTGCTGACATCTCTTTGAAGTGCGCGTGGAACACGAACGCGCCGTCGACACGGCCTGTCGTCATAAGACGGCCGGACGGCGAGCTAGCCCATAACTCGCCGTCCACAGGCCAGCACCTACGGTGGTCGGAAGCCACCACGTGACCCCCAACGCCCAGGGCGTCTGCCGCGGCGGCTGGGACGTGAGGTTCTTTCCCTTTCACGTCCTGCCACCTCACAATGCTGATACTTCGGCCAAAACATAGGCCAGCCCTCTGGTCATGGGAAGAGTCGACCAACCGCTTGGCGATGTCCCGAAAGACTGGGTGGGCAATGAGTTTATTAAATCAGTTCAATATTTAGGGGAACAAGAACGGTACTTTTAAAAAAGCCCCAGTAACTTGGTTGTGGAGGCATAAGCACAGCATAAACAGCCTATAATGTTCCCACTGCTGGGACACAGGCCTCATCTCTATGAGAGGGAATGGGCTATAATCCACCACGCGGGCCCAGTGTGGCTTGGTAGATGTCACGTGTCTTCGAATTTTAGGTTCTAGGTTGTGGAGGGCAGATAGGCAATTGTTTTACGTAAAATACTGGTAATCAGCTGCATTTGACTGGAAGCCGACCCTAACATAGTTGGGAAAGGCTTAAAGACAGATGATTGATGATGACATTTAAAAAGTTAATTATTGGTGTCAAATTAAAATACTTCTGAATCAGATCGTTTGTAATTGACAACTACGACTTACGAAATAATAAAGTACATTTCTATCATATTTCCAAGATTGAATATTCAATCATTTTTTGGTTCACATTCATTGTTAGACAATTTGATCTTAAAATCAGATGATGTCGAGTCAGCACTATCCAATATTGATAGTATCTATAATTGAGTGGCGATGACGTCATTTTATTTCTACAGATTCACACGTTTCAACGAAGAGTGATCTGTGATTACGATGATTGATAAATGGTGATAGAGTTATGAGAATTTCGTTTCTATTTATAGTAAAAGTCGTAAAATTCTTTTGGGTTGTACAATAACTGGCACAAGTTGTTAAAATAAGTCTCGGGAAGGCGTTTACAGGCAAGAAACCAACCGTTTAAAGAAAAAAAAACTTCGAGATTCCAATTTCAAATAAATCGTTAAAAACGACATAACAATATGCAACATTCCTGATACCGCGACTAAAGACCGTTTAATAAAAATAAAAAAACCTACCCATTAAAACCAAAGCCCCTAGTCTTATGGAAATCAGCCAGCCTCATTAAAGAACGATTGACACCAAGTCAAAAAACAAAGGACTCGCGTGCTAAGACCCCACCGTCAAAACAAACTATCGACTTCTTCATGAATTATTAAAAAGGAGACATTTCCCGGCTGGGTAACAAAAAAAGGAAAATGTCACCTCTCCTTGTGCGGCCCTTGGGAGCAATAAGGTCTGTACTCGAAATCACCACAGAATAGATAGATACCTTCAGAAGGCCAGCTTCAAACGGGGAACGAAAACTCACGCACACATAGACATGCGTCACTTACAGTGAGTGCAAGCGCACTCGCGACTGGCATGCGTTCGCTTAAGTTCGCTCAGGTGATTTTAAGTATGAGGTCTTAAACTGTCTAGTTTTTTTCTGCGCCCTGGATTTTTGAAGCTCGGTTTAGCTATGAAAACATATCTAAAAGTGCATTTTTTAAATATTTTTACTAGGAATGAACTCTGTAGTCCCAACGCCGAGAGTTGAAATCCAGCTTCTAGACAGTTTAAAATCTCATTCTTTATGGTCCATGTATGAATGAACTAACAGTCACTGTACGTAAAGCGTGTCTATGTGTGCGTGTATTTTGACACGTTGTTTAGAGTTGAACTTCTGTTGCTATCTATTCTGCGCGACCACCGTCTCAAGACATTTGCGTAAAGTACATTGTAACCATAAAAAGGAGTAATTCAATACGAGGTTTTTTCGTTGGGAGTCGTAAAGTGGTTGGAAGTGTATTGAACTGAAATTAAGCGTGTTGAGGTTTGTTTTGTGGGTTATTTAGTCGCAATGGCGGTTTGGTGATGCTTGTAAATCCGTAGAGGTTTTATGCTGAGCCTGGGCTTACGAGGATAGCTCGGCAATCTAATGTCGATGACAAACTTAATAAATGTAAGTATTTTTAGTTGACAGGAAATTTTAGAAAACGTCTTCTTTGGTAACCATATTGCATGCTGTTGTGATTCTCAATAAAGATAATAAATACGTCTTCATGATTTTGGCTTCCTGGTAGTCTGTGAGACCATTGTCCTTGTTTCTCATCTTCCAATTTTACAGCCCTTGCCATTTTCCTAAAACTTAATCATGTGCTTTCATTAATAGGTGGGGACAGAGGGAAAAAAATTACTTGGAATGGACTTTTGCGCCCATAGACACTTACGCGCATAGACAAATGCGCGCAGAGACACTTGCGCGAATGAACTTTTGCGCAAAAGGACACTTCCGCGACTAGATTTACTGGCGACTGGCTATGGTTAATCTGTAGAGTAAACATAACATCATATTATTTCTTATTTTCAATGAGATAGAGCGAGAGAAGTGGCAACACTGCCCGAGTGACAATCAAATTATTTTTTCGTATCTACCATGAATAGTGTTGCCAGATATAATTATTGTTTAATCGATTTACAAAATCGATTTTGAACGTGTTTCAAAATAATTTTACTCTCTGTTCAAGTTTTTGGGTTTCTTTAATGTCGATTTTTAAGGTCATTCAGTTGTTTTCATGTCTATTATGACAAATGTATATTGATGTATAGAACATTCTTGTTACTTTGTACAAAAAAGATTAATCAATCGATTCCGATTTAGAAGAACCTCAGTGTTATGTTTACTCTACAGCTAACCTAACCTAACCATTCGCGCATAAGTCCTTTCGCGCATGTGTCTTTGTGCGTAAATGTCCGTTCGCGCATAAGTCCATTCGCTCAAGTATCTATGCGCGCAACTGTCTGTGCGCCCAAAGGTCCATTCGCGCAAAAGTCTAATCGCCCAAAAGTCCATGCGCGCATATGTCTTTTCGCGCATGTGGATTCGCGCAAGTGTCCTTCGCGCAAATGTCTTTCGCGCTAGTGTCCTGATACCCCCCCCCCCCCCCCTGTAGTGAGGCCAACGAAACCACAGTTTTGCGTTTTCCTGTTGGCCACCCACCAGTGGGAGCCATGGCAGTGGGGCTAACCGGAATACACCTCCTAAAACACTAATATTAAACTAAACGAAGGCCTGCTTGCACAACAAATCACTGAATATACTAACTAGTTGAAATCAATGCTCTATACGTATTTATAATAGCGTTCGGTTTCTGTCAATTGTTTGAAAACAGGTTGATATTTTAAATTATGTTTAGCGCTAATTGCGTTGTGTAAATTCCTACCTCAGTTTTTTGTACTAATTATACAGACTAACAAACTTCACGTTTTGTAAAACACGAATAGAGATCGAAATGTAACCATTCCTAACAAAGTTTGAAAATATAAATATGGATACTTTTCAATAGTCATTGCAAACAATAATTTACTTTAAAATATATTTCTTACAATTCTCAAGCATCAAAAATAAAAGATACTCGAAGGAAACAAAAAAACACGAAACAAGAGGAAGCATTCACCAAATTCACATTTTGACACTGTCATTGTCCTTCACGAGTAATTGACCGTGCCGAGAAGCTGCGGAATAATTCACAAAGAGAAAATGGAATTTCAACGCGTACCTGCAATCTTCTACCGGATGACTGGTCACACTATGAGCTCCATAATTTGTGTGATTTTCACGCTGGGCTGTGGTGCCAGTGAGAGATGAGCTGAGCGGTGTTCGCTTCAGAATATTTTTAACCGACTTCCAACAGGAGGAGGTTATCAATTCGTTTGTTTTTTTTTTGGATGTATGTTCAGCGATACCTTCGCCAATTGTGAACCGATTTCGATGATTAAGGTAGTTGAATTAAAGTTTGGTGGCAAAAAGAACTAAATCAAACAAACAAAAGGCACCGACTTCAGAAGTTATTTTTCACTTTTTTTGTGTTTTTAAAGTCGGTTTTTGTTTTTAAGTTTTTTTCTAATTGTGTTCTTGGTAGTTAAATTAAGAGCTTAAGACACAATTTAAAAGAAAATGTTTGATTAAGTATTACAACTTTTAATATGATTCAAGGTCGTGGGCCTATACTATACACCGTGACTTTTTAGTCGTCTTACAAAGGTCGTCCACTCAATGTACCCGACATAAAATAGCTCTAGGTGCGATTTTTGTTTTATCTTCCATAATAGGTACAAAGAAAAATAATAATAAAAAATTAAAATAAAATTATGGAACATTCTGTTAATGATTTTTACGTGTCAAACGGGAGAACATTACCTACCCAGCACTCGAGTCCAGTAGATCATCGCTCGCAACAGGGTATTTTAACAAAGTCATGCATCATAATACTGAATAATGTTTTTATTTTTAAATTACTAAAATCTCATAAATACCTATTTTTTTTATGAATGTTTAGTATTCATTGGATACATGAAGTGGGCTGCCGTTGTAAGACGACTAAAAAGTCACGGTGTACTAGCATTAAGCATATTATATTCTGTCTGTGGTGACCACGACTCATAATATTAACCCTTCAGTCTGAAGGACACTCAATATGATAGAAATGCATGGTGATATTATTTCCGCTATTAGGAACTAAATGGTATCGTGTTGCCTGCTACACTAATTCGCACAAATTTCTCTTCACCTCGTTCATTACTCGCTCGTCTCCAACTGAGAGCTCACTCACAGCGATTTCCACGTAAATGACGCGAAATACGGCCCGAAACATTGTGCCGTTGATTGAAATCTTTTGTTAACTTAAATACTGAAGAGTTTAATCTGTTTAATTTTTGCACGGAACGCTTATTGAAGGAGTTGATTGCATTTATTACTGATTTTAAATTACGCTGTCGGAGAACTGACGAGCCTCCGTCGGGATTCGAGTGGAAGGACTCTTCATGTTAATTTTGATGAAACATAAAAGTATGTATGAATGACGTTGATTGGTGTTCTGCTTTATTCTCAGAAAATTCGTCGTGCTTCCCTCGTACCGGTACAAACTGTTTCTATGAAAATTTTCGAGACAATGAGCAGAGTTGGTTGCGTAGATAATTGTCCACAGTCTAGGGTGCGCAGGATGAACTTGCATCACCTGATCTTTCTACCCTTCTTCTTCTATGTATGAGGGTTCAAGTATTGCACCTCCTTACCTATCTCATATGGAGGCTTTTTATTGCATCCCCTAGCAACAGATCCACCAGTAAGATGACCTTCATCTTTTAGGTTTGTAAGAAGCAACTTGATAAGAGTATGGGGAACAGTGTATATGTTACGGCTAAAAGCCGAAGTACGATTACACCTTGTTCTAGCCGGCTATACCTAGGTACAGCCGGTAACAGTTGTCTATCCTTTTTATTGCTAGGACACACCGATGAAATGGATTAGGTTAGGTTAGAACTGTGACCAAACGCGAGCGAACTGAGCGAGCGCTACATACAAATTGGTTGCATGTTCTAACCGAAGATAAGTAGGATACATCTAAGTTTAACCGTATGTGGCCGGCTGCACCTAGTTGTACCAGGCTAAAACTAGGTGTAGCCACACTTCGGCTATTAGCCCTAACGTAATAATATACATTACCAATTCTGCTTGCAAAAACTGCGACCCGTCTGACAGCCTTAGGGATTATTTCTTTATCATCATTCAATAAAGCGGTAACTTTTACAGACTGATAATAATAAAGCAGCATTTTGGACGACTTTCTCCCGGGATAATAAATTATCCGAGTTTTATGTTAATTTTTATTCCGTTCAACACAAAGGCTGGAATGAATGCTGATGATAATATTCGAACAAAAATGTTCAATAATTTGATTTTGAAGTGAAAACTACATTTTGAAATTGGAGAAATAATTTTAAACCTCCCTGTATACATTTATTCTTTTACTCCATTTGAAACGAGATCACTGCAAAGTAATATTGTTGAGTAAAAAAGTTAATCAGCTCATGTTTTCTCAACGGCAGTTTAACATGTAAATTAGGTATTTTGAGTTTCTCTTTGGATAAGATCGGCTATCTATACTGTTGATTTTACGTATTCACTGGTAGGGTATTTATGGTCAAAAATAAATAACGATAAACTCTTACACTGCCTCGTTGTTCGAGTGGTCGCAAGCGCGACTGCTGAGCATGAGGTCCTGGGTTTGATTCCCGGATCGGGCAAAGTGTTAATGGATTTTTTCCTTAGGGATTTCGCACTAGCAGCCACGGCGTCTGAATTGGTGCTCGGTTTATGGCAAAAGGTTGGCAAAAATGTGGGTGTGGTTTAATCCCGAAGGGTTAATCACAGATGTACCTCTCACAGATGTACCTTATAGAGGTACATCTGTGATTAACCCTTCGAAGATTACAGGCTTAATGTTATGTATGTCTTACACCTTCCAAAGGTTAAATAAAATTATCGAAACATCGTTTTTTCTCCTTCAAAGTAGGTACCTTTCATTAAATATCAAAAATACATAAGAAACAAAGTAATTTTAGAGTAACGAACTCATTTACAATGCAAGCCACACTTGCATACAGATGCTAAAAAAATGAAAACATCAAAAAAGTCGTGTCCACCATTGTTCATTCAACTCAGCTTTGTCTTGATTTCGTGATGGTTGACGCGTCAGGTACAAATATGAATAATTATGTTTTAAAAACTTTTGAATACTAATTGGTTCGTTTATTAGGACTTTGTATTCTGAAGGTGGGTAATTAGTTGGTGGCTTTTGTTGATTGATGTCTATAACTACTGGCGTTTACTTGTAAGCTAGCTATGCTGTACGTAGGCTTTTTTATCACACCTCATTTTGAAATAGCATTTAGCAATCATCATCATCATCATCATCATTTTAGCCAAAAGACGTCCACTGCTGGACATAGGCCTCCCCCAAGTGTCGCCACATTGATCGGTCCCGTGCGACTCGCAAATATCAATATTTAGCAATATCAGTTATTAACTCAAAACTATTCTGTGTGATACTGATGATTATTGTCTTTTGTTCTTTTAGTTTAATTAAGTCCAAGCATCATTTTTAGGCCCGGAATCCATAAAATCGAACACGAGTGGAGACGTGCGAAGCGGAGAGGAGAGAAGATGCGTAAAAGCTAAGGTGTATCCACCGAAGCTGTGCGGAGATGTGCAAAGCGATGAGGAGAGGTATCTGTAAAGTGGCACGCCGCTCACAGCACACCGCTCACCGCTCACCGTACACCGCTCACCACACGCCGCTCACGTCTCTTTTCGTCTCCGCTTGCCTAAACAATTACGAGACATCTCATCTCCTCTCGTCTCAACCGTGTCCACTAAAGCTAAGCGGTCATTCTATTGGTGGTTTACAACACATATCCTCTTCTCTCGTCTTATCTCAGCTTCGGTGGAAAGAAAGAAGGGAAGGGAAGGGTCTGTTTTTAATCAGACTTCTTAAGCAGTCTGATTAAAATCTTATGTGAGAGTGCAGCTTTATGTCATTAATGTGAAACCTAAACGTCTCTAAACAGTGCTAGTGCAGTAATTCCTCTTTAAACGAACTGCGTAATTATCAATCTTTCGATCAAATCAATCCAACCTATTTCTGTCACAGACGGTCATTTAACAAAATTGAGTTATACCAATCGACTCGGATCAAAATCAATTAACATTCCGCAAACGGAGTAGGTGAAAGCTGGTTAAAATTTAATTACTGTTCACATACCTAGTAGTACAGTCACGAGCATCTATGTGGAAACTCTTATGAAAATTCAAAAGCGATTTTCTTGTGAAACAACGGTTGTAGCTTTGAGGTAGGACCTCTTTCAAAATCGTCTTCATCTGACTAGCATTTCCCAACATTGCTGGGATCGGTGTTTAGTCTAACCTCTAACCAGTGTAGGCTTCACAGCACCAGGGCACCTGCTTCACTAAATTAACAAACGTTTCAGTGGTATTTTGATTGTATTTTTGTCAGATATTTCGAGTTTCTCTTTAGATAAGATCGGCTACCTATAATATTGATTTTACGTGTTCGCTGGCTGGGTATTTATGGTCAAAAATAATTAACGATAAATTCTTACGCAGCCTCGTTGGTGGCAACCTGAGTTCGATTCCTGGGTAGGGCAAAGTGTAATTGGGTTTTTCCATCAGGATTTTTTCAGGTTAAGATTTGTGCCCGGTCGAAGGCAATAGGCTCGCCCCCTATTAAATGGGACTTAAAACATAATCAGGATCGGTGTTTAGTCTAAACAGGCTACACTTCAAAGCACCAGGGCACATGCCTCACTAAATTAACAAATGGTTCAGTGGTATTTTGATTGTATTTTTGAAAGATTTGCCATACTAAATATGTCAAAACTGACAGTCGAATGATAACTGAGCCGATTGTAAATTATCGGAGTTGGGCCAAATATTATTCATTATCTGACCTCGAACATAAATTACTTTTGAACTTTCCTTCGTATTAACGCTCGCGACTGTACACCTACACACACTAGGTTTATTTTAAACGCAAAGTAAGTCCTAGAAATTCAGTCTGGACCACGTTTCTAACATTTGCTTAGGAAAGTAACAGTTATTCGTTTGTAGTTTCCTATGAGTGATTTGCAACTAATTACGATGTAAATTAGGCAGGCAACGGTAATAGTTAGCGGTTAGAACGTAATGTTAATCGATGGGTTGCCTTCGGAAGAGGACTTGCATTGTTTTACAAATTTTGATGTGTTTCCCAATGAGGTTGGGATGCATTTTCATTATTGGTGTGCTTGAAGTAAACGCTTACGTCTAGGGTTTTAATTCATTACGCAGACGGGCAAGTCTTGGACGCTTCAATTTAAATATTAGGTTACAGTTATAAGACTACTGTTTTGAAGTACGGCTCTGAATTTTTAACAAGCTTTTATTTAAATTGCAATGTTTGTTGTGTGTTTAGGTTAAATCATGCAACTTAATTTTAAAAACAGTTATCCCCACTGATTGAGCTGAAATTTTGCATGCACATTTAGTTTGGATGACAATGCATGGTTAGCTAAGTGATGTTATTTTAAATCCAATATGGCGGACTGGTTATTTTTTATACACTTCCATGAAATGGGTTTCAATTAAAAAGGGGTTTGCTAAGAAACATACGACAAAAAATTACATAACACCAATACAACTAATAGAGGACAATACCGCTTGTGAAAGCTCTTTTGGTGAAAGAAAGTATCACCAAAAAGGTTATTGAACTTCTAAAACAAATAACCGTATCAGATACATAATTAAGGATTTGTAATCCACGGCTCAATAGCTCTAAGGCATAATCGTTCCATTGTGACGGCACATCAGAATGTCAAGACCAATTTAAACGGACCCTTCAGTCTTCATTGAAATCATTCATTTGTTTCATTGATGATATGCTTTTGTTTATTGGTCGAAGTATTTTCAGAAGTGGAATGTTGTTTGATAATGATAATTATTTGTTTTGATGTTTACAGTGTAGTGTAATGGAATCCTACTATTTAATAAAAACACGGAGGCCTCAGCACGAATGCACGATGTAAAAATTCATTTGAATTGAAAATGCAATCTTCTACTCGTATAGCATTCAGGTTACAAAATGGCGACACGCACAAGTTATTTAAAATAAAGTCTTAAAGTATGATTGCGTGCGAAAGAAGTTCAATAATTTTAAAAATCGTTTGAATTTACCTATGCTACTTACGTATGCTAGTCATTTACGTAAATACTTAAAAATAATTAAAATAAAAAACCCAAAAAAACCCCACCAAAAAATAAAATAAAATAAAATGCCTTAAAATTTCACTTATTCATTTTCAAAACTATTTTTACCTAAGCTTTGTTTAAGGAATCTCAGTAAAAAATGCTAATACCGCATATCTTTGTAAAATGTCAGCACGATTCACAATCAGCTAGGAAACACAGCTAAAATATATATTTATATAACTAAACTACTTCAACGAAATAAGCATCCTTAAAACAAAGTGCATTACAGTTTATTTCTCACAGCCGCATGATTAATATTATGAGTATAATTTCTTCTTGAAATTATTCCAACAAAGCGAGTTCCTAAGAATAATATTACGCTCCACAAATAAACGTGTTTAGTTGTTTGATCTAGCTAGACACTGTTTTTCTTCGTTGCATTTAGTTTTTCGCTCTTCGTTTTATGAAAACCACCGCGCTTAATAAATTGCAAATAATACGGTTAGAAATATCTTTAACGTTTAAACTGGCGTTTTTTTTTTCAAATACGATAGTAACTCTGTTTGTTTATCAGTATGTTTCTATTTGATATTATAAGAAAATAAGGATATTTTCGTCATCATCATCATCATTTCAGCCGAAAGACTTCCACTGCTGGACATAGGCCTCCCCCAAGTGTCGCCACATTGACCGGTCCCGTGCGACTCGCATCCAGCGGATCCCTGCAACCTTCACCAGGTCATCGGTCCACCTAGTGGGAAGCTTTCCAACGCAGCGTCTTCCGGTTCGCGGTCGCCACTCCAGAATTTTTCGGCCCCGTCGGCCATCCGTTCTGCGAGCAATATGCCCTGCCCACTGCCACTTAAGTTTAGCTATTCTTCTTAAGGATATTTTAAATATAGATATTTATTTACCATTGTATGACAAAACCACAGTTTGCAACCAAAACAAGGACTCGTGATAAATCCACCACAACAATTCCTAATGGTCAAAGCTCAACCAATATTGGCCGTTGGGGACCAAACAGAATCACGTATTAATGTTGTCACACCCAATATTTGGCCAGGTGTTGGAATGATACCTAATTTTCGATGTTCGATTTTGATGTTTGAGGTTCAGACAGCTGCTTTAATTGGGTCTCTATCCGTAGTAAAACACCTTGGAGAACGGTTAATAATTAATGCAGCTCTGTACAAATTTTAACATTGAATTTGATATGGGTATCTGATGATTCGTTATTTCATCATCTAATAGGGCTACTTACATTTGCGAAGTTTTTAATTTTAGGCTATCAGACATATAGTAGCTATAAGATACTATAAATGATACTACATAATAGTATGTAGACGTCACGTTTGGTGCACTGGCTAAGTGATTGGCTGCTACTCCGCGAGTCGCGGGTTCGATCCCTACACGGAACAAATTTTTATGACCTACAGGTAGCTGTTCTGGGTCTGGCTGTTTGTGTATTTGAGTTTAAATGTTTGTAAACGCATCCACACCATAGGAGAAATTCATAGTGTGGAGTAAAGTATTTAAAAATAATAACAATAAAGTGTTTTCAAAAATCTATTCACTGAATTCCTTAGTCCTAAAAATCTTTTTCATAAAATTGCCTTATCGAAATGAGTAAAATGCAAGTTTTTTTTAATCAACTATTCAAGTTATGCTTAAATTTTAAGAAATATTTAAAAACTAGCAACCTGCCCCGGCTTCGCACGGGTGCAAAATATATTTATAAACCTTCCTCTTGAATCACTCAAAAGAGTAACCATAGAGTTTCTTGCCGGTTCTTCTCCATAGGAAACGACCAACCCGACCCGTGCACCTTTTTGTGACGTTTTATAAGTGCCCATCTAGGCCTAAGTGAAATAAAATATTTTAATTTTAATTTTTTTAATCTATCTACTACTGAAAACCGCATCAAAAACCGTTGCGTAGTTTTAAAGATCTAAGCATACATAGGGACAGACAGACAGCGGGAAGCGACTTTGTTTGATACTATGTAGTGATGTTAAAAATGTGTAAATAAATGAATAAAGAAAATAATTAATAGTTGTTAACTAAGAACTGGCATGGAAGTATCCAAATTTCTAATCGCCTCCTCAATATTTACCACAATGAACACGAAACCTTTCGTCGTCGCCGGCGCCTCATAATTTACCCACCCGTAATTCGTAACGCATTACCACCTACGATCCGTAGGTCATCGGCCTACAGATTGTCGTGCAACTCAACTGAGCCTATTGTTGGCTGGGTGTAACATCTGTAATTATTAGCTAAGTGGGTGCAAATAACTGAGCTGTGAATGCATATAAATATTATGCATTTAGGCTTTAGAGGATTGGATACTATGTGATTTGGTGGTTAAGTAGGGTTGTATGATTACAGAGAAAGCACTATAGAAGTGCTCTGTTGCCAACTTGTAGAATTCTTACTCTTAATAATTATGGCCACAATAAAGGGTGTAAATAGACCCTTAACGAAGCCGAAAGGCACTTGTCCTCCCCGTCATTGCGATAATTTTTTTGTTCTGGACCATACGGGAACCTTCTAGTTATTTGAGGTCAAAGTTCCAATTATTTCACAAGTTTTTTTATTTACTAGTTTTTTAACGTTATTACTTTACTTTAAATACCTCCATGACGCGTTTACTATTCAATGCATACATAAGCACAATGTTTTGATTGCGTTACATTGAGTTTTACCGTAAAACGTGATTTTTCACCCCAAAAAAAAGTCGTTTCCCTGCAATAATTTTTGCGTAGGGTTATTTAGTTTGATGTACAGCATGCTTGGTTGACGGCTTCGTGAAGGGTCTGTTTACACCCTGTATATTCCTCATAACTCATACAAATCTTGTAATCTACCAGTCGACTACCAGGCTCATCGGATGCAGCTTTTACAACAAGCGACGGAACCCATCTGATCTTCAAAACTTAGATGCTATTATAATTGATATGCGCGGAAGTGAATCAATTTGCAAGTTATGAACTTACCTAGCTACGTAAGCTTATGTTCACATACAGCTATCGATTACAATGATCGATCGCAGGAAATCAAGTGAAGATCGGTTGCAATTAAGTAGTTTGTGAAGTCGTTAGCGAAGTAAATGATATAAATTTACCTAACAGTGTGTTAATCATCTTTACTCAGTTTGAAATCTCACTACTGGGCGGTCTCTTCACCTATCCAGAGTTAAATAAGAATGATGACAAAACTGGTCTGATAGAATCCACACCTCGACACCGTTAGATTTTCATTAGTGTGATAACAATGTGTGAATCAATCAGTAATCACTACAGAAGAGATTAGAAAACATAATACGAGTATATTGTGTTTATCAGCATCATTCTCCTGACCTTATCCCAATTATTTGGGGTCAGTGCGGCATGTCTTCATCTATACTTCTCTATTACTCGTCATCACAGCAGTTACCTCCTTTCTAGCCATAACATCCTTCACACAGTCCATCCATTGTTTTTTTGGTTTTCTTCTACTCTTAAAGCCATCCACATTTATATTCAAGACTTCATCACGCTATTTTCCTCGTTCCTCCGCATGTCCACTACGACAATCGATTACCACACAAGTTTTCAGTCACCGACGCCATTTTCAGAGTTCCTCATAAGTACCCATTCCTTATTTTATCTATTCGCGTTACACCACACTGGTGGTCTTGTGGTAATAGCCCCGATGTTAGTATCGGGTGGGTCGGGGTTCGATTAGAGGTAGGCCCCTTACTTTGCGTAACATACTCCATCATCAGAACTAGAAGGTTCCCAGGTATGGTACCGAACAAAAAAATGATTGCAATACCGGGGAGAACAAGTGCTTTTCGGCTTAGTTAATGGCCTATTAACACCCTTTATTGTGTAGGTAAATGTAGGTATCCATTTCCATGTTTATTTCCAATAGTCAAAATCATTTTGAATAGACAATATTGCAAACATAAAACCGTAAACATGTCTACACTGAGTTGTTTAAATTGTACATGATTACAAACTACACAAATAATGTGTTTCGCTTTAAACAAACTTTGATTAGTGGCTATCATTTACTCGTCACTCATGTATAGTTGGCAAACAAAATGTTTGAAACGATTATGTAAATATTTACTTAGTTTCCGTTTTAATCTTCAAAATATAGGGCACAAAGTTGCTCGGAAACTCATTCGTGTAGACTTCAATCGAGATTTGACTTCCGAAGAAGAGTTTCGGTTCTAAGAAAATATAATCTTTCAGTTTCTATCTCAATTCAGTGGAATTTTGGCTAGAAAACAGTCAATCGAGCTTTCAGTCATTCTAAATCTAGAATAGGGACAAATTAATTTTGCCATTGAAACACTGCAGAATTGTCGTCAATATATTATCGTCTAGAGTTGGCAAAAAGATGGTAAAATCGAGACGAGACGACTAGACGACAAAAAAATGGTAAAATTGGAAGGTGTCAACTCGCGCGCACGTGCCTGTTTCACACTCGCCAGTTGACGAACAAGTCCGTCTCGTTACGTCTGCGGAGTTCGGCTCTCCCCTTGATTTTCCAAAAAAGAAATTGTTCTTTATACTAATTACGTCGGCCGCCGCGACATTTTGTATGGAAACACCATTGCTTGGGCCAATCACATGAATGGTGCCATGGGTTCAAATGTATGATCTACTCTATCTTACTACTCCGGTTCTAAAATTATTATGAAAACTGAATTTAATAAGCACCTCGTAACACCTATATTGATGTCCCTGACGATAGAAGTGAGTGGATAAATAATTTGATCTTAAATCGGTACACACGCCAGGTGCGTCCATCCTATTTGAAGTTTCAAGTAGTTCAACGTCTCGCTTAAAGATCGCATCGTTGCAATTATTCGTAGTAATTAATGGTCCTCGTCAATCTATCTACATGCTAATTAAACTTCTAAATCCGCATGCACATTTATTTTAATCTCCATAAACAACAGTCGTCTTGGTTTAAATAATTGACTGAATGAAAAATCCTCGAGGGAACAATCCTCACTTGTTGATTAGCAAAAGGAACAGGCATGGTGGAGAGACGCCACACAGAAATTGTAAGGGATAATATGGACTGGTTTCATTTGTCGTTAGAAAACCGCTGCGTGGTTGAGGCAAAAACGAAGACAGTGCTTGTTATTCATAGTTATAGAAATAGCGACCGACAAAATCCTTATTTGGATATTATTTTTGCAGTTAATTCAATTGAATTATTTAACTGCCTCGTTGGTTTAGTGATCGCAAGCGCGACTGTTGAGCAAGGTCTTGGGGTTCGATTCCTAGGTCAGGCAAAGTGTTATTGGGTTTTTACATCAGGAATTTCTCAATAGCAGCCACGGAGTCAGGATTTGTGCCCGATGATAGCAATAGGCTCGCCCCCTATTACATGGGAATTAAACATAACTGGCGAAATGTCAGTGTACTATTAGGTACACTTCTGCCTAATCCTTCGGGGATTACAGGCGTGATATTGTTGTTATGTTAAATTGATTTATGGTAGCAAATGATGTGTCCTTAAGACAACAGGAATTCATTTTGCCTTGTTCAAAATAACTCTCAAACTGATCGTAATCACCATCAAAAGCTTTTGTCAACTGCCAGACTGTTTTAAGTTTAACACAAAAAAAAAACATGTTTATTTCGCTCTACAGATGCACCATAACACTCCTAAGGAAATTTAATTAAAAGAAAAGCAAAGACTAACCCAGACTACAACCATCTGTATTATGACAGACCAACCATAAACTCATTTGATCTTTTTACGCAGCGATTCCCGATTAGATCTGAAGGGGCCTTTACAAAAGAGTACACTGTACGTATGCAGTGTGAAATGTCGAGACAAATTAAAGGCAGCTGCAAAGTGCCTGCGTGATTGGCGAGTGCACATTTAGATTTATGATTAAAGCGTGTGAGTAATATGGTCTGAAGCTCACTTTAGATCATCTTTTATTAAACTTTTTTTATTTTGCTGTTTTTTTATGGCTGCTGTTAGACTGTCTTGTGGTTAATTTGTGATCAATGTGTGTTTGTTTTTGTTCTGTTGGGTGAGTGAGATGGGTATCTGAATTAGACTTTAATAAGTTGAGCGAAATAACTATCCTGAGACCGTTATAAGCTCTATAATGTATTTAAAATATTGTAGTTCATTTTAAAACAGTTGTCGTTTGAAGAATACAGGGTGGAAACTTTCAGCTTGGCAGTAAGGAGCTTAACCTTAACCTTTCAGCTTGGCAGTAAGGAGCTTAACCTTGACCTTAACCATTGCAAAACACGAAAATGGTCCTAAGAGACTATCCATAATTTTTCGTGAAATTTTGATCTCCATTCACAGATTTAAACAAAAAAAAAAACAGTTAGCAAGAAAATGGCCATTTTACACAAAACATTTTATTGATGCCAATCGATCCTGTTTCTAATACTGATAAAAAACTTCAATGGGACCAAACCAGTTTCCACCCTGTATAACGAATAGACTGACCAATTTCGGGCTTATTCAAAGAGTCTACTTTTTTAATATGCTTTACACGGGAAACCAATTAATCAATAAGTTTTCCAAGTTTGCCCCCACTAAGATTTCTTAGGAGGAGTTGTAATAGATCAATCAAATGATAAACATGTTACTACGAAAACCTAACAAGACCGCACTATATCTCATACGGAATCATTATTCCCAACATTTCCCAGTGACATTGTGCATAGACCGAATTAGGGAAAGAAAACACACGCAAAAATTCTAAGAAAGCAGCGGATTGAGATGTAAATCAATGTTCCTTTGTAACTCCCGTCACCGTATTTCAATTGTAACAGCACTATTCAAACTACCTAAACTAAAAGGGCATATGTTGACTTTAAGAAATTCTGGACACGCGATTTTTAACTTTAATGCGTTGCTTTAAATTATACCTTGCATTTGAAATCATGGTGCTTATGACGTTCTTGGTTAAAATAATCCTAGGTAGGTGGTTATGAGTGTATACCCATAAGACGTAAGAGTATTATTTTTTTGGAACTTACGCTCTTTTGGTTTCCAGTATTTCCTCTATTCCTCAAGAAACGTTGCGTGCCATAGTAACATCTATGTTAAGAACATGTTTTCTAAGTAAATCGTATTTGTTTCCCGTTTTGGATAGTGGATTTGAATGGATTTTATTCTATAGATTTCAATTGGCCCGTGAACGCCTATCCATTACTTGGGGAGGCTTATGTTGAAAGGCTTGAAACTCACGTATTTCTACATTAGTATAAACAGGTATTACTTAGAGGATTTTCTATATGTCGGGTTGTCAGGATTTATTCCGTTAGGCTCAAACAACATGTGGGCAGAAGATGGGTTTCGTGCAATGAAAATACACTGGGCGCGATACACTGTTTCTATTAAACTAACAAATTACTTGAAATTGCAATTCAACATACATACGGGGCACAATGAATCGGGTACAGTTCCAGGACGTCTCAACTACGCTGCGATTAGACATTGAATGTCGTCCTCGCCACGAGCTTTAAACATCTCGGCTGAGAAGCACGCTGTGGTGTGGATAGACTTGTAAGTAGGTCGCTTGATTTCACTACTGGCGTACTTGCGATTCATTTTATGTCCGTACTAATGACCGGATCCGACATATACATATTCAACCAGAAGAAAATTACAGTTTTAACTGTCTGATAGGATAGGTTAAAATACACCAGATAGAGACAGATCTTACATGATCTGATCGATAAGGATACGGCCCATTAAGTCAAATAGCCAAGACATAGTGGCAACATGGAAATCTGCAAAAAGGAAGACGTGCACCGAAAAAACTATACTACCCAGTTTGATTAAAATACTACCTTGGAAGGAATAACCGTTGTTTTCTCAGTGGGCACTGTGGCACCACTTTAGAAAAATAATGAAACAAAAAACAAATTAAAAAATTTGAAGTGTTAAGTACAAAACAGTTTTAGAATATAATAGTTAGTTTAATATTTACTCATTCTCTCTGCCACTCTCTTTCTTTGTTGTTTGCATGCTTGTCTATGTTTAAGTTCAATATTAATTAACTACTTGTCCGTTTTAACAGCTTAGAATAGCGCACTGTTAGATATAACTTTTAATATGTTGTGGAAAATGTCGTAGGTCATTTATAACTCTTGTTTATTTATAAATTAGTATAAGATTTTAATGTATAACTGTTTATTTTCCCAAATAAATAAAATAAAAGGAAATTGTTTCTGTAATTAAGACGACAAGTATCACACATTAAATTTGAGAAAACTGCCTCAAAAAACAAGGGTAGTCAAGAAAATTTCAGAACATGACGTTTATGAAGCTTAATTTCCAAAGGCCGATATACTTTTTAGACAAATTGGTTTTCGAAGAATTCATTCGTTCATTAGCTATCAGAAAAGTATAAGTTTAACATCCTGAATGGCGTAGATTTCTCACAATCAGCAGTTTATTGTGGAGAAGTGGAAAATTTACAAAAAAACTTTTAAATTTCGATTTATCCATAACAGCCCAGTTTGGACCCCAAGATAACGGGGTCAAAATTGCGGGAAATTAGGTCTTGTATCACCCACTTCAAGGAATGCACTCAATTATCAAACACCCTTTATATCTGACTATAATTAGGTAGATCTAAAACATTCCAATCCCTTAGCTCAAACCGTCATAATCTACCCACATGATTAGGTTTAGCATACCTTATTAATGCATGATCACACTCGATCCGTACCAATTTACTCTGTTTAATCCGTTCATCATTCTAGGACATGTTCCAATTCTGCAAAGTGTTTTAGTTAATTTCAATAGCAGTAATTATCTTTTTCGTCTGTTTAAGGCTGGTGATACCCGTAATCTATTATAGTACATTTTGATACAAGTGGGGAAACTTTGTCATTGCAGTTGAGGTAAATTTCACACCCGAGCCGTAGGCGAGGGAGTTATGAAGCCGAGAACTGAAGTGACAAATGCCCTTGTGAATCAAACGATGTTTTTCAACACTCTTACGTAGTGCGATAAGAGCTATTTTTCAAGGAAGTGTATTGATTTTTTTTAATTCATTCATTAACAGAAAACGTAGACAGTACGCTAAATTTTACACAACAGTTTCTTATAACGAAAGTAAGGATGAAAGAACGATTTGTAAAATATGGGATAAATGTATATGCTCATCATTTATGCCGACGAAAAATACGATCAGGAACACGGCTTGTAATTTAATGACAAAGCGCAATACACTATGGATCATACAGAGATGTCTTCCCAAAAAGGTTGGCAGCTCCCACAATACCCAATAATAAAACACAATTACACACCGAAACAATAAACGATATAGTACCACCAAAAGACAAATGGGTCAGACAATTAATAGCGAGACCCAACACTATCAATGTTTTCGATATTAATCATTAATAAAGTGATATAGATAGACCCTCTATTGTCGTAGTGATGGGCCGCCCTAATGGACTGTCATACACACTCCCCTATTGTTCCAGAATAATAGCGACACATGAAATTACCTGTCTTTCATACGGAGTACAGTGACATATTATAAATTACGCGAAAACAATGGTTATGTCACAAAGGGCCCTGAATTTTGTGCTGTGAGTAACAGCCAACTGACGTTTGTGGTTTTCCTTTGATTTTGATGTTTACAATTACGTGGGGAATTAATTTTGTGTATGTCAGTTGGTGGATTAGTTTAATGTGACGTTATGGCATTAATCATGGTTAGCTCACAATTATATAATTTGTTAAATTCTAGTTTATAAGCTTTTATTTATCCTGAAATTATATTTCCTCGTTGGTTTAGTGGTTGCTAGCGCTACTGCTGAGCTTGAACTCTTGGGTTCGATTCCCAGATCGAGAAAGGTGTTTTTAAGGTTTTTCTATTAGGTACTTCCCAGTAGCATCCACAGAGTTAAGGTTTGTGCCCGGTTGATGGCAATAGGCTTGCTCCCAATTATATGGAACTTAAACATAAGTCTTGAAATGTGGGTGTACCATGTACCAGGTACGCCTCTGCATAACCCTTCGTAGATTACAGGCGTGGTAACGTAAACAACTATTAATAAAATAAAAAAAATAAAATTACAGCTAATTAGTAGATCTTAAATGACAATACAGTACAAAATCTCTCTTGACAAGAAGACTGCATCATCAAACAGTTTCCAACAACACTCCATCACTCGCTGTTGGGGCTGCACTAAGGGATTACTACGAAACGAAGTGGCAACGTCTGCTCAATTAGGAGCCTACATTTTATTCAACACTGAAAGTATGTACGACCAAGTTCACTGACGGTCGACGAGTTTTGAACCTTATAACTCAGGCCATAAGGGTAAAAATCGCAGACCGTCAGTAACACGATATTATAATTATACGCTAGTACACAGTACTCATAAGACACTGTAATATTTATGAGAAATTACTATCTTATGCAGTGTTGAATTTTGAGATTAAATAATCAATGTTGACATTTAATGTATTAATAAAAGTTGAATTTTGAAAAATTGCTCATTTTCTGGCTGATCGTACACTTTTCCGCAATTTGGAAACACAAATCAAAATTTCTTGTCTCCTAAGAACGATTTTCTGTGACAAAAACGACCTCCTCTAACTGCTCCATCTTCCAAATTCCACCCTGTCTAGAACTATTATTCCTTTTTTAAATAGCCTTATCTAAGGACACTTGGGTTTTTGAGACGAATCTAAGGACGGATTCCATCCAGCCATTTGGAACATACGAGGTAATAAAGAAATATACAAAAAACAAACATACGCGCGAAGAACATAATCTTTCCTTGGTAGTCGGGTAAAAAAAGGTTGTTTTTGTTGAGTTTCAAAACTGCAATATGGAGTAGGCATTGAGACACTTAAGCAAACGCTAGTCAATTACACGCTGGTTACGAATAAGCTTACAGTAACTAGTCCAATTGTCTCACAATGAGCAAATAGTAACGCAACACTTACTAATGAATACAATTCTAAAACAACCGTGTAACGGAACACAACACCAAAATCTGAAAACAATTTACAATAACAAAGATCAGACACGACACTGATTTGTAACACAACTTTAACTCAGTCTCTTAAAATGGAAATGTTCAGTACACGACCCCTTTGTTTTATTCTGCACTCGTGGAGTCAACAGCACTATATGAATCACACTTGAATCATAGAGTATGAAAATAAATTGTAGTTGTTTCGCGCGCAGAGAGGGCATACCAATTAGGTGCAATTTCAAAAGACACTTCAGCTCTGGTTAAGATGAAAGATTTGTCTGTAAATAGTTCTGTTTTGCCCTTTTGTGATAGTTGGGAGCGTTATCTTCTAGATTTATGTGTGCATCGTTGAAATATTCCTGAGAATGTGCCGAGTAGTCCAACTTTGCTATTCTGAATTGATGTCTTGGCGCACAGTGGTGGTTTAATTTTGGCTGTTCTCGTAGACGTGCATAATGAACTTTGTGAGTTCAAGTTCAAAGTACATATTGAATGAGTGAGCTGTTAAGGTTTCATTTGCAATAAAGGTTGTTGGAACCTCTTCTGTGCATGGTTAGTTTGATTACTATTTGCTTATCTAAGTTTATTACTTTCCACATAAAATCAGTGTACTAAAATGTCTAAATAATACAAGCTCATTTTAACTTCTACAGTATAAAGAAAGGCACCAAGTTTAGCATTAAGGTGGATTTAAATCCTGTCCCATTTTTATTTTATTTTCCTGTCACACTTGCAGCGAACATAAATCTTACGCTTAATTTAATTCACAGCCATTTTTACTGAAGCGTTACAATATCTATTAATATTGTCACTGTCCTTTAAAATCATGTCTTTCCCTTTGCTATGCAGATTTGGAGACATTCTGCGCAAACGCAGCTGACGCCGATTTATCAATTCTTAGAATCCACAGGACATTACACACCGTTGTAAATCTTCTAATCTTATGTGAAATTCCCTTTTACTGTTTGCGAGAAACTGTTGTTACTGTATTTGGTGTTGAAGGGTTTGTTGGCTCATGAAATGTCAACTGTATTTGTTCCTACGCTGGTTATAACTCTTACATTGCAATTGTTGGATTTTAATCATTTGCTTTGTATTTGTTTCGCCCATTATTCACAATCTCAGTAGATTACAATCAGTAACATTCATTATTAACAATAGTAGGTATACAAGGTGTAAACGGACCCTTCATGAAGCATGACGGCTTCGTGAAGGGTCCAAGCACTCTGTACATAAAACTAATTAACTCAACGCAAAAATTATTGCTGGAAAAATTTTTTTTTGGTAAAAAATTACGTTTCAAGGTAACATTGAATAGTGCAGGGGTCATAGATATATTTAAAACAAAGTTAAAACTTTAAAAAGTTTTATCTAAAAATTTGGAACTGACCTTCAATATCTCCGTAACTAGAAGGTTCCAGGCATGGTCAAGAACAAAAAAAAATATCTCAATGATGGAGAGAACAAGTGCCTTTCGGCTTCGTTAAGGGTCTTTTAACACCCATAATTGTGGCTAATTAGACTTTCCGTTATCGTCTTGCACATTGCACTTTTATTTTTTTTAAACTCTCTGTTTCTTTTACTCTTTGAAATAACCTGATCCATTTTTAGCTGACCACGGTTCAAATGTTAAAGCTTATTCCTTTTTTGTACCACCACCAAAGGCATCCGTAAATGATGTAACGCAATTAAAAGATAATAAATCATAAGCTCTGCCTTGCTGTGATAAGATCAGACGCTAATGGTCCAGACTAATAGCTTACTAGCAATATTAATAAAACTATTTTTAGTTAACATTTTAATGAAAAGCAAGCGGTGCATTGAACATATCAACTATAGTTTTTATCTTCAATAAAAATTCCTGTATTTCTGTTTACCCGGTCAGTCTATAAAGTTTTGTGTTGTAATAAAAACCACACAACTGCCTGAGTTTATGTTATGAATTACGATATTATGCACGGTGATCTGGTTAGGTGAGAAGATGGTGCACTATTTTAAATTGAATGTTGATTTCTAGCTTGCTGTACCACAAATGATTATTGGGTAGTTTTACGCTTGTTCAGGGAAATATGTTGTAGATTTTATGTGTATCTGCCGAGTTATTATACTTTAAATATTTTAATTATAATAACCTTATACCTCTATTTATGTTAACATCTTATTACTGTTTAATTTATGTTAAATGCACAATCTTAAATAGAGAAAGGATTCTGAGGACTCTGAAGTAAATCGATTTGACAGTAAACATATTTACTTATTCTCAAATATTTTTTTAAATGATGTCAAAATTAATATTTGAAGAGGCAATCTCAATGGTCCACAAGTAAACTTCATCAAAGCAAAATTCTCGATCAAAGAAATTGATAATTCTCCTTAACCCTTTGTCGCTTAAAACCAATTGGAGAATATTTTTAATTACTTATATGGATTTAAGTGATACTTTCGCTGATTTTTAAGTATATGTAACAACAAAAATTTTATACATTTATTATTTTATGTTTTATTGACGGGGACAAATATGTCCCAATATGCGGTAAGGGCCACAGATTATACTGATGTGTCGATTTTCGTTAACAGGTTTTAAAAGATAATCATCTAGTATTAGAAATGAAATAATAAAAGATATTTGACATAAAATATATTTATAATGACTTTACATATGAAATTCTGCAAAATAATTTCTATCCGCTGTGACACATAAGTGTGCACTGCATGTTTCACAAATTCTTACGATAAGTACGATTTTCTTTACGTGCCTTAGCATACTGGACGCAACTTTTTAGATTTATCATTACGTGTGTCGGCAATGACGTCTTCTAGCTCATCATCATCAGCCTACAGCTGTCCAGTGCTGGACATAGGCCTCCTCAATTGCACACCACTCAACTCGGTTCTCAGCAACTCTCATCCTGTTGCTACCAGCCACTCCTCGAAGATCGTCGCTTCAACGAGCCTGAGGGCGTCCCGCCTTACGCTTGCAGATTTGCGGTGTACACTCAAGAACACGTATATCCCAGCGGTCATCGGTTCTACGGCTAATATGGCCAGCCCATTGTTACTTCAGCTTACTTATTCTGTGAGCTATGTCGTCAACTCGAGTTCTCTGTCGGATCACCTCATTTGGGATGCGATCCCTCAAAGAGACTCCAAGCATAGTCCGTTCCATAGCTAGCTGAGCGACCTTGAATTTATGGACCAGCCGTACCGTGAGTGTCCATGTTTCGGGCCCGAAAGTCATAACAAGCAGGACGCATTGGTTGAAGACCTTAGTGTTTAGGCTCACGACGAGAAGAACCGAATTCAGCCGGGCTGGACAGCATTTGGTTTCCCATATGCTGCCCAGCCCAGTTGAATTCTCCAGTTAGTCTCCCTCTCAAAATCAGGGTCAGTAGAGTCCAATAATTACGAAAACTAGGCAGGTTATGATAACACATAACGTAGGTCATCCCTATGATTGCGGTTAATTCGTCGTAATCAGTGGTAAACGAGAAGACATTTTTTTGTGCATATAACATGGATTCTGGCACAACTATGTTATTAATAAGACCTTTGATGTTGGTAACAGCCTCGAAAACATCAATTAAATTCGGCGTAGCACATTCTTCGAGTATGTTTCGCTCAGTATGAAATTCATAATCACTTGCTGAAAATTGTATGGCCTGTAGGTATTTGTTCTTCATCGAAAAATTGGTACTGAGCGTGAATGGGGTAATGATGTAGGAGGCGAAGGTGATGATAATGAGGTAGGAGCTAGATCTAGTAATGTGCAGGTTTGATTATAGCTTCTAATGCCACTTCTGCTATATCTTGTTCAATAAAAGCCTTGTCCTCCTCATACAGAATCAAAGCATCTTCAGAGTCGCTAGTATCGGCCATAAGATATTCTTCTATCTTAGTAGACTGTAAAGAAAACACTCTTGTTCCTTTGTGAGCCTAAAACAATAAATAATAATAAGGATAAATTAGTCTAAATAGGTATAAAAAGACATAGAACACTAACAAGAAATCAGTGAATAACAGACCGATAACGCATATTGGGATGCCAGTGTCCCTTGTAGTTATTACCCATTATCATAACTTTAGACTTGCAATTTATTTTAAAAATATATCAATTATACATATTTACTTACCATTGTAATAAATCACGTCACTGATAATATGTTGAAACTTGAAACGCAATAAAAATCTTCTTTGAAAAAGTGAATGACAAACTTAAACTTTACCGCGAAATTTTTATTTTTTTTGACCCTCCGCCTTCCATTTCTGACCCCCAACATTTAAAAAAAAATAAAGATGCGTTCAAAAGCAAATGATTCAGATTTCATAACATCACTGAAATTTGAACACAAAATAATAATTCAGTGTGGGGACACCCGTGTCCCATTTACGTCAAAGGGTTAAATTAAAATCTACATTTCACAATCTAGATTTACAAACGAAATGCCCGACAGACAATAGTCAGAAATCGCAATGAACTAAGCACTATGATATATTGACACAGTACATCATGATGTATTGGTACCGAACGTGTGCACGAAGGGGCCAGTCAGAATTGTCGCCGCGGAACCATGGCAGGTCATACATCAACTTAAGACAATAAAACATGAACGATCGAAGTGGGTATTGCGAATGGAGGGTTATCGGATTCTGCAACGGTCACTAACGCCGCATTAGTCTTTATAAATCATGTTACTTAGATAGGTGGACATGTTTTGAAATTTTCGATCAGAGTGAATGTGGTTTAAGTGCGAAGATCTCTCAATCGAAGTGTTATTGTGTGTGTGATATATCATCATTAATATTTAATAATTGAAAATGTTTGAATAAATTTTTACCAACCCGCACTGGGCCCGCGTGGTGGATTATAGCCCGTTCCCTCTCATAGAGAGGAGGCCTGTGTCCCAGCAGTGGGAACATTATAAGCTGCTGCTATGCTATGCTATGCTATGAATAAATTTAAAACAGTCTTAATTACCATGAGTCACAATTTAATTACATTAACCCTCAAAAAGATTGATCATATTATGGCCTAAGATGCACCCTTGAGGCAAACTACGTGTAATTTAAATAGTGTGTTATTTCTTGAGATTCCAATGTGTAAGATAGGCATTTGCTCCATGAAGAATACAAGTATGCAACTGCATCCGGTTAGACTAGAAGCTGACAACACCATAGTTGGGAAAAGGCTAGGAATCTGATGATGATTTCTAAAAGGCGACAGTCCGAAACTTTACGATCCCAAACTGGTCACAAATTAATCGGATTTTTCATAATTAGGGTACACTGCCAGATCTGGGTTTCTAGTCCATTGTCAGTATCAGTAGATCTAAATATTTCTATTGCTCGAGCGCCAACTGGCTGATACGATCGTCTATTGTCTTAGAATTTCGTCATGGTGCAATGCTCGTTTGGGTATGGTGCATTTATTACCATCTTTGTGTGTGATATATTTTATGGTATCTAGATAAGAATAACGGTCGATTCTATCAGATGGGTAAACTTTATTTTTTGTTCAAAGTTGAGCTCTGTAATTTCAGAAATTAAGATTCTCCTTGAGAATTGTATCTCTTCTTCGTCGTTCGCGCACTGCCGAGGATCGCGACCACATATAACACGTCTCCAAGCCATGCGGTCTCCTGCAGTGTGAACCGCTCGATAAAGGCTGCCTCCAACAACCTTCTTGATCGCGTCTGACCATCTTGCCGGTGCAATGCCTTGCGCGCTTTTGCCTCCTACCCGGCCCAGTATTATAAGCCTTTCCAGACAATGCATAGGCGAACGTATAATATGCCCGAAAAAGCCGAGAGCACACTCCAGGCAGATTGTGGAAAGCCGAATTATATGAAATATTATAAAGATGACGTTTACGTTAAAGTTAAAATGCAAACGGAGAAAGCATTATATCGAGATCTTAACCTACATTAAAAACAATTCAAAATCACGAATACAAACAAATCACCTAAATTGATTATTATGAATCTTAAGTGATTTAGAAATTCAACACAGTTTGGCCCGTATCAAACAATAAGGCACCGTCCTTCAATCACAAATGACGAAATTGTTATTTTTGAAAATACATTTGCAATACAATAGTCAATTAAACATTCCTAATGCCAATAGGATTGTTCTGAAAAGATCCTTATACAATAGCTCTTTGTCTCTGAAGGGTAGACCTGAGTCTATTACGTTACATTTTGAAAGTTTCCCAACTCCTGAATGGAGTTCTTAGTTAATTTCGGCGCAAATAGACTCCGCTAGAATTAACTTGGAACCATTTTCAGCGTCTCATTTAGTCGTACATATTGATTAGGCTCCGTATGTGTGCTCAGTTTTTCGAAAGCTTTCATCGTTAACAAAAAGAGGGTAAGATTTTCTACTGTTGTATTTTTCATTTGTTTGTATAACGGTTCCTAGAAAAATCTATAATAAATGGCTTTATCATCCGTAGGATCACGAGGACCGACGATTAATTTTTCATAGATAGCTCGTATATTTATTCTTGTTAGTTTTTCCATATCAGTATTAGTCTTTCATGATTGTTATGCATTTCGACCACTTTCAATGCAATAAATATTATCATAAAGTATTAAATTGAAGAGCTTTTTTTTTTTTCACAAACCACACCAATAAAACAACAATTTCAATAATACTATAAGCCCCAGTCTTCATTCGAATTCCTTTTCTTCCATCAATAATCAAATTAAAGGAAGAAATAAAAACGTTAAAAGATACTAAAGACATCATCAACGAAGAAGAAGATTTTACTTCATTAAAAACATTTTCGGCCGATACGTTCCATTCGGAAACGGTCCTAATTACTTAGATGTTCCTAACTGCTGATTTCAGACACAAAATAGATAGAAACAGAAGCTCAGCTCTATACACCAAGACATAAGACACATAATGTAATGATTGAATTTTGGACCGGGAGCCAAAATATCGTAGTACAAAATCTTTACATACCGCATATATGCATGGACATCTCAACTATTCCAAACTAATGAACAAATAATAATAATAATAATGTGTGCTTGTGCTATTGTACTCGCTGTATTGTAAGTTCGATAATTGTCCAACGGGGTCATATGACCGGGATATAAAGTATCCTATGTGTTAATCCAGGTTATAAACTATCTGTGTGCTAATCCAAATCCGTTCAGTAGTTTTAGCGTGAAAGACTAACAAACATCCATACATCTATACAACCAGACATCCATACATCCTCACAAAAATTTCGCTTTTATAATATTAGTAGGGTACTCTATTTAAGAGTGTGTACGAGTGTGTGCGTGCGTATTTTCTGTTTGTATGGACCAAACCTTCTGTCCTTGACTATTTTATACTCCAGTGCAGACTAATTGGATGCCCGTTAATTAGTTCTTGAAATCTCCGTAACAGACTCGTTCCTCAGTGCTAATTAGAATAACAGCTACATCGCCAATTAAATGAGAATACCATAAATTGTTTTCGTTTGTATTTATACAGTAGTCTAAGTTTGCTCACCTTTGAGCCTAAGTTATGTCACCTAAACACGCGACTGTTAGCTTTAGTTACGTAGCAACGTTTAGATAGGCTGTTCGTAAACATTGCTATTATCTGAACGACCTTTTAAGGGTTAAGTAAGCAAAGGTTAGACTTAGTTGGTGACATTTAATTTAATTTCCCTATCTAGTACAGGTCACAGACAAGAGAGAGGACTATGTATACAACATTATTTTTAGTATTTGCGAAACCTGAATATAGTTTGTTCAGAATAAGTAACTGCGTGGATTCTAATAATTTTTAAAACATGTTATATTTTGTCTCAAAAATATTAAAATAAAGTTATAAGTTGGACACCGAGCGACATTAAGTACCTATCGCAATAATTTAGGTACCTACTGCCAAATTATTATTATCAATGAGCTCAAGACGACGCTGGAGGAGAGCGCGCGGCTGCGCCGCGTGGTGACCACGTTTTTGTGCGGACAACCAGGTAACAGGACAAACTTATAACTTTGTGATTTTTCATGATACAGTTTTGAAATTTTGTACTTAGATTCTTTTTTTGATTTACATAAAAATACTAGACACGTGTTTTAGGTTTCGCGTATACTAAAACTAATGTTGTGTAATTAGTATTTGTTTCGTAATTAAGACAAAATAGAACCCAAGCTTTTACCCGCGGCTGCGTTCATGTGGTGGACGACGGGACGGCATAACCGGTATAAGAAAATCCTATGTTCTAAATCAAGTCATGGCCTTTTCGTGTGCCAAATTTCATTCAAATCTGTTCAGCTGTTTAAGCGTGAAAGCGTTTTAAATTACTGTGGATGAGACTTATATTATCGAAAAGGGAAATAAAGCAATCGACTGACGTCTCGACACTGATCCAGACATACTTAATAAATTACCTAATTCGCGTACAGCTTACACATAATAATAAGCTCCTAAAATCAGTTCCAAAGATATCTCTCACATTTCCGAACAACGAGATTCTAGAGGAAGCTCTCGGAATAAAACTATCCCAGTTAGGAAATTACGTAATTCTGCAGAGAAGCGAACTTTGGAAGCATTATGGTCACGTATTTTCTAGAACTCGGTGGAACAAACTTGAGTTCCTAAGACATCTGGCACTTTATAATTGATATGCCAACTTTGAGTGATTAAAAGGGACACCTTTTTCCAACAATTTAGTTTCAATACTTGGGTATTTATTGCTAAGATTCGTTTGCTAGCTAATGAAAAAGGTCCTGGAAAAAGAAATAGGATTCCAGGTTTAATTTTGGATATGGATTCTAAATTAGACACGATAAATTGAGGGCTGGTGGGTTGGTCTAGTGGTCGCAATCGCTACTGCTGAGCATGAGATCCTGGGTTCGATTCCAGGCGGGGCAAAGTGTTACTGGGTTTTCCCATTAGGAATTTCTCAGAAGCAGCCACGGAGTCTGGATTTGTGCCCGGTAGATGGCAATAGGTTCGCTCCTATTACATGGGACTTAAACATAACTGGTGAAATGTGGGTGTACTTACTATTAGGTACACCTCTGCTTAACCTTTCGGAGATTAAAGGTGTGATGGGATGATGTTAAATGGAGGGCTGGATACTTCATGGTGTTATAAGTACATTCATGAAAAGAATGAGAATGTAAAGACACATACAAATTCTACTTGACAAAAATAGGTAAGTATTAAGAAAGAAAAGCGTCATGAGAAATTAGCTAAAAAAACCTCAAGGAAAACAACGAGAGCTTTTGAATATTAGGTCTTAACCTATGAAATTGGAGATTTGTATGAAAATTTTAAAAACAAAATTTTTTGTATTTTTTCTATTTTAGCTTATCTAGCTTTTTTATCTTTCCGATTTGACGCAAGTGCTTCAATGTCATTTTGACACTAACTCCAAGGCCCGCAGCAAGCTCAGCCGTAGATTGAGTTGGATCAGTTTCCACTACCGCCTTCAATTCGTCGTTGTCGACAATGGTTACCGGCCGACCGCGAGGCTTATTCTTTAACTCAAAATTTCCAGATTTAAAACGATTGAACCAATAATGAACCGTGTTTATGTAAGCAGTGTTAGCCCCGTACACGTCGTTAATGTTTCGTGTTGTTTGCGCATCGGTATGTCCACGTAGGAACTCACATTCGAAAATTGTATGAATTTTCAGTTTATCCATGGCGCCAAAAACTACCACAATTTCACAAAAACAAAAAATTATCTAAAAACAAATGACTGAATTTGAAATTAAAAGAACACGGCTTTCGAATTTTGAATTCCGCGCCTATCCACAGATAATTAAATCTGAAAATGCTGGTTATTAAATCTCCAATTACATAGGTAAAGACCTATTATTAATACTAAAAAAGAAAAAGGAAAGGTTGCTATGAAACTAATGGCGCTGGCATAGTAAGTTCCAAACATATTCATCATCATATGCCTAGCCTTTTCCCACCTATATTGGGGTTGGCTGCCAGTCTAACCGGATGCAGCTGAACCAATATTTTTATTTACATGGAGTGACTGCCTAGTTAGTACTGGGGTACTGGGTAATACGAAACCATTGGTCTTCTTCTTGTCAGGCTTTCGGCCCACTGACTACACTAAGACCTACGAGAAACTCGATATATAATTGTCACCAATCCACGGACCGACCTTGGAGAGCGCGGCTCAACCTGAAAATCGACCCGTTCGGCTGTTATCATTTGGCCAAGAACCCCTCAAGTTGCAATCAAAATTATTGGCTGAGTATCTGTTAATATTTAAAAATAGCTTGACCTTATTGGTCAGATTGACATCTAGCTATGGACACGAATACTTTGACCGACCTTCCTCATTATCCAAGTAGACCGTAAATAATACTTCAAACACACTGCATAATATTAGTGCCACGTCCGCTGTAGACTCGGTCACAGGTGGCGCCACTTTCCTCTATTCTCAGAGCTTTACACTCACGTTTAATTTCATTACGAATGCGTGCTTCCTCTCGAGTTAGTTCCACTAATTTACAGAGCTCTGTGCAAAGAACGAGCAACTGACCACGGGCGCTGAGTGATTTTAAATATGCATTTTTATCTACATTTTCGGACGAAAAATGAAGGGATTCGTTTGCTTTGCTTAAAAAATAGGAGCTTAGGAAGAGAAACATTCTACTGTTTTATTTAAATGCTGTGATACCTTTGTTTCAGCTCTCTTCAATGTTCGTTTTACTGTAGTGGATGGGGACGGGATTAATGACTGGTTGTTGCTCGTGGTAGTAATATTATCAACTTTAGTTTATTCTGAATTTGAGGGTCTAGGTAAATATAGGACTGACACAAGCTACCGATAAGTTTGTAGTCCTGTTAACTCGCTGCCGAATAACAAAATTAAAAACGATTGTCTTTAGTATACCCTCTGTAGTCTTTGTAGACCCTCTGGTCTCAATTACTGCTTTCACACGTATTGTAACTCACTGCGGAGGAGATCGTGGCTAACTAATAACAGCCTTTCGGGTCGATATTCAGGTGAAGCCGTGCTTGCCTAGGTTGGTCCGTGGATAAATGGCCATCCTTTACATACCGAGTCTCTTTCGTGCCTCGGTTAAGTTGCACGTTAAGCCGTTGGTCCCGGCTGTCATTTGTAAATCTTTGACAGTCGTTACAAGTGGTCAGAAGCCCGTAAGTCTGACAACCAGTCTTACCAAGGGGTATCGTGTTGCCTGGTACTAACTGGGTTGTGGTGGTCAGATAGGCAGTCGCTCTATTTAAAATATTGGTATGCAGCTGCATCTAGTTAGACTAGAAGCCGACCCCAACACAGTTTTTTTTTTTTTTTTTTCTTAAACTTTGCCCCACACTAGGAATTTCTCCTGTATCGAGGGTGCGTTTACAAACATTTAAATTTACATACACAAACAGCCAGCCAGACCCGGAACAACTACCTGTAGGCCATACAAATATTTGTTTCGTGCGGGAATCGAACCCGCGACACGAAGCGCAGCAGTCAATCGCTTAGTCACTGCGCCAACCGTGCCGTCAAAAGTTGAAAAAGGCTAGGCAGATGGTCACACGTATTGTAACTAATTCCAATCCATTTCGAAACATGAGCATGACACGAAACATACAGCTGTTTTTATAGGTCAATCAGGACACTACTATTGGCTTTATTCCAAACAATTTTACCAGTAAAACAATGACAGCACGTAAAAAACTTCGTGACACGGGGACACGAAGGGGAAATGTTGACAGTAACCGCAAGACAACTTCTGTCACAGACTGACCTACGGTTGTAGCTGTTGTAGATAGTGCTGCCGATGCGGGTCCAATTGTAGGGGGCTTTGTAAGGTCGTGTTTGAGAATGTAGTGGTCAAGATTAGATTTGAGGATTATCTAATTGACCCGAAATAAGATTACTGATACGAATTTCATATCCAGCTGTTAAAACTGTGTTTAAAAAAAAGTAATCGTCGTTTTGATGCCCTCAAAATGTTTTTCTTTATGTTTTTGTTGTGCCATAAATAAAATTAAAAAATCCAGTCACTTTTAATCTTGTCATGTTTGCTATATAATGTTAGATTGTACGGTCATGGTTTGCTGGTATTTTCATACATTTGAAAATTATTTTTCCACCGTCACTAACCCGAGGCCTTAGCACGAGCGCGCCGTGTAAACGTAATTTAATTATTATACGTCGATTTTAAAATTAAAAATAACGTTTCATAAAATTATAATATTTTCGTAATTATAAGAATTTATTCATAACCATGGATGATACTGATTGTGCTGGTTGGAAACAATTGAACTAAAACGCAGTACGATAAAACATCGACGTACTTATGTTATGTTTACATCGTGCGCTCGTGCTTAGGCCTCTGAAGCTATCCTTTTTCGTAATCCGATCTACATGCCGACATTCTCTGTTTACCGTATCATGAATGACTCGTCTGTCACATTTTCTGTTTGCCTCTTTCTCCAATCTAACGTTAATGACACACGCTTTCCTTCCACATATCATCAACCAATTTCTTGACACCTCCTAACTGCCTAGTCAGTGCATCTCTAATGTAAATGTATGTTTAACCACACCAAATGTTAGGCGCAGTCGCCGCATGAAATAGTTCACTCATCACTGCGGCGGCGCATTCAATACGTAAGGCACATGCCTCGCTGCTGGCGAAAAGCGACAAGCGAGTAGAGCTAGCAAGTAGAAACGACTTGGCGAGTACCGAGTGTTTGGTTTTGATAGTTTTTTTCTCGTTGACCTATGAGCTGTGCGATAACTTGCAGCCAGATACTAACTCGGGGCCTAAAATTACCGCTTTAACATAATCATCATCACAAAAAAATGCATTGTTTGTGATTTGTTACAAAATTTAACATTGTTATTGTGTACACTATCGCATTAGGTAACCCTGTAAAGATAGTCGTAAGATGGAGAAGAAATAAATAATAATAATAATCATAGGATAATAATATGGATTACGTTTCAATTCGTAAAATGACCACAAAGTGACAATTCTTAATATTAACTGCGTCTGTGACTATTTTAATTTTATAACGTGATTCATAAAAAAAAAAGTATAGAGCGGCTAGTTTAGGCCCCCAGATGAAGCGAGAATCTAAGCGAGTGTTCTTCTCGCCAAGAGAGCTCAGTGAGTTGTTTCTTTGACAGTTCTTGTCCCTGTGACAAACTGTCCGAGAAAGAGTTCTCGCTGTGCGAACATTTAGCTTTCAACCATTCATATAAATTGCCTTTAACTGTCGCGGTGTCTAAATACATTGAATACATGAGCGAGATTTTTATCCATTTATAACTAGTCGTTTACTCGCTAGTAGTGGGACATATGCTTAAAGTTACATGTTCCAATAATAACCTCGTTGAAGTTTTTATTGTATTTCTGACATTTCTGTTGCATTCAATTGCTTGTTTACAGCGTAGTATTGAAATGATTGGTCTGTTATTATAGTTAACGATATTATCTTTGAGTTACACCTGTTTCTTCAAAAGGTTAGCTTGGGATACATATTAGAAAGTCGCGTAGAAGGTTGATCTTTACGTTAAGCCGTGCTTGCCTAGGTTGGTCTGTGGATGGGTGACCACCCATTACATACCGAGTTTCCTCCGTGCCTCTTAAAGCACGTTAAGCCGTTGGTCCCGGGTGTCATTTGTAGATCTTTGACAGTCGTTAGGTAGTCAGTGGCCCAAAAAGTCTGACAACCAGTCTTACCAAGGGGTATCGTATTACCCAGTCCTAACTGGGTTGTGGAGGTCAGATAGGCAGTCGCTCCATGTAAAATACTGGTATTTAGCTGCATCCGGTTAGACTGGAAGCCAACCCCAACATAGTTGGGAAAAGGCTAGGCAGATGATGATTAGAAAGCCCGACTGGTTCTTTACTTTTGTCTTTGATTGTTTACGGCTTTTGTCCGGGATTGTCCGACGAGTCTTTGAGTCAAATGAAGTCACGAGTTGAACTACGTACCCAAATGGGCGAACATGCTGACAAGACTTCACTGTTGTCGTCGGTACTTACGTACAAGTACAGTAGACCTTTCTCCCCGTATTGCGACACTTTACTCTCAAACTAAAGTCATTCAACGCGTTAGATAATTTAAATGAAGAGTTTTTCATCCAAGCGAAGTTCTTGTCAAGTACAATATTTTTTTTTTTACACTATAATAGGCTTTCGTTTGGCCGTAACTCGCCTGATGTGAAGCGATGATGCGGCTTAGGTTGGAGCTCGCTTGCCTAGAAGAAACCGATTCACTTGAACTTTGAAGAGATCCAGAGCATAATAACAGGGAGGGGGGGGGGGAAGAAAAGCCGGCTGTGGGTTCCACGGACGCAGGTTCGCACAATAAAAATGGAAGCAAAGCGCTTTGTTCAGGTCCGTGGTACTTCAACCATATAACGGGGAGGCTTCGCCGTATCTCTGCTCGTCCGATGATAAAATTGGGATGGGGGAATTGAATTGTGCGATTCCAAAGCACACTCCTGTTCTTATTTGAACCGAATACTGAATTATGTTTCTTACGACATAAACATTTTACTTGGGACAATTAGGCCTTGTTACAAACAAATAAACCCGTGTCATAATAATTAAAATTAAATCCAAGGCAGCCTTCGGTAACCATAGTACCCACTTCTAAATTAAGCAGACAAATAACATTATTCAAGTAGCAAAATACGTTATTCTGTCACTTATAAAGTTAATTCAACGAGTACACACGGCGGCACATCAAGGTATACATTTCCAGTACAACTTGACCTCGCTTTGTATAGATTTCCCGTACAATGAGAGATCTGCATAAACTGGTTTTGTATAGTTTGATTGGTCGTTGAGTGTACTTCGTGCGATAACTACAAATTCGCTGGACACGTTCATTTATTTCAATGACCATATCGGGATTTCTTCTAATAACATTAAATTAAAATAGCTTGTATTTGATTGAGTTATAAAGTTTAAAATGCGGTCACGGTTTGAAAACCTTTTTAGGGCTCAAATCACGTGTTAACAAATTACTACTAGAAATAACAAGTCTTACAAATATGTGATTCATTAAGAAGCACGCGAGAGATCCTTTAAAAATATTTATTCGCGATATTGTACACTTGTAACAAACATTCCAAGTACACTACTTAAGACATCCGTAAAGATTTATGCCTTGTACAAACTACAGAATAGAAACTCATCCCTCGCCCTTATTTCGTTGGGATAAAGCTCAATGTCGTTGTGCTAAATTAAGTTAAAACAACATATAACGATGCAGGCTTAGTTTTAATACGCTTACTTGGCTGCCGACACTGGTTACGTTGTCACACTAAGATAAATGGCCCACAGACGCTTATATAAAGTGATAACTTCGTCGCGACCGCTTGAATTAATGGATGACAACTGGCGAAGTTCGACAGCTGAGCCACCGGTGTTAACTTTGTTTTATTGTTTGTTTAACTGATCGTTAAACCATAGCTATAATGACAGGTACGTGCAGTAAGGTAAATAGGTATATAGGTTATAGCCCGTTAAGTCGCTAACTAGTTCTTTGGGATTATTTTAAGCCCAGTTAGTTCAGGTAATCCTGAAATAGCTATTTTTTTCTTTAAAATGATGACGGGAAATACCTTGATTTACGACCGAAGATTAGTTTTTATGTCTAGCTAGAATTTTATAGCTGGTTTTTGTAGAGAAGAGGATTACTATGGAAATTATATTTTGCTGAAATATTCTACTACAGTCGGGTCAGGGTTAGCACCAGTCAACGTATATACAAAAAGGTTCATAAAAATACATTTATAAATGTAAAAAAATGAACTTGGTGTTTCTATTGGTAAATTCTACTATTTCTAGAGTAAACGCAAAATAATGATTGAAAAGGTGTGACTAAGGTTTCTCTCAGCCGTAAACAAAAGTGTTTAAAAAAAGTTGGCAGTTAACTTATTGACAAATTGACCATTGTTCAATCATATGACGTATATACATTAAAATAAAGTCCAAAACAAAGTTTTATTCCGAAAATATGCGTCACAACCATGCAAAATTGTTTGTTGTATGAAGTTTAGAGTCCAGAATCATTTATAAAGTATAACTACGATTTTTCCATATCATCGTTCAGCGTTTGATTTACTTCAAGGTATATTAAAAGCTAATCTTCTTATGCGCATACAGTTTTAAAAATGAAATATTTAAAATGATATATAATATATTTTCTAGCACGTCACGCTAGCGTTCACTTCCAACGTGTCAAGTTACAGTATATATCGACAAAATGTTGATGGGTCGCGTTTTACAGCCACTATTAACCTCTCGGCTATAATTGACTCTTACTCGCGACTTACTGTTACCCTGTAATGGACACTTAATTTTAGATTATAAGCTGTTATAATACGGTTTGGGTTCAAGTAGACAGTTAACACTTCATCAGTGGTACGTGTTGTGTCGCTTATGATTTTTGATCGAATCAGATGGATCCAGTGGTAATCTATGAATGTTGGTCATCTCTTAGTAGATAGGTAGTTTTCGACTATCATTATTTTCATAAGAAAATAGTATGTTAATATTAATGCACCAATGTTGTTTAATTTTTTCAGGAACAAAAGAATGGAGTTCCTGAACAGCATACAAATCCTAGTAAAACACACTGGCTGATGCATCTTTTCATTTCGTGATGCTGAGGAGTATCAATAATTATTAAACTCATTTATGCCTAGAGTCATAACATGTATTAGATCATCTCAAAATACAACATTCTAATCATAAATCAGAGTATTTTGCAACAAATACAGATATAGTCTGTTTCTTTGACAGATGCATTAACTATTCACTTTAACACAAGCTTATTACTGATTTACAAGTTCTTATGCATCGATTAACTGTAAATCGACCTAAATATCGACTAAGCCATCGTGTTTACTTAACAAAAAACTTTTTGTTAATATATTTATGTATGCGGTAGGTAAACGATCTTGTGTTCGACAAATTGCATGGTTGATTATAACTGTTGAGCTCTGAGAGGCTTTTTACTTATCTGTATGTTGTCATCGCCTTTTTCGAGGTTTAGTGAGATTTATGTATGAAAGTAATATTTTTGTAGCAGTAAATTATTGAAGTAAGGTTAATTGGTACGATGACGAGCTTATCGAAATTATGTCTATAAGTATTTGATGTTTGATGTTAATTTCTGACGTTGCTCAAAAAGCCTCCAAGCTAAAGTGGGACTGGGCTGGCCAAGACTGCCACATGCCCGACGAGCTGTCAAAATAACCACAATGAGGAGCCCTGACACAGCTAGAAGGTAACGCGGTAGACCTCGCAGGAGATGGTGAGACGAGCTGGACAAAACTAACGACCAGTGGTCCACATTGACCCTGGATCGAAGAATTTGAAAGTCACGGAGAGAGGCCTTTGACCAGTAGTGGGATGACACAGGCCAACAGTATCAGTATTTGATGTAGTGACGCTTAAGAGACCCTAATAATTATGTGCTGCAGTGGACGCGTTGTGATGAAATGGTAATGATGTAGCTATTTTTATATTTTCTCTAAAAAGGTTTCTTCGAAAAAGGCTTGTAAAAAATAAACGCAACCTCAGGAAGCATGAGAACTTCAATTTCAAAATAGATTTTCTCAGCATTTAGATATTCTTACCAGTACCTAGATAAGTTAATATCTATAAACATTGAACACACTCACTTACAGGTCAAATAGTTCGAAGTGCTGTTACAAAATGGTTCGGCAATGTTTAATTACAGACAGACATTGCAAGCGGTATGCCAAGTTAGATATATTATGTTTTTGGTTCTTATTCGAAATAAAAGGACATTTGCGACTTGCGTCTCACAAAACGCATGCGCGTTACTTGGTTCCGTCATGTGAGTTTCGCCAAAACGTGTCACGCGTAACGTGTAATGGGTCACGTTGACTCGTGGCTTTTAGAACTTTTATTTAACTTACCTTGTTAGTTAGTTGGTTAGTTAGTATGTATTGGTCAAATCTTTTTTTTTTTTTTTTTTTCGGATGGGAAATCATCAATTGACCCCCCCACTCTGGGCGGAGCGGAAGGGAGTGTCAGACTTGTACTGACTAAAACCCATCCATGTTCCTTCTTTGCCCTTTGTGTTCCAGGGCCACGGTATCTCTTTCGAACAGTCCCGCAGCCCTGGCAGGCATCGGCCCTTGCGGACCCCTACTTATTTGCTGACATCTCTTTGAGGCGCACGTGGATCACGAACGCGCCGTCGACACGGCCTGTCGTCATACGACGGCCGGACGGCGAGCTGGCTCATAACTCGCCGTCCACAGGCCCGCGCCTACGGTGGCAGGGAGCCACCACGTGACCCCCGACGCCCAGGGCGTCTCCCGTGGCGACTGGGACGTGAGGTTTTTTCCCTCTCACATCCCGCCACCTCCTTCACTAGCATGACTGCTTCGCAGAAGGAGGTGACGGCTTCCAATTCCCTCTCGCTCCGGACCATGGCTTGAACCAAGGATTGGTCAAATCTTGCAACTGAATTCAATTGCAGACAATTTCCCCTAACTGATTCAGCTGAAATTTTGCAAACACCTTTGGTTCTGGTGACAATAAATTTTTATGACAGACATGATCTGACCCTGCAGCCAAGAACGCCTCCTCGTTGGTTAATAGCACGGACCCGAGACTTTGTGTACGCGATCAATGTTGATAGATGAACCTAGTTCTAACTCTAGTCCTGCGTAGTCTCTGTGACTGTAGTTCATAGCTAAAGTTTTGCAGGGATTGCATACTTTGGTTATCCTGTATTCGGACAAGGGCATGTGGAACCGGGTTTCGGTGTTACAGTATAACCGGTTTTTTCCCCGGTTTTACTATGTTACCGAAACCGGGTTGCTCATGCCCTAATTCGGATCAAGCTTCTACTTACGGGGTGCGTTGTCAGAATTCCTCCTCGTGTGCTTGATGGCTGCCGGTCCCTCTCGATACGTCTGGAGGGAATAGCAGCTGCTGGGCCGGTGCACCCTGGGCGTGGGCAGTATCCTTCCCCGAGGAATGGGAAAAGATTCTTATTCCTCGGGGAATGTTACTGTCCATGGCTAATATTCTGACATGGGAGGGGTCCATCTTGGACTTAGGGGGCGTTGCTCCGTGTGACCCTCTGAAAAGCAGAGGGCACAGCGGAGGAGCTAGGGCGGGCTCGGTGTGCACTTACCCTGCCTCCGAGCAGACAGTGAAGGATGCAGTCCTTCACTGTCCCCGTCGATATCGTAATCCCACCGTCGAAGTGTCGTGGAACACGTCTCGCGGCTTCGATTGGGACCGAGGGTCTTGGCTTAACCGCCCGGACCACGAGGTAGAAAACCTCTATAAAAAGTTACTCCGAATCTCAAGCGGCGGCGCACCGCGAGGAGAATTATGGCTGACGGGTTCCTTTGGAAAATCAGTCGCTAGTGCGAACCACTGCCGGGCCTGGCTATGGCTTATCTGGGTACAGGGGGCACTGCCCAGATGGACTTTTTATTTCCCCCATACTCGTGGGAACAAAATGGAACATATTTTAACCCAGAAAACGGCCGATAACGGCGAAGGAAGGGAGGAGAGGGATGCGGGGTCGGAGTCCGGCGACGCATCCAACGATGTGAGCGCGGGAGGCTCAGAGAGCTCCCGGCGCGGAAGGCCCGGGGCAGCTGCGGGGAACAGGGAGTTCCTTCGCAAGCGGTCCAGGCCGGTAGGCGACCGAGAGTCGTCGTCAGAGGGGGAGCTGGCTTCGGCTCGCAAGATCCCCACCAGCAAGCGTGGCGGGATCCGCGGCAGGGGGAGAGGCCTCTCTGCCACCGAGAGGTCGGCACGGCTTGCCGCGGAGGCGCGCCACCCGGGGGTGGCTGCTGGTCACGGAGTGGCCCGTTCGGGCTCTTCTGGTAACGAGGCGGGTGCAGACGGCGGCTCCGAAGCGGAGCGTAAGGCCGGGCTTGCGAAGGAGGTGGAGGCGGCGCTGAGGGCTGTCTCCTACAAGCAAAAGCCCTCCACCAGGCAAAGGGCTATACCCTCAGCGGTCGCCTCTATCATGGCGGCAGCGGAAGCCAGATATGCGGCGCCCCCGCCAGAAGGCATGGTCAAACTGCGGGCGGAGGTCGCTCGACTGACGGCAGCCACGGAGCTTCTCCAAGAGGAGAACAGGAGGCTCCGAGCAGACTTGGCCAGTCTGCGTGAGTCCGGCTCTCGCGAGGCGCCCCAAAATGGCCAGCAGCGACCACGCCAGGCCGTGCCAGTGGAGAACCAGGTCCTGAACCTGGTTCGGCAGGAGCTGGCTGCCTTTCAGGCTCGGTTCTCCGTCCTGGAGGGCATTGTTCTGCGCCCCCCCTTGGCGGCAAACAAGGCGCAGTCGGGCCCGAGGGCGGCCACATATGCGGCTGCTACAGCTTCCGCACCGGGGCCGTCCGGCCAGCCCTCCGGCAGGGTTACGTCGGCTCCTGGAAAGCTGGCTCCGGCTAAATCGGCCCCGGTTGGGGGGGCGGCGGCCTTGAGGCAGGGCAAGGCGGCGGCCCACAAGAAGGGCAAGGCGGCGAATGTGCCAGCGCTAGCCGCGAGACAGCCGCCACTGCCGCCCCCCCCGCCCTCTAAGCCATCCGTGGCCGAGACCGGGTGGCAGGTGGCCGGAGAGAGAGCGAGGGAGCGAAGGGCGGCCAAAAAGGCCAGGAAGCGGGAGCGGAAGCGCCAAGAAAAGAAGCGGAATGGCGCTGCTAGGCTCAGCGCCCCGAAGACCGCAGCTGTAGTGATAACACTACAGCCGGAGGCGGAAAAGAGGGGCGTGACCTATCGCGACGTGCTCGCTAAGGCGAAGACGATGGTGGATCTCGGGGAGCTTGGGATCGCCGGGGGCCTCCGGCTTAGAGTCACCGCAACAGGGGCTCGAGTGCTGGAAATCCCCGGCGAAACCCGTGGCTCGTCCGCTGACGCTCTGGCTGAAAAGCTTAGAGCGTCCCTAAATGCGGACGAGGCCCGAGTGTCCAGGCCCGTCAAATGCGCAGACCTGCGCATCCTGGGTCTGGACGACTCGGTGACCGAGGAGGAGGTGGTGGCCGCCGTCACCAGGACCGGTGGGTGCCCTGCCGAGCAGGTCAAGGCAGGCACCTTACGTCCGGACCTGTCGGGCATGCGAACCGTAACGGTAAGCTGCCCTGTGATGGCGGCGAAAGTCATTGTGGAGGGCCGAAGGCTCTTGGTGGGCTGGGTTTCGGCGCAGGTAAAGCTGCTGGAACCCAGACCTCTGAGGTGCTTCCGCTGCCATGTGGGGCACCACGTGTCGGTCCGGTGCACCTCGGAGGTGGACCGCAGCGGCCTGTGCTTCCGCTGCGGCCAGCCTGGTCACATGGCCGCGGCTTGCTCCGCCGCGCCGCGCTGCGCCGCATGTGCGGCAGCTGGCAAGCCGGCTGATCACCGGGCAGGGAGCAAGTCCTGCGGTACTCCCGCCAAGGCCAGGGACAAGGGAAGGCCCTCCGCTACCACCGCCAAAACCCCCACCGTCGCCACCACCGCAGCCGCCGCCACTGTCGCCGCCGCTGCCGCTACTGCTGCAATTTCCGCAGCGGAGCCCTCGCAGGGGGCCCGGGAGGGGGCTGAAATGGAGTGCCAGTAACGGCCTCATTACGCCTTCTCCAAGCGAACATCAACCACTGCGCCTGCGCTCAGGATCTGTTGCTCCAGAGCATGGCGCAGTGGTCGATTAACATCGCCGTGGTCGCTGAGCCGTACTTTGTCCCGCCCAGGGATGACTGGGTGGAGGACCTTAGCGGCTCAGTGACCTTAATTGCGTCGGTCGCCGCCGGTACCCCGACCCTTGAGAGTGTCAGGAAGGGTCAGGGGTGCGTAGCAGCACGGTTCGGGGAGATCGTTGTAGTGGGAGTCTACTTCTCCCCGAGCCGAACTCTCGCCGAGTTCCACAACTCCCTCACGGAGTTGAGTGTCGTCATCGGAAGTCATTCCCTCCCCGTGCTTGTGCTCGGGGACTTCAATGCCAAGAACTTGGCTTGGGGTTCTCGTTACACGGACGTGCGGGGTAGAATGGTGGAGGACTGGGCTCTGGAGACAGGCCTGGTGGTCCTAAATCGGGGTTCTGTCCCCACGTGCGTGCGGATGCGGGGCGAGTCGGTGGTGGACATCTCGTTCGCCAGCCCCGCTCTGTCGCCGCTTGTCGTTGACTGACGCGTCATGGAGGGGGTGGAGACCTATTCCGACCACCGGTATATCCGGTTCGACGTCTCCACCCAGTCCTCAAGCGTGCCGGTCCTACAGGCCCCGAGTGGTCCGCGATGGGCGCTGAAGCAGCTGGACCGGGAGCTCCTCCTGGAAGCCTCGATCGTGCAGGCCTGGGTGTCATCACCAGTCAGGCCTGCTGACATCAACAACGAGGCGGGTTGGTTCCAGGAGGCCATGTCTGAGATTTGCGACGTGGCAATGCCCCGAGTTCGGCCAGGAAGCGCCCGGCGTCAGGTGTACTGGTGGTCGCGAGAGCTGACGTCTCTGCGCAAGGCGTGCGTTGCCGCGCGGCGCCTGTACGCCAGGCATCGCAGGCTCCGCATCCGCCCTCCGGATGCGGCAGCCATTGAGGCGGAGCTGTACGAGGGGTACAGAGCGGCGAAGACCGCCCTCCAAGAGGCTGTCCGGCGGGCCAAGAATTTGGCCCGCGAGGAGATGCTGGAGTCTCTGAACGGAGATCCGTGGGGGCGCCCTTACAAGATGGTGCGGGACAAACTCCGCACCCGGGCCCCCCCGCTAACGCAGAGTCTCCGGCCTGAGCTCGTGGAGGACGTGGTGAGCGCTCTGTTCCCTTCGCAAGGGGAGCATCCTCCCCCGCCTATGGCTCCGCCGCCGCGTGCGGTGCCGGAAGCGGACCACACCGATGACGATGACGACGTTCCGGAGGTGACTGGGGTAGACCTGAGAGTGGCGGTACGCAGGCTGAAAGCCAGAAACACCGCCCCGGGACCCGATGGCTTGCCTGGCAAAGCCTGGGTCCTGGCCTCTGAGGCTCTCGGGCCCCGACTGGAAGGGCTCCTAAGCGCATGCTTGGAGAGAGGCCAGTTTCCGCTTCGTTGGAAGACGGGGAAGCTGGTCCTCATCCGGAAACCAGGGCGCCCTGCGGACTCTCCGTCCGCATACCGGCCCATCGTGTTGCTCGACGAGGTGGGCAAGCTCTTCGAAAGAGTTATTGCCAACCGCCTTGCCGGGCACCTTGCGGGGATGGGGCCGGATCTTGCGGAACACCAGTTTGGTTTCCGCAAGGGGCGCTCCACGGTGGACGCCATCATGCGCGTGAGAGCCCTCACGACGGGGGACGCGGTGTCCCGGGGCGGGGTCGTCTTGGCGGTGTCTCTTGACATCGCCAACGCCTTCAACTCCATGCCCTGGAGCTGCATTGGGGAGGCACTCCGGTATCACCGGGTGCCAACCTACCTTCGTCGTGTGGTCGGGGACTACTTGACGGATAGGGCCGTGATCTACCCTGGTCAGAGCGGAGAATGGAACCGGCGAGAGATGTCGTGCGGTGTTCCACAGGGATCGGTTCTAGGACCGGCCCTGTGGAACATCGGTTACGACTGGGTGCTGCGCGCCGACCTCCCTACCGGCGTCAGCGTAGTTTGCTACGCTGACGACACGCTGGTACTGGCACAAGGGAGGTCGCACGAGGCGGCGGCCGAAAACATGACACGCGGGGTTGCGATAGTCGTGGATAGGATCCGGCAATTGGGTCTCGAGGTGGCATTGCACAAGTCCGAGGCCATGTGTTTTCATGGGCCTCGGAATGCGCCACCGTCGGGATCCCTACTGACGGCGGGAGGGGTTTCCATCGGCGTCGGGTCGACGTTGAAGTACCTAGGACTCGTCCTCGACAGCCGGTGGAACTTCGTGGAGCACTTCCGACGTTTGGCTCCCAAACTGGAACGGACAGGGGCTGCCTTCAAGCGGCTCTTGCCCAACCTGAGGGGTCCAAACGCCTCCTGCCGGAGGCTATACGCGGGGGTCGTGCGGTCCATGGCTCTTTACGGGGCCCCGGTGTGGGCGCGTTCTTTAAGGCGGCAAGCCGCCCACTACCTGAACGCGCCCCAAAAGGTGATAGCCATAAGGCTAATCCGGGGGTACCGCACGATCTCCGGCGAGGCGGCTAGCCTCCTTGCCGGATTGCCGCCATGGGATCTGGAGGCGATAGTCCTCGCGCGCCTGCATGAATGGCGCGCGGAGGCACTACGTCGGGGGGAAACTCCGCTGCCGCGGCAAATTGCCGCTCAGCGGACAGACCTCCGGCGTGATATCATGGCGACATGGAGAGAGCGACTGTTGCAACCCCGTGCAGGGCACGCTACCATAGTGGCGATAAGTCCCCTCTTTGAGGAGTGGCTAGAGAGGCGCCACGGCGCCCTCACCTACCGCCTGACGCAGATCCTCACCGGACACGGTTGTTTCGGGAGGTTCTTGCACCGAATCGGGCGGGAGGAAACGCCCGGGTGTTTCCACTGCGAGGATCGCCCGGAGGACACGGTGGAGCACACCGTAGAGGTCTGCCCCGCTTGGGCGGAGCACCGCCGTGTCCTTGTAGCGGCGATTGGCGGCGGCGATCTCTCGCGTCCGGCCCTGGTTCAAGCCATGGTCCGGAGCGAGAGGGAATGGGAAGCCGTCACCTCCTTCTGTGAAGCAGTCATGCTAGTGAAGGAGGTGGCGGGACGTGAGAGGGAAAGAACCTCACGTCCCAGCCGCCGCGGGAGACGCCCTGGGCGTCGGGGGTCACGTGGTGGCTCCCGGCCACCGTAGGCGCGGGCCTGTGGACGGCGAGTTATGGGCTAGCTCGCCGTCCGGCCGTCTTATGACGACAGGCCGTGTCGACGGCGCGTTCGTGTTCCGCGCGCGCCTCAAAGAGATGTCAGCAACCGAGTAGGGGTCCGCATGGGCCGATGCCTGTCAGAGCTGCGGGATTGTTCGAAAGAGACACCGTGGCCCTGGAACACAAAGGGCAAAGAAGGAACATGGATGGGTTTTAGTCAGTACAAGTCTGACACTCCCTTCCGCTCCGCCCAGAGTGGGGGGGGTCATTTGATGATTTCCCATCCAAAAAAAAAAAAAAAAAAAAAGCTTCTACTTACAAAAGGGTGTGAAAAAAGAGGAAGAACGACGTCTTTTTTCTACTATTTAAAACACTTGTATGTACATTTAGATAGTTGAAAATTCACACACTATACTGCAAGTTACAGCACTGCTTGTCTCGCCTGCAGGCACCTTAATGACCCATAACCCTGTTTGTCTTTCTCAACTCGCTCAAACAGAGCTTGCGAACCATAATATTGTTTTGATTAAGCTCCCACGTTCATTTGGGAGTTCTACGTGTAGTTTAGGAGCCAGTGTTTCTTGTGCTAGTTTAATTCGACTAAGAAAATGCATAGAATGGTGACTGTGGAATATATCGTTATTTGTAAACTTTAGATTTGACCTGCTTTGGTTATTAATAATTATGATTTTGATACTTACAACTTATTTTGAGATCTTTGACAATCATTATGGATACTCAGAAGCTGTGTGTCAGGGTTATTACCGTTTAAATTATTATAAAATAAAATAAAAAAATAGCCTTTAATTCCTATAATTTAGAATTATATATTTTTTAAAAACGTAACCTATAAAGGGGTCCATCTCTGGATGAAGGCCTCCTCCATCGGTTTCCATCTATGCCTGTCTTGGGTCGTTCTGGTCCAGTCTATCCCTAACATTATTATAGTCGCTTCGAAATACGTACTAAGCTGCACTTGGTTAGACCTGAAGCCGACCCCAACACTAAAAAAAGAGATGATGAACATCTAACGAGTCATTCACACAAACATTTCGATCTAGCATTAATGATAGAGTGCAGGCGACTTTTCCCAGCTGAGTCATCTTCGACCGACCAAACACATGTCCCCCATAGTTTTCTACTCACTCTCGATTGCCTGCTTATCAGGCGTGAACGAGTCTGATGGAGTTTATTTTTTTCCATCCATCGACTAGTTCAAATGAATAAACTACGTTTGGCAACGCCAGGACGACGCTCTAGAAAGACAAACACTGCTCTTATTGGTGAGGTTCTTCAGAAAGGTCAGGTGCGTTGTACTCGCAACCAGCGTGCGTGTAAGACCAGATGTATGAACGTGGACGAGACAAAAGGAGTATGTAAGGATCTTATATGTAAGGATATGGCCTTCTGTGGTTCCTGCCTACCCCCTAAAAAGGCGTTAGTTTATGTATGTATAAACAATTATACAGGATGTAAACGGACCCTTCACGAAGCCGTCCACCAAACATTATGTACACACGGCGGCACATGAAGCTGTACATTTTCAGTATAACTTGGCCTCGCTTTGTATAGATTTCCTATACAATGAAAGATCCGCATAAACTGGTTTTGTAAAGCTTGATTAGCCGTCGTGCGTACATCAAACTAAGTAACTTTACGCAAAAAATTGTTTTTTTTTGTTGTGCAAAATCACGTTTTACGGTAACTTAATGTAATGCACTCAAAACATTGTATTGATGGATTGATTGAATAGTACGGGGAGGTGAAGTAAAGTATTTAACATTAAAAACATGTATTTAAAAAAAAAAACTTGTGAAAAAGTTGAAACTTTGACCCCCAATATCTCCGTAACTTGAAGGTTCCCAGGTATGGTCTGGAACAAAAAAATTATCGCTTATGGGGAAAATTACGTTAATTATATTGGTATCTTGTACTTAGTGTATAGTATGTTACCGCTAAAAGCCGAAGTAAGGTTACACCTAGTGGCCTTGGTTCAAGCCATGGTCCGGAGCGAGAGGGAATGGGAAGCCGTCACCTCCTTCTGCGAAGCAGTCATGCTAGTGAAGAAGGTGGCAGGACGTGAGAGGGAAAGAACCTCACGTCCCAGCCGCCGCGGGAGACGCCCTGGGCGTCGGGGGTCACGTGGTGGCTTCCGACCACCGACGGCGCTGGCCTGTGGACGGCGAGTTATGGGCTAGCTCGCCGTCCGGCCGTCTTATGACGACGGGCCGTGTCGACGGCGCGTTCGTGTTCCACGCGCGCCTCAAAGAGATGTCAGCAATCAAGTAGGGGTCCGCATGGGCCGACGCCTGCCGGGGCTGCGGGACTGTTCGAAAGACATACCGTGGCCCTGGAACGTAACGGGCAAAGAAGGAACATGGATGGGTTTTAGTCAGTACAAGTCTGACACTCCCCTCCGCTCTGCCCAGAGTGGGGGGGGTCATTTGAAAAAAAAAAAAAAAAGGTTCCCAGGTATGGTCTTAGACAAAAAAAATATCGCAATCACGGGGAGAACAAGTGCCTTTCAGCTTCGTTAAGGGTCTTGTTACATCCTTAATAGTCCATTCCACAACAACTTACCTCAATATAAAGCCATCTTAAACCCCAGAACTCCAGGTACAACTAAGATATTAACATCACTATCACCCTCTACAGCTAATTTATATAGATCGGAGATCCCTTACTACCCATAAGCGCCACTTCACGTAAAATCTCACGACCTTTGCTCCTCTTATCACACGATAGTCCAATCATCAGAGATCACAAACCTTTGTAACCTCGTAAAAGTTACGTTTATTGCATTCCTATTCTTCGTACCAATGTTATTCTTGTTATTTTGTTTTGCGTAGGCGTACCCGTGGGTAGTCTTTTATCGCCACTATTATTTCAAAGGGAACCTATAATTAATTGCTTTTCAATCTTTACTCTTTAAAGTATTACATTATAAAATTAAATGGTCTTCTATTCATTTGTAATTTGATCGTTTGTTTGTACTTTCTTAGTTTATTTATCGTTATTGTGTATTTTATACAGTTTTGTTTAGTTTATGAAATTGATATTTTAGTTTGGATCAAATGTAATATTGATAATTGTAAATAGGCAATCAAATTATTTGCGTATTTTGTTTAAACACAGGAACTAATTATTAATGCTGTTTATTTCCCATCATATGCAAAATCTGTTCTTAGCATAATATATGCTTATTCAGTCTATAATGTTTCCACTGCTGGGACACAGGCCTCCTCTCTATGAGAGGGGATGGGCTTTAAACCACCACGCGGGCCCAGTGCGGGTTGGTAGATGTCAAAACTCTTCGAATCAAGGAAAACATCATGAGGAAACCGGCATGTCTTGGAACCAAATATGTTCTTATGGAAGAAAAAATTGAAACCTCCTTAATAAAGTACAGCTGTACTTTTCTTAATCCTCTGACATAAAGAAAATAAAATATCGTACAATTCATTACAAACATATTGTCCCGTACTTCACATACCCTACCGCCTTTATCAAAAGCAAATGATAAAGTCCAACTTAATTCTAATCCGAATAGTTACGTTACGCTCGTAAAATTGTAAATGTGAATCGTTTCCTGCTATTTGTTAGCGATTTAGAGCTCAACCTTTAGTAATGATCGTATTATTTAGTTTTATTTTCCGGATTGATGTAATTTCGACTTACGGCTGTTTTACCTTTAATCTCTGTGTTTGTGTTTGTGGAGTTGTTGTGAAATGCTACGATTTAGATATGTTAAAGTTTTTTTTTATGATTTACCAAATGAACACCGGATAAGGTTTGATGGTGTACGATCAAATGAAACTTTAGTAAATCTTGTCTATTAAATATTGTGATTGGACCGACCTTTTTTTTTTTTTTTTGGATGGGAAATCATCAAATGACCCCCCCTACTCTGGGCGGAGCGGAAGGGAGTGTCAGACTTGTACTGACTAAAACCCATCCATGTTCCTTCTTTGCCCTTTGTGTTCCAGGGCCACGGTGTCTCTTTCGAACAGTCCCGCAGCTCTGGCAGGCATCGGCCCATGCGGATCCCTACTCGGTTGCTGACATCTCTTTGAGGCGCGCGTGGAACACGAACGCGCCGTCGACACGGCCTGTCGTCATAAGACGGCCGGACGGCGAGCTAGCCCATAACTCGCTGTCCACAGGCCCGCGCCTACGGTGGCCGGGAGCCACCACGTGACCCCCGACGCCCAGGGCGTCTCCCGCGGCGGCTGGGACGTGAGGTTCTTTCCCTCTCACGTATTGGACCGACCTTATGACTGGTCAAAAGTTTTGGACTTCGCTCGGTGGAAGGAATGTTGTCACACCAGCAGTTAATTGGGTGGATGTCCTACCTACAGAAGATCGCGGGGAAGACTTGGATGAGACACGCACTGACTAGTGAAGCTTTGAACAAAAGAGAATAGTCTTAAACTCAACTCGAACACGGTTGATAATGGCTCTCTATTATGACGTTGGATAATAATTTGTGCTTTCCCTTTTGTACGAAAACGATCATTAACCACACACGTTTGACGGTATTTTTCTTATGCCGCAGTCACGATAAATATATCGGCAGCTGCTACTTAGGGAGTTTGTGAGAGCGTATGAAAAACAAAGGACAATCAGTCAGACCATGAAGTGGTTTCTATTATATATATTAAACTAGATGGTCAGTCTGTGTGCTAACCTAAGCCATCGTCAAATCAATTTGGTTCGTAGAACCCTAAGCTGTCATCGCTCAGAAGCCTTTCCGCCTTTCAAAGTAATGGAGAATGGGCCTTGGTGAAGTACAGGCAAGATATACATAATTGAAAAGTGCTTTTCAAGGACAACCTTTGCTACTAACAGGCCTTTTGGCAATTCGGAGTCCGTTCGGAGTTATTGACCTAATAAGGTGACTAGTTGGTCACCGAAGTTAAGATTTTCTAGGCAACCAATAGTAACAAGATATAAACCAAGAAAAACTTTTGTCAGTAACACGACTTACGCCAATTCGTTGTCCGTCCAAAGTTATTGGTTTAAATAACATTCATGCCATTCGAAATTTGAACGCGACGATCGCGTATTAGCGCTAACATTTATGTCATTCGACATTTGAACGCGACGATCGCGTATTAGCGGGACTGATTTCTTTGGTTAGGACACGTTCACAGTTAGAGGTCGACTATACGTTTGTAAACACGGCCTTTAACTCAATATGTCATATTTACAGCCGAGTGTATCTGATTGAAGCTGCGGGCTGTTTATGAATCAATCAACGTATTCTCTTACTTGCCACAACAGCTACGATTCACAGAACTGATTGAATGATTCCCATCAATCAATTCAATGGCAGGAATGGGGTACAATCGCTTTGATAGGAAAGCGATGGGCGGCCAAGCTGTCGTTACATGGAAACGATTCAATTAACTGTTTCTTCTATCATAATTGTCGACACAAGACAGTTTGTCCTACTTTTTTTTTCAAAAGTCTTGTCTTCTTTACTAGTTAGGTAGGTACCTAGTTTGTATAAGCTTTAGACCGCGGCTTCGTTCTCGTTCATCATCATCGTCATCATCTGCTTACCCTTGTCCCATGTCATTTCGGGTTGGCAAAACACGTTTTTTTCTGCCATTCTCCTCTGTCAACCGTCACCTTTTTTTCTTTTGTCTCCTTTTTCTTTCATATGATTCCGCACATAATCCATCCATCGCGATATGGTCATAAATTATCCCACGGGAATGTTGTAAATAGTAGTAGTAGCATTTGACACTCGTGTGTTTCGTAGCTTCCTATTAGTGAAATAATTTTCGAAATCGGATCTGTAGTTCCGAAGATTACCCCCTACATCCAAATATAGATTACCCCTACATCCAAATTTGACTTACAAAAAGTGGAGGTAATCAAATTCGTCTGATTTTTTTTCAGATGTCGTCGGAAAAAAACTGAATCAAACAAAAAAAATCACTGACTTCGGAAGCTAAAGTTATTTTTAACTTTTTTTTGTGTTTTTGAAGACGGTTTTATTTTTTGATAAAAAGTTTTTTTTTTACTTAGAATCTTATTTTTTTCTTTGAATCTTTATCATATCAATGACAAAAACTATTAATTTGCTTTTAAGACGAGTATTAAAAACGATCTCCATTTTTTTATTTATTTTTTTTTCGGATGGGAAATCATCAAATCGACGATCTCCCTTACAATTAACCAACTAATTGACAGAAATCAATCAACCGCATCGCTAGAGGGAATAATTAAATCGATACTATAGTTACTTCCTTTGTGCCAAGCTGATTCAACATTAAACATGTACCGCTAATTATTAATTAACACCAGAATGCCCCAAGCGTCAGAGTTGTCACATAGTTCTGCTTAAGGGTGCCTGTATATTAGTGTGGCTGATGCTCCTTTTATTGAAGTGAATGAGCGGAAAAGAGCGAGGGAGTTTCTATAGTGAAGCATTGTAGCGGAGTGTCCCTTTCTACTGAGGCGGAGCGGTACTAAGGCAAGTTTTTTTAACTATTAAATGGGCCTACTCCTGACCTCAATCTAGTCCAAAGACATAGATGAGGTCGACGATGGAACGAGCTAACCCAAAAGAAACCTATTAACTCCCGGCTTAAATAGATTGGGGTCACATGAACTTGGGAACACCGACGCAGGCAGGGAATTCAACTCCTTGGCTGTGCGCATAATAAACGATGTAGAAAGTGCTTTGTGCGAATAAGTGGAACATCGACAAGGTATGGGTGATAAAATGCAGTACGTCTGGACTCCCGATGGAAAAATTGAGATGGTGGAATGAGCTCGTAGAGCTCTTGGACATATTGACCGAAGTACAATCTGTAAAAGACCGAAAAACATGGAATTTTGCGCCGGTGGGCCAGCTTGGTACCCACCAGCTTATCGTCACCAATGAGCCACTTGGCTCTGCACTCAACAGAGTTGAGTGGCCATCCCAAAGGGGACAGCAATAATCCATGCCGGACCGAAGTTGTGCTTTATATAAAAAAATGATGAGATGCAAGAGTGTAGTGGAGTACCTTGTGGTGATGACAGACTGTTAATTGTGGCACTGTATTGTCTCGCTTTGCATACATTTCCAAAGCTGAAATCTACAAAACTAAAAGGTTGAATTAAGTTAGCTAGCAAAACTCTGCAGACGTGATTCAAAGTAACTGGTCAAGACGCGGTTGTCAATTTAAAAAAAAATGGTTTTATGCGTTTAGAGATGTTCGAATATATCCGAAGTACATAACATAAGATTACGCCTGTTACACCCGAATTGTTAGCATTTTTCCCGACCTGGGAATCGAACCCAGAACCTCATGCTCAGCAGTCGCGCTTGCGCCCCCTAGACTAACGAGGCAGTCTCCGAAGTATCGGTAATTAATTTAATTTGATCTTGTTATTTTTTATATTGGTTAAGGCTAATAGCTTCAATAGACAGGCATCCTAACATTTCTGTTAGCTGAATTAATAAGTCGTACTCGGTGCAATTCGTGAATTCTCGTTGACATCACGAGGGAATACTACTAATTATACATTGTTGGCCTGCGTCGTCTATTTGCGGTTGTGAATTCTGTAGCGATTTATTTATTAAAGGTTTGGTTTATTGGTGGTTTTCATTTCCTGCTTTTGAGTGTTGACAATAATCTTTCTGAATGTCAGTAATTGAGACGATAACACTTACAATTTAAGACTGTGTCCTAATCAAAGCGATCGTCACGCGAGTACACACGACTGGCATGTTCATTTTGGTAAGTTTCTGCTAGCAGATCGTAAGATTCATTCATAACATTATTATTTTTTTATTTAAAAGGAAATCCCAGCAAAATGTAAAAATAAAACATCACAACATACACATACAGCTATTTATAGAACACATAAATTGTTAAAAGTAATATTGTAGATGTGAAAGCCCAGAGTTATTACCTGCGTTATTTACTGAAAATAATATACCTACCAGCTTCATACTCGTTCAATAAATACTGGGTTTTCATTGTGCCGAGTTATTTGCTCAAAATAAGCTTTAAAATCACGCGATTGCGTTTTGCCTGGATATAATGAAAAACACAAAAAACATTAAAATAATCAGTAGATCAGTCAAAAGGATCATCATCTGCCTAGCCTTTTCCCAACTATGTTGGGGTTGGCTTTCAGTCTAACCGGATGCAGCTGAATACCAGTATTTTACATGGAGCGACAGTCTATCTGACCTCCACAACCCAGTTAGCACTGGGTTATACGATACCCCTAGGTAAAACTGGTTGTCAGACTTTTTGGGCCACTGTCTACTTGTAACGACTGTCAAAGATCTGCAAATGACAGCCGGAACCAACGGCTTAACGTGCTTTCCGAGGCACGGAGGAAACTCGGAATGTAATGGGTGGGAACCCATCAACATACCAACCTAGGCAAGCACGGCTTAACCTAAAGATCGACCCCCAGCGGCTGTTATTATTTAGCCACGAGCTCCATATCATACATATTTTTTTTATTTCATTCATCAGTCGGTCAATCCCGGCATTTCCACTTTCTGTCAGATCCATTTTAGTGGTAGATCCTCAATTACCCTAATTACTTTGCAAAGTAATATACACCATTATCGTCAACAAACAAAAACCGACCGCCAATTTCCGGATCGCCTCTCCCACATATATGAGTCCATCGATTTTGATGAATGAAGTGTCAAACGTATAGCGTAGGAGTGACGTTCAGTTCCTACCTATACAGCGTGGTTCAAAATGGTGTAGTCATATTTAAGAGTGTGGAAAGATACAGATCATCAAACTGAACAACTTTCTCTATGGAACCAACGTCGTGAGTACGAAAAAAAATGTTCAGCTGTCCTATTGTCCCCTTCGTTTCGCGAATACGGTGTTTATGTCGACGATGACCTGTATTTGTTTGGTGTGTTTCTGAAACACGCTGTAGACGTGTAGATTTTGGGAACAGTCTCTGTTAGTAGCGTTTGAGGACAGCCTCATCAATTATGCTTAGTTTCCGTTGCATTGCAGTGCTCTTCGTTGTTTATGTATCGAAGTATCGGTAGTGGTCGTAGAGGACACGTATTTCGACAGCTCTATTTGTAGTTTGGTTATTGAGGTAATGTGCACTGGAATAATGGAGCTGATTATGACGTGGCGTATACCAGTCTTTAGAAAAGGTTTTAATTTAAAATTTCAAGCCATACATGGACGTTGCTGGTTTGAATGTTTATGGCGATAGTATTGTTAATTGCTGTTTAAGGTACAACAGTTATTATTAATAACACTGACTGTCTCGTCAGTCTTGTGGTCACAATCGCGACTGCCTAGCATGAGGTCCCGGGTTGGATTCCCGGGTCGGGCAAATTATAATTGAGTTTTTCCATCCGGATTTTTTCAGTAGCAGCCACGGAATCTGGATTTGCGCCAGGTTTATGGCAATAGACTCGCCCCCTATTACATGGGACTTAAACATTAAAACATAACTGGCGAAATGTGGGTGTACTATTTAGGTACACAAAATAACATAACATCACGCCTGTAATCCCCAAAGGGTAGGCCCTCTGGGGATTACAGGCCTGATGTTATGTTATGTTATGTTATTATTAATATCTCTAGTCGCACCAATTGTCATTTAACTAAAGGATAAAAGTCTAAACCGCTTGTCCTTACACGACAAACTTAGAAACGGCTTACAAACAAGAAAGGTACATCTCAAGTAACCCCACACCACGTAAGCTCCTTAAAACACATGTAAGCAATCCACTTTGTGTTCTAAAAATAAACCGTTCGAAGAAAAAAAAAATCCTTTTTTAATCTGTAACAATACACTTTAGGTAACCAAAGCGCGGCGCGTTTTGTCGTACACCGCCGGAAACGCGGGACGCATAAATCATTGCGTGTGGCAATACCTTTATTGTGTGTTGTATCAATTATGGGGAGGACTCATTCGGAATTTCATTGGACATTAATGTGTCGGGAACCTTAGAATCGTTCTGAGCCCGATACGTCATCGTAAATATTCCGTAGTGTAAATTATCCTCTGTGAAGCGTATATGGGTACGCACGTAAAGGTACTTTTTCAGCGGGACTGTTCGAAAGAGATACCGTGGCCCTGGAACACAAAGGGCAAAGAAGGAACATGGATGGGTTTTAGTCAGTACAAGTCTGACACTCCCTTCCGCTCCGCCCAGAGTGGGGGGGGGGGGGGGTCATTTGATGATTTCCCATCCGGAAAATAAAAATAAAAAAAAGGTACTTTTTCAAGGCACTTCTTTAGATGTTTTGTTATAGCTTGGCAATAGCAGTCATTGCCCTTTCCACAATCTCTTTTCACGAACCAAAACAATGAACAATGTATCGGTATTCGTTAGTATAGGTAAAGAATATTGAGGATTACGATAGATGTCGATTCAGGACGTTAAAAGGTTTTTTTTCTGTTTTTTTAAATGAAGAACGCTTATAAATGTAAATGACGCAATGTGATGGTCCATGTTGATAGAAATAAACATTATTTATTAGTCCGCACAGGACAAAACACAAAAATAAGATGGATTCAAATAAATGGATGGATGTCGTATCGTATATAATCGAGATAAGCCTTAAAAATTAAGTCTGACCATCTTGTCGGTGCCCTGCCTTCAGAGCGTATTCCTTCCACCCTGCCTAACACCATAAGCCTGCCCAGGCAATGCTCAGATCAACGCAAAAAAATACAGGAAAAGCTAAAGACACGGTCTATGTTAAACTTTGGACAGCATGTTGGCATTGAGTTTGATTTCTGCGATAAGGGTCGGGATTCGGATTCCTGCACGGTGAAGATATTTGTTTGGTCTGCAAATAGTTGCTCCTGTTCTTGGTGTTTTCAAATATGCAACTCGATTGAGTAAACGCATATAAGATACTGAAAGAATTCCAAGAGAACGGTTACCTAAAAAGTTCTGAAGCATTTTTGCCGAATTTTCTAGAACTTCTGATAAAAGTGCATCAGTTTACCATGTCTTCTCATGATCTCATGATCCTTAGTACAACATCTGTAACAACTGTTGGACCGTATATTGTCACTTATTGATATAATAATAGACTGGCCTTATAGACAAGAGCCTCGACGACTATCTTTCGAGGCTCTCTTTAAGCGGTTGGATCAAGGGCCTGATTCAGAAGGCAGTACTCCTCGATACGGCTCGCATTGTGAGGAGGTTCCTGTCTCTGGAGCCCTAACCACCGGTAGCTTGGACCCTGCTCCCGATACCGGCGGACCACTATTTTTTATATTTTAAATGTTTTTTTTATATTGTTTTATATTAGAATATTTAAAAATGTATTTAATATGTATAAAAATAAATAAAGGAAATCATAATTAGCCTATTAATGTTCCCACTGCTGGGACGCAGGCCTCCTCTGATAAGAGGGAATGGGCTATAATCCACCACGCGGGCCCAGTGCGGATTGGTAGATGTCACATGTCTTCGAATTTTTGGTTCTAGGACATGCCGGTTTCCTAACGATGTTTTCCTTCACCGTTTTGAGAGCAGTGGTGATAAAATAACTTACACAAAGTAATGCGCCTGGCTGGGTTCGAACCCACGACTTACTGCTCGTAAGTCGGGGTCTCCACATCTTATTGACATACATTAATTTATTTCAATGAGAGGAGGGCGAGTCATCGTGATGATACGCAAAGGACAATAGAGCCCAAACGCTTCATTTGATTACTGTCTGTCGAAGATTATTGTACTTTATAGTTACCAGATCTGGACATGGAAATTAAATCAATCTATAAGCCTAGACTAAGTTACCTTCTAGCAGCGATAATACACATAATATCACGTCTGAATTCCTCGAAGAGTTAGCCAGAGGTGTACCTAATAGTACACCCACATACAGCCTATTGCCATCAACTGGGCACAAATCTAGAGTTCGTGGCTGCTATTGAGAAATTCCTGAAGCAAAAATTCGACAACACTTTGCCCGACCCGGGAATCGAATCCAGAACCTCATGCTCACTAGTCGCGCTTGCGATCACTAGGCCAACGAGGCAGACGAACATCGCTAATTCTGATTGAAAAATCAAAAACGCATTGAATTGACAAACGCTACTGCAATGCTCATTATCAATATTATGTTGTTCAAAGTCGTTTAAAAAATATGAGAGTATTTGAAAGACAAGCCTAGTATTTTTTTATTTCCGGATGGGAAATCATCAAATGACCCCCCACCCCACTCTGCTCGGAGCGGAAGGGAGTGTCAGACTTGTACTGACTAAAACCTATCCATGTTCCTTCTTTGCCCTTTGTGTTCCAGGGCCACGGTATCTCTTTCAAACAGTCCCGCAGCCCTACAAGCCTAGTCTTGACTCGCAGATCTGGACATTGAAAGTAAACCAACCTAGTGCAGAACTTCATGATGCTTGCATATTAACCTTTTAAACGCCAGAACATAAACGCAAGCGCGAGCCCTCCACGCCAAGCCACAATTTAACCGAAAATACCGACAAAAAGAATAGAGATTCCAAAACTATTTAATTATTTATTTCGTGTTAATAGTACACCGCATTTTTTGTCACATATTTGTGTCGTTGGCGTACAGGGCACGCGTTTGCTTGTCACGTATATGTGACTAATGAATCTAAGCATATTCAGATAGCAACTACCGTGACAAACAAACTTCAATTTTTAGAAATTGGTTGGAGCCCTAAAGAAACGACCAACGACACTCGCAAAAACAATGTCTCAGAACATCCTCCAACACTAGATCAACTACCGTGATTTGTCATACACTAACCGTTGCCAAGTATCCACCACTTTACTGTGGCGCCTATATAACGAGTGAACGGTTGAATGAATCATTCAATGTCGGTGACTCGTGGCTGTGCTCGGTAAATAGTATTGTGCTCATACGGCTGAATGATGTGTCGAGATATTTTGGGCTAGTGAAGTTACATTATCAGCGATAACGATTATAGAAAAATCAATAGTATTACAAGATATTTGAGTATACTTACAATGGACGAGATAAGCGTACAAAATCATAAAATACTTGCAAGGCCAACTGATTATAATATCTATGTAACCAAAAAGCTTATGTAAATACTTTAATGTTGTTGTTAAAATAATTATTGTTTTAAAAAACTAAAATACACGTTTTATAGTGACGTCAATTAATTTCTCGTATTTTATCAGCAAACCCTTTCATTTGATACCCATATCATGGGAATACATAAAAAATTACTAATCCGCCAAATTTGGAAGTCCGCCATATTGGATTTAGAATGATGCCTCTTAGCTAACCATGCATTGTCATCCAAACTAAAGATTTGTGCAAAATTTCAGCTCAATCAGAACCCGGGAAGTGGGTCAAATTTAACTTCTAAGATTTTTCTACATACATAGTTATTTAGTTACAGATGAAGCTAATAAATGCGTGATAAAAATGAAAAGTTTTAAAAGCTATTATCCTTGTCCTAAACCTTCTGGTGTGTGTCATTAGTGATGGGATTTATAGAAATACAATAAAATTAAAGCTGCTTCAGTCAGATGCAACGTAATTTTGACGGGCCCTTGCCCATTCAATAAATACTGTAACTCCTCCCATATTTTGTTTATGATAGTACTTTCTTTCTACTTTCAGATTACCATCACGAAATCCAATTTCATTTTGGTAATGTCTGCATTGAGTATTCTAATTCTATAATTCACAGGATAATCACTGATTCATGTGCCACTCCGTGGATTCTATGGCATCCGTTTATAACAAACCATGACCTTAACTTTGACTTTAAATTGAACTATTTATCAATATCACGGCGGTAACAAGAATAAGTTTATATTTACATAACAAATAGAGACCTTCCTAAATCTTTCTTAGTCAATGATTTTTATCATGTTTTTATTTATTTAGGCTCATGCTCATCATTATCGATAGTATTGATTACACTGTTAGTATCGATAAATCAGACGAATGTTTGTTCGAACTAACACTATCGATTCGATTTTAGTAACACAACGGCGTAGAACCGATTATCGATTATAATCGAGTGAGCAGCAAAGAGGCGCTGATTGAAAAATTACCGACAAGATTATCGAGGAGTGCACTTTAAATCATCCGATTGTAACCGAGCTTTTTATCGATAGTCACTGATCAAACGGTTTTGTTAGCTTTCTAATGTCATCGGAATTCTTATGGGTTCTACACACCAAAGACGTCAACCCACCGACATTTGTTTCAGCGACTTTTTTTCATTGCAAGTCGAATACTTTTTCGGCGGTACGAGATGTACAACTTTGTTTTACATACAGTTTGAGTATTGCTGGGGAACTTAGAGCCTACCTGCCTAAGCCTCCGATACGTCAACTGGTAACACGCGCGGGTGCATGTCGCCGACATGATTCTTTTTATATAAGCCTTTGTCGGCGGGTTCCGGCTTTGGTGTGTAGAGCCCTTTATATATTATGCAACACGTAATGAGTGTAATGAAGGTACAAGGAATTTTAAGTGAGAAAGATAAAGTGATTGATTTAGTGAGCTACTTGATATGCAAGCGTGATAAGATTTCTAAGATAGAATTTAATAAAACAGCGGGAAGTGCGGCTAATAAGCTAATCAGTGATCTCTGGATTGACGAGGCGAGTATCGGTGATGTTAGCTTAAGTATTGATGGTTGTTGTGGATTGGGGAATTATGTGCAAGCTAATGAAGTGCAGTGAGTCTATAACGGTCCCAGTGGTGGGACATAATTATGCCTCCACGGAAGATCTCGTGGATAAATAATAACAGCCGCTCGGGCCGATCTTTAGGTTAAGCCGCGCTTGCCTAGGTTGGTCCGTGGATGGGTGACCACCCATTACATGCCGGGTTTCCTCCGTGCCTCGGAAATCACGCTAAACCGTTGGTCCCGGCTGTCATTTGTAGATCTTTGACTGTCGTTACAGGTAGTCAGTGATCCGAAAGTCTGACAACCAGTCTTACCAAGGGGTATCGTATTACTCAGTACTAACTGGGTTGTGGATCACAGATATGCAGTCGCTCCATGTAAAATACTGGTATTCAGCTGCATCCGGTAAGACTGGAAGCCGACCCCAACATAGTTGGGAAAAGGCTGGGCAGATGATGAAGACTAAAGATACAATAATATAGTAGTACTTGATGATATGTAAAGGGTCGGGCTAAAAGGCGGTTTCGTAAAAAAAGGTCACACAAAAATAACACGTCCAACATATTAATGTCATCCGAATCTAAAACTCACTAAAGATAAGATAAACCCGTACTAGGCTAAAGTCTTCATGAAATCACCTCCTAACCGTGTCCAAAGCGGTTAAAAGAATACTAAATATCGAACTTCCATTGCAGCAGTTTATTCCTAAACCCTAACGGTAGCTCTATGTTTCGTATACTCCATTAAGCAAGCCAAAAGCAATGAACGAAACGCAATGTACTGAAGCCTGGAACCGATATCGCGGAACATTTTCCTCTATACAACATCCTTTAAATAAAAATTCCATTGAAATCTATGTGTCTTCGTGGAATCTGCGATACAGCTAGTATTGGTGCTGGAACTGAAAATTCTTTCACCTGCTGAGGAAATGATTGTGAAAATGGCACAAAATTTAAGTATAGACCTTTTCACGGTACCTACATTTTTGCGCATACATGAGATGATACTTATTTATGGATGCTAGTATTGATATCTTATACCGGTTGTAAACAGACCCTTCACATATCCGTCAACCGAGTATTCTGTACATCAAACTAAGTAACTTTACGCAAAAATTATTGCTGGGGATCGACTTTTTTTTTTTTGGGGTGAAACATTAAGTTTTACGGTAGGACTCGATGGAAAGCACTCATAGCATTGTGCTGATGAAGCGATTGAATAGTACGAGGGTCGTGGTGTGTAAAGTAAAAATCTTACATTAAAAAGATGTATTTTTTAAAAAAAACTTGTGAAAAAGTTGGAACTTTGTCCACCTGTATCTCCGTAACTAGAAGGTTCCCAGGTATGGTCTAGAACAAAAAAATGATCGCAGTGGCGGGGAGAACAAGTGCCTTTCGTTTATGTTAAGGGTCTATTTACACCCTTTATAAATTAGGTGTCGTTGTGTTCGTTATTATTCAAACTGGGCTGTAAATATTGTAATAGTAACTTAGTCTTTCATTTTTTCTTCAGAGGATTAAAAAAATGGTTTTATTTCGTCTCATCGATTGAAAAGAGAGCCAAGACAATGTGCAACGTTATAGTGGTAAGGATGATGAAAGTCAAATAAGCTTATAGTAAAAAAAAAACATTTTTAAAAACTAGCTTTTAATCATAGGAATGACATCGTTTAGTTTTCTTATTCTTCTCAGCAAATCCTTATAATAATTGATACCCATGACATGGGTGTATAAAGAATAAATAGTTCGCCATATTGGATTTAGAATGAAGTCACTTAGCTAACTATGCATTGTCATCCAAACTAAACATGTATCGGCTCAAACAGTCGGTAATAACTGGTTTTATAATACAGATGCAAGATTTGACCTCAATAAACAAATTTAAGATGGTTCATTACCATTACCATTACCATTACCATACCACCACCATCATTGGTGGTTTTTCTGGTTTTTTGGTGGAGTTCGCTTCCACACTCCTTGCGGGATAGCCCTTCGTTAGATGTGTTCAAGAAAGGAATAAAAGAACATTTCCTGTCAACGTGATAATAGTATGTATATAGTATTTTATATTTACGTATGTTTATCCTTATATATTGTATGTATTCCGTATATTATATTGTATATATTAGATAAGTTTTGCTATAAAATTATGTTAAGTAAGTTTTTAAAATGCACATAACCATATCCTCTTTTTCAAATCTCACATTCCAAGTAAGGTTTGCTGTAAGAAAACCCAATGCTGGGTTAAGCTCGCCTTTGTACATAAGCTATATGTTGTAATTAAGTGTGTATTTCTTAATTTTTTTGTGTGCAATAATAAATAAGAATAAGATACAAACAAACATTGCAATTTAAATAAAAGCTTGTAAAAATACATTAAATTGACATAAAGTAGCGTAGAGCTCATGTCAAATCCTGATGAGATCGTTGTAGAAATACGAAGCATATTGAAAGTCCATTTTTGCTTGATTACCAGTTTTCTACGCCCTCTGTTGTCATTACATATCATCGATGGACAATTTTAGTGTGTAGTACCTCAAACTATGAAAGAGCTTCCAAATAATGTGTCACACCTCTCCATCACTGGTGAAGTCATGCCTAACAAAGAGACATGTCAAGCACACATATTACCCGACACGTCTTCTTGTCACAAAAATGAGCCCAGCCGTAAAATGATACAGACAAATTATGAAATAGGCCATTCGTTACAAAATCGACTTTTAACATCTCTAAACCGCGGAGCTACTGTTTTTTTTTTTAAAAAAAAAAACAAGAAGCATCACTCGGTCGTGTGAAGTCGGTATATCAGGTTTCATTACATACTAAAACAATCATACCGTTACATGAAATCGTGTCAGCTATTTTTATTTCGATATAAATAGAAGCGCAGTTGGGTCAACTAATGAATGAAATCTGTTTATTTGCAACATTACAAAGAATTTTCTGTTCAAGATTAATTTTGAAATTCTTTCTTAGATTTACTGTATTCGTTTTGTGTAGTCTAGATTGTAACTATCATGTCTTATTAGATTTTTTGTTAGTTGAGCTAATTCATTAGACAAGATTGACTTTTATCATAAGAGATACAGGCAAGTTTATCGCTTTCTGATAAAAGTTTAGAAAAAAAAATACAAAAGTGCTGAAAATTTTAATCAGAAACACTTGAACCTCACATCTCTTTGAGTTTTTCTAAAAGTTCAATATACTCGTAGCTATCTAATACACATCATCGTCTGTCTATCCTTTCCCAACTATTTCGGGGTGGCTTCCAGTCTAACCGAATGTAGCTGAATACCAGTATTTAACATGGAACGACTGCCTATCTGACCTCCACAACCCAGTTAGTACTAGGTAATACGATACCACTTAGTAAGACTGGTTGTCAGACTTTCGAGCTACTGACTTTCTGTAACGTCAGTCAAAGATCTAGAAATGGCAGCCGGGATGTAATGCGTGGTCATCCATCCACACACCGACCTAGGCTAATCTAAAGATTGATCCGAGTGGCTGTTATTATTTAGCGACAAGCTTCTCCAGCTAACTAGCAATACACTTATTCAAGTATCATCTTATATTCTGTCTATCTGCATAAACATAATGGCTCGAACATCAATACTTTGCAAGTTTGCATCTCTAAATAAGTCATCAATATTTAAATACCCATCAGGTATTAAACCCATCAGCTTAAATGACTTTTTAAACGAACATGGTGGCGAAATATGCTATAAGCTTAAAGGTTCGCGCACATTATGTCGGGGCGGAGCGGGCCGCAGCGCGGCGCAAAATGCTTACTTAGCACAATACAGCGGAATATGCGGCCTGCTGCGCCCCTGAACTGATTTTTTTTTTAATTTCGTGGCACAAACCAGCATGTACGAATCCATAAAGAACTTTCATACTATGTTTATAAACGCGAAAGTGTATTACTTTTTCCTTCTACCTGAGAATAAAAAGAGAGAACAAATAGTGTGCGTTAGTTCATATAAAATACATATGAGCGATTTGAGCGGATTTTTGCGCTGACCCGCTGCGGCCCGACATAATGTGCGGAAACCTTAACGGGGAAGCTATCAGTTAACTATTCGATACATCGGATTTAAAATTTTATCGAACAAATGTTAAATAAACTGTGGTTTTTATTATGATTTGTGTTATGTGATACTTACACAATTATTTTGGTTGTGTTAATCAACCGCTTGTTAATTATCAGACCGGTTTGTATTTATTTATGTACCGTTGATTAAGTATTAGTTATGTGTAGTGTTTTTTGAGTTTGTCATGTTCATATTAATTTACGTCATGCGGAGTTGTGTCTTTAGACTCTCACATTGTTTGGTTAAGATTTGACGAAAAACGTACTGTTAGTTCATAGGAAGAGTTACAAGTTGACAAAAGTTTAAATATTTAGGCAGTAAGCTAGAAATCTGTCACATTCCAACAACCTGTCATTTTATCTAGATGACATCATAATATCACGAGGTACAATAAGGTTTTGGGTTTGATTCCCGGGTCGGGGAAATTGTTATTGGGTTTTTCCATCAGGAATTTCTCAGTAGCAGCCACGGAGTCTGGATTTGTGTCCGGTTGATGGCAATAGGCTCTCTCTCTATTACATAGGACTTAAACATAACTGGCGAAATGTGGGGTGTACTATTCGGTAAACTTCTACCTGACCCTTCGGGGATTACAGGCGTGATGTTATGTTATGATATCATAATACCACGTTTGTTTTCCCCAAAGGTCTAGATAGAGGTGGGGCCACATTTCACCAGTTCATATAAAACTAAGTGCACGAATATACTCTGTATTTAATCTACGCAACAAAATATGTGAGTCCTAAATAAGGAAGTGTATCAAATTAACACGTGAAACTGGCTTTTCTTGAGAAATTATTATACTCCATAAAATTCTAATAACAACATAAATTAAGACCAAGTCTACACGGTTTACTCGCGTAATTATAGCAAGTCATACGCGGCATTTTGCGGTATTATAAAGAGTCTATTAACGACGCAATGTCGTGTAATATATACAGAACATTATGAGGTAATAACGTAATTTAATTTTCATGCCCACAGTCTGTACTAAGGTTAAAACTAGCTTTCGAGTATATCGAGGTTGTAAATTAAATATTTAGTGGTACTAAAATTGGGCTGAATTAAAATATGGTTGCGTTCATTTACACATACAGCCACGTTACGGTCGGGAATTATCTCAAGGAAACGTACAGTAGAGGCCATAAGTGCAGTAGCAGTTTCACAAAACGATCGCATCAAAACAAGTCGCACTTACGACCTTTTTCCATAACAAACATTTTGTACACATACACGATCTCGTATATAGCACTCTTTCATAATTATCTAGTCAGAAAGAGTGCGATATAATGATCATTTGCCTTAGTGACAAGCCTGTCATGTCGCGACGGAGTATTAAGTTAGTGATATTTAATTTCAAACTAACAATTATGTGTCTATTTGGCTTAGCGGTTAACGCTATAGATAAAATGTCTCGCACGGTGTAGCCTGTGTTCGAACCCAAGTGACATTACACTTTTTGTGTTTTAATTATAAATGATACGTTAGACCCGATGAGATATGTTTTTCTAAATATTAGTTGGAACTTATTGTTAACAAAACAGATGAGGGTAAATGTGAAACAAAATAAACTTCTAGATTGAACAAAGTAGTTAGTTATGACGTTGTTAGTTGGTGAACTTTGTCACGAGCGTTTGTGTTATTATTACGATTAGCGTATTGTTTGATTGTCTTTATTCAAGATGCAAGCTAATATTAGTATTGATGACAGGGCAAATATTGTCACTTTGCGTAAAAATGGGCTTAATATTTCTCAAATTTCAACTGAAACTGGCTTGAAATGTGTAAATTATTTTAAAAATTATAATTATTATGATGATAGTTGTGGTGTGTGATTTTCTTATTATTAAATAAATTGCTAGTTACAAGTGTGTAATCATATTTTGTTTTTTTTTAGAAATTCTGTTAGCCGTTGGGTAAAGAGGTTTGAGGAAGAAGGTAGTCTGAAGAGTCGTCTAAGAAGTGAAAGGCCGCCGCTTATTAACCCGACTCAGCGACGTTTTATGGTGGAAGAATATGAAACAAATGGTTTCATTCCAACTATAATGTTTGCAGAGCAATTGGATACTACATTACAGACTGTTCGCCATGCAGTCCATGCTGAACGTTTACATCATCGGAAGTCAGCTAAACACCATTTTTGACACAAAAACACAGGGAGGAAAGACTACGTTTTGCTCGAGATTATTTAGATTTTAACTGGGAGGTGACTGTATTTTCTGACGAGAAGACTTTCAAGTCTTGCCAAAAGGAAGACTTAATTTATGGCGAAAAAGTAATAATACTTAACTTAATAAGTAGACCGGGTAACTAAATATTTAGTAATATTAACATAACCGTAAATAAAAAAAAAATATTAAGAAATAAATTTTAAATTTAATGATCTTAAATTGGGGTTTAGTTTCAATATTCTTTTCGTCAAGAAAATGAACACTTAAGCTATAACCTCAATACATTCAATGTGACGTTACATAAAAAAACACGTTCATAAAGTCTAACTCATACATTAGTATTCAATGAACTCTGCTGAACACTGATACCTATAATAAGCGGGTATCAACAATTATATTTGTGTTATTAGAATATCCTTTCCGTGTTATGTTATTCTTATTATGAATTGACTAAGTGGGTATACAACAAAAAATCTTATGAACGGTGATAAGAGAACTTTTTTTTTGCCTAGATAGGAATGTGACGTCACAATTCTCATAAAAGTTTGTTAATTTTATAAATAAATAAAACGAATATACATTTTTGTTATCATTCAGCATGATTTTTTTATTTCCACCTTCCAACACCGAAAACATAAAATAAAAATCAATTAATGAGGTTAAATAATAATACAATAACTATCTAATATTTAACTTCTTCTAATAAGCATGACTACATTATAAATAAATAAACATAAATACCTAACGACTTTCTGCTTAAAATACAAATATTATTAAGGTTTCAAAGAAACAAAAAACAGCCACACATTGTAATAACATGGATTCGAACTTGGACTTCATTGATCGTGAACCCATGCTCAGCCCAAACAGCTACCAACCCATGTTAATACTACGCGAATTTTAACAATGCAATGGTAAGAACAGGTCATCACTATGATGTGTATTCTAAATGCAACAGAAATATAATGCTATTTCGCGTAGTGTGACGACAGTTCATTAGTGTGTGTTATGTGTGGAATGTTGAGACATCACTCATACACGCACACGCACACACACTGCTGTATCGCGCTCGCACAGTTCATAGCAATATAATCTTTAGCATGGTACTGCACTTTTGAGCGTCTACTGTACAACTAGGAAAATAGTATTAAGCCAGGTCTATATGTGTGCTAAATTTCATCAAACTTGTTCAGCCGTTAATCCTTGCAAGAGTTTTTTTTCGCTTTAGAAGTGTAAGTGTGTTGTGTTTGACCTTAGAGTAGACGTATCTCTGCAAGCCTAGTGCAGACGTCATGATTATGTCTGAAGCCACGACTGACCAATAAATAACATGCGAAGGATGCACGGATGGTATTCTTTTTAATTGTGCGTGCCTATTTCCAGGCAGAATGTAAATGGCTCACTCTTTTCTACTCCACCAGTATTTTAATTTACCCTACGTTCATTGCAAATAAATAATTTGATTGATTGATTGATTGCACAAGAGTAGACCTATGAACATAACATAACATCATCACGCTTGTAATCCCCGAAGCGTTAGACAGCGGTGTACCTAATAGTACACCCCGAGCGTGACTACTGAGCATGAGGTCCTGGTTAAGATTCCCAAGGTCAAGCCAAGTTTTATTGGGTTTATTTCATTAGAAATTTCTTAGTAGCATTTTACATGGGACTTTTTAGACCTTTGAAATGTCAGTTTTAAATAAGTGGGTCAGTAACTAGGTACCAATACCTAGGTAAAGATATAGATAAAGGAAAAGAAAAAGAAAAAGAGAGGAAAAGAGAGTGCTTTTTCCAGAAATTCCAACCAGTTCCAGAATAATAAAAGCTAGCTTTAAAAATCTCTAAAACTTCGTAAAAATATAATTAGTTTTGTATCTACTTTTTCTTGATAACAAACTAACTAGTTATGCACTAATTCACAAGCAACTATGACCTAATTCTCTTATCTCTATTCTGTGTACGGAGTTGACAAAACTTGGAACTTTCCAAAACAATGTTCCAAGCGAGATTATACAGGGTGTAAACAGACCCTTCACGAAGCCGACAACTAAGCATTCTGTACATCAAAGTAAGTAACTTTACGCAAAAATTATTGCTGGGAAACGATTTTTTTTTTGGGGTGAAAAACCATGTTTTACGGTAGGACTCGATGGGACGGACTCAAAGCAATGTGCTGATGGATGGATTGAATTGTACGGGGGTCGTGGAGGTGTTTAGAGTAAAAATCTTACATCTTACAAAAACATGTATTTAAAAAAACAACTTGTGAAAAAGTTGGAACTTTGACCCCCAATATCTCCGGAACTAGAAGGTTCCCAGGTATGGTCTAGAACAAAAAAATGATCATAAAAACGGAAAGAACAAGTGCCTTTCGACTTCGACGACTTTCGGGTCTATTTACACCCTCTAGAAATATTCCACAAGAGCATAATATCAACTACAAGTTACCTACTTACGAATGTTTTGTTATGTACACATCATCTGCCTAGCCTTTTCCCAACTATGTTCGGGTCGGCTTGCAGTCTAACCGGATGCAGCTGAATTTTACATGAAACGACTGCCTATCTGAACTCCACAACCCAGTTAGTACTGGGTAATACGATACCCCTTAATAAGACTGGTTGTCAGACTTTCGGGCCACTGACTACCAATAACGACTGTCAAAGATCTACAAATGACAGCTGGGACCAACAGCTTAACGTGCTTTCTGAGGCACGGAGGAAACTCGATATGTGGTCACTCATCCACGGACCAACCTAGGCAAGCACGGCTTAACCTAAATATCGACCCGAGCGACTCTAATTATTTAGCCACGAGCTCCTGTTTAGCCACGAACTCCTCCTCGTTATGTACTCTACACAACAATACAATATTAGTATAAATGTAGACATACAATAATGGACGAGAAGTGTTCCCAAAAAATGCAAGAGATCCTCAACTCCATATAAAAGCTACTAAGATATATTTTTGGATGTACTTTGATAAAAAAAAAAGTCTATACGGAACGTTTTAAATTGCCGTGTGCTTGGAAACTACACAATGTTTTGATTCAATTTCCTACAGAACAAAGAAGCGATAGGTCCTTACACTCGAAAAATAACATCAAAATTCTACACCTGTTCTACTAAAGAATCTATCGAGACTCTCTAGTACGAACGTCGACCAATCAAGCTGCAAAAAACCAGTTTATTCGGATCTTTCATTGTACGGGAAGTCTATACAAAGCGAGGCCATGTTATACTGGAAATGTATAGCTTGAAGTATAGCCGTGCGCACTTAGCTAGCCACCTGGCGGCTGGTATAGAATATGTTTGCTAAACGAGAATGAGTCTTCGAACGATCCTTCCCTCTGGGACTTGAGACGGTAAGCTTCATTCAAGTTTATTAAAAACCCATCCAACTAGATATCGGCTGTTAATTTTTGCTCGTATTATATTTGAAGGATTTTAGTCAATATTTTCTGCATGATAAAGTTTAGTATATAAGGTACCATTAAAATAGATGGACAAATTTTAACACAGCGTTCAGTACGTCTAACCAAAGATATCCAAGCAAAAAAAACACTGATTAAAGTTATTTTATTTTGACCTAAAACCATTGAGTAACCAACATTTTTAGTGTATTTTTGTTAGCTGATTTTTTTCTAGACTCTTTGGTTAGACGTACTGAACGCTGTGTTAAAAAAAATCCGTTTATTTTAATGGGGCCTTATATATTTTTTTTTTAATAGGCTTGCATTTGGATGCAACTCGCCTGGTGGCGGCCTAGGGTGGAGCATGCTAGAAGAAACCTTATTCACTGATTCCCTCGAACTTTGAAGAGATCTAGATTATAATGATCGGGAAACAGAAGTTCATTTCATTATGATGCTTTCTAAGTGATCATGTCTGTTATGTGTATGAGAATTTGATAATGAAATTAATTGATAGTCGATGTGTTCATTAGAATTATCTAAAGACATGTCCCTACTTGTAATAATGCTAGCGTTCAAGTGGAGTAAAAACATGTAGCATTCACAACCGCTTAACCATACCAGCTGTACCATAAACACTCAGTTAATTGGTTGACATAATTCCTCAACTTTTAATTCTCACTCCAAGCCATAATACGTTTGTCAATTGTTTGTCATTGTGACCACAAACCATTGTTTGCTTCTCTTTAAAACCTAAAGTGGGTCACTGAAGCACGCGTTAAGCAGCATTGTGTGAAAAGTCTTTTACATCAAGAGCGGCCTTTACGATGCGTCCTTCAGAACCAAGAGGAAGGCGTTATACAACAGCTTATATATTATATTCTGCACTAAGGAAACTGTTAAAGAAAATTATGGTGCTTCATATCAGGGGATAGATGTATCGGTTGTGTTGTGAATCCTTGTGGAGAGTGTTTAAAAGCTTTTGTGAGATCGAAAGCAGGAAGAGTGGAGCAACTTGTGATCCCGGCCTTCAGCCCTATTGAATGCAGGCGAGCGGATCGAATCTCCAGATATATTGGCAACAGTAAATTTTGAAAGCAATTCCTGGAATCCTTTAGGATTTTCCTCGTGTTCGTAATTCTTAACACTGTGGATTTTAGTGCGCTTGGTGTTTACAAATGGGTCTTAAAATTTTATATTTTTGTTTGGACAGGGATTTTTGAAGCTTAGTTTTCTCAGTGGAGATTGTTTTCTTTAGGTGGATTCTATCTTTTGTTGGAAATATCAGGTGTATTTTTAGATCGGTTGTCTAACTTCTCTTAAGATCCTGGAATGCTTTGCCACATTGGTGCAACATATTGACGATATTAGCTTCTTTGTTAGAGGTTCTTTTAATTTTAAACTTTGTTTCGAAAATACAAGAGGAAACACGGGTACATTGTGATTTAACCATCACATTCCATTACCAAAAATTCGAAGATTTTTGACATCCACCATCCCACCACTAGGCTCTCGTGGTGGATTACAGCCCACGCCCTCTCACGGATTAGGTGCTACTGAATACAGGCCTCCTCAAGTGTGTCCAGGTAGTGACAACATTCAACTTAGGTTGATTAACTAGGGGTGCGTTGTCAGAATTCCTCCTCGTGTGCCTGATGGCTGCCGGTCCCTCTCGATACGTCTGGAGGGAATAGCAGCTGCTGGGCCGGTGCACCCTGGGCGTGGGCAGTATCCTTCCCCGAGGAATGGGAAGAGATTCTTATTCCTCGGGAAATGTTACTGCCCATGGCTAATATTCTGACATGGGGGGTCCCTCATGGACCAAGGGGGCGTTGCTCCGCGTGACCCTCTGAAAAGCAGAGGGCACAGCGGAGGAGCAAGGACGGGCTCGGTGTGCACTTACCCTGCCTCCGAGCAGACAGTGAAGGACGTGCGTCCTTCACTGTCTCCGTCGATATCGTAATCCCACCGTCGAAGTGTCGTGGAACACGTCTCGCGGCTTCGATTGGGACCGAGGGTCTTGGCTTAACCGCCCGGACCACGAGGTAGAAAACCTCTATAAAAAGTTACCCCGAATCTCAAGCGGCGGCGCACCGCGAGGAGATGTATGGCTGACGGGTTCCTTTGGAAAATCAGTCTCTAGTGCGAACCACTGCCGGGCCTGGCTATGGCTTATCTGGGTACAGGGGGCACTGCCCAGATGGACTATTTATTTCCCCCATACTCGTGGGAACAGTATGGAAGATTACAAAACCCAAAAAACGGCCGATAACGGCGAAGGAAGGGAGGAGAGGGATGCGGGGTCGGAGTCCGGTGCCGCATCCAGCGAGGTGAGCGCTGGCTCAGTGTGCTCCCAGCGCGGGAGGCCCGGGGCTGCTGCGGGGAACAGGGAGTTCCTACGCAAGCGGTCCAGGCCGGTAGGCGACCGAGAGTCGTCGTCAGATGGGGAGCTGGCTTCGGCTCGCAAGATCCCCACCAGCAAGCGCGGCGGGATCCGCGGCAAGGGGAGAGGCCTCTCTGCCACCGAGAGGTCGGCGCGGCTTGCCGAGGAGGGGCGCCACCCGGGGGTGGCCGCCGGTCACGAGGTGGCCCGTTCGGGCTATTCTGGCGACGAGGCGGGCGCAGATGGCGGCTCTGATGCGGAGCGTAAGGCCGGGCTCGCGAAGGAGGTGGAGGCAGCGCTGAGGGCTGTCTCCTTCAAACAAAAGCCCTCCACCAGGCAAAGGGCTATACCTGCTGCGGTCGCCTCCATTATGGCGGCAGCGGAGGCTAGATTTGCGGGGCCGCCGCCAGACGGCGTGGCCAAACTGAGGGCAGAGGTCGCTCGACTGACAGCCGCCACGGAGCTTCTCAAAGAGGAGAATAGGAAGCTCCGAGCAGACCTGGCCAGTCTGCGCGAGTCCGGCTCTCGCGAGGCGCCCCAAAATGGGGGCCAGAAGCGTCCAAGCCAGCACGTGCCGGTGGAGAACCAGGTCCTGAATCTGGTTCGGCAGGAGCTGGCTGCCTTCCAGGCGCGGTTCTCCGTCCTGGAGGGCATTGTCTTACGCCCCCCCCTGGCGGCAAACAAGGCGCCCCCGGGCCTGAGGGTGGCCTCATATGCGTCTGCTGCGGCCTCCGCACCGGGGCCGCCCAGCCAGCCCCCCGGCAGGGTTATGTCGGCCCCGACGAAATCGGCTCCGATTAAGAAGGCGGCGGCCCTGAAACAGGGCAAGGCGGCGGCCCAAAAGAAGGGCAAGGTGGCGAATACGCCAGCGCCAGCCGCGAGACAGCCGCTATCGCCGCCCCCTCCGCCTCCTAAGACTTCCGTGGCCGAGACCGGGTGGCAGGTAGCTGGAGAAAACGCGAGGGAGCGAAGGGCGGCCAAAAAGGCCAGGAGGCAGGAGCAGAAACGCCGGCAAAAGGAGCGGGGCGTCGCGGTTAGGCTCAGCGCCCCGAAGACCGCAGCTGTAGTGATTACACTACAGCCGGACGCGGAAAAGAGGGGCGTGACCTACCGCGACGTGCTCGCTAAGGCGAAAGCGACGGTGGATCTCGGAGAGCTCGGGATCACCGGGGGCCTCCGGCTTAGAGTCACCGCAACAGGGGCTCGAGTGCTGGAGATCCTTGGCGAAACCCGTGGCTCGTCCGCTGACGCTCTGGCTGAAAAGCTTAGAGCGTCCCTAAATGCGGACGAGGCCAGAGTGTCCAGGCCCGTCAAATGCGCAGACCTGCGCATACTGGGTCTGGACGACTCGGTGACCGAGAAGGAGGTGGTGGCCGCCGTCACCAGGACCGGTGGGTGCCCTGCCGAGCAAGTCAAGGCAGGCACCTTACGTCCGGACCTGTCGGGCATGCGAACCATAACGGTAAGCTGCCCTGTGACGGCGGCGAAAGTCATTGTGGAGGGCCGAAGGCTCTTGGTGGGCTGGGTTTCGGCGCAGGTGAAGCTGCTGGAACCCAGACCTCTGAGGTGCTTCCGCTGCCATGTGGGGCACCACGTGTCGGTTCGGTGCACTTCGGAGGTGGACCGCAGCGGCCTGTGCTTCCGCTGCGGCCAGCCTGGTCACATGGCCGCGGCTTGCTCCGCCGCGCCGCGCTGCGCTGCATGTGCGGCAGCTGGCAAGCCGGCCGATCACCGGGCAGGGAGCAAGTCCTGCGGTACTCCCGCCAAGGCCAGGGGCAAGGGAAGGCCCTCCGCCACCACCGCCAAAACCCCCACCGTCGCCACCACCGCAGCTGCCGCCACTGTCGCCGCCGCTGCCGCTACTGCTGCAACTTCCGCAGCGGGGCCCTCGCAGGGGGCCCGGGAGGGGGCTGAAATGGAGTGCCAGTAACGGCCCCATTACGCCTTCTCCAGGCGAACATCAACCACTGCGCCTGCGCTCAGGATCTGTTGCTCCAGAGCGTGGCGCAGTGGTCGATTAACATCGCCGTGGTCGCTGAGCCGTACTTTGTCCCGCCCAGGGATGACTGGGTGGAGGACCTTAGCGGCTCAGTGACCATAATTGCGTCGGTCGCTGCCGGTACCCCGACCCTTGAGAGTGTCAGGAAGGGTCAGGGGTGCGTAGCAGCACGGTTCGGGGAGATCGTTGTAGTGGGAGTCTACTTCTCCCCGAGCCGAACTCTCGCCGAGTTCCACAACTCCCTCACGGAGTTGAGTGTCGTCATCGGAAGCCATTCCCTCCCCGTGCTTGTGCTCGGGGACTTCAATGCCAAGAACTTGGCTTGGGGTTCTCGTTACACGGACGTGCGGGGTAGAATGGTGGAGGACTGGGCTCTGGAGACAGGCCTGGTCGTCCTAAATCGGGGTTCTGTCCCAACGTGCGTGCGGATGCGGGGCGAGTCGGTGGTGGACATCTCGTTCGCCAGCCCCGCTCTGTCGCCGCGTGTCGTTGACTGGCGCGTCATGGAGGGGGTGGAGACCTATTCCGACCACCGGTACATCCGGTTTGACGTCTCCACCCAGTCCTCAAGCGTGCCGGTCCTACAGGCCCCGAGTGGTCCGCGATGGGCGCTGAAGCAGCTGGACCGGGAGCTCCTCCTGGAAGCCTCGATCGTGCAGGCCTGGGTGTCATCACCAGTCAGGCCTGCCGACATCAACAACGAGGCGGGTTGGTTCCAGGAGGCCATGTCCGACATTTGCGACGTGGCAATGCCCCGAGTTCGGCCAGGAAGCGCCCGGCGTCAGGTGTACTGGTGGTCGCGAGAGCTGACGTCTCTGCGCAAGGCGTGCGTTGCCACGCGGCGCCTGTATGCCAGGCATCGCAGGCTCCGCATCCGCCCTCCGGATGCGGCAGCCATTGAGGCGGAGCTGTACGAGGGGTACAGAGCGGCGAAGACCACCCTCCAAGAGGCTGTCCGGCGGGCCAAGAACTTGGCCCGCGAGGAGATGCTGGAGTCTCTGAACGGAGATCCGTGGGGGCGCCCTTACAAGATGGTGCGGGACAAACTCCGCACCCGGGCCCCCCCGTTGACGCAGAGTCTCCGGCCTGAGCTCGTGGAGGACGTGGTGAGCGCTTTGTTCCCTTCGCGAGGGGAGCATTCTCCCCCGCCTATGGCTCCGCCGCCGCGTGCGGTGCCGGAAGCGGACCACACCGATGACGATGACGACGTTCCGGAGGTGACTGGGGTAGACCTGAGAGTGGCGGTACGCAGGCTGAAAACCAGAAATACCGCCCCGGGACCCGATGGCTTGCCTGGCAAAGCCTGGGTCCTGGCCTCTGAGGCTCTCGGGCCCCGACTGGAAGGGCTCCTAAGCGCATGCTTGGAGAGAGGCCAGTTTCCGCTTCGTTGGAAGACGGGGAAGCTGGTCCTCATCCGGAAACCAGGGCGCCCTGCGGACTCTCCGTCCGCATACCGGCCCATCGTGCTGCTCGACGAGGTGGGCAAGCTCTTTGAAAGAGTCATTGCCAACCGCCTCGCCGGGCACATTGCGGGGATGGGGCCGGATCTTGAGGAACACCAGTTTGGTTTCCGCAAGGGGCGCTCGACGGTGGACGCCATCATGCGCGTGAGAGCCCTCACGACGGGGGACGCGGTGTCCCGGGGCGGGGTCGTCTTGGCGGTGTCTCTTGACATCGCCAACGCCTTCAACTCCATGCCCTGGAGCTGCATTAGGGAGGCATTCCGGTATCACCGGGTGCCGACCTACCTTCGTCGTGTGGTCGGGGACTACCTGACGGATAGAGCCGTCATCTACCCTGGTCGAAGCGGAGAATGGAACCGGCGAGAGATGTCGTGCGGTGTTCCACAGGGATCGGTTCTGGGACCGGCCCTGTGGAACATCGGTTACGACTGGGTGCTGCGCGCCGACCTCCCTACCGGCGTCAGCGTAGTTTGCTACGCTGACGACACGCTGGTACTGGCACAAGGGAGGTCGCACGAGGCGGCGGCCGAAAACATGACACGCGGGGTTGCGATAGTCGTGGAGAGGATCCGGCAATTGGGTCTCGAGGTGGCACTGCACAAGTCCGAGGCCATGTGTTTTCATGGGCCTCGGAATGCGCCACCGTCGGGATCCCTACTGACGGCAGGAGGGGTTTCCATCGGCGTCGGGTCGACGTTGAAGTACCTAGGACTCGTCCTCGACAGCCGGTGGAACTTCGTGGAGCACTTCCGACGTTTGGCTCCCAAACTGGAACGGACAGGGGCTGCCTTCAAGCGGCTCTTGCCCAACCTGAGGGGTAAAAACGCCTCCTGCCGGAGGCTATACGCGGGGGTCGTGCGGTCCATGGCCCTCTACGGGGCCCCGGTGTGGGCGCGTTCTTTGAGGCGGCAAGCCGCCCACTACCTGAACGCGCCCCAAAAAGTAATAGCCATAAGGCTAATCCGGGGGTACCGCACGATCTCCGGCGAAGCGGCTAGCCTCCTTGCCGGATTGCCGCCATGGGATCTGGAGGCGATAGTCCTCGCACGCCTGCACGAATGGCGCGCGGAGGCACTACGTCGGGAGGAAACTCCGCTGCCGCGGCAAATTGCTGCTCAGCGGACAGACCTCCGGCGTGATCTCATGGCGACATGGAGAGAGCGACTGTCGCAACCCCGTGCAGGGCACGCCACCATAGTGGCGATAAGTCCCCTCTTTGAGGAGTGGCTAGAGAGGCGCCACGGCGCCCTCACCTACCGCCTGACGCAGGTCCTCACCGGACACGGTTGTTTCGGGAGGTTCCTGCACCGAATCGGGCGGGAGGAAACGCCCGGGTGTTTCCACTGCGAGGATCGTCCGGAGGACACGGTGGAGCACACCGTGGAAGTCTGCCCCGCTTGGGCGGAGCACCGCCGTGTCCTCGTAGCGGCGATTGGCGGCGGCGATCTCTCGCGTCAGGCCTTGGTTCAAGCCATGGTCCGGAGCGAGAGGGAATGGGAAGCCGTCACCTCCTTCTGCGAAGCAGTCATGCTAGTGAAGGAGGTGGCGGGACGTGAGAGGGAAAGAACCTCACGTCCCAGTCGCCGCGGGAGACGCCCTGGGCGTCGGGGGTCACGTGGTGGCTCCCGGCCACCGTAGGCGCGGGCCTGTGGATGGCGAGTTATGGGCCAGCTCGCCGTCCGGCCGTCTTATGACGACAGGCCGTGTCGACGGCGCGTTCGTGTTCCACGTGCGCCTCAAAGAGATGTCAGCAAATAAGTAGGGGTCCGCAAGGACCGATGCCTGCCAGGGCTGCGGGACTGTTCGAAAGAGGAACACAAAGGGCAAAGAAGGAACATGGATGGGTTTTAGTCAGTACAAGTCTGACACTCCCTTCCGCTCCGCCCAGAGTGGGGGGGGTCATTTGATGATTTCCCATCCGAAAAAAAAAAAAAAAAAAAAGGTTGATTAACTAATTAAGTTTACTATATTGATTTCGAATGGCACATTGATACAGACAGGGATTGATAAATAGTGAGTTAAATAAACTACAAAGTACGTCAAATGGTTTTAGATATAACGAAAAATTTTAAAAGCTGTGAATTATTGCTCAGAAAACACGTTATACACGGAAAAGTAACATGTATTCCTTTATTTACTCTATAGGATTTTTCACTTATCGAAATCCCTATACGATCAAGAACTTCAGACTCTACACTATAACAGTCAGAACACTACTGAAATTGAATAACCTCAATACTTTATACCTCTACTCTATGTTTGGACTTACCCATAAAGTCGGACCAAATCCCCAAGCAGAGACACTACAAGTATATAACAAAACACTTTACCGACTTCCTTTAAAATTCTCTAAACAATTTCTATCGTAAGGTTATAAGATAACAAACGTAGCAGGGACACCTCTCAACTCGATTGTATTGCCCCTTGTTGCAAAAAACAAAGTTTCAACAGCTCCACATAGTGATATTGTTATTGCAAAACTTTCCCCGCACTAGTATCTAGTGTTGTTTGGAATCGTACACAATATCGTTAAGTATTGGTTTAAATTGAAGATTTAGTGAGGGGACGTGGAATGAGTTTTGTCGTGTATTTTCTGTTATTACTCTGCAGTCGTTTTTTCAAGTTTGTATTTCAACTTTCCTGGTTTTTTGGATATTTCCTTTTCTGCTTTCATTTTCCCGGTATCGATTCCCGGGTGGAAAATTCCAGTTTCATTTTCCTTAACGTGTTTAATCGATACCATAAAGTGTAACTCACCTTATCCGTTTTTGATTTATTTTGTTTCGACTGTTTCTTCGTACCATAGGAGATCATAGGGATAGGGGTTTGTTGTCAGGGATTCCGGGTTCCGCAGAACCTAGCGGTTCCATAGAATAGCCATCAGGGTTCCGCCAAAATTATTTATTATTAGCTATTAAATAATACCACGGTTACAAATATTATTTTAAAATAGCACAAAATATGTGATGAGAAGGACTCATTACTTTTACGTAAATAGGTATTTTTATAGGTAGTTTTATGTAAATTTCTTAAAATAAATGTTCTTATATAAATTTCAGTGTTGATTTGTAATCATTTCATATGGGATTCCATAAAATAAACGGTATTTGGTTGGTGTTCCGTTATATTTAAAGTTTAAGAACCCCTGGAATAGGTCAATTACAGGTAAGCTATTTACTAGTATACGTTCAATGACTGCATATTATTATGTTTGATAATACGAATGTAGTAATACAATAAATTGAAGAACTTACAGATAAGTGTTGCTGGCAGGAGTTCTTGACATTCTGAAAAAAAAAGAAAAAGAAAATTAGGCATTGACGTACTCGAACTTTATTTTCGTGCTAATCCATCACATGCGTTCCTGAAGATAGAATGCGACATCGTAGACAGCCCAGAAAGAGGCAATGAGATGATTTGGACACGTACCAAGAGCGATGATGGTACGAGATGGCACGGGAAAAAAGTTCCTTGAAAATGGGAGTTTTTCTGTACAGCAGTGGGATAGGATCAGATAGTACAAAAAAGGTAAACTCATGGTGTAACACAGTCGCGGGCCTGTGGACGGCGAGTTATGGGCTAGCTAGCCGTCCGGCCTTCTTATGACGACAGGCCGTGTCGACGGCGCGTTGGTGTTCCACGCGCGCCTCAAAGAGATGTCAGCAACCGAGTAGGGGTCCGCATGGGCCGATGCCTGCCAGGGCTGCGGGACTGTTCGAAAGAGATACCGCGGCCCTGGAACACAAAGGGCAAAGAAGAAACATGGATGGGTTTTAGTCAGTACAAGTCTGACACTCCCTTCCGGGGTCATTTGATGATTTCACAATAGAAAAAAAAACCTAAAGATCGACCAGAACGGCTGTTATTATTTAGCCACGAGCTCCTTTTAGTAAAGGAATACCTACCATAATTGGTAAACCCATCAATACGAAAACATAACCAAGCTTCAACGTTATAAAGCTCGTTTGTACGAGCACTTGAAGTTGAAACCATTAAAATAATATCCAACCTGCGCTAACCCTGCAAATGCTGACGGTACAGAGCGTACGAGCCATAAACGGGTACTTGCAAATAGCTCGTTACACTCCAAATGAGATTGAAAACGAGCAACGTAAGCAAATATTTGCAAAGCGCCATTTACTGTATTTGTGTGTCATTGTACACCTCATCTGCAATCAACGGGATTGCATTTGCTTCTGTGCTAATTGGAGGGTTAGATTTGAAAGCATGTACTAGATTTGTTAGTACAAAATATCTTTGCATACGGCCGGTATTTTCAAATACTAGTGCATGTTTTGACATAAGAGCAGTTGGGTAGGAACTTGGTGTATCACTAGTCACAGTGTCAGTTCTAATAATAACTAGAGATTTAAGTCAAGTGTTATTAAACATTAGTATTATTGACTTCGTATTATTGATTGCCACTTTAGTCTTGTGGTCGCTGAGCAAGAGGTCCGTGGTTCGATTCCCGGGTCGGGCAATGAGTTTTTCCCTCAGGAATTTCTCAGTAGCAGCCAAGGAGTGTAGATCTGTGTCTAGTTGATGGCAATAGGCTCGCCCCCTATTACATGTGACTTTAACATAACTGGCGCAATGTGGGTGTACTATAAGGTACACCTCTGACTAACCCTTCGGGGATTACAGGCGTGATGTTATGTTATGTATTATTAAACATGACAAAAAGTCCATAAGTTAGATCTGTAGCAATGACACGAAACCCTGATATAATTCGTATCAGTAGATTTTCGTTGATTTATTTTATCCAAAGAGATTTAAAATACTTATACAGCGGACATTAGGAATATTTTCACACAAAATTTTTGACCCCGAACATTTTCGATTTTGACACACGAATGCTACCTGACAGCGGGCGTATGACACTAGACAGAACGATTTATTACTAAGTAGTAATAAGTTTTGGATTACAATTTTCTTCGTCTTGTCCCGTCTATCGCTCATAAATAATTGAATGTCTTTGATTTTATCATAACAATGCCAATTATTCAATTTAAGAATATATATTCTAACGTACTTAACCCTGCAAGCAGCCGAAAGCACATTTGTCTTATAACAAAACCGTTTTAAAGAAAGAATACTGCATTCCAGTACCTACTATTGATGAAATTCAACTTCGAAGAAAACCTTATTCTCCAAGGAATGTGATCGATGGATGCTATACCTCTCGTTCGCCTGCAGTCCACGGCAAGTACCTTCGTATAAAACCCCAAAGGTGTAAACGTTCGAACAGAGCCAATAAACTTGCCTTACAGTTTATTAATGCACTTCTAGTAGCAATGTATTGAATCTTAGATTGGTATCACGGTTGTGGGTCCTGTATATTGCAAGGCCGTGCAATTCAGCTGAGAGTTGAGCAAGGGTAATCTTTTATTTGGGGATAGGATTTCAAGAAATTTCTCGATCATAGGTATGATTAGATTTGATATCTACAGGTTTCTTACATTTTAAAAGGATCCATAGAAACCAAAAATGTCTAAATTTCGGTAATTTATGATTATTTTGACATTTAGCCTTAAAGTATGACCACTTTAAATATGCAGTTCAATGTGGCACTGCTTGAAAAGAAAAAATGCATCAATGTGTCAAACTTGGTACATTTATTTTAGTTCCGTGTTTTCCCGCCTGTTCAAATAAGTTGGTTGAAGTGTAATCAAAGCTAACGCCGCCATCTTGTTTTTCTATACAATTTCACAACTGTTTACAAACAGCGCCCTCCTGTCAATCTTGTCCAAGCATAAGAAAAACCATGCAGCACTGAATAAATAAATCAGCAAATCACGGTTAAACTACTTCGGCAAACAGCACAAATTGACATCGAATCATTAGCCCTCCAAACTTACGTATATGCAAACTTTTCCGGATTTCCAAACTCCAATATGGGGTCCCTATTCAAACATGGCGCACTATAAAAACAAAGTCGCGCTGCCACTTCCGATTACGAGCCGACAACACCCGAAAGTGGCCGAGCGTCTGCGATAGACCGATACCTACTTTCGTTGCGTTTGAACGAACAAAACAAATATTTACAACGTTTTACAACGCTCGTTTCAACTACTTGAAGCGAAACTGTGCAAGTTGAATTTGCGATGGCCTTTTCACTCGTACTTTTGCTTTCACGTGTATTTTTTGGTAGTTATGTGTACTTGGCTTTATATTATTTGGCTTGTTCGACAAGGGAAGCACAAGTGCGATGTTTTTTTTCAGGAACTGCTCTTACCTATTTTTCACAGTGTGTTTCTTGCTTATACCCCACAATATATTTTTTTCTTAGGTTTGTTGTCTTTCAAGTCAGCCAATCACAGTTCACTGCTGAATATGAATGGCTACTAAATCTTTTTTTACACAACTATAATGACATTTCTCTAGTAACGCCATTTTGTAAAAGAGTCCACAGAAAACAGATTGTCACTTCGTGGAAAAACTGTGTAAATTCTCAAATATCTAATTATGTCCTGGGTTCGATTCTCAGGTCGAGCAAAGTGTTAGTGGGTAGCAGCCACGGTGTCTAGACTTGTGCCCTAATTATGGCAAAAGGGTCTCCCCCTATTTCATGGCACTTAAACATAACTGGCGAAGTGTAGGTGTGTATTAGGTACACCTCTGCCTTACCCTTTGGGGATTACAATCGTGATGCTATGTTTACTTAATATGTTTTTCTTTGCAAAAACAACGGCTTTTGAGTCCGTGGTTCTATTTTTTGTGAAAGAAAATTGTCGGTAGCATTACAGAAAAAGTTATCCAAATAAACGACACCAGGATCTCTTTTATTACATGGATGAATGAATGATGGCATAAGAGTGTGATACGTATAATCTTACTGCATTATTTTAATGTTGTAACACAACATACATTATTGCAATAATGTATAAATAAACGCTTCATTAGCCACCTGTACACTTACGATAGTAATGTGTAATATTTTTTGCGTCCATATCTGAAGAGTGAGTTATGTTGGCGCCACACAGATTCTGCCATAAAAGGATAAAAATGTGAGCAAATCCATTAAACCATTAAAAAGATATAGTCACGTAGTTGAAATATATCTAGACTGACATACAACCCTGTTTGATTACTGTTTAACGATCAAGTATCCTAAGACTTTGCCAATCATATCTAAATTGTATTATGGGAACAAATTGCCTTCACATGGTAATTTACTATATTGATTCTTCACGTTAAGGTGTTTGCAATTTGTAAAGAAGATTAAACGGGATATTTTATTTATATATATTTAATTCTCAAGTAACAGGACTCACAAAGTTAGTAACAATATTTCCTTACAACTATGTTAGTAAACTTAACCTACACACTTAACCTAACACTGTCTCACATTACAGATTTATGCGAATCCCTGCTACAAGCTTAACACCGAAGTAGAAAGCTTGCAGCAACGATATGAGCCTATTTTTAAGTTTTATCTGATAATAGAAAATGAATACAAATTATTACGTGGTAAACTTGTTAAGAAAGATGTAGAAGACAAGAAAGATGCAAAGGCATAATTAGGAGGTAACCAAATAAAGCAGTGAATTTTTTGACGGCACGATTGGCGCAGTGGCTGAGCGACTGACTGCTGCATTGCGTGTCGCGGGTTCGATCCCCGCACGGATCACATATTTTTATGGCCTGCAGGTAGTTGTTCCGGGTCTGGCTGTTTGTGTATGTGAGTTTAAATGTTTGTAAACGCTCCCACGATACAGGAGAAATTCCTAGTGTGGGGCAAAGTTTTATTAAAAAGAAAAAAAAGAAAGTGAATTGTGATTGGCCTATTGCATTAGAGATAGAAAGATAAAGATAGGTCAAAAGAACTGATACAGCAAAATGAAGATACTGCAGTTTCAATAAAATGATGCAGAAGATAAAGGAATCAATGACTTTGATCATTGTGTTCAAAACGATATAAATTCATTGATGTAACATCGAAACTACATTTAAAGGAGACCACACAAAGACGAATTCTTAAACACACTCAAAAATTTAAATAAGAATGAACAAGCCGCCAATTCATTGAAAAACATAGTCTAAACATCCTCAATAAAACTCTAATCTGCGAAGATTTCCTCACAATTCCGGCAATAAATTATATGTGCGCGTTAATAATCTCAGAAAGTTATTTGGGTTATCTCCTCTGTGTCACAGTTGGGATGTAGGAGGATGCTCCAGTTCCTTAGTTTTGATATGGGACACCTTGATTAATGAATAGTACGTGTATACGGTTTGTATCAGGTGGGTGGTGTATGGGATTATGGTTTAGGATTAAAAGGATCCCCGTGAGCACCTAGGACCTATGAGACAAGGGCAAATATAAGTTAGATTTTTTTCTAAAGAGTCGTCACTATTTTTCATTTCTTCAGAACAGTTAAAATTGCTTAAACAATTAAGCAGCGGGTCTAGTGGTTCTAATGAAGTCATCTTAACCCAGATAACAACATTTTTAAGATGAGTTACTTACGTAGGGCGAGAACTGCAATTACATTTCGAGGTCAATCTATGAAATACTAGCTGTTGCCATTAAATATTACTTCCCTATTTAAATCGGATTTTGTTAACGATTTCAAGGGTTTCATTTATTTGCACGGAACCCTAATAAAATTCTTTTTCTAAAAAAAAAGTAAGCCTAAATTACTCCTTATAACATCTGCTATTGCCAGTAAAAGTGCCGTCAAAATCGGTAGCGCCGTTTTGGAGATTAGCCGGAACAAACAGACATGCAAATATTTAAAAAAATGTTTTTCTTTTATAAGTACCGTATGTACTTTAATACGCATTCAGTAACAAGTTGTTATTTTGTAATTACAAACAGACACTTCAATTTTATTTATTTGTATAGTTAGATGATATTAATTACTGTGGCGACGTCATAAGGCACAGTTCCCACTGCATGTGCCATTTAATTTTAATGAGTGCAGTACTTAAATCTTCACCCCACATCCGTTATTTCGCAAGACAGGACACGCCTTTCAAGCAAAATTAACGACCTAAACAAATCCTTCTGCATCGATAAACAATGCAGCCATCCATCATAAAGAGAGCAAATGAACTTTAAGAATTGATAACGAAACAACAAAAGACGTGGTTTAAAAATCTCATTAAAACCTTTTACTGGTATTAAATGGCCTATAAAGTACTCACGAGGGGCACTATTTGTTCGTTCACGGGTCGAAACGGAATAAGCTTTATTTATTCTGAAGTTTGATTTTATAGCTCTCTTTTGTTTTTGTTTGGCAATCGTTTTGTTTTAGTCAGTTGAAAGAGTGGAATTCTTTGTCTAATTTCAAGGACGATTCTCTTTTGTTTGGCTTTTAAAAGGAGAAATTGAGGTTTCGTTTTAAAATAAATTGGCAGGAAAATGTTTGTGGATTGTTCAATTATTTTTTGTTGTGAAAATTTTATAAATGAAATTGTATAGTAATTAGCCTACTTGTAATGTTTCCACGGCTGGGACACAGTCCTCCATTCTGTAAGAGGAAGGAGAAGCTCTGGATCAAGTGGTGGATGGCACGTCGTCGAATTCTTTTACGTTCTAGGTCCTCTCACGATGTTTTTCTTCACCGATTTGGGAGTAGTGGTGATGAAAGTACTTACAAAAACTTCTTTAATTTGAACTTAAGACCAACAATTCTTTAGACTTCGTTCCCACTAACCCAGCACTGCTCTATTAAGGGTGCAACAAGACCCTTAACGAAGCCGAAACGGACTTGTTCTCCCCGTGATTGCGATCATTTTTTGTGTTCTAGACCATACCTGAAAACCTTCTAGTTACGGAGATATTGGGGGTCAAAGTTCCAACTTTTTCAAAAGTTTTTTTTTCATTTACATGTTTTTAATGTAAGATTTTTACTTTGAACACCACCACGATACTATTCAATCCATCCATCAGCACAATGTTTTGAGTTCGTTATATTGAGTCCTAACGTAAAACGTGAATTATCACCCCAAAAAAAAAGTCGTTTCGTAAAGTGAAATTTTTTGCGTAACGTACTTAGTTTGATGTACATAATGCTTGATTGACGGCTTCGTGAAGGGTCCGTTCACACCCCGTATACCAAGAACAGTGCCAAAACACAGCCTACCTGCAAACATTTCCAACTAAGTCTAAATATACCTAAAATCACAGAACATTTTGACCAGAACTCCTAACAAACTTCGGATCACTGATGCTAACCATCCTCCATCGGATTTAGAACCAAAATTAGATTGGGTTCGGCATGTGAATCATCGGCGTAGGGCAATTAGAATTTCATACGTTTCCGCCCGTCTGGCTTATATTTTATTTAAGGCCCAGTAATTCGATTTGCACTTTTGCTAAGAGAATTTCGCTCCATGTTTCTTCTTTCTGGATTAATGGGCTATATTCGTATTTTTCTGACTATTTCGGCATTTGCAATTTTAAGGAAATATTAAAGCAAATGGACTGATGTCATAAAGGATTCATATAAAACGTTATTAGGAAAATAATCGATGTAAAAGGACGAGACAGCATTTGCTTTCGAATAGTTTCGTATTTGTGCAACGACTTTCAACATGATTAACGCGCCAGGGTAGCCCGTGAAATTCAAATTTTCTTACGTTTTTTGCAATTTGCAGGTCAGTGTCAGGTTGTATTTTTATGAAAAATGAGTCGCGCAAGTAACGTATGTAGCTACAGAATTATAATTATTAAAATCACCAATGCAAAGTGAGTAAAGCATGGTTGAATTACACAGGCCCGGCCTTTTAACCAGCAAACTTTGACAAACATACGTCGACTACTAAAATAAGTGCCTACATTATTGTACCAATAAATCATAATGAAGAACCAACATCAAGATAAGTGCCTTCCAATAAAACGTTTTACGATACATCTATCGCTCTATCGCATTGTTTGCACTCCGCCGACAAATTATTGCCTATTTGTTAATTCGTTGCGTATGCGCCAGTTACAACCGTACTATCCGCCGGATGTCACCAATTACTACTAGCTTCTCTTTCCTGCCTTCTGACATTTTATTTTTACAACGCCAAATTTGTAGCCGCGTAATTGGGAAATTTATGAGCGATATAAATTCTGACAGTTGTAGAAATAGCTTTATTGGAGGTTGTGCCCGCGGCTTCGCCCGCGTGGACTCGATAATTGTCCCACTGGATCATACTAGCGGCATAAAAAGTATTCTATGTGTTAATACAGGTTATAAACTATCTATATGCAAAATTTCATCCAAATCCGTTTAGTAGTTTTCACGTGAAAGAGTAACAAACATCCATCCATCCATCCTCACAAACTTTCGTAATTATAATATTAAGTAAGTAAGATAGTAAGAAGATAGTAAGAAGTAAAACAAACGTGGATATAATGGTCAGAAATAGTGGCAATAAGCAAAAAGCTTGGGTTACCCTTATAACCACCCTTCCAATACTACGCTTCATGATGTTAAAGTTTCAGAACAGTTTGCTTGCCTTATGGGCTTTCCGTATTGTTGGTCACTAGGCACGTCACTGACTATTTCCATATAGACAAGTTGGGCTATCAACCTTAGATTTGGCGGGTTTAGACGGTTGAAAATCACAATGGTGACATCCATCAAACTGCACTGAGCCCGCGTTGTGGAATACAGTCCATTAGCTCTTACATCAAGGAGACCTGTGCACCAATAGCAGGAATATTAAATACTGCTTTTGATCAAGAAGATGATTGACTAGACGATTATGAGATTGACAGTAGGTCCCAAATTTTAATGGGTTGCCAAGAACTGCTCTTAAAGAAACTGCACTGATATTTCCATCAATTAAATTATGTATTTCGGCAATGCAAAACTTACCCTTAACAGAAGTTCTGAACATTATTTGTACCTAATACCTTAATTTATTGGTGCGAATTTACTCCAAAATATCTAGGAGTAGGTAAATTTTCGTGAAAACAAATTTTCATTATATTTGAGGTTTATTCACTTCCTTGCTTACGGTAATATACAACTTAAAACTTGCTTCTTGTGTTCAAACATCCTGGCCAATATACCTAAGTACCACCTATCAGTAACGTGAACTTACAAGCTATTTATTTATTTATTAAACACTTCAAGCACAAAGTACAGAGGCGGACTTAATGCCATAGGCATTTACCAGTCAACCTTTGGGTGTATTCAGTTCCTACTTCCAAATTAAATACTTGCTATCAGAAGTGGGAAGAAAGCGAGCTTACGAATGACTGTCAGTCGTCTCTTGTACCTAATGAGTATTGAAAAACCTGAGGGTCCACAGTTGACAATAGGTTTCAAAGCGTTCCTTTTAAATATCTACAACTAATTTTGATAAGATTCACATAACACTGTTTTATGCTTTCACGGTTTACAACTAAACTTATACTGTCACTGACGGGATATCTTCCGTGATTGTGCATTATTTTGAGAACCAAGAGTGAGTGAGTGCGAGTTTTGAGTTTTTTTTTGTCAACCCGCGATCATGGCGCTTGCAACAGCTTCAAAATATCCGGAGCTCAAAATGATGAACAATCACGGAAGACATCCCGTAAGTGACAGTATATGCGCATGCTTGGAGAGAGGCCAGTTTCCGCTTCATTGGAAGACGGGGAAGCTGGTCCTCATCCGGAAACCAGGGCGCCCTGCGGACTCTCCGTCCGCATACCGGCCCATCGTGTTGCTCGACGAGGTGGGCAAGCTCTTCGAAAGAGTCATTGCCAACCGCCTCGCCGGGCACCTTGCGGGGATGGGGCCGGATCTTGCGGAACACCAGTTTGGTTTCCGCAAGGGGCGCTCCACGGTGGACGCCATCATGCGCGTGAGAGCCCTCACGACGGGGGACGCGGTGTCCCGGGGCGGGGTCGTCTTGGCGGTGTCTCTTGACATCGCCAACGCCTTCAACTCCATGCCCTGGAGCTGCATTAGGGAGGCACTCCGGTATCACCGGGTGCCAACCTACCTTCGTCGTGTGGTCGGGGACTACTTGACGGATAGGGCCGTTATCTACCCCGGTCAGAGCGGAGAATGGAACCGGCGAGAGATGTCGTGCGGTGTTCCACAGGGATCGGTTCTAGGACCGGCCCTGTGGAACATCGGTTACGACTGGGTGCTGCGCGCCGACCTCCCTACCGGCGTCAGCGTAGTTTGCTACGCTGACGACACGCTGGTACTGGCACAAGGGAGGTCGCACGAGGCGGCGGCCGAAAACATGACACGCGGGGTTGCGATAGTCGTGGATAGGATCCGGCAATTGGGTCTCGAGGTGGCATTGCACAAGTCCGAGGCCATGTGTTTTCATGGGCCTCGGAATGCGCCACCGTCGGGATCCCTACTGACGGCAGGAGGGGTTTCCATCGGCGTCGGGTCGACGTTGAAGTACCTAGGACTCGTCCTCGACAGCCGGTGGAAATTCGTGGAGCACTTCCGACGTTTGGCTCCCAAACTGGAACGGACAGGGGCTGCCTTCAAGCGGCTCTTGCCCAACCTGAGGGGTCCAAACGCCTCCTGCCGGAGGCTATACGCGGGGGTCGTGCGGTCCATGGCCCTTTACGGGGCCCCGGTGTGGGCGCGTTCTTTAAGGCGGCAAGCCGCCCACTACCTGAACGCGCCCCAAAAGGTGATAGCCATAAGGCTAATCCGGGGGTACCGCACGATCTCCGGCGAGGCGGCTAGCCTCCTTGCCGGATTGCCGCCATGGGATCTGGAGGCGATAGTCCTCGCGCGCCTGCATGAATGGCGCGCGGAGGCACTACGTCGGGGGGAAACTCCGCTGCCGCGGCAAATTGCCGCTCAGCGGACAGACCTCCGGCGTGATATCATGGCGACATGGAGAGAGCGACTGTTGCAACCCCGTGCAGGGCACGCTACCATAGTGGCGATAAGTCCCCTCTTTGAGGAGTGGCTAGAGAGGCGCCACGGCGCCCTCACCTACCGCCTGACGCAGATCCTCACCGGACACGGTTGTTTCGGGAGGTTCTTGCACCGAATCGGGCGGGAGGAAACGCCCGGGTGTTTCCACTGCGAGGATCGTCCGGAGGACACGGTGGAGCACACCGTAGAGGTCTGCCCCGCTTGGGCGGAGCACCGCCGTGTCCTTGTAGCGGCGATTGGCGGCGGCGATCTCTCGCGTCCGGCCCTGGTTCAAGCCATGGTCCGGAGCGAGAGGGAATGGGAAGCCGTCACCACCTTCTGTGAAGCAGTCATGCTAGTGAAGGAGGTGGCGGGACGTGAGAGGGAAAGAACCTCACGTCCCAGCCACCGCGGGAGACGCCCTGGGCGTCGGGGGTCACGTGGTGGCTCCCGGCCACCGTAGGCGCGGGCCTGTGGACGGCGAGTTATGGGCTAGCTCGCCGTCCGGCCGTCTTATGACGACAGGCCGTGTCGATGGCGCGTTCGTGTTCCACGCGCGCCTCAAAGAGATGTCAGCAACCGAGTAGGGGTCCGCATGGGCCGATGCCTGCCAGAGCTGCGGGACTGTTCGAAAGAGACACCGTGGCCCTGGAACACAAAGGGCAAAGAAGGAACATGGATGGGTTTTAGTCAGTACAAGTCTGACACTCCCTTCCGCTCCGCCCAGAGTGGGGGGGGTCATTTGATGATTTCCCATCCAAAAAAAAAAAAAAAAGTGACAGTATATGTTAAGATTCATTTAACCTAAATCTTGACATGACTGCCTCGTTGGTCGAGTGGTCGAAAGCGCGACTGCTGAGCATGAGGTCCTGAGTTCGATTCTCGGTTCGGGCAAAGTGTTATTGTGTTTTTACATCAGGAATTTTTCAGTAGTAGCCACGGGGTCTGGATTTGTGCCCGGAAGGCTCAATAGACGCGCCTCCTATTACATGGAGCTTAAACATAACTGTCGAAATGTGAATTTAATATTAAGTACACCTCTACCTAACCCTTCGGGAATAACAGGCAAGATGTTGACAAAAAAAACATAGATACTATTGGTATGGTTTTCACCAATTTTGTACTCGTGTACTGAAAAATCGACAAGAGCGAACTAACGATGTAACCAGAAATAATTTCTTACCACACAACCAAACAAAACTGAAAGACCATAATTACATCACGATATTATAATTTACAATTTTCTACAAGACCACCATGTAAGATTTTCCAGACCATTTTACATAAAATCCAGTAAAAAATCCCACCCATCCTGTACTTCGCAAGTAACGGTTATCATGGAACAGCCTGTGGTTTTAGCAGTACCCATTAAAACCTGTTAACGAATTAAAATCGGAAGTTTGCGGTTTTACCACCAAGGGGACGGCAGTTAGCAGACTTCTGGATAACTGGCTTGGATTACAATCTTCCGTGACGTACTTTTGCAATGTTGTTTTGTCCCAGGTAAATACGAAAGAAGGGTAATAATAAAATAAATAGATAATAAATTTTACCCAAATACAAAAAAGAAACAAAGAAAAAAAATACTTGTGACATTTCACCAGTTATGTTAAGTCCCTTGTAATAGGGAGCGAGCCTATTGCCATTAATCGGGCACAAATCCAGACTACTGAGAAATTACTCATGAAAAAAGCAAATAATACTTTGCCCGACCCGGGAATCGAAGCCAGAACCTCATACTCAGCATTCGCGCTTGTGACCACTCGACCAAATAGTCAATCAAAATTACACACAGTTATATAAAAAAACCATTCAGGAAATGAAAGGTCAAAACATGAAATATTCAACGATAAATTTTCAGTTTACATTCAGAAATATTTCATTTAGTGCGGTGACAGTGGAATACCATAAATTGGGTTTAGACTACAAATCACTGGTTTTCACCTAATTGACTCCTAACGTGTGAATGAATATATTTAGATGCCAAAATAATAAATGGTTCTTGAATTTCAGAGTAATTTTAGGCTGGAATAACAAAAAGGTTTATTTGCTTTTTTTTTTAAATAAAATACAATTTGAAGCTTGTTTCGGTCAGGTTAGTAATTTTGTAGATGTCCCGAATCTCTGATCTGTCTGATCTGATTTTAGTAATTTAAATCTTAAACCATTGCATAATTTCCCTATACGTCGTTTCCCAGTAATAATTTTTGCGTAAAGTACAGTAGTTAGTTTGATGTACAGAATGATTGGTTGACGGCTATGTGAAGGGTCTATTTACACCCTGTAAGTGTTTTAAATCTCTTTGTGTATGTTACTAGCAATATTTACGATTCTCTGAAAACAATAGGTTAATATTTAAAAGCTCTATAGTACAAAATTAATGCTACCCACTACCTATTAACTTAGTAAAGTAAGGATTCCAAGTGAAGGAGTTATTATTAAGTAAAATTCCGTGAAAATGAGCTGTTAAGTTAACTCAACGGGTATTCCGAGAAAGGCTTGTTCAATAAATGAAATCTTACGAAGGAAGAAAATCTTAAGGATATCGAGCTAACGCTTTTAATATAAAATGAGCAGTAAAAATAAATTGTATAATCTATTTACATGAATAAATATTGGCTAATAACTATGTCTGGTAGGAACATCTCAACAAAAATTCTTGTAAAAGACTAGACTGGCTCGTTGATCGCAAATGCTACTGCTGAGTTTGAAGGCCGGGGTTCGCTTCCCAAAGGTCCCCTTGGTCTTGAATTTTCGGCAGCGCTCCGGAGTCAAAACTTGTGTCCGGTTGATGGCAATAGGTTCGGCCTTTATTACATGGGACTTGATCATAAATGTGAAATATGGGTGTGCGGTAAACCTCTGCCTTACTCATCGTGGAAGAACAGGCGTGATGATATGTTGTGTCCTAATTTGCCTGCTGGAGTAATTAGATACTAGATTATGCTCGCGGCTTCGCCCGCGTGGAGATCGGTAATGTCCCTCAGGATCGTAATACCGAGATAAAAAGTATTCTATGTATTAATTCAGGTTATAAACTATCTGCGTGCCAAATTTTATCTAAATCCCTTCAGTAGTTTTTGCGTGAAAGAGTAACAAACATACATCCTCCACAGAAACTTTCACATTTATAAGATTAAGTAGGATTGGCAGTAAAAATTAAGTTTACAATCTATTTACATAGGTAAATCCAATGACAAAAAAATATTTAGGTCGAGATCTATAAACGTTTAGCATGTTCTTCTTCGGTAATCCTTACTGACAGGGAGCCCTGAGAGAGCTAACCGTAACTCTAAACTGTCAAAATACAAGTGCATTAGTGAAACGGGAACATAGCATAAGCATAATCAGCCTTTATTGTTCCCATTGCTGGGACACCGGCCTCCCCTCTATGAGAAGGAGTGGACTAAAATCCACCACGAGGTCCTCAGTGCGGGTTGGTAGATGTCACATGTCTTCGAATTTTTGGTTCTAGATCATGCCGGTTTCCTCATGATGTTTTCCTTGACCGTTTTTGAGAGCAGTTTTGATGAATTAAATAACGCAAAAAATGCGCCTGCCTGGGTTCAAACCCACGGCTTACTGCTCGTAAGTCATGGCCACCACTGGGCCACCGCTGGCTCTCTTCACGGAATAATGGCAACATGACTCAGTCAAATTAATGACTAAGTAATGTTCATAGACCTGTGCTTGCTGGTTTTACTCAGATTTAGAAAAAAATAATCTCCTTTGCATTTTATGTTTAGCTCGCCATTGAAAACAATACCTCCAAAGTATTTGTATAGCAATCTTAAACAGAACCTGACCAATGAAACAAACGATTTGGTCCCATTTATTTCGCTATTTGTTGTTCCCGAAGCATAAATCTCCTTGCAGACCGATAGTCGCGATAAAACAATTTCTATCCGTGACACTTTGGCTATCGAGAACTACCCACACACACTTTGTATCAGGGTTGCTAGATCTAGTGAATTCTCCCCAAATTCAAATTTTTTTTATACTTTAAAATGATACGTTTTACAACTTTTTTCCCCCAATCTATTTTGAAAACAGGAAATGAAACAAACGGAGAGATATAACTATGTTCATCCACAAGAGGTTCCACTTGGTATTGAATTTTGGGTCTATGAAAGGTATTGCCCGTTCCCGTCCTCGAACGGTATTATAAATAATGTTACAAATTACTAATATGGCTGTAAAATTTCCATTGTTTTTTTTTTAATTTTACCTTTTTTTTTTAGTGTTCGATCGACAAAAACTGCTCCAAGGATTTAATTTCACCTAGATAGATTTTTTTCCCCTAAAAAGGGAAAAAATCCCCAATCTACCAACATTGCTTTGTATTTAAAACGATCGGGGTGACTGATATGGATTGCATGTTATTATTGCAGAAAGTCGGAGTAGGGATTCGATATCTGCGCGTCATGTTGTTTGATTAAATGGATAAATTGATGATAAATTGATAATACAAAGGTGGTAAATGGGGACTTATTTTGTGATATGTTAGCCTATTAGTTAAGTGAGATAAAACTTAGAACTTTATTTCTATATGATAATGAGCTATTGTCGTTTGTAGAATATAGATACACTAAGTTGTCGTTTTCCGAAAAATCACACCACAGCGGGTACTCAAACTGAGTCTTGTTTAGCTCAGATGTGTTTCTTTATGTATCAAGTTGCAAAAATATAATCCATTTGGATATAATCTTACCTTACGGGTTTTGAAACACTATTAATACTATAAAACTATGTGAACGGAAAACTCTATAACATCACGATTACTTCAAATAATCTGATGGGATCGGTCGCATCGAAAGCGTAGTTACTACAGTATTCGAGCAGACGCGGAGTCTGGATTTGAGCCCCAGTGATGGATATAAGCTCGCCCCCTATTATATAAATGACGAAATGTGACTGTACGTAGGTCTACATAACCCTTCGAGGATTACTGGCGTGATGTTTTAAATAATACTCACTTAGAAATATTCCTATAACCAACTTAATGCCACGCAGTGGCTCAATTAAAAACCCAGTAGGTACTAAGAATTTCTCATGGACCGGTAGGAAACTAAAAATTCTTGGAAAAAAGGACTCATGATTGACCAAGTTAAGCATTCAAGTCATGCATAATATTAATAAGAAATTAAATTATTTCGCACAAAATAAATAAAAATTGCAAATTAAAGTCATGTCGCCTACTCCTTGTGTCATGCCGCGCTACTCAATAATTCATAGCATTTTTAATACTCATTTTAACAAAGAATGATGGTGAACATACCATAAACAGGTTCCGAGAAAGTGGTCGACAGAAATAAACCAATAAAAATTGATAGTGTAATATACCAACTGGGTTTATTTTTAGCTGGCTGTCGTCAGGCACCTTACCTTTTTGCTAGGAGTGGCTGAGGTACGTATAAGTCGTGTTCAGAAAGCTGTGCTTTGAAATCGAGCTAGAGTTTAATGGACATCGAAAAGAGGGTGATGAAAGTGGCTATTATAGATGTAGTTAACTGATTGAAGTCGAACAAGTGGATTTTTTTAAATTTAAAATCTAGAGTTTTATGGACATCGAAAAAAGGTGACGAAACTGGTTATCATATTCTTGTCAAGATTTACTGCGTTAGGCTTGTACATCATGTGGGCAGACGATGGGTTTCGTACTATGAAAACACACTGGGTGCGATACACTGTGAATCGGATACAGTTCTAAGACGTCTTAACTTCGCCGCAATCAGACATTGACTGTCGCCCTCGCCTCGAGATGAACATCGGGGCTCTGTAGAAGCACACTGTCGCATGTCGCGTGACGTCACCACCAGTACACTTGCGATTCATTTTATGTCCGTACTAATGACCGGATCCGACATACTTAATTGAGTTAAGTCGAATAAGTACTTTCGTCTGGTGAGAAATCTTTAAAGGACTTAAAAAAGATGTTTGACACGCAGTTCATTGGCGCTAAGATACATCTTTAACCTAACCAAAGATTTAAATAGGTAGATTTGCCCAAATGCGTCACAAAATGGTCACGGTTCTGTATCGTTGATAAGAATGAATAATACTTTTTGTCTCGGTCACTCACGCTGAAAATTGAAACTACATATCTTCTAAACTGGGATGTGCGCTTACTCTTCTTACTAAAGACATTTTTGTGCGTGAAATAAGCCATGTTAAGGGCCTGGTAAATATTTTGTCACTAACTGGATGCATATCTGGTGAACGATTCTTTTTACTTCATTTTAAAGTTACTAAAAATAAAAGTATGTTAAATCCTCACACCGCACGTGTAACTACTAAAAGTTCTGCCCAATAAAACACAAAAGAAGCGTCAAGATATATAAAGTTAAAAGGCCAGCAAAGACAAGATAAAATTTTAATTTTACGGCACTAAAACCGTCGGTTTCAATTAAGAACTCGGCAGCATAAAAATTTAAAATATCAAAAAGGATTATAATATCTTTAATTTTTAATAAGCATCTCTGAAAATAATTTATGACCGGATTGCTAGAGTTTTAAACTATGAAATGCATGGATTTTCTTTTTTGTACGGTCTGCATTCAGCTTTAAAGTATCATGTAGCTTTTTAATGGGTGGAAGGTTAAAGTATTAAATTACGAAAGAAAAGATTTCTTTTGATGCTTTCAATTCTTCAGTTTTTTCTTTTTATTTAATGTTGTAAAGGAAATAAATCTCGAAAGCTTAACAAGATACACAACAAGATACACAACAAGATAATGCGAATGTCAAAACAAGATAACATTTTGTTTGCAAACGAATTGCATGTTTTACAAGCCGTTTGACGTTTGCCAAAGAAATGTATTATGTTTCCTTTTTTTCCGAAAGATACGGAAATTATTATTCAATGCTTTAGAAACGATGGTTGGTTTATTAAAGCATTTAAACTTTCACCTTTGTGCTTTTAAATTAATAATGGAATTCTAGAGGAAAATCAATGGGAATCCCAAAACTATGATTATAAAACATGACATTAATTCGCATAATTATACAGGGTGAAAACTACACTAACGCGAAAACGGTTACCACGTATTTAGTACTTCATTTGGAGCCCAACATAATGAGAGATCATCATCATGATCATTCATCTGAGATGTGTATGTGTACATTTTGACCGCGTAGGTAGGAAACAGCTGTTTTTTTTTTAATAACCGATAAAAAAAATATATGTGAGGGGCTCAATCTTCTGACAGGGCTGCGGGACTGTTCGAAAGAGATACCGTGGCCCTGGAACATAACGGGCAAAGAAGGAACATGGATGGGTTTCACTCCCCTCCGCTCCACCCAGAGTGGGAGGGGTCATTTGATGATTTCCCATCCGGAAAAAAAAAAAAAAAAAAAGGTGGTTCAGAATGATGAACTAAATACGTGGTAACCGTTTTCGCGTCGGTGTCCCTTCCATCCCGAATGTAAGTCACAGACATGTAAGCGGTAAATAAGGGAAATAAAGCTCAATATTTGAATTGAACAAAGAAATTAATTACCTTGTATATAACCTTTGTTTTTCACAATCATTTACAAAACACGCTCCCTCATAATCACAAACTATAAATTCATACATTTTATCTGCTAACACATTAATAAAACAACTGCTAAACTCAAAAGTGATAGTTCAAAATCGTAATAAAATTAGAACCCTTTATAATCTCGTTATTTGTGGTACAATTGAATGCATAGATGAGGCCGAAAGGTCACGTTAAGTAGAACTGAGTTCATTTACATACTAACGATTATTATTTTACTGTGGCATGTGTTTTGAATATGTATTACATTAAACGTTTAATTCAACGAAGCAATTACTTTTGGACAGCGTTTTTTAAACTTTTTTTGACATATTTTTAATTGAACATGACGTGAAGCTTTCTATGTTTTTTAGACAGACTTTTCAAATAAAAATGCTTAATTGTTGTCTAGACTGATTTAAAACAAAGGCCATCAAATATGACTTTTACTGGCTTTTACTGTTTTTAACCGACTTCTAAAAAAGGAGGAGGGTATCTATTCGACCAGGATCTTTTTTTTTTCATGTATGTACACCGATTTCTCCGTGATTACTGGTCCGATTTAAGTGATTTTTTCATTTGGTAGAGGAAACTTGCGCGGTGGTCCCATATAATATTTATAAACTTTACTTTGGTACTTTCTGAGTTAATCTATATAATATTCATTTTTTCTTCTTCGTCTATGTGGATGATGTGCTAATAACTTCTAGTTACGATATAGAATTGTCACTTGCCAAGGATTTGTGTGAAATTACTACAAATAAAAACATTTATGGAAAATAAATAATCGACTTCAAAAAATACAAAAAAGTGGAAAATAACTTTACTTTCGGATATCGGTGGCAAAAAAGACAATGAAACAAACAAAAGTCACTGACTTCCAAAAGTAAAGTTATTATCCACTTTTTTGTGTTTTTTTTTTTGAAGTCGTTTATTTTTTTTTATCACTGAACTGCAACCTTTCACCTATTACCTCAAAGCTGCATTCGTTTTTCAATTCAAGTTCTTCTCTTTTTATCGTTCGTTTTATGATTTGCCATAGATAAATGACACTATAGCACCTTAGCTAACAGTTTTAATAGTTATTGCAGTGGTTCCTTAAGTGCTTATCGAAAATAATAGCTATGCTGGACAATAAACTGTTCGAGGTAAAGAATCGAACCATTTCTCTAACAGTACCTAGTAACTATTATAGTACAGTACAGTATTAATAAATTTGGAACTAAATAATTTGGTGACCAGAGGGCTGGCTCTTTCTTTGGCCTAAGAATTAGCATTTCCATTCAACGTGGCAGTGCTGCCAGTCTTGGCACGTTCACGGATGACAGCGATGAGGAGGATGACTTTGACGCTGAAATGTCATGTTGTCGTCGCAAGTTTTAGTCTTACTTTAGTCCGTTTTTTGTATATTTATTTAAGGATGTTTAAAATATTTAGCGAAATCTTGAACAAAATAATTTATTTGGGATCATAAAACCTGGACCAACTAGTAAAGTAAAACTTCATCATCATGTTAAAAATAAAGGCAATTTTTTTTAAAGCGGTTTAGATTCATCAAAAGAAAACAAAATTATGAATGACTTCGTTGCATGGATATTGAAATTCCCAAACATGTAGTACACCGTAACACATAAACATCAAATAGTTTCCGTAAACAAAAGCTTATACAATGTTTCAGAATAATGTTCTATGTTCAAAACAAACATTACAACATCATTTTACAAGCCCACAAAGTCTCTATTACATTGAGTAACGCTGACCGAAAACTACTTCTAAGGAAAAGTAAAAATAAGTAAATCGTAAAACCTAAAGTTTATATCTTCCGAAACAAGTCAATCGACTGACTTCAACATAAATAAAGGTTTGATTCACGCGAGACAAAACATAAACAGAGACATAGAATAATAAAACTGTGGAGAAGCGAACCTACAGTTTACAAAAAAAAATGCGCCGGCAGGCTTAAAATTCAATGTATAAGTAGGTAACGTAAACATTGAACTTTAAGCCCGTTGCACGAAGGCGCATTTTTTTTTGTTATACTGTCAAGTGTTTTACTGCTGGCCAATGGGTACCCCTTTCTCCTTCCAAACCTCTCTATCTTGTGCGATATCTGACCATGTTTGCCCCTCCAAGAAGATCAGATCGCTTGCATCATAAACCACTGTCATCTTCAAACGATAGACAAAATCAGTAAACAATGTTTTTAAATACGTTTATAAAAAGTTTGATTTTACAGAGCGTCGTCGCCGTTGCGTGTCACTTACACATTTTGTCATATTCACGCCCGGGTAAGTGCCGTACTTATTTTTTCCTGTCCACTGCCCACCGAGACACCAGCGAGTTCGCACGAGCCAAAATAGTTCTATCATTTTTGTAGATGATCGAATATAAAAGCGCAGCACTTGACAAAATAATCCTCAAACTTGATTATAAACGTTAAGATAGCGAGCGTTCGGAACGAAAGTATCGCTTCTATAAATTCTTACTCTATGACAAAGCTAACACGTTGTCTCGATCGGGGTCGATAGTAAAGATTAGAACGATCGAGTTCCAGTCATTCCGGCTACTTGTAATGCATTGTCCTGTTTTGTATCACTATAGGATAGATAATAATGGACAAAACTATAGTATTAATGGTTTGCCTGTCGTTTGTGGACGGAACGTTAGTTCTGTTGAGTTAGGCTTTGTAATGATATCGAGGACTTTGTGGTCTAGTCGATGAAAGACTAACGAGACTGCTTTGATTATCGCTTTTCTGATTATTGATTGTGGGTTCCTGTTTATTTGAGTTTAATGTCTCCGTTCACGAGATCAATATGGTAAATCGGTTCGCGACGACGCGCGACGTTGCGTGGCCAACTCGATATTAAAATATACCGTTCCTTCGAGTAGCACCATCAACAAAACACCCATTGGCTCTATTCATTAATGTTGCCTCAATCGTCAACAATTTAAATATGTTCACACTCACACTGACATATTTTTAAACAACGTTTATAAATAAGGTAAAAAAATTGTGAAAGAATTTGCAGAAAGGTAAATAACTTTTTAAATGTTATCATAAAAATGGAATAACCAATTTTGGAACGGCTTGAATTGTTCGCAAAAAGTAATCCGGCCAGCATTTTTCACATCGCAGAAAATATTTTTCCTTTTCTAAAATAAATTGACAACTTTCATGCAAGCCAGGTTGGCAGCTTATATTTTTAAACCGTCAATTATAGCGGCACAAATGACACACTAGGAAGCCATATTAACTAATGGTTACCGGAAAAAATATTAGTGGGCGTACATAACAACTGAGTTGATGGTTCTTCGCGAGTCGCGAGAATGGAAATACAGGATTTGTGTTTGGTGACTACTATAGCTGTTAGATATATAATTTATTGGTAAATTGGTCAATTTTATTACCCGACTGCGGGAAAGCCCAAAAGGAGGGTTATTAATAGATATTGTTTTCGAAATAAGGCAAATTGGTAAGACATCTTCCATGAAAGTAGTCGATCAGCGGCCGAACGATTCAGTTTATTTTGGTGACCTCAATTTTAGATGTCCATTGTTTTTGCGTTGAAAGTGTCCAATCATCGCTGAAGTTCTATAACCACGTAAGTCAATTGTTGGCGGTTTTGACATTTTGATACCGGTTGCTAGAGAAACGCGTTGTTTCTGTCAATCAGAAACAAGCAACGTTTATATCTAATTTGAAGTGAACACAAATTAAAATGGTTTTGTACTACTTGTTACCTAATATTATGCTGTTTTTTAACTCTCCTGTAAAGTTACTAATTTTGACTTACGTTGGATGGATTGGTCTTTTTCTGTCTTGGTTTTCAATAATAAGGTAATGTTTTATTTTTATCTCATAAGTATTAAAATGTCTATCACATAATAAATTATCGCACGATATTTTAATATTAGAATGCAAAAAATAGGATCAAGCTTTCTGCTTATGGGAACCAAATAGCAAAACCATGTTTTCTTATCTTATTACAGTGAGTCTACTAAATAAACAACACAAATGGATTCAATTGGAACATTATGATTACACGAAACATGGCGAAGTATAATCTGTAAAGACGATAAAATCAACAACCGATTGAAATGCAATTCATGAATTTTTTATCATAATATCTGCCTGTTATGTGAAGTATTTACATAAAATAAACCCACGCAGATATTTGGACCTTATCTTGTATCTTATTTCCAGAAGATATTCGTGTTAAATATTTGGTGGACTTTTAAGTCATAGAAATCTAGCTGGTTGATGATAAGTTATATTTAAAGTTAATAAGATGATATCAGGTGAAAAGTCCGCATCGATTCTTCTGTTTTTCTCACATTCAACGGATTCACACGGATTGAGGAGCCCGTGGCTAAATAATAACAGCCGCTTTTTTTTTTTTTTCGGATGGGAAATCGTTAAATAACCCACCCCCACTCTGGGCGGAGCGGAGGGGAGTGTCAGACTTGTACTGACTAAAACCCATCCATGTTCCTTCTTTGCCCTTTGTGTTCCAGGGCCACGGTGTCTCTTTCGAACAGTCCCGCAGCCCTGGCACTATCTTGGGTCGATCTTTCGGTTAAGCGGTGCTTGTCTAGGTTGGTCTGTGGATGGGTGACCACCCATTATACGCCGAGTTTCCTCTGTGCCCCGGAAAGCAGGTTTAGCCGTCGGTCCCGGCTGTCATTTGTAGATCTTTGACAGTCGTTACAGGTAGTCAGTGGCCCAAAAAGTCTGACAACCAGTCTTACCAAGGGGTATCGTATTAACCATTACTAATTGGGTTGTGGCAGTCGTTCCATGTAAAATATTGGTATTCAGCTGCTTCCGGTTAGACTGGAAGCCGATCTCAACATAGTTGGGAAAAGGCTAGGCAGATGAAGTAACAATTACTTTAAACCAGTAACGACTACACAAATCTGGCCTATTTCAAAAACACCGGTCTTTTCTTTATCGTGTGGTTAGTTCCTAACCTGGTGTCAGAGTTTTATGCCGCCCATGGGCCTCTGACTTGGCTTAACATGCCGTTAAGAAATATCTCTCAGGCATGCTGGTTTCCTCACGATGTTTTCCCTCACCGAAGCAAGTGATGATTATACAATACGCACATGAATCCGAAAAGTCAGAGATGCGTGCCTTGGGTTCGAACTCGAGACCTATGACTTGGCAGTCCGACGGTCACAACACTAGGCTGTCACTGCTTCACACCGCTTGAAACACCGGTGACTGATAACCATTTCTTCCTGAAGAGCATCAACTACCTGTTTCAAACAAATCTCTTGCGAATAGATCCTTTTATGTTAAATAAAGCGGGAATAAATCAGCGCAGTCAATTATCCTGTTCATCAATGTCAATCTCATTAGCATAGTGTCCTACCTTGTCTCCTACTTTAAAATAGATTGATAGTACTCCGATAACGGCCTCTGATTGGTTTTCAATGTTCCTTTAAAATTTAAAATTGAATCTGGATTCGACGATATATTTAAAATAGATGGAGTGGTTGATTCGGTAAAAGGTTCAAAGCTAATAGCTGTGGTATTGATTTTCTTGGAAAGGGGATTTCTTAGTACTGGCTTTAGTGTTACTGTTATAGCTATTTTGTGTTCTATGAAACGGATTGAACGTGTTGATTCTCGTCGTTCTTGTTATTGTCCCTCCTCATCCCAAATTATTTTAATGCCGCCGCAGCATTCCTCCTTTTTAAACACCTACTTTATAAGCCAGTCACTTTAATTCTCACACACTTTCCAGCTATTTACCTTTCTCACAAAATATCATGTTTTAATTCACTCCTTTCAATATTCATTTTTGACGGAGAATATTATCTTGCAAATATTTCCAAGGATATAAATACCTTTTAAATCAGTGTACCTATTCAATTACCTCTACGGAATAATAGACTATTCTGAACCGAAGAACTCAACTAAAAAACCATTCGCTTAGCATCACTATCGCGATAGCTGGAGCTCAAGTAGGACCGGGTTCTTATCTCTCCTAAGATATTCCAAAAGCTTTTAGATTTTAAAAACGGGCTCACACAATCTAAATTTATGCATTTCTACGTCAATCTTTGTGAGTTTGATCTAGGTAGTTTAATACTAGCCGAAATAATGCGACAGAAAATCAGTGTGCATACTTTTTCAATTTACAGTTGCCAAAAATTGCGACTTGATTTGGAGAAAGCGTATTATAGATTATTATAGTTCTTGCTAAAAATCAGTGGGAGCTTCGAGTCTCTTAACGTCTGGCGGAAATTGCGCGACGGAAAATACGCATTCTTTATTTCCTATGAAAACTACGTACCGTATTTTCGGCTTCATGTGTCGCTCGTAAATCAAAAGTCTTAATCAAAACGCATAAGTTTGCGTCGCGTAATTTTGGTTACTGTGTTATAAAAATAGCTACTGAATATTTAGAAGCGTACACTTCTGCACCGAATTATACAACGTAATTTTCGACAACTGTGTCCCTGGACTAAAGGCTTTCAGTACCTATTTTTAGTAAGAGAATTTCTGAATAAGTCACAATGTTTCCCTGTTCACGATGTCTGGGTTATCGACCCGAGGCTGACGCTTGAATAATTTATTTCACTAGCAGTAGTAAGTGCATATGTGTATAATGATCGAAGATCGAAGACCGGAGTAGGTATAGTATTTTTACCTAAAGTTCAAGGAAGTAAGTCCCCGAATGGTTTTTAAGTTTGGAAATAAGGCTGTTAAATTAGAAAAATGTGTTATAACGCCTGATGTGACGACGAATAGGCGTTTATGAGGGATTGGCCGGTCAAAATTGGACAGAGAGAAGAGAGGAAGGTAAGGGGGAGAGCTTTGCCCAGCAGTGGGACAAAAATGGTAAAAAAAAACACTTGTTACGTTTTGTGAACAATTGTAAGTTTAATGTATCTTATTTTTAAGCTTTTCTTGTTTACTTTTTTTTAAATTGTTAATTTCAATCATTTTGTTTTATCCTGTGTGAGACTAATAAATACTTTTTTCTTTCTTTTCTTTATTTTCTTTCTTTTCTTTATTTTCTTTATTTTCTTTCTTTCCTTTCTTTTCTTTATTTTCTTTCTTTTCTTTCTTTTCTTTCTTTTCTTTCTTTTCTTTCTTTTCTTTCTTTTCTTTCTTTTCTTTCTTTTCTTTCTTTTCTTTCTTTTCTTTCTTTTCTTTCTTTTCTTTTCTTTCTTTTCTTTCTTTTCTTTCTTTTCTTCCTTTTCTTTCTTTTCTTTATTTTCTTTCTTTTCTTTCTTTTCTTTCCTGTCCTTGAAGTTTAGGCATATAGACTCTACCTATTTTCATCTCTGATAATGATTGACTTTTAATGGTCCGTTCGGTTATGAATTGCAATCCGGACTGGGTTTCATAAATGACAGCCAGTGACCCGTTGAACATTGTCGTGCATTTTTTATTTGGTTTCAAACTGTCTGTGGTTTTGTGAGCGGGGAAATCTGGTTTCTGGAATTTTGGCTATGTTCTGGTATTTTATTGATAACTTGTGTCGGTGAACATTTTTTGTAACAGTGGTTATTTATTGGTTAATAAATAATAATTGATTACATTTTGGATCATTTAAGAGATTGCTTTGACCATTTATACAAAGAAAAATATATATATGTAAAAGTCAAAGAGATTTGTCTTATTTCACGAATGGGGTCCCGTAACCGAAAGGTAAGAAATAATAATAAAAAAATTAAAGCGGGCTCCCCTACTACGATGTTACGGAACCCTTCATGCGCGAGTCCTACTCACACATGGCCGGTGTTTTATCTACACCACATCTATTTCAATCATGTTGATATCATTCATAGTTGTTTCATATTTTTAAATTAAATACCTTACACATCTTCAAATAATTTTAAACAATCTCATAAAACGTAGCTAACTAATTGCTCTCATTTACCATACTCCACTGGTTCTTAAAAGAAAACAAACTTAGATGCCAGCAACAGAAAAAAGATTACAAGCAACTCGTTTAAAATTGCTTATATTATAAAACTGTATTTCAAAGTGAGCATTACTTAGCATCTAACTCCGAAGCTAGTTTAAATAAAGCGGAATATTTAAACCTCTTTTAAGAAAACTGCTCAAGTACTAGCACTTTTCTTGGAAATTAATGTAAAGTGTAGATTCATTACACCAGCTTTTACCTTAACAAGAGCTGAGCGATAAATAATGAAGATATTGACAAAACAAAATGATTTCTTCCAAAAAGAATGTATTGCTTTCTCGCATTAAAAATCAGTTAGTAAAATTAAAAAACCGGCAAAGTGCGAGTTGGACTTGCGCTCCGAAGGTTCCGTATAAACTTGTGGATATTTTGTTATTAAACTATATATTTCAGATTTTTTCTTTCACTTTTTTAATTCTTTTTGTGGTGAAATTTAATGATTCTAGGTCAACGGGAAGTGTGAAATCGCAAAATATTCGACATAAATTGATATCTTTTGATTGCGTTGACAAGTTTGATTTTTTCACTGCCCCAAGGGGTAGCAGACTGCCAAGGCTGCGGGACTGTTCGAAAGAGATACCGTGGCCCTGGAACACAAAGGGCAAAGAAGGAAAATGGATGGGTTTTAGTCAGTACAAGTCTGACACTCCCTTCCGCTCCGCCCAGAGTGGGGGGGGTCATTTGATGATTCCCCATCCGAAAAAAAAAAGGGATAGCAGACTTGAGTATTTGATATCAATTTTAGTTTGACAAATCCCTCCACGAGTTCCTGAGAAAAAGGGTTTTGAAAGACGGACAACAAAGTGATTCTTTAAGGGTTCCGTTTTTGCCGACTGAGGGACGGAACCCTAAAAGGGGTTCTGTTTAAAACAATAATGGGTTTCGACTAAAGGTTAACGCATTATGTGACTTTCTGACTCATTACGTTATTCGCTTAAGCGGTACTGACGACTAATTTCGAGACCGATCCGTATTCTGCATATCAACTACGGAAGATCAACGTGAACGATATGCATGGTGCGTACTACGTACGTAATTGCGTTGCCTTTCATTTTCCGAGATCATTTTGAGGGAATTAATGTTCTGTGCCGTGTAATACGAGAGCAAGAGAGGAGACTGCGAATTTACAAGCGCACTGTCGGCTAGATGGACTTACCACCCAAGAAAGTGGCTTGGTCAGACTAAATGCAAAACGGGACAGGGTGACAGTGGCACGACTTGGGAGAGGTCCATAGGCTCAGTTGATTGGTGTGATATATCATAGTGAAAGAGTTTTTGCTTGAAACTGCTATCGTCTTGTCTACTCAAGTCATTTAATAATTTAGCTAAAAAACATGTGTATATTTGTAAACCGAAAAATGGAATTTTATTTTCACAAGATGAGTCATCACTCTATATTCGCTAACTCTTTTACTATTCATCTGTTATAATCTATGGTTATACGAAAGACAACTACGGAGTATCACAATTACCGTTTTCAAGACCGGAATATTTTCTTTTAATAGGTATTTCACTTAAATCAGAACCATGATATCATCAACTAATTGAAATTCATGATTCTACAAGACTATTCCAGGAACCATAAGTAATACTTTCACAAAAAGCCATCAAGTAAACAAACCAGTTACTTACGTTCAGCTACTAATAAAATAGCGCATTAAACAAACCTTCTGCGCGCACTATTCATGTAAATTAGGATGAAGGAGCTCCCCATAACGGCTGGGTAGACGGCTCGAACAAAGGCTCCGTTGGCTTTTTAGCCTAAGTACAGAATAATGAAAATGTGGGAGAGAGGCATCGAAGCGATGAAAAAAGATGAAATGAAGAAAATTGCTGATTTCAATATACGAGTTCGGTATTAAGGCCTTTTGTGGTTTAGTTGGCTGTGTTGTGTTTAGCTTTGCTATTTTTTTACTAATAATATAATAAAAAAATATAATAGCATTTTACATCATGTTCTTTATTTTAATTACTTAATTAATTACTCTAATTTCTTTCTACTTAGTATACAACTGGAGAATTTATTTTTTGAAGCCGATGTATTAAATTGTTGCAGTCGTAACTCAAGAACTGATGAGTTCATCATTGAACAATTTTTCTGCAGATGAATATGAATTAGTCCGTGTTAATAAATTCAACGGAGATCGATTGAAAGTACTTCGAAAACCATTTTCAAATAACACCACACTTTTTCAAATAATAACACTTTGCAAAAGTACAACGCTGTACATAGTACCAAGAAGACAGGAAAAGTAGAAGTATTAATTTAAATGCAATTCGAGACTTGTAGTCAGTCAATAAGAACATCAAATCACGTGTTATTAGTACCAATATTCACAACAATGTAACTCCTGCAACCATCGACACGATAAACATAGCTAAACGAGAAGCTGTCGATAAAACCATTAATGTGACTTCTGTTGCATTAACAGCACCTTGCAAAACCGGTTTTGAATACTGCACCAAACAGAGCAATTTGCGTACGCATTGTTACTGATATAAGGTGCTATAATGATAAATGTTTCAGTCACAGTGAAAATAGATAGGAATTTGTCACTTACGTGGAGAATTTTTTAGTTCTAGTTGAGATACTGGTGATATAGCTATGTTTAGAAATACAACCAGCGTTATTATTGATAATACATGGAATAGTTTATTCGATAAAAGAACACATTTCACATTGCTAGTAAAAACTGATGCTCATTTTATTTCTATATCAATAAGAAAATAAACATATGATTTTACAAAAATAAAGCGTCTAGACGGTATAAAAGGAGATTCAACTACATCAATAAATCATGATAGCCTATAAATCAACAAGCGATATTCCTCGGATTGTTTATAAGGGGCCACAGTACTGACAGATAAGGTTAACCCTGTCATTTCTTCAGTTCACGACGAACAGTGAAAGACACAAGACATAACCTTACACGGTATTAGCGTACTACTAGCTCCGTTTCATATGTCCCTGGTAACCCCAATAAATAAATTCAAGTCCGCCAGTCGTCTTCGATTCAAAGAAAGAACCTGTTGGCAATCGGCCAAGTTTTTGCGGCTTCCCTGTAAAGGGAGAATCGCTAAGAAAAGAATTTTAATCTTTCACGCGTTTACCATCTTTGCCTGTTTCGCACGGTTGGCGACCGTGTTTTGTTTTAAGAGCTTTTTATCTAGCGTTGGGTACACGACCACCCACTGTAGTTAGTGTTGACTATTTACGATCGGTTTGCGCAATGAAATTGATAACGTGGCTTTATGGTAGTAAAAGTTTATAATTGTCTAATCTATGTAGTGAGTCTGAGTTGATTGTAATGAAATTCAATGCAAATAAAATTAAAAGGGTAGGGTCAGTCGTTATCTCCATTAACACGATAAATATTTTGATGTCCGTTGTTCAGAATATCAGGAACTGTTTTCACAAAATACCCTCTAGTATTTATTTTTATTTAAGTTCTATTTTCAAAATCCGTTATCGAAATACTCAACATTCCCGTTCGTATATAAAAGTTTGTTTTTGTCCACACAAGCGTCCTAACTTTTACGAGTTCATTCATTTGGAACATAACGAGTATCGCCTCCTTGTTTGGTTTTTTACATTTATATCCGTATAAACACACACTACGTTCAGCGAGCAATAAACTTTGATCTACGATGATCCGTCCACTAACTCACATTGATCCAAAAATAACATCATTGAGCGAGGAAGTCGAATAAAAATAGATCGGTGAAATCCTAATGACACACTTCACTCGCACTCTGCGTTGTTTTATTATACGTGGTTCTATTCTACGAAATCGCCCTACGGGTGGTCGACTTAACCACTCTTTAATTTATTGTCTTCGTCAGATAAAGATAAACTACCTGACGTACCTAATTTTATCGCCGTTATTAAGATTAATCGACTTCGCCACTGAATTATTCATCGATACATCGGAGCGATCATAATAATCGATTTATTCGTGTTACTAATGTTAATACAAGTTGTTCGCTAATCGGCGTCCGTTGTTAAATTTCCTGCAATATCTCAAGCCGATATCACAATTCAATAATTACGGTTATTCATAATTTGTTGATGTCCCCGACATCAACAAATTATGAATAACCGTAATTAAAAATTATTATTATATTAAAATAAGTTTATCGGTGGAGTCACTGACCTTCGCATTATGTCAGTGGCGCGGATCGATAGTATCGATATTGACTTGTAGTTCACAAGTGACTACATCACTATTCAGCGCGCGTACGGTGTTAGATTCATTGATATTATCTCAAGTAAATGTAGATATAGGTGTCATTTCGCTGCAAGATTAAATTAAAGCTGAGCTTGCTGAAGCTCGCCCATGTTTTATTTACTCGCTTCTCTTAGCATAAAATATTAAGTTTTTAGCTGGCACATGCTTTAGTCCCCCGCAAAAAGGGTAGGAAGGTCCGACTCTGACACGTCTCTAGGCTTATTTACATAAAGTGGAATAATTAATTGCAACTTAAAAGACAAAGAACGGCCGCTCGTTCGCTATTCATGTAAATTAAGTCTAGAATAGAGCTTTATATTTTTGAGCATGGCGCTCAGATTTTAGTTGAAAATGGTCTATTATTATGCAACTTAAGCCACAGTGCTGTTTATGTAATCAGTAGATATCCTTGCCGAATGATTTACACTACAAACGGTTTTGGAGCTTTGGTTATTCCGGCGCTATAATAGTGGAGGTCTGGATATTAAAGTAGCCGCAAAGGCTGTCAGAGTACCTGTTTCGAAAACTAATACCCCGCCCAATAACATTAAACATTCGGCAATACAAGACGTGTCCAGCATTAAAACAGTAAGCGGAATTTCATTAAGCGAAACTCTGAAGACAGACAGACGATTTGTCTTGTCATCCGAGCAGTCATCATCTTGAGAACTAATTTGAATTTGTAATGTAACCACAATCACGATTTACTGTAAAATATGAGCAATGATGTGTCTCAAACGTGATTAAGGTGGAGCGTCAGGGTAGCCCGCGAAATTCAAAATTTCTTACGATGTTTTTCAATTAGTAGGTCAGTGTCAGCTTGTATCTAAAAAAATTGAATTTCACGGGCTTTCCTCTTAAATTAATACTTCCAAGTAGTTGGCAAGACGCACGGGACCGGTCAATGTGGCGACACTTGGGGGAGGCCTATGTCCAGCAGTGGACGTCTTTCGGCTGAAATGATGATGATGAAGTAGATGACAATAAGATCACAACTGCATCACTGATCATAAAGATTAATTATGGGCGAAAGAAAAAAGACATTGACTTAGTAATAAATTTAGACTATTTGTAATTAACAATGAACAAACAGGTCAGTGTTTACTTGAAACACATGGTGTGACGTCATACGAAGTGAATAATCAAGTATTTAAAGTTTTAAACTTTCTTCTTTACATTTTATAGTTCAACTTTGATTGTGTTCTTTGTAATTGATATTATATCCTGAGCTTCTGTCTGTCTACATGCCTGACGTTTGCTGGCACAGGTTCGAAAAATTATTTGCTTCGTAAGTTCGTAAAAAAAGTATAATTAACACTACATTTATTGTGTAAATAAAATTCCTGACCACATATTTCTTCTGACTGATGTTCGGACTGATCCGACCCATCTGGTCTGTTCGAATACCTTTTCATTATTTTTATATTTTCTCCATTATTCTGTTTCCAGATTTTTGAGGGTTTCTTTTTTATTTTCAGTCATTCTTTTTTTCTATTTCTTTTTAGTTTTTCCTTGTTCTGTTACTATGACAATGACTACTGTTTTTGACTGCCTCGTTGGTCTAGTAGTTGAAAGTGTGACTGCTGAGCATGAGGTCCTGGGTTCAAATCCCGGGTCGGGAAAACTGTTATTGGGTTTATCCATCAGGAATTACTCAGTAGCAGCCACGAAGTCTGGATTTGTGCCCGGTTGATGGCAATAGGCTCACCCCCTATTACATGGGACTTAAGCATAACTGGCGCAATGTGGGTGTACTATTAGGTACACCTCTGCCTAACTCTTCGGGGATTACAGGCGTGATGTTATGTTAAAATTCATTTTAAAATTCTCTCTTACGTCTGAATCATTAGCTCAAATCTCTAATGTCACAAAAGGGCAAATCTGTGCCAGTGTGATCCCATGTAAATTCCAAAGGTTACGTTACGCAACAAACACACTAACAGACAAACTAAACCAACAGAGTAACCGAGTCCCGCGTAATTAGATGCACAATTTTCAAAGTGAAACTCTGTTGGACTGTACGCTGTGGTTCACTGTACGCGAAACCTTTGTAACTCATTTGAGGAGTTTAAATTAGAAACTTGATGTTATATCCTAAAGGTTGTAAGTTGTATGTGCGTTTAGTTCAGGTAATTTGTTTTCATTCGTACACGTCCCTGACAGGACAAAAGGAAATAATATCGTTGTTATTATAACTTACTAGCTTCTTCCCGCGACTTCATCTGCATGGACTTCATAATTGCATCCATTTACCGGTATAAAAATACACTTATGTTCAGCTTGTAAACTATCTGTGTGCTAAATTTCATCCAAATCCGTTCAGCTGTTTTTCCATGATAGAGTAACAAACATCCAAATATAAAATACTTTCAAATTTATAATATTTTAGTAGAATAAGTTCCTTCCTTCCTTCCTTTCCTACTGACCCATGATGGATGTTAGTCCCGGCTGTCATTAATTGTAGATCTATGATCGTCGTTTTGGGTAATCACAACGCTGAAAGTATGACAGCCAATATTTCCAAAGGGAATCGTATTGTGAAGGTCAGACAGGAAGTCGCTATATGCCAAATACTGGTATTCAGCTGCTTTCGGTTAGACTTGAATATGACCTCGACATACATAGTTGGGAAAATGCTAGGTAGTTTGAAGGCGCTTCTCGTTTTTCTAGAACTTTTCCTTTTCCTAGTGGGTCACAAAAGTTCTAAAACTTACTTACTTTTACATTCTATCGCTGCGAGCGCAGTTTGGAATTTAGAATACGAAATAATGAATATTTATAAAAGAATTTCAATTTGAAATTCAGGTTTCTCGCCAAATTGCTGACGTGAATATTTGAAACTGTAGTGTTTAAAGAATGCGTTTTCATTTTGTGGCTAACGAAGTGCACAATTATTTCAAAGAATTCACAGTTTTAATTAAACTGCTTTTTTCGATCATCATCTGCCTAGCCTTTTCCCAACTATATTGGGGTCGGCCCAGTATTTTACATGGAGCGACTGCCTATCTGACCTCCATAACCCAGTTAGTACTGGGTAATACGATACCCCTTGGTAAGACTGGTTGTCAGACTTTTTGGGCCACTGACTACCTAACGACTGTCAAAGATCTACAAATGACACCCGGGAGCAACGGCTTAACGTGCTTTCCGAGGCACGGAGGAAACTCGGTATGTAATGGGTGGTCACCCATCCACGGACCAACCTAGGCAAGCACGGCTTAACCTAAAGATCGATCCGAGCGGCTGTTATTATTTAGCCACGAGCTCCTTAAACTGCTTTTTTCGATACAGAAACAAATTGGATGAGGAAATACAATGCCAGTGTACCCCCGTGCAGGCTGCAGGATTTGCCCTACTTCCTTTCCAGCCCAATCTGCACTCTTCAGGACTTAAACGAAGTCAATGATAAAGATGTACAGGTGACTACATTATGGTCGAATAAAATTTGAGTCCATCGACACACACAAAATTAAGAAGAAACAAATTAATGCACTGGATGTATAGTCTATCACTTAAATCAGTCAGGTTGATGTCCACATTGACAAAGTAACATAACATAACGCCTGTAATCCCCGAACGGTTAGGCAGAACCCAGAGGTTTACCTAAAAATAAACCCACGCTTGCGCCAGTTATGTTTATATGTAATAGCGGACGAGCCTATTGCCATCAACCGGGAACAAATCCAAACTCCAGGGCTGCTACTGAGAAATTTCGGATGGATAAACTCAATAACACTTTTTACGATCCGGTAATCGAAACCAGGACCTCAAGCTCAGCAGTCGCGCTTGCGACCACTACATCAACGAGCCAGTCTGTCTAAAGCATTCCAAAACAGTTGCTCCACCCAATTGATAAAAAAACGTGGACTTAATTAAATGCATCTTACTAAAGATAAAATGTCGTCCTCTGCATTCTTATCTAAGAGCACTTTCCCTCGCTAATTATGTGGGTAAGCAAAAACCGTGGTACGATCTTGAAAATCTCGTTCTGTCGGTCCTATTAGCAAGTTTTGTGCACTCAAACTCGCTAATGTGCGGAATTTGGTATTGCTTGGCAAATGGTGACAATGTTTGCTGGAAATTTTCGAATATAGCGCTTTTGTCGAAGTTTGTCGCGAAATTATTTGGTTAAGTTTCAATGAGTTTCTTGTTTATTATTGGAGTAACTGTTTTGTTCTGGTACGTAATTGGTTCATATTAATAACTAGATTTTGCTTGCAGCTTCACTCGCGTTAATTTAAAATTTGTACTCTGCTTTGCAATGATGAGGAAGAGCTCGTGGCTAAATAATAACAGCCGCTCGGATCGATCTTTAGGTTAAGCCCTGCTTGCCTAGGTTGGTCTGTGAATGGGTGACCACCCATTACATACCGAGTTCTCTGTGCCTCGAAAAGTACGTTAAGCCATTGGTCCCGGGTGTCATTTGTAGATCTTTGACAGTCGTGAGGTAGTCAGTGGCCCAAAAAGTCTGACAACCAGTCTTACCAAGGGGTATCGTATTACCCAGTACTAACTGGGTTGTGGAGGTCAGATAGGCAGTCGCTCCATGTAAAATACTGGTATTCAGCTGCATCCAGTTAGACTGGAAGCCGACCCCAACATAGCTGGGAAAAGGCTAGGCAGATGATGACTCTGCTTTGTAATGAATTAATTCGATCATGATTCCAAATACACGTGGCGTCATCTATTATCATAAGAACGTTATTGTTGTTTTTCTCGGGAACAGTACATTTTTTCGAGATGAAAGATACCCTATGTCTGTTTCTGTACACCTGACAACGTTTATGCAAAATTTCAGGATGATCGGTTTAGTGGTTTAGGCGTGAAAAGGTAACAAACAAACTTACTTTCGCATTTATAATATTAGTAAGGAATTTGGGATTAGGATACCTGCCAATGATGCCGTTTGCATAAACCTTGCAAGTTACAGTCATCATTATCTGATCTTCCAACCCTTGTCCCATATTACTTGGGGTCGGCGCAACGCGTTCTTTTCTTCCATTCTCCTCTGCCAACTGTTACGCTATCATTTACTTCTATTTCTTTCATATCATTCCTCACACAATCCATCCATGGTTTCTTTGGTCTTCTTCTCCTTCTCCATCCATCAATATTTATATTCATGACTCTTTTAGTCACATGCGATTCGTTCCTCCTCATCACATGCCCATACCATGACAGTCGATTCCCTTTCAACTTTTCTGTAACTGGCGCAACTTACAAACTTCCACTAATATACTCATGCAAGTTACAGTAATGAAGGTAAAATTTTATTTTATAATTGCCTTGAACTTTTAGCTTCAAATCTATGCATGATTAAAAGCGTATAGCCCACACAAGACGCTTATGATGTTCATTGGATAAAGGAAGTTTATAATTAGTAGATGGAAAACACTGAAATAATTCACTATCAATTAAGAGAGCTTTTTAGATGTTGAAACGTTTGGCAGCTAATTAGAACAGTAGCAAACTATATTAGAACATATTTTAGAACAATACTTCCTCGTTGGTCTAGTTATCGCAAGTGGAGCTGCTGAACATGGGGTCCTGGCTTGGATTCACAGATCACGACAAGTGATATTTGGTTTTTTATGAGGAATTTCTCAGTAACAGCCACGGAGTCCGGATTTGTGCCTTGTTGATGACAATAGACTTGCCCTTTTTACAGGGGACTGTAATATAACTGGTAAAACGTCTGCCTAGCATCTCTGGGATTACATTCGTGATGTTATTTTAATAACAAGCCAAAGTCAAGTCACACAAAACATAACTAGAACAATAAAACCGAAGAAACGAAACAGCTCATAAATATCATTATATTAAACAAAAAACATGATGTGAATCTGAATCAGAGAATAAAATAGGAGTCTGTGAAGATCAAAGGCGATGGTAATATCGCTCACCTCATTATATTTATACTAGTTTTTGCTCGCGACGTCGTCTGTATTTGATTTAGAATCTCCTGTTTCGTGAGAGATGAGCCATCGTACGTTAGGTAAAGAAATGACGCCTATGTTCAGGTTGTGCTAAAATAACCGAGTATTTTTCAAAAGATTTTCTTGATGTAATGAGTTAGCTATCGTTTTTTAGGGTTCCGTTGCCAAATGGCAAAAATTAGAACCCTTATTAGATTTGTCTTATCCGTCTTTCTGTCTGTCCGTCCGTTTGTCATAGCCATTTTACTCCAAGACTGTTGGCGCCACATAGTTGAAATTTTGAAAGCGTATGTATTCCATAAACTGTTGAACAAAAGTGAGGTGAAATTAAGAATTAAAAAATAGGGGTACACTAACTTTTTTATTTAAGGCGTAAAAATTGTGTTTAATTTCCAATGTAGAGGGAAGATCATTCTGAAAAAAATTAGGTTTGTGTTAACGTAAAAAGAACTTTCTACGATAGTTGCTTTGACTAAGATTTGATATTTAGCTTTTGAGATATGGGATTTTTTTGTAAAACTTTGTTTTTCATTAACATACTATGAAAAATCAAATTTAGTTTTGCTGTTAAATGTAATACGTTAAAAATAGTGTTATTAAATTGTTTGGTATTACGGAACCCGTTGTGTGTGAGTCCGACTCACTTTTAGCCGTTTTTTTTGTTATCCACTTAACGAAAATCAACAATGATCTCATTTCACATTTTTTCTTCTAAAACGCTGTCAAAAAGTAAAAGTTTTTGGTTTATTTTGAACAAATATGCAGGAATGCATTAACCTTTCCATTTCCTACACATGCATTGCTTGGGAGTGTAGTGGAAAGAAATCTTCGTTCTTATCTCGCCCACGTTAGAACACTTGTCGGCCTAACACAAATGCACAACGTAAACGTAACCATTCGAACAGACATAAAATTATAAATATTCGTTTCGCACTTTTTTATTTATTTAATACTAACTTATACGCGCGTGGGGTTCTGTAATTGTCCCACGCGATTCTGGTTATAAACTATCTGTGTGCCAAATTTCATCCAAATCCGGTCAGTAGTTTTTGCGTGAAAGTGTAACAAACATCCAGACATCCATACATCTTCACAAACTTTCTCATTTGTAATATTAAGTAAGAAGGATGTATAGGGATCGTAGCGAGAACCGCTCAGCAGTTTCTACCTGTCTGCTTGTAGCAAAAATGTTAAAGAAAATGCAATAAAATTGTGGTATTTTTTAAGCTTAGGTTCTGTCGCCAAAAGGCAAAAAACCCTTATAGATTCGTCATGTTTGTCTGTCTGTATGTCATAGCTACTTTATTCCGAAACTATTAGGACTACACAGTTGCAACTTGGTAGGTAGATGTATTCTGTGAACCGCTTTAAGATTTTTAAAAAGATTAAGGGAGCTCCACATACATGGAACTGAAACTTATTTTAAAAATGACATAGAGGTTCCCGATACCTTTTTTACTCAAAATCAACCGTTTGAAAGATAGACACTTCCAAAGTGGTAAAATGTGTACTTAAGAAATTATAGGGGGGGGGGGGGGGGGTATAATTTCTTAAGTAAGAGGAAAATTCTAAAATATGTAGAATTGGATTCGATAAGATTTGATGTTTAGTTTTTGAGATATAGGCCTTTTTCATCAAACTGCAGCAGTAACTTTGTTTTTCATTAACATACTATGAAAGACAAATTTAGTTTTGCTGAATGTAATACAACATAGAATGAGCCTTCAAAATATACAGGCTGTTTTTTTAAACATGGGAAATACTTTAGGGGCTTGTAGTACTCATGAAAATAAGCAACTTTTACTGTGGGACCGACCATAAAATCGCAAAAAAATATCAGCTGCTCCACACATTATTGGTCGCGTAACTCGAAAAAATGTAGACAACAGCAGATTTTTTAAATCATATTTCATTGTTAGCCCCATAGTAAGAGTTGCTCATATTTATGAGCACTTCACTCGCTTAAAGTATTGCCCACGTTTAACCAAACACCCTGTATTTATTATATTGTTTGGTGCTACGGAACCCTGTGTGCGGTGAGTACGACTCGCACTTGGCCGGTTTTTTATTCGAATACGTTTGATTTTACGTTACGTTTACTTCGTGTGTTCGTTCATTCGTCTCTGATGTAACGTTGAAAGTATTAATTCATCCATTCAATTATATTTACCGTCATCAAATTCGACTCGGCCCGATAAGACGCGTGGGATAACACATTTGACACACTTCGACTATTTCCATCTAACTTTAGACGAAGTTTCTTGTCTCTGGTCTTTACTTAAAAACTTATTAAAGAAATGTTTTAACCTCCAGCTCGATTTTACAGTTTTTCTCAAGAATCTAGAACATCTTTAACAAAAAACTTAGCTTTATAAAAAGGTTTTATTAAAATTCTGTCTAAATGAAGACGAATTCTTTAGACAAGGTTGATGTTACCCTGGTAGTTTTCAGGTATTTCATTAAAACTTTTCCCGTCTCTATTTATTTGGTTTGCAACTTCATTGGAGTGATAAAACGACAGAACCAATACCATCAAAACAGCGTCATTATATGGAATCCTATTAACATTGGGGGTTAAAGTATCAAATTGCCGATTTGTATGGACAGTTTCGTGAAAAGTGATATTTCCATACTCATATTTTTTTTTCTTTTCTTGGAAACGTCTGAACCAATTATGTATGATGCAATTGCAATTTAAAATTGAAAAATGCTGCGCTGTACTGCGTATCTTAAATTCTCAAAACACAGTCCATAACAAAAATATACCTACTTGAAGTAGAGAAACCGACGGCACATTGAAATAGGTGTTTTGACACACTACCCTATGACATAACATACAACTACTATTACGGTTTTTAAACTCTAAAAGTTACGTAATTTAACAATTAATCCATTAAAAAATAGAATTAGGAAAAAATATAACACTACGTCAATGTTAAAAACACAACAAAATGTGAGAAAAAAACGGCAATTTCATAGTTAATTATTATTATAAATGCGAAACTGTGTGAGGATGTCTGGATGTTTGTTACTCTTTCACGTAAAAACTACTGACCGCATTTGAATGAAATTTGGCACACAGATAGTTTATAATTTGGATTTATTTTATTTTTATTTTATTTATTTGGCTCACCAACAATTGAATACACGGCTTCAAACATATGAGATACATTCAATAGAGTCACAGACAAGTGTATCAACCTCTTACAGGTAAGCACATCATGCACTACTTATTTGTCGTTGAGTGCCTACTTAAAATCAGATGAGTACCTAACTACTCACCGCACACAACTATGGTTTTTTAATACATAATTTAAATTAAATTAAAATCGAATAAAATGAAAATGAAAATCACAGTCAGTATCAGAATTAAACTCGAAATTAAAGTCAAAATCAAAATTAAAAATTAGAATCAAAATCAAAATCAAAATTAAAAATAAAAACAAAATTAAAATTAAAATTATAAAATCCAAATTAAAATCAAGAATCAAATAATTTAAATTAAATTTAAAAAATAATAATTAAATTAAACATACATGCACTATAAAAAAAAAATATATATTTTACAAGTTTTTATAAATAATGGTTTTGAACCTACCAAGTGAGTCAGAGTGCACATCTACGAGATCGCTGCAGCTGTTTAATAGTTTACATAGGCGGGGAATAGGCGAATTAGCACCAAGTACGGTTCTGCGAAGAGGAGGACGCAAGGGGGTAATAGGAGCTCGTGGACTTTTCGTGGGCACGCGAAATTTGATCCTACTCAATAACTGGGGACAGTCAATTTTATGTCGCAAAATATTAAATAAAAATGATGAATCCAATAAATCTCTCCTATTCTGTAGGGATATCATTTTGAAATGCAAAAGTCTCTCTTTATATGATAATTTCTTTTTAGCTATCCCGGAAGAGTATGCTAAATGCCACAGAAATCGTTTTTGAACCCTTTCCAATCTTAGTGCATGGGTGGCATAGTGAGGTCTCCACACTGTGCTGCAATATTCTAACGAGCTGCGGACCAGACTATTATAAAGCAGAATTTTAGTTTTATCGCGTCGAAAATAGGTTACATTTCTAATGACAAACCCAAGCATTCTTGAGGCTTTTTTAACTACAGTTTCAATACATAGGATACGTTTTATCGCGGTAGTAGGATCCCGTGACACAATTACCGCAATCTATATAAGCTAGTATTTAATAAATTGATGGCATCAATAGTTTCGGTAAATTATTTCGTAAGTTTTCAACACTTATTTGCAGCAATAAACTTTTAATTCAAAAATAAATGGCTCATTCATTTTCTATTTAACCGTTCGCGCAAATAGCGATGATGCCACAGAATCATGAAAAGCATAGCTGTATGAAATCGACAGAGTCATTGACCCCAGCTCAGTAATTAAAAAGTCATCAATGCACTCGCGTCATACGTCTGCTTGTGGTCGTTTTGATGGCCACCATAAAACTATTTCGCAGTATTTGTTCGTTCACGGATTTTGTTTGTGAAAACGAAATTGATGATCACTGAAAAAGTGTTGTGTAAACAAACAGTAGTTTTCGACGCGCAAAATAAAAACCGCGAACCTAAACATTGTTTGAGCTTTATTGGTGGAAGCTGAATGTTCGTGCGGTTTTCACATAACATCACGCCTGTAATCCCCGAAGGGTTAGGCAGAGGTGTACCTAATAGTACACCCACATTTCGCCAGTTATGTTCAAGTCGTATGTAACAGGGGGCGAGCCTATTGTCATGAACCGACCACAAATTCGGACTCCTGGCTGCTACTGAGAAATTCCTGATGGAAAAACTCATTAACAATTTTCCCAACCCGGGAATCGAACCCAGGACCAGAAAAAACATGTCTTAAATTCATGCCTTTGGTATGAATTTCTTAAACACTTTTGCACTCGTACGTTTTGGATTTATTATGTCTAATTACAGGGTCCACATTTTTTATTTAATTTTAAGGTTTTTTACACCACTTATTTTATTTATTTATATCTACAAAACCGTAGTAATGGTTTGACAGTGGGGTCGGTGAGCCTCCTTACACTGATTTATAAATTTATTTATAGGTAGCACTTTTTATATATCTATGGGCCAAAGTTGCCTTATTTACTCACGGTAGAATGTAAATAAAATAATATGACCTAGGGTGTGTGAACGGCCTATACGCCGCCCTATATGTTCTACAGCGCAAAGATCTGGCTCTTTATCTAAATTAGCACACAAAAGATTCCCAACTAATCCCTCCATAGTCCTCTTGTTTGCCCGTTGATCTTTACTACAGTTCGTATATCCTGTTCTTTGTAACATTGTACTATAATTTCCGCTAAGGACGGGTAGGAAATGTGTCGTGGAAGCTCCCGACACCCTTTTTGTATCACAGTCGTGAGGCGACTTCTTTTTGCTGTATTTTTCTTCTGTTACATAAACTACTCAGGGATAAGCTTGTGTATCTTTTAAAGTAAAAATCATTATTCATTTTTGTTTGTAAACAAATTATTAAGGGTGTAAATAGACCCTTAACATATCCGACTTGGCACTTGTTCTCCCCGAGGTTCCCATACCTGGGAACCTTCTAGTTACGGAGATGTTATTATTATTACGGTCAAAGTTCCAACTTTTTCACAAGTTTTTTTTTTAAATACATGGTTTTAATGTAAGATTTTTACTTTAAACACCTCCACGACCCCCGTACTATTTAATCCATCCATCAGCACAATGCTTTGATTGCGTTATATCGAGTCCTACCGTAAAACGTGATTTTTCGCCCCAAAAAAAAAAGTCGTTTCCCAGCAATAATTTTTGCGTAAGGTTACTTAGTTTGATGTACAGAATGCTTGGTTGACGGCTTCTTTATTCTATTTTCACGGTCTGTTTACACCCTGTATAACGTCTGTTTAGACAACGTTCACTTGGTTCGGTGAAGGAAACCATCGTGAGGAAACCAGCATGCCTGAGAGATATTTCTTGACAGCGTGTAAAGCCAAGTGAGAGGCCCATGGGCGGCATAAAAACTCTGACACCAGTCACAAACCACACATTAAAGAAAAAGAGTCTCTTTTCGAAACAAAATCAAAACTATTGTTAATTGCAGTTTGAACAAACATTAAAGTGATTAGTAGTTAGCTAAACTATCCTATCTAATCTAAGAGCCACTTCCTTCATAATCAGTAATAACCTAATTTTCTATTTGTTTATTAACAATATTAGTTTTACTTTTCATTTAAAATGTTAATAATTTTATTTTGCACATTAAGTTTGGAAATGAAAATCAAATCGGCACCAAAAAAATGATCGTTTCTACTAATCTTTTTCTTAGCGTGTCGATGGCAATCTAAATTTTGTCAGCCCAGAACTGAGCTACTAATTTGGCACTTTCGGTAGCGTCCATCAGTTCCTCTAGTGAATTATTTAGACTAAAACAAGTCTAACGAGAATATGTAATAAAATAAAATAATGTTCCAATTTATTTGTTTTGAATGTTATGTTATTGATTTTATTGTCTGTAATATTAATTTAAGAACACATAATCGCAAAATAATAACAAAAACTTTCTACTTCAAATGTACGCAAACTTTTGACTATTATCGTGTTAATTACTTCTTTCTATACCTACTACTAAAAAGAAAAAAAAAAGATCCTTCAAGATTTAAAAATAGAACAAAGTCAATTACTGATCCTATTTAAAAAAAAAACTCAAATTAAACAAAGTGACCATTATCTCTTATCAAACGGAAAAGAAAACACACACAGTGGAAAATTATGCAAATCGCGATATATTTAATGAGAAATCTGATTCATATCAAGGACTTATTACTTCCTGTCGGAGAAGGGACTAGTGTGGTCCCATCTAAGGGTAACCAAACTACATCAAGCTATACTATACAAGGATCTTTCGGCGCTCGAGTGATGTTCATGTGGAGGGATGATGTTAGTGAACATTTTGTGAACACATAACATGACGCCTGTAATCCCCGCAGGGTAAGACAGAGGTGTACCTAATAGTACACCCACATTTCGCCATGATAGCATTTCATTGGAAGATGGATTGACGGATTTAGGAGCAGAAAAGTCATGAAGTCTGTCACACTTTGTCTGCCACATAATGTGGAATACGGAGAACCGAGTTTTAGAGTGTTATGGCACAATTTGAAAAAAAACCTCTAGCAGTCTTCAGGAACTAGACAGCTAGGGGAGGTCTGAAAGGCGATAACCACGCAGTCCCTTTCATCCCTCCACTTAGGGTTGCAAACTAATAAATGATAAATTATTGTAACTTTTGTAAAAGTATAATAAGCAAGTTGCCAATAAAACATCACCAAGTCAATGGGGCTTTAATTTCACCAACAGCAACCCTACATTGTCTAACTGCAGTAGACTGCTATGATAATAGTTGGTTGAAAAATTAATAAATAGAGCATAACAAAGGATCTAGCGCAGCACAAGCGTAACATGGCGTAGCGTAGCTTTATGTTGTTAAGGTACCCGGCACGTGCTCGGTGACGCGATGCGTCGTTTGTAAGCGAACTGATTCACATCGTTAACTTTGCTTGTTATAACTTTACGTGTCTCCAGGGTGCACGGAATTAAAATTAACTCAATAGAATTACTAAGGGATGAATATTACTTGAGATATGAATTTCTGAGTATAGCCGAGATAGTGTGTAATCATGCGTGAAAAAATTGTTACAGATCTTGTTAAATTAATTAAAGAAATCGTTGGATTGTGTTCATCTTAGGCATACTTACAAATAATAAATATTGTTTTTGAAAGAAGTGGCGAGATGACTTGGATACATACCGTGAGGGTTAGTTTCAGGCGTCGCGGGATAAAAACTCCTGGCAGGACATGGGAAAAGCGTCTGCCCAACAGAGGGACAGAAAAAGCTATTAAAAAAAAAAAGAAATAAAGACCAAAAGCCGGATGGGGGAATGGCAATCAAAAGATCGTGGACATGACCTGGTTGAGATTTTCGCAGACCCGGGAAGCATGTTACAAAATAAAAGAGGTCTATACTTAGCAATGGGTTTAACATGGCTATCAATGACTATGATGATTTAGTAAAAATAAATACGTAACAATATAACATCAAGCCTGTAATCCCCGAAGGGTAAGGCAGAGGTGTACCTGATAGTATACTCACATTTCGCCAGATAAGTTTCATCATCATCATCATCATTTCAGCCGAAAGACGTCCACTGCTGGACATAGGCCTCCCCCAAGTGTCACCACATTGACCGGTCCCGTGCGACCAACGGGCAGATAAGTTGGACTCCCATGAATTAGGGGGCGAGCCTTTTGAGTTTTGCCATCAACCGGGCACACATCTAGATTCCGTGGCTGTTACTAAGAAATTACTTATGGAAAAACCCAATAACCTCTTATTCAGCAATCACGCTTCCGCCCTCTAGACCAATGAAATAAATACGTAACTAACAAATAACAGATTTACCATGGTTCATTAAGCACCAAGTAAAATGTACTCGTTCATTAATATGCATTCGAAATGCAGTAAAAAATGCATGATCGACTTTATTTTCAAGTTCAATGTCAGGAGAAGCGTGTGCAGTTGAAATACAAAGCGAATTCTCCGCCCAGCTCATCACTCACTGCCAGCTCCAAGATACGACTATTAAGACAACGCGCACCTTACGTGGCAAGTTTTAAACATAGTTCAAGCAAAAGTTCACCTTGCCTTTTTATCCAACTACGGCAAAGTCAAAAGGAAGAGTTATGATTTTAGTTTCTATGTGTGTATGCATGTATGTTTGTATTTACGTATGTTCCTCCGTAGCGCCTAAACTATTCATCCGATTTTGATGAATAAGGTGTCAATCGATTTGTTATTATGATCCGGGTAACATAGGCTACATTTTATCCGACTTCAATAATAGGTGGTATCGATTTTACCTTGTAAACCCCGAATTTAATTAGAGCTTGATTTTTCAGTAGTCGGGCTTTTTTGTTGTAGTAAAACTACAAAAAAGGCTAGGCAGATGATGATGATGATGAAAACCACACAAATTCTTGTTACCTGTGAGTGTAAGAACTTGGGAACCTGATAAAAGTTTCAAAAAGAAAGGGGTTTTTGAAGCAGAATTTATGTTTTTTTTGCGTAAGAATAAAAAGCTTTGTGAATAAATCCAGCATTAATTCTCAAGCAGATAATAAGATGCCAAAAGCCCCAGACAAAATGCCACATTACTCAAACGCGAAAGTAACAGATACATTCCATAAATTATCACTCAAACATCACAAAGATATTCTCACAATGAAAACAAATTGATTAACGGCCATTTGGCCTTGCTCTTTGTGATACACTTAAAAACTTCCGCATACACCCCAGGCTTTGGAGCGTACATCAAATTCTCGAAAGTTCTCCGCGGGATAAAGGCATTCTCGTCACGAAACCGCCAAACCGCTTGACTCATCCAGGGATAAATTTGAATTCTTAAGACGACACTTTCTGGAAAATGAAGGAAGTCTCGTACCCTAGCTTATTCTCGGGGCTTTGGTCGGAAATTACACCACTGAAACCTACTCATCATCTGCCTAGCCTTTTCCCAATTATGTTAGGGTCGGCTTCCAGATTAAGGGGATGCAGCTGAATACCAGTATTTTACATGGAGCGACTGCCTATCTGACCTCCACAACCCAATAAGTACTGGGTACTACGGTACCCCTTGGCAAGACTAGTTGTCAGACTTTCGAACGACTACCAGCTGTTACGACTGTCAACAATCTACAAATGACAGCTGGGACCAACGGCTTAACGTGATTTCCGAGGCACGGAGGAAACTCGGTATCTAATGGGTCCCCAACCCATCCACAGACCAACCTAGACAAGCGCGGCTTAACCTGAAAATTGATCCGAGCAACTGTGATTATTTGGCCACGAGTTCCTCCATCGAAACCTACTAATGGGGTAAAATATAACCTTTTGTCCTAACTGAGGCCATGGTCTATCTTTGTGCCAATTTCCATCAAAGTCCGTTCAGCAGTTAAGGCGAGAAAAGGTGACAGACAGATAAGAGTAACTTTTGCATTTATAATATGAGTATAGAAGCCATACTCGTAAGAATAGAGGCTTAGATGTTTTCGCATAGATCATTCGGGAAGGCTCCGTGAAGGTAAACCTGTGATTTAGTTGGGAGGTGTCTCCTGCCTCTCACGGATCCAGATAATCCCTAAATCTAGGTAGGTAAGCTAGAACCTACCTACCTGAAATTGTTTTCGGAACTATCGAGATTTTCGGCGTTAACTTTGAGAGTGAAGTAAAGTAAACACTGGGATGTATTATAATTATTATGATATAATTATGATGTAAAATATGAAGAAATATTTGAGATTTCTTTGTCTATTTTTAGCATTAAAATCCATCCAGATACCATTAAAATAGATGGACAAATTTTAACACAGCGTTCAGTACGTCTAACCAAAGATATTCTAGCAAAAAAAAAACTCTGATTAAAATGATTTTATTTTGACCTAAAATCAATGAAGTAACCAACATTTCTAGTGTATTTTCGTTAGCTGATTTTTTTTCTTGTAAGTATCTAGACGTTGTTTTTATTTGTTTTTACCATTGTCCTTATTTTGGTGGTCTAAATGATTTAGTCCCAAATAGTAATGATTCCTAAAACTTTGTCCATCTATTTTAATGGGATCTTAAATAACGTCATGCCTGTAATCCCTGAAGGACTAGACGTAGGTGTACCTAATAGTACACCAACATTCGCTAATTATATTTAAGTCCCAGTAATAGGGGGCGAGCCTATTGCCGTCAACTGGGCGCAAATTCAGACTCCGTGGCTAATAATGAGAAATTCCTGATTAGCCGGAATTCCTGTAACTTAATTATACCAAATTCCATTGCTCATGTCTTTTCTGTAACAAAAGTGGTCTTGCTCCATCGCGGAACAATATTAAACTGGTTTTATGAAATCTTAACCTATAAAACAGTATTAGTGATACATGAAATTTGTTCCCTTTACATTTGCGACTTTCTGTTATTTCAGTAGTCTGACTTCCCTGTTCATTGGTTTCACAATAAAACACAAGAAGTTGTGTGTTTTGTGTGTTGTGTTGTGTTGTGTATTGTGTTGTGTGTGTGTGTGTGTTGTGTGTTGTTGTTGTTTTGTTGTAGTCACAATTAAATTTATAATACGAAAACTCAAAGGCCGGGTTTTATCGTAAATAAAAAAGTAGTAATACAGCTTATAAAGACAGAAATACAGATTATTATATCTAAGTATTACTAAAAAAATATACTTAACTAGCACACGAGGCAATGCTTTCTGTCTTTGCAGATTTTTTTGGAAACCTTCCCTGACGTCTGTAGAACAACTGTGCAAAATTTCATCAAAATCGGTTCAGTAGACTCCCTATCTATAGATTTCGAACAGACGAACAGACATTAATTTTTATATAATTATATGGATATAATAAAACGATTCTATTAAGATTAGCGTTAACCTTTAAAGATGCTTTGATTTAAACGTTATCAGCAATTCTATCTTAATCGGTATCATAGCTAAAAATCTGGTCGTAAAGTGGCCAAAATGGGTCTATAATCCAATAAAAAATCTAATTTCAATCTAATATAAAATCACTTCACTTAATTCAAGCATAACTATGTATGCCATCGAAGCACAAAATAAAAACAATAAAACGTTCAATAGTCTCGTTGAAATTTCAAATGCAGCCTCATCCAACAATAACTCAATAAAAATACCTTTGAGTAAAAATGGAATTGTGCTATTTACTTAGTATAACAAGATTTGTTACGAGTATGAACGTAAGAAAAACTCTTTATTATACAACCCACGTTTACTCAATCATGTTTATAAAATGGTGTAAGAAGAATTTTAAGTTTAAGTAACAGTAAAGCTTAAGCCAGCCTTGGGAAATGGGAAGACATGTCCAATAGTAATTTCGAATTTTTTTTCGTTCACTCTCGTTCGTTTTATGTTCGATTTGACCTTCTTCCATATAAAAAGTTCATATATAATATTTGATTACACTTCCGCCGTTTCATTCATAATTTTTAACTGGTTGGTGATATATTGAATATCAATGATTTAGTGATTTACCGTTTTCACGAGTATTGCTTTATGTTGTTTATTGGTGGGTAGGGCTGGTTTTGAATTCGATTTTAAGGTTAATAAATTTTAAGTTACTTTAAATTTAAAGTGAAAGTCCTCTTCACAAACTTGAAATTTAATATTGTAAATTCTTACCATTCATCTTCTTCGGCCTGGCCTTTTAACAACTGTGTTGGGATCGGCTTCCTGTCTAACTTGTTGCAGCTACATGCCAGTATTTTGCATACAGCAACAACCGATCACTTCCACAAGGCAGTTTTGGGTAATACGATACCCCTTTGGAAGGACTGGTTTCCAAGGGGTATCGTTTTACCCAGAACTAACTGGGTTGTGGAGATCAGATAGGCAGTCGCTCCATGTAGTATACTGGTATTTAACTGCATCCAGTGAGACTGGAAGCCGACCCCAACATAGTTGGGAATAGGCTAGGCAGATGATGATTGTAATATTAATAAACTTTAAACTAGAATATCGAGTACCATAACTGCTCTTCAAATACTTTCCTTGTTTAACATCTAATCGAAAGTTACCTCGCTTCTATTTCTGATATTTTCTCACTCGCACGTGTCACACTTGTATTGTGGGCGTAAATCATTAGCAAAGCTTTTATCGGAACTGCGCGGGCGCAAGAAAACCGTTAAATTTCAAACAAGTGTTGATTTTACCTATGATACAGGCTGTTTTGAATTTGTTTTTAGTCAGAATCGGGTTGTGTGGGTAATTTCTATTGATAGTTGTTATCATGACAGACCATGTATTTTAAGAATAATGTAGTAGAATTTTAATAAGTCAAAGGTGTTAAATAGTATTGAGTTTCCACACAGCTATTTAAATGTACCTATCTGACCTGAGTATTTTCCAATCTATCCTTTTTAGCCATTTCATGAAAAGTACCATTATGTTTCTGCTTGTAATCCTATAGATATTATCAAAACTTTGAATTTTATGTCAGCATACGAATTCCCATTAATACTCAGAATCATTTTCTTTGAAGAACCATGCATCCTTTGGTTACATATTATTATGATCTTTATTTCTATAAAATGTATCCTCGTTAAGAATATATTAAATTACACACTCTGTATTAATAAACATCACAGATACAACTTTGTACGACACTACATATGACGTCAATTACAAACTTTGTAGCAGCTGACATGACATGACTTCTATCATATATTTTATGGTCAGTTAACCAAAGTATCGTACTCAGAACTGGCTTTGACAATATTGCTAAATCAAACTGTTGTTGCACTTCATATATTCTAACACCGTCCTGAAAGTCATCGTCTGGCTATGCGCATGGGCACACTTTTATGCAGCATGCGTCACACTCACTGATTTGTATGGGACTGTTATAGTTTAGTTATGACAGTGCGCAGCTTTTTATGAATTGTAATTGTGAGAGGGTGTTGTGAGCTGGTGGAATGTCCTTCTGAAGGACGCTTTAATAAGTTATAGACTCATAGAATTACAATGGTCTAGCGATGAGATTGTACTTTATGTTTATATTTTACCAAGCAACCTTATTATTACCCTATTTTACATACTCGTATTTAGGGCTATAGGTCGTAGATGCATTCCAAACAACAAGCTTGTTTCTAAATAAATAGATAATAATAAATTGTTGTTAACATTTTTTTTTTTTTTTTTACTAATCTTCGATGGATGTTGCTTGTCCGACATAAACGTTATTTTTTTTATTTAGTATAATTTTAAATCTACAATTATTAAAATTGAAAATACTGCGGTACTAATTGTCTCTAGTAGTTGCTAACGAAATGCCGCTGACCACCAAAGAAAAGAGATTGTTGAAAATTTATAATGGAAAAAATTACAGTACAGTTTTTGCCTTTATAAATTAACTGTTTATGTAATTACTGTTTTTAGAAAAATATGAGTAGGTTCTAATACGTATGTAGGTACTACCGAGTTTGCTGACGGTCTGCCACTTTTCACCCTTAAGCACTAAGTTTTACGGTTGATCGTCAGTAAAGTCGGCAGTACCTCCCTTCAGTACCTTCCTTCATGTTCTCTGCCTTCAGCACCTAGAGTTTCAAAAGTATACAGACTTAACGTTAAAATGTTTGTTCTTAGGTGCATATCATAATTTAGCAAATCATCTAATATGTCTACAAAACCGGTATCCAATCAATAAAATCGAATTAATCAAGGTTACTTAAAGAAAAATTTAAAATAGTTCCATTGATTCATACCGGGAGACGATGTTTCCCGTCTGTGACGCGTCCCCATTTCCTGATACGAGTTCTACAAAGTATTCAAAAGAACGTGACGTAATTATGAAGAGTTAAATATACCGTGAAATCGTTCATTAATTGTCTTGGTTATTGTTGGAAACTGACAGGAGAGATGAGAATAGAACGAGAACACACAATTTATATATATTTTTTTTAATATATTTTTTTTTTATTTGGGACACAGGAGATTTTTTTTATTTATTTAAAAGTTTTGGAAGACTGAATAGTTTCCTTCGGAAATTAACCCCAAAGAGAACCCATAAATAGAAGGTCAGCTCAAGCCGGAATTAAATAAGAACTTCCCGTATAAAAGTGCCTACAGATTTTTTTTGATTTTTACCAATCAACGCGCGGTTTTGTTTAGTACTTGTTCGCCAAGAGGAGCAGGAGTAGTAAGGTACTAAAGAAAACATGTGCTGATGTAAAGGAAAATTAGCACTACATAATAATTTCACATTACTATATCCTATATCACACACTCAACGATCTATAAACCAGATAATAGACGAAACAACATCTATAAATGTCGTCCCACTGAAAATCAATCTAAACATTGCACCGAGCGCGTCTATTATTGTCACTCCGTATATCTCTTCGGTCGCTAGCACATTGCCCTCATTCATAATTAGGTAACGTGTTTAAAGATGCGTTTCACTAACTACGATAAGCAGCTGAGTTGTTACTGTAAAACCCAGTTTTACTTTATCAGTTAAACTATGCAGTTGATATATTGTCACTTAATTAGGTGCATCAAATGAGACAAGAGAACGTTAATTTCACACTTTAATTTATAAGGGCCCTCTAATTAGTAGGGGACTAATAAAGTGTGTTATTTATTTCCGTTTTTTTTTACTGGTTTTTTAGGCGTCTCTAACTTGTTCAGTCGTTATAATTTTAATTTTAGATATAATTGTGATATCATTGTCATTGAAAACTTTCTTATCAAAAACATGCTTAAACTATTCATTGAATACTTTTTTTATTTCAACACTGACAGATTTACTCTTACCACAATACTTATAATTAACGATATTCCGAAATTTACTGACTGTTAACCGATTGTAAATTTTACTATCCGGATTATGTACACTTTTGAACCGTAGTATAATTTGAAATCCGAAACCGTTAAGATAACATATAAAAAGACAGTGGGTGCCCATAAAACAGTGATAATTTCTGTAGGAAGCAAAACACGTATTTCACAGCATAATATGACCAATTAGAAACGGTAATAAATTAAATATCCGATATATTGGCGCGACGCAATATAAACGTGCAGAGTAATGGCGTTTACGCAACAAATGCGTGACTTTAGCAAAATGTCAAAGTTTTATGATACAAAATGCATAATAATATTTAATATTGAAATACTGCCAATGGGGTCACTTTTCTTTTTAGATTGCTAATAGATAAAGGAAAACAATAATACATAATTATTATTATAACATGACATAAAAAGATTAAGTTTCAAATTAAGTTCTCCTTCAGTTCCATTATTCTTTTCAATGAAACGAGTTTGACTTGATAAATAAGATTTTCTTTTTGTTCTTCTGTAGCTACTGATGATTCACTATCTTTTTCAATGATTGTAAGAGTATTGTTTATTTCTTCGCCACAATTCTTTTCTAACAAATCAGTTCATTCAACCAAGTCTTTTTATTCTTCGACCACATAATTTTCTTCCCAAAAAAATTTGGGAGTAAATCATCGTCCATTGATATTAACGATGGTTAAATAGTGAATAAAAAAAAAAAAGGTTCGCTAAGGTCACAAGGTCATTCACTGGTTAGGTTATTTTGGTATCGTCTGATTTGCACGTTCCACGTTTGATGTTTATTGCACTTGAATGTTCATATTTGGAATGCTCTTGAGATTGCTTACTTATGTCTACATAAGTACTAATATCAATATCAAGTAGTACATCAGTGTAAATTTTGTTTTTATTGTGCAGATAACTGAATTTTTCGTTGGACTATAAAGTTGTCTTTGCAACCAGGTTTTTCTAGTGGAAAATTATCATCATCTGCGCTATCTTTCGTCTACTATGTTGTGGTCGGCTTCAAGTCTAACTTGATGTAGCTGAATACCAGTATTTTACAAGATGTCATCAAAAACTGTGGAGAAGACAACATTGATTTTATCATTGGGTATTTTCTGTTCAGTATCATAACTTTTAAGCAATATAATAATTTTCTCATAATACTAGGATTCCTGTGAACTCCTCAAAGTCAGCTGATCAATCCGCACACTTATTTGCATTAACATTCTTGGCGAAATGGGAATGGGAAGTTAAACCTCTTAGGACAGAGTCTAAACAAATTTTGACGAGTCGATAAACATTGCTCAGTAGTTAATGTGCTATGACTTCGCGATCTGATGCAAATTCTCGAATAATTGGAAGCACTGTGCCTTGTCTAGTTTACATTCTCTAATTTATCTGTCTCTGCGTCATCTTGCGCATTAGAACCATCGCTCGTAAAAAGTCTCTTATAAAGATTCTGGTAATAATTACCTATCCTACTAAAAGTATTTTTTCTGATTGTCTTGTTGATTAGTAACCAAAGATTTTTTAGTTTTAATCAACATGACTCGATTGTTGCGTAGACTGGGGACGACTTCTAAAAGAAAAGTTTTAAGGAAGTAGGTATGCAGCGCCTATCCTAAATGAATTGGGGTAAGGGCAATAGAATGATGATGAATCATGATAATAATCATCGTAACATCATCACGATGTAATCACCGAAAGGTTAGACAGAGATGTAGGTACTTAATAGTACACCGAGATTTTGATAGTTATGTTTAAGTCATATTTAATGGGGCGAGTCTATTGCCATCAATCGGGCACCCAATACGACTTTGCCCGACCTAGGAATTGAAATAGGGGGCGATCCTATTGCCATCAACCGGGTACAGATCCGGATTCCATAGCTACTACTGAGAAATTTATGATGGAAAAACCCAATAACATTTAGACACTTTTTTTTTTTTTTTTTTTTTTTTTTCATTTTCATGTGTATTAGTTTATTTTATTTGTTTATAAGTATTAGTATCATTATAAGTGCCTGTATAAATTTTCGATAGCAAGAAGTTATTTTTTATATATTTATTTTGTACCCTATCACAATGTTTTCATATTTAACCCAAAGGTTGACTGGTAGAGAATGCCTTGTGGCAATAAGTCCGCCTATGTACTACTATTGTACATGAAGTTTAAATAAATAAATACATTTTACCCTAACCGGGAATCGAACCCAGGACATCTTGCTCAGAACCCGCGCTTGCGACCACTACGACAAACGAAGCAGTATCAGTTTAGTCAGTAAGTATAATATCGTCTTTCATTTGGTCTAACAATATTTTCTTTTAACACACAGATAATTCCAATGAACTTTGAATAAACTTGACTAACCTAATCGATAAACTAGAATCCTCTTCAAGGTATCGAATACCGGCTACCGATAAGGTATTAGCGGTTGAGTTAGTCACTCCCTTAGGAGCTACTAAGTCGAGTATCGATTTCGCGAAGAAGCCGCGCGGGGCTTGTTCAACCACGCCAAACTTACTTGTTTGTTGGACGAGCCATTTTGTACCATTTTCGATAAACTGTGGTAACGTTAGCGGGTATTTTGTTTTATGTTGGTTTATTCTTTAGTAAGGATAATAAATATCACTTTACGGGAGAGAAATTCTCGAATAGGACTAGAGGAAGGCAAAAGAAACGACGGATGGAAAGATACTGTGTGAAAGATGATATACAACATTATTTTTAGTATATGCGAAACCTGAATACAGTTTATTCAGAATAAGTAACTGAATCGATTTCAATAATTTTTAAACTATGTTATATTTTTTCCCAAAAATATTTTAGAAAGTTAAAAGTTGGACACCGAGCGACTTTAAGTACCAATCGCAATAATTTAGGTACCTACTGCCAAATTATTATTATCAATGAGCTCAAGACGACGCTGGAGGCGCGCGCTGCGTGATGACCACGTTTTTGTGCGGAAACTAGGTAACAGCAAACAAGCTTTTTTTTTTTTTTTTTCGATTTTTCATGATACAGTTTTGAAATTTTGTACATAGATTCTTTACATAAAAATACTATACACGTGTTTCAGGTTTCGCATATACTAAAACTAATGTTGTATATTTGAAAATATGAAGACTCATAGAGAAGTAATATGAAAGAGGGCATGCTGTGCTGACCCCAAATCAATTAGGATACCGGCAAGATAATGCCGAAGAAAAGAAAAAAAAAAGAATCTCACAAATCATTAAAAAAATATAGCCGAAATGAAAACGTCCTAGTTTTTAGAGGTCGGTAAAATCTCGGCATATGATACGCTCAGTTTCATTTCTGTACAAATAATGCGTACTTTTTCTATGGAGCACATAAGTATAAGTTTACTTTTATCTAAAACGTTAATATTTGTGTAAGTACGATGGGATTGACATCACCGCATATGTGTATAAAAAGACCTTAAATAAATAAGAATAAAAAAAACGTAGACATTTTGTAAAAACATCACAATAATTGGGTATGCCTGCCTCTCATCATATTATTTGGATTTATACCTGGTAAATAAACCCTCCCGAAACCCCCCCCCCCCTCACCCTCCCTCTGGCAATAGACCCTCCATCACATAGTACTTAATCATAACTGCCAAAATGTGAGTGTTAAAGGAATTCCTGTTTTTCGGGGCGGAGCGGGAGGGATACTTGTACTGACTAAAACCCATCCATGTTTCTTCTTAGCCCTTTGTGTTCCAGGGCCGCGGTATCTCTTTCGAACAGTCCCGCCACCCCGGCAGGCATCGGCCCTTGCGGACCCCTTCCGATTGGCTGATATCTCTTTGGGCGCGCGTGGAACACGAACGCGCCGTTCGACACGGTATGTCATCATAAGACGAACGGATGGCGAGTTAGCCCATTACTCACCATCCACAGGCCCCCGCCTACGGTGGCTGAGAGCCACCACGTGGCCCCGACGCCCGAGGCGTCTCCTGCGGCGGCTGGGACGTGAGGTTCCCTCTCTCTCACATTCCGCCACCTCCTTCGCTAGCATGACTGTTTCACGCGCAATGAAAGGTACACCTCTGTCTAGTCCTTCGGAATTACAGGCGTGATACTACGAGTTTATCTGTTATCATTCCTAGGCGTCTAGAGCAAGGTCATTTACACGCCATTAATTCAAAGAATCCAATTAATATCCATCCCGCAACACGATGCTCAAGCGCATCATGATTCGAATAAATTCACGCACGCGCGAAAGTAATATCGATTACATGCCACCGTGATTGAGAGATTTTTGCACGTAATTGGTATCCACTTTGGAATAATTTCTCACTTTGGAAACCCACTTGGGAGGTTCTCATATACTTTCAGGGCTTGGAAAAGTCCCATAGTCCCTACTTGAGTATACAAGTAAAGCGCGCAGGTCAAAAATTATCCTACGTGTTCTAATCTAGATCCTGGTCGATCCGTGCGCCAAATTCCATACAAATCTCTTCAGCTGCTAAAGGTTTTGAGAATACAACAGAGAGAGCGAAAGACGGGTACTTTCGCATTTAATAATATTATTATTAGTATGAAAGTAAAGATGCTGATAGAAGTACAAATGCGACCAATTCAACCGTTCCTACTAAAATTTTTAAGACTAGCTGTATACGAAAATTACCCAACGGGAACACTTTAATTGTAGCCTATCACACTCGGGCATAAAGTAGCGTCCCGTTAGTGAAAGAATTTTCTGTATCGGATCACTAGTTCGGAATATTACCCCTACATACATACTTACAAACAAATACCTCTCTACAATATTAGTAAAGAAAATTCAAAACGAACGACTCGACAAAATGACAGTAAATGCCGAAAATTTGAACTGAACTGCGAAAAGGCACTACAATAGCGGCCATCTTTTTTCGCCACTGACAAACGCCACCACTTTGAAAACAAAGGAAAGTAAAACACTCCATTATTTTAGTGCGTACTGGCCGCTTTGTGAAACGAATAAATAGCTGTCGTGAGAATTATAGCAGGTGAAAAATAATTGGTACTAGTGGTTCTCGAATAAAGGATGCCTACTTGTTTCCTTACTGTCTAGACAGGAAGTAGTGCGTATTGTGATTATTTTTTTTTATGTAAGCCGTGACAGCTATGGGTAAGTCGTGGACTGTTGAATGTAAAGGTCGATTCCTCACCGTTGTACAGTCGCCAGCACAACAAATTACCACAAATTGTCTTTCTCCAAATGATTTTAAATCATAAAATGTTGTTGGTTAAGCTCAAAATCGAATGAGAAGTTTGTGGTAACTTAATGTCCTGGCGACTGTACTATGGCGAACCCAGGTTACTTTATGAATTTCACGTGTACTTTGAGGTCCAGATTGGTAAAAAATCAAATTAAATATTTTTATTGTATTTTTAGTTTTTTCGCATTCCTCGATCGCTATTGCCATGGTAAAAAGCTCCAACTACACTAGATCGAAAACTTCTTACTAAAGTTCATTTATTTATTGAGAGTAAAAAAGATCTTCTGTGTGCAGTCCTCTTTACCAGTAAATAACAAAAAGATATAAAATAACTCAGATAAATGTAGGTAATAAATACTCAACATTTACTATAATTTCCGCCAGTTATATACTATGGGCATTATCCGTTGATGACTTACCCTTAGCTACAGGCTATGCGCAAACGCACCTAGTTAACTATCCATAACAACTTATGGCTTATCGATTTATGATTATAGTTATCAGCTGATAATAGTAAGGATACATTACTGGATCCACCAGTGTTTGCCAAGGATGATTCATGAGAATATGTTATGCGCCTAGATGAATATGAATAAATATTAAATGGCAAGCAGTTTCGCAGACGTAATCTTTACAAATCTATACAAACATATAAAATTGAAGTGCCAGTTTGTAATTTCAAAATAACAGCTTTTTTTTTGTTTTTAATGCATATAAAAGTATATACTTATAACAAAAAAAACTTTTTTTTTTTAAATTTTTTGTCTGTCTGTGTATTTGTTTGTTCCGGCTTATCTCCGAAATGGCTAAACCAATTTTGACCGGACCTTTACTATCAGATAGCTGATGTTATAAGGAGGCTACTTTAGACAACGGATTAGGGTTTCGTGCAAATAAAAATTAAACCCGTGAAATTGTTAACAAAATCCGAGTCAAATATGGAAGTAACATTTTTATAATAATTTAGCTAGTAGATAATAAATAAAACTTGAAGAAATAGTTAATACTTCAAATAAGGACCTAAATTTGGAACGGGGATCCAAAAAAAAAAATCGTTTTGTCATCGGAACCAGCGGAGTTTCGCTATCTAATTTACTTTGACCTTGTAGTTGTCGTTATCTACAGAAACTATATTTTATCTAGAATTTCCAGTCAGTGTAACAGGTATTCATAAATATTTCGATACGGTTTGATTTTTAAGGCGGACGGGTTCAATCTTTATTTTATTTAGTGTCTGAACACCAAAACTCACGAAGTTATCACTTTGAAACCAATAGTTATTTGCGACATTCCAATCGTACAAGATCGCCTAGGTGTGATACGGTAGGAATGTGGCAAAATAGTCCTGTTATAATTATTATAATTGTCGTTTATGGAATTACCAATCACAATCTAGAGTTCATTCGAGTTTAATAGGACAACAAGCTGATTGATTCATAGATTGGCAAAGATTTAAATCGGTAGAGGTGTCTTTATTCTACTTAAGTCTTGCAAAAAGTATTCAAATTATCAGCATGAGTAAACAAGACGATACTATTCAAATGTCAATGTCAACGAACTAGAAATGTTATCATTCTTCCACGAGGTTTAGTTGGACGAATCTAGTGATTTAAAAAGAAAAAGTATTTATTAGACTCGCACAGGATAAAACTATAAAATAAAAAATAAAGAGAGAACGAAAAAAAATATTGAAAAAAAAACTGTTGTGTGTCATATTTGTGAAAATACATTATCTTGACAGGCATTTGTTTTATGTTATCATCGTACTAATAATCTTGTTATATTTTTTTTGATAAGCCTAGTTAATGGTTCTTTCATGTAAATTATACAAAATAAAATATCATAATAAAAGCAGTGTCGATTTTATGTGTGCATAAATTAAGAGCGAAAAATAAGTGAGATGTTATCAATGGTAATGAACAAATAAATTAAAATAATTAACGTTATGGAATGCTCCATCTTTCTCTGAGTTTTAAATTTTCTTCCCGTTTAAAAACAATGATTGATCGTTTTCAAAGAACGTAAAAGGTAATTAAATTCTGTTCGGCATGATGTACTGACAACTTCAACAAAAGAATATTATTATAGTTAATTTTATAACTGACATAAGCTGTAGTTTATTTCATTCATATATTATTCTTTCATTATTTATCGATGTATCTACAAAGATACCTATTAGTAGAGATAATTGTTAATGTGTTTTTTGTGGACTCAAACACCGGTACATAAACAGCATTACATAATAAAGTACCTACAGTCGCGATACAAATACAATATTATTTATATATAACATACTATTTATATGTAAATGAACATAATATACGTACGAACTGTGAGATAGTAAACCGCTGCCAAATCCTTGAGGATTATACAGGCTTAACGTTACTTAAGTATAATCTACAAACTTATAGGTATACACATACACACGCTAAGCCGAAGTAACTAGGCTATTATGTATTCTGTTAAAGTTTTCAGCAATATTATAATACAGGGTGTAAATAGACCCTTAACCAAGCCGAAAGGCACTTGTTCTCCTCGTCTTTGTGATCATTTTTTTTGTTCTAGACCATACCTGGAAACCTTCTTGTTACGGAGATATTTGGGTTCAAAATTTCAAAATTTTCACAGGTTTTTTTTAAAATACATGTTTTTAATGTAAGATTTTTACTTTAAATACCTCCACGACCCGCGTACTATTCAATCCATCCATCAGCATAATGCTTAGAGTGCGTTTTAACGAGTCCTACCGTAAAACGTGATTTTTCACCGCAAAAAAAAAAAGTCGTTTCCCAGCAATGATTTTTGCGTAAAGTTACTTAGTTTGATGTAAAGAATGCTTGGCTGACGGCTTTGTGAAGGGTCTGTTTACACCCTGTATGTATAAGCAATCCTTGTGTTGCTAACCGCGACTGAAAACCAACACTGAAAATGTTAAACTAAATCCACGTCGGCTGAAAACAAGAACTAACAATTAGGTTCAAAGACTTTAGTCTTAATATAACAAAAGATGATGTCACAGTTGAACGCACCAGGCATTTCTAAAGCTGACACATGCCTACAAAAATAGTTAACGAAGAAACAAACAATGCGAAAACTTAACTCTTTCACAAAATATCTATTAGCAACAGGGTTCCGCAGACCCATTAATATTCAAGTACACACACACATACACACTTCGTGTAAATGTACATAGTTTGTTGACATAGTGAGGAGCATGCGCAGAGGTGACGTTATACATAAACAATGAATTTAATTTGTCGCAGGCCGACCTTATGCGCAGCCTTACCTAAGGACATGACAGGACACTTAATCTGGAAACTGAATTTGAAACTCCGTTCTAGAACCACTTCGCTAAAAGCAATTTAACTTCAGTCCCTCTCCTCCGCAATATATGGGTCTGTAGGTTATAATGATATTATGAATTTTGATGGCACCCTACAAGGGTCCTTCGAATATTGATACCTCGAATATCGGGAGGGATGACCGATACGGGTCGTTAGTTACTCAAATAAGGGCGAGTCAGTACCCTCAGTCATCAATCATCCTCTCACAACGACTATATTTACACTCAACTTCGATTCAACCTATTTACTTAAATTTCCAACAAAATAATATGAAACAAATATTTACAAACCAACTTCGAAATTAAATTAATTCAAGATACAGATCCTCAATCAAAAATCTCATTAGCGACTTACCGAAAACACTCCATAGCCGGCGGAAATTGGGCCAAGTAATATTTTATAATCATCCTTGATGTGGCGTCCCTTACAACATCTCTATATATCGACGTTCATTCACGTAAACTGTTATCAAAAACACTTTCTCTGTTGCTTCAGTTCGCGCACATCGCACTGTTGATAAAACGAAATAAAAACGAGCCGGCTTTTGTGAACGATTCGACTGTCAAAATCACGTGGAGAGGCAACACTCACACACGCATCACTACTGGGCGCAAGCGGAATACGCTTTTTCGCGGCGAACGCTTAGCGCATGACATTCAAGGAACATTATATTCATGTAGCGGACTAACCTCCCACACTGTTCGTGAAGAACTAAGCGCAAGCAGTCGAGGTGCACGTGGTCCGTAGCTTACGCGACGGCCGCCCTTCCAAAGCGGCGTCCACACACTACGAAAATCGACTTTCGCTCGAACGGTAGACGACACCATTTCGCCCAAAAACGGCACGAGCCGACGAGATGAGCCAGAATATGGGACGTTACACACAGAGTATTTCCGTACTGTCGTTAACAGTGTGCGTACGTTGCGTACATGTACAACGGAAGAGAAAAGTGCATTGTGCTTTTATTTTCGCAAACCCCCGAATCGTGGGTATTCTTTTGTGAATAATTCGATTGGGTATATAATCCGGCAGATAAATCGTTACGGTTATCCGGGGAGAAATTTGATACGGAATTTATTCCGCTAGCGGAGTGAAAAAAAAAGCTCCAGCCATTGTTGTCGAGGATATTGAAAATGTTTCTAGTCGGTGTAACGAATAACGATGGTTTCCTTTTGTTTTGTTTTTATTAAAAGGATTATACGAAACTTAGTGGGCAGTACGTTTAATCTTCCCCTTTTGTTGGGACATGACTTGATCTTTTTAAACGATACCGTGTTTTGTTATTCGAGTTTCTTTTCGCTTTCGTTCTTTTATTATATGCGAGTACAGGCGAATAGAAAAGTTTTAAAGTAAATATTGACGTAACTCGTCAAGGTGTGAATGGTTTGGAAAACATACGCATAATATTAAGCGTATGTATGTGTGACCCGCGGGTTAGTAAGCCAAGCGGTCTTACCTGTCAATACGGGCCATTGTCGATTATAAATAAATATGATGTTTGGTGTTATAATCAATCTTATCTTTGGTACTTTTAACGCGTTACTTAATCGGCTCTTATTCGGTATTTCCGCATTTAATAAATAGTAACATCGGGTGCCATGGATGGAAATGTGTTTAAATATTGTTGCGTTTCCAGCCAGTAATACGTGACGTCACGGCTTGCGGCCACAAGTCCAGCGATTATCGTCTTAAACCGTTAGCGATAAGCACATTTCACATGCCTATGTAGGTGTGTCGAGAAAGATTGTAAATTAGTCTCTCCAAAGATTTATAACAGAAATTAGCATAAACATCTAATTAAATTAAGCTTTAGACCATTTTAACGGTCTTCTTATGTTAAGATAACACTTTGTTAAGATGTATATTTATCACTTAAGCCAGTGATTATTTGAACAAATACATTTTATTGGTCGTAAAATTGGTCACACACTGATAAACAAACTTCGAGCATTGCACGTTAAGTTATTTCAATAATAAATAATATTTCTTAAGCTAGGTATGTAATTATGTTAAAAGATAATTTGTAGATTAAATAAAATATAAGTATTTCTGTTTAAACGGATCAATTCTATTTAAAAAAAATAAGTATAAAAATTGTCTTATTTTGGTTTGTTTCCAAAGATGACTGTCTTAATATTTTATGCCATAAGTATCTACAGTGTGTAATTATTTACAATAAAAATCTCTCTCACTCTCTCTGTCTCTCTTTTCTTCAACCTTTGGCCACCCAATGCTGACTGTAGGTCCCTGCCAAATCTCTCCACTTTTGGCGGCTTTGTGTCATGGCTAACCAGTTTCTTCCGGTCACTTTAATGAGATCGTCTGTCTATCTAGTTGGTGCAATATAAGTTTGACTTATTTATTAATAATTGAAATATGAAAATTAATCAGTATTTATTGAATGATTAAAAAAAATATACAACGTTAGTTTTAGATGCGAAACCTGAAACAAGTGTCTCGTATTTTTATGTAAAGAATCTACGTACAAAATTTCAAAACTGTATCTTGAAAAATCACATAGTTATAAGCTTGTTCTGTTACCTGGCTGTCCGCACAAAAACGTGGTCACCACGCGGCGTGCCCGCGAGCTTGCCTCTAGGCTCATTGAAAATAATAATTTGGCAGTAGGTACCTAAATGATTGCGATAGGTACTTAATTTCGCTCGGTATCCAACTTGTAGCCTTTGTAAATATTTTTGGGACAAATATAACATGGTTTAAAAATTATTGGAACCGATTCAGTTACTTATTCTGAACAAACTATATTCAGGTTTCGCATATACTGAAAATAATTTTGTATATATTTTGGTTTTCAGAACGAATAGAACGGCTAATACAAACCAAAATATTGCAAATATTAAGCAAGTATTGTCAAGCTAAAAAAATTCTTCCGCTGAATTCAAAGCCGCACTGTTACTCCGTATTTACTTTGAAAATTACTTACACCATAATTTCCCTCATAACTCGTTCTTGTGACAGTTTCCCTACGGTTCCTATATTTATCGACATTTTCTAATTCCGCCGTAAACGTTAAAATTAATAGATCACTTTCAGTTAATTACTTAAATAGCTACGTAATATTGGTTTATCGGTGCATAATTTTATTTTATTCAAGATGGCGGTTATTTATTTATTTTATTTATTCGGAAGAACCAACAATTACACATTATATATTACAAAAAAATAGAATATAAGAAGTAATAGTCGTAGTAGTATTTGATCAATAAGAGATGGTTTATTTTGCAATAATTTTTTAAATGCCTCTGCCTACCTGTCCTGGGTTCGATTCTCAGGTCGGGCAAAGTGTTATTGGGTTTTTCCAACATCAATTTCTCAGTAGCAGCCACGGAGTCGGGATTTGCGTCCGGTCGATGGCAATAGGCTCGCTGCCTGTTACATGGGAATTTAAACATAACTGGCATATTCCTTCGGGTATTACAGGCGTGATGTTACGTTATATTATTTTTTTAAATGTCTTTATTCACAAGAATTGAGTAACACTCATCAGCAAAATCCATTTTATAGAATAAATCAATGACTTTTACGAAGAGTACGATTAAAATAATTTCATTGTTGTAACCATAACATGGCAATGTTGCACAGAAATAGCTTGGCTGTAGTTCGATCAATCGCAAATCAGGGTTAACGATTTCACAGTGACAGCAACCATTTGTCGTAGCGATAAAGGAGATTTTTGGGCGTGTGGTTGCAGGGACATATTTATTTATTTAACCATTTATGTACACACAGAAAAGAAGAAAGAAACAGAAAATAGTACAAAGGTAATGCTTTTTCTAAAGAAATCTCATCCAGCAGACCTGCGAAAAGAGACACTAAAAAAAAAAGTAAAAGAAGAAGAGAAAATAGAATACATGCAACATAAAGCAGAACTATTTAAATATAATATACCGCTTATGGTATTACATTGGACGTACTGTCAACCACATGCCCAAAAATAACCAATTGTGTGGTACTGTTTCATGTAAAGATCTACTTTTAAAAATAAGAGCTAATGTAACAATATAAAACCTATTTTGTCCCACTGCAAGGCATATGGCCTCTCTTACTTTTCTAGATTTACTGCCGTGGTATCATCTCTCCATCTCTTTCTGTGCCTGACACGTTGCCGTTTCCTTCAAGTTTGGATCCAGTAAGTGGTTATTTTTGCCAATTGCTTGTTCATCATGCGGCAAATATGACCAGCCTAGTTCCACTTCAATCTAGCGACTTTCAATGATTCGATCCAGAAGTGTGACATCCAGTAGAACTAATTCAGTTCACAGGAAGATGTGTTCTAAGTAAGGAGGACTTCAATCTAGCTGTATTTGTGTTTTGGAGAAGTAGAAGTACCTACTTCATACTTCTCCCTTTGAAGCTCTGATGCAATCCAGAAGTGTGACACCCAGTAGAACTAATTCAGTTCACAAGAAGAGCTGGTCTAAGTAAGGAGGACTCCAATCTAGCCGTATTTGTGTTTTGGAGAAGGAGAAGTACTTCATGCTTCTCCCTTCGACGCTCTGATGCGATCCAGAAGTGTGACACCTAGTAGAACTAATTCAGTTCACAAGAAGACCTGGTGTAAGTAAGGAGGACAATGGCATAAATAAGTACATAAAACAGTGACACAATGACTCATCCTAAATATTTAATTAACGTTCTCTTGAGTTGTAGTTCAATACTGATAATAAAATGATAAATACGGAGCGGAATTTATTGATTTCCTGAGAAATGATACAATAACAAGGATACAACAAGACAATTGCACATTTATTTAGTTGTAATTGGTCAATAAATACAATAAAAAGTATTGTTTCCTGTTCTGGCTTAAATTACGACAAGTTGATAAAAGAAATCGATGAAACAAAAGGAACTTCACTTACGATCAGTATTATAAGATATTTAGACGTGCAAAAAATTGTAGTCTCTAAAATCTAAATAAAGTAATATTATAAAGAGGTTAAGAGTAGCTCGTGGCTAAATAATAACAGCCGCTCGGGTGGATCTTTAGGTTAAGCTGTGCTTGCCTAGGTTGGTACAGACCAACCTAGGCAAGCACAGCTTAACCTGAAACTCGGTATGTAATGGGTGGTCACCCATCCCTGTGGATGGGTGACCACCCATTACATACCGAGTTTCCTCCGTGCTTCGGAAAGCACGTTAAGCCGTTGGTTCTAGGTGCCATTTGTAGATTTTTGACAGTCGTTACCTACGTAGTCAGTGGCCCAAAAAGTCTGACAACCAGTCTTACCAAGGGGTATCGTATTACCCAGTACTAACTGGGTTGTGAAGGTTACATAGGCAGTCGCTCCATGTAATAGTGACGGCAGGACGGAGCGCGGCGCCGCGGGCGCGCCTCTCCCGCCGGCCTCGGTACTGCACTCGCCAAAGGATCTTTTGTAATCTCATGAATGATGACTGTATGTGCTGAAACGGATAAGACTACTTTCTTACTAGGTCATTTAATATACTGGTATTCAGCTACATCCGGTTAGACAGGAAGCCGACCCCAACATGGTCGGGAAAAGGCTAGGCAGATGATGATGATATATAAAGAGGTGAGGTTTGTTAGTTTAGATGTAAGAAGTAATCTCTGAAACTAATCATCCGATTTCAAAAATTCTTTCTGTGTTTATAGATGAGTTTTTCATGCGGAAGAAGGCGCGGGTAGAAGCTAGTTTACAATACTCTTATAGAAGATTCATCTCAGCCGAATCTGTGTATAAAATGATATACCTCAAAAACATTTCCCGGAACACTACATTACCCACTAACCACCACAATAAACAATAAAGCGATCACGGTACCGAAAACCATTTAAATCGGCAAAACAAGGCCCTAATTAGTAATCCACCTAAAACACACAAAATTATTGTGAACCAATTAATGTTCGGAGTTCAATTAACCGTTAAATAGGTAGCCGCAACAGAGAACTCGGCCCCAATATCCAACACCGGGTCACACTATGGAGTAGGATGGTTAGTCTAATTTCCGAAATTCGGATCTAAAATTGCTTTTTGACCACCGACTGACCGCGGGAGGCTGTGTTCTGTATAACAGGATATATTTTAGTAGATTCGCTATAGGGTTGAAAATTATGATCTTTGCGGTTTTTGTTGATTTTATATTTCTACACGTGAAGGTTCAGTCCATGAACTCTTGTGCTCGTCCTTCTTTGTGGAAATCTACGTTTTGAATCGAGCAACTACTTTCAACAGTCAACTTTGTAAAAAGACTGCCTGTAAATGATTTAATTCAAATAATGATCTATTTAATAAGGTTTCATTTATTAACATTAATAGATTAAAATAACCTCAAGTAACAAACTTAACAATAAACTAAAAAATAGCGTCATAAAACTCCTTCTCAACGCTGTCAATTGGTAATGTCCCCAAGAGATGAGCGCTGTTGCCAGTTGCACGGCAACGCTGAGTCTGTGGCCAAGGTAAAGCCAGCTTGGATCACGGGAATGGTCAACTATACATTTCGAAATTTCCTAAAAACCACGGTTCCAGAGTTTGAACCCCAAACTTCTTAAAAATATAGTTACCAATAAGGTTATAGTTCTCCGCAGCCGCAACGGCAGCCCCCGCGCATGATGAGCTAGGAAAATGGGATGGCGCAAGAGTACCTATCGATACAAATGATGCGTCCCTCATTAAAGACCTTTTGCCATCGTCGCGTGCCAAGCCATTGGGTTCTAAAACAGCAGGAAAGCCAACGGTAACAAGAGCTCGTCGGATGGTGTCGTTTAAATTCGCGTGCCCCGCAAAACGGCCCGCACTTCGGTTGCATTCAAATAATTGCTTGAAGTTTGAGGTTTTATCTGTTCTGTGTCTCCGCTTATAGTATTTCTGAAAATAATGGTTCATCAACATTTGCCATAACGATGAGGGAACTTAAAAGTGCCGACGCCGAATTCCACTTCAAAACGGTTCCCATAATTGCTTTAATTTGCGGCAGCCTAAACTATAAAAATGTTGTTTGAGATATGGGACAATATAGTTAATAAGGAATGAACAGACCATTGTGTGAAATAGTTGATGTTTTGAAAGTACCCGAAATAAAATTAGGTCAATGTTTGATCCTATCTAAAGTTAAGGAGCTCTCGGCAAAATAACACTCCACCTCTCGGATCAATCTTCAGATTAAGCCCTTGCTTAGGTTGGTCTGTGGATGGGTGACCACCCATTACATACCAAGTTTTCTTCCGTGCCTCGGAAAACACGTTTAGCCGTTGGTCCTGGCTGTCATTTGTAAATTTTTGACAGTCGTTAAGTGGCCCCAAAGGTATCGTTTTACCCAGTACTAACTGGGTTGTGGAGGTCAGAAAGGCAGTCACGTCATGTAAAATACTGGTATTCAGCTGCATGCGATTAGACTGGAAGCCGACCCCAACATAGTTTTGAAAAGGCTAAGCAGATGAGGCTTGATCCTGTCTAAGAGAGAAGAGCTTTTTACCCTGCTAAGAGAAAAAGTAGACTCTTTTACCAAGAAAAGGTGAAATTGCAAGTACCTAAGGAACCCATAGATAATAAAATATTACTAAATTTTATTTTTAAAGTATCTAACGAACTTAGTTTCTCGTACAGATATTTTCTTCTACAGATGTAGACAGATGATAGCGATAAAAACTCATACATCTTTCAGTTCAACATACAATTTGACTAATCCTAAGCTGCACGGCGTTCCACTACCAACACACCCGAAAAAATACTGTACATCAAGTTGGCACAACTGTAAATGTTAGTAGCAATCAAGCAGTGAAATCTAGCAATGCAACTACAAGTCAATTGTAGACTAATTGTAGGAAACCAAACTGTAGAAGACGTCATGATGTTGCAGAGATGTAGTTACAAGTTGTTGTTAATAGTTTAGTGGCGTTGAATGCTGAGAAACTACTTGGGAAGCATGTGAACTGTCTTCAGGCAATTCGGTTTCGTGAGCTTTGGATGGGTAATTATTGTTGGCAATCATTAGAAAGATTTTCATCTGTTCATCTGTGACCTGTTACGAAGGGATAATCGCTTGCAGTGTTTCATATTTCTACAGTTACTTTCAATTGTTTTGCCATAAGTGTTGATAGATTTATCTATGTTTATCTGTGGAGGCTTATTATTAGCAATTTAAGCATATAATTTTTTTTATAATGTTATTAGTATGTAAGTTTTCCTAAATAATTGTAAAATATAAAAAAACCGGTAGCTTAAATCAATCCATGCGATGGCTGGTTCACGGAGGCATTTTCCCAGCAATGGGACATTAATGGCGACTAAAAACATACTTTTTGAGCTTTTCTTTATCATTATCTCCGATTGTCACTTGATCTAGTTTATGAGAGCTTTCTAAACAAGACAGCTTTTTAACAAAAACAAAGCCACAATTTTCAACAGGTTCTAGAATTAAAATGCTGAACAAAAGTTCATAATATCCTAGATAGATAGACGTACTAATCAATCAAATTATTTTTTTAATCGTTGCACGTCTCTAGGATTTTCTCCTATATCGTAGGTGCGTTTACAAACATTAAAACTCACATTATATAAACAGCCATCCAGCCAGTTATACTAAAACAAAGCACCATCTGTAATAAAACTAAATAAAAAATTAATCAAGCACCGTATATCACAGTAATTTATACTAATTACAGAATACTTATTAACTTTTTTGTCGCCTTGTTTGCAATGGACTGCATCCAATTAATAAGTTCGTACATCAATTAAGATCTGAGAACGGGCAACTCCATTTTTTATTGACAATCCAATATCCTTACTAGTACTTGAATTTCCTTTGTCTGACGAACCATCGTAAGTCGTCTAATCAAGCAGTATCGTGGGAATTAGATAAATAGGTTGAAATCGTTTTCTACTGCTCTAGTTCTGGTCCTTTATTAATGTGCTACAGCTGTCTTCTCTGTGTGTATGGACTTCAAACGGAAGCCGTGACGTCATTTATATCTGTCATAATTAGTACTGATTTGTTAAAGAGATGGCTATCAAGATGTTGATTATGATGCGTTCAGAGATGAGAGAGAAAAATGTTTCTCTAAACATTCTTATTCTTTATTGCACACAAAATTAAGAGAAATACACACATAATACAACAGCTTATGTACAAAGGCGAGCAAAAATAACATTATTCAAATTCATTCACATTTTTAAAATCAAATTAATTTCAGAGGTCTACTGAACAGGTATTCTAACGCCTGAAACGAGATGTTATTTAGAACGGTTTTAATAAATATACCATTTTGGTTATTTTCTTCCGATAACCACAATTAGTATCACCCATAGGAATGAATTAAGTCTGAAACCTATGTTAAAATTCTTTGAATATGAAGTATTTTCATCGTTAGGATTTACTTTATGCTTATTTCAAGCGTTCTAAGCCCTCAGGTAAAAATAACAACAAGTTTATTAAACGAGAACTATACTATTTTCATTTTTTCCTGTGATCATTATCTTAAAACCAAACTCATGTATCTTCTGTAAGTAAAGGCTAAATTTAGCTAACTCCAAGTGGTCCAAACTCATCGTAAAAAACGTTTTTATTTTCAGTCTGCTTCCACAAAATGAGGAGTGACACGTTATCAAAGAACCTATTAGCTCCAACATTCGAGTCTTGCATGGACAGTGTCACGAAAAACCTCTCCTGTGTGAAAAACTGTTTAATTTAACATGGATCAAAAGGCAATTTCATTTTTTATCGACAACCTGAAATTGAGAAATTCATTTTGAAAACTGAGCTTTCAAATTATATTTTGTGTATGTAATGCTGGTCACTAATGAAAATTAATAACCGTTAATATGTTGATTGAAAATGGTACTAAAATTGGTGCACAAAATAAATAATTATTATTACATTAGTAGGATACTTATGCTGATACTTTAAGAAGCGCTTTAGCTGTGTATGGCTAAATAATAACAGCCGCTCGGGTCGATGTTGAGGTTAACGGTTAACCCGCGCTTACCTAGGTTGGTCCGTGAATGGGTGATCAAGTATCAAGTAGCAAAATTATGTCATATAAATGGTACGCATGGCGGCCAATCAAGCTACGCAAAACCAAATAAAGCTGATCTCTCATCGTACGGGAAGCTCATACAAAGCGAAGTCAGGTTATACTGGTTATGTAGAGCTTGATGTACCGCCGTGTGTACAATAACGTTTTTTATTTAACTCTCAGCCATATGAAAATAGTTTTATAATGGTTTTTTATACGTAATTATAACGTGGGTTTAGGCGCAGATTAAATAAACATTTAAATCGTGTAAGGGTAAAAAAAACGTAGTCAGTGTAAGGTTAACTAGTAAGGTTTGTAATAGTTTCTAGTAATACTCTCACATAACTATATTATCATCTTTTAGATGTTTTGTTATGCTGGTGGTCGGTCTATGGTACAAGCTAGACAATTTGTGTGACAATTTATTGTGTTGTGATAAAACTTTGAAAAAAGTATAAGTCAAATGTTTTAATATTAAATATTAATAAATTATTATGCTACACCTTGTATATTCTGCGTCATTGGTTAGTCTCCTTTGAGAAAAACCTCTATGTCTAATCTTTGGTTTAGTCTGTGGACTATACTTCTCTTTTCAACAGTCATCATCATCATCATCAACCCACAGTAGTTGAAGATTGTTGTTCTCCACCATTTTCCCCTTATTCTTGCTGATTAACAGTCTCAAGGACACGATCCCTCAGACAGACTTAAAGTATAGCCCGTTTCAATATTATTATGAAAAAAATAAACACATTTCCGCTCAACAAAAATCGCCACACAAAAATACATTTTACTCATCCCATATTCCCGGAAAATACAACCTCCGATCGCCTCACGTAAATTTGTCACATGAAAGGACGTTTAATTTGCTGTTTCACTAGTTGCTAATTACAACTTTGATTGCCGTGGTTATAGTGAAACGTGGCACGGACAGTTTGGCTCTGAACACCGATTGATACGTCTTTTATGGTCGAAATTTTGATTAGCTTTCCTATATCAACGTCTGTTTCAGGGGAAGTCATTAGGGTCGTCTGTGATTTGTTAGTGGGGTGTTTTGGTATGGTAAATGCTTATGGTTTTGATAATGACGTATTTGAAGACTAGCTGACCAGTGCAACTTCGTCTACGTCACATAAGACAGAGAGAGAGGGGGTTTAGAGAGAGTGGACTGTAGGCACCTATAATACAATTCTAAAAGAGCTGAAACAGTTTTTGTTTTATCCGCGAACCACTTGAGACCACAGAACAACATTTGATAAAATTTTGTATCTACAGTGCGAACCAGTTGTTCCTGAGATTAGCGCGTTCAACCAAACAAACAAACTCTTCTGATTTATTCTATTACTATACAGGGTGTAAGGTGCAGCCCTCCACAAACTGATGGAGTGGATTCAGTATATCATTCTAAGATGACCGGAATAAGAAATTATTTCAGGAATGTTATGGGAATCCAATAAATTTTGATTTGTTTTATTTCCTCATACCCAATGCATCGTTACCGTGGCAAAACGCACGTAGCGAACGGCAAGCGCGACGACAAGTTAGAGGAACTCTGTAGCTAGACAGGAAGTGAACAGCTGATTTCACGCGTCGTTCGTTAGAGTATTTGAACATCCATTGTTACCCGTATTATTTATATAAATGGAGTGCTGCGTACACGGAATGTAATTTTACATTGAAATAAAGGAATAGTAACTGCCAAAAAAAATAAGGCGCAGAATACATACTGTCAGTTTACCCTTACACCCCGTAGATAAGGTTAAGGTTATTAAGAACTAGATGTGCCTAGAAAAACATCCGGGTAGCCGTCGAAAAAAGCTATAGGATAAAATAAGGTTCGCAAGCCAAAAGTAATACGGTCGATAATAATAAACCAAGAGAAGAAAAATTTTCGTATAAAACGGTAAGGATTTACCGATACAAATAAAAAACTAACATAGTAAAGCAGATGCTAACATTAACGATTCAGAAAACAAGCTTTCACGGTTTACAACTAAACTTATACTGTCACTTATCCAGTAAGTCACAGTATAAGTTCAGAAAACAAAATTACAAAACAAGTTGGCTGCAGAAACCTAACAGACGGAAGGAAAGATTAATTCAATTCAATTAATAAAACTGTAATACCGATCTCCTAAAGAAATTAAGAAACACTTTTCTAGTAAATAAACGATACCGATCGAGTTTCAATGATCTCAGATATAGATATCTCAACGGCAAGTAAATGAGTATTTCTAGCAATTACGCTCTCCTCTTGGTTTGTGATAAATTCAATGGAATTCTCTTTGTAAATAAATCCTACCTATCTGGGGATCCAGATAGGTAGTTAGAGGTAAATCCAGGGTTTTATTTTTGCAATAAATATACAGGAAGCAGAAAAGGTGTGAGTCTCTCGGTTTTATTATAACAATAGTTTGTAATGATCATGTTGCAGAGATAAAGATTTCTAGGTGGCCTTTGGACATACTTTAAATATTCATAAATAGATTTAATAAGACTCAAATGGATAAAATAAGGAATGAGTACAGTCACACACTCACCGCGGTCCCGAATTCCACTTATAAATGCAATAATTATTTTTGAGTAGTATTTTGGGACCACAAATAAAACAAACAAAGAAATGTCTTGAGAAAGTACGGTCAACCAAAAGATTTGTGATAAGTATGCACTTTCCTAAATTTAAAATCAATTTTCGCGAGAAATAACGATTGTAACTTGGAGGTAGGTTTTTTTTTTCATAAAAATATGAGTTCCAAAATACTATGTTCGTAACAACATGAAATTTTAATCAGATTGTGTTTTCATATTGGTGCTCGTGACTGTACATAAGAGGAGTCTGAAAGTGGTGCCGGTGACGCGGAGGAATGAAGTAAATGTAGTGAGAAAAGTTTTGAGTATGAATGTAGGCCTTAAGAGTAGGGGAAGACGAAATAAACGAAGAATGAACTGTGCGAAGGATTGTTGTGGTTAAAAAGGGCTAAGGTGACGAGTAACAGAGAAGTATGGAAAAAGAAGACATGCTGCTGGGACCCCAAATAAACTAAGATAAGGGTAGGACAATTATGATATTATTATAACTATAAAACGGGATAATTATCATGTTTTGTTTTTATTTTTGTTTTGTTTTTTTTTTTGTTTTGTTTGTTTATTGTTTGTGTTTGTTTTTGTTTATGTGTTTTGTTTACCGTTTTCTAGTTATAATAATGTTAGTGACCATGCTAATTATGATGTTCGTAAATAGATTTCAAATTGAATTGCAAATTATAGCAGAGGTCCCAAATAAAGTGACATTCAATCAGGGATAGTGGAAAAGTCAAAATTGTTGTGTCCAACATGGTTAACTTATGATACCGAAAAGTGACTTCTGTTGAATCTCATGCAGAAATATTAAAACACATTGTAAGAGATTGCCCTCGTTTAGCCCTCGGACTAAAAATAAAAAAAAATGGAGAATATAGAGAAAAAGAAAAATAATATCTTTTCACTTACATTCTCCTCCTCTACTCCAAAAAAATGCTTAAAATGTTGGGGAGAGAACGGGCCCCTACCTTTATTTTCAGTTTCGAATGATTTTAAATCAAAGCGATGAGATCAGATAATCCAATATTATTTTTCACTCTTCCATTCAACCAAAACACGATGTAGCAATCAAAGTAAACGAATTTTATAACCGAATATTGATGTGCGGAAGCGATTAATCGCTATACATGGTATCTTTAGATGCAATTACATTTTATTGATTCGTCAATCTGGCGCAGTGCCATCCATTGCAACTTTTGCTTTATGGGCTGAAATTCGGACGATAAAATAAAAGTGCATTTGGTTTTTTATCCGGTACTTTTAGGTCGAATTATAGCAATGAAGCTGAATGTGCCGCAGATCTAAACTGAATTCAAGAGCTACCAGTGTTACCATTATATGGAATATTGTCGCTCACAGCTCTTGAACGCCGTTTAAATGAGCTAAATCGCGTTCAGTTACATAAGTGAAATCAGCTCTTACTCTAGTAAGTACTAAGAGCGGATCATTATCTATATGATGACGTCTAGTGGTAACGTCTAAATAATGGAATTATGTTCTATTCAACAGGAAACTTAGGATAAGTTTGGGATACCTTTTCTAGCATGTTTTAATATCAAACAAATTATATGCATTTTAATATCAGTATCATCTGGTACAGTGCCTATCAGGCCACTGTGAAACTGGCCCTTGTTTTTTTTTATTTGTATTTTGGCACAACAATAAAAAAAACATGTTTAAGCCGAAAAAAAAAGTTGAGAAATATGAATACTCATGACAGGAAGAGACCAGTTTCTCGAAGAATGATGTAAGAAATGAATCACAACCTAAATATTTATAAAGTTCCTATTTTTTTCTTTAATGTGGTGTATATTACGTTTTGGCTCGCAAACCACGTACCGCAACAGATTCAGATGAAAATTACGTATTAAAAATTATAAGCGAAAAACATAATCTACGAAAATAATATCCCCGCGAGCAATGACCGTTGACATAAAAATAGTTGAACAAAACATGTTGATAAAATGCTTGCTGGCAGCGCATAATGAAAGCCGCGTAAACCGAGAATTACTCTGCTGACATACGGTTGAACTGTTTGTACATCATAATCTGCGAGCAACAGAACAAACATACATTTATAAACTCACTTTTTTTTTCGGCTACGATCCTTTTTTTTAAATTTTCGGATGGGAAATCATCAAATGACCACTCTGGGCGGAGCGGAGGGGAGTGTCAGACTTGTACTGACTAAAACCCATCCATGTTCCTTCTTTGCCCTTTGTGTTCCAGGGCCACGGTATCTCTTTCGAACAGTCCCGCAGCTCTGGCAGGCATCGGCCCACGCGGACCCCTACTTTTACATACTCCTTACTCCTCATCGATGTTCATGCATTTGGTCGTACACGCATGCCATGCACCGGTTTCGTTTATCATGCACCTGTCCTCTTTGAGGAACATCACCAATAAAATAAAAGCTTTTGGTACAAATACTTACCATTGTGTACCATTTATCAATATTTAATTTGACATGTAGTCTTTACAGGTGGCCCGAAAGTCTGACAACCATTCTTACCAAAGGGTATCGTATTATCTAGTACTAATTCGACTGTGGAGGTCAGATCGGCAGTCGGTCCATGTATAATACTGGTATTTAGCTGCATCCGGTTAGACTGGAAGCCAACCCTAACATAGTTGGGCTCAATAATAGTATTTGTAATAATTTTAAGTTAAGTAAATCAGTAAAATTTTCAACGATCTTCATATTCTCTCCTTATGAACATGTTGATGTATTTCTTCTTGCTATTTTTATATCCGATATTTCAACGTTATTCGTACATTTACAGCGCTTACTTTTCTTATTTTCAAGTGGTTTTTTTCTAAACAAAAGAAAACCTTTGCAGTAAGACAATACTTCCAGTCTTCATTCACCTGCTTTCGTGACATTTATTTCAGTTCTTTTTATAAAATAAGACGTTACACGCGTTTCTTCGTCGCTAACTGGAATTTAATAAAGTTTCTCATGGAACTGAGTAAATAAAAATCAAAGTCTCTCACTTTCAATTCTCTAGTTACTGTGTTACTGTAATGAAATCTTTTATTTCTATGACATGTCTTACATCGCTTTATGTTCGTTTCTCCTTTGTTATTAACTTTAAGGATGTTGGTACATTTTTCATGTTTTAATAATATGATAATTTATTTTGACATTTATTAATTTATTCTAAATCGATTGTGTATTTTATTTTATTTTTGCCTTTTTTTATTTTAATTAAATAATGTTTCTAATGTAATTTAATTCTGATATTTAGGTTTTAGCTATAATTTATGTGTTTGTATTTGTATTTTCATCTATTTTTGTTTTTATATGGGTCTTGGACCTGAAATAAAAGGATTTTTTATTTATTTAATTATTTTTATTTAGATTCTCGTTTTTTTTTAATTATTCTCCTCTTTCTTACTTTAATCTTCTTCTTTCAAAAACTGTTCCCATATCGCGATTATGGCGCTTGCAACAACGTCAAAATATCGGGAGCTCCCATTATAGCCACGAATGGACAGTGTAAGTTTAAATCCCATTTAAATCGTCCAATCATCAATAATATCACCATCACCATCTTTCCGGATATACGTTTAATGGCGTTCTACACAGATACTGAAAGTAAGTACGCCAGTGATAACACTTTGCTCTGGAACTGGTCTGGTATAGAAAGGAGTTTAAATAGAATAAGACGCCAGCTTACACTTACTGGTTTCGTCATCACTGAAATGCGGTCTACTGGTCAAATAGACCCGACCAAAGAAAGCTTCATCATCAGCCTACAGCAGTCCACTACTGGACTAAGTCTCTGATTGCACGCCACTCAGTTCGATTCTCTACAACTCTCATCTAGGTACTACCCGCCATCATCGTTCCACCTAAGCCGAGGGCATCCCACCTTACGCTTTCTGATTTGTAGTGTCCACTCAAGAATACGTCTACCTCATCGGTTATAGTCCATTTTTTTTTTCTATTCTTATCAAGCAAAATCTTTTTCATATCTACATATAACGTTAATGTAGTTTGCAATCGCTACTAAAACTCATTCCTCAAATAGTTTATCTTTTACAGATAATCATCTATTTTTATACCAAGAACTATTTCCGTTCTTCATCCAACATGGAAGCTCAATCAAGAAGCACTCAAGTCGTGAAGTGTCGACTATCGCGCCTAATGCCATGTTTTATTTACTGATTCCTTTATCTCGAGATAAGTTTCTTTTACTGCACTTAAAGGAAACGTTTGTTTGAATACATAGTATTATCTAACACTTTCAAGTTCTTTTGTGGAGACAACGATATGACACACTTCCAGTACAAACTGACCTCTCCTTGATGATACGAGTATTTTTAAACATAAATACTTCGTACTCGGTTGCAAAGTACAATACAAAAAGTACTTGATATTGAAAAAAAGAGTAACGGATAAATACTAGTATCATTTCTGCCCTATATACGGCCGGACTTCAGTGGTAAAAAACCAGTATAGGCTGGCCTCTTATGCTAGTGAAACTCCATACTAGGCTAGGCCAGGCCACGGGTAAGTATTACAACCGACCAGCAGTCGACTGAAAGTAAAGCCTATTCAATGCGAGATCAGCTTATACTGGAACTGTAAAGTTTTAAGTGCCGTTGACTGTACATCAAATATTTTCGTTTTTAGTCTTATGATGACTTTGTTGAAGACTGTGATTATGAGCTGTTACTGTTTCTGTGATAAGAAACGCCATTGTTTTCGAAGATATGAGTTTACTTAAAATCCCAAAAACAAACACTTTTAGGCCTGTGATAAAAGAAAGCTTTTTACAAATATTATCTTTTTCATTCAAACTTGGATTTACGTTGCCGCCGCTTTGGTCTACATCACCATCTTCGTGGCATTTTTTTCTTTTGCTTTGGTATGTTAGAAAAAAAAAAGTATATTATGTAAAAAAAAAACAAACATGAACTACCGGCTACCCTTAGCCCGTAGTCGGGTAAAAAGCATCACTAACATAATATGAAACCGAAAAAAAAAAATAAGTTTTTGTTGGCTGACCAGTTGGCCATTCTTTACAAAAATATGTAAAATAGCAAAGAATTCACTATAAGACCGTGAAATAAATTGCGCGACCTTAAACTTTCGTGACCCTACCACATTTCAACGTAAGTGCGTACAAAGATAGTGTTATTGCTACCGCCATTTGCACAATTTTATGCCCACAGTGCAAGAAACGTAAATATTTATCAGTAATGTGTAAATGTCCATAGTCCATAGATTCTGGGACGAAACTTAAGCATCATCATTTGCCTAGCCTTTTCCCAACTATGTTGTGGCCAGTCTAACCGAATGCAGCTTAATACAAGGATTTTACATGGAGCGACTGGGGATCTAATGTCCACAACCCAGTTAGTACTGGGTAATACGATACCCCTTGTTAAGGCTGGTTGGCAGACTTTCGGGCCACTGATTACCTGTTACGACTGTCAAAGATCAACAATTGACAGCCGCACCAACGGCTTAACGTGCTTTCCGAGGCACGGAGTAAACTCTGTATGTAACGGGCGGTCACCAATCCACGACCCATCTAGGGAAGCGCGGCTTAACCTGAAGATCAACTCGAACGCCTGTTATTATTTTGAGATGAGATCCTCCTACATCCTTTTTAATCCAAACGATTAAAAAGAAATTTAACCTTTGTGGTAACTATATTTTCGAGCCGTTTGGGGTTGAAACTCTGGGGTCGTGGAATCCGAGTGCTGATAGCTTGTTTAAGGAAATTTCGAAACGTCTAGTTGACGCTTCCCGTGACCCAAGGGCTGGCTTTTACTTTGGCCAGAGGCTAAGTGTTGCCATACAACGTGGCAACGCCGCCAGTCTCTTGAGCACATTATCAGCTGACAGCGTTGAGGAGGAGTTTTTTTGCCCTTTTATAGTTTGTTGTTTATTTATTTTAGGTTATTTAATAGTTTTTAATTAATAATGTATTTAGTTAGTTTATTCAAATTAATCCAAACGATTAAAACAAAAACGAGAATGTTTAATGGAATACGTGAAGTATTAAACTTATACTGTCACTTACGTGATATCTTCCGTGATTGTTCATTATTTTGAGCTCCCATCATTATTTTGTTCTTACTTTTGATATTTCGACGCTGAATCACGGAAGACATCCCGAAAGTGACAGTATTAGTTTTAACCCTTGAAAGCTTATAACAGTGTACGTAAAATATTGTCTACCAATCTGGACCATACTGCATCGATCAACAATAACTTAAGCATGCTTTATTGAGTTTCCTTTCTGTTTCCTCTCTCGCTCTAAAAATACCGTTTCCGTCATAATTTCCTCCGACGTTCTATCCACATAATATCCGAACCACTGGAGCATGTCTCTTTTCATTTTTCCACCGACCTTTCCTTTCAAATAACTCAATAAAATGTTCCTATGTTAAATCAAAACCAATGATTCCGAATTTAATCTTCTTCATGTTTCAATTACGATGAATTTGATTTTTGTTCGTAAAGGATCCTCTTCTTTCAAATTTAGGGTATCGTTATGGATTTCCTAAATGTACTTGGCTTGATTATAATACTGTTATGTAGATCAGGACAGATTCAATTCAGCATTTAACAGTTAATGGTTTTTTCTTCTGACTGGCTTTACCTTCTAACGTTTTACATCTTACTGCTGAATTGTCTTCATTTAAGAAGGCATTATCTCGTATTCGTTGAATCGTACATGAAACAATAATTATTAACGAGTTTGATTCTGAGACTTATCCGTACAAAGATTTTGTTATCTTTTAATACAGGGTGTAAACAGACCCTTCGTTTGTACATCAAACTAAGTAACTTGACCCAAAAAATATTGCTGGGAAAAGACATTTTTTTTTCGGGATGAAAAATCACGTTTTACGGTAGGACTCAATGTAACGCTCTCAGAACATTGTACTGATGGATGGATTGGATAGTACGGGGGTCATGAAGGTGTATATTATTTTGATCTTTTGAAACAATATTTTTATTTAAGTTAATTAAGAGTGTCCATGGAGTTTTTTGCCCATTCTTCTCCAAAGAGATCTAAGCTTTGGAATGTACAGTAGACGCTCAAAAGTGCACTACCATGCTAAAGATTATATTGCTATGAACTGTGCGAGCGCGATACAGCAGTGTGTGTGCGTGTGCGTGTATGAGTGATGTCTCAACATTCCACACATAACACACACTAATGAACTGTCGTCACACTACGCGAAATAGCATTATATTTCTGTTGCATTTAGAATACACATCATAGTGATGACCTGTTCTTACCATTGCATTGTTAAAATTCGCGTAGTATTAATATGTGTTGGTAGCTGTTTGGGCTGAGTATGGGTTCACGATCAATGAAGTCTAAGTTCGAATCCATGTTATTACAATGTGTGGCTGTTTTTTGTTTCTTTGAAACCTTAATAATATTTGTATTTTAAGCAGAAAGTCGTATTTATGTTTATTTATAATGTAGTCATGCTTATTATTTATTTTTTATAAGAAGTTATATATTAGATAGTTATTGTATTATTATTTAACCTCATTAATTGATTTTTATTTTATCTTTTCGGTGTTGGAAGGTGGAAATAAAAAAACCATGCTGAATGATAACAAAAATGTTTATTCGTTTTATTTATTTATAAAATTAACAAACTTTTACGAGAATTGTGACGTCACATTCCTACCTAGGCAAAAAAAAGTTCTCTTATCACCGTTCATAAGATGTTTTGTTGTATACCCACTCAGTCAATTCATAATAAGAATAACATAACACGGAAAGGATATTCTAATAACACAAAAATAATTGTTGACACCCGCTTATTATAGGTATTCAGCAGAGTTCATTGAATACTAATATATGAGTTAGACTTTATGAACGTGTTTTTTTTATGTAACGTCACATTGAATGTATTGAGGTTATAGCTTAAGTGTTCATTTTCTTGACGAAAAGAATATTGAAACTAAACCCCAATTTAAGATCATTAAATTTAAAATTTATTTCTTAATTTTTTTATTTTTTTATTTAAGGTTATGTTAATATTACTAAATATTTAGTTACCCGGTCTACTTATTAAATTAAGTATTATTATTTTTTCGCCATAAATTAAGTCTTCCTTTTGTCAAGACTTGAAAGTCTTCTCCTCAGAAAATACAGTCACCTCCCAGTTAAAATCTAAATAATCTCGAGCAAAACGTAGTCTTTTCTCCCTGTGGTTTTGTGTCAAAAATGGTTTTTAGCTGGCTTCCGATGATGTAAACCTTCAGCATGGACTGCATGGCGAACAGTCTGTAATGTAGTATCCAATTGCTCTGCAAACATTATAGTTGGAATGAAACCATTTGTTTCATATTCTTCCACCATAAAACGTCGCTGAGTCGGGTTAATAAGCGGCGGCCTTTCACTTCTTAGACGACTCTTCAGACTACCTTCTTCTTCAAACCTATTTACCCAACAGCTAACAGAATTTCTAAAAAAAAAACAAAATATGATTACACACTTGCAACTAGCAATTTATTTAATAATAAGAAAATCACACACCACAACTATCATCATAATAATTATAATTTTTAAAAATAACTTACACATTTTAAGCCAGTTTCAGTTGAAATTTGAGAAATATTAAGCCCATTTTTACGCAAAGTGACAATATTTGCCCTGTCATCAATACTAATATTAGCTTGCATCTTGAATAAAGACAATCAAACAATACGCTAATCGTAATAATAACACAAACGCTCGTGACAAAGTTCACCAACTAACAACGTCATAACTAACTACTTTGTTCAATCCAGAAGTTTATTTTGTTTCACATTCACCCTCATCTTTTTTGTTAATAATAAGTTCCAACTAATATTTAGAAAAACATATCTCATCGGGTCTAACGTATCATTTATAATTAAAACACAAAAAGTGTAACTGTGTCACTTGGATTCGAACGCAGGCTACACCGTGTGAGACATTTTATCTATAGCGTTAACCGCTAAGCCAGATAGACACATAATTGTTAGTTTGAAATTAAATATCACTAACTTAATACTCCGTCGCGACATGACAGGCTTGTCACTAAGGCAAATATCATTATATCGCACTCTTTCTGACTAGATAATTATGAAAGAGTGCGATATACGAGATCGTGTATGTGTGCAAAATGTTTGTTATGGAAAAAGGTCGTAAGTACGACTTGTTTTGATGCGATCGTTTTGTGAAACTGCTACTGCACTTATGGTCTCTACTGTACAACTACAGTACTTTCTCAAGTTATTATGGCTTGTGACTGTGACTGTAGCTTTACTTCTTTTTGTTTTTTTTTTTGACATTCAAAAGTGCCTGTGATTGAAATAAATGCTTTATATATATAGCAGCAGCCTATAATGTTCCCACTGCTGGGACACAGGCCTCCTCTCTATGTGAGGGAATGGGCTATAATCCACCACGCGGGCCCAGTGCGGGTTGGTAGATGTCACATGTCATCGAATTTTAGGTTCTAGGACATGCCGGTTTTCTCACCATGTTTTCCTTCACCGTTTTGAGAGCAGTGGTGATGAAATAAATTACACAAAGTAATGCGCCTGCCTAGGTTCGGACCCACGACTTACTGCTCGTAAGTCGGGACCGCCACCACTGGGCCACCGCTGCTCGCCTTGTGCAAAATGCTTTGACTTTGACTTTATAAGTAAAGTTAAAAACATGTATTTAAAAAAAAAACTTGTGTAAAAGTTGGAACTTTGACCCCCAATATCTCCGTAACTAGAAGGTTCCCAGGAATGGTCTAAAAAAAAAAAATCGTAATGACGGGGAGAACAAGTGCCTTTCGGCTTTGTTAAGGGTTTTGTTACCGTTATATTCCCTGGGTCTTTGTGCTAGACGTAGTCTTCTTTGCCTTCATGTCGCTGGAACGACAATATTAAACATTTCATTGACCCACGCGACATTCATAATGTCGTCGACATAATGACTCCAAGAGATTATGCTAGGTATTACCTCAAACCACATTGTGTCTTAAATCCACTTCATTTAACAAACTTCTGGTTGTCAAACGTCAGCCAATACTCTCTTCCCCAAGACTCGTCACGAATTCAATTCCTTTCAATTCGAACACTGTCGTAACAAGTTGAGCACCAAAGTCAAATAAAACTTACTCTGTTTGGTAAACTCTAAGACGAGTTGGTACTATGTGAAAGTTAGACATTTTCGTCAGGAAGCACCAGCAAATTGTCACATCAACGACATTTTATTTTTATTATAAAGACGCATCTGAATGGCATGTCGCAGTGTAATGGAAACAGCGCGTAAGATGGTGTCAAGGTGCAAGTCAAAAGATAAAACAGCATTTGTTTCGTCTTTCTCTGTGTCGTCTTTTTCCTCTAGAAGATATACGTTTTACTGCATTGCACTGCAGTTATGATCTTAACACTTATTACAGTGATTTTTTTTTTTTTTTTTTTTTCCGGATGGTAAATCATCAAATGACCCCCCCCCCACTCTGGACGGAGCGGAAGGGAGTGTCAGACTTGTACAGTGCTGATAAAAGAAATCAGTCCAAAAAGCACTTGACAGAGGCCGCTCCCTAGTTTCACCACGACACCTTGTCCTTCGTCTTTCACATCCAGTCTGACCCTACCACCATTTTAAGGTCATTGGGTCCAAAAGTAATCAAAATAAAAAAAAAACAAATTCAAAATATTTTATTTCACATAGGCCTAGAAGGGCACTTATAAAACGTCGACAAAAAGGTGCACGGTTCGGGTTGGTCGTTTCCTATGGAGAAGAACCGGCAAGAAACTCCATAGTTACTCGTTTCAAATCATTTGGTATTACAATATTATCATAGATACAGCATTTGTACTTAAGTATGGGGGGACAGCGTAGGCCCGACAATAAGTCGTTGCTTACTACACAAAAAATGTAGAACAAAATAAAATAATAGCATCAGTAATATTATTGATCTCATCATTGAGTTTCAAAAGACTTGTTCATGTGACTTTCCAATTCTTAATCAGACTCCTTTTCTGTCCCAGATCCATTCATTTCATAGACCTTGATTTGCAAATTTCTTCTGTCCTTCATCTTGACCCGTTTTTGCTTACATCTTGCACCAAGCCACATCACTCGCGATAACATATGTACGAGTGCGAAAGTCGTACTAGGTACATAAGTTTCTTGCGCGAAACAACGCAATTTCGCGTCACTTTTACGTAACACGTCGTTTTATCAAACAACAGCTGCTGGATGATTCGAGCTTTATGAGATTTTTCTTTCTTTAACCCGATGATGATGGAATGTAATGTACTTGTCTTTCTTTGTTCCTGTTATCCCTTGTTTCACGTTCGTGTGCGTGACTAAGTGGAATTCGAATTGTGTTTACCTTTTTGTTCCTACGAAGTAAAAACGAATTCATTTTCTTAAATATTTTTTGTCTTTCGATAATGTTTTGTTTTTAACCATAGACAAATTGGCGTTCTATAAAGGGTTCTGCCCTGATATTTTATTTTTATTACTATTTACATACATAGATTTGATTTTTTTTTGGAAATCGGAAATTTAGCTGCAACTTACCGCATATGAGACCTCCCAGTTTTCTAATGAAAGCAAAAGATAGAACACGTGTGAGACAATTTCTCTTTCATACCTAAAAAGTCGATTGCATGAAAGGGGCTGTCCTTGCATCCCATTGTCATTGAATAGTTTTACTAAAAAATTGTGTAGGTACGTGTACCTACGTAGTGTGGTGGACATAAGTAATTAACATTGATTTTTTTATCGTAGCAGAAAATTCGATTCTCGTAGTGAAAGTATTGCGATTGAAGTGCGGTTGACTGTATCCTGTGATAATGAACTCAAAATAACTTAAGTAAATAATAATTTAGGTTTAATAATACTTTGTGGTTCTTGTCCAAGTTGTGTTAAATAATCTCAACATATTTGTGGGAACAACTGCCGTAAACACTCACATTACGGCCCGTACATTTATAAAATTCCCAGACAAATATTTTACACAATAATAACCGTATCCATAAATCGATTAATCCAAGCCCAATATAAGGAATTGGCGACGATTCATAAAACAATTAAGATAAACCGAAAGGAATTGAACCTGATCTGAATCTACGAGGCTCGGTATCGGAAACCAATCCATTGTGCTGACACTATTCATGTCCATTGCACCCTCATACTGTGAACAAGCAAGAGGAAATTTAACACCAAAGACCACATACCTTCGCGTTATCATAGTTTATTTCGCACGCTGTTACCAAACACTACATGGTATTCCTCCCAGAAAACTTCGACCCTCCTCCAGAGCAAAATGTCCTCTGTACCACCCGTAGCAAAGTTCAAATTGCCAGTAATTGCAGGCCATCTTACTTTGGCTAGTTGGTGGCTTGTGCTAAGGAAGCGTAGCTTTATGGCACCCACTGTGACCGCATCGTCGGCACATAGTCGTTGCCCGATTTTACACAACACCAGACTTTGTAAGCTATTAATTTATTTGTGATGCGTTTATAAGGGGATTTTCTCACTTTTAGCTTCAAAAGGGGCGAGTGGTTGAATTAGTCGTTTGAGATATTTGTTGTGAGTTTCCCACAACATATGTATACAAATAAATAAAATTGAAGTGTCTGTTTGTAATTTCAAAATACAAAAACACATTTTTTAAATTTTTGTGTCTGTCTGTTTGTTCCGGCCAATCTCCGAAATGGCTGGATTGATTTTGACGGGACCTTTACTGTCAGATAACTGATGTTGTAATGGAGTAACTTAGGATACCTTTATTTTAGAAAAAAGGTTAGGGTTCCGTGCAAACCCTTGATTGAAACAGGGAAGTAATGCGCGGGCAATATCTAGTTATAAATAAATTAACGATACTAATAAGTTGGTTTAAGAACCACTTTTACACGTAATTTTTTTAACTAGATGACGTTGATTTTTCCTATCCGACTACTCTGCGAAGAAACAGGCATGATCTTGGTCAAGTCACATAATGGCCATTTAGGCAAATTAGTGTGTGAGATGGTCTTTTGAAGAAAGAATAACTCAAATGATTTTCCTTGTTACGTAGAAAATGGTTTATTTACATTCAAATTTTAAGCATGATTGAATGGCAATGTAGATGAAGACAGCCATATCAATACAAACACGGCTAACGTGCCTTTGCAGCGGCTCCTTGATTTCCCAATGGACTGCAACAACAGACAACAGTCACATCGCTTCTGCTCCATTTAGAATCAGAAAATCATCAATAGATAGGTCTGATAATGTCAGACATGATAATAAAAACACATTACAATAATAGACAAAGAATCTGCGAGATAATTGCGTAAACACTCTTACAATGGCTTTAATTTTGACAATACGACAATATTCTTTACTTTATTCACGTACTTGAGCAGACGAATTTTTCAAGCCTGTGAAGCCAGATTACGAACCGAAGATTTTAAAGAGTTTTTTTTAGGTTCCTCTGTCCTCCTCCGTGCTTGATTTTAAGGTAACTAAGCACACATTGTGGAATGCAATAAATTAATAAGTACATAATAAAGCTACGCTTCCTAAGCACAAGCCAACGAATAACCAAAGTAAGATGGCCTGCAATTAGTGGCAATTTAGACTTTGCTACGGGTGTGATAGAGGAGATTTTGCTTTTGAGGAAAGTCGACATTTTCTGGGAGGAATAAATATTGGGAAATTTCCTTGAGAATCTTTCGGATTTTGATGGAATGTGTGTTATGCAATTAGGATGCTGGTCATGGATGTACAAGCTAGTTTAATAGTCCTAGAAATAAGAGAGAATAAACCATGATCAAACGAAAATAATGACATCGGCAGGATTTCACGCAAAGCGAGCTTTCGAATTGAATGTGGCGTTATCGATAATCCGTTTAACACAATTACAATAAGCTGCACAGAATAAAATGTTTAACATGGAAAGTTGATTATTTGCTCGCGATTTAATCAGAATAACGTGTTATTTCAAATTATTAACGATTCATATGCAAGCCATTTTACAAAAAAAAGATTAGTGTGGTATAAAAAAGATAGAAATTCGCCAAAACGATGTTCTGTGTCATGTCGTTTTCAAATTGAGGATGCTCAAAGATAAATCATTTATTTATTAGTAGTACTCGGCAGTCAGCCTCGTTGATTTAGTGGTCGTAAGCGCGACCGCTGAACATGAGGTCCTTGGTTCGATTCCCGGGTTGGGAAAAGTGTTATTCGGTTTTTCATTTGGAATTTCGCAGTTGCAGCCACAGTTTGTGCCCGGTTGATGGCAATAGGCTTGGCACCTACATACGACTTAAACATACATAACTGGCGAAATCTGGGTGAACTATTAGGTACACCTCTGCCGTAGTTAAGATGGTCTCTATAATGTCAAATAGTCTTGGTCTAACTGGGGTTACTTCTCAAGTTCGACATAAGTTTTTGAGCTTTGTTATTTCTGTCTTATACAACGTACTTATTTTTTTTATGCTTTACAAATATTCTTTAAATAAAGGGTGTAAATAGACCCTTAACGAAGCAGAAAGGCACTTGTTCTCCCCGTCTTTGCGATATTTTTTTTGTTCTAGACCATACCTGGGAACCTTCTAGTTACGGAGATATTGGGGGTCAAAGTTCCAACTATATCAAATTTTTTTAAAATACATGTTTTGATTGTAAGATTTTTATATACTTTAAACACCTCCACGACCCCCGTACTATTCAATCCATCCATCAGCACAATGTTTTGAGTGCGTCCCATCGAGTATTAACTTAAAACGTGATTTTTCACCCAAAAAAAAATCGTTTCCCAGCAATAATTTTTGCGTAAAGTTACTTAATTTGATGTACAGAATGCTTGGTTGACGGCTTCGTGAAGGGTCTGTTTAAACCTGTATAAATAATTATGATAATTATGATGTAAGTACATAAATTAATCATGAGTATAATCAGGGATTACATCTAGGTGATTTGTATCAGAAAGTTTCCAGAGTAGCACATAACAAGAAATGTCGGCTTCTATCAACAACCATCGTAATATACTAGTCAATCCTGCCCAGACTGGAAATCTAGACTTAATTACTAAACAAATAGGCAGTCATATACTCTGTTTTAAGATCACGTTATTAAATGCCACAGCGCTAGTTGCCAGCACATTTATTATTGTAATTACGAGGACATAACTAATCGGTAGTGTGTTTCCACTAATCTAGGATTAAAGGGTACAACTATAGTGGTTCAGTTGATTTATTTATAGGACTTTCATAGAAACTTCCATCCCCTATTTTACCCCTTTAGGGGTGGAATTCCCAAACATCCTTTCTTAGTGGATTCTTACTCTTCACAAAAAACACACCCTCCAAGTTTCATGTCTCTAGGACCAGCGGTTTGGGCTGTGTGTTGATATATCACCCAGTCAGTCAGTCAGTCAGTTTACCATTTTATATAAATATAGATAGATAGATAAAAGTAGTTCGACAGTATCTGCCGAGAGAGTGGATATGTGTAGGCAAATCCTGCAATTCTGAGGTAGTTGGAAAAAATCTAATTGGCTTAGTATCCTCTGAACGTCAGTAAGGATATGTAATGAGTAGAGATAAAACGGATTTGACTAAAAGAGTAATGGATGGAGAGGCAAACGATGGGTTGTGTCAGGAATGATATGAAAGAGAAAAGAGTAAATAATGCCGTGACGTCTGACACGGGAAAATTGTAGAAGAAAACGTGTTGCACCGGCCTCAAGTAGAATGGGACAAGGGTAGGAAGATGACGGTAGTAGTTATTCTCCAAAAGTTGGCTTAATGCAATGCGGGTGTATTTACTATAGGTAGGTACCTATTCTATTTGGTGAAAACAGTATGGTGTGAGGTTTGCTATTTTCCAGGCGAAGCGACCTCATGGATTACGATTTTGTTCTGTTTAAGAAATCTAGCAGACATTTCAATAACTTTGGCCAATAAAAGATATAAGGAGTGCATTAAAATGAATCCGTTAAAAGGTGATTGTGAAGATATAAAACCTCATTCCATTGTTCTACTTTATTAACCAAACAAGCCTTTGAGTGTCGGATAATGATAAATTAAATAAAGATAACTTTATCAAAATTACTAACAAATCAGCAGCATTAAATAACCAATACAGAATGTAAAACGGAAAAATCCCGTAAACTTTAATAAAACGAACTACACTTCATGTTCAGTTGATGTCACCCAAATTGACACCATGATATTCGAGTTAACGTTAACGCTGACAACGTAACAGCACCGTCTGAAGAGAATAACTGACGTTTTCGCACTTATTACGCTTTTCCAGTCAGCTGTCAACGCGTATTGTGTGGTAACTACGTAAATTTATACCTACTAATATAAAAAGTTGGAGAATTTTTTTTTGTTTCAACTCACTAGTCTCTGAAACTACCAAGCCGATACAAATGTAACTACTATTATAAATTAAGATGGATGCATGGGTGGATGAATGGATGAATGGATGTATGTAACTCTTTCACACAAAACCTCCTGAACAGATTTGGATGATTTTGCCACTCAGACAGTTTACCTATAACCTGGATAGGATACTCTTTATCCCGGTAGTACAATCCCGTCGGACAATTCCCAATCTCCACGCGGACGAACTCGCGGGCATACGCTAGTAGGCTATTATTAACAACACGCTACGACCACTAGAAGCTGAGCAAAAAAAAACCAGAAACTACCGGTGAAACCGCGAGGCACAGCTAGTAAACCAACAATTTTGTGCCCGATGCTTTCTTTGTTGAGTATCAATAGCTGATTCAGAACAAGCTATTGTTAAAAGTGCATGTTGTGGGGAAAACGGTTACGCGGATGTGACGAATTGTGCTGTTAGTGTATATAGGAACTGCGTAAGCTTTCGAGGCTGTGTGTGACAAGTGAGTTAATGACCTATTGAGTTGGGAGCAAGTTATGAGAGCCTAGTTACTAGTACGATGTATTGTATTGTAGGTACTGATTGTTTGACAGGTCTTAAGTAAAGAATAACTCTGTAAGTTGTAATACCTGGATATTCCTTTTAGCTTTTTTATTGAGTGGACAGTGTTATTGATTTTAAACATTCAACTGTGAAAAACTGTAGAGTCTAAGACAAAGCAGCATAAGACCAATGGCATAGTTCATCTCTTCCATTGGGCACTTTGGGCAAGTGCCCAAGGCCCCACTATCCAAAGGGGCTCCAAGTTCTTGTAAATGTCATAGGTCTGTGGCTGTTAAAAGAATCCAGGCAGGATACAAAAATTTTCGAGCTCGCTTTGCTCGCTTCTTACATTGTTACAATTCTCTAAACTTTAATTTGCAGTAAAAAGTCAATGGTTACTTATAAGCCTAATGAGAGGGTGCAAATTGAACCAGTGTGAGTGGCCACATGCTCGAAATCATATTAAAACATCAATGGCATAAAATTATCAGTCAAATCCATGACATTGGCTTTCAATTTCATGGATATCAAAAGCAGATTTCGGTGTTTTATTTCAATGTTAAATTATCCGCCTCTAAAAAAACACCTACTATTTCTGTATGAACTGTCACAAGAAAACCTAACCAGGCGGGGTGCAAAGAAAAATTCGAGCTCGCTTCGCTCGCTATGAATCCTACAAGGGCCTCATTATTCTCTATTAGTGTCTAGGACCTTCAATTAATTAAAGATGGCCCTGGCAAATAAAAAAAGAACCTTTTTCTCGTATGTCAAGTCCAAAAAGTTTTCTGAGAACGCAAAAGCGTTATAATAAGAGCTTTGATAAAAAAGTCAACGTTGTCGAAAAATTATGAAACGAAAACTGAATTCCCAGAATCTGTTCAGATGACGAAATTAATTTATTATCATGAGAAACGAATGGTTGACACAATTACTGACGGACGCTCGTTCGCGCCAACGGATTAATTCTGCTCGTAAAATTTATACTGTGGACTGTGCTTATTAAGCATCGTTTTATCGCGATGACGCTACGTATTGTACTGTTTGATATGTATTTTGCATATCTATTATATGGAAATTGTAGGTAACAGGCTATAAATATTAGATTTACGGTTATTTCCTGAGATTTGAACATGAGTAAGCCTACCGATCACAAATGCTGGGCATAGGCTTATTTCTGAGAATAAATGAAGCTACGCATGTTCACTATCAACTTGTTATGAAACAACTTTGGAAGAATGCTAGGAGGAACTCCTAAGATACTCTTTAAGTATGGCGAGCTTAGGTGCACCGTGAATTCAGTCCTTGATAAAAGATCACTCGCTCACTCACGGCTTAAGTAATAGGTGCTGTTCAGGGTGGCGACTAATGTCTTCTTATTTGGAATTTTATTACCATTGAATGTAACCAAATCCAATAGAAAGTGCTAGAGTGGAAGGCAGGAAAGGAATTTCTAAAATGTTGCAAATCTAGAAATCAAATTAAAAGACTTATTACTTATAGCTACATCAGCACCCCATATACTTCAAATGGACGTAGTGTCCATTTGAAGTATATGGGGATTTTTATTGACGGATAAAAGTTTGATGGGCCGCACTCCACCGAAGCAGAGACGAGACGAGAAAAGAAGAGATTTGTTGTAAACCACCAATAGAATTTTGTTATTTACAAGCTTCGCTTAGCTTTAGTGGAAACGGTTGAGCAGAGAGAAGAGCAGATGTCTCGTAATTGTCAAGGCCAGTGGAGATGAGAAGAGACGTAAGCGGCGTGCGACGAACGGTGTGATGTGTGCGGCGTTCGGTGAGCGGTGTGCTGTGAGCGGTGCACAGTTTTGCTCATCTCCTCTCCTCTCCGCTTTGCATATCTCCACACAGCTTTGGTGGATACACCCTATCTTTTACGTATCTCCACTTCTCTCCGCTCCGCAGATCTCCGCTCTGGTGGAGTCCGGGCTTAAGACAACTCTGTCTCAAGTATCTTTGTACTGCTGCCCAATCAACATTGTTGCCAGCTACTCGTACCTTACGCTTCGCAACTTTTTAGCATTTTGCCATAAATTGTTTAGGTCTTCGGCAGAACCCCAACACATTACGTGAAATAAACTCTAAACATTATCATCATCATCATTCTCTTGCCCTTATCCCAATTCATTTGGGGTCGGCACAGCATGTCTTCTTCTTCCATTCTTCTAAACATTGTAACAAATTAACTGAAGTGGCTATCAACCGTTACGCGACAATTACCAACAGTTTCACGTATTGCTATCGTTTTATTGTTTCCGGATGATCGCTGTGGTTTATTGCTTTTGGTTTAAAGCTCTTTGCAACTAAGTATACAATGATTATTATTCTAACCGGGAAACAGTTTATGATGATGTATTACTATTCTAATGGTTTTTAAAATCGCGTCAGTAAGTTGATGAATTTGTATGATGTTGGTTGAATACGAAATTGAGGTTTTTTTTTTAATAATAGGTGACTATCACATAGGCCTAAGTATGCAAAATCATAGTCGCAATGAATTGTCAAAGAAACTATTTCCATAATTGTCATACATCATCTATGTTTATTACTTCCCAGTGGATGCTACCATGACGGGATCCCAAGCACTATCCGAGCGGAATTTACAACTTTAGTCTCTTAGGTACTGCTTTCAAAATAATTACACGTATCTTGAAATTCAGATTTTTTTTTTTTTGTTGTTCAGAATTATATTTTCATCAGTGAATTGGACGCTTATTTCGTAAGATAGCCTCAAGATCTGTTTGCTGGCCAGAGGCTGACGCGAAAAAATTAAAACTTCTTCGAAGGCAATTTGGAGGACTCATTGATCTCTTATCTTAAAAGGTCCATGGATTATGGATAATAACCAATAAAGTTTCCAGTGAATAATGGTGTTTTCACATAGAGGGAGTCTGTATGAGAGGGAGTGGGCTGTAATACACCACGACAGCCTAAACAATACAATGCTCCAGGTCATAGACATCGAGACGATAAATAGATGAGAATAGAAGACGATTAATTATAGGAATACTCTATTCCTAATTAATTAAGGGCATTCATTAGGTTGATAAATGATTTCTAATCTTGTGTGGGTATAAATAAATAGCTTCTTAATAAATGATCACTTCCCGTGGGTGTGGTTCAGAAAGATGACTAATAGATTATGTCTAATATGGCTTCGGGGGTACGAGTATAGAAATACAGAAGTAAAGCAGTGATATCGATCAATAACTGAACTACGACCGCAGAGGAGTTTGTTCCGCCACACACTGCTCCACCTCAGCAAAGACTCTGGATACTGGTGACAGGTGCCTTTGCGACACGAAGATGTTTATATGTAAAGTGACTAGAGTGACGAATGCCATGATAGCATATTTATTTCGATTAGAGGCAGATTTCCATGTAAAATATTCCTTCAGGAAGGAAATACCGCAAAAGTACATACAACAAGAACAATCTGAGTAGGTGTTGGGTGTGTGGGCAGCAAGACAAACAAGACTGATGAACTTAGTTCTTTTGTTTGAGTTCGACCGCAAATTGAATGAAAAGGACAAATACTTGACAGACGAAATTCTAAACTTCCAAATGGCAAAGTAAATTGTAATGGAAATAAAAGTCATTCACTGGTGCTAAATTCTCATAACTGTCTCAAAACTAAGGCAACAATAATGTTGATTAACGATCCTAAGAACTAATTTCATTTTAGAGGTCTGTAGTTAAAAGTTGTGCGGGGTCTTAAACGTTTTCATTAGTTTAGCTTTGAAATAATCTAGGCCAATGAAATTTTAACTTGTATAGAGAATTGTTTCAAAGATTAGGTTTTAGTGGTAGGATTTAGGGCTGTAAAGAAGCTTCAAAGCACAAATCTTCTGAAATTATTAAGGTATTTTCGTTTTGCGTTTAAAAACGAAAATAAGCCATTATCATCATCAGCTTACGGTAGTCCACAGCTGGACATAGACTTCCTCAATCGCACGCCACTCAACTCGATTCTCAGCAACTCTCATCCAGTTGCTACCAGCCACCCTGCGAAGATCATTGTTCCACCGAGCCTGAGGGCGTCCCACATTAAATTTGTCGATTCGCGGTCTTCACTCAAGAAGACGTCTACCCCAACGGTCATCGCTTCTAAAGCTAATATGGCTGGCTAATTCCCACTTCAGCTTACTTTATTCTGTGAGCTATGTCGAAAACTCTGGTTCTCTGTCGGATCACCTTGCCGGATGCGATCCCATAACCCATGCTTTCTACTATCTCACACTTTAATATTAGTTAGAGAAGTAACTTAATAGGCAGGTATAAGTGGATGAAATGTTGATTGAGTATGATGCATTTGCATTGGGAGTTAGTTTTGCTTTTTGATTTTCAACCACAGAAGAGTGATCAGGGCCGGCAGACTAACATAAAGACATTTAAGCATTATGAAGAGCGATGCCTGTTTAGCATGAATGTGACGTACATTTTCTTCTTATTTGTTATATTTGTGGTTGTGCTTAAATAAGCATGCGTCACAAATTAGTATAAGCCTTTTCCCAACTGTGTTGGGGTCGGCTTCCAGTCTCACCGGATGCAGCTGAATACCAGTATTTTACATGGAACGACTGTCTATCTGACCTCCACCACCCAGTTAATATTGGTTAGTACGAAACTCCTTGGTAAGACTGCGTCGCATATAAGCAAATAAATGATTTTTCTTTCTTTCAATTCTAAACTGATTTAACGTCGTTTCAATGAAACGATGATGTAAATAAATGCAAATGTCGAGAGTTACGAATTTCAGATAAACTTTAGAAGTTAGAACACAATAATATTATCACTGTTCCCTTGGCGGCCATCTTGGATTTTCCCCCAAGGAGCAACTTTACTGTGATTGATCCATATCGTGGTCAATTTAACACCAAGATGAAGAAATATGGGTATTGTTGTAGATACCGCAAAGGAACAATTTCAACAAGATAATAAGCAATTACTGTGTGTTTCATTTTATTTGGAAGACGGTTTATTAAAAATGGGCCTATTTTATATAATCATTGATTTATAAATTGATGATTTATAGTTTTATGCTTCAATCAATCAATCAATCAAATCATTTATTTGCAATGAATGTAGGTTAAATTAAAATACAGGTGGAGTAGAAAGGTGTGAGGCAGAATGAACACATTCTGCCTGGAAATAGGCACGCAAAATTTAAAAAAATATATTAAATAATTGTCAAGAGCATCAAAAATAGAAATTACAAATAAGATGATGATGATTCTCGGAGGATATAATGTCGATATGGGATATAAGTCACCGGTTTGAAAAATTGATTGCTTATATTTCAGATGTCAATACGGATAGTTATGAAAAGCTTTCGGTAATATTAATATTGTTACTCATCAGGGTTCCGTACCCGAAGGGTAACCAACGGGACCCAATTACTAAGCCTCCGCTCCCGTCCGTCCGTCTGTCTGTCAGCAGGCTGTATCTCATGATCCGTAATAGGTAGATAGGTGAAATTTTCACAGAATGTGTATTTATGTTGCCGCCATAACAAAAATTACCTACTTCGATGGTAATGAACCCTTCATGCGCGAATCCAACTCGCACTTGACGGTTAATTTTTAAAACATTTCTGCCAGTAATATGCACAAATAATCCTAAACCGAATAACAAACAAATACACATCCTAACATTACAAACAATACCTACTAACGACCTTAAAAACACTGACAATCAAACAAACCGGCGAACTGTAATCACGAAATAAATTGCTTGGTTCCCTCACAACGGCAGAACCTGTGTTATAAATGATGTAGGATATTACCTCAGCTCCCGTATTGTTTGCCTAGATTATTTCAGGCCTTATTTCATGAAAACATCGCAATAATACCCCGTATTATGAAAACCGAGGATATAATCTGGTGGAATGAGAAAACTGACAAAGCGGAGACCTTACCGAGTGTCGGATAGTCAACGTGTACTTGACAATGCATAAATTAACGTAGTGACGTGTCTGGGAATAATCTTTGTGTTCGTTGTTTTCTTATTCTGTGAGAGGTTTTATGGATTTTTCTTGGAGGTTCTTTTGGATTTTTGTGGTTTCATAATTATGTAAAGTTAGTTTTATTGATTGTAAAACTGATTGTATTAATATATTTTCTGCCTTAATAAATTAAATGACGTATGGATCATTATAGTGTGCTCGCTATAAGAATAGGGATGTTTCCTGAGTAAAAACAATATGATTCTATTTAGTCTGTCAGTTAGATTATCGATAAATATTGGATATGTATTTTTTGTTTTATAAAATCAATAAAAAAATTACGAAGATAAAACGGATCAAAGATCATGAGTAGGGGCTTGTGACGTCACTTTCCGGTAAAAAATGTACCGCAATGTGACGTCACAGGAGTTTTCGACGCACTGTATCGTCTGCATTTATTGTTTACGTGAAAAAAGAAAAAATACGTCTCCAATATTTTTTTAAAATCTATCTGACGGACTTATTAGATTTTTTTGGTCATCTACCCAATTGTGCTCTTTTTTGGGCAACTATATTGTTTCTCGGTGGAATAAAATTAACGTGAACAGCTTTTGTAACTGGCAAAATTATTCCCCAGATGAAGACCAACTGATTTATATAACGAGCTTTAGAAATGTCGGCCTTAAAACTCATTACAACATGAGAGCAATAAAATACGAGGTTACGAATAGGCGACTAAGTAAATTTCTAGAAAACTACGTCCAGAACTGACAGGCAGTAACATTCAACATAATATCATAGGGTGTGTAAAATACGGTTCTTTAGGCACTAGATTGCAAAATTATTTGACAAAATGTCTGATTACAAGCTTAAAACCAGTTCAAGCTGCCTGGTAAGTAATCCGATTCATACTACTCTGTTGAAATAAGCTATAGCTACTGATTGAAAACGTCACTATAACTTTCACGTGTCATTGGTTTGATATAAGGCTGAGCGCAGACCGAGGCAACGGTCTATGAAAACGGGGTACACAATTGAAATATTGACAACACTATTAGACGATAAAAGTGCACAGGCTTCGAGTTTGCAAAGATCTTCGTTCTGTCTATTTTGAGGCAGGTCTGCACTAATATTAACGTAACCGTTCTACGGTCTTTTTTCAAAATACACGCTGGGTCAGACACTAAGAAAACAGACCGCCGTGCCTCGGAAAGCAGGTAAAACTGTTGGTCGTACTGGCGCCTGATCTGTCCCAGGTCGTGTCGGATTGCCGTCCCATCAGAGTATGCGAGTTAAGGAACGGGAAATGCACCCGAGTTAGCTCACACGCTTGTGCATTATAATATTTCCTGCTGACTTGTCTGACTCGTTCGTTGAGATTCGGCCAGGAGGATATTTTATCATGGACAGTTCATTGCTACTTCAGCTTGCTTATATTGATTTGTCAGAGTTTTAAAACGTATCTAACAACTGTCTTTATAACCATTTTGCTTCTCCTCCGCTATTTTTTTCTAATTTATTTCATTGCGGGATCCGAGACAGTCAAATTGTTTCTCTGGGACTTCGTCGAGCTTCATTGTCTCGGCGCTTTTCTGGTAGTCGCCACTGTTGATTCAGGCTTTTAGGAGTTGCAGTGGTTTAGGAAACGTGTGGCGGGCTTGCGTTTTTATAACCAGATGAAAACTTAAACCATGGAGTTTCTTACCGGTTCTTCTCCATAGGAAACGACCAACTCGAACCATGCACCTATCTTCAGACGGTTCATAAGTGCTCATATAGGTTTATGGAAAGGCATATGTGGAGTGGCAACGCCAGGAGACGCCCTAAAAGAACATACGTACACTAACTTTATTGGTGAGGTTCTTCAGAAAGGTCAGGTGTGAAGTCCACGTAACCAGCGTGCGTGTATGACCAGATGTATGAACGTGGACGAGGCAAAAGGAGTATGTAAGGATCGTAGCGGGTCCAGTTCTGTAGTTTCTGCCTACTCCCATGAGAAAAAGGCGTGAGTTTATGTATTTATGTATGATTTTGTTTTCTGAGATCTAATTATTTCGCCACAGTCTTTTTTTTCGGATGGGAAATCATCAAATGACTCCCGCTCTGGGCGGAGCGGAAGGGAGTGTCAGAATTGTACTGACTAAAACCCATCCATGTTCCTTCGTGTCCTTTTGTGTTTGAGGGCCACGGTATATCTTTCGAACAGTCCCGCAGCCCCGGCAGGCATCGGCCCTTGTGAAGCTACCGATTTGCTGACATCTCTTTGAGGCGCACATGGAATACGAACGCGCACACCGCGCGTTCGTGTTCCATGTGTGCGCAGTGTAGTGCGCACAGCCTGAAATGACGTTTAGCTTCAAATGTTTCTGCAATTACACGATCAAAATTTTGCAATTCTATTTGCTAACATAACCCGAAACAAATTGCTAGTAGCCTGTGGGTAAATTCTAAATAGTTAATCCAAAGGTAATCAATAGCAGGGTTTAGCGAATGCGTGTTTATGTTATTCGTTCAGTTGCGATCTGGTTTTGACTAGGCTTTGACAACTTATTTGATACCTGCTTATTTATGCAGTAAGGTATTAGGATAATAATTATTAATTTTACAACTGTGGTAGATGTAAATCTGTTAGTAAGCTATCAAGTTATCTATGTAATACTGCTGATCTTATATTTACTGTTTTGCTTTACTGTAGTTTGGGTTGCAGTCTGATTTTGGCATAAGCCATTAAGTTAAAAAGCATATTTTAAAACCGCATCATTATGTAAACGAAACGAAGAGGAGAATTAGAGCTTCTTCCGAAAAAAATAAAGTAAATATATTTATACGTTTTTATTAAAAATGTGAAGTAAAGTAAAAATCAGTGAAAATTTTTCGAGGGTAAGGGAGTACCTATGCAATTCTATTCTCTATTAAGCGTAATATAAGAACTTTATTTCAGATCATCAACTTAAGAGATACAGATTCATAATTAAATTTTGTGTTAGTAAGTCTACGCTAGTCATCATCATCTGCCTAGCATTTTTCCAAATATGGTGGGGTCAAATACCAGTTTTTTTTTATGGAGCGTCTAACTCTATGCTAGTAAACCACAAAAAAATAAAAACAAACGTAATCAGACTGACACGTGGAGTGCAATCCAGTGTTTAACAAACGGACCGCCTAGCCCGGCCGCTACTACTTTTAGAATACACATACAGGGTGTAAATAGACCCTTCACAAAGCCGTCAACCAAGCATTCTGTACATCAAACTAAGTAACTTTACACAAAAATTATTGCTGGGAAACGACTTTTTTTTTTGGGGTGAAAAATCACGTGTTACGGTAGGACTCGATGGAACGCACTCAAAGCATAGTGCTTATGGATGGATTGAAAAGTACGGGGGTCGTGGAGGTGTTTAAAGTAAAAGTCTTACATTAAACATGTCCTCATCATCATCATCTGCCTAGCCTTTCCCAACTATGTTGGGGTCTGCTTCCAGTCTAACCGGATGCAACTGAATACCATATTTTACATAGAGCGACTGCCTATAATACGATACCCCTTGGTAAGACTGGTTGTCAGACGATTCCCAGGTATGGTCTAGAACAAAAAAATTATCACAAAGTCGGGGAGAACAAGTGCCTTTCGGCTTCGTTAAGGGTCTATTTACACATTTTATAGTATGTAGCTGTTAAGTTAATACTACTTATTTCAAAGTACTGTCCAAAAACCAACAAAAGGCTCAAATACATACAACCAACATAATTACGACAACTGACCAAAGAACAGTTAAACACACAGTACCCATATAAATGTCGAATGACCGGTATACAATTACATCTCCGTATATCCCCTCGACAATTACAGCTACGTTTTAGTGAATTCCAGTTATTAATGACGCCCCAAATGATTAGTAGGTGGGAAGTAATGCGGTACCCGATCCGTCGATGGCCGTCATTAGGCCCGTCCGTTCCGAATTACATACGAATGGGTGACGACCGTAAGGGATGCCTATTAACTGCACGATATTCGTTTACGGTTATTTTTGTGACTGGTCATTGAAGTGATGGTTAGATTTAGTCGTTGTTTACTTTTACTGCCTTTTTATAAATAGACGTTATAGACCATAGACGCATTTATGATGATAATACTGCCATGCTCTCATTTGCAATTAACATATTAGTATTGTATAAATATCACTTGCTTCGGTAAAGGAAAACATCGAGGAAAATAGCATGCCTGACAGATCTTTCATGATGGCATGTAAAATCAAATCGGGTGGCATAAAAACTAACATGTGGATAGGCACTAACCACTCGATAAAGAAGAAGAGCATAATTATTAATTACTTTTTCTAAAATACTTTACTATTTCACGCTTTTTTAACATCATCGAAGTTATTTGGCTGTCCTTGTCATATCTACCGGGTGTAAACAGACCCTTCACATATCCGTCAACCAAGCATTCTGTACATCAAACTAAGTAACTTTGCGCAAAAATTATTGCTGGGAATCGACTTTTTTTTTTGGGGTGAAATCACGTTTTACGGTAGGACTCGATGGAAAGCACTCATAGCATTGTGGTGATGAAGGGATTGAATAGTACGAGGGTCGTGGAGGTGTGTAAAGTAAAAAACTTACATTAAAAACATGTATTTAAAAAAAAAAAACTTGTGAAAAAGTTGGAAGTTTGACCCCCAATATCTCCGTAAATAGAAGGTTCCCAAGTATGGTCTAGAACAAAAAAAATATCGCAGTGACGGGGAAAACAAGTGCCTTTCATTTATGTTAAGGGTCTATTTACACCCTTTATATTAGGTTCAGCTTCTTGTCTAACCGGAATCAGCTGAACACTAATATTTTACATGGAGCAATAACCTCAAATAGGCTCTTCACATCTCAGTTACTTGGTCTTCTTCGTGTCGCTGGCACGACCTTATATTTTACTAGCCTAAAACTTCGCCACTTCCACGGCTTTGTCGGTGGCTGCGCAGAGGACACTTCGGCTGAATGTTTTGGGACTTAGTGGGCAGGTTAGGAGGTGGTGCATTGTTTGTGACACTGCTCCATACCCACCGCTGAGTAGTCCGTCAAGGTAGCTCTTTACTAGGTTGAGGAGTTTACTATGTTGGAGCTAAATCTTCCCACTTGGGCCCACAGGCGGTTCAGGGACTGGGTAAGAAGATAGTATATTGGAATTCAATTCAATCTAAAATTATTGGCTTGCTGTCAGAATTGTGGCCAAAAATCAATTGGTTTTTGAGGCAAAGAGAGGTTTCGTTATGTTGTGGATGGGTTACCCATCCACGCAACTTGGTTCAGCAACATTTTCCTTTAAAATTGACCCGACCTCTGTATTTTCTTTTTTATTGTGATGTTTTATTTTTTTGGTAAAGATCTTATAAGGTCCTTTTTGACCTAAATAAGATATTTGCCCAAACACATTTGATTAAAATTACAACCTCTTTGGCTAAAAGCATTTTATAAATAATGTGTACCCACCCTCATTTGAATTCCAAGCTGAGAATTCCCAAATTCTCTTCATAAACTAAAGCTAAAGATGTTATGCTACCCTATTTTGTTTAACCTAAGTATTACCTATTCATACAATGAATTTCAGGAGAGCGTTTCTTAAATGATTGAATTACAAGCCGACTGCTCGATGAAGTTTTCCATGGGAAAAAATAACGAACTTCAGAAGCTTGCCTATATTTAAATCCTATGAGAAATGATATAATTTATTAAATTCTTTCGCAGTGCGAAACCCATCCGTTTAGGTTCGTTCAGTGTCAGAGTGAAATCATGATCTGCCTAGCCTTTTCGCAACTTTGTTGGGGTCGGCTTCCAGTCTAACCAGATGCAGCTGAATACCAGTACTGTACATAGAGCGACTGCCTATCTGACCTCCACAGCCCAGTTAGTACTAGATAATACGATACCCCTTGATAAGACTGGTTGTCAGGCTTTTGGGCCACTGACTAGCTGTAACGACTGTCAAAGATCTAAAAATGACAGCTGGGACCAACGGCTAAACGTGCTTTCCGAGGCACGGAGGAAACTCTCGTAATAGGTGGTCACCCATCCACGGACCACCTAAGCAAGCACGAAGCCGAGCGACTGTTATTATTTAGCCACTAGTTGTAACATCATAAAGACTCTAGGTACAATTACCTGCGAAAAACATTAGGTCCACGGACCTACCTAGGCAGGGTGGTTATTTAGCTACGAGCTGCTCTCAATGTATGAGTGAAATAATGAATTTAAAAAAAAATATCAAGTACTAGATTCTTCTCAGCCCAGTCCCATATTAACGCACATCACATAACTTCTGCCTACCTACCTAACCTCTTAGCTACCACACACACATGACACAATATTGACACACCATGTTACTTGAATCGGAACCGATTTAACACAAAAACAAATATTACGAACCTACTTCGTTATTGTTACGCACAAAATCATCAAACAGTAAATTGAAGGCAACATAAACAGACGCTCCCACGTCTTGTTATTGTTTAAGAACTTTCTCAGCGAATCAACATAAAAATTAATTCAGTTTACTGCTAAATAGGGCACATTATATGGGAGTTATCTATTAAAGTTAATTTATTATTTCTCGAGGCGTCACTGCGCCTTTTAAGAGATTGATTGATGGTATGTGTGAATAACTCTTGGTCTTTTATTGGGGCTTTAAAAAATGTACTGTGGAAATGTATGGATAAGACAATGCCATCTAAGAAAAAAAATTGCTTATTTGATAAATTGGCTAAGTAATATTAAAACCTATAGACATTCACTTTCGCTCTTAAAAACTCATAGCACACGTTGGGCCGGATCAGCATCACCTGACCTAATTTTTTATAGCCGATCCGGCCAACAGCCGGTACGAAGCTTATAAGTCCGCGTTGCAATATGGAGTTTGGAATCCTGAAGGGCCCTAGTTGCGGTTACCCTGGTCAGGTGCATTTTTTTGTGCTTGAGTTTAAATGTACATTGTATATGCACCAGATACTTCAGGTACTATACGCAAATTCAGACACCTGTGCTTGAAATGCATTAGTTTCATCTATGCTTAATAATGTAAAGAGGTATAATTTGGTTGTAAGTTTTTATGTAGGGGGTAGATACCGTGGCCCTGGAACACAAAGGGCAAAGAAGGAACATGGATGGGTTTTAGTCAGTAGAAGTCTGACACTCCCTTCTGCTCCATGATTGCCCATCCGAAAAAAAATAAAAAAATAAATGTGGGTAATATCCGGAACTACTGATCCGATTCCAAAAATTCTTTTACTAATGAAAAGCTTTATTTAAAGCGTTCGGGGCAGGGGCGTAACGCAAGTGAAGCCCCGGGAATAAGCTAGTATTATTTATAATCTCGATAACTTAGTAGGCTCAGGCCTTACGCATATCCCGCGAGTAAAACATGCTTGTGACTTGTACCTTTACATCCTCAATTGCTCAAGTGCTTGCACCGTGCATACGAAACAAATGACAACCGGCTCAACTTGTACTCTTTACAATTTATTAGAAAACTGTAGGTGTATAGAAATATTCCCCTTTTGAACTAAACAAAGGCTAAAACAGTAACTTTACAACCATGGCTCTGTCCGTTCAAGTATTCAAATAACACCATTATAATCACTTCATTCCATGTCACCCGGATCACAACGGCCCTTACCATGAATTACTTGCCTCATTACTATTAATAAGATCTGTATACAAAATCAAAACCACGTATTGTGCCAAATACCACCTTATTCTGTACTATCGGCTACTTGTGAGGTGATGTCATTGTCTTAAGTTTATCATGGTAATACTATCTAAGCACGCACGGGAAAATTTTTAGTTCTGTGTAGAAAGGTAGGCACAGACTATAGATGTCGTGATCGATAAACAGATCTAATCCTCAGCCCATACAAAAACTCTCAGATTTTCTTATAGCATTGGGAAAATCTGCGAGTTTTTGTGTAAGATAAAAGAGGTTCCCCGCTGGACATAAGGTTTCCTCAAGCGTCATCACGTCGACCGGTCTTATGTTGCTCGCATCCAACGGATTCCTATGACCTTGACTAGGGGTCATGGGTCTACATCTCTACATTGTAACCTTCCAATGCTTGCTCCTACCGGTACATGGACGCCTTTGGACTCCTGAATATTTCTACCCACTCAACCACCTGTTCTGCGAGCAATGGACCTCGTCCACAGTCGAGTTAGGCTTTTCTTTTGGCTATATTCGTTAAGAAGGTTCTACTTCAAACTTCTTCATTTCTCAGTCAGTTATAATAGAAATTAGATTTAATCGTGCAGAAATTCCAAGCATATCCTTAATCAGTACTCTTACTTTCAACCTTCTAACGAGGCCCATGTGTGAACGACGACAGTACCCCATGTACTGTATTATTTTAAACTCGCTTCTCGGTTGCCTATAACATAGTAACAGGCACGAAATCCACGTATAAACAACGAGGCTTGTAATGAAAATCCGAATGTTTACAGATACACACAAAGCCTTTCGCTTCACCACTGCGTCAATCCAGTTGTGTGTATACCAAGCATACAAACATGCAACACTTTCGGTATACAGATTTTAAAGTGTAGCATTGAATTTTAGGAAGAGACTGTCATTATAATGTCACAGAAATGATAGTCTGTACGGAATTCAAGATCATTTTCTAAAACTCGATACGACCGGAATATATCATGAAAACGGCTCAACAGAATTCTGGTGGCACGGGGATATCATAATTACTGCCAACTTTCAAACTCCTGGTTGCAGCTCACAAAGAAATTTCTTATGAAAAAACCCTGAAAATCGAACCCATAATGCAATCAATCAGCAGTCGCGCTTGTGATCACAAGACCTATAGGACAGTAAGTTGTAAAAATAACAATATAATTGAGGCGCAATAGAAAATAAATGACGTCATCCAAACACCTGCATTAAACTAACATGGATTGAGAGTGCAACATAAATAAAACATAATGCCTCCATGATGTGAAATGCGCTTTTTTTTTTTGGATTGCAAATCATCAAATGACCTCCCCCACTCTGGGCGGAACGGAAGGGAGTGTCAGACTTGTACTGACTAAAACCCATCCATGTTCATTCTTTTCCCTTTGTGTTCTAGGGCCACGGTATCTCTTTCGAACAATCCCGTAGCCCTGGCAGGCAGAGTGCAACATAAATAAAACATAATGCCTCCACGATTTGAAATGCGCTTTGGAACAATTTAATTCCCATGGTCTTATCCATGTTATTGCGTATGCATTTATTGTTTCATGTCAATGAAGAATAATGAAATTAGTGGACCGAGGTTGAAATTTAAATACTGCTAGACTGTTTAGGAGACTTGTCTGTACGTTGTGTATTATTTTATCAGATTTCGAAACTGTAAGTTATTGAGCTAATTTGATATTCAAGCCATTGTCATTCATAACAGTTAGATATTCGTCATTCTGTCTTTTGTTAAAATCTATAACTTATTGGTTGAACTTTAGTTGCATATTAGCTAAGAAGCTTAAGGAAACGCCAGAGTAGCCCGCGAAATTCTAATTTTTTTAAGTTTTTTTTTGCAATTTGTAATTATCAATACAACCCTCTAACTTCATGTTACCCCATTGAATGACTTTTACATGAAATGGTTATTGAATAGGATTAAAATAACTTAAATTATTTTATGTTGTATTGATAATTTTAATTTTTTTTTTTGGTGCTTGTTGTGTGCACTTGTGGCATGAGCCAAATAAATATGTTTTCTTTCTTTTCTTTCTTTCTTAATAATTATAATTATGTAACTACATACATATTACCTGCGGTGTTTGTGCGATATTATGTCATTAACATAGAATTGAACCAAAACTGACTGACTCGTTGGTCTAGTAGTTGCAAGCGCAAGCGTAAAGTGTTATTGTGTTTTTCCATCAGGAATTTCTCTGTAGCAGCCACCGAGTCTTGATTTGCGCCCGGTTGATGGCAATAGGTTTGCCGGACTTGAACATAACTACCGAAATTTGGCTGTACTATTTGGTACAGTTCTGCCTCACCCTTCTGAGATTAGAGTCGCGATGTGATGTTATGTTATGAGCCAAAATCGAACTATTATGCAACACTAAAATTTATTCAGACACAGTCGTGCTTAGCTGCTAGTCGCAAATTAAAATCATTTTGCTGTCCCATACAAAATAATGCGTCACGTCCGATGCATCATGTTGTACCATTTAATCGACGATTTGTGAGCAGGGTCAGTAATGCAACGTATAATGCGTAATTTTAAACGCACATTCTCCTTTATGGCAACATTAGGCGACTGTTAATCTATAAATATTGAAATTCATGTCAGATTATACTTTAAAGTTGTTTTATTTAGCTTAATGTGGATTGTGGATGTGGTCCTGTTTGACGGCTAGGCGACTGCTTTAAGAGACTGAGATACATTGATCTAAATCATCATTTACCTAAACTTGTCCCATCCATTCTCGGTGTCAGTTAACTCGACGCTTTCAATGACTTCTTTTTACCCACCTGCCAAGGAAGTGTTATGTTTTTCGCGCGTAGCTTGTATGTTTTTTGTAAATTTCTTTATTACCTACCTCGTATGTTCCAAATGGCTAGATGGATTTCGACGATTAAAGTATCAATGAGATTCGTCTCAAAAACCCAAGTGTCTTAAGATAGGTTACAAAAAAAAGCAAAATTTCGGATTTTTGGCGCTAAATAATTCATCATCTGCCTAGCCTTTTCCCAACTATATTGGGGTCGGCTTCCAGTCTAACCGGATGCAGCTGAATACCAGTATTTTACATGGCGCTAAATAATTGTAAGTCGTAATTTTTTTTTTTCAATCATACCTATTGAGTAGAATATCAAAATGAAGGAAATTAAAAAGAGATTATTATGACGGTACGAAATACAATTTGTAGTCGGGATTTTGATACTTTTAATTAAATGTTACTTGTTCTTTGATATGATTTATTACACATCCCACCCATCTTTACTTTAGTCTTCCTCTCCCTCTCTATCCTCAACATTTATGTTTATCATTCTTTTAGTCGCATGCAATTCTTCCGTCACATGATACACTGATTTATATGATTATTCAAATTCTATAAAAGTTTTAAGAAATGCAGCGATGGATAGCGAACCTAATCGTAATGCTCGACGTAGTTGAAGAGGTATAAAGAGTAACCATAAAATGAGGTCAATTTAGCAAACCTGAACATGACTTTATAAGAACACATATTTTATGGAAATTGTGGAAAACAGGAAAATGTTATTCATGACATTGATGATTGCCTTATCTCTGTTTTATCGATAGCTAGATGTAAAACACTACAAGGCTTTAGCTTAAGAATGTACATATTCAATAAGATGTGTGTGATGAAAACTTATGTTGGAGGTATTTAGGTACAAACAGGCTTTGTTCAGATGTGTCTATTGAAAGAACTTATTGCTAGGAGAGCTAAGCATAATATGTTAACTAAGAGTTTAAAAATCTGTTAGTTACTACACAAAGTGTCTAGTGAAGTTACGTAACTTCCAAATATTAGCCCTAGTCGATGTAAAATGTAAAACAAAAATAATATCCTATGTCGTGTCCCACTCCTGGCCAAAGACCTCCCCTTTCTCCTTCCATACCTCTCTGTACTGTCAGATCTCTGGCCATGTTAGCCCCGAAAGCATGATCAGATCATCACGCCACCTTCGCCGCGGTCGACTTCGACGAAAAAATAAAAAGTACGACGCCTTATTTTGTTTGTCAAATTGGGACGTGCCTTTTTGCTTTCGTATAGAAAACCAGCATCTACTACAAGCGACCATTGTAAGACATAAATGGGATCCTTCTCGCACTGGGACGGAGTGGAGCCTGTGTCCCAGCTGTGGGAGAGCATTATAGAGAGAGAAACAAACCTTCGGTTTTTTATGGCTGATTATTCTAAATATTATTATGTAGCAAAAAAACATCGAAATAACATGAATAGATAACACGTTCACTGCAAACATCCGACGCAAACAGTGAACCCACACGAAGCTCTATTGTCTACGGAAGTCTAAAAGGAACAAAACGACTACGGCTAGACACTGCGCACATGTCCTGACAACTATTATTATGCAACAGTGAGCAAGCCTGTTATACATCACAATACGTCTAATAAGACATATTTAAGTTGACCTGGTGCTCGATTCTGGATTCGCTCGTGTCTTTGTAACGCATTCGTGACGATAGATAAATACAATACAATATCTTCACGGTAATAGGTAATAAAATATAACAGCTGTTATTTTACAATATTGCTAGTTTTATGGGTGCAGACGCAATCTTAACGCTGATAGAGATATTTCCAGAGAAGTTTTGGAACGAAAAATATCTACTAGATTCTTATATTTTTTGCAAACTCGACGTACCTACATAAAATCAAAAAATCAAAATATTTTATTTCACATAGGCCTAGATTTACATTTATAAAACGTCGACAAAAAGGTGCACGGTTCAGGTTGGTCGTTTCCTATGGAGAAGAACCGGCAAGAAACTCCATGGTTACTCTTTTCAAATCATTTGGTATTACAATATTATCATGGATACAGCATTTGTACGAGTACTTATGTATGGGGGGACATAAATTCTTTTTTTTGCATACTCCTCTGGCAACGTCCAGGTTCATACATCAGGTCATGACTTCCATGCACGCCGAAAAAAGTAGAATTACAAGATATCTCGATACATAAGGCAAAATGCGCTTTAAAAAAAGGACAGTTTTCAAAATGTAATCTCTGTCATACCTAAGAACTCGTTCTATGGCAAATCAGTATTAAATAAGGATGTTACTGTGATCATAAGAGAAATAAGAAATCTATAACTTTACCTTTTCAGAGATCAATAAACTAGTGGAGTAACTAGTAATTTCTTAAACTCTAAAGAAATTACTAGTTACTTTTCATAATTGAAACTTTTAGAATACCATTTTAAGACGTGATTTTTCGATTAATATTAACGAAACTCATTTCGATAATATTCAAATATTCATAGATACTTAAACTTCACTTGAAGTTATAAAAAGCTCAAATAATTCACGATCTTCAATTTTACAATTCAAGTCTTCATCTCTATACTGCGTAATCACTCTCGCATTTTACGATTGCGAGTATTTTAAGAATCAACCTCCTGGGGTATAAATTTTCGCATTAAAATAACATTAGGCCCCCGTGTGCATACATTTAAACGATATGAATTATGATTTGATAACACTCAGTATGCGAAGCTTGTTTCTTATCACTAGGGATTTTAGTCTGCCACGGGAATTAATGCGGTTCACGTATTTTCTCTAGTGTTTTTATTATTTTGATGTATGGAGAAAGTTTGGGTTTTGTATCAGTTTTTAATGCAGTTGGAGATAGGCACAACTTATGTTTTATGAAATTGTGAATAAAATTATTGATTTAAGATAGCCTCGTTAGTCTAGTATTCAATTTCCGAGTAGGACATAGTGTTATTGTGTCTTTCCACAAGAAATTTCTTAGCTTTGAGTCTTTATTCTCGGTCAAATGTAGGTGTACTACAGGGTATACCTACTGCTCCATAACTCTTCGGGAATTATAGGTGTGATAATAAGTTATGTTATATTTTAGGTGTTCATCTTGAACTAACTATTAAAACCCATACAAACTTGAAATATTATGAAACTTTAAATGTCAGTTTAAACACAATAAATTAACCGCAATTAAAAGTTCTCCACTAAACCAATCCTTAGTGCTGACCATATAATTATAACGACTGCATAATTACACACGTAATTAAAGTAACTCACGATAATAGTTGACGCCATAAATTAATATAATTAACCAGAAATGTTACACACTTAATTAAATCGTGCAACATGCATAGATTTTAACCGTTCGATGGCACTTCTGTCACACGAAAAAGTATCTGCATTGAGAAAAGTGAGTGATCAGTGAGTAAGAGGAGCTCGTGGCTTAATAATAACAGCCACCTGGGTCGATCTTTAGGTTAAGCCCATTACATACCGAGTGTCTCAGAAAAGCACGTTAAGCCGTTGGTCCCGCCTGTCAGATACAATTAATGTTATTAAAGGCTACCGTATTACCGACTGGCCGTAGTACTGACTGGCTGAATACCAGTATTTTGTATGGAGCGACTGCCTATCTGACCTCCACAATCCAGTTAGTACTAGGTAATAAGATACCCCTTGGTAAGACTTTTGTCAGACTATTTGGGCCACTGACTACCTGAAACGACTGTCAAAGATGTTTAGATGACAGCCGGGACCAACGGCTTAACGTGCTTTCCGAGGTACGGAGGAAACTCGGTATGTAATGGGCTGTCACCCATCCACAGACCAACAACAATTATCCTACAGCATTTTAGTTAAATTGTTTGCAACAAGCACAATCAATATCATCCATACAATTTTTTTTATTTTTTTTTTAAATTTGGAAAATATTATTATGTGATACGAGTACTTTAAATACGACGTATTTACATTTCGTATACACCGAGCAGTTGTGCTAGCCCAAGCGGCTGTTACCACGAGCTCCTCAAGGTCAGTATGTACTTGTTAAAGTAAATTACGATATAAATCTTTGGCAACAAGTATTCATAGCTAACAATTTTATTAATTTAGTCTCAACTTCTCAATCTATTAATTACTTAGTGCTTATTTGCTTAGACTCAATCTCTCACATCTATACATGCTTAAGTTTAAGTATTTACATATTCAACGACCTATGGGTTAGGCTTGATGTACAATAGTTTGGCGAACGCTCGCGAAATTTGCAACTAAATTAATTAAGGTCCAAGTTTTAATGTATAGTTATGATTTTGGTTCAGGTGTATACCTAGCCTTATGACTTTTAATGAAAATGTTGGTGGCCAAGACTGTTAAGGAGTAAGTATTAATTTTCAAAGTACAAGTACATAACATCACACCTGTAATCACCGATTGGTTAGGCAGAAGTGTACCTAATATTTAGTACACCCACATTTAGCTATGTTAAGTCCCGCGTAATAAGAGGCGAGGCTGTTGCCATCAACCGGGTACAAATTCAGACTTGCTGCTACTGAGAAATTGCTAATGAAAAAATCCTATAATAATTTGCCCGACCCAGGAATCGAACCCAGGACCTCATGCTCAGCAGTCGCTCTTGCGACCACTGACAAACGAGGCAGTCAAAGTAATTGCTTTTAATAATAATTCTAACCTCAATATTTTTACTTGATGAGAAAGCAATTAAGTAATTTGTTCGTTCATTTGATGTTTTTCCGAGAAATTCCTTCTTGAACAGGTTTCTTGGTAGTGCTTTACCCGACACCCTGTGTTTCAGAATCATACTTGTTCGAGTGAGACATTATAGATGCTTCAGATCTTAAACGTGAAGGTAGTGCTACGCTATTATAGGTCTTTTTTTTTTTTTTTTTTGGATGGGAAATCATCAAATGTCCCCCCCCCCCCCACTCTGGGCGGAGCGGAAGTGAGTGTCAGACTTGTACTGACTAAAACCCATCCATGTTCCTTCTTTGCCCTTTGTATTCCAGGGCCACGGTATCTCTTTCGAACAGTCCCGCAGCCCTGGCAGGCATCGGCCCATGCGGACCCCTACGTGGTTGCTGACATCTCTTTGAGGCGCGCGTGGAACACGAACGCGCCGTCGACACGGCCTGTCGTCATAAGACGGCCGGACGGCGAGCTAGCCCATAACTCGCCGACCACAGGCCCGCGCCTACGGTGGCCGGGAGCCACCACGTGACCCCCGACGCCCAGGGCGTCTCCCGCGGCGGCTGGGACGTGAGGTTCTTTCCCTCTCACGTCCCGCCACCTCCTTCACTAGCATGACTGCTTCGCAGAAGGACGCTATTATAGGTCTTACGCTTCTGTTTTTAAGAGCAATATCTCCCTGCGAAGAAGATGATTGATAAAGTAAAATTATCTTTCATATTCATGTCCAGTCATAAACTACCACATTATCACACTCACACACAACTATAGACACACTCACGCCTTCACCTAGCATAACACACAAAGAGAGGATCAGACCACTATTACAAAGCTTTATAAGAGTACATACTATTCAATGGTATTGTAAAATGCAAGCATATAAGATACCTTATTTAATGTAACTCGAGGGGGTTGGCGCTGTAAGCCGAAATAAAAGTTCCTCCTAGTTCAGCTCCAGATGCTAAAACTTTTGTATACATAATAGATACTGTTCATAGCATTTATTTGTAAACTAGCTTAAGTACTTTTTGTGAAAGAAATAAATTTATTTATTGTGAATTCAGAAATACACTTCAAACACTGTTTTAAGTTTTCACGGTTTTCAACTAAACTTGTACTGTCACTTACGGGATATCATCCAGAAAATATAATAAAAAACTGAAAATAAATCGAATCAAATAATAAAAAATTCAAAAATCAAAAAAACCAAACAGAAAAATCGAAAAAAAAAACCGAAAATCGAATCGATCGGGAGCTCAAAATAATGAAAAATCACGGAAGATTAAATTTAGAAATACACTTTTCTGTACCAAGTGCCTTTTGCTTTCCTAAGTTAAAACAGTTCACAACATAGCATTACAATTATAAGCATATATGCATGATGAAATTGCAATGCCCTAACAGGGCCACTATGTTCTAAGAACTGATATCCTCTGTTAAGAACTTTATTTATGTACACATAGTTAGCAATAAAGAATTTTAATTTGAATTTGAATTTGACATGTTCCCCACCTGCACTACAAAAATTTCCCTCATCTTTTACCCTTTCTTCACGACTAAAATAATACGTGAGCCGTTCAGACCTCTCTTCGCATTATTTGCCTACCGCCGCCGTCAACCTCCATGTTCCAATTGCATCGCAAACAGGACGTAACTCGATCCATTACAGGACTAATGCATGCATCGTCTTTGGCACACCTTCTATTATTCAACAGCGGAACCACTCTAATTACTTGTATGCGATCGCTTGAATTGATGTTAATTAATTATTTGATAGATTGGTTGTTGTTTATGGTAGCTGTAAGGATCAAAGAATGTTGTTTGAAGACATGTTAGTAGAGATATCTTCTATATCTATAAAAATAAATGCAATTGAAGTGCCCTTTTGTAATTTCAAAATAACTGTTTTTTACTGAATGCTTATAGAAAGAAGTATATACGGTGCTTTTATCAACAAAAAAAACCGTATTTTTTTTCGGATGGGAAAATGACGGGGGTCATTTGATGATTCCCGGGCGTTTCCTCCCGCCCGATTCGGTGCAGGAACCTCACGAAACAACCGTGTCCGGTGAGGACCTGCGTCAGGCGGTAGGTGAGGGCGCCGTGGCGCCTCTCTAGCCACTCCTCAAAGAGGGGACTTATCGCCACTATGGTGGCGTGCCCTACGGAACCTCAATATTCTGCCAGGGCTGCGGGACTGTTCGAAAGAGATACCGTGGCCCTGGAACACAAAGGGCAAAGAAGGAACATGGATGGGTTTTAGTCAGTACAAGTCTGACACTCCCTTCCGCTTCGCCCAGAGTGGGGGGGGGGGGGGTCATTTGATGACTTCCTATCCGAAAACAAAAAAAAAAGAATTGAGATTCCGTGCAAAAAAAAAACCCTTGAATTACTTACATTTAACCTTATAGCAATGGTAGTAAAGATCACTATGACGCCCAATCAGCGATAATATAACTGTGAAAGGACTGCAAATACTAAGTTCAAAAGAATACGTGTTAAAGACTTTAAACATTATTTATTTGTTTCTAATTTTATTGTCATCTGCACTCAGTTAGACTCAAAACCATTCTCGACATTGCTGGGAAAAGGATTGCGCTTTTCTAACCTTGGGGTCGATTAGGAACTGACAGGAGTCAGAAACGCCTCGATGGCAGGAATAAAACCCGCATACTTACACCACACATACCCGATTCCTTTAGGTGTTTTAATATTTACAAGCATTGGGATACACTGTAACACTTTATACTTATTAATGCAGATCTTATGTTATAAGTCTGTTATGAAATTCATCCGTGTCAACCAGATCTTATGCACTGGATTAAATATCTGTTATTAGACATCTATATTTCAGTGTAGACTCGATGAAATTGGAACATTTGATTCCGTAAAAGGTAGCTAAAGTACACCACAGGAGGTCCAGAAACATGTTTATTACCTTTATGTAAATAACGAAAGACCGTAATATTCTCTAGAGAAGTATTTATTTACTTTATTTACATAATTCAAACAACTTCGGTATATAGAAAGCCTATCATTATGAAGGAGTAAGCCACGCTGCATAGCGATATAAGGAGCACGCTTTTGCATAATTGCTTTAAAAATAACTGACAACAGCGCAATCCGGTAATGTTGGATCTCTGGCTTAACGTCCACAGTCAGGACAGAAAATACCATAATTGACATACAATTTATTACGAGATTAAATCATATAGCAATTTCAGTACCACTGAACTGTTAAACCTGAGGCAGTGAGGCAACATTATTTACTACGGTGTTGCCCGTTGATAAATCCAGAGCAAGCTCAATTTCCCTGTCAGTACAAAAATAAACAAGAGCAGTGGCGGGTTATAAATCGCGCCTCGTGATTGGCTGCATCGTCAATAATTATTCATATATTTTAATAAATATTTATTTTTGGCCGCACACGACTGGCAGACGTTGACGGGTTGACAACGTGTTGCTAAAAATGATGAATGTAGGAATTTTCGTGTGAATTTTAGATAGATTGCCTATCGCAATATCTAGCCGGAATATTTTTATGCATATTGAATGCGTATCAAACGCTGTTCCGGGGAATAAAATGTTAAAACCTAATCCGACTGCCTGCTGAAGTATGGAAGCGATAGATTGTGGATTTAATAAATATCAAATGGTATACTGTGATGAGAGTGTGTGGTCGAGCCCATCGATGGATTGGTATTAAAGCTATACTAAAACTACATCTCACATGTTTGAAGCAGTGTATTCAATTGTTGGTGAGCCAAATAAATAAAATAAAATAAACCTGGATTAACACGTAGGATACTTTTTATCCCGGTAGTATGATCCCCTGGGACTATTATAGAACTCCACGCGGACGAAGTCGCGGGCAAAAGCTAGTGGCTACATAAATAAATAAAAGTTGCTTATACCAAACCAATTTAATATTCAATAGTACAGCGAACGGTAGATTTCAACACAGCATACGATGTTTTCAAATGACAAAATATCACGTATCATAAAGACCACATTGTTGGTTTGGTTTTCAAGGTATTGTATCAGCATCTACCAGGTGTTTAGCCACAGGTCCGTAAATCCAACACGAAATAAAATAAAAACACATAAAAATGTTTTCGACATTTCAGTGTTCCATGCGGGACGCTGTATCTAACTAAAACGGTCATGTCTAAAAAGTTTAGCCATAAAAAATACCTAGAGCCTGCCATAAAAATATTTCGCAATAAAAAAGTTTAACAAAATTCCGATAGGAAAGCGTAAAAATTGTTAAGAATAATTTCCACTAAACGGCTCGCGTCGCATCGGATCGGAAAGGATACGAACGGATGTGGCGACATTCGATCGCGTCAGGCATGATGTCGACGTACACGCTCGGCTCCAAATCGTCGCTTGCGAACGTATCCGTTTCTGCGCCAAGTCAAATAGTTTCATTCTTACAGTGTTGACAGCTGAAAAGATCCGATTGGATACGACGACAGGCGAACGGAGTTGTTCGCGCGTCGCGGCATACTTTCGGCTACGATCGCGTGTCGCTGAAGACGCCCGAGATCAAGCTGCTGTGCGCGGCTTGGTAATATAGACTTTAAATCCTATGTACACGATTTAATATCGTTTAAAGTTTGTAAAATTCGTTCCGATCCGATTCGATGCGAACCGTTTGGTGGGAATCATCCTTTAGACATTTATTTAAAGTATTCAAACAATTTTCGATGACGGAAATAACCAATTTATGAGATTATTTGCTGTCTGTTCCGATAAAAAAAGGTGTGCACCTACTTTATTACCTTGTGGTTTTTAATTATTATGCTGTTAAAATCCCGTGGGTATTTTTATTAATCTAGATGAGCATAGACTGCCACGTTGCTGCAGTGGTCGCAAGCGTGACTGCTAAGCATGAGATCTTGGGTTCGATTCCCAGGTCGGGCAAAATGTTATTGGATTTTTACATCTGGAATTTCTCAGGAGCAGGTTTGTGCCTGGTTGATTTCTATCAGTCGGCCTATGTCACAGGTGGTCGGATTGCCGTGGGATTTGGCGCACAGGTATACTATGACCGGGTTTAGGATAAAGGATACGTTTTATCTCAGTAGAAAATTTCCGTGGGATATTATCCGACCGCTAGGCGGGTGAAGCCCTGAGCAACGACAAGTAATCTTTGATTATCATTAAGGATTAATATGTGACCTAATTGAAAAAGATCGTTCTCCATATAAAATTATTAAAAACAAACAGTTCAGCAGAGTAGTTATTAAAAATGCTATCTTTATTGATTATAGTGAAGAAATATAGCTTTTTATTATTAAACGGTGCCCTTATAAATTAATTTTGCCCGTTATACGGTTCTAACACCGTTTTAGAGTTCCGTAGTACAAATATAAAATCAAGATGTTTTGACTTTTCAAGTTTTTTTTTATTAAATTTGCTTTTGGGCCAACCAAATCTAAGTTAGATAGAAGAGTTAAGATTCATAGATTAATATGTTGATACATCATCATGATTAATCTCATGCCCTTATCTCAATTTGTTTGGGGTCGGCGCAGCATGGTCTTCAACTTCCAAAGAAACATTATACAGGGTGTAAACAGACCCTTCACATAGCCGTCAACCAAGCATTCTGTACATCAAACTAAGTAACTTTACGCAAAAATTATTGCTGGAAATCGACTTTTTTTTTTGGGGTGAAGAATCACGTTTTACGGTAGGACTCGATGGAAAGCACTCAAAGCATTGTACTGATGGATGGATTGAATAGTACGGGGGTCGTGGAGGTGTGTAAAGTAAGAGAGAATAATTATTACGGGCGTGAATAGACTCGAATCTAGAGATGGACATCTGTTTCTAGGAGCTCACTTTTAGGCAGCTTATAAATCTTGAATAATAAGAGGCACTTACTCACAAAGTACCTCTTATTGAAGTAGTTGTAACAATTATTTTGTATTGTATTGTATTATATAACGGGCTGCTGTCCGCAACTCCACGTCCAAAGCTGGTATTTTGCGTGAACAATTATTTTATTAAACTAAATATTAGAATGTCTTCTAGTATTTTTTATTCTGTTGTCGGTTGTAAATAATGGCTATAAGGCTTAATGAATACTTCTGGAATTACCTAAATACCTTTCTATTTTTAGTTCAACCAAACTAATTAAGTTACCTTAGAAAATCCTGAGGCTGTATCTATTGTTGTTTTGACAGTTTCAGTATTATGTTTCATTCAGATACAGTTTTATATAGATTTAATTGATTGTTCTCAACTTTCAATAGCTATTTTTGAGCTAGATAAAAAAATAAGATTAGCTTAGAGAACCATTTAATTGATGAGAATTTAAGACTACAGTTCTAAATGGATCTTTGACATTAACGACATGATCAAGGAGTGTTGTTAGTAAACATGTGTGAAATCGTTTCTTCAAATTGTACTGAAAAAAAAAACATGGCGGCGCTGCGGCGTAAGTTCTGATTTTAGCCACTTGCCTAAAGACGTATATCTTTACTTACCAAATCAATACCAAAGCTGTAGTATAACATAACATCACGCCTGTAATCACTGAAGGGTTAGGCAGAGGTGTACCTAATAGTACATCCACATTTCGCCAGTTATGGTTAAGTCCCATGTATAGGGGGCGAGCTTATTGCTATCAAACGCGCACGAATCCAGACTCCATGGCTGCTACTGAGAAATTCCTGATGGAAAAAACCCAATAACACTTTGCCCGACCTGAGAATCGAACCCAGCACATCATGCTCAGCAGTTGCGCTTGCGACCACTAGATCAACGAGGTAGTCCTGTAGTATAAGTATAGCTATAATAATTACTACTCGTAAACTAAATCCAAGAAAGCTACTTGGGTAAAATAATTAAAACCTACGGAACCTCAAACCAAACTCGAATTCAACCTTCACAGCTAGTTTTGAAGAACTGCCGAGAAAATTGAGAGCGACGACTTTTATTACTTCCGTCAGAGTATTGTGTCATTGAGCAAATCCGAAATCCCTTCTGTACATACAGAGTTATATTAAACTCTGGAAAGCACTCAGGAATAGTAATTTAATCGAAGTCACTTGATCGGTAAATTAAATTATATTGTTACCTGGGCAACGGGTGTATACCCTCCAGGAGCTACAGTTCTGTAAGTTATATTGACTTGGTGTAAATATTTAGCTTAATATTTGAGTTGATAGGTGTGTTAGTTTAAAGTTGTGGTTGTTTGGTAAAACATACATAATATGGGGTAAAATTAAATGGCCCTCGAGAGTGGCTTTTCATTTGAGTGTATATTCATGATGCAAAAGAGGTAAAGGTTGATTTACAACTCGTCGGAATTAGGTTCAAACCAGTGCAGGCAAGTAACTTTGTGTAGTTTTAAGCGACTTAAAAAAGGAGGTTATTTTTCATCTGCTCTCAAAATTTCGACGGAAAACATTGTAAGGAAATATCTCATAACCGAAAATTTGAAAATATATGACGTCTATTAAACCGCATCCCTGGGCTCGCGTGGTGTATTACGGACCGCTCCTTCTCACAAATCATCATCATCATTTCAGCCGAAAGACGCTCACTGCTGGACATAGGCCTCCCCCAAGTGTCCCGTGCTACTCGCATCCAGCGGATCCCCGCAACCTTCACCAGGTCATCGGTCCACCTAGTGGGAGGCCACACAAATACATACACCAGTCTCACAATTAGGAGGCCTGAATCCCAGCAATGGGAACATTATAGGCTGATTATGTAAAGGTTGGTAATGGTAGATGTGGCCCCAAGAGGCTCATGTTAAGGCCACCTTTAACAAAATACTATAGTAAAAAAAAAACTCGATTTAGAGTGACGTCATTTTATTTCTTGTATTTTTCTCAGCAAACCCTTTCATTTGATACCCATATCATAGGGATGCATAAATAATAACTAGTCCGCCATCTTTGGGAGTCTGCCATTTTGGATTTAGCTTGACGTCACTAAACTTAACTATGTATACAAACTTTCAGGTCAATCGGAAACCGGAAAGTAGGTCAAATTTAACTTCGAAGATCTTTTTCATACTTAGTCAAGCTAATCAAGACGTATTAAAAAATATACTGTCACGACCGTATGAGTGAAAGATAAAAAGCCGTATTATTTTCTGAATCGTAATGCGTCTCATTTACGGTCGACACTGCTCTTATACAAAACAAAATGTCATCATTATTTTCTAATAATGATGATATTTTCTATACTAATAATAGGTATCAGGACACTTGCGCGAAATAAATTTGCGCTAAGGACACTTGCGCGAATCCACATGCGCGAAAAGACATATGCGCGCATGGACTTTTGGGCGATTAGACTTTTGCGCGAATGGACTTTTGGGCGCATAGACAGTTGTGCGCATAGACACTTGAGCGAATGGACTTATGCGCGAACGGACATTTACGCACAAAGACACATGCGCGAAAGGACTTATGCGTGAATGGTTAGGTTAGGTTAGCTATAGAGTAAACATAACACTGAGGTTCTTCTAAATCGGAATCGATTGATTAATCTTTTTTGTACAAAGTAACAAGAATGTTCTACACATCAATATGCATTTGTCATAATAGACATTAAAACAACTGAATGACCTAAAAAATCGATATTAATGAAACCCAAAAGCTTGAACTGAGAGTAAAGTTATTTTAAAACATACGTTCAAAATCGATATTGTTCTCTCTCTCGATTTCATTGAAAATAAGAAATAATATGACGTTATGTTTACTCTACAGATTTACCGTAGCCAGTCGCGACTAAGTATAGTCGCGGAAGTGTCCATTCGCGCAAGTGTCTATGCGCGCATGTGTCTATGCGCGTAAGTGTCTATGGGCGCAAAAGTCCATTCGCGCAAAAGTCTAATCGCCTAAAAGTCCATGCGCGCATATGTCTTTTCGCGCAAGTGGGTTCGCGCAAGTATCCTTCGCGCATATGTCTTTCGCGCAAATGTCCCCGATCCCTAATAGTAATGTCCAAACGGACCCCTAATGGCCTCAAAAAATAATTGGGTCGCTCAAATCAAACCTAAGTTGTTCGCTTCGGAATACATAAATCACACAAAATTACATTGTCAATACGTAAAGGGACTTCGGACTGTTTACTTGATACGTTATATTTACATTTGTAACTGTTTTACGTTTTTTTTTTTTCATACAAGGATATTAGACACAAGTTATTAATGGCCTGACTTCAAAAAAGAGGACTACGGTATCGAAAAACCGAATTAGGTAACGTTTAAAAATGAATGGTACACACCTCAAACTAGGCACCTTGTAATTAGGGGTATTCCTCAAAGCGCAACTATTTTTAAGCGTAACCAACTAAGTGCAACTAAATTATTCTTCGAAGCGCAATAATTAGTTGCGCTCACAAATTCAAATTAAAAATATTATATTTTTATTAATCAAAGCGCAACCATGATGAAAAATAGAGAGGGGTATGATGGATTCATTATTTTTTCTCAATCATGGTTGCGCTTCGATTAATAATTTAGTTGCACTTAGTTGATTGGGCTTAAAAATAGTTGCGCTTTGAGGAATACCCCTATAGTTATACTTCTCTCCTGCTTAGTTCACTTTAAGTATGAGCGACGTACGCCACGCCGCGCTGGTTACGAGTACAGACGCCAGGACATCAAGCTACTACAATCTGTCAAATTTCTCTTTAATAGATTTCCAACTTTATCGCTAAAGCGTTCAGTTCAAGGTTGATTAGGAAAATTTGACAGTTTTGGTTAGCTCGATGTGCTGGCGTCTGTACTAGGCACCTCATCTTTCCGAAGAACTTCTACATATTATGCTTCGACTTTATGGTACTGATGTGATTAATTGCTGAACTGTACTTTCTTCTGAATCATCATCTGCTCAGCCTTTTTCCAACAAAGTTGAGGTCGGCTTCCAGTCTAACCGAATGCTGCTCAATACTATTATTTTGCATGGAGCGACTGGTTTTCTGACCACCACAACTCAATAAGTACTGGGTAATACGATACTATTTGGTAAGACTAGTTGGAAGACTTTCGGGCAATTTTGAGACTGTCATAGATCTAAAAAAGACAGCCGGAATGGCTTAACGTGCTTTTCGAGGCATGGAGGAACACCCATCCACAGACCGATCTAAGGGCCGATCTAGGGGAACCTCCTAACAATACCCGCCGTGTCCAGGAATACCACTTTCTGAATCAAGAAATATTTGTCAAGGCTCTTGCCAATTAATCCATTGGCTGAAAAGACTATCGGCACAATGATCGCTGAGCTCACATCCCACATATCGACAACCTCGCGAGCCAAGTCATGGTGTACTTGATTTGCTTATCCTTCTCGGCTTTCACGAGGATCTCGTCATGCGAGACTAACGGATTATTATTATTAATAGTGGACCTAGGTAATGAGGTGACTTAATACTAAATATCTAAGTCATTAGAATGCTGGTGGGTGTGTTAGTTACACGTTGGTTCGTGTCGCTTTTGCAGATTTATGTCTGAGAAAATTAATGTTGAACGTGACTTTAGCTGGCTTAAAGGTCTTTTAGTGGGTTGGTTGCCGTAATATTCATATTATACCTGTACAAAATTATTCGGAAATGTCGTGGAAGAAAATAAAAGTCTTATTTGTCATAGTTCTATCAAAATATTTGTATGTAATTAAAAGTGAATGCAAAAAAAAAGTCCCTCGTTAGTAAAATCATAGGTAGATATAGTTGATATTATGATTTATTATAGATTGTGATTCATGCTACCATTGCATCATAGAGATTCGTTCTCTAATTCAGAATATCCGTGTCGAGAGCAACCATGTCTTCTAATGGCATTTGAACTACTTTGTCAAGAGATTTCCATCTTATGAGAAGAAAAATCAGCCAAATCTTAGCGGTTAAGGTATCATTAAAAGTTCAATTTCACAAATAGTCAGTTAACTTCCCAGAATAACAGTAAATAGTATGTCGAGCAGTTCCTGAACTTGCCATTTTAGGAAAGAGGCCGAACATTTCGATACAACCTGTCCTAAATAATGAGCGAGTTTTTAATAAATTATTCAAGTCAATGGACTTGTAATAAATTTGGTATATGGCATAACGACATTTTTAAATGACAGTGTGTGCGTATCACAAACACGACTGCTGACCATGAGGTCTTGGGTTTAATTCCCGGGACGGGTTAAGTGTTATTATTTCAATGAATATGCAGGAACTTCTCAGTGGTAGCCACGATGTCTGGATTTGTGCCCAGTTGATGGCAATCGACTCACCTCAATTACATTGGACTTAGAATAACTGGCGAAATGTGGGTGTACTATTAGGCACACCTCTGCCTAACCCTTCAGTGACTACGTGATGTTATGATGATAAAATCAACTTCACCTTCCAACAAAATTTTTGACAGCAACCACTTTGAAACTGTCGCTTAAACAGTTGTTATTTAAACGAAAGTGCTCAATGATTTTGTTATGTTATAACATTGATTAATGTTATCGTGCTCACAAACAAGCCATTTAATTGGTCTACACGTGCATGTAGTAGATAAAGTAGTCGAGATTACAGTAATTAATTTTGATTACAATCTGTTGACTGGGCGATTTTAATCGTTTAACTGTAACGTATTAATTTATTCGATACTTTTTTTTTGTATGACGGAAAAATAAATAACGATCTCAATTTAGACCATTAGCAGATTATTTTTTTAAGTCTTATTGTTTCAGTCAGCTGCTACAATAAGCGCTTTGAGGATTATATTGACTTGTGTATAGTATCCGTCTGTGTGTGTTTACTATAGAAAAAAAAACCGGCCAAGTGCGAGTTGGAGTCGCGCACCGTATTTAAACTTGTAGGTATTGTGTTATAAAACTGGATATTTACGGTTTTCATATTTTTTCATTTACATGTGCTGTAAAACATTGCTTCTTGCCTTTCATGATTCATTGAAAATCTATAGGGTACTCCCTATAGATTTTGGTTCTTGAGAAATCGCAAAATATGAGACATAAACCGTCATATCTTTATCTTTCACTGCTCCAAGGTGTAGTAGACTTGAGTATTTGTTATTATTTCAGCTTGATACCTCCACGAGTTCCTAAGAAAAAGAGTCTTGACAGACGGATAGACAGACGGACAAACTACAGCCCTTGGTAAGACTGGTTGCCGCTCATCATTCTCCTGCCATTATCCCAATTCATTTGGAGTCGGCGCAGCATGTCTTCTTCCATACTTCTCTATTACTCGTCATCTCGCCAGACACCTCCTTTCTTGCCTCCTTCGTTGCCGCTATAACAACAAAATATATATTAATTAAAAATTAAAGGGGGCTCCCCTACTACGATGGTACCCGAAAAAACCGGCGAAGTGCGAGTCGAACTCGCGCATGAAGGGTACCGCTTCATGCGCGAGTTTGATTCGCACTTCGCCGGTTTTTTTAATTGAGCCGCAGTCTGTAAATGAAACCAATATCCTGTCATAATCATTGGATTACTGACTGACATCATAGGTAGGTATTTTTGTGAATCCATAAATATGCAAATCTTCCAGCCTAATAAAAATCGTTACTGCCGTAAAGTTCAATGAACGCTCTCACATTAAATATTCTATTTCCATCAACTTTACGATAAACTGATAATTATTTTCCAAAGACCGCTTTATCGCACACTGTGCATTACTGAAACCATCGATACTGTTGTACTTTTTATGAGCATGTTTTGGTTTATTTTTAGCTGACAGCTATCCCTTACTAAGGGCTTAAGATTGGATTTCTATTGAAAAACTTAGGGCTGAATTATCAACATTTGTTTTGAGTCACTGTCAAATTTAATGCTTTGTTTTTCTTTAGAAATTTGGAGTAAGCCAAACAATCTATCAGTAAGAAATGTCAATTGCAAATCTATCTAGGTAACACATTTATTGACAAGATGCAAGTCTGTGTATCTCGTCCTGATGATACTTGTTTAAGCTTGTTATAGTGGTTGTGTTTTAGCATGGCAATAGCGGTCATTGCCCTTTCCCTGATATCTCTTTACACAAACTGAAACCATAAACCGGGTACTTATCGTTTCTTCTGTTAATGTTCAGGATCACAATCAATGTCAATTCAGGCGCTATTAACAGGTTTGTATACGTTTAAAATAAGAGATTCAATAAATGTATGTGGTTCAATGACCGCTATTGCCATGCTAAAACACAACTACTATAGTACCTAATGGACGACTTGAACGACAAAGCCCTATTTTGCAATGCGTACCTCGCTCTTTCATTACAGTAAGCTAGTCGAAAAAAGGAGGAGCTCGTGGCTAAATAATAAAAGCAGCTCGGGTCGGTCTTCAGGTTAAGCCGCGTTTGCCGAGGTCGGTCTGTGGATGGGCGACCATCATTACACACCGAGTTTTCTCCGTGCTTCGGAAAGGACGACTGTCAATTGTAGATCTTTGACAGTCGTTACAAGTAGTCAGTGATACTCCTTGGTTGCTGGTTGTCAGACTTTCGGACAAACTCTGACAACCAGTCTTACCAAGGAGTATCGTTTTACCAGGCACTAACTGAGTTGTGGAGGTCAGATAGGCAGTCGCTCCATGTAAAATACTGGTATTCAGCTGCATCCAGTAAGACTGGAAGCAAACCTCAGTAAAGTTGGAAAAGTGCTAGGCTATGCTAGTCGAGAGAAGACAAAAAAGTCAACATCACTTTTACGAGAAAGAGCATTTTAACGATGATTGTTCAATTGGATTAGACCTTCCTCCCTTCACCTTAAAGTACTTTTTGATACTTTCCCTTCAAAGTATGCTCACTATTCAACGCCCTGTGTCACAGATATAGATAATTTTGCATAGATAACGCAAGTATCACGATCCGTATAAAAACCAAACGTGCCATTTTTGACTCCCAAGTATGACGTCATAATTAAGCGCTATTTAGTTATTATACAAAATAACAAAATAGCTTTTTAATTCTTACAAAATAGCTTTTTAATTCCTTAAATGTCTAGAATTATGATCTTGAGATGTAACATTGTTGTTTTTAACCAATTAGCTTGCTGCGACAGTAGCCAAGTTAAGCATAAAATGCTTAAGCCGTGCACGCGAAGTAGGTGCTCGTGGGTAATCTAGGTATATCTATTTCTGTGCTCTGTACAGTTTACCCAAAATACAATTTCCAGTCCATCTGTCCTTAGCTCGAAGCGCCCCAAACTATGTTTATTTAATTAACGCACGTAGTTTTCAGGATGTGAGGCGAGCGCTAAGCTGTACTAATTCGGGGATTAGAGATATTAATAGTTGAGTGATACGTTAAGGCGGTGTGGTTGTGTGTATTATTTTGAAGGTATGTGCGGTAAATTATTCATAGTTACAGGGTGTGTAGTAAATGTTTTGAGTGCAATATGTCAGTTTGTGTGAAATGATCTTGTATCTTTAGATGGAGTTTGTTGGTTGCATTTATAACGATAGACGTCCAGTTGTTGACGTTTGTATTCATTAGCTACTCGTGGCCGATATAGAAATCTTTGAATCGACTGTGAGCTTAAGTTGGCTGCAGCAGATCCAATCTGGTTGATGGGGTATAATCAACCCATCTCAGACACAATGCGAGTGTGGAGCTCCAACACAGGATATGCTCCACCTTTTCTCCTGCCCGTAGTGCACAACTAACTGCACCCTCCAGGCTTTCAATGAGGCAAACGACAGAGCTGTCCATTTCGCCACGTAGTGAGTCATTGATTCGAGAAGAAGTTTTCATGACCTCCGTATAGTCGACCTCATAATTGTTTTATTGGCCTCAATGTGTACAGACGCTAGCACATCAAGCTACTACAATCTGTCAAATTTCTTTAATAGATTTTCAACTTTATCGCTAAAGCATTAAGCTCAAGGATGATTGGGAAAATTTGACAGTTCTGGGTAGCTTGCTGGCGTCGTAGATTGATTTGAAACAAGCATGACCAAATGAACCTCCAAGTAAATTAAAACTTCACTTAAATTTCAACTATCTCTCTTAGTGATGTTTCAATTCACTGCGATGTTTTATTCAAAATTGGTGAAGCACTAACGTAAACAACTCTTATACTAGGTCATTAACCTTCGCACAAAAAAGCGTATTATTGTATACTATTTCCAGTATTATAAATTACCTTATTTAAATTTTTCATTATTTTAAACGCTCAGTATTTCACTACCTCTTTTGAACAGCTGATTAATACGTTACAATCACGACAAATAACTTTGTTCGGCCATTCTCAACGAATTTATCATGACTTCGTTATCGCGTGAAATCTCGAATGGTTTGCGTGAAAAGTGATCGTAAGCCAATGGTTTAGGGTCGAAAAGACAAAGTAGATAAGTGAACAGAAGGACGGTTTTACGCTAAGAGCAAAAAGGCAAGACACATCTATCCATTTCTCACATACTGTGCACATTTAAAGTAGACAATTATTGTATGAGTATCACCGCGGACATTAAGTGTCGTCTCCCGCATGCTCACGATTCGTCCTTTAAACAATGGTAATACGGTCCTATATCAATAATTCAGCCAGTAAATAGCTCGGGGTATTCCTCAGAGTGTAACTATTTTTAAGCGCAACTAAATTATTCCTCGTAGCGCAAATAAGTAGGAATAATATAGTTGCGCTTAGTTGGTTGCGCTTAAGAATAGTTGCGGTTTGAAGAATACCCCAATAGCTCGCGCATTTTTAGCGTGTAGCTTGCGTGCCAAATCGATAAGTTCACCGCAGGTACGCGTCTATGTGAACGTAAGCCTATTTTCGCCCATTGTATGGTGCGCCTTCTGTACTCATTTATTTTATGTCGAAGGGCCCGATTAAGTCGCATCCGACAATGTTGAGATTATAATCTTTTGATTAAGGCGCTTGTAATAATAGAGAACGGTTATTTATGGAAGCTCGTGCTAAAATTACACACGATTCGCTTACCCATATGATCATATCTGCCGGTTAAGGAATTTTGTAAGTATGTTTCAATTTGATTAAGAAATTGCTTGATACGTTTCGATGTCAATTTGAGAGGTGTTTTGAAAGTTTATTGGCAACCCAGAGTAACTTAGGTTGGCGTCATACTTGAAATTACCTTTTAGTAACTTAAGACCTCGAAATGGTACAAAATTGTGACGCTGCATCTGGAGCATCTGAGCAGTAGTTCAAAACGGTTAAAATAGCAGAACAATTGGTAACAGTACAGATTTTCAGTTTGGTTGACGGCAGAAGAACGATTGCATCAGAAATCGTCAACGGCGGCGACCAGAGGTCGAACTAGAAGGCTTTCTGCGCACCCACCAACCAGCATTAGACAAACGTGGTGGGTTTATTGTATATTTCTTCCTCATGACAAATACAAAGGAAGTCATGGGGACAGGCCTTTGGCCAGCAGTGGGATGACACAGACTAACACTAACTTAAAATTTACATTCTTATAATGAGATGCAAATTTCTTATAGATTCATGATTTTGATGTAAGTTTGATCTAATTTTATTTAAAACCCTTTTTACCCGACTTCCAAGGAAAAGTTATGTTTTTCGCGCGTTTCTTGTATGTATGTTTGTTTGTTTGTTTCTTTGTAAATACCTCGTAAGTTCTAAATGGCTGGATGGATTTCGACCATTACGGTATCATTAGATGTGTCTCTAAAACCAAAGTGTCCTAACCCAGGCGTTTAAAAAAAAAACAAAATGGCGGATTTTTGGCGCTAATTTGTAAGTCGTTAATATCTTTTTTTCAACTAAACCAATCGTGTAGGGTCTCAAAATGAAGGAAATTAAAAGGAGATTACAAATATACGTCTACATTATACAATTTGTAGTCGGGTTTTTTTTATATTTTTAATTAAATGTTACTTGTTGTACGATCTACTTGCGGTACCCATACATTTCCATAAAATACAGTTTGGATTAGTTTACGGCAAAACTTGAGTTATTGTTATGCTATTGATAGTTTACTAACTCATCGAAGTGCTTTGCTAAGGACATTTATTACCACCCCATCACCACGTCAAAACCATTAAATTTAGGGTCTTACCTTCAGGCACATCGACACTTCTACAAGCAATAAATTATTTTCGTCGATTGCTTTTCACTTAAGTTTTCAACAAAGATGGCCGAATTGAATCTATGGAAAAGGTAGGTCCGTCCACTGGAAGATACAGGGTAGAAGGGACACCGAAGCGAAAAAGGTTACCATGTATTCAGTGTATCATTCTGACACACTGAATACGTGGTAACAAAAATTAATTTCTATTTGGGGTAATAAACAAAAATTTCTATGTGAACACACACCCACATAGAAATTTTTCATCGGAAAATCAGTTATTACATACATTTTGAGCGTGTAGGTATTGCATTTTTATAGGAAACAGTAGTTTCTTTTTATATTACCATTAAAAATTTCTATATGCTCAAAACTATGTATTGCACACGTGGTAACCGTTTTCGCGTCGGTGTCACTTCCACTCTGTATAGTAGGTACAAAGGTCGAAAAATACTTAGAAAAAGAACTTACTACTTACCTAAATTAACCCTTGAAACTCATAGCGTCTGACAAAATAAACTTTACTAAAGTGCCACTCTTATTTTCATAGGTTCAAGGGTGATTATTCCTTAAACCAAACAAAATGGTCCTACTATTTCATTTGAGGGTTTTGAATGTCTAAACATTAAAAAAAAAACTAATAGAATAAAATCATTCTGTCGAATGGTTGATTGGTGGAATGTGGCATAAAGACGGCCTATGAACCAGTCTTGTCCATGAAGTTTAAATAAAAAAAACAAATGTCTATATTTTCGTGTTCTGAATTTGGTTGACGAAGTTCGTGAAAAAATAAATTGTGAAATGTTCACATCGCTTGTTTTAAAAGTTTTTCAAGTCACAGTACAAGTTATGATCCATTTCAAAACCACTTTATTTTGAGTACTAGCTGTTGCTCGCGACTTTCGTCCGCGTGAAATTTAAATATTAAAAAGTATAAAAAAAAAATACATATTATAAAAATACAATTTTCCCCATTTTTGCAATTTTTTTTTATTGATTCTCAGCTCCTTTTGGTCGTAACGTTATATAGTTTATAGCTTTCCTCGATAAATGGGCTATCCAACACTAAAAGCGTTTCAATTCGATTAGTAGTTCCTGAGATTAGCGTGTTCAACCAAACAAACTCTTTAGTTTTATAATATTAGTATAGATAAATTGGCTCTTGTGATGCAGGGAATCCTAGTACAAGAGCCAGAGCTACACTGATATTTAACTACCTGTTAATAAAGATTTTATTTTATTTTAAATGCATTACAAAAAAAATGTAATAAAAATAAAATAGGTCACATTTTTTATTTATGTTATAATCAGAAAAAGAAGGAAGTTAATTGTTTCAATCCGAAAAAATACTACAAATATTCTTCAAGAATAATAAAAATCGTGATTCCAGTAAACTCCGTACCCTATGTTTTGCTCCCTTTCAAATCTGGTAGTAAATCAAATATACTAAATATTTACGCAGCCTGACATACAGCCATGAACCCTACACTGAATATTTCGCGGGACACGGCGACGTATACAAGTTCCTTGAGTTTGCAATAGATGGCGCTGTAAGTTGCTGTAAATCTGTACACTGTTTCCTAATTTAAGCTAGGAAAACAGTGGTTTTCATAGAGTGTCTATTGCCATTAGTACTTGATCACACATATGCATTTGAATGGTCGTTTCAAATGCATATGATCAAGCACGTGTTGTTGTTAGTCGATAGGAGAACAGTTTACTCTATGCGGTTTTCGCGACAATAATTTAGGAATCCTCTGTTCCTCCTAAAAATAACGTTGTACCAAGGGTTAGGCAGAGGTAAGCTGCACATCAGCCTTTGGTCAGGTTTCCAAAGGGGCCTACCCCATTGCCATCAACCGGCCACAAGTCAGAGGCCGCTAGGCTGCTAGTCAATATTTCTAATGAAAAAACTAATAATACTTCGCCCGACTGGGGAATCGAACCCAGGCTTAAAGCTCAGTGCGACTACTAGACCAAACGAGGCAGCTAACTTTACCCCGTGACATCATCACCATCTTCCTGGTCTTGTCCCATGTTATTTGGGGTCGGCGCAACACGTTTTTTTGTCGATTCTCCTCTGTGAACGGTCACGCTATCATTTATTTATTTAACACTTCAAGCACAAGAGTACAGAGGCGGACTTAATGCCATAGGCATTTTCTACCAGTCAACCTTTGGGTGATGCAGAGACAAGCAGTGGTAGGTGTATATCTGAAAATAATTTTAGATAATACTAAGATTAACTACAAGAATATAAAATACTATAAATATATATAAAAATTTAGATTAATGTAAATAGAAATTTATACGAATATACTAAAATAAAAACACAAACTATGGGGAAAACACTGTTGGACCGTCTAAAAAAAAAAAAAAAAAATAAAAGAACCGTGACCGTCACCGTTGTGACGAAACTGCCAGCTTCTTGCGAATGTACTCACGAACTTTAATTATAAAATATAAGCGATTACGCGATTACTGCGGTTTATTATTTTTTTGTTTTTGCGAATTACTCCTTTTTCGTCATTCCTTACAGATTCCATCCATCGTTTCTTTGATCTTCCTCTCCCTCTCCATCCATCAACATTTATATTCATCACTCAGTGAAATATCTCATCATTTTTTAAACCCAGTTTAGTCCATAACCAGGGTTTAAGCTGGCAATATGCCCCTAGATAGTGTGGTTTTATTAATTTTAACTCACAAATTGTGCCAAATGCGGTTTCAATTAGAGTTTTGGCACAAAATACGAGTACTATTACAACACAACACACCAGATATCAATCTATTAGTTGAAAACATAAATAAAAGTAATATATTTCTAGAATTATTCATAAAAAATTAGATTAACTTCCTGAGGATGAACTTCAGTTACTTGGACGTCATAAAACGATGAAGTAATCTTGTATATCACGAAAGAGATGGCGGGATGACTGGACAGGTTGCGTCAGAACTGGAAGGATGACCCGCGTGTTAGTGAGAAGTGGAAGCAGTAGAGGGAGGCCTTTGCCCAGGAGTGGGACAGAGCAAGCTAGAAAAAAAAAAACTGGTCTATAAAAGGTGTAAAAAGGCCCTTAAAGAAACCGAAAGGCACGCGTTCTACCCGTCGTCTTTGCGATCATTTTTTTTTGTTCTGGATCTGCGTACATTCTAGTAACGGAAATATGAGAGGACAAAGTTCCAACTTTTTAAAAGTTTTTTTAAATCAATGCATACATCAGCACAATGTTTTGACTGCGTTACGTTGAGTCCTACTGTAAGACGGGATTTTTAATTACAAAAAAAGTCGTTTTTTGCGTAGAGAGGCCTTCGTGAACGGCCCGCATATACTTTGAATGATATTTGAAACCTGAAGGACCAATTTACTGAAAATTATTGTCAAAAGTGGTAAATTAATATTACAAGGACTATTACGGATTATTACGTAATTCTGCAAATCATGCGTGAGCCCTACATGGGCGATTTTTTCTGAGGACTTGTTTGTCAGTTCGTTCAACACAAAAGTGTGACATTTATCCCACGCGAGAGACAAACAAATAAATAAATTAGTTCGATATGTTTTGGTAAACATGTTTTGAAAACAGCTTAAGTTTATCCACAAAAGAGTAGGCAGTGTGTGGGCACGATGTATAAGCTCATTTAATAGGCCTAGCCTATTAAATGGAAAAGGATCCTACCGATCGCTTTGCGAGCTGAAATATTATCTTTATTTTTTTGGCTATAATGAGTTCTTCAAATATGTAGTAAATATAATACTTCGAATACAGAAGTGAGCTTTCGTTCATATAAAATTGCTGGTAGATCGCTTTCTCTCAAACACCTTGAGAATCCATCGGAAACAAGGTACCGTTGTACGTTATTGCTGACATTCTCCTATACTTATATCCATTGATCTTGAGGAAATTTTATGTAAAATTATTTGATCAACAACATAACTTTGTTCGTCAATAATAAAACAACCAATTTAGTGAGAGACCATTCCTTTAATTTAACGAGATTAAAGGAATGATCAGCCAATAAACGTTTTTACTTTACTTGATTTGTATTCTAAAACTCAAATTGCTAAAGCTGCCAAACTAAAACGGGACTGGTCAGGAAATGTCTGCCGGATGCAAGCTTTGAGCCCACACATCGCAAAACAGGAGCCCTGTTACAGCTAGAAGTGGTCACGGCAGACCGAGCAGAAGATGGCGAGACGCCTTCGATGGCTTTCTCGTTAATTGGCGAGTAGAAGCGCAACATCGAGAAAAGTGGAAGGAATGGGAGGTCCTTTTGTCCAGTAGTGGGACGGCTCAGACTAACAATAAAAATATACATATAGATACATATATTAAACAGATTAACATCAACACACATTCACATTCAGTATGATTATTATCAAGGAAATTTCTTAGAATGAACAAATTCATGAAAAGGTTTCAAAGTTTCACAGAAAATAATTGCATTCCGTAATTTACAAACGTTGTGATGCTAACATAAATCGTCTGGAAATCAAAATTCAAATTCCAGTCTTGCTTATTCCGTCGTTCGGTTAGCTTATCATGCATACCACCGAGGTTGCATACTTACAAAAACGACCAAAAAGATTACACCTGCAAATAATACCGTCGCGTTTAGTAAGGAACCATGGCATTATAGCTGGCAGCACAAACACCGCAAAGCATTTTGTTAACCTTTAAAAAAATAAAAAAAAAAGATTGAAGATAAGTACAAAATGCCACGAGAATGCTAGACACGCTAATTAGATTTTCGCGAAAAGTTCTGTTTACTTCAAATTAATTGTTTTCTTTGATGTGAGCATGAAAATTTAAAGAAATTTTTTGTTTGTATTATGCAGTTGACAGCGAGAAAGCGAGACGAAAAGTTTTGTTGAAATTGGTTTGGAGTAGGTACCTACGTGTTTTAAATTAAATGGTTTTAATTAGTGATAACTTGGGTTAATTACAGTGTTTTGTGGTTGGCTTGTTCAATTATTATCGATACATAAATGAAACCAAATTATTTTGTGGTAAATAGAAATGTAGGAATTTTATTTTCAATATTTTTTTATACCTACGTGCATATTTTTTCAATGACAATGAGGCTTTATAATTATAAAATTTGTGTAATATCAAATACAAAAGTCATTTATTCAAATTAAGCCGCATCCACACTTTTGGAACTTAAAAAAGACAGTACCCCAGAAACGCCAGCATTTCACCATTTCCCAGTATTTTGGCTGGGTAGAAGAAGTGGCGCAACGAACTCATCAGCAATGCAATAGACTTTTAAGTTAGAAGAATTAATATCTCATCCTTCCAATAAGTTAGAACTATGTAATGTCACCCACCTATGTAACGTGACGTAGCCTCAAGAATAGCTAAACTTAAGTGGCAGTGGGCAGGGCACATTGCTCGCTCAACGGATGGCCGATGGGGCCGAAAAGCTCTGGAGTGGCGACCCCGAACCGGAAGACGCTGCGTTGGAAGGCCTCTCACTAGGTGGACCGATGACCTGATGAAGGTTGCAGGGATCCGCTGGATGCACGGGACCGGTCATTGTGGCGACACTTGGGGGAGGTCTATGTCCAGCAGTGGACGTCTTTCGGCTTAAATGATGATGCAATGTCACAGATAATATAATACTACAGTAATGTTGAAGCTTTTATCACGGTGACAAAAAAAAAATACATGAGCAAAGTCGAGGATAAGGACTCGATTCACAATCTTACTAGAACGGAATAAGCAAACGTGGTCTTTTACTACTGGTTCCTTTCTTGCATCAGCGGACACCATTACCCCTCCACGGATCAAGCTGATCAAGTTTGTATTTGTACTGATACCATCGGACCAGTGACGCCTAGTAATACTAGTTTTTACTAGAGTTGTTTTATTTCTATCTCGATTTTCTAAAGTTGTATGATATATAGATTGATACTACTTTCTGAGGTAAATAATTTATTTATTTATTTACTCTAATGATACAAGCTAAAAAAACACACCAAGTGATAAAAAAATGTCATTATGATGCCATAGACACAGCAGCCGCTCGGGTCGATTTTTAGGTTAAGCCGTGCTTGCCTAGGTTGGTCTGTGGATGGGTGACCACCCATTACATACCGAGTTTAGTCCGTGAGTCGAAAAAAAAAAAAAAAAAAGCACATTAAGCCATTGGTCCCGGCTGTCATTTGTAGATCTTTGACAATCGTTAGGTAGTCAGTGGCCCAAAAAGTCTGACAACGAGTCTTACCAAGGGGTATCGTATTACCCAGTACTAACTGGGTTGTGGAGGTTAGACAGGCAGTCGGTCCATGTATTAAAAAAAATACTGGTATTAAGCTGCATCCAGTTAGACTGGAAGCCGACCCCAACATAGTTGGGAAAAGGCTGGGCAGATGATAATGACTACTTTCTGAAGTAGATTCTAGATTTCTAGAGAGAGATTCTAGAGAATCTAGGTTTATCGATAAAAAATTTAATTTGCGTTTTTACAAAACTAAGGGATTTTTAAGGGACACCTACATGAATGTTTAGGTTATTATTGCGTTACGGTTAGAATTTCAAGTGTGCTTCTAGTGAGACATACACAGACAGATCATTTAAGTCCGTATATCGGCTTTAAGAGTGATTATTACTATCCAAAACCTGCCTATTATATTGTATAACGGGCTGGTGTCCGCAACTCCACGTCAAACCGCGTATTTTGCGTGTGGTCTTAAAACCTGCCTAATAGTGCAGCTGATAATGTCCTCACGTGTTCATACGAATTGTGCTCCTAGATTTAACGATAACGATCTTCTTACATTACTAATATTGATTAATTCCGTACCCATATAATTTGCAAATTCAACCACTCAACTAGACATAAACCAAATTAATTCGCAGTTTCTAGTCAATCTTCATGACAAGTTGACCCACTTTGAAATACTTCTATATTTACATCTGTACATAGTAAAACATACGGTCACTTTTAGTTTAGTGTCTGTCTGTATGTAACAAGGGATTTGATACTGTTTTCACTATCCTCCAAGGTTTGTGTGTATTTAACTAAGATGCATAACATCACGCCTGTAATCTCCGAAGGGTTAGACAGAGGTGTTACCTAATAGTTTACCCACGTCTTGGCAGTTGTACACTCCGCGGCTGTTACTGAGAAATTACTGATGGAACATTCCAATAACACGTTGCCCGACCCGGGAATCGAATCTATGCTCGAGGGATGGACGAGGGAGTTTAGCTTAGATACAGGATGTCACAAACGGAACCTTCGCGAAGCCGTCAACCAACGTCAAACTAAGTAACTTTACGCAAAAAATATTGATGGGAAACGACTTTTTTTTTGGGTGGACAACACATTTTACGGTAAAACTCAATGTTTCGCGCATTCAAAAGAAAAACATTGTGCTGTTGGGTGGATTGAATACTACGGGGGTCGTGGAAGTGTAAAAAAAAAAAAGTAAAAATCTTACATTAAAAACACGTATTTTTTTTTTTTAAACGGGAAAAATTTGAAACTTTGACCCCCAATATCTCCGTAACTAGAAGGTTCCCAGGTATGGTCTAGAACAAAAATATTATTGTAATGATAGGGAAAACAAGTGCCTTTCGGCATCGTGAAGGGTCTTGTTACACCCTTTATTATCTCCTTTATTTATTTTTATACAAATCTTATACATTTTTAAATGTTTCTTAAACTAAAAACAATATAAAAACATTTAAAAATATAAAAAATTGTAGCCCACCGGTATCGGGAATAGGGTCCAAGCTACCGGCGGTCAGGGCTCCAGAGAGAGAAACCTCCTAACAATAGGAGCCGTGTCCAGGAGTACCGCTTTCTTAATCAAACCCTTGACCCAGCTGCCTAACGAGAGCCTCCTCAGGTATTGGTCGAGGCTCTTGGCAATTAAGCCATGGGCTGACACAACTATCGGCACAATGATCGCTGAGTCCACATCCCACATGTCGACAACCTCGTGAGCCAAGTCAAGATACTTTCCGAGGCCATGTGTTTTCATGGGCCTCGGAATGCGCCACCGTCGGGATCCCTACTGACGGCGGGAGGGGTTTCCATCGGCGTCGGGTCGACGTTGAAGTACCTAGGACTCGTCCTCGACAGCCGGTGGAACTTCGTGGAGCACTTCCGACGTTTGGCTCCCAAACTGGAACGGACAGGGGCTGCCTTCAAGCGGCTCTTGCCCAACCTGAGGGGTCCAAACGCCTCCTGCCGGAGGCTATACGCGGGGGTCGTGCGGTCCATGGCTCTTTACGGGGCCCCGGTGTGGGCGCGTTCTTTAAGGCGGCAAGCCGCCCACTACCTGAACGCGCCCCAAAAGGTGATAGCCATAAGGCTAATCCGGGGATACCGCACGATCTCCGGCGAGGCGGCTAGCCTCCTTGCCGGATTGCCGCCATGGGATCTGGAGGCGATAGTCCTCGCGCGCCTGCATGAATGGCGCGCGGAGGCACTACGTCGGGGGGAAACTCCGCTGCCGCGGCAAATTGCCGCTCAGCGGACAGACCTCCGGCGTGATATCATGGCGACATGGAGAGAGCGACTGTTGCAACCCCGTGCAGGGCACGCTACCATAGTGGCGATAAGTCCCCTCTTTGAGGAGTGGCTAGAGAGGCGCCACGGCGCCCTCACCTACCGCCTGACGCAGATCCTCACCGGACACGGTTGTTTCGGGAGGTTCTTGCACCGAATCGGGCGGGAGGAAACGCCCGGGTGTTTCCACTGCGAGGATCGCCCGGAGGACACGGTGGAGCACACCGTAGAGGTCTGCCCCGCTTGGGCGGAGCACCGCCGTGTCCTTGTAGCGGCGATTGGCGGCGGCGATCTCTCGCGTCCGGCCCTGGTTCAAGCCATGGTCCGGAGCGAGAGGGAATGGGAAGCCGTCACCTCCTTCTGTGAAGCAGTCATGCTAGTGAAGGAGGTGGCGGGACGTGAGAGGGAAAGAACCTCACGTCCCAGCCGCCGCGGGAGACGCCCTGGGCGTCGGGGGTCACGTGGTGGCTCCCGGCCACCGTAGGCGCGGGCCTGTGGACGGCGAGTTATGGGCTAGCTCGCCGTCCGGCCGTCTTATGATGACAGGCCGTGTCGACGGCGCGTTCGTGTTCCACGCGCGCCTCAAAGAGATGTCAGCAACGAGTAGGGGTCCGCATGGGCCGATGCCTGCCAGAGCTGCGGGATTGTTCGAAAGAGACACCGTGGCCCTGGAACACAAAGGGCAAAGAAGGAACATGGATGGGTTTTAGTCAGTACAAGTCTGACACTCCCTTCCGCTCCGCCCAGAGTGGGGGGGGTCATTTGATGATTTCCCATCCAAAAAAAAAAAAAAAAAAAAAAAAAAAGTCAAGATACTTGATTTGCTTATCTTTCTCGGCTTTCAGGAGGTTCTCATCATGCGGGACCGTTATGTCAACAATCATTGCGCGCCGCTCTGACCGATCTACCACCACTACATCAGGCTTATTGGCTACAATAGTCCTGTCAGTGATGATGGATCGATCCCAGTACAATGTGATACTGCCATTTTCGAGAACTGGGTCGGGCACATACTTTTGGAACGGTACTTTCGATTCTACAAGGTTGTATTTTAGAGCAAGTTGCTGATGAATAATCCTGGCTACAAGGTTGTGTCTATGCCAGTACTCTCCGTTAGCCAGACGAGAACAACCGGAGATAATGTGACGGAATGATTCGCCTGGACGGTGGCATGCCCGACATATGTCAACCGTACCGTCCTTCACAATAAATCTCTTGTAGTTATTCGTCATCAAAACTTCATCCATAATTGCACAGATAAAACCTTCGGTTTCTCCGAAGAGGTCCCCGAAACGTAGCCAGGCTACGGACGCTGATAGGTCTACATCGACACACCCTTTATTATTATTATTTACCCGCACGAAGCAAAAGCAGGGTACTAGTTCAGAATAAAATGATTGGTTACGCCAGTTAAGTTTAACTGTGATCTGGGATTGCCTCATAGTTAAGAGGTAGTGTTGATTTAAAATGTCAAATCGAAGTGAACGTAAATCATATATTTGAAATGATTAGGTGTTTGAAATGTCTTGTATATTAACTTTTAAGAAAACAGAGTCGGTGTTGGTGGGAAATAGTAATTGTGTTGCAAAGCGATTAAATTCAAGAACGAGCAATAAATCCTGTCACTGTCACACTATTATTAAGGTTCAAATTAAATTCGTGATTGCTAGGTGTCAATGCACGGATCAAAGGCACATAGCCACAACTTACGAAATTTTGTCTGGTATATTTTTTTGCCACGTTGATCTAACAGTCACAAACGCGAATGATGAATATTTTGATTTCTATGCTCAGATGAAGACAAAGAAACATAATATCACGCCTGTAATCCCCGAAGGGTTGGGCAGAGGTGTACCTAATAGTGCACCCACATTTCGCCATTGATGTTAAGTCCCATGTAATAGGGGGCGAGCCTGGCAAAATGTGAGTAAATTATTAGGTACACCTCTGCCTAACCCTGCGGGGATTACAGGCGTGATGTTAACTTTAAAATTTTATTCCAATCCCATGTATCAGTCAATTAAAACCACCCACTAAATCAGAACCACCACCACAATTTCACCAAGTCCAACGATCCGTCATCATTACACTTGCAAAAACACCATAACTTTATCATTTCGGCGCGAGCTCGCATTTACATAGCCCATATAAACCCAACGATTAAATATGATTTATGTGCCGTGACGTCATGATATCGTAACTCCTGACTCCGAAGGGAACCATACGAATACCCCTCGAGGGAACCACAACGAGCGTGAAATTAGTAATTAAAAGTCACATGCGACAGAGCCAAGCTCTTACTTGGAAAATCTTTGGTCCCAAAAGACATCTTTGGGGAGACTTACTGGTTCCTCCGAAGGTATATTACCGGGTAATATTTTTGGTAATGGTGGAGTAAGGCCATTTTCTTTGGCGCAGTCGTTCTTCATTCAGTGGCGGTTCTGGGCTGTTAAAGTTCAGATGAGGGGGAAAGACACGCGTTTATAATACCGACATCTGTTTCATAAAGCGTTCATGTGACATCGCGCGTTTTATTAGGGCGTTTTACACGTGTGATGGCGTGAAGAGGCTGTTACGTGAATGTGGTTTTATTTACGACAGTGGTATCATGCCGAGGTTTTGTTGAATCTCGGTTTTCCTCTACCAGGCCAATTAGAAGACAATTTACCTCCAATTAACCTTTAACAGGTATAACAAGGCTAAAAGCAATGTAAAGTTCTAAGAGTTGAGTTATCAGGGATGTCAAAACTCTTGCCAATGAAGCTAGTTATTTTACTCGTGAAAACAAGACATGCAATGGAACTAACGAGTGAGTACTAACAAGTTTAATAACTACTATGCCCAGAAACCGTAACGTTAGCGTTAATCGAAGTCTATCCAATTCCTCAGAATCAATGTGCACCTAGATTTCACCACACCTAAGCTAAATCTTCTTTACGAAGAATTTCAGGAACAGGGCACAAACGGTGCAGCTAATAAGGACCTCAGTCTGTACGGTCTCCAATCAAGGAAGATTAATATGGGAGTTAACGAAACCACACTGCTAACCCTTCGACGATTCCCCAAAGGAGAGCAGTGGGAGCGATAAATTTTAATCTATCGTTAGCTAATCGTCAAAGTTGGACGATTAACAGTCAATTCCAAACACTGAGGGGTTGATTCGGTACATTCTTCAATTGAATACGTGTTTATGGGTTGTGAGATTTGGCCATCAATTGTTAAATGAGAGTTTAAGTGTTCTTAGAAGTATTTTGTGGTAGGACACCAAACTTGGCATTTTTAAGGTTCCGTAACCATCGGGGCCCTATTACTAAGCCTCCACTGTCCGACCGTCCGTTCGTCTGTCCGTTAGCGGGCTGTATCTCATGATCCGTAATAGGTAGACAGTTTCTTTTTTTTGGTTTTTATTTCGGATGGGAAATCATCAAATGACCCCCCCACTCTGGGCGGAGCGGAAGGGAGTGTCAGACTTGTACTTACTAAAACTCATCCATCTTCCTTCTTTGCCCTTTGTGTTCCAGGGCCACGGTATCTCTTTCGAACAGTCCCGCAGCCCTGGCGGGCATCGGCCCTTGCGGACCCCTACTTGTTTGCTGACATCTCTTTAAGGCGCACGTGGAACACGAACGCGCCGTCGACACGGCCTGCCGTCATAAGACGGCCGGACGGCGGGCTGGCCCATAACTCGCCGTCCACAGGCCCGCGCCTACGGTGGCCAGGAGCCACCACGTGACCCCCGACGCCCAGGGCGACTCCCGCGGCGGCTGGGACGTGAGGTTCTTTCCCTCTCACGTCCCGCCACCTCCTTCACTAGCATGACTGCTTCGCAGAAGGTGGTGACGGCTTCCCATTCCCTCTCGCTCCGGACCATGGCTTGAACCAGGGCCGGACGCGAGAGATCGCCGCCGCCAATCGCCGCTACGAGGACACGGCGGTGCTCCGCCCAAGCGGGGCAGACCTCTACGGTGTTCTCCACCGTGTCCTCCGGACGATCCTCGCAGTGGAAACACCCGGGCGTTTCCTCCCGCCCGATTCGGTGCAGGAACCTCCCGAAACAACCGTGTCCGGTGAGGACCTGCGTCAGGCGGTAGGTGAGGGCGCCGTGGCGCCTCAATAGCCACTCCTCAAATAGGGGACTTATCGCCACTATGGTGACGAGCCCTGCACGGGGTTGCAACAGTCGCTCTCTCTATGTTGCCATGAGATCACGCCGGAGGTCTGTCCGCTGAGCGGTAATTTGCCGCGGCAGCGGAGTTTCCCCCCGACGTAGTACCTCCGCGCGCCATTCGTGCAGGCGTGCGAGGACTATCGCCTCCAGATTCCATGGCGATAGGTAGACAGTCGACTTTGACAGCTGGCTGTTTTCCGCCTTCGTTTGGAGTAATAGTTCCAGGAGCTGTAGAGATGTGCCCATGAATAAAAAAAAACTGTCTATTTCTTTTGTTTTGTTTCTTTTTGTCTCTTTTTTAAATTTTTTGTTTTGTCTTTTTTCTGTTTTATTTTTCTTTATTTTTCTGTTTATTTCTTTCTGTCTGTTTTTTTGTTTTGTCCGTTTTTTTTGTTGTAATATTTGAATTTATTTCCTACAGCCGAAAACGTGATAGATCTCAATGTGTTTGTTCTTTGTATTATTCCAGACATCATAATGCATAATTTTAATAGCGAGAACTAACAAAAGCTAAAATATAGCGTAGTGGAGTTATTGGATTTTGCAATCTGGAATTTTTCAGAAGCCGCCAATCTGGATTTGTTCTCAATTGATGGCATAAGGATCGGTCCTATTACATGGAACCAAAACATAACTGGCGCAAAGTGGGTTTCCTATAGATACACCTCTGTTTAACCCTTTTTTATTTTTTTTTTCTGGATGGGAAATCATGAAATGACCTCCCCCCCCGCTCTGGGCGGAGCGGAAGGGAGTGTCAGACTTGTACTGACTAAAACCCACCCATGTTCCTTCTTTGCCTTTGTGTTCCAGGGCCACGGTATCTCTTTCGAACAGTCCCGCAGCCCTGGAAATCTGTTTAACCCTTTGGGGAAACAGGTGTGAAGTAATGATCAAAGATTTTTTTTATGTCCCTTAAAATACTTAAATAAGCTTCAAAAGAACGTGTTCCCGTCATCCCTAACTAAAACAGAGACATAATAAATCGATAAAGTATCAAAGACTCGTGTTATTTGAGGATACTCGATTCCATAACGATGTTTCCTTAAAGAAAGGTGAAAATGTCAAACACAAAAACGGCCCAAATATAAATTCGAGCCGTTTTGTGCTTTGGACGTGAGTGTAGAAAAACACTTATTTATTTTACGTAAAAATGTTGTTCGAGACTTGTTTCGGGAGGGTTACTGGGCACTTTCGGTGTTACATGTTTTTTAAGATGTAAACTTGAGGGTAACCTTTTGTAAGCAAGTTTTTTGTGGGTCAATTTATTGCATCGATTTTTGAACATTGACGTGTTAATTTTATCTTATTGTTTATAATTGACTGTCTCGTTGGTTTAGTGGTCGCAAGCGCGACTCCTGAGCAAGAGGTCCTGGGTTCGATTCCCGCGTCGGCCAAAGTGTCGTTGGGTTTTTCCATCAGGAATTTCTCAGTAGCGGATTTCTGGATCTGTGCTCGGTCGATGGCAGTATGCTTGCCCCCGTTACTTGGGACTTTAACAAAACTTTGGGACTGTATTTCTGCCTAACCTTTCGGGAATGATAGGCGTGGTATTTATGATTGTTATGTTATATTTTATTGAAACTATCATGTCCTAACTTGACTCTTAGCTGGACGATCCGTTGAAATCTACGAGTTTGGCCACGGCCAGTTTGGTTGTTTAGCAAAAAAATCATCTCAGACTTTAATCGGCATGGTCCTCATATGACCAAACCATGATTATATCTGAACTTAAAAAGAGTCTGACTTGACGGAGTTGGTTTTGGAGTTTCGTCTCTCTTCTCTCATCGTATTGTCCCTCACTTACTGTACCCAACCAAATAAACGATTTCAAATCAAATCAAATCATTTATTTCTTTGCAAACATGGTAATAGGTACATCGATGTTATTTTATAATAAGGTTCGCGACATTTTGCCGTCACATGGGTATGCCAATAGTTGGTTTACAATTATAAATTTAAAATAAGTAGCATGTCTATGGAATTTAAAAAAAAAAAAAAAAAATATGTCAAACGGAATAACATTATGCCAGCTAAAATAACAATATGGCAATTAGAGTAACAGTAGGTATATTATCAAAGTCAAAGATCCTCAGATTTCCAGTAGTTAAAAAGCTTCTCTCATAACCGCTAATAAACCCCAAGATAACAATTTAATCCTGGTCTTCCTTATCGTAACCTGAACAAATAATTAACGGCCAATTCCGTACAAGTGTTGTTATAAATTTCTCATTGCCAAAGTTTGGCAATTACGTCACAACGTCTACCGGCCAGTAATGACAACATTAGCTCAAACGACACACCTAAATTAGGAAATTTTACCCGAATCTTTGGCAATAACCGATCAAAACCTCTTAGGACCTTAGCAGACGTACTACTTTTAACACCGGGGTAGCGATCAGCGATTTTGTCTGTTTTCGTGAGCTCTTTGCAGCGACTATAACTGTGAAAAAAAAAATGTTTATTTCAGTTACATGAATGCTTTAACACACATGATTTGAAGATCACTTTTTAAGCGAAGAGATTCTTGTTTTAGGTGACTCCGCACTTCCACTTCTTCTTCTTAGCGTGTCGATGGCAATTTAAATTGTGTCAGCCCAGAACTGAGCTACTAGTTTGACGCTTTCGGTAGCGTCCATCAGCTCCTGTAATGAACAAACAACAGGGCACGCAGGACACGATATTAAGTGCCCCATCGTTTGTTGAACAGCACCACAACTACACTTCAGGGAGAGCATTAATGTTTTTCCACCTGAGCAGGTTCTTCTTGCTGCGACCAACCACAGTTCCACTTAACATTATACAGTGTATACAATTGAAAACAAGAAACAACAAAAAAAAATAGCTCTTAACTTTAAAGGACCAGCTTTTTTCTTAATAAAACAGTAATTAGTGACTTAGTCGTGTTTAGAAAATTCTCCATTACCTACGGTTGTTTTGGTGTCATCTTGTTTTCAGTCACGCTGCAGAATCAAATAGCTCTTGATATCGCAGTTGTGAGTCGCCAAAACGTGATCAGTATCAAAGAAAATGCAGCAACACGCAATTGCAATCGAATGAAGTCTTCGAAGTGTCTTCTAAATTCAATGTGAAATCGTTAATTCTAAAAGTAGCAAGTCTACAAACGCCCTTTTATATAAGTTTTACCAAAAATTTTAATAAAGTACTCAGGAAATTTACGCCGATGTCCACGTTTTCTGATGAACTTAATTAATTCATTACAAAAGTTGTGTGGCATGTTCGCTGGCCCAATTTAAACCGAATGGCTTTTGGGGTAAATAGTTATTTATTACCTCATTAAGGCATATTAATGTTTCGTAGGCACTAAGGTATTTCAGTGCGCGTCAACGGTTTAATTGTGTGTATAGTTCGAACACTGCTTGGCTCTCTAAGCCATGAAGGCTTTACAGAAACTGAAATATACAGGGTACCGATTTAGTCATACTTGAGTAGAATTCCCTGCCTGCGTTGGTGTTCCTAAGTTCATATGACCTCAATCTATTTAAGTCACGAGTTAATAGGCTTCTTTTGGGTTAGCTCGTTCCATCGTCGATATCATCTCTGTCCTCTGGACTTGATTGAGGTCAAGAGTAAGGCCATTTAATATTTAAAAAAAAATACTGAACAACTTTTGCCATGTAACATTCACATAATTATCTAAATCGCGAAAAAAAAACAAATTAATATACAAAAACGAATGTTTACTTATTTATTTATTTTCCTATGTATGTAAACACAGTAGACAGCACAGGAAAATAACACATAATATTTGAGTGCAGACATGTAAAAGGAGAAATAAAAAAGAAATGTAGACGATAGTGTGTGAGAAAAGATGATGCTGATGTGTGGTGATGTTGTTTAGTTTAGACGCCATTCTAACCGTTGCGTGCCTGATTCAAGCAGAGTATTCCATAACAGAAATTAATAATTCAAGTTGTTAATTTAAATTAATAACCCTTACAGTAAGTTGTTACGATAAAGCAGAAATTTAAACTAAACTCTAAACTAATTACCAGAAATAGTTACAAACACAAAACATAATTTACAAGATTACCAAACTTTTTTCACAGATCTCCAATTTTCCAACAATACATCTTTATGAAGAACCAATTATGACATGGAACTCCCCCTTAATTCGTCATCGTGACGTAAAACGATCTGTCATCTTCCGAAACTCCCGATCAACAAGTTATAATCCCATAAATCCTTAAAACACTGACAAGAACAATAAACTTTATATCTTTGAACATTTTCTAGGACACAAAAGTGGAACAAATTGCTTAGGTGAAAACCCTGCGGTGTCGTAAAGATCCAAGCTTAGTTTCCTTGGCGGTGTTTCGAAAATGTGTTCCTCTTGGGGACTTACAATCTTTCGGACCACGATTGGTATGTCCTGTCCTTTTTTTAAAAGTTTTTTACCCGACTATGGCGAAGCCAAAAGGAAGCGTTATGATTTTAGCAGTCTATGTACGTATGTATGTGTGTTTGTATTTACGTATGTTCCTCCGTAGCGCCTAAACTATTCATCCGATTTTGATAAATAAGGTGTCAATCGATTTGTTATTATGGCCTGGGTAAGATACATTTTAACCGGCTTCAACAATAGGAGGAGTCGATTTTACACCCTCTTGTAAACCCCCGAATTTAATTAAAGCGTGATTTTTCAGTGGTCGGTTGTTTTAATGGTAGTATTCACAAACACAAATTGTTGTTGATAGTTTCTTTAATTGGTAGTTTTACCATAACATGAACGCAAAGCAAAGGCAACTAACATTGTCATTACCATCTTCCTAGCCTCATCTTATGTTACTTGAGGTCGGCGCAACACGTTTTTTTCGTCCATTGTCCTCTGACAACTGTCACGCTATCATTTACTCCTTTTTATTTCATATTATTATATTATATTCCTCACACAATCCCTCTATCGTTACCTTGGTCTTCTGCTTCCTCTCCATCAATCAAACGTAAATAGCACTACGAATAATATGTTTTAGTGTATAATATCCCATAAAGCTCGTGGCTAAATAATAACAGCCGCTTGGGTCGATCTTTAGGTTAAGCCGTGCTTGCCTAGGTTGGTCTGTGGATGGGTGATCGCCCATTACATACCGAGTTTCCTCCGTGCCTCGGAAAGCACGTTAAGCCGTTGGTCCCGGCTGTCATCTGTAGATCTTTGACAGTCGTTACAGGTAGTCAGTGGCCCAAAAAGTCTGACAACCAGTCTTACCAAGGAGTATCGAATTATCCAGTACTAACTGGGTTGTGGAGGTCAGATAGGCAGTCGCTCCATGTAAAATACTGGTATTCAGCTGCATCCGGTTAGACTGGAAGCCGACCCCAATATAGTTGGGAAAAAGCTAGGCAGATGATGATGAGTGTATAATATCCCATAGATATGAATAAGACGTAAAACTGAATAATCTTTTGGTCAACGTGTCGATGGCAAATATTATTTGAAAAGAAGTTATTATTTTATTTGAGTTTAACCTCAACAAACAGCTTGCAACATTCGCTGACACGGTCATCAGGTCACTTGTACAGGTGACTGGGCCGAGATGAAGGGTGGGCCATAGTCTACGAGGAGCCGTCATATAATCATTTAAATTTAATTTAAATCGGAGCGATCCGAGACATCTCACCTGTACAAATTGTTCTTGCTGCGATCGAAAGTGCTGAAAACTAAATAATATGTGCGAAACAAGTATGTTTTTCATTTTAATTAGAATTAAGGCTATGATTACTCCACGCTATCGAGATCCACGTTTTTCTTTTGTTTTTTTTTTTTTGTGCGGAACGAGTATTTTTTTCAATTTTAGAGTCATTAGAATTTACGCTATGTTTACTCCACGCTTTCGAGAGCCACGTTTTTCTTTTGTTTTTTGTTTTTATACTAAATATGCTTACGTTTGGTGCAATGCTGGATCTGAAGCGATGATGCGGCCTAACACAACATGACCTTTACTTATAGTTTTCCCGAAACCTTAGTACGGCGAAACCAAATACAAACCAATCAATAGCTTAATAGTGTCATCATCATCTGCCTAGCCTTTTTCCAACTATGTTAGGGTCGACTTCCAGTCTAACCGAATGCAGCTGAATACCAGTATTTTACCTGGAGCGACTGCCTATCTGACCTCCACAACCCAGTTAGTACTGAGTAATACGATACCCCTTGGTAAGACTGGTTGTCAGACTTTTTGGGCCACTGACTACCTAACGACTGTCAAAGATCTACAAGGCACCCGGGACCAACGGCTTAACGTGCTTTCCGAGGCACGGGGGAAACTCGGTATGTAATGGGTAGTCACCGATCCACAGACCAACCTAGGCAAGCACGGCTTATCCTCAAGATCGACCCGAGCGGCTGTTATTATTTAGCCACGAGCTCCTCTAATCAATAGCTTACTAGCAAAGCACAAGAAATCATTACACACAAAAATGTTGCAGGCGCTATGTGCTTTACGCTCACATTTCCAAACGTTGCTACCACATTACAAGCAGGCGCTCCACTTAAAATGAACCGGCATCACCCCATTCATGCGTTATTTTGCACAAAATATGTTAAATAAACTACATAAATAATATAATACTAAAACGTAAGTACTAATTACGGGTGTATGATCCGAATTTGGCTCGGTGCTGTGTTGTTTTAGTGGAAAGCCCGTTTGGCAAATAGACTAATGAGCACCCTACGAGTTATGTGACGTTCACCCCAATCAGTTTCACAGATGTACTCTGTATGGCTTCTGTTTTAATAATGTCAGCATGCTGTGTTTTAGGTCGAAAGTTATGAGCTTGTGTTCGTGAAAAGTATTTAAGTCGTAATGCAGGAGAAAATATTATTAAAGTCATGGGTTACCATCATCATCATCATCATCATCATTTCAGCCGAAAGACGTCCACTGCTGGACATAGGCCTCCCCCAAGTGTCGCCACATTGACCGGTCCCGTGCGACTCGCATCCAGCGGATCCCATGGGTTATCATTTGGCAGTAAAACAGAAAATCTAATTTCTCCCTATAAAGGCTGTGAAAAGACCCTTAACGAAGCCGAAAGGCACTTGTTCTCCCCGTCATTGCGATACCATACCTGGGAACCTTCTAGTTACAGAGATATTGGGTGTCAAAGTTCCAACATTTTCACAAGTTTTTTTTTTTTTAAATACATGTGTTTAATTTAACATTTTTACTTTCAACACTTTCACGACCCCCGTACTATTCAATTCATCTCTCAGCACAATGCTTTGAGTACGTTCCATCGAGTCCTACCGTAATACGTGATTTTTCACCCCAAAAAAAAAAGTCGATTTTTGCGTAAAGTTACATAGTTTGATGTACAGAATGCTTGGTTGACGGCTTCGTGAAGGGTCCGTTTACACCCTGTACACCCTCTGTGTGTAGCTTCTATCCCCACAAAAACTCATCATCCTTCATTTGCCAAGCTTTTTCCCAGCTATGTTGGGGTCGACTTTACTTGGAGCGACTGCCTATCTGATCTCCTTAACTCAGTTAACGGGTATTACCATGATGTCACTGATTGTCCCTCAAACCAAGCGTGAACCAAAAATTAATTTAATTCTTCTTTTAAGTGCACGCTGTAATCGGTTCTAATATCGATATAGGTTCTATTTAAAGTGCCTTTTATGGTCTAATTGAAAACAATGCTGGGTTTACTATTTATTTCTCCCTAATTATTCCATCAACTGATGGGGCCGAAAAGTTCTGGAGTGGCGATCACGAACCGGAAAACGTTGCATTGGAAGGCCTCCCACTAGGTGGGCCGATGACCTGGTGAAGGATGCGGGGATCCGCTGGAAGCGAGTCGCACGTGACTGGAAAATGTGGCGACACTTTGGGGAGGCCTATGTCCAGCAGTGGACGTCTTTAGGCTGAAATGATGATGAATGATGATAACATCAACTAATCATTCTCATTACCTCCAAAATCAGAATTGAATTCAACACCAAACTCCAACATTTTCACATTAAACAGTTTATCCACCGCAACGTGTCTTAGAATTTCGTTAATCAAATTGTATCAGCTTAGATTTCAAGTAACACGGTAGGTGCATTAACTACTCTGGATATAATTAATATAGATGAATATAATTAGTCAAGAGTGTGAAATCTTGTTATAAAGCCAAGACTAGAAGATCGATAGTGTATTTTCGGTTTCAATTCGATAATTTCGGTACATTGAAAGGCACTTGGAGTATGTGGCCGAAGTAGGTATGTTTAGAATACAATAGTATGGATGCCTATGTTAAAGTTTTGGATACTGTGCTGAGTCATGAGTTTTCTACACGAAATGAAACCTATTTAAAGCTTTACAAGACAAGTTTTATTTGCTGCAATAGGTAGTTACCTGAAAAAATCTAACAATTTCACATGCAATTCACTGGCGTCTCGGCGCTCTGTTTCCCGATCTTTATAATCTGCATCTCTTCAAAGGTTCTCCTAGGCAAGCGTGCTCCACCCTAGGCCGCATCATCGCTTCACATCAGGCGAGTTGCGGCCAAAAGCAAGACACAATCATGTTGTAAAAAGAGAAAAATAATTATAGAATAAAACATGCATAACATAATTTTTTTACGAGGAGGGTCGATCTTCAGGTTAAGCCGCGCTTGCCTTGGTTGGTCCGTGGATGGGCCACATGACATACCGAGTTTCCTCCGTGCCTCGGAAAGCACATCAAGCCATAGGTCCCGTCTGTCAATTGTAGATCTTTGACAGTCGTTACAGGTAGTCAGTGACCAGAAAATCTAACAACCAGTCTTAACTAGGGGTATCGTACTAACTGGGTTGTAGAGGTCAGATAGTCGCTCCATGTAAAATTCTCAAATAAATTCAGCTGCATCCACTAAGACTGGAAGCCGACACCACATGGCTGGGAAAAGGCTAGGCAGATGATGAAGCATATTTTTTATCTTATTAACTTTACCCATCAACAACACCAATAGTGCTGAAGAATCGATCTCAAATAAAAACATCTCAAATTGGATCTTAGTGACATAGAATAAATCTAGCAAGAAAAGGAAGAACTGCACCATCTGTAACAACAAAACCATTTCCTCAGAGCTATTCAATTCCTAAAGAAAGGGAACCTTAGCAATACGAAATATTACTTACATTTTTTCCCGTTGAGTCTGTCTTATATTCTCGTATAACAAAAAAATTGCTCGATGTTTTTCCGATATCAACTATCATTTCGACATCCAGTGTCGTGTTTTATATTCATAAAGTCTATTGGAACTCTGGATATGATTCTGTCTGGTTTTGATTCATTGTTTTAGTTATTCCAATATTATGGTTTGAGAAACATTGCTTTTGGAAAAAATAAACCATCATCATGCTCTTGCTCTTGTCCCAATTCATTTGTGGTCGGCGCAGCATGTCTTCTTCATCCATCATCATCTCATCAGACACCTCCTTTCGTGCTATATCATTTTTCACACAGTCCATCCATCGTTTCTTTGGTCTTCCTCTTATACCCATCTACAGTCATACTCAAAACTTTCCTCACGACATTTTCCTCAAAAATTAGGAAAATAAATCAGTAAGAATAAAACGGATTAAAGTCTCGACTTTTCATCTTAAATATAATTTAATGTGTATTCTTACGGGTTTGTATTTTAAGCCGAAATATAAAAAGATCTAAATGCGATATTAAAATTATTGTGGTTATGAAAATCAGATTGTTTTGTGTATATTTTTCTAAAAAACTCTAAGGATGGCCATCCGACATGATTTGAAATACTTTTTTTCCCAATGTTTGAGTATTTACGCACTTTAACACTATGGTCGATAACTGCCTCGTTGCATGAGCATGTGGTCCTGGATTCGATTCCTGGGTCGGGCAAATTGTTATTAGGTTTTTCCATCACGAATTTCCCAGTAGCAGCCATGGAATTTGAATTTGTGCCCGGTTGATGGCAATAGTCTCGCCCCCTGTTACATGGGACTTAAAAATAATTGGCGAAATGTGAGTGTACTATTAGGCACATCTCTGCCTAACCTTTCGGGGATTACAGGCGTGATGTTACCCGCATTCGCCGTAGCTAGTCAAAACGGGAAAAGCACTCAAAGCGTTAATGACCCTGTTTCCATTTACACGCCAACACTAATAAAACAGTCCCCAACAAGATGTCTTCCCTTCCCATTAAATAGTTTCCCAACTAATCAAGCGCGGACACAATATCCATAACTTCATTACAAGCCGCAAAACATTTTACAAACTCGATTATTATGCCCATAACGGTTCAGCGTCTTTTTATGACCAATAAAAGACATGTTAATATTCAATACGAAGATTTTATAATAAAACTTTTCTCGTTAGTTCCAAGTTTCAGACGAGTCGGATACAGGACTCGGGTTCTTTCGCTGCATAGTGCATGGCTTCAAAAGCAGTTTTTCTGTAGCCGGCACGTTTTTGTAAACGAGTCACATATTGCCCGCAGTACGGTGGACTGGCAAGTAGTCTAATATGGGAATACCTTACGTATGCTGGTTTGGTTTTCAATAACTAAGTTTGATATTTAGGTTAGTGGGTTTACCGGAGCTGGTGGTTTTACTTAGAAAGCCTTAATTAAGTGTTAAGGCAGGGCCAAAAATTGCCAAGTCTTTGTGAATTAATTTGACTGTCTGACATTTGGTTTAGCAATATTAATTACAATTAATAATCTCACAGTAGAAATGCCTGCCAAACACACAAAACCAGAGCCTTCCATATGCCATACAGTGTAATAGACACTTGATTTAATTACATCCAGCCAAAGAGCGAAACGTCTACGATGATGGACGTGGAGGAATTTAGGGCAACGGTCCCCATTTTACTCTAACTCAATTTCATTATCCGTTGAAGGAGTTTAAGTAGTTTTAAATATCTCGTTACGGACTTTGTTTAAATCTAGGATCTAGGAGAAACTGCATCTAATACCTTTCCTTCTTATAAACTCTTCAGGAGAAAATTCTTTGGCAAGAAATTGCTGGCTCAGTTACTAAAGACACTGGCGGAGATTTTAAAATTATGGGACGGGTAAGTTGATCGATCATTGTTTCAGTGAAGAAAGCTTTAAAAGTGGGGGAAGAAAATTTCTTGTTACACCATTTAAAAATGCTGAGAGAAAAATGAAAGTATGGACCCATTTTTCCAATAACAAGTTCTCCTCAAGTGCGCTGTCGTCGCCGTCGCCATGAAACGCGCGAAGAAAATAATACCATCACAAAAACCACGTATCAACATCTACCTTTTATAATATCAACACATTGAAACCCATATTTAACAACAATGGCATCTGAAAATCTTCAAAGCAACATTCAAATTGGCTTTCGTTAATCGTGATAGCTCCTGAAATTTCAACCACCCATTTATCGGACATGCGTAAATCGGGATTAAAATATATCGGTCCACAAATTGGGCTTCAATTCTGTAGGCAGTTAGCGTAATCCGTCTTTGTAATTGGTTTTGCGGGTAGTTCACAGTAAGAGTTAAGTGAATGTTTGACACTTCTGTGTTATGTTTTAAATTACATTTTTAGGTGCTCCCGAAAGTTCGAGAGTGGTAAGTTTTGACACGTGGATTTTCAATTTCGCGTTCGTAATACTTTTCGTAGGTGCTAGGTATTGCTACATTTTTAATTTGTTACACGATACAATTTTGTTTGGTATTGACATGGTTTAGTAAAAGTTATATCAGAATTTCCCCATCAACCAAATTAGGTTCAGGAGTAACATAGCTCCTAACTTACGGGGCACAAAGTTGATGTCTTATTGAACAAAAGCAATTCAAACTTAAGATTTGCCAGCAAGCAATCGAGCGGTATAATAAGTGTTAAGCGAATATATCGCGTAAGAAACACCACCCTGCGCTCCATAACTCAAGTAGCTGATGTTGAAAAAAAAGGCCAGGCCAGGAAGTGGGAGTGGATAGGCTACGTGGCACGGATGTACCTGGAGAGATGAGCAAAGAGCGTCACATACTGGACGCTTGAGGAAGGACAGCGCCGTGCAGGTCGACCGCGGCGAAGGTGGCATGAGGATCTGATCATGTTCGCGGTTCTAACATGGCCAGAAATGGCAGAGGATAGAGAGGTATGGAAGGAGAAAAGAGAGGCCTTTGCCCAGCAGTGGGACACGATGTAGTGTAGGCTAGTAAAAAAAAAACATAGCTTTTTTGATAGAGGCTAATCTTGGTATAGTTAATAATTTCTAGCTCATTTTAATTAATAATCTCGAGAATCACAACATCTTTGATCAAGATGTAAGAACTAAGTTCCCAGAATTTCGCTTGACTTATTTTTTGCCACTTCTTTGCTAACATTCTGAGACAAAATTCCGAACTCTTCACATCTGCGTCCATATTCAATACTTGTTGTTTGATTTGCTAATTGTTTTGAATAATTTATTTCACTTGACGAGTAATTAAGAACTTTGTTAGGGAGTGGGTACTTTTATGTTAATACTATAGAAATTATACTGGTTTAAAGTACGTGATCAAAGTTCTAATACCTATGTAGAAGCCTTCACTGAATATGTATGGGATTGTACTGGCATTGTTTCTATTTGTTTGTTTACTGATTATAAAGGGATCAAACTTCTAAGAGGCTCTTTGTTTATTTATCATAACGTTGGATTCTTAGGTATTTACTGTTCCTACTACTTTGGTTGTTTGTGAAGCTGACAAGGGAATTTTATTCTGGGTTTAAATTATTAAAATCTTTGGCTTATGTTTATTTTTTATTTTAAACTGAATTATGTTAAGGGCGTGTTGAACCACCTAATAAGTTGCTGATAACTTATTTGGTAGACAATTTCATAAAAATATATTCCATTTTTTCATTTCTTTAGTAAGTAGTGGCAGCCTTATAAAAACAGACATAAACTACAAGAAAAAAAGAATACTGATTCGGATTTTTATCCATAAAGACAAAAATCGCCACTTTTTGTTTCAAATTGTTTTCGCCACACTAGGAATTTCTCCTGTATCGTGGGTAAAAAAATTTAAACTCACATACACAAACAGCCAGACAACTATCTGTAATCCATACAAACATTTGTTCCGTGCGGGGATCGAATCCGCAACAAGAAGCACAGCAGTCAATCGCTCAGCCATTGCGCCAACCGTGCCGTCATTGTAGTAAGGAAACAGCATACCGACATTTTTTCCAGTTTACATACTAGGTCAAATTGACAATACTGAAACGGATTAAATGAACAGATTGACATCGATTGCCAGACCGCGATGCACGATGTGATACATTCAATATAATAACCACAACTGGAAATTCGTTTCGCGGTATTTGCATACGCCGCTGTTGCAAAAGTACCCTTAACGAAGCCGAAAGGCACTTGCTCTCCCCTTCACTTTTTTTTTTTTTTTTTGTTCCATACCTGGGAACCTTCTAGTTACGGAGATATTGGGGGTCAATGTTACAACTTTCTCACAATTTTTATTTAATACATGTTTTTAATGTTATAACTTTATTTTGAATACCTCCACGAATATCTTACTATTCAATGCATCCATCAACACAATATGTTGAGTGAGTTACATTGAGTCCTACAGTAAAACGTGAATTTTAACTAAAACAAAAGAAGTCATTTCCCAGAAAGATTTTTTGTGCCGAGTTACTTAGTTTGGTGTACAGAATACTTGGTCGACGGCTTCGTGAAGGGTCCATTTACACCCTGTATACAAATCGAATGTAGATTGTTTCAATGTAAACCAGCATTAATGTAAGTACAGCCCCAACATATTTAAAAACACTCGACACAAATTAAAAACCGCGCGGGTTCAAAAATACACAAAAGCGAAAAAAAAAAGAAAAAACACGACCCGAATTGCTGCTTTTAAGCTTAATATTAAAATGGGGTAAGCACAAAGCATGGTAATCCATTTACGTAATTTTATTTTGAGTTCGCATAACCGAACTGTCATTCCTTGTGACGCCATATAAATGAACTGAAGGTGACTTGCTATACCCAATGATGGATTTTTAAATGTTAGCGACACTGTAATGGGGTTAACGTAATTTATGGGCGTTCTGAAATACTTTGAGTACCTGTTTATGTATAGGAAATTTAGGAGAAAATTCGTATGAAAAGAGCAAAGCATTTTCTGTTAACAACGAAATTCTCAAGTCATTTTCTTGTACATTTGACTTGAATGTGCTTGGGAGGCATTTTGAGAAGGTATTTGAATGGAGAGGCTTACATGGAAGTCATTAAATAACCTACGTGATGGTATGTTAGAATATTCTTAAAAACGAGTTTAATGTCATAATCCAGTAACAGAGAGCTTTACCCTGTGCCTACTTAAAAGTAGGCACGAGACTTTACATCTATAATATGTTATAGAATAAATAATTGAGTACTTCTACGTTCAAAATTAATGATTGTATCAAGCACGCTAAAGTGGGTTATAGACGTTCAAGTATTTTGATCAAATAGTTCGATGAAACTGTTGGATCAAATAGAAATGCGAAAATTCATATTCCTTCTTGCCATTTGACCACACATTTTTTATCAAGTTTTTAAACTATCACGGTCAAGTTTTTAAAACTATCATTAACACAACAACACACAATCAGTAAACATGGTAAATATCCCGTTTTTAGTGTTAATGATAATTTTTATCAAATTTTGCCACAGACTTTCATTCCAATTTTCTTTTTATTTTTCTGTTTGATCAAATTACTTGAATGGCCCGCATAAGAAATGCTATTAAAGTACAATTTACATATCTGTGTGAATATTTTAACACTACTCCAATAAAATAACTCCTCTTACGAAGCTCATTAACAATACAAAAAACAAAAACCATTTAGTTCACTAGTTACAAATTCACATCGCAAACTGTTAAAAGATTCCCATCAAAAACTACTCCTATGCTAAGTGAGCGAAATCAAAAAACAATAAGCTAGTTATAATAAACGGGAAACAATTTATAAAACTTGAACCGGGGAGCATTCAAATCTGCTCTAGCGCTCTCGACTTTTCAAAGTCACCGCCCGTAATTCATATTTCTGCAGTCTCTGTAAGAATTTCTTTCTTAAAACGAGTGTTTTAAGAAAATTTCCTATTTCATACTCCGTGGAGTACGGCCTGGGGCACAATTCGGTATCTGTTTTATTAACTTTCTTTAGTTCCCAGAGCTCATCAGCTCTGGACATTACATCAATGGATGATGATTTAAATGTTAAAAATGTTTCTTCTAGTTATTTCGTTTCTTAGAAGTTACATTTTCTTTTATGCTGTAAGTTTTATCTTGCTTTTGGTTTCACGAAGCTCAGTAGCTACCTATATTTCTGTTACATCAGCCGGTTAGAATGAGAGAGGAGCTCGTGGCTAATTACTAACAGCCGTCCGGATCGATCTTTAGGTTAAGCCGCGCTTGCCTAGGTTGGTCTGTGGATGGGTGACCACCCATTACATACCGAGTTTCCTCCGTGCCTCGGAAAGCACGTTAAACCGTTGGTCCCGGGTGTCATTTGTAGATCTTTGACAGTCGTTATAGGTAGTCAGTGGCCCAAAAAGTCTGACAACCAGTCTTACCAAGGGGTATCGTATTACCCAGTACTAACTGGGTTGTGGAGGTCAGATAGGTGGTCGCTCCATGTAAAATACTGGTATTCAGCTGCATCCGGTTAGACTGGAAGCCGACCCCAACATAGTTGAGAAAAGGCTAGGCAGATGATGATCAGCCGGTTAGAATGTTTGTCGAGTACTTAATGCATTGTAACAGTTTTGCAAATTTTTGCTACTTCTTCTTTCTTTATCGGGTTGTTAGTGCTTAACCTGGGCCTCAAGTCTGCTATTACAATTGTGTCAGAATGGTCTATCATTGATTTCATAATTTTTGATTTTGACAAGTTTGGTGATCTTCTAATATAATAGGGCCATTATGACTTTCCAATGGTCAACCACTGACACTCCATTGAAAATAATGGCATAGAATGGTAATCTGATAAAAAATATGTAAAAATAAATATAAATGAAATCTGGCATGAATAATAATGTTCAATATTGGTAGTTTTTCGAAAATCATTTCTACTAACGGGTTTTATAATAATGACAATACGACAATGTCATTATAACACAATTCTATTACGAGACCATTGACCGACCAATGATCGACCATTATGAATTTAGCAGATTACGAACTCATAAAAATAGCAGACTTGGACCCCTGGTGTCACGATGTTACCTTTTGCTACAATTATGAGATGATTTCAAGATTCTAACAGAGAATCAGTGTAGTAATAAATTACTTTGAAAATATAATAACATTCATTCGCTCTTTTATAAGCACTTAAATCAACATTTTCTCAGTAAAATCGGCCTTACAGTTCACACATCACATCATTACAGTCACTCATCAAAGCTAACATAATCTAAGAAAATACTTTAATTAAAAATACGTCCCAATTAGTGTTATTTACCTCGCTAAATAATACCGATGTTGTATCTTATACGAGTATATTCCTTTTGAAAACTCCCATAAAATGTACAAAGTTGAAAGACTGTTTACCGTCTTCGGTTCTAATTTCAATAGGAATGAGGATCTCACTAATCACGGCTCTGAACTGGGTACTTTGATTCCGATCTTCATTAGTATTTTGAAATAATGAATTCTTAAAGCGTTGTACTTCAGGATTCTGTATTGGGTGAGTAGTTGAGTTGGCTGTATTGAGAATATTTTGAGCTCATTGAAATTGATGGAAGGTACATATTGGTGATTGATGATAGGTGTGTCGAGTTGAGTATTAAAGCGAGTTTTAGTAAAGTGTCAGATAGATAGTAAATCTATCTGACACTAGGTTCTTTCATCTTTATCGTGTGGTTAATATCTAACCTGGTCTCAGAGTTTTTATGCCGCCCATGGACCTCTGACTTGGCTTTACATGCCGTCAAGAAATATCGCTCAGGCATGCTAGCTTCCTCGAGATGTTTTCCTTAACCGAAACTAGAAACACAGACTACAATACAATATTCTTTATCGTGTGGTTAGTGCGTAACCTGGTGTCAGTTTTTATGCCGCCGAGAAATATCTCTTAGGCATGCTGGTTTCTTCTCGATGTTTTCCTTCATCGAAGCAAGTGATAATTAAACAATACGCACATAAATCCAACAAATTAAAGGTGCATGTCTTGGGTTTGAACTCAAGACCTATGACTTGGCAGTCCGAAAGTCACACCGCTAGGCTATTACTTCTACAGGGTGTAAGGGACAGCCCTACACAAACTGATGGGGTGAATTCAGTATATCATACTAAGATGACCGGTACAAGAAATTATTTCAGGAATGTTATGAAAATCCAATAAATTTAAATTGTTTTATTTCGTCATACGCAATGTATCGTTACCGTGGCAAAACGTACGTAGCGACCGGCAAGCCCGACGACGAAATCGTAAACGAACTCGTGAAATCAGCTGTTCACTTCCTAGTGAACAGCTGATTTCACGCGTCGTTCGTCAGAGTATTTCAAAATCCATTGTTGGATTTTTGATTTTAGCCGTATTATTTACATAAATGGAGTGCTGCGTACAGGGAATGTTATTTTACATTGAAATAAAAGAATAGTAACAGGAAATTTTATACAAAAATGAAAATTTCCGGAGAAAAATTCCAGTGGTTCAAAATAAAGAGCTGAATGAACCCTGTCAGTTTTTGGAGAGCTGTCCCTTACACCCTGTATAGTTAGTTACTAGGTGTCATACCCACACAATAAGAGTCTCACAAATTCCGGTTTGATCTGAAAACCTTTAAAACACCTAAACCAATAATTGTGTTGTGAACACTATTTCATCAGAATTACATCTTCCTTCAGGTTTGAGCCATATTGTGTCAAAAGGATCATTGTGTGTAATTGTGTGTCGAATAATTCAAATTAAAACCAATATCGTGTGCATTTTTTATTTGGATAATATGGATTTTATGACTACCCAACGCCTCCAATCAGAAAACTCGACTCCCTATCAGTCAGTTTCGAATGTAAAAGCGTGTTCTGAGAATAATTTAAATTCATATTTATTTGCATTTTTTATTGGCAGAGTAAACTTACATTGATATCGTTCGAGGATAAACCGGGATAAAGTAGATTTATTTATTTTCATTATAAGAAGAAAAATATGCAATGTTATTCATGTACCGAAATAAATGGAAAAATAAAGGCATTACGATACGATTAAAGGCGTATACCTCGACAGCCTTGTTAGTCTAGTGATTGCAAGCGCGACTGCTGAGCATGAGGTCCTGAGTTCGATTCGCGGGTCGGGTAAAGTGACATTGGGTTTGTCAGGATTTTCTCAGTCGCAGCCACGGAGCCTGGATTTGTGCCATTACATGGGACTTAAACATAACTGGCGAAATGTGGGTGTACTATTAGGTACACCTCTGCCTAACCCTTCAGGGAATACAGGCGTGATGTTATGTCGTCTCTAGACATTGCTGATTATTTATTTCCGTGCTTTGTGAGCATAATTATAATACCATTCCCAGGATGCATTACATTTAACGCAGTTTTACTTTATTATTTTATACTGTAGTTGCTATTTAAGAGGAGGTCTTGGCTAAATAATAACAGCCACTCGGGTCGATCTTTAGGTTAAGCCGTGCTTGCCTGGGTTGGTCTGTGGATGGGTGACCGCCCATTAAATACCGAGTTTCCTCCGTGCCTCGGAAAGCACGTTAAGCCGTTGGTCTCGGCTGTCATTTGTAGATCTTTGACAGTCGTTAGGCAGTCAGTGGCCCAAAAAGTCTGACAACCAGTCTTACCAAGGGGTATCGTATTACCCAGTACTGACTGGGTTGTGGAGGTCAGATAGGCAGTCGCTCCATGTAAAATACTGGTATTCAGCTGTATCCGGTTAGACTGGAAGCCGACCTCAATATAGTTGGGAAAAGGCTAGGCAGATGATGACTGTAGTTGCTATTTAAGACACCGTGAGTGAATGGAGAGTGATTGAAAGGGTGTCCAGCAGTTAATTTTCAAGTTATTTTCATCGTTATTCGTTTGTTTGCAAGGCTAGAGACGCGGGAGAGCAGCGGTTGTTGCGTGATCTTTGCGGTTTCGTCATTTATTATGAGTTATTGGTCGGAAGCGTAAAACGCGAAAACATTTCAAATATTTTGAAACGTTTTCGGACTCCCAGAATGCTTGGAAACATATTGTTTCGACGAAGCTCATTTTACGTGAATAAACAAAATATGTGTTACTATAACTCCACTTATCCATCTTATGTGAGAGGGAATATATAAACATTTCGTGAGGATCCCGGTAAAGAATGTACTCAATAGCTCCTAGAATACTTCCATGACGGAGCAAAAATCGGAATGGTACAACTATGCATTATTCCGACACTAAATTTCGTGCTTGTATTCAGCACCGTATTTCCTCGCCGCAGTGACACAAGGTTCCTGCTTCGAAGCAAAATTACTGGCACACCCAACCAAACGAAAATAACCTCTCAGTTAAACGTGCTAAGAGTTGGGTAGAGTGTTGATGTTAAAATTGCACTTCATTATTTGACAAACGATTTAACGGTGACTTGCAAAATTTATCGCGGATTTTATTTTTGCATCCCCACCCAAGTTGACAAAGAACGCAACGATAAATTGCTAAAGGGTTCACGTTAGGTATTTTTCGATTATACAGGAATTTCTCATCTACAGGTGCTATGCGAAACCTGCATTGTGTTTTGAAGTATTATTAATATGCGAATAATGCTTTTAAAGCTGTGTTTTCCCGCTTCCCTCGGCGGTAAATCAGATTTTCATAAAATTACAGTTACAGATTTAAATAAAGATTTTTGCGTACAGGGTGGAAGGACGCTAAAACGGTTACCACGCATTCAGTACATCACTGAACCCACATAAGAATTTTTCGTTCAATGGCTCGCCCCTTTATCTGTCAAAATGTGGGTGTACTATTAGTTGTAGTGTCAGTGTCAGGGTGTGTAGTGACACTGGGTATTGTCATTGATTGTCATTGTGTAAAGTTAAGACTTTAAAGGACACATGTGATTTTTATTATTCTACATAGAAATTGACGTAAGCATCTCTCCCAATTATATAGAACAACAGTTTGTTCGTAAGTTCATTCCGTCTCACGTAGAAATTAAAAGTAAAATTGCCTTGTGGTAGAAAAAAATCATAAAACTTTTGCAACCTACAAGTGACACTGCTGGAAATTAATAAGTTAATACTTTTCGTACATTAGTTGTGAAGAAACCAACGCCATCTAATTTTTATTTTCGAATACTTGAACTCAAACGTTTACAGGAAAATAGACACTAAGGTATCCATGCAATTTTGCAGGTTAGTGTACAGCTCTGCCTAATCGTTTGGGGATGACAGGCGTGATGTCTATGACAAGCAAAACCGAAAAATACACTAACTTTTGCTACCACACAACACTAAAAACGAAAATAGACATTGAATTCTGAGCGCTTTGAATACAGAAATTCAACTTGATAAAAATATTCTTACCGTATTACGTAGGGAAACGTCTGGAATCTGTGAATTCTGTAAGTGAATATTGAAAGATATATAACTCAGACACGTATCTATTTTCCGGGAACATTTCTATTACCTTTATGTAAAGGGGGAAGTAGGATTAGGAATTTATTTGTCGTGTATACACGAGGAACCTGAAGGCCTCGACCAATTTCAATCGCTTTCAAAGCGATTGCGATGGTATTTCTGCAAAGTCTCTCAACTGGATTGACATTACGTTATGAAATAGCAAATTTTGACTTTAGTTCATCTAAGTTTTCACAGTTAAATCGTGTCTTTGTGTGCGTTGGTGACTGAAAAGTGGTGTGGTAATCGGTTATCGTGGTATGGACATGTGATGCGGAGCAATGAGGAAAATGTAGTGAGGAAAATGATGAATGTAGTTGCAGGCTATGAGAGTAGAAGACCAAAGAAACGATTAATGAACTGTGTGAAGTAAATAAAAAAAAAAATAGTATAAATAGTTTCATCTGTTGTGATATTGTGCTAAAAATGAAGGTGTATTAAAAAAAATATGTTTCTTTAGGAAAGTTGTTTGTTATCATGAGTAGAATCACGTGTGTATCGGTCACTAATTACCAGTCACCAGTGTACAGGGTGTAAACCCTTCACGAAGCCGTCAACCAAGCATTCTGTACACCACTTTTTTTTTGGGGTGAAAAATCACGTTTAACGGTAAAACTCAATGTAAAGCACTCAAAACATTGTATTGATGGATGCATTGAATAGTAAACGGGTCATGAAGGCATTTAAAGTAAGGTTATAACCTTAAAAACTAGTATTTAAAAAAAAAACTTGCGACAATGTTGAAACTTTGACCTCCAATATCTCAGCAACTAGAAGGTTCCCAGGTATGTTCCAGAACAAAAAAGTCATCGCAATGACGGGGAGAACAAGTGTCTTTCGGCTTCGTTAAGGATCTATTTACACCCTTTATATCCCACAAGAGGGAATAATATAGGATGATCATGCTAAAACCAGTCTTGCTTAACATTTTGCAATCATGTTTGACGATAGGCACTTCAATATACATAATCAAGGTCTACAACGAAGCTTTAAACAGGAAACAATTTGTCTCCCTTATTAAACACCTACAAAAGCGCCTTATAAGCACCTAATCAGCCATATTTTTACTCTAAAATCACGCTATAACAACCTACTTACCCTCTTAAAGGCTTAAGATCCCCGTGTCGTTGACGAAAATTGATCTACAGAGGTTTCCAGCCAAGTTGAGATGGAAATTCCAAAATTAATGTTAAGGTTAGGCTACACGACGACAGTATAGGCACTATGAACTGACTTTAGAATGCCAACGAAAGTATAATAATACTAGCTGTTGCCTTCGACCGCGTGGAAATTTTGATGTGTATGTGTGAGAAAAAAAAGCATGAAATGCTAGCTATGAAAGCAGATAAATTATATCCTTGGGAAGCATCCCAAGGATATAATTTATCTGCTTTCCATATTTCATTACGATCTGTTCTGCCGTTAAGTCGTGAAAAGGGAACAAACAGAGTTACTTTCGCATTTATAATATAATTATGGATGTATGGATTTTGTAACGTCGATGTCATCGAATTGAATATAGTATCTATAGTTTCGTTGTCAGCCCCTCCTGTAGGGACAAGATGTACTATTTGGTATCTCAAATAGTACATCTTGTGTGATACAAAAGTCGCAATTGCACTCGATACCATGTCGACCCGTCACGAAGGAATCTACGATACTATAATTGAATCTCAATGTAGCAACTTGTATCCATGTGGATAGACAGCCAATACAATTGACCTTACTGCGAGCTGCGACTGCGAACGCCGAAGAAAAAAATCGCATGTCGAGTCCCCCATCGACACTTACGTCGAGTATCGTCAGTGTATCCTAGCCTTTAAACTCGCACGTAATCTCGCCAGGGCAAAATGTACGTAACACCTCTTACTATTGCCTGTCCCTTCTTATTAGGTCGGCCTTTCGCTTCCGAGGATTATATGGCCGTAGTAACTGAGGTCTTAGCGCCTTAAGTACTATGTCGTTGAAGGATGAAGCGAGGAAATTATGTATTGATTAAATCATTCAGTTAACGGTGATGTTATGTGGTTTATGCGACTTACTAAACAACGTGCACGTTTTTAGTAGACAAACGGTAAATACTACATGTAACTCTTCCAGAAGTAACCGTAAAATGATAAATCGTGTTACTCCTTTTTTTTTTTCTCTTGGAGAGAAAAAAAAGTAAAGGCGACCGGGCTTTGGTAATAAGACCGGGGAGTGTGGGATTTTTACCGCACTTACTCCTAGCAGAGTTAAATGAGTTTGAAATAATTGTCTACGAAGTCGGGGTTTAAAAAATGGGCTCGAATTTGTACATCGTCATCATTTCAGCCGCAAGATATCCACTGCTGGACATAGGCCTCCCCCAAGTGTCGCCACATTGACCGGTCCCGTGCGATTCGCATCCAGCGGATCCCCGCAACCTTCACCAGGTCATCGATCCACCTAGTCCACGAATTTGTACGTGTAACACAAAATAAATAAACTATCGATAAATATTACAAGTAGGTCCGTATCAGTTTCCACCCACGCTATTCCTAATAATCATACATCGTAGGTACTAGCGAGTTCACTAAAGGTCTGTATCTTTTCACCTTTATGCCCGAAGTAATAAAGTTGAAAAGTGGTTGACCTTCAGTGAACTCGCCAGTCTAGTACATATTTCTTTCATCAGAGGAATAGGTCCTTCTTTTACTTTATTTTTATATTTCGAATATGCCAACTTCGAACAGTTTCTAAGGAAAATGAAAAATATCCGTATTATTAGATACTAACAGTAACCTAATACTATCAGCCTAAAAGACTCACACCCAATTACCATAATGGCATCAGTAATTTTGAAACGAAGTAAAAAGGTTTGTCTCAATGGGTATGGATAAGACAAGCTATAAGGATGATCATCGTTGATACCGCTAGGCTGGCATGGGCAGATAGGCAGTCCAGCTCCATGTAAAATACTGGTTTTCAGCTGCATCTGAAGGCCGAGATAAATTAAATTAAATTCATATATTATGTGAAAAAAAAAGATAAGGTGACATACATCATTATCCTTCAATTATCACTATTTATTTTTGGTTAGCGAAGCAAGTCTTCTTCTTCCATACCTATTTCTATTTTAGTCGTCATTTCTTGAGCTAATTAACCCTATTTCTAGCCATATCATCTTTCACACATCCATCTATGATCAAACTGGCTTTCTGTCAGTAAAAACGATGATGATGGTAAAGTGATTAATGTATCGGACTGACACAAGACGTAATACTTATGTCAATAATGTTATTCGTTGCATACATACGAAAACTTTTGAAAGCGAATGTCTTTTTTTTTCCGGGTTCTGTTACGTGTATGGAGGGTGACCCCTATTTTTTTACTATTCGTGATTTTACATGACTTGTGTAGCGGTTCATAGACAACACCTGTTCTTCTATCTATGTGTCCTGTCCGTACATTTACATGTACGTTCATGTAAATGTACGGACAGGACACATTTATAAAGGTTCCGTTGTTGCCATTTGGCAACATAATCCCAAAAAAGCTGATTATTTTCACATAAAAACGTGTGCTTTAGGTACAAAGCAACTGCTTTACTCGCTGTATATTTTCCTAATTCATTGTTACCTTTGACTTGGTCTGTGTTTGTTATAAAGCGCTATATACATCCTGGATTAAAACCACTCACTTGACACAATCAACAGTCAAGCCGCTTCCAGGGACATCAAAGAAAAACTCCTTGTCGCCTGAGTAAGCGCGAAGTTGAAGAGTAAAGATAAGGATTTTTATTTCCTTGTAGGTCGGACTAATCCTAAATATAGAATTATATTTAATAGAGGGTTTCGTCCGTGCTTTCAATTGGATGATACACGTGGAGTATGCTGCATTGTATTATAACTATTAATACGCTACACTTAAGGAATAAATATTGTTACAAGCTGGGTATGGGATAAATTAAATACACTACTGATCACTATTCGCTTAGATATCACACTTATAGTACACCAGGATTCGCTTTGATGTATCGCCTAAATCAGACTGACCGCTCCCGCAAACACGACGGCTTAAAGTTCTCTGTCAACTTTTTAGACTTGTATCCTGCTTATGGGTATGAAGTCTCATTAACGTCGGTTCAGTCATTTCGAAAAAAAAGGACTTGTAAGTTTGTATGAAATGCGGTAAGTTGTTAACGCTCTGGACTGGTCACGTAACTAATTTCCCCATCCCCAATAAATGTCAACATGTGTTTCATAAAACATGACACTATTAATGCATTGTATCGTTTTCTAGTCCATATTGTCCCACTGCTGGGCAAAGCCCTCCATCTGAGCTACTTCTTAGTTCTTCGTAATATTTTTTTGTTGGTCCTTAAAGTCTTTACAAGTATTCATTACCAGGGTAGCCCGTGAAATCAATAGATTAATCCTATTCAATTAATATTTCATGAAAAAGTCATTCAATGGGATTAAATGAACTTAAGGGGTTGTATTAATGATTTAAATGATTATAACTCAGTAAAGCTTTACTTGTTACGGTCGCAAATCATATTTTAATCGACATACAATCCGGCAAATTGCAAAAAAAGAAAATTTTAATTTCGCGGGTTCCCCTGGTGCTTTTACTTTAACACCTCATCTTATCAATACCGCAGTGTGTATGGCAACACCAACCAACATGGATGAACAAACATATCTCACAATTTGTTTACTTTACATCACAATAATATTGTGATCCGTTTTATTTCGTGAAGATATATCCCTTTGTGTGTTCGTATTGATTTGGAAATGCCTCCTAAATACTTCAAAGGCCTTTGTTATACGAGAGAATATCGATGGCATTATGGCTTTTATACTAGTATTGAATTTAATGATTGGATGTTTTTTTTTCTGAGAACAAGAGTATTCTTGTAAATTGCGGGTTTGTTCTTTTCAATGGGTACTTTAGCGTGAAAGCTGAGCTGAGCATAAGACCTTGGATTTTATTTGAAGGGGGGTTTGAATTTGAAGGCCGGTCTAACTGCCGCCATTTTAATTTTTTATAAAGTTGCAGCCACAAATAATCATATATTAATCGATAGCTGGTATTAATACGAACAAGTATTGTATGAGACAAAATGTTCTAAAGTGTCACGTTTCCGAAATATGAGCTATCAAAGTTAAAGTCCATTTACTGATGGCATCTTCAGCTTTGATTTGATCAGCCATGCATAAAACCTGTATCAGTCGATAGCTGGCATCAATAGAAACAAGTTTTGTATGAGACAAAATGTTCTAAAGTGTCACGTTTCCGAGACATAAGCTATCAAAGATCTAGGGTTTATACAAAAAAAATCCAAGCCCTTTCTCAGTTGCACACAGGAGTACGCCCTGTATATGGCAATAGGTTCGTCCCATATTAAATGATAACATAAGTGGTAAAATATGGGTATACTATGGTACATCTCTGACTTACTCTTCGGGGAGTAAAATAACAAGCGTCATGCTATGTCTTGTTTAGCGTGAACTAGCGACCCGCCCCGGCTTTGCACGGGTGCAATATATACATATACCTTCCTCTTGAATCTCCTCACTCTATCTATTAGAAAAAACCAAATCAAAATCCGTTGCGTAGTTTTAAAGATATAAGCATACATAGGGACAGACAGACAGCGGGAAGCGATTTTGTTTTATACTATGTAGTGATGAGCGTGAAAGTGTTGGAGTGAGCTGAAGAATCATCATCATCATTCTGCCCTTATCCCAATTCATTTGGGGTCGGCGCAGCACGTCTTCTTCTTCCATACTTCTCTATTACTCGTTATCTCAGCAGTCACCTCCTTTCTAGGCGTAAGATGATCTTTCACAGTGAGCTAAAGAATATCGTCAAAAGGTCATATCTACCTATTGTATCTATTTTGTGCTCTATCGGGATATAAACTCATACATAACTCATAGTAAACTGTTAGCGAACATTACACAATGTTCGCTAACAGTTTACTTCATAGAGTAACTTAACTTGTTTACAACTTTGTTCCTGCCTTGTAACTTGTAAGTGCTAAAGTTTTTCTATCGAGACGATAGCATGAATCTAAGATTCCATCACAATGTTTCAATTCTAAACATAGTTTTTTTTTTTAAACTATACATAAATATTTAAAAAAAACATTACCGGATTATTCAGACACGAAAAGTCTACTATGTCATTGTTTAACAAATTTTTTTTTTACTTTACGTATGTGACCGCATAGATCTTTTAAACTAAAAAATGAGTTTTCGGAAAGTTTAACAACTTAATTTAACTAAGACAGCAGAAAATCTCGATTTTTAACATTTACCACTATACCAATGCAACAAGCACGGATTGCTTGTGAAAACATATTGTGTTTAACTAAAATTCCAACATAATTATATCCTAATATTATATCAAACGCAAAGTCTAACCTACTAACACAAAATACACGTTACAATTTGAATTTCGACCAAATGTAATTCGAATTTTGAACCGGAGCCACGGGTCAGCCGCGCTGACCGCTTGGCACTCGATGGTACCGTACTTTATGCCCGAAGTGACGAATGGCACTACCTACACACGAGCCATTTACGTACCTCTATGCTAAGAATTTATTACCAAGTGTGACTTTTCAGCGGTTGAAAACTGGGAATTTAGGTACGTAATATTTTGGAGAAATATTTTTGGGTTATTATTGGGAAATTGTGGTGTAGTGTGTAGGTAAATCGACTGAACTATGTGGCCAAAGAGCGAGAGGTCAGGGTTCCATTTACAAAACTATTGCACATTCTTATTCCCACTTATCGAAATTAACTAGATACCATGAAAAAAGTCGATGCCGTGGTATAAACATCATATAGCCAGAAAGCCACACCTTATCATCCAAGGTGCACCAAACACACACTAAAGTATCGCATCTCATGACTCCTTGGCAATGGAGTGCTTTTCAATTACACAATGATTTGACAACAGTTCTAGTATTTACAAGTACATAGATTAGACACCTTACAACTTGTAAAGCTAAAAATACAAAAAGACGGCCTAACCAAAGATAGACTGGCTGGTCACAACGGCCGGCGCTATTAAGATGTATTTTTCTTTAGCCGTGTCATCAAGAGCTTTACTAAGATTATTACACTAGAATGATTAGCCAGTAAGATTTACAGCCTAAGACGAACAAAATTTACATTATCGTCATCAGCGAAGCAAACACAATCAGAATGCTATTGTGGTCTTTTTACACCCTGTAGTGTGAAACTACTGTCGCACAAGCATTTGTCGCGCTAGCGTGATGTCGAGCTTCAGTTTGTCGCAGCATTGTATTGTATAACGGGCCGGTGTCCGCAACTCCACGTCAAAGCGCGTATTTTGCGTGCGGTTTGTCGCATTAGCGTGATGTCGAGGTTCAGTTGGTCGCACTTGAGTGCATTTGAACTATGGTGGTGGCAGTACACTTTTGTCGGACAAGCGTTAATCGCACATACGTTTGTCGGACAAGCGTTAATCGCACATACGTTTGTCGGACAAGCGTTAATCGCACATACGTTTGTCGGACAAGCGTTAATCGCACATACGTTTGTCGGACAAGCGTTAATCGCACATCCATTTGTCGATCTCACGTCGTGCACTCATACTACCCTAGATTGACGACTTCATTAGCAATAAAATAATATTCTTGTAAAACAAGTTCCAAAGCCCGCACGCCATCGCGTCATCAACTGTTTAAAACAATACCTAGATTTACAATAATGATAGTTCCAATGAAAACATACTTAGTGCTGTCATCATTTCTAATACCTGTAATACGAAAGTAAACAAACAGAAAAACTCCATACAACCGATAACTAGTTTCAAAGATAATTACATCATAGTTTTCGAAGTATCATACTATTGCGAAGGCCAGGGAAGGAAATGGCCTAACCTAGATTTTATTTATTTTTACTTATTTGGATATCCGAACTTATTGTCGTTATAACCTTATAACGCCAATAAGTTCGGATATAACTAGGTAACTATAAACGTGAAAGGAGGCTTTTATGCAGCTATCGCTATTACAACGTTCAAGCTGTATTATTATTGATTGATGAAGGGGATCACGGTTTTGTTAAAGTATACTTTATGAAAAAAATATCATTTCATCTGAACTTAACTGAAACTTACAGTATCTGTGATAAAAACTGCTCATAATTATCTCAATTTATCAAACCTCTATTTCATTTCGCCGTTTTTGTTCACAAAGAGAATAGGTAACATGGCAGTCCATTTCATAAAATAAATTGTGTAGAACATACTATACTGAAAATAATCAAAAATATGGTTACACCACTTTTGCATTACCGTTCTCAAATTACGTTTTTGTTCCCTTGTAAATGGGTTACATATAAACTTACTGCGTCATTCGTTTCAGTCATGTGTAAATGATTAATGATAATGCTATAATGGTAATCAGACACGGTTCAACTTTGCCTTTACATTTGGTTGAAGCAACCAAACTGAATCAAGTGGCTATAAAGTTTTTAATACCAGTTATGTCTTGTAGGAGTAAGTCGTAAAGGATCGTCCCTTTTCTATGGAACCCTGCACTATGAAGAACTTTACACCCTATTCTTCACAGGGTGTAAAATTCTTCATACCCCGTCATCTCATTCTTTGACCAGACGGGTGTTACGTCTGGTAGGCTACTGCCCGACAGTTGTCGTCGGGTTTTACTATATTATCTAAGTCGCGTATAAAAACTGCGCGATTTAGGATTTTGATCTTAGTTATTCATTTGTGTCCTAGATGGCGCTGTAGTACTTTTTGTCCTATGTTACAATAGTACTTTTTGTAATGCCGCTACAGTCTGTTAATTCTGTGACTTTCTTACAATTTTTTTACATTATTATTATATCAAAGCGCTCGATTGGGCCTACATTATGATGATAGGTAAGAGGGAAAGGGAATCTAGGTGAACCGACGAAGGTTTTTGAGACAGGTTGGATGCGAAGACGGACTGAGTGATGTATTACAGCTTGGCAAAGGCCTCATGAAAAAAGGCTTCATGTCCTCTGAATTGCGATAGGCTGTTTATTGAGGTAAATAAAGATGCAGTCGCCAGAATTGCCAATTGTGCTTGTGCAAATATGACAAATCAATTCGGTTGAACCGTGCATTGACACCATAACACAGTCGAACTCATAGATACTTATATCATGTGAAAAAAAAGGTGTACCTGTATCGTTAGCAGAATCGATGGTTCATAGAACGGAAAAAGTGATTAAGTTGGAATGTTTTCAGTTGAATTTTTATGTGTTTCAGGGAATTATAAATATGACATGTTGGGCTCGTCATGCATGGTGAATTCTAGGTTGGTCAGTGGGAGTCGACGTGGGAATTTAGTGGTGAATGAGTACTTCATCGGAATTCGGTTTTAGCGTAGGTTGTAAATTATTGAATGCCTGCCAGTCACGAATTTACAGTGGTCTGAAATGCGAAAAGTAGTATTAATACTGTGAGGACTAGAAAATGTTTTAATAAACAAAGACAAATTATTTGAAAAATGATGGCCTATTAAGCGTCGGCTAACAATCTTTTAAAAAATCTACAGCAAATTCCAACTTGTTTAGTTTTCCATCAATCTTGAATATTGAGAGAATTATAAACGTTCCCCGTTTTGATATTGGCTATGGATCTCCTAAAGCAACGCATAAAAAATAAAACAAAATAGTTGAAACACGTTACTTAAATTTTTTTTCATTGTTAATGTAATTTAAAAATATCGGAGACTCAAAATAAATAGTAAACACTATATCCCGTTTTTAGTGTTAATGACTTATTTATTTCCATAGAATGCAATATAACCCTACCTTATTAAACCATGTCGAGTCATTTAAAGTCAATTTAAGGGTCTGTAAAACTAGTTAAACACTGGCACGCAACGCAATATCTTGGAAGATCGATTGGTAACAAGTAATAACGTTAACTTTGTACTGGAACATTTTTACAGAAGGTCGGAAGGTCCTTTGTGTGGGACATTAGGGTTTGTGCAGACGATTTGGGATTGAAAAATAGCATTTTGGTTGGATGTAAATGAAAGAAAGAAATTTTGATCGTTCAGCAGCGAGATGGGCAGACGACAGTGTTGCCATCAGTGGGAAAACCAGGATGAAGCTGGCACAGAAACTTGGAGATTTTCACAAAAAATAGAGAGGTCTGAACTCAGCAGTGGAAGTGGAAGAGGAGCAAGTGGTCCTGATGATGAATAAATATTATAGTTTAAATAAAAACTAAAAAACACGCTTTAGATTGACGTCATTTGAGTATTCTTCTCAGCAAACCCTTTCATTTGATACCCATATCAGGAGAATGCATAAAAAATAACTAGTCCGTTGTCTTTGGGACGCTTTATTGAATTTAGAATGTCTTCACTTAGCTAAAAATGCATTGTCATTCAAACTAAACATGTATGCAAAATTAAAGCTCTATCAAAAACCGAAAAGTGGGTCAAATTTAACTTCTAAGATTTTTTTTACTTAGTTAGTTAGTTACAGGTGAAGCTAATAAAGTCATTGTCGCGCCTACGGTGGCTCCCGGCCACCGTAGGCGCGGGCCTGTGGACGGCGAGTTATGGGCCGTCTTATGACGACAGGCCATGTCGACGGCGCGTACGTACGTGTTCCACGTGCGCCTCAAAGAGATGTCAGCAAACAAGTAGGGGTCCGCAAGGGCCGATGCCTACCAGGGTTGCGGGACTGTTCGAAAGAGATACCGTGGCCCTGGAACACAAAGAGCAAAGAAGGAACATGGATGAGTTTTAGTCAGTACAAGTCTGACACTCCCTTCCGCTCCGCCCAGAGTAGTAGTCATTTGATGATATCCCACCCGAACAAAAAAAATTGCTAATAAAGTCGTGTTAAAACACAGGTAATTTTTTTAATGGTAAATAAAATAATATGATGATATTATTCATATTTTAAAACTGAAAGTCTTTTTAAATATTAGTTAAGAAAATTAAGTACTGCCATAAAAATGCTGTTGTAATGTATTGCCACCACACACAACTGCAAAATTCCACAGTTCTGGAACATTTAAAAAGCGATTGTTCACTCCTCGTTGACGTAAACTAGCAGTTTTCATAAACAAACATTCTCGTAATAACTATTGTAATGTACCATCTCAACATGAATTATGTAACCAAGGTTTTGTAAAAATATTCTGATTTAAAATAGTGTTCATGGGGTTTCTTGCCCGTTCTTCTCCATAGAGATCTACGCTAGGGAATGGGCAAGTACAGTACTTTCACAGTTTTTATGCCTTGTGACTGGGACTGTAGCTACATTTCATTGTTGTCTTTGTTTCGACAATTCAAAAGTGCCTGTAAATGGACTACTTGAAATAAATGTTTTGATTTTGATTTTAATTGCGCTTGATCAAGTTTATAGTTTAAACAGGCACAAACCTTAGATCAACATCTGCCTAGCCTATTCCCAACTATGAGGGTCAGCTTCCAGTCTAACCAGATACAAATGAAGACCAGTATTTTACATAGAGCGACTGCCTATCTGACCTCCACAACCCAGTTAACACAGGGCATTACGATATCCCTTGGTAAGGACAGCCGGGACCAACGGCTCAAAGACGCTTTCCGAGGCACTGAGGAAATTTGGTATGTAATGGTGGTCACCCATCCACGGACCAAGCTCGACAAGCACGGCTTAACCTTGAACATCGATATATGCGGCTGCTATTATTTCGCCACGAGCTCCTGAAGCAGAAACCTTACATAGGAACCCAAACACCACTCACAAATTATGTGAGACACCAAGCTGTTATATCTATTTCTCTCTCATTTCCTATTTAGCATAGAAACTTAATTAAAATTACAATAAAGTGGTGTTATCTCGAAAAGACCGGGAAGCTAACGCCGGCTGTTGCCAAAACGATAGAGCACAAAATATATTTATGTAATAGAATTCGTTGACTTTGAACAAAATTGTGTTGAAATATTAATTTTTACACAGATAGTTTCTTTTTTCTTTAATGTTTTAAGGGGTTTTTTTTTATCCACACCTATATGATAACCCCATTGTATATTTAAACAAAATATGATTCGCTATACTAAAAGGACTTTAAAAAAATCTAGGAAAATTGTTAGCGATTCACTACTGCCAAATTACAGAGTCGTTTTGCTAGATCCGATTTAGGACTTAACTAAATCATCTGAATCAAACCCATACCGAGTCTGTTTAATACATGCTCTCTTTCCAATTTATTATTTTCTCTCTTTCTTATTTTTCACTAATAGATGAAAACTGTTTTGAGGAAACTTATAAAAGTAACTCAACATTTTCCTTTTTTATAAGTAGATGTGGCATTTAATACCTAGTTGTGTCGAACACTACTTTATAGAAACTGATGCCATTTCATGAAAAACGCGATAATTAATATAGTATAAAACGCGTTGATCAGCAACGTTGATTTTCATTTCATCGTAAAAAAAACTTCTTAACTTTCTAGATTTAGAAACTTTCTAGAGAGGACAAGAATAGCCTCAGAGGACAAGATTAGCCTCAATCTGACGATTCTTTGAAAATGGGAGATGACACATCACTGGATATGCAAATCGAAAAGAGATTACAAATCAATAAATCTGATTAAAGCTCTATGGCTGCTAGCAGATATAATTAAAAAACAAAACTTTCTATATATTGTGACCAAATATAAAAAAAAAAAAAAAAATACCATGTTTTGATGTACGTAGCCACATTATAATTGTAGCGCTTAGGTGGTGTGGAATAATACTCCAGATGATGACGACGTAGTATATTTAGGTTGCAAGTGCTGAAGCTTATTGGAATGTGGAATGAATCTATTTAGAAAAAGGCGGTTCCTTTTATACCAAGTTTGTCATCACAAAATCAATGCATAGTGGGTACATCGACAACTTAGTTCGGGCACAATATTGTCGATGTACCTTACATACTAAAATGTTACTGTGAGGGTGCTATTCCGCTACAGTACTCCCCCCTTAGCGAAGCGTACGGGCATCTTGACGATCCTGCCTGATCTTGTACGTTGGTCGTTGGTGTTCGAGGCTGGAAGCAGGCTGGAGTGATCTTCAGTGGTAGCTGCAGCTGGTTGGCGTGTCTCAGTACTCGTGTATTCGTGATTATCTTCGATGTTGATAGTGTAGCCGGCTTGAGACGGTCGATCGATATGTTGCTCGATCTGCCTGGTAGCTGTATCGTGAAATACTTCTCGTTGCGTTCGATGACCTTGTATGGACCTTTGTATGGATGTTGCAGTGGTTTTCGGACGGTGTCATCGCGTACAAACACGTGGCTGCATGTTGGTAGGTCGTTGTGCACGAACATACATCGCTTGTTTGAATGCGGCTTGTATGTAGGTGTCAGCTTCGTAATCACGTCGTGTAACTGATCGACGTAGGTGTGGTCAATCTTCGTTGCGGCTGGTGATGGTGATATAAAATCGCCGGGTAGCCGTATTGCTTGGCCGTAGGTGAGCTGCGCGGCACTTGTGTTAGTATCGGTGCGCGTGGCGGCTCGTAGCCCCATCAAAACTGTAATGTTCTTGTGCGCGGGGTTGGAGGGGGAGTGTCACAAAGAAACAACTAGCTCACAACACGGTTTATTCCAAACTGCCGACGCATACCAAATTGTTCCGCTACCCACTATGACATACTGTTTATTGCAACAATATCTGAGTACCTACACTACATCCCTCCCGCTTTATTAACAAAACAACCCTTTCTCGACTTATATCTAATTATGAATCTATGTCTTACTTATATGTAACGTTTTTGCCCAACCGACAACTCCGAATTGGACGGGGCCGGGTCGGTACAGGGGTGGTAGGAGGCGTGCTAAACTGTTCTGCGACCGGCTCGACCACCACAACTGGTGGTGCCTGGTTCCCAATGCCAGTCCCCTCGCGTGAGCTCTTCGCCTCTGACTGCTCAGACTGGACCCCAACTGACTCCGGTAGTGACTCACTCGGTGGTTCCACCAGTGGAGGTACTGAACTTGTGGGAATTACCAGTGAACTCCTAGATCTACGTCGAACCTGGTCGAGGTGTCTATGGATTTCGTTACCACTAGCGTCTAAGATTTTAAAATCATTGGTTCCTGTAGATTTTATAACAGAACCTGGTTGCCATTTTTCCGCCTTTAAATACTGGCGATACCATACGTCGTCCCCAACTCCTAATTCTCTATTGACCCCACCCTTAGCTTCCACTTGTCGTTTCTGCACACCCCGAATCCTAGCTTCCCGGTCCGGTTTCAATGCGTCTAACCGGGTTCGTAAACGTCTACCCATCAGTAACATGGATGGGCTTTCCCCTGTAGAACAATGTTCAGTGTTTCGGTAATGTAGTAAAAACGTATTAATGGATAATTCAATATTTTTATTTTCCGTTAAGGCTTTCTTAATTACTTTTTTAATTGTCCTAACCGCATTTTCAGCCGCCCCGTTAGACGCCGGGTGATAGGGAGCCGTAAAGATGTGCTCCACTCCGTCATTGTGTAGGAAAGACGCTAACTCACTACTCGTGAACGGTGGCCCATTATCCGTAACTATCTGTTTCGGAACACCGAACCTACCCCATAGTTCGCTAAGTCTAGGGATAGTATATCGCGCTGCCGTACTCGATACTAAAAATACTTCCAGCCATTTGGACATCGCGTCCACCACGACCAAGTACAACTTTCCCTCGATTGGACCTAGGAAGTCTAAGTGAAGTCTAACCCACGGCTTTAATGGCCAGGGCCAAGGCCGAGGAGGAGCGCTGGGGGGTGCGTCCGCGTGGTTAGCGCAGGTGGAACACGCGCGGCACTCACGCTCCACTGCCTCGTCGATGCCGGCCCACCATACATAACTGCGAGCTATCGCCTTTGACTTTACTACGCCCATATGCGGCTCGTGAATCAACCGTAAAACCCGTTCGCGGCAATCTTGAGGGATAACTACCCTATGGCCCCATAAAATACACCCTAATTCCTCATATAATTCTGCTTTCCTATTAAAATAAGGCTGCATTCCTGCTATGTCACATTTTTCCGGCCAACCGTCCCGTATATAAGCTAACACCCTGCTCAGAATGTGATCTTTACTTGTGGATTTTTTTATTTGTCTATAATCCAACAATAATGCGTCTTGTGCAAAGTGAAGATAAGTCTGTTCGGGTATTACGTGACGTACCTTCGCCGCACTACTACTCGGCAACCGCGAAAGGCCGTCCGCACAGTTCGCGTTAGTTTTAATGAATTCTATTTCGTACTCATACGCCGATAAAATCACTGCCCACCGTTGCATTCTACTTGCTGTCATAGTCGGTATTCCAGCATTAGGTCCTAGGATAGATACCAAAGGCTTGTGATCGGTACGCAATGTAAACTTCCGCCCGTATAGGTACTGGTGAAACTTTTTTACACAAAAAATAATAGCTAATGCTTCGCGGTGAATCTGTGAGTAGTTTTTCTCCGCGATTGTGAGTGAACGTGATACATACGCCACCGGGCGCTCGCCGTGCGCCCCGCGCTGCGCCAGTACCCCGCCGATGCCCCGTGCGCTCGCGTCACACGTCACGATTACCGGTTTGCTAGGATCATAGTGTGCCAGTACTTCACTACTAATTAGCGCACGTTTTACTTCCTCAAAACTACGCTCACAGTCCTTATTCCATTCCCACGGAACCTGTTTCCGTAGTAAGTTATGCAGCGGTGGTAACATAAAACTAAGATTTTTAATAAATCTGGCGAAAAAGTTTATCATACCAAGGAACGACCGTAATTCTGATACATTGGTTGGAGGTTGCATCTTTAAAATGGCATCAATTTTTGTCGTGTCCGCTCTAATACCTTCCTTCGATACCACATACCCTAAATATTTTACGCTGTCTACTAGGAAAACACATTTATCCTTCCTTAGTTTCAACCCATTGTCGGCGAGCCGCTTTAAAACCGCCTCGAGGGCTTGTAAATGTTCCGTTCTAGTTTTACCCCCTATAATGACATCGTCAAGGAAACCTTGCACATGAGGAATGCCCTGCAATAGATTTGTCATAATTCGTTGGAAAATACCTACACTGGACGACAAGCCGTAAACTAACCTATTATAACGAAACAGGCCTTTGTGTGTGTTAATGACAGTGAACTTTTTTGAATCGTCTAATTCGATTTGGTTATAGGCATTAGACAAATCAATTTTGCTTAGGAATTGAGCTCCATTAAGACCTACCAAAACGTCATCAATCCTAGGGAGTGGGTAACGATCGACCAGTAACACCGGATTCAGAGTTGACTTGTAATCCGCACAAATCCTTAAAGTACCATCCGCCTTGTTAACCGGTACCAAAGGTGACGCCCAGTCCGAGCAATCCACGGGTTCAACGATGCCAGCCCGCAGCATCGCGTCGAGCTCAGCGTCAACGCGCTCGCGCAGCGCGTAGGGCAGCGGCCGCGCTCGATGGAACACGGGCTGAGCCCCTTCGCGAACCCGCAATGTGGCCTTGCCTCCCGTGTACCGTCCCAGCCCACCGCTGAACACGACTTTATACCTGTCGATCAATTTACAAATCTCATTATCTAGGTGTATGTCACCTTTGTCTATAAAATTACAGTTAAATCTCGGAATATCAATCCGTAATTCGGCTAACCATTGCCTTCCTATTAAGGATGTAGTACCACCCTCAATAACAAATAATTCTAATTGTTTCTGTATGTTGCCATATCGTACTACTGGTTTAATTATTCCTAAAGGCTTAATTTTTGTTCCGTCATAAAACTTTAAAACTGTGTTATCACGTCCAATAGGCAAATGGTCAAATTTATTGTCATAAACAATTCTGCTTATACATGAAATTGCTGTTCCAGTATCTATTTCCATTTTAATTATAACGTTATCTACCCAGATGGGTAAACTTACCGCCTTATAATTGTTTAACGATAAAAGGTTTAATTCTTCAATGTCCTCGTCCTCATCACTAATAGACCCTAGGTCAAAATCACCGAAATGAACTTCCCGTTTCGTGCCCTTGTTTTGCCGGCCACTGTCTGCCTGCGACTTTAGCTCCTCCCGCTCTGGACATACTCGCCGTAAATGACCCACGCGTTGGCACCTGCTGCACACAAAGTTCCGATAACGGCACCTGCCGTACTCGTGGTTTGTCGCCCCACACGCCGCACAGCCGCTCACTGTTGTCGACGCCGACTGTACAGGCGCCGCTTTGTCCGGTCGAGCACGCCAGCTTGCGGACGGTGCCGCCGGTCCCGCTCCGCCACTCCTGCGCCCGCGTCCTTTCCCGGCGCGTGCTGCGCTCGGCACTAGCGCATGAACCGAGCTAGCACTACTTGCCTCCGTTGCTTCCTTACGCCACTCAACCTCCGCTGCGTCTCTCTCCGCTGCTTCCAGGGATCCTGCCAATTTTACCGCCTCCGTAAAGGTTATCGCCTCATTTTCCGCGAACAACCGCTGCCGAATGACGTCACTTCTAAGGCCGCAGATAAACTGATCGCGCAAATTTTCATTCAAGTTAGCGTTGAACTTGCAATTACGTGATAATTTCTTCAATTCTGCCACATACGCGGCCACGTCTTCCGTTGCACCTTGTCTTTTTTGTCGGAACCGGTACCTTTCCGCCAATGAGGATGGTGCCGGTTGTAAATGTTGACGTAACAATTCGCTGGCTTGTGCATACGATAACTCCGAAGGCTTCTTTGGACTGGCTAGATTAACTAGTAATTCATACGCTTCATCGCCCATACTCGCGATTAGTGTGGGTAACTTCAATTCTTCCGCGATCTTGTTCACCACAAAATACATTTCAAGTCTATCTGTGTATGAAGACCACAATCCCGACCGCACGTCAAACTCCTTAATCTTCCCGATCGACATTTTGCGTTTTACGTATGTGGCCACTAATTGTTTTAGTAACTATATAACCACACGTGACACGTTTTATTATCCTCGTCGCCAATGTAATGTTCTTGTGCGCGGGGTTGGAGGGGGAGTGTCACAAAGAAACAACTAGCTCACAACACGGTTTATTCCAAACTGCCGACGCATACCAAATTGTTCCGCTACCCACTATGACATACTGTTTATTGCAACAATATCTGAGTACCTACTAATAGGTAACTCGTTGATCCATTTGTTGCTGTTTGCTAGTCGTGTCATGAGTGCGGCCTTCAGTGTTCGGTGCCAGCGTTCGACGATGCCGTTACTCTGCGGGTGGTAGGCAGTAGTACGGGTTCTTTCTACTCCAAGTAGTTGTGCGAGGTCTTGAAATAGTCGACTTTCAAACTGTCGTCCTTGATCAGTCGTTATTTTTGTAGGACAACCGAAACGAGATATCCATGTTTCGTACAGCTTTCTTGCGACGATTTCGGCGGTTATCTCATGAAGGGGTACTGCTTCGGGCCAACGTGTACAGCGGTCGATCATCGTGAGTAGGTATCGATGTCCACACGAAGATGTAGGTAGTGGTCCAACAATATCAACGTGGATGTGTTGAAATCGTTCGCTCGGTGGGAATGCTGTGACGTCACTGTTGTTGTGTCGTTGAACTTTGGACTGCTGACACGAAGTGCATGCTTTCGTCCACTCGCCAATGTCTGTATTCATTGCTGGCCAAAAGTAACGATCTTGCATAAGTTTGCGCGTAGTTCGTATTCCAGGGTGACTTACATTGTGCACGGCGTTGAATGCGATGCGGCGAAAGTCAGCTGGTAGGTATGGACGAATGTGTGACGTAGACGTTTCGCAGAATATTGGCTTGTTAGTGCCGGGTATGACGATTTTCTTGAGTTGAATATTTGTTTGTTGTGATAAGATTGGTATATTCCTGTCTTTTTCTTGCTCTTGTGATAGTTCTTCGTAGTTGATTGGTGATGGTAATTCGATGGTTTCGATTCGAGAGAGTGCGTCGGCGACAACGTTGTTTACTCCGCTGACGTGTCGAATGTCCGTCGTGAACTCGCTGATAAATAACAGCTGACGCGTGCGCCGTTGCGTATCGTTATCGGACGGAGGCTTGCGTATAGCGTAAGTCAGCGGTTTGTGGTCGGTGTAAACAATAAGTTCTCTCCCTTCGAACATTTTTCTGAAGTGTTTGATTGCCATGTAGATTGATAATAATTCTCTGTCGAATGTACTATATCGCTGTTGTGTTTCGGAGAATTTCTTTGAGAAGTATCCGAGCGGTATCCATTTCTTGTTTACAAGTTGTTGAAGTACAGCTCCTGCGCAGGTATTTGATGCGTCGCACATAAGGGAGATGGCGTCGGTTGGTGATGGAGATGGATGAGCGAGTAAAGCTGCGTTTTGGATGCTAACTTTACACAACTCGAATGCTTGTGACGCTTCTGTGTTCCAGTCGATTTTTGTCTTGTCGCGTTTCTTCGAATTGTGCAGGAACGCGTTGAGAGGTGCTTGTATGTGGGCTGCGTTCGGTATGCTGTCACGATAGAAGTTTACCATGCCAATAAATCGACGTAAGTCTTCAATTGTCTCGGGTTTGGGGTAAGCAGTGATAGCAGTGACTTTATCTTGTGGTGGCTTGAGTCCGTTGCTCGACACTTGATAACCCAGGAACTTGACATTTTCTTTACCGAAGACGCATTTTGACGGATTTACAGTGATGCCATACTCGTCTAATCTGCGTAACACCTCCTGTAGATCTTCTAAGTGACTGGTTTCATTATCTGATGCGACGATGACGTCATCAATGAATGGAAATGCGTAGTCTAACCCGATGAGTACTTGATGAATGAATCGTTGGAATGTCTGTCCAGCATTTTTGAGACCAGGACACATTCGAGGAAATTCGAACAAGCCGAAGGGTGTTGTGATGGCTGTCTTCTCGATGTCCGGTTCGTATACAGGCAGTTGTTGGTAAGCACGATTTAGGTCGAGTGTTGTGAAGATCTTCTTGCCGTGAAGTAGGTAGGTGAAATCTTTGAGACGTGGCACTGGATAGCGGTCTGGTTTCGTGACGTCATTGAGTCTGCGGTAGTCGCCACAAACACGAAGGTCGCCGTTTTTCTTTGGTACGACGTGTAGCGGGCTGGACCAAGGGCTTTTGCTTGGACGGCAGATTCCTTGCTGCATCATCGACTCGAATTCCTTCTTCACGGACATGTACCGATGTGGTGGTAGTGGTCTGCTCTTGCTGTGTACTGGTGGACCGGTAGTTTCAATGTGATGTTCTACACGGTGTTTGGGAGCATCCTTCATGCATGATGGTCGTAGGATGTCAGGAAACTTGCTGAGTAGCTGGTGATATGGTTGATCAACGTCGATACTTCTTATGGTAGGCTCAGCGGAGTAGGTGACTGGTGCCTTGACTACGATATTGGTAACTTTGTCGACTAGACATCGGCCGGCTATGTCGACAAGAAGTTGATGCTTTTTCAAGAAGTCGGCACCGATGATGGGTCTGCTGACTGCAGCGATGATGAACTTCCAGGTGTATGGTCTTCGTAGGTTGAGATCCAGTTGTAGTGTTTTCTCTCTGTACGTTGGGATTACTGTGTTGTTCGCTGCATACAAGCAAAAGTCTGTTGGCGTAGCTTTCCCGCCTTTTCTTCTTGGTATTACGGAGACGTTGGCGCCAGTATCAATTAGAAATGACAGACGTGAGTTTTTGTCTGTTATAAATAGGCGGTAGGAAGTGTGGTTTGCGCTGGTTCCCGCCTCAGCCAACGCAGGCGTTAGTTTCCCGAGGGGGCGCTGCTGTCTTCGTAGTTACACGGACGCGTACACTTTCGCGCCTCTTTGCCGAACTTGCGATGATAAAAGCAGGTCGCTGATTGGTCGTTTCGGGCGCGATTGTGATTGGCTCTGCTCGATGAACGCGATCTTGAGCGTCGTCTGTCGAACGATCTACGTCGATTTTGATGCGATCGGTATGCTTTCAGCTCTGCGATTTCTTTGGTGAGCGCGTCAATTTCCTCTTCAATTGACGTAGATGCACGTGGGGTAGTGGGAACGGAGAAAACTGCAGCGACTGCGCCGAGTGGTTGTGTCTGCTCGAGGATTTTATCTGCCATCGTTGCCAGCTCGTGGATATCGGAGTGTTTCGCGATGTTTTCACTGACGGCGAGGACTGCTCGAACAGATTGTGGTAGATGGCTGGTCCACATAATCCGCAGTGCTGAGTCAGAGATATTGTCGGCGGCGAGGTTTTTCATGCGGCGTAGTAGCTGTGAAGGCTTCATGTCGCCGAGTTCCATTTCAGATAGCAACCTTTGTACTTGCCGTTGCTCGGATTCTTCGTAAACTTGGAACAACCGACTCTTCAATGCTTCGTATCGGTTTTTCTCAGGTGGACGGAGAATTATGTCGGAGATTTCGTCGAGATCTTGCCGCTCTAGTTGTCCGATGACGATCTCGAACATGACTTGATCGCCTTTCTTCTGCACAGACATGATGGCTTCGAACTGCGCGAACCACAGACGAATTCTGTCGCGCCAAAAGGGTGGAATGCGCAGCGACGTTGACACACCAGAGAGTTGTTGTTCACCGTCTTGTGCCATGACGAAATCTTGATCTGGAGGTATCTTCTTAATAATCACGTCGGGGTCACCAATGTAGCGCTTAGGTGGTGTGGAATAATACTCCAGATGATGACGACGTAGTATATTTAGGTTGCAAGTGCTGAAGCTTATTGGAATGTGGAATGAATCTATTTAGAAAAAGGCGGTTCCTTTTATACCAAGTTTGTCATCACAAAATCAATGCATAGTGGGTACATCGACAACTTAGTTCGGGCACAATATTGTCGATGTACCTTACATACTAAAATGTTACTGTGAGGGTGCTATTCCGCTACATAATCATTAGGTAATAAATTACAATAACCTGAAGTAACTACCTTAAAAATAAACTAAAAAATGGCGTCAAAAACCTCCTCAGCGCTGTCATCTGGCAATGTCCCCAAGACATTGGCGTCGTTGCCACATTATAAGGCAACACTTAACTTCTGGACAAGGTAAAAGCCATGCCCTTGGGTCACGGGAAGTGTCAACTAAGAAAGAATAGGATCTCGTTTCGCTTCATTTATATTTCGCGCCCAAATTTATTTCATACAGATTCCTATTTTGTATCTTTTTTTAAAATCTAATTAATGACTATCTTAGAACTTTCCCTTGACAATGACACCATTAAAGGATCCAGGTGATAAGTCTGATGCACTGTGATCGCGTCCCAATGTTTCCTTGCCGTTGTCGCCGTGTCGCTTGTACTCAGTCGTCGCACCCAATTTGCTTATGTAAATACGCAGTTTCCGTTCTGACCTGAATAATTCATTGCTCAACGTGAACGGTTGACTCCCGCCAGTTTTGAAAATCAACAGAAAACGGAACGTCTACACAAATACAAAGGAGTCAAAATTATAAAACTTTCTTTGAAATTAGAATTCGAACGGTCCTGCGAGTACTTCTCATTTGTACGTTTGTTTATCTTCAATTTGAATTTGGAAATTGTTTTTGACCTGTACCCGTAGATAAATAACTTTTTAATAAATTGCAAGTTTATTGGTAAACTCGGACGCGATATTTGTATTCGTTGGCTGTTTCGTATTTGGGTTATTTTATTTACCTTTTTTGTTACATTTTTATCTTACAGTCATTACGTTTGTAATATCTTTTCTTTGTTCTGATTTTCCGTATATTCTATTACGACCTTGTTTTGGAAAGAAGATCATTTTGAATTATGCAAATGTTTCTTATATAAAACAGCCAAATAAAACCAGTTTGTGATAAACTAAACACAAACTCTCGTCATGTAAAGTTCTGTTCACACTTTATGGCGGCTCGGAAGTTAGCTGCGAGTGACGATCTGTGCAGGTGGTGTGAACACTGAACATCTAACGTAAAACTGCGCAGAATACAATTTTAGATATCAGCGGGGTCCAAATGACGAATCGTCTTAACTGTATAATGCGCAGGACGTCTCTCGCAGTTAACATCCGAGCCGCCATAAAGTTTGAACAGAACTATACTGCAACTACATCTAATATAATAAACTCCACCGCCTAACTACCAACATTCCAAATTGAAAATCCAAACGAATTTTGCATTTCGTCCTCACGAAAGTTTCACACTAAACGAGCGTTTAAATTGGCGCCGAAACAGATTCACAACATCATTCGTTCTGAATATTGGCATCACGTAGAGAAAGCCCTTAGGGGGATCGCAATACGAGCCAAGGGGTTCGACAAAATAAAATCGCTGCCTCCACTAGCGTCCCCAGACGACTCAATACAGGTACCTTAGTAAATTGGACCTTTAAAAATACGGCTTATTGGACTCATTTTTTGTGTTGGTTTGTTTTGGCTGTGCAGGTGATTTTTTTTTTTTTGGTGACGTAGATTAATTGCTGATAATTTGACGAGTTTTGTCGAAAGTTTTAGGCTCAGTCAGTACATATATTTAGACCAAAGAGAATGGGCAACCGATGCATGTAGAAAAAAAAAAGAAACCGTGTGTCTGTAGATTTGAATTGAGATTAACAAAACATTTCTTTAATTGATCAAAAACACAACATACAAAAGCATGGAGTCATTATGTTTTTTATGTAATATTAGTAATTCAATAATTAGGTGTATTCCCGTTGACTGGACTGGTGGGGTCAACGGGAAAAATCAAAACCGTCGTTTCGTTGGCCCCACTACCCTGCCCCACTACCTTGAGATCAGAAAAATGAAGGAATGAAATAAACCTTAATGATGTCAGTGGGAATTAATAGACATTTTGATCCATACCGTACGACAGCTCTGATCACAGTCTTGTATATTTTCAAGGCGACGATCGGGAAAAAAGTTCCCGTTTGTTGCCAGTGAGGCATATAATATAACACAATATTATGTTCCACAAAAAGTAACAGGCTGGCATGACCTCGAGGTGGTATGCATTTTAATCATTCTGTGTATAGAGGGTGTAAGCAGACCCTTCACATAGCCGTCAATCAAGCATTCTGTACATCAAACTAAGTAACTTTACGCAAAAAATATTGCTGGAAATCGACCGTGAAAAATCACGTTTCACGGTAGGACTCGATGGAAAGCACTCAAAGCATTGTGCTGATGGATGGATTGAATAGTGTGGGGGTCGTGGAGGTGTGTAAAGTAAAAATCTGACATTAAAAACATGTATTTAAAAAAAAACTTGTGAAAAAGTTGGAAGTTTGACCCCCAATATCTCCGTAACTGGAAGGTTCCCAGGTATGGTCTAGAACAAAAAAATGATCGCATAGACGGGGAGAACAAGTGTCTTTCGTTTATTTTAAGGGTCTATTTACACCCTTTAGGTACGGTCTTCTAGTAATAATTATACCTTCTTGGTTTCATGCTCGCCCAGTACTGTTCGTAAAGTTACTGCCCATAACTAGCACTACTCTTCTAACACTACTCGATCCCACACAATGTTTTTAAGTAATATTTTATTACTCAAAAATACGGTGGGGTCAACGGGAATACACCAATAATTATACCTAAAACTAAAATATCTATGTGGACAATGAATGCATTATCAAGTAAAATGTTTCAAAGAATATCTTTTCTCCTTAAAGCAGTTACGAATACAATTATTTTATCAAAATCTATTTATGTCAGCCTAACCATGTTTGTACGTAAGTTTAATTTGTAATTTCGTAATTGTTTGCGTTCGTGTTTTAGCTTATTACATTGAGAACGAAATCTCGTCTTACTAGACGAATAATAAATCATTGTATATATCATGTATTTCATCTGGCAGATTGAAATGGCTAACTTAGTTATAAAGTTACCGTAAATGATAGGTATTATCTTCCAAGTTCGAGTGAGTCGGTTTCTTTTAGGTGAGCGTGTTCTACCCTAGCAAGCCCCACGCAAGCCTATTTAGTATAAAAAACAATCTTCTACAAATAGTACGTTTTAAATGTCAAGAGGAAATGCAGGCGGAGAAACTTTTGAAAATTAGGTATTTGAAGAAACTATCCCTGTCGCTCTGCGAGTTCGATTTCGAAATTGGTGCGATAAGGACAACTGCAGATCCGACTGAATAGCCTAAGATAAGTCATAATTCGAGGTTAGGCTCTCGACTATTTACTCCTCCAATATTCGACCAATTTAAAAGATATTTAATAAACTGAATAAGAAGGACATATTATTATACTGTGTCCTTTTTTTTCATTAATTGTTGTCAATTTTGAATACTACGCCTCTATTGACAGCGGTCTAGATAGGCAATTTTGAGCGTTTTGTAAAGGTTTAACTGCTTGCTTTTTGTTTAGATTTTAAGTTTTTTAATTTTTTGTTTTTTATTTGTTATATTTTTTTTATACTGTGTGCATTTGTGGCATGTGCCAAATAAATGTATTTTCTTTCTTTCTTTCTCTTTCTTGTAAAGATTATTTATAATCAAAAAGGAAAACATAGGAACATAGAAGAGGATGACATTTTTTTTAGTGTAAAAAATCAGAGCTTTAAAGTCATAAACCAGAAAGAAAACAGGCGAGAGCATTTTGTATGGAGAAAAGACCACCCGCATTTCTTCTAAAGTATAGGTACAATGAATGCTCCTCTTTTAGCTAAGTTTAAAGCAACATTTTATACTTTTGTGTAAATTATTTCATCACCACTGAAACGTCAAGAAGGAAGAGAAGACTTCTGCTGTGAAAACGGTGAAAGAAAACATTGTGAGGAAAACAGCCTTGGGCCTCGTCGTTCATCATCATCATCATTTCAACCGAAAGACGTCCACTTCTGGACATTGACCGGTCTCGTGCGACTCGCTTCCATCAGATCCCTAGCTATGCCACTGCTAAACCATTTTTATTATAGGCACTTACACCACGAAAAATTCAACCTACAAACATAAAACTAATTAAAAACATTTCACGAATTTCGATTCAAACTATCCAAGCACCAGTGCTGATATGCTAAAAATTTTGCACACGACCTAATTCTGGAAACTTCCCTTTGCTTTGGTCCTTTGTTTACTTTGGGTAAATTCCTGTCCCAGTCACCGTTACGCAGTAAATGTGTAGAACATGTTAGCAAAGGAAGGATATGGAATAGGGATACATTTCGGTGCTACAAAGGAACAATACAGTTTCGGAACTTGGTTAGTGCTACGCCCCAAGTCGGTCTCATTGCGCCTAATTGTGCTGCATTTTGGCCTGAATTTCCTTAACCCCAGAACCCTTCCCCAGGTGCTCAGGCACCCAGTCAGTTATTAAAAGTGACGACAGTTTTGTACATGTTGCGATATAGCATTGTTTTTTTTGCTATTTACATGTCATATAGCATTTCCCATCGTTCATACGTTTCTAACATCATACTAAGCGTTAAGTAGCAGAAATAATTATTACAGGGTGCTGTAGCACCCACGTGTAGGAAAAGTCGATGTAACATAATATTATGGTTAGGATTTTAGGGTTCAAATTTATTTAAATTTAAATTTTGAGGCTTTTTTTTTTTTTTTTGGATTGGAAATCATCAAATGACCCCCCCCACTCTGGGTGGAGCGGAAGGGAGTGTCAGACTTGTACTGACTAAAACCCATCCATGTTCCTTCTTTGCCCTTTGTGTTCCAGGGCCACGGTGTCTCTTTCGAACAGTTCCGCAGCTCTGGCAGGCATCGGCCCATGCGGACCCCTACTCGGTTGCTGACATCTCTTTGAGGCGCGCGTGGAACACGAACGCGCCGTCGACACAGCCTGTCGTCATAAGACGGCCGGACGGCGAGCTAGCCTATAACTCGCCGTCCACAGGCCCGCGCCTACGGTGGCCGGGAGCCACCACGTGACCCCCGACGCCCAGGGCGTCTCCCGCGGCGGCTGGGACGTGAGGTTCTTTCCCTCTCACGTCCCGCTACCTCCTTCACTAGCATGACTGCTTCACAGAAGGTGGTGACGGCTTCCCATTCCCTCTCGCTCCGGACCATGGCTTGAACCAGGGTCGGACGCGAGAGATCGCCGCCGCCAATCGCCGCTACAAGGACACGACGGTGCTCCGCCCAAGCGGGGCAGACCTCTACGGTGTGCTCCACCGTGTCCTCCGGACGATCCTCGCAGTGGAAACACCCGGGCGTTTCCTCCCGCCCGATTCGGTGCAGAAACCTCCCGAAACAACCGTGTCCGGTGAGGATCTGCGTCAGGCGGTAGGTGAGGGCGCCGTGGCGCCCCTCTAACCACTCCTCAAAGAGGGGACTATCGCCACAATGGTAGCGTGCCCTGCACGGGGTTGCATTAGTCGCTCTCTCCATGTCGCCATGAGATCACGCCGGAGGTCTGTCCGCTGAGCGGCAATTTGCCGCGGCAGCGGAGTCTCCCCCCGACGTAGTGCCTCCGCGCGCCATTCATGCAGGCGCGCGAGGACTATCGCCTCCAGATCCCATGGCGGCAATCCGGCAAGGAGGCTAGCCGCCTCGCCGGAGATCGTGCGGTACCCCCGGATTAGCCTTATGGCTATCACCTTTTGGGGCGCGTTCAGGTAGTGGGCGGCTTGCCGCCTCAAAGAACGCGCCCACACCGGGGCCCCGTAAAGGGTCATGGACCGCACGACCCCCGCGTATAGCCTCCGGCAGGAGGCGTTTGGACCCCTCAGGTTGGGCAAGAGCCGCTTGAAGGCAGCCCCTGTCCGTTCCAGTTTGGGAGCCAAACGTCGGAAGGGCTCCACGAAGTTCCACCGGCTGTCGAGGACGAGTCCTAGGTACTTCAACGTCGACCCGACGCCGATGGAAACCCCTCCTGCCGTCAGTAGGGATCCCGACGGTGGCGCATTCCGAGGCCCATGAAAACACATGGCCTCGGACTTGTGCAATGCCACCTCGAGACCCAATTGCCGGATCCTCTCCACGACTATCGCAACCCCGCGTGTCATGTTTTCGGCCGCCGCCTCGTGCGACCTCCCTTGTGCCAGTACCAGCGTGTCGTCAGCGTAGCAAACTACGCTGACACCGGTAGGAAGGTCGGCGCGCAGCACCCAGTCGTAACCGATGTTCCACAGGGCCGGTCCCAGAACCGATCCCTGTGGAACACCGCATGACATCTCTCGCCGGTTCCATTCTCCGCTCCGACCGGGGTAGATGACGGCCCTATCCGTCAAGTAGTCCCCGACTACACGACGAAGGTAGGTTGGCACCCGGTGATACCGGAGTGCCTCCCTAATGCAGCTCCAGGGCATGGAGTTGAAGGCGTTGGCGATGTCAAGAGACACCGCCAAGACGACCCCACCCCGGGACACCACGTCCCCCGTCGTGAGGAAATTTTGAGGCTTCAAATAGAAGGTACGAATGGTGTCTAGAGCTAATAAGGTAACTGCAGGTGGGAGACAGAGTAAAGCATTGCAGTAAAACCGAATAGGTACTGTAACGACCAATCCATTCGCTATGACCGTGTTCTTATGCGATTTGTAATGTTTTTCTTGAGCTACAGTGAAAGCAAACTGGCGTGATTGATAAAACTCATAATGATACAGCAATTTGTATTTGCGGTGTAGGTTGAGTAAAACGCGTTTTTTATCTTTAGTTATTCAATAAACACTATTACAACAACATATTTTGAAAAAACATAAACATACCTACACAAACCATCGTATCGTGGGTTTAACAGTGGTATGCTAGTCACGGCAACTCGTTGCCACAACATTATAGCCACACTAAAAAGACACTTCCTTTGATTATTTTTACAGGTATGAAGTCGTCATAAACGATATTATTGTAAACCTGGAATTTATTAATATTTCTGGATTATGCCCGAGTTAGGTGAGCAATAATTAAATTCGAATACAAATCATGTCCTGAGTGTCCAACACAACTCAATTCACGTAAAGCATTCATCAATTACATCGCATTTAGAACCATTGTTAGATAATTCTATTGTTTTCATCAATGATCAAATACGGAATCGGTCAGACTGTGAATTTTGCACAGAGTATTCAAATATTGATACTGATCATGGATTTTGCCCCTCTCTCCAAAGTTTACTGATCAAAGATTGAAAAAAAAGAACTGCTTTCTTTTCTCCGGGAATCGGAAAATAGCCGAGCAATCACAATTTTAAAGGAACAAATCTCCATTACTCCTGGCTCCATTTCTACATTGGCGGAGTCGATGGCAAAAGCTTGCATCTAATAAAACTTTAACATTGGAGGCCGTAGCACGAGTTTTGACGTTTTTCGTAACGTAAAACACGTCGAATTTTTAATCAAAAATACAATTATCCTATAGCAATTTGGTTAAATTGTTTGCAAAAAGCACAATCAGTATTATACATAGATAGTTAACTAAACTATCAAAGATAAAATAATTGCAAATAACACACACATCTGCACACACACACACCAACACACACTCACTCGATATTTAATAAACATTAGAATATTTTTATTTTTACAGGCGCAGGCTAGTTTGGGAACCTCTGTTTACTAACTACTTTTTTAAAATTTAAATTGTTACGGTTATATCATAGCTCTAAGTTAGATTAAGAAAATGTTTGTAAAAAAGGCTTAAAAAATTTATTCTTATTTTTTATAATAAAAACCTGGTGCCTGAGGATGGACAGCGCCGTCAAGGCCGGCCCAGAAAACGGTGGCGAGATGATTTGGACGCGCATCACGAGGGATGGTTCGAGATGGTACTGGAGAAGAGTACCTGGAAGGATATGGAGGAGGCTTTTGCCCAGCAGTGGGACGTACCAGGCCAAAAAAAAAAAAAAGTATAAGAACAAATTCTTAAAATTATGAACATATTATTTATGAAACTAGTATTTTTATTTTAAAATCGACGTTTTTACGTTACGACAAATGTCAAAACTCGTGCTAGGTCCTCAAGAAGTGAACCATCTCGAAGTTGGTACAAAATTTCAAAAAACGGAACACTTTCTAGAAGCAATGCGACCAATTTGCTTATGTAAATGTAAAACCATAGTGTTGAATAATACAAGGCACAAACACCTCCGTGGAAAATCAACAGTCTCCTTTGTGAATCATGTATGATACGACTGGCCCTCCGTGTTTTTTTTTGTTTACGTTTGAATTTCGAATACTGTTTGTCATGTCACTTTTGATAGTTGCGTTAATGAGGTTTTAATTACAGCCATGTCCCTTGTCCTATTTGACATAAGCTTGATAGCAGTAAATTGAGTCGCCGCGTATAAAGTTTCAAAAAACAAAATGAACGACATCAATTTCGCAGAAATAGCCTTCTGAATGACACAGAAAAACTAGCAGTCGATATTAATTTCAAACTTCCTGGATTTAAGTATGAAATCCATTAGAAGTATTTCAGTGGAGTTTCTAAACCTATAAATATGACTGCTAACTAAATTATGCAGTAGGAGTTCAATAATAAAACTAATTGGAGCGAATATTTACTGAAATGGACTCAGTTAGACCACCGGTCTACCCAATCATTCACCATTCTCTTGTTTCAATTGCGCCGATAAATTGGATTCCACGTCAAAAGACTATCGTTTCAATGATTCAGATTTTGCAACTACAAGCGTTTTATTCCTATTCAATTCCCGGTTCGATTCTAAAGAATTTTTAATCATATCATGTCAGTGCTATGTCAGTGTTCTTTATATTGAAATATCCGGGCTTTTATTTTATTATGTTTTTACAGCGGAGAGCGTTATATCGGTGCGTTATAGCGGTAAGGTAGGGTAAATTGAAGATTTTTCAACCGTGTTCTGTAGCTTCTTTCAATATAACAGCAAAACTACAGTATAGTCGTAGTCCTCGTAGTATACGGTATTTTGGGGGTATGAAGGACAGAATGTAAAGTTCTTCATCCCCCATTGAAAAGGGAGAACCAGACGGGTGTTATGTTTGGTGAGCTACTGCCCGACAGTTGTTGTCGAGTTCTTCTATATAGTCTTAAGTCGCGGATAACTTTACTTGCGTGATGTAGTAAGTTTGTAATGGGTAATACGATACCCCTTGGTAAGACTGGTTTTCAGACTTTCGGACCACTGACTACCTATAACAACTGTCAAAAATCTACAGTTAATTGACAGCCGGGACCGTGCTTTCCGAGGCATGAAGGAAATTGGGTATGTAATGGGTGGTCACCTATCCACGAACCAACCTCGGCATGCGCTGCTTAACCTGAGACTCGACCCGAGCGGCTGTTATTATTTAGCCTCGAGCTCCTCAATTACAAAGTCGACTATACCTACGAAGACTAACATAATTCAAGAACAAGTAACATTTAATTAAAAGTATCAACAAACCCGACTACAAATTGTATTATATCTCCTTTTAATTTCCTTCATTTTGATACCCTACTCGATAGGTTTGGTTGAAAAAAAAATTATTAACGACTTGCAATTGGAGCGAATATTTACTGAAATGGACTCAGTTAGACCACCGGTCTACCCAATCATTCACCATTCTCTTGTTTCAATTGCGCCGATAAATTGGATTCCACGTCAAAAGACTATCGTTTCAATGATTCAGATTTTGCAACTACAAGCGTTTTATTCCTATTCAATTCCCGGTTCGATTCTAAAGAATTTTTAATCATATCATGTCAGTGCTATGTCAGTGTTCTTTATATTGAAATATCCGGGCTTTTATTTTATTATGTTTTTACAGAGGAGAGCGTTATATCGGTGCGTTATAGCGGTAAGGTAGGGTAAATTGAAGATTTTTCAACCGTGTTCTGTAGCTTCTTTCAATATAACAGCAAAACTACAGTATAGTCGTAGTCCTCGTAGTATACGGTATTTTGGGGGTATGAAGGACAGAATGTAAAGTTTGTAAAGTTTGTATCCCCCATTGAAAAGGGAGAACCAGACGGGTGTTATGTTTGGTGAGCTACTGCCCGACAGTTGTTGTCGAGTTCTTCTATATAGTCTTAAGTCGCGGATAACTTTACTTGCGTGATGTAGTAAGTTTGTAATGGGTAATACGATACCCCTTGGTAAGACTGGTTTTCAGACTTTCGGACCACTGACTACCTATAACAACTGTCAAAAATCTACAGTTAATTGACAGCCGGGACCGTGCTTTCCGAGGCATGAAGGAAATTGGGTATGTAATGGGTGGTCACCTATCCACGAACCAACCTCGGCATGCGCTGCTTAACCTGAGACTCGACCCGAGCGGCTGTTATTATTTAGCCTCGAGCTCCTCAATTACAAAGTCGACTATACCTACGAAGACTAACATAATTCAAGAACAAGTAACATTTAATTAAAAGTATCTACAAACCCGACTACAAATTGTATTATATCTCCTTTTAATTTCCTTCATTTTGATACCCTACTCGATAGGTTTGGTTGAAAAAAAAATTATTAACGACTTGCAATTTAGCGCCAAAAATTCGTTATTTTTTTTTTTTTTTAAGCCTATCTAAGGACACTTGTTTTTGAGACAAATCTAATGATACCTGAATAGGAGAAATCCATCCAGCCATTTGAAACATCCGAGGTAACAAACAAATTTGCAAAAAAACAAACAAAAAACATACGAGATACGCGCGAAAAACATAACCCTTCCTTGGCAGTCAGGTAAAAATGTCATTGACATATGATTTCACTCAACTTTAAGATTTTTCTTAGTTGATATCAAGCCTGAAATCCCTAAGATTCCAGGCTTGACATCAAAAAAGAAAAACTTCTTAAAAGAAGTATTAACGGTCGAAAGTAAAATTTATCTGGCAACCAAACATTAAGTATGTCATATTGGTTTATCACTGTTTGTACAGGCTTCATAAGGGTCAGTTTCTCTTCTCGAGGCCTTTTACTGGATTTGAAAGGTTTACAATGGCCTTTGAACGACGAGTTATGGGACGTTCAGAGTTTTTTCGCAAACATTTGAAATGTGGTTCTTTATATCTTTCTTTTGGCTGTAGTGACTGGATTTCTGTATTTTTTTCTGGCCCTACTTAAGTAACCTAGGCAGAAAATCACTTGGGCTGCGGGACTGTTCGAAAGAGATACCGTGGCCCTGGAACACAAAGGGCAAAGAAGGAACATGGATGGGTTTTAGTCAGTACAAGTCTGACACTCCCTTCCGCTCGGTCCAGAGGGGGGGGGGGGGGGGTCATTTGATGATTTCCCATCCGAAAAAAAAAGGCAGAAAATCACATTGAAACCTTAGATACGAGTATAGCAGATGAATTTCCAATCGGTATCAAGCTTTTGTCACACGCACTTTGTTATTCTCCGCAGACTGCAGAGTTTCCATCGGCGATAGTTTAGTCGAGTTGTTTAATGATTTTGAACATGTATGCTAGTGCGCATATTACAACGCGCTCTGGTGGAAACGTAGCCTTATGGTGGACAGCAGCTATGTAATAACAGTTGTCAACGACCTTTTAAATAGCTGTCATGTTATATTTTTCCAGATCTAGATATCATGAAAACAACGCCGGTCTCTTTAACCGACTTCTAAAAAGAAACTTATGTATTTCGGCGCATATATTTTTTGTTTACTATATTTTGTTAATTTACAGTTTTAGTGTTTTTTTTTTCTCAAAAATGTTTTTTACAACATTTTGTAATCTAGCCCCAAAATATGTGTGACTTTACTGTTTTTTTTTTCAGCACTTAAATTCATTACGTAGGTAATATTTAGGACTTTATTACCTAGATTCTATCTAGACATTATAATATCACCTTAAGCCAACTTTCTTTACGAGCTAGTAACGAAGTTTCACAATACATAAATATATAACAACACCCTCCCTCTGAAACAGCGTATAATATACAGTTATGTGTTGAATCTCGTACTTAAGTCCACGATTAATAAAGTTTGTGCAAACATTTATAACGCGGGTATAGTTACTGCTGTTAGTTAAATAAACGGCGCTTAAGCCCTAATTCCACCCTTGAACCACTGTGTGATGTTGGGGATTCTGTTTTGAATAGATATTGTTTTATAGTTTCTATAGGTAGGTTTAGGTATTGACAGACTGCCTCGGTTTAGGTATTGGTCGAGTGGTCGCAAGTGCGACTGCTGAGAATAAGGTCCTGGGTACGCTTCCCGGGTCGGGCAAAGTGTTACTAGGTTATTTTTCATCAGGAATTTCTTAGTAGCAGCCACAGAGTCTGGATTTGTGCACGGTTGATGGCAAAACCTTTTGGTGTTGCAAACCCTACCTCGAAATTGAGCCATGTAATAGTTTAGCCTGTGGACATTTCAATTCAACAGTCACACGCTCTTTTCTAACACTATCATCTTCCACGCACAGTCCATCCATCGTTTCGTTCGTATTCCCCTACTCTTCTAGCAGTCCAAATTCATTCTCAAAACACTTACCTCACGACATTTCCTTCATTCTTAGGACTGTTCTCTATCCCTATTGTATTTCTTATCTAGGCATAGGTTTATTAAACGACCTGTGCTTGCTTAAATCTATTTTTTTACTTTGTTCTCTACGCCCGTGCCCCAATAACTCAACAAAAAAAAATCCCATTTTAAGCTCCGTTCCGGTTTTCGAGTATTTTTTGGTCTAATTGCAGTCGGCTAAAAGCCTAAAAGAAATTGGTAACGGAATATTGCAGAGTTAGATCTGCGTACATCTGTCTGTTACCACTAGTTTTTGCTCTACAGAATAGATCCGGTATAAGCACTGAAAACCATCTGGCATGATCATCGAAGCGTGTCCGACATGGGCATGGATCGAATCTGTTCGTTACAATCTGTGTAACAGCAAAATTAATCCAGAAGGAATTCTAAGAGTTGCATTGTTACAATGAAATAATATTTCTTTTTTCCACCTTCTTGGTTTAGCATGAGGTCTTGTGTTCGATTCCTAAGTTGGTAAAAGTGTTATTGGGTTTTTCTATCAGGAGTTTCCAGATAGTAGCCACGGAGTCTGGATTTGTGTCTGGTTGGTAAATAGGCTTGCCCTCTATTATATGAGACTTAAACATAACAGAAGTAGTGTGGGTGTACTATACAGGGTGTTAACAAACCCTTCACAAAACCATCAACCAAGCATTCTGTACATCAAACTAAGTAACTTTACTCAAAAAATATTGCCTGGAAACGACTTTTGTTTCTTGGGAAATCACGTTTTATGGTAGGACTCGATGGAAAGCACTCAAAGCATTGTGCTGATGGATGGATTGAATGGATGATGGATGCCTTTTGGCTTCGTTAAGGGTCTATTTACACCCTTTATCAGGTGTACCTACGCAGAGGTACACCTCTGCGTAACTACGCCACTTTCCCAACTACGCTGCGGTTGCCTTCGAGTCTAACCGGATGCAGCTGAATACCAGTATTTTACATGGAGTGACTGCCTGTGCCTTTATGACGTCCACATCCTAGTTAGTACTGAGTAACACAATACTGTTTGGTAAGACTGGTTGTCAGACGTTTAGGCTTACAGTAGCACTACCATAATCATCTGCTGTTCCCAACTATGTTGGGGTCGGCTTCCAGTCTAGCCAGATGCAGCTGAATACTAGTACTTTAAATGGAGTGACTACCTATCTGACCTCCACAACCCAGGTGGTTCTGGGTAACACGATACCCCTTGGTAGGACTAGTTGTCAGACTTTCGGGCCACTGACTACCTGTAACGACTGTCAAAGATCTACAATTGACAGCCGGGACCAACGGCTTAACGTGCTTTCCGAAGAACGTAAGAAACTCGGTATGTTATGGGTCACCCATCTACGGATCAACCTAGGCAAGCACAGCCTAATCTAAAAAACTAACTAGTTATAACAATATAAAGACTCCAGGTACAATTATTACCTTTGAGAAACCTTAGATACTAAACCAATATTCGTTAAGTCCACAAAATGTACTTGATGGATGATGCCCAGTAAATATAATAAAATATTGAAATTATATTAACTTTTCTTAGATGTGTTAGCTTAGGATTGAATTTATAGTCACATTTAGATTAGATGACAATGTATTTTGTTTAAAGAATGTAAAATTACCCTCATTTCGAATGAGGACCCTCGTAAAATGTAGGTCATAAAAAGTTTCGGTTTAAAAGAGTTTTTTTTTAATTATGTGTGCGAAAAGTTGTAAATAATGTTGTAAGATATTTGAGGGCGCTTGAAAACAGTACAAAGAGTAGCAACACTTTTGCTTTTCTGAAACTAGGATATTTTATCGTCTTCTTCTTTAGGCTTGTTAGGCTGCGCTTAAAAACAGGAATTACTACGGCAAAAAGGCTGCCACGTTCAAATAGGATTAGGCGAGTCACGTGCGCCACAAGCATAACGACCGCTGGGCCAAGGTCTCAACGCGATGGGTGCCTGAGGATGCATGGCACCGCCGATGAGGCCGGCCAAGAGAAAGAGGTGGCGAGGTGATCTGGACGCGCATCACGAAGGTTGGTTCGAGGTAGCGCAGGAGAAGAGTACCTAGAAGGATATGGCGGAGGCCTTTGCACAGCAGTAGGATATAAAAAGCTAAAAAAAAAGTATCTGTTTTATGCGTAAACTTGTTACATACTGAAGAATCCAGATGGATACATCATGCCTGTAAGGAGAAGTGTACCTACAGCACACACCCGTTTGGCAGTTATGTATAGATTCCATGTTATAGAGACTAAAACGATTGCCATTAGCTGGGCACTAATCTAGACTTCGAGGTGGCTTCTGGAAAATTCCTCATGGAAAACGTAAACATTTGCCCACTCTGGGAATCGAAGCCAAAACTTCATGCTTAACAGTAGCACTACCATAATCATCTGCTGTTTCCAACTATGTTGGGGTCGGCTTCCAGTCTAGCCAGATGCAGCTGAATACTAGTACTTTAAATGGAGTGACTACCTATCTGACCTCCACAACCCAGGTGGTTCTGGGTAACACGATACCCCTTGGTAAGACTAGTTGTCAGACTTTTGGGCTACTGACTACCTGTAACGACTGTCAAAGATCTTTAAATGACAGCCGGGACCAACAGCTTAACGTGTTTTCCAACGCACGGAGGAAATTTGGTATGTCATCCCCGGACAAACCTAGCCAAACGCGGTTTAACCTAAAGATCGCCCCGAGTGCTGCTATTATTTAGCCACGAGCTCCTCCGAACAGCAGCAGTAGCACACGACTACAAGATAGATCAAAATACATCTCGTAACTGTGAAACAAGTTTCCATCTCCTCACCCCCTGATCAGATAACACAATACCTCTTCAATCTAAAGTTAAAAACACATTTTAATATCAAATAAAGTACGATAACAGGCACATATGAGAGATTACAGATGCAGCCGCGGTGCCAAACTTTGTAACCCAGCCGTTTGGTACGCAGAACTTACGTTACCTAACTTATCACAGAGGTGCTATTACATTTTGTTTGAGATCCTGTTTTGTTTAGTTGTTTCACGAAAATGTTGTTTGAAATTCAATAAAGGTGTTGCAGTACTTACAAGTGATTCTTTTAATTTTATTTTTCGATGTGAATGAGATTGTTATACGGGGTGGAAGGCACAGCGACACACAAACGGTTACCACGTATTCAGTACATCGTTTTGAAACCATACAAAAAAAAAAAAAAAAAAAAAAAAAAAAAAAAAAAAAAAAAAAACAGAAATTTTTCATGGGGAATTTTAAAAAACATCTGCTGTTCCATACATTTTTATTGCGTAGCTACGCAACAAAAGTGTAATATCTAGCTAGGTTCACTTTTGTTGGGAATAGCTGTTTTTTTTTAAATAACCGATGAAAAAATTATATATCCAGGCGTTTAAAATAATATACTGAATACGTGGTAACCGTTTGTGCTTCGGTGTCCCTTCTAGGGTGGAAGTATAGTTATATAATGTTAACGGAAAAGATTGATATCCGTCATTGTATACAATTGCTAGGAAATGTGTACCATTCCTAAAATAGATAGGAAATCTATGATATATTTTGTAATATTTACTTTTCCTAGGAAATCTATATATTTCCTAAATAGCGATCGGACATTCTTAATTTCTTAATTACAGCAGAGATAGCGGTGCGAGGGGCGACATACAGTCGAGAGCGTCTATCGTACTCCTATTTTTTTTTTATACCTAAATACACTACACACCACACCATCATAAACAAGGCGTTGTGGCAAAGTAAACTTAGGATGCAAGAGCGAGCGAAGCGAGCTCGGGACTTTGGGCACCCCGACCTCGGACAGGTTAGGCTTGAAGGGGATGGCGGGGTCTTGAGAGCGAGCGAAGTGAGCGAACTAAGACCCCGCTTCCACCTTCGTGTTAGGTTACTTTAAACCCCGTAAACAGAAATAGGAGCCCCGCCTAGCGGAACTTCGTCGACTATGCCTTATTACAACACTTTGATATTTACTTTGACGTTCATTTTATTCGTGTTTTATTTATTTCATTCCAAAGAGCATTCTTTTTTATATATTTTCTAGTATCATCTCGGAATTGCATACAAAAAAACATACATTTCTCAGGAAATGTGTATAATGAAGAATCTTTCTAACATTCTTTTACACATTTCCTAGAATTGCACATATTTTTTAGGAATTGTATACAATTCCTAGATTCCATACGTTTCCGGTAACATATAGGTACATATAAAAGTATTAAAGTGAATAGTTTTATTTCAAAAGATCGATAAAAACAAAAGAGAAACAAAGAAGCCAGATCAGTTATTTTCCGTAACGATTAATGTGGTTAGTTCAATGAGATTATTTTACGTACAAAGGTATGTGAAGCGGTTTGAATTAAACCCACTCGAACTTTCGACATTTCTGAATTCAATGAAGTGACCTTTGACAGTTATTTTAAATCAGAGATATTATAATCATTTAGAAAGGGCTGTGTGAGTATAGAAGGACTTCATAACTGTTATCCATTCACTATTCTAGAGGAACTTTGATAAAAGGTGTGTGGACAGGTGTCGTTCGTGGGTTAGGAAATATCATCGTTAAATCAATGGATGTTAATTCCACAATGTAGGCAAGCACACCTACACGAGCACGTCCACGTGCTCGAAAAAGACACGTGTACTGGATCGAGCTTAAAATAAATAAGACGCAAAGGCAATTCATAATCAATTATTATTTTCTTTATTAATTCCTATAACAAACAAATCATATTTGGACTGCCTCGTTGGTCTAGTAGTCGCAAGTGGAAGTCCTGGGTTCGATTCCCGGGTCTAAAAAAGTGTTATTGGGTTTTTCCATCACAAATTTCTCAGTAGCTACCACGGAGTCTGGCTTCTTCTCTATAACATGGGACTTAAACATAACTGGTGAAATATGGGTGTATTTGTTAAGTACACCTCTGCCTAACCCTTCGGGGATTAAAAGGCGTGATAATACGTTATATATATCACACTATGCAAATCTATGAATAAAAAACTATAAAAAAAAATGTAGCACACCGGTATCGCGAACACGGTCCAAGCTACCTGGCGGCGAGGCTCGCTGGAGGTCAAGGCTCCAGAGAAAAGCACCTCTTAACAATATGAGCCGTGTCCAGAAGTACTGCTTTCTGAATCAAGCATTTGATCCAGCTGCCTAACGAGAGCCCCATAGATATTGATCGAGGCTCTTGGCAATTAATATTATTATTATCCTAGCGTATTCGTTTTGATGGTACTGATTAGGAATAATAAATAATAAGCAATAATATTATTGCTAACTGAGGCTTGTAAATGGTTTGTCGTTATTTGCCTCGCTATATTTTTTTGTATTGTAAGCTGTAAGCCACCCAAACACAATAAAATAAAATACAATAATAGCAAAGCATGGTTCAAAAATGAAGCGCCATAAGAATAAAAAATAATAACAATATTACATACATAATAATCAGAGGTCGCAATTAGGTAGAGTTATTTATGTACTTGCATCGAAATGTTGATATTAATATGGATCTTCCCGGGATTTCCCGGGATTTATAATACAATTCCGTGTTGCCAACAATATTACAAATAAATAATAATAAAAACCTCAGAGATAGAAAAGACAAATAAAACAAAAATAATTAACATACAATTTTTATTAGTATTTACATTAATTCACAATACAATTTTTTATTTACGTTGCCCCACACTAGGATTTTGTCCTGTAACGTGGATGCGTTTACAAAGATTTAAACTCACACATACACAAATACCCAGACCCGGAAGAACTACTTGTGGATCATACAAATATTTGTTCCGTGCGGGTATCAAACCCGCGAAATTTTTTCATTAACTGCTGCACTGCGTGATTGTGATGCATGATGTCCGATGTCGGATGGTTTAAATTGTGTAAAAGTAAATAACTTTTTATTTATTATATCACGGAATTTGTCTGCTATTTAAAATTAATCTCGGGATTTGAGGCATACCCACTTTATTCTTTCGCTGTATGAAATCAGTGTAAGTACACAAATAACTTAATTCCGACCTCTGATAATTATACATAATATTATACAATTTTTTTAAACTTTGCCCCACACTAGAAATTTCTCCTGTATCGTGGGTGCATATACAAACATTTAAACTCACATCCACAAACAGCCACACCCGGAAAAACAACCTGTAGTCCATACAAATATTTGTTCCGTGTTGGAATCCAACCCGCGACACGCAGCGCAGCATCCAATAGCCCAATCCCTTCTTAGTATGTACGTACAATAACATCAAGCTTCTCATAGAGTTAAGTTCCATGAAACGCTAACATGAAGTGAATTACGCGTCTTTTAGAAATGCTTAGAGCTTACGTGGAAAATGAAATTCATACACATGATCAACATATTAGTTTACAAAGATAGTGCTTACGAAACACGTTGTACATATGGGTATATAACATACGAGTATAAAGGATGTAAAATAACCCTGTACGAAGCCGAAAGGCTCTTGTTGTCCCCGTCATTGCGATATTTTTTTTTGTTTTTTACCATCTGCGAACCTTCTAGTTACGAAGACTTTGGAGAGCAAAGTTCCAACTTTTTCTTGTTATGCATTAAAAAATATATATTTATATTATATACAGACTACAAATAGAACTAAATTAATGATAAAAATAAGACTAAAAGTAAGAAAATATAAACATCTAAACAACGACGACAATAGGACACTTAGGCGTCAAAGTACTCCTCCGCACCGCTGTCATCTAGAAACGTGCCCAGAAGACTGGCAGCATTGCCACGCTGAATAGCAATGCTAATTCTTTGGCCAAAGAAAGAGCCAGCCCTCTGGTCACGCGAAGTGTCGAAGTGTCGGCGAGAGATTTCCTTATTTATTTTAATGTTATTTTACTGTTATTTATTTATTTAACACTTCAAGCACAGAAGTACAGAGGCGGACTTAATGCCATAGGCATTTTCTACCAGTCAACCTTTGGGTGATGCAAAGACAAGCAGTGGTAGGTGTAAATCTGAAAATAATTTTAAATAATAATAAGATTAACTACAAGGATATATAAAATACTATAAATATATATCAAATACTATAAATATATATCAAAATTTAAATTAATGTAAATAAACATTTCCACGAATATACCAAAATAAAAACACAAACCATGGGGAAAACATTACCGTTGTGACGAAACTGCCAGCTTCTTCCGAATGTACTCACGAACTTTAATTTTAAAAGATAAGCGATTAGTTGCGATTGGTTGGTTTGTTAATACCTCTATGACCCCTGTTCTATTCAATGCATCTATTAGCACAATGTTTTAAATGCGTTGAGTCCTGCCATAAAACGTGATTTTTCAAACCAAAAAAAAAGTCGTTTCCCTGCAATATTTTTTGCGTACAGTGACTTAGTTTGATGTACAGAATTCTTGGTTGATGGCTTCGTTCGATGGAATCGAGCTAGTACCTATACAGGAGAGGCTGGATTTTACAAGTATGTACTAGCACAATATCAAAGATGTTTCTAGGAATCTGAACATTGTTGAAGCAATTTCTACAACGTAAGTTATTGTCGTATACCTCCACTACGTTTCCCAGATATTTAGCAATACCTCAGTAATTTTCATGATTACATTATTATGATGAACTTGCATTTGCTCGCGGCTGCGCATGCAAAAAACATCCTATACCCATAACCTGGTCATGTCCGTTAGGCATATAGGCGTGACGTATTCATGCTACAATAACTTTATTCATGAAAAAAAAAACAAATAAAAACAAAAAAAAACAAAATAAAAATATCTCACAGTTATAATATTAATTAGGATGGGTTACCAATATTTACACTTAGATAAAGCCAAGTATAACACGTAACGGGTTAAAAATATTAGTCAACAACTTTTATCAACAAAAGTAGGTACTTTCGCAAACAAAAGTAAGTTTATAAAAAAACTTGTAAAAATTTAATCCATCATAATATACACTAGTCTTTGAGCTATATAAAAAATGCACGTCTCACCGATTTACCGACTGCCGTGCGTGAAGAGATGTCGTAACAAATCGTATTATCTTTTCAAACCCGTTTCTATTGCAACTGTGGATAAAATTGATGTTTTTAATTTTCTTTTTTATTAAGAAAATTGTCTTTTAAATAGAAAATCGAAAAAGAGTTTCCGTTTTTATTATAAATGACGTTTAATTTGTAGATACTCTCTATTTATTATACATTAGTAAAAAAAAAAATGTTCTTCATTTTGATCGATACTTAGCTACCTAATTTGTTTACATAATTAATTATCGTGGCTTGAGATACTTGCTCAGGAAATGGTGTTAACATAGCTAAATACTGGACCAAACAAAAAAAAAATAATAACAATACTTGCCATCGACACACAAGAGAAATATAATGAAATAGAAACACTGGGTTAACTTTATAGAAAAAAATATTACCAGTGCAGCCTATAATAGTTTACTCGACATAATAAATGCAAAGTGCATGAATTAGTATTTAATAGAGAAGAGCGGATATTGCATAGACCAGAGCTCGGTTAAGAGGAAAAAGAAAAGTATTTTGTACTTCAGAACATTGAAAGCGATTTAGAGCGAAGTTCTGTTGCGTTTATTGAATGATTCTCTCAAACATTTATGAAATTTGTCTGAACGATGTAAATACTGTTCGAAATTTAACTCTTTCTAATAATTTATCTATGGTTTGGCCGGGCCAGTTTTGGGTTCCAAATTAAGAGGATCATTATAATAACTATACAAACTATTTATTAAAATTCCTCAATTTAAAAAATACAAAAACATTTAAAGAATGATTAGCCAATTGTGGGACACACAGGCCTCCTCTCTGTGTAACTGTCACATTTGCATACGAAAAATGTGTAAATTTAATCAATTATGATTTCAACAACTGCGCCAAGAAAAACTTCAAATAACTTTAATTGATTTCCAAGCTTTTGTGTCTTTTATAAAATTTATTATTTTTCTTTCGATTTTTTTTAAACTATTGTAAAAAAATTCGTGATTTTAAATCCAAATTACAAGTTTTGCAGCTGTCACTTGACGAAAAGTCCAGACCAACGGTTATCACTGTTTTATCAAGTCAACCTTGTTTTCTGCTTCTCAAATTTTGTTGAGCCAAAAGCTATGAGTTATGACGGTCTCCAACTTTTATTATTACAAATTGACGGCCAGGCCGCATGTGTTGTCCGGAGACACAAGTTTTATACACGATATATTTCATCCGGAATTTCCGTTTAACTACGTTGCTAACGACTGTACCTCTTAGTGAATTGTGGTACCAACAGTGGTATAGACCTGTTAGGTCCTATTGGCTTAAGCCTTTAACAGATGAAATAATTATTGTTCCGTCCTGTTGAATGTATTCATATTTGTTATGCGTTGTATGTGTATTTGTTGTGTGTTGTCGTTTGTTTAATGTTTTTTTTTATTTGTCATACTGTGTGCACATCATGTCCCTGCGACACATAAATATTCATTCTTTCTTCTTTCAAATACGGATGAAATTTTTATCATTTGTCGCTTTTTTTTGCCTCTTTTAATAAGATTTCATAAAGAAATAGAGAGCCTACTTCTCGTTATTTTTACGTGGGTTTGATTTTAAATACCTACATACTTCCACACTTTAAATTAGCTAAGTTCAAGTTTGCTGCTTGGCTGAGTCGAATTGATGACTCCCGATGTCCACCACCGGCTTGTCCACCGCTAGTGGAGAGTGACCTAATTTTTGTTTGTGACTATTCATGTATAAACAATAAACTTATACAGTCACTTACGGAATATCTTCTGTGATTGTTCATTATTTTGAGCTCCCGATATTTCGGCGCTGTTGCAAGCGCCATGATCGTGGGTTGACTGAAGAATGCGGGTGGATGGAAAATAAATTGTTAAGAGCAGACAAATCTATCTACCCTCTTTCTTTGTCTTTCGCTACGCGCACTACTGGAACTAGACACTAGTCACGGCAAAACACACTGACAGTATCACCAGGTTTTGTGGAGTCCTTATTATTATCCCGTAAGTGACAGTATAAGTTTAGTTGTAAACCGTGAAAGCTCAAAACAGTGTTTGTATCAAAAATATTCGTACATAGTAGTAATAATGAAACAAAATCTTGTAATTCTATATCAGGCTGATCCGTACATATGTGTAGTATGTTTCACTGGAAACACGATTCCTCATTATCAGGTAGGTAATGTTATCAAATAACATCAAATATGTTGATAGCATACATTACCAGAAGACCTAAAATTTGCCGATATTTTGTAATAACACGCATCACCTACATATAAGCCCCACGAAATAAATAAGCATAACATGGTAATTGGCTCAAATTTCCAAGAATTGACGAATTCTGTTAACATATTACCCGTTACCCGATATATGAGTGGAATGAAGGTGTGTCGAATACTTTTTTTTTACTAGCCTACTTCGTGTCCCACTATCGGACAACGGCTTTCCCTTTCTCTTTCCATACCACTCTATCCTGTGCGGTCTCTGGCCGAAAACTTCAACAAAAAAAAAAATGAGTAATTTTTCAGAGATGAATCATTTTACGCCTCTGTTTTTACACAATTTACCTCCAAGGAGACAGTCTCCTTTATGAAGTATTTGGCCAGAGATCGCACAGGATAGAGTGGTAAGGAAATAGAAAAAGAAACCCTTAGTACGACAGTGGGACACGAAGTAGGCTAGTAAAAAAAAAAGTAAAAGAGGACAAAAGTAAAAAAAGTAAAGGAAACCCTTTGTTTTGCTTGTTTTTTATCCAATAACAAGTTTCATCAAATTCCGTGAAAAGTTACGGATTATCTTCTGTGATTGTTCAATAACAAGTTTCATCAAAATCCGTGAAAAGTTAACAACAACAACAACAGACCGTTTGTTCTGGATTTATAAAATTTGTATGTAAGTTTACTACCTCTAATTCGGATTCCTTTGGCGCATCCAAAGGAATCCCGATTAGCCGGATGGTAGGCCGGATGATAGCAACCGAAAAAAAGAATATCCTTAACCGCTTTGGGATGACCGGCTCCGAAATCCGAAGTCATGCATCAGACATCGTGTATCTCCACCCAATTTAGGGGAGCTCAACGCCCCGTAATTTATTTTTATCGACTGAAAACCCATTGATATTCTGACAGCGAACTAAATGTTATCGAAAATACTTCGACAGCATTTTCAAACAATTTCAGTATTCACTGCCACTGTAAAATAGAACAATAACCAATAAACTGTTTGTTTTCAATAACAAATAGTCAACGTGATTTGAATTTTAGCGAAAAATGATTTTTAAAATTTCCACGCCTATTATTTTCACTATAACATAATAGTTGCACTATCCTTGAGGTAATTCAGACGAAAATTTAAATACAGGGTGTAAACAGACCCTTCACATATCCGTCAACCAAGCATTCTGTACATCAAACTAAGTAACTTTACGCAAAAATTATTGCTGGGAATCGACTTTTTTTTTTTGGGGTGTAAAATCACGTCTTACGGTAGGACTCGATGGAAAGCACTCATAGCATTGTGCTGATGAATGAATTGATTAGTACGAGGGTCGTGGAGGTGTGTAAAGTAAAAATCTTACATTAAAAACATGTATTTAAAAAAAAAAAACTTGTGAAAAAGTTGGAACTTTGACCCCCAATATCTCCGTAACTAGAAGGTTCCCAGGTATGGTCTAGAACAAAAAAATAATCGCAGTGGCGGGGAGAACAAGTACCTTTCTTTTATGTTAAGGGTCTATTTACACCCTTTTTTTTTTTTTTTTTCGGATGGGAAATCATCAAATGACCCCCCCCCCCACTCTGGGCGGAGCGGAAGGGAGTGTCAGACTTGTACTGACTAAAACTCATCCATGTTCCTTCTTTGCCCTTTGTGTTCCAGGGCCACGGTATCTCTTTCGAACAGTCCCGCAGCCCTGGCAGGCATCGGCCCATGCGGACCCCTACGTGGTTGCTGACATCTCTTTGAGGCGCGCGTGGAACACGAACGCGCCGTCGACACGGCCTGTCGTCATAAGACGGCCGGACGGCGAGCTAGCCCATAACTCGCCGACCACAGGCCCGCGCCTACGGTGGCCGGGAGCCACCACGTGACCCCCGACGCCCAGGGCGTCTCCCGCGGCGGCTGGGACGTGAGGTTCTTTCCCTCTCACGTCCCGCCACCTCCTTCACTAGCATGACTGCTTCGCAGAAGGTGGTGACGGCTTCCCATTCCCTCTCGCTCCGGACCATGGCTTGAACCAGGGCCGGACGCGAGAGATCGCCGCCGCCAATTGCCGCTACAAGGACACGGCGGTGCTCCGCCCAAGCGGGGCAGACCTCTACAGTGTACTCCACCGTGTCCTCCAGACGATCCTCGCAGTGGAAACACCCGGGCTCTATTTACACCCTTTATAACGAATTTAGGGATTAAGCTTCAATGCTTCAATAGTTAGTGCTCATACATGACTACTCAATAATTTTGCTACTCTATAAATGCTAAGTTAGGACAATCCAACATGATGGAACTTTATAACTCATTTTAAATGCTTTAACTTGAAAATCAGAACCGCAGCGCCGCAATTTAAACAGAGGCCAGTTTACAAGTGTCATTACCACCAAAAGAGCACTCAGTTACCTACACAACGATTTTGGCAACCACCTTACTTAAGCACTTCCCAAAAAGTTTAAAGTCTCGTATTTCTTGACTGTAAAGTTCAAAATCGTTTATAGGAATTTGCAGTTTTTTAAATTCAGAAAATTCCTGTGACTCCCAGTCAGGCGGGCGCATCAGTGTGAAAAATGCATGAGTCACTGCGCTCGAAGCCAGTTGGAGGGAAAGCGAAGGCAGGCCTCATAAACTTTACATACCAAACTGTAGGTGAAATATTCTTCGGTACGAATTGTAACATATTTGCTTTAATTTTTATCTCGACGTCTAAGCTTTATGTATTGAGTTTGGAAATATTGCTACGCGTCTTCAGTTTGTTGGTACTGTTTCAATGTCGGTTACGGCATTTCATACAAACTTTCAAGTCCTTTTTTTTCGAAATGGCTGAACCGATTTTAATGAAACTTCATACACATACGCAGAATATATAAGTCTAAAAGGTTGAAAGATAACTTTTCGAAATGTTTTTTTTTTAAAAAGATAATTGGAAATTTCTGTTTTTATGGAATATCTAAAATCGGTCTAATTTAGCTGTAACACTATTTTTCGAAAATGTTCTCAAGTCAACTATTTAGACTTATGTATCCTGCTTATGCGTGTTAAGTTTCACTAAAATTGGTTTAGACATTTCGAAAAAAAAAGGACTTGCAAGTTTGTATGAAATGCCGTAAGTCGTTAACGCTCTTAAACTTGTTTTTATTTCCTTTGAGGTATTTTATCGCTCTTTTTTGTAAAAAACTTTTCATCATAAATATACACTTATACAGTCACGTGGCAAATAGAAAATAGGTTATCCTTAACATGACCAAAATTTTGCTTTATACAAGGAACAAAATTACATTTCAAACAGGCTTGATTTTTCGTCGAGACTTTTTCTTAATCCATGTCTTTTGAGACACTCGATCTTCTACGAAATGGTTTTCCTTATCGAAGAACCCGTTGAAATATCGAATTACTCAAATGAGAATTCTTAGAAAACAAATAACTGTAGGAAAGTCCTAAACGAAAAAGAAAACAATCCATCACAAATAGCTTCGAAAATTATCACGAAAAGGCGCGAAAGGAGGGAAGTGCATTTATCTTGACTGTAACTATATTAAATAATGGCCTCATATAAGTCAACGTCATGCTAAAGTTTCCTCTAACACAATAACAAAAGGGCTTCGAAATAACACCAATTATGTAAATACCTTTACGGCGATCACAAAGGATTTTTCCGTAAAAAAAAAATGTTGATGTTAATTTCGTGCACGCGCCAAAAGCAATCAATCATGGATATGTATAGGATGATTTATTACTTACAACAGCTTGTAGTATTTTAGTAACAACTCTTTTCTTTGATAGTTTTCATGTTTACGCATTCTTTGGAAGTTTCTTGACAACATGATGTTTTTTTTTTCCTGGCAGCATACTTGTACATGTACAGTCCCAATTTTATTGTTCATTCACACTAGTGAGAGCAGCGCTGATGACGGGCAAAACATTCGTGACAAATTAAGCGGCATAGACAAAATTATATTCTATCAGCGATTTGATGATCAAAAGGTACCACAGCAACATAGTACAAAAAGTATTACAGCGCCATCTATGACACAAATTAAGAACTAACATTAAAATTCTAAACCGCACTAGGAAAGTTGTTCGCGTTTTAAGACCGTATTATTATAGAAAAACCCGACAACAACAGCTGTCGTGCAGTACCCCACAAGTCACAACACCCGTCTGTTCGGAGGAACCTTCTTTTTCTCTGGAGCACTGAGTAACTTTACACCTTGTTCCGCATTCCTCTATAGACAAGTCAGAAACGTGTATTCGTTTGACATACGCTATCGAAAAGCTTATGTCAAAGCGGTTGAAGAAATACGAAACGATTTTGAAGTAATTACTTTTTAACCGACTTCCAAAAAAAGGAGGTTAGCAAGTCGACTGAATTTTTTATTTTTTTTTCTACGTCTTATGTTCAAAATAAAGCGACCGGATCTGGTAATCTTGTAGGACCTCAACCACTTTAAGAGTGTTCTTGAAAATGAAAATGATTTTTTGCCTTATTAATAAAGTTTGTTGCAAAAGAGGTGTTCGTCGCATGTTCGCAAATGAAGTGCGAGTCACGCTATGTCGGTTACGCATAATTATAGAGAGTTCATTGTTATTAGTAACGTAGGCAGACCTAGCTTTATAATTAGCTACATTAACTTACATAATTGCTTTAGGATGAGAAGTCGGATATTATTTTGTTTCAAGTATTTATAGCTACTGGAAAATATTTAGGTCGCGTATTTGCTACGAAAATTCAGCGAAAACTGTGCTCGAGGTTTCGCGGTCAATGGTCCACTAATCAACGTAACATGGCTTTTATTAACGTCGAAGGCCTCCATAGTTTGGGGACAGACTTCAGCTCATTAGTAATTGTTATGAACACTTAAGACACACACACATGTACTTGTACATGTGTATTAGATTGATACCTATTCTGCTCGTTGCTGCCTGAGGTTGCTGAGCCTGAGGTCCTGGCTTCGATTCCCTGATCGGGTAAAGTGATAATGGATTTTTCATCAGGAATTTCTAAATCACGGCCACGAAGTCTGGATTTGTGTCCGGTTGATGGCAATAAGGTCACCCACTATTACATGGTACTTAAACGTAGCGAAATGTGGGTGTACTATTAGGTACACCTCTACCTAACCCTTCGAGGATTACGGTCGTGATGTTGTTTGATGTTACAAGTATTTATTCTTACAGTTATATTCTCAAGTATTGCTTACCGCACACCCCACCACAGAACAAGAAATGAAAAATAAAACAGCTACAACATTATTACGCCACTCTTTTTCACATCATTTCATTGAATAGCAATGAAAATATTCGCCGTATTTTATCCGTCCTTCTAATGCTTCTTATTAATCTCAGTCGTTAAGGGCCGCGTGCGTTATTTTGTTATTTATCGGATGGTCGGACGTTATTGCCACCTTCATTAATCTCTTGGATTCTTGAAGGAAATCCCGCAAAAAGCATTGTTACCCTTAATGATAAATGTTGGGTACGGTCCTCCCCTCTCCTTTATTTTTAGGCAATGCACACATTTAGCGATGCGGTGCGACAGCCGTGGGTTGATGAGGCTATTGGGCAGTGATGAATGACCAATCACGTCGCAGGACTGTAATCAATTCCTTTTTTTTAGGGGTCCGTAGCTAAATCGGAAAAACGAAGCCCTTAAAATTCTGTCACGTCCGTCTGACAGTCTGTGCGACTGTCCTTCTGTCTGTCTCTCGCACACCGTGTACTTGGAGATTTAGCACCTATGAAAATTTGAAAAAGGATACGTGTACTTTGTGTATCGATAAGTAGCGTAAAAAAAAATTGAAAAAATGTGTCTCCCTGGGATATCGCATTACCCAGTACTGGGTTTTGGAGATCAGACAGGCAGTCGGTTTATGTAAAATACAGCTGCACCTAGTTAGGCTGAAAGCCGACCCCAACATAGTTGGGAAAGGGTTAGGTAAATGATGATGATGTGTTAGGATTGACAAAAGAAATTCAATGCACACACCCAAGTCAGTGGAGCATCCTTCAATCACAGACAAGTTCATTTACATCATAAAGTTTAAATATACCAAGTCAGAAAAACTCAAATAAGTATCTACTGTAACAAATCGCACAAAGTGCAAAAAAACGCTAAATGTGAAGCCACTCTTATGCTGTCCCGTTCACAGCTGCGTTTTTAAGGTAAGTGTAATTTATCTATGAATTGTTCGGGACAGTTTTATCTTTTTCTCGAGATGAGTCGGACGATGAGGGGGTGTTCTGTTTCTTAGCTGGACAGGAGATACGTTTTATAAGGGGGGAGAGGTGGGGGGACTTATTTCTGTGAGTACTTTGCGATATTTCTTTGGTACATTTTTTGTCAAAAATATTGTGGTATCAGAAATTTATTCTTGATATTGGCTGTCCGTTACTTGAACGAGATAATTTCCTCAAAGAATTAATGAGAATATTTCTATTGTTTTAAAAGTAGATACCTAATACTGCGGTAATAAGTTGGGAATTAGAACAAAGGCATTCAAAACTCATAAAACTATTCCCGAAGTTTGAAGTTTTTTATTGCTAGTTGTCGAAAACATTTGAGCTGAATAGCAAATTTTCCTCTTTCCTTTTGTTCTGGAAGGAGTTAGTAACATGATTTATTCCTTTTTGCTATAAAATTGGCAAGAAGTTTTTCCGCAGTTTTTACGAAGGATATTGTAAGACTGTATGATTTAAGGTTTTAGTGGTCGGATTGGAAAACTAAAATAATCATTTATGGATCAAAAATACCTCCCTATCTTCAACTATTGTAAAAATGCCCCTTTCTTATACTAAACGATATATTTCTAGCTTACTTTACATTCTCTGATAACAATAACCTTTCATAAAATGTAATTACCATTAAAAATAAAAATAGGCAAAGAGCTACGGGGTAAAAGAATTTAAAAAACTCTTCAAGCGAATTTTCTGAAAATATAATAAGGTTCATAAAGATTCGGTACGCCCTCATTAATTCTAGGAGTATTTTTTTAGTCGATTGTTTTCTGACGTCGCGTCGTGATGACCCCGTCTCTCATGTTCGAGGTTGTGGGTTCATATCCTGGCAAGTACAAATAAGACATTTTTAACACAGACACACAGATATTCGTGAAGAAACCTAACTTATTATAAATATAGTTTTGAAATCGCCAACCGGTCTCGAGCAAGATCTATGCTCGTTCCTGAACAAAGAGATAAGAAGAGTATGATGGGTATTTAGTGTCGCTTGGTGTCCAACTTGTAGCCTTTTTTAAATATTTTTGGGACAAGATATAACATGGTTTAAAAATTATTGGAATCGATTCAGTTACTTATCCTGAACAAACTATATTCAGGTTTCGCATATACTAAAAATAATGTTGTATAAAACAATTTAAAAAAAAACCTTTTAAAATGGAAATAGTAGCCCACGGTCAGGACACTTGAGAGAGAAACCTCCTAACAATACGCGCCGTGTCCAAAACTACTGCTTTCTGATCAAACCCTTGATCCCGCTGCCAAGCGAGAGCATCCTCAGATGTTGATCGAAGCTATTGGCTATTAAGCCATTGGTCGACACGACTATCAGCACAAAGACTGCTGTACTCACTGCTTTTTTATATTATTATTATTTTCAAGGCAAATTAAATAATACAAAAAAAAAACTGTATTAAGACTTACACCTAAAATTAAGTTCCACACGAACAATCAATTATTACTATTAGTATTTATTATTATTTATTTATTATTATTAGTATTTTATATATCCTTGTAGTTTATCTTTGTAATTAATCAATTTTTTTGCAGATAGATACACCTGCCACTGTTTGTCTCTGCATCACCCAAAGGTTGACTGGTAGAAAATGCCTATGGCATTAAGTCCGCCTCTGTACTTTGTGCATGAAGTGTTAAATAAATAAATAAATCAATGTTTCCATGTATTCTTACACCCCTAAAGTAATATTATACAAAAACGTCCCCCTGTTTTGCCACGGTACCATTTTTTAACAAATTCCGACAACCGTGCCGGGTCATGTGTGTTCCTGATTATGGGGCTGCTCCATGGCTTCCCATGGGCATCGTAAACGGCGACCAATTCTTGCCTGCGTGGTGATTACGACCAAATTCTCACATATTGGGGACAGTCCACAAGGACGTCTTTTGGCTGACATGGGTTGTTATTTTCTCAATGAGTAGTTGTATTGGAGAACTATACATATAATACGGGCCTTATTTGCTAAATTGGGTAGTTATGCCTATTAAAAAAACAACTTGTTAGTAGGATGTATTCCTACTATTTATCAACTCCAAATCAGTTCCATAAGCATCGGGAAATTTAATTGTTATTATTTTTTCATACACCTTTCAAAGAATGACAGAATATTCGACTAAAAATTCTGAATTACTCGTATGTTTAACATACTTTAATAATATCACACAAAAAGTTTCTATTGTATCAAAATAAAAACCGCTGTAGAGGAAATAAACAAAAACAATGCATAACCACAAGCACCCTCAACACAAGCCTCCTGAACAAAGACATTCTCCAAAATAAAAATCCGTATCTCAAGCAACACACCTCAATTTCTTCGCCACTTCCTTAATTACACTCTCATGCTGTGACGAACGTTCCGCGGTCTCCTAACAATGTACTCATTAACTTAATCGTCGGCCATTTTCCCTCTGAATGAGACATTACAAATATGTAGCAGGAACCTTACGGTTTTCTCGTGCATAAGACCGATTTCGTTGAATAATTTGCCGTTTTTGTGTTCCATGTCGGGCAGTGCTGTAATTTTCAGCGATTTGCTTGCCGATGATGGATTTGGATTTATTTTGTTGGTTCAAATGCGGATATAGTTAAAAGGAGTTCACGTTATGAAAGAATAGATTAAATGGCCAGTTGCTAGGGCAATTCAAGCAATATTGAAGCAGTGCCATTCGCGTTCTAGACATGATTCCACGCCTAACATAACAGTTAGGAGGACATCATCATCTGCCTAGCCTTTTCCCAACTATTTTGGGGTCGGCTTCCAGTCTAACCGGATGCAACTGAATAGCAGTATTTTACATAGAGCCACTGCCTACCTGACCTCCGCAAACTAGTTACTGGGTAATGCGATACCCCTTGGTAAGACTGGTTGTCAGGCTTTAACTATAACGACTGCTAAAGATCTAGAATTGACAGCCGGTACCAACGGCTTAATGTGCTTTCCGAGGCAAGAAAGAAACTCGGTATGTTGGTCACCCATTCACGGACGAACCTAGACAAGCACGGCTTAACCTTGAAGATCCACCCGTGCGGCTGTTATTATTTAGCTACGAGCTCCTCAACAATTTGCAGATAATGACAGGAATATTGGAAATTTCAAATCCACTTCATCATCTATCTACCTAGCCTTTTCTCAACTAGGCTCGATTCGGCTTCCACCCTAACCGGATGCAGCTGAATACCAGTATTTTACATGGAATGACTGGTTATCTGATTTCCATAACCCAATTAATTTATAACTCAATCCCCTTAGTAAGACTGGTTGTTGACTTCTTTCGTAGGAATATTGGAAATGTCACACGGACACAGTTAAATAAACTGCACAGATTAAAAAAAAATATACAGGGTGTAAGAGACAGCCTTCCTCAAACTGACAGGGTGCATTCAGCTATTATTTTGAATCATATTCCACTGGAATTTTTCTCCGGAAAATTTAATTTGTTGAATTTTTTTTTTCACTTTACTTTTCCTTTATATCAGTGTAAAATTACATTTCCTGTAAGCAACACTCCATTTATGTAAATAATACAGCTAAAATCAAAAATCCAACAATGGATGTTGAAATAATCTAACGAACGACGCGTGAAATCAGCTGTTCACTTCCTGCCTAGTTACAGAGTTCATCGAACTCGTCGTTGCGCTTGCCGTTCGTTACGTGCGTTTTGCCACGGTAACGATACATTGCGTATGAGGAAATAAAACAAATCTGAAATAATTTCTGGTGCCGGTCATCTTAGAATGATATACTGAATTCACTCCATCAATTTGTGGAGGGCTGTCCCTTACACCCTGTTTATTCTGTTTGTAAAACGTGGCCCTACACTAGGAATTTCTCCTGTATCGTGGGTTTGTTTACAACCATTTAGATTCACATACAAAATCAGAAAGACCCGGAATAACTACCTGTAGGCCAAACAAATATTTTTTTCGTCCGGGAATCGAACCCGCCACACGCAGCGCAGCAGCCAATCGCTCAGCCACTGTACTAACCATGCTGGTTGAAACGTCTTTTATGTATTCGGAGCTGCGTCAGAATGTAGCATTGGGTAAGTAGGTACGTGTTTGTGGTTAGGTCATTAAAGTTTCAAATTCAATACTTTTAAGACTTGTCTGTGGGAGCCGACGGAAAATTTTTTAAAGTATTACTGACGGTTTTATACATGTAAGGTTTACATGAGACATAAGAACAATAATTATATTATGTACCTAGTTGATAAAACTTAGCATTTACGCTCGTCTTGACTAAATTAATGCCTAAGCATTATTGCGCTGCTGCGGGACTGTTCGAAAGAGATACCGTGGCCCAGGAACACAAAGGGCAAAGAAGGAACATGGATGGGTTTAGTCAGTACAAGTCTGACACTCCCTTCCGCTCCACCCAGAGCGGGGGGATGGTCATTTGATGACTTCCCATCCGCAAAAAAAAGAAAAAAGCATTATTACGCTAATGGATTTTCGACTTTCGCGAGAATATATGTAGATCTTTGACAGTCGTTAATGGTAGTCAGTGGCTCAAAAAGTCTGACAACCAGTCTTACCAAGGGGTATCTTATTACCTAGTACTAACTGGGTTGTGGAGGTCAGATAGGCAGTCGCTCCATATAAAATACGGATATTCAGCTGCATCCGGTTAGACTGGAAGCCGACCCCAACATAGTTGGGAAAAGGCTAGGCAGATGATGATGGATTTTCGACTTTCGGCGCTGAGTTGAGTATAGAAAATCCATCAAAGCGCTTCTTCTACTTTATGTGTGGTTAGTACCTAACCTGGTGTCAGAGTTTTTCTGCCTGACTTGGTTTAACATGCCATCGAGAAATATCTCTCAGTCATGTTTGGCGCAAAAAAAAAGCGCTTATAAATAGGCATTAATTTCGGTGTCGCTTAGTGCCAAACTGCCAATGGGTTTTCAATTTTCTGTGCTTAGCTAAAGGTTGAAACTAACGCGCTTTTTTATGTTTCACTAGTGTTCATGAAAACTCACAAAACTCCTACTGCAGCAGAACTAGGTCATGGCCGGAATTATCCCATTAAAAAAATAAGCACATCTATCTCTGCGACGGCAAACACAATTTGTGTTCACATCAGCTCACCGCATAATGTGTGAGCGCGTGTGATGAATAGCACCCTCTGTTATAATCTCTTAATTCCCTAAACCCCATGGGTGGGGACGATTAAAGGTTTAGAGGGATGGGCATCAGCACACAACATGGTGGCTGCATACTAGGTAGGGATTAATAGGGAAGATAATATTATAAAGAGGTAAATTTTGTATGTTTATAATTTTTGGATGCGCAACCAAGCCTGCCAGGGCTGCGGGACTGTTCGAAAGAGATACCGTGGCCCTGGAACACAGAGGGCAAAGAAGGAACATGGATAGGTTTTAGTCCGTACAAGTCTGACACTCCCTTCCGCTCCGCCCAGAGTGGGGGGGTCATTTGATGATTACCCATCCGAAAAAAGAAAAAAGGGGGTAATCTCTGGAATTACTGATCCGATTCTGGAAATTATTTTGCTAATGGTAAGCTACATTATTCCTTAGTGTCTATATTTAAAACGTTGCCGTCGGATATTTTCCAATTACGGTCGGAAATTATCCTATCGCGTTATGATCGAAGCCGCGGGATAAAGCTAGTAAGGAATAAAATACAAGCATGATGGTTATGGAAATTCGTGTTTCTTTTAGAATTAATAAAAGGTATGTGCTTGTAGGTACAAGGCTTATTTTTGCGGAAAGTGTTTTAATTATGGTTAGTCTTAACAAACAAAGCTCAGTATTATATTTGTAAGTACATGTGCGAATGGGTTACTAACAAGGGACCTATAATTGCAGCTTTAGTAGAATTATAATAGGATAATATTATTGTACAAATTATGTTCAAATTTTTAAAATGGTCACAGACGCGGTTAATATTATGAATTACTCCTGCTCTAAGACGTCATGGTAGGCCACCACAATGTTTATTTTGCCTTTCTTGTTCTTCCTATGTCTATTATTGTATCAGTATTTTAAACATACCTTTAGTATTGAATATTATTGAAACTGCAACTAGTGATAACCTTATCATTTAAACAGCTTTCAAATTGCTGACAAACTGACAATTTAAAAGTGTCTGATTCTGGTTGTATTTTTTTTTATTTATTTAAATTCACATACACAAGCAGCCAGTTCCAGAACAACTACCTGATATGTAGGACAAACAAATATTTGTCTCGTGCGGGAATCGAACCCGCGACACGAAGCGCAGCTGTCAATCGCTCAGCCACTGCGCCAACCAAGGTTGCAGCCATTGCTTTTAGTTTTGACTTTGGTTACTGGTACTCCGATTAGGTAGCTGATAAATATAATCCCATATCATCACTCATAGCATTTACAACGTTACAGGCTCATAATAAGCAAAATCAGCGTATAATTTTCTCAGTGCTGAAACTCAGATCTCCTCTCTATAAATTAAACAACAAAACATATCATCACGGCTGTAATCCCCGAAGGGTTGGGCAGAGGAGTACCTAATAGAACACCCACATTTCGCCAATTATGTTTACCTAAGTTCCATGTAATAGGGGGTGATCCTTTTAGCAATAACCGGGCACTAATCCTGACTCCGTGGCTGCTACAAAGAAATTCCTAACGGAAAAATCCAATAATACTTTGCCAGAACTGGGAATTGAACCCAGGACCTCATGCTCAGTAGCCACGCTTTCGACCACTAAACCAACGAGGCTACTGTGCTCCAGTGCGGGTAGGTTATATCACTCATGACCTACAATATCCTTGGTCACACAAGCTCGCAACTGCAAGCACAAACTCCTGCTTAAGGTGGATACGCCAGGGTGGCCCGCGAAAGGTTTTTTTGCAATTTGCAGGTCAGTTTCAACGTGACACAAAATAGTATTCACGACCATAACTCGTATGTAGTTACAGAACTACTATTTCATGAAAAACTCATTAAATGGGATTATACCGGGTGTAAACAGACCCTTCACATAGCCGTCGACCAAGCATTCTGTACATCAAACTAAGTAACTTTACGCAAAAAATATTGCTGGGAAACGATTTTTTTTTTGGGGTGAAAAATCACGTTTTAAGGTAGGACTCGATGGAAAGCACTCAAAGCATTGTGCTGATGGATGGATTGAATAGTACGGGGGTCGTGGAGGTGTGTACAGTAAAAATCTTACATTAAAAACATGTATTTAAAAAATAAACTTGTGAAAAAGTTGGAACTTTAGGTAAGATCGAGAACAAAAAAAAAATCGCAAAGACGGGGAGAACAAGTGCCTTTCGTTTATGTTAAGGGTCTATTTACACCCTTTATGACCTTAGAGGGCTGTATTGATGAGTTTAATGACTATAACTCTGTAAAATTATATTTGTTACGGTCGCGAATCATATCTTAATCGACATACGACATGACGCTGACCTGTAAATTGCTAAAAAAATTCAGAAAATTTAAATTTCGCGGGCTACACTGGCGGTCCACTTTAATAATATTATTCACTTGCTTGACAAACTGTCTCAAGTCTGAATAAAGTTTTCTTAGGGGAACTTAAAGCCCGTAAAATTCTAGTAATTAACGTAATGGAGATTGTTTTCCCTAATCTTTTTGGATGGGGAGATTGCTTGCGCTTGTTAAATTGTGATAAATGGTAAAGAGATTTCAGTGGTTTAGGTTTACCGCTCTGTGATTTGAAATGGTTCTAGGTTTATTCATCTTTACTATTTTTGGATAAAATAATCTATCTATAATATCTATACATATAATAAAATTGTAACAGGCCAATGTCTGTACATTGAAGACATTGAAAAATATATATATGGGGGGGTCTTTACTTGAGCAACAGAAGCCAAAACAACCGTTTTTAGAATTGTTGTCTATCTTTCTGTCTGTATGTTTGTAACTAATGTATGGATTTGAACGCAGTTTTCACCGCTCTACTGCTAGATGCTTAACTTAAAATATAGGCTATTTTAGATATAGTTTTGGACCCGATAGGTGGCGCTGTGCCAAGCAAGGACGGGTCGCTAGATAGAAATTAAAGTCATATTTTATGTCTGAATTAATGCGTTGTTTTTATAAACTACGCAACGTATATGATTTTCAGAGATTTTACTATTATTAAAGGAATTTATTCTGGAAGGTTTGTGTGTGTTTACACTAACTTATTAAAGAGAAAAAAACGTTTTGACATGTCGTAAATACCTTGTGAAGCCGAATACTCTGACATGGTACTGTTTATATTCTTACATTGTTTGGAAAAATATAATGTGGGTGTACTATTAGGTACACCTTTGCCTAACCCTCCGGGGTTACAGGCGTAATGATGTGTTAATTCGAAGTAAAATTTTAGCAAGCCTATGTTTAAAATGGTGAGATGAAAGACGATACTTAATTTTAACCATTAACTCCACAAAAGATCTGAAGTTTTCGAAATCTACATCTTAAAGGAACGTTATAATTATTTTTTTCTTAAAGGGTTAAATTAGTATTTACCCTCTGTTTGCCACTCCCAATTAATATCTACCCTTTTAAATTAAAAAAGTTTTAATTCAAAATTTACAAACCTCCCCGGAAGTTCGTTCCAATTTTAAATAAATCGATCTAGTGTCGAATATCATAAGAAGCATCCGTAACTTTCTTCATCTGAGTAATTTCACTGACTTCGATTTTCTTCAGTTCTATTAAAAAAGTTTTTTTTTTGTACCAACCGAGTAATTGGTGGAAGGCTCTCGTTTCAGGAACAGATGCCTTAATGTAAAATTAAAACTTTTCTTGCTCAAATTTTTAAAGTCCGCCCACTTTATCCTAATAGTTAATTACCTAACACCAACTCGTAATCTCCTTTACAGTATAGGCTCAAAGAAAAAATATTATAAAATTCGTTCTTTTAAACGTAAACATTTTTATTGGGTATCATTTAAAATTGCTAACTTATAAACTGTTTTATCCTAATCCTAACTACCTAACTAATCTTATAAATGCAAAGAGTAAGTTTGTTTGTTATCTTTTCACGCATAAGCCACTGAACCGATTATCGTAAAATTTTGCATATACGTTCTTACGTGTACAGGAACGGACATAGGATACCTTTCATCCCGAAAAAAAGTGCTGGCGCCGAGGAAAACAACAATAACGTTCTTATAATAATAGATACGAAATACACGTGTGTATTTCGTATCATGATTGAGTTTTATTATTACAAGCAGAATACAACTCGAATTGATTGTCAAATTCTAAATTGACGCGAGCAAAGCCGCTGGCAAAATCTAGTAACTTTATAAGTATTAGGTTGGTAGTGCAACTAGAATTTGTGTAATTTTAGATTAAGAATCAAGAGCTGTTTTGTGTTGCCAGATTTAAATAAGGAGGTTTTAACTGCAGTCACTTTTGAGACCAGAGAGGAAAAAAAGAGGTTTTCAATTAAATGCATTCGACCTTTCAACATCGGCTAAACAAATGGTACTAAGAGGGAAACGAAACAGTGTTTTATTTTAACTAGGATAACTAAAGTTTTTACTCCTTGTAATGGAAAAGTAATTAAATTCTAGCTGTTTGAAATCAATGTAAAAGATTTCTCACTGTTTCTGGTAGTCACTATTTTGTCACCAACATTGAATTATATGAAATAACTTTCTTGAATTTTGGTAACCCTCTTCTATTTTTTTTGTCATAATCATTATTTACACAAAGAGAGGTCCACAGCTGGACCTAGGTGTTCCCCAAAAGACAGTGTACTTTTTAATTTTATTTTGGACATTACTGACATCGGTGAAGGAAGATATCTCGATAAAACTTGGACTTATAATGCAAGCATGGTGAATTGGTGATCAATGCTCGTGCCTTCTCTGTATGAGAAGATGCCTTTGCCCAGCAGAGGGACAGTAATAGACTGATACTTATTCATATTCTTTCCGATAATCACGAGTCCTATCAGCGTCGATATGTGTACTTTCCTAAATTTAAAATAGACTTAAATTACCCTATCACCAGAGTAATAGAAAATGCTTCCATGCGGTATTTATAGCTTGCGAAGATTAGAATGACCATTACGGTCACATCAGGCGAACTATTGATAATAATAGCATATTACATGTTAGTCATGCAACGGTTATTAGGCATTCAGCCGGCTGCCTGTTGCGCCTCCAGACATATTTAAGATAAATATGTAATGCCTAGTGTAATATTGAATGTAAATAAACCCACTTAAGCACTAAAGTTTTCCTAAAAAAAGAGCAGTGTTACCTAAGTCAGTTAGTCAGTTTTTTTTAGGAACGAATTCAATACAAATTATAATCGGAGAGCTAGGCTAAAATAAATAAAAACCCATCAAAATTAATATGAACTTTGAACATTCCAGATATAAAAATAGACTAGGAGTAAATAACTATTTAAAGCAAAACCTTTCAAAAATAAAGCTTAAAGTTCATCCTCTTCCTAAAGAATTCAAAGTTTTCAAAGAAGCACAGGTCAAACTGTACAAAGCCTTCTATCCCATCCTAAGTTACATACCGCCGCTTACCTCAGATTGAGTCACCCCACAAAGTATTCCTTTAGTAAATATTCCGGAATCCTCTCCCTAACTAAAGGGCTTATTAATTCCGAGGAATTCTCATGTCCTCACTTTGAGTAGACAGGTAGGGAGAGGTCACACAAAGGGCCATCCATTTATATTGAGAGCTCTCCTCCTGTTAGCATAAATAATTTCGTCAACAGATGTAGGTACTTGTGCGTAATTGTTAGGAATTAAGAAAGTAAACGAAGGTTGTCAAGGTTTAAATATAAATTGGGATGTTTGAAACGGTAGGAAACGTTTCTTTGGGGGCGTGGACAGGAAATTAGGGAAGTTTGAGCAAAAATTTCGTACTTATGTCCGTTTCTTTGTAATTGTAACTTTGAGAAAAGGACACCGTGAGAGATGCTGTCTATTGGTGCTTTTATCAACATCACGCCTGCAAGCCCTGAAGGGTTAGGCAGAGATGTACCTAATAGTACACCCACTTTTCGCCAGTTATGTTTTAAGTCTCATGTAATAGGGAGCGAGCCTATTGCCATCAACCGGGCACGAATTCAGACTCCTTGGCAGCTACTGAGAAATTTCTAATGGAAAAACCCAACAATACTTTGATCGATTCGAGAAGCGAACCCAGGACCTCTTGCTCAGCGGTCGCGCTTACGATCACTAGACCAACGAGGCAGTCTCTTTTAGGCGCTGTTATAATTACTTACATAATTATGATTTATAGTGTCTTTAAACTAAAACTAAAAACGCTCATTATCTAGCTGCTATTTCAAAAGTATAACAATGTGTCTAAGATATTTTTTGAACTTCGAATTAAGGTAGGTATACGCACAAAGATAAAGACATCTTGAATTCACTTCAATAGCTTTAAGTTGGTGACTATCAGAAACATAAAACTGATACACCAAGATAACTTCAACAAAATGTGACCTAGATTTCTCTAGAATACTAATTACCCTACAAAAAGTAATGCTATCACCTTTTTACTACAACGACCTATAAAATTTCCCATTTGTAAGCTCATTTTGCACGTTACCAAACTACTTTCCGATCAAAACTTTCGCTGTACCGAACACCAATTAACTGACACAAAACCATTTAAAGTACATAGGATCATTATTGGTTTCAGGTTGACCTGCCAGGATTTATTTATAGCCCATTTACGATAATAGTCACGGAGAGGGTGATAAAAATAGTACTTCATTTGTTTTTTTTTAATTTATTTAAGAAATAAATCTGATCGCTTGACACAAAGAACTTTAGTTTTTTAGGGTTTGGTAACCGAATGGCAAAAAACGGAACCCTCTAATTTCTAAAATAAGAGGAGGAGAATTCTAAAAAAGATTTGGATTGTAGAACGTAAAAAAAACTTTCAACGAAATTTTGTTTGAATAAGATTTGAAGGTTTGAGATATGGGACTTTTTGATCAAACTGCAGCAGTTACTTTATTTTTCATTAACATACTATGAAAAACAAATTTAGTTTTGCTGTTGAATGTGTAGCGGAATAGCACCCTCACAGTAACATTTTAGTATGTAGGGTACATCGACAATATTGTGCCCGAACTAAGTTGTCGATGTACCCACTATGCATTGATTTTTGATGACAAACTTTGTATAAAAGGGACCGCCTTTTTCTAAATAGATTCATTCCACATTCCAATAAGCTTCAGCACTTGCAACTTAAATATACTACGTCGTCATCATCTGGAGTATTATTCCACACCACCTAAGCGCTACATTGGTGACCCCGACGTGATTATTAAGAAGATACCTCCAGATCAAGATCTCGACGAAATCTCCGACATAATTCTCCGTCCACCTGAGAAAAACCGATACGAAGCATTGAAGAGTCGGTTGTTCCAAGTTTACGAAGAATCCGAGCAACGGCAAGTACAAAGGTTGCTATCTGAAATGGAACTCGGCGACATGAAGCCTTCACAGCTACTACGCCGCATGAAAAACCTCGCCGCCGACAATATCTCTGACTCAGCACTGCGGATTATGTGGACCAACCATCTACCACAATCCGTTCGAGCAGTCCTCGCCGTCAGTGAAAACATCGCGAAACTCTCCGATATCCACGAGCTGGCAACGATGGCAGATAAAATCCTCGAGCAGACACAACCACTCGGCGCAGTCGCTGCAGTTTCCTCCGTTCCCACTACCCCACGTGCATCTACGTCAATTGAAGAGGAAATTGACGCGCTCACCAAAGAAATCGCAGAGCTGAAAGCATACCGATCGCATCAAAATCGACGTAGATCGTTCGACAGACGACGCTCAAGATCGCGTTCATCGAGCAGAGCCAATCACAATCGCGCCCGAAACGACCAATCAGCGACCTGCTTTTATCATCGCAAGTTCGGCAAAGAGGCGCGAAAGTGTACGCGTTCGTGTAACTACGAAGACAGCAGCGCCCCCTCGGGAAACTAACGCCTGCGTTGGCTGAGGCGGGAACCAGCGCAAACCACACTTCCTACCGCCTATTTATAACAGACAAAAACTCACGTCTGTCATTTCTAATTGATACTGGCGCCAACGTCTCCGTAATACCAAGAAGAAAAGGCGGGAAAGCTACGCCAACAGACTTTTGCTTGTATGCAGCGAACAACACGGTAATCCCAACGTACGGAGAGAAAACACTACAACTGGATCTCAACCTACGAAGACCATACACCTGGAAGTTCATCATCGCTGCAGTCAGCAGACCCATCATCGGTGCCGACTTCTTGAAAAAACATCAACTTCTTGTCGACATAGCCGGCCGATGTCTAGTCGACAAAGTTACCAACCTCGTAGTCAAGGCACCAGTCACCTACTCCGCTGAGCCTACCATAAGAAGTATCGACGTTGATCAACCATATCACCAGCTACTCAGCAAGTTCCCTGACATCCTACGACCATCATGCATGAAGGATGCTCCCAAACACCGTGTAGAACATCACATTGAAACTACCGGTCCACCAGTACACAGCAAGAGCAGACCACTACCACCACATCGGTACATGTCCGTGAAGAAGGAATTCGAGTCGATGATGCAGCAAGGAATCTGCCGTCCAAGCAAAAGTCCTTGGTCCAGCCCGCTACACGTCGTACCAAAGAAAAACGGCGACCTTCGTGTTTGTGGCGACTACCGCAGACTCAATGACGTCACGAAACCAGACCGCTATCCAGTGCCACGTCTCAAAGATTTCACCTACCTACTTCACGGCAAGAAGATCTTCACAACACTCGACCTAAATCGTGCTTACCAACAACTGCCTGTATACGAACCGGACATCGAGAAGACAGCCATCACAACACCCTTCGGCTTGTTCGAATTTCCTCGAATGTGTCCTGGTCTCAAAAATGCTGGACAGACATTCCAACGATTCATTCATCAAGTATTCATCGGGTTAGACTACGCATTTCCATTCATTGATGACGTCATCGTCGCATCAGATAATGAAACCAGTCACTTAGAAGATCTACAGGAGGTGTTACGCAGATTAGACGAGTATGGCATCACTGTAAATCCATCAAAATGCGTCTTCGGTAAAGAAAATGTCAAGTTCCTGGGTTATCAAGTGTCGAGCAACGGACTCAAGCCACCACAAGATAAAGTCACTGCTATCACTGCTTACCCCAAACCCCAGAACAAATGAAGACTTACGTCGATTTATTGGCATGATAAACTTCTATCGTGACAGCATACCGAACGCAGCCCACATACAAGCACCTCTCAACGCGTTCCTGCACAATTCGAAGAAACGCGACAAGACAAAAATCGACTGGAACACAGAAGCGTCACAAGCATTCGAGTTGTGTAAAGTTAGCATTCAAAACGCAGCTTTACTCGCTCATCCATCTCCATCACCAACCGACGCCATCTCCCTTACGTGCGACGCATCAAACACCTGCGCAGGAGCTGTACTTCAACAACTTGTAAACAAGAAATGGATACCGCTTGGATACTTCTCAAAGAAATTCTCCGAAACACAACAGCGATATAGTACATTCGACAGAGAATTATTATCAATCTACATGGCAATCAAACACTTCAGAAAAATGTTCGAAGGAAGAGAACTTATTGTTTACACCGACCACAAACCGCTGACTTACGCTATACGCAAGCCTCCGTCCGATAACGATACGCAACGGCGCACGCGTCAGCTGTTATTTATCAGCGAGTTCACGACGGACATTCGACACGTCAGCGGAGTAAACAACGTTGTCGCCGACGCACTCTCTCGTATCGAAACCATCGAATTACCATCACCAATCAACTACGAAGAACTATCACAAGAGCAAGAAAAAGACAGGAATATACCAATCTTATCACAACAAACAAATATTCAACTCAAGAAAATCGTCATTCCCGGCACTAACAAGCCAATATTCTGCGAAACGTCTACGTCACACATTCGTCCATACCTACCAGCTGACTTTCGCCGCATCGCATTCAACGCCGTGCACAATGTAAGTCACCCTGGAATACGAACTACGCGCAAACTTATGCAAAATCGTTACAAATGTAATAAGTAGCGTGTGAGTACGACTCTCACTTGGCCAGTTTTTCTCTTAATAACTCTGTATCAGTCAAATAAACTTAGCATCCATTCATTATGAATGCTATGAGTCTTTAACCTAAGAAGAGGATATTAAAAAGAAAAAAAATATTATTCATTGAAAGCCGAACACTACTAATATTATGTTTGGTTGTAGTGGCAAATTTCGGAACTATTGATCCGATGTCGAAAATTCTTTCATTAATGGGAAACTTAATTATTTCCAAGTATCATAGACTATATTTCCCGTTCCCATGGAAAATTTCCGACCATAACACGAGCAAAGCCGTGGGCGAAAGCTAGTGCACTTTAAACCGTAGTCTAAAAGAATATAAGAACACTGCGTCTTCCCCACAAGTCCTCAAAAACAAATAAATCAGTAAAATTCAGTCACATCTCTTTATTTTTGAACACACAAGCTCCCAGCCTACAAGGGTACAGTTAAATTGGAATTTAACTTTGATATCATGTGCTGTGCAGTATTAACAATCAATTTCCTGTGTTTATGGCCAAGTTCCTTTGACGTTGACCGGTTAAACTAGATTTCCTGTCCCATCGTCTTATGGGAAATTGGTTTCTCGAGCATGAAATTATATGAAGAGGGGGTTTTGAAGGGAACTTCAGATTTAGTTGTATGCCAGTAGTTTTTTTATTTCAGTCCTGTTTTCTTACTTTTGTTTTATTTATTTTATAGTTCATATCCCGACATTATTTATCCAAATCATATGCATTGGTTATTATTCAAGTTATTGATACCGTTTAGTTTTTTTTTAAATAAATATCTATTTTCGGCGAAAGTTATTAGGAAATGTTTTTAACGTCGTCTATGGTTAACATTACAAACTACACAGACGAGAGATAAACTGGCTGGTATTGTCTCTGGCCGGACGTCCGTCATGGCGTTTCGAGCAGCCATATTGACATGAGCGGTTGTCAAGGATGGTGCCGCATGACAGGCATTGACGGATCGCCGACGTCTGTTTTCTAAATCTAATTAAATCTTCCTCAATTTTATATCAACGCTATATTTTTAATGTTAAATTACGTTATTTATTTATTTATTTATTAAAGCTTTATGCACAAGTAAAAACTGTACAAAGGCGGACTTAATGCCATAGGCATTTTCTACCAATGTTATTAGTGCTTAATTGAAAATATCTGTAAATTTTGTAAATGAATGATTATTATAACAGATTTCAATGAAACGGAAATTTGGTAGATCCGAACATCAATCGCTATGATCTCACTTATCATGGGTGATTCCGATGGGGGCGGGCAAGAGCCTTCAAGACTTTAAAAAAAAAAGAAAATAGATTTAATTCAAAACATTTCACAAAGAAATTGTGATAGTCTCTGCAATTTGCTAATTAAAGAAGTCCTCTAGCTACACTAGACTGACTCAACGACTGTCAAAAGACAACATTAAAAACGAAAGCGAATTTACAACTAATTTTAAAATATGAACTTAATTTTATTTTTCACACAGTTAGGCATATCCATCTAAATTATGCAAAATGAATGTTTCAAAATTACGTTTGCATACATTAGAAATTGCGTTAAATAATAAATGAACACAAAACGTCTCTGCTTTATCTAATTAGGTACTTTGGTTCATAATTTGAGAAGCATTTACTGAGTTCCAATTAGGAACAATTTTATAAATGTTTTTGAAAAGAAAATTATTCATTAATTATTTTGAAATGTTAACTTAAACGGTCAAATTGATTTTTATTATAATCGTTTCTTTAAATACTGGAATTTGTTTTTTCGTTACATATTATCTGAAGCAGTTCTCTCCACGTCGTAGGTACTCACTTTGAGATTACAGTTTATTAACTAAGTAAACCCTTATTTTATTTATCCTGTGTTTTTTTTGTAGAACTATTTAAGGTGGACCAAGTTGCCACATTGTTTTAAATTACATTCAACTGTTTAGGCAGCGCATGGAAACAACTCTGTTGTAAGAGCAATTTCTTTACACAGGTAGAAAATATAAAATTTCACATAAAATTTAAAATTGCGAGCTTGTAATATTTCGCTATAAGAAGAATAGCCAAACTTAAGTGGCAGTGGGCAGGGCATATTGCTCGCAGAACGGATGGCCGATTGGGCCGAAAAGTTCTGGAGTGGCGACCGCGAACTGGAAGACGTTGCGTTGGAAGGCCTCCCACTAGGTGGACCGATGACCTGGTAAAGGTTGCGGGGATCCGCTGGATGCGAGACGCACGGGATCGGTCAATGTGGCGACACTTGGGGGAGTCCTATGTCCAGCAGTGGACGTCTATCGGCTGAAATGATGATGATGATGATGAATATTTCACTATATTGTACCAATGCAGCTGAAGTTTTTGAACCTCTACTACCAAGACTGGTTTCAGTGTAACACTATAAAAACGACAATAAGCGATAGTGTCTCCACTTACGGAAACTTTTTTCATAGAGCAACACAGATTTACGGCTTTGCTCCTGGAATTGGACCGTGCGAACATCTTTGACGATGAATCTTTATGCCACAAACGTGCCATTTAATAATGGTGTGCTCTGCCATGCATCAATCATTTTGCAGTAACAGCAACATAGTCTGGATTTGCAGCCGGTCGATAGCTATAGGTGCGCACAGTACATAGGACGAAATGAAACTAGCGAATTGTGGGTGTAGGTACTATTAGGTGCAATATCTGCCTAACCCTTAGGGATTACAGGCGTGTTGTTATGTTATGTAGGTAATAGCATATAGCATAACCATAATCAGCCTATAATGTTCCCACTGCTAGAACACAGGACTTCTCTCTATGAGAGGGAATGGGCTATAATCCACTACGCGGGCCCAGTGTGGGTTGGTAGATGCCACATGTCGCCACTGCTCTCAAAACGGTGAACGAAATCATCGTGAGGAAACTCGGCATGTCCCAAAACTAAAAATGTAGGTAATACTTACTCAAATTTCTTCAAATCTAAATAGCTACATAAATCGAAGACCCGTCCACGATAGCTCATATTTCAACATCATAAATTGTCTGGAGCTCCACAATCATAGTTCAACAGATTCTTGTAAGCGAGCTCTGTAAACACGACTGTGTTCGTCACGATATATTGAATATCAACTGCTTTTAGACATGCGAGGATGGTACGAGTATTTCATGTGTGAACTTGGTTTTTACAGCAAAAAGTAAGTTATTGGCATAATTTTACAGAGGATTTTTTAACAACTTTGTATGTTTCTGAGCATCCAACATTATTAAATTGAAATTCAAGTTGCTGTAAAGTTCAGTTGATTTTTCCGTACTTATCTAGCGTATAGACAACCAGAGCTTAGATTTTGAAATGCGGGAAAGTATAACCAATGTGCCTTTTTCAACTAATAAGTTTTTCTTTAACACCACTGTCGTCGGTGAAGAAAAATATCGTGGGGCAACCTCATCATCTACGTAGCCTTTTCCCAACTATGTTGGGGTCGGCTAGGCAGATGATCAGATGATGATGAGTGGCTAGTAGATTAATCTGGCTGTTAAACAAAGCTCTAAAATAAATGCCTTAAACCCACAGAGCGCTTTTACTAAGGTATTGCTTAGCTTTAGTGAAAACGGACATCAAATATTTATACACTAAACTTTTTCAAGCAAATATTTTCTTTCATAAAAATAATATTTCACAATGCTTTCGTCGGCCGGCTATCCGTGCGGACAGGGAAATGCTATTAATCCCTCATTGGTGACAATAGTGAATAAATATCATTCATATTGAATGTAATTGTATTTAAAAGTACGGACTGTATTCATGCTCTATTAATAGCATTTGTTATTTTTTTTATAAAATACGAGTCTTTCATTTTTGTTATTACTAACTTATTATAATGCAGTAAAGTCCGTTCAAGCTGGTACGACAGGATTACAATTCTAATTCATATTTCTGACATCATACGTACACAGGGGATCCAATACTTATGGTTAAAGAAACTTATTTCTCAATAAGAAATTATAAGAATTTCACTTGAGAACATTTTTGGAACCTAAAGTACCCAATAATGTCATGAACGTTGACATACAAGCTTACATACCCTAATTTTATCCGTACTTACTATTTTCTGGTGTTCACTTCTGTAATGGCTTAATCAAACAACTAAACGTTTTTAAAATTTTCAAGTTTTTTTCAGACTGTGGAGCGTCTCTGTAAAATTTTCTTTCCCTAGCAGCTACACGCGTAGCACCAAGACTACGCGCTGCGTAGTATTATATTGGCGTAGCAAGCCAAAACCACTGAACCGATCTTCCTGAAATTTTGCATATACGTTGTCAGGTGACTTCAGTCGCTGAGTACATAAAACGCAGTCTGCCAATTTAGCGTTATGCCATAATGTCATTTGAAGTAAGCGTTGGCACTAAGTATGTTTTTGTCTATATCGCAATAGGTCCACTCATTTTATCATATTGCCCGTTTAGCGATACGACCATGTACAAACGGACATAGGGTACCTTTCATCCCGAAAAAACAAGTACTGAACACGAAGAAAACAAAAATAACTTTCTTATGATAATAGATGGCACCACATGTCTTTCGAATCATGATTGAATTATATTATTACACAAGCAGAGTACAACCTGAATTCATTTTCAAATTCTAAATAAACGCGGGCGAAGCCACGGGCATAATCTAGTAATACTATACTCAATGATATTGTGGTGTGACGTCGTAAGAATACTGAAGTCGGCTAAAACTAGAGGCACTTAATAATAAATCGGACTGAGGACTCACAGAATTCTAATCCAACCCGAAATAGTGACCCGTTCATTTTGCTTCTACTTAAGAAGATTAATCCATAGTCCTGTCTTATTTTTTTTACCTCCACTATGACTATTTCAGGGACCTTTTTTGTACAGAAATAAATACGTTCGTGCTGATTTTCATCAAGAGCGAACCTCAATTTTACGTTATAAAATTAAGGGACACCAAAATAACTTGCTTTATTGAATAAAACCCTGAACATTGGAAGTAATAAGTTTTGTAAAGAATTTACTTAGCATCGGGAAATTTCTGAGCCTTGAAGGAACGGGATTAAATATTTGCGCAAAATAACTTTGTTTAACCTTTAAAATTGATTCTATGTTTTAATAAAAGTATACAAGTACGTACTTATTTTTTTATAAAGTTTATCCACAGTTATAACATAAAAGATTAAAGCTTTTCTATTTTATTAAATTTGCTTTTGATACAAAAATGTTGAATGACACAACAAAATATCGTTGTGTGAATATTTTGCTCATAAAATAATACGAGCAAAAACCTTTGTCATTCAAATGTCTGCAACATATATAAATACTCAGCTCATATTGGTTTTTACCACCATTTAATTAAAGTAAAACAAATAAATATGTTTTCAGTAAATATCGGGATATTTATTCAATTTTTCGTGAACTCATCAACGCTATGTGGGAAATTGAGACTGGAAATAAAAATATCCAATTAGTGGTCAATGGACAGCTGAACCGTCAAATGTAATTAGCGGTAGGTGGTCGCTGGGCTCTGCGAAGAGCGATTGTGGTCGCTACCATCGAGGTACCGTGCAGTGTGGTAAGAGAATCGCTTTTTTTATTTTATTTTACGCTGTATTGTAAGCGATGTTGCAATTATTGGGTTGGATTTAATCGGTATTTAATTAAACATTACAAACTATTCACCATTGTCATTTTTAATAAATAATATTGTTTTATTTTTTTAATGCAAAAAGGGTTTACTGTCATTGAAAAACTTAAAAATTTAGATTGTCTAATGTTTTTATTTTATTTTTTATTATGATAGATATTCCAAGATATAATTAATTGAATGTCCAAACTTAGCCTTTCTACTTAACAAGTTAAAATTTAATTTAGTAATTAAAAAAACAATGATCTAATCATTTTAAATATTGCTAACCCTTCAACTACCTAAAGTTTAGATTTATTTTAATCTTTTTTTGACAAACTAATTAAAAAGCGTTTTATACAGCATTATTAATGATCCAGCGTCAATTGAAGCGTGAATTGCAATCAGTGATGTGGTTAGTTCAATTAGCTAATGTGGTCGCGAATGAAAAGCGAAAACGTTTAATATTGAATTTTAAGGGTTATTTTAAATATTTTTTTTATACGCAAACCCTGCGTAGGGAACTACAGCTGTTTTTGATATGGAAAGAATAAGACGTCCGGTGTACTGAATCGGAAGGTCGCAGGTTCAAACCCTGCTCGCACTCGAATTTTTCTTTCCATATCAAAAACAGCTTTAAACCCGGGTTATTTTTTTATAAAGTGTTCGGATTAATTTTAATTTACTAAATACGTTACATTCAGAGAATTATTTGTTTATGTTTAATTTTTTGATGTAAAGAACGTTTATATACAGAACGTTTATATCATAATGCTTAAAATACTTTATATAGACTATTCATCAACAAGCTGAGCGCACGATGTAGGTATTTTTGAATCGGCAAAAATGAAAAGCTTCTATTTAAACTTTGATCCGCTCATTGTCTGTCTGACCTTTTTCCAACTATGTTGGGGTCGACTTCCAGTCTAACGGGATGCAGCTGCATACCAATATTTTACATTGAGCGAATGCCTATCTACCCTCCACAACTTATTTAGTACTGGGTAATACGGTATCCCTTGGTAAGACTGGTGGTCAGACTATAATGGCACCAACGACTTAACGCGCTTTCCGAGGCACGAAGGAAACTCAGTATGTAACGGGCGGTCACCCATCAAACAAACAGCCAAAAATACCGTTGCGTGGAATATTTAATTTTCAGAAAAATATGTTAGAATATTAGTTTCATTTCATACTGAGAAACTGTAATTTTCTATTTAAAGACGGGTTTTTAAAAGCAATATTTATTTTGTTTTAAGGTTTTAATCATGATATATAACATTTCATTGAAATTAATGTGTAAACATTTAAACGTAAATAAGACAACATTAATCATAAATATAATTCATTTTATAAGATTTATGTATTGTTATTCAAAACTATGACATTTAACTGCAAGAGACAAAGCCTCAACCGCTTTGAAGATAAGAAAACCATTTAGTATAATTAAGATAACTTCACTTACAGGGGTCACTTGAGAACAATATATTTAAGAAATCATAAACAATGGTGAAGAGAGCTTTGTAGTTAAGACTTTTGTTTAACTTAAGATGCACTGTCTTGTCATGGTTATTTAATTATGCACCTTTTGTACTCTGATTTAGAAATAAGAAAACATTTTTAAAAACAAGCTTACTTTTAACGGTGTGACGTCACTTTTTTTTCGTATTCTTCTCCTTGCTTACATACCCCTTGAATTGATTACTCTTACCATGATCCATGGTCATGAAAAATCCCAAAAAAGGTGTCAATTGCCCTACCAACGGCACAAAATAAGCATCCACAAAGTCCTTAGGTAGGTAGGTAAGGTAGATAGGTATTACGATACTTCAGAATATTCAATTTAAATTGATACCTTCGACAGGTCTCATTAAAGCGGTCAATCTATAGTTAGTACATGCAAAATCCAGCTCAAACGGTTGGATATAACTGTTTTAAAATTCAATTGCAAGATTTGACCTAACCAAACAAATAACCATACATAAATTAAATAAAAGGTTCCAAATACAGAACAAAATTATATACAAAATCAAACTACTTTAGAGAGGCACATTTAATTAATAATTATTCATTTAGTTGGCCTCCAATGTTGGTCATAGGCCTCTCCCTAGTCGTGGCATAACACCCTGTTCTGCACCTTGCTCTTCCAGTCAGACCCAGTAATCTTTTTAAGGTTTTACCTTCGACCCGTAAAAGGTGGCTGGGTCAGTTTAATATTCAATATTTAAAACTGTAGAAAAATCTCAAGTCCGTTTTGGAGGAAAACTCATTCATTCTTCGGCAGTATTTCCGACTTTTGACGAAAGGCACTGTCAAACAGATGAGCTGTCGGTGTCAGTCAATGTCAGACATCAATTCAATTTTTGACAACCTCACGCGTCGGTAGACAAATTAATCAGGGAAATATTTTCAGATGTTCCTTGTTCGGGGAAAAAAACCCTGAGTTTACGAAAATGTGTTAGAACGATACTAAACCGTTAAAGCCAAATAAACACAGGAATAGAGCTGAGGAATATAGTCAAAATCATCTTGAAATCCCAGTCACTCAACTCTTATTGCATTTCAAATTAAGTTGAAAATCGTGACGTAACCACCGAGGAACTAAAAATCATATCCAAAGTTTAATCACATTATAGCCAAACGACTGGCGATGAAACCTTTCATATAGCTGGCTGGGTTACAGAGGAGTAGCGGGATTATTCTCTGTTCCGTCTGAATAAGCCATGGCGATATTGCGCCATCGGGTGCTGGAGCAAAGCCGCGGTACTAGCTAGTATTTTATTAGTGCAGTAAGCAAGTACTGGCAGGTAACGATAATGGCTTGGGTGGGGTTGGGTGGTTTTCTTTTCGTGGTGGTGTGTAAAAGGTTTTTAGTAGCGGCAGTGTTTTGGATAATTTAAGTTCATTATTATCGTAATTTTTTGAAGTAGTGCGATTTTGTTTACAACCTTCTTTCTGGTATTGACTAGAGTAATAATAAAATAATAATAATCATTTTATTATCCGGCTACTAAGGCCCATAGATAAAATACACAAAATAATCTTATACACTAATACATATTAGAAAACCTTAAAACTATGACTATACACGTAACGTTGTCGGCGTCGTTTCGCTGCGTGGTGTCGCGTAACCGTCCTCGTCTCTCGTAATAATGAGTATACAACATATGATACACAATATGACAAAAGGCTGATTTTACCAAAGTAAGATATTATTAATCCTGAAATAAAATTGACTCAGCCCCTATTATATCAATATCTACCTAGTTTTTTCCTAATTATGCTGGGGTTGGCTTCCAGTCTAGCCAGATGCAGCTACAGACCAGTATTTTACATGGAGCGACTGCTTATCTGACCTCCACAACCTATTTAGCACTGGGTAATACTCGCCCCTTATTTCATGGGACTTAAACATAACTGACGAAATGGGAATGTCCTACAAGGTACACCTCGGTCTAACCCCTCGAGGATTACAGGCGGTATGCTGAATAAAATTGTCTTCAAAAATATATTTTTTAAATTGTTGAAATAAACAAATATACCAGACATATAGGGTGACTGGTAGGTAATTAGTGACCAATACTTAAACACGTGGTTGTACTCATGATAACAAACAACTTTCTCAAAGAAACATTTTTATACCTACTCATTCATTTTTATCACAATAAAACTTACGGAGCGGGCTTGCGAGCCGCGCGGGTGCTCTGCCTACCCACTGTTGCACGGTTCTATAGTAATGAGACAGAACGACGTCACGCGGCTAACAGCTGATAGGTTTTGACCTATCAGCTGTTAGCCGCGTGACGCGCGCGCGCGATTTTCTAAAGGCTGTTGTGTTATTGTGATAAAAGTGAATGAATATAAAAAGAAAAATTCTTTGGGACAGTTGTTTGTTATCATGAGTCCAATCACGTGTTTAAGTATCGGTCACTAATTAGCAGTCACCCTATATACAGATAACCCTTATACCTAAGTTTGGTCGAATTCTCAAAGTCAGATCTATGTTACTTGAGTCTGGTAATATGATAACAGCCAATCAGCAAATGCTATAGAAATTTCCGAAAAAACAGTCCCACAGATGCGATTCTAATCGACTATTTTAAAAAAAAAACTTCAAGCGAAGTTGACGCATCGCAACTACCAATTGAATTCCGTCGGTCCGTACGTTCGTGCGGCGTACTGTTGGTCAAACAAAAGCTACGAGTGACAACGTGATCGCGTCACGTACGTCACTACGGCGTAGTTTATAAACATGGGAGTAGATTTTGTGATTTTGTTCCTAGTTTTATGTAGATAGGCTGTAGCATTTTTGGATGAATAAAAAAGAAAAAATAATAGATGACGTGAATGGCACTCAAAATTATGAATTACAAACGATAGAAAAGACGAAAGTGGTACGTAGTCGCTCCTGGATTTTTAGATATTGGAGTTTATGAAGGAGTTAAACTGTTGTCATTCGGCGTGTCACAATAGAGAACCTGATGCATTCCACTAAATCCTGGAGTCATTCATAACGTGCTGATACCACAAAACTCTTTTGGTGTTTAGAAAGAGGCAATTTTATTAGGCCTCTTTTATCCCACTGCTGGGCAAAAGCCTCCCCATTTCTTTCCAACTCTCTCGGCGTTCTGCCTTCTCTGGCCAATTAGTCAGACTCCAAATCGTCACGCCACCGTTCCTTTTGCTTGTCTCGGTGACGACGACCGTCTTTAGACACCCATTGTGTTACAACTCTGACCCATTCTGTCATGTCAAAAACTAATAAAACAAAAAAAAATAATCTAAACCTTCCAAATCAACGACAAAAACCCGAAGCTAACTAGATCACTTCACAAAAAAATAATAAAACCAAGCAACTAATTAACACACAAAAAATGGGAACACAGTACACACAATCTTAATTAATCAATTTAATCATCGCACACACACACGGCACGACCAATTCACATACGTCGTACAGAAGTAGGAACACGTGACCTACACCTGTGCGGCTTTCATTGTTTATTTTTATTGCCGGGACCAAATTCACGCCCAAATAAATGTGAAGTAAAACCTCCGGGACGTTAATTAAGTTCTTGGCTTTTACGGCCCTTTGCAGCCTGCGGTGTTACTCGTAATGAGTATTAGGGGGTTAGAGAATGGCCCGTATCGGATGTGTGGCTAAGACATTGTGACTGGAAACCAATCGGGCTTGACTCGCGTTTGGGAGACCGCTGAGGGGATTAAAGCTTTTTCTGCTGTGGGCTTGCCAAAAGGATGATTAGTGGGCGTGTTTTTTGTTAATAGGGTTGACTGGCTTGAGCACATTTTCTGTGATGGTCAGCGGAGTAATTTAGTCTCGTGTTTAGAGTCACTCTTTTGTCTGATGTGGCTGCAGAACGCCAGATACTACGATTCTTACAAGTTTCCCTTTTGCGTCATCAAGGTTCATACAAATTGGTAAATTGAGTTATGAGGTTATACGAGTACGTTGCGGTTTAAAAGAAGATGTAGTGACAAAAATTGAAAAGAGTTTGCTGAGATGGTTTGGTCATGTGGAGAGGATGAGTGAAAGGCGACTAAAAAAAAGTATTTACAAGGCAGATGTGAGTGGCAACGCTGGGAGGGGACGTTCTAGAAAGACATATTACACTGACCTTATTGGTGAGGTTCTTCAGAAAGGTCAGGTGCGTAGTACTCGCTATGAACGTGGAGGAGCAAAAGGAGTATGCAATGATCGTAGAAAGTGGCGTTTTGTGGTTTGTGTCTACCCCCATGGCAAAAAGGAGTGAGTTTATGTAAGTATGTAGTGTGTTTTTGACGGCACGGTTAGCGCTGTGGCGAGCAATTGACTGCTGCGCTTCGTGTCGCGGGTTCGATTCCCGCACGTAATAAATATTTGTATGGTCTACAGGTAGTTGTTCCGGGTCTGGCTGTTTGTGTATGTGAATTTAAATGTTTGTAAACGCACCCACGATACAGGAGAAATTCCTAGTGGGGGGAAACAAAAAAAAAAAGTTTGAGTACCTGCTACGGACTTGATGACCTTCATAAAGGTCATCAAGAAAAAGTAACGTTAACTAACAATGACATTGTTCTGTCTATGTTTATTGTTAAAATAAAGTTAGTAACAGGCCAGGCCACAACCCCATTTTAGCGTCAATATTTCCAATATCGTTACGTGACCGCACCGAAAATTTTGTTGTTATTTTTCCGATATTTTTTATGGACTAAATTAGGTTTGTATCGGCTTTGGTACCTAGTGTTAGTTGTGTGAATTTTATATTGGTTTTTTTTTATATTCAACTAGCTTTTGCCTGTAGCTTCGCTCGTTTGACAATCAATTCGGGTTGTACTCTGCTTGTAATAATTCAATCATGATTCGAAAGAAACATGGCGCTATCTTTTAACATAAGATTGTTGTTATTATCGTTTTTCTCGGGAACAGTACTTTTTTTCGGAATGAAAGATACCTTATGTCCGTTTCTGTACACCTGCTTACGTATATGCAAAATTTCACGATGATCGGTTCAGTGGTTTAGGCGTGAAAAGGTAACAAAAAAACTTACTTTCACATTTATAATATTAGTTAGGAAAGTTAGGAATTAGTATAGATAGGAAGTTAGGATTATATTTTTAGGTACCATTTTTGGTGCTGCTTGTAACTCATTTTATTTGCTGTTTTCGTGCTTGGTTTGTTCAATATGTTGACGGTGAAAATTACAAACATCCTTAGGGATATTGGATTGTAATGTCTTTAAAATTTCTACCGTCGATATCGTTTCCAAATCTCTCTGACACCTGTACTATGACAACGGTTGTTGTGAGCCGTTTAAATATTTGTTCAGGAATTGAAGCTGCCACTCACAGTAGAAGCCAATCACTTACTCGTAGTTACGGTGCCCTTTGAGTTGTCGATCGATTGCTAAAAATATATGATATCAATCCACAATTAGTTATTGTTTTGACATGGAAAGAAAAATTCTAGAGCGAGCAGGGTTTGAACCTGCGACCTTCCGATTCAGTACACCGGACGTCTTAACCAATTAGATTCTCATTGATTTGGCTGCAATGTCAACGTGTTGGTTTAAGTTAGTTCGATACTTTCTTAAATAGATGGCGCTAACGTCACCGTAAGACGTTATTAATGGAACGGAAATTTCGAGAGCTGTGAGCAGGGTCTAATTGGTTAAGACGTCCGGTGTACTGAATCGGAAGGTCGCAGGTTCAAACCCTGCTCGCACTAGAATTTTTCTTTCCATGTCAAAACAGCTGTAGTTCCCTACGCAGGGTTTGCGTATAAAAATATTAAAAACAATTAGTTATTGATTTTAATATTCGTTGTATTTTCTTCCAAAGTCAAAGTCAAAAGCATTTATTTCAATTAGACCATCACAGGCACTTTTTAATGTCAAAAAAACAAAAAGAAGCGAAGCTAGTCACAGTCACAAGGCATAATAACTTGATAAAGTACTGTTGTAGTTGCACAATCCAAAGCGTAGCATTCTTCTCTATGGAGAAGAATAGGCAAGAAACTCCATGGACACTCTTTTAAATCAAAATATTTTTACAAAATCTTGGTTACATCATTCATGTTAAGATTATACATAATTATGTGAGAACGAATCGAAAGTAACTAACATACTCGAGAAACTAAGAAATTCAAAATGGAAATGGGCAGGAACCTGACAGAATGGGTACCAAGAGAAGGACAAAGAACTAGAGGTAGACCGCAAAAACGATGGGAGGACATATTTAAGGAACGCTGTGGGCCAGACTGGAGAAGACATACTGGGGACAGAGACAACTGGAGGAAGCTGGGGGAGGCCTAAGCCAAAGAGGAGACTTCCACTAACTAACTTTAAATTCGAATTTACTATTTTATATTTTTAATTGGAATTATTTAATGGTTTTGTATTAATAATTGTTAAATTATGGTAGAATAAAGGATATTTTTATTTTATTTTATTTTATATTATGTGAGAACGATGTAGAAAGACGTGCACATTAAGAGCGTTCTATAACTTAAATGGGACACCGACAAGTAGAACTCTTAGTAACTCGAGTCAGCTCAGTAATTCTGACGAATTGATGAATTATTTGTCATTTGAATATAAATGTAGATTTTCTTTTTCTTTGTGTGTCGATGGCAACTATGTCGGCTCAGAACTGAGCCACTAGTTTGGTGCCTTCTGTTCATCTCCATTAGTTCCTGTAATTCACAAATAACAGGACAAGCAGGACACGATATTAAGTGCCCTATCGTTTGTGGAACAGCACCACATTTACACTCCAGGAATGAATGTAGATATACTGGAGGAAGCCTTAGCCAGAAAGGACGGTTTAGCTGAAATAGTGCCGATCCGACCTGAAAAATGCTATTTGCTATGTTAGATTACAAATGGAGTTTACCGACACAAGCGGAAAGAAAACCGAATATGTGCAGTAAATTTGCTTTGTATCGGCTTTGTTATACAACTTAAACTGCCAAATCCAATGTGCCGACTGGTAAAAAAAAAAAGGGTGTAGTTGGTCCACCTGGACGTCCTTGAACCGTCTCCGGTCTCATGAAGATGTAACTTCAACCTCGTTAAGTGAGGTTACCGCAATGAAACAGCAGCGGGGTGTGGTTGTGGAGCTGTATCACAAACTATGCTCCACCTCCTATCCTGCCCCCTTAGCCCAAAAACATGAAGCCGAAGTGACCTTTGCAGTGCCGCCGACGACGCGGTGGAAGTGGCGAAGTTCTGGGGTAAAAAAATAAAAAAAAAAATATCGTACCAGCGACAAGAAGATGTAGAAGAGTGTAGCACCTCTAAAAAAATTCAAAATCTTAACGTTCACAGCAATATCGCACATAAGTTTCAACAATACGTTCAGACTAGCGGTCAGTATTGCTTATCATAAGCCTGGACGTAATCCTTCCATAACAACATTCAATTATGTTACCGGTATCGTACCTATTACCATTAACAGGTCAAACGGGACCACATGACGTACACATTTCAATCTGCTGTACAGTTTGCTACCAAAATCAACTATTAACTGACCGCATGTTGGAATTAACTTGTGTTTATTGTTTTTCGCGTGGCAATTTTGGTGTATTGGTAGTGTACAGGTTTTGTGTAGTTGTACATACATAAATGTGGGAATATAAGGTTAGTTATGTGGCAACACTGATGCATTAAGGGAATGAAAGATGATGGAGTGACAACACAAAGTGAAAAAGACGAATGACCTTTGAAAAGATGTTACGTTGGATAAGTCGTTTAAATATTGAAAAATAAAATATAAGAAGTAAAGTTTGCTTGCCCCATTTTATTTCGAAAATCCCATAGTACACACACTACATAAATTTACGCCTTTTATGCAGAGACTACAGAACGCGACCTGCACGCGTAACATGACCACCCTAGAAACGTATTTCTACGGTAGTCGATTCCTCCGTCGACAAACGCCGTTTCTACGGTAGTAATGCTACGTGTGCTGCTTCAAACCTTTAATACTTCTTTCGCCTTGCTGATCTTCATTTCTTTGTTTTTTGTTCACGGGTTAAAAAAGTTTTTTTTTTTGTTTTTGTTGTCTGACAACCTAAAACTGTACCAAGGGTATTGTATTACCCAGTACTAACTGGGTTGTGGTGATCAGATAAGCAGTCGCTCCTTGTAAAATACTGGTTTTCAGTTGCATTCAGTTAGACTGGAAGCCGACCCCAAAATAGTTAGGAAAAGGCTAGGGAGACGATGAAGAGCTTGTTACCTGTATTTATAAGGTAAATCTACAAACAAAGTCACAATATCAAAATAAGAATCAAGTGTGTTGTATTTTCACCTCTATTCAACTTATACCAGGATAAACAAGTGAGTGTGTAAATTAATAAGGCGGCACCGTTACATTCACCAGGTGTTACAAACTCAACAAAACAAACACAAAACTACAGTTACGACGTCCGCTCTCTTCCGCGACCCAGATGTTAATGACATTATCTAATGCCCTCACGGTGTGTTCGCTACTTCCGTGTAAATGTGACAACTACCCGCATTTGTGCTGGGTACAAATAATCGACTGAATGAGTTTGTATCTATGGATATTCTTTTTTTTTATATTTCAGTCCAGTGCGTTCCCGACGGTGGGGCACAGGCCTTCTCTCTTTGAGCCAGAGTGGGTCATAATCTGCCATGCGGGCCATAGTCAACCACGCGGGTTGGATCGGGCCATCATTATTTTACTCGGCCAAGACCACTGGCTGGTTTTCTTCTCGGTTTTTGACAGCAGCGGTGATGATATAAATTACACAGAGCAAAGCCATTTTCATTACAGAAAATAAAATACCTCTGGTTATACAAAAGATTTGTCAGAGTAGTTAGATACCTATTTATTGAGAGACTTTGAAGTGAGGTTGAAATAGGCAATTTGTGGGGCTAATATTCTATTCACAAGTCTGATATAACAGACTATTTTTAGACTGAACCCAATTATTTCACCAAATATTATTTTGGCGAAATATAATGTTCTATAATCGTTAAGTAGGTGCTTTCAAGTACCTTTACCAGTGTTTCTAGGTATAATTATTTTAATACTTATCTATACAAATAAATAAAATTGAAGTGTCTGTTTGTAATTTTAAAATAACATCTTTTTCTGAAAGTATAATGTGAAAGTACATACGGTACTTATATAACAAAAAAATGCATTTTTTAATTATTTATCTGACTGTCGGTCTTTTTGTTCCGGCTAATCTCCGAAACCGCTAGACTATTTTGACGGGACTTTTGCTGGCAGATAGCTGATGTTATAAAGAGTAACTAAGGCTACTTTTATTTTAGAAAAAGGATTAGGGTTCCGTGCAAATCTATAGTTAAAAACATCCGATTGAAGAAGGAAAGTAATATTTCTATAATAATTTTACGCTGATGTTGGCCTAGGGAACCAGCTTGTCATCATTCTCTTGCCCTTATCCCAATTCATTTGAGGTCGGCGCAGCATGTCTTCTTCTTCCATACTTCTCTATTACTCGTCATCTCGCCAGACACCTCCTTTCTTGCCATATCATTCTTTACACAGTCCATCCATCGTTTCTTTGGTCTTCCTCTACTCATATACCCATCCACATTCATACTCAAAACTTTCCTCACAACATTTTCCTCATTCCTCCGCATCACATGCCCATACCACGACAACCGATTACCACACAGGAAAACAGCTTGTAAAGTAATAAAATTCTTTAACAAAAAAAAAAATCCCAACCAAGACACAGGCCAACATAACCACATAATAAGGTTATATAATATAATGTGCAGCGTATATATCTCAAAGGCATACCAAGTCTGAATCACTTCGCTGAACGTCACAGGCATCCGAGGTATTTCTCGTCACGATGATCCGGCCCTTGCATGTTACTTGACATTCTCACAATTTCTAAGAAGGTTTATGGTTTATGAAAATATGATGTAGTGGTTTCTGAACGCTTTTTAAAATAATGTACTTAATATTATAAAGCTTGGTTGTAATATGTTAAAGCATTAGACGAATTGCAATATTATTTATCCAGGCATTCTTTGTGAAGCTAGTTTAAAAGTATGGTTAACGTGATATTGATATTGTGGCTTTTATTTAGTATTTACTAAGCTGAGAAACATGTTTTATATGAATTACTTTTATTATAGATTCTGACTTTGGCATCTTAGGCCTCCTTTGGTAGTGAGAGATGCAGTAAAATTTAAACCACAAGGAGGCGTCTCAGCAGTACCGTTTTAAGTCCAATAGTGATGGAGAAAAATCGTCTGTATAGTATTATTTTGACCCACACTACACTTACAACTTAAATTTATGTCTTCATCTCATGGTCATCATCATCAGTCTGCCTATAGCCTTTTCCCAACTATATTATGTTGGAGTCAGCTTCCAGTCTAACTGGATGCAGTTGAATACCAGTATTGTACATGGAGAGACTGCCTATCCGACCTCCAAAACCCAGTTAGTACTGGGTAATACAATAACCCTTGGTAAGACTGGTTGTCAGACTTTAGGGCCACTGACTACCTGTAACGACGGTCAAAAGATCTACAAATGACAGCCAGGACCAACGGCTGACGTACTTTCCGAGGCACGGAGGAAACTCGGTATGTACTGGGTGGTCACCCATCCTCGGACTAACCTAGGCAAGCGCAGCTGAACCTGAAGATCGACCCAAGCGGCTGCTATTATTTAGACACGAGCTCCTCTCCTGTCTGTGGCTCGAGGTCTTCATCCCATGGTGGTACATCTGGTCATAAACGTAGCCAGGTTGGGAGGACTACAACAACTGACCTAACCAAGCTTACAGATCATCTACAAGGTCAGTATCCTTTTAAGGCGTGTCACCTTTCAGAATCTCTCTGTTTTTTTTTAAAACATTTTATAAAAACAAAACACTGCCTCAAATAAAACCACACGACCAAACCCAACTACACTCACGACAACGCAAAATATCTACAGCATTTTTGTTCTGTTTGTCTATTAACATGGCGCAAGCAATTTGTTTACGAACAACATTTTAGTCCTTTCAATGGTCCGGTGTAATCCAATTTGGTTGTATCGGCACGCGTGATAGCCGCATCTCACCGGCCGAACCTCGACGATACATCGAGCGAACCTCAACGATTTACCTACACACATCGGGCGAATTCGGTTTTTGATTCGGTTCCGTTTAGATGTGATGTTGTTCTGTTTTCGAATTGGCTTTTGTTTTTTTGTGACGTAAGACATTTAGTGGTTAGAGCTTTTGGGAGCGTTTTCCATGATGAGCAATCAAAAATTTGAACTTAATGTGGAGCGAGGACACTGTTCTAAAGGCAATTATTGACTGCGAATGACCATCAAATAGAATATTACAATACTTAAAGAGACATAGCATAATTTATCAAAGGGAATGAATTTATTCTAGCATCAAAATAATTATTACCAACTTGCAAACTTACAAAATAGAATGCCCGTGAATAAGAAGTGTCATAGCAGACATCAGAAACTAACATAAAAATGTATTTTAGCACTAGTACTAACTCGTAGGCACTTTAAAGGTGTAGACAATTTGAAAAATCATTTCACGATAGCAAATTTTTCTAAAAATGGTAAGGAAAAACTATCAAGCCAGTAGTTTCCAAAAATATAGCAGTTCATACAGAGGACTGGTCTAATTCAATATGGCATGTGTGGCAGGAATAAAAGCCAGATCTCACAGAGTCTACCTCAACAATGTATCTATATAAAGCTATGTGTACATAGACCTACGAGTATGTCCGAACTGTGGCTGTTTGATTTGATTCCATTTAGAGAATGTGCCGTGTTTTGTTTTTTTTACTTTGTAGCTGTTGAAGCGAAAAAATAGTGTAGGGTTTTTCGTTTTGTTGCTGTGCTAGTAATAGTGGCTATAATCCACCAACCCGCACTGGGCCCGCGTGGTGGATTATAGCCTATTCCCTCTCATAAAGAGGAGGCCTGCGTCCCAGCCTTGGGGACATTAATAGGCTGATTATGCTTATGCTAGTAATAGTGAATAAAATAAGGAATTGAAAAGTTGTATGGTAATCGGTTATCGTATGTATTGGTGTATTGTGACGCGGAGGAATGAGGAAAAGGTAGTGAGGAAAATGTTGAGGATGAATGTATGTAAGAATAGAGGAAGACCAAAGAAATTATAAATGGGCTGTGTTTTTTTATGGGACTATTCCCAAACCACTGCCAGTCCTGAAAGCCAGAATTAACAGTGGCGACCACCAGAAAAGCGCCGAGACAATGAAGCTCGACGAAATCCCAGAGAAACAATCTCTTCTTTGTCTTGGATCACGCAACAAAATTAATCAGAAAAGTGTAGCGAAGGAGTAAGAAAAAAAAAGCGAGTGGACTCCATATCAGCAGGAGATAGAACGAAACAAGACCAATAGGCGCAAAGGGTCCTTTACAACTGGGATAAGCCCAGTTGCATAGCAACACGGATAAATATTATCATTAATGGGTCCTAAGTAGTGAGCTGTTATATTTGATTCTAATAATAGGTATGGCAAAAAGCTTGAACGCACGGAAATTATGCGAAAATGGGCTGTGTAAAGGATGATATGGATATAAGGGAGGTGAATGCTGAGATGACGAGTAATAGAGAGGTATGGAAGAAGCATACATGATGTTCCGACCCCAAATAAATTGGGATAAGGGCAGAAGAATGAAGATGTTGTGCTAGTAGGTGTTCGATTCTTATTATCGAATTGAGGGTAGTTGGTAAACCATCACTGAACTTGCTCTCGACCTACGTCGCGGGCATATATATCCGTGACGCGTAGTACGATTTTACGCCCTGAGCTGGATGAACGTTTCTTCCTCGCTTTTTCGATCGTGTCTCCAAGCTACACGTTCTAGCATCAATAGTGTTTGTGAACTCACTACCGTGTGGAGTGCGATCTCGACCTTTGATCCCACAATATGTCTAGACTGCCTATCTGTGACGTGCCGTGCATGCTGCAGCTCTCCTGCTGTGGTGTTCAATTGCCTTCTTGGAGATAGTAGGAACGAACGATTTTCACCCACAAATACTCTACTTTCAACATTCTTAGGTTCACAATCCGCCAGCAAATATTTTATTAAAAAAGGTTGGTCAAAAACCGAACAGTAGGTAAAAATTTTTTTTATTTGAAAGCAGTAATCAAATGATCTTTCTACAATAAGTCGGGTACAGTTTCAGTTTTAAAGCGCATCATCCAGGAGCGATCGATATTGGGTAGAATGGCTTCCTTAGAGAAAGCTTGTAAAATGGGTAACAAGATCACTCTAGTTACAATCTATTGAAATCTATCGGAGAGCCGGAGTATCTTGTAATTTTAGTGTCGTATTTATCACTGTTCTCCAGAAACTGGGTAGTAACTGGATCAATATAACATAACATTACATCACATCTATAATCCTCGAAGGCTTAGGCAGAGGTGTACACCCACAGTTCGTCAGTTATGTTTAATTCCTATGTAATAGAAGGCGAGCCTATTGCAATCAATTGGGCAGGAATCCAAACTCCGTGGCTGCTACTAAGAAATTTTTGGTCAGTGGAAACGAAACGGGGCACTATGAAATAGTCGACGTAGCCCCGCTACGCGGGGCTCCTATTTCTGTCTATAGGGTTTAAAGTAGCCTAACCTAACCTAACGTCGGGGTGCCCCAAGGGAGGGAGGGGGCCCCCAAGAAAAAAATTTCTAAGTCTTTTTTCCTCAGTGCCCCGTTACGTATACTCCAACCAAATTTTTGATAGAAAAACCCAACTACGATATACTCGACTCGGGAATCGAACCCAGGACCTCATGCTCAGCAGTTGCGATTGCGATTGCGATTACAAGACCAAAGAAAGTCTCAATATAAATCAAATCAATTTGCGAGTAACAGGTGTAAAGAATCAAGACAATCAAATTACTTTGTAACAATTTGTACCTCATATCTCTCAGACACAAAAAGCGTGGGAGCCACAATAAAGTTTGACACAATTCCGTTACTCCAATCCTTTCGGTCGTCGTCGGCTTCCTTCCGCCAGTTTCTTACTTCGACGGCACGGAATTAATACAGACAGAATGCCGGGCAAATACAATCGGTGAAAAAGCAAGCACACATAGACACGCGTATTCGGAACAAATCTGCCACACTATGTACGACTATCACAACTCTTGAAAGCCAAAATTCACAGTGTCAAACTGCCGAATATCAGAAAACGCTAAGGCAATGCAGCTTGACGATCTCAGGAGAAACGATTTATCTGCTTTGGATCGTGCAATGAAACTAATCAGCAAATAGTAGCGAAGGAGTAAGAAGAAACGTGAAAATCTCTTTCGCATACCTAGTAAGGTGGAAGTATACAAACGCTTAGCGCATGCTCCTAGCAAACTATCATCATCAACATCCACCTACCTTTTTTCCATCTTTTTTGGAGTCAATTTCAGTTTAACCGAATACCAGTATAACGGAATAACAATATCTTACATTGAGCTACTGCTATCTGTTCTACAAAACCCTGTCACTGGCTAAACCCTTGCACACAAACACATGGCCATATTAACTTATTTGTTACTTGTTCAGTTACATTACTCACCAACAATGTCAAAACACATTTGCCACTGGCATTTGTTCGACAGTTTGGTTTTCATAAGACCCGGCTTTCTGTTCCTATTTACTCTGTGTCTACGACTTGTGAAGATATTACCTCGTTCAGGTAGTCGAAGCTATTCGGATTATTTGGAGCACTCTGTGCGTTCGAGTATTTATATCTGAGTGTAGATTCTCATACAGTTGAAGTATTTTAGGAGTGGATGTAATCTTCATGTGTGTGGAGTTAATCCTGGCTGTTTCTGACTATAAGGCTGGAATATAATAATACTAGCCTACTTTTGTCGCACAGCTGGGCAAAGACCTCTTCTCAAACAAAAATGGCATTGAGCATGAATTGTCAACAGTTTTTGAACTAATTAATTCTTTCAACTTGATTTCATACATAACACACACGTAAACTTTAAATTGAATATGGTATATTGGTTCTGAAAATGATACTAACAAAATTAGCAGACATAAAGTAAAACTAAAATTAAAAGCTTGTAAAAACACTGACATCATCTGCCTAGCCATATCCCAACTATTTTGAAGTCAGATTTCAGTCTGACCGGATGCAGCTGAATACTAGTATTATATGGCTCGACTGCCTATCTGACCTCCATAACCCAGTTAGTCCTGGGTAATACGATACCCCTAGGTAAGACTGGTTGTCAGACTTTTGGGCCACTGAACTACCTATAGCCACTGTCAAAGATCTACAAATAACAGCCGGAACCAACGGCTTAACTTACTTTCATAGGAATGGAGGAAACTCGATATGTAATGGATTGTCACCCATCCAAGGACCAACCATGACACTTGCGGCTGTTACTATTTAGCCAGGAGCTTCTCCTCCGCTTCTCCTTCTTCTTAACGTGTCTAGGGCAAATTTTCATTAAATATATTTACAGTCATATGAGCATAACACCTGCGCACTTGAAGGTCTTATAACTGCATCAGCGAGCTTCTCCTTGTAAAATTGGTAACACTGTAATGTTTAGTATTTAGCACGGTAGCCTTTTAAAGAAAGTCTTCTTCCTCGGCTGCAAAATATCAATCACAGTTTATTTATTTATTTATTTATTTAAACTTCATGTACAATAGTGACATAGGCGGACTTAATGCCACAAGGCATTCTCTACCAGTCAACCTTTGGGTTAAATAAGAAAACATTGTGATAGGGTACAAAATAAATATATAAAAATAACTTCTTGCTATCGAAAATTTATAGCACTTATAATGATACTAATACTTATATACAAATAAAATAAACTAATACATATTTTAACAAATATCAAAATTAAAAACGAGATACCTAATAATAATTACCATGACTCGACTTCTAATAGAGAGAGAGCTATTTATTCTGACTTAAATAGTGGTTACGCACTTTTCTTTTAAAACTGAATTTGCTTTCAGCTTTTTTAATGCCAAAAGGTAGCGCGTTCCAGAGCTTTATAGTAGAGATAGCGTAAGAATTTGACATAAATCCAGTGCGGTGTGAAGGAATTTGGAGAAGTAGATTCTTGGAAGCTCGAAGGTTACGACTGTGAGAACTGCTCAACACTTTGAAATAAGTTTTTAGGTAATCAGGAGCACATTGATCGTTCATAATCGTGAAGAGCATGCAGAGAGATCTGACGGATCTCCTGAGTCGGATAGGCAACCATTTAAGCTGAGAATGGAAGGAAGAAACGTGATCGTATTTACGAAGGCCAAAAACAAAGCGAATACAATTGTTGAAAAGACGATCCAATTTATTTAGAAGTTCTTGGGAAAGATCAGAATAACAAACATCAGCATAGTCGATGATGGGGAGCACAAGTGACTGGACCAACGTGAGTTTGGTGCTAGATGGGAGGAAAGGCTTGAATCTATAGAGAGACCGCAGTGAGAACGTGACTTTCTGACTCACCTGAGCCACGTGTTTATTCCAACTTAAACTGCTGTTAATGTATAGACCCAAGTCTTTTACGTGAGGTGAAAGAGAAATGACGGAGTTCTCGTACATTAGTGGCATAAGTTGGCTAGTGTTCACATTTCTCAAATAGTAAGAACTACCAATGAGGATGGCTTGACATTTCCCAACGTTAACAGAAACCCCGAATTTGCCAGACCATTCTTCGATAGTTCGAAGATCAGCATTGAATGATGAAATGCAACTGTCAAGGTTGGCAATGTCTGACTGAGCGTATAGTTGTAAGTCATCAGCGTACAGATGGTAAGAATATTTGAGGACAGCAGTAATGGAGTTTATAAATAATGAGAATAAGAGAGGAGAGAGTATACCGCCTTATGGAACACCAGTTACCAGGTCGCACCAGTCAGAGCAATCCTGATCAGCGCGCACCGCCTGTTGGCGACCACGAAGATATGATGAAAACCAATCACGTGACAACGAAGAGACTCCAATTTGAGACAGTATGGCCAGGAGAATGTCGTGATCAACGGTGTTAAAAGCATTGGAAAAGTCTATTAAAACCAAGACCGTTAATCTCGAATTCTCCAGGCCATCCCTTATGTCTTCAGTAACTTTAAGCAGAGCTGTGGCTGTGCTGTGGCCAGGCCGAAAACCGGATTGGAAACTGGACAAAAGGTTATTCTTAAATACATAGGAAGATATTTGATTAAGAGCAACCGCTTCCAGGATCTTAGAAAGGAAAGGGAGAATGGAGATCGGCCTGAAGTGATTAGCTAGACTAGGGTTGGAAATTTTAGGGAGAGGGATAATATAAGCCTTACGCCACAATGCAGGAAAAACACCAGTCTGCAGAGATGAATTGATGATGTGCGTAATAATTGGAATTAAGTTCTCAATCATAAAAGATAGCATAGTTCGACTGACCCCATCACAGCCCACAGCCTTAGACTTAATTGAAGTAAAATATTTAAGGACCTCAACGTTAGTCACGGGGGAGAAAGAAAAAGAGTCAGTAGGAAACATTGACTTGGAAGTAATATCAAGGATAGTTCTATTCTTAACGTCGACTGCAAGCGTAGCAGACGTTGAAAAATGTTTATTAAGAACGTTTAAAGGCAGATTAAGAGATACAATACTAGAGGGGGACTTTGTTATGCCAAGTGATTTGAGAAACTTCTAAATATCAGCCGGTGAAGAATTGAGGACATTTTCACAAATGTATCGGCGTTTTGATGATCTTACCATCTGGTTGCAGCGGTTTCTAGCCAACTTGTACAGGTTTCAGTTCTCGTCACTGCGGTCCCGCCGCGGGCTTTTAGAAGATATATCTTCTAAAAGCCCGGTCACGTCGTCTCTTTGCCATCCAAACTCCAGGGGTAATCCATGGAGCTGGGGAGCGCTTGGCGCGAACAACCCTCAGTGGCGCATGCGTGTCAATGAGCTGGAGAACATATTTGTTAAATATTTCCACTTTCTGGTCCACTGATAATGACTGGGCAATATCGACCCAATCAAGAGATTGAGTTTCACTTTGTCTAATCTTACGAAATTCCGGATAAAAACAATAGCAGGCCGCTGCTTTGGGGGTTTAATTTTGTAAGACAGATAAATCAGGTCGTGTCTGGATAAACCAGGCGCAGCGATCTGACCATGGTTGGCAAGGAGATCCATAGAAGACGCAAGCATGAGATCGAGCCAGGAATCACTTGAGTCAAAGTTATGATGAGTCGGACTAAGTTTAAGAAGTGACAGACTCGACGACTCCAGGATCACACTCAGCCTACGTGATCTAGTGTTATCCTTCAAGAGGTCAGTGTTAAAATTACCCATGACTATGAGATGTTTGTGCTCTGAGGAAACAGATTCGAAGAGAGATTCTAGGGTGGAGAAGTAATCTATAGCAGGTGGGCAGTAAACAACTCCAAGAACGGCCTTAACCCCTTTAACAACAATTTCAAGAAATAAGTATTCAGGGTTGCCATTATAAATTGGGGATGAAGAAGATAAGATTTTGTAGGGGATATCACTGCGCAGGTAAATGGCAACACCCCCAGCTCTTTTCCCTGTTCGATCATTCCGAATTAAAATAAAGCCAGGTAGACCCTACAGGTTAGAGGAAAGTTCAGGTTTTAGCCAACTTTCGGATACTAAAACAGCATGCAAAGTGACGTCAGAAAATAAATCCAATAACTCAGAATGGTGCTGAGGAATGCTGAGCATTGACATGACATACATGAAAACACTTGTTAAATCGCTGGCACTCACTACTCAGAAAGCTATTCACGGACAGAGAATCGTCAAGAGTTGAAAAAGATTTGGAAGAACATGAATAAAAAGAGTCGTCGTCAGACATAATTATTGTAAAGTTAATAAAATAAATATAATATACGCAAACAAATAATAAATAATACGACTTTAAATGTAAAATGAAATTCAGAATTAATTGCATAACCTGCCGGCAGACTGTTGACAACATAAATCTAAAACTAATGCGTGTTTCCGAACGTAACCGAATCAAGACGCCGTAGACAGTGACACTGACAAGTAAGTGACATTACAGGTACACAATAATGACTGTCTATAGCAAAGAAAATATAAAACTAAGTAAATAAAAAGCCGGTACACGAATAAAGTTACCGTGACGTGTTCCTACCAATATCGGCGAACAGAAAACTAGCTATATGGATATTAACACGACAAAAAGGAAACAGAATTATGAGAGTAAAACTAAACAAACCCAGTTACTTTTTCCTTGCTAAGCGCCTTGACCGAGTGTGAGCCTGCGCCGGCGCCGGGCTTGTATTATTCGAGCCAGGGTTGGAATCCGGAGGAGCCACTTGATCCAGCGACTTGCCATGCTCAGCTCCCAGCGCGATGAGTTCCTCAACAGTGAAGACCCGACGACGTTTGCCATTAGGGAGCTTGACAATTTAGAAATACCGAAAATATGGCTACATATTTCGTATTTGACTGGTAGCTCTAGCTAAATGAAAACAAAAATCCGTATCAACATCATCAGCCAAGCCTTTTCCCAACTCTGTTGCTGAGTAACACTATATAAAGTGTAAACGGACTCTTCACGAAGCCGTCAACAAAGCATTCTGTACATCAAACCAAGTAATTCTATGCAAAATATTATGCTGGGAAACGACTTTTTGGGGTGAAAAATTACGTGTTACGGTAGGACTTCGTGAAATGCACTCAAAACATTGTGTTGATGGATGCACTGAACAGTACGGGGGTGGTAGAGGTATGTGGGTCGTCGTCGTCAGCTGCGGTTGCTGGTGGAACCGCGCCCGCGAACTAACCTGCTGCGCGAGGCGCCGCTCACGAGCGCGCTCCGCTCTCTAAACCTCATTGCTGAGGACTTAGACTTATTCTGTAGCACTTAGAATTCACAAGAACAGCTACGTATATAATTTATATGTTAATAAATAACTGTTAAAATTTTAAGTGTACAATATCGCATTGTGTCTAGCCTGTAAAGATAATTGTATGTTTGGAGTAAATAAATAAATAAATTAAAGTAATAAAAAGGCTTTAAAGTGTGGTCTAGAACAAAAAAAAAATATCGCAATGGCGGGGAGAACAATCTGTGTCTACATTTCTAATCCTACTTTCCTCTCGCAGGTCTGTTGGAAGAGATTTCGTATGAAATAAGCAGTACCTTTGTGCTCTTCTGTCTTAATGTAATGTCTTGTTAAGTATTTTGTGTGTACATAAATAATAATAACAATCGCCTTTCGGCTTCGTAAAGGATATTTTTACACCCATTATAAAGTCTGCAGTGCCAAGGGTTCTTGGCGTTGCGGGACTGTTCGAAAGAGATACCGTGGCCCTGGAACACAAAGGGCAAAGAAGGAACATGGATGGGTTTTAGTCAGTACAAGTCTGACACTCCCTTCCGCTCCGCCCAGAGTGGGGGGGGTCATATGATGATTTACCATCCGGAAAACAAAAAAAAAGGGTTCTTGGCAATGCAGACTTTCGAGCCTCTGATTACCCAAAACGACTGTTGAAGATCTCCAAACTTCTTCGGATCTTCTTCTTTTTTCTTCTTAGGTCGTCGTCGTAGTCTTTGTTTTGGTGAGTCGTCTCGTCGTCATCGTCTCTCGACTTCACTTATTTGCCCAGTATTAAGGGCTTGCAGTTTATAATGGACGGCAGAGGAGAGGGGAGGAATATATCCAACAGTGGTTGATTCCAGGCCGAAATTATGAAAGAAAAGAAAGAAAATACATTTATTTCGCACACGTGCACGCATTATAAAAAATAAATAAAACAAAACCAAAATATAAACAAAAAACTCAAATAAAAAAAAAATGTAACACTATGTGACTCACGGCTGCGCCAAATTGGCCCAGTTCATCTAAATGCCGAAAATCTAGTGCCCGACGCTGGTGATGATGAATGGACGGCTAGTGATCACCCATCTACGGAACGACCTCAGAAAACGTTAAGATCGATCCGTGCGGTCATTATTATTTATCCGCGAGCCGGTAATTTCTATATTTTATCTTGTCAGCATTGTTTGAATTTTCCCTATCAGTAAATTTCAAAACATTATTTTAGCAGATTATTTGGTTGAACGAGGCTTAGGAGATAAGCGTAACCATGAAATATTAATTAATAATTTATTACGATGTTGATGGTACACAAATTAATATCGCCTTGTTTTTTATTTACTTAATAACGTAGAAACTTTTTTTTAATGGCGGAGTTTGATGTGCATTTTGAATAATAGTTTGAAATATCGTTGTAAAAGATTTTAATTTTTCAATCAGTCACTTAAAGCCAGCTCGTGTCTTCTTTTTTATATTAAGCCCATGACCATAAACATATTTCTGTGCACAGCCTAGGTGGTAGATAACATAATTATAAGACATGTTTTTGCTCCACGACATATTTTTTTTACATTTCGTATCCTCTTACGTCTATAAGCCAAAAAGAGAGTACTACGCTACTTCATAAAATATTGTTATCGCATTGTTAGGAGGTTCTTTTCTCTGGAGCCGGTAGCTTGCTACAATTTTTATGTTTTTATATTATTATTTTTTAGGACATAATTAAAAATGTATAAATTTTGCAACACGTTTTCTTCTTCCATTCTGCCCTGTCAGACATCACGGCATCATTTACTTCTTTCTCTTTCATGTCATTCCTTACAATTGTGTAAGGAATGACATCCATTCATCTTTTCTTTAAATTTGTGAAGAAATAAATAATAATAATTCATTATTATTTCCTTTATTTATTTTTATACAAATCTTCTACATTTTTAAATATTTCATAAACTAAAAACAATAAAAAAAAACATTTAAAAATATAAAAAATTGTAGCCCACCGGTATCGGGAACAGGGTCCAAGCTACCGGCGGTCAGGGCTCCAGAGAGAGGAACCTCCTAACAATACGAGCCGTGTCCAGGAGCACCGCTTTCTGAATCAAACCCTTGATCCAGCTGCCTAACGAGAGCCTCCTCAGGTATTGGTCGAGGCTCTTGGCAATTAAGCCATGGGCTGATACAACTATCGGCACAATGATCGCTGAGTCCACATCCCACATGTCGACAACCTCGCGAGCCAAGTCAAGATACTTGATTTGCTTATCTTTCTCGGCTTTCACGAGGTTCTCATCATGCGGGACAGTTATGTCTACAATCATTGCGCGCCGCTCTGACCGATCCACCACCACTATATCAGGTTTATTGGCTACAATAGTCCTGTCAGTGATGATGGATCGATCCCAGTACAATGTGATACTGCTATTTTCGAGAACTGGGTCGGGCACATACTTATAGTACGGTACTTCCGATTCCACAAGGTTGTATTTTAGAGCAAGTTGCTGATGGATAATCCTGGCTACAAGGTTGTGTCTATGCAAGTACTCTCCGTTAGCCAGACGAGAACACCCGGAGATAATGTGACGGATTGATTCGCCTGGACGGTGGCATGCCCGACATATGTCAACCGTACCGTCCTTCACAATAAATCTCCGGTAGTTATTCGTCATCATAACTTCATCCATAATTGCACAGACAAAACCTTCGGTTTCTCCGAAGAGGTCCCCGGAACGTAGCCAGGCTACGGACGCTGATAGGTCTACATCGGGCCCATGCAGGGCCCGGAAAAAGCGTCCGTGAAGCTCCTTACTCTGCCATACCTCCATGCGGTCGTTAGTGTCAAGCACTACAGGTTTGCGCCAGTTCTCTTTAGCCAAGGAGAGCGGGGTGAGCCCCTTGTCCACCGCGACCACATCTCGATGCATCCCCACGTCGGTTTCAAGGAAATATTCCCTGAGACTGCATATCTCGCGATTGTGGAGAGTCTTAGCGTTTAAAAAGCCTCGACCCCCACACCTCCGCGGGATATACAGTCTCATAACAGAAGAACGCGGGTGATGCATTCGATATGCCGTCAACAATGTACGGACCCTCCTATCCAGGGCGTCTAGTTCTGTCTGAGTCCATTTGAGTATGCCGAAAGAATACATCAAAACCGGCATGACCCAACCGTTGAAGGCACGCACCTTATTGCCGCCTGATAAAAGACTATTAAATACTTTTTTCAGACGGCCAAAGAAGCGCTCCTTCAACGATTGCTTCATGTCAGCAACATTGATGCCCAGCGCTTCCGACATACCCAAATACTTATAGGTTTCAGTTGCTGAGAGGGATCTAAGATTTATGGAATCCGAGAGCTGGGTTCCCACAGATTCCACAATCTCCCCTCGCTTTACATGCATGACCGCACATTTGTCCACACCAAATTCCATCCTGATGGCGCTACTGAAAGTTTCAGTTACTTTCAGTAGCTCCATCAGTTGCAAATCGTTGGGGGCTAAGAGTTTCAGGTCATCCATGTAAAGGAGGTGAGATATAACTTGACCACCTCTCCTCAACCGATAGCCTAGACCTGAATCCTCCAGCAGCGTGCTAAGAGGATTCAAGGCTAAGCAGAACCAAAGCGGACTCAAACTATCGCCCTGAAATATACCTCGCTCTATCCTTATCGGCTCGCTATTCCTCTGGATTTGCCGACATCCTGGATAGCGAAGGACCGTCCTCCATTGCCCCATACATGACATCAGGAAGGTGCGCAGAGTTGCATCAATTTTATACAGCTCTAGCACCCTCATGAGCCATGTATGTGGCACCGAGTCATAGGCCTTCTTATAGTCTATCCAACATGTCGACAGATCCTTTCGGGAACGGCGAACCTGTTGACTAATGGCCATATCAATGAGGAGTAGCTCCTTAGTACCGCGGGACCCGTTCCTACATCCATTTTGAGAAGCGGACATTACAGAATAATTCATTTATTATTATTGTTTTTTCTTCCTATCCCCGTCCTTATTCTGGCCACAGGGCACTAACAAAAAAATACCACTCAATTTTAACAAAAGCAACCACAAAACCATCCACAAAACCTCCATATTTTTCATTTATCCACAAAATACTTTCCCATTCAAATCACTTAAACGTCAAACTTGGTTATTCCTCTTACCCCTTTAAAAATAGGCACGTACGATGGGCTATTTTATCGCGGTCCCTACCCAACAAGCAATTTAAGATAATCTACTTGCCTACGAGCCGGACTGAAGTTATTTACAATCAATTTCCTTGGCTATTAGAGGCTTGAATAAATGTTATGCACGTAACGTGGAGGCTCTGTTAGTTATTGTGTGAGGGAACTACATAATATGTATTATAAAGTAGATAGGCCTGTTTAATTTGTTTTTAAAAGGGGATTTGTGGATTAGGTAAAATTGAGAATGAGTGTATTAGAGGGAGCTATATACAACATTATTTTTAGTATATGCGAAACCTGAATATAGTTTGTTCAGAATAAGTAACTGAATCGATTTAAATAATTTTTAATCGCGCGCGGGTGCGCCGCGTGGTGACCACGATTTTGTGCGGACAACCAGGTAACAGAACAAGCTTATAACTTTGTGATTTTTCCCTTCGGACCGTCGGACTGCCAAGTCATATAGGTCTAGAGTTCTAAGAACCCAAGGCACGCACCTTGATTTTTTGGATTCATGTGCGTTTTGTATAATTATCAATTGCTTCGGTTAATGAAAGCATCATGAGGAAACCTGCATTTCTGAGAGATATTTCTTGACGGCATGTTATGCCAAGTCGGAGGCCCATGGGTGGAGTAAAAACTGACACCAGGTTTGGCACTAACCACACCATAAAAGAAAGAGAGGAAGCTTATAAGTAGCTATTGGTCATCTGAATATGGACATTTGGACAAACTTTATATTTCAAGTCCAGTTGAAAACCAGCGTCGGGCAGTTTGCTGTACTGGGACTATTTGGCGCAGCCACACACAATGATTTTTTTTTGTTCAGATTGAAGATTTTTATTTTTATTTATTTGTGGTGTGCACTTGTTCTTTTTTTTTTCTTCGTTATTGGCCCTGTTATTATTAAAATTAAAAAAAAAACAGCCAAGTGCATGTCGTCATCACGAACTGTGGAAGGTTCTGTAATAAAATGGCTGTGTCGAATAGACAGACAGACGGACGAACAAAAAAAAAACAAAACAGACAAAAACAAGACAAAAACAAAACAAAATCAAGACAAAATTAGGTTATTAATTAGGTTACAGAAAACTACTAGAATGGTATAACAATAAGAGAGATACAGAACGAAGGCATGTCGATGATCGACTAAAACAACGACGAAAAAAAAACAAATGAGCATTCATAGAACTGAAAATCTCAAATCTAAAAATTTGAAACTAAGTTACCTAAATTCCTGTAAACCGTTGGTAGAATTCGAAAATGGAAAATTCTCAGAAAAACCGCATTGCGTTGGCGACTATTGAAATTCACGACACAAAGAATCTTGTGTGGACATAGTCAAGTTTGAGCTATCTAGTAAGATAAAAAGAAAGAATGAATTTTTTTTTTGTAATATTTGAATATTACTTGTATAATAAAATATATTATATTCTATTTGGCATTCAACAACGTAGATTTCATCCCGAAACGTTAAAATTATAATTATCTCCACGTCTACCATGTGCGTTAGCGTGGCTTTAAGAAGATATTGTATTTTTATTTAAAACTAGCTTCCACCCGCAGTTTTGCCCGCGTAATATATTAGGTCTTTAAGTATGAAATTGAAGATTTGTATGAAATTATTAAAAACAAAAATTTTTGTATTTTTATTTTATTTTCGCTTATCTAGCTTTTATATCTTTCCGATTTGACGCAAGTGCTTCAATATCGTTTAGACACTAACTCCAAGGCCCGCAGCAAGCTCAGCCGTAGATCGAGTTGGATCCGTATCCACTACCGCCTTCAATTCGGCGTTGTCGACAATGGTTACCGGCCGACCGCGAGGCTCATTCTTCAACTCAAAATTTCCAGATTTAAAACGATTGAACCAATAACGGACCGTGTTTATGCAAGCAGTGTTAGGCCCGTACACGTCGCTAATGTTTCGTGTTGTTTGCGCAGCGGTATGTCCACGTAGGAACTCGTATTCGAAAATTGTACGAATTTTCAGTTTATCCATGGCGCCAAAAACTACCACAATTTCACAAAAACAAAAAACTATCTAAAAACAAATGACTGAATTTGACATTAAAAGAACACGGCTTTCGAATAAAATTTATTTGAATTTCGAATTGCTCGCCAATCCACAGATAATTAAATCTGAAAATGCTGGTTATTAAATCTCCAATTACATAGGTAAAGACCTATTATTATATATAAATTATAAATAATTTGTTATTCTGATAATCTTTACCTCTTTTGTCTAAAGGTTGCAAGCGCAACTGCTAAGCATTAGGTCCTGGGTTTGATTCCTGGATCGGGCAAAGTGTTATTGGGTTTTTCCATCGGAAATTTCTCAGTAGCAGACAAGGAGTCTGGATTTGTTCCCGGCTGATGGCAATAGGATCGCCCCTATTATATGGGACTTAAATATAACTAGCGAACATTTCGCCTTGGGGTGTACTGTATATGCATAATTACTTCATACTCATATTAGATAAAAACAAACATAAGCTTACCAATAATACATACATAAGCGGAAATCCATAGAAAACATATTATAAAGGTGATACGTTCTCAGCAGACAGATGTCAGTCTGCAGAGGACGTATGACCTTTATTTATTTTTTATTTTTTTTTTATTGGAAATCATCAAATGACCCCCCCACTCTGGGCGGAGCGGAAGGGAGTGTCAGACTTGTACTGACTAAAACCCATCCATGTTCCTTCTTTGCCCTTTGTGTTCCAGGGCCACGGTGTCTCTTTCGAACAGTCCCGCAGCTCTGGCAGGCATCGGCCCATGCGGACCCCTACTCGGTTGCTGACATCTCTTTGAGGCGCGCGTGGCACACGAACGCGCCGTCGACACGGCAGGACGTATGACCTTCACTTCAACATCATAATCCTATATCAACATTGTTATTTTTCCACAAATATTTTGATTGAGCCTCACGAATTGATTTCGTGTTCTGGGAACTTTTGGCAATTCAAATACACTTACGAAACTTCTTCTATTATGTATTATTGAGATAGTACGTAGAAAATGGTAACTAGTTTCCCAGGTAAACGCTGCTGAGGTTCAATGGCAGAAAATGCCTCACAGTCCGCCTTTGTACAGTATTTTTTTAACCGACTTCCAAAAAAGAGGAGCCCCCTCATATTTCATAACTCCGACATTTATGAACCGATTATTTTGTAAAAATCTTTTTTATGTGAAAGGATTGGTCCCGATTGGTCCCATAGAAATTTCAGCAAAATCGGTTCAGTACTTTGTTTTTATTTCTTCTTGGCCTATGTTGATATGATGTTCCTTAACAACATCTAATATTACAATGTACAAATTATTAATCTATAACTAAACAAGGTAAAAAAAATTGTTTTTTTTTTTATTGTACTCGTGCATAAATTCCGAATAAATACAATGCTGTGTTTACTATAAGAGTATTATTTCTATTGACTTCCAAGTCATGCCCACCTACAGTTGCCTCTATTTATTATTCTCCTCTTTCTATAACCGAAAACCCTCCTGAATATAAAACTACGCCATTATTCCGAACTACACTGTCTTTCAATCTACCCGCATTACATATTCATTGTATAACACATCCACTGAATCCTAGTCCTTTAAAAACGTTCCAAGTCACGAACATGCATCCAAGCAGGCGGCCATGTAAACGATTTAGCTTCAAGTCTTGCAGCAAATAGCCTTGTATCAAAACACGTAATAGGTGTACTAAGAAAACAAGTCGTAGACCGTGCTCTACTACCTTATATACCATCACGCCTCTTAACCCGAAACGTTAGGCAGAGGTGTACTTCTATTACGAGCAGTAAGTCGTGGGTTCGAACCCAGCCAGGCGCATTACTTTGTGTAAGTCATTTCATCACCACTGCTCTCAAAACGGTGAAAGAAAACATCGTGAGGAAACCGGCATGTCCTAGAACCAAAAATTCGAACACATGTGACATCTACCAACCCGCACTGGTCCCGCGTGGTGGATTATAGCCCATTCCCTCTCATAGAGAGGCCTGCGTCCCAGCAGTGGGAACATTAATAGGCTGAGTATACTTATGCTATGCTTGTCGAACCCAAGACTAGAAAAATCAGAGGTCTTGAGCTCTGATTTTTCAGATTCATGTGCGTATTTTATAATTTTCTTACTTCGGTGAAGGGAAACATCGTGAGAAAACCAAACAATCATAACTATGATTTCTCGACGGCATTTTAAGCCACGTCAGTGACCCTTGGGCGGTATAAAAACTCAGAGTTTTTTTATCGCCAAACGAAAAAAAAACATCAGTTATATTTAATTTCCAGGTAAATAAGAAGCTTACTGCCAACAACTGGGTACTGGTCCTGGCTGCTACTGAGAAATCGGTGATAAAAAATACAATAGCACTATGCAAATCGCAACTTAAATGCAAATACTTCGCAGTTCTCGTCAAAGATATTTTATTTCTAATGATTTGTTTGGACTGTACGTGTACACTTCAATATAGTTAGTTTATTTAGTGTAAATGTGGTGCTGTTCTACAAACGATGGGGCACTTAATATCGTGTCCTGCGTGTCCTGTTGTTTGTTCACTACAGGAACTGATGGACGCTACCGAAAGCGTCAAACTAGTAGCTCAGTTCTGGGCTGACACAATTTAGATTGCCATCGCCACGCTAAGAAGAAGATAGTTTCATGTATGAAGTAAGCGATAAAAACAAATTGAAATTTTAAGATACTTGTAAATAAGATGAATTTTTCATAGAGAGCCTCTAAAATCTTAACTGATGTTTTGAAAACGCTTCTTTAAAATAACAAAATGAAAATAAAAACTTTAGACGTAGTTAAAATCAACGCCAAAGACAGCAAGTCTATAAAACATTACCCACACTTTTCTAAAGTTCATAGACATAAAAGCTGTCAGTAAAAATCTTAAGATTTCAGCAATAACTGTATGAACATAAAGTTTACTATCATAGCCGTATACAAATGTTAGACTATTCTATGCATACTAATTTTATTGGTTGAAATTTACGATTCGACGCGGCATAGGTAAGACAATAATAATAATTCATATTTCTCGTAATGTCTGGCTGTCGTAAAATATAGTCAGTGCTATATACAAGCGATGTCAACATTTTAATGGCCCGTGTAAAATGTTTTATCCAAGGGCAGACATTTGCTTTTTTTCTTTTGTATTTTGGGTGTTTTTTCGAGGAACCTTGGCATTGACTTTGAGATGACATTTACAAAAGCAAAGCTTGTACACGTCATGTTTAATAAAAAAAAATTATCAATCGTATTTTGTGAATGGAATGTTGGAAAGTCTGACAACCAGTCTTAATAAGGGGTATCGTATTACCTGGTACTAACTAGGTTGTGGAGGTCAGATAGGCAGTCGCTCCATGTAAAAAAAACTGGTATTCAGCTGCATCCGGTTAGACTGGAAGCCGACCCCAACATGTTGGGAAAAGAAAGAAAGAAAAAGTATTTATTAGACTCACACAGGACAAAACAAAAAAAAAATGGTGAATTCACAATAAAACAAAAATTATAAAAAAAGTAAACATAAAAAAAGATAAAACAAATTAAATTGGTCCTGTACGAGGCCAAAAGGCCCTATCTCAGAAGGGAGCGTGGTACATTTTTAAAAAAAAAGCTCGGCAGTTGATGACTGTAGAAACTATCTAATCCGTACTCCATAGTAATACCTATTTCAATGCGAAATTAAGTATGACTATAACTTGTTTACGCCTAAACCACAGACAGGTAGTCTGGGGCCCGAGGCTCTACTAAAAACAAACGTAACGTAAATACGTCAATTTTAAAATTAAAAATACTAATATTTTTCACATAATACAATATTCTTATAGTTTTAATAATTTATTTATATCTATGGATGATACTGATTGTACTTGTTGTAAATAATTGAACTAAAGTGCTATAGGTTATTTGTATTTTAGATTCAAAAATCGACATATTAACGTTACGTTTACACCGCACTCGTGCCAAGGATACTTTTCATATCGATTATAGGTATGTTTCCATGGAATAATTTTGATCTCCACACAAACGATCCCGCAAATAAAAGAAAATGTTTCATAAAACCAGAATGAACATACATTTAAAAGTAAATAGCACAAACAGTCCCCCAAAAAAACAAAGTCTTCAGCCAAAAACTTCACATAACCAAAACTACCGTCAATAAACATTACCAAAGGGTTGTCCGAATTTTTATTACCCTTATAGACAACCCAAGTATCCACTACGGACCATGCCAGTAACCATAAGCCATAGACGTTATCGTTCGCGTGTTTCGCTTTTCGTTTTGACGGCACAACCCTGATATAGAACCCTACTAAGGCACTCCACTTTCATAGATTTTATTATACAGTCACTATGGCAGAAGGTAGGTTAGTAATGCACAGCCTTGTTGGTTTATTCACAAGTGCTACTGTTGAGCATGAGGTCCTGGTCTCCATTTTCAGGTCGAGCATAGTGTTATTGTATTTTTTATCACCGATTTCTCAGTAGCAGCCAGGACCAGTACCCAGTTGTTGGCAGTAAGCTTCTTATTTACCTGGAAATTAAATATAACTGATGTTTTTTTATCGCCAAACGAAAAAAAAACATCAGTTATATTTAATTTCCAGGTAAATAAGAAGCTTACTGCCAACAACTGGGTACTGGTCCTGGCTGCTACTGAGAAATCGGTGATAAAAAATACAATAACACTATGCTCGACCTGAAAATGGAGACCAGGACCTCATGCTCAACAGTAGCACTTGTGAATAAACCAACAAGGCTGTGCATTACTAACCTACCTTCTGCCATAGTGACTGTATAATAAAATCTATGAAAGTGGAGTGCCTTAGTAGGGTTCTATATCAGGGTTGTGCCGTCAAAACGAAAAGCGAAACACGCGAACGATAACGTCTATGGCTTATGGTTACTGGCATGGTCCGTAGTGGATACTTGGGTTGTCTATAAGGGTAATAAAAATTCGGACAACCCTTTGGTAATGTTTATTGACGGTAGTTTTGGTTATGTGAAGTTTTTGGCTGAAGACTTTGTTTTTTTGGGGGACTGTTTGTGCTATTTACTTTTAAATGTATGTTCATTCTGGTTTTATGAAACATTTTCTTTTATTTGCGGGATCGTTTGTGTGGAGATCAAAATTATTCCATGGAAACATACCTATAATCGATATGAAAAGTATCCTTGGCACGAGTGCGGTGTAAACGTAACGTTAATATGTCGATTTTTGAATCTAAAATACAAATAACCTATAGCACTTTAGTTCAATTATTTACAACAAGTACAATCAGTATCATCCATAGATATAAATAAATTATTAAAACTATAAGAATATTGTATTATGTGAAAAATATTAGTATTTTTAATTTTAAAATTGACGTATTTACGTTACGTTTGTTTTTAGTAGAGCCTCGGGCCCCAGACTACCTGTCTGTGGTTTAGGCGTAAACAAGTTATAGTCATACTTAATTTCGCATTGAAATAGGTATTACTATGGAGTACGGATTAGATAGTTTCTACAGTCATCAACTGCCGAGCTTTTTTTTTAAAAATGTACCACGCTCCCTTCTGAGATAGGGCCTTTTGGCCTCGTACAGGACCAATTTAATTTGTTTTATCTTTTTTTATGTTTACTTTTTTTATAATTTTTGTTTTATTGTGAATTCACCATTTTTTTTTTGTTTTGTCCTGTGTGAGTCTAATAAATACTTTTTCTTTCTTTCTTTTCCCAACATGTTGGGGTCGGCTTCCAGTCTAACCGGATGCAGCTGAATACCAGTTTTTTTTACATGGAGCGACTGCCTATCTGACCTCCACAACCTAGTTAGTACCAGGTAATACGATACCCCTTATTAAGACTGGTTGTCAGACTTTCCAACATTCCATTCACAAAATACGATTGATAATTTTTTTTTATTAAACATGACGTGTACAAGCTTTGCTTTTGTAAATGTCATCTCAAAGTCAATGCCAAGGTTCCTCGAAAAAACACCCAAAATACAAAAGAAAAAAAGCAAATGTCTGCCCTTGGATAAAACATTTTACACGGGCCATTAAAATGTTGACATCGCTTGTATATAGCACTGACTATATTTTACGACAGCCAGACATTACGAGAAATATGAATTATTATTATTGTCTTACCTATGCCGCGTCGAATCGTAAATTTCAACCAATAAAATTAGTATGCATAGAATAGTCTAACATTTGTATACGGCTATGATAGTAAACTTTATGTTCATACAGTTATTGCTGAAATCTTAAGATTTTTACTGACAGCTTTTATGTCTATGAACTTTAGAAAAGTGTGGGTAATGTTTTATAGACTTGCTGTCTTTGGCGTTGATTTTAACTACGTCTAAAGTTTTTATTTTCATTTTGTTATTTTAAAGAAGCGTTTTCAAAACATCAGTTAAGATTTTAGAGGCTCTCTATGAAAAATTCATCTTATTTACAAGTATCTTAAAATTTCAATTTGTTTTTATCGCTTACTTCATACATGAAACTATCTTCTTCTTAGCGTGGCGATGGCAATCTAAATTGTGTCAGCCCAGAACTGAGCTACTAGTTTGACGCTTTCGGTAGCGTCCATCAGTTCCTGTAGTGAACAAACAACAGGACACGCAGGACACGATATTAAGTGCCCCATCGTTTGTAGAACAGCACCACATTTACACTAAATAAACTAACTATATTGAAGTGTACACGTACAGTCCAAACAAATCATTAGAAATAAAATATCTTTGACGAGAACTGCGAAGTATTTGCATTTAAGTTGCGATTTGCAACTTAAATGCAAATACTTACAATCTACTTACCCTCACCAATAACAGCACACGTTGCCAAAGCCACGTCGCCATGAACTACAGCAATGCGTGCGACCTGAACGATAGACATCCCATTGCATGGCCAACCACCAATTGCATACAACGACGACGGCTCTATATGACTGAAATTGGTTTGTTTGAAAAACAAAACGGATTTTTGTATACGTAAATAAATAATTTCCCGCTTTTGCCCATAAGCATAAGCATAAGCATAATCAGCCTATCAATGTTCCCACTGCTGGGACGCAGGCCTCCTCTTTATGAGAGGGAATGGGCTATAATCCACCACGCGGGCCCAGTGCGGGTTGGTAGATGTCACATGTCTTCGAATTTTTTTGGTTCTAGGACATGCCGGTTTCCGCACGATGTTTTCCTTCACCGTTTTGAGAGCAGTGGTGATGAAATAACTTACACAAAGTAATGCGCCTGGCTGGGTTAGAACCAACGACTTACTGCTCGTAAGTCGGGGTCTCCACCACTGGACCACCGATGCCCATGGGACATCAGAAACTTCAGAACTCCACTTTCTATGATCCTTCCTTCCTTTTTGCCCTCTTCCGCGTACCGGAGTGTGTATATACACACTCTGGTTACGAGTAGGTACTACGCACCTGATCTACATAACATAACATAACATCACGCCTGTTTTCCCTGAAGGGTAAGGTAGAGGTATACCTAATAGTACACCCACATTTAGCCAGTTCTGTTTTAGTTCCATGTAACAGGGGGCGAGCCTATTGTCATCAACCGGGCGCAAATCCAGACTCACCCAATAACACTTTCCCCAATAACACTTTCCCCGACCCGGGAATCGAACCCAGGACCTCATGCTCAGCACTAGACCAACGAGGCTAACACGTTCCTGCTCTTTCTGAATAATATCAGCATTGAAGTCAGTTTTTTTTATCAGGACTGCTTTGGGTTGAAAGTAACTGCTGTTAAGTTCCATAGGGATGTTTTTTTTTTACCACGTAAACGTAATCCTAACAAAACTGTTAAGAACAGTCAGTGCGACTAATGGTATGTTTACTATGGCCATCGGGGTTAACGACCGTAATTATAAAACCTTACTTTTCATTACATTTTGTCCATTAAATTATGTTACTGGACTCACTAAGAAATTGTTGCGTTTCATGCCTAACTAAGGGTTTATTATATTTACGTCCTCACTCGCACATTAAAACCGTTTATGGACTAACATTTTTGTCATAAAACTGCATATCTAGACTATTAAAAGGCACACGCGATACGTTGACACGCCTAGAAAGGTTCATGTAGTCAATGTAATTGAGCTTCTTTTCTATGCAGCCTAGATATCAACTCTGTTTGTCACCTAAAACCAGAGCTGGCCTTTCCAAAGATCGTTATAAGACCCGCGGGGTAATTGCAAGACCCTCCTAGTCCCGATGCTATTATTTTGACAATTCAACGCAAACATGTTTTTGCGTGTTTTTCGTTGTCAAGCAGACGAATTTTTCAAAGTTATGAAGCAATGTAGTCATGCATGTCTCAAATAATTTAGCTCGAAGTCCTTTTTTTTTGGATAGGAAATCATCAAACCCCTCCAACAAACCCCCCCCCCCCCCGCTCTGGGCGGAGTGCAAGGGAGTGTCAAACTTCTACTGACTAAAATCATCGGTATCGGCCCATGCGGACCCCTACTTGATTGCGCGCGTGGAACACAAACGCGCCGTCGACACGGCCTGTCGTCATAAGACGGCCGGACGGCGAACTAGCCCATAACTCGCCGTCCGCAGGCCAGTGCACATAACCTCTTAGCTCCTGATTATGTTTACACATAATGCATCGATGAATCGCTGAATCGCTTCTGTTTTAAAGTTATTGGACAAACACTTAATCTGAAAATAAGGGTTATAGTATTACCCAGTACTAACTGGGTTGTGGACGTCAGATAGGCAGTCGCTCCATGTAAAATACTGATATTCAGCTGCATCCGGTTTGACTGGAAGCCGACCCCAACAAAGTTGGGAAAACGCTAGGTAGATGATGATGATGATGATGACTTAATTTGAAAGTAATTTTGGATTCTGGAATAAAGGAATAAATTGCCAATGGCAAAAATAAAAAAGGTTGGAAAACGTAGGGTAATAATACGTATTTAGATTTATGAATGTACCTTTAATCTATTACACTCATTTTAACAACACACAATCAGTTTGATGAGTTACAGAGTTAACGAGGCCAAATTATGCCATAACCTGAACACCTTTATGATCATTATCTACTACGTAGTCAAAGTAAAAGCATAGTTAAGTATGTCAACTTAATTGCTTAAAAGGTTCTATAATAATATTTTTCTAATAGAAATGATTTAAGTCTTCTTTCGGATGGGTTTCGATCAGTCCTGCAGTCTGATCACAGACGATGAAAAAAATAAAACAATCACTACAAAACAAAAATATGCCAACTACATACTTAACAGCGGCCTAATGCTTCAGTTTTTTTTTTCTCATTCGTCCATATTCGCATGCCCTGTAATACAGCGTCTCGTGTGCCAGCACCGCCATTCTGCGCGAAGATCCGTGCGGAGAGGCGGATGCGGCGCAATTACCGCTCATCCGCGAAGTCGGGCGATGTACATGTTTTAGACATCATCGGATTTCGTACAACTCTCAACCGCACGGACGGACGGTGTCGTGTGAATGTCGCCTAAGACTTTATTAATATCTTTAGGTGATACTTATTGAACAACTGAATTCAGTAAATTTATGCCCTTTTCCCAGTAAAGTAACTACAGACTACCACCTGGTACGATTCTTACACACTCCTTACGTTTCATCCACGTTCAAACATCTGATAACGCACCCACGCATTATTTAACACCCCGGGAATTAAATACTGCAACAGCTAAATAATGACAATGGATAGAACGAGGACGGTGCGACGGTGGCGCGTCACCGTTGTAATGGAAACACCTTTTAACTTATGGCAACTGCATTGTGTGGCGGGCTACATTATTTTGTATAACCTGTTGACAGATAACTGCAAATACAGGAAGTATTTGCAGTTATCTGTTAACAGGTTTAATAGAAATGAAATTAGGCAATGGCGATGTCATCATCTGCCTAGCCTTTTCCCAACTATATTGGGGTTGGCTTCCAGTCTAACCGGATGCAGCTGAATACCAGTATTTTACATGGAGCGACTGCCTATCTGACCTCCTCAACCCAGTTAGTACTGAGCAATACGATATCCCTTGGTAAGACTGGCTGTCAGAGTTTCGGGCTCCTGACTACCTGTTCAAAGACCTACAAATGACAGCCGGGACCAACGGCTTAACGTGCTTTCCGAGGCACGGAGGAAACTCGGTATGTAATGGGTGGTCACCCATCAACAGACCAACCTAGGCAAGCACGGCTTAACCTAAAGATCGATCCGAGCGGCTGTTATTATTTAGCCACGAGTTCCTCGGCAGTAGCGATGTAAAATAGAATAATATTGGCAAAATACTAAGGCCCATGTAAAATAAGATATTTAAAATCTAAGATTTTTACTTTAAACACCTCCACGACCGGGTACTATTCAATCCATCCATCAGCACAATGTTTTGAGTCCTACCGTAAAACGTGATTTATCACCTCAAAAAAAAGTCGTTTCCCAGCAATATTTTTTGCGTAGTTACTTAGTTTGATGTACAGCATGTTTGGTTGACGGCTTCGTGAAGGGTTTGCTTATACCCTTTATAGCTGCTTTTTACCTATGTGTGACAAATAGGTTATAAAACCTTTCCTAGATTTTGGTCTAATACCACAAACGCTGCGCCGAATGAATAGAAACGCTATACGGCTAGGTCCATCATTTAGTGAATTCAATTCAAAGAGACATTTTCAGAATTTCGTATTTGGTGTCCGAGAATTGAACTACAGCATCAAAGGTATAGTAAACAAATTCAATCAACGAAAGGAGGGGCCATAGAGTTCCTCTACCTATCTATACGTTGTAAGGTTATTATGGAATTTGGGAGTGACCACACTTGGCGACGCGGAATCCGTTTGAGCCGATCCCGTATCACCACATTTATTTCGCCCATTTTCGTTAAGTAAATAAAGAGTCGAATCGAGGCACGTCGTCCGACTGAACTGATGCATGGCGAATGTAGTCTTTCTATAATAGACATTAAGCTCTTGCTATCCGACTCTAACCGATTCTGCGTCTATAAGTATGGTCCTCCCTTAGACACCTTATTTTTTTGACTGTATGGTAACAACATTGCTGTAGTAAGTTTCATAACTGTAGTACTCTCAGAGCAGTACAAAATGAAATCCATATAACCAATAATCTTGTTCAATTTATATGATTAGGGTATAATAGTCGGGGTATAACATAAAATTTTGGATTTACAGGTATTAATAAAATAAAATACAACAAAAATGAACAATATTCTGATATTTTTACGCAGCTTACTTTATTAAATTAAAGATCTGAAAGAAAAAAGATTGTAATCTTATTTCGGTATCTTTATTGCTAAGATACTTTTAGCATTATCAAAATTTGATTTTCGTCGTAATTGACCATTGGATACAAATAAAACATAAAAAAGAGAAAGAATCGAGAAAGGTACATTAACCCTATTATATTTGTAAAGAAAAAAACACGTTCGAAAATATTATATTACATTTCAGAGAAAACAGGTTTCACTTAAAACATCCAAAAATAACTAGACAGCAGACGGAATAAAGATAAATAAACTAGAAAATATTTTCTAATAGAAATCTAGAATTAATCTAACACGGACGTTAAAGCAAATAACATCAAGTCTAGACATTGTTTTTTTGAATATTCAGACAAGAGAAAATTGGTAGGTAACAAAAATGATTCTAAAACCCATTTAACCAAAGCAAACGTTTCAGGACCTCAATTATTTTACCAAATCTAATACCATTATCGTTACTTATGGTAATTTTAAAATGTACATAAAGGGTAATATGCGAACGCAAGAGAACTGAACCTTTGGATAAGCAATACGAAATAAAGCCTCTACTCTATATTAAAATTCACATTTCCATTACGAAATCCGAGGGAACCCTTGCCTTCGACCACTTTGGACGAAAATCTAACACCTTTAATTTACTTGAAATCCTCTTTCATTTAACGGACGGCACGTTCCCTAATACATTTCCATGACCCCATTTTATTGGACAGATTATTTTAACACATGCTCTTACTCAAAAACTGACAACTTTATTCGAAATGATATAATGAGCGTTACCTCACTTCAGACCAGCTGCTCCGCTGTTCCTGTCATATTAAAGTTTTATCCACTTGTATATGACTGCATCTAACTTGAATTCTATCTCTTATTGCTCTAGTGATAAGATCACATTTTGTATATCTGATAGCAAAATGTAAGTTGGCTCAATGGATGTTGCAGACGCCTCCTATACGTGTTTTGACGTTTTTATCTTGTTTAGTGTGGGTTGGGATGGTTTTGCGTGTTTTTAGTATTCCATTTCTTCTTAGTGTTATTACGGTTTTAGTGTAAAATCTGTTTTGTATATGAAAGAGGTCTTAATATTTGTAAAACATGTTTATTGTCAAGAGTTATTACAAGGTCGACAACCTTATAAATTCCCTAATACGTCTATGTTACCAGATAATCTCGAGATACAGACACTTAAAGAGGTTAGAGGAATATTATAGTATTGATATACTTAGTCACAAATATATTATTATTACACTAAACCCACTACAAACGCTTTGGAAGATAATCTCTCGTAGGTAATAAATAATCCCAATCATATAAACCTTTATCACAGAAATTCATCTACACAGGTTAGTTTAAGTTCTGAGAATTAAATGACCTTCGGTTGACTGAATGCGAACATCGAGTTTCTAGAGCAAAAATCACAAATAGGTAGTACTGGTAGGTGGTACTGTAGCTTCATAGGACTTCTGACTCCTTCAATGCAACTAGGATTCCGTACAAAGCCAGCATGAATAGCCACGAGCTAATCTAGAACACCGAACGCCCAACTGCCTATACATACACGATGTATTTTCCTATTGCGAAAGCTAAAAATACCTATTGAAAGAAATCTTTGGGTCAATTTTGATGAAAGTAAAACTGAATCGTTCAATAAAAAATAATGATTTCCTACCCGTCGATGTCCTTTGTCATTTGTTTCACCAGCACATTATGTGCTCTTAAGAAAAAATAACTTTCATATTTTTCAAAAATCGAATTTAGTTAAGGTTTTTTCAAAATTGGTCCGGGGATTCATTCGACTTAGATTCTAAGCTATATCTTAGGCTACGTACAGTCACGAGCACCAATATGTAAACACTTAACAACTTTCAAAAGTGTTTTTCTCCTACTGTTCCGATTAAAATGTCATGTTGTTACTAACATAGTATTCTGGAACTCATATTATTATGAAAATGATGTTATCCCTAAGGAACAATGGTTATTTCTCGCAAAAGTTGCTTTTAAACTTAGGAAAGTGTATACATATTGGTGCTCGTGACTGTACACACTGACAGGTGCCTTAGTTAGTGCCTAGAGCCTAGCGAGTAGTGAAGTGAAACAGAATCTAGAATTTTTGCATTCGGCCGTACTGCGCGCTCGGCGCCTTCGCTACCAAATAACCAGATGTTAAGCCATGAGGTTGTAAGCGCTACGAATGAACCTATCAGTGCGTAAGTAACCCTATAGTTTCAGGAAAAGCCCATACATTTGAAAAATGTTACACCTGCATCTCCTTTTATGTCTAAGACTACACAGGAAATAAAAGTCCAGAACATTTTCATTTATATTCCGGATTAGGGTTATGCCCTATGCCAGCAATAAATTTTGCCGAAATTCAGACGTTATGATCCCAATTCCGCACGACTGAATGTATGCATGGATCGTTTACGGCATTAAGTGGGGAAGATAGGAAAATTATAAGAGGCAAAATGGGTGAATGTAATGGATAAGGAAGAAGATGTAGCTCCTGTCCTATGTTTTTGCATATATTAGGTTGCTAGCTCGTGAATAAATAATAACAGCCGTTTGGGCTAAGCCACGCTTGTGCAGGATGGTCCGTGGATGGGTGACCACCCATTACATACCGAGTTTCTTCCATACCTCAGAAAGCATGTTAAACCGTTGGTCCCAGCAGTTATTTGTAAATCTTTGAACGTCGTTACAGGTAGTCAGTGGCCCGAAAGTCTAACAACCTGTCGTATCAAGGGGTATCGTATTGGGCTGCGGCACTGTTCGAAAGAGATACCGTGGCCCTGGAACACAAAGGGCAAAGAAGGAACATGGATGGGTTTTTAGTCAGTACAAGTCTGAGACTCCCTTCCGCTCCGCCCAGAGTGAGGATGTGGGTCATTTGATGATTTACCATCGAAAAAAAAAAAAAAAATGGGTATCGTATTACTTAGTACTAACCGGGTTGTGGGGGTCAGATAGGCAGCCCATATATGTAAAATACTGGTATTCAGCAGCATCTCGTTAGACTGGAAGCCGACCCCAACATACCTAGTAGGGAAAAGGCTAGGCACATGATGAGTAATAATAAAATCATTTTATACTGATCGAAAGTTATGTAGTTTATTTCTACTGAAGGTTTGAAATTAGTTTGAGTGAAGTGATTGAGGCTAATAGTATAATAAGTGATGTGTTCGTCGGAGACGTTTTAGAGGCCGTAAATATTGATGAGCCAGACTGCAAAACAAATGCGACTGCTTTTCAATAAAATATTAGGTAAAGACAGTTTTATTTTCCTTTTGTGTTGGACCATATATAGCGCGTATTAAAAAGGTGTGTTGTGGTGTGGCTACATGGAACCAACATCGTTTTCGCGAAACAATAATCTGCTGTTCTACACATCGCACGTCCTCTAAAAAACTCTCATAACACAAAATATGTAGATTTTTAGATAATACCCTACTCGACTTCAATTGTCCTTGCTCTATAATTGAAAAAAAACCTCCATAAATATACCAAAATAAGTCGCCAAATGGCACAAGCGAAAGTTTTTGGCGCAAAGCTTCGTTAGAACACAAAAAACTTTAAATGCGTCTATCTCAAAACTGCTATTTTTGTGTTATGACAGTTTTTAGAGGATGTGCGACATGGGGATCATGTAGCTATTGGAGTTTTGTAACTTTTTAAATCTCATTGTTTTAACAGCTTAATATCACTTCATGCCAGACAGATGAAGAAAATATATCAAAAAAAAAAAAAAGGAATGCTCATCTTCCGTAGTTCCGTATTATATCCATACTATCCAACATCGTCATTTATTTTTCACCTTGGCAACGTTTCATACCAAACATTGTCAACGGCCAAAACTAATTCTCAATAATTTGTTTTACAAAATAACCGGCTATGTATGGCGACTCTCCCTAATAGATGGTTCGGGAATGACATTGCGGTTCTTTTTTTCACCCATTTATTACATTGGTCTCGTCATAAAAATGAGCAGTGACGCCTTTTTGCGAGGCGGTCGATAGCCTACATTTTATTAAAAAGGTTTCTAACAAAAGTGAAGCGACTTTTTTGAGCTAGTTACTAAGTTTCTTTGAAGCAGCTACATAAGTTGTTTTTTTTTTTACTTTTTGGTGATTTTTTTCGGTTTTTGTATAACTGGAGCCAAACGTCTTTACGAAATATTTCTGCATTACAGATACGGGCGATTTCGGTTTATATTAGTATTAGTAGGTACCTGGGCGACCGAGCTCTGCTCTCGTTAAAATAGAGAAAACGATTTTTCCCAGATGTGAGACCTAGTTAGATCGACTTTTCGCCTCCGTAAACACCCATATTGAAACTTTCATGGAAATCGTTAGAGCCGTTTTCGAGAACGTCATCTCGAAAACGGCTCTCACAAATATTTACTGTATTAGTTAAATACTTTTATAATCGCCTCTGTCTATGTTGCTCCATAAATACCAAACATAGATATCGAAGTACAGACGTCAGCACAACAAGCTACCCGAAACTGTCAAATCTTCCAAATCAACCTTGAACCTAATGCTTTAGAGATAAAGTTGAAAATCTATTAAATAAATTTGACAGATTGTAGTAGCTTGATGTGCTGGCGTCTGTACAAAATACCTTCTTACAGGTAGGTGGTAGGTTCCTACTTTTTATTACGCACACAACCTCTTGATTTCGAGAAAAACTATCGATAGCAACACAGGAAAATGAACTGCTAAAATGCAAAATTTCTTCCTACACACACACCTTTTTAACAAAAACCTAGAGAGTTAAAATTACACCGAATAACTATGGAAGAATGCTAAACAAAAACCCTATCACATGCAAATTCGTTGCAGAAAAAGTCAATTGAGGGCAATGGGTCGCTTTGGTAGGCAATGCATGCCAGCTACTAGGCGCACTTGTTGTAGTTTTTTGAAACTCTAATAAAATGGTAAAATAGCTTGAGTTACGGGTGAAATGCGAAAACAGCATTGTAGTGTCTCTATTTAATAGATATAGAAACACTGTCTCACAGCCACAAGTAGTCAGGCAGCTATCACTAATGACAACTGTAAGTCACCACAAATGGCGGGAAGTTAAAAGGTGAAGCGTACCCTGGACTGGGGGCTTGGTGGTGTGGTGAGCCTGTTAGTAAATTGTGTTATCAACATAATAGACAGTTACAAGAGGATACTACAAGAAACTTGCTGATTTTGAGCTTGGCCTCTTTGGTCGGATTCGACATTAATAGTATAGTGAAACGCAGTTTGAATCTATTATCTGTCACTATCAGTAACATTATAGTTGCTCATCTACATGGGTCTTTTGGAGCATGGTCCTGATCAAAACTAACAACGCCATTTTCAATACAAGTTCCACAGACAATTTCATAAGTGTTTACCAAGCAGTTCTCCTGTTTATTTATTTATTTTACTGTTTATGTACGCACAATGCAACACAGGAAAATTACATTTCATTTCATTTCGTTTCATGTTCTTTTTTTTTTTTCATTTCAATTTTTTTTTTTTCTGTTCATTTTATTCAAGCGCCAAAATGGTCATAAAGCACATCTATCTTATCATCTTTTTTTGTATCTTTTGGTTTATTCTAGTGGTCAAACTGTCAACATGTCTTTTTTATTATTATCATTTACAAAGACTCAACTGCCTATCTGACCACCACAACTCAGTTAGTACGTTAGGTAAGACTGGTTGTTAGAATTTCGGGCCTCTAGACTCTACACATGTTGTACTTACTTAATTCCTTAAATACTTGTCATTTCCGTGTGGTTTCTGAGGAGGGGCTCGTAGCTAAATAATAACAGCCGCTCGGGTCGATCTTTAGGTTGGTCCGTGGATGGGTGACCGCCCACATACCAAGTTTCCTCCGTGCCTCGGAAAGCATGTTAAGCCGTTGGTCTCGGCTGTCATCTGCAGATCTTTTACAGTCGTTACAGAAAGTCAGTGGCTCAAAAAGTCTGACAACCAGTCTTACTAAGGGGTATCGTTTACCCAGTACTAACTGGGTTGTCGAGGTCAGATAGGCAGTCGCTCCATGTAAAATACTGGTATTCAGCTGTATCCGGTTAGATTGGATGCCGACTCCAACACTCGGCATCCAATCTAACCGGATACAGCTGTTACTACTACTACTACGTTGTTTCTGACCAATAGGCAGCTTGAAGAGTTTAACGGAACAGCGGTGATCACCATTATATTTTTTAATTTAAGTCTTTTGAATTCTCGTAGCTTCCCTGATTATCGCATGTCTAAGTCAACTAAAGCGGTTATGGCATGCGTGTATCTAACAATATTTACATAAAAGCATTGTAATAAACTTAAGTTACATACAATTATTTACTTAGAGTTATTGTATGAATTTCATTCCGCATGTTGGAAACTTTTATTGTTGGTAGATCTATGTTAAAACTTGTGTGGCTTTTTGTTTAATGTATGTTTTAATAGGATGTGTTTAAGCAAAGTAACATAATTTTAATACAAAAAGGTGTATATGAATTGTGAGACCTGTGTCCCAGCAGTGGAAACAATATAAGCTGATATTTTTTGTCTTTTTGTATGTATCTGTGTAGTAACTGGCTCTTTTGTCGAGTGGTCGCAAGCCAAACTGCTAAGTATGAGGTCCTGGGTTCGATTCCCAGGTCAGGCAAAATGTTATTGCGTTTGTTTTTATATTTTCAACAAGAATTTCTCAGTAGCAGCCACGGAGTCAGGATTTGTGCCCGATTGATAGCAGTAGGCTCGCCTCTCTATTACGTGGAACTTAAAACATAACTGGCGAAATGTGGGCGTACTATTAGGTACACCTCTGCCTAACCCGTCGGGGATTACAAGCATGATGTTATGCTGTGTAGTGATCGGTAGTATACCGATACCTCATTATGTTCAGTAAATTGTTTTGAGATGATTTTAGGAAATCAAAAAAAAAAACAAGTTAATTATAAAACCTTCGTTTATTTTCAAAACAATCTGTACTTATTCAGTACAATAAAATTTTACCTAGCGTTCGTTTTTTAACAATGAAAAATTACAAGGTCCTTACGATTATTAGTTATATTTCATTTTCACTTGACACTTATAATTTGATGCGTCTATGAAATAAAATAAAATAAACTTTATCAGCTAAATAATAGAGTCGACATTTATTTTATATTGATTTATCACAAGGAGACTGTTCTCACGTTATGCTGGGTCATCGTTGGCTTTGGCATCCAAAAGTTTTAAGACAAAAGGATAAATTTGTACAAAATATTGGGTATAAATGATATGTGGATTTGGGATGCCGTTTTGGTCAAATAACTTTTCATGCTGGACCTAAGAAATTATTAAGGTGCTAAAATAGTTATTTTCTTCGTATTTTTTCCACGTCAGTGTCGATATTTTGCACGACGGACGGATCTTAAGGATACATTATATTTATATTTACAAATCTTTACAAAAGCATAGCATGAAGACAGTCCCAACATTAATATACAAAAAATATATACAGAGAAGATACAACACTAAATGTAGCTATTATTATATTAACATTTAATTTATTACATTTATAATTCATAAATTAGGCTTCTAAGAGGAGGCCGTCATTTTATTTTAAACTAATTAATTATGAAATAACACATTTAGAATCAATTTATTCGTTCAATACAATTTCAAAAATTTAATAAGAAATAAATATACAATTTACAATAATATTCATTCAAAACTATTGTTAAAAAGTTTTGTAAAAACGCATTTATAATAAAATTATTCAGAAATATTATTTATAAATTTATTTACAATCGATAGTTATTTAGATAGAGACAGAATTATTTAAGCTGTTATTTACAAATCTACGGAATTCTAGTTGAAATGAAAAAGTTTACTTGTCTTTTCCAACGTCAGTGACGTCGATTGTACTTTTTTATGATTATAATGTCTTTTTTTTTTGTAATGTGTCAAAATCATTCTATTTTTAAACGTTCGTTATAAAAAACACAATCATGAACAGGTCGGTGTGGTCATAATATGTTCCCAAAAACTGGCTGTTCTTTTTATAAATTCTCAGAACACTATCTTTAAGACTGAAAACGGGATATTTACCATATTTACTATTTGTTTATCCGTGATCATGGTGCTTGTAACAGCGTCGAAATATCAGGAACTCAAAACAAATAGTAAACATAGTAAATATCCCGTTTTCAGGGATCATGTAAAACTTAATTCTCAGAATGCCTCGCTTCAAAATTCCCAATAGATTTTATTGCTACAGTAAAATAGTACATCGCACCACTACCATCAGAAGAAAAACATTGCCTAAAGCAAATAGCGTTCATTCATTTATTTGAGAATATTGTCGATATGTTCCACCGGAAACATTGCTTTACGAAAACGTATTTATCTACATACAATTTATTTACAGTCTTCACATTTTTATTTCACTTAAATTCTAATAAAATAGCTAGTCAATGTCTATAACTTTCGCCTAGTTTCGTTTCTTTCTTCGATATCGTTTAAAAATTGCAACTTTTCAGATGCGTTGCGATACCTGTAAGAAAAACAAAAATTAAAAAAAATAAAAAAAAAATTTTATTAAAAATAATAAAAACTTGCTTATTGATGGATCATCATCAACAACCTAAAGCAGTCTCCTGCTGGCCATAGGCCTTTCCCATCACACGCCATATAAATCGATTTCCGGAAAGTGTCGTCCAGGTACTACCATCCAGTGGCGTTGCTAAGGGCCAACAATACGGCAAGCCTCTAGGACAAGCAGACAGTACAGACAGAAACCCTAACATCGTGAAAAGTAGTAGGTTGTAAGGGCAAGCCAAGGTTTTAGGCTTGTAAGAAAGTACCGAGTACATCCACCTTGCGAAAATCTTCGCTCCACCTAGCCGGTGGACCCTGAGGGCGTCCTACCTTACATTTACCGATTCAAGAACACCTCTGATCCGTCGGTCATCGGTTCTACGGCTGACCAATGGTCATCAATTCTATGGCTAACATGGTTGCCATGGTTGGCCCATTGCCAGTTCAGCTTGCTTTATTCTATGAGCTACGACTACAATTTTGGTTCTCTGCTGGATCATCTTTATACACACCCGCTTGTTACCACTCAACCATTGATGGTTGCTGCTAAGGTACTATTAACCAGAGTTTATCTATTCGATAATGTTAATAGTTCCACTGTATTTCGATAAATAGGTACATAGCTTTTTAGTACATTCAATATTGAGAAAAAAACTTCGCTATTCATACATTTTTATGTAACAGTTTGTCGTACCTATAGCTATTGAAACTTATCTAAGGACACTGAAAACTAGACTGTAATATTATGTGTAGGGTTAAGATTATTAAAAAAAGGACCTGATTTCTTCATAGGAAAACAGTAAAATTATGACGCAGTGTTTGTAATAAAGAAATTGTCTGCAGTGAAATGAATTCTACACAGTGAAAATTATTTTATAAAGATGCAAGTTTGGTAAGTCTTCAGTAAAAGTTTACTTTACCAAGCTGCAAATATTATGGAGGATTTTGTTAAAATAGTAGTAAAAGAGTTTTTTTTTAAATTTGAGTGTTTACTTACTTGGATCGTTTTTTTCTTCTAACTGTATCTACTGGCGTTGCTTCCACGCATAAAACTATTAGTCTACTACTGCACGAATATCTGTGGAAAGAAAAAGAGTATTTCAACCTTTTTCAGCAAAACTCTCGCCTCACATTAGCATCGCTACTGTATCGACGCAAACGTGCGACTTTGACAAATCGACGCAACCCGATGGCAAAAATCTTCAAAAACATATTTTAAAATCAAAATCAAAGCATTTATTTCAAGTAGGTCAGTTACAGGCACTTCTGAACTGTCGAAACACAACAATGAAATATGTAGCTACAGTCCCAGTCACAAGGCATAAAACTGTGAAAGTACTGTAGCTCCGCATTTCCTAGCGTAGATCTCTATGGAGAAATGGAGAAGAACGGGCAAGAAACAAAAAACTCCATGGACACTCTTTTAATCATAACATTGTTACAAAACCTTGGTTACATCATTCATGTTGAGATGGTATAACGTTTTTGCCATCAGGTTGCGGACCAAAATTTGTCATGCGAACTCTCTGATGCAGTCATAAGATCATCAAGTGCGGAGGTGACAGGCTATGTAGCTCAAGATGAAAGGTGGGCGTTGGGTCATTGTCTATGGAGACACGCCGCATACACACTTGAATCTGAGCCGTCCATGAGCCCCAATCTGTAGAGATTGTCTTTGCTACGGCCAATTTTGGTTCGGAGCGTTCATATGCATTTCTGCATTAATGCTGAAGCGTAATAGCATTGTGTCTATGGAAATACAGAATAGTGATTATAAGGGCGAAGGTACACAGCTAGCTACAGCATCGCGACGGTCTCGTGGTCATTTTGCATTTGTATCGTTACAAAAAGACGCCGTGGACGAAGCCTCCTTAGCTTAGTAAAAGGTTTGAAGAAACAACTGGTTTGTACTTTACAAAATATCTCACATTAAAGCATGTTTTGAGATTCGATTTGCAAACAAAGTCAAACCACAGTCAGAACCTCGACATATTTTTTTTTTCTAACTATTTTATTTTAATTAGAAATACGAACGTAACGAAAATAATTATTTTCCATCGAGCTCCTATTTCTACAAAGAAAAATATCAGAACCACTTACGTTTCTTGGTCTAAAAGCTTATTGGAGCGAAGCGAAGACGCGAGTCCGAACTTGTCCGGATTACTGCTGTGCCAAGCATCGCAGTACGCATCCATCGCTGGCTCGCCATTCGGATTAGCGCCATGCCACACTGCCTTTGTAGGCCTAAAGCGCAATGGATAACATACATGAGAAAAATTGTCACAGCCAACGTAATTTCGTAAATGCTCTTTGGAGATATTGGTTTTATCAGACGCAATATGAACGTAAATATTATGAGTACGTAACACAAATTCGATAAGCTTCAGATTTCATAAAACTGACAAATAAGGCTTGTTACATATTGCGAATTTATTGATGAAACCATTAAAGATAATGCGATATGATATAAAAGTATAATGTTGGATGAGAAATGTATCGAGTAATGTGTTTAACAGGACATTATCATGAATAATGAAAGAATGTTTCTAATAAACAAAACTCACAGACAAAGTTTAGTCATAAGTTATACCACGATATTTAGCAGACTAATATTGTACTATAACTACTCCATTAATTGTTTCTCGTGGCCTAGAATCCAGTCTTTGTTCAGGTTACATAAATACCCATTCTGTTGTGGGTAAATTAAACGTCAATTTCACAGTCCACGATACAAGTATTTCACAATGAGCTGCCTTTGTCAGTGAAACATTGTCTGGAAACTCTAATCACCCACTTCTAAGTACATATTTCTTTGGTGGGATTACAAGGATTATCTGCGAAGAGATTGAATAAATTGATAGGACGCCCCTCTCTTGGGACTAACGATTATTTTTAATTAGAATATCTGATTTTTGGTAGACGAACATTTTAAGTACTTGAAGAAACGTTGTTTAATACGCTAAGAAATGATGCTTGATTATTATCTATCAGAACTACTTTAAGCTACATAATGGAGATGGGCAGACGACATAGTTGACATCGGGGAAAAACCTGGATGAGGCTGGAATAGGCACGTGGAGTTTGGCACTAGAAAAGAGAGGCATATAATAAACTTACTGGTGAAAATGATTTGGACATTTTCAATACCAGTGTTTCTCAGCTTAAGCATTTGTTAGTGAAAAGCTTTTTCACGGAAAGGTAATTGTTTGCGTCTGAATTTAGTTTTAATCTTTTTTAATTTTTAGTTTGTAGGTTTATTAATAGATCGCGTTTTTTTTTTGTTTAATTTGTGTTATGATGTTTTGTACCTACTTAACTTCTTTTTTTTGTTGTCTTTTTTGTTTCAAGTGTTTATCTGTGTAAATTTGTAAATGGCCTTAGAATTCTTATAGTTTAAGAACATTGTTTATATTAGCTGTAAGTTTCCCGAATAGAATAAAATAAAATAAAATACCCATTGGGTGAATTCAGTCTGTGGATGATGATGATGAAATAATTATTGATGAACGTCGAAATGTTACATAAAAGTTTAAACATTTAGAGGAAGATTCAAAGTACCTACAATTTGAATTCAAATTGCGGTACTATTTACCGATAACCGAGAAGACCAATATGTGTATGTAAATACAAATAAAATAAACTTAGGTGGGAAAACCAATAAGATGCCAATGAAACCAATCCAAGTCTCAGCAATACCAAGAAACCTGAACCGTTTACACTTTCATTTCTTGAAGCAAAGGCAATACAATATCCCCACCTTTACTAGCTTGAGTGTATTGGGTTCAAAGATTGAAATACGGTAAGTACTCATACCGCCAGTCGTTTCCGAATTGCCAGAGAAAATAAGGCAGCTTATTTCTAGGTATAGTCTACAATAAGGACTATACTGCTTTCGCTCTCCAATTTTGTTTCGTGTTCGATATGCTATAGTGTTTCTAGACAATCAGTGTAAACGTTTTCGTTTCTGAACAATCATGCTATACATAATTTACTAAAATTAATTGTCTATAATTAAGAGTAAATGTAGGTACTCTTATTAACCTGACGTTCAGAACGGCTATTTCTAAACCGTCAATTTTGATAACGACCTTACGAAAATTTCAGCGTTCAATTTGAATGAGGATCGAGTTTACTAGAATTAGCTTTTAATATAACTAGCAATACGATATATTTGTCACAAAGTGACAAATTCAATTAAAACACTAAACCTATGAAAATTCTTGTAAAATTGTCGAATTGTGGCCTGTCACCCGTCGGCTATCAGTTTAATTGAATAGAACCCTGATTTGTTCAAAATGACAATATACAACAATACAGGCTGAAAACAAAATCACGAAAAACAAAAAAAAAATGACTTTGGCTAAAACAATAATTCGTCGACAGCGAAAGATACATACCATCCAGGATCCATGAGGACATTTTGTCCACTGAAGCTGTAGATCCTAGGTGCATGGGCGAAGAGTGCTCCTGAGCCATCGAACATTTCTCCCCAAGAGTTGAAGAGCACATCGCCCCTCGTGTTCACTACGGGTATCTCTCTGTCTACCCAACTTACTATGGAGTCTATTGTTTGAACCCTGCGAACAAAGAAACTATTATAGAAACCGTTCAAGTTTACCACAAAACTAATCAGTATGAAGTAAACTAAAAATACTAAGTTTTGAGACTAGTAGATGTATGTGTTATAATAAAGAAAAACAAAAATTTAAAAAAATACAAAAGAGTGAATTGATATCAAGACTAAAAAGTATAACAGGTATTCGCCTTTCTATATCAAAATATATGAATGAAAACTTCTGAATTTTCATTGGCCCAAATTAAAAGCCTCTTAACCTTTGAACCCTCCTATAAATACTGTTAGCTATAAAAAGGTTACTTACCTTGACGATATAAAGGCTCTGAAAGTACCATCCATGTTGGCTCTCTGAGATTGTCTTCGACATTCGTAGTTACTGCTACTGACCCCATGCATATCACCTGTATGCGGCTCGTTTAAGGCTGCTAAGCGTAACTAAGGAACAAAAAAGTCTATTGAGAAAAGAAAAAGTTTAGTGGTCGTAAGCTCGACTGCAGAGCATGAGGTCCTGGGTTTTATTCCCGGGTCGGGCAAAGTGCCATTGGGTTTTTTCCATCAGGAATTTCTCAGTAGCAGCCACGGAGTCTGGATTTACATTTAATGGCAATAAGCGCGGCCCCTATTACATGGGACTTAAACATAACTGGCCAGAAATGTGGGTGTACTATTAGGCTCTGCCTAACCCTTCGGGGATTACAGGCGTGATGTTATGTTATGAGAAAAGAAAAAGTAGTTCAGGTCCTTTGAATGTCGCATTAAGATTTTAGTAAACGGATTTGTCATCAAAAATGTAGTCGACTCCATTTGCTATGAATTCTTTCCCTGAATCAACAGCGATTCCATTAGGCTCAAAGAAATCTAGTATTCACAGAAAAAGTCTGTCAGAACTTGAAAATTATTAATGTCACCAGGATAAAAAATGGTTTCACAAAGTGCTAAAAGATTATTTCTTTTAAGCCTTGAGATGTCTTCAGGCTGGCAACGGTTGTAAAATGTCAGGTAAAAAGTTCAAGGTTATGAAAGTGCTGATTCATCAATTTCCTAAGCAATACACAACCGGGTGTTTTGCATAGCGCTGACATTTTTACCCGACTGCCAAGAAAGGGTTATGTTTTTCACCCGTATCTTGTGTTTCTTTGTAAATTTCTTTATTACCTCGTATGTTCCAAGTGGCTGGATGGATTTCGACGATTAAGGTATCATTAGATTTGTCTCAAAAACCCAAGTGTGTCCTTAGAGAAATGTTTAAAAAAAAAAACAAAATGGCGGATTATTGGCGCTAAATTGTAAGTCGTAAATTTTTTTTTTCAACCCAACGTATTGAATAGGGTATCAAAATGAAAGAAATTAAAAGTAAATTACAAATACATAATTTGCTGTCAGGTTTTTGATACTTTTTTGTTTTAAGGTTAGGTACACAATGTGTTTGTTAAAAACAAACATGACGTGATGAATGATCTATTGTAAGAAAACTTACCACAGGTCCTTCTACAGCTGGATTCTTATGATGAACTAAGCTGGAAGTTTCTAGAATGTTTTGTAGAGGTGTCCGAGTTGGCCCTCCGGCTGGAGGCGTATGGATAGCCAGTAGGGAGCCCATCTAAACAAAAGATATTACGTTACTTAATGTTACGTATAATAATATGAAACTCTTTTCGTCAATCAATACGATTTTTACGCATAGCGTTTCTGACTTCCATTTATTTTGTCAGCTACGGAAATGAGAAATCAGTCGTTGACACAAAACACGGATAGGAAAGCTTCAACTGTAGATACCGCTAAGACTCTCATCGCTGATATTTTCTCCAATTAATTCTGAGCTTTACCCACCGACTTTAAGATTCAAATTTAAATATTAATAAATTTGTGAAATTGTTAACTCATTCAGATGTATATCCACCGGGAATAGGAATAAGTTTCGTTCAAATAACAAGACCCGAATAAAAGCGGAGTTCCTTATTCCCAATAGGGTAAGGAAAAGAAAATTTTCTTTATTATTCATGAATATTTAAGGTCTGAAATCTCGTGGTAATAATATTTAGAAATCAAGTTTCTTTCGTCGATGACGGAGAATGTTTTAATCCAAATGAACAGGCCACTGGGGTCGGAGGGGTGGGGCACAAAAGTTATGAAACAATTTTGATTGAATATTCAATAAACCGTTGTTTCAATAAACAAAATATCTGGATGGATGCCACGTTTAGATTATTATTAATAATCTGTGAGTAATTCAACGCTTTTTGAATCAGTACAAAATTAATTTCAAATCTAATTATTTATGAATATGAATACAAAAAGCGCCATTTTAATAAGTTTATTAATTACATATTTTGACATATGTAATTAAAAACTTATTAAAATGGCGCTTTGTATTTTTCTTTTCATTACTTAAACAGTCTAATCGCTGTAAAGTACACATTCTAGCTTGTTAATAATTCTCTATTTCATTTCATATTCAGTTACGTGTCGTGTTAAAACCGGGTGTTTCAAATTATCTAACCACAACCATACATTAACTACCACGCACCCCACTTCACTGTATTGGCAGGGAAATTACTGAAATTAACATTCATTTTAATAAAATAAACGCTAATAGACATATTACAATGAATAATTGGCTTAAAAGATTGAAAAAAAAAACAGTATGTTATGTATATTATTTTTTGTATGGATATAACCAAAGGGTTCCACCAGATTCGTGAAAACAACAATCTATAAAACAAAACACAACTTTTGTTACCTACGTAGAGTTCCTATTTCAATGCTTACTGATACGATATTGAACTATAAGACCGTTATACTCGACACCAACAATGAAAACCTAACCATAGACGCACCTATAGGTAAGGTAGATTGTATAAGACCCGGACGATGGTTTTGTCTATCGAAGCTATGCCTACGGTCAGGCCTGTTCTGCTTATCAATACGATAGTGATACGGAGATATTGTTATGGATTTCAATAGGAGCGATGCACTTGTAGGTACCTCTTAGTGTTGTGGACGGGGCTGGATAACAATTGGAGGCGAGAGGTATTGAAAATTATATTAGCGAAATACATTTCTCATATATTTAAGGAGATGCTTGTATCGTTCATTAATGTTGCTTGTAGCAGTTTTGATAATAATAATTTTAAAACTTGCTATCCCAGCCCACGACTAGTTTTATTAAGACTCCTTCTCTGGTTAGGTAATTGAGTAGCGAAGGGTCAATTTTGTAAGAGGTACGCCGGAGTACATGCTTCGTGATTACTGTGATTGTGATTATTTTATTAGTCTATAGAATACTGACTGTGTTATTTTTGAGGTAGGAATCGACTTGTATGGAACCTTCGCCACTGCCATCTATTATTTATACTCGTACGTACTTTTTATTGATAAAATCAGTAGGTTTTAAGGCAAAAGAAGAGTAATGAGTGAACTAGTACTTGGGAAAGGTTATAAAATCTAAAACAAGTTACTCACAGCTACGTACTGCCAGCCGTTGTTGACGCGAACTAGCAACGCTTGTTCCTGGATGACGTACGCTAAAGTGCCCAGGGGACTGTTTGTTCCAAGCTGTCGGAAAAAGTAACGTTTATTTCTCGGTAGTTGGCGATCAATACCGTGACATTATGTTTAAAGGTGCGTCCAGGCTGTACGAAGCATGTGCTGCAAATGCATTTCTTTACTTCTCAGATCATGCTGCATCCTGAGGACCACTTAGAAGTCGACACAAAGTAGTTCGATGCATGCTTCGTACTGTCTCGATGCACCTTAAGATGAATTAAGATCCCAGGAAAAACCTGGAGAATCTTTAACAGTGCTTAAAAATGTTCCCGTAAAAGTTGCCCAAGTCGTTAGGATCGTATAAATGTTTATAGATATAACACAACTTACGCGAATCAAAGAATCCGTAGTCTTGAATAATATAGTCCCAACAATGGCCCTTCCATCTTCATCATCATCAAAATCGCCATTATCTGCAAGAGGATCCAACGGATCGCGGTATGCTGCAAAAAGCCATTTTATTTAATAAACTATCTTTACCGTAATAGTGCTTGGCTGTGTTAAAGTTTGAATCAATTTTTTGCAACATTAAAATGTAAATAGGAATTTTTCAACTCAGCGAGTTTCAAAGTTTCTGCTGTATAAGAAAAACAATTCTGACTTAGTTCTCGGTAAAAGTGTTTGTGAAAAACTATTGCGTACCGTACGGCTCCTGGCGGTATTGTACCAGATGGTTTAAGTTTCTTAAAATTTGTAGAGGATCGCGTTGTTTTCCTGTTAAAAAAAAACAGAATTATTTTTAGGTACCGTAAATTGTTGAGGGTATACGATTTTAATATTTACTCCATTTGAAACAAGAATTTGTGTGGTATAATACAACTAAAAAACCCGACAACTCAATAAATGTAGCCTATGTTACCCTGGCCGTAATAACGAATCGATTGACACCTTATTCATCCAAATCTAATGAATAGTTTAGGCGCTACGGAGGAACATACGTAAATACAAACATACATACGTAGACTGCTAAAATCATAACCCTTCCTTTTGGCTTCGCCGTAGTCGGGTAAAAAATAAAAGGGAAACAAGACTTTTATCTTTAAAGAACTATGCTCACAGCCAAAATACGTTTTAGCCACTATCATTAATGTTCTCTTTTTGGCCACTATCATTAATGATAAGTATCATTTGTGTCCTGACTTAGTAAGGGAAATAATTTAAAAACTGATGGAGATATAAAATACTAGACTGCATGTATTTTTCCTTTAAACATTTTTTAATAAGAACTACAAATATTCAAGCCATAATATTTTTCGCACTTTATCATAAAGTAACACTATTACTCACCTCCGCTAGGCTCAAGCCGATTAATCCCGGGGCTATCGGTCAGTGTATCTGGAACTTCGTTGGGAAAAACCCCGGGGGGACCCGGCGGGCCCGGGGGTCCCGGTGGCCCCGGTACTGTCATGTATTGAATGTTAGAGGCAGGACTCCCCGGGGGTCCAGGCGGACCTCTTGGCCCATCTTTGCCGGCCGGACCTGGCACACCGTCGTATCCCCGATCGCCTTTCTCGCCTTTCACCTTAATTTACACAATTTTGTTGCTTTCATATTTTTGCACAGCTTACAGGGTCACGGTCAAAATAGGCGTAAGACCAACAAAATTAAAATGTAAGTACCCCAATTCACACTATTATACAACTGCGACAAGTACCAAAGTCGCCGGCGACCAGAGCTACGGCTGTACTGTATGTTGTTGGAGATCTGAGTACAACAGACATTATTTCGTTTTCAAAGCAGATCATGTTGTAATTTTTTTTCTAAAACTAAGCACACACAGTAATTGATGAAAACTAGAAGTGAAGTAATAGAATTAACAAAGGACTTGATTTGATTATTAAGTCTGTTTGGAAAAATACAAAATAGGCATCATATTTTAGGTGCCTCTATTGCTGTTCTCATTCGACTTAGGTACTTGGTGTTTGAAGTATAGTAGTATGAAGGGACGTCCTGATTATAGAATACTATTTTGCGATATATTTTAATTCTGTTGGTCTTAAGATTTCATATAAAATGCCCATGGTCCTTTCTTTTTGAAAACTATTTAAATTTGCTTATACTTTAGTTTCAAGTATAAGCACAACGCAAAAATGTAATTCAAAGAATCATGGGCGAACTTGAAGAGAATCTTTTTAGATTTTTTTTTGTTTTGGTTTTCGTAACTTGGGTGTTTTCTAGGATGTTTGGAAAAGATTAAAAAGCTTCTCGTGGTTCGTTCCGCTTTTAGTAAAGTTGAAATACAAAAGCGTTTCAGAGCTGCCGCATCATTTGAGCGTCCTAGCGCATAGATACAACAGCGTTTTCAATTACTGAAATTATTAATTATTCAGCTAAAACTGATTTGGTTATGATGAATTCATCTACAGACACGAAAATACAGAATAGGATGTATCAGAATTTTGCCCAACCAATTTTGTCATCCACTGTAAAGAATCGAGTGGCTAGGATATACATAGGTACGTACCAAAAGTCAAAGGCTCGTATTAGTCAATACGGAACCAAAGCGGATTGTTGGCCACATGCGGGCGCAGTTTACACTGCATATTCTAGCCCCTATGTTGTTTTTAGATCAGAGTTTTTTGATTCGGGTTTTCCCTTCGGAATACCGAATAGGATATCGGCAAAAGAAACTGTAGTTGTGTAGTCAACAAAGAGATTAGATAGTTTCTCTGAAATATTAAAATTTGACTGCATAATTCAAGTTTACCCTTTAGATCTGACGTTAAATTTCTCACTACTAAAAATAGCTTTAATCAAAACGTCGAAATATTTTTAAGAAAAATATGAAGCTAATTCGATTCTTTGAAAACATTTTGTACAAATATACCTCTTCAATTGTATCATTCGGAGTACCACTCTTCATAAAGGAAAAGTGGAAAGGAAAAACATACATATTCAGCCGTCCAATTAACCTGGTATATGGCATTACCTTTTCTAAGTCAAGTGGGGTCCCGCCAGGATCTCCTTTTTCCCCTTTCGGCCCGGGAGCACCCGGCTGCCCGACGGCACCGGGCGGGCCCTGTCAAATGTATAACTGTAATTATGGTTTATCCGGAATGTAGGACAGAGGAGAATTTAATATGAACGTTGGGCCATACTTACTTGAAGATGTTTGTGCGAAAGTACGAGTAGGTTGGATTTCGGCAAATGTATTTAAAGGAAACTTGTAAAATCTTTATCACCTTTGTATTAACTGGAACGTTCCGATAAATGAACGTTAAAGTTTTTTAAAAATGATTTGTTACCGCGTTCCTGGTATTTTCGTACAGCAATACCTGAGTGGAGTCCGTTTCGTTATTTTTTGAAACGGTGAATCGGAAAGCTGCAGCTCAAAATTTCGACTGACCTTTTTCCAAGTCAGATAAATTGTTTTAACTTGTTGATAAAATGAGAACTCTGAATAAATTCTGTACCTGAAAAATCTTTGGTACATATTAAAATGTTGTTGCTCACCGTCCATCCGGGTAGTCCTATATCACCAGATATTCCATTATTTCCCGGGGTCCCTGGTGGCCCGGGAACGCCTGGTGGGCCTCTAGGTCCAGGAGGGCCGGGATGTCCACGTTTGCCTCTTGGCCCTGTATCACCTTTGTCACCCTGATTAACAAAGATTTGATACTTTGAAACTCGTTCATGACTTGCTAATGTTAGGTTAGTCAATAAACATGTGGTTACACGATTTTGCTCTTAGCTTTGAATATATACCTATTAATCACGTGCTGTGTTAACTATTATTGGAAACAGTATAAGTACGAAGTCTCGGCGTCCCAGAATCATTCTGAGACTTAGTAAGAGAGTAAAATTAATTCAAAGTTAGTAAAACAACGTGAAATCGTAAAACATATGTTTCTTTTCTCACCTTCGTCAACACTAACGCTTCATCTCTTGATATTGCGACAGGTCCAGGTGGGCCGGCATCCCCTTTGTCTCCCTTAGGTCCATTTAGACCCGTTGGACCCTGCGTGCCAGGTAGGCCGGATGGTCCAATATCTCCGCGTTCACCCGACTTGCCGTCAGTGCCCGGAAAGCCTTGGGGACCTTCCATACCTCTGAGGCCCTTTTCACCCTAAATAAAGTATTGAACTTAAGTATTTAGTATCGGCACGTTTAATAACTTTTTTCCTGTTCAGTGATTTTTTTCAACATATTTTATAGACTAATAAATTCATGTTTTGCGTGGCTTGGGTAAGGTTTTTCTTTTAATTACAGGGTATTTTATAATTTTGTAATAAATTTATAAAATCATTATCAAGGTAATTGAGTTCAACAACCTTTACAAAAATTTTCCTGATAAAATAAATAATTAGATTCGTACATTGTAAATGTATATTCCTCCACACAAGGCAAATCATACCTAATACCTTTAAATAGGCAAATCCTCTTACAATTCCTAAATAAAATTCTTAATATATTAGTGGTTTTTTGGTATAAGAGTAGAGGAAGACTAAAGAAACGATGGATGGACTGTGTAAAGAATGATATGGCACGAAATGAGGTGTCTGGCGAGATGACGAGTAATAGAGAAGTATGGAAGAAGAAGACATGCTGCGCCGACCGCAAATGTATTGGGATAAGGGCAAGAGAATGATGATGAGTAGTTTATTTCTGAGAAGACAAAATCTCGAATACATTTTCACATTTTCAAGTATTGTGCCTTTTCTGAAATGCCGTTTTTATTTCATTTTATAATTACCTTGTCTCCTTTTTCCCCAGTGTCACCTCTTGCGCCTTTCAGCAACGCCGCTTCTGTGAAAATATTATTTGATTTATTTTCAATGTGTAACGAAATACACAAAACAGGAGCTTATGTTATGACTTATGAAGGGAGGTTATAATTTGCGTTAACACCGTGCTTGAAAGGTAATATGATAAAGAATTTGATATAATAGGCTGTATATCATTGATAATGAAACCAGTGTAAGCTGGCGTATTTTTGATTGCAACTCCCTACTACGCTAGGCCAGCTCCAGGTCAAAGTGTTACAACCGACATGCTTACGTCATTTGCCTAAATTTTTCCCAACTGTGTTGGGGTCGGCTTCCAGTCTAACCGGAGCCAGCTGAATGCCAATATTTTACATAGAGCAACTGCCTATCTTACCTCCATAACCTAGTTAGTACTGGCTAATACGATACCCCTTGGTAAGACTGGTTGTCAAACTTTTAGGCCACTGACTAACTGTAACGACTGTCAAAGAATTTCAAATGGCAGCCGGTATCAACGGTTTAACGTGCTTTCCGAGGTACGGAATCCCCGGACCATCCTAGGCAAGCGCAGCTTAACCTAAAGGTCGACCCGAGCGGTTTTTATTATTTTGCCACGAGCTCGACTGCATCGCTTACAAAGTCATCACGTCGTCTGTTAATTTTTTTATAATTTTTATGCCGGCTTAATTGTTCTCTTCGTACAAATATAATAACATAATGCAAGAGGATGATTTCCACCAAACGACATCCTCGCATCGCGTCGGATAGGAAAGGGTACGAGCGGGTGCGGCGACAGCCGATCGCGTCCGGCAGGATGTCGACGCATACGATCAGCTCAGTACCGACACTTGCGAACGGATCCGTTTCTGCGCCTAGTCAATTAGTTTCATTCCTACCGTGTTGACGTGTTCTAATTCCGATCGGATACGACGATAGATGAACGGAGCCGATCGCGCGTCGTAGCATAGTTTCGGCTACGATAGCGTGTCGCGGAAGACGCCCGCGGTCAAGCTGCTGTGCGCGGCTTGGTGATATAGACCTTAAATACGGTATACACGATTTAATATCGTTTAAAGATTGTAAAATACGTTCCGATCCGATGCGATGCGAGCTATTTGGTGGAAATCATCCTTTACCGTACTAGAATGTTTTTATCCCATACCTAAATTCTGCAATGTTTTAATTTCTACTCTTCCATCTCTACTGTCAAATAATCTGAGACTTTATGTACTCAGCGAAAGCTGTTCCTTCTAAATTCTCGCTCAAACTTGCTCCTTGCGCGCTCCATTAGAAGAGAACTTAATTAGTGACTTAGAAATTAATGTTTGAGCGTTTTGTCTACTTGTATGAGTTTTCAAGTTTCAACAGTAATTATTTTTCGTGGCCTTCATAAGAAGTTATGATGGAGTGGAGTATCGTTTGTTTTAAATAATTACGGGTTAGACTGAGTTCACACTAGGCGTACAGTCGGGTGGCGACTGTGAAAATGTATGAAAAACAAAAAACAGCCTGCCTATCAGTTTTTATAACCCTCTGAATCGATGAACTCCGAATTTACTGATGACTCCCGGGTCGGGCAAACCGTTATTGGGTTTTGCCATCAGGAATTTTTCAGTAGCAGAAACGGAGTCTGGATTTGTGCCCGGTTGATGGCAATAGGCTCGCCCTCCATTATTTTATTATTATTATTGGCCTGATGTGTTTGTAGGGCGTAAACATAATCTACCTATTTTAATAGAATTTCATTAATAAACCAAAATAATAGAACCAATCACATAGCTAGACAATGACAATAGCTTTATTGGACAATGTATCAGCAACAGCTTGAAATTAGTTCTACTTAAAATAAAATCTATCACCATTTCACAAGGTTCGCTTTCGAGTATTGTTGCCACGAGCAGTCGTAGTCTCAAGCTATTTTGCCTTGCCTTGTTTTAATTCATTCAGTATTCGCTAAAACCAATTGCGTCAGTCCACGAAAGACAGCAAACACTATTTATGTTAATTAAAACTGTAGTGCTCAGACCGCTGCCTTATCTTGCTCTAGTTTTGGTTTTCTAATTTTGTGTGTGATTACAAAATTCTGAGCATTTGATTATTAACAACTACGGCGAAGCCAAAAGGAAGGGTTATGGTTTTAGCAGTCTATGTACGTATGTATGCATGTTTGTGTGTGTTTACCTATGTTCCTCCGTAGCGCCTAAACTATTCGTCCGATTTTGATGAATAAGGTGCTAATCGATTTGTTATTATGGCCCGGGTAATATAGGCTACATTTTAACCGACTTCAACAATATGAGGAGTCGATTTTGCCGATTTTAATTAGAGCGTGATTTCTCAGTATATTCTTCCCATTCCATAATCATCAGCTTACCATCTAAACTTTTTTCAGCTACGTTCGAGCAAGCTTCCTGACTAATTGGATACATAAGTTTTTAAACTGACATGGTTACTAACATTACCATAAACATTGAAAACCAATATCAATCAAATTCAATATCGGGAACTCAAAATAAATAGTAAACATGGTAAATATTCCGTTTTCAGTGTTAATGATAATTGGAAACAGCTGAAAACCAGTACATTAATTATAAAATATTTTCAACAGTTACACTGTAAAACGATACCTCTTGGTAAAACTAGTGGTGAGATATTTAAGCGTAACGAGCTGGGGGACTAATGTCTAAAAGTCAACCTCCGAGGCATGGAACACTGGGTACCACGATACCCCTTGGAAAGCCATTCCCATTCCAATATCGTAAAATATCAGGGAAGACCTTCGATCAACATAAGGGTCTAGGGACGATGACATTGCAGGCATTATGAAGAGATTATTCAGTCTGTGGGTCCAAACCACCGTTAACATGGACTTTATTGTCTCGCTTTAGAGTGGTAAGTTCAACCCAGCATTTGCTCTTCTTTCATGCTTCTCTCTATCAGTTGTCATCTCAGTAGTTACTCACTTACTAACCACATGACTGTCATATTCATATTCTTCTTGTCTTCCCCTCTTCAGTATTGATACTCAAAACTTTCCTTACGACATTTTCCACATCGTAAAAAATAACTGCGCAAATAGCGTTTTAAATATTGCGTCTAAATATTTTATTTATTGTCAAATGTTCACTCCTATAACAGTCATCTAACATCTTGAACCTTATTAGAGCCCCATTCAATACTGAGTCTCAATCCCTAAGCTCCTCTATACCTAGCAGATAGAAACGGACCAACCGATGTTATAGATGAGCTAATATCTAGCCATTCAATATAAACTGATGGTCTCGCACGAAGATGATTAATGACTAACGATCGTAATAGATTAGCTTATCCTGGGATAGTGTGGACCGAGCTCATATAACGTTACGTTATCAATTGCATTTGGTTCAACTTTAGGTTTATCAATCTCATCAGTATTTAAAGCTTTAGTAGCTGCCTGCCAGGGCTGCGGGACTGTTCGAAAGAGATACCGTGGGCCTGGAACACAAAGGGCAAAAAAGCAACATGGATGGGTTTTAGTCAGTACAAGTCTGACACTCCCTTCCGCTCTGCCCAGAGTGGAGGGGAGGGGGGAGGGGACATCTGATGATTTCCGATGAGAAAAAAAAAAGCTTTAGTAGCTAGTAGATTTGAAATGGCTTATGAAGTACAAACAATTGATTCGGACTCGATCTCCCTTTCAATACCACAAAACAATATTTTTTTGTGTCTTTCTTTCGCTTAAAACAAAGTGTTGGTTATTTTTAGTTTTGTTGTAACTTTAAAACGTGGGACTATTTTTTATTGTCTTGTCTTTTTTCTTGTCTTGTCTTGTCTTTTTATGAATTCGTTATCAAGATCTGTATTTCATGACGTCAATATATTGGTACTATATTGTTTACTGTTCCACCATCGTTATTGCTGTAGAACGTCACCTCGTCTTGGTTCTCAGATACTGAATCCTTACCATCATCACATATGATACCTATTTCACCTATCGCATCTTTCCTTTTCGGGTGACTGGTCACCCTATATAGCCATGATACCCACCCAAAATTGCTGGACATACTGTTTAGAAGGTCTGTCCAATAATTAATTAATTAAATGGATCTAATCAGTTGATAGATTGATTGATAATTGTCTGGTGCCGTGTTAGCTATTAATTAGTTTAAGCGGACACAAGTGAACAGTTTCCAAAGTGGGACAGGTGGTAGGAAATCTTTTTGGAACTTTGGACCTTACCTATTATAAAATTATGTTGTAATTGCTTTAGTACCATTGAACAGCAGCTGATATTGTTTTTTTTATGATAGATCAGTGGTCCACCGTGTCCCTGATTCGGAAGAACTGGAAGGTATAAGACTCTTGCCTAGCAGTAGTATGGCGCAGACTAACAGTAAGGTAAAAATGAAGACTTTAGGTAAGGTAAGCAAAACTCATGACTAAGTATAGATAGAAGATTCAAGACAAAAATATTTAGAAAGCACCAGTGTAAAAAGTATTGTTATGTAACCACAGGTATAAAACAAATTCTTACACAACTAAGGTAGACATGTAGGCGGGGTCAGGGATAAATTTACATATGCCGAAGTAAATATACAGGACAAATTACACAAGTAAACAAATGATACGACTGTCAAAGAATGTTTTAGGTTGACTACATAAACTATATTGACACACCGCTTTGGTAAATCGTTATGAATCAAAGTACGTATTCGTTAAATTGTTACATGTTTTTGAACTTGTATTAATATGACCTAGATAGAGTGTTATTCAATCGTCGTAATGGAAAAATCAAAAATGTATTGTTTTAAATTAAGCTTCCGAAAAACTGCAATTATAATGAAATTTGCCCAGCCTTTTCCCAACTTTTTTGGGGTCGGCTTCCAGTCGTCCCGATGCAGCTGAATACCAGTATTTTACATGGAGCGACTGCCTATCTGACCTCCACAACCCAGTTAGTGCTGGGTTACGATAACCATTGGTAAGACTGGTTGTCAGACTTTCGGGCCACTGACTACCTGTAACAACTGCCAAAGATCTACAAATGACAGCCGGGACCAACAGCTTAACGTGCTTTCCGAGTCACGGAGGTAACTCTGTATGTTCAACCTAGGGAAGCGCGGCTTTACTTGAAGATCGACCCGAACGGCTGTTATTATTTAGCCTACCTGTAAAGACTGTAAAAGATCTACAATTGATAGCCGAGACCAACGGCTTACTTTGGTGAAAGTCATTGTAGCAAAATGATGCGCTTTGAAGTCGATTACCACTCGGAAAAACCACGCTGGTTTAATAATGATCAAGCAAATGACAAACAATTATTGGTTGAATTCGTAGAAGTCATAAAGGCATGCCTTCCATAAAATAATATAATCAACTAATTGATTTTCCAGATACCCAGTGAAGGTATGGAATTATTAAAATTAATTTTAATGGGTTGATTAGAATTCCCCAAGTATGATGTTGTGTATGAAGTTTAATCACATTAACTTACATTCTACTAGTAATTACTATTATAATTGCCTGAGTATTTAAATATTGATATAACTGCTATACCTAGGATATTTATCTTCATTGGTAGAATTACCTTCTTGCACTCGTACTACAAAGCACTTTTTTTTAACGCTGTTCGAAATTTAAACATCATTCTATTTCTGTCAGTCGTTTGAATTTGACAGTGATGGACCGGTGTTTTAAATAGGTTTTTGCGCAAACATGTATTTTGGTTCCATTCCACAGTACTATTGCATAAAGTTCTGAACAAAGCCCTTTACAAAAAAAAAACAATAAAACAGTCACACTAATCTAGAAAATTCAAAATTCAAAAAATATAAGTTTTAATACTTACCAGTTCTTGTGACGTCAGTAGATATAGCGTTTTCAGATATAACAGGAATAGCAGGTCCTGGGGGGCCGGGCAGACCTTGAGCACCTACGATGTATTAAATATAACATATTAGTTAATGTAAGCCAAAAGCGTGCCTTCAGGGAAATAAAAAACATTTGGGGATTTGCAAATAAATTGAGACGTAACTTTTTCAGAAGAAATTGTTGCCAAGAGAAAACTTTTGAGGAAGAAATGAAATTCAAATAGGCAGGACGGTAGTCATGATGCCTCCCTTTTCTGTGAATGTTTCAATTTATACAAATGGACCCCATAAAATACACCTGTCCGATTTCCCAAACATTTATTTCAATATGTTAACTTTACGGACAACCCCAAAAAAAATAATACCGCCAAAACATCCGATACAGAAATAAAACAAAACTCTCAAGACGATCGTAAAAAGTAACAGCAATAATAAATAAACTGCGTGCAAGCACTCGAAAACCAATCCAAAGGGTTCACTGCGCGAAGAAATAAAGATTTTCCAAATCGTTACTATAAGCCCCTAAAAATCTCGCGAACGCTTTACCCGAGTATAAATATGGGTCATAGAGTAACATAAAATTTGATGGTTGAGTTAGTTTGTACCTTTTTCCCCTTTTTCGGCGGGGCGTCCGTGCGGGCCTGGTAGGCCGGGTGTTCCATCGCGGCCGGGCAGTCCCCGCTCTCCCTTCGCGCCATGTGGCCCTCGCGAGCCAACATAGCCCTGTAACACAGTTATGAGCTCACACAGGTCGAAGGTAACATAACGCAACGTTACGAGGGTCAAACCGTCACTTATTGCGTTAGACCCAAGTTTATTATCCGAATACCTACTAATTTGGCGACGGAGCCCGTGTGATTTTATTTTGATTTAGTTACACTCGTAAAGTTCTATGGCTGTTTTCGTGTTGTTCTCTTTAGTAACATGCTGTAAAGGAACCCTTTGTTAAATTAATGTGAAGGAAGTAGGTACGACATGGCATGTGAACAAAGAAGGTAGAACAATATTATTCGAGCAGGTAACAAAATGGAAATTTTCTATATTTCGTTTCAGTAAGTTCGCGAGCTCAGGTGGTTTTGTTTGACGTTAATATCAGACTTATTCAAGCATTCACAGTTTTGTGTAAACCGCGGAAGTTGTGATTGATAGTCGTGCCAAGTTTAGCAAGACTAATAACCTGTTTCTCTAGTTTCTCAACGTTGAAGTAACACACAAAATAAACTATGGCGTCTACTTCGACTGAACGTGACTAGTGAGGATTTAGTCAAGTCTTTAGTAGGTACGACAAGTTAAATTAACTAAATTATAATTTATTACAGTAGTACAGTCAGGACCACCAATATGTAAACAGTTAACAACGTTTAAAAAAAAAATTCTCCTACTGTTCTGATTCAAATTTCATGTTCTTACAAACATAGTATTTTGGAACTCATATTTTATGAAAAAGATCCTGTCTCCAAGTTTCAATCGCTAGTTATTTCTCGGGAAAATTGCTTTTAAATTTAGGAAAGTGTATACATTGTGTATATATTGGTGCTCGTGACTGTACATCATAAAAGTAATTAAATAATCATTTATCAACAAGCTGTGTTAATCCGGTTATTATTATCCGGTTCAAAATTAATATCTTTATTATCTAATTCCACAAAATATCAAGTTTAGCAGAATTCATTGACTCCTCGAATAAATAATAAACAAAAGTATTACTCGAAATATATTTTAATTGGATTCCGTTTATAAAACCGTTTAAAAACTAACACAAGAAAATTGTTTTGTCATTTTTACGTCACTCAACGAATATTTTTGTATAATGGTTGATTTATGATGTACCTAACACTGTAATACTGACGTCACAAGTAATAAATAAAAATATCACGCTCCTTCTGGGCTCCGTCGCAGTCGGAATAAAATTGGGTTATAATGAACACGCAAAGAAAAAGCAGATTTTAAATCCATCGTATTGTGTAAATTCAAAATTAAATTTTATGTAGGCACCTCAAAACATATCGTTACGTGTGAATCAACATCAAGCTCACAATATCATATTTAGATAACACCCACCCTTTCGCCTTTGTCACCCTTAGGGCCATGTAATCCTCTCTCGCCTTTATTCCCTTGATATCCTCTTTCTCCTTGAGGACCCGGCAGTCCCATTGGACCCCTCTCGCCAGTTGGTCCGAGAATCCCTGGATTACTTGACCCGTATAATCCCGTTGATTCCTGGGTAAGACATGGTGATTAGGAATGTATTAAACAAAAGGTGGATGAACAAAATGTTGGTGACGCCTTCTTGTGCTGGGATGTTAAAGTTTTATAGAATAGTGTCAAGGCTTGGGTCTTTCGAAGATCAGAGTAAGAGGCGTTTGAAAAAGTTTAACAAACTTTGAGGAGAATGGTTCGATCTATTAATTTCTGTTAATTAATGTTTTATGGCCTAGGATCTTTTGGTGAGAAATCGGAACTAAAGCTGCCATCTTGTTTTTCACAAAAGTTTATTAATAGCGTCCCTTAATGTCGAACGGTAAAAGAATTGTGTAGCATGTAGCTTACGGTGACATCAAAGAAAGCTGTACAAACCATTTGAAAAGTAATTCAACACATAGCTTTATTGATGAATGTTTAGTTTCATCTATTACGAACTATGCATAGTTAGTTTAAGTTCAATTTTATTTAATAAATACGAAATCAAATAAAAAGTTATTGTTGTTGAAAAACTTTTAAATTTTCCTATTCCATAAAAAGATCAAAGCTTTATTCAGACCAAGGCCAAATATTGTCAAATTAACAAACTTCTTGTTTACTATGCTTCCTAACACCTAACAAGTTTGTCGATACATGAGTATCTTGAGCCCGAGCAACAATAACTTATCGAAGATTCGGGTGGTTCTAATTACATATCAGACTTGAAGTTGATATATGAGAAGCACATACACTGATAGATGGCCGTATTATATTTACATGTTCGCAGTGTTGTACGTTGGGAATACTAATACTATCACACCAATGCTGAGATCTATAGAAATGTCTATAGATCTCAGCATTAGCTTAGCTTAGCTCGTATATTGATTTACCGTTATTATTATCATTATCGCACATCTATCAAACTATAAGAGCAAGACAGAGACGGAGACATATCTAAGTAAGCCGTATTTATAGATTCTGACCATTTTTTTTTTTCCGGATGGGAAATCATCAAATGACCCCCCCCCCCCCACTCTGGGCGGAGCGGAGGGGAGTGTCAGACTTGTACTGACTAAAACCCATCCATGTTCCTTCTTTGCCCTTTGTGTTCCAGAGCCACGGTATCTCTTTCGAACAGTCCCGCAGCCCTGGCAGGCATCGGCCCATGCGGACCCCTACTTGATTGCTGACATCTCTTTGAGGCGCGCGTGGAACACGAACGCGCCGTCGACACGGCCTGTCGTCATAAGACGGCCGGACGGCGAGCTAGCCCATAACTCGCCGTCCACAGGCGAGATTCTGACCATAGGCTCACGAAGAAGCTATCTTGGTTCTTCCTTATTTAGTTAAATAAGAGCAGCATGCTAATGCGGAAAGGGCTATTTATGGTTGATAATAGAACTTGCTTAATTTATTGAGCCTTCAGGTAAAAATAAAGTTAAAACGAACCCCGTTAAATAAGGTTGTGGCTTTTGTAGATTTTTTATTCCTATAATCATCTCTTACGACTACAAACAATGGAATATAAATGGGTTTAAAGATAGTTACTCAAAGCAATGACTTGGATAAAGATCACGATATATTTTAATCGAAAGAGGACTAAGACCCTAGCACGAGCGCGCGATGTAAACGTAACGTAAATACGTCAATACACCGCGCACTGATGCTAGGGCCTCGGGACAACAAAATCGTCCACTTATGACTGAAAAGTAATGCTTTGGAATATAATCTAAACTGCCATAGCGAAACCACTCCTACGACAAGTAAATTAGCAAGCTAAACACGCTACCACTTTTTCTTTAAAACCGTACTTTAATGAAAACTACGCACGCTTCTTGTTACGAGAATCAATTCTATTTTAAAGAAAATTTATTAAAATAAGTAAGAAACTCACTAGGATCATGGCTCATGGGTCAGTAAGAACTAATTTCTGTGGGTGAAGTCTGGCCGCATTTAGCACGCAACTCGGTGGATGGTTCACTGCAGTCATTTGTACCTGTTCCAATCTAGGTAAATAGAATGAAACCTTTGAATCTAGTGCTAAGTAATTGATGGAGATAATTTAATTTGTTTTATTCCATCGTGCTGAGTGTTTTATTTATTGAAGTGTATAATAGGGTTTACCCACGCTATTTTGTTTTTTTTTTACTTCCTGACTTTGAATTGTTGGACTTAGAAATATTTGTCTTAATATTCCGATTTTATTTTTTTCACCCCGTTTATAATGTTTTCATAATTTTGGTTTTTTGGAAAAAAGTTTTTTTTTTTTTAAATTATAACTCTTAATAGAATTCAAATTTTACTACTAGTTTTCGAAGGTCCTAATGTAATATTAATTTCTGTAGATATGGATACAACTTTTTAGCAGAGTTGTTTTATTTTGTCATTTTATGATTAAAAAGTTCACCGAATAGAACATTACATTATATTTTAATTTAGTTATTGAATTTTGAATCTATAAAAAGAAAACGGATAATCTACCAAAAATCTGTAGAATATTGACCGAATCCTAATTAAAGTCCTGTCGTTATTTAGATGAGATCACAGGAGATTTCGGTACCGAGAAAAAATCTACCCGAGCAAAGCAGATTTATTTAGATAACGATGTAATTAATCTCTACGTGAATTCTACTTCACAAACATAGTCAATAACATCCAAGACACAAATAAAATTTAAGATCAATTTCATAATCAATGGTATCAAAAGAAAATGTACTTACTATTAGAGCTGACGTCATCGGCCCAGGTGGGCCTGGGGGACCCGGAGGTCCCTGCAGTCCAGGACTGCCATCTGAACCAGGATCTCCTTTAGGCCCAAGAAGACCCTCAGGCCCAGGGGTGCCAGTCTCACCCCTCTCTCCCCTATCCCCCTTAGGCCCAATAGGTCCAGTCGGCCCTGATTCACCCATTTGTCCCTGAAACAATAAATTAGAGAATTCCGAAAAGAAACTAGAACCTAAATAATGAGAATCAGATAATGATGTCGTGTTTAATAAATCACTACAATTTGTTGTAAGACACTGAAAAACTGCTAATCACGATGAAGATAATTTGGAGCAAGTTAATCAATACTGATTTGTTACATAATTTATTTGCCTGGAAGAATAATTACTCTCTTAAGAATTGAACATAATAAAATACACTGCTGAATTTTATTTAGAAAAAAATTGTCGTCAACCATATCAAAACGAGATTTAGTAACTCATATGCTTAACAAACTAATTAAAAATTCAAGTATCGTGCAATCTGATTTATCTATACAGCAATAAGTTTATCCAAACAACTAATTCTCCGAAGGCAACGTACTCATTAATTTAGCTAAAACTGCGTAATTTACATCATTAGTGAAAACAGCGTGGCATATAACTGAATCTTAATTACGTATGTAATTTTAGTATAATGGTATTCATTACCGTTGAGACTTAAGTTTATAAAGCTTACATGAAAGGTAAAGGGAACAGCGGTAGCGGAATTCATATCAATATTTAATCCATTGCTATACTTGATAAATGACGTATTTGATCTACGAGTTGCATTTGATAGACTGTGCTGAGCATTTCAATTTTATTCTACACATTTATTTTATTTCCAAAAAAAAAACAAAAATCCATCCATCAAATAGCCAATAGAGCAGAAAAATAAGAACCGACAGGCTTTTAAAACTTGAAGTGCGGAAAAAAGTTTGTAATAGTTACTTAATTTTTTTTAACATAAGTGTTCCCCAAGGGCCTATCTTGGGTCAATTTCTGACTGCTACATTTCAATTTGTATTTGGGCCACAAAGTATAATAAATGAAAAGTAAATGCAGTCATGTACGCTACCTACTATAAGAGATTTAGTAGATTAAAATGTAAGACTCACACATTCATATACGGACACAATATTAATACAAAATATTACACTCATTTTGACTGTGCTGTATATATTCTGTGTAGCCAAATAAAAATATAACGTACTAAGGATAAACGGGATCCACGAGAATCTATATTAATACTGTTCGGGACCGTTGTGTTATATAGCGTAAATATTTACGAAATATGTTCATTGAATGTGAACGTTTTTCTTTGGGCAAGTTTCGTTTACGAACATCGTATATTAATAGAATGTGTTTTCTGAAATCTAATGAAAGTAAGTATAACATAGGTAGTATGAGTTACTAGAACTACTTTAGTACCCTACAAAAAGAATACCAAATAACATTAGGAACAATTTGAATTTTGGTTTGATTTAAGAGTAATGTCGTAGCCATCATTATCATTAAGATGCCGTCTACTTAAAAAAGTTGTGGGAAGAACCACATTATAAATTCATCTGTTCACAATTTCTTAAATTCTACTAAGACTTGTAATCTGCTACCGCCTCCACTAAGCTCACTGCCTTACAAGTCTACGCCTTGAGTGTAATCATATCTTTTATTAACCTCATATTTTAATCCGCAAAGTTCCCAAGACGTCTTAGAGAGCTAGATTTCCCTTGATAATCTCCAACGTTAATGTCAGCCAATAAATAATTCTGAGAGTGAAGTAACCAGTCTTTTGCATATAATTTTGCTTATTCTGTAACCACTTCTCTTTCATTTTTATATGATGTTGGAAAATAAAAAAATATTTGGGTATGTTTATTTAAAGAGTTTTATTTCATCGTTGCTAAGTTGATAGCGAGGTTATGTGAAAGCAATAACGGCCTCACTTTTTTTATTCTGTCTTACAACGTAATGAAATCCTTCCCCACAATATCTTAGTAATACAATCTTCCGTCTCTTACCGTTTTCCCGGGAGCACCAGTAGTTCCATCAGCTCCTGTAGGCCCTTGAGGTCCAGGAGGACCTTTCAGTTCTGGCATCACCTCCAGAATTTGAGAAATATCGTTCAAACTGCATCTGCATTGTCCTTGACCCAAAACCTGGCAAAAATACAAACTATTAAATTCTCGTCAACTGAGCATGAAAATGTATGAACGGTTCCGGCACGGTTTTTATATTGTTATTTTATTCCGGGAATATGAATAATCTAACCACGTAAATCTTTTTTTTATCTCCTCTGACATTTTCCGTTGTATTGTTTTTTATTAGTTTTTTTTTGTGATATCAAAAGTATCTTCGGTATAAAAGAAGAAATTAGCTGAGTGAAAAAATTGCATATCATCATAAGGGTACGCGCAAAGAGTGTACGTTTAATTTATTTTTTTAGAATAGTTCTTTTGACGCAGTCATAAAATCATGGAAGAACGGCAACATTAAGGTGTAAACTGCTACAATTAGTTCTCATAAACGAGAGTCTTTAAAACGTCGAGTAAGTTTTCAAATTCCTTTTTTATTGCCTCTCTCTTAAAGTTTCCTTTGTCAGTAGTCGGTGTCACTGCCTTTCAAGTCGACAATCAAGACAAGTATTTACTAATGGAAAAAGTTTTATTACCCCAAAACTGTATTTCGATGAAATAGTTTTTTTTTATATTCGTCGCCAGTGAAGGGGTAATCTAAAGGGATTGCTTTAAATATCAAATGGAAAGGGACCGTCATCGCTATTACGTATTCTCAAAGCGTCTTTTAACAGCCCCTTACATCATTCAAAATATTCAACAATACGCCTAAGTGTAGTAAATAGAATATAGTCCAAACGTAACTCGGCCCCTTTTTCGCTGGAAAGGCTCACAATCTCATCATTCACATCGTCCATAAAGAACGAACCTTGTTTAAACATTACTGTTTGTTGTAATGCCTAATAGCATCTTCCCCCCTTTATTAACCCAATTCCACTAACAATTTCAGTTCACGATTGTGAAATTTACTACATATCGATGTAAAGAGGTACGTGACCTGAGTTATAACTTTCGTCAAACTCAAGCTAGGTAGGATGACAGAGATCCCTCGGATTAGTGAAATCTCGCCTAACTTCTGTAAAAGTTGTTCCGAAACTTCACAAAGTCTTCGGATTGTCCGTAACAAAAGTGTTTGTTTCGAATGAGTACTTAAGACGTAGTTTTGTATTGTTTGTTGTATTCATATAGGTACTTACGTTTTCGCCTTTCTCTCCTTTGTCACCAATGAAAACTAGATCGGGAAAAATTGTGACGTCATTAGTTCTATTGATGAAGAGTTAGCGTATTAAGAAAGCAGATAATAATGTAATTCTAGAAACATAGTGTAGTTTATGGATCATTATCTATCGTTTGATCTAATTTACATTAATTAAACGGGATATTATACGAGGTGGGAGCGACACCGACGCGAAAACGGTTACCACGTATTCAGTACATCATTCTGAGCCCCTACATACAAAATTTTTCATCGGTTATTTTTTAAAAATCAGCTGTTTCCTACAAAAATGCATTAACTACACGGTCAAAATTTAAGGAAAACTTGTTTTTTTTTTAAATAACCGATAAAAATTTTCTATGTGGCGATTGTGGGGGTAACCGTTTTCGCGTCGGTTTCCCTTCCACCCCGTATGTATAACACAAATGTCTCGTAAAGTATATCACAATTTAATAATAATGTAATCAATGGCCGGTATTATTATAAGAGCAATATTTGTTGGATTACCAACTTAAAATTAACCTCATCTCTCTGTAATCAAAGTCAACAATAAAATAAATATTGCGTTTAAATCACCTAATCATAAAATCTGTAAGAAATAAAAAATCAAGACGAAATACAAAATCAATGCAAAGAAAAACCACCTCCCAAATAACTCCGTCTAAAATATTACATGAAAGAAATGAACCTATCGCCTCTGAAGTCAAAGCAAAGACTTACGAAAATACGTCAAGTGTGATTGATGTATTGTGAGGAATAAAATCCACTTACACGGCGATGTGTGTGACACGACAGCCAGTCTGTTCTCATCTGGGTTTACCTGTAAAAAGAAACGTTTATTTATATACTAAATAAGCCCTCTTATACTTTCATAGGGACTTACTTTCCTGTGAGGGATGAAGACACATCAAAGGACGAAATGACAGATTTTATAGACTCCAAATTGTATGTTTATGATTTCCTTTGAAGCGATAAAAGCAAGTTGAGAATCGATTTCTATGAACGTATCGGAAACAGTTAAACGTTTGGTGTGACTGAAAGTGTAGAAAATAAGGACAGGATGGCCAGCCAGCGCCCATGGACAGCTTACTGACCTAATTCGCGCGTCGGCTATTATTCCTCTGTATACCAAGGAAGTGATATATTATGTGTTTGTGTGAAGCAAATTAGCCCGCAGCTAAATAGACTGTGTATTATGCTTGTTTTACAGATAATTCTAGACAACTTTTTGTTCCTGAGAGAACATAGACGACCAAAACCTCTATATGGACTTTTAGTAGATCTAAATGATGGAGTAAATCTTGCTACGCCTGAAATACAAAGGGTCCCAAAGTCAATAGACAACCTAACGTGTTTTTGTCGAAAAGCTTAAACGAGATTAGAATACAAATGCTCACACAAAAAGAGGTCGGGTTAACTACACGGCTCACAGTCCACTTAGCTTTGAAATGTACCAATTTGCAAGCGGTAGTTTAGGCTTAAAAAATTACAGCCCCGCAGTATGAAACAAATTGCTAGAACGAAGTCAGAATACCAAAATAATAGTGGATATTTTTTGACACAATGTAGATTAATCATCGACGCTTAATATCGATGGCTTATACGCAAAAAAAGTTCCTTGATTGATGTGGCAAATGGTCAGCTATCGTGAATTGTGTTCTATAGGCTTAGATGAAGGGTCGATGATCGCTTGAGCAGCTATTGTTACAGTAGCTCTATATAAGCGTGTAGTATGTGTTTGTTAATTACATTTTTGGGGCAATGACGTAATTGGGGCTTTGTCAGGGCCACTTAGATCTTATTACATAGCTGCCTGAAGCATTCAGCTTCCAACTTGTTCCTCGTTATTGACCAATTCGTGACATTAATTTACATGAATTCCTTAATAGAAATTACGCAATGAGTATAATGAAATCGCTTCGGAATTTGATATGACAACAATAGCATCATATTTCGGAAGTTTTAATCATAAAAAAGTTTTCTATTGTGCTCAGAAAATATACTGGAATGGTCTCTTAGAAAGATTATTTGAGTACTTCTGTATTTTTTTGGGCCGAGATTATCTTTTTACACCAGTTTCTACCGTTTATAATGAAAATTGTTTTGAATTTTACTAGAACGCGTAGCGAAAATCGTGAGCGATGACTATCAGGCTTCACCACACTACGTATCTGCCAGGAATCCGCACGAGTTTCAAAGTTCGCGAAATAAATAGGAACATTAACACGTAATCTGGTTACTGCGTTAAGTTTTTACAACGGTGGCAGTAATAAGGTCAGAGGAACTCTGAATGTACGAGTTGGCTTCAGTATAAAACTTTGAGACTAATCAGAAAGTAAGAAAAAGAAAAAAGTAGGTAGAGTGCTAGTGAGTTTAATATTTTTCTTCAAAGATTTAAATTGTTAGATGAGCCCTCACAGCGTTTATGTCGTAAAAAGGGTTTACATTGTAAAAAGTAACCTCGCACATTTCACATGGAACGATGGAATTAATTTTCTATGTATATGACTATTCAGGTTGAATCTTTCAAGTGGGCGTGGATGGCCAAATCCGAAACTTTGAGGAATAGCGATAAATGCTCAAAGGAGTCTCGAGCCCGATTTTGATGAAAACTAAAACTACATCATTGGATTTTTGAAAAATCAATATTCCTGAACATGAATCGAACCTGTTGGTTTTGAAGAAAAACACACAATGTAATATTACACTATTCATTAGCATCGCCATTAAAAATCAAATTCTGGGAAGTAATGTGCGTGTACGACGAAGATGTATATACGTGGACGAGGCAAAAATAGTATGCAGGAATCGTAACAGGTAGAGTTCTGTGGTTTCTGCCTAGCCCGATGAGAAAAAGGCGTGAGTTTATATATGTATGTTGATTTTCAAAGAACACATACATAACATAAAATCACGCCAGTAATCCCCGAAGGGTTAGGCAGAGGTGTACCTAACAGTACACCCACATTTCGCCTGTTATGTATTGTCAAAGAAAGAGACACATAAGTAATCATGTTTGGACGTGGTAGACCGATCTAGTGGTTAAAATCATTATTTTTCATTTGGAGTTCTTTTATTATGAGACGTAGTATTACGAAGGTCGACGATTCTGACAAATAATAGTCGCTTATTGACACGAGGCTATTAAATATTTACTTTGCGATAGAGTAAGTATAAAGAAAGAAATGTGCCTGTTGAGATTGTTCCTAAGGAAAATGGTTTATTATATTGGGTAATAATTCATTGTTGTGTTAGTTACTATTTAATCTGCTCCTTTATTTCAATCCCTAATTCATTTATTCCATCGCTCATCAAAAGATAACGGACATCCATTGCGTCTAGACAAGCGTACACAGGAGTTCCTCATATAACTAAAGTGAGCATTAAGGATTTTTGATAATTCACCACTTAAAATAATTCTAACCGATGGGAAATCCTTTCGGGGTTGTGCTGCTATAAAAATTTCAAGAAGTTTTTAGTACCAAAAACTCAACTGAAGTTATAAAACAGTCTAGCAATCTAAATAATGTCAATTGATTTATAACAACTACTAAAAAGGTTACATTAACCCATTGTCTTACGTCATCAACTGTTACCCCAACACGAAAAGCGTATACAGTATCAAATAATAACCTTTTATAGAACTACCGTGGTTTCGGTACCAAGAATTTCAGTTGGCATCAGAATGCAATATAAAGTGACTTATCATGTTGTATGGTTGGTTTGACATTTTTTCGCGTGGTTTCGTTTCATGTTTGTCGCCTACGCAAGACAAAAGGTCAACTGTTACGACTGTTAAAGTTTATAACTGTGATTTAATTTAATTCTAGTTTATTATGATGATTTTTGAGTGTTGCGATTAGTGGTTTTATGCTGTCTACGTGGCGTGAACACGCTAATGTATTCTTTATAGGAAAACCGGCTGCTGAAATTATATCTATGTGATGGTATCGAATATAAAAACCCACTCCAACAAAATTTAAGCATCATCTTTCAAAAGACTTGCTACTATTTTTTTTCAAATTTACTTTCGATATGATAAACCAAAATGATTGAACTAACAAAAATAACGATCGACTCAACACTATAACAAAAATAACAATCGACTCAATACTATATCGATCAGAAAGATATAATTTACATCATTTGTTTAAGCTAAAATTTCATCATTACAAGGAAGAATTCATTTGCGATTTTCGCTACCGGGACCCTAGCTATAATTACAATTTGGGGCCGCGAATAAATTGTATTTTGTAAATGAATGTCGCTACTTTGATCCTGAAGCGAAACGGAATTTTCTGTTATTAATTATTTTATTTGTTCTGGCTCACCGATCTGGAATCATTATCAACCTTATTTTGTGTCTGTTGAAAGAATTGGGAGTTTTTTTCTTGTAAATAAAATTGGTTCTAGTTGATCCACGTTAAAAAACATGATTTTCATTGAATCTAAGCAGGCTCACATTTACATTTTTTACAATTGTAAATTTGAGGTCAGCGCACCGGTTAATTTCATCTGCATGTATTCAGCAAATATTTGAACACCAGCTCTTTGATTAAAATATAATTGAAAGTGTAGTGATGTCACCTCTCACCAACGTTATATCGAAGCTTTCATAGAGCAAAATTATTTTCGAATCCATTTTTGATATTCGTACCGATAAATCCTTTGTGGAGCTAGGAAAATATACCTTTGCAGATACGAACGAAAATAAGGCGATTTTGCTACTAATACTCTTGTCTATCAACACAGAATTATTGATACCATTCTCTTAGAAACAAACTAAGAAAGTATCCGTTCAGCTGACTCAAACAATATGACGGAATGGCAAACAGCTGACACCCAGATATTTTTTTCTATCCAAAAATCAGCATACAAAGTCGAATATTGTTAGTAGGTAGAGCAAAAGAAATCGATTCAGATTACGTCATTTTTTACTTGACGTAGCAGAGATTGAAATCAGATACGTATCGGAAAACAACTGTACCTATGTAATCTAAATAATGGAACTTTCGGATTGTGGAATGGATTCCATGTGGGTAATTTAAAAGTAATTTTTTAGCTTTAATTTATTAAATTATAGCTCTAAAGTACATTATTGAAAGTTTTCTGTGTTCAAATCATAAAAACCTTATTCATTTGTTTTTTTTTCACGTCAGTGGTGTAGTGGTTTAACTTGCTATATGACTGTGTGTGTGTGCCTAGGTAGGTACGTATTGCTGTTACCAAGCAACATTGCTGTTTCGGTTCGAAGTTTACGGGCGACGGTAAAATTAACTTCTACATGAGGCTTCTCGACTTTGTCCAGAAGTTTGTCAACTCACCACTTTTAGGCTTAACATAATTAAGTACAGGTGAAAGTGGTAAATAATGAAGTAGGTACAAGAGAGCAATCATTTTAAAAAGTCACACAGATTAAGTCTTAAGTCATTTATTTCTTAAAAAAATACATAGTGTAGAAAATAACTTAAAATTAGATTAATAAGGATTAGGTAATACTTAAGAATAATAAAAAAATAACTTTTACAATAGTAAAATTAATAGTCTTTTAATAAAGAAATATAAGGTTAAAAGATGAAAATAATAAAATTAATAGTCGCTTTTTGACTGATTGTCTTTGTTCTGGAAGCGGTGCGTTTTTACCAAGAAATAATAATACGTAATACATTCTTTTTTGGCAAAAAAACAAAGACTGATAACTAAAAATCCAAGCCATTAATCGTGACTGAAATTTCGAAAGATAAGTATCGACATCTTTGCTTTCCACGCCATCAAGACTCCATTAGTATCTCCTGTCTTAATTGCCTTAGCGTTTAGCGATTACAGGAGTAAAGAGACGATTATAAGACTAACGCTCTTCTTTGGTTGAAATAAAAGTTACGGGGATTGAAATTATGTACTTAGGAACTTATTTTTATCTTAACCGCAGAGCAGAACAAAGCTCAGATTTGAATGAAGGCAGGATTTATCGAATAGAACTTACTGCATCAAATCTTAAAACGTCATATTCTTTAATAAAAGGCATTTCTTTTTTATTAGTCTTTCTTGGCTGATCCCGAAACGAACGTAGGAAGAAATTTTTAATAACGACTCATATAAAAAAAAAACATAACATCACTGTCACCTACGTACTCAAATATTATAGGTATTTTATTTTCCTGTGTTGTCTACTGTGTGTACGTAAATTACAGTGAAATAAATAAATCAAGCTTGTAATTTCCGAAGAGTTACGCAGAGGTGTACAATTCTAGTACACCCACATTTCGCAAGTTATGTTTAAGTAACATGAAGTAGGGGGCGAGCCTGTTACCATAAACCGGGCACAAATCCAGACTCCGTGGCTGCTACTGAGAAAATTGCTGATGAGAAAATCCAATCACACTTTGCCCGACCCTGGAATCGAACCCAGGACCTCATGCTCAGCAGTCACGCTTGCGACAAAATATACGCTGCTATTTTGCATAAATCCTGTGCAATTTCCATCTTTTGATCTTTAATCTAGTCAGGCACAATCACCTTCTACCGTTTAAATCGATCTAAATACTTAGACGACTAGGCGTGTCTAACTTTAAGTCGGACAGAAGAAAAAAACAAATCTTAATGGTGCTTATAAGAGCTGGCCTCCCGACCTGTCACCGTTCTGCCTAATCTTAACTAATGGAAGTCGGATTTGTTTTGTTTGGCATCCAGCTTTTACAGAAAAATGTGGTCGGATTCGTACAGGCGTGGATTATAGTGAGACAAACTTTGAAGAGGTTTAATAGCATTTTCTGGGTGTGCGTCCAGTCTGGAACGTGACCAAAGAGAATGGTTGTCTTTTTAAATGATCGATTGATTGAAAAATTTGAAGAAAGAAAACGGATGATATTACATTACATAACATCACGCCTGTAATACCCGAAGGGTAAAGGTGTACCCACATTTCGCCAGTTATGTTGCAGTCCCATGTAATAGGGGTGAGCCTACTGCCATCAACCGGCCGCAAATCCAGACTCCGTGGCTGCAACTGAGAAATTGAGAATCGAACCCAGGACCTCATGGTCAGTAGTCGCGCTTGCGACCACTAGACCAACGAGACAGTCATAGAATAGAATGATATTAATAGATTGTGAATTGCAAATGGTACTCGAAAATAGACTTTCAAAACAAAATTTTTGGTATTTTACTAAAAGGTCTGCCTTTTAGTAAAATACCAAAAATTTTGTTGTTTACTAAAAGGCAGATCCATTGTATTCGAAGGTTAAAAGTTGTTCAATTGAGCTAAAGTTGTATTGTAGTTGCTAGATTTCGTACAGCCTAATTTACAATATTAGTTTTAGTATATGCGAAACCTGAAACATGTGTCTAATATTTTTATGTAAAGAATTTATGTACAAAATTTCAAAACCGTATCATGAACAATCACAAAGTTTTAGGCTCGTTCTGTTACCTGGTTGTCCGCACAAAAATGTGGTCACTACGAGGCGCCGCCGCGCGCGCGCCTCCAGCGTCGTCTTCAGCTCATTGATAATAATAATTTGGCAGTAGGTACCTAAATGATTGCGATAGGTACTTAGTGTCGCTCGGTGTCCAACTTATAACTTTTTCAAATATTTTTGGGACAAAATATTACAGCATGGTTTAAAAATTATTGGAATCGATTCAGTTACTTATTCTGAACAAACTATATTCAGGTTTTGCATATACTAAATATAATGTTGGATAAGATCTTGCATGAAAGGAATCTTATATTTTAATATCACGCTAATCATAACTATAAATAACCTACTTTTGTTTCTAAAATTGGACCTTAAACATTGCATGTTATTAAACTATTAGAACAAAATGCCTCCAAAACAAACTTGCCCCATTAATTAACTGTCAATTTATGAACGCACTATAAATCTTTTCTATCATTATCTATTTAATAAAACATGCAAACGAACGAAATAAATAGTGCTTTGGTTGAGGAAAATTAATGTAACAATATTATTGATCATTTGTATTAATTGCCAGTCTTAAGTATCTGTCATCAGAAGTGGGATCTGAATCCACCATCCCAAATCCAATCCCCATCTAGTAACGCTCATATATCAAATACGATAGAGTATTTTCAGCGAAAACGTTACTGAAAAAGTTCATAATGATAATTCGAAAAGTTTGGACAACAACGTGCTATATTGTGGGCCTATTCTACAAGGCTTTTCTTATTTATTTAAGTATTTTTTTTTCTACTTTTCATAACTTGTCATAAAATAGGTAAACAAAGCCACCATAATTAAATGCAGAACATTATCGATTATAATTTCTAAGACAAACTTTTTTTTCCATAACAATAAATAATAATCAAAGGATCTTTTAATTTCCAATCAAATTCGTAGCTAACATCAACTGGTAATGACTTTTTTCCGTGTCCAAAAGCAGTCAGATTTGACTGTGATAGTTATTTTTTTACGTAAAACGCGGGTAGAACACGTTAAATATGATAAGCCTATAAAATATTGAATAGTGTACTATTTTAATCGATGTTAAATGATTATTTTATGACTTCCTGGAATAAATTTTTGATAAGTCAAGAGTATTTTTCAGTTTTCGTTAAAAAAATCGTAATAAGTTGGGACATGTAACCTTTGTTCCAAAAAAATAAGGCTTCTCATTGGTGGACCTATGAACTGGTGAAGGCTACGGGAATCCGTTGTATGCGATACACACAGGAACGGATGAAGAGGCGAAGCTTGGAAGAGGCCTACGTCCTGCAGTGGACGTTTTGACTATGGAAACTGACCCAGTGGAAGCAACCGCCACTAGCGCCACCCGTCTATCTGTATCTATGTAATTACCTGATCTAAAAACGGTTTACGAAAACATCACCAAGAAACCGAAAAATTCTAAAAGAGAAAAACGAAGTCATGTGACATCGTCGATGGCACTCAGGGGCCGCGTGGTAGATTACGGTCAATTCATTTTCACAGAGAATAGGCTTCAGAGGTCCAGTAGTGGGAACGATGCAGACTGAATATACTTAAGCCTCATCATCTGCCTAGCAACTATGTATGTTGCGGTCGGCTTCCAGTCTTACCGAGTGCAGCTGAATACCAGTATTTTACAAGGAGCGACTGCCTATCTGACCTCCACAACTCAGTTAGTTCTGGGTTGTAGAGGAAATACGGTACCCTTTGTTAAGACTGTTGGTCAGACTTTCGACCCACTGACTACCTGTAATGACTGCCAGAGATCTACAAATGACAGCCAGGACCAACGGCATAATCTGTGGTCAGAGGTACGTAGGTAACTTGGTATGTAATGGATGGTCACCCATCCACTGACGGACCTAGTCAAGCCCGGTTTTACCTTGAGGATCGACATTATTACTATATAAAATGCAAAAATACTGACATCGAGATTTTTGTGTCTTTTTACTCCGTACTCAATTCCACTACATCATAGATATTATTATCAGAAATCTGTAGTTTATTTGCTTGTGTACATTTCTATTTACGTACAAACCATTTAGTACGTACGCTCAATCGAATAAACTGTTTGTTACATTAATAATGCAGTTGACAATTGGTTAAAAACCGTTTCAGTTAACAACATTGAGTACTGTGTAATTTTGATATATTTTAAAATGGTGAGCACGATTCGTTTGAATTATAACTGTCATGTTTATCTTCAATTAATTATTAGAAAATAATTACCACACTATAAGTAAATAACAGTGCCTGGGCGACCGAGCTCGGCTCGGGGGAAAATAGAGAAAACGTCTTTTCCCAGAAATCTATCTAGATTGATTTTTCGCCCTCGTAAACTCCGACTTTGCAACTTTCATCGAAAATGTTAGAGCTATTTTCAAGAACGTGATTACAAATATATACACAAATATTGCTCATTTAATAGTAACCTAACTGACTTTGTTTGCTCGAAGGGTGTTGACTGTTGGGCTCAAATTATTCTAGTAGTCTTCGTGACCGTATGCTCAAATATTAAATTGAGAGATGCAATGATGACATTTCAAAACAACCAGATTTCTGTACTATATCTAAGTTAAATATAAATTTACTGAATGATGATGATACGAGTAGCTTCATCGATGTATATTGTGTTATTAAGGACATCTGAGCAGACGCATAACTCAGCCAAGTTCTGTACCTACATTTAGATTTTTTTACAAGACAATACAATTCAGTGGATATCCGATTACATGTCGTACCTTTAAAGTAATAAATAGTAATACAACCTTCTTGTCAACCAGTCTTACCAAGGGGTATCGTATTACCCGGTACTAACTGGGTTGTGGAGGTCAGATAGGCAGTCGCTCCATGTAAAATACTGGTATTCAGCTGCATCCGGTTAGACTGGAAGCCGTCCCCAACATAGTTGGGAAAAGGCTAGGCAGATGATGACAACCTTCTTGTCAATAATTGTATGATTTTGAAGCCTAGAAATAAATCCAGGATAATCAAATGCCTTTTACTTAATAAGCCACAAACAATAATCTATCAAATTCATACGGTTCGCCATCGAATCTTTATACGCAGCAATAGAATCTTTATTGTTTGTTCCGCTTGTACACAATCATATCCGGCCCATTACATTCGAGTAGAATACGCATTAATGTCATGCTAACAGAATATTATCGATGGGATTTAGACGTGGGCCTTGAAATACGTAGATATTTGAATTCATAATCAGAGATCGAAATAGGTACAGCATTATATTTACCTAAACTTCAGGGAAATAAGTAACATGTGGATAATACACACACATCCAAATATACTTGTGGCATTAAGTCCGCCTATGTACCACTCTCGTACAAGAGAGAGAGAAAAAATATATACCTTGAAAAAAATACTTATTCTTAATCCACATGTTACTAAATTACCTAAAAATTAAGGCAAATATACTCTACCTATTCGGATATCTCATTGCTTCTTGAAAAATATTCTGAGGGACGTAGCGACGTCCAGTTATATACTGGAAGCAGACCCCAATATTGTTGTAAAAAGATGCAGAGGATTATGATGATTCGTTATTAAAGATAATATAAAACAACATGGAATTTGACAACCAGTTCAGATGAGAATTAATGACTACTGCTGAAATTAGTAGTTATTTAATTGGTGAAAAATTTGATTTCACTTGTTACCAATTTGCCAAATCTTCATTGAATATGAATATTTAAAATTATGATGCAGAATAGGATATTTTAAAAAGATGGTCGTCTTTAAAACTATTTTGTCTTTGAAACTTTTCATCATAAATAAAGTCTGTTTTTGCAAGCCAAGAACATCAAATTATTAAAAACAAACTTAAGATTAAATACAGCTGCAAGTAAAAATAACAATCTACATTTGAATAATTCTAAAAGAAAATGCTGGCACACTAAAACATAAATTCAAAATATTACAAGCATTTTTATTTCACAAAAGTTTTAAGCTTTACTCTGGCCGTTCGCTGCATTCGTGGCCACAACGAACCCGGCTGAAAACGTTGTACTGTGATCGTAACTTTGACCAGCAAACGTTGTGTGATTGTGGTAGCAAAATATCATCCGTTGTTTAGTTGCATTTTCAGTTATTTTTGGGGAAAAACAAATATGAGAAAAGAGGGTAAAATATTAAAGCGAGGTCTAAATACCGGACTCTTATTTTGAATGATAAAGAATTTCTTAGCAATAATATCAATTATGATTTTATTAAAAAGTCCTGCTTCACTAACTTACTGATGAACTCACCAATGCCCAGCCCAGACCCTTGGACCTAGAAAACTAAATTTTTGATGTAGCATAATTAAGTTTTTTTTTGTTTTTTTTTTTTTCGGATTTTTCAAAATTCGCGTGGGCTAGCAAAGTGCTTCTAAACAATTATAAGTTTTTTTAATCAAGATTATTGGAAATAAAGCAAAAACTCTTTCATATCTAAAATTGAAATGTAAGATTTTCAATCGAATTACTCGTAGTACAGAATGTCTCGTAGAGTATTATCGAAAAATCCTTTATGCCAGACGCAGAGATGAACTTCATAAAGAAATATAATTTTTGGCAGCAAGCCATTTTTATTATCCTATACGAGAGGTGAAAAATTCAGCCGGGGTAGTGTAGTTTTTTTACTTATTTTACAGTGAAGATCGGAAATGCTTGGAATTATTAATTAGAACTGGATTTTTGCTGCAATAATTACCCATTTTTTCTACACCTCCTAGATATGGAAGAAATATTTTTATGGAGAGAAGGCTGAGCTGCTACATTTTTGTAACATTTTTTATGAGTAGTTTTTTTCTTTGAACGAATCCGTAATTCCATACTTCGTTACTAATATTATAAATGCGAAAGTAAGTTTGTTTGTTTGTTACCTTTTCACGCCTAAACCACTGAACTGACCATCCTGAAATTTTGCATATACGTTGTCAGGTGTACAGAAACGGATATAAGGTACTTTTCATCCCGAAAAAAATTACTGATCCCGAGGAAAACAACAATAACGTTCATATGATAATAGATGGCGCCACGAGTTACGAATCATGATTGAATTATATTGTTACAAGCAGAGTACAACCCCAGTTGATTGTTAAATTCTAAATTAACGCGAGTGAAGCCGCGGGCAAAAGCTAGTATTGTAATATTTCAACCTAACCCCGAGGCTCCAGGTAAAAGCATGATATAACATAAATACCATAAAATAATAGGAACTCTTTATAAACAATTATGATTAAAGAGTGTTTTCAAACTCGGCCTATTTATCAAGTAATTCTTACTTTATTCTCATACAAAATTATGGCAAACAATAAATAAAACCGTTGTACAATCAAAAGTTTAATTTCCGATACCATTTGGAAAGTTCTGGAATCATAAACTGGGGTTCATGACTCACAGACATTTTCTCGAAAAACGGTTGGTTTCGTGACTGTGTGATATCGTCGGTGCAGTCTAAGCTTTACATCAAACTGTATCATTTGTGCTTATTTTCTTTTATGCTATCTTTGTGCAAGTTTTGTTCTTTTTTTGGCGTGATTAAAATAATGGTTGCTTTAAAATGATACTGGCAACTTCGGGTAAAAGTAGAGGGAAAAATTGGACGAAAAAGAAAGAGAAACATATCAACACCATAGTGCCGTAAAAGGATTATTTGTTGGCTGAATGATGCTGGCAGGGCGCTGTTGGAAAATATTTGTGAAATTGTATTGAAAATAAAATGGCGGCGTTAGTGTCAGTTTTTGCGCAAGCATCAAAAATCCTTGTTGGTAACCAACCCATACATATTTTTACAAACCCCAAAGAGAGTAAAGGTATCAAAAGTATTAAAAGATGTTTCTGTGCAAGTTTTATGCAGAAAAAGCTGTGTAATGAAATAGTGAAGATTAAGAAAAAATACGATTCAATATTTACAAAAGCTTCAGGGAAATCTTCAGGTTACGTTAAAAACATTTTTTTAAATATGCGAACTAGAATTCGCAATTCGAACGATTTTAAGGTTACGTATGTGTTAGTTATTACTTTTATGCCTAAGGTCAGAGGTCACCTCCATTTGACCTCTGTCATAAAACCCACTTAAAACAGCCTATATTAAAATAAATACATACATCATATCTAAAATTACTGTTAAACGCCTAAAAGCCTAACCACACGACGTTTCACGTTACGTTATACCCAAGTTATACAAAGTGACACATTTGACCTTTGCCTCGAATTTCTAGAACTTTCCTGACCCTTGTCGACACAATCAATCACTTAAAGTAGTGCTTGTATTAATACTAAGAAATGTGGCACTACTGTTGAATATGCATGTCACTGGTATATCGTAGTCACGGTAATAATGCTGCTAGGTATTATGTAGATGAACAATCGGTTATTTAAAAATGAAATTAACACTTCTATCTATCATCACATGCTTTTTAGGGTTCTTTTGGCAAATGGCAAAAACGGAACCCTTTTAAATTCGTTCTGTCCGTTTGTCTGTCTGTCCGTCCGATGTTACAGCCATTTTTCACCGAGACTGTTGGCACCACACATCTGACATTAGGAGAGCAGGTGTCTGTTTTGAACCGCTACACAAAAGTGACGTGAAACTACGAAAAAATAATAGGAGTGGCCCTCCATAAATGAAACAGAAAATAGAAAGACACGAGAAATAAGGAGGAGGTCGTGGCTACATAATAACAGCAGCTCGGATCAATCTTCAGATTAAGCTGCGCTTGCCTAGATTGGTCCGTACATGGGTGACCACTAATTACATTCTAAGTTTCCTCCGTGCCTCAGAAAGCACGTTAGCCGTTAGTCCCGGCTGTCAATTGTAAATCTTTGGCAGTCGTTAGGTAGTCAGTGGCCCGAAAGACTGACAATCAGTCTTACCAAGGGGTATCGTATTACCCAGTACTAACTGGGTTGTGGAGATCAGAAAGGCAGTCGCTCCATATAAAATACAGGTATTCAGATGCATCCGGTCTGACTGGAAGTCGACGCCAACATAGTTGGGAAAAAGCTAGGCAGATGTTGACTAGAAATACGGCCTCACCCCTAAATATAAAGCCACCAATGAGTTCTCCATTTCAGCCACACCTACATCGAATAGAAACAGAGAACTACCTGGCGATTGCTAGTGACGTCATTGTTGTTCATATAACATTTAAAATCGTATTGTGCCAAAAACATCAAACCTAAATACCTGATGTCAAATACTAGCTCACGTCAAAAGCAGCTGAAAACCGTTTATAGCACCTACGTGCGTTAAAAAACAAAACATGAAATTGTAAACGGGATGTCAAATAAACTTCAGTCTATTTTCACAATAGTTTGCTGCGGGTGTACAAATACATAAGGTACATTTTTGCATACAATAAAGTATAGTCTACTTATCTATTTTCTTCTACTACTGAACGAACATACAAGACTAAAACGATTAAATTTCGAACGACCAAAACCGTCAGGTTTGGCGAATGGATTATATAGTATAGTCCATTAAATCTAACTTGATTAAAATAACAGCTGCCAACTAATGTAACTAGTAGCTTCGGTCATATTGATACAAATAATTACAAACGCATATTTATGCAGTCAGTATCTTACGCCATGTAAATATGGATATTAATTTAAATTGACATACCACCACGCTTGTGATCCCCGAAGATTTAGGCAGAGGTGTATATAATAGTAGGTACATCCACATTTCGCTTATGTTTATAAAAAAACATAGTCAAAATAAAATTATTTTGCAGTAAATACTGATTGCTGTCATTTTAATCAAGTTCAATTTTAAGAACGATAATTTGTTGTTATTAATAGACAGGTAGAAGGAGTTCCCCATTCCTTTCACCTAATCAATAAGCCAAGTCTACTTTGCATTTTTTCTGTAGACTATTTTTTTATAAGAGCACTCTTATAAAAAAATAGTCTACAGAACTTAATTAAATAGCTGGTAAAATTAAAATATGGTAGCGATAGCTCTCTTGTGCAGAAGAGATAAAACTGAGATTTTCCAGTTAATCTTAGTTTTATTCTCTCTGATAAATCCTTTTGGTTTATTTTACCGACCAAATCCAAGAATACGGGCTTTTAATTTATAGCTACAAGACTAACGGAATGTACCTTTTCATTAACGATTGCCCAACTACTTTTCATCACCACCGTAGCCAGTGATAAAGTTATCATAATACTCGGACCAAACGGACCTTTCATGAAGCCGACAACCAAGCCTTCTACATCAAAATAAGTAACTCTTGCAAAAATTATTGCTGGAAAAAGACTCTTTTTTGGGGTGAAAAATCACGTTGTAAGGTAAGGTTCAATGCATCGCTTTCAAAACATTGTGCTGATGGATGCATTGTATGATTGTACAGCAACAGTTCAGGGTTCAAGGAAGTGCTACAGCAAAGTTATAACATTAAACTTGTGTAAAAGTTAGAACTTTGATCCCCAATATTTCCGTGATTGCGAACTAGAAGGTAAGGTAAGGTATGGTTGCAATGACTGGGAGTATCTTTCGGATTCATTAAGGGTAAGGGTGTTACACACTTTATATTTTTTTTCTTAGACAATCGGTTCCTCCAGCGTCGTCTTGAGCTCATTGATAATAATAATTTTTCAGTAGGTACCTGTCGGTGTCCAACTTATAGCCTTTTTTAAATATTTTTATGACAAAATATAAAATGGATTAAAAATTAGTGAAATCGATTCAGTTACTTATTCTGAACAAACTATATTAAGGTTTCGCATATACTAAAACAATGTTGTATACTAACCACCTTTAAATAAACTACATGAAATATTCGTTTAGAGTGACCCGTGACTTTCACCCACAGTTATATTATCAAAATGCATGAAAAATTAATGATTTCAGTCACGAACGCTTTCCGCTGAAAGCGGTCGTCATAGTGATGAATAATGAATTTGTGCTGAAATAAAATATTGTATATTCTTTTTTTTGCTATGATGAGTTTTTTTTTTCGGACTGGCCAAGGGCATCACGGACTTTGTCGTTTAATAATATTGGTAATTGGATACACAGGGACGGACTTAGGAGCGTTGTATAATACCGTTGTTATCCTTGTTTGGCGATCGGTATAATAAACTGAAATCTTTATTATTAAGCAGGAAAATGTGACGAAAGTTAACAAGGTGTGAATAGACACTGTTAGAAGTTTGGACACCTTAATGACTCATTATCTCCTTACACTTAGATCATTACGTAACATAACATCACGCCTGTAATCTCCGAAGGGATAGGCAGAGGTGCACCAAATAGTACACCCACGTTTCGCCATAATTGTGAGAACTGAGAATTCATTTCCATCTTTTACTACGTAACTGCTGGGTAAAACTTTTTACCGTGTTTACAGAAAACAACTGCAAGCCTACTGTTTAACTGAAACGGTACCGGTACGGTCTGAGGTACTTGTAAGTACGTAAGAAGGTCTTGCAAAGCATCAGCAGGCTAATGACACTCTCGTAACCTATGACCGGGTGGTCACAGATTACGAGCTTCCCGCACTACACAGCAACCTCACCGGCTTCTATGTTTCCCGATCATTATAATCTAGATCTCTTCGAAGTTCGAGTGAATCGGATTTTTCTAGGCAAGCGTGTTCCACCCTAAGCCGCGTCATCGCTTCATATGAGGCGAGTTGCGGCTAAAAGCAAGCCTACTTAGTATAAAACCTCAAGCAACCTTTAGTTTCAGTGGTAGGCCAGTAGCAAGAACAGCTTTCTTCATGATATATAGTCTTGAATGTCCCACTGCTGAGCAAAGGCCTCCTGCATATCCTTCCAGGTACACTCAGCGTTAGTAAGTACTGTGATCGTTAGCTTATTTTGCAAATAATGGTCTTAAAATTTATTAACTAGGTTTTTAGTAAATTAATATTAAAATTCTCATTCAGCTAAGTTTTATAAAATAAAATTTTCCTCAGCCAGGGAGGTTAATTGGAAGGAATATTTTAACCATTTATTATTTCCTATGAAAAATATACTTCACCTTTATCAGTGTACCTAGGTACTGTTTTATTATTAAATTAACCTTTTTGTTATAGAATTTAAATTAGAAAACTTATGCAAATATTGGATGAAATAATGTTTTAGCATACCTACTCGCGCTTGCCCCGAATTTCAAGAGACTAAAACAAAACTGGTGAAATGGTGGTTCGGGGATTTGAAACCTGAACCGTTAGACGGCAAAATTGATCTAAGAGTATTTATCATTCCTAATTTTATCCCCATACAAACTTCAAATCACAAGTATGAATGTGGGTTGGTAGGTATAAGAGTAGAGGAAGACCAAAGAAACGATGGAGGGACTGTGTGAAGGATGACATGGCAAGAAAGGAGCTGACTGCTGAGATGACGAGTAATAGAGCAGTATGGAAGAAGATCAGATGCTGCGCCAACCCTAAATACATAAGGGTACAGGCAGAACGGTGTTGACAATCTGCCTAGCCCTTTTCCCAACTATGTTGGGGTCGGCTTCCAGTCTAACCAGATGCAACTGAACGCCAGTATTTTACATGGAGCGACTGCCTATCTGACCTCCACTATTCATTTAATACTGGGTAATAAGATACCCCTTGGTAAGACTGGTTGCCAGACTTTTGGATCTACTGACTACCTAACGACTGTCAAAGATCTACAAATGACAGCCGGGACCAACGGCTTAACGTGCTTTCCGAGGCACGGAGGAAACTCGGTATTTAATGGGTGGTCACCCATCCACAGACCAACCTAGGCAAGCACGGCTTAACCTAAAGTTCGACCCGAGCGGCTGTTGTTATTAAGCCACGAGCTCCTCAAATCAAGCACAGTATACACGAAACCAAAACATCATCCATCATGTTACCCTCGTGACCGAACTAAACAAAACCGAATCGAATCCAGGATGTAAATGACAAATACATATATTCCTATGTAAATTACCAGTTTAGAATACAAACAGTAGAACCTACTCAATAATTGATTGGGTACGTAACTTGATGCCCGAGGGGGGTACACCCAGTGTTACTAGATTGGAACGTTTTCCCCTTTTTTGGGCAAAAATCGTTTAAGGGAAAATTTTGGAGAAACATTTTGTCACCAATTATAGATAGAACCAAAAAATAATGTAAAATGTAGGAAATCAAGAGAAATTTTATCAGCCGTTTCATTAATAGATACGCCGATTGTAACGTGTCGTGCGTGAACGGGAACGGGCAATACATACAATAACACAAACTTCAATACCCGTTGTTATTAATTACCATTTATTAATACGTTTTGTGAATGAAAATAGTTTTTATAATATATCTCCGTTTGTTTCATTTCCTGTTTGTAAAAAAATGGGGAAAAACTTAACAAAACGTATAATTTAGAAGAAAAATAAGATTGAATATGGGCAAAATTCAGAAACTCGACCTAGCAACCCTAGGGGTACGAGGGAAAGTTGGGTCAAGGACACACGATCGAAAAATCATTTAGGATAGCGTTTGAATGAGTAGTTTGGTGAAAATTAGTTTTGAAACTAGCGGTAGGGATTGATTTTTCGTTTTGGTTTAAAATACGAGTATGTTCGAGCGTGAGAAGGGTCTGAAGCTTTGTGATTCGAAGAGCTGGTTTAATTTTAATCCTTTGTCAATGCCTTACGTCAATAATATATATTGTCTAATAGGATTAAATACAATTATTGACTAATGATTCCAAATTTCTATTTGACTTATCAAAGTTATGACGTGAACTAGGAATAATATAATTTAATTTTGGGAGTTCGGTTAAGGTTTTGTTTTACTCTATGGTTATCAAGCCAGTTGAGGCTAAACACGAGCCTATTTAGTATAAAAAACTACCTAAGTTATTTTCAAATCATTACATCATCATGTATAAGTTACGGCTAAAAGCCGAAGTGAGGTTACACCTAGTTCTAGCCGGTAAATTTGTAGGTGCAGCCAATTTAGATGTAGCGCTCGCCGGCCGCTGCCGCGGCACCGCTTGCTGCGCTCGCTCGGCTTGCGCGCGTTTTTTCCAGTTCTAACCTAACCCAATCTAACCCATTTGGTCGGTGTGTCCTAGCAATAAAAAAGATACACCTAAGTAAAACAAACTGTTACCGGCCGCACCTAGGTATAGCCGGCTAGAACTAGGTGTAACCTTACTTCGGCTTTTAGCGGTAACATACTATACACTAAGTACAAGATACCAATATAATTAACGTAATTTTCCTTTTATCTAGACGTAAAATCTACAACACTCACAAAACTAGCTGAATGAGTTGTTTCCTACAGCGTCTGATTGTGCTCAACTCCAACAAAGCCAGAAGTTTTTCAGACGGAAGCTTTGTATTGTTGAAAGACAGACAGTGTCTGACACTATAGTACCGGCCGTATAAACAGTTGTTAAGCAGTGCATTACAATAGGCTTCGAGTTATCAAAAGATACTATAATTATATTATTTACTACTAGGGACCCGCTCCAGCTTTGTACGGGTGCAATGTAGATACATGTAAACCTTCCTCTTGAATCACTCTATCTGTTGCTGAAACTGTATTTAAAGCGTGACTGCTGAGCATAAGGTACTGGGTTCGATTCCCAGGTCGGGCAAAGTGTTATTGGGTTTTTCCATCAGGAATTTCTCTGTGGCAGCCACGGAGTCTGGATTTGTAAACGGTTGATGCCAATATTCTCGCCCCATATTAAGACTTGGGACATAAACATAACTGGCGAAATGTGGATATACTATTAGGTACACTCTGCCTAACCTGTCGAGCATAACAAACGTGTTGTTATATTATTTGGCAGCCTTTAAAGATAACAAAGCTCATGGTTTAATGTGGATACTAAAAATAATCAACTTAAGTAACACGGTTTTAGTTTTTTACAGAATTTTCCCTGAAAGAATACGTCAAAAACAGATAAAAACCAAATAAAAAAAGCCTTCACACATTCCACAACTCATCCGTTCCACACACATCAGCCCAGCAGTCATTAAGCCACTACCCGCCTTCTAGACAGAAAAGCTTTCAGATCTTGAGCAAGAAACGAGAAACATTCTCGAAAAAAAGAAAGAATATTCGAGAAAAAAAAGTAACAATGTACATCGTTGGATAATGTAATTCTGTGCGAAGTTGTTGATAGGAGTGAACGAGTGAGTAGGTAGGTACCTATGTTGGTTAAATCCTGGCTCCGTTTCGAAGGATGGGTATTATGGGGAAGTGGGAGAACCCAGCTTAGTTGGTATGAAGGAAAATGTAATAGAAATCAAGTGGTGTGTGCATATCCTCATGTGTGTTTACCTGTTAATGGAAAACCATGTACCTACCTTTACCTGAGCGTATTTACTTTTGACACTTTAAACATAATTTTAATAGGTGTTTATCCTTTTCGAAAGCACGAAAAATACCGGGTGTAAACAGACCCTTCTCATATCTGTCAACCAAGCATTCTGTACATCAAACTAAGTAACTTTTTTTTTTTTTTTTTTTTTTTTTTTCCGGATGGGAATTCATCAAATGACCCCCCCCACTCTGGGCGGAGCGGAGGGGAGTGTCAGACTTGTACTGACTAAAACCCATCCATGTTCCTTCTTTGCCCGTTATGTTCCAGGGCCACGGTATCTCTTTCGAACAGTCCCGCAGCCCCGGCAGGCGTTGGCCCATGCGGACCCCTACTTGATTGCTGACATCTCTTTGAGGCGCGCGTGGAACACGAACGCGCCGTCGACACGGCCCGTCGTCATAAGACGGCCGGACGGCGAGCTAGCCCATAACTCGCCGTCCACAGGCCAGCGCCTACGGTGGTCGGAAGCCACCACGTGACCCCCGACGCCCAGGGCGTCTCCCGCGGCGGCTGGGACGTGAGGTTCTTTCCCTCTCACGTCCTGCCACCTCCTTCACTAGCATGACTGCTTCGCAGAAGGAGGTGACGGCTTCCCATTCCCTCTCGCTCCGGACCATGGCTTGAACCAAGGCCGGACGCGAGAGATCGCCGCCGCCAATCGCCGCTGTGAGGACACGGCGGTGCTCCGCCCAAGTGGGGCAGACCTCCACGGTGTGTTCCACCGTGTCCTCCGGACGATCCTCGCAGTGGAAACACCCGGGCGTTTCCTCCCGCCCGATTCGATGCAGGAACCTCCCGAAACAACCGTGTCCGGTGAGGACCTGCGTCAGGCGGTAGGTGAGGGCGCCGTGGCGCCTCTCTAGCCACTCCTCAAAGAGGGGACTTATCGCCACTATGGTGGCGTGCCCTGCACGGGGTTGCGACAGTCGCTCTCTCCATGTCGCCATGAGATCACGCCGGAGGTCTGTCCGCTGAGCGGCAATTTGTCGCGGCAGCGGAGTTTCTCCCCGACATAGTGCTTCCGCGCGCCATTCATGCAGGCGCGCGAGGACTATCGCCTCCAGATCCCATGGCGGCAATCCGGCAAGGAGGCTAGCCGCCTCGCCGGAGATCGTGCGGTACCCCCGGATTAGCCTTATGGCTATCACCTTTTGGGGCGCGTTCAGGTAGTGGGCGGCTTGCCGCCTCAAAGAACGCGCCCACACCGGGGCCCCGTAAAGGGCCATGGACCGCACGACCCCCGCGTAAAGCTTCCGGCAGGAGGCGTTTGGACCCCTCAGGTTGGGCAAGAGCCGCTTGAAGGCAGCCCCTGTCCGTTCCAGTTTGGGAGCCAAACGTCGGAAGTGCTCCACGAAGTTCCACCGGCTGTCGAGGACGAGTCCTAGGTACTTCAACGTCGACCCGACGCCGATGGAAACCCCTCCTGCCATCAGTAGGGATCCCGACGGTGGCGCATTCCGAGGCCCATGAAAACACATGGCCTCGGACTTGTGCAATGCCACCTCGAGACCCAATTGCCGGATCCTCTCCACAACTATCGCAACCCCGCGTGTCATGTTTTCGGCCGCCGCCTCGTGCGACCTCCCTTGTGCCAGTACCAGCGTATCGTCAGCGTAGCAAACTACACTGACGCCGGTAGGGAGGTCGGCGCGCAGCACCCAGTCGTAACCGATGTTCCACAAGGCCGGCCCCAGAACCGAACCCTGTGGAACACCGCACGACATCTCTCGCCGGTTCCATTCTCCGCTCCAACTGGGGTAGATGACGGAAACTAAGTAACTTTACGCAAAAATTATTGCTGGGAATCGACTTTTTTTTTGGGGTGAAAAATCTCGTTTTACGGTAGGACTTAATGGAAAGCACTCATAGCATTGTGCTGATGAATAGATTGAATAGTACAAGGGTCATGGAGGTGTGTAAAGTAAAAATCTTACATTAAAAACATGTATTTAAAAAAAAACTTGTTGAAAAAGTTGGAACTTTGACCCCAATATCTCCGTAACTAGAAGGTATGGTCTATAACAAAAAAATGATCGCAGTGACGGGGAGAACAAGTGCCTTTTGTTTATGTTAAGGGTCTATTTACACCCTTTATACCTAACAGTAATTTAATTATGAATAATGAAGCTAAAATTACTGTTTCCAAATAGAAGCCCGCTTATCCGACGAAAGCTACAATTACAAGAATAAATTAAACTTAAAAAAAAAACTAGCTTTTATTAAATGAACCGTTGAGGAGTTCTCTCGTGAGTAGGCGATTCTGGCTGCCGGATTATGTCATGTCGTGAAAATTTATTGTAACCAGAACCAAAGGTGTGTGTAAAATTGCAGCTCATTCGGTTGGGGGGAACGCAAGATCTGACCAATTAAAAAAAAACAAACAAACTAACAAGGCACGTTAAATAAAAGCTTATAAAAATACCTAAAATAACTGTCATTGTTTCACGTATTAACTACCCGAACCGAAAACTATTTTCTACTCGTTCCACCACCCACTACTTGTACCTATCTAACAATCACGTAAACAAGAGTTATGAGCCCAGATCGTTATATTGTCTTAATTATCGGATCGCGTGCACGTAAGCAAACGTTTTTAATTTCCTTCGCACCTTCGGTCAATGGCATGGCTATAAATTAAGCAATTAATATATTTACGAAAATTCCATATTATTGGTACCTACCTAATAACGGACATAATAATGTTGAATATTTGCAAACAAAATGTACTATATTAATAAATATAAAATAAATGGAATGTTATTATAGAGGATTGTGATAAAATTTTACGTCAATGATAATTTTCCGATGGTCATTTTTAATTAAACGGGCGTACCGTATTTCGTGTGGCGTGGATTATATTTTGTGTCAACAATAATCGTAATTTCTGTGTTAGGACAAGCCTGGGGTCGATTTACAGGAAGTTTATTATCGAAAATCGTGTAATTTGCACCGAATACCGTAATTGGAATCATGTTTCATGTATCGCTTTTATCTTTTTTGCTACGTTTAGTCAGTGGCCCAAAAAGTCTGACAACCAGTCGTAGCAAGGGGTATCGTATTACCCAGTACTAACTGGGCTGTGGAGGTCAGATAGGTAGTCGCTCCATGTAAAATACTGGTATACAGCTGCATCTGGTTAGACTGGAAGGCTAGGCCGATGATGATGTTTAATTTTAGTTGTATTTTCATACATGAAACAAAGTAAAGAGATAATTATCTTGTTTTAATGAGTAATCAAATAATAATATGCCTAATTATTTGCAGAATACATACGTAGGTTTTAATCATTTTCTTAAAACTAGAATGCCCCATTTTTATAATAAACTAGCGTCCCGCCCCTGCTCTGCACGGACGGAATGGAAACATGACAAAACATCGAGATTTACCTACATGTGACAACAGCGCCACCAGACCCAGCCACCGGCGCCGTCAGGTCTTAAACTATCATATCTTTCAAGCTAGAACCAACCATACATATTCCCAAAATTTCATTGAAATCGGTTCGGTGGTTTCGAAGATTAGCGTGTACAAACATAGAGACACGTTATTTAAATATTAAGATTTAAATAAAAAAGCTTAGATGACAGACGGTAGGAATTTTCCACATAATCGCTTCTTTTGCTTGATAGCTGCGCCGGCCATACCATTTCAAATTCATAAAACACAGTGTTAGTTGTAATTGTTACATTATAACAGTTACAAGCTCAATAACACTAAAATAACAAGCACAAAATCTACATGTTTTTATTTAAAACCCGAATTAGGCTTCACCCAATTCACTTTGCGCTATTACTCGTACCAAAACCGTTTACGTATAAAAGCAACATCATTTTTAAATCCACCCAAATCCTATTTGCATGATTACGCACAATACACTATCGAGCTTCGCCTTAAGAGGTGCTCCCTAAAAAGTATATACGAAAGCGGATTGTTTCAATATCGACTCGTATCTATTCGTATGAATTATTTATATGTATCGTTGCGACTGTACCTTACTATGCTCCAACCGAGTGCTCCAGGGCGTGACTTGACTCTCCTGCCGAAGGGTTTTTACTGAAATCTATTCAACTGGCTCCAAACTCAGACCCTGACGGACAATACCAATATACCCGCTGTTTTATCAGCTAAACCTTTTCGTATAATATATACACTTATAGATCTCATTTCGATACAATTTGTATGAGTTTTGAGTTGTATCAGCTTTTCACTCCGGGCGATACGGTACGGGATAAAATGTTTGTTGCCCATCTTGCATTCGGGTTTTTGAAAAATGGAAGCATTTTTGCATTTAAGGTGGAGATGCTTCAAGTGCCTCGCATCAAAGGAGTTCCCGATAAATCAAGAAAAGCGTGCCCTTAAGGAAAATAGGTTGAGCGATACATACATATTTAAGTAAGTATGCCTATGTAGAATGCGCCAGAATATAACCCAGTTATTTTGAGAGCAGCGAAATTCTTGTGCAAAACGAAGCCGGATCAAACTATAAAATTATATGATAAGTGTTATGCCTTAGAAGTACATAAAGGAATCCATACGAAAATCTAAACGAACAACAATTTGTAGTTTATGAGAATAGATACTCGTATTACGCGTATTTGAGCTGGATCAATGTAATGGAGTTGCGTAATGTGTATTCAGCATTTATATTACCATTAAACGTTAATGGAATCAATATTTACTTCCATCACACGAATATGTTTCAAAATAAAATCTTTGAGTATTTTGTAAACAAAAGATTTTCATTGTAACAATCATTAAAACAACAGATTATTGTCCTAAAATACAAAATTCTAATTACATTTTGGACACGTCCAATCCAATTTTTCAGCCAAAAATGTACCTACACCTCAAATCTCTGATTAAACAAAAATAAAATCAAATTATGCCATCGCCAATACGTGTTGCGGTACAAAAATTTAAAACTCTTGTGTTTTATGTTAATTAACGTTTGTTTTTATTTGAAAACGGTCCGCCATTTTGCGGGTGGCGGGTAAAATTTAACTTTTTAAATTTGAGCACGGTCGAGGAAGGGGTTTCGCTTACGCTATCTTCTTTATAATCTATGAAATTTGTCGACCTACGTTCAAGCGGGCCCACACTCGCATTACGGGATCGTGAACGTTTTGTGAGTACAAGAGCAATTTTAATGAATTTTGTGTGGTCGTAATTAGGTGACGTCTGTGCCAAAAGGCTTGGTTAAGTGTTTTTGTGTGAAATTGAGTTCGCTCAATTCAGAACCTTGTTATGGGTGGACAAGAGGGTTAATCACCTCTTTAGGATCAGGGCACTCCGGAAATCCACTTTCAAGGATCATGGGATTTTGTTCCTGCGACAACTTTTCTCAGCGCCATGTTTTATGTATTGTGTTTCATGTGTTTATTGGCTATCGCTGATCACCACAAATAGACGCAGTAATAATAATAGTATAAGTCGTTTTTTTAAAGATATTATTGCTAAACCGATGACTTGAATAAATACAATGATATTTAAGTTTTTTCAGTAAAATCTGCGGCTAGCTTGTGAGCAGATTTTACGTTTTATGTCAGGCAACAAAATCTAGCTCAAAACATTTCTAAGCAAGAATGTTAGCGCTATAAACCAAAAAGATCCCACCTATTCTGTGGTTTACAACCTTACTGTCACACATTTTTGCGCCAAACAAACGGTATAAGTACAAAAAAAGAAAAAAATTGTGAAAACAGAATGTTGTTTTGAAAAAATCTGAGGAATGCTCTGACATGTTTTTGTTAGAGGATTTTGAGGGCTTACTTGTAAATGACTGCGCATCCGTCACTCCCTCTGCTACTGTTTTATATCCTCTCTTTGTGTTAGAAGCTCTTTGTTTTTGTTATTCTTTAACCTTGGCAAAACATAATCATTTGACGCGGTTTGCTTAAAATATGTTGTTTGTTGTGAAGACAACAATGTTTCGTAAGTTGAAGAGCTCTAGGAAAACAAAACTGCTAATAAAAGGTACCTACGGTTCTAAAGCAGTACCTACGGAGTTTTAGTAGAATTAGAGGCCTCCTTAAACTGGTTTTGTTACCACTGTCGCGCAGTACTATTCCTAGTTGTTATTTCAATTTAAAAGACTTATTGAGCAATTGTTCGTGTGTTTTGGTGCGCAGTATTCTAGGCGTCAAATTAACCGACCATACGTATACGCTACACCACACTGCGCTCCAAATCACAAAGTACTGACGTTGCTCTAAAACTAGCTAAGTTGAAGTGAGACTAGGCTGGCCATGTTTGCCGTATATCCAGCGAGCTGTGGGCCAAAATAACTACGATGTGGAGCCCTGACACAGCCATAAGGCGACGCGGTAGACCTCGTAGGAGATGGCGGGACAAGTTAGACAGAACCAACGGCCAGTGGTACACAGTAGACCTATATCGAAAGATTTGTGAAGTCATGGGTAGAGGCCGTTGCCCAGCAGTGGGATGACTCAAGCTAACAGTAACAGTAATCGGTCAATTGTATGAAATCTACACTTATACGATATCGCAATCGTGTCGTACACACTAAAGCGATCGTAGGTAAGAATAAACGCAAAACCTACAATGCAAAACTTCGTCACGTTAACCTACATCCAGTCTCAAAATATTCGTGAAATTCGTTTCGCTTTAAACCATCATTTTGAATCTAGCCTCAAACAAAGCAAGACGAATCTCTATTATCCCAAAACTTTTTTAAAACACAAATATTAAATTTTTCCGCGTCAACATTCGTGAAAATGAACCTTTTATCTAAATAAATGGAAAACTGAGATAATTGGAAAAGTTTTTAGATAACTCCTAGTGCAACGCAAATTGTCAGAAATGGGAGTTCATAATGGAAACAGAGATGGCACTGTTGAGTTTTGTGAACTAATTTAATAATGATGTGGAGTTTGAAAAAACTATTGTGGGGTTAATTAGCATAACTTATTAGGGAGAAACTTCGCATAGGGGTTTGATATAATTTTATATGGGTTAAAATAGTTACTGTTTTAATTACTAACGAATCCATGGTACAATTACATACTTGGAATCAATTATTAATTAAATCTTCATATCTTAATTTCATGCAATATATCATGTAACAACGGGGGTGCTCGTGGATAAATAATAACAGCCGCTCGGGTCGATCTTTAGGTTAAGCCGTGCTTGCTTAGGTTGGTCTCTGGGTGGGTGACCACCTATTACATACCGAGTTTCCTCCGTGTCCCAGGTGTCATTTGTAGATCTTTGACAGTCGTTAGGTAGTCAATGGCCCAAAAAGTCTGACAACCAGTCATACCAAGGGGTATCGTGTTACCCAGTACTAACTGGGTTGTAGAGGTCAGATAGGCAGTCGCTCCATGTAAAATACTGGTATTCAGCTGCATCGGTTAGACTGGAAGCCGACCTCAACACAGTTGGGAAAAGGCTAGGCAGATGATGATATTATATCACAACGTACGATACTAATACGTAAGTGTGCACACAATGAACAATCGACAGTATTAAATACTAAAACCGTTTTAACCTTGATTCTCTGTTGTAACCTACCTTAGGTATACAGGATGACGTTTCGTTGATTACTATAGGGAACTGTTTGCATACTGTTATGTATTTTATCAAATGTGCACTCTTTCCTGTACTTTGTCGTAAGTCATTATTTGTTAGAATTTGATTTTAATAAACACGCTATCGAATGGTGTAATAATACAGTGTATGTGTTTTTTTTTATCCAAAAAAAATTTATTAGATTTGATGCCTGACAAGGAATATTGATTTTTCAAATCTAATAGTGCTGTTTTAATTTTTCATCAAAATCGGACCCGAGACGTCTTTGGGTATTTTACACTATACCTCATATCCATCCACCCCCACTCGAAAAAATCACCGTGTAAGTACCGGGGTCTGGAATAAGTGATAATTAAAGATGATGGGAAAGTCGAAATTTTATTTGATGAAAATTCCGAAAAGTTTCAATTAATTAATATCGATCCTGTTGCAAATCGTTTCAGAATTATGAAAGTTATTGCCACTTGTTTATGAGAAATTATTATTTAAGAGTCGGTGAAACTAGCACGACCGCGAAAACTGGGACAGATACTTCAGTAGTGAGGTGTCCGTGACCGGAACCGCGCGAAACTTAAGGCGCGAATTACACAGAAATGGCGTAAGGTGAAGGCGCAGCGCAGGCATGATGCCGCTTCAAAACGTTTTCAAACAAAATGTACGTAAGCGACGTGTCATGAATTACACTCAAGAGGTGCGGCACAGGCACGCCGTTCTTTCGTTTCGTTATAAATTCCATGCCTGCGCTGCGCCTGCGTCGCGCCTACACCTTACGCCGTTTCTGTATAATTCGTGCCTTAAATGAGCTTTGAGTATTAAATAATAGCAACAATACTTACGGCTCGATGTGTAACAAACGAGGTCCTCCCTTGAAGCCTGGCGCTCACTTTAGCTGGAGTATCCTCATCTTCTCTCCTCGGATCAAACCAACCCACAGCTGCACCAACCACTAAGACAGCTCCAAGAATCATCAGCGCTAAGAATCCACCAATAGCAGCCTTTGTCGTCTGCGATATAACCATCGCCATTTTGTTTTTGGCACTTATCAGCTCATGCTTTGATTGTCTCGTGGTCACTTCACTAAGTCCGTGGACTATGTGTTCTGGTTGTTAGTTTACGTTTCATTTTATTTTAGGCTGTTTTTGGTGAGCATCTGGAACAACGGAAAATATTTGAATTATCATTCTGTGATATTAATACTGTTGATTTTCCACCCTAGTCTTAATAGTGACTGTATTACTTTCGAAGTTTAAAATACTATACTTAAAGTTTGAAAGTACGATTTCCGATAGTCAGAAGGTACGCTATGACGAATTACTTAATTGAGAATGTTCATCATCACGATGTACTGAACTCCGAAAGCTTACATTAGTATACAAATTCATTGGGTTAAGATTCATTCACAGCCCTTTGTTACTTTGTGACAGTGTCTGTTTTAATACTTTTAACATTGTTACAAAGTTGGTAGGTAATAGTAGACAGTTCTATTGGAAGTTCATAACTATGGATATAAAATCTTTGCTCACAGAGCACTTCTAAATTCAGTCGCTCTCCATAATATTCACGAAAATGTCATCAAATATTTAGAAAGCACCTTTTTATTCAGCAAGAAATTTTATCGATGCAGTAAAGCAACATTGATTGTCAATCCTCTCCGCGTATGGTACTAAAACAACTTTTATATGACCAATCAATACAGTTACCGCAGAATTCTGGCGGAACAAAAAACTTGACGAAGCAGGCGAAAACGTTACAGAGAAACGAGCATAAATACCTTTGCTTATTACATTTCCGTACCAAGAAAATCTAATAAATCGCTACACTACACGACCGATATTAATCGCAAGCAATACAATGCCTGTTATAAATTGCTTTATGCAAATTGTGTCTGAACATAATATTCAATGTACCTGTTGTCAATACAAAGGTACGGGATCTGAAGGGAGGGGACAGTCTGTCGGCGCATTGTATGTAAGGAGCTCGATAACCCAGATACTAAGGTAAATAGGGTAAATAGTTCTATCGTAACAAAGAAACGTTGCTAGTAATTGTGTGTTTATATAATACAAATGATATGGGTCATTGTTGGGTTCGGCTGGCACCTAATCGTGTGTGAAGGTGTCGGAATTTCGTCGAAAATATCTTTTCGTGCCGAAGTTAGAAACTTTGTGAATAGAATGCGTGACTTATTACGGATTACCTGAAGGTTTTTTTTATGTGTTTAGTTTAGCTTGTATCTTTGGGAGAACATTTTGTTAACTCAGTCTGGTTCCGAATGATTGTGATAAACAGCCTTGTCCATATTCCATGTTTTCTTCTTATTTAGTTTAGTGGCGCTTGTCAGTGCTAGTAGTAAAAGTCTACCACGTTATTATTCTGTTCTCATCCTCCTCCAAAGTTCGTTCTTGTCTTCTTCTAACACCTAGCTATCTCAATCATCAGTTATTTCAGTTTTCACCCTTATATAACATCGTGTTCTATACTTTTCATAATTTGTCATAAGTAGATTGTTTTCATAATTTGCCATAAATAGAAGAAAAAGTAAGAAAGTAAGTAAGTAGTGTAATAGTGTGTGTGTAGTGTAGTGTAATGTGTGTGTAGTGTGTGTGTGTATTGTGTAGTGTGTTTGTTGTGTAGTGTGTGTGTGTGTGTAGTGTGTGTAGTGTGTGTGTTTTTTTTTTGTTTAAAAAAAAACAAAAAAAAAAGCTTTAAGAAGACACACATTGTGAAGATTCACAATTGGTGTAAAAATGCCCTTAACAAAACCGAAAGGCAATTATTCTGCCCATCATCACGATGATTTTTTTTGTTTTAGACCATAACTGGGAACATTCTAGTTACGGAGATGTTGGGGGTCAAGGTTCCAACATTATCACAAGTTTTTTTTTAATACAAGTTTTTAATGTCAGTACTATACTTTAAATACCTTCACGATCAACACAATGATTTTCTTCACACACTAAACTGTATAAGTACTTTTTCCGCCATTTCAAAGATTTTAACGTTTTCAAACTCATAATTCTATATCTGCATAACAACAACCTACTGAATAAAACAGAATCGTAAAGCGTAAAGCGCTTGTCAGCGCTAGTAGTAAAAGTCAAGCGCGGTATTATTCTGTTGTTCGGGTGCGATGGCCTAGAAACCGGTTACCTGTGATCTTTCCAACACGTTAGTGCTGTAATACCGGGGGACTATCTCGGAAAATGTGGAGTTACTTTGAATTTTAAGCTTTTAGCTGTAGCGAGAGAGACGCGATCTAACAATAATAGAAAGATTTTGAAAGGGTTGTTTTCTAACAAATTACAGATTGCTTACTTTGTTTCTCTCGGTGGATGTCCGAGGTTATTTGTAAAATTGGTTGCATTTCTTAAAATAAGCTAATTTTCAATTAGTTATGGTTCAAATGGGATAGTTTTCGAGCTATAAAACATTTTTTTGAAAATTTCTCTTTTTTCGACTAAAAACTGCTTATTGTGCAAAATTTACTCCGTTCCGGAAGTTAAAAATACTGATAGTAACTTACACGCCGTAGAATAATTATTTAAAAACATCAATGTTCCAATTTATTTGTTTCACACAAAGCTTCTGATACAACTGACTTGTATAAATAAAAATAAATAATATTCCCTTACACCTTGTATAAGTTTCTCAAGAAAAACAAATTTTATAGCCACAGAAAACTCATTAAACCGTACAGAAGTTTTAACGAAATGTTGGTAAACATCTTACCTATACATAAAACATACATATCTGAAACTCTCAAACGCTTCTCAGTATTTCTCATTTTGAACGTAGACCCAAAATTAATACGTCAAGCACAGGAAACTTATATAATTATACCTTTTGTTTATTTTCCCTCGCAAAGACATCGTAACTATTTAAAAGAGAAAATAAAATACTGCGTAATTATTTTCACCGTTTTCATCATAATTATTAATGTATGGCTGGATTTAATTTTGCGCTGAACATTTTATTACGGATCGTTCTAAGCTGTTATAATAGGGGATTTCCAGGAATCATTTCGGTTTAAACTAATAAAGTTGTTTGTGAAGTAAAATTTGGTAGTTTTCCATATTTATACACGGTGTTTTTTTATTATTTTTCAATCACACGTTCAGACAGATATCTGTCTAGATTTCCTCCCGATATTTTCCTTTGCCGATGTCAGTTATGTACAACATAAACTTAGCAATTTAAAAATACACGCTTGAACACAAGAAAAATAATGAACGAGAAAAGTAGGTAGGTATATCGGTTATACAGCGTAGCTCCCGTAGCGCGTAGCCATGACGTCACTGTGTCAGCTACGCCGTAGCAACACAACAATCCTTTTATATAGTAGTAGGTGTAGTTGGTGAGGCAATAGACACCCTTTGTATCTAAATACGTAACGCCAGATGCGGAGGCAATGTCCTCAGCTTACATATTATTAATATCGTGGGTCTAATATTGCTATACAATGTGATTTAAGAGATACACACAAAGCCCTGAAAAGGATTTCCCAGCTAAACATTAATTAAAATTAATTGAAAACCAGACATGTGTATGCTCCCCATTCTGACATAATAGTGCACAGACTTGGTCCTTGACTAACGTCCAGAAGTCCAAACTCAAGGTTCGCCAAAGAGCGATGTAGCGCAGCATACTGAATGTAAAAATATCTGACCGGTTAAGGAACTTGGACGTCTTTTGGCTGAAATGATGATGATGATGATAAGGAACACCACACTGAGCTCCAAAACGCAAATTGCCGACGTAGCTTATAAAGTGAGACTAAAATGGGACTGGATAGGCCATGTCTGCCGGATGCAGCGCACTGCTGCTGTGGGCCCGAATATCAGCTTCCTCGTGAATTGGCGAGAAGAAGCACTCCATTGTGACAAGTGGAAGAAATGAGACCTTTAGTCAGGAGTGGGACAATAAAAAAAAAATCAAAACCGGTTTTTTTAACGAGTGAGATTATGAAAAATAACAAAAAAAAACATAATGTGCAAAATCAAAATCAAAATATTTTATTTCACATAGGCCTAGACGGGCACTTATAAAACGTCGACAAAAAGGTGCACGGTTCGGGTGCGTTTTATTTGTACAGAATATATAATTTTTATTTATTTATTTATTTATTTATTTATTTATGTACACACAAAAGAAGGTGAAGGTCATAAAGAGCTTTGTATATGACCTTTGGATGTTACTGGTAATTGGAACGGGTAAGTCTGGTTGAGCTTTGAACAATTTGTTTTTGAATGGAAGAGCTTGATTGGCAGTGGGTAAGTGATTAGCTTCAGCACTCTGTACGGGATTTGGGTTGGATTTTAACTTTTTACTTAACAAGACATTACATTAAGATAGAAGAGCACAAAGGTTATTTCTTTATCTGTGTTGCACAAAAAACTGGTTTTATAATGAACACAAACATGTATATACCAGTATAAATAATTGGCTTACTCCCCTCACAAACCTTTTTAGATTTCGTGTATAAATACATATAACAGCAACATGCCTCAATTTCTGGACTGGCAACATAACACCGTCGCAAAGCCCATGTGGAATTTGGAAGCGTGTTACCGTTTACCGTCCGTGACAAAAATGAGGCGGGAGAGACTTAGCGTATGTACCTGCCCTTAGGTGAAGGTCATAAAGAGCTTTGTATATGACCTTTGGATGTTACTGGTAATTGGAACGGGTAAGTCTGGTTGAGCTTTGAACAATTTGTTTTTGAATGGAAGAGCTTGATTGGCAGTGGGTAAGTGATTAGCTTCAGCACTATGTACGGGATTTGGGTTAGATTTTAACTTTGGAAAAATAATGACTGAGTATTCTGACGACACATGGTTTTGATTTTGATCTAGGGTATTTTCTCATAAAACTTAGAAAGATAACACTAATTTTGTTATTATGTAGTTAGGTAATGCCAATAGTCATAGGTCTCAAGTTCGAACCCAAGAACGCACCTTTGATTTTTCGGATTCATGTGCGTATTGTGTAATTATCACTTGATTCGGTGAAGGAAAACGTCGTGAGGAAATCAGTGCCTGAGAGATACTCCTCGACGGCATGTAAAGCCAAGTCAGAGACCCGAGGCGGCATGAAAACTCTAACACCTGTTTAGGCACTAACCACACGATACAATAAGAAGTAATACTTTCTCACTTTCCGTCATGTAACCCTATTCACTGGCACTCTATCTACATAAATATGTCTGGCTCAATATCTAACGCCTGGTCAATTGCGTCCAGCTTCACTGCAAAGATCTCGCCCGACCTAGCCTAAAGGTATGTGCTGATCCGCGGTCTCCTATTCTATTTATTTATTTGCTCTTATGCACATTACACATTACATATTACTGTTGGTTTTGTACATGAGCCCTGTCAGGGCACTGCAAAGCGCAACATTCAACGTTATCTCTATTTTACTTCATATCTATTTTGAAACCTGTCTACCGCACACTACACAATACATTATTATAAAAAAAAGACGGGATATTCACCATGATTATTGTTTGAGTTCCCGATATCGAGTTGTGAGTGACAGTGGTAGCGGTACTGAGTGCAAAAAGCGAACAAGAAAGAGGGTAGACCGATTTGTCTGCTCATAAACACCCACCCGCAATAACTTCAGTTTATCCGTGATCATGGTGCTTGCAACAGCGCCGAAATATCGGGAACTCAAAGAAAACAATAAACATGGTAAATATCCCGTCTTCTAGTTATAATAATTTTAGTGACCATGAAAGTTTAAAATCTTACACAATACATTATCCTACTATACCAACTATCTCATAACTCCCGTCTCTTTCAAAACTAAGCCACCTTCTTTTTTCGCGTGGATAGTACGACTTATTTAAATTTAGGCCCAGTATCATCACCTTCCAGCCCTAGTCCCATGTTACTTGGGGTCGGCGCAATAAGTTTTTTTCTTCCATTCTCCTCTGTCAACCGTAACGCTATCATTTACTCCTTTTTCTTATATTCCTCACACAATCCATCCATTGTTTCCTTGGTCTTTCTCTCCCTCTCCATTCATCAAAATTTATATTCATTTAGTCACTTGTCATTCTTGGGCCCAGTATGTGGCCACGTTAATCACGGTGTCTGTGGCGTTTTTAAGTCCTATAAAGGGCAGGTGTTAGTACACGTCGGACCTTCTAGCAACTGGGACATCGTCTGGTCGGGTACACCGCATTCACACTGTGTGTCGAAAGGAGACTGTGTCACCTCACAATCTGCATTCCCCAACGAAAGCGACCGCCCGCAAGCTTATTACCTAATGCGGAACTGCTACTAATTGCGTAACAGTTTGTCAAAGCGTCCGTTCGCACGGCACGGTGTAATTACGTAGCGAGCAACATCGCTCTTTGCATTTCAATTATGTTCCAACATTATGCCTGAACATGTGAACGATTGTCATTTTTGCTCACTGCTATCGAGAGCAGTTGCGGTTATTTATGGTGTTATAGAATTGGGATGCGGTGGTTGTATACAATGGTTTATACGACTATCGTAAGCTAGGTTGTTGACCATAAAGTCAAGTTGAATTCCCAGAGATTAGAGACTATTCGACCTCAATCCTAAATCGAATATAATAATATTCCAGGAATTCAGCCAGTGTATCTCGACTTTAGTTACAAAGATAATTCATCCAATGGAAATGCCTGAACAATTAAGAGGCCCGATTGTAATATACCAATCTCACAAAGCAATGGGTGAATTGAAACACGTATACCTGCCCAAAGGGAAGGGAGAGGGCTATGCTCGGAGTTTCCTTCCGTGATCGAATCAGAAATGCGGACATCCGCAAGAGAACCAAGGCTATCCCAAAGAGTTGCCAAACTTAAGTGTCAATGGGCATGGCACATTGCTCGCAGAACGAATGGCCGATGGCGCCGAAAAGTTCTAGAGTGGCGCCTGCGTACCGAAAGACGCTGCGTTGGAAGGCCTCTCATTAGGTTGACCGATGAGCTGATGAAGGTTGTGGGGATCCGCTGAGACACACGGGACCGGTCAAAGTGGTGACACGACCAGCAGTGGACGCCTTTCGGCTGAAATGATGACGATGATCATCATCATCTGCCTGGCCTTGTCCCAACTATGTTAGTGTCGGCTTCCAGTCTAACCGGATGCAGCTGAATACCAGTATTTTACATGATGACGACGATCCTGTTACAGATTGCAGGTACAAAACGCAAAAAAAAAAAAAAACAATTTTGTAATCGTCTACCATAAGTACTACAGTAAGCCGTACTTCAGGGATATCTATTCTAGTATAATATGCTGTTCTCGCATTCTGATGAACCATCGCACTAAGCTCAAGGTCAAAAATGATACCGGCTGAATACATAACCTCCTGCTGTTTTTAGCAGTCGGTTAAAAATTATAGGTACCACCGCCATAATTATGGTGTACTGTACTCCGTAGAATGTTAATTAACTATTTGTAACATAATTATAATAAACATAGCTCTTACGTTTGCTTTTAAAACTTCTACTTTAATTAAAAATAATTTAATTTGCGTCAGTTTTTCCTGGAGCTTTGCGTATTGTTGTAATAAAGACTAATTAGTATAGATGCAACTGACTCTTTAATAATTAATTAAAATTCTTTACTTATTTTATAGTCAAAAGAAGAAAAGGCCCGGAAGTCTGACAACCAGTATTACCAAAGGGTATCGTATTACCCACTAACTGGGTTGTGGAGGTCAGATGGACAGACGCTCCATGTAAAATACTGGTATTTAGCTGCATCCGGTTAGATTGGAAGCTGGCCCTAACATAGTTGGGAAAAGGCTAGGCAGATGATGTCTTCACTTATATTATAGTCAATGTTGCCTTGCCACGTTTTTAACAGCAATTCCTAATAAACTGAAATTAAACTTAGATTAAAACTATTGTCTATTGTTAATTTATTGAATGCCACGTTGGTCTAGTGGTAGCAAGCGCGACTGCTGAGCATGAGGTCCCGGGTTCCATTTCCAGGTCGGACAAAGTGTTATTGGGTTTTTTCATCAGGTATTTCTCAGTGTCGGCTACGGAGTCTGAATTTGTGCCTGGGTAAACATAATTGGCGAAATGTGGGTGTACTATTAGGTACACCTCTGACTAACCCTTCGGGGATAACAGGCGTCAGGCGTGATGTTATGTGTATGTCAACATTTAGTAACTGACACATAGTACAAAAAACCTTGTCGTTTTGTGACGTGCTAGTAATATTTAACCTGCAGTGGTAAAGCAATTACGAGTGTGACTATACCACGTCTTGTTATCATAGTCGGTATTTGTATTATCTTTGAAGTTCAATCTCAAACAACATTCTCTATTGTATTGTGTGTATTATCCAATTAAAACTTCCGATCAAACGTACACCCCTAAAATAAAGCCCAGAATACACAATAAAAAAAGAAACGGACATAAAAGAGAGAAACTCTCAACAGCACTTGCAAAAGAAACATGAAAAACTTCAATTAAAAAAACTGACAGAGATCCCTTCGATCCACTTGAACCGTCTACAGATAAGAGCTTCGGGTGTAACTGTGTGTCTGACACTTTACCCCGACACTTAGACTGACACTTAGAGCTCTAGACACATTATAAACCCCGAGGTGTCGCTTTGACATTGAATGTTTTGGCTTTATGTATTTACAGTTTTATTGTTGCAGTGGACGTAGCACGATCGCTCGGAGCAAAAATAATTTTAGAATACTCGTTTCACATAATATTTACTTAGTATTTAGACTTTAAAATCACGAGTGCTGCTGAACTGTTCCACCTCATAAAGTACAAGGATAAATATTAGGAGTTGTAGCCAAACTTCAGTAATTTAAGAGGACCAGAAAAAAAAGAAAAGCTTTATTAATATTTATGGACTTTTTGTGCTTGGCGCATGAACACCAAATTGCAATAGGGTAGTTGTATTTTTTTGACTGCCTCGTTGGTCGAGTAGTCGCAAGCATGACTGCTGAGCATGAGGTACTGGGTTCGATTCCCGAGTCAGGCAAAGTGTTATTACGTTTTTCTATCAGAAATTTCTCAGTGACAGCCACGAAGTCTACGTTTATGCCCGGTTGAAAGCAATAGGCTTGTTCCCTATTACATGAGACTTAAAATATAACTGGCGAAATGTGGGTTTACTATTAAGTACAGCTGTGCCTAAGCCTTCAGGGCTTACAGGCGTGATGTTACGTTATGTAGTTGTATTATCGATTTAAAAATCATTCTAATTTACGCTACATTTACGTGGCGCGTTCGTGCTAGGATCTCTGTTATATAATTTTTATTCAGAAGGTGGTAAAAATAATGAGAGGGTGGGATTTACATTCGGAGTAATCAAGCCGGCTTTGTCTAGTGGTTTTAATTCTGGCGTCTGAAATAATAAAACACTTTAAAACACAGAAATAATTAATGCTCCCATTTTGAGAAGACTGAGTAAATTCACGGCTATACGGGGAATCGACACCGGCGCGAAAACGGTTACCACGTATTCATTACATCATTCTGAGCACACATAAAAAAATTTCATCGGTAATTAAAAAAAAAAACAGCTGTTACCTAGAAAACTGCATTATCTACCTACACGGTCAAAATGTATGGAACAGCTGATTTTTTTTCTTTAAAACCGATGAAAAATGTCTATTAGCTTAGAATCATCATCATCATCATCATCATCATCAGCTGCCTAGCCTTTTCCCAACTATGTTGGGGTCGGCTTCCAGTCTGACCGGTTGCAGCTGAATACCAGTATTTTACATGGAGCGACTGCCTATCTGACCTCCACAACCCAGTTAGTACTGGGTAATACGATACCCCTTGGTAAGTCTGGTTGTCAGACTTTCGGGTCACTGACTACCTGTAACGACTGTCAAAGATCTACAAAGGACAGCTGGGATCAACGGCTTAACTTGCTTTCCGAAGCACTTAGGAAACTCGGTATGTAATGGCGGTCACCCATCCACGGACCAACCTAGGCAAGCGCGGCTTAACCTTAAGATCGACCCGAGCGGCTGTTATTATTTAGCCACGAGCTACTAAGTAATATATTTTTTTTATTACTAAGTGACATATTTTCCAAAGTCATTTAAGTACTTAATTTGTATTATTTAAATACTTCTAAAAGTGCAATAAAAATAACGTCTTCTTAAAGGAATAAAATTACAAATCAAAATAACGAAGCCGAAAGGCATGTGTTCTTCCCGTCATCGTGACATTTTTTGTTTTGGACCATGCGGAACCTTCTAGTTACGGAGATATTGGGGGTCAAAGTTCCAACTTTTTCACAAGTTTTTTTTTTTTAAATACATGTTTTAATGTAAGATTTTTACTTTACACACCTCCACGACCCCCGTACTATTTAATCCATCCATCAGCACAATGCTTTGAGTGCTTTCCATCGAATCGTGATTTTTCACCCCAAAAAAAAAGTCGATTCCCAGCAATAGTTTTTGCTTAAAGTTACTTAGTTTGATGTACAGAATGCTTGGTTGACGGCTATGTGAAGGGTCTGTTTACACCCTGTATACAAAGTGAGGTCATGTTTTACTGGAAATGCATAGCTTGATATGTTACCGAGTGTACCTGTAGTTTCTACCAGCTATTCCCATGTGTAATGTAAAATAGGCTTCAGTGTATGGTTATCCTCCCAGGGCTGCGGGACTGTTCGAAAGAGATACCGTGGCCCTGGAACACAGACGGCAAAAAAAAAAAAAAAGAAAAAAAAAAGTGTATGAGTAAACGACGAGGTGGAGCAGGAAGAGAGTACCTAGAAGGATATTGCTTTGCCCAGCAGTGGGATATTCCAAGGTTTGTAAATACACATATTCCAAAAGTTGGTAGGTACTTATTACTGCAACCAGATATTTTTTTTGATTTTATTTAAAACATTCCCTTTGGAGGATTTTTTACGAGAGGACATTTTACACGCCTACAAATCACACTTTTCTATTTATTCAACAGTGGACTACCTCACTAGTTTTTTCCACAGAAACATTACTGTAAATAAAACATTTACATGCGTGCGTGCATAAAAATGTTCAATAAATCAAATTCCTGTTGCAATATTTCAGTGAAAAATATTTTCGCGATACGTTTGCTGCGCTGGGGGTCGCAGAGGTCGCTTTCATGACAACGCATATATCTTCATTTTGTCGTATCAAATAGCGAGCGCACTTTACTGGGTCATTGTACACTCGTGCTAGAATCTACGGAACTGAGGTAATGGAATGTGTGGGAAATTGTATAGTAAAGTTCAGCTTTATGAAATTCCAACGATAGTTTTTATTTTAGTGATCCGCCTGTAAGTGAGCTAGGGGTGGTTTATTTTTCAGATGTTTTGTAATTTTTTTAAATATTTTCTATCATCATCATAACATCACGCCTGTAATCCCCGAAGGGTTAGGCAGAGGTGTGCCTAATAGTACACCCACATTTCGCCAGTTATGTTTAAGTCCCATGTAATAGGGAGCGACCCTATTGCCATCAACCGGGCACAAATCCAGACTTCGTCGCTGCTACTGAGAAATTCCTGATGGTAAAACCCAATAACAATTTGCCGACACGGGAGTTGAACTTGGGACCTCATGCTCAGCAGTCGAACTTGTGACCACTAGACCAACTAGGCAATCATATATAAATTAAATAACAAATATTTGAAGAAAGTTCAATTCATACAGGCACACGCCAATTAGCACAAATGAGCCATCAAAAGAATTGAATAATATATCATTCGTAACAAGCTCTATTTTTTATTCATTAATTAAATCACAAAAAGTGGTACACAGACTAGCACAAATTGTAGATTTGTGCCAGTCTGTGTACCACTCAAAAACGGCTTAATGTGCTTTCCAAGACACGGAGGAAACCTAGTATGTAATGGACGCTCACCCATCCACGGACCAACCGAGGAAAGCAGTGCTTAACCTTGAAGATCAACACGTGCTGCTATTATTATTCAGCCACTTGAAAAACCACAATACACAGCTACATTCTCCGGATTATTTCAGCAGCACAATAAAATGGTGGCATGGTGGCCTACCACGGCGTCTCGATACAGGTGTAATTCCAGTGTGGGAAAGAGATGGCGCTAGACTACCTGTATAGCTCAATCTCTTTCCCACACTGCTTTAAGGCGTCATAGTAACCCCCCCGCCGCCCCCTTTAATTATCCCCCTAAAGGGAATATTACAGTTCCTATTGTTTTAATGAAAACACCTTTACTTATAACGTAAGCCCTCAAATAAACACTTCAATCGTCCGCAACACTCGCAGGGATTCATGAGTTGGTTTATTCTCAACAGAGAATCGTGCGGATTACGCGGCACGTTCCAGCATTTACACTATTAATATTAAAAACATGCAAAAACATCCAGTATTGACCATTTGTATTGTTTCCAATGTTTGTTTTTCTACCCTTTCGGTGTGAGTATTTTCATGCATATCTTATGTAAGAGTATTGACTGAAGCCTCTCGAACCTCTCAACGGTTTTTCGTATGTATGTGTGGTTCGTTCTAACTACATATTGATTTTCGTTTGAAATGTTAGCTTTTACCTGCGGTTTCGCTTGCATGGAGGTTAGAAATTATTTTACAGGAACGTACTAAGATAAATAATATAATATTAATTGAAAAATTTGAATTTGAAAAAAAAACAAGCTTAAATTAAAACGAAAATAAGAAAATTAGGTTTATCTATTAACATTGAATACGTATACAAAGTTTTGTGTCTGTGCTGTTAATCGTTGAGGAGTTATCTCGTGAGGAGGCGATCCTGGCTGTAGGATCAAGTCACGTCGACATAAACCAAAAAAAAATGTATTGTCACCAGAACCAAAAGTGTTTGCAAAATTTCAGCTCAATTGGTTAGGAGCTCGTGGCTAAGGAGGAGCTCGTGGCTAAGTAATAACAGCCGCTCGGATCGATATTTAGGTTAAACCGCGCTTGCCTAGGCTGCGTTGGTCTGTGGATGGGTGACCACCCATTACATACCGAGTTTCCTCCGTGCCTCGGAAAGCACGTTAAGCCGTTGGTCCCGGGTGTCATTTGTAGATCTCTGACAGTCGTTATAGGTAGTCAGTGGCCCAAAAAGTCTGACAACCAGTCTTACCAAGGGGTATCGTATTACCCAGTACTAACTGGGTTGTGGAGGTCAGATAGGCAGTCGCTCCATGTAAAATACTGGTATTCAGCTGCATCCGGTTAGACTGGAAGCCGACCCCAACATAGTTGGGAAAAGGCTAGGCAGATGATGATGGTGGGCGGGAACTGGTATGAAATTTAGTTTCAAGATTTCACTAATTCATATTAACTATAGTTAGTTAGTATGAATTAGTCAAATCTACAAGGCAAGTTAAAAAAAATCTTATTTAAAAATACTCCTAAATACTGGCCATGGTCTATCCGTATGCTATCCAAATCCATAAATAGATTACAGACAGACAGAATAACTTATACGCGTTTGTAATATTTAGTGGATTACAAATACGGACTAGTGCTCAGTTATTAATGGTTCTGCGTAAACTTTAATGAATAGTGTTATTATAATTATGTTGACATAGTTTTGTTATAAGCAAATAAATGTTGTAATATTATTATATTAATTTAGCGAGCGCTGGGGAATCAAGGAACCAGTATTGAAATATGTTATAAGCATGATAATGTTGTAGTAGGTAGGTACTTATGTAAAACAAATATCTTGATGAATATACTGGTTTTAAAGAAGCCAGACATCAAAAGTTCCATTACTAATATTTACTTATTATTGTGTAAATAGGTAGGTACACGACAGAAATATAATATTTTCTCTGTCAAGTATTTCTAATGAACGAACGACGCGTTACGAACTAACCAAACCGGCACATCCGTACCGTAAATGACGTCATTTGTTATTGTTATGCTTGTGAGGTTATGTATAGATTAGTAAAACTATTCTAAACCACACATAACCTGTTAGCTAATTTAATAAAGATTCCAATGATATATTTGGTAGAGAGCTAGCTATCGTAACTTCCGAGATATCGTCGTTTTAATCAGACGACCCGTAAACGCGCGTGAACACCCTGAAATTGCCTCACAGACGCAATATGGCCGCCACAGTTGACGAGATATCAGGTATCATCGTAAAAACAAAGACTCAAACTCAACGTAAAAAGAAAGGCTCAAATTATTTTATTACTTGACACGATCCATTAATTTCCATGTCTCTAAACCACTTTACCAAAAGCCAAAGGAGAACTGAAAAATTAAATGAAAAATATCCACAATATTTCAACATTAAATCGAAATACCTAATTACGTATTCCGTCAATGTAACACAATATTCCGTAAGTACTGGCACGGATGACGTAATGAGCGTAAAATGAGTTACCCGTTTATGAGTATGAAGTTACAGTATTTCCACAGTATACGTATTAAGATTAACTTACAGTATTTCAACTAGGAACAAATGACACTAGACTTACATACATGCGAAGCGTTTACACGAATTAGCATGTAATTCGGGCTGTCGAATCAAGACGACGTGGTTACATTTTATGTGTGTAGTGCAACAAAGTAAAAAGTTTTTACTGACAATCCTAAGTGGCGTCTGATTACACAAAAAGGCCTTAATAGTGCAGTGTGGTTCTTTTGGCGCTTCAATCATCTAGTCAGGAGGATGCTGTTAGTTTATACTAATCTATATTAATAAGAAAAATTGGTCGTTTTCGTGGGCATCTATGGGTGAATAGAGAGCCAAAGTTTGTAAGTTTGGATGTATGGGGTCATCTTCGGAACTACAGATCCGATTCCGAAAATTCTTTCATAAATCGGAAGCTACAGTATTCAAAAGTGGAGGCTTTATTTAAACGTTCCCGTGAGACCATTTTTGATTATTACGAAGGAGAAATTGCGGAGAAAAGCTGGTAAATAAGAAAAAAACAAAATGGCGGCGTTTGTACGCGCCAATAGTACCATGCAGCACTATAGCTGGTTCACTGCTTATCTTTATACAGTGGTATTTCGTATAATGAAACATTTTTGTGTCACTTTTATACGTAGCTGTAAAAACACAATAGAAGAAACGACGCCATGTTTATAAGTGGCGGTATTTTAAAAGTAGAATTAAGATGGCGTCGTAAAATGAAATAGAATGGTTTGTTTTTTGTTTAAATGTCTTTTTTTGTAGGTTTTACTGTATTTGTTTTAATAGGATTCTAGCTTTCATAGACTTCAACTTGGCCCACGGTTTGATGGCGTTCTGAGGCCACGTCCTAAGCAAAACGATCGATATTCTTATAGCAGCATTGTTTTAATTTTATTTCAGTGTAGATAGGAGATGGAGCAAGACGTCCCGTATACCTCTATCTTTTTCTCACAATTAAGTGACAGTAAAATAATTGTGCTATACGTGGTAGTCGTACAAATCCTGACCATCGTTTTCCTACATCATCATCTGCCTAGCCTTTTCCCAACTATGTTGGGGTCGGCTTCCAGTTTAACCGAATGCAGCTAAATACCAGTATTTTACTTGGAGCGACTGCCTATCTGACCTCCATAACCCAGTTAGTACTGGGTTATACGATACCCCTTGGAAAGACTGGTTGTCAGACTTTCAGGCCACTGACTACCTGTAACGATTGTCAAAGATCAAATACGAACGCGACAATAACGCGATCATTGCTTTGATTAGTATACAGCACAGGTTCGAACTCCAGATCTAATACTTGGCAGTCCGACGGCCACACCACTAGATTATCACTGCTTATTATTCTCTAATGAACAACAATTTAAATGCTCCAGTAAACAAAATAATTAAAATCGTTTACTGCAAAGCAAAATTACTAGTTCTAACTTTGTCTACTTTAATTTTAATCTTCTAGTTTTGATTGTTTGTTACTGTTTTAATGAGAAATAAGTTATTTGCTTGTTATTTGATGTTGTTAATGAATAGTTATTCTGTATTGGTAAAAAATACTTAGAATACGAAATTAGGAATTGTTTTTTTTTTCTCTTTTTTATTTTTTGATGTTCTGTTGGTGTTATGTTTTCTTGTATTTTAAAATACATATTCTGTTATTTAAAATAAGCCCGTTACAAACAAACAAATGTGCCAGTTGAGGCTTCCTATCGACAAATATGGCGACCGTCATACGAACTTCCTCTTTAATCCTCTTTATGGGATGAATTTTCAAAAATCCTTCTATCGTGAACAATTTTGTAAAAAAAAAAAAAAAAACTTTTTGACTCAGTTGTTTAGGCCCTGCGTTGTTTGTCAGTGAATTTAAGATTTGCATTAGGAAGATTTTGTTTCTTCGATTTAGTACAAAACCAAGTTTACCTCAATTTTTTTTAAGTCTAAATGTTTCCTAAACAATAAATAATGTATCCCAATCAAATAGTAATCACTTTATCAGTGACCGTGAAAAAACAAATCGATATAATTTGCACGAAGTATCAGACAACTGTCTATTACGAGTAAATTATAAGAATCGAGTGCGGGAAATCGATTTATAAGGGCACAGTCAGACGCTTACGTTGAAACAATTTTTACTATTTTACTGACTTTCAGTAAATTATTTATTGCGTTATGCGAAAAGACCGTATTTTTCTAGCGTATATTCTTCTTGACTTTAAATTCCATTGAGGGGGTGAAACGCTTCATGAATATGAACAGTAATTGCTATTCGGCCAAGTTCTTTTTCATTCATCGATTTTTGCACACTCAAATCATCATCATCTGCCTAGCCTTTTCCCAACTACGTTGTGGTCGGCTTCCAGTCTAACCGGATGCAGCTGAATACCAGTATTTTACATGGAGCGACTGCCTATCTGACCTCCACAACCCAGTTAATACTGGGTAATACGATACCCCTTGGAAAGACTGGTTGTCAGACTTTTTGCACACTCAAATCAATGAATGAAAAATAACCTTTTCCTTGAACCGTTGATTTTCACTACGTAGTTATATTTTAAAACCGTGGAGCTCGTGGCTAAAAATAACAGCCTCTTGGGTCAATCTTCACGTTGGTCCGGTCTCATGTCAAAGATCTACAAATGGTCCCGGCTGTCATTTGTAGATCTTTGACAGTTACAGCGAGTCAGTGGCCTGAAAGTCTGACAACCAGTCTTACCATAAAAGTATCGTATTACCTAGTACTAACTGGGTTGTGGAGGTCAGATAGGCAATAGCTCCTTGTAAAATATTGATATTCAGCTGCATCCGGTTAGACTGGAAGCCGACCCCAACATATTTAGGAAAAGGCTAGACATATAATATTATGAGTTATATTTTAAAACCTCTCTTTACACAACACAAACAACTCTAAACCGTCGATTCATCCAATCATAGACAAACTACCAAAATCTAAAAAAAAAAAAACAGTTAACTCAATGCGTCGTCCATCACTCAACGTAGTCCATGAAATGTCAATCGTACGTGCGTGAGTGATAGATAGTTTAAAAAAAGAACCGCCGAAAAAAAAAGAAATTCCTTTCCTATTTTTCTTTTTTCGTATCCAAACTCCTTGTTTGTGTATCTTCGAGAATGTTCGGAGCAACCGTGCTCAGATTGAGGCGGATAAGTTATCACTCAAGTAACCCTATCTTGTCAAACGACATGTGTAATCTGGTTCAGGTCACGGGGTTTCGGAAGTGGTTACACGATAGTGAACGAGAGTTTGTGGGTGGTTCTGTGGGGTTCAACCCCACGTGAAGTGAAATTGATTTAGTTTTATGTGCCGAAGTTGTACGGATGAGTATATCAAGGCTGAACTAGAGAAATTGTATGGGTTATTTAACGTTACGTATATCTTAAGTATTTTACGTCAGATTTTCAAGTTCAAGCGAGTTGACTACATAAAATAGATAAAATCGAAAGATGTCAACTGGTGGTGCCGCCAGTTGACGAATACGTCTAAAATATCAGTGAAGGAAAAAGTGAAATTCGGTTTTTAAAAATTGTTAAACTTAATGGGTTACTTGGCTGTTCATGAAAATATTATACAACATTAGTTTTAGTAAATGCGAAACCTGGAACACGTGTCTAGTATTTTTATGTAAATAAACTATGTACAAAATTTTAAAACTGTATCATGAATAATCACAAAGTTCTGTAAGCTTGTTCTGTTACCTAGTTGTCCGCACAAAAATGTGGTCACCACGCAGCGCGCGCCTCCTGCGTCGTCTTGAGCTCATTGATAATAATAATTTGGCAGTAGGTAACTACATTATTGCGATAGGTTCTTAAAGTCGCTCGGTGTCCAACTTTTAACTATTTTAACTATTTTTGGGAAAAAATATAACATGGTTTAAAAATTATTGGAATCGATTCAGTTACTTATTCTGAACAAACTATAGTCAGGTTTCGCATATACTAAAAATAATGTTGTATAGTAATTATGGTAAACGGTAGGTATTTTTAAACAGACAGCACAAACGCTGCAGAAAATAGAAAATAAAACGTTTATGTCTGTTCTCTTTTGAAAATATTTAAACAGCCGGTAAAGTTTGCTTACGAAAGGTAAACACGGATATTTCCTGTGCCGGCGAGGATTCTAAATGCGGGTTCCTAACGCGTAATACCCGAAGCACAAAAAATACGCAGCATTTGTGATTAAACTTTTAGTTTTTTCAATAATTTGGAGACAAAGACTGCCTCGTTGGTCTAGTGGTCGCTAGTGCGACTGCTGAGCATGAGGTCTTGGGTTCGATTCCCAGGTCGGGCCAAGTGTTATTGGGTTTTTCCATCAGGATTTTTTCAGTAGCAGCCACGGAGTTTGGATTTGTGCCCGGTTGATGGCAATAGGCTTGCTCCTTATTAATAGGCACACCTCTGCCTAACCCTTCATGGATTACAGGCATGATGATGTTATGTATGTTGGAGACGAAATACGTTGGAATTATCAATAAAAGTGATAGGGGTTCTTGGTAAAAATTGAGAAATTCTACTGAAAAAACAAAATGGTGGCGCTAGTTCCAATTTTAGCCACACACCCTTGTATAAATTGTAACATCACCATGACATCATTATTATCATTATCACACAAGTTTTCAGTCACCGGTGCAACTTTCAGACTTTCTTTTATGCACTCATTTCTTATTTATTCCATTCGTGTAACACCACACATCCCCCTTAGCATTCTCATCTCAGCCACATGCAAATGCTTTTCGTTCATCCCTTTTGTGGCCCAAAATTCTGATCTATACAAGACAGCAGGTCTAACCTAACATGACCATGACAATCGAGACTAATTCTTCCCCTTTTAATTTCAATTCTACCAACTGTCACAAAATTCGCCCGTAGCCAACCCAACAAACAATTTTCTCTAAGTTGATTCGTTCAAAAGACGATTTCCGAAAGTAAAATTAAGTGAAGCTATCAAAAGTTTAAGGTAAGATAATTGCGTTTGCCGTGGTAGGTCTCAAATAGGAAATGTTAAACGAACATTATAAGTTTGGAAAGAAAATTAGGGAACTTCATTCCATTTGGAAACATTACTTTATTTGAGTTAATGAAGTACCTACAAAAACGAACGGAATCCAAAATGGCGCGTGAGAATTATTTAAAGTGAGTTGGTATTTTGACAATGCGTATAACTAATTTTACCGGCACACGATATAAAGAGGCAGGACCTTTTTTTTTAATAAAATCATGGATAAAAGCTGTTGGTATTTCTCCTGTTTAGATTTAAATAACATCAAACTGCGATCTCTGAGTTCTATGTCAGTGTTGGTCAAGACTCAATGACAATTAATGATTAGTATAATTATATTTTTATTCTGCTTCGTTGGTCGATTGCTGAGCATGAGGTCCTGGGTTCGATTCCCAGGTCGGACAAAGTGTTATTGGGTTCTTCCATCAGGAATTTCTCAGTAACAACCACGAAGTCTGGACTTGTGCCCGGTTGACGAAAATATAATTATAATATAATCTCGCCACATATCTGACGAAATGTAGCTGTACTATTTATTAGGTGCCCACCCCTTCGGGGATTACAGGGGTGATGTTATTTTATCTTTTTTCGCGAGTGACAAAGAAAGCGTGTCTCAAAAAATTGGGTCCGAAAAGTACAATATTTAAATTTCAAAGCGACCGTCACATATTTTGCGCGAGGTTTGCATAATTTCTGTCTAAAAAAAAGAAGGGACTATGTTGTGTGAATGCTTACATATAGCCAAATACACCCTCGAAGATTCCGATTGCTGGCGACGGCAATATTTGCAAGGGCGAGAGAATCGTTTGCTTTCTTTTTACGGAACCCACTTACAGAAAGTTTGTTCTTTTTATTGCGTATAGAACGACCGTATGTTTTCTCAACTCCTCTTTTTATTTTGCCAGCATGTAGGAATTTGTTGTTGGCTCTTTGTTGAGAATTTTAAACTGAATGGGCTATTCAATTGAATGTTTGATAACTTTGATGTTATTCTTGTATACTTTCAAAGTTGGCATCGGTGAAGGAAAACGTCGTGAGAAAACCTGGACTACATTGTTAAAACAGCGTTTTGAGAAAGGTGAGGTCATATTGAAAGTGTGTGGTACAGACCATAAAGGCCTGCGCAAACGAGGGACAATTTGTCCACGTAAAATGTGCAACAACCAATGGACCTGAATCAATAGATGAAAAAACAACACAACAACCAATAAGCAGGAACTGTCATTTCTATCCGGCGGACAAAATTCCCTCGTCTACGCAGGCCCTTAAAACTGAACATCTTTTTATCATTTATGTACACATCAAGCTATACATTTCCAGTATAACATAGCCTCGCTTTGTATAGGTTTCCCGTACAATGAGAGATCCGGATAAACTGGGATAAACTGGTTTTGTTTAGCTTGATTAGTCGTCGTGCGTACATACGAGAGAGAACTTAAGGAAACATCATAATATAACTTTGAATACAAAGGCACGGCTTATTTCAAAAGAAATATATGACAGTAGTGTGTGAGAACCGGAACAGAATAACATATTGTATTATTCAAGTATGTCTTAATCTAAATCTATACTAATACTAATAATATTAAAAAGAAGTAAAATTTGTATGTAAGTTTGTATGTAGGGGGTAATCTCCGGAACTAATAATCTAATTATAAAGATTATTTCACTGGCAAAAAGCTACATTATTCGTGGGTGCCTATATGGCATATTTCATGCCTAGCTAACACAATTTTTGCGGATAAAATCGCAGCCGAAGTGCAAGTATTAAATATCCAACAGTTATGTATAATTATGGTCTGTCTTAGTAGGAACAATATCGTGATGGCGAAAAAACCAATCCGATGGTCCGTACAACATCTTTAAATATGAACAGACCTTTTCGATACAAGCTGTATATTGGCAATAGACTGCTGTAGGGGCCATCTTAGACTTAAATATAATTGGCAAAATGTGAAGATACCTACCTCGATACCTCTCCCTAGCCTTCCTACCTCTGCCTAGCCCTTCGAGAATTACAGGCGCCATATTATTTGTTAATACAAACGCACCATATTATTCCCCTTGCCTTGTCTACTAAGCTGCAAGCGATGCACAAAGTGTACAATAGTACGGGACCCCTCTCGACTGTGAACAACTGAAGCTCTCGTATCATCACCCTCCCTTATTACCCCGTATCATAAACAGCTGACACAGTTTATGTATACCTAACTACTGAAAAGGCAATAGAAAAAACACTCTCGATATAGTTTTATGCTTTAAGACACAAGTCTGCAGTGTTTGCTTTCTGCGAAGTATTTATTTGTCCTCCATTATCGTAAGGCCAAAAAACCAACAAAGATAAATATGTAGTTGCAAACGGCCAGTGTCAAATAATAAAAGTCTGCAATCTTTATTATTCTAAAAAAAACGTTTAAATCTTAACATATAATAATATTGTAACAGGCCGATGTCTGTACATTGAAGATATTGAAAAAACATTAAATGGGGAGTCTTTATTAGAGCCAAAACAACAGTTTTTAGAATTATCGTCTGTCTGCGTGTCTTTCTGTCTGTATGTTTGTACGCGCATCACGAAAAAACTACTACATGAATTTGAATTTGAAATATAGGCTACATTACATATAGTTTTGGACCCGATACGTGGCGCTGTACGAAGCAACAGCGGGTCGCTAGTATCACAATAATTGTTGAGATGAGCTCAACAATAATAATCAATGTCAAAAACTTGCTCGTACTTCAAAACTGTTGTCAGACCTTAAATTCCAACAACTTCCTTGCTTCAAAAGTCCTTGAATTCCGTGTATATTCGAGCTTTCGGCTGTCTGTTTCAACAAAAACAAATTGATGTCTAAACTGTCACGATTCCAAGGTCGAATCGATCGACTTCCGTGATTACTAAATAATTTTCTCTAAATGTAAATTATACGGCTTCTGAGAGAAACGTTAAAGGCACTTATACAGCTTACGATCAGTTTCCACTTACTCGATTAGTTATGTTTAGCATATAGACGTACCTACCACAGTTTTTGACCAACGCTCCAACAAGATGTTATTGAGATTTTACTTTAGGGATTTCTCAGTAACAACCACAGAGTCTGAATTTGTGCGCAGTTGATGGCAATAGGCTCACCCCCAATTACGAGATTTAAACTTAACTGGCGAAAATGTGGGTTTACTATTAAGAATACCGCTGAAAAGTTCACCTTCAAGGTTATAGATGTGATATCATGTGTTCCAACTACACAAAGCAGTCAATTAAATAGTTAACGGGGCTCTTAATAACTAAAAGAGATTGACCAAAATTGGGCCATATTCATTCATGCTCCTATTGAATAATTAAGAGCGTTTGCACAGAAAGTGGGCAACGTCGCGAATAGGTGTCAAATGTTTTCCTGTTTTTAATATTTTGGCAATATTACTGAATGAAAATAAGAAATATGGCTAACTAGCTATATATGGCTACTAAATATTTGACAGCTATTTACGACGTTGCCAACTTTATGGATGAACGCTCTTAATCCAATACTCCATTTTTATGTGTTCCCCGCACTGAGCCCGCGTGGTGGATTATAGCCCATTCCCTCTCACAGAGAGGAGGCCTGCGTCCCAGCAGTGGGAACACTGATTATGCTATGCTTATGTTTATGTGTTCAAGTTATTGTTAGATGTAAACAGGGCTCCATACGGGAAGTTTTACGTATTTTAAAGCGTGCTAGTGTAGCATTTTTTTTTTGCGACGGCTCGACACTCTATCAATAAGGTTGGAGCTTTGAAATAACCTTTTTCCTTTTACCCTAGCGGTTTGAGTGTCTATTTTCTGATTCCCTGTGGTTCGAAAATATTATTTTTTTTGCAGTACGTAGATTTTTTGGTTGACTTGATTTGGAATAAGCCAGTATCATTGTTGGAGTAGTTGGTGTAGGTAACTATGTTTTTTGATAGTTTGCTTTGGTATTTATTACACAATTTTGCAGTTGTGTCCTTGAATTGTTAGCTCTGATTTTGAAGTAATAGCTTTATTCTCTATGCCATAACGTTTATGTCGGATCTAAAGTAACTTTGCAAGAACAAATAGACTATCGCCGACAGCTCACGACCCACAACTCAATAGGTAGCTACTGAATTTTCAGAACTGTCTATTTAATTCCATAAATAATACCATTTTTTTTTTTAAAGAAACCTTATCGTAATACAAGATTTTCTAAATCAAAATAAATGTTCTGTACTAATATTATAATGAGTTTTTTGTAAGTTTTGATGAAGGAGTTGGTAATAGAGAAATATGGAAGAAGAAAACATGTTGCGCCAACCCGAAGTAAATTGGGATAAGGGATGATATCATGATGATGATGAAGGAGGTAGTCTCCAAATCATCCGATCTCAAAAAATCTTTCACGCATAAAGGACTACGCTATTTCTGAGTGTCCTAACGTCTAATGTTAAAACAAAAAAACTTCACGCGGACGAACAACTCACGGGCAGAAGCTGGTTAAAAATATTCAGAGCTCATTAAACCGCTTTAGAAACTAACCGCTAACTGGGTTGTGGAGGTCAGGTACGCAGTCTCTCCATGTAAAATACTGGTATTCTGCAGCATCCGGTTAGACTGGAAGCCAACCCCAACATAGTTGGGAAAAGGCTAGGCAGATGATGATTAAATCGCTTTAGAAACTGAAACAAGACTAAAGGTATACATTTCACAAAACGAAAGTACCAGGAAAGCATAACACAGCACAAGTATCCTGTCACACCAACTCCATTCGCAAACGTTATCCTCTTTACATTTTTAATTACGATTCCTTTTAACAAAAAGCTCGTAGCTCGGGGCTCTCGCCGTTTCCATTTTCTCAAAATGTACACAGTGACAGACAGACTGACAACTCTAATAGGCTTTCTTTCAGTGAGCCAGCTTGAAAAACCTAATTGCGATGCGTTTCTCCTGAATTGTCTGTTCAAGAAAATAGTTAATTGCCCCGAAATGTGATGTTGTAATTTTGTTGGAAATGTTTCTTGAGAAGAAAATGTCTGCAATTTATTTTAAGTTTAATTATTGTTCTTTAGGGACACTTTTGGATCAACAGACAGTCTTTTTGACTGACTTGATGATGATGGTCGTGATATCCTGTTTTGGTAAACTTTGAGAAACATTGAAAGGAGCAAGTTACATAGTCGCCTCGACTAATGCGTCGTAATAGTTTTGTTTTCATTAGTGTTATACATGAGATGTATTGCCCATCATCTCATTATAAATCAATCAAAATTAATAATTATTTATTTATGTTAGGCCGTTGGTCTAGTGATTGCAAGCACAACTGCTGAGCATAAGGTCATGTATGCTATTCCCAGGTCGGGCAGTGTTTTTGGGTTTTTCCATCAGGAATTTCTCAGGAGCGGCCACGGAGTCTGGATTTGTGCACGGTTGATGGCATTAGACTCGCCCCCTATTACATGGGACTTAAACATAACTGGCGAAATGTGGGTGTACTATTAAATACACCTCTGCCTAACCTTTCGGAGATCACAGGCATGATGTTATATTAAATTATGCTAAGAATCAGAACTTTGCAAACATCAAAAATTCAAGTTTACTTACGACAGTACTCCACAATTTCTTAGTATTTCAGCTGGGCTGACTGCGCGATAAATACGCAGAATGGTGGGGGGAAATATCGTGAGAAATACTTAGCTAACACTACCAAGCATAATATTCCATGAAGGTGTAAGCAGACTTCAATAGAACACCCATATTCCGATTCTAGAAAGGACTTCTACTGCGAATTTCCAGTATTTTCAGACCACTCATGATCAAAATAGCTAAGACGCTGTGAGAGACCATACCTTGTTTCTACGGTCTTTTTAAGCCGATATCAGGCGCTGTACTCGAGCAAATGGTTCAGGCAAGTAACTATTCATTTTTGTTTCATTCCACGAGAAAGATACAATTGTATTAGAAATTCTAAGTGTCGAAATTAAACACCGTTAGATTCATTCACTAATGAATTCTTTTTTTTTTACTATGGATTTAAGGTGTTTAGACGTTTCAATTTGAGTGAAAGGGAGGAAATGAAGGGAGGAAATGAAGTCTAGTAGAATAGAATATTCTTTATTATGTACACCATACAATTATCATTCATAAAAGAAAACATTTCACATAAGGTGACACAATGGTCGGTCTCATCGCTAAAAGCGATCTTTTTTAGACAATCGAACTGATTCGTTGCTAATATCGCTTTAGGAAAGGCCTTTTTAGGTTTTTTTTTATTTCATTTTTTTTTATAAATCGTTGCCCCACACTAGGAATTTCTCCTGTATCGTGGGTGTGTTTACAAACATTACAATTCACATACACAAACAGTCAGACCTGGAACTGTAGGCCATAGAAATAGTTGTTCCGTGCGGGAATCGAACCCGCGACACGAAGCGCAGCAGTCAATCGCTCAGCCACTGCGCCAACCGTGCCGTCAAAAGCAGTGGGGGCTTTGCAGTGGAACAGTAAAAACTAGCACAGTACGTAATCGTATACATAACATATCATCATGCTTGTAATCCCCGAAGGGTTAGGCGGAGGTGTACCTAATAGTACCTACACCCACATTTCGCCAGTTTTGTTTAAGTCCCATGTAAAAGTGGGCGAGTCTATTGCTATCAACCGGGCACAAATCCAGACTTCGTGGCTGCTACTGAGAAATTCCTGATGGAAAAACCCAATAACACTTTGCCAGACCCGAAATCGAACCCAGGACCTCATGCTCAGCAGTCGCGATTGCGTCCACTACCACACACCAACGAGTAATAATATAAATTCAGTAATTAAACCCACATTAAACGAATCAACCCTAATTATAATACAAAGAGATAATATGCAAAATATTTTAATAAATTGATTTAATACTCAACAAGTAACATAGTGGTAACAACGCTTGCATTGTTGACCTAATTTGACATATTGGTTTTACGATAAACTAATGCGACGTTGCCATTTAGCATGTAGTGCATAAATAATCATGCGTATTTAAACTCGTGTCTGTTTACAATACCCTCGTAATGGCAATGTTTTACACTAAACTGTAGAATCAACTTATTTACAAAAACAAGTGCGAGTCGGACTCGCGCATGAAGGGTTCCGTACCATTGTGGTAGGGGAATTTTTAATTTATTTTTATTATTTGTTGTTATAGCGGCCACAGAAATACACATTCTGTGTTAATTTCAAATGTCTACCTATTACGGATCATGAGATACAGTTCGCTGACAGACAGACGGATTGACGGACGGACAGCGGAGGCTTAGTGATAGGGTCCCGTTGGTTACACTTTGGGTACGGAACCCTAAAAACGATCAATACAATCTACTTTCTATCTTTTTTTTTGACATCATTGAGATCGGTGGAAAATGTCGTAATATGTATATCGTTCTTACCTTTTAAACTGCTGATATGGTCAATCCGGCTTGTATCAGCGCGTAGTAATCAATGCTCATACCTTAACTGAATGACAAGTAGCCTATTCTCTGCAGTGGGACAATATTAGGCTATTACGATAGAACTTTCTGGTTTCTGCAAACCGAGCCATCATCATCTGCCTAGCCTTTTCCCAACTATGTTGATTTCGGCTTCCTGTCTTACCAGATGCAGCTGCATACCAGTATTTTATGTGGAGCGACTGCCTACCTGACCTCCACAACCCAGAAAGTCCCAGGCAATACAATAACCTTTAGTAAGACTGGTTGTCAGACTTTCGGGCCACTGATTACCAGTAACGACTGTCAAAGATCTACAAATTACAGCCGGGCCCAACGGCTTAACGTGTTTTCCGAGGCACGGAGGAAACTCGATATGTAATGGGTGGTCATCCATCCATGGACCAACCAAGGCAAGCGCGGCTTGATCTAAAGATCGATCCGAGAGTCTGTTACTATTTAGCCACGAGCATTTCTTCCTTCTAAGAACCGACTCCACCTACTACAAACAAATATATCAGCCTCATAATGCATCTCACAATCTTAAGACCGATTTACACCATACGGGCACAAATCGATTGTCGTCGACTATCGTTACGGTCAACATCGGGCAATAATTTAGTTTTCTTATCGATTGTCCGATCCGCTGAGTCAAATCCGTTCGAATTCGACTATCCTACACGGTAAGAATATTGGGCTATTTTCTAGATACAAGATTGGACAAGGGATTGGCTAATGCAAATATTTTGGTTGTACGTTTAGATAAAAATGGTAGGAAGTAGTTTGATATCAGAAAGGTTGTGTGTTCAGGTTAAGAATATCTAAGACATATTGTGCAAAAGAAATTGGGTTGTGGAAGGCAGCTCGGCAGTCGCTCCATGTAAAATATTGGTATTCAGCTGCATTCAGATGGACTGGAAACCGACCCCAATATTTTTGAAAAAGGATAGGCAGATGATAATAATGATTATGCAAAAGAAAACCTTATAGGCACTATTAAGCTCGGAGTCATATTCATATGTGTACGTGTGATTGTGCCTGCTTAGTTAGATCACATTTTCGATTTGTCTGTTTACTTATATTGAGATAAAAATAATTGAATAAATAATCTATACTAATATTATAAAGCTGCAGAGTTTGTTTGTTTGATTGAAGGAGTTAATCTCAGGAACTACTGCTTCGACTTGAAAAAATATTTTGTGTTGGATAGCCAATTTATCGAGGAAGTTTATAGGCTATAAAATGTCACGCGGACGAAGGTCGCGGGCAACAGCTAGTTATTGAATAATTTGACACAAATAATTTTGCTGACAAAGGTTTTTATAACAACAGGTGAAAAAGAACAAGCTTCCGTTAGTAAAAAAAAAAAACTAGGCACTAAATTTCACAGGAAAATAAAATTAAAACAGTAACACAATATGAGAAAGGCCTTTTAAACCTAATTTCACGTTCCGTTTCCTACACTATAAGTGCTAACCTGATAAAACGATGTAATTGTGCGAACTACCGCACCCATTAACAAAGTTATAACTGACCAACACTCACCGTTTATTACCTCAAACGTTTATACAACGTTTCTGTCGACAAAACGACATTTTTAACACCAATTGAGAAAGAAGTTTACAATGCTCATGGGGTCTCTCCTTTACCATGGGTGGATTGCCAACACCTGTGTTTGACCAGACCAGAGTAATTATTATATTTCTACCCACTAGCTGTTACCCGCGACCTGCGTCTGCGAGAACTTATTATTAAAATATTACTTTGCCATTTAAATCAGATTTTGTTAACAATTTCAAGGCTTTTCATTTTTCTTTCATGAGACCCTAATCCATTTTAATATACTAAGTCAAAAAGAAAGTTATTCCAAATAAATTAGCTATCTGCCAGTAAAAGTCCCGTTAAAATCGATGCAGCCGTTTCGGAGAATAGCCGGAACAAACAAACGGACAAACACAGAGACATAATTCGAACTCCTGACGAAGCCAAATCACACAATTGCGTCAACCATGCCGCTAAAAATGAGTTTCATACCAAGTAAACTAGGACTACAGACTACTTCAAAACGTAACAACAAAATTCATAACTTCTGCCAATATTCAGTTTACAAATTGCCAAGAAAGCTAACAAGGATCGCAGAAACTGCTTCCTTTAGTTTCCTTAAACAATTTGTAGGTAATATACATCCGATACACAGTAACATGCACCCTAAATCAAGTGTTGGTGGACAGTCTAAGTTCTTGGCAACTAAACTAGGAGCAGTGTACAGGTAGTCCTAATTTTGGAGGTGGCATAATTTAGCTCGCCTGTTATCGCACCGTAAACGTGTAGTCTTGTCCACACTTGGGAATATTCTGTAGTGTTATGTCAGAAATAAACAATCGTATGCTTTTTGATAGAATAGAATATACATTATGGTACTTACACCAAAATTGAAACACGACAGTTTCATAATATTGCTAATTCAGTGGTTACAACGGCGGTCTTTTCGCTGATAACGATATGTTCCAGAGAATCCAGACGAACCAGGGGGGGGGGGGTGTAGTCAGTGGTGTACAGCTAATACTACACAAACGTTAAAAATAATTCGATATACTACTTTATATCTCGCAATGGCAATATAAATTTTAAGCGACGGCAACAAGTACTAATGACGTCATGAAGTAAAGATGTTTCACATTGTATTCTCGTTAATTTTCGTGATATTTGTGCTAGTGCAAATGAAGCATAACAGTTAATGATTATAGTTAAGGCAAGTATGTTGACAAGCTGGCTTAAATAACACCTCACTAGTGTCTATTTAATGTGGCTAAAATGAATTTAAAAGATTTCTACAGGGTGTAAAGGCACCCTTCACGAAGCCGTCAACCAAGCATTCTGTACATCAAAGTGAGTATCACTGCGCAGAAATTATTGCTGGGAAATGACTTTTTTTTGGTGTGAAAAAGTCATGGTTTAAATACTAGCGCTAAATGTAATGTCCTCAAGCATAGCTCTTGCTGGAAGCATAAAATAGGACAGGGGTTATGGAGGTATTTTAAGTACAGTTATAACATTTAAAACTTGTGTTTTTTAACGTTTAAAAAAGTTGGATGTTTGGTCTTTAATATCTACGTAATTAGAAGGTTCCGTATAGTCCAGAACAAAAAATATCACAATGACGGGAAGAACACATGCCTTTCGGCTTCGTTATTTTGATTTGTAATTTTATTCCTTTAAGAAGACGTTATTTTTATTGCACTTTTAGAAGTATTTAAATAATACAAATTAAAAAATATATTACTTAGTAGCTCGTGGCTAAATAATAACCGCAGCCGCTCGGGTCGATCTTAAGGTTAAGCCGCGCTTGCCTAGGTTGGTCCGTGGATGGGTGACCGCCATTACATACCGAGTTTCCTCCGTGCTTCGGAAAGCAAGTTAAGCCGTTGGTCCCGGCTGTCCTTTGTAGATCTTTGACAGTCGTTACAGGTAGTCAGTGACCCGAAAGTCTGACAACCAGACTTACCAAGGGGTATCGTATTACCCAGTACTAACTTAGTTGTGGAGGTCAGATAGGCAGTCGCTCCATGTAAAATACTGGTATTCGGCTGCATCCGGTTAGACTGGAAGCCGACCCCAACATAGTTGAGAAAAGGCTAGGCAGATGATGAGTAATAATAAAATCATTTTATGCTGATCGAAAGTTATGTAGTTTATTTCTACTGAAGGTTTGAAAGTAGTTTGAGTGAAGTGATTGAGGCTAATAGGAAAATAAGTGATGTGTTCGTCGGAGACGTTTTAGAGGCCGTAAATATTGATGAGCCAGACTGTATTTTTAATAAAATATTAGGTAAAGACAGTTTTATTTTCCTGAGATAGTTTTATTTTAGCCTTGAGCTTAATATAATGCTTTCAACAAAAAAATATAGAGTGGTCGAGGGGGTTCGTTGGCGTGACGACCTAGAGGAGATTGTGAGAGATTTGCCCGAGAAAACCGCACGGAGAGAAGTGTGGAAGGCTATGGATAAGGCCTTTCCCCAGCAGTGGGACATAAGAAGCTAAATAAAAAAAAAATACAGGGTAGAAGTAACATCGTCGCTGCGGTTACCACGTATTTAGTAAATCATTCCGAACCCCCCACATAGAAATTTAAAAGCTATTTCTTGAAAAAGTGCATTACTTACACGCTCAAAATGAATGGAACAGCAGGTTTTTTTTTGTGTATCGATGGTATTCTACTCTGTATAAGAGTTCATCATTCAAAATCACATAGCAATTTTTTTCTCCATATGACGAAAAACATAAAACTGTAAACTCAAACGTCGACGCATAGGCACAACATAGCGTATGCCCAACTTAATATAACAAATTGGACCAGCACTTCACCGCTTTAATTCTACTAAGCCAGAAAGTACCGCATGGCCGTTCCAGCTAAACAGGCACTGTTAGGCCAGACCCGTATTTCAAATGCTAAGGCCTTACCAGGCGGACCAATAAAATTCTGTCCTAAAATGTCAGCACTATTTCGTTTCGAGCTAGCGCTTGTACCTACTTTTCTTCAGAATAGATTGCCAGTACTTAAATTGTGTGGATAGTCTGTATGGGGGGGTGGATAAGGCAAGTTATGTGAGCACTGGAATGGTTTAAGGCTGTGTTTGAACGTTTGTGGGGTCGAGTGTTGGTTATTCACTAAACGAAGATGGCGTCATGCAAAGTACTATTATTATTATTTATTTATTTCAGAGAATCTCCATATTAGTTATATTAATATACACCGTGTATTTTTAGTCATCTTACAACGGCAGCCCACTTCATGTATCCAATGACTACTAAACATTCATAAAAAAATAGGTATTTATAAGATTTTAATAATTTAAAAATAAAAATATTATTCAGTATTATGACGCATGACGTAGTTAAAACAGCCTAATGCGAGCGATGATATACTGGACTCGAGCGCTGGGTAGGTATGTTCTCCCGTTTGACACTTAAAAATCAATAACAGGATGTTTCATAATTTTATTCTATTACACTATTTATTTTTCTGATGCCCATGGCTGTCCTTATCCACTGTTTCTAGAAAGAACAGTCAAAACGGGCATCAATCGCATACACTACACCACACTTCACTATTTCTTTTTAAAAAAGGTTTGGAATAATCTGTATTCATAAATCACGCCTGTAATTCCCGAGGTGTTTAGCAAAGGCGTACCTAATAGTACACCCACATTTCGCCAGTTATATTGAAGTCCCATGTAATAGAGGACGAGCCTATTGTCATCAATCAGGCACAAATTCAGACTCCGTGGCTACTACTGAGAAATTCCTGATGGGAAAACCCAAAAACATTTTGCCCGACCCGGTAGATAAACTCAGGACCTCATGCTCAGCAGTCGCGCTTGCGACCACTAGACCGGTTTTCAATGAACAGATTGGTAATAACAGTTTTGATAAATACAGATTATCTTTGTAGAGAACGTTTGGAGCAGAAGATAGACTTCTACTCTAAACGTTATCCAAGTAAGATACCTACTGCTCTATTACGTATCAATGCTTATAAATTAAGTCTGCCAAAACTTCAGATCTTTGATCCAACTTACGCAAATGTTCGCCCATATCTTTACAATCTCCCAAAATGTTGCGCATAAGACCCGCGGTTGAAAAGGCCTCTAAAGCTAAATAGAGATGAGAAGTCTATCGGTCAAGTTAAGATGTTTTATCAAGATAGCCTTTTGTGCGGTCTAAGTTAGAAAACCAGATAAGAACCACGTTTACACTGGTTTAGACTACTCTATACACGTGTAAACACTTTATTTTGATCCCATTTTAAGTCAAGACAAGAAACTTTACAGTAAAACCTTTTTTCTTAATTCTGAAGACTGCTCAACTTAATTGTTTTTCAAATTCAGCCTCTTAACGGTCTGAAGCAGACCTTTTTGCCTTGATTTTTTCTTTTGTTTTCTCTATCAAGATGGATTCAATTTCATTATCTTCTTGCTAATAGCTATTGGACCCAACGTTTTCTATTAAATGGGTGAATCCAATTGATGCGGGTAATATCAGATAGAATTACCTCCATTAGTGCTTACAAGGGTAATTGGATTATTACCTTGAAGATAAGGAGGACGCCATCACTGTTTTTGTCGAAAAAAATAGAACTAAAATTGGATTAATCCAGAATCACTGCCAGTGTCTCGTTGGTCTAGTGGTCGCAAGTGCGACTGCTGAGCATGAGGTCCTGGGTTCAATTCTCGGGTAGGGCAAATTGTTATTGAGTTTTTCCATTAGGAATTGCCCAGTAGCAGCCACGGAGTCTGGATTTGTGCCCGGTTGATGGCCATAGGCTCGGTCCCTGACTTAAAAAGAACTAGCGAAATGTGGGTAGACCTCTGCCTAAACCCCAGCGATTACAAGGCGTGATGTTATGTTATGTAAACCAGAACCAAACCAAGTAAACGAATGTCAATCCATATTAATATACCAAGTCATCGGCGAAGCCATTATGAAGTATTGCATAAAGATTTTGACCACTGAATAAAAATCTGTATTTTTAGTTCCAAGCCAAATAGAGGGTACGACGGTAACCCAAACATATGCATACTACGTCATTCATACATGTCGCCTAGATCGTTGACCTCTCCACCTAGATTTTAGAACTAGCATAAGAGCTTTTGAAGAAACGTAAATATTTCAAGAGTTTTCTTTACCGGAAATATTTTCTTTTCTTTTCTTACGAACATTTTTATAGCTGGAATTATATGCATTAGATACGTAATGGGGTTTACGTGAGGTTTGAAGTTGCACGTTTTATGGGATTCTACATTTGTTTCCTTTATTGTTACTTTTATACTTAGATCGTTGGCTAGAAAGTACACGTACTTATTGTAAAATTGAGAGATATTTTCTGTTTTTCTAAATACTCGTTTTAGCTTACAAGTTTTTAAACAAAACTTACACTATCCCTTCCGGAATATCTTCGGTGATTCTGAGCTAATATCGGGATATTTCGACGCTTTTAGACATCCCAGAAGTGACAGTGTAATTGTAGTTTTAAACCGTGAAAGCTATTATTTTTATTATATTATTATATTTATATTTCTAATCAATTATCGACCCGCCCCAGCTTTGCACGGGTGCAATATACATATAATGTGTTTATGTATGCTTGGATACTATGGTGAACAGTAAAACTCTAACTTAAATTGAGTTGCTCTGAAAAGAGAACATTTTATTTAGTGACAAAAACTAGTTTTAACACTAGTACATTCTTTAACCTTCATTAATAACAAACTCACCTGAAAAGAAAAACAACATTGAAAGCCATTGTTTCACCAGTTCTTAATCAGTATTATTTAAATATTCATATTTCAATCTAATTTTCATAACCTAATTCGCATGCGGTGTTCAATACGTCAATCTGACAGACAGCTCAGAAACGACCAAGTTCACTCACAGGTAACTTATACATCAAAGTTATTACGCGGCAAATTCAAACATACTCAAATGAAGTGTCAAGCACTTTGTTTACATACATATAAACCATCCTCTTGAATCACTCTATCTATTGCTGAAAACTGCATTAAAAACTGTTGCGAATTTTAAAAAATCTAAGCGTATAGACATCGGGAGCGACTTTCTTTTATACTATGTAAAGATATTGACCAAATATTATAAAAGATTTGGACAAAAGATAGACAGTGTCGTGAACTAACAACTGGATGCATTGGAAGCACAAATAAGTTCCTTTAGGTTACGTTGTAACTAAATAAATGCTTTGAATATCTGTTAACTACTATTATTAATGCGAAAGTTTGTAAGGATGTATGAATGTTTGTTGATCTTTCACGCAAAAACTGTTTAATAGATTTGGGTCAAATTTGGCACACAGATACTTTATAACCTGGAGAAACATATAAGATCAGTTTTATCCCGGTAGTACGATCCCGTGGGATAATTACCGAACTCGGCGCGCGTGAAGCCGCGGTTATAAGCTATTCTAAAATATTTTAGCACTGTAAGTCTTACTCAATCGGATCTCATAATACTCTAATTACACAAACGCAGATATTCTATCGTCTTACTGTGTGTACATTTATTTCCCTTTTCAATTAAAATCACACGTACACTCTCCCCAAACTCCCTTAACAATAAATATTAACTGTACCTACACAATCGAATTTCCTTTGAGGGAAGGGAAAGCTTAATATAATAACAATGCGTTTGACATATCAAACATACGTTGTTAACTCGACGGAACATCGTGATATTTGCTCCGTATAACCAAATCCTGGTATATTTAATTGACGGAAGGTAAATAGAGGTTTGTTTATTTCGAATTGTTTTGGGATCACCAGAGTGTACCGCAACTTTGCTGTTCGAGACTTGATTTTGGTTTTGTGTGACAGGGATGCATGAGTGGTGGTTTCGCCAGTTATGTTTAAGTCTCATGTAATGAGAGCATGGGTGAGCCTATTGTCATCAACCGGGCACAAGTCCAGCTGCTACTGAGAAGTTTCTGATGGAAAACTCAAAAACACTTTTCCCACCTAGGAATCGAACCCAGGACCTCTTGCTCAACAGTCGTGCTTGCGGTCACTAGACCAACTAGGCTAAAAATATATGAATAGATGTTATGGTTCTGGTTGAGAACATTCTTAATTCTTCCATTCTTGAAGTAAGAGAAGTGAAACTCCTGATTCCTGTAACTGGTAATAACAACAGACAACGCCCATCAACGTATCAGGCAAGCAAGGTTATAGCAATTTTCCTTTTGACCATTCATTGGAGTAGTCATTGGGGAGCCATTTCCAATGTTATACGGACTGGTAAAATTATAATAAACCAGCTGCTTTCACGACCTTCGTTCGCGTAAAATTATTTAATTTTTAAAAATATAACTTCACTATTTCAATTCGATTTTGTTAACAATTTCTAGGGTTTTTTTTTTTTTCACGTAAGTTTTTCTAAAATAAAAGTAGCCTCAGTTACCCCTTATAACATCAGCTATCTGCCAGTAAAAGTCTCATCAAATTTTGTCCACCCGTTTCGGAGATTAGCCGGAACAAACAGGCAGAGAGACAGACAAAAATAAAAATAAATGTTTTTTTTGTTATAAGGTCTTTTATAAGCTATAAGAGGAGCTCGTGGCTAAATAATAAAAGCCGCTCGGATCGATCTTTAGGTTAAGCCGTGCTTGCCTAGGTTGGTCTGTGGATGGGTGACCACCCATTACATACCGAGTTTCCTCCGTGCCTCGGAAAGCACGTTAAGCCGTTGGTCCCGGGTGTCATTTGTAGATCTTTGGCAGTCGTTAGGTAGTCAGTGGCCCAAAAAGTCTGACAACCAGTCCTACCAAGGGGTATCGTATAACCCAGTACTAACTGGGTTGTGGAGGTCAGATAGGCAGTCGCTCCATGTAAAATACTGGTATTCAGCTGCATCCGGTTAGACTGGAAGCCGACCCCAATATAGTTGGGAAAAGGCTAGGCAGATGATGAAGGTCTTTTATAAGCATTCAGTGAAAGCTGTTATTTTGAAATTACAAACAAACACAGGGTAGATAGATACAGGGTTACTCGCCGGCGATAGCCAAACGAAAAAGAACTCGTGCCCTGATGAAACGAGGAGCTCTTGGCTAAATAACAGCCGCTCGGGTCGATCTTTAGGTTAAGCCGTGCTTGCCTAGGTTGGGCTGTGGATGGGTGACCGCCCATTACATACCGAGTTTCCTCCGTGCCTCGGAAAGCACGTTAAGCCGTTGGTCCCGGCTGTCATTTGTAGATCTTTGACAGTCGTTAGGCAGTCAGTGGCCCAAAAAGTCACAAATACTAAGTTACAAACTGACAAATAGTCTTACCATGGGGTATCGTATTACCCAGTACTAACTGGGTTGTGGAGGTCAGATAGGCAGTCGCTCCATGTAAAATACTGGTATTCAGCTGCATCTGGTTAGACTGGAAGCCGACCCCAATATAGTTGGGAAAAGGCTAGGCAGATGATGCCATGATAAAACGATTAGCCTGCTCACAAGGCCGTTTATCGTGTACGTAGTTAAAGTATCGGTATTCTCTGAATAATTGGCATTTGCATGTGGCTAAGATGAGAATGCTAAGGGGGATGTGTTACACGAATGGATAAAATGAGAAATGAGTAAATAAGAGGAAGTCTGAAAGTGGTGCGCGGTGACTGAAAAGTTGTGTGGTAATCGGTTGTCGTGGTATGGGCATGTGATACGTATGAATGAGGAAAATATCGCGAGGAATGTTTTGACTAAGGATGGGTATAAAACTAGAGGACGACCAAAGAAATGATGGATTAGCTGTGTGAAGAATGATATGGCACAAAAGAAGGTGTCTGATGAGATGAGGAGAGAAATATGGAAGAAGAAGAAATGCTGCGCCGACACCAAATTAATTGGGACAAGGGCTAGAGAATGATGATTCTTGGAATAATAACCAAATAAGCCCCTTTTTAATCCTAGGTTACAGTAGTGAAGGGTCAATTTTTGTAAGAGGTAAGCTGGAGCACATTAGTATATTTAATGTGATTATATTATGTCAATAGAATACTGATACTGCCATTTTTCAAAGGGAAGCCGGCAGGAATCGAGTTCTATTGAACCTTCGCCACTGCTAGGTTGAGGACTAAAAACTTTTCGCAGAAAGATTACATAAAACATAAATATCAGCACAACGGGTAGGGTTTCCCTTTTCCGCAAGTTGTTCCCTTCAAAGTTTTCGGGAAGATATATGGTCTGGTCCTATTTGTTTTGTCGACCTTACTTTTTTATATAAATAAAAAACTTCCAAGGGTGTAATAATTCCAGTCGTATATTATGCTGCCCCAAAATGACGATGTGGAAAAAAATTCGAAGTGGGAATGACGTAATCAGATATTCATAGGGCTGGAAACATGAGTTTTAAATGTACGCTCTGAAGGCCAGAATTATCCCCTAGATGGCTGTTCAGCAAATTAAAATAAGCTTTAGCGAGTGAATTTTTCAGCGATAAACTAACTTCTACAAGGGATCAGTGCGTAAATCACGGAGCAATTGTTAAACTTTTTTTTTTCATTTCTCTATTTTTCACGATGGTGAAAATATTATGAGTGATACGCATTTGAGAAAGGAAAAATCTTTCGTTTTATGTCATTGTCATCTTCTTCTTCCTTTTAGGCTTATACTTACTTTTTCTTAATCTCAAATCGTTTATTGCTATCCATAATGTACACTAACAGGTGGTAAAATAATAATAAAAACAATTATGAGCCCTGTCAGGCACAGCGCATTTTTTAAATAATTAGAGCGATTTTACAAAAATGTGAAAGCAGATTCTTACACTTTCGTAATCAGGCTAATGTACGAACGGTACCTAACGAAATGTTGTATTTGTAAGGTTTCTTTAAATCAAGATACCGATTAACAAATTATAATTTCCTGAAGTTTTCACGAGGAAATTTTAGTAATTATTCGACACATTATTAAGTGGCTAATTATTGCTGAGACGGGGTCAACTAATTGCCCTCTTAATTTTAGGTTGTACTTAAAGGTTAACCCAAGGTTATCTAAAAAGACATCTACATCCATAAAATGCAACATTATATCACGGGTTGACATCTTATAACCCAATGTTATGGGTTACCCTACCATACTGAAAGGGTTACCCTACTAGTTTTTACTATGTGTGACCTCATGTGAACTACATAAAATAGTCGTAAAAATAATCTAAATAATTATGAATCCAGTTAATATGAGTCATAACAGCTTTCGTCACTTTACCTGGAATAAATTATTATTAAAATAGCCTGACAATATTATTCTATTAACCCACTTAGGTAGTGACGTCACAAAGTAGTAAACACTTTTATTCACTAGTATTATAAAGTTGTTTACGGTATTTGTGTTTTGTTTTACGGTGCGGCCAGGTTATTTAGCGCTGGAAATGGTAATTTATATTACTGAGCGTATGAATATTATGCTGAGTTATGCTTGGTATGGTGGGAAAGGATTTGCATTGTTTTCTTTTATTAGATTGCTAAGGACTTACCCTTAGCTAGCCTTAACTAGAACAATATATCTTTTTTGGAACTTTTATTTAATTTTTCAAGAGATTTATACACTAATATAAGGCTGTGTTTCCGCCAGAGATGAGTGAGGATGCGGAGCAAGGGATGTGTGTGAAACTAACCAATAATATCGCTTCTTTTTCAAAGCTTGTGGTATTCTAGCTATGTGATTGGTTAGTTTCACACACTCCTCGCTACGCATCCAAGCTCACTCCTGAATAAAATATTAATAAAAATTACAAAAGGCCCAATGGGAAAAAAAAACTAAATTTAAATTGAAGTTGACACACAAGAAGGCTTTAATTAGTTTTTTTCGTCAATATTTTTACCGGAACCTTCTAATGAGTAAACACATCAGAGACCACTCTGAACTCCGGTGAGAAGTTGGGCGAATGTTCAGACAACCTTCAGTATAACTAGAAAACGGGATATTTACCACGTTTGTTGTTACATGGTAAATATCCCGTTTTCTAGTTATAATAATGTTAGTGACCATGAGAGTTTAAAATCTTAAACCTTCAGTATATTTCGGTAATTAATTATTATTATTTAAATTCGGAGACATTGTGACACTTGGTGAATTATGGCCCAATCTCTATAACAGTTAGGAGGCGCGAGTCCATGCAGTGGGAAAGTAACACGTTGATACAGATATAATCATCTCCCATGCCAGTCTTACAGAATCTAGCTGAATACCAGTATTTTACATTGAGCGACTTCCTATCCAACCTCCACAACCTAGTTAGTACTGGGTAAAATACGATACCCTATGGTAAAACAGGTTGTCAGATTTTCGGACCACTTACTTGTAAAGACTGTCAAAGATCTGTAAATGACAACCGGGACCAACGGCTTAATGTGCTTTCCGAGGCACGGAGGAAACTCTGTTAGTAATTGGTGGTCACCTATGCACGGACCAACCTAGGCAAGCGCGGCTTTACCTGATGATCGACCCCAAGCGGCTGTTATTATGTTGATTAATTTAAAGTACGTATCTATTAAGGTGTGTTGCAGTAACCCTGATGTGGGCCAAATCGGTTTATTTTTCTCTCAAAAATGAACGCTATCCTCAACCATAACAGAATAATTTTTCAATTTGAAAAATTGAAATTTCTCTTTGCCGCTCTCGAATTGATTTGAAGCAGTTACCTTTAAGTTCACAAAGCTACGAAATATAGGCTTCTTTATTATTTCATCCAACGTGAAATAAGGAAGGTATTTAATTTTCTTTTAATAAAATGATATTGAGGAAAAAAATATACGTCTGGAAATTGACTACTGGCTGAGTTTATGTTTACACTCGTTTTTTATTAATTTTAAAAATAATATAAGATAAAATCACACCTGTTTCTCCCAGGGGTTAGGCTAATCTGTTATATCTATACATATAATAAAATTGTAACAGGCCGATGTCTGTACATTAAAGATATTGAAAAAAATATATATATGGGGGTAAGACCCCCATACATATTTTTTGTTTTTTTAAAAAGCCCTCATCTATACATATAAAATTGTAACAGGCCCATGTCTGTACATTGAAGATATTGAAAACAAAATTAAATGGGGGGTTTTTAGTACAGCAACAGAAGCTAAAACAACAGTTTTTAGAAATGTTGTCTGTCTTTCTGTCTGTATGTATGTATGGATTTGAACGCAGTTTTCACTGCTCTACTGCTAGATGCTTAACTTAAAATTTAGGCTACATTAAATATAGTTTTGGACCCGATAGGTGGCGCTGTGCGAAGCAAGGGCCGGTCGCTAGTCCATAATAAAACTACATCTGACTGAAAACTCTGAAACATGTTAAGTTAAAACCTGGAACCTGCCTACACACAGGTTCAGTGACTATGCGAAACCGCCAGTAAATAAAAAATCTAAAAACAAACGAGTAGCTAATTAAGTATCGTATGCGAAAAACGAAGGTAGATCCTAAGCAAACAAACCAAATGTGCTAAGGACGGTACTGTCGTGGTTTTAGCCAGTAACAATCTGACATAACCTTCGAATAAGCGAAAATGCCAATGAAAATATCCCAAAAAAAAAAAACGGGTGGTTGATTCTCGTCCCACCTTAATACAGATTAAATCACCATACAATAATATGTCCATGGGTGTGCTAATATAGACATACGACCCTGATGTTTCTATGCCAAACCGTTATAAATGTTTTTATAACGGTTTGGCGGTTTTGAATCCACACTGTTGTGTGGATTCGTAAAAAACTACTCATTAAGGAAGCTCTGCAATTAAAACCTGCTAAGCGCGAGTCTGACTAAGTGTTTCGGTACCTACCAAAATTTTATTTTTATTTTTTTCACGTCTATTCTCTTCATTATACATAGTTAAAACGTTACCTAGCCATAGTCCTGACAAATGGTTTCAGCAGTAATTTCATTCATTCATTCACTCACTGACACGCACACCTTTGATTTTTCGGATTCATATGCGTATTGTATAATTATCTCTTGCTTCGGTGAAGGAAAACATCGTAAGGAAACCAGCATGCCTGCGAGATATTTCTTGAGTACAGTCGAGTCAGAGGCCCGTGGGTGGCATAAACACTCTGACACAAACTGAACTCTTCGTGTGGTTAGTGCCTAGCCTAGGCACTAAGCAAGAAGAAGAGAAGATCGATGAAGAAGAGACTCACTGACAGAGATAAGGCACAACCTAGCAGCAGGGATAGATTCATATCATATTTTGGCATCACTTGTGGCCCTATAATTATTTTTTCTAAATGTCTCAGCACACACTAAGATTCATCTTTTTGGACTCGTACAGGCCCAATTTAGTTTAAGTAATGTTTTATTTTTTATTTTATTTATTTATTTTTGTCTGTTTCAATTTCGATAAAATTGTTATATTGTTTGTCCTGTGTGAGTTCAATAAATTATTTTTCTTTCTTTTTTTTATAATTATGCACCAGAGTTCCTCATATAACGATGGTGACCACTGACGAACGAGTTTAAAAAGAATCATCTCCCAAAGGTGTTTAATAAGAGATTAAAGTTTAAGTAAATTTTGCTTATGAAAAATCTCATCAAGGACATGGCTTGTTATGTGTAAACGTCCTTAAAAGAAACAACAGTGCACAATTTCTATACCATATTCTTTATGAGGATGACGAACAAGATCCTTCTAAAAAGGATTAACCATTGCATGTCATCGTTACTGGCTAACAGGACGACGTTTGTAACCGGATAGTTAAGACAGTTTGCCTGTCGAGAGGATTCTAGACGTATCCCATTTTGAAACAGACTTTAAACGAGGACATGGTTGTTTCTGGTAAAATATACAGTACTTTAGGATTCAATGGAGTGACGATCTTTGCAGGGTGGCTGGTAGCAACTGAATGAACTGAATCGAGTTGAATGGCGTGCGATTGAGAAGGCCTATGTCCAGCAGTGGACTGCTGTAGGCTGATGAGGATGATGACTTTAGGATTCGATGTATTTTATTTGATGTAGAAAAGTAGACTGATGACCTGGTCAAAGGAGCAGGAAAGAGTTGAATGCAGGAGGTCCAAGACCAGGTCAAGTAGCTTGTAATGGAGGAGAAATATAACCAACATTGGGTGGATACAGTTTGAAGAAAAGATAGAGGAGTTGGGTGACCCACTCAGCGCCATGACGCAAATAAATGTTAGTATTTTTCTGAAAGTAATACGTATTGTATAAGAGCCGCAGCTTAATGAAAAAATATATTATTACGTATTGACATTAGTTTTTTTCGTATTAAGAAAGAATCATCATCTGCCTAGCCTTTTCCCAACTATGTTGACTTCCAGTCTAACCGGATGAAGCTGAATACCAGTATTTTATTTTATTTTTTACCGTATCTAGAAAGAATCCAATATCAAAAATCACTAACAGTTTTTCCATAATTTAAAATGTACTAACACTGAACGAGCAATTAAAACAGAACCATATTAAAAAATACAAATAAAAATTCTATTTCCTAAAATTCTTTTATCGCTTTCATTTGTTTGCCAAAAAACGTTCTAGTATTTACAAAAGCTGTTAACAAACTGGCCTTCTATTTGAACCTGTTATTTTTTTTACAAAAAAAATATATTCAGAACCGTTTAATTAATATTCAGTTTTATTAAAGTAAAATACCTGTTTAATAATCGAGATAGCCGTTTTCGAGATAATAAGTAACGGTTAAAGCCTTCCCCCTACTGTTATCAATGACCGGCTCTTTAAAGCGGCTAATAACTGTACTTCCACAAAGCTTTCTTATCTCAACGGTCCATTAGTTACCGGCGCTTAACGTTTAACGTCCCTGTCTGAAATAAAACCTAGTACCGGTACCAAAACTGGTACAACTTAAACCTATTTTATTACCAAGTAAAAGCATTTTACCTGTGAAACGTATTATTGAGAAAACATATAACACGAGAATAAAACACAAACACGTTCACAGTTTAGTCACTACACTAAGTCGGATCGAGTCACTCGGTTCCGACTTGTCCCGACTGTAGTACGGTTGGTTCGAGTCGTAGCGGTGTAGCGGCGTAGCAGCGTAGCGCTACACGTCCGACGCTCTACGAAGTCGCGGCGGCACTGGCTACGCGGGCGCGCTACAATCCTCGAGTTACATTTCGGATTATTGCTCGTAGCACAGATTCTACAATCAATAGCTTTAGATAAAATAGTATATTAATTTTAACAAAATTATTTTGAATTCCCGTTTCAATAAATGTATTTACTGAATAAATGCTTCAGTCTTTACGTTCGATGGTATTGCTTTTATAATGTAAAATTGGAATGAATGGTTGAATTTATTCGAATACATGATGTTATTTTTTGTTTGTAATAAATGAGTGTTAATTGGCTATTGATGCTTTGAGGGTTTATTGAAACGTTTAAGTAACTAAATGGTGCTATTTATATTCATTCATTGCTTTGTCGAAAATTCCAAAGAAGCGTTAAATAGCCAAATTATTGTAAACAAAACATCAATTCAAATGGTTTAAAACATTTGAATCGTAATTGCTTCATAAAGTCATCGCATCATAGCAGTAATTCAAAAATGTTAGCTTTTGTAGGAAACCCAAGTTTTGGTGATTAATCTAATTAAGGTTTAAGTGACTATAGGAAGCATATAATTTCAATTGTTCTAGAAAAGAAGCGGAGGAGTTCGTAGCTAAATCTTGCGGCTTAACCGCGCTTGCCTCAGTTGGTCCGTGGATGGGTGACCACACATAACATACCGAGTTTCCTCCGTGCCTCGGAAGAAACGTTAAGCCGTTGGTTCCGGCTGTCATTCGTATATCCTTGATAGTCATTACAGGTACCCACTGACCCGAAATTCTGATAATCAGTCTTGGCTTACCAAGGGGTATCGTATTACCTAGTTCTAACTGGATTGTGGAGGTCAGATAGGCAATGCTACGTAAAATTCAGATATTCAGCCACATCCGATGAGATTGAAAGCCGACCCTAACATAGTTGGGAAAAGGCTAGGCAGATGATGATGTCCAAGAATAGCAGCAGGCAGCATCACTCTATAGTTTCCTCTTAACGTTATTCCCTTGATTTGCGACACTTTCCTATGATGTGAGCCGTAGTAGCAACCACCTAGAATCGTAGGACAACCAAACTGTTGTAAGTCTTTTGATGATAACAACGATTAGTTATCTCGCTCGCTTGTTTGTTGGTGCAGAACATAGATTTTCTGTTTTCTCGATATATCTTTCTTTTCTTTTTAACCGACTTCCAAAAAGAGGAGGTTATCAAGTCGACTGATTTTTTTTTTTTTTTTTTATTATTGTGAAGGAGTACAGTCACGAACTCACGAGCACAAATATGTAAACACTTAATAACTGTGAAAAGTGTTTTTCTCCTACTGTTCTTATTAAAATTTAATGTAGTTACGAACATAGTATTTTGGAACTCATATTTTATAAAAATATCACATATACAATATGGAGGAGCTCGTGGCTAAATAATAACAGCCGCTCGGGTCGATCTTTAGGTTAAGCCGTGCTTGCCTAGGTTGGTCTGTGGATGGGTGACCACCCATTACTTACCGGGTTTCCTCTGTGCCTCGGAAAGCACGTTAAGCCGTTGGTCCCGGGTGTCATTAGTAGATCTTTGACAGTCGTTAGGTAGTCAGTGGCCCGAAAATTCTGACAACCAGTCTTTCCAAGGGGTATCGTATTACCCAGTATTAACTGGGTTGTGGAGGTCAGATAGGCAGTCGCTCCATGTAAAATACTGGTATTCAGCTGCATCCGGTTAGACTGGAAGCCGACCCCAACATAGTTGGGAAAAGGCTAGGCAGATGATGATCACATATGCAATATCTCCCAAGTCACAATCATTATTTCTCGCGAAAATTGCTTTTAAATTTAGGAAAATGTATACATATTGGTGCCCGTGACTGTTCAGCTAAATAATATCTTATGTTGCCCATTATCTAATAATGTTTTGTGTACTTATGTCTTTTGTTGGAAATCCTAAAATGAAGAAATAAATATCTTTCGTAAAAGATATATCGCGAAATACAGATAACCCATGGTTTGTGGTAAGGGAAACCGGTAGGTTTCCTTCATTTAGATACTCATACAATTCATCATCATCGTCATTATTTCAGCCGAAAGACGTCCGCTGCTAGACATAGGCCTCCCCCAAGTGTCGCCACATTGAGGTCACGAGCGACTCGCATCCAGCGGATCTCCGCAACCTTCACCAGATCATCGGTCCACCTACTGGCAAGCCTTCCAACGCAACGTCTTCCGGTTCGCGGTCGCCATTCCAGAACTTTCCGGCCCCTTCGGCCATCCGTTCTGCGAGCAATGTGCCCTGCCCAATGCCATTTAAGTTTAATAATTTTTCAGGCTATGTCGGTAGACATAGCCTGAAAAATTAGACATTGGTTCTCTTGCGGATGTCCTCATTTCTGTTTGATTACGCAAGGAAACTCCAAGCATAGCCCTCTCCATTTTCATACAATTAGTTACGTTATATGACAATTTGTGTGAACGTGAACGTTACGGAACGAGTATCTATGTAAGGATCTTAGTAGGTGGAGTTCTATAGTGTCTGCCTAGACGCATGAAAAAGCTTTGTTTCTATGTATGTTGAGAGTACCTACATCAATAATCAATATGACTTAAACAGTTTTTAATTACATAGCCAGGAAATAAATTTGATATTTGTGTATTTTGAATATTGCGTTGCACACACGACACGAAACTCCACTAAAAGAAAATCTGTTCTGATGTAAAAACAATTTATATGAAGTTACGGTTCAGCGGAATCGCGAGGTGATCTCGCGATTCCGGTAAAATTATATTTTTGAAAACCGGTTTTTTTTCACTTCCAATTTGCGGGTTGACCCAACCGACGAGATTTATTTTTCCTGTTGATGTATGGGTCAACTATTTTATGGGTTAGGTAAAACATTAAACTGTTTGTATTCCACACGTGTGGATTTTATATTCATAACATCACGCCTGTAATCTCCGAAAGGTTAGGCAGGCCGTGCTGTTAGGTGCACCATAATAGTACATCCACATTTCACCAGTTATGTTTAAGTCCCTTGTAGTCAGCGGCAAGTCTATTACCAACAACCGGGCACAAATCCAGAATTCGTGGCTACTACTGCGAGATTCATGATGGAAAACCACAATAACTTTTACTTGATCTGGGAATTAAACCCAGGACCTCATGCACAGCTTTTGCACTTAAGACCACTGGGCCAATGAGGCAGACTTTATCCATGTTTTGTAATAAACGAGTTTCATATATAGTCAAAGAAATTATTTGAAAATCAAATTGCCATATTCATCATCATCATCATCATTTCAGCCGAAAGACGTCCACTGCTGGACATAGGCCTCCCCCAAGTGTCGCCACATTGGCCGATCCCGTGTCTCGCATCCATATTATTATTATTATCCATCCAATGCCATATTATTATCATTAATTTCATTTCATATGCCACTGACAGAAAGTGACAATTGCGATTCAAATAATGATAGAGACAATCATTTTAGTTGTTATTTGCTACAACTAAGCAATAATTTGAAGACCAAAAATGATCGTTGTGATTATATTTTAGGTACGAGATACAAAGCACGTTAATCGTAAAACCATGGTTATGTGATTTTATTACATCTCTTTCGAACAACCACATAGTCAGTAAACAAAATAAACAAACAATAAATCAGTAAACATGGTAAATATCCCGTTTCTAGTGTTAATGATAACCACGTAGTGTTCCGCAGTAAGGGCAAAATATTGAGAGGAAACTGACATAACTACACATTCGAAGAAATGTCATACCTTTACTCGCGAGTATCCACCACACGAGCTCAGTGTGGGCACTGGTCACTTTCTCGGAACAATACAGGCTGATAATATTTATACGAAGGCCGTGTAAATTATATTGTTCCTCCTTTGCTGATCTCTACTGATAATTTTGTTGGGGGATCCAAGACAAACGAATCGATCGTTTCTCCGGATCTTGTCAAGCTTCATTGCCTCCGCGGTACGGTAGTCACCACTGATATTCGGATTTCACTTGCAGTGTTAGAGAAAAGACTGTATTTTATACCAAAACATAACATTACGCCTGTAATTCTCGAAGGGTTCAGCTGTACCTATAGTAGTTGTGTTTTAGCATGGCAATAGCGGTCATTGAACCACATACATTTATTGAATCTCTTCTTTTAAAAAACGTATACAACCTGTTAATAGCCCCTGAATTGACATCGATTATAATCCTGAACATTAACAGAAGAAACGATAAGGACACATTTTATGGTTTCAGTTCGTGTAAAGAGATATCAGGGAAAGGGCAATGACCGCTATTGCCATCTTAACTGGCAGCAACAATAGTAGTATACCATATATCGCCAGTTATATTTCAAGTCCTATGTAATAGGGGGCGAAACAAATCCAGACTCCGTGGCTGCCACTGAGAAATTCCTGATGGAAAAACCCAATAACATCTTGGTCGATCACTAGATCAACGAGGCAGTCCTGGTCCAGTATGGCGGTCATAACTGATATTTTCGGCTTTCTTTCCATTTCCTATCACTGTTAAGAACTACGACTACTACTGGAACTAGGGCCGGAATATAGTTCAAGTTGTGCCCACAACAACTACCTTTAATATAATAATGCCAGGATAAACTTCTAGATGGAAGCTGTACAGTAAAATCGGCTCCCAAAAACAATTAGAGCTTTGCCGCTAAATGCGAAGCGACTGCATCAAACTTTAAAACGGTCCCAAGTTTCGGTACCCACGGACGATTCAAAATAGGTTTCGGAGGCTATTTAAGTGAAATCCGTTTCTCGAAAGTTTTGAAACGCTTAAGAATTATATTCATTGTTTAATGGAAGATTTCAAACGTAGATTTTTAACGAGTTGTTCTTGGATAATAAGTGTTTTTTTTGCAGTATTGGGAATGATTAAACTCTGTTATTCTGTTTGTTTCTCAAAACTTACATGATATACCAAATACCAGCGCATGCTTTGCCCGAACCGGGAATGGAACCCAGAACCTTATGCTCCGCAGTCGCACTTAAACAACGAGGCAGTCAAACATAAGTGTTCGAGTTTAGAGGTGTATTGTGTAAAAAACAATGAATATTATTTTGATATCGCAAAAGCTGTCAATTTACCTACAGATGATAAAACAAACTCCTTAGCAGCTCATTTCTGGGAACAAAAACACTATTGGGAGATATTACACACTTGAAACAGCGACCTTATCACTTCAGACACCTCACACCTACAGATCAAAGTGGGTGTCACATCAGCTCGTATAAAACAACATTTCTTACGAAACTATCTTAGACAGACGCCGAAATAAGTTGACTATAATCTTTGATGCATAACCAATGGTACTTACTTATTTCAAACGTAACCTTTAGAAAGTTCTGTTTTCCGAAAACATCATCCTAACTTTACTATCACTACATAGTATAAAACAAAGTCGCTTCCCGCTGTCTGTCCCTATGTATGCTTAGATCTTTAAAACTACGCAACGGATTTTGATGCGGTTTTTTAGTAATAGATAATGATTCAAGAGGAAGGTTTATATATATACTGCACCCGTGCGAAGCCGGGGCGGATCGCTTGTATATTATAAATGCGAAAGTAAGTTTGTTTGTTACCTTTTCACGCCTAAACCACTGACTGGATCATCCTGAAATTTTGCGCAATATAATGTTGTCAGGTGTACAAAAACGGACACAGGTTACCTTCAATGCCGAAAAAAGTACTGTTCCCGAGTAAAACAATAATAACGTTCTTATGATAATAGATGGCGCAACGTGTCTTTCGAATCATTTGATTGAATTATATTATTATAAAACTATAGTAGTGTGTTAAGAGTTTAATTGCTAAATTCTTAACTAACGCGAGCGAAGTCGCAGACAAAAGTTAGTAGTTGAATCAAGAAAATCAACATGGATATTAGAGGTGAACTGTCTATTGTCTACTTTCAAATGTTTTGTCATGGGTGTTATATTTTACCACCTACTTGGTACAAACTAAGTGTTGCTAGATAAAATTATATTTATTTCGGGTGACCATACGTAGTCGGCAATGTTTTTGTATTTCAGCGCTAAGTGCGAAATATTTTATTTCACATGCCTACATGGGCACTTATGAAACGTCAAGAAAAGGTGCACAGTTCGAATTGGTCGTTTCCTATGGAGAAGAACCGGCCAGAAACTCCATGGTTACGTTTTTTAAAAGCTCCGCTTAATTTATGTCGAGTCATCAGCATCAGAGATCACTCAAAAAAAAATTAACCCTAAGGGTAATGGGAGCTACGGTTAATAACACCGTCTTTTTGCCATTTCTGCTTGTTTATTCAATAAGCTTTGGTTCTACACCGGATTAATCTTTATAAAAGAGCTCCTTTATTTATTTCTATACAAACCTAATAAAAAAACAATATAAAAACAAGCTACAAGGTCAGGGCTCCAGAGAGAGAGGAACCTCCTAACAATACGAGCCGTGTCCAGGAGTACCGCTTTCTGAATCAAGCCCTTGATCCAGCTGCCTAACGAGAGCCTCCTCAGGTATTAATCGAGGCTCTTGGAAATTAAGCCATGGGCTGATACGACTATCGCAACAATGATCGCTGAGTCCACATCCCACATGTCAACAATCTCGCGAGCCAAGTCAAGATACTTGATTTGCTTATCTAAAAGATAAAAGATAAAAGAGCTTATTATTATATTTTAAATTTTTACATGTTACCATTTTTATAAACCTATCTAGAATACGAGTAAGTTCACCTTGATCGGAGCTCTCACAAATCCATTGTATTGATTGTATGAACAAAACAATTTATATATATGGGAACCGTGATATTATTACACGTTAATCCATCTTCTTTTCCTGATACGGAATATATCAATGTCTTACCCTACACGAGCGTATCGTTAAATTCGGTAGAGCGTAAAAGGTTATCCAGCACTTGTTGGAGATTGGCTAATGGTTCGTCCTTATCTAGACATTGGGTTTGTATCTGCCTAGGCTGAAAGGCTGAAGTATTCTTTTTGATGTTTTGTGATTTTCTGTGACAAGAATGTACAATTTTTGTCAGGGATTGTCACAATAATAACTAATGTTAATTCAAATATCTGGATCGCGAGGTTTCAACATGTGGGACGTGAGTACAGCAGTGATGGTGCCGATAGTCGTTTCGTCACGCCACGTATTGTTAGGAGGTTCTTCTCTGAAGAGCTGACCACCGGTAGTTCGGGCAGTATTCCCGATGCTGGTGGAATACTTTTTTTTATAATTTTAAATGTTTTTTTTTACGATTTAGTTTTTAAGAAATATGTAAAAATATAAAAGATGTGTCTTAAAATAAATAAACGGAATAATGTCCTAGGAATAAATCAGTAATGATTGCTGCATTCGGTGTAGTGGTGTCCAGCTCGACTACGTGAGCGTGTCGTCTTGGATTCGATTACCATTTTTCGTTGGATTTATCAAATAAGAGTATTTCAGCAACAGCTTGGAGTCTGTTTCGCAGCTAATAGGGATACAAATTATTGTTGGAGGCCTAAACTAATTATTATAATATTTTGTATCCATCAAAATGTTTAGTGTAGATAGTATACACCTGCTTTGTTGTATGGTAGTTGTGTGGTAATCGGTTGTCGTGGTATGGGCATGTGATGCGGAGGAATGAGGAAAATGTCATGAGGAAAGTTTTCAGTATGAATGTGGATGGGTATATGAGTAGAGGAAGACTAAAGAAAGAATGGATGGCCTGTGTAAAGAATGATATGGCAAAAAAGGAGGTGTCTGGCGAGATGACGAGTAATAGAGAAGTATGGAAGAAGACATGCTGTGCCGACCCCAAATGAATTGGGATAACGGCAAGAGAATGATGAATGATGAGCATACACCTGCTTTATTTTCGGAAATGCTGCCGTAATTGTATATTGTGATATTATCGTAAAATAAAATAAAATAAAAGACGTATTTTCATGAAATACTTCTAAAAGATGTGTGTTACATTATGCTTCGTTTGCTGAGATTCTATGAAAATAACAAAACACTCTATCTTATAAATTATTTCTGTGAGTAAAATCTTAGCTTAAGTTTGTTGAAGAGTAGAATGATTTCTTCTAAGAAAATCTCATAGGGTATTGTAAGAAAACACATACATTGTTATTGACTACCAAATTAATAAGGATCTATCTTGCAATACCAAATAAATTTGTTTGAAAAATAGGATGCGGGAATTGCCGAAGAAAATCGAGTATGAACGAAACTACCATAAAAAGGAACCATTCAAATCAGACTTCTGTAACAAGTTATGCGTGGTCATACTTAAAAAAATATACGCCTGGAATTGAAAACCTCCTCCTTTTTTTTCGTCGGTTAAAAAATATAACACTTTATCTTATTCAACATTGCGTCATACTTACTTTTAAAGAAAAAAGCCAAGGAAAAGGGACTCCTCCATCCCACAGTTAAAAACCTGTCTTAATCTGGCTAAAATATTCTCAAAACCTACTTTTTAAGGCCAGACTCGTTCGAACAAACTTTACTTGTAAAAAGGAAAAAAAATCCAAGATATTTTTTATCTTCAACATCGTTTTAGAAACTCGAGAATGTAGAAAGCAGAGTCAGTCGCCGACAATAATACTTTTAAGGGCAAGCGCTCCAAAAGAAAAAAGAAAACCTATTACATTAGAAAACATGCTCTTAAAATTTCCAAACAAAATGGAAACTTTAATAAACGTTACCGCTTTGGTAATCATTATAGCTGAATGCAAGATGGCGGATTTAAAAAGAGCGGGAATTCCTGATGGTGCGCCCAAAAGTGTTGGGCCCGGTAATTTAAATGGTAAGACTCGACTTGAGACAGGATTCCGCGAGGAAACGTTTCATTCAAACTGCTAGCTTTTAAAAGTTTGGATGGGGTAATATAATTTGTTTTACAGTGTGCAATGAGGACGTGGACGCTTCTTTAGTGTTTATTTTTTTTTCTTTTTGCATAAGAATGGCGAGAATACCAATGCAATGTCTGCTTTTATGCGAATGTGTCATTTTGCTTTACTGTTTCGAGTTTTATTTATTTATATAACGATTTATTATGTACACACTAAATACGGAAATGAAGAAAAGAAAAAAAAATGGTACAAAGGTGATGCTTATTTCTAAAGAAATCTCTTCCAGCATTTTACTTTTAGTGTAAGAAGTATTTTCGTCAGAACACGCGCTATAAACATATCGTAAATACGTCGATTTTAAAATTAAAAATACTAGTTTCTCAAATAAAATTTTCATAATTTTAAGAATTTATTCATAGCTTTGGATGATATTGATTGTGCTTGTTGCAATTTTACTAAAAAGCCATAGGATAATTGTATTTTCGATTCAAAAATCGACTTATTTACGTTACGTTTACTCTGCGTGCTCGTGCTAGGGCCCCTGAACTCAATAATACCCGACCTGGTAATCTAACCCAAGACTACACGCTCAGTAATTGCGCTTGTCAAAAAGAAAAACACTACACCAATACTGTTTTCAGCAATGTGACTGGTCCAAACGCTTCTTTTATTAATAATACAGTATAATAGAAGTTTACAAGTAGGTAGGTATTGAAATCGTCGTTGACTAAGTAGCAGTCGACATGTATCACATTAGCAGTGTAATCAATATCGTTAATTTACCTATGCACTCAGTTCGGATATGTTTGCACTGGCCTGCCCTCTGTCGTCGCATCAATAATGCTACTGAAACTAGTCTCTGTCAACATACTACTTGAATTTGCAATTTAATGAGACTCGATTTGATTTACCTAACTGTAGGTGAAGTTGCAATTTGTGTGGAGAGTGGTCAGAGGTCAGGTGCTGGCCCCCGGGCCCCACCGTAGGCACGGACCTGTGGACGGTGAGTAGTGGGCTAGCTCGCCGTCCGGCCGTCTTATGATGACAGGCCGTGTCTACGGCGCCGCGTTCGTGTTCCACGCCCGCCTCAAAGAGATGTCAGCAACAAGGAAGGGGTCCGCAAGGGCCGATGCCTGCCAGGGCTGCGGAACTGTTCGAAAGAGATACCGCGGCCCTGGAACACAAAGGGCAAAGAAGGAAAATGGATGGGTTTTAGTCAGTAGAAATCTGACACTCCCTTCCGCTCCGGAGCGGGGGGGGAGGAGGTCATCTGATGATGTCCCATCCGAATAAAAAAAAAAATGCCTGACAATAACAGGTTAATTTTTAGATATTGTAGTTTTGCAAAAAACAATAGTTGCCTTTCTTGCTAAACCTAATAACACACAGCATAATAATGTAAGAAGCCAGTGCCTAACAATTTGAGGATTACTTTTTTCGTGTGGTTAGTGCCTAGTCTGATGTAACAGTTTTTTTTGCCACCCACGAGTATCTGACTTGGCTTTACACGCCGTCGAGAAGTATCTCTCAGGCAAGCTGGTTTGGTTTCCTCACGACGTTTTCCTTCACCGAAGCATGTGATAATTATACAATACGCAATACGAATGAATCCGAAAAATCAGAGGTGTGTGTCTAGGGTTCGAACTCGAGTCGTATGACTTGGCAGCCCGACGGTCACACCACAAGGCTATCACTGCTGTTTGAGGATTACTGATGTCATGTTATGTTATGTTTGAGAAGCCAAAACTTGTTACAACTATGTTGGGATCGGCTTCCAGTCTAACCAGATACAGCTGAGTATCAGTATTTTACATGGAGCCACTACCTATCTGACCTCCACAACCTAGTTTGTACTGGGTAATACGATCCCCCTTGGTAAGACTGGTTATTGTCAGATTTTCGGGCCATTGAATACCTGTAACGACTACCAAAGATCTACAAATGACAGCCGGGACCACTTAACGACCGGCTTAACGTGCTTTCCGAGGACGACGGAGGAAACTCGCTATGTAATGGGTGGTCACCCATTCTCAGACCAACCTAGGTATGCACGGCTTAACCTGAACATCGACCCGAGCGGCTGTTATATTATTTAGCCACGAGCTCCTACCAACCTAGGTATTGCAATAATAATAAGTTAGCAGACTGATGAAAATACGCTACACTGTGGAAACAGGTTCAACAGGCAAATTCCTAGTGGAGACTATGAATTTGCCTGTTGAACCCGTTTGTAAGTTGGTGACAAACAGTTAAACACCCTCGTACCTGGAAAAGCACGCATGGTCGGTCCTGCGCCTGATCTCTCCCCTGACGTCGCCGTCGAATTGGACTCTCAAACAGTAAATGAACAGAGAGTTTACCTTTATTTACACTCACACACATGCGCACTATAGTTATATCCCATATACCTTGATTCAGTTGAGATCAATCTCTGTCACCAAAATTAGGTCTGGAGCATATATCAGCTTCATTCGTCTGCCATTATTTCAGTTTTTTCGAATTGGCGCATGTCTTCTTATTCTAGAGCTTGCAGCATTTATTTTGTTTTTGTGTCCTTCAACACATTTTTTTTTATTTCGTGCTTGGAAGATAAATGTAATTAACGGGATTACTCTCAGAGTATCGATTACGGCGCAGAGTGAGACGTTACTTTGTCAATTTTGATAAAACCGAGGATTCAAAATAGATTTTGCGCATTTTGTGACTTAAGTCTTTATGCTTATTATTTTCAATCCAAAAAAATACTGGTTGGTTACCCACTCATAGATGCAAAAAGGTTACACAGAGAATATAACAAAATGAAGTTTTCTCATAAACCAGTTAGGTATGCTCTCAAGAAAATTCTATTTTTACTTCAATAGTACGTCTTCAATAAATTGTTCTTCGTGGTCCATGAAATCACTTCCGACAAACAGGAGGAAAAAGGACAGACATATACGAACATCCATATGTTTGAAAAGTAGAAGATTAGGCCCCGTTGTGGCGAATTGCCTTCTCTCCCCGAGGACAGAATTTAATATCATAAACATTATTCCAAAATAACAGAAAGTCTTGCCTCAACAAATAATATATTTGCGCTTTAATAACTTTTACAAGGGAATACTGTATTGAATAAAAACAATATGTCTTCAGCCTCGCTTACTTTGCTTACATTTGCGTTTTGAAAACTTCGGTTTCGTGTTTTCGTAGTGAACTTGCAATTTTAGAATAATATCGAGCAGGTCTTTCTGTAACATTTATAGGAGATATTTAAAGAGAAAATGGGTTGTATGTGTAAGAGAAGGCTTTTTTATTTGATTTATTTATTCAGTAGTACACATACATTTTATTCATTTAAGTTGGTGACAACATAAAGTCATTAGAGTTTTACCCAGCATCAAAATTATCGACTACATAATTTAGAAATAACTGTCTTTGTTTTTTTTTTCATGCATGCTCAAAATATTAATACTTAGTCACCATAATCAATCAAAGTCAATCTGATACCAGAAAATAATTTTACCAAACGGTTTCCCTGATAGGTATCTTGACAAAATAGTGTTGACGATTAAAATCCGAATCTATAATAGCATATCTATGTTATAGGCTTGAAACTGGAACACAGAAAAATAAGCATAAGCATAGCATAAGCATAATCAGCCTATTAATGTTCCCACTGCTGGGACGCAGGCCTCCTCTGTATGAGAGGGAATGGGCTATAATCCACCACGCGGGCCCAGTGCGGGTTGGTAGATGTCACATGTCTTCGAATTTTTGGTTCTAGGACATGCCGGTTTCCTCACGATGTTTTCCTTCACCATTTTGAGAGCAGTGGTGATGAAATAACTTACACAAAGTAATGCGCCTGCCTGGGTTCGAACCCACGATTTACTGCTCGTAAGTCGGGGTCTCCACCACTGGCCACAGCTGCTCTCAGAAAAATAACTTGGACATAATTCTGTAATTACACATTCTGTAATGACAGTAGCTGCTAGACGAAGTTTTAAAAATAAAGTACTCATCTCTCTCATACTATTACATCATCAGTCAAGCAGTCCTACATTTTATACAACAAAACATTATTATTTTTTTTTTTTTTTTTTTTTTTTTCATACAATAAGGCATGCTTTTAACGTAAGTATTTTCCAAACTTATACCTACTGTCACTTACGGGATATCTCTTTCGTGATTGTTCATTATTTTGAGCTCCCGTTGTTTCGACGCTGTTGGAAGCGCCATGATCGCGCGTAGAAGTATTTTCTATTCTGGTCGTGGTTTGTCGTTCCTCGTTGGCCTAGTGATTGCAAGCGCGACTGCTGAGCATGAGCTCCTGGGTTCGATTCTCAGGTCGGGCAAAGTGTTATTGGGTTTTCCATTAGGAATTCCTCAGTAGCAGTCACGGAGTTCGAATTTGTGCCTGTTTGGTGGAAAATAGCTCCCTATTACGTGGGATTTAAACATAACTGGAGAAATAAAGGTGTATTAATAGGTAGGTGGGGAATGTAGGTGGATGATCTGAGTTATTTTGTTTTCTGGTAACCACGCGTACATGGACTGCACAGTGAATCGCACCAAAAAAAAAAGAAAACAGGGCAATTGTTATGGTGTTATACTGTACCCAAAACTAATTATTATCAGCCTGACTTGTTCTGCTGCAATGCAAAGAATTTCCTTTCCTTGGTCCACTCAACTCGATCTTTAGCCAATCTGCAACAATCCTGCCTGTAGGCGTCAAGTTCACCACGCCATCTTCTCTTGGATCTTCTGCGATGCTGTTGGATGTTCTCAAGGAACCACCATGTGGTGGTCTTAGTTCAAAATGCATACGACATGCATTGCATACAATCCTCTCCGGTTCAGTCCTACTTGAGCTTGACTTGATTTGTGGATGATCTCGGCGCTTTGTGTCTCAAAGAGCTGTGTCATGGTCCATATACGTTCTGTAATGCAAACTCCAAGGATAAAAATCTAACCCTACAAAAAACCGGAACTTCACGAACAAAACCGACGCCCGTATCTTAAACGGCGACAACCAGCGGATTCCAGCCATTAATGAAGATTTAACGAGACCACAGACCACCAATTAAGTTCCGGCTTTGATCTTCTGCATAATTAAATCGGTTCGAACTACAGCTGGATGGCTACGCGTTTGCTCCCGACACCCGGTAGAGGGATATTTTTTGAGCTTAGTATTTGCATACTGATTGAGGAAATAATGGAGATATGTCTTTGTTTGGAGCTAGTGAATGGTTGTAGGATTGTGAATGTTAACCCTGCGGTGTCTACTGACCTATTGTGGGGATAACGATTATTGACGTTGTCAGCGAAACGAGCAGTGACAGCCTAGTGGTGTGACCGTCGGACTGCTTAGTCATAGGTCTCAAGTTCGAACCCATGACACGCACCCCTGATTTTTTGGATTCATGTGCGTATTTTATAATAATTATCACTTGTTTTGGTGAAGGTAAACATCGTGAGAAAAACAGCTTGCCTGAGAGATACAGGGTGTAAACAGACCCTTCACATAGCCGTCAACCAATCATTCTGTACATCAAACTAAGTAACTTTACGCAAATATTATTGCTGGGAATCGACTTTTTTTATTTGGTGAAAAATCACGTTTTACGGTAGGACTCGTTGAAAAGCACTCAAAGTATTGTGCTGATGGGTGGATTGAATAGTACGGGGGTCGTGGAGGTGTGTAAAGTAAAAAAATTACATTAAAAACATGTATTTAAAAAAAAAATAAAAAAAAGTTGGAACTTTGACTCCAAATATCTCCGTAACTAGAAGGTTCCCAGGTATGGTCTAGAACAAAAAAAATATCGCAAAGATGGGGAAAACAAGTGCCTTTCGGCTATATTAAGGGTCTATTTACCTTTATTTTCTCAACGGCATGTGAAGTCAAGTCAAAAGCCCATAAGGGCATAAAACCTCTGACACCAGGTTAGGAACTAACCACACGATAAAGAAAGAAACCGATACGAGACTGGAACAGAGGTCTTGTCTAAATAAAGCAGAAATTTAAGTTTAGGTTACCTCTGAACACTTTTGTAGTTTTGCAGAACATAAGTGTTCGAGTTTAAGAGTGTATTGTGGAAAAATGTATTGAATATTATTTTTATATCGCAAAAGCTATCAATTTACCTACAGGTGACAGGATTCAATACACGAAATGAATGAACGGCCGAACAATTGCGGCTGTGAAATTAAACAAGCATTGTTTTCTGCGACATAAAGCTGCGATTCCCGATTCGATTTCCGATTTTGGGAAGGTATCTTTATCAATTAATAACCATAAATGTGAAAGTAACTCTGTGTGTTACCTTACCTTTACTGCTGAGCGGATTAATATGAAACGCACACGGATAGAACACGGCTGGATTAGAAAATAGATAAGACATAATTATGTACCTACGTACTTTTTAATCCGTACCGTAGTACGTTCCCGGGTGATAACTTCCAGACTCCATACAAGCGAAGCCGCAGGCAAATGCTAGTATTTCATAGAAGACATTTTCCCTTACCTTAACTAACCTAATTTCGATGAAAACTAAACGTTTAGCATAAGCATAAGCAGCCTATTACTGTGTCCTACTGCTGGGACGCAGGCCTCCTCTCTATGAGAGGGAATGGGGTTATAATCCACCACGCGGGCCCAGTGCGGGTTGGTAGATGTCACATGTCTTCGAATTTTTGGTTCTAGGACATGCCGGTTTCCTCACGATGTTTTCCTTCACCGTTTTGAGAGCAGTGGTGATGAAATAACTTACACAAAGTAATGCGCCTTCCTGGGTTCGAACCCACGACTTACTGCTCGTAAGTCGGGGTCTCCACCACTGGGCCACCGCTGCTCCTACGTAAACGTTTACAAAAAGCAAAATATAAAATCACATGCACTTCGCCAAAACTTGTGATACTCGGCTGTTAAGCGTGATATAAATATGTTTTATAGCTTATAGCATCCACGAATAATGTCGTTTTCAGCTAATGAAAGAATTTTTAGAATTGAACCATTAGTTCCGAAGATTACCCCCTATCTACCTACAATCAAATTTTACATCGTATAAGTATACAAGGTGAATTTTTGAAGTGGGTGTGGTTTGCCAAATCTGAAACTATGAGGAATAGCGAAAAATACTCAAAGGACTCTCGAGCCCGATTTTGATGAAAACTAAAACTGCATCATTAGATTTTTGGAAAATCAATATTCCTAGCCAGGAATCGAACTCGTTGATTTTAAAAAAAAAACACACACTGTATTATTCCACCATGCGAAAGTGTCGCTAATAGGGATCAAATTTTGGGGAGTAATGATAAAGGTTGCTTTCGTAACCTTTGCTTAAACGAGTCAAGTTACTTATAAACAAATGCATTCTCAACCCCTGCAGTGGTAACTAATTACATAATGCGAGTGGAAGGAAATAAGTAAGTGCGGCTTATTTACTTAACTTCACTTTCATTCCGCTTCACGGGGACTATAGGGGTGTTGGGGTGCTAAGTAGGTTCTTGGCTGCGCTAGAGGCTAGATTGTTTCAAGGAGGTTTCTGTCACTTTATATTTCAAACTAACAGCTTTTTACTGAATACGTAATGAAAGTTTACAGGGTGTTTCGTTAAACGTGGGCAATACTTTAAAGGATTAAAGTACTCGTAAATATGATCAACTCTCACTATGGAGATAACTATGAAATATGATTTAAAAAATCTGCTGTTGTCTACATTTTTTCGAGTTACGCTTCCAATAATGTATAGAGCAGCTGATATTTTTTTCGCGATTTCATGATCGGTCCAATAGTAAAAGTTACTTATTTTCATGAGTACTACACGCCCCTAAAGTATTGGCCACTTTTTAAATAACACCCTGTGTACGGTACTCACAACAAAACACTTTTGCCTTTAATCTTTGTCTGTCTGTCTGTCTGTTTGTTTGGGCTAGTCTCCGAACCGGATGGACCAATTTTGACGGGACTTTTACTAGCAGATAGCTGATGTTATAAGTAGCACATTTTTAGCTCAATCGATTGCTAGAAACGCAGACAGTAGCAAGATTTGACCTAAATAAACATTTAAAAATTTAAACTTTGCAAGTTACATAAAAGCTTGTAAATATAACATAGTTTGGGCGCTGCTGACTGATATTGGAAACCGTATCAAAATATAATGGATCTTCTATAAGAAAATCAACAAGAAATATACAGGGTGTAACAGAAAGGGTATAGTCATATGAAAGGATGTGCTGCAGACCATCAAACTGAACATTTTTCTAAAAAAAAAACAAAAAATTATCAGTGTCCAATACATTTGGCTCGAGTAGGTATTAAAATTTTGTATGGGACAACTGATACTTTTTTTGCATTTACGAAATTGGACCCAAGGAGAAAGTTGTTCAGTTTGATGGTCTGCAGCATATCCTTTCATAAGACTATACCCTTTCTGTTGCACCCAGTATATTTCTTGTTGATTTTTTATAGAAGATCCATTACATTTTGATACGGTTTCCAATATCAGTCAGCAGCGACCGAACTATGTTATATTTACAAACTTTTATGTAACTTGCAAAGTTTGAATATTTACAGCTTTTACAGGTTTACATTCGTTACCAAGCAAAACGACAACACAAGATCTTGACAAAACATCCTAACAAATTACAAACTTTATCCCAAACATTTTTCCTAACAAATTACGATTTAAAAGCAGAATCTTGAAACAATATTCGTAGCTCTAATAAGCGAGTAAGAAACAGCTGTTAATTTTAATAATTCCTCTTATCTCCGCCCTGGTGCCGCTCCTTCGGATAATCTGGCGGTGGTCCCTTTTATAATTAACGACAAATAAGAAGCTTCTGAATAGTTTAGATGTTCGTATGGAGATTAGAGTAAGTGAACGGGTTTAAGAGTGAAGGATATTGATTCGGGTGCGTAGTAGTTGAAGTCTGTGTAGGTAGTTCTTACTGAATTTTCGTACAGCGAAAGAGTTAATTTATTTAATACGGGGAAAATTCACACTCGTATTGATAAACGACATTAGTTTTAGTATATGCGAAACCTGAAACACGTGTATTTTTATGTAAAGAATCTATGTACAAAATTTAAAAACTGAGTCATGAAAAATCACAAAGTTATAAGCTTGTTCTGTTACCTGGTTGTCCGCACAAAAACGTGGTCACTACGTGGGTAGCCGCGCGCGCGCTTCCAGCGTCGTCTTGAGCTCATTGATAATAATAATTTGGCAGTAGGTACCTAAATTATTGCGATAGGTACTTACTGTCGCTCGGTGTCCAACTTGTAACCTTTTTAAATATTTTTGGGACAAAATATGACATAGTTTTAAAATTATTGGAATCGATTTAGTTACGTATTCTGAACAAACTATATTCAGGTTTCGCGTATCATCATTATCATCATTATTTCAGCCGAAAGACGTCCACTGCTGGACATAGGCCTCCCCCAAGTGTCGCCACATTAAAAATAATGTTGTAGATTACTACTATTAGAGTAGCTATTATTTGGTTTACATTTAATTTTCTTTGTTTCATCCATCACTTAGGAAACTCCCTGATATCATCATGCTAGGTATTTCGAGCCTCGTTGTATATTATTTTAGAAGTGGCTATCCCTTATTCTGCAATTTTACTTTATCAAGTGATTCTAAATATATCCACTTAGCTTGGAATAATTATTTTTTATCGATCGAAGCATTTGCTCCGTTTTCATAACCTGTTATACAGTAATGACTTATGGCGTTTTCACTTACCTCGCATTTCTATCCGTTTCTCACAGAATAACTAACAACAACACAATTTCTTTTTCTTTATCGTGTGGTTAGTGCCTAACCTGGTGACAGAGTTTTAGTGCCGGCCAAGGGCCTGTGACTTGGCTTTACATGCCGTCGAGAAATATATCTCAGGCATGCTGGTTCCCATTTTTTTTTTTTTTTTTTATGGGAAATCATCAAATGACCCCCCCCACTCTGGGCGGAGCGGAAGGGAGTGTCAGACTTGTACTGACTAAAACCCATCCATGTTCCTTCTTTGCCCTTTGTGTTCCAGGGCCACGGTATCTCTTTCGAACAGTCCCGCAGCCCTGGCAGGCATCGGCCCATGCGGACCCCTACGTGGTTGCTGACATCTCTTTGAGGCGCGCGTGGAACACGAACGCGCCGTCGACACGGCCTGTCGTCATAAGACGGCCGGATGGCGAGCTAGCCCATAACTCGCTGACCACAGGCCCGCGCCTACGGTGGCCGGGAGCCACCACGTGACCCCCGACGCCCAGGGCGTCTCCCGCGGCGGCTGGGACGTGAGGTTCTTTCCCTCTCACGTCCCGCCACCTCCTTCACTAGCATGACTGCTTCGCAGAAGGTGGTGACGGCTTCCCATTCCTTCTCGCTCCGGACCATGGCTTGAACCAGGGCCTGACGCGAGAGATCGCCGCCGCCAATCGCCGCTACAAGGACACGGCGGTGCTCCGCCCAAGCGGGGCAGACCTCTACGGTGTGCTCCACCGTGTCCTCCGGACGATCCTCGCAGTGGAAACACCCGGGCGTTTCCTCCCGCCCGATTCGGTGCAGGAACCTCCCGAAACAACCGTGTCCGGTGAGGACCTGCGTCAGGCGGTAGGTGAGGGCGCCGTGGCGCCTCTCTAGCCACTCCTCAAAGAGGGGACTTATCGCCACTATGGTGGCGTGCCCTGCACGGGGTTGCGACAGTCGCTCTCTCCATGTCGCCATGAGATCACGCCGGAGGTCTGTCCGCTGAGCGGCAATTTGTCGCGGCAGCGGAGTTTCCCCCCGACATAGTGCTTCCGCGCGCCATTCATGCAGGCGCGCGAGGACTATCGCCTCCAGATCCCATGGCGGCAATCCGGCAAGGAGGCTAGCCGCCTCGCCGGAGATCGTGCGGTACCCCCGGATTAGCCTTATGGCTATCACCTTTTGGGGCGCGTTCAGGTAGTAGGCGGCTTGCCGCCTCAAAGAACGCGCCCACACCGGGGCCCCGTAAAGGGCCATGGACCGCACGACCCCTGCGTAGAGCCTCCGGCAGGAGGCGTTTGGACCCCTCAGGTTGGGCAAGAGCCTCTTGAAGGCAGCCCCTGTCCGTTCCAGTTTGGGAGCCAAACGTCGGAAGTGCTCCACGAAGTTCCACCGGCTGTCGAGGACGAGTCCTAAGTACTTCAACGTCGACCCGACGCCGATGGAAACCCCTCCCGCCGTCAGTAGGGATCCCGACGGTGGCGCATTCCGAGGCCCATGAAAACACAGGGCATTGGACTTGTGCAATGCCACCTCGAGACCCAATTGCCGCAGCACCCAGTCGTAACCCATGTTCCACAGGGCCGGCCCCAGAACCGATCCCTGTGGAACACCGCACGACATCTCTCGCCGGTTCCATTCTCCGCTCCGACCGGGGTAAATGACGGCCCTATCCGTCAAGTAGTCCCCGACCACACGACGAAGGTAGGTTGGCACCCGGTGATACCGGAGTGCCTCCCCAATGCAGCTCCAGGGCATGGAGTTGAAGGCATTGGCGATGTCAAGAGACACCGCCAAGACGACCCCACCCCGAGACACCGCGTCCCCCGTCGTGAGGGCTCTCACGCGCATGATGGCGTCCACCGTGGAGCGCCCCTTGCGGAAACCAAACTGGTGTTCCGCAAGATCCGGCCCCATCCCCTCAAGGTGCCCGGCGAGGCGGTTGGCAATGACTCTTTCGAAGAGCTTGCCCACCTCATCGAGCAACACGATGGGCCGGTATGCGGACGGAGAGTCCGCAGGGCACCCTGGTTTCCGGATGAGGACCAGCTTCCCCGTCTTCCAACGAAGCGGAAACTGGCCTCTCTCCAAGCATGCGCTTAGGAGCCCTTCCAGTCGGGGCCCGAGAGCCTCAGAGGCCAGGACCCAGGCTTTGCCAGGCAAGCCATCGGGTCCCGGGGCGGTGTTTCTGGTTTTCAGCCTGCGTACCGCCACTCTCAGGTTTACCCCAGTCACCTCCGGAACGTCGTCATCGTCATCGGTGTAGTCCGTTTCCGGCACCGCACGCGGCGGCGGGGCCATAGGCGGGGGAGGATGCTCCCCTCGCGAAGGGAACAGAGCGCTCACCACGTCCTCCACGAACTCATGCCGGAGACTCTACGTCAGCGGGGGGGACCGGGTGCGGAGTTTGTCCCGCACCATCTTGTAAGGCCACCCCCACGGATCTCCGTTCAGAGACTCCAGCATCTCCTCGCGGGCCAGATTCTTGGCCCGCCGGACAGCCTCTTGGAGGGCGGTCTTCGCCGCTCTGTACCCCTCGTACAGCTCCGCCTCAATGGCTGCCGCATCCGGAGGGCGGATGCGGAGCCTGCGATGCCTGGCGTACAGGTGCCGCGCGGCAACACACGCCTCGCGCAGAGATGTCAGCTCTCGCGACCACCAGTACACCTGACGCCGGGCGCTTCCTGGCCGAACTCGGGGCATTGCCACGTCGCAAATCTCGGACATGGCCTCCTGGAACCAACCCGCCTCGTTGTTAATGTCGGCAGGCCTGACCGGTGATGACACCCGAACCCGATGATCGAGGCTTCCAGGAGGAGCTCCCGGTCCAGCTGCTTCAGCGCCCATCGCGGACCACTCGGGGCCTGTAGGACCGGCGCGCTTGAGGTCTGGGTGGAGATGTCGAACCGGATGTACCGGTGGTCGGAATAGGTCTCCACCCCCTCCATGACGCGCCAGTCAACGACACGCGGTGACAGAGCGGGACTGGCGAACGAGATGTCCACCACCGACTCGCCCCGCATCCGCACGCACGTGGGGACAGAACCCCGATTTAGGACGACCAGGCCTGTCTCCAGAGCCCAGTCCTCCACCATCCTACCCCACACGTCCGTGTAACGAGAACCCCAAGCCAAGTTCTTGGCATTGAAGTCCCCGAGCACAAGCACGGGGAGGGAATGGCTTCCGATGACGACACTCAACTCCGTGAGGGAGTTGTGGAACTCGGCGAGAGTTCGGCTCGGGGAGAAGTAGACTCCCACTACAACGATCTCCCCGAACCGTGCTGCTACGCACCCTTAACCCTTCCTGACACTCTCAAGGGTCGGGGTACCGGCGGCGGCCGACGCAATTATGGTCACTGAGCCGCTAAGGTCCTCCACCCAGTCATCCCTGATGCTGGTTCCCTCACGATGTTTTCATAATACAACTATGACTTACCTTCTCCATTTCAATTTCGTAGGACCACTTCCCACAAGTAAGTTTACCATTTTATAAGGTTTTTATAATTTTAATACACACGAACTTCTAGCGATATGAGCCACGCGTAGACTTCGTTAGTTAATCAAGGGATTTTATTAATCCTTAAGCAAATGTAATGGAGAGGGCGTGTGGAACTCAAGTGTTAGAAGTCATATAATATGACATAATATAACGCCTGTAATCCCCGAAGGGTTAGGCAGAGGTGTATCTAACAGTACACCCACATTTCGCCAGTTATTTTCAAGTCCCATTTAATAAGGGGCGAGCATATTGCCATCAACTGCGCACAAACCCAGCCTCCGTTCCTGCTACTTTGAAATTACTAAAGCAAGAACCAGTAGTAGTTAGTATTTTGTGTGTACATAAATAAATAAATAAACCAGGCTTCCTGATGGGAAAACCCAATAACGTTTTGCCCGACCAAGGAATCGAACCCAGGACCTCATACTCAGAAGACTTTTTCGCTTTTTTTACTCATGGTTGTAGTAAATAAAATATGGCCTATTCTCCGCCAAAAACTATTTGAAACCTTACCTCATAATAAAATATCAGTGGAACATAACTCGGTATAAGAAAACGTCCTCACTAAAAATGCAATAAAAATATCCGTACACTTCAAGCGTGGAAAGAAATAAGCCGATAAAAGTTGATAGGAAACAAGTAAATCAATTTATTTATAAAAAGCATCTCAAGATAGACCAGAAACCAATTTGTTGAGATACCGTAATGCGGCCACAAACCACATTTTTCCACCCTTATTGAACGGAGAATTAATTAAAATTTCATTATTCAAGAAAAGATTATAACTTCCTTTTAGTCATTTGCATATTTGACTGAAATATTTAAAGAAATCCTCTTTAAGAGCCGTCTTATTAAATTTGTTATAAGCGTTTCGTTTCGAGTTCGCGTTCCTCGTGAACTTGTATTTCTTTTCCTTTGCCCGTAACTCCGAACTGAATTCAACCCAACTTTTTTTTTTGGGTACAAATGAATTTTAAGCAGTATAAGTAACTGCTTAATTTCATGAATTATTTTTATATGCATCAGTCCGATTTTATGAATAATTTGTTCGGTTATTTTTTTTTTCTTTTGGTTACTTTTAGCAATTTTGTTGGACTGAAACAGGATTTTTATATTATTTTAAAATACTTTTTCTCTGTCAGTACTATTTTTTAGGGTAACTTTTTCAGAAATGTTTGCTATTTACAAGTTAAAATGGAAATTCGCGTGTCAATAGCAATGTGATGAATGGTTCATAAGATGTTGCGTTAAATACAGGTAAGTCTGCTATGTCCGCCATTAAGGCATACAAAATTCATGTCACAAGTAACAATAAATGTGCAGTTAAAAACTTAATATACAATCCATTCAATTGTCATGCAGTACATTATGATTAAATTAGTAAAATAGTATCTAAAATATTAATGTCCAATTACAAATTATTCATTCAATGGATTAGCTTCAATGTATTATCATCTAGAAATTCTCTTATAGAATAATAACATTTATTTATCAATAATTCGACTGTAAACTGTGAATTTGGCCATGTGATCTGTTTGCTAGCGTAATCAGCCTATATCATTCCCACTGTTGGGACACAGGCCTTCTCTCTGATGAGATCCCTATGGGCTATAATCCACCACGCGGGCACAATGCGGGTTGGTAGATGTCACGTGTCTTCGAATTTTTGGTTCTAGGACATGTCTGTTTCCTGGCGGTGTTTTCCTGCACCGTTTCGAGAGAAGAGGTGATGAAATAAATTACACAAAGTAATGAGCCTGCCTGGGTTCGGACCCACGACTTATTACTCATTAGTCGGGGAGACCACCACTGGCCCACCGCTGATACAATCTGTTAGCTAAATATGCACAACAAAATTAAATTCAATGCAAGCAAACAATCTTCTCTTCAAAATACCAAATTGATCAATCAATACCTCACCCACATACAATATCAATCACCATAATCAATCCTTACTTTATATTGAGTACAAAACACATCTCAATGTTCTACCAATTTATTCTCTCAGAGAAACTTCGTGAGGAGTATCAATCATAGGCCGGAGGTGCACGATTGAAGGGAAAATCGTCGACAGATAGGTAAACGTGTACCGCAGAAGTTTTTAAAAGACTTGTCATCGAAGAGAATGATTAATGCGTCCATTGTGGGACAAAGTGAAACTGTCATCTGTATTGGGAGAATTCCGGCCGGATAAAGTCTTAAACAAAGACTTTAAGGGATGAATGAGTAATTCCTAACTAACAACGTAACATAACATCACGCCTGTCAACCCTTTAGGGTAAGGCAGAGATGTACTTCATAGTACACACACATTTCACCAGTTATGTTTAAGTCCTATTCCCAAGAAAGGTGGCGAAGCCTCAGAATCAGAAATCTTCAAGTTTGGGGGACCCGGGCAAATTACTTTATTACTAAAATACCTAGGCTTAGTAAATAGGTTGCAATATACTATGCAGGGTGTAACAGAAAGGGTCAAACTGAACAACTTTCTCCTTGGGTCCAATATCCTAAATGCGAAAAAATTATCAGCTGTCCCATACATTTGGGTCGAGTAGGTATTGAAATTTTGTATGGGACAGCTGATAATTTTTTCGCATTTACGATATTGGACCCAAGGGGAAAGTTGTTCAGTTTGATGGTCTGCAGCATATCCTTTCATATGACTATACCCTTTCTGTTACACCCTGTATACTACTATTAATACTATAATTAAGCTCCATCTGGCTAGACTTCAACTCGACCCCAAAATTGTTGTGAAAAGGCTCAAGAGATGATGACTATGAGTCTTATTAATTTATCTAAATGATCTTTAATAGCATGCTGCTGGCTCTCTGTTTGCTCAATCAGGCAATATGCCAAACAGATGACTACGCAAAACAAATACCCAGGTCCCCATAAAAAAAGAAACTGCTTTTCTTAAATCACCAATTAAGTACAGACAAGGGTAGATAACAGCAATTTTCGAGCTAAAACTGAGGGCCGCTGTTATAGCAAACTTGACTTGAAAACGATGAATAAAAAGAAGATAAAATAAAAAATATATTAAGCTCCATAAAGCCGTTGCGAACTGACTATGAATGTTTTATTTGTTCAGAACTCTCAAATCTATTTTTGAGTGCATGTAACTTATATTTCGTTTGTGTAAATGTTGTATCCTTCCGGATTATTTCATATCGTATCGTTTTAGAGGATGCTTTTGCAGCCACTATTTTTATTTTAAGCTGCTTTGAGTGTGTTTTTCGATGTTAATAATTCAACGGTGCTTTTTATGCATGGGTTATAAAGGCAGAATGTATTATTTTAAGGAATGAGGAGGAATGTATTTTTTTCTTTGTTCCACGCGCGCCTCAAAGAGATGTCAGCAACCGAGTAGGGGTCCGCATGGGCCGATGCCTGGCCCTGGAACACAAAGGGCAAAGAAGGAACATGGATAGGTTTTAGTCAGTACAAGTCTGACACTCCCTTCCGCTCCGCCCAGAGTGGGGGGGGTCATTTGATGATTTCCAATCCAAAAAAAAAAAAAAAAAAAGGGTTGTCGAATTGAAACAAAAGGATTTTAATAAGCTCAAAAAAAAACATAATTGCTGAAAGCATATTGTGATACATCATCATTTCAGCCGAAAGACGTCCACTGCTAGGCTATAGGCCTCCCTAGAGTGTCACCACGTTGACCGGTCCCGTGCGTCTCAAATCCAGCGGATCCCCTACAATGTGATACCTAACTACTAATAATATACCTACGACGTGGTCAGATAGGCAGTCGCTCCATGCAAAATACTGGTATTCAGCTGCATACGGTTATACTGGAAGCCGACCCGACATAGTTGGGATAAGGCTAGGCAGATGATGATGATGACGTGGAAGTAGCAACGTTTTGGTCCAACAAAATTTAAAATGCTATCGTGCTAGCGACGTGCAGAAGACGACAAAAATGATAAATTAAATCAATCATCTCAACCCATCTCAGTAGCTTGCTGGCATAGCCCTCACTACACCCAAATCATATTTATTCTTTTACATTATCGTCGTTGGATACTTTTGTGTCTCCAGCAAAACACAAAAAGCGAGCGGAGACAACTACAGTCACAGCAAGTACGCTCGTAATCAAAACAGCTCAACACCCCGAGTTACATTCAAACAAGTTCAATTTTCGCGTAACATGGTCGTACCCAATAATTTCAGCTACATCCTAACGGAAACATGTTATACCCCCAAGCATATTTCACATGCGCAATTACTACATTCAAAATTTATCGCGCAATAACGATATAATGACGGAAATGGTAGCGTCGTACAAGACGTATATATTAAAATTAACGTCTGGGCTACGATGAAGGGATGCCCCGGGATAAATTAACCTTTGCATATTGTTCATATAGTTGAAATGTCTGTATGTTGCTTTATTTTTGTAGATAAGATACACCAACAATTTTTCAGCATCCAATCATTTCTCGCTGGATGGTACCGACCGATGTTACCACGTATTCAGTAGATCTTTCTGAACAAAATTTAATTTAAAAAAAAAATGGTGTCCCATACGTTTTGGCCGTGTAGGTGTTGAACTTTTGTAGGAAACAGCAGATTTTGTTTTTTAATTACCGTTGAAAGAAAATATGTGGGGATTTAGAGTGATGTACTGAATACGTGGTAACCGTTTGTGGGTCGGTCGTGTCCGCTCCACCCTGTAAAGGTAAAGAATATTGCAAGTCTGTGAAAGTGGAAGAAACAAAAGGAGTATCACGTAAAGAGAATGGTTATTTGCTTGAACGTATTTGTATGTTTGTATTTACTTAGATGCAAGCGGCTTAGTGGAAAATGCGAACTGTAAATATCTTCTAGATAATGACGATAAGTACGTAGAAAAAAACATGATTATCGCTTTTGTAAATCAAGAAGATATAAAGTTCCTTTTATAATGTCAGTGTTGTAATAAGACCATAGAATATACTCTACGAGAATGTTGTCAGTGCTCGGATACTCATTATAAATTAATATTATTTATTAGAAAATCTTAACATAACAACAAGTCAGGCATAATAGTTTCAAGGAACCAGTCTTCTAGCCGTAAGCATTTCGACGAAACGTACTGTGTTGTATATTGTTCAAAATAATTTCATCATAAAATTATTTATTTACTAAAGTAGAAGGTAAGATACGTAGGTAATATTAATAAGAGTTTTCAATTCCATCATTGAGAATTTCATTAAAAAAAATTTCAAATAATAAAGAGAATAATTTGAAAGACTGCCTCGTTGGCCGAGTTGTCGCAAGCGCGACTGGTGAGCATGAGGTCCTGGGTTCGATTCCCGGGTAGAGCAAAGTGCTATTGGGTTTTTCCATTAAGAATTTCACAGTAGCTCCCTAGGAGCTAGCTAGCTAGGAGTCTGGATCCGTACCCAGTTGATGGCAATAGGCTCGCCCCCATTACATGGGACTTAAACATAACTGGTGAAATGTGGGAGTACTATAAGGTATACTTCTGCCTAATCCTACGGGAATTACAGGTGTGATGTTATGATGAATACTTTTAAAGCTATATGAGACCATTTAAAATCAATCGCATTACAAATCAAACTGCGCAGTTCATATTGTTTTAGAACTTGATTTTAGCCAAAATAAAACAACATAGTCAAAAACCACAGGGCAATGACCGTGTCTACCATAACAGCACCTTTTTTCAAGCATATTCAAATTCAGGTCGGCTTACCCGAAATAAAATTGCTCACCCGACCATATCCTGGTCCACAAGCTAGTAAAGATAACCCTGTTTTGTTCATATAATTATGTTGTATTCATGTCGCGTTACGAGGGATCCAAAATTGAGATAGATGCCTGACATAGGTGTGAAATTAACGTCCAAATTATTTTTTGGTAATTTATCAAAGTCCGTGATTAGGTTGTGTAATTGTGTATAATGAGGGTTGGGGTAATTACGTGCTGGTATCCCTTGATTTCTATTAGGTGGATTTTCTTTATAGAACGTGTTTTACAACTTCGCCACGTAATACGAATGTTTCTTGTAGAAACGGCCCAACCGTTTCTACAAGAACTTGTGTGATGAATTTGTAATTTCACCTATTTTATAAGGGGAAGAAAGAAAGAAAGAAAGAAAAAATATTTATTTGTCGCAGAGCAGCGGTGGCCCAGTGGTGGCGGCCCCGACTTACGTACAGTAAGTCGTGGGTTCGAACCCAGGCAGGCGCATTACTTTGTGTAATTTATTTCATCACCACTGCTCTCCTAACGGTGAAGGAAAACATCGTGAGGAAACCGGCATGTCGTAGAACCAAAAATTCGAAGACATGTGACATCTACCAACCCGCACTGGGCCCGCGTGGTGGATTATAGCCCATTCCCTCTCATAGAGAGGAGGCCTGTGTCCCAGCAGTGGGAACATTATATTCTGATTATGCTTATGCTTATGCTATGTCGCAGAGACATGACGTGTATCAAACAAAATTACAAAAAAAAAATAACAATAAACATACAACGCATAACAAATATTTATAAAACAACAAGACAAAAAAAAAAGAAAAAAATAACAGCTTGCACGTCATGACTGCGACAAGCAGGTTAACACTCAGCATGATGCTATGGGGGGCCCACAGCACAGCGCTGGTTTTCAGTGGTCACCCGTGAGAAAACGTACGTTACGTACCTATTGTATTGTATTGTATTGTATAACGGGCTGGTGTCCGCAACTCCACGTCAAAGCGCGTATTTTGCGTGCGGGTGGGAAACTCGATCCACCCTAACTCCCCGAGAAAGGCCAGCAGCGCCTTGGTGTTGCTGACAATCTCGCGGAGAGTACCTGGGGTACCGAAGTACTTTGCCCTGTATGTTGCAACCACTGGGCAGTGTAGAAGCACGTGGGCTGCCGTTTCGTCTTCCTCCATGCAGGCTCGGCACAGGGGGCTGTCTGTGACTCCTATGACAAAGAGGTGTTTATTAAAAGAGCCGTGTCCAGTGATGGCGGCTGTAAGTGTGCGCAGCTGTATTTTGGTCAGCCGAAGCGCTCGTTTGGCGAGGCGGCCATCGATAGTAGGGAGTGCTTCCTTGGCCTGCCTGCACTCGCCATGGTCCAGCCACAGCTTGTGGTGTTGTTCACTGGTTCGTTTCCTTACCAGTGTGCGTAAGTACCCGAAGGGGAGTGGCACAATGGGTTCGGGACCCACTGCTGCCATGCTCGATCCCCTTCTAGCGAGTTCGTCCGCTGCATCATTGCCTCGGGAATCGCTGTGTCCTTTGATCCATTGGATGGTTATATTATTGTGATTACCAACCTGGTTCAGGCGTTGGTGACACTCGTGTATTAACCCAGAGTTGACTATATGGTTGTTTAGTGCTAACAGAACAGCCATGCTGTCTGAGAGTATACGAATAGAGTGGTCCACAACCCCCCTGGCTAAGATGGCTGATGCCGCCAGGGAAATGCCCATGCATTCTGCCTGAAAAACCGTGTTGTGGACCCCCAGTGGTGTGGCAATATGGATGTTGAGATCTTCCGAGAAGACTCCAGCTCCAGTGCCAGTACCTGTTTTAGATCCATCTGTGAAGATCCGTAGTTCCGCAGGGCTCAATCCCTCGCAGCGGTGGTCCTCATGGAGTTGGATTTTGTATTTTTTGTCGAATACGAACTGTTTGGGTATCCGATCGTTTATGGCTTTCGCTAGGGGGAACTCGTTATAGAATCCCTCCAGTATTGCGGTGTGCTGTGTGTACTTTTTACCCCAGAGTTGAAGTGTTTTAAGGCGTACTGCCGCCATCGTTGCTTCCTGTTGTATGAACAGATGGAGCGGTGGGAGCCCCAACATGGCTTCCAGAGCCGCGGTCGGAGTAGTCCGCATACAGCCTGTAGTCGCCATGCAGGCGAGTCTCTGCATACGTTGCAGTTTGCTGGAGGCTGTAGCTAGTTTGGTGCGGGGCCACCAGACCACTGACCCGTAAGTGATCATGGGTCGGATCACCGCGCAGTATAACCAAAGTATAATTTTAGGGGATAGGCCCCACTTCTTACCTATCATCCTCCTGCATTGCCAGAAGGTTATGCAGGCTCTGTCTAGTTTGTTGTCTAAGTGTCTGCTCCAGTTTAACTTACTGTCAAGGATGACTCCCAGGTATTTGACTTCTTCAGCTAACTGGAGTTCTGTATTGAATAGTTTGGGTAGGCGATAAGGGCCTAGTACTCTTTTTTGGGTAAACATGACTAGTTCAGTCTTCGTGGGGTTCACCGAAAGGTCGTATTCTATACACCACCGTTCAACGATGCGTAGCGCTTGTTGAGTGAGATTACAGATTGTCCCCGTCACTTTCCCCGAGATGAGGATGGCGAGGTCGTCCGCGTACCCAATTGTGTAGAAGTGGTTTGCGTTGAGCTTCATGATGAGATCATTAATCACCAGATTCCAGAGGAGGGGGGATAGTACGCCTCCTTGGGGGCAGCCTCTAGCTATCATGGCCATCTGCTGTTCTTCCGCAAGGCGAACCACTCGTTTGCTTAACATGTTAGTAATCCAGTCTATCAATACCTGTTCTACTCCGTGCCGGGAGAGGGCGGTGCTGATGCTGGAGAAGTTTGTCTTATCGAAGGCTCCTTCGATGTCTATGAAGGTGCCCAGGCAGGTACCCTTCTGATGTATCGCTTCTTCTATCCGGCCGACCACTAGATGAAGAGCTGATTCAGTAGACTTACCCGAGCTGTATGCATGCTGGTTTACATGTAGTGGGATCGTTTTCAAGGCCCCATCTCTCAGCTCTCTCTCGCAAATTCTCTCCATGGTTTTAAGGAGAAAGGAGGTCAGGCTGATCGGCCGGTGGGATTTGGCGTTTGTATAGTCGCTCTTACCCGGCTTAGGTATGAATATAACTTTCACTTCCCTCCATCCTTTTGGAACGTATCGGAAGGCCAGGCACGCTCTCATTATGGGCACTAGTCTGCTGGCGACAGAGGACCCACCCCACTGCAGTAAGGCGGGAAATATTCCGTCCGGACCGGCCGCCTTAAAAGGATGGAAGCACCGGATCGCCCACTGGAGTTTCTCCAGCGTTATCACTTTGTGTGCGTAGCGCCAGTCGTTTTCTGATGGTGTTAAAATTACCTCTGTCCAGTCAATAGTCTGTGCGAATGCGCAACCTGGGAAGTGAGTTTCGATAAGGACGCGCATCGCCTCTTCTGGTGATGTGGTAAGTGTGTTGTCGGGTTTGCGGAGAACATCGGGCCCATTTAAGTTCTGTTGTGCCAGAATTTTCCTTACCCTGTTTGCTTGTTGGCAGGATTCTATGCTGCCACAGTATTTTCGCCATCCGGTAGAGCTCCTGAATCTGATGCATTTTTTGTAGCTGGATTTGGCCGCGTAGTACGCGTCCCAATCCTCGTCAGCACAGGTGTTCATGGCTCTGTTTAGAGCTGCCCTTACCTTCCTGCGCTTTCGTTCCAAATCCGCTCCCCACCAAGGTTGCTTCCCTGGTGTTGTGTGCGGAGTGGTTTCCGGGCAGGATGATCGGTAGCTGTCTAGCATTGATTTCGTGAGATGACTTACTCGTCCGTCGATCTGCGATGTGTCCTCGAAGGTCATCCAGTAGTTTGTTGGCGCAAGCTTGGTCTCGAGGATGCGCGTATATGCCGCACGGTCTGTGTTGCGTGGGTTCCGCCGTGGCAGCATTGGTGTTATACAGACCTGGATGTCGAAGCGGATCCATCTGTGGTCGGAGCAGGAGGCCTCTTTGGAGACCTGCCAGCCGGTGGTGATGGCCGCTGCACCCTCCGATGCAAGAGTGAGGTCTATGATTGTTTGGCTTCGTCTGTTTACGAAGGTTGGTTCGGAACCTGTATTCAGTAGGGTTAAGTTTGTAGTGAACAAGAAATCAACTAAAGTCTTACCCCTTGCGTTTTGCGTGTCCATGCCCCACAGAGGATGATGGGCGTTTGCGTCAGCGCCTATGATGACTTCCACCCCTGTGTTCTCGCAATGTCTTACGAGGCGGGCTAGTTCATGCGGGGGCGGCTCCTCTGCATCAGGCATATATGCCGACGCGAAGACTACTGCCACCTCCGTGTCCCCACGCTGTATGAGCAGCCTAGCTGCAGAGAGATCCCTGCAACAGAAATCTGTTAGTGGCTGTGTTTTAATATTTCGTGTCGTATAGATACACGATCTTGGTTGATCGTGATCTGTGCAAACTAAGAGCTTACCACCAAGATTGGAGAGTCCTTGTATGTGGCCAGCCCTGATCCACGGCTCCTGGATCAAGGCAATGGCCGTTTGTTGAACCTCCAGCCACTTCCGCAGTTGAGCCGTCGCGGTCTGACTGTGGTGGAGGTTAGCCTGCAGAACTTTACAGGTCGACGAAGGGGACGCCATCGCTGGTCGATCCTTCCTCGTCGCCTGCTAGCCGCAGCCCGGCAAACAGGTCGCCCGCGTCGAAAAACTCCCCCTCCACGTCCGATGCCGACGACAACAACGACAGGATGTCGCCGTCAAGCTCATCGCCCGAGGAGAGGACGGTACCCACGCTGACGGCAGTAGGTGCGGCCGGCGCTGCTGCTGCAGGAGCATCCGCGGGTGTAGCCGCGGTGTTTGTAGGGGGAGCTGCCACCTCCTCCTGTGTCACGATAAAGGTTTCCGATGTCGGATCCCAACCCTGAGGGACGTCGGCATATTTGCCGTTCGGACCCTGAAACCGCATGTACACCGTCCCTACACCAAAAGAGAGACGGCGTCCAGCCTTCATCAGGGTCGGAATTTGGTCCTCAGGGACCCCGACCACCACAAACCATGCATCGGCCTGTTTATTGATGTGCAGCAACACCCATCCCTTGATGTCCACCCAAGGATTTTGGTAGCACAGAGCGCGCCCAATATTGGTCGGCTCTGCGAAAATACCATGCTCATCCGGGATGAGTATGCCGCATCTTACTCGTTTAAGTATCTCCGCCTGCCTCCTGACCACTAGCGAGGTGCTGGTGGGGGGAGGCAACTCGGAGATAAGCTTCCTTAGCCAAGCTAAGGTGTGGTCGTCACCGCACCACAGTTTGAGGACCCCACTAGTGAACACCGGCCTTGCTTTGAAGGTCGGTGCGGGTGAGTCCTGTTTGGGGGAGCAGGCCTCGGTGACTATCTTCCTCTGGATAGCCGCGAGAACCAGCTCCGACACTTCCCTGCTGATCAGCCCCGTGCGGCCGCAGGTGACTGCGACATCTAGGTCGGAGCTGACAGCTTGGGCGTAGCTGCGATTGGCAGCCCGCTTGGATTTATCAAGCCGCGGCCGCTTGCGCTCCCCTCGAGGTGAGGAGGTCTCATTGAGAGCTCGCTTGGCCACGGCCTGATTCTCCCGAACAGGTCGCTGTGCTGTTTTCTTGGCTGGTCCCTCCTCGGCGCTGGTTGACGGTCGGCTAGGTTCTGGTCGGCTAGTGCCGGCCTCGACCTGCGACCGCATGCCTGCGGAGAAGTTGACGTTGCCACTGGTCGGTTTAACCGGACCCGTGGCATTAGCCAGTGTTTTTTGTGGAGTCTTACCTTTCCACCGTAATTGACGCCGCTCCTTCTTGGACGGTCTGTCCCTCCTTTTGGCAATACCTGCCGAAGGAGCTGTGGCAGCCTGTCCTGAGGGTTCTGCGCGGCGTTGTATATCCCGAGTGTTTTTATCCTTATCCCGGCGCCTTTTCTTCTGCACCTGCCAGGTGAGCGCGAACGCGTCGCCGGAGGTGCTGGTCTCCTCCGGTTGGCCAGTTACGGCCAGCAGGGGAGGGGCGGCTTGAGGAGCCGTAGGCGGGGGCGGATGTATGAGAGGGCCCCGGCCACCGGGGTTAACCGTCGTGGGGGGCTGTGTGCCTGCAAAAGAGGAAGGATCGGTACTGGTCCCAATCAGCGCCGGTGTCCTTTGTTTATTACGGGACTTGGATTTGGTCTGAGCAGCGGTTCTCACCACTGCCGGACCGACACCCGCGCTGGTGCTCGCCGCGTTGGCAGCAGAGCGCCCAGGGGCGAGAGAGGTGCTGCAAGCACCTCTCTTAGGAGTCTCGTTGGCTTTCGCCTCCACTCCAGTGTGTAGCTGTGTAGTGTGCGTATGTGTGTGAGTAGGTGTTGTGTGCGTGGTTGGTGTATGTGTGATTGGTGTGTGTGTGTGTGGTGTGTGTGTGGTGGTATTTTTTGAGGTATCCATAGTTTGGTGTTTGAAAATTCATCTCTCCGGCTTCCCACCCTCCTTGGAGCCCGCACCTGGGAACGTCTCGCTACAAACTAGCTCAACCGTTAGGACTACCATCGAGATATAGGGGCGTGAGGCTGGCTTACAGTGCGACATCGGGTGCTCGATCGGGTTTAACCCTCACTTACACCGTCAGCATGACCTTAACCCACCGCTTTGGCCATCCAAGGACGACCTCCGCGGACCTCCCGCCCCTCGCCGTGACCCTCTGACGGGACACTGTGGCCATTTCCCTACCCCTGGCTATTGGGTAGGGCCACCGTTTCGCTTGAAATCCGGACCAAAGAGGGCGTGTTGCCTCACGGACGCATTACCGCCAGCGCCGCTCGGCTCAACCCTCCAGGACTCCTTCATCCCCGCTTACGGCGCTCAACCGCGCAGGTCCTAGCGCAGGTGACTAAATTTACCTACCCGTCGTCAGCTGAGTTTAGTGACGGACGAGCCCACGCCCACTCAGTCACAGAAGGACGTAGTTAGGTTGAAAAGCGCCTGGTGGTTTCTGTTGCGTCTATTTCTTAAGGAATTAGACCAATAACAGGGCGGCAACCTCGTGAAGGTGAACCCACCAGACTTGCCTTGAGGATCTACACGACTGTAGCGCTCCCCCCCAAGACCTCGCCACCTTACCACCTCTGAGGGACGTAGTAAGGTAGACCTGCATCTATACTACCAAGCAAAGCGAAAGCAAAGCATGTCGTTGTGCAACCGCAAAAGCATAAATACAAGCCCGCCCCTGTTACGTACCTAAGAAGCTGAAGTTGTTATTGCTGGGGAACAAGACTAAATTTCTCTGTGAAAATGAGTGTGCCATAGCCGTCCACCACGCGGGTCTAGTGTGGGTTGTAGGATCTCTGTCACATGTCTTTGGGTTCACTCAAAGTGCTTTTTTAAGTCTATTAGCCATCATCATCATCTGCCTAGCCTTTTCCAAATTTTTTGAAGTCGACTTCCAGTCTTACCGGATGCTGCTGAGTACCTGTATTTTACATGGAGCGACTGTCTATCTAACCTCCACAATCCAGTTAGTATTGGGTAACACGGTACCCCTTGGTAAGACTGGTTGTCAGACTTTCGGGCCACCGACTACTAACGGCCGGGACCAACGGCTTAACGTGCTTTCCAAGCATGAAGAAAACTCGGTATGTAATGATGATCACCCATCCACAGACCGACCGTAGCAAGCGCGGCTTATCCTTTAAAATCAACCCGTGCGGCTGTTATTATTTAGCCACGAGCTCCTCTTTGACTCCATTAGTAATTTTCAAATATCCATGTCTCCTTCAAATACAAGGTTTAAACGGACCCTTCACGAAGCCGTCAATCAAGCAACATGTAGATACATCAAACTTACTTTTTTTTTGGGGTGAAAAATCATGTTTTACGGTAAAGCTCAATTTGATTGTGCTATTACACTCAATACATTGTGCTGATGGATGCTTTAAATATTTACTTCACAAGATGAATCAAGTTACTCTATATCAAATTATATCGGAACCCTGCCGTTCGGCAAATGGCAATAATTAACATCTGTCAGAGAACAATAGAGAATTGACAGGCCGCTACGACAATGTCTGTGTCTGAAGCAATTCGTCCCCTCTGAGACACGTCAAGATGGTTATGTCGCTCCAGTTGTTGAGGGCGTAAATTATTAATTTCTATTTCAGATGACATTTCTGAAATCTCATTTCGAAATGAGGACATCCGCAAGAGAACCAAGGTTACCGCCGTAGCCCGTAACGTAGTAACGGATGGCCGATGGGGCCGAAAAGTTCTGGAGTGGCGACCGCGAACCAAAAGATGTTGCGTTGGAAGGTCTCCCACTAGGTGGACCAATGACCTGGTGAAGGTTGCAGGGATCCGCTGGATGCGAGTCGCACGGGACCGGTCAATATGGCGACACTTGGGGGAGGGCTATGTAAAGCAGTGGACGTCTTTCGGCTGAAATGATGATGATGATGATGACAATCTGTAAAGTACACTACTCATAACTCAGCTTTTGTTTTTATTACCCGAGCATTGAATCATTTTGTGGGCTATTTAAAAAAAACAGCTTTTCCATACAATTTGACCGCGAAGGTATAACACGTTTGTACGAAACTACAGTTTTTTTTACATTGTGTAGATCTGCTCTGGCTTCAGTTTTTCGCGTCGATGTCCTTTCAGTATGTGTAAGTGCATGCCATCATCTGCCTAGCCTTTTCTTAACTATGTTGGGGTCGGCTTTTAGTTCCAGTCTAACTGGATGCGGCTGAATACAAGTATTTATGGAGCGACAGCCTATCTGACCTCCACAACCCAGTTAGTACGGGCTAATACGATACCGCTTGGTAAGACTAGATGTCAGACTTTAAGGCTACTGACAATCTGTAACGACGGTAAAAGATTTACAAAATGTCAGCCGGGACCAACGGCTTAACGTGCTTTCTGAAGTACGTAGGAAACTCAGTATGTAATGGGTGGTCACCCATCCACGGACCAAACTACACAAGCACAGCTTAACCTAAAGATTGAGCCGGGCGGCTGTTATTATTAAGCCACGAGCTCCACAAGACGTTCGGTCACTAACATTCTCTCACTAATGTCTCTCACACCCTAAAAGTTGAATGTAACTTCGTCAATGCAGAACTCAAAAATGTAATCAAGAACCTCGTCATTTTAATATGAAAGTGACGTATAACTGTGAATAATTTCCTACATTTAGTATACACGTGTAGTTACATATTCCAAGTAATTAGAGATCAGCCCAGCTAACGACGTCGCAGCTTATTTGATTGCGTTGCTAAATATTATCTTGTGGCATTTCTGTTCCGACTCCCCTTTGAGGGTTGGTTGCGCAACCTTATCAAGAGTGGGTTAATTGCTGTGTGTTTCCGTTGTGTGTAGGTGTTTCATTTAAACTTATGTATTCTGTTAGTGAATTGAATAAACAAATATTATTAAATAAAATGTGTCACTGTTTTTTTTTTAAAGTGACATCATTCGAAATCCAATATGGCGGACTCCCAAAGATGACGGACTTGTTGTTAAAAGAATTTGCTGAGAAAAAATGCGAAAAAAATGACGTCACACCTATATCAAAAAGTTTTTTTAATTTTTTTTTTTACCACAAGCTTGGTTTTTCATCAATAAAATCAAGCAAAAGACACACTACCTCCGCATTTATGTCAAGTCATCAAATTTCAATATAAAAACATAACGATCATAAAGTAAAAATATATCTGTTTTCATAATAGAGTACACTCCAAGAAGTACGAATTAATAATAGAGGTCTTATGACAAAGCTCACTGATCTAGCTGTAGGCACTTTGACGAAGTTATATTGAATACACCAATAAAATCTTCAGACTTTGTTCGTTAGGTATTTTTATTTTTCATAGAAATGAAAAATAATTTCTTTAATGAAAAATATATTATTCTTTTTTTTGGGTTTGTCTTAAAAAAACCGGCCAAGAGCGAATCGGACTCGCGCATAGAGGGTTCCGAATCACCAAACAAAGAGTGCCATTATATTACATAAAAAGTCTCTAATTCCCGTATTCACTAAAACAAACAGACACCTATACAAATGCCTAACGAAAACTAGGCTATATATATGGCGTATTTTCAACGTTAGACTCTGCGCTGAAAGTTCAAATTCTAAGTGTCAATAACATTTAGGATTTCATTAAGGTGCCGCTTAATGTACGAAAATTTCCGTGTCTTTACAGGCAAAATTACCGTGTCTTGACAGTCAAAATTACCGTGTCTTTACAGTCAAAATTACCGTGTCTTTACAGTCAAAATTACCGTGTCTTTACAGTCAAAATTATCGTGTCTTGACGGTCAAAATGACTACGTAGTTAGCTACTATACCAACCTGCATTTACCACGACATAAGCATACGCAAATTTTCTCATTGTATTAACACAAGAAAAGAAGATCAAAAACTTATAATAACCAAAAATGCCTAAATAAAACTCTGTTACCAATAACTCCATTTTTACATCGCGAATACACGAGGTTACCACAAAACACGAGCATTACCAAAAAAAGTCGCTTTAAACAAACGTGGAACATGGTACTAACACCCACGATTGGCTATAACACTCGTTGTGAAAGTAAAGAACCGAAAACATGGCGGATAGATGGATATGATTACGGAGTCTAAAATAAAGACGACAGGCAACGGTGGTTAAGACAAAAGACGACTGAATAAGAAGTAATCGTGGAATAATTTTGAATGTACTAATCTCTTTTGTTTTCTTGTGTTAACAGATCATAATCATCCTTTACTAAAGGAGATTTGTTGTAAACCAACAATAGAATTTCGTTATTTACACTTCTCGTCGCTGCTTAGCTTAGTGGAAACGGTTGAGCACAGAGATGAGGAGATGTGTCGTAATTGTTTAGGCCAGCGGAGACGAGAAGAGACGTGTGCGGCGTGCTGTGAGCGGTGTGCGGTGAGCGGTGTGCTGTGTGCAGCGTGCGGTGACCCTACGTCGGGAGGAAACTCCGCTGCCGCGGCAAATTGCCGCTCAGCGGACAGACCTCCGGCATGATCTCATGGCGACATGGAGAGAGCGACTGTCGCAACCCCGTGTAGGGCACGCCACCATAGTGGCGATAAGTCCGCTTTTTGAGTAGTGGCTTTTGGAGAGGCGCCACGGCGCCATCACCTACCGCCTGACGCAGGTCCTCACCGGACACGGTTGTTTCGGGAGGTTCCTGCACCGAATCGGGCGGGAGGAAACGCCCGGGTGTTTCCACTGCGAGGATCGTCCGGAGGACACGGTGGAGCACACCGTTGAGGTCTGCCCCGCTTGGGCGGAGCACCGCCGTGTCCTCGTAGCGGCGATTGGCGGCGGCGATCTCTCGCGTCCGGCCTTGGTTCAAGCCATGGTCCGGAGCGAGAGGGAATGGGAAGCCGTCACCTCCTTCTGCGAAGCAGTCATGCTAGTGAAGGAGGTGGCGGGACGTGAGAGGGAAAGAACCTCACGTCCCAGTCGCCGCGGGAGACGCCCTGGGCGTTGGGGGTCACGTGGTGGCTTCCGGCCACCGTAGGCGCGGGCCTGTGGACGCCGAGTTATAGGCCAGCTCACCGTCCGGCCGTCTTATGACGACAGGCCGTGTTGACAGCGCGTTCGTGTTCCACGTGTGCCTCAAAGAGATGTCAGCAAATAAGTAGGGGTCCGCAAGGGCCGATGCCTGCCAGGGCTGCGGGACTGTTCGAAAGAGATACCGTGGCCCTGGAACACAAAGGGCAAAGAAGGAACATGGATGGGTTTTAGTCAGTAGAAGTCTGACACTCCCTTCCGCTCCGCCCAGATGGGAAATCATCAAATGACCCCCGTCATTTGATGATTTCCCATCCGGGAACAAAAAAAAAAAAAAAAAAAAGCGTGCGGTGACCTGTAAGCGGCGGCGTGCCACTTTGCACATCTCCGCACAGCTTCTTTGGATATACTCTAGCTTTTACGAATCTCCTCTCCTCTCCGCTTCGCACATATCCGCTAGTCTCCGCTTTGGTGGAGTCCGCTGTCCAACCGAATATACAGATTGCTGACTAGCTACGGACACCGGATTTACACAGATCTGTCCGGTGTCCAGAGTCCAATCCGTGACCTGTCCGTACTCATTTAAACGCAACTTTAGTTTAGAGAGGACCTTCGATGGCGCAACTGTCTTAGTATTTTAGTAAGACCAGCCTTTTTCTTGCTAAACATTTCTAGATTCCAAAACATAGATTATACACCGTGACTTTTTAGTCGTCTTAGAACGGCAGCCCACTTCATTTATCCAATGACTACTAAACATGCACAAAAAAAATAGGTATTATTGAGATTTTAATAATTTAAAAATGATATCTTCCCTGCAGTTTATTTTTGTTCAAAAACCTCTAGTTTTCAGGTAAACAGAAACCCGCACTAGTTTATAAATGAAAAGGGCACAATACCTATAACACCGACCCGGTAAGCATTTTTTGATGCGTTTCCAACCTCACGTATCTTTGAACAGCCCAATACGAACCCTATAGAAGCACCTGATACATTTTATGTGCTTCGTAAAAATGATAGCATCAATCACGGTAGTCATAAGATCATATCTGTCCCTTTCTTTCTTACGTTTTTTTTTTGTAATGTTGCGTTTTGTCTCACTCTCGCTTGCACTGTATTTTCAGGTCTTGAAATACGTAAGTGGTCCTTGTGTTGACGGATGGCTCGAGGGATGTTTTGTTGGTAAACAAAACCTAAGAGGCACACAAGACTGGCATGGCAAATATACGCTCGACATATTCTAGGTTTCCGTTTAGTTAGATTGTGCCATTATGCATACCTACAGCATAATCAGTCTATAATGTTCCCACTGCTGGGACATACGGCCTCTTTTCTATGAGAGGGAATGGGCTATAATCCCCCACGCGGGCCCAGTGCGGGTTGGTAGATGTCACATATCTTCGAATTTTTGGTTCTAGGACATGCCGGTTTCCTTACGATGTTTTCCTTCACCGTTTTGAGAGCAGTGGCGATGAAATAAGTAAACAAAGTAATGCACCTGCCTGGGTCCGAAGCCACGACTCACTGTTCGTAAGTCGGGGCCGCCAACACTAGGCCACCGCTGCTCTCTCTCTCTCTCACTAGGCATACAGGGCTATGGTATTTTCAAGCTTTGGACTAGGAATCTATGTTTGTATGCTGTTAAGAGACTGTGTTGTAGTATAAAAAAATATTTATCATTATTTTCTCATAGATACTGTGACCTACGTAGTCTGCCTAAACACATGCTTGGACACATGCTTGCTCTCTTTGAGGTGAGCTATAATCCACCACGCATGGTGTATTTTCATGTTTTTTTCATTTTTTTACAGACAGGTAAAATAGATATTTTCTTATTTTGACTATGACTCGTAGGAAAGACAGGAGTCTGAAGTAAACAAACAATAAAACAAAATAAACTTTAACAGTCTTGGAAAATAAAAAGATGAAGTTAATTTAACCAACTGTACCAAAAACAAATTACCAGAAAAGTAAACAACGAAAATTATTGACTTCAGCGACATAATTGCAAGTACACATTTACATTGCCCCATTAATATAACATACAAACTAGTAACTCCGTACAAAGCAAAACATGTATGAGGGTTGTAAATTAAACTTTAGAAACTGCAACGCAGTTTGTTCGCAATCCGAGAAACTGTTAATCTCGGTTTAAGCCTCACAAACTACAGTTGTTAAGTATGTGACTTCAATATACAATGTTGCTTGAGTAACATCTCTTTAAATAAATAGTGCTTTAAGTACGTTGTTTGTGTTTATAGGACTTTCTAGAACACACAATAGGGTTGGTACTTGGTGCGAGGGGCAGTACAATAAATTGTTAGTATGGACATAAAATGAATCGCAAGTACGCCGATGGTGACATTACGCGACCTACTTACAAGACTACCCATAACACAGCGTGCTTCTACAGAGCCGTAATGTTTACAGCTCGAGGTGAGGACGACATTGAAGGTCTGATCGCAGCGGAGTTGAGACTTCCGGAACTGTACCCGATTCATTGTGCCCCGTGTTATAGTGTTAAATTTTAATTTCGAGTAATTTGTTAGTTTAATAGAAACAGTGTGTCGCACCCAGTGTATTCTCATTGCACGAAACCCATCTTCTGCCCACATGTTGTAACCTAACGGAATAAATTCTGACAATCCGACACATTAACTTAATTTGGGCCGAAAAACTTTTTACCACAATACTGTTATAATAATCACTTGCTTCGGTGAAAGAAAACATCGTGAGGAAACGAAAACAGCTTGCCTGAGATATATTTCTCGACGGCATGTAAAAGCCAAGTCAGAGGCCCTGGTGGTATGATAAACTCAGACACCAGGTTAGGCACTAACCACACAAAAAAGAGAAGATGAAAACACTGCATCAAAGATAACAGACTGTATTTTTCACAATCATGCACTACACTCTGTCTACATCGTCTTTAACCGTGAACTGCTATGTCACGCGAAGCCATCGCAATGTCTGACTGGCATAGTGTTTATGTATACCTAACACAGGACTAACATAGCACCGTGTACAGCTTTATTACTCCGTGTAAAACAGTACCTAAAGTAAGGGTGATAAGAATTTAAAAGGAGTAGTTTGAATTGCAATAAGAATTTAACAACTGTGTAGGATACGATACGGATACGTATGTTGTATTTTTAATGCTTAGAGCACATCATCATCATCAGCTGGACACTGGCCTCTTCAAACATTTTTTTTTTTCGGATGGGAAATCATCTAATGACCCCCCCCCACTCTGGGCGGAGCGGAAGGGAGTGTCAGACTTGTACTGACTAAAACCCATCCATGTTCCTTCTTTGCCCTTTGAGTTCCAGTAACTCGAGGATAGAGCACATTAATGGGTTTTAGAGTTTTTCTGTATCGTGATAATTAGCTCCACTACAAACAGTGTCATTTAAATACATAGATAGCCACGGAATGTTTAAATTAAAATTTATTTAATGTTTGTCACAGGTGAAATATCAGTTCTTATGATTATTATAAAGGATCGTCGTATCATACCTATAAGGTGTAGAATATTTAATGCTGGTAATTTAACATTAAAATCATTTTTCGTCCTAAGTCAACGTCCATCATTCGCCATGCATATAGTTGTTATAATATAGTTGTTCATTCATCGTGCGGAAATTACGATTTCAAAGATTGTAACAATTTTAGTTTTAGGTGAAACCGAAACAATAACCCGCGAAATTGAAATCTTATTTTGCAATCGTATTTTACAATTTGCAGGATATAATCAGGTTGTAGTTCATTATTGACTGATTTTCGACCGTGAACTGAACCTTAAAGAAATGCATAAATAATAGTTTCTACTATCATCCTGCAGCAATATTTGATTTGTCTATTAATAGAATTCAGTTATAGGAAGTTAACAATTCCCTTAACTAAGGTGTTAGGTTTTTGTTCTGTACAGAACAGTTACCAACTGTTCAACATTTATGTTCAACTGTCAAACTGCTTACTTGCGATACGAATTCAGGTGATGTACTCCCTTTTGGGCTTAGTGATATTTCCTATGTTGTTTAACACATTATTTATTATAGAGTTTGTTGGGGTTGTACTTGAGTTTGAGTCATCGTGAGGGTGGAGCCCCGACACAGCATATGCAGCACCAGCAGGAGTAGGGTATGAATATGGAAAAGTAATCAGTAATTCTTTTTCTTTTTCATACCAGTTATTACGTAAAATAACAATGAAAAATTCAATGTAAAATAATGATCTCTACACAGTGTTATCCCAAAATGCCTGAAACTTTCACATGAAGTGACTAAAAAGTTAATATTTCCTTACCAGGAACACAAAGTTTTCAAGAACACATGCAGTGTGCATGTTCCTTACGTTGTACTTGGTTTTTTTATTCGAAAACTTTAGCTTCTTACCTTCGGGGATATAAAGAGAAAGACGACTGACAGACTGAAAGAATAATAGGTCCGTGAGGTACTGTTTTTTTCTTTTTTGAACTGAGAATCCCAAAGGGTTTTAACACTTTCGTATACCTATGTTTTGTAGCCTTTTTAGAGCATTTTGAACGCTAGACGATGTAGCATTAATTATAATGTTTTTTTTAATGTGGGAATAAAATTTTATAAGAAATATTTTGTTCCTACTGGCTACCTGGTCACGTCTACCCCATGTTTGGGAAGCAATGGGCAAAAATTACCACTTTGTGGTTACCAAATAGCAAGAAACGACAACGCGGTAGGCCTAGAAGGAGATGGCGGGATGAGCTGGACTCTTTCGCAAAGGATTGGCCTACAATCGCACTAGATCGCGAAGTGTGGACGGAGGGAAGAGAGGCCTTTGCCTGCAGAGGGACAATATGGGCTTAGAATAATAATTTTGTTCCCCAATATAATGATGTAGACTGTATTTTGAGTGTTCAGATTTGCACGTTATTTTGGTTTTATAACAATCAGCCCATCAATTTCTGGGGTACTGAACCGCTTTGCGACACATTTTTAGGTAAAGGACATTTAAATAAGGGGGTCTTTAATTCCCTATTTGGCTTACCCTGGACTAGACACTTAAATAGAGCAGGAATATTATTGCACTGTACGAGCAAAAAAAGCGAATGTTCACCCTTTTTTTTAGATAACATCAGTTAAATAATGCCTTTTTTAGCTTTATCAAATAATTAATGACAATTTATATAGTTAGATATATGGCACATTAAAGTTACACATAAGAATAAGAATCCACATCTTTACGATTTCAGGCATACGTATGTATTTTCTTGTCTCATTCTGTGAAATTTTACTGAAAAACCCCACACTCTTGCAATAAATACAGCGAAAATTATATCATTCTAATAAATAGACTATCTTGGACGCAATCGGAGCACACCATTCAAACAGGAACTAACTATAAGCTTCCACCACAGCGAGATTATTCTATCCCAAGCTTTATCTATAGGTTGTGATGAGAAAATCATGTTCTGGTTTACAGATTAGGAACAACTGAGTTATCAGTAGCATTGGAACGGCGCCATAGTGTGGTTTATTGAATATTCTAATACATTTAGTAGATAATAAATGAAGTAGAAAGTGTCAGGTGTCTGTGTGATTGGTTTTATTGTTTATTGTGAATCTGGGGATTGACATGATTTTTATTACTGTCGAGTTTGGTTACTGGGAGAATTTTGGATTTGTGTGAGATGAGAATGCTAATGGGGATGTGTGGTGTTACGCGAAAGGATAAAATAAGAAATGAGTACAAGGAAGTCTGAAAGTGGCGCCGGGGACTGAAAAGTTATGTGGTAAGCGGTTGGCTTGGTATGGGCGTGTGATATGGTAGAAATAAGAAAAATATAGTAAGGAAACTTTTGAATATGAATGTGGATGGGTATAAGAGCAGAAGAAGACCGAAGAAACGATGGATAGACTGTGTGAAGGACGATATGGCAAGAGAGATGGTGTCTGATGAGATGACGAGTAATAGAGAAGTATAGAAGAAGAAGATATGCTGCGCCGACCCCAAATAAATTGGGATAAGGGCAGAAGGATGAAGATGCGTGTACCGTCAGGGATTTCGAATGATTATTTCGAAACTTTCCAACTAGTTTTGGACTTGAAATGAGTTAAACAGGCATTGGAACTGTGTGGATTTCAACTTGATACTATTATTAGTCTGCTTTTCTTACGTTTGGTATTTATTATATTCTTAATATAAAAGTTGTTCAAGTTTTAAACTCTTTCCATGTCGATAAAGAAGGAAAAGTAAATGAATATGGAATAAATTTTTGGAGTAGCATCAATATGTTTTTTTTATTTATAATAATAGTTACCCTGGCCGTTTCCGGTCACGGTGGCCAATCTTAGGAGAGACTAGCCATCGGCGTAGGAGATATTATAGTGTACAAGTGTGTGCGCAGGCACAGGTGCACTGTCGCTTCCCTCTTGCTCATAGTCTCCATCAGAACGGCAATCTGACAGGCACAGAGAGTATGCTAGGCTGCTTCTGAGATGTGCCTAATAGAAAAACTCAATATCACTTTTGGCCCGACCCGGGAATCGAACCCTGGACACCTACGCTCAGTAGTTTCTATTTGCTATAGGTTATTTCAAAGTTTAGACGTTTTACAATCCAGGATTTTTTGAGGAATTTCAATACAACTTTCGAAAGATATTAAAGAATTGTTCCCACCAAAAATACCTTCGAATATCCTCCGTCGTCGCTCACCTCAAAAGTTAACTTCCCGTTTTTATGTGTACACAGACAGAAAAATCCCGTTGGGCTCATAAAATAAAGTGAAATATAAAATGCACAGTTTTAAGACCAGCACTTAAAGTCGGTCATGATTTACTTTTATATCACAGAAAAGACGAATTTAAAATACTCCTTCATTGGTTTACCTTACGAAGTTGTTTTACGAAAGTCCCGTCGTAGTGGCTGGGTTAAGTTCTCATTTATCTGTACCTGTAATAAAATCGTAACAAAGTCAAAACTGTATCAGCTTTTCTTCTCATGGATCAGTCCGCTAGGAAAATACGGCGTTATCAATCATAAAATTGAGTATGAGTGGCACAAAGAGGAGCTCATGGCTACATAATAACAGCCACTCGGGTCGATCTATAGGTTAAGCGGTGCTTGCCTATGTTTGCCTGTGGATGGGTGACCACCCATTACATAGAGAGTTTCCTCCATGCCTCGGAAAGCACGTTAAGCCGTTGGTCCCGGGTGTCATTTGTAGATCTTTGACAGTCGATAGGAAGTCACTGGCCCAAAAAGTCTGACAACCAGTCTTGCCAAGAGGTATCGTATTACCCAGTACTAACTGGGTTGTGGAGGTCAGATAGGCAGTCGCTCCATATAAAATACTGGTATTCAGCTGCATCCGGTTAGACTGGAAGCCGACCCCAACATAGTTAGGAAAAGGCTAGGCCGATGATGATGAGTGGCACAAAGAGCTATATTGGCACCTATGCCGAGCATGACTCGCTGCATGGAACGAGCCATGCTCGGCATAACCCTTCTAGATCGAGTGTGTCACACTGAAATCCGCCATCGGACGAAAGTCTACCTCGTCGGTGACCGGGCGGTATGCGTCAATTATACTTGGGCAGGACATCTGGCTAGACGCGGAGCTGGCCGATGGAGCAAGGCTTTTACCGAGTGGTGGGCAAGGTTAGGTCAAAAAAAACCAAGGCCATTTTAAAGCTCGTTGGGTCGACGATATCGTCAAAATTATTGTTGGTTTCCTGCTGTCAGACTGACACTATCTATGAAAGTACTGTAACTAGTACTAGGAGTTCATATAACAAGATACGTACAGCTCTCAACAACCCAGTCGTACTTTTTCATTTACTTAACTAACTTCCGACAGAGATAGGTACCTTTGTTTCAGCAGTAGTAACTATTTGTTCCACTTCTAGTACAAATCTGGGACTAACGCAAATAAAACAATTAGTACGAACAGCGTTTAAGTGGACTTTTTAAAGAGATGAATGAGGAAGGTCATTTTGAGTAAAATAGGAATGATGTAGGCCTCAAAATAAGAGGCCAAATTTTGGCGCCTGTGTTCTTTAGAACTGTCGAGAATTAAGTACAATACTACAATCATCGTTACGACATACGAAAGTTTGTACAATTTGTGTTTGTACACGAAGTGATGAACTGGTTATACAAAAGCTAATGATCTCTCCCATACAAAAAAACTAAAATCACGAAGTAGGTTTTACACATTAAAATTCTTTTTTTCAAAATGTAATCATTTATACTTAATAACCAAACGTGAACTTTAACGCACGGTAAATTTAATTAATTTTAGAATGACAAGTATAATCGAGATCTTTTTTTTTTTTATTTTTTTTTTTTTATTTTTATTTTTTTTTTTTTTTTTCCGGATGGGAAATCATCAAATGACCCCCCCCCACTCTGGGTAGAGCGGAGGGGAGTGTCAGACTTGTACTGACTAAAACCCATCCATGTTCCTTCTTTGCCCGTTATGTTCCAGAGCCACGGTATCTCTTTCGAACAGTCCCGCAGCCCCGGCAGGCGTCGGCCCATGCGGACCCCTACTTGATTGCTGACATCTCCTTGAGGCGCGCGTGGAACACGAACGCGCCGTCGACACAATCGAGATCTAATTCATATTTTAGTGTGCTAGGTTAAAAGTTTTTTTTTCTAAAAACATGTACTTATTTACATGTTTGGCAACAATTTTACGAATGCAGAATATAATAAATGGTAACTTCTTACTCGGTTACTACAGTCAAGTATCATCTCAGGTGTCTTGATCAGCTCTTGTTATTTCTGGGAACCAATAACGGTGGTAAATGTTGACTGATCGGAGTCTCGATTAAATTAATAGAAACGGAGATTGTGCCATTATGATAATCTATCTAAAACGTGATAATTTCCATTCCACGAATCCGGCTAAATAGGTACAGCCGCACGGGTCGATCTTCAAGGTAAAGCTGCGCTTGTTAAGGTCGGTCTGTTGATGGGTGATCACCCATTAAATACCATGTTTCCTTCGTGCCTCGGAAAGCAAGTTAAGCCGTTGGTCGCTGTCATTTATACATATTTGACAGTCATTACAGGTAGTCAGTGACCCGAAAATCTTACAACCAGTCTTACCAAGGGGTATCGTATTGCCCAGGAACTGGGTTGTGGAGGTCAGATAGGCAGTCGTTTCATGTAAAATACTGATATTCAGCTGCATGCGGTTAGACAGGAAGCCGACCCCAGTTCCTAACATAGTTGTAAAAAGGCTAGGCAGATGACGATGTTGAACCGGTAATAACTGAAATCATCAATCAATATGTAATTGTATAAACTTTCAAAAATCAAAATCATTAAAATCAAAATATTTTATTTCACATAGGCCTTGATTGGCACTTATAAAACGTCGACAAAAAGGTGTACGGTTCGGGTTGGTCGTTTCCTATGGAGAAGAACCGACAAGAAACTCCATGGTTACTCTTTTCAAATCATTTGGTATTACAATATGATCATGGATACAGCATTTGTACTTAAGTATGGGGGGACAAAATTAAATTTAAATGCAATTTTTTTAATCAAGAAATAATGATTGTAACTTGGAGATAGGATCTTTTTCATAAAAATATGAGTTCTAAAATACTATGTTCGTAACAAAATAAAATTTTAATCAGAACAGTAGGAGAAAAACACTTTTTAAAGTTGTTAAGGGTAAACATATCGGAGCTTGTGACTGTTCTTACATATTTTTTAGAAGATTTTTCTACAAATGTCCATCGAACATTGAACTTACTGGATCTACATCAAGAATGTCAGCTGATGTCAGCGTCGACGTAACGTTATACCGCGCAAGGTTGATTTCCCTAAGGTTTTCAAAGGTCACATTTTTCATATTATGTTCCGTGGAAAGCAACACTCTTTTCCGAAGCGAAAATCATAATATCACGCCTGTAATCCTCGAAGGGTTAGGCAGTGGTGTACTTATTAGTATCCCTACATTTCGTCAGTTATGCTTCAGTCCCATGTAAGTACGGCGTGCCTATTGCCGTCAACCGGGCACAGATCCGGCCTTCATAGCTGCTACTGAGAAATTCCTGATGGAAAAACTCAATAACACTTTGCCCGAGCTGGGAATCGAATCCAGGACATCACATCCAGGACATCACATTCAGCACTCGCCCTCGCGAGCACTAGACCAATGAGGTTGAAAAATTTAAAATAAAAAAGGCCATTTTATAAAAGTCTTTTCTGTAGTGATGTTTCATGAGACTTCATCATTATAATTATTCATAATGCGAATACACCATTCTGTTACAAAGTTCCGTCACTAGTGATGCGAAAAAAAAGTACATTAAAAAGTTACGCCCTAAAACTCGTTTGCTTTGTCCACTACGACCCAGATAGTAAGTTTGCTAATTAGTACTGGTAGGAAACATGTATGGAACTTCAGCCTCTCCAATGTTAACAAGTTGCCTCTTTTTACTTATGTAAAGTTAAAATTACTGTGCAGTGCATTTTTCGTGCTCTGACTTGGAAGTGGGCTTGAAATATGAATTTTATGAGGAGTCTTTTTAGTGCAGCTGTAATAGGTCATAAATTAAAAAAAGGAAGTTTTAAAAAAAAGAACAAACATCATCAGTGGTTGTGGAAACAGTTCTGTATATAGACATGGCTTGGAAAAGACTGTTACCTGGTTGCCTACCATGAAGTCTTAAAGCAGGAGTAATTCCAGTGTGGGAAAGAGTTGGTGCTAGACAATCTGTATAGCTCTGTCTCTTTCCCACACTGGAATCACTCCTGCTTAAATTTGTCATGGTAACCCCCCTGTTTTTATTTCATGACCGATCATTTCTGTGGAACATGCCTTAAGTATGACATACGAAACTGTGTGTCTTAAGTAGCGCTAGAAACGTTTAGAGTTTGAAGAACAAATTTCCGCGAATCGCAGTCATTGAGTGAAATCTTCTTTCTCATATTTCATGAGCATAAGTTATAAGAAAAGAGAACTGTTATTTCAATAGTTTTAAATTATCAAGCAAGCATTTTTGAAAGAAAATAGAAGCATGTTGTTGTACTATTTTAAAAACAAACAAAAACAATTTACGTAACAAACCAATCATGTCCTGCTGTACGGGGTAGCATTTTCAATTTAAACTGTTTCCCTGCACTCCTAACCGATTCTTACCGCACCACCTATCCCATTCCACCAATATGCAACAGAGCGAGAGAGGTATATATGCTTTCGGGTTGAAATTCAAGTAAATTTACTCGGCACAGCACCACAGCTGGTCTGGGTGTTAGTGCAAAAGCAAAAGTTTAGGGTAAATGCCGTGTGGGGGCGACAGTCTCGTAATTAGACAGTGTACCTAGGAAGAGGGTTGAGAATTTAATCCTTTGTTGAACTGTACATCAGGGCACACTGTTCCGTTAAAGCCTGGTTCAAAAAGGTTCGATTCAATGTATGTTAGGCGAAGTAATGTATTCTTTTTTTGTTGATGGTAGTTGTGTGATGGTTTTTTGCAGCTCGCTTTGTTGGTATTTCGATTTGTAGTCGGATTTCAGAGAATTCGAAAGTAGGTACTTAACAAGATTTTAAGTACATTACTTAGATTCAGGGCGATACAACTTCGAAGTCACATTTTCATAGTTTAAACTCGTTATAACTTTTCCGAATTGAGTTAAAATTAAACATGTTTAAAAAGATAAGTTATGAAATCAGGCATTACTTCGCGAAAAATCCACGACATTCAAAAAACATTGACGCCCGCGCGGTCGTCGAGTCAACACCTCCTGAGGGATACCGAGTCGAGTATAGGTTTGGGTCCATGGCATGTCAATTATTATTGCTTTTCCTGCATATGCATATTTTTACGGGCGAGAGGGCGGTGCTGCATGCTGTATCCTGGATTTTTTTTGCGGAATTAAAACTAAATATTTTGCATAACATCTTTAAAACGGTTGAATCGACCGATCATAGCCCACTTACTGGAGTGTCCAAAATGTCTTTACACTTGCACTTTAGAAGGCTTAAGAAACGCCACAGGTGCCACGATTAACGTGGCAACATACTGGGCCCAAGAATATGTCGTACCATCGATACGACAGAAGAAGAAGAAGGTTTATTGTCTCATGCCTTTTATTCTAGGCTAGCCATAATAAACGATATCAGGTACTTACCTACGTCTTTGGAACATTAAAGTTGTGTCTAGTTATCATCTGCCTAGTCCCTTCCCAAGTATGTTGGGGTCGGTTTCCAGCCTAACAAGATGCAACTGAATACCAGTATTTTACATGGAACGACGGCCTATCTGACCTCTACAACCCAGTTAGTACTGGATAATGCGACACCCCTTGGTAAGACTTGTTGTCAGACTGTCAGGCCTATGCCTAACGGTGACGACTGTCAAAGATCTGAGTTCTGCCTAGTCAGTCCTGTTATCTTCGTTATGGTCATCGAAAAATCACTGGAACCTATCTTCAAATATGGGAAGTGGTTGTGGTATATTCTGTAACAAATAGTAAAAAATAAAACATCTTGAGTCGCATTCAAGACTAGAGATATAATACCAACATTGTGACAGTTTCACGACAAATAAAATAGAAATCTATCAAATGAAACTACGGGAAGAAAACTGCAAGAGCTAAAATAAAAATAATTTATAAAAGTCAACATCCACCACGAAGCTGAACTTTAAACTTAAAACTTTATTTATTTTCACGCGAAAAATCCAGTCAACATTCAAGCAGTATTAGTGGAAAGGATCTCAACGAACAAATGGCCAGTATTTTTGCAACACTCTTTTACAAGACCGTAGTTCGTTGTTTCGGCAAAGATAATGGTACTACTGGTTATAAATCTTATGTAATAGCTTAAAAATAAACAGTCCAGAAACAAATGCTTGCGCTAGTACCTCGAGACGGACGTTCGAAAATTTCAAATTGAATTCTTCGATCCATTGCTTTTTTTTAACTGCCAGTGCTTTTTTACTCTTGAAGGAATCCCGTAATGGATGGTCTATGGTGTTTTGTTTTACGATTTTCCGTTTTGGTAGTGGATCACTTCGTTTGTAAACCAATTGTGTTCTTAATGCTTAGTTTTGGGAGCTTATAATCCTCGTGGCGTGGTAATGAAGCCATTTTGAATAAATCGGCGATTCATGTAACCTGGTAATGTTCTAGTATTTCCGAGTGAGCCGCATTGTATTTTAATGTAACGCCTGGTTATGAAAATTTGTGAATAAAATTTTATTTAAGAATAAAATGTAGGTAAAAATGAGTGAGTACCTACCATTGGTGGTTAGTTTAGTTGTCGATGACTATAGTTTTTTTTTACGAGTTTTCCCTGATTATTTAAATAGAGTCTTAACAGCACGTAGTTATTTTAACTTTTGAGACCTCAAGCCCAAAAAGGGAATATTCTTGAGTCTTTAAAAACCCGAGAAAATTCAAAATAAAACACATTTCTAACTGTTAACACAATTCATACAGTTTCGTGTTTGCCTTTATGTCTTATTCAAACGGCGCGGTTGGCGCAGTGGCTGAGCGATTGCCTGCTGCGTTGCGTGTCGCGGGTTCGATTACCGCACGGAACAAATATTTGTATGGCAAACAGATAGTTGTTCCGGGTCTGGCTGTTTGTGTACGTGAGTTTAAATGTTTGTAAACGCACCGTCCACGATGCAGGAGAAATTCCAAATGTGGGGCAACGTTGTAAAAAAACAAACAACAAAAGGCAAAGACTATATCGATCAATATTATTCACAACATTCTAAAATCCCATAACCCACATTTGCCATGTTAACAAGTTATAAGTAACACGTTTCCTGCATCTATGTGTAACAGCTAGCATTATTTTACTCATCAATAATATCGACAAAAGTCTGGCTGGATACATCCCACATAGCAACAACCGTGTTAAAAAAAGAACAGTTGAAACCCACCGCCACCACGCGTCACATCCGCGCAACTTCCTGACTTGTCTCCGCTCCGTTTAAAAACAAAAGCTGGCTATGAACACACTACCTGACATCCTCATTATAAATGGTGAATACACAGCTTTCGAATTTCCGTAGAAGCTATCATTAGACTCTATCCAAATAGTATTTTTACATAACATAACATCAGGCCTGTAATCCCCAAAAGGACGGGCAGAGGTGTACCTAATAAGAGTTTACCCACATTTCGCCAGCTATGTTTAAGTCCCATCTAATAGGGGGCGAGCCTATTGCCGTGCACCGGGAACAAATCCGGACTCCGTGGCTGCTACTGAGAAATTCCTGATGAAAAAATCCAATTTCACTTTGCCCGACCTGGGAACCTAACACGGGATCTCAGCAGTTGCGCTGGCGACATTATCTTTGCCCGTCGTTGGGGTAGTCAGACGCCCGAACGTCTCATCTTCATTCATCATCATTTCAGCCGAAAGACGTCTACTGCTGGACATAGGCCTCTCCCAAGTGTCGCCACATTGACCGGTCCCGAGCGTCTCGCATCCAGCGGATCCCTGCAACCTTTACCAGGTCATCGGTACACCTAGAGGGAGGCCTTCCAACGCAACGTCTTCCGGTTCGCGGTCACCACTCCAGAAATTTTCGGCCCCATCGGCCATCCGTTCTGCGAGCAATGTGCCCTGCCCACTGCCATTAAAGTTTGGCTATTCTTCGAGCTACGTCGGTAGCCCTGGTTCTCTTGCGGATGTCCTCATTTATGATTTGATCACGCAAGGAAACTCCGAGCATAGCCCTCTCCATTGCCCTTTGGGTGACTTTAAGCCTTCTGATGAGGCCCATTGTGAGCGACCACGTTTCGGTCCCGTATGTAATCACTGGCAACACACACTGGTCATAGACTTTCGTCCCGAACGTCTGCCAACCAGCATTAAAAAAGTGTATCAAGGAACCCATTTATTAGATTGTAGAAGTCAGATAGGCATTCGATTTACGTAAGCTACTTAGCCTACAGTTTCGTTCGGTAAAGACTAGAAGCTGACCCATTTTTGGGAAAAGGATAGGCTGATTGCAACAAAAAATAATATCACTGGGAAATTTACAGTAATGTAAAATCAGACTGCTTTCTTGGCTCAGTGGTTGCAACCGCGACTACTGAGCATGAGGTCCTGGGTTCGATTTCTGGGTCGGGCAAAGTGATATTGGGTTTTTCCACAAAATTTCTAAGTGGCAGCCACGGAGTTAGGATTTCTGCCTGATTGATAGCAATAGGCTTGTCCTTATTAAATGGGACTTAAAAATTACTGGTGAAATGTGGGTGTACTATAAAGTACACTTCTGCCAAACCCTTCGGGGATTACAGGCGTGATGTTATATGTAAAATCAGTGTGAAATAATTTTAAAAGTACTGCAATAGCAATCGAGACAAATAAATCACTCAAATCAATTCAAACCTAACGGACAAAAACATTTTGAGTCAAAAACTTCACCGCTCAAAAATAGTTGAACTCATTATACCATAAGTCTCATCCGAACTCCAAAGTTTTTCGTTTGGAAGCCACGGGCTGCATGCGAAACTTGGCGCACCATCTGCCAGGCTTCTTCGCAAGTAATTATACGTATGTTCAGCTACGTACTCTGCTTATACTTTCGTGTTATTCGGGGTGTTTAAGGATTACATGGAGAAGACATTGCAGGAAGATTGTGATTGTTTAAAGGGTAGATTTTCGCATATACATGGTGGGAGGGACACCGACGCGAAAACGGTAACTACGTATTTAGTACATCATTGCAGATTTTTTTAATTTTTTTAATTAGTACACCAACAGCAGTACACAAGCATTAATGTGAAACGATAAAAATAACATAACAGTGCTGGTATGAATGCCTATTATAGGTATACGCAGCTTTCACCATAAGACAACAACATAAAGTTCTCAAATCTTAATAATACAAAAAAAAAAAAAAAAAACAGAAAACATATTTTACAAAACCGGACCCTAAATTTTTGAAATATACTTGAAAATATGCATGAATGCTGACAAGAAGCCGGGCAAAACATCAGGCACACCCACCATCTCCGAACTCGTCGCTCAGCTCCGCCTCGCAGCCGCCGGGACGCGCCTCAATCGTGAGTGCTGTGTCTCCGATCGCTGCAGTTGCGTCGAGCTCGAGTGACGAGTTTTTCTCACCGCCGTCGACCCCATCACCACCACGACGACGAGGAAGAGGACGGCCACCAGCGGGCCTGTTCGAGGCCAACAGGCCCCGAACAGGGTCCCCGCTGCCGGTGGAAATGTGTCGCGGACTCAGTCCGTTAATGAGAACGTCATGCGCGCATATTATGGGGCTACTGAGGGGGGAAGCAACTTGACTGCGTACCGTGGTCGGATGCTCTCTCTGTTTCAGGTGCTTGAGCCAGGTGTCAGCGTGTCGGCGCAACGGCTGTCGGATCAAGTGCGGGTCATCCAGCGTAACCACATGTTGGATGACACCGTACTTGAGCGACTACGCTTCGATTCACGGAGTAACCTAGTTATACCTGCTTCGCCAATGATTGCGGTACAGCTACAAAATGTATCCAGTGCTCCACCGCGATCCGAACACGATGGTGAAGAAGATGATGACGAAGTTATATCCGTGAGTACCCAGTGCAACGCACAATTGAGGAGCGCTTTGGAGGGTGCATTCCGGGAGTACCGATCCACACCGCCTGAACTTAGGCCACGTCTACCTCGTTTACCTATGCACAAGAAAAACAAGGCGCTGGTGTGTGCTCTAGATTCGCAGCTGTCAAACTACTTTGACAGCAGCAAAGACCTCACCGATACCCACTCAATATTGTACTGTGGAGCTGTAGCGGCATGTCGTGTAGCTCACGTCAAATTTCCTAACAACGACAGAGCTACACGACCAAAATTTGCTGTTCCAGCTTGGCAATGCAGGATTGAGCGGCGTATCGGTGAGGCTAGAGCACTCATCGGCAAGTTAATCTGCTTCAGGGAGGGCAATACTCGACCTAGAGTGATGCGCTTTGTGAAGCGGGCGTTCTCGGGAACTGATGTTAGTTTTCGAGACTACTTAGCCCGCGTCACAGAGCGTATCAACTTCCTGAAGCAGAAGATCTGTGCATGGGCAAGCCGTATTCGTCGGTACAAGCGGCGAGTGGAGCGTTACACTCAGAATCGCACATTCCGAAGTGATGAAAGGTGGGTATATAGGGCTTGGGAACGACCGGACCAAGGTGTGACTGATACGCGTCTACCAGACGATGACGCCATGTGTTCGTTCTGGCGCAACATCTGGTCGGTGCCTGTCAGTCACACTGAGGGTGATTGGACCCGGGAGGTTGAACGAGCGTGTGATACCTGAAATGGGGGCAATTATCATCAGCCCCCAAGATGTAGCTCGTGCAGTCCGTCCGTTGCCTAACTGGAAATCTCCAGGGCCGGATGGACTGCACAACTTCTGGATTAAATGGTTCCAGAGATCACACGTTCGCTTGGCATCACAGTTTCAGTCAGCCTTAGAGTCAGGGTCGCAGCCCCAGTTCTTGACGACAGGAATTACCCACCTGCTCCATAAATCAGGTAGTACTGCGGAACCCAAAAATTATAGACCAATCACTTGTTTACCAACGGTCTATAAAGTTCTTATATCCATTTTGAGAGCTAAAATCAATCATCATATTGATAGTAATTCTATCATGTCTGCCTCTCAGAATGGATGTAGGAATGGGTCCCGCGGTACTAAGGAGCTGCTCCTTATTGATATGGCCATTAGCCAACAGGTTCGCCGCTCCCGAAGGGATCTGTCTACATGTTGGATAGATTACAAGAAGGCCTATGATTCTGTGCCTCATACATGGCTCATGAAGGTGCTGGAGTTGTATAAAGTTGATGCAACTCTGCGTACCTTCTTGATGTCATGTATGGGGCACTGGAGAATGGTCCTTCGCTATCCAGGATGTCGACAGATCCAGGGGAACAGCGAACCGATAAAGATTGAGCGCGGTATATTCCAGGGTGATAGTCTGAGTCCATTGTGGTTTTGTTTAGCCTTGAACCCTCTCAGCACACTGTTGGAGGGTTCAGGTCTAGGCTATCGGTTGAGGAGAGGTGGTCAGGTCATATCTCACCTTCTTTACATGGATGATCTGAAACTCTTTGCCCCCAACAACTTGCAACTGATGAAGCTACTGAAGGTTACGGAAACTTTCAGTAGCGCCATCAGGATGGAATTTGGTGTAGACAAATGTGCAGTCATGCATGTGAAGCGAGGGGAGATTATGGAATCCGTGGGAACTCAACTCTCGGATTCCATACACCTTAGATCCCTCTCCTCAACAGAAACCTACAAGTATTTGGGTATGTCGGAAGCATTAGGTATCAATACTGCCGACATGAAACAATCATTGAGGGACCGCTTCTTTGGCCGCCTGAATAAAGTACTAAGCAGTCTTTTGTCAGGTGGAAACAAGGTGCGTGCCTTCAATGGTTGGGTCATGCCGGTTTTGATGTATTCTTTCGGCATACTCAAATGGACTCAGACGGAACTTGATGCCCTGGATAGGAAGGTCCGCGCACTGCTGACCGCAAATCGAATGCATCACCCGCGGTCGTCGGTGATGAGACTGTATATCCGGCGGAAGTGCGGGGGTCGTGGCTTCTTAAATGCTAAGACTCTGCACAACCGTGAGATATGCAGCCTCAGGGAGTACTTCCTAGAAGTCGACGAAGGGATGCACCGAGATGTGGTCTCAGTGGACAAGGGCCTCACCCCGCTCTCTCTGGCTAACGAGAACTGGCGCAAACCTAGAGTATTAGACACTAATGATCGCAAGGAGGTATGGCAGGGCAAGGAGCTTCACGGAGGCTTTTACCGGGCCCTACATGGACCCGATGTAGACTTCTTAGCGTCCGTATCTTGGCTGCGTTTCGATGACCTATTCGGGGAAACCGAAGGTTTTGTCTGTGCAATAATGGACGAAGTTATGATGACGAATAACTACCGGAAATACATTGTGAAGGATGGCACAGTTGACATATGTCGGGCATGCCACCGTCCGGGAGAATCGATCCGACACATTATTTCTGGGTGTTCTCGTCTGGCTAACGGAGAGTACTTGCATAGACACAACCTCGTTGCCAGGATTATCCACCAGCAACTTGCTTTGAAGTACAACCTTGTGGAATCAGAAGTACCATACTATAAGTATGCGCCCGACCCAGTTCTCGATAATGGTAATATCACGTTGTATTGGGATCGATCTATCATCACTGACAGACTATTGTTGCCAATAAACCTGACATTGTGGTGATAGATCGATTGGAGCGTCGCGCAATGATTGTTGATATAACGGTTCCGCATGACGAGAACCTCGTGAAAGCAGAGAAAGATCAACAATTCAAATATCTAGATCTGGCTCGCGAGGTTGTCGACATGTGGGACGTGAGTACAGCAGTCATTGTGCCGATAGTCGTGTCGGCCAATGGCTTAATAGCCAATAGCCTCGACAAACATCTGAGGAGGCTCTCGCTTGGCAGCTGGATCAAGGGCTTGATTCAGAAAGCAGTACTTCTGGACACGGCGCGTATCGTTAGGAGGTTCCTCTCTCAAGAGCCCTGACCACCGGTATTTCGGACCCTGTTCCCGATACCAGTGGGCTACTATTTTTTATATTTTTAAATGTTTTTTATATTACTTTGTAAAGAAATATTTAAAAATGTAAATTATATGTATAAAATGAATAAAGGAAATAATACAAATTGAATATAATATAAAATTTTCTTAAAACTAAATAAGATGATATGAGTTATGATCATATATGTATTATTATGAGTGTGATATCTAATTGTGTATTGGACCACATAGAAATTTTTCATCGGTAATTTAAAAAAAAATCTTCTGTTCCGTACATTTTGACCGTGTAGGTATTGTACTTTTGTAGGAAACAGCTGTTTTTGGTTTTAATAACCGATGAAAAATTTCTATGTCGAGGGCTCAGAGTGACATACTGATTACGTGGTAACCGTTTTCGCGTCGGTGTCCCTTCTACCCCGTATAGGATGCGATTTCATTGGACTTGGCCTTTTGCTTTGAAAATGTTCTTGAATTAAGAATCATCTTATATCACAAGTAAAAGAAAACACAAGAATTTCAGAAGTGTTACTACTGTTCATGCGGCGTCATGCAGAGTAATATTGTTTTTTTTTGGAATTTCTCTGTAGATGGCACATCGATATACCAGTATCTGTCAAAAAAATACAGGCTTACCTTGTTACATAGTACTTGCCGCATGGGACGCCTGGTTTCATAGATTTTGCTCTCTGGCTTAGTTCTACCTGAACGGACTCCTAGTTTTGCAGTTAGTATAAAAATACTATTTTAATATTTTATGGCATGGATTCACTCCTTATCAAAGCCCATTACTGTGTGCAATAATATGACAAAAAATCGGTCATAACACTGTCGAAATAAATAAATTCACCCTTTTTTACCACCGTTTTCACATTCAATTATCTCAAAACCCATTACCACCACATGTAAAACAGTCTAAAAGTGACACTGAACAAAACACCGCTGATAGAGGTCACAATTTATAGGGACCATTATCGGAACAATTCTTGCATTCGCCACGATTCAGCCAACCAGTCCCCAGAGCCTTTCGGGACAATTGCCGATCTGTGACGAAGATAGCCGAAACACAAATGGACCATAACACATGGCATTTCCTTTGTTCTTTTAAAGTAGGTACAGAAATTGTTTACTCAGCTAAACTGGTTAATAAAGACAAAAATGCTGATGCAGCGATTATTGGGAAGAAATAAGATCTGTTATGATTAAATGGACGGTAGATCTTACAGGATATTGAGCGATGTACTCATAGTTTGCTGACGTAATGAGTTCAGAAGTTCTTATTTTTTTCATGGCTTGGATTTGTTTTGGTGTCCCTAGAATCATAAATCAGCTTTTGGATCAATGTCAAGGTCGGGGTAAAAAGGAACTGAATAAAGGAAAAAGTATTATGAGCAAGAGTTGAGAGGCCTGACAACGTCTTTACGGAGCGAACAATTTTGGTTATCAATGCTCAATCCATTTCTTCAGTTGAATTGATATTTCATGGATTTTTTCTCGCAATATTTCTAACAAGGAAAATATTGTATGTTGTTGTATGCTCGATTTCCTGTATCATAAATTGGAATAGAGATAGAACATACATGTATGTCACAATCAAAACAGTAAAGCAGTCACAAATAAACTTTGACTGCAAAAATCATTTAAACGAACTACTTTAACAATTTGGTATATTAAGTAAAAATTAAATTAATATGTTGATTTCGAAACCTTATTTTGTTATTTTAAGTACTTAAAATTAAAAGATGGCGTTTATTTCAACAAAAGTACTGAAATCAATTGATTTTCATTTCACCTTCAAATGACGTCACACGCTGGGCTGTGATGATACTTTCGGTGTAGTTGTCAAGTGTCAAGGTTGAAGTTTCTATTACAAATTAATAAACGTCCAATTAAGATGTTTTTATCCTGTACCATACGTGACAAAGACATCTAACTCTCCAGCCTCATCTCCGACGTCATCACGAGCAAAAGTTTGGCAATTTACAAAAATTAACTAAACCTTGGAATACAAAAATATTAAACGTGGTTGCTTAAAGTGAACCAATCAAAAAATAAAAATAATTTAAAAAAAAATTACATACCGAGGTATTTTTTGTGACCTTTTTAAAAAAAAAATATTTATTTTGTAGCATTTTTTCTATAAATTAAACTAAGATGTTCCATACAAACTGATTTAATAGGTACAGAAAACGCACTATTTAAAATGAATAACGGTTTTGTATGAAACCATTCAAAATTGCTTTTGACTGATTAACAGTTTTGACTGTAACATATAATACTTCGTGTTATTTTTGTCTGAAGTATTTCTTAGAGCAATCTTATCAACTTCTATAAAAGCTCCCCAACACGGATACACATCCCAACAGTTTATAATATATTCCCCTTTCTTTGCCATTTCTGATTTCCGCAATACATTACACCTTCAGCCGTCGTATCACCAACTTCACCCATATTTTATAAGTTTTCGAGTTTCTTCCAATATAACTTAGTAAGGGAAAGTATATTTTTCGACTCCGTATGCTTTTCTTTTCTTTTTATGTAGATTTTTAATGGTATAGTGGTACTTTAGTGTTGACTTCTAATGGTGTTTTTGATTTTTTTTTATGTTTTATTTTTTATTAAAATCAGAGGTACAATGTATTTATTTATTTAAAACACATACCACTATCATCACAGGATTACCTAATACGATAGTGTGTTATATTGTGTGTTAGTGTTGTGTGTGTTAGTTATGTGTTGGTATGTTCATATGACCTGTAATTTTTTTTAAGTCTTGACTTTAGTGGTCATAAATGAATCTATGTTAAACAATGACTCGTGTATCAATTCAATGCATTTTTTAAATAAAAATTTCTCCTAAATCGTCGGTGCGTTTACAAACATTCAAACTCACATACACAAAAAGGTGGATCATACAAATATTTGTTCCGTGCGGGGATCGAACCCGCGACACGCATCGCAGCAGCCAATCCCTCAGCCACTGCGCCAACCGTGCCACATTCACTGATAATGTTTCCACGTCTACTAAAAGGTACATTGTAGTACAAGAATCAATCTTTCTATACCTAAACTCTAAACCCTTTAATTACTTTGCAATAATGCGGAAGAATGTTGCCTCAGTAATATCCCGAGTGATGAGAAGCAGCACCAGCATTCTAAAGGTGTTTGCAGAGAGGCTAGATGGGTCTACAATGGGAATATGATAGTGATATTCTTTTTTCTTTTAATGTTCCTGCATGTTACTAATATAGTTTTTAATTAAGATGTAATACTAACACACTATGGGTCTTGATGCCTGACAATAAAATATTTTTTTATTTTATTTAATGATATACATATAATTTAGATAATTCAGCTTCTTGCTACGACAATTCATGACAACGACAATTAATTTTACATCGCAAAATGTTTCGGGTTACAATACTGTCACAGTGACTAATCGAAACTCATCACAGAATACTGAATTTGTAAGCAAAGTTTCCGCTGTTACGTAATTCTAACACGTGTTCCTTGCCACGTGTAGGTCACATGAGCTAAGGGCCTTGACATCTCGTAGGCTGCTGTTAGAACCAATTGCTTAGGTACCGGAGATGTGTAGGTGTACCGTGATTCAGTCTACAGCTAGAGGTAAAACTAACAATGAATGACTGTTAGTTTTATTTACGGAACCCTTATAGGATCACTCGCGTGTCTGTCTGTCTGTTCGTCTGTCACAACCAAATTCCTCCGAATCTACTGGACCGATTGAGTTGAAATTTGGTACACTTATGTGAGCTGGTGACCCTAAGGCGGACGTGTGACGTAAATTAATGAATTTTAAACATCTTCAAACACTTTTGGAGCTCAATCAAAAAAAGTTTTGCAAACTATATCGTGTTACATATCAAATGAAAAGGTTTATTGTTAGTATTTTAAATATTTTTTTTTTTATAATTAAGTTTTAAGTTAATTAAGTTTTGAAGTTATTTAAGAAAATAGGCGAAAATTGACTCTTAACTCCAAAACTACAGGGCCGAAAGTTTTGAAACAAAAAATACAAAAGTAGTTCTTTGCCTATAGATTACAGGAAAACCTATAACAAGAAATAAAATAAAAATTAAAGGGGGTCGCCTACTACGATGGAACGGAATCCTTGTTACGCGATTCTGACTCGCGCTTGGCTGGTTTTTTTACGTTATTTTACAATTGCTGCTTGCTAGTATTTTTTTAAATGAGCTACGAGCATGGCTCACTTAAGTGACTGCTAAAATGAATTTAGCAGCCGTTTTATTTTTATGTTTATGTGCACACAAAACACATACTAGCGTCCTTTAACTAAAAGGCCGTTTAGCCCAAAAAGTTATTTTTGAGATAATGCCAAAAAAGCTCGAATCGTTCTTTCTTAAAAACAATGACACTTAGGTTAATGATAGTTGAATGGCGCAGCATGTCTTCTTCTTTCACACATCTCTATAACTCGTCATCCATCAAAGCCCAACCGATTACAAAAAAAAAAAACTATTCAGTCACCAGTACTCACCAGTGCCACTCTTAGACTCCTCCTTATGTTCTCATTTCGTTTACATTACACCTGTCATATCCCTTAGTATTTTTATCTCAGCCACATGCAGCTGCCTGTTATTCATCCCTTTTATGGCCCAACATGCTGATAATAGAATGTCGATATATTTGATGATTTATTTATTTACCGCCGCGAACCGGAACACTTTGCGTTGGAAGGCCTCCCTTTACTTTGCGTTGGGTGGACCGATGACCTGGTGAAGGTTGCAGGGATCCGCTGGATGCGAGTCGCAAGGGACCGGGCAATGTCCCCGACCCTTGGGGGAGGCCTATGTCCAGCAGTGGACGTCTTTCGGCTGAAATGATGATGATGATTTATTTGGTACATTCTCACAACACTTATATCCTTTATATCCCAAAATATCCTCGAATATATTATCAAAAACGTATTATCCATTCATATTGAACTTCTAAAAACAGAATTCCCAGAATAATTCCTGTTTTCATGTGGAAAGTCAATCACAGCGCAAATTATTCGAGTCGGCCATTATATTCGTGAATCTATTCTTGTAATATCAGGATGGCGAGCACGTAGTGTCACCGAGCGACGAGGACTCGGGTCAATTTCCTTTAAAGGGACGTCCACATGGATAGTGTAGATGGAGTAGTTATTTTTATAAGACTACTAACTTATGCCCGCGACTTCGCCCGCGTGCATTTCGGTAATGTCCCACGGGATCGTACTACCGGAATAAAAAGTATCTCTTTATTAATTCAGGTTATAAACTATCTGTGTGCCAAATTTCATCCAAATGCAGTCAGTAGTTTTTGCGTGAAAGAGTATCAAACATCCATCCATCCTTACAAACTTTCGCTTTTATAATATCGGTAGAAAGTAGGATTTTGCTATGTGGTGGCACTAGAATGTGGCAAGAGATAAAATATGTAGGGTTAAACTATTTTTATAAAGTTTTGGCAAACGTCAAAATAATCAAATTACCAGCAGTTGCGTGCAACTTTGATTGCGATCTAGGATTAAAAGAAGCCTTTGTTCTACCAGCTAATTTTGTAGCAATCGATTCAATGGTTTAGGTGCACAGAAGAGATAAACAGAAGTTATTATGGTTTAGGTGTGTCCAAGTATTATATAGACAGATTTTCGCATTTATAATGTTAGTATGGATTGGTTTCTTTTATGTTCAGGTTCGATTAAATAAATTGCCTTTCAAACTAAAACGAGTACAGGTTCTTTCCTTAATCTTACAACTGTTATAAATGTGAAAATTTGGATAGATGGATCTTTGTTACTCAGCCACGCCAGAACGGCTGAACGAATCTGGACGAAAGGCACAGAGACAGATTATAGTCTGGAATAGCACATAGACTACTTTTTTTTCTCACACATTCAAGTTTTCCACGCGAAAGTCGCGGGCAACAGCCAGAAATTATATAATAGAGTGCACTATGTAGTTGTAATGTTGTAAAAAATCTCATAATGAATACCATAAAACTAAATATATTTAGTGAAAATGTCTTTAGTAGCGTTAGCTGCTCTAATTCAGCATCTCCTAGGCATCCTACGTAGATTACCGCTCCACTGCATAAACACAGCAAAAGATTTTATTTTCAACTCCATCTTGAAATGTCTTTAGTCGCGTTAGCTGCTCTAATTCAGCATCTCCTAGGCATCCTACGTAGATTACCGCTCCACTGCATAAACACAGCAAAAGATTTTATTTTCAACTCCATCTTGAAATGTCTTTAGTCGCGTTAGCTGCTCTAATTCAGCATCTCCTAGGCATCCTACGTAGATTACCGCTCCACTGCATAAACACAGCAAAAGATTTTATTTTCAACTCCATCTTGAAATGTCTTTAGTCGCGTTAGCTGCTCTAATTCAGCATCTCCTAGGCATCCTACGTAGATTACCGCTCCACTGCATAAACACAGCAAAAGATTTTATTTTCAACTCCATCTTGAAATGTCTTTAGTCGCGTTAGCTGCTCTAATTCAGCATCTCCTAGGCATCCTACGTAGATTACCGCTCCACTGCATAAACACAGCAAAAGATTTTATTTTCAACTCCATCTTGAAATGTCTTTAGTCGCGTTAGCTGCTCTAATTCAGCATCTCCTAGGCATCCTACGTAGATTACCGCTTCACTGCATAAACACAGCAAAAGATTTTATTTTCAACTCCATCTTGAAATGTCTTTAGTCGCGTTAGCTGCTCTAATTCAGCATCTCCTAGGCATCCTACGTAGATTACCGCTCCACTGCATAAACACAGCAAAAGATTTTATTTTCAACTCCATCTTGAAATGTCTTTAGTCGCGTTAGCTGCTCTAATTCAGCATCTCCTAGGCATCCTACGTAGATTACCGCTCCACTGCATAAACACAGCAAAAGATTTTATTTTCAACTCCATCTTGAAATGTCTTTAGTCGCGTTAGCTGCTCTAATTCAGCATCTCCTAGGCATCCTACGTAGATTACCGCTCCACTGCATAAACACAGCAAAAGATTTTATTTTCAACTCCATCTTGAAATGTCTTTAGTCGCGTTAGCTGCTCTAATTCAGCATCTCCTAGGCATCCTACGTAGATTACCGCTCCACTGCATAAACACAGCAAAAGATTTTATTTTCAACTCCATCTTGAAATGTCTTTAGTCGCGTTAGCTGCTCTAATTCAGCATCTCCTAGGCATCCTACGTAGATTACCGCTCCACTGCATAAACACAGCAAAAGATTTTATTTTCAACTCCATCTTGAAATGTCTTTAGTCGCGTTAGCTGCTCTAATTCAGCATCTCCTAAGCATCCTACGTAGATTACCGCTCCACTGCATAAACACAGCAAAAGATTTCATTTTCAACTTTATCTTGAATACTCAAAAAGTGCTTACATTAAAAGTCAAATCCTTACCTCTAAAACACTGCATTATAAAGTCTAAGTACAAAACAACGCAGTCTACCACTCTTAGGTCCTTTCCTTCATCTTGTTCCTTGAACGCTTGAGAGTTCACAAATGTGACCTCAGCTTTAGAACTGAGAGTTGAGACAGGCAAGCGATTACTGCGATGTGAATGTGTGTCAACAGTCGGAAAAGCTTTAACAAAGACGTGAGCCAAAGGACTCATCAGCAAACCAATTTAGTTTCGCCCTTTTGATTTGGACATCAAAGTTTCTTGAGGTTTCCGAGTTTCGGGTTTTCCGGGATGAAATGGATAAATGTTGTGTGTGACGGGCTTAGGAATGTTAACGTTGTTTTTTGTTATTTATCGGTAGTGTGTAGTATGGGGAGCTCGTGGCCAAATAGTAACAGATGCTCGGGTCGATCTTTCGTTTAAGCCGCGCTTGCCTATGTTGGTCCGTGGATGGGTGACCATCCATTACATACCGAGTTTCCTCCGTGCTTCCGAAAGCACGTTAAGCCGTTGGTACCGGTTGTCATTTGTAGATCTTTGACAGTCGTTATAGGTAGCTAGTAGCCCGAAAGTCTGACAACCAGTCTTACCAAGGGGTATCGTATTACCCAGTACTAACTGGGTTGTGGAGGTCAGATAGGCAGTCGCTCCATGTAAAATACTGGTATTCAGCTGCATCCGGTGAGACTGGAAGCCAACCCCACAATAGTTGCCAATGATGATGATGATGTATATTATTTATTGACTTTGAAGTAGAGTTGGGCAGAAAATTTGGCTAGATGTGGTGATGGCAGGTGGAGTAAAGCTCTCGCTGAATAGTTACTCGGAAACGGTAGAAGGATTGTTGGCAGACAAACAGCCAGACGGGTGGATCATTTTCAAAAGTTCGCAGGTTAGACCTGGTTGAGATCCTCACGGAATCATGACGCAAAAGAGAGGAGGTCTATTAACTCAGACTGAAACATGAGCGAATTAATTTGCCTTCAAATACCTTACTGCTGTCATATTTTGTGTAATTAATTCTTGAAATGAGGTTTTCAAAACAAAATTAGTTCATGCGGTCCAACAAAAACGACAGAAATGTATTCTTCGTATAAATCTCAATACAAAAACTTGACAGAACGAAATATAAATTTGTTTTTCAATCAAAGATATCAAATAAAGCTCACAAAAAAAAAATGATTCAACGCAATTTTATAAAATAGAACTAAGCAATTAAGAAATAAAAAGCAATGTAAGAAACTCCTAATAAAGAAAACGAGATTTAATAAAAACGTTTTCTTTTGTCGCCTTCGCCGTATTAAAAATGGCGTCATGTAAGAGCGAAAAATTAATAAAAAACTTTGGTCTAATCGCAGAAATTATAAATTAAACTAGCGAATGGGACCAGTGAGCGCATGGCACACTCTGAATAAACCAGGAGATCTTTGCAATTTGCGGACAAAAACCGCTCTACGCGACTTGAATATAAAGCAGGCCGTTTTTAATTATTTTCCTGGGCATTTTTATACGTAATTATTAATGTGGTGTCTGGCAATACAGAATATATGGCGAAATGTTTTTTTGTACATAATATGTTTCTTGATGTATCTTTTATTAATTTCTGTACTCGACGCTACGATTGAGTAGGTCTTTATAAGCGGCGATCTCTCGCGTCCGGCCCTGGTTCAAGCCATGGTCCGGAGCGAGAGGGAATGGGAAGCCGTCACCTCCTTTTGCGAAGCAGTCATGCTAGTAAAGGAGGTGGCCAGAGAGGGAAAGAACCTCACGTCCCAGCCGCCGCGGGAGACGCCCTGGGCGTCGGGGGTCACGTGGTGGCTCCCGGCCACCGTAGGCGCGGGCCTGTGGATGGCGAGTTATGGGCTAGCTCGCCGTCCGGCCGTCTTATGACGACAGGCCGTGTCGACGGCGCGTTCGTGTTCCACGCGCGCCTCAAAGAGATGTCAGCAAACAAGTAGGGGTCCGCAAGGGCCGATGCCTGCCAGGGCTGCGGGACTGTTCGAAAGAGATACCGTGGCCCTGGAACACAAAGGGCAAAGAAGGAACATGGATGGGTTTTAGTCAGTACAAGTCTCACACTCCCTTCCGCTCCGCCCAGAGTGGGGGGTCATTTGATGATTTCACATCAGAAAAAAGAAAAAATAGGCGGGGCCTTTTTTTTTTTTTTTTTTTTTTCTCCGGGCCACGGTATCTCTTTCGAACAGTCCCGCAGCCCTGGCAGGCATCGGCCCATGCGGACCCCTACTTGATTGCTGACATCTCTTTGAGGCGCGCGTGGAACACGAACGCGCCGTCGACACAGCCTGTCGTCATAAGACGGCCGGACGGCGAGCTAGCCCATAACTCGCCGTCCCCAGGCCAGCGCCTACGGTGGTCGGAAGCCACCACGTGACCCCCGACGCCCAGGGCGTCTCCCGCGGCGGCTGGGACGTGAGGTTCTTTCCCTCTCACGTCCTGCCACCTCCTTCACTAGCATGACTGCTTCGCAGAAGGAGGTGACGGCTTCCCATTCTCTCTCGCTCCGGCCCATGGCTTGAACCAAGGCCGGACGCGAGAGATTGCCGCCGCCAATCGCCGCTATGAGGACACGGCGGTGCTCCGCCCAAGCGGGGCAGACCTCCACGGTGTGTTCCACCGTGTCCTCCGGACGATCCTCGCAGTGGAAACACCCGGGCGTTTCCTCCCGCCCGATTCGGTGCAGGAACCTCCCGAAACAACCGTGTCCGGTGAGGACCTGCGTCAGACGGTAGGTGAGGGCGCCGTGGCGCCTCTCTAGCCACTCCTCAAAGAGGGGACTTATCGCCTCTATGGTGGCGTGCCCTGCACGGGGTTGCGACAGTCGCTCTCTCCATGTCGCCATGAGATCACGCCGGAGGTCTGTCCGCTGAGCGGTAATTTGTCGCGGCAGCGGAGTTTCCCCCCTAAATAGTGCTTCCGCGCGCCATTCATGCAGGCGCGCGAGGACTATCGCCTCCAGATCCCATGGCGGCAATCCGGCAAGGAGGCTAGCCGCCTCGATAGGCGGGGCCTTAGAGATATGAATAAGATCAAGCCTGCAGAACTTGAGACAGTTATTATTTTATTTATTTCAGAAAGAAAGAAAGAAAACATATTTATTTGGCCCATGCCACAAGAGCACACAAAAAACAAAAAAAAAATTTAAAAAATCTTACACAATAAAAAGGTTAAAACTAAATAGAAAAAAAGAAATAATATTGTGTCTCACGGTTGCGCCAAATAGGCTCAGTTCATCAAACTGCCGAGCAGTTAGTGCCCGACGCTGGTTTTCAACTGGACCTGAGATGATGATGTGACAGACATAAAACAGTTTTGTTTCTAATCTCTTTCATGTACAATAGTGGTGCATAGGCGGACTTAATGCCACAAGGCATTCTTTCTTAAACCTTTAGGTTATATAGGACATTGTGATAGGGTACAAAATAATATCTAAAAAATTACTTCTTGTTTTCGAAAATTTATATACTAGCAACCATAGTAGCAACCATGCTAGTTATAGCAACCCTCTTCATAAATTCTAAAAGTGAACACAAATAAAAAAACTTTTTGCGTTTGATTCAGTTTTTTTTGCCAGCGACTTCTGAAGCTGAAGTTATTTTTGACTTTTTTGTTTTTGAAGTCGGTTTTAATTTTTTGCAAAAGTTTTTTTTTTATTTTACAATTTTAAATTGAAATATCCTATACAAATATTTGCGCACTACTCCAATGAGACAGCGAGGTTTCGGAATAAACGAAAATATCATCGATGTATGAATATAATTATCGGTGAATACACAAGAAAAAAAAACGACGAATTGATTCCTTTTTGAAGTCGGTTAAAAATCCACACTTAAAAAAAAAGAAAACATAAAATTAGAGACACTGGTTAGTAACTGTGGCTTTACAACAATTACTTTGATCCAACAAAACTTTGTAGGCCTGAAAACAAGTCCCTCATCAACAAAACACTAGTTAACAAACGCAAACAAAGCCAAACTATGGCGTTTTATGGAAACATTTTCTGCTATTAAGACGAACCAAACAACGGTAAATTGGCCATTTCAAAATTCCGAATAAGCGCCCATAATTATAGTTTAAAGTTCTACCCTCTATAATTTCTCGTTAACCCAGAACTGTTTATATTCTGATTTTGTGAATTACTGCAAAATCTAGTTTTGTTGAAATCTGAAACTGTGAAAATAACATCATGGTTGCAATTACTGTGTTAATGTTCATATTAAAGTAATCAGACTGCCTATTTTTTTTTTCATTTATTCAATAACAATTACATTGTGTCTGAATGTTACATTAAAAAAACAAAAGATAAATAGCCAAAGAAAAAAAAACACATAAATAGATTAATAAGAAATTGGTCCAGTGGTCGCAATCGCGACTGCTGAGCGTGAGGGTTTGATTCCCGTGGTGACATGGTTTGTTGGATTTGTTCTCGGTTGATGGCTATAGGCTCACCCCATCACATGGGACTTAAATATAACTGGCGAAATGTTGATGTACTATTTATTATGTACACATTTTTTTTTCTGGTGGTAAGTCATCAATTGCCTCCCCTCCCCCCACTCTGGGCAGAGCGGAAGGGAGTGTCAGACTTGTACTGACTAAAACCCATCCATGTTCCTTCTTTGCCCTTTGTGTTCCAGGGCCACGGTATCTCTTTCGTACAGTCCCGCAGCCCTGGATTATGTACACCTTTGCCTAACCTTTCTGGGATTGCATGCGTGATGTCATGTTTAAAGTAATCAGAATGTAAATAACTAAATACTGGGAAAATGGCTCACTGGTGAAAAAAGGTAAAATGCGGCCAGAACCTAGTGTAGACGCATGGAATGCATTCTATGATCACGCTGCTTCACAAGCATAGCCTTTTCAAGCGACTTTTAATAAAGGAGGAGATTTGTTTTATTTACTTTTTCGCCACCGAACACCACAGACTTCTGAAAATAAAGTAATTTTAGACAATTTTTGTGGCAGTCGATTTTTTTTTTTTGCAAAAAAGTTTTTTTTTTATTAACATGAAACATCATCATTAGGGACTATTAAACTAACGTGGTGCCTGGAGTAGAAATGAACACGTACAAGTTACCGGATTTAAAAAAAAAAAACGATATGAAACATTGTATACTCGTAATATGACGTATATTACGAGTATACAATCTAAGGCTACTTATGAGACAATTTTACACAATACTCAACATAATTGACAGGTTAACGGCTAAGCACGATATGTTTATAAAACACTGCCAAAAACTTCTTGCCTATAGGCCTCAAAGTCCTTTAAGTTCAAAGAAACTGCAGAAACAAAAATAATTCTTTCTACGAGTGCACGAAGAGCTAGAATAATAAAATCGCTACGTTGCAATCTCTGTTCTGCAACGTGACAGGTGCTCGTCCCATAATGTATGTAGATTATTTCTTCTAGTCCATGCTTACGACTGCACAGCGAGATAAAGTCAATTTATGTTTTGCTCTCTTTTCCTCGCTGATTTTCTTTAATAATTTGATTGTCGCCGTCAGTCTTGATTTTCTTGTCTTACTCGCGCATTTTACTGTTGTGAAGATTAGTTCTTGCTTCTAGCTTTTGTTTCGAAATTCAAATAAGAATGAATTCCATTTTGTTTAAAAACAAGGCCACCGTTAGATGGTAGGTTCAGCTAACTTTCTTTGGTACAATTCTTTTATGAACATTCGTTAACAAGGTCAACGCATTTTAATAATCTTAAAACCCAAAGCTGGGCTCCAAATCAATCCTAAATACATTTAAAGAATCATACAGTGTTTTGAGAATAGAATATTTTTATGACCATAGTTTCATACAAACGAAGGACGCGTGTAGATGGAACAGAAATATCAGTTTATACGTTACTGTTATCATAGAAAACTATGAGTAAGTTGTTTAATCATCTAAGTTCTACTACTTTACAGGTTTTGACTACCGTCATTATACTTTTTTCCTTATCCCAATTTAATAGCGGTTAGTGACGCATAAATTTATTTATTTACTCAAAACAAGGCATAGTAGTATACGTTAAATATACAGTTTTACAAAAAAAGTACTATGTACAAACGTGTGGGTGAGCACTGCTCTCATAGCTAGGTTATGAAAACCTGTGTTAAGGAGTAAGCATATTTTCTTCTTCCTTACTTCAGTCTTCTCTTACTTATATTGAAGACGACAAAACAACACGTGCACGGTGCTGTAATTTCCAATCTCAACATCAAATAAAGCGGTTCCCGAACACAATTGCATTTTCCAACTACTTTACACAGTGCGCACACGTACCAATTTTATAACGGCAAAACAATAAGTTTTTAATTTTCCAACACCGTGTCGTCACGTTTTCGCAACCTGTGCCATCGTGTGTAGGAAAAGAGGAAAATCACTTTGCAATGAAGTTAGATGCGCGCAAATAGCACCAGTGGACCGTAAAATTAGTTCTGAGTTTTCTTGAGATGTGTTTTCACTTGGTGTTCTGCGAGCAAACATTCGTAGGCACAAGAAAAAAATACGTTGGTTCGTCTGATTGCGCTCTTTGTAATAACCGGACATCAATATATTCCCTTCACACCATGTCCGGGTCGGCAAATCCTAGTATTCAATTTCACTCACCATAAAAAAATAATAATTAAAGTAATAATATAGAATGTAAACGGACCCTCCAAAAGCTGTCAATCAAGCATTATGTACATCAAACTAAGTAACTTTCGCAAAAATTATTTCTGTGAAACTACTTTTTTTTTGTGGGTGTAAAATCACTTTTTATGGTAAGAGTCAATGTAACGCACTCAAAACATTGTGCTGATGGATTGATTGAATAGTACGGGAGTCGTGGAGGTGTTTAAAGTAAAAATATTACATTAAAAACATATATTTAAACAAAAATTTGAGAAAAAGTTGGAACTTTAACCTTAAATATCTCCGCGACTAGAAGGTTCCCAGGTATGGTCTAGAACAAAATAATTATCGCAATGACAGGGAGAACAAGTCTAACGAATAAGTCTAGTCTGTTAGTTCCTAACGAAGCCGAAAGGCGTCGATAGGACTACAAATAAAGGGTCTTCTTACACACTTTATTTTTTTTTATGACGAATCGAAATAGTGAGTTTCGGGCATAACTCCATCGAAGCATAACAGAAAAGAGAATAAGTAAGAATTCAACCAAATAGTTTGAACAAAAATGATTCAAAGTAAATGCTTTGAACAAATGCTCAGCAAAGTGGGTAGCAACAAAGCTGTAGTAGAAACATAATTATGTTTTAAACGAACACAGAAGAGCTGTCAGCTAATCAGGACAAACGTGCGTTCAGAATGCTCAATGTGAAGGCTCCTTTACGCGAACACTATGAAATGTAAACTCCGTTGGCTTTTTGAATTTTCCAATAATTTTAAATTAGGTCTGGAATATAAAGTCTGGTGACCTGTGAGGAACTTTGTTAACTTTTTGTAATTTTGTTTTAAAACTAGAACAGTTGTGTTCAATATTGTTTTCAGAGTTTTTTACCGATCGATGCTAACTAGGTGACAAAAATTAAACGGTTTCTTCTTACTCCACCCTAGGCCGCATCATCGCTTCACATCAAGCGACTAGCTGCCAAACGCGAGTCTATTGAGTTTTAAAAAAAAAACCAATTATTAAGTCAGATCGAAAAAAGAAAATTCGAAGACCTGTGACATCTACCAACCCGCACTGGGCCCGCGAGGTGGATTGTAGCCCATTCCCTCTCATAGAGAGGAGCCGAGTGTCCCAGCAGTGTGAACATTATATGCTGATTATGCTTATGCTAAGTCAGATCTGCTCGTAGAAGATGTCAGGACGAGTTGGACAAAATCAACGATCAGTGGCCAATTAGCTCTGGATCGAGCTGGAAGCTGGAAGCCATAGAAGACCTTTGCCCAGCAGTGGATTGCTGTAGGCTAACAGTAACAGTATTCAGACCGAATTAAATATTTATACTTATTGTCGGGCCTACGCTGTCCCTCCATTCTTAAGTACTAATGCTGTAACATGATAATAATATTGTAATACCAAATGATTTTTTTTTTAAAAGCGTAACCATGGAATTTCTTGCCGGTAATTCTCTATAGAAAATGACCAACCCGAACCGTACACCTTTTCGACGTTTTAAATGCTATGTGATAAATTATTTTGATTTTAAATTCTAATCTGAAATTAAATCGATTAAAAGACTTGGACCTTATTTCGTTTATTTCGTTTGTAAGGACGATTATTTTGGTCCACTTAGCAAAACATTTAGTGGTACAGACCTGCCTACTTCACTTTCTCAAATACGCAATGCGGATCTTCAAATATTTTTTTTATGTCTCCTAATATATTAATAGTAAGTTAAAGGCATTTCATTTCTTTATGAAATTTAGGCTAAGTCTTTTATACGGATCAAGCATATTTTGTTTATTTTTTTTCTCAGTAATAGCAAATACAAACTATGTAAAAAAAATCACTTAATAAGTACAGAATGTTAAGAAACTCCGATTAAAAGCCAAATAAATACAAGAAAAAAAAATAACGCCGAAACAAAGCGAAATAGAAAAAGACTTCACCTCGTTCGCACAAACAATATTTTTTAAAAGAAAAATTATGTGAAGGTCTGATGTGACACGAATGCTTGGACTATTACTCAAGGTGTCATCTCGTTTCGGGCTAGGAAACGGGAGTGACGCTTGTTTTCCTCCTCCTTGAAGGTTGGTGCAAGTTAGAACCGGAAAGCGAGCGTATTTTTTTAACTATTTTCCTGTGTTTTTTTTTTTTTAACAAATTGATCTTAGCAATGTCAAGATTGCAGAGTGCGGTGATGGTAGGTGGAGTAAACCTGTGACCGAGTGACGTCCTAGGACTGGCGAGATGGCAAGACCACGTTGTTGTCATCGCGGGAATATCCTGGAAGAGGCTGGCACAAGAACGTAGAGCTTGACACAAGCAACTCTTTGCTTGTGTCCAGCTTCACGTTCTTGTGCCAATAAGCCTATACCCAGCAGTGGGTGTAGTTGGGCTGTGGATGATGATTACAAAGTTTCATAAACATTAAAATTTAATTACCCAACATTAATTAGATACATAAAGGATTCAATATAATAATTGTCGTTTAATAAACACTCACCTCCACTGATATACGCCGTACCATTGCAATAGTAAAAACACAGTGTCTGATGTAGTATAGAAAGCCCAACCACAATTTACTCAAATGATTTTATCCATGAAACTTAGCTCACTATCTGTCTCATTTTTGTATCTGTCATAAAATACAAAACCAGCCTTCGTGATGCGCGTCTAAATCATCTCGCCACCGTTTTCTGGGCCAGCCCGGCGGCGCCGTCCATCCTCAGGCACCAATCGTGTTGAGATCTTTGCCCATCGGTCGTTATGCATGCGGCTCACGTGACAAAATTTGTGGTTATAAAACTCGTTATTTACTTGATGACTCATCCGGAGCAATGGTAATGGCACTATTTCAAAAATTAACTGCATAACCGTGACGCAAACATAATCCTTATTTTATGTTAGTTTTTTTTAATACCTTGCTTACAATAACTATGCCAAATAAACATTTTATTATAAATCGCTTCACTCTACAAACTTGGACCACATTGTTTCCGACAAAACGAAGGTATCTCGAGTTGTTACTTCGATGGTACAAATTAACTGACGGGTATTTTATGGCTAGAACACTTTTACGATTACACTTGGGCACTTTACTTTTGTAATTTTTTTCATTTGAATTGAGGAAAATACCTGGCGGCGTCGTAGTATTTTCTTTTATTAACTGTAGTCACAGGAATCGAGGTAGGATCGGTGCTTATAACCGCTCCATTGATGTAACAATCCGTTTTTACCTGACTTTTACGGAACGTAAGTTATGTTTTTCTCTCGGGTTTTTTTTTGTATGCCGATGTATATCGGACCGCAAACTTCATGATTGTATAGTGGAGCTCTTATAAATGTAACTGCGAAAAGAGTTTGTGCTTTTAATTGGACAAGATTCAGTATTCTGAGAAAATTGCTTGATAGATGACGAGGCAAGTCGAAGTATATTGTCATAGGATTCCTCGTAATGAATCCACAAATACTACCTGAGGAAAAAAACCGGCCAAGCGCGAGCCTATGAAAGGTATTATCGTAGTAGGGGATTCCCTTTATTTTTTTTTATTTGTTGTTATAACGGCAACAGAAATATACATTCTGTGAAAATTTTACCTATTACGAATCATGAGATATAGCCCGCTGACAAACATAATATGGACGGATGGACAGCGGTGGCTTAGAAATAGGGTCCCGTTAGTTACCCTTCGGGTACGGATGGAACCCAAAAAAAAATATGAAACTCATGCTCGTTCACAAACACTAAACGTCATCTTAATGAATGCCTAGATAAAAAGTTGCAGTTGAATTTTCAATGGTCAACTTAGCGCTTTGAGTTGATAATTTTATTTTATTTATTTATCAAAAACACTACTAACATTACAGAAAAATCCTAATGCGTTAGCGTGGTCCTTAATTAAACTATCTTATTAACTATGTTAAATAACATAACACTAAAATAAATTGATCCTGTCAGCAGTACCATTTAGTGCGTGCAAGGCGCGTGTCAGTGGCGCTTTGCTGAGCAAGTTGGTTCATGCGCGAGGCACTGCAAGTAATCGTGGCTTCCGGCGCCACAGTACATAATTGTCAGGCACATTTAGACATATCTCCCTCAAAACACCGGAATTATAGGTCTTACCACGTAATAGTTTGAATACATATGTGGTTATCGCTAGGTCCCTCCTTGTCTCGAGTTTGTTGTACCCGACCATACCGATAACGAATACGGTTGGATACATCAACGGATAGAAGAAATAGACACCGTAAAGTTTCATGTATAAAAATCTGGTGAATTTATTTTGTATGCGCTCCAACATGAGACTATATTTAGTCTCGTGCGGAGCCCATATGACAGCATTATACTCAAGCTAATAATAATAATAGTACTTTTGGACACGGCGCGTATCGTTAGGAGGTTCCTCTCTCAAGAGCCCTGACCACCGGTATTTCGGACCCTGTTCCCGATACCGGTGGGCTACTATTTTTTATATTTTTAAATGTTTTTTTTTTATATTACTTTGTATAGAAATATTTAAAAATGTAAATTATATGTATAAAAATAAATAAAGGAAATAAATAATAATAAAAATCTTTATTTATCTCCACAAATTATATATCAACGCTTTAGCTGAGTTCTTATAAGCGCATTATACAACGCGCCAATCGCTTTTATATTTGTAAAACCTGATGCCCGTCGAAGAACGACACCCAGACTTCTGTATGATTTCTCACAAACATTTACAATATGGTCACGAAATGTTAACTCAGTGTTCAGACGTAATCGAACAGTGCAGTTTATTTAAGGCTATTATTGCAGTGTCAATGACAAAGACCAAATATCCTTATATAAACACCTTTGCTGAGAAATAGGTTACTTAGCAATTTGAAGGTTGGTAATAAACTATAGCAACAGGAAATGTTGTAGGTGATTCCATGACGCATCACTTCCACAATATTGCAAGCTATATTCCACTCCTTTATAGTTCAGGGTATCGAGGAAACTACTGTTCTCGGTATGCAAGTAGTACCTGGATTTTGTCTTATGCAATACTTGTTTGTATTAATACTATATATCTATTTTTTAATATAGAATTTAAGCATAGCTGCTATTTTGAAAAAAATATGGCGGAAAGTTAGCCAGGCTAAAATATAAAAAAAAAAACTCTTTTTGTCAGTATTTTTACATTCATGCCCAAAAGTTACGAGTACGATTACAGTTTTATTTTTTTATTTTTGTTATTTAGAACTTTATCGTAATACGGATAAAATTAAAAATACAAAACTGAGGAAACAAAAAAAAATAAGTGCTATAGAAAAATTATCAAAGGTCAGACTCCTATTCATAGCTTCTTTAGAACTAAACCAGAAATAGAACACGACTGGCAATTCTACTTTAAACCTAAAAGAAAACTTTTCTTCGGTTCAAAACAAAAGAATAGCGCAATGAATATTCCAGAATTAAAAACTCCCAGGCATTCAGATACTATTCAGATATTATATAATAGTGTGACCCGTATGTTCTTATAATATCGAATTAACGCTGGCATGTTGTAAAGAAAAAGGAAATAAAAAATAAGGTTTCAATTTGAATAAAAAAAGTTGAGACAGCCTAGGTGTTCGTCAAAGTGTGACAATGTAAATTTATAATTTTCTTTACAATAATTAACTGAATTCAACGTCTAAACGCCTTTTATTAATTACAGTGAACATAACATAGTCAAAAAAAAAATCATTGCATCACACAGCCAATCCCTACAGCAAAACACATCGATATTAAACTTAAACATAACATAACATCACGCCTTAAATCTCCGAAGGGTTCGGCAAAGGTGTACCTTATACTTCACCCATATTTCGGCAGTCATATTTAAGTCCCATGTAAAAGGGCGCGAGCCTTTTGCCATCAACCGGGTGCAAATACAGACTCCGTGGCTGCTACTGAGAAATTCCTGATGGAAAAACCCGATAACACTTTGCCCGACCCGGGAATTGAACCTAAGACCTCATGCTTGCGACCACTAGACCGACGAAGCATTAACCTAATAAAGAATTCTTGATGGTTTTTTAAGTAGAAAAAAGGGAGTAAAGCAGGGTCGAGTCGCTAGTTTCTTACAAAAGAACATTAGCCTGAACGTGTACAGAAATAGGTCAACAGAACAAAATATCTAACGAATCCAATAAATACGGGTAACAGCCTTTATCCCATTGAATTGCAAATTAGATCTGTCAGCGAAAAGTATAAAGTAGCCAGTTCCCTTATTCAGGATACTGAACAGGAGCTACTTATTTGTAATACGATTTATTATTGATTGATGAAGACTGTTAGACTGGGGACTTTTCATGCTCGCCATTTTATTTGTAACTGGATATTGTCCGCTACTTCGTCCTCGATAATTTGTTTTTCATAATTTTCATTCAGATGCATTCATCCTGGATAAAAGTAGCCTTTGTCCAGAACTTAGATCTTAGAGGACCATGTGCCAAGTTCATCATCAGCCTACAGCAATACACTGCTAGGCTTCTCCAATTGTAGGCCACTCAGCTCGATTCTCGGCAACTCTCATATCTACTTAAGTTACTTATCTTGATTTTGTAAAGAACAGTTCAGTAGTTTAAGCGATAACAGAAACTTTTTCTCAGAAGAATACTCTAATCGACTGCCTCGTTAGTTGAGTGGTCGCAAGCGCGACTGCTGAGCATGAGGTCCTGGGTTCGATTCCCGGGTCGGGCAGAGTTATTGAGTTTTTTCATCAGGAATTTATCAGTAGCAGCCACGGAGTCTGAATTTGTGCCCGGTTGATGGCAATAGGCTCGCCCCCTATTACATGGGACTTACAACATAACTGGCGAAATGTGGGTGTACTATTAGGCATCTGCCTAACCGTTTGCAGATTACAGGCGTAATGTTATGTTAATATTCTTATCACACGTCGAGCGAAATATAAATTAAGTAACCTAAGTAACTGCGGTTTTATTAAGACTAATAAAATAATTGGCCACATAACAGTAGCGAAGGGTCAATTTTTGTAACAGGAAAGCCGGAGTGCATATCTTTAATGTGATTATATTTGTCTATAGAATACTGACTGTGCCATTTTTCGAAGGGCATCCGGTAGGAATCGAGTTGTATGGAACCTTCGCCACTGCCACATAATACAATCGTCGATCAATTACTCATAAAACAAAAAGAGGAACTACCTAACCAGAAACAGTAATAAATCACACTTAATGCGCCCTTAACCAAAATTACCACAAAAAAGAAACTCCAATCAAGTAATAATCCCATTGCATCAGTCGCATGCAGAACATTTCAGTCCATTTTATCAAACCACAATCTAAATGGATGTATTCGGGCACGCCCGTATATAATTTCAAGTGACGTTTTTGCGAAATAACGTGATGAAAGCCTATAATCCTCTTCCATTTAAGCACTTATTGTGTGGGTGATCCCGCCGCTCTTTTACGAAATCATTTTTTCATGATTAAACAGTCCCCTTTTGAAGTGAATTGGATGGGTAGGCCGATTAAAAATACGATGTTCGGCGATTTGTAAATCCTTTTGGATTGCTCATTTCGGTGGTATATTGCTGGATTGGGCTCTGCGCTGATCTATCTTATAAAGTCTCTGCTAACGATATATTCGAGTTAAAATAAGTTTTCGGAGAATCAAAGATCTGAATCTTACCCTAAAAGGAGAAGTCGTAAGTCCTGCTGCTGAGCATGAGATCCTGGGTTCAATACCTAGGTTGGTAAAGTGTTATTGGGTTTTTCCATATGTAATTTCTTGGTTGCAACTCGGAGTTAGGATTTGTGCCCCGTTGAAATGTGGGTGTACTATTAGGTACTTACACCACTGTCTCACCCTTCAGGGATTACAGGTGTGATGTTATGATATACTAGGGTAACATGAAAAATCATTATTCAGCCTTCTTTTCCGAGCATTTTGCATCAAAATCCGCTCTAAACCTTGTCAACGTTTTGTATACGTGGTCAGGTATGCATCGAAGCTTAGTACACAATCAATTTCTGGGCTAAACAATTATAACGTTAAATAGTTTCAGGGAAAACCGAACGTGAAATTACATTTATAGTTTTGTTCTACCAATTCCAGCACGAAACACGATTAAAACAGCTCATAATATTCGAAAACACATTATATAGAGTCCGTAATAAATACTCCTCCTCAATATTCCGACAAAGAAAACTAGTTGAACCAAAATACGGTCATTTCACAGCAATTCCAAGTACTGTACAAAGTATGAATAATAGACTTATGATCGGTGTGTAGTTTATTGTACCGTTCATTTTGGTAAAGAGTAGGGAGCAAATGAAGTGCGCTTAAATAAAAAAAAAAATAAGAGAGATAAAGAGGTTAAAATATGAGTCAGAACAGATGGGCCAGAATCGTCACACAGTGGGTGCCTGAAGATGGTCGTCGTCACAGAAGCAGGCCCGAGAAACGCTGGCGTGACGCTTTGGACTCGTTTCTGACTGATTGGCCAGAGAAGACAGAACACTGAGTTTGAAAGGAATGGGGAAAGCCTTTGCCTGGCAGTGGGACAAAATAGACTAAATAAAACATATTTAAAATTCATCTTGTCTAGCAGTTGTCGACAGGATGCACCAGAACCGACCAAAAACTTGGTTACCTACTACAAATAGTTGAGCGTCGTCATGGTGACTTAGTTAGGTAGGGTTGTGGCCGGATGTTACACTAATTAGCAATTTAATTGTAGGTGGATAACCACCCCTTCTTGTCTGGTCGTGGCATAGTTATGGTAGTCACTAATCTGCATAATTCTCATGTGAATTAACCAAGATTCTATGAGGACCTTAAAAGAGAGTATGCCCTCTGAGTTTGTTTCGGCTGTTTCTTCTCAGAGTACTCAGGTACGAAACACTGGCCTCATCTAGTTTAAAAAAAAAAGTGTTTGTAAAAACCTATTTGCTAAATAAACATCATTTAAAATTTACCTAGCCAAGTTCCCCGGTCCGAACTGTATTACAAGCTTTTCAACTCCACTTGTCACTCCATTAGTAGTCTAATCTCTGTGAATTGCACTGATTTCCGTATACCAAACCGATTCGTTTTAATATTGATGTTGGGAAGGAAGCGGCCCGCGGTTTACGTAGCTGTTTATCGTTGGATAATGAATCGACACGTTTTTTGTTCAGTGTTCATTTGGTTTTTCTTTTTGAAACCTTTTTTTTTTCTGAATTTTTATACTCTATCGTAGCTTTTTGATAAGTAGAACAATGTTTATATTTTATACATTGTCATTATTTTCAGTAGCAACCTTTTGGGTACCTACAAGTTGTGTTTTAGGAACCTAAAAATAATTGTTGATTTTATTGGAAAATCTCTCTCATCATCTGCCTAGCCTTTTCCCAACTATGTTGGGGTCGGCTTCCAGTCTAACCGGATGCAGCTAAACGGAGCGACTGCGTATCTGACCTTCACAACCCAGTTCTCTGACTATAATAATTATAATATCTTATCTTAGTCATGTTCGTGAACAGGGGCTGTCAGTAATGCCTGGTCATCTCTTAGCTGCCTTGGTTTATTTTATTTTTGAATTGTTGATTATATCTGTTAACTCTGGACGCTCTTAAGTTGCACGTCTTTCTACATCGTTCTCACATATATGTATAATTTCAGCATGAATGATCTAACCAAGATTTTGTAACAATGTTTTGATTTAAAGGAATGTCCATGGAGTTTTTGTCCATTCTTCTCCATAGAGATCTACGCTTTAAAATGGGCAACTACAGTACTTTCACAAGTTATTATGCCTTGTGGCTGAGACTGTAGTTACCTTTCTTTTGGTTTTTTTTTTAACATTCTAGAGTGCTTGTAATGGTCTAATAAATTGATATAAATGCTTTGAGTTTCAATATTATTTAAGTTGATTGAACACAGCAGGGTATAATTATAATGAATAACATAACATCATGCGGGTAATCCAAGAAGGATTTGGCAGAGGTTTACGTAATAGATTGAAATGATAAACTACTAGCATACTATTATAAATAGAAGACGGGATATTTACCATGTTTTTTGTTACAACAACAATAAACATGGTAAATATCCCGTCTTCTGGTTTTAATAATTTTAGTGACCATGAAAGTTTAATATCTTTTACTAGCATACTTTTGTTAAGCCAAAATACATGTTTACAAATACACATTAAGCCAAGAGCTGTGTGTCTGAAATCTATCCTTTATCAAAAGTTCATGGTTTTTAAACCCTCCTAGTATTCAAACTTTATTAACTTTATTTTTTTGTATTTGTTTTAACTGTTTGCTAATATCGGGAGCTCAAAATAATGAACAATCACGGAAGATATCCCGTAAGTGACAGTATAAGTTTAGTTGTAAACCGTGAAAGCTTAAAACATTGTTTATTTTCTCATTTATTAAAACTAAACACAGAAACAAACAATATACATTTCTTTAAAGCTGAATAAAGCAATCCTTTCCGCGTTACAGCTGAATGGATTGTCGCAAAGCGCAATACATTGTTTCAAACAATAATAATTCTTACGTGTAAATTACAAGGTAGCTTATCTAAATAATAAGTAAAAGGGTCTGTTTGTTCGTCTTTCCAACAATTTTAACCCTCTTGATAACAATCCTGTTGAAAATACTCGTAATTATTGTCAAAACATAGGAGAGAATCCGGGAAGATATTTCGTTATCATTGTATTTATTTGTACACTTTTGGAACAGGTGTTAAGGAGTGGTAATTTTATGGTTATCTTGAATGGGAAACGGAGTTAATTTGATGGTTTAAGTAATCGTGAGTGGGAAATTGATGGTTGGTCTGGTAACCGCAAGCTCTACTGCAGAGCGTGAGGTCCTGGGTTCGATATCCGGTCGGGCTATATGTTTTTTTTCATGAGGCCGGTTGATGGTAATTGAATCACCCTAATTTTATGGGACTTAATCTGAACTGGCTTAATGTGGGTGCACTATTAGGTTACATGTGCCTATAACCCTTTAAAGAAACAGGTCGAATATTATATTATTACTCAGTTATTTCCACTGCTGATGTATCCATCACGTGCGATCATTAATAGCCAATATAACAACTAATTAGCTGTTTGTAGAATGTACATCACTTTGTTAACTTAGCCCCCAGATTACTAAACACTTAATTTCGACATTTGCTCCAGAAAGCAACATACAGCCCTTATTTATACTACTCACAATTTAAACCCGCAAATTTCAACTTATCAATGCCTCTAAAAAAAGAGAAAAAAAAAACAATCCAAAAACAAATGAACAACATTTACAGAACCACACAAGCGGAACCAAGTACAGAATCATAGTATTTTCATGTTAATAATCACGGGTAGAACAAAGGGGCATTGTCCCACCGTGTAAGAAGTGGGTTGCAAATGAAAGAAACTCTTTTGTTTTGGGGTCATCCGAAAGAAGTCGTTTTTTTTTTCTAGGTTTTTCTGAGTTGAAAAGAAATGGTATGAACGATGTTTCTGCTGCCCTGGTAGGCTTTATTGCTATTTGTAATTGCAGTGGGAACTTGTTTATTTATTTACATACTAACTGTTGCTATTAGCTATCTGCCAGTAAAAGTCGATTAGCTGGAACAAACAGACGGACAGACAGACAGACATCATCATTCTCCTACCCTATCCCAATTTATTTCCTATCGTATTGGAAGGACATTTAAGTAAAATGTCCTATGAGCACAATGTCCTAATAGCAAAAAGACCTGTGAGCAGCTCGTACTCGTGTGAGCAACATGACCTTGCGGTCGGCGCAGCATGTCTTCTTCTTCCATACTTCTCTATTGCTCGTCATCGGCAGTCACCTCCTTTCTAGCCATATCATTTTATAATTCATATCATATCACAACAATTCAAAAAAAAATTGTTGTTGTAAATACCTTATATACTTTCATTTGCAGTCAGTGAAAGCTGTTTGTTTTGAAATGTTAAACAGACACTTCAATTTTATTTATTTGTATAAAAGACTAGCGGCAAAAGGCTAGGCAGATGATGGGAAAAGGCTAGGCAGATGATGATGATGAAAAGACTAGCGGCCCAAAACGATTCTGATTCGCACGATTTTTACAACTCGGCAAGTCATCGAGATGTCTTTTTCATATCATCAACTTTCATACATTTACATAAGTGTAACACAAACACTTTTAGAATATATTCTCTAAATGATGGTGAGAATATATTTTTGTATTGTTATAGCGTTTTTCTGACAGACACAAGAACCGACTTTAATCTATACAAAGACATAAAAGTGTCTGTTTGTAATTTCAAAATACCAGCTAGTATACGATACTCATACAATTATTTTTTTGTCTTTCTCTTTGTTCCGTCTAATCTCCGAAACGGCTGGACCGATTTTGACAGGACTAGATAGCTGATGTGATAAGGAGATATCTTCCAGGCTAGGTTTTCATTTTAGAAAAAGGATTAGGGTTCCGTGCAAAAAAATTAAAACCCTTGAAATTGTTAACAAAATCCGATTCAAACAGGGAAGTTTTATTTTTATAAGAATTTCACGCGTACGAAAGGCACGGGTAACTGCTAGTTTATAATAATATGTACAGATCTACCAGAAACTTAAAGATGAACTTCCAGTCCCAATTTTAAGTTCTGTAATCAAGGGCACATCATGCTAATACCGATACCAACAACACACACAACCCAATAAAAAAGAGAAACCGCTTCCTCAACATTACAAAAGTTTTAACCAAAAATAAATATGAACACATACCAACAAACTCAACCACGATCAACAGTAAATTCCTTTCCATTTTAAAACATTTTACAAATCCGTTCGAAACAATGAATTTTCCGCCAACAATCTGTCTAATTTAGTATTTACGTTTAAAACAGGTAAACTCAGGGATTTGTCGTCCTCAGAATAATGTAATTAAATGTGTTATTTAAACAATTATGTAAATGTCTGAGAAGGGAAATGCTTCTAAGATTGTTTCGTCTAAGGGTACCGTAAGTGCCAGATACGGAATGTTTAAAGATGGTGAGAACTTTGAATGAAATTCAACCTATTGACCGCCACGGACGTCTACGGACGTCAAATCAAAAAGTGCTCAAGACGCCATGGGACGGCATGGTCCAGGGCTGCGGGACTGTCCTAGGGCTTCGGGACTGTACCAAAGCGATACCGCAGCCCTGGAACATAAAGGGCAAAGAAGGAACATGGATGGGTTTTAGTCAGTGGATGTCTGACACTCTTTTCCACTCCTCCCAGAGGGACGCCAAGGGGACGCCATGGCACGTCGAAAATAACACTTTTTTAAAGCGCTTGGCGTAGAGAACACAGATTTTCGTTATTGACGTGGCGGTCAAAATGTTAATAAGAAGTTCCATAACATAACATCACGCCTGTAATCCCCAAAGGGTTAGGCAGAGGTGTACCTAATAGTACACCCATATATCGCCAGTTATGTTTAAGTCCTACGTAAAGGGGGCGAGGTTATTGCCATCAACCGAGCGTAAATCCAAACAGTGGCTGCTACTGAGAAATTCCTGATGAAAAAACCTAATGACACTTTGCCTGACCTGGGAATCGAACCCAGAACCTCAAGCTCAGCAGTCGTGTTTGCGACCACTAGACCAACTGAGCAATTTATTCATAACTATGGATGAAACTGATGAGCATTATAGTTAAATTGATGAGCTTTATAGTTATAATTGTATTTTCGTTTAAAAAGGAACTCTGGTATTTAAACGACGCTTATGTTAGGGCACGGACTAGGTAACTCTAGGTTTGCGCACATTATGTCAGGCTGCAGCGGGTCGGGTCGTAGCGCAAAAATGCGCTCAAACCGCTCGTATGTATTTTATATGAACTATCGCACACTGCTGGAGTGCAGCGTCACGAATGTGCTAAGTAAGCATTTTGCTGCGCTGCGGCTCGCTCCGCCCCGCTGCGGCCCGACACAATGTGCGCGAACCTTCAAGAGTCCAAAACATGTCTTATATCAAAGCAGGATTCACAGTAATGGTCACGCTATGTACTGTGTCAGTCACCGAAACATTTCAAAAGCTTTATATTCAACTTATGATTTATATTAGCGCAACTTAAAAAGTAACAAGCTGTTTAATAATAATTCATTATCAGGGTATAACATAGACAGTTTAAAAGAAGCCAATCTGAAGTATTGTTACCGTCAAACTGAATATTATTCCTATCAAAAAGTTTCCAATCTTTTGCAAAACTACAAAGTAGTGTTTGATATACTTACTTTGACGTAGATCTTTGAAAGCAAAACACTAATTTTCATTTTTATGTATTCTCTCTGAAAGAAAGTTTTATTTTAGCACCATAAAAATGTATAATGAAAATCGGAAAAGTTGGTTGTGAAATGACCGGAGTAAATGGGCCCATTTGGTTCGTGCCTCCAAACGTGAGAAGGGACAAAAAAGTAAAAGTATTTATATGAATGGATAATAGGACCCACTCATGTTTCATGTTAAAAGTTCAGAAACCGGTGGGACACGCTTGTGAGCGTCACAGGCACGTCTGTTTCGGCAGTACTCGTAGACATTAAATCTTATGAAAAATATTTAGTTTTAATTCCGTGAAAAAGTTGTAGGCCTGGATGCCAGAATCAAAGCACCCGAGCGGTCGTCGAGTCAACAAACCTCTTGAGGATGCACCGTGGATGGGCGAAACACGCGTTGAGTATTAGGTTTGGGAGTATGGCATGCTAGTTATTATTGTTTTTTTCACAAAATTATGCACATCCAGATGTGCATATTTTTGTGGGCGGAGAGAGGGAGGTGCTGCATCCTGCATCCAGATATTTCTCGCGGAATTAAAACTAAATATTTTGCATAACATTCAATGTCAAGGATGTCCGCAAAGTAACGCCTGATTCTATAACTTATACTCGTAGAAGAAAAGCCAGCCAAAAAACAACTACACAAAACATATAAATTCGATTTTGTTTAACTAAGGACTAATTCAGAGCAAATCCGGTGTTGGCCGCGTGCGCTGAAAACCGGTCGTTATATGTTTTCACAGGGTTCCGTGTGCACGCGCGTGCTCATATTGTTTATTATAATGGAAATCAAGCCGTGATTTATAAACGTAACTTAGCACTTATTGTTACTATACGGTATTCCTGTCACTGTCACACAGCTGTCTTATTGCAAGTTCAAGGAGATGACAGGATCATGTCTAACTCAGTGCGAGAGCTAAGTATGGTCTATAGAACTCGGCCTGAGTGTATGCGCGGCCGGGACTCGTCTCGCTCTGAACGCTTCCTAAGCCTTTAATGGCTGCCGCGTCAACCAGCGCACGCTGCACGCGAGGGCATCGGTTGAACTTTCAGCAGGTCGGGAGTGCCCCGACGTGTGACGCTATCATACAAGTGTCTCTCTCTCTTCTTTCTTAACAGCCGTTCACTCTTGACAGAATGGTCGTGGCCATGGGGGTGGCCTACAACTGCGGTCATTTCATCATAGCAGTCGATGAATTTCGAAACGCACGGCCGGCGCCGGCTGCGTGCTCTGATATTTCAGAGCGAGGTAGTTAGGCCTTTGGGCCTAAGTTCACTGAATCGCGCTAAGGTAGGCTCTACACAATTTAAAATTAACCGAGCGGCTTTTCCCTGAACACTGTTATCAGCAAATTATTTGTTTTTGTCGCAGTACTGTGATTAATTTGGCATACTGTACTCGAAAGTTTTCCATACCTGCTCTGAACACTTAAGAACTGATGCCCACGCAAACAAGTACCGAGCACGTCTAAGAAATAAAGGTCCTAGAAATGCGACGAACCGGAAAATAGGATAGGCTATCTAAAATCTGCTAAAGGTCGCGGGGAGCTTTTTGATATAAGCAAACCACTTGACGTGGAAATCTTGAGCCTATATCTACTAAAAAGGACTACAGGACAAAGGAAGGTCTACACTGACTGACTTAGGATGAAAATGATGAAAACTTAGTTCTTTCTACAGGGGACATCATTATCAAAACGTCGAAATAATTGAGTCATAAACTAACAGTCGCAATGCCTTTAATTTTGTCAATTTAACGACAATGTCAAATTAAGTTATCTAGAGGAACTCTAAAAGCATGATATGGGTATCGTTTTCTAAACATGTTAAGGAGGAAGTTCCAGCCCTATATTCGATGCGTTATTTGCGAGCAGGCGAGTTTTTCAAATAAATTACGCCATGGATTTATATGAACTCCAAATTTTTTTGATTTTCCATTGAAAGTATACTACAAAATTGGGGTAATTAATAGACTTAAAAAAATCGCGACGACCTGTTTCTCTATGTTGCCTGTTTTTAAAGTAAATAAGACTACATTTCAGATGTCTGAGGAGCTCGAGACTAAATAATAAAAGACACTCAGGTCAATCTTAAGCTTAAGTCGCGCTTGCCTAGGTTGATCCGTCCGACCCATCACATACTGAGTTCCTCGTGAATCATAAAACACGTTAAGCCGTTGGTCCCGGCTGTCATTTATAGATCTTTGCCAGTCGTTACAGGTAGTCAGTTGTACCAGAAAGTCTGACAACCAGTCTTACCAAAGGGTACCGTATTATCCAGTACGAACTGGGTTGTGGAGGTCAGATAGGCAGTCGCTCCATGTGAAATACTGGTTCAGCTGCGTCCGTTTAGACTGGATCTCAATATAGTTGGGAAAAGGCTGGGCAGATGATGACTTCAGATATCCGAAGTAGCAACTGCCCTAAAGCTTAGTATACAGCAGTAGAAAAAAAACAAATGAGCTCCATGAATCAACACACTGTCTTGATCTTCCAACTGACTGGCTTAATAGCTGATTTTTTACTTTCTTTCTCATTTGCTTGTTTGATTTATACTTGATATCACTCAATTTTACGATTTCCGAGGAACGTTTTCTCATTCAGATTAAGGTAGAAAAATGTGGGTAGGAACGCAAATGTTAAAGGAAAGTTAATGAAGCCATCTGATACGTATGGAGGGTAGGAATAATGACGCCATGTTTTTAACGGTCTTTGTTCGAAATTACTTTAAATATCGTATTTTTTTAAGGAACTTTTTGGTATTTGAGCGAGTGGGGGAACGAAAGTTGTTCTATATTTGAAATTTCAAAATGTTGGACTTTCTCTTGTTTAACATAAGTTCGGCTGTACATTATTTATAATGAGCCTGATGTGTCCCGCTGCAGGGCAAAAGCCTCCCCCTCCCCTCTTTCTATCTATCTCTATCTTTGGCTATTTTTGGACATTATAAACAATAAACTTATACCGTCACTTACTTTCACAATCACAAAACACAAAAACAAAAACAAACCACGGAAAAAAAAAAGAAACAATCTCAGAAAATATCCCGTAAGTGACAGTATAAGTTTAGTTGTAAACCGTGAAAGCTTAAAACAGTGTTTATTATAAACAATATTTTTAAATAGCTGTGCACAATACTTATCATTTATGTTATTTTAGATTTTAAATTGAGTAGACTTTACTGTTTTTTCATATTCATAATTTGTTGTTATAACTATAAAATATTAATTAATGTACAAACCAATTGAAACACAATGCGAATTGTTATATGAAATAAATAAATAATGTATAATCTATCTATCTATACAGAGTGGAAGGGTCGGACACGACAACAGCTACCACAATTTTCTTTATCGGTAATTTAAAAAAAAAACAGCTGTTCCATACATTTGACCGTGTAGGTATTACAGTTTTGTAGTAACAGCGGTTTTTTTTTAATAACTGACGAAAAATTATCTATGTTTTTATCACTGGGGGGGGGATCAGAATGATGTGTTAAATACGTAGTAGCCGTGTTAACGTCGGCGTCCCTTCCACTTTGTATGTGTAGTGTATATCAAATACACTAAAAAAAAAATAACTAAAAAAGGAGCTACTTTATTAGGTTACCTAGTTATCTATTACTGAAATCGAGTTTTACAAAACCAACCATAAGCTTAGAATTCTAACAATTTTATTATTTATTCCATAAAAATACTATCATTGACACAAAGAAGAAAGAAGTGGAAAATAAAAGATCATACAACTCAGTTCTAATAAAGTCATTATAAGTAAATAAAATAACAATAACACTCTAGTTAAAGGTAATAAAATGTTATTATCTTGAAAGCAGATTATCCTAACGAACCGATGAAGATTCGTGATAACCGTCAGATTTAATTTTCAAGTAGTTAAGTATTTATCATAGTCCTGGGTAGGAGCAGGGCATCTGCTGAGATAGATGCTGAGATGCCTTTTGGTCTCGTACAGAACAAATTTTAGTATAATAATGTCTTACTACCTTGTGTCCGCGGTGACACCCGCATAAAGGTTGGTAACTGTCCCACAAGATCATACTACCAGAATAAAAATGTTAATCTAGGTATAAGCTATCTATGTGCCAAATTTCATCCAAATCCGTTCAGTAGTTTTAGCGTGAAAGAGTGCCAAACATCAATCTATCTTCACAAACTTTCGTATTAATGAGTAAGATTTTTATGCTTTTCTTATGTTTACTTTTTTTTTTTGTTAATTTTAATCATTTTATTTTATCTTGTGCAATACAAAAAAATACTTTTTTATTTCCTTTTATCTAAAATTATCTCGTTAAATAGTGTTCACTCATTCTAAAACCAACTAAAGAATAATCACGCAAACTTATAAACAAATTTACTTTCAAAGAACTCCGCAATAACTCCCCCAAATTGACCCATACATCAAGGACAAGTCCTCAACGATGCATTGAACTCACGTCACTCTATTTCCAGTTCTAATTAGGAAACTTTTTAATATCTCCCGCCTTTTTTATTGTCTATGCCGGCTGGCCATTGTTCACGACGAAGTAAATTTTACAATTCCCCCCATCCCGACAATTATAAAAGTTTTAATTGCTTGTACTTTTCTAATTACAAAAAATACAGTCTCATGAGCGAAGGGAATAAAAAATATAAAGGGAGAAAACTTGAAAAAAAAATTCTCGACGTTATTTTCGCGTTCGAATGGTGGAACTTTGATAATTTATAGAGCAATAAAATCTTAAATTATGGAAAGTTACATTTAAATGGAGCTAGCGCTTTTTTTTGGATTTGAAATGCATGCATGCATTAGTTATGCGAGGATTAAAACTAAGTGAATGATATTGTGCGGTGAAACGGAAAATAATATTGAAACAATAACTGTGTGTAATTTCATTTTTATTCCAATGAGTAATGCTTCTATATCGTTAAATTCTAGAGATTTTAATACGAGTATTTCGCTTTTATTTGTACGCTATTTTGCAGTCTTAATTACAGTGGACTGGATTTAAAGAAAGTTTTATGATACCACTTATTTAGTACACTTTTTCATACCTAATTCCTCTCATGAATAGATAAAGAATATTCTTTATTAGATACTAGATATTGCCCGCGACCTTCGTCCGTGATTATTATAAAATATTACTTCCTATTTGAATCGGATTTTGACAAATTCAAAGGTTTTAATTTTTATTACATGGAACCATGTTACTTTTTATGACATTAGCTATCTGCGAGTAAAAGTTCCATCCAAATCGGTTCAATCGTTTCGGAGATTAGCCGGAACAAACAGACAGACAGACAAAATTTAATAAAAATAACCGTAAATACTTAGCATTCACTAAAGAGCTGTTATTTTGAAATTACAAACAGACACTTCAGTTTTATTTACTTAGAAAAGATTAGTATAGACATACACCATACAAATAACATTTACAAAAGAACACAATGGTCTACTGGTTCACATTACAAACCAAACTTATTGTTAGCCTGTTTTATCGAGAATCAAATAACCACCAAATCTTTCGATCTAGGGCCAATGTGGACCACTGATCGTGATCAATTGAACTGAACGTTTAGGACCGAAACAGCGAGAAAAACATAGCATAACATAGCGATATTGACCCAATGACGACCCAGATAATATATCTTTGGAGAAGAATGATTAGGAGAGAAGGTCGGATAAGGCCAGAAGAAGAAAGAGTTTAGTGACTTCTGAATAAAATTTCTGCGGTATTGCCTGAACCTACATCTGTCATTTTACCTGATACAATTTATTTTAGTCTATCCACTAAAACCGGTTCGTTGTTGTCTAAAATAATGACGTCCATTGTTTAATCACACAAAATATAATTATTTTATGTCATACTAGCTTTTGCCCGCGGCTTTGCCCGCGGCTTTGCCCGCGTGGACAATTATCGAACATAATTGTCTCACGGGATCGTACTACTAGGATAAAAAGTAACCTTTGTGTTAATCAAGATTATAAATCATATAATTATGTGCCAAATTTCATCCAAATGTGTTCTGTAGTTTTTGCGTGAAAGAGTAATAAACATCCATCCATCCAGCCATTCATCCTCACAAACTTTCGCATTTATAATATCAGTAAGAAGTAAGATTTCTTTTATTTACATAAGCAAAGGAGTTCTGATAACGCAACTTGTAACGCAATCACAGAATGATCCTAAAACAAACCAACTACGACCAAATTCCTTTAAACAACACATTTATAATTCTAACAATATACGAAAACTTAATTCAAAATTATAACCAATGAACTTCCATTTAAAAACTACTAAAACGACTATAATTTGCCTCTTTATATTACCATTTATATGAGTTATATGCTATAACAAGCAACTGTTATTATGCCCCTAAACATTTAATTAAGAAATTAAAAATTGAGGACATGCAATGTCCATTTTGAGTAGAAATATGTTAATTGGAATAAATATTTTAGTTTAACTTTGTTTACAAAAAATTACAGCTATTTGATTTCATAATCAAAGTATTTTTTTTAAGGAACGGTAGATGAACTGTGTATCTTTACCAGTCTTACCAAGGGGTATCGTATTACCCAGTACTAACTGGGTTGTGGAGCTCAGATAGGCAGTCTCTCCATGTGAAATACTGGTATTTAGCTGCATCCGGTTAGACGTGAAGCCGACCGCAATATAGTTGGGAAAAGGCTAGGCAGATGATGAATAGATGGACTGTGTGACGATTATAAGGCTAGAAAGGAGGTGACTGCTGAGATGACGAGTAATAGAGAAGTATGGAAGAAGAGAAGATGGTGCGCCGACACCAAATAAAATAAGGTAAGGGTAGGAGAATGATGAATCAAAGTAACTTTTTGACTTAAAATACTTCGCAGTACCTACTTTTGTTTCAAATAATAAGTTACAACGAAATAGTATCATTTCACCGATTATGCCAATTAAAGTTAATTAAGACAAAGAGATAATTCTGTTTATTAAAATGAATAAATGAGCTCCTGTGTAATTATCATTATATCTTGAGTTGAAGTTATCTCTTAATGTGACGTAATTTTGTTTACATGAAATGAACAAAATAACGTCTCGTCGTGACTGAATGTTCATAATTTCACGTTGTCTGAATCTTTGGTCTCGTGATCTATTTAATCCCCAGGACGGTTAATATGTTATTGGACTTTTCAATTAGGAATTTCTCAGCAGTCTGAAATCTAAATTTGTGCCAGGTTGGTGACAATATTCTCACCCCACTATACGCCCTACACACGGCACTTATAACATTTTTTTTTTTAGGGTTCCGTACCTCAAAAGGAAAAAACGGAACCCTTAGGATCACTCGCGTGTCCGTCTGTCTGTCCGTCCGTCACAGCCAATTCACTCCGAAACTACTAGACTGATTGAATAGAAATTTGATACACATAATAATATGTAAATCGGTGACCCACAGACGCACGTGTAACGTAAATTAATTTATTTTAAACATGGGGGCCACTTTTGGGGGGTAAATTAGAAAATGAAAAAAAAGTTTTGCAAACTAAATTGTGTTACATATCAAATAAAAGGGCTTATAGAGCATCTGAAATATTTTTTTTTATAATTGTAAAAAAAAATAGTTTTGAAGTTATTTAAGAAAATAGGTGAATATAGTAATTTACCACCCTTAACCCCGAAACTACAGGGCCGAAAATATGGAAAAAAATTAAAAAATAGTTCTATGCCTATAAATTACAGGAAAATCGATAAAAAAAGCTATAACAACAAATATGAATAATTTAAAAATTAAAGGGGCTCGCTTACTAGGATGGTACGGAACCCTTCATGCGCGAGTCCTACTCGCACTTGGCTAATATTTTTTTTACTAGCCTACTTCGTATTCCACTGCGGGGACAAGACCTCCCCTTTCTCCTTCCATACCTCTCTATCCTGTGCGATCTCTGGCCCCACAAACATGATAAAATCGCCATGCCACCTTCGCCGCGGTCGACCCCGACGGCACTGTCAACTTGAAACATAACTAGCAAAATTTGGCTGTAATATAGGTACACCTTAGGGCTGCGGGACTGTTCGAAAGAGATACCGTGGCCCTGAAACACAAAGGGCAAAGAAGGAACATGGATGGGTTTTAGTCAGTACAAGTCTGACACTCCCTTCCGCTCCGCCCAGAGTGGGGGGGGTCATTTGATGATTTCCCATCCGGAAAAAAAAAAAAAAAAAAAAAAAAAAAAAAAAAAATATAGGTACACCTGGTACACATATGCCTAACCCTTCGGGAAATACAGGCAGGATGTTATGTCATAATGTCGCATTAAATGTATTTTCATCCTTCGAAGAGAAAATGATTTTTACTTCATCTTTATATTGTACGATAAAGTGAGAAAGGAACTCTATCCTTTGGCGACGAAACCTCCTCGGTAAGGAATGTTACAGACACAGCGTTAAACTACTGCGTTTATTAAAACTCTAATAATATAAAATCTAAACTTATACTGTCACTTACGGAATATCTTCCGTGATCGTTCATTATTTTGAGCTCCCGATATTTCGGCGTTGTTGCAAGCGCCATGATCACGGGTTGACTGGAGAATGCGGGTGGATGGAAAATAAATTGTTAAGAGCAGACAAATCTATCTACTCTCTTTCTTTGTCTTTTGCTACGCGCATTACTGAAATTTGACACTACCACACGACTACACGACACAAACTACTACTACTCGATATTGGGAGTTCAAAATAATGAACAATCACAGAAGATATCCCGTAAGTGACAGTATAAGTTTAGTTGTAAACCGTGAAAGCTCAAAACAGTGTTTGATTATAAAATATGTTAATAGTGCGTTAATCAGCTGATATGAGTCTGGGCTTTGGAACTATTTATTGTTATTATAAGTAAGATCCAAAAACGTATATAAGAGTGAGGATTGCCGCGAATTTTAGCTTGTTACAAGCTAAACATTTAACGTTTAACTTTGTTTTCAAACAGACCCAAGGTAAAGGGACATTACAAGTCAATAAAAATGATGGAAAAGTAAAAAAGGATCGCACAGACATAAGCTACCATCATCATTTGCCAAGCCCTTTCCCAACTATGTTCGGGTCGGCTTCCAGTCTAACCAGACGCAGCTGAATACCAGTATTTTACATGGAGCGACTGCCGATCGGACCTCCACAACCCAGTTAGTACTGGGTAATACGAAACACACACAAGCACAACACAAACCATAAGACACAAGCACAAACGCAAAACACAACACACCACTCAAGCTACCGAAAACCTCAAATATAAATCTTGTAGAAAATCGTTGTAAAGTAATATGAAACATTTTAATGCATGCCACAAGTGCACAAAACAAAAAATAAGAACTTTTTGAACAGAAAAAAGAGATAATGTTGTATGGCCAAATAGGCCCAGTTCAGAAGACTGCCGAGCAGCTAGAGCCGGACGCTGATTTTCAACTGGAAATGAGATTGTGATGTGACGGTGCTACTTGTTTAGACCACTCTGGTAGTTAATAAATGCAATTTTTTTTATTTTGTAAGCATTATGTATTCCAGCAGTATTAATACGCTGGAATATATTATTAAAATATCCTCTCGAATGAAAAGTTTATATGTAGAGGGGCTCAGAATGATGTACTGAATACGAGGTAACCGTTTTCGCGTCGGTGTTCCTTCCACTCTGTATAAGGGTGTTACCACACCAATCGATCGATCGATGCCATTGATCGACGGTAGAATGGATTAGTCGACGTCAGCCAAAGCTACCACATCAATCTATCAACGTCGACCGATATCGATCGATCGATTGCTGTTGTAACACCCTAACACGGTAGGTTTAGTATTACACAACAAATAAAAATGTCTGTTACCAAAAATGTTCAACCGCGCTCTAACCGCCAAACGTGACGTCACCCTAACTGAAACTGAAAGAAATCTGAAAGGGTTAGTGAAGTTCTTTGAGACGTTTGTCGACGTGCGCTGCTGACGCGTTTCTCATTCTTAGTGACAAAGTCCCGACCTCTGTGGACCCGTACTTATGTCGAGTGAAATTGTTGGTACTTGAGACAAAGTTTGCTGTACTTGGGACAAAATTATGATAGGTAGTCGGAAGATTTGTCGAATTTTAACCTACTTCATTTGAGATAGGGATTTCTTTGTAATTTTGTGGTACAAAGATTCGACCACATTTCTAGACAATAATGTTTGAATAATAAAAAATATTAGGCAAATGCTATTGTATGAAATATTTAAATTAATATTATTTGATTTGTACAGATAGTACCTATCTAGATATTATTGTAAATAACACAACCTTAATCCTTCCTTAGTAATCAGTTTTAATATTCTAATACTTTCACAATAATTAAAATACACAATCTTACAAAAACCACTGAATGGCTCTAACTAATATATACAGTGATATCGCCATGAAACAAATCACCACGCAAAGAAAAAGTTAATACACCAAAACTACAAAACATGACGTGCCAGTACTTCTATAAAAGTAACCAAAAGATGTAATATTAAAGTAACACCATAGATACTGCTGACAATAAACAAGGAAAGGATCACATAAGTTCAAATAAAGAATCAGAATTTATTCGAACACAACAATAAAAATCTATTAAACTTTTAAAAGAACAAACAGAAAACGAAACCGATCCGGAAATCTCATATAATACACGTAAAACTACAAAAACTCAACCGAACATTGAATCTAGCCTTGTGAATCTCAATACTATCCGAATCCCCTCGCTGCCCGGCCATAGATTTATGAAGAAATTAGAATTGGGACGTGACCGAGTACTTGATATTCACAAGCAACGTCCACAAAAGGCAAGATGCGTTTGCGTTCAGAATTTAGACCACGTACTGAAGGAGAATGCCCCGAGGAGTCTATTTCCACAAATATTGGACTGCACTGCTCCAAAGATTGTAATATCTATGTAGATGTACAGTTATATGAATTGGTATGGAATCTGCGAGCGTCATATTTAACTATGGACGGTAATTGGAGCGTTTGGCTGTGACTAGTGATGTTTATACATGGAAATGTGGTTGAGTTTGTTTGTAAGTTTTATCTGGCTTAAGAAGTTTTTGGAAAAAGTTTTGAAACGAGGGACTAGACAAAATTAAATTATTTCAGAGACCACAATGATGGAACAGTCAAAAATAAATTTATATGGGAAAGGTGCCGAAAAACTCAATTCTTAAGAAATATGACAAGCTTGGAAAGAGATCGCTGCTTGTCCGGTACCTATCTGCCGTAGTTTTTTGTTACACTAATCATTTTGGTCTGTTACGTTGCTAAAACAACTGTCTTATGTAGATCTTTGACAGTCGTTTTAGGCAGTCAGTGGCCCGAAGGCCTGACAACCAGTCTTACCAAGGGGTATCGTGTTGCCCATTTCTAACTGGGTTGTGGAGGTCAGATAGGCAGTCGCTCCAAGTTAAATACTGGTATTTAGCTACATCCGTTTAAACTGGAAGCCGACCCTAACATAGTTGGGAAAAGGCTAGGCAGTTTATGACGTTGCTAAAACAACGAAAAATAAGTGTTGACATACACAGGTACAAAGTAATTACCCACATTGTTAATTACCTACTTTGCTAGAAAATTTCAATTTCAGTTATCAAGGATTCTTTATTCCTAGACATTTTTTTTTTGTTAAAAAAATCAGATATCAGCATTTATTAATCCTACCCTAATAACTCCTAAAACAAACTGATACAGCAGTAAAACCTTAAAAAAAGGACTCCAGTTTCCAAACAATAAAATTAATTTAATTTTCATTTCATTACCGGGTGCGCGCCATTTAATAAAATTTACGTTATATTAGTCGCTTGAAGAACGTTCTAGATTCATGTCTCAACGCCAGTGAAGAGTGGGATAGCGAATAAAGAGAACAATAATAATTTTAATCAAAAACAATGAGATTGCGCTCGACGCAAATTGGTCTTCTTTTGCCATTAACATGATGATGGAGCGCTGTGATGCTTGGTCGAGGGAGGTGTTAGCGGGACTCTATCACACCGTAGTGTAAATATTACTTTGATTTTCAGGTTGACCACTTTAGTGTTGTCACCAGGGTGAAACTATAGTACAATCACGAGCACCAATATGAATACACTTTCCTTTCAAAAGCATTTTCTCGAGAAATGACGATTATAACTCGAAGATCAAGGAAAAAGATCCTCTTTTCCATAAAAATATGAGTTCCAAAACAGTCGCAGAAAAACACTTTTTGAAGTTTACATGTTGTTGTTGGTGCTCGTGACTGTATACCTACATTTTCGGGTTATGTTTAACCTACATGTAATTAGGGACGAGCCTTATGTCATCAACCGGGCACACTTTCCGACTCTGAACAATAATACAACTGTGAAAAATAATAAAACCAAAAACATTTCACTAGGGCATCGAACCCAGAACCTTAAACCCGGCAGACCACGCTTGTCAACACTCGACAAATGTGGCGATTTAGTTTTGATGAAACTTTAAACCTGTGTGACAGGAGATACTACCTGCGGCTGCAACTCAGGAGTTACAGCTGAATACTGTAGCTTAGAAATCAGTTTAACAAAGAATGACGATTCAAATTCAACATTTAAATCGACAAAATATTCATGCAGTTTTGAATCGAGATTAATGTTTTTGTCTTTTCTTTTGTTTTTTCTTTTTTTCGCAGGTCTGCTGGAAGAGATTTCGCATGAAATAAGCAGTACCTTTGTGCTCTTCTATCTTAATGTTATGTCTTGTTGAGTATTTTGTGTGTTCATAAATAAATAAATAAGCCTAAAATTTAAACAGAATCGTCGCCCACCACCTGCAATGCGACTAAAATACGAACTTTAGCATTCATTTATGACATTTGTTCGTCTCTTCATGACTTCTATTTTAAGCTGAAAAAAACATTTAAAGAGTTCGGTAGGTAACTTTAATTACATTACATTACATTACATTTTTCATTCTATACAAAGTTGACCCATTTAAAATTAATAGAAGCCATCCTAAAAAGTTTAATGTCTCCAGTAAAAGTTTTTTACTTCAGTTAAACTGTCACTTTATTACACTACGGTGTCACAGGCGGCCGTTAAGGGAAACGTAGTAAATCAGGGTTTAGCATAATTCCTTTTTTATTCGACCTGACATAAAAATCGTAAACTTGTTTAGAAGTGGGTGTTTCTTAGTTATTTTGCTTTAAAACACGGTACATCATTAACGTTGTTTGGTGAAAAACGGTTACGAATTTATGATTGTTAGTAATTTTTTTAGACGAATTTCTTCGAGGGTTTTTTTGAGCGTTGTTATCTTCGAGGTCTTATTATATCAGTGGTACAGAACTTCTACTTCATTACAATACCCATCTACTACACATCTGGTGAAAAAAAAAAAAAAAAAAGTTAAATGAAAAAGATTAATGACGATATAAATCTTTCTTTTGTTCAATTAAATCATGTGAATTGGGCTTGACTGAAAACGGAATATAACGGGGGATTTTTTAAGAGGTAGAGGATTTGATTTTCAAAAAAAACACAAAAAATTTGAAAAATTTGATGAAATCTTTATTGGAATCGATAGAACGATCAATATAATTTAATGTTTGAAGATGATTTTATGCAAATGCTGGCCGCGGCTCCGGTTTAGATGGCCCATTCGCAAGGCCCAATTTCGGCACACTCTCCAACATATCAGCCGGTATATCACGAATAAATGCTTCAATATTGGCTCCCAGTGCGTCAATCGTTGCTGGTTTATCCCTGTAGACATGAGCCTTAACATGGCCCCACAAGAAATAGTCCAAAGGCGTTAGATCACACGATCTAGGCGGCCAATTGACGGGCCCAAAACGTGAGATAACGTTCACCGAAGGCGGCTCTCAATTGGGCCATTGTTTCGCGTGCCTTGTGGCATGTGGTCTTGTTGAAACCACATGTCAGGCATGTCCAATTCTTCCTTTTTGGGCAAAAAAAAATAAACCGCCTTCGGTGAACAGTTTATCTCACGTTTTGGGCCCGTCAATTGGCCGCCTAGATCGTGTGATCTAACGCCTTTGGACTATTACTTGTGGGGCCATGTTAAGGCTCATGTCTACAGGGATAAACCAGCAACGATTGACGCACTGGGAGCCAATATTGAAGCATTTATTCGTGATATACCGGCTGATATGTTGGAGAGAGTGTGCCGAAATTGGGCCTTGCGAATGGGCCATCTAAACCGGAGCCGCGGCCAGCATTTGCATGAAATCATCTTCAAACATTAAATTATATTGATCGTTCTATCGATTCCAATAAAGATTTCATCAATTTTTAAAATTTTTTGTGTTTTTTTTGAAAATCAAATCCTATACCTCTTAAAAAATCACCCGTTACCTACTAATTTATGATATAAAAAAACCATTTTGCCACAAACGTGTGTGTTTTTATTCGATATAAAAATAATTCTATTTCAGTAATTTTCTGATAGAAAAATAAACCGTTAAAATCTAACCTCTATTGAACAAATCGAATTTAAATTCGACTCCCTTACATTTTAAACAAACTCTTTCACTATTTGCATAGAAAAACAGTTTTGTGAACGTTAAATCTAAAACAAAAGGTGCAGAACGAAAAAAAGGTGAAAAAAAAGAAAAATGGCGCGTCTGTCGACCTTTCAAGAGGCGTCTAGCACTTGAAGGCACTTTGAAGTATGCTACAGGCGTTGTAAAAGATGTAAGACTTGTATGGATCATGTGAAATGCGTAGGTACTAACGTTTCTTTAAGACGAGGTTCTTTGGTTTGAAAAAGGACTGAGATTTTTTAAGCTTCTGAAGAGATAACAGATAACGTCATGAACTATTTTAAAATCGTTTTAGTTTTTTTTTTGGGAGAAAATGTTTAGTTTTGTTTTAAGTGCGTAGTACTCGCAACCGGCGCGACGTGCTTGTATGAGATGATATGTATGAACGAGGACGGGGTAAAAGGAGTATGTACGGAGCGTAGCAGCGGGAGTTCTGTCTTTTTCGTGAATTTATGTATGTGTCAGATCCGGTCGTTAGTATGGACATAAAATGAATCGCAAGTACCTAAGTCGGTGGTGACATCACGCGACCTACTTACAAGTCTACCCACACCACAGCGTGCTTGTACGGAGCCCTGATGTTCAGCTCGAGGCGAGGGCGATATTCAATGTCTGATTGAGACGTCTTGGAACTGTACCCGATTCATTGTGCCCTGTGTTTATTGTGTTAAGTTGTAATCTCAAGTAATTCGTTAGTTTTGCTAGAAACAGTGTATCGAACCCAGTGTGTTTTCATAACACGAAACCCATCGTCTGCCCACATGATGTACGAGCCTAACGGAATAAATCCTGATATATATGACATTATAATGAATGTCTGTATGTTTAGTTTTTCACGTCTATTATATCTATTCCTTGTCGTTATTTTTTATCTTCGCCCAATTTTGAGTTGAAGGGCAGAATACATTTTATCTAACCAAAATAACCGTATTCTTTTTAAATTTATTTATAAAGGACATGTTGCCCAGTAACTATCTTTCCAAAAATACACTACTTCACCTCCTTTAAATTATTCACGAAGATTTCTTTTCAACTCCTTTGTAGGAAAGAATGTCCGTGATTTATATTGGAAATATATTCAATCGGACTTAAAATAGTAGCCGCCAAGTATTTTAAAAGCATTTGAATGTATTTAAAATGGCTTTAAAGGTTTCGCAAATAAAACTAAAGGTCGGCAGTAAAATTGGAAATCCTTTATTGGAATCGTGAGTTAGTTTGTTGTTATTTTTGTTAGTTGAAAGGAGTATAACAATAAATATCCGTTTAATAACCGATATTTGAATTTTGTTGACTTAGAAAGTAATTTTCAACCCACATACTATATTCGTCGTTTTATAGTTACGTAACTGGAGAAAATACAAGTTAAGATATTTGTATCAGTAGGTCTAAGTACTGTTTATTATTGGTCAGGGACTTTTAGGTTGCCTTGCCACCTGTTCATCATCATTTGCCTAGCCTTTTCCCAACCATGTTGGGGTCGGCTTCCAGTCTAACCGAGTGCAGCCGAATACCCGCAGTATTGCACATGGATCGGCTGTATATCTGACCTCCACAACCCAGTTCGTACTTGGTAAAACGATACTCCTTGGTAAGACCAGTAGTTATTATATCCAAAACCATAAACTTAGAAACAAGTTATTGAAAAATTTAAGTTAACGTTTCTTAGTAACATCAATTAATGTGCATTATTCAAAAGACTGCCTCACTGACTGTGTGGTCGCAAGCGCGACTGCTGAGCATAGGTTCTGAGTTCGATTCCCGGGCTTTGTATTGGGTTTTTCCATCAGAAATTTCTCAGTAGCAGCCACGGAGTCTGAATTTGTGCCCGGTTGATGACAATAGGCTTGCCCCCCATAAAATGGGGCTCACGAATAACTGGCGAAATGTAGGTGTAATATTAGGTACAGCTCTGATTAACCCTTTGGGGATTACAGGCGTGATGTTATATTACCCAAAAGTCTCCCAACACAATCTTTTGCGATAATCTAAAAACCAAACTAAAATTCTTTTCTTCAAAATTGTAACTCCCAAAAGAATTTGGCAAAACTTTTATGACTGTACCTAAGTTACGTTTCAGGAATTCCTACATTTCGTCTTACTTTATGAACCTTGGACTTCCCAGTGGGCCTCGGGAAAAATTGCTCAAAATGTTCTTCCAATACGTTTTGGAATTCCAGTTTGCTTTGCAGTTTTTCGCTTATTTCCATTAAAATTCCCCAAGTTACGATCTGTATTCAATTTGTTCAGTTGCACGTTACGGTCCATTCACAATTAATTTACCTACGATGACGCTATTCAAATAACAACCTTATTGCAATCGTACTTAAAATCATTGTACAGTGCCTCAAAAAAGCAGGTTAAGCCGTTGGTTCCGGCTGTCATTTGTAGATCTTTGACTGTCGTTATAGGTAGTCAGTGGCCCGAAAGTCTGACAACCAGTCTTACTAAGGGGTATCGTATTACCCAGTACAAACTAACTGGCTTGTGGAGGCCAAATAGGCAGTCGCTCAAAGTAAAATAATGGTATTCAGCTGCATTCGGTTAGACTGTAAGCCGACCCCAATATAGTTGTGAAAAGGCTAGGCAGATGATGACTTAAGATCACTGTAATTTTGACCAACTTAACAATGGCAACAATCTAACAGAAATCATTTAGCAAAATAGGAAAATGTGTTTTGACAGTGACGTCAAATAAGAGGCAAATTAACTGTGAAAGAACTGTAGAACTATTTGACATTTATTCACGTTTGTGTTTTGTTTCGAATTGTGGACGTGCCAATTTCATTGTAAACCTATAGAATGTTTTGATTTGATAACATTGATCTTTGGCGCCTATTTTTTAGTTTTATTTAGCTTTGAAATGGTCACGATTTGATTTTGTTTTTTTAATGTTTAGTGTTGAGTTTCTATTTCAGCTATTCGTTTTATTATTTTTATTTTTGCTATCGGCTACTTTGGTAATTGCTACGCGCTGAAGTAAAATAAAGTTAGTTTTTACTTTATTTTTGGTTTTTATTTTGCTTATTGACATTTGAACTACACTATTTTGTATGCCTTCTGGCGGGATATAGTATGGACCGACATTTTATTTATATAACATCTTTTTACTCTATGTTCACAAAATTAATAAATGAATTTGAACTAAATTCTAGTTCCATAATATTTTTTCAATGGGACTAACCCGGTTATATTGTTTGAAATTACTGTCTTTTTAACCGACTTCTAAAAGAAGGAGGCTATCTATTCGTCTGATTTTTTTTGTGTGTATGTTCAGCGATATGTTCACCAATTGTGAACTGGTTTGGATGATTATTTTTTTTTATTTGAAAGAATATTATTTTGTTGTAAGTGACATCGTCTATAATCATCATACTGTTTCTATGTCAAAAATTTGATACACCATATTCCTTGGCCATACCTAAACAGAATAATAGTGTGTAATACTGCAATTCCTTTTTGAGTTTGGCTGTAATTTGATTTTATGTTATTTTTATTGGGAATTTGATTTTATTACTTTTTAATTGTGAATTTGCTTTTGTATTGTATTATTTTGATTGTGCTTTTGATTTTAAATTTGGTTTTAATTTTGTTTTATTTTTGTAAATAATTTTGATTTTAATTCTGTTTATAAACTTTGATTTAAATTTTACTTTAGACTTATTATTTTATTTTTTATTTTATGGCGGCATGCAGTGCTAACCTATAAGAAATTGTTAAACTAACCTTTGATTATTAGAATCTTTATTTTAACATGTAACAGTTTAAACAATTGTTGGTTGGCCAAAAATAATAAATTAATAAATAAAAATAAAATAGTTGAATTAGGTCTCCATTTATATAGGTAATGAAGAGTAAACGAAAGTACACCATAAAAAACTTTGTTGGCCAACGCAAGTGAAAGCACAGCAGACTTGGCATTAAAAATTTGATAACCGGCCTAAAGTAGCTGTTAACGAGTATTCTGTTGTAAGCCTGAAGCAAAGAATCCTTTCAGACATAAAACGCCAGTTAACATCTTTAATGAGGTTGTAAAAACATTCTAGTTGCTACAGCCCGTTGGATCCGGGGGAATATTCTAGAATAACAAAATTATACGATTCGTGAGAGGAAATCGGGGAAATAGGGATTGGTGTCGTTTATACCCGACTGCCTGCGTGTAGGGTTATGTTTTTCGCGTGTATCTTGTATGTTTGTTTGTTAATTTCTTTATTACATCGTATCTTCCAAACGGCTGGATGGATTTCGACAGTTAAGATATCTTTATATTCGTCTTAAAAACCCAATGTGTGCAGATAGGTGTTTTAAAAAAACAAACAAAATGGCGGATTTTTGGCACGAAATAGTAATAAGTTAATAAAAATAAATTAAACCTGTCGAGTAGGGTATCAAAATAAAGGAAATTAAAAGGTGAATACAAAAATATATTTATAATTACATGTTTAAATTTATTTAGGAATAATATTATAACAATAATAATATATGCAGTCGGGTTCTTATTTTTTTAAATTTTGTAACTTGTTATTCATTATGTTTTAAGAAAGGAATTTATGAAAAGGGTCGACGTGACGTGAATGTGTTATAAAGCTAGTCCCTCCCCCAGCGTCAGCGAAAAAATTAAAAAGATTAATTTTACACGAACCAAGAAAATAAATAGCGCGAAGGATTTATATGAGCGGACATGACTGATATGGCGACAATTTACTTAAAAGGAAAACACGTTTTGTAAGTCCCGTCACTTTACGTTGAGATTTGTCAAGATTTATAAGTGGACATTTTTCTTAAAATAAAAAGAAATAATTTTAGAATGTTTTCACGAGTTACGTCTTTTGTAAGACGTGTGTGGTAATAAGTTGAGTAAAATTTTGATTTATAGTCTTACATAATAACCAAGTACCTACTTATGTAAGTTTTGTAACTTAAACCCAATTATAAAAGTGTTAGATTGTTTGAAATTTGGTCCTGGGTTCGATTCCCAGGTCGGGCAAAGTGTTATTGAGTTTTTCGAACAGGAATTTCTCAGTACCAGCCTCGTAGTCTGGATGTGTGCCTGGTTGATGGTAATAGGCCTGGCTTTCTTATTACATGGGACTTTAACAAAATGGGTAAAATGTGTCTAATAATACTCGTACTCGTAGTTACACCTCTGCGTAACCCTTCTGGGACCTAACCTACAGGTGTGATGATGGTATTTGAAAAAGACCTAAAATCCATCAGTCTGTTTTTACCTATAGTAGATACACCCATGTTTCACAAGATATGTTTAAACTCCACGTAATAGATGGAAAGCCTCAAGATTCCGGCTGCTTGAGGAATTCCTGGTAGAAAAACGCAATGATATTTTTCCTTTCCTGGAACCCAGGATCTCATGCTCAGCAGAACAGTCACGAGCACCAATATGTGGACACTTTCCTAAATTTAAAAGCAATTTTCGAGAGAAATAACGATTGTAACTTGGCGATAGGATTTTTTTCATAAAACTATGAGTTCCAGAATACTGTGTTCATAACAACTTGAAATTTTATTCTGAACAGTAGGAGAAAAACACTTTTAAATGTTGTTAAGTGTTTACATGTTGATGCTCGTGACTGTACACTTGTAGCTGTTACAACTACGAGTCAGTAAAAACGCAACAAGGAATATAAAGCATCTGCCTAGCCTTTTCCCAACTATGTTGGGGTCGGTTTCCAGTCTAACAGGATGCAACTGAATACCAGTATTTTACATGGAGCGACTGCCTATCTGACCTCCACAACCCAGTTAGTACTGGGTAATACGATACCCCTTGGTAAGACTGGTTGTCAGACTTTTTAGGCCACTGACTATGTACCTAACGACTGTCACAGATCTACAAATGATACCCGGGACCAACGGCTTAACGTGCTTTCCGAGACACGGAGGAAACTCGGTATGTAATGGGTGGTCACCCATCCACAGATAAACCTAGGCAAGCACGGCTTAACCTAAAGATCGACCCGAGCGGCTGTTATTATTTAGCCACGAGCTATAAAGCATTAAAAACAAAAAAAACTCTTATAGTCATAAGAGATACGAACCAAAATGAAGTTTCCCGATTTAACTTGAATCACGTATAGACAAATAAATACCAATAAGAAAGAAAATTCAAGGCCCACATTAACGTGCGAGAGATAATCAGTTCAGGCAGAACTCTTAGAAACTACAACATTAACATCAGGCCAAAGAAAAAAACTTTTTTCATTACACTTACTTCCAAAACGCCGTATAAAAAGAAAACAATCCAAGAAGATTCGAATTCTAAATTACTAAGCCTATTTATTTTTCAGGAACGATGAAATTACAGAATCCTTTCGTGGCAAAAAGTTTAAATGGGCTCTTAATGCGATTGGGTTCCGGCAAGAATTTCGTTAATGTTAAACGGAATCTGCACAATCTGATTGCTTCAATAAGTTCCGGACAGTTTCCTTTCATGCTTTAATACTTCGGAATTCCGGACGCTCCTTGCTTTGTACGGAGATTTTACTGCAGAACTTTATAAGATTCCCTTGAAAACTTTTTTTTTTCTTCGATCTTTATGTGGACCATTTCGGGAATTAATTAGCCTCGTATGTAAGGAGGAAAAGTTTCAATAATAAGAAGATAGGCGAATCTGAGAAGAGGATGATTATTATCTCTTTTCTCGGAAAAACTGTGTGCTGATATAATTTCTCAGAATAATTCCTCAACTTGCTGGGAACCACAAAGTGTTGGGATGAAGTAGACGGATTAATTAGGTATCGACCCACGTTTGGTCTAGACTTAATTGAGGTTATTCTAATAGGTTTTTTACTAGAAAAATAAACATCTAAACAAGCTTTACAGACTTAATTAGAACTTTAATTAATACAATACACTGGACAGTCTTTATGGTGTAGAAATAGACAGACTGGAAAGACTAATTCTTTCATCTTGTTACGTCATAAAATGAGAGGCAATAAAAAGCTACAATTTTTTACCAGCTAAGACCAAACATAGCCTTAACGGACAAAGTACTAATTAATGGGTTTTTCTATTAGTAATTTTCTCAGTAGCAGTCTAGGTCTGTACCAGGTTGATGTCAATAGGCTCGCCCCTATTAGATGGAACTTAAATGTAACTGGCAAAATGGGGCACTATAATTTTGTACACCTCTGCCTAATCCTTTGGGGATTACAGGCGTGCTGATGTTATGTTACATAACATAAAATGAAGTCACTTTTCTTTTGTTTTTTTTTTTATTTATTTAATGATATTATAGTACAGAGGTGTTGTTGGCTCTTGTGATACAGGGAATCCTAGTACAAGAGCCAGAGCTACACTGATGTTACTAACAATCACCTGTTAATAAATATTTTATTTTAATTTTTTTTAATTTTTTTAATTCTAAACTTTTACGTTTACATAACAATGAACCACCTTACTTAAATAGCTACTTCTTATAAATTCTACTGTTATGGTTTAATCATATCATAGTACATTTTGATATAAGTGGGGAAACCCCGTTATTGCATTCGAGGCGGAGTTAGCGTAAACAGCCCAATATGAAAAACAGAAAATACTAATAGAAAAGTGCTGAAATATGAAAAACAGAAAATTCAAATATTTTTTAATTTAAACACAAATAAATAAACATGTTAATTTGTTCATAAAAGCTTTTTTTTTTTGCTTTTCATAATCATGTCAATCTATCCCATTCCATTCATAAACACCATTTAAATAAAAATCCACGCGTGCGGAATACATTGCATATTGAACTCAGTCGCAATGCGATAAGAACCAGTTTTCGAGAAAGAATATTGAAAAACTTATTTAGTTCCGCTTGCTATCCTGTATCATCTGCCTAGCCCTTTCCCAACCATGCCGGGGTCGGGCTCCAGTCCAACCGGATGCAGCCGTAATACCAGTACTTTACATGGAGCGACTGCCCATCTGACCTCCACAGCCCAGTAGTGGGCAATTCGATACCCCTTGGTAAGACCGGATTTGACTATTCTTTTTAACAACGCAACGGATATTGATGTGGGTTTCACAACCACTTGTCACCAGTTTATTGTGAATGATTAATATGTATAAAAACATCTAAAAGACAATATGCTATTTGACAACATCGAAAAAAAAAACATAAATTTAGTCCGTCAGTTAGACAACCAAAAAATGTTGGACACGTTTTTTTTCTTTTGTCATCTAATCCAAAAATTACTACGATACAGCGCATCAAAGTTCCAGAGAGGACATCACTTGTGACATCACCGGCTACTAAAAAGTAACAGAAATTGTGACGTCACGCGAGATTTCAACGCGCTGCTGTATCGTGGTTATTTTTCGTTTACATGACAAAAGAAAAAATACGTGTCCAAATTTTTTGATAATATAGCTGACGGACTTAATAGATTTTTTTATTCAAATAGCCTAAATTCGAGTCATCTCTGCAGATGGGGGTTCATGGACGGCTCAGACCTCAAGGTGCGTATGCAGCGTCTCCCCACAGACAATGGCTCACCTACCACCGCATGCCCTATCACCTGCGCACTTGATGATCTGCTTACTGCATCAGTGAGTGGGGTTCAAAAGTTATGTTTGGTCTAAACATAACTATTGACACGCTAAGAAGAAGAGAGAGGAGGAGCAGAGAGAAGAGGAGCTCGTGGCTAAATAATAACAGCCGCTCGGGTCGATCTTTAGGTTAAGCCGTGCTTGCCTAGGTTGGTCTGTGGATGGGTGACCACCCATTACATACCGAGTTTCCTCCGTGCCTCGGAAAGCACGTTAAGCCGTTGGTCCCGGGTGTCATTTGTAGATCTTTGATAGTCGTTAAGTAGTCAGTGGCCCAAAAAGTCTGACAACCAGTCTTACCAAGGGGTATCGTATTACCCAGTACTAACTGGGTTGTGGAGGTCAGATAGGCAGTCGCTCCATGTAAAATACTGGTATTCAGCTGCATCCGGTAAGACTGGAAGCCAACCCCAACATAGTTGGGAAAAGGCTAGGCAGATGATGATGACGCTAAGAAGAAGAGAATTTTATTGTCAAGTTGTAAAAAAACGTGCAAAGCAGGGGGCGGCGCGCTAGTACAGTATACATATTTTGTTAAGGAGTTGAAACGTCGGGTTCTCTGTGAATTTATTTCTCCATCCACCTCAATGTTGATATAGGTAGTGTAAGTAGCAAATACTCCAGGATTTCCTTTGAGAGCTGCCCTCTAAAAATAGACTTGTCTTTCATACTTTTTTGAAGTTCCAAGAGTAGGTACATTTATTTCTTTGTCTTATTACATACCTTTTCGTTTCCCAGCCATGTTATTTCAGTTTTTTCAGCCGGCCTGGCAGTAAAAGAAATACATAGAATTTATAGTCTGTTTATCATGTCTGGCTAGTCGTAAAAAAAGGCTGGAAGTAAGAATTGCTATAGTACTTGCCTAGGCGTTGAACAGGCAATGACGGTCCATAATTTAGTTTTATTTGTGACCGTTTTTTGGAGCCCTACCTTAGTTTTAGCTGGGTTTATTGATTTGATGTACTTCGGCCTTGATGTAAAAGAAATATAACCGTTTCTGTTTTATTTGGAGTCGTAAATAGCTCTCAACAAACTACATATTTATGTTCTAGGAATATTGTCTTTATCGACATTAATTAGAGAAAAAATAGAATCACACAATAATTTAGTTCATTTTTGATCTGTGATACTCAGTCTATACTCGTAGCATAATAATAATAGACGCTCGGGTTGATCTTTAGGTTAAGCCATGTTTGTGAAGGTTGGTCTGTGGATGGGTGACCACCCATTACATACCGAGTTTCCGTTAAGCCTTTGGTCCCGGCAATCATTTATAGATCTTTGACAGTCGTTAGTAGTCAGTGGCCTGAGTGTCGGACAACCAGTCGTACCAAGGGACATCGTATTACCCAGTCTAAATGGGTTGTGGAGGTCGGATAGGCAATCGCTTCATGTAAGATACTGGTTATTAGCTGCATTCTGTTAGAGTGGAAGCCGACCCCAACATAGTTGGGAAGAGAGTTATGTCACTGGTCCGACTCGTCACCAAAATTTTTTTTCATACAATAAGTCGTCATCATAAGAAAACAAATGAATTTTTATTTAATATTGATGTTCCCGATTCGTCATCAAAATGCAAAAAAGTACGCAAGAAAAATATAGTATGTCTTTTAAATGAATTTGTTTACAACAACCTCCAAAAAAGGCTAGGCAGATGATGATACTATACGACTTTTTAGACAAAAGTTTGACGAAGTGCACGCACACAAAACCCGTAACTACATTACCCAAAAACACGATTTGACCAACAAGACACCCATACAACAAAACTTTTTCAATTTCCTCACAAAACCGTACATTAAAATAAGACGAGGTCGTAATGGCCGAGCCCGAAGACGCATAAAGACGCATTCTTCATGTCGTCCTTGTAGAGTTAACGAATTGTCGCCATAAATTCGTGGACCATTCTTGCGAAGCATTTGTCCGTCTGACTGTTGGAATTGCCAACTCTTACTGTTTGCTGGACGGCAAAACCTAGTTTGGCAACGGATGGTTTATTATACGTAGTTTATATATTATGGGAATATCTGTGTATTGGGATCTTTTTGGTGGAGGTTGAAGCAAGAGGTGGATGATTCGAAGACATTTGAGATCTACCAACCAGCACTGGGCCCGCGTGCTGGGCTGTGATGTGTGTTCTTGCAGAGAGAAGGTCTGTGTTCCAGTTCCAGTAGGAACACTACAATCAAGCTTAAACAGGAATTAAAAAAAAAAATCCAAAAACGACTACCATCCATCATTTTCGCAGACGTAAAAGGCCTGATAATTGTACGTCATTGAAGGCTAAAAATTGAATAGTACAAATTGCGGACGCAAATTATCAATCGCTGTCCAGTCTCAGCACTTTATCCATAACTTTGACACTTTGTTTACACGAGAACGTAAAAGCATCTTTACAAATCATTGATGCAATGTGACAACTGTTTTGTTCGCCGTAATTACTGTTACGGAGGAAATAATCGGAAGAATTGTCGAAAATTCGATTCGAATGTTCAAAAACTATTCTCATTATAGGTAGGTACTTCACGGTACGAACATAACAATACTAATTTTGTGACGTCATATCTCATAAAACGAAACTACCTCCAAAATAATTTTACCCAGACCATTCTCCACATTCGCTTCCCACATTTTAATAGAGTTGCTTATCTGTCTCCGAATCACACAGTTTCGTACCGCAACACACCTGACGGAGAAATAAATTAAAATATACTTCCGCTGCAAGACTTGCAACGAGAGAATCTTATTTTCTATTTGTGCAAAACAACGTCCAATAAAGTGACACGACAATTATTGTTAGAGAGGAAAATGTGTGCTGAAACTTTGAAATGTAGAAAGACATTAATAATAAACGAATTATTGAGTACACAGCGTTTTGTGGTGATGTTAATCCTAACTAATATTATAAATGTGAAAGTAAGTTTGTTTGTTACCTTGTCACGACTAACACACTGAACCGATCTTTTGAAATTTCGTTGTCAAGTGTACAGAAACGGACATAAGGTACCCTTCATCCCGAAAAAAAATTACTCGTCCCAAAGAAAACAATAATAACGTTTTTTATGATTATAGATGGCGCCACGTGTCTTTCGAATCATGACTGAATTATATTATTATAGAAACTTTAGTAATGTGTTAAGAGTTTCAATTGTCAAATTCTAAATAATATTAAAGCATAAAGAGTCTATAATTTTCCCAGTGCTGGAACTCAGCCTCAGCCTTTTATTTTTGAAAGGGAGTGAGCCATATTCAACCATGGCGGTAGTGAGGTATCCTACCGGCTGCGCCATGTAATATTTGAATAAAAGATTATTGAAGTCTTCAGTGGTTTTATTTTTTTAATAGTCACAGGTTAATAATGAATATTAAAACAACCTCACAACAGACTGTGTCTGCGTGAATGTGTGTCAGCTCAAGCGCCTGACGTTTCTCAGCTAAGGTTACAATGACATTGACATTTGACATTGACAGGTGCGTTCCGTTTCTAATACAGGTAGATGTAACATTTGTCTTCCAGTTTTCAGTTCGAGGAAATGCTGGTCCTCATAATCCCCTCCACATAGCTACCCCTTTGGACACTTTCCAAAATATTCATTCAATGCATATTTTGGAAAGTTGTGTCTATCGAGAAAATTCCACAATGTCAACCAATTTCTAGATTTGTATAAATATCTTCGGAAAATTAACATAAAACTATTCCAAGATATGTATCTAGACCCTGCCTAATAACAAAGAGGCAATAACTCAAAACCAATCAGTAAACATCATAGCTCCAATCAACTACATATTAAATTGACTTCATTTCCCTCACAGCAATTGATTTGTGAGAAACGGTAACCGAACGACCAAATCTAATGCCTGTTTTGGACTGACCGCAAGAGTTAGGAGCTTGCGACCAAATGCCGAGCTACCGAACGGCGAGGTGACCACAAGACCTGTCAACGTGAAGCAAGTCAATGGATGGTGGATGGTGGTCGCTTAGGAGTGCAGTCTGAGTGTGGTGTTGAACTGACGTATTGGTAGCTACTATAATAATAATTAACCTGTGATTGTTTAGGTGTTTTGCGTATTTTACATTAGCTTTCCTGGAACCGTACCTATTTTGATAAGTCGCTTTGAATGCTGTCACTTGGTACTCTTAATCATCTGCCTAGCATTTTCTCAATTATGATGGAGGTTGTCTCAAACCTAAGTGGAGCAACGGAATAACATTACGCTTATTGAAGGGTTAAGCAGAGATGTACATAATAGTACACCCACAGTTCGGTAGTTATGTTTAAACATAACTAATGCCCTCTATCATAATTCATCGTCATTTCAGCAACGTCTTCCAGTTCGCGTTCGCCACTCCAGAACTTTCCGGCCCCATCGGCCATCCGTTCTGCGAGCAATGTGCCCTGCCCACTGCCACTTAAGTTTGGCTATTCTTCGGGCTACTTCGGTTCTCTTATGGATCCCATGTCCATGAAGTCCCATGTGATAGAGGGCATTGCCACTAACCGGGCACAAATCCGGACACCGTGGCTCCTACTGAAATTTTTCTGATGGAAAAACCGAGATTGCGACCACTAGACCAACGACACAGTATTGTCACTTGTATGATAAAATAATTCCATGGCAAAATAAAATAAATTATGCTACACCAACAAACATATATAGTGTAGTATACATAAACATTATGGAGTCCTGTATTCCCTAGAAAAGTTAACCTTTAAAATTGCCTCACGAATCATTCAGCAATCATTTTTATCGGCTAACAAATTTATTAACTGAATACCTCTCAGGCTTTCAAACTTTTTAACAAAACTACAGTAGTACATGGATACTTTAGCCAAAATTGGAACATATACTTTAGCTAAATTGTTTTTTCGATAGAATTTGAGCCAGCAGTGATTGCCTAGTGGTGTGATCTTCGGACTGCTAATTCATAGTCTCTAGTTTGAACCCAAGACATACACCTCTGATTTTTTGGAAACTTATGCTTATTGAATTTTCACTTGTTTCGGTGGAAAACATCAACAGGAAAACATCGTGAGGAAACCAAACCAAGCCAAGTCAGAGGCCTATGGGCGGCATAAAAACTCTAACACCATAAAAACTCTGACAACATCAGGCACTAACCACACGAAAAAGAAAGAATAGAATTTTACCACACGCTCACCATGTGCCCCTAGACAGTCATTATCGCACAAGACCATACAACATGAGTTCATAAAAGTATTGGCCATTTCCTATTCCAGTTCAGAACTCTAAACCGCATTCCCAATAGCCAACAATACAGTATCGTCTTACAATTTGTTTCTCGAACATTCTGTTTATAAAACGAACCGCGTCCTGTTAACCGTTGGAGGTAGTTTATGGACAACGTGAGGAGAATCCAAGTTGTAGAAAATTCGCTTAGCAATTAACAAGCTATGTTTACTTTAGAAGTCGAATGTTAATGTAATTAAAGGACTTTAGGAGTTATGATGGGACCGTATTGGGTAGCTGAGGATGGCGGGGTTGTGTCGTGCGTTGCTTGGAATTTGAGAGGATATTTTGAGAAGTTTGTTTTGGCATTATTTTGATTCATGACAGTCTTCTGATATGTGCTTTTCAGGGCGGTGTCTGGATCGTTTTTATAGGCTTTTATTTAACTTGCCTTGTTAGTTAGTTAGTATGTATTGGTCAAATCTTGCAACTGAATTTCAAACCAGTCCCCTCCAACCGATTGAGCTGAAATTTTGCACACACCTTTTGTTCTGGTGACAATACTTTTTTGTGATAGACATGATTTGATATTACAATCAGGATCGCCTTCTCACGAGAGAACTCCTCAACGGTTAATAGCACGACACAAAAGTTTGTATTCGCGTTCAATGTTGATAGATAAATATAATTTACTTTTTTAATTCTAATAATAAGTTTCACTTTTTATTGTTATCGTCAACTTCTAAGTTTTATTAAAAATTCATCGTCATCATCATAATTTCAGCAATGGCAAGCATCGCCATTCTGACCACTCCAGTGCTCCATTTTGACCGCGCCAGTAAAAAAAAAAATATTCTTTATTTTTTTTTTTTTAGTAGCTTGACGAAAGCTTTTGCTAGAGCATATGCTTTACTCTATGTAGTATTTAAGCAGCTCATTTATTATACTTTATACTTTTTATTGAACTCACACAAAATAAACAATAAAATTATAAAAAAAAATAAAACAAAAAGATATAATACTTAACTGGTCCTGTATAAGAACAAATCAAAAGGCCTATCTCAGCATACTTAAGACGATTACCAATCGGTATTTCTGACTGTCTTCTACTTGAGGATCCAAACCGTCGAATTCATCGACCTGTTACGGCTACTTTCAAAACATACTTTTTTTTTTTTCGGATTGGAAAACATACACTTTACTAGTATTTTATACCTTTCACAGAAAAGTTCTCTCTACACCCCTATCTCCAATCTCATACATTAATCACTCCTTCACACTTACAAATTCACTCCAATACATCATTCCAGATACAATCTAGTACTCCATGTCACGGTAAATCAAATTGGGGCCGGACAGGCCTCACGTCACCATACATTCAAATGCAGACAGACGGACGTATCGGAGACCGATTGACACAGTGACATCGGCTTAGGATAATTGCTGGGCTGGAAATATGGTGTGGAGGCTCTGGTTGAGGGGTATTATGGTCTGGCTGTACCATCTAACAAATGCTTTAGCCACAAAACCTTTTAAAAAAGAAAAAAGAACGTTATAAATGATGAATTAATGATTGATTAGATTTTGACAATCACTATTAGTAGTTGTAAGCACTGTCTAAGCTCTCATATTCAGGCCTATGTAACCGGAGTAACCTAGACCCTTGTCATCCACGATGTCCTAGTTCAGGGTTCGAGACCAAATTGATGTAATGTCTACTGCAATTTTAGAAATAAATGTGTTATTTATTAATGAACAAGGACCAAATTAGCAGCAGTTGCCTTGTTCAACTATAATCATATAAAAAATACTACATCTGTTTATGATACGCTTTTGATGTGTTATTTAGCGACGGTTAGTAAGGATAGCTATCGTTTACAGTTGCGAGTTTTTGGTAAAAGTTGACATTCAGTTGTTTTGCCAGCATGTAACAATTCTACTATAAATTTAATTTTTTGGGCCTATTTTAGATTTGCAATAGAGCTATCCACAGTTAATTTAGTTTAAAAGGTCAAATTAAGTTCGCTAGCGAAACTTCTAAATTCATATCTAAACATGAGAAAATAAATTAAATGGTAGTTAGTTGATATCATTTCACTAGCATTATACTGGTGACCATGTTCATTCCCTTCAACCTCACCAGAAACCCTCAAGAGTTAAGTAATTGTCTATTTCTTCTTAGGAATTAAAATTCCACCCAGGTCCTAAACGGCATCGGTAAACGGTTAAGATCGCATAAAAGTAAAAAAAAACAGTATCGATTGCCCAGCTAACCGCTCAAAGACTATGCTGAAATATATTTTTTATTTCTAGCTTATAGACTGAAACTGCTTGAACCTTTTTTGTACGCCAGAAGGCGAGGAGGCAAGTTAAAAATGGAGGGATCTCTGGCGCAGGCAGACTGTTCGATGTCTACAAAAACGGTGTATTTCATGAAGACAAAAGTCGGTTTATTTTACGTTACGTAGGAAATTTTAAAGGAAAATCGTCGCTTCTTTTATACGGGAAAATACATGAATAAAACTGGTTTCCTGCTTCACCGATATGACAAATATGAAACAAAATTCACCTTTTTAATGTCACCTTCGACAATGTACTTTTTTTTCTTCTATTTTATCGAAGGCTTTTATCCTCAAGGGCAAGTCAGTCTCTTCGTCACCTATTCAAAAATAAACAGCATCATAATTCACTTGCCCTTATCCCAATTCATGTGGGGTCGGCGCAGCATGTCTTCTTCTTCCATACTTCTCTATTACTCTTCATTTCATCGGACACTTCCTTCCTTGCCATATCATCCTTTACACAGTCCATCCATCGTTTCTTTAGTTTTCTCTTATACCCATCCACATTCATACTCAAAACTTTCCTCAAGATATTTTCTTTAACAAAAGATAAAGTCAACAGCACCACGTATTATGAAATAAATATGGTAGAAAAAGATAATCTTGCAAAGATAGCAATTTCCATACATCAATGTATGGAAATTGCTAGCGAGAAACACCTTAAAAAAAGATTGTGTTGATCCACATTTACCTAACTGCCGAGAAGTCTTGTTATTTTGACCTAAAGAGACACTACGGATAAGGCGTGCTTCACACATGTTATGGACGGGTTGGGTACAGGCTGAACCGAGCTTGTGTACAACAGCTATAAGTAGGTATAATAGCCATATAACATCAGACATCATTTGAGGTCGGCACAGTATGTCTTCTCCCACATTCTTCTCCACTTATTGTAATCTCAGTAGTCATCTTTCACAAAGTTCATCCATCATAATGCTTAGAAAATTAATAATTACGACAAATATGTACGTATATTTGTAAACTGTGTTTTAGAACTTCATTTCCGTCTAGAGAAATAGGTACCATTATCTATTTCCACTGTTGAGCCACATCGCTTTAGACGTGGAATAACAGACACGTGGGACTTTTTACCACTTCTTTATCGTGTGGTTAGTTCCTAACCTGGTGTCAGAGTTTTTATGCCGCCCATGGGCCTCTGACTTGGCTTAACATGCCGTTAAGAAATATCTCTCAGGCATGCTGGTTTCCTCACGATGTTTTCCCTCACCGAAGCAAGTGATGATTATACAATACGCACATGAATCCGAAAAGTCAGAGATGCGTGCCTTGGGTTCGAACTCGAGACCTATGACTTGGCAGTCCGACGGTCACACCACTAGGCTGTCACTGCTTAACTTTTTACCACAGTCGCTACGGTCGTTTATTCTACGCCGTTTTGCTAGAAGTCACTGAGTCACCAACTCGTAACATAAACTTATTACTAAATAAGAAGTAAAATTGTTTAAATTCATTCAAAGGTAATTGGTAAAATTCTAAGTTTCATAAACAACATCACTGAAAAATCTTTAGTACAAAATCAATACTAGTGAATTTTCTCACTACAGTTCGCGTGACCGTTCCTGCTCATAGCGGCTAATTTTAGTAAAAACTAGCCATGGACCCAGGAAATATCATAGTGCTCTAGCATAGTGCTCTAGCATCATAGCGCAGAAACACTTTCACTCTCATAATCCGACAGGACGGCAAACCAACACAATCGTAGATCAGGCGCGCAGGACTAACAGCTTTCCGTGCTTACGGGGCATCCTACTACCAACTCCCAAGTTCTGGGCTACTACTAAGAAAACAGAAAAACACTAAGCCTAACCTGGAAATTAAAAAACAAAAAAAAAACAGGTCATTGACCCATATATTATTTGTTATGATACAAAACAATTTACACTTTTGTCAATTTTACAGGCGCTATTCGTGCAATAAATAAGTAATAACTGAAAAATCCCACGCCCCACCCACGCTCATCAGTCGTGCTTGTGCACAAGACCAACGTCACAGTTTCCACACTAAACTATTGTTAAAAGAAAACTCATCCTCCTCAACTTTACTACAAAAATAGAACTCGCTTTGGACTTTTTCAACATCATCTGCCTAGCCTTTCCCAACTATGTAGGGGTCGGCTTCCAGTCTAGCCGGATGCAGCTGAATACCAGTATTTTACATGGAGCGACTGCCTATCTGACCTCCACAACCCAGTTAGTACTGTATAATACGATACTCCTTGGTAAGACTGGTTGTCAGACTTTTTGGGCCATCGACTACCAAACGACTGACAAAGATCTATAAATGACACCCGGGACCAACGGCTTAACGTGCATTCCGAGGCACGGAGGAAACTCGGTATGTAATGGGCGGTCACTCATCCACAGACCAACCTAGGCAAGCACGGCTTAACCTAAAGATCGACCCGAGCGGCTGTTATTATTTAGCCACGAGGCCCACTCGCTTTGGACTTTCCCGAAATCCACAATAATCAGCAATTCCTATATTAGTTACGTAATAAACCTTTGATCTTATTAGCCTCGGGGCACTTGTCTGAAATGACGGATAGAGTGTCCGTACGTGATGAAATACGAACAGCCACACGATCAACGTTATTAATATTTAACATCTGCGCCTTTTATTTCTCCCGGATATAATATTCAGCTAATATAATGGTGGAGTACAAATTGCTGGATTACGATGATTTGTTTCTGGTCGCTTGAGGGCTGGTTTCAAGTGATTTTTGTACGTTGATAAGGGATCAACGGTTTTTTGCAGATTGATATATTTGTTATGTTTTTTAATTGGAAGGCCTGTCAAGGCTCTTTATAAAAGACATGAACATAGCTAAGTCTCAATCTGACCAATGAGGTCAAGCTATTTCTAGCAAGCAAGTCTGACACTCCCTTCCGCTCCGCCCAGAGTGAGGGGGGTCATTTGATGATTCCCATAAGAAAAAAAAAAGCTATTTTGAATTATAAAATTACATAATTTTTAATATTTTATACGCAAACCCTGCGTAGGGAACTACAGCTATTTTGACATGGAAAGCAAAGAGGTTAAGGCTAAGGGTTTGAGGCTAAGTTAGTTCGATACTTTCTTAAATAGATGGCGTACAAAACGTCACCGTAAGACGTTATTAATGGAACGAAAATTTCGAGAGCTGTGAGCAGGGTGCGATGGTCTAATTGGTTAAGACGTCCGGTGTACTGAATCGGAAGGTTGCAGGTTCAAACCCTGCTCGCACTAGAATTTCTCTTTCCATGTCAAAACAGCTATAAAATTCCATTTACAGATTCAACCAATGATGCTTTGCTGCGGGACTGTTCGAAAGAGATACCGTGGCCCTGGAACACAAAGGGCAAAGAAGGAACATGGATGGGTTTTAGTCAGTACAAGTCTGATACTCCCTTCCGCTCCGCCCAGAGTGGGGGGGGTCATTTGATGATTTCGCATCCGGAAAAAAAAAAAAAAAAAAAAAAAACCAATGATACTACATGGAACTGGCCATTAGAATTTTTCATAGTTATTTTTTTTAAATCTGATGTTCCATACATTTTGTACGTGTAGTCATTGCATTTTTGTAGGAAACTGCACATTTTTTTTTTAATTACCGATTAAAACGTTTATATGTGGTTTGGAATGAATGAATGAATCGTGTTAATCGTTGTTGATGTCCCTAGCACCCTGTATTTGTTTTACAATTATATAGGGGAATGTTTTATTATCTACGGATACAATTTATTGCAATATGAAATCTCTTTGCAGAAGCACGAGCATAACATTATTACTTATTTGTATATAAGTATTAGTATCATTATAAGTGTCTATATACATTTTCGATAGCAACAAGTTATTTTTTATATATTTGATTTGTACCCTATCACAATGTTTTCTTATTTAACCCAAAGGTTGACTGGTAGAAAATGCCTTGTGGCATTAAGTCCGCCTATGTATCACTATTGTACATGAAGTTCAAATAAATAAATAAATAAAATATTTTATTATTGGTCTTCACTCAGATCATTTTTAACCCAAGGCACGTGTCTGACTCGACCTCCAAAATTATTACCCAAAACTTTTTAACCCCAAAATACCAAATCCTAAATAATAAAAGAAAAAGGCCTAATAAAGTCAAAACATTCCCAACATCTCCTTTTCACGCTATGATATGTACGTTAACAAATGAGTCTATGTACGTGTTAATATATGGAATGACAAAGTGAAGGAAACGCGTAAAAGACAGAGAGTAATGGACGAGTGTGGGGAGCAGTCAAAATCGTGGTTCAGGAAGCTAGAGGATCTTGGCTCGAGTATTTTGAAAGCTGAAAGATCTTGTTTAGCTGTGCCTCGCGGTTTCACAAGCTTGTTTTTTTTTTGCTCGGCTCCTTTTGGTCGTAGCTTGGTGTTACATCGCCTATAGCCTTCCTCGATAAATGGACTATCCAACACTAAAAGATTTTTTTAATTCGAACCAGCAGTTCCTGAGATTAGCGCGTTCAACCAATCAAACAAACTCTTCAGGTTTATAATATTAGTATAGATTCGGAACATGTATATTTTTAACAAGGCAGTAACCCTTTGCACCATACCGACATTGATTTTCATGTACTTACGGGATTTATTCCGCTTTTTTTGCAGATTTTTTTAAACAAAGTCATCATTTGCTTAGCCTTTTCCCAACTATGTTGGGGTCAGCTTCCAGTCATACCAGATGCAGCTGAATACCAGTACTTTACATGGAGCGACTGCTTATCTGACCTCTACAACCCAGTTAGTACTGGGTAATACGATACCCCTTGCTTGTCAGACTTTCGGGCCAGACTACCTGTAACGACTTCAAAGATTTATAATTAACAGCCGGGACCAACCAGCTTAACGTGCTTTTCGAGGCATGGAGGATACTCGGTATGTACCCATCCACAGACCAACCCAGGCAAGCGCGGCTTAACCCGAAAGTCGACCCGAGCGCCTGTTATTATTTAGTCACGAGCTCCTCTTATCCTCCTCTATTTAATAGCCTTATTTTCCAGATATCGATACCTTTGCACGTCTTCACCAACACTAAGCGATACATAAATGAAAATTCACTCTTGGATTTTCAATTCTCGACTCGGGGCCGAGATTTGTAATTCCAACAATGCAATAATATTTAAACATAGGTCGCTTAATATTACAGAAAACTGGCATTAGACAAGCGACTTTGAATCCAATGGACTGCTGACGTGAATTCATTTTGAATATTAGAGGGAACACCTCACTTATTTTAATTCTCTCATATTTGTACAAACATTTAAGTATGGTCACTCGTGTTGAATATATTTTAACACACCACACATTGCACGAAAATAATGCCTGGTATAATAAAACTTCGGTTCCCCAGAATTTGGTGCCAATGAGAGTTTTTACCCAACAACAATGACACGGAAACTACACGAACATTTCGTTTGAATCAAACAGGAACACGTTTAAGCTGTGTCCATTCCACTGAATTGTTTTAAGGGACTTTATTTTTCGCATTACGTTAAAATTCACTGATATTCCGAATTCCTAGAGAAAACTGACTCATAACAAAAGCGTATGATGCTTTTCAACGCAGTTTCATTGTAACGTCATAGAAAAATACAGAAGGTTCCCTTACTTACATGTTTGGACAAGAAATGTACAGTAATAATGCAAATAATAAATAATGTAATGTGTATGAGTTGTAATGTGCAATTATTTCCTTTATTTATTTTTATACAAATCTTCTACACTTTTAAATATTTCATAAACTAAAAACAATATAAAAAACATTTAAAAATATAAAAAATTGTAGCCCACCGGTATCGGGAACAGGGTCCAAGCTACCGGCGGTCAGGGCTCCAGAGAGAGGAACCTCCTAACAATACGAGCCGTGTCCAGGAGCACCGCTTTCTGAATCAAACCCTTGATCCAGCTGCCTAACGAGAGCCTCCTCAGGTATTGGTCGAGGCTCTTGGCAATTAAGCCATGGGCTGATACAACTATCGGCACAATGATCGCTGAGTCCACATCCCACATGTCGACAACCTCGCGAGCCAAGTCAAGATACTTGATTTGCTTATCTTTCTCGGCTTTCACGAGGTTCTCATCATGCGGGACCGTTATGTCTACAATCATTGCGCGCCGCTCTGACCGATCCACCACCACTATATCAGGTTTATTGGCTACAATAGTCCTGTCAGTGATGATGGATCGATCCCAGTACAATGTGATACTGCCATTTTCGAGAACTGGGTCGGGCACATACTTATAGTACGGTACTTCCGATTCCACAAGGTTGTATTTTAGAGCAAGTTGCTGATGGATAATCCTGGCTACAAGGTTGTGTCTATGCAAGTACTCTCCGTTAGCCAGACGAGAACACCCGGAGATAATGTGACGGATTGATTCGCCTGGACGGTGGCATGCCCGACATATGTCAACCGTACCGTCCTTCACAATAAATCTCCGGTAGTTATTCGTCATCATAACTTCATCCATAATTGCACAGACAAAACCTTCGGTTTCTCCGAAGAGGTCCCCGGAACGTAGCCAGGCTACGGACGCTGATACGTCTACATCAGGCCCATGCAGGGCCCGGAAAAAGCGTCCGTGAAGCTCCTTACTCTGCCATACCTCCATGCGGTCGTTAGTGTCAATTATTATTATCATTATTATCAGCCATTTGTGTCCCACTGCAGGGCAAAGGCCTCCCTTCCCTCCTCCCACTTATCCCTATCCAATACAATTATAAATGCTAATAATTGTGAGGATGGATGGATGTTTGTTACTCTTTCACGCAAAAACTGCTGAACTGATTTGGATGATATTTTGCACACATACAGTTTATAACCTGGATTAACACATAGGATACTTTTTATCTCGGTAATACGATACCGTATAACCATTATGGAACTCTACGAGGGTAAAGCCGCGGGCAAAACTAAAAGTGTATGATCAAAGTGTGGTCTTCTATCTGTATGTATGTACCCATGCAATATTACGTGTTTTCTATCATAACATTGTTAGCAGTGGTCCTTCTGCACATTTTCTCTTTTTTTGCCACAGTTCCATGGAATTTCAACGCAGCCCTAACTTTGCCATACACTACGCCACACATGTTCAGTCCGCACCTGCGTACATTATGTTTATACGTTTCATCTAGCACGCTAACCGTTGTAGTAAAAACTTGTGTTCGCCGCTGTACGTAATCTGTGTACTGAGCTGTTTATGAGAGACTAAGGCTGTGCATAGTGTTATGTAATTTTCGCTGAACTTTGATTGAAGCATAAAGTTTTGTTCAGAGTTTTGTTAAAGTATCTAATAGTCGAGCTTCTTGTGGAAAAGTCGGTTTGTAGAAAGTACCTACTTTTAATTATAACACAACATAACATCACGCCTGTAATCCTCGAAAGGTTAGGCAGAGGTGTACGTAATAGTACACCCACATTTCGCCAAATATGCTTAAATCCCATGTTATTGGGGGCGAGCCTATTGCCGCCAACCGAGCACGAATCTAAACTCCGTGGCTGCTACTACTGTTTACTTACTTTTTCAGTATCATATTCTTGAATATTCCACCTCATAAATGCTTTACCATCCTAAGGCTAATTTCATAGACGTCATTCAAAGTCAAGGTATAGCTGTACATAGATCTTTTGACTATATTTGGAACGAACGCCACCATTTCGTCGTTTGAAAAAAATCAATTTTACAAATGTTTTTAGTTTTGGTCGTCGGACCAATGTGCTGCTTGAAACCATAGTTGTGTAGTTTAAATTGCTTGGTTTGTTAAAATAGGTAAAGTATTTACGAGTTAGACTGTATTTTATTATTCTTAGCTTATTTTCTTATTATTATTTTTATTTATTTTCTTTACACATAATTTACATTTTTAGATATTTCTTTATAGAATAGAATAGAATAGAAATAGAATAGAAATAGTTTATTTGCATTGAATGTAGGTACATACATGAGTTGTTACAATAGTAGTTATTTGTTCCTGGTACATTCTACCATATGGTATGCAAAAATTTATACTTATAAACAATTATACAACTTCAATTTAAAAGCTTTCAACAAAAAATCTAAATCAAAATTAAGTAACAATAATAATACAGCTATATTTTATCTGTCAGGTAATCTGATACAGAATAATAACATTTTTTAATTAATAAAGATTAAAGCTGTTTTTTAAAAATTGTCAAAGGCTGCTCCTTGATGCTACTCGTATTTGGAACCTTATTATAGACTATAGGCGCCATACCTAAAACACTTTTTTTGAATAAAGATGTATTGTGAGCACTGGTACATAACTTATATTTATACTGATTGTTTTATTTCGGTTTGTTGTGTCCCTTACAGCAGGGATTAAGTTACTATTACTTTTAACAAAAATGGAAAGCTCTAATATCTAAAGACAGGGAAAAGTAAGTAGTTTATTATCAATGAAAAAAGTTTTACAGCTGTCCGTAACTTTTAATTTAAACATTGCTCTTAGGCAGCGTTTTTGGACTTTAAATATATTTTCTCGTTCACAACAATTGCCCCAAAATATGACGCCAAACCTTAAATTCGACACCACTAAGCCATGGTAAGCAACCAGTATAGTGTTGATGTTTACCTTTTTGGAAAGGTTATAAAGAACGTACGCTGATGAGCCTAATTTTTTGCAAATAGCTTCAGCTTGTGGTTTCCATGTAAGTTGGCTGTCAATTAAAATTCCTAAAAATTTGGCTATACTTGCTTTGTCGACTGTTTGACCATTGTAGTTTAAATTTAAGTCTTCGGGGTGTTTACGTTGGTAAAAATGCTACTTTAGTTTTCTCTATATTTATAAACAAATTATTATGATTGAGCCAGTTGATTGTTGTTTTTAAAACATTATTAATATCTTTTTCGTATTGCTCTTTATTTATACAATTTATAAAAAACATTAAAAAAATAGTAGCCCACCGGCATAGTGAACAGGGTTTAATTCTTAGCTATTATTATTATACTCTATTAGGTACGTCGATTTTAAAATAAAAATACTCGTTTCACATATCATATTTTCATTATTTTTGAGAACTCATACATATTTATTATCTATGTATGATAGGGATTGTGCTTGTTGCAAACAATTTAACTAAAATTTTATAGGTTAAATTGTATTTTAAATTAAAAAATCGACGTGTTTACGTTACGTTTACACCGCGCGTTCGTGCTAGTGCCTGTGGTCTGACACTAATTCCACGATTCTAGTCTGGTCGTACAAGGATATTTTGGCACTTGGACGACATTCCGAGCGGAGTTGTTAGCAAATGAATGGTGCTATTAGTCCCAATTTTGGCGTACCCGCTAAATTATCCTCGTACGACTAGAAACGTTAATATGTGCCTTCAAAATACAGAGGCATTTGCATTAAACGCTTATAAACACTTCAAAAAACAACTCATGCAAATACTCCAATTTGAGCCAACAGTTAATCAGGGTCAGTCTTACCAAACACCCGAAATTATTCGCATACATTGATGCCCCGAGTTCAACGCTAACCGACGGTTTATCTAATTATGCAAAACAACACCGAGTTTGTACGTAGTTTACCGTGTACCGAAACGGAGAGGCAACGGTGAAATAATAAACGAAAAGCCTCAACGAAGGTAGCACCACAGAGTAGATAGAACAGAAGGCCGGGTCCGTATAAAGAGCGAAACTGTTTCAGTGAAACCGGTTCGGCAGATTATTTGTCAGAATGTGTCCGGAGTCGTGTCCGCAATTTGTCCGTATCGCTTCAACCATAATGACGCGTAAACGTGAAAAGTTTCGCAAAGTTCGTTTTAGACCAAACCGAGTGAATACACAAAATTCTATACATTTCAGCCGAAAGACGTTCACTGCTGGACATAGGCCTCCCCCAAATGTCGCCACATTAACCGGTCCTGTGCGACTCGCATCCAGCGGATCCCCGCAACCTCAACCAGGTCAACGGTCCACCTAGTGGGACGCCTACCTAACTGGACCGTTTGTCCCAGATAGCCATAATCGTCTACAACTTCGAGTGTAGTGTTTTCGATCTTGATTGGAGTGGGTGTTAAACATGACCTTGGTTTTGTCCATGTTCATTTTAAGACCCAATCTTTAGGAAGCCATACCGAGGTTCATCGAGCATTGTACTGAGGTCCTACATGGTCTCAGCCATGACCACTATATCGCCGGCAAACCGAAGGTGATGTACTCGCTATTGATGTTGATGCCTAGCCCTCTCCAGTCCAGAACCTTGAATATATCCTCCAGTGCAGCAGTGAACAGTTTCGGAGGTATAACGTCGATGCTATGTCAAGTATGATGAAGGATCTGATCTTCTGTACTTATTTATTCTGTGGTAAAACGCTAGAAAGATCCAAATCAATGAATATTAATGTGAAAACAGAATTTATTTAAAGCTGGGAATAGACTTCTATTTTGTATTTTAAAGTCGGATAAATAGTTTGAGTTATAACAAAGGGATTGTAAGTGTATGTCATTGCCTTTATGGCGGTGGACTTGGGTGAGACAAGCAGCCATGTTTGAAAGTGGCTAAAGGTTGATTGCACCAATCTATACTTAATATTAAGAGGTAAAGATTGTAATTTTGAACCGATTTCAATTTTTTTTTACTAAGCTACATTGCTCCCGAGTATAATAAGGTTATATTTAAAACGCTCCCGTGGGATATTTCCAAGCATAAGGCGAGCGAAACCGCGGTAAAAAGCTAGTAATTAATATATTTCTTAGTGTAAAAAAGCTAGTAATTAAATATATTTCTTAGTGTAAAAAAGCTAGTTATTAATATATTTCTTAGCCGTAGCGATGTATGTGGTAGACAGTGGACACAGTTTACCTCTGATAACCATTAGACTTATTTGGCACGAAATAAATACCCACTTATTTCAGTGTTCTGGCTCCTCCTAATCAATTCCAAGTCGCATCATAATTTAAAACCGACTTCTACTCCTACTTTTTCACTATACACACCGTGCGGAATTCACTTCCACCTGACATTAGGGTCTGCCAAACTGTTGCAGTTTTCAAAAGAAGAGTGAAAGAACATTATCTTTCCATTTCGTCAAAGTTGCATAAGTATTTATTATTGTATTTATAGTATAGTTACATGATTTGTCTTTGTATTTATAAGTATGTTAGTTTTTATATGGTATATCATATTTAAATAGTTCTGCTTTGTTTTATATTGTATTACATTTTCTCTTCTTCTTTACACACTATGTCTACATCTCTTTTTTTAGTATCTCCTTTCGCAGGTATGCTGGAAGAGATTTCTTTAGAAATAATCACCACCTTTGTACTATTTTCTGTTCTTTTCTTCTTTTCTGTAATTAATATGTACATAAATTGTTAAATACATAAAAAAAAAAAATTGCCTTTAGTAAAATATGAAAAGACACCTATTCTATGCTGTAATAAAAAGGGGTATGTACCTTTTAACAAAGGGCTTTTTATTTAATCGATACTGCGCTAGGTCACATACTTCAAATGAAAAGTTACATACCTTCCTGGACGTGAAGACGGAACCGAAGTTCCGAACTTAATCATCAAAGACAGAATCGAAAGCACCCAGCACTAGTTTCTTTAATTGAAGGAATTCCCGTCGAGGCACATATAAATTACTTGGCAATTGTGTACTGCATTTGTTCCACTATGTTCTAGAAAATGGCGGCGTTATTCTGCAAAATACGGAGTAGCGTAAAATAGTATTCTTTGCTCCATGTGTGTTTAAACTTGCATTTTCTGTCGTGAAATAATGGGACGTGAATTTTGTTTTTTTTTCTCTCTGGTAAATTTATTTTTATTTTGATATATTTTCTCTGGTTGCAATGTAGCTAAGATCTACAGACATGAGAGACTTGCCATAGTTACAGCGTATAAACATTATTAACTTAATGATAAATCGCATATTTTGGTAATGGCCGTTAATTCCTGATAAATAAATAAACACGTAAAGTTAAAATCAACATCCAACAACAAAATAACACTAAGATAATATGAGGATTATTAATACCATTCGAATATAATCTCATCAACGTTATTCATTAGAAAAATGTACATAAGGCAATGTTTATCATTGAAACTTTTAGTAACTCATAGGATACCGAATAATCTCCTATATATTGGCAGTATATAAATAAGAACAAAAACCGTTAAGATTGCAATACACAAGGGAAAAACATACCCGTACTAACCCGCGGACTGAATTTTAACAACATTGGAAAATTTGCTTGCATTTGACCCAAGTTTCTTTTAAAATCTTAGGAAATAATCTAGGTGAAAAATAGAGAACATTTTTGTATCCGAATTTTATAAAGCTGGAGACCTGACTTCACTATGCTAAGTATAGTGTGTGGATCTAATGGTGACTAAAAAATGCCAAACAACTGGTGCCCTGACATAAGTTTCCAAACATGCAGAATTTGTAGTCTTAGTCTTCCAGTGTCTGCTTCTAAGATACTTATAATTTCTTCATTTAAATCTAGATATTCCGATTTTATTTATCAAAAATGGACTTTATAAATCTCTTTCTCAATATGGGTTTTTCAAAAGGGTGGTTGCCGTAACCACGGCCATTGGCAGACATACCTATGATATCGGTCCGATCACTCTACTTCAGATTTCAAAGGATTTATAACCTTCAATTTTATTTTGTAAACGTCTTTCAAAAAAGACAGTCACTGGAAAGAAGCCTTTTGCTATAAAAGAGAAAACATATAAAAAATAATGTATTAAAACCACGTAAATTTAATTCCAAAAACTAGTAAATAGGGAATAAATTCTTTCTTGGCATTAATAAGTTATCTTCTAAAGATAAACCTAAAGATTACAAGCCATTCCTAAAACCAGAATGAGAAGCCTATTTTAGTAAAGAAGAATTTAGAGATAGTTCCAATTTATTCTTAGAAACCTCAAGTTTTACGAGATATTAAATTTTGTTTACGACCCTTAACGGTTGTCTCTTACGTCAAAATCAAAATCAAAATCAAAGCATTTATTTCAAGTAGGCCAGTTACAGGCACTTTTGAATTGTCGAAACAAAGGCAATAGTAAAATAAAGCTACAGTCCCAGTCACAAGGCACAAAAACTGTGAAAGTACTGTAGTTGCCCATTCCCTAACGTAGATCTCTATGGAGAAGAACGGGCAAGAAACTCCATGGACACTCTTTTAAATCAGAATACTTTAACAAAACCTTGGTAACATCATTCATTTTGAGATGGTACATTATGTGAGAACGATGCAGCAAGATGTGTACGTTAAAAGTGTCCATAGTAAAAACAATTCAAAAATAAAATAATTAATTCAAATAAGCCGTGGCAAATAAGAGATGACCAGTCACAACTGACAGCGCCCGTTCACGAACATGACGCATGTATCAGCACCATTCAACTCAACTACTCGTCTAGTCCAACATACGATCCCCGGGCCACCTATCGGCCTGCACAGGTCTTTCATCTGGCCCGCGTGCTATTTAAGGCGAGGTTACCCCGAGCGCCGTATGCATCAATCGCTTACCCCAGCCCCCGCACGGAGAGGCGATACGTAACAAATTATGCGGCGCGAAAACGCGGGCGCTTAGCGCACTGGTCATGAGTTCACGAACTCGGATAGGTGCTAAGTTGCGTTACAGGGTATAGCGATGCAGTAAAACAACTTGAATTGATATACACGGTTATTTTTTGGTCGTTCTGGAACCGAAAGCCATAAACTCAATCATCGATTTCGAAACGATTGGGACTATTTTTTTCAAAATGTAAAAATAAAAAAAATCACGATAAATTTAATTTAATGTTTTTTTTGTGAAATAATGAGAACTCGAAGTAACGCTTCCTTGCGGTAAATGCATATGTGTGTGTAAAACGTATTCACGATCGGCAACACATGCGAACGGTACCCATTGAAAAATTCATTCATCGATCCGTAAGCCACGCCCCCACCCGACGCTTACACAGTCTAGGAGTCTAGCCGTCGCGCGGTTCGTGTTCGGTCACTCATGCGCAACCTAATAACATGTTAAAAATGAGTCGGCAATACGCGTACTCCAATGTGGAGTATTGGGGAATGGTGGATTTTTATGGGATGGCGCACAATAACCTGGAAGAGGCTAGACGACTTTATGCTCAGCCGGAACACCTGAACTCACTGCGCGCACGTGGAATCACCGACCCTCAAGTTCCCTTTACCTCCACCATCCTGCAGTGCGTGCGTACCTTAACAGTGAGTTTGGTGAGCAGTGGATAGGTCGTGGTGGCCCTGTGGCTTGGCCCGCAAGGAGCCCTGACTTAACACCACTGGATTTTTATTTGTGGTCCGAAATTAAAAGACTAGTTTATTTCGAGGAGCATACTACTCGAGATGAGTTAAGAAGTGCGATAGTGAAAAGTGACAGATACACATTAGGAAAATTAAAAGACAACGTGATTAAACGTGCCCGTTTGTGTATCGAGCAAAGTGGACTCCATTTTGAGCAGTTGCTTCGATACAGGGATGTGTAAATTATTTAAAAAGTGTTTGGCCTTAGTTAGTTATAAGTTGATTATGTTTGTAGATAGCTCCAATTTTTTAAATACGCCTGCGCCTGCAATACCTTTTCTTGATAATAAAAGAGTACTTACAAAGTTAGTAGGTAGGTACCGACTTAGACGTAAAATGTATTACTGACGCGACGGTCCTAAGCCCGTAAAAAGTATGAAGGAAAAATTAGAGTTATTTAACTGTTAAGTACGTAAACATAAACGCAATTTAGATCAAACACAACAAACAACACAATGGTCATGAATGCGGAATCAAACGATTTATTATTGTCGTGGGTAGGTATCTACTGTAGCAACAACGTGGTTGGTAGGTACTGACCACTGCAACCTATAGCAAACCTTCAATACAAATTGAATTGCTAGAATAGGTATGTAAGATGTAAGTATCTATCTAATTAGTTCATCCGCAAGTGTGCCTTCACCGTCTTGAAAACAAAAGATGCCGATGCGTTAGATACCTACATAAACAAAAATAAAATATTTAGTATGGATTTGTGCCCGGTTGATGGCAATAAGCTCGCCCCTTATTACATGGAAATTAAACATAACTGGCGAAAAATGTGGGTGTAGGTACCATTAGGTACACCTCTGCCAAACCCTTCGGGGATAACAGGCATGATGTTATGTATACCTACGTTAGACTACTTACTGAAGCACTCCGCGTTCTAACCAAAGGATCGGTCGCGCAAACCGACGGTACCTACGCGATAGATAAATTGGTGCACAAATAAAAATACGAAAAGCGAATTTAGACTTTATTTCTTAACCGTAAACGGTGAAAATTAGAAATTTTACCCAAACTAGATACCTAAGTAAAATACGCAGTTTACTAAAATTATTCTGAGAAACCTATTGTCTCGTGTTCAACCTGACTGTTACAAAGATGCACAACCGAATTACACGGTTCACTTTATTAAAATAAGGTCTTAATTCCAACCTAATACCTCCAATACCTAAAATACATCCAACTAATAATGAACTCTATTCGACAGACGAAACGATTCATTTTTCTGTGCGAATTGTCTGCGTTTGTAACAGCCGCCAGCATTACCGCAAAAAAAATGTTTTAGGCAGTATTATTTTATGAATCAGGTAGGTAGGTTGATTGGTCGACACTCGATTTAAGGCCTAATTCCCAAGCGTACTGTCGTCGTATCGGAGTCTAGTTGAATAGGTACGAGTAGTAGTGATTTCGTGATGCGAGAGTGGTGAATTAAATGCCAATTAATTTCTCTCGTTAACGAAGAGATGTGATAGTGGTAAACACCGTGCCGTGCTTCTGATACGAACGAGAAATGATGTAGGTAAATGAACTTACACCAACCTAAATCGGACCTGAAATGAAATACCTACTTGCAGTCGGTTAATAAATTCGTCCGACGTCCATTGACCCGCTCAACTGACTCGCACAATCACAGCTGTGCTACGCTACTTCATCATCGAGCGGACCGCATACGTTATTGCGTTTATGAATGAAATAGTGGGAGCCCTACTAAGATTTAACTCGAATGACAGAAAAAATGTGATAAATTTCTAACTTCTATATTAGACGTCATAAAAAAAAAAAGAATATGCCAATAGTAACTATTACTCGACTGGAGTTACTGTGTTTCGGTTCCAGAACGACCTAAAAGTATTCGTGTATGTATAAGTTCACATTGTTTTATTTTTCTAGAAAGTATTGGTTATAGATAGATTAGGAACCTACGTATTCTATGAACGTGAACCTAATTACTAACAATTAAAATAAGTAGATATAATTAAAAATAAGAAGGTATACTTATTTATTTTTGTCAATAAGGTGAATTTAAACTGACACTAAGATCATGAATACGGGTATGATTCAAAACAACACGCCACGCGCCATTCGGTTTTAAAAAAAAATATGTTTTACTTTTTTTTCGGTTTTGTTGTCATGGGTTTCGGTTTCGTGGTTTTTGGGGCCGCTGATAACTAAAATTAGGTCAAAATGAAAATCCAAGATGGCGGCGACGTAAAATTTTCGATTTTTTCTTCATGAGTGTCATTTTCGTGGTGTGCATGTGGTGCCATCTTGAATTTTAATGTTGACCTCATTTTCGTTATCAGCGACCCCGAAAACCATGAAAATGACACCCATGACGAAAAAACCAAAAATTTTGGTCGGCGCCATCTTGGATTTTCATTTTTACCTTATTTTCGTTATTAACGACCCCGAAAAGCACGAAAATGACACCCATGACGATAAAACCAAAAATTTTCGTCGGCGCCATCTTGGATTTTTCATTTTGACCTAATTTTCGTTATCAGCGACCCCGAAAACCATGAAAATGACACCCATGACAAAAAAACCAAAAATTTTTGTCGGCGCCATCTTGGATTTTTATTTTGACCTCATTTTCGTTATCAGTGACCCCGAAAACCATAAAAATGACACCCATGACGAAAAAACCTAAAAAAAGTAAAGCATAAAATGCAGAGGAAGTAAAATAAAAAAAAACTTAAAGTGATTTTATCTTAAATATGTAAATAAGTCAACTAAATAAAAAAAACTAGTAGGTACACACGGCGGCACATGAAGCTGTCATTTCCAGTATAAATTGCCCTCGCTTTGTATAGATTTCCTATACAATGAGAGATCCGCATAAACTGGTTTTGTACAGCTTGATCGGCCGTCGTGCGTACAAAATACGATATCGACCACGACCATTACTCATTCTATCTCGTTCTCCCCTACATACTTTCTTTTTCTGCCCATGTCGAACTCGATAATCTTCGGCTTACCGGGCTCCCTAGAAAACTTTTTTAGAACTCCTTACAAAAAAAAAATTGTGGTATAAATGTTTTGATTTTAGTAGGCCAGTTACAGGCAGTTTTGAATTGTCGAAATAAGATAATGAAGCTACAGTCCGATTCAAAAGGCATAATAACTGTGAAAGTACTGTAGTTGCCCATTCCAAAGTTACCGAAATTTATAAATATTGCGAAATCATAAATAGCGACTTTTGCTACAACACAATAAAGTTCAATTCAGGCCGCGCAGCGCTAATTACCTACAGTTATATTCTCCTAGAAGCTGCCTCTCTTTCTATTGCGTAACTCTTATCTTCTACCTTCTGACTACGTTCCCTATTAGGTTACCTACTGTACTTTTGTGAACAAATGACATTTCAAATAAACCTAGGCTCGGTGTTTACTAAGTATTATTTTTTACAAACTATTTTTGGCTCAGCTCGTAACCGAACTTAGCGGGGGTGGGGTGGCGGGTTCAAAAAATTGACACACGTCCTACCTCCAACGCGTTCCGCTCGGGACTGAAGCACGCGATGCGAGTAAGAAATGATGAAAACAGCAAATTTTGGAAATGGTTGTTTAGGTTTTTTTAAATATTTCAAATTATGATTGCCGTTTACTGTCACATTTCTTACGACCTTTATAATGGTATAAGTTTTATTGTTAAAAACCTAATATAACTCAAGTAATATAATATTAAAAACCATCATTTAGACTTGTCTTTGCGATTTAATTGGATGCAACAAAGTGCAAGTAATCGTGTATCGCTTTGCTGGAATATCTAGATCGAAGAATGAAATATGTAATATGTTTTTTTCAGAATTTAAATCCATGCTATATAGGAAAAAAATACAATTCAAAACGACGTTTATCTGGATAACCTCGCCTTAAAACTTTATAAGACATCAAGAAATTTTGCTGAAACATTGTTTAAAAAATGTCCCTAAGTCAGTAATGCCTGCGTCATATTTACCTATCCTCCCCCACCTTACCAAATTATCTCATTCAATACAGACCGGATCACTGCAGTCTAGTCCGGCGAAGCTGGTTTTATTTAAATTTAGAGGTACGTCACTTTGCGTCTTTTGGCCCGCTGCGGTTACAAAAATACTAAATTTGACCCTCCATAAAATGATGTTGGACACCCCTGGTCTAGATCATTAATCTGTGTTTTTGGAAATGCTCTTTAGGAAGAATTCACTCTTATTTAATTCTAGTGAATGCTACAAAAATGTTGTAATTCTTAGTCTTAAAAAATACTTCGCTTTTCTGAAGTCTACGGTGTATTAGTAATTGAGACAATATCTTTAACACTAGAAACGGGATGTTTACCATGCTTAATGTTATCGGGAACTCAAAGAAAACAGTAAACATGGTAAATATCCCGTTTCTAGTGTTTGATTATGTTAGTGACCATCATAGTTTAAAATAGAGACAATGCACTATGGTTCCCTAATATGACAAAAATCACCCAAGGCCACTCTGCGATTCTCTAAAAGTAATAATCATTATAACATCTACGAAGTCCAAACTTAACAAAAGTATAAGTTAAGTGCACTAGGCTAATTATTTTCATTCCTATTTCGTCATCGAAAGTGTGAATAACGCAGGTGCTCCGACACGTTATCAGTGATTCACGCATTCGTTACGTGTTTTTGTTCACCGATTCCCGGTAACCTATTACACAAGTGATTTATATTAATGATAGATTTCCAAGAACATGGTATGTACATATTTTGTTAATTTTATTTAGAATTTGAAGATCATTAGCTTTTTTTTATTTGACTGCTACGTGATACTGTTTTTCGAGAGCATTTTGATTTGCAAATAGATACTTCTCGAGTTTTAGTTTACGAGTACATTGGAGCATAATTAGCTCTTGGTTTTTTTTTATATGTTTTGTGATACCTTATTCTTTATGATTATACTTTAACCCTTTCCACGTTTTTACACCATTTTGAGTTATGCTACGCGAAAGTAGTCTCTCCGTAGCACTTTGCTACGCACACGTAGCATTTATAAATATCGCCGAAATTCTTTTATTTCGCACTTTTATTTAACATTTTGTTTCACTTGTAGGTCTATGTTGGAAGTGTTTATATTCGCGCATGTATGTCTCTCTCTCTATTTCATTTTACTTGTGTTTGCAATCGAAACAAAAGGGTTTTTATTTAAACTTCATATAATAATAGTGGCCGATGATGATGACGGAGCATAGTTTAAAAGACTACTCCAACTCATCATCTGCCTTGCCTTTTCACAACAATGTTAGGATCGGTTTCGAGTCTTACCGGATGCAGCTGAATACCAGTACTTTACATGGAGCGACTGCCTATCTGACCTCCACAACCTAGTGAGTACTGGGTAATACGATAGCCCTTGGTAAGACTGGTTGTCAGACTTTTGTTCCACTGACTACCAGTAACGACTGTCAAAGATCTACAAAATAATAGCCTCCCACCGACGGCTTAACGTGTTTTCCGAGGCGCACGGAGGAAACTCTGTGTGTAATGTGTGGTGGGCGTGTAATGGGAAGCCGTCACCTCCTTCTGCGAAGCAGTCATGATAGTGAAGGAGGTGGCGGGACGTGAGAGGGAAAGAGCCGCGGCCCTGAAACACAAAGGGCAACGAAGAAACATGGATGGGTTTTAGTCATAGAAGTCTAATACTCCCTTCCGCTCCGTTTCTCATCCGAAAAAAAAGAAAGGGGTGGTCACCTATCCACAGACCAACCTAGGCAAGCACGACTTAATCTAAAGATTGATCCGAGCGGCTCTTATTATTTAGCCACGAGCTCCTCTAAAAGACTACTCTAACTGAGGAGGATTAAATTCGGTTGCACCGATTGCGACAACAAACTTTTAAGTCTAAATATTCGCGTGACTTCCTAATCATTGAAACAACACTCGGGTTCAGTCCCACGTGGGCTTAGCTATGCTTAAAACTAAAGGAAACATCTCTAATAAGGTTCATTGTGTGAATCCAATCAAAACACTGATTTCAATCAGTCCCTTTAAACTTCCAATCATTTTTAAATAGAGGTACCGTCGTAAATCATTCAGCGTCGAGGAGTTTCATGCCTTCCAATCTGGTTTTATATCAGCTTTCACGGTACAAAAGGCGATAACATTTAGTGTTTTCGATAAAACAAGGGCCCTATAGGTAGTTGAGCTATAACATTATTTTATGATTTTACTAGGAGTTGTAAATACTAGCTTTAGGTCCAGGCATTGTGTGTTTTGTAGGCTAGATTTATTTATTTATTTATGTACACACTAAACACAGAAAAGCAGAAAGGAACAGAAAATAGTACAAAGGTAATGGTAGGTATTATTATTATTTCTTTTATGGTGGTAGGTATTGTTTTGTAGTTTTTGTTCTGGAAAATGCCTCGGTCTTTTGGTCTAGTGGTTGCGAACGCAACTGCTGAGCATGAGGTCCTGGGTTCGATTTACAGGTCGGGAAAAGTGTTATTGGGTTTTTCTATCTGGAATTTATGAGTAGCAATAATAATAAATTAAATAATAATAAAATCTTTATTAACAGGTGTTTGTTCAAACATCAGTGTAGCTCTGGCTCTTGTACTAGGATTCCCTGTATCACAAGAGCCTTGGAGTCTGGATTTGTGCATGACTGCTGGCAATAGGCTCGCCCCATATTACATGGGTCTGCCTAACCCTTCGGTCATTGGCATGGCCGACAGGCGTGATGTTATGTTAAATAAATTATCACTGATTATAATCTTTACACTTACAAAATACATACAAAAAGCCTGAATATAATATAATTATGTGAAGAAGCTTGTCTTAACCCTTATAACACTGACAGTTCAATGTATTTAATATTCTTATTAGACGTGGAATAACCCTATTTTATCCTAAGCATAAATCCAGCCAGACAAAAAAGGAATAAAGTAATCTGTTTTAAACGATATTGTTTGACCCTTTCTACCCACTGAAGGCTTTTCGGTCTGGCCGGTTCGTTTAGCTAGTGCAAACGGTATGCTCAGTTTCAAAACAATTTGATGAAAACGTAAACAAATGGGTCAGAAAACGTATTTTTGGTAGCCAATTTGTTTAGAGCATGGCTTGGAACCGGTCTAAAAATAACGGTTAATTTTGAATAAGTGCCGGTAAATATATTGTTCCTTCATTTACCGGTTAAACAAATAAACTGTTTTTATGTAACCCAAACGATAGAGGTTACCGGTTACATAAGCACAAACGGTTTTTATACCCATATTAACCGGTTAATTGCATAATTCGTAAAACAATTTCGTCTGCTTTTCCAACTTTTCCAACGTCCAGACCGTGCTAGCGAGGGTGGCGGGTTAAAACTTGGTTTTAACCGGTTAATTTTCACTATTAAAACCAAAATTTATAAATAACCGGTTTTCCGCATAGACCGGTAAAAACCGGTAAAGTGCAACCTTTAACCTAAATCGATTCCGGTTTGGGATCAACGACCGTAACCGGTTATGATTTTCAACCAGTTTTCGAGCCCAGGTTTAGAGTGTCAGTTAAACACTTAAACCCGAGTTTCTGAAATATTTTATAAATCTTGCCTGAATAGCTCTTGACCGTCACCCTGCAGTCATAAGTCTTGTATCTAATACCACAGGTTAGCGCCAGTTCTCGTTAGCCAAATAGAGCGGCGTGAGGCCCTTGTCCACTGAGCCCACCTGGTGCATCCACACGTCTGTTTCGAGAAAGTATTCCCTTCTCGCAGTTGTGCAATGTCTTGGGGTCGTGATTATTTATATCGGGAGCTCAAAATGATTGATAATCTCGGAAGATATCCCGTAGGTGACAGTGTGAGTATCGTTACGAAGCTTGAAAGCTTAAAACAGTGTTTGATATCACACAAAGTACAATAACAAGAAGTCCTGAAAGTTCTACAATGCATTGGTTAGGAAGTGCAAGTTATCTACATACTACTAAGTCGCCAGCACAAACCAAAACTTCTACGATTCTTGCCCCATAGAACAGTGAAACGTTCGCGTTTCGCGGATAAATGGGATTTTAATGGTATTAGTTGTAATCCTACTAATGCCTTTAGTTGAGTGTACTAATGGATTAGTTTCGAACCCTCCACTGCACAGTATCTCATTACTAACGGAATCTGAAAATAATTGTTATGTAATGAATTTTGATTATAGGCGCTAAATAATTTCGAGAACGCACGGGTTTGTTGCATTGTGAAAACTATTCTATGTTCTTAGGGAAAGGGTTTAAATTTGATTGGTACAGTTGGTTTCAATGAATTGGATTTTGATAGATATTATATTAAGTACTATTCAAATAGAGAGTTAAGTTGTTTGTACAAGGCACCCTATGGAAGAACTGAGCCCAAAAAACCATTGATAGCTGATAGCACAAGCCAGCGAAGTGAGAAACTCGTGGCTAAATAATAACAGCCGCTCGGGTCAATCTTTAGGTTAAGTCATGCTTGCCTTGATTAGTCCGTGCATGAGTGAACACCCGTTACATACCGAGTTCCAAAACACGAATAGCCGTTGGTCCCGGCTGTCATTTGTAGATCTTTGACAGTCGTTACGACTGGGCCTGAAAGTCCGACAATCAGTCATTCCCCGGAGGCTATAGTATTACCCAGTACTTACCGGGTTCTGGAAATGAGATGGCAGTTGCTCCATGTAAAATTATGGTATGCAGCTGCATCCGTTTAAACTGGAAGCTGACCCAAACATAGTTTTTAAAACTAGGCAAATGATGAGATATCACAAACCACGGAGACCCTCGGCGACCACTGCTAGAGGCGGGCATTGTCAACACTTTCCGTACACACCAAGTTACTCTCACTACGACACTGATGACGAAATGAAATTGACGGTTTTGAAGGCAGCCCATGACAAAAATTGACTCAACACTTGAACGCACTATCAATGCCACGAGTTTCTTTATTTCTGGCGATTTAAAAAGAAGTATTGAGAGTTGAACATCTCGCCTGTTATCATCGAAGGGTTAAACACAGCTGTACCTAATAGTACACCCACATATCATCAGTTATGTTTAAGTCCCATGTAATATGGGGCGAGCCTATTTCTGTGAACCCGGGCCAAATCCAGACTTCGTGGCTGCTAATGAGGAATTCTTGATTGATAAACCCAATAATAGTTTGCCCGACCTGGGAATCGAACTCAGGACCTCTTGTTCGGCAGTTGCGCTTGCGACGAGGCATTTTATATAACATTGTTTGTATATTTCTATTTTGACAGTAATAACCACTCAGTAGCACTTAACACAGTTAATTAATTATTATATTAATATTTGCCATCGTGATGAAAGGATTAGCCAATCGACTATAGTCGATTGCCCACGGTGCGCTGGACGTAACAGGAGGTCGGAGGGTACGTCGCTCGGGGAGGCTCCTTTAATGCACCCCAAGACAATGGCCCACCTTACATCTTGCACCGCGTGCTCTATTACCTGGGCACTTGATGATCTGCTTACTGCATCAGTGAGTGGGGTTCGCGTGGCTGAGTTTTGGGCTAAACATAACATTTGAACTTTGTGTGGAAATCCGTAAGAGAACCAAGGTTACCGACGTAGCCCGAAGAATAGCCAAACTTAAGTGGCAGTGGGCAGGCCACATTGCTCGCAGAACGGATGGCCGATGGGGCCGGAAAGTTCTGGTGTGGCGACCGGGAACTGGAAGATGTTGTGTTGGAATGCCTGCCACTAGGTGGACCGATGACCTGGTAAAGGTTGCAGGTATCCGCTGGATGTGAGTCGCACGGGACCGGTCAATGTGGCGACACTTGGGGGAGGCCTATGTCCAGCAGTGGACGTCTTTCGGCTGAAATGATGATGATGATGATAGCATTTGAACTTTTTGCCATCGACACGCTAAGAAGATTAATTATTGATAACAGACTAATGTACTGTTTATATTACAAGTATATCCTGAGGACCCAGGAAAACAATTTATACTTCGCTAAGCAGCTTACCTATATTGAAATAATTATTAGTTCTAAGACTTAAATCTAGGCTTTCGTCCTAAGCTTGGGCAATGTTTTGTTATCCCTTACTTAGTAGGTATTAAGACTCGACCGGGCCCTTGACCTAAGTCATGCCAGGCTTTTGTTAATACGATTTATAAATAACAAACCCTTTAGTTTTCCTATTAAAACCGAAATCATTATCGAGGCAGGGAAACCTGCCTCGTTTTTCGACTGCTGTTTGTGATGGCAAGCGCAACTGCTGAGCATGAGGTCCTAAGTTCGATTCCTAGATCTAGAAACAGAGTGTGCTGCCGATGGCATCGCCGATGCTGCTGCGTGAATAGCATTCCTGTTCCGTTTATGTAGAATAGGAACATGGAAAAGTGCGATTCCGTGAAAAAAGATAAGGTTCAACCAATGTTTGATTGGATTTTCTTTTCTTAGAAAATATACGTGTAACATTAATATTTCCTTCAGTAGTTTCATATTTCTCCTTTAAAACATAGCTTTCATATCCATAGAGACAAGTATAGCAAAATTTATGGCGCAAATTAGCCTAACGTCGACTGCGATAAATTTACATATGAAACTCATAAGTTAAAACCCTTGGCTTGTGTGTTTATTACTAGAAACGGTACCCGTACGCCATAACGCGTTTACCTGTGCCAAGCATTGCTGAAAATTTAACATATCGTGGTAAAAATTACCTTTATGAAATGTTTCATAAAGTTTTCTGCAGCACTAAAGTGCCTAGAACTACCCCTAGCTTATTTATTTAACGAATAAAATATTAAAATATGAATAAACATAATAAAATGGTTAGTGCTGAAAGTTACAAATTTATCTTTCTATGTGACTACAGCTGTGGGCCACTAAATTATGTTAAACAAATCTAAAATGCTATTTTTCTAAACAACATATTTCCTATTTAATCAATTAATCTGAGTAGTTTAATTGATTAAATTCAATTAATCTACTCAGATTAATTGAGTTAACAGTTAGTCAGCTTATCCATTGTTGGACATGAGCTTCTCCCATGCAGAGCCGGCACAATACTCTGTTCACCAACTGTGTCTAGTCTGACCCAGTAATTTTTTAAGGTCGTCGGTTTTTCTTGCTGGGTGCGTTTCACACTACCTTTTTCTATACGCAGTCTCCACTCCAGGAAGCATTTGCTTTCAGTTATTTCAACAGCACAAACAACGATTTTTCACAGGATAGAAAAGATTTCGGAACCTAATGTCAGTTTTATGCACTTGTGTCTTATCTGTCATTTTTATCACTGATAGAATGTTACTAGTCCTTAAAAACTAACTTGATTAAAATGATAGCTGCCAAACTAAAGGGGCTTGTAGGTTTGGTCATCATCATCATCATTTCAGCCGAAAGACGTCCACTGCTGGACATAGGCCTCCCCCAAGTTTCGCCACATTGGTTTGGTCATATCGACATATTTTTGCAATCAGTATTTTACGATAATATGTAAATATGGGTTTCAGGACCAATTGAAAAAACTATAACATAAACGTAATCTTAATAAAATTATCGGCTAAATCATGTCCATCGTGACAGCTGTCAGTTTAATCAAGTTCAATTTTAAGAACTATAGACCCTCTTCATCATCATCTGCCTAGCCTTTTCCCAACTATGTTGGGGTCGGCTTCCAGTCTAACCGGATGCAGCTGAATACCAGTATTTTGCATGGAGCGACTGCCTATCTGACCTCCACAACCCAGTTAGTACTGGGTAATAAATACGATACCCCTTGGTAAGACTGGTTGTCAGACTTTTTGGGCCACTGACTACCTAACGACTGTCAAAGATCTACAAATGACACCTGGGACCAACGGCTTAACGTGCATTCCGAGGCACGGAGGAAACTCGGTATGTAATGGGTGGTCACCCATCCACAGACCAACCTAGGCAAGCACGGCTTAACCTAAAGATACACACCCTCTATAGACCCTCTTATCCTGCAAAAAAAAACTATTTAAAAAATCCAAAAATCAATGTTGTTCATCACGACTTTCTATAAAGGCCTAATCCAACCACAGAAAATACTACAATTGTGCCAAAAAACTATTCAATTGACCCTCACTCCAACGAATGAAATCCAAGCACATAATATCTTTTACTAAAGTATTGTCACTACAATTTTGCTTAAACCTTTTTTCTCCAACCTAACAAAAAGTCTATAAATATTTAGGGGTACTGTTTCCAGAATTTGGGCTTTATAGCCTTTATATCTCATTCTGTGTCGTCTACACAATATACTGCTTTACTGTACTCAGTCAACTGGCGTAATATTTCTTTTGCCCAATCAGGGGCGAAAGCTTTCTTATCTATACCCTCATCTTATTTTGGAAAGAAGCTTAATATATTTAAAGGTGAACAGTTCATAGCGGGACGCGGCTTTTCCTTTTAATTTTTCTACACATCGATTGTAGGATTATAGTTCGGATTGGATTTACAGTCGCGTGTTACGAGACGCAGCGCAATAGTTGCAAAAAAAAAAAATTATAAAAAAAAAAAAATACTAAGTTCTAACTATCGCGTGAGATGATTGGCAAAATTGCACGCTTCTGGGCCCAACGGTTTAGCCCATTCATTTTCTGGCAATAAATAAATGAATTGAAGACTTTGTTAATTAGATTTTAAAATAAACTAAAAACAGACCCTTGAAAAAACCTTAGAAAAAGATGCAAACAATACGTTATTTGCAGAGCTATCTCTTTTGTTTTCGTTTAGATAATTCAAGGCTAGGTGTGTCTGAACTTGAATAAATTCGTTTCTTTTATAGCATTGTCTTACCTAGATAATAGAAAAACATTAAGGCAATCAGACGAATCCTATTAGTTCCAATTTGTCTAGATTGGTTCAGCCATTTGAACTAATTTCGGTTACAAGCTATAAAAGGCAACGATTACTATCAATAAAAGGTAGTTTGTTTTCATCATCCTCTATCTGCTCTTGTCCCATTCAACTTGTGGTCGGCGCAGCACGTTTTCTTCTTCCATTCTCCCCTGTCAGTCTTCATGACATCATTTACTCCTTTCTCTTTCATATAATTTCTCAAACAATCCCACAATCTTTGGCTTTCCTCTCCTTCTCCATCCATCAACATTCATAATCCATCACTCATTTAGCCACATGCGTTTCATCCCTCCTCATACATGTCCATATAAAGTCAAACGACTCCATTTCAATTTTTCTGTAATTAGCGCCACTTTCAATCTTTCTCTAATGTACTCGTACTCATACCTTTCTTAATCTATTCTTGGCACTCCACACATCCATCTCAACTTTCTCTGAATTAGTAGTTTATTTTATTTTTCTTTATTATTACTAAGGATGATGAAGATGTATGGCCATTGTCTTAAAAAACTATAATGAACCTATGTTCCCACTGCTGGGAACATCTGCATCTCTCCTCTTTATTAGAGGGAGTGGGTAAGGCCGGTCCAGTGCAGGTTGGTAGTTGTCACATGTCTTCAATATTTTGGTTCTAGGACATGCCGGTTTTCTCACGACAAAGTAACAAGCCTAAGTAAGTTAAGTTCAAACTGTTACCACTGGGCCGTGCACATTGATGGATTCTCTCATCTGTTGGCGGACGCTACCGACGTGGTGATACCAGTCAGTGGTGAATTGAGAGAAGAGAACAACAGCCGCTCAGGTCGATCCGTGGTGGAGGCGGAGCCGTGCTTGCCTAGATTGGTCCGTGGATGAGTACCGCCACTCATTACATACCGAATTTTCTCCGTACCTCGGAAAGTACATTAAGCCGGTGGTACCGTCTGTCATTTGGTAGATCTTGGACAGTCGTTACAGGTAGTCAGTGGCCCGAAAGTTTGGCAACAAGTCTTACCCAGGGTATCGTATTTACCCAGTACTAGGTTTGTCGAGGTCAGAAAGGCAGTCGCTCCGTGTAAAATACTGGTATTCAGCTGCTTTCAGTAAGACTGGAAGCCGACTCACACATAAAAGACTAGGCAGTTGATAATGAGTAGTGAACTGAAGAAGTACATACACAAAAAAAATACAAATTAATTATCAGCCAAGACCTGTCCTTAATATGTAATATTCTCTTAAAATGAATTAAACAAATAATACTGCTACGAAATAAGCATAAAACTTGCGTATAAGTTTTGGCTATCAATAATAATTACCCCAAGATTGATGATACTTAGTTCGTAAGCTAATATACTTCTAAGTTAGTAAACTTAGTGCTTATCCCGAAAACTGTGGTCTGGCTTTAGACTTGTACTTTGACTTATGAAAATGTAGGTTTCAATAATCAAATTTCAACATTTGGCCTCTCCACGACCTAAAATTATTTACTCAACCCAAGTAGGCCGCTGTAAATACAATTTAGTAAAAATAAAGATCCGCCCGAAACTCAGTGTAAATGCGACACTTGCTGGAGTATCCCAATACTTTATAAGACCTAAAAGATGCCACAGACCTGCGATTAACGTGACCACATACTGGGCCCAAGAAATTTAAACAATTCGTACCATCGCGCATCGACACGAAAAAAGGAGAACTTACAAACACGATAGATTATTAGATACAGAGTTAAATTTTTTTACAAAATAAGTTTCAATAGTCAAAAAGTATAATGAACGACTAATCAAGTTGGTAAAAAATATTTGAAATGCTTAAATATCTAACTCTTCCTCAGTAAAAATATACAAAGACTGCACGAACAGAATATAAACATAAACATACAACGTCATTTACAAGACATATTCAAAATTACGAATACTCAACATCATGTAAATACATCGGGCGATAAGAATTCACCCCTGAAATTACATTCATGTCATACACATCAACTTGAAGGAGGAAAAAGCTACATTTATGTACACAACTGTATACATACAAACGTACATTTTCTTTCTAAATATCCCCAAGGGGTGGCATGACACAAATATGGAACATTTCCAGTAAAACATTACCTCTTTGTTACAAGCCGTGTGTAATCACATGCTTACGGTGCGAGCCATATTGCAATTTCGGTGTCGCCGGCGCATTTTCCTACGTGGCAACCCTGACGCAATATGTGCCGCCGAACACAAACGATAGTGATGTGTTGGTCCGTCGATAGTTTTGATAATGTGTTAATTTGTAGTGAAGCGAATGGTGTCATCCCAGCTGAGATTTGCGAGTTAAATATTAGTTTGACATAGACTCTAAATATTTATTGCACCGAGTACTTAACGTGATTAAAAAATATACTTATTCCTATGTTATATGTCCTTTTTCCTTTGTGCCCGATTGATAGCAATAGCTATAGCAAGTGACTTGCGAAATGTGGGTGCACTATTATACAACATTATTTTTAGTGTATGCGAAACCTGAATATAGTTTGTTCAGAATAAGTAACTGAATCGATTCCAATAATTTTTAAAAAAGGTTACAAGGTGGACACCGAGCGACACTAAGTACCTATCGCGATCGTTTAAGTACCTACTGCCAAATTATTATTATCAATGAGCTAAAGACGACGCTGGAGGCACGCGGCGACGATTGCTGACCACGTTTTTGAGCGGACAACCATGTAACAGGATAAGCTTATAACTTTGTCATTTTTCATGATACCGTTTTGAAAGAAGATTGGCTACAGATAAGATAAAGTTTTGAAAATTTGTACATAGATTCTTAACATAAAAATACTAGACACGTTTCGCATTAAAACTAATGTTGTATAATATTCACATCTCTGCCCTTAGTATGTTACTTTTCGTCGATCGATTTCAACGACTCGCTAACTCCTTTACGATACATCACAACTCGATTCAGCTCCCAGCACTAAATGCTAATAGTTGACATGAAAACAAGAGTACACGTGAGTGCCTAAGCTATTAATGGCTCCATAAAACTATATTAGTCGAGTAAACGACCTTTATTTCTTTAATTGGTTATTTTGCGACCAACTTATCGCTGTGGCAGGCAACTAAATTGGATTTGTTTCTGCTTAGATTTCAGGTCGTATTTGACTTTATACCTCTTTGGTCTACTGGTCGCAAACCACTCCTGCTGAGCTTGAGATTTTGATTTCGAAAGCCAGGTCGTCCAAATTATTTTTATATTTTTCCATTAGGCATCTATCCTAATATTATAAAGAGCAAAGATTTTTTTGTTTGCTTGTACCGAATAAGCTAAGAAACTACTGGACCGATTTTAACCATTTTTCACCAATAGAAAGCTAAATTATCAGGAAGTAACAAAGGGTATAATTATGTTAATATTAAGCAAATTACCCGAGTTATCACAACTTTTGCGGATGGAGTCGCGGACGAAGTGCTAGTATTGTATAAGTAACAGCCGGGGGTCTGTAGACAAAACCGTTGAAATTTATGGTTGACGAAACGGGAATCAATGTATGAAGAGTCAAATAGTTACGAAAGGGGACTTTTTTTCACTTGTTTTGCAAGTCTTCGTCGTCGTCTTTTGTTTAGTTGGCGAAACGGGAAAGTTACCAGACGGGATGTACCCGTCTAGAGTTGTGCCCAATTGATGACAGTAGGCTCCCTTCTTTTACTTGGGCCTCTAACGAAATGTAGGTTTACTATAGGCATACATACCTGCGTAACCATGTGAGGACTCAGACGTGATGTAATATCACCTTGGATTGTACGCATATAAAATTCTGTCCAATCTTTTCTTATTCGAAAAACGAATAGTGTTTATCTCCAAAATACATTATGCTAATATCAAACATTAATGGAGGCCAATTAGCAGGCTTTTAACTTCTTAAGGGACTCTTAATTTAATGACTGACTGGGTAAACGATGAAATTATTATTAAGGTGGAAGTGCCAGGGTAGCCCCATTCATTTTATCTCATTGAATGACTATTTCATGAAAAAGTCATTCAATGGAATTAAATGAACTTACAGGATTGTGTTTTTATAGTTTTAACTCAGTAAAGCCGTATTTTTTACTGACACGAATCATATTTTAATCAACTTACAACCTATCAGTGACCTGCAAATTTCAAAAAACCTAAAGTAAAAAAAGTAAAGAAGCAAAAAATAAAAAACGATAAAAGAAGATTAATATGTTATCATCATCATCATCATCATTTCAGCCGAAAGACGTCCACTGCTGGACATAGGCCTCCCCCAAGTGTCGCCACATTGACCGGTCCCGTGCGACTCGCATCCAGCGGATACCTGCAACCTTTACCAGGTCATCGGTCCACCTAGTGGCAGGCATTCCAACACAACATCTTTCAGTTCCCGGTCGCCACTCCAGAACTTTCCGGCCCCATCGGCCATCCGTTCTGCGAGCAATGTGCCCTGCCCACTGCCACTTAAGTTTGGCTATTCTTCGGGCTACGTCGTTAACCTTGGTTCTCTTACGGATTTCCTATATGATAATTATGTGATTATTTAATCAATTAATGTTACCCCCAATCGCCTGAAACACAGGATTACCTAGTTCAGGCACAAATCATGGGTAAACTTGACATTGATTTAAAAAAAAACTGTAAACGTTGCACATTATATTCTTCTTTTTTTTACGCTAAAACCAGTACATGATTTACCTCTCAAACAAAGCTACCCAATAAGCTCATGTAAGGGTCAGTCGCCACAATGGCTATAACGAATATCATGAACCCAGAGTCGTGACCTCCTGCTCAGCTGATTAGAGATTGTCTTGCACTGAATAATTAATTGACAGATCTGGAATGTATTACAAGGCATATCTTGTGTGTTTGTATGGTAATCCGTTAGGCGATCTATTTGAATGGTCAATATGGTATCGCATGTCACATGTAGTATTAGGTGGTAACAAAATTTGACGAGATTAGAAAATAGTGATGCGATTATTGTTGAATACATAAGAAAGTCTCTCTTTTAGAAATACTTTTTCGAGATTCAGGTTATCATTGGGCCTAGCCCGTTTCCTTTTAAATTAAATTGCCTGAAGAGTATGTAAGTGTTACATTTTAATTTGGTCTGACATTTTAAGAAGATGTCAGACCAACTTTTAAAATCATTTCTGTGGTTTTGATATTACGGTGCAATAGATTATGCTGAGTCGGTAAAGAAAATTCTATCATGCAGTGAGATCGACAAAATCGACGTAAAGAGTACCTGAATTTGAATGGTTTGTACGAATAGTTGAGAAAATAAAAATTTTGTATATTTGCATTATAATCTCTACTTTATTAATAATCAAATAATAAAATAAATATTGCACATGCAATGCTTTCGCATGTGCAATATATATTTTAGTCGTATATATAGGCATCTAGCATTTTAATAGATACCAAAAATTTTACAACATTGTGATAATGTGTTATGTTATGATGACAGTAGCACATAAGTTATTTTTTTGTACTTTATGTTTATAGAATAACAGAAATAAAATTCCGGTTATTAGTTAATAACACTTTTAGATGACTCCTTAATTATAAAAAATCGTTGGTGGCCAAATTTTGACTTACGCTATACTAGAAAATTTCCCATCCTTTTGAATGATTTAAAATAAACTGTGTGTGTGTATTTTTATCTTTTTAGATTGATCTAATTTTGTTCAGTTGAAACCATAGATATTATGTTATTTTTAAATCTTTTTAAAATCTGGCTTTTTCGTATTCTGTTCTGGTAAGAGTCTGGTGTTGTGATTTCTGAGTACATCATTATAAGTTTGTTTAATTCGTCTTCAATTTTGGTTTTCTCTTTTAGTTCCTTTGTTAGGAGTTCAATCGTTAATTTCATCTTGTCAATATCTTCTTTTAAAATGGTGTTTTCTCTACGACATCCAGCCAACTCTTTTTGAGAGTAGTATCCTAAAGCCCGTTTTCTTCTTTCTTTTACATTGTTAGCTTGGCCATCATTTCTTTCAACCTGAAAAATTTCAGAAAGGGTAATAAATAAATGAAATGGTAAAATTATATTTTTTTTTTCACATCTATTTTTTATTTTTTATTTGGGTTTTTATTATAGTTCAGCTATAGAAGAATTACTAAAAGTTAAATAATTGACGCCAATATTAAATCTAAAAATTCTGACCCCTTTTTTAATTGTCCGACTCGCACTTGGCCGGTTTTTCAATTACAACTTATCAAAATGTCAGCCAAAGTAAGACATTTAATAATGATATGGCTAATGGGGTTCCGTTGGCATCCTTTGGGTAGGGTAACAAGAAAAGATTTGTTGTATGATTTACCTTATCGTTAATTGACATTAATGTGTAATCATCTGCATTAGTATACAAGATTATTTCTTCAATGAGACCCTGAAACAATTTAATTATTTCATTAAAAAGTTTAATTCGAGAAGAGACATCATGATAAAAAACACTTTACGAACTTCTAACACAATTGAAATGCGTTATTAGGTATTTGATAGTTTTTTTATTTTTTTTTCAAATCGGCAAATATAACCCGATGGCCTAGACAAAGTTGACAGACAAAGCTGATATCCGAGATTTTTGATCATCAATATTACAGGAGACATTCCCCTGAAACGGTTTGGATTCTCCAAAAATAAACAATAAAATTATATGCGAGCACATAGACATTAAAAATGTTTAAATTTTCTTACGGTTCTTTCTCACCGGGAGCATTCGTCTGTAATGTACCAATCCCAGATTCGATTGTGTACAGATAAAAGTGAATCTGAATTGTTACAGTACGTCGGCGAAGTTCTAACACCACATAAGTCAAAAATAGCAATTTTACAGGTGAGTGAAAAATCTGCATAATTATACCCAGGTACAGAACCATTTTATAATTTGTGTTCACTTCAATTTAGATAAAGCTGCTTGTTTTTGATTGACAGAAACAACGCGTCTTCCAATGCTTTAGTAAGCGGCATCAAAAAGTCAAAAAACGCCTTGACTTACGTGGTGTTAGAACTCCAACGACGATTACAGACGGATGCTCCCGGTCAGGGAGCGCCTTTAGCTTACTTTTATTTAAATATACAACGTTCAGTAATATAAGGAACTGGTGAAAAATAATGACAATACTTAAAGGGGTTGCTTAGTGAAAGAAAGAAAAGAAAGAAAAAATATTTATTTGTCGCAGGGACATGACATGCATCAAACAAAATTACAATACACTTACATATTATTTTTTATTTAGTGCTTTTCTCAATAAATACGTGGTGGATATAAAATCGCAATTGACCACCTATAGTATAAAATTACATTCTTTTTTGTCAAACTTTTAATTTGTATGGTGGACTGTATATCATATACAGGGTGTAAACTGTAGCTTTACGCAAAAAATATTGCAGGAAAACGACTTTTTTTTGGGGTGATAAATCACATTTTACATTAGGACTGACTCGATGTAACGCACTCAAAACAATGTGCCGATGGATGGTTTGAATAGTACGGGGGCCGTGGAGGTGTTTAAAGCAAAGTTCTTGCATTAAAACATGGTTTTGGAAATTTGACCGCAAAAATTTGAAAGCAGAAAAAAAATTAAATAACTCACCTCAAATCCTCTCTCCATTAATGAAGAACATGAATAAGCCAACTGGATCTTCATATTTTTGGTAAGAACCACGTCTGTGCCTTTCAATAGATTCAACGTTTGGCATTGCTTTATACCGTTCAGGTACAAGTCTGCTGTATCATCTTTGACATACAAGAGGATATTGATCCATTTCTCTTTTATATTCTCGGAAAAATTGAAGGAAATTGAATCGAATGGTGAAATCAATTCAGTATACAGAGTGACTCTTGAAATGTCCTTTCCAGCAGCTTCTATACATAGACTCATAACTGTACTATTGTTTTGGGTTATGGAGAACAGGCATGATGACTTGCTGGAGAAAGATTTAAAAATGGCTGTCACGATGAATGGGGTCGACAAATTTAGGCCAACAAGGTCTGTGGCACTAGGATCCACTTGCATAGGTTCTCCGCTGGTAAACTTGTATGATGAAATTCTATTAGTGTAAGAGTCATCCACAATTTCTGCATCATCCGGCGGTAAAAGTAGTTCATGTTTTACACCTGGAAAAAAGTGAATAGACTTGGTTTCATGATCTCAATTATTGCTGATGGGACTAGAAACGTTCATTGAAGATTTAAGGAGCTTGATGACGATCAGAAAAAAGAGGAAGATGTTCAATGTACGTATCACATTATGAACGTAAAATGCGTTTATTTACGTACACACAGAACTCGGAGTTGGTGTGTAGCACATCATCATCTGCCCAGCCTTTTCACAACTATGTTGGGGTCGGCTCCCAGTCTAACCGGATGCAGCTGAACACCAGTATTTTACATAGAGCGACTGCCTATCTGACCTCCACAACCCAGTTAGTACTGGGTAATAAGATACTCCTTGGTAAGACTGGTTGTCAGACTTTTTGGGCCACTGACTACCTAACGACTGTAAAAGATCTACAAATGACAGCCGGGACCAACGGCTTAGCGTGCTTTCCGAGGCACGGAGGAAACTCGGTATGTAATGGGTGGTCACCCATCCACAGACCAACCTAGGCAAGCACGGCTTAACCTAAAGACCAACCCGAGCGGCTGTTATTATTTAGCCACGACCTCGTCTAGTTGGTATGTAGCTACGGGAGGTTTTTAGTGTTCATCGGTGTTCGCGATGGAGCAAAAGAAAAACTTTAGATTTGACTTCTAATGTGTTTAATCGTTTACAACTGATACTTGAAATAATTAATTAAAAATAAGTAACAAATTGAACAAAGTATTTTGTGAATTTTTGGAACGATGCCGATGTGGCGTTGTATGGTAAGTGGGCTCGTAAGGGTTGCTAGAGGGCTACGATATCGCGTAAGATTCGGCTTCCAGGATTGGCTGTTGAATATGACGCCATATTCGGAAACGGCAAGCAGTGGCGTAGACAATCAGTATTAAATAGAGTATCATACTTAGAGTCAAATTACCTAGTCGCGTTGTATGTACAAATGAAGTTGTAGCAGTTTCACCAGGAGGTTGAAATACGCTTTGTCCTGGAATCCCAGGCTGTCCTGGTGGTCCGGGAGGACCTGCTTCACAAATACATGTGCCAGGCAGTCCTTGTGGTCCAACTGCACCTGGTGTTCCAGGCTCACCCGAGACTCCCTTGTCTCCTTTATCGCCATTTATCTGGAAAAACGTGTTTAAAGATTCTTTCTTTATTCTAAAACATACATTGATCACTTATCGAACAAATACATAACTAACACTGTTTTAAGCTTTCACGGTTTACAACTAAACTTATACTGTCACTTACGGGATATCTTCCGTGATTGTTGTGATATATGGGGCTCAAAATAATGAACAATCACGGAAGATATCCCGTAAGGGACAGTATAAGTTTAAATATTTAGCTAAGGTAAGGTGTATAGTCCAGTAGTTAGCAGTTTTGTTTTCTTAATGTAGGTAGGTACGATACATATTATTGTGTGAAAGACTAGCTTATGTGTATAGTTAACTTAATAGTTTTATGTTGTTAGTGACGTACTGCTTGAGATTAGCTTTAAATAAGTTGAAAGATGATGTGCTTCTGATATCTGCCGGCAGATTATTATAAAGTTGAACACCTTCGTATTTTATATTTTTCTTGCCATATTGCGGTCGCGGGTCCTCCATAGTTTCCTTTACTGTTTAGATAACTGAATTTTAGATTCAAGCAACATTATCTTTCTGTCATAGATCTTTCATAGTCGTTACGGGTGATCATAAGCCTGAAAATCTGACCCACCGTATTTACCCGAGAGTATCGTGTTACCCAGAAACTGAGTTTACCCCAACATAGTAGGGAAAAGGGTGGCAGATAATAGAGGCAAGGAGCCTTTATTATCTTAATATTTTATTTTCTTATTTTACAACATTATTTTTAGTATAAGCGAAACCTGAATATAGTTATTCAGAATAAGTAACTGAATCGATTCCAATAATTTTTAAACCTTGTTATATTTTGTACCAAAAATATTTAATAAAGGCTACAAGTTGGACACCGAGCGACACTAAGCACCTATCGCAATCATTTAGGTACCTACTGCCAACATTTTATTATCAAAGAGCTCAAGACGGCGCTGCAGGAGCGCGCGCGGGCACGCCTGGTTATGACCACGTTTTTGTGTCGATAACCAGATAACAGAACAAGCAACAACTTTGTGATTTTTCATGATACAGTTTTGAAATTTTGTACATAGATTCTTTACACAAAAATACTAGACACGTGTTTCAGGTTTCGCATATACTAAAACTAATGTTGCATATTATAAAGGCACCGTCGTTGTTCCTAAAAAAAAATCTATAATATTTATTAATCTCACCTTGGACAAATCAATTTCTGGTGTACTTCCTTTTTGACCTATTAGTCCCATATTTCCTGGTGGTCCCCGCGGTCCCTAAAAACATAAAAATACAATTTTGACGGATATAAAATACTAGCTTTTGCCCGCGGCTTTCGCTTAATGGTCGGATATTATCCCACGGGAACATTTTAAATAACCGATGACACCCGGGGATATGTATTTTCCCATCATTCTTTGACATTTGTGAGAATTACGCCGATAAACATGAATTTGTTTAGGCCGGTGGTGATAGATGACTTTCTACCACCTATACATCTAAATAATGTACCCGTCTTCTTTAGACGGGGTGAATCAGTTTAAATACCTAGGGCATGTAGTAGACGGATGAAAGGGTTAACAAATTCGAACGAATAAAAAACTTAATGCGCAAAGACACTTTTTTGAGGCTATCAGTAGAATCACCTCAGAATATCACGCCATATCGCAGAGTTATAGAGAATGGAGAATTTTTAAATTGTGTACAGCATCGCAATTTTTTTTTTTTTTTTTACTCAGTAATCAATGTGGGGTTTCTGTAACGTATGGTGTTGCCGTAGAAAAGCCAAAGCCCAAAATTGGTGCCTTTTTATTTTTTTGGCGGCCACTAACTAACCTATATCGTCATGTAAGAGAAAAGAAGTATTTTATCAAAATTAATTTTGAATGGCGAAAAAGCTCAAAACTCAGACCGAACTGAGTTAAAAAAGTTTAGGTGCGTGCATTTGGTGATTTTTGGATAAATTAAATAAAAAAGAAAATACAGATATTCAAATAGTATGATGGTAGTTACCTGATTTCCTTTTTCTCCATTAATACCAGGATGTCCTTGATAACCTGGCATGCCTGGTATTCCCAAGGGCCCAATGGAACCCTTTGGTCCTTTGACACCTGCCCGGCCTTCATTGCCCTTATCACCTTTTGGACCTATCAGGCCACGAAATCCCTTTTGACCCGGCATTCCCAAATCACCTTTAGCACCCATCGGGCCTTCAAATCCCATTAGCCCCGGCATACCTATTTCACCTCTATAGCCTCTAAATCCTTGCGGTCCAGTCATTCCGTACTGCCCTGGTAAACCATCCTGTCCTCTAAGTCCTCTAAGACCTTGTTCACCTTTATCGCCTTTATTCCCTGGCTCGCCTGGTATTCCAAACTGCCCAATCGAACCTTTTGGTCCTTTGAGACCTATCAGACCTTGCTGACCATTATCGCCTTTATTCCCTGGCATGCCTGGTATTCCAAACTGCCCTATCGAACCTTTTGGTCCCTCAGGACCTGGCCAGCCTGGATCCCCCTTATCGCCCTTTTCACCTTCCCATCCAGGTTTTCCATCCGGCCCAATCGAACCTTCCGGTCCTTCGGGTCCTATAAGACCTTGTTCACCTTTATCGCCTTTATTCCCTGACTTGCCTGGTATTCCAAACTGCCCCATCGAACCTTTTTGTCCAGGGGTACCTCTCAGACCGTGTTCACCTTTATCACCTTTGTACCCTGGCATGCCTGGTATTCCAATCCCCCCAATATTCCCTTTTTCTCCTACGGGACCTGACCCGCCTGGATCCCCCTTATCGCCCTTTTCACCTTCCAATCCAGGTTTTCCATCCGGCCCAATCGAACCTTCCGGTCCTTCGGGTCCTATAAGACCTTGTTCACCGTTATCGCCTTTATTCCCTGGCTTGCCTGGTATTCCAAACTGCCCCATCGAACCTTTTTGTCCAGGGGTACCTCTCAGACCGTGTTCACCTTTATCACCTTTGTACCCTGGTATGCCTGGTATTCCAATCTCCCCAATATTCCCTTTTTCTCCTACGGGACCTGACCAGCCTCGATCCCCCTGCTCGCCATTTTCACCTTCCCACCCAGGCTTTCCATCTGGCCCTATCGAACCTTTTGGTCCTTTAGGTCCAATAAAACCTTGCTCACCTTTATCGCCTTTACTCCCTGGCTTGCCTGGTATTCCAAACTGCCCCATCAGACCTCTTTGTCCAGGGGTACCTCTCAGACCTTCTTCACCTTTATCGCCTTTATACCCTGGCATACCTGGTATTCCAATCTCCCCAATCTCCCCTTTTGGTCCGGGACCTGACCGGCCTTGATTCCCCTTCTCGCCTTTGCCACCTGGCGCTCCGGATATTCCAATAGGCCCTACCAAACCATCTGGGCCTCTAAGTCCTCTAAGACCTTGTTTACCTTTATTGCCTTTATTACCTGTTTCACCTGGTATTCCAAACTGCCCAATCGAACCTTTTGGTCCTTGGAGACCTCTTGGACCTTGATAACCTTTCTGGCCTGTTTCCCCTTGCTCGCCTGGTAATCCATATTGCCCCCCCCAACCCTCATCTCCTTTGAGACCTTCGTAACCCCGATCACCTTTATAACCTGGCTCGCCTTGTATTCCAAACTGCCCAATTAAACCTTCTGGTCCTTGGAGACCTGTCGGACCTTGATCACCCTTAGGGCCCGTATCCCCTGGCATGCCTGGTATTCCCAACTGACCTTTTGAACCATTATCTCCTTTGAGACCTACGTAACCCCGATCACCTTTATAACCTGGCAAGCCTGGTGGTCCCATAATAGGCTGAAAGACGTTTTGTCCTGGCATCCCAGGCTGTCCTGGTGGACCGGGAGGACCTACTAAACGATTACATCTGCCAAGCGGTCCTTGTGGCCCAACTGCACCTGGCGTCCCAGGGTCACCTTTGATGCCCTTGTCTCCTTTATTGCCCTTTATCTATAATATTAGTTTTTTTATTTTAGTTTATATCATAAAAATCTGTGCTCTTGCGCAAAAAGACATTTGCTCACATGGGCTTTTGCGCAAATGAACATAATTATGCGCGAATGCGCAATTAGACATTTCGGCGGCTGAATACTTGTGTGACAAAACATTGTTATATGTTTTGTCAATAATATCAGGCGAGTAACAACAACGAGTATCAACTTGAAGGGTGGGCTGAGTTGTAGCTATGTATGCCAACATTTCATCGCTGCTCACCAATGAAAACTTGGTTTTTCTTTCATGGCTGACGTTTCTATGATTTTCGAGGCTCTGACAGGATTGGAAAATATTATCTAGATAATTATTATCTTTAAAAACTATTATCATAATTACCGGATAACTGGAAATACAGATAGATTTCATTCAATAAAATCCAGAATGAAGTACAGCGATCATAACTATTTCCTTACAGTTTATCTGAAACCTACACATTTACAACTCAGCCCACCGTTCAAGTAATATCAGGCGTGATGTTATGTTCAGACTGTTCGGCATCATTAATTAGCGCAAATGTCTAGACGTGGAAGTGGACTCGCACAAGTAACAGTCGTGCAAATGTCTATTCGCGCATAATATTATATCCATTCGCGCAAGTGTCGTGTTACCTTGTAACTGAGTTTATCCACACATAGTAGGGAAAAGGTGACAGATAAAATGGCTCCTGTTTTGTTTCTAAAAAAACTCACCTTGGACAAATCAATTTCTGGCGTACTTCCATCGTGACCTTTTTGACCTTTTTTCCCCATATGTCCTGCTGGTCCCCATGGTCCCTGGATTAATAACAACATAAAATAACACTTTTGACAAAATGAAATACTAGCTTTTGCCTGCGGCTTTCGCGTTCATCATCTTCCTGCCCTCGTCCCATTCTATTTGGGGCCACTGTCAGACGTCACGGCATCATTTACTCCTTTCTCTTTTATCAGCCTTCACACAATCCATCTATCTTTTCTTTGGTCTTCCTCTCCCTCTCCATCCCTCAACATTCATGTTGATGGCGGGTCGCTAGTAAGCAATAAATATTGAATGGTTTGTACCTACATAACAATTTCAGACGAGAATATTTTCTTGTTTCATACATTTTCTCCAACATAACGATGTCTTCGTTATGTTGGAGAAAATAACATAACATCATCATCATTCTCTTGCCCTTATCCTTATTTATTCTGGGTCAGCGCATCATTTCTTCTTCTTCCATACTTCTCGATTACTCGTCATCTCATCAGACACCTCCTCTTGCCTTAACATTAATCACACAAAAAAAAAAGAAACATAATAATACCAAACATAATTTTGTACTGAAAAAAACGCAAAACTCAGGCCGAACTGAGTTAAATTAGTTTAAGTGCGTGCATTTTATGATTTATGGATAAATTAAATTAAAAAAATAAATACAGACATTATATAATAATGGTTGTTACCTGATTTCCCTTGTCTCCCTTAATACCAGGATATCCTTGAGTACCTGACGTGCCTGGTATTCCCAACTGCCCAATTACACCTTTTGATCCATCGGGACCTGCCTGGCCTTTATCACCCATAACGCCTTTTTGACCTGGCGGACCTTGAAATCCCTCTTGCCCCGGCATTCCCAAATAACCTTTGCGACCTCGCTTGCCTCCACATCCCATTGGACCCGGCGTTCCCGTTTCACCTTTGTTACCTTGAACCCCTGTCGGCCCAGGTATTCCATGTTGCCCGGTAGAACCCTTTTGTCCTTCGGGACCAATTACACCTTGTTCACCTTTATCGCCTTTAGCACCTGGCCATCCGGGCGACCCAAACTGCCCAATCGAACCTTCTGGACCCTCGAGACCTCTCAGACCTTCTTCACCTTTATCGCCTTTATTCCCTAACTCGCCTGGTATTCCAAACTGCCCAATCACACCTTTTGGTCCTTCGGGTCCTGGCCAGCCTGAATCCCCTTTAGAGCCAGGGTGACCAGGCCATCCAGGCATTCCATACGGCCCTATGGAACCTTCCGGTCCTTCGGGTCCTATAAGACCTTGTTCACCTTTATCGCCTTTAGCACCTGGCCATCCGGGCAACCCAAACTGCCCATTCGAACCTTCTTTACCCTCGAGACCTCTCAGACCTTCTTCACCTTTATCGCCTTTATTCCCTAACTCGCCTGGTATTCCAAACTGCCCAATCACACCTTTTGGTCCTTCGGGTCCTGGCCAGCCTGAATCCCCTTTAGAGCCAGGGTGACCAGGCCATCCAGGCATTCCATACGGCCCTATGGAACCTTCCGGTCCTTCGGGTCCTATGAGACCTTGTTCACCTTTATCGCCTTTAGCACCTGGCCATCCGGGCAACCCAAGCTGCCCAATCGAACCTTCTGGACCCTCGAGACCTCTCAGACCGTCTTCACCTTTATCGCCATTATTCCCTAACTCACCTGGTATTCCAAACTCCCCAATCTCACCTTTTGGTCCTTCGGGTCCTAGCCAGCCTGAATCCCCTTTAGGGCCAGGGCCACCAGGCCATCCCGGCAATCCATACGGCCCTATGGAACCTTCCGGTCCTTCGGGACCTATCAGACCTTCTTCACCTTTATCGCCTTTAGCACCTGGCCATCCGGGCAACCCAAACTGCCCAATCGGACCTTCTGGACCCTCGAGACCTCTCAGGCCTTCTTCACCTTTATCGCCTTTATTCCCTAACTCGCCTGGTATTCCAAACTGCCCAATCACACCTTTTGGTCCTCCGGGACCTGGCCAGCCTGGATCCCCTTTAGGGCCGGGGCCACCTGGCCATCCGGGCAATCCATACGGCCCTATCAAACCTTTCAGTCCTTCGGGTCCTATAAGACCTTGTTCACCTTCATCGCCCATATTTCCTGGGTTGCCTGGTATTCCAAACTCCCCAATCGAACCTTTTGGTCCTTCGGGTCCTGTTATTCCTTGGTCACCTGTATGGCCTTTTATCCCCATCATGCCTGGTATTCCCAACTGCCCTTTTATACCTTTACCTCCTTTAAGACCAGTGTCACCTCGGTCACCTTTATAACCTGGCATGCCTGGTATTCCAAACTGCCCAATCGAACCTTTTGGTCCTTCGTGACCAATCAGACCTTGTTCACCTTTATGACCTGTATCCCCTGGCATGCCTGATGTTCCCAACTGCCCCTTTGAACCCTTAACTCCTTTGAGACCTGTGTCACCTCGATCACCTTTACAACCTGGCATGCCTGTTTGTCCTAGCGGCCCCGTGGCCTCTATAGCACCCTTTTGGTCAGGCATTGTAACGGTTTCAAAATGTATCTTCTCCTTTTTTTCTGGATGACTGCTATTGGTAGTAAGAAAGGTATTTGCCTCCTCGTTCTCCTTCTTCCTCCCAAGCTGTAAAACATTATATAATGAAATTTTTAGCACTTCCGACGTTTGGCTCCCAAACTGGAACGGACAGGGGCTGCCTTCAAGCGGCTCTTGCCCAACCTGAGGGGTCCAAACGCCTCCTGCCGGAGGCTATACGCGGGGGTCGTGCGGTCCATGGCTCTTTACGGGGCCCCGGTGTGGGCGCGTTCTTTGAGGCGGCAAGCCGCCCACTACCTGAACGCGCCCCAAAAGGTAATAGCCATAAGGCTAATCCGGGGGTACCGCACGATCTCCGGCGAAGCGGCTAGCCTCCTTGCCGGATTGCCGCCATGGGATCTGGAGGCGATAGTCCTCGCACGCCTGCACGAATGGCGCGCGGAGGCACTACGTCGGGAGGAAACTCCGCTGCCGCGGCAAATTGCCGCTCAGCGGACAGACCTCCGGCGTGATCTCATGGCGACATGGAGAGAGCGACTGTCGCAACCCCGTGCAGGGCACGCCACCATAGTGGCGATAAGTCCCCTCTTTGAGGAGTGGCTAGAGAGGCGCCACGGCGCCCTCACCTACCGCCTGACGCAGGTCCTCACCGGACACGGTTGTTTCGGGAGGTTCCTGCACCGAATCGGGCGGGAGGAAACGCCCGGGTGTTTCCACTGCGAGGATCGTCCGGAGGACACGGTGGAGCACACCGTGGAGGTTTGCCCCGCTTGGGCGGAGCACCGCCGTGTCCTCGTAGCGGCGATTGGCGGCGGCGATCTCTCGCGTCCGGCCTTGGTTCAAGCCATGGTCCGGAGCGAGAGGGAATGGGAAGCCGTCACCTCCTTCTGCGAAGCAGTCATGCTAGTGAAGGAGGTGGCGGGACGTGAGAGGGAAAGAACCTCACGTCCCAGTCGCCGCGGGAGACGCCCTGGGCGTTGGGGGTCACGTGGTGGCTCCCGGCCACCGTAGGCGCGGGCCTGTGGACGGCGAGTTATGGGCTAGCTCGCCGTCCGGCCGTCTTATGACGACAGGCCGTGTCGACGGCGCGTTCGTGTTCCACGTGCGCCTCAAAGAGATGTCAGCAAATAAGTAGGGGTCCGCAAGGACCGATGCCTGCCAGGGCTGCGGGACTGTTCGAAAGAGATACCGTGGCCCTGGAATACAAAGGGCAAAGAAGGAACATGGATGGGTTTTAGTCAGTACAAGTCTGACACTCCCTTCCGCTCCGCCCAGAGTGGGGGGGGTCATTTGATGATTTCCCATCCGAAAAAAAAAAAAAAAAAAGGGACATAGACGCGCAATCTGTTGCTGTAATTTCAGTACGTCATGGTTTTTAGAACTGCTCGTGAGTCAAGAATCGTGTAGGTATGGAGCCCATGGTAGAAGTTCAGTTTCACGATATCCCTTACACGGTGTCTAAAGCGTTATGGGTTAGTAGATATTTGTTTCTTTATCACTGCTTAGCAAAAAGAGTGCAATGAGCTCTAATAATAATTAAGAGGTGTTAGACATTTTTCTTTATCGCACGTACCTCATCGCAAATATACTTTAATGAGTCATCATCAGCATTAGTGTACAAACTTGCTTCCTCAACGAGACCCTGAAACAATAACACAATTAAATGGGCTGTTTTTGAAATACGATAGAATTTTGCATATGATTTGTGTTACCACCAAATATTGCTACAGAAAGATTCAGTAAATTATTCAGTGTAGTACGATCCTGAGCTTTGCATATCTTTTCTCTCTCTCTCGCTCTCTAAAATACTAATGATACATTCAAGTGAAATAGATGTAGGAGTCCTTTATGATATTTTCTAGAACATGGTTAGAGGAGGTTATCAAATTGTATCATTTTATTTGTATGTACGAGCAAAGTTCGAAATTATCAAAAATATTTATTTTCCTTGATAGGTTAGGGAATGTGTACCAGTGGCGTGGTTCTCCACGGAGGGTAGGCCACGCATACAGATATCAAAAAAAAAAATGATTTATAATACAATATGAAAAAAAAAACATTGCAAATACGCCTGTAAAATTAAAAGTTATAAATACAAGAACTCACCACATTATTCACGGTTTAAATTACGATTTTCTGACGATGCAAACAAAAATAAGTTAACTACGGATTTGAAATCGGTGAAAAAATCAACTCATTTATAAATTAAATCTACGCGCCTATTTTTCAAATAATTATGCAAATCAATACATCCCTCACTCCACTTACTAGTATTAAACAAAATGTACGGAAAACAAAATAATTTATTTGTGTGTATACAGCCACACAGCCAGCTAAATATTGCATCATTTTGAGGATTGAAATCACGAGTACGAGATGAATTATCATATTTTTGGATTAATTCTCGTAATTCGGGTACACATCTATCAACTTGAATCTCATCATTAAACGATAATTGTGAAAAATTACTGCTTCTAACACACATTAGCATCGCAAACTTCACAACAGAACACCATTTTCATGTAAATAAAGAAATAATAAACACAACAAATAATATTTACACTACTGTACGTCTCAAAACGAATTACTTAGAAGTTATAACTGTTGTTTACTAACAAATTACTAACACCTTTTTATATTTATTTTATTTTTTCTTATTTTTAATTAGTTTTTTTTTGTGTGTACTACTAACAACCCTACTAAAGCTTTCTTTGTAAAAATGTATGGACGTATGTCTGAAATAAAGATAATTATTATTATTATAACTTAGTAAGTTATAAAAACATTCAAGATCGCATATAAATTGCTTATCACATGAAACAATATGGCTCCTCTCGGAACAATTTAATCCGTATTTGTTAAAAGAAAAACACAACCAAATAAATTGCATCATTATCATACCATGACCTTTTATAAAAGCGGTTACCAAATTTTCCGGATAATAATACTGACAGTTGACAGCACAGAGTTGTCAATACTTATTTTCCTAACTCCCCAAAGATCAAAGCGAAAAATAAAATTCTTGTAGTTTTTAATTATTTTTATAGTTAAATTATAATGTAATTAATTTATCATTTTTTTGGAAGGTATAAATTCGACAATACGACCCTGTTTTTTTAATTGTCTCTAGTAGTCATTGAGGAAAATGTCGTGTCTGTGAGCAGTCTGTTTCTCGAATTCCCCGCAATTAGGGGAAATCTCCACAAACTGGGAACCCTGCTCTTCATTCATTAAATCTACGCGACTAGTTGCTATAAGTGTTATAAAAGGAGTTTTAACATTTTTATAAATATTTTGTTCATTTTATTACATAGTTATAATAAATGCATTTGGTGCTGTTGGTAGGGTAGGCTAGGCCTAATTGCCTCTATGAATGGCACGCCCCTGATGTGTACAAGTACATTTCCAAGTATTTTCTTTAATATTTTTAAGCATTCTTTATTGTGAATATGTTTTTGTAACTGTGCAATAGTTTTGATTAAATCAAAACTATTTTTTACTTCTGTTATGTTGTACATGTTTTCTCGAATAAATACATTTCGCCAGTTACGTTTACGTTGAATTTTATTGGGGATAAGTCTATTGCCATGACATGCATTGTTCACACTGTAATAATTATAAATAGCAAGGATTTGTCTATAAGATATTACAACTAAAATTGGCAAAATAAAAACTTTTTTCCAAAACTAACAACACACTTAAAAAAAACCACAACAAAATTGTTATTGATTTCCGAAGCTAAAGTAATTCTGCACTTTTTGGAGTATTTTTTAATCTTGTTGTATTTTTTGCAAAAATAGTTTATTTTTAGTTTAAACTACGTCGAAGAAATTGACAGATAAAAATAAAATTATGACATTTTAAAAACATATAAATATTATACATAAATATTTTCGAGTTTATGTAGTATTTTTATTTACAAAACACTCACGGAATTAGGCGACATTATTTGAATGCAAATAAAGTCAATGACATTATTTGCATTCAGTCATGGTGTGATTAAAAAAAAAGTTCCTGTTTAATTTAGGTAATTACAGATAAATTTATGTTAGTATATGATGATAAGAAATGTCATCATAAACTAACATCGAAAGGTTATCAAGTCAATGCCGTGAACACTTCTAGAAAACCGGTATAACCGAAAATAAGCTATTCATTTTGGGTAAGAGCTGTTCGGTTTTTTCATCAGGAATTTCTCAGTAACAGCCACGGATCATGGATTTGGTTAATGGCAATAGGTTTGCCAATTGTCTTGGACCTACGAAAGTGTACTAGGTATGGTTTGAGGTGGCACGGGAAAAGAGTTCCTAAAAGAATTAGGAAAAAAAAGACTTTAAAAAACTTACCTCAAATTCAGCATTAATTGGTAATGAAAATACCAAAATATCATCGATAAATTTGATGTTCAAAGATTTTGTCAGAAGCACGTCTTTACCATTTAAAAAAGAAAACTTCCGACTTTCTGGCATCTTGTGGCAGTTATTGTAAAAAACTGTAGAATTTTCTCTCACATGCACAATAATATTGAGCCATTTATTAGGGAGATTTTCGTTTCCTTTTTTGTAGTCTTTCAATTTATATCCAAAATATGCCGAATATATTGAATCCGAGTGAGTATACATTTTAACTTGCCACGACCTGTTAATACAGAGCCTTATAGTGTAATGGTCATCTTGCTTTAGAGAGAAAAAACACAATGGCAAGGATGCACGTAGAGGTTTAAATGTGAACACCATAATGAATGGGGCTGATAACTTTTGGTCAACAAGACCTGTGGTACTGGGATCCACTAGTATAGGCTTATTGACGTTAAACTTATATGATAGTCGTCCAGGAGTGTAGGATTCATTTACTGCTACCACATCTTCCGTTGGTTGAAGTAGAGTATATTTTAAATCTAAAAACAAAAAGGTAAAATTAAAAAAAATCCTGCTAAAGTAGGTCTCGATTACCAATATTTAGTTTCAGAACTTTGTCATGTGAGTGTGTGAGTGCACAAAGATTTTTAAGTCTACCCTACTAAGAAGATTTAATTCTATTGAAATTTTAAGTCTAGTGACACGGGGTCGCGGCAGACCACGAAGGAGATGGTGGGACGAACTGGATGTCATCCTTGAGAATTGGAAAGAAGTAGCACAGAAGCGTGACCTTTGGAAGGAGTGGAGGGAGGCCTTTGCCCAGCAGTGGGACAATGTAAGCTAACTATAGAAGCTGCCAGTTAAGATGGCAATAGCGTTCATTGCCCTTTCCCTGATATCTCTTTACATAAACTGAAACCATGAACCGTGTAACTTATCGTTTCTTCTGTTAATGTTCAGGATCACAATCAATGTCAATTCAGGCTCTATTAACAGGTTTGCATTTGTTTTATATAAGAAGAGATTCAATAAATGTATGTAGTTCAATGACCATCATGCTGATGCTGTTGCCATCTTAACTGGCAGCAACTATATAATAATAATAATAATAATATAATAATACTCGGTGATAAAATATGGCACATGAAACTTTCGTAAAATACTATTATCATACAGATATTAGTGATTTAGATGAGATTGAGATTTTATTTTGTCCTAGGTCTAGAACATTAAGAAAAAAAATAATAAACAGGATTGAAACGAATTATCCTAAAAGTTTCTAATTTTCGGTTTTTTTAACAGATATTAAACAAAATATTCAGTAAAGTATTCAGTAAAATAGGTTTTATATAAAAAACTTACCATATGCATTTGTAGTACTCCCGTACATGACGAATGTAATACCAATTATATATCTAAAACAATAGATCACGTTTTAAAATACACTGGTTGACAGAACAAAAAAACAGAATTATGCTTGATATTTTATTATTTAATAAGTTTTGATTTGAGGTATGGTTGTGGCCTAAAACTATAAAAAATAAACATAATTTTGTACATAACTATGTTCCCTAGCAATAAATGACTAAATGATGTTAATTTTCTTTATTTAAATCGGTTAAGCCGTGCTTGGCAAGGATAGTCCGTGGATGGGTGAACACCCATTACATACCGAATTTCCTCCATGTCTCGGAAAGCAAAAGCAAAGTCTGACAACCAGTGTTACCAAGGAGTTTCCTATTACCGAGTACTAAGTTGGTTGTGGAGGTCAGATAGGCAGTCGCTCCATGTAAAATACTGGTATTCAGCTGCGTTCAGTTTAGGCCCAGATGGGCACTTATAAAACGTCGACAAAAAGGTGCACGGTTCTGGTTGCTCGTTTCCTATGGAGAAGAACCGGCAAGAAACTCCATGAAGTGGTACTCCATGGTTAGTTGGGAAAAGGCTTGGCAGCTGATGATGATGTTAATTTTGTAAATTGGTTTTTACAAACACTTTTGACCTGACTGCTCTGAGAAGAAACATCCAAAACGAACTCAGAGGTTATAGTCTCTTTTACAGTCCAGACATAATCTTGGTCAAGTCACATGAGGACCATGCAGATTAGGCTCTGAGATGATCTTTTGAAGAAAGAACTAGACAGGTTTGAGTGCACAGTAGAGACCATAAGTGCACTAGCAGTTTCATAAAACGATCGCATCAAAACAGGTTGCACTTACGACTTTTTTCCATAACAAACATTTTGCACACATACACGATTTCGTATATCGCACTCTTTCATAATTATCTAGTCAGAAAGAGTGCGATATAATGATCATTTGCCTTAGTGACAAGCCTGTCATGTCGCGACGGAGTATTAAGTTAGTGATATTTAATTTCAAACTAACAATTATGTGTCTATCTGGCTTAGCGGTTAACGCTATAGATAAAATGTCTCGCACTGTGTAGCCTACGTTCGAACCCAAGTGACATTACACTTTTTGTGTTTTAATTATAAATGATACGTTAGACCCGATGAGATATGTTTTTCTAAATATTAGTTGGAACTTATTATTAACAAAAAAGATGAGGGTGAATGTGAAACAAAATAAACTTCTGGATTGAACAAAGTAGTTAGTTATGACGTTGTTAGTTGGTGAACTTTGTCACGAGCGTTTGTGTTATTATTACGATTAGCGTATTGTTTGATTGTCTTTATTCAAGATGCAAGCTAATATTAGTATTGATGACAGGGCAAATATTGTCACTGCGTAAAAATGGGCTTAATATTTCTCTAATTTCAACTGAAACTGGCTTAAAATGTGTAAGTTATTTTTAAAAATTATAATTATTATGATGATAGTTGTGGTGTGTGATTTTCTTATTATTAAATAAATTGCTAGTTGCAAGTGTGTAATCATATTTTGTTTTTTTTTTAGAAATTCTGTTAGCCGTTGGGTAAAGAGGTTTGAGGAAGAAGGTAGTCTGAAGAGTCGTCTAAGAAGTGAAAGGCCGCCGCTTATTAACCCGACTCAGCGACGTTTTATGGTGGAAGAATATGAAACAAATGGTTTCATTCCAACTATAATGTTTGCAGAGCAATTGGATACTACATTACAGACTGTTCGCCATGCAGTCCATGCTGAAGGTTTACATCATCGGAAGCCATCTAAAAACCATTTTTGACACAAAAACACAGGGAGGAAAGACAACGTTTTGCTCGAGATTATTTACATTTTAACTGGGAGGTGACCGTATTTTCTGACGAGAAGACTTCAAAGTCTTGCCACAAGGAAGACTTAATTTATGGCGAAAAAATAATAATACTTAATTTAATAAGTAGACCGGGTAACTAAATATTAAGTAATATTAACATAACCGTAAATAAAAAATAAAAAAATTAAGAAATAAATTTTAAATTTAATGATCTTAAATTGGGGTTTAGTTTCAATATTCTTTTCGTCAAGAAAATGAACACTTAAGCTATAACCTCAATACATTCAATGTGACGTTACATAAAAAAAATACGTTCATAAAGTCTAACTCATATATTAGTATTCAATGAACTCTGCTGAATACTGCTATTATAAGCGGGTATCAAAAATTATTTTTGTGTTATTAGAATGTCCTTTCCGTGTTATGTTATTCTTATTATGAATTAACTAAGTGGGTATACAACAAAAAATCTTATGAACGGTGATAAGAGGACTTTTTTTTGCCTAGATAGGAATGTGACGTCACAATTCTCATAAAAGTTTGTTAATTTTATAAATAAATAAAACGAATAAACATTTTTGTTATCATTCAGCCTGATTTTTTTTATTTCCACCTTCCAACACCGAAAACATAAAATAAAAATCAATTAAAGAGGTTAAATAATAATACAATAACTATCTAATATATAACTTCTTATAAAAAATAAATAATAAGCATGACTACATTATAAATAAACATAAATACGACTTTCTGCTTAAAATACAAATATTATTAAGGTTTCAAAGAAACAAAAAACAGCCACACATTGTAATAACATGGATTCGAACTTGGACTTCATTGATCGTGAACCCATGCTCAGCCCAAACAGCTACCAACCCATGTTAATACTCGTACTACGCGAATTTTAACAATGCAATGGTAAGAACAGGTCATCACTATGATGTGTATTCTAAATGCAACAGAAATATAATGCTATTTCGCGTAGTGTGACGACAGTTCATTAGTGTGTGTTATGTGTGGAATGTTGAGACATCACTCATACACGCACACGCACACACACTGCTGCATCGCGCTCGCACAGTTTATAGCAATATAATCTTTAGCATGGTAGTGCACTTTTGAGCGTCTGCTGTACATGTCCTTGTCCAATCAGTGCAAGCATGCAATAAGTACTTTCGTTTAAAACCAGCATACATGTTGACAGATCACGAATCTGCATCAAAAAAAATAGACAAAACAGAGAGTAAAGTTCGCGAAAAAACTAAAAAAAGGGAACCATTTAGAGATGCGAATTTTAATCCTACAAAAGAAAATATCATTGTTAACGAGAATATAGCAAATGTTGCACAAATGGATAGCAAGTTAAATATTATTGGCATCATAATGATATATTCGCCATGTTCCTGATCTATACAGGAAAACGAAGGTGCACTAACCGGCAAGAAACTCCATGAAGGGAGGTGTAAGAAAATGCTTAAAGAAAGCAATGATGGCCAGTTTGACAGCCATGCTGAGTATTAAGGTGGAAACTGTGCATTTGTGCAACCTGCGATGGTTGTACAAATGCACTACCCACTTCCAAAATTATTTACTAATGAAACTATGGTTCATTCAATCAAAATGTTGTGTAGTTGTGTTAAAGTCGACGGCACGGTTGGCGCAGTGGCTGAGCGATTGACTGCTGCGCTTCGTGTCGCGGGTTCGATTCCCGCACGGAACAAATATTTGTATGGCCTACAGTAGTTGTTCCGGGTCTGGCTGTTTGTGTATGTGAGCTTAAATGTTTGTAAACGCACCCACAATACAGGAGAAATTCCTAGTGTGGGGCAAAGTTTTTATTAAAAAAAAAAAAAAAGTGACTGAAGTGTTTTGTGCATATGATTATTAGTGTTTTTTTTTTTTTTAATTGGTGTCATATTGGCTAATATTGTGAATACCAAGGGATGTCTTATTGAATTTATGGCAGAGAAGTTTCTTATGGTGACTACCCTTAACGTCCTAGTCCTACTAACATAGTACTTTAATTAAGGAAAAATATAAATTTCAATGTCACCGCACCATTGTGTTGTTGAAATATGAACAAATCGCATCATTTAAATTGTTTAGTCTTAGACTGTTCGGTTATTTATATTTTGGTGTTCATTCGTAAGACAATCTGCAAATAATGTGTTGATGGCGCCACGTTACAATGATGCTATGAGAAGGCAACATAATCATTTGCCTTTTCCCAACTATGTTAGGGTCGGCTTCCAGTCAAACCGAATGCAGCTGAATACCAGTATTTTACATGAAGCGACTACCTATCTGACCTCCACAACCCATTTAGTACTAGGTTATACGAAACCCCTTGGTAAGACTGGTTGACAGTTGACAGACTTTTTGGTCCACTGACTACCTGTAACGACTGTCAAAGATCTACAAATGACAGCCGGGACCAAACGGCTTAACGTGCATTCCGAGGTACGGAGGAAACTCGGTATGCAGTGAGTGGTCACCCATCCACAGACCAAACTAGGCAAGCACGGCTTAACCTAAAGATCAATCCGAGCGGCTGTTATTATTTAGCCACGAGCTCCTAATAAGGGTAACATAATATAAATCAGTAAAAAAAGTTGTAAGGTCACGCTAGACATAAGTAATTGATGTAAAAAATGTTCATAAAATGATCATACACTGCTTGTATCCTATTGAAATAATAGCGTGATAATAGAACTTAAAACTTATATTATTATAACATCATTCAAACGTGTCTTGTAGGCAAGTATCACGTCCCTGGAAGATAGATATCTTGCACAGGCGTTTCACAATAACAATTCTTTGTAACTATCTAGTTACGAGGAAATGTTATTGTGAAACAAAATGCTACATAAGCAATATAAATTCTTAGCGAAGGGCCATAGCTGTTAATCAGAAATGAAGTATCCGGTCATGTTATAATTAGAATGTAGAATAATAAAACAATGTTATACAAAAAAAAAACTGAAAAAGGGAGGAATAGTGTAGAGAATTACTGACGAACATTTTTTTTTTAACCTTTCCCCACAATAGGAATTTCTCCTGTATCGTGGGTGTGTTTACAAACATTTAAACTCACATACAAAAAAAGCCAGACCCGGAACCACTACCTGTAGATCATACAAATATGCGGGGATCGAACTCGCGACACGCAGTGCAGCAGCCAATCGCTCAGCCACTGCGCCAACCGTGCCGTCAATTGACATTATGTATTCGTTTGGAATTGAAAAGCGCAGCGAGCATTTGTTCCGTAAACTCGCAATACTGACGCGCGCCTTTCGGTATTTGTAAAGTATTTCAATTGTAATATGTACCGTGTCTAAATTAAACCAATAACAGACGTTTGAACCTTTTAATTCTCTCTGTACACAGTCCCAAGAACATTACATGCATAGACAAAACAATAAACATAAAACGCATTACAAACATTTAGAATACAACAGGATGGAACAATAAAAAAGTTGACAGCTTGCACGTCATGACTGCGACATACAGGTTACCACTCAGCAATCAGCATGATGCTGTGCTATGGGGGGCCCACAGCACAGCTCTGGTTTTCAGTGGTCACCCGTGAAAAAACGTACGGAAGCCAATACAGCATATATATTTGACTATAATATGAATAAGAAAAATAAAATAAATTGTCCTTAGATTATACACACAACATTGGCTAAATAAATCAATCAATCTTTAGGTTAAGCCGCGTTTGCCTAGGCTGTTCAATACATACCGAGTTTCCTCAGTGCCTCGGAAAGCACGTTAAGCCGTTGGTCCTGGCTGTCATTTGTAGATCTTTGACAGTCGTTACAGGTAGTCAATGGCCCGAAAGTCTGACAACCAGTCTCACCAAGGGGTATCTTATTACCCAGTACGAGCTGGGTTGTGGAGGTCAAATATGCAGTCGCTCCATGTAAAATACTGGTATTCAGCTGCATCCGGTTAGACTGAAAGCCGAACTTGACATAGGGGAAAAGGCTAGGTAGATGATCAACTCAAAACGGTCGGATCTCCTATCACTGCAATTCTTGGTCTTCTGTTATGGATTCTTCCACTTTCAGGCCTTCAGGCTAGAGGCTGAGCTGATTTGCTAAGATGTTCAATGTCGTCTTTGGTCTCCGTGCTAATAATAACGCCCCCATGTTTTGTTTTGGGCAATTCTTTAACTGTTTCATTTGTTCAGGGCATATTATTTTAGGACTAGCGATTTTGTGTCGTCACTAGATTTTAATTTATCTATTGGATTAATTGCAATAGAGCTGAGATTGCTTGGGCTCAAGTTATTATTTTTATTGGTTTTGTTAGCGAACGATAGTTTTTCTGCCATAGTTGGTTTGACGCAGTTTTTTTGAATGCTAGCTTGAATTGTTTTCTGGATCAAGACTATCCGTGAGGTTCCGTTTTTCTCTCAAAAATAGCTAAGTTTTTAAATTATTTCAACTTTCGCCTTAAGTCCTGGTAGTAAACTACCATTTTTTTATTTTATTATTTACTATCTTTTATTTGTTGTGTTTAATATATCATCAAAATGTGTCTAAATAAATTATTAAAAATTATTATTATTTTTCATTATTTATGAGACGCCATCTTCTTCCTCGCGCGATATGGAATTGATCCTCAGCTTTGTTTGAAGTTCAGCCTTCCTGAGCAACACAGACTTCATTCAGGCATTTTTGATGGAGATCAACCAGTTATTAATGTCACTGGTGTCCACTGCTTCAAGTCTTCCTTCTGCCGCATGGTAAGATGTTTGAGGTTTGTTGGCATGGCTGCTAGGTGGGACACTCCGAGGGCTGTTTTCAATATTTGACATGTCTGCTTAGTTCTTCAAGGTTTCTCATAATATTTTTTTATTCACCAAAGTAAATCACAAACTTAGCAGATATAAATGCGATACGATTTCTAGGTCACAGAACACTCGAATATTATTTATATAATGACGTCATATAATAAAAATAGTAGTATTTTTAAGTGCTAGAGTATTATCAATATTTACTTAATGATAATGTATAATTTATCATTATTTATGTTCTCTAATCTAGAAAAACTCTAAAAAAATAACTAATATGGATTATTCCAATCAACGTTATGTCTCTTCCCAACTTAGTTTTATGTATTTTGTAAAGCTTTTTTAAAGAGCCCTGGAATTAAACCATCTTTTTAAAGAAAATAGCGCCCTGTTTTATTGAACTAACCGATAGCTTTTAATTTTATAGACCGACCGCTTTAATGAGTTCTCCACCTTGCCCCAACAAAGGCACATTAAGCGTCCATCCACAAAGTCCTAACAATATCCCACAGGTTATTTGCCTTAAAATAACCCTAATCCATGTAGGTACTAATTGAACCAACACGTGATCAACCTTCAGAATATTCCATTTAAATTGAAACCTTCGCGAGGACTCATTAAAGGGGTCTATAGTCATTGGATTTTTTATCCAACGAACACTAACGCACACTGTACCATAGAATACTGTACTTATTTCAGGGATTACATCTTTTATGTCATGTTTTATCATATAAAACAAGATATACTAAAAGGGACCTCAGGGCTTTCTTTAAATTTAAAAGCATTTGTTATTTGAACGATCGAATTTTGCCGTACCGTATCGATCAATGCTCCGACAAAATAAAGGGGTAGTAAATAAATCGACTTCTATTTAATAGCATAGTTCTCCTCCAAAAACTACCTTGTCCTGTAAATTTGCCTTTATAATTTTCATTGATGTAAGCTACTGTAAAGCATCGTTGTTATTTTATAGCATCTATATATTTGTGACGATCTTATAAGCTAATTTTATAACTTAGTACGTTTAAAACATAGTAAAGTGTGACTAATTCATAACTTGTCCTATAATTTGTTAATCAAAAATGTACCTATAATGATAATATAATCAAATAATTAACTATAGCCACCAGTAGCGGAGGGTCAAATTTTGTAAGAGGTAAGCCGGAGTACATTTCTTTAATGTGATTATACTATTTGTCTATAACATACTGACTGTACAATTTTTCAAAGAAAATCCGGTAGGAATCGAATTGAATGGAATCTTCGCCACTGATAGACACTAAATATAAGCAAAAAAACAACCGTAGCATTTTGTTTTGTGTGGAATAGACTCTTTTTAGTGTTTCAATTCACCAGAAGTTCTAGGTTCATGGTAAACATCAGTATTTTCTGATAGGCGTAGTCGACTTAATGCGGGGCTCCTGTTTACAGAAACTGGAGCCCCTTCTGCTCTTGCTACCTTATTTATTCTGACCGAGTCTAATTCATTAAAAAAGAAAGAATAAATACTCACAATAGTTTCATGTTGAACTTTTTGATTTTTGTATGTTTTTTGATTTTCGTTTTACAATTTTGTATGTTTTCGGCCATTTTAATGCGCACGCGTTTTTATCCGTTCTACACGTTGTGTGGCGAGGCTGAGACTGGCTTGGCTTATCACCAGCCAGCGTGCAGCGTTTGAGATATACGAGTCAAGACAAAGTAAAACAAAACGTCTGATTAGCAAATATTAGAATTTAATTTCAATTTTTGATTTTATAATTATCTTGTGTGACTCCTCATATCGTTTTGATAGCCCAGGGATAATATGCCGCATTTTTGTAAGTCCATTTTGTTTTATCTTTGACGGCACGGTTGGCGCAGTGGCTGAGCGATTGGCTGCTGCGCTACGTGTCGCAGGTTCGATCCCCGCACGGAACAAATATTTTTATGGCCTACAGGTAGTTGTTACGGGTCTGGCTGTTTGTGTATGTGAGTTTAAATGTCTGTAAACGCACCCACGATACAGGAGAAATTCCTAGTGTGGGGCAAAGTTTAAAAAAGAAAATATATATCTACTTAATTCTTATAGGTACATTATTATAATAATAATAATAATATATCATTTATTTCAGGTAACAAAGACCCATAACATATATACCTTATAGACTATCATACATATTTTATAAAAACAAGAAAATATAAACTATTGTACACGAAGTCACGGCGTCGTGTTGCGCTGCGTGGTGTCGCGTAGCCTTCCGCGGAAACGCCGATATATGACACCCTTCGGCCAAAACTCTTCCTTGAGGAAGGTCTCAATATGATGAGTCGGAACTCGCACCACAAACGACTTGAAATTCGTGTTGTGGCGCGACTCTAACTTCTCAACCCTCAAGATCCAGTTGGTCTTTGCTCGTACATACTCCACGACCTCCTCAACCTTCGTGGTGTGATGTAGCCGGGACACATAAAGCTGCGTCGTTGGTATCGCCGGACGCAGCACATTGGGTCCTGCCAGCGCGCTCCCGCACTGGTTACGACTAGAGGGCTTCTTCCTCTTCTTCATCTCCACCTTCACGAAGCCATCCTTGTCACACATGCCCGTAGCTGGGCCTTGCTCTTTCGAATCCCTGTTATGACTATCATACTGAACTTCGCAGTTTAAAATGCCGATGCACTATATTGATAAAGTTTAAAATAACGATTTGCGTGAGTTAGAAGGTATGCGATGAAGAATTACTCAATTGAGAATGTTCATCATCGCGATGTACGGAACTTCGAAAGGTTGTACAGTAGAGACCATAAGTGCAGTAGCAGTTTCACAAAACGATCGCATCAAAACAAGTCGCACTTACGACCTTTTTCCATAACAAATATTTTGCACACATACACGATCTCGTATATCGCTCTCTTTCATTATTATCTAGTCAGAAAGAGTGCGATATAATGATCATTTGCCTTAGTGACAAGCCTGTCATGTCGCGACGGAGTATTAAGTTAGTGATATTTAATTTCAAACAAACAATTATGTGTCTATCTGGCTTAGCGGTTAACGCTATAGATAAAATGTCTCGCACTGTATACTCTGCGTTCGAACCCAAGTGACATTACTCTTTTTGTGTTTTAATTATAAATGATACGTTAGACCCGATGAGATATGTTTTTCTAAATATTAGTTGGAACTTATTATTAACAAAAAAGATGAGGGTGAATGTGAAACAAAATAAACTTCTGGATTGAACAAAGTAGTTAGTTATGACGTTGTTAGTTGGTGAACTTTGTTTCGAGCGTTTGTGTTATTATTACGATTAGCGTATTGTTTGATTGTCTTTATTCAAGATGCAAGCTAATATTAGTATTGATGACAGGGCAAATATTGTCACTTTGCGTAAAAATGGGCTTAATATTTCTCAAATTTCAACTGAAACTGGCTTAAAATGTGTAAGTTATTTTTAAAAATTATAATTATTATGATGATAGTTGTGGTGTGTGATTTTCTTATTATTAAATAAATTGCTAGTTGCAAGTGTGTAATCATATTTTGTTTTTTTTTAGAAATTCTGTTAGCCGTTGGGTAAAGAGGTTTGAGGAAGAAGGTAGTCTGAAGAGTCGTCTAAGAAGTGAAAGGCCGCCGCTTATTAACCCGACTCAGCGACGTTTTATGGTGGAAGAATATGAAACAAATGGTTTCATTCCAACTATAATGTTTGCAGAGCAATTGGATACTACATTACAGACTGTTCGCCATGCATTCCATGCTGAAGGTTTACATCATCGGAAGCCAGCTAGAAACCATTTTTGACACAAAAACACAGGGAGGAAAGACTACGTTTTGCTCGAGATTATTTACATTTTAACTGGGAGGTGACTGTATTTTCTGACGAGAAGACTTTCAAGTCTTGCCAAAAGGAAGACTTAATTTATGGCGAAAAAATAATAATACTTAATTTAATAAGTAGACCGGGTAACTAAATATTTAGTAATATTAACATAACCGTAAATAATAAATAAAAAATTAAGAAATAAATTTTAAATTTAATGATCTTAAATTGGGGTTTAGTTTCAATATTCTTTTCGTCAAGAAAATGAACACTTAAGCTATAACCTCAATACATTCAATGTGACGTTACATTAAAAAAACACGTTCATAAAGTCTAACTCAAATATTATACTCATACTCATAGTATTCGATTAACTCTGCTGAATACTGATACCTATAATAAGCGGGTATCAACAATTATATTTGTGTTATTAGAATATCCTTTCCGTGTTATGTTATTCTTATTATGAATTGACTAAGTGGGTATACAACAAAAAATCTTATGAACGGTGATAAGAGAACTTTTTTTTGCCTAGATAGGAATGTGACGTCACATTCTCATAAAAGTTTGTTAATTTTATAAATAAATAAAACGAATAAACATTTTTGTTATCATTCAGCATGTTTTTTTTTTTCCACCTTCCAACACCGAAATCATAAAATAAAAATCATTTAATGAGGTTAAATAATAATACAATAACTATCTAATATTTAACTTCTTATAAAAAATAAATAATAAGCATAACTATATCATAAATAAACATAAATACCTAACGACTTTCTGCTTAAAATACAAATATAATTAAGGTTTCAAAGAAACAAAAAACAGCCACACATTGTAATAACATGGATTCGAACTTGGACTTCATTGATCGTGAACCCATGCTCAGCCCAAACAGCTACCAACTCATGTTATTACTACGCGAATTTTAACAATGCAATGGTAAGAACAGGTCATCACTATGATGTGTATTCTAAATGCAACAGAAATATAATGCTATTTCGCGTAGTGTGACGACAGTTCATTAGTGTGTGTTATGTGTAGAATGTTGAGGCATCACTCATACACGCACACGCACACACACTGCTGTATCGCGCTGGCACAGTTCATAGCAATGTAATCTTTAGCATGGTGCTGCACTTTTGAGGTCTACTGTACATTCGAAATATAGTCATTCAACTTAGATGACTATATTTCGAATGTTCATTTCGAAGGTGAGTTGCGGCCAAACGAAAGACTATTTATTATAAAAAAAAAAAAAACTATTCTCGTGAACTCAGTTTTAGAAACAAATTCAAAACCAGTGCATCATCATCATAATCGTCATTATCCTGCCCCAATCCCAATTGATTTGAGGTCGGCGCAGCATTTCTTCTCCAATACTTCTCTATTACTCGTCACCTCAGCAGTCACCTCCTTTCTAGCCATATCACCCTTCACACAGTCCATCCATCGTTTCTTTAGTCTTCCCTTACTCTTATAGCTATCAACATTCATACTCAAAATCCTACAATATCCCTTTATTTTGGTATTATCAAAACTTTCCTTCCCCCCACCCTTGTGACGTAACAGTAACGGACGGTACTTATTTCATTAATCCAACAGTCCGCGGTCACTAACTAGCCGAAGGTAGAGAAAACTTCCAGAAGTTTGTTTTTTGTTGGTTAATTAGTACTGAAGACAACCAGCGAGTGGCGCTAGTTAGCCGGACTTGTTCTGTACTTGTGTTTGTACGCTGCGGGAATGTTGATGGCTGGCTGTTTTTGATAAATACTTGTTTTTTACAGGGTTACAAAACTGGTAGGGCCGGCCGCTGATCAACAACAGAAGACGATTAACACTTCAGTTTTTAGGGTTACCCGCCGAATGGCAAAAAACGAAACCCTTATAGATTCGTCATGTCTGTCTATCTGTCTGTTCATATGTCACAACGACTTTATTCCGTAACTATTAGGAGTACACTGTTGAAACTTGGTAGGTAGATGTATACTGTGAACCGCTTTACGATTTTAAACAAAAATAAAAAAAAGTAAAAATAACATTGAGGTTTCTAAAATCATTTTTTCTCAAAGACAATCTTTTGAAAGAAAGATACTTGCAAAGTGGTTAAATGTCCCCCCCCCCCTCTAATTTCTAAAGTAAGAGGAGAAAAATTCTGAAAAAATATAGGATTGTAGAACGTAAAAAAAGCTTTCAACAAAATTTAGTTTGAATAAGATCTGATGTTTAGTACATTCTATAGTATGCAGCAAGCAGTAACATACTATAGTACATACTATAGTATGTTAATGAAAATCAAAATTACTGCTAAAAAGTCCCATATCTCAAAAACTAAAAACAAACAAAAAACAAATCTCTTAAACAAATTTAGTTTTGCTGTTGAATGTAAAACAATACAACATAATTATGAATGAGCCTTCAAAATAGTTTTATTATATTTTTTGGTGCTACGGAACCCTGTGTGTGTGAGTACGACTCGCACTTGGCCGGTTTTTGTTAACATAGTATACACAGAACATTATGAAATAAAGAAAAACAGTCTTGTGTTAAGTTAGTCATCTACTTAACTTTAGTTTTATTTTGATCCCATAGTCCCACAGTGTTTCCTAATTCTTTTGCTGACCGTACCCTACCTAGGTATATTTCTGAAAGAGTTTTATAAACATAAAATATGTGGTTATAAAACTAAATAACTAATAAGCATTGAAACAAAAAGATCCTGTGAGATGAAAAAAAAACTAAACAACGATTTTACAACGATTTGAATCAATCTTCTGGGACGTAACGTAAAATTTTATCAGTTTCTGTTTAGCCCCTCAAATTGTTTATTTTTGTATTTTTTTTTATCAAGTACCCATTAATAACGAAGTCAAATCTATTTTATTATTTGCTATTAAAAAATCACTGAAAGAAAATCCGAAGTTTATCTTCAAAATACTAGTATAAATCTTGAAAGGCCATTCTGTTTATCTGTTGTTAGGTTTAAAAAGAATTTCAGATAAATTGTTCACATTAGCTGTTAGAACACACAAAGAGCAAATTGAACACGAAATACCTAATGTTTTAATTCTGTAGAAATATATATATGTATAACGTGGAGGACCTCGTGGATAAAATAATAATAGCCGATCGAGTCGATCTTCAGGGTAAGCGCATGCCTAGGTTAGTTCGTGGGTGGGTGACCACCCATTACATACCGTGTTTCCGCCGTGTCTTGGAAAGCACGTTAAGCTCTTGACCCGAGCTGTACTTTATAGATCTTTGACAGTAATTACAGGTAGTCAGTGGCCCGAAAGTGACAACCAGTCTTACCAAGGGGTATCGTGTTACCCAGTACTAACTGGGTTGTGGAAGCAGTGGATACATGTAAAATACTGGTATTTATTTATTTATTAAAGCTTTATGCACCAGTAAAAACTGTACAAAAGCGGACTTAATGCCATAGGCTATATGCTATATTCAGCAGCAGCAAGCAGCAGCTTTGGCAGCTTTTGGTCTTCAGCTGCATCCGGTTAGACTGTAAGCCGACCCCTACATAGTTCGGAAAAGGCTAGGCAGATGATAATGGAATACTTCATACTACTGTATAACGCGCAAGTCTGACCAAAGACTCTGTCTGACTATTTTTCAAGTCTTACAGCTGAACGAATTTCAAGATTTGACTCACTGGTAGACTTTGTACTGGGTCACGGATACTTTTTATCCCGTGGTACTCTCTCGTGGGATAATTCCCAACCTCTACGCAAGCGAATCCAGAGATAAATAGTCAATATTTTAAGTTGGGTAAAAAAAATATTTTTGCCGTAGCCTTTGCTCAAAGGAAAGTATTTTTTTTTAAATTAATTTTAAGTTTCAATGTTTTTTTAAATTAATTTTAAGTTTTAAGTTTCAATTTTTTTTTAAATTAATTTTAATTTTAAGTTTCAATTTTAAAATTCATCATTATTTTTTCATCCGAAAAACGTTCACTGCTGGACATAGGCCTCCCCCTCCGCATAGGCATTCCGGCAACCTTCACCAGGTCATCGGTCCACCTAGTGAGAGGCCCTCCAACGGTACGTCTTCCGGTTCACGGTCGCCACTCCAGAACTTTTCGGCCCCATCAGCCATCCGTTCTGCGAGCAATGTGCCCTACCTACTGCGTAATATTCACAGTCGCTATCATTACTTTGTTTTAATTTCTGAACAGAAGAAAAATTTAACGTTATTAATTAAAAAAAAATTATCTTCTAAGAAATCCAGCTCTTGAGACGGTTAATAAAATGGCTTGACTTTGAATTAAAAGCTTAGATGTCGGTTTTTAATTATTTTATAGTATTCCATTCTTCATTTGAAACTCTACTAATTTTCTAGTTTGCAGAAAAACTTTTTAAATATTGAATGCTCGATATTGAGGTACCTAACTCATCAATGTTTTCTACCCCTTTTTTTTTTTTTTTTTTTGGATGGGAAATCATCAAATGACCCCCTCCACTCTGGGCGGAGCGGAAGGGAGTGTCAGACTTGTACTGACTAAAACCCATCCATGTTCCTTCTTTGCCCTTTGTGTTCCAGGGCCACGGTGTCTCTTTCGAACAGTCCCGCAGCTCTGGCAGGCATCGGCCCATGCGGACCCCTACTCGGTTGCTGACATCTCTTTGAGGCGCGCGTGGAACACGAACGCGCCGTCGACACGGCCTGTCGTCATAAGACGGCCGGACGGCGAGCTAGCCCATAACTCGCCGTCCACAGGCCCGCGCCTACGGTGGCCGGGAGCCACCACGTGACCCCCGACGCCCAGGGCGTCTCCCGCGGCGGCTGGGACGTGAGGTTCTTTCCCTCTCACGTCCCGCCACCTCCTTCACTAGCATGACTGCTTCACAGAAGGTGGTGACGGCTTCCCATTCCCTCTCGCTCCGGACCATGGCTTGAACCAGGGCCGGACGCGAGAGATCGCCGCCGCCAATCGCCGCTACAAGGACACGGCGGTGCTCCGCCCAAGCGGGGCAGACCTCTACGGTGTGCTCCACCGTGTCCTCCGGACGATCCTCGCAGTGGAAACACCCGGGCGTTTCCTCCCGCCCGATTATGTTTTCTACCCCTTCATTTTCCAGCTTTACAACTCACTTAACATTTTTTTTAAGTTAGATTTTTGATAATAGCCCATTTCCTCCCATGGAGAGGAAGCCTGTGTTTCAGCAGTGGGATCATTATAGGCTGATTATGCTTATGCTATGCTATGGTTGGTTCTTAAAGCTACTAACATGTGACTTAAATAATATAAGTGGCGAAATCTGGGTGTACTATAAAGTACACCTCTGGAGAACCTATATAGGATACAGGTGTGAAGTCATGTAGTGTGTGATTCTTAAAACGAAGTGAGAGTTAAGGCAGATCGCAAAATAAACGAAGTGAAATAACAACAAAATTAAAAATCAAATGCTAAAATTCAACAGGACATCTCTGATACGAAAGCCTTTCTTTAATTAGCCTTTCTTTTAGCTATAAGGGTTCCGTTTTGCCAACAGAGGTACGGAACCCTAAAAAGGTCACTAACATCGTGACTCGTCAGTCACGGAAAAAAAAACCAACCACTACCATTTTCAGTAGTTAGAAACTCAGCAAAATAACCTGCAAACCACGTCGATAGCACTAAGTCCGAGGATACTAATCCTCTAATTACACAATATAAACCGAGCTGGGCTAAGTTTAATCCCACCCTTTGTTCCAAGTAAGAGTTTCCCAAAGGAGTTTCGGGATGCACGGGTGTGTGGTCAGTTTCTTCAACTTGCCAAGTTTAGAACTTCGTGCAAAGGACAAACCGACGGGGAATTTATTTTGTCTGTTTTGTTAAAGAAGGTTTCGGTTCTGCGGTTTTTAGGATTGTTAGGTGTTCTTGTTTTGGAAGTTTGTCATTTGTTTTGTGTTTCGGGGGTAGTGAAGTGTTGGTGACAGAAAATATAGGTGTTGGTGACAGAACATATAGGTGTTGGTGACAGAAAATATGCTAGCAATCGTTCAATAAAAAATCAAAATCAAAGCATTTATTTCAAGTAGGCCAGTTACAGGCACTTTTGAATTGTCGAAACAAAGACAACAATGAAATATAGCTACAGTCCCAGTGACAAGGCACAAAAACTGTGAAAGTACTGTAGTTAACCATTCCCTAACGTAGATCTTTATGGAGAAGAACGGGCAAGAATCTCCATGGACACTCTTTTAAATTAGAAAACTTTTACAAAACCTTGGTTAAATCATTCATGTTGAGATGGTACATTATCGTTGTCAAAGACACATTGATATTAATGCTCGTAGCGATAAGGTTGTTGGTAGGTTGCTGTCACTGACAAAATAATATAGGCATGAACTTTCTGCGTACGAATGAGATAATGTAACCCAAGTCATCATCATTCTCCTGAACTCCTCCTCCCAATTTATATGGGGTGGTGCAGCATGTCTTCCTCTTCCATACTCTATTACTCGTCATCTCAGCAGTCACCACCTTTCTAGCCATATCATTCTTCAAACAGTCCATCTATCATTTCTTTGGTCTTCCTCTACTCTTACAGCCACCTACATTCATACTCAAAATTTTCCTCACTGCATTTTCCTCATTCTTCCACATCACATGCCACGATAACCAATTACCACACAACTATTCGCGTTACACCACACATCCCCCTTAGCATTATCAGCTCATGCATGTATGTACATGCATGCATGCATGCTTTCATTCATTCCCTTTTGGGGCCCCAATATACTGATAATGTTACCTAGTATTCGTCGAAAACAAAAGAAGACCATCACTCTAACTTAAACAAACCCCAAGCTACAACCAAGCAGTAGGTATGTAATACACGAACAGACCATACTTTACATCCACATGTTACCTGATCTTCCTAACATTCCAGTCGGTCCCTTGCCATGTCCGACACGGTTTCACAACGTAATATTGTCAAAAGTTAGTTGCTCGAGGTGCATAACTTGCTCGTATTAATAAGGCCTGTGTAGTTCGAAACTAGGAGGCCGTGGAGGAAACTGCTCGTCTAATTAATAATTGTCCACGTGGAGGTCTAAGTCACTGAATAGATAAGTACCTACAGAAGACCAGTTTCATACAATAGATGAACACACACAGTTTTCGATACTGCCAGCGGCCGTAGACATCGCAATTAGATGAAGTGCGGTACTTTTAAATCGTGTAGTTATAAAATCAAAAACTTTTTCTTGTCATTAGATATCCGTTACTTCGCTTCGATTTGTAAATCGCTAATGATTCGATTTGTCTATCGGAGGGTCAAGTCTGCTATTTTCAATGATTATGAAAAACATACCTAAATAACGCCCTAAAAGTTCATAATCCCCTGTTAATGTAATGTACTACGAGATTACCAAAAACGATTATTTAATCAGTTACATCTTCGGAAAATCTACGTTATGCTTATGAGTCAGGAAATTACCAAAACTGTCTAATTTTACAATCACAGGGCCAGTGATCGGCCTTTCCGACACAATTATTACATCAGGTTTGATCCCCTGAACTACATCCATACTCTGGACGAATATTTGCACAGATATTGGCGGTGCAATAGACAGACAGGCTTCCGAGCTACACGCCAAATGTCAAAACTGACACAATATGACTAGGTAACTTTTTAAAGGAAACATTCAGAAATGTTTCATGAAATCGGTAGATTTTTGTTGTTATTGACTGCAATGTGTGCTTTTAAAAAGGTTTTAATGCGTATTTGCGTATGAAGTTACCGTTCTTCAGTATAATTTGAAATGTATTATGTATAGTTGGCAAATAATTCTAAATTCGAATCAATTTTTATTTAAAAAATATGGAATTCTATTTTCAAAGTTTATTGATTAGTCTTTTGTTTTCATCACATTTTTTAATAGTTTTTCGTCAGTATGGGCACGTGATAATTACGAGTCAATAATAGAATACGAGTTCCGTTGTTGTAGCAATAGGAAGTTCTGCGTTATCCACCACATTCACCAGGATTCTACTAACTAATTCTACTTCTAAAATATTTTCAAAGAATACTTGAACTATGTGCACGCAGCAACAGGACCAGCCTCCGCTCATTTGATGTTTAGTGTGCGTAGGATTGATGGAACACAGCAGATGAAGACGTCATCTTTTACTCCGATGATGTAATTGTTGATTGGCGTTCTAGTGCGGAGCCCAGATACGTAATTGTTTTTTCTTTTAATAAACTTTCACAAAAACGAACTTATAGGACATTACTGCAATAGGTAAGCAAACCACTAACAAAGTCAGTAATACACTTTCGATTTCTCAAGAGAAATATATATAGTTTCTTCAAATTTCACCTTCCGTATACCCATAAAATTATATTTTTTATTACCCCGTCATGACAACTAGGGCTTTTGAAATCCTATTACCCACGCGTTGGCTTACCGGGGATAAGTCGACACCTTTGCGTATTAATAAATTAGCTGTTATAGAGCGCATCTAGTTTCCTTACCTACTTCCTACTTGACGTAGTATATTTGGCATTCGGTAATTGTTGATTGTCAATTTTGTTAAAATTTCGGTTTGTATAATAACAGTCGCACGAGTTTTAGAATGCATATTGGTATGCGCACCATGTACGATTGTACGCCTTGAAGTTGACGTTGTGGCGCGACTCCAGCAGCTGCACTCTTGGTACATACTTCAGACTTTAGTGAACTTCACGATGTCTTTTGCTTCAGTGGTGTAGTGGAGACAGGAGATATTCACCTGGGTATTCGGAGCAGCGGCATGTAACTTTTCGTTGGGATCCAGGGAGCCTTGCCGCACTTGTTTTCACGTTATTGAAGAAAAACCTTCAAATGTAGACTATGACGTTAATATATATTTTTTTGTAGTCATAATTTCATGCTATTTTTAAATGCTGCTTATGTTTTACTTTAATAAATATTTCAAAATCTTACAAAAATGATAAATGCGAAAGATTGTAAGGATGGATGGATGGATGTTTGTTACTCTTTCACGCAAAAACTACTGTAGGGATTTGGATGAAACGATGGTCACAGATAGTTTATAACCTGGATTAACATATAACATACTTTTTATCCCGGTATTATGATCCCGTGGGACAATTGTCGAACTCCACGAGATCAAAGTCGCGGGCATAAGCTAGTGTGTTATAAAAATGAAAAAAGAAATATGAATGACTGAAATAGAAATATCCGTATGATTGGCGTTGGCGCTGTAAAGCTTTTCTTATACATACTCTAAGGACTTGACGCTTTCAACAAGTCGTATTTTTTAGGATTTTGGCGATGTCTCATTTTTGATAAAGATTCTACACACACCATATATTTTCTAAGTCTTTGTCAAAGGTCTAAATGATTTTGTGGAACATATTAATTTATTAATAAGGGTTAAAAATTGAATGGGCTTTTGTAACCGTGCCATCTCAACATTTTTAATTTGCAAAATTTGCGGACGAAGTCGCGGGCAAATCCTATACTATCATATAACCAAAAACGAATGAAACGAAAAATTTCGAGAGCTGTGAGCAGGGTGCGATGGTTTAATTGGTTAAGACGTCCGGTGTACTGAATCGGAAGGTCGCAGGTTCAAACCCTGCTCGCACTCGAATTTTTCTTTCCATATCAAAAAACAGCTGTAGTTCCCTACGTAGGGTTTGCGTATTAAAATATTAAAATTCCTATACTAGTAGTTATATAATACGAAAATAAAGTATTATTATGCAATGTTATCGGTTCAAATACCACACACGTCTAGGTTACCTCACAATTACGGTTTCTGCATGTTTATTACCAATTTATACAGTGATTGAATAATTCTGCACTTTTTTTTTTAAATAATCCTTGTTTTGAAAACTCGTCACGTAAAAATTCAAATCTTTCACCGCTTGTCTTTATATTCTTTGGTATCGTGTCTACTAAAATTGCTACTACATAGATTGTCTAGTCGAGGACAGAATTTATGATTTCATATACATACATACTACTTCCAATCTAAAATTATGCCAATACTAATTACGGGCCCACCCACACGACTCCAGATTTTTTATTTTTACTATCAAAAGATTCTTCATCAGGTGTATAAATAAGCTATTTTATACAAACATGTGCACTACGCTGTAAAATGTGTGGTGTAGCTCATTTTTATAAAAAACTATTCCACATGCATTCATAAAATTATTACATTTTTTTATTATTAACTTTAACATTTTTATTTTAAATTATTAATAAATCGCATTCGAGGTAGACCGCCGTGAAGGTGGTGTGATAATCTGATATTGTTAGAGAAGTTTGGAAGCAGAAAGGCGAGGCCTTTGCCCAGCAATGGGACACATGAGGGGTTAAGAAAAAAAAAACCGACAAAAAAGCCGGTAACTTGAACCCTGTTCCCGTTACTTTTTAAAATTAATGTTTAGAAATGTTAACCGATGAAAATTTTCTACGATAGAGTTTATAGAACCAAGTGCTGAATTCATGGTACCCGTTTGAAGTTCGATTACCCTCCCCACATTGTGTAGGTATTTCATAAAGGCGCCACTTTACAGCAGCTCAGGGCTAAGCTACGCAAGCATACATAGCTTCGCTTCGAATGAAAATCTAGGCAGGATTGTTCACTGTGACTCTCGGCCACGCTACGCCCGAATGCTTCTCTGAGAAACAACGAACCGCCGCAGCGAACGTGGCAAGCCTCTCCGTTCACCTCCGAGCAATGCATGGTCGATTTATTGCAGCAAAGCTTTTCCGCTGTACTGAACGTTTTGTCAAGGTTCAATAGATGGCGGTGGCGAACTTTCTGAATTTTCATGGTTTTATGGCTTTTTTATGATTGACCAGTGAACGGTCATGACACAGAAAATTTGTGGAAAACGTGTCAAATAGGTGAATAAAATAATTGATAACACGTGTCTTTTATCATAATTAAACCAGAAAAGAATTTAAGGGCGTCAAAAAAATTCGTCCGGATTGCTGTCAACGGGGAAAGTGCCTAGAAGGCACAAAGGCTTATGCTGCCAAGCATTACCACGTTGAATGGCAATGCTGGTTCTTTGGCCAATTCTTTCTTTTAGGGCAGAGAGCCCAAGAAAGGAGGTTAGCCATAGTCTGCGTTGCAGTTCGACCTCCACAGATTGAGAGATAAAGAACAATAATGATGATTAGACTCATCATCATCATCATTTCAGCCGAAAGACAGAGACATAGGCCTCTCCCAAGTGTCGCCACATTGACCGGTCCCGTGCGACTCGCATCCAGCGGATCCCTGCAACCTTCACCAGGTCATCGGTCCATCTAGTGGGAGGCCTTCCAGCGCAACGTCTTCCGGTTCGCGTGATTAGGGACTAATTGTTAAACTTTGTCTTAATTTCTAGACTCCCAAGATAATCTGTCACAGATCAAGTTGTAAATCAAACAACATCCCACTCTTTTATTTATTTAAAAAAATAATGGGTCATTATTCAAACTTTCATCAATAGGTATCTTATTTAACATCAACATAATTTATACATCCGTTATTATTGTAACTGCCTCGTCAAACGCGAGATTGATGAGCGTGGGATGCTCTCTGCAAAGTGTTATTGGGTGTTTCTCTAAGGAATTTATCAGCTCGTAATCATCCAGTAGGATTTGTGCCAAGTGCCACACAACATTATCTTTTTTTTTTGTTTAGATTTAAGTACTTTTGTTTTTTTTATGTTGTTTGCACTTATGGCATGTGCCAAATAAACATATTTTCTTTCTTTCTTTCAGTTCATGTAAATTTAATAGTGTCGCTCTCTATTAACTACCTACAAGGAATCTTAAACTTCACCAAGAGCGAGTATCAGCTGTGCCTTCCTCTTCGGAGAATATTACAGGGCTTATGTTATATTTTGTAATTAAGGCAATACGTTAAAATATACATTGATATTTTTGTAACGTTATTTGGTTTTGTCCGCTTGAAGGTCGGGAATTATCCCATGGGAAAGTATTCCCAGTAAAAAACCCTTACCTAGGTCATGGTCAATCTGTTTGCCAAATTTCACTCAGATTCATTTTTTTCTTGTTGTTGTAGTTTTTCTTGTTTATCTCTCTTAACTTTATAAAGTTTAATATATGTATGTATATAAGTATTTATTCTTATATATTTTAGTTATAAATATTTTCTAGTCTTTTTTTTCTGTTATTGCACCTACTGTATATTGTCTCTGCATCACCCTAAGGTAGACTGGTAGAAAATGCCTATGGCATTAAGTCCGCCTTTGTACAGTTTTTTTACTTGTGCATAAAGTTTTAATAAATAAATAAATTCATTCAGCTGTTACAGCGTTAAAGGGTCGACGGCCAGAGTAATTATCGCATTTTTATTATTAGTATGGATCCTAAATAAACGTTAACGAACTTGAAACTGCTATGAACCGAAAATTGACAATTCTCACATAAATTATACTGTTTATTGTAGAAATTGGCACCGCTTGGTGCCCACATGTCACTGACTGGAATGTTCGTTCAACTATGGCGACCAAAACAAGCTTTATGAATGAATTAATCATAGAGCTTGTTATGATGATATATGATTCAGTTCTTTTGATGGCTCATTTGTGTTAATTTGCGTGTGCCATTATGGATAGAATTTCTTTAAATATCTGTTTCTTAATTATTTTTTTTTTTGTTGTTTGAGGAATTAAATCCCCATCTCAGTTTACCAACCGATATTTTTTAGTGTAATAAGTAGTTGATGAATTATTTATCTTAGAAAAATGGGAATAACTTTTTTCAGGACGCAGTGAGTAGTGGTACCTAACCTAATTTAATTTCTAAAATGTATACTCCCATATAAGGTGTTATTTCATAATTTTAAATAAATAAATAAAATATTATTTTCACTTTTTTTAGATACAAATTTTCTTAGGTTTTTTGCAATTTGCAGGTCAGTTTCAGGCTATAGGTGAAACAAAATATGATTCGCGACCGTAACACGTATGTAGTTACAGAATTATAATCATATCATCAATACAACCCTCTAAGTTCATATAATCCCATTGAATGACTTTTTCATGAAATAGTCATTAAATGGGATTACATGAACTTAGAGGGTTGTATTGATGAGTTTAATGACTATAACTCTGTAAAGCCATATTTTTTACGGTCGCGAATCATATCTTAATCAACATACAATCTGACACTGACCTGTAAATTGCAAAAAAACATAAGAAAATCAAAATTTCGCGGGCTACTCTGACGCGTCCACCTTAACGCATGTCATCTCCTACAGTGTACCCCATTTTTTTTTTGGTCTATTGTTTTTTATATTTCCTGTGAATTGAGAGGTCTGGCTCTTGTGATACAGGGAATCCTAATACAAGAGTCAGGGCTACACTGATGTTTGAACAATCACCTGTTAATATAGTTTTTTTTTTTATAAACTTACAGAATTTTGACATCTAATAGGACATCATTATGATCTCTGTAATTTATATACTCTACACACACATACACACACGCACACATACACGCACGCACACACACCCGTCACACGTTTTCGTCACTTTTTTTATGCGCACTTGCAAATTTCACTGCTTAACCTTTACTTATTTATGTTGGAGTCGGCTTTCAGTCTATCTGGATGTAGCTGATTACGAATATTTCAAACAGAGCGACTACCTACGTCCTTTGTTAAAAATGTACTCTTGCGCAATTACCTACTAAGTTTTTAAGGTCGGTTTAATAGCTCTCCCAAAATTGGGTCTAACAATCAATCCCCGTTAAAAACAATAATCCCAATGTTATCAATGTAATCATCAATTACAATTGCCACAATAACAGTAAATCTAGAACCATCTATAAACTCTAGAATTGCACCTTTATAAACCAGGGATTGTACCACCACATCTTATAATTATAACAGTACTAGGTTAGGTAGGTAGTTCTTCATACTACCAAGATAAAAAGTATTCTATGTGTTAATCCAGGTTATAAACTATATGTGTGCAAAATTTCATCCAAATCCGTTCAGTAGTTTTTGCGTAAAAGAGTAACAAATTCACCAATCTTCACAAACTTTCGCATTTATAATATTAATAATTAATAATAATAATCATAATTAAAATGAAAATTAATTAAAAATAATTACCAATGAAACAATCATTGAGGGACCGCTTCTTTGGCCGCCTGAACAAAGTACTAAGCAGTCTTTTGTCAGGTGGAAACAAGGTGCGCGCCTTCAATGGTTGGGTCATGCCAGTTTTGATGTATTCTTTCGGCATACTCAAATGGACTCAGACGGAACTTGATGACCTGGATAGGAGGGTCCGCGCACTGCTGACCGCAAATCGAATGCATCACCCGCGGTCGTCGGTGATGAGACTGTATATCCCGCGGAAGTGCGGGGGTCGTGGCTTCTTAAATGCTAAGACCCTGCACAACCGTGAGGTATGCAGCCTCAGGGAATACTTCCTAGAAGTCGACGAGGGGATGCACCGAGATGTGGTCTCAGTGGACAAGGGCCTCACCCCGCTCTCTCTGGCTAACGAGAACTGGCGCAAACCTAGAGTATTAGACACTAATGATCGCAAGGAGGTATGGCAGGGCAAGGAGCTTCACGGACGCTTTTACCGGGCCCTACATGGACCCGATGTAGACTTCTTAGCGTCCGTATCTTGGCTGCGCTTCGGTGACCTATTCGGGGAAACCGAAGGTTTTGTCTGTGCAATAATGGACGAAGTTATGATGACGAATAACTACCGGAAATACATTGTGAAGGATGGCACGGTTGACATATTATGTCGGGCATGCCACCCTCCGGGAGAATCGATCCGACACATTATTTCTGGGTGTTCTCGTCTGGCTAACGGAGAGTACTTGCATAGACACAACCTCGTTGCCAGGATTATCCACCAGCAACTTGCTTTGAAGTACAACCTTGTGGAATCAGAAGTACCATACTATAAGTATGCGCCCGACCCAGTTCTCGATAATGGTAATATCACGTTGTATTGGGATCGATCTATCATCACTGACAGGACTATTATTGCCAATAAACCTGACATTGTGGTGATAGATCGATTGGAGCGTCGCGCAATGATTGTTGATATAACGGTTCCGCATTACGAGAACCTCGTGAAAGCAGAGAAAGATAAACAATTCAAATATCTAGATCTGGCTCGCGAGGTTGTCGACATGTGGGACGTGAGTACAGCAGTCATTGTGCCGATAATCGTGTCAGCCAATGGCTTAATAGCCAATAGCCTCGACAAACATCTGAGGAGGCTCTCGCTTGGCAGCTATATCAAGGGCTTGATTCAGAAAGCAGTACTTCTGGACACGGCGCGTATCGTTAAGAGGTTCTTCTCTCAAGAGCCCTGACCACCGGTATTTCGGACCCTGTTCCCGATACCAGTGGGCAGTGTGGTATTTTTTATATTTTTAAATGTTTTTTTTTTTTTATATTACTTTGTATAGAAATATTTAAAAATGTAAATATATGTATAAAAATAAATAAAGGACATAATCATAATTAGTAGGATTGCACGTGGCTAAATAACAACAGTCACTCGGGTCGATCTTTAGCTTAAACCGCGCTTGCTTAGGTTAGTCCGTGGAACATACCGTGTTTCCTCCGATCTTCTAAAGCACGTTAAGGTGGTCCCGACTGTCATTTGTAGATCTTTGACAGTCTTTACAGGTAGTCAGTAGCTCTGAAAGTCTGACAACCAGTTTTACCAAAAGGTATCATATTACCCAGTACTAGCTCGGTTATGGAGATCAGATAGGCAGTCGCTCCATGTAAAAAGTTCCTCCATGCCTCGGAAAGCACGTTAAGCCGCGGTTGGGAGGCTGTAATTTGTAGATTTTTCTCAGTCGTTACTGGTAGTCAGTGGAACAAAAATCTTACCAAGGGGTATCGTATTACCTAGTACTAACTGTGTTGTGGAGATCAGATAGGCAGTTGCTCCATGTAAATACTGGGATTTAGTTGCATCCGGTTAGACTGGAAGCCGACCTCAACATAGTTGGGAAAAGGCTAGGCAGATGATTGTTTTAGGGTGAAACCGCTTTACACGCACGGATCAGCGAATTCCAGTATCTCTATGTTATTTTGTCCCGTAAAGGCGTCATTTACTGGAGCGAGACGTCAGGTCGCAAATATTCGCATTGAAAGCACTTTAACGTGCGATTTGACCTCTCACTTTAGTGAGTTGCAATTCTAAGTGACAGAAAGAGAAAAAGATGCAAGTTGATCTGTGCATGCTTAATCTTACAACTGTAACAACTAATATAGCTATACAGAATATATAACTCCATCTCTTTTCCACACTGAAGCATAAGTAACATAACATCACGCATGTAATGCCCGAAGGATTAGGCAATGTTTATTTTAGGCAAAGTCCCTTATCATAGGGGGCTAGCCTCTTGTCACTTACCGGGCACAAATCCAGGCTCCGTGGCTGCGACTGAGAAATTCCTGATGGAAAAACCCAATAACATTTTGCCCGACCCGGGAATCGAACCCAGGACCTCATGCTTAGCAGTCACGCTTACGACCACTAGACCAAAGACGTAGACACATTGAAGGAAGATCAAAATAATACTTCTGTAGGAGGTGGTAGACCCCTGAGCAAATCGCAATTACAAAGAAAAACTATCAAAGTGCCGTCGACTGGAATACTAATCTAGAACCATTTAGAAACCATTAGAGGTATTGGACTCTTAAGATGTACGAGCACAAACGTCACATATAAAACGTTGATTAATTTATCGACTACATGAGCTAGGTCGTGCACTTGTCGGGTGGTTTATTTGGTGTACTTACATGTGACGATGAGATGAGGTCATACAATGTTTCGGTCAAGGCAAAATGTGTAAAACTTTACCCTCACATAGATGAATTTATGGTAAGATACCTCTCTTTGCTCCGTAGATAGATGGATAGATAAATAAATTTATTCAGTGCACACAAAAGGCATAGCACAATACACAGAAGCATAATTAAATGATACAAATTACACGACTATGGTATATAAGGTCTATCTTTTCATACACGAAATATTTTAAGACTACGACTTATAGAAGTAACTTCTATAAGTCGTAAAGTCACCAGAGCAACGAAAAAAAAAAATATCGGAGTTTTTTTTTACAAAATTATTATAATTCTAAAATTTTTTGAGGCTTTTTGCATAAAACCTTTACTCCCATATTCTAACAATGACAGTAGGTAAATACGACGTAGTAATCTAGCGTAATGGATGCTTAAAAATAAGGAGCCACTATTTATTTTGTGGGTCAAGTTATTTAAAATTATTTATTTTTTATAAAAAAAATCATCATCTGCCTAGCCTTTTCCCAACTATATTGGGGTCGGCTTCCAGTCTAACCGGATGCAGCTGAATACCAGTATTTTACATGGAGCGACTGCCTATCTGACCTCCACAACCCAGTTAGTACTGGGTAATACGATACCCTTTGGTAAGACTGGTTGTCAGACTTCTTGAGCCACTGACTACCTAACGACTGTCAAAGATCTACAAATGACACCCGGGACCAACGGTTTAACGTGCTTTCCGAGGCACGGAGGAAACTCGGTATGTAATGGGTGGTCACCCATCCACAGACCAACCTAGGCAAGCACGGCTTAACCTAAAGATCGATCCGAGCGGCTGTTATTATTTAGCCACGAGCTCCTCTATTTTTTATAAAAAAAATATACTCAGAAAAAAAAAAAAATCCTTGAAATGGCTTTGTTATAGCCGTTAGATGATTCCCTGAAAATATTTCGTGTATGAATAGTTACACCCTAAATAGTCGTGTAATTTGTATGATTTAATTGTACGTAAAAACAAGGTTCCAATCTACAAAAAGAAAAACATATTTACGAAAGATATATAGTAACACTATGACATACAGTCATACATCAAATAAAACAACGAGGTCTATGAAGAGTCCGCGTAGGGTACGATAAAATTGAGCAGTAATTTATTATCCACTAGCTTTTGCCCGCGACCAACAACGTTCTCGTGAAATTATTAAAAAAATATTACTTCTCTTTTTGAATCGGATGTTGTTACTAATTTCAAGTGTTTTAATTATTTTGCACGGAACCCCAATATTTATTCGAAAATAAAAGTAGCCTAAGTTACTTCTTAAAGTCCCGTCAAAATCGGTAGCCTTTTCCCAACTAAAAACCGTCATTGGTTATATGGCGATCAATGACAATTTAAACTTTATAAGTGGCCAATAACGACACTCACTACAAAATATTGGTTGAAGAGGATCAATTTATACTGGAAACTGTATCTCATCAAACAAAATTTTATACTATGTTTTAATTTTGAAACAAGATGTTCAATTGAACTCTCAAAATGTAAACACAGACAAGACAGCTCTTCAATGCTGATTAATTTATAGACCAAAATCGTAGTAAGGCCATGTAGACAATGAACATTTTATTAGACTCAACTATATTATACATGTACACACCATGTGTTCAATGGCAATAAAATAGTGCTATGTCGTGGTATTTAATTTATCATTCAATTTAGTTAAATTGTTTGAAAAATATCACAGACAAGGGCAAGAATGTTTGACAATTTACTTATCATCTTCTTGCATTTAGGAGCTCGTGGCTCGTGGGCTCGGGCCGATCTTTAGGTTAATCCACGCTTGCCTAGGTTGGTCTGTGTATGGGTGACTCCCATTAAATACAGAGTTTCCTGTGTACCTCGGAAAACACGTGCAGCCGTTGAATCCGGCTGTCGTTTGTAGATCTTTGACAGTCGTTTGGTAGTCAGTGGCCTGAAAGTCTGACAACGTCTTACCAAGGGTATCGTCATATCAAGGGTCAGATAGGCAGTCGCTCCATGTAAAATACTGGTATTCAGCTGCATCCGATTAAACTGGAACCCGACCCTAACATAGTTGGGAATAGACTTGGCAGATGATGCATCTTCTAGCCTTTGTCTCTTGTTACTTGGGTTCGGCGCAAAACGTTATTGTTTTTAGGGAATAGAAGAAAAAAACGCCACAACGATATCACTTACTGCTTTTTCTTTCATATCTCACACAATCCATCCATTTAATTCAATTTAACCATTGCAAAAATATATTTTATCTCAGTAACTGACGGTCATTGTCGGCCTACGAAACAAACTCTTGTTTGGTTTTATACTACCGTAAATTATCGCCGATGGAGCAAAGCTTTGACCGAGTGGTGGTCAAGGTTAGGCCAAAGAAACCAGGGTCGTTCTAAAGCTCGTTGGGTCGTCGATATCGTCAAAAACGCGGGAAACACCTGGATAAGGGACGCACAGAACCGGGAAGTGTGGCAGAAGAAAAGCGAGGCCTATTATCCAGGGGTGGGTGAGTCCGGGCTGATATTACGATGATGGTGATATTTCATCATAATTTAACGCAATTAAAAAAAGAAAAAGTCTTTTTATGCTTGTCAGAAGCAGGGACAGTTACTGCGATGTTGTTGAGCATGAAGTCGTAAATTATCTTAAAATAAGTTCCATAAATGGCGATGGCGATATCTTCCACACAAAATTTGGACTGTGCCAACATAAAATATAAACGCAGGGTAGTCAGTCAGTCAGTCAGTCACCTAATTTTTCACGAATTAACACAAATGTATAAACACTGTCCTATAACCGTAAAACAATCAAACACATTGGTACACCGTGACTATGTAGTCGTCTTACAAAGATGGTCCACTGAATGTATCGGGCATAAAATACCTCTAAGCGCGTTTTTTTTTTACCGTTAATTCTTCTTAGCGTGTCGATGGCAAATTTGTATTATGTTTGGCAAAAAATTCAGCTACGCAAATTCCGCTCGCTGATGCAGTCATAAGATCGTCAAGATATACCGTTAATTAAGATTAGACGACTAAAAAGTGACGGTGTATAGCCATTTCAAACACAATAAAATATAGTAATTTGAAAAAAATATGACTGAATTCAAATGAATATACATTGTTATAACTATTAACCTCTGCATTGTTTACGTTTACTGATACATAATGTTAAACTTTATGTAATTACCAAGTAACCTTTGTGCGAATCTATAAATAAATCTTTTCTTTTTTTTTTTTTTTTTTTTTTTCGGATGGGAAATCATCAAATGACCCCCCCCCCCACTCTGAGCGGAGCGGAAGGGAGTATCAGACTTGTACTGACTAAAACCCATCCATGTTCCTTCTTTGCCCTTTGTGTTCCGGGGCCACGGTATCTCTTTCGAACAGTCCCGCAGCCCTGGATGCTATTTTTAGCTCATATAGCTAGTATAGGCTTTTTCCCTTTTGTTTTATTATTAACTTCAGAAGTATCGAATTGCTGTTTCCACTTTAATGTAATAAAGTACGACCTTTTTTGATGTGAAAAATCACAGTTTACACTAGAGCTTAAAAGCATAGCTCACTCAAAACATTGTGCTGATGGATATATATATAATTTAATAGAAAAAGGGTCATGAAAGTATTGAAATTTTTATTAAAAAAAAAACCTTTGAAACTTTGACCTTCAATTTCTCCGTAAATAGTCAGGTCCCAGGTATATATAGGGTGACTGGTAATTAGTGACCAATACTTAAACACGTGATTGTACTTATGATAACAAACAACTTTCCCAAAGAAATTTTTTTTTTTAATACCTTTATCGCAATAACAAAACTGCGGAGCATTACGGAACGGGCTTGCGAGCCGAGCAGGTGCTCTGCCTACCCACTGTTGCACGGTACGATAGTAATGAGACAGAACGGCGTCATGCGGCTAACAGCTGATAGGTCAGAGGCGCGCGCGCGCAAACTTCATACGGCCCGCTGTTGTGTTATTGTGATAAAAGTGAATGAGTATTAAAAAAAATGTTTCTTTGGGAAAGTTGTTTGTTATCATGAGTACAATCACGTGTTTAAGTATCGGTCACTAATACCAGTCACCTTAAATAGTAAAGGACATAAACATCGTTGTTGCCGACTATTCGCTGACTACAAATATGGTGGGATAGTCGACTTTATCGACTAGCCGGATACGAATCGGTACATCTTTACTAACGATGAATCTTGTTCTAACGTATCAGTTGATTTGAAGCCATCATTTTTACGATAACTATCAACCGTTCTATCAATAAATCATCGAATTCTGTGTAACACATTACAATATTTTGTGTGTAATTTTCTAGCTTTTATGCTGAATTGAGTTCACTGACAACTTGATTGATGTTTGTTTGATTGACTCACTAGGACTACTGACATCATTTACAGTTTATTTATTTTAGTATAGCTGTTCTGTTTACAAATGCGTCCTAGATTTATTAAATAGTTTAATGGAAATCTTTTAATTTACTTTTGTGAAGATTGTGGTCAAACTGATTAAAAGACTGGACGAAAATGTTTTAGTTTTTTTTTTTTTCAACTAATTTTTCGATCGATACCAATTAAATCGTCACCACTTTCGGCCGAAGCCGAAGGTTTAATAGCTCTAACTAGAAGTCTAATAATAGCCTCAATAAGTTATTCAATTCATACTATTTTGCCAAATACCAAAGTCGCCAGAGACCGGAGCTTCGGTCAATTGAAAACGTTGCAATTCTTATTACATGGAAAATTTGACTTCAACAGTCATTTGTTTTTCTGGCCGTCACCGAAGCCGAAGCCGCAGCTTCGGTTCGCACATTTGTTTAATTTTATCCCCGCCGTATGTAATTCTGTGAAACACACAAGGTACCTAGTAAACGACTCTGACCTAGTCTTAAAGACTTTGAGAGCACTAAATTACGGTGACCGTCTACCTTCTGACGTCATACAATTTATGCCTTACGCTGGAATTCTAGAAATCCATATAAATTTAACTTCATGTTAGCACTTAACGAATATACGAAGTGTTTTACTGGCGTACCCAACACACCTGAAAATTAGCATATGCAATAAAACTTTATGTTGAAACATCGCGGGGTAGAATAACGTGGGATATTTTGGGGAATATGGTAGGACTCGCTAGTGTTATGTACTCGTAATATGGGTCGATGTACGTGTTCAGTTCTATTGCATGACTGATATTTTTTTTTAATTTTATCTGGGTGTAATTATACGATGAAGAAGCAGCGCTAACATAGTTGTAGGCGGAATTTTTAACCTGTAATATATGGTCGCGTCCTTACTAAAATGTTAATATTTATTATTTATTTATTTATTTAACACTTCATGCACAAAGTACAGAGGCGGACTTAATGCTATAGGCATTTTCTACCAGTTAACCTTTGGGTGATGCAGAGTCAAACAGTGGTAGGTGTATCTAATATTATGTTACTCATTTGTTCAGAAAACTGGCGCGGCGCCGTACTTCGTAGGTTTTACTGACAGCTAATTATGTTTTTAACGTCGTGATATTATTAATGATGGGAGGAGATGCCCTAGAAGTGCATTATACCTTATTAGTCACCAATAACTTAGGTGCGTCACAACCGGCGTGCGTGTATAACAAAATATATTAGCATGAACGAAACAAAAGGAGGAAGTAAGGATCGTAAAAGGTGACGTTATGTAGAGGAACTATACTTACATAACTCCAAATTCTACCCAAATATTGATAACAACTTTGACATACCTAGAGAAAACACGGTCGTCAAAAACATGCTGAAAATAATTGATTATATCAGTGCAGTATTAATGAAATACTCGTGGCGAACTGACCTAAATTCTTCGATTAGGTAGGTCAACATTGGCAAATTAATTGGCACCAGATTCTAATAATATATTTATTTCCCTGAATTTAAAATTGGCATGAAATTGCTTGATTTTCATTGACATAGATATAAAGTTCATGATTGTAATTTTAACTGATGGGAATGCTATCGTCTTTAACATTAAGACACTAATGCAACTACTAACTGTTGCCCGTGACTTTATCTGCGATCCAGAGGGAAAAGTAGCCTCTATCCTTCTCTCGATCCAAACTACCTATCCGTCAAATTTTATAATGATTGAGTCTTATTACATTTTGCCGGTGATTACATACGAGACCGTAACGTGGTCGCTCACAATGAGCTTCATCAGAAGGTTTAAAGTCAACCAAAGAGCAATAGAGAGGTTTATGCTCGGAGTTTCCTTGCGTGATCAAATCAGAAATGAGGACATCCGCAAGAGAACCAAGGTTACCGACGTAGCCTGAAGAATAGCTTAACTTAAGTGGCAGTGGGCAGGGCACATTGCTCGCAGAACGGATGGCCGATGGCGCCGAAAAGTTCCTTAGTGGCAACCGCAAACCGGAAGACGCCCCTAGGTAGACTGATGACCTGATGAAGGTTACGGGGATCTGCTGGATGCGAATCGCACGGGATCGGTCAATGTGGTGGCACTTGGGGGAGGCTTATGTCCAGCAGTGGATGTCTTTCGGCTGAAATGATGATGAAATTTACGAAATATTGCTGTACGTAATAAGCAATATTTCGAAAGCGATAATATTATAGTTTTGAAAATAATCACGTGTATTTTTGGTCATTTTATTTTAGATTTATAAAATAGGTTGTTTCGTCATATGACTATAGTAGAGTTTGTCACTAACCATGCGTCATCTACATATAAGAATAATCAGGATGCAGTCAGTCATTACAATTATAAATAAACTAATCGAAATATTTAGGGCATGATAGCAGTTGACGTTTAATTTGATTACTGTTAAAGATTATATAATGACATCACATGTCATAATGTTTATAAGAACTGTCACTGAACTGTGAATCGCTTGATTGATGAGTTGAATACGAGAACGAATATATTAATTTGGCCTTGAATTTATGTTCATCCTACAGCTTTAAAAACGTGGTTTGTTTTTTAAAATGGCTTGTTTTTTTCGACCCATTTCCGATTATGTACAGAAAAATATTTTTCAGAAATTAAACGTCATTTTCTATAATCTGTGATAAATGAAATTTCTGATTCGCATAAATAATTCCGTGCTGTTCTGCAGTTCGGATTTGACGATGAATGAAATTGATGATGATTATGATATTTTCCACATAACTTTATTTATTACAGTATTCAAGTTTACATTACCAATTAAGAAAATATCCATACACAAATGTCAAATAATAATAAAACCGCAAATTTTGCGACGTTTTGTAACATTGAACTTCAGATTTTTGTCCACATTTTTCTCAATTTAAACCACAGTGCCTGGTGTCGTTCAGATTCTGATGGAAGTACGTACTCTAGTTAAACATATAAATAGTAATATCTATTTTATTTATTACCAGAAATGCCGTTAAATGAATAGATGACTGCATAAATATGAATAGATGACTGCATAAATATGAATATATTTATCTATACATGTTTACAATAAAACTGATGTGATGTCATTTAAAAATTCTAACTTTGTCACATTACAAGCGTCACTGAAATATTTTTGTGGTTTACATTTAATACAAAAAACTTTAATTTTGATTACAATTTTATTAATTGAAGATTTGATTTGAGACTGGTAAAATACAAGATTGAAAGGACTCCGATTCTAAAACGGTTACCACATATTCAGTACCTACATCATTCTGATCCCTCCACATAGAAACTTTCCATCGGTAATTTAAAAAAAAAAACAGGTGTTCCATACATTTTGATCGTGTAGGTATTGCAGTTTTGTATTACCTACCTATAAACATAACATAACATCACACCTGTAATCCCCGAAGTGTGAGGCAGAGGTATGCCTAATAGTACACCGTTTCGCCAGTTATATTCAAAATCAAAATCAAAATCAAAGCATTTATTTCAAGTAGGTCAGTTACAGGCACTTATGAATTGTCAACACAACACACAAAAAAAAGAAAAACTGAAACTGAAACTTTTACTGTTGTTTTGAAAGACAACAGTAAAATATAGCTACAGTCCCAGTCACAAGGCTCAAAAACAGTGAAAGTACTGTAATTGCCCATTCCCTAGCGTAGATCTCTATGGAGAAGAACGGGCAAGAAACTCCACGGACACTCTTTTAAACTTGTTTAAGTTCCATGTAACATGGGGTTAGTCTATTGCCATCAACCAACCACAGATCCAGACTCCGGGCCTGCTACTGAGAAATTCCTGATGGAAAAACCCAATAACACTTTGATCGACTCGGGAATCGAACCCAGGACCTCATTCTCAGTAGCCGCACTTGCGACTACTAGACCAACGAGACAGTCCACCTGTAACAATAATTAACAAATATTCTGTTCTATTAATAAAATTTTCATTCAGATTTTAGCCTTTCGTTGCTGAAAACATTAGCAGTTATGTACTACTAAATCTCAGAATATAATTAATTATAAGCACTCCTTTTCTCCTAAGCTAAAAGTAACCTGACAAACGGGACGAAACTATAAATAGCGCAAGATATAAAAATTATGTCAGTTCTGTTGAGACGAAGTCATAAAATGCAGCCATAATTCAATTTTAAAACCCTACACAATTGTTTATTAGCTCTTATGAAATAACAGCCACATGTAGGAGAATGGTAGCTTAACAATCACAAAATCGTAAAATAGATATAAAATCTTCGGTAGCAGCCACGGAGTCTGGATTTGTGCCCGGTTGATGGCAATACGATCGCCCCATATAGCCCTATTACATGGGATTTAAACATAACTGGCGAAATGTGGGTGTACTAACAGGTACACCTCTGCCTATGCTTTCGGGGATTACAGGCGTGATGTTATGTGTAGATATAAAAATAAGAGGTAACTACAACGTATAGTGAGCTATAGTAATTAGCTGTTTTCAAATTTTGTGGTTAGGCTGTCGATTGAAAATTAATTTATAGGTGTCTCAGCGTTATTGATAATTCTTACCCCGAAGGTTTAAAAAGGGGGATGAAGGTAAGTAATCGGATATTTTTCGACATCCACGCGGGTGAAACCACGGTCAAAAGCTAGTTCGTTTATATTTTAGTTACTTTGCTCAAATGAATAAAACATAATAGAATTATGAAATTCTATGGATTCGTATTCTAAAAAATCTCAACCATTTATGCAAAGGTGGATCAGCTAATTGCTATAACTGACTGTACAATGAAAAATTTCGCGGCCATGAAGAGTCCTGAAAACTGAAAATAAGCGAACCGTAACCAAAACAGCTTAATTCACAATCTCAACAGGTAACTGAAAACCGTTATAATATATCACATTCACAACCGGAAGCTAATAGCAACCGCCATTAATGCATTATCACTTCCGGTGCGCTGGAGTTTCACGTTATTTGCTACGCCCGCACATTTAATTTTGCTAACTAAAGTTTGTAGAGTGAAAATAGCACAACAGAATATGCCATTACTGAGTTTGTTCCACTTTATTGTTTTTGAAAGGACAGAAAATGAGGACGGTTTGTTTACCAAAGGATAAACACACTACAATATGGGTCTACGGAGGGATCCCGGATAGTGGGATTTTGAAACTTGAATAAATACCGTAACAATTAAGTTCTCGTTTTGTCAATTTCGGTCGGTCGGTTTTGTTATTTTTTTTTCCGTACCTCGCCTTGCATGACTTTGTTGTCCATCTGTCAAGACCGTATTTCTCAAGAACGCGTGGAGGCATTAAGTGAAATAAATATCAAATACTCAAGTCTGCTACTCCTTGGAGCTTTGAAAAAATCTAACTTTTAAGTAAATCAACGCGATCAAAAGATATGACCGTTTAAGTCGCATATTTTGCGATTTCACAAGGGAATCAAAACCTATAGGGTACTTTCCGTTGACCTAGAATCATGAAATTTGGCAAGAAGCAATATCTTACAGCATATTTAAAGGAAAAATCTGAAAAGAGTTAATACAAAATACCCGTTTATACGGAAACCTCGGTGCGCGAGTCCAACTCGCACTTGGCCGGTTTTTTTTTTGTCGTAAAGTTCACGCTTAAATACCATCAAAAGTGTATGATTAGTTTGATTTATACACCACGGTTACTATGACATTATTCATGTTTAATTTTACATAGCTTAGTGGGGGTATTGGGAGGCTCACCACATTAAGTCATCTGCTTTGCATTCGAAGTGTAACGACACGGTCTTAAGCAAGCTTAAGTATTATTGTTTATATTAAGTTGTACTTAATCACATAGGTGGCACTACACTTGGCAGATCTGGACAAATATTCGCCTTCTATCATTAAAACAAAGTGAAATATATCGAAATAGGCATAAAAGACATTTTGCTTTGAACCAATATCTCGAAAATTTTAACAAATATGCCAAGTGCCAGCAATAGACTCACGCTTCAGACTTGTAAAATACGTCATAATTCTTTTTCTGTAAGAACAAGGGAAAGGATTGATACCCCTTGGTAAGACTGGTACTTTCGAACCACTGACTACCTGTTCAAAGATCTACAAGGCTTAGGAGGCTTAACGTGGTTTCTAGAAGAAACTCGGCATGTTATGGGTGATCACCCATCCACGGACCAACTTAGGCAAGCGCGGCTTAACCTGAAGATCGATTCGAGCGGCTGTTATTATTTAACCACTAGCTCCTCATTTATTCACGAGTATACAGGGTGTAAACAGACCCTTCACGAAGCCGTCAACCAAGCATTCTGTACATCAAAATAGGTAACTTTACTCAAAAATTATTGCTGGAAAACGACTTTTTTTTGGGGTAAAAATTACGTTTACGGTAGGACTCGATGGAACGCAATCAAAACGTTGTGCTGATGGATGGATTGACTAGACGGCACGGTTGGCACGGTGGCTGCGCTTCATGTCGCGGGTTCGATTCCCGCACGGAACAAACATTTGTATGGCCTACAGGTAGTTGTTCCGGAATATTCCCAGATATTGAAAGAAGATTCAAAAGGAAGGTTGATTAGGTATCTAGAAGGTTCCCAGATATTCCTGGGAATATCTGGGAACCTTCTAGATACCTAATCAACCTTCCTTTTGAATCTTCTTTTATGATCGCAAAAACGGAGAGAACATGTGCCTTTCGGCTTCGTAAAGGGTCTATTTGCACCATTTATACATAATTTGAGTCAACACGGTACAATTCTCTAAAGCTTGTAACAAAAAAAAAATAGCCTTAAGCTTCTAAATTTTTACATATTCCCTGGACTCCACACCCGATTACTGGTTACTTGTCTTGTTTTAGTCCAGCTCGTCCTGCCATCCTCTTCATAACAAATGCTGAACTACAACAAATTATTCCCAACCACCTCAAACCTTCCCTCAGAACTAAAGATAACTCCTAAAATTGAAACTCCCGAAATATTCGTACATTGTCTTTGACAAAATTACATCACACTACGGGTTACTATGTAGCAAACTTCGTCGCCTTTGTCGGGACAAACTTAGCTCTGTTTATACCTTCCTCTTTGATCTTATTCGTTGAAGCGGTTTCCAGAAGTGAGTGAATGCGTTTTGTAATATTGTTTTGTTGAATTTTAGTTTTAGTGGGAAACATGTGTACATTGTGGTGGAATGTATTGACGAATACGTTGCTCTGAGGTAGTTTATTAGTTTTATGACTGCTGTAACTTATTCAAAATCAAAGATTTCGACTAGTATGATCTTTAAGTTCTTCAAATATGAATTTCACTACACAGAAAGCAGCAGTGAGCAGTGATAGCCTAGTGATGTGATCGTCGGACTGCCAGGTTATAGGTCTTAAGTTCGAACCCAATACACGCACCTCTGGCTTTTCGGATTCATGAGCGTATTGTATAATTATCACTTGCTTCGGTGAAGGAAAACATTGTAACACAACCAGCATGCCTGAGAGATATTTCTCGACGACATGTAAAACCAAGTGTTGGACCATGGGCGGCATTAAAACTCTGACACCAGGTTAGGCACTAACCACACAAAAAATGTATGAAATTGCGATTTATGTGATTCTTAGACCCTGTTCACGGCCTCGGGTGATGCGACTTGGGGCGACTTTTTAAACGACACTTGTGAGCTTCACTCTTGCTAGTTCCGTCATGTCGTTTGAGCGTTTACCTCGTGACCAAGGGCCTAAGCTCTAAGGTGTTTCTGAAAAGATGTTTGTTGTTTTCCTGGGAACTCGGAAACTTATTTGCAGCATGTTCAATTAATAAGTTACGACTATGTTAGAACACTAAATATTAAATCGTGGTTGTTAAATGTGTTATGTTGTATAAACAAACTTGAGATGTCTTAAGCAATTTAAGTGTTGTCAAAAAAGCTATTTCTACTATTTATGTATGCTATGATACAAACTAATCAAAACAACAGCGTCTTAATATTATGAGCTGGAGTCTATTTAATATCATCATCTGCCTAGCCTTTTCCCAACTATGTTGGGGTCGGCTTCCAGTCTAACCGGATGCAGCTGAATACCAGTATTTTACATGGAGCGACTGCCTATCTGACCTCCACAACCCAGTTAGTACTGGGTAATACGATACCCCTTGGTAAGACTGGTTGTCAGACTTTTTGGGCCACTGACTACCTATAACGACTGTCAAAGATCTACAAATGACACCCGGGACCAACGGCTTAACGTGCTTTCCGAGGCACGGAGGAAACTCGGTATGTAATGGGTGGTCACCCATCCACAGACCAACCTAGGCAAGCGCGGCTTAACCTAAATATCGATCCGAGCGGCTGTTATTACTTAGCCACGAGCTCCTCAATATAACTTAAATAATAATAAAAACGAATGGTAAAAAAAGTAAATACCAACATTATAATATATACAACGATGACAACAGGACACTTAGGCATCAAAGTAATCCTCCGCATCGCTGTCATCCGGAAGTGTGCCCAGAAGACTGGCAGCATTGCCACCTTGAATGGCAATGCTAATTCTTTGGTCAAAGAAAGAGGCAGTCGTCTGTTCACGCGAAGTATTGATCAGTCTACGAAAGATTTCCTTGAAAAGGAGACGCGCACTCGGGCCCCATGACCCGAGCGTTTTGACCCCAAACGGCTCAAAACTGTAGTTACCAATAATGTTGCGCCGCTTGAGGATCTCAGCAGCCGCAGCAGAAGCGCGCGCACAGCCCGCCGTGCTTGCAACTTGAGATGGCGCAAGGGTGTCGACACAGGTTGCGTTCCACACCAAAGTCTATTTTGTTAAACTGGCAGGCGACAGATAACAGAAGATAGACGACAATCCGCTAATTCGAAAACTTTTTAAGTTTCGTTCTGCAATGGACAACCAACTTCACCTTTGTGACTGGCCACTAGATATCTGCCTGTAAACGGTTTAATTTAAATGATGGCATTGATTTTGATCCAATATCTTGTTGTTGCTAGCCAGATACTTAGGGGTATCGTATTACCCGGTAACTGGGTTGTGGAGGTCAGATAGACAGTCGCTCCATGTAAAGTGTTACTGGTATTCAGCTAAGTTTGGTTAGACTGGAAGAAGAAAGGTGATTTTAGTAGATAATTATGATGATGACCAGCCCCCGTAGCATGACCACCGCAGACAAGGATTTCTTTGACGGAAGAATCAACAAAATGACAGATTGTGTCGACACAATGACAGATTTCTTTGCACTATCTGTCATTTTTTCGACTCCTCCGTCAAAGAAATCCTTGTCTACGGTGGTCATGCTACGGGGACTGATAGATAAAATAACTCTATTAATAAATGCGTAAAATTCAGTATGCAATGCACACTGAATTTCATGCGTTAACGGAATGCACACTGTGCATCCTCAACGGTCAGCTCAAATAAAAGAATCATTTACAAGGTACTTAAAAATTCTTTCACTTTATAACCATTTCTTCACTTAACGACATCAACAAATGACTGGGCGGACACATGCTTATTTTATAAATTACGCTTCATTGTCATTAATGATTCTAGAATAAGACAATTTGTCTTTATGATTCTGATAAAGATTTGTTTCTCGTTTTGCCTAAAAGTTGTTAGTACGAGTAGTTAACCTCTTTCAAGCTCAAATATTCTTATTGGAGTAAGGACTGACAAAACCATTACAGCTTAACATGTCACGAACATACATCTATTTCACGCCATTTGAGTTTTTCTGAGGTGAAATCATATTTGAGTTTTTTTACAAAAACTCAAACATAATTATTTGAATAATTTATGTAATTTTTGGAGCCATTTTCCTTAATCTTCTGTAGTGAAAAAGTTCTCATCTATACATCTATACATGTAATAAAATTTTAACAGGCTGATGTCTGTACATTGAAGATATTGAAAAAACTGTTTTATAATTTTTGTCTGTCTGCCTTTCTGTATGTATGTTTGTACGCGCATCACGCAAAAACTACTGCATGGATTTCACCGCTCTACTGCTAGATGCTTAACGTAAAATATAGGCTACACCAGATTTAGTTTTGGACCCGATAGGTGGCCCAGTGGAAAGCAACGGCGGGTCGCTAGTAGAAATTAAAAATGCATTCTATAAGTTACTGCACACGCACACAATCTTCCTGAATAACAAATCTCAGCGATGCTCCTAGTAAGAAAACTGATTTGAACTGAACCATTACCTGAAGAAAACCCTACACAGAATTTCGAACTCTAACCTCAAAATTTTAAAGTCAGTTTTCAAATGAGACGGTTCCCAAAAGTGGTGTGTAACAGCTGTTCCAAGTCGTTGACCTGACCTAAAGAACATTCATTCATATTTAATAACTTTGGGAGATACAGTTTCTGAAATGAGTCACTTTTACTTGTTTCAGGGACGATAAACACAGAGTGAACGAAATAAATTATGTTTGCGTATCTAGGTAGAAAAGGCGGTTTTAACCGACATTATGAAGGAGGAGGTTCTCGGGCGTGTTTTTTTATCATGTGAACTCAGGTTGTATAGAACCTGTTTGATATTTGACCCAATATACATAATTATATGTTGCTGGGGCTTTGTTCCACTACTTCTTCGCAGCAAAAGTGCTGATATCAGCTTAAAAAAAAATAAAAAAACTTTTATTTTCAGTTTTTTAGTAAACAGATTGTGTTGCTTATTTTTGGGTCGTCTAATTGACCCTGGTGTTATTATTAGTTTCATAGCTACGGGTACCCGTAGACTGATGAAAATCTTTAAATAATAAAAGCAATCGAGTGTCTGTTTAATTTTTAAAATGTTTACTCCAATTTTAAATTCACTTTTTTTTCTCTCTCTTTTATATTTTATGTTTGTAAACACTTTTAATGAATGCCATATCTTATAGCGTATTCCATTTTTTTTTTGTCCATCGTTTTTTAAATGTTCCCTGTGAATTGAGAGGTCTGGCTCTTGTGATACAGGGAATCTTAGTACAAGAGCCAGAGCTACACTGATGTTACTAACAATCACCTGTTAATAAAGATTTTATTACTTTTATTATTATTATTTATTTTTAACGCCAATTTATAAAGTTTATTACTTTTTTTTCGGTTTTTTTCTTTATTGTACCTAATGATGCGGATGCAGATTTTTAATTAAAAAAAAATACCGATGGAATACAAAACCTCCTCCTTTTTTAGAAATCGGTTAAAAAATCTTTTAGCTGGTCATAAGACACAATACATTGAATGTTCCTAAAGTCCATAAATGGGCTGTTAAAACTTTACATGTTGTTTTCATCCGTTTGCTTTTTTATTTTGATAGCACGAAATATTTTTGTGTACTAATTTTTTTTTTAAACTGTCGATATTTCGTTAGTGCGGCACCTCTGGTTTACCATATTGCATTTTTATAGAAAATATAGGAAACGTGCGTTTATCAACCTGAATTGCATTTTCCAAACAAACTTTTGAAATAAAAACTTTGTTGCTTTTTTTAAATCTGACAAATTGCATATCGAGTAGGTATAAAAATTATAATGTCGTGATTAGCGCAGTATTAACACGAAAAAAAGCTGTATGTAAGGTATACAAAATAATTTTGAATAAAAAAGTAATTCTTTCTTTAAAATCTGACATAACAATGCTATCGTACATTGAAAGCTCATCCCCAGCAGATATTAATGTTGACTGACGTTACCATCAGTTTTTGTCGACTGCTGGTTGATAAAATTTGGCGCTCCTAGCACAACGTAATCTAGACGTGCAGTGGACGCTCGTAAACGCGCCGCAAACCATTGTTTTTAAGTTTTAGAGGCTACACAGCATTAAGGTATTTTAATTGCTCATCCAGCTCGAAGGACTGCTTGTAGTATTCCCAAAGTACTATCTCTCAATACATCGAATAAATCGATAACTCCAAAATAAGACTGTTCCTTCGAGCCGGGTATAGAATTAAATTGTCTTGTTCTGAAGTTATCGTTTTATTTTGACGAATTGGGAGATAGTTCTTTGGGAAATATACATGTTGGACATCCGGCTCGAAGGACCACTTCGAGCCGGATGTCCAACATGTAAGACAGTAATGTAAGTGCGCAATTAAAATACGCTGTGCAGCCTCCTAAAATAAAGTACCTGACGACGATGATGAAACAAACGGAAAACCGTCAATCATCATCTTTTCAGCCAGTTATCACCCCACTGCCCACTGGTGGGTATAGGACTCCTCATTCGTCTGCCATACTTCTCGGTTCTGTGCATCACTCAATGCGTCAACCATAGTTCTAAGAATTCACACAACCTTATCGAATGAGCCATTACTAACGAAATAGCTTATTAACAGCAATTATTGACAAGTGTTCCATAAATATTTAGCAGTACTTTACTAAATACGTTAATTTATTGCCTTGTAACTACTCGTACCAAGGCTGGTCTAAATGTTCACGTGGGCTGGACATAAAACCTAAACTAGTTCCATGTTTCAATAGTCGTAATACTAGGCTTAACATGTGGTTTTGTTTATTTTCTTGTTAATTAATCTGATCTCCTCAAGACTTAGTTTAGGAGTAAATATTTCTTGCATTCCTGTTGTAATTCATCATCATCGTCATCATTTCAGCCGAAAGACGTCCACTACTGGACATAGGCCTCCCCCAAGTGTCACCACATTGACAGGTCCCGTGCGACTCGCATCCAGCGGATCCCTGCAATCTTTACCAGGTCATCAGTCCACCTAGTGGGAGGCCTTCCAACGCAACGTCTTCCGCTTCGCGGTCGCCACTCCAGAACTTTTCGGCCCCATTGGCCATTCGATCTACGAGCAATGTGCCCTGCCCACTGCCACTTAAGTTTGGCTATTCTTCGGGCTACGTCGGTAACCTTGTTTCTCTTGCGGATGTCCTCCCAAGGAAACTCCAAGCATAGCCCTCTATTGCCGTTTGGGTGACTTTAAGCCTTCTGATGAGGCCCATTGTGAGCGACCACGTACGTAATCACAGGCAACACACACTGGCCATAGACTTTCGTCTTGAGACACTGTGGTAAGTTGGACGAGAAGATACCACGCATCTTCCCGAACGCTGCCCAGCCGAGTCGGATTCGACGATTGACCTCTTTCTCGAAGTTAGACCTACCAAACTGGATCGTTTGTCCCAGATAGACATAATCGTATACAACTTCGAGTGTAGTCTCCGATCTTGGTAGGAGTGGGTGTTACATGGGCATTCAACATGACTTTGGTTTTGTCCATGTTCATTTTAAGACCCACTCTTACGGAAGCTCTACTGAGGTCATCGAGCATTGTACTGAGGTCCTGTTGTAACTATGAAGGACAAAATTAAAAGATTACGATATGAAATAAGCGGTTAAAAATCAAGTTGCGTCACAGAGCGACACAATCATAACATGACGCCTGTACTCCCCGAAGGGTTAGGCAGAGGTGTACATAATAGCATTTCGTCAGTTACCGTCGGCCCTATTACAGTCCCATGAAATAAGGGCCGAGCCTGTTGTTATCAATCGGGCACAAATCCTGATTACGTGGCTGCTACTGGCTGAAAAACCAAATAACGCTTTGTCCGACCCGGGAGTCGAAACCAGGACCTCATTCTCAGCTGTCGTGCTTGCGACCACTAGACCAACGCGGCAGTCTAACAGGCAGAGCTAGTTTTAGTTTATTGGAATTTTGCAAATAAAATGTCAGATACACACATGTCAAAATCACATTTCGTCGGTGCGCTTGCCAAACCTGGTATGTGTGTAGACAACAAAAAATATATTTTAGCTTTCATACACGAAAGTAATAAGTTTTTTTTTTATTATTTTAGACTAAAATAGACATTTTCTTTTCATAATTTATTCTTTTTTTTATTTTTTCAGAAGATTACAAAAAACATAGTTTTAATAGAACATTACGAAAAAAACTGTTTTTATGTTGTCCTGAAAGTTCTTAAAATTCACATATTCGGTTTGGCAAGCACACCGACGATTTGCTAAATAACAAATTGCTCAAAGGCCTACACTGTAAAACACTTAGTAAATAACCAGTATTTGTGCTGTAGTGTGTGAACTTACCTATTTATAGAGCTGGTAACTTACCTATAAGGAAAATAATTACTATTGGCAATTCCAGATAAGAAGTTTATTAAGACCTCTAGTGACTAGCTCTATTAACAATAATGTAAATAAAACAGGTAAGGTTATGAACTAAATAACGTGTATTGTATATAATTCAATAATAACAGAGGCCTTAGTACGAGTACGCAGTGTAAACGTAACGTTAATATGCCAATTTTAAAATTAAAAATACTCATTTCACCTAAATAACATTTTCATAATTTTAAGAATTTATTCATGTCTATGTTTATTTATGCAAAAATTAGAATCACTTTGTTATCCGCCTGTCTGTCTGTCCATCTGTCAAGACTCTTTTTCTCAGGAACGCGTCCAAGTATCAAGGTGAAATTAATATCAAATACGTCTGCTACCCCTTCAAGGAGTGCAAAAATCAAACTTTTAAGTCAATGCGATCAAAAGATATGAATTATGTTTTTTTATCCATTTTACATCTTACATTTATTTTTATTGCCCAGGTGGGTCCGAGGATGGGTGACCACCCATTACATACCGAGTATCCTCCATGCCTCGGAAAGCACGTTAAGCCGTTGGTCCTGGCTCTCATTTGTAGATCTTTGACAGTCGTTACAGGTAGTCAGTGGCCCGAAAGCCTGACAACTAGTCTTACCAAAGGTATTACCCAGAACTACCTGGGTTGTGGAGGTCAGATAGGCAGTCGCTCCACGTAAAATACTGGTATTCAGCTGCATCTGGTTAGACTGGAAGACGAACCCAAAATAGTTGGAAAAAGGCTAGGATGATGATCCATTTTACATCAATTTATGTCCGTTTATGTCGCATATTTTGCGATTTCACAAGGGAATTAAAACCTATCGAGTCCAACTTGCACTTGGCCGGTTATTATCTACCAAGATACAAATGAGTAGTCCTTCATTTTTACATTACCTAAGATTTACTCATACTTCAAAATACCCAAATGATCATGCCCGTATTAAATTTTAGTATCCTCGTGCTAGTTTTATTACTAAATAACGGTTGTTCTCTCATGAAACTAATGAGTTAACAGTACAGACATTACCACCTAAACATTATATATAGAATCTGTAAATCATTCTGCTTATAAATAGACAAAGATACGTATTACGAGCAATTTTGATTTAGCATGTTGCACCCACACTAGGCGACATTCCCTACCTAATATTACCAAAACGCTACACTCTAAAATCAATCTTATTGCCTTGTTATATTAAATTATGCTAGTTAAGGTACTAAGTTATATATCGTTATATCTAGGTATTACATAATTGATCTCAGTAACCGCAAATAATTACTATCTAAATACCTTAAATCGCTTCAGTAATGAATATTGGCTATATTTTAATTATCGTTAGCATTATGTAAATTAAATAGGCTTTTAAACCGCGGATAATCGTTAACTAGTGTAGATATTATGGAGAATAACAATTTGTTCAATGTGAGCTCCCAATGCGATTAATAAATTATGTAACGTGTTATGTCACGTAATCAAAAGTCAATGAATATTAAAAATATGTACTGTTTGTTTGTGTATATTATTGAGTACACAATATTGAGTAGTCATCATCATCATAATTATTATCATCATCTTGATGCCCTCGTCCCATGTTAGTTGGAGTCAGCGTAACACTTATTTTTCTTCCTTCGAATAAGTCGATTTTGCAGCTACACACTACAGTATGTAGCTTCCATATCGTAGATGTATCCACGATATGCAATGGACACACAGACAGACACAGAACTACAAAAAAATATAAAGTTAGACTTCAGCTTATTACGGTTACTATCCCGAATAATCCAGTCTGTTGACATCGACATGTTGAAAATAGGTGAGGTAGCTGGACAGTATTCTGAAGTTATTATTATAAAAATAAAAAAAAATGTTATAAAAATTATTAACAGGTGTTTGGGGGTACACTAGGAAGACTATTTTAAGTTTTAGATTTTTAACATTTTAAGAATTTTTTTTCAAATGGTTGGAAAATATAAGGTTTCATCCCCCCCCCCAATCCCCCCTATCTTAAGTTATCACAGGGTATTCGAGGTCGAAAACTCAGGATAATCTTTCTAGTGTACCCCTAAACAACCTGTTAAAGTTCCATTAACTTCAGAATACTTTCCAGGTAAATCTACCTTCATAAGTTACTGCTGGATTAAAATAAAAGACACTCTACAAAATTTTGCAACAGGCGGCTTTAGCTCAAAAACCCTTTTTAATTGTTTTTCACCACATCGCAAGAGTTCACTACATAGGTCAAACAAAATTGAACGGGCAATTTAATATTTCAACGTTCATCGTTATTATACATATACTTCTATTCTAATATTATAAAGAAGTTTAAATTTCTTTGTTAGTTTGTACGTAGGCGGTAATCTCCGGAAAAAATGGTCGAATACTATAATTTTTTTCACTGGCTTTAAATTATATTTATATCATGCATATTAGCCGAGATATCACAATTTTTGCGGGTGAAGTCGCAGGCGATGTGCTAGTCCAAAGTACTAAAACCGCGTGATTACCTAATTTTGATTAACGATTGTTAAAGCTGTTTATTGAAATTTTAATTACTAATCTAGTAGCTAATTTAACGCGATGTCGGGTGCATACTATTACATAGAAACTAAATACACATTATCGGCATAGACAATGCAAATTATGTGCTTAGTAATGATTGCATGTTATTTAATTTTAAACTAGGGAAGTAATAATTACGGGTACAGAGAAAATAAAGGTTTATGAAGAACGTCGCAGCGTATATGAATTATAAATGCCTACTATTTTTATAATTTGTACTATTGTGTGTTTTTGTGTTGTTGTTGTTGTGTTTGTTGTTGTTTTTGTTGTGTTGTTGTTTTGTAATTGTAATTGTTATTGTGTGTTGTTGGTTTTGTGTTGATGTGGTTGTTTTGTTTTTGTGTTGTTGTGTTTATTATTGTTGTTGTGTGTTTGTATTGTTGTTGTTGTTCGGTAACTGTCCCACAGGATCGTACTACCGGGCTAAAAAGTATCATATGTGTTAATCTAGGTCATAAACTATCTGTGTGCCTTTCATTCAAATCCGGTTAGTAGGTTTTGCGTGAAAGAGTAACAAACATCAAGACATCCATACGTCCCCACAAGTTTTCGCATTTATAATATTAGAAGAAGGAAGTATAATTTTACATACTGAAATATCACACTTATGATACCGGAAGAGTAAGGCAGAAGTCTTCCTAACAGAACAACCACATTTCTCCCGATATCATTAAGTCCCAGGCATGTATTTGGGGACAAGCCTTTATCCATCAACCTGGAATAAATTCAGACTCCGTATCTGCTACCGAAAATTCCTTAAGTAAAAATGCCATAACACTTTTGGATGACCTGAGCATCGAACTCAAGACCAGAATCTCCGCAGGAACGACTTTTGATCACTAGACCAACAAAGCAGTCAAACATAAAATTAGAACACATTCTGGCTCGCATTGTACAAATAAAATTACATATAATTGTAGTCTATATTCAGCTAGTAGGAGGAGATCGTGGTTAAATAAGAATAGCCGCTCGGATCGATCTTTAGGTTAAGCCATGCTTACCTAGGTTGGTCTGTGGATGGGTGACCACCCATTACATACCGAGTTTCCTCCGTCACTCGGAAAGCACGTTAAGCCGTTTGTCCCGGCTGTCATTTGTAGATATTTGACAGTCGTCACAAGTTGTCAGTGATCAGTGAAAATCTGACAACCAGTCTTACCAAGGGGTATCGTATTACCTAGTACTAACTGGGCAGTCGCTCCATTTAAAATACTGGTATTCAGCTGCTTCCGGTTAAACTGGAAGCCGACCCTAACATAGTTGGGAAAAGGCTAGGCAGATGATGATAGGGCTGGTAAGTAGGTCTACTTAATGACTATAACCAATAGTAGTTATACAAGTACCTATTTATGAATCACAGTTCACTATCAAGCTCAATGGATGTAAACTGCAGTAACTACCTATTTATAATGAATCCAGGAAACATGAATGATCTCAATACATTACATTACAATACTATGACTAAGTAATTACTATGAAACTCGGCCGTTTTAGCTAATCCTGCTGACATTACGTAAATATCTGTGGTTAAGTAACTTTTGTACTATTTATTCATCATCATTCATAGCCCAACTGAGGAGCTTGTGGCTAATAATAACAGCCGCACGGGTCAATCTTTGAGGTCCAGCCGCGCTTGCCAAGGTCGGTCTGTGGATGGGTGACTATCATTACCTACCGAGTTTCCTACATACCTCGGAAAGCACGATACACTGTTGGTCCTGGCTGTCATTTGTAGATCTTTGACAGTCGTAACCGATAGTCCAAAATTCTGTATATTTATACATGTCCAAATAAACCTCAGCCTGCTTACGTTACAAGTGAAGTTGGTCACACTGACATTCGTTTTATGACTACTTCTCACTTCATTAAGTTTAATTGTTTCCTGGGACAGTCAAGCACAAAATATGTCGCAGGGTAATTGGAAAAATCGTAAAAAAAACAGTTCATCTTCGGTAAATCTCGAACAACGACGCTGATATGAATTAGGTGTATATTTTATTTTAATAATATGACATTTATGCACTGGATACATTCATAGAAAGTAAATAGTTTCACCCGGGCTAAGTTCTGATCAACGCGAACGAAGAAGTTATGAATGAACTTTTCAGCAGTCAAGTTAGGCGAAATTATAAAACGATTACTACGTAGTTTAACGATTATTCCTTTAAGAAGAGTCCTCTTTCTGTTTTTCGTAACAACAACAAAAAACCTACATTACGAGAAAAGCACTACGAAAAGTTGCTAAGCATACATATTGACAGTACTTCAGATTATCCTGTCCAGACAAATTTAAATGTCAAGCCAGTTGTTGATCGTAAAGTTATTCCAGGATCAGTAAAACATCAAGATTTAGTAGGGCATCAAGTTCATAAATCAGAACTAGTTATTGTTAATTGGCGATAACTTTTGTTTTAGAGTGCCGTCCTTGGTTTAGTTGTCTCAGCCGCAATTGCATCAGTGGTGCTTAAGACCACATTTTACCTAATCATGTCAGCTAAAAAATGATAAAAGACCCAAGTATTATACGTATGTACATACGTATGCAACACTACACTGCTCCAAAACTCAGATTACTGACGTTAGTCAAAAAGCCGCTAAACTCAAGTGAGACTGGACTGGCCACAGGTGTCCTATGCCCTGACACAGCCAGAAGGCGACCTCGTAGAAGATGGCGAGATGTGCTGGACAAAACCAATGACCAGTCGCCCGCTTTAGCCCTAGGTCGAGAGACCTGGTAATTATGGGAAGAGGCCATAACTCAGCAGTTTGATGTCCGTCCGTCTAATGACGTAAGGCCGTGTCGACGCGCGACGGCGCGTTGGTGAGAGAGATATATCAGCACACCGGAAGGGGGCTGCGGGACTGTTCGAAAGAGATACCGCGGCCCTGGAACACAAAGGTTTAATAAGGAACATGGATGGGTTTTAGTCAGTATAAGTTTGACACTCCCTTCCGCTCCGCCCAGAGCGCGAGGGGACGTCATTTGATGATTTCCAATCGGAATAAAAAAACAATGTCTGCCCAGCAGTGGGATGATTTAGGCTAAAAGTAAATGTGATCGCATGCACTAATACTGAACATGAGATCAGATCGGGTAGATCCAAATCGGGCAAGGAATTATTTGTTTTTCTATCAAGAATTTTTCAATATCAGCTAGGGGTCGGCTAGTAGACACGGTGACACATAAGTCATACATTTCCAGTATAACATGGCCTCGCTTTATTTAGAGTTCCCGTACAATGAGAGATCCGCTTAAACTGGTTGTGAATAGCTTGATTGGTAGTCGTCGTGCGTACTTTAAATTATAATTTTAATAAAATTATCAGTCTGTTTACCCACGAACAGTACCCGAAATACAACATAAATAACAACTAAGATCTTAAAAATACTATGTTAGTGAAGAAATGAAAAGAGTTTACTGAGCACCTTGTATTAGCCAGTATTTTCTACTTCAGGGTCATTGATCACGTTATAGGCAAGTGCATTGGCACGATAATTTTTTGCTAATAATTCGTATTTTACCTCTTCCAAACAAAGTAATTTAATTAATGTTCTTTGAGACCGTGCCAGCAATGCGTTTACATCGCACTACATCCTGTTATCTCAACTTTATTGCATTTTTATTTCAACGTAAAATATAAAAAAACCAGCCAAGTGCGAATTGGACTCGCGCACCGAAGGTTCCGTATAAACATTGTAGGTATTTTGTTATGTGTGCTCCAAGGAGTAGCAGACTTGAGTATTAGATATTAATTTCAGCTTGAAAAATTCACACGTTCCTGAGAAAATCGGTCTTGACAGACGGACAGACGGACAACAAAGTGCTCCTATAAGAGTTCCGTTTTTGCCAACTAAGGTACGGAATCCTAAAATCGAACATAAACCAATGGATTCTATCAATTAACAATAAATTAAAGGTTCGAAATCACAGAAAAAGACTATCATTAAAACAAAACCCAGCCTGACAGGAAATCCTGTTGGGCACACGCCAATTTATATTTAAGTCAGTCATAGGCAGTCGCTCCATGTAAAATAATGGTATTCAGCTGCATCCGGTTAGACCGGAAGCCGACCACAACATAGTTGGTAGAGGCTAGGCAGATGATGATAAGATTGATAGTTTTGAAAATACTTTCCCATACCAGCTTAACTAAGACTTAATCTTCTTCAAACAATTCTCTTAATTACAGTACAACAAGGAAAACAAAATCACTATCCCAAGTATTAATCTTTTGCTTGTAACAATTATTTTCCCTCGCAAATCTCACACGCAACTAAACAGCTCTATCTATTTACTTATGTTTTATCACGATGCAAAGAAAACTAAGAAGGCCCACTCCTTGCAACACCAAAGCAACAACCCTCAGGCATTTAACGGGCTCACTGTCCAGGCTCCAGAGTGGGAATGGTCCATAAGTCCAGTTATGTTTTTATGATGTGTCCTGCCAAGTCCGCATTAAATATGAGACTTTCTTCTTACGTCCACAGTATCAGATGGCTTAGAAATTGTATGGGCGAACATACCACATACGGTCTGTGGACTGATGTGGAAGTCTCTCTACTGACCGTATGTGGTCTGTGGACAGTGTACCTGTTAAACTTTTATCTGGATTATAAGATTAATTCTCGGAGCGTTCCTAAAATAAAATATTGTTTATATTAAATCGATCAGTTACTTTACTTTGTGTAAACTGGCTTGCAAAATGGTATAGAAAAACTTCGTGAAGATACTGGGCATGCCCTACAATTTATTTATTTATTTAATACTTCAAGCACAAAGTACAGAGGCGGACTTAATGCCATTGGCATTTTCTACCAGTCAACCTTTGGGTGATGCAGAGACAAACAGTGGTATACATCTGCAATTCAAAATTCGAAGGCCGTGTGGCATCTACCGACCGGTGTGTCGTGCATCCAATCTTATAGGCCTTAGTCCCGTCAGATCCATTAAAGGATGATTACGCCACATACAGACGATCCGTAAGAACGCTGCCATTTTCGTAAGGACAAAAAATAGAACCTGTGGATAAAAATTTCTTCTCTGCCATGCACATCAGCATAGCAGAACAAAATCAAAAGTTATTTTTTCAAATTAGACTGATAATCAGCACTTTTTGAACGTCGAAGTTTACAAGAGACAGTCCTCCAAAACGCCTGACCTTCGTCAGTTCCTAGTGTTTTTGCTGGGAAGAAGAAGTGGCGGGACAATAAAGACAAGATGTTTGGAGGTCATCTAAACAATTTGCCGAAATGACACTCTTTATTAAAAAGTCGGTCGTGAAGAAAGTTTCGAGTATGACTGTGGATGGGTATAAGAATAGAGGAAAACCAAATAAAAATTGGATGGACTGTATAAAGGATGAAATGTCACGAAAGGAGGTGTCTGATGAAATGACGAGTAATAGAGAAGTATGGAAGAAGAAGACATGCTGCGCCGACTCCAAATGAAATGGGACAAGGACAAGAGAATGATGATTATGTTCGACACGCACAACGCTTTGGTTATTGAACCTTCTGGACTCACCTCTTCATTTATATTTCGTTCCAGTCACGCAACAGTGTCAGCTAGATCACTCGCGATAGACGTAACGTGCCTACGCTTTGTTAGCTAGAGGAAATCACTTCAGTAATGAAATAGCTTGCCTATATAATCTGTTCGATATTGAGTGTGTTGGGTACACAGTTTAGTAGTGATTTTAGCGATGGTTGACTCCAGTGAACAGTTTAATCAATGAATTTTCATTTTTGTTTAATTTCACGTCCACATGGCACCGACGAGACGAGAGCACTACGTGACCTCGACAAATGGATGTGCGATTAACGCTTGTGCGACAAAACTGTACTGCGACTTACCTATAGTTCGAATGTTCGCAAGGGCGACAAACTGAAACTGGATATCTCGATGCTTATGTGATGAGCAGTGCTGTCTATCATGTCAGTGTCAAATAAGCGGTAGGGTCGAACTACTGTCGCACAAGCATTTGCCGCACTTGCGTGATGTCGAGTTTCAGTTCAACTTTATTATTCCAAACTTATACTGCCACTTACGGGATATCCTCCGTGATTATCCATCATTCTAAGCTCCCGATATTTCGACGCTTTTGCAAACGCCATGATCGCGGGATGACAGAAGATAATATGCTGTAAGTGACAGTATAGGTTTAGTTTTAAACCGTGGAAGCTAAAAACAGTGTTTATTATTCCAGTTCTTTATGTCTAGACATGGAGGTCTTCATTAAAGTTCTAAACACAATCTTGGAGGATTTTTATGTCTGATTGATATTCACTAAATAAGGCTTATTTAAATGATTTATGCCTATTTATGCAAAACTCATATACATTTAAGTAGGTAGTAACTTGTTTTATGGCTTAGGAACTGACGGAATCTTAAATACTGTTAACGGCTTTTTAAAATTATTTCTCTCTTCATAAGAGAAGCCTAGCTAACTGTCGTATCGTAGGTCGCGGGTTGGAACTTAAGAAGGCACATTATCGTCACCTTCCTGCCCCTATCCTATTTTACTTGAGGTCGGCGCAACACTTTTTCTTCTTCCATTCGCAAAATCAAAGCATTTATTTCAAGTAGGCCAGTTACAGGCACTTTTGAATTGTCGAAACAAAGACAACAATGAGATATAACTACAGTCCCAGTGACAAGGCACAAAAACTGTGAAAGTACTGTAGTTGCCCATTCCCTAAAGTAGATCTCTAAGGAGAAGAACGGGCAAGAAACTTCATGTACATTACACTCTTTTAAATCAGAACACTTTTACAAAACCTGGGTTACATCATTTCTCTCCTGTCAGACGTCACGTCATCATTTACACCTTTCTCTTTCATTTTATCATTGCGCACACAATCCATCTTTTATTTGGCCTTCCTCTCCCTCTCCATCCATCCATAGAAAGGCACATTATACTTGGTTTAATTTATTTCATTACCCTTGTTCTTAAAGATAAGTCTAAAGTTTGAAAATTGCGGTAGTTACAGAAAAGTTGAAAGGGAATCCACTGTCTTAGTATGAACATGTGCTGAGCCGGGACGAATCGCATGTGACTAAAAGAGTGATGAATATAAATGTTGATGGATGGAGAGGGAGAGGAAGACCAAGAAAACGATGGATGGATTGTGTGAGGAATGATATGAAAGAAAAAGGAGTAAATGATAGCGTGACGGTTGACAGGGGTGAATGGAAGTAAAAAACGTATTGCGCCGGCCCCAAGTCACATGGGACAAGGGCTGAAAGATGATGACCTTGCTCTAAAAGCCGGTATCTCATTTAACAAAATTTCGAAGACATGTGTGACATCCAAAAACCCACACTGATGACGCATGGTGGTTCACGACTTACTTCCTCTCAGGTGGCCTGTGTCTGAGGAGCCGACCAGCTGCCACGGGAATGTTAAACGTTGATGACTTGCAAACTTATTATGCTACGTACCTTCAAAACATCACGCCTGTAATCCCCGAGGGGTTAGACAGTGGTGTACCTAACAGTACACTCACGTTTCTAGTTATGTTTAAAACTCATGTAGATGCGTACGAATGTACTATTACCAGTTTCGAATGCTGTTTTTTTCAATTTGCAATTTAATTCAATCGACGCTATTAGTGCTAGACGAAAAAACATTTGTGGCAACGCCTAGAGAACTGTGACGTTAATGGAACCTAAAACTAGAATTTATTATTTCTAAATGGCATTTGACAGCCAGTTTCCGAGATATCTAGGTCTCCCACTATGCCATTAGAACCGACCAAGCTGTCAACTTTAATAAAAGTTAAAAACTTCGCAGAAAAACGTAATTAGGTCTCAAGACTCGATATTTAGGACGGAACGAATTCTGATGACAACTGGAAAATTCGGACAATTAAAATAGATTAGTTTTTTTTTCTATCATGATTGTTATCTTCATGGGACCGAGGTCTTATCTTTAATAAGTGTCTTATGAGTAATATTCAAACAGAAAACTTTATAAAGCTCTTTTAATTTAATAAAAAAACTTATGATTTCTTCGTTTAGGTAGGCTTACTTTAATTTAAGAGCCAAGAGGTATGTCTTTTCATATCCTTGCTTTATCAAGCCATCTGTACCCTAATATCTATACTTCTCTACTAATATTTTAAAGCTGAAGAGTTTGTTTTTTTGTTTGTTTGGTTGAACGCGCTAATCTCAGGAACTACTGGTTCGATTTGAAAATTCTTTTAGTGTTGGATAGTCTATTTATCGAGAAAGGTTATAGGATATAAAATTTCACGCTGACGAAGGTCGCGGGCAACAGCTAGTTTCTAATATTGCTTTCTGAAATAAAATAATAAGTTGTCATTATTATATTACCTTGTAAATTTAATCGTTACTTCAATATTCATTACATTACACCTAATAACAAATATTATTTTAATTGGTGTTAATTGAAGCATCAAGACATTCAATAACCCAATAAAACCTTAAATCGATCTCACTAATTGAGCAATCATCATACATTTTAATATTTAAATTTATTTACAACACTTGTGTATAATCAGAATAAGGCGTTGAGGACCCAGTTTATAACGTGTAATGAAAATTCTCACGTGGCTTGGCCCGTGGGTTAGATTTTTATTGAAAAGCACATTTACTACCAAGTGTTACAAACTTTCGAAGTGAATTGTTTCATTGCATAACATTGCACATGCCTCTCTATGAGAGGGAATTATTTCGTTGTTCGGGCCCTACATATCATGCTGTAAGCGGATTGGTATTACAATAGAGTCACATTATTATTGTTATTTATTTAAATAAGTTTATAACAATCGGCTCAGATTTTGTATAAATCCAAGATTATTTTATCAAGATTTTACAATTCTTTATGAGTATAAGGCGTTAAGATAGCAGTAAAATTATCTAAAGCCGAAGTCGAAAGTTTAAGATTCGCTAAAAAGTGAATAATATAATGATTTTTTAAATATTTGAAATTAAAAGTTTATGTTACTATACACCGTGGCTTTTGAGTCGTCTTACAACGGCAGCCCACTTCATGTATTCAATGAATACTAAACATTCATAAAAAAAGGTATTTATGAGATTTTAATAATTTAAAAATAAAAATATTATTCAGTATTATGACGCATGACGTAGTTAAAACACCCTGTTGCGAGTGATGATCTACTGGAATCGAGTGCTGGGTAGGTATTGTTCTCCCGTTTGACATGTAAACATCATTAACAGTATGTTTCATACTTTTTTTCTAATTTTTTATTATTATCTTTCTTTGTACCTATTATGGAAGATAAAAAAAAATCGCGCCTAGAGCTATTTTATGTCGGGTAAATTGAGTGGACGATCTTTGTAAGACGACTAAAAAGTCACGGTGTATAAAAAAACCTAATGAAATAATTAAAATGACGTCGCAACTTATCAAAAAAACGTTCAACCGCTGCTCCCGCGCGTAGCTTCTTCCTCCATATTTTTCGTAACAGGTCGTTCAATATTTTTTTGCCAGCAACCTTCGACTTCGGGTAAAACGTCGGGCCATTTTGGCTGAAGCCGACAATTTGGCCGAAGGTGGGTTTTTCTGACCGAATGTAACCGAAGACGAAGCCGAAACCGAAGCTTCGGTCAGACGGCTATTAGGCTGTGTCTTGTTAAAGAACGAAAGTTTTATAGAAGTTCGTTAGTTTCCGATGAGAAGTCCTATTGGGGCACACGGTTTGTTATTTGTATCACTACAAATTGTTTTACAAACAATCTAGGTCATATTTTCGCTGAATAACTCAATGATTATGTTGTTTATCCATAACATCTATGAGAACGACTGTTAAATACCAACCGCCTTACAAATTGGTTAATTGCTATAGATAATCGCGTGTCGGATCTTTGGAACAAAAAACTTTAAGAAGGACTGTCCTGTAGTTTTTTGTCATCATCACTATGGTTGTCCTAAATATTTCTATCCTTATAGCATACTAGCTTATGCCCGCGACTTCGCCCGCGTGGAGTTCGGTAATTGTTCCACGGGGTCTTACTACCGGTATAAAAAGTATCCTATGTGTAAATCCAGGTTATAAACTATCTGTTTGCTAAATTTCATCCAAATCAGGTCAGTACTTTTTGCGAGAAAGAGTAACAAACATCCATCCATCCTCACAAACTTTCGCATTTATAATATTAGTAGGATTAGTAGGATTTAGTAGATGTGATGATTGTTTTATCTTATCAGCTTTATTAAAAGCCATTACCCTTATATTGTTAGTACAATGTATGGGGAAAGCGCTAGGGTGGCCCGCGAAATTAATATTTTCTTACGTTTTTTGCAATTTGCCGTTCAGTGTCATATTGTATGTTGATTAAAATATGATTCAAAAAAAATCAAAATCAAAATCAAAGCATTTATTTCAAGTAGGCCAGTTACAGGCACTTTTGAATTGTCGAAACAAAGGCAACAGTAAAATAAAGCTACAGTCCCAGTCACAAGGCACAAAAACTGTGAAAGTACTGTAGTTGCCCATTCCCTAACGTAGATCTCTATGGAGAAGAACGGGCAAGAAACTCCATGGACACTCTTTTAAATCAGAATACTTTAACAAAACCTTGGTTACATCATTCATTTTGAGATGGTACATTATGTGAGAACGATGCAGCAAGATGTGTACGTTAAAAGTGTCCATAGTAAAAACAATTCAAAAATAAAATAATTAATTCAAATAAGCCGTGGCAAATAAGAGATGACCAGTCACAACTGACAGCGCCCGTTCACGAACATGACGCATGTATCAGCACCATTCAACACCATTTTGAAGGGAACTAAATGATCCGACACACGTGCCACCATCAGCGAGACATTTGAGTGAGCATGACATACTCCTAACCGCCAGGGCACATTCAAGTCAAGAAAAGACGCAGGTTTCCAGCGAATGACAGCTTTCTAGTACATAGTACTCACACAATATGGGCTAGGCGGCTATATAATACAAAAGAGATTGAATCTATACAATGCAAAGATAGTTATACAATCTTCAGCAGCTCCAACAATACTATTTAATGCTATCAATTTAGGCGCCCCTGTTCTTGTGGAGCACGACCGGCATTGAGCCAAGCATTTTTATCAGTGATATAATCGTCCAACTTGTAATATGCTTTCTTACATAGTGTGCGTTTAATGCATGTTTTAAATTTCGTTTCACAGCCACAATTCGCGGCCACAATCACAATTACTGCGTGATTGTCCAGTCTCCACTAATATTAAATAGTAATCGTTATACATTATGCATGCTAGATTCACATCTAGTAGACGTCAATCAAAAATATTGTTTTGTAACTTTTTTATTGCATTTGTGATTGTACATACATCAGTTTTGTGAATTAAAAAAAAATATATATATTCGCCGCCATGGCAATAAACGGTTAGAAGGACTCTGTAGTACCTTTTTTATGATTTTAAGTTACATAACGACGATTTTATTACTATTTAAAAATCGGCTCTTTTGATCTTAACTTAAAATTCAAACAAAATAACAAATAACTTCAACGCTGAATTTAAAACATTGTGCCTACTATGTTTTATGGTCAAAAACAGGCTAAAACAGTAGCTTGTAAGAACAATAACTCAATAATATGGTCATAAAACAAAAATAGACATAATGACAATCACCGAAAATTACATCATCAAAACGTGACGAGACGCCGAAGATGCAAAAACGTGTGATTATGTCATGGCGCCATTATTTAACTTGATACTTTATCCTCTATTTGTAGTTTGTCCTTTGTGAGGGACAACTAAATGGGTTTCATTTATCCTTTACTAGCGACCCGCCCCTCTTTCGCATTGGTACAGTCACGAGCACCAATATGTAAACACTTAACAAATTTTAAAAGTGTTTTTCTCCTACTGTTCTGATTTAAATTTCATGTTGTTCCGAACATAGTATTCTGGAACTCATATTTTATGAAAACGATTACTTTTAAATTTAGGAAAGTGTATACATATTGGTGCTCGTGACTGTATAAATATTAAAACATCGAGATTTCTAGAATATAATAATTTAAATTAGATATTACTACATGAAAAACGGTTGCATTGTGCAGTTGCAAATATCTAAGCATTTTAAGTGGTCACCCCTGATTACTTACCCGTCAACGGTGAAGCAAAAAGGAGGTTTATTATTTTATACACTGTGTATAATTAAATTGTAGTTTATCCTCTAAGGAAAATCAAATGACTGATTACTGCCCATCAGAAGAATCTATGGCCAATCAGAAAATAAAAAGAGAAGAATATCGTTTGTCACAAAAGGAAACGTGCTTTACCCGTAGACACTTACAAAATATCAATCAAAAGATGACTGGACCTACACCTACGCTATAAACTACTATCTATCATTTTTTCTTTTCTTTTTTCCTCTTTTTTTCCTGTCTCTTTGTTTATTTTTTCTTTTCTATTTATTTTTTTTTCTTTTTCTTCTTTTTGTAGCTATCTGTTTATCTTTAAGATCCAAACAACTCTCATTATTCTATAATCGCCTCAATCCTAGGATCAGGATCATCCCAGAGTTGGGCGCATAGTGAAAATTATTCACATTCATGCAAACTACACTCCCTCAAAGTATATCCCTCATTTAAAATGTAACACACTGTATAAAATGTAACAACCTATAAATAACTAGACAGGTGTAGGTAGAAGGGTACCTATCCCTAAGGCTGCATTTCCACAAGAGATGAGCGAGGATGCGTAGCGAGGAATGTGCGTGGAACTTACCAATCACATAGCTAGAATAGCTGAAGCTGTGAAAAAGGAGTGATATTAAAATAAAAAATAATAATAATAAAATCTTTATTAACAGGTGATTGTTCAAATATCAGTGTAGCCTTGGCTCTTGTACTAGGATTCCCGGTATCCACAAGAGCCAGACCTCTCAATTCACAGGGAACATATAAAAAACGATAGACAAAAAAAGGGATACACTATAAGATATAGCATGCATTAAAAGTGTTTACAAAAATAAAATATAAAAGATAGAAAAAAATAAAAAAGTGAAAATAAAATGAAAGTATACATTTTATAAATTAAATTAGGTTAGGTACCACTCACTGCGTCCTGAGAAAAGTGTGGGAAAGTGTGACTGGGGTGAGTGTGTGTGTGTATGTGTATGATATTATTGGATAGACACACATCCCTCGCTACGCATCGCTCATCTCTGGTGGAAACGCAGCCTAACAGGAGTAACAAGGTACACAAAGATAGGTCCCATAATTAAGTGTCACCCCTCATCGCAATGCGACCGTGCTTAGCGGGGACTATATCCTGATGGCTTTCTCCGCACACAATTAATTATTAGTTATTTATAGTACGTGCTAAGGGTGTTTTTAAAATAATCGATGTTGTAACTTAAGGTGTCTCTTGAGTTATGGGTGCGTTTGCAGTCACAAATCTTGCATTGACAAACATTAAATCATGGAAGGAACATCTGTGGGCAGGATTTTTTTCTACTGTCTTCGAGCAATATTAATATGCTAAATGTGGTATGGTTTATTTATTTATTAGGAGCTTTTACAGTAATCTTTGACACTCTTTTATAAATCGTGCATTTCATATGTACTAGTTGTTGTCTTATATATGCTATTTTACTTCCATATTTGAATCGAATTTTGCTAACAATTTCAAGGGTTTTAATTTTTTTGCACGGAACCGTAATCCTTTTTTTATGAAAAATAAAGTTAAAGTGAATATCTAACTTACTTCTTATAACATCAGCTATCTGCTAGTAAAAGTCCCATCAAAATCGTCCAGCCGTTTCGGAGATTAGCTAGAAATAACAGACAGACACACAAAAATTTAAATAAATGTTTTTTTTTACATACGGGCCGTAAGCTGTTATTTTGAAATTACAGACACTTCAATTTTATTTACTTGTATAGAAGATAATCAGGAATAAAAACAATCTTCCCAGCGGAAAACATCAAATACATGACATGTGTTGCATTAGACATCTTGACCCATTCAGAAAAAAAAAAACAATGAGTCGACAGCCCTATTCCAGAAAGAGGATTTGTCGTACGTGCAAAATTTTAATGAAGACATGTCATGTCATTTACGCGGCCCAATTTTTTGACGTTGATTGCAGCCGTAATTAGAACTCGACACTTGATGAATTATTTTTTCAACAGAATCAGGTCAAGGCTCCGTAAACTCTGGGAGTATGGTTTTCTATTAATTGAGGGGATCATGTTTGAAAGAAGTCATTGTTTTTGGGAAAAGGGTCCAATTAAATGCTGTTTTTAATGAATAAGGAGTTGAAGTATAATAATTACGAATGTTTTATTTAATTGTTTTGATTGTTAGAAGGTTGATTTTAATTTAGAACGAATTGACGTGTTGACGATTGTGAATGGACCAAAGCGATCGTTACGCGTACACGTCACTGTTGCGGTAATTTTGTTAGGCGCACCAGAGAACGAATGGACCGAGGTTACAGACGCCAGCACATCAAGCTACCCGAAAATTTTCCCAATAAACCTTGAACCTAATACTTTAGCGATAAAGTTGAAAATCTATAAAAGAAATTTGATAGATTGTAGTAGCTTGATGTGCTGGCATCAGTACATCTCGGTTTGCCGAAAAATGAGTGACATATTTACGCGACAATCGCGCTACCGATTACTTTGGTTACGAATCAGGGTTAGTACTAGTTCTATTGTCATTCGATGCATGATGAGAGAAAAACTAATCAGGTTTCGGTATAAATAATTCTTCGTAATTAATGGCATTTGATTCTAAGGACTCCCAGAAACGTGGCCGCTCACAATGGGCCTCATCAGAAGGCTTAAAGTCACCCAAAGGGCAATGGAGAGGGCTAAGCTCGGAGTTTCAATCAGAAATTAGGAAATCCGCAAGAGAACCAAGGTTACCGACGTAGCCCGAAGAATAGCCAAACTTAAGTTTCAGTGGGCAGGGCACATTGCTCGCAGAATGAATGGCCGATGGGGCTGAAAAGTTCCGGAGTGGCGACCGCGAACCGGAAGACTTTGCGTTGGAAGGCCTCTCAATAGGTGGATGGATGACCTGGGGAAGGTTGCAGGGATCCGCTGGATGCGAGTCACAAGGGACCGGTCAATGTGGCGACACTTGGGGGAGGCCTATATCCAGTAGTGGACGTCTTTCGGCTGAAGTGATGATGAGTCCAAGGATAGATAAATAAATTGGCTGAATGTAACCCTTTTTATATAAAAGTGCATATCGCAAAAATCATCCTCTCTTTTTTTGGGTGAGGACACACTTTCAAAAGGTCAGATCCGTTCCGGGATTCCCGGAAGTCACTCAATGGGCGTTGGAATGATTGAACTCGAAAAATTAGCGACCCTGAGAACTTTGTCCTCACTGAATTATTGTCCATTATTTAAATAAACTTTTGTGAACACATGGAGCAGTTAAATCTGGATGGACCATGGCCAAAACCTGTAAAAGAGAATATTCTTTTTTTATTTACTTTTTAAATTTGCCTTCACAGTGAAATGAGGGTGCATGTCAGAAATGCGATTAAGACAATTTGATCGTACTTTAGGGGACTTTGAACGTGGTCCCTGCGCGTGGGCGTGGCCTAGCAGCGTCCAACAAAAGACACAATAAATTCCCTTAACATACAAAATCACGAAACAGTGTCAATTTTTACAAGGGGTTAGTAATGCTCATTAGTAACTACACTGCGTGAGACTAAATGACTTGATGTCATGCGGCACCACGGTTCCGTACTAAACGTTTATTTCGGCGCTGAACCCAAACAACTAACAAATAATCCTTCCAAGTGTATTGTTCGAGTCTAATAGAGTCATTGGCCCCATTCCCAACAATCCCTCCACACCTTAATCTATTCAAAAATTAATACGTCACAATTATCACTAACTAGATTCGGTAGACCGAGTCGGGAATGGAAAGGGATGTACGGTCCAAAGTATCGATACAAACGCTAAAGGTATCGTATCGAATTCTTTAGTTATCCTTTTGTGTCCTCCTTTTATGTTCTTTAGAATTGACTGATCAATAAATTTAGGACAATATTTTTACGATAATTATGATCCATTCAATCCGATACCGATAATTTTGTATCGATCAAGAATATCGGAGTATCGCATCTTGTTGTATCGATACTGTGAAGCATCGGAGCGTGCATCACTAGTCGGTAACATTCGTCGATACTCGGCCCGGAAGCAAGGGTCATTGGTTCCTATTAATGCGCTCAAAATTGAGGCTGTAGCCGAATTCTCGCGTGACGTAAGCAGGGACTATCGTTGGGTTAAGCTTGTTACCGCTTGTTCACGAACTACATGCGGCTGCGGAGAAAATAAATGAAAAAAAAATGCTGAGATAAGGCCACGAGTCACCATGACGATTAAGTACTTATGCGAAGGAAATTTCAAATAAGTGACACCAACTCGTTTGACGCAAGGTGCGTCGCAATTGACATCGCCTGAGGTCGTGAACTAGCTTTATTTTGGGAATAGGCTGGAGTCTTTCAAATTCGCTTTGACTCTAGAAATTTATTTGTATGGGTGTCGTAATATACTGAGTAATTCGTGGTTAAATGATGACAGCCGCACGGGGCGATCTTCGAGGTTCAGCCGCGCTTGCCAAGGTCGATCTGTGGATGGGTGACCGTCCATTACATGCCGAGTTTTCTCCGTGCCATGGAAAGCGCATTAATTCTTTGTTCCCGGCTGTCATTAATTTTGTAGATCTTTGAGCTTGATGTCTTTGACAGTCGTTATAGGTAGTTAGTGGCCCGAAAGTCTGACAGTCACTCTTATTAAGAGGTATCGTATTACCCAGTACTAACTGGGTTGTGGTGGTCAGATAGACAGTCACTCCATGTAAAATACTGTTATTCAGCTGCATGCGGTTTGACTGGAAGCCGACCGTACTAAAGTTGTGAAAAGGCTAGGCAGATGATGATGGATTTCGTAATACGCTATTAAGGGCATCAGAGCCCTGCCAGAGCTACGCGACTGTTCGAAACAGATACCGTGGCGCTGGAACACAAAGGGCAAAGAAGGAACATGGATGGGTTTTAGTCAGTACAAGTCTGACACTCCCTTCCGCTCCGCCCAGAGTGAGGGGGGGGGGGGGGAGTCATTTGATGATTTCCCATCCGAAAAAAAAGGGCATCAGAGTAATCAACGTTAATCCGCGATTGAGCGTAGCCAAATGGCCAGGCCTAGTGCTTCCTCGTTTCCGACTGTTTTTCGCGGTCTTCTCCAGGTTTTCCGGCACGTGTTCGCCACTCCAGAATATTTCGGCCCCGTCAGCTAACTTCGATTTAATTAACCAACAACGACTACGCAAACCGACCTGTCACGTCCATCCCACTTACGCACATAATTCACACAATTAAATTACCAGATGACAATATTTCGACATCAACTGACTATTATTACAACATTAATTAATAAAGTAATCCCATCTGAAAATTAATGCTTGTTTACGAAATTTTAACGTCACCATGTCGAATATTTATGACATCGTCGCCATTTATGTGTCATTAATTAAAATGTGTCATGGCGGAACAATCTTAGCGTGTGGATTGTTAATTGAATGTTAGCTTTATTGGATATACAAGGCTTCGATGTCGGTGTTGGTAATTATGCGGGAAAATTGAATCGTTGACTGTAGTTCGAAACTTTATTAAAATGGCGACGGGGGAGTGTTTACCCGTATGGAATATGTGTGCAGGTAGATACTTACCTACTGTTGTGTATGGCTCTCTGTAAAAGTTTTCACAATGATCTAGTATATTAATAAAAATTATAAATCTTTATTCAGAATCCAAAAAGGAAACAACAATACAAACAATACAATAGTATGTCATATATTATTACTTGATATTTATTATCTTTTTTTTATTTATATTTTTGTTTCATACAATATGAATCGGGAATTAACAATGTAGATATAATAATTTTAGATGCCTGTATCAGGATAATCCTGTATTACAGGCTGCAGGAGCTCTAACAATATGCTATATTATGTAGGACAGTAGTTTTTTTTTGTTTAATATTTAACATTGCGTAATGAAAAAACTATTTTTGTGAACTTAAACTCTATTAACTTAGAAGTAAACACTATTATTATTACAGGAAAGTATTTACGCCCAATGAAAGGTTAACATTTTGTCTTAACAATAGGTGTAACTGTTTTGCGGAGGAATGAGCAAAATGTCTTGAAGAAAGTATATAAGACTTAAGAAACGATGGATTGACAGTCCGAGAGATGGTATTCATAGATCAAATGGGTTGGTTTCTAAGTTACTGTTGACAAGTAATAGATAAATTAGTATGGAAAGAGAAGACTTGCTGCGCTGACATCAAGTTAAAATTTTATGATGTTCCTGTTGAAATCATTGGGTATTATTTATGAAACGAATGATATTCGTCTACCCCAAAGAGTGGTCTTTGGGGTTTAGATACTATAAAGATTTTTCTATAACAGGTAGCTGTTATAAAAAATCTTTATAGTATCTAAATCATGGATATATTGGTGGTTTTATTCCGACTACCTTTCTTGAAGGGCAGTCATGCGTGGACCGATGTCATCTTTTCTTTATTGCCGCGACCAGCTTTGCCTACTAAATACGGTCGTGCAGACATTAGCGACCGACAATCACCTTTTTGTGATGGGTGATGCTTTCAATGTTTCTACTTCTAGATAGGTACCAATTTTTCCATGTGCACGGTAGCCAGTAGTGGGGTATTTTTCGACATGGCATCTCTGTGGTCAACCTATGAGGCTGGTTTCTGCTTAACCGGACTATTCTGTGGATACCTTGAGTGTAAGGCCTAAAACCTATGAAACTCCCTGTGGGGTACAAGCCTCTGCTTAGGGCGTCGCTGGGAAGGGTAGCAAAGGGACAGGCTGGATCAGAGTGAGATGGAGGTCAGATACGCAGTCCGTCAATGTAAAATACTAGTATTCCGCTGCATTCAATGAGATTGGAAGCCGAGCCCGTTGTTGGGAAAAGGCAAGGCAGATAATGATGACGAAGCTTTTTTCTTTTTTTTTTTTCGGATGGGAAATCATCAAATGACCCCCCCCCCCCACTCTGGGCGGAGCGGAAGGGAGTGTCAGACTTGTACTGACTAAAACCCATCCATGTTCCTTCCTTGCCTTTTGTGTTCCAGGGCCACGGTATCTCTTTCAAACAGTCCCGCAACCCTGGCAGGCATCGGCCTATACAGACCCCTTCGAAGAAGCTTTGCTAGTGCTATTAGTTTCACAGGTAAGGTTTTCTGTCTTCATTGTATAACATTTTGATAAATGATGTTACATTAGGTAGGTGCGCAGAGGCAAGCAGAAGCCATAATAACTCAATAAACGCTGCTCCTTATGTCTTCATTTAATTGTAAAATAAACATCTTGCAGTATTATTATAACTAGAAGACGGGAAATTTACCATGTTCATTGTTTTCTTTTTCGTTGAGTTCCCGATATTTCGGCGCTGTTGCAAGCACCATGATCACGGATAAACTGAAGTTATTGCGGGTGGGTGTTTATGAGCAGACAAATCGGTCTACCGTCAAAGAAACAGAAAACAATAAACATGGTAAATATCCCGTCTTCTAGTTATAATAATGTTAGTGACTATGATAGTTTAAAATCTTATATCTTACAGTATGTAGGTATATAGTTTAGTTATCTAGCTACAAGGCCTACAAGTCAACAATGCCTATTAATACTTTGGTATGGAAGTACCTACACATTTTAAAGGTCATATCGGATCGAATTTCTATAACACAACATACGTTGACATGCATTTATGTACATATTTGCATACAATGTCATTGTTTTAATTTACTGACCTATAGATAAATTAATAACAATAGGATGACGTATAGGGTAAGCCGGAGAAATTGAGTAACACACTCGCGTTCTCAACGATATTTATTTTGTCAGTTCAACCACATTCATTGCGTTTTTAACACGCTTTCATTAGCTTTACCTGTTACTATGTAAAAAAATCTGAGATGTTAAATTTCACCTTCATCCCGGTTTTCGATTGAGCTGAAATTTTGTATACATGTCTAGTTTGGATGACAATGCTTGTTTAGTTAAGTGACGTCATTCTAAATTCAATATGGCGGACTCAGAAAACATGGTGGACTTGTATTTTTTTATGCATTCCCGTTCAGTATCAAATGACAAGGTTTGCTGCGAAGAATTACAAGGTTTTTTAAACTATAATAATAGTTTACATTGTTGATTCGACGATTTTTTCAAACTTAAGGTGCAATGTTTTACGAATTTCTCCAAAATTCTTCAGAATGCGATCAAAAAGTAGATTACGCTATTATGGTGTTAATTACTACATACTTTTACTATACCTAATAATGTTATAATTGCGGTACATGACCGCTCTTATCTTTAAAAGGGATACTGACACTCGTAAACAAACTTGCTGATGACAAATTCTATTAGTAAGCTGCATAGTTCAAAGAGCTATTAAAGTTGTGACCGCTTGGAAATGTGGAGATAAAATAGCAATTTTTTTTTTTTGGTTGACTGTTTCATTTTAATTATTTTTTCAGTTCTATTTGTAGTCTGTATATAATGTAAATATAATATCTTTCAAATTTAATTCAAACTAAAATAGCAGCACATTCATACACAACAATTGGAATACTTACAAGTACTTTCTTTTAATGACTGAATCAATAATGTGTGGAGGAATGAGGAAAATGTTGTGAGGAAAGTTTTGAGTATGAATGTGGATGGGTGTACAGTAAGTGTAGAGGAAAACTAAAAAAACAGTGGATGGAATGTGTAAAGGATGATATGGCAAGAAAAGAAGTGTCTGATGAGATGACGAGTAATAGAGAAGTATGGAAGAAGAAGACATGCTGCGCCGACCCCAAATGAATTGGGATAAGGACAAAAGAATGATGAGTTACATTTTAATGACATACCGAATCAAAACATTGAATACGAAGGGATTCCCTTAATTGCTTCCTACTTAATGCAGATTAAAGAATCAATGTATATGGCTTCTATTTATACAGACACAAAGAATACATTGTCACACGTATGACGATCAAATGAATGAAAGTTTGAATGTTCGGGGTAACCTTTGGAACTGCTGATGTGATTCCGAAAATTATTTCACTAATGGGAAGATACATTATTCAGATAGGCAGTCGCTCCATGTAAAATACTGGTATTCAGCTGCATCCGGTTAGACTGGAAGTCGACCCCAATATAGTTGGGAAAAGGCTAGGCAGATGATGATGGGAAGATACATTATTCCTGAGTGTTTTGGGCTATATTTCAAACGGGATAAATTCCCATAACGTGAGCAAAGCCACGGTAAAAAGCTAGTACAAGGTAACGTATGCTCTATTTCAAATGTATTTGATAGAATAAAAAGAAATAGATTAGAAAACGTGGCAGTGAATGCCAATTCAAAGAGCTACCTGTTTAAATCACTTTTTAAAATGTTTCCATGGAACAATTGAGATTATTTTTTAAATATAAGAAGATTTTCATTTATGATTTTCAATTACAATTTAAATAAAATCAATTGAAAAAAAAGTTTTTTTTTTTCGTTTTAAATTTATGCGTAACTATTTAGCTATTAGTTTGGTTGATCGGTGGTCCCCAGTCTAGGTCTAATTCCATCTTACTTGTTGTATCTTGGGACAATTTAAGCAATAATTAATTATAGGAAATCGAATATAGTTTAAGCATAATATACAAAACCTTTTAAATACTTATTCTTTATACTAAGTGTAAGATTAGTGATAGATTTAGACCTCCCTACCGGCGTCAGTGTAGTTTGCTACGCTGACGATACGCTGGTACTGGCACAAGGGAGGTCGCACGAGGCGGCGGCCGAAAACATGACACGCGGGGTTGCGATAGTTGTGGAGAGGTTCCGGCAATTGGGTCTCGAGGTGGCATTGCACAAGTCCGAGGCCATGTGTTTTCATGGGCCTCGGAATGCGCCACCGTCGGGATCCCTACTGATGGCAGGAGGGGTTTCCATCGGCGTCGGGTCAACGTTGAAGTACCTAGGACTCGTCCTCGACAGCCGGTGGAACTTCGTGGAGCACTTCCGACGTTTGGCTCCCAAACTGGAACGGACAGGGGCTACCTTCAAGCGGCTCTTGCCCAACCTGAGAAAAAACGCCTCCTGCCGGAGGCTTTACGCGGAGGTCGTGCGGTCCATGGTCCTTTACGGGGCCCCGGTGTGGGCGCGTTCTTTGAGGCGGCAAGCCGCCCACTACCTGAACGCGCCCTAAAAGGTGATAGCCATAAGGCTAATCCGGGGCTACCGCACGATCTCCGGCGAGGCGGCTAGCTTCCTTGCCGGATTGCCGCCATGGGATCTGGAGGCGATAGTCCTCGCACGCCTGCACGAATGGCGCGCGGAAGCACAATGTCGGGGGAAAACTCCGCTGCCGCGACAAATTGCCGCTCAGCGGACAGACCTCCGGCGTGATCTCATGGCGACATGGAGAGAGCGACTGTCGCAACCCCGTGCAGGGCACGCCACCATAGTGGCGATAAGTCCCCTCTTTGAGGAGTGGCTAGAGAGGCGCCACGGCACCCTCACCTACCGCCTGACGCAGGTCCTCACCGGACACGGTTGTTTCGGGAGGTTCCTGCACCGAATCGGGCGGGAGGAAACGCCCGGGTGTTTCCACTGCGAGGATCGTCCGGAGGACACGGTGGAGCACACCGTGGAGGTCTGCCCCGCTTGGGCGGAGCACCGCCGTGTCCTCAAAGCGGCGATTAGCGGCGGCGATCTTTCGCGTCCGGCCTTGGTTCAAGCCATGGTCCGGAGCGAGAGGGAATGGGAAGCCGTCACCTCCTTCTGCGTAGCAGTCATGCTAGTGAAGGAGGTGGCAGGACGTGAGAGGGAAAGAACCTCACCTCCCAGCCGCCGCAGGAGACGCCCTGGGCGTCGGGGGTCACGTGGTGGCTTCCGACCACCGTAGGTGCTGGCCTGTGGACGGCGAGTTATGGGCTAGCTCGCCGTCCGGCCGTCTTATGACGACGGCGCGTTCGTGTTCCACGCGCGCCTCAAAGAGATGTCAGCAATCAAGTAGGGGTCCGCATGGGCCGATGGCCTGCCAGGGCTGCGGGACTGTTCGAAATAGATACCGTGGCCCTGGAACACAAAGGGCAAAGAAGGAACATGGATGGGTTTTAGTCAGTACAAGTCTGACAGTCTCCTCCGCTCCGTCCAGAGTGGGGGGGGTCATTTGATGATTTCCTATCCGGAATAAAAAAATAAAAACAAAAAAAAAAAAGTGTAAGATTTACGCTGTTTGTTTACACTTTCATAAAACAGATAAATTATTCTTAAACACGGTTTTAAACTTTCACGGTTTAAAACTAAACTTATAATGTCACTTACGGGAAATCTTCCGTGATTAAGATTTTAAACTATCATGGTCACTAACATTGTTATCACTAGAAATCTCTCTATCTCTTGTTGGTGCTTGCAACAGCGCCGAAATATCGGGAACTCAAAGAAAACAATAAACATGGTAAATATCCCGTCTTCTTCCGTGATTGTTTAATATTTTCATGTGTGTTTATATGTGTCATCCCGCGATCCTGGCGCTTGCAACAACGTCGAAATAAACAATCACGGAAGATTTCCCGTAAGTGACAGGATAAGTTTAAAATATTCTTTTTGCTAATGTAAATCAAAGAAAATATAAAACCTACTCATTATTTACCAACAATCACAGAGCGAAATGAAAACATTAAACCTTCATAAAAGATTTCTCAGCGTGGGAAAATCAACAACAAATTAAGAAAATGACTAATCAGGTCACATTTGTTTACTAATGACCACGTCGGTTAACATGGAAAGTTTTGTAATATTACCGCGCTTGTATTATGAGGTTAATTTGTCAAACGAAAACAGCGGGAAGTCACATCGAGGTGATTTATCTTGGTACCGGTTAGTAACCAGCGTTGAGTTTCCTAATAAAACCTTGAAAAAACCAGAATGTTGAATGTTGTTTATGAATTGGGTGCAGATATTGGAGACAGAACGGCTGTGAGAACGGCTAAATGTGGGAAATTGAAATGCAACATGGCTTCTCTTCTCTCTATGCCACTTAGCACTGACCATCTTTCAGTTGATGATGATGATAACTGATAAGCAGTGATAACCTAGGGGTGGGGCCATCGGAATGCCAAGTCATAGGTCTAAATTTCGAACCCAAGACACGCAGCTCTAATTTTTCGGATTCATATGCTTATAGTATAATTATCACTTGCTTCGGTGAAGGAAAATATAGTCAGAAAACCAGCTGAGCATACCTGAGACATATATTTCGAGGTCATGTACAGCCAAGTCAGAGGCCTATGGGCGGCATAAAAACTCTGACACCAGGTTAGGCACTAATCACACGATAAAGAAAGAAGAAGTTGATGATGATGACGATGAGTTTATAGTTGGAATTTTAAACCTTATTATTACAGCCCGAAAATGTGAAAAGTCTAAAGTCTTAATTTTCATTTGTGAATGGACTGATGGACAAATGGGTTTTTTAGTTTGTTGGAGAGACATCAAACGAAAAGGAAACTGTTCAAAAGTTTTCGTTTCATTTTAGTAGTTTTGTTTTTTCTAAAAGCCAAAAAAATTGGGAGTTAATATGGTTCTTAAAACCATTAATTTAGTGATCATTTATTCTTGGCAACTTACGGACGCTATGATGACAGCAGGCGCAAGTGACATAGAATTGAAACCATCACTCGACATCTCGCCATAAACAATTCTCGAGAAGACACTTCGAGAAGTCTCACCATATTTTATGCTAGCAATTTAACAGCGTCCATATTATCATGAGACATGACAGGTTATAGTATTCTTCGTAACTGGACAGCGCGGCGCGCGTTGTGGCAATAAAATAAATGAAAGTGCAAAAGCTATCGGTGGCGACTTGTGAGTGGTGCTTGCGATACCTACTCTAGCTAGACTTTGTGGCGAACGCGCCTTCTCCAATTATGAATTTTCAGTTTAAGTATTACCTTCAATTACTAATAGATCCTATGCATTTTGAACGAGAACTTCTAAAAATAAATTTAAGGCTAGGAAAAATGCGACCCACGGATGCCCCTCAACTTAAAAGGAAAAATATACATATCCGTGATTCGACTTGTCGTACTGTATGGATCAGAATGCTGGGTTGTGAAAAAGACGGATGAAAAACGATTGCATGTAGCGGAAATGAGAATGTTGAGATGGATGTGTGGAGTGGCAAGAATGGATAAAGTAAGGAATAAGAATAAGAATAAGAATAATTTGATTTGGAATGAGTATATTAGAGGAAGTTTGAAAGTGGCGCCTGTTACAGAAAAATTGAAAGGAAGTCGTCTATCTTGGTATGGAAATGTAATGAGGAGGGATGAAACGCATGTCACTAAAAGAGTGATGGATATAAATGTGAGAGGGAGACCAATGACAAGATGGATGGATTGAGTGAGGAATGATATGAAAGAGAAAAGAGTAAATAATGCCGTGAGGTCTGACGGGGAGAATGGAAGAATAAAACGTGTTGTGCCGACCCAAGTAGAATGGGACAAGGGTAGGAAGATGATGATGATGATGACCAGCTTTCTGTATTTGGCGAATCACCAAAACAAGACGGTGGATAACAAGTCAGAGACTTTAATCAATTTGTTATGACACGTAAAACACCGGAATATTACCATATCACCGGCATATTTCCACTTACCTTTATTCATATTATCAAAGTTTATCGAACCAATAACATTTTAAAGCTAGTGACAGGTTTTCGATACGAGGTATCGGCCATTTTGACCTATGACACGTTCGGCGCCTATTAAGATGCAAATACTGCGTGATTACGTTTATATTTATATTTTTTTGATAACGCAGTATTCATTATATTGATGCTATTTGCATACCTGTTAATTAATAACACTCTCATAAAAATGATTGTTAAGCTATTGACCATGTCATTGGTCTTTTTATCAGTATAACAAAAGCAAACGAGATTTGAAATTTTAAAGTTTTTCAAATTTCTTTTTTTTTTTGAGAAAGTGACCCCTTTCTAAAAAAAAAGGAATTTGAAAAACTTTAAAATTAAACAAAAGTTGAAAGCAGGCCGGAGCCATTTATTATGGTTGCCGCCTACTTTCAACTTTTTTCTGCTTTTCACTTTTTCAGTCGGGTTTTTAATTTTTTTTATTTCCAAATTTCGCGGACGATTTAACTTTTCTTAATATGCGAGATTTTGTTTCGAATTGGTACTTTTTAATATACAACTAATGTATTTTATTATAATCACCTTTCAAAACGCTTTTTTTATACCTCACTCGACGGGTTTGGAAAAAAAATTTAATTTTAAAATATGGCGCCGCTATTGGGTCGGGTAAAAAAAAAAACTAAATCTCTTTAGTTCCATAGCGTACTTTTATAGTCTGACAACCAGTCGAGGGGTGTCGTATTACCCAGTACTAACTGCGTTGTAGAGGTCAGATAGGCAGTCTCTCCATGGAAAATAATAATAAAATGGGAAAAGGCTAGGCAGATGATGTAATTTTAGGATACCTTTACCTAATGTAGAATCGGTTACTAAAATTAGTCCAAAACGGCTACTGTTTAGATTTAATCATTTAAAAGTTTGTCTACAAAATCTACGAGACTTTTGAACGTATTCATCTTAATTTAGTTATAAAAATAGTTCGTGAACCATCGCCAATCTTCGTGTGGAGTCTGTCACCAATCGCTATAAATCTGCGCATGAGTTGTATTTCTATTATTTTACAGACCGCTTAAAATTGCGTGACGCTTGTTATATTTTTATCGATGATTATCTTTTACGAAAGTAATTTAATCTCAAACAGTTATTTTGAATAGGGAAACAGTGGCTCTGTGGTAAGCACCCCGATTTACGATTTTTAAAACGTGTGTTCGAGCCCAGATTTAATGTTAATTATTTCATTACTACTGCTCTCAACTCTAGACTGACTCGTTGGTCTAGTGATCACAAGTGCGACTGCTGAGCATGAGATCCTGGGTTCGATTCCCGCGTCGGGAAAAGTATTATTGGATTTTTCCATCAGAAATTTCTTAGTAGCAGCCACGGAGTCTGGATTTTTGCTCATTTGATGGCAATAGGCTCTCCCACGATTACATGGGACTTAAACATAACTGACGAAATGTGGGTGTACTTGTTAGGTTCACTTCTGCCTACCCTTCGGGAATTACAAGGCTGTTGTTGTATCGAGTTGTTCCATCATTAACATTATAGGTATTTCAAACTTTAAGAAAGCAGTTTAATATCAAACAATTATCGAAAACATACGTCATAATCACGGAATAATAAAGTGTCTATTAAGATGTCTGCTAGACCAATTTAAAGAGGAATCGAATTACTCACAATTTCTTTTGGTTAACTATCTCGACTTGTGTGGGCCAACAATTTAAATTTTACGATCTGTTAGTTCGATAAACTTTAATTTATAATACAACATAATATCGTTTAAAACACTGCTAATTTACTAAAATTCTTGAATAAGAGATTTATATAACTAAATGCCTACAACCTAATTAGTGAATACCAATTCGTTTTATAGTTTTTTTTTTTATAATGGCTGTTTCTGTTTCTATTACATTTTTTTCTAATTCAGGTCAGGTAGCCCACCTATCCGATCTGGTTCATAGATAAGGCCGATCTAAAACTATGACCTTGAGCTGGTCTAGCGAAGTATAGAGTTTCAATGGAATTAGAGACCAGCTTGAACTGGTTTGGTATCACTTAAGTGAATTCCGCCGTAAATCTAAATAAATCTAAATGTCTGTTTGTATTTTCAAAATAATAGATTTTTATTGAATGCATATGAAAGTATACATATTACGGTACTTATATCAAAAAAAACTTTTTTTTGTCTTTGTGTCTGTCTGTTTGTGCCCAAATAATCTCTGATCTCCGAAACGGCTGGAACGATTTTGATGGGACTTTTTACTATGAGATAGCTGATATTATAAGTATTAAATAAGGCTCCTTTTATTTAAATCTTAAAAAGTATTAGGGTTCCGTGCCAAAAAATTTAAACCCATGAAATGGTTAACAAAATTCGATTCAAATATGGAAGTAATATTTTTATAATTATTTTACGTTTTAGGCGGCTATATTTATCTATAAGTATTTATCTAAATTTAAAAAATTGTCATAAAACATAACCAGACACAGATACATTAGAAATTAAAGGCAGTCGTAAGTTCACGAGATTTTCATATAATTATAAATCACTATAACTAACGTATCCCTCGTTAGCTTTGGCACATGTTACGGACGCACGCGCACGTGGTTGTATCCGATTCTAGATCTACAGATAGAGATCCGCAGGAATATGCAAAAAAACGGGTGAAAAATTTTTCGTGACATTTAATTTTAGAAACAAAAAACGCGGGGTGAACCTCAAAACGCAACTATTTTTAAGCGCAACCATTTTGCTAACGCAACTAGCGCAACTATTTTTAATTTGGATTTGTGAGCGCAACTAATGGTTGTGCTTCGAGGAATGATTTAGTTGCGCTTAGTTGTCTTCAAAATAGTTGCGCTTTGAGGAATACCTCAAAAACGCTGGCGTCACGATTTGGACTGGTTTCTTACTGATTGGGCAAAGAAGACAAAATACAAAGAAAATTGTACAGATATGAGTTTTTTCATCACCGTTTATCCAGCAGTGACACAGAAAAGGATGATGAAAAAAACCTAATACGTCATTTTGAATACCATTCGTTTTCCAGCGTATCATAATTCCTTTCTTTTAAGAGGTAGGTACGTATATCGTTTCCACCAAATTGCCGTTTTTAAAGATAGGTACCTCATTTACACCCAATTGAGGATGTTATGTAGAGTATTACTAATTTAATTTAATGTTTTACCTGAGCCTGCACGGTGGATTATAGCCCATTCCCTCTCATAGAGAGGAGGCCTGCGTCCCAGCAGTGGGAACATTAATAGGCTGATTATGCTTTATGCTTATGTTTTACCTACGTAGTAACAATTAAAATATCAAAAACTCCATGCAATACTTTCTGTTAGGTATATTAAAACGAAGACTTAGGCCTACCGACAAACAAAATGAAGGAAGTAACTTTAAACATAATTTAATCCTTAAAATTAATAATAAAGGTGAGCCTAATTGATTAGGTACTAGGTGGGGTATCCTACTCGCTATTTTAATTACGAGGAAAATATGAAATAATGAACGATATTATTTACCTATATAGGTAACAAATCAAAAACCCAATTTGCCTATTTCTGCTCATGACAGCCGCAGCACTATTTTTAGATTTAGCCTTATTCTCTTGAATTTTGTTTAAATTAAATCCACACCGATCCTTTTTCTGATTTTTACTGTCATTATTTTATTTTATACTGTTTGTCTCTGCATTACCCAATGGTTGACTGGTAGAAAATGCCTATAGCATTAAGTCCGCCTCTGTACTTTGTGCTTGAAGTGTTAAATAAATAAATAAATATGACGAGGCCTAAAAATGTCAATTTTATTTAGGACCTACAGGTGGCTGACATACTTTTTTCTTATTTGCGACTTGGAGTTCCTTAGTAGGATTTACGAATCAGGTTTATTTTATTCCTCTCATTTTTTTTTATGGTACTGGAAATACTATAACTATAATAAGTAATATAAATATCACTACATAGTATAAAACAAAGTCGCTTCCCGCTGTCTGTCTGTCCCTATGTATGCTTAGATCTTTAAAACTACGCAACGGATTTTGATGATTTTTTTAATAGATAGAATGATTCAAGAGGAAGTTTTATATGTACATTGCACCCGTGCGAAGCCAGGGCGGGTCGCTAGTTTGTAAATAAAATTTAAAACTTGTCAAACTTAAGCCAATATCAGAGCCTTCTTAGCCAACAAAAATTCGCACTGCATGCTTCTTAAAACAGCAAGATTATTTCTGCAGTCCCCTTTATGGCACTATAACTTAAACAGTAAAACCTACGGAACCAAATTAGAATACTAGAACACACAAGACCGTTTATCTACCGCAGCTTCTCAGTCATAAGCTCATGACAGTATCTGCGAAACGGACAAAAGGTTAATGCCAAAAAAATAGAACACGGTTTAGTCGCGCTGAGAAATAACTATGGAGTTATATCTGATCTAAAGTTATGGGAGTGAATCTCCGGAAACAGATCGAAATTCTTTTTTAACTTAATTTTTTTTAAAGGTATCTAGCGATATGCCATAAATTGGAAAATATATACGAGTGTCATAACAAATTAGGTCAAAAGTTGAAATGACTTTAATGGCGTTTTAAATACATAATGTGAATCATCTGCATCTGAATCGATTTCCAAAGTCAATATGACACGAAATCGTGCTTCAAATAAATTTAAATGGACACTAGATGGGACTTTTTTATATGTAAATTTACCTTAACAAAAATATTATACATACAGTTGTACAAAGTGGGCCTTCTGTATACTTTTTTTTATTTTATTTTGTCGCACGGCCATCTCTGGCGCAGGGCGCTAAGCCAGTCTCAGACTTCCCGCGCACACGTATAGATGCGCGGGCGCTTCTAAAAGTGCGAAATTCGAAATAACGATCTTTTTGTACGAAAAAATGTGATACAAAGTTTCATAAATTAATTTATTTTATAAATCGGTGATGGTGATTATGTTATATTAAATTAGTGTGGTGTTTTTTTTTAATAGTGATTTATTGGAATTTTAAAGTTCAATATGAAAATTATTTTGTAAGTATTTTTTTTTCTTTTAGCTTATTAGTTTTATGATGTTAATCGAACTTGATTCGCGGGTAATTGTAGTTTTTTTTCCCTAAATTTAATAGATTTTGATATTGTTTTTTTATGAATATCGAAGTAAAATTATTGGTGTCTTAAGTTTATACATATAATAGCGTTACCTACTACACTATCTAAAATCATGTAAGCTAGTGCATGCATGCATGTAAGCTAGTGAGATACCTAAATGAAAACATTAAAATTAAAAAAAAAACAGTTTAAAACTAAACTTTACTGTCACATACGGGATATCTTCCGTGATTGTTCATTATTTTGAGCTCCTGATATTTCGACGCTGTTGCAAGCACCATGTTCGCGGAATGACGAGGGAGCTCAAAATAATGATTAATAACGAAAGATATCGTGTAAGTGACAGTATAAGTTTATCATTAAAATTACACATTTTTCTGCAAAACTAAACTTGTCCAAGTAGAGTATGACTCAGACTTACATCATAACTATAATATAATATTAATAACTATTTGCACGTAGACCATAATAATTACTGCTACGTGCAGACAGAATAAATGTCAAATTATTTCTGAAGCCTTTTTAGGCCATCTAGTCTAAATTACTAGAATAATCTAATATGGAGTTTAAAACTACTGAAGTCTCCATATATGGTAGACAAAAGAGCAGCATTTATTTAAGTGTTCATTAAGTTGAAATAATTAAACAGAATCAGACGTAAAGTGGTAAAATAGCCGAGATACCGTGGCCCTGGAACACAAAGGGCAAAGAAGGAACATGGATGGGTTTTAGTCAGTACAAGTTTGACACTCCCTTCCGCTCCGCCCAGAGTGGGGGGTCATTTGATGATTTCCCAACCGAAAAAAAAAAAAAAAAAAAAAAAAAGTGGTAAAATATTTCTTTTTTCAAAAGGCCATCCCAGACCATCTGCATTATCGTTATTATAACTGACCAAGATGATCTGGACTTTAAAAGATAATGTGACATCTGAGTTTGTTTTGGAAGTTTCGTCTCAGAGTAGTCAGATGCGAAACACCGTCCCCATCTCATATAAATTTGACGTGTAAAAGTGTTTTACAACTACAAAAATGTACAGGCTGGCAGGGACACCGTTGCAAAAACGAAACAATTTCGACGGCACGGTTGGCGCAGTGGCTGAGCGATTGACTCCTGCGCTTCGTGTCGCGGGTTCGATTCCCGCACGGAACAAATATTTGTATGGCCTACAGGTAGTTGTTCCGGGTCTGGCTGTTTGTGTATGTGAATTTAAATGTTTGTAAACGCATCCACGATACAGGAGAAATTCCTAGTGTGGGGCAAAGTTTAAAAAAAAAAAAATAACCACGTATTCAGTACATCATTCTACACCCATTTAAAAAAAAATCATCGGTTATTTATGCGTCATCCTGTATATAAATTATTATTTAACCTGAATTTGATTACGTTGATCAAAAACGTTGCTCAGCTGATATCGTATTAGATATAGATTTCTACAACAGTTTCATTAATTGAAATTATTTCTCAATTTTATGTTTTTATTACGATATGTTTGTCTTATACTTTGAGTACTGAGTTGATAAAAAAATATTAAAAAGTATGGACACGATAAACCAATATCATCAAATATACGTGAAAATTACGGTGGAAATATAGTACAAAAATATACAATTAAATATTCCCAAAAAAAAAACCAAACTTTATGACACGATTTCGTGTCTAGCGACAAAAGAAAGAAATTCATGTGTTTGCTAAGAAAGTCGACCGGCGTTTCGCTATCTTATTGTTTAAGAAAAATACGCCAAGTACTGATTTGATAAAAAAATATTAAAAGTATGGACACGATAAACCAATATCATCAAATATACGTGAAAAATACGGTGGAAATATAGTACAAAAATATACAACTAAATATTCCCAAAAAAAAAAAACAAAACATTATGACACGATTTCGTGTCTAGTGACAAAAGAAATAAATTAATGTGTTTGCTAATAAAGTCGACCGGCGTTCAAGAAAAATACATAGCCAATAATCCTACTTATACGAGTATGTATGTTACGAATATGTTTGTATAATAATAACTAACAACGATAATTAAAAAAAAAAAACAAATTCAAATTTTGTATTCCAATTTATAAATTATTCAAAATCATTCAGTCAGCTGTTGTATTATACAATTTAAAATACCCATAGTCTATGATAACACGTTACTTAAATAAAACAATACAAGTGCACTCTTCACAAACACTGGAATAGTGTTACGCTGACCTCTATGAAAGTGTAAATCAATGCTAAGCCATACAACCGCATAACTTCTACTTTATCTTGGTTTTATCGCTATACTTCGGTTTTGTGGAACTGGAAGACCGTACCAAACACAGATAATAAAAAACTGACTGATTTTGTTTAAAAATTGTATGTATAGTTTTGTTAATTATTATAATGTGTCGGACAATGTGTTATTGAGTTTTTCCATCAAGTATCTTTCAGATTCAGATTTGTGTCCAATTGATGGCAATAGGCTCGCCTCATTTTACACGGGATTTATACACTGACTAGCGTCCCGCCCTGGCTTTGCATGGGTACTATATACATATAAACCTTCCTCTTGAATCACTTTATCTATTGCTTAAAACTGAATTAAATTCCGTTACGTAGTTTAAAAGATCTAAACGTACAGACAGCGGGAGCGACTCTGTTATCCTATGTAAAGATGATGTGATTTACAAATACCTCTGCCTAACCGTTCGGGGAATACAGGCGTAATGTTATGTTATGTTACGTTATGTTATGTGATGATTCACTCCGAAGATCGCTAACTCCGACATTTTGATACGAAAGCCAGTTCAAGAATGTATCACTTCTCTATCTATTACATAAATATTAAAAAAAAAAACAATAAATGGTATTCTAAGGGCCCCTCATTGCTATTAAATAAAAAAAAGAACAAGAAAGCCATAGATTCTCTTCATTATACAAATGTTTGCACGGCCATGAACATGACCGGCAGATCGTAAATATAAATAAACAAAGTGACTCATACCACTTTAGAGTAATTCACGGAGTCGAATAAAATCTGTTTCATTGATCTGTATTAATCATAATGTGAAGACAGAATTAGCATTAGACAGAACATTGCAATGCAGTTTTTCCTACCTACTACCTTCGTGTATTTTTTCACGACTCTACCCACCTACTTACCTACATACCCCTACCTAATCCTATCCCTCCTATCCTAATCTCCGCATGCAAAATACGCGCTTTGACGTGGAGTTGCGGACACCAGCCCGTTATACAATACAATACTCCTTCAGAAATCTTCCCTGGCGTATGTAGAACAACTGTGCAAAATTTCATCAAAATCGGTTCAGTAGTTTAGGAATCTATAGATTTCGAACAGACGAACAGACGTACAGATGAACAGAGGACATTGCTTTTTATGTATAGATTTAAGGAATTTCTGGTTGATTTATTTCTGTTAATTATTTTTGAGACTACTACAAGGTCAAATTAACTGGCGTACAGATGGGCACAGTCAGCCACGACGGTTTGCTTTATATTTTCTATCTATAGTTTTAGAAGAAAAAAATATTTCGTCACTTTCCTATACCCACGGTAGTAGTAGTCAATCAGAAATAAAATATTTTATTATAAATGAAAATCTGTTATTTACGTTCCGTTAAAATGTCCCTTGGTAAAGACGCGATTGTCGCGAACATATGAAGTGTTAGTGTGTATGTTGATGGATGGAGAAGAAGAGGAAGACCAAGGAAACTATGGATGGATTGTATTAGGAATGATATGAAAGAAAAAGGAGTAAATGATTGCGTGACGGTTGACAGGGGTGAATGGAAGAAAAAAACGAGTTGCGCCGATCCCAAGTAACATGGGACAAGAGCTGGAAGATTATGTCGCGACCATTTATGACTTATTTGCAAAGAACATTTAGAATAGAATAATATTTATTTGCTTAAAAACATGGTATAAAAGATGGTAAAAACAAAAAAAGAAAGAGTTGTTGCTTAACAGTAATAAGCGTGCAAAATTTTCATGAGTATATTTAACATTTATTGTCAAAGAAGTCTTTGACACTATAAAAACTGTGCCTACACAACTTAAACAAAAAATCTTTCTGAAATGATCGGCTTGAGGAGCATGAATAAATTACCAATCAATCAATCATTTTATTGTCAGGCAACTGAGGCCCATAGATAAAATAACACAAAATAATCTTATAAAATAATAAACTAATACATATAAAAAGCTTATTTAACATACCTACCTTTTTTATTTTTGATTGAAATTATGAAATAAAGATTTATTTACTATTCAAGCGTCAATCAATCAATATAAATGCATTACGAGACGAATAAAACAATTTGCATTGAATAGTAATTAGTATTCGACGACACAAAGCACAATTATAATATTTGCATAAAAAGCATATTTTGATTTAAAATTGCATGCAAATTGCAAGTCATTTCTGGGATGCATGTTGCGTTCTGCAAAGCAGTCGATTGTTTTATTTATTTTAAGTCGTAAAAGTCCTTATTCTATAAAATAAAAATGGTAAACACAATGCTCAATACTGCACATATTAAATAATAAACACTGTTCATGTGCTTTTCTCTTATCTTATTGAATGGATAACACTGAGTCCTGACTGCATAAGAATTGCCTACAACTGTGATTTATAAACGCCTAACCGAAGCACTGTAATGTACTACTTGAAGTATTTATTACTGAGTTCACTATACGTTTCATAATCTTATAACCTAAAATAACTTGAGGAAAAACTAGGCCTAAAATCGCCCGTATTAATAAATCTCGCAATAATAATAAATCAGAATTTATGTTAGAAAAATTATGGCTTTATGATTTTTGGTAACATACAATATTATGTTTTATCTATTCAATATCTGAGTAATAACAAAATTACACTTTGAAACTAGTAATCCACTCTCAGAGAAGTGCTTGATAGATTAAAACCCAATAACCCTTTGCCCGGTCTGAGAATCAGACCCAGGATCTCGCGTTCAATAGTAGCTACCACTAGACTAACGTGGGAATCATGACTCATTTACATTAGGTCGTTTTGACCGATTCGGTTACAGCCCGTATTCGGTCACGGACTAGTGTAAACGCCTTTTCGTTTAGCCGTATTCGACCAAAGCCCGTATTCGGTCACCAACTAGGGTAAACAGGTTTATGGTTAACCGTATTCGGCCACAGACCGTTTTCGGTCACTGAACACGGCTGATTTGTTATATCGCACACAGTTAAAATTGCTTGTCGTAACTCAATATGTCAGTCCACGATGGTGCTTTCAACACGAGTGTACACAGTTCGGCTGAATGCGGTCACCGAATCCGGTAAATCGACAACTTAAACGAATACGGCCGCCGTATTCGGTGACCGACTTAATGTAAACAGCACAATTCGATGAATCAATTCTGTTAAACGCGGTCGCCGCATTCGGTGGCCGACTTAATGTAAACGCGCCTTTAGTCGGGGTATTACACGTTTATACGAATTTAGACTCGCATGACATAACCGATAATCCTCCAAACCGGTCCAAACATAATAAAATTACGAAAGCAAAACAATCTTAAGGTGACGCCAATTTTCTTCTTTTACACCCTGACACATAATTCGTGATACTTGCCAAATTTTATACTGACGCCGATGTATGTAAGAAGGAGCTAAAATTGTTTGTGTTACATTAAAATCTCCTGAACTTCAGGATTTACGTGACAAGATGCAATAGAAGACTTAAAGTTAAGTCGGACATACGGCCCTGAAGTTCGTTGAACTTGCAAGATAATTTTATCTTAGGTGTAGGTATTATTTTCGTCTTGTGTAATAATGTGGTGATCGATACTGTGCACATACCCAGGTAAATTAACGTAATTTGTTTGATATAAATTAAGAGTAGTTTCCCTCTGTCTGGCAATATTATTTAATTCAAGGGACATCCTTGCATTAAAATAGTCTCCGCGACTGACATCACTTTAAATATTTTTTTTAATAACCTACTTAAAAAAAGAAATGTCAATTGTTGTAAATAGATAGATTATATTTGTTAAATGTAGACAACCATTTTACGATTGAGCTGACATACTACGTCAATTTACCGTATGTCTATATATCTATTGTAGACGAAGCGGTTGTGAAATTTCTATTTAGTTTGCATTCCTAGTTAGTTAGTAGTAGGCCTATATAAGTCAAGCCTAGACTTTCCTTGCTCATACCTTCTGTTCCATAACACAACACCACGCCTGTAATCCCTGAAGGCTTAGGTAGAGGTGTACCTTATAGTACACCCACTTTTCGCCAGTTATGTTTAAGTCCCATGCAATAGGGGGCGAGCCTATTGTCATCAACCGGGCACAAATGCAGACTCCGTGGCTGCTACTGAGAAAAATTCCTGATGGAAAAACCCAATAACAATTTGCCTGACCTGGGAATCAAATCCCAACTTATGCACAGCTATCGCGAAAACAGTAATGATCTAACTCATCCCTGAATGATGACGTAGACATCTTTAATATTCATAATTTCACCACTTTCAATCCGACATTCTTTGATTCCAAACTTAACCTTTGTCAGCCAATGTATTTTAAAAATCAAAGCCGCCTACAAGTACTCTTAAGCAAGTTCCTTTAGTCCCAAAATGGGCAATTTCAGCAGATTTTTTACTACCCTCAGCCAGTGCTTGTTGAGGAAATTTTAAAGGACGTAAACGAAAACCAGTAAGTCTTTACCGTTTTTAAATCGCTTTTCTTAACTTTGTAGGCTCGTAAAATTCGAGTTTAACTATAATTTGTTTGGGTAGTGAATAAAATTTGTTGTTTGTTTTGTATTAAATTGTTCCTTGGGACGAAGATGTGGGTCTTTATGACGTCATATGTTTTAGTGTTCGTTTAATTACTATGAAGGTCTAAGATGAATACATTGGGTCCTTACTTTATCTCCTTAAAACTCGCTATCGTCAACAATGTTGGCTCTTTACACTGGTCCCACTCATTTCGGACCCGCGGGATGGTTTACTAATTTATTACTTTAATTTTATTTTCTGTTTTCGATTGACCCTTCTGTTACAATTAAAAAAAAATTTCATCGAATTTCAAATTTAAAGTAAGTGTTAAGAGTCATTGATCTCTTTCATCATCTGCCTAGCCTTTTCCCAACTATGTTAGGGTCGGCTTCCAGTCTAATCGGATGCAACTGAATACCCGTATTTTACATGGAGCGACTGCCTATCTGACCTTCACAACCCAGTTAGTACTAGGTAATGCGATACCCCTTGGTAAGACTAGTTGTCAGACTTTTTGAGACACTGACTACCTGAAACGACTGTCAAAGATCTACAAATGACAGCCGAGACCAACGGCTTAACGTGCTTTCGGAGAAACGAAGAAAACTCGGTATGTAATGGGTGGTCACCCATCCACAGACCAATCTAGGCAAACCCGGCTTAACCTAAAGATCGATCCGAGCGGCTGTTATTATTTAGCCACGACCTCCTCTTTAAATTATTGACCTCTTTACTGGGAGTATAATTGAGAATTTAAAAAAATGCAGTGGTCTATTACCCGCGCGTATTATTTATTTCTGTTATAATGTATTTCCTTACACTTATTATTAGAATTTATATATTAAAGGAAAACTACGTACTCCAACTATGTGGAAAAACCAGCCGGACAATTTTTTCCCAGGTCAAACTACTTATAGGTATAGTACGGAGAATGATAAATGGTCAATATGCGATAAAATGAAATCATAATAAAACCTATCACGCGCACCCGGGGAAAACTAAGAATAGAAAACAACTAATATAATATTACTAGCTGTTGCTCGCGACCTTCGTCCACGTGAAATGATTACAAAATATTGCTTCCCTATTTGAATCGGATTTTATTAACAGTTTCAAGGGTTTTTATAAGTCCCGTCAAAATCGGTCCAGATGTGTCGGAGATTAGCTGGAACACACAGAGAGACAGACAGACAACAATTAAAAATAAAACATGTTTTTTTTTATTATAAGGAAGCACTGGTATGTTTATAGAGTTGCTAAATGTCACAATAAAATGCTTAATAAAAAGTATAAGTAGGTACATACATTACATAGTTTCATATGCATTCAGTAAAAATCTTTTATTTTGAAATTACAAAGAGACACTTCAATTTTATTAATTTGTATAGATAACGAAAATTTCAAATAAATGTATGGGCTTTTACTACTCAAACCAAGTAACCATTATTTATATTTTTAGAAAACCCTTTATAATAATTGACGGCACGGTTGGCGCAGTGGCTGAGCGATTGGCTGTTGCGCTGCGTGTTGCGGGATCCCCACACGAAACAAATATTTGTATGATATAACGCGCCCACGATACAGGAGAAATGTTTTTTTGGGGCAACGTTTTTATAAGAAAAAAAAAATTAAAAAAAAAAAACTAAGAGATAGACTGCAAATAAATATTAATATCAGATTCCCTACTTTGTATTAATCAATGAAACACTCAACCCTGTAACGTGACCTTGTAACTGTCCGATTACAGAGAAGCAGACACATCTTATTGAGATAAGAAACGTCATTGGAACTCACGCTTGCTCAGTACTCGCCGAGTATTGGCGATTACAGATTTATCTAGTCCAGTTTTCCCTACGTTCATTTTCTTCACCGTAAATCAGTTGTTCGAAAAACATTATTTATTTGTTCTGTCACTGTTTTAAGCATTCACGGCTTATAACTAAACTTCGTGATAACTTCCGTGGTGACTGATGTCAGTCATCCCGCGATCATGGCACTTGCAACTTCATCGAAATATCAGGAACTCAGAGCAATTGATAATCACGGAAGATATCCCGTAAGTAACAGTGTAACTTTAATAACCTACTCCTTCTATGTTTCGACATCCTAGTATAAAAAAGTCTGTCTGTGTGACTTTTTAGTTACACGATAATTTAGAGAATCTATTAAAATTCCCACTGCTGGGACTCAGGCCTCATCTCTGAAAGGATGTGGGCCATAATCCACTCCGCATGTACAATATTCAACTAAGATAAAGGCACAGAGAGCAGCGATACCCTGTGGTGTAACCGTCGGACTGGCAAGTCATAAGGTCACGAGTTCAAACCCAAGCCACGTACTTCTGATTTTTCGAATTTATGTCCGTATTGTATAATTATCATTGGCTTCGGCGAAGGAAAACATCGTGAGGAAACCAAACATGCCTGAGAGATATTTCTCGACTGCATGTACAGCCAAGATAGAGGCCCACGGGCGGCATAAAAACTCTGACTAACCACTCGAAAAAGAAAGAACGGCACAGACGTATTGATTTCAATGTTTTGACATGTCAGTTAATGGCGGCTGGCAAATCAAAGACAAAACTATAAACTTCTTTATTATTGGCTCGCGCCACCTTATCACACCGGATCTCTATTGATTGATACATCATAAAAATAATATAATTAGGCACTCATTAGAAAATAATATCATCATAGCTGTTCAAAAGATAAATTTTATAATGTGACCTTTTCACGCGTAAAAAGAAGCAATAAATATTTAAGCACTATTATTTTTATCGTCAGTTTATCATGACAATTTATAGAATAATATTAAGACAAACAAAGTAAATCTTCTAATTAATGTACTTCTTCATTTATTATAAAAAAGACGAGGCTCAAAATAGGCCAGAATGACTTTGACCGCAACTTTTATAAACTTTTTCGGTTTTTGATCTTTAGCCTTATTTCTTATAAACGACCACATTTTCGGGCGAGAATCACCATGTGTAGTTGGCAAATTATAATAACATTTAGTGACACAGAAATTCTCAATTTAGTTTTAGTATCCACCATATGGGATTCCCGGAGTTTATTGCCGGAGACATTCTTGCACATTACAGTGGATCTGATGACATTATTAGTATGAGACCGTGTGGAGTAATGCTAGCTAAAATTAGGCTGTAAATATCCTGGCCACGGGAATTCTGTTACCACAAAAAAAAATGGTGACCTTTCTCTACTGTTGATTATGATAAAGAACTTAAATGATCAATCACACTATGACAGTAACATTCTCCTGCGTCTACAACTAATAGTCGTAATACTTGAGAATTTTCTGTCAAGTTAGGTGATGTTTGAATGTCATTTTGACAGCCAGGACCTAACTGCACTTAGGCAGTGTCGTAGTTGGGGAAGAAGCTAATAGCCAGCGAGGTCGGCATTTGGGGTACCCTATTCGTGGTATTTTGACGCCACGGCTGGCGCAGTAACTAAGTGATTGGCTACTGCGCTGCGTGTCGCGGATTCGATTCTCGCACGGACCATTATTTGTAAGGCCAACAGGTACCTAGTTGTTCCGGTCTAGCTGTTTTTGTATGTGAGTTTAAATGTTTTAAACGCACCCACGGTACAGGAAAAATTCCTATAGCAGGGCACAGTTAAAAAAAAAATACTGGCGACTCTCTTTAGCAGTGAGTCTCACGACTAGTTTTTCGCGTAACACCGAACATTTCCAATATCGCTCGTGTTGACACCTATGAATGTTACCTGTATGAAACGTGACTAAAATCTCCCTTTTGATGCCAATGTAAAGTTCACAGAATATTGGAATAGCAATGGAGTTAAGATATATTTTTGACCCCGTTGTACAGTAGAGACCATAAGTGCAGTAGCAGTTTCACAAAACGATCGCATCAAAACAAGTCGTACTTACGACCTTTTTCCATAACAAATATTTTGCACACATACACGATCTCGTATATCGCTCTCTTTCATAATTATCTAGTCAGAAAGAGTGCGATATAATGATCATTTGCCTTAGTGACAAGCCTGTCATGTCGCGACGGAGTATTAAGTTAGTGATATTTAATTTCAAACAAACAATTATGTGTCTATCTGGCTTAGCGGTTAACGCTATAGATAAAATGTCTCGCACTGTATACTCTGCGTTCGAACCCAAGTGACATTACTCTTTTTGTGTTTTAATTATAAATGATACGTTAGACCCGATGAGATTTGTTTTTCTAAATATTAGTTGGAACTTATTATTAACAAAAAAGATGAAGGTGAATGTGAAACAAAATAAACTTCTGGATTGAACAAAGTAGTTAGTTATGACGTTGTTAGTTGGTGAACTTTGTTTCGAGCGTTTGTGTTATTATTACGATTAGCGTATTGTTTGATTGTCTTTATTCAAGATGCAAGCTAATATTAGTATTGATGACAGGGCAAATATTGTCACTTTGCGTAAAAATGGGCTTAATATTTCTCAAATTTCAACTGAAACTGGCTTAAAATGTGTAAGTTATTTTTAAAAATTATAATTATTATGATGATAGTTGTGGTGTGTGATTTTCTTATTATTAAATAAATTGCTAGTTGCAAGTGTGTAATCATATTTTGTTTTTTTTTAGAAATTCTGTTAGCCGTTCGGTAAAGAGGTTTGAGGAAGAAGGTAGTCTGAAGAGTCGTCTAAGAAGTGAAAGGCCGCCGCTTATTAACCCGACTCAGCGACGTTTTATGGTGGAAGAATATGAAACAAATGGTTTCATTCCAACTATAATGTTTGCAGAGCAATTGGATACTACATTACAGACTGTTCGCCATGCATTCCATGCTGAAGGTTTACATCATCGGAAGCCAGCTAAAAACCATTTTTGACACAAAAACACAGGGAGGAAAGACAACGTTTTGCTCGAGATTATTTAGATTTTAACTGGGAGGTGACCGTATTTTCTGACGAGAAGACTTCAAAGTCTTGCCACAAGGAAGACTTAATTTATGGCGAAAAAATAATAATACTTAATTTAATAAGTAGACCGGGTAACTAAATATTTAGTAATATTAACATAACCGTAAATAAAAAAATAAAAAATTAAGAAATAAATTTTAAATTTAATGATCTTAAATTGGGGTTTAGTTTCAATATTCTTTTCGTCAAGAAAATGAACACTTAAGCTATAACCTCAATACATTCAATGTGACGTTACATTAAAAAAACACGTTCATAAAGTCTAACTCATATATTAGTATTCAATTAACTCTGCTGAATACTGATACCTATAATAAGCGGGTATCAACAATTATATTTGTGTTATTAGAATATCCTTTCCGTGTTATGTTATTCTTATTATGAATTGACTAAGTGGGTATACAACAAAAAATCTTATGAACGGTGATAAGAGAACTTTTTTTTGCCTAGATAGGAATGTGACGTCACATTCTCATAAAAGTTTGTTAATTTTATAAATAAATAAAACGAATAAACATTTTTGTTATCATTCAGCATGATTTTTTTATTTCCACCTTCCAACACCGAAATCATAAAATAAAAATCATTTAATGAGGTTAAATAATAATACAATAACTACCTAATATTTAACTTCTTATAAAAAATAAATAATAAGCATAACTATATCATAAATAAACATAAATACCTAACGACTTTCTGCTTAAAATACAAATATAATTAAGGTTTCAAAGAAACAAAAAACAGCCACACATTGTAATAACATGGATTCGAACTTGGACTTCATTGATCGTGAACCCATGCTCAGCCCAAACAGCTACCAACTCATGTTAATACTACGCGAATTTTAACAATGCAATGGTAAGAACAGGTCATCACTATGATGTGTATTCTAAATGCAACAGAAATATAATGCTATTTCGCGTAGTGTGACGACAGTTCATTAGTGTGTGTTATGTGTAGAATGTTGAGACATCACTCATACACGCACACGCACACACACTGCTGTATCGCGCTCGCACAGTTCATAGCAATGTAATCTTTAGCATGGTGCTGCACTTTTGAGGTCTACTGTACCTAATGCCCTATGCTGCATCTGTTGAGTTGGCGTATTTGAAATAATATAGGTGATGTGTTTGTAATTGTTATCTTGTTCTTAGTGTGCCTAACCTGGTGTCAGAGTTTTTATGCCGCCTGGACTTGGCTTTACATGCCGTCAAGAAATATCTCTCAGGCATGCTTATTTCATCACGATGGATGTTTTCCTTCACCGAAGCAAGTGATAATTATAAAATACTCACAACATGAATCCGAAAAATTTATCATCTTGGGTTCGAACTCGAGACCTATGACTTAGCAGTCCGATGATTACACCACTAGACTATAACTGCTGTGTTTTTAGTGAAAAGCTATTTTTGAGCCGTGATTAATACTAAAGACAGTATTTAGTCAAAGAAAAATACTGCTGTTGTTAATTCTCACCCATAATTTGTGGATCATTCTCACTAGTTCCATCAGCAATTAGTTCCATGGAACTAGTGAGATTTTTTTTCTCAGTAGTTCCATGAAGTTTGATAATGGAACAAATAAAACAAAACTTAATCGAACTTGTCTCACTAGTTCCACTGTTAATAAACAATACACCATTCGACAAAAACATAGGGTTTGGTTTATTAACAATCAAAGACTTGCAAAATCCCCGTCACTGGAATTGAAATGTTTATTTCTTACACATAAACTACACACACTGTCTATTTCAATTTACTTTGATATCATACTACTTCCTATTTCCAACCAACTACAATCTAAATAGAAACCAGCTGAGTTAAGGCTACTGCAATCCAATCTAGCATAAATTCTGGTCATGTCAAGCTTAAGATAACAATAGTTTAAGTACTTAAATGTCCACTAGATACCATTTACTTGTTTCCTTTAAGGCTTACTGACCACTTGTACGCTGCATCGAACCGACGCAAATATTGGCCAATTAGATTGCTTAGTTATCCATTTTATTATCCTCCCAATTTATTTTGGTTCGGCGCTGCATATCTTCTTTTTCCATGACTATTCTTCATCTAGATCTCTCCAACTTTCAAGTGAATCGGTATCTTCTAGGCAAGCGTGCTCCACCCTAGGCTGCGTCATCGCTTCACATCAGGCGAGTTGTGACCAAACGCGGCTTGCGTATTTAGGATTAAAAAAACCTTTTCCTATCTTTTACTCGTCATCTCATCACCTGCTTACCTAGTAATCCAAGACTTTCAAAATAACACGAGTTTACATCACCATTTTCTGATTTCCTCTTTTTTCCGGCAACTAGTCTTACCAGACGCAGCTGAATACTAATAGGTACTCAGAACGACTGCCTATCTGACCTCCACATAACGCGATACCCTTTGGTAAGACTGATTATAATGACAAACGTTGCTTCGAGGATCGACTCGTGAGACTGTTATTATTTAGCCACGAGCTCTAGTAGCCACGAATTGGTATTTTCGTGCCTGGCACACCACTGGTCGATAGACGACGATTGTCTAGATGTAGTACTTCTATATTAAAGACGCAAATAGCTTTGCAATATGTAAATGCCCATTGAAGCCTGAGCATAGTGCCAGGTGTCAATAAATTCATACTGTATAAAGCGCGGGTAACTGTCTATCCATGGAATAAAAGGCTCCAAGTTTCTCTCATGAATACTATAATGCTAATTGGTTATCACAGAGAATGGAGACAATCATCTGCCTAGCCTTTTCCCAAATATGTAGGGGTCGGCTTCCAGTCTAATCGGATGTAGCTGAATACCAGTATTTTACATGGAGAGACTGCCTATCTGACCTCCTCAACCTAGTTTATATGGTACCCTTTGTTAAGACTGGTTGTCGGACTTTCGGGCTATTTTATTATTGTAATTTTTTATTACACAATTTCGGCAACTAAAAAATTAAAATATTTCGGTAAATAGATATTTAAACACACCTCCTGCTGTTTCTAATTGACTCCGTGCTCTGTGCATAACTATCATAAAAAAATATACAAAAAACATGCCCAGTTAGTAAAATAGTCAATGTCATATTTAAAAATACGTTTGTCACTTAAAAAGTACTTTCTACTTTCCTCAAATCCTAAATTCACGCAGAGATAAGATAGACTTTGGCGGTCATAAAACCTGCTTTTGTAGATGTTAATCATACAACAGTAAGAGGTACGTGTGTTGTCAATTAGACCCCCATAAACACATAGCGGAGAACAGTTAGACAACAACTTTGTAGTTTGTCATACAATACCATTGATGGCTTCATTTTACTGTTTGCCTATTTCTTATCTTGGCTCCATTGATAGTCCATATTTACTCATTTATAAGGTATCTTTTGGGTTCTTTTTGTTTTACAGACTTAATCTAGCCTCTTTGACTTAATTAGATGTACTCAAAATAGTCTTTCATCATAAAATTTACAAGTTACCACATCATTTATGGTTTTATCGAAAAATTTGCCGTCTGAACTCGGTGACCTATGGAATATCATAAGTAAACATACCGCATACAGTTGCCACTAATCACATTAATTTTATGTTTATGAATATAAACATAACATCACGCCTGTAATCCCTAAAGGGTTCGGCAGAGGTGTAACTAATAGTACACCCACATTTCGCCAGTTATGTTTAAGTCCCATGTAATAGAGGGAGAGCCTATTGCCATCAACCGGGCACCAATCCAGACTCTGTCGCTGTCACTGGGAAATTCCCGATGGAAAACCCAATAACATTTTGCCCGACCCGGCAATCGAATCCAGGACCTGGTCTTGAGTTCGATTACCGGGTCAGCAGTCGCACTTGCGAGGCCAATACATAAACTCACCCCTTTTTCCCATGGGGTAAGCAGAAACAGAACGCCAACTGCAACGATCCTTACTCCTTTCACCTCGTTAACGTTCATACATCTCTCGGTCATACTTCAATCTTTAACAGAATATAGAAAGTTAAAAACATTAAGGTAGGTTATCATCGAAATTGTTATCAAGTCTATATGAATCAAAATAGATAGGAAAACGCTTATCTACGTAAGGAAACGGATAGTCGATCATGTCTGCGAAAATCAGGTTACTTCAGTGCAATTACCTCTAAGACATGCTAATCACTAGTGTAATCGGGGTCTAAATGATTAGTTATACTATGTTATTACATATTGACCTCCTTTTTATCAGCGCGACTCATGTTTTTCGCTAAGTTTACCTATAAAATTGTGAACGATTAGTTAGATTTCGTCAGTACTTACGTATAGACAGCTGGTTATTGAGAGTACCTACTATACAGCATGTATTAGTAATGTGTGATCATATCTGAGGTAAACACAATTAAACTGAACAGCTTTCTCCATGGAATCAAAATCGTTTTTTTTATTTTATCAGCTTATTCTATCCTGGCTTTCTAGTTTTGTTTATCATTTGCCTTCTCCGATCCATCCGTTAAGAATGCGCCCAGATCGTCACGCCAGCGTTTCTGCCTCGGTAACGAACGGCCGTCTCCAAGCATTTTTTTGTAGATGGTATTGAAAGTAATCTAGACGTCAACTTTCCTGAGTCATCATCATCTGCCTGCGAGGTTGAGAGGCAGCCGGCATTTTTGCCATACGTGAGGGGAGTGACAGATAAGGTTGCCAACATTCTTCGGAAATACGCCGTAAAGACTATCTTCACTCCTTTCAAAAAAGTGTCTCAGATGCTGCGTTCGCCGAAGGATAATTTTCCACTGGAAAAGCCCGGTGTTTACAAAGTGGACTGCAGTTGCGGCAAGTCTTACATCGGTCAGACGAAACGTACGGTGGCTTGTCGAATATCGGAACATATCAGGGCGGTGAAGAACAACGACACCCAAAAATCAGCCATAGCTCAGCATCTCCTGGAATCAGGATCGAACCACTGGATTGAGTTACACAACCCTCAGGTCATCTCGACAGAACGCCACTATATCCCTAGACTCGTTAAAGAAGCTATTGAAATCACCAAATATAAGAACTTCAATCGGGAGGATGGGTTTCAACTGTCGAAAGCCTGGAAACCAGTGGTCCAGCTGTGTAAAAAGCGGAATAGTGCCGAAAAAAGTTCGCGAGCAGACACAGTGAGTTTCGTGTGTCGGGAACAGAATCGAGTTGTGAGTGACAGTGGTAGCGGTACTGAGTGCAAAAAACGAACAAGAAAGAGGGTAGACCGATTTGTCTGCTCATAAACACCCACCCGCAATAACTTCAGTTTATCCGTGATCATGGTGCTTGCAACAGCGCCGAAATATCGGGAACTCAAAGAAAACAATAAACATGGTAAATATCCCGTCTTCTAGTTATAATAATCATCTGCCTAGCCTTTTCCCAACTATGTTGGGGTCGGCTTTTAGTCTAAGGGAATATAGCCGACTAACAGTATTTCACATGAAGCGACTGCCTAGATCTGATCTCAAATTTTTAGAAAAATTATATCAATTATCGTTCTACTGACATCGGAAACCCCCTATTTAAAGATTCCGATTGGCCTAATTCTAAGCTCAATCGCCATAGGTACACAGATGACAACCCAAAACGACAAATTATACTGCTGACTGATTAGTAAACATTTACTACTCACTGCGTCAATATTAGCTAACCTCAATAATTGATCAAAAATGAGTCCAAGCGGTACGTTAAACTCCAAATCTCTTTGGTGGAGATACATGTTGAACTGTGGCAAGCATGGGCCATTGCGTACACGCAATTGCTCCCGTGGGAGCCATTATAAACGGTAGGGAGCATACAATTGATAATAACCACCTACATTCAGAGTCCGGAAATAATTTCAACCCGACATGTTAACTTTTACTCGGCAGCCATAATTAAAAAAAAAAACAAATTCAAATAAAAGGCCTGAACTGCGTGATATTCAGTGATAATAATCCAAGATATAAGTTTTTAAACTGAAATGGTCACTAACATTATCAATAATACTGAAAACGGGATTTTTACCATGTTTATTTTGAGTTCCCGAAAATTCGGCGCTGTTGCAAGCAGCATGATCACGGATACACACAAACAGACAGACACAAACACTGACGAACTGTCAGACTAATTGCAGACAGTAAACATGGTAAATATCCCGTTTTCAGTGTTAATGATAATGATCTAAGATATGCAAAAGTCTTGTTGATGTTTATCCTGTAGAAAGTCCTAGTAAAATAACAAGAAATTTGAAAGCAGTTGCGCTGGACTAGGCTCTCAGATCTTCACATATACTAAAACGTGACCCGAAACAATGGAAACATTAAGCCTGTAAGAAATGCCGACAAACGTCCGTCAGCGTCAAGTCTCGACAAATCATAAGAAAAACATTGTACTGTTTACCTTACAACATGTATTAAAGAGAAACCGACTGGTCTCCGAAACTCTCCGAACGGGTTCGGTTTCGGCTTTTACAAAAACATGCGAGTACTGTTGTTTTATGCAAATTCAGGGGAGTCGAATCAGGTCTCTTATCCCGTAAATGGTGTGGTCCTCGTCACTTTTAAGGAACGGTTAAAAGCCTGTTCGAAGGTACATATTATCTTAACTACAAATTGAAGGTGTAAGACGTGAGATATTATAAAATATCAGAATTAAAGGCGCGTATAGCTAAGGAATGAAATTGCTTGCCAGAAAAAAAAAAATAAGGAAAATTGTTAATTGGACGAATACAAATGTTTAAAACGACTAGTTGTTAACCACCAATACTTATTAATCACTAAATTGTAGTCAAAGCTCCTATTTCTGTTATTTCTGTTTGCAGGGCTTAAAGTAACCTAACACGAAGGGGATTGGATCTTAATTCGCGCGCCCACTTACTCTTTCAGTCGCTCATTTTCAGTATTTTTATCACCTTTAATTTGAATTTATTTTTGCTCATTGAAATACTACACTTTTTTTTAATAACTTCGATTTGAAAGTCTTTAATTTTCGAGTAGATTGGTTAAGATATTTATCAAACACGAATCAAATAAAAATCGTTGCTGCTAAACAAACGATTTATGGCTATCTTTGGAATGATCTGGATCATTCTCAGAAAAAATCAGAAAAAAACTCAACAGCGAAACAGAAATCAAAGGCCAATTTAATCAACGATAAACATTCCAAGTGTCAATATCAACGTTATCAGTCACGATAATCGCAGTTCAATGACTCTAATCGACGACTTTGTCCTAGATGTTAATACCACGAAAATATTTCCTAATCTGATTAATCGTCTGACATTATTACACACAAGTATACATAGACGAGTGGCAAAACTGGCGATGCCTACACGTACTATACAACTATTCTTCAAATAAAACTGTTATTATCAAGTGTTTCATTTATGAAAAAACTAAATTACCGATGCACAATTCTACTAGCGCTAAGAGATACCGGCCAAAGACCAGGCAATAGGTGAATAAAATTAATGTCTATGCAGATCATATTAAGCCAAATCATAACAATATTAAATAATTATATTTTTATATTAATATAACCTAAAGTAACTAACTTACAATAAACTAAAAAATGGCGTCAAAAAATGTTCCCAAGTGACTGGCAGCGTTGCCACGTTGTATGGCAACACTCTGCTGGCTGGCTGCTGGCCCTTGGGTCACGGGAAGTGTCAACTAAGCGTTTTGAAAAGACTGTGAGCACTCGGACCCCGCGGTCCTTGAATTTCAAAGATCATTGATCGAGACAAAACAATCGATAGAATAAACATGAACCTAGCATCAATATTAACTAAAACAGGTCGGTGATATACAGATACAGGAACAGCTACAGACGTTGATTTATTAAAACATTATCATTAAATGGTGTTAGATTGCAACACACTGATGCGGCTTGTGTCAAATAGATGTAGCATGCGTTTGATAGTAATAATGTAGAACCTGTTATAAGTGATGGACTTAATGATCATAGAGGCAAGGCTTACATGTAGCAAATCTTGTTTAAACTAATATACAAATTTGTCTTTCTCGCGGTTGACCATCGTCTTGTTTTTGTCTAAAGTAGAGAACGCATATCGGTAGGTGCCTAGTCAAGGCACCTACCGAACTTTGTATATGATAAGACTGACTTCTGTTATTCATTATTCGATCTAACAAGGTATTAAATTAAAGTTCAATGTTGTGGTTTTTTGAGCTCAGAAACAAAGCGGCATCGTCATCTGCTTATTTTTTTTCCAACATTGTTGAAGTCAGCTTCCAGTCCAGCTGGATGCAGCTGAATACCATACATAACATCACGCCTGTAGTCCACGAAGGGTTAGGCAGAGGTGTACTCATGTTGTAGGGGCGAGCCTATTGCCATCAAACGGGCAAAAATCCAGACTCCGTAACTTTCTACTGAGAAAAATTCATGACGGAAAAACCCAATAACACTTTTCCCGGCCCGGGCATCGAACGCAGGACCTCATGCTCAGCAGTCGTGCTTGCGACAACTCGACCAAGGAGGCAGTCTGAATACCAGTATTTCATTACAACACGATATCCCTCGGTAAGACTGGTTGTCAGACTTTCGGTCTTCTAACTAGCCGTAACGTCTGTCAAAGATATACAAATGACAGTCGCGAGATCTATTGCAGTATATTATGTTATATCAGGCTCTACATACAGATAGATATTATAGGTAGGTACATGTGAGTCTGTAGCGTGCGTGATTCATGTCTTATCTCATTATCACAGAATATGAGGAAGTTTGTAAGTAAATATGTACAGGATTACAAAACATGTTTGTTGTAATAACAGTGCGTAAAATGAGATGTTGGCTTCTCGAAATTATTTTCAAACAGAATTTCTGATCTTCATTTAATTTTTTTTTTGTACAAAACTGTAATGGTGGCATAACTTTTCTTACTTAGATATACATAATATGTAGTCTCAACAACCGAGGCTTAGAGAAAAACTGCACAGTTTTGTATATTATAAAGAATCTTTAGTCCAATAATAAGATGATAAAGATATAAGATAAAGTGCCTTTCAAATGTTTTTAAAAACCACATTTTTATCAGCGCATACTGACCAAATATTTGCGTTTCATAATCTTTACAGTGCAAATAAAACGATTAAAAATAATCAGTTAAAAAAAAAACAGGAAAGTAAAATACAAAAGTAACAAGATGACGACATAATTTTGGCACACTTCCATGCAGAATATAAAATACAACAGATACTTCGCGGAAATTGATAAACAATTTACTAACTAGAACAACGGTAATAACATGTCAATAGAAAATGAAAAGTTCATAATTATGAAATGTACTGTCGATTGTAACTCAAACATTTCTAACAAATTCTCCTGCTAATATCAGCTGTAAAATATTTGCTAAGTTCATTCACGGGCTACTCTATCAATCTTGTACAACGTCGACAGCTATACTAACATTTATTTTACACCTAACAACACCAACTCCACTTTTATTATCTCCGCCTTAAGAACCAATTTCGTCCAAACTTTCCTTCCTCGTGTACTTTTTCGAGGGGTCATTGTCATTGTTCGTTCCTAGATTTCGAGCTCGAACACCTTAGTAACTCTTCCTAACCGTTTGAACTGGAACCGTTTCCAATATATCTTGAGCGTCTTCGAAGTAGACAAATGGAAGTGTCGTTTGAATAATGGATTTTGATATGACCATTTTTGGAGAAGTTTTTATTGTGCTCAAGAATTTACGAGCAAAAAAATGCAAGGGTATTAGAGTAGGCGATGATCGCAAAAAATGATATAAAGCTGGATTTTGCGAGACACACAGCAAATGTTACTGGCAAGAATTCAAATTCAGTCAACAAAGACAAATAAACAGTAATAGAAAATATTTCCACAAGCAATGAATATCATTCCAAAGAAAAGATGATAATCAAGCATCCGTTGCAGGCTCACAACCTGTTACCATTTATTCACCATCACGAATGTCTATAAATTTATTACAACAGTTTGCTTCCGATAGTGTCAAGAAAAGTTATACCACTGATGCCGACTCGAGTTGTTTAAGTGAATGATATAGGGATAGAAGCTAATAAATAAATGGACTAAGAAGAAATAGATGCTTATTTAAATTAAACAGGTAAAATAATGTGAACAACATTATAAATAATACTTCCATGTCTGCACGTCTGTCTCAAACTGCATCCAAAAAGCCAATTTTACGTAAAACACTGCATATTGTTGAATCCCAAAAAGATTTAAATAATCATCAGTCCTCTTATTATTTGAATCGCATTAAAATCAAATCAAAATGAAATTCACTTTAAGACCTAATCGAAATCTTTATCATAAAAGTTTGCATCGAATCGATGTAGCACTTTAAATTCATTATCCATAACTGGTTGAATGTTGATATAAAAAAGAAGTTCACTGAATTGTGTACAAACGACAGCACATCAAGCTACCCGAAACCTTGAACTTAGTGCATTAGCGATAAAGTTGAAAATCTATTGAAGAAATTTGACAGATTGTGGTAGCTTGATGTGCTGGCGTCTGTACATCTATACCGTGAAAAGTGAATTAGATGTCACTTTTTGTGTTTGCATATGGATCCGCGTTGTTTTTCTACACTGTGCAAAAGATTTTGACACGAATTTCATAATCATTTAGAGAGTCAATTCTCTTCGGAAGATTTATTTATACTTAATTAAAGTAAAGAACAAGATGTTTACATTTCTTGATGTTTTATCAAGTCGTAAAAACCTCAGCGGGTCGCAAGTATTTGTTATCAATGTAGCTGTAATCAAAGTAACATTGTTGTGTTAATAACCTCTGCTTACGTAGAGAAAGGCGTTCCCTTTACTATCAAAGCGGCCGCGAGCAAGACTCGACTTCACCTGTATCGTGCAAAATTAATTGTTAAAGCAAGCATTAAACGTGCAAATAGGTTACGGGAAGCCAGACTCAACTCTTTAATTTAATATAGAAAACGAAATATAAGAACGTGTCGTTCAAAGAATATTGGAACCGGAAAAAAATTATAAAGTTTTATTGGAAACGTGGTGTAAGCTGTATTTACTGCACAAGCACAATCTGTCTATAATATTCCCGCTGCTGGGACACAGGCCTACGAGAGGGAATGAGCAATAATCCACCACGCGGGCCCAGTGCGGGTTGGTAGATGTCACATGTATTCGATTTTTTGGTTCTAGGACATGCCGTTTTGAGAGCAGTGGTGATGAAATAAATTACACAAAAGTAATGCGCCTGCCTAAGTTCGAACCCACGACTTACTACTCGTAAGTTAGAGCCGCCACCACTGGGCCAGCTGCTCCATTGCTGCTATATTTACTGGTATTCAACCATTCTACCAACCCAACCTATCACAGTCTACTGCTGGACTAAAAGATTATGCAAAACTGCGTCACAACAACCTGTTCTTTACGTTCCGCATCCAGTCTGTCCCAGCCACCTGTTTAAAACCGTTGGTCCATCAATTTGCGGGGCGTCACACGCTACTCTGGCTAATACGCGGTCTCAACTCCTTGTATTAACCACCTGATATTTAAATACAAATTAAATGTGAAACTTTGTACGTAAAGGGATATACAGGGTGTAAACAGATCCTTCACATATCCGTCAACCAAGCATTCTGTACATCAAACTAAGTAACTTTACGCAAAAATTATTGCTGGGAATCGACTTTTTTTTTGGGGTGAAAAGTCATGTTTTACGGTAGGACTCGATGGAAAGCACTCAAAACATTGTGCTGATGGATGGATTGAATAGTACGGGGGTCGTGGAGGTGGGTAAAGTAAAAATCTTACATTAAAAATAAACTTGTGAAAAAGTTGGTACTTTGACCCCCAATATCTCCGTAACTAGAAGTTTCCCAGGTATGGTCTAGAACAAAAAAATTATCCCAAAGACGGGGAGAACAAGTGCCTTTCGGATATGTTAAGGGTCTATTTCCACCCTTTATATACTCGTATATATAGTTCTAGTTGTATAATAACCGTTTTATAGTCCTCGTCTTATCGTGTTTCTACGATGTTTATGTAGCAAGACTCTCAAGGAGTGGATGCCATTTTACTTTGTCTTATTGTTTCGTTTTTGCTGTACTTACTTTTTTATCTACTTAAGCATGTTCTGTGACTGAGTAGGGTTGGCATATCCTTACCTCTGGCTTTAATCTTGACATCGGTATATTATTTTCTTGCTAATGTGATTTCAAGATTATTTTGCTTTTAATATTGGCAGTTTTACTTGTGATCATTAACATCAAGAGTCGATTATTTAAAAAAAAAATCTTTTCAAGACCAAAAATATCTTTTAGGTTGATTTTTTTATTATTTTATCTACGTTTATTAATATTGTTAAACACGTTGGAAGGGATATCTTGAGACACATTATTTTACCACTCTTTTTTTTTTTGGTTTAAAAAGGAATCTGATGTTTCACACAAAAGTACAATTTGTACACACTCAAAAAATACAGCACAGAAATGGCGCGCCGTTCCTTCCACCGTATGTATGAGGCAAACTATCTACAAGATTTTCTCCAATCAAAGAAGAAAATATAAATCACAAAATGTCAGCAGTCGAGCAAGGAATTTCATATGACGATCGAATCGAATTGACAACGAGGATTGTGCAGGTTTTGCTCCTGAATAAGCGAACATAGAATGTAGTCGACTGTGTTTTAGATTTGTACAGTGAACTAAGGATTATTATGGCATTTAGTTGTACTGTTTACATAACCGTGGGAAATGGCTAGACAGATGATGATGGAAATTACCAGATTTCAGTATGATTTGATGTACCGAAAAGGTCAGCAGCTTGACCTTTTCGGTACATCAAAAGATACTGAAATCTGGTAATTTCCATCATCATCTGTCTAGCCATTTCCCAACTATGTTGGGGTCGGCTTCCAGTCTCACCGGATGCAGCTGAATACCAGTATTTTACATGGAGCGACTGCCTATCTGACCTCCACAACCCAGTTAATATTGGATAATACCATACTCCTCGGAAAGACTGGTTGTCAGACTTTTCGGGCCACTGACTACCTAACGACTGTCAAAGATCTACAAATGACACCCAGGACCAACAGCTTAACGGTATCGGATATGTGGTAATTTATCATAAGTAAAACTGAATTTATGAGATAGAAAATTACTCTTTTTCATAAGTACAGTAAAATATCTTGAATTGTATTCAGGGCTGGTGTCCGCAACTTCACGTCCATAGCACGTAATTTGCGGACCTACAGTAATATCTTACATCTACAAGTATTCATCTATAAGAGGCTCAGTATGTGGTGATATTACCGCTGCATTATCAATTGAGTTCCTCAGACGATGCAGAAGACAGAATTTACTTATGACTATTTGTGAATGCATGACAACGACACTTCGTCTTATAGTTACATCATCACAACTTACTAATTCAGGAAATAACGGGAGATGCAAGCCACAGAATTTAAAGAAAACATTAACATAAACTTGCGATGCCAAAGAATTTATATTGACAGAAATTTATTCAGTGAATGAAGTTAATTTAATTGAACACGATGTTATAGATAGCAGTGAAGTTACATAAATTCTATCATTCAATAACTTGCTCTTGTGCGAGTGCGGTCCATAGCAGCCAAAGCTAAGGATTTATTTTCATGCGATTGGAAAAGACGGGAACTCTGAATGATCTATGTGTAACGAAATTATATTGGAAATAATCCACCCATGGCTACTAATTCACAAATATATTTGACTAGTTAAAATATTATCGGGTAATTGAGATTAGCCAGTGATACTGCTGGTATGTACAGTTTGATTGATAAATCAAAGACACACCTTTCACAGGCCTTTGTATGTTAATTCATTGAATTAACCGTTCTGTGCTATAATTTAAGTAATCAAATTTTTCATCAGCATTATTACCAGTTGCTAATTCATTCCGCATGAACACTGAAACGCCCGGAGATTTCTCAAAAGTTACATAAATATTTTACTATTTAGTTCGTCCTCCGTTCGTAGCCTTTGATGGAGCTTCACCTTACTTGACTCCATGCCAACTGTTACAGTGAGTCATCAATCAAACCAGGGGTACAGGTTTCTTGTTATAAATAACTCCGGCTTGTTAGTGTGGGCCTACTTGCAAATTATGCTGTCAAACTCATCAGTCTCTTTTTGTTCACAGCTTTTTTGAAGGATAATTGCATATATTATGTTCCTTTTTGGTTTTGTGTTGGGTGATAGCAGACCAGCTGTGAAGCTTCTAATGTACTGGTTTTGGAAACATGAGTAATTGTTGTTTTAGTATTATTTTCATGTCCTTCTCCTACCGATGCTAACATACCAGCATCATAGTATGACCATGATGTTGGTCTATTTGTAGCTTATTTTACCTTATCATTGTATCTAAATATAAACTAATATATTCCAGTATTTCCCACCTTAGAATCTCCAATTGCCAAGCGATGCGAATAGATGGTCTTCACAATAATCAGGTAGTAACTATTCTGACCATGCCGTCATCACCCTTTGGCGCCTTATTTCATTTAGCTGGAATTTTAGTCTCAATTGTGAATTCTCACTTTCGTGGATAAATTCAACATTTCCACCGCCCCCTGAAGGCTATTCCCGAAATTGGATTCGGAACAAAGTAAGCCTTACAGAATGCTTCGAATGAATTCGCGGAGGTAAAGTACAAGAGGTAGGAGCAGCTCGCGTTGTGTACGATAATGCTGGCCTTATTCGATCTAAATCCAATCCTGATAACACTCGAGATTAGACAGGGTGATCGGCCCTCTGAATAGGAACTCAAGAGACTTTTGTATAAGTAACACAAATTGGTATCAAACCTGTTATGAAAAGAAAAACTTGTTTGTTTTGATCATTGTTATGCGAGCGCTCTTTCAATTGTTTGTATAAGTATCTAAAGCTTGTCCTCACAGCGGCGATTGGCGGCGGCGATCTCTCGCGTCCGGCCTTGGTTCAAGCCATGGTCCGGAGCGAGAGGGAATGGGAAGCCGTCACCTCCTTCTGCGAAGCAGTCATGCTAGTGAAGGAGGTGGCAGGACGTGAGAGGGAAAGAAACTCACGTCCCAGCCGCCGCGGGAGACGCCCTGGGCGTCGGGGGTCACGTGGTGGCTTCCGACCACCGTAGGCGCTGGCCTGTGGACGGCGAGTTATGGGCTAGCTCGCCGTCCGGCCGTCTTATGACGACGGGCCGTGTCGACGGCGCGTTCGTGTTCCACGCGCGCCTCAAAGAGATGTCAGCAATCAAGTAGGGGTCCGCATGGGCCGACGCCTGCCGGGGCTGCGGGACTGTTCGAAAGAGATACCGTGGCCCTGGAACATAACGGGCAAAGAAGGAACATGGATGGGTTTTTTGTCAGTACAAGTCTGACACTCCCCTCCGCTCCGCCCAGAGTGGGGGGGGTCATTTGATGATTTCCCATCCGGAAAAAAAAAAAAAAAAAAAAAAAAAGTATCTAAAGCTTTTTGACAATCGTTGATAAGCGATTTACTGCTAACAATATTGGCCTTTATAGGCTATAGGTAAGTTTTAGAGACTATTTAAAATGACACCTAGTTTACAAGTGGCTTGCAAATCTCTTAGGGAACAAGCCCGTGAATTACGGACGTACAGAAATGATGACTAATAAGTTCTTAGTGTCTCACATTTATTATAATTTGATCCGTACGCTTGTTACGTGAATCGTGTTATAAATGAAATAAATAGAATAGTTTTAACGTCTAGTTATTAAAGACTTGGCGCAACGCCAATGTTCCATTCGATATGTCACCGATTCATAGTGATCATTTTTGTCAAGCGCCAATATAAACAGGAATTTCCAAGAATTTGTGTTTTTTGCATTTCATTAGAGTTCATGCAACGATTAATTGAATGAACTTCGGCGAAAGATTTTATATTAGTTCTTATACAGGGTGGCGCCGACAATACGACAATTTTGCACATAAAAATTCTTTCGAATACATCCAGTAGTCACTGGACATTATTTTTCATTTTCAGCATTTTCTACATTATGTAGATTGATGGGCTAGCACTGATAGATTAACGATACCCGCCTCGGTTTAAACACTAAACGCTTGTTGTCAACTCGATACTTCAAAAACCTTTCAAATTCGTTCCTTAAATTTATATTCAAACGCGAATTAGTTCAAATTATACCTAAGGTTATTAAACCAATATTTATAACTGGTGTTGTATTTCGATAACAGTTTTTTGCTATTTAGCTTGTTTGATTTTTTTTTATTTCGTCTTAAGATCTATTTGATAGCTTACTAGTGTTTTAATTTACTGTGGTATTGTCGGCGCCACCCTGTATAATCATAGTGTTTTTATCTATTTAATCGAACGTATCGTTTTCCGTTTCGAATAAATCCATAGTTATTATTTTATTAAGCTGTTTACTTGATATTGTTAGTATGCAGGAGTAAGACCAACATTAAGTATAATTTATTCTAATATAACGTTTATCATAAAATCAGGTGATCTTTACATCGACGAACAATTTAATTATAATAGAATAATAATAAAATAGTTATATAAATACAACAGATTTCTGTCTGTAAGCAATAAGGAAAAACTACACTAAGATTTTTTCAAGTATTGCTGCGTTGACGGAACATTCAACTTTTTTTTGTTTTTATTTACGTAAAATACATAAAGTAAATACTTTTTATTTGACTAAGAAGATGATTTTTTTTAAATAATTTTTAACAATAATGTATTTTTAAAGTATTTAATTTAACTTCCATGAAAATAATCATTGTATGCCCTAGGGGCGGGACACAGCTGATCACAATTTAATTATTTAAGACCTGTATTATGTACAGTAGACGCTCAAAAGTGCAGTAAGTACCATGCTAAAGATTACATTGCTATAAACTGTGCGAGCGCGATACATCAGTGTGTGTGCGTGTGTGTGTATGAGTGATGTCTCAACACTCCACACATAACACAATAATCAACTGTCGTCACACTACGCGAAATAGCATTATATTTCTGTTGCATTTAGAATACACATCATAGTGATGACCTGTTCTTACCATTGCATTGTTAAAATTCGCGTAGTATTAACATGGGTTGGTAGCTGTTTGGGCTGAGCATGGGTTCACGATCAATGAAGTCCAAGTTCGAATCCATGTTATTACAATGTTTGGCTGTTTTTTGTTTCTTTAAAACCTTAATAATATTTGTATTTTAAGCAGAAAGTCGTTAGGTATTTATGTTTATTTATAATATAGTCATGCTTATTATTTATTTTTTATAAGAAGTTAAATATTAGATAGTTATTGTATTATTATTTAACCTCATTAATTGATTTTTATTTTATGTTTTCGGTGTTGGAATGTGGAAATAAAAAATCATGCTGAATGATAACAAAAATGTTTATTCGTTTTATTTATTTATAAAATTAACAAACTTTTATGAGAATGTGACGTCACATTCCTATCTAGGCAAAAAAAAAGTTCTCTTATCACCGTTCATAAGATTTTTTGTTGTATACCCACTTAGTCAATTCATAATAAGAATAACATAAAACGGAAAGGATATTCTAATAACACAAATATAATTGTTGATACCCGCTTATTACAGGTATCAGTATTCAGCAGAGTTAATTGAATACTAATATATGAGTTAGACTTTATGAACGTGTTTTTTTAATGTAACGTCACATTGAATGTATTGAGGTTATAGCTTAAGTGTTCATTTTCTTGACGAAAAGAATATTGAAACTAAACCCTAATTTAAGATCATTAAATTGAAAATTTATTTCTTAATTTTTTTTATTTTTATTTACGGTTATGTTAGTATTACTAAATATTTAGTTACCCGGTCTACTTATTAAATTAAGTATTATTATTTTTTCGCCATAAATTAAGTCTTCCTTTTGGCAAGACTTGAAAGTCTTCTCGTCAGAAAATACAGTCACCTCCCAGTTAAAATGTAAATAATCTCGAGCAAAACGTAGTCTTTCCTCCCTGTGTTTTTGTGTCAAAAATGGTTTTTAGCTGGCTTCCGATGATGTAAACCTTGAGCATGGACTGCATGGCGAACAGTCTGCAATGTAGTATCCAATTGCTCTGCAAACATTATAGTTGGAATGAAACCATTTGTTTCATATTCTTCCACCATAAAACGTCGCTGAGTCGGGTTAATAAGCGGCGGCCTTTCACTTCTTAGACGACTCTTCAGACTACCTTCTTCCTCAAACCTCTTAACCCAACGGCTAACAGAATTTCTAAAAAAAACAAAATATGATTACACACTTGCAACTAGCAATTTATTTAATAATAAGAAAATCACACACCACAACTATCATCATAATAATTATAATTTTTAAAAATAACTTACACATTTTAAGCCAGTTTCAGTTGAAATTTGAGAAATATTAAGCCCATTTTTACGCAAAGTGACAATATTTGCCCAGTCATCAATACTAATATTAGCTTGCATCTTGAATAAAGACAATCAAACAATACGCTAATCGTAATAATAACACAAACGCTCGTAACAAAGTTCACCAACTAACAACGTCATAACTAACTACTTTGTTCAATCCAGAGGTTTATTTTGTTTCACATTCACCCTCATCTTTTTTGTTAATAATAAGTTCCAACTAATATTTAGAAAAACATATCTCATCGGGTCTAACGTATTATTTATAATTAAAACACAAAAAGTGTAATGTCACTTGGGTTCGAACGCAGTCTACAACGTGCGAGACATTTTGTCTATAGCGTTAACCGCTAAGCCAGATAGACACATAATTATTAGTTTGAAATTAAATATCACTAACTTAATACTCCGTCGCGACATGACAGGCTTGTCACTAAGGCAAATGATCATTATATCGCACTCTTTCTGACTAGATAATTATGAAAGAGAGCGATATACGAGATCGTGTATGTGTGCAAAATGTTTGTTATGGAAAAAGGTCGTAAGTGCGACTTGTTTTGATGCGATCGTTTTGTGAAACTGCTACTGCACTTATGGTCTCTACTGTACAGTTGCGGACATTAATTGATTAACCACTTGCCACTATTCGTATTTTGGCCGTGTAATGCAAATCGGGTTTAGTCGGTTATATTCGTACATAGTACAGATTGACAACTCAAAGTCCACCAATTGCAGGTGTAGCAACCGTAACCTAGCGACAATTGTTTTAGCGTAGTCATAGTAACGCTGACGTACGAAGAAATTATGATTGGTAATTTCGACATCGGAAAAACTTGATGATTATTTGTCGGTAACATCATGCCTGTAATCCCCGAAGAGTAAATAAAATGTGCTAAACTAAAAAAATAGTCAACCTTTGAAAAAAAGTTTTATTTCGTTTATCAATTAATTAATTCGGTTTTCTGAAATAACGAGTATTTAATGAGCTCTAATTCAAAGGAGGTCAGTATCAAATTAGATTGGATAAACGTATGGATTTATCATTGACAACTTATTAGTCAGTCTGCAACCTCTATGGATAAGACTATTTCCGATTATTAGTAATTTGTCATCTTGTTTCCGAGCATGCGGTTTGAGTTCGTGTTTAATCGTGTAACCTCGTGAATGTATAAAACTACAAAATTGAAAAGTTTGAAAGTGGCTCATCAATTAAAGGCCGTGACTATACCTACCTATGATCCACAATAAAGATATAGATTGATTGAACATTGCAACTGTCTCCCCGAAGGGTTATGTAAACGTATGGTACACCCACACCTCACCAGACGATGTTAACGACGACGGAACAAGTATTAATTTCAGCGATTACATATCGCACGTTAGCGAACCTATTTATAAAATTGTATAAAAACTTGCGACAGTTGTGCCATTATTTCTTTAATAAACTAGATTAGTAGTAGTCATAAATAAACCACCCATAGAAGTGTTGTATATCAAAATGTTCGCAATACAATTTCATATTAAAAACAGAAATTAATCATTGAGACAGATTCATTAGTAATATAAGAACAACTATTTGTAACGTTTCATTCAGTGTTTTTATGTATAGATGTTTTTTTTTTTATCAAAGTACCTAATCTGTAAGAAGAGCACAACACAGATATTCTTAATACTAAGAATTTAGTTTTTGAAGAAAAACCAACTGAATCGTTTTTTCTAACAAAATGATCAGAAAAATCAAATATATATTTTTTTTATTCATAGTCTAGATATATAAAATTATAAAAAACCAGAATAATATATCAACATTTACACAATAGAAAGATCAAATGAAAAACATAAAAAAAAAACGACTACGATTTATAAATCTGTTTCCAATTTATTAAATTCTTGGTGAAAAGCACAGTCATACGAATTTAAGATTTATTTTGGCCCATCTGCTTTTTGCTTCGTATTCAATTCAATTTTATTTTTATTCTCTCTATGCCTTTTTGAGGGTATGATCATGGCTCATTTTACTAAGAAAAAACAAACGTCTAAAAATATTGCAGTTTACCTTCATCATAATTTCAACTGGTCGACAGCTCTTGCACCTAAATATAAAATACTATGTTCGCCCGTACTACGACGCCCACGTTACTATGACGCCCATTCGAGTTTAAGTCGACCATACCATAAAACATACCATGAAACTCGTCAATAGTGTAGCTTTATACCAGTGAAATAACTTTTATAATCGGATCAGTATGTAGTTTCAGAGATTACCTCAAACTCCTCAAACAAATAAATGATCAATTTTTCCACGTCATAGCACCACGCCTGACACCACGCCTTGTAATCCCCCGAAGGGTTAGGCAGAGGTGTATCTAACAAGTACACCCACATTTCGCCAGTTATGTTTGAGTTCCATGTAATAGGGGCCAGTCTATTGCCATCAACCGGGCACAAATCCAGACTCCGTTACTGCTATGAGAAATTCCTGATGTAAAAATAAAATAACAATTTTCCCGACCCGTGATTCAAACCCAAGGCCTAATCCTCAGCAGTCGCGATTGCGACCACTAGACCGAAATTCGAAGTTTAAATGAGTGTGATCACCATCATCTGCCTGCCCTTGTCCCACATTACACACACATCACATTACATTACTTGAGTTCGGAGCAACACGTTTTTTCTTACGGCATTATTTAGTACTTTTTTAAAACAAGTGTACGAAAATAATATTTCACCTTCTACAAACTAAGTCTACTATATTTAATACCGTTAGGTATTAACTCAACCATCTATCACCACCTAATAACATTCATCTTAGCTTTCTTGACAGCTACAGGAAGAAATGGTACCTAATGTATCTATTCTTGGCCAAGACCACACAGCGTGTGTCTGGTCTGGACCGGATAGGTCTAGACACGTTACCTCTGGTAAAGCTTCAAATTCGCAAATCATTGAACTAAAAGTCCCATTTGCTTTCGAGCCAAAACATCATGTTACAAAGGAACGTTTCCTTTTGATTCTGTTCCAAGTGTCATCTGTCTGTTTCAAGTTGTAAAGATCACCAATAATAAATTGATGTTTAGAACGAGTATACATGGTGTTGTTCATTTTTATCTAAGATTTACTGATAAATCAGTTGTTTGATTCATTAAGAGGCCAGATGCTTAGGTTGCTAATTAAAAAATAAAGTTGATACAGATTTTACAAAACCAATAACCTGGATCTTAAAGTTTAAAATCGCAAATGTAAACAAAACGGGGAACATGTCAAAACCAATCTTAAAACTACTAAAACAGTAGCTCATGATGTTTTTTTTTTAAAGAGGGGCTCATGGCTAAATAATAATAACAGCAACTCGGATCGATCTTTAGGTTAAGCCGTGCTTGCCTAGGTTGGTCTGTGGATAGGACCCATTACATACCGAGATTCCTCCGTGCCTCGGAAAGCACGTTAAGCATTTGTACATCTTTGACAGTTACAGGTCAGTCTGACAACCAGTCTTACGAAGGGGTATCGTATTACCCAGTACTAACTGGGTTGTGGAGGTCAGATAGGCAGTCGCTCCATGTAAAATACTGGTATTCAGCTGCATCCGGTTAGACTGGTAGCCGACGCCAACATAGTTGGATAAAGGCTAGGCAGATGATTCAGATAATATTTTTTTTATAAAGCAGCCATAGATAAAGTAAAGCTAATGAATCCGGGATCTATTCACCTATTTGAAGCAGTTCAATGAACCGTGAATAAACTCTGATAGAAACAGACAATCTCCTAAAAAAATAAAGAAAGAAAAAACATTCAATGTTTGTTATTTCATTGAAAAACCAGTCTAGATCAGACTTTTAAAACAACAAAACACTGAACTGTTTCGAGCAATTGAACCGGAACTATAAAACACATTTTATATACCCGATAACAGCCGTATATAGACAGTTAGCAGACATTTTTAATTAAATAAACTTAGACTATAATAGAATACCATAAAACTTTAAATGTAGGTCACTTATATTAGTTTTTGCAAACAATAAACTGTTTATACTAGGCGCACAGCATGGCTAGGAATATAATAGATAAAAATACTGAATAAAGCTAAAAATAGTTGTGTATTTCCGTGTTGAGTTCTAGCATTCCGACCATGGAACCTATATGGCTCTGGTTATTATATTCTTGTGCGAAACAATATCGTGGGAATATCGTTTAAAACTGACAGAACATTATTAATTTGAAAAATGGAAACTCATTTGTTTTTAGGAGTCTTCAAAATTGTGAGTGACTAATGTAGGTATTTTTAAGCAGGTATGCTTGAGAATTATTTTACAAGGTCATATTAAATAGACTAGTGAAACTCCAAAGACATAATGGGTATCGATATAAAAATATATTTTTTTTTTTTTTTGTTAGTCCGCAGCTACTACGCACTTTGTCTGTCGACTTTCTTTACTTATACAGGGTTTTTTGTAAAACACCAACAACCTCGCAGGAGTAAATTACTAACATCATAAACAACAACATTTTGTTCTACGACTTTTCCGAAAACAGACAAAAAAAATTCAACTCTCCATACATTATGTCCGAACAGCTGATCGAGTTTTGTATGAAAAGTCGTTTTTTTTTTGTCTGTTTTCGGAAAAGCCGTAGAACAAATGTTGTTGTTTATGATGTTAGTAATCTACTCCTGCGAGGTTGTTGGTGTTTTACAAATAACCCTGTATAATATTTGAGCTTTTGTTTTGTAAGTTGTATAAAGGGTGTAACAAGACCCTTAATTATCCTCCCCGTCATTGCGATCATTTTTTGTTCTAGACCATACCTGGGAACCTTCTAGATAGGGAGATGTTGGGGTTCAAAGTTCCAACTTTATCACAAGTTTTTTTTAAATATTTTTTTTTAAAGGAAGATTACTACAATTTTTTTGTAAAGTTACTTAGTTTGATGTAAATAATGCTTTTTTGACGGCTTCGTGAAGGGTCCGTAAACACCCTGTATAAACTATACCTAAAATAATAATAAAAAATTTATACGAAAAATAAGTTATTATAATTAGCATAATTATGATCATTAGGCGAGACATTTCAATCAATATAAAAACAACTTACCACACTAGAAAAATGTATAGAAAGAAAGTTCTTTAAAAAAAAAACAATATTTTAATGGACAGTACTGAAATATTATTGTGAAATACAGCTACTTTTCTCTGCTTCTTAATGTATTATTTTCCCACCTACCATGCATATTTGTATCACCTCTTACTGGTTATGACCTCCTGGTACTCATGACTTGCTAGTTTTAAACTTTGCAGATTATTTTGTTTAGCCTCAAATAAATATGATTTTAGTAACATTGACCTTCCTTAGAAAAAGCAGCAAAGTTAATTAGCTGCAATCTATCATTTGTAATATTCTTAAGCATACATTGTTTGTACGAAATATTTCTGAAAATTTAATTTAAATTCTTTATTACAAACCAGACTGCCTCGTTTATAATATTTGCAAGTGTTACTGCTGAGCATGAGGTCTTTTTTTTCTGGATGGGAAATCATCAAATGACCCCTCCCGCTCTGGGCGGAGTGGAAGGGAGTGTCAGACTTGTACTGACTAAAACCCACCCATGTTCCTTTTTGCCCTTTGTGTTCCATGGCCGCAGTATCTTTTTCGAACAGTCCCGCAGCCCCGGGAGCATGAGGTCTTAGTTTCGATTCCCAGGTCGGGCAGAGTGTTATTGGGTTTCACCAACAGGAGGTTGGATTTGTACCTATTTGTTGGGAATAGGCTATTACCCGATTACATATAGGAGTTAAACATAACTGGCGAAATGCATAAGTAAATAGGTAGAATATGCTTTATTGAACACCAAAATTGTAACACAGCTCTTTCATAATATTGCCAGTTGTTCAGAGTAAAGGCCGATTTTTTGCGATATGCTTTTGTTTACATTAGTATGATTGTATTAAGGTATCACAAGGTCAATTTTACGTAACGTTAATGTTGGTATTGAGATGTGAAAAATCGAAGCTAATTATGAAATATTGCAATTTGTTTAAAGATGTTTAATTTTTAACAAAAATTATGATGCTATCGTCATCTTCATCACCATTCTCTAATCCTTCTTTATCTGCAGTCGGTGCAACATATCTTCTTCTTCATATTATCGCCATTTCATCATTCACACATTCCATCCATCATTTCTGTGGCCTTTCCGTAATCTTATAGCCTTCATTCTCAAAACGTATGATCCATGTTTTTTTCGTAAACATGGCTGACAGATTTGGATACTTGAGAATCGTCGGAAAGTGTCTGAACATTTTTTTCCACGAAATCAAACGCTTCGCCAAATATTTATCATAACAGTTGCTACTAAATTACATGTTCTAGTCGCTAACGTACTTATAAATAAACAGTTACGAAGTCCTAAATATAAACTTGATCTAACAAAATAATCGTAGCTTAAAAGCGAAAAGTTCTCAGTATTATTTAATTATAAACATGTCAATAATAAAGCTCACGTATTAATTTACGATGACCGGTTGGAACAGGCGCAAACTTACTATAATCACTTTAGACGAAATTGAATCTTATTGCGTTGAAGTAAATACTATTGAATCTGATCCCCGTAATACTATTATTTATAGTATTACATTCAAACCTGCCTACCTCAACATTATCGAAGGTTGTGCCTAATAAATAAGCTAGCCAGTTGATTATTAAGTGTTCTAAATCTAAAACAATAAAAAACATAACTGGACTTAATGGGTTGAGTATAACGAACCTGGTTTTTTGTTAACTAAAATATTGGTCAAGTTTAAAAGCTTTTTCGAGTATTGTTCCCTATTAATCTGTTTTATCAATAGATAAGTGACAGAAACATACAACGGAATTACCTAACGGTAAATTTCTTTTCGGAAATACCACAGAGCACGGAGACGACTCGGTGGCTACCGCTAGAGGTTACATCATATTTTCACCATATCCTCGCAATAAGATGCTAAATGATGCATAGAAACTGACGACTTTGAATAGTGGCCAGAGACTGCTGGAGTCCCTCTTACATACAGGAGATCAGTTTCCCAGTAAGTAATTAAATGTGCTGTCATGAGAAGACATGCTGTGCCGACCTAAGGGTGAGTAAATTGGGATAATGGCAGGAGAATAATTTTATTTTATTTATTAGGTCTACCAACATTTGTTTACATAAATAAAACATGCGTTTTATCTCTACACAGTGCAACAACTGCTTAAAGGTACACCACATGAACAAAAAAAAAACAATAATAAGTAATTATGCTACTTATAAGTTACCTATTGTGAATAGCGATAATGATGTTGACGGTACGGTAACCGAACTTTTTGCACGAAGGATTCTATTCCTAACACCGTCGCTGGACGCTGCCAGAGCGGTGATTCCATACTCTATGCTAATGACGGTTGGTAAAACACTATCTGAGCAAGGGATAGAACCGTTAATGATATGTATGGGGATAGCATTTCCTGATAACATGCGTGTTCCAAAGCTAGCTATTTAGATTATATGCAACTCGTCTCATCTCTATAAGCCTTTGTCGAGAACATATTATGTATCTGCAGTTTTATATTATACTAAAGTAATGGCTCAAAATCGGCCAATCTTCACAGACATGACAGTTGTCGCTGTCAAAAAATGATATAAAGGATTGATCATCAATTTTTTTTTCAAAGTATTAAAGATTTCTAATTCTGATGATGATTTTAGCAAGTTCTGATCGTTGTAAATCAAACGATTGTGAGATGCAAACAGTTACTTTTACACCAATGAAAAGCTAAGCTAAATAAAGTACTGAAATGAGAAACTGTGCAGTATTTTGCACCTAACACCGTATGCATTATTAAACAGAGAAAGCATGTACTCACAAGATATCGTGCAAGTGTAAAACTAGCAAGCAATACTACACACATTATGTATGCAAATGAAACCAATAACAAATATTTGGTGCCAACATTTGTGATGAAAGTGGCCATTAAGTCAAAACGCCAATATTGGGCCATGGCTGACCGGACCATGAGTTAATTTCCAGTAGTAATGACAAACAAGTTCAAAAAAATAAACAGCGTATTGATCAATGAGATTAATTAAGATTATTAAGAAATTTCGCTATCATAAGAAATCATTTGAACGGAAACCGTAGATAAACAGTCGATTAAGTACCTGTAGGCATTTGTCAATGAGGCATCAAGATAAAACCGTAGAGGCGGTAGTAACCGCAAACATGAGATGGAATAATTGTAACTGCAGATACAGTAATATAATTTCAATGATAGTGTGAAAGATAAGGAGGAGCTCGTGGCTACATAACAACAGCCACTCGGGTCGATCTTTAGGAAAGCACGTTAAGCCTTTGGTACCAGGTGTCATTTGTAGATCTTTGACAGTTGATAGTAGTTAGTGGCCCAAAAAGTCTGACAACCTGTCTAACCAAGGTGTGTCGTATTACCCAGTACTAACTGGGTTGTGGAGGTCAGATAGGCAGTCGCTCCATGTAAAATACTGGTATTCAGCTGCATCCGGTTAGACTGGAAGTCGACCCCAACATAGTTGGGATGAGGCTAGCAGATGATGATGATGATGATTGCGTGAAAGATAACACGTCTAGGAAGGAAGTAGGAATACATAAGCCTGATGCCTGTACGTTACAGGAACAAAAGGATGCTACAAATTTCGCCAAACACTTTGCTATATTCTGAGCAAAGGTCTTCTTAGATTGCCACCGACACACAAAGAAGACGAAGAAACGATGGATTGTGTGAGGAATGATATGAAGAAACAAGCTGTATATGATTGTGTGACGGTCGACAGAGGAGAATGGAAGAAAAAAACGGGTTACGCCGACCCCAAGTAACATGGGACAAGTAACTTAGTGTCATCATCAGCATAATTTATGATGAAGACACTAAGAAGACGAAGAGGAAGTTGGAAATGAAAACTGAGATGAGAGCTGATGGACATAATAAACAAGATTTAAGAGACCTCGAGACGCAAACTTTTACCAAAGATTTGGTACATAGTGCTAAACTCCCGTAATTTGAATACCTAACAAATTGCAATGCTTTTGAAGATCATATCGATTGATCATAGTACCATCTAAGGCTACTTCACCATCATCATCATTCTCTTGCTCTCCAATTCATTTGGGTTCGGCACAGCATGTCTTCTTCTTCCATACATCTAAGGCTACGTAATCAATGGTAAAATTTTGTATCACAAGAAGAAATTCGTATTGCTCAGACACGAAATAAATTGAGAGGAGAATGAAAAAATCACTATTACTAAATGCAATCACGATTTTTAATATTTTTATACGCAAACCCTGCGTAGGGAACTACAGCTGTTTTGATATGGAAAGTAAAATTCGAGTGCGAGCAGTGTTTGAACCTGCGACCTTCCGAGAGCTGTGAGCAGGGTGCGATGGTCTAATTGGTTAAGACGTCCGGTGTACTGAATCGGAAGGTCGCAGGTTCAAACCCTGCTCGCACTCGAAATTTTCTTTCCATATCAAAACAGCTGCAATCACAATGGTCACATTATACGCACATAAGTATATTTGTAAGTAGACTCGTTCTCGTGGCAAAAAACCGAACAAAAAATGACAATTTGAAGGTCATGTTACCGGAAAATACAGTTCTGCTGCAAGTATTCCTATTATTTAAATGCAAATTATTAATGGTGCAGCTTTAGAATCATTTATACACATGTCAGCAATAATATTTATTATGTCTAGGTAAGGACTGGTTTTTCTCCAGACAGAAAAAATAAACCAAGTCAACACGCAATGTTTTTTTTTTATGCATTGACAGTATCTAGGTTTGAAAATCTGTTTTATTTCTTCAAGTGTTAGGAAATTATTGTTGACTAGTGACCCGCCCCGTCTTCGCACGGGTGCAATATTTACATATAAACCTTCCTCTTGAGTCTCTACTCTCTCTATTAAGAAAACCGCATCAAAATCTGTTGCGTAGTTTTAAAGATCTAAGCATACATAAGGAGAGACAGCGGGAAGCGACTTTGTTTTATACTATGTAGTAATACATCACGTAAGACGTCATTCTCTTGTCCTTATCCTTATTCATTTGGGGTCGCCACTGCATGTCTTCTTCTTCCATACTTCTCTACTACTCGACATCTCATCAGACACCTCCTTTCTTGCCTTATCATCCTTCACACAGTCCATGATAGTCCATGGCAAGAGAATAATAAGCCGAGGAGATCATAAGCCCAATAACCAGAGGTTATCTCATCAAGAATTACATTGAAATCATTATTTTAGAGACACATTCCACGCTTCTGTGAGTTCATATCAGTTTTGTTTCTTTCGATTTGCACATTTGCACGATAATTTTCCTCTCGTTTTATTAGCAATACTGCAATGATCTGACGCAATTAAAACATGACAGACTAATGTAATACTAGGCTGTTTTTATCACTATATCCTTCTGTGAATATTATATGTGCATGGAAGCTACCGAAGGTTTCCCGTCTAATCTCCAACGGGAACCATTACGTTTATCCGCTCTGGTTATCTTGTAACTTGCAGAAAGATAAGTGTTTCATACTCGTAGAATATCAACGTTACTATGCAGTGTATAATAATATCGTAACAGCTTTATTATATGAAGGTATATCGTGTGTTCTACTATGCACACAGGGTGTAAACGGACCCTTCACAAAGCCGTCAACCAAGCGTTATGTAGGTACATCAAACTAAGTAACTTTACGCAAAAATTATTGCTGGGAGATGACTCTTTTTTTGGGGGTGAAAAATCACGTTTTATGGTAAGACTCAATGTAACGCACTCAAAACATTGTGCTGATGGATGGAGTGAATAGTCCGGGAGTCGTGGAGGTGTTTAAAGTAAAAATCTTACATTAAAAACATATATTTATACAACAATTTGTGAAAAAGTTGGAACGTTGACCCCCAATATCTTTGCAACTAGAAGGTTCCCAGGATGGTCTAGAACAAAGGTCTAGTGAAGGAGGTGGCGGGACGTGAGAGGGAAAGAACCTCACGTCCCAGCCGCCGCGGGAGACGCCCTGGGCGTTAGGGGTCACGTGGTGGCTCCCGGCCACCGTAGGCGCGGGCCTGTGGTCGGCGAGCTATGGGCTAGCTCACCATCCGGCCGTCTTATGACGACAGGCCGTGTCAACGGCGCGTTCGTCTTCCACGCGCGCCTCAAAGAGATGTCAGCAACCACGTAGGGGTCCGCATGGACCGATGCCTGCCAGGGCTGCGGGACTGTTCGAAAGAGATACCGTGGCCCTGGAACACAAAGGGCAAAGAAGGAACATGGATGGGTTTTAGTCAGTACAAGTCTGACACTCCCTTCCGCTCCGCCCAGAGTGGGGGGAGGGGGTCATTTGATGACTTCCCATCCAAAAAAAAAAAAAAAAAAAATGGTCTAGAACATAAAAAATATCGCAATGACGGGGAGAACAAGTGCCTTTTGGTTCCGTTAAGAGTCTGGTTACACCCTTTATACTATTAGACTAAAGCAATGTAAAACCCCCCCCTATCCTAATTATTTTTAGATAAATTGTTTTTTAGTTCGAGAGTCCAATAAGGGTTTTTAAGCTGTAATTCACTTACCTGTAAAAATATACGGCACTCATAGATCCCTAAACATAAACTAGCGGTTAATCATTAAGAATTACAAGTTTGAATATGTGCTTGTATTATGGAATTCTTTTTTATGTTCAGTATTTAAGCGCCAAGCAGATGAACCTAAGTAAGGTTAACTTACATTTGCTTTGTTACAGATAAAATTAATTACAAAGATAACGATTTACCTAAATATCATACAGTTACATGACAATTACATTGTTTGTTAAAATAATAATTTATTATCAATTTGAGAGCTCGAAAACGTACAAAAATGTACCACTTGTTTTTTTTAATCCAGATAGTAACAGTCAATTAGGTATTATCTTAAAACGTACCAATTAGTAAAAATGAATACGGGTGCAATGGTCACAGAAGATAATATATATCAGCGTGGGAAAACCAATGTATGTACACTGGACTAATACATGTAATCTATGCTAATATTATAAAGAGTTAGTAAGTTTGTATTTAGGGGGTAATCTCCGGAACTGATGATCCAATTCTAAAATAGTTTCAACTGATAGAAACCTACATTGTTCGTGGGTGTTATAGGCTATAAATTATACTTCATCATTCATCATCATTTCAGCCGAAAGACGTCCACTGCTGGACATAGGCCTCCCCCAAGTGTCGCCATATTGACCGGTCCCGTGCGTCTTGCATCCAGCGGATCCCTGCAACCTTTACCAGGTCATCGGTCTACCTAGTGGGAGGCCTTCAAACGCAACGTCTTCCGGTTCACGGTCGCCACTCCAGAACATTTCGGCCCCATCGGCCATCCGTCCTGCGAGTAATGTGCCCTGCCCACTGCCGCTTAAGTTTGGCTATTCTTCGGGCTACGTCGGTAACCTTGGTTCTCTTGCGTATGTCCTCATTTCTGATTTGATCACGCAACGAAACTCCGAGCATAGCCCTCTCTATTGCCTTTTGGGTGACTTTAAGCCCTCTGATGAGGCCCATTGAAATTATATTTATATCATGCATATTAGCCGAGCTATCACAATTTTTGCGACGATGACTGCTAGTTTATAAGACAAGTGCTTCTTACTGATTGCTGTAATATTAATATTATGGATAAGATGCCCGATGACCATACAGATGACTCGCCTAGGCTTCGTTGCTACGTATGAGAGCCTGTGTTTGATTACCAGGTCGAGCAGTGTTATTGGGTTTTTCCATTAGGAATTTTCCAGTAGCAGCCACGGAGTCTGAATTTGTGTCCGGTTGATGTGTTATATTAATAACTCGTGGCTAAATAATAACTGACACTCGGATCGATCTTAAGGTTAAGCCGTGCTTACCTATGTTGGTCTGTGGATGGGTGACCACCCATTTTTTGAGTTAAGCCGTTGGTCCTGGCTGCCATTTGTAGATCTTTGACAGTCGTTACAGGTAGTCAGTGGGCCAAAAATGACAACCGGTCTTACCAAGGGTATCTTACCTAGTACTAACTGGGTTGTGGAGGTCAGATAGGCAGTCGCTCTATGTAAAATACTGGTATTCAGCTGCATCCGGTTGGACTGGAAGCCGACCCTTACATAGTTGGGAAAAGGCTAGGCAGATGATCATGTGTTATATTAATTTGGTGGTAGGAAATTTTATGATATATTGTTTTTAAGCATAGATTATTTTTAAGCTATAAAAAAGCCATAAAATATAATTATCATTTAGGTAGTTGGGTGGTCCATACTTAACTATTTACGAGCTGATATAAAAATAAATAAAACTAACAATTGCTGTAGTCTACAGCTAAGTGTTAATTTTATTTATATTCAAATCAGCTGTAGAAGTAGTTACTACCTACACAGTACACACTATTATTAATAATTACTATTATGTATATTCGATTAATAGACAATCGCGGCGGAACTGTGGCGCCCTTTTGACATCTATTATTATATTATAATAGCGGAATTATAAAACATACCATGATAAACAGTGTATCGATAACGCAGTCAGAGTAATTATAATTGACGTAGCAGAAACTTAGACTTCGATTTAAAATTAAAATCTATGTTGCTATGTTAGTTTCATGGTGTTTTTTAACTACAGTCTACTAGAACCACAAAATCACTAAATGCGTTTAACAGTAAACTTATTTAAAACTGATATTTTGTCTCTGTAATCTTCAAACGAATCACAGAGAAAGTGTACGATGTTTTTAATTCTTTTTTTAGTGTTAAACTTCTACTTCAGTGATTTGTGGAGAGGGGGGGCGAGTTAGAATCCTAAAAATTTGATAAATACACTCAAATACTAAAAGTAAGAAAGTTTATTATCGGTCAACTTATTTAACTGATACTTATCGAGAGGAACAGAGACAGACAGACAGTCGTTCTCTTACTCTGAGGTGCGAGTCACGACATTCGTGCTAATTTTGAAACATGAACATAACCGAAGCGCATACATTTTCTGGTTTAAGTGTACTTAATTGGGTTAAAGGTTATTTGCAAAGGTTTTAAACGTGAGAACGGCGATTAAAACTAAATAACAAAAACCTGTAGTACTCGATATTAGTAGGCCGAGACTAACCAACAGTTTCTCAAACCTACAAATATTTTAAATATCCCAGTATTACAGATTATTAATTGCATTTGCTATACAAATGCAGCGTCATTTCGATTTCAAAAATAAACGATCCTTGAATTATGTCATAGATTAATGCTTGGCAACAAAACACAGGCAAAAATAATGTTTTAGTCTAGCAAATGCACGTTTATATTTAATTATAATGACAGTCGACAAATTGTTTTATCTTAACCATATTATGTCCGACCTCTTTCAAGGAGGATTACCACAGCTCTTTAGTTAAGAACAATATTTGCGAAATGTGGCGCTTAAATCATTATTCATTGTTTAATTTTATCTTCTTACGACATGTTTTTTTTTCGCGCGATATGTACGTTCTATAGCAATTCTTTTGTTTTTGCCAAAACGGCGTCACCTCGAATGTAATACTGTTCTTTTTGTTATCTTATTATGGTGTAGAAAATAATAATACACACCTTTTTTCTATGGTAATAAGCAGAAACTACACTACACTAGAACACTTGACTGCCTCTTTGGTCCAGTGGTCGCAATCGCGGCTTCTGAGCATGAAGTCCCGGGTTCGATTCCCGTGTCGGGCAAATAGTTATTAGGTTTTTCCACCAGGAATTTCTAAATAGCAGCCACGGAGTCTGGATTTGTGCCCGGTTGATGGCAATCGGCTCGCCCCCTATTACAAGGGACGTAAACATAACTGGCGAAATGTAGGTCTGCCTAACCCTTTGGGGATTACCGGTGTGATGCAAGTCTGACTGACTTGCCCTTATAATCTACTACTGTTCATGATGTCAGAGTTTCTAACAGTACGCTTGTCTTATGGGCTTGCCGTATTGTTGATCCCTAGGCACGCCGCTGAACACCACCTACGAAGATCTTGTCAAACATCTCTTACTTCATCCACGTTCATACATCTGGACAAACAAGCTGGCTGGAAATGATTATGAAAAAAAAAATTGTCAGACAGTATTTGTTAAGTTCGAAATCAATTCTCTCTCTGATAATACTCTATTATGATTCTGCTGAAGCGGCCATTTTGTGCCATTTTAAATGGCATTCTAAATCCTGAGATGCAACATGTGAATGCAACGGCAAAGCGTATGTGTTGTCTATAGATCATTGGTGCGATTCCCTCAACTTAATTAAATACTTGCAAGCAGGTCATTTATCATTGTAAACCATGACTTAATTTTAGAAAACCAATTAATCGTGACTTATAAATGCAAGTATCGCAGGCATAGTACATTCCTATCAAGATTTAATTGCAAGATACTTAAAGCTATTGGTTGCCAATGAATGCTATTAAAATCTTCGAACAAATTGCAGCATTTAACTGAGAGATACGAAGAATTTGTCATAGTAGGCGGTGGACTGGCCACCTGATGTTATCCAGAACGGATAGTTTATAGGAGTATTTGCAAACATCGAAGCTAGATAATTTGAAACTGTGATTAACTTCTTAATCTTTTATTATATGAAAAAAAAGAGATTGATACCTCGTTGGTCTAGTGGTCGCAAACGCAACTAATGAGCATGAGGTCCTGGGTTCGATTCCCTGGTTGGGCAAAGTGTTATTGGGTTTTTCCATCAGGAATTTCTCAGTAAGTCACGGAGTCTGGATTTGCTTCCGGTTGATGAGATACATCTCATGATCCCTAATAGGTAGACAGTTGAAATTTTCGCAAATGTGTATTTCTGTTGCTGTTATAACAACAAATAATACAAATAAAATAAAATTTAAGGGGGCTCCCCTACTACGATGGTACAGAACCCATCATGCGCGAGTCCAACTCGCACTTGGCCGGTTTTTAGTATTGGCAAATCTCTGAACACTGTTGTTATAGAACGAGCTGAGTGATTTTGGCTACTATTTGTTTATTATTATTGAAAGAAGCATTTAAACTGACTGCCTCGTTGGTAGCAGCCGCAAGCGCGACTGCTGAGCATGAGGTCCAGGGTTTGATTCCCGGGTCGGGCAGAGTGCTACTGAGTTTTTCCATCAGTAATTTCTTAGTAGCAATCACGAAGTCTGGATTTGTGCACGATTGATGGCAATAGGCTCGCCCCTTATTACAAGGGACTTTAACATAACTGGTGAATTGTCGGTGTACTATTAGGCATACCTCTGCCTAACTCTTCGGGGATTACAGGCATGATGTTATGTTATGATGCATTTAAAATTAATTTGCAGCGTGAGTTTTATTTGACTAAAGTAACTTATTTGACTTTCTGTTATGTAAAAAACAAATTTATTTTGACAAACTTGCTTGACGGCTTGATGCTAGGTGTTTAAGAATAATTAGAAATGCAAAATCGATGACATTTTCAATATCAACGTTTAAATATTAGAAACCGGTTGAGTCGTCTTCATCGATTAATTACAATAAACTCTTTTATTAACTACTTACGGAGGAGCTCGTGGCTAAGTAATAACAGCCGCCCGGATCGATCTTTAGGTTAAGCCGCGCTTGTCTAGGTTGGTCTGTGGATGGGTGACCACCCATTACATACCGAGTTTCCTCCGTGCCTCGGAAAGCACGTTAAGCTGTTGGTCCCGGGTGTCATTTGTAGATCTTTGACAGTCGTTATAGGTAGTCAGTGGCCCAAAAAGTTTGACATCCAGTCTTACCAAGGGGTATCGTATTACCCAGTACTAACTGGGTTGTGGAGGTCAGATAGGCAGTCGCTCCATGTAAAATACTGGTATTCAGCTGCATCCTGTTACACTGGAAGCCGACCCCAACATAGTTGGGAAAAGGCTAGGCAGATGATGATGATTAACTACTTACGATTATCATAATGATCAAGTAGAATATAATCGAGACCAGGTGCATAGTAAATATTTGTGAGTATAAACTTAATTAGAGTGGGAATTTATGTAACACTTTCGCAATTGATTGTATATAATATTTTTAAGGGGAGTGCGTCAAGCTCAAAGGAATGTGAACATTTATTATACAGGGTGAAATGAAATTACCTAGCGAAACACCAAATCTTTTTATGGATTTTTTTTTTTTCATTTGGATTTGCACCGTCTGGTTATTACAATAAAAATAAATTTTCTTATGATCGAGTCATAGTCTAAAAATGTCTTATTCTTACATAACATCATAAATTCATAACACTACATTAGAACGTCAGTGTCAGTGAGCTGTAGCCCGCTGACAGACAGACGGACGGACAGCGGAGTCTTAGTAAAAGTATCCAAATACTTTGACGAGACGCAGTCTTAAAATTGAAAGTTGACAAAATATCCAGACCATTCTATAGACTAAGCAATGTGAATTGTTTTGTCTGCTGGAGACCTTAAGCCCTTGTTACGTAAGTTGTAGGTTAAGAGAGTCACGACTCGAGATTATCGTGACGATTAATTGTTTAGATAGGTAGGTAGGCTTTATAACAAGTTATCCATCTGACTTCACTTTCACTATATAAGATTTTAAACTTTCATGGTCACTAAAATTATTATAACTAGAAGACGGGATATTAACAAAAAACAAACAATAAACATGGTAAATATCCCGTAAATTATTATAACTAGAAGACGGGATATTAACAAAAAACAAACAATAAACATGGTAAATATCCCGTCTTCTAGTTATAATAATTTCACTTTCACTGTTGATTAGACATTGTATCTTATTTGATTTGATAAGAAAATTAAGCTGGGCAGAGATCTGAGTGTAAGCTTAACCTTGTAGCTTTTATCTAGTGCTAGTGTAAGTTTGACTCGCACACAGAGGGTTCCGTATAAACTTGTAGGTATTTTGTTCTTAAATAGCATATATTTTACGGTTGTCAAAAGTTTTTCTTTACTTGTGTTGTAAGTCATTGCTTTTTGTCAACTTTCACGATTCTAGGTCAACGAGAAGTATTCTTATAGGTTTTAATTCCCTTGTGAAATCGCAAAATATGCGACATAAACGGTCATATCTTTTGATTGCGTTGACTTAGAATATTGACTTTTTCACTTCTCCAAGGGGTATCAGAGTTTTGATATTAATTTCAGCTTCATACCTCCACGTGTTCTTGGGAAAAAGCGACTTGACAGATGGACAGACAGACGGTCAACAGAGTGATTCTATAAGGGTTCCGTTTTAGCCAACTAAGATACGAAGCCCTAAAAAAAGGCAAAAAGAACTGCTTTCAATAAATCTTCCTTAGAAGTCAGTAGAATCTCGAATAAATGTAAAAAAAGAAAGTAAGCTCGTTTACCTTCGGCTTCGTCCTCATGGGGGTCAAATATTGAATCTTTAAATCCACCAGGAACGTATCCACTACCGATATAAATAGATGATAATGATCCTATGTCGTACCCTAAGATTATGGTCTACCTATCAGTTTTCCCAAACCCGATTAGCTGGTAAGGTGTAAAAAAATAACAGACCGACAGAGTTAATTTAAACCGCGCTTGCCTAGGTTGGTCCGTGGATGGGTGACCACCCATTGCATACCTAGTTTCCACAGTGCCTTGGAAAGAACGTTTAACTGTTGGTCGCACCTGTCATTTGCAGATCTTCGACAGTCGTTACAGGTAATCAGTGGCCCGAAAATCTGATAACCTGTCTTACCAAGGGGGGTATTACGCAGTACTGACTGGGTTGTGGAGGTTTGATAGGCAGTCGCTCCATGTAAAATATTAAATACTGGTAAGACTGGAAGCTGACGCAAACATAGTTGGGAAAAGGCTAGGCAGAAGGAGAAGTTAACTTAAGTTTCGATACAAAAAAATTAAATTTAATATTTAAAAAAACCCCATCGCTACAAAGAAAAGCGAACAAACCTTTGAAAAATCAATAAAATGGCTGAGCCGGATTTGATAAAACATGTCTAATTGTAATATACACATCATGCCCTTTCATTTGACACCCCACTTGGGTATATTCACCACTTTCATCCCCCACATCTAGTAAATAGCTGCGACGATTTTGATAAAACGTATCTAAGAACCATCGCCAAGAAACTAGCTTTCAAATAAAAAACTGCATTCAAATCGGTTCACTCGTTTAAGAGCGACAGTGCCAGAGACAGACACACACACACACATTGTGGTCAAACTTATAACACCCCTCTTTTTGTGTCGGAGGTTAAAAATTAAAGTGCATAGTCATACAACGCAAAAACAAAACAGTCAAAAAGTTACAGCAACTACAAAATTCCCTGCAACATTTCCTAAGCACCATATAATTATAATTTCCACGTTGTTCATAAAAGTGTCGTGCTTTCACGGTATAAGCTATGAACACCAGAAAATTGTCAAAGCATTCATTTTGAAATTGATATCGTAACTGAATCGGCAGGCTGCAAACAAGACGCCTTTTAGTTGAGAAAAATAACTGTTATCATTTGCAAACATGAAGCCTTTTCTATCGTCTTTTTTACTACTGTGAATACTGGAACGTTTTCGTTAAATTTTATTTTTACTGTGCCGTTTATCATCATCTGCCTAGCCTTTTCCCAACTGTATTGGGGTCGGCTTCCAGTCTAACCGGATGCAGCTGAATACCAGTGTTTTACATGGAGCGACTGCCTATCTGACCTCCACAACCCAGTTGGAACTGGGTAATACGATACCCCTTGGTAAGACTGGTTGTCAGACTTTTTTGGGCCACTGACTGCCTAACAACTGTCAAAGATCTACAAATGACAGCCGGGACCAACAGCTTATCGTGCTTTCCGAGGCACGGAGGAAACTCGGTATGTAATGGGCGGTAACCCATCTACAGACCAACCTAGGCAAGCACGGCTTAACCTAAAGATCGACCCGAGCGGCTGTTATTATTTAGCCACGAGCTCCTTACTGTGCCTTTTATAAAGGTTGTAAAAGTACCCTTAACGAAGCCGAAAGGCACTTGTTCTCCCCGTCATTACGATCATTTTTTTGTTCTAGACCTTATCTAGGAACCTTCCAGTTACGGAGATATTGGGGGATAAATTTTTGTATAGAGTTACTTAGTTTGATGTACACAATGTTTGGTTGACGGCTTCGTGAAGGGTCCGTTTACACCCTTGTTGTATGCTGTTTCGGCATGTACTTCAAAAATTGTTGGTACGTAGGTTACCTTACATTATATTTTTTTTTTTTTTTTTTTTTATTTCTCTCTTTCATTATCTCTGTCAATTGTAGAACTTTGATAGTCGTTACAGGAAAATCTGACAACCAGTCTGGATACTATGATACCAAGGGGTATCGTAGTGCTGGGTTGTGGCTTTTATATATTTCTTCATAAAAACACTTGTTAGAAGCTCAACCTTATTCACGCACAATTCACAAAACAGTACCTAGTTAAACTAAGTCTATTTCAATAAACTTAACTGATACCGCCTTTGAACCTACCATAATCATTTAAAGCTCAGTGTCTTATCAACCCTCATTATTTCCAATTAGAACGCCGCACTTGCAATTAAAAAAGCTTCTACAGATAAACTCGAAAAAATATGCGCGTCTAAAACGTGCGACTAAAAATCGCCCCAGCGCGCACTGTACCTTGTTAACGCCAGACGGGTGAAGTCAAATGCGATAATGACGCGATAGGCCCACAGTTATGCTAATGCCTGCGTAGGGCCGCCATGATTGCGCATTCGTGTGAAACTCCTTTAGCCTTTGAAATATTAATGTAATTATTTCTTATAGTATATTCAAGTGCGAGAGGGTCGTTAAGTGATTTTGTGTGCGATAGGTACCTTGGCATGGATATTAATTAAATAGGTAGATATGAAAAAAACAGCCAGGCTGAAGTGATGGATGCACTCGGAGAGATGAGCAAAGATCGTCACATACTGGACGCCTGAGGAAGGACAGCGTCATCGAGGTCGACCGCGGCGAAAGTGGCGTGACGATCTGATCGTGGCCGGAGATCGCACAAGATAGAGAGGTATAGAAGGAGAAATAGAGGGCTTTTGCCCAGTTGTAGAACACCAGGTAGACTAGCAAAAAAAAAAGGTAGAACTGAGTTCGTAAATTGAACAATGATATGACAAGAGAGGAGTTGTCTGATGATATGACAAGAGAGGAGTTGTCTGATGAGATGACGCGTAATAGGGAAGTATAAAAGAAGAAGACATGCTGCGCTGACCCCCAAATAAATTGTGATGATGGCAGCAGAATTATGAAATGAGTTCAAAAATTCACAAAAGAATAAGGAAAGTTTCTTTTTAATTTCTGAATTTTTGATAAATTTTATGTTCTATGTAATAAAACATATTTATACAAAGAGAAGAGACTTAATTAGGTACTTTATACAATTGCAAAATTATTAAAGTTGATGGCGAACCACTGATGTCTCACACAAGTATCAAAATAAACTAAATCAACTACTTTCAAGCAAAGTTCGTCCTATACTCATCTTAGACGAGTCGACAACATAATACTTAATATACTACATTTGCTCAATTTAACTAGAAAACCTAATTTCCTAATTCCAAATCTCGGAACTCCAATAACTACCTCTAATTATTGCGAAAACACAGCACCAAAACAAGTGAAGCTAAAATCCTAAATCTTTTTTCAAATATGGAGTACATTTGCACCAGTATCAAGCTTTACTAGTCAAGCTAAACTGAAGCTCATACGGCTATCCGCGGTACTTAGCGCTACGTTTTAACACATTCACTGCGGTATTAACTTGGAATAGCCTGATGCATAATTATCTCAGCGTGTATCTGCTACCGGTTAAAGCTAAATGCGAAATGTATGCTTGTTTAAGTCGGGTGGAAAGTGGACTCAAATTTTTCGCACTTTGGCAGTCGTACTGATTCACAATTTCTATCTAACATCGCCTTTATTATTAATTAAAGGCTGTTTTGTAGTTTTTTTTTCATCCTGTGCTGTTCCTTCGCAGATACCAATTCAGTTTTGTCTGCTTCTACATCAGAAATATTTTTATTATTATTATTATATTTAATTCAAGTAACAGGACTCACAAAGTTAGTAACAATATTTCCTTACAACTATGTTAGTAAACTTAACCTACACACTTAACCTAACACTGTCTCACATTATAGATTTATGCGAATCCCTGCTACAAGCTTAACACCGAAGTAGAAAGCTTGCAGCAACGATTCACACACAAACAGTCCAGTCTGCTCGCCACACACTGCAGTATAATGTTGGGGCTGGCCCGCACCCGGCGCACCAGGGAAGCGCATCTTTTACGCATCGTGGTGTAGAAACAATCGACACGCGCATCAGCAAACATCCCTGATGCGCTACAGAAGCGGAACAGCCCCATCAATACCCGGAACGCGTTATTATATTGAACGCGAAGGGCGCTGTACGATTTTTGAGTGTAATCTACCCACAGGCTGCACGTGTAAAATGAAGTGCAATATGCACGAAATAAGGTTCTTTTTACAACGACAGTACAACGTGCAAACCTGCGAGCGATCATATTAGCTCTTACCGACAGCGCCCTTCTTTCTCTCTCAATATCATCATCGTCTCTGAGGTCAGCGGTCAAGAGATGTCCCAAGTATTTCATTTTATATACCCTCACAAGCGATATTCCGTTCAACTTGACCGGAGGGATAGCATCAGGACATCGACCACCGGCACCAAAGACCATGACTTCACTTTTAGTGACGTTGTAGACCAATCCATGAAGTAAAGCATATTCTTCACAGATGGTCACCAATCTCCTAAGACCACAAACCGAGGCGCTCAGCAGCGCCATATCATCGGCGTAACTAATGTTGTTTACACATACTCCATCAATGTAACAGCCGGCACGCTCTCTGCTGAGCACCTCGATCAGCCCATTGACATAGAGGTTGAAGAGCGTGGGGGAAGTCAACCCCCCCTGCCTTACCCCACACTCCAACCTATACGGTTCCGAAAAAGCCCCGGCCCAGCGTACCTGATTGATCTGGCCTCTATACCAGCATTTAAAAGTGTTAATCAACTCTGGAGGAACACCAGATTCTTCTAACTTCCTCCAGAGGATATTGTAGGAGACCAGATCAAAAGCTTTGGAGAGGTCGAGGAAGCAAGCATACGTAGGAGTTTTCCTATCCGAGTAGTACCTCACAGCCCACTTTAGACACAAGATAGCACTTTCAGTAGATAGTCCGGATCGAAATCCGAACTGATTGTCGTGCAGCTGAACAAAGTTATTAAGTTGTCTGTTAAGCAGGCTGTCAAGCACTTTCGCGATCACTGTTGCCAGAGAAATGGGCCTATAGTTCTTTATGTCAGCAATATCACCCGTTTTATTTTTAATAATGGGCACTACGATAGTTTTAGTCATATGGCAAGGTAAATACGCATGACTCACACAAAAGTTATAAAACATTGCTAACACTCTTGGTAAATGAGGGCCCGCGAACTTGAGGTGCTCAATGCTGAGACCATCATGACCTGGAGACTTGCCTCTTGACATACTGTTAATAACACGTTTAACGTCCCTAGCAGTGAATCTCGTTCCAAGGTCACCAAGGTCAACAACATCAGGCTCGGAAACGCAGGGACCCAGTGGAGACTTTATTCTAAAATGTTCCTTAAAGAGATCAGCAATGCCTACGGGATCGCTCTCCCCATAGAGAGACACAGGGAGGCCTGGCTTACTGCTCAGCTTATTTGTGTGTTTCCAAAACGATCGAAAATCATTGCTTGAATGTTTTGAAGCCAAAATATCCATTTTTATTTGGTCTTCATTATTTTGGCACCATTTCAAGCGAGACTTAAACATTCTCTTTGCTTCACGCATATCACAAAATGTGGGACCAGCAGAAGGCTTCCCAAGGTCTTCCCAAATTCGAAACTTCTGCCTGGCCTCCCTGTAAGCCTCACCTACATGCGCATTCCACCCTACCACTACTTTCTTTTTTCTACGCTTATTGCGACCCCGACCCACCGCAGCTGACTCGGATAAAGCACTAACTATATCTTTATACATATTGTCTATAACAGCGCGATGACATACTTGATTGCAACTTTTGTCACTACAGATTCTGAAGTCTTCAGGAAAATCAATAAGTCTAAGTCTTTCATGACATGCCTTTGTGTAAGACTGAGACTGTTCAAGACTTCTGTCTCCCCAAACAATAACATTTTCCATATAAATAGAATTCCATTGCTTTTCACAAACATTATCGAATAGACATTCTAGAACAAGCGGGTAATGGTCCGACCATAATGTATCGTATACAACACTCGCATTAACTACAGACTCACGGGCCGCTTTGGTAACCACACAGTGATCAAGCCACCTCCGCGAACCGTGTGCGTCACTCACAAAAGTGTAGATATCTGAGTCTAACCCCAATATCTCCGTATCAACACAGTTCCACTCAAATTCCTGACAGAAGCCTATCAGTTCCGTAAAAAATCGTTCTGTTGGGTGTGCATTGAAATCACCAAGAATATAACAGTTTTCAATACTTGAACTATCAATAATGGCACTCACCAAACTGAGGCAATCCGTGAATTCCACTAAGTTACTAGCCACGTCCGTGGGCATGTACACATTAAACACTAATATTGACCTTTTGTTTATCACTATTTTAATAGCGCACACTCGCGGGTTACTGCACTCAACTACCGACACATTGTTGAACGCACTTTTTCTCCAAAGGAGGGCTAGGCCACCGTACGGTCGCCCCCGAAGAATGCCCGCCGTCGTATCCACCGCCGACGTACCGGTGCAGCCGAACTCATCGCTGATACAATGTAGGTACGAAAGTTCCTCTGGTAACAACCATGTTTCTTGAAGTGCGATGATATCGTTATTGGAACACAGCTCCCGTATGCCATCAATAGACCGTTTAACACTTTTACAGTTATAAGTCACCAGCTTATATATCTGTTTATCCGTTTTTCTTAGGTGTAGGGCCGACACTAGAACTTATATTATTATTTCCAGTCGCATACGTATTCTTATAATACAAGAAACGTCTAAATATTATGCCCTTCGGCCACAAGTTGTCATCCAAAAATACTTGTATTTTAGACTCAGGCACATAAAACTTGTAAGATTTATACAAATTCTGTTTATTCGATAATATTCTATCTAACTTTACAGACATCTGTGTTTTAGAGACAATATAATCTGCTATGTCTTTCACACTCGTATTGATGTGTACGTTCGAAATAAAAATAGGTACTTTTTTCTCTGCTGCTTTGAAATTGCCTGCAGAATCAATTGCTAAACCTATTTTACCTCTCCTATGATTTTTCGTACTTGATTTACGATAGGTAACTGTAGTCCACTGCCCATGTTCAGCCCGCTCTTTGGCTAAACCGTTCTTCAATACCGATGCAGCGGTTTGTTTACATTCATCCGTCGCACAGATCGGCTGCGCGCTCGCCGCACTCATTGACGCAGTTCCGTTCTCCGCTCGTAATGACGTGAGCGCTTGAGTAACGGTACTATTTGACTGTGGCGCAACTCCGATCGCACTCGGTGGTTGAGACTGTACAAAAATACCCTCACTTTGCAGGTTGTTGTCATGACTTTGCAAATTTTCTTCTTCATCAGCCTTAGGTAAAGAACAGCAGTCTATATCGGAAGAAATGGATCTATCCGAATCTACTAACAGCGTCATATCCACATTTCTATCCCGTCTATTCGCACCTCTTCTCGTGTTAACATTAATGTTCTTCGTAAACTGCTCCTCCTTCTTTAGTATTTCTAACTGGTCAAGTGATACATATGTGGTTTTAATCTGGTTAACTTCCTCTCGCAGCAGAGTAATCTTTTTAAGAAGGTCAGACACATCCAAGTGATCGAATGTAATCGGCGGGAGCTTCTCCAGGCTACGAGCCACGAACACAGGCATCAGGTCAGGATCCGAAGCTTTGAAGGCACTGATAATGTCACTGAGAGCACGATTTTCTTTTCCTTGTCCTTTACGAACAGGTTTTCGTTTATCAGCCGGTAACGATTCAAATAATAGTGATTTCGACTTTTCAATTTCCTCTCCACGAAACGCCGACACACAAATTCTGACCAGGCTTTCTTCGTCGATGATCGATATCTTATTTTGAACATAAGCCAATAATTCGTCGATAACTATATTACAACTACTACATTTTAAAGTAACTGCCATATTCACTCGTAACATAAGCGTAAACGGTGAAACAAAGAACAAACATGACGCGTCGTACCAGTATGCGCGCGCGAGCGAGACCAATGAATATGATCCCTCACTAGGTAATAACCCTGCTTAGCATAGCATAGCATAATCAGCCTATAATGTTCCCACTGCTGGGACACAGGCCTCCTCTCTGTGAGAAGGGGGGCGTTAACCCTGCTTAGGCTAGATGTATTTAGTTATTGTTCAGACCTGGAGTCTGTTTATTTTTGTTTGGTTTTGAGTTGTAATCATTTTAAAACAAAACACTTTACCCATCCTTGACCTTGTGATTCGAAGACATGTGACATCTAACAACCCGCAATGGGCCCCCGTGGTGGAATACAGCCCACTCCTTCACCTTATGGAGAGAAGGTCTTGTATCTCATCACATGGGAAAATTATAGGCTGATTATAAATGAGTTTTAAAAACAACAAAAAACACAATAAAAAATATCTTTCCAGTATGGTTTTACTTTAGCCCCCGTAAGTTAACACCTAACCAGTAATCACATCTATACAAATAAATAAAATTAAAGTGTCTGTTTGTAATATCAAAATAACATCTTTTTACTGAATGCCTAAGAAAGTATATACGGTACATATAACAAAAACTAAAAAACATTTTTTTTTTCTTTTTTGTCAGTCTGTCTGTCTGTTTATTCCAGCTAATCTCCAATACGGCTAGACCAATTTTGACGGGACTTTTCCTAGCAGATAGCTGGTATTATAAGGAGTAACTTAGTCTACTTCTATTAAAAAAAAGTATTAGGCTTCCGTGCAAAACAATTAAAACCCTTGAAATTGTTAACAAAATCTTCTTTTATAATAATTTCACGTAAACGAAGGTCGCGGGGCTTAGTTAATCATATTATAACACTTTTATCAACTGCAAACAAACCTGTCTACTGACGCCCTTAGCTGTACACTGCACAGTCATACAGCTAACGTGCTAAACTACATTATCGTTTCAAACTCGTTCCACTTTTATCTCGTAGCTCACTCCGTAATTGCATGTTGTAATGATTTTCTAACAGCCGTAGCTACTAATGATTATGCTTTTTGCTACTAACAAGCGTTGCGAATGGTTCTAGTATTCAGCTTATCATTATAAGTCGTTCAGTAATAGATAAATAAGGTTTTAAAAACGGTTATTGGAGGACTTTTCAAATCTAGCATCAAATTATAACTATTCATTTGGTTGCATAGCATAGGTATTAAAATTTTAGAGATGGAAATTTGGGTGACACAATTACTTTTTAATTGTGTCTAATTATCGGTATCAATTGGCCTATGTTACTCAGAGATAATTTAGCATTCTAATGATGAAAGAGTTTATTCGTTACAAAAGAGTGTCCATGGAGTTTCTTGCCCGTTCTTCTCCATACAGATCTACGCTAGGGAATGGGCAACTACAGTACTTTCACAGTTTTTTGTGCCTTGTGACTTGTGTAGCTACTTTTCTTGTTATCTTTGTTGCGACACTTCAAAAGTGCCTGTAACTGGCCTACTTGAAATAAATGCTTTGATTGATTTTGATTTTGATTTTGAAACATACAAAAATACAAATCTTTCCTATTTATAATATAGTATAGATTTAGAAGTCGCAATAAATTTACGTTCCACAATTACATACAACCTCCTTTATTCCAGTCTATGCATCAAATAATAATAACTTGTTGCACACAAATAATTCAAATAGACCGGAATCACTATAAGGATGGCTCTCTGAAAGGATCCTCGCCCCATTGTCATATCTCTCCTGCCATCCAAGACTAATGTTTTTCCAATATCCTTATACTTTAAAGTGCATTTCGTTTTCCCGTATAAAGAAGTTCGATGTTTTATTTCGATACGTTACTGGTTCTGATTCCGTTTTCCATTCAAAGGTATTTCTGTTGAGAGTTTTATGACTGGGTTATTATAATAATGGGTTTTCGAATCTGGTTAGTGGATTTGATTATAGAAATGGGGATTGTATAATGAAAATAGTAGAGCTCTAGATATTAGGAGCTCGTGGCTATATAGTAACAGCCGCTCGGGTCGATCTTTAGGTTAAGCCGTGCTTACCTAGATTGGTCTGTGGATGAGTGACCACCCGTTACATAACGAGTTTCCTCTGTGCCTCGGAAAGCACGTTAAGCCGTTGGTCTCGGCTGTCATCTGTACATCTTTGACAGTCGTTACAGGTAGTCAGTGGATCAAAAAGTCTGACAACCAGTCTTACCAAGGGGTATCGTATTACCTAGTACTAACTGGGTTGTGGAGGTCAGATAGGCAGTCGCTCCATGTAAAATACTGGTATTCAGCTGCATCCGGTTAGACTGGAAGCCGATCCTAACATAGTTGGGAAAAGGCTAGGCAGATGATGAGTACAGCTCTAGATATTTGGGTAGGTTTCATCCGGAATATAATACCAGCCTATTCCGTAGTTAATGTCCCACTGCAGAGCAAAGGCCTCTTCTCATAGTATGAAGGCAAGAACATTGATCACCACACTTGCTCAAACAGGTGAAATTAAAACAAATTCATTTTAACCCTAAATTGGTTGCACCTAAAAAGTTACGTAAACGGTCACGATCATAAAAATCAAATGCGAAATACATGAAAAATCACGATTATGCTCGATACTTGATCATAAAGGACACGTATTTTTATGAAACTAACGGGAACATCAGCGCTCAAAATTCAGAACTTAAAAAGTTCTAAATCTTTAAGAATGCGCACCAATTAAGGTCTAATATTTCTGTATGGTCATTTGCTCAATAAAATTACGATTTTAGTCATTTATTTGCTAGCGAAGTGAATTTGCCACCTTGGTGATTTTTAGCCAACCACGTCCGCATAATTGTTACTAATTTAAATTTTCTTTTTTTTTCTCAACAATGATTGTTCTATTAATGAAACAGAACGCTTACAATTCATTTCATCTACAAACAATTAAATGGATTGATAAAATAAAAGTTACACTAACATGACCATACGTATACGAATCACATAGGTCAAGTGGTCAAAAACTAAATAGTGGCGTCGCACTGTGCTTCGACCGTCACTGGCCACTAGAAAACTACCAAAGCAGCCATCGACCAAATCTAGCGCAAACAAAAATTGTAACGAAAAATGGTTAAGTCGACGATAAACGTACGTCAGTTTGGGGTTAAACTTTTATTACAAGAATTGACCTTTGAATGATAGAAACATAACGGCTACAGCCATCTGCAGTCTGGAGATGAGAAAGTGCTAATGTAACTGGCATACATTCGATTTCCACTTCTATATCAATGAAAATCGAAATGATTTACACAATCTCACGATCTTCCCAAACCAGTCTATTAAAACGGTTTCCACAAAAATATCTCATAACAAAATGAGCGAAAGTATATAAATACGACGAAATTAATTATATGTTTTAATTATTTATTTTCCCACGCATTTCATAAGAGTAGAAAAATGTTATTACTCTAATAAGCGAGCGAATCGTCGCGTAGGAAAATTACGATCTTTAAAAACTTGTGAAACGTATAAATCATCGTGGATTACCTACTTTTGTAAATACGTTTGTAGGATTTTTGAGCTTTAAAATTATACTACATACTGGATGTTGCCCGCGACCTTCGATCGCATGAATTAAGATAAAAAAAACAAAATTACTTCCCGTTTTGAATCGGATTTTGGTACCAATTTCAAGGGTTTTAATTTTTTTGCACGGAACCCTAATTCTTATTCTAAAATAAAAGTAGGCTATGTTACTCCTTATAACATCAGCTATCAGCCAGTAAAAGTCCCGTCGAAATCGGTGCAGCAGTTTTGAATATTAGCCGGAACTAATAGACAGACAGAGAGACAAAAATTGAAAAAAGATAGTTTTTGTTATAAGTTCCGTATTTATTTTCATATGCGTTCAGTAAAAAGGTGTTATTTTGATATTACAAACAAACAGCTGGGCCAAACAGACACTTCAATTTTATTTATTTGCATAGATTTATTAACGAATTGGCTGCGTTTCGTATTTATGTTTTTGCTGTAATAAAATCTGCCAAAAGTGCCTATCGTATTACTCAAATGCAATTTTCGACATATTATGTGATAACCTAGTAGAGCATTCTTGTGGCTGTTTTTATATTTTATTTTTAACATTGATGAATTTGGTATGTGGATGTGGATAACAAGTTTCCTGTTCCGTTGATGCCCGCTGTCATTTATAGATTTTTGGCAGTCGTTACAGGTAGTCAGTGGGCTGAAAGTCTGACAACCAGTCTTACTAAGGGTTATCCATGCATATTTATATATATTGCTATATTTATTACCACCATATTGCTCAATCTAAAAAAAAATGCATGTCTTACGCACTGTTTGCGCCTCGTTTTCTCTGTGAACTATTAATTTCGAAACTTTACTAGTGTTAAGATGGATCTTCTAACTTTATGGCTTTTGCCTCTAATTATACAGTTTATTTTCAAAGACACGGCAGTAATCCAATCATACATCATTCATTTATTAAACGGCGCCAGTTTACGCAGTTATAAAAATTCTTTCGTAACACATTGCATTTCTGCAGTCATACCAGACTGGTTGATCATCGCCATTAGCTAGGGTTATCTCATGCATCATACTTACACTTTATGTTCTGTATAATCTAGGCAATAAACTGAAAGCTCGGACAAGGACTTCAAGAGTCGTATCCACCAGATTAGAAACAATAAACGTATGAGACATGCTTTTATGCAAAAAATATTGATTTTCACAATCTCAGCACTAACATGTTATTTATTACATCTAATTCTCGATTGAATCTGGTTCTTCTTTATCGTGTAATTAGTGCCTAATCTGGTCTTTTGTGGATCAGAATATTGACCCACAAAAGGGACGACTGAAAGGCATTTGCATATGGCGGAGATGAGAATGCTAAGGGGGATGTGTGGTGTTACGCGAATGAATAAAATAAGAAATGAGTATACATATAAGAGACAGTCTGTAAGTGGCGCCGGTGACTGAAAAGTTGTGTAGTAATCGGTTGTCGTGGTATGGACATGTGATGCGGAGGAATGAGGAAAATGCCATGAGAAAAGTTTTGAGTATGAATGAGGATGGGCATATGAGTAGAGGAAGACCAAAGAAACGATGGATGAACTGTGTGAAGAATGATATGGCAAGAAAGGAGTTGTCTGATGAGATGACTAGTAATATAGAAGTATGGAAGAAGAATACATGCTGTGCCGACCCCAAATGAATTGGGATAAGGGCAAGAGAATGATAATAGTGCTTAACCTGGTGTCGGAGTTTTTATGCCGCCCATGGGCCTCTAACTTGGCTTTACATGCCGTCGAGAAATATCTTTCAGGCATGCTGGTTTCCTCACGATGTTTTCCTTCACCGAAGCAATTGATAATTATTGCATGTCTTCGGTTCGAACATGAGACCTATGACTTGGCAGTCCAATGGTCACACCACTATAGGCAATCACTGCATAGGTGGAATTAAACTATCGAACATTTTAAACCAATGTTAATTTAAGTTAGTTCGATACTTTCTTAAATAGATGGCGCTAACGTCACCGTAAGACGTTATTAATGGAACGAAAATTTCGAGAGCTGTGAGCAGGGTGCGATGGTCTAATTGGTTAAGACGTCCGGTGTACTGAATCGGAAGGTCGCAGGTTCAAACCCTGCTCGCACTAGAATTTTTCTTTCCATGTCAAAACAGCAATATCTATTACTTACAGTCATACCCCAGCCTTACCGGAATTTTGTATCCAGCCTTACCATATTCTATACCACGAAAAATAAGTCTCGAATCGAGCGCCAATCAGATCACAGATTGATCTCATACCGCTGAGAACCTGATGTCAATCAGTGAGCTTACAGATTGATTGATATACTTTGTCCCTATACAAAGCACGATTTCTTCGAAACACTTTATTGATTCTCCTTATAAGCGACAACCTTATTTTAACTGTCAATCAATGACATAATTACGAGTCAAAGCTTATAATACCTTCTACGGTAGTCGTTCCATATAAAGTAATTTCATAAATATTTTACCTCCGCCCTCGCAATGCTGTGGAAATTACATTGACCTTTACGCTTTTGGCAATAGAGTTATTGGTTTGTTACGTTGCTATCACTGACAAGTCTGTCAAAATCATAGTGTTCTTTAGTTTTTAACTTACTTCTAAAAAAGAAAGAGGTTATGTATTTTCCACCAAAATCTTTTTTTTTTCATGTATGTACACTGATTACTCCGTACTTACTGGGCCAATTTACGTGATTATTTTTTCATTTGGTAGAGGAAGCCCGCGCAGTCGCATATTAAATTTTATTAACTTTGCTTGAATAATTTATGAGTTAGGTCCATTACTACGTATTTTTTCTTCTTGGCATAATTTGACGTCATGATGGTTCTTTAATAACTATAATTACAGTATTTAATTATTTCATGACAAGAATTTGTGTGATATACTACAATTAAAAAAGGTAAAATAAAACACAGTTTTGCAAAAAAAAAACCGACTTCCAAAAAGCAATTGCAAAAAACCTTTTTGTATAAGGTTTATTTTGGACCGCAACTGTCTGGGGTAACGCTACTATGAAAGGACTGTAGTCGTTCCTTATAGAACTTTATATTAGTCTCAAAACCGTAAAGAGGTTGTTATAAAGGGCTATTATTTTTAATAATGTGCGTTCAAGTTGATATATTAAATTGCTAATTCTTGATCGCCGTGGCAGGGCCGTACTAGGAACGTGAGCAATTAGTTTAATTACGAACGAAAATTGAAGTGCTGTATATGAGTATGGAGAATTTCGTAAATTAATGAGCTCTCTCTTTTGTTTCCTAATAAGCGTTCCGAAAGACAAATTCTATGTTGAATTAACTTCGTAATGAACACGGGGAAAAGTCGTGCGAGTAATCAAAGGAAATGGGATGCTGTGATGAATGAATGAATAGCAAATATCACCCATGTAGGTAGGTGTGTTGTGTACGAACTCATTTGAAAACAGAAATCGTTGTATTGCTGTTTGCTTGTTAAAGATCGGTATAAAAATATAAAATTTAAATTTTATGGTTTCATACCGATCGGTGTTACCATTTAGCAATTAAAAAAAAATAAGCTATAAAAATATGGAAGAAGTACTAATGTGGCGATGTAGATTGTATTAATATCGTGATGCAAGACAATCTCAAAGTACTGTTAGTTTAAAACGCATTCGAATTAAAACATAATTCTAATGCTCGTTTTCATTTACACTAAACGACACCTAAATGAACACCTAAGTGTTATTGCACTGTAGGAATGTCAACTCCTAAGACAAGCATAGTTAATTATTTTTAAATTGTATAGGATTAACCAGACTGGAACTTTTTAAAGCCTTACTAATAAAATAAGCTGGATATGTGGTATAACGCGAATGGATAAAATAAGAAATGTGTATATATGAGGAAGTCTGGAAATGACACCGGTGACTGAAAAGTTTTGTGGTAATCGGTTATCTTAGTATGGACATGTGATGCGGAGGAATGACGAAAATTTTGAGTAGGTATGAATGTAGTGGCTATAAGAGTAGAGGAAGACTAAAGATGGATGGACCGTGTGAAGGATCATATGAAGGATGGTGTAAGAAGGTGACTGTTGAGATGATGATAATGAAGAAGTACGTGGCTAATAAAAACTATTTTAGTTTCATAACGGTGTAATGTTCCAAATAATGTTTACTGCTAGTATAGTAAAAAAAAATACCGGTGCAACAATTATTGCCGTTGAACAATCAATAATTAATTATTCAGGGCCTGCAAACAATAGGCGTGTAGGTGTAAACATTTAATTTGATTAGTCAATTATTTCATGTGACATCATTGACATTGAAAATCAGGCCATGTGATTCAGTGCATACCTTTATTATTATAAGGTAAACGGTAATAATTATGTTATTTTTAGTACACCAGGTAAACTGAAAGTAGGCATCATCACCAAAAACAAATATTGGCTCTACAGGTTTTAAAAATAGGTGTAACAACTATTGAACAAATTTATTTATTGAACGTCGCGTAATCATTAACGTCTGTTTATTTTTTTTATGTTTAAACCTCCGTTAACAATCAGAAAGGTTTATAAATAAATTATGAACCGATCACAAACATCTCAGGCTACCGAAGTCCACTGCAGCACATTTGACCGCTCTCAAACTCCACCACAAGTGACCACAACCCACAACCCTCCGTCCAGGTTTCAGGTCCGTTCCGGTTCCAGCCAGTACCAGCCACCTTTTTAGATCTTCGGTTAACATATCTGGGGAGCGTCCCAGACCACGCTTGCCGATACTCGCTCTCCACTCCAGGACTCATTTACTCCATCGGCCATCTGTCACTATAATTTCTGCTTGCTTACTCTGCCAGTTACGTCAGTAACACAAAATGTTTTCTGAACCAATCTCTATCAAATTTGAAACCATGGGAATTAATTTTGAACGGTACGAAACAGTTTGAGCAGCCAATAAAATATTCCAGTTGCCAGTTACGCAAAATCGTTCATGTAAGGATAGTTTGTATAACAGATAATATCTGAATCACGTCTAGACAGGTAAAACACGTTTTTGTCATCCTCTCTTTGAGATAAGTCCCAATCATTATAATGATACAAATCCGCTATCTCCATGGCAATAATTCAATAAACCCACAAACGTTTTCTAGAATTATTTTTTCAAGACTTGTTAGGTACTACTCACATCTTAATCTTATTTGAGTAGAAAAAAATATGGCACAAATTGTATGAAAAAATATTCCCCTTACATCTTACTCATACCCACACACCCACCCACCTTGAACAATCAAGATAATTTCTTCCCAAACTGTCTCAAACGTGTGCTCTTAATTTGATTAAAATAATTTCAATCGAGCCCGAAATTACTTTAATCAAGTATCGTAGGTGCCTTATCGCCTTAATACGTCGTAATTGCATTTAAAACCATAAATTTAATTTAACTGACAATCTTGACGTTTTGATAGACGTTAATTTACGAAAATTACTATGATTTTTGGAGAAAGCTGTAGGCTTTCTCCAAAAACCATAGTCATTTTACATGATTTGATCGTTTTTGGATATCTATTATTAAGCTTGCCTTTATACACACACTGTAATATTTCAAAGTCTATATGTAGATTGTTTTTAATCTTGCGTGTACGATTAGATATAAGAATACAATACTTCCTTAGTCCGGCCCTGTAAGACACTGGACGTAGAGCCATTGAATTTCATATTTTAGCACACTAAACTTAAAGCTGATATTAGTTATGTAGCCATAAGTTGTAGGCACTTATTGAATGTCCATTTATGAAAAACACCTGATTTCCATTCGATTAAGTTTCATGTCGCCGACAGAGGCTGTCATTACTAGCCTGATTGCGTCCAAGATACCTTGCAGACGCGTTAATGAAATGGTGTAAGTGCCATTCATCTGTCATTGCATTTTATGCTAAAAACTTGTTGCAGTAAGAATTAATTTGCCTTTACGGCTATTCAAGTGTCGCCCGAAGCGAGGTATAAAGGCAACATGATTGGTCTGCAGGATCATAAATTGTAGGGCATTTGGTTAATTTGATTGATTACTGCTTCATCGATCTATGAGACGCAAGCGCAGGTTTAAAGTGTGGGATTTGATTACCCACTAGTCTCAGTGAAGTGCAGTAGGAGCTATACAATAGCTAAAGGCGCACTCATTTTTTATTTAACTGCCTGTCAAATACGAATTATCGTTAAAAATCTTGCCCTTCATTTATTTACTCGTATTGTGTGGGCTGTATGTTAAAACAATTATTATGTGTTGGCAACACTATTTTTTTTTGGGAACAGATGCGCCAGATCTAGTCACTACCTCTGTGATGGTGAACCAACGGAGTTTGTTCACGTAAATAAGTTGCTTAGGAAAACTTTTTTATACATTAACTACGTCAGGTTCACGTTTGACCACTAACTGAATCAAATTAGCTTATCGACGTCCGCTGCTGAACATAAAGGGTGTAAACGGACCCTTCATGAAGCCGTCATCCGAGTATTCTGTACATCTAAGTAACTCTACGCAAAAATTATTGCTAGGAAACGACTGTTTTTTTTAGTAAAAAATCACGTTTTACGATAAGACTCAATGCAACGCACTCAAATTTTTGTGCTGATGGATGCATTCAATAGTAAAGGGCCCCTTTACTATTCAATGCATCCATCAGCACAAAGATTTATGCCCATGAATGTATTTAAAGTTGTGAAAAAGGTTTGCACTTTGACCCCCAATATCTTCGCAATTAGAATACCTTCTAATTGGTCCAGAACAAAAAAAAATATCGCAAATCGAAAAAGCCCTTTTTAATGGGAAATCATCAAATGACCCCTCCTGCTCTGGGCGGAGCGGAAGGGAGTGTTAGACTTGTACTGACTAAAACCCACCCATATTTCTTCTTTACCCTCTGTATTCCAGGGCGTATTTCTTTCATACAGTCGCGCAACCCCGGACCATAGAAAACGTGCCATTCGGTTTTGTTAAGGGTCTGTTTACACCCATGATAGCTAAGCTAATCCTCTCCTGGCTGATAACATTCCTTGGGTGATGCGTGGCTGTCAAAACTTATTGAGATTTCTCACCACGGAGAACCTAGATGAAGTTTAAGCTTTAGCTTAAACGTAAATCGAAACTCATCAAGTTAATCACACTTCTAAGCATATAATACGCATCCTACCTTATAATTCTACGTATAACAAGCTACCTGCCTAGCTCAGTATTAGCTGCTTAGAGTTACCAACTATATGACGTGTTAAGTCATATAATCACGCAATCCTTTAGAGATTCGCTCTGAAACGTTGCTAAACCTGAACTAGTCTTAGATGTTTTGAAACTGTTTATGACGTGGATGCTGCCGCCATTTTATAAGTGGTGTGTGGAAAATGGGAAAGCTAGGTGGAACTAATCATATGAATTATGATCTAACCTTTAGCTTGTATGTATTTTAGATTTATCTACTTGATTATCGACGGTCGTACTTTATTTTAATCAGAAAATGAGGTTCCCGACTGCCTTATTGATCGAGTGGCCGCAAGCCCGATGAGGTCTTGGGCTCGATTCCCGGGTCGGGCAAAGTGTGATTGGGGTATTCCATTAGGAATGTTTCAGATGAAATCATCAAATGACCCCCCCCACTCTGGGCGGAGCGGAAGGGAGTGTCAGACTTGTACTGATTAAAACCCATCCATGTTCCTTCTTTGCCCTTTGTGTTCCAGGGCCACGGTATCTCTTTCGAACAGTCCCGCAGCCCTGGCAGGCATCGGCCCATGCGGACCCCTACTTGAATGCTGACATCTCTTTGAGGCGCGCGTGGAACACGAACGCGCCGTCGACACAGCCTGTCGTCATAAGACGGCCGGACGGCGAGCTAGCCCATAACTCGCCGTCCACAGGCCAGCGCCTACGGTGGTCGGAAGCCACCACGTGACCCCCGACGCCCAGGGCGTCTCCCGCGGCGGCTGGGACGTGAGGTTCTTTCCCTCTCACGTCCTGCCACCTCCTTCACTAGCATGACTGCTTCGCAGAAGGAGGTGACGGCTTCCCATTCTCTCTCGCTCCGGACCATGGCTTGAACCAAGGCCGGACGCGAGAGATCGCCGCTATGAGGACACGACGGTGCTCCGCCCAAGCGGCGCAGACCTCCACGGTGTGTTCCACCGTGTCCTCCGGACGATCCTCGCAGTGGAAACACCCGGGCGTTTCCTCCCGCCCGATTCGGTGCAGGAACCTCCCGAAACAACCGTGTCCGGTGAGGACCTGCGTCAGACGGTAGGTGAAGGCGCCGTGGCGCCTCTCTAGCCACTTCTCAAAGAGGGGACTTATCGCCACTATGGTGGCGTGCCCTGCACGGGGTTGCGACAGTCGCTCTCTCCATGTCGCCATGAGATCACGCCGGAGGTCTGTCCGCTGAGCGGTAATTTGTCGCGGCAGCGGAGTTTCCCCCCTATATAGTGCTTCCGCGCGCCATTCATGCAGGCGCGCGAGGACTATCGCCTCCAGATCCCATGGCGGCAATCCGGCAAGGAGGCTAGCCGCCTCGCTGGAGATCGTGCGGTACCCCCGGATTAGCCTTATGGCTATCACCTTTTGGGGCGCATTCAGGTAGTGGGCGGCTTGCCGCCTCAAAGAACGCGCCCACACCGGGGCCCCGTAAAGGGCCATGGACCGCACGACCCCCGCGTAAAGCTTCCGGCAGGAGGCGTTTGGACCCCTCAGGTTGGGCAAGAGCCGCTTGAAAGCAGCCCCTGTCCGTTCCAGTTTGGGAGCCAAACGTCGGAAGTGCTCCACGAAGTTCCACCGACTGTCGAGGACGAGTCCTAGGTATTTCAACGTCGACCCGACGTCGATGGAAACCCCTCCTGCCATCAGTAGGGATCCCGACGGTGGCGCATTCCGAGGCCCATGAAAACACATGGCCTCGGACTTGTGCAATGCCACCTCGAGTCGCAATTGTCGGATCCTCTCCACAACTATCGCAACCCCGCGTGTCATGTTTTCGGCCGCCGCCTCGTGTGACCTCCCTTGTGCCAGTACCAGCGTGTCGTCAGCGTAACAAACTACACTGACGCCGGTAGGGAGGTCGGCGCGCAGCACCCAGTCGTAACCGATGTTCCACAAGGCCGGCCCCAGAACCGAACCCTGTGGAACACCGCACGACATCTCTCGCCGGTTCCATTCTCCGGTCCGACTGGGGTAGTTCAGATGCAACCTTGGAGTCTGGATTTGTGCCCCGTTAATGGCAATAGGCTCGCCCCCTATTACATAGGACTCAAAAATAATTTGCAAAATGTGGGTGTAGTATTACTTACACCTCTGCCTAACCCTTTGGCCGTGATGAGATGTAATAACGTTCCCAAAGCTGGGACACAGGCCTGATCTCTGGGAGTAGACCGTTTTGAGGGCAGTACTGATTAAATAAATCACACAATGTAAAGTATCCTTTTAAGTACGGACCCACGACCTTCGACAAGTATATCTTATTTTAGACTAGCTGTGTACTGTGGTTTCACTCACCACTCGGCTCCTAAGGCTCGTAGTGTGATTTTTAAAATCTAAAACCTTCTTAAATAATTGAGCAATCAAATGTAAAAATAAAATTTCAAATCTAACTGGACTGTTCCAGAGAATAACGCCTTAAAAAAAAAAACAAATAAACTCTTCAGCTTTATTATTTTGTCCCACAACAGAAAAAAAAAACATAAAAGTTCAGCAATAACTTAAAAATAGCTTAGTAACAAATAGCTCAAGCTCATAATTCTTTCCTATTTCGTGCCTGATTTCTATACGCAATAAAAAGCTCATACTTGTTGACGTGCAATATGAGTCTACCAACACTATTAATTTCATCAACAAATTAACTTCATAAGTTTGCATACATTACCTTAATCATCAAGTTACTATTTACGTAACTAGCACAACTTTATAACACTAATCTTACTGTTAACTTACGCCACCCTTTTATATCCATAAAGTTCGTTTGCAGACCGACTGCTTCCTGAGTGCATTCTGCTTTGCTCGTATTCCTCAATGCTGATAGTCGTGTGACCATCCCTTACCACATGGCCATAAGCTGCACATTCAAGCGATATGCGAGTTCGACTGAGGAGACAACATAAATCTCAGAGATCGCTTAGTTTTAACATTATTTTTTTTTGTATAAATTTAAGATTTTTAATTTTTAATATATTTTTTTTGTTTGTATTGTGGCATGGGGCAAATAAATATGTTTTCTTTTCTTTCTTCTTTCTTTCTTTCTTTCTTAGAGCATGCCACCGGTCACCCCAAAGCGTCTTGATACGCAAAGAAATTCCCCAGTCTGAGGTCGTGACCGGGACGTTATGATTTTTTCGCGCATAAATTGATTTAATAACCACCCAGAAAAAAGCCTTATTTAATTAAACTCGACAAGTAATCCAGACATTATTAAACTGGTCTTTCAGTCAGATTAGTAGGTACTAGCCCCGAAACTACGAACTTAATCATACCATGTACCAGATCAATTTGGTACATGGTCTTCTAGTAATATAGAGAGGTAGGTGACATACAGAGTGGACAGCTCTCCGCAAACTGACAGGGTGCATTCAGCTCCTTATTTTGAATCACATTTCACCGGAATTTTTCGCAGGAAAATTTTCATTTTTTTTTTAATATTTTCACATACTGAATTTCTTTATTTCAATGTAAAATTACATTCTCAAATTCCTCTAAATTGCACTCCATTTATGTAAATAATACGGCTAAAACCAAAAAAACAACAATAGATGTTGAAATACTCTAACGAACGACGAGTGAAATCAGTTGTTTAGTTCCTGCCTAGCTGTATAGTTCATCGAACTCGTCGTCGCGCTTGCCGTTCGCTACATGCGTTTTGCCACGGTAACGATAGATTAATAAAACAAATAAAATTTATTTGATTCCCAAAAGGTTCCTGAAACAATTTCGTGTACCGGTCATCATAGTATGATCATACTGGATTTACCCCATCAATTTGTGGAAGGCTGTCCCTTACACCCTGTACTCTCACTTGAGCCAACAAATCTTACAACGGTACAATAAATGAAATGCATTCATACGACATTCCTAATGCATTCCGTCTGCACTTAAAAACCAAAACAAAAACAACCCTTCACACTCATGCAATTGACTCGTTAAAACGGACGCGTAAGTTCATAAACTAGTTAAAATAAACAGAAAGGCCTTCTAAAAATAAAAAAAAACATCCATTCATTCATTCGTGTCCTACAAAGTCGTTGGTTGCCAGTACTCAGGCGAATGCTGACACCGGAAAACTATTCTGGGTCGCGAATAAAAGTGACCCAGTTACAAATGATCTGGCTGCGGTGACACTCGTAACATAACCAGAATAAACCACGGGATTAGGTTTTCCGGCTACTGTAATTTACCAGCTGCTAGTTAAAATTCGACAGGTGCATCCGTCGGTTATTGAAAATGATACTTTTTGTCTTCGTAACCCAAGCTCGTCGCTAAATAATAACAGCCGCTCGGATCGATCTTAAGATTAAGCTGTGCTTGCCTAGGTGCTTGCACGTGCATGTCTGTGGATGGGACCTATTTACCGATTTTCCACCGTGCTTTGGAAAGCACGTTAAGCCGTTGGTCCCGGCTGTCATTTGTAGAGCTTTGACAATCGTTACAGGTACTGGTCCAAAAAGTCTGACAACCAGTCTTACCAAGGGGTATCGTATTATGTAGTACTACCTGGGTTGTGGAGGTCAGATAGGCACTCGCTCCATGTAAAATACTTGTATTCAGCTGCATCCGGTTAGCCAAGCCGATCCTAACATAGTTGGGAAAAGCCTCGGCAGATGATGAACCCATCCTTGCTTTCGTTAGTTATAATTGACCATACCGAAAACAATTTAGCTAACTAATTTTGTTACTCTGAGAGCCGATTTCACCCGAAATCGATGATGGCACTAACAGCTGATGAACTCAGTTTAGAGCACATCTAAACTCACGTTTAGTTAAATTTGTGAAATACATTGTTCGTTTTCAGGAACAAGATAACAAACCAAAGCACTATGGAAAAATAATACATCCGTATAGGAAACATCAGAAACCCGCAGCTGTTGTCGTGAGATTCAGTATCGGATATCTTTTACAATGGACAAGAAAAAAACAACACGTCATTCGTAATACGAACTGGGATATTTTTTCAATGACCGTAATATTAGCGGTCGCAAAAGTCACCCTCGTAAATGAAAACACTGTTGTACGCGCATGTACATTCAAGGTGTACTAACTTTTATTAGACGTTTTTATGGGACAGCCCTAATGAGTACAGTCGTGAACAATTTACGTTGTGCCGTCATACGGTCATGTTATGGTTAATTAGGGGCCTAAGTACAGAAAAAGTTATAGTAAAAGCTAGCTTAGGAACACGAAATTCTGTATGCCAATCAACAGTTTGATAGGTTTTGCTCGGAAACCAAGGTTCTGAATATCTACTACAACAGTTCTTCCGATATGACAGTACCTGGTCTAGTATTTACTGAAGGCCTCGAGTATTTATAAGTAAGTGACAATAGTAGTTACTCGTCTCACAATTAATTTGTTGTTTTTCTTCATCTATGTATTTTTATCTCTCTTTACTTTGTATATTTGGTTTGTATGTATGTATACCGGGTGTAAACAGACCCTTCACATATCCGTCAACCAAGCATTCTGTACATCAAACTGAGTAACTTTACGCAAAAATTATTGCTGGGAATCAACTTTTTCTTTGAGGTGAAACATCACGTTTTACGGTAGGACTCGATGGAAAGCACTCAACGCATTGTGCTGATGAATGGATTGAATAGTACGAGGGTCATGGAGGTGTGTAAAGTAAAAATCTTAGATTAAAAACATGTATTAAAAAAAAAGCCTTGTGAAAAAGTTGGAACTTTGACCCCCAATATCTCCCTAACTAGAAGGTTCCCAGGTATGGTCTAGAACAAAAAAATGTTCGCAGTGACGGGGAAAACAAGTGCCTTTCGTTTATGTTAAGGGTCTATTTACACCCTTTATATAATATGTATTTATTATTATATTCTATTCTTGGAAATTTTCTGTACTACTGCACCTGCTGTTTTGTCTCTGCATCACCCTAAGATAGACTGCTAGAAAATGCCCAAGGCATTAAGTCCGCTTTTGTACATTATGTGCATAAAGTTTTTATAAAAAAATAAAGCAGCGTGAGCAGCGGTGGCCTAGTGGTGTAGACCCCGACTTACGAGCAGTAAGTCGTGGGTTTACACCCAGCCAGGCGCATTACTTTGTGTAAGTTATTTCATCACCACTGCTCTCAAAAACGGTGAAGGAAAACATCGTGAGGAAACCAGCATGTTCTAGAACCAAAAATTCGAAGACATGTGACATCTACCAACCCGCACTGGGCCCGCGTGGTGGATTATAGCCCATTCCCTCGCATAGAGAGGAGGCCTGCGTCCCAGCAGTGGAAACATTAATAGGCTGATTATGCTTATGCTTAAAAAAATAAATATTATTAAAAAAGCTCTTTTATTTTGATTTGCCAGTGTGATATGTGCCACAAAAATGCTTTGTTATTTCAAAGCTACGTTAACTTTTACGTGTTTAATATTTATTTGATCAATGAATGAATGCCTTATCAGTGGTAAACCTGCTAGAGCTTGAGTTAAAGGCAGGGGTTTAGGTAAGGGCTGTCCACAAAAGTGCCTTATCTTCTTAAAATAAATCAAAGGTTTTATTTCTGAAACATCACACAATAGGTATGGCGCGTTATTGTCATAATTGCATTCATTTTAAGGGGTAATGATGAAAAAAATGAGGAATCATTATTTTTAAGGGCAACCAACTAAGCGCAACTATTTTTAAATGTAACCAACTAAGCGCAACTAAATTATTCCTCGAAGCGGAACCATTAGTTGCGCTTACAAATTCAAATTAAAAATATTATATGTTTAATCCACAAAGCGCAGCCTTGATGAAAAATAGAGGGAGTATGATGGATTCATTATTTTTTGTTGCGCTTAGTTGGTTGCGCTTAAAAATAGTTGCGCTTTGAGGAATACCCCATTTTAAACCCTAGCTAAGAAATTCTACAAAAAAAAACTTTAATTAAGTACTTATCTTATAAAATAAAATCAATTAACCAAATACCTTTGTGTCAACGTCAACACAAACATTTACACAACCACTTACATCACATCCCAAGCTTGTTGCATTTCAGGCAACGTGCAACCGCACGTATTGTCTCGAGCAGTCGAGCTATAAGTGCCTCTAGATGGCTCGAGCTATAGCCCGAGATGGCTCGAGCCCGTGCAAAATACAGACGGCTAATTGCGAAGCCGCGAGGCCAAGCTACCGGGCCGAGGCCAACACTATTGACATAGAGATTCCTAGTGTTGAGCTAAGATTGTAAGCGTCTTTGAACTTGTGAACATTTTCTCCTCGTTCTTGAAACTCTAACTTGCACGAATGTTGGAAGATTTCGAACTTGGGTTTCTTTATTAATGACTTACTATGTAATGAGGTACTAATATTGATTAATGGTTAAGCGATGTTTATTGTGCCGGGTTATATGTGGGAAAAACGCCCAACATTAGGAATTTCTCCTATTTCGTAGGTGCATTTACAAATATTAAAACTCACATACACAAACAGACCCAGAACAACTACCAGTAAGTCATATAAATAATTGCTCCGTGTGGGAATCGAACTCGCGACACGCAGCGCAGCAGCCAATCACTCAACCACAGCGCGCCAACTGTGCCGTCAACGTGTCATTATCAATATTATTTTGATGAATCTAGATCTTTGTAGCTATAGGCAACGATATCATAAAGAAAGAAGAAGTTAAAGAGGAAGAGAGAAGAGAGAAGAGAGAAGGAAGAGAGGGAGAGGAGAGAGAGGGGAGGAGGGGGAGAGTGAAGCTATTTTTCATATATTTATTTTGTACCCTATCACAATGTTTTCTTATTTAACCCAAAGGTTGACTGTTAGAGAATGCCTTGTGGCATTAAGTCCGCCTACGTACCACTATTGTACATGTAGTTTAAATAAATAAATAAATAAAGATACGCTACGTTCATACTGAGCGGCATTCAAATATCGTTGCGTTGATACGACTACGATAGATAATACGGAACGTATGATACAGAAAGTGATAGCTATTGCGCTTGAAGTACTTAAATTACGACAATTGACTGAATTTGTCTGCAACAATTTGGCGCGCCAGTGCGATATCTACCTCTTTTATTTATTTGTAATATTATTGGCTATAGGTACTAATCGCTCTACAGATTTGTTATTTCCTAAACAAATTTCAAAAGCATTTACAGTTTTAACCCAGTTTCGCGAAAACTTTTAGAACCAACGTTTCTACCACTTTCTGTAACTAGTCGTTAAACTTTTCGATCGTTGCGGTAATACATTTCTCCTCGAGGAGCTCGTGGCTAGATAATAACAGCCGCTCGGATCAATCTTCAGGTTAAGCCGCGCTTACCTAGGTTGGTCGGTGAATGGATGACCACCCAGTACATACCAAGCTTCCTGCGAACCTCGAAAAGTACTTTAAGCCGTTGGTCCCGGCTGTTATTTGTAGATCTTTGACAGTCGTAACAGGTAGTCAGTGGCCCGAAACTCTGACAACCAGTCTTACTAAGGGGTATCGTATTACCCAGTACTAACTGGGTTGTGGAAGTCAGATAGGCAGACACTCCATGTAAAAGACTGGTATTCAGCTGCATCCAGTTTGACTAGAAGTCGACCCTTGGCTTGGCTGATGATGAGATGAGGCGGTAATACATTTCTCCCTTCGTAAATATTTAAATAGAGACACAATCAAGACTAATAAAAATTCAGGTAGGCTCTGATTTAAAACTCGTTACGACTGTCCTAGTTTGTTTTTGCGGGCCCTAATGATCTTTTTTGGTCTGGATTTAAAGCTAATTTATAATAAGAAATAAAGAAGTCTGGTGAGGCGTCGCGCTGTCGCTCAGATTTAATTTTTTTCTTCTAGGATTTGTTGTCTTACGTTTTTTGTGATTGTCTTTGTAAACGTGAATAAAATTGTAAATATACATTTCTTGTTTAAATAAGGAGACGAAGTTTTTTTTTGTATGGAATTTACAAGGAGTTGTACTCAAAAGTAATACTAATCAAGGAATGGGTCAGTTTCTTTCTACTGCTTATTTTGTTTTCTGCCAAATCTAACCAAATACCAAAATTATTTACCTATAACATAACACTACATTACGAGATGTACCTAATAATGCACCCAAATTTCGCCAGTTATGTTTAAGTCACATGTAATGGGGAGTGAGCCTATTGCCATCATCCAGGCATAAGTCCAGGCTCCGTGGCTACTACTGAGAAATTCGTAATGGAAAAACCCAATAACACTAGAGAATTGAACCCAGGACCTAATGTTCAGCAGTCGCGCTTGCGACCACTAAACCAACGAATCAGTCACCTATAACAATATAATGATCGTTATATTTAGGTTTCAAATTCAACACAACGTTGACAACAAAGTTATTGAATATAATTACACAAAACACAACCACAAAAATAATACCTATTTAATTGACTTACGAAAACATCTTCAAAGGATATTTTGCCTTTACTCATCGCTCATTAAGGACAAAACGTTATCAAGTATATATTATATCGTTCAATACAAAATACTTCAATCGCGGCACGTTCCCAAAATACCGCTTACAACAAAGCTCACTCACGATTGTATTAATTATACATAAAAGCACGTGAAACGAAATGAACACCCTACGACGTGACGTCATCCATACAAATACTTACATACATCTCAATTAATACCTGCCCCGTCGCAGCCCTCATCAAACCTCATACGAATATCTAATTTAATTTAACATGAAAGCAATTTCATGTAAAATAATTATAAGCACACGCATAAGTCAATAAACGTCGGTAAAATCGACAGAGAAAATGCCACAGTGTAAAATTTCCCAAACCCATTTCCGCGAAAATTTTCAGTCTACCAAGAAGTGTCGAATGAAAAATGTTAGTCTGTGTCAAGAAAATATGATATTACACCGCTAAGTAAATTGAACGCTAACGACTTCGTTGAAGATAAGACAGTTGACGGTGTTACTAATTTTGACATTCGTACCACGTCTTAATTGAATGCGGGTGGCTGTAGTTAGCAACGGCAGTGATTGTCGTACTGCCTTTGGTATTATGTATTCCTGGTACCGAGATTGTAATGATAGTTACTTTGAGTGAGATTCGAATGGAACTAGATGTAAGATAACATTTAGCCTTATTTATAACTTCTATAAGACATTCACAATGATTCCGATTCAGATTTAATCTAACTCTGAATTTTGCTCCTTTTAGTATTTCACGGGAAAAAATCTGAGGGAGATAAAAAAAAATGTTCTGAACGACATGCGTAATGGAAAGTGTTATACAACCGTTGACTTGATAGAAAAACAATGCAGAAGAGGTCTGTGCGCGTAGCACAAGCACGCTGTATAAATGTAATGTAATATTTTCATAATTTTAAGTATGTATTCAGATGTGAAAATATCCATTTTTTATACTGATTGTGCTTGTTGCAAATTATGTAACTTAAATGCTATAGGATAATTGTATTTGGCACGGATGAAACTCGGTATGTAATGGGTGCTCACCCATCCACGGACCTACCTAGGCAAGCGCAGCTTAACCGAAAGATCGACCCGAGCGGCTGTTATTATTTAGCTACGAGCTCTTCTATGTAAGTTATTGTCAGATGTAAGATAACTGCGGAAAAAAAACTGCAGTTCATACCATTAACAAGGTCTACAAATAGAAATTACTTCATTCACTTACAATAAAAATAAATGTACAACAAACACTGTTCATTGAGTTGACCAGTTGTTTTATTTTCCTAGTCTGAAAGCCATATATCATTTTGACAGCCGACTAGCTGTATATTTTTCGAATACTTCGGTCAAGATAAAAACGATGAAAACTTCCTGCGATAAATTTTTCAGACACACTTTAGCTCGTAAAATTATTATAATCAACACAAATTCTAGACCGGAATACCGTTTTATTTATGAAGACAGACAAATGTATTGGTGGTTCTATGGTTACTTTATTGGATAATTATGAGGTGCCCTTCGTTTGAGCAGGCGATCCATTCATAATGTTTCGTTCTGGTGTAAATTAATTTATTTGTCTTTGTTATATTAAACGCCTACTCTTTTTCCATGAACATGCGTGGGAAGAAATGATTTCGTTCTAAAATTACAGTAATATTCATAAATACTTTTCTATCATCTCCGAAGAGGTAGGTTAGTTATGTTTAATTTGATTCTAAACTAGATTTTGACGCGGTTACGCCCGCGTGGTCTCGATAATTATCTCAAGGGAATGTATTGCGCGAGTAAAAAGTATCCTATCCCTACACACAGGTCAGGATATACCTGTGTTCCTACATAACATAACATCACGCTTGTAATCGCCGAAGGGTTAGGCAGAGGTGTACCGAATAAACCCACATTTCGCAGTTATGTATTAAGTCCCATGTAATAACAGGCGAGCCTATTGCCTTCAACCGGGCAAACTCCGTGGCTGCTATATCACTAATACTTATCACTGAGATATTCCTGATGGAAAAACCCAATAACACTTTGACCGACCCGGGAATCGAATCCAGTACGTCACGCTCAGCATTCGCGCTACCATTTGACCACTCGACTAACAAGCATTGAAATCTTTTTGTTCGTTAAGGAGAGAAAAGGTAACAGACAGATAAAGTTACTTTCGCATTTGTAACCTGTATGTATGGATGGAGTGATGGCATCTATTGCCGTTATAAAAAGCTCAAACCGACTAGGTGGACATACGATCTGATTAGTGGCCGGAAGAAACTGGACAGCCATGAGACAAAACCGCCAAAAGTGGAGGGACTTGGAAGAGACCTACACTGAGTTTTTTTTTTTTTAAAAACATTGCCCCACACTAGGAATTTCTTCTGTATCTGTGGCGTTCACAAACATTTAAACTCACATACACAAACAGCCAGACCCGGAACAACTACCTGTAGGCCAAACAAATATTTGTTCCGTGCGGGAATCGAACCCGCGACAAGAAGCGCAGCAGTCAATTGCTTAGCCACTGCGCCAACCGTGCCGTCATTGAGTGGCCAAAGGTCGAAAAAGAGAGAAGGGAAGCTCAGACCTAGATTATTTAAGTTATAATTTAACAGAATTTCAAGATCTAAGGTGACCTTATCGTGATTATTATTGAATTGAAAATCAATTGAACAGGTGGGCGCGCTGGCACACTTATTGACTGACTTATTGAATTGACCGCAGCGAACGAACGCTATCGCAAGACTAGTATTAAATCATGATTTAGTTTGTCGAGGTTTAAAACGGTATCCTAATTTCGTAGTAGGTATGGTTAGTATAGTGTAGTAGGAGCTGGAAGAAATGATACAATAATTGTTTAGTATACCGATGAATAATTAATCATGCAGCGGTGGGCCAGTGGTGGCGGTCCCGACTTACGAACAGTAAGTCGTGGGTTCGTTCCCAGCCAGGCGCATAACTTTGTGTAATTTATTTCATCACCACTGCTCTCAAAACGGTGGAGGATAACATCGTGAGGAAACTGGCATGTCCTAGAACCTAAAATTCGAAGACATGTGACATCTACCAACCCGCACTGGGCCCGCGTGGTGGATTATAGCCCATTCCCTCTCGTAGAGAGGAGGCCTGCGTCCCAGCAGCGGGAACATTATAGGCTGCTGCTATGCTATGCTATTAACCATGGGATGCAGTTTTCTTAATTCATCATCTGCCTAGCCTTTTCCCAACTATGTTGAGATCGGCCTACAGTCTAAACAGATGCAGTTGAAAACCAGCATTTTACAAGAACCGACTGCCTATCTGACCTCCACGACTCTGTTAGTGTCTACTGGATAATACGATATGCTTTGGTAAGACTCTTCTTTATGTCCGGTAAATAGTAAAAGACAGACATTTGGCAGCACCCTATTGAACTTAATTTGTCAAAACAAACAAACAAAAAAAAATTTCCTCTTTATAATATTAGTATAGCTGGATACTTGGACTGTGGTGCGATTCAGAATTTTTTATGTTGCTCATTTTCTAAACGTCATCATCATAATCATCTTCTGACTTTGTACCAAATTACTTCGGGTTGGCTCAACGAGTTTTTTCTTTAATCTTTCATGCATATCGTTTATTCTTTTTTTTTTTTGACAATGACCTTAAAATAAACCTGTTAGTAAATACCATAATTTACCATTAAAACCACATCGTTACGACGAAGAGACCATCAAAGTAACGAAGTTTACGTTGTGAAGTTAATTTTCTTCGTCGTCGTTTGGGCGCCATTTTAAAATAAACAATGAAATTACATTGAGTTTTGGATGAATGGGTAAATTCACAAAATATTTTAGGGTAGCTGAATAAATATTTATTGGAGGAATTGTCATTAAAGGTGAATTGAATGTCTGTAGTGAAACTTCGTCTGACTGAAGAGACACAGCATGTCCTAAAATAAAAAGAAATGTGAGTCAGCTCTTATGAGTGACTGGAGTTTACTCTTAAATAAAACTTTATTTATTTAAACTTCATGTACAATAGTGATACATAGGCGGACTTAATGCCACAAGGCATTCTCTACCAGTCAACCTTCACTTTAAATCATTAAAACTCCACAAATTGACGTTTGATATTTTACATGTACCCTGAATACTACAGTCAAATTATAGAATCAGTGGCCACGCTGTTTTGCTAGTGCCATGCTGCAGCACCAACACACTTTCCATGTATTTAGAAAGAGAGACGGTATTAATGTGTGCTTGGGGCTGAGGAGCGGGGAGCGCTATGATATGCTCGAGTATTTTGCGCAGAGGAAAGCATAACGGCTTCACTTTTTGTTAACACTCGATTTAATATCCATCTATTTTTCATACCGTGGGCTATAAATGAAACGATTCTTAAGGAGTAAACTCCAATAAACTCCAGAAAGTCGTAGACGTGCGACAGCTACCAACCAGCAATGGCCCACGTGATGGATAACAGCCCACTGCCTGGATCATCTTCCAGCCCTTGTCCCATGTTATTTGGGGTCGGCGCAATACGTTTTCTTACTTCCATTCTCCTCTGTCAACCGTCACACTATCATTTACTCCTTTTTCTTTCATATCATTCCTCACACAATCCATCCATTGTTTCCTTGGTCTTCCTCTCCCTCTCCATTCATCAATATTTATAATTATCACTCTTTTAGTCACATGCGATTCCTCCGTCCTCATCACATATTCGTCGTGTCCAGCTGTAATAACTTAGGAAGAACTTGGCGACATGTAACATCGCACTGATAAATTTTTAACGCTTATATATGTCCGACAGTTAAAAGTCCATTGCTGTCATATTTTTGACATCCATTTAGAACAAAAAAATTATTACCAAACTAGTACCAATATTATTTATTTCAAGTAGACCATTACAGCCGCTTTGAATATCAAAAACAAAAGGATGAAGCTACAGTTACAGTCACAAGGCATAATAACTTGTGAAAATACTGTAGTTGCCCATTCTAAAGCATATATCTCTATGGAGAAGAAGAAGCAAGAAACTTCAATAAATCGTAAGATCTTGTTGTCTTGTTGATCATTGTAAAACAGAAATTGAAGTAAATAGTAAAACGAACTTCAATAATTTCAGACGAAAATTGTTCTTTGAGTAATGTGTTGCAAATACATCACAATGATTCTAAAGTAGCCTTCCTAGAAAAAGGAACAAATAATCCTGAACCAAACTTGAAAAAACCAGCTTAACGTATAGCCTAACTTCGCGAACCAACCCGCATATTTATCTCTCCTGTCCCTTCTAAGTACTGTCCGTCTTAACAAACAACTAAGGCGACGTTGTTCTAGTACTTAGCCGAAATAAACACATTTGTCTTGGTCTGAAACCCCAAACCCTTTGCGTGACACGCTAGCCGAGCCGGCTATGTGGCCACGTCAGCTGTGTTGTGACGTTTATTTATAGCCGTTATATAACACCCTGTATAGTACAGTCTGGGACAGTTGAATAGTAAAGTAAGGATTGATGTTTTTGTAAGTTATGCTAATTTAAACTTTTGATTCTACCAGTGATAAAATAAAATAAACTGTTGAAATACATGTTCTGTTTCGTCTGTCAACACACAATGAAATGATCATTCTCTTACCCTTATCCAAATTTATTTGTGGTCGAGGCAGATGTGTACTTCTTCCATACTTCTCTATTATCGTCATTTCATGTGTCACTCATTTTCCATCCATATCATCTGTACACGTAAACGATGTGGATGGACTGTGTGGTCCATCCATCGTTTCTTTGGTCTTCGTCTTCCCAAAAGGGATGTTATTAGGAATGTGGATGGCTACAAAACTATCCATAATTATCATACAAAAATAAAATTGTTCAATTTCTAATTACGTAAGCTGAACTTTGGAAAGCGTGAATAAAATAGACAAATAGAAATTCAGACCAAGCTATTTTCTTTTTAAAATTTTCTTTCTTCTTTGAAGTCTTATTTGGCATAATAATGTCATTAGGTCCCACAAAAACTAACAAACAAAAATAATTTCCAAATACCCCCGTCACAAAATGTTAGCACAATATCACTGACATCGAGTGTACCCACCCAAGCAATCGCTTTGGAACCACAAACTATTTCAATTCCAAAAGTTTTCACCCCCATTTTTCATTCCTTTAGGGATTAGGAGCTTTAGGAAGTGTCAACTGTCCCACTAAAAGGTTAACAGTGTGAACGTTTGTAGTTAGTTCCTTGATAGATGGTGGCTAATGCTATAAGTAGGTCGTCGTCGACTGTCGCCATACACCCTTGTATGGCGACAGTCAATTGTTTTAATTTGAGGCAGTAAGCTTCCTATACTCCTGGTGGAAGGTTTTTAATTTTAAATTCGGAATGAAATGTGGATTTGGTGCCAGGCATATGACATGTTTAAACTATTTAATAACTACGTCTATTACCTACCTCGTTCGTCTAGTAGTCGCAAGCGCGAGTGCTGTCCAAGAGTTCCTAGATTCCATTCCCGTGTCGGGTAAAATGTTATTGGGTTTTTTCATGAGAAATTTATCAGTAATTGGCTAATGGCAATGGGGTCGCCCCCATTTACATGGGACTTAAACATAACTGGCAAAATGTAGGTGTACAATTAGGTACACTCTGTCTAATCCTTCGGGCATCGAAGGCGTGATGTTATTATAAATATCGTGTAAAAATAAGAATTTGATACCTAGATAATAAGGAGCGGTTGCCTATCTGACCTGCACAACACAGTTAGTACTGGGTAATACGATACCTCTTGGTAAGACTGGTTGTCAGACTTTTGGGCCACTTACTACCTGTCATGACTGACAAAGACAAATGACAGCCGGGACCCACGAGTTAAGCATGCTTTCCGAGGCAGGGAGGAAATTTGGTATGTGATGGATGGTCACCCATCAAGCACCTACACCGGCAAACGCGGCTTAACCTTGGTGTAACCCGTGCATTTTTATTATTTAGCCACGAGCTACAAAGAGCTCTTTTACATAATTACGCCATTAAAAGGTTGCCTCTGATTCACAATGTTCATGTCAGTTTTCTTTCATTTCAGATATATTGCAATAACTGCATTCGTCGTGTGCAGGACTGGAGCTTTAGGTAAGTTCTTCACATAAGTTTGTTATTGATATACGAACAGTAGACCACACGTCAGCGGATACCATAGAAATTGTATTGTATTGTATAATTGTATAACGAGCTGGTGTCCGCAACTCCACGCCCAAACCGCGTATTTTGCGTGTGAAAGTTATAGATATATTATATTTCTTTGGTGGTAACACCTTGAGCTAGCGTAGTACAGAGTTTCAATAAAATGCGAATGTAGTTTATAATGCTTTTGTTAGTTCTGACGTGCGGTATACCGTACTTAGTGATTAAACAATTGATTTTGGAAGTGAGTACACTTGTGGACGTAGAATTGGCTTGAGCTGATCACAAATTACACCACATTAATTGGTCGCGTTTAGTTCGGCACTGTGTCGAGCCACATCTTCCGAGCCAAAAGACGGATGATGCCTTTTTCGCTTTTATTACATAGACATAAACGCTTTTTCTGACTGCTTCAAGCGGATTCCGTGTAGAAAAACAACATAACCAAATAGATTTCGAAAGCCGGCTGCCCAAGCTTTATAAGCTAGGTACCTACTCGTTGCTGAAATGCTCATGTTGTGAACAGACCTATATTCCTATGTCTGTTGTTCTAAACTGTACCAACAGAAAGGTCGGCAAGTAAATTAAGTTAAACAATACCAAGACTTCTTTATGTTGAGTAAGATACTGTATTTTATACCAATTGCCACCAAAAAGCTCCCGTGACGGTCACCATTAGTGCTTGATCAAGATTAGTGTAAACGCCAGCCTGCTTTGAAGGAGCGTCTTTGTGCTTCGTTCAAACGATAGTTGAGTTGATTTTTTTCTTAGGCTGTGCACAGGCTGGGATAAAACTACCTATCAGACAATACTGGCACTCGTAATCAGTAAACAACATAGTTTTTTTAAACTGACATGGTCACTAATATTATCATTAACACTGAAAACGCGATATTTACCATGTTTACTATTTGTTTTCAATTTCCGATATTTCGGCGCTGTTGCAAGCACCATAATCACGGATAAACTGAAGTTATTGCGGGTGGGTGTTTATGAGCAGACAAATCGGTCTACCCTCTTTCTTGTTCGTTTTTTGCTCTCGGTACTGCTACCACTGTCACTCACAACTCGATTCTGTTCCCGACAGACGAAATTCACTGTCGCATACTATTTTCGGCACTTTTTCGGTATAGAAAACATGGTAAATATCCCATTTTCAGTTTTACTAAACAATGTAATCGTTGTAGTTGTAAAAAAACTTTCTGAACGGCCTGTTTTGATTTTTAAACACGAGAAAGAGCTATTGTGTCTAGAATCAAACGGCAGTATTGTCTTTGCCCTTCGCGTATCTACGGGTTGAACGTTGTCCAAACAAAATTGGTGCCAGTGATTGACTATTCTCATCAGTTTAAACGAAGCACAACTGGTAGATGGGGTGTTACTAATTCACCTATTTGTTTGCTTTCACTTTGACAAATAGCCATAGATAGGAAATTCGTGTTAACTAAGATGTTTATGGTTTACCTAAATCCTATCTTAGTTGTGATTATTCAACCACTTATTTATAATTCATGTAGAAATAAGAAACAAGAAGTGTACAAAAATAATGTAGTATCGTATCTTTGAACATCATAACATCACGCCTGTAATCCACGAAGTGTTAGGCAGAGGTGTAATTTAAAGTGCACACACATTTCGCCAGTTATGTTAAAGGCCCATGTAATAGTTGGCCTATTGCCATCATCCGGGCACAAATCCAGACTTCGTGGCTGCTACTGAGAAATTCCTGGTGGAAAAACCCAATAACACTTTGCCCGACCTGGGAATCGAACCCAGAATCTCGTGATGTTATGTTATAATATAAACTTTTCTAAACCCAAATTATCTTTTTTTCAGATGTACAACATAATCTACTTATACCACCCGCGGATGATGCAGAACTGATTGAAGATTCCTACACTCCTGGCATTGGTTCATACAAGTTCACCAGCGTGGAACCTGTTCAAGTAGATCCTTCTACCACGACCCTTGTTGACCTAAACTTATCGGCCCCATTTATCGTGACGGCCATTTTTAAATCGGAAACCGGCAAGTCATCGTGCATGTTCTCCATAACTCAAAATGACCGTACAGTAATGAGTCTATGTATACAAGCTGCTGGAAAGGACATTTCAAGAATCACTTTGGAAACTGAATTGTATACCAATTCAATTTCTTCGTTATTCAATGAGAATTTCAAACAGAAATGGCTTAAAATTGTCGTGTTTGTCAGAGATGATACAGCTGACATTTACGTGAACTGCAGTAAGCAGCCTGAGACGTTGACTCTGTTGAAAGGCCCAGACGTGGTTCTTACCAAAGATATGAAGATCCAAGTGGCTTATTCAATGGCGCCAGGGGTTGAGTTCCAGGTGAGTGATTGAATTTTATGCTAGCTCTTAATGTTTTATCGGAATCTCAAAATACAGGGTGTAAACGGAACCTCCACGAAGTCGTCTACCAAGCATTCTCTGCATCAAACTAAGTAAATCTACGCAACAATTATTACTGGTAAATGCCATTTTTTTTTGGGGTGAAAAATCACGTTTTACGGTATGATTCAATGTAACGCACTCAAAACAGTGTGCTGATGGATACATTGAATAGTATGAGGGTCGTGGGGGTTTTTAAAGTAAAGTTATAACATAAAAAAAAACTTGTACTTATTTAAAAAAAATACTTGTGAAAAAGTTGGGAGCTTGACCCCCAATATCTCCGTTACTAGAAGGTTCCCAGGTATGGTCTAGAAGAGAAAAATGATCGCAATGACGGGGAAAACAATGCCTTTCGGCTTCGTTAAGGGTACTATCAACCCAGAATGTTATATAGTTTTTTCACCTAACTAATCTACGTAACTGTCGGTATCTTTGAATTGCCACATGACCTGTTCTGTCTTTCAGCTGAATTTTCCCTTTAGAGTTTTTAGCATTTCGGACTGAGCAAATTGGTTTCTGCGTTACGATTTACATAATATAATTATTTTTAAAGGAAGTTTTTTTTTACATCTCTACGACCTAATAGATAGACAAAACAGCTTTCGCATGAGGTTTTGCCCGCATGGATGCTGGAAATTATCTCACAGAAATTTACTATCGGGAAAAAACGGTCTATTAATGTACCCAACATCCAATTCCGTTCAGCCATTAATGTATGAAAGTGCAAAAGACGGTTACTATCCTATACAACATTAGTTTTAGTATATGCGAAACCTGAAACACGTGTCGTATTTTTATGTAAAGAATCTATGTACAAAATTACAAAACTGTATCATGAAAAATCACAAAGTTATAAGCTTGTTCTGTTACCTGATTGTCCGCACCAAAACGTGGTCACCACGCAGCGCACCCGCATGCGCACCTCCAACGTCGTCTTAAGCTCATTGATAATAATAATTTGGCAGTATGTACCTAAATTATTCCGATAGGTACTTATTGTCGACCGGGGTCCAACTTGTAACATTTTTTAAATATTTTTGGGACAAAATATAACATGGTTTAAAAATTATTGGTATTGATTCAGTTACTTATTCTGAACAAACTATATTCAGGTTTCGCATATACTAAAAATAATGTTGTATGAGATGGATGGATGGACATGGATTTATTTTTAAGTAAATGAAATGAACTTAGATGGTTGATCAGGGTTGTATTAATTGTTAATGTATTCCCGGCTTCAATGTGCCAGGGAAAGATTACATTTATAGTACGAGTATGACCACTTTAAATGTGCAGTTCAAGGTAACGTTGCTTGTCAAGAAAATTTGCGTCGAAATGACAAACTTGGTACATTTATTATAGTTCTGTGTTTTCCCCCCGGCAGATAAGTTGGTTGAAGTGGACACGAAACCGTTATGTCATGACATATGTTCATTTGACGTTAGAAGTCGTCTTATCAAAGCGACTGACCTATACCATCCTCTTATGTGTTACCACGTCATTCTAATGATAAACTAATGAATGAAATTATAATTATTATGGCCTATGATTATAAACATTTGTTATCTCTCTGCCTATAAAGTACCGTTTTCGAATAATAACAACGTTAGATAAATTGTAGGTTAGGTACTACCGCGTCCACTGACCGGCGACCAGTTTTAAACCTTATAACTCAGCACGTAAGGGTGAAAAGTGGGCGCGACGGCCTGTGAGCGCGGTAGTATGTATCTAATGTTTTTCATTGATAAAGCACACTATGAATGAATGGCAATCTCATTCATTTATAGTTCATGGTGTAAAGTCATTTAGATCTTTTGCTAATCAATCATTAGCAAAAGATCTAAATGACTTTGTTATAAATAACACGAAATTGGAATTTACTGCTCTTGAGCAAATGAATACTGCCATTGAGTGCTTTCTTACATGCACAAGGGATTCCGATTTTTTTTTACTAAATGATAGAAAGAACCATAAACAAGAAAAAAAAATGGATTTTATTCAAAGGAACACTATACTTATTTCAATCATTTTAATAGGGTTTTTCAACGCCTAGATAGACAGGTTTTTTTATGCAGTTTCCATCATCGATTAGAAAAGCACTACACTACTTAAACTTCGATTTTATCTGAGTCTTCTTAGGCTTTTCCTAAATTAGTTAGGGGTCAACTTCCTATTTAACCAGTCACAATCATTTTTCAAGCGGCAGCTGCCAGTCTGACCTCCAAAACCCAGTAAATGGGTAACGCGATACCACTTGGTAAGACTTCGATGGTATTTAAATGTTTCAACATGACGTAATTATTATTATATCCCGTTAATACAAACAGCTACAATGGTACTAGTCAGAGACTTCGCTATATTGATTCGAAGCTGAATTTGCACCTAATTCCGGATCACACCCTCCGATACACACAGCACTTTAGTTCGTTAAACATCTGTCATAGTCTGTATTTACGATTATCAAACTGAAAATTGAGGACATCTGGCTAGACGCGGAGATGGCACATGGAGCAATGCTTTGACCGAGTGGTGACCAAGGTTAGGCCAAAGAAACCAGGGCCGTCCTGAAGCTCGCTGGGTTGACGATATCGTCAAAGTCGTGGAAAACACCTGGATAAGGGACGCACTGAACCGGGAAGTGTAGCAGAAGAAAGGGGAGGCGTATTCTTAGCAGTGGCTGATTCCGGGCTGATATGATGATGAATCTGAAAATTGTAAGGATACATACTGCTACGTAGTATGCAAAATAGAAGGTAACCTTCGATTCCAACTTATCGCTCGTTGATCGAGTGGTCGCAAACGCGACTGCTGAGCATGAGGGCTTGGGTTCGATTCCCGGGTCGTGCAAAGTGTTTTTAGATTTTTCCATCAGGAATTCGACAGTAGCCGCCACGGAGTCTGGATTTGTGGTTGATGAATAGGCTCGTCCCCTATTACATGAGACTTAAACATAACTGGCGTAATGTGAGTGTACTATTAGGTACACCTCTACCACAGACATGATGTTATGCTATGGAAAGTGGACGTTAGTTATTTTGATCAAGCTTTTAAGAAACGGCAAGGCACAGCCTAAAATACAAGAACAATTAGTAGGTGGGACAAGAATAGCTAACTAGAAGAGAAGTTTGTATTCCACTTCACACTCGTAACAAGCATGATACTAACTTATTTACCTACCCAACATGATATCACTGCACGAAACTCTAGGAAACTTTACTACACTTTAGAATTTAGACCTAACCAGAGACATAGAATGCCTAGATTCGCTATTAGCGTGTATTTTGGGATAGCAATAGTCTTGGACATTATTCTAGTGCTATGTAGTTTAGGACGATTTTCACCAATAAACCTGATCAGCACATTAAACGGAGTTTAAGATTGACTTGACCGAGTCCTAAAATGCTGATTAGATATGTAGATCGCGTTCAGGTTTATTAGTGGAATGCGCTTTTAGCCAGGTAATAATTTCTATAGAAATCGTTCAATTGTTTGTTTACAATTGACAGACAAAAAGTTTGCATACCTACGCGAAAGAGATGAAGAAAATATATTTCTGTCTCGCTTACTCTTGCTACTGGATCTGTTTAGTGTGTCTTTGTCCTCTTGTAAACAGTCGCGAAGGGGGGTGTTTTGGGGGACTGTCTCATGTAATTTTGACGTACAAAAAGTGCCGAATCTTAGCCTAATTTGATTAAATGGATTTTGATTTATTATTTAGCGACTTGTCTATACTATTCTATGTCTACGGACCTAACTGTCTGTGTATCGCAGCTAAACTCAGTTCCACTGCTAATGTGGCCAAAACCTAGATGTTAAATCAGGCGTTATTACTTAATTAAAGCGTGCTTCCTACGTAACACGTGTTTCTGAATTATTGTTTATACAATTTCGTATAATTCGGTTTCAATTTACGAGAATTTAGGCAAGTGTAATTAGACTTTAAGTTTGTGACGCATATGTGTATGAAAGATTGCGTTTTGGTTGTAGAGGTTTTTAGCGTGGCTTGAAGATGGCCATGAATTAGATACGTTCCGTTCACGAGCTCAACTTGCAACACGACACGCGCGTTTTGCACTTGTGTCTTTCGCTGGAGTACCGTCCCGTCTCAAGTCGTATCGTGGTAATTCGTGGCGTGGTCTAAGCAAGTTCTTCTATTCGCTTTTTCCTGTCACTGTCGAAACACACGTGCCACTTGAGTTTGTGGCCAAGCCGTTAACCCTGTATCAAGTTTTGATACTCTACTTAAAGTAGGCACAATAATAATATTATTGTGCCATTATGTATAAAATATATATTGAGCTATGAGGCTAACAGTAAGGCCCGCTTGCTCTGCAAATAAAATGCGTTAAACGCTTGGCGTCTTTTAAAAATCTTTCTGTCAATCATTTAAAGGTGACAGAGATGGACTGAAGTTTATGTTTAGCGTTAAACTGAAACCATTTGTGGTGCAAACGGGCCTTAGTCTATTTTTGCTATATTGACTTACTCAAATGTAGTGGACCTTTTGTTTTTACTTTATAGAATTTATTTAATGTGTGAGTTTGTTGCTTTCTCAGTCAATGAAATTCCCTAAATGGAAACGCTAAAAGACATTCACCGTTTCATAAATAGAATGTAACTAATTATTATTTAAACCAAGAGTGGGTGTCATTAAAGCTGTACGTAAACGGCTTTACAAATTTTAATAACGAATATCAAAACCCCTAAAATTAATTACGAAATTCTGCTACGGAATGATAAAACAAAGTTTAAAATTCGAAATTAGTACGCTGTGGACGTATAGCGCGTGACGTTGGCTTTTTGTGAATTAAAAAAAAAAGTTGCTTGTTAAAAAAGGTTTATGTGATTAGGTGTGCCTGTTTGTCTATTAGTGGTCCAGGCTACGAAGATTTTGCCGCTGGAGCATTTTTTAATCGTCTGTTGACTTTGTGAATTAACAGAGCTAATCTTCGTGAGTTTTTGTTGGATTAAAGTGAATTTTAACAACGTTTTAGGCGAATGGATGAAAATATTCTGCATGTATAACTAGCATTTTTAAAAGCCGCTAAGCTGAAGTGGGACTGGGTTGCTCAATAACCACGACACAGCCAGAAAGCGACGCAGTAGACCTTGCCGAAGATGGCAGGACGAGCTGGACTAAATTAACGACCAGTTGTCCACACTGGCCCAGGATCGAAGGATTTGGAAATCATTGGGAGAGGCGTTTGCCTGCAGTGGGACGACATAGGCTCACAGTAACAGTAATAACTAGCATTTTACTAAAAACGTGATGAACCCAAAAGTTTTCGATAGCATTATTACAGCCATAAACGACGTAACAAAAGCCGTAAAAATGACATTAATCAAAACTGCAGTTTGTAACTGTATTACTGGACAGTCAGAAATAATATTTTTTTTACAACATTAGTGACTGCGCATAAAGCTTCCGAGTTTCAGCATGGCTGACGCTTCACGATAAATATGTCATTTTGGATAACTCCGTAAAACGGGCAATTTAGAAAATTTATTTCTGCATTTTCTAGTCGCTTCAGGAAAGTATTTTTGTGCAAATTTTATGTCACTACAGTTGATTGGTTAAAACAAGACGTGTTATTCTATATTTAGCCTGATCTTTTGTTGTGATGTGTTCCTTATATCCGATAAAAAAAAAAACGAAGTTAACGGACAGACAACGCAAATACTGAACCGTGGGGTTTAGAAACTTATAGGTACATAAATCGCACGTGAACACTAAGGGTTTTTACAATGTTAGTTCTTTTGGCGTGATTTTCAACGTTGAATACGTTGAGTTCTGTTTTAAATCCTGACTGGTACACGGCTTGTACAAAATAATGATACAAAACGCAAAATGTTAAAATCTTCTGTAAACTGCTTGAAATGAGGTTTTTCTTGTAAAACTTAATTAATGTCCCAACCTAAGAAAAATATTTGAAGCCTTACGAATCCAAAATCTCTCTACATCATCATTTGCCTAGCCTTTTCCCCAATTAGGTTGGTCGGCTTCCAGTCTAACCGGATGCAGCTGAATACAACACATGGAGCGTCCGCTTATCTGACCTACACAACCCAGTTAGTACTGGGCAATCCGATACCCCTTGGTAAGACTGGTTGTCAGACTTTCGGGCCACTGATTACCTGTGACGACTGTCAATAATCTACAAATAACAGTACTTACCTTAGACTTGAATGAAAACCTTTTGCATGAAAAAATATACGTGACCCTCTTACAATATTCCAGACAATTTCAACGTATATTTTAGTTGTAAATAGAACTGTGATTTTAAAGCAGACGTAAGGTTGATTTTTTTAAATTTCTGTGATTATGAAAAATAAATACATGAGGTTTTTATTCTTCTGCTGTCTGTGCGGAACTAAACAATTTGTTGAATTTACAATAATTAAAATTAATATCATAATTGACGAATTTACTTCATGAAAATAGAGCTGTGGCAAAACACATTTTTTTTTTCCGTGGCGAACTTACTTTGTGGCGAATGATATGCGTTTGGGCTTCATCCATTTATCCTTCATCCATTCTACGATTTCCTAGCGGTCGCATCGCGTCATAGTCAGCCAATCAGCGGACAGTAAAATGACGCGATTTTGTGTTCTGATCGGCTGTTGTACTTATTATAAAATAGACTTGCTTACGAACACCACATACGACAAAATTGTTTTTTAATATTTTTTTTTAAAGCCTTGCCCCACACTAGAAATTTCTCCTGTATTGTGGGTGGATTTATAAACATTTAAACTCACATACACAAACAGCCAGACCCGGAACAACTACCTGCAGGCCATACAAATATTTGTTCCGTGCGGGAATCGAACCCGTGACACGCTGCGCTGCAGTCAATCGTTCAGCCACTGCGTCAACCGTGCCGTCTAAATCGTCGTAATTAAAAAAACCTCATCCTAATCTGGGCAAATTGGCAGCCATAAACAAGAAATACAACTATATTTATTTATTTAAACTTCATGTACAATAGTGATACATAGGCGGACTTAATGCCACAAGGCATTCTCTACCAGTCAACCTTTGGGTTAAATAAGAAAACATTGGGATATTGTACAAAATAAATATATATAAAATAATTCTTGCTATCGAAAATTTATATAGGCACTTATAATGATACTAATACTTATTTACAAATAAAATAAACTAATACATATTTTAACAAATACCAAAATTAAAAACGAGAAACCTAATAATAATTACCATGACTCGACTTCTAATAGAGAGAGACCTACTCGTATTTATTCTGACTTACGCCACCACGCCGCTACAATATCATTGTACCCATCATCGTCAATTACCTTTTCTCACACACACACAACCCCACACAATTAAACACATAAACCGTATAAAGGCCAGTTTCAATTTTACAGCACAAGCGTCTCAAAGAAAATCCAATTTTCCCGGCGCTGTTAGATCCGTCTCTTATTTGTGGCGGCGTTCAATGGGACAATATTACACACAATCTGGGGCCGGCGATTCACTGGATCAGTTACCCATATCACTCGACACCAATGTGGATTTTTGTCTTTCTGTTTTGGTTTTTTGTTTAAAGGAAAAAAAAGAAAATAGACAGTGCCTAGATGGCATTAATATTAAGTAAACTTTTGTATATTTGTATGCATAACATAACATTACGACTGTAATCCCCGAAGGGTTAGGCAGCAACAGAAGCAGCAGCCTATAGTGTTCCCACTGCTGGGACACAGGCCTCCTCTCTATGAGAGGGAATGGGCTATAATCCACCACGCGGGCCCAGTGCGGGTTGGTAGATGTCACATGTCTTCGGATTTTAGGTTCTAGGACATGCCGGTTTCCTCACGATGTTTTCCTTCACCGTTTTGAGAGCAGTGGCGATGAAATAAAATACACAAAGTAATGCGCCTGCCTGGGTATGAACCCACGACTTGCTGCTCGTAAGTCGGGACCGCCACCACTGGGCCACCGCTGCTCTCACTGGTTAGGCAGAGGTGTACTTAATACTACACCCACATTTCGTCAGTTATGTATAAGTCCCATGTAATAGGGGGCGAGCCTATTGCCATCAACTAGGCGTAAATCCAGACTCCGTGACTGCTACTGAGAAATTCCTGATGGAAAAACTCAATAACACTTTGCCCGACCTGGGAATCGAACCCAGGACCTGATGCTCAGCAGTCGCACTTGCGGCCACTAGACCAACGAGGCAATCACAACCAGACCACGTCAGTACAAGTAATTATTGCTCCAGAAACCGAGTGTCATTTTATCAGCAGGTCCTGTATGTTAGCTAATCAAAAGGTGTTAAATTACGCTTTAAGTATGAAGGTGATTTTTTTTCAATTGCCTTTTATGTCCCACTGTTGGGCAAAGGCCTCCCTATGTCCTTCCAGGTACTCTTCTCCTTAGGTAAAATTAAGTTCACAAAAATTTAAAGCTACATAAAACTACGGGCATATACCTATCATACTCATAAAAGCAATAAATGTTAACTTATTATACAAAAGAAAGCCTTTTTTTCAAACAAAAAGACGTATTCAACTATCATTACTTCAATACAATTTCACGCCAATATGGACAACAATGAAAATGATAAAATAAAGATAACAAGCGTACTCGTATAGTTTGTGTTTTCAATTTATTTTCTTTACTCCACTGTCAACTACACAAAGAAAGAGCAATGAGGCAGGAAAGTTAATTCAAGGTACTGTTTGTTTTCAATCGTATATTGTTTTTGTTATGATAGTCTACATTTTATTGAGTAGTTTTTTGTGCGGAACCCAAATCTTTTTTCTTAAATAAAACAAGCCTACGTTTCGCCTTATAACATCAATTACCTGTCAGTAAAAGTCCCGTCAAAATCGATCTACGCGTTTCGGAGATTACCTGGAACAAACAGACTTTACAAATTTCACATGCATTCAATAATTTTTTTTTGTTGTGAAAAAACACGTTTTACGGTAGGACTCAATGTTACGCACTCAAAACATTGTGCTGTTGGATACATTGAATAGTACGGGGATCGCGGAGATAATTAAAGTTATAAATTAAAAACATTTGTTTTTAAAAAAAAGTTGGAACTTTGACTCCCAATATCTCCGTAACTAGAAGATTCCCAGGTATGGTCAAGAACAAAAAAGTATCGCAATGACGGGGAGGACAAGTGCCTTTCGGTTTCATTAAGGGTATTTTTACACCCATTAGTTAGTTCTGATTTTTTATATTAACACAGGAACTTAGCAACCTCAATTCATAGCCTCTCATCACCGCAACTACAGAAGGTGCTGGTTGAATGCGTAATGGGCACATCTTGAACTTAACAAATTGAGACCAAGCCCCGCCACCACGTACAGTCGAGACAGAAAAACTTCCACCTCTACCTGTCTCAACAATGAGCACATAGCTACAAACTTTCAACTGTTTATTCTTGGCGTAAGGGATGAAATTTTAGCGGTTATAGTTTTGTGAGATAGTTTTCCATTATGCATAACATAACATTACGCCTTTAATCCCCGAAGGGTTAGGCAGAGGTATACCTAATAGTACACCCACATTTGGCCAGTTATGTTTAAGTCCCATGTAATAGGGGCGAGCCTATTGCCATCAACCGGGCGCAAATCCAGACTCTGTGGCTGCTACTGAGAAATTCCTGATGGAAAAACCCAATAACACTTTGCCCGACCTGGGAATCGAACACAGGACCTCATGCTCAGCAGTCGCGCTTGCGACTACTAGACCTATGAGGCAGTCATGCGTCGATTTCCATTATGACGTCAGTAAAATTTATTATAGTGACCAAACACTGAATGAAGAACTTATGAAATGATGAAACGAAACTCAAGTTTCCCAGGATTGGCATACTGGCAGTGGCATTCATCAGTGGCGAAGGTTCCACACAACCCGTTTCTTACCGGCTTCCCTTTGAAAAATGGCACAGTCAGTATTCTACAGCCAATAATATTCTATACAGTAAAGATATGTACTCCGGCAACTCACAAAAATTGACCCTTCGCTACTGGCATACATTAGTAAATGCTACAATGCTCTCTTGAGTTGTACCATACCACTAAAGTAAGATACCAAACCGTGGTTTGGGACTCTTTGCTAAGAATTTGAGTGGGTTTCTTCTTGAGGTCCACTTCGTTTTTGTTTCAAACTTTTCTTTTTGAAAAACTTAGACAAAGAGCAGCAATTGATTTTATATACAATTCAATAGAACATTTAGTTTCGTTTGTGAAGTGTGGTTTTCTTTTGCGGTATTTCTAGAGAACTGTAGGAGTTTAAAACTTTACATCGCAGTAAAGATAAAGCTTTGTTTCTATTTTTAAGATCTATTTTAAGAGTTTCGTACCTTAAAAGGTAAGTACCTCTTTAGTATTTGTACGTCAAGACTATTTTTTTTTATTAGAATATAATTCATCATCATCCACTGTCCGACTTTACCCATTTCTGGGTATTGTCTAAACAACGAAAAAAAATTGAAAAAATAACAAAATTGTTATCAACCGACCTGCTTCTGAGGAAATCCTAACAGCAAACCCAATAAAATGCTTCGATTCCAGCAAGCACTAGAAAAACGAGGTAGTCATAAATACTAATAAAACCCAATATTAAGTGTTACATAAGTGATAAAAATAAACAATTAAAACATAAAAATAATTATCTCTTCATTTAAACGTTGAAACTTCTTCAGTCTGACACACATGCCAGTCAAATAATAAGAATGACCATTTTAATTAATTCCTCGTCGAAAAACATGAACATACAAAGCCCCGCTCTGGAAAAAAGATTACATAAAAGATATGTCACAGACTGATGTATTCATAATAATAAAATAGGGACATATTGCAAAACTAGGAACACAACAAGTGCATTTGTATACGTCTAATCTTGACATTTTAGATAAATCAGACAGATCCGTATTCAATATGAATAAAAAATCATTGTTCTAGTTTTGGGGTCCATGACTATTTCCAGAATTTTAATATGAACCAGTCGGTGATGTTTTCTTTGTTACCTAATGTAATTTTACACGGAAATGACCTACTGGCCCTACAGATCAAAAAGGAATCCAACAATTACATATAAATGGTGTAAATGTTCCCTTAACGAAGCCAAAAGGCATGTGTTCTCCCCGTCATTGCGATCATTTTTTTTTGTTCTAGAACATACCTGGAAACTCTCTATTTACCGAAATATTGCGAGTCAAAGTTCCAACTTTTTCATTTTTTTTTTTAATATGCGGGTTTACTGTTATAATATAACGTTACTTTTTTTTTTTTTTTTTTTTCGGATGTGGAATCATCAAATGACCCCCCCCCACTCTGGGCGGAGCGGAAGGGAGTGTCAGACTTATACTGACTAAAACCCATCCATGTTCCTACTTTGCCCTTTGTGTTCCAGGGCCACGGTATCTCTTTCGAACAGTCCCGCAGCCCTGGCAGGCATCGGCCCATGCGGACCCCTACGTGGTTGCTGACATTTCTTTGAGGCGCGCGTGGAACACGAACGCGCCGTCGACACGGCCTGTCGTCATAAGACGGCCGGACGGCGAGCTAGCCCATAACTCGCCGTCCACAGGCCCGCGCCTACGGTGGCCGGGAGCCACCACGTGACCCCCGACGCCCAGGGCGTCTCCCGCGGCGGCTGGGACGTGAGGTTCTTTCCCTCTCACGTCCCGCCACCTCTCACGTCCCGCCATATATATAAAGTTAATTTAAATACATCCACGACCCCCGTATTCAATGCATCCATCAGCACAATGTTTTGAGTTTAACCATCCGCCATCATTATTTTGTCTGTCCATTGAATCCTACCGTAAAGCGAGATTTAAGACCCCAAAAAAAAAGTCGTTTCCCAACAACAATTTTTGCGCAGAGTTACTTAGTTTTGTACAGAATGCTTGGTTGATGGCTTCGTGAAGGGTCCATTTACACCCTATATTTACAAAAAATAAATAAACTATGACATGTGTCAGTAATAAGACTCAAACATCATTTGATTCTACTGACCTATCGTTTTCTCAACAATCTTGGGATCGGCTTCTTGCCTATCCGGGTGCAGCTAGGGACCAACAGCATACCTTAACAAGAATTAAAAATACTCAATTACTAGCGAAGTATCTTTATTACTGCCTCGTTGGTCAAGTGGTCGCAAGCGCGACTGCTGAGCATGAGGTACTGGGTTCGATTCCCAGGTCGGGCAAAGTGTTATTGGGTTTTTCCATCAGGAATTTCTCAGTAGCAGCCACGGAGTCTGGATTTGTGTCCGGTTGATGGCAATAGGCTCGCCCCCTATTACACGGGACTTAAACATAACTGGCATAATATGAGTGTAATATTAGGTACACCTCTGCCTAACCCTTCGGGGATTACAGGCGTGATGTTATGAATCTTTACCGTTAAAATTCAGCACCAGAATTTCGCAAACAAAACCGCGTGCGGAACCCATTACCCAACACATGTAAAACCGATATAAATCATAATAAATAGACAAAGTTAAGTACCATTAGTGGTGTTGAAAATATACGTTCTTGTTCAAAACAGTCGCCAAACGTGACCTCATTCTTTTTCAACATTTGATACGACGAATCAAGATTTACGAGACAAAAAATGTGAACGCTCTTTGATGTCTTCATGCGCCGCAGTAAAGGGTTCTGTGGTCTTTTGTTTTTTTTTATGATTTAGTGGTCGTTATAGGGATTAATTGTGGGTGGTCACAGTTTGGCACTTATCGTAATCTGATGGTATTAAATCATTTAGTAATGAGATGGGCGTAAAAATATTATTGTTGTGTTCGCAGATGACGGTTTCAAAAGACTTGAAATAAGTGGATATTATGTGGTTTAATTTTTGTTTTGAAGTGGGAGTTTTACGGTTGTTTTGAAATATCAAAGTTTGATGTATATATCTTTATATAGTAGTTTTAGCCTACCAAATAAGTCAAAGTGATGTTTGTTGCCGTGTCGTATTGATTTATCACCAAATACCGTACTTACATACTGTCACGGTTTACAACTAAACTTATACTGTCACTTAGGGGATATCTTCCGTGATTGTTCATTATTTTGACCTCCCGATATCATAGCGCAACCCGAGTCAGCGATCATGACGCTTGCAACAGTGTCGAAATATCGGGAGCTCAAAATAATGAACAATCACGGAAGATATCCCGTAAGTGGCAGTACAAGTTTTGCATACGTTTTGTTATGTCATGTTAGAAAAAATCTCGTAAAATACGATTTACAGTGCTTTTTTACACACTAAAGAAACAATGCTGGTTACGGATCCACGCCATTCTATATCAGAATCTTCACCTCTACCGAACCCCCAAGACACTTCCATATCTTCCCAGAATCTAACCCCCCAAAGCACATGAACAAACTCAAACACCCATCAAAAGTGCTAAATACCTGAAAATCGAACACACATTCGTTCCCGCATCACGTAACAATTTGAGTTTCAACGGCACCTCTGCACGCGTTCAGACTGGATCCTCCTTAAATTTGCCTCAATTCTGAAGCGGGAAATCCAATGATTTACTGGGCTAAATCCTTATCATAATCTTGCACGTCTCTCATATTTCACGGTGAGTTAGAGCCAGTCTCACTCGCACACTATTTTCACTATTCAAATCGATTTTAGGTGAATTTTTATTGTGAAGACTTGCGACGCTTGGTGTCTTAGTGTGGTTTATAAAATAGTGCTGTTGGTAAAATAATATCAACGTAATGGCTTGAAAAAGTGACATTGTGTCAATGTTAACGATGGGGAAAATAATTATATTAAACTAGCTTTTGACCGCGGCTTCGCCCGCGTGGAGTTCAATAATTGTCCCACGGGATGATACTACCGGGATAAAACCTATTCTATGTTTTAATTCAGGTTATAAACTATCTGTGTGCTAAATTTCATCCAAATCTGTTTAGTAGTTTTTGCGTGAAAGAGTAACAAACATCCATCCAACCGTCCATCCTCACAATCTTTTTCAATTTTAATATTAAGTAAGATTGACATACATGAATTATTATTCATGTATGTCAAGAAGAAGATATGTTGCGCAGACTCTAAATAAATTGTAATAAGAGGAGGAGTATGATGATGATGGTACATGTAAGTAAGTTACCTATAAGGTTATGTCAATTATTTTTCTCGTTTACGGGTTATCAATTGATTACAATTGAATAATTAGGAATGAAAAATATTTTGAAGACTTTATACTAGATACACAATAACAGTAAAAAGTCGAAAGTCTGACAACTCTTACCAAGGAGAATCGTATTACCTAGTACTAATTGGGTTGTGGAGGTCAGATAGGCAGTCGCTCCGTGTAAAATACTGGTATTAAGCTGCATCCGGTTAGACTGGAAGCCGACCCCAACATAGTCGGGAAAAGGCTAGGTAGATGATGATGACCGTAATATGTAGGCACTTAATTTATAAAAATAAAGGCCATCAGTCACTAGACTCCTAGAAAAAGGCAAAAAGCACACAACAGAATATCAAACAGAATAGTGTGCTTTGATAATAAATTATTTGCTACCTTACCAAAAAACTAACTCCACACAAATAAATAAACATCGAAACATTTTAGTGTACTAAGCACGAATTCTGAGCACATTTAACCACCGCGCTGATACTCGTGAAATGTTTGAATATTTTATCAAAGCATCACATCGTCGGTTAAGCAAAATCTCTCATTAATTCTACGTTTGTTATCGAGTAAGCGCTTATATAAACTATAGAAACTCGTGGCTCGCATATTAATAGACCGTCTGCGACGATTTGAGGGTTAACGTGGAGATCGACATTGAGGAGGATCGTTTGTTAAGCGATCTTGGAACTTTTTGAAAGGAAAATGTCGGAAAAGTCTTTAATGTTGGATGAAGTTGTAAATAATTCCTTGATACATGTAGGTAGGGAAGATATGATTGTGTGATTGTATTTTGTGAGAGCAGCGGTGGCCCAGTGGTGGAGACCCCGACTTGCGAGCAGTAAGTCGTGGGTTCGAACCCAGCCAGGCGGATTACTTTGTGTAAGTTATTTCATCACCACTGCTCTCAAAACGGTGAAGGAAAACATCGTGAGGAAACCGGCATGTCCTAGAACTAAAAATTCGAAAACATGTGCCATCTACCAACCCGCACTGGGCCCGCGTGGTGGATTATAGCCCATTCCCTCTCACAGAGAGGAGGCCTGCGTCCCACAGTGGGAACATTAATAGGCTGATTATGCTTATGCTATGTATTTTATTCATTTCTATGCAGGGTGGATACGACACCGACGCGAAAACGGTTACCACGTATTCAGTACATCATTCTGAGCACTGAATAGAAATTTTCAAGCTGTTAAAAAAAAAAAATCAGCTGCTCTATACATTTTGACCGTGTAGGTATTGCACTTTTATTTTAAGACTTTTGGCAGTCGTTACGGATCTTACAGCCAGTCTTACCAAAGGATATCATGTTTCCTAGTGACTGTTGGGTTGTGGAGGTCAGATAGGCAGTCGCTTCTTGTAGAATACTGGAACTCAGCTGTATCTGGTTAGGGATTTCACATATTAACATAATATTATAAAATCTAAAAGCTTTCACTTAAAAATGGATATATATTTTTTTTCGGTGTATAAATGTTAAAAAATTCAGGGATTTCTGTTTTATGGCATAAATTACAATTATTCTTAGGTAGGAACTCACAAATAAATAAACTTTATAGCAGTTTATTTATTAGTGAGTTAATATAATCTAGAACTTAACTACTTTTGTATAAATCTCTATTTTATAGTCTTGTTCAGGACAATCTGTTATCAATTTTAATTAAGGCATTTTTAATACAATTAGTAAGTGATTTATATTAATAAATTAAAAACTCATTTATAATTAATTTTACTGCTACTGATAAAAAATACTATAATTAGAAATATAGATAAACACGTCACTGTGTACTTTAACGATACTTTTGCCCTTTTGCTTTTGCTTTTTAACAGCATATTAATTAGTATAATTAAATTGTAAATACTAAAATGGGTAAGACTAATATCAAAACACATTTGCACACATAACATCACGCCTGTAATCCCCGAAGGGTTAGGTAGAGGTGTACCTAATAGTACACCCACATTTTGCCAGTTATGTTTGTCCCATGTAATAAGGGGTGAGCCTATTGCCATCAACTGGGCACAAATCCAGACTCCGTGGCTGCTACTGAGAAATTCCTGATGGAAAAATCAAATATCACTGTGCCCGACCCGAGAATCGAACCCAGGACCTCATACTCAGCAGTCGCGCTTGCGACCACTGGACGAACGAGGCAGTCAATTGAAACTACGTGGAGAAATCTACGTCGATTTTTTCTCGTCCGATTTTTTCCCGAATATCGATACCTAAAATCACCTAAACCTTGCTTAACTAAAAAACACTACCCTCATTTTGCCTCCACCGCTGTCGGGTAAAAACAAACAAACTAATTTGCGCAAGACTGAAAAGAGGTATAATAAACACTAGGGTTGTACAGCGTAATAAACTAACCTGCGGTATTATAAGCCACGCCATTCGTCTGTCTAGACACCCGCGCCGGTTGACATCGGGTTAAGAGACCGTGTATGAAATAGTGCCGTCACGAAAAATACACGAACATTATTGTGCTACCTAAATGTTTGCAACCCCTGGAACAATACGGGTGACTTTTTTACGTAGGTAATTGTATTTTGTTCGTTTTTATTCATTTCCGAGAAACAAGAGGCGTGTAACTCTGAAACTTATAGTTCAACGTGTTTATCTGTGTATCTGTCTGTGAGAACTTAGCTCCCAAACGGATGAGCCAATTTAGACTTCGGTTTTTTTTTGTTGTTAGAAAGATGATTTGTTTGAGATTGTTGTTAGCTATGATTGAAGACAATCTGTTCAGCCGTTAGAAAATCATCAGCTCTTTTCTAGATGATGCCATACCATTTACCGGTTTACAATGGGTTAAGATACCGTGTATGGAATAGTGCCGTCAAGAAAAATACATGAACATTATTGTGCTACTTAAATGTTTGCAGTCCCTGGAACAATACGAATTATTTTTTACGTCTTGATATTTTGCTCTTTTTTACTTACGTTTATAGAGAGGAAAATAAAACAAAATGATTTTCATCGAAAAAGAAGAAAAGTTCGGATTCGATTAATCACTTAGTAAGGCTCAAAAGGTGTTCAAAGTATGAATCTTTGGTGTGGTTTTTTTTGACAATGCTCTACTTTTACATGGAACACATAAAAAATACATTATTTTAAACCGACCTATTTAATATTATTTTCAGGGTAACATAAATTAACATAATCCGAAAATAACTTATGGAAACGTTTACACAAAAGATTTCCGGCTTGCATTATTTGAGTATCTTTTCTTTTCGCTAAAATATGCAAATTAAAAAAAGCGGCCATATACAAAAGTTCCGTTATGACAAAAACAACTTTTTTAAACGTACCCATGAAAAACATGGGAAAAGCTTGGTGCGAAAGTAAGCGGTTTAACCAAAATATAGTATGTTGATGATTGACATTAATGTTCTGTTAATTGAAATAAAATAACAATCTGATTCGGTTATAAATTCTTAATTTGCGAAATAAAATAAATCTTTCACATTATCACATACATTAATTAGGAAGGGATTTTATTATAGTCGATTTAAATAATATTAATTTTATGTTTTAATTCGTTAATTATATTTATGTTACCCAAAGTCATTAAATTTCAATTAGGGCGAATAAATTAATTATTAAAACATGATACGAACTGAATGATACTTGTTATTTATTTTAAAATTACTAGTGTGTTACATATTAAATAACACATAATTAATGTACACATTTCAAATAGAATTAATTTAAATGCTAAATTGACTTTTCCTACAACTGATCCATATCATGTGGTTAGTATTTAACCTGGTGTCAGAGTTTTTATGCCGCCCATAGGCCTCTGACTTGACTTTACATGCGTCGAGAAAATATCTCTCAGGCATGCTGATGTCCTCTCGTTTTCCTTCACCGAAGCAAGTGATAATTATACAATACTTACATAAATCCGAAAAATCAAGGATGCGTGTCTGGGGTTCGAACTTGAGACCTATGACTTGGTAGTCCGACGGTCACACCATTAGGCTATCACTGCTTAAGGTATAATAAAACATCCAAGATAATTCACCCGCTGTCTCTCTCTCCACACCCCATAGAAGGGACGAGAAAAGCAACACTTGAGAAACGAGGTATCCAAACGTCGGCCGCCATGATGTATATCTGAAATATATGGCAGTTCTTTTTGTACAACTTTACAACTCCAAGCGTGTAATTTACGACTGCCTTGTGGAGGCCTACTTACACATAAGTAAAAGTTCAGGTAGCAACAGAAAAAAAATAAACAATAAAATTAATCGTTATGAAAATTCTAGAAATGTTTGCAAAGGATTGAAATTGATTTCAGGGAAGTTAGAACGCGTGGAAGTTTGTATCGGCTCACGCACTTACACGCGCGCCACATTTTGCTTTTCAACAATGAGAGAGATTCTTGATGTCAGAGGGTTGCTTGATTGAAACACTCAACCAACATAAACTGTTTATTATTAAACGAGTATTAGACACTTTACAATGGTTTTGAATATATGTATAATTCCACAGTTTTAATATATTTTGTACAGAGCGCTTGTAAGACGAATGGCTGTACCAGAGAGAGAGAGAATGTCAGAAAGGGAAGGATGGATGTGAGTGTAAATTAGTATGGCAATACTAATTTACACTCACATCCTTAACAACAGGCTGTACCAGAGAGAGAGAGAGAATGTCAGAAAGGGAAGGATGGATGTGAGTGTAAATTAGTATTGCCATACTAATTTACACTCGCTAACAGCGCGTAAGCCAGCGTGGCGGTGGCAAAATATCAGTATCTCTCGCAACTCGCGCTTATAAGCGCATCAACGCTCGTAAGAACTGCACGTATGGCTAAAGACGCGCGTACACGTAACTACACGCGCTTCCAAATACGAGCTTACAAGTGCTGAAAATACGCTAATTTCAAACCGCTCTAAGTCTTATTTTCGTAAAGATCCGAAATTTTAATTATCTTACGACACAAAGGTATTATAATTATATCCGTTTACCCCCACATAGAAATGTAAAATTTCGGATAGGCCTCCTTGCTTTTGCGAGTTATTCACCGGTTTCCCTGTATATTTATTAATCGCTTTTGTCTTACAAAATTTTCACTGTTCAGTGAACTGAGAAGTGCTTTCAGTATAATTCACATGGGTTGAAGATATTGTAATGCATTTGGGTTTGTAGGCATTAGTCTGAATATAAGAGGACGTACACATCGGTTTAGTTCGGAATAATTCGGCACAGCTCGGCGGCAAAGCCGAATATAAAAGTAGATGTACAGACGCGAGCACATCAAGCTACTACAATCTCTCAAATTTCTTTAATAGATTTTCAACTTTATCTCTAAAGGATTAGGTTCAAGGCTGATTGGGAAAAATTGACAGTTTTGGGTAGCTTGATGTGCTGGCTTCTGAGCATTCAGAAAAAGCGATGCTTGGGTGGGCCTGAACATGATTCAGCGATGGTAGATGCCGAATGGAGAGCCAACCGTAAAATAACTTAGGAAAAGGATAGGCAGATGCTGATGATTCGGCTTTCTTCAGCTCCGGTATGTAGTTGACTACCAGAATTAGCTAAAGGGTTTAAATATACCTTTAACATATACGAAAGGCACTTGTTCTCCCCGTCTTTGCGATCATTTTTTTTGTTCTAGACCATACCTTCTAGTTACGGAGATATTGGGGGTCAAAGTTCCAACTTTTTCACAATGTTTTTTTTTAAATACATGTTTTTAATGTAAGATTTTTACTTTACACACCTCCACGACCCCCGTACTATTCAATCGATCCATCAGCACAATGCTTTGAGTGCTTTCCATCGAGTCTTACCGTAAAACGTGATTTTTCGCCCCAAAAAAAAAAGTCGATTCCCAGCAATAATTTTTGCGTAAAATTACTTAATTTGATGTACAGAATGCTTGGTTGACGGTTGTGTGAAGGGTCTGTTTACACCCTGTATACATCTATACAAATAAATACAATTGAAGTTTTGAATGTGAAAGGGTTGACAAAGGTTGACTCGTAGAAAATGCCTATGGTATTAAGTCCGCCTCTGTACTTTGTGCTTGAAGTGTTAAATAAAAAAATAAATGTAATTTCAAAAAAGCAAACTTTTACTGAATGCATATGAAAGTACCGGTACGTATATCGTCTGTCTGTCTGTTTGTTGCGGTTAGTCTCCGAAACGTCTGCACCGATTTTGACGGGACTTTTATTGGCAGATATCTAATGTTATAATAAGTAACTTAGACTACTCTTATGTTAGAAAAAGAACTAGGGTTCCGCGCAAAAAATTAAAACTCTAGAAATTTAACAAAAAACCGATTAAAATAGTAAAGTACGATTTTTATAACAATTCCGCGTGGACGAAGGTCGCGGACCACAGCTAGTAATAAATCGAATTATAATTAGGAGAACATTTGTGTTGACACAAATCCTGCTAAACCAAATATTCACACAAGTGTGTAACACTTCTATAGAAGTATTATGTGTGGGGTGCGAGGAAGCCCACGTGTAACAAATTGATGGATCTTGAGCGATCGGAATGCTTTGAAGACGTTTTACTTTTGTTTTATCGTTTTAATGTTCTTTGGATATAATCTGGTGTAAATTGAGGAGAGGAAATTGAAACGTTCATGCTATTTTTATTCGTTCTTCGTAAACTTTCTTTCTTGTGATTCCAGTTATATCTATACTTGATGCATTATGAGTCTCTTATCTCCTTCCATTCCTTCTAAATCTTTGACAAAAGCCAGATCGTCACGAGCGTGACTGACAGCCTCGCTGGTCTAGTGGTCACAAGCGTATCTGCTGAGCATGAGGTCCTGTTCTCGATGCCTAGGTCGGGCAAATACATTATTCGTTTTTCCATCAGAAATTTGTCAGTAGCAGCCATGGAGGCTGGATTTGTTGTGATATTCTTGCCCCTTGTTCTATGGACTTAATCATAACTGGCTAAATGTGGGTATGTACTGTTTAATACACCACTGCCTGGGGATCCTCTGCTCGGGGATTACAGGTGTGATGTTAATATGTTATTTTAAGTAGACAACTTGAATGAACTTTTCCGGAAGAAATAGGCATAAAACTCATCGTGATTTGTCTTTGAGATCTCCATCTCTTCCATCATTCCTACTCTTGAACTTATCCTTCTACTAAGTACCTACTAATATCCTTTCTAGCCCACCCTCCCCCCACACTGCAGACGGTTATTGATCAGTCCTGACAGCTTCAAAAGTTATCGGCGCTCGCACCATCAATAACACAGTAATTGTTCTATACAATCTAATATTTCACAAGAATGGTTATTAATCTTGTATCTTAGAGACAGATTGGGTATTAGATGTTTGTGAGTACCTAATTGACTTAGAAATATTATTTGTCTAGATTACGTACAGAGCTGTTATTGGTGAAGTGGTCTCAAGTGCTACTGTTGAGTATAAGGTGTCGGGTTTGGGTCCCAGATGGGTAAAGTGATATTGGGTTCTCCATTCAGTAATTTCTCAGTAGCAGCTTGAAGTCAAAATTTGTGTTCAGTAAATGGCAATAAATTCTTTATTTCACCAAAAGCCATCACAGTACAAGATCCACAGACTAAGAGCTTATAACTAGGTCACAATAATATTAATACTCTGACTCCTAAACTAGGTGTATGCGCCTGTGTCCGTGATTCTCCGTAACAAACTAAGCCATAGTATACTAAAACGGTACGTTACAACAAAAAGCAAATGGTGTAAAAGAAAACATTATATAAATAAATAAATAAATAATAAATAAAATTTATTTATTTACTCAAAACAAGGCATAGTAGAACACGTTAAAAATACAATTTTACAAAAAAAGTACTATCTAGAAACGTGTGGGGGGTGAGCACTGCTCTCCTAGCTAGGTTATGAAAACCTGTGTTAAGGAGAAGCAGTCCGGTCCCCTAAAATTTATTGATGTAAGTAAAGGTTACATAGTGCTTCTGATGTTACCGTTACAATTTTGGAGTATTGAGTTTAACAATTAAGTGGAAGATATTATAAACGTTGTAATAAACGTTAATAATAAACGTTGTAATAAACGTTAATAATAAACGTTGTAATAAACGTTAATAATAAATGTTGTAATAAACGTTAATAAATAATTATAACTATGTAAAGAAAACAACACAATACACAACAGACTCGCTCCATATAACATGGGATTTAAACTTAACTGGTCAGATGTAAGAGAACTGTAGGTATAATAGGCGTGATGTTATATTTTATGACATTTTTATTTGAGGTGTCGCGTCTGGGGTCAGGAATCCGAGTAAACTAGTCTTAACGCCCCGTCTGTGAAATTGGATGGAATATTATTCCTTTGTTCAGAAGTTTGCAACTATTTTTACATTTTGCATAAATGTTTAAAACACTTACAGATGTTGAAACAGAAAACGCCACGCGGAATATTATTTAAAAAATCCTCTGTATGTTTGTGATCTTTTTAAGGTTCTGTACCCGAAGGGTTACCAACAGGACCCTACGCTGTCCGTCCGTCCGTAATTGGTAGACAGATAAAATTTTCATCGAATGTGTAGTTCTGTTACCGCTATAGCAACCAACAAAAAAAAAAAATTAAAGTTGACTCTCCGACTACGATGGTACGAAACCCTTCATGCGCGAGTCCGACTCGCACCTGGCCGGTTTATTTTAATATTTTGGGATGCCCCCAATATTTCCGAAAGTAAACTACACAAAAGCTGATAACTTAAAGGTCGTCCAAATACAGTGGGAAGTCCCGAAACATACACGTGACTTACGATAATAATACGAGAAGGTCGGGAAAACACGCGTATTTGTTCTCGATGACACATTCCGTTCAACAATATATGTATTTGACTGTTATTCGGCTAGTAACATTACATAACATCACGCCTTTAAGCCCCGAAGGAAGACAGAGGTGTATCTAACAGTACATCCACATTTCGCCAGCTATATTAAAGTCCCTTATAATAGGGGCGAGCCTAATGCCATCAAACTGGTGCAAATCCAGACTCCGAGGCTGCTACTGAGAAATTCCTGACGGAAAACCCCAATGACACTTTGTCCGACATGGTAGTCGAACCCAGGACCAGCTAGTACTCATTGGAAAACTCCGTTCGGCATCTACCATGTATGAGTCACGTTCGGGTCAGCTCCGCACAATTCGTAAACCGAGCGGGTTTTACTCGAACCTGTGACAAATCACGCTGACCGCCTGATTTCAGAAAACAAAACACAATCACACAAAAAAGTATTTTTTTTTCTAACAATTTCTTGAATACAAAGTGCCTCTTCCTCTCATCCAAAGATGTCGTACCCCTGCAAGTAAAAGATAACCGGCAGCTGAAGGTAACGTGTAGACAATGGGGTGCATACTGCCGCCAAGCGTCATTGTGTTTCTTACTCGCACATTGTTGCTCGAGGAACAACCATAACAAGACTTCGCTTTTCTTCCAATTTCCGTGATTTTAGAAATGTTTTGCATTTAAAATCATGCTTATATTTTCCAAAGTAGTAGGCAAGGAATACTTATAAGAACCGTAACGGCATCATCTTGGTCAGCTAGTTAAACTGAGGTAAGATGATGCCCATCCACTGCAGTGCTTATAAGACAAGTATGCTATGCGCTTTATTTATATTAATACACTACATTCCCAACAACTGAAAATAATATGAAATTATATTGATGTGATTTAATTTATGTATAATACTAGACATATCTATATGGGGTGGAATGGACATCGATGCTCAAACAGTTACCACGAAATCAATACATCATTTTGAACATAGGAATTTTTCATCTGTAATTTAAAAAAAACATCTGTTTCCTATAAAAATACAATACCGTGTATTGTACAGTCAAAATGTATGGAACAGTTTTTTTTTTTTTTTTTCATCATTCCATTCATCGGTAATTTAAAAAAAATATGTATTGTTTCCTACAAAAAAGCAATACCGTGTATTTTACGGTCAAAATGTACAGAACATTTTTTTTTAATATTTAGAAAATTTTCCATTTGGGGTTTTTCGAAATGATGTACTGAATACGTGCTAACCGTTTGTGGGTCGGGGTCTCTTCCACCCTGTATAGACGCAAAAAAATACGGAATGAAAATTCATCCGAAACATACAAAACTCTAAACTTCTAAACAGCTAGGTAAGCCTAGCACGAACCCACGGAGTACCTAAACGCAATGTGGCAAAAATTTTTAATTGATTTCGCACAAATCTTTACTTAACGCAAATTTTAAACGAAAATGTCGACTTAAAAATGCTGTAAAAGTCGCGCGTTCGGGTTAAGGTGTGACGCTGCAATCAAATCCGCCACGGGAGTCGCCCTGGACTTCGGGTGTCTGGTGGTGGCTCCTGGCCACCGTAGGCGCGGGCCTGTGGACGGCCAGTTATGGGCTAGCTCGCCGTCCGGCTGCCTTATGATGACAGGCCGTGTCGACGGCGCGTTCGTGTCCCACGTGCGCCTCAAAGAGATGTCAGCAAATAAGTAGGGGTCCGCATGGGCCGATGCCTGCCAGGGCTGCGGGACTGTTCGAAAGAGATACCGTGGCCCTGGAACACAAAGGGCAAAGAAGGAACATGGATGGGTTTTAGTCAGTACAAGTCTGACACTCCCTTCCGCTCCGCCCAGAGTGATGATGAGTCATTTGATGACTTCCTATCCGAAAAAAAAAAAATAAAATAAAAAGGCTGCAACCAAATGCCTAACAATGGCCACATACACACGACACACCTACACCAACAGAGCGCTACAAAGTTTGAAAGCGCGCTAAAAGATATAGAAAGATGAATGGGCCACAGTGCCCCGACGTTCGGTTAGGTAATATCCGCCACGTCATAACTTCACAGCTGTTGCGGATCTGCTTCCTTTGAAACATGGAATTAGGAAGCTTGGAGGATGAATTATTTTTGTTTATTATCCATTATTTGTAACCTATACCAAGATATAGGCACATGTCATACCAAGTACTAGTTCATTCATTTTATGTGTAAATCAAAAGACGCACGTTTCTGCCATATATTTTTTTTTTTCAACTGCACCATCCGGTAAATTATCAGGACCTGAACTAAATCGTCTAATAATGGGGTCTTCATCATCATTCTCTTGCCCTTGTCCCAATTCATTTGGGGTCGGCGCACCATGTCTTCTTCTTCCATACTTCTCCATTACTGGCCATCTCATCAGACATCGACTTTCATGCCATATCATCCTTGACACAGTCCATCCATCGTATCTTTGGGCTCTCTCTACTCTTATCCACCATATTCCTACTCAAAACTTTCCTCATTCCTCCGCATTACCTACTAGCCATGCAATAATTATGAAACTTAGTGGTCGGTTTAGTCTGTATAATGTAGAGATTATTATGAGAGGCTGATTAAAACATTACATTATTCTACAAGATCATTTTGATGCCGTCTAAGAGTATTAATAACACAAGTGGCTTCAATAAATGTTGTGCCAATGGACATGACAAGATCAATTTATTGATCACGACGAAATTGACCCTTGGTAGACATTTTAATTTGTCTTTGTTAGCTCAAGTAATTACATATTATTAAAATATCGTTAATCTTGTAGCAAGTCCTTTTTGTGCCATAAAAGAACCAGCATGGACGCTTGCTCCTTGTCTAGAGATTTCTCCGTACGATCTTTTCTTTATTCGTAAGTTTATGAATAACTAATATCTACATCTGTTTAACCAATTTCATATACCAAATACAAAATCTAATATTGATAAATGCATTTTTTTCCGGTTTATCACAGCAGTGACCAAAATATACCAATGCTAAAAACTGTGTAAAATCGTGTTTAGTTCCGACCAAAACTCATAAACAAGTTACAACCCATCACTCACTACCCGAATAGTGATTCGTCACATTCAGTTGACATTTATATCTGACACGGAGTGACACAGAGTCGTATTCACTGTTCCAATGCCATTTACAATCACCGCAAAATATGGCCTGTTTTTTGGTTAGAAAATATAATATGTGTAAATGTTGACATTTACTGCTTTAGTATTGAAATAGATGGGCTTTACTACGACTATTAAAATAAAGCTTTTATAGGCCTAATAGTTTAGTTATCGCTTTTATAGTACTAATTTTATATTTTGAATGGTAGAGAGAGGCTGTATTTACTAAATATTCTAAATAAATGTTTGTTTTATTATCACCTATTATTTCATCATCATCTGCCTAGCCTTTTCTAGAAATAGAGACCAATTAGTTCAGCCAGGCTTCAGACTCGCTAAAGTAGACTCATCTTTCATGGGGTACTGTTTGAGATGCTATAATAAAATTCCACAAAGTATTCTTGAACTGAATGAAACGAAATTTAAAACATGCATTAAACGCACACTATGTAAGAAAGCATATTACAAGTTGGACGATTATATCACTGATAAAAATGCTTGGCTCAATGCCGGTCCTGCTCCACAAGAACAGGGGTGCCTAAATTGATAGCATTAAATAGTATTGTTGGAGCTGCTGAAGATTGTATAACTATCTTTGCATTGTATAGATTCAATCTCTTTTGTATTATATAGCCGCCTAGCCCATATTGTGTGAGTACTATGTACTAGAAAGCTGTCATTCGCTGGAAACCTGCGTCTTTTCTTGACTTGAATGTGCCCTGGCGGTTAGGAGTATGTCATGCTCACTCAAATGTCTCGCTGATGGTGGCACGTGTGTCGGATCATTTAGTTCCCTTCAAAATGGTTGAGTTGAATGGTGCTGATACATGCGTCATGTTCGTGAACGGGCGCTGTCAGTTGTGACTGGTCATCTCTTATTTGCCACGGCTTATTTGAATTAATTATTTTATTTTTGAATTGTTTTTACTATGGACACTTTTAACGTACACATCTTGCTGCATCGTTCTCACATAATGTACCATCTCAAAATGAATGATGTAACCAAGGTTTTGTTAAAGTATTTTGATTTAAAAGAGTGTCCATGGAGTTTCTTGCCCGTTCTTCTCCATAGAGATCTACGTTAGGGAATGGGCATCTACAGTACTTTCACAGTTTTTGTGCCTTGTGACTGGGACTGTAGCTTTATTTTACTGTTGCCTTTGTTTCGACAATTCAAAAGTGCCTGTAACTGGCCTACTTGAAATAAATGCTTTGATTTTGATTTTGATTTTGATTTTTCCCAACTATGTTGGGGTCGGCTACCAGTCTAACCGGATGCAGCTGAATACCAGTATTTTACATGGAGCGACTGCCTATCTGACCTCCACAACCCAGTTCGTACTGGATAATACGATACCCCTTGGTAAGTCTGGTTGTTAGACTTTCGGGCCACTGACAACCTGTAACAACTGTCAAAGATCTACAAATGACAACCGGGACCACCGGCTTAACGTGCTTTCCGAGGCACGGAGGAAGCTCGGTATGTAATGAGCGGTCACTCATCCACGAACCAACCTAGGCAAGCGCAAAGTGGCTGTTATTATTTAGCCACGAGCTCCTCATTTTTTATCATCTATTATTTATCATTGTTAATAAAGTTCCCGATTTGATGGCATAAATCCGCGAATATAAGATAGGATTTAAAAAGAAAATTATTACCGTTAATTATTACCGTTAATTTTCTAATAACTATTTTAAAGGGTCATCTTTTTAGTCATCCTAAACTCAAAGCTAAAAACTGTGCACACTAAGTTTCGGCAATCCGTATCCGGTAACATCCCTTCCCTAAAGTGAGGTGCGCTCCTAGAATCCGTTCGGAATCAAACTGCGGTGAAACTGTTTCGAGGCGGTGCGAGCTCGCTGCTAATGTATTTAGACAGCTTTAGCTATGTCGCAGCCTGTGACTACCAACGTAAATATAGAGGTACCTAGGCTAAACTTTGTTTGTAGTGATAAAATTAGTGTAAAGATGCGCTAAGTTTAGTGTGGGGAGAAATTTTCACCTTAATATCATGTGAGGGACCGAAACGGCGTCGCTCACAATGGCCCGATCAGAAAGCTTAAAGTCATCCAAAGGGCAATGGAGAGGGCTATGCTCGGAGTTTCCTTGCGTGATCAAATCAGAAATGAGGGAATCCGCAAGAGAACCAAGGTTACCGACGTAGCCCGAAGAATTGTCAAACTTAAGTGGAAGTGAGCAGGGCACATTGCTCGCAGAACGGATGGCCGATGGGGCCGAAAAGTTCTGGAGTGGCGACCGCGAACCGGAAGATGTTGTGTTGGAAGGCCTCCCACTAGGTGGACCGATGACCTGGTGGAGGTTGCAGGGATCCGCTGCAAGTCGCACGGAACTGGTCAATGTGGCGACGCTTTGGAGACGCCTATGTCCGGCAGTGGACGTCTTTCGGCTGAAATGATGATGATGATCGTGTGGGGGCTCTGAGAAAGATATAGAAGGCCTCTTCTTTGTGAAAGATGCATTGAAAAATTTAATGTTCAGTGAGATAAGATTGAGAAAATTTCTTATTCTTAAGATATACGAGGTTAAATTTAATTAGCTAGCGAGATTGCATAGACGTGCTGTGTATCGATAAATAAACCCGATAAATAGTGCAAGTCATAATTCGAGTAAATCATCAGGGGGGCGTTGATACCGAAAAAAATCATCGAATCTCTCTCTTTTTTTTGCTTTTTAGGGTTCCGTACCTGAAGGGTAACCAACGGGACCCTAATACTGAGCTTCCACTGTCCGTCAACTTTTAAAAGTGTTTTTCTCCAACTGTTCTGATTAAAATTTAATGTTGTTACGAACGTAGTATTTTGAACTCATATTTTTATGAAAAAGATCCTATCTCCAAGTTACAATCGTTATTTCTCGCGAAAATTGCTTTTAAATTTAGGAAAGTCTATACATATTGCTCGTGACTGTATATCATCTAGTTTTTCAACAACTAAGACTAAAAGTAGTAGCTTCTACTTTTCAATCAATCATTTTAATCTTTTCCCTTTTAAACTTAAAAAAAACATTTAACTCCTAAAGTTATTATTAGTATTGTTTTCCTAAGTTATTAGAGCGTTGTTATCCTAAAACAGTAGGCATAATTAGTAACTTTCTGTGTGTATGTTATTCCTTTAAATAAATTCTGCCTACATGTTGGAATTAATTTTCATAAAGGTTACGAAAATATTGTCCGTTCGACTAAGTTATGCTTAGAAAATAGAGTTTGGTTAACTTAAGATTAATTGCGGGACGCTTATAATAAAGGATTTTCGTGGAATACTAGCTCTGTCTCTGTGGGAGGCACTATATTTCTGTAAATGGCCTAGAATTCGCATAATACCTCTATTGTTTTAGATCTTTTAATTGTGGTTACTTATTAAAGTACTTATTTTAATTTGTGGTTTTAAATCTGGTGTCTCAAAGTTCGTGTTTCGTTCATATTTACAAAAAAAATATTTTACAAATAACTGTTTTAAGATTATATATAATAACTGTTTTAAGAAGAGGAGCTCGTGGCTAAATAATAACAGCCGCTCGGGTCGATCTTTAGGTTAAGCCGTGCTTGCCTAGGTTGGTCTGTGGATGGGTGACCGCCCATTACATACCGAGTTTCCTCCGTGCCTTGGAAAGCACGTTAAGCCGTTGGTCCCGGCTGTCATTTGTAGATCTTTGACAGTCGTTAGGTAGTCAGTGGCCCAAAAAGTCTGACAACCAGTCTTACCAAGGGGTATTGTATTACCCAGTACTAACTGGGTTGTGAAGGTCAGACAGGCAGTCGCTCCATGTAAAATACTGGTATTCAGCTGCATCCGGTTAGACTGGAAGCCAACCCCAATATAGTCGGGAAAAGGCTAGGCAGATGATGATGATGAACTGTTTTAAGATTAAAATTAAAAAAAAATAACCGTACGTAGGCGGACTTACTGTCTCGTGCATTTTGTACCTGTTTCTATTGCAAAGAACAAATAGCCATCTCCCACCTGAACACAAGATGCCATGGCTGACATGGAAGTCTTGAAATAGACTCACACAAGTTGGCCGAAGCAAGGAAAACCTGTTCATGTGAAGATTCATAGATGACTCTGCTCTGGAGTGTAAATGAGGTGTTGCCTCACAAACGCTGTGACACTTGATATCGTGTTCTGTCTGTCCTGTTGCTTGCACATCACAAGATTTACTAAAAGTGCTAAACTAGGCGCCAAATTTTGGGCTGACTTAATTTAAATTGTCATCGACACGCTAAGAAGAAGAATAGCCATCAAAAGTAAAAATAACTATAACTAGTCGAGTTTTATTAAAAAGGAAGCTAATTTTCATTTACCATCATCATCTGCCTAGCCTTTTCCCAACTATGTTGGGGTCGGCTTCCAGTCTTTTTTTTTTTTCGAATGGGAAATCATCAAATGACCCCCCCACTCTGGGCGGAGCGGAAGGGAGTGTCAGACTTGTACTGACTAAAACCCATCCATGTTCCTTCTTTGCCCTTTGTGTTCCAGGGCCACGGTATCTCTTTCGAACAGTCCCGCAGCCCTGGCAGGCATCGGCCCATGCGGACCCCTACTTGATTGCTGACATCTCTTTGAGGCGCGCGTGGAACACGAACGCGCCGTCGACACGGCCTGTCGTCATAAGACAGCCGGATGGCGAGCTAGCCCATAACTCGCCGTCCACAGGCCAGCGCCTACGGTGCCACCACGTGACCCCCGATGCCCAGGGCGTCTCCCGCGGCGGCTGGGACGTGAGGTTCTTTCCCTCTCACGTCCTGCCACCTCCTGCACTAGCATTACTGCTTCGCAGAAGGTGGTGACGGCTTCCCATTCCCTCTCGCTCCGGACCATGGCTTGAACCAAGGCCGGACGCGAGAGATCGCCGCCGCTAATCGCCGCTATGAGGACACGGCGGTGCTCCGCCCAAGCGGGGCAGACCTCCACTCGGCTTCCAGTCTCACTGGATGCAGCAAAAAATACCAGTATTTTATATGGAGCGACTGCCTATCTGACCTCCACAACCCAGTTAGTACTGGGTAATACGAAACCCCTTGGTAAGACTGGTTGTCAGACTTTCGGGCCACTGACTACCTGTCGCGAGTGTCAAAGATAGCCGACAGGCGTGATCAACGACTTAACGTGCTTTCCGAGGCACGGAGGGAACTCGGTATATAATGGGCGGTCAACCATCCACAGACTAACCTAGGCAAGCGCGGCTTAACCTTAAGATCGACCCGAGCGGCTGTTATTATTTAACCACGATTTCATTTACCAATTAAATAAAAAAATCCTGCTTAGAACTACAACCTTCCTTGAATACGAAGCCACACTATGCCATAGTCTTGAACTAGCAGTAATCAGAAATTAATTAATATGTTACTAACGAACTTATGTCAAGTTGTAGTCACATGCAAGTAACAGCAATCGGTACACATCAGCGCAAGTTGGGAACTAATTCTAGCGGAACACGAGGTGTGCTGTTTAGAGAACATCCTGTATATCACCTTGTTTGTTAGGGGGATGACAGGTGTTGAAGGGGTGCGATTTAATTTAATTAAAGTTAAGATTATTGCTGGCGTGGATTAGTAAGAAGGAAATAATTACAAGAATGATGATTAGGAGTTTTTTGATTTTTCATTTAACGTCCTTAAAAGAAAAAACGCTTTACCGAAAATTTCTAATGATTCAACACGTATTCGTATGCAACCTATAATTTCCATAAAAAGTTTTTAGTTAAAAATGTAACGAACCAATTATTGTTTAACTACCAAATAAAAATTACTAAAAATTACCTAATTTACAGAAATTAATAAAGAAGTCTCGCGATCATTTAAAATAATATCCAAACATTTACAGTCATTTACAGTACATTTGAAATAATGACATATAGTGCAAAAACCGTGAAAAAATAAAACAAATATGATAATGGTGATAAGACATGATTGATATAATGACGTACTATAGGTATGTACTCGACCCAGTTCTCGAAAATGGTAGTATCACACTGAGATCAATCCATCATGACTGATAGGACTATTGTAGCCAATAAGCCTGATATAGTGGTGGTCGATCTATCAGAGCGGCGCGCAATGATTGTTGACATAACGGTCCTGCATGATGAGAACCTGGTAAAAGCCGAGAAAGATAAGCAAATCATGTATCTTGACTTGGCTCGCGAGGTTGTCGACATGTGGGATGTGGACTCAGCGATCATTGTGCTGTGCTTAATTGCCAAGAGCCCCGAGCAATACCTGAGGAGGCTCTCGTTAGGCAGCTGGATCAAGGGCTTGATTAAAAAAGTGGTACTCCTGGACACGGCTCACATTGTTAGGAGGTTCCTCTCTCTGGAGCCCTGACCAGGTAGCTTGGACCCTGTTCCCGATACCGGTGGGCTACAATTATTTTTATATTTTTGAAAGTTTTTATATTGTTTTTTCCAAAGAATATTTAAAAATGTAATTGATTTGTAATGAAAAAAATAAAGGAATAATAAATCCTTATAATTAATAAATTACAAATATGTTTCATGACGCTGGCGTCTTATATAATTAACCCGTTAACTTGCTCATGCTGGGACGCAGGACTTTCTGTCTGACAGTGGGAATGGACTGAAATAAACAACTTGGTAGTTGGGTTTGGTGGGTTTCAACAAGTCTTTATATTTTTTGGTTGTTTCTTGTATTTTTCTTTACCGATTTGAACTAATTAACAAAAAGAAAAAGGCTTGTCTGTACACGTTAGTTGCGGACGTTTCCACGGGCCATCATATTAAAAACATGGGAAAAAAAAATCTACTCTATTCTATAAATAAATTAAAGCTTTTGGAATAAATGAGACCATTATTTACACGCAAATGAATTTAAATATAAATAGTATGCTATAAAAGGAACTACCAGTTACGTATCATATTTCTTGAGTTGTAACACTCAACTAGCGGTAAGTCCAGTAATAATACTTGCAAGTCATAGACTCTTAACGTCACATCATTTATACCATTATGCACTTGTATGGATTTAACTGCCGCCGGACTTGCACTGAAATAGTCGTTAAACCTGTAGTGAATATTATGAAATAAGGAAATAAATGTAGATACTTAGGTAGGTACTTGTGCAAATGGGTTTCTTTAGGCAGGTTAAGTGCTCATTTTATGATGACTGATGTAATACGTCGCGCGTTGTTTTAAAAAGCTTAATAAGCGCCATTTCTGAATAGGTTACTGTAGGAAATCAAACATAGTTTCGACTATTAATATAACTGATTAGTGCTGTATCTACCAACGAAATAATCACAATAGTCAAAGATTAGACCGCTGTTTAGTAAATTGCAGAAAAAGAGATAAAAGGCAAGAGGGCCTCGTAACAGTCAGTAAGTAACATTCAGCGGTTTTTTTTTTGTAGTCTTGTATGTCCCACAGTTGGGCAAAGGCCTCCCCATATCTTTCTAATAATTTAAATGAATAGCCAAACTTAAGTGGCAATGGGCAGGGCACATTGCTCACAGAACGGATGGCCGATGGCGCCGCAAAGTTCTGGAGTGGCGACCGCGAACCGGAAAACGTTGCGTTGGAAGGCCTCCCACTAGGTGGACCGATGACCTGGTGAAGGTTGCAGGGATCCGCTGGATGCGAGTCGCACGGGACCGGTCAATGTGGCGAGACTTGGGGGAGGCCTATGTCCAGCAGTGGACGTCTTTCGGCTGAAATGATGATGATGATATAAATAAAAGGTAAAAATAATGTGTGTTGTGACATAAGCTACAAAAACGCTTGTGTCAATCCTTCTGATCCGTATTTTACCAATAACTTCATTGTAAAAATACGAAATACAATGAAAGTAATTCCGACTTTCACTGAGAGTTTCAGGCCTTGTAAAACTATAATTCATCATCATCATTCTCCAGCCCTTATCCTAATTTATTTGGGTTCGGCGCAGCATGTCTTCTTCTTCCTTCTACACAGACAAGAACATTCATAAAGATTAAAAATTAGTATCTTTCCTTTTAAACTCGACTGTAAACGGATATAAGACGTTAAAATGTAACTGTTTTACATTCATTTTAGTGCTCGTAAAAAGTTGCCATGTTCTGACTGACAACGTCGACATTCTGCCCTATTTGAGAGAAAGTTTAAATGTTAGGTGAAATTGAGGTCTAAAAGTTGGACTGTGCTTCGACTTAAGATCATACGGAAAACTTATGAAAGAAAAATGGCGTCTGCGTTTTGTAAGTTCGGAATTCAGTTGGACGTGATTTAGGTACTTATTTGATAGTTAGTGACAGATGATTTGTTACGTACCTACCAGTAGCGAAGGGTCAATTTTTGTAAGGCATAAGTCGGATTACATATCTTATAATATTTGTCTATAGAATACTGACTGTGCCATTTTTCAAAGAGAATCCGGTAGGAATCGAGTTATATGGAACCTTCGCCTCTGGTACTTATCTATGGTTAAAGATTTATCAATATTAGTATTAGTACCTGGGCGACCGAGCTCTGCTCGGGTAAAAATATAGAAAATGAACTTTCCTAGAAGAGACTTAGTTAGGTCGATTTTTCGCCCCCGTAAACTCTATAGACCGACCGCTTTAATGAGTCCTCCGCCTTGCCCCATCAAAGGCACATTAAGCGTCCACAAAGTCCTAACAATATCCCACAGGTTATTTGCTTTAAAATAACCATAATCCAGGTAGGTATTACGATACTAATTGAACCAATACGTGATCAACCTTCAGAATATTCCAATTAAATTGATACCTTCGCGAGGACTAATTAAAACGGGCGGTCTATAGTATTACAACTTTCGTTGAAATCGTTACAGCTGTTTTCGAGAACGTAATTACAAATATACATACAAATATTGCTCATTTAATAGTATTGGATAATATAGAGAGGTAAAGATGTAATCTCCGAAATTGTTCATCCGATTTAAACAATTCGCTCACTGTTGGAAAGCTACCTTATTGCCAAGTACTATGGAATATATCCCTATTTCATTTGGCTTGTAGTTGACTTCTACGCGGACAAAGCCGTGGGTAGCAACTAGTTGCTTATCAAAACTTCAACTAACTTTTTCATATACCCCTTTTTTTAGGATGGGAAATCATCATCCCGCTCTGGCCGGAGTGGAAGGTAGTGTCAGACTTGTACTGACTAAAACCCATCCCTGTTCCTTCTTTGCCCTTTGTGTTCCAGGGCCACGGTATCTCTTTCGAACAGTCCCGCAGCCCCGGCAGGTTCATGCACCCCTCAGGATTGTTGGATGTTGATTACTGGGCAATTTTCAAGCAACAAAACTATTCTTAATAATACAGGGTGTAGGGACACCGACGTATAAACGCTTACGCTTCAGTACAGCATTCCGAAACCCCAGTTAAAAAAAAAACATCCGTTTTCTACAAAAGTGCAAAACCTACACGGTCAAAATACGGCAGATTTATTTTTTTAATTACCGATAAAGATCAGAATAATGTACTGAATGCGTGGTAAGCGTTTGAGCGTCGGCGTCTCTTCTATCCTGTATAAAGCAGGCAAGTTCTCATGTCATATGCCAATTACCTACTACAAGTACAGTCACGAGCAAAAATGTAATTGTAAACACTTAACAACTTTTAAAAGTGTTTTTCTCCTACTGTTCTGATTAAATTTTTATGTTGTTACGAACATGTGTTTTCATGTGTGTGTTGTTAGTATTATGGAACTTATGTTTTCATGAAAAAGATCCTATCTCCAAGTTACAATCGTTATTTTTTGCGAAAATTGCATTTAAATTTAGGAAAGTGTGTACATAATATTGGTGCTCATGACTGTACATAACGTGCAGTAACAATCAAGAAACGAAATTAAAACCTTAAGTTTCCTTTACGTCACAAAATCAATACCATATTTCACCTTCATCCTCAAAATAATCCAGCTACACTTTTACCAAAAAAATCCATTTCACCTGTCTCCAAAATTCGCCATACAAATTTTCACTAAAACGTATATTCAATTTCGTAAAGCTAGCCGTGTCGATGGGAAGCGAGCATTTTCCAACGTCAGTTTCATTAAAAATCTCGCTCCATCCGCTTCACAAAAGAGTACTGACTGCCATCATATTTTTAATCTTCTAGCAGAACAATACGTCTGGCGTTGGCATAGAAAATATCCTCATACACGAAACCTATGGAGGGCTAAAAAGTATCAATTTTCGTATTTATTTTGGAGATTTATAAAGAGTTCATTATTTTAAGAGGAGCTTGTGGCTTAATAATAATATCTGTACGGCTCGATCTTCAAGGTTACGCAGTGCTTGCCGAGGTCGGTCCGTGGATGGGTGACCATCATTATATACCGAGTTTCCCCCGTGCCTTGGAAAGCACGCTAAGCCGTTGGGTCCAGCTGTCATTTGATCCATAACAGTCGATACGAATAGTCAGAAGCCCGAAATTCTGACAGCCAGTCTTAGTAAAAGGCATCGCACGAAAAAATAATCAGTATCCATATTCATTTTGGAGTTGGTTTTTGAAGAGTTCATTATTTTACTCTGTTCTACATTAGACTACACGTCAGTACTTACGCAAGTATACTCCTTTGCCGCTGCGGATGGCGGTTGAATCCGCTTTGGGAATTGCACCTTAAATTACCACAAGCACACCTTAATTAACAAAATAATTATGTTTTGTAATGATTTATCTTTAAGGCTAAGTACGCACTGACATTACCTTGCTTAGAGCCTAATGACTTAACATCTGGTTACTTGCTAGCGAAAACGCCAGGCGCGCAGTGCTGCCGGATGAGAAAATTCTTGGACGTTCGTATCATTTCCTTACTCGCTAGGTGACTCGCTAGGCTTTAGGCGCTAAGCAAGCCATCTATCAGTGCGTAAGCAGCCTTAGGTCGCCCAAAAATTTTCAGTCCTTTGGTTGACCGACAAGACTTATACCTGCAGCCAGGATCGCCTCCTCACGATAGAAATTCTCAACGGTTAATAGCGCGGACACGAAACTTTGTGTACGCGTTCAACGTTGATAAATAAACATAATTTTAATTTTATATATGCTTGTGTGTGTGTGTTTTTAAAACATTGTAAATCACTTATATTTGTATTGTTTCAGGGTCTCTTAGAAGAAATAAGTTTGTATACTGCTGCTGATGATTACACATTATTGTCAGTTTGCGACAAGGTACGTATTCAAAGCATAAAATTAAATAATTTAATTATTTATTTCATTTCATTTGTGTTGTACTCATTTTAATATGTTTTTTAACATTCCAGGGTAGAGATATTTCAGATATAGTTAGTATTATGTTTAAATACATTCAGATTCTTGTCGCTTTCTGCTGCTGTAATGTTCTTGATGAAACTTGACGTTCTAACTTTTTGGAATCTTTTTAACGCAAATCGATTCCCAAAAATAGTAGCTTTTTATGCTACTACGAAAGCGAATCAACATTTGACTAGTTTTGCCGAATTTTACTATATAAATATTTTTTTAGTTATAAAATAATTATATAAATATATTTTTCCTTTTATGTTATAAACATGCATTTATATTTATAACTTCATGCATTTTATACATATAAATTTATTTTATAAATACCAATGGCGTTAAAAAGATTTGATATTACAATTTTCCAAATTTAATTTATTTTCGTTTCGGCGATTAATACTATTGGGGTAAATTCGTCCTGGCTCTTAAAAATTTGAAATAATAATTGGCTAGCTTTAAATGTACATTGGCGTATTAAAATTATTTATTTATTATAATATAAATTATCTATTTCGTTGTATTCGCTAATAAAACAAATCTAAAATCACGGTAATGTTATAGAGGTAATTCACGCACTTTAATAACCGATTACAGGTGTTGTATTATTATAACTTCTTCTACTAGAAATTGTTTTCCAAAAAAAAAAAACATACTTACGGCCAATTACCTATTCAAATGCTGCTCAATTTTAAGTTTAAGTTACAGTAAAATTTCTGTCCGTTTCACTTCAAGCCTTTAAGTTTAAGGCATCATACAGGTGGAAGGAACATCGACACACAAACGGTTATCACGTATTCAGTATTTATCATTCAGTACTCTCCCCCCCCCCCCCCCGATTTTTCATCAGTAATAAAGTGCACTACCTACACGATCAAAATGTATGAATCAGCTGGTTTTTTTATAAATAACCAATGATAAATTTCCATGGTCAGAAGTATGTACTGAATACGTGGAAATTGTTTGTGCACCGGTGTCTTTTGCACCCTGTATACAAGACAGCTGCAGTGATAGAAAAACTCTTGAGCACGTCTAAAAGTTAAGCAGTGTTTTAGAATTAGTGGGCTAGTGAGGTTATTATTTTTTTAGAATAATAAATTACTAATAAGTAAACCGGTTTTTTGATGTGGTATCACTATTTTAACATCAATAATTTTTTCGTAGATGGACACAGATACTGACTCAGTAAGTGCGTTATTTTTTCGAATGAGTCTTTTTGTAGTTAGTAGTTCTGATTGATAGTTATTAGAACTCGTAGCCATAGAATGTTTGAATGACTTATCAAATCGCATGTGTTAATAGCATTTTGTATCGTATGTCGCTGAATTTAACAAACAAATGTATCAACCGTGAAATGTCATAAGCAGACATTATAATTATCTAATCTTCATGAAAGTAAGTTACATCTGAATAGGGAGGATTCAGATCTAACTGAAAAAAGCTGGAATGATTTTTAAGATTGAAATAAAGCGAGGAATTATACAGGGTGTAACATTATAAACACAAGACCACTGGTGTGGTGTCTCAGACCTTGAAACTGAACAACTTTTGTTCTATGACTTTTGGAAATTCATAACTTTTTTTTTGGTTTAACCATACATGATAATCAGCTGATCGCGTCAGTATCTACAGAAAAACCAATTTTGTTTTGCTAATTTTAAATACACGTAGAACAAAAGTTGTTCAGTTTCATGGTCCGAGAGACCACACGGGAGGTCTTGTGTATGTTTTGTTACACCTTGAATATTGTCACTTACTGCCTTAAAGTTTAGGCAAATAACACTCGTATTCCCTGATCATAAGCATTGACCAAGCTGTTGGATTTTCAACTCTAACTCCGTTGCAATACAACAGCGTTATCTAATGTCCCTTATGACATTTCTCCATCGTCAATATTGTGCTTACTATATTACGTTCTTAGATAGCATTTTTTGCTTAAAATGTGTAAGAAACTCTTTGCTATACAAGAGAGCTTGTAGTAGTCTAGTTTTGAATTAGAAAGCTTTGGCAAAATGGGGCCTTTACCTTAGTACGCCTACATTTAGTTTTATATGGATAAACTCAGGATCTAGGTACATTCGAATTTCCTACGTAATTTATATTCAATCTATACATTTTTATTAAGGCCCAAGGAATTCATATTAAATTCAATTAAAAAAAAAGGAAATGTGTTCCACCGGTTTAAAATTTTAGTTGTATAAAGGTCTTCGGGCACTGTGACTTTTTATAGCGATGCTGTCGCATGGTTCGTAGTCGTACTTTCGCATCGCTTCTATCGCGCGATAGAAGCGATGCAAATGCGCGATTGTTGTCTATCTTACAGCTGTAGCGTTCACAGGCATATTCTGTATCGATGCCGAATCGTGTTAGTATCACTGCAAAAAGTCGCGGTAGGCGAGGGCTAATTATGCTTCTCAAGTAAAAGCATTTTTTTAAAATCAATTTCTATTTCCCATCGACTAGTAAAAATAAGTTGTATTTCAAAATTCTTCCAATTTTTATAAATAGATTAATTAATTATTAATGAAAAAGTACGTACTAATCCTGTAAAATTATCTAACACCTCAAAATTCTAACACAAATTGATTTGGCTTTTTAGTTCTTGTACTTTAATAAACCTTTGCGCTTATTGCAGTGTCGTTGTGTTGTTTAACAACTTTGTAAAGAAACAAATAACCCAATAACCTACATGGACTTATTTTTCTTTTATCTTACATTTTGTTGCTATGTTCCACAGCTAGGAGGACGAGGAGACGACACACCACCAACGACAACAGGTAGGTTAATGGCCATTAACCCTAATACTTTATTTGGGGTCAGCGCATCATGTATTCTTAGTACATACTTCTCTATTACTCGTATCTCATCAGACATCTCCTTTCCATATCATTCTTCACACAGTCCATCCATCGTTTCTTTGGTCTTCCTCTACTCTTATACCCATCCACATTAATACTAAATGAATGCCTAAATATACATATTTGCAGTATTGGAATTTTAACTCTTAGCACTGAACGGTGCTTTGAAAATTAAATAAAGAGTTTTTTGCCATCTTCGGTGTCGCCTAAAGTTACTGAAAACAGACATAACTCGTTCAAATTAATTTTACAGCTGTAATACCGAAACTGATTCAATGTAAATTCATATTCATATTCTAATCAAAATAGAGTTTTTGACGCCATTTTTTATTTTATTTTTAAGTTACTTTAGATTATTTTAATTTATAAGTGTATAAAGGGTGTGAAAAGACCCTTAACGAAACCGAAAAGTACTTGTTCTCCCCGTCATTGCGATATTTTTTTTGTTTTGAACTATACCTGGGAACCTCCTAGTTGCAGAGATATTGGAGGTCAAAGTTCAAATTTTTTCACAAGTTTTTTTTATAATACCGCTTTTAAAGGTTTTAAGTTTACTTTTATTAACTCCTTGAACCGTTTACTATTCAAAGCATCCACCAGCACTAAGTTTTGAGTGCGTTACATTGAGTTTTACTGTAAAACGTGATTTTTCTTCCCAAAAAAAAAGTCGTTTCCCAGCAATAATATTTGCGTAGAGTTACTTAGTTTGATGTACAGAATGCTTGGTTGACGGCTTCGTGAAGGGTCTGTTTACACCGTGTATAATATTGTTATGATTTGGCTTAATAAACCTTCAGTGAAAAATAAACTATATTTCAAAATTGTCTTCCTTTGAGAATTTGTAAAAATGGCTATAATACGGCAAATTGGTGTGTCAATTTGATAAATAGTTAATTTTTCTAAAGGGGCCTAAAGGAAGCATCAATAATGTTATTCCCGCATATCATAACAAACAAAATAATAACAACAAATGAGTATTTGCTAAAAAATTATCTTAAATTATTACAGAACCGGTAATAGCGGAAAAAGGGGAAAGAGGTGATAAGGGTGATACGGGGGAGAAAGGTATGAAAGGAGAAATAGGTGTAACTGGCCTTAAGGGCATTAAAGGTGAAAAAGGGGACAAAGGGGAACTTGGACTAAAGGTGAGTAATCATTGTTGTTCTTTTTAAATCACCTAAAGTGACACTTTACAGTAAAAATCTGAATACCGCTTAAGAAGTCATTGTACACGTCATTTACGGGATTAAATCCGAAATCGCGACTAAAAAAACAGCTGCTCCATACATATTTGTGCGCATAGCTTTACAAAATGAATGTAGAAAACAAGTTGTTTTTTTTTAAATATATTATTTACCATATATCACAATGTTGTCCTATTTAACCCAAAGATTGACTGGTTGCCTTGGAGCATTCAGTCCACCTATGTACCACTAATGTACATGACGTTTAAATAAATAAATGTAAAACAGTCATTTATTTCCCAAGGGTATTGCCGATCTACACTACACAAACACTTTACCAAGTTGACGTTACATTCACTTTACCACCATATGAAACGATATATTGGTGACTTTTGTACCATAAAATATATTACCTTTTTTCAGGGTGATCTGGGACCGCAAGGACCATTGGGCCCACTAGGACCAATTGGAAAAAAAGGAGAAGAAGGAGTAAGATTTCCTTTGTAATTTCACAAACAAGAAACTCATAAGTTCTAAAGTGACCTATTTATCATCTCTAACCAAGCTGCATAAGGTTGTTTGAATACAATTTACTCGAAGAATTTAAGCGATAGTATCTTGGAGAGTAATCACTCTCACGTCCATTCATTCGATTAGTTTTCTACCTTCACCAATGCAAATCTCAAATTTTCTACGAATATGTCACTAAACTTTGCTAAGGCAGAGGACTAAGGCTACCGTTCACACACAGCGTATAGTCGGCCGCCGACTGTGAGCGCTCAGGAAAAAATGTACGAAGAAAATTTTGACTGCCGTTTGTGTTTTCATACATTTTGAACTTGGCGCTCACAGTCGGCAGCTGTGTGTGAACACGGCCTAAATATGCTCGTTTCCAACAGGCATGTCAATGTTCAGAAAAAGTAGTGTCAAGTCTGTTGCTGTCCATGCCAGAAATGAAAGGACCTCCTGGCGAAAGAGGGCCGCAAGGATACGACGGCGAACCTGGTCCAGCTGGTCTGACTGTAAGTATTTAATGTGCATTCTTCACTGCATCATTAACTCAAGTATATACATACAAGGTGTCGACGACAACACAAAAATAAATGAAAACAGTGGTACTTACTACTAATTCTTAGAAATATTTTTTAAACTACTACAAAACTATACTAACTATATCAAAACAAATATTGGTTCACTAATCTTAGGTATATTTTCACTAATACGCATCTGGAAAAAAAAAATAAGGAAAGAATTTGAAAAAGGTTATTGAAGTAGCGAGTTGGCTGCACGTGTTTAGTGTTAATCGGCCATGCGGGGTTAATAAATAATGTCCTGTGACTAAACTACTGGATACATTTATTAACTTTTGTATGCGGACTGGGAACGTCAAGAGGTATACGCGGTATAATTTTATCGTCGTCGCCACTCTGTACTATGTTAACTTCTCATATTTCTTACGACCTGAAGAAAGCCACAGGAATTAGGTTGCTGCGAGAAGCACGGGATCGATCGACGTGGCGATACTTGGGAGAAGCCTTTGTCCAGCACTCTTCTGCAAGTCTTTCGGCACACAGATGATACTGACCTTGTCATTCAAATTAAAAAAAAGAGTTTGTAATAATCTGAAACAAGAAATATACTCAAAAGGATTAGCATCAGACTATTAATTTATATTATATAATATATATTATAATTATATTTTATTATACTTATAATTATTTTTAAATCTAGGGTAACATTGGGCATGTAGGACCAAGTGGACCACAAGGTTTGAAAGGGGAAACAGGTGCAAGAGGTTTCGATGGAATGCCGGGTAGAGATGGATTAGATGGAGCTAAAGGAGAACCGGGGAAGGACGGCACGCCTGGAACACCTGGCGATCAAGGACCTGATGGAGCGCAAGGACCACCGGGTCCAATACGTTGGGTGATTACTTTTATTTCTTTCTTTTAAATTCAAAATTATGTATCCCATATTAAATGTTAAAAAAAATATTATGAATATATTGAACCAGACAAAAATCTCAGAAGTAACTTTGACAGGAAACAGACGAGGAGATAACACGGAGAGCCATTCTGGTACCTGGGCCAAAGGGTGAAACAGGGCCGATTGGACCACCAGGCAGGCATGGTGAAAAAGGTGTTCAAGGGGTAAGGGGAGAAAAAGGAGAAATGGGTCCATGGGGAGAAAAAGGTGACGAGGTGAGCATCAGCATGATGGAAACAAAAAAAAAATAGAAATACTGGATATATTTGCCTTACATATTTTACTTTACAGGGCCACATAGGACTTCAAGGTCCCAGAGGTGAAAAAGGCGATATTGGTGAGGCAGGAAAGGATGGGTTATCAGGCATACCAGGCACTCATGGAAGGCCAGGAGACAAGGGCTTAAAAGGTGAAAAACACATACAACCAATCTATTTGCAAATTGAAATCGTGTATTATTAACGGCTATTGTTTTGCAGGTGATAGAGGAGATAAAGGCACTCCCGGCCTAGCCGGATTACCAGCATCTCTAACATCCGTACTGGACGCAGAAAGTAAGTTCTTTCTCTAAACTGAAATATTTGTGGCATAGACAAATATTTCAGAGGGTGGAGGGTGGAGGTGGGGAGGGTGTTATATTCACAGGGTGTAACTGTAAAAGCGCACTATCTATTAGGTAAACTGAACAACTTTCCGGGAAAGTTGTTGTTGTGACCATTAAACTGGACTTAGAGTGGGGCCTCTAATTCCAGTTTAATGGTCTGAATCATCAGGGATCGAAAAAAGGGGTTGTCGATCCTAAGAGGCCGCCACCATTTTTATTCTGCGTCTCACCAGAGATGTGCGAGGCGAGGCGAGGCGGAGCGAGGCTGTGGTGCGGAACGATGCGGGGATGCGTAGCGACGCTGTAAAACGGTGCCCAGATGAGCGGTGTGAGGATGTGTAGCGGGCTCGTTTCTGATGCGGGTGGTTACCACACCGTCAAGTGACTGCTATTATTTCGCTCGCGTCGGTTCCTAACACACATCCCACGCAACACATTCCTCGCAACACATCCCTCGCACACATCTTTCCCTTGTCTTTTATGTACAAAAACCTCGTTCCTCTGCGCCGTTTGTCCTAGATCTCAGCGTAGCTAGGTAAATGTAGTGAGTCTATTGGTTCCTAACAAACACATCCCTCGCAAATCTCTAGTGAAAACGAAGCCTTAGAGTTACACCTTGTATTTTTTATTAATAATTTTAGTTTTTCCTTGTTGCGCGTTCATACTATTATCCAGATTGCGGTGAAACTTGGTAGGTTCTGAGTTGGTAAAACCATTCTCGAGATGAAATAAGTCAGTTGGGAAAAAGGCAGTGCATTATAAACATAAGTACAGCTAAATATGAGCAGTCGACCGTTATGTCTTGTAAATTATTTTACCAGAAAATGAGGTGTTCTCATAATTATATTATTACGACACTGACCGATGCAAAGGCTCTGCGATAGATATTCGATACCGTAAACTCATCATCTGCCTAGCCTTTTCCCAACTACATTGGGGTCGGCTTCTAGTCTAACCGGATGCAGCTGAATACCAGTATTTTACATGGAGCAACTGCCTATCTGACCTCCACAACCCAGTTAGTACTGGGTAATACGATACCCCTTGGTAAGACTGGTTGTTGTCTGGTTGTGGATAGACCCCTTGGTAAGACTGGTTGTCAGACTTTTTGGACCAATGACTATCTAACGACTGTCAAAGATCTACAAATGACACCCGGGACCAACGGCTTAACGTGATTTCCGAGGCACGGAGGAAATTCTATACCGGAAACTATAAAAAGATATTAATAAAGTTTTACGTTGATACAAAAATCTCCTCACATATTGTAAATCTACTGTTTATTTAGCCCTTTCCATTCAAGTTCGAAGCATTATATAACCTGAATAAATTTCAATATCAAACAAAGCATTCTGGTCACGAAAATGTAATAACGTAAGTAGATTGAATCCCAAAACATTTTTTGCTACTATCGGCTCTATTGGCTTTGATCCTGACTCGACATTGTTGTATTATTGTGTGGTACTGAGTATGTTTTTGTTGCTATCCTTTTTTATCTCGAGACGAATGAAAGGGAGGGAATTATTGTATATCTCAATTGAGTTTTCGTATCCGTTTACGTCTTACAGTGCGTCTGGTATTATCATTTTTCGGTTGAACAAAACGCATCGACGCACCTTTGATTCTAATGATTTTATTAATAGTGGTAAAGCTATTTTTACCCGACTGCGGCGAAGCCCAAAAGGAGGGTTACTAATTATAATGTTAATCCCACACTTCAGTCATAGTCGTTACAGATAGTCAGTAACCCGAAAGTCTGACAACCAGTCTTACCAAGGTGTAACGTATTACACTTATGAGGTTAGATAGGTAGGCACTCCATGTAAAATGCTGGTACTCAGCTGTATCCAGTTAGACTGGAACCAAAATAGTTGGGGAAAGGCGAGGCTGATGATGATATTACTCCTATACCAGATGGACTAGAATCGCGATACGATCTACCAGCGACTTTAATCATCTTCGACGTGTCGAAGTTTTCCTTACTCAGGTTAAATGAGTTTCAAACCATGATGCAAAAAGTCAAAAAATTTTGCATTAACTATGCTATAGACTATTTATTTCGTACAGACGCGAGCACATCAAACTACACGAAACTTTCAAATTTTCTCAATCAACCTTTAACCTAATTTTTTAACAATAAAGTTGCAAATCTATTAAAGAAATTTGACAGATTTTAGCAGTTTGATGTGCTGGCGTCTGTACTAGATATAATTGTTTTAACTATCTCGGAATGGCAAATCCGAGCCATACAAAAAAACTTTCCTCTCGAATACCCAATCGTATGTAAGCAGCATTCAATTCTTATTCACAATGTGTTGTAGTATGAATATGAAAATAATATTCCAGATGCAGCTGTAGTGGAAAAACTGAGAGGCTTCAAGGGAGACAGGGGAGAAACAGGTGAAAAGGTATTTCATTAACCCCTATTGACATCAGGGAAGCATTTTTGTACTCGCACTTTATATTATTTTCCAAATATTTTTTATTATTTCACCATTACGATCTACTATATCACTAATTTCACAAACTTGTTATTTTACAGTAACAAATTAACCATCAATTCGACTTCTGCATTCTTTATTTTTAATTTAAAAAAATCAAAATAACTTACTCCAAATTCCTTCAGTCAACTCATATTTCGATGTGATTATGTATTCCTTTTCTAAAATGTTCCTTAAAATGTTCTTGACTTGAAGTTCCACTAAATAATAATAAAATTAAAAAAAATATATATATTAAAATTGTAACCAGTGTCCAGATCTGTCATTTATCAATTTATTGCAGGGCGACAAAGGTGACCTAGGAATGACTGGATTACAAGGACCAAGTGGGAAAGACGGAAAAGATGGTATTACTGGGTCAAAAGGGGAAGTTGGGCCCGTGGGAAAGACTGGAACAAAAGGAGATCGGGGTGAGCCTGGCCCAGTTGGGGAAGTTCCCGAATCAAAAATAGCGTTGTTGAAGGTTTGAAGTTGTTTTTCATTGCACATTATTAACTAGTATGGTCTTGTATAAGTTATAGTGGGCTGGCCGACTGAACTATGCTTAGGCGAAAATAGAGAAAACGAATTTTCCTAGTTAAGAGACCTAGCTAGATGGTTTTTTTTTTGCCCCTACAAACCCCTATAAGGCAATTTTCATCGAAATCGTTAGCGTTTTTGAGGAAGTGATTACAAATATAAAAATATTGCTCATTTGGATAGGATAATCTCGAACTTGACTTATGATTCCAAATGATGAATCTCCATAGAGATCTACGTTAGGGAATGGGCAACTACAGTACTTTCACAGTTTTTGAGCCTTGTGACTGGGACTGTAGCTATATTTCATTGTTGTCTTGGTTTCGACAATTCAAAAGTGCCTGTAACTGGCCTACTTGAAATAAATGCTTTGATTTTGATTGTGATGTTTTAATACTTAGTGTATACTATTTTAGGGTGCCAAAGGAGACAGGGGGCATACAGGATATAAAGGTGAATCAGGACTAACTGGCGATAAAGGAGAAACGGGAGCAGTAGGTCCAGTTGGACCTATAGGACCAAAAGGAGATCGTGGTCCTGCCGGCCCTGAGGTAAGATCCATCAACGACAATACTCTACCAGTTGGGTAAAGTGAGAACACAATATCGCCTAGAAACGTATATGCTAATGATTTTATTTGTCACAATTTTTTTATTATAACTTAATTTAAAATAATAACAGCCGCTCGGGTCGATCTTCAGATTAAACCGCGCTTGCCTAGGTTGGTCCGAGGATCGATGACCACCCATAACATACTGTGTTTCCTCCGTGGCTCGGAATGCTCGTTAAGCCGTCGGTTCCGGTTGTCAATTGTAAATCTTTGACAGTGGTTAAGTAGTCAGTGGCCCGAAAGTCTGACAACCAGTCTTACCAAGGGTTATCGGTCTACCCAGTACTTACTTGGTTGTAGAGGTCAGATAGGCAGTCGCCCTATGTAAAATACTGGTATCCTGCTGCATCCGGTTAGATTGGAAGCCAAAGGCTAAGCAGTAAAAGAAAGGCTAGGTAGATGATAAATTCATTTTATAATTATTTTTTTAATTTTGGTTTGTATTCAATGTTTTTATTTTCTAGGGACCCATAGGACCAGCTGGATATAATGGCACGAATGGAGAAAAGGGTGAAAAAGGAAATACGCCTAAAATTGATTTGTTCAAGGTACGTTTACATGTAAAATTTTATGTTTTTAGATTTTTTTTTATAATATAATATTTGTAACTACTTTTTAGAGGAGCACGTGGCTAAATAATAACAGCCGCTCGGGTCGATCTTTAGGTTAAGCCGTGCTTGCCTAGGTTGGTCTGTGGATGGGTGACCGCCCATTACATACCGAGTTTCCTCCGTGCCTCAGAAAGCACGTTAAGCCGTTGGTCTCGGCTGTCATTTGTAGATGTTTGACAGTCGTTAGACAGTCAGTGGCCAAAAAGTCTGACAACCAGTCTTACCAAGGGGTGTCGTATTACCCAGGACTTACTGGGCTGTGGAGGTCAGATAGGCAGTCGCTCTATGTAAAATATACTGGTATTCAAATGCATCCGGTTAGGCTGGAAGCCGACCCCAATATATTTGGGAAAAGGCTAGGCAGATGATGATTTGTAACTACTTTTTATTACAGTTAAAAGGCGAAAAAGGAGAAACAGGTCTTACGGGTGAGCCTGGAAAGCCAGGGAAATCAGGACCACAGGGACCACCTGGTATATGCGTAGAAGCATCAACCGGAGCTCCCATATCAGGTCCTCCTGGACCACCAGGAAAGCCGGGGGCTCCAGGAAAAAATGGCAAAACTGTGAAGGGACCAAAAGGGGACTTGGGTCCAGCTGGACCTGCAGGACCTCCGGGGCAAAGGGGTCTATCTATAGTTGGACCCAAAGGTGAACCGGGGGAACCAGGAGTAACAATAATACAGCAAGTTCCAATAATACAAAACCCTGGTAAGATAAAAATAGTGTAAAATGACCTTTCACGAAGCTGTCAACCAAGCATTCTATTCAAAAAATATTGCTAGGAACGTTTTTTTTTGGTGTGAAAAATTACGGTTTTCGCTAGCGCTTAATATAACGCACTCAAATATTGTGCTGATGGATGCATTGGATAATACAGGGGTTATGGAGCTATTTAAAGCACAGTTATAACATTTTAACAGTAGATAGGTATTTACAAAAAAAATAAAAAAAAACGAGTGTATTAGTATGTAAGTGGAACTTTGACTGTCAATATCTCCGTAATTAGAAGGTTCCCGGGTATGATCCAGAACAAAAATATTATCACAGCGACGGGAACAGCACGAGCTTGGCTGCTTCGTAAAAGTTGTTTGCATTAGTTTTTTTTTTTTTGTGTAAATTTTTAGCAATATAAAAGTACAGGTTACTTTTATATTGATACGAATTTACGAGTCAAGATGTTCTTTTTTATTTGAATTACATTGACGATTTGTTTTCCTATTCTGAGTTTAGCATTCATTTGTTTTTTGGGAAAATTATAATTTAAAGAGACACCGTGGCCCTGGAACACAAAGGGCAAAGAAGGAACATGGATGGGTTTTAGTCAGTACAAGTCTGACACTCCCTTCCGCTCCGCCCAGAGTGAGGGGGGTTATTTGATGACTTCCGATCCGAAAAAAAAAAAAAAAATTAAAGTAGATGCAAAATATTATATAATAAAAATATTTTCAGATGATTTTGATGACGACGACTGGTACACACTTAATACTGAAGTGCATAGAACTAAACGAAGTCTTTTGAAGGTAATAATTTAATTTCTTTAAAAATAAAAATACGACATCATCTTTACCTGTCTGTCTATCAGTCATTTCAGGATTAAAACACCTCTAAATTTAGGTCCAGCTTCTATCAAAGCTGAGTTAGTAGAGCAGACAAGAGACGTGCAGGACTCGACCAATCACATTGGTTGAAATCCATACAGCGTCTTTCTCTCTCTCTCACCTATGGTTGGCGATTCTAACACGTCTCCTCGCAGCTCCGTTCGTATCCGCTGTGGTGGAAGCTGGACCTCACACTACCTAGACTGGATATCTTTTTATATTTCGCTAGGAATAGTCGTCGGCCCAAAGATTAAGACCTCGCCTCTCATGCAAGTACCACTGTAACTTTTTCAATTCATATGTACCTACCTTCTAAGTTTATCTTGGACATCATTGACATGCATAAGCATAGCATAATCAGCTTATAATGTTCCCACTGCTGGGACACAGGCCTCCTCTCCATGAGAGGGAATGGGCTATAATCCACCACGCGGGCCCAGTGCGGGTTGGTAGATGTCACATGTCTTCGAATTTTTGGTTTTAGGACAGGCCGGTTTCCTCACGATGTTTTCCTTCACCGTTTTGAGAGCAGTGGTGACGAAATAAATTACACAAAGTAATTGCACCTGGCTGGATTCAAACCCACGACTTACTGTTCGTAAGTCGGGGCCGCCACTATTGGGCCACCGCTGCTTTCATTGACATGGGTGACTTATAAATAATGTAAGTCTGAAATCGCTAACCCAACTTGAGCGAGCATGGTGACCAATGCTCATGAATTATCTGTATGAGAAGAGGCCTTGTCCAGTAGTGGGACAAGTAATAGGCTGCTATTATTAGAAGTACTTAGCATGTTCCAGAAAAGTTTGGTCATCTATAAAGATGATGATTTTTCGTGATTACGATATCGGTCCTATAGAAGAAGTGGTTCAGTTTGATAGTCTAGTTATAACACGTCCTTTAATACAGGGTGTAAACGGACCCTCCACGAAACCGTCAATCAAGCATTCTGTACATCAAACAAAGTGACTTTACGCAATCATTATTTTTGTGTAACTGCTTTTTTTTTGGGGTAAAAATTACGTTTTACGGTATTACTCAATATACCGCATTTAAAACATTGTGCTGATGGATGAATTGAATAGTACGGGGGTCGTGGAGGTGTATAAAGTAAAGTTCTTACATGAAAAACATGTATTTAAAAAAAAAACTTGTGAAAGAGTTGTAACTTTGACCACCAAAATCTGCGTAACTAGAAGGTTCCCAGGTATGGTCTAGAACAAAAAAATGATCGCAATGACGGGGAGAACACCCTTTATGATCAAACTTTTCTGAAGGCGAAGGGCCGTTTTGGGACTGTCTCCAGTAAAGTTTGAGGTTCAAAAAGTGCTGATTATCAGCCCAATTTGAATGAATGACATTTGATTTGAATGATTGGATTCATGCCGTATATTCCTAGCAGCAACATTTGCAGTACCAATATTATCCCACGCAAACCTAAAAAAATAAACAAGCATATGAAAACAGGAAAACTATTCAAAGAGAAATATTTCTACCTGAACAGTTCCATTAGTTTGAACAATAGGTAAATATATGTATATACATAATTGGTTTCCTTGCAGAGAACAGCGGATACTAAGCTGGGAACGTTGGCGTACGTTTTACTTGAGAAAATATTGCTTCTCAGAGTTGAAAACGGCTGGCGATATGTTGAGGTAAATAGCATTTATTGATTCTGAATGTGAAATACTTTTCATATTGTTTTGTTTTGACTGAGAATTTTGAATCTTTAAAATTGAATTTAGATTTTTGTACGTATTGTTAGTGTGTGGTAGACTGCCTCGTTGGCCTAGTGGTCCCAAGCGTGACTGCTGACGTGACTGCTGGTTCGATTCCCAGGTCGGGTAAAGTGTTATTGGGTTTTGCCTTCAGGAATTTCTCAGTAGAAGCCACGGAGTCTGGATTTGTGCCCGGTTGATGGCCGTAAGCTCATCCTAATGGGACTTTAACATACCTGGCGAAATGATGTTATTACCTTACATTACGGATCCCCATACCTGATAATAAATTATTTCTATCTTACTCTTTGCAGATGTCTTCAATGTTGGACGCGAGACCGCATCCAATTACCACCACTTACAATCCACCCCCACCCCCACCCACCACAAGTACGACTACCACTACCACCACCACGACTACCACCACACCGAAGCCGCTACCACCCCCACCACCCCCAACGTCTACTGATCGTCCTTTTATTGATACTACTACACATGGACCATATAGAGGTGTTGTAAGTATCTTTGATAAAATTAAGTAAAATTAATGAAGAATTTGTTTCACAGACGTAACTGTCATCCTTTAAATGTTAGGTTTATTCCATTTTTTTTTAATAAGTATGATAATGTGCATTCAGGCCAAACTAGTTTGTCCTAAAGCAAATACAAGCTGAACTCGATATCAGGCTAGACAAATTTGTCTTAATCCAAAGAGCAAAAGAAGCGAGCTCGGAACTTAAGGTCGTCTACGTCGACTACGCCAAACCGCCGCCGCCGCCGCCGTTTGTCTAGGCCAAACGGATTTGGCCTAGGACAAACTAGTTTGGCCTTAAATCGGGTTTGACCGGTAACATGTATACAGCCTGCACCAGAAAGAGGTGGTGGTCACATTTAATGATGTGGTATCGACAATCGAACTGAACAAGATTCTCCAAGGAACCAATACATTATGCTGTAGTCGCGAAAAAATTAAATGAAGTTTCACCTGTATGTATGTGATATTCATTACAAATATCTGCATTTTCTAGATCCGAATGGCGGCTCTTGACAGTCCATATCCAGGAAAATTGTGGAGTGACAACAGGACGGGCCGCGAGGCTGGTGATCACCTGTGTTATGAGCAGGGCAGAAAGAATAGACTTGGGGCGACTTTCAAACCGTTCTTGGCAACAAGGTAATTAATCTACGAACCAAATAATTAATGATGACGTGATGGAATGCAGCCCTCTGTATCACAGAGCATAGACCTGTGGGGACATTATTAGCCGATTATGAATTCTATTGTACTTTTTTACTCATCGTCACTATATTTTTTTTATATATCAGCCTGCTATGTCCCACTGCTGGGCGAAAGCCTCCCCCATGGCTTTCCAATCCTGTTTACAATTTCTCCGACCAATCCGTTAAGAATGAGTCCAGATCGTCACGCCAGTGTTTCTTGGGCCTGCCTCGATTACGACGGCCCGTCTTCAGGCACCCACTGTGTGACTATCTTCTCCCATCTGTCCGGCATCATCCTAGAAACGTGACCCGCCCAGTCCCATTTCAGCTTTGCAGATTTATAAGTATGTAAGTCATCACTAAAATAAACTAAATAATCTTTCTGTTTCACAGCGATCAAGACCTCATCCACCTAGTTCAGAGAGCTGACTGGTTTGCTCCAGTGGTCAACCTAAATGGGTCTATTTTATTCAAATCCTGGAAAGATATCTTTTATGGAGGAGGTGCGTTTATTAACCCAGCAACTATCTTCAGTTTCAGCGGCAAAAGTGTTATGATAGACTCGAACTGGTAAGTGACTACATTCTTAACTTTAATCTTATTATTTTTCTACTTTAGACAATTCCAAATTCGACGTACATGGTGACCGTTGTTCATTCCTTGATTGTTTGAAAAAAGACCTTACCCTTACAATAATTGGCTCTTATTTATAACTAAAAATTGTGAGCGCTGGGTAGAAAAAGGCTACCAATGGTTATGACGGTTTACAAAAGGTCTTATGTATAACTAACCTCCTTCGCTGTTATACTTGGAACTCTAACAATACGACCTTTTGATACCTTAAAATATTAGCAATAACTGTCTGCGCAAAATCATCATTATCCTGCCCTTATTCTAATTTATTTTGGAGCCGGCGCAGCATGTCTTCTTCTTCTGTAATTCTCTATTACTTGTCATCTCATCAGACACCTATTTTCTTGTCATATCATTCTTCACACAGTCCATCCATCGTTTCATTCCTGCGCATCACATGCCCATACTAAGCCAACCGATTATCACACAACTTTTCAGTCACCGCTACTTTCAGACTTTTTTATACTTGTAAATGTTTTTATATTGTATTTTCACAGGAATATTTAAAAATGTATACAATTTGTGTAGAAGTAAATAAAGGGAATAATAACATGAAAAGAATCTCTAAACCACCTTTTGCTAAGTCTTTGCCTGTCGATATTTTTAGTAGGTACATTTAATACATTTTATTTAAAAACAATAATTTCAGGCCAAATAAGACAGTATGGCATGGCGCCCATGACAACACATATGGCACCGCGAATCTAAAACAAAATTGTCACAATTGGAGAAGTGGCACTGGATATTACTCTGGAATTGCATCTACATTACATAATGATAGGCTACTAAACCATGAAGTGTAAGTACCTCATCACCTTTTGTACCTATTTTCATTAGCATCTTTTTGGTCCTGGGTTCGATTCCTGGGTCGGGCAAATTGTTATTGGGTGTTGCCATCAGGAATTTCTCAGTTGCAGCCACAGAGTCTGGATTTGCGTCCGGTTGATGGCAATAGGCTCGCCCCCTATTACATGGGACTTTAAAATAACTAGTGAAATGTGGGTATATTATTAGGTACCTACACCTTTGCCTAACCCTTCGGGGATTCATGGAATTTCTTGCCTATTCTTCTCCATAGAGATCCACGCTTTGGTATGTGCAACTACTCTTTCACGGCTATGATGCCTTATGCACTGTAACTCCATTTTTTGGTTGCACTGTGGCTCTAACTTTTTATGTTTTTGACAATTCAAAAGTGTATGTATCGCTGGTATTTTTAAAAAAAATGCTCTGAGTTTGAATTCCAGTTTTGGATCCTTGCCTACAACGAGGTGTTATTGAAATAAATGCAACGCATGACCGAGCGATGATCGCTTTTGTTAGAACACTACCTTTTTTTGTTTTTAAGGTATCTGACAGCTTTCCGTAATTACCGTTTTTTTGTTTCAGTCATCCCTGTGATAGTAAATTTATAATTCTTTGTGTAGAAGTAGAAGCATACTATGGTCCAGTACCTATGAAACCTACGAGACGTAAGCGGTAAGTTTTTTTTTTAATATATACTAAATTGGTTTGCATTTGGCCGCAACTCGCCTGATGTGAAGCGATGATGCGGCCTAGGGTGGAGCACGCTTGCCTAGAGAAACCCGATTCACTCGAACTTTGAATAGATCCAGATTATAATGATCAGGGAACAGAGAAGCTGGCAGTGAAATGTGGAAGCATAGCGCTTTGTTCAGGTCCGTGGAACTTCAACCATAATATGAAGGTGACGCTTCGCTACTCGTCCGATGATTGACTGAGGATGGGGGAATTAGATTGTGTAATTACAAAGTACACTCCACGAAAACTAGACAATACAATAAAAGAGACAGTGAACAATATAAGACAAGTTTTTTTTCGGTTACCTACATCATTAATGTAACTTTTTCTTATTTTCAGACACCATCGGCGGATCCGGAGAATATTGTAATAAGTATTTTTTAACTTTAAGTAGGTATTTCATCATGTGTTTTTGTTTGAATTTCAATATGATTGATGCAAAAGAAAGTATTTTATTTCGCTGTAAAAATATTAGAGCGATTACTTACAAAGGGGTATTAGTTAAAAAATAATACTCCTCTTAGGCCACGTTCTAAACAAAGCAATCATACGCAACGCAACAACCACGATATTTTTTTGGCATGGTCTCGCCAAAAGAGATCAAAGATTGTTTTTGTTAGAACGCGGGGTTAGGTATTATAAATTTATAAAGCAAAATTCTATTCTCTAATGCTGTATTTTTAATCATTGTAAATAGTAGATAGGTAGGCTTTATTTAAATTGATAGATTTATCGAGTCTTTTTCATATTTTTAGAGTGAAAAAATACGTACTCATTTGAGAGCATTTTGAACAAAATTAAAGCATTTATGAATTAAATTGTATGAAACTTAGGTATAAGAAGCAAGTATTCTTATGATAAGAATAGGTAATGTTCTTAGTAACGTGTGAAGCAAGATGAAACCGTGGATTGGTTGTAGTTGCTAGACTAGTTCCAAGCAGAACTTTGCAATGGTACTGGTCCTTTCGGTCTTCGGCTCTCTTAATACCTGTTCAGATACGACGGAAATCACTCAATACTTTATTTTTATTACGCGTTTCTTTTCCACAAGAGCATCTTCATGATCATTCACTCGTAACCGCCACCGAAATTTATTCATTAATTCATTCCGGGTCTCTATATATTGGTACAGTTCGACCAGAAAATGTATGCGCTTCGGTAATGTTCGTGTATCCGATCGCCGCAGAGTAACCCTCATAGAAGCAAAGCTGCTATTTAAAACTTGTAAAATTAAGTTGAAACCAAACAGTAACATTGTCATTTATTGTATTCATAGAAGATGGATTAAAAAGTAGGTACTTACCAAATATCTTGGTTGTCATGCAGAGAATGTACATAAAATTAATTGGTTAAATATTTGATTTTATTTTTCCAATTTCCTTAGTCATATTATTTATATTTAATGTAAGTCTGTGCCATAATAACGTCATTGTAAGAAGGTAAGAAAAGAACAAAAATAAAATTGTTATAATAATTTGTAAATTTACTGACTTTTATTTTACCCTAGCGTTCATCACCGACGACAATACAATCTCAGAACTATACAAAAATAATTATGAACAGTAAATGTTACTAAAAAAGCTACTTATTTCGGTCCTAAAGAAACAGACAGACGGATGGAGGAATTTGTTAGATCATAGCGGTACGCACACTCGGACACCTCCATAAAAAAAAAACTTACTCATTATCCGTCTGAGTCCGGAATCCACAAACGGTCTGCAATTTCTCCCTATTAGTTTAGTTGATCCTTTACAGAATTCCATTTAAGTGTACCATTTGTGTGTGTGTGTGTGTGTTTATGTGTAACCAGTGGGTTAGGAGTGGAACTCTAAAAATTGGAAACGATAACACTCAATGCAAATTTTCTCCATCACAGCAGACACCTAAGCCTTAGAAGAACCTCCTTAAAACTGTTATTACAATAATCTTATTCCAAAATTAGGTCTCCAATTCCGTCGCCGTTTCCACATACATGCCGATGCATTTCTCTAGAAGCGCCAGAGAGCTCATTTGCAATAAGCGCGGTCGGAATGAGAGGCATAACGCGACTTGGCCGAAGTAACCTCGTTGCATTTACCTCAAGATTGCAATAACCTCCCCATCTAGAGGCGAGTCTTCTGAAATTTGCTAGGTGCTCATTTTTAAAACGGACTTACAAATTTCTTCGATTGCAGAAAGGTTCTTTTATGATTTGCTGGTTTAGCCTGTTTGTACAAATTCTTGGTTTCGATTGCAATTGTTTTTATTTATGATGTTTTTGTTTAGTTTTTGTGCATGGTGGATGATCTTGACTGGTTGGTGATGGTAATAGATGTTTTCATATTTTGGGTACTGAGAGTTCGTCCTGTTTCTTAAGACGTATTCAATTGCCTTGCTTTTATGAGTCTTGATTTACCATCCTTTTGTAAGTTATATTCTTCTTATTGTCAAGTCGATGGTAAATGTACGTATATTATTCGGTGGCAGCACAAATCGCAGCATCATTGTCCTCATCATCGTGTTTAGGTCCACAGAGTTGCAATTTGGACACTTTGAAAACTCTAACATAATTATGGAACATGGTTTTGCCAAAATTCAAATTAAGACTACAAAAGGGAGTAAATTTTTTGTCTTGTTGTTCCTATTGACCGTAATACCCCAAAACTTTTTCAATACCACACAAACTCCTCATCATTCCACTATTTACCTTTGCAACCTTTTTGTTATTTTTTCGACGAAACTTTTCACCGAAATCGTTCAAACCACCTATCAGAACTTGTTAATAGAAAAGCCACCATGAAAACACAGTCCAATCATACAGGAACCACAGAGGTTATGTGCACCGATTGGTACTGGTTTCAATTGCTATTTTAGGATCGGTCTCCACGGGAAATTCCGGAACGATTTTTGTTGCCAAAATGGTTTTCATGCGCAAATTGTAGACCCGGTATTTAAACTAACTGAAAGGGAATACGATAATAATTTTGTTGTTTGCGCGTCGATGATAATTTAAATGAAATCAACCCATGAGGCGACAAGTTTGGCACTTTCAGTAGCGTCCATCAGCTCCTGTGATGTGCAAACAACAGGACAGGCAGGACACGATAAAAAATTGAATGTCACATCGTTTGTGAAGCAACACCATATTAACACTCCAGGGCAGAGTCATCTATGAATCGTCTCCTGAACAGGTTTTCCTTGGTTGAAAACCTGTTCAACCAGGGTCAGTGAAAAGTGAACAAATCAAATAGAAATAAAAATATCAATTTTTGTGTGTCACTCGCAGCTAACTTCCGAGCCGCCATAAAATACAACAGAACTATCATCATCATCATCATCATTTCAGCCGAAAGTCGTCCACTGCTGGACATAGGCCTCCCCCAAGTGTCGCCACATTGACCGGACAACAGAATAGAACAACACAACTACACTATCAATGAATCTTCAAATCAGGCGTATTATTAAAAGAAATCTCAAGGAAAGAGCAATATTCACTGAACTTTTACAAAATCACATCTCTAACTGAACAGTTGAAACAAGCAAGCTGTAACTCCACAATGTTTATTTTAGACATTAACCCAAAGAAACTTTATAATGCAAGTCACTAACTAATGGCAACGGCAGTAAAAAATAACTGAACAGTTAATATGCTTCCTGAAGCTGAAAATCCACAGGTCGACTAGATTGCACTTCTTGTGTTACTTGAGGTTCTCGAAAGACTTAATTTTTTAATAAAATAAGCCTGTATGAAAATTAAAATAAGTATGAAAATATAGAATACAAAATGAGTGTATACGCGGAAGTCTGAAGCAGGCGACTGAAAAGTTTTGTGGAAAATTTTTGAAAAAATGAAAAATTTTTCATTCTTTCACAATATTGGCAAGATGAAAAATTTATGAGTATGAATGTAGATATAAGAGTGGGGGAAGACCAAAGAAACGACACATGGGCTGTTTAAAAGAGGATAGTTTTTTTTTTTTAAACGTAGCCCCATCTTGGATTTTCTCCTGAATCGTGGGTGCATTTACAAACATTTAAACTCACATACACAAACAGCCAAACCCGGAACAACTACCTGTAGGCCATACAAATATTTGTTCCGTGCGGAAATCGAACCCGCGACACGCAGCGCAGCAGTTAATCGCTCAGCCACTGCGCCAACCGTGCCGTCGAGTTAGAAAGGGGGGGTGCTGAGACGGTAAAGAAATAAGAAAGAAAAGCAGAACTCGGCTTTACACACTTTTTGATTTAATTTTCTTACAGGATATAAGGCAGTTGAATAATTTCTCTAGGACTCCTCGTGCTTTATTGCACCAGCGTTTTTCGGGTAGTCGCCAACGAGGATTCTGGCTTTTAAGAGTTGCAGTGGTAGGAAATAGGGTGGCTTGCTTGTGATGAGTTCTCATGGTAAGGCTCCGCAGTCTCAGATTTGGCTGTATTCCAACCACCAATCTTCTTAGAGCTATATCCCACAGTTCTGTATTATTGCTGTACAAAACATAAATATAAAGTTGCTAACTGTCTGACTGTCTGTTCTTGAGATAATGTAAGACGTCGAGTTCTGTTGGCACCCTTGCTCAGCCTTTCATCTTGGATAGGCAGTAGTTAGTGAAAGTTAATGTTAATTTAATGGTGCCTATCGCTAGAAATACGATTAATACTGTCCAGGTTTTTAAGACTGTGCTTCACTCAATATGTTTTGATTAAGCATTTAAGTTCTAAAGTTTTTTTTTTAACTGGCGTCTAAATGCAAGATTTAATTTGAGAATGTCGCAATGTTTGAAAGTTTCGATGTAATCCATACCATTGAAAATTCATATCCTTACTAATCGATAATAAAATTGTCTATGCCCCTGACGAGTTAACGTTACTTGAAGCTCCAGCCAAACTAAAACGAAAACCGCACGGGATGCCTAGAGGTCAGTCACGCCGATTGTGTCAACTAATTTCTATGGGGGTGTTAAAATGACGCGAATAATCTTGTATAACTAATCCTTTATGATACAATAGACCTGTGCGGTCCCGTCCTGAATCCTAGGATCAGGATTCACCACTATGTGATAAGAACTCAACTCACTACCGTCCAAACCAACATAATAATTTCTTTGTAGACTATTTAAGTATCTGTCCTGCAGAATTACGAGCTCACAACTCCGCATATGCTGTTAAAGAGAAAAGGAACGAACGGAAGCCATCAGTGAAACGGAAGTGGGTTGCCATAATGATGGTAGACAATGGCCATTTCATTGTCCCATGACCGATAAAAATCTTTATACCGAAATATATTGTGGCTGTTCGCGGTTTTAATTATTTTTGGTGCTTTATGAAGGTTTTTCGAGGCAACTGTTTCGTAATATTTGCTGTAAAAGTTGTACAGAAACTAATGTTTGTATGCAGCAGTAGATATAGTCGATCTCGTTGTGGTTTTCACACCCTGAGGTTGAATTTCACAGCACATCAAGTTACCACAAACTATCAAATTTTCTCATTCGATTTTGAACTTAACCTTCAACATTTTATGATTTAAAATTATTTGGAGAAATTTGTAACAGTTTGTGGTAACTTGATATGCTGGCGACTGTACGTCATAAAAAGAATGATCGTCAAATAGTTTTAACTTTAGTTACGTTTCAATTTATTGAAAGTTTCTCAAAACTGGTACCTAATGCGCTCACAAGCTCACTGCGCGTTCGTGTTCCTCGCGCGCCTCAAAGAGATGTCAGCAACGATGTAGGGGTCTGCAAGGGCCGATGCCTGCTAGGGCTGCGGGACTGTTCGAAAGAGATACCGTGGCCCTGGAACACAAAGGCCAAAGAAGGAACATAGATGGGTTTTAGTCAGTGCAAGTCTGACACTTCCTTCCGCTCCGCCCAGAGTGGGGGATCATTAGATGATTTCCCATCCGAAAAAAAAAATAAAAAATGCGCTCACAAGTAACTATCGCATAGTCAATACTATACCTACCTATTGCACCTTATACTGTAGGGAATCTGTCACATTGACAGTTCCTTACATCAATGGCACATATTTTTAAATCCTCGCTCTCTTTAGATGCAAGGAGCAGTGTCTTGAAAGCCGATTAATATTGCCAAGTGCGCAGTCAAGAACATGATCTTTTTTATCCTAACGTTTACCTGGCGGCATGCCAAGTCCCGCTTTTATTAAAATAACTGACCATGCTCTTACTATCAAGTGCACAGTCGATTTACTGCTTTTATTATTTCACGTGATATCACCGCGGCAAATCAGACTGCCTTTTGTTTTTGAATGCGCCAGTCCGTGGTGGCCAAAACGTACCCACCATAGGATAAAGGCGCAAACCCACAGCGGCGCATGCTATGCACGGGCACGCGGCGATATTTTAGCTGCGTGGATTCATTTGTTTGACAAAGTGGGTCTAAGTTTCCTCTGCAGTACACGCTACTCAACTAAGTACAACTGTAGCGTGCGTGGCCCACCGCGGCATAGTCGTGAGGTAATATTCGTGTATAGTGTGTACCGCATGCATGGCGTTGACAGCGTTGAGCTATGTGATCGCCTTATTCGAGCAAACGACACATGTACTAATGACTTCAATTGATGCATAGCGTGTCCGTGCTTTGCAGTGGGCACAATCACATACACTTGCAAACCGAAGCTTAACAAAAATCCATGCGCCGCGGTGAGTATGCGCCTTTAGTAGGCTTAGTTAAATTGTTTTCATATTTATCTACTTAAAAAATATGTAAATCAAAACCACTAATACACGCTGAAGGACAACATCACTGAATTAAAGTATGAATAATTATCATCGACTAATGTTTTTGATAACTGTTTCCGCGTCTTAGGGATCTTACCTAATATAATTGCTACGCAATTGTTCGCTTAGGGCAGGCCAAATCAGACCAACCCCATCACGTAACATCCCATTGGACTTATGCATGACCAGCCTCAGACATGAACAAAGCTGTTAAAACGGGTGTGCGGCCAGACTTCGTTTTTGATCGGAATTTCTGCAGAGAAAATTGCGTCCGATCGTGCGACAAATCGTTAACAAAGTCGCATAGTGCGATCAATTGCAGTCTTGGCCCCGTAGGGTGCGAAATCCTTAAGGCCACGTTCTAAATAAAGCAAACGTTCTGCTAACACAACAAAGCCGTCACGTTCATTTTGTTCAGCAAACCTAAACGCGAATCCCGAAGCGCGCCTTTCGGTTTTTCAATCAAATGAGTACGCGTACACGACGATCGCGTACTCGGGCGACCGATTATTTGATTAGGACGTGAAGTTAGACTACACTACTGTGTGCCGACCTACGTCAGCGCGAAATGATTATAAAAATATTACTTAGCTATTTGAATAGGATTTTGTTAACAGTTTTAAGGACATTTTTAAAATAAAAGCTTAGATTTCTCCTTAAAACGTCCGCTATCTGTCAGTAAGAGTTCCGTCCAAATCGGTCCGTTAGCCTCAGCCGTTTCTGAGATTAGCCGGAAGAATTAATTAACAGACAGACAAAAATTAAGAAAAATGTTTTTTTGTTATAAGTACCGCATATACTTTTTATATGCATTCAGTAAAAAGCTGTTATTTTGAAATTACAAACAGACACTTCAATTTCATTTATTTGTATAGATCATAGTTTGCAGCCGAGAAGTGCATGACAAAATCCCACCATTTTATATTAAAAACATAAAATCTTGCATGAGACCAGCTATTCAGTGGCAAGTCAAAATGGATGTCAAATATATATCGTGTGGCGTTATTAAAAAACTTTTTGGTCTCCGTTGAGAGCAGGATTATTAATTTATATTGCGACCAACACTTGTTATTAATAAAGTGTTGGAAAGTTTTTAATCGTTGCTAATAGTTTGTAGTGCGCGAGCGTTTAATTAAGAAAACTGTTTGTGGTGTTTAAGTAAATGAAATATAAAACGTCATATAAAAATAATGTGATAGTATTTTTTTTTATTTGTATGAAAAACCTTTTTAGTGGCAAACTGAAACATTAATATTACACACATGTAGATACAATAGTAAGTATTTTTTTGTTTCATTTTTACGGTAATACAAATTATTATTATTATTTTTTTAATCTAATAACTTTTTTTGCGTCGGTACTTCGACCACGATACTAGAAAACTTATTTCAATACGGAGCGGCGCGCGCGCATTTCCATGCCTGCCAGTACGACGAATCCACGAGCGCACGTGCTCGCTTTCAGTTTACAACTAAAGTAATTTACATTTCGCTAATTTACCCAGTAACACTTTGCCCGACCTGGGAATCGCCCCAGGACCTCATGCCCAGCAGTCGCGCTTACTACCACTACACCAACGACTAAACTTCCAACTAAAAGTAAAATATGAATAGAATTTACAACTCAATAAAGTTGAAACTAAAGTCCTCAACAATATCAAGTTACATGTAAGCACAAAAGGGTGTTTAGGGATCAACAGGACTAGGTCTAACCTAAATTCAAGGGCCTCATTCAACAATGTAGGGACCTACTCAACACGTTTGAAACTAAAATTCACTCGGAGTTTCATTTATAAACAAGTTTTGAAGTGCTACCTACAGTTATGTAGTTCGGCCTGAAACTGTGCTGGACTTTGAGTTGAATCACATCACTCAATATAAATTCAGACGTAGTTTATTAATTTTCACCTTGCAAGCATACTTGATAATGATAATGAAAATGTTTGTTCATATAAATACAGGGTGTAAACAGACCCTTCACATATCTGTCAACCAAGCATTCTGTACATCAAACTAAGTAACTTTATGCAAAAATTATTGTTGGGAGTCGACTTTTTTTTTACGGTGAAAAATCACGTTTTGCGGTAGGACTCGATGGAAAGCACTTAAAGCATTGTGCTGATGGATGGATTGAATAGTATGGGGGTCGTGGAAGTGTGTAAAGTAAAAATCTTACATTAAAAACAAGTATTTTAAAAAAAACTTGTGAAAAGTTGGAACTTTGATCCCCAATATCTCCGTAACTAGAAGGTTCCCAGGCATGGTCTAAAACAAAAAAAATATCTCAAAGATGGGGAGAACAAGTGCCTTTCGAATATGTTAAGGGCCTATTTACACCCTTTATGTACATTCTTTTACAAGATAAATGCTTAATCTAAACTTAAAGTACACAAAAGTATTAGCATTTGGGGCCGAACTAGGCATAACCTGTATTTCAGCCCTGAACGCCGATTCCCCCTTTTTTTTTTTCCGGATGGGAAATCATCAAATGACCCCCCCCACTCTGGGCGGAGCGGAAGGGAGTGTCAGACTTGTACTGACTAAAACCCATCCATGTTCCTTCTTTGCCCTTTGTGTTCCAGGGCCACGGTATCTCTTTCGAACAGTCCCGCAGCACGAACAGTCCCGCAGCCGGCGCCGATTCCCCTGAGTTTCAAATTAAGTATTTTTCTTATCATATTGCAAAGATCCCATGTATGAATGTACGTATCTTATTAAACTTACAAAAGAAAATTTTGAAAAAATAAATAACGGTTTCATCGTTGACTAAGCATTACCTTTACCATCTTGTACAGTCTTTCTCGGTATCTAGTAGGCGGTTGTAAGGACATCATTCTTGAGTCAGAATGTCATAGGTACTTAAAAATGTTCGAATTTTTAAGTATTTATTTATCTATTTCACAATTTTCGAATACTTAACGAATAAATTCAAAAATGGAACAAAATTTCGTCGTTGAAGTTTACCACGTAACCACGTGTACCACGTATGTAATTTTAGGCGGTTTTGATTTTTGATGCCGTTTGCTAGAAAATCGAAAGACACGTTGTTTCAGCCAATCACAGAAAGTCACTATCTAATTTGAAGTGCACACAAACCTTAACCGTAATTATACCATTACATGGTACAATTACGCAGTTTTTTAATCTACTGTAAGTTGTCACGGTCGTGATGTTACCACTTAAGTCAAAAATACTTCAACGGCTATTTGTATGAAATTATCTGCAAGTAATTCAACGGGAACTTAATTACTATACCAACTCATCTGCCCAGCCTTTTCCCAACTATGTTGGGGTGGGCTTCCAGTCTAATCTGATGCAGCTGAATACCAATATTTTAGATGGATTAACTGCCTATCTGACCGACAGAACCAAGTAGTACTGGGTAATACGATACCCCTTGGTAAGTTGGGTTTTTAGACTTTCGGGCTACCTGTAGCGACTCTCAAAAATCTACAAATGACAGCCGGGACCAATGGCTTAACGTGCTTTCCGAGGCACGGAGGAAACTTGGTATGTATTGGGCGCGGGCGGTCACCCGTCTAAGCACCAGCCTAGGCAAGTGCGGCTTATCTTGAAGATCTACCCGAGTGGCTGTTATTATGTAGCCACGAGCTGCTCCACGAGTTAAACACAGTTAAGTTATTCTGTTTAAATTAGGCGTTTTATTTCATCTTTTTCTTGATAATTCTGTTGAAGAACAAATTCCTTTGATGCAAAACACAAAACCAAATTATTTATATACTTCTATTTCAATATAATAACACCCCATTAGCTCCAAGACATCTGAAAGCGGTTGATAGTGAAGTTATAAGCGGCGTAGGAAGTTGCGGCTAAATTTGGCTCGCGCCCAACGACCTCTTAATTACAAAAGGGACAAAAACCAAAGGCTTTTTGTTCATATTTTGTTGTTCGGAATGCTCGTAATAGCAATGTAATTAATGCTTTGTTTTAGCCCCACATCTTCTATTAGTTTTGTTATTTAGGTCCTTAAAATAGTTTATTATGTGTATCGTTTTTGTTGTGAAAAGTAACTTAGGAATGTTGTCAGGGGTGGATTAGCAGCGTCTTTCTGGCGACTAATACGGTTTTGGTATTTGTTATAGAATTTTCCTATTGCTAATAAACTCATCATCATCATCATTTCAGCCGAAAGACGTCCACCACTGGACATAGGCCTCCCCCAAGTGTCGCCACATTGACCGGACCCGTGCGTCTCGCATCCAGCGGATCCCTGCAACCTTTACCAGGTCATCAGTCCACCTAGACTGAAAAACCCGTCCTGGTCCCGTCCTGGTCCTAATAAACTAAACATGAAAAATTATAAGTTGTGCATACTATCTGATAAAATGACGTTTTCAAAATAACCTGGGATGGGAATTACGTTTGAGCTTTATTTTTGTATGAAGCCACTTTTCTTTTTCCTGCATCAGGAATTGCTACGAGTTGAAAAGGTTACGCTTTCTAAATTCCATCATATTGATAGGTTTTTCCACGTTCAAATAGTATACTGAACTGCTGACATCTGAAATCGTTGATTACCAGGATCTTGTAAGCGCTCCCCTTTCCTAAAAGCTTATGCCAAAATTGTTTAACAGTATCTTAATAGTTTTAGGCAGATACAAGTTTATATCAATACATATTCATGGTTACAACTGTAACACTTGTCACAGTTTTACGCGTTACCGATTTATCGTCAGGGAACAGGAATTCGCTGACAAATTGAGCGAAATTCGCTCGAGTGGAGAGCACTCATGTAGATTAGTAAGACCGGTGTTCTAGGTCAGCGCTTCTAAGTAAACAAGATCGATACAGAGACGATTGACTATTAGGAAATAATCAGAAGTAAGCTTTAGCTAGGTAAATAGGTTCTTTTCACGTTCCAATGTTGGTGACAGGGTTGCGTTGAGTGAACTGGGGGCCCAAAATGGCTACTTTAGCAGAATCACTTTAAATACATTTATGTGTTACGGTCGCGAATCATATTTTAATCAACATACAACCTGACCTGACCTTAAGGTGGAAGCGCCAATGTAGCATAAATATGACTTCACAGAGTCCATTTAAGTCCATTTAATCACATAGAAAGTATTGATTTAGTATTAATTATTTTAATAATTATAATTCTATAAATACATTTATGTGTTACGGTCGCGAATCATATTTTAAACATACAACCTGACACTGCAAATTGCAAAAAACATAACGAAATTGGAATTTCGCGGGCTACCCTGGCGTTTCCACCTTCAAACACAATATTAACTCATTCTTCCATTTCCACTTCTCCTTAAAATCAACAAACAACAAAACTATATCATTCAACAAGAATATAATAAATAAAAAACAATGTTCAAATAAAACAAACGCTCGGTCGGTGTGAACGATGAATTTTCTTCTGACAGTGGAAGAGAAATAGTGGTACAAATGTACTTGGCCATTATTTATTATAGTTCGCTCATTCCTCACAGTGGAGCCTTTAGTTTCTTCTCTTTAATCTGTCTCGAGTTTGTGGTGATGTAGTGGTGGAAAATATGATATTTTATTATTGTTGGAAATAGTTTTAATTGGTATAAATACCGAGTCCCCTCCGTGCCTCGGAAAGCGCGTTAAACCGTTTGGCCCGGCTGTGATTTGTACATCTTCGATAGTCGTTACTTTACAGGTCGTCAAGTCTGACAACCAGTCTTACCAAGGGGTATTGTATTACCCAGTCTAACTGGGTTGTGGAAGTCAGATAGGCAGTCGCTCCATGTAAAATACTTAGCTGCATATAAAGTATTCAGCTGCATCCATTTAGACTGGAAGTCGATCGTAACATAGTTAGGAAAAGGCTGGGCAGATAAGTTCGGGAATAGAAAAGAAAGCTCGGGAATATATACACAAGAAGTTAGCAGATTCGTCTCTGAACTAAGTTGTTGTAGTTTTTCTTGTTTATCTCTCTTAACTTTATAAAGTTTAATATATGTATGTATATAAGTATTTATTCTTATATGTTTTAGTTATAAATGTTTTCTAGTCTTTTTTTTTCTGTTATTGCACCTACTGTATATTGTCTCTGCATCACCCTAAGGTCGACTGGTAGAAAATGCCTATGGCATTAAGTCCGCCTTTGTACAGTTTTTTTTTACTTGTACATAAAGTTTTAATAAATAAAATTAATTAATTAAATAAGTTGGTATAGGTTGGATTCGGGTCTTGGGTAAGTAGTTTAAATTTAGAAGATGGTCACTATGCAGATCTCTAAACCGAGGCATCTTTATTTGGCAAATAATCATTAAGCCAGACTTCTCTAGGGGCTTGCGATAGAACCAAAAAATAGAAATATTACACCATGTTTTAATTCCGTGCGGTCTTTGCCATCAATTCATCACAGATGCACGATTCTGATGAGATTCATTTTTACTGTTTGCTTTTAGCGTTCACAGGTTACTTCGGCCGTTTCTAAATACAGAATTGCTTTTCTCACCGTGATTTTTTGATTCGTAGTGCTTGAAATGACTATATATTGAAACGATAGATAATTATAACAAAACGTGATCTTTGTCAAATGCCCACATCGTGATCAACAACAAAATAGTCTGCAATGGAGATGATGATACCGTTTAGCGAAGGTGGATTCAGCTCTAAACAACACCCGGTTTTGTTTTTAGGAGTATGACGAACAGGGTGTAAAGTTCTTCATCCTCCATAGAAAAGGGAGGATCCTCCGGGTGTTGTGTCTGGTGCCCGACAGTTGTTGACGGATTTTTCCCTATAGTCCCGGATAACTTTAGATTTAGGAATTTGATGTTAGTTCTTCATTTGTGTCATAGATGGCGCTGTATTACTTTTTGCAAGCAGTCACTACGCCTTCTGTAAAAAACTGGTCCAACATCACAACACCAAGCATTAATTTACTCCCAAACTATCCCACCACTATTTTAATGTAAATCTCTATTTATCTCACTTAGCCACTGCCGCCGTTTATTCGTCTTGCTGTAGCGTAGCGGTTGCAATGACGCTAATTGCGATGCCGTTTGTCCTAAGTGAATGTGCATTTGCTGAAGTCTTGTTTAGCATTGTCGTCTATCTGCGGGACAAATTGTGATGACATTTCGTCGGTTAGGAATGGAAGGAAATGTCACTGGATGTGGGAATAAGGATTGGCTACAGGGCTTTGAAGTTATTGAGCGAGCATTGTTTATTAATGAACTAGCTTTTGACCTCGGAGCCGCGGGCAAAAGCTAGTTTTAGAATTGATTATCAAATTCTAAATTAACTTTAGAATTTGATAATCAATTCGGGTTGTACTCTGCTTGTAATATAATTGCATCATTTTTCGAAAAACACGTGGCACCATCTATTATTGAACATTATTGTTGTTTTACCCGGGAACAGTAGGTTTTTCGGGATAAAAGGTATTTTATCCCGAAAAACCTACTGTTCCCGAGTACAGAAACGGACATAGGATACCTCCTATGTCCGTTTCTTTACGTATATGCAAAATTTCCGGATGATCAGTTCTGTGATTTAGGCGTGAAAAGGTAACAAAAAGACTTACTCTCGCATTTATATTATTAGTTAGGAAAAGTGTCCCCGGAAGGTTTGACAGAGGTGCACCCACAATAGTACATCCATGTATCGCCAGTTATGTTTTAATCCCGTGTAGGTAATATGGGGCGAGCCCGTTGCCATCAACCGGGTCCGGCCTGTTACTAAGAAATACCCAATAGAATTCCCAATAACACTTTGCCTGCTCTGGGAATCTAACCCTAGCTTGTAAGAAGTTCTGGCGACCGCTAGTCCAATGAGGCAGGCAGTGAACGATGATGGTCACTGCTTAATAGCATACAAGGCAGTTCACGAAAAACGAACAGAATAAGACTTGAGATTAAATTAATGGCCTCGTAACAACCAAGGAGATGTTTTAATGATCCACTGTATCGATATTATAATTCGAATCCCACCAAACAGGCACACTTCTAAATCAATAAACACCCATCCGATCCTAAACATTTGTCTACAAACATCTAAATACTTGTCCATTTGATTTGAGTGTGAAATGGTACCGAATACCCATAGCCTGGGGCTTCTTAGTTACTATGGGGGTGCAGGGTGTTGATTTGCAAACATTAGGTCCTCTTGTTGGGTGAACGGCATTTATTTGTTCCACCTGCGTCTTTCATTTTGATCGTGCAAACTGTGCTTCCTTCGTCTAAAGTGAGTTTTTATAATTATTCTAATCTGCCTGAAACTTTATGATTATCTAAGCAGAGTGCTGTATAAAATGAAAGAATCATGTAATTAATAAAAATCTTAAATTAACGGTCAGACAACGTAGCATAAGGAAAAAAATGACGATGTCAAATTCCATCGAACACTGCACACGGTATTTTAATTTTACAATCTTTTTTTTTTTGTTCACTTTTGAAAATGACAAGTTGATGATAGGTTTAAATATCAAATCAATCTTTATACGAAAAGAAGACAACGCAGACTAGTGACAGGTTCCAACCAAAAGCTTGCAAAGTAGTAATGTTCAATGCAGTTTGTTATTTGTTTAAAATTGTACTCGACAGTGGTCAAATACAATCATAATTAGGTATAATTAGGTATACTGTGCACGGCAGCACAGTGGTCACGTGCTGCCGTGCACACTTGCACAGCGAGGCTCAGGGGAGATCTCTGTATAGTCGCCCCAGGTATGTGCCTTAACAGGCGTTGCACAGAGGTGGCTCCGGACAGGTCTTTTGAGAGGAAACGGAGCCTCCTCTCATGTGCGGATGGTGACCACCGGGGTGGTTTTAGAGCGGTAAAAATCCCACACTCCCCGGTCTTATCCACAAACTGACCGGTTGCCTTTTGAAGGATAAAAAAAAAAAAAAAAAGTTATCAAAATACACTATTCAATTGCCTAATTGAAAATAAACACACAAAAACCCTCGCTAACATCATCAACAAGTCAAACCAAAAGCATTATACTAAGACCATTCCCACCCGATTTAAATCGTTCCTCACCAGTATATTTCATCTCGACAGCATAACTTTAAATTATTTAGTAACGCTTCGGATCCACTGAATATTTCAATTCAAATTGATTCAACTATTTCGATGTCTCGTAATAAATTCTTTCCTACGCTTAGATCTGACATTCGCGTCTATCTAAAATCCGTGTTACAGCCGCGGAGTCTGTACGGAACTACGGATCTCATCTTCGTCTAGGCCGGGAGTCCCGGAGCATTACTGACGATACCATTTCATGGCGGATATTAGGACATCGCTCAATGCTGTCGCGTATACCCTGATATATAGGTTTGGACGGCGTTTGGGAATCATAGATTCCTTGGGAATCCTTTAGACGTAGTGCAGTCTTGGAGAAATATCTATGACCTATATGTGCTGAAATGTTACTGCATGCGTTTATATTGCATATAGTCTTCTTTAAGTATTAAAAATTACTTTTAAAATCCACTGCTCACTTTACCATAAATTATTTGTAAAAAAGTCTTCTGAGTCGAAACACTCTTGTCAGAGTGGTCGTGGTTGCGCAGACGAGGTACACGGAGAGATGTCCGGTGGGTCGTTGACTTCCCCGAGGATCGCTCTTTCAGCGATGTGCTTCCATTTCTGCCTTTTGGAGACGTTGCGAGTACACTGGACCATGGTGGACTCAGTACCTTTCTTGATCAGGTCAGTCCAGCGAGTTGTTTGATAAAAAAGTATCCTATCGCAAATTGCTGGAATCAGCTTGTCTAATCGTAGATGTCTAAACATAAAAAAAAGAAAATTGTTACTAGCCCTATGGACTCCGGTCTGAAATAAAATTTTCTATTCTTTTTCAAATCAAATCAAATCGTTTATTGCTATATCCATAATGTACAGTTACAGGTGGTAAATAATAATATAGAAACAATTATGAACCCTGTCGGGCACAGTAAATTCTATTCTATAACATAGTTCAACTATTGATTTGCAGAATGGGAACGCAGAAAAACAATGACACAACGATATTTCTTCCCCAAATCTGTTATAAAATAGACCAAAATGTACGTAAACGATTTTTTGCGTATATTCCTGCTATCGTACTCCTATTTGGTTTATATCCTTCTAAAGTAAAACTGACAACCCTATTCTTACCCTTATCGTTCGGGATTATATATCTTTGCTGGGTATCGAGCCACCATTGACCTCGGTCGAGAAAGCATACCCAATTTGATCTTACAAACAGAAAAGAATATAAACTGGATAAAATATTGAAACTATAATTCCCAAAAGCAAGTTACAGATGGGAACGATAAATAAAATATACAACATTATTTTTAGTATATGCGAAACCTGAATATAGTTTGTTCAGAATAAGTAACTGAATGGATTCCAATAATTTTTAAACCGTGTTATATTTTGTCCCAAAAATATTTAAAAGGTCTACAAGTTAGACACCGAGCGACACTAAGTACCTATCGCAATCATTTAGGTACCTACTGCCAAGTTATTATTATCAATAAGCTCAAGACGACGCTGGAGGCGCGCGCTTGGACGCTCCGCGTGTTGACCACGTTTTTGTGCGGACAGCCAGGTAACAGAAAAGCTTATAACTTTGTGATTTTTCATGATACAGTTTCCAAATTTTGTACAAAGATTCTTTACTTAAAAATACTCAACACGTGTTTCAGTTTTCGCATATACTAAAACTAATGTTGTATAAGACTTCAAACATTATGCAGTACGATACGTAGATGTAATAAATTTGCCAACAATATCTGTTTCCAATATGCAAATACTCATACCCAAAAATCACTGGAGGAAAATAAAAGGATGGAACAAACAAAAAATATATGATAATCAAATGTACTGGAGTCTAAGTTATACCTAACATTCAAGGAGTTGAATCGGTCCCTCAGAAAACGTTTGTTCCACTATTTATCGAGATTATTCATGTCATAGAATATTTAGATAAAAATGTTTCTGGAGACAGTTGTTTGTTTATTACATAACATAACATCACGCCTGATTTCTCCGAAGGGTTAGGCAGAGGTGTAATAGTACACCCACTTTTCGACCGTTACATTTTTTAAGTCCCATTTTTAGATGAGGGCGAGCCTATTGCCATCAACCGGGCACAAATCCAGACTCAGTGGTGCTACTGAGAAATTCCTGATGAAAAAACCCAATAACACTTTGCCCGACCTGGGAATCGAACCTACGACTTTATGCTCAGCAGTTGCGCTTGCGCCCACTAGACCAAAGAGGCAGTCAGTTGTTTGTTTATTATTGAGATAGATAAATTATATTTACATTTAGATAGACATAAGAATAAAGTTTTCTGCTTGAAAGGTAAATAGGGTAAGGGCAATTTATTTTTGTTGGGTCAGGGTCACTAGAGAGACACCCAATTTTAAAAGAAATCTAAGTATTTCAAGGGTAAGAATATTCTTCAGAACAACATTTTTTGTCGGACCTGTCTACATAACACATAAAACATAACATAACATCAACTATGTTGTCCCCGAAGGCACAGAGGGGTATGGAAGTATACCCAAATAAAACGACTTGTGTTTTAGACATATGTAAAAGAGTTTTTTTTTTTCGGATGTCAAATCATCATCAAATGACCCCCCCCCCCCCCCACTCTGGGCGGAGCGGAAGGGAGTGACACTCCCTTCCGCTTGTACTTGTACTGACTACAACCCATCCATGTTCCTTCTTTGCCCTTTGTGTTCCAGGGCCACGGTATCTCTTTCAAACAGTCCCGCAGCCCATGTAACAGGGTATGAGCCTATTGCCATCAAACGGTAACAAACCCCAACACCGGACTGCCATTGAGAATTCGTGAAGGAAAAACCCAATAACATACTTACGACTTGGAAATCGAACCCAGGACCTAGAGAGCCTATTAGATACAATGATATATTGGTGGTAGTGATGATGAAAATCAAAAATGTAATGAATTGAAGAAGAACAGAAGAAAGAAAGTAGAAGAATTACAGTAGTTTAGTTTGATATTCTACTAATGGCTTTCGCAGTGTAAGTACTTGCAACTTGTCTAGGTCCTAAGATCGACAAAAGACTGTCACACCATCATCAGCATCATTTCAGCCGAAAGACGTCCACTGCTGGACATAGGCCTCCCCCAAATGCCGCCACATTAACCGGTCCCGTACGACTGTCACCTAAAATAATAATTAATGGGATATTCGTCAAAGTTAGCAAAACAGAAACAAAAATAATAGAGCTATCGACATCCATCCTGTGTGGACAGATCATTAAGACCGGACGGGGCTGACTGACGACGGTAGTTAGTAACACGTCAACGCGCTAAAATGGCGCTCACTGCATCCCATGTGTAGATACGAGAAAATGTTAGGAGAAAAACTATCACACAGATACGCCCGTTTCCCCGAATTTTTTGGCAGAAGTTAAAAACAAACCCACATTTTGTCAGTTATGCTTTAGTCCCAGGTAATAGGGAATTTATGTATACAATTAAAAGTGACCCCTATTGCCATCAACTGTGACATTCCAGATGGAAAAACCCAATGCCCGACTTGGGAATCTAACCCAGGACCTTGTGCCTCAGAAGCAAGGTGCGTTAGCAACCATAAGCCTACCGAAACAGTCCGGAGTGCCATTTCTGGGATAATGCAAGCCATCATAAAAATGTATTGAATTTTCATCATAATGTGTCCTTTTGGAGGACCTCCAACAGTCCCAAATTAAGGTACTTCTCCACCTAAATTTCACAGCTGTACACAGTATTTACGTACGTTTGCATTAAAAAGAAAAAGATAGGCTTAGCAAAGTGAATTTTAAGATAGCGACCCATTCAAATCGACAACTTGCCTGTCTTTTGATTTTGTCTCAATATCATAAAGACAGCGTCGTAAATAAAAACAATTGGAAACAAAACACTACCTCGTAAACCAAAGAAAGAAACGTAAAAGATAGAAACCTACCTTGACAGGTACCTAATGAAGTCCCGATACTGAACAGTCAGAAAACGTGGGTCGAATAAACTAGCTAGATATATACAAAACAAATAGGTATTGATATTAACTCGGTTTATCAATTTCTTCAAGCCAATAAGTGTCTACGTTTGTTTTCGATGAAATTAAAGATTTTGTTTTATTTTGGCGAATGTCTTTACTTATTTATTTTCAAAATATACGCTGCGCTTCTATTAAAAAAATGGTAAAAACTCCTCGCTAATTAGAGACAGTTTGAGCATTTGTTATGATGTTTTCAAATGGCCGTACACTCACGAGTAAATTTCATTCAGTGCCTCGTAGTATCTTCTATCCAACTGTTTGTGTTTTTTTCTGTAGTCGCTACCAAGATCTACCCGAATTAAATTGACACGGTCAGTGGAGAGGTAACACTTGTATCTAAAGTCAAGTTAAAGTAATTACTTATTCAACCATTTCTATGGAATAGGCAAGCATTTGTACAAAGTAAAAATCGTCAAAGAAAGCAAAGCCAGGAATTATAACTTTTGACAGTTCTAACTTCAAGCAATCACTAAACTACAGAATAAAAATCGTATCTTAAATAATTACTTTTACAGAAGTAATCACTTTGCCTTGTTTTTAAATACGGTGTTAATTTGGATACTGTAAACTAGGCAATGAAGCAGTCCACTACTAGAACGGAACCTGAACATGGAACACATGGCTTGTAGCTCGTAACCAAGAGCTACGATCTGCTGCTGCGACAACCAAGAGCTGCTGTACGAAGATTTGCTACAGGCACGAGGAAACTCTATTCTTCATAAACAAGCCATGGTGTCTCCGTCGAAGATGCTTACTTTCGACTCCTTGATGTTTGTCACTTCCGTGCCGTTTTGTGGAAATAAACTACTATTAATAAATAATAAATAAGCTTAGCGTTTAGGACACATTTTCCGTCCTGAATCTTCTCCATGGTACACATCCCAGTGAACTTTGCCTCGCAGCAGCATTTTAGCTGCCAACGTGAAGTGCTAATGGCTTTAGAGGGTTAGTCCCTTGTAATTTCTGTGCTAATGTTTAGGCTATTAAAGCTAGAGGTTTCCCATTGAATGGGCCACCTTTCAATCCACACAAATAGTGGTCCAACCAGTCTTCAACTAAAGGTTCTAAACTCGATAGAAAATTTAACAGAAATTGAATTGACATATCAAATGGTTTGGCGCCAGTGGGATTTAGGCAATTAGTACAGAAATACCCTTTTCGTTCGCTCTCGGAATTATTGTGGAGGTGTCTCGAGAATAATTCTTGATATGGGCACTTAATTAGGTTATTTAGAATATTGCGTGGAAACCTAAGTGTTCTTTTCGTTATTTTCTCATTAGTTTGGACTAATCTGGCGTGTGATATTATTTCTCTGTCAGTTTTTATTCAAATCAATCAAAAATCAATCAAACTGACTGTATTTTATTTTTACAACAATTGTAATAAAACAATACAATACGTCTGTTAAAAGGCTTACATTATTTGTATACTTCACAATTAAATAGTCTACTGAATACTAAATAGAGGACTCGAAACAAAAGGAATAATTTCAATAAAAACAAAAACATGAATTTATATTCTGAAAATCAATCAACATTTTTCGACCGAAGTAACATGAACACTGAAATGAACAAAAGTATGTAATCCAGCCATTGTTTAAGTCGTAGCGAGGGACACGAGGGTCGAATATTACAACGTTTTTAAGCTCACTGAAAATATTCAATTTTCATTATTTTTTAAATGAAAAACGTATCGTCATTCAGATAGGTATTGGATGGCGACTGGGCTGAGCAAATGTTTACCACCTTATTCATCAAGAGTCATTGTTAGTAATTTCAATGACATCATTTATGTAAGTACCTAGACCATATGTGCAGACGCCATCACATCAAGCTACCCGAAACTGTCAAATTTTCCCAATCAACTTTGAACCTAATGCTTTAGCGATAAAGTTGAAAATCTGTTAAAGAAATTTGACAGATTGTAGTAGCTTGATGTGCTGTCGTCTGTACATTGGTATCCACTTGAACAAAAGGTGAAGAGAGAGAGGTGGAACTAGAGTTGGAAGCCTTTCATCAGGCAAAGTTTTATTGGATTTATCCATCAGGTATTTCTTAGTAGCAGCCACGGAGTCTGGATTTGTGCCCGTTTGATGGCAATAGGCTCGCTTCCTATAACATGGGACTAAAAACATATCTGGCGAGATATGGATTTTCTATTAGGTATACCTCTGCCTAACCATTCGAGGATTACAGGCGTGATGTTATGTGTTATGTAGTGCGTACCTATTCGAAAATTTATCTTCCGACATGATCAGTTTAGCTCTTATCACCTTTCATACATAAAGGCGCTATATCTATCTCCATCATCAATATTATGCGCTGATATAATCAACGAGAGAGTTACATCAGGAAACGAAATGTCACATCTTGACTTATCAACTGACTGAATACAAAGGTATAGTAAATGAGAACCCTACTCCCCCATATTATCCACTGTCGTTCCATGGTAAAGGAATGCTATCGTCTCAATCATGGAGCAGGTGAGAACGCTTAAGTGGATATCAGTCGACAAAACTCCTGGGCGTTGATTGATGGAGGGGGTCACACATTGGTCCAATAAACTGGGTATGTTCGTAAGTATCTGGCTAGAAATGTGGAAGAAAAATATATTTTTTTTTTTTATAAAAAACCTTGCCCCACACTAGGAATTTTTCCTGTATCGTGTGTGCGTTTACAAACATTTAAACTCACATACACAAACAACCAGACCCGGAACAACTACCTGCAGGCCATACAAATATTTGTTCCGTGCGGGAATCGAACTCGCGACACGAAGCGCAGCAGTCAATCGCTCAGCCACTGCGCCAACCGTGCCGTCGAATAAGTAAGATTATCTAAGCCGTTTAGAGCTTCGTGTTTCTATGCACTGACAATCAGGTCAATAAATAAAAGTTGTGGGAACTTCGTCTTTTTTATCGTGTGGTTAGTGCCTAACCTGGTGTCAGAGTTTTTATGCCGCCCATCTAGCCCAGGGCCAAGTCTGCCCACTTGGCTCTGACTTGGCTTTACATGCCGTTGAGAAATATATCTCAGGCAAAAACATAACCCTTCCCTGGCAGTCGGGTAACAATAAAATAGGAAAAATTTACCGTAAAACAAATATTTCCGTAAAGATCGGTAAACGTTATTGAAAGAAAAGGTTTCTTGTTATCATTACACAAACCTTTTTGGTTAATAAGAATGTTTGTTCCTGAAAAGTTTTTTGGCAGAAAATCTTCTTTGTTCAACCGTTTCCTGCCGGGAACCTCTGTCGATGAGTTTCATTGTCTGATTTGAATAGCCTTTTAAAGGGTTGTAAGTACCCGGAATTTGGTTTTTACCTTTGACATTTCTGTTCTGTGTATTTAAAGCTTAACGCCATTGGGTCATTTAACATCTATTTACTGTTATTTTTTGGGGTGTTTCCATTCTCGGAACGGACAGTGTTATTGGGTTTTTCCATCAGAAATTTCTCAGTAGCTGCCATGGAATCTGGATTTGTACCCGGTAGATGGCAATAAGCTTTTTACCTTCCTATTAGGTGTCCATCGGTCAACTTCAGTCGGTCACCGACTGAAGTGTTTTTATCAAAAAAAATATATTGTTTGGAAGAAATGAGGTTTTACTTAGTATTAGGAAGACATGAGGATGATCTTGACATAGCACATGTTAGTTCTATGGCAAAGAGTGTGGATAACATAAAAAAAAATGATTTCTATTTGATTGTTTTTGACTATTTGTCTCTGATCGCGAGGGACGCTTGTGAGAATATCGCTCAAAGGGGTATTAGATTTATATTTTCCTATTTTGTGAACTTAATCGCTCTTTTTCAAACAATTAAGTTTTAATTGAATTCGTTATGATTTGTGGCGGTTTAGGTTAGTTTTAGTGATTGATATTTTGTTCCAAGTTAGAATAAACGGTTGTATTCATTATTTTGTGAACCTTGTTGTCTTTTTTTAAATATCTTCGCTTCTGTTTGCTAAAAATATATATAATTTAAATATGATAATTTATTTGTGTTTAGTTATTTATTTATGTTTATTCTTGTTATTGATGGAAAAGTACCTACGAGTACCAACATAAAATATAGGTAATATTGTATACAACATAAGTTTTAGTATATGCGAAACCTGATACACTTATCTAGTATTTTTGTGTAAATAATGTATGTACAAAATTTCAAAACTGAATCATGAAATATCACAAAGTTATAAGCTTGTTCTGTTACCTAGTTGTACGCACAAAAACATGGTCACCACGCAGCCCGCGTCTCCAGCGTCGTCTTGAGCTGATTGATAATAATAATTTGGCAGTAGGTACCTAAATTATTGCGATAGGTACTTAATGTCGCTCGGTGTCCAACTTTAAACCTTTTTAAATATTTTTGGGAAAAAATATAACATGGTTTAAAAATTATTGGAATCGATTCAGTTACTTATTCTGAACAAACTATATTCAGGTTTCGCATATACTTAAAAATAATGTTGTATATGAGAGCTACATCTGTCAACAAACTGCTTAACAGTTTGGCAGAAGTAATGCTTGTATAATGCTTAGGAGATCACCACGAATAAACGCTTTTCTTTTTTTTTCATCATTTTCAAAAATAGGATGAAAAAAATCTTCTAACACTTTCGTAAACATAAAAAATATGCGTAAGCAGCTGTTACGCTGTGCTTCGAAACCCTTTGACGTAGCACCGTAGCACACACGTGTCTATAATTACCGACTATAAATAAAAACGAAAAAAAAACAGCTTTCTGAAACGTACTTGATTAGAAATCACTGACGTGAAAACGATTTTTAGATAAACAGAGTTTTATGACGAAATAAAATATATTTATTATAATATTCCTGGTATTTTTGCTGTTTTACTTCATAATTTAGCCTTATGATTTCGTGATAGAAAACGACACGTGAAACGAAAATCACTTGATTTTCGTTTCACGTTTCGTGTTTCTTTGCTGAAAGGCGTACGGTATGTAAGTACTTTCAGTTACCGCCCGGACACAGTTTTAACTTCCTATAGACGCGAAAATTTAACTATAGATATAAATATAGATAGGCATATCGTCAAAATACCTTCCAAGTAAAAGGCAAGTTATTTGGTGCTCAAAGGAAATCATTTTATTTTTGTGTCACTGAATTATTATCTTTGACGACTTCAGAATACTTCTCGTTTTTGAATAGAAACAAATTGAAGGATGTCTATTTGCTAAAATGTAAAAAAAAACAGTAAAAAAACATTATTTGGTTCCGTTTATTATTCACCTGTAATATTTCGTGAACTCAGTACCTACATAAATGTGGTGCTGTTCTACAAACGATTAGGCACTTTATATCGTGTCCTGCGTGTCCTGTTATTTGTTCACTTCAGGAACTGATGGACGCTACCGAAAGCGCCAAACTAGTAGCTCAGTTCTGGGCCGACACAATTTAGATTGCCATCGACACGCTCAGAAGAAGAAGAAGTACCTACATAACAATCAATAGGTACAATAGACGTCATCTACATCTAATGATATTCTACAGGAATTAAAACTTTTGAAGCCCTGCCTGTTTCGTCATTTTATTGACTTACCAAAACTTTACTAAAAATAAAAGCACATTTAAAAAGTCTTAACAAACAAAAAGTATCCCTGCCCAAACAAACGTTGCAGTAAATCAACTTTTTTACCCACCCATCGGATCTCCCTAAAAAGTTAACAAGCACCAATTGTAGAAACATTTGAATTTATCACGGGAACAATAGCCAAGAGTTTCTTCGAAACAAAGTGCAAACTCGTAAACGCGTTTTAAGGTTGTTGCCAAAGAACCCTAAAATGCCAAAAGGCGAGTTCAATTTATCACTGTCAAACCTCTAGGGGACTGACACTGTGAAATCTCCACTCCATTAAAATGCTATACACCCTGTATATTGGACGTAACAAATACAAGATTCAAATACTATTTTCTTCGATCGTTAAATGCCAGTCAAATTCAGATTGAGCGCTGTTAAGGTGAGTGTTGACTTAATCTTTTTACAATTTATTTCAAAAATGTTTATTTTTGCGAATTCTTTGTTGAACGTTGTTCGGAATCATTCTTCGATGAATCGTGAGTGTCAAAATGAAAAGCCTGTACTTATCGCCTCTGCCTCGTTTATTTAGTGGTCGCAAGTACGACTGCTGAGCATGAGGTCCTGGGTTCGATTCCCGGGTCGGGCAAAGTGTTACTGCGTTTTTCCATCAGATATTTCTTAGTAGCAGCCATGGAGTTTGGATTTGTACCTAGTTAATGGCTATAGGCTCGCCCCTTATCACCGTTGCACGGGACTTAACACTTAACTGGCGAAATGTGGGTGTACAATAACGTATACCTCTGCCTAGCCTTACCCTTCGGGGATTACAGACGTGATGTTATGTTATGTAGTTATTATATTTTTTAGTTTGAGCATATGGTGTGTTTTGGCAGAGCGTAGCGAACAAGAGATATGGATGGAAATTACGTAAATACGTCAAAAATGTCAGTGTCAAAACCAAGGTTAAAAGCATAGAGTGAACAAAGACATACTTTTACAATATTGTCCAAACAATTCGCTGTTAGCACATTAGATAAAAAACAAAAAAAATAGATTCTATTCTAAAATTATTTCGAAAATTGGCAATGGAACGCGATTGTTTAGTTTTCAAAATATTTATTGTCCGTTTTAGTAATCGTCCAAGTTAAAATTATAAGTGCAATCTCGTAAGTCGTCGTGTCCTTTAATTTCGGTAAGTATCGTGGCTTTATGTTTGAACTCATAACTAGACTTCAACAACATCTAAGTTCCCAAACATAATTGAGTAAATAAATTGACATGAGTAACACTGACACTAGCAAAAATTTTATTTTCAAGTACACCTAGACTCACGCCTTTTTCCACGGGGGTAGGCAGTATCTACAGGACGACTTCTACGATCCTTACATGGTCTACTCCTTGGTATAATAATATACTTCGCCTGGTATTCTCTTCCCACGATGGCCCAAGACTACGTCACGGTAAGTGTTACCATTGAGTGTCCTTTTTAGTAAATTTTGGGACTCTCATTTAGTGAATGAAAATTAATAAATAAATAAATGACTAACTAGCTTAACTATTTAGTTACTCGTGTGGTTCATTTATTTATTTATTTAAACTTCATGTACAATAGTGATACATAGGCGGACTTGTTCATCTATTTAGATTTAAATTAATTTCAATATTGAATTATTAGTTCATAATTGCTTATTGTTAAAAAATGCATTTTGCTAATTTTGTAATTCAATCACACACCGTGGCAACACATCGACAGCATCGCAACTGATGACGTATACTTTGGTCAATCACGTGACCCAGCTGTCACGGGAAGAGAATACCAGGCGAAGTATATTATTATACCATGGTCTACTCCTTTTACTTCCTTCACGTTTCTATGAATCGTTCCCTCTACCGATTCCCGCCGTGTCGATTCTCAAAACAAATGACATTTGTTGTAAAAAGTTTACGCTTGACCTCAATATCTCGTCACGCTTCTAACTTTAAAAGGTTATTGAAGAAATAATGTCATTTATGAAATCTTCATCATCATCATCCTAGCCTTTTCCCAACTATGTTGGGGTCGGCTTCTAGTCTAATCGGATGCGGCTGAATACCAGTATCAAATATGGAGTGACTGCCTATCTGACCTCCATAATCCAGTTAGTACTAGATAATATGATAAGCTCATTCATGAACACAAAGTTAAATTAAATGAATAAAATAAAAGAGTTTACTAAGAATCGTTTACCTAATTTAACTGTAAATTATCTAAATAAATTGTTATTACTCAATAAAATTTATTTAAACGCGCAATAAACTCAATTTATATTTTTCCATTTGAACAACTCAGTCACGCAAATTATTATTAGAATAAAATATTGACTTTTATTACGAGCTTAAATTTTGAAAAAAATCTCGCAAATTAAAGCATGATTTGAGAAAGTCGTTTTCAGTTCTTTTGAAATGGCTAACGAGGCGTTAACCTTGTCACTAAAAAAATAAAGGTTCTAGTTTATTTAATATTGCTTATTTTAATATTATTTTCTCGAGTCGACTAGCAAATTTCGTCTAATTTATTTAATTCAACATCTTCAACTGTCTCTTTATTTTTTTCGCTTGTTTTTAGGTCTGGCGACTTCTACTTTTATGAATGAAAATTATGAGGAGAGGACTATTAAGATTATGTCACTTTATATTTGGGTCAGGAGTACTATACTGCTTGTACTGTAGAGATCTTAACCTTTGTGGTCATTTAGGAATTAACACTGGCACGTTATAAAAAAAGGAAATAAACACGATTTGGACTCGCTCCTGACTGATTGGCCAGAGGAGGTAAAATACCGAGAGAGTTGTAAAGGAATGGGGGAGGCCTTTGTTCAGCAGTGGGACAGAAGAGGCTAATTAAAAAAAAAAACAATAAGGTTCAAATTAGAATAAGAAAAGAAGAGACGGTTGAGGCGAGCTTCAGAAGTGTGACATGTATATACAGGGTGTAAACAGACCCTTCACATAGCTGTCAACCAAGCATTCTGTACATCAAACTAAGTAACTTTACGCAAAAATTAACGACTTTTTTTTTTGGGGTGAAAAATCATGTTCAGTTTTATGGTAGGACTCGATGAAAAGCACTCAAAGCATTGTGCTGATGGATGGATTGAATAGTACGGGGGTCGTGGAGGTGTGTACTGTAAAAATCTTACATTAAAAATATGTATTTAAAAAAAAACTTGTGAAAAATTTGGAACTTTTTTTTTATCTTCGTAACTAGAAGGTTCCCAGGTATGGTCAAGAACAAAAAAAATATCGCAAAGATGGGGAGAACAAGTGCCTTTCGGCTATGTTAAGGGCCTATTTACACCCATTATTATATGATTTTTTTCCAGTAATTATTTCAATCAACGAAATGAACGCCTTTTATTTAAAGTGCCAGCTCGTAAATTTTCATTGTTCGACAATTTTCATCGAACAATAATCTTTACCAATCACCCTAAAACTGAGTAAGACAAAGTAGTATCAATTTAATTCGGAAATTATACTTCATAATATTTACAGCCAACCGCACCTAATTGAACGCTACGAAAACCGTCTTTACTGCAACGACATAAAGGTACAGTCAATGTTAAATTGTAACCACTGAGGTTGCCAGTCCAAATAACGTACCTTTAACGTTACTTCTTCAACTTCTCCAGTAAATAAAATTATAACAATAACCTACTATTCAATTTTCTCATTAAAAAAACTAGTGGAGACATATAATTTAGAACAACCGTGGTCAATTTAATACCCACTTATTCATTACCAAACGAAATAAGAAGAACAAACAAAATGCACCCGCTTTGTTCCCGAGGGAGAATTTTGTACGTAGTTACGGAGACGTGCATGAAGTAAAATGGGATAAGTGATAAAATTATTATTACTGGAATAAAATTAAAAACCTGGAAAAAACAGAAATGAGATTAAAACCCAGTGCTCCAGTAGGGTATTTCAAAAACCACTGGGTCCGTGTAGTGGATTTTAGACCATTCCCTTTCAAAGAGAGGGGTTAAGAGAGGATAACTGCTGGAACACGGGGTTCCAGCAGTTATTGTTTTAATCGCAATCATAAATCTTTATTTAACTCGACATCAATAATTACAGGCACTGGTTTTCATATATGCACAATCTTATATATAGAAAGGTGTCTGAAGTACAGATCACGTCTCCAGTTTAAATATAAGATTTTATTTTTTGAAAAAACTTAAAAGTTAAGTCAAGATAATAAAGTACGATTTGATCTTGAAAATTTATGTTAGTACTAACAACATGCAGAATTTTTTAAACTGTGTAAACGAAAGTCAAAAAAACATGTTTCGTAACGGTTTTTTAATGTTGTTGTTTATGTCGTAAAAGTAATCAAGTAAAAACTAGGAAGGATGTGTGGTCGACATCAAACAGCACCTCTTTCACCTAACTCAAAATTGATCAAATTTCACTTACCCATATTTTAGAACGCGCACGCCAGCATAATACAGGGGGTTGCAGCCCGGGGCTGAATTTACTGCCAACACTAATATATTTTCAAACCATTAACGATATTATTTGTGCATAAGGAGCTGAACAGGAGATATAATTAAAATTTCATAGTTTACTATCTAACAGTAATTTCGTATGAATATTGTCTTCATATTATGCTTTCGGTTATGAAACCGGTGCGCGGTGTTCCTTTAAATTGATTTCAAAAGCTTGTTTAATTTTCATTGATATTTGGAAGTTTTTGACGTGGCCATATATTATATGGTGTTCCCAAATTAATGTTCTTTATCAGCCTAAAATATTTACTATTATGAATTTATGATCTATCATCGTATCAATTATGTAATTTCAAGCCATCATAAATTATATATGGAAGCTCAAAAAATCACGTTGAAAATGAATATTGAAAGTTTGATACACACACAATAAAACACTGTCCACATACAATTTTAAAACAACCATCTATTACAAAAAGACTCCATAAACAAGAGAAAAACAAAAAAAAACCTTCGACGCAATGAACGCGGTACATTATCTAAAACAAACGGCGAACGCTTTGCAGCCAGTTGAAAAGTTTCAAGCAAGGAAACATCTGTTGGGTATAATTAATTAGAACTCTGCTTGCACTGTCTTCGTTAACAGCTTGCAGTTTGTACGTACTGCAAAATTTCGCGTGTGTTTTTTTCATAGAATTTGGTGAGGAAAATGTTTGTCGTGGATAGAGAAATTTATTGGTGACAGATTTTTTGGTCTATTTGTAATTGTTTTGTTTTATAACATCGCCTGTTTTGCCTGAAGTGTTATGCAGGAGTGTACTACAGTACCCACATTTCGCCATCATCATCATCATTCATCATTTCAGCCGAAAAACATCCACTGCTGGACATAGGCCTCCCCCAAATGTCGCCACATTGACCGGTCTCGTGCGTCTCGCATCCAGCAGATCCCTGCAACCTTCACCAGGTCATCGGTCCACCGAGTAGGAGGAATTCCACGCAACGTCTTCCGGTTCGCGGTCGCCACTGCAGAACTTTTCGGCTGCATCGGCCATCCGTTCTGCGAGTAATGTGCCCTGCCCACTGCCACTTAAGTTTGGCTATTCTTCGGGCTACGTCGGTAACCTTGGTTCTCTTGCGGATATCCTCATTTCTGATTTGATCACGCAATGTAACTCCGAGCATAACTCTCTCTATTTTTATTTCGCCATGAAAAAGCTAAATAACACAACCTGAACAGCAAGCTAAGTTTTTTTATTTATAGACAAAATTTTTGCCATCGATACGCTAAGAAGAAGAATGTATTACAATATAAAATGATGAAATGACGAGTAATAGCGAAGTATGGAAAAAGAAGACATGATACCGACCCCAAATAAATTGGGATAAGGACAGGAGAATGATGATGTATTGCGATATAAAATAAACGTCGTCGTTTCAAAGTAACAAAATTAGCACACTTAAGTTTATTCAAAAAAAGAATTCATGGAAAAACAATTTGGATTGTCATTTAGCTTTAAAAGTCTTTAAATATTTAAGAAAATAAATGAAAACGCGTAAATCGTTTTAACATCATTCTTTGAGTGACACAACTAAATTCATGGAAAGGTCAGCCTTTTAGATAATATAATAAAATTGAAAAAAAAAAAGAAATTTATGACATGATCGTTTTTTTTTAATGTGTAAACAGTTTATGTCTGACCAATACTTAACAACTTAGATAGTTCTGAGAAAAGACCTGTCCTAAATCTGGAAGGTAGACAGAGCGACACAAACTCTAAGAGGCATTGAATGCCTTTATGCATCAGTTGATAACTTGAAAAACTTTGACTGCCTCGTTGGTCGATTCCCAGTTCGAGCAAAATTTTATTAGGTTTTTCTACCAGGATTTTTTCAGAAGCTGCCATGGAGCCTGGATTTGTGCCCGACTGATGGCAATAGCCTCGCCCCCACTTACATTGGCGAAATATGGGTGTACTATTAGACCGTACACCTCTACCTAACCCTTCGGAAATTACAGGCGTGATGTTATGTACAACTTAAACAAACAAAAAAAAAAGAACAACAAAACAAAGCAAGCTACAAACTAAAAGCTATCCTATCACTATCACATTAATCTCGTTTTCCATTCCACAACAAATTACATTAAAGTGTAGTCGTAAATTCAATTTTAAAACTGTACAAATGTTTAGTATTCGGATTATAATTCTTAGCGAGGCTCATTTGGCATGTTAATTGAAAAAAGTCGGGTCTGATAATCCGTCGTGGTGCATTGCGGTGCTGGCTCTCTGGGCTGCTATTGGGACTAACGATTTATTTTCATTTTTCTTTTGTTTTTTGTCGGTTCGTTTTTGTTATATTTATTTTTTAATACATGGAGGACTTACAGCTAATAAAAACAAACAAACAAAGAAACCATAGTCACCAGAAAGCCAATTACAAATCCTCACGTATAGACTTTGAATAAAAAAAATTATGGTGTGAGCACAAAAACAGAAAATACAACGCTTTAATCAAAGTAAGAAGAATATAAATACTTAGCTTGCAATTATATGACATGATTTTATTCTGTACAAACTATGTTTTATGTGCGAGATTTATTACGAAAATTCTTTTATTTAATGAGTTTATGTAGGCATTGATATTAATGGAAAATAAGACCGAGATCTACAAACGTTACGTGGCTCCTGCTTTAGCTTAGACGTGTTCTTGCAGTTATAGTTTGAAAGATTTGCAACAGATAAAAATAAAGCTTATCCAAAGTACATGTTAAGTGATTTTTATAGCTCTTAGCCTTTGAGATTTTCTCTTTGTTTTAGCTTCTGGTAACTCTTCAATTGCTGAAGATTGGCCATCACCTTTCAATATTACTTCTGGTCCTCTGCGATGTAGAAAAAGCTCAGCACTATCTTTGACGATTGAGTGTTTAGTTTTCTTTAAGCCATCGACTGTTTTCTTGAATCATTTACTCCTCATGTCTTGGTCATCAGGACAAAACAGTCTCGACTCTTCATTCTGCTGTCTTAATATTTGAGTAATCTTACCATTCTGTAACCAATTTTCATTCCATTCACTGTTTTAAGCTTTCACGGTTTACAACTCAACGAATACTGTCACTTACAGGATATCTTCCGTGATTGTTCCGTGTGTGTTACAATCACGGAAGATATCCCGTAAGTGACAGTATTAGTTTAATTCCATTATTACATCGTTTCAATATCGTAACCCTAGATCACCACCTTCCCTGCAGTCAGCAGGATTTGTGAATAAGCCACCGCTCACCCTGTTCTATTTGTTGCCAGATACCCTTGTTGCCGGCTAACTAGCGCATTTCGGCTTTATTAAAATTAAAATTACATCGTTTCTTCACAAAAATGGCTCCACATTTTTCGAGATCAGAAAATTCTGTGCATATTTTAATGGTGTCTTTGATGCGGAAGTTTGTTTTGTAATTAAATAGATATTTACATCTTAGTAGTAATATTACTTTGTAGTGTTAGTGTTTAGAGTTTAGATTTGTGCCCGGGTAAAAAACACACAAACAAAATATGTCACTTAGACATATCTTGATTACATCTCTACTGCTTCACATCTGTAACCACTCTAATCCAGGTCAAAGTTGAAAACCAGCGTCGAGCATTTGCTGAACTGGGCTTATTTGGCGCAGCCTTGAGGCACACAGTGTCACATTATTTTATTTTTGTTTAGACTTAAGATTTTTTTTTGTTTTTTTTTTTTTATACTATGCACTTGTGGCATGTGTCAAATAAATGTATTTTCTTTCTTTCTTAAATCCAATAATATCACCAAGGTTTCTGATTTTTCAAAGCCCGGAGCTTAATTGTTCACTATTTTTTTTTTGTGACAATCCCGCCGCCGCCGCACTATTCCCAAACCACTGTAACTCCTGAAAGCCAGAATTGACAGTGGCGACCACCAAGCGCCGAGACAATGAAGCTCGACGAAGTTCCTGAGAAACAATTTAACTGTCTTAGATCCCGCAATGAAATTAATCAGAAAAATAAAGCGGAGGAGTCGGAAAACCATAATTTCCACTACCAGCAAGAGACAGAGCGAAACAAGGCTAATAGACACAAAGGGACGTTTATAACTGAGATGAGGTCAGTTGCCTAGCACTACGGAAAAATATTATCATTAATATGAATGGTTCCTAAGTTGTAAGCTGTTATCTTTGATTCCAATAATAGGTATGGCAAAAACGCTTGAAGGCACGGATGCAGTTTCTATTAAAAATGTGACCAGGATCTTAAATTAATATTTTTTTTATGAAAATTAATTTTTAAAATGTTCTAGTTTCTACAAGGTCCGTATAGTAAATAACTCCGGATGTAACGAGATGTTGCGTTCATTTTACCAAAGACTTTGTTTTTTTTTTTCAACATAAGTTACATAAGTGGGTATTACACAAATCTTCAATATTCTACACTCCAATAAAGTGTGATGTGCCGAATGTTCACCCATCTACATAGTATGTGGAAAAGTCTGTTACTCATTGATATTGATACTTGTTAACAAAGATACAACTTCAATTTTGTGGTGAACCAATCAAACAGTGCCAGCGCGCAGCGGTGCAAGCCCTGTTTTATACCCACCCACACCTACATAAACGATCTTATGTGACAAAGGTATGAGATGTTGTTGAAACAACACCCCTCCCCCGTTCTTTTTTGACTCGTCGGAGTTTCGTAGGTATTTTTACAAATTAAAAAAATCTATTTTTTTTTTTTAGTCTTTGCCCCACACTAGAAATTTCTGCTGTATCGTGGGTACGTTTACAAACATTTAAACTCACATACACAAACAGCCAGACCCGGAACAACTACCTGTAGATCATACAACAATTTGTTTCGTGCGGGGATCAAACCCGCGACACGCAGCGCTGAAGCCAATCGCCCAGCCACTGCGCCAGCCGTGCCGTCAAAAAATAGATGCCGAACAAAATCAGAAGCAAACGTTAGATAAATAGCACCGTGGCCACGACTCGCATTACAATGGAATCCGAATGGGTTCTTATTTGAGATCTGCAAATCTCATCTTAACCTAGTTTTGGTTGTTCCTTACAATGTAAAGTATTCTGCACTGCGTTGTATGTTTATGCTTAATTTATTTTGTATAGTTTATTATTTGGCTAAATAATAACAGCCGCTCAGGTCGATCCTTAGGTTAAGCCGTGCTTGCCTAGGTTGGTCTGTGGATGGGTGACCACCCATTATATACCGAGTATCCTCCGTGCCTCGGAAAGTACGTTAAGCCGTTGGTCCCGGGTGTCATTTGTAGATATTTGACAGTCGTTAGGTAGTCAGTGGCCCAAAAAGTCTGACAACCAGTCATACCAAAGGGTATCGTATTACCCAGTACTAACTGGGTTATGAAGGTTAGATAGGCAGTCGCTCCATGTAAAATACTGATATTCAGCTGCATCCGGTTAGACTGGAAGCCGACCTAAACATAGTTGGGAAAAGGCTAGGCAGATGATGATGAGTTTAATATTTTAGTAGTGCCGTGTGTCTACCGCTATTTTCTTTCTCGGCGACTTACTAGGGAATATGTATCTTAAGCTAGATGAAGCGAAGAACTTCGCAGAGAGGCTTACAAGCCTCTCAACAGTCTTATCCAGTTGATAAAGCAACTGGATGAGAGTTCCCGAGAATCGAGCTGAGTGGCGTGCGATTGAAGAGACTTATGTCCAGCAGTGGAGTGCTGTAAGCTGATGATGTATTTCAGACGGATAGGCATTTTATTGTGAACAAGCTTTTGCCCGTTGCTTCGCTCGCCTTAATTCAACATTTGATAATCAGTTCGGGTTGTACTCTGCTTGTAATAATATAATTCAATCATGATTCGAAAGACACGTGGCGCCATCTATTATCATATGAACGTTATTGTGGTTTTCCTCGGGAATACTACATTTTTTCGAGATGAAAGGTAGGTATTTTCCGTTTCTGTACACCTGACAACATTATTTTCAAAATTTCAGGATGATCGGTTCAGTGGTTTAGGCGTGAAAACGTAATAAACACATTTACTCTCGCATTTATAATATTAGTTAAGAAGTTGGTATTCGTTTAGTGTCCTCCATTTATAGCCTGATTTACCTAATGCAATAGTAGAGCCACACGAATATGCCATGACATATGGAATGCATGACGTGAGCGATATGGCATCGCCCTCGCAGAGTTTGCACTGATTTGTATGTATGGAAGAGCCCGACACGATTGCTTGTGGACCGCCGTCCGTCAACTTGTACGGGCACACTTCGTCCTGAAATTCTTGCATTTCTATGCAAGAACCGTGTCCACGGTGACGATATGGATATCTAAAAGTAAACATAAGATACATAATCAGCACACAAAGTTCCCACTGCTGGGACATAGGATTTATCTCTGTGATATGGCTGTTATTGACAAGCAGGCCCAGCGCGGTTTTCTGTTTTAGAACATGCCGGTTTTCCCACGATGATTTTTTTCAGCGTTTATAACTAAAAGATTACTAACACGTACGATTATCATTTAGTATCCTGTTTAAGTAAAACAAAAGTTTTCAATATAAATACAGTTTCTTTAATAAGTTTTTAATAGTTTTACAAGGTTATACGTGCGTTACAAAGATGAAATTTTAAAAAGGGAGATGGTGGCAGTGTTGCCAACTTATAATACAATATTGTACACACAATGTTGCCAAAGGTAATAATTTAAAAGTATTTAGTTAAATGTTGTAAAGAGTAAATGATTACATTCTAAGTAACAGATTCGCAATATGATGATGAATAAGCTCTTGGAAAAAGTCAAGGTCTATATTTCATTTCAAATAGATTACTAGAGATTTTCAGGATACTGCTATCTATAATACTTACTAATATTATAAAGCTGAAGAGTTTGTTTGTTTGGTTGAACACGCTAATCTCAAGAACTACTGGTTCGATTTGAAAAATTATTTTAGTGTTGGATAGCCCATTTATCGAGGAAGGTTATAGGCTATAAAATTTCACGCGGACGAAGATCGCGGGCAACGGCTAGTCTGAAATATTAACACAAATTACACAGAATTTTTATTTTTACCCGTAAAAACAATGTGACATTATCACTTCCAGCAAGTAAAATGTCACATTTATCATATTTGTGGATGTCTGACATTTTCTTCTATTATTTATATTACTTAGAAGTAAGCAATACAAATATCGTTATATTTTATACGTCATCGCTAAGTGATTGACATTTGCCCTTTTGTTTCAAGTAAGTCTTAGGAACTAGAACATCACCCATTTATCTACAGTTGTTTATGTTCAAGAAGATTTTAGAAAAAGCGGTGAGATTTAGAAGAAAAATACACTCAGCATTGGGTGGCCCTAGGTTGAAGAAGAGAGGAGAGAGAAAGAGAAGGATCTTATAGCACGTGGCCAAAATCTGAACTTACGCCGCCATTTTGTTTTTCCAATCCAATGGGGATGGCAACTGTGAAACTAATGGCGCAAGCATAGCTAGTTTTAAGCATCGTTATTGGTTGAAAATCTGGTAATGTCTTTTTATATTTCAAAATACCTTGACCTCATTGGTCAGATTGTGACCCAGCTATGGTCGCGCCATCTACAATGCGCTTTTAACGGCCTTCCCCATGTAATGAAACATTTGTATACATTTTTTTTAAATTAATATTCTCATTTTATATATGTTTTCTGTTAGTTCTTACCATTTGTCTTGCCTAATTTTTTAGTTTGATTTACCAAAAGCAAGTGAGGAAATCGGCCAGTCGACCTAAAACCCTAACCAACCTAAAAAACCCTAACCTAACCTTCTTCATTTCTTTCTCCGTAACCTTTGATATTTTGAAGCCATGACGTGACTTCCGTCTTTCCACACTGGGATCGCGTGGTGGATAACGGCCCACTCCCTCTCACAGAGAGGGCCTGTGTCCCAGCAGTGGGGACGTAATAGCCGGATTATACTATACTATCAATATCTTTATGACACAAGAAAGTGGTTACAAAATTGTGTGAAGTCCCTGACTCCTGTGCTGGGAGATAGACCCGTGTTACAGCCAGTGCCCTCTCCTAAGAGGAGCAGACATATTACAGAATCTTATTCCATCAGAATAACAAAAATAAAATAAATAATAAATCTATAGAACAATAAAAGATAAATTAAAAGCGTTTAAAAATAGCCTGTAGTTTGAGAGTGTTTGCGTGTGTGTTTGTGTTTGTGTGTGAGCGTGGGTGTGTGTATGCATGTGTGTGTGGGTGGCTGAGTATGACTTAAATGATCAGGAAGGCTTTAGAGTGAAATGAGAATTTGAGAGCCTGTCATACGTTAGCATTAACGTTACGAAATGAGTAAAATAATTTTCTCTGTTTCGTCAAAGTTCAGCGACAGTAGCCATGGCTTAAGACGCTGCTTGAACTTATGCATGGTCAGTTTGTAAATTAAAAGCTTTTAGTTTATTTTGTTATACATTTGGGAGCCTACTATGCCCCATATCAATATCATTCAAAGCTAGAAGATTCTTGAAGCACTTTAAACTTCAACCAAGTTATCTGTACAGGCGGGAGAACACAGAACTAAAATAAATGTACCAAGTTTGACATTTCGATACAAATTTTCTTGACAAGCAACGCCACCTTGAACTGCAAATTTAAAGTCGTCATACACTGTCTTAAGGTTTCACGGTTTACGACTAATCTTCTTCATTCTTTAGAAGGTTAATTGTGTGAACAATAAACCATCCAAACTTATACTGTCACTTACGGGATATCTTCCGTGATTGTTCATTATTTTGAGCTCCCGATATTTCGGCGCTGTTGCAAGCGCCATGATCGGGGGTTGACTGGAGAATGCTGGTGGTCCCGCAATCATGGCGCTTGCAACAGCACTGAAATATCGGGAGCTCAAAATAATGAACAATCACGGAAGATACCCCGTAAGTGAAAGTTTAAGATTCCGTCGTCATATTATAAAGGCTTTGCAGCAAAGTTCCTGTCATTCATTGCTGTCAGAGCGTATGATATTTTATTTCTTGGCACTTTAATATCTTTTACAATCTCGGTAGAAGATCCACGATACAAGCAGCATTACGTTTAACTCCGGCTCCATGCACCAACGAGCAATTTCACGGACAATTTCATGAGATAAATTCTAAAAATTCTATTTTTAAATTTTGCTACCTTATTTGCCGTTTTCACATATTGCCCTAGAGCACTATTTTAGATTTTGACAGCACACGTTTCGGTGTTGTGTTTGATTTATTTTGTATTTGCGTCTATTTATAATGCAAGATAATGTATTTTATTACCTTCATATACAATGTTGTTGTTTTCACATTCATATATTAGCAAAAAAAAAAAAATAAATAAATAAACAGACAGAGATAATTTTAAATATACTTAGGGTAGACTATGAGCAGCTCGTGGCTAAATATTAACAGCTGTTCGGGTCGATCTTTAAATTAAGCCGTGCTTGTCTAGATTGGTCTATGGATGGGTGACCACCCATTACATACCAAGTTTCGTCCGTGCCTCGGAAAGCACGCTAAGCCGTTGGTTCCGGTTGTCATTTGTACATCTTTGACTGTCGTTACAGGTAGTCAGTGGCCCAAAAGTCTGACAACCAATTAAAACAAGGGGTATCATATTACCCAGTACTAACTGGGTTGTGGAGTCAGATAGGCACTGGCTCCATTTAAAATACTGGTATTTAGCTGCATCCGGTTAGACTGGAAGCCGACCCCAACATAGAGAGTTCAATTAACACATTGTTGTTCTAACATTGGGTACATGTTCCATACGCGATCATCATCTGCTGGCCATATGTTACAATTCAATTTTGTTCAAACGATTGTGTAATCTCTCACACCAAATCCCTCTCAGAATCAAAACAATCAATACAGTAATGAGATCCAGAATTAACTTGAAACAAACACTATTTAGTTTAATTCTGTCAAAGCATAAATAGGTACAGACGAGCCTAATTTCACGCACACATAAACATCAATAAAAATCAACATCAACAAGTATCAACACAGATACAACGATTGGTAGTGCGCTCGCGACTGTCATTTGTTTAAGATCCCTTTACGTACGTACGCGTCTATGTGTGCGTGCAACTCTCTCGGTGTTAAAACCCGGTCTTATTTCTTCGGAAAGCACAATAAGCATTTGATCCTGGCTGTCATTTTACCCAGCTGTCAAAGATCTTTGAAGCTCGAAGATAGAAAGTTTAAGAACCAGTCTTACCAAGGGGTATCGTATTACCCAGTACTAACTGAATGGTGAGGGTCAGATAGGCAGTCGCTCCGTGTAAAATACTGATCTTCCGCTGTAGGCTTAACACTGAAAACGAAATATTTACAATGTTTTGAGTTCTCGAAAAAAAAAACGAAAGAGAAATATCGAGAACTCAAAACAAATAGTAAACTGGTCGTTGATAATGTTAGTGACTATGTCAGTTTAAAAACTGGTATTGAGATGCATCCGTTTAGACCAAAAACCGTCCCCAACATAGATTCAATGAACAAATAATTGTTGTAACATTGAAGTACATGTTCCATACGCCCCCATCATCTGCTGGCCTTCTGTTACTATCTACTCCATGTTTCAGTCGATAGATCTATTTAATTAGAGCAATCTTGCCGGGCCGGTCCTAATCACTCACTCGGCAAGACAATTTATTTGGAACAAATTTTGCCACACACACTATTATCGTTAATCTTCTAGACCTGAATTCTATTTCCTTCAGTTCTTTGAAGTCATCGAACTTTATTGAACTCATTTGATATTAGATCTTACAACCGTAGTCTGGCTAGAGTATTGGAAATAGGATCTTTGAGTACTTTTACAATTATTGCTTTCAAATAAAGGGTATAACAAGATCCTTAACGAAGCCGAAAGGCACTTGTTCTCCCTGTCATTGCGATATTTTTTTTTTGTTTTGGTCTAGACCATACCTAGGATCCTTCAACTTACGGAGATATTGGGGGTCAAAGTTCCAATTTTTTCACAATATTTTTTTTTAAGTACACGTTTTTAATGTAAGATTTTTACTTTAAACACCTCCACAACCCCCGTACTGAATTCAATCCATTCATCAGCACAATGTTTTGAGTGCGTTACATTGAGTCCTACCGAAAAAAGTGATTTTTCACCCCAAAAGAAAAAGTCGTTTCCCAGCAATAATTTTCGCTGGTTACTTAGTTTGATTTACATAATGCTTGGTAGACGACTTCGTGAAGGCTCTGTTTACGCTGTATAACTACTCGTATATCAGGACGTTCTTAAGTAGTCACCTTACGTATCCTTTTAGTTGTATCCGAATAAATCTTTAAATAAGTTTTACATTTTTAAATTAGTCCTTGAATACGTTGTTTATAAAAAAAAAAATCAACACTATTCTGAAAAGCTTATCTAAAACTATTCTATAGGCAAATCTCACATAAACTTTGGAATTAATAGATCAATCAGCTAGGATAAAGTCAAGCAAAATAAGCAAAAATTCGTTTGACACATATCAATGTCTGTCAAGACGACACTCATCAGATCTCTCTCTCTCTCTCTCTCTCTCTCTCTATCTCTCTCTCATCTGTCATTATTTATGACCACGTTTTTCCCAAACGTCTATGGGACACATAGTTGACCTTGAATATTCACGAAAACATTGCCCAAAATGATTTTGAATTGAACAAAAGTATCAACATAGCTGCATTTCCTTATCAACCTAATTTGCACCTTCCACTTAACAGCTAAGTGAACGAAATCTTTGATAACGGGATCTGCAAATGAGAATCAGTTCCAATGTTCTCAGAATCGTAGTAAATGCCTATCTTTGTAAGGAAACATTTATAGTTGGTTGTGAAAGCCAATATTCTGATTGGAGTACCCTGTAAGGCTGGTTGCACACATGCGTGAAGACTTGTAGTTGACCGATAGCATCACCTGATATAAAATTCAATTCCTTTTTAAACTGACCTGGTTACTAACATTATAATTATCATTAACAGTATAAACAGGATTTTTACCATGTTTCACCTAATATGACTGTACATTCAACACGAGAAGCACAAAATTAAGTTCTGATTATATATTTGGCATTACTGCAAAAGATAACGAATCCGTTGTGCAAAAGCATTATTTTTATAGTCCGAGCCATGAGTAAAACAATAATTGTACTTCGCTTACTTCATTAATCTACACAATTCTGAAAAAAATACAAAAATCAAGCCAATTGCATGCTTTGGTCGTGCCTCATAATCGCATTACAAGGAACATCTCGACACAAATTATGTACATGGAAATAGTACATAATTATACAGAATGAATTTTCGAGTAAGCGTGGATGACAATCCGAAACTATGAGGAACAGCGAAAAATACTCAAAGACGTCTCAAGCCAGATTTCAAAATCAATATTCCTAGCCAGGAATCGAACCCGTTAATTTTCAGAAAAAACACACTTTATTATTACACCATTCGATAGTTTCGCTATTAAGGGTTAAATTCTGGGAAGTAATAACATACGACAAACGGACACACACTATACTACACACACACTAGAAACACTATACAGAACACACATATACACAGATACACATACTATACAGGGTATTTTTTTCAAGTGGGCAATTACACACCCACCCTTATTTATACCCACACAATTAGAAATATTCTAAAATAGCTGGGTATAAATTTTGGTGCTCAATAAATTATATTCTATTCTACATAATTTATTTAACACTTCAAGCACAGAAGTACAGAGGCGGATTCTACCAGTCAACCTTTGGGTGATGCAGAGACAAGCAGTGGTAGGTGTATATCTGAAAATAATTTTGAATAATAATAAGATTAACTACAAGGATATAATAAAATAATAATGGATAATAATGGTTATAATTCCAGTTGCCAACAAAAAATCAGCTGTCTCATACAGCTCATTGTTTTTTTACAACCAACGAAAGATTTTGACACTGCAGTCTTGATGTGGATTCTACCGTTTGTTTGTCTTTGCATAAAATGCTACAACTACTTGCAAATTCAATTCCTTTAGATTTCTGCTTTAAAATAACAAAAGAGAAGCGCAATATCTCGAACACTCGTATGTTAAAATGTGAACATAGTCTGCGTTTGTTTTGCAGTATATACGTTCTGTATAGAACGGTATTCATGACATTTTCTGTCCTATTTAGCTGGTACAGTACATTATATTCTATCTAAAGACCTGTCTGATACACTCAGTGGAATAGCTTGAAGGCTGTGCTATCACATTCTATTCTGCATTCGTAAATTAGTTTCCAAAAATAAAAACAAATTAATGCATGTGCATTTAAAATGAAATGCGCTGCTTATTCAACAAATGTGAGTTTTTCAATAGTTGAAAATCAACTTAATTTAAATAGCATAAGTTAAGTTTAACTTAGTAAGTATAGGGGACGAGCCTATTGCCATGTAAGCTACCCTCCTAGGCACAAATTCAGTCTCCGTGGCTGCTACTGAAAAATTCCTACTAGAAAACCCCAATAGCACATTGCCTGACCTAGGAATCGAACTCAGGACCTCAAGCTCAGCAGTCGCGCTTGCTATATCAACGTGGCAGTCTTCAATTAAATTTACACTACCTAGTATAAAAAAGATATGTATTTATATCTTCTTCTTAGCGTGTCGATGGCACTTAAAATTGGGTCGACCCAGAACTGAGCCACTAGTTTAGCGCCCTCAGTAGCGTCCAACAGTTCCTGCGATGAACAAACAACAGGACACGCAGGACACAATATTAAATGCCCCATCCACCCGTTTGTTTGTCATTTATCTGAAACAAATATTTGAATAAACTATAGTGAGTCTAGTTGCTTAGTTCGCAGATAACCTAATACCATCTTGCTTTATCTTAAAAAGAATTCTTAACAAGAATCTGTGGAGAAAATCGGATGCATATCCTTTATCTTTTGCTGATAAGAAAGTGGATGAAAGAGTATTACACTAGATGTTACTTTGTGTTTACCTGAGAAAAGGTTAAAGAAAATATATTCTTCTTTGTTTATTTTTAATGTAATTAACGTATCTGTGAGCTTTTGTTCCAAGTTTAAAAAGAACTGCCAAGTGCCAGTCGGACTCGCGCATGAAGGTTTCCGTACCATCGTAGTAGGGGAGCCCCTTTTTTTTTTCTTATTTGTATTATTTGTTGTTATAGCGGTAACATCAAAAAGATTCTGTGAAAATGTCAACTGTCTACCTATTATGGATCATGAGATACAGCCCCCTGACAAACAGAGGGGCGGACGGACGGACGGACAGCGGAGGCTTAGTAATATGGTTCCATTGGTTACCCTTTGATTACGGAAAAGAGGCTTTTAATATAAGATAGAATTTTACAGAGATCTGTTTCGTGACTTTATTCTTTAATCGCGTATGTCTTCGTGGAAATAAACTTTGTTTTGAGACCTTATATTATAAGAATTACATTTTCCTTCCATATCTAAGTAATTGACGACACAAAGGGCAGTTGAACAAGTACATTAGATAGTTAGATTATAGACCGACCGCTTTAATGAGTCCTCCGCCTTGCCCCATTAAAGGCACATTAAGCGTCTAATTTGTTTTAAAATAACCATAATTCACGTAGGTATTACGATACTAATTGAACCAATACATGATCAACATTCAGAATATTCCATTTAAATTGATACCTTCGCGAGGACTCATAAAAGCGGTCGGTCTGTAGACATGTTCAGTCGGCAAAGTGACAAACTTCCATATAAATTTTCGTTCTCTACTTAGTCTGTTTTCGAATTTTTGAATGCCTTTTTTGGGAATTTTATAGAAATTCTTAAGAAACTCTAAGGTGCAAAATTGCATATTTCTACACCCAACTCTAGGTTTAGGCTGTGCGATGTCTTTCAGTGAATTTAAGATTCTTATTATGTTGAGACTTTTCACGAGGAGCCTGTGGCTAAACAATACCGCACGCCGATCCGCCACACGGGTCGATCTTCAAGGTTAAGCTGCACTTGCCAAGGTCAGTCTGTGAATGGGTGACCATTACGTACCAAGTTTCCTCCGTGCCTCGAAAAGCACGTTAAATCGTTGGTCCCAGCTGTCATTTGAAGATCTTTTCATGTCGTTATAGGTAGTCAGTGGCTCGAAAGTCTGACAACCAGTGTCACCAAGGGGTATCGTATTACCCAGTACTAACTGGGTTGTGAAGGTCAGATAGGCAGCAGACGCTCCATGTAAAATCCTGGTATTCAGCTGTATCCGGTAAGGCTGGAAGCCGACCCCAACATATTTGTGAAAAGGCTAGGCAGATGAGGGTGTTATCTAGAAACGTTGAACGAGAATTATTGTATAAAAAATAATCTTCTATGTTAGGTTGCATTCTTCTCAGTAACTTCGCCTCCTATAAAACGATGCTCTGTTTCCACAAACGAAACTACAATACAAAGTGAAAAAAATAACATTACATTTATATTAAATTCTTTCATTCTACTTTGTAATCAAAGAAAGCAGAATTGCATTTCAATTCCTTTGAATACAGAATGAAACCTGGTACATAAAGCCATTGCATAGAGGATTAATCAACGACCATTCTTCTTGTTTGTGCGCAGAACTTACAAAGAGGTGGATATTACTTCAGGTTTCAAAGTAACAATTACTGAGACACCTAGGAAACGTTTCAAAGAACAAATTCTTGGATGAAGTGACTTGAATCTTTTGCCCGTTCAACAATAAGTGACACCTAAAGATAATTGCACTGGAATATCATCTTTCGATACTGAGCCGAGCGTTAAGAGGGAACAGGGCCTGCGAGAAATTTGAAAAATAGGTATTTGAAGAAACTATTACTGTCGCGCTGTGTCAAACCTGCGCCCGTAGAGTGCGATAGGGACAGCTGCAGCTCAGACCGATCACAAATATTTTAACGAGATGGACAATTCGTCTGAAATTTTAAGAAATAGTATGTCTAGGCTCCCATCAATAAAATTTATTTTATGCTAAAATCTTTTAGAATTTGTCGGGTAGTCGTCTAATCACAGTCGTAAAAATGGGGCATTTTTTGTCATTCTTGGAGGGTTAAATTTTTTTTACTAATTAGTTGCTGAAGAAAAGCACATAACAGTGGGACGCTTGACGCCTTGACTTTATGAAAAAATAAATGATTGAACAGGCATTATTCAGGAAGAAAAAAGAGGAATACATTTGTATGGACAATCGCAGCCCCAGTTCCCTCTTAAGACTTGTGTTTGTGAAAATAAATACTAGACTCTTCCATTTTCCTTTTAAATCAAATGTAAAGCGGTGCCGTAAAATTAAAATCCGACGCCTTCCAAGTATCAAATATCTGTATTAAAAATACCTTTGATATTTTTTTACCGAATATCTTTCCTGAAATATTTTTTTAGGTAACGAAACCAATCAAAGCCATCCCTTTTATTTTGTTACCCTTAAAAAGGATTAGTAAGTTAATGCTTACCTACATAATATATTTCGGGTTTCTTGTGGAAAACCAACACAAAAATTAATAAGTAGGTACTCCGGAGTTCAGTGACGGTCGACCACTTTTCAACCTTAACACTCTTTTTCAGGGTAAATTATCGAAATAGGAAATACAATCCGTTTATTGCCCGTGGTTCAACAGCGTAGTTCTACTAGTAGGACTGGAAGGGACGTGACGGGACGGGATGGGCTGCACGTGACGGGACGGGACGGGACGGGACGGGACGGGACGGGACGGTACGGGACAGGACAGGACGGGACGGGCCGGTTCTCGACGTGACAGGACGGGACGGGTAGTGGGACGGGCGGCTGGGTAGGGGTGGTGGGTTCTTTTCGATGGATCTTTCAATCGGACCATGGGCAAATCAAGTTCTATCAATAGTACTAAGGGCAACTTTCTTTACCCGTGATTCTATTAAAACTAAAATGAGTATATTTTCACCTCTTTACATGTAATCTTCATTGAGGAAAGTTTTCATAAAAGCTTGTCGCGTATAATCGCCTTTCTTATTTCTTCAGTACTCTGTGCATGAGTAGCTGTTTATATTAATATGGTTTTTAACTTTCAGACTTAAGGTTTACTATTCATTAAACTTGTTGAAGATTTATAAAAATAGTAGTTTCCATTGTTTCTGTCCATGCGAATGGGAAAAAAACGCATGAGAGTTAATTTCTGTTTCTTTCTTTCTTTTTCTTTTTCGTTTTTCGAGTTTTATACCACCCATGGGCCTCTGACTTGGCTTTACATGCCGTCGAGAAATATCTCTCAGGCATGCTGATTTGGTTTCCTTACGATGTTTTCCTTCAAGCAAGTGATAACCATACAACACGCACATGAATCCGAAAAATCAGAGTTTTATCTTGGATTCGAACTCGAGACCTATGACTTGGAAGTCTGACGATCACACCACTAGGCTATGACTGCTGCTGTTTTTGCAATTTCTCCTAATTAGTGAATTCATTATCGTTTTTGATTTAAGAAAAGAGGTGTCTGATGAAATGTCAAGTAATAGAGAAGTATGGAAGAAGAAGACGTATGCTGTGCTGACCCCAAATAAGAGCAAGAGAATGATGATGATGATGATGAAAAAAAATATTGTGCCCGAAACGTTTGTGTTAATCATAAACCAAAAAGTTTATCCGTTAAAAAGTCTTTATTCCACTTTGTTTGGCTCACAAAATCAACACAGATCTTATAATCACCGGGTTATCTCATTCCAAGTTAATTTCTATCCGTAACGCCTTTTAAAAAGAGTTTGCGGAAAATTAAAAGAGCCTTTTGATGTCTTGTTTTCGGGTCCGTTTTCATCCTTAATATTTATTTTTATTATTAATATTTATTTTTATTATTAATATTATTATTTTATTAAAACGGTTTAGTTTTGTAAAGATGTTATCCGATTAGGGGTTGGTGAAACGGTATTTGTGGAGAAGAATTAATTTTGTGAGCTTTTTTTTAAAGAAAATCGTATCATAAGGTCATGGACCCTAAATGCCACGAGCTACATGTGTAAGCGGCACGTGTGTTACCACAGTCGTTGTTAGTCGCATCGCTTTGGGTCGTGAGCGGGGTTTTAGCGTTGACCACAGACACATGATAATAGTAAGGTCTATGGTAACCTACATCCACCAGTTATTTTTCACCGAAAAGGCGAGGCCATTAGACGCTAAGGCTCTTTATGATCGTTATGATATTTATGCCTAATAGCATAAAGATCATAACACTATTTATAATAATAGTCCTCCTGACCGTTTTCGGTCACGGTGGCCACTCTCAGCAGAGTAAACCATCGGCGCGGAACATATAATAGTGCACAAGTGTGTGCGCAGGCACAGGTGCACTCTCTGTTCATTTACTCTCATAGTCCGATGGAACGGCAATCCGACACGACCGGAGAGAGATCACGCAGGACCAACGGCTTAACGTACTCTCCGAGGCACGGGGGTATCATACCGAAAACTTCCAAACTCCGGGCTAATTTGTAATGGAAAAAGCAAATACCACTTCTTGCCCGACTCGAGAATCAAACCTAGGACCCCACACTCAGTCAACCACGAGAGCAACGGGGCAGTTAAACCTATTTACAACACCTTAATGTACCATGTTTTAATACACATTATATTCTAGTCTTATCTATACAATCGAGCACAAATCCTGATTCTTAGGTACTAATAATTTGCTCAATCAAAACCATTTTGGAGTCAAGAAATGTAGGATTATTGATTTTTCTTGACTTAAGCATGGAACCCAAATATATTATGTACCTATTGCTTATGTTTAGCAGACCTTAATACCAATACGATTGTCTACCAAAATATTCAGCTAAAAATTTCCGCATAGCAACATACCATAATTCAAAACTAAAAAACAATCTTGCCAAGAATAAAAAGTCTGTATACATTTTATCAGCGCTTGAACTTTTGCCCGAAGACGCTTGATACATAATAATAATATGTAAATGTATTAAAATCGATGTGAAAGTTGCTGTTATGTAAAAACTTTCCCATTAGTTTTCCAAACTACCCCCACTTGAACATCTGAAAGTTTCGCCACGAGTTTTCAACCCTTTTAAGCAAGCCTAACATTTATTTTTTGGTTTTAAAACTTCAAATATTCTAGATTTGTGTCTATTTTTAGTTTTGAACTACTAGTGCCTTTCAAACGCTGCCTTGTTGGTCTAGTGGCCGCAAATGTGACTGTTGATCATGAAGTCCTTGGTTCGATTTCCATGCCATGTTATTGGGTTTTCCCATCAGGACTTTTTCAGTAACAGCTACGGAGTCTTGATTTGTGCCCGGTTGATGACGATAGGGGTCGACCCCTATTACGTGGGACTCAAAACATAGCTGGCGAAATGCGGGTGTAGTATTAGGTACAATTCTGCCTAACCTTTCGGGGATTACAGGCATGATATTAAGAATTATGTTGCGCCTTATAAATACACTCTTATTTTGTCCTCGCTTCCTTAACCACTTGGCCACGAGCTGCAAAATTATGTGGCAGAATCTTGCAACAGCTTGATAAATTATTTTTTAGAGGAAGCCACGAGATACCACAACGCGACTTGCACGCGACGGAAAGAAAATAAGACGCGTGCGCGTTTCATTTGACGCATGTCGCATCTGCAAGTACATATATTGAGATCATGAATGGGGTCTAATTTGTGTTTTCCTCTTAGTGAAGTATTGAAACTGAGTCAGCAAAATCCCATCTCTGACACTAAACGTGAGCATGTCATTATAAATTTTTATATAACGTCCCAAATCGCATGACTAATTGCCATAATACAACTCCTGTAATTGTATTTATCTACTCTATCAGGAATAACCATTTACAAACACCAATTATCTACTAAGATATCCTTTCCCCAACATGACAAACAAATGAAGTCGCTCGAATGACGAATGACGCGACAAACTCGCCGAGGGTCTGACGTGGCCTTTGATTGTTACATTCGCAACACGACGCTGTTAGCCGTTCGTGCTAATACGTATAAACTGGTGTACTGGGAAGTAGAGGGGACTGGATGTGGCTAGAAATATGGCACAAAATTTTAAAAAAAGATGGGTGTGAAAACCGTTTCACACCCATCTTTTATTTTAAATTTTGTGACCGACCTCCGTTTATTATCCACTGCAGAATTGAATGAAATTGAAATGAAATTGTTAAGATATTGTGGGCATTTGTGGGTGATTCATACTATGTAGTCCTCTATTCAAATGGCTTATTATTTTTACCGACATTATTAACCTTACAAATAATGTTTCTGTAAAGTTATCTTTGAAAGATTGCGATTTCGGATTAAATTTGTTTCGAGTGTTTGGCAGTTCTCAATACACTATACAATAGTGTGAGAACTGACATAAAAAAATTGTACCTCACTGGTACAAATTTTTTATGTGATTTTAGTTCCAGAAACCAAGTGTTTGGCAATGAGTTAATTGTCAAGCGGGCGTGAACGCATGTTATATATGATTGGTTAATTGAATTACCAACAGCCAATCACATTACTCACTTTTTGACACGCCGATGAAATTGTCCCTGGTGATTTTGTCATGAATCCCCATAACTTAGTAACCAGCAACCTACCACCAATTTTGGAAGTACCCTGTACCTTCTGTAGTTTACTAGAACATTTTGTTATTAATTTTCTTGAATAAAAAAGGCTTTGCTCTATTCCAGGCAGTAAGAAATTTTAAATTCTGAATTCCCTAAAAAAATTGTTCGCCTTCTACTGCGAATTACGAAAAAAAACTTTCATGCTAGATTGCGCCCGATGGTCATCTGAACTGTCTTACTCCTGAGCAAATACCTCTTGCAAATCCCTCGATGTTCTTCTTCTCGCCAATTCATGTATAAGCCATCCCCGCTTTCTTCTCCTCGGTCTGCCTATGTATCCCGGGTGAGGGCGTTGATGACGATGGAAACCCAAAATAAATCTTATGGTTGTAGTTGGAGATTAGACATCTCCAACTGATCCTCATCCTTTTTTTGCCGCATCGTACTTGTAGCAAGCCAAAAGTTTATTGCGTGATGGTATTTCACAGCGGCCATTTCCAGTAACTCTAGCTTCTATGTCTGCATGTAGTGCTCATTTCGCACTTACCCTTTTGACGGCCCTAAAAAGGTCGAGTTCATTTGCCGCCATCGCCATGTTGGAAGGAATGAGACCGTTTGACGGCAGATTACAGGAGCACTGTAGCATTTTCTATGTGTAAGTTGATTACTGATTGACTACGGACTACCAGGAAAGCAGAAGTGGAAAACGATCAGTCTTGCCCGTTTTCAAACATATTTTCAACGAGTCTTTCAGATATTTCGGAGGGACGTACTCGAAAGTTCGAAAGTGTGAATCGAAAAAGGTCGTTGATATTTTTTTTGTATTGTGTTTTTTCGTACACTTTGCAGGCGAGTGATTTTTGGGCCGGAAGAGCGTTTTTTGTCAGAGGTCGTGAATTTACACGCTGTTTTCAGTCAGGCGAGCCTCACTCGAATGGGTATCCAATCCATCAAGGAAGGCTGGATGGTTTTAAGCCTCCCTTTATTTTGGTTGAAAAATAATATTGCTGGCAACGTAGCAATTTCGGTGATACAATGACTTTTTTATTCTTGTTGGCTATGTGATAACAACTCCTATTGTAAGGAAAGATTAACCAATCAGGAAGTTAATGGCGAGTCTGCACAATGCTTGTCGAACTTATTTTCTAACTCTCGTCTTAGTTTGGACTTGGTTTTCCTGTTAGCTGTTCTAACTACACCTTGATGGCCAAATTGCCGCGGTGACTTGCACAAAATTAATACATGTTTCGCCAGAAAGTTCTGCCAAATTAGATTGTAGGAAACAAACTTTGTTCGCGTGAGGTTTGGTCACAGAACAAAAGATAGATGGATAGATATCTATCTATCTTACTGTGAGGAGCTTTTTCATAGTACGTATGTGAATCAAACTCAAACTCAAAGCATTTATTTCAAAAAGATCAGTTAGTTACAGGCAGTTTTGAATTGGCAAAACCCAAATTATGAAGCCATTCCAGCTACAAGGCAAAATATTTGTGAAAGGACTGATGCTGACCATTCCAAAGATGGAGAAGAATGTGCAAGAAGAATATAGGCGTTAGAAAATTTATTGTATATATTCTCAAATTATGTATTTTATATTATTATCCACCCATTACATAACGAGTTTCCTTAGTGCCTCGGAAAGCACGTCAAGCCGTTGATCTCGGCTGTCATTTGTTGATCTTTGTCAGTCGTTGAATGTAGTCAGTGACCTGAAAGTCTCACAACCAGTCTCACCAATGGGTACCGTATTACCCAGTAGTCACTAAGTTGTGGAGGTCCGATACGGAGTCGCTCCATGTAAAATAGACTGGTTAGACTAAAAGCTGACCCCAACATAGTTGGGAAAAGGCTAGGCAGATAATGATGTACTATCAAATTATCTGTAACCAAAAACCTTGTCCACCCAAGTCACTCACTCTTTACAACAATAAGCTCAAAAGCATCTCAAAATTCATATCTCTAAGCAATAACTCAAACAGTGAGCCTACTTAATACCGCCGATGTTACCCTTAACCGAACCCGATTACGTTACAAACGATTCCCAGACTCGGTGCCAAATGACCGATCTCTTCCCTTGCTCCCATTCGGCATATAGAAATGAGGTCTTAGAAAATATCCTGCAACCAAAATCCTACTCTATCTGTGACTTGTCAAGGTTGAGTTTGGAAACGGTGCTGTGAAAATATATAAGGGTTTACGTTCGTTAGGATTGACTTTACGTGTTTGGATAGATACGCACGATTCGTTTTGAGTCGTATTTACACTTGATAGTTATGGTATGGTGTTGCCGGTTTGAGTATGTTAGGTGTTTGTGTAAGGATTTTATCGGATGTAAATAAAAAATGTTTTGTAATGTTGTGACAGGTTGGGGTTTTGTTGATAGCTACCGTTTCGTTTATGTACCGGTTGGCACGGACTAAATTGAATGTTGAACTGATTAAAAATGTATTTAGGAACGTTCTACAAATGACCTCCGGGATCAACGTTTTAACGTGCTTTCCGAGGGACGAAGGAAACTCGGTCTGTACTGATGGTCACCCATCCACAGATCGATCTTGGCCAGCGCGGCTTAACCTTGAAGTTCGACTCGTGCAGCTGTTATTATGTGGCCATGAGCTAGTCTCTCTTTGACAATCGTTATAGGTAGTCAGTGGCCCGGAAGTCTGACAACCTGTCTCAGCAAGGGTACCGTATTACCCAGTACCAACTGTTTTTGTGTTCCCAGTACTAACTGGATTATGGAGGTCAGATAGGCAGTCGCTCCATGTAATATACTGGTATTCAGCTGCGTCCGGTTAGACTGCATGCCGACCCCAACATAGGGAAAAGACTAGCAGCTGAATACCACAATTTTACATGGAGGGACTGCCTATCTGACCTCCACAACCCAGTTAGTAAAGGGAACAAAAAACACAACACGCACAAACAAACACACAAATATCATACAAACAAAACAAACAAAGACAACATACAAAAAAAAAAAAACAGAAAACACGCTAAAATTGTTTAATATAACGCTAACAAACAAGATAACTCAAAAACATATTACGAAAATTCCATTAAGAAAAACGCATCTCATGAAAACTGCTTTCACGAGCACTTTATACGCTTGCACTTTAAAAATCCTACATAAAACATATTCAAACTAAAGAACACTCTAGTTTTTCATATTTTTTCAAAATAATATATGATGCAGATATGACTATCAGAATATGATTAAAGGGTTTTTTGTTGAGTAGGTAATGCTTCAATGTGTTTGAGAAAATTCTAAAAAATATTAAGAGTTTGATTTGTATAATTCTATTCTTCCATTCTCTGTTTTATTTTACTTTCTGACCGCCAAAAGGAAGAGCTTATCTTATTTCCAACGTTGTTGTCGTTTTGTTAAGACTAGCCGTCGTCGTGACCGAAACTCACTCCGGTTTTGGTTACTATTACCGACTTAACAATGAGAATCATATCGTCAAGGAGGACTTATAGGTAGTCAGTGGCCCGAAGTCTGACAACCGGTGTCACCAAAGAGTATCGTACTAACTGGGTTGTGGAGTTTAGATAGGCAGTCACTCCATGTGAAATATTCAGCTGCATCCGGTTAGATTGGAAGCCGACCCCAAGACAGTTAGGAAAAAAACTGGGCAGATGATGAAAACAACGAGATCATGATCAAAAATAGGCATACTTTCTTGACCTTTGGCTTCAGAGAAACTTCAAAACTTACATTTTCTGCTAAAACAACTCGAGCAGAAATGACTAACTTTTGTAAAATTCAGAATTTCAAGTACTTAAAATATCTAAAGAACACAGATGTCCTAAACTAATCTGCTAACAACTGAATCATCCGTCAGATGCTACTATTTTTGTGCTAAATCCTGTTATAATTTGTACAATACTCTTAGTAGAGGATTATTACAATTGAATTATTTTAATGAGATTAAAAATATTTTAATTTTCGTAAGGCCGCATTTTTTTTAATAATTGTGTCTTTTTAGTAACAGTAACGGTTAGACTGGAAGCTGACCCCAACAAAGTTAGTAAAAGGCTAGGTACATCATGATCAATCTTAGGAGTCTCTTATTAGATTACTTTCTATCATCATCATCTGCCTGGCCTTTTCCCAATTATGTTGGGGTCGGCTTCCAGTCTAACCGGATGCAGCTGAATATCAGTATTTTACATGGAGAAACTGCCTATCTGACCTCCACAACCCAGTTAGTACTAAGGAATACGAGACCCCTTGATGTGACTGGTTGTTAGACTTTTTGGGCGACTGACTACCTAACGGCTGTCAAAGATCTACAAAAGACACCCGGGACCAACGGCTTAACGTGCTTTCCGAGGCACGGACGAAACTCGGTATGTAATCGGTCACCCATCCACAGACCAACCTAGGTTAACACGGCTTAACTTAAAGATCGACCCGAGCGGCGGTTAGCACGGCTTAACTTAAAGATCGACCCGAGCGGCTGTTATTATTTAGCCACGAGCTCCTCTTATTAGATTACTTTCAAATACGCTCAGAATGAAATGTTTATCTTCTATCAGTAATTTCTCAGCCAAGACCAGTCGTCGCCAGTCGTAGTCTAGTTCTCTAATTTCCTTCGGGAAATTATGTTAGGGTGGTTGATTTTCCGGGGCTGCGGGACTGTTCGAAAGAGATACCGTGGCCCTGGAACACAAAGGGTAAAGAAGGAACATGTATGGGTTTTAGTCAGTACAAGTCTGACACTCCTTTCCGCTCCGCCCAGAGTGGGTGGGCATTAGATAATTTCCTATCATACATATAAAAAGGGTGGTTGATTCACCAATACTTGGCGGCATCTCTTTACTTTTCTACTAACAAACACAATGTTCAAAAGAATTGATCACGGTTTACAGGGGTATTTAAAATCAGCAGTTCATCCAAGCGTTATTTCATCTAGAATGTTCGCTGAAGCAGACGACAGGCGGATTAACTTCTAACAGCTCCTGTTAATTACAGCCCAATGATTTTTATGTTCTAAAGAGGTTATATTAAAGTTGATTACAAAAATGGTGTGGTAAAAAGCTTATCATTTTGCATCTTGTCAAAGTTTATCATATTACATAGTCATAATAATTTGTAAGGTAAGTCCACATTATCATAATTAAAAAGCAGTGATAGCCTAGTACTGTGACCGTCGGACCAAATCATAGGTCTCAAGTTCGAACCCAAGACGTCTGATTTTGGGACGTCAGAGGGAAAGAACCTCACGTCCCAGCCGCCGCGGGAGACGCCCTGGGCGTCGGGGGTCACGTCGTGGCTCCCGGCCACCGTAGCCGCGGGCCTGTGGAGGGCGAGTTATGGGCTAGCTCGCCGTCCGGTCGTCTTATGACGACAGGCCGTATCGACGGCGCTTTCGTGTTCCACGCGCTCCTCGAAGAGATGTCAGCAACCAAGTAGGGGACCGCATGGGCCGATGCCTGCCAGGGCTGCGGGACTGTTCGAAAGAGATACCGTGGCCCTGGAACACAAAGGGCAAAGAAGGAACATGGATGGGTTTTAGTCAGTACAAGTCTGACACTCCCTTCCGCTCCGCCCAGATCATTTGATGATTCCCATCAGAAAAAAAAAAAAAAAACGACGTCCGATTTTTGGGTCCGTGCCCACTCGACCCGTTTAGACTCTATATATTCTAAATTTTTAATAAAATGGTGTGAATGTGACGTGCTTAGTTGCTAAAATTTAGAAGCACGACTGCGTTACTGTGTTCCACGAAAATTGACAAAGCTCAAACCCTCAAAAAATTTACTTAAACAGTCACTAGAGAATTCTCATGTTAAATATATAAAAGAAAAACAAATCCTGAACGTCAAACAAAATCTCAGCCAAAAGATGTGTTCAAAAACGTAAATAAACGACTCTATTCATCTTTTAATTAAACAGTGCCCCAGAGACTTCGCGATGAGTAAATCTTGCAACAAATAGTTTTGCGGACCGTACCGAGCTTTGCTGTCTTAATTGAAGCGTATCAAAATTGTATGATAATTTTTGAGATGCAAAGACGTAGTCGTTGAGAGGAATGAAATAGAAAATATACAGATGGAGACTAATTTTGAATTTTATTTTAATTTTAATGTTTTTTTTTTCTTGGGATGTTTCAGGTCATTTTAACTCTTTTGCCGCTGTCCCAATTTATATCAAGTCGGCGCATTAGTCTTTTTCTTACATACTTCTCTATTACATGACTGTCTTGTTGGTCGTAATCGCCACTGCTGAGCTCATGAGGTCCTGGGTTCGATTCGCGGGTTGGACAAAGTGTTATTGTAAGTGTTTTCCCATCTCATCGGTCGATGGCAATAGGCTCGCCCCCTATTACATGGGACTTAAACGTAACTGGCGAAATGTGGGTGTACTATTAAGTAATCCTCTGCATAAACCCTCTGGGGATTACTATTGTCTCTATTACCTAGTCGTTCTCTTAGTAGTCACCCCCTTTCAAGCCACACGGTTCATTATCAATAACAATAATGAAAAAAACAAAATGAAGAATTAATGTAGTAGTGACCATCGTCATCTGCCTAGCCTTTTCCCAACTATGTTGGGGTCGGCTTCCAGTCTAACTGGATGCAGCTGAATACCAGTATTTTACATGGAGCGACTGCCTATCTGACCTCCACAACCCAGTTATTACTGGGTAATACGATACCCCTTGGTAAGACTGGTTGTCAGATTTTTTGGGCCACTGACTATCTAACGACTGTCAAAGATTCACAAATGACACCCGGGACCAACGGCTTAACGTGCTTTCCGAGGCACGGATGAAACTCGGTATGTAATGGGTGGTCACCCATCCACAGACCAACCTAGGCAAGCACGGCTTAACCTAAAGATCGATCCGAGCAGCTGTTATTATTAAGCCACGAGCTCCTCCTAATGTAGTACTGACCATGATCATTTTAAATCTTATATCACACAATTAATTTATGGTTTCTTTGGTCTTCCCCTGCCATCTAATTTCATACTTGAAACCTCCTAACTCCCAGTCTTACTTCATTCCTCCTCATCTGATGCCATACCATGCTAGCCGATTTTCATACAGCTTTTCAATCACCAGTGCTATACACACATCTATACTATTATTATAATGCTGAAGAGTTTGTTTGTTTGGTTGAACGCGCTAATCTCAGGAACTACTGGTTCGATTTGCAAAATTATTTTAGTGTTGGATAGCCCATTTATCGATGAAGGCTATAGGCTATAAAATTTTACACGGACGAAGGTCGCGGTCAACAGCTAGTTTCTAATAATACCCTTAAGAAGTCTTCAATTTAGATCGTTTTAAAAAAATATCTTTAATAAAAACCAATTTTTTTTTTTTCATTTAGTTTCATAATTTTCATCAGTATTTAAACATCCCTCTTTCAATTCACCCCATTGTATTCATCGCACCCTTCCAAAATGTTAATCCTTCATTAATTATTTAAAATATTTCCTTAATCCTGAGACAAACACTTCAATTAATAGTCGAGTGAGTTTACAGGATTAGACTGGAAACTCCCGAAACGGGGGATTTCAGGAGATTAGGAAGAACCCTGAGACAACATGGAATTACCACTGTAAGGCGCTGGCCAAATCTGTTCGAGACAACAGATTCGCTTAAGCGATATTGATATTCTGATAAATTTTATTTAATTGAGGAAAATGTGTTCATTGGGAGGAATTTTCCTGTTTTTTTTTTTCTGATTAGGTAATAAGTTTATTTTTATAACTAGTAGACGGGATATTTACCATGTTTATTGTTTTCTTTGAGTTCCCGATATAGAACCGTTGGGTAGACCGATTTGTCTGCTCATAAACACCCACCCGCAATAACTTCAGTTTATCCGTGATCATGGTGCTTGCAGCAGCGCCGAAATATCGGGAACTTAAAGAAAACAATAAACATGGTAAATATCCCGTCTTCTAGTTATAATAATGTTAGTGGCCATGAGAGTTTAAAATCTAATAAGTTTATTGGTTGGTGATTGAATTTATAAAAACCGTTATTATTCCCTTACTTTTGTAATTTGATTACTTAAGGCGAGGTTATCCAGATAAACGTCGTTTTGTATTGTGCTTTATTCCTATATAGCACGGATTTAAATTCTGAAAAAAATATATTACATATTTCACACTTCGATCTAGATATTTCGGCACAGCGATACACGATTACAAAAGTACAGTAGGTACCTAATAGGGAACGTAGTCAGAAGGTATGAGATAAGAGTTACGCATTAGAAAGAGAGGCAGCTTCTAGGAGAATATAACTGTAGATAATTAGCGCTGCGCGGCCTGAATTGAACTTTATTGTGTCGTTGCAGAAGTCGCTATTTATAAATTTCGGTAACTTTGGAATGGGCAACTACAGTTTCACAGTTATTATGCCTTTTGAATGGGACTGTAGCTTCATTTTATTATCTTTTTTTCGACAATATTATTCAAAACTGCCTGTAACTGGCCTACTAAAATCAAAACATTTATTCCAATAATTTTTTTTTGTAAGGAGTTCTAAAAAAGATTTGTAGGGAGCCCGGTAACCCGAAGATTATCGAGTTCGACATGGGCAGAAAAAGAAAGTATGTAGGGGAGAACGAGATAGAATGAGTAATGGTCGATATCGTATTTTGTACGCATGACGACCGATCAAGCTGTACAAAACCAGTTTATGCGGATCTCTCATTGTATAGGAAATCTATACAATGCGAGGCCAATTTATACTGGAAATGACAGCTTCATGTGCCGCCGTGTGTACCTATTAGTTTTTTTATTTTGTTGACTTATTTACATATTAAAGATGAATACACTTTAATTTTTTTTATTTTACTTCCTCTGCATTTAATGCTTTACTTTTTTCGGTTTTTTCGTCATGGGTGTCATTTTCAAGGTTTTCGGGGTCGCTGATAACGAAAATTAGGTCAAAATGAAAATCCAAGATGGCGCCGACGAAAATTTTCGGTTTTTCGTCATGGGTGTCATTTTCATGGTCGCTGATAATGAAAATGAGGTCAAAATTAAAATTCAAGATGGCGCCAATGAAAATTTTCGGTTTTGTCGTCATGGGTATCATTTTCGTGCTTTTCGGGGTCGTTAATAACGAAAATGAGGTCAAAATGAAAATCCAAGATGGCGCCGACGAAAATTTTCGGTTTTTCGTCATGGGTGTCATTTTCATGGTCGCTGATAATGAAAATGAGGTCAAAATTAAAATTCAAGATGGCGCCAATGAAAATTTTCGGTTTTGTCGTCATGGGTGTCATTTTCATGGTTTCGGGGCCGCTGATAACGAAAATGAGGACAAAATGAAAATCCAAGATGGCGCCGACAAAAATTTTTGGTTTTGTCGTCATGGGTGTCATTTTCATGGTTTTCGGGGCCGCTGATAACGAAAATGAGGACAAAATGAAAATCCAAGGTGGCGCCGACAAAAATTTTTGGTTTTGTCGTCATGGGTGTCATTTTCATGGTTTTCGGGGCCGCTGATAACGAAAATGAGGACAAAATGAAAATCCAAGGTGGCGCCGACAAAAATTTTTGGTTTTGTCGTCATGGGTATCATTTTCGTGCTTTTCGGGGTCGTTAATAACGAAAATGAGGTCAAAATGAAAATCCATGATGGCGCCGATGAAAATTTTCGGTTTTTCGTCATGGGTGTAATTTTCATGGTTTTTGGGGTCGCTGATAACGAAAATGAGGACAAAATTAAAATTCAAGATGGCGCCAATAAAAATTTTCAGTTTTGTCGTCATAGGTGTTATTTTCGTGCTTTTCGGGGTCGCTGATAACAAAAATGAGGCCAAAATGAAAATCCAACATGGCGCTGACGAAAATTTTCTGTTTTTTTTCGTCATGGGTGTCGGTTTCGTTGTTTTTAGGGTCGCTGATAACGAAAATGAGGACAAAATGAAAATCCAAGATGGCGCCGACGAAAATTTTTTTTTCATCGACCCCGTAAACCATGAAAATGACACCCATGACGAAAAATCCAAAAATTTTCGTCGGCGCCATCTTGGATTTTCTTTTTGACCTAATTTTCGTTATTAGCGACCCCGAAAACCATGAAAAAGACACCCATGACGACAAAGCTGAAAATTTTAATTGGCGCCATCTTGAATTTTAATTTTGACCTAATTTTCGTTATTAGCGACCCCGAAAACCATGAAAATGACACCCATGACGAAAAAACAGAAAATTTTCGTCGGCAGCATCATGGATTTTCATTTTGTACTCATTTTCGTTATCAGCGACCCCGAAAACCACAAAAATGACACCCATGACGACAAAGCTAAAATTTTCATTGGCGCCATCTTGAATTTTAATTTTGGCCTAATTTTAGTTATCAGCGACCCCAAAAACCACGAAAACGAAACCCATGACAACAAAACCGAAAAAAAAGTAAAGCATAAATTTTTTTTTAAACCGAATGGCGCGTGGCGTTTAGTTTTAAATCATACCCGTATTCATGATCTTAGTGTCAGTCAGATTTTAAATTCACCTTATTCACAAAAATAAATAAGTATACTTTCTTATTTTTAATTATATCTACTTATTTTATTTGTTAGTAATTAGGTTCACGTTCATAGAATACGTAGGTTCCTAATCTATCTATAACCAATACTTTCTAGAAAAATAAAACAAAGTGAACTTATACATATCAATTTAAGTCGTTTTACTGCATCGCTCTACCCTGTAACGCAACTTAGTACCTATCCGAGTTCGTGAACTCATGACCAGTGCGCTAAGCGCCCGCGTTTTCGCGCCGCGTAATTTGTTACGTATCGCCTCTCCGTGCGGGGGCTGGGGTAAGCGATTGATGCATACGGCGCTCGGGGTAACCTCGCCTTAATTTTGAAACGCACCTCTGATTTTTCAGTTTCATGTGCATGTTGCATAATTATCACTTGCTTCGGTATTCTTCTTCTTCGTATCGCTGGCACGACAAATTTTATCTTAAGGAAACCAGAATAGTCCGTCGATGGGTTTTTCTTTCTTTATCGTGTGGTTAGTGGTTAACCTGGTCAGAGTTTTTATGCCTCCCATGGGCCTCTGACACGGCTTTAAATACCGTCGAGAAATATCTCTCAGGCATGCTGGTTTCATCACTATGTTTCACTTCACCGTAACAAGTGATAATTATACAATACGCACATGAACCCGAAAAATCAGAGGTGCATGTCTTGGGTTCGAACTAGAGACCTATGACTTGGCAGTTCGACGGTGACACTACTCGACTATCACTGGTTTACTTAACATAGTTGGGAAAAGGCTAGGCTGATGACGTACCGATGTTTTCAATATACCCGTTTATAAAACTTAAGAACACGCATTCTGTGATGTTCACGTCACTATTCAAACACCTACGGAGAGCTACATACTCCAATACACGGAACTCAAAAAAACCAAAATGCAAAAAGTAAAATGAACCTTATTTCTTGATAGCTAACCCTTAGGCTCACCTGAAGAGGTTAACATAATCTACGGTTAACAGTCTGCTATCTTACAATCCGTCGGTTAGCGGCCGAACAAGAGATAAGGCTGTACGAGGCAGTAATTAAACGTATCTCTTTAGTAGTGTACATCGTTAGCCCTCGCTAATGTTAGTGGTATATTAGCCCTTTAGTGAAGGGGTAAGGGTGTTTGTGGGGTAAAATTGAAATAGCAAAAAAATACTTGTTTTTGCCAAAGATGCTTTATTGCCAAAGTAATTCAAATATTTACGAGCGATAGACGAGACAAGACGAAGAAAATCGTAATCCAATACTTGTTATTACTGCTTAGTAACAAATCGGTCTGTCTAATGTCACACGCCCGCTTGTCAGGTAGCATTCGTATGTCAAAATAGAAAATTTTCGGGATCAAAATTTTTGTATTTATAATTTTTGACTTTATTCTCTGTGTCCGCTCTATAACTCTTCTAAATCTCTTTGTTTATTGCTAATCTCGGTGCAGACTAGCTCATCATCCCAGAAGATATTATAGTTTCAATACAAATGGCGCGGTTGGCGCAGTGACCAAGCGATTGCCTGCTGAGCTGCTTGTGGTTTGATTCCTGCAAGGAACAAATATTTGTATGGCCTACAGATACTTGTTACGGGTATGGCTGTTGTATGTGAGTTTAAATGTTAGTAAACGCACCCACGATACAGGATTAATTCCTACACCGGTTAAGCTTTTTAAAAAAAAAAAAACACATGTAGGTACAAACTCTCTTGAATTCCAGTCATAGAAGGGCTGGGAATACGACACTATAGTGGAGGAACCTCCTTGGGAGTATCACACCACAAACTGCCAAAATTCTTTGTGCTGCTGAGAAATTCCTGCTACAAATACCTAGTGACACTTTGACCTCACGCTCAACAAAAGTTGCGATTATATCCACATTACATAGTTGCTGTTACTGTTAGCCTGTGACATCCCACTGCAGGGCAAAGACCTCTCCCCATGACTTCCAATATCTTAAAACTAGGACCAACGTGGACCACTGGTCGTTGGTTCTGTTCTGCTCGTTGCGCCGTCTCCTGCGAGGCCTACCTTGTCAACTTCTGGCTACACATCGAAGTTATTTTGGCCCACAGCTCGCTGGGTATACGGCAGACATGGCCAGCCCAGTCCCACTTCAGCTTAGCGGCTTTTTGAACAACGTTAGTAATTTGTGTTTTGGAGCGCAGTGTAGTGCTGCGTACAGTCACGAGCACCAATATGTAAACACTTAACAACTTTTAAAAGTGTTTTTCTCCTACTGTTCAGAATAAAATTTCATGTTGTTACGAACATAGTATTCCGGAACTCATATATTTATGAAAAAGATCCTATCTCCAAGATACAATTGTTATTTCTCGCGAAAATTGCTTTTAAATTTAGGAAAGTGTATACATATTGGTGCTCGTGACTGTAATTGGTAGCTTATTTTGACGCCTAGATGTGCTCCATTGCATACGATACAATTTTACTGCAAACAAATATTTAGTATACAAATACAATAAACGAGAAACTAGACAATAGTCTCAAAGGTAATTTTCAGAATGTAGTCACAAATCCTTGCAATTTTGCTCACATACAAACATTTGTTTATTTTATATGAGTGCAGGGTAACGAAGATGTTTCTCTCGGTTTACGACCCAAGATTCTTGGTCGGTCATTTGAGGAATGTAGAATATTTCACTGGCATTTTGTTTCTCAGAATTATATTAGACATTTTCCGCATCATGTTTAGCAACGGGCTAAAGGGTACGATTACCGTGTAATAAATGAATAGGGTTGACATGGTAAATTGTTATGCGCTTTCAGTTAAATATATATCTTAGACTGGCTCGTGGTCTAGTCGTCACAAGCGCGACTGCTAAGCATGAGGTCCTGGGTTCGATTCCCACGCCGGGCTGTGTTATTGGAGTTTTCCATCAGGAATTTCTCAGTAGCAGACACGGAGTCTGGATTTTTGCTCGGTTGATGGCTATAGGCTTGCCCTCTATTGCTAGTATATGGGACTTAAACATAACTGGCGAAATGTGGGTGTAGGTACTATTAGGTACGTCTTTACCTAACCCTAACTCCCGTGGCTGCTATTGAGAAATTCATGATGGCAAAACCCAATATCATTTTGTCCTACAGTCGCGCTTTCGATCATTCGACCAACGAGGCAGTCCTAATTGGTTTTACTCATAAGAATATTGATAAAGTAGGTGATACTTACAACGAAAACTATTCTGTCTCGATATTCTTATCAAGACCTCAACCTTTTTCTTAAAGACCTTACTTAGGTAAAATTACCAAAAAAATGCTAATTCCCGGCCTCACTCACGAAACTTGTGAAATATCTACCAAAGTTCGTCGTACGCGCAATAAATTTACAATACCATTAAACTTCCTCCTCACTTGCTGTACAGTTTCAACAGTGATCTATTTAATAATTATAATGCTTAACTTATTCTACAAATTTTGTTAACCAAAACCAGGATACACTTGCACTTATTCTAAATGCCCTTACTCTTTAACGTTAACGTTATAAGATCGTTTATTCCTTGGCGGTGGTCTGGTTCGTCTGCAAAGTTATCTTGGTAAAACCTGGTGGAAGAGACAAGTCTGAAATTACACGTTTCTCCAAGTTTATTAGTTAGAGTGTTCAGATGGGGAGTTTTAATCGAACCTCTCACCTGGGTCTATTGACTTTCCACTTAATTTTGATTGGCTCAGAACAAGTATCGCGTAACCATTATCTTGGTATAACCTTGAAACCTGCCATCGCTATAATATACGGGGTGTAAACGGACTCTTCACGAAGCCGTCAACCAAGCATTAGGTATGTACATCTAAGTAACTTTACGCAAAAAAATTTGCTGGGAATTTTTTTTTTAGTGAAAATTCACGTTTTACGGTAAGACTCAATGTAATGCACTCAAAACATTGTGCTGATGGATGGATTTAATAGTACGGGGTCGTGGTGGTGTTTAAACCTCCGACCGAGTACGAGTACGACGAGTAAAGATATTAAAAAAAAAACTTGTGTAAAAGTTGGAACTTTGACCCCCAATATCTCCGTAACTAGAAGGTTCCCAGGTATGGTCTAGAACAATGAAAGGGTCGCAATGACGGGGGGCAATCTTCTTTTTATACATTTTACACAACAATTTACTTCAGAAAAAAAGAACCCTTAAGACGACGTTATTTTAGCGCCAAATGATCCATGTATCACTAATCTATTTGTTTTTCTGCTGGTGGATTAAAATGGTGCATACTCTAGAGATTTTCCCGTAAACGGTAGGTTCGGCAAAAGCGTACCCACACCTTGATTTGACTTCTCAAAAATTCTTCTATAAGGTGTAATCTTCTTGTATATAAAAATCTCGTGTCACGGTGTTTGTGGTCGCACTCCTCCGAAACGGCGCGACCGATTTTTATGATTTTTTTAATGTTAATTTGGTAGTAAATTATATTTCACACTGCTAGGTTATCAAATTCTAAATTAACGCGAGCGAAGCCGCGGGGAAAAGCTAGTTTTATATTATTTTCACTCGGTCGAAGTCTTTCCAAAGAGTACGTTTTCATCTTAACCACGTAGATCGGTAAATATGTGAGTAGTTACATTTCATCCTTAAGCTACTTCTTTCTTTATCGTGTGGTTAGTGGCTGACCTGGTGTCGGAGTTTTTATGCCGCCCATGGGCCTCTGACTAGGCTTTACAAATATTTCCCAGGCATGCTGGTTTCCTCACGATGTTTGCCTTCACCGAAGCAAGTGATAATTATACAAAACGCACATGAATCCGAAAAATCAGAAGTGCGTGCCTTGGGTTCGAACTCGAGACCTATGACTTGGCAGTCCGACGGCCACACCAATAGGCTACCACTGCTATCTTATGCTACTAAACTTAATAACTTCTAAAATCGAAATAACAACAGCACAAAATCTATACTATAACAAGAATAAAATCAATAAACAAAGATTCAATAAATTAGTATAAGTCTCGATAACTGTACCAAGTTTGATACTTTAAGATAACACTCGATAAAGTATTGATGCAAATTAATTCAGTCCTGAGTTGAATATTAACAAGCTGGTATAGAAAGTGTATAGTTTATATACGTACACAGTTTTCTGCAAAATTCTTACTAGACGGTTCGACCTGACAGGGTGTAAGGGACAGCCCTCCACAAACTGATGGGGTGATTTCAGTATATCATACTGAGATGATCGGTACAAGAAATTATTTCAGGAATGTTATGGCAATCCAATAAATTTGATTAGTTTTATTTCCTCATACGCAATGTATCGTTACCGTGGCAAAACGCACGTAGCGAACGGCAAGTGCGACGACGAGTTCGATGAGCTCTGTAGCTAGGTAAGAAGTGAACAGCTGATTTCAAGCGTCGTTACGGTATTTCAACATCCATTGTTGGATTTTTAATTTTAGTCGTATTATTTACATACATGTACAGGGAATGTAATTTTACATTGAAATAAAGGAATAGTAACAGAAAAAATAAAGAATCCGGAGAAAAAATCCAGTGGAATATGATTCAAAATAAGGAGCTGAATGCACCCTGTCAGTTTTTGGAGGGCTGTCCCTTACACCTTGTATAGGTGAGTTTCAAAACTTTATCATACTGCGGGCAAGAACTGTCGTGTATGTGGTTTAGTTGCGATGACCGTGTTCAGTTACAACGGGTACAAAAGTACCCTTAACGAAGCCGAAATGCACTTGTTCTCCCCATCATTGCGATATTTTTTTTGTTCTTGAGCGTACCTGGGAACTTTCTAGTTACGGAAATATTGGCAGTCAAAGTTCCAACATTTTCACAAGTTTATTTTTTAAATACGTGTTTTTAATGTTATAACTTTAATCTAAATACTTCCACGACCACCGTACTATTGAATGAATCCATTAGCACAATGTTTTCAGTGCGTTACATTGAATCCTACCATAAAACGTGATTTTTCCCCCCAAAAAAGATGTCCTTTCCCAGCAGTAATTTTTGAGTAGAGTTACTTAGTTTGATGTACAGAATGCTTGCTTGACGGATATGTGAAGGGTCTGTTTACACCTTATATTACGGCATTCACTAAGCCAACTCTTCGTCCACCTAGCTTGTAGCAATGTATCAATGCGGTACCGCCTGACGCAGGACCTCACCGGACACGGTTGTTTCGGGAGGTTCCTGCACCGAATCGGGCGGAAAGAAACGCCCGGATGTTTCCACTGCGAGGATCGTTCAGAGGACACGGTGGAGCACACCGTGGAGGTCTGCCCCGCTTGGGCGGAGCACCGCCGTGTCCTCGTAGCGGCGATTGGCGGCAGCGATCTCTCGCGGCCGGCCCTGATTCAAGCCATGGTCCGGAGCGAGAGGGAATGGGAAGCCGTCACCTCCTTCTGCGAAGCAGTCATGCTAGCGAAGGAGGTGGCGGGACGTGAGAGGGAAAGAACCTCACGTTCCAGCCGCCGCAGGAGACACCCTGGGCGTCGGGGGTCACGTGGTGGCTCCACGCGCGCCCTTAAAGAGATATCAGCAACCAAGTAGGGGTCCGCATGGGCCGATGCCTGCCAGGGCTGCGGGACTGTTCGAAAGAGATACCGTGGCCCTGGAACACAAAGGGCAAAGAATAATATACGAAATAATAAATAACATATTATAATAGATTTTGAGCTTATAAAAAAACCGGCCAAGTGCGAGTTGGTATCGCGCACCAAGAGCTCCGTATAAACTTGTGGGTATTTTGTAATTAAACTACATGTTAGTTTGCTTCTTGCCAAATTTTATAATTCTAGGTCAACAGGAAGTACTTATAGGTTTTGATTCCCTTGTGAAATCACAAAGTATGCGACATAAACGGTCTTATCTTTTGATCGCGTTGACTTATAAGTTTGATTTTTTCATTGCTCTAAGAGGTAACAAACTTGAGTATTTGATATTAATTTCACCTCCACGCGTTTTTGAAACAAAGGGTCTTGACAGACGGACAGACTCAAGGGTTCCGTTTTTGCCGACTGAGCTACGGAACCCTAAAAATGGAAACACGTGCAGACAAGCGATTTCTTTTCTCGTTTTATAGCCAGCCTACACGTGTCTAAACAATTGCTAAAGACACTACCTTGAACCGTAAATGAAAAAGTACCTAAGTATCGAATACGGAAAAGATTATTAACTTAATAACTATGGTTCTTTGCTTTGTTTTTCTTATGTATGTATTAGACAACTTTGGACGTTTTTCAAAGGAAAGCCAAATTAAAAAAAAACTATTTACTTTTCTAGTAATCAGGGCGCGGTCATAACCTACTCCGTAGGCTTCCACGTGGGCCCAGTGCGTGTTGATGGATGTCACATGCCTTCGAATTTTTAGCTCATAGCATTTTCCTCACGATATTTTCCTTCAGCGTTTTGAGAGCAGTGGTGGATGTAGTGATGAAATGAACTACACAAAGTAGAGTGCCTGACTGCCTTCGAACCTACGACCTAAAACTCGGTAAGTCGCTGTCTTTTCCACTGGGCCACCACTGCCCACTAAGTACAGTGACGCCAAATAGGGCGATTTAAGTATTTAAGATTATCATCCCACCCGCTCGTCTGCACAAAATAATCTGCTAACTAACTTGGCACTAGGCAACCACGACTGTTTCTTGTTCAAAACTTAGTGGTACACAGTTCTGACAGAATTAAACCCCAGTTACCGACTCTAGATACAATTACAGCTTCTATTCTAGTAGCTTTACATCAGGTGAAATTATTCTAACTTTAATGTAAGCCGAAATTCGTCTTCGTGCAGGTAATATGTGGGTTTGTTCGACAATAAATTTGAGTTCGATTTGAATACTGGGCGTAGACCCCTAATTAACTAATTGGTTTTATTTTGAAGTCGGATTTCGTCGCGCTTGCGTCGCTACGCATCCTCGCTCCACCTCGCCTCGCCTCGCACATCTCTGGTGAAAACGCTCACACCGTTTCACAGCCTCGCTCCGCCTCACCTCGCCTCGCACATCTCTGGTGGAAACGCTCACACCGTTTCACAGCCTCGCTCCGCCTCACCTCGCCTCGTGCAGCTCTGGTGAAAACGCTCACACCGTTTCAAAGCCTCGTTCCACCTCGCCTCGCCTCGCACATCTCTGGTGAAAACGCTCACACCGTTTCACAGCGGTGGAACCGCAGCCTTAGTGCCTTATTTTTATTCTGGTTTCTAAGCTCCGGCCCCCCGTGAAACTTGTATGACCCATACACACAATTCAGTGTAGCCTGTAATTAGCAGTCATTACAATTCATTTAAAGATTCATGCGCGAATATTATCTGAACCTAGATATCTGTGACACCAGTACTAATCACTCAAGCTTTGAGCTAGTTATGTGTGTAGGTGCTAATGTGTGCGGGTTACCACAATAGCTCAATAGAGCATGTTCGACTGACCTCCACTTAACCGACGGTTAGCCTTAGCCGTTCGACTTAATAGGGGTTAGATCAAATACATTCAAATATTTACGAACGATACCTGAGGCGAGGTGAAGAAAATCGCTCTGTCAAATGTCATTTAATTGAATGAAAATATTCCTAATGTCCTTCCTTAGGCCGCCTAAGCTGTCACTTCTTTTCTTATTCTAATTTGAACCTTATTGTTTATTTCCTTTTTCTTTACAACGTGCCAGAGTTAATTCCTAAATGACCACAAAGGTTAAGGTCCCTAAAGTACTATGTAGCTTATGACTATAGAGGCAAAGCTGGAATGTCTCGTGTTCCTTAATTTTACTGATACTAAATAAATAGGCCAACCCAAAGGGTATACCCATATACGACCCCTTAGGGTCGGCCTATTTATTTAGTATCTTTTGGCATGATTGCATTGATTGAATAATTTATAACAAGAAGTTTACCAATTTCCATGAATATAAGAAGTTATATTTCTCTGCCGAATGAACACCTAATACGTTATGACCTTCTACCGAAAGTACTCACCCGTTATATTCTCCAAAGCTTTACTTAGCCCACGCAACAGCAAAATTTTAAGCTTCTACTTAACATGTCAAAGTCCACAGTTAAACCAATTTTCCTCCAAAAAGTTCTTACAACACCTATTTGCGTTCGTAATTAAATTTCTGCGACCCATCGGGCACCGAATTATTAATTTTATTTTTATCACAATTTTACGAAACTTTCTAAATCCCTTAAGAGATCCATTATTATAATGGAGTTTGTTACTAATTCACACGCTTTGAGAATAGAAACATCTCGCTAGGATCACTAGTAATTGGTTTATAATATTTTTCGTTCAGTAAGGGTCTTATCGTCACACAGTGGGTGCCTGAAGATGGCCGTCGTAACCGAGGCAGGCCCAAGAATTGCTGGCGTGACGATCTGGACTCATTCTTAACGGATTGGTCGGAGAGGGCAAATTGTGTAGACAGAATTGGAAAGCCATGGCGGATGCCTTTGCCCAGCAGTGGGACAAAGCAGGCTGATATCAAAAAAGACCTTATCACATTGGCGATTGTATAAGAATGGCTGTACACTCTCAACCAAGAGCTCTCTATGTCGCCTGTGACGTCTTGCCAAAAACCAACATGGAACGAAGAACAAGCGAGGAACACCGAGGCTAGACAATTGCTACTCTTTATGCACTCTCGCACTCGCTTTTCCTCGTAGTGTTTCAACGAGAGTGCACAGCTACCATTACACACTCGCTGCGTGTTCATAGCGAGATTGCCACGTGTGAGTAGCGGGCAAGCCGCGTGTGTACAACGTCTTTGCCGCGTTTGCATGACGAGAGTGATTGACGTGAGTATACAAGAGAGAGCGAGTAAACCGTGTGTACAATATTATGAAATCGCGCAGATCTTGCCGCGGCTTGCTCGTTTGTCACCCGCGGAGAGATCGTACACCAATCGACTTTCTGGAAATACGCTGACAGTTCGTCAGTGTGATAACGTTCTAAGAGCTCTCCTTGATTTCTTATAATATGGATGGAAAATTTTCAGCCTTGAATATTGTGTATTTAACGGAGTTCATATTGGTTGAGCTTAAAATGGCTTAAAGTTAAGGCAGTATAAGCTGGGGTAGGTCAGAGGTCTCGGTCAAGCTGTGGATAAACGTCTGTTAATCAGTTTAGAGCTCTTTCGAAACAAAACGAAAAAAGATTGGGTAAATTTTCAAATGCGATAATTTTTGTGCACTATTTGAACTTGCGAGTTTCTAACATACACACATAAATTCACGTTGATTCCCACGGGGGTAAGCAGAAACGCCTGCTACGATCACTTCACACCTACTAATTCTGCTTCGTCTAAGTTACATCTGGTCATATACGCACGCCGATTGCGAGGGCCTGACCTTTCTGAAGAACATCACGAATAATGTCAGTCTTTCTAGCTTCGCACAATGTTTGCAAACTTCATACTATTCAACTGAAAAAAAAGTAATTGAAATAGGAATGGCAATGCTAGGTAGCATTGCCATTCCTATTTCAATTACTTTTTTTCTGGCCTACCTTCTGGCCTACCTTCTGGCCACTTTTCATATTGAAAACGATGTGGACGAATTTTTTAACGCCCGGTAATTCTTTTCCCTTTTTAATACTTGTACTTACATATTTTATTGTTATTTTAGATCTATTTGTAGTTTGTAAATAATGTACATACCGAATTCAAATAACTTTAAGTACTTTTGATTTATAATATGCATATATATTTTTATTAGTTTATATATTTTAGAATTATGTATTTATATAAGTATATATTAATATTTACTTATATGTATATTTATATAAGTTAGTTAGTATTATACACATTATTCTCTTCCCTTTTACACACTATTGTCTACATTTCTTTTTCATTTCTCCTTTTTGCGGGTCTGCTGGCAGAAATTTCTTTTGAAATAAGCAGTACCTTTGTACTCATATATTATAATGTTATTTTCCTGTGTTGTCTTCTGTGTGTGCATAAATAGTTAAATAAATAAACTTTTCTTCGACAGCCCCGTAACCATAACGCCACCCTCCACGACACAATTGCCATGGAGAAACTTCCTCACCAACGCCATTCCAGAAGCACCCACATAATCATAATATTGATGAAACTGTGCTGATCGTTATTGCTTTGTGTGTCTGTCTGTCGCAGATATTAATAATAACATCAACAAAACGTTTGGCGTTCATCATAATATGCCGTAACATTGGTGGAGGAACGCGCTCATGAAATTGATAGGACGTTTTAGTGATACGTGACGTAGGCGATACGGGAATTATCGTAGGGGATTATAACCCCCAATAAATGATTAAAAATAATAATTAAGGAATGGGGGAATTTAAATTATTTATTCTAATTAGGCTGACACGTTTAGGGGCTTATTACTTTTCTATGAGGACTCTACATGATTTGATATAGCTTATTCAGCGAAAATAAATAAGATAACATAACGCCTGTAATCTCCGAAGGGATAGGCAGAGGTGTACCTAATAGTACACCCATATTTATCGCCAGTTATGTTTTAGTCCCATGTAATTGGGGGCGAGCCTATTGGCATCAAGTGGGCACCAATCCAGACTCCGTGGCTGCTATTAAGAAATTCCTGATGGAAAACCCAATAACAATTTGCCCGACCCGGGAATCGAACCCAGGACCAGCACAGCACAGCAGTTGCTCAGCAGTCACGATTGTGACCACTAGACCAACGTGGCGAAAATAAATGTCTTGGATAATTAGTGATATTCTCCAGTTCGTAGTTTTTTCGATCTCGTCCATATACCTATTATGTTTTTATTTTTCAAATCTGCCTCTTCCATGGTCCATGGTTCGATTCCTGGGTCGGGCAATATTATTGAGTTTTTCCATCAGCAATTTCTTAGTAGCAGCCACGGAGTCTGGATTTGTGCGCGGTTGAGGGCAATAGGCTCACCCCCTATTAAATGGGACTTAAACATAACTGGCTAAATGTGGGCGTACTATTAGGTACACCTCTGCCTAACCCTTCGAGAATTACAGTTGTAATGTTATGTTTTGAAAACGATTATTATAACTTTGTGAACCTGAAACAGTAAAGCCAGTAAATACCCCCAAAAACGTTCAGTATAAAAGGGCTTCGTGTACGCGAAAGATGTTATAATTATATCGTTATTTGCGTCAAGCTCAGGAAATGAGCCTCTGTGCCGTATCACATTTAGCACAAGAACTTTCATTTCAGACCTCATATATTGTGTTTAATACATAACGCTTTCATCTTGGAAATTAGATTTTGGTGTATTTTTACGATAAACAAATTGATCTGAAAATACATCTCCAGCCAATATTCTAGATTCAGAAATTGGTTTTTCCATGTATGAAAATCAGCCAATGGCATTTATATTTCAGAATATTTCTAGCAAAATTGGGGATCAAAATACTGTTCTTGCTTCTGTTCTGATTTTCAATATTAAGTTAGGGATGAGATGAGTATAGTACACATTAACAAGGATCTATCGGTATTAACTTAACAGCCTCGTTGGTCGAGCGACTGCCTCGTTGGTCGAGCGACTGCCTAGTTGGTCGAGCGACTGCCTCGTGGGTAGCGCGACTGCCTCGTTGGTCGAGCGACTGCCTCGCTGGTCGAGCAACTGCCTCGTTGGTCGAGCGACTGCCTCATTGGTCGAGTGACTGCCTCGTTGGTCGAGCGACTGCCTCCTTGGTCGAGCGATTGCCTCGTTGGTCGAGCGACTGCCTCGTTGGTCGAGCGACTACCTCCTTAGTTGAGTAGCTGCCTCGTTGGTCAAGTGGTTGCAAGCGCGACTGCTGAGGTCCTGGGTTCGGTTCTTAGGCCGGGCAAAGTGTTATTTGGGTTTTTCCATCAGGAGTATCTCTATCGAGTCTGGATTAGTGCCCGATTGGTGGCTCGCCCCGTATTACATGGGACTGGGACATAACTGGCGGAATGTAGGTGTACTATTAGGTACCTACACTTCTGCCTAACCCTTCGGAAATTACAGGCGTGATGTTATTATGTCTATTGATATTAAGTCGGTACGATCTTAAAAAGCAACTTCTATCGAGTTCTAGTCACTAGTTTCTCAAGGCGAGGTAATAAATAAAATACCAGTATATTTAATTAATTTATTTATTTCCTGTCTTCTCTAATGATATAACAGATATAATATATTCCCAAGGCGAAACAGTTTTGTCTAAAAACTATTTTATTTTAGCAAATCTACATCTATTTTACTCTATTACATACAATAAATACAACTCAATATTATGTATATTTTTTTATCTTATAAATATTTAATAATATTACACACGATTTCCCTTAAGACTAGTCAGGACGTTATTTAAATGTTATTATTATTTTTTGAACAATTGTTAATGTTAAAATTATAATAATTACAAGGTTTTTGAATGATTACAAAGCATTTTTTTTTTATTAAGATTTTTTCCATTTTTTCTTCGACAGGATATCACAGCTATTAAAATTAAATTTATATACAATACGTCTTATGTTATGGTTTTGTTAATACAATAGTTCGTTATAGGGCACATAAAATGTTAAAACATCTAAATTTTGGTGTAAAGCTAATTTAAACCTAGTGGCAAACTGTTGTTGGATATTTACAATTTAAAAAAAATAAAAACAAATACCAGGAATGTGTTATGATAAATCTATTTAAATTAAGTTTATTTAAAATGCACGCAATTCACCGTTTCCTTTTTATAACAACAATATTTTTCACTAACCCTTTATGTGCTTCACCACAAAATCATGTAAAAAAATACCACATCACTTACAGGCTTTGACTGTCAAATGCCAAACTTTAACTCGGCAGAGGGCACCACTGTCGCTTGTCCTTCTTACGTAGAGTTAATAAATAATACAATTAATATCGTATTTTTATTCTTGTTTCACTTTATGCCTATATCGATATGATTTTGCAACAGTGAAAACATTTTGTCAATGTCATTGTGATAAACGCGAAATATTTTAGACGGTAGATCATAGAAAAAAAATAACACAAATTAAAACTAAGTAGGTAACCAAGTATGTAATAAAAGACAGTTAATCAACATTTTAAGGTAAATTGAAGAAAAGATTAAACTAAAACATACATTTACAAAAACATTTCCAGAAATCCAAGCTTTCACGATATAACACACTCAAAATCATATCGATACACGAGTGTCCCATCTCTACGTTCACACCACGTTCGACCATTTCATGTAACCCTCACACAACACTAGATTGACTTTCCAAAACATATCGGTATCGTAATACTCCTTCAGGCTTACCACCACTTTTAATAACAATACTATTTCAATCTTACTTGTGTGGGAAAGAGAGGAAGCTATACAAGTAAGATTATAGTAATACAGCTATAGAAGTTGGTGGTTTAGTTCCTTGTTATCAATTCCTGGTCAGCATAGGGTTGATCATGATGTTGGCGAGAGCGTTGCGTCGCTTGCGCCATGCGCCGGCGCCCTGTGCGTGGTATTGTAGCTGTCGGTACCATGTGCGCGTACGCGAGTTTTCTTCCGCCTGTAATCAAGATAAATTTTTTTTGTTACGGAACGACTATAATACAACTTATGGACGCTAGATACATAAAGTTCTAAACAGAACATTAGGCACTTAAACAACATTATTTTTAGTATATGCGAAAACTGAATATAGTTTGTTCAGAATAAGTAACTGAATCGATTCCAATAATTTTTAAACCACGTTATATTTGGTCCCAAAATTATTTAAAAAGTTACAAGTTGGACACCGAGCGACATTAAGGACCAATCGCAATCATTTATGTACCTAATGCCAAGTTTTTATTATCAATGAGCTCAAGACGACGCTGGAGGCGCGCACGGGGGCGCGCTGCGTGGTGACTACGTTTTTGTACGGACAACCAGGTAACAGAACAAGCTTATAACTTTGTGATTTTTCATGACACAGTTTTGAAATTTTGTACATATATTCTTTACATAAAAATACTACACACGCATTTCAGGTTTCGCATATACTACAACTAATGTTGTATATACCAATAACATCGGTCATCAAGTCGGATATCGACGTATTTTTTTTGCTTCAGATACACAGCTCTTGCTACTAACCGTCGAGTTTATACGAAGAGATACGAATCGCTTACCCCGAGCTCGCAGCACTTCAGGGCAAAATTACCTTGCATATTTCCTTCTATTTTACCTGAGTTCATTCCTAATGCAGAGATGCATTAACCTTTACAAAATATGGGCGTGATTTTATGTCATGTCTTTCAAAATATCTAATACAAGTATCATCAAAATAAAATCTCACCTTAAAAATATAAGAATCCTTAGTAGTAATTTCATGTACTTCGAAGAAATGTTCGGGCTCATGGTCTGCAGCGACCACGCAGCGGTCCAAGAACAGTGGCTCCCTCTGTAGCGTGTACCGTCCTGCTTTCTCCCTCACTAGCAATAGTGCTGCCTCCCTTACTCCACTGCGCGCGAAGAGTGCCTCTCCCTCTTTCTCTCTTGCTTCTCTGTCTCTCTGTTCGCGTGTCTCTCGGATCTCGTTCGTTTTGTGAGTGATCGTTGGCTGTGAAATAAAGGTTTTTTCTATAGTTTTGTGTATTGATTATTATTTATTATTCAGACTTATTTTATCATAGATTATGTACAGGCGCCAGCACATCAAGATACTGCAATCTGTAAAACCTTTAATAGATTTTCAACTTTATGCCTAAAGCATTAGGTTCAAATTAGATTGGGAAAATTTGTCAGTTTCGGGTAGCTTGATGTGCGGGCGTCTATTAATCTTTTCATTTACACGTCTATTTGAGAGGGCCATTTCCGGCAATTTGATGGCTTTGTAACTTATAAGCAATCTAACAGTAAAATAAATAAAATGTCGAATGAAAGAAACCTATGTTCACAATTAAAACTTTTACTTTATCCTATACGGTTTCACAACTCAAACACAAAATAAAAATCAGCGAAACTCACCTTTCCGTTAGTTACCAAAAGAGCGTTGATTGGCGTCAACTTGATGGTGCGTCCTTTCCGCCAGTTGTTGTCGTTGGGCTGGGTGAACAGCAGCTTACCCTCCATTGCGAACCTTATAAACAAGAGCAGAAGGTCCAAAATTTATCAAGAGCCAACTTAAGTGTTCGTAGGATTTTGCGTCATTTTATTTGTAGGAGGTACGTCAATTTGGTGGAATAAGGTCGATTGGGCTTCGCGTCACTTGAGACTGACTCGGCTTGTGTTATGGGTGCGTAAAAATCTTGCGTTATTAAAGGTTAAATCGGGTGTGGAATATATAGCCTGCCTTACCGAGAGTGTCGCACTTTACACGAGAATTTTATTTTTACCTGAGCGCGTAGGTCCTGAGCGCGCAACCCTTTCGCCATTTTCGTAAATGGCATTCACGCCTTGTCAAGTATCATTTTTCGTGTTGATTCAGACTAAAAATAGATTTTCCTTTTTTGCTTTGAAAGTTGTAGTTTTAAAAGCTAGCTTTCGGGTGAATGAAGAGGGAATAAAAAGTAAAAAAAGGAACCCAAAAAAGTTTGATTTGATTTTTCATCTGCGATTTCAATATGCTCTAGCTATATTAATACCAAAGACTATTTCCATAAGGTTTAAAAAGTGACTATTTAAAACCTGTCTCGTTGGTCTAGCGTTCCTGGATTCGATTCCCAGGTTAGGTAAAGTGTTGCACCGAGACTAGACCAGCGCACCTTCCCTTTCCTCGGAGAGTCTCGGCAAGATTGTACAGCCACCATCAAAATTGTAACAAAATGTAATTTGGTTTTAAGGTCCCACTCAAACATTGGATCTCATTATTCTATGACGTTTATTTGAAAACCTACTGGGGTTTTATAGTTTTAATTACAATAAAACACACTTTTAAGGCCTTTGAATTCGTTCACATCAAAACCACAGCCTCACACATCTAAAATGATTTCATCTCCAGCTTAATTCGCTAGCTGTTGGCAACATCGCAACGTATTACGTCATATGACGTCGCAACAACATTTCATGTTACACTGTCGTGATAAATTCCGTACCAGCTAAAACATTAATTTCACTCCAGTGTATTACTTGCTAAATGAGATATATCTCTGGCGTTCGTCTCGTTTTAATTAGCTTTATTTGATGTGGTTCCGGAGATTATTAAACTTGGATTTGTAGAGAATGGTATTTTAGGTAATAATTATGATTATGTTTGATTTATTTGCAGATACGACTTTCCCGAGAAAACGAGATTCTGGAATCTAGTTTTCTTGGAAAGGTCGGTAGTACCTATCGGTAAACTGATACCCGATAGGCTGTGATAGCCTAGTGGTCTGACCGCTAGATTGCCAAGTCATAAGTCTCAAGTTCAAACCCAAGACACGCCACTCTGAATCTTCGGATTCATGTGCGTATTGTGTAATTATTTTATAATTTGCCTCGGTGAAGGAAAACATCGTGAGGAAGTCAGCATGCCTGCCAGATATTTCTCGACGGCATGTTAAGCCAAGTCAGGCCCATGGGCGGCCTAAAAACTCTGACAACAGGTAAGGTACTAACCATACGAAAAAGGAAGACTGATGTACCCTGAGCTACTTCATTTTGTCAGTAGTGTAAATTAACCTAAATTATCTGCCTCGTTCCTAAATATTGAGTCTTATTATTATTTTGTATAGTTTATCTTTCACTATTACAAAAATCAATGCAATTCAATTCATTCATTCATCATTCATTTTTTTATTTTTTTGTTCAATTTGATTAATTTGGATTGTTTAAATTGGTTTTGATTTGATTTCAATAATGACTGTTTTTTTTCACTAAAAGTCGTACTAACATAATTCTTAAGCGCTCACTACTAACACATAAGGAGTCTTGTTAGAAATAAATGTTTTGATTGATTATCCGTTTAAATTATCCAACACCTAAATAGAACATGGGATTTTCAACGTTAAGGTCTAAGCTAAAAGTTGAAATGTCTACATTGTGACATTCATTCAAGTTTAGCTTTGTTTTAATGACAACTGGCATAAGTCTTGATTCAAAAATACCTAACCTAATTTCTACCTTTACAGCCTCAGTTCCAGTATTTCCGACGACTACTTGTATTTTGAGTATACCCATAAAACAAACTATTCAGTTTACCCCAGACGTAAGTTACAATGCAAGACCCATTAAACTACGTTCAGTAGTTTCCAAGTTGAGCGCAACAAAATTGCAAAAACGGTTGCTTTACTCAAAGTGATTTCTAATAGCACCTGAAATTGTTTTTCCATAAACCTCTTTAGGATATACGTGAATTTTGTAAACTGGTAAACGTATGGAAAAATATACAGTGTCATTTCTTTCTTAGTATTTAACCAAAGAGGAAAATTGGCTTTTCTACCAAACATAATAAGATTTTATTTGAATTTTTTGATTTATTTATTTTATGGCAAGCCTTTTGCCATCAACCAGACATTCTCCGGACTGCTACAGATAAATTCCTGATTTAACAAAATAATGTCACTGCCTGATCCGGGAATCAAACCCAAGTTCTCAAGGTCAACAGTAGCGCTTGCGACCACTCTAGACCATAGAGGCAGTCATTTTAAAGAAAAGGCTATAAGGTTCAAAATAGTTATCAAAAATCAATCGATAAAAATCGAATCGCCCAATTCGATTGGAATGACAACTGCTTCAAAACCGAAAGCCCTATTCAAATTTAGCGAATCGAAGCACATCGCCCTATAAACATTTTTAGATCACATAAAACACTGGAGTTGGTGGCCTATAAACCCCTTCCAATAATGCTTTTCTTGAGAACCATTAAGCCTCGTAAAAGCCGAAGCTTCAATTTTGTGGAATTTTTCAAAGGTGCAGAATGTTTAAACGCAATTAATAGCTGTCATCGTCATAGTTGCTATGAAATATAATACTGACAGCAGCTAGGTCTTGAACGTTACGTCATCGCGTTTAGTATCCATTAGTGAATTCCACCCCAAATCATCATCATTCCTTTGCTCTTATCCCAATTCATTTGGGGTTGGGACAGCAGATCTTCTCCTTCCATACTTCTCTATTCGTAGTCTCATCAGACACCTCCTTTCTTGCCAAATCATCCATAAAATATTTTTTCTGCCTCAAATCATAGCAAAAATATTTTTTGTTCAAATAACGGTAAATTTGATAAAAACCATGTTTTGTTTTATTTCGATTTTACACGTATAATTACCATGTATTTGTGAAACTCTTAAGTTGTCTAAAAGCCCTGTTGATAGCACTTGTCGCTGTTAGTGCCACTGAAGCAACGATTATCAGCTTTATGGTGCAAGTAATAAGAGTTAAGAGGCGATAGTAAAAGTATGAAAGTGATTACTGGAATTTTATTTTTAAAAGTGAGTTATGAGAAATCTTTTTCCAGTTTTATGGAACAGTTTTAAAGGTTGGAATTTCCTTTATTCTTCTCTTCCTTTTACTTGAGTTTTATTACTATAAATAAATAATCTTGGATATCTTGATTTTTTTTGCAATTTGTGTATCGAATTTGTTAGCTAGCCTATCAAGAGTATCTTTGAAACTGAACATTTTAAAGAATTCCAATCTGCCTCAAGACTACGGAAAAACCAATATCGTCACTTTCGTCATTCTCCAAATAAGTTTCCTCAGCGAAAAGAGGCATCTAAAATTTAATCAAAGTTTACAACTTAGACCATCAAACGGACCTGTGTCCCACAATGGATCTAGTAATGGGATCATTTGTACCATCCACCAATAGAACTAAATGTGCCGAGGCTACAATTTGCCGAAACATCTCCAATTATACAAAGAGCTAAGTCTAATGTTTATCTTTTTGAAAAACATTTCCCTAAAAATCTTTGACATTTGCTAAAACCATTTCTAGACGTTTCCATTGTTACGTAAGTGGTTGTTCAAGAAGACGGTGGACAATTTAAATCTCATAAAATATGGACGCGGTAATATCGCCATCGTAATGACATCGTGTGATAGGCGAAATTTCGCTAAGTGGTAATTTTCTAAATGTCTCAATTATCTGTCAAGCTGATTTTGTGAATAAACTGCTGAGGGGAGCTCTAATAGGTCCTTGTTGTTAGGAAAATAAATTGAGATTTATTTTGTCATCACCGTAAAATATCCAAACGGGTCTTGGAGTGGAGGCAGTGCATCGGCAAGCGTAGAGTAGGACGCATCCCAGCTAGATGGACGACCTTTAAAAGTAGCTGGGACCAACAGAATACGAAAAACGATGCAGAGGATTGTAATAGGCTCTCAATGGTTAAATAATTATCATCCAAAATGTTCATCATTCATTCATACTTCATCTCATAGACTCTTTACATCAATCACCCACCTGACATCATCATGATTCCAGTCCAGTACATCGACAGCCATCTTCCTCAGCTTGATATCAGCCACATGGAGGTCGTGTGCAGTTCTTCGTGCAACTGCGAGTCGTCTCCACAGAGGCACGTCTCTTGCCGCAGCGGCAGCAGCTGCGGCTGCCGCATTGATTTCTTCGAGCCTGCATTCTACGCAACGTTGGGCAGACTTCACGTCTTCCCGTTCGGTTGCGCAGGCGGCTGTGGCGCGATACAGCCGGGAGAGAAGGAGGGGATATTTTGTCACGCGTTGTACTGGCACCTGGAATTTAGGAAGTATTACTTTGTTATATAAGTTTTCACTACATAGAAGCAAGGAGTGAAGGATGATATGGCAAGAAAGGAGGTGAACTGAATCATTAAAATATGTTCTTCTTTTTCTGGACTCTGAACTCTGTTTTAGGTCATAGGAGCGTGGACAGGCCACGAGCCAGGTGGGTCGACGGTCAGAGTGGTAGGCAAGGTTGGATGCCGGAGGTTCAAGACTGGGTTAAGTGGTGTAAATGGAAAAACACACAACATTGAGTGGATATAGGAGAAGAGAGTTTCAGGATCTTGATGAAAAACAGTGACATCAATACCAAAATCACTTACCATGAGAAATGAGTTTAGATTCATCCTCCTCAAAACGGTGTTTTCCATCTGCGAGACGCGCAAGAATATCCTCAGGAGTTCCTTCTCCTTCTCAAGACCAGCCAGCAGAAGGGCAGCACCAGCTTGCTTTACGCAGTAAGACTGGAACGCTGTTAGCATGCCTGAACACTCCAGCAATATTTTTCCAACGTTCACAGTCAAGAGATCCTGGAAAACGACAAATAATGAATTCAAGTAAGTTCTGCTTAAGGATTGCTATGGAGAGATTCGGACCAGATGTGGATACTGGAGGGTCCAGTGTCCATATACTTCCCGTCCGTACCAGTTTGACTGAATCTTAATAAAGCCAAATAAAATATCGTGCTTAATTAGCTCCAAAACATTTGAAAAAGTCAGGATGTTAATCTTATTACCTCATCTCCTTGGTCCACCGCGATTTCAAGTCCATCTCTTAACTTCTCACCCAGAACTTGATTGTTTTCAATAAGCTCTTCAACATTCAAGAAAATGGCGCTGAGCTGTTCCTGGTTAAGTAGACCAGCTACCAACATCGGTTTGTAAAACTCTTCTAGAATGATTTGTAAATCTCTGCCATATTTTTCTTCTGTTTCTACTATTTCTGTTATAATTTCTTTCCTCTCTGCTCTTTTTTTGGCACACTTTCTGCATACTAATGGAGCGTATAGGGAACCTAAAATATTATAAATAATGTTAATACAAAGCGTCCTTGCTAAAGAATACATTATATTTATGCAACAGAATTATGCCTTACCTTTCTCTGTTACTTGAGTTTCCACAGCAGTGTCACAATCTTCACAAAGATGTATAGGCGTATCCTTATCGTGTATCATGTTACAAGGAGACGTTTTACCTTGAAGTCTACTTCTTGAAGACTTACTCGTCTCCGAACCAACGCCGGAATCATTTCTTTCGATTTCAGCCGATGTCTTTTTACAAATAACGGCTTTCTCCAACGTCTCATGATTAATTGTAAGCGAGTTATCTTCACTTGAATCTGAAGCGTTTGATAACTGACTTGTGTTACTACTATGATGTGTATCAATTATTTCACTATTATTAGTTTTGTCTTTTGATTCTTCTAACATATTCGATGAATTATTATGAGTTGCGTAGCTAGTTATGTAAGTTTCTTCATCATCAATGCCTCTTTCTTTAGCATCTACCAAGTAAGACAAAATGTCGTACTTTGACGCGCCTTCAAATATTGAACGTGATCCACTGCGTTTCTCATCGTCTAAAATCATAAGAGAATTCGGGGGCGGGTTAACGGGTAAAGGTGGTGGCATATCTCCAATCTCTTCGTATATAGGATCACTGTTCAAACGAATCGATTCGTAATGATGATCATCGTCGGTGTTATTTGAAATTTCAATATCACACAACGCAGCGTCAACCAACATTTGATAAAATTTCGATCTCGTTGAATTCGTATCGTCTTCAGTGGACAACTCACTCGCCGAAGCATTATAGCAGTCCGACATTGGCTCGAGATCAGAAAAAACTCCCATAGCACCGCTCTCATACTCCATACTTTCATAGGGAGCAGAGCAGCTATTATCTTCATTCTCTTGGCAGACGGACGAGTCGATTATATTTTGTTTATTCGACGCATCGTCTTTGGCACTATTCTCATTCTTTGGTTTCACTTCCTCTTTCTTGTCTCCCTCCTTGACACTTTCTTCTTTCAAATTTTTCAACGAACTTTCTATAAGCTTTTCAATAGTCATTTCACTGCTGTCTGTCCCTTCTGAGTTCTTAGTTTCTTGGAGTTTTATCAAAGAGTTTTCTATTAACTTTTTAACCAGATCTGAATCCAAACCTTCGGCAAGATGAGCAAAGAAAGGATCATCGAAAAGTTTTGTGACAACATTGCCGTTATTTTGTTGAACGTCAGGACTTTGTTGGCAGTCAGAATACTCATCCTTTTTACCACAAACGTGTGGAATTAAATTTCTTCTCACGGCTTCGACAGGGTCGTTTAGTATTGAAGATAGACCATTTGAAGTGTTCTGATCTCGGGAGCCATTGCAATCATTTTTGTTTCTATCAGCATAATATTCTTCATAAGTGTTTGCTTCTAAATTCTTTTCAGCTTGTTGAGAAAGCACAGCACCTATGTATATCTGACTTTTTGACTTCTTCACTTCTTTTTGTGGACTTCCGACACTTATTGTAACGGTGGTACCTGTCTGGTAGGTATTACACGTGTTTCCATAATCATCATTGACGACAACAGAGGATAAATAAATAGGTGTGTCACTGCTCACATTCATAGTTGAGTAGCACTCGTTACCATTAATTTGTATGGACGTTTTTCTCGGCTCATTTTCTGAGGACCTCAAAATACCAGAAGCAGATTTCGGCTCATCAGTATCTGAATCGAATTGCTTCACACGCAATATAGTTTTTTGTTCGTAATCATTAGCATCTGACCATTCGTCACTAGTGGAGCTAGAAGAGTTGTTACGAACAAAGCGTGTTTTTACATAATTATGCTTCTTAGATTTTGTACGTTCCTTCGATTTGAATCGAGGTGGTGGTTCAGGTGATTCTGATATTCCACGGCGTAAATTGGTTAGAATTGTTCGTGTAATATCACTACTGTCACTTAGGTTTCCAGATTCAATATTATCATTGTATTGAATCGTTGTCGCCGGCGAAGTTACTTCTGGAGTCGTCTGTGGTTGGCTAATCACGTAATGATTAGGGCTACTTATTTCGTTTTCTATGACAGATGTCAAGAACACTTGGCTTGTGTGTCCATGTTTACTTTTTGGTCGCAAAGCCATCGTGTCTAAAAACTTAGCTGGTGCTATTGATATAGTTGGTGGGATACGTTCAGATTCAGACCGACGCAGCACCGGTATTCGTGGAATGTTGTTATCTGAAAATCAAAAGTAAATCAATAAAAACGTAAATCGGTAAGAAATAAAGAATAAATATGATGTTTTTAACAAATGCTACTCGATACCAGTTACCAAGACCAAGTCAAGACCTTACCTTCTTTGCTGATATTGTTTACAATTTCAACACTTGTTGTTTCCTGCGTAAATTCTGTAACAGGCTCATTAATTTCTTCTACGACAGTTTCAAATGTATTATTATTCATTTGTACATGTTCATATACTTCGTTATCGTTTTGTGTAATAGTTTGGCTTATCAATTCCGATAACTTCTCACTCGATTCGTCCAAGCTATGGCTTACAATGTCACCTTCGGCTACTACATCTTCTTCAGTTTCAATGCTTGCAGTCAGCACTTCAGCAGGAACTTCTTTCACGGTATTTTGTTCAAGATTAAACTCTGCAGTATATATAACTTTTGTTTCTTCATTTTCAACCAAGAACTGAACACGTTTCCTATTTAGTATGTTATGAGAATTGAAAGCCACCTTGTCTTTAGGTTTAGGTAGATAAAACAAGGATGTGTTAACTCGTTTGCTATCAGTCGATTCGTTTGTAGATTCCGATTTTGAATGATTCGTAGATTCAACGGTATCATAATTTCTTGGCTTTTTCAAAATAGATTTTATGGTATCTGTATTCTGATTTTTCAGCTTTGAGTTACGAGAGTGATTATCCGGTTTTCTGTTTGAACTCCTTTCTGTGAATCTTTGATTATCACTCTCACTGTCATCGTCATTTTTGATGTTTCTTATTCTTCTCGGTGGCCTTTTCGGAGAAACACTTTTTTGTTTTGCACGGTTTGAAGTTGATATACTTAATATTTTCTTACTCGTACTCTTACTTACTGATGTTGATTTCTTATTTTCATTCTTAATATTTGGCAATGACAAAGTGGGGGATATCTCTTGAGATTTTGATTCATAGGATTTGAGATCATAGTCAACGGGATCATATACGTCGTCTATATTATTTGATTTCGACTCGTCAGAAACTCTTATTCTTTGACCACTAATAGCTTTTACACTTGAATCTGATTTCGATTTATTTGAAGAATGTAAGTTTTTATTTTTCATAGATTCTTGAAATACGTGTCCAAAATCGTCATCAAATTCAATTTCTACGAGAGATTTAGAAGTGCCATTAGATTTCACTAAGTCATAGGGATTGATATCACACGACAATATTGACTTCTTTGAGTCATTACTTGTGTTAGTGTCCTCTTCAACCCATATCTCGTTTACACGACTCACAGATTTACTTCTATTTTTACGAAGTGTCTCTGGGCTTGTTGGCTTTTTAGTCTTCACTCTGCATGGACTTATACTTTTAGCTCGTAAGCGTGTTGTTGAGAACTGGCTTCCTATACGAGTTTCATGTGGAGGTGCCAATCTGTTCCTTCTCATCAAATCATAAGGGTCCGTATCTCCATTAGCTTTAAGAATAGTAGGACGCGACTTTGATCCTTGTACTCTAACTGTCCCAGCTCTCAGCAAGCCAGATTCACGGCTAATTTGAGGACCTCTAACCGTACCCCCGACCAACAGTTGCGGGCTATCAGCTATAGTTAATGGCAAACGAGATCCCTTGCATTTCTTACAAATACTGACTTTGGTTGAGCTGGTTTTCTTTGTACCATTCAGGTACTCAGGACAGGAACATAGTATGACAGCATAGTTGTGTGGTGTAGGTTTTTGAGGCGTGCTTATAAGAACAGGACCAGAGACGTCTGGGTAAGCGGAGAAAACGCTAGGTCGCATAGGTGGGGTTTGGGTCCTTACGGACCCATAAAGCCAGGTCTCAGCGTACTTCATTGATTTAGAAAGCGCTGATCCTCCTGGCCCACTGATGGTTCCGTACATGTACGGGCTTTCTGGAGACTTTTCCGATGTCTTGGAGCTTCCTGATGTGTTCAGCTTCAACTTCGATGACCATTTCTTCGGCCGCGTATTCTCTGTCGTATCGTATATCTGGAATAGAATACAAAAATATTATTAGTTTAATTAAGCCTTTATTCCCACCTCTTCAGTCAAGGACAAACGACAAAAGTGGATTTAGGGGGACGATTGAATAAATGATTGATTGATTGATGATGATTGTTTGTATATAAGTATTAGTATCATTATAAGTGCCTATATAAATTTTCGGTAGCAAGAAGTTATTTTTATATATTTATTTTGTACCCTATCACAATGTTTTCTTATTTAACCCAAAGGTTGACTGGTAGAGAATGCCTTGTGGCATTAAGTCCGCCTATGTATCACTATTGTACATGAAGTTTAAATAAATAAATAAATAAATAATGATTTTTCCATTACAAAAAGATGGCTATTAAATGAAATTCGAAATAGATCTATTTCAATATCAATATACCACAGAATACTCTTGAATAAGAATAGAAATGGAAATAGATCGTAACACAATAGGAATAAAATGTCAAGTCCCACTTCACAAACGTGCCCACAAATAATTGTTATAGTAGTTGTGTGTTCTACAACAATACCATTGAAATTTTAGGCTCAGGAAACGCGAAATATTACAAATGGAAATATAAAGAGACAGAGGTATACCCACTTTGTTGTTATTGTTTTGTTCTAATTTATTGTTGTCTATTGACTGCCTAGATTGGTTCGTTAGTATCATTCTAATTCATATTAACTTGAATTTTTGTACACGTTTTGAATAGGTTTTCTAAATTTTTTATAGCATCCAAAAATATGACATGTGCATTATTGTAATGCCTTTTACCGAGGATTTAATACATAATAAATTCTAGACGCGATTTTCCTTTTTCTGCCACGGTGTCTTTTATACCGTATACAAACGGTACATACGGTGTCTTTTACATTATTAGGTTGAAATATTTATGAATTCTGGACCATCATCTAGCTCTCACAGTATAACAACTACCAGTTTACTAAGCACGTTTTCACATAACTTTTGCTCATAAATATCGTCTTCATCCAAAGGAATTTTGTTTACTAACTCTGCCAAGCTAAGAGCTTTTTCATGCAAATATTTTTAGCTTATTTACAAAGTCGAATCGATACTTGACAGTTAAAGCCTGTTATAGATAGGACCATTAAAATTTGTCATGTAACTTTCTAAGCAAGCTTAAAATATTAATGAAAACCTGATTTTGTGAAATATTTTATATTTTTTGTAAATATTTGCAAAAATAAAATCTTATTTTTTTGTAAGTCTTTTCATTTAAACACAAGCAGTGGTTTATTTTAGCAACTGAAAAATATGAAGCAACATTGCCCATTCTTACCATTATCTGCCTGCCTTTTTACAACTATATTGGGGTCGGCTTCCAGTCTATCCGGTTTCAACTGAATGCCAGTATTTTACATGGAGCGACTGCCTAGCCACAACCCAGTTAGTACTGGATAATACGATACCCCTTGGTAATACTGGTTGTCAGACTTTCAGGCCTCTGACTACCTGTAACTACTATCAAAGTTCTACAAATGACAGCTGGAACCAACGGCTTAACATTGGTCCTTTAAAATACTATTGCAAGAATCTATACATTCTTTCAATACTATTGGAAATCAATCCTTTTAACTGATAGAATCAGCATTGTCGCCAGACAATGCTGATTTTATAACTCTTTATTGCCATAAAAATTGTTAATTAAGATGACCTTTTCTCAAAATCGGTATCACCAAAAAACCTAATACTTAAAAAATACTAAGTACGTAATAAACACGTCTACCTAAAAAGGGAAAATCAATATGTCTAGTATGACCTCGAGTTCACCTTTCCGAATAGTATACTAATTATCTTGTGACTCCAAAACCAAATGCTAATTAACTAAAAAAAAACTCTATCCGTTCACCTGAGAGAATGTTTTCATTATTCGTTTAAATGAGTCGATGCTTTCGAAAGGTTAATTGTCCACTTTAATTTAAGTTAGACGAATTTTCTGTGCCATTTTGATTACGGATTCTGTTTTCGGCTTTCTTGTTGAACATTGTTTGTGATTTGTGTATTTTTACACGCCTGCAATCCCTGAACGGTTAGGCAGAGGTTTGTCTAACACCCACATTTGCATGTTATGTTTAAGTCCCATGTAATAGGAGGCGAGCCGTAATAATTTCAACCTAAACAATAAGTAAGTATCTATAAAAATACTACTTCATTTCCAAGAAGCCATTTTATTTTTCTTACGCGCGATGGCGTCACTTTACTTTGTTTGAAAACGTAAAGCAAAACATTTTCCACGCATCAGTTCAACTTAAAACAATTTCCAGCTATTTCTTGTTTTCAGAAAGAAGTTCGTGTTGTTTTTGATACCGAGAAAACTAAAAACTCTTTCAAGGATAGCTTTCTCGAAAAACATTCCTTTCAAACATTTTTCTTAGGTTATTTAAGTGAAAAAAAACAAGTTTCTGTGTAACAAAACACTATTTTCGAATGTTAAGTGGACACTTTTGCATCAGAGCGAGGCAAAAGATTCGAATATGACTAAAAAAGATGTGTGTTTTGAGAAAACTCATACATTCTGAGTATTAGAATCAGTTCTCTGACATAAGTGAATTTGAAGTCGTTCGAAGAAACGTTATAGAAAACATCTCGATGTATTTAATGAACGTTTTCAAAGAATGCTTCCCTATTAAATAGACGATTTTGTATTGATCGGCTAGAACGTGGACACATTAAAGCAGGATTTGAAATTATCAATTTTAATATTTTCTTTCTATCAGATCCATGCTGATTCATAACTTGATCTCTTTAATTATTTTGTTTACTTACAATGACAAGTTCACTACCCAAAATACGACGCAAAGAAAGAGAATTATAAGTACTTATGGCTTTATTCTTTAGTTTTAACGAAAATAATGTTTTAAAAATTCTGTTTGTTGATTAATTAATCACAATATTTGTGACCGTTTTTTTTCAGGTTGACACTTGATGCGTTTGGATACGCTTGCAAGCGGAAAATCGCGTTCCGATACACGTGAAGTTTAATGATTACAATTTTATGATCTTTGTTATTATCAAGGTATAAAATATTATACTTGGAACCCTGCTTTAAAGCCGATCGTGAACTGTTAAATAGATACTTAACTAATTCAAGAGAAAATTGAAAACTAATATTAGTGATGGCCCCTCCAAATCTTTGAAATTAAGTTTAATTATATTAAAATTTGAGAGCCCTACACTAGGATTTCAAAGATAAAATAATCAATTTGTTTCTTAATTGAATTCCATTTAGCATAATTCGTTAAGAATATTCATTGGTTTGAGAATATTGAATATCGTTTGAATCTTAACCTTTTAATTTTTGTAGTTCATTTGAATGTTATTCTTGGGAACCTTCGCTAAAATTTTTGCCGAAGACTACACACTAAACTAGACATTAGACAAATTATCTATAATGATGACAGAAAAATTTTTTTTTTGTTTGAGTGTCCCACTGCTGGGCAAAGGCGTCCCCTTTCTCCTTCCAAACCTCTCTATCCTGTGTAATATCTGGCCATGTTCACCCCGCAAACGAGATCAGATCGTCACACCACATTCGCCGCGGTCTACCTCGACGGCGATTTCCCCCGACAGGCGTCAAAAATCAAAGCATTTATTTCAAGTAGGCCAGTTACAGGCTCTTTTGAATTTTCGAAACAAAGACAACAGTAAAATATAGCTACAGTCCCAGTCACAAGGCACAAAAACTGTGAAAGTACTGTAGTTCGTCCAGTTAATGACGTTTTTTTTTCAAACGTTGCCCCACACTAGGACACAGCCAGACCCGGAACAACTATCTATATATCGAACGAAAGCGGGAATCCAACCCGCGTCACGCAGCGCAGCATTTAATCGCTTAGCCACTGCGCCAACCGTGCCGTCTAAATGAAAAAGTCCCTTGAAACTTTTGAAAGTCATTGCAGAATATAAAACACTTTCAAAGCTATTTAAAAAGTACGTAAATGGTATTAAAAATCGTAATTGCCCACAAAAACGCGAATCATTTCAAACACTTGACAAGATTACGCCAAATAGCGCACCGAATTAGGGAGTCCACGCTGTAGGCTCGCAAATCCGATTGTCCTGCTCCTAATTACAAGTCCCGGACTAAGCCGACGCGTGCTTTGTGAAGCGACCACACGGGACCGCTGTCCTGGACAGTTTGATTACGCATACCTCTGGCTTTTGATTTGTCAATTCCCGGCATCGACAGATGAGACGGGAGGTAGCTTTTAATATGATGCCTTAATCGAGGGTTCAGGCTGAAGCATATTCCGATTGATGACAGTTCAATCTGTCCTCGCAGGAAAGGTTCGATTCCGTTAGGTTAATTATTTTTTACCCGACTACGGCGAAGCCAAAACGAAAGGTTATGATTTCAACAGTTTATGTATGTATGTTTGTATTTACGTATGTTCCTCCGTAGCTCCTAAACTATTCATCCGATTTTGATAAATAAGGTGTCAATCGCTTCATTATTATGACCCGGATAACATAGGCTACATTTTAACCGACTTCAACAATAGGAGGAGTCGATTTTACCTTGTAAACCCCGAATTTAATTAAAGCGTGATATTTCAGTAGGCGGGTGTTTTAGTGGTAGTACTCGTATACCACACAAATTTTTGTTTCACGTGTGGATATATGAATGAAGGAAAAACTCGCTCAAAGAGATGTCAGCAAATAAGTAGGGGTCTGCAAGGGCCGATGCCTGCCAGGGCTGCGGGACTGTTCGAAAGAGATACCGTGGCTCTGGAACACAAAGGGCAAAGAAGGAACATGGATAGGTTTTAGTCAGTACAAGTCTGACACTCCCTTCCGCTCCGCCCAGAGTGGGGGGGGGTCATTTGATGATTTCCCATCCAAAAAAAAAAAAAAAAAAAAAAAGGAAAAACTCGCTTCGCAGATCAGTGTTGGAGCGTTACACAGAAACGTAATCATCTGAGAAGTGTTCTACCAGACAGAGAGCTGTTGCTGTATATCAATCACCAAATGAATTTCGTACTAACAACGCTGGAAGTAGGTACAATTTACAAACTTTTCACTTTTCTTGGCTTATTTTTTTAGTTATTACATAACATAACATCACGCCTGTAATCTCCGAAGGGAAAGGCAGAGGTGTATCTATTAGAACAACCACATAACGCCAGTTATTTTTAAGTCCTATTCAATAGGGGGCGAGCCTATTGCCATTAACCGGGCCCAAATCAAGACTCTGTGGCTGCTACTGAGAAATTCCTAATGGGAAAACCCGATAACACTTTGCCCGACCCCGGAATCGAATCTAGGACATGAGGTCCTGTGTTCGATTCCTCAGCTCAGCAGTCGCGCTTGCAATCACCAGACCATCGAGGCAGTCAGTTTCTTAGTTATTGTATGACTACACTGTTATATTGCAGAAAAGGAAGGATATAATTATGATGGAGGCTATACCATCCGAACAGGCTTAACGATGAAACAGAAACCGAAAAAACATGAAAACTAAAATCGAAAACATAACGGTGGCTCAAAAAAGCTTTCACAACACAACAGGATAATTAACCCGTCTCCTGCCACCAGAAAATCAAAGCTACCTGTTATAATAACCCTGCTATCTGTCACATAGTAATAGCTGCCCGCATCGCTAACTTTGAAAGGGTTAGGTCGGGTTATCGTAAACAAGCTATATTGTTAGTCTAAATAGTGCAGTTAGGAGGCGTTGCGTGGTTTTCAATTTACTCTAACAATAGCCTACACGGATACTCCCTTGATTTGAATAATCGATCGGGGATCGCGGTTTGGGCAGAGATAGAGTATAAAATTTTAGTATTTTCGGACTATCGGAGATCGGGGATGGATAACCTATTGGATAGAGATGGGTTTTAAAACAGTAAAAAGTTATCAGGGATATAATGTTGACTTAACAACAAGTCGACTTTTCTAAGTTATTATTGTGTTCTATGAAGGTCAATATTATTGTTTTAAAATCGGTTGATGTGAAGGTTTTTATAAATTTATAAATAAATAAAAGAACAAAACGAAATTTAAACTGAAACATCACCAAAATTATGTACTTTACTATTTATGCATATTTATCAAATTAAAAAATATATATATACGTATTGTTTTGTGAACATGAAAATGAATTAATCGATATTTTGACAAACTTGTACCTAGAAACCATACAAAATAAAATAAGTAAAGCAATCAAATAATTTCTTAATTATGACAAAAACACCACTAAAGATAAAAGTACCCCCCTTTTAGCCCGCAGTCGGGTAACGATAATACAACAACTTTCGCAAACGTTTAACGACATTTACAGCCTATGCAGTATTTAGGTGCGTTTGCGCAACTCGCAGTCACGATCAATTACTTATTGTTCGGGTAACAGGGCAGTGTGCAACTGTTGGGTGGCTTTCTACAATACTGCTGGTATAGCAAAGTTTATTAATGTTATTTAATGCTCGAGGGATTTTATTCAAAGGTAGATAAGTGGTTACATGATTACTATATTAGGCATGGTTCATAGTAGAGACATGAGGAGATTATAATTTGTGTCAAGTTTTGTTGTAATTGTCTTAGAAACCTTGATTTAAGAACCTACCCTTAGTGGAAAGTTATGACTAGAAGCCATCTTGTGAACCGAGGCATTCCTGTAATGACAATTATCTTTTAACTGAGCAAAATGTCTTTTGGTTATAATCTATCTCAATCCTCTCAATATTCACTACAAAAATAACTCTTAAAACAAGGACAGAAACGTCATATCCGCCCGTAGGGCGTCTTTCAACTGAATAAAAACAAACGAAAAACAAAGTTATGATAAAAAAAAAAAACATTTTTTAAAACAACATTTGAAATATAGGCGTGACATCACTTTTTTCGTATTCTTCTCAGCCAACCCTTTTATTTGACACCCATATCATGCGGATGCATAAAAAATAACTAGACAGCAATTTTTGGGAGTCCGCCATATTGGATTTAGTAGGTAGTCACTTAGCTAAACATGCATTGTCAACCAAACTAAACGTGGATGAAAAATTTCAGTTCAATCGGTTAGTAGGTTCAGTAAAATTTGACCTAAACTAACGTACAAACATTGCAAGTTAAATAAAAGCTTTTAATGAAGTACGTCTATCTCCTGTGCAACTGCAGATACGAAGCAAAAAATTCAACCAAGCTTACCCACAAACACGCACACAGACACACAGTCACATTAATCCTTACTCAAGTGTGGTTTGTAACTCAAAACTAAAGGGATCGTATGACATTCGCACGGACATTCAACACCCGGCCTTCCGACGTAACCTAGTTAGTACTGGGGAGACCTAACACTGAGCGGTTTAGGGTTACCTAGTAATGATATAGAAGAGAAGTACCTATGTGAATGTAATTTGAAGAATTTTTGCTTGAATTGGTGGAGTATTTAGATTTGCGAGATTATTTGAAGAAAGAAAGAAATTGGTTTTAATTATTTCTAGAAACTTTATAAATCCTTTTTTTTTTTTTTTTTGAATAATGTCTGTATTTATCCATTCATCTTAGTACTAACTGGGTTGTGGAGGTCAGATAGGCAGTCGCTCCATGTAAAATACGGGTATTCAGCTGCATCCGGTTAGACTGGAAGCCGACCCTAACATAGTTGGGATAAAGGCTAGGCAGATGATGAATCACCGTATACGACCTTTTTGGATAATAAAACAAAAATGTATAACTCTGATCCCCAAGATACAGACTAACGTCTAGTTTGGGGATCACTGTTCAAATTTCTTTGTATAATGTACATGATTATTAATAAATAATTTGAATTTGAAATTTGAATTCAATAGATCATTAAAAATATCCTTTCTGAGTTTTATACAACAACGAAAAAAATAATTTAGATTTTTCCAAAAACATGGTTCAGATTTATATAATTAGATTATTTTTTGATAGGGCAACCCTGTTAACAAGTTGTTGCGATGTTATTGGATACTTATTAATTGGGGGCGAGTCATAGACAATTAAAAGTTTTTTGGCCATACATAAGTTCGATTATATTGAGTTTGGCAAAACAGAAGTTGGTTGTTGAACCTAATAAACTTTAAGAAAGAGTTATTTAACGCTAATCACCGTATACGACATACGGTGATTATTAACAAAATTAAACTCAAAGTAAAATTAATTCTACGCTCCTGTTTTGCTAGAAATTCGTGTAAATAGACAAGGTTTTTCGAAAAACTTACCAATCTTTAATAATGTTTTTTTCAGACAACCTAACATTTCCGACAGTCAAAAATGTGGCTGTATCTGTTATAGTACAGCCACATTACGCCACACGATAGAAGGCATACCTATAATTTGTTTTAAATTGTTTTCTTTACCTAATCTATACATCATCATACAAATAAATAAAATTGAGCTGACTGTTTGTAATTTCAAAATATCAGCCTTTTTACTGAATGCATATAAAAGTATTTACGGTATAAAGAACATTTTTTTCTGTCCATCTGTTTGTTCCGGCTAATTTCCGAAACGGCTGGACCGATTTGACGGGACTTTCACTGGCACATAGCTAATGTTATAAGGAGTAACCTAAGCTTACTTTTTTTTTCTAAAAAGGATTAGGGTTCCGTACAAAAAAATAAAATCCTTGAAATTGTTAACAAAATCCGATTCGACCGACCGATCCGATCGGTCCAATTTGACGCGGGCGAAGGTCGGAAGAAAAAGCTAGTTTATACTATTTTAATACTATAAGATTGAAGTACATAAGACTACCAGTTCTATGGCGAAGTAAGCTCATGCTCAAATTAAATCAACAACGCCTGCGCTAAAACTTTCATAATATACAAAGCCTTTATTATAAATAGAAACACCGAATACACTTAAACAAACGGAAAACCCATTACCGTTAGCTAAAGTATATCATTTTCGCGGGCGTATAACAAAATATCAATTATAACGTACTTGGGAAACTTGCCACAACATGCCGAAGTATACGGACAACTTCTATTCATCTTTGCGAAGAAAATGTATCAGTATTTTTGTTTGAAACTCGATAACAGGGTACTTGGTGGAAGTTTGTTATAAGGTTACCCGATGCCTCTGTTTGAACCCGTGTATTGGTTGTACACTAGTTTATCGGGAGGGTTACAATCGATTTTCAAAATTAGGAGGACGGTGCTTTTTAAATTTGTAACGGTATTGGACTGCTGGAGTTCGAGCCACCTAAGAAGGTATAAGTTTGCAAATAGATGTAATGACACAACCATACACAGATTTCGAAGATGAAGAATGTATGTTTTTGTATGTGAAGGACAGGGTGTATAGTTCCTCATCCCCCACAGAAAAGAGAGGATCCTCTGACCAGATGGGTGTTCTGTCTGGTGTGCTACTGCCCAACAGTTGTTGTTGGGTTTTTCTAGATATCTCTTAAGTCGCGGCTAAGTTTAATGGCGCGATTCAGAATTTTAATGTTATTTCTTCACTTGTGTCTTAGGTCCTATGGCGTCGTTGTACTTTTTGTAATATGTTGCTGTTGTACTTTTTTTAGTCCCGCTACAGTTCCTATAAAAACGGTTTCTGTTAAGAAATATTAGGTCGCCATCAATTTCGTGATGCTTTGTTTTAGAAACGTATACGTTACAGCTTTGTAAATTAAATATGACATTATTTCAGGGCTAATTTTTTTTCGCGATTACTTTTGTGGTCCCACAAAGCAAGTTCTTCAGTTTGATGGTCTGAATCAATAATTCTTGAAATATGACCACACCTTTTTTTACCTTTTTTTTTCCTTTTTATAAGCTGTATAATAAGGCTGTTTTAAGAGATCAAGTTTCCTTCATTTAATGTGGGTACATGGATGATTCATTTTCCAATTCCACACAAAAGACGACACAGCAAGGCCAAATAAAACGTAAAACGTGTGACTTTCAAAAAAGTCCTTCATCATTTTAATGCTCTATAAACTGACCAGCAAAACAAAAGACAATCGGACAATAGGCTTGCAATCGAAACGCTAACCAGCTAGTCTATAAATAAACAAAGCGTAGTTTCCAGTCTCATTCCCTTTACTTTCGAATGCGATTTCCCGGCGTCGCGTTACTGTAACCCTGTAGATAGCGTTAGGTGAGCCGGTTTGCACACTCGTATCGTGTTCGCGGGACTGACGTATTTTATCTGAAGCCCACATCTGGCTAGGGTGGTTGTCACTGATATTTATTTATCGTGCTGCATGGTTCTTTTTTACACGTCGCCTTTTAACGACGCCATATTGTTTTTTCAGTACAATTTCCATAGACAACTTCCTGCCTGCCCATTAAAACACCAAAAAAATGAAGCAGCACTGTATGAGGAGAGTAAAACTTTTTGATCTTCGAATGATGATCGCCATGCTGGCCAATAATAGAAATAAACATAAGAAAGGAATAAAATAACTTATCATTTGATATACGGAGGTTTAGTTGAAGGTTTTCCTTGTTTTTGATTGTCAAGATCTTACTTTGTCAGAGGGACTAAAAAGGTAACCTTTTGAATTAAGTACCTACACGAGTTTATGTTTATATACGGGTGACTGACAGAAAATGCCTGTGGTATTATATTAGGTCAGCCTTTGTACACACGCCAGCACATCAAGCTACTACAACCTGTCAAATTTCTTTTATAGATTTTCAACTTTATCGCTATAGCATTAGGTTCAAGGTTGATTGGGAAAAATTGACAGTTTTGGATAGCTTGATGTGCTGGCTTCTGTACAATACATTTGTGTGCTAATTTTTTTAGAGTATGTAGTAACGATAATAAAGATATAAAACATCAATTATCTAGTTTGGAATCAAATATTTATCTGTCAGAATCTCTGAATGATCTAAGTACACATAAGGTTCGCACGACGGTCAATGAAGCTATACAAAACCAGTTTATGCGGATCTCTCATTGTATAGGAAATTTTATCCAAAGCGAGGCCAAGTTATACTGGAAATGTACAGCTTCATGAGCCGCCGTGTGTTCAAATCAAAATTCTGCGCAATCGGAGACTTTCTCCTGTAATTCCTTAAATGAAAAGTCTAGCAGTCTTTTCTTTATTGACCGCTTGGGTCGATCTGCAGGTTAAGCCCCGCGGATTTGCCGTGGATGGATGACCTTGACCACCCATTACATACCAAGTTTCCTCCGTGCCTCGGAAAGCACGTAAGCCGTAGATCCCGGATGTCATCTTTGACAGTCGTTGTAGGTCAGTGGCTTCGGGCCACTGGCCTTCTGAGGGCTAAACTAAGGGGTATATTACCAAATGCTAATTGGGTTGTGGAAGGCAGATAATCCGTCACTCCATATAAAATACTGGTGTTCAGCTGCATCCGTTTAGACTGTAAGACCCCGACATAGTTGGGAAAACGCTAGGCAGATGATGAGTTGATACATTGAATATTAAGAAAAACATTATAAGACAGCTCCAAACCAAAACACACGATTTTTAGATTCTTCTAATAATCCACACCACAATTATGAATAATACAAAATTAACGAACATTTCCAAGAGTCGGTGACACGGACCGTGTAGCCAGATCTCTAGGGTCACTCTGCATCTGATCCGTCGCTCGAGCCTAGCGAGCGAAATATTTTAATGGAGATCGTGGATCCCACACACAAATGATGGTGGATTTGCACCGTTTCTTATGAAGGTTTTTTTGAAATAACATGTATGTTTTAATGTTGTTGGGGTCTGGTTTAGAAAAACGCTAAAACCTGGTATTATCTATGATTCAATGGTTTATTGGGTTTATTTAGACTGGATTTTGCCTGTGGTTTTGCCCGCGTACGGACGCTCTTTTAGATATAGGTACTATGTCTTAACTTAGTCATTGTGTTCTGTGTGTCCATTTATAACCAAATTGGTTCAGCCGGGATAGCATGAAAAAGCAACAGACAGAACGACCGACAAACAGAGTTACTGTTATTTATAATAACATAACATAACTGCCTCGTTGGTCGAGTGGTCTAGTGGTCGCAAGCTCGACTGCTGAGCATGATGTCCTGGGTTCGATTGCCGGGTCGGGCAAAAGTGTTATTGGGTTTTTCCATCAGAAATTTCTTAGTAGCAGGCACGGAGTCTGGTGGAGTACGGTTGATGGCAATAGGCTCGCCCCCATTTCATGGGATTTACACGTAATTGGCGAAATGTGGGTGTACTACTAGGCACATCTCTTTAATCTCCGGAGGGTACAAACGTGATGATATATTATGTTTTTACTTCATGTAAATTCTTCTTTTAAATAATCCTCCATAAATACTATTCTCTTGCTACACGAACCGGTTGGTAATAGGACAAGATATGTACCTTATTTTATTATTAGTCCACAGATTAACTTCATGAAATGGAACTACAATGAGCCTAAAATAACATTTGGTTTACAAAAGTGGCTCATTCATGAACAGTATGAACACGTCTCAAATAAAACGGGAAGGAAGTATTTTTTCGAATTTCCTCTATATAACTATCTATTTCCTCATACGAAGGGGTGAATGAACTTGTAAGTAATATTTGTAGGAGTTTACGAGTAAAAATACTACGTAAAATACTTGTTTAGATAAGGAAACACGTGTCTGACTATGTAAACAGTTTTCTTTTATCTTTTAAGAGAACTTAAATATTGCTGTAGGCAATGCCACATTAATATAACGGATGGAACGTGTTTTACTTATCCTGAATCGAAGTAAATTCATGTAAATAATATATTTGTAGTACAACTATTGAGGTGCTTTGCTAGTGGTACATAGTATTCGAGTAAACTGACTGTATAGCATACTTACAAAGAAAAATACGGACACATAGTCAGACGGATAATCCCGTACATGACGAAATTATATGGTTGCATTTTTTTTGTCTTTCGGCTAAGGAGCAATAAAAGTAGAAAATTTGCTAAGAAAATAACTTAACACAAATTCTTAGATAAAAACGTATCTGTATTTTTTTTTTCGAGAATTTCGTAGCATTGTTAGGCTGTTGTGTTATTTTTTTTTTTAAGTTACGTAATTATCTATAAGCAAACTTAAAATAGTAATAAAAATAAGTACTGTATATAAAAAAGCATATTATTCATAAATGATTGTTCTTAATGGTTTCCCTATCGACTAACAACGACAACGTCGATATTTACAAAAACACGTCGAAATCGATGATTTTTCTACACTATATTTTCCGCAGACTCCACCTGTACCTAGAATCCATCAAAGCGAACGCACATACAAGACAGCGTGTTGAATGTTGGTACAGCTTTCGAGCTCTATCAACATCAACACGCACACCGTATCAATAAAACCACAAATAAATAGCATTGTTGCATAAAAGTCGAGAAATTCGGCAAAGCCACGACAACAGAACGATCAAATCTAGAGGGCGTATTAAATTCAGGCAATACATAAATGTACGTTCATCTTGCTTTTTGATTAATATTTTTACCAGCTAATAAACTATTCTGTAAAACTAGATGACATCTGTTTATCACTTGTGTGGTCGACTGCAGCTACTGTAGCTCAGCAACTCGTAGGTGACGCGATAACATCGATAGAATCACATTCTCCTGTGTTTTTGCATTGTAATGAGCCTTATTAGTTGTCAGATTCTCACTCTTTGAGCAGATACTTCAAGAACTAGCATAACATCACGCCTGTAATCCTCGAAGGCTTGGGCAGAGGTGTATCTAATACTACAGCCACGTTGAAAGTACTAGAACTAAGTAATAATTACATATAGGTAGGTACGATCTTATTACACAACTTTTGTTCTACTTGTTCTTGAAAATCGGATAAAATAATGTACTTTGTACAGAAACTGACGCTATCAGGTGATCAACATCTGGTAAAACTATAAAATACAATGAATTTCTAAAAGTCATGGAACAAAAAATGTTCAGTTTCATGGTCTGAGACATCTCACGACAGGTTTTTCGTTTTTTTTATGTTACACCATGTATAGGTATACCTACATAAATACAAGTGACATATTTGGTAGCCGACCCGTTGAAATGCAAATAACATTATTTTTAGTTCCATCCTACCTACCTACTCAACAGAACACTGCTAATAAAAAAAAACAAATTAAAACATTATTAAACCAGTCTGAATTTTAAGCTCCGACTATAAATACTCTACACAAATACAAAACACGATTAAGTAGGTGTCCGATTTAAATAAATCGCCCTTTTAAATTAAAAAGAGACGAAAACACTTTTATTTCAACCTCTATCTTTTGTTGGACGTTGGAAATGCTGTTGATATATTTTTCGTGCTATTTCGCCCAGCGCGGTTTTGTTCCGCAAAAAGTCTAGCGTACTCGCATGAACGGACACTACCCGCTTTTTGTACAATCACCTACACAGTTTGTTATATCAATACTTTTATGTACAAAACATTTCCGCCAGTATCACAAGGGAACAAAGCTGAAAATTCCATGCGTTTCCAAGGCTTTGTTACGGATGCTGATAAAATGTACTTTGTTAAATACTCGACGGCCAACTAGCCAGTGTTTTCATTAGCTTTCGGAATGTTTTCCATTTTATAAAATATTGTAAACAAAATATTCTCATTTTAAAAGCTGAGCAAATCGTTGAACTCTAGATATTTCTGGAACCAAATTATCACAAAACGGTTTCAATCAATATAATACAATAAGCTTTCGTTCATGAAATGTAATATCTAGCAAACTATTGTCAATTGTATTTGATGAATAGAAGCACTACTACAAAATATATTTTCTGTATCAACGCAATTTATTTATATTTGGACCTAAACAAAAATACGGTTATTGTATTCAACGAAAACGTTATGATTATAAGAAATACTTGAACTTAACTTAGGTTTCAGTGCTAGCGGGGAGAATATCTTTTTTTAGTTTCGATTGTTCACCAAATTAAACAAAAACCATAGACAAACTATGAAAACTATAGAATAAAAAAAAAAATTAAGCGAGCTTATTAAAAACAAATGAAAACGTTCAGATTCTAAATTTCAAACTCCCGTTTTCAAAATTGGCGCGAATCATTTTCTGATCACTGTTTCAAAATAGGAATACATACTTTAGTACCGTTTACGAGTAAAAGATTCATGTAGCTCCCACTATAAAGCCTAGTTCAGGCACGTCCATCCAATATACAAAACGTAAGCTCCTTTCCACCGCCAGTGTAACTTGGGTTTTATATTTAAATAACAATATGACTAAGGCTCGCCAAGTTGTTGTATAAATGCGAAACTTTCGAGTCACGTTCACGATATTCCATTTCAGACGATTCCTTCATACAATTTATTACATTGCAGGACTAGCTTTTGCCCGCGGCTACACCTAAGTTATGATCGAAAGCTATCCCACGGGAACATAGCATAACATCACGCTTGTAATCTCCGAAGGGTTAGGCAGAGGAGTACCCATTAGTACACCCACATTTCGCCAGTTACGTTTAAGTCCTATGTAATAGGGGGCCGAGCATATTGCCATCGACCGGGCACAAATCCAGACTCCGTGGCTGCTACTGAGGAATTCCTGGTGGAAAAACCCAATAACACTGCTTGACCTGGGAATCGAACCCAGGACCATATGCTCAGCAGTCTCCACTAACGAGGTAGACCAACGAGATAGACCTACGAGAACGTTTTAAATATAGCCTATAACACGGCGATAATTTGGATTCCCCTTAGTGAAAAAGAAGAAAGAATTTTTATTTTTTTTCCATCCAAAGAATTTTCAGAATTGGATCAGTAGTTCTAAAGATACAAACACAAAAAACTTACCTCTCTATAACATTTGTAGACTTATGTATACATAGAACATAATAGACCGGGGAAATAGATTTTTTTCTCTGAATATAGTTGCGGTAAACGATTTTATTTGTTACCATTAAACGAGAAGCCTTTTAGTTTGATATCTTTCTTGTCAATGATATCGTGGGATGAGAAAAAAATATCGGTATCATTATTTTTTTTATGATATACTTTTCTGTGATTACATAGAACATATTTTTTGTCAAAAGAAAAGTATATCTATGCTATATTTGGTTTATGATTTGGATGTTTATTATACTAAGAGTTCTTTTTTTAAGTTGGGGGCTGCTAAACATATAAAAAAACCTATTTATCTGATTATTGATTAAATTAGAGCTCAGTCTGTATTGTTAACTTAGTACCTACTTAAAAAAGGACATAAATAAGTTACAGCGGGTCGTATCGAGAGCAATAAGCAAATCAAAATTATCTGATTTCTTAGAAACCTACAAAACAAAAACAATGAAAATAATGAATTTCAGTCTAGTAGTTAGATGTTCGATAAAGTGTAAAGATAAATACATACTTTCTCCCCATAAATAAATCTCCATTAACTTTAACAGGCCATGTTCGGAATTAAATCGAAGATAGTAAGCCGTTAATATAATTACTTTCCAAGCCCTAGTTTGAAAACAATTTGAAATAAGATCCGGTAATTGATTCGCCATTTTCTATTATTTGAAAGCTACAAAATATCAGCGAATCTCATTGGTTACGACTCATCAACAAATGGATAAACGGGAACGATCTGAAGGAGAAAAATCTGGCTAAAATATGTCTTGGCAATTAGTGTTGATATTTTTTAATGCCAGCAATTACCATTATCGATTGAGTTTGTTGGTCTATAGACTGCGGATACTTGTTACCGCGCGTTCTATATTCAGTCAAGGAAATAATAATTGTTATTTATCAAATTGACACACTAGGTACGTCAACTTGCCATGTTACAACTATTTCACCCGACTTTCAAACTAGAATTACTCGTACAGTTGTGATCTGAATGAACAGATAATTTAAGTTGGTAAAAATCAGATAAAAATTAAGTTTAGTTCTGTAACTACAAGGCTTTTCGCCATTGCTAAAAAAAAAACGCATGCTACTTGTGGATAAGCAAAAACCATTCGCATAAATATGTATCAAAAATTGTTGCTTGCACAAAATGTAAGATCAAAATCCGGGTGAACTTTATTTCCTACTACTAAAACCTTTACTTTTACACAAATTCTTGAATGTTAAAGCCATTCCCCATAAAATCTGACCCCTATTTTCAATTGAAAACAAACCTTCGCTCTTATAAGAGAGTCACAAGTGTGCAAAGTAGTTGTAAGGGTCGCATAAAGTGATATTATTGGATAAGTAACCAAAACTTTTGTCGCGTATGCTGTGAACTGAAGTTGCAAGATTTCCCTCGTTTTTGAAGATGTAAGTAAGAAGAATTGAGCGTATTTACAGGGTTTTTTGTCGACCAGTAGGATGCTGTCAAGACTCAGGGGGTCACTCATGACTCATGAGATGACAACTTCTAACGCCGAAGCATTAAATTAGGATAAGGACAGAAGAATGATGATAATGTAGTCCGGTTAAGCAGTAACAACCTTCTAAAGTCGTTGTACTTCGAGTGGACAGTAAAAAAAAAGAAGAATTATGATGAAAATGACTGGTAGACTATGGTATGAGCTAGAAAAGACTGTGATTGTCACGTCAAGCAGGTGGAGCATAAGACGTCAGAAATCCATTTATCATCAGCAGGGTTAAATTTCGAAATGCCTTTCACGAATCTTCTTCTAAAGATTGAATTTTCGAGTACCTATACTGAAAAAAAAATATTGTTGTTTCATGAATCATTCCTAATTTGCAATTATGTGCAATAATAGATTATATTCACCAATAACCCGTATTTATAAAACTGTAGTAACACGCGACCGCCTGTACCCGACACGCTTGTTTAAGATGATGCCAACGATTTCTTGTCACGGGCTTTTAAATTTTTTATTGAATGCCGTTTTATGCGAACATATAAAATCGACTATAGGACCTCGCGAGGTGTAAAATCGGTCTATTTTTACGCCCCCAAAAGTCGTAACCGTGCGAGTGGAATTTTATTCGTAGGACATTTTTCGAACTGTAACGTTGCGTAGAACCTACTTTTCGACGATTTTTTTTACGTTTCACGTAAAAATATTGTGCTGCTATTTGTAAGTAACGAATTTTATTTTATGTTTACTTCTTAACTTTCGTATTTAGACATTGATGGGGGTATAAAGCGTGTTCCGAATACCTCTATACAGGGTGTACTTAAAGTCGCTTTTTTTATTTATTGGCTTACGTTGTGACCGCATTAAAAGCCTTTTAAGTGCTAAGTTGAAATGGTCTTAAATGAAAACATTTTAAGAAATGTAAGTAACTAAAGAAACAATTCCGGCAACAAAATGTTTTTTAACATTAATTTCTCTGTATTATTATTTCCTTTATTTATTTTTATACATATTAAATACATTTTTAAATATTCTAATATAAAACAATATAAAAAAACTTTTATATTTTTAAATGTTTTTTATATATTGTTTTATATTCCAGTCCCAGCCGCCGCGGGAGACGCCCTGGGCGTTGGGGGTCACGTGGTGGCTTCCGACCACCGTAGGCGCTGGCCTGTGGACGGCGAGTTATGGGCTAGCTCGCCGTCCGGCCGTCTTATGACGACAGGCCGTGTCGACGGCGCGTTCGCGTTCCACGCGCGCCTCGAAGAGAAGGTGGCGGGACGCCTTTTTTTTTTTTTTTTCCGGATATGAAATCATCAAATGACCCCCCCCCCCCCCCACTGGGCGGAGCGGGAGTGTCAGACTTGTACTGACTAAAACCCATCCATGTACCTTCTTTGCCCTTTGTGTTCCAGGGCCACGGTATCTGTTTCGAACAGTCCCGCAGCCCAAATGGTGACGTTTATTTCAGATTTCAGGAAGACTTTCAGATTAATTTACTCAAAAAAAAAAAAAAACGAAACAGTAAGGCTACGAACGCACTGACAGGTCAAACTGCGCGCTACTTCGTTACACGCTAGACGACTAGTGATGGCGCTAAACGGACAATGCGGCCGGATGTGAAGATTCTATAATGTTCATTTCACTTCGCTACTCGCGAGGCGACTCTCTAGGCTATAGGCGCTAAGTAAGCCACCTATCAGTGCGTACGAAGCCTTACTCTTTTTTATCAATAGGTACTCGTAAAAAGGCAAAACTGGAGAGATTTGGAAGAGACCAACACTCAACATTGGGTGGCCAAATGGTTGAAAAAGAGAGAAGAGAATAAGCCCCTCCCTTTTTTGATATAAACCTTGCAAATGGACTTATGTCAGCTATAATTGTATCCTGTAATACATGAAAATAAAACGTTGTCCCCATAATTAGTAAGAGGAGGGTCCTATAAAATTAATGAAACCTTTTCCACTTACATTATTAAAGACAAAGGCTTTTCAAATAAAATTACGCTCGTTTTGTGATTCAAACAATACTTTAGCTCTCAGATGTTGAGTTTTCTTTGTGTTAAGTAGATGTTAAAGATCTAAGTATTTACATACTGAGTGATTTAGTTGTCATCATCTGCCTAGCCTTTTCCCAACAATGTAGGGGTCGGCTTCTAGTCTAACCAGATGAAGCTGAACACCAGTATTTTACATGGAGCGACTGCCTGTCTGACCCCCACAACCCAGTTATTACTAGGTAATACAATACCTCTTGGGAAGACTAGTTGTCAGACTTTCGGGCCACTGACTTCCTGTAACGACTGTCAAAGGTCTACAAATGATACCCGGGACCAACGGCTTAACGTGCTTTCCGAAGTACGGAGGAAACTCGGTATGTAATGGGTGGCCACCCACCCACTTAGGCGAGCACGGCTTAACCTAAAGATTGATCCGAGCGGCTGTTATTATTTAGCCACGAGCTCCTCCTGCGATTGAGGTGTGTTGAACCTAAACCCCTTCAGGTTACGTGGTCTTACTGCTGAGCTTGAAGACCTGGATTCAGGTAGGATGAAGTATTTTAAGGTTTTACATTAGGAATTTATTAGTAGCTGTGTGGAGATTTTGGAAGTTAGTGGTGTGTGTGATACCCCGTATTTCTGAAAACACACGAACGAACGTTGGAGCAACAACGATTCTATCGCTACTTGACATAATAGGCAACTATCGCTATCTAGACCACTACAATATTGGAATTATTCCAGTATCCTTAATTATCATACCTACCTTACCTATATTATGTTGGCTGACACAAGACGAGCTTTAACATCAAATTGTCTTATAGAGTCGTCCTGATTTTTATAATGAGGACAACGAGGAAATCTCAGCAAAAATACCTTTTTTGTTCCTTTCGCAAATTGGATCTCTGTTTGAACAAGATGACATTGATCTTTTCGCCAACTTACCTGTAACAAAACAAGAAAAAATTAGAACAAGTTGTTACTATAGAAACATGCTTTTATTATTGTAGACGCTCGAAAATAATAACTCGTTACGACCGTGTCTTTTTTAAAGGCTTCAAAGCTATAAAACTAGGCATAACGCTTGTTTTTCCATTGGTTGACCCGATTTTCGAAAAATCTTAGGGTGATAAGGCTGTACACGTACAGTGTACAAGACTTTCTTTTTACTGATACATGAAAACAAACAAATCATTTATTCGCAAAGAATTTAGGTATTGTACAATAAAGTTGTTATAAAATATAGTGAGCCGGGTACATTCCGCCTGAGTTTTTAAATAATATCAGTATCAATAAAATTTTGATGAATGGATAAAACTGTTTCAACTATGGCGTGTGCATCGCCTAACTTCACAACAGACAAAAATACAAGGTTGCAATGATCTCTGGTGCTCGGATCACGTTGACAGTGACAGGGAGTACTACTGGCCAACATCAGTGGTAGACGAAAATTGTTTCGAAAAAAACAAGATGGCGCGTGGCGTCGCTAGTTCTTAATTTGAAAATTATGCGCTTCAATTCTCCTGACGTCATCCAAGTAAGGATATTGAATCTTTAGCATTTTTGTACGAAAAATTATGCAATGTTATTTAAGCGAGAGTGAGGTCACTTTATACGTAAATGGTTAAAGGTTACAAACAAGAGAATGCTTTTATATACCTAAGTATCGGGATTTTTTCCACACTGAGCTGAATAACCGACTTATAATAGGATATGACGTATTAAATGGAAATGTTGTGGAATATACTTTTTTGGGCCATTGTTGTCTAGGTTTCACAGCCTTTCATCTTAAAAGCCTTTCCTAGCAATTTTAGGTCTCTTCTGAGTAGGACCTGACGTAGCTACAATTACTTGGAGATTTATTGTCGCCTATTCGTGGAAGGTCTTAGGTATTACAAAAATCCGTCTTGTGGCTTATTCATTAAATCTGGATACTACGAGTAATCCTAACTAATATTATAAATGCGAAAGTAAGTTTGTTTGTTACCTTTTCACTCCTAAAGCACTGAACCGATCATCCTGAAATTTTGCATATACGTTGTCAGGTGTACAGAAACGACATAGGGTACCTTTCAGCCCGAAACAAAGTACTGTCCCCGAGGAAAACAACTTGTCTTTCAAATCATGATTGAATGATATTATTACAAGCAGAGTAACACCCGAAAAGACTGTCAAATTCTAAATTAACGCTAGCGGAGTCGCGGGCAAAAGGTAAGTTATCCATAAAACGTCAACCTGTTTGCCAAACGACTGAAAACAACATAAATCTGATATAAATTCTTCGGCACCAAAATTACATAACATTAAATGTTCGTTTATATCATAATCATATAATTAATATTTTACACCAGGAAATTTCTCCTTTAACAAGATTTACAAAATAAAATAAGCTTTTATTACGAGTAAAACATAAAATCCTTTTGTAAAATTCGCGACTGTCCTGAATAATTTATGGTTTCAGTAATCTTCTTTAGGACATCTGTAATTGTATGACTAAATTATGTTTTAATAACTTGTTTTATTATGTTTCTGGGTATTTACTGACTTCCACGTGTCGAATAATAATTATTATCATTATCTGGTTATGATTATGACTACAAATTGTATATTTTAGTGTTAACGATTATAATATTATCATCAATACAGGGTGTAAACGGACCCTTCACGAAGCCGTCAACCAAGCATTATGTACATCAAACTAAGTCATCCTACGCAAAAATTATTGCTGGGAAACGAATTTTTTTTATGGTTTCCTCTGTGCCTCCGTGCCTCGGGAAGCACGTTAGGCCGTTGGTCCCGGCTGTCATTTGTACATCTTTGACAGTCGTTACAGGTAGTCAGTGGCCTGAAAGTCTGACCACCAGTCTTACCGAGGGGTAAAGGGGTATCATATTTCCCAGTACTAACTGGGCTGAAGATCAGTCGCTACATGTAAAATATTGGTATTCAGCTGCATCCGATTAGACTGGAAGCCGACTCCAACCAATTACTAACACCAAAGTGATGACGCAGAATAACTTTTAAAAGGATATTTTTTTTTTTAACGTAAAAGCCTCCATAAAATCCATTACCCTATCATCATACACAATAATAATTTCAAATGCTTCTGCAATAAACTACAAGTGCAGTAAACATAACATATCCCGCATATAAGAAAGTCATAAAAATAAATTGTAAACTTTATTGCGGCGTCACAAAGTATGCAACATTATTATTGTAGAAACTAGCAAAACACGTTGGCTTTTATTATTTTATGTAGATTTAATAATAATACTATTTACAACAAAACTTCAAGTATTTCCCCGAAGGGTTAGACAGCGGTGTAACCTATGAACTGTTCACATTTCGCGAGTTATGTTCAAGTCCTATGATTACATAGGACCCCTAATTAAGGGGGCAAGCCTATTACAACTAACTAACCTCAAATACAGATCGGGTCCCGGGACTCAAAACCAGGACCACAAGCTTAGCAGTAGCGTTTGCGACCAACAGACCAACGTGCCATTTAATAAGAACAATAGGTACCTACTTATTAATTATTTCTCTTTCTTTTTATTATTTTTCATTTTTTTTTCCTTCTTTTATTTTGTTTTTGTTTTTTTTTTCTTATGATTTAATTGTTGTTTTAGTCACGTCAAGTAAAACTCAAGAAAAGCTTTAGTTTAAGCACCTATTTGTATCAAGACAAGCAAGAAATATAAAGAAATAACCCTCCAAAAACTAATACAGAACTCGTTATCCTGAAAATATTTTCCTTTGAACCTTTTACGTGCCTATATTCAGGAAAAAACAGGTCAGGCTAGCCCATCCATCAGGCACCGAGTGCTCTTGGCAAAATTAACATCAAATATATACGATATTAAGTATAGGTCTAGTTATCACGTATCTTAATAACACTTCAGAGGTTATTTTCGTTGGTAGGTACTAGGAAAAATATCGTGCAAATAGAAGAAAAACATGTTAATTGGACAAGAGGTTTTGATATGATTTTGCATGATTCTTTTGCCGCGTGGCTTTAATCATACTTTTAATATTTTAAATACGAAAATTTGTGAAGATGTATGGATGTTTGTTACTCTTTCGCGAAAAAACTACTGGGCGGATTTGGATGATATTTCGCACACAGATAGTTACCTGGATTAACACATAGAATCCTTTTTATCCCGGTAGTACGATCCCTTAGGACAATTACTGAACTCCACGCGGGCAAACACGTGGGCATAAGCTATTTGCCGCCATCTTGTTTTTTCAATACCTATCCAAGGAAATGTTTATCAGCAGAGTGACAATGTCAATCAACCGCCAGAGGAACCTTTCAGCTATAAATATAAAGCTGAAAGGTTCGTCTGACGATTCATTTTGGCCAGCACTAGCTGGCCGGTCAGAAAACAAGCGGGTCCATTTCTTTTTTGGAATTCAAAATCATTTATTTTTTCGTACAATGCAGATTTGACATTCTTTCTTTCTTTTCTTTTCTTTTTATTTTTTAAATACGTTGCCCCACACAAGAAATTTCTCTTATTTGGTGGGTGCGTTTTCAAACACACATACACAAACAGACACGCAACGCAACACAACATTCATTGTCTAAAGAAATTTTATTACATTTTAGAACTTTTATTAAAAAAAGATATCGGCACAAATCTTAAGAAAGAAAATCTTGATACAGACTGAGGTACATTCTTACAATTTCTTACAGAAAACTCATAAGTTTCACTTCACAATATCGAACTTGTGCTCAATAACATCTGCGCCGTTTCTTTGTTTTTCATAAACTAGTTGTTATAAGTATTGTTTATTAAAGCATGTTCCTTTAGAATTGTTCCCGTTTTAATAAAATACGGTTGAGGAAGTTTTCTGTTTCATATAAAAAGAAATAAGAATATCGAGAACAGGAAATAGTATTGTCAGATACAGATAATATTATTTCTGAATAATAACAAAACTGTGTGCTTGTAAAAAATAAATGTAGATACTACAATAATTATTTACAAAGGAAATATTTTAATTTGCCTGTGTGCAAATAAACTGTTATTTGATTACAGGAAATACATTGCGATCAATTAACAAACTATGAATATAAATTCACAAATAACAAGATGCTTAATTGCCATGATATCTCAATTACTACAGAACTTGTTTAAATAACCGAAACGCATGAATAACGAGGTAATAATGCTGCATCACGATATCCATTAATGAAAGAAAAATAGACATTTTAACATAAAAATCAATGATTTTAAGTTTGCGTTTTTTTTTATAAAAAGATTATTTGCAATATTTTCGTGAATGCACATCTCTACACAGAGTGAAAGAGACACCGACGCACAAATTTTTACCACGTATTCAGTACATCATTCTGACTAGAAATTATTAATCATTTATTTAAAAACAGCTGTTTACCTGTTTAAAAAAATACCTACACGGTTAAAATGTATGGAAAAGCGGTTTTTTTTTAAAACCGATGACTAATTTCCATGTGTGTGTTCACCCTGTATTTTAGCTGTTTTTCGTTTACAAAAAGACTTCCGTGGTTTTACGCAATGACAGCAACTGTAGGGTAGAATATTTTGTCGTTTTGCTTTGATTTCTACTGAATTAGTTTTCCTTTGGTTCTAAGTCTCAGCATTTCTTTTGCTTTACTAGATGTTTTTATTTTAATAGCGCACCTTAACTAGAGTAAAAATAATCTATTATAATAGTATAGTAACAAATCAAAATTGCAAAAGGAAAAATTATAAAATCCTCTTTCTTTGAGAAGAATTGAGCCGTAAAGGCTGTCAAAGCTTACAATTATCTGTACTCCCATGGAGCCCGCCCTCGCCCTTAATTACATGGACTGATGAATAATACAAAAGAGTTACAGAAGTTCCATTTTTTTTTTAGTATAAGGAACGTCACTATTACGGCAGTCTAACTGATGCAATGGGTTCATCATCGCCATCCACAGCCCAACTTCATCCACTGCTGGATATAGGCCTCTCTTTGCTTGTGCCAAACTCCACGTTCTTGTGACAGCCTTTTTTTTTTTTTTTCTTTTTTTTTTCCGGATGGGAAATCATCAAATGACCCCCCCCCCCACTCTGGGCGGAGCGGAAGGGAGTGTCAGACTTGTACTGACTAAAACCCATCCATGTTCCTTCTTTGCCCTTTGTGTTCCAGGGCCACGGTATCTCTTTCGAACAGTCCCGCAGCCCTGGCAGGCATCGGTCCTTGCGGACCCCTACTTATTTGCTGACATCTCTTTGAGGCGCACGTGGAACACGAACGCGCCGTCGACACGGCCTGTCGTCATAAGACGGCCGGACGGCGAGCTAGCCCATAACTCGCCGTCCACAGGCCCGCGCCTACGGTGGCCGGGAGCCACCACGTGATCCCCGACGCCCAGGGCGTCTCCCGCGGCGACTGGGACGTGAGGTTCTTTCCCTCTCACGTCCCGCCACCTCCTTCACTAGCATGACTGCTTCGCAGAAGGAGGTGACGGCTTCCCATTCCCTCTCGCTCCGGACCATGGCTTGAACCAAGGCCGGACGCGAGAGATCGCCGCCGCCAATCGCCGCTACGAGGATACGGCGGTGCTCCGCCCAAGCGGGGCAGACCTCCACGGTGTGCTCCACCGTGTCCTCCGGACGATCCTCGCAGTGGAAACACCCGGGCGTTTCCTCCCGCCCGATTCGGTGCAGGAACCTCCCGAAACAACCGTGTCCGGTGAGGACCTGCGTCAGGCGGTAGGTGAGGGCGCCGTGGCGCCTGTCTTTCCACTCCTCAAAGAGGGGACTTATCGCAACTATGGTGGCGTGCCCTGCACGGGGTTGTGACAGTCGCTCTCTCCATGTCGCCATGAGATCACGCCGGAGGTCTGTCCGCTGAGCGGCAATTTGCCGCGGCAGCGGAGTTTCCTCCCGACGTAGTGCCTCCGCGCGCCATTCGTGCAGGCGTGCGAGGACTATCGCCTCCAGATCCCATGGCGGCAATCCGGCAAGGAGGCTAGCCACTTCGCCGGAGATCGTGCGGTACCCCCGGATTAGCCTTATGGCTATTACCTTTTGGGGCGCGTTCAGGTAGTGGGCGGCTTGCCGCCTCAAAGAACGCGCCCACACCGGGGCCCCGTAAAGGGCCATGGACCGCACGACCCCCGCGTATAGCCTCCGGCAGGAGGCGTTTGGACCCCTCAGGTTGGGCAAGAGCCGCTTGAAGGCAGCCCCTGTCCGTTCCAGTTTGGGAGCCAAACGTCGGAAGTGCTCCACGAAGTTCCACCGGCTGTCGAGGACAAGTCCTAGGTACTTCAACGTCGACCCGACGCCGATGGAAACCCCTCCCGCCGTCAGTAGGGATCCCGACGGTGGCGCATTCCGAGGCCCATGAAAACACATGGCCTCGGACTTGTGCAGTGCCACCTCGAGACCCAATTGCCGGATCCTCTCCACGACTATCGCAACCCCGTGTGTCATGCTTTCGGCCGCCGCCTCGTGCGACCTCCCTTGTGCCAGTACCAGCGTGTCGTCAGCGTAGCAAACTACGCTGACGCCGGTAGGGAGGTCGGCGCGCAGCACCCAGTCGTAACCGATGTTCCACAAGGCCGGCCCCAGAACCGATCCCTGTGGAACACCGCACGACATCTCTTGCCGGTTCCATTCTCCGCTTCGACCAGGGTTCTTGTGACAGCCTCATCCAGGATATTCCCGCAATGGCAACAATGTCGTCTGCCGATATCGCCGCCCGACGACCAACAACACTTCTCTTTCCAGTCCTTGGACCCCCTCGTTCGCAGCTTTACTCCATCTACCATCACCACGCTTTGCTAGGTATGCAATGGATTAATCTATCTCCCTTCTGTTGTCATTCCAATTTATTACGAGCAAAATTTCGTCATCGTTGCTACTCATCATTGTTCACTTCCTACCTAGTTTAGCCTACATTTAACATAACATAACATCACGCCTGTAATCCCCGAAGGGTTATGCAGAGGTGTGCCTAATAGTACACCCACATTTCGCCAATTATGTTTAAGTCCCATGTAATAGGGGGCGAGCTTATTGCCGTCAACCGGGCACAAATTCCGACTCCGTGGCTGCTACTGAGAAATCGTGGTGGGAAAACAAAATAACACTTTGCCCGGCCCGGGAATCGAACCCACGACCTCATGCTCAGCAGTCGCGCTATAAGCTCGCCCCCCATTACATGAGGCACATAAACAACATAACTGGCAAAAGGTGCGTGTACTAGACTAGATTACAGGTGCGATGTTGGTGAGAAGTCGGAACAGTGACGAGTCGGGCATAAACCACGATGATGATGATGATAGTTTCAGTTTTTTTTTATTATGTTTTCAGTTTTTAATGAGTTGAACCTTCTGCAATTCTCTGAGTGAATCCAATACCGATGGATTTCGTTTTATAGGCTCACTTCCCTTTGTTCATCGTTATTTTGTGATTTTAAATGCCTTTTGAAACAGGAATTAAAATATTAAACTCTTTGGCGAACATGCTCATTCAGGAAGGATTATAAATCGAAATAATTATATTGAACTACTAGCTGTATCCCGCGACCTTCGTTCGCGAGAAATTATTATAAAAATATTATTTTCCAATTTAATTCGAATTTTGTTACCAATTTCAAGGTTTTTAATTACTTGGCACGGAACTGTAATCCTTTTACTAAAATAAAAGTTACGCCTTATAACTCCAGCTATCTGCCAATAAAAGTCCTGTCAAAATCGGTTGAGCCGTTTCGGAGATTAGCCGGAACGCGCATTCGGGCCCCAAGACCCGAGCCTTTCGACCCGAAACGGCTCAAAACTGTAACTACACCGATAACATTATCGGTATTTTACTTTCAACCTGTACCAGTTTTTAAGCAAAGTATAGGTTGTTTATTGTACTAGGTACTTGACGGTCATAAAACTTAATGAAGCGTACCTATTTGTATGGAAATGAGCTAGCTACAATAGTACTCGTAAACGATTTGCTTTTGTTAGTAAACCATAACGATTGCGCTCTATACCCACGTAATAAGTTTCATGAGAGATTTTCAGGAAGTTTTCTTCAAACAGATTAAATCATCGTTTAGTATTTCGTAAAGTCATGATATTTTTTATCTACTTATCGATGAGACTAGAGGTAAGATTTTTTCGGATAGGTTTGTTATTTTTTAAAACCTCAATTCAAGTGCTTTAAAGTTGTTTTTTTTTTATTATAGATATACAGGGTGGAAGGAACACCGACGCGAAAACGGTTACCTCGTATTCAGTACATCATTCTAAGCCCTGTACATAGAAACTTTTAATCGGTTATTAAAATAAAAAACAGCTGTTTCCTACAAAAGTGCAATACCTACATGGTCAAAATGTATGGAACAGCTGATTTTTTTTTACTTTTCAGCGCCATATTCATCACATGGCCAGTCAAGTCAAGCAGTTTGGAGTATGAAAATGTGGGGCTGATGGCCGGAATCGGCGCTCATATTGAGGACATGGCTATGGAGAGGGTGGCATGGGCTACCCTGGTTATTATTCAGGCTATGGAAAGTAAAATAAACAAGTCCCTCCCTTTTTTTATTAAACTAGCAAGATAAATTCTAAGTCAAGGATTTTATTTATGTTGTATTTGTCTTGCATATTGAATCAGGGTTTTGATAGTTAGCCAAGTCCAAAACCACCTCTATTCTATACTAAGGGAACTGGACGAAGAGGATCGTCTCGGCTGCGCAAGTTAGGTTCGCTCGGGCTCCATAATTCCGCTGCATGTATCCACGGAGTGGCGTGGTAGTCTATGTCATGTTTATGCTGGTGTCGGTTATGTGGCGCAGCTTGACACACCAACACAAAAGCCAAAAACCATAACTGAAAAATAAATTATTCAATATTAGGAAAGAAACAATAATATTGATCCATCACATTTACCAATCTCCAAGTTTATACTTGTAAAAATAATTTTACATTATTTCATTTCAAAATCGTGGTTTCAAGACGAATCTCTCTTATCATCTCGCTCCTAGCACGACTTTTTGAGGTTTTTTTTTAGAATGTTCAAATCGCAAAACATCAGATTGGCGGAATATCCTATTCTCAAAGGGTCCGATTCGCATCATAACAGAATCTCAGAATGTCAGGTATTTTTAATGGATGAGGGTCTGGGTCAGGGAGCCATTAAAACAATCAAACTAAAAAGCTAGTGAATAAACTTTAGGCGCGAATTACACAGAAACGACGTAAGGTGACGGTACGGCGCAGGCGCAGCGCAGCCGTGGCATTTATAAGGAAACGAAAGAACGGCGTACCTGCGCCGTCGCGCCGCTTGAGTGTAATTCACGACACGTCGCCTACGTACATTTTGTATAAAAACGTTTTGAAGCGGCATCATGCCTGCGCCGCGCCTTCACCTTACGCCGTTTCTGTGTAATTCGGACCTTAGGCACCATTATTTTTGCTTGATATTTTGTACGTAGAGATAATATAAAAATGCATTTTGTTGAACGCAGTAAAATAATGTACAGAGATTGTTGTAATTTTTTTTCCTGTAAACACAACATTATTGAATAGTTTTGAGCTGTTTATCTCAAAAAATCGAATACAAATACTTTATGAAGTAAATAGTTAGTTGCGGTTCTATGTTTGTGAAAGTATTCTAGTACGTATGTATATATTACATGAAAGTGAATGCATTGTTTTTCTCAAGTACTCCTATACCTCACTCAAGTATTTTTTTATATTTGGCGTTGATTATGCTATCATCGATTATTATTTACTGACAGCTCACAATAACATCACCGCCGCAACACCCGAAGGCTAAAGGCAGATGCACCTAACAGTAGACTTACATGTCACCAGTTCTGTTTAAGCCCTATCTAATACGAGGCGTACTTATTTGCCGTCAACCTGACACAAATCTAATCTTCGCGACTGCTATTGAGAGATGATGGAAAAACCCAATAAAATTTAGCCCGACCTGGGAATCGAACCCAGGACACTATACAAAAAAGGCAGTCAGGTATTATTAACGCCAAATAGCAATAAAGATGACTACTAACTTACATTTATAAATTAAAATCGGATTACTCACCAATAAAAACGCTTTCATTTCGATGACTAGTCAAGGCACCATGAGGACCAATTATGTATTTCAAGCCATTTTATAGTTAGAGATTCAATGGTAGAACTAAATCTAAATTCGTCAACGTCCCCAAACAATAAAATATAGTGTTTGCTATATTTTATTGTTCGAATTTAACTAATCTGATTTATTCGCGTTAGTCTACCACCACTTAGTCTTGCTATTTAAGCCGACTTTTTTTTACTTATAGCTTTTATTTGGCACTAGTCTGAGTGTACCTTATATATTTTCAATATTTTTTCTGGCATAAGCATAAGCATAATCAGCCTATTAATGTTCCCACTGCTGGGATGCAGGCCTCCTCTCTGTGAGAGGGAATGGGCTATAATCCACCACGCGGGCCCAGTGCGGGTTGGTAGATGTCACGTCTTCGAATTTTTTTGGTTCTAGGACATGCCGGTTTCCTCACGATGTTTTCCTTTACCGTTTTGAGAGCAGTGGTGATGAAATAACTTACACAAAGTAATGCGCCTGGATTTCTGGTGTCACATTTAAATTATTATGGCACCTATTAGTATTTTCTATCTAAATATTCGAGGGCTGCGGACGATACCATCTGATGTCTACAGACAGGTTTGTATGAATGCTCTTGATATCATTTGTCTAACGGAAACATGGTTTATTGATGGTATATCCGATAGCGAATTGTTCGATGATAGATATTTTGTATGGAGACGTGATCGAAGTTACTCGAACACTAATCAAACTATGGGGGGGTTTTAATAGCCATACGTAGAGAATTACAAATGGTGCTCGTCTGCCGAGGTTATCCTCGGCAGACGCCCAGAGCAGAACACCAGAGCACCAGAGCTTTTCGGTAATAGGAAATTCTTTTAAATAGACCCTTAACGAAGCAGAAAGGCAATTGTTCTCCCCGTCTTTGCGATCATTTTTTTGTTCTAGACCTGGGATTCTTCTAGTTACGGATATATTGGGGGTCAAAGTTCCAACTTTTTCACAAGTTTTCTTTTTTTAATACATGTTTGTAATGTAAGACTTTTACTTTGAACGCCTCCACGATCCCCATACTATTCAATTCATCCATCAGCACAATGATTTGAGTGCGTTCCATCGAGTCTTACCGTAAAATGTGATTTTTCACCCCAATAAAAAAGACGTTTCCCAGCAATATTTTTTGCGTAAAGTTACTTAGTTTGATGTACAGAATACTTGGTTGACGGCTTCATGAAGGGTCTGTTTACACCCTGTATTTATGTAGCCAGCATTCTGGAAACTTTTTAATGATACAACTCAATATTTATTCTAGTAATTTAGCTGATATTGTTCTTAAACATCAGAATGAGTTCTTAACCTCTGTGAGAATGGATCAGTCTACTGATCAGTGATCAGAGATCGTGTCAGACATCTGCTCTGATGATGATGATGTGCGGGAGGAGGGGGTATCTCGGAATAACAAGATAAAAAAAAATCATGTGCAAGTTTTTATTATTCCAATGTTCTTTGCACTGATAATTATTTTAATCAAAATGGTTATGAAAATCACAAACTTCACGGTCTAAACTACCAGGGCAGCATAAAAGCCAAACACTTTTGTCAGCAGCAAAAATAAACAGTTGAACAATCTGCACGGTTACCGCATGAATTGTTAGCTCTTATCACGCAAACGTTAGGATTATTAATCACATGTTATCCTAGCACGTCGACACCACGTTAGTTTCTGTGACGTCACCGGTTTAAGCAGTAGAGAAATACTTGTTTGTTTGTGTAGTTTACTGGATTGTTAATAATTTCCCACTAGAGGGTAAAGGCCTCATATACAAAAGAAAGGAGCTTTGATTCGTTGGAATAGATTTGAGTATGGACTTTGACAGAAGGTGCAGAACAAAGAAACGATGGATGGACGATAGCGATGGACGAAGTAGCTCAAAGAATAAGTAAGCTGAAGTAGCAATGAGCCGGCCATATTAGTAGCGATGGCCGTTGTGGTAGATTGTCGTGTTCTTGAGTAGAGACCGCGAATCGGCAAGCGTAAGGTGGGACGCCCTCAGAGTCGGTGGAGCGACGATCTTTGCATGGTGGATGGTAGCAACTGGATGAGAGTTACCGAGAATTCGAGAGTTAAGTGACGTGCGATTGAAGAGGCCTATGTCCAGCTGTGGACTGCTGTAGGCTGATGATGATGATAGAAGTCAGTGACAGAAGGAGTAAAGATGTAAAGAAAGACTGGAATGAGGGCTAACAGAGATGAGTGTAAGAAAAAAACATTCTGTGATAACTCTAAAGTCTAAATTAAATATATAACATAACGTCACGCCCGTAATCCCCAAAGGGTTAGGCAGAGGTGTACCTAATAGTACACCAATATTTCGCCAGTTATGTTTAAGTCCCATGTAATACCTGGGCACAAATCCAGAATTCGTGGCTGCTACTGAGAAATTCCTGATGGAAAAACCCAATAACACTTTATCCGACCCGGAAATCGAACCCATGCTCAGCAATCACGCTATACCAACGATAGACAATAAGAAATTCAAGGACAAACGGTTACCCCGAAGCCACGTTTTATTTAGACTTGGCTTGTTTCAAAGCTTTATCCTTAAATTTAACCAACATTACACTAAATAAGTTCTTACCATAATTTAACAAAGTACAAAAGTAGGTGTGCTGGTGTGCATTATCTTGCAGCTTGCAGCTCGTAAATTTTCCAAAGGAAATGTTTTGATTAATTGTCGGGAAATGATAATAGTGTGGCATTTACAGGGATGTAATGTTTAAAACGGTGTTTGTTTTCAGCTGTTTAGCATACAAGACACATCGTTTTGCTTTTGTTATTTTCTTGCTACTATGTATATTTATAAATCGAGTTACCTTCTTTTAATGGAAGGTTTTTTAATTATTATTATTTTATATATTTTTATTATTTATAAATTTATATTATAACATGACATTACATCACACCTCTATTCTTCGAAGGGTTGAGCAGAAATATAAGTAGCTACGATCCATATTTTGCAAGTTATGTTTAAGTCTCATGGAAGGTTTTTTAATTATTATATTTTTCTTTTTTTATATATTATTATTATTTATAAATTTCTATTATAACATGACACTACATCACATCTGTATTCTTCGAAGGATTGAGCAGAAATATAAGTAGACCCACATTTTGCAAATTATGTTTAAGTCTCATGAAATCTTTCTTTCTTTCTATAGTGTGGTTAGTGCCTAACCTGATGTCTGAGTTTTTATGCCGCCCACAGGTTTCTGACTTAGCTTTACATGCCGTCGAGAAATATCTTGCACGCATTCTGGGTTCCTCACGATGTTTTCCTTCACCAAAGCAAGTGTGCAATAGGCACATGAAGCCTATAAATCAGAGGTGCGTGTCTTGGGTTCGAACTTGAGACCTATGACTTGGCAGTCCGACGGTAACTCCACTAGGCTATCACTGCTATTTCTCATGAAATGAGGGGTATTCTTTTCTTTAACTTATTAAACCACTATTTACATTCCTAGACTACCTTGAGTAGCTCTATTATTCCTTTTATAAAAACCACCAGTGTATTATGAACATTCAGTATTTTTCTCAATAACAACAAAACGTGACAGCCGTCAATTGTTTTATTTTCTTTTAAACGATTACTCTTTCAAGTCATCAATGGAAACTCATACTTAGCAGCATTTATGTTAGCTGTAATAAATTACACGTGAGCTAAGCCTTCCGGTACACGGCTCATCATAGCTTCCTACACTTTCTATCTTAATATTCTGACGTGATGTTGATGTCTCGTCTAATACGTACGCGAATTATTCATTTCACTGGAGATTTTAAAAGCGATTGAATATAAGGAAATTGTTTAGCGTTCAAAGATAATAATTTAGTAGACATGTACACGCTTCACAACAACCGTACTGCCTCGAATGCCACTTGGCATCTTTGATAACATATCATAACATCACGACTGTAACCTCCGAAGGGTTAGACAGAGGTGTACCCATTAGTACACCCATTTTGCCAGTTGTGCTTAAGTCCTATGTAATAGGTGGCGAGCCTATTGCCATCAACCGGGCACAAATCCAGCCTCCATGGCTGCTTTTGAGAAATTCCTTATGGAAAAACCTAATATCACTTTGCCCGACCTGGGAATCGAACCGAGGACCTCATGCTCAGCAATCGCGCTTGCGACCACTAGAGCAACGAGGTAGTCATTATCTCACCTAACACCATCACCTGACATCAACACCTTAGATCACCTGATTAAAGGATAACTGATTTAGAGGAAATTGACACCAGGTCGGGGACAGACCCTAAATGCCTTTTTTACACACTTTTCTTGAGAACAATGCGACCTATAACTGGCCGTCTTAAAAGCTAGTTGTGTCTGGGTGTGGAAAAAGATCTTCTAGAATGTAATCAATGCACTAACGAATCATATCGTGTACAGGACCAATTTAGTTTAATGTTTTTTATTTTTTGTTGTTCTCCTTTTTAAATAATTTAGTTTTATTGTTTTGTCTTGACGCGATTCTAGGGCCCGCTTGCACCACGAATCACGAACACGTTTAGTGCTAAACATATTTAAAAAGTCATCCCGTCTCTGTTATCTTCAAGGCGTTGGCAGTAACAGCAAGATGTTGTAAATAAGTTTAATGTTAAACGTGTTTAGTGATGCCTGGTACTAACGGTCCTTAAAAATACTTTTGCATTCTTAAATACGTACAGTTTGTATACGTAACGTAGATTAGATACTTGCACCGAAATTGCGAATTTACCTAGCCTATAGAGATACGCCATTACCGTCTGTTTGGTCCAAGTAAATGGTTACTCTTCACAAAATGATCATTTCAAATTGAACCAACTAAGAAATAAGGAGCAAATTTCCTTGCTCATTACCTACCAAGAATGCTATTCTACTAATTATATTATTTGCTCAGTCCAATAAGAAAGCATATTTTATGTGACAACTCTGCCCTGAAATTGTAAATGTTTAATTAAAGAACTAAGAATGAAATTGTAACGAGAATTAATTAAACGGATCTTAGAAATCTGTGTTTGTACAGGTTTTAGTAGTCATACGATATTGGAATTTATTAGTATTATTAGTATTGCTTGCTTAGTAAGTCTTGTTTATTATTTTATTAGGTACTTCTAGTTATGTATTCACAGCATTTTTATATTCTAAAATCACGAATAGGCAGGAGTTTTTTACAATCTTAGTTTGTATTTAACTAAAGCGGTAGTATTATCATTATTTTTATTATCTATTTTTCGCGGCGAACTTGGAAGCTCAAGCAGATTTCGCTTTCCGATTTTCCAAATATATTGACATTTTATCGCGATGATCACATATTTTCGCGATTAATTGTTTCGGTTAGGACCCCAGGACAAACACACACGCCAACCACATCGACAGCCCACTCTTGGATAAACAAACAATATTTTTTTTTAATTTGCTATTATTCAATTGGGGACTCCCAATTTAACATTACTTCAAAAAATGATATTTCTGACAGGCTGAGTGAAAATAAACCTATTTAAAAGTGCCTGTAGCTAAAAATAAGTGCCGTCACTGAAAAGTTACGGCATTGCGATAATTCAATATTAAAAACCGGTAAAGCAACCGTTACTAGCCTGCTTTCCCATATAGTTGCATGTGATATGTGGAGCCAAGAGCGAGAGTTACCGCTTTCTATAGGACATTAAGGGCATGCACACCAATGTGTTTTGTTGACAGTACCTAGCGGATGTTGAGGTATATCGTAGAAACGACTAAGAGACTGGCGTGTAATCGTGATTGTTGTGGAAAAACCTTATTACTAAGCTTCCGCTGTCCGTCCGTCCGTCCGTCTTTCAGCGGGCTGTATCTCATGGTTCGTAATAGTAGACAGTTGAAATTTTCACAGAATCTGTATTTCTATTACCGCTATAATAACAAATAATAAAAACAAATTTAAAAAATAATGGGGGTTTCTACTACGATGTACGGAACCCTTTTTTTTCTGAAAAAGTGAGAAAAATATTCAATTTTTTCTCACTTTTCCACTGTTGCAACGATCGACTTTATCGTAACTCGAAAAATGTAGGTGTACTTTAAGTAAACTTCTGCCTTCTGATGTATGTTATGTTATATTTGAGAGGGTGAAATTACATGAATTATGAAAAAATGGGAACCACCTGCAATTGCAGGTTATTTTGTTAATATTTTAGAGCAGATAAATTTTCGTTATAATAGACGGTGTTATACTGCATTAAAGTTAAAGGTTCAAGGTTCTGGTCTACCAAAAAACTAACCCTGGTGGTTGAGGTTCATTGATTTATGTCAATAAGTTTATCTTACTAGTTATTACTAAAGATAATAGATTTGTCTAAGACTCGAATTCATAAATCAGTTTTTATATTATATCCGTGACTTGTAACAATTATCGTATTAAAACGACCCGTGGCTCGTGCTAAGTTAAAACACAAAACATGCATCGCACACTTATAAATCAACATTCTTGAATTTGAAATTGAAATGAAGCGAAAACATGGCGTTTGTCGTGACCGTACGATTTTCCGGCAACAATGGAACGAATTACGGTTATTTTTAGTTACATGTTGACAGGTGTAGAAAAAACGTGAATAATTTACGTATTATAGCCATAAGAAAATTATTCACGTTTAAGCCTCGACAAAGGAATAAAAGTTGCATAAAGAGGCCTATTTTGTTTATGCATGCTGTTACTGTATATCTCTTATATCCTACTTCCTGCTAATATTATAAATGCGAAAGTTGACGAGAATGAATGTATGGATGGATTTTTGTTACTCTTTCACGCAAAAACTACTAACCGGATTTGGATGAAATTGCGCACACAGATAGTTTATAACCTATATAAGATACATTTTGTCCCGTTAGTACTCCACGCGGACCAAGCCGCGGGCATAAGCTAGTTTTTACAAACATCATAAAAAAAAAAAAAAAAAATATATAAAAAATAGTGCTCCGCTAGTGTCGGGAGCAGGGTTCAAGATTCCGGTAGTGCGGGCTCCAGCGACAAGAATCTCCTCACAATGCGGGCCGTATCGAGGAGTACTACCTTCCGAATCAGGCCCTTGATCAAAACTCCACGTGAGAGCCTCTACACATGTTCGTCGAGGCACTTGGCCATCAGGCCATTGCCCGTTACGATAATCGGCACACTGATAGCGGATAATGAAATGAAAAATTAATACAAGATCCGTATTTGATATTTTTTAAGAGAAATTCATCTTAATCCTGTCTGGTCATTAAAAATTTCACCTAGTATGTGCCTGCCTTCTTAAATGTGTTTGAACCAATAAAATTCATGGCGTCTTCATAATTTTTATTATTATTTATTTATTCATAAAGGCATTAAATCCCAATTGAAATACATAATTACTTTAAAATTAAAACATAACAACAAACATTAACAGTATGCAATCAAATAAAAAACTTTACCTTCGGCCCAATTATGCCTTCAACAATAACTATTCCAGATTTTCTTCAACATAACGACTTCTACGAACATCAGGAATTATGCAACATGAACATCATAATAATAACATTCATGTTCATTACAAATATTATTACCTATATTTGCGCAAAAACATAATAACAGCCGCTCGGATCGATCTTTAGGTTAAGCCGTGCTTGCCTAGGTTGGTCTGTGGATGGGTGACCACCCATTACATACCGAGTTTCTTCCGTGCCTCGGAAAGCACGTTAAGCCGTTGGTCCCGGGTGTCATTTGTAGATCTTAGACAGTCGTTAGGTAGTCAGTGGTCCAAAAAGTCAGACAACCAGTCTTACCGAGGGGTATCGTATTACCCAGTACTAACTGGGTTGTGGAGGTCAGATAGGCAGTCGCTCCATGTAAAATACTGGTATTGAGCTGCATCCGGTTAGACTGGAAGCCGACCCCAACATAGTTGTGAAAAGGCTAGGCAGATGATGGTGATTTGCGCAAATACATACAAGCTCATTCAATTATTATTATTCAACAACTCTTTTGATTCAATCTATGCAAAACATTATTGTGTCTACGTTGTATTTTCCCTCTACTTTCCTCTTCTCACGTCAATTTGTAAGACCTCTCGACGAAAACCATCTTATCAGGAACTCTTTGAGTTTCAAATAAGTTTTCACCTCAAAACAGAAGGGGAAGCGAATGTATAAAGCAAGCTTCGTTACTAAGACAATGAAAGACAAAGATATACTTTTACTTTGGTACACGTTGCAGTTATAGTATGTTCACTCATTGAGTTCCGTTAATGTCAACAATACTGGTGCCTACTCTGTTTAAAAAAGTACCTAATTAAAAAAACAAAATAACCCCTTCTGAGAAATCGCAATCACCCTTTATTTTGAAACCGGGTTCGGAAAAAAAAAACGAATTCCACAATATGGCGCCCAAAAATCGCGTCACCAAGACGAATCTAACGACGTATAATTTATCTACATCGGTTCAATCGTTTAGGAGTTACAAGGTGACAATGGAACGGACATACAGTCATGCGAAAAGAAAAACTTTCCTTCCGCCTTCATAATATTATGTACTACTGTCGCGGCGTATGTAGGACTTTTTAATGAGTCCTGTTATTTGTTGTCAAATGCTAATTAACATCGTAACATACATTGCATCACGCTTATGATTCCCAAAGGGTTAGGCAGAGAAGTACCTAATAGTACACCCACTTTTCACCAGTTATGTTTAAGCCACATGTAATAGGGTATGAGCCTATTGCCATCAACCTCGCCCAAATCCAGACTACGCGCTGCTAACGGTAATAAAATTATTCCTATGCCACACAAATGTTTGATAGTAATACCTACTTTCATACAGTGTGTTATCTTTTCCAACTCAGCTTTTTTTCCACCATCTGTGTACATAATCACAAAGCACAAAAAAAACTAGCTTTAATAGAAGGTAGTCTATTTTTAATTAGAGATAAGGTCGGACTTGCAGTGCTGGTTATCTAGCAGTACGCTACGTGATCCCTGTACTAATTCCCTTTCTGCTATCGAGGCATCTAAAGTAAGATTGCACACGTTATGAACTGCAATCAAGCTATCGTTTGTACTTGGGAGTGTAATGATGAAAGATTAGACTAGGTTTTTGGAATAGAAATAGTAGGATTTGCAGTGGTTTTTTGTAAATATTTCATTTCAGTGGTGTTATTGGATTTTTCCATTAGGATTTTTTCAGTAGCAGTCACGGAGTTTGATGGCAATAGACTCGCCCCCTATTACATGGGAGTTTAACATAACTGGAGAAATGTGTGTGTACTATTAGGTACACCTCTGCCTAACCTTTCGGGGATTACAGGCGTGATGTTATTTGTTACGTTATGTTCTAATATTTGAATCGTATTGTCTCTCTCACTCATCCTAAAAATCGTATCTATCGTAAACATTTTAACGTGATCTAAGTCGGTACGGTGAGAGCACATCTAACGATTTAAAACCTTAAATTCGACTCAATCTGCTTCGCTTGTTTCAGCAGCATTTACACAAGAAAAGTTCAAGACGTAATGAAAAGATTTCAGCCAGTCAGCACCAAAAAACTAATCTAACTGCACCGGACGAAACATCCACTAATGAAGGCTCTTTATACATTCTCAGATGGTGCAACCGCCTGAAATGTCAATAAATACTACATCCTTCTTTCCAATTTCGTCACAAGCCACTAAACTGACCCGCACATTAACTGCGACCGTTATTCAGGACATCTGCATGTACAATTGTGCACACGCTATAAAATGCCCCTTCCTCGCACTTGGGTCGTAAAAAACCGCGACCCTAAAGCTAAAGACAGACGTATGTGGTTAGCGACTAACTGTATACAATATACTATGTTATTTTATTGAAAAAAAGAAAAAAAAGTAAATTGGTTCACAGTTTACACAGATGTTTTATCATCAAAGTTGTGTGTGAAACTTAAAAACATTGGAATGAAAAACATAAAAACTCTGGCACCAGGTTAGGCACTAACCACACGAAAAAGGAATATCGGAATAGAAACACAAATGGACTGTCCATCTATGTCGAATTCACACCTACGAAAGACGGTGAATCGTCGTAATGGCAAAAGAATAACCAAGATTAACCACTTAGTAAAATAGCCACAGGAATAACCAATGATATCGCTTTAGCAGAGGACAATGAATACAATAACGACACAAAACAACATCAATATCCTAGATAACAAAGTCTAGCAATGAAGGGTTTCATGCCAAAGAAAAAGATCACTACTAATAAACACCAAGTGCTAAGCAACAAATCTGACCACAGCCTAACAAAACATTCGTTACCGAACTAACCAACCAGTATAAAAATACACAAAGCAAAGTGCTAACAATTCCTGTAGTTAATCCCGTGGAGAAGCATTATTAACACGGCTACAAAGAGGAGTTTAGTTACATTAAGACTTTAATACCACAATGGAAGTATTAGAGAAAGCCTATTTTGAACGATGATGCTGGAAAGTTATATCGTTAAGCCTCATGTCCGCTGACCGCTGTTTCAGTTTATAGTAGACACAATACGTCAATCGAGTACTCTACATAAGCAATAATTTTCACATGACATAGTAAGCTATCACCAAAGCTACTACCTAGGTTTCTAACTGATACGGCTGCAGCTCTTTACCTTGATTCGACATTTGAACTGAGAAGGTATTTCATCCGTCATCATCTTTCTCCTATCCTAATCCCAAGTTATTTGGAGTCAGTGCAGCATGTCTTTTTCTTCTTTACGTTAGAAGCGCCAGGGTAATTCCGCGAAATTCAAATTTTCTTTCGTTTTTTGTAATTTGCAGGTCTGTGTTAAACAAAATATGATTTTCGATCGTACCAGGTATGTATTACAGAATTAAAATCATCAATATAATCCTCTAAGTTCATTTTAATCCCATTGAATACCACTGTCCTACAAATTGCAAGAAAGTAAGAAAATTTGAATTTCCTGGCGCTTCCACCTTCCATCATCACAAGAGTCACCCGCTTTCTAGCCATATCATGTTTCACACGGTCCATCATTCAACGTATTTATCCAATATCCCTTCAGAGTTCCTGTATGTCTCACATCAAATGTAGGTACACGGGTATACGACAAGACACAGGCCTAACAATGGTACTTCTGCTCACTTAAATTCTTGTGTACACCATCCCAACTAAAGTTCACGTGAGTTCGTAAAAGTTACGAAGATACTCGTACCTTAGCTACATCACTTATTAAATTTCGCTCAAGTAGGTACCTAAAGAGGCTGAATACCGTATCATCTAGCTCAGTTGAGATTAGTACGTTTAATACTTAGATTTAATTCGTTCGAGTAAAGTTGGTAGGCTGTGGTCTTCTTTTGTTTGATTGGCGTTCTTAGTGAGGAGTTTGTGGAACTTGGCAGGAAGATTACGTATTGCAGCAGTCTACTTTGCTGACAGTACTGAAGTTGTTGGTGATTTCTGTGCTTCTAGTATTAGAAGCACACAGACCACAGACCTGCCTGAAAGTCGACTTTTGGCCGAAAGGTGTCGAATAGAGACGTTTCCGAGGAAAGTTTGTACGCGACACCACGCAGCGAAACACGACGCCGACAACGTTACGTGTATATATAGTTATAGTTTTATAGGGTTTAAAATATGTATTAGTTTATTAGTGTTGTAAAATGTTATTTTGTGTATTTTATCTATGGGCCTAAATGATTATTATTATTATAATAATCAGGTTTACCTAAACTTTGAAACTGGGACTGACAGTTGACCACTTTTCAACCTTATTACATAGGGCATAGGGTGAAAAGTGGCAGACCCTCAGTACACTCGGTAGTACTTTGGCAAAGCGTTATTCTTGTCAGTGTCGGCACTTCTGTTAATCTACAAATGCAATATAGAGACGGGAACATGTATCAGTCAAAGAGCTGTGTAACATTTTTAAAGTAAGCTTTACTGATGAAAATAAAATGCATTCAGGGTTCAGTCTTTTAAAATTCGTTTCTAAGAGATTATACAAAATAAAAATACCTAACTTTACCCTTAATTTAATTCTCTCACCACAACAGACTTAAATCTAAATAAGATTTCAACGAAAAATCTTCGTACAAATGAATTTAGTTCTACTTTAATTCCTAGGATGAAATTCAGGCACAGTGAGAAATCCAGACACGCAAATAAGCGGATAAAGAACAGGGACTACACGGACACAGGTTACCGCTTTGTTCAAAGACTTTTTATCTACAAAAACTTAGCTAGAATTTCATACATTTCAACTGTGTTGTTCCATTTTCCGTAGCCTGCGTTATTTACTTTTTATACGGAAAAGAAAGACAAGATTACTGAAAAACTTTTTGAGATAATGTTTTCTATGATAAGACTTTATTCTGTGAAAATGAGCTTTATTGTAGAAGTTGATTTAGAAAAACTACTGAATCTTTTTGCTTTAGAGCACTACGTACATTTGCATGATTTTAATTTTCGCCTAATAGAAATGCTTACTGCAACTCGCTGCAGTTTTTTAAAATTTACATTGTAAAAAAAAAAAACAACTTGACCATTGACAATGTGCAATGCTTCTTTAAAAAAAATATATAAATAGGGAAATATAAAATGTCAGAAACTGAATATGAAGGTATCTTTAGATAGGAAGGACACCTCTGCTTAACCCTTCGGGTATTACAGGCGTGATATTATTTTATAAACAACGCCAGAAAACAGAAACACAGAAATCAAATCAATTAGATCTTAACTACATAAGGATGGAGCAATAATATTGAAGTAACAGCCATTACTCTGAAATCGAAAGATCCTTTGAAATGTTGATTTAGCAAAACGTGCGTCGATAAAAGATGTAACTCTCCTTTACACGTTACCTACGAGAAAAACTCTATTGAATGGGAAAACATTTCTATCGGGAGGTGTGTTTTATAGAAAAAAATTCATCGAAGTCTATGTATTGTTGGATAAAGTCATTAAATAAGACCAAAAAGATAACTGCCACACACAGCCGATCTAAAATACCTGTAAACACGGGCATCGCATTCTTAAAAAACTGAGAATTTATTCGAAAACCATGTTAGATACTGGCCCACTCCTTCTCAGATTCAGGAGGCCTGTGTCCCAGCAGTGGGAACCTTAAAGCCTGATACAGTATAAGAGAATCTAGTATTTTATTAGAAATAACAGAACGCCTCATGAAGACATAATGATTGGTTGACCACCCAAAGACCCTGACACTTAAAATTAGCATTTATAATTAAAACCGCAACTTTACCTTCAAGGAAAACTGTCTGTTTGAATCTTGTTTAGTATGTAATTATTTTCGACATGTAAGTACTCATTCAATAAATAAAAATACTAACTTCGTAAATATTTTTTTCTGTATATACAAAAAATAAAGCTAGGAACACACATGTCCATAACGAGCACAAGTTACACGCAAGTAATCATACCATTGTGCTCATTTTATCACCGATATAGCTTGCAGAGTAAGCAAGCTGAATTGGTAGTGGACACGCCCTGTTTGTCAAAGGACCGATGGTTATTGGAGCAAAAGAATCCTGAAGAGGAGACTGCACATCGGCAAGCGTAGCGTTGGATGCCTCCTAGCTAGATCAACCAGCGACCTTAAGAAGGTGGCTGGGACAGACTGGATACAGATGTCCAGGAACAGGATCTGCCACAGCTTGGGAGAGGCCCACGCCTTACAGTGGACTGCGGTAGGCTGGTTGATTTATTGACGTTACCACCAATCAGAAGTCTTCGTCGAGATTCATTGTCTCGGCGCTTTTGTGGTGGCCACTGTTGATTCTGGCTTTCAGGAGTTGGAGAGGTTTGGAAATGGAGTGCCGGGCTTGTCGCAAAAAAAAAACCAATCAGAAGTTGTTGTAGCATGCAACCTGCTTGCTAGGCTTAAGCAAGCTATATGTTCCTGGCTTTAGAAAGGACTTCCAAAAAACTAGAACATAGGTAAACGACTTTACCCTTGAGTATTTCGCAATTCGTAAATTCATCAATTATACAATATTCAATTTTCAAACAAGATGAGATACATTGGGGTCAAAGGGTAAATATATATTTTAAAAGGTTACCGTTGATCATTAATTTTAACTTAAAAGTAAATGAAATTGTTAAAATATCAAAGGATAATAATATGAATAAGAAAAATGAGATTGCAATTAATATCTTTAACTGATATTAATGGCCGGTGGCAATTTTTGTTAAAATAACTGAAACAAAGAAAAAACATGCAAAGATATTTTCGTATTTCATTTATAAGTTCTTTATTTTATCACGTAGTAATTAAATCAGTCCCAAATCTTTTAAATTCGAAAATTTAAAAGATTGGGACTGATTACTGGGACTTACTCCGAAAGGATATTTTTGAATCAATTACAAAGATCACTGAAAGCTTCTTAAATTTTAATTTACCTAATCTTCCGGAAATCTTTCTAAATTGCCTCGGAATTGGATTAATTTTCATCCAATTTTTCCTTTACAAAAGTAATTCGCGAAAAATGCTACTATTAAAACCTTTTACCTGAACCGGTACAAAATGATTAGTACATATAGTACACAAAACTAATGAAATTCCATTCTATTCAAACGTTTCAATTCAATTAAACCCTTTTAATTGAATTGAAACAATTGGAATCCTTCCCCTTGGTTGTTTTTGGGGGAAAACTTCTAAAGTGGAACATTGGTCGCAGGACTTATAACTTAATAATGTTAATAACAATGAAAGGTTTCTATTGTGTCGTGTATAAACTAAAGGTTGTTAGCGCTGTCAAAAGAATTTCCAAGAATTTAGGTTTACACGTAGGTATAGACTTACATTCTTGGTAATTCTTAGTACTTGAAACAAATTGTAATAGCTTCTTATAAAGTTACTAAGAACCTTGAGCAGCGTAAATGTAGTAACCTTATTGGTAACTATATTTTCGAGCCGTTTGGGGTTGAAACTCTAGAATGTTGTCCCTAATCACGGTCCGAGTGCTCACAGCATTAGGGATGCTCACAGCATTTTTAAGGAAATTTCAAAACGCTTAGTTGACACTTCCCGTGACCCAAGGGCTGGCTTTTACCTTGGCCAAACGCTTAGCGTTGCCATACAACGTGGCAACACGGCCAGTCTCTTGGGGACATCACCAGTTGACAGCGTTGAGGAGGAGTATTTTGACGCCATTTTTTAAGTTTATTGTTTAGTTAGTTTAGGTTATTTTAATTTATAAATGTAGATATTATTTTAATTAACATGGAACATAATATATGTAGATAAGCATAGTCCTACTGAAGTAAAAAGTATTCTTTTTCCATTACAAACAAAAACATTACCGAACGTACATTACCTAACGAACTCAATAGAACCCGGAAAATACAAGTATCAAACTATCATGCCTCTCTAAATTATCATCTCTTCATCTTTATTGCAATTAACCTTTTCCCCGTCATCAAGTCTTCCTATAACTTGATGACAAGCAACTACGTTCAATTCCATTATTCTAACATTTTATCAGTGTGGAAACTCAATCAAACATCTTTTGAATCACACGTCAAAGTCATCTTCCACAAACGGTGAAAAAAACGACAAGAAAAATTTCTTGATACATACTTTCACTAGTAAAAAGTATTTGAATACAACAATCTTTACTTCTCAATCAATGAGTAATTAAATGGTTGTTATCTAGAAATTTTACCATAGCGTAACTGTGTTGCAATAGTAAAATATCACTGTTGATAAGCATGAAAACTGGTAACTGTGAGAAATGCTTTCTAATTTGTGTCATTCATATTTCTGTGGTATCATAATATTTGCTTACTGATAGTTAATTTGCTTACATGAATTCATTAGAGATTTTCTTGTAATAAAATAATGTTTTATGTAGTCGGTGAATGTCCAAGATATTTATATCTGTTAGTTAAGAATACTGCCTCGTTGACCAGTAGTCGCAAGCGCGACTGCAGAAGATGAGATCCTAGGTTCGATTCACGGGTCGGGTAATGTGTTATTTGGTTTTTCCATTAGGAATTTCTCTGTAGCAGCCAAATAGTCTCGATTTGTGCCCTTTTGATGGCAACAGGCTCGCTATTATACGGGACTTAAAACATAACTGGTGAAATGTGGGTGTACTATTAAGTACACCTCTGCCTAACCCTTCGGGGATTACAGCGTGATGTTATGTTTATGCAGAAATTTGATCAAACAAACCTACTCAAAAATGTGTTTACTAACTCGTTTTATGTAATAACAAAAGAAAAGTTAAACGTAGACACCTAAATTAGAACATCAACAATAACAAAACAAAAACAAGAATAAACAATTGAAAAGAAACAGCACTAAGATTCCAAAAACGCACTTTAACATTTCAAGAACATTCTCAGACAGTCAAACAGAATACTAAATCATTAAAATTGCCGTTACAAATCCTCATTACTTTGTATACAACCGTCTTATGCTCTGGAATAATAAAGAAAAATATTCAAAACATTCACCCACCCTTCCACCATCACTATAAATAAAACTCTCCGTCCGTTTATGTGCGCTTATCTCTAAAACTGCAAGACAAATTTTAATAGAGCTCTCGCCACTCTGAACAATGTTACTGAATCGAGATTGGGAGCAATACAACTTTATACTGGCTTCCAAATATTCTAGACCAGCGAACCGCCCAGGCTTCGCACAAGTCCAATATATATATATAAACCTTCCTCTGGAATCACTCTATCTATTACTGAAAACCGCATCAAAATCCGTTGCGTAGTTTTAAAGATCTAAGCATACATAGGGACAGACAGACAGCGGGAAGCGACTTTGTTTTATACTATGTAGTGAAGACAAAATTGAAACCAGTCAGATAGCTGTCACGATAATTCTTCCATACAGACCCACCCGGGTTGCTTTGCTAAAGGAGTATAAAAATCCACGGACAATCTCGGCGGGAAATTTATAGCAACAATAAAATGTGGGATGTTTCCTCGCTCCAGCTAAGAGCTGTACTGGAATTGTTTGAGCCACCATTCGTATAGTTCTTGACAAATATATCTTCTATCACAATGCGGTAGTGTTGAACTTTGTTAGCAAGATTAAAACGCTCCCTGCGTTAGGGTTTCCTCCTGTCAAAATTGGTGCAACTTTGTACGTGATTTCATCAGCTCAGAATGGCGTAATATCTTTGATGAGTTGGTTTATTTAAAAAATACTCTCGGTTTATGGCAAGTCTTATATTTTTTGACGAATAAAGGAAGTGGAAATTGCAGCTTTTAATATCCGACAGACACTAAACTAAATAAAGTAACGTTTTTTATCAAACTTTAAAGACTCTTATTTACCGATTTGACAGATAAAATAAGAGACACAATAACATGCTCTAAAATTATTAAAAATCCTTGGTTTCAAGGCAGTTCCTCGAGCATTACTTTGTGTTTTAAATTGTAAGACACGCTTGCGCTCACGCATTTTTCCATGACGAAATAGATCTTTATCTTACTCTAAAAGGTACTTACTTAAGTACTTTTCGAATTACCAATTACAATAATAACATAAATGTAGCTTTGTCATTTCGGATTGTACAACAAGCTGCACGAGATTTTGAAATAAAAGTGATAAAAGTGAAGATTGCATTTTTAACAGAACGACAATTTCGTTAATGGTGAAACTAAACAGGGAAAAACCGTAGGGTGAAACTTTAGGGTGAAACCTTTGACAACCATAGAGTGAACTGTGTTACTTTTTAGGCACAAAACCAAAGCTTGACACTGTTTTTAAGTGTCAATCTGGCTATTGCTATTATTTAAAAACCATAAACTATTACGAAAAATCTCTCAATTGTAATGTAACTAAATTATCATACAAACCTGCCTTTGATGTCTTCTATTTTTGTGTGTCTATAGACTTGTTAAAATAATTTATTAGTATTGTAATCATTTTCTTTATTATTTCATAATTTCATTGATACTGACATTATTTGTTAAATTTTGCATGACCAAACTCGGGCAGAATGTACTCGGCTCACTACATTTAATAACAACTTTATTGTACAATACCTATATTCTATGGGAATAAATAATTTGATTTGATTTAGCTAAAGCATAAAAACACCAAGGCTAAACCATAAAATCGAGCATTTAAAGTAATTTCTAAGTATTGTAATGGTATCTGCGCGAGAGGGCTATTAACCCAACGTTCGCTTTCGAAATCAGTTTCACTATTTACTAGCTCTCTGGCTACTCGCCCGTCTAGTCAGCTGGTGTACAAATTAATGGCCGAAGTTACTTTGAATTGATAAAATATTAGCACCGAATGTCTAGGAAATTGTATGTTATGAATTATGGTGATATATTGTCATTGTAAATGTTAGTTTTGTTAGTTCAGAATAGGGTTGGTTTTAGATTTAATTGGGTTTGGAACGGTCTTGAGAAAGACTGTTTTAGTCGAGTGGTCGTAAGCGATGCTGCGGGGTTTGAGGTCCTGGGTTTGACTCCCAGGTCGGGCAAAGTGTAATAATTAGGTTTTCTATCGGCAATTTTTCAGTAAAAGTCCGGAGTCAGGATTTATGCCCGGTTGATAGGCTCGCCCCTATTGCATGGGCTTAAATATAATTGGCGAAATGTAGGTGTACTTACAAGTACTCTGTCTAACCCTTCGGGGATTACTGGCGTGATATTTAATATGTTTTCAAAGACTGTAATCACCTTATTTAAAAGCTTAACGTTACTTTTAAGCAACAGACCGCTCCAAGCGTTTTTTTTTTTAATAATTATGGACCAAAAACCTGAGACCCAAACACTTCCTCATTTTTCAAATACCTTAGAAAATTTTAATAATGCCACGTTTTTTTTTATCTTTACTGCTGCCATACATAATATCAATATTATGATTTCTATTTTTTGCTAGTTCATATGTAACATTATACTTAATACTAATAGCATACATGGAAATGTACCAAACATATTCAAATATTTAGCTCCACTTCATGACACGTGTAAGCAAAGTTAGTTAATTTTATGTTCCGCATAGTTTGTCTACTCAATATTGATAACAATTTTATTGAACTGTTATATACGTCCTACGTTTGCGTATACGGGGTGGAAGGGACACGGACGCGAAAACGGTTACCACGTATTCATTACATCATTTTGAGCCCCCTCAGTGGAAATTTTTCATCAGTTTATAAAAAAAGTCAGCTGTTCCCTACATTTTGACCATGTAGGTATTGCACTTTTGTAGGAAAAGATTTTTTTAAATAACCGATGAAAAATTTTTATGTGTTGGCTCAGAATGATGTAAGTACTGAATGGGTGGTAACCGTTTTCGCGTCGGTGTGGGATTCCACCCCGTATTAAAATTACACAGGACTGAAATAAGTTATAAATAGGTACAGTCTACGATGATAGTCTATCCAGCTGTCGTTTGTAGATCTTTATCAGTCGTTGCAGGTGGTCAGTGGCCCTAAAGTCTGCCAACCAGTCTTACCAAGGGTATCGTATTACCCAGTAATAACTGGGTTGTGGAGGTCAGATTGGCAGCCGCTCCATGTGACCAATGTACTTCCATGTAGCCGACCCTGGGAAAGAGTTGGATGTTGGGGTGGGCTTCCAGTTTAACCGGATGCAGCGGAATACCAGTCTACTCATTGTCTGATGAATGTGTAATTAACGTAGTTTAAAAACGTAAAGTTTTCTGACTGGTAAAGGAGACGAAGAGGTTTTTTTATGGCATCTTATTTTACTGCACTAAATCTGATTGGCTGTCACTCATTTTAAATCTGGTTCCAGAACACGGTGACAAGCGGCCCCTAAGTGGCCCTAAGTACCTACAGACATACATTTGCTCCTCATTATGATAATGCACTGTAATGAAAATTCACAAGCCCACAATTTATTTTACGATTATAGTAGATAATGACAAGGTTCTACCTTACACCGTTTATCTTTTTTAGGGTTCCGTGCCCAAAGGGTGCCAACGGGACACTATTGCTAAGGCTCTGCTGTCCGTCCGTCTGTCACAAGGGTGTATCTTTTGAACCGTAACACTTGAAATTTCCACAGAACATGCATTTCTATTCCTATTGCCGCTATAACAACAAACAATAGAAAAGAAGTAATGTTAATAATGAAAGAGGGCACATAAACCTTCGTGTGCGAGTCGAACTCGCACTTGGCCAGTTTTTTTTAGTCTTTGCTTTGAATGGCCAACGCTAATTGGTGGCTACGGACAATTTAAACTTTAGATACACACACTACCTCATTACCGTAAAACGTTCTTAATTCAAGGTGTGACCTACTTTTAATTACAGACAAAGCAAAAGTTTAAATACCCATTTAATTTTGACATTTACAAGCTTTTAGTAAAAAATAAATGTCGCTTGTAACTCTTGTAAGTGATTAAATAGGGGTTTTAAACTCGTGTTTATAAAGTTAAAATCCAAAGTTATTTTGGCTTGTTGAAGTGTAAAAGATGAAAAAGGAAGTTATTCTTTAAACTGGGCAAAGGAACCAGCTGATTTGTTAATTTAAAAAAAAAATCGTAATATAATCCTCTAAACAAATTAATTCAATAACAGTCAAAATTTTTTTTTTTTTTCTTCTTGTAAACAAATAAACATAAACGAGCAAAAATTATAGAGAATACAAACAGTCACAATATTTTTTGTTTCAAGAAAAAGTTTGACATATTTTCTCTTCATTGTAAAAGTAAATAAATACCCATCTAATCATCACACATCAGAAAACGAAACGTTATTCCATAAACACAAGTAACGATTGTGGGTCACCGATAGATGGCACTGTTACAAGAAACCCGTCGACTTGCGGTAAAGGCGCGAATGCATTGCGGTATCGCAACGGGACGAAGTTAATGACTACTCTTTAGCACGTCATTGGAATGAGAACAGCGGATATGTTAACGACTTGTAAGTTGTTTCTTATAATAAATATCATGTTTATGATGGAACGGTAATATTGACTTAAGTACTTTACTGAAAATACCCGTCTTTAGTGGTTATAAATATTCCGATCCGGTGTGATTTCTTTAGCAAGACTTTACATGATATAACTTGCATAATGTACCTATAATTTAAAATTCTAAGTATTACTTAAATGATCTTCTTAATTAGGTATTTAACCACTTGATTGTTAATAAGTAAAACCCACAAATTGAATATGCTCTTAACAATTTTAATAAAAAATTACATCGGTACAGTCGTACACTAAAACCTTCATGAAACATAGATTGTTTTTTTTGCGATTCATTCAATTATATCCATCAATCATCGAAAGACAGGTTCAAAGAGTAATTATTTTGAGTGTATTCAATAATTTTATAAGTCAATAAATCATGAAAAGATATTTAACGAACTTACTTTATTAAATTACCTACCTTGAATTGACTTTCGAAAGAGTTTATTGAGTAATATTATTTTCATAACTGTCAAAACTTCATCTTGTAAGTGATCCAGCCTTTAGAGTAACTTCAATTTCAGTTTATTAGTAGATAATGATCCTTAACGATAGTGTTCTAAGCAAATACCTAATAGCCTACTTTAACTAAGTAAGGCTCTCGACCTACTAAGTTAACACTGCCAAAGCTGTAAAGAGATTTATCATCAACATTCTTCTGCCTTATCAGAATTTATTTGGGATTGGTGCTGTCTTCTTCTTCCATACTTCTCTATTACTCGTAATCTCGTGATATGCCACCCCCTTTCTAGACGTATCACCCTTCACACAGTCCATCCATCGGTTACATATTGTTTTAGAATAATTTATTATTAATGAGGAAAAAATATGTAGATTAGGACAGACCTACCTTTGTAACCTACCTTTCCTAAGAAACGGCTTATAAACGACATCGTTGCTAATCAAATGTGTTTGTAGGTAAAATAACCACAGATAATATCTTCAAACTAGCTTCAGACGCCTGTAGGAAGAGAAGGTGTTGCTAATCTTTATCGATATCATCGGTACTCAATTATCCCCTATAAAATATTCAAATATTCCTTCTCGCTAGTGTTTTATGGAAGTTGATTAGTGTTAATAAAAAAATGGCTATGAATATTGAGTGGACATACTATACCCAGTTTCTGAATGAAAAATTTGAAGTTGAGAACTTGTCAAACTTCACTGTAGCATAACTTAATATGTTTCCTAAAAATGTAGCCCGCTACATTTGTTATGTTGTTTTAGCAAAGTTGTAAATTTTCCTTTTGGCTTCATTAGAAGAATCAGCTTTAAGAGCCTCTTACATTTAGAAAGAAATATCAGCTGTCCCATACATTTGGGTCGAGTAGGTATTGAAATTTAGTATGGGACAGCTGATAATATTTTCGCATTTACGATATTGGACCCATGGAGGAAGTTGTTTAGTTTGATGGTTTGCAGCATATCCTTTCATATGACTATAACCTTTCTGTTTCACCCTGTATTCAATTGAATATACAAATTAGAGGTCCCAAATAAGGTCTGATTATTACTAAATAAATAAACGAGTTATCTAAAATTCGCTTTATTAGAATATGTAGTAGAGAAAACGATATATTTTAACAAGACATTATTATTTCAAGCAACGAACGAGAAACAAACAATTTCAACGAGGAAACCTTGCAACTTTGCGTTGTTTTGTAATACCCCTCTTAAATATGAACTTGAGAAGTTTCAATTCAGAAACGGCCTGTGTTAGATAGACAGACCTATTCTATTAAAACCAGTTCCAGACGAACAGACAATACGGAAAAAGGAGATTATAGGCTACATAAGCCACGAAGGCCCTTTCAACCTTTCTAATTTCATCTGAACTCAATGTGGTTACCGAACTCCATTGCGTGCCATACATTCCCATACTAATAACAGGGTAATTTTGTACCAAAACCAAACTTCATTATTTTCAACGTACACCTCCGGAAATTATTATACTTTCGTCGCTCACTCATGACGGATGCCATAATCGTCAATTTCATATTTAAATCCATCACGAAACCCGTTTATTGCGGTTTCATAACCTGATTGGTTTTCAAAGAAATTTCGACCTTATTGCGAATACTTAAAGTCAATAAAAGCTACAGCGTTTACTATGTCGCTTACGATTTTATCTATTGAATAAGTAAATACGGGAAAGCAGTGTAAAATAATTTGTTTTACTTATTGATGAACGTAAAATTAGAATTCGATTTTGATCGAAGCGTGAATTCATTAAATTGTGATTGTGTCGCACCAGATCAGTAATTAGAAAGAAGGAAATAAGTAGCATAACATCACGCCTGTAATCCCCGAAGGGTTAGACAGAGGTGTATCTAATAGTACACCCCCATCGCCAATTAAGTAAAGTCCCATTTAATAGAGGGTGACCCTATTGCCATCAACCGGGAATAAATCCTGACTCCGAGCTACTTAGAATATGCTATTTTTATAAAAGTTAAATGAAAATGATTCTTAAACCCGTTTTATTAACAAATGGGTTTTTGTGCCAATGTTAATTAATTAAATCTGAAACGGCCAGAGTAAATCATACCTGTCAAAATGATAACATTTGAGTAGAATAAACTTGAATGGAACTACGAATATAACTTCAATCGGATGTATTATCTATTTAAAGAAATTTCAGCTACTTAATAGAATAACTATCAAATGCCAGTCACAACTGAGAAATTCCTGATGGAAAATCCCAATAACACTGCCCAACCCGGGAATCGAACCCAGGACATCTTGCTCAGCCGTCACGCTTGCGATCACTAGACCACCGAGGTTGTTAGAAATAAGTAGCATTATAGCATTAATCATCATCCACTCTGCAAGAGATAATGGGCATTGGTTGTCACATGTCTTTGAATTTTTCAGTTCTATAAAGGTTTGCGCACATTATGTAGGGCCGCAGCGGGGCGGAGCGGGCCGCAGCACAGCACAAAATGCTTACTGAGCACAATACGGCATAGTGTGCGATAGTTCATATAAAATACATACGAGCGATTTGAGCGGGTTTTTGCGCTACGACCCGACCCGCTGCGACCCGACCCGCTGCGGCCCGACATAATGTGTGCAAACCTTAACATGACGTTTTCCTCACCATGTTGTCTGTTGCCGTTTTGAGAGCAGTGATGAAGAAAAAAAATTAGAAAAAGTACAGTGCTTTTCTGGGTTAAACCTTGGACCTAATTGAGCGCCCTAGGAATTAAGTAATTGCCCTGTAATACATTATTATAGCTAGCCCACATTGTCCCACTGCTGGGCAAAGGCCTCCCTCCACTTCTTCCAAAGGTCACGCTTCTGTGCTACTTCTTTCCAATTCTCAAGGAAGACATCCAGTTCGTCCCCCCTTTAAAACATTACATAGTTTTTCTTCATGATTCAATCGACAACTACCTAGGTATCTATCTACCTATGTACCTTTAAAAACAAATATAGTAGGTAAACAATTTACATAGGTATATTTAACACCTAATTGGCGTTTCGGAAGCAATTACAGAAATACTCATTCGCGTAACATACAAATACCATTTGATTCCAAAGATTTCGAATTAACAGCTGAACCAAATTGAACCTTGACTCTCCAAATATAAGGTCAAATTCTGACTGCAATAGGAAGTACAGAAAGTAAAGTGTTAAAAGTTTATAGTCTGGAGAAGTGTAATAGGTATCATTGTGCACGCGTCGATTTGCTAAACGGATGATTGCTATTATTAACTATTACAATTAACATTCTAAGAAATTCTACGGTTATTTTTATTGATATCGGCCCTTATAATTTGGACTGGGTCAGGCCTAATTGGACAGCCGGTTAGCCTTGTTATGTGAACTTGTGCTGCTAACAGATTTTTGTAATAGTTTCATACATGATTGAGTATTTGCTTTATACAGGCATGTAGGAAAAAGATGGATCAGAATTGTAGGAGACAGAGCTAGGTGGAAATCTTTGGCGAAGGCCCTTGGCGAAGGACAAACTGTTAAGCTGGCTGGCAGGCTTATTTTTATTTTATGTAAGAAAAAGAACCTTCGATACACAAACTCACGCTTTTTTCCTCAGAGCAGGCAGAAACTACACAACGCGAAGTGCTACGATCCTTAGTATACTCCTTTTGCTTGGTCCACGATCGTACTTAAATTCTACCTTAAAACCTTCGATTGAGTCCCGAAAAAATGATCCTTCTAGGAAAGCCCCTTCTAATGTTGTACAATCACGTTCATAAATCACATTAATTCTCGACATTTCTTTTTATTTTCTATTCAAAAATAGAATCAATACCACACGAAAAGCTCGAGGCGTATTGGAACGCGATCACATTATTTTAACGGCGGCATTAGCGAAACCCACCTGATTGCAAATGGCGGCGTTTAATACATCGCTGCAATTTGTAAAATAATTAAAGAAGCCTCAGGCATTCTGCGGTTATATGTTTACATGTTATGTAATCGATGTTATGTAGAATTAGGTAACGCATGTTTGTATGAATAAATTTTGTTAGAAAACTCGCAAAATTATGAAGGCGGAGTTTTGTCAATTATTATTTGCTTTTTCCTTGCTATTGAGAGTTATATAATCGAATATAGACAACTTTTCAATTCATTCAAAAAATACTTTTTTACTTACGCGAAATTCTCGTGAATTATTACGAGAAGTTCGTGTAAGTAATAAAGTTCTTTTTTAATAGGGTTTTCAAAATTCTTTTTTACTTACGTGATGTTTTGAACATCTATCCGAGTCGAAACTTGTACCTACGTATGTTAAAACAACTAAAAAATGTTACAGCCCAAGCGTTATAATAAAACTCAGTATTTACCAAACAAGTAAAGAATTTATTGTGTAATAAAAAAAGGAAGAAAGCGAACGCATAATGTCTCAACCTTTTGTCTCTGGTCGTTGTTAAGTAACTTTAGCGATGAAACTATTTACACACAAAGCCTTTAAGAAAATTGGCTTTTCACACAAAATGCCAAAAGTGTTTATTACGTAAACTAAATTAAATATTGTTGATACAATCTTTGCGAAGTTGACGCTAAAATAAAAATACAGAAACACTTTTCGTAGAGACTGTACTTTTACGCAATTTTTCCCATATACATTTTGCCTTCGTTTTACCCCACCATTTAATTAAGAAATTTCGCCTAAATACACATAGTGGCGGAAAAAAAAACCGACGTCTGCTCACACAAGGATAAAAAACACATTGTGCAAAAAAAACAGACCCAGAAGGAAAGCTGTCCCTTAATCACGTCACACTAATTACATACCAGCGAAATCTATTCCTTATCTTTCTGATATGGGAATACACTTATCATTCCAGCCTTATAATTCCCTCTTTCCTCTTCCGTGACAACGGAATGAGTCGGCTGTTCCAATTTCTATACAGTGTAATTAATCTTGGGCTAAATTGATTCGTGTTGCTAGTAAGAAAAAGTGGGCGAATGTAATTAGAGGTTTGTCTAAGTGAAATCTTGCGGGGATTATTCTTTGTGGTAGGTTTTTTTTCTGGTATGGCCATAATTGTTTTCATTTCTGGAAGAGATAATCTTATGTATTAACAAGATTTCTCATTACTAAGTATGGCAAAGTTGGTTTGCTCGTGTGATCCGATCTGTGAAAATACCATAATTCTAAAATGTTCTTTCACATGCTTTGATTTTAGCCGTATTTGAGCTTAGTAATAAATAATCGAAATAAGGCCTGTTTGACCATAGAATCCAAGAACGAGTGTGTTCCCAGGTAACACAAAAAAACTTTATAGCTTGTTTTCTTTGTGAAAGGTAATTTCTTGAATCGATCAACGTTCCTAAATGCATTTTCTTCGTGTCACAATTTCCGCATGACATGACACATTGACAATCAACTGTCATCATAACTTGTCAAAAGGTCGTTGACTTCTCACAACATTGTGTGTGTCTGCAACTTTTAAACTGCCTCTTAACTGGCCAGTAGCATGCAACTTGCGCATTGGCAAATCGGTATTTTCTAGGCAATATAGTAATCAACGATATTGCCTAAGTGGTCTCTGGTTTATGCAAATAAAATACTCAAAATCAAAACTTTTTACAATGAACCTTATTGACATAACTTTAAGAGATTCTTTTGACAAAAAGCCTTCCAAAAATCGAATTCAAGGTAAATTTCTCCAAAATAACCGCCTCGTTGACAGTTACAAACACAGTGGTCAACACATGTCCGACATATTTTTTACAGACAGGTGCATTTGCCGAATCTTAACAGACAAGCCCTAAAAACCAGTTTCAACGACAATCGTCCGACAATGATCAACACCTGAATCAAGAGAAAAAGAAAGGGGCAGAAAGCTCACTTGTTACAGCTAAGAAACTATAGAAATAATCTTTCCCAATGGTGATTTGGCATTAAATATATAACTAACTAATACTTAATAATAAATTATATTAATTGCCTCGATAGGCAGCTGGATCAAGGGCTTGATTCAGAAAGCGGTTTTCCTGGACACGGCCCGTATCGTTTCCTAGCCCTGACCTGTGTCTTGGATCCTGTTCTCGACACCCGGTGGGCTACTATTTTTTATATTTTTCAATGTTTTTTTTTTGATTGAATATTTAAAAATGTAAGTAATTAAAACTTAATGTGTTGCAAATTATAGGTACTGCATTTCCTTTACATAAGAGCACAAAATTATGCGGTCACTAATTTCATAATACAATTTGTCAAACATACTGTTAACGTCATGATTTCCTGATAATTACTTTCGTTTATAAGAGAAGATCAATCATTTATAAGATAAACCTTCTGCTCTTATCTATTTCGCATACAAAATTGGAAAGCGATTGGGCGATAAAGCGTCGCGCGCGCACCTGTGCCTTTCACGCCATCTATTGCGCAAGCTTGGTATGCGCGCTTTTGTGCTAACCGTTTATTGATATTCATAATACTGGGTGGGTTATACATGTGTCTTCTGTTATTGCATGTTATGTCATGCGGTTGATTATCCGCTGTTTGTAAGTCTTACGTTCGTTTGTTTGTGGAGTCATCGTTGCGGTTTTAGGACTGGAGTGGCGGCCATTTTGTATTGGATTACACTTTACGGATATGTGATGAAATAGGTACAGTGTATTTACCTTAATTCAAGGTAGTTAGAATAGTAACATGACAATACCTCACTCTTTGGTAAGCGGTTGTAATTATGATGTTTAAACATAAATTTGTAAAGCTTAGATGCCATTTTATAATTATAACCAATAGAAACAAAAACATCCACAAAAAGGAATCAAATCAGAAAAACACCACTGAAATAAAAAAAACAGAAAACAGGACTACAACGTTAACAGCAATTAAAAAATCTAAACCGCGCACTCCACTTGATTCACTAAACCAGTAAAAAAATAACTGAATGAAACCACAATGAACCATGTAAAACCTGAATTTATTCACACGCATTAAACTAGGATCGAATGGAACTACTCCTCGTTGATCTAGCGGTCGCAAGCGCGACTTCCGAGTCTGAGGTTCTGGGTTCAATTCCCAAGTCGGGCAAAGCGTTATTAGTTTTTTCCATCAGGAATTTCTCAGTAGCAGCCACGGAGTCTTTGTGCCCGGTTGATGGCAATAGGCTCGACCCCTATTAGCTGGAACTTAAACATAACTGGCAAAATGTGCGTGTACTATTAGGTACACCTCTGCCTAACCCTTCGGGGATTACAAGCATGATGTTATGTTTAAAATTAAAGATACTCGTTACGCACTAACTTATTTTGATTATACATATATTCTTATGGTTGATAGTATTATTGTTCTGGTTGCAAAAATTTCAACTAAAATGCTACAAGCTATTTGAATTTCGATTAAAAAAATCGCTCAAATCGTTTACGTTTCCGTCATGCACTGAGCTTCTTGGTAGATTACAGTCCCTCCCTTTTATAGCAAGGAGGCCTGTATCCCAGCAGTGTGAACATTTAAGGCTGTGTATTCAACTTACGTTGGTTTCGTGCAATGGTCTATGGTAATAATTGACCCGTTACAATAAGTTAGGTACGACATTTCTTATTTTAATATTTTTAGTTAATAAAGTCTATTTTTTTAACCCAATTGTCTAAGCCTTTTTTTAAATTTTATATCTTTTATAATAATTAATATACCCTATTGTATAAGCCATTTCTCGTAAATTTAATATTTTAAGGTAAAACCTTCTATTTTTTAAATTAAGTTACTACTTACTAGTTTTTTAGCCTAACATTTTTTTTTGTACGCCGTTCCTATATGGCAAAACATGTAGAAACTTTATTTTTATTTATAAGACCTGTATAGTGCATACCATACCACTCATGTTTTACAAAATAAATATATATATATCTTTATACCGAATTAATTAATAATTAATTATTCAACGTGGCATATGAACTAGCAAGGTGTACCTACGTGTATCGCATCATATTCATAATAGATCATTATTATTTTAATTACCAGTAATGTGATATATTTGTGGTGTATTGTGGTTGTGATTATAATTTTATTGTAATTTAATTTAATTTAATTTGGTTTGGGATATATTTTATTTACAAAGCTCTTCGACTAACTTAGCGCGTTGGTAGAGCGTGATCATAACACAGTAAGTTTAGAACACTCAAGGTTAGAGCATTAGGTTTCTCACCACACCCTAGCTAGTTAATTTACTCGACTGCTACTACTAGTTTTACTCATTTAACATTACATAACATCACACCTATCATCCCTAAAGGCTTAGAGAGAGGCGTACCTAATATTACCCACCTTTTACCATTTATGTTTCATCATCGCCATCAACCGGGCACAAATCCTAACTCCATGGCTGCTAACGAGAAAAGCCTAATGGAAAACCCAAATAACACTTTGCTTGACCTGGGATTCGAACACAGGACCTCATGCTCAACAATCGCGCTTGGCATCGAAAATAAACGATGCTACAGCAAGTTTTATCAATAAGAACAAAGACGAAAGTAAAGGATATTAGTAAGATAACAATAGCCATACTAACAGATGTCCCAATTTCTCTGCGCATTGGCAAACGTTGGATCCGTCTGAAAGTGAGTCTTTGCGAGTGAAATCTGCTAAGATACGTCCAATTGGACGTATCATGAAAGAAAGCAAGGGTCAAACAACAAACAGCCGGCAGTTTCTTTTGGCAGAGTAACATCAACTACATATTTAAAATGAAACTACTTCATAGCATCACGCCTGTGATCCCCGAAGGGTTAGGCAGAGGTGTACCTAATAGTTCACCCACATTTTGCCAATTGTTTTAAGTACGTAACGGGGGCGAGACTACTGCCATCAACCGGGACCAAATTCAGACTCCGTGGCTGCTACTGAGAAATTCCTGATGGAAAAACCCAAAAACCTTTTGCCGGACCCAGGAATCGAACCCAGAACCTATTACTCAGCAATCGCGCTTGCGACCACTAGACCTACAAGGCAGTCAAAAAATGAAAGGACTTTTAATGAATAAGTACCAACCTTTAGTAGTTAAATCAAACTTAGGACATAATACACATAAATGGACGTGAGAAATAATCTAGTGAAAAAATAATAAAACGCAACTAATAATTTTTCGTCTTCAATTTTAAGACAAGATGGAATGAAGCTTTTACCTAGCTGATCAGTAAACATAGTAAAAATTCTAGCAATCGGTAAAAAGTAACTAAAATACTTATAGGAGTATGAAGAACAGGGTGTAAAGTTCTTCATCCCCCATAGAAAAGGGACGATCTTCCGACCAGACGGGTGTTGTGTCTAAAGTTATTGTTGGGATTTGTTGTATCTATCCTCTGTCACGGATAATTTTAATAGCGCGATTCCGGATTTTGACGTTAGTTCTTCATTTATGTCATAGATGGCGCTGTAGTACTTTTTGTACTATGTTGCTGTAGTACTTTTTGTAGTGCCACTATTAACTTTAGCAATCCAGCGGAAGAACTAAGTAATCACGAAATAGGCCTCCTTTAAGCATTGCCATCTCAATTTCATTTACAAACCATCTTGCTCCCACTTTCATAAATTTCTATCAACACCTACTTTTACTTAATTAACAGCTTAGCTCAGATTTCAGCCCCGGTCTTAGTACATGCCATAAACAGCATTCCAAGAGGAAAGTGAATTCCGTAAGGCATGCCAGTTTGTTATGCAAGTATGCAGTTAATTTGCCAAGTGACCCTAGGTACTACTACTGGTTAGTGGGTGGAATTATGTGATCGTGTTTGTGATATTATAAAATTCAAATTTTTCAAATTCAAATTCATTTATTGCAAATATGGGTAGTTATACAGGTGGGTTTTTGAAGAACAGGAAAGTTGTTAGTGTCACCATATTCTGCACTAGGCATGCAACGTTTAGTTCGGAACGTGGTTAGTCCCTAAATTAAAAATGAAAGTTCAAAATTACATGTCTATTAAATTTGTCAATTAAAGTCAAAGTAAATAATGTCAAAGTAATAATGTCAAAGTTAATCTATTTTGCTAAAATGTCATTAATTATTCATTGTGAAATACGCAATTTAATTCAAACTTAAGTAATAAACATTATTTAGAGTTTGTCACACAAATATTTATTAACACTATAATAAGATTTTACCAATAACATTTTTTTAACATTACATTTAAATATGTCACTGAAACTGAGGTAAAGTAATAGATGGAGTATTTTAGACGTGGTACTATGGGAGCTTTATTGTGTAAACGGCGGGGATATTGCATAACGTACTTTAATTTTGACATTCATTGCGATAGAGAAAAATATACGGACAGTGTGCTACGCAATTGGGATGCAGATTTATAAACATTGAAAATGATTAAGATGTAGGTAACAAATATGAAATTACCTTCATTTCCGATTGGCATAATCTCCCAATATGACATGTGAATGTGACACACACGGGTGACTATTGAGTGAGAATCTCTTTGCGCAACGCAAGAGTTCAATAAAATCTATCCATCTATCTGAGATATTACTTTGTGTGCTGCTAATTACAACAGCCATTAAATACTTACAATCGCAAAATAATTATGAAACCTAAACACCTTAAAATAGGCGTGATTGTTGAATTGCAACAACCCAAAGTAACCTTGTTCTCACCCCTCCAAAAATCCATCTCAATGTTCTCAACAGCGATTTCCGATCGAGAATCCTTTGTAACTCTGACCTCATTTTAATCTAGAGGAGTCGTGATGTTAAAATAAGCGACTCAACACAAACGGTATTGAGATCTAATCGAAAGTAAGGCCACGAGGTAATCGTATTCGTTGTAATAATGTATCGATGTTATGCATACCTACGGGTGATTTGCATCAGTTCAGCGGCGAATCGATTTATGAGAATCGAGTCAATTGGATGATCAAGTCGAGCTAAACGATAAAGTTGATCAGTTCAAAACGCTTACCTTTAATTGAGTTGTTCCAATCACTTGGATTATTATATTGGAAACATGCATCTACAATCGTGTAATAACGGTGAAGACTCGTAATTCATGGATGGGCCTTTTGGCCTCGTACTTCGTCGTTTTTCTTATGTTTACTTTTTATATAATTTTGTTGTACTGCTAATTTAGCCATTTTATTGTGTGTTTTGACTGTGTGGACTAATCAATACTTTTTCTATTTATTTCTAATTATTCCGCTTATTAGCCCTTTAAGGAATTCAGTAGTACTAAAGCAGGAGAGTGTAATAAAAGTGCAGGCGGCTAAGACGACTCAGAGAAGTAGTATTTAGAGATTCTATCGATGATGGATATGTCAAAAATATATTGCATTGACATAAGCTATCGAAAAAATTATGTCAATTGTCAATACTGTTGAAAGACGTTGTAAGAATATGAAATTGATTGTCACTTGCCTTCAAATTTCCAGGAGATTAGTTAATATCCGTCGACTGTTTTTCATATACCTCATCATTATTCTGACCTTTTCTCAATTTATTTGGAGTCGGCACAGCATATCTTCTTCTTCCATACTTCTCTATTATTCGTCATCTCATCAGACACCTTCTTTCTTGCCATATCATCCTTTACGCAGTTCAACAGTTCGTTAATTATTTCTTTGATCTTCTTCTACTCTTATACCCATAGTTAATTAGTTTTTCATATACCTAAGTTGGTCAAATCGAAATCACAAACTACAAAATCCAAAGAATCATCTTTCCCATAGAATTAAATGACAAAAAAAATCAAAACATGACAGAGATATCATTTACATTTCAAAATGAACTCTGCTCCAGGGAAGCTCACGAAAAATAACATGCGTAAAATATTTATCCTCAAAACGTGACGTACATAAAGTTTAAACGTTGCAAATTAAATATTCGACCGCCATTATTAAAATTTAAACGTTTCAAGCGTGACTTTAATGCGTGGAACCGTCAACAGATATGTGATGTAGCACAAGAGATTTGCTTTAAATTCATATTTTAATGCAGCGTATTATTTTGTATTTTGTACTTTTTGTGGAATAGTGGTGGCCTGTACAAAAGTTCGCGACATGCGAGATTTAAGGTAGTAGTGTCGATATTTGGCTCAAAACGGTGAAGGAAACCATCTTGTGGAATCCGCCATGCCCTAGAACCGAAAACTTGAAGACATCTGTAATCCACAAACCGTGGTGGATTAGCATTGCGTCTCATCTAGCAGCACCGAGGTGAAAAACAGAGCGTGCTGCCGATGCTGCCGCATGCAATAGTACTCCTCTGTTTCTCGAAATAGCAAAAGACGGTTTTGAGCGGCGGAACAAGAAAAGGAGCATGGAAAAATGCGATTCCGTGTTGCGAGATGACCACTCTTTATGTCAGAGGCCTGTGTCCCTGTAGTGTGAGATTAGTGCTGTTTTATATGCGCTGTGTCCAGCCTGTTTACTACCGAGCAAAATTAGACAGGGGTCATGAAGAAAAAATGTGAAAGGTTCATGGGCGTTGATGTCTTTAGTTAAAAGAATAAAAACGAAAATATTTTTTAATTATATTTTGCCTAAACACATTAAGATTCGCAGACTATTGGCATTCTAGCCTTTCGCGGCCTACCTTCTACTAAAAGTAACTCTATGTACAGTACGTTACGCGTCCTATTTCTGGGAACCTAGTTTGCCGTTAAATAGTGCAGTAAATTAAAGGATACCACGCACTAAGTCATTCATGATGCCGCATTTGACCGCAGTGGCGAGTCTAAAGCACCGTAGTATAGGAAAATGTATTGTACGCTAAAAAGGAGTGTGCCCACATTATCTTACTTTACTTATTATGTATTACTATGTATTGTAACTTTACTTTAAACCTCCACAACCCCCGTAGGTACTATTCAATGCATCCATCAGCACAATGTTTTGAGTGCGTTACATTAAGTCCTACAGTAAAACGTGATTTTACAGCCAAAATGAAACGTTTCCCAGCAATATTTTTTGCGTAGAGTTACTTAGTTTGATGTACAGAATGCTTGGTTGACGGCTTCGTGAAGGGTCCGTTGACACCTTGTATAGCCAAGCGTCGGGAAATCACTTCACCCAACAACGAGTGAAAGTGCGATAACAAGTAACAACACAACACATACTCCACAGCTTTTTCTGTGCCCATTTTACTTACGATTAGAAAATTTTCACTTTTCTTTCAATAGAAAATGTTTTGCATTCGTTACAGATGTTCGCACGATATCATAGTTATCTGCGAGATCTATCTTAGTCTTTAACTAGATAATTACAGTTACAATGGCGCCGTCATAAGATGCGTTTATGACACGTTTCTTTGCGTGGTGTGTGATTTTATTTATTACTGTTCTGGTAGCTTTCGCCTTTTCTGATAGAATGATTGAAGATTGTATGTACTTTTGTTACATTGTATGTTTCTTTATTGTTATCTACAGTTGACTTTCAAAGACTCCATGCTATTTAGGGTTCCGTATCCGAAGGGTAACCAACGGGACCATATTACTAAGCCTCCGCTGTCCGTTCGTCCGTCCGTCCGGCTGTCAGCGGACTGTATCTCATGATCTTAAAATTAAAGGGGGCTCCCATACTACGATGGTACGGAACCCTTCATGCGCGAGTCCAAATCGCACTTGGGCGATTTGATTAAATATTAAAAGCCACGTGAAATAAAGAAGTGTCTGTATGAAGGTTGGAATAGCATTTGAATTTGACTTAGTTAATACCATTGTGAATAATAATTTATGAGAACCACAATATTACTGTGGTATTTTTGTGCCAATAACACTTTTAAAGACTTTAAAAGTAATTACATATTCCCTATTTATCTCAGTACTTTTAATATCATTGTAAAATACTAAAAAAGGCACCCTATTTAAAGCCCAGTACAGTAAACATAAGTGATATCTGAAGCTAAACTACCTACGGAATCATTAACTTTAGACCTAAGGACCAACTTGAAAAGCAAATGGATATGAAAATCGTCAATACTCGGAAGGTGTTTAACATTGTAAAGCCTCTCAGTTCAAGTCTTGACCCGAGTAACGGCAATTACACGTGCATTATGGCGGGACAAACATCCGCCATATTGGATGTGTGAAACGTCACAGGGAACAACAAGAAGCGGGGGCCTAAAATGCTGCAGTGATGCAGTCTGTTCACAAAGGGTTCCATTTTCACGTAGGTCACTAAATATCTATTCTTCCATACCAATAATTATTTTGGTTTCTGTCTGTCTGTTTTCACGCCTTATCAATAAATGATTTCGATGCGATTTAGAACACGTATACGTATAGTATAGCCTGTGTTAGAACATTGGATTAATTTTTATCTGAGTAGTTCGTTTCCGTGGCGTCATTTCTAACCTTAATGCAAGCGAAACTGCTGCTGAAAGCTAGTAGGTAATAAACAAATATTACCTTAAACATTCTAGGTACCAAAATAGAAAATTGCTGAAGGTACTAGAACGTCATAGAATCATCACGAGTTACTTATTACAACAATTACACCATCTCACATTTGTTCGGTCAAATTATAGCCATTCTGATTTGCTACGAATAAGTAGTAGTAACAACTGAACAAGGTTTTGTAAACAATCCTTGAAAAATGTGCGGTTGCCATTTTGTGGTTATCATACGATAATAACAACGAGTACGACTTGGGGTTTTCTATATTATTTGCTAACATTAAAGTTTAGGTCAAGGAAATAGCTCAATATGAGTTAGAGAAGTTATAATTATATTGTATTTCTGATTGTTTAAAAGGTGAACATTGGACTATTATCTAGAAGAATAGTCCAATGTTCACCTCTGACTATTGAAACTGTGAATTACACAATGTTTTGTGCCTGATATTTTTCTTCATGAAGTATTTTGTCAGGTTCTTAAAATACGTTATGCAATCAATATTTTAATCACTTTCTAAAACAAAGGATCTTTGCGCAATAAAAAACCAATGGAGCAACATTTTAGCCATCCTTGTTGACATATTATGTAGACGGTTATGTCAGCTAATGCTGAATAGTCGGTTGAAAAAACAAATGTTGTATTTGCAAAAATATGGAGTGGGAGGGGAAAGTACCGCGTTTTGTTTGTAAAAGAACGTACTTGAACAAATAGCAGTATTAATATTTAAGCACTTTTGGTGCAGCGAGAAAAATGTTGGGAGCTTTGGGAGTTCAGGAAATATGAAATTTTGTTTTTGAAGATTGTTTTGAAAAAAGTTTTATAAACTGCCTGCTGGACCCTGCCGGTAGGTAGCATTGCATTGCTAACCTAATATTAGCTCTTCACTCTATGAAATACGATTTAATTTTGTTGTCACTCAAGACCGCAAATCTACCTGGTTTACGCATTTTTCAGCTATTTATGACTTGGTTATTAATCCTTACATAGACAAAAATGTAATTTAATGACATCAAGACATCCGGAAACCGGAAATATCATCATAACAAGAAGATAATGATTGTTCTGTGATCTCTTCATAAATAGCGCGTATGGACCGCATTTCTAGCTGCATTGTTTCATCTAACATTGGAAATGAGAAAATCTGATAACCAGTTATATACAAATAAATTATCTTCTACTCGAACCACCGCAAAAGACAGCCAACGGCTATTTTTGACCTTCAATAGTCGGCAAAGAGCACAGTGGGGTTAAAAGTCGGTGAAGGTTTAAAGTTCAAAACCCATACCTGTTGGAAAGTACTACTCTAATTCTTGTTAAACTATTTAAATTATTCTGAAACTGAACTTTAACCATAATTGTAAATTCGCGGTTTCAAAACTCCTATAACTCATTGTTTAAAACAGCGCCATCTATGATTTAATTGTGGAACTTACCCGTTGCGTGGCATAGCAGGAGGGGTCGTGACCGCCCCCGGGTCGGAACATCGCCGCGCTGACTGCTGCCATCTGCCGGCTACCTTAGTATACCCTTCCACCGCGACATCGCTCTGGAACAATAGAACCTTCTTTGAGTAAGGAGGTAGTGTTGGTCGTGTTATTAGCTTACTAGATGCCACCTGTATAATATTATTATAGAAGAGTTTGGAAGTTATTTGAATCTTTTGTAGTAGCAGAAAACTTCAATTTGAGTCTGAGGAAGTAGTGCTAGTTGCTAGCTTTAAAGTTCGTCATCATCATCATCATCATTTCAGCCGAAAGACATCCACTGCTGGACTTAGGCCTTAAGTTCGTCAAGTATATTTTAATAAGTTAGATAATTTATTTATTGAATATTTGGCTTTTCAACAATGAGTATACTGTTACATTATAATTTGTACATTGCAATCTTAAGTCTAAGCGCCTCATCACTTACAAAAAAGCACAGCATGCACTACATTATGCGCAGATAATTACACAATTAAATAATTAAAACAAGAAATACTCTGTTTGAAAAACTTAAAGAGAATAAAACCTAAATTGATTACACTGAATTAAATTAAATAGCATTAGATTATATTTATATATAAAGAGATAAGTTCGTTATGTTGTATCAGAGTAAATAGGTAGGGTCTGTAATAGTTAGGCAATCAATCAATCAATCAATCATTTATTTTGTTAAACATAGGTATGGTTACAGATAACAGATAGTATATTGTCTAGAATATGTGCACATGTTTTGCCAATTTATGGCGTACAAAATTAACAAATAAGGTGGCATAAGGTGGCAATTAAAGTTATATTAAAAAAATATTGAATTCCTAACCACAATTAGAGAGTGAATTCAAATCCATAACGACGTAGGTAATCTTCTTAAAACATAGAATGGAATGTGTGATTGTTTGTTTGACGTTAGCAACCCTCCACACATACTTACCCTTGAAATGGCAACTGGTGTAAATCATAATCCTAGAACAACCTATTTTCAACTCCTCAACAAAACAACAAAATCTTACAAACAAGAAGTTCAACATCCAAACCACCACTTTAACCAAATCACAATACAACACATAAAACTACCAACACATTGTTTCAAGCAAATATCGCACCGATTAAAAGCAACCCGTTTAGCTCATAAGGACAGTTGTTCCTTGCCTACCGGTACAGCGTACAACGGGAAGTAGGTATGACTCACAGACCATGGTCCGACTGATCGGAAATGGAGCCATTGACCTATAAGGGCTTACGGAATGAGAAATTGGTATTGAACTTCTATTGGCTTTGGCGAATTGTGCTGGAATGTTCTGTATTCAAAATGTCACATTCAATGAACTTGATTTAAATCTTCCTTCTTTATGCACAATAAAATGTCTTCCTATTTTGCTTAAGCATCTTGAAGATGACTATCGGAAATTCGAAACACCTTTAGGCACTATTCACTGTAAGTATCTGTTCTTGACTTAAATATTCGTGATGTCAATAAATACATCAGCTGACGTAATTTTTAATCGATTTTCCGTCATTAAAAAAGTTCCCTACAAAATCAATCTGCACTCAAAGTTCAATAAACGAACCTTAGTACAAAAAAAGTAGACAACTTCACAAGCTACGATTGTGCAGCGCAAGCGCATCCGTATGACGCGCCGCGTCAGTGCACTCGGGGTCAATGACCCTGCTTCCTAGCAGAGACAATTCCCACACGGGTCGCGGTAATGAGTGTGTCAGTACTAAGTAGTGATGTAGCAACTAGAACGGGATTGAAAATTGTGTTCAAATCCGGGATCGAGACGGATCCGGTGCGGTTTTGGAGGACTAAAAATCCGGACATGTATTTCATTTCACGTGCCGTCTAAGGTGTGGTTGCCAAAGATCAAAAAATTACGCCGTAGAAGACCTACGCGAAGACGATAAGAGAAACTAGACACCTTTAAAAAGACCGAGACACAGACATCTGAAAGGAGTAGAAAAGAGCTGGGCAAAGTCTCCCCACCTTTGCCCAGCTCTGGGACAGTACAATAAATAGGAGGTAATTTAAATATAAATTAAATCTTCTAGCAAATTCCGGTTCTGAATTTTGCTTCTCACCGGAATTGTAAACTCAGTATAATCGTAGATTTAATTAACACAAACAATAAAGAGAAAGGAAAATAGTATCATTTGCATACAACTTTGGATCAATATTAGATAATTGCAATAGAAAATACGGAAGTTGAAATAGTTGCCTGTGGAATTTATATGGCTATTTAACAGTTCAAGAGTTCAGATTCTATTACCCCTAAATGTAGAAAATCTATAAACCAATCTACTTCCTTATTCTAAGATTTTCCGGGACTGTTGTTATTGGTCCTTCGATACGAAGGGATTAAATAGTCAAATCTTTTTAATTATTTCGCGTCAACACATCTTACTTAAACATAGCCTCATCTTCCTGTCCTAGTCCAATTCTATTTGTCCCATCATATTTCTTATAAAATGTGTCCAGAACTCATAAGTCTCATAAAAATCTGTATTTCTTAAATTCTTTTTGTCCCTTAACAGCTTTTAGTTTATCAATCAAGCATTTTTTTTTCTTACACTTCTCTTTGACCATTTGAATCAGACTTCAATTTAAATGAATCGATATCTAATAAAACATGCACCTTTAAATAGCCACCAATATTAGCGTCGTTGGACATTTCTCAAGAATTACTGCTGATCAGACTGCCTCTACAGCCAGCCCAGATAAGGTCATTGAAATCCAGATCCCGGAAACCCAGAGGCACTAAACAACACTAAACCAGGGTACAATGGTACATGATACACAAAGGAATTAGTATAACCTACAATAGAGACATTTAAACTGCGTTTGTTTATCGTAGGCAGTTATTTATTGACTGGAAATTCTCCTAGAAAGTCTTGGAGAACACAATATTCAGAACTTTAGCGCGGTAATAAAATTACTAGTTAACACTGATTTCTATTACCAATGTATCCGATAGATCCAAGCGGAAATATAGAAGGAAATAGAAGCAGTTCTGTTTAGTTCTGCATTTTGTTCTCATCGTTGAATGTTATTGAAATTAGTATAGTCATTTGTTTAAAGGAAGGTGATGGTTTTTACATCCGTACCGGAATTTGTATTTGAGTTATTTGATTTTCGTCATCTTGAAATTCATTGCCAGTTTCGTCTTTATTATTTTTCAATGCAGTTACAGTTATCATTAGGGCCGCTTTGGTTTTTGGAGCTACCAATACTAAGCTAGTAGTTTCATCTTCATTAATAGTTTCTTTAACTAACATATTGTTCTATAGAAAAATGCTTTTAACTATAGCATCACCTTCAATCAGATATGTAAACTTGACTTGATTGTATCAAGTTTGATCGCACACAAACCTTATAATTACTGAGGTATAACGTAAAATCGTTTCACATTTACTGAGGTTAAGTTTATCATAATTATTCCACCACTAATTATTAATACATAATCAGACACACTAGTTTAAATTTAAACGGCTACTTCTACCTTACCTGTTATTATGTCGATGGTTTCAGTGAAGCGTGCAAAAATGCATGCACTTCACACACATGTGATATAATTATACAGAGGTCAGTAATAAGTAGTCTGAGTGTTAGAATCACCTTGCGAATGCCTTTCTTGTTTATTATTATGTTTTTAGAGTTCTTTGCTGCAAAGGCGGAACCCATTTCAGACGGCAGCTGTATAGTTATCAAAGTAGGTAGTAGTGTCTTCGTTAAGACTCGCAGCTTCCGACAACTTATTGCTAGGTTAAAGATGTTCGCCTTTTACTGCGTTCTTCTCTGTCATGTCGTTTGTTTTGTCTCTATATGACAAAACAAAAGACTTGACAGAGAAGAACGCAAAGGACCTATTCCTTTATTCGTTAATAAGACGGTGTGTTTACACTTCATTATTAATGTAGTCAGCACTTTAATACACAACCCCAGGCTCGTGCTTAGCTAGATTTTTTTTATAATAATTCACCACCACCATTCACCATTTTTACCATTTTTTTTTTTTTTTTTCATAGTCACCTCGACATCTGTTGTTATTTCTTCCCTGTATTATTATGACTGCTGAAGGATATTACTAATAATGATATATCATTCCTTTATAGTGGAAGATATTTTTATTGTTTAGAGTAGATATAATATGGTTGTGTGAGCACATCTATTGCTTTTTGTAGGTAAGTTTGAATCGGTGGTTTGATAGTTAAAGTATTTCATGAAGTCACAAAGATCGGTAGGTATTGCCAAAAACGGCATCTTACTCATGAAACCACACTCTAACCTAAATAAAGAAAAAAAAAAAAAAGAAAAAAAAATTTCGACAACCTAAATTCGTATGAGAAATAGAACATAACAAAATACTCTAAAAAACCAGACTCTAAAACCTATTGTCAAACTGTGGCCATGAAAAAATAACAACGTACAGTCACATTTCGGGGGTAATGACATAATTGCGACCTCGAAAGAAATGCCCCAATGACATAAAGATGGCCAGCGAAAGTCGCACTTATGCGTCATTATTGTTGAAACCAAGAGTGGACAATTTTGGCACAATCACGACACTATTATGAACTCGCGAATTTGGCTAGTATAACTACAAGTCGTCAAGACAAACAAAAACAGAGGCAGTTGGATGAATGGCGTTTCGATTGTAAATATATATAATAATTTTTCTTAAAGTTTGTCAAGAAAACTATTAGAAGTGCTATACTTCATGATTAGGCGGCTTAATCATACCAAATCAGCCCAAAACTGTGTATAGCATGTCCTAAATATGGAAGAAAAAAAAAACCTTCTTCGCAGTCGGGTAAAAAATCTTAGAATTGCTAGTAAAATGAGATACAAAAAGTTATTTATTTCCTTTTGCAGTGATTGACCGCTTATGAACTCAACAAAAACTACATATTTCTTTAAATATTTAGTAACCCCAGCTTGCTTAGTAATGTTGAATGATGTATGATTGTCGTTACAAATGATGGGAAGATTTCAGCAAAAAATTATGATTGCTTGACCGTCACTTTTCATTGTTTGTAACACGGTCTAGGAGTACTGCCATCAAATAGATGGGAATATAGTTTTCTGACAATTTGTACATCATTTTTCCACTTAAACGTTTATTTTGTAAAATTGTTTAAGTTTCACTGCTGCTAAAGTAGAACAGGAGAACATGACTGTCAAGTTTAACTCCTTTGTTTGAGTTTTCGCTCTATTTAGCCGACTTTTGACAAATTTAAGAGTATTCGGTATTGTGTTTACTTAGTTTCGAGGAAAGTGTCACATCTATTTTGAACTGTAAAGTTTGTTCTGATTTTCCTTTACAAACGAGACATTTATGGTAACCCAACACAAGTTACTTTTAAAAGTTTAGAGGAGATTCGATAATGAATATAGTATCAATACCTAATCTTATCTAAATATAAAAATTATATAACATCATAACATAACATCACGCCTGTAAACCACGGAGGGTTAGGCAGAGGTGTATTAACTAATAGTACACCCACATATCGCCAGTTATTTTTAAGTCCCATGTAATAAAGGGCGAGCCTATTGCCATCAACCGGGCACAAATCCAGACTCCGTTGCTTCTACTGAGAAATTCCTAATGGAAAACCCAATAACAATTTGCCCGACCCGGGAACCGAACCCAGGACCTCATACTCAGCAGTCACGATTGCGACCACTAGACGAGGCAGTCTCACCAAAATTAAAGTGTTAATAATAACGCTTTTATTAAGGCTTTCATTTAAGTTTCATTTAGTGTTGATAAAACGGGCATAAGCCTTTTATTTTACAAAAGGCAAACTCCTATAACCTTCGTACTTATCGCACTTAAAACCAAAGAGATACAAGGTGCAGTAATTCACCGTAGAAGAATATTACGCACACAAGAATGTTTGCGACATAAAAATAATTTACTTTTCCATGTATCTGGCGTAGAACTATATTGTATTGCAACAATGTTGCCAAATGGTGTGTTTTCTAGAACATGACCTTATCGAATCGACGTGACGAGCTGGAGATATGGCCACTTCACGTAATTGCGAACTGACGTAGTGTGACCTACACCAAGTTAGACATAAAATACTAAGCTTCTTTGGCTTGTGCAAGAAATCATCATTATCTGCCTAGTCTTTTTCCAATTCAGTACAGGTCGAATTTCAGTCTAACTGGACGCAGCTGAGGCAGTGACGAAATGTTGGCGACACTAAAGTAGTAATTGAAATTTTTGTGCATTGCAGAATTAAGTTGAATGTATCTTATTGATTTAAGACCGAGTGGTCTTAGAGACCCTATTGTATACCGTTGACCGATATATCCTTACAACACTGTGTTTGGTGCTGTACGTATTAGTGTAGAAAGTACACCGTGTGTTTAGTTCAGTCATTAAATGTGAATTGGGCATAAGTAACCAATCGTGGTGTAATCACAATACTGGTCCTTCGAGCCGGATCAGAGAAAATTGAAGTGGGTGTCACCAAACAGGCCACAGTCTAACTACCGCCATATCGAGAGTAACAACACCACATGGTCCTATTAAACATCTGGAAGTTTTTTTATACACCCAGATGGACAAAGCTTGTCTACCTTGTACAGTTTTATCAAGGTATTTCTTTAGAACGTGGCTCTAACTACTACATCACGATATGTGAGCACATTGAACGTGACATTAATGTGAATCATTTATCTGTTTGCATTTACAATATCGGGATTACACCACCTTTCATCATTTTGAGAAAGGTGATGAAATTTTCTTTTGTATTGTTGTTTTATGGAGTCTTACACACAGCTGCGATTCGGTAGTTTTTAATCAGTGCTCACAGTTGTGAAAAAAGTTTGATACATACTCCGAGTAAAACACTCAGCTACCAAATAGCGCTCACTACAACCGACCTTCCCCACACCGTTTTTTACAAAACTCCTGTTTTCGAAAATAAATCTTCTGTATATTTAAGTTAACAACCACTATAACACATTAGGCTAAGAAATCAAGTTCAAGCCTATCACGAGAACAGCCTTTCAGTCACTCTTCTAGTCGTGCCTCCAGGCATCATTACTGACGTCATCGCGTCACGTCAAATTTATTGTGTTATTTTCAAAGCACCTCATTTTCTACCGTGGTCTAATGACCGTTGCCTATTGACATACTATCGTCAAGTAATGACATTGTCCCAGTTTAAGCTTCCCAAATTGAACGGAAAGAAATTGTAGCAAGTAACAATAAAAATGCGAGTGAAATCGTTCATGGGCGGTTAACATCTTTAAGCAATTTTATACCACAGTGTAAAAGCCGTAAGTGGATTTGTATGGATTTTGGTTTGATTTTGGCGTAACCAATATGGAATACGATTGATTTTATATTGTTACATCCAAATCGATGTGAAATCTTCCTCCAATGACAAAAGAAACTCCGGATTGAGCCATAAACGTGAGCCCTTATATGGCTCAAGTGGGTGCAACAGAAGTTCCAAAAGCCATTTATTAAAAGTGACTCAATAGCTGTTTAATAAAAGCCCGAAAACTGGCGTAGGTCTAAAGTAATAATAAACCCACAATAAAACAACAACAGAAGGGTAACTTTGTCTAAAGGTTTAAGGGCTAATATACTTTTCTTATTATTTTAAATAACATTTTTTTTTTTGTGATTTGCAGATGCAGTGTTTAGGGACCAGTCGACACTCAACGTTACTCTACAAGGTCCATATGTCAACTGAGAAAAATGGCACATTATTGCTTCCAAAGAGGACCAGCTTCCTTACAATGGTTGGTGTACCTTTCACAAAGGACTAAAATATAGTAACTACGATGCAATTATCTGTTCTGTAATGCAAAAGCTGAGCCCCAACTGGTTCTTCTGCACTTTCTTATACCGTGGCACTTTCTTGCAGCCTACGTTGTTTTATCTCATGCAATATCGACGCACGCGCACAGTACATGACAATTTAAATTGTAACATACGGTCATGTAGTTTGTGATGCAAGATATTATTACAATAAAAAGTATACATATTTCAACCAATAGTGTGATTCAATTTATTATAAGGACCACCCATACAGGCAAAACCGTGATATTAGATCGTATTTTTTTTATTAGCATTTTGTGATTAATTAAACTTTCATTTTTACAAAAATAATTAAGAAATGGCTTGCGAATACGTAACGTGAAACGCTCCTAAGATAGAAGGCCCAACGATCTTAAAAGGTAGCTGGGAGTCTGGGGCACACTAGATGGGAGGACTTAGGATAGAGTGTTTTGGCTCAGCCTAGGAGAAGCCTATGTCTAGTAGTGGACTGCGATATGCTGAGTGGTTTACTTGACTTGCAAATAGAACTTCTCATTTGTTTTTTTTTTTATAAAAAGTATTCCTTGCCCCGATAACATGCATGTTCGATGCTACAGTTTACCGTATGTAAATGCCGGTGACTACACGCAGCGGTGACCAATGTCGGCCAATCAGGGGGGCGAGCCCACCGACGAAATGCATAAAAGGCTGCGCTTTACATTTTGTGTTGCGCTGCGTTTATATTGCATAAGCGAGCGAGTTTAACACTTAAGTCACGAATCATTTTTCCGGAGACTTTTTTGAGAAGATTTCGAATGTAGTTTTGGTTGATTTTACATTGAGCAGTCATTATCATTATTCTCCTGCCCTCATCACAATTTATTTGGGGTCGGCGCAGCATGTCTTCTTCTTCCATACTTGCCTATTACTCGTCATCTGAGCAGTTACCTCCTTTCTAGCCATATCATCCTTCACACAGTCCATTCCTCGTTTCTTTGGTCTTCCTCTACTGAACTGTAAGTAAATTATTTGAAAATACTAAAGAAAGTCTTTTAATTAGAGTTCTCCACAAAATAAATGGTTCCCCAAAGGCATAAGCCCAGGACGTGTTAGTATCCCCACGTCATATTACGCCAAAGTTTCACTTAATAAGAGACGAGGCTTTTGTTGTCAACCATAAATAAAACGATAATAAATAAATCCGTTCCCTGACTCCAGGCTACGACTGAGAATATAAGTAGTATTGTTGACCGCAATCGGTGGTAAAAGTTTGACACTGAACTGGCCTAGCGTTGTACAGAGTAAGAAACCAGCTTTACTAATAACAGCCCCTCAGGTCGATCATCAGGTTAAGCCGCGCTTGCCTAGGTTAGTCCGTAGATCCATTACATACCGAATTTCCTTCGTGGCTCGGAAAGTACGTTAAGCCGTTGGTCCCGGCTGTCAATTTAAGATCTTTGAAAGTCGTTAAGTAGTCAGTTTCCCGAAAGCCGTACAACTAGTCTTACCAAGGAGCATCGTATTACTCAGCACTAACTAGGTTGTGGAGGTCAGATAGGCAGTCGCTCCATGTAAAATACTGGTATTCAGCTGCGTCCGGTTAGACTGGAAGCCGTTCCCAACATAGTAGGAAAAAGGCTCGGCAGATGATGATTTGCTGGTTTATTTACCACAGACATTCGGCTCATACAGATGAAAAAACCGTTTACACACGTCAGGGCAAGAACTACATACTTCTTGGTAGATTTTGTTTACACGTGTCTATACAATAGACTGTATTTATTAGTTCTGTAAGGTCCGATGTTTGAGTATGTAAATTCACTATTTGATGACCCAATGCCGTCTTTTCGTGTCAAACATCGGAACAAATATTTGTTTGACCTAAACGACAGATGCTTTGCGTGTTTATATGTTTGCACACGTGTTTCGTTTCTTAAGACAGAAACGGAAGGTGTAAATAGGGACCGACATGCCGCTTCTGTGTTCCGGTCGGCTGTTGTTGCCGGTTGGTTAAAAGGGTAATTAACGGTAAGAAATTGTCCCCAATTACAAAACTGGATACACAATAAGAAAGTAAATAAAGTCATATCATATTTTTTAATCTACATATTTTTAGGACTATTCACAACTTTTATACATAACTTCACGCCTGTAATCCAAGAATGCTTTACGCAGAGGTGTACCTAATAGCACACCCACATTTCGCCAGTTATGTTTTATCTCCCATCCCATATAATAAGGGGCGAGCCTATTGCCATCAACCGGGCACAAATCCAGACTCCGTGTCTGCCACTGAGAAATACCTAATGGAAAAACCCAATTACATTTTCCCCAACCCGGGGATCGAACCTAGGACCTAATGCTCAGTAGTCGCGCTTGCACAAAAGGCCATTGAGTCACAACTTTGTATGCAAGTTCAAATTAGCTAGGGAAACTGTTTATCGTGTTTAGAATTCGATAAATACTTATTACGTCTTTAGTTGACTTGACTGAGAAAAGCTTTAATCGCTGTCTGTGATATTACCTGTGTTGTATATATTAGGTACAAAACTACGTAAATATTGTGCTAAGAGTGTCTTTTTTCCACTCTTTAACAGAATCATTTTCTCACACTCGAGACGACACCATAAAAACACACGGGTTTACGGCAACACGATTACTCGCACATAATTCCATGTTTTCTCCTTTATGTTACGAACAAAGTATCTTCGGTAATTAACTCGTATACTTAATAGTGCACACCCCATTTTATGTGGTCGCGATCTTACATGAAAGTACGCTTAAGAACATGGAATACGTTCTTAGCTTGAGTAACCGAAGTTGAATTAGATTTTTTCCATGACAGATCAAGCTACTACAATCTGTAATTTTTTAATGGATTTTCAACTTTATCGCTAAAGCATTAGGTACGAGGTTGATTAGAAAAATTTGACCGTTTCAAATAGCTTGATGTGTTGGCGTCTGTAAAAAGATTGAAGTTAGCCAGAACACCTAGCAAGACGCTTTGATGTTAGGTTGACTAAAGCTGGTAAACTATATTTATTACTAAGCTGGCATAAGAGCGTGGAGCTGGCACAAGCAAAGAGAGGCCTATACCCAACAGTGGGTGAAGTCTGGCTGTGGATGATGATGATGAGTAAAGCTGTAAGTCTGTCACCAACTGTCGTCCAAGGACTAAGAAGAAAAAAAAAAGAAAAATTTGCAGACAACATTGTTGCCATCATCAGGACAAAAACCTGAATGAGGCTGGCACAAGAACATGGAGATTGGATCAAGAAATAAGAGGCCTTTGGACGATGATAAAAATTACATTATGAATTAAAGATTCAAGGATTAAAGATTGGTCTAATGGTTGCAAGCGCGGCTGCTGAGCATGAGGTCCTGGATTCGATTCCCAAGTCGGGCATAGTGTAATTGGGTTTTTCCATCAGGAATTTCTCAGTAGCAGCTGCGGAGTCTGGATTTGTGCCCGGTTAACGGTAATAAGCTCGCCTCCAATTACATGGGACTTAAACATAACTGGCAAAATGTGGGTTGTACTACGAGTATTATGTACACACAAACAAGAACAAAATAATCATCGCAAGAAAAGCCTCGGCCAGCAATTCCTTTAGGCTTCTGTCCATTAGAACAATTAGCACAACTCCCGAAAAAGTAGACCAAACCAACTGAGATTATATGAATATTCAAACAAGCCAAACGAACTTCAAACAAACAATGGTAAGCATGTACAGTATAAATATTTACTTACATTATTTGAACAAAATATTTAAAGAACCTCGTGTGTATAGAAATCGAATTTATCTTTTACTTAGAAAGTGAATAGTTCGATAAATACATAGAGTAACACATAAACAAGAAAGGCAAATATATCCTTCGAGTGACTTAGAAAATGCAGTCTGAATAAATAAATAAAAAGTTCAAATCACCCATCCATTTCGCATCCTTATCACCAGCCACTTAACCTCATACAAAATACGTCATAATCCACTATCAATATTCCAAACTTAAACTGGGTCATCAAAGGGTCTAAACACCGGAACAGACCGGTAACACCAAGAAACAATTTTCTAAAAACTGCATTAATAGTCTACCTATGTACAACAAGTGCTACTTTCTATAGAAAACGTGAAGCGACATGTTAATGCCTTGACGTGTTGACGTGTATGCCTATTAGGCAATATTGGACATGGTAGGTGCTTCGTTCACTTTGAGCTAGTCCACTGGATTGGCAATTTGAACTTGACAGGAATGTTTACTGGCATTGTAGTTAGGTTGACAGAAAGATCAATTTGACCAATTGGTATTGAAAAGGAGCAACTAGACGGTCGTAAGTAATTAAAAGGCAATGTTAAAATTAAACATAGAATTTAGCAAGTGATTAGTCAATTCATGAAACAAAATCAGGTTCTAAAAGGTTGTTTGCGCCAAACAATAGTCTCATTCAATATTCCGCACAAGCTTCTTTGTGATTAAAATCACAAATAACTTGTTTGCCTTATACATGCAGCTCTAATCGTATTCACATTTAATTCAAATAAGTATTCTTTGTCAAGAGAAAAGGCCACTATCTCATCAACTCGATTTATCAATCAAACGATCTAAACGCGGCTAAGAAATCCAACTAAGCTACAAGTACTCTCGTTCGTGTATAAGTTTTTATCGTTAAAGACAAGACATTTGTCTCATGGAGAGACAGCTACTAACTGCAAAAAAGGCAGTGAAGATACATAATATAGGGAAAGAACCTCACGTCACGGGGGTCATGTGGTGGCTCCCGGCCACCGTAGGAGCGGGCCTGTGGACGACGAGAGATACAGTGGCCCTGGAATACAAAGGGCAAAAGAAGGAACATGGATGGGTTTTAGTCAGTACAAGTCTGACACTCCCTTCCGCTCCGCCCAGAGTGGGGAGGGGGTCATTTGATGATTTCCCATCAGAAAAACAAAAAAAAATAAATAAAGAGATACATAATATTTTTTATTTGTATTTCTACTTTCTTCACGATATCAGATTGAAATCAGTTTCCGTAGCCATCTAACCTTTTTCTCTTGATATGGGAACTGGGATCATTTTATTGTGAGTGTTTATTAAGGAACTGGAAGTAATAATGTTTTCCAAGAACCATTTATCGGAAAGGTTTACTTAGTATTAAATAAACTTGTATTTGTCCGTCTAAAAGCGTTTAATGTTAGTACTTGTTAGCCATTTATTTTTCGTAGTTTTAATTTAAAGTTCCATCTAGTTAGACTTCTTTATCAAAATAGAATTTGTTGTAAGCTAATAATAATGATGGAACAAACTTCTTGATTGCTTATGTCAGTCCAAAACTGTAATGGACTGACATAACATGCGCATGGCAACTGTTGAAAAGTTTATAGATATACGAAAGGATTAAAACTGATTGTGACTTGTTTAGGTCCTCTTATTATTGTTGCCTGGGTCAGTTCTTAGTCCTGTTTTACGGAATAAACAACTTTACGCAGTCACACATTATTATTCATGTAAATATTTGTTACGCACTCTATAATCCTGGATTAGCACAAACGGTACTTTCATCCAACTAAACATTTCCCACGTTCAAACCCGCAGGCAAAGCTGGTCTCATAAACAGAACGAAACTATTCCGCTACAGCATAACTCCGCCATATTATTACATCACATGATCCTTTCATTTTATTAATTCACTAGGTACATGATGCTATCAGCGATAAGTACCGAGATTCAAATTGATCAATAAATAAAATGCATTGCGGAAATAAGCTGGCTTCTATATAATTTTAAACCAAAGAAGATTTATTTATTTCAACTGTCACTAGATTGCCGTATCAAGATAGTAATGAAATTGATATTCTGTAGTGTCAAGTCTCATTGGTGAAGTGAAAAGTTGCAATATAATTTTCTACTTATTTTTTATTAAATTGTATTTTACAGTTACTGTTGATTGAAAAATTACATAGATGTTAAAGTGTTTTTTTATTAGAAAAAATATGAAATTATACAACGTGACAGACTCGTGATCGTAATATTGGAAGCAATCAACTAGAGCAAGTTACTGGCATAATGTAAATGCACAAAAAAATAGTCGTTCGCTTCCCTATTCTGCTTTTTATCAAAATAATATCGTGTTGCATATGCCATGTATTAAATAGGTGGTGTTATATTATCGTATTACAAGAAACTCTATAGGTAACGAAGCAATCAACAATTAACTGTGTCAAAAAAGTTACATAAAAATGGTACAATATGTTGCATACAAAAATAATTAAAGGAACAAAAATCAAGACCAAAAACCTTATCACTAATTACAACTTACAGTTAAAATACGTCTGACAGACGTACAGTAATTTTAAGCTACGTCTCACAGACGTACGTTACTTTACGATACGTCTCACAGACGTACGCTGAGAAAGTTAATCCAGAATCAATTCCGATTCAATTCCGGAAGTACCATCGCCACTTCTACTCGTGAACAGCCTACGTGATCATCATGTTATGTGGGAAGGTGAGTGTTGATCAAGATTAGATGTCACTTCCGCGGTAATCTGGGGAAAAACGCACATGACACGTTTGTGATTTCGTTACTTTCTCGAATGTGGGATTATAGTGAATGGGAAGTTCTTAACACTGAATGAATGATGTCTCATTCCACAGTGTAGCTAATGCCCGCTTACACAGGCACTAAGCAACACCTAAATAATGCCTTAATATGATTACAGTCTTGAAATTTCAACTCTCAAAGCGAGCATTGATAATGTTATTTTACTATGCTAAGTAAAGTAAAGTCGCCAGCGCATCAAGTTAATACAAACTGTAATTTTTTTATAATTCGATTTTGAACTTAACCGTCAACATTTTATGGTTTAAAATGATTTGGAGAAATTTGACAGTTTTTGACAACTTGATGTGCTGGCGAGTGTACATTATACAGTAACATAATTGTACGCATTATTGCGGCAACTATCTTACGTTATTTCATAATGTAACGTTTACAGTTTTAGACAGGATCCGAATTTATCAAGATAATTATTTTCTTTCAAATAAAAATCAATTCTGATTTATAATAAATTTGGTATTTTAAAAAAAAACTTTGTCAAAGGAATTCAAGAGACTAAGAAATAAAACATGAAGGAACAACAACTGTATGACATTAAGTTTTATGACCCGGTAAAACCACTGGTAAATATAACCAACGGGTTTCTTACACGACCGATCGTTTTTGGTAACCTTATTGAACTGGTACCATAAAAATTACTTTTAGTTTACTTCAGTTAAGTGTAAACAAAGTGATAAAGTGATTTTAATTTAAAGGACCTTTTTATTTAATGTTTCAATGAAGTACTTAATTTTAATGTAGCAATGTCGGAATTCAGGTCAAAATTCGTGTGGAACAATAATTTTTTTAATGGTTGTTTATAAAAATAAAGTTCCATTTGAAATACTTTAAATTTTAAGGCATTTATTTTTAACTAAATTATTAAGGTTGGATCAAATTGAATATCTACCTGGTCAGTATTTTTCTTATTTTTGTTTATTTAACTTGAACTAAGCATGGCCTGAACTAAGCAAGTTTTCATGAACATATTTCAGTTTGAACGGAATCAAACAACAGAATCATTTGTTGTTATTCTTTTATCATTTACAATGCTTGTCATACTAAAGCGTAGAAAACTCGTGAAATAAAAATCAAGCAGAACAATTTCACGCCTCGTATGCCTCTCAAAATGGCTTAAAAACCATAGAAATTGAAAATCAACGCCTGTCATTCGAAGATGGAAAACAAACTATAGCAATAATATAGGTTAAGATAAAACAATTGCCTGGTTTTAACCAGGCAATTGTTTTATCTTAACCAAAAATGATCAAGTTTTTCACATACCTATTTCGTCGGGGTATTACTGTTTTGAACGAGTTAATCATAAACTAAAAAAAAAAAAAAAAACTGTGATTAACCCGACAAATACCGGTTGCAAGGTAGGGACACTGACGCATAAACGCTTACCACGTATCCTGTACTTGATTACTAACCCCCTAATTAAAATAAAACAGCTGTTTCCTACAAAAATGCAATACCTACACGGTCCAAATGTATGGAACGGTAGTTTTTTTATTTGCTGTGTAATATGAACCGGCGATAGTAAATACTCCACAGTTTTAACAATTATGAACCGCTTATGTCCAGCAGTGGACGTCTTTCGGCTGAAATGATGATAATTATGATGATGAACCTCTTACGACGAGTCGAGGGTGGATTGCAGGCAATCAATTGAGGGGTTAAACACTTAATTTCAAACATTGTTAAACAAAACATTAAGTAGTAGATAGACAATCCATAAATAAGTATTAAAACATAACAGATTTTAAATAAGGCCAGTGTAAACCCGGAACTTGCTAAAATACTACCGACGAAGATCTAGACATTACTAAAGATACTAAGTTACTAAAGCACATTACAGCGAGGCTAACACATCTGAACGACCTGAACTACTTATAACATCGTAATTTCCGCTTTAAAACTACTTAACACACTTTTGGAGTAAATCTGTACGATATCTGACGAAAGATGTGAAAGATTATTATATTTTGTAAGAGAATGTTCAACATGTCAAAATAAAACGTGCTAATAGTGGCATGTTCCCGTTTTTCACTAGTACGTCACGTTTTGGAAGAACCATAGAGACGCCCAATCTTTTTTCTCACCGAACATAATTCTTGCAGCTTTAGCAGGGCGTGAGATAAGAAATTGGTGTGTCTGGGTTATAAAGAGGAAGCCGATATCTGAAGATTCCCCTGTCCTCGTAAGCATAATTAAGGCATTTTATGGCTTAAAAAGTTTGTATTAGTAGCCAAATTTCATAATTCAACAGATCATGAGTAGCTGTTGCAAAAACATTTCAATAAGATTTCTCATAGTATTTAAAAAAAAAAACAGTACAAGCGAAGCTTTTCATAAGAAAATTCTATGCAGACACCTCCCAAAAATATTCTTAGGTACCGTATACTACCACACTAGCCGTGGTTCGTACAGTGGCGTGCCTAGGGACCAACAATACGTCAAGCCCATTAGGTAAAAAGCCTGTTCAAAAACCCTAACATCATGAAGAGTAGTAAGGGCAAGCCAAGCTTGTATGAAAGTAGATCACATCACTAGATCGAAAGAACTGATGTCCAGCAGTGGGATAACATAGGCTAACAGTACCAGTATTACGCCAATAAACGGTGTAACAAGACCCTTAACGATGCCGAAAGGCACTTGTTCTCCCCGTCATTGCGATCTATTTTTGTTCTAGACCATACCTGGGAAACTTCTAGTTACGAAGATATTGAGGATCAAAGTTGCAACTTTATTTTTAATACATATTTTTCGTGTAAGAATTGTACTTTAAACACTTCCATGACCCCCGTACTTCAATCCATTCATCAGCACAATGTTTTGAGTGCGTTACATTGAGTTCTACCGTAAAGTGTGATTTTTCACCCCAAAGAAAAAAGTCGTTTCTCAGCAATAATTTTTGCGTAACTTAGTTTGATGTACATAATGCTTTGCTGACGGCTTCGTAAAAGGTCCGTTTACATCCTTTATGTTGAGTACCACAGTCATAAACACTCCTTGTCCATACAAAAAGGTGAAAATATAACCACGGTAACAACCATGGTATATTTTAATCACGTTTCATAGACGACACTTTTACGACATCACGCTATTTCCCACGTTTGTAGACTGCTATATCGTGCGTAGTTGAAGTGTAGTTGTAACGAGAATCGTGCTTACAACTGCCAAAGTTCTTGTGTAACTGTAAAAGTGATTCACACTTACTTAACTTAGGTATTTATGTACTCTGGTTAGAAGAATATTTACAAGACAAAAAGGTCGCAAAACATAGCAAAGAATTTACATTTATACTGTAAAGAAAATTCACAGTATTCTGTCTATTTCTTATCTCCGCACCTTGTAGAAAAAAAAGGCATATCAAATTGAGCTGAAAACCTTTATCTTTATCTTTACATAGAATAAAACAAAATCGCTCCCGCTCTTTGTACGCTTAGATCTTTTAAACTACGCAACGAATTTTAATGCAGTTTTCAGCAATAGATAAGAGTGATTCAAGAGGAAGGTTTATATGTATATTGCACCCGTGCAAAGTCGGGGCGGGTCGATAGCATCATGAAAATGCAATGTTTCGAGCAGAATTACAAAATAAATCCTCTCATCGATGTTCTACCGTTTTCCACAACATAATAGATAGATAGCTATATTTTTTTTTTTCGGATGGGAAATCATCAAATGACCCTCCCCTCCCCTACTCTGGACGGAGCGGAAGGGAGTGTCAGACTTGTACTGACTAAAACCCATCCATGTTCCTTCTTTGCTCTTTGTGATCTGGGACCAAAATTGTTACAAAATTCGGATGAATAATAATAGTAGGCCTTTCAAGAAAACAAAACTTAAACTTGAACTAAAAAAACATTTTCACTAACAAATAAAAAATATCGGCAACCAAAAATAATAAAATCACACAACGAAACCAAGTAACAGAGCGCTGCATTGCATACAAACTAAAAACACCGGAATTGACATTAACGATGCAAGAAGTCAAAACTTACAACACTTTAACACATATTACAACAATACATACATATAATATTATAAATGCGAAAGTAACTCCGTCTGTCTGTTTGTCTGGCTGACCATTAACTGAACTGTTATAGGACATGCTGGTTTCTTCACGATCTTTTCCTTTACCGTTTAGAGAACAATTATGATGAATACACAAAATAATGTGTTTGCTTGCCTGGGTTCGAACCCTCATCCTATGACACGTAAGTTACTGGTGGGCCACCACTGCTTATAGGTTAGGATATTTAGTTTTTGGAGTTTACTCTATAAGAAGCGTTTCATATACAGGGTGGAAGCGACACCGACGCAAAAACTGTTACCACGTATTCAGTTCATCATTTTGAACGTCAATTTGTGAAGTTTTAATAATTTAAAGTTTTATTCATGAGTAAACGCCAGTCACGCGTTGGGACTGATACTATATTTTTTTTTTGTTTTTTTTTTATTCAGTTAATTCGTTCCCGTGGGATAATTTCAATCCTCCACTCAAGTGAAACCGCGAAAAAATCGTAGTATATTTATAAATTACGCGATATTTTACGTTAAAATTCAAATCGGATGCGTACGCGCTGACACAATGAGTTACGCAATGTAAACTAAGTAATTGTCGAAATAAGTAGAGTGAAACGTTCACACACGATGCCTTTACTTTACGATTAACTTAAGTAATTATGTTATAGTTTTATCACTTAGCTAAGTAAGATAGTTAAATCCCATAGCTTTTACGGTTCAATGCACTTGCGAAAAACGAAAATGTATACTCTTTTGTATACTTATTATCCATGCTAATATTATAAATACTACAGTATCTCTGCCTGCCTATAAGTATGTTACCTTTTTACGTCTTAACGGCTGAATAGATTCCGATGAAATTATGCAAACGGATTAACAATTACTTGAGTTGGGGCGTAGGTAATTCAAGACAAAAAAATGCAAAGCACTGACTTTTCATATGAGAGAGATTCAATAAAAAAATAAAATGTTTGTTTTTACTTTCCGATCTTTTAAAACAATAATTGATCTTCTCAAAAGTAGAACAATTTAAAGTTCGCTCCCGATACAATCGTTCAATAAATCAAACCGAGATAATGATGCCCAAATTCGAAGAACAATGGCAAATCGATAACACACTACAAGTGATCATTATGTTTTATAAACCGATTATTAAACGATAACCGATCAATCAGAATATAATCGGTCGACTAACGGTTAACGCGTTAACCTGAACCCGATTGTCTGTTATTACTCGTAAAAACGAAACATCAATTCGTAATTATTAATTTATGCCGACATTAATACGAGCGTAATTTTATACGCGAAATTTTAACCTATAAAGAATGTTCTGAAATAAAAATAAAAAATGGCCCGTGTTCATTCTTTTGTAATAAAAGATCATGCGAAAGGATTCGTACCTGGAACTGTCGATCGTAAAGAACCCGAAAAATAAGCTCCTTGGACGAAAAACGAAAACAACTTGATAGGCTCAATAAACATGCGAATCCTATAATGGTATTTCCATGAAATCGCTGGATTTAGCATCAACCTATATAAAAGACAAGTAGTTGCTAAAGCATTGTTAGGAGACAATGTTTTAAAGGTTACAAAATTAACAGCTAATCTTTCTCAAAATCAAATCGTTTATACACTATCAGAATCATTTCACTATTTATTAGAAACTGCTCCAAATCATACTAATATTATAAATGCAAAAGTTGATGAGGGTGGATGGACGGATGTTTGTTACACTTTCACGCAAAAACTACTGAACGGATTTGGATGGCAAACAGATAGTATATAACCTGGATTAATACTTAGGATACTTTTTATCCCGGTAGTATGATTCCGTGGGACAATTATTAAACTTTACGAGGGCGAAGCCGCGGGCATAAGCTAGTATCAGATAAACACGAAAAGGATTGAACATATTGTTTGAAGACCACACTGAAAATTCACCTCTCGGCTCGTCTCAGATTCACTTCAGGCTGCTACACAACTACGCAAGCATTGTGTATTCTGATAGTCAGCCATCAACACTTCTAAAACCCTTTTTTTCGGATGGGAAATCATAAAATGACCCCTTCCGCTCTGGGCGTAGTGGAAGGGAGAGTCAGACTTCTACTCACTAAAACCCATCCATGTTCCTTCGTTGCCCTTTGTGTTCCAGGGCCGCGGTATCACTTTCGAACAGTCCCGCAGCCCCGGCAGGCATCGGCCCTTGCGGACCCCTCCCTGTGTGCTGACATCTCTTTGAGGTGCACGTGGAACACGAACGCGCCGTCAACACGGACTGTCGTCATAACACGGTCGGACGGCGAGGTAGCCCATTACTCGCCGTCCACAGGCCAGGTTCAAAAACCCTCACAACTTAAAAAGGTTTTCTGAATTGATGCAAGAAATAGCAGAAAACAGACAACTAGTTACGCTAGGGAAAGGCAAAGAAACCTTCAACAAGATACGTCAAACTCCAAGTGATTTTCTTACGGAGAACAGTAAATCAGCTGGTCTTTTCCCCGAAGCGGCAATGGGTCACTGTTCGTAATCCATAGACGCAAAGCGGAGCCATTAGCGGTGGATAACTGTACGCGACCGGTAGTCGTCTGCAAAAACTGTAAGATGTGGTACAAGGTGTAAGAGGTGGGAGGTATTGGTAAGGCGTTGGGTGAAAAACAAATGATGGGGGCACAGATAGACGGGTGTAATGAGTTTCTTGCAGGGTGTGACCAACTTGATCAGGTAGTCAGTTTTTAGACGAATGTTTGTAAGTACTAGCATAAGCATAGCATAGCATAATCAGCCTATTAATGTTACCACTGCTGGGACGCAGGCCTCCTCTCTATGAGAGGGAATGGGCTATAATCCACCACGCGGGCCCAGTGCGGGTTGGTAGATGTCACATGTCTTCGAATTGTTTGGTTCTAGGACATGCCGGTTTCCTCACGATGTTTTCCTTCACCGTTTTGAGAGCAGTGGTGATGAAATAACTTACACAAAGTAATGCACCTGGCTGGGTTCGAACCTACGACTTACTGCTCGTAAGTCGGGGTCTCCACCACTGGGTCACCGCTGCTCTCACGTAAGTACTAAGTACCATATAATTCTTCTTTCTTTTCCAGGTTATGAAGACTAGGAGGCGGTTTTATCGTCAAACAAACGTCAAGTCTCTTTGCATTGATTGCATGCCGCGGATCAAGCCACAAACTTTTATAACACACAACACACAACTGGGTCAAATTTGATCGATAAAACGTTGTGACTGATTGATTGATTGACTGTTGGAATGCGATGAAAAGCAGTCGTTTTAGCCTTAACGTCTTAAATTAAAAAGTTGTGAAAGACATCTTATAGACCAGAGAATAAAGGTGCATTACGGAGAGATGAAATAGCTAGCAACGCAGTTGAATAATTGGACGACGACTAATAGAGACGCTTGGAAGAAGAAGAAGACTATTCTATAAATTGGGATTTTGATAGTAAAAAGGCGCTTGGACATATTACTCTTATCCCTCATAACTTAAACCCTTACTAAAAAACAGTTCGATACTTCGGCACCGTTTCTAATTAACGCGACTGACTGGTGTCACCAGACGTTACGACGTGCCATACTCGATAAGGTTTGTTTTACTTAATTACTCCAGCACTATTCGTAAAGTAATTTAAATTAACATAAGAACGTACTGGTAGATAGTTATGTCAGGCAGTAAGTAGACTGGATATGGGTGTTTCATTCAGTAAAAAGTACTGTTTTAGACTATGTTTAATGTGTCTTTAAGACTGAATTGAGGAATGAGTTCTACCGGTTTTTTTTAGGTTATCTTTGATTTTTGGTCGCATGTTTTACAAGCAGACTAGGGTGCAAAGATTGGCTTCGTAAAATGTCTCATGTTGCAGGGTAGGTACATCACTAAATCGCAAAGATTACATTTTGCAAGCCTTCATGAGTACATATAATATGACGTTTTATCAAATGCACGAGAGACATGTATTTTTTCAGATTGACTTTTTGCAAGGTAAAATCTTTTTTTTTTCATGCAACGGTTAAGTCTATTGCTCATAATTATCTAACGTAAGGTTAACTCTGACACCAGGTTAGGCACTAACCACGCGATAAAGAAGAAGATTGTAATTACTCCCAAACATTGGAATGCCATTGAACCGTCTTATTAAAATACAGAAAACCATCTTGTCAAAACTAATAACTCAACTAACAAATTACATCATTTTTTAGGTCAACCGGCTTCCTGACAACACTGAAAAAACAGAATAAATCTCAGAAACTAATTAAAACCATAATTTTTGACGTCACAGTAGAATAATACCAGTATTGTGCTGTTTCAGTGCGTTCAGCAAAAACTTCTCAATCCATGAAGGTTGACTAAAAATATACAAAAGTAGGTAGTAGGAACTGTTTTTGTTGTAACTAAGACGTGAAACGGTTTAATGTCCAATTAAGAAACAAAAACTTGAAGCCATTACCGTCTGTCAAAATAAAAAAAAAAATCTTTGATAAGAAGTTGTTCTTTTTCTGAAAAACACAAAATTTCTGTATAACTTCAGTAGAATTTGGTTTCTTTTTTTTTCCGTAACTGCTTTTTTCAGTAGTTACTAAGAGTCTACCACCCATTTTCAGAAAGACAACACGAATCCAATCGGTGGGTCGAACTCATTTTGAACCCACTGGATTGGCTATAGTTATTGAAATCAGCTAATTATTATCTATTGCCGTTGGTTGTTGATGCTTCTCGTGAGTTTGACAGTCTCGTTATTCTCCTGCCCATATCCCAATTTATTTGGGGTCGGAGCAGCATACCTTCTTCTTCATACTTCTCTATTACTCGTCTTCTCAGCAGTCACCTTCTTTCCAGCCATATCATCCTTCACACAGTCCATCCTTCGTTTTGTTGGTCTTCCTCTACTCTTATAGCCATTCACATTCATACTCAAAACTTTCCTCACGATGCGTGAGTTTGACTGTCTTCTAGCTATAAATGTATTGATAAGTCATTCAGAAACTAAGTTTATCTAGTCCATGTTCCACAGTCCAAAAAAGACATTTTTTTCAGATACAGATCTCTACGCATTGCATGTTAAACACCCATAACTCACTCCTATATCGCTTACACCCCATTTTTCCACCAGCCAACAAACAATAAAATACATTTCCAGTCTTTAAAAACGACTTAATTAGTATTTAGTTTAACACTTTAGCAATTTATCGCATAGTTGTACAATAAGTAACGCGGTATGCTCGTGGTATAATTGAGCATTGTTCCCGTGCTCACCCCACTTGCCAATTGGAGCATAGCTACTCGTCTCGTGTTTACATTTGTATATATTACTCAGTTGCACTGAAGTAGCCTTGAAGTGCTGGTGGTGACAAGTCTTTTCATGACACTGGAATAACACAGCAATATCCATGCGGGTATCAAAAGGTATCATGCGGTTTTCAGAAGTTGAAACTTTTCATGATTTATAGCAATGCGGTGCCGTAGCGGTTATAAATAGATAAGGAGAGAAGAAAGAGGTTGGTTTGGTATTTATACTGATGACGAATTGGGAACATCAAAATTAAATAAAATTTCAATTTGTTTTCTTAAGATGACGAATCGGGACTTGTATGGAACAAAATTTGGTGACCAATCGGAACAGTGACGAGTCGGGCATAAGTCCCTAGAAAAACTCCATAGATGTCATGGATCATCAAGTTCAGATATCGAAACCCAGCATGTCTCTGGCGTTTCGCTAGCTATTCCAAAGTGACCTTGCCTAATCTTGGATTTTAAGGTTGCGCTCATCTATCAGCATGGAATCGCATTTCTCCATGCTTAGTCCTATCGTTTTCCGTCACCCGCTGACTCGAACTCGAACAGCCTTATGACATAGTAACAGTCGACACATAATGTTGTACATTAGGTAACTGATCAAAATCATAATAAGGAAAAAATGTCCAAACACACTAACCACCACCACCACCACCACCACCACCATTACTTACCAACGATTAGCAAACTAACATAATCGTCTCTGATCTCGACAACAGCGTTTAACATTTACCTGAAACAACCAACAAAATACATTATTACTAAAGTGTTTTACAAAAGCGTTTCGTCAGACACTGCCATAATTTTAAATGAATGCCGACTCTCTTGTAATAAATGTGTTACAAGATGGTCAGTGATTGGTAGACTTTCACAGTTCTGCTGATTGATTTGATAATTGTTCTCAAAACTTGCTACATGACAATTAGTTGTTGTCAAGTTCTGAATCGTTCTTGAAGCACATTGCCGGTTGTCATGGCAACGCTTGGGTGAGGCCATCTCCAGCTGATATTATAGTGAAATCTTTGCTTTATAGTTCAAATGTGGTCGACCTACTTTTCTAATGATATAATGATGCGACCATGACAGATCAAATCTTGTGATTTCAGCAGATTTATTGCTATATTAATTGAAGTATGATTTGTTTCTTATTTTTTGTTGGTTTATTTAAAAGAATCCAGCTGGATAATGTCAAGTTCTCACCGACCAAACGGGAAATTCTCAATGTAGACTAGACTCAGGAAACGCTGATTTAGATGTCTATTCTAAAAGCTGGCATAAGACGGCAAGAAACATCAAAGGACATAAAAGGTTTTTGCTGATTAGCTGGAAAGCAATATCTAAATATCAATTTAAAAGAAACCCTAGATTTGTAGGGTTTTTTTTAACAATGATCAATCTTTTACTGTCTTTTTAAGCCATTATCACGATCATTAGCAGCCTTGTTTCACCCACCGGCTGACTATGGTGGTAGGAGACGAGATCCTCCCTCTTATTCTGACCTCAAAATGTAAAAAAATATACTAAAATACACATAAAACAAACATGAAACACATTCAAAAAGCTACACAAATCATAAAAAAATCTCCAAAGAGCTTTGACACACTTCAGCAGTCATTTAGACATTATGCAAAACGATAATAATCACTCAAATTCGCAGACGGAGCCACAGGCGTCATCCAGCTAAACAAATACATAATTACACGTTTATATCACAATGGCGGCCATTACGCCTCTTATGTAACGTTATATATTGCAACTCTTTTCTTTTACACTGACAGAAATGGTTTTACAATATTATGATTGTCCGGTATTATGTAAATTGCTGGTTTTGCTGTAATGCGATAGGTTTTATCTTGATGTTAGTTAATCTTTATGTTTGTCGTTTAGGATGTGAATGAGCGTTTTGCAGTATCGACTTCCCATTTGGGTTTATTTTTCGTGTGGTTAGTATCTAACCTGGTGTCAGAGTTTTATGCCGCCCACAGGCCTCTGACTTGGCTTTTACATGCTGTCGAGAAATTTCTCTCTAAGTTTTCCTTCACAAACGCAAGTGATAAACAATACGCGCATGAATCCAAAAAATCATAGGTGCGTGTCTTGGTTCGAACTCGAGACCTATGACTTGGCAGTTCGACGGTTTGGTGAAATGAATTGACATTTTTATGTGAGTCGTATTTCAGGAGGAAGGTCAAAGAAATAATGGATGGATTGTGTGAGGAATGATATGAAAGACAGAGGAGCAAATGATAGCGTGACGGTTGACAGAGGAGAATGGAAGAAAAAAACGTGTTGCGCCGACCCCAAGTAACATGGGACAAGGGCTGGAAGATAGTGATTTCAGAAGGTACGTTAGTTTGAAACTATCTGGCCATATGCGGTATCATCGACTCGTCCCAAACACAGAGCCAGTGTGGAACCCCCTCACAAGAGATGCCTCAACATTTGTCCTGCCCACCATGCACAACCACCTGCATATTCCAGGATTTGAACGAGATTAATAGCAGAGTCGATCGACCCGAAAAGAAGAATTCAGTTAGTTCGCCGTGGCCATTTTGTATCCTAAGAATTCCGGTGAGTTTGCCGTGGCCATTTTGGATCCTAGTAATTTTCTCAAAGGTTTTACTGTACAGTCACGAGCATAAATATGTATACACTTTCCTAAATTTAAAAGCAATTTTCGCGAGAAATAACGACTGTAACTTGGAGGTAGGATCTTTATCATTAAAATATGAGTTCCAGAATACTATGTTCGTAACAACATGACATTTTAATCAGAACAATAAGAGAAAAACACTTTTAAAAGTTGTTAAGTGTTTACATATTGGTGCTCGTGACTGTACATGATGTAGGATGTTTTAAGTAAACACAACAAAACTGCATGACCAATTAGTAGGAACATGTAGCCAACTCATTGCCTACGCGCACGATAAGGATCCGTTACACTTCGATACTTTGCCAACATTAAAATGTAGGCCACTTTGGTAGGTACTCTTATTTTTTCCTTGCTCAGTTAACATGGAAATTTATTCCACAGCCGTTATCTCCAAAATACTCGCAAACATAAGTTCACTGACTTCCGCAGTACAATGACTCGTATATCGGTGAACAAATTGATAAAAACAAAACATTTTTGTGAAAACATGGAGTACCTACTTCATTTTGTGGGCTAGATGTGCGCAAAAATCTTACAGTGCTCTCCGCGTTCAATATAATAATGCGTTTAGGATGCTGGTGGGGCTGCCTCGCTTCTGTAGTGCATCGGGGATGTTCGCGGATGCGCATGTGGATTGTTTTTACGCAACAATGCGTAAAAGATGCGCTTCCCTGGTGCGCAGGGTGTGGGGCAGCACCAACAGTATCTTAAACATGATTGCCAGTCGACTGGACTGTGTTTATGTGGGTCGCTGCTGTGCTATCACTCATGGGTTGTCGCAGCAGTGATCCACCGTTATTTCTTGTGTTGTATTGTTCAGTGTTTACTAACATAGTCGTAAGTTTTACTAACAGTTTTTGAGTCATGGATACTCGATTAAAGAGAATTCTATTCTATTCTATTCTATTTTAACGTCCCAACAGTTTTCTTTGCCAATTTATCGAATCTTAACATCCTTTTAAAAGAAGAAACACGGAGAACTTATTACCATTGACAAGTAGAAAAACAACTAATATTTTACTTTAAAAAATCAAATGCCAAGCTGTTATGGTGCTTAGTGTACAGTAATACGGATTAGGGTTTGTTTTTCGAAGACATTGTTTAAAAAGAAAATTCGAGATAACAATATGCTAACGACACACTATGCCTCACGCGACGTCGATGGAAAAATAGTAGCGTTTGTATAACTGAGTGAATCCACGCAATGAGAGGTATAAAATTACAAGAGGTAAAATACTCTTTTGGTTGACAGTATTTCCTTTTATGTAGATATGACATACTTGTTGGAGATTGTTTTCTTCCTTGTTGTGTAGGCTGTGTGCACAATATTTTATCGTGTTTACGCCTACAGAGCTATTCAATTCATTTATTTGGTCAGACAAATAAAAATATCCATAATGTCGTACAAAAAATCGACAAAACATATAAATATTAAATAATAACATATTGAAAATCAAAATACATATCTACTAAAGCAATTAAAAAATAATAATGTGAACCAAAGACTGAAATACACTTATGAGAGACAACGCGAACAAAGTTATCCAATCAAAGAGCGAAACGCTGTCGGTACAAATGCAACGTGTAGAACTTTATTTTTTTTTTTTAATTATGCAATTTTACTATATGGCTTCAGCTTTATTTCATTACCACTAATCTAAAACGGTGAAGGAAAACATCGTGAGGAAACCGAAATGTCATGGAACTAAAAATCCGAAGACATGTGTCATCTACCAAACCGTGCTGGGCCCTCATGATTGATAACAGCCCTTACCCTCTTACAGAGAGGGTGTCCCAGCTGTGGATATAATGTGTTTATGCTATATGGCCTCACTGAGACAAGGGATAATAATTTTTCTATGACATTACTTCTGATAGCCTGTCTATACTACCTTAAAGCTAGGCCTCCTGCAGCTATACCCTACAATTTCGTCAATGCTGTTCTGACATGTCCGCTTTGTGCTCGAGAGTTTTTGGCCAAAGTTGGGTATGCTAGCCACTTGAGAGCACATGATAGAGCAGCACACCAAAGCTCTCGACAATCTCCCTTGAAAGCCATCGAATGCAGTCGCTGTGGCCGAAATCGACTAGATGGCATCGCATCACTATAGTACCTATCCTCAATCTCTTTGATGTAAACATAGTGTACTTGTGTATTAATCGCACCATTATGGATGTAAATCAATCATGCGTGATCTGTGATTGCATTTCTATTTGCGGAATTTTGTTGGAATTATCAAGTCGGTTTATAACTGTTTGACAGTGACGTTAAGTGCTTCAAGTGTCTGCGAATAGAAAGAAGTTGAATTTTGCTTCTATTTTTTTTTATAATAGGATTAATAATAAACAAGTTTTTAGGACCAGGAGCAAAGCTAGAGACCTTTATGGCCAGTATGGGTAAATTTGTTAGCCATAGATAACAAAAAACCATAGATAAAAATTGTGACCATAACAACAAATTACCCACAATTTATCGAATGAAGTTATTTACTACTCAAGCTCTACATAAAGCAATTTCCTAGAACACTTCGGGAAAATACCGACAATTGTCTCAAGAAACCTTTGTACACGTTTTCCAGATAACTGAAATTCCATTCTACACCGACTTTCACCGTTTATACTCGCATAAAACCCTTCATCAACTTTCCATCAAATTATTCGGAACAATTGTTCCGAAAATTTGAATATCGAAGTCGGCGCGTGCGCTGCGCTCTTGCCGGTCTTATGCAAGCCGTATGTAGGTCGGCCGCAGACGCGGGCAACGTTATCGCGATCGTACTAAGTTAATGGTGGTATACAAACTGTAAATAACTGTATTTTATGTACATCTTAAGCTGTATCGTTTATAATTTCTGTGAAGATCTCCTGGAATTAAGATTACAGGGCTTTGTGAGATAATTTTAAGTTTTGATCAATGAAATGGTCGTTATCGAACATAGTCGCGCCTTAAAGATATTTTTTTTCTTTTAAAAAGTCGCGTTAAGGTCTATTATCGATGTCATTTTCGGTTGTAGTCACTATTAAAACTATGATATAAAACCTTTTTTATGCGTACCACACAAAATCATAGTTTAACATTTATGATGCCATAACCTTTTTGTTTTAAGATGCTTTATGCTACCAATATTATGTTCATAATAAAAAGAAACATAAAATAATAAATTATATTCATGTTTGACGACAACTTATTGGAACTCCATATAAATCCTCTTCGCCAAGGTTGAGTGTTACATGTGTAATATCAACATAATAATATTCCATAGAACACAAACATGATATTTTTCGTTTCGCTTTGCACGCACTTTTTCATGTTAAGCAAACCATAGTTGAATACATTTAACAGCTATTTTGGTTCGTGCAATTTTTTTTCTATTGATTGACGTCATTGTGTGTGTGCCTTTTACGTAGTTTTTTACTTTTTGACCTTCATTTCTTAGAATTTACCATATTTTTACACATGACAACATTGACACCTTCCGACTTTAGCACCTAAAATGACACCTTTACTAGCAATATGCAATTGTGAAGACCAGAGAAACGATGGATGGACTTTGTGAAGAATCTGTGATATGGCTAGAAAGTTTTTTTTTTCTTAAGCCTATATTGTCCCACTGCTGGGCAAAGGCCTCCCCCGTAGCCTTTCACTCTACTTTCCGTGCGGTTTTCTCCGGCCAATCTCGCACAAACGCCTCTAAGTCGTTACGCCAGCGTTTTCTAGGCCTCCCTCGGCGACGACGCCCGTCTTCTGGCACCCACTGCGTGACGACTCTGGCCCATTGGTCCTGCTGCATTCTACAGATGACGAGTAATAAGAAGCACTGAAGAAGCATGCAGCATGCTGCGCCAACCCTAAAAAAATTGGGATAAAAGCAGTAGAATGATGATGATTTTTCGTGAATCATAGATAGTGTTCATAGACAAACCAGTGATATAGGTAATCTAACAACGTGTTTTTTTTTTGTACTTTCACAACAGCCAATATCAAAATTATAAAACCACTTAACAAAGAAGATATTAACGAAAACGTGTTTTAATTAGATTTAACCACCCACATTAGACAAATTAAATGCTCAGTAGACATAAATATCAAACGAAATGAAGTAATAACATTTGATAGACATTAATAACAAGGAAAAGAGCCTTAATTGGAATTAGACCTCAAGTTTCCTAATATATTCTGATTTAAAGACGGTTGATGGCAATTAAATGGCGGTGAAAGATACGCCTTATCATAATAGTAAAGAGAAAGCCGTTTAAGACTCTGTCTAGGCTGCCTTTTTATGGTTGTATCAGTACTCGGTAAAATTGAAAGTAATTTGAACACGATTGGAAGTAATCGATGTTGTAACAGCTCTGCCTAACCCTTCGGGGTTTACAGGCTTGTGGTTATGTTATCTATCCGATAACCAACCCGAAAATTATTCAATAAATGATGAATGATTAATTCTTAATAACCTGTCAAATTCTCCTTATTGCCGTAATTATAAGCTCGGCGATAAATATTCACAATTTGAATAAGATACGATTAATTTCGTTGAAGCAATTAATAACATGAGTAAATATGACTATGATCATTAATTTTGCTATATAAATAGGGACCTGTTTGGAGCATTCTCTTGCATCAATGTATATATATGTATGTATAGTAAAATACCGTTGTGCTATGCTACTAGGAACCGTTGCTCCCACAAAGTTGCTATCAGTATTAATACGCTATTTTACACAAATGTCATCATCATCTGCCTAGCCTTTTTCACAACTATATTGGGGTCGGCTTCCAGTCTAACCGGATGCAGCTGAATACCAGTATTTTACATGGAGCGACTGCCTATCTGACGTTTTTTACACAAATAATGGGACTGTAATATAAATATTCAATTTTGGCATTCAAGCTTTCATGGCTTGTTGAAATGAAACGTCGAAATCCAACCCCGCCAGAAAAAGTTCCAAATGAAAAAGTAACTGTTCAACCGTACTTTTTAATACAAATAAGTAATAGAATAGAATTGCAACAGTTTACCCATGAAACAAATCGTTCAATTACAAATTGAAATAATTGCCTGAGAACGCAAAGCGGGCTGTGTCGAATGATCAGCTATATTAAATCGAACAAGCACTTCGCACTAATAACTACTAACGAAATTTCACGCCCTACTGAACTTGATAAGTTTGAAACTTACAATTTTCGATCTTGAGTAGCAAAATTCGAACTTAGGGTTGTCAAACATAAAAATGGTATACTTGAACATTCAAATGTGGAGGAAGATTAGAATCATCTTCAAAACAGATGCAACAAAGCCATCAAAGGATTTGATATAGCAATTCTGTTGGAAAATTCAATTCAGGCTAAAAGACCACAAAAAGAATAAAATGATATAAATATAACAGAAAAAAAATGATGTTGACTGTGATAAATGAGATGATGTGTTAAACAAAATATCAATTAATGATTGTCACGGAAAAAAAAAATGCAAACATTTCTTTATCTAGGATCCATTACCTTTAATTCGAAAGGACATTCAACTTTGATACATTTAACTGGCTCACTGATAACAGTTATATTCAAAACGTGATCAAGCAATTGCCACATTTCGCCTCGGGTCTCCGTTTGCTTAACCTAAACCAGCTCTCGGCGTTTACTTACATTTTACCGGCAACTTTTTATCTAGAGATCTTATGCTATTCTAGTAAGGTTTTCTAGCTTTTATTGCCTTTGTCTGTTAAAACGAAAGGAGTTTTATTACCGTTTGCATTTATTTCAGCATTTAGTATGTTTATCTTCATCAAACTGTTTGTTTTTTTGCTTATGAGTATAGCATTGCCTTGAGGAAATAAAATTGACTTAGCACACAAATTTGACTTATTCGTCAACTGGCGAGTGCGAAACTCGCGAGTGCGTGCGAGTTGCAACCTTCCGATTTTACCTAATTGTTTTGTCGTCAACTCGCTCAACCTTGAAAATCTGACGTTAAATACGTCAGATGTACAGTTAGCTACAAAAACTTCTTATAAAATGATGTATAAGACATTTTATACGACTTGACTTTAAAATGAAACACGGAGGTAACATGAGAAGGTCAAAAGTAACGTAAAATGTTACAAAAGTAATATTCTGGCAACGCTGTATAGCATGCTTGGGTATCATGCGTCGTCGGCCGCATCCCCCTCCGAATCAGCCAGCGCGGGCAATAGCTAGTTATTTATAGTGATTGGATTCAATTCGTTTTTATTTGACTGTACTTTATAATGTGCGAGCGAGTTGACGACAAAAAAAGTAGGTAAAATCACGCGCGAGTTTCACAGTGGCCTGTTGACGAACAAGGCACAATTTTTTCTTCAACATCAGGTTATTAAAACACATTATTAAACCTGTCCCGTAAGGGACAAGACTAATGGCATTCTATGATTGAAACAATGATGAAAAGTCAAATGTTGGAGACTGACATGGGCTACCGATAAGCTAATACAAAGAGAATATCAATCATTTTCAAAAACGTCGTAGTAATATGAACGTTTTGAATGCGTTTGTCAATTGTTCAAACCTTCATAAACCTCTCAACGAAATTGGAAAAAACGCGAAAGCTACCAGTTCCAAGCTACGCGTTACATGACAGCAACAGAAACGAATCTCTCCCACAAACAAACAAACAATTAAACTTTCATTCACAACATCTATTAATTACAAACAACTTTCAATTAATATCTTAACTTCAGTCAGCCCTGAACAAAACAGATATCAACCAAACGATTTCTAAGTTCTCATTGCTTTCACCAAACACTTACCGAGTTTATTTGCCATTTGCACCTATGTCCATTGTTCTCAACAGAATGCTAAGAAGACTGGTGAAAAAAGACACAGGTACTGATTGCATTATGGGTACCTTTCAATTGGATGATACTATATACCAATATAGTGATTGTTTTTATTTAGTAGATTATGTTTATAAGTAAGGCTGTGTATAAGTGAATAAATATGATGTCAAGCAAAATCCTGCTGAACAAAACTCATTGGGTTTTATAAGACGACGTTTTGGGAGTGGTATTATTTCAATGTGAAAAACGTTTGACCTCTCAACTCGACCAGTTGGTTGACACTAATACGTTCTCGGTTATCGTGGTATGGACATGTTATGCGGAGGAATGAGGAAAATGTTAAGTATGAATGTAGATAACATAAGAACATAGAATGTAGATAACATAAGACCAAAGAAGCGATGGATGGACAGTGTGAAGGATGATATGGCTAGAAAGGACGTGACTGCTGAGATATCGAGTAATAGAGAATTATAAGAGATGGTTTTTATGGTAATAAAGAAAGAAAGAAAAATGATGATGATGACGTACTCCACTGAATAAAAATGCAAACCTCCATTCACAGTTATTGCGGAAACGTTTCACTTCTGAGTCATTTCACACAAAAATAACAACAAATGAATGATATCTGGAACCAGGAAACATTAAACTGCAACGATATTAATCAGAAGAGAAAATAAAATAAGTAGGCGTAGCAACGTAATAGTGAAGTATTAACAACAACACAAAAATTGCATAATACAATCTAATGAATGTTACACACAATCCGAAGATATGATTAGTTATCGTCTTATTTACAAGTGATACGTAATGAAGAATGTTTACAATCAAGTACCGTGTTATAAAGCGAATGTTCAGACAGTAAGAAATATGTATTACCAAAGCAAATGTTGTAATGTTTGTAAATATTTTCAAACAAACGATGCATTTACCACAACATGGTAACGGTACCAATGCGTGACCGACAGAAATCGACAATTTCAAATATCAAAAACAATACAGTCATAACCAAAATCTATCTAACTAAACAATTTCCAAAATCACCGAACATTTTTCTCGCAGTTAACACAACTTACAAGAAAAGCATACACGTATCCAAAACGAAAGTACTTCGTCCATTCATTGGAGCATTAAAAAGGCATTCACATAAAGACAGGTTACAAATTGACGAAAGTAAGAATTCTATTGTGTGTTCTTCGAACGTTGTTCTCCTTTCCTGATCTTTGTGTAGGAGGTTTATGTATGAAATGAGTTCTGTTTTGGACTGATTGAATTAGCGTAGGTTTGTTAAGTGTTTTTGTTTATTAGGTCTAATTGGGAAGAGTGGTCTAATTTGCCGGTTGTTGAAATTCTGTATCTGTTTGAGCTTGGTGTTTTATCAGGTCTATTTTGGGGTTTGTGTGCTCATTGGTTAGTGTTATACCTTTTTGGGCTGCCCTTGACCTTCGCGGCCTTACTACTCAGAACTAAATAGATTATAGAATCATCATGAAAGGAACTTCTATAGTGTCATCAACTGTTGTGTCCTCTTAATTCATGTACTCGTTTAAATGACGAATTACAAAGAAGATTATATGGACAGCATATCCTCCTCATCTCTCTTTTAATGTCTAATTACTCAGAATTCATTAACGTATGAATACGATTAAACGCAGTGAATTAGATAGGCAGTTATAAACGACTTGCAATTTGTGGATGACCGAGAGATTCACGCTTCCTGCAGTCTTAAAGCTGATTATCGTGCGTAAGCGACGTTTAAATGGATTCACACTGGATAGGATCTCGTGACGTCAACAGATACGACGAATATAAACGTGAATATTTACTACCCCACAAGTTCTGAAGCAGTAAGCTTTTAGTGTCAGAATCGTCTTTCGTTGCATGAAGACTAGACAAGTTAAGTTCGTTAAGTATTCATGCATGTTCTTGATGTGCTTAATTTCATTAAGCGTGTTCGCGATTTTAATGATATCGATCATAGCACTTTATCTTTTATTAATTTGTAATAGAAGACGGTTTATTTAATTGGTGATAAAGCCAGGAGAAGTGTTAGGATTTGAACACATGAAATGGATTTATTTCTTAAAACGGTAAAATATAACGTCATGAAGAAACCGGTGCTGCGAAAGTCTCATAACCAAAAATTTCAAGGCACACATGTCTTCAAGTTTTTTGTTATATGAATGGACGGGGTTTTGAATAATCCTCTCACAAAGAAAAGCTTGTAGCCCATCAGTAGGAACGTAATAGGCTGATCATGCTAAACTATAAGCAGCTATGAGCACCGGTGGCCCAGTGGTGGCGGTCTAACACAGGCAGGCGCATTACTTTGTGTAAGTTATTTCATCACCACTGCTCTCAAAACGGTGAAGGAAAACATCGTGAGGAAACCGGCATGTCCTAGAATCTAAAATTCGAAGACATGTGACATCTACCAACCCGCACTGGGCCCGCGTGGTGAATTATAGCCCATTCCCTCTCATAGAGAGGAGGCCTGTGTCCCAGCAGTGGGAACATTATAGGCTGCTGCTGTGCTATGCAAAACTATAAAAATACAATTAATGTATGAAAACTATTGGCCCACAGCAACGCATTCTCATGACATAATTCTCAAGGAAATCGCTATTTAATTCCATATTACTTAACAAGTTAAAATAATTACTAACAGCAAACTTGATTAAAGTTTGCATTTACCTCAGTTTATTTAATTACATCAATAATTACGAAAGGGACCGGCGGAAATTAAAACAGAAATCGACAATCACTTTCACTAGAATTATCAAAAAGAATGATGAAAATGTCTGTTACCTAACGTTAAAATGAAAACAAAGCTTAAAACAACGTGTTTTATTTAAGACTACAAACTTTTTAATAGTAAGAGTAATTGACTCAATTAACTCTAATATTTCAACTCACAGCTTTCTTATGTTTTTATGCTCACCTAGTACAATGCAATGATTGGAACAATGTGTTTGGAAAGTTCGTAAAAGTAAAATGATTATGCGTGTAATAAAATCAAAAACTCCAATTGAATGATAGAATACAATTTTAAAAGATCGACTGCATGGAATAAGTTTTGAAAACTGCTAATACCACAAGTTTACCATATCCCATAACACAACACTATTAATGGCTGCTATTTAGAACTTCAATTTTGAAAACTTAGATCGACTTGAACTTCAACATCATCCATCACCATCATCATCATCAACATATCATTCATAATGATCATTCTCCTGCCCATATCCCTATTTAATTGAGATCGGTGCAGCATGTCTTTTTCTTCCATACTTCTACTCGTCCTCTCAGCAGTCACCTCCTTTCTAGCTATATCATCCTTCACACAGTCCATCCATCGTTCCATTAGATCGACTTCTACTAACGGCGAAATTCGAACAGAATTATCTTTCCATTGAAAAGTACGGCAATTCGCAAAAAGACCTAAAATAAGAACCCATGTCATTCACTAAAATCAGGACCACCATCGGAGAAACGTCGGAATTATTCCGATTCCAGCGGCAAATTCCATTCAAACCGTCCATTCATTATTTCATTGAGCTCGAAGCAAACATTAATATCAATAAAGTTCCCAGTAATCTAAATTTCGCATCTGATATCAGCGAATGTTCAGTGCTATTATTCGCAATCACGGCGCGAGATTCAATCCGACCGGGTTTCTAAACGCTCACAGCTAAATGTTTGTATCTATCACAATAACGGGCATTACCCACTTCGGGGTGAAATGGTACAAGCAGTAAAAGGGTTAAGAACTTGGGAGTCGTATTTGATCTTAATTCTGTTAAGACTGAAGTAATGATACTTAGGTTAATGTATATAGAAGTAGAATGTACAGAATTTAAAATATACGTCCGCGACACAGGAAATATTATATAATTGGTTCCAAAGCTGAAGACACATTCATGAAGATGACTACAACAAAGTACTGGATCATTGTTCCTCCCTCATTATTTTTTCACGCTTTAGTTTATTCGATCTTATTATTTATGCAGTTATTATAAAGTTTTAACAGGATAACATTATCTAGGTTTCGAAACAAGGTACTCCTTACATGACACGAAGCTCAAGGAAGGAAAAAGATGTTATTCACCTAAACCCAGTAACACAGTTAAAAGCCATCAGCCATCACAATTACAGAAACGTTATTATTAAAATTCCCGACTCCACCGCAACTCCGTGCCGCGTCAACTCCATTCTTGCACCACACTTCACAAAGACCAGGGCCATCTCCTAAGGCAATAAGTCAGCTATAGAAAGCAAGGAAGTGGCAACGCCTACAGTTCAATATTGTCTCGGCTCAATAAACTGAGCTGGTTCAGTTCCAAACGGATCTTTGTTTAAAGTTTCACCAAATATTTTTGTTTACAATGCACTGACCGAGTTACTTAGTATTGGAACGGCTTTGTAAAAGGTCAATGGTGAAGTCATTGGGTTGTTTGAAAGAGCAGGTGCTCCAATGAATATTAAATACAAAACTGATTCTAAAGCTACATCTTATGATGATACTGCTGTAACAGAGAAAGAAGAATAAGAAGTTTATTGACACCCTGCAAAAGCATCAATGAAAACGATACACTTTTAACGACAGATTTCAAAACCATTATGGTGAATAATACAAAGGAGGCAATTTTGAAGGCAGTGACTGCAATACAACACATATCGTCAATCAATGTAACAAAAGCGACCTTCTTACGTGTTATTAACACAGTAAGCAACGGATCAGGATCTAAAACCGTACACACGAATCGAAACAGGAAAGCGGTGACAGTGCAAGTTTTTCATGCAAAAAACCTTCGCGCTAGATCTAGTTCATCCAATTAACACTTCCATGGGAGATAAGAAGTTGGTTGAGCTGATTTAGACGTAGTTGGAAGTGCTTGATGGTGTACTGGTATAATTGATGGATTTAGTTTGTTATATATTGTAATTCTCTTGGCTTGGTTGGTTAGTCAGCTAGAACTTCTTCAGTTGAGTTTTTGGTGGTTGTTAGGTCCGTATGTTTGATTTTAATTCCAGTACGTCTCTCTATTAGGTTACATTTAAATTTTTAAATCAACACTTTACTAATTTTATGTCTTTAGACTTTTATCTTCCTGTCATCATCATCATCTGTCTAGCATATTTTCCAACTATGTTGGGGTCGGCTTCCAGTCCTACCCAATGCAGCCGACTTAAGAATGTAATCCTACTTATATTTCTTTTTCGGTTTGACTACAAATGTTACTACATAATTCTACCTCTCAGTAACATCATCTGTTGCTTAAAAATATATTTATAACCTTACCCAATGCAAAACGATCGTCCGATACCAATCCCTTTACGAATCATCATTAAACCTACACTACGAACGCGTAAATCACTTCATTGGAACTTTCAAAGCCCTTCCATACAACACAGATGCCGATGTACCTACAAATACGTCTGAAGAACCGTTACTTGGACTAAATGCAGTAAGTCGGAACGACCTAGTTCTTGTCGCTTTACATGTCAATGGACTTACGGATCTTCTGGTGACTAAAGAGAGACAATTAGGCGGGTTGACGTGTCTAGCCTTGGTGACGGTTGTGTGAAAGATATGATTGAGTAATGGAGTGAAATGGTAAAGAAATGAGAGGCATTTGTTTCACTGGATGAAAAATTAGGAGATAGTGTGTGTCGTTTTAAGGTTTGGTAAATCATAACTAGTTAGTTAGAAAAAAAAAAGCTTTCGGTGTATGACGTAGTAGTTAACGGAATAAATTTTACAGCCTCAAAACGAAAAAATAAAAATATGCAGTCAAAATAATGCGTTACCTATCAAGATATACATATTTTTCAGAGCCTATCCTAAAAATTATTCGTACAAATATTAAAAATGCGAAAATCTAACGCCTTAAAGGCTCAATGGATTTTATATGAGTAAGTCCTAACGAAGGATACTTTTCATCCAGGAAGTATGATCCCGTGGCATTATTTTCGACCTCATCGCAGGGAAAGCCGCGGGAAAAAACTAGTGTTGTATCATTTCTAACTTCATATTCACAAAAGCTTAAAACTTAGACTGGCATCGGATTGACTGCCAATGTTCTATTGTTGCGTTAGCCTATTTCACTAATGAAGACGTATGAAGTTTCTTGCGGAACACAAGTCACTTGCCAGGTTCTGCGTGTTAAACATGTCACTCAAATGAGAATTGGTTCATGAAAATCAGAACAAAGTGCAGGCGTATATTCTGTAATGTTTACTGTCTCTCAAGAAATGTAATGAAGAATTATCACTGTTACTACGTTTCGATTATGAGGTCGAGTGTGGTCGATAGTCGCTGGGAAGGCTAAAGAAACGATGGATAGATTTGCTAAAGTGAGTATTGCTAGCAATGGGATGAATACTAGGTAAAGTGAGGCGATTCTCCCACTGCACCTCGCTCCGTCGCGTAGCACGGGTCGTAGATTTTAACACTGTACGCCGACGTGTTGTCAGCGTGTTATCCTAGTCGTGTTTTCTATACAAATTAAGATACTTTCTTACAATGATAAATTCTTCGGCCGTGCGCTACGCGACGGAGCGCGGTGCAGTAGGAGAATCGCCTAAAGGTCGACAGAGATGTATGAACAACAAGACATGCCTTTAGCGAGTCTAGCCTAAAAAAAATAAGTGAAGACAGGAAGACAATTATTTCTAATACAGCTACAGTTATTTTTAATAATTCTATTTTGCTTGGTAACTATTGTTACCGTTACCGTTTGTTAAGTTTTCATTATTATTTTAATGAAAACTTAACAAACGATACTGTATCCTCATTTTGAACACACACAAATCAATAAACTTTACAGATTTCCGGAATAGTTTCAAATCTCATAAATCCATTCAAAGATACAGTCATAGTAATAAAACGAAAATGAGGTTTTATCATTTGTCGTCAATATACGAATGCTATTCTATTCGCTTACTGGAAGCTCGTTCAGAGGTTTTCACTTCGTAACTGTTAGTGTTGTTATATTGACATGTATAAAATACTGTGTAGTTATGCCACGAATTCTACTTTTAAATCATCATTGAATTAAAATCATCGAAAACGTGTTAACGTGTCGTAAACTCCTTATTTATCTGCAAATCAAATGTATAAAGATGATATCGAGTTGTTTTTTTACTATTGGCTTGAGTTGAATGTTCAGGCAATATATCGTTATTCAATTAAAATTACGCAAATTAATTTCATAGTTCTTTTTCCGTTTTTTTTTATTTTTTTTTCGGATGGGAATTCATCAATTGACCCCCCCCCCCCCCCACTCTGGGCGGAGCGGAAGGGCGTGTCAGACTTGTACTGACTAAAACCCATCCATGTTCCTTCTTTGCCCTTTGTGTTCCAGGGCCACGGTATCTCTTTCGAACAGTCCTGCAGCCCTGTTAGTGCCTAACCTAGTTGCAAGTTTTTATTCCGCCTAGGCAGAGGCCTAGGCGGAATAAAAACTTGCAACTAGCTTGCAACTAGCTTGACTTGGCTTTACATTCCGTCGAGAAATATCCCTCAGGCATGTTGGTTGCCTCACGATGTTTTCCTTCACCGAAGCAAGTAATTATCATACAATACGCACATGAATTCGAAAAATCAGAGGTGTGTGTCTTGGTTTCGAACTTGATACCTATGACTTTGCAGTCCGATGATCACACCACTAAGCTATCACCGCTATATATATAGTTACTACTAATAATATATGACCATTTTCCTTTATCCACAACAAAGATTAACTTGATCAGTCTGAATACATCAGCTCCAATCGACCTTACATATCACACCACATTTAATAGCATAAAAATCTAGACACTTGAGGTTATAAATAAAGATGATTTTCTAAGAAATACCAACATTGGGTGCGCCTGCGCCACCTCGAGATAGAAAGAGACTGGACCTGACAACCTTGATGTGTGCAGCTTTTAAGATTCACTTCCTATTGTGAATTGCAGTTCTTATAGTAAGGTAGGTGGAACAATTTGCATCGGTTGAGCTTTATCGAAGGATTCAAATAATAAATGGGAAAAATTCGTGAGTTTATGTACCTATGTATGTATGAAATTATAAAATGGAGGAAAGTAATTCCGACAATAAAAAACGGTACGTGATCTTGAAATGCGCCTTTTTCAGTATCAACATTTGTATTTATAATCTTGTGCACATACCTACATATAGAATACAAATTTGGTATTAATATCAGTAGCAAGCCTAATATCGTATCTAATTATTAACAAAGATTACTTCTATAAAAAAGGACTTTTCGTTTATCATCCAAAAGTAGAATACCTTTTTATGTATTTTTTTATTTGGCGGGAACTGATTCAAAAATTTGACCAAAGAGTTTTTTATGAACTCTTTAGGCACATCAAATTCTATCAATAATTTTTGTTTATTTTTAATAAATCTTTACATCAGATCTTATTAATATTTGGAAATCATGACAGTCTAGTTAATAGAAGTTACTCAATGACCAAGAGACCGACTTTACTTCGAAAATATAGAATCGAAAGTGCATCAAGCTACCAATCATTGTTTTTCTTTTCTATCAACGAAACAAGGCGACACACAACCAGACCAATTTATCATCATCTGCCTAGCCTTTTCCCAACTATATTGGGGTCGGCTTCCAGTCTAACCGGATGCAGCTGAATACCAGTATTTTACATGGAGCGACTGCCTATCTGACCTCCACAACCCAGTTAGTACTGGGTAATACGATACCTCTTGGTAAGACTGGTTGTCGAGACTTTTTGGGCCACTGACTACACGTAACGACTGTCAAAGATCTACAAATGACACCCGGGACCAACGGCTTAACGCGCTTTCCGAGGCACGGAGGAAACTCGGTATGTAATGGGCGGTCACCCATCCACAGACCAACCTAGGTATGTAAGGCTTAACCTAAAGATCGACCCGAGCGGCTGTTATTATATATCCACGAGCTCCTCCACAACCAGACCAATTATAAACCAAAAAATGTTTATATGGCAATAATTTCAAATTCAGTTTTTAAAATTAATCGAATTTTCAAAAAGTCTACATTCGTTGCATAACCTTTTATCGCCTTTTCAAATAAGGAGTTCCAACAAACAATTACAGAGCTGATGGGGTGAAACCACCTATTAAAGCAACTACCAAGTTTGGCTAAACACAATTTTGAAGTTGAATTTTCTTTATAACTAAAAAGTTATTAAGTTCATATCATAAAGAGCGTATGTGCCACGTAATCGTGTGTCCTTGTTTGTTTGTTCTACAAAGTGCATAATGCTATATTATTGGCTCATGTTTATATTAGGATCAGAGTAACCGCAATACCCACAATAGGGGTTTAGGTCTTTGATCTCAAATGCAGTCATGGTCTAGAGATTATGGTTAGGTCATTCAATAGCTCTGTTATTTATCGGTCTGTATTTAGGCTATTATAAATTGAAGAGTGCCTACGCTTCGCACGAATGGGGTGAACTGAATGCTAATTGAGCTGAGTTTGAGAGCTTGTTCTTGGCTTAGATAAAACGCAATGTTTAGATGTTTACTATGAGAGAAAACTCTTTCCACATTAATTAATCTGAAAGCCGTTGAAATAGCAAGCAATTTTTATTTTTGTCATTATTTTTGTATATTTTTTTTTTTGTGTATTTTTGTCATACCCTCTTCTCTTTTAATATAGGCTCTTATAGGTATGTAAGCACAGATCATGTCCCCACAAAAATTTTATTAACGTAATTAACACACATTGCAATGCTGTACTACTTTTAGCACAGGGCAATATAATGACATCCTATCATTCAAAACAGGAAACAAAACACATAGCTAACAACTGGTAGTCTCACCCTACATACTTTAAAATGCAGTTATTAACAACTTTAATACACAATAGTTTTTTTTTCACTAACCAAACGACCCTAAATGAGGAAGTGTTATTAAATAACACCAGTAATGAGGTTTTTAACTTATAATTATTCCATAATTAATAGTTTTGAGTGAAGTATTAACGCTAGCGTCCGCATCAAATTCTGTAAAGTTATTCTATTCAAGGTTGCTGCGTAATGATCATTGTATCCAACAAGTCATTAGGAAAATAATTATGCTTGACGGGTATTCATTGTATTTGTAAACAAAGTTATATTTTGTTTCGACGTACGGTCTATGGTTAAAATTATCATCAAACGGTAGAAAAATTCGGCATCATGATTTGCTTAATCTTTTACAGGAATAACACAAGAACACATAACATCACCTGTAATCCCCAAAGGGTTAGGCAGGGGTGTATCTAATACACCCACTTTTCGCCAGTTATGTTTAAGTCAGACAGGCAATAGGGGGCGAGCCTATTGGCATCAACCGGGCACAAATCCAGACTCCTTGGCTGCGACTGAGAAGTTCCTGATAGAAAACCGAATAACAATTTGCCCGACCCGGGACTCGAACCCAGGACCTCATACTCAGGAGTCTCGATTGCGACCACTAGAGTTCACTAGACCAACGACGCAGCCACACAAGAAACGTGATTAATTCTTATAGGATATGTCTAATAGCAAGATTCTCAAACAATATTAAAAGCAACAAAAACTAAAATACTAAAACACAAGCAGCTGCTTGTGCATAACAAAGTTATACCTCATACATCGAAGAGCTGTCTAATTCCCCTTTCAACGAAACATGCAACTACAAGCACATGTAGAACAAGATCTTTAACATTTCCTGAACTATACAGACCAGACACCATACATACCTACCTAATATTATACAGTCAACACTAACGTTACCTATGACATTTATTGACCAGTAATTTCTTATTCAAACCTGATCGTAAATAGGAGATACCACAATGTTGTTTAGTTCATATCTTGTTCTGTAATATTATCACATAAAATCCATACTCTGTCCTGGGTATTATAGATCCAAAAGTAACTCTGTCTGTTTGTATGATCTATGTATGTCTGGAAACTGGGTGCTACTCTTCATCCTAAAGGTGTAAGCTATAATGATGTTCCATCAGCTCTGATGTTCTATCAGTGATAACATCATCCCCCTAACCTTTTCTCGAGTCTAACCTGATGCAGCTGAAAACCAGAATTTTACATGGTGCGGTTATTTTACCACGAGCTCCTCTAAAGTCCATAATGACATACGCTACCGAAACGTCGCGTGGTTTTTTTAACGGCAAACCATTGGTTTCAGTTGTCAGTCATTATGATTGAAAGGTCATCACTCACTTTGCCTAAACCCCCGATATATTATTATTAAAAGCGATAAAATACAAAATACACGCAGACAAAGTCACAAAAAACAGCTAGTCATTAATAAATAAGCTTGTTTAATCAAGAATTGAGATGCATATCTAATGCGGATTTCAGACCAAGAGCTAAGCTATGCCGAAGCTATATTAAGCTAAGCTAGCTAAACTAAGCTAAGATAAGCTAAAAATATGTCCTGTGCACACCAAAAACTAAGGGGAAGGTCAGTCCAGTGTTGCGAAGTTCAATTCGACGGACGCTCGCCATGAATAATATTGACGAAGAAAGTTCCGATGATGAATACGTTACACATAGAAAAAGAAGATTAATAATGACTTATGATTATCTAAAAAAAAGACATTCAATGTCGGCAAACAATGTGGGGCTTAGCTTAGCTCGCGTAGCTGTGCATCGGCATACACAACTAACTTAGCTGCGCATATTTTAGTTAGCTCACATAGCTTAGCTTGCATAGTTTGCAGTCTGCACACAAGTATGAAAAACTGCGTCAGCTATGCGAGCTAAGCTGTACTAATTTAGCTTAGCTCTTGGTCTGCAACCCGCATAAAACCGATCCATACTGTTATGCGCAGGCGGGTATTTCCACTAGATGTTAGGACAACAAAAATGTCGTAATAAATTGCTTATCGTCCTGCTATCTGTAAAGCTGCTAAATGGTTAATTAATTAGAGATATTGACTGTTTCTGTTGTAGATTTAGAGATTAAAATGAGTCTTCACTTATGCATTTTATTGTCTATGAGATTTTTAGATTCAGTAGATCCAAATCTGTTTGCTTTGTCGGCTGTCTTGTGAAATTTTCTGGCGCATTTCGAATCTTAGTATATTTAGCTGTTTTGACATGGAAAGAAAAATTCTAGTGCGAGCAGGGTTTGAACCTGCGACCTTCCGATTCAGTACACCGGATCGGATCGGTGTCTTGTCTTGTCTTGTCTTGTCTTGTGTGTTCTTAGTATATTTAATTATTTATTTATTTATTTATTATTCCTTAACACACACACATTTGTTTTTACAGGTAAGACCCAAGCTAACAAATTAGTCATAAATTGCCAAATATCCAGTCCCAAGTAACGGGTCTGGGTAGAAGCATAAGTTAGACAGTAGACAACATACTAAGTGCCACCCTCTGGAATTCCGCCAAAGAGCAAGAAAATATGTCCAATCGCCGAGAGACACTATTTAGTATTCTTAATGCACAAAATACAGGCGCAAACTTTAATAAGTTCGTACGGGTTGCCGGAACTTTAATATTGTTAGCTCAACACCGCTTTTAACTATAGTGACTCCACTCCAACTCACACAAACATCTTTTTGTAAAGTCATCATAGTGAGCTAGAATATAAATATTTAATTTTTATATTCTTTTCTTCTATATGTATGTAACCATTGACAGCTACATCATTTTATGATCCTCTTGTCCAAATTCCATCACTTTCTTCAATTTCAATATTTGATTGAAGCCTATACAATGTACACTCACTGGCATAATATATTTGGTTTATATCTTGTACTCTCGCCTATTCATCTTTATTGTTCTACTACAGGTTATAAAACAATATTGTAATACAATTCTTTCTACTCTTGTAAGGCCATCTTGTTTTCACCTCCGGGTCATTGTTAATTTTTCTCAGAGACAAGGCTACACCAATTATGGCTGTAGGTTCTACATTACTAATAGTATTTCTTATACCTCTATTCATATAATACGCGATTGAAATAACAGCTCTGTGAATTTGTTCCTATAATTTATGCGATCAATTATGCTTAGTGTCTGTTTTTTTTTGAGCTAATGGTGGGTTTTTAGTCTTTGTGGTGACCAAATTACCTATTTAGGAGGTTGACAAAAAAGGATGACTTTATTATCAACACTAATTTTACATTTATGATGAGTAATACGTTGTCAGTACGTCACGACAGACGGTCGTCTTTTGTTTTTTTTTCTTCTCATTTTGATGTGCAATATCGTACTAAGATTTGTTATGTATTCGTGTCACCATGTTTTATTTATTCATTACTTATTAGCAGAACCTTCATAATTACCCTCTTTTGTGATACAAAGCTTCGTCTGTAAAAGTGGGGCGTATTCCACCACCATCATCATCATCATCTGCCTAGCCTTTTCCCAACTATATTGGGGTCGGCTTCCAGTCTTACCGGATTCAGCTGAATACCCGAATCGTACATGGAGCAACTGTCTATCCGACCTCCACAACCGCTAGGGTAATACGATACCCTTTGGCAAGACTGGTTGTCAGACTTTCGGGCCACTAACTAACTGTAACGACTGTCATAGATCTATAAATGATAGCCGGGTGTGTCACAAGTCTTAAAATTTTTGGTTCTAGGACATGCCGATTTACTTATGACGACATGTCATTTCTGTTTCACAGAATCAACAGTACCCTTCTTGTAGTAGTGAGATGATGTCAACCGCAAGCCAACTTACCCCATATCTGTCAGGTTTCTTATTAGCCGAAGTAATGATAATTAAGGGGGGACTTTCGCCGGTGACACTGACACAGTGGCCAGATTCCGATGCAATTAGCCCAGCAATCGCGATTATAGAATTTTATACGTGCTCACTGTAGGGTTACCATGAGTTGTCCGCATAGAGAAACTGAAAACGACATTTTTACCTGCAAAAACTACTCATTTTCCGTTAATTAAATTACAGTTTTTTGGTAAGCATAAACTAATGAAATTACTAACATAAATTATTAATAACAAAATATAGATTATATATTTTCTGTAATAAACAAACTTGCCGAGAAAAGATAATTACTTTGCTTCATTCAGTAAAAAGGGAAGCAGTTAAACGTACTAATAGTCTAACCAGCATTTAAAGAACTAGATTTCTAATCCAAACAAAAATAACTCGGTAACCTACTTAGTTTGAAAACAAACAAAATAAACGTATCGTGTAACGCCAGTCAAAGTTGTGTGCATGCCACAATTGACTGTCAGTGGTTCAATGCAATTTTTAAACATACAAAAAATTGTTTTTCCAATTACGTGCATCGTAACTTGCAGTTTCTCTCTGGTTATTATTGCGTCACGCAGATTGGAGATCTCCGTTCTGTTCGTTGAAGTATTTATGTTTATTTTGCTTTAATGTGAACGTTTAATCTTTATCTTTGATGTTTTTTTGGACATTATGAAGATTTTATGGAATCTGTGTCAATTACAGCATTGTAAAGTTATCTATGTTGATGTTAATGTTGTTTAGGCTAAGTTTTCACTGTTTTTTATACGTACTCTTCAAAAGAGGTCCTGGAAATTGGGCCTTTTCCCAGCAGTGGGGCTAATCAAAAATATATAAAACGTATTCTACTTATTTTAGACGATTTTTCTTTATTTTCTCTGTGGATAAATCACGTAGTATTATGCCATAGGAATTGGTACTACACATGAGATTTTGACAGGTCCTATCAAATGATCAATGTCCCGGAAAACATCTGCATCATATTGACCCTACTCTCTGGTATGAGGACATAGCTTGTCAGTTAGTGTCGCGACACCGACAAGACATAGACACGGCAAAAACTTTAAACTGAGATATTAATGAGGTTTACATTGCAGTATATTGTACATAACTAGTCTTGTAAATAAACCCTCACATTCCTCTATTGAAGCTAACGGTTCCACAAAGAACTGTAGAAAACATCACGCCTGTAATCCCCAAAGGTTTAGGCAGAGGTGTACTGTATAGTACATCCATATTTTGCTAGTATGTTTAACATAACATCACGCCTTGTAATCCCCGAAGGGTTAGGCAGAGGTGTACTAATAGTACACCCACATTTCGCCAGTCATGTTTAAGTCTTTAGTCCCATGTAAAAGGGGCAGGCCTATTGCCATTATTTCATTTTTCATTGCTTAAATTCGTGACGTAAGAATCCAAAAACAGTTTGCCCGACCTGGGAATCGAACCCAGGAACTCATGCTCAGCAGTCGCGCTTACGATCACTAGACCAATGAAGCAGTGAGACATTAATTTTTATTATCTTCATCATCATCGGCGCTGTTCAGCTCACTGCTGAGAAATGGCCTTTTCCCTTTTTTGCCACTATATATGTATTTTAATTTTACAAGCATAATCTGCCTATAATGTGCACTCAGTGAGAGGGAACGGTCCATACAACGGAACCGGGTTTCGGTCCCATAGTAAATCCGGAAAAAACCGGGTTTTACTATGGGACCGGTTCCACATGCCCTAGCCATAATCTATCATATTTTATTGTACTTACGTTCCTTTAGGAACAACAAACCTGAACATGAGTCGCCATGGCTGACCTGGAAGTCTTTAAATAGACTCCGGACCCAGGTTGGCCGCAGCAAGGAAAATCCGCTCAGATGGATTCATTAATGACTCTGCCCTGGAGTGGACATATGGTTCTGTTCCACAAACAATGGGGCGCTCAATATCGTGTCCAGCGTGTCCTGTTGTTTGTTCACTACAGGAACTGATGAAAGCGCCAAACTCGTGGCCTAGTTCTGAGCTGACACAATTTAGATTGCCATTGACACGCTTAGAAGAAGAAGGAACAATTAAAAGCTTTGCCTCAATTTTGGTTAGAGAACTCTTGTATAATTTAACCATAGTAGGGTTGAATGGTAAGGACCTTCTATATGCATGAAAAGATCACCACGCAAAAAGTAGGACAAAAGACCGGAGCTTCTACCGACTAAATGAAACCATGAATTTCGGACGTCAACTGGCACAAAACCGTGACTTGTGATAACATCGCTGACTGCCTCACTTATCAGCTATCTGCAAAACAAAACACACCTACCTACTACAACATACCTAGAACACACAACTTTTCATTCACACCTAGATTCGCTATAGAAACACAGTCATGACGAAACGCTCCCACAGTTACTACACGAAGGTACATCCACTACACGCCATCAGAGTTGTCTTCTTCGTGCCATATCCCAGTGGTTTCATCACCTCTCTCACGAGCACAAAAGCGAAAGCTTACACCTAATTAATAGCTCAAATATAATTCGGAGCTGAGCGATGTGGTAACACTTTCATCCGCTTACGTTTGACAATTACGACGTTATAATCTCGTATACACAAACGCCTATTGTAATATTCTGGGAACATTTTAAATCGACTTTTGTTCCAGTATGAAGTTGTCGCTTTCATCTTTTTCACTTTTGTTTTTTTCCCACAAGTGTTTGGAATTTACGTTTGAACGTTTGTGTTGGTGAGTGTACATACCTAGTTTTGAATAAAAATGATCTTAGGTAACTCACATGTCATCATCTGCCTAGCCTTTTCCTAACTATGTTGGGGTCGGCTTCAGTATTTTACATGGAGCCACTGCCTATCTGACCTCCACAACCCAGTTAGTACTGGGTAATACGATACCCCTTGGTAAGACTGGTTGTCAGAATTCCGGGCAACTGACTACCTGTAACGACTGTATATCACACACATGGATTGTCACTTAATCAACCATCTGCTGCTGAACAGGCAACTAGAACCAATTCTATTACAGTGTTACTTTGGCGTTTAAAAGTTTCTTTATAAGGAACTTTTGGGCCAAATTGAACTGAATGGCATGACGTTTTATTTTTGTTTAGAGCCACTTGTAAAAAACATTCTGAATAAAGGGTTGCAATGGAAATTGAATTTTATCATCTATGACAATGAGTTTGAATTCCCAGCTTGATAGTTATCCAATATTCCGAATTCAAATCGTGTTTATTTTGAAGCGAAGTTCAGATGCATTGGCAATTTTGAAATGTCCTTGTTTATGATTTGCTGGTCATAGTCACGTTAAGCTAGGTAAATACCTATTTGAGTATGGCACTGCTGCATTGCAGTATGTGCCAGTTTTCTCATTTGCCAGATAAGCCTGAAGCGTCATAAATATATATAGACCGACCGCTTTAATGAGTCCTCGCCCGCGGGGTACTGGGACGCGGGCCTATGACGACAAAGGGGACCGAGGGAGGTACGTGCGGCGGCGGGCGCCTATACATATATAGGACAAGAATACCCCCGCGTCTCTGTACCCCACGGGCGAGGACTCATTAAAGCGGTCGGTCTATAGTGGTCGCAACCGCGACTGCTGAGCGGTGATGGTGAGGTCCTGGGTCAGTTGTTATTGGGTTTTTTTATCAGGAATTTCTCAGTAGCAGCCCCGGAGTCTGGATTTGTGCCCGGTTGATGGCAATAGGCTCGCCCCTTATTACATGAGACTAAAACATACCTGGTAAACTGTGGGTGTACTTTTAGGTACAGCTCTGCCTAAGTCTTCGGGGATTACACGGCGTGATATTATGTTATGTCTTCTACCTTTCGCAAGTGAACATGTTTACTCCAACGATACTCTATAGATTTATTCAATGATTTATTGAAACTCTCCATTTGCAATTTCACTAGGGATGTTCCGATAGAGCCGCGTGAAGTCATAAATCTTCATTTCACATCACTACAAGACAGCAAGATGAATGATTATGCAGCCCTACTACTTTCGATTCTCGAACGATCTTCTTGAATATAAATTGGTATTTATTTACTTTACGAACAGTTTTTTCGAGTTAATAAGGAATGTTGTAGAAAAAGATTGATGTGTTAAAAAAGACGTGAATTTGTACCTTGCTTATTTGTAACTTGTGATGTTTAAAAAAGTAGACTAACTTGTATTTCAAATTGTCTTGTCCCACATAAAAAGCTTATTCCACGATCATAAAATAGAACATCAAATTCTTGCTATTGTCTTTTTTTTCTACTCCAATTCATTCCTAACAAACGCAAAAACCTACACCTGTCACAGAATAAATAAAACCAATTATCAGGGCAAAATAACTTGGCAACAAATTGATTACGATATCCACGCCAATGTTCGCGCCAAAATTCAATCACAGCAGTAAACAGGGCAATAAATTGGAGTGACAAAGCTTATAATGAGCAATAAAGTGAATAGAGTCACTTTCGCCGTGTCACTATGACTTGTGACATTGGTTGTACTACTAAACTCACTGACAGTCTGCCACTTTTCACCCTTATGCTCTAAGTAATAAGGTTGAAAAGTGCTCGACCGTCAGTGAACTCAGTATTACCTGTACAGTCACGAGCACTACTCTTTGCAAAAATCAAGTGCAATTTACTTGTTGAATACCGATTGCAAATTTGAGGTATAACTATCTAAAGGGTGTAAATAAACCCTTAACATAGCCGAAAGGTACTTGTTCTTCCCGACTTTGCGATATTTTTTTTAATTCAGACCATAACTGGGAACCTTCTAGTCACGGAGATATTGGGGGTATTGGGAAAAAAAGTCGATTCCCAGCAATAATGTTTGCGTAAAGTTACTTAGTTTGATGTACAGAAAGCTTAGTTGACGGCTATGTGAAGGGTCTGTTTACACCCAGTATAACAGACTATAATATTATACGTATAGTGGTAAAATTTGTGTCACAGGCTACATATAGAACGTTCCCGTGGGTTAATTTCCTTACATAACAAAAGCGAAGCCGTGTGTAAAAGATAGTTTCCATAATAATACGAGTTCCAAAATACTATTCTCAACAACATTATGTTAGAACCTTCACAGTTGTAGAAAATCACTTTTAAGAGTGCTTGAGACTGTCCATGACAGCAATCTGACTTTGACAGCACCTTTATATAAAAACAGAGAGCGTTGTTTTTGCGGTTCAAGTGTCACGTGCGGTTGACAGTACCGCGACACGCTCTCGTAGGTACAATCGTACAATGAAATCACCTTACATTCAAGTAGATTAATTAATGTACAGTACAATCACTGTATAATTAACGATACTGTTGACCCAGTCGTGATTCCTACTGTCAATCTACCAAGTGTCAAACTGACACATTACTTTGTCTACGGTAGTAGAAGGAGCTGTTTGAATTATTGTCAACGTGATATGGAATTTCAATTTGCGGAAACTCTTCGTCAAACCGGAATTCAACAGTTACGGTGCGGAAAAGCGTGTGTCAAATCTACGTTAAATTTGACAATTAATGTAGAATTATATTCAACTGTCTTCTTTGTATCATAAAATTTTGTTGGTTTTTTAACGAACTAATTACAGTCAGACACGCGAATTTAAATTGAAAACAAGTTAAAAAAAAACCAGCTCAATGTGTGTTTAAACAAATATCAAAATTAATAACCTCGTAAAATTAATTGCATTCGATATCTATTATAGTCCTTTCACAAATATTTTGCCTTTGACATAAAACTTATGTCAACGAGAACAAAGGTGTATTGCAAAACTAGAAAAAAAAATTACAACAGTGACAGCAGATCTCGTTATGTCGTGATCATAAGTCACAGTAAACGAAAACTATTGTGACGTTCAATTATAGTTTCGGTTTCAACATACACATGACCTCAGAGCAATTTTTCGCGCCCTCATTTAACTAATTGATAAATATTATCGAATGAAAAATAATTAGAGTGCCTCAGGGCAATATTTTTTTCCTCTAACTCGCATGGCCTTCGCTATTAGGTCAAATAATTAACGGCCATTGTTCCACTTCTAAATAGCCATTGTTTGGTCTAGACACCGTGTTTCAATAATGACTGTCCTATTTATTCACTTTCAGAACTCAATCGGTTAGGCTTATTAATCTGTCAGATTGTGGACTGATTTATTTGTTATCTATGAGCGACTTACCTTTGTTTTTATTGTAACGTTAAAGGCAATGACCGGTAAAAAAGTAAGTTATTAGCAGCTCATACTTAAGTCCACAAGTTCTGCAATCATTTAGCTTTTACAACCAGCTCACAAATAAAAGTTCTTAACACAATTTTCTGGCCGGACCAAAGCATATTGGGGCCTATTAAAATAGCAAACAAAAATGTCTCCTAAGACATTGTCTGTTGTAAATCGGCTGATAATTTCTTAGAATTTCAAAACAACTTTCAACCCATCACGATTTATAAACATGTCTACTCAAGTCAGCTGACATTTGACATGGCCGCGTACGAACATATCTCGATTCGTGTCCAGCTTTATAAATTGACATTTCGTTAGTCCTTTAAGGTAAACCTGAACAGATGGATTGGCTGGTTACCCTTTCTGGCGAAGATTTTGCAACAATATGTCTTATTGTGCGTCATAGTTGTACAGATTCGGCGTCTCTGAATCGTGTTCGTAATATATATATTCCAAAATGTTAATTAACACCCTGAATTGTTTGTTAAATGAAATATTACGCCGTAAAGATGGATCATAATCGTATATGGATTCCGATTGTGTTTTATTCTAGTTATCTCTTTAACGCAAGATTCAAACATACGTTAGTTTAAGACTGCATGTAATTCATATTTGATTTACGTACATCAGACGCAATTGAGGCCACATCATAAACCTCCAAATTAGTTACGAATATAAATCACACAGTACCCTATTCATTGAAATTACAGTAATAAAATTCAAATCAGTATCCATATCCACTTTACGCTCTTCACGCTGATTTTCGATGATCTAAATTAGCATTTATATTCTTTAGGCTAGAGTTTAAGATCAGATATCCTTGTGTTAAATAAAGTAGAATCTAAATTGGTGTATGTATCCTCGAAAGGCTCGGAAGGTATGCACAGGCGCAAATGCCACGCTCTACTCCGCCCGTAACGATATTTCAAATGTCAGAATCGTGATTTTTGTTCGAGAAATGTTTCGCAACTGTTTCGGTGTACGTGGCTTCCATTATATGAATCACTTTTCTATTATATTTATTGGTATGGTTACCTGCAGCCCTTTGGCCACCAACAGTATTTTGCCAGTCACTTAATTCCTTATTTTAAATTTTAAAATGTACAAAGTATCATCTATATTTACCATTTACAACCATTCTTTCATCCGTTCGCTCCAATAAGATTGAAAATTCTGTAGTACCTGAAACAATAAAAAGGTTTATACTATGTTCAATTTCGACATCAATAGTAATAAATTCAATCATTTTACCATATAATTATCAAATTGCAGTACTATTTACTAACATAAATTAAATTGGCGCCCTTAAATATCAGCTAATCGCTTCCCACGGCCCTGATTCCCATTATTGCATTATAGTTTATACGTATCCGAACAAACAAATCATAATTATCTTAGGCACACTAATAACGTTAGAAAATAGCGCTAACATGTCGGAACGAATGGCCTATAAAACCAGCTATTCAACAGCACAGTTTCAAATAAAATAGTTAAAAGATCCTTTTCGAATAATGACAATAGTAATCGTGAAGCAAGGCTGTAAAATATCATTCGTTACGACGACAATCCTGACAAATAATGTTAAGGTTTAATGCAAACGCCATCTTAATTCAAGCTTGCAGTGGAAGTAGGCAACATTAGAGTCACCGCGAAGACTCCCAACTATCTAGCTAATGCGCTTATAATGGTACCATTATATAGAGGGGAAAGTAGGCAGGGTCGTTTAAATGAGACCTGATTCGAAGCTACTACACATAACGCTGATAGGGAAAGAACTAAATTGGCTAATAAAGGCAATTAACGAGCTAAAGGAATGCATGCAAGCAGACACATGAACGCAGGTAAAGGAAATATGTGAGAATTAAACATTAAGTATGCAAGCATTTCGCCTTTTATGGCGAATAGAAATGCATGTTGGTAATCGGGAGTCGGTCTGTAACCGTAAGCTACGTACGACAATACTGTTAGATTTATGGAAGGCAACAACACACAAATTGCATGACACCTTCTGGCCCGCAAACTCCGCTATAAAGTACAAGTATCTGATTTACTGCTTTCTATCTATCTTCAGATATATGTTCGTAAGCTTCTTATTGATGGTACTGAGTCGGGAAGCAATAAATAGAAACGATTTTCAGATTTTACTTTCTAGATGATACAAAATAATGAAAAAGTGGTGTCAAAACAGATCGTGCTCCAGCTGAGTCAACACTGCACAAGATAAGATTAAAACAACTCAAAACTAGAGCAGTTTTTGAAATAGTGAAACGCGGTTTAGTTACGAAAATACAGTTGAATAATATCATTACATAGATTAAATCCGTCATCATTTATTTGATTTGAACATTGCATAAAATCATAAAACACCAACTGGAAATTAAGTCAACCATGGATAACTGTAATTGTATGATAGCATGGAAAAGCACTGTAATAGCTTGATAGAAACATCGGATGCCTCATTTGAAGCATTTACCTTCTTCATGGTCTCATAACCATTGATAAACGATCCATCTTCTGAAATAATGGGTTTGGAAACTGGTGGCTACGAATGAGTTCTCAGATGTCCAATCTTGGTGATCTCCGGAGTGGAATAATGTTTCACAAGATAAAGTTCTGGTTACAACGGTCGTGAATATTTAGTTTAAGGAATTCGCATCGGTCACGCCTGACCTCGCCTTGCGGAAGAAAGGTATCAGAGTCAAATTACTTCTTTTGTTTCATTGCTATTGATCAGTGGTGCGATAAGATTTTTTGCTCCATTTACTTCATCAGATTTTTTCAGAAGGAATTTGAAGGTGAATTAAATCCTGACATTGTCGATTATTATCATGTCGTCGTTTGAGAATTATATTGTCTTAATGTACAGCGTTTTAAACCGACCTTTATGTGGTTATTTTCTTTGCACTTTTGTTTTCAAATTCTTTGCAGTCGTGTCAGCATTTATTTGTATAATTTTGCAAATAACCCTTTTAAAATTTCTCTGCAGTTTAGCAGTAAGCAAATAAGGAGTAAGTGGAAAAATATTCTCGAGAACATATAACGGTTTTCCCTCAAAAATTATCTCCATGAGTAAGGTTTCGTAGCAGCCAGCGTGTAGCAAACAAAATGATTAGCGATACATCACAAATGGGTCAGTCACGCGAACGCAATGTTTTGCAATCCTTACGATATCAGTTTTGAAACGATGTCATCTTTTGTTCTCTTCATAATCTGCAAAGGAATGAGACAATGCTACTGGGGCAATCGCCTCATTACAATCAAACATTTTTCTTTCAACATAATCATCTAGTCGGAATTCAAGATGAATTTTATGAATGAAACAATCGTAGCAAGATATTTTCATTTAAATCCTTTCATATAACATCATCAACAATAAACATTGTGGAATCCCCCAGACGCACAAACGCTTAACGTATTCAGTACTTCATTCTGAACCCCAGGGGACATTCCAGCAGTAATTTAAAAAAACATCTGCAGTTTCCTATAAAACTGCAAAATGTATACAAAGGTAGAATTTTTTTTTATCACAAAAGAAAAATTTAATTATGTGGTATACAGGATGTAAACAGACCCTTCACATAGCCGTCAACCAAGCATTCTTTACATCAAACTAAGTAACTTTACGCAAAAATTATTGCTGGGAATCGACTTTTTGTTTTGGGGTGAATAATCACGTTTTACCGTAGAACTCGATGGAAAGCACTCAAAGCATTGTGCTGATGGATGGATTAAATAGTACGGGGGTCGTGGAGGTGTGTAAAGTAAAAAACTTACATCAAAACCATGTATTTAAAAAAAACAGCTTGTTAAAAAGTTAGAACTTTAACCCCAAATATCTAACTAACTAGAAAGTTCCCAGGTATGGTCTAGAACAAAAAAAATTATCGCAGAGACGGGGAGAACAAGTGCCTTTCGAATATGTTAAGGGTCTATTTACACCCTTTATGTGGTTTAGAATGATGTACTGAATACATGGCAATTGTTTGTGCGTCAGTTTCCCTTACACCCTGTATTTTGTTTTGCTATTCTCTGCATTTTACGCTGTCGTTTCTTTCTTGTGAGTAATGTTTGTTATTTCACCACAAAGCCCAAAATTAGTCATAAATTTTACCGTTTCGCAATATTTTTGAATATACTTTGTTTATTCAGTCCTAACAGTTCATCCTTGACGTTCACCGATCACTATTAGCATTTATTCGTACGCAGGAATGAAACCTCGGTTAGTGATTGTGACCGATTTGTACTAAACTCTCTAGTCACGAATATTTCTTTTAATGTTATATGTAACCTTGATAACGTTTATTTTTACCAAAAGATAGTCTGGTTAGATGACTGTAAATCGTTCCATAAAATTGTGTAGATAATTGTCATGGATATAAATCATGTTATGTCAAATTTTTGTTTGGTAATTTATTTAGTTTTTGGTTAGATAACTTTAGTCTAGAAAAGTTATAGGTAATCGGTTAAATATTTGTTTAGAGATATTGAGTTACTATTACTATAGGCAAGTATGATATTGTATGTGCTTTGTAGTTAATAGGGGTAATTTTTCGAATCTGAGAATCAATCTGCGACGTGAAAGAAAGATCTAGAAATTTCTCTGGAATTTATTTACAGATGCCAATAATGTGTATTTCTATCAATCGAAAGTAAAACTAAACTGGTATAATAAAGAAAGCTAGACTAGAAATAATCTTGCTCCTATTAAAGTGCTGCAATACAAACATATCTAAGATACAAATAAAGACTTTAAAGCCAATTTTGTTCTAACATAATTGAAAATATCGTGACTTAAGACACCTTTACCATTTTCGTCAAGTAATGTCAGTTGTGATTTCGCAGAACTTTCTCGACCTTTTTTGATTTTCTTGACATGTCGATCAGCTTTTACTATTGCTTCGATTATTTATCCCAATTTATTAGCGGTCGGCAGCATGTTTTCTTCTTTCATACTTCTCTATTACTCGTGATCTTAACAGTCATTTATCTTCCATTGCTTCAATAATAATTAATATTATTACATACTTTATTCTGTAATGGCAATAGGTTCGCCTTCTATTACATAGGACATAGAAACATAACTGGCGAAATGTGGGTGTACTATTATGTGCACCTCTGCCGTACCCTTCGGGGATTACGCGTATGTTATTATGTTATGTAATTCTGTAATTATAAGATCGTGCTGCCGAATTTAGCCATATATGTATTTTTTGACAAACAATAAAGTTCATATCACTTATAATAAGTTTATAACAGAAGTTCTACCTACATCTAAAAATAATATGGATACTGATGACTCTTTAACTAGCTCCACAATCCATGTCGATTTGGGTGTAATAAAACTTACAGGCAAAAATAGACAACACTAAGGTTACATCATACAGGGTGTAAACAGACCCTTCACATAGCCGTCAACCAAGCATTCTGTACATCAAACTAAGTAACTTTTCGCAAAAATGATTGCTGGGAATCGACTGTGAGTGAAAAATCACGTTTTACGGTAGGACTCGATGCAAAGCACTCATAGCATTGTGCTGATGGATCGATTGAATAGTACGGGGGTCGTGGAGGTGTTTAAAGTAAAAATCTTACATTAAAAACATATATTTAAAAAAAAACTTGAAAAAGTTTGAACTTTGACCCCGAATATCTCCGTAACTAGAAGGTTCCCAGGTATGGTCTAGAACAAAAAAATGATCGTAAAGACGGGGAGAACAAGTGCCTTTCGGCTATGTTAAGGGTCTATTTACACCCTTTATACCTAGTAAATATTAATGTACTCGTAGTAATGAATTGGTATACGAGAAAAGAGAATAAAACCCAAAAAGATTTAGCTGTATCCAGTTCCAAATATCAACAAGTCTGTTTCAAATATACCTACAGAAGTTATCAAAATGGTGTTGTCATATTTAAGGATGTGGTATAAACTACCAAACGACCAAACTGAGCAACTTTCGCATAGGCCCGAGCTCATCATCTTCCAGCCCTTGTCCCATGTTACTTGGGGTCGGCGCAACACGTTTTTTTCTTCCATTCTCCTCTGTCAACCGTCACGCTATCATTTACTCCTTTTTCTTTCATATCATTACTCAACCAATCCATCCATGGGCCCGACGTCATAATCAAGAAAAAAACCAATCAGCATTCCATTTGATTGAGCAGCTGTTGAAATTTTGTATGGGACAACGAATATTCTTTCTAGATTACTATATTGCTGCTATGAAAATAGTGGTTCAGTTTGATGAACTGTACCACATCCCTGTAGAGAGAATTGCGAACATAGATGATGATGGAGACAAATTACCGGAGCGCCAACGTCCTAACAATTTATGAAGACCGTTCAGCAGTCATTGGAGCGTGGTGAAACGCTTTCTATGCGCTCTGACTGACGCGATGACGCGCGATTCTGCAGCCAATCAGCAAAAAGGGAGACAGAATTAACACTCAAGATTCTCGAACGTTAGATCGCAAAATTTGAAATAGGGTAGTAATAATTGACATACTTTTTATAAGCTGTCAAAACGCGATTTCCCCTTATATTTTGTATGGCGATAGCAACCTGTGACGTCATTAATGTGCCAATTCAACGACTCAACTATTTGTATTTCGAAGCAACTAAAAATATAAATATTGCAGTTAATTAAAAATAAATCAGGTTTTCAAACCTAAAATATTTTTTTTTGTTTTACAGAAGTTGTGTCTTGGCTATCGTCTATATTATATTTCCTTTTTACAAATTCGAAATTTAAAAATGAATATTCTTCTAGTTCAATTAGCAACAGACTGAAAATTAATCGCTCTAGAAACTTAATTTGCCAGAATAAATTTTCAAAATAACGGTTCTAAGATTTGAATGAAAATTTTATGGTGCCGTGACTTACCGGTGTCTAACACTGTTTCAAGTTTTAAATTAGATTCACGCTGTCTAGATTAAAGAGATAGCCTTTGAACACCATGCTAAATTGTAGTTTTCATAGCTTTTTACCGTTTCGACTAAAAACGCTGACTTTAATATCAGTTTTGAACTCATTAACGGCTAATTTATTCTTCGTTTAGAATTCTTTAGGTCATATTGTGACTTTCTTTAGTTTTTATTGTCTTTACGCTTCTTACAAAATTCACCAAAAGAGAGAACATTCCAAGCTACTTAACTCTGGTAAACAGCTCGAAAAGAAAAACAACTATGTAACAAACTGTAGGACGTACCTACTACTCAAACCACCGTTTTTATCACAACCATTCAATTTCACCAAAGGCTCCACTGTATACACACAATGGTGGACAATGGCCAGGAACCATGGTTGGTTGCACAACACCACAAGGCCTTAGGAAGTCCGTCCGGTTTCATGTCTGATCATAACTAAACGAGTGTTCAGTAAGATACGGGTTTTAATTGTCTGCTGTCTTGAGTAAACATGTAAAAAGGCAGGATAATTGTGGGGAGAAATAAATTAAAGATCTATCAACGGACAGCACTTATTCTTCTTTGTTATTAAAAATTATAGTGTCAGTATAAACGTGAACTAAGTAAAGGAGTACTTTTATGAGGATCGCAGCAGGCGCCTTTCTCGTGAATTTATAGACCTTTGTATGGATTTAATAGTTACGCCACTTAAACTACATGTTGTTATCTTTATTTAACTACTACTAATTCGCTCTGTGATTTAATTGATTAAAGAACCATCTTTATTTAATCGTGAATTAATCGATTTTATAATCTTATTCAGAATGGTTTTCCTTAATTGTTATGTTCCGATATTCTGCCCCACCAAACAGCACTAACCTATAAGTCTGCTATGCAGACGTCAGAATCAGAATATGACGTGGTCTAAGCCCGTCACACATTTTTATGTGACGTCACGATATACTCCGTTATATATCTTCCAATATATCGTCACGCTATCGTGATATTTTTGGAATAGACGTATTTTTAGGCCTTGAAACTGAATTGTCAAGTGGTACAGTACAGTCAGTAGGTAGGTCGTATCTACGGTCAGTATTACAGGTCAACCGCACATCAGCGGTAACCGAAATTCGTCCTTACTGCTCCGACACAAAGGCGCCATCAATCTCGTCATTATTTGATATTGTTACCACATCTTACTCGCTGAAAATAATGACTACAGTCCTTTCATAATTATTTTACCTCTGTAGCAGCCCAAGAGCAAACCTATAGTAACGAGAATAAAGTTCACTGTGATTTTGACAAAGATGACACATTTTTTTTGGTTTTGTGCAAGTTTTATCTGATTAACTATAATGACCACACTTTTACTGTGAACTTTTACTGTTTTCGAGCAGCGTTAGGTACACCATGTGTTGCACCAAGGTAGCCCGCGCAAATCAAATTTTCTTATGTTTTTTGAAATTTAGCGATCACTGTCAGGCTGAATGTTGAATAAAATATGATTCGCGGCCGTAACAAATATGGCTTCACAGAGTTATAATCATTAAAATCATCAAAACAACCCTCTAAGTTCATATTATACCATTGAATGTCTTTTTCATGGAGTAGTCATTCAATGGGAATAATAAAATGTTGAACTTCCCCCTTAGTAGTTTGTTTATTTTTTATTTAGTTCATGGTTTTAATGCCAATAAACACACTTTTTTTCTTCTTTGTTGGTCGCAGTAACTGCGATCTTATATCAACATTTTTAAGTCACTTTGCTTTCACAGTGATGCAGACTCACAGGAAAATTATCTGTGAAAGCACTATAAGTCCTCTCGTTTGACAGTTTCTGTCAGAAGAAACAACCAATTATCGCGTACCTACGGTAGCCTTCCCAAATAAATTGTACTAATCATGCGCAAGACCTCTAACATGAGGCCTTTTGACCCGACCACAGAAGCGACAATTATTGTGAATACGATAAAATAGTCGAAGGCCATTTCGAGTCGCGAATCACGTAACTTCACTTAACACCTTTTGTACTAAACTTTGAATAACTATATGAACAATAGTTTTAGTTAAAACTAGCTTATGCCCGAGGATTCGCCCGCGTGGAGTTCCGTATTTGTCCCACGGGATTTTACTACCGGGATAAAAAGTATCCTATGTGTTATGAGTTCTTCAGGTTATAAACTGTGTGCCAAATTTCATGCAAATCCGGTCAGTAATTTTTGTGTGAAAGAGTAACAAAAATCCATCCATCCTCACAAACTTTTTCATTTATAATATTAGTAGGATGTACTAATATTCGCAGATTTGTTCAGCACCATCAACTTTTGAATGGTTAAATTGAGCTTTTGTGTGAACTGTTAATTATACAAGTTATTGATTGCACTTGTCATAATAACTACTTTTGTTCTTTTTTTATAAATAGTCGTTTTTTCCACCTTATAGTTTGATGGTAACACAAAATTTTCCACACAAACCTGCTTAAATTGAGAAAACTATTATTACTGTTAAATAGAAAAAAATAAAACATTAGTGTCTTACTCTTAGAAGAGCTCGTAGGGATAAGACACTGGCTGGCTGACTATTTTTTTTTATTTACTTATATTAAAAATATTCTTTCATTTATAAGTAAGATATTCTATTTATTATATCTATTGTTAGTTAAGACATGCATATATACGTTATAACGTGCATATTTTAACTCATATAAAGTCATAATTTAATAGTAAACATGCTTATTCCTCGAGCACTTTATTCATAGTAAGTTATTCATGTTAATTCATACAAACCTCATAGTTTCCTGTCTTATAGAGCATACACAAGTTCCCATGGGAGCAACCGACAGGACCGTCCATTAAAAATACTCTAATTAGTATAACTCAGCTTGATATATAAATCTGAGAACTTGTTTGTGACGCATCACAGTAAAAAGATTACCAGTAAACCAAACTCGCGAGGAAACCACAAGCATATCCTAGAACTAAAAATTCGAAGCCATTTGTGCCATCTACCAACCCATAATGGGCCCTCGTGGCTGATTACAGCCCATTGCTTCTTATAGAGAGGAGGCCTGTGTCCCAGCAATGGGATCATTTTAGGCTGAATATGCTATGCTTATGCTCAACCAGGCCCTTTTTGTGAAACCAAACGCGGGCGGTTTGTCAACAAAAGTTTTTGTTATGTTATACAACAAACATAAAACAACATCACCACGCACATAAAACCGAAACTTGTGTGACAGCCTTGAATTTTATCGGGTAACCTATTATCTGAAATAAGATTAAAATGTGAGTGTGAACCGATCCCGATTATTTGTTCCTAGTTGAAATACTGTAACGTCTACCCTGTGGTCGCGTGCAACTGGGACTCATTAAGCTTTCAAACTATCAGACGCGGTTATTCTATTAAACCAGTAGAGGAGGCCTGCCATTACACTGGGCGCGAAACTCGGGCCGATTTCGAGATCAACTATAAAGTTAATAATGAGGAAATTGTTCAACCGTCGCTTCAAAACGAACTCACGTATCGTGTTTTCATCATCTTTAAAGCGCCCGACCAAACTACGTGCAAATTCCAAAATAGTGAATTTGATTTTTATGACAAAGGTGCTAAAGTTCAATTTGTTAACGTGGAAAAAGCGGAGTTCAGAAAATAACTCATAATACTCGTATATCGATTATAATAATACCGATTATTTGTGATCGATTGTATTCTATTGCAAAACACTTTTGTTACTTATTCCATTGTTCGAAAGTGGGTGGCCGAGTGTTCTTATTTTGAAATTACGTTATGGTGCTTTTGTTTTTTTTTATATTTATTGCCAACCTTACTGTTGATTTGCCGCCAATCAATCACTCAATTTTTTAAATTATAGAAATGTTTTTACTTCAAATAAAATATGGGCGCATTCATTTGCATCAAATATTAATTAACGATACCTAATAAATCTTATTATGAAGAAGGCTGTCTGGCTCGCCTATTGATTAGTCAAATTATTGCTTTTACGGTTTGCTTTATGAGTTTTATAGGTTCTCTTTTAATGTATATGTAAAATAGCGAGATAAAGAAAAGTAGTGTCAGTGTAACGAAAAAATTAATAAAAAAATTAAAAAAAATAAAAGTAATAAAATAAGCAGTTTTTAAACTAAAATTGTACATTATGGCAAAGTATAAAATATTAATTTTGCATAAGGATAGCAAAGTGAAACCTCCACAGCATTGACCTCAGACCTCTATGCATGTAACCAACCGGCTCTGAAAAAACCGTGCCAATGCCACTGAGGGAACAAAAAACTACCAGAGAGGTTTTTAAATGAATTGTCAAACCTGTTGAACAGCCTCCGTGACATTTTTTTCTTCACTGAATAAAATAATAATCGTAAAAATATGCTATTAAGATTTCATTGCAGACTTTTGAGCGAGATTTTTGCGTAAAATCAGCTTTATAAAATAAGTGTACTCTGCGAATAAAATGCTGTAGCTCAGACATAGTTACATCAACTCTATTAAAGCTGTTTTATCCCTGGAAGCTTAAAATACAATTCATTCAAGTAATCAAGTACTTAAATTATGTTTAATAATACTATAATATATGTATGTTTTAAATTTTGTATGTTAACAAAACAAAATATATGTGATTGTAGAACAAATAAACAAAAATATTTAATTGACATTTTTGCCTAGACGCACTTCATACTCGTATCATTAAACAACTGCATAGTTCCCCCATCACTTTAAACAATAAGCATTGCATATTTATAGTATAAAAATGATAATTTATTATGAATAAGGGCATTATTCATAATAAATTATAATTTTTACGCAGACACACAAATGACGAGTAAAAACAGTGCGACTAGAAAAGTAACAATATACAATTGCATAGGTTCCTATTTTCCTATCATAACAATTGCATATTTATAGTATTATGCTTCCATTCATAATTAACCATGTATAATGGCATACGCGTTTTCGATGATATAATTTACAAAGTCGTGAGGCATGCATTCAATTATAATATATACTATTATATACGATGCATGGCTGCCGTGAGAAAGCGTTGCATAATGGTATGGAAAAGAATGCTGCCACTCTGCCACTCGTTTCCTCAATACTTGTCAAACAACGGATGCTTTGATTGACTTACGATGTTTTAATTATCTATGGATGAATTTAGTTTTAATTTGTTGCAGATGTTCATTGATAAGTTGGCGTTTCGAATCATTCAAAAACAAGACACGATGTTGACTTGATTTCAAGGAAGTGAAAAATTCAAATTCGGAACAGACTTAACTATTTTTTAGTTATGTTTCCTGTACGAGTTACATCTATAGCATAATTTTTAAATGATATCTACATATGCTTTACCAAAATAATGACAACATCATTTTATGTTTAAATGAGACCTCTGAAAATCAACCAAAAATAACTACCGTATAGTGATCATAGAAAGGCTTTGAGATTAAAAACATCACTATCTTTTAACAGGCACTAAGACCAACCAACCATCCAATAAGTACCAATTAATACATATTTCTTAAATATCTTCAAGATTGTGCTACGCAAAGCATGCAAAGATCTGACAGCATAACTTGTAAGTTCTACACATTTGATTACACAATCTTTCTAAACAAAGTATTTAAAATGTATTGCACCTTCATTCAACTACATACGGTCTTATATCGATTTACACATTCAACAGGTTACTATCGCCTTTTACTAACAAAAGAAAAAGAAAGAAATTATATAGAAGTGGTAACTGGCTGGTAAGGAGTCGGCGAAAAAAAAGTTTTTTCGTTCAAAACGTTTCGTTTCGTTTCGAGTCACGAACTATTATCGTTCTGAATTCAAAAACAGCGGTGTTAATGACCCTTTAAAAGGCACTTTGAATAAATTAAAAGCCGATTATGAATTTGATTGGTACTTAAATTGAATTAGGAATATTTAAAATTGATTAATATTTCACAGGAAGGCTGAACATAGCCATATTTATAGGCGTTTAAAGAGTTAACTTGAAAGAAAGTGTAAATAAGAAATCTGCATTTAACTTGTCGTATACACGCATATATGTAGTCTCTACTCGTGTGAATTACCAAAGACATCGACATCAGTTTATTTTTAACCAATACTTTCTTTTCTTTGCCAGCATAAATCTAAACAGCAGCATCGACATAATTAATGAATTTATTACCTAAAAGTAAATACACGCCCAATATTATGTAAAATACAAAATTTCTCCCATGAGGGTCACCATGACCGAGACCTACTGTTATATAACATGTTATCATATGATATTGTTATGTTGGCGAAAGTGCCAACTGTCAACGGCCAGGTGTGTCTTACTGTTCGCCGGTGCGGCAGTTTGAAATTCGAATTTCGAATTTCTCCGCGACCGGTTTGGTGGGTGTTAACTATTACAATAGAGATTATTGATTTTGTTAGTGGTCTTAGTTTACGCCTAGGGCTTGGCTCGTGCCGTGGTGTGAGAGTTGGTTGATTGGCTGCTGATGTTATCAATTTAAACTGGCTGATGAGGAAAATAAAAGAATGATCTGGCAATTAAAATGTAAGTGCCTCAAGGCGATAGCATTAATATAACCGTTTAGCAGCTAGTTCAAGATTTAAAAATCCCCTAATCCAGCAGGAAAACTTTCGAAACATATTTGCATCGACATAAATGGCCATAACCTGGATGTTTATAAATCAAAGAAAATGAGACCAATTAATACTTGAATTCTCAGATTTCTATCACTAATAAACTTTTATACCAGTACCTATATTCAATTAAATCTCTACCAAACTGATGACGAAATTGAAAGAACTCCTAAACATCACCATTTAATGAACAATGTTCATGACTGAATGAAAAACATTCAGCAATAGTCACTGCAGCATAAGGCAATGATAAACAATAACACAACGGTGCAAATATGGGAACACAGAGGTCGATGAACTTTTTGCTTAGCCACTCATTATGTGGTGCAAGCACTGCAATTATACCAGCTGACAATGAGCAAACTGACAAGACAGCAGAATATGGAATAATTCCCAAGGTGACATATTTTTATTCAACGAAGACAAAATCTCATCTCACGAAGTCCAACTGAATGGAACTAATCACTTTAGATGACGATAGAGTAATTACAGGCTATGACCTAAAGAGTGAAGAATATAAATGGATGCATGAAGAAGAAAAAGGACATCAAATAAAAGGAGGACAGATTGTGTGAGGAATGAAGCAAAAAGGATTTTATGACAAAGAGGTGACTGAGAGAGGGCAATTAAAAGAAAAACAAACTATTTTAATGATCCTAAGTAACGTGGGGCCAGAGCAGGAAAAAGCAAGACTGGACAAAGGACAAAAGTAATAGACGTAACTAAAAAGTGGTAGGAGGGATGGGAGGCCTTTGCCCTGCAGTGAGACACAAATGGCTTATAATAAATAAATAAAATCCGATTCAAAGAAAGAAACATAGAACATGATGTTTCCTTTTGATTCTCTATAAGTTTCGAAGTGATACTAAAACCACCTTGACGATAAAAATATAAGATGAATAACCACGACCAATCTATACAAAAAGTCACATACGGTAAATATCTATGAAGTATTTACATCTTAAGTTTTATTCGCGGAAATTTTCCACACTGTTGACTATGAAGCATATAATGTGACCTTTCGAGAAATTAATTTCGTGTTTAAAGCAGTATTAGACATTAGTATCGCTAATACAACGACGGCGACGGCCATTTGACTCGCGGTTTTTTATGAATATAAACGCTCTTGACATTTCGATGAAATCGTCTGTTTTTGTTGATTTTGCAACGTTATTAAATACTCAACTAATCTGCAATGTACGTCTGTTCGGACAATTTTAGTGTTTGCAAGACCGGTTTAGAGTTGGTAGGGCAATGCATCCTAGGGCCGTAGGTATGTTGTTGACTTGTTGATTCAAAATAAAAGGCTTTATAGATTTCCAGTGTAATTGAAGAAAGTAAAGTCGAGATGACGAAGGTTTTGAGGATTACAATAGTAAAATGGTTAACCTAATGAAATCTCTATTAACAAACGTACAGTTGGAATTGGAACTCACCTTAAATATTAGCGAAGCTCCACTAACCGCGTATCACAATCTGAAATCAAAACAGAACTTTAGGAAAACATACTCGGATTAAATAACATCAATCATAATCATAAAACTACAACTCTAGAAGAAGTACCAATTACTTAAACGCCGATTAATAACACAAACAGCGACGCCCACATTACGGAAGTCCAAAACGAGATTAAGTAATAATAACATTATCTATACAACGTATTACTTAAACGAAAGTGAAAATAACGAAAGTAAGAGGCAGAGGTCCAATGGCTCGATCGCCGCCATGTTGACGAAACAAATGATGCGCGCGTATTTCGAACCTGTTCTTGTGTGGGTGTGTTACACACGAGTGCAATAAAATGTAGACACACGCACTGTTTTTACTCATGGCGTCTTGATAGTCAAAGTTTTTGCGCGGTCATCTCATCTGTCAAGATTATTTTGTTCGTATTCGAAGACTTGATATTCTCACTGTAGTTTTTTTTCTCTCAAGATTTGTACTTCTAAAAGTCAAAGGATTATCAGAGGTGTTGTGTGTGGCTGACATGCAGTGATACTATTAATGTATTCGTTTGTCTTAAGACGGTACCTCCTTTAAATAAAGCTAAATGTTTCTTGTGACTCACTCTTAGGTTGGACTATAACAGAAATGAGTTTGGGCCATGACATTCAAATAAATCTGAAGTCCAGTTAGAACTAGAATTGTCAACTCCTAAAATGTAATGGCCAATTTTGAACCAAGTCACGTTTCAATTTTGGTGTAGGTCCTTATTGTGTCGAAATCCCGCTAAGCCGGTAATAAATTACACTGGGCAAGCATCAGCTGGATGTATTCTACGTATATCAACACTTAAATCTGACTAAATAAGGTTGACCTGTCTTAAAGCTGCAATGATATGATCTTCAGGGTTAACTGATGGTGGTTCTCCATTGCAAGTCTAGTTGCCTTTTGAGGTAAATTCTGTATTACCAGTATTACTGTGATTTTCGTGTTTGGAATATTTTATAGGCCGAAACTCTTTACAAGTGGCCAGTGTTTTTGTTAGAACAAGGAGACGTTGATCTCTAAATATACAAATTCGTAGAAAAGAAAAGATCGAAGATGTCTTCACAGTTTTTGTTTTGTTAACAGTCATTTATTCAACTCCCCAACTAAACTGAAAGCCGTCGCTAAGATATTTAGTAAAGTTAACTAATTGATGTCAGATATCGCGTGAAAATCTTTCTTGTAAATGTGCGTGCTGCTAACATGACAAACTGACTATGACAGATGGTATTACAATGTTGGTACATACTCGTAACAGATGGTTAAGAACATCGTGCCTTGCGTAACATGAAAACTTGCTTCGGAGATTTCGAATACACAACATACTTGTATGGGTAGGTACGTATAATATACAAACAAGTAATCATTTGTATGAAGATACTTAATTAATTTTAAACCGGCATTGCAAGTCATAACAATGAAACAGACTTCTAATTTAAAGTGTTAGTGTGACTACTTATGAGACGAAATATACATACATTTGTATACATACATTTGTATCGTAAAGTAAATGTCATCAAAATTTCTATTTTTAAATTTAAAAAATCTTTATTGGAACAAAAACTAACATTTTATTACTTTATTCTTACAATCAAATCATTAGAATTAATAAAGACGTCCGTTGATCCAATCCTCATTCCACCAAGAAGTAGTTTCCGTTCAAAAAAGCTATAAACAGACTATCGTCAATCTATCCAGCCAGCCCGGAGGTTCTATTTTCAAATTATAGTTATAAATAGCCAGTTATATCGGCGGGTATAACGTGTTCCCTCGCAGATGGACGCTCGGCGTTGATCGACACGTATGGCGGCAATGAACTCCTCGACGCCATTATTGAATTCTAATAAGCACCGTAATGATAATGAACTGTCTTGCACTAGATTGTTTGTAAAGGTTTATTGATGTTTTACGATCAGCGATAAATCTGGGAGAGATTTATATTGTTTTCTGGATGTTGGCGAGAGTAGAAACATTATTGGATATTGCAAGTGCTTGATGACTTTTTTTTTTGAGATGATCGTAACTATTTTCATTGATTATCCATGTGACGAAAACTTTGGTTAGATTATTGAGTTTTCTCATATTTATAGCTGTATTACCGTTTTTGTGTTTTGCTAATTTTGAAAACTTTTCAAATCAAAATCAAATATGTTTATTTGTCAGAATATGATACAAATAGATGTTACAATTGGTTCCAGCATATAGCGAAGTGCACGCGCGCGCGCGCGCGTTAGCGTATTGGTTTCATGTTTTATTTGTAGATAGAACATCTTTACATCATGGTACATTTGCCTTGCTAGGTACAGATTACGGATCGTACACTTTCAGAAATATAGAATTAGCCATTGTTAGTTTATCATAACTGGTGTTAAAAGTATACAACCTAATGATATGGTTACATTCTTCTCTGTAAATTATACACAAGTTGATGTTCACAGACCAGAGAAATTTCTCATACTTAATTTATTCTCCAACTATTGTCTATGTTCATTCCCAGTTAGCCATTCATTTTCTGTAACGGGAAGAGAATAACTAACAAACAAACAAAACCCAGCCAGCAATAAGTTTTTATTACAAATAAGTTTCGTTACCAGTCAAAGATTTAAATAGTTAGATTCACCTGCTGTCAAAAAAACATTATATTTAATTTTTATAAAAGTATTAATCCTATTGTTTCCGTTTCGAAGACGATGAATATAACTATACTAGCGAACCAGCTTCACCCGCCAGCCAGCCAGCCACCAGCTTTCCCGCTTCCCGTTGATGGATTTTTCTACAAACTTTCAACCCCTATTTCGTCCACTTCATCATCTGCGTAGCCTTTTCCCAACTATGTTGGTGTTGGCTTCCAGTCTAACCGGATGCAGCTGGATACCAGTATTTTACATACCTCCACAACCCAGTTAGTACTGGGTAATACGATACGCCTTGGTAAGACTGGTTGTCAGACTTTTTGGACCACTGACTACCTAACGACTGTCGAAGATCTACAAATGACACTCGGGACCAACGGCTTAACGTGCTTTCCGAGGCACGGAGGAAATTCGGTATGTAATGGGTGGTCACCCATCCACATACCAACCTTGACAAGCACGGCTTAACCTAAAGATCGACCCGAGCGGCTATTGTTATTTAGCCACGAGCTCCTTATTTTGTCCGCTTCGGGGGTTGAAATTTCTAAAGTTCTTAGCGGATACCTACTTCATAATATTCATGTGTTTGCCAAATTTTAGCCCGATCCAGTGGTTTGAACTGTGCGTGGATAGTCAGTCATTAGTTCAGGGCAAACTATTTTTTACGTTCAAATAGATTTGAATAATATTATATCATTCACTTAAACCGAACATCGTTTCTATCGTACCCGACGGGATCAACGAGATCACTATTCTCAGTAAAAACACTTCTTCGAGAAAACTAAGAACAGCGAAGGCACATCTTACGATATAAATCTTTGTTACAGCAAAATCTTTAGAATTCCTCTACATACAAATATTCGAATTCTATGCACCAATAGCATGATTGATGAACGTTATTGCTACGTACTTATGCATCACATTTATGGTTATAATGCATGTTATGAAAACGAAACAGGTTATTGCGATGTTAAAATTAAGAACTCCTTAGCCGTTTCTCCACTGTAATTAGTTATGACGTAACTCTTAAAGTGATTTGACAATTTATTACTGAGCAAGTCTTGGAATGACGTTTTGAACCGTCATCGTCAGTTTGTACTTACCTAATTTTAATAGTACATGTTTTAGACTTGTAAAGTACTAATTACATGTCGCATTTGCAAAGGTTTTTTTTGTCTAAAATGGTTTCGAAAAAAGTTGTTTGTTAAATTGTCTTAGGAAGGTAATTTAACAATGTCATTCCTAAACATTAATTATTAGGTTATTTAAAAACAATATTAGTAATTAACCAAGTGTTCTTAAAAAAAATACCTCAGACAGAATTTGAATGTCACAAAACATTTGAAATTCGAACAAAAGACTGACACAACTAAGGCGCGGTACACACAATACCTACACTCCGTGTGCGTTTATAATTTGTCTCATTAGTATTGGCCTCCCGACCGCTTCGAGTTAACCTGTGGCCACATGTTTGAGTATTGTTCTGTAGGCTAGCATGTGACATGGAGAAAGAAAGACTTAAAACGATAATACAATCTTACAAGGAAATGAAAAGAACGATAAAATAAAACAAAAACGATTAGCATTGAATTCAAAATAACATCAACAAGTAGCAACTTCGTAATGGGAATAACGTACAAAAAAAACAATTGAAACATGATAATGAGATTGACTCCACAAAACAATCGCAAGGCACATTCGCAAGTGAACAATACGCCTTAAAATACCATAGTGCACATCAAAAGAACAAATTACAGACACATCAATAGATTTTTCATTATTTTTTTTTACTGGCAATCACTTTCTTGATATTGTCTTGTAGAATTAAATGCCATATCCAACGGACTACTCTCATTGTGAGCCCCCAGCCGTTATGTAAGCCTGTGAACGGCGTGTTCTCTCCAAGCCTATTGTGACATGGGAATATAAGTTTTCTACGCAAGTATGTAAAAAAGAGCAGTTTTGTCGATGACTGGATCACGAAGCCAACAATATTGTTTTTTTTTGTAAATTAGGTATGTATCACGTTTATACACACGAAGTTACTTTGTTATTGAAGTACACACGTAAACATTCATAACTCTAAAATGTCTGTGAATAATACCTGTGAATTGAACCTACCATGTGTAGTCTAAAATAGCATGTATTTAACGCGGCGACAAACTAATCTGATTTAGGGTTTTAAAAATAATTAAAATGGGTAGCAAAAATAATAGGTAGCTACAATTAACCACTAGATTGTAGATAGGGCGTAGTCGACGTAGCCCCGCTGCGAGGGGCTCCTATTTCTGTTTGCAGGGTTTAAACCTAGCCTAGCTCTTGCTTCCTATATTCTCCTTGCCTCAATGACCGGATAAATAGTTACTTACTTGGTACAATAGTCGCCCATTTAGTATACTGGTCGCCAATTAAATTTTTATTCGACCGATTAATTATGTCCCGTCTAAAATATCGCCTGAAATGTTAAATGTAGAACAGAAAGAGATCTCATAAATAATATTAAACAGTTGCTAAATGACTGACTTTAGCCAGTCCAGCAATAACGTTTCCCTTTTAAAATATTTTTCCAAAAAAACCCAGGTATACAAAAAAACCATACAATATTTTTGTAACACAAACATGTTTCTATACACACCGTCAGGCATTCCGATAAAATTAGGAAACACCTGAACATATACAGACGTACGAAATATTCTAATTGAACTACAAAATGTTTGCGTAAAATGAAATGTCTTGGTATAAAATATGATAAGAAAAGTTTGAATCTATCTTTTATGTTTTTTTAATATTTCGTCAAAATAAAAAGGCATGGCTTTGCTAAGCGCCAAGCTAGCCCGCAAAATTAAATTTTTCACCCGTTTATTGAAATTTGCAGGTCAGTATTAGGTTGTATTTTGATGAAAATATGATTCACGCAAGTAACACGTATGTAGTTACAGAATTATAATCATACAACCCTCTAAGTTCATTTAACGCCATTGAATGACTCAGTCATCATCTGCCTAGCCTTTTCCCAACTATATTGGGGTCGGCTTCCAGTCTAACCGAATGCAGCTGAATACCAGTATTTTACATGGAGCGACTGCCTATCTGACCTCCACAACCCAGTTAGAACTGGGTAATACGATAACCCTTGGTAAGACTGGTTGTCAGACTTTTTGGGCTTCGAGTGCCTAACGACTGTCAAAGATTTGAATTGAAGAAAAATTGAATGACTCAGTCATTTCACCTTAATACCTAATTACTACTACTTATAATAAAAATCGTCAACAATCTAGAGAGTTCTGAAAGCAGAAGGGTAAAATACCAGGTCACCAAGAAAATTTTGTAGATTTTTAGTTGTCTCCACAAAAGTTTATGAAAACGTCCGGTCTGGGTGATTTTAGGGAAAACCGCAAAGGTTATTTTCAAAAAAAGAAATAACTTATTGACGTCACTCATTTAAATTAAGAACCAGCACAGACAATGACGTCACATATCGTGCGATTTATAAAGATGAGCTCAGACAAATCAATGAGTAAAATAACTCGTAAGATCTTAATTGTTAGCACAAGTTTCCTGTCTAACATTGAAACTATTTAATAAAAACAAGGTAAACCACTCTTTTTAGTTTCCGTTTATCTACTAAATAAGATTTACATATAATACTAAAATCCTACTTAGTAAGTAAGATTTTTTACAAAATGGCAGCTGGTCTCTTATCGCTGAACATGCAGGTGAATTAAGGTCATAAATATTTACGCAAATAACAGCTGTAACTTCCGGAAACACATACAATGAAGGCCCTATAAATTAAACAACAAAGTAACTACACATGCTTAATTTCGACCCCTATAGCAGGGTACACAATAACTGACATCCGTGACATTGGCAAATAAAAACACTCATAAAAAATGCAATTCTAACAATATTAGACACATACAGGTCGAATTGATAACCTCTTTTTTTTGAAGTCGGTTAAGAAAAACACTGGATGCAACGAACTTATTCCTACTCGTATGTTTCTCATCACCCGCGAAGCAAAACGACATAAATGCGAACACCGTGAAGGTATCCGTTGCATTTAATTTCAGTTATTATTAGATTTTACCTGCATTACTACGCTGCAGCTATGTAATAGACAATAAATCTCCAGAATTCCAGCATTCCAAGCGACATCCGAAGATATTTATTTACATTTGATCACGTATCGCTGTATCTAAGATGGCGAACGCGCCTGTCATGTTGGTACATTCGGATTATACACGTAAAAATCACGCACGATACACTAACGTGAAGGTATGCGAAGCATCGGTTTCCGTGCATGAGCACAAATTAAACGTTGATTCAGGATATCTTTGTTAGGGTTACCATTTCTTTGCACTTTTATGGACAGCCTGTGGTTTCTGGATGGTTTACAAGGAAAAGGCATGGACGTTTACCTATAATTGCCGGTTTTTTTTTTTATGTATGACTTATTAGGTATCATGGTCAAAAAAATTTGCGAGGTTTTTGTCCAAATTAACTGGAAACATCGTCAGGCCTTTTTTTTTTTTTTACATTCGACACATGACATCGTCAGGCCTCATGTGTCGAATGTAAAACTTGTTTGAAAAGGTTAAGTAGTTATACAAATACTTTTTTTGTGCACAAATATAAAAAAAACTCGTCTAATAAACTGAAAGAATTTTATCCAAACCATGTTTATATCAACTGAATTTGTTCAATCATATGAAAAATAACTAAAACATTTATGATTTGTTTAATTATTTATTGTTTAGATACATATATATTATCTGGTAAGTACGTGTTTTAAATAAAATTCTCCATTTGTTTACTTTTCTAAATCTCGTATTGTGAGCTCACTATTGTAATACTAATACTACCTTGCTACCTCAGTATTTATTTAAGATTTCCGTCAGAGGTAATCAGACCGACCGCGACAACAAAAGCCTCTTTCAATCATTTTAAAACATGGCAACACTACTAATTACGCGCCAAGAAAATATTCACGTGTTCATAATTGTCTATTGTTACTCCACGTTCGTCATAAAATTAATGTAATCGTTACCCGATGCCTGAGGTTTGTTTTGATTTCAATTTACGAAGGTAAGTTCCTACTAAAAAAATACGCGAGAATTATTCTAAAATTGTAGATGGCTTCTCATAACTCGCATAGTTTTAGGGGACTGTTATTGTACACCTCGTTTTATATACAACTAGCGACCCGCCCCGGCTTCGCACGGGTGCAGTATACATAGATAAACCTTCCTCTTGAATCACTCTACCAATTGCTGAAAACTGCATTAAAATCCGTTGCGTAGTTTAAAAGATCTAAGCGTACTTGTTTTCTGCGTAGCGACTTTGTTTTATTCTAAGTATGTAAAGATGTCATTGGGGACTGTATTCTGTTTTTTTGACGTCCAAAAAGTGCTGTTCTCTGTGTAATTTGAATACGGGACTAAGTAATTTATATTTTATGGTGATGTTACTCGTTGAAAACTGTATGGAAACACTGGTCAGTGGGTCGTCTTAGGGACTTTTTTTCTGTAAGTAGTGAAACACGATGTATAAGAATATGCTAATATATATTCTCGAATAGGAAGATATTTTTCTGGTGATTACTGGTCCGATTTACGTCATTTTTTTTTTCATTTGTTAGAGGATACTTGTAAGGTGGTCACATTGCGATTTTATAAATTCTTGATTTATGGGCTTATCGAATACTAGCTTCATCCCGCGATTTCGTCCGTGAAAACTTTAGTTTCGCACTCGGCAATAGTCTAGTTTTCCATCTGTGAAAGATTTTTGGCAATCTGATAAGTATTTTCAGAGATTAACTAACGCATACCTACACCCAACCTAAAAACCTTTACCTTTTTAACTGACTTCTAAAAAGAAGAAGCAGGGTCTGCTGGCAGAAATTTCTTTTGAAATAAGCAGTACCTTTGTACTCATATATTATAATGTTATTTTCCTGTGTTGTCTTCTGTGTGTGCATAAACAGTTAAATAAATAAATAAATAAATAAGAAGGTTCTCAATTCGGCTGTATTTTTTTTTAAATGTTTGTTACCTCTTAACTCCGTGATTACTGGTACAATTTACGTGATTCTTTTTTCATTTGATAGATGAAGCTTGCAAGGTGGTCTCGATTTTATTCACATTGCTTGTTATTACATTAGTGTAGATTTAAAATACAATTTACATGAAAAAAAATAAGTTTCTCGATACCAACAGACTGCAACCTCACAATCAGACACTAACATAAACCTTCAGAATCCCTTTTACTTCTGACAGTAACAAGGCAGTAACTCCTAAACAAGCCTTTACAATTCCTTAAAGAGACCGCACATGGTCTGAACATGGCCAAAGACAATAAAATAAAGTTTCTAACATACCAATACAAAACAACTTTCGTTGGCTATTTAACCAAATTTAATCCGCGCATTATGTCGTTTTCCCGCGCTTTCTATTCGTCTAGTGGTGCGTTTGTGCATACTATAGCGATCGATTCGATCGTGTCTGCGAATCCGAACGTAACAGCACGCTTGTTTTCGCCGAAGGATTAGGCAGAGGTGATAGTACACCAAAATTTCGCCAGTTATGTTTAAGTCCCATACAATAGGGGGCGAGCCCTCATCATCTGCCTAGCCTTTTTCCCAACTATGTTATGGTCGGCTTTCAGTCTAACCAGATGCAGCTGAATACCAGTATTTTACATGAAGCAATTGCCTATTTAACCCTTGGTAAGACTGGTTGGCAGACTTTTGGGTCACTGATTACTTAACGACTATCAAAGATCTACACTTGACAGCTGCGACCAACGTGCTTTCCGAGACACGGAGGAAAGTCGGTAAGTAATGAGTGGCCACACATCCACGGACCAACCTAGGAAAGCGCAGCTTCCCCTAAAGATCGACCGAAGTGGTTGTTATTATATTTTAGCCATGAGCTCCTCTAATGAGCCGTCAACCTGGAAAAATTCAGACTACGTGCAGGTATCGAGAAATTCTTGATAGAAAAACCCTCTAACATGTTTCCAATTGTAATCGAACCTAGGACCTCATGCTCAGCAGTAGTGCTGGGGACCATTACACGAACAAGCCAGTCGCGAATATTCGAACAATCGTATAATGTTTATCGGTAACCATTGCCTTGCTTGTTTGATGGTATCGATTGCTGGAAGCGTCTCGATAAAAGAATAAACTCTTATTATTTTTGGCGTTGCGTGTTTGGGTTTTAATTTATTATAAGAGCCGTTTATGGACGTAATGAATCTGAAATGAATAAAAGTTGTTTTTGGCTTGTTATAATGCGAAAAGACGTAAAGTGAAAAAATAGTGATGAGGTCGTTAAAGCAAATGTTAGACTGACTTTTGTGTCATATCAGCCTTGAAAGTTAAAAATATCTAATAAAAATACGTAATAGATTCAGATGGCCTTTAAAAAAAAACATAAGTAGAACAGGTTTCCTCTATTCAAGCAAAAAAACTCGAAAATTATATCATCAACCTATTTATTCTTCTGTACAAAATGTTGATATGCTTGACATTTACCAACAGCGGAACCAAGCAATCTGCCGGTACCATAACGTTGACGCATCATTAGATACTTGAACATACTTATTATTTTCACTTTCATGCAAGTCATTACTGTGTTTATTAAAAAAAGTTTTACTTCGAGTTTCTATGTAACAACGGGGAAGTAGGCTGGTGATGACTTCCGAGTTTACTTGTTTTTTTTTTTTTAATGTCAACAACTATGATGATAATGTCAAGTGTTTCAAACAGGATGGAAGTGATAAATATCATTGATAATAACAAACATCATAAACATGGTGTCTGTTATTATCGGTTAATCAAAAAACAGTACATTTGTGTTAATAAAACTAAACACTTAAACAATTAGTAACATTATGAATGTCTTTGTTATATTTTAGTAACGAAATTACTCGTATCATTGGTAAGTCAAAAAATTTAAAGTGATCAAGTTATTATTCAGCATTGATAATTCATTTTCCGACATTTCCAACAATGGTTTCAAATAGTAAAGGTTCGGCCACATTAACGAATCACGCAAATGATGCGACTACACACGCGTCATACAGTGACACTCCTTTTAAAGAGAGGAGTATGTGTACCAACAGTGGGATCGTAAAAGTATGCAAGCACAGTCAACATCGCGTCGAATAGTCCTTTGAAAACGATCAGCAGGTTCTCCAACGGGAGGACAAGGTCATCATTAAACTTAAAGTCAATCAATGCAAAAATCGGTTACTAATATTGAAAGGCTTCTTATAAAAGCTATCAGGCACATCTAATAAACATTAATATTTTCCAACATCTGCTGTGATAGAGAATGACCTAAAAATTCATTCTGCTCTAGAAGTGTCAAAATATTTCATTTATCTATCTTAATAGAATACAGCTTTTTTTATAATGTTAGGCATTTGAAAAGTGACTGACATTGAAAGTCTGAAATGTCAATGTAATAGGGGTCAGGCTGGTCAAATGTCGTATTATATAAGCCGCAGTGATAAAATAAAGACATTTCAAACTGTTATCTGGGTCAAAATGCTTGAAATTAATATTCAGCTGTGAGCACTAATATAACGTTTTGAGTTTTCGGTAACTCATTTATCACAGTCAGTGGTTTTTACAAAAATGTGATTTAGTATTTATTATTTCCATGCTTTTAGACCTTTAGTTTCTTTTAGCATTAGTTTTTCAAAAGCTTTGCTAGCTTTTGAAAAACTACAATATAACTATAATCAGGTAACTTTTGAAAAACGATCTCCTATGTAAAACAGTACTTATTTCTGTCTGACTCAGATTGACAGAAAGCAAACCTTTGCACCGCCATAAAAGGCGCTACCGTTAAAACAAAGACCATTTTCAAACATGGAACATGAAAAAGTTAAACAAAACACAAATGGCGGAGAAAGTGGTGTCTTCCTATTCTCACAGAGGCTAATCATTGGAGGAAACTACGTAGGCAGACTAAGTACTTAAGAATATGTTAAGATGGTGGATAAATGCGTGCTTCCTTTATGAGAAGACGGCTCATTAGAGTTCCGTTTTGTTCGTTTAGGAGTTCCCCTAGATTGAAATCGAATACGCTATGATGAAGAGGAAAGTTTCGTTGCTTTGTTTGAGTGTGATTTTAGAAAATACTGATTTTCAATATCGTTGAAGTAACTGCACACTTTGATAATGAATGTCTAGAAAAAGTGTATACTGAATGTATTATGTCTCGTCAGACTGTTTTCTTGAAGCTTCAACGGTATTATATTTTCAACTGTGTGTACGTGATACACTTAATAAATATCTTTTGTTTGTAAAGCAATTATAGTTTATACAATAAATGGACACAATATTTACATAAAAATATGTTTCAAAACTTTACATTCCGATTCGCAAGCTATCATATCTGCATGGCCTTCGCAAATTAGGCGACAGCTTGAAACCAAAACAGTTGCGACAAAACAGTCGAATCGCGTCGATCGATCGTTTCGTGAACAGTCTTTTTAATATCAATAATAATAGTGTTGCAAAATTTTAATAACGTCTGGCGAAGAATCGTGAATCGAATCGTGGGAACGCCTGTTGGCATATTTTCCCCTATATCTTCTTTTCCAAAATGCTTATGGCTACTTCGGATTAGTATGTGTTTTTTTGTTTATTTTATAATGTATCCACGGATATGTGACTTAAGTGCTGAATAAACAATGTATATTTCTTTGTATTTGCCTTTTTCTTTCTCTTGGTACAATCTTATTATCAATTTTTATTTGATGTCTTGAACAATTGCTTCGCAAGAGCGCTCCAAATGGCTTTAGGTCGAGTTTTGTTAATATTTTTAGAATCAAAATGGAATGTACCAAAGACAATATCTTACTGCTCAAAGGATGATTTAAAAAAAAAACTGAGAGGTGAGGCCATGGTTCATTCATCAGTCAATTTGTTAAAATGATTGTTTATGTACTTTTCAAATAACAAATAAATTCGCCACCGAATGTAAGAGACTTCAACAAAACCTATTTATTGATTACTAAATACCTTAGCCACTGAGAATTTGCTACTTTAATTATTCTACGCGATTCTGCAAAAACACTGCTCTGTGGCCGAGACTCCTTGGTTGTTTATACGCGTTATTTAGCTTCCGAACACTTGAATTACGGTTAAAAGATTCCGCTCAGTTGGAACTTGGAATTCATTTATGCCATATATAGGAAAGTCGTGTTTCGTTTAAAGATAGGAATAGTTCACAGGTCGGTAGAACCTAGAACTGCGCCTACGACGGACATTTTCCTCAATTTTCATAATACAGCATTTGCGGAATAGTATGTAGTTAGTCGCTGCCTACGTCTTTTGATTTAATATCTCTACCTATAAAATAAATATTAATTATCAGACACTTTGAAAAAAACGTAGTATTTTAATAAAAAAATTATACATTGTGGTTTATTTGAACTTTGCACAAGGATGTGAAGAAGAAAAACACACCGTCTGTTCTGTTTGAATCAACATCAACATAATATTTTAGTAAACTATATGTAGGCTAACTCTATAACAACCCACAGATATGGTGGTTACCGTGGAGTACAGCCAAACTCTCTCTCATAGAGAGGAGCCTTGTACGCAGCAGTTAGAACATTTTACGCTGATTATTCCTATGCTCTGAAAAAATCATTGACACCTCCCGAAATTCTTGGTCGCAGGAATTGAAATGGGGTTATTCGAAAGTATGAAAGGATTGGGTACGAACACGGCCACTTTTATAGTTCTACAATAATACCAATATTGCTAAATAAATTGACACCACAAAACGGCGACCTCGTGCCTGCATTCGATTTCATGCTATTTACATATTTTGCATATTCTTGAAATTCGAAACTCGATTTGCAAAATTTAAATTCTTTAATTAATTTCGACACTCAGTGTTGTCATTCGAGAAGAATATGTTTTTAAATTAAGTTATTTTATGTTTTTTTTTTTATTAAATAGTAGGCTAAGAGACCTAATGATAAAATACTAGCTTAAAGCTGTTGTGTAGGAACATAAATTAAGCATTTAGTGGAGACCACGAGTTATCTAAGGAACATAAACACTTCCACCATTCTACAAATGCCGATCGCAAAATTCCGAAATACATTATAGAAATAATTACCTACATTGATTAGCCTCATTACCACGCAAATCAGTCGGACAATCACGTTACAAAAAAAAAACGCAACTAACGATGTAAAACGAGAAAATCAAATGAAGCGATGTCACTATTACATAAACATTAGACATTTATTCAAATGCGTATGCAAATCAACACATACTCAGATAAGCGCAGGGATATCGTTGTAATGAGGCGTCAACTCGATTCTAGACTTGATATCAGTTCGAGGTGATTTCTATCGACTCGATGCTATCGAGATCTCGTTACGGGAGTCAGTGAGGCATGACGGCGATGAGTGCTCGTACGGAAGGTGGGTCGCGCGCTTTTAAAAAATGAAATCCGAATAAATACGAAATTCAAATCGAGTGTAAAAAGCGAATGCTGGCTGGTTTTAGTCACGTCTCAAAGGTCTTGAAAAGTCGAATTTAAAAAGGTTTGTTACAAAAAGAGATTACTGTTAGTAACACTTATATTGAATGCAATAAGTAGCAAAAACAACAAATGTGAATATTTTTGGTACCAACAATAATAAAACCACCAATTAAAACAAAATGCACAAAACTTACCCAACAAAAAAGACAAACACTTTTAAATTATAATGTCTCTGCAGCCAATGAAAAAATAACAATTGTGCATAAATAAACAATCGGTGACATTGACACTTAGGAGCCGGATCTAACGAGTTCTTATCACACGATCTTATTGTACCAGTCAGACAAACAAGATGGTCTAGTAGGCCTTACCTTGTTCCTGAGCATAGAAAGCCAGCTTTTTTTAACGAGGTATCAATCAACGGCTTTCTAGATGATTTCTATATTGTCTAAAGATAGCCTTATCCATAATTCATTAAACATTCTAAGAAAAAATTGTTGACATTTTTTTTTTATTGTATTTCATTGAACTGTTTTGGTTCTGCAAAGTTTTCATCGTCTTCATCGATTGTAGAGTTTTGGAACCTAACGTAATCTGTGGGAGATTTCTGATTTGTCATGGAACTATTGATATTTAAAAGCTTCTCAAAGAAACATTAAATGCAGTTTATGACAACGTAAGCTCTACAGACATACATACTTTACATACTTTTTTTTTTTGGCGATTCATACTTTTCCACACAGAGTCGTCCGAGTGTTATACCGTCAAGAAATTACAATATAAAGGCTTTATTTCAACCACAAACTGTTTTCAATCACGATACATAAAAGAACACTTACCCCATGTTTAAATATAAGGAAACCAGTTATTTAGGATTCCTTAACAAATATTCTATTAATTTAGTTAGCTTTGGTACCGTGAGAATAATGGCAGATTTTGCAAGCAACTGATGATATTCTTGTTTTACTCACTTTTCAAGATGGTCAATCCGTCACGCCTTTCATCGGAATCTAAAAACTTGCTAGAATTTACGACCGTGGCTTTCGTATCACATATGTTGATCATAATTCAATACGTAATCAGAAAGTCATGTTTCTCAAGTATTGGAAAATTATCTTGAACTGCTTTAATTTCTTGTTCTGATTGACGAAAGTTGTCCGAAATCACAACATTAATTTGAAATATCTCAGCCGACATTTTACATATTTAATTTTAATCAAAGCAACCAGTTTTAAATTGTATAGAGGCATAGATTACAACGGAGATCGAAATATTAGCACCGGACTAAATACGAACATGCAAGGTACATATCGTGAATCATTTTCAAAATCTTGGTCATCACACCAGAGAACCGTTCTGTGCCGGTTCGAAAACTCCATAAAAACTCATAACAGTATAACGGATGAATATTAAAAAGCCAATCGTATTGCAATTTGCTTATTGACGGAAACGAGACAGCTTGATAGACTATTTTTATGAATAGTTGAAAACTGATTCGTATTACAATGGCCATACGATACATGATACATTAAGGAAACATGTTTCACAATATCAAAAGCCTTTGACAAATTCACGGTATAGCGTTTACAGTAAAAAACCAGTTGCACAAAGGCTGCGGGTGATATCAATACGACCCCGGCCTAACAATAAACAAATGACATTGTACTAAGAGCCAAGAGGAAAACATTCAAAGGAATCCAAACTTCAGGTTTATCGCAGAAAACTAGGCCATGCATGTACACAGAGCCTCCATGTATGGAGTTATGAAATCAGGAGAAGAGATTAAATCTCAAGGAAAAAAATAATTCTGCAGACAATTCGAGAAACTGGAAGTTGTCGATTAAAAACAACGAGACGGGGTCCTTGACTTTGTAACAAAGAACTTGCGTCATGCTGTTACAGAGATAACAATATAATTGCTGCAAGAACTTTACTTTCACGGACATAATCAACTATCATACAACGAATGAATGACGAGAAAATGTTTTTTAGCAAGTGCTATTTTCATCATTATCAGCCGAAACACGGCCACTGATGGATGACATCCCGGTCTTCAACAGGTCTTCCTTGTGGGACGCTTATTTTGGCTAAATATTATTCCCTTTCTCTCAAAAAAAACTGCCAAAGTAAAAGTACAAGATATAGATGGGAAGATACAAGTTAAAGAACGTTCTAAGTTACGCTAAAACTTTGCATGGATAATGACCATTTAGCGTAAGGCAACGGTACTAACAGTTTCAGTTTAAGACTGCACTTGGGTATCTAGTAATCACTGATCGGTCACACTGAACGGGCAACGACCTAACACGAAATCTAACAATTTTCCACTCGGAGAGGCATTTCGAAAACATCTGGCGTCCAGTTCGAGAAAAAACTTACCTTTACCGACTTATAAAGCTGTATCACGTTCAAAATAAGGTCCATTTTAATTTTTATAAATATTAAAATAAAATTGCTGAAACATAGCTCTGGTTCGCTGATTCGTTAAAACGTTTGTATAACGAAATTGTTTGATACTGTTGGAGTACTTTCTGTTGCTTTTGTTATTTGCTTCGACACTTTTTTGTCGCGAATTATAATATAAATAAGCATGTCGTCTTTCGTTTTTTATCAAATTCTTCTTTATTTAATTGCATCAAGTGCTCACCCAGTCTAGATTTTGCCAATCTAATTTACGATGAACTGGAAACCAATTTTTTCTCATAGTCAATTTAAAAGTGCACTACGATTTTCATTCATCGATAAATTATATTTTTGATTAATTTCGAAGAAAGTCATTATAATATTAAGGATTCTATTAACTTGACTAGTCTAGCCATTATTGAATCTAACGAGAACGAAGCAATTCCAACTCTATTCTTAACAGTTAAAAATAACGATGTCTTCGCGGAACCATGCGAAATGCTCCCAAAATGATACAGTGCACTCCCAATATTATCAACTTCCAACCAAAAATTAACATTCTCCAAATCTATGTCAGTCATGGAATCAAAAAACTTCCTTCCTATGTAATTTTTGCCAGAAACCGTGACGTTATAATCATATCGTTTTGTCCATCCATCAGTGTTATACAGAGTCGTAGATAGAGAGTTAACGGTATAATCAGTCACATCTGAATGAACGGGCATCGGGTCTAGATTCCATCACGGGGAGACCTCGATACTTTTTTACTACAGTTTCTCTTTTAGCTGCATTATTAATGAGCTCTATGCCTCTGTTAATTAGGTATCAATTTGTTTAACTTAGATTCACTGTAGCTCTGTTCGATCCGTATTTGTTTGTAATCACTTTGATGCTTTCTTAATTAAATTTTCTACGTCATTAGTTTTGTGGCTGATGTTACTGCACCTTCTCTTCTATTATAAATTCTGAATATTTTATTGGTTTCTTTTCCCAACTCCTTTGCGTCTGTAAGGCTAACTTTTTAATTTATTTAAACTTATAAGTTTTTTACAAATTCAGCGGTATTCACTCAAGTGTTAATTTGATTTGCAAAAAAGTCCAAACAGTTTGAATATTCATAAGTATTTCGTATCTTAATAGTCTTGCCATTTAATAGCGCAGTCTTTTGTCCATAACTCACGTCTTTGTCAAGGAACTGGCTAAATGATATCATCATACAAAATCGTGACTAAATATTAATCTTTTTCTATAATATTTCCTTGTACAGATGATATTCCAACCAGTATTTGTGTACTACAAAATTATCTAGCAAGTTCTGTAGTGTTTGTAACAGTTGCTAACACCAAGATTGATTTCACAAGTTTTTTATAAGTCATTAGGTGAATTTTGCACAATCTGTAGTAGGAAAACGAAATCTGTTTTGCATGCTAGTTTATAATTCGATGAAATTGGATCAAGAACAAATCTTTGATAAGTATTTTACTCTACTTAACTTTGACCGGCATCCATATCAATTTGTTTTGCCATAAAATCTTCACAAATATGAATATTCTTCGGGTACTTATTAATATGACAAGAACCGTTACTACGTTTTCCGTTCACTAGTCAACCCTTAACTTCTGCTCGACCGTCAAATGTCAATTATAACCATCAGCAAGAAAATAACACCATCAACTTAGCTGCAAACATACAACCTGCAATATTTAAACTTAACCAGTACAGTTGGAACTTCTTCTGCTTAAAAGTTCCTGATTCCCAAAGTTCATGTGACAGTGGTGTTCCAACGATAACTATCCGGAATTGTGTCATGACGATTATCACTTGCGCAATATACAGAACGGCTGGTAATAATGTCTCCTCGGTTCCCATGGGCGGTACAAGCCATTATGGCTTTAATTGACTAACACCAACTGTTTGTACCCGCTTTTTAGTTTTGATTGGAGATGGCAATTCCGCAGATTGCAGTCGTTAACTAAGTTTTGTGATAGCTTTAATTCGTGCTATTACTGGGTTGGAAAGTTAACTGTTTCGCTGGAAAAGTTATGAATTTCAAGTATAATTACCGTTTTAAATGGATTATTGGAGGTTGGAGCGGAAATTGGATGACACTTTTCACCTTAAGTTTTCAATTAAAGTCTCGTCTAAGCTTATGTTAATTAAATATCCATCTACGGTTTTTTTATGGTACAGGCATAGACTCCTTGGTGAAAACCATATAAGACGGCCATAACCGATGGAAACCGTTGTCGACATCGACTCAAGCGCAGCAAGTATCTCTCCTTGAATGTTCAAAGAAATCTGTCGTCTCGAACACGCGACGTTTTCTCGTTAGAAACATGTCGTATGTAGGTGAATACATACTATTTGATGTATAGCTCTTTACGAATAGATGAATGAGTGTAATTAGCACTTCCTGTAATTTCAAAGTCTAGTTCATAATTTCCTTAAATTATGTGTGTAAAACAGCAGTAAAATATTATGTGAAGTTAATGTTAGTGCGTCGTGCGTGGGTTAGGATATGTTCACTTGACTTTGACATTTAAAAGTAACGGTTATTTGTATGAAAACAAGATGCAAAATAGACAGCGAATGAAGAAGGTAATTTAGAAATTCGTCCAGATCAGAGTTATAAAACCACCGTTTTCGCTCCCAACTATTGTTTTTCTAGTTATGAATTTAATCGAGACCGACATCATTCATCAACATCAAAAAATTTAGCTAGGCACTATCTCTTTTTTCCAACTATGGACTAGGTGTTTATAATTTTACAGATCGAGCACTCCAAAACAAATATAGCTGACGTGGCTCAAAGGGCATGCCTAGTGCCTACAGAGTGTGAGCCTGGTTTATCATCCGCATCCAATTTTCATATTATAAACGTTGGTACATTGGTGTACATGAGTATACATATACATGGATAGCCTATTAGCAGCATAAACATTACTTACTAAACTGGAATGAATCTTTTTCAGACAATGATGAAAATAAAAAAGACGAGAGTGATGACGTTGTCATTACTAACACATGTGATGGTAGACAAAAGAAATCGCAGACGATAGATTATTTTTTTGAAGTGGCACCAAGACCGTAGAGCTTGGCACAAGCAAAGAGAGGCCTATTCCCGGCAGTGGGTGAAATCGGGCTGTGGAAGATGATGATCTTGGCACCAAAAATGAAAAAGAAGAAACTGTAATCGTCAACCCGTGGCACGAGCCGCTAGAGATGGTGCATCATAAATTTCGTCTAATTCTGACGCGGAGATTAAGCGACGCGTCACATACAAATTTAAATGTATGATATGAAGAAGCTATGCAAGATTCCAACTACTGATCATTCCAAACATGCCACCACAAGGATTAAATACTATGATAAGAAATTGTAAGGATAGCAGCCTCGTATACAAGATTACAAGGACAATAACAGAAAGTGAAAAAGTAAATAAATACTTTTATAACAATGACAATCATTAGCTGATCATTAGTGAATGTGATTCTATTTACTTAAATTACTTCTGTGTACTCATTAGATTAATGATTTTACATGATTTTCTCATCATTTACTGCACTATAAATATTGGACATTATTTGAAATTCGACATCAGTTGGTCTACCAACACTTAACTGTTGCTTACTCTAGTACCTATTTCTTATTTTCGTCTTTGCTACAAAGATGAAAAACATTAGTGATTTCAGTGAAGTATTTTTCACACCCATGGAAGAGAACATGGAACTATTCAACAGTGAATTCGATGTGGAACTGTGTAAAGTTGGTGAGAAAAGTGAACTGTTCGATTCATCATATGATGATGACTTGTACAATCTCTGTGCGATGGTTGAAACACAGTTAAAGTAAGTATAGTAAACGTAAGTTTCAATCATAATTTATTCTTTATAATGTGCGTGCCACCATTATTTTCATAGAAAGGATTTTATAACCGGCTTATTTCCGCACACATCCTAAAAAATATCTTAGTGACATTTGTATTTTTTTCTTGACTTCTACGAGTAGTTTGTTTTGTTGTGAATTATTAATTAATTTAAAATGGCTATGTTTGGTTTTAAAGTTGTAATTGAGACAAACAGTTGAGTTTATCCACTATACTTACCGTGTTACACATAAGCCCATGATGTCCACAAACCATTACTTACACATATTGTTTTATATTATTTTTAATAAAATTAAAAATTTTAACAGTCAACCACTACAACTTGGAAGAGGAATAAAGCGGACGAGCAACGAAGAACCCAGAACGGTCATCAAAAAACCAAGAACTGAAGAAGAAGAAGCGTCTACCTCTGCAGGGACCAGTGGCGGTAACGAGGGTCAAGTGGAATCTCTGGCGCGTCAAGCACTTAATGAGACAAGGTATTTAGCTAATCATTTTAGAAGTAATGTTTACAAATCTTTTAAATTCACATAATTCTTTATCAAATGTTAGTGTTGTTGAATCTGCTTTTGGAAACAGAATTTTCACTTTTAAAATCAAAAGTAGAGTAGATCATTTAACACCGTTACATTTTAAAACTCCTGAACTATTTTAAAATTCTACGAAAGATGATATTTTAGTTTTATTACAAGAGTGTTCACACAATTTTTAAAGTAAATTTCATACTGCATGTCGATTTTTTTGTTCAACAAACTAAAGATATTCATAATACGTTTTGATTTTCAAACATTCAACCATATTATTTGTCAAGGAGATGACTTATATATTTTCTTTTCATTTTTAAATGATACAATTACTAGTATAATTAGGGAATTTGAAAAAAGATATCGAATGGAGTCTAAAAAAAATAAAATCTATAGACATGAATGTCAATAAATTCAACCCCCAGCGCGGTATAAAGATCTTCCCCTGTGATATAAAAGTAAAAAACGAAGATTGTTTTTGTTTTAAATGGGCATTACTCTCAACGTTATATCTCGTAAACAAAAACCAGGATCGGGTATTATTGTATGCAATTAAACCAAAATTTGATGGTATTTGTTTTCCTATTAAAATTCAGACATAGCAAAAGTAGAGAAATTAAACGATATTAGTATTAATGTTTTCGGGTTACAATATGTATAATTAGTTTTTTTTTCAGGGTTCTTCGGATCATAGCTTGGATCAAGTACTGCCAAACCTGCCAGTGTCTTGGGTACATAACAAGGTACCAGCATTGAGGAGGAGTTTTTCGGTGCCCTATTTTAATTTATTTAATAGTTTTTACTAATAAAGTACATAAAAAATAATAAAAAGCCTTTTAATTCCTAAAAACATGCTACAATTTTAAGCGTACTTTACAATTTTACTTAAAAACTAAATAAATATAAATATAGCTAGTGCACAATGTTGCCTATTTGTTTATAATATAGGGTCTAACTATTCATACACGAAATATTTTCAGGGAATCATCTAACGGCTATAACAAAGCCATATTAAGGGATTTTTTTTTCTGTGTATATTCTTTTATCAAAAATAAATAATTTAATATTACTTGACCCACAAAATAAATACTAGCTCCTTATTTTTAAGCATCTATTACGCTAGTGTTATGTGTTTTTTGTCCAACTAGCAACTTCATTGTTAATTTAGTTATTCCAACACTGTTTTAAGCTTTCACGGTTTACAACTAAACTTATACAGGGTGTTTTTTTTTAACGTGGGCAATACACTAGGGGCGTGTAGTACTTACGAAAATAAGCAACTTTTACTACGGGACCAACCATGAAATCGTGAAAACAATATCATCTGCTCCACACATTATTGGTCGCGTAACTCGAAAAAATGTAGGCAACAGCAGATTTTTTAAATCATATTTCATAGTTAGCCCCATAGTAAGAGTTGCTCATATTTATGAGTACTTCACTCCCTTGAAGTGTTGCCCACGTTTAACCAAACACCCTAGATAAACAAAACAAAAAAAAAATGAACAGTTACGGATGATATCCCGTAAGTGACAATATAACTTTAATTTAGTTATTGTTCAATTAGGAACTCCTCTCAGGTGAAGGCCTCTTCCAAGGATTGCCATGCCTCTCGGTCTTGGGCTATCTATTTCCATTGCGGCCCAGCTATTTTTCTTATATCATCCTCCCATCGCGCATGGGGTCTACCTTTATGACGTTTGCCCGGTGATCCCTGCCATGATGTCACAGTATTAGTCCATCCGTTATCTTTGAGTCGCTCTACATGTCCAGTTCATTTCCATTTTAATCTTTGTGCATGCTTTAGAGCAGGGTCGATATCGACCCGTTGGGGTCGAAACCGGTTTTCCAGGGGTCGACATAAAAGATAATTTAGGGGGTCGACGAGGTCTAAAAATCGACCCCCATTAAACTACCTAACTCAAGTTCTTATTTGAAACTTGCAAGATACTGTACAAGTTGTAATTTTAATGTTTTTTTTTTAATAATTAAGTATTTTTACGTAATTTGTATTAATAAATTATTAATATTTATGTATATTTATTTTGTTAAATTTTGTTGAGAAAATGATGTCAAGTTTACTTACTTAACCAAAGGCAAAGTTTTTAAATTGGTTAGTATTTTGTATCAATACGAAAAAAACTTGAGATAGGATTTTTAAAGTAACTTGGCTGTTGGTGCGGGCAAAGTGAAATTGGGTTTTTCCATCAGGAATTCCTCAGTAGCAGCCACGGAGTCTGGATTTGTGCCCGTTGATGACAATAGTATCGCCCCCAGTTACATGGAAATTAAACATAACTGGCGAAATGTGAGTGTACTATTAGGTAACACCTCTGCCTAACCGTTCGGTAATTACAGGTAAGATGTTCTAATAAATTATTAAACAAGAGTCTGCATACTTGCTGAGACATGCAATTAATTTATTAATTTTTCCTTTAAAAGAAAAGTCCTTTGACAACCCTACGCGAGACAGCCATTTACAACACCGCCTCCAAAGACTCTTATTACAAACCAATAAGATTCAAGTTTGTATCAACACACCTGTTAATATTTATCAATCATAGTGACACAAGTGTTTTGTTGAACAATACACTATAGTTAGTGTGCCCGTTACCTGTTTTTTTAAACAAGTGTAGAACCAGCTGTGTATCAAATGGATGGCTTAAAATAACATTGAATATAAATAATGCTACCTGTCTAAGTGGTTTAGATTCTTTTGGAAAAAAATTGATATATCTTTTTTCATACTAGCTACTCGTATTTAACTGGTGGAAGAGGCTCTCCTTCCTAATCTTTATTTATTTAATACTTTAAGCACACACAATGTGCGCGGAGGCACTACGTCGGGAGGAAACTCCGCTGCCGCGGCAAATTGCTGCTCAGCGGACAGACCTCCGGCGTGATCTCATGGCGACATGGAGAGAGCGACTGTCGCAACCCCGTGCAGGGCACGCCACCATAGTGGCGATAAGTCCCCTCTTTTAGGAGTGGCTAGAGAGGCGCCCCGGCGCCCTCACCTACCGCCTGACGCAGGTCCTCACCGGACACGGTTGTTTCGGGAGGTTCCTGCACCGAATCGGGCGGGAGGAAACGCCCGGGTGTTTCCACTGCGAGGATCGTCCGGAGGACACGGTGGAGCACACCGTGGAGGTCTGCCCCGCTTGGGCGGAGCACCGCCGTGTCCTCGTAGCGGCGATTGGCGGCGGCGATCTCTCGCGTCCGGCCTTGGTTCAAGCCATGGTCCGGAGCGAGAGGGAATGGGAAGCCGTCACCTCCTTCTCCGAAGCAGTCATGCTAGTGAAGGAGGTGGCGGGACGTGAGAGGGAAAGAACCTCACGTCCCAGTCGCCGCGGGAGACGCCCTGGGCGTCGGGGGTCACGTGGTGGCTCCCGGCCACCGTAGGCGCGTGCCTGTGGACGGCGAGTTATGGGCCAGCTCGCCGTCCGGCCGTCTTATGACGACAGGCCGTGTCGACGGCGCGTTCGTGTTCCACGTGCGCCTCAAAGAGATGTCAGCAAATAAGTAGGGGTCCGCAAGGGCCGATGCCTGCCAGGGCTGCGGGACTGTTCGAAAGAGATACCGTGGCCCTGGAACACAAAGGGCAAAGAAGGAACATGGATGGGTTTTAGTCAGTACAAGTCTGACACTCCCTTCCGCTCCGCCCAGAGTGGGGGGGGTCATTTGATGATTTCCCATCCGGAAAAAAAAAAAAAAAAAAGCACACACAATGTACAGAGGCAGACTTAGAGAGATGCCAATGGCATTCTCTGCCAGTCAACCTTTGGGTGATGCAGAGACAAACTGTGTTAGGCGCAATTGAGAAAATTGTGGATTTAATGTAAAGATAATAAACTATCTATCTTTCACATCAGTTTTAGATTTTCCATTTGATGACTATTCAAGACCTGACAAAAAAGCTTCGAAATAGCCTCGCGAATCTTCAGACTAACTCGGAAACAAACTTCCTTTTTTAATAAATTGGATTCAAAATCATAATCTTCTGGCAACTTTCTTCAAACAAAGGTACAAATATAATTCTTCTAATTTTTAGAACCAATCTCGTTAGCACGCCATCTCGATTTTCTAATAAACCGTTTAATTTCATTAAGGCGGCTTTATAGCCGTCAAAGCGTCGCCTAACGCATAAATCTATCACGTTCAAGTAAAGTAAAATCGAAGAAAATTTTGATTACCGCAAATTGGTTCCACTCCCAATTCATTTCACTTTTTGACAGCGAAAATGAAGAACCGTGAAATATGATTAAACTTAATTATAAATAAACACCGAACTTGTATTTAATTTCGATTCCAAATGCTAATAGATAGTCAAATTACATAGTATTCATAGCATCATGTACCTATTTGTAATTATGGGTAATCAGTAATCACAAAAACATGGTGTGTAGAAAGCCATATTCAATTATTACTTACACACATATATTGAACTTTCCACTTTTACTATGCCGTAACCTTAACAGTCACGTAGCTTTTTATGTATTCGGGGATAAAATTGATTTTCAAGTACGTTAAACCGTTGGTCCCGGCTGTTATTTGTAGATCTTTGACATTACAGTTACAGGTACTCAAAAGCCTGACATACGAATTGACCAAGGGATTCTTGGTAAGATTGAATGTCAAACTTTCAGGCTGGATAATAAGATATCCTTCCTGTTACCCAATATCTTGGTTGTGAAGGTAAGATAGGCAGTCGCTCCGTGGAAAATACTGGTATTTAGCTGCATACGGTTCAACTGGAAGCCGACCAAATATTGTTGGGAAAAAGATAGCAAGTTTTTGATACGGAAAGAAAAATTCGAGTGCGAGCAGGGTTTGAACCTGCGACATTCCGATTCTGTACACCGGACGTCTTAACCAATTAGACCATCGCACCCTGCTCGCACTCGAATTTTTCTTTCCATATCAAAAACAGCTGTAGTTCCCTACCCAGGGTATGCGTATAAAAAAATATTTAAAAAAAGATAGGTAGTTGATGACTAGCAACAAACAATCGGAACCATCCTTAGATTTTGGTCTGATTAGTGAATGTTTTTTTTTTTGTTAAGTTAATGACTCCAGAACGATGTATTATCGAATCATCAATTATCAAAGTGGGGGTCATAGAATAACTTATGAAGGTTTTTTTTGCCTAGTTAAAAATATCAGCTAGATGGCAAACCCGAAAGAATTAGAATACAAAATATGAGAGTTAGTACTGAAATTATAAATTTCAACTGTGAAGTTTTATACCTTTTCTGTTGCTCACAATTCGGGTATTTGTTTACTTCTCACAAATCTGCCACATCATTCTAAAGTACAGAAAATTCTCATTAACACATCATTAATAACTGCTTGTCACCTAATGACGAGTCAACTTGTCAACGGTTAATTTTTCCGCGAAAGTCTTGACACTGAGCCGTAAGCGGGTAAGTTAACGGTCGTAGGCAAAGGGCCAACTTGGTCGGTCGCACCCTTAACATCATTGTGTGGAAGAATTTACTAATCTTAACAGTTTTGACGTACCTACACTAGAAACTTTAAGTAAGATACGGTTAAACGGTTGTTTGGGGACGATGGCACAACTTTTCCCATCTGGCCCATGTAGAGACGGGGGACGCATGGGGACAAATGGGAACAAGTCAGAACAAAACAAAGACTTTAAAATGGAAAAAAAAAAATAGATAGACAAGAGGACTCTTTATTTATTTTAACATGATTTCAATTATCATAATTATAAGGCTATTATTGAGTACAATAATTAAAAAAAAATACCTATTGTATTTTTTTTTTAATTATTGTACTCAATATTTGTTGCAGAATTAATTGTTTATTCTTCGTACCATTTGCTTTCAGCTATAGGAATCCAAGGTGTTATTTTCTACATCATAGAAAACATTGAAATGTCTGGCCATGATACCAGACAGAGTGAAACTGCATGCATAAAACATGAAAAATATATAATTTCTAAACGCATCGACTGATGCAATTAGAGTCGAACGATCCATGATTATTCTGTAGTTTTTTTTAATTAATAATTATTGTTTATGCATATGCGTGATATTATAAGGCAATTAGTAAGTGTTTAAAAGGCTGGTTTTTTTTTAATTATTGCCGTACCGTTTTATCCAATAAAAATGAAATCAGATGAATTTAGTCCGGTCTTTTTAAAATTCCCACATCAATAACAGTTAATCTCTTTCTTTCACTTACCAACCTAAAACATTACCCTCCTTTTGAGCTCAGCCGCAGTCGGGTAAATTAAAACCATACATAATTCTCACTTCTCTTATGTACATAATATAAGATCAGAAATAGATATTATAATTACCGTACACTTAAAGAATCGTTTCCCTAAGCCTCTCTAGTCCTATCATATAACATATCCTTGATTTTCCACTTTCATTTTCTTCAGGTATCAAGAGGTTAGCTTTCATTAAGTTTAAGTTACTTAACATAACACCTGCGTAGGTCAAAAGTTAAAAGCGCTGACATTAAGTATGAATTATAACTGTTCATACAGCAACTAGGTCATAATCATTAAGATTATTTCAAGAAGTACTTATTTTACAACAACTGCGAAATAAAAAAATAAAACCACATAATTTTTATTATTCTGCGTCGTTGGTCTAGTGGTCGCAAGCGCGACTGATGAGCATGAGGTCCTGGGTTCGATACCCAAGTCGGGCTAAGTGCATTTGGGTTTTTCCATCAGGAATTTCTCAGTAGCAGCCACGGAGTCTGGATTTGTGCCCGTTTGATGGCAATAGGTTCGCCCCCTATTACAATGGGCTTAAACATAACTGGCGAAATGTGGGTGTACTGTTAGGTACACCTCTACCTAACCCTTCGGCGATAACAGGCGTGATGTTATGTTATGTAATTTTTATTATTCCAAAACCTACATACTATCTAGACGGCAACCTACTTATAATGTGACCCTAAGTAGACCTAACTAAGTTAAACATAAATAAGTCAAGAGATATTTCTTTATTAAAAAGTAAAGTCAATGTTGATATCACAGTAGTTTTGCCCATACAGGTCTAAAGCCGACAACCGGTCGTACTTATTTCTCCAACACTAGGTCAGAGCATGCCCGAAAATGTAATGCTTGATGATGAATATATCAACGTGGTAGTGTAGGCGGGACATGCAAAAGAACCAACGAACGACTTTTAAACGCAATCCATTGCGCTGAATATTAAAGAAGAGTGTTATCTAAACCTCAGCGAGTAGTAAATGAAATGGAAACGCTAGGTGAATTCGTTTTTACTTTCGCGGTAGAAGCTCAAGTGCCACTTAAAAAGCAGTGTTTCGACTTCACTGTACCACTTTGGCGAACAAGTGAATACATTAAATACACACGAGTGGACAATTTCGTGCTCATTACCTTGACTCGTATTTGAAAAGGAAAATCTCGCAGTTTTCTTACTTAATGACGAAATCGTTGACAGTTGAGAATAATAATTTACTAAACTAGGGAATGATCAAGTGATGGAAAAAATAAAAGTAATGGAGTGAATCTATAATGGAGTTCTTATTGATGCGGTATTTGAACTTGACACAGCTTAGCGCGTTATAGTCCATCAAGCAGAACAAATGTGCGAAGCCAGAACATTCACCTTAACCAAGTAAAAAGCCATCCCCGTGCAGGACACGCCACCATAGTGGCGATAAGTCCCCTCTTTGAGGAGTGGCTAGAGAGGCGCCACGGCGCCCTCACCTACCACCTGACGCAGGTCCTCACCGGACACGGTTGTTTCGGGAGGTTCCTGCACCGAATCGGGCGGGAGGAAACGCCCGGGTGTTTCCACTGCGAGGATCGTCCGGAGGACACGGTGGAGCACACCGTGGAGGTCTGCCCCGCTTGGGCGGAGCACCGCCGTGTCCTCGTAGCGGCGATTGGCGGCGGCGATCTCTCGCGTCAGGCCTTGGTTCAAGCCATGGTCCGGAGCGAGAGGGAATGGGAAGCCGTCACCTCCTTCTGCGAAGCAGTCATGCTAGTGAAGGAGGTGGCGGGACGTGAGAGAGAAAGAACCTCACGTCCCAGTCGCCGCGGGAGACGCCCTGGGCGTTGGGGGTCACGTGGTGGCTCCCGGCCACCGTAGGCGCGGGCCTGTGGACGGCGAGTTATGAGCCAGCTCGCCGTCCGGCCGTCTTATGACGACAGGCCGTGCCGACGGCGCGGTCGTGTTCCACGCGCGCCTCAAAGAGATGTCAGCAAATAAGTAGGGGTCCGCAAGGGCCGATGCCTGCCAGGGCTGCGGGACTGTTCGAAAGAGATACCGTGGCCCTGGAACACAAAGGGCAAAGAAGAAACATGGATGGGTTTTAGTCAGTACAAGTCTGACACTCCCTTCCGCTCCGCCCAGAGTGGGGGGGGTCATTTGATGATTTCCCATCCGGAACAAAAAAAAAAAAAGTAAAAAGCCATGTATACATTCGCATAACTAACGACAGTCTAGCTCCATCTTTACCTATCAGAGATAATCACCGCGAACGTGAACAATCCTTACATTTCCCATGCTCTCTCGACTTTCTTAGCTTACATGTAAAGTCAATACAGCATACTAACGAAGACGCGAGGTCACATCGCCGTGACGTTTCAATCTCCCGTCCCGCATAAGGTTAAGACTGACAAGATGAATGTGACGACTCACCCAATCACGAGAAAGTAGGTTGTAAAACAGGAAAATATTACAAGCAATATTAACTCATCGAGGAGCCGGTAACAAACAATTTAATTTAAGAATCCTCGGACCAATGTCGTAAAAAGATTTTCCAAAAAGCTTCGCACTTAAAACGCAAATGTTAATATTTGTAACAAGGTCTCTGGGACATCGCGTAAGGCGCATAATTTCCATACAAATTACGGTCACTTTCGAAATTGTGCATTGAAATTCGGTTGAGCTGACGATTTTAAAACACCATTGTGTTTGGTGCACGATGTTTGGGCCCTCAAAAAGCTTGGTGTTTGAAGTACAAACTGATGTGGGTCGCGAAAACACTATTAAATAAAGAAGCAAAATAAAAATTGATCCTCTAAATGACAAATAATATTCCAATGAACTTTAAACTATGTACAACAGTCAATTGTGGAAACAACAAAGATGGAAGAGACGTACAGAAAATTTCAATAAACAATCATTGAATGGCATGCTCTTAGAATGACAATGTTCTATCACAAGAAGAAATGTAGTAGGTTCCAAAGTCTAATAACACAAGTCTGCGGCGAGACAGGAATTTTATTACAAAACTCAGAAGAACAAGAGAAATATAATAAGACCATTGTAGTTGCATCACCTTCATTCAGTCACGATTCCATCTGGGCTGCCACTTACTGGCATTAATATGGAATTATGTTGAAGAACAAACCACAAGCCGGTTTTGACATAAGACAATGTTCTATTAAAAATAAGATTGATTTTGTTGCCATAAAGAAGGTAATATTTTAAATGGATATGAAATTTTGATGTTTGTGTGAAATTTTTAAATGAAAACAGTCAAGCTGTACTGTACTATTTTAATCATGAGAAACTCATTGCGATTGGATCAGTTCTGATAGACATGTCATTTGAATCTTAAATAGTCAATTATATGTAACACCGTGAAATGGAATAAGATCTCATAGTAACTATGAGATCTTATTCCATTTCGTTATTTACAATTGCTGTTGTAAATGGTAAATAAAAACAGTGGCTTCTTAAACCTTTGTAAGCAAAAACGGTACATGTACTCGTAGATATAACTGCACAGTAGAAAGCTTGACGGATCCAATAATTACCCGAACAAATTAATACTATAAACGTTACTTTATTAAAAGTTAAAAGATTACCTGTCCCAGCTTTTAGTAAACATTTTAATAACTGTTAGATTATTGTGTGTGATAATCAAATATTTGGTTTTAAGGCATAATATGAATTCTAGTTTACATTTATTATATCGTTTCAAATATCAATCAATTAAAGGATTAAGGCATACAAAATGAGATCACTCCAATATTTCAATAACTATGCAGTTAACCTGAATGACGTCATTTGGGACAACTTTAGAAAAGCTTGCTCACCGTTGTAGTCATCAAGAACAAAGGTATCTACCATAATTATAAATCTGTTTGAAACACCATATTTTGTTCATAATGTCATGTCAAACCAGTGTGGAATATAAATAAGCACTTTAATATTAGCTGACCCGAGAACCGAGCAAAAGTCAAGGATAAAGCCTTAAAAGTAAAAGATATAATGTATGGAAATGTCAGTAGTATTAGTTATCTTTCATCGTTTGTCTTTGGTCAGAGCCGCGAGGCAAACAGGGTAATTTTGAAGTCAAAATAATAATTCTAAATAAAACATAACATAACATCACGCCTGTTTCCCCGAAGGGTTAGGCGGAGGTGTACCTAAAAGTACATCCACATTTTGCCAGTTATGTTTAAATCCCATGTACTAGGGGCTAGCCAATTGCCATCAAACGGGTAGGAATCCAGACTCCGTGGCTGCTACTGAGAAATTCCTAAAGGAAAATTAATAATTCTAAATATTTGGAAGTTTAATGATGTCTGGTAACTAAATTAGCAAGAAGTAAGAATCGCTTATTAACTAAACAAAATAAAAAAATAGTCCAAAGACTTCTAACGACGACGGAGGTAAAGCGACAAAATAGGCTATCAGCGCCAAAAATCAAAATGACGATCGAAACTTAGATAATTTTAATTACACGTTATAGATAAACACTGCCTAGGAAGTAAACAAGGTTGCTATAGTAACGGATGTTATGAATACCCACATATTAGTAACACATTTATTTGTCGAAACTTCCTTTGTGCGTAGATAGATAAAGGAATACATTAGTGCAATATTCACATTCATATCAGATATTTCGACCATTAAAACAAAACAAGAATCATTATTTTAAGTGGTGTTCTAAATGTTGACACATTAATGTTAGCAATATCTCACATCACATCCTCAAGATTTGACTGCATAGATACTAACTAAGCACAGTGTTAATGTTCCATAACATCAATATTGACTGTTCAACTCGGTTTAAATGTTAAGATCGAGTTCAGTTAAGTTAAAACTGTATAGAAATCCAGCAAGTACCTACAGATAATGTAATAAGAACCATAAAGTAATAAAAGATGTTGGTTACTACCAAGCAGTCATTAAAACGTACTCAAAGGTACCAGGCATACATAAAATCACAGAGATGCACTCTCAATTTCCTATAGAAAACGTGGAAGAGAGCGGAAGGAAAGTGAATGATGGTGTGAAATTAATATGGGCTGTCACAAACACGATCATTTTATGATACGGATTTGAGCGGAAAAATGTAAAATCAAATTCAATGAGTAAATAGCCTGTTTAAGGACATTTCGAAACGCCAAGTTGACGCTTCCCGTGAACAAAGGGCTGGCTTTTACTTTGGCTAGAGGCTAAGTGTTGCCATACAACGTGGCAACGCCGCCAGTCTCTTGGGCACATTAGCAGCTGACAGTGTTGAGGAGAAGTTTTTTTGATGCCCTTTAATAGTTTGTTGTTAGTTTATTTATTTTAGGTTATTTAATAGTTTTTAATTAATAATGTATATGAGTAAATTGCGCGGTTTTAATATATATCTTGGGTAGACAATTGATGGTACATCAGGTCAACAGCTGAACTCTTTTATTTTGATGTTGTAGTAGATAGATCTAATAGTAGGAGGTGATTCCCTTAAAAAAGAGCTGAGCTGGATACTTCAAATCGAAATCAATGAACACGATATCTGTTGCTAAATTTGAAACTTTGCTGATTTTAAGAAGGCCAATACACCGATTTTGCGACCTGTGGTAAGTAAGATATGGAATAAAAATAATACACAAATGAACAAAACCAAAAGGCAAAACAACAGTAGTAAGTAAAGAACCAAGGAGGTCGAGGGACTTTCCTTGATGCGCAATGGTAATAATAATTTTATCGTGATTGGCGATTTTCCTTAACGCTGACCGCAAGAGACTTTTTATGTAACTTCAAGTAAGAATAATTCTGTTTACAAGAAGTTTATTTTATACAATATTGGTAGTAATTTTTTTTTTCTAGTATGTTTTTAATAGACAGATGCCCGCTTTCATCAGCACTTATATTAACGCGCAAATAAAAGAACATTACTGAATTTTTAATGTTGAAAAGTGCAATAATTTTCAGGCGTTCATTAAAAAGGCCAAATCTAGGACATCAATTGGATTTTTTTCACGCGTGAAACTACTGAGTAGAACAATCTTGACATTAAAACTCTTCATTTATTACAATAATTCGATGTAATTGTGTTGATAACCACTTCATTCAAGGCGATTCACACGTTTAGGGCCTTTGTCAAACAAACAATTGAAAGTGAATATTTTTAACGACCACATTTTTAACAGACAATGACATTTATTTGTGTAGTTCCATCATTAGAGACAATAATCTTAAATTATGTAAGTCTTGTCACTGAAATCTTGGGAATCACAAATTATGTGCGTGAACTTTACATCAAACTATTGTTTGATTTAGCACTTAAGTAACGTTTACAGATAACGCAGGGTAACACAGAATTTGATAATATTTTAACGGTTACTAAAGCAGTTCTATAGAAAGTAAGATGTCCCAGTAAGGTCTTCATTTGCGTTTAGATTATTAAAGTGTAAAATAATTTCAAATTCTTACTTTTAGAAAAGTACCGAAACAATAATCAAGCCATTAGTTCCATCGGAAAGCAATTTAAAATTCGTATTGCACTACTTAAGACCCGTTCGATATTAAAAAAAAGCTGGTGCCGAAACTACTCCGTGACATGGAATATAAAAAATTCTATATTTGGAGGCGATTGCTGCATTCGCGCCAATAGGAGAAGTGAATGCGGTGCTGCGAGGTTGTGGCGAGGTCGTCACGAGGGCCGACGGACTGCACACCGGACTGATTTTAAACTTTTATAGAGCTCTAGAGCTCACGACTTGTCAGGTCCTGTTGTACCGACTACCGGGACCTTGACTGCGCTAAGTGGTCGTCGATATTACTCATTCTGTTTACAGCATTAATTTAATTGGACTTGAGAACTAGATCATGATTGATTTCAGTTTAAATTAAAGATGATCGTGATAAGAAATGTTATTAGACTTAATTGGAAACTGAAGGTTTGTAGGCCGAGCAAAAGTTTTTCACCCACTTCTCTAACACGCAACCTAATAAATCTGTTTTAGATGAATTTATTACGAATGATATAATTCGTTTTGGATTCTTAACCACTAATTACTATAAATTATACTACACCAAACCTATATTTATTAAATAACAGACTTTATTAGCACCTATGCATCAATCATTTGTAGTACGTCTTCACACGTCTTAAACGCGATGATACATATACACACATTTACATCCATTTTAAGATTCAAGCATTTTCTTCCAGAATGTTGAATCAGAGAAACAAAACAAGAATAATGCAAGGACTTCAAACTTTTCCATTCTCAAAGATAAAAACAAGTCATCAAATGAAACCTACTTCAACGTTCGACTGCGTATGCAAAACAATGAAAAGTCTCCTTGTCCCAATTGCATGGCCCTTTGCGTAGTGGGCGGTAGACCGGGCCGCCTTGTACGACCGCTCTAGATGTCTACTTGGACATCCTAACGAGACCAGTTAATTTTTATTGTAATTAAAAGTAGATTTACTGCGACCTTTCAAGGCAAAAAACAGGTTCCGCAGGGTACCATTTTGGGCCCTGTACTAAATATTGTAAATTAAGGTTTACTTAAAATTCGAAAAAAAAAATACTATTTCAATTATGTGCTGGTACAAGAGACAAATATTATACAGGTTCTGATGAAAAACCACGAAACCGTGACTAAATAGAAGTCACTAAGTTAAAGACATGGAATCTAACATTTTTGTAATCATAAAAAGTTTTAGTATGTGTAAATATTTAGTCAGCCTGGTTACACGTTTACCCGAAAGCTTACAATATTTTAAAAGATAAGGGTATACCACTTTAATCTGAAAGTTATGTTGTTGATTATAGTGATGTTCCTACACACAGGTCCTATCTATTAGTCTAAACTTTCACTAGCATTTAGATAGACAAAAAAAATAATTTCGACTTTACGTAAGACGATTAAAATATGGCGATTTTATAGAAAAGAACTTGTTACAACACATAATTTAAAGTAAAACCGTCATTGAATTATATAAGGTAAGGCAAGTTGTAAAAGCCAGCTATAGTACTTTCCCTCAACAGCCTTTTACAACTCGATTAGCTACTGGTACATTAATCTTTTCTTTCACTCCTTATATTTTAGTAATACCTGTCAGAGAACACGTACTTACATACATTAAATTATCTGATTGAGAAGCTTCGCACGTCAAAGAGCAGCTGTTCTTTATCCGTATGATAAAAAGTATCAACTGACGAAATATAAGTGGAAATGCATGGATAGCGTTACTTTTCCGAATAAACATATAAAGTTACAAATACCAATTTAGACGTGCCCACACGTGCCTATTGAACACGAAAACAATAAGAAGTTTATAGTTAAAACGTGACACAAATTAAATAACGAACAAACAAATAAGAAACATAAAACCGACTGCAGCTATGTGTAAACTAACGCAAGTAAACCATATAATATGAAACGAGAGCTATAATTTACGTTCTGAACAGCATACATGGAACTAACAATAGCGGATAGCCGGAAACAGGAAACTGTAAAGTGCGAAGACACGGACACACAGGCGTGCAGTCTGCCAAACTGATTCGTTACTGATCATAGCAGTGTGTGACATAACCCTACGTAATTGTGGGGTAATGATGTTGCATCAAATGCAAGTTGACGTTATATAATTTAGGTAAGTAAATCTAAGATGTAATATGCAGTTACTGCAAGATTTTTTGTCTAACAGGCAGGTAAGTGAAATCTGTGTAATGATAGGTGCTTAAAATGTATCGATTAAATTAACATGAGACGATTAAAAAATATAATTTGTATGTAAATGTATTCGTTGAGAATTTAATCCACTGAAATAACTCTACCATTTTAAGAAATAAAATACAAAGAGTTTGCGAAATAACCTTTTAAGACAATCTAGCTTTTATTTCGAAATAAAACCAGTTTCCTATAAAAAGAGACCTGGAATAACGAGTTTCATTTCAAAAACCGTATTTAGTTCTTTAACGAATGTGACCTCCGAAACTAATGTCATTTTTAATCAGCTTCAATTTTTATTTCATTTTATGCATTATAATTGCATTTAAAACTAAAATGCCTTCAGTGTATATGAAATAAGCGGTGGCATTTTAAAGTGGACTCTTAAAATGTTATAGACAAACGTTCTTGACCTTTTTGCGATCATAAGTTTAAAGGCCACATTCATTTTGTCGAAATAAATCGCGTAGCTACTTATGAAACATAAAAGAAGTTAATTAAGTAACTTAAAGTTTTACAGAAACTTATACTGCATTGGAAGTATTGGCTGAGTGCCATATAGCAATGCCATGCTTAGCCTTGAATTTCTTTTCTTCAAGTTTAAAATTCCTTAGATTTGATAAAGTTTAAAACATGGAGATATCTCATGCTAACATTGTTGTCAAACAAAGGTTAAACCCGCAGAGGTGTTCCCGAAAATGTAAAATGTAAACAACCAAGGTCAGAAAAAAGCTCAAAATGTCTCGAGGGGGGTTCTTATCAGAAGCAGGGTGCTTTTACAACCAGCCCGTGTTTGCACTTTCATAAACATTGGAGACCTTTGTTATGATAACATGTGCCTTGTTTATACACCCTGATAAGTTGTTCAGTGTCATTCTTTACTTAGATACTATGAAGATGCATAGACATGTTAAGCAGGCAGCCTTTTGAATATAAAACTCTTTCTTGTAAACGCTTTTGAATTTAAACGCTGAGGCCTAAACAATTGACAATCGGTTTTAGAACGTTTGTCTATGACTTTGAACTGACTTGCTTTTTGGTACCTTATGACATGTATTTAATACATTTTCGGCCGTCTGGTTCTTCTTTTTTTTTAAATAACTAAGTAACATCTATAGCCTCATATAAGATTGTAAAATGCTTGTTATCATCATAACAATATAACTATATTCGTCTGAACGTTCATAATGGTTTACAATCTTTAGAAAGTTCCAAGACCGCGCTATATATCTAAATGCTTGAATGAGTTTCTATAATTTACTGAGCGTTGTTCTACATTCAAACGTAAAATGTCATGTTTAGAGCTAAATCTTAGTGGTCCGAACAAAAGATACGTAATAAAATATTGTTTTCTTGCTTTTCTTGACAATTTACATCATCATTATCATCCATCTCTTTAGCTTGGAGTTTAATGATCGTTGTCCACAGTTTTGTAAATTAAATTGACACTTGGGTCTTCCATATCCGTCATCTTTCATTCTATAGTCTTGATAATTTCGACACAATGCGATCCTCTTTTCATGCGCTTAATGATTCAGAAGATGATAAAAGATACATTACAACAATTACATTCCTGAACGTCTTGAGTGAGACAAAGCTAACGAACTTAGCAATGAAACTATAATCAGAAAAATTGAAAGCAGTGTTTGGACACTGCTTTTGAGGTCTTTCATTTACGAGAACGTAAGAGAAGTTGGTTGCACGGTATTGCTCTCATTTGCAACTCGTTTTAAAACTTGAATGGCGTCATACGCCGACACTACCGCAGAGTTGCGTAGTACTACACCCAATTTCTGGACGAAATAAGACGTGTCAAAAAACAAAATTGGAACTGTTGATGAAATGCATGATCAAGTTTTTTTATTTTTTATTTGGCGGTAAAATTTCATCAAGACAAGACAGAATCAATAAAAAGTTTATGGATCAATAAAAACTGTTGGAATGAATCGGTTTACTAAATAATCTGTTTTTGCCAACTTTCGCAAAGTTTCAAAGCAGACAAAATAATGACTTACACCGACGATCAGATGGTAGCTGACACAGAATAATTAAACAGATATAAACAAATCGGTCTTCGTCCACTGTTTACTAAAGAGACATCCAAAGCTCGTTTCGAAGGTAAATTTATTCTAAACAGAAGCTTCGGCCACGAGTGCCGCACGTTAAGATGAGTCAGAGACCTTTTCACCAGGCGGCGGCGGCCATTGTTTATTCTGGACGCAAACACGTCCTTTAGTTTTCCCTCACATTTTCGTTGGTAACACTAAAAAAAAGTCTAAACGCTCTTTTTGAATATTCATAACCCCTTTTATGAATTATGAATGTTTTAGAATATATTATAATTTCTCGCTTTTTACTGGACTCGTGACTTTGTATAGAAACTTGTTTCTGTTGAATATTTCATTATTGGTGTTTTCAAATTCTCCGATTCGTTAAGAGCGTTGGAGTTTATTACAACGACGCCAGGAGGCAATCAATCATGCTAAACTTTAGTTTTTATTTGAGAACTTTCCATCATTTCTGAATCTAAAAACTTAACGTTAATGATCTCCTAAAATATGATTGCTAATTTTGAACGAACATGATTCTTACAAGAAAGCTTTCTCCGCCACCGTTAAAGTTATACAATAAGCATAACTGTAAACATCCGTTCTTACCTCTGCTTAGGCAATTCCGTTAAAATTCCGGCACACTGCTTTTAAGATACACTAACACTTATTGGATTTTAGCGAGTCGATCGAGCGTCGGATCCCCGCACCGTTATTCACGTCATATGTGTGTCAAATAACGAGAAAAATTCTCACAATCTCCGTGGGCACTTTTGTAGGGAGCAGTGGAACACAATCACTAGCACAAAGGTTTAACTCACTGGATCACTGTAATGTGGGTGGGTATATTAGGGAGGTTGGTGCAGGGAGTGCACAGTGTGTTGCGCGCGCGGCGTTGCGCGTGGGGTCGTGTTCGCGCGTACTGGGTCAGCGCAAGCGTCGTTCGTGCGCCCGCCTCTCACTCGCGTTGGCGACTGGCGCGAGCCGCCTTCACCTTCGCCGCGCTCGCCCGTTTCGCAACCTCAGCGGTTTCCTTGCAGATATCTTGTTGCATGGCAACTGTTCAAAACGATGTGACGCCGCAATAACAAACTCAATTTCGAACATATCGATTCTTTTTCAATATTTTTTGTGTCTCGACTTCTCGAGTGATATATCCCACTGTCAAGTTGTAACACGCATTGTTGTGGATAGTAAACAGGTTGGGGCGAAATGTAAACAAACAAACTGACATTTGCCTGACGCTTCATAGTAAATTGCTTTGTAAAGCATTTTAGTCATGCACATTCCCACTGAACGGAGCGCCATTTGATCGAATTCATTTTACAGTCGATGAAAGGTGAGTTCAAAACTTGACCGATCTTAAAGAGTCTTGTCCAAGAATCGAACCCGGAACTAGAGAGTGCAGACAGATGCACAGGTCGAACCAAGTCAAACTGGTTGCATTGCTCTTGATCTTAACAAAGAATAGCCTTTCAAAACAAGTATTGGAATACCTAATGGTATTGATAATAAAATTTTACAAGAGAATTGAGCCGAACGTGACCGAAGGAATGGACGTGGACTTTCTATCGATAACGAATTGATTATTGTTACAATTCTATGAAATAGCTTATATCGATATGTGGTGAAACGCTAATGAAATCGATACTGTATGAACAATTTACATTAGTGTCACAATTATTATTGTGATGTATCGGTTTTGTTTCGATTGTGTTCGGTGACGGATAGGCGTTGATATCTTTTGGTCGGCGGGTTGCGCGAGACACTAGTTTGTGTACTTAGTAACCGGAATATGATCACTTTCTATTGTGAATTTTTGGTATGTATAAGTAAGATAACAGTACTTACTAATCAATGATTAGGATTGAGTAAAACTAAAATCTTTTTAATTATTTCCTATATTTAACAGAATGCGTTTCGTATCATTAACACTCTAGTGTTAATGATACGAAACGCATTCTGTATTTCACGGGACGTATTCAACGGGACGTATTCTCTATTTCAATGTGTTATTCGTGTACACTCTTCACGTTTGAATTAAGTTTAGTCTATCCGACATAATATTTTGAACTTCCTCCAACTATTTCTAATAAAGATAGATAATTTTAGTGCACAGTTATTTGAGCCAATATTAGTTTAATGAGCTCTCTTTGCTACCCTGTTTATGGAAATTCAATGACCAAAATACCATAGAAATCTTCTCGTCATCTTAATATCATTACCATAAAGCATCTCTCTTAAACAAACACTACTGTATGTACTGTCTACATCAAATGATTACCCAACATGTCATCAAGTAGGTACTTACGAACTTTCAGTAAACAATGTACAGGCAACGGGTGAAAGAAGTGACACGAAACTAGTACACAGTTGCTATTCTTTTTTTACTTTACATCGTCATCATGGTGCCTAGCCATTTCCCAACTATGTTGGGGTCGGTTTCGGCTAAACAAATGCAATGCTAAATACAGCTAGAGCTAGTGTGCTAGTTTGTCTATTTGTCTTTGATTATTTGATCTAAAACTAACATTATTTTTAAGTGTACTTACTAACTAAATTATGGATCGTTGTGTCTGATGCTTCTGCGGCTTCCAGTCTAGCCGGATGGAGCAGAGTACCAGTATTTTACATGGAGCGACTACCTATCTGACCTCCACAACTCAGTTAGTACTGGGTAATACGATACCCCTTGGTAAGGTAAGACTGGTTGTTAGACTTTCGGACCATTACCTGTAATGACTGTCAAAGATCTACAAATTACAGCCGGGACCAACGGCTTAACATGCTTATCGGAGGCTCGACAGAAAATCGGTATATAATGGATGATAACCCATCCACGGACCAACCTAGGCAAGCGCTACTTAACGTAGAGATCGACCTGAGCGGCTGTTGTTATTTAGCAACGAGCTCCTCAGTCAGTTTTTTTACTATACAAATATCACTGTTAAATTACAGTGATTATTTTTCTCGTTACAAAAAGCCTGTTCTTTAGTTGCTGATATCAAAAGCAAAATAACTGTGAAAAGACTACGAACAAACAGGCTGTCAAAGACAAATAGTTGACATGGAAGTGCAGTCGACTGTAGAAGGTAATAAGACGAAAACTTTTCTGACCTGACATCGGATGTTACATTAGACAGAAAATTATACCTCGGACAGTGGATGGGGTTTAAATAAGTGTTTTATGTAATACATACATACTCGTATATATGTTTTGTTTACTTGTTTTGTTGCGAGCGATTGTAAATGCAGATTGCGATGCAGTAGAATTGTTTTATTATAGAAAATAAGAGAGTTATAAAAGATTTGTAAATAGATAGCTGATTGATATTTTGTAATCATGACGATGAATTACGTTTTTTGATGATTTATTTAGGACTAGCACATCGCCCGTGACTTCTTCCGCAAAAAATGTGATAGTTCGGCTAATATGCATAGTATAAATATAATTTATAGCCTATAGCACCCACGAATAATACAGCTTTTTGCCAGTGAAAGAATTTTTAGAATTGGATCGCTAGTTCCGGAGATTACCCCCTACAAATAAACTTACAAACAAATTTTACCTCTTTATAATATTAGTATAAATGATTTACGTTTTGTAATCATTACAATACGATATTATTATGTACTTTAATATGTTCTATGTATTTATAAAAAAATGTCTCCAGAATTATAATTTTATTCACTTCAGACGTAAAGGATAAATATTTTCCTCTATAACGAACCTACTAAAAATCTACTTAAAATTATTAAAAACATAGGATAAATTACCTGTCTATAAGTACCTACTTTCCTCTTATTTAAGTCCCTACATTGTAACTAAATAGGAAATTCCTTTTAGATACATAAACATTTTATTAATCAAGTAGCTATTTACAAAGTAAAATTATTCTACTTAGAGCCATTTGTATTTAAAATATCCGCAACTGGTTCTTTTATGAGAATATAACTATGTACTTACTTTTGATCAATGTGTTAAACTCTTTATTTCATTACTTTTTAATTTAATGCATTTAAATAGACTAATTCACTAACCTCCTTATTACATAGGACTAATATAACTGGAGTTCACTATTAGGTACACGTCTTCTGAACCCTTCGGGCATTACAGGCTTGATGTAATGTTTATGCGTGATTTCAATAATAAATTTAATCAATTTATTGACGCTGCCAATCTCACAGGTCATTCATCATCTAAAAATTCAGTTCAGTTCGAAATCCGAACCATTCGATGTGTAAATCCGCCATGTTTTACTTTTAACAAATGAAGTCAGTTTCGAATTGGGTGCGTTCACTTGAATGAGGTCGGACTTATTCGTCAAGTGGCGAGTGTGAAACTCGCGAGTGCGCGCGAGTTGGCACTTCCGATTTTATCTATTTTTTCTGTCGTCAACTCGCTCGACCTTGAAAATCTGACGTTAAATACGTCAGATGTACAGTCAGCTACAAAAACTTCTTATAAAATGTGAAAATATAGGTACCCACCTTAAATGTATAAGACATTTTATACGACTTGACTTTAAAATAAAATACGGCGGTAACATGAGAAAGTCAAAAGTAACGTAAAATGTTACAAAAGTAACATTCTGACAACGCTGTATAGCATGCTTGGGTATCATGCGTCGTCGGCCGCATCCCCCTCGCCGTATCCCGAAATCTAAGTAGATACAGTACTTAACCGAATCAGCCAGCGCGGGCAATAGCTAGTTATTTATAGTGATTGGTTTCAATACGTTTTATTTGACTGTACTTTATAATGTGCGAGCGCGTTGACGACAAAAAAAATAGGAAAAATCGGAAGGTGTCAACTCGCGCGCACACGCGAGTTTCACAGTCGCCAGTTGACGTACAAGTCATAATAATATTTTTAATGGATTGCGAAGATAATTGGTTTGAAGGCAATTAATTGGTTGCAAAAGCTGAAGTCTCCAACAGGAGTTGAGAAATATTTGTTGCAACTATTGTCACAATAGGCAAAGTCATAGGTCGACTGTTCAAGTTGACTAGCAACTAGTTCTGAATTACTTTCTAACTGTATTATTACTTGAACAGCCAGTAAACGATAACATTGTAATTGCATTGTTGTTATGCTATCGCAACAGTTGTGTTATTGTGCAGTATGAAAGCACGGAGGTAGCATAATTTAGTACTAATGGAGTATCTGATAACGCCGTATTTAGGTTTATCTGTCCTCGTTTGGTAACCATTGCCCTTCTTATTTCATTTATTACATGAAGTGAAGATGCGGTTGTCTATATGCGGTTTAGAAGACCACGTATGTTTCTACCGGTGTATACAGTCAGACGACGTCGCGGTAGTGGCAAAGCTTAGGACCAAAAAAAAAATAAAATACTGTCAACGACTCGATACGAAGAAAACCTTAACATTTACAGTGAATGGAACGGTTAAGGTAACAGTTTGCGATCGGCCAATTCTTTACCAAGCGTGTAAGTATTGGCGATGGTATCATGAACTGCTATTCAGTAGAATAAAGTGTACATTTCCGGTCCTAAAATGAAAGATGATACTTTAAATATAGCAGTACCAATCTAACTATAACTTACATAAACAGTAGAAAACGCAGTAAAATTATATTTAGATGATTCACAATTATTGAGACATTAGAATCGGAAACGTGATGAAATAATAAACATGATAGTAAAGTAACAACCTCTGATAACACGCCATAGAACTAGTCACGCAAACGCAATTCAGAGAAACCTCGTTACCGGCCAATTATGAGGGTAGATGAATATTATGTTAAATGTACGACTAAGATTTCACTTTATCGTAATCAGTATAGTATTAGTAGTAGTAGGAAAACATCGTGAGGAAATCAAACCAGCATGCCTGAGAGATATTTCTCGACGGCATGTAAAGCCAAGTCAGAGCCAAGGCAAGGTAATAAAGGCAAAGGCAATAATCACACGAAAAGAAGAAGAAGTGTGACATAACTCTCATTCATTAAAGTAAGTTTCCAGAATAAGCAGATGAAAGAGACAGCATAAATCAGATTTTTACACGGAACTAATTCCATTAGATGTCTACCGAAAACCTGGTAGTTGCACTGCAGACCTGTAATGTAGAAGGATTCTTGACTCTGAATTGGCAAGCGCAGGTGGGCAGGGCACATTGCTCGCAGAACGGATGGCCGATGGGGCCGGAAAGTTCTGGAGTGGCGACCGCGAACTGGAAGATGTTGCGTTGGAAGGCCTCCCACTGGGTGGACCGATGACCTGGTAAAGGTTGCATGGATCCGCTGGATGCAAGACGCACGGGACCGGTCAATGTGGCAACGCTTGGGGGAGGCCTATATCCAGTAGTGGACGTCTTTCGGCTGAAATGATGATGATGGCAAGCGCAGCATTAGATTGTTTCCAGCTTTGAAGTTTGAAGCCAGCAGGGCAGATGGGGGCGGTGAAGCACCAGGTGGATTACTGTGAATGAATCATGAACTCTGCTGGCTTCTGGCACTGAGCTAAACTAATTGACATCAGTTTTAAGGTATTCGAGCTATTGACGACGGTAATATCATACATTTTAGGTAATATCGATTGTACTTTTCTATGCTAATTCAGAAGTGCATTATTATACCTCTATTACATAGCTCGCTTACTTTCCTATAACAAGCATTTGACTGCAAAATTCGTCGCGTGATCTATTTGATTTACAACCTCGTTTCCTGAGTGAACTATTTTTCATTGACCTCTGAACTAATTTCAAGTTCAGTCGCTGCGTGATTGAGTTACAAACATTCATTCAAACTTCCGCATTCATGTTGATTTATTTTAATGGAATGTCTGTTTATACATAGCTACGAGTAGTTACCTTTCACATCATTTTTTTGATAGAAAAATGTTTTGGGGTATCCAGTCCATTGTTTAGTAAGCTACGCTAAGCCATTGATGATACAAATTAGTCAGTCCCGTTACCCTGCAAGTCCGCAAGTCAAGTGTAATGATATTATATGACTGCCCCGTAAACATTACTGCTGAGTTCAATTTCTAGGTCAATCAAAGTATCATTGAGGTTTGCCATGAGGAATTCCTTATTTGTAGCCTGGAATCAGGATTTGTGCCCGATCCATGCCATTAGAATCGACTCTTATAAAAATGTGGGTGTATCATTAATACACCACTGCCTTATTCTTCGAGAAAACACAGGTGTGATGTCATGTATTTCTTTAAGCATGTTATGAACTTGACGTTGCTTGGTTTTCAAACTTGACGTCTCACAGCACAATCTCCAAAACTTTAACCTCATCAACCTTAAGCAGTTCAGTTTTCTTAGCTCAAATAATACGCAATTGACTTCAGAACAGTCAATTTGGTAAAAAGCTGAAAAATTAAATAAAGGCGTAACAGAATATAGGCTACATGACAAGTGATAGTGAGTCGTGAGAGATTTGTCGCAGTTTAGTTTTTGTCGTCGCACGTTCCGATTGAAACGAAAATCGTGTCTTATGATAATTAAAAATAGACCTAGCCACTTCCGCGTAGGTATAAAGGTAGCGGTAACTAGAAGTATATGTGAAGGAAATAGGTAGATATAAGGCAGATATTTTAAGAATGTGTGAATGGGATTCTAAGGCACGGCGGTTGAAACTAATGTGCCGGGAACCCAGGAAAACAATCGAGATCTGCATTTTGTTTGTAAATACCTCCTCTTTTATCCGGTTCGAAAACTGCTTCCGACTTTTTAATCCAATCAGTTTCTTTTTAAACCGATCGGATCAATTTTGTATCTCATTGTGGAAGGACTGTCCAAAATAGTGCCTGAAAAGTTCGCGGTCCATTTTTTACATTATCTATTAGTATCATCAAATGTGATACAAACTAAACCTACAGTACCACCAAAATAAAAAAGAACATTAATTTTCCTATTGCTTAGTGTTCGAGTTTTCTCATATTACATGGTTACCGCACAAGCAGAAGAAGAGTTGAATGCCTAAAAACCCACCTTTTCAACCAATGTCTCCTGCCAACGTTGGCCTACAGTGCCGAGACATGGACGCTCCCAAAGGAAACTGTTCACCGAATACAATTTACACAATGGAGCATAGAGAAAACTATGCTCGGCATAACCCTACTAGAGCGAGTGCGTAACCCAAAAATCTGTCGTCGGACAAAAGTCTTCGACGTCGGGGACAGGGACAGGACAGACGCCTAAAGTGGAGTTGGGCAGACGTGGAGATGGCCGATGGAGTAAGGTTCTGATCGAATAGTGACCAAGATTGGGCCCCACAAACCAGGGCCGTCAAAGCGCGTTGGGTTGACGATATCGTCAAGATCGCGGGAAACGGATAAATAAGGGACGCACAGAACAGAGAGGAGTGGCAGACGAAAGGGGAGGCTGAAATAATGATGATGACCGCACGACGCAATACCTCCCAATAAACTCGATGGAAAAATCAGATAATCATCCATTTTCTTTCACATTCTTCCACTTCTAATTCGACATCAACATTTTCATCGATTTCCAATCCATGTAGGCCGCATGTTCTCGTACAATTGCAATATTTCATGTGGTCCGCTACGGTGCGCGGCGGGTACAGACTCAGCCGGTACGTCATTGTGTGTATGTGGGTCGATCGTAACAGACGATAGGCACGAACAGAGCTCGTCAACGCATCCGCCACCGGACGAGCGTTGCTCTTTTGTGTGCGGGTGCGTTGTTTAATACGGCACGGTTTTTTTGTTTTTGGTTTGTTACGAGAGTTAGAAAAATTCCAGGGACCCAAGTCTGCTAATTAAATTGTGCCAAAATGACTGATCGTTGACACCATAATTGGTGATTTTGCCTGTCTTGGTAATATCTTCATCATACAGTATGACCACTTTAAGTGTACAGTTTAAGGTGGCACTGCTTGTCAAGAAAAAATGAATCGATAAGTCAAACTTGGTACCTACATTTATTTTAGTTCCGTGGTTATCCGCCTGCAAAGATAAGTTGGTTGAAGTGTGTTGGTTTTCCGATGGTGTGTCACTGACAAGTCTTTGACCTGACGTAAGCACTATTTTTCGACATTTCTTTTGACCACACTTCATTGTTAATTCAAGGTATTTTTACAAGCTTTTTATTGACTTTGCTTCATTTGTGTGTACAATTCTGCCAAGGTACCAACAATCAAGCGAAAATATTAATTTAGGAGACTACGATTTTTTGTCAAAATGCTAATGGCGTTGTCTTAGTATGATTGAAAATATTCTATCCAGTAAACTTGGCCACCAGGAACTAGGTAGGTAGTTTAAGAATTTGAAATTGGCATAATGAACATAATACAAGACGGGTCTTGCTACCATGCAGGACCAAAGGTAGATCGAGATATTATGCTAAATGCAATACTTTCTTGGAAAACTGGGGACGTGGAAAACAGCAAAACAATACTTGAAACGTGATCGGACTAGGAGACGAGATGCTCCTTGAACAAATCATTGTAGGTACAACACTTAAATCGGTCTAGAGCTCCGAATTTATTTTCATGATGACCCAACAAGTCATCATAGCTGATGCACACCCCTACTACATGGGACTTAAGCACTGTCGAATTGAGGATGTACTAAACTACACGTTTAGTATATTTTAGTAGTATTTAAGGAGATCTAAACACGTGAACTAATATCATTTAATGGCAGGTACAACCGTCGTCTTTGTGTAAGTTATTTCATCACCACTGCTCTCAAAACGGTAAAGGAAAACATCGTGAGGTAATCGGCATGTCCTAGAACCTAAAATTCGAAGACATGTGACATCTACCAACCCACACTGGGCCCGCGTGGTGGATTATAGCCCATTCCCTCTCATAGAGAGGAGCCCTGTGTCCCAGCAGTGGGAACATTATAGGCTGCTGCTATGCTATGCTGTATAACCGTCGTCTGTCTAGCCTTTTCCTGACTATTGGGGTCAGCTTCCAGTCTTACCGGATGCAGCTAAATACCAGTATTTTACATGGAGCGACTGCCAATCGGACCTCCACAACCCTGTTAGTACCTGGTAATACGATACCCCTTTGTAAGACTTTTAGGTCACTGACTACCTGTAACGACTGTCAAAGCTTAACGTGCTTTCCGAGGCACGGAGGAAACGTGTTATGTAATGGGTGGTCACCCATCGACGAATCAACCTAGGCAACCGCGGCATCGACCCGCACGGATGTAGGTTGTGTGTTTTAATTTATTGACTTCCAATACGAGTTTTAATAACGTAAGAGCCACCAACTACGGAATAACGAACGTAAGCAGATTTACGCATGACTTAACAAGCAGTTGTTCAATGAAAACGCACATTATTATAAGTGATGGTCCAAAGCCATTCACTGTCTGACCGCCGATCGGATTCTCAGTCTATTCTCACTTACATAATAACTAAAATATTTTACTTGTTTTGCTTTCCTTACTAACTACAATAGTAGCAGGTAACCAGATTACAAAGACCTGTAGAAGGCAATATCATTTCCAACCCGATTTGGAAATTCTGAATAAAATATCGATAATCTGAGAGGTTTTTGAGTTCTCTCTTAACTGGTCCTTGTGTAGTACTTGCAAAAAAACTTACTTTTTTAGATAGGAACTTACTACTTAATAATAAGTTTTTGTTCCGTTTTAGGTTTTCAGTGACAATTTGATTCAGTTTTTGGTGAAATAGATGTTAGTACTGTAAAAAATGTAACATTCTGTGATATAACAATCGTTCGTTCCGTTTGTAGTTAAATCCATGTCGAACTGAAATAGTTCAATACTATAAGAATTAAATATTTTTTAATTCTTATAGTATTGAACTATTTCAGTTCTAAGTTTGTGAGATGGGAAAATACTTGAAAATTGGGAAAGAAGAGTAAAATAATACTTTTGGTGTTAAAAGCACGGTACCTATAAACAGATATAAAGCGTTAAAATAGGAAGAAAACATAGAAAGAAGAGATTACCCATATCTACATAAAACTATATAAAAAAAAAAAACCCATTTTAAACAAGAATTCTCCCATACACAAAGGAGGTGCCAGTTATTTCTCTTTACCGTAACACCATAAATAATTAAGTAAAGCTCGTCACCGTCGTTCATTTGCTGCCAAGCCGCCAATCTACGGCTAACTGTACTCCATGGGAAATAGCTTCAAACGTAATGGCTAGTGGTGTGTCCCTGCAATGAGCTGTGTTAATGTCAATACGATACTTAAACAGCATACTGTATTGGTCTGAGAAAACTAGCGGAACTGACATCTCATGGGTACTTTATTATAAGTATATTTTCCTGGGTGTGAAGCATAAGCGTAATCAGCCTATTAATGTTCCCACTGCTGGGACGCAGGCCTCCTCTCTATGAGAGGGAATGGGCTATAATCCACCACGCGGGCCCAGTGCGGGTTGGTAGATGTCACATGTCTTCAAATTTTTGGTTCTAGGACATGCCGGTTTTTTCACGATGTTTTCTTTCACCGTTTTGAGAGCAGTGGTGATGAAATAACTTACACAAAGTAATGCGCCTGGCTGGGTTCGAACCCACGACTTACTGCTCGTAAGTCGGGGTCTCCACCACTGGGCCACCGCTGCTCTCTGGGTGTGAAAAGTTATTTTTTTAAGTCTTTGCTGGCTGCAAAAGATGTCCATGTTTCGCTGATCAGCAGCTTCATTGGTTTAGTGCTGAATTTCGTTTTTTCGTAGCTTCAGAAATCATGAGATCTTGATTTTAACAAGACGGTCCCAGACTGCTGCATACAGGTACCATGACGTCTTGAAGCAGTATTGTTTTATTGTCACTTCAGTGTGGGAAAGAGACAGAGCTATAGAGGACGTCTAGCGCCATTTCTTTCCTACTCTGGAATAAGATTAATACAATACTGCCTTAAGACTCGTCAAGTCGTCATGGTGCAGGCCATCTGGACTACTCCGAAAACTCTAGGAAGAAAAATACTAAGCCATTTGGCATGTGCCATGTTGGCCATGTTTTAAATAACGTCTATCGACTGTCTTTGTGGATTCTAAATCCAAATCAATTCAAAGGATGGTACACATGCTGTCCTGGAGACTTCCAAAAAGAACAACAGTCAACTACTTACATCCATCGGCTCCTGTAACCTTCCCACACTATGGCCGCCATTCTTATCGTCATCTCCAATGATTGATCACTCAGAGAGAAGTTTCGTCAATTTCCTGCAGATGTACCAACACTAATAAGCTTCATGTATGAAACGATAAGTAACATCACGAACTCATGCGCAACGACCATTAAAGTATATCCAAAATGGTCGCAATTATCTACCATTTACGTTGAAATAGATCGACAAAATAGAGTCTTTGCATTAACCTAATTTTTGCATACGTAATTTTGTTACGTCAGGGATGAGATAATGATGACTTGCCGAGTAATAATATTCTCGTTAGGTAAGTAAGCAATGATTATTTACATTTGTATTTTTTTTTGTTGCATTTGAAATGTCATCTTCAGAGTTACGTTAGTCATATTTAAATAAAGTGTTTCGTTTATATTTGTAGGTAAAGGAACTTTTGGTGTGGTGCGTGGCAAACATTGTAACTAGTTCCGCCATCTTAATTTTTCAATACACTTTCACAAATATTTACCGACAATGCCCTGTCAATGTCAAAAGACCCCGAATGCTATAACTCTATGATAAAAGTTTACATCAAGACTATTTTTTTTTACAAGACTCATTTAGGATTTAAATAATCATAACGAGCGAATTTTGACACTATTACATACCTATTCAGGCATGGCCATCTTCTTTGTTCTGCCGCTGGTATCCAAAATATGTCTAAAGCAGGCCTTTTTATTCGTTAATAGTAGCCACAACATAGTTGCCACCCACTGTGTTTGCCTCGAAGTCACATTTAACGTTAATATATGCATATTAAATACCAAGCATAGACTGAAGTAGGTGTCATGATAACTCGATGCATAGAGTGGGTGCCACCGACTTGACCATTGCCGTTTGGACAGAGGTCAGTCGCATTCCAGCGTTTGCGGATCTATAAAAACAAATCTGTTCTATGTATGTAGAATCTTGCTGAATTATCTGGCGATTTATTCTAGATAGATCCAATCAGTGTGTATCGTAATTTGAATATAGTGTCTATCTGAATCATTTTATCTTATAACCTCGATATTGATTGATAGGCTAGGATTTTTATGATAGAATAGCACTAAATGCCAGCCTCACTCATGTTAGTAGTTTGATGGCGGCCGTGCGTTTCCAGGTCAAGTACCGAAATTTTTACGTCGGTCTCATTTCAGGATTTTCAAGTGGTGCCTGTCTGGTAGACGCCATCTACGACTAAACAAACCTCTTTTTTCGGGTTCCGTACCTCAGTCGGCAATAACGAAACCCTTATAGAATAATTTTGTTATCCGTCTGGCCGTCTTTTTCTCAGGAACGCGTGGAGGTGACGCGTCAAGTTGAAATTAATAACAAATATTCAAATCTGCTACTCCTTGAAGCAGTGAAAAAAACAACCTTGTAAGTGAACGCGATCAAAATACATGACCGTTTATGTCGTATATTTTACAGTTTCAATTGACAAGGGAATCAAAACCTATATGGTACTTCCCGTTGACCTAAAGTCATGAAATTTGGCAAGAAACAATGTCTTACAGCACATGTAAATTAAACAGTCTGAAAACCGTAAATATGTAGTTTAATAACAAAATACAGACAAGTTTATGCGGAACCAACGGTGCGCGAGTCCAACACGCAATTAGCCGGTTTTTTTTCTCAGTGTCAGTGTCTTTCTACAAGACTTTGACCCTTGTCTCATTAGAACCACGAATAAAATACAGTTGTTTCCAGCTCCAGCATCACCATTCCCCTGCCCTTATTCCAATTTATTCGGGGACAGCGCAGCATGTCCTCCTCATCCGTGCTTCTCTATTACTCGTCATCTCATCGGTGATTCTTTCTAGCCATATCATCCTTCAAACAGTCCAGACCTCGTTTCTTTGGTCTTCCTCTACTCTTAAAGGCATCGACATTCTATCTCCAACAATCAATTGGAAGCCGTTTGCTTTTGAATTTCGATCTATCGTGACGCAATCAAAATACTTAAACAAAAGTTCATTTTCCCGCGGTAACGGTGAAAAAAAAATGTCACGCATTTCATTGTCAACAAATATGAGGTTATTGAAACGAAAGCGTTGAAAATTGCTCACAAAATGGAAGAGCGAACAAGAAAGTCAATGTGAGAGATAAAGGAAACTAAATCGGTATTGTATTATCTGCTACAATACGTTTCTATTATTGTTTGGTTTGGTTCCGTTATCGTTTTGTACCTGGTTAACTGTTTGTCTGATGAAAGTAATGTCTTCCTTACCCGAGACTGTTTCTCGAAACATCTGGAATTGACAATATAACCTACTTTAAGCATCGCGAGAAAAACAGACACGCCTGAGATATATTTCTTGACGGCATGTAAAACCAAGTCAGAGGACCATGGGCGGTATAAAAACTCTGACACCAGGTTAGGCACTAACCACACGATAAAGAAGAATATTAATTTTAGGCGTACAACATCAAGTGTAACGAAATATCAAAAAGAAGCCTTGCCTGTGTGATTTAAAAGTTCGAAATTGTATGAATCTATTGCAGTTTTCTTCAGGGAGCAATGTTAGGACCTATCTACCAACTTTTGAGCGAAGCTAAAAATGACATGTCTCTTCTGTATTCGTAGTGATAGCTATCTTAATGCTGTATTATTATACAGCTTTGTTAACTTTGGATAAAAAATAGTTCTTCAAAGATAAGCCGCGGTTGTCAAGGATGGCCCGTGGATGGGAGACCATTCATTACATACCGAGTTTCCTCCGGCTGTCATTTGTAGATCTTTGATAGTCGTTACAGGTTAGTGGGGTGAAAGTTTGTCAACCAATCTTACCAAGGGGTTGTGGAGCTCCGATATACAGTCGCTTCATGTAAAGTACCTACTGTTGGTATTTAGCTGCATCCAGTCAGACTGGAAGTCGACCCCAATATAGTTCGGAAAAAACTAGGCAGATGATGATACAGCATAGGGATATACAGGGATAATTACAAACTAACTATGAAATAGCATACCTATTCAATCCAAGGCCAATTTTCAGTGACAATAAAAAGGAACTTCGCTTCGTTAGCTTTAATTTCACAAAATCCTCATTTACGTATTGTTTTCAACCCAGCATAGGTACCCATATAATGGTGACAATGAAATTGACTTTGAGGTCCTTAACCCAGATTATCAAATGCTAGCTGTTGCCCGCGACCTTCGTCCACGTGTAATTTTATAGCCTATAACCTTCCTCGATAAATGGGCTATCCAACACTAAAATATTAATAAAAATTATAATCTTAGGACCTACCCTTTTCCTGGTTTACATAAACGAGCTCTGCAAACTCAACTTAAAAAACTCTAAACTAATTGCTTACGCTGATGACACTGTAATCCTGGTTCGTGGCAGTGACTGGAATGAGGCTCGACTTCGGGCAGAGTCAGCCTTGCGAGTTACTATGAGATGGCTCACACAGAATTTGCTCACCCTCAACCTGGATAAAACCAAATTTATCACTTTTAGTCCAAGGAAAGCGTCACAGCCAGCCCCACCCTTCCGTCTGACAGCTCATGCGTGTCATACAATGAGGACTGACACCTGTGGCTGTCCTGAAGTTATGCGCGCGGACTCAATAAAATATCTTGGAGTCTGGGTCGACGGCGCGTTGACATGGAGTGAGCAAATCGATTCGCTGGTCTCTAGGGTAAGAAAATTAATTTTTGTTTTTAAAAATCTAAGGACGTCCGCCAATTCCTCTACTCTGAGAACTGTCTATTTTGCTCTTGCCCATTCCATTTTAACGTACTGTATTTCGGTCTGGGGTGGTGCTGGTAAATGTCTTCTGCTGCGTTTGGAGAGGGCGCAGAGGGCTGTCCTTAAGGTAATGGCCTTCAAACCTTATCGGTTCCCTACCAGCGAACTGTACGCGCTATGGAAGCTACCCACAGTAAGGCACTCTTTTGTGCTAAATACAGTGTTGCGAAAACACTCAAACTTGTCTTTTGATCCAAAGTTTGGAAGACACAAACGTAGAACTGACAGAGTCTGCCCGACATCAAGTGTTAAATTGGAAATTGTCCGCCGGCAGTTCATTTTCTGCAGTCCCGTGCTTTATAATAGAATAAATAAAGTGCTTTCTATTTATCCATGTACTCTCCGGGATTGCAAAAGACTTACTGATCAATGGCTTCATAGTCGCACATACGAAGAATTGGAGAACTTAGTCAAACCGTAAAGATCTTTCTTCCGTAGACATGCACACCAAATACAAATAGCGCGGAGTGTGCTTGTGGGGTTCCACAAGCACACACTCTACACTCACATTCCACAGACACGCACTACACTCACATACAACACTCCCACATGCACATCAATTACTTACATAATATTTAATTTATTTTTTGCCATGTTAATTTTTTACTATTTTAATTGTTTACTATTTTATTTTTTTTACTATTTTAATTGTTTACTATTTTATTTTTTACTATTTTAATGTTTGTATCTGGAACGTTGTCGTCTCCCTCCTGGAGGTGGGCGTTAATAGCTGTGACACAGTTTTTAACTAATGCAGCTATTTCCGTACGCAATTACTTTGTGAAATGTGTTTTTGTTCCAATAAAGATATTTGATTTGATTTGATTTGATTTGATTTTTTAAAACGAACCATTAGTTCCTGACATTACCGCGTTCAACCAAACAAACAAACTCTTCAGCTTTATAATATTAGTATAGATAGTATAGATTGTCCTATCCAGGACTGGATCTGTGTCTTATGAAATTACTGTTTAGTTTTTACTACCTATGAAAAAGTACTCTTGCTCGATTCAAAGCTTTATTTATCACCAGAAACATTTCCTACTTTAAACCCAAATAAATCCTTTTTGCGCAAAATTTTAAAATGAAACGGATTGCTAATTAACAAGTAGGTAAATTAAATTACAGAATCATGTCGGTCGGTACTGAGGTAATTGAGTGTCACCTTAATTAATCACAGTATGCACTGCATGCTAGATTGAGTGCAGTTGCATTGTGCGGGCAAAAGTGCTTTATATTGCCAGATTGAAATAGTAGAAATATTTAAATTAACTTCAAGAGTGTGGCCAGTTAGTATTTAATTTATCATGGACTAATACCAAGTCCATGGTATTTATACATATTACGGCATGTGTATTCAAAGGGCGTACTTTTACGTACCTATTTCATGAATTTATGACTAACGCATACGTTTTCATTCGGGGTCGTTTTTTGTTGCCCTAATTAAATGTTCGTATGCGTGTGTGCCTATTCTGAGGGCTTAATACATCAAAAATATGCACAAAAAATAATGTTTTCAATATTATAGAAATTATTGAAGATTTTTAGAGATAAAATCACAAAATCAACTCTCCATAACAACAAAATTATTCAATCTCTCCGCTTACATCCTAAGTCCGCCGTCTGGGAACGACTGTGACCCACGAGGACAATTTGTTAGTGTTATTACGTACTGTTAAAGTTCGCGTCAGTACCTACTCCGCGGTTGAAAGGGGGCGCGTTACGAACGTGCTCCTGGCCACTAGCGACAAATAAAAAGACAAAAAAATTGTTTTAAAAAAGGTGAACCGGTGTCTGTGGTAACAATTTGAAATTTCAAAAAATGGAATGCGCGCCACAATAGTTTGTAAATAAAAGTTTAGTTACGAGTGCTGCAAGATTGTGCAAATGTTTATTTTAATAGTATTTCGGCTGTGATTTTTTAAGATATTAGTGTGAGTTAATTTGAAATATTTATTTTCGTATAATTGGCAGATAACTTGGATCTTGGATGGCAAGTAACACGCGAAAAGTATGTATTAGTTGTAGCGAAATGTCTTGTCGGGCAATACGATAAATTAAATTCGAACATGCGTTTGTTAGATAAAACTGACGCTGTGTACAAGAATTCCGCGTTCAGTACAGGATTTCCCGCTATATTCGCTGACACCTCTACACGTAATCTTGTGGAGACATTTCCTCTGAATCCTCTCAACGATTTCCTTGAGCATGTTCTTTATATTGCTAGTTCATAAAGATGTGCCCACGATCGATCGCCGACATTTTATTTTTCTGCCATTTTATTATTGGTTAGCTCGTATTCAGAAATTATGTCTTACTTATACATGCATGTCGAATGGTAAGTTATGCCCGTTTTCAATTATTGTGACATCTAATTATATAGGTACTTAATCTATGCACTGCTGGAAATTCGACTTACAGCGCAGAGCCGAGCTTTAAAAATCCAACAATGCTCTTCTATGGCATTCATTTATGCGCGTTATGTTTATAGAAAATGGTCATTAATTCTATCTTGAATACCATACATTTCGTTACTTACGAATCTTTTGATCAATGAGCATCTTGTCTCTTGAGTGTCTTTTTCTGAAGAGTAAACAATGATTTTCTGCTTTCTTAATATAAAATTAGCATGTATTTCAGTGTAGTACCCCACTATAAAGATAGATACTTTATTTATGTTTCCAAATAGACCTCGCTCCAAAAATGAGACGACAAAACCCGCATGCAACATTAACTCTGACCCCAGTTAAGCTAGTTGATTCAAGACCAGTAGTTCAATTCGCAAATTTCGCCCCGAACCATTAATCAATTGTGATTCTCTGTATAAATCACCTATCCCGGACATAAGTCAACATGTCATACACAAGCCATCTCAAAAACCGATGTGTCAACCGGCTTCTCTAGACAACTGTGGTTACTTGAGCCAATTTAGGCGGGCAACGAAATCCAATATAATCTGACCCTTTACTCGTTGACCAGTTCTTGATTCCCAGTAGCTTTTGTAAACAGTTAGGGGTCCGGCGGGTCAGCTTACATTGGCTATGTTTTAGCCAGCCCACACTCAAACACTGATTCCACATTTCCGCCCAATGCCCTATACAAGTTGTTGTGCATCGAAAACATACCCTATTTCAATATAAGTAAGGTTTAAGTTACTCTATTTGGAGGGAGTTAAAAAGCCACTTAAAAATTGATGACGATGTTTACATTCACATACTCAGAAAGCTGAATTCGTGTTGGAGTTAATCCTCTTTTCATGGCCAGAAAATGGCGATTGAATGGCCAAGGGCCAAAATATTTGTTAAGATGACATTGACCATGCAAAGTATACCATTGAGCCAAAGGTTGTAGCTTGAGGAAATAAACAACAAGACAATGTTCATACGATTATCTCTTGCGTTGACTACTCAACCGATATTTGTTTATTAATTGGTTTAATATTCTCTGTTTTCCCAAAAAGTATTATTATCTTTTTTGGAACTCACAATTTCATTTTAAACGTTAGTAATATTTGGATATTATCTACTGTCGTATTCACATTCAATTTTATAAATTACGTCTGTAATCTAGTATTATGACTCAGTTATGAGTCATTCATCTTTATTTTATTAATTAGATGGGGCCACCATCTAATCAATTAACCCATCTACTAAAGGCATAATTCATTTATTGCAGATAAATGAACCGTATAGAGCAAAATGGCTACACCATCTCACAGAAAAAGAATAAGTACGATCGTATTATTAATTTTATATGGAACAGCTGATGTTGAATGCAGTTTACCGGTTGATCTGGCTGCTGAAGAAAAAGGTAAGAACTACATTACCTATTTGTTAAATAAGATTCACGCATTCATGATCTGACGAAGATACTTCATGACTGTCTGGACTTAAAAACAGACTGATGTATATCTGAGTTTGTTTGATGTTTCTTCAACAACTAGTATGAAATAAAAATAAAAAATTAAATTCATTTAATTCAGATAACTTGATCCATACACTGAAATTAAAATTAAATTAAAATAACATTGAACTGAAATCAGGATTAAAAATAAAATAAATTAACATTAAAAATCAAAAAACAAATTAAATTAAATAAATTACTATCAAAATTAAAATTAACATTAAAATAAGATAAAATTAAAATTCATGCAAAATTAAAAAGATAAAATAAAACAATCAAATAAAATAAGATAAATTAAATATTAGACATTCAAATAAAAATAAAATAAATCATATAGTATAGTAACTTTATAATACTTTTCTTGACGTGTAAAACATTTTATTAAATTTTACAGAATAAAATATCGTTCTGTATAAATCATCACATTTTGTCTATGAAAATCACAATCAGTGATTTAAATACTGTGCCTATCTACTTGAAATCAATGGCTCCTATAGAAAATTACTGAAATGAGAACGTGAACAATACAAACATAAAAAAACCCCTATAGTCCAATTCGGATATTTTTGCCTTTAAATACCTATCCTGGGCTGGATTAAAACCTCATCGAGTCGCTTAAAATTTTACTAAATACACTCAAAAAACCAAATGTACAATTTTAACAAGTACATTAACACGTAGCTCTTAGCCCACTTACCACAAGCTCTTAAAACAGTAATTCGTGATACATTTAATGATGTTGCATTAAGTAATTACGCACACTTACGATTGCAGTCGGATCGAAAGTATTATTATGCCATTGTGTTGCCACATCGATTAAATAAGATTTACCTACTGATCTGAAAACTATGTGTGTTGCATTTGATAGTTAAACTCCGTGTGTTAACACTTGAGGAAGATTGTCAGCTGATAAATAAAAAAATTAAAAACGTTTATTTGGAACAAATTAGGTTCACAATTTTACAAAGGAAACGATAATAGCTCAACAAAAGGTATAATATTGCGGCGCAGCTATCAACGCCAAACTCCATACAAAATATTATTTTGTTCTAGACTGTCTTATAGAAAATAACTTATGTATTGAGAATAACATAAATAAAATGAAAAATACAATAAGTATACAAATTTTTCAATGTGTAGATGAGGCTTTGAGAACCGGAGTAGCCTAATTTCAACAAACTCGAGCTATCAGAGTCCAATGCTGGACATTAACCAAAGGCCTCTCCCAAGTTGCGCTATCACACCCTGTCCTTCGCCGTCTCCACATAGTTTTTCCCAGCCACCTATATAAGAACGTCGGTCCATGTTTTCGCGTTCATCTTTTTTTACCATATCTGATAAATGTGTTGCAGGTTTCAGATTCGTTTAAAAGTAATCTTTAGCATGTCGTTTTCTAGTGAATCAGTACAACTTATTTAAAGCAACACTCGCAGTTCTGGAGGTGGAGTTGTATCCCAAACAGTCGAAAGTATCTTGAGAAGTAACTAAAGGATCAATTTCAGTTTTGCATACCCCGCAGTTATTCAGTTTTAACCCAAACTACATAAGAACACTTCTAAGATTATGATTCATCCAGTAATTTCTTTTTTTAATCATAAAATCTCAAAACTATTACGTAGTTAAGATACAACAGATTTTCTTGTAGGTAGCTGTTACTGAATGGTACCAATTTAACTCTCATCGGTATCACTTGAGTATGATACCTATTGATTTTAATTTTGATCCTTGAACCCAAGACGTCACTATATCACGAGGTACAGATCCAGCCTAGCCACTTTATTGGCTTGCTTCAAATGTAGCATAGCAACTAGGCAGAATAGGTGGACGTCTATTGCAGAAAAATAAAACTAAATATGTTCGCTAACTAAATCTCGAAAAATACAAAAAAGGTTGACAACTATTAAACTTGAAAAGAATCTATAAAACTGTCATACCTCCTTCTATGACGTGTTTCGAAGACCGTAAACAAAAAAAAAGCTTAGCCACAGCAATTAAAAATATATTTTATTTTACATAATGAAAGCTTAATTTTGGATGAATCTACATTTACTAGATAAGTTTCAAAGAGAAGAAGTTTCCTTAATTATAAAAAAAGCTTGAATAACAACAAACTGAATGACGCATTCAAGACTGAAAGAATCTGTAATTACGTCATACCACAGAAACATTTATGACGTACCTACCTATATCAAGCACGTAAACAAAAAAGAAATGTCAAGCAAATTAAATTGCCTTATGTTTAGTCACGGGAAGTAAAAGATTATCCAATTTTTCATTTAAAACCTGCGTCACTTTTTAACTAATATTTTCGGCTTTAGCATGATGAAAACAACCCGGGATCCCCTTAAATGCCCAAGACATCACGATTAATAGAGCTGGAACTATAACTATGTAGGTATAAGAGCACGGTACATAAGAATGTGGGCTATCGCGATGAATTCGCCGCTAGAGGCATTCGTGAACCTGTAGTGTAAGGTCTTTAGAAATGTCAGATGTCATGGAGTGTTTGCGCGCTTTTTATCACGTATTTTTACTAATATTTAGGATTGTGGTCAAATTGAGCCATTCCTGATTTATTCCAGTTAGAATCTAATTTGTTAGTACTTGGAGGAAGAATGATTTTTAAATAGTTCATGCTTGCTAATTTTAGGGACAATATTGTAAATATGTATCTGAAATTTACACTATGTTGTTATGCGTAATAAAATGAACTTTTTGGGTTTTTGGAAATTGTTGGTACTTTAAAGTATTAAATAGAATTTATGTCAGGACTTCGGCGAATCTTCAACTGCAACGCGTTTCGTCGCGTAGCGCGGAAAACTCATTGTACTCCGACGCGTGACGACTCAAATACAATTAATTTTCCGCGCTACTCGTGGACTATGTGGCGCCATCTGGTGAAATCAAACGATAGCCTTCATTGAACCACCCTTCTTTCCAGTGCTACCACCAACAACATTACCCCTAACATCACCATCATCAAGTGTCACCACAGTCAACATATCGACGTCAACCTACGTCACTGCTATCCCTCCAATACCTCCGAGTGATAGAGATCGGTTCCTGACTTTCGCGGAGTCGGGACATCATCGGACCTTCATGTTCGCTAAGGACAATACTTTTATACAGCTGGATGGGGATATTATACAGAGGTTTCAGCTTAGGTAAGACTTTTATTTATTATCTTAGCAATATTTGGACATTCAATAAAACGAGCTAAAGAAGCAAGCAGCCACTCAAGTTGAGTGGTCTTCGGAGTCAAAATTTCTTAAAAAAATTAGTTACGCTCAAAAGGCTATGTAAATGGCTTCCTAGCCCGCATCGCGTATCAGCCTCTATTGTTGACTATATCAATGTCAGAACAACCAATTATATCTGTCTGTCCTGAAGGTTTCTACTTAAGGAAACATTACATGTTTGAATGATGCTTTGCTTTGAGTTAGAGATTTTGCTATTCTTTCTAAAATCTTCAAGCGATGGTAGAAAGGCTTACCTAGTCCTAATAATTTACAAATCTTGTCCATTACAGGTTATGCAGAGAAATATCGTTCAAATTCCGGACACGACTTCCACATGGCTTACTGGTGTACCATAATGTGAAGAACCCAGTTTTTAAGATGCAGCCATATGCTCTATATGTCATCGTGGAAAAGGGTGAATTGAAAGGTAAGCAGAACACCGATAGAATGATCCTAGAACCAAAAATTCAATACTCACAGGCCACTATTGCATTCAACAATGTGAGCTTAGCTGTTAGATTTAAAAAGATAATGATCATTGTGAGTCAGGCTTAGCAAAGTAGGAGAGAGGGTTATGGGGAATTCGAAGACTTGAGATATCAACTAACGAGCACTAGGCCCCGGTGGTTGATTACGACCTACAATGCCTGCTCCCGGTAAGAGGAATCTCACTGAGAGGAAGCCTGTGTGATAATGTAGGGCGAATTTTGCTTGTGTTTACGGGAAACGTACACTGTGGATTGATGCCTGATTCAGGTCAAAGACAATTGAGGGGTTAAAGATAAAATCAACTTGAACTAAACTCGCTAAAACATTATGCTAAAACGCTTTCGATTTTACATTCGCAACCAATGTTTGCAAGAAACAAAATGGAGCATCAAGTCTTCGTAGCGCGGTGAGTCGTTGACAAACGCTAATTCAGGGACACAAACAATAAATCTTAGTTGTCGGCGCTCACTGAAGCAATGCCGATCAAGTGCTGCGGCATTGAATAGAGCAAGTCTGTAGGCTATGTTTTATTTAGGATCTGCCTTGTAGTTTCATCAACAATTTCTTTTAGGTGATGGAGTAGATGCTTTTTTTTTTTTAAACATTTCTTTGTCATTAATATTCGATTGTTTAATTCAAGGTGTTTTATTTTTATTAATTCTTAATATTGAGCGTGTGTGCGTCACCCTCAACAATCTAAGCCTCTAGTTTCATTATCCCTTTCCAAAAATCTTCATCAGACATCAGATCATATGTGTTGTGAAATATAGAAGATATGCAGTAATATAAATAAATATTATATAAATACTTCCTTTTTCAAGTTCATAAAAAATAAAACATGACGGGATCCCAGGGAAACCATTCATCTACCTTCGACGCAAACAAATTAATCAGAGACAAAAAGAAAACAGAACGCCAACATGTTTACTTTTATAAATTCCAATCAATCAGCCCTCATCATTTATTATCATTTGCTTCACAATAATTTCTCATCGTCCATACCTCCGGGATCGTTTGAAAACGTTCACTTTTTTCTCTAACGTGTCAAGTGTTTCCTATTCAAACGTCCGTCCATCAGTATGTCGTATGTCTGTCGATCTGTCTATCTGCCTCACAATGTCTTAGTGTTTTATGTTCTCTCAAGTCGGTCAGTACGTTTGTAGGTACAATTTATTCATGCTGTAATGATAGTTTTTCTGGAGTATTAGATTGGTTGTAGAAAATGTGTGATGTGATTTAAAAATCGAAATCCTATCAACTGGTTTTTTTTTTCTGGCATTTAAGGTTTTTTTACGATCAAATTGAGTTCAGACAGCAAAACCACTTTGCATTTTCCCTGATTGACGTCAGAGTATAATTTCCTTGTATTTTAAAAGCAAAACTTTCTAAAGAATCCTTTTAGGTTCAATTTAAATTGCCGCGGAACGGAATGGGAGCGATTTTTTAACTAAATTATACAAAGCTCAATAAACTTTATGATAATTGGGTAACGTGCAAAATATATACGAGCTGCTAACTACGAAAATTTCCGAGAATGCGCTAGAGTTCGCTACCATTCCAATGTCGGTTTTGCATCTCTTTCAATTAAAATATTTGTAATATTTCTTTTCAGTTGTCCACGTATTCGGTAAACACCTAACATCGGTGACAGTCGGCAGAGCTTTGAACAGAGATCAGTGGCATAGTGTGGTTGTCACCATCGATGTCCATGGAGCTAGGCTCATTGCTAAGGTGGACCATCTTAAAGAAGAAGTGTATTTGAAGGTAAAGTTGACAGCTTGTTAAGGTCAAATTCATACTGGACATCCAGCATTCCATTCCGTCCATCTAGATTTTAGACATACATACAATGGAATGTATGACGTCAATGCTCGTCGGAATTTGATACAGACGAAAAAAATAAGTAAGCTTCTCGATTCTCTTCAAATTTTTCTCCAAATCTCTTCAAATACTAACCTAGCTTGAGTACTAGCCTAGCAGTAAAGCTAAAGCTGTCGTACCAAAGGACCCATTCAATAACATAACTTCATGCCTGTAATCCCCGAAGGGTCAGGCAAAGGTGTACCTAGAACTAGACCCACATTTCACCAGTTATGTTTAAGTTCCATGTAATAGGGTGGAAGCCTATTGCCATCAAGCGAACACAGATCCAGAGCCCCGTGGTTACTTCTGAGAAATTCCTAATGGAAAACCCCAAAAAAATCTAATGATGAAAAACCAGTTTTTTTGTTTGAATGTATTTTGAGATCTTGATCTCTCATTCATGATCGAGATTGTATCTAGAATCCCCAACAATGAAAACAGCATAAACCGTGTAGTGTCGCGTAAATTGGCCGAATCAAATAAAGGAAACGGGTCACTTCATTATGTGGAGTTAGCGACCTGCCACAACGTGTGTGTCATGTTTCTAAACCTTACTGTTAAACAAGGACGTAAAGTTTGACTCATGGTAATTTACGAGAATCTAGATCTACGAAAAGGAAATTGAAAAGTAATTCCCCTTAAGTTTATTGCTTTAAACTTTTCAAATGAAATTTTTTCCTCTACTTCTTGAGTAGCGATGCTGTCTGATTCTAATTAGTCTTATATCCGGTGATTTAATTTACGAACAACGATGATTCACGTCATCGTTATCATTAATTATCTGATAAAAGATCGTTCACTGCTGAACATAGGCCCTCCCCAAGCGTCGCCACATCGACAGGTCGTGGGCTACTCGCATCCAGCGGATTCTTTCGGGTTTCGCCAGGTAATTCATCCACCTAGTGGGTGGATCGGTCCACCTATTGTAGCACATCCTTAGTAATAGAACCATTAGTTTTTATCTATAACATAAACATCTCGCCTTTAATTCCCGAATGGTTAGGTGTACTTATAGTAAACGCATATTATGTTTAAGTCTCATGTAATAGGGAGCGTTGGAAGGCCTCCCACTAGGTGGACCGATGACCTGGTAAAGGTTGCAGGGATCCGCTGGATGTGAGACGCACGGGACCGGTCAATGTGGCGACACTTGGGGAGGCCTATGTCCAGCAGTGGACGTCTTTCAGCTGAAATGATGATGATGAACAGGCAGCGAGCCTATTGCTAACAACCGAGTACAAGTTCCGACTTCGGGCGGCTACTAATAAACTTCTGACGGAAACACTGCAATAACACTGCTCGACCTGGGAATCGAATGCTCAGCAGAAGCGCTTGCGACTACTAGACCAACGAACTGGTCTAAGTCTTTTCCATATATTACTTCATAATTATGTAACACTCGATACTTTTGTTCCAGGGCTTAAGTTTCGACACAAATTATGGCATCACTGATAACTTGACATCCGTTATTCTTATCGGAGGTAAGTGATATTATATATTATTATATTAAAACTACCCAAAATACCTTATCAACTCACATTCGAGATTAAGATACAAAACTTAAAGGTATCTGCAACTTAAGTTGCAAGTAGTTTATATATTAAAAGCCATATAATCTCTACAAGCTATAAAACTACAACTCAATCAGTGGGATAATTGCGTAAAACATATTCCCAATGCTATTCATTTTGAAAATTTCACAACCTTCATTGCATTTTTACGTTGTCGACTATTTGGACGATTTTTTTTTCGGATTTTAATCACTTCTCACGGGTGTAAAAACACCCTTCACGAAGCCGAGAGGTACTATTCTTTCCATCCATTCTTTTGTACTGGATCGTACCTGGGAAACTTCAAGTTACGGAGATATTGAAGATCAAAGATCCAACTATTCAACACGTTTAAAAAAATTAAGTTTCATAAGACCCCTGCACTATTCAATGCATGAGCGCTACAGTAAACTGTTATTTTTCACACAAAAAAAAAACGTTTCCCTGCAACATTTTTTGAGCAGGTTTAGGTACTTAGTACGAGTATGATGTACAGAATGCTTGGTTAACGTTGACGGCTTTGTGAATTTACAAAGAAATACAGGACCCATCGTTTAGGTACACCCTGTATTTTCTTGTAATTTTTAAAATTCGTTAGTGCTTTATACAGTGCATGGCGTAATTAAATTAAATGATTTGATTTTAACTTAGAGTTTTAACAATAATCCTTTCTTCCCTCCAGGTCTAAGCTCCGAAGAAAAACTCCACGGTGTAAAATACATAATCGAATCTTTTGTCGGCTGCATCAGTGACATGGTCTTAAGTTCAGGCAAAGCAGCTTCAGACCTTCTTCCAATAGTACCTCTTATAGCTACCAAACATGAAAACGTTAAAGAAGGTTGTATTGATAAATGCAGAACGATGGAGAATCTATGCTTTAAAGGCTCTAGATGTATTAATGAGTACAATGGATACAGATGTGATTGTTTTGGGACCTTATATGAAGAGCATCTTTGTGATGTTTTCAGTGAGTATCTTTTTATTTAAATTTTTAACATATTTGCCAAAATTGTTAACTACGTCTCTATCATTATCTGCCTCGCCTTTCGCCTACTGTATTGGGGTATTTTTATTAAGAATCTCTTTGACAAAATTGTTAACTTTGACTGTGTTTGTCTCGCTATCATCATCTGTATAGCCTTTTCCCAACTATTTTGGGGTCGGCTTCCAGTGTAGTCGAGCGACTGCCTATCTGACCTCCACAGTCCAGTTAGTACTGGTTAATAGAATACCCCCTGGTCTTCGATCTATCTTCATATTTTAAACAACACCTTAAAAATCGTTACGACAGCGATGTTATTTTTCAAATCCAAAAGTGGATTTTGGTTGTTCATTATTCCTATTATCCTGTTTGGCCTCTTATTTAGAACATTCTATTAAGTTTTAAAGGCTCAAGGTAGTTCAATTTTTGTTTCCGTCTCCCTCTCTCCATTTACAGTTAAACGTTGACATTTTAAAACTAATTGAGGTCAATTAAAATCTTTACAACCCCGTACAAATTGCTTCTGAACGTTAATTGGGTTTATGAATCCTTTCAAAAGCAGTCCAATCTAGCAGCACTTACATAACGCCAAGAAAAAAATAATTAAAAAGTTACGCAAACTTGTTATACATCAGGATTTTAACTTAATTGAAGATCTAAGACCAGATGATTGTTTGCTTTCACAAAATCTATAAATAGTAATAGTATTAACAAGGCTGCAATCTTCTAACCAGTATATTTTGGCCTTTCATGGCGGCGCCTCTTGCTAAGGCCATTTATATGAAATTCAGTTAACGTATGTAGTTCTCGATTTCACCACCGGTCTTTATAAACTGGTCGTTGTATACATAATGTGATGTCTTCAATGACAGGTGAAACAAGCACGTTCTCTTTCTAACACTCAGCTGTCACATAGCGTTATCTCTTTCTACAATCCCGACTCTGCTTAAAGGTGTTAGTGCAAAATAATTGACCTGTTTCTAAGTGATGTAGCTAATGGTAATCAAAGCTAAAACTCGTTTGTGTAACTTGTTTGATATTATTTGAACTCTGACCGAATCGCCACCTGCGTCCTTTCGATTACTGACGTCAGTTATATGTTTTCATAGATACTTATGTATGAATATTTATTTGCTTTACTACAACTACAAGATCCAGTTGCAGTGAAATTAATTTTGCATACTTTCTCAAGATTCTTTTAAATCTAGAAGTTTTTATTTTATTTCGCAACAGTTTTTTTACGGTGATGGACTACGACAAGACATAACTAATGAGTATATAAAAACAAAGTATTGAAATAATATCACAGTAACTTGTTCTAAAATATATTCGAGCATATCATTATCGTCCTGTTTCACAACTTTTATAATGAATATTTATGTTTATGAATGTGGTTTTGCCGTTGCTAAAGGATCAGCAAAAGTTATTTTTATTCCACCAAAATATCAGCTTTAGGAACCAATAATAATATTATTGATATTATCAACACAATGTTAGTCTCCTTGACCTTCGTTATTAAAACCGAGTTTTGCTAATCATGTTTTGTTGAATAGGCTAATGTTTAATGTATCACATACTCCTACAATTTCTTCATCGTCATCGACAACAACAGTTCTACCAATATTATGTTTATTGCAATACAATTACGTCACGATTGCAAGTCCGATTACGTCACGAGTTCAAATTACCTGCCGTATCGTGTGACTAAAAGGACCAATGGCACACTAGCACATGCCTAATAATAATCCGACACAAGCCTCCTCTCCTGTCTCTGCGAGAGGGAGCGGACTCACTAGCACATAGTCACTACACAGTTCAGTCAGTACATTTGACGTTTCAATACTGAAGGAGTCTTAATTGTCACTTCGGTTAGTTTAAGGTTGTCAGTAAAACGCAACGATGGTGTTCATTCTATGGAGCATCGAAAATTCCTGTATGATATATTCCTAGTGTTAGAAAATAATAATACAATTATAATAACGAGCCTGTAATATCCCACTGCAGAGCTATACTCCTTCCATAACTCTGTCAAGCGCTAACCATTCTCGACAATCACCCTAGCAGTTACCTTCGGTGTTACAGTGCTCCTTGTAAAGCCGTGTCATCCTCATGGAAAGACCACCCAAATCCAACTCGGGCTTATCCCCCTCCTGCATCCAATTACTGACTATCATACCAAAATCTGTCCACAGAGCTCAAGTTACTTGTCGTATCGTGGTTACGACTAGAAGATATCAACACATTCGATTGTCTTATTATTAACATGAGTTCCTTATATGTCTTCTGCTACGATCATGTGCTCAAGACGTTAGACCAATGCCAATATTATTATAATTATTAACACTAAAAACGGGATATTTACCATGTTTACTTTTTGTTTTGTCTGCACATAAACACCCACCCGCAATAACATCAGTTTATCCGTGATCATGGTGCTTGCAACAGCGCCGAAATATCGGGAACTCAAAACAAACAGTAAACATCTATATATCTATTCTTATATGTTTTAGTTACAAATATTTTCTAGCCTATTTTTTCTGTTATTGCACCTACTGTATATTGTCTCTGCATCACCCTAAGCCTAGGTACACTGGTAGAAAATGCCTACGCCTTTGTACGGTTTTTTACTTGTGCATAAAGTTTTAATAAATAAATAAACATGGCATATTCTGTTTTTAGTGTTAACGATTATGTTAGTGACCCAACGTCTTGTGGAGCTCGTGGTTAAACAATAACAACCGCTCGGGTCGTTCTTTAAGTTAAGCCGTGCTTGCCTAGGTTGGTCTGTGGATGGGTGACCACCCATTACATACCGAGTTTCCTCCGTACCTTTTTTTTTTTTTTTTTTTTTTCCGGATGGGAAATCATCAAATGACCCCCCCCACTCTGGGCGGAGCGGAAGGGAGTGTCAGACTTGTACTGACTAAAACCCATCCATGTTCCTTCTTTGCCCTTTGTATTCCAGGGCCACGGTATCTCTTTCGAACAGTCCCGCAGCCCTGGCAGGCATCGGTCCTTGCGGACCCCTACTTATTTGCTGACATCTCTTTGAGGCGCACGTGGAACACGAACGCGCCGTCGACACGGCCTGTCGTCATAAGACGGCCGGACGGCGAGCTAGCCCATAACTCGCCGTCCACAGGCCCGCGCCTACGGTGGCCGGGAGCCACCACGTGACCCCCAACGCCCAGGGCGTCTCCCGCGGCGACTGGGACGTGAGGTTCTTTCCCTCTCACGTCCCGCCACCTCCTTCACTAGCATGACTGCTTCGCAGAAGGAGGTGACGGCTTCCCATTCCCTCTCGCTCCGGACCATGGCTTGAACCAAGGCCGGACGCGAGAGATCGCCGCCGCCAATCGCCGCTACGAGGACACGGCGGTGCTCCGCCCAAGCGGGGCAGACCTCCACGGTGTGCTCCACCGTGTCCTCCGGACGATCCTCGCAGTGGAAACACCCGGGCGTTTCCTCCCGCCCGATTCGGTGCAGGAACCTCCCGAAACAACCGTGTCCGGTGAGGACCTGCGTCAGACGGTAGGTGAGGGCGCCGTGGCGCCTCTCTAGCCACTCCTCAAAGAGGGGACTTATCGCCACTATGGTGGCGTGCCCTGCACGGGGTTGCGACAGTCGCTCTCTCCATGTCGCCATGAGATCACGCCGGAGGTCTGTCCGCTGAGCGGCAATTTGCCGCGGCAGCGGAGTTTCCTCCCGACGTAGTGCCTCCGCGCGCCATTCGTGCAGGCGTGCGAGGACTATCGCCTCCAGATCCCATGGCGGCAATCCGGCAAGGAGGCTAGCCGCTTCGCCGGAGATCGTGCGGTACCCCCGGATTAGCCTTATGGCTATTACCTTTTGGGGCGCGTTCAGGTAGTGAGCGGCTTGCCGCCTCAAAGAACGCGCCCACACCGGGGCCCCGTAAAGAGCCATGGACCGCACGACCCCCGCGTATAGCCTCCGGCAGGAGGCGTTTGGACCCCTCAGGTTGGGCAAGAGCCGCTTGAAGGCAGCCCCTGTCCGTTCCAGTTTGGGAGCCAAACGTCGGAAGTGCTCCACGAAGTTCCACCGGCTGTCGAGGACGAGTCCTAGGTACTTCAACGTCGACCCGACGCCGATGGAAACCCCTCCCGCCGTCAGTAGGGATCCCGACGGTGGCGCATTCCGAGGCCCATGAAAACACATGGCCTCGGACTTGTGCAGTGCCACCTTCCTCCGTACCTCGGAAAGCACGTTAAGCCGTTGGTCAGATAGGCAGTCGCACTATGTAAAATACTGGTATTCAGCTCCATCCGGTTAGACTGAAAGCCGACCCCAACATGTTTGGGAAAAGGCTAGGCAGATGCCATCATTCTCTTGCCCTTGTCCCAATTCATTTGGGGTGGCGAAGCATGTCTTCTTCTTCCATACTTCTATATTACTAATCATCTCATCAGACACCAGACACCATAATGTTAGTGACCATGTCAGTTTAAAAACTTAATGTCAATACCTATCCTCCATTAATTATCAATAATATCAGTATTACCAATATCACCATTAAAATGCCGATAAATTCCAGCGGCGACTGTCCTAACTCTCCGGGGCTCCAGTTACGTGTCGTATCGTGTTTACGACTGGAAGGATCGAGTGCACTCGACTAGCACGCGTGTCAGCATGCACTTTAAGGTAATGTGGTTTTAACTCGATTTGCTTGCATGCGATTTTATTTGTGCAATGAACGTTATTTGTGTATTTTGTCCGATAGAGCCTGTATAGGGACGTAAGTGTTCTGCTGAGAGTAATGGTTACGCAATTATGTTATTTAATCATATTTATAACGACAGGTGGTAAGTAGCCTGAACATATTCAGCTCAAGTCAGTTCTTCCCAATTTTCAACTTGTAAGCTTTTTTAAATATTTTTGGGACAAAATATAACATGGTTTAAAATTGATTGGAATCGATTCAGTTACTTATTCTGAACAAACTATATTCAGGTTTCGTATATACTAAAAATAATGTTGTATAAAGGATCGTGAAAAAACAAATATATTATAGCTTTTCATACATGCAACGAAATAGTCCGTCTCCTTTCGTATGTGAATTTATTGTTTTTTATTTTCGAAATTCAAAATGAGTTTCTTTGGGTATGTATTGTTGACGGGTAGGCTCTCCTCTTTGAAGGATACCGGTAACTAAATCGCAACCCTGTATAATCCTGAAGATTCGACTATTCTAAGAGTTTTCCTTTCTTCATATTTCATAGAAAGACAAAACCTTTTGTAATCTGAATATCGTTAGTTTTTTTGGTCATCATAACAGTTTGCACACAGGATGTTAATGTCTTATTTGGGACCAAAAACTTTCCGCCTATCCGGTATAATTTTTAGTAAATACATATTTTTCTTCAATCTTCCATATTTGTGCTTTACCATCCTCATCAAACCACTTTATAAAAACCGCTCGCTAATTAACGCCAGTCGCTTTTAGCATAATTAAATCTTAATAGTTCAGGTTTAGACAAAAATGTCCTTGTTGACCATTAATTTTAGCTAATTAAATAGATCTACTCAGCAAATCTAATATGAGCATATTATTATAGTAAAACCAAAAAAAGTGACTAATAAAAGTAGAATATAAATGTTCCTTAACGGGCACTCAGGCCCGGTTGCACTACAAATCGCTTATCACATTTAACGGTATACGATTAATGGACCACGTAAAAGACCAACGGCTAGAAAGCGGGTGCCTTATGAGATAGCGACTAAGATAAGTATGGAGATGAAGACATGCTGCGCAGACCCCAAATAAATTGGGTTAATACAGGAAAATGATGATTCTGTCTCTCATCATCATCATCTACCTAGCCTTTTCCCAACTATATTGGGGTTGGCTTCCAGTCTAACCGGATACAGCTGAATACCAGTATTTTACATGGAGCGACTGCCTATCTGACCTCCACTACCTAGTTTCTACTAGGTAATACGATACCCCTTGGTAAGACTGGTTGTCAGGTTTTTTGGGCCACTGACTGCCTAACGACTGTCAAAGATCTACAAATGACAGCCGGGACCAACGGCTTAACGTGCTTTCCGAGGCACGGAGGAAACTCGGTATGTAATGGGCGGTCACCCATCCACAGACCAACCTAGGCAAGCACTGCTTAACCTAAAGATCGACCCGAGCGGCTGTTATTCTGTCCCTATCATGTTCAAACGTTTGTCAGAAACAAAACGATGTTTTAAATTCGTTTATTTTTAACGGATTTAGCAATTCGTGGTGTAAGCGGACCTAAATATAGCTTTTTTATTTTAATCAATTGTAACGAACAAGACTTTCTCTAGAACGAGTTTATAGCTGCTGTGTATGTATGATGACGTCAGAACACAACTGCCTCGCAATCAACATTACAAAATGTTAAATGAACATTATTTACAGTGATTATCGAGATCGTTACGCAATTACGCATATGTCCAAGTATATGCAAAAAATCAGATGCAATCATAAACTGTCACTGAAGTTTCAATTTTTTTCTCAGGTTAATGCATTGTGTAATTGGTTCACTTTACTTATAATAATTGAGTATGTAGTTACGTATTGCTTGGTATTTATGTAGGTAGTTTAACTCGCGATTGCGATTGACTGCTGCCCTGCGTGTCGCGGGTTCGATTCCCGCACGGAACAAATATTTGTATGGCTTACAGGTAGTTGTTCCGGGTCTGGCTGTTTGTGTATGTGAGTTTAAATGTTTGTAAACGCACCCACGAATGCCCACGATACAGGATAAATTCCTAGTGTGGGGTAACGTTTTTTTTTAAAAGAAGAAAGAGTTATGAACCAAATTACCATCGGACTATTTAAAAAATAATCGAAATTATGACATTTTGTTTTGTTCTTTCTGTTTATCACAAAATCGAGCGATCCATATTGAATGTATTCAAATTCATTTTTATCTGCATTCAAAATTATAATCTTGTTTGTGAACAAAGCAATTCATTATCGCATGCAAATAAAAGATCGAACCACTTTAAAGCGTTTTGCATACATTTAGATTAGGCAGACATTTTATGGCGGAGGTTATTTCAAAACAACATTCTTTATGTCGCTAATTTCTTACAAGAATAAAAGGCATTGCCGAATTGATTTTGATTGTATACTTTTCAATTACTCTATGTGGCTCCCAACTAAAAGGTTTTATTAAAAAACTGGCGTACGTTGTCACTAACATTATACAACACCTAACTAAATGAAAACAACAGACCTAAAGGGAATAACATTGCAATTATGAAATTTCAACTCTCGACGCTTAGCCTAGCGTTGAAAACCCAACAAATCGCTAATATTTAGTCATTTATTTAGGTGTCATCTAGTGTCAGTGAAAACGTGCATCCATTGAAAGTTACATTTGGGTTACTACCACGCTTACAATTGTCGAGTTATCTTCGCAAATTTACCGTTACTAACATTAACAATGTTCTCTTTCATACAACTCCACTATTTCGTAAGAAAAAAAGAATGAACGTTACAAGTTACCAAATCAATTTCACAGACCAGATTCGACGATTCAGCGCTATTCTACGCGAGTGGACAAATAGACGACAAACACCATTACATAGCGCTATCAATACATGATGAAAAAGTAGCCGTGCAAATAGATCTAGGAGACGGACCAGTCGAAGACTATTTAGGAGAAAAAGTCAACAACAACATGTGGCATAACCTCACCGTGATTCTACAAGAACAAACCATATTCGTATATCTTGACGGCATAACAGAAACTTACGAAGTACCAGGAAATGCGCGATACTTATGCATTGATCCTGAAATCTACATATGCGGCGGTCCGGATTTACACAAAATGAAAGGATTGAAGTCGTTCAACAATTTCGCTGGCAACTTGAAATATGTTTATTACAATGACGTGTCAATTTTGTACGAGTTGAAGCAAAATAACCCTAAAGTCCACTACATAGGGGTGTTGGATCCTGAGTTTGAGGAGATAGACATAGAAGTGATACCGATTACGTATCCTTTCGCAACGTCCCATATTTGGTGGCCGTTGAATCAGAGCCATACTGTCAATTTGAAGTTTGATTTTAAAACCAGCAAGAATATGGCTGTCTTGGCTTACAGTCAGACATCAACACAAGGTTATTGGGAGGTAAGTTTTAATGATACCTAACTCATATCAACTCACAAACAAACTTCTATTATTTTTTATGGTAATTTGATTATACTTAACTGCATTTCATTTGATGTTGCTCCACAATTAATAAGACACTTGATCAAATAATAATTTGAACCTGTATTTCAAAACACCTTACTTGTTAGTAACATAATAAGTACGTAAATAAACTAACACAAGCTTAACATCTTGTTAACTGTATTCAACATCTCTACTTAGGTATTACAAAAAGGGGGCAACATAAGTACCACAATTTAAAGCCTGTCTACAATAATGTCGAAACCACCAAAAATAACACTAAATTCTGTTTATATAACGCTTTAATTACAACACAAGAAAACAAGATACGATTTAATTGTAAATAAATGCAAATACGGTCTAGACTTCTGTGTCAGGTTGCAACAACGAAATTTACCCAACCTGGCGGCAAATATTACTTCACTTAGCAATTGATAACAGGCTCAGTTGTGGTAAACCTTCTGAATGAAAAGAAATAATGACTCAGGTCATTGATACAATTGAAAAATGTATCAATGGTGATTGCAAAAAGAATATTAGTGAAATAGATGAAATAGGCTTGCCTGTTTTAGTTTTATACACGTGTTCTTGACAAACAAATAGAACGCATCATACGCCTACAGACGGACCTTATAGACAAAGCGGGAAATCAATTTGTAGGGAAATCATTAGTTAATTTATCACTGGCAAAATCCCAAGTATAAAGAAGTTGTCTGATCTAGAAATTATTCTCAAGGCTATACCGAATACTACTGGGTCACATGTCCACATAACATTAACAGGCTAACTTATAAAAATGTAGGTAAGGATGGTGAAAGAAGAGATAAGATTCGAGTTGGTCTCCGACGTTGGCAAGAACGTGACTGTGTTGAAATCCGTGAAGTTCAACGTAAGCAATGATTGGCACAACGTCGAGTTGGATTACAGGAAGGGAAGGATCAAGATGACGGTGGATTATCATAACAAGCACGTGCAGATGTTTGGTGAGATATCTTTTGTTTAGAGATGGATACTGTTGGCAATGTTAGTGCATTCCGAGACAAAGATTGATAATTACTGAGTGTACTTACAGCTGCCTTAACAATGGAGGAAGAAATATTAATATCTAAGTTGTATGTTTATTTATGATCATATATTCACATTGTATGCCATCAAAAATAGTTGTTTCACAGTTAACTTCTCCTTTAGTGCAAAAGACATATCTATTAATAAATGCTGTTTCATAACTTAGAATTGTATTTAATTTTTCTGTATGGAAATTCTTGTTGTTTTTTTTAAGTTATTTAGCATCATTATATAAATCACTGAACGACATTTTTACGACAAAACTAAGTAATTTATCTTTTAAAAGCTCGGTTGGTATCCCAGCCATTAAAAACAAACTACCGTTACTCCTCTTCCAAAAACCGTTACATTTCTAATCACCCAATTTCCTCAGGTCTAGACTTCGAGCTCCAAGACAAAATCGTAATAGGCAGTGGTCTGAAATCCGCAAACTTAGGTCTAATTGGTTGCATGAGGAACATAAGAATAAACGGGCTGCTAATTGAACCGAGATTCGTGATAATGACTGAGAGAGTGGTTGGTGAGGTGGCCATAGATGACTGTAGATATGTAGACCCCTGCACGAGACCCAATACTTGTGAACACGGAGGCATCTGTTCCGTTAGAGAGGACCGAGTCATTTGCAACTGTGATAATACTGGTAAGTAACATTTAAATAAATATATTTCTTAGTTAAATTATTGTGTTTGTTCAAACAGAGATAATACTAGAATATGCCTTGTGATAAAGTAACATTGTTCTCGGTAAGGCATTTGCTCTACACTGACCTATAGGCGATCGACTATAGATACTTATTTAATTAGGCGCTACAAATTCTTAGTGTCAATTTTGATACTACTACGTTCTTAGGTTCCAAAATATCGGAGTTTTTCTACCTAAGTTTAAAATCCAACGTTCCTCAAAACACCAATATAAACTCGCCTAAATTATTCAGGCTACATAGGTGAAAACTGTCACTTCGCGACTTTCCGCAAGACTTGTGAAGAGTTAGCACTCCTTGGCTATACAAGAAACGACGTCTATCTCATAGACATTGACGGTAATGGCAAGTTTCCTCCCGCACACGTCAAATGCGAATTCCAGATTGAAGCAGACTCTTCTACTACTGTTGTTGAACATAACCTGCCGAGTCAAGTTGTGAGTAATATTAAATTACTATCTTTTTTTTTGTACTTTCAACTCCTTATCTTGTCTAGTTCATCCATCCATCAACAGATAGTTACAAAGTTCACCCTTATTTTAAGAATGGCTCTCTTATTACAAAATGTCTTATTTATTTTGTTTACCAATACCAATTTGTTATACGCAGTTCCACATTTTCCAGATTTCATATCATAACCCTTACGCTCCACCTTCAGTACTATTTACTTATTCTAGGTCATTCATTGATGCATGCCTGCATGATAGTCTTGCACTCTCGATGACCAAACTTGGAACTTTCATGACAATAATGGCAAGTGTACTTTTCGAATATTATTATTTTTTCCCTCCTTTCGATTAGCTTTTACCATGATACAAAGCAGATAATTTGAACAGCTCCGTTTCTTACAGGACGTTCGTTCAGCTTCAGGCAATGACTTCAGTTTCAACATCAAATACAGGGAATTTACAGCGGAGATGCTTCAAGAGCTCATCTCTCATTCCCTTTACTGTAGGCAGTACATCAAGTATGATTGTATGAAGGCGCCTTTGGAGCTACACAGTGCCACCTGGTTCATATCCTCGTCTAATAATACGATAGACTTCTTGGGGAATGTTAAAAGGTGAGTCGGAATATACTCATACTGACAAAAGATAGCGAGGCATTGCGTTATAAGTAGAAGACCAAAGAATTAACGACTGTTGAATTGTGTGAAAGATGATATAAGACTAGATTTTCGAAATTTTAGAGATATGGATGAATTTATGGAACAATGTAATTTGCACTCGAACCGAATTAAATTGGCGAAAGATGATGTTGAAGAGAAAAAAAGTTAATCGTAAATGTAACAACTTACAATTAAGAATTAAGTTTTCGTAAATAGCTCTACATTTTTTGTTGTTTTTTTGCGTGTGGTTGTAACCTAACTCAAAATGCCCAAACAACAAAACCACACACATTCAATAAAGTAAAGTTTTGACTATTTTGTAGTCTCTCTAAATTTAGTCCAAATTCAGTAAAAGCCTTCCAACTTCCAGAGGCTACTGCCCCTGCGGAGTCAACGCTACTTGCGTTAACGCCACCAAGTCTTGCAACTGCGACTCCAACGAGGACGGCAAGTGGCACACCGACGAGGGCACCTTCGTGGAGCCGACTAGTCTCGGCATCACCGATATGTTTTTCTTGCAGCAGAAAGACTTGCCTGAGGATGCTCAGGGAAGGATCACGTTGGGACCCCTTGAGTGTGTTGAAACTAGTAAGTTCTCAATTATCATTTACCGCTTTGCATGAGTATTGATAGTTTTTTCGCGGTTTCATGGTCTATCCCGTAGTAAAAGTTGCTTATTTTCATGAGTACTACACGCCCCTAAAGTATTGCCCACGTTTAAAAAAACACCCTGTGGAAACCCTACCTAACATATAACATAATCAAAAGTAATTTTTCAAACTAGTAAAAGCCTTGGGAATCAGCTAGATCAGTTGCAGAAGCATAGGACCGGTGAAAGTGTAGAAACGTGTGCAAGGCTTTAGTCCTGCAGTGGACATCTTTTGACAGATATGATGAAGATGAAATATTGCTATAAGTTTCATAATCAAGACAATTAGAAACAAATCCACCACGCAATTTGCCGTTGATGACCCACTGTCTCTATAATCTATGTGCTTACTTAGTAACTAAAACTTATCTTTTCTTCCAGACACCCAGCGTTACGTCGTAACATTCACGACATCACAGTCATACATTGAAGTGCCAGGTTGGAGGAAGGGCGACATCGCCTTCAGTTTCAGAACGACTGGTACCAGCGCCATCTTGTTGTTTCAGCCGCCAATTAGACCTAACTATCCTTCTTTTATGGTCGCTTTGACTAGCGGTAAGTCACTTATCCGATAAGTATTGAACAGTAGAATTCTCTTTTCTAGGTCTTCGTTAATCTTGCCAGAAACGTCACAAGTAATAAGTTTTATTAGATCAGCTAAATAAGTTTTCAGCAATTTTTTTAAGATTATTTCCATTGATTATGAAAATATTTTTGATAAGTATTAAGTAGTATATAGGAATAACATGAATTTTTGAGACCAGATAGGAAGTGCAGGTATACAGAGGATCTTTGGCAGTGTAGCTACAGGAAAACTTTCGTAGGTTTAGCTTTTTTTAGTAGCTACTAATTTATTAAAATCGATTGTATGTTCACTACGAGGTAATAATCAAAGTAATTTATCAGATCCGGAGACTACAAAACAGACCCAAAAGGATTCAAAAATGCTTTACCTTTTGTTTTGCAGAACACGAGTTAACCTTCAATTTTACCCTAAATACGGGAACAACAAGAAAGCTAGTAATAAATTCCAAACGCAAGCTAAACGGAGGAGAATGGCACAAAATATGGATCGATTACAATTTCTACCACGTCAGGTTCATGCTCAACACTGAGTATCAGATGCTCAACTTGTTGCTGGAGGAAGAGTTTGGACCCTTTGAGGGATCTATGTTTATTGGTGGTGCTACTGCGTAAGTATTCTTATAATAACTTATTGGAAGGAAGTATACAGGGTGAATTTTTCAAGTGGGCGTGGATGGCCAAAGCCGAAACTTGGGGAATAGCGAAAAATACTCAAAGGAGTCTCGTGCCCGATTTCGATGAAATTAAAAAAAAACAACATTCCTAGCCAGAAACCGAACCCATTGATTTTAGAAAAAAAAACACAAAGAATGTAGTATTACACCATTCGATAGTGTCGCTAATAAGGATCAAATTCTGGAAAGTAATGACATATGTCAGTTTTATGCCCTCACGTGTTCCTTGTTGTGAGTTATGGCCTACCCACCCCACAGGGGGATTCATGTGGTAGTAGAGTTTTGGCTGATATGCACAGTATTAAGAAGTAATTTTAGTAATAGTTTTCACCAAGACCCATTATTAATTTCAGGGAACATCTAAAAAAATCTACCGTAAACCAAGGTCTAATCGGTTGCTTCAGAGGCTTGGTCGTTAATGGCGAGATCTTGGACATCTACAGCTACATGTCCGTCCATCTATCAGAGATCATTAAGGATTGCAAACCTTCCTGTGTGCCCAACCCGTGTCAGAATAGAGCTATATGTAAAGAGCTCTGGTCCAGCTATGAATGTATTTGTAAAAATCCTTGGGCTCATTTGGGGACACATTGTGAAGATAGTAAGTGCCGAGAGTAAGATAAGCAAAAATCAGGTTAACTAACAAAAATCTCACATTCTAATAAAGGTGCGGTCGAAATGACTGGACTGGACTCCGGACTGACTGCGGACAAAGTACGGTATCCGGAATCCGGTACTGTCGGTTTGACCGCACATAAATACGAAATAACTTTCAATTCAGTGAGATTTCGAGAGAATAGCTTATATAAAAACAAAACAATTGAAGAATTAACAGTAAATAAATAACAAAATTTTAAATCCAAATCTAATCATATTTAAATTTTTAGATATAAACGAAAAAGCACTAACATTTCAAACCCCAGAAGCCTATCTAAAGAAGAATTATCTAGTAGACAATGCAACGGACGCAGAGAAACATCGACTAAAGAAGATGATGACAGAAAACGTATTAATGAACCTGCGAACATACGACGATGACGCTTTAGTTCTATACGCTAACGACAACTTGAACAATTTCATACACCTCTTCATACATAATGGAACAGAAATCATTTACCTATTCAACGATGAAGACGAAATCATACAAATGAATGTAACTTATGAGAAGATCAATCAGGGTGAAAGTGTTCAGATAGCTATCATCAGAACTGAGAATGGAACTACTCTGCATGTCAATGAGAATAATGCTACCATTGATAGGACTGCGAAGTTGTTGAGTAATTATACGAATAAGCCTTGGATTAATCCTGATTTGGGTGAGTCTATACTGGTTTACTATTTTAACGTGAACTTGGCTTGGGCTGGAAGGCTTAGCCATGTATTTTTTTGCAAACATTTCGATAATGTCTAGACTTGAAAATAATTACGTAATTCCAAAAAAAAAAAAAATTAAATATTCTTCTATTATTTAAGTGCATAAATTACATAGGTGAAGTTAGTAACTGAAAATAGAACTTATTTTAATTTAGTATAACTCATGAAGCAAAACAACATAGAAACAACCGGATACCATTGAATATAATAATAGAATAATCTCTCACACTACTGTCTATATTTCTTTGTTCCTGTCGCAGGGCTACTGGCCGAATATTTTTTTTAAATAAGATGTTCCTTTGTACTCTAAGTAATGTTCTGATGTTTTCTTATGTTCTCTATAGTGTGTACAGACGCCAGCAAATCAACCTACCCGAAACTGTAAAATTTTCTCAATCAACCTTTAACCAAATGCTTTAACAATAAAGTTGAAATCTATTAAAGATATTTGACAGATTTTAGTAGCTTAATGTGCTGGCGTCTGTTTTTTTTTTTTTAAAAAAAACGTTGCCCCACACTAGGAATTTCTCCTGTATCGTGGGTGCGTTTACAAACATTTAAACTCACATACACAAACAGCCAGACCCGGAACAACTACCTGTAGATCATACAAATATTTGTTCCGTGCGGGGATCGAACCCGCGACACGCAGCGCAGCAGCCAATTGCTCAGCCACTGCGCCAACCGTGCCGTCAAAATAAAGATAAAGCAATCAACCATTGCTAAAGTCCGGCTTAAAGAATTTTAAAAGTCATTTTCTTCTCCCCATCCAGAGGTAATCCTTCCACAGAGGCCTCCAGCGCCTCCCACAGACTACTTCCAGATGAACCTGGGAGGGTTCGACAATTACTCCCTACACGTGGCGCCTAGAGCTAACGCACTGCATCAAGGAGGCTACGTCGGCTGTGTGAGAGGGTTCAAGATCGCTGACCATGTGGTGGACTTATCTAGGAAGGCGATGCAGAATCAAGATCAAGGTATTGTAAAGATAAACTCTAGAGAAGCAGGTGCATGACGAAAATCTTCCTTTTAGAGTTATTTCTCTTTGTAAAAGTAGGCAAAGTCCCAAACTCGTAATTTTCTTTGCCTTCATCTATATATTGCCAACCACAGCACTAAGTAAAAATTCGTTTGTTTGATTGTCCTGCTAGTTCACCAGCCGCTCTTCATACCCTTCAAACTGTTAACTAATTTATCTAGTATGTAGCGAACTGTCCTTTAAAGGACTTTATTGTAATTATCTAGTTTTTCTTCTAAATTATAACAATGGCCATATAAGTAAAAACTCATTGTTTTGGAAAATATTCCACATTATTTTTTTTATTCCAACAAGAACCCTTTCCGCTAGATCTAACAGGCGTCCTACCAGAATGCAACATGAAATGCGACTCAGAACCTTGTAAAAACGGCGGCATCTGTACCGAGGACTTCACCAATCAGGAGAGCAGTTGCGACTGCGAACTGACCAGCTATTTCGGAGAGTACTGTGTTGAAGAGAAAGGCGCTGATTTTAACGGAGAAAGCATTCTGCAAAGGAAATTTCTACTTACTGGACCTGTGTTTAAGGTAAGAGACATCTTAGTATCTGGCACTCGTGAATTTAAGCTTGCATTGAGTGTGTAGTTTTTTCAAAAGTAACGCCGCTTCAAGGCTGTGCTAGACCTGTGTCACGTTAATGCTGCTTTTATATTTGTGCACACGTTTGACGTGACGCGGACGTTTATCTGGATCAATCCCAAATCTTCATACGAATCTAAATAAAAAGAAAATAAATTGTTTCGGATCCACAGGTCAAAATAAAACTAGCGTTTTCCAGCAATGATCTTCGTCAGAAGAATACAGTGCTTTTGTTGGTTCAAACGGAAAATAAGTAAGACATATTTTTTTCTTTCATTCATTCGCATGTCTACTGATATCTGCCTTTCCTCTGTACCTACTTATATGGTTCCACAACGTTGTTATACTGCAGAAAAACTAAAACGTTGGAATTTCAGACGCAGTTACTACTTACTGGTTGCTATCACCCAAGATGGCTACTTGAAGTTCGAAGAAAACCGCGAGGAAGAGGCGTATGGCGCTGAAGTTAAAAACAGGAACTTTCTAAACGGTGGGACGATGTTACATTAGCCCGTGCTAAGTAAAATAATTGTATTAAATAAATACAACCGCGGATGATTTGCGGTTTTAAACGCCAATCATCAAATGGGTTCTGATGCAGGCCGATAAAAATAAACCGATAAAACTAATTTGTAATTCGTCGCAACGCTATTCTATTTTTATTCCATTATTTGTAAGGGACCTACAAGCTAATTAAAACAACCATAATTTATCCAGGTGCCCGTCATACGATTTACTACACCCGCGCCAACCAAGAGGCCAAACTCCTAATAGACAGAATAGAGGTCCCTCTAGAGAAGGTTCCTCCTCAAATCGTATGGGACGTGCCCGACTTGGGATCCAATGAGGTGCAGGTCGGTGGTCTTAACACTACAGACCCGAGGTTGAAGATCTATAAGGGATATAATGGCTGCTTGTCTAGTAAGTTCAGCTTGTTGACCTTCGTCATCATCATTCATCTACCCTTATACCAATTTATTTGGGGTCTGTGCAGCAATGTGTTCTTTTTCCTTACTTCTCTATTACTTGTCATCTCATCAGACACCTCCTTTCTTGCCATATCATCTTTCGCACAGTCCATTCATCGTTTCTTTGTTGGCTTTATACTATGTGTATTCACAATAACGATTCCGATTAAATACCTGTGCTATTTTTAAATACAATAAGATTTGATTAAGGTTTTGTTCAGTGGCGGATTTACAAGTTTTCAAGGTGTAGGCTGTACCGTTTTTGCCGCCCTTGCCTTCACAATTGTCATGTCCTAAATTATTTTTACAATCCAACAATTTCGTTGAAATTGCACGTAAAATAATTTTTGGGTACATTACCGATTACTGGTTGGGGGGCGGCGAACTAGCTGTTTTCCTCTAGAATATGGAAGATTGCTACTCAGAATGTGCAGTGACAAGTGAGAGGGGAACGTCATCGGCAAAATTTGTTGCATACTTCTATCTGTAAAACATCAGAAAACCGTCATGCCAAAATCTTTTTCATTACAATGAGGCAGCAAAAAAAAAAAATCAGTCCCCAAATTTGCTGCCCCAAAAATCTGCCGCCCTAGGCTCAAGCCTACTCAGCCTGCTGGTAAATCCGCCACTGGTTTTCTTGCTTTCAAAACGTCTATAAGTGACATCTACCGACTCGCACTGGGCCTAGGTGGTTGATTGCGGCCTACTGCATAGAGAGCCTGCCTGTGTCCCAATAGGAACATTATACGTGCTTGTTATTGTTACAAAACTGACCAAATAAAGTAAATAAACTATCTGCCGATTTATCCACTGCAATTTTTATGCAGACTCGACAGTTTAAATGCGATATTCCGTACCGAATCTTCACTTATTGCCTTTCCAATACTTTAATAGCATTAAATTGCAAACATTGAACAAAATTTATTCGAGATATTAAATTTTTAGTTGAGCAAAGATCTACGATTATTACCGAGGATTTTTGGGCACAACCAGATTTATACCCAAAAAAAATCGTTGTTAGGTCCTATTAGTTAGGTTAAGCACAAAGACATTCAAATTGGTTATGCATAATGAATATTGAATAGTATCTACCTCATCAGTAATTTATCATTTCTTATCGCCAAAACAGATATCCTGGTAGAAATAAACGAGTATGAGATGAAGCCTTTAGAAGAGTACATGCTATTCACCCGCCTGAACTCAGCCGAAGTGAATGCGGTGAACGCACAGGGCGTGCGGTCAGCACAATGTTCCACAGACTTCGATGAAGCTTGGCCTGATCAGTCGCAGCTAGCTGCAGCTCATAATGGCAGCTTCCTTATTGTAAGTTATCTCAATATACCATCCACTTAGATTGTATTAGTCGAAAAACAAGTTAGGCCGTTGGTCCCGTGCCTGATCTCCCTTCGGTCGTGTCAGATTGCCGTACCATCGGACTATGAGAGAAAGGGAGGAGTGATTCCACCTATGTTCGTGTACACACTTGTAAACAATAATGTTTTCGAGTTGATGGCAATTCTTAGCGCCCAATGTTATGAGGAGTTCTGCGAACTTTGGTGGGATCTCGCCTGGTCGAAAGGCTCAGGGATTTAAATAGCAAGTCTCTAGGATCTAAGTATATTTTTAGATTATTAGGTAATCAAGTAGGCGGGTCACTTGATGATAAATGGTCACTGGGACTTATAGACGTCTGAAAACTGGCCTATGTATGGTGTGCCTTTATTTCTTCGAGGCTCTTCATAATTGAATACAGCGACGCTACTTGAAGGTAGTAATTTGGTGGGTGTAAACATGTATGCGTGTATCGACTTAGGTCTGGACAAATATTATCTGTTGTAATAATGTCTCTTGTTCCCAGAGCGTTGATAAGACCTGGGTGGAAGACCCTCCGTCCCGCAACCCTTACGACTCCTTGTACCAACAGCCGGACACCGAAGAAGACAATACGGATAACTTCTTCATAGCTCTAATCGTTGTATTCTTGCTTGGACTGTGCTACTGCGGATATCACGTAAGTTTTTATCTCAAGGGGCCAAAAAGCATTGGAACTAGTTTATGAACCAATTAAGAGCCTTTTCTCAACACTTTCTGGGCTAATTTTGATAGAAGACACCATAAAAAATGCATGAAGTACTTTGTTAATTTGCTTACCCTACAACTGCTAGCTAAAATCTAGATGGTCAACATTATCTTTGTTTGCTTCAAAATGTGTGTGTGTGTGTGCACAGATGTGGCGAACACACAAGGCTTACAAGCTAAGCTTGGAGAAGCAAACGGATGAGAACATAATGCGAAGCAAAGAGCAAGCGACTAAACTGCAGGAGCCTGCCATATCGTTTTTACAGGTGAGATTATAATATAATATTGAGGACTTAAAAAGTTTTAGGACCTTCTCGGCCGAAAACCACGTTCGGGATATTTTGCAAAAGATCACAAAAGCCAAAAGTATTTTTTGGCTAATTGCAATTCAATACGTTCAACGAAGTTTATAGTGGTCGGATTTTTATGGGACTTCTTTATAGAGTGCCTAGAGATGTGGAGCACGTTAAAAAAAAATTCGCCACACGCGATTTTTTTTTAAATTTTTATTTTACATTTTTTTTAGTTTATGAATAACTTGAAGTGATGTATTTATGTTGTGGCGTGTGACCTGTATGCGTCCATTAAACGCCAATTCGGTCTGTTTATTTGTTCATTGTTGTCGATAAAATGCATATTTCAAGTTTTCTTGAAAATTTCCTATTTTCTTCAATTATTTCTAAGCCACCGAATTTTAAGACTAAAATCTTTGCCATTGGCAACCGATAACTGGGCATAAAAATGTTCAAGAAAATCACATTATTTTATGAGTAAAGTGACTAAAAATTAATTCAAAATATCAACATTAAGTATAGACTCGTCTAAATAAGTTCTAATTTCAGCTGAACAAAGAGCCAATACCCGATGAACCGACCCCGGATGGCGACAAGAAAGCCAATGGAGTCACCATAGATACAGTTCCCGTCGTTATAGTTGAGATACCCAACGATGGATTAGTAGAAGCTATTAGTAGGAAGGGCAGCTTCAGATACAGAGGCAAGTATACTTAGAAAGAATTTAGCATCCAAGACATAAACCTCACACAAAAATACATGCCTGTATTCCCAAAAGGGTAAGGCAGAGGCAGTAGGTGTTGAAGTAGGTACTATAGTACCTACTTACATCAGAGAGAGAGAAAGTGTGATTCAGTGAGATTTTTCCAGTTATATTTAAATCCATTGTAGGAGGTGAGGAAACTTCAAGAGCCTATTATCCTAGACTCGTCTCCGCTACGTAATATTGAGATTTTATTGGAAAACTCAATAAGGGCCGTGTTATTGAGTCCGACTCCACTTACTAATAGGTATTGATGCTTCATCATATTGTTAATTTAAATGACCCGATCATCACGCCATTCTCCAGAAAACCAGTGCAGCGGCAAAAGTGAATTTATTAGAAGAAACTCGACCATCTTTCCTGAGCTAGCAACATTTTTGAGGCTCATAGAAAATTCTTTTCACCTCCCTTATTACTTTCAGATTTGATAGAAAAAGAAAAAGTTTGGGAAACTCTGGAGGAAAAAGACGAAATGTCTGACAGTGATGCAGATGACAACGAAAAGATGAACGGTGATGATCGCGAGGCAAACTGTGGGGAACCGGATACTGATGAAGAATCCTCCACGTCTACTGAAGATGTGGTTTGTATCGACAATTACGTTCAACTACCTTTGTACCCTAATATTACTAACATATTTAAACCCTAAACAGGTACCTACAGGCACATCAAGTTACCATAAAATGTTGTTGGTTAAGTTCAAAATCGAATGAGAAAATTTTACATTTGTGGTGACGAGTGTACCTACGACGACATTTTCAAAATTGATATTCCTGTTACTAAATCAGTATATGGCGCCCTGAAACAGTTACAAGGCGACACGGTAAACCTCTTAGAAGATGGCGGGACTAGCTGGACAAAACCAACGACCAGTGGTCCTCATTAGCCCTAACATCGACGATGTAATTCTAAATTACACGACATTATGATAAAATAATGCCTACACCACCTTTATATTCAACACGAGTGAAAAGTTCAAACGTTCAACGTTCAGCTTAAATAAAAAAAAATGTTTTATTATTTTTTCCAGGAAACCCAAGAGCAACATGTAAACGGTCGTAAAGACTCCAACAAGGAGGGCCCACCAACACAGACCAACTTGACCACACAGCTGCCCTACAAAATAGATGAGGACGACACCAACGAACTTCTCACATCTACTGCTTAGTTACCAAATAAATGTTTTGTATCGAATAAAATGTATTATTTTGACATTCCAGACTTGTTCCTGGCTACTACTTTTAAATTCATAGCTGTACCAGCTTATGCCCCCGCGGCATCGCTTCTTTGGAGTTCGGTAATTATCTCACGGAACTTTACTACCGGGATAAAAAGTATCCTACGTTCCGGGCTATAAACTATTGTTTTGCATTTGAAAGTCAGTCGTCCCCATCAGTGCATTTTACAATAATGAATAGCCAAATGAAAACACTGCAGAATGAGTGTAGAAAATACAAATAAGTACCATTTAAATAAAAATAGGTATTAAAAAACCCGACTGCAAATTGTATTATGTAACTATGTAAAATATGTTTGTAATCTCCTTTTAATTTTCTTCAAAAATTCACCATTATGTTTTTTTTTTCAAACACCTATCCAAGGAGACTTGGGTTTTTAAGACGAATATAACGATACCTTAATTGTCGAAATCCATCCAGCCGTATGGAAGATACAAGGTTACAAAACAAAACCCTTCCTTGGCAATCAGGTAAAAATACACGGTGTCACAGAATTAGTAAGTTCATAAATTGTCAGTAAAACCACTAAACCTACCAAAATATTTTTTTACTAAAGTTCGCCTAGCTTGAATCCAAAGGCGCCCTGCGAATTTTATGAGATGCCTATTAGGGATTTTCCAAATAGGTAAAATATTCATACACAGGGATACAAAAACTGAACATGTAGGTACCTAAATATTTGGATCTCAAATTATCTGAATTCATTCGAAGCAAGCTGTAAAGATTTTCAAGCTCGCTTGGCTTGCTCTTGCAGCCTACATTCTCTTAAATCATGACTTTGTCTTTGTCTTCTTAGAAATCTACCAGGAAACTCCTGTTTGAAGGATCAAAACAATTCTAACCTATCTGTTGATTTTTTCGATCTAGCTTCGCTGGATTTTCCAGCCTTTGCCTTCATTCTTTATATTTTCTGGTACTTAAGTCGACTAAGTCTCGAATTCCTATTTCCGAATGAAGGATCATAAGAAAATCTAGCCTATCCTTACAAATTGTCTCCGTAAGTCGACTAAGTTATAATTATCTATTTCTGAATAGAAGGTGAAGAGAATGTAGAGCTTACCCCTTAAGATGGCCAGTTTATCAGGCTTTGCCTGAAACAGCCAATTCCAGATGGTTAGCGATAGCCTTTAGCTGGGTGCTGTTCGAAAGCGATATAAATTAGAACTCTTCCAAACTATGCAGATATATGGGTAAAATTACAGGACAAAAAATCTGTTGCTCCAAAACCATTTGTTCTTTTACACTAATCTTCTTGCTCAAAATCCAAACAAACCTTTTAAATTATTATACTAGTTTACAGTACATCTGTTGCCGAAGAAATTTTAGCTGTTGCTGACTACATATGATTTGATATTTTCAAAAATAAAACAAGAAGATTTTTATCAGCTATACACACTCTCCATGCCTTTCGCTCATATCTCCTAAATTTTCCGGAAACCTGTCCAGGTGACTTTGGAGGAAGTGGACTTTTCTTTTGTTTACTTGAAAAATAACGCCGTAATTCTTTATCTCCTTTCACGATAAAAACTTATTTTAGTATGTGAGGAACGCGATTTTTTTTCTTTCAGTCTTGATACTAACAATTCTGAAGCTTGTTTAGAAAGATTTAAAGCTCTTACAAGATCTAACTCATTTTGAGAAAAGCATTTTGGCTCATTTTTCATACCTTCAAAATCAGCATCATTTGATGATAAGCTTGGTCCTTCAATGTCTTGTTCTAGGGGTTCAGGTATATTTTTAGGTACTGAAGAGTCCGGTGAACGCTCCACTGGACGTTGAACACAACTAGTACCTACTTGGGTACTGTCATTTAGCTCAATTTTTAGTGTTTAAACCGTTTACGTTCACGCTACAAAAATAACAGTCTTCGAGATGATTTCGTGTTTCTCGCCAAATAGTCAGTGTTCCAAAGGGCAATGCACTTTTTGGTACAACCCACAATAGATACACCACTGGATAGATAATTTTGAATAGGTGAATATTTACTTTACGGCTTTTCTGAATTCGTTTTCCGCGACAACAGACAAAAACTTACGTGTTATCATAGACTAAATAATTTTATGATTTTCTGGCAACACAGAAATACTTTGACGTTTACGGAGTCATTATTGTCTTTAGTCAGTCATATTTGATTTCAGAAGAGTACGGTTTTGTCATTTTGTCATAATATGGACGAAATTGAAAAGGAAAAAATAGCAGCTCTGCCATCACAGTTACTCGTAACGACAATATGCCATCCCATGGAATATGCGAAAGTACTCATACAACTTGGGTACGAACCTCTGGCGCCACGCCGGTCTACGACTCTGTTTGGACGCCCTGCCATGATATTACCTAACGTTTTCCAATACATCAAGTTTATCAAAACATCAGACGGATTCTTTGGCTGCTACAGAGGCCTATCGGCGAGAGTGCTCGGGCTGATTGCGTCCAGTCAGCTCACCTCCAAGGTAATCTATGCGATAGGCATTGACTTGCCTGAAATCAGTGACCCTCCCAACATCGTCACCGATGAGGAGCCTAAAGTTGAAGATTACATTAAACTGGGCCGCCGAGACATGATAATGCACACTGCTTCAGTCATTGTGTCGTACCCATTCCATGTTGTGTCAGTCAGGATGATGGCTTCTTTTATTGGAAAAGAGGAGAGTTACAGCACTTTGGTAGGTGCAATAGTGTCGATCTATCGAGATGATGGTATCCGCGGGTTCTTCCATGGAATCATCCCCAAACTGCTTGGAGATTTAACTTGTGTTGCGGTGACAGGATTGCTGGCATACTACGTGAACAAATACCTTGTCAAAACTAAAGACCTACGGTACTACACTGTACCGTTGCTCACTTTTGTGACCAGTACTCTTACTTATCCATTGGTTGTCGTGTCTACTTGCATGGCTGTTGCTGGCTCCAGCCTGTCGGCAGGCAACCCTCCAGCCATGCCCAAGTATACATCATGGCAAGCTTGCTGGAGGGACCTGATGAGGAACAAGCAACACAAGCGTGGTTCCTCCCTAATCTTTAGGTACTACATTGCCCCTGTTGCAGCCATGCAGTAGTCACACTACCTAATGTATCTTGCATTTATGTTTAATAATTAGCTAAGTGTTATTCCATGATCACCAAAGTAGTCTCAACCTTGCAGTAGAGAACAAGAGAATATGTACAATGAACTATGTAAATAATTTAGTATAAATGGTGTACCATGTGGATATTCGTTATGCTAGATTGTCAAGTCAAGGAGTGGTTATTAATAATAAATATATTTTATTGGCACCTGCTTTGTCATTTTCTAATTTATTATTAGGTTTTTAAAATATGTCTATAACCATTACTATGCAGTATTTTGAACTTAACAAGGTTATGATAAGACATGCGTAAGATATCCAACTTCTCTCTTGTATCTATTTAGATAACTTATCGTAATAAAACCCCTGATTCAGAACACAAAATTATTTTATTTTAGATAAAGTCTGTGCTCTTATAAATTCATCAACAAGTTCTTTTTTCAGCATGCCTATAGCTCTTCTGTAGATGGCAGGTGTAGCTTGGGCATTGTTCTCTGTTTCAAACGTCATGTACTTCATCCAGATGTCCACATTATCAGTGCCATGCTGCTGAACTGCACATTCATAGCATTTTCTGATACTCTTAACATTTGGTTTCTCTTGTGCCATCTCAATGTCAATCATATTCCTATGCACCTCAATCTGTGTAGGTGGAGTTCTAATTAAGTCTTCATACAGGTCTCTTGCTGCCTTTATTCCACTTTTTTCATACATTTTCTGCAAGAGTTTAGGTTTAATTGCTAGCAAAACAGCATTTTCACAGTTCTGGAACTTCTTGTACAGATTCTTTAGCTGGAAAATAAAAATACATCATAAAATTAATATTAAAATCAATTTTAGCATGTTTTTGGCAAAACATAATAATTTAGGACTTACTGCAACATCTGACACAACATTATCCAACACCATATTGTAAAGCTGTAGCAAATCATCTGATTTCAATCCTTTCACAGCATCTTGTAGCACAGATAACATTTTCTTCTCATCTGGTTTACTGAGAAGGATCTTTTCTTCCCACACACATCTAAGTTTAGGATTTCTCTTTGCTGCTGAATCTAACATCTAAAGTGAAAAAATAAATATCATCATTCTCCTGTCCTTATCCTAATTTATATAAAAAAAAAAAAAAAATGGAAATAATAATTTACTTAATTACTACAGGAACAAGAGTTAATGAGTCTCCTAACAATAGAGTCTCATCAATATACAAACTATTCAAGGTACATAGGGGTCGTCCATTAATCACGTGAGGCTGGAAAGGGGGGGAGGGGGGTTCGGAAAAAATCACGAAATATCACTAGGGGTAGGGGCAGGTGTAGTGAGATATCACGTGTATTTATTTTTTCTTTGAACGCGCGATTTCTAAACCGAAAAGCGGTGCGTGACCTTGACATTTTTATCACGGTGCTTATTTTTCCGGAATTAAATTAGATTATACCTGTTAACCTGTATTTAAAGATAATATTCTGATTTTTTTTAAGATACTTTGTACCAAAAAAAATACACGTGATTTTGGGTGGGAGGAGGGAGGGGTAGTCTAAAACTTCACCACGAATCACCATGGGGGAGGTGGGGGTTAAAAATTTGCTAAAAAACATCACGTGATTAATGGACGACCCCATAACTAATTTTCAAATAAATTTCTTGATATACAAATTATCCTATATTTTTTTTCTTTACATAATTATAATTTACATTTTTAAATATTCCTATACAAAGTAAAAAAAAACATTAAACAGTAGTAGCCTACCGGCATCGGGAACAGGGTCCGAGCTACCGGTGCTCTTGAGAGAGGAACCTCTTGACGACACGGCCTTGTCCAGAAGTACTGTTTTCTAAATCAAGCCCTTGCTCCTGCTGCCAAGCAAGAGCCTTCTCAGATGTTGGTTTAAGCTATTGGCTATTATACCATGGGCCAACACGACTATAGGCACAATGACTGCTGTACTCACGTCCCACATGTTGACAACCTCGCAAGCCAGATCAAGATATTTGAAAAAATCTAATAATTATTACCTGCATCAAATCCTCATTAGATGTTTCATTTTCCAATTTCAGTACTTCAATTCCAAAAGCAAACATGTCATTTGAAAGTAGTCCATTTTCATGGCCATACATCCATGCATGTTTCACTGCATCCATCTTCTGATGGTCACTGCATACACTATCATTTGCACCAAGGAGGCCATGTATGTATTTTGTGCATATAGATTCATCTGGGAACTAAGAAAATTTAGTGAAGATGACAACCTCTATATGAAGAATGAAATAGAATAAGGACATGTAACTAAAATTCGAGACCAAAATATTCTAAATACAAACCTGTTGCAAAGCCTCTTCATAAACTCCTATGTAATAATTTACTTCTTTCGAAAAATTGTTCTCTTCATCAACAAATTCTTCTAATTCTTCCCAGTGGCAACCCTATGAAATAACAGATTTTCATGAATGAAGGGCCAAAGGTTTTTGACAAATTAAAATGTTTTAGACTGCTATTTAAAAGACAAAATGCTATTTTTTTTCTTTGTTATTTGAAAGTTCTGCTTGGGAGAAACCCAGCCTTTCTGTAGATTATTCTAACAAATCACGCCTGTGATATTTGAAGGGTTAAGCAGAGCTGTACCTATAGTACACCCATATTTCACCATTTTGTTGTCTCATGCAATAAATAATCATTGCAAAAACTTACATCCAATTCCTTTGCCGCTATGTAGGACCAAACATCCTTGTTATCCCTCCTGGACCATATTTCCTTTTTGATATCATCAACAAATGATTCCTTAATTTCATACTTCCTGCATAAGTCAAAAATACTAAACAGGAATTTCACATTTTGAATGTTTTTTGCCCCATTCCGCCAAACAATTTCTGCTCTTTTTATTTGTTTTTCCTGAAAGCATGATTATAATTTTATAATGGTAAGATAATGAGATAGTTAATCTATATAGTAATGTTAGTATTTGTATGGGGGGGCAAATAAAGCATTACTTGGATAATATGTATGTAATATACAACAATCCAACCAACCAACCCGCACTGGGCCCGCGTGGTGGATTTTAGCCCATTCCATCTCATAGAGAGGAGGCCTGCGTCCCAGCAGTGGGAACATTAATAGGCTGATTATGCTATGCTTATGCTTATACAACAATCATGACATTACTTAGATAATATTATGTAATATACAACAATAATAGCATGGCATTTTTTATGCATAGAGTTTAACAGTAATAAATCAGAAACTTAATGAATAAAGTAAGTATTATGTAGCCAATATGCAAAAGCAGAGCAGCAGAGTTCAAGACTGGATGGGGGAAAGGTGCAGCCCTGAGCAGAATGCCATTCTATGTAGGATGGTAGCAGGCTGAAGAAGATATTATTGACAGGTTACAGAGGTATTTCAAAAGTCTAAGCAAGAAAATAGTACCCTATCTTCCTCAGTTTCAGTTTTAAATGTGAGAGCTATGAGTTCAATATCAAACAGCTCTAGGTACAATACTTCTGAGTCAGGGTGTCTCTGCACCCCCTTTAGTAGGAAGTTCCTGGCATTGTCCAGACTGTTCTGTTCTTTACTTTCCCATTTGCTAGCCATCTGCCAGATTTTGGGTTTGTCACCATGGATCTGGAAGAAAACAAATGTTATTCCTTCACTGTTCAATGGTACTATCACAGAAAGTAATATTTCAGTTCTGTCTCCAGTCAGTCTACAGTAGGACCATTCATCAAGTTAGTTATAGATTTATACAGACACTGCAACACAACATGTCAACTGTAAAATAATTTATCTTTGTGAGAGAAATTCAGACAGAATGCAGAGGAAACTTTTATAAATAGAATGAAGACATCAATAAGTACCTGTAACATCTGTCCTATAATCCCAGAAATGGCATAATCGAATCCTACACTCCTGCAAAACTTCATATACTCAAAATAGATTTCTATATCATCTTGAAACCTGTATATAAACTGTTTGAACACTTTGTTCAGGCGCTTGGCTATGGCATACTCTATATCCTTTTTCTTTTCACCCAGTTGAGCCCGCTTTCTCCTCAGTGATATGTCTTCAAGCAAAGCCAGTTCGTAAGCTATGTATTGTACAAAATCTTCCTTTTGTTTGACTCTTCGCTGTATATGGTATTCAAATTCTTTTCTTTTTCTTGACATTTCTCTGAAAAAAGAAGTCATAATAAAGCTTGTATTAATGATACCTAGGAACTGGTTCTTTTATCCAAAAGAGTTAAGCTATATAAACGAAGAGTGGTAGGAAAGTATAGCAACATAAAATTGAAGATAGTAGATGTTTATTTGTTTAAGAATATTCAAAAATGTTACATTGCTTCTTGATATGACTTTTCTTAGCGTAGCAATAGTACAGACTATTTAAGCAACATATCTTTAAAATATTGGAATGAAACAAACAGTATGAAGGCATGTTATTTGTTGGAACTAACTTTATTTCTTCGTCGTCATACAATTGTGTTCTCCTCATCTGCTCCAACTCATTGATCATCTCCTCAATACGTTGATTCACTTGTTCAGCCATTTTTGCTGATTTTTATGTTATAAACACAGAAATTAAAAGTATAGGATGACTTTAGCTCGCGTTTGCGTGTGAGTTTTTTGAGGTTATGTATGTTGTTTTGTTGATAGCTGTCAAATGTCTATGTTCTAAATTTAGATTCGTTCTGAAATCTACGTGTTTTCTTTTTATCGCTCCTGCTTGCCGCAACCCGTTCCCTAAGATAAAGATGGAGCACGCTAGCTTTATTACATAGCACTAGTTTGATGATTGCTCCCACAACTACAAACCAGTTGAAATTAAAGACTTACTTTACATACAGAATCAACATTGCACAAATAAACCAAATTAGCATTGATGGCATACAACTATTTGTCCTCTGGCAACCGCCTGCGGCGGCCATACAGACACGGAGGACGTAGAGCCAACGGTAACATTATTTTTAGAAAATAGATTTCCACCTGCACTGACTTTTAGAGCTAACATTAGTTTGATAAGGAACTGCTGCTTCTTTAAGTGTCGATGAACTCAAATTGTGTTAGACCAATATGTAGCCACTTGCACAGCTCTAACATTTGCTTCGATTAAATCTTGGTAGGTGCAAGTGGTTGTGCAGGATGGGCAGGACGGAGGTGGAGCATATTTTGCAGAGATACTCCACACTGGCAATCTGTTTGGGATGGTGTTCTTCCGGGTTGATGAATTGTGAAGGGGTGGTATGCTGAGGAACTAAAAAATATAAATGAATCTCCTTCAGGGTGGCCCGCGAAATTTTAATTTTCTTAAGTTTTAAGCAATTTGCCTGTCAGTATCAGGCTGCATGCTAAACAAAACATGATTGGAAGCCGAATTTTTGTCTGGAGCACAATACTGCGTTGTATTTGTATTAATTTCGATATTAGTATTCATATAAATCGTTAATTAGTATGGATAGGTTTTGACAGACGGCAGATCAATATTAGGCAAAGTCGATCATGCGGCATCTGGGGGGAGAAAACGGCAGTTTTAATATGTTCATATTTTAACCATGCAACCTTAGGAAATTGAATAAAAACAGCTCATTATAATTTATATTGTAATCAGTAATTTTATTCTCAAAATATAGTTACAAAATTAAATTAAATCATCTATTTGCTAGTAGCTTTCCAATCTAGATTGTAAATGTTTCATAAAAATAAACAACTCTAAACAAAAAAAGGCCCCTAAACAATAAATTAACCTACATAATATTACGCTTAAATAACATATTTCTAGTACATATTTACAAATTGTAATACTTTATCCAAAGGCACTTTTGTAAAGAAATTTTACATTCCTAATTGGATATCGCATAAAACTTATTCCATCATTAAATTCATAGGTATGTCAGTTTGGGTTTTACATGGAGTGACTGCCTGAAAGGCGAGAACCAAAAGGAGCGTAGAGAAGGATTTTCTGATATACATTGAATAATGAACTTTATTTCGGGAAGCTCAAGTTCAAAGTTATAGAAACATCAACACAGTCATTAAACGGCTCCTCGGAAGCCCTCTAGTACCTCGTTTGCACTTTATAACAATAATTATAAAGCGAATTGTACAATGTTATCAAAAAATCTGCTGTGCGCTGAGACAATGTCTTATCTACAAGAGAAAAAGGTTTAAGTTTACAAATATTTTCAAGGTGGGTATTAAAGAAACGGCATGTCATAATTTTTACTTCATGGTCCAAGAACAGGTACTATTGACTTACAATCAAAATACAGTTTTAAAATTCATCTTATCTCATCTAGCAGTAAATTTAATGACACCTCCTTCACAGTGCTCAATCATGCCTCTGCCTTTGAAACAATTCAACCAAGTTTTCGAAAACAATTTAAAACTTTCCCGCTCTTCATCTGTTCTCGACACCGGAGTTACATTTATTTCAGGAATGCATCGCCCAAAATCAATAGCTGGCAACCAAACGCAAAAATCAGAATCAGGAGAATATTTAAATATGTCCTGGCAACCCTGGAGGTTTATTTGAGGAACTGGGGGTTGCCGTTGTAATAATTTCTTAAGTGTGATGAATGTTAGGTTGTTGTTCTTCAGGGCAATTGATTGCAGATGTTTTGCCCGGCCGATGCTCCTGTAAGATGATAAATTCATTGATTAATAGTAAGAATAATTTCAGACTTAATTTAAGTAAAAAAGTGACATTATATCATACTAGCGACCCGACCCGGCTTCGCATATGTGTAATATACATATAAACCTTGCTCTTGAATCACTCTATCTATTGCTGGAAACTGCATTAAAATCCGTTCCGTAGTTTAAAATATCTAAGTATACAAACAGCGGGAGCGACTTTGTTTTATACTATGTAAAGATATAAAAACAAACAATTTTAATTTTTACGAGGATATTTCACAGAGATTACTGCGATTTTTATACTTATTCGATCGCGTCGAACTAGTGCCATCTTGTGTTAAAATGGGAGACAACTATTCCATGCAAATTAAAGTTTACTCGAGTACGTTTTGTCAGTTGTGATACTCTAACTAAGCCCTCTGGCCAACATTTATTAATTAAGTAAAGATATCGTACCTAAATATCCTCATAAACTGTCCATCAACCAATTTACAGTTAGACAATCCAAATCTTCTAATTTTCAAGTCTTTAGCGGAATCCATGAAGCTTGCCACACAGCCCACAATGTTGCCTTCCACACCAACATTATCTAACTCCAAATCAACCAAAACATTAGGATTCAATGACGTCATCAAACAACTGACTACGCCCTGCTTCACCTCATTGTTACTCAAGTCAATCGATTCCAAACAATCGAAATTCATGCTCGATTTTATCGAATCGTTAATCGCATTCTGTGTTATTTCGCAGTAATTAAGTTTTAGTATTTTTAGCCGGACATATTGGGTCATTTTTGCTATATTTCTGAAGCCGTTATCCGATATAGGGTTTGCACTTATATCGAGTTCTTCTAAGGACGTACAGGCAGGGCGATTGGCTTTTTCGAACATGCTTAGTAGTGCTTTCGTCCCTTCAGCTGTTACATTATTCCTGCTTATATCCAGATGTGTTAAATGCTTCATGGTACACATACACTCAGTTAAGTACTTGACGCCAGCGTCCCCTATATTGTTGTCTGATATCATGATAGCTGTGATATGTGTCTGGTGAGTTAGAGCTCTGAAAAGAGGTCGTATTTGTGATGATGATAAGGTTTTAGCTCCTAGTGCTATGCGGCGGGTTGTGTGGCTTCGACCTACCGCTTGCTGGATTTCTTCGGAGGGTGCTGAAATCAAAAATATTAAATTAAGATATATGGTACACTGCTATAGTATGTTTTTTTCTCTCATTATAATGTACCGTAATATTTGGAATTGGAATGAGCAAGTAAATGTGCCGGTGTCGCTTATCGCCGAACAAAAAACAAGACCTAAACACTAAACACCAACATTCTCAGCAGTCGCGGTCATAGAACGTGGGAGTGAGACGACTGTATTCTCAATATACAATTTAAGAAAATCGCATTCTAAATATTCTCCGTCGTACTCGCACTTTTAATATTATTACTGCCGTGAATTTTAGCCGCTTGGCAAAAAATTATAATAAAATACAGTATCACAATACTCACGTATACTCAGAGCGTCACAGCACTCGAGATACCTCTCTTCAGCAGGTGACGCTTTCCAGTTAGTGATGCAAGTCTTGAGCTCAGGAGAAGACAGGACTAAGCTAAGAGGGTCGTCTTCTGATAGTATCGCGCCGTCTGACGTCATCAGACTGAATACTGGACGGACGCCTGTTAGTCTGAAAAAGAAAAAACATATTATTTCTGCTCATAGACAAACTAATTGGTAAAATATCTTTAATTCACTGACAGATAACGTACAGCCCTAAAGTGCTTGTTCTAGACGCTTGTGAGCAATAAAGGGTTTTTGAAAGTTAGTCACGTTGGCCGATGGGAAACATCGGGCACGCGGCCTTTTTTTCAGGATGGTCTTAATAATCCTGTTTTAAGCATCACGGTTTAAAACTAAACTTTACAGTCACTTACGGAATATCTTCCGTGATTATTGATTACTTTAAGTTTTCATCATCATCATCTGCCTAGCCTTTTCCCAACTATGTTGGGGTCGGCTTCCAGTCTACCCAGATTCAGCTGAATACCCGTATTTTATATGGAGCGACTGCCTATCTGACCTCCACAACCCAGTTAGTACTAGGTAATACGATACCCCGATAATGAGTTTTATTGGGAGCTAAAAATAATTAATAATCACGTAAGATATCCCGTAAGTGACAGTATAAGTTTGGTCTAAATAATATTTCCCTTTCTGAGACCCAGGCCGAGATCTATAAACGATTTTTGGTGCGTGTTTTGGCTCAGATATATTTGCGAATTAGTCTTGCACCTTGTAGTCTGACAGTGACAACAATAGCAGAATCGTGCTAAATACGTATAAGAACCTTACTAGATCTCGACCTCAGACTTCCTCTGCGAGAAAATGGGTCGGAATTCACCTCTCTCAATGATGTCTGAAGGTGTCCATTTTGCACTGATAAAAGGTTTTCCCCGAACAATTACTAAACAATGATTTCAAGAAACTGAGGGAAAAACCAGATCAAGTTCAAGATTACACTTTGACCATTATCTGGCGTTATTCGTCAAATTTAAGACAATCATCGTGATAATTATAGTTTGTAATAACGGATGTTGTGTGAGAATCGTTTGTCATGGGTATATTTTGATGCGGATAAATTAGGAACAGAAAATTCGAGAAAAGTTTTCAAAATTAATGTGGATGGTTTGCCACGTGTCACACATACTAATCAACTTTTCCAACTATGTTGGGGTCCAGTCCAACCGGATGCATGTGAAAAATAGTTTTGTTTCTTGGAAAGTTGCTTCATATGAGACACACACATTACACACCCCATTTAATGAATACGACTACACCCCTTGGGCCTTGGTAAGACCGCTTGTTAGATGGCTAACTAAGAAAACGATAAGCTAATTGTATGAAAAATTATAACAGGCTAGACATAGGGTGACTTTTTAGATGCCAACAATAGACAAAAAATATATGAAAGCTTTTGCCCGCGGCTTCACTCGCGTTAATATAGAATTTCACAATCATTTCGGGTTGAACTCCGCTTGTAATAATATAATCTAATCAAGAATCATGATTCGAAAGACACGTGGTGCCATCAATTTTCATAAGAACGTTATTATTGGTATTAGTATGGATATGTATATTCCATCCTGAGCCCAAATAAACAGGGATAAGAAAGATGTTGATATGTTGGAATGCGGAGGATGGGGAGAATGTCGTGAGGAAAGTTCTGAGTATGAATTTGGATGGGTATAAGAGTAGAGGAAGACCAAAAAAATGATGGATGGACTGTGTAAAGGAGGATATGGCAAGAAAGGAGGTGTCTGATGAGATGACGAGTAATAGATAAGTATGGAAGAAGACATGCTGCGCCGACCCCAAATGAATTGGGATAAAGGCAAGAGAACGATGATGAAGAAAGATGTTAATAATTAGCAACACTTACTTATAATATCTAGATTTAACTTCTTCAACTAGCCAGCTGATTGTCAACTTATTAATCATATCCAGCTTCAGCGAAATCAATAACACTTTATCTTCCACCTGTACTTTAACCGCTGCCGGCGGCAATATCTGCGTCTGTACCGGCCTTCCATTCTTCGTTGATTGCACTATGTTGATTGGTTGTATCACATTCATTGCTTGCACTATATTGGGGTTCATACCCTGCATGATTTTAAAACCATCATTAGAATTATAATGGAAGTTCTCTCCCGAAGATTTCCGAGAGAACGTTCCAGTAGGCGTTAGTCTTTTGTTTGTCTCTCTTCTAGAATATTCGTTGTCGCTACCGCTGTTACTTGATTGGTCGTTTTCTCTTTGTCTGTGGAAACCCGCTTTTAGTAACGTACTCTGTCGTTTCCATCGGCGTTTCATATTGTCTCGAGTATCGCTAGATTTAGAGGCATTTAGTTCTCTAGTGATATTTCTCATAGAATCTGCTGCAGATGCCTTCGGTCGGACATTTTCGTTTCTGAAACTGTCTGAATCCGAACTGTTTTCGCTTACGTCAATGATGTCACTAACTCTTGATTTCTTTTTGTCGTTGAATTTATTACTTTCGATTAGAGGTTCAGATATTTGATTGATTTCTTCTATCTTGTCTTTAATACTTTCGTAAGAAGGTTTTTTGGCTATCGTAGTTAGAGGATCACTGAGTTTTCTTTTTTTGTTATTTTTGTTTATGCCTAGGTCGTCATCTAGCCAGTCATCGTCAACCTCTTCTGGGTTCAACAAAGCAGGTTTTACTTTAGATTTCTTTACGTCAACTTCAGGCAAGTCATTCATACTTCTATTTCTCAATGCTTCTATAGCATTTCTATATTCTTTAACTCCTGTGGATTTCTTCTTATCGTTGGCCTTACAGTCTTCAGATGAATTTGAGTCGTCGGACGGGAAAGCCGCATCGTTTCTAATAATTTGTGATAGGTCTACATCATTATCACTGTCATCATCAATTATATTTCGTCTTTTAAAAACTGGAGTGTCAAGTTCTTTTATTCTACTCGTCATTTTTGACGTACTTGGTGGCGAAACATCTTTTATTGGTTTCACCGGAGTTTTAGACTTTGATCTACTTAACATATCTATATTACCTCTTTCTGAGTTTTGTATTCTATTGCATATATTGTTGTACATGATTTCTTCGTCTTTGGTGAGTATGGTGCCTGTCCGCCATTTTTGTAGGACGTGTAATGGTGTTTCTCCGAAGTCAGTCTTTAGTGTTGGTATTGCACCTTTTTCTAGTAATAGTTGAACTACGTCTAAGTGACCGTTGCTTGCTGCGTCATATAGAGGTGTTATGCCTGGAATATTGATAACAAAAACTATTTTTACTAACAAAGTTTTAGGCATTTAGGGCCTTGTTCTAAATCTTAAATATATTAACAGCCTTTTTTATTTAAACTTTTTTTTTTATCCGCCCTTACACGATGTTAGGCGATGCAACTTGCGACAAGCGACATGCGAGTTTGTCACTTGTTCTCTTTGCGTCATTTGTTTTCTCCTATGCGGGAGTGCTTGCTCGAGATTTTTAAGTCCGTCTACGCTAAGCGAATTCATGCTCCGGTCGTGTTCGGTTCGCCTAGCGACGACACAGCTCAACATATATATTTTTTGGTAACACTTGTTTTAGCCGATAGAAGACTAAATCAAATTAAAACTGGTCTTCGATAATCCGACTTTTTTTATAAAATAAAGTAACAGACCAAACTCACCATCACAATTCGAGCCCCCTCTATCATTAACATTAGCACCATTATTGATTAGTATATTGACGACCTCCACATGTCCGTGTATGCACGCTTCATGTAACGGAAGCCAGCCAGCATTGTCTCGAATGTTGACAGGATGGCCCTGTGCTATCAGACGCTCTACTAGGAGCTTGTTGCCTGATATTGACGCCTGGAGAACAATTAGAGGTTTATTAGGGGTATATACACCTTGCTGCTGGACTATTCGAAAGAGATACCGCGGCTCTGTAATACAAAGGGCTAAGAAGGAACATGGATGGGTTTTAGTCAGTACAAGTCTGACACTCACTTCCCCTCCGCCCAGAGCATTTGATGATTTCACGTTCGAAAAAAAAAGGAAAAAAGGGGTTTTACACCACACATTTGCCCATTTAAACGCGACCGATGCAAACCAGAACGCATGTTCTGTGTCCGTTTTTGTATGAACGCAACTATCACATATTCTAGCAACCGATCGCCTAGCTTAGGAAGCTGTCTTACACACATGCTTTACCGCTATATTGATTCGGCATTCATGAGCGTCAGACTGTGTTCCATTGAGGGTCCGGATAGCCTGAAGCCTGGGAATGCATGAGAACAAGTCATACAAACTTTGGCGGTCCTCAGTCGGAACTCTATGAACCCAGCTTACATGGCAGAAAACTGCAATATGGATATGCAGCTTTGGACTAAGCTCCCGCCTACGCTCCTTCATGGACCTTCATGATTGGTCCACAAAAAGACTTGCGTTAACTGTCTTTATTGAGCTAAATATAAGTTCAAACACTGTTTTAAGCTTTCAGTTTAAAACTAAACTTATACTGTAAAAATTTTGATCAATCACGGAAGCTATCCCGTAAGTGACAGTATAAGTTTAAATGTAGGTTCACTTACAACATGCAACTGAGTTTCTCCTTTCATATTCTTCTTGATGGTGTAGCCTTTGCCTCGCTTACGTGTTTCATGTTTTGTCTCTTTCACTTCTTCCTCATTTGTATCTGATAAATCTACAAAAGAACGCAAGCTTTACAAGAGGACAGATAATAAGATCATCATAAACGTCAGTTCAGCTGAAAGACGTCAACTTCTGGACAAAGAGGAAGGCTTATGTCCAGGGAAGCAACACCGACAAGAGGCCTACCAATACGGCGACTATCGAGACACATACATTTTGCAAATTCGGTGTGTAATATAGTTAAAATTAACATGCAAAGGGTGTTCAAATGAGAAAAAAATACTGTAAATAGGGTATCATTTAAAGACATCTTTATTGAGAGGAATACTCCATAAAAACTACAGTAAATCATCAGATGATCATTCATGATCATCAGATCATTTAGGATCAGCTTCCAGTCTAACCGGATGCAGCTGTACACCTTATTTTAACATAAAAAAATACACTAAATATCTTAATTATTACTAGAAATTACCTGTAAGGTCTTCAAGGCATATATCATTCCCAATATGTGTGGTATCCTCATCGCCCCCTCCAGCCGAACTCTGCTCATCTTCGGAATTCTCCAGGTTATCCAAATTGTCGTAACCTAGAGCCCTCAAATCGTCTTTGGTTTGCTCCATTTTATCAGTCTCACCATACTCCTCTTGATATTTGAGTAAGGTTTTTAGAACTCTAATTTCGTATTTTCTTTTATTCCATTCTTGAGCCTGAAAAGGAATGAAGTTGTATGCTGTTAATGTTTATGAATAAATAAATTAAGGTGTACTCATCATCTGGACACATACCCATGCATCCATTGAATTCTTATTACTGAACAATTCCTCATAAAAACTCATCAACACAAATGTTAGATCAAAATCCAAGCTAGTAATTGAACCCAGGGAATCAAGCTTAGGAGTCGTGGTTCCGACCACTAGATTAGAGAACCATTGACGGCAAACACTCTTCTTTTTTAAATTAAATGAGCCTACTCTTGACCTCAATCTTGTCCTGAGGACAGAGATGAGGTCGACGACGGAACGAGCTAACCCAAAAGAAGCCTATTAACTCGCGACTTAAATAGATTGGGTTCATATGAACTTCGGTACACAGATGCAGGCAGCGAATTCCACTCCTTGGCTGTGCGCATAATAAGAGATGTATCAAAGTGTTTCGTGCGAATTTTCGGTACTTGGAGAAGGTAAGTGTGATAACCTGCAGTACGTCCAACCGACAGTAGCGACATCGACAAAATTGATTTCTGTTTTAAAGCTTCGATGATCGAAAAAGCTTCGATAATTTTTACGTTGTCGCCTACTGGCGTTTCCATGTCAGTCGGTCTACGGTTTGCTGTTGTACGCGCCTTCGGAGTGATACCTTTATGAACAAAATAGAAAGTAAACTTACAGCTCTCCTCGCCTCCAAACACGCCTTTTCAATCTGTCCAAACGGTCTCTTAGCCAAGTACAGTGTCTCGGCAATATTGTACATCGTAGTGAAAGCTTCCTTCGGCACATCTTTGATCAACTCGTATTCTTTCTCATAGTACTCTAGGGCTTCGTTATAGGAGCCCATGTCTTTGTAAGTTTGGTATAAACTGAAATAAATAGTAAAAAGTTTTACATAGATATGGCCCGAAAGTCTGACAACCAGTCTTAACAAGGGGTATCGTATTACCCAGTACTAACTGGGTTGTGGAGGTCAGATAGGCAGTCGCTCCATGTAAAACACTGGTATTCAGCTGCATCCGGTTAGACTGGAAGCTGACCCCAACATAGTTGGGAAAAGGCTAGGCAGATGATGAAATACATATATGGCCTTGAAGAACAAGTGGTCAAGTAATGAGCCATTACTGATTAATAGTGCAATTAATTAATGAATTATGCCATTGCTGACGGAATGTTTTCTAGTGAATGCAATCAGAAACATGATTGTTAATTATAGAAAGGAGTCTATGCTTTAATTAGATTTTACGCAACCAGGAAAATAGTAGACATGCAATATAATTGTGCAGGCTTCCACGATTTCGATCGACGTGCAATTCTTACCTAAACGTACGCCTGGCAAATCAGCTCAGCCAACTTTGACTGGCAGATATTACCTGCAAAGAGCCCTGTGTCCCAGCACTGAGAACGTTATAGGCCAATAATGGTTGAGCCCACATTGATTATGCTTTGAGAATAACTGGTCTTACCTAACATATATCGGTATAAGCGTTTTCCCGCACTCGCCCGCCAGTTCCGCGTGGTCTAACATCTTGAGATAGTACTCCACCGCGCCCGCGTAGTTGCGCAGATGACACGCTCCGTCTCCCAGCTTCTCGTAGTGTTTCTTAAAGGTCGCGTGGTCAGACGGGTTCGTGGATATGAGCAGGTCTTCTGTATAGCACATAGCTGCCACTGTTAGGAAAATTGCAATTGGTTAAAATATTATACACCTGATGTATGGCTAAACAGAAGGAGGTAGGAGGCTTCTGCCCTGCAGTGGGACATACTTATACATATAACGGGCTGGTGTCCTCAATTCCACAACCAAAGTGCTTATGGTAGGACTGGCACCATGGCTTATTATTATATGAAAGCGTGAGAGGCTATGATACCAAGTGTTGATGATGACTTTCGAGTGTTTCTACTCCCAATTTTACTACACAATACAATCGTTCCAATCCACATCGCTATTTTGTAGATCTGGTGTGGTAAAACCCTAATACTAATGACATGCTGAGATATGGAACTGAGGTTCTATCAGATAAAATTAAAGGTTTCAACAATTCAAATTTCAGATACACAGTCTATTACATACACTACAATATGTGTATTCGAAAGTTATGCCGAATGGTTTAGGCAAAGTTGACATAAGATCTAGCAGCAGATTAAATAGGGTTACCGTCATCAAAGAAAAACTAAGATACTCACCTACTCTAAGATTAGCCTCAATGTTTTCATTTTCCTCCTCATCAGGAGTCTTCAGTTTCCAAGCCTTGAGCAGCACTTGCTTAGCGCTCTGATAGTCTGACATCTTGCACAGGATATCAGCTTTTGATGATAATGTTTCACATGTCTTCAGAACCTGGAAATTATGGCATAGAAGACATATTTCAGTTATAGGTATGTATCTAATCTGCATATTATAAACAAGTCAAAGTGATTACTTGAGTAAAAGTAATTACAATTCGATACTATTTTTATTCTGTAGCTTAACTGCCAAAGTGTAGAATTCTTAGCTTTTATTTCTTTGTCGGTTCTTAATTCGTACAAATTCTATTGTATTAAAATGGTTGCAAGTAATTACTTAAACTCAAGTAATTACTTTCGTCCACTAAATAAAAAAAAAATCCAGTCAGTGTGTAACCACAACATTTCAGGAGGATGGACGGTGGTGAGACTGGCTTCAAAACGAGAACATAAAAAATTTCCAAAACCAATTACAAACATGATAAAAAAAAATATTCAAACATTACCTTATCATCAAGCCTTTTAGCAACTTCAAGCGCTTTATTCAAGCAGCTCAAAGCTTTAGCGTAATCCTTCTTCTTATTACAATGAAGTAAAGCCTCTGTAGTGTAACAATTGTGGAGAACTTCATACAGATCTTGGCTGGAACATATTGATATGGCTTTGTTGATGCAGTCCAGTGCTTTGTCAAGGTTTCCCAGATGTTCTTGGACTACTCCGATGTTGAGAAGCAAACGGGCTCTCATGTCCATTAGTTCATGTTTGTTTATTTTGCCGTTTAAACTGAAAATAAGATATTGTTAGTATGCAAACATAAAAAAAAAAAATTTCAAAGTTGGTAATAATTTCTTCAAGAATCCATGGCAAGATAACCAAGAAAGAATTAAGGCTGCCTATCAATTATACCAAAGAGCAAAGTCAAAATATACTTATGAATCAAAAGAATTTCAATAAATGCAGATGACAGAATGAGTATTTAGTGGAATCCATTTAATAAGTACTTCCTGCTCTAGTGGATCATCTCTACATCCATTTATTTCTAGGCTACTGCCAAGAGCTGCTGCTAAGAGGTGGTGGTGGTGGTGCTGAGGTGTTGCTGGTAAGAGGTGTGTGTCTAAACAGTATATAATCATAATAATATATTTTTTATTATGCTTTCTGGATTATTGTAATTATAAGATGATATTTGACATTTTAATATGATTATTGTTAGCTCTTAAGTGTTTTGGTAAAAAAACCGTTAGCTTAGAATGAATTTCTGAATAAATAATAAATTAAAACTTTAAGTAATCTGGTCATCATCTGCCTGGCCTCCTCTTAACTATGTTGAGGTTGGCTTCCAGTATACAGGATGCCGCTAAATGCCAATATTTTACATGGAGCATCTGACACACTCACATCTGGTATTTCTCTTAAAATTTTCAAAACCCCCTTTCCCACTTACTTCTCACACAACACAAGACTTTTCATGAATGCTTTTTCAGCAGCCCTCAGAGAGGTTTTGGCCTCATCCTCGTCAGTGGTACTTTGTCCTCGCAATAAATATATTCTGCCCAGTGTTGCCATTGCTCTCTGCTCCTCAACTAAGTTCTTTAACTCTTTTGCTACAGCTGTGGAATAAAACAAGGATATTTCAATATAACATAATGTCATGTCTACTATATAGGACACTTATATTTCGCCAGTTATTTTAAGTCCTCTGTAAAAAAAAAGCCTATTGTACTTTAACAATAATGAAAATTATAGTAATGTGAATTTGAAAAAATAAAATTAAAGTCTCTTTTATTTATAACACAATCTGTACTACTTGTTTGTCATGAATGTGATAAACAATTGCTAAATGACATTTTACCTTACTATAAGCAGTTCTATTTAAATAAGTTATTTGGAATCCCATTGCAAGACGCAATGAGCAATGGGCATGAGCAGAAAGGATCACAATTTATTCCATGTAAAATATTTAAATAGTAAAATTATTACACAAAAGATGAACAGTAAAACCAATTTTCAGTGTTTATTTTCATTTGTTTTATTCTGAGACGACCCTGTGACCGATTCATCAATCATAGTTATCACAGCATCATATTCACTTTACTAGTTTATAGTTATAGAGAAAGGTGTCCGAGGTAAGAGGGGTTACAAATAGTTATTATGATATTGCTTACCTAAATGCCGCTCCTCATACTTAAGAGCCTTGTCAAATTCTGCTAACAGCATGTACATCTCTCCGATCATACGATTGCAGGTCCCCCATTCCATACGAAGGCCCAACTCCTTGCAGATAGCTGCCTCGCTTTTATACTCGTCCAAAGCATCACTGTAACGATTGTGTTTGTAATAAAACGACGCCAAATCATTGTAAGCTTCAGCTAAAGAACGTCTGTTGCTCCCGTTTAATGCTTTCTTCTTTCTCCGTATGAGTTCTGTAAAATTTTCATCAATAAACAAAACGAAACTAACCTATAAGTCGAGTTATTTACCTGTGAATGTTTTATTAACTTACTTTCTTCTTCCATTTTGTTTGTTTTTAGTTTATTTACGCATAATAAAGGATTTAAACACAAAATAACCAACAAAAAAGTTTTAGGCGCCGAAATGAAATAAACATGAATGAACTTGACGTACTTTGATTACGTCACAGTGTGACATTAATCTGACAATTTTTAATTTCCCGTTGCTACATAAAACGGCCGCGTTTACTATTGAGAAATTTTTTGGAATGAAATTGAGCATTTTAAGCTTCGACGCGTTTTGCATTTCAAATCTACTCATGCATGAAATCAACAATATTATTGATGGTTTATCTAAAAAAATATCTGTTTAGCATTGGCTAATCAATATCTCAAATAAATATTTGAACGCAACCTTAATAATTTCAGTTTTAGATTTCGGCTAAATTATGAAATAAACATTAGACAAGATATTAAGCTATTTGTGTGAAAAACTGGCTACGCAAAAAGTTATTAAATAAAAATTGATAATTTGATATAAACAACAGACAATCAAAAGTATTGTCAAAACGGGAAAATAACCAAAGCTTTTATTTCTCGCGAGGGTCAACGAACGAACGAAGCTGATTGTCGTTTGTTTCTGTTGTGTACAAATTAATTCAGAATTAAAAATCACCCTTTTAATGACTGTGAACATTAAACCAACAAATAAGTGTTAAGTTTTAATTATATTTACTCAATATTTAACTTTTGAGTTAAAAAAACTAAGTTGTTGTGCTAATACCGGCGCTGAAGATAATAATTAGCTGGTAAGTAAGTATACTTTTTACAATTATTTATTTTATAGAATTAATTATGATCAGCATGTTAACTTAACACTTATTATTTAATTTATTGCAATTCTTGACCGTTAATAATAGTAACACCCAATAATGCAAAATTAGACAAAAGAACCAGGCATTCTCGTATGTTGTTACCCATTTGACTGTACATGTTCATATTACTTATTTGTTATTTTCATAGCATTGTTTAATTTATTAATTTCCGAAACACACCACATTTTACAGTTCAAAAAAATTACTAAAAAAAAATTACTTGATAAATTGATGACTAATAATACTTCATGGGTGGTTGGTCGCAAGCGCGACTGCTGAGCAGGAGGCCCTGGACTCGATTCCCAAGTCGGACTAAGCCTTATTTTATCAGTAATTTTTATGGCTGCTACTCTCAAGTCTAGAATTATGACTTAAACATAACTGGCAAAACATGCCTCTTAGGTACCACACCTATGCCTACCTGCTTACTATAACAAAGTTACTATTAATATTTTTCATTGGTACTTAATTTAAAAAAAAAAATGCTGTTTCTTACAAAAGTAATTTATTTTAAATTACCTATGAAAAATTTCTGTGTCGGATTTGACATGATGTACTGAATATGTGGTAACAATTTGTCAGGTGTGTCAATGTCCTTTCCACCCCTTATATCTCATGGAACGTCTTCGTGAAGCCTTTTCCCAACTATGTTGGGGTCGGCTTCCAGTCTAACCGGATGCAGCTGAATACCAGTATTTTACATGGAGCGACTGTCTATCTGACCTCCACAACCCAGTTAGTACTGGGTAATACCCCTTGGTAAGACGGGTTGTCACTTTTTGGGCCCCTGACTATCTTATGACTGTCAAAGATCTACAAATGACAGCCAGGACCAACTGCTTTACATGCTTTCCGAGGCACAGAGGAAACTCGGTATGTAATGGGTGGCCACTCATCCACAGACCAACCTAAACAGCAGCTGTTATTATTTACTCACATGCTTACAGAGAATTCACTGCCTAAACCGCTGGATCTAGGAGCATGAAGTTTTGAACAAGACTTCCTTATTTAAATTGCTCACCATGAGCACTAAGCCGTCATCTGCCTAGCGTTTTCCCAATTATGTTGGAGTTGGCTTTCAGTCTAACCAGATGCAGCTGAATACCAGTATTTCACATGGAGCGATTGCCTGCCTGACCTCCACAACCCAGTTAGTAGTGGGTAATAAGAGCACTTAGTATTTTTTGTAAATGTATTCCTCTTCTGCCTGAGGGTGTGCAGCACCGGCGAGGTCGACCGCGGCGAAGGTGGTGTGACTATCTGACCACGTTCGCAGGGCAAACGTGGTTTGGAGGAAGAAAGAGGAGTCCTTTGCCCTGCAGTGGGACACAATGTAGGCTATCAAAAAAAATCTAGCTATAGCATAATCAGCCTATAATGTTCCCACTGCTGGGACGCAGGCCTCCTCTCTATGAGAGGAAATGGGCTATAATCCACCACGCGGGCCCAGTGCGGGTTGGTAAATGTCACATGTCTTCGAATTTTTGTTTCTAAGACATGCCGGTTTCCTCACGATATTTTCCCTCACCGTTTTGAGAGCAGTGGTGATGAAATAAATTACACAAAGTAATGCGCCTGCCTGGGTTCGAACCCACGACTTACCGTTCGTAAGTCGGGTCCGCCACCACTGGGCCACCGCTGCTCTCATATGACATGGAAGTTATTAATTTTTACTCCTGGATAATCTCTTCAGTTACATGATTCACTTTAGTAAGTTAATTAAAAAAAATTGTAGGTTAGTGCATCTCAAATATGACACCTAGGTAAGAATATAATTTATATTCAACAGAATGACTAATCTTTAATATTTGCCTGTCAAATATTTATTAAACATCCTTATTATGACAAAATTAAAACATGACATAATTATTGCAGTGCAAAATAGTTTTTATTTGAATAGTACCTATTTATGATTCTACTGTGTAGCAGTAGTGAAGGGTCAATTTTTGTAAGAGGTAAACTGGAGTAAATCTTTAATGTGACTATATTATTTGTCTATAGAATACTGGCTGTGCCATTTTTCAAAGGGAATCCGGTAGGAATCGAGTTGTATGGAACCTTCGCCACTGCTGTGTAGTAAACATTGAAATATTTTTCTTTTTTTGAATAGATAATTTAAATTATCTTGTCAATTAACTCCCCAATAATATTATGTAATTTTATATAATTATGTTGCAAACATTAACTTCATAATTATTTAGATTTGATATTATCTGGTATTTGGAATTACCATAGAATGTGTTTAGGTGACTGCAATTAAATACTTGAGTAAAGTCAATTTGTTAAATTAAATAATAATGACATAGGTAACAAATTCCTTAATGGTATAAATAAACCATAATAGAATTAGGTACAGATGTGCTTTGTGTGTTTTCAGAATAATATAAATATTATATTTGAGTTATAGCCTAAACTGCCCTTTTATTTTTTGTTACCTGCCTACATAAGGAATGGAAAAAATTTATTAAAATTAAGGAATAATTTTATTATTTCTTCTAATATTTCTGTACGCACTCACCTAAATTTAATTCAATACAACAGCTACACACTATAACAACAAAATTCTGTGGATCCTTGAAATACCTACCCAAACAAATTACCATTATAATTTTCCGGTATACCCAACAAAACACATGGCTAAAAATATGATAAAACCTCTTTTCTCGTGTACAGTACAATATTATACGTACATCAACATTCCTATTCATAGTCAGCGCCTCTGTGGCGCCTTGAGGCGCCGTCGTCTGCCGGCCTATAGTTAATGTCGCCCAGGACTGATGGGACCTCTTCAAAAATATCATTGTGGAAGGTAATTAGGTCAAGTATCATATAGCTATGATTGGTAAACATCGGTAAACCTCACCTTTGTAGGCACGTGACCCATCTCAAAGGGCTCTGACGTCACTGACAGGATAAACAAAGGACAACAACTCCAAAGGGAATAAAAAAATCATTAGGTACCCTACTTTTGTTTTACCCTAGCCGGGTAAGGAGGTGTATCTGAATAAGTAATGTAGGTCTATCTGAATAATGCGAAAAACTACAAAAAATCTAAACACCTCACATACAGCCAAATAACCTTCAAACAGTTACACAGCATCGCCAATTCGTTCCAATGCAGGTAGGTATAATATTCGCGTAACTAATTATTATCAGAAAACATTCCAGGCCTAATGCGAGTTTTATTAGCGTTAGAACTGTTTGCTAAATTAATTTAAAACATTGGAAATACATTATATTAAATTTATAAATATTAACTAAATTAAATTAACTGCTCAAGTTTTTGTATAACGGCTGCTTTTTTTTGCAGGCAAATGCAAAATTCAAAGTCCTATTACTTTTAAACTGGCAGTTTTTCTGCCTGCCACTTTTGCGATTGCAACCTCTTTGAACCTCTTAATTCGAAGTTCACAGAGGCTCTTTAATGTTTATTGAGGTATTTTTATATTTTTAACACTTTATGAGGCTGCCTTGATAGATTGCGATGCTTCTGTGGAACGAATTTAGAATTTTATTCTGTTTGAGTAATTGTAGTGAATAGATTAATTGGACTACTCCTTGCAATACCGAATCTAGCTACCGGGCACGACGCTGGGAAGCCTTATTCATTCGCCCAACCGGATGGACAGGAAGGATACTACAGTCATGCCACGTATGGTCATAAAAATTTGCTGCTTGCTTACGGGAAACTAGGAAGACAGTAAACGAGAGAACAGAATAATAAAAATCCCCAGATGCTAGAGATAGGCCTTTGGAGTGTTTCAAAGTTAAAATAAGTAGTTTTGTAAACTAGAACAAGTCAACGACATCGGAATCGGATTGATATCCACGAGGAAATCGTGTTTACTGTGCCATAAAACAATTTTCTAACGATATTCGACGGCACACCGCTTGTTGCAGAAATAGAATTTAAGTTTCTCTAAAAATATATCCATCCCCGCATCGGAAACGCCGTCTTAAGGCAAGCATCACCTGGTGATATGCAAGCCGCGCGTTCCCAACACGAAATCGGTCGACGAACCGGCAAATCTGGGCCAAGAAAGCATATTTCCTGAACATTTTCGCTTAGAATATTTTCCGCTGCATTTGCAATTTTCTTTGGATCTTTCCCATATATCTTGGAATTGTAACGCAATGGTGACACGAGATTCAAATGAAGGCAATATTTAACTTACTGAATCTACTAATCTTACTTAACCATTAAGGGTACTTCATTAATATTCCGAAGACGACTTGTGACTAAGAATGAGGAACAAAAACAAAACAAGTCTTTCCATGTCCTTTGAATGGATCTACTAAGTTTGGGCTATCAAAAAATCGCACAAATGTAGCGCCAATGTGCAGTGATAGTGACACTTACCAACTTTCTTTGAAGTGGATCTAAGAATGTGAATAATCTGCAACGTAACTAGAGATCAACTAGAGGCGGGACGATATGCAATGAAATTTGCATCGATTACGGAAGGTGTTAGTGATTAAACGTCCGATGGACCGAGAACCACAGAGTTTTGATAGACTGGAACGAATCTCCACGAGCGCCAGCTCTCGAAACAATGGATTCGGATTGGTCATTGATTCACGCGTCGCGTTTAAATGTTGCATTCGCGGAACGCATACTGTTACATCTACATGAGTTCACCAGAAGTGTCCGAACGGTATCAAGATTCCGGTTCTAATTAAAGCGAAGTGATTCAGCGGCCCCACGCCATGTTAATTTGCCTAAAATTCGCATTATATCTAACGGATCGTGTTGTGGAAAGCTGTCAGAAATTCTTAATTACAGAGTTCGGGGTTTGCTCATTATTTGCTCTGAAATTAAACCCAGTTTACTAATTGCCGTACGTATTTCTGGTGAACAACAGGCCTGACACTTTGAAGAAAAGCGTGTTACAGAAATATGAATTACCAATAATATTTATGGGTGTGGGTACTCCTATCTTGGTTACGGCGCAGTGTTTTTAATATAAAATTTATGGCGTGGCTAAGGGGGTTATCTTGCTCAACCCCGCGTTATGGTGACCTATTTACTTGCGCGCAGTGTAATCTGTGCATTAATATCTGAAAATAAATGACGGTGAACGCACGAAAGCTTTCTATAGCGCAATGTTTGTTCGATATTGAACCGAAAACTACATTTTCTACATCATCAGCTACATGCAACGCACTTTAGCAATCGCTCGAAGCTCCATCTATAGTTAAACAACGATGAAATCCATTGTATGTTACAGCTTACATAACTCCAGAATTAGCTCCTATGTTTACTTATTGAACCGTATGTAGACGACGATATAACAACAATGTTTTGAGTGAAAATGCTCGCCACCACTTTTCGTTATCCAAATAAGATACATTAGTGAGTTTCTAAAAACATTAAACATGGTTTATTGTTCCACTAAAATCGTTAAGAGTATTAACGTCATAGCTTAAAACGTAAATGTTGTAACAACAACCACTAATTATTGAGAGTTATGGCTTCAAAATATAGTTTCTCGTTTTAAACTGCCTTCGTACCTTAAATAGCATTGTGATAAATATTGCACTGACTCGAAGCACCGCGCTTGGAACGGTTCATTCAGTTACCAACTGTAAAGCTCCGAAAATATCATTATGGAGCAACGGCCGGGAATCTCAATGGTTTTATTATAGACCTCATCTATTATGCATTTAGTGGAGTCCAATCACGGGTCGAGGCAGTAAGCGAAAATCGTTACCGATTGCCGAATATGGAAGAGAGTGCGAAGTGGGACATGGATAAAATTATGTCTTGAGTTCTCGATCCATAAGAGATTGTTTGTGAACGATGCAAATCGTTCGCATTCATTGAACAAGGGTTCCCCCTATCCACTGTCCGTAACGTCATGTTTTATACTTCGCCCTTAATTCCGAACGATGAAAGCTGCCGTGTTCATTACGAATGACGTCATGGGTTTATGCGTCATCGTAAATAATATACACTTTCCAATTACCATCAAAGCTGGTTGAAAAGAAAAGTAAAAGATAGGCTCAACTGGAGTCTTTATAGCAGCGTGTGCTGGCGTGAGCGCAATAAGACCGGAGTTTTATCAAGTAACCATCTAATTTAATCCCATATTTTGTTTCGTAATGTCTCGCACACAATGGGGTATGTGTTGCCGTGTACCCTTATTATTTATAATTTATTCTAAAGCGTTCGAAGGGCAAAAGGGCATTACTGTAAGTGTCAATTTCGAAAGAAGACTAGCTTATCATTATACATTACAATGTTGGGCTTCCTACGCAAGGAAGGTGTCTGCTTTATGAATTAACATCAGATGAGGATTGTTCTTCTTGACTGAATGTTTTGGACGTGTTCATTACGAGACTACGTGTATGAAAAAAATAAATTTTTAAGACTTGCATCCCAAAAGCATGAAGCGTGAACAGCAAGGATCGTGATTGTAGCTTCTAACTAAAACTTTTACGTGGGAAAGCTTATTTAATGAGACTGGCAAAGAGCACAAATGTAGGGAATGCTGCAACAAATGCACGGTTAGGCAATACAAGTTCACTTCCACGAAGGAAATCTTTTGCAAACTCTCCTGGCATCTGCACATCTGCGGAGCACACCGTTTAAAATTTAGCTTAGCAATTATTCAGCGAGTTAAACTTTACCCACAAAGTTACTGTTCGCGGCTGGCTCATTCTCTTACCTCGTGTTGAGAAAACTACATAAACTTCCTTTTATAAAACAATGCAATACCTAGTATAAAAATCTGACTAATATTCGTATGTAAAAAGTCGAGCACAACAGTGTGTTAATTGAAGGATGACTAAAGGATCCAAAAAAATAACTGTATAGTCGTGGCCCGTGAATAATTGATGCCCAGAATGGAACTGCTGTTTTTATTTATTTTACTAAAAGAAGAAAAACACGGCGAACGAGTTCAACTTATTTTAGAACCGCTACTTTTATTCTTATTTGGAAAACGCCTAAAGATCTTGCCAAGTATTTATGGATAAAAAATATTTCATGGCAACAACAGATTAAAGATTATAGGGCAATGTTCTGCGTATTCCAAATATGGGCGCGCGAATGTCGCCGGTCCACCATTTTGGGTTTAATGAATTCAAAGCCGTTGACTCGATGAAGTAAGATGCAAATATGTACTTAGTTACCTTAATAAACACGCAATAACACTTACGTAAATTCAATCTAGTTCAGTAATTATAATGTTAACACATTATGACTGAAAAATTGTAATTAATTTACGACGATAAACGGATTAGAATGACGTAACGTAACGATTCTGGAATCGTGAGTCGAATGTACATTTTCAGAATATTCCGTTGCAAAGACTAGAAAACCGTTTCAACTTTGTGAATCATACGTGCTCTTATAACTGCAGTGAAACGCTGTTTACCGAGCATCGGAACTGCATCAGGAGAACCGGAACATATCTGTGAACAACGAACGGTGAACGTCAAGCGAAGTCGATGCTATAGAGCGTACCGTGGAGAAATGGACTCTTTTGGGGGTTGACCGACTCCGAATGTGAACAATCATTGTTCACGATAAATGTAGCCAAACGGAGGTAACGGATAGTCAATAAACTGTTGTGATAAATATCGCAGACGGCATCATGATTATTTGTAACGGGGGGGCTTTTAGTCAGAAAACGTCTGTTCACGTAACTTTGATTTCGTATGTGATCAATCGTCGATGTATTTTCGACCGTTCGGTGAAAATATCGTCTTGACTGGGAAGAAGCCGAAGAAAGTTTGAAGCAATCACAACTTTGAGTCTCGTTTATATAAGCTTCATTTCTTAATATAGGCGGGTGAAGGCGCGCTCTTCTTCATTTCCGCAAATGCAAGTATCTGGGATCGTTCTAAATTTTACAGAATATTAAAAACGTTGCAGCCGAAGTGCAATGCGGCGCCCTACGTTCGTAGGATAGGACGCGATTGCGACTGTAGATAGCATAATCCATTAACCGATGTTCCAGTAACATCGTTACGTTTCGGTACTGCATTTACATAGAGACGAGCGATGGAAATGTATTTCCATTCGCGCCCAAATTCTATGCTGATTTTGTTCAGCGCACCAATTTTCGCCGTAATTGATGTAGATCATAGATTTTCACGTTGGAGTTCGAATTATCTGCAATCAGAACCATTTAACTCTTGAAATTACGATGGTGAATTGTTTCAGAGATTATGCTGTACCGTTTAACTTAGAATTGCAGGACTCAGAAAGTATTCTTCCCCGTAAATGCTTTGTTAATGAATGAGTGCACATCAGTTGCCTCAAGCAGCCGCGAAAAGTAAAACAGAAGATTGAAGAGGATTCACTCAGGACCAAGAGAAAGTTTACCGTGTCTTTCAACAAGCTTATAACTTCGAAAGGAGGTGGGACCACATAACGGCAAGTTTTGTAAACTATTCCATCATTCTTGCAAAGCTTAGAAACAGTTTTTGGAAACAAATGTGCTGAGAGAAGTATCTACATTGTATCAATCCGTAAGAATGGAATTGTGGAGCGTGAAATTGAAGATACTGTTGTGCAGTACATTTTCCTGTTTTGTTTCTCTTTTGTGCATCATTGCCTATGTGTACCGCTTTACCATTCTATTTTCCAAACGTGACATTTTCTTTTCGTTGTAGAATTGGATATAAGACGTTTTGTCTGAAATGAAAGTGGTATCTCGTAGTTTGTTTAGCCTGTTGGCTTGTTGTCACATTAAGGGTTACCTCACTTATCACGATGAGTATCGTACGGAGTCGATTTTTTAAGATGATGGTATATGCTGCCAAAACAAATACGTATTACGAACAGATGTATTGTTTCAGAAACTTTTGTGTTACGACACGTTAGTATAGAATATATTATGATCTTCTCTCTATACAATGCGGTATATATCTAGTGCTTAGGTAGAACGCCATCAATATGTACGTCTTATAACGAAAAGTGGGTCGTCCTAGTCCTTACAAACTCGAAACATCAATAATTTTCAAAAGAAATACAATTCTGACTAACAATCAGAACTACTCCAGCTCAGTTACAAAAAACCTTATGAAGTGAATGCACTTAAATGCGTACCCGGAAAAGAGGATTCTAGTTTACAATGGGTTTAAAACTGTCTGCACCCTTGAAATGTATATCGTTTGCCATGGTAACGCTTGCTTTGACGAGGGTGTAGCTACTGATACATTTAAAACTGTATTTGTGTTCTATACTATACCACACTGCTCGGTCGTGTTACACAGAGATTATTAAATATACACGAAAATTATCAAATTGTTATTTATTATGCCTATTACGTTTTCCAAATACGTCGTTTTTATTTAATCTTCTACTGTCGTTTGTTTTTCTAAACCATGTTTGATTTATTATGAACATATTCTCTCAGATCGATATGTATCCTGAATAAACAAAACATTTCAGAAACAAACCTAATATAATTGAGTTACGTGACCGAAAGTTTGTTCCAATATCAAACTCCAAAAATGGCTGCCCTTTGATAAGTAAAGAAAGCAACATAAGTGGGTTCTTTATTCCTGTTATCACTACCTCAATACGTATTTCAACAATCAACTTAAAAATTAGAAAGTACTTAGTCATCATATTTCTAAGTATAGAGTTCTTATACCTGCCTTTCGTCTTCGTCAGCGTATCGGAGGCTCAAGAGGTCATAATCGTCCGTCGAGGTGATCCCGCAGTAGGTCAACGAGTTTGACACAGGCCGAGGACTGGAGATAAAGTACATCATTCATGTACTTGTCAATGACCTGGTGACAGACCCTTTTAGAAGCATTTCGGGTGTCTAAATTCGTGGCGTGGGAACGGAAGGAAGGAAATTGGGTTATAGTAACGTATACTCACCCACTTATTTGATTTTTCCGCCTCAGTGGAGTGTTTTAGTTTGGTTATGTTGATTTGTTTTTTGTTTTTTGAATTTGTTATTTTGTTTTCATAATACTAAAACAGCATTATCGTGATGTGTTGATGACTTGAGTTTTATAAACCTTGTGGAATGCAAATAAATGATATGAGCACTGTAATTGAATCATAGACTTATAAGATCATTACCGTTAGTAATGGGAGAAATGGCTACAATAAAATGGTTTTCGTATTTTCATGTTTTGATATGAATTTGTTCAGGAACCTTGAAATGACAGAATTGAAATTACATTTTGGGCACAGTCAAATTTCCTAGCGACTCTTTGTCCCCAAAATGAAACGTCAACCACAAGCCTTAGTCCGCGTATTTTCCAATCACCGTTATTTGTTTCAATAGTTATTCATTTATAGACCTAGTGGGTATGAAATCTACTTTAATGTCTATAATTACAAATAAGGTTTAGTTAGGGATCTGCTCACTTTACCATTTTTTTATCATGAATATAATTTGCAATTACGTCAACGAACTTTACTCTGACGTCATATTTTGGTCTGTGCAGAATTTACACACTTGAAAGATTATTGAAGTTTTCGATATTAGACAGCACTAGCTCTTCACTCGTAAATTCGTAATTGAACTGTGGAAAACTATTAAAGCGCAATTTATCTTCAGTGGATTATTAAACCGTAAGTTTAAGAACTTACGAAGCAATTTATTCTCGTCTAAATAGAAAACACTTGACAGGTCCCCATTATGCGAAGTAGAAAAGATTGAAATGAGTTTTGGACATGAATGGTGGTTAATGTCTTAATATTTGGTAAATTATAGTAAATACTTCGCCTACTACTACTTTCTAGACCCGACTAGAAGCTTCTGTGACAACTATGCACTACTTACTGATCCTCCTACGCAGACCTGTATTAGAAAGGAGCTAATGATCGAATGTAGGCACAGAATGTAGGCTATCTATTGATTACAATCGAAATGCCTTTGTTTCTATTGTGCCTGTCTTTAAAGCCATTTTCATCTAAAATGTAGTTCTCAGTACTCGCTTATCGTTGCTATTGTTTATTGTATGAATGAATATGAAATCTATTTCTAACTCAAATATATTTCATGAACGCTATTAAGACGTCACTTGTGTGTGAGCGTGACCTTAATTGGACTGAAAATCACATATGGTCCAAAAGACAGTGATATTCCCAACCTTTTCTTTCCTTTTCTTACATGCGAGTGCTCCCACCATGGTTTTAGGTCGCAAACAATGGTTTTCGCCTGAATAGCCACGGCTACGATGTACTTGGCGTCTATAAGACCAAAGCAGGTGCAGGCAAAGTTTTTGCCGCGAGCGTTGCGCACTGGGTCAACAGGTTCGCTCAAGTACCAGCTCGGAGACGCGAAGTCTCTCAGCCACTTACTTAGAGGTTTCATGTGCGCTACACACATAACAAAGTCACGTTGAATTCAGCTTTGCAAGACCATTATACGAATGCTCCCTACCGCATGAATTTATGATGCAGTTTTGATTTTTAGGTACTGCACTCTACTTCTTAGGCAGTAGACGTTTCCAAACGGAAGCTCTATTGTTTATTTAGTTGTGTCTCTGACACTGTCTGAGAATTCTGTCTGGACCTTCGCTCGTGCCTACTTTGTATGTATTCTGTCATCATCGTCATGATTGTTGATAGCTTCGCAGTTTGTAAATTTTCGGCAGTTTCCATATTTAATAATTCGTCGATTCAGAAGTGTTTTAAAATTGTGAAGATAATTTTATGCAAGTTGGGCTGCTGCGTTCGTCCGCTCGGCGTATTGATTTTTGTTATTTGCATCCCGTCTGCTCTCTTGTACATCTGCGGCTATTGTTGGACGAATCGAATAGTCATTTATATCCTTTAAATATACGGAGCAATTTTGGACAATGTGGAAATTATTATAAGATCTAAATTCGCCAAAGCTGACGTTACTGTTTGTTATCCTCGTGTTTATTGTTTCGCAAAGTAGTAAATGTAGTAATAGATATAGAGTTAGTTTAAATTGAAGTCTGTTTCACGTCGATTGTATCCATTTAGGCAACTGGACGTCTATTGTTTGTGTGTAGCATTGTGTTTATGCTAGGCTGAATTTATAGAAGCACCAAGATCTATATTAGACAGACGTAGTTTTGTGCTGTTTAAAACTACGTCTTACGGCAGTTCCTAGAATTTGTATTTTCACTTTCCATAGGTACTGGTTACTGGTTGATCTCGCTCAGTTTGTTCTAAAAACTTGCATAACAAAACAAACATTCAATAAACCTCATATTATGCCTACTAATCTCAACTCCAAATCAAAACTGATACAAGATAATCTTCGTTGCGTAAATGTAAAGTAACAGATTATCAATCCTTCTTGTTTGACGTTATCACGTCGAAAAGTAATTAGTGTAATCACCACACCCTTCAAAACACGTTATTATTTAACGGTGTCTTCTGTTAATGATAGCTTTGTTACCAATATAAACGGGAACTTTGTTTATACCTGTTGTGAAGGTGCTATTTCGAAATCTACCTGTTTTGCTTTTCCGTTGTCTGGAAATAGTCGTTCTCGTGTGCATGTATTTAGGTCGCGTCCGCTCCAGTTATAATTATCTTTGCTGATGCGTCGCTTCATCACCCACAAAGTGCCATTTCACGATTAGGCGTGGCATTGCTATGGTGTTTGAATACCATGCTTTTAATTTTCTATTTGTGCGCCATGAACGTAATGCTTTTGATGTTTTTGAAATGGATTCTGCACTGTGATACCTCGGTATCTTTTGATGATTAGGTACAACATCATACTATACAATGAATAATAGTTGCTATATGATCACAATCCTGGGTTCGAATCTCCTGGGTCGAGCAAAGTGTTATTGGGTTTTTCCATCAGGAATTTCTCACTAGCAGCCACGCACGGAGTCTGGATTTGTGCCCGATTGATAGCAACAGGCTCGCCCCCTATTACATCGGACTTAAAAACATAACTGGCGAAATCAGGGCGTACTATTAGGTACACCTCTGCCTAACTCTTCTGTTATCTGACTACAACCTCATCTTGCATCATTGAAAGTAATAATCCTTGCCCCAGTAGCGTATAATGATTATTAATACACTGTTTGGTTAGTTATTAAAACGTAGCTTTCATTAAGTTTTACCTCTCAGGTGAGTTATAGTCGAGTTAATCTCCGCCGCGGCACTTTGATGGTATCGCCTCCTGTCTTCAGTAAATTGAGTAATTACCGAGTGAGATTACTTGGTAATTTAAGGGGCGGAAGGTATCGATCACCCAGTTAACGTGACAGACTCTCTGTGTGGCGGGATCGTCATTTCACGGATACTTGATTATTGTTACAGACGTGCTTATATTATCCAGATAACGATTTTGTACCAATTAAAGCAATTCTAATGATTCTATAAAACATGTCAGCAATAACAACTAGTTCATTCACTTTGATATCTTCTATAGCTTTTCAATTCTTATTTATAGTCTTTAATTTCTTTGAAATCCGAGCGATATTAGGCCTATAATATGGACTGACACTTATTATACCCGTAAGTTCACTAGTCCATCGAACCTTTCACATAGAATCGAATTCAATAGATTTAATATTCTATTGTGAATGTTTTCGATAAGTTCAGAGACCTAACTGTCTTTGGATAAGGCAATTATTGAAATGACATCAATCAACAGGTTCGTCAAGGTTGACGTTCTGCCGCAATTTTTTTTGTTATGTTTAGACGCCCGAATGGCTGTGGGCTATAACTTGTTTGGAAATTTCCATCTTGGGTTTCACCAATATCAATCGAATGCGATAAACCATCAGAGAAATTAGATTCGTCCAGCTCGCGTAGCATGGCCACCGTAGAAACGGGTTTTGTCGACGGAAGAATCGACAAAATGGCAGTACAACAAAAGAAATGTGTCATTTTGTGGATTAGTCCGTCGACAAAACCCGTTTCTACGGTGGTCAAGCTACGCGTGCAGATGGCCGGAACAGTCTTGTAGAAACGACGTGGCTGTAGCATATGTATGTATAAATGCTGAAGAAAATCTAATCGATGTGTGTTTTTGTTTGTGCATGTGTCTTGACCTCTTGTAGAGATGCTTCACTATTTTCACTTTCGTAGTTTCGGGTCAGTGTTAAACAAACAAGAGATTGTTATCAATAATGCTGTCGTAGATCTCATACGTAATAAACAGTCACAACTTCCATAAATGACGTCATTAAGCTTTGCGCGAATGTCTCGTGAATCATGACCTAGTTCGTTCAACCTCTGTGTTTAATGCAAAAGCTAAATACTTGTGATGCTCTACTTTAAGAGATATCCTTTTCTTAAAAGACCTGCTCCAGGAGTTCTAACTAGGCAAATAGTTTATACAGGGTGTAAACGGATCCTTCAGGAAAATCTTCTTATTGCTGGGTAACGACTTTTTTGGGTGAAAAATCGGGTTAGGGGTCATTCGGCCCACTATGGAACCGGGACCGCGGACCCCTTTTAAAAATTGATAGTGGTTAACTGGGCCCACATCTCACGGTAAAACGTTGTATTTTTGAAAAATTGGAACTTTGACCTCTAATATCACCGTAACTAAAAGGTTCCTAGGTCATTTTTTTGTTTTGGACCATTCCAAAACAAAAAAATGACGAAGAGAACAAGTTCCTTTCGGCTTCGTTAAGTGTCTTTTTACACCCTTTATATTTCTTCCTAGATTTTTTTCATGTTTCTACAGTGACACACTGCCCGAGATCTTGAAACTGATTTATCAAAGTTGCAGTAAGTTAACCGCAAAAATAAATCATTCAGTCATTCTATCTACGTCTATCTCAATTTAGTATTTTAGTAAATCGTCTAGACAAGTAATAATAATAGGTTCGTCCTTACAAAGATTCGGTAGTTCAGTGCACCGTCTGCCCTTTGCCTCAGTGAGTACGTCTCACTGCACTGAGCCGTCAGCCTGATCTAGAAATTTAGTTATTACTGTTTACTGTTAGCCGAACACCGAAGCATTTATTCATTTTATAATAAATATTTTTCAAATTCTAAAAATAATTTCATCTGTATTTAAATTATTCATGCTTGCGGTCGCAAGTTCATCGTTAGATAAAATGTTGTGGATTTATCTAAAACTATAACTTGGATGCAAAAAAAAGATTGGATGAAGAAGATTCAAGCGTCATTTTGATTATTTGCGAGTATTTTGCCAGGGTCAAGTTTGCTTGAAGGCTGAACTAGTCGTGCGCTCATTCATGCGCAAGAGCACGATCTTATTTCATTCATCTTCACTAGCGAGTTGATATAATGGAGATTGTGGTCTGAATTTCTCACTAATGAACGTCTCCTCCCAAAAAATCTGAATGTGTTTGATAGATCAGAGTTTGAGGCAATTTTTAGCTTTTTCTTTTTTTTAATACTACATTAGCACAAAAATAAATAAACGACTGAGACATGAAATAAGTCAACCATTGTTCCCTAAAATGTTTTAAAACTATTTTTTTTTAAGCTTAATTATAAGTAATAGGTACAGACTAGTAACATTGAACGAAATTAAAGTAAAGTCATTCACCTCATACGAGTAGAGCAGGAGACGAAAGCTAGTGACCGAATAAACCGATTGATATTCAAAATTATTATTCTGAAAGGCATTCACTCATCCCCACTTTAATATTAATGTGGGCGCTGCTCACTAACTACTTAGTGCCTTCATTTCAGACTCTTTGTGTGTAGCATTTCATCAGTTCACCATTCTGTAAGTCTATAATTACTACCAATTAAATTTCCCCGATATGGAACATCGATGAACTGATGAAGACATCTGGCACTTAAGAAGATCATTCGTATGATTGGATTATGATCGGCTGAAATCGAAATGCGATTATTTAATTGACAACGAAATAAAGAATACCGATATTCATTTTGACTTGCCGTGGAATCGATAATAATGGCAACGCCTTAACAAAACCGTCACGGAGTATTATCGCATTCAATTCTTCGTTTTGTTACTTTTAGATAATACCGTGAATGAAACATGATGTCATTTCGGCAAAAAGTCGGCATCGGCTTGGAGCCGAGGCTACTAATAGATATTTTAAGGAAAAACCTTTTGTTTTTAGTGATGCAAACAACGAGTTGTTTACCAATTAGGAACGGATCAGTTTTTCATAATGATAAGTAGTCTGTAACTCAGTATCAGGCACTAATTACCAGACCCCATATAACTCATAAAAAAATAGGCAATTAGCTAAATTAACATGCGCAGGACATAATTCATTTAATAATTTCGCATTACAAAACTAAAGGCGGGGGCCCAAACCGATTCCTCACCCCTCGGTTGCGGAATGCTAGGACCGTTACACAAATGCCGTGCCCCACCCACATCTGCTGCTCCATAGAATGCAGCACTGCATACACTTTGAGGGGCATCTCCCTGAGCACATGCCAAAACGATCTAAACTCTTACTTTTCGCCGAATAGATAAAGTTTTCACATTTCAAAAGTCATACGTTGCCTAATGCACAAAGAGTTGAAGACGATAATGGGTGATACAAAAAATGAACACGGTATAGAAGCGCAAACGTTTACCATGAATTCAGCATAAATTCAACGCTGGTGGGTCTAGTCTAGATCATGATACTAAATTCATGGTATTGGTAACAGTCTGTGCGTCGATGTCTCTTACCAGTCACCATTGGCCTAAAAGAATTGAAGAAACCATATTCTTCTAAAAAAAAGAAGGGTCCGCAAAAACATAATAGGTTGGCGTTCGAAAATATTTAATGTTTTTTTATACTTGATACTTAAACGAAGGGCAGGTGACGTCTCATTTGATGAAATAGTTTTTCATATGGCAAAAACGCCACTTTCTTTTGATTACATCGTTGTGGTGTCGAAAAACCTTTCCTGTTACAGAAGTCAAATATAAAAATATGAGCTTATTATATTTTTGTTGTTCAAAGTGACACAGTTGCTCGTAAAACTAACGAAAAACGACGTAAGTAAAGACTGATTTTGGGAGTAAAAGATTTTTGGTCTTTCATCCATTTTGGTTGTAAGAAGTCTCGTGCGACAAAATAACTCAAATACTCGTAACATCCTTTTGTTTGATCCTTCTATTATTAGAAAATACTTTTCTTTTGACATACTTATGCATTGAGTATAGTTTATTAGCATGTCTTTTTTCCTCTGTTTGACATCTTCCGTCTTTTCTCTTGTCCTCCTTAAATAACTAATCTTTATCTTTTTTATTAGTCTGTAATTGGCCATATTATTACTTTCATCTGAAACTGGTTTGTAATTGTAACACATTTTCTTATAGGTATCAAATATTTCAATTGTACTGTCTTACATAATTATTGCTAATACTTGATTTAAAGCCTGTAACACAGACACCTTCGTTAAAACGATTTATATTTCGTTTCGAAAGTACACTCTTGTTTTTTATGTTACTTCACTATTATCTTTATTACCGTATTATGATAGCTACTCCAATTACATCTATCATGCAACGAGGTGTTATGTTGCGAATTATTGCATTTTTACAATCACTGTATAAACCAATGTAAGCTGTATATCGTATGATCTTTACAGCAATTTCAGTTATAATCCTATGATAAAAACAAAATATGTAAACAAAAAATAATTAATTTGAAAAAAAGAGTTTTTAGTGCATTACACTTCATCATAATTAATTGATAAAGTCCTAAGAATCATTCATAATGTCATTAAAGCAGATAACTAAAACAATCAATCCAAAGAGCTATTCTTAGGACAAATGGAGACAAATATTACGAGAATCTTGACGTAACAATATCGAAGTTTTTACATTATGAAGACACTTGGACTTTAAAGGATGCCGAAACTACAAAAGAAATCAATACACATGATGGAGCGTCGGGTGAAGTTTAAGAGACCTGCCACACACGCCGAACGCAATAAATCTTCTTTATGTTTGCTTACCAAATGTCGCCTGAAAATACAAAGTACAACAAGCGAATTTGGACGGAGCCGATCGACACGCTTGCAGCGTTCGGGCGTGGTCCTCGTATATTTTTATTGCCTCACTTTGTCGGTGTAAAGGACACTTAACTTTCGCACAGCTTGGTGTGCCATTTGTTCTTGTTACATCTTAACAAAGACCGTGTTTATTGTTTTTGACATTTAGGTAAAAAACTAGACGATTTGAACCTTTAAGCAAATTCAATGCTCCCGGGAACCTTCCATGGCGACTCGTTGGATATTTTAACCCAGTTAAAATTAAACGATCATGAGGAACAACAAAACGTTCACAGAGTGCGAGATGCCGTGACTTCGGTAATTTATTACCGTTTTCGTAGCATCTGCACCAGATTTCTACTCACCAATGTATGGATCAGTCAATATCGTTGAATGATTTACATTGTTTGGCGTTTCTTAATTGTCCTATTTATTAAAATTACCATCCTTTGTTAGCAAACTCCTTGGGCATCTGTAAATAGAGTTAATATTGTATCTTTAGAAGGGTTCTACTTCAATAGCTCTTTATTGGCTGTGAATTTAGTGGTCGGTTGACTGCACTCTGATTTTACGATGCGTATGAATCAGCGACAGTGCATTCATTAAAACGGGATGTGGACGTGTGTAACAGGACTTTTCGTTTATTTCTCATGACTAAGGTATTGTGTATCCCAGTCGCAGTTAACTATCGTATTTTTACTCCCCAAAATTAACGACACTCGCTTCCACATCACCTTCACTTCAAACTTAAAACTCGCAATGTTGGTGTTTGAGAAGCTGCGAGGACCGAATTGTGTACTAGTTAGTACACAATTTCTGGATATATTTAGATTACCAACAAAACATTTGCAAGAGAGTTGGGTATGGCCCCATTTAGCTTGAGTGTAATAATGGATATAAATATAACAGCTAACTTGAATACTGAGAATCAGCTCCAGCTCTGGTTTTTTCTAGAGATAAAATAGTTCTAGTTAGAATGCATGAAGGCTTAGCGTGACAATACTAAATTGAAAAAAGAAAATGTATGATCACATTAGAAACACACTAAATGTGCATGTGAAGTTATAGTTTTATTTTGAAACACGTTTCTAAACAATAATATAGTCTGATAGTTTCCCAAATAAAAGTGCTGAGGCAAAAAAAAACATCTATTTTTTACGCTCATTCGGGAACCAGCGCACTCGAAATGCAAACATAATTTTTAACAGCGCATGAGAGAAGTTATCAAAACGAGGTGTTCGTAAGCGTCCTCTTTTTCCGCCACTTTATGCAATCGGTTTTAAAGTGTCATCGGGGAAATTCATCAAACTTTTCGACTTTACCTTTCCACTATTTAGCTTTGTATAACGAATTTTGCCTGTGAATTATTGAAGCTGAATCCTACGTTTTTTGCGAGACATAAAACATTTTGCGTGTTTATGACTGCTTTCTTCAGCTTTATTACTCAGATGTGTTGCCATCCCCATTCTTTCCTGAATAAGAAACGACGTAAAATGTTTATCTTCATGGAATGTTCCGTACGTATATCATTCAGGTTCGATTCCATCATAATTCACTTTCCCTTCAACAGCACACATCTCATAGCGTTAATGGTTTACCAAACGTGACTAAAATTACGCAAGATGAGACACTCTCTTGTCAATGTTTATTTTGGAGTTGGATGCATCACGACGTGAAAGGGCCGAGGAGATAATTTTTTAACTCGCTACAAAAACGTAGAGTTTATTTTGATCTATTTTAGTTTGAAAACTCTCAGACTTTTGGATTGAGATGGTCCTAAAAGTTTTAAAGCTTCGTTAGCTAAAAATTATAATCCTTTTTTTCTGGATTAAATGAAATTAATTTTCTGTAAACATTTGTTTTAGAGTTTATATTTGTTTAACAGTTTCAAGGTTAAACTTTTATTGGAACTCAGGGCAGTTCACTTCCAATCCATACTGTCTGTAAGTCAACCCAGCCAGAGAGATTTATTGTTCTCTCCGCGTGTTCACCATTTATTGTTTGTTTTTGTTACTCGTTTTGTCAATAGACATCTGTTTTCGTTGCTTCTTATCGTCAGTCGGTTTGGGTTTAAAATACATTTCGGTCGGCGTTTGATATCTTCCGCCTTCGTGTACAGTTGTCATCTCTTTCGTTCACAGGTCCGTAAATTGTGGTGTATCGTTAGCTTTGTGTACATTCGTTATCATATCAGCGACAGTGACATAGGCTAGTTCGACGGCTCTGCTAGGTAGCGTTCGACGCGCGCGCCCCCTACTGCGTTCCCCCCCCCCCGCCCCCTACCGCAGTCGTCTCCCTCCGTTCTGAGTGATGCAGTCTGTATCGAGCGTTCGTAGGAACCTCACGTCGTTTCTTTAAAAAAAGCTTCACGAGTTCGAGCTTTTCAGTAATTTTAATTATGTGTCTTATGTTTTGTCATATGTTGTTCTTCTCGGGTATCTAATAATCTGATGTTTGTGGTTTTGTGTTTATAAACTCATTAGTTGAGTTCTCAGCTGAACAGTGTTTGTAAACGGATTCGGTAGTGTCGGCATAGTTTATTTTAACTAAGTTCGTGACAGTGCTTTCCTTCTATCTACGGGATGTTTTTGGTGAATTAAGATCTTAATAAAACAAAAGGTTTGATAACACTGAATTTTATATTAATAGAGATTCTGAAAATTTGCTTTGTTAACTGGTACGAATTGAGTGAATTTCTACGCAATTGTTCCTGAACTTATCTTTCTTCAAATATTTTTACGAATAGTTAGCTGAAATTCTTAGTAAATACGTAAGTTCATCATGCCGTTTGTGATGATATAAATATTTAATTATCCCACGATCCTATGACGGAGGGTGAATTCGTCGTGCGCGAGGGAGACAGTGCTATATCTCCTTTAAAGAGGGGTTGCCAAGTCCATACAGTTACACGATAGGGATTTCCGTGTGAATACTAGCAGGCAGTCAGCTTATAGAATTTGTTTCCCTTATGGAGTTAAAATTATAAGTAGCTTTTGAGTTTCTTTTCCATACTTTGTCTCAAGGTTCCTTTTAGTACTGTTTGTTTATTTTGAGTTCGGAATCTTTTGAAAATTTCTCGGCTCATCGCATAATTGAATTCTGCTTCCTGTCGAAGTTTCAACAAAAGAGTATGGGACTCATAGCCCAAACAAGTTCCAACATGACTGTGTTTGTTAAAGCATGTTTATCTTCGAAGTCGATTTCACCTTTAACACCCCTGCTCATTATTTCATCTCATATGTCATTATGTAACAGAAACACAATGATTTTTCATAACTGGATTACTTTCACACGAGACAATACTTTCGTTTCACACGTTAGCTTTACCTCCCAAAGAGAGCTCATTGTGCCAGTGAGCAATTTCGACGTTTTGCTGTACAAAAATTGGATGCTTGTCTGCGATCACGCTTTCTACTTTACCAAATAGATTTGAGTGTTTTCGTACAAAATTAATGTATGATGGTGACTGGATTATCAGATTAGTCATTAGAATCTGCATGAAGATTAATATTTCAAGCTTTATCATTACTAATTGTTTCCACTGATAAAATGAAACTGTATCCCACAGTTTCGTAATACTGTTATGCCTGTATAAGTTTTTGAGTGGATAATTCTGATATCAGAAAATATTCATCGCGATCCTTCCAAGAAATTCAAGATGATTGTATGAAAATAATGCTCATGTTACCCAAATTCGTATATGGCCACAGAGCCATGTTAGTAGTGTATTGCAACATGGCTGTCCGTGATGTTCACAGTCACACACATTTATTTAACGAGACTTAAACGTCCGGCGACCTAACAAGGGTCAGTAGCTGTCATTTCACCAACAACCAAGCCTTTGTGCACTCTTCGTAATTTTGTATCGCTTAATTCATTCACATGTAGAACATTGACATTTGCATTGGAAACGTTGATTTGTTAATCTGCTGTTGATAATCATTTTTGATTTAGTAGGTTAACAATAACATTTACTGACGCTTGTTATTTAAACTCCTTATTGATGTGTTGAAATCGGTTAGTCGTATCTATGAGACTATAATTTGCTTTATTGTCTGCATCGTTCGCTTACAATCAATGTAGAGGACACTGACCCATTCGAACACTTAGTAGTCGATTTATAGTCTTGCTGACATCACTTATCTACGGGTACGTAATGTATCTCACAATTCATGTCTGTGTTAGAACAAATGTTTTTTTCTTCATAGCACATCTTGGTATTTATTGGTCACAAGGCCGTCTTATTCAACTTTTCTGTTAGATGGTCCACATGGACTTGGATTTAAAATTCAAATTCTCTTTGAATGCTTGTGTGATGAATCATGCTCTTATTGGGATGTGTAACCGTCACTTGTGTCGACTTCCGACGAAGATAATCTTTCACCACATTAGTGGCTCACAAATTCTGTTTAAGCAATTAAACAGAATTTGTGAGCCACTACTGGGTTAGTGCTTCTTCTTCCTTTTGTTATATTTTACTGTTTTGAATAAATCACAGTTGACATAAATCAAGTCTGCAGCAAACGCCAATTTTATGGCAATTAAATCATTTCTGCTTTGCATTGCTGTTTTACTGACCTGATATTCTCAATTTTACTTTTATTGCTTTACTTTATTTCAATAATCTAGTTGGAATATCGCTTGCAATGCTGTCTGACTTGTTGAAGGCTTACCCAACGAGTTGGAGAATTTAAGCTGCGTACGAAAATGTACAAATGTACCTATTCAGGTTAACGATGTTTATTGTAAATACGAAATCATGTCATGAGGTATATGGTATGATTGATCACATGTCTTTACTGTAGGTCACTTTTATTATTTGATTTTATCTATTCAATATTCATTTTTAACGTCAGCAAGCTTCTGTCTGTAGGTCATGTTTTATTCATATTACCCGTTCCTTCTCTGGAGCATATTAGCTGTACGAGGCATTTCTAATTACATCTTAGAATAAGCATCTAACAATCGGATCAAAGGCCGCTGACCTGTCTGCCGCTCGGCTATTGAATCGGTGTTTGTCATTAATATTTATGGCCTGCGCACTCTTCCACCCAGCGCTTCGGGGAAGTAGACACCTGAGTGTGTTTGTCCATTACACCATCCGCCTGCTTGCCTGAATACGTGTTAATTACACACACAAAAGTCTTAGATCGCTGCTTCCATGTATACAACCTTGTTCTTGTATAGTATGGTCATTTCAAGTTAAGCAAACAAGTTAAAGTACGATTGTTTGCTTGCATTTGGCTGTGAGCTCTTTATTGTTCTGTCTAGCCAGTACGTATAACAATGTCGTACCGCGTGATATAGTGCGACCAAAGTCTGACGAATGCACCTCACGACGAGATAGTGTCTGGTATCGCAGTCACCATTTCCTGCCGCTGGCTTGCATCAATTTTGTATGGAAATGGATAGCACTGAACCATGCAACCGAAGTGTACAATCGTGTACTAGTTTGGTTCTCCTTTAGTCCTTGGATACTTGTGATTTCGGTTTCTTAAAAGCTCGAGTGACTATTGTATTTACTTTTAGTATGCTTGAAGGTACGTTCACGAACAAACAGATCATTATCATAAAATCAAGAAAACATTGACGAGCGGACGTGGGCCGACGTGTCGGTTGTTGCGAAACTTGAGAGCTTCCACGAATACTCATGACCCTCGAACGCCACCAGCATCTCTAATCTTGACACTAATAAATCCAAAGAATATACGAACATGCACACCCACAAGGTAATTACAGACTTATATCCCCAGGAGATGGTAGATTCTCGAAGAGAGTAAAATTATTCTTTGGAACTCACTCGATGGATTAGTTTACCAAGGAAGTTTGTTATAACGTAAATACTGCTGATATATTAACTTTGGGGCTTCGGGAAGAGGTTTGGGTTTAGAAATTAAGTCAAGGCTCTAAGATAACCAATCTGCTGTCGTTCTGATGTGTACAAACCATTAAGAATATTGCAATCTAACACAGCTGGTCACAATAGTTCTGGCAATCACTTGATGAAGACGTCAAGATAAAACATGACAACATTGTCTGACGGTATTATATCAGATGAGAATATTCTGATATAGTTCATAATGGTAATGTCTTTGAGAGATACGAATCACACTTTTATGCTTATGTCATAAAGCAATCAACAAGCATGTCGGATGAAATTAATTTGCCCGTATAAAATCTTTGAGGCCTTGAGAAATTCTTCGCATTGTTAAAATTAAAACAAAGTTTGATATCCTTAAAGTTGAGCATATTTGTGGTGGTTTCTTAATTAAGTTATCTGCATGAACCAAAAATTGTTAAAATAAAAAATAGCATATTTTGCGCAAAATGTTGAACAAAAACGGGAAAACAATCCACGCAACGGAGGCAATCAAAAATAATAAACATGCAAAAACTACTGGTACTGAATCGATTTGAACAGCATAATTAATCCTCTGTTTTTGTTAAGCGATTTAATACGTGTTGATGTATATATCGAAAACTCGTAGAAGAAGATGGAAACAATCAATCCAAGCTAGCGATAAAACAAAGTCAAAACATACGATTGTATCTCTTAAGTTAATGTTTACAATATTATTGTATTACAGAACAAATGTAATTACAGTAATTCAAGTCGTGACCACGTTGGATGGTACAGGAAAAGTTTTTTCCTTATGTTTGTATGAACGGAAGCGCTGTTTGTTGATAGACTGTGCACGAGAGAGGCTCAGGAGATTACCGACATTAAAACACTTGTTGATGGTAGCTTAGTGATGACTTTCGGAACTCAATGTGATTATTGCACGTAATCTTCGTGCCTAAGTATGGCGTTACGGAGGTCGGAGCCATCAGCGGTACTTACTGCCTGTCATTATGCGATTGTTTCAAGGATAAATTAATTCTATGTTTGCTCGCTAAATATAAGTTTGGCATGCATATTCTCTATTGGGTATTTTACGTGTGGTGTGCTCTGCCCTGCTTTGTAAAGGTCCCCCCATTTCCGTTCATTCAGGGTTATGTTGGAATCTTACCGGTTAAAACCACAGGGTTCCAATCCTGAGCACATAGACGGGGTATGAATGCGCGGGATTTCCGTTAGAAATAACCGGTGCTTCACCAAGTCCTTGCCCTCCGCGTGTATTGTTCCCTCTCCCAGGTCCGCCATTGTTGTTAACCGTGGGTTCTACGAATTTAGAGGGACAGTTGTTTCAGCTTCAGTAACTTATTTAAAAGCTCACGTTTCAACACTTATGCAATGCAGACATGTAAATATATCTCATTACCATTTTTCTTTAAACCTTAACAAGATAAAATCTGTGTAGTTTCATACCGAATATGTATCAGAGACATTATCAGTGACATGTTTAATGCTCGTGGCATTTCGAAGGGATACTTTGCATTTAAAGGTTAATCGCTTGTGGGTCATTAAAAGATTTGCTAAGTGTCACGAATTCACGATAGGACGAAACCTGATTTCCTTTCAATTAACTGTCGTCATTAAAACACTTCTAGGTCTATAGAGTAGACCCAGAAGTAGTATGTTATTATTTATGATGAGCCTGATGTGTCCCACTGCTGGGCAAAGGCTTTCCTTCCCTCTTTCGATTTTTCTCTGTCTTTGGCTATTTGAGCCCAATCCTTTTGGTACAAGTCCAGCTCGTCACGCCGTCTCATTCTGGGCCTACCACATCGCCGGGTTCTGTTGGAACCCAATCTTTAAGTAAGTAGTTCGTAAATATTTATAGCAGAAGTATCACTTTTTCGCGAGATTATTACCTATTTATATAGACACCATTAGCTGATAGAGAATCGATGGAGATTTGAACCTTAATGCTGAATAGATTAAACTAACTTTATCAATTAATATCATAGCCTTTATTGACCTAGTAGTATGTAACTATCACTACATCGAAACGCTTTCGCTTTTAGGGTCGTGGGTGGGTCTCCAGGTCGCGTTGGCCACTCGATTTCTGGTTTCCAGTTCTGGGATTAGGGTTACGTTCATAAATTATGATCATTTGGTATAAGTAAGGGCTTCCCAAGATTGCACAGAAATAGTGGCCACTGGTTTCAGTTAGTTTCGGAAAAGAAATTCATTTCCCACATTCCATTTCCCGGATTACCAAATTAGCATAGGAATTCACATTTTCGCCATTAATAATATGATATTCAACTTTCAAGACATCAATCGTCATAAAAGTATCGACGTTCACAATAAGATTAGAGGCTGTAGCCGAGATTTCTCAATGGGCGTGTAAGCAATACCTACTAAATTAAATCCAATTAACGAAGCAGGCTTCCATTAGTTAATCTGCTCCATCATCACAGGGTAATAAAATTGTAGCTTATATGGGATTACCAAGTTATGGTTGTACGTATGCGGGTCGAGATATAGCACATAAAACATTTATTTATAGAATCGTATTGTTCGGGTGATTAAGTTTGAGCGGGTCTGTTTATGCTCTGGTAAGCTTCGTGTTGGAGTTTCTATTAAAACGATTTTTGGTTTATTCTGTTGGTTTCGTTTTCATAATAACCTTTAATGCGCAGCTCTAGAACATAAATCAATACAATATTTCCCTTTTTTACTATATTTTCCTGTTCCTTATCGTTGACAGATAAAATATCAAGTATTGAAATAGTATACATATCTTAAGAACCACGAAACAGCAGGATTTCGTGTCAGGTTGTTTGGGTTTTTCAAATTAGCTATGACCCATAAAAGCAGCGTCCCCAAGGAGTAATATAATTAGCGGTGCGTGACCCAAGCGTCTAGGGATAAAAGCATTGACCTGCCTATATATACCTTAATATCCAATTATAATTTCAATTCTATTACGATCAAGTTGGTCGATAATAATTTGCTAAGTCGTTACTCGTAATAAATCACCTCTTCGAAATATCAAAGCATCTAGGTAACTAGGAAGGTAATCGATAGTTACACGTGTGTTAAAAATCAACCGATAAAACCGTTTCATGTTATTTAGATTTCTTGGAAATATTTTCTATTGGTATATCGAGTTCAGAACTTCAGAGAGTGATAAATTGAGGAATAGGCGACCGGTGTTGAAGAAGACTCGTCTTGCCATATATCATGTTCTTGATCAGAACATCAAAGGGTTCAGTTACAACCATTTAAAGAAGGGACTGGTTCAGAACCAGTTATTAATTGACGTTCACTGTTACGATGATTGAAATGTGAAACACTCATTTTGAAGACACGAAAATAGTAAAGATAAATATAGAATTTTAGGGGAACACTAAACTTGGTAGTATTCGAAGTGAACCTGACGATATTGTTTCAACAAATATTTGTTTGGGAGTAAATTCTGTTGCAAGTAAAGTTGAGCAGTAAAACTGAAGTTGCCTCAACGGTACCTTGATAAAACACCATAAAACTCGGAATGGCAGTGCGTCTCCGATGTTTGTGGTGCGCTGACCTCGCTTGAGTGGCCGTTAACCGAAATCGACATCATAGTCGGATCAATTCGTAACTTTTTAGTTTTACCCGACTGGGTTTGAGACACCTCTGCGTTAGAAGCTTTGAAGTAGTACGCGTTGGTTACACAAAGGGGCGTATTAACGGAAACAGTAGAACAGCTCGAAACTCAAACAATAGGCCGGTCCTTCAAAGCTATTAACGAACTTACACAATCTTATGTGCTGGTCAACGTGATCAGTGATAGTGAGAATATTGAAAATAACTGTATCTTGAATAGTTAGACATTTTGCAATGAGTTCTGTTTATTTATTTATTAAAACTTTATGCACAAGTAAAAACTGTACAACGGCGGACTTAATGCCATAGGCGTTAAGTGTTTATCTTAGCACATAAACAGTACTATAGTAAAAATTTCATTTATTATATAAGCTATTGAATGGAAGAAAACGATAAACAAGTGTTGTATCATCAATTTTATTGTTATCTGCGAATAAACTCATAACTTATTTCTAAATAGTGCTTCAGCAAACCTCGTTACGATACTCCAGGTAATTTGTTTACTCATTAAAATGAGGAGTGGGAGCTAATTATGATGCCAAATCAATTTAACAAATTGGGTCAGTATTTAGCTAACTCGATACAACGTAGACCTAATTAACGTTTGCAAGAATATTTTTGCAAGCACCATGCAAATTCATAAACAGTTGAGTAAATTGCGTCTTGGGAAACGGCGTTTACGATTGGTGAAATCATTGAAAGTATTTTGATGAACAGTAATTGTGATGGCCGATAAATTTCAACGGATCTCAGCACGAATCATATGTTTATTCATCCATGTCTTCTAAGAACAAGATTGAGGATGGAGGCGAATATATTAGAAAGCGAACGTTCTATTTATTTTGATTGTTGTGTGATTGTGAGCCTACTTCGGAAGGCGGAGAAAAAAATTGTGATCTGACAGGTGTTTAGTAAATACTTATGCCAGTGACAGCTTAGTTGTGTGACTGTCGGACTGTCAAGTCATAGGTCTCAAGTTCGAATCCAAAACTCACGACCCTGATTTCTCGGATGCATGTGCGTATTGTATAATTATCACTTGCTTAGGTGAAGGAAAACATCGTGAGGAAACTAAACCCGCATGCCTGAGAGATATTTTCGACAACATGTAAAAGCCAAGTCAGAGGCCCATGGGCGGCATAAAAACTCTGACACCAGGTTAGGCACTAACCACACGAAAGGAGAAGAAGTAAATACTTGCGAAGAATTCTAAAATTCTATGAAGTTTATTTTGCAAAAGGAACGATGGATGGACTGTGTAAAGAATGATATGGCAGGAAAGGAGGTGTCTGACGAGATGACGAGTAATAGAGAAGTATGGAAGAAGAAGACATGCTGCGCCGACCCCAAATGAATTGGGATAAGGGCAAGAGAATGATGATGATGTTTATTTTGCAAATTTTAAACTAGATAAGGCCGGTGTTTCTTTCTTGAATATTCTGAGAAAAACAGCCGAAACAAACTCAGTGGTCATAATCTCTTTAAAGGTCCAGACATAACCTTGATCAACTCACATGAGGACTATACCGATTAGAGTCAGAGATGGTCTTTTGAAGAAAGAAGACAGGTTTGAGGTTAGCAATTTATATAGACGTATCTAAGACCAATTTCAGCTAATCGAAATCTCTCTATTCGTAAGTCTAGGATAAAAACATAGATTACATTAAAGTACCCACCTGAAAAAAAACATATTGGGTTTTCACGTTTCCATGTTTAGAGATAAACATTCCGCGAAAATAGCTATATGTACGCCAGCCCATAAAGCTACCCGAAACTGTCAAATTTTCCCAATCAACCTTGAACTTAATGCTTCAGCAATAAAGTTGAAAAACTATTAAATAAATTTGACAGATTGTAGTTGCTTGATGTGCTGGCGTCTGTACATAGCTATGTTGAATGTCTAGACAGAACTCAATGGGTAGTATTTTATTTTATCAAAGTCCACATAGACGTAGTAGCTGGATAACGACTACAATATAACATTAAAATATGTTTTGTATGTTCCTAATTGCCGCAATTTCATGAGTCACACATTTGGCTGTGAAATAATTAGCTGGCCATTTTTATTTAACATTTAATTAATGCCTTCATTATATTTTTCTTTTCAGGTACGAGACATGTAAAGACTGGTTAACGTGGTGAGTTCAGTCGCCGTGTTTCATATTTTTATATGAGTAATTTTATATGGAAGCAAATATTTAATATGCCTACGCTTACTTATCACTGGAGCAATATAAAAGTACACAAATGGATAAAAAGCAGCCATCTTATTCCGCCATTTTGTATTCGTTACGTAATCGATTACAAACAAAAGTTGTTATTTATAGCGTCATGGCGTTTATTCCTTGTCCGTATTGTTCTTCATTTCCTATTGTCATTACATAAAGACGTGAAATCTGTAATTAAACGTACTTAAAATAGAACATTAGTGTAACATTAAACAAGTTATATGATGCCTACTTAGAAATCTGAAACATTATCACAGAAGTTATTTGTCATTAACGTTTTCAAGCTACTTGCGTAATCTACTAATCTGCATTTAACTTTGATAATAATACACTCTCTAGTATTTATACCAGAACTAATTTATAAATCGGCGAATGTTTATGAAACGGCCATGTTTATGTACCACACTTTCAACCTTATACTGTTATTGATTAAAACTATACGACCAAGCATTCTCAGCTTTAAAGCCACCTCTATAAGTGCTCCCCCTAAACAAATGGCAATTCAGATTATCAGCTGTAATCGGGAAAGCAAAGGTTGTTTTGAAAGGATACTCCTTGGGATTAAAGCCTCTAACGCCATATCATTTTACAGTAAACCTGTGTATTTTCGCGGTTATTTCTATGGTCTCCATGTTAAAAAGTTATAGAATTTCATTAACATTGTTACCCTGCGTGTATCGGATCGTTGAACCGTGGAAAGTATAGGTTTAAGCGGGTATACAACCCTACCGAGGTTTGTTGGCCGCTACCGGATAGGAAAATCCGACAAATATCGATAAGTTTCGCCGTCGAAAACTAACACACGATTGCGTTTTAATGACCCCCATCAATTTCATGAACGTATATATTTTAGAAATAACAATTTACCATTTTAAATTGCCATTTTAAGAATTGTTGGAGTTTCATTAAAATAACAGAGATTCTTTTAAATACGGCGGCATTTTTAATTTTAAAACTGTTACTGGAATGTTCTGTGAAGGTGCATGCATTCATTTCGGACTTCAATTAGAGTAGCATGGTGCCGATTCAAATGTAGCATGTGATGGACTAAACATGAACGCTGTGATGTTACTCGTATTTAGTGGATTCCATAAAATTGAAATAAATTCTCTTAATTTGAATTTTATCCTCCATCCATCCCACGTTTAATCACTTTCCATTCATTTATAGAGCGATGAATTTTATCCAAACAAACGATGCTGTGAATATTCAACGGATTGAAAAACTAATTGTTTTACCTCTGCTGCCCGTAGACCGTTATTCAAACATGAAAATTTTAAAAAAGTACCTACTATGACGTGATTCCATTCCTACATTACGAAAAGAATTTCTTAATAGAAAACATCATTATTATAAGGTCGAGTTTCTGTATATGGGAACAGCGTAACCGAATGAAATAGGGAGCATAATAACATCAACAATACAACTAAGCCGGTCCTTGCTTGTAATGAAACGCTGTCAAGATTGACAATGGTTCACCCTACAGGGATCAGTCGCGATTTAATTGCAGTTATTACGCAACCCGACCATTAGGTCGTCACACCAGTGAGCGGTTGGCCGCGAAACGCGCCGCAGAAAGATTCTCACGTCTGCTTCACTTCACCTAGCTGTCTAACAACGTGATTGAAGTAAACACGGGAAATACACGGCAGTTTGCGTCTTTTATGGCCATGGATCTCGGGACGGTGATTACGTTAAAAAGATGTCGTTATACGCAAGTAAAGACTGCTTGCTTTGCAAAACTCTTCGAAGAAAAGCCTGGGTGAGAATATTATTTGTTCAAAGCAAATTATTGCAGTGTAACTTGCGTGTTTAAGCTTAAATTCATTAACAGTACAGTGTAGTTATCTGCCTTAATTATATCCATCTCCAAATACCGAGTCTAAATGTAAAAAAAAAATTAAAGCAGACAGTCCTCGTTCCTCGCACCGAGGCTAGCACGAGAGCCTCTTCGACAGAACAAAAATGATCATAACAACTCTAAGCAACTACTTTAAAAACTCTGAAAAATTAATAGATCATAATTTTACGGCTAAAAACGTTAACAATACAAACGTCGCTCAAGTAAAAATGTAAGTGCACAATATTTTATAACGTGGTCAAAGTAAAATTGCAATTACTAACTCTTTGTTTCAAGTTTGCTTTCAATTTATATAGAAACGATCGGTTTGGGTCGAGTACCGACCACCATTAGGGTTTCTGAAAGCCCGATGGGGCTCGTTTGGCGAAAAACGAGGCGCGGAGGGCACATCCACTGCCTTATTACTCGGTTAGGGATGGAATTTTTAAGACCGCAACATGTGCGTCGAGCGAAGAAGTAAGTTCGAGAAATTGAATAAGTAATATGGAGATTCTAGAGTCGAATCTAAATGGATTGGATGAAGTCAAACCAGCTGCCACAATTGTTAAAGATGATCTAATAATTCCATGGTTTGTAGTGATTAGTGTACTACAGTGCCTAACTGCATTCAGCATTGTTTCGTTCCACAACTATTCAAAACTAACCGTGTCTATGACTTGATAGAATGCATTGAATATTTGTTTACAATCCGGCCCGTGTAATGTTGTAACGGACCTCATTGTGTCAGCAAGCAGTTGAATAGGTATTGCCTTCTTACATCACCGTGTTTATACGGGAATGCAGTCAGCTGTTGAATTCTTTCGTTTCTTTGCAGCGTAAGTGTAAAAAATATGACTAATTATGACGTCCGCTTTCGCCACGTGATGGCCTGATACTGTCATACACAGTCCGCTGATGATGGAGTACCAAAGCTAGAAACGGAATTCACCAGTCAATGGAAAGGAATTAGTCTCGTGCAATTTTACATTCGCTGGTCCAATAGAGAGACTTGCAACTCTTGCAAGAGAAATATTACGTATTTCATTTGTAATTTCATACAGCCAACGGGTTTAGTCTAGCCAGCATAAAGCAAATTGTGCTGGAACTCGGTTTCTTCGTCGACGATGAATTTTTACTGCTACACGTGACGACGGCGAACGGAATTCCTAAACTAGGGGAATTTAGTTACTTGGTTAATTTTTTTATCCGACTGTTGTAATTGGATCTGGACGTTTACGTACGGCTGAATGCATTTCAAGTATACGCGAATGTGTTGGTCACGATTTACAGTGCACATTTTCGTGACGATTTCTCATAATGCCGTCCACAGCCAATGATATTTCTTGATATTCGTATGCAGCTTCTGGAATCATTATTGGAATTTGTTTTGTCAAATATGGTGTCAATTTTAATGATAAAACTACTATGCAGATCATAGGAAAGGTCACACCCAAAATCTTTATTATGAATAGAGACTTTGTTTTTGAATTACATAGTCTTTAGTTTATCAAAGTTATCTATCTCGGAAATGATATTCATTAATGCTTCAGAAACAGTTATTATTTAATTGATTGCTTAGCAGCTCACATTAATCTTATCTTTTATTATACCTTATATCAATGCTACCTACGCAACTGTACAAGCGGTTACGGACAATTTTAGTACGCGCTAAGCTAAAAATATAATGTGCAATTGAGACTCAAGTTCATGGACCTGGTAATGTATTTACTGTGCCGCTCTGTCTAGCACGGAGGGCAAACACCGTCAAACACCACAAAACAATACATTTTTTTTGTACTTCTTACCATGGAGTCATGATATTGCAACACAGGTTTCTTGTACCTTTACAACTCCGATTAGTGGACAATATTTATTGATTTCGTTATCGTTGGCCGTAATATAAAATGCATTATCTTCATCGTTTGTTCTAATGGATTACGGATATCAGAGTTCCAATGGCACAACAGAGAATCGAAGTAATGCTATTAGTAGTGCAGTAGCAACAGCACCTTAATGCGATGGCATATATGTAGTTGAATTTTCAGCTAAAATCTCTTTAGCATCTATCTATTATGATTTCCTCGTATATTCTTAACGCTTATAATATAACAACCAAACGTAAATGTGTGAAAGCAGCGTAGGGTGTGCGTGAAAATTAATAAATGTCATAATCATGCACAAAATGAACGCGCCCCGAGCAACTTCAAACCTTTGACAGCGTGAAACTGAAACGTTCTCACTCCTCCCTTCAGTGTAAACTCTCCCCCGCCTTTAACAGCTAGTCTGAACATTTTAATTTCCATTCGTCGGTAAAACACGTTATTATTTTTACAGTCCTTCTTAAAGATAATTGTGAGACGCTCGACGTTACAGATTCAGCCCGTTTCGTCTTTATCCGTACAGCTTTAGAAAATAGCTTTACAAATTGTTATTCTCTTTCCTTAATGATATTTTCCAATTCTGTAGCTTCAAGTTAGACGCGCTGGAAAAAAATATGTTTACCACAATACTGTTCTCTATGGAACTCAGCTATGTTTGCCGTATAATGCAATATCCGAAGATAGCTCATAAAATGTTCCCGCATTGTTTGACATCTCATATCGAACATTCCTCGTAAACGGATCTCAAGAATGTGCTAGGCTATAAACGGAGTTCTAAGTTATTTTGCAGTGATTCCAGATGCTCCTTTGGTGGGGAAACATTCTTCAGAAATATTGCATCCACATTTCGCTTGAAATTCATTCGAGCATTTCAAAAACTGCAATGTTGGGTTGAGACAATAAAATAATTTCACCATATAATAGCAAAATTAAATTACACAGACGGTGGAAATGCTGACACCCGTTCTGTTCAGGATTTATGAATGGAAGAGCGGTGACATTGATTTATTTTTGGTTCCGTGAAAACGCGTTCTATCCAAACAAATGTAGAAAATGGTTTTGTTTTGGGAACAATGCCCTTGCCACAACTCGCAAATTGTGTTTGAATTGCCTTTGTCGAATTTCATCCGATTGATCAAGTTTGGTCGTAAGTACTAGGTAAGCATAGGATTGAAAAGGTAGAAGTAGCATTGAACCAGGAGGTTGGGTCGCTGGGAACTGGCGTTCCGTCGCAGAGCGGTGTAATTGAGCATATGATACGTGGCGCGCTGACCGGCTGTGTCCATTCTCTGGGAACGAACTCTGCAGGGCTGGCCTCTGTAACCCGATACATTCACTTTAAATAACTATTTACCACCCACTGTTATCAGATTATTACCGTAATTAATGACTTTAAAAGTAAATGAGCCGCATACATTGTGAAAATATTTACCGTAAATATTCAATTTTAGCTCAAAAACAATTGAGCTGTATCAGGTTATGAAAACAAATTTCCAAATAAAATTATTTTATAATGCTTCCACGAGTCGTTCAGACCGTGTTTATTATTCAAACAAACAAGATTTATTTAATGAATCTGAACTAGGAAATGTTTGCGAAATATTTCTTAAAATAACGAACGAAGGAAATATAAATGAACTAGATCGAATACCGTAACATAGCAGGCAAATTATCTCACTTAGCACGGATTAATGATTCCAACGAAGTACTAATTGATTGTGCTGGTGAATCGCGATAAACGAAGTAATTACACTTATCGGCTGCTAAAGTGATTGTATCAGACTGTATCTTGACAGCAGCACGATACGTGTAATTAACACATGTCACGGACTCATTAATCAACTATCATGTTTATATTGTATAACAATTGATACAAGTGCCAATGAAAGTGATAACCCTGGAGTGTCCTACAAACATCTAAACAGCGATGGACGTGACCACATATCAGACGGGCCGAGGCGTGTGGTCAATCTGCAGCTGCGCTTTGTTTCGCAAAGTACATAAAACATACACACATACCTGCAACGCACAGTAGGTATAATCATACCTAACCATACCAAAACACGTGTAACCGATCACGTTTTAGATCCTACACACCATTTCACAAAAGTAACGCGAAGCTACGGTCACGTACCAATCTCTGTACCTATAAAAATAAACACAAAACCATAAGTGGGTCTACAATCAGAAATCTTAACCGTTGACAAATAAAAACCACAGGAGAAAGCCCTCAGTCCCGACCTTCGACACGGCCAATTATTTGCATTAAGAACAAACACTGTTATCGTACCAGATACCGTATCTAAATATCACAAAGATTTCCGTCTCAGAAAGAATTACGCTAATCCCGATTAACTGTTGCTTACTGCAACTTTGAGGAAAGCCGACGACTAAATAAAGTATAAATTCTTTTAATTTTTACCGCATGATCGCAGCAACTTTGGCTTCACATAAATGGAAGTGGCGATAAGAGCCATAAGTTGAACGCGTAATGGCCAGTAATGTAAGCAAAGAAAAGCCCGTATCGCCACATCGATCACCGCATTACCTAACACGGAAACATGACAGAAACCCATAACAAACAAATCCCCCTGGAGTAACAAAGAGCTGCAGTATCTAGAAACCCATTGGATTTTGCCGTTGTGAAGATTTAGAGATTAACCACGACCGCGATGCTATTGAACAGGATATTATGTAAACAATAAACATGGTTTTACATATGAGAATTTACTAAAATAATCACCCGACGTGGGTAGAAAGGTTCAACACCCACGTATTACCATTGTATGGACTGCAGTGAATATTTATGTTTAAGCAAATGCCGTTTTTTATCTACATGATTGTTGGTTGAATAAAATCGACCTTTTAAACGGTCTACACCCGGTGTTTTATTATCTAGTGGTGGGTTTTATGCCTCAGATATTCTAGACGCTCTCCGGAGAGCCTTTGAACTTCAACATCGTGGAATATCTTAGTATATTATTTACTAGTTGCTCGAAGTGGGGCTTTAGAATATTGTGACGAGCGTTTTCATATTTTTTAAGACCGACCAACAAATAATGTTCGTTTCTTTATGAAGCACTTAAATAAATACCTTTCCATTTGACATAATCTATTTGTAAATTCCAGGAAAATAGTCATGGATTAATGTTTTAGAGCGAACGATGTATTCATTCATTTTAGTTTTATTATGGGTATTTTATTTGTTTACTCTACGAACAGGCATAACAAAGTAAACATAAGATTACAAAACTACTCAACTTTGATAAAATGGTCGTAGTCAGTATTTCAATCAAGTAATAACAACCTCTTTCTTTTTATCAGTCCTCGAAAACTGGTAAGTGGGACGTTACACTACGCGAATAATGGTCTGGAATCCAACTACTCAGTGTTTGGTCAACAAATTACGACAATTATGTTATGTTAGTATTGTGTTATGTTGTGTTGTGCTTTAAAACAATACACCTATGTTTGCATATTAACATATTTTTTAGATGTAACTCATTCAAAAATCGTCATTACTATGTGAGTTATTTAAAACCATAATAGAAAAGACTGACAATTACGCGAATAATGGTCTAGAGTCCAACTACTCAGTGTTTAGGTAACAAATTATGACAATTATGTTTAGTTATGTTATTATTGTGTTATGTTGTGTTGTGCTTTAAAACAATACACCTATGTTTGCATATTAACATTTTTTTAGATGTAACTCATTCAAAAATCGTCATTACTATGTGAGTTATTTAAAACCATAATAGAAAAGACTGACAATTACGCGAATAATGGTCTAGAGTCCAACTACCCAGTGTTTGGTCAACAAATTATGACAATTATGTTATGTTATTATTGTGTTATGTTGTGTTGTGCTTTAAAACAATACACCTATGTTTGCATATTAACATTTTTTTAGATGTAACACATTCAAAAATCGTCATTACTATGTGAGTTATTTAAAACCATAACAGAAAAGACTGAAAATATTCTGCTGGTGCTTGGTTACAAAATCCGTAAACACTTTAACATCATCGGCCTCAATTAGGACTCCGCTATAGAACGTAATAACACAAATAAACAAAATTTAACGGAACCACAAAAACATAATTTAATTAGATATACATATCTGAGATTTTATCAGCTGTTTACTATTCTAAGAAACCCTTAAGTTCTGTTTTCCACTAATTGATAAATGAAAAGATATTAGCTATCTACTGAATCCGATTTAGTTTATCATATCTAATCTAAATATAAATTTCGTGTTGTTGCGTTAGTTTATCATCAATTCATTAAACCATCGTCAATATACTATTTTATTTTCCCTCTTGCTCGTACTCTTTTCAAAATAGACTGAAATTGTTGTCTTCTATCGACTTTATTATCCAATTATCCATATCACAATCTAACTTAGTCTGCCCACGACGTTACAACAATGTTGGATTTTCCTTCTTGCTCATAATCTTCTTCAGCAGGATTGTCAATATTATCTCTCATATCATAACTCGTCGATAAATTATTGGTGATCCCTAATTCACTCGTGTCGTCGTTCGTCTACAAATTATTGTTAATCCTTAATTCTTATTCTATCAAACGTGTTGCCTATTCAATACGTGTGTCATGATTAAATTTTCCCGTAGCGGTTACAGTGTGAAGTCATATACGATTATCGTGCGGCTTGTGTTCGGCCGTGGCCCCTCGGTGTAACGTTACTCACGATAAATAATCAACGACGGTATCGTCACGGTTTCTTTCAAATCTTCTATGGCTATTGTATACTTTAACTCTCTTTTACGAAGGGTCGTTTTGCTTAGAAATATTTTCAGTTTCTTCAGTAACGTCCTCTTGTAAGTCCTCAGCTTTAGAATCTCTTTTCATATCGGCGTGTACTTGACGTAGTTTTGATTTGAAACTTTCAAAGCTTAGCTTTTTTGATTTGTTGTAGGCACTCTGTTCTTTGTATAACTCTCTTTATTTATTTTCATGATATTGGAGAGTTCCAATTCCGAATTGTGTATGTAAATATTCTGTTTGGTCGCGATGGGCTTATTTATTGTCTCTTGGTCCTTCGTTTCTTTCTTGTATACTTTTAGCATGTATATTTTTTCATCAATTTCCCCCATCGGCTGTTTAAATTTCGATTGGGACTCCGATATGATTGATTCTTTCGAAATGTTTGTCTGTTTATCTTCAACAATGATCGCCATAAAAGCACGAAATTGGAAATTTGTATATTTGTAAAATGTTTTACCTTAAGCTTAATTCATTCTCATGATTACTTGTAAAGTGTATCTAATATTTTTCTGTATAAACAAAATTTTCTTTCTTTTTATGGGCACGATTTATATTGGTTCTTTAATTAATTAAAAACTATTTAAAGATAGCTTTATGAGAGCGTAATAAAAATATTTTATATTTAATTCATTTCGCTACAGTCTACTCGGGATCGCGTCCTTCAATTGTCAAACACACATTGAACTTTGTGCAGGTCATAGAACTGTTCGCCAGATGTTCTCTTATTTGCAAATGTAACATGTTGCAGTAATAGCATACATAATAATATGTTAATTTTGCCGCGAAAAATCTAGCTTTTTATCTCAAGGTTGAAATATCTTGTGCAAGTTGACATCTGGCGAAAGTTGTAAAGGCAGCATGCATAGGCGTTATAATCTTTTTACCTTCTTTCACATGCCAAAGGTGTGCCCAACTGGAGCATATGAAACGCTCTCAAATACTCTCCAGGGAACAACAATAGGGTGTTTTATGTTCAAAACTACATACAAGCGCGAATTATAGAAGACCGTTGCTTTACAAGTTAGAAGTACCTACACTTTCGATGTAAATTGTATTTACATATAGCTAAATCGCAGGGGGAGAAGTTTCGAAACATCGAGAATTTTGAGGGGCGACGGCTTCGTAGAAATTGCGAACCGTATTGTTGGATACAATAGTACTTATACCCATTAGAGTGAGAGTAACGAAATTGGACAAAATGGGCGATATTTTCGTAATTTCAATGTGGGCTGTGGTTTTGAAAACCTACATATTAAACACAGAAAACAAAACCAAATTATTTAAATTATACGTGTTATGTTTAAAGCTTCGCATATAGATACTACATTTACAATAATTAGGTATTCTGTTCAGATAATTCAAGCTATTTTTTTTTTGTATTCGACCGTTGAGGCAGGTGTCACGAAACGGATGCTAGCCGGCCACTGGCTCTGGGTGCGGTCGGAAACAATAAATCCATAAAACGGCCTTTAAGCTATAGTTCGGTTAATTAAACTAGTGTATGATGAATATTATGTAAATATCTAGGCCGAAATAGTATGAAATTATAGAGGACTGTTTAATTATGTAATTACTTCAGTACTCAAGAGATTTTCAAAAAAGCTGACTTTTAATTAAGTAATTCAAATAGATGTGACTTTATTTGTACGTAGAGATGGGTACAGTATATTTATGAAGCCTTGGATGTTTTCGGGAATTATGGCCCAGGGCTTGGTAACTATGGTGACCGGTTAATCAATAAAATTCCGTTTAGATCCGTAGATTCCGTATGAGAGTATCATACACACGTGCCGTCAACCGCAAATCAGTGATAACCATTTGACGTGGACAGCGCTCCGTATGTCATAGCAGTTAGGAGGATTTTCATAATGGCAGTGTTACTACTTATGTGCGGTTGACTGTACAAGTATGAGACGCAACTAAGCAAAATTGGAAAGACAACACGTGTATCAAACTTTACGAATATTGATCATGAAAACTTTCACGTCTGAGATTTAGACAATGAACATCTATACACCGTGACTTTTTAATCGTCTTACAACGGCAGCCCACTTCATGTATCCAATGACTACTAATCATTACTAAAAAAAAAAAAATAGGTATTTTTGAGACTTTAATAATTTAAAAATAAAAATATTATTCAGTAATATGACGCATGGCGTTGTTAAAACACCCTGTTGCTAGCGATGATCTACTGAACTCGAGCGCTGGGTAGGTATGTTCTCCCGTTTAACACGTAAACATCATTAACAGGAGGTTTCATAATTTTATTCTGATGTATTATTATTTTACTTTGTACCTATCATGGTAGGAAAAAAAAAACAAAAATCGCGCCTAGAGCTATTTTATGTCGGGTACATTGAGTAGACCACAGTTGTAAGACGACTAAAAAGTCACGGTGTATTAGTTTAGTTGGAGAAACTATACGTCTAGCAATGCAAACTGCTCCTGACTTGATACCTCCTACTCCCCTTTGAAGAGTTATACAATCTACCTATGTATCAGACTCTCAGTTGTACACAATACATTGCAGTAGGTACTCCAATGTTGCCACCACCGATATACAAGCTGACTCCCTATTAATAACCCTGTACACCACTCTATATTCCTACTCCACGTAAAAACCTAATAAATAACTGTCGTCTACACGTAAACATTTATTAATTAGTCTCCACTTTTTTTCTTGCATACACAAACTAAATTGTTCAACGTTGCGATTTAAAAAATCAGAGTAAGTATATAAATTGTTTATGACTACTTACCTCCGAGATCAATTTGGGGACTCATTTGAATTTATGAAAGTTAATTTAATTATTTTTCCTTTTATTTAATAAAGGGAAGGTTTTTAGTAGGTACGCCAGATATCTTTATCCGAGGAAGAATTTTGCATTTATGAAAGGTTTTTTTTTAATGGATAGTCTGTCAAACGTCAATCTTATTCCGCGGGTAAAAGATATTTGACGCTGGAAAAATCAGCCTTAAACCGGATTCTGTCAAGAAAATGTTACGAGAATTTTATGGATAGGTAGTATAATTTCATCACCATTCTTTATTTCGAACTAAAGTTAGCTAGGTGGTCGAACTTCGGAATTCTTCGTTTCGTAAAGTCATCTAAGTTATTGACTAGTAAAACTTCAGATCCAAAATTAAGTTTGAAAAAGCATATTGGTGCCATTTACCCCGTCTCCACCCTTTTCCTAAATCGACAGATTTGCTGTAATAACGTTCTACCTTCGTCATCAGTATTCATGAAAGAACTAATCAACATTTTTTTAGTACTTCTACCTTGGCATGATAAAACGCACTTTAGCTTACACCTTAGCAAAGTTTCCATAATGCAGACGGTTATTTTCTCCGGAATGAGACCATAAATTGCAGCCGACGACAAGTACTTACCTTCATGAAAGAACTATGCCCCGGCTTTCCTTGCAGCTTCAAGTATACCTAAATTAAGAAAAGGCTATTAAAGCGCCGTGTAAAGTAAAATAAAGTTTTTTCCTTTTACCATGAAACGAAAATAAGCTACACAATGAACTCTGTAGAAAAAAAAACCTAATTTGAACTCCTAGCGATTCTGCTTGAATGCAAGCCGTCCTGAACCTAATTCGTATTCAAATACTACTTTTTCGTCCGAAAAACATGATGTGTGTCGTTTTTGGTTTCCGTGACGCCACCATTGACTCCCGAAGTCCCGACACTCCCTCATGCGGTTCGTTATAAACCCTCAAATTGCTGCCTACACGACGAATAAAACTACCTCATGTCCCCTGAATTCATTGAGTCACGTATACGCACGCCATCGCCACAAAACCGAAGGATACCTAATAAGGTAATATCTTTATTTCTTCAGGGATACCACCTATATTAACTGTACCTATCGTAATTTTCGATATAATGTATATTAAGATACTCAGTCTACATGAGCTGGTACAAATTAGTTCTCATCTGCATTCATTTACCTGATAATTATCCATGGACCGCCATTTCCCTTCATTTGCATACTACAGACGCATCCACAATTAACGCTGACGGAACGCTTAATTTTGCCAACTTTGACGAGCTTTGATCAGCTCAGACGTCTATTAGCGTCGTTTATAAAGTCTTGGGGGCACGTCAAAGTTTCAAATCGTCAGCTCGAGGACTAATTGTTTCTCAAAGAATTAAAGGACCTAATAATTGGTGAATACGAAATTGCGTGAGCGTCGTTCGGAAGTGGGCTACGCAGTCGATGGCATGCCAGTAGGGAAGCCCTGTGTATTGATCGCTCGCGCCCCACGCGTTATGACCATCGGCGACAGTAGGGCGCTCCCGGCTTCACGTAAACACTCCGATGGGCTCAACATGTGTAATAGAAAAAAAATATTCCACACAGCCAGCGAGCTAATTTGGGAATTCTGAGAATCTCTCAAGAGAGTCAGTAAAAAAACTATTATTAAAAATGCTGTAATTGGAAAAACATTAAGTAATTATTATTGCTAATTAATGTTAGTTTAATAAAGCAAATTAAGTTAGCGAGATAAGTACTTACTTCGATTTTATAAAAGCCCGTCTGTAGGGCGCCCGTCCGTTTGTCGACCTCCACGACCCGAACTCTAAGGTCTTTGTACCAATGGCCCTGCGCCTAATCGGTGACCCTGAGCCTGAAAGTTTATTGTCCTCCTATGAATAAAGTACCGAACGCAATTTCATACAAATTGTGGAGCGCTCGACGTAATGCAATCAAATGACGTAAATAGCCGTACAAACCCAAAATTTGTTTCCTGGGGTTATTTTATGGCTGCGAAAATACGAACGTTTCGCCTCGGAGATAAGTCGGCAGTGAATCTGGATGGTTATTACCATTGCTAAGATATAGTCACGTTCTGTAATATCTGTATCCTTCGATTATACTGTGTCCAACATTGTGTTGTTTTAAACAGTCTCCTTTATTTGTTATTCCGGTGTAATCTTCCTAATGGAACTGTGTTTCTTTTGAACACAAGTATCCAAAGAACCGGAGATTTGTCCCAGTTTGTAGTCCAGTGTTTTCAATACAAACATTGCATCGTCGCTCGGACGCAAGCATCCCGTGAGTGAAGGAAGTGGGTTAACCAAATATAATTTAATCACTTTACGATTAAGTTCCTTCGTTGTTTCAATTTACTCTGCACACACGGATTGCTTCACCCTTATCGTGTTACCATCCGTTAGTCAAAAGAGTTACGGAACTACATCTTTGTTATTACTGGAATTGAATTCATTTTTGTTTATCCAACGGGCGTAAATGCGGGTGCATTGTGGTGTCATCCTGTCGTTTATGCCCCGATGTTAAAGCTAGTGGTTCCACGAAGCTGATAAACAAGATAAAGTGTTCGTTTAACGCCTACCTGTGTCTTCTGAGTCGTGGCGTGTCCGGACGGTCAGCGGAAATTGCCCAACCCGAGAGGGTTATGGCAGAAGGGGAAATATCAAAGATATTTTCTTGTAGGGGAACGAAGATTTAGGGCGTGAGATAGAAGGCACCTCTATGTTTATCTTCCCTGGGAGCCCGTTGATATATTGGATCTTCATCGGAGCGTTTTGTCCGTGTGGGTCCAGAATTTCATCAAGACTTACCCTCAAGTCAATAGAATTTATTGGCAGTTATATTGGTGTCAATTTTTGGGATTTGTAGTAAAAATATAATCGAAAGCGATTTCGTTTATGGACAGTTGAACCAAACGTGGTACGGGAGCAGATCTGTTCCGTCTATTCAGTACGTAATCGCACGGTCGTCTCGGTAATCTGTTGTATTGTTTGTACAGCTATTGTCACACACAATATTGTACGTGTGTGTACGGAGTTGAAGCACACAACGAATAACGGTACAAATCTAAACGTTACTCACATTATCGTGACTTTGAGTAAACTTCGCCGTGAGAACATGTAATAAGTTGGAGCTCTATTGAACAATCAAGTTCAATTAAACCAACTTCGGAATAGCATTGTTCTTAATAGTTTTAACAGAATTTTTAAAACTTCTCCCCTAACGGTTTCCAAAGCTTTTAACACTAATTCATTCCTTGAAATGCCAGTACCTTCAAGATCATCAGTTATTACAAATGGCTAGTTCATTACTCATAAAAGTTAACTTCCAAGCATCCTTTTCTACATAACAACATTCGCATGTCATTCCATCCCACTCTATACTTTTCCTCTAGTTCCAAAGAACTTATAAATCAGTACCAGTCTTAATACCCGCTTATTTGCACCACCAGTATAATCTAAAGCACGTAATATAATCTCGAATGATCGATGTACAAGGCATTATATGTCTTAGCCAAGATTTCCGCCGGATAGCGTCTTGCAATACCTTCTTCGTTGTTTCATTCAAACGTGCCCCGAGTTTTAAAAGGGCTCATTAAACGTTCAAAGATTCTTACCTGTCTCTGTGCATAGGTTTACGAAATTTGCATGCTTTATACAAACTTTGTGGATAGCAGATTTCCATAGTAATATGGGAAAGATACTTTGGAACAGCTATTAGATGTCTTGGGGATTAATGAGATCGGCTTTAGTCAAGTAACTGACTCCTGTCGTGTCTCTGAAGTACTAGTCAGCACATAGAATAACTGTACGGGACTCTTTATAGCGACCTGGATTGTGGAGTTCAAATAGGCAGCCGAACCCAATAAATTTGTAACTCTTTACCATGGAAGAAGAAGATATGCTGCGCCGACCCAAATAAATTAGGATACGTGCAGGAGAATGATGATGATTAATGATGACTATTTATAGCGACCAAGTATAACAATCACAGAAGATATGTTAACCCTGATTCGCTTAAACCACACAGCGTCGATATATGTATAAGCTGCTTCGGGCAGACTTTCACATCCAATAATTGTCATTCAAGCTTCATTGACCTGACACACCCTGATATCGACGCTTTTAGCTCCACCTAAAGGCAAAACGTGTTAGGAATACATACGTAGATATGTACTTGTACATATGTACATCTTAACATATATTACCGATATCAAGAAAGACATCGGACTCCGATTGCTTCAGATATGTTAAACCATCAGCCTTATCGAGTATCGTGTTGGTCATTACTGCATATCGGAAGCTTTTGGTGCCTTGATACTCTTTGATATAGAGAATATACGGGTTTCGGATTGATTTGGAATGATAAGAAGTCGAATCATTGCCATGTTGGTACTGTTATTTCCGAAAAAAGTTGCAGATATTCATCGTTGGCACTTAACTGAATTTAATAGAAATATAATTGATAATCGAGTGTGTATAAAGCCGTAATCAACCTATCAATCATCAGAAAGTTCAGCAACACCAAGAAACCGCCGATCCTTCCTCATTACATCTGTTATTATAAACTAGTACCATACAGCAACAGAATGTTTCCTACATAATCAAAGTCGTCTGCTTCGTGAACTTCCTATTTCATAGTTTGTGTTTACACGCTCCGCTGAGCTGATTGTCTAGTGTAACTTACTTGAGCACCACAAAATGTAAACAATGCTCTGAAGTCTTCGTTAACTGCTTCGGAGAGACCGCTTGTTAAAAGGAATTACTGGCTAATTAGCAAGTTCTTGATTGCTTTGTTCAAGACAGGAGTTTGTAAGAGATCCAGCGTGATCTTCACCATTCCCGCAATTTAGCAGTAAAATCAACGGATCGGATGGTGTTGAACGTTAATTTAAAAAACTCGCCGAAAGAAATGGGATGGCCCTATTTGCAGCTGTAAAAAATGGCAACTTAAAAGTAGCAGCCAAGTTTGGTAAATAATTTAGGCCGGTTGCGACGCCGTTCGCGGACAAATTGCTCGTTTCCAGCACTTCTTTGACCTAAAAGCTTTTATGCTAGTTAAAAAGTCTCAATTAGGTACTAAGAGCGGCTCACGCCAAGAGTTTTCTCAAGAGGCAATTTTAGATGACTTCACTGTCGTGAATCAATTATGCGATTCGAACTTGGTTACCTGTTTTAAGTGGGACTGAAGTTTTTGCATTCGAAATTCTGGATTGTTGCATAACGTCACACTTTTTAGCTCGTTTCGATTGAATAACCAATCAATATCGTTACATGCAGAATTTATTAATCCACGCCATGAATTCGTTATGCAATGAAAATTAATGTCTGCGTATTACTTAGCGTAATAGTGGTTTGTGTGGTAATTGTTTTAGCATCTAATTTATTAACACCTGCAAGAGTTTATTGCTTTATATTTCAGTTCCTTCCAATGTTTATTTTCATGCTTTCACCTCGGTTTCTCCAAGCTGTTGTTTTCGCGTTGTTATCCTCGTGTTTCACCTGGTCTGTTTCTGTAAAGATAGTGGTGAGTACTTTAATCATAACAACATTCAGTGCAGGCAAGCATCCCATTGTGTTGGCCACAGCTGTGCTTGACGACCCGACGTCCTCTAAATACAAATTATTGTCAAGTTCAACAGAAGTAACGCGTGGAGACTCGCTAATGTAAAGCTTTTAAATTAATTGATATAGTAGAATATGTTCGTTTCCGCAACCTAGCAGAATCTAAAGCACTGTACGATGAAGATTCATGCTCCAGCATCAGGTTTCTTAAAGTCTGAGAGATTAGAAGCTGTAAATATGTAAAATATTCATATAAATGAAGTCGCTTTATAAGAGCAATTTCAAATTACAACACAACAATAACTATGTATGAAAAAAAAAATTACTTTTGCAACCTGTAACTCGTAATGCTTATGATGTAAAGTCTATTCTCAAGTAATGACATGCAAGCTTAAGAGATTGACATGCTGTTGAACACATCTGTAACTAACGACTATTAGATCTCAAGTTACTTCCTACATTTGCGGTTTCACGCAAGCCCACATAATAGCTTCGTATGTGGGATTTATCAGAAGATTTCGCAGACATGCAAACAGAATTTATTGCCACCCCGAGTTTAGTTCGTATTCCGCATTATAACTTATTCAATTTGATCGGACGCTTCGAATTTTTAAAACGTGTGAAAATTCATTTCAATGTCATACATTCCGCCTCTGCTCCAACTGGAAATCTTATTAATGAATTATTCATATGATCATAATGCATACCATTTTGATAAATAACTTGAAATTTATTTTGTCTTCACCTTTTCGGTGTTATTTGTTTGTAAGACGTAAAACTTCATGTTTTGGAAATACCCATGAATTTCCCGCGACAAGTCTTTGTTCGGATAATAAACTACAGCCAATTACTCCGTCGATTTTCCAGTCACATATCTCTGTCTTAGTTCCTTTATTGTCGACTTCAACAGAACGCTCGACTTCGTGATTTATCTCAGAACCTGAGAGTATCAATTCATTCACGATCACACTTGGCATTTGTCTTTTGAAATTGGATAGCGGATAAAAAATATAGGTGTTTCCGTATTCGCTTTGTGGTTCAAGTTCAAGATTCCGCCCGCCTGGGTTATTGACCGGCCTCAGTACATGCGCGACGGGTGGATTAACTTTCCCACCACTCCACGATTTTCCCGAACTCCCACAAAATTGAAAATCTAGCTTTGAAATTAAAAATCCCAGAGCCGTTATTATTCTCTCCTAGCTGGAATCTCGTTTTACTATTTCTAACTTCCTTCTCGATTTATTTTCTACAACAGCGTCTTCACAATTCTGCGTTCATTCAACATTTTGGGGTATTGATTATCCTCTTATCTACAACGGTTGTGTTTGACAAAGGCTTCGTTAAGCCCTTTTATTGCCCTTTGAGGCTTAACTACAATCTGTAAAGGACATTGATTTGGTTTTGAAACTGGTCACTTATTTCTTTGTTTGCATCCGGTTCTGCGGTTTTGTTTCTCTAGGTATAAAAAGTTTACCAGCTCAAATATCTGTTCGGTAACTGTATCAAAAGTTATTTCACTGTCATTAGATATGACCACAAAGCTTGTTTGTTACATTGGCAGTAATATCAAAACTTGTTGGTAGTTGGAAACTGTTTCAAACGGCTCGGCTATGGTGGCGACTAGTCGTCGTTTTGAGGGAACAATGGTGCGTTGGTGATGTTATTGATTGGTAGCAACAGGTGGCTGGGGCGTCCCCCCCGCGTACTGCTCCGCGCCATCACCTTCACTTTCTTCTCGGAGACCAAACAAAGCTTTTAAGAAATCTTCAACAACCTGCAAAAGGCATCCATTATTGACAAGCCCGTAATGCTGAATTATTTGTATCCTTTGTTCTACCTTTGTCTGGTGCTGCTGTAAATCTTCATTATAAAGTTTTTCGTGAAGTATTCTATTATGTCCCACCTAATTATGTTTATGACAAACGACTTTAAACCTCAGTTAATAAAATTGGAACTGCTAATTTAAAAGAAAAATGACAATTAACGCTAAGTATTTTAATAATGTAAATAAAGACACAGCTGTCCGCTAATGGTACACTGCTTCTTAATTAAAATCTGTGAGAATTGCGCTTTAACCGTTCCTTCTAGTGCTGTAATCGTGATGTTGAGATTGTTGTTTCTTGTACTATTATCTTTATTGGCGTATCGAGTTGATAGCAACGTAAACGTGTTTATCCGCCGGCGATCAATCTCTCCCAGTCAATTTGTTTGGTGTGTTGTGTGTAAATCGGTTCCCGTGCGCTGCGACCGACGTAGTTCGTTGCAATTTATCGATAAGCTGTTTCTGTTTACTCCACTACCCTCCCTAGTTGTGGGCAACATGGCGATGACGCTGATAAATGGTTTCTTGATTGTACTTGGGGACCATAAAATGTAGAAACTCGACCCATCGTCACCTGCATATTCCTCTTTGAAGGTTACGGCTAATTATGTCTGACATCAACGTTAAGTGGTTATGTGATTAGCTTTGTCATGGTTTTTACCTAAATACGTGGTTACCATTATTCTATTTTAAGTTTCCGCTTATTTAATGAAAAAAAACGTATGAATTCACTGAACCATGTCCAAGTTGGTTTTATCGCCTTGTATGTTTAATGCTATCGTCTTCCGTATCGTCGGTGTTTATTAATTTCGGGCCTTCATTTATTCAGGGTTCTGACATCTTATTTATTTATTTTAGTTGCGAGAATGATTTAATTAAAATTTATTGTTTCTGTCCTTCTGTATGAGTTAGCTGAGGAAGGAAGGAATAAAATGTGGGAGGTTTCCTTATACGTCTCAGGAAAATGACAGATTCTACCAGTGGATCAGTATGTGTCAGGAATGAATGACACGCACCTGAAAAAATTAAAATATTTACCACAGAAGATCATTGAAATTGTCAATTCTAACGATAACTGTAGGTTATTAATCTTCTATTCAACGCATTGTATGAAACGAGCGGATGTTATTGTGTATTCCATACGCGTGCAGTGTTGACAAAACGTCGATGTCGACTGCTTTGAGAATTAACTACGAATTCCGTACTTATAAGGAAAACGTTTTAATAACAACCAATCACTATTGCGAAGAGCGGATACGAAGCGGTAAACTAGTTGTCAATATAATATATTTTGGGAGTAAGACATGAAAATAATGAAAACAAAAAGATATCTGACTGTTCTTATGACAAAGCTTAGGACACCTACGTTTACTACTTCGGGTTTGCAATTTGGGAGAGTAACTTTCATGGAATATTTTTTCTAGGACTTATACTCGAAACATCAAACAACTGGAGATAAAAGTGAATACTCGTTCTTAGTGTTATTACAAAGAGCATTTGTCTACAAAAGACACCTGAGAGAGAGAAATAAAATTCTCTTCGTGCACTACATTGGTTCAAAAACCCTTGCCAAATAACAAAAAGTGGACAGACACTTGAATAATCTGAAATGAAATGAAAATATCGCTGGAGAAAATCAACTAGACGGAGCATCAAAAGACTTAAGTTGAAAACAAAGAGAATTCACAATATTCAAAGAAGTACTTACGTAGCTCATATGTTTAGTTAAACTTAAACGGGAAACAATAAATACAAAAACAACAAAATAATAACACAAGACTTTAAAATCCATGTCGAATTTAAATTAATGTATCGTAAAACCGAAGAGAATATCTTTACATATTTACAAATAGAGAACAATGGAGACGATCATAAAAAAGTTGTAAACGTAAACTCCGGTATTCATCTCCCATCAAAAACAAATTGTTTCTGAACTGAAAAATAAACTAGCTAAATGAATATTTCATCATCATTCATGTTAATTGAAAATGTTTCCCAAAGTTTACTCAGAAAAGCTAAGGCAAACACAAAAGCTGTATTGAAAAATGATTTTTATCGGTTTCTAGAAAACGAATGGAAATTAAAACAGTATCTCACCTCTCTTAGTAACAGCGGCGTATTAAATTAGCGGTTTCGGAATCAATTAACATCAGGTTCTGCCGTTATTCGGTCAGTAGGAAACAATTTCGAGGTCGTCATACACCCATCGTGTATTTAAAAATCTGTTGCTCTTGTTATTTTTTCTTGTTCCTTTGGTGATAATTTTTTACTACAGCCTACGATGTTTTCAATATGCTTAGCGTAACATTTAGTGACTTGTAGTCCACTAACACCGCAAGTTACTAAATGCTCAACACTAAGCATTTTGAAAACATCGTTCTGTCTCGTATTATCTTCAAACGATTAACAGAAACGGTATTTAGCGGGTTGTGGTGCAAGCGGGCCTAGACTTGCCTCCTAGTATATCCTAAGTCTACATTTATTTATTTAACACTTCAAGCACAGAAGTAAAGAGGCGGACTTAATGCCATAGGCATTTTCTACCAGTCAACCTTTGGGTGATGCAGAGACGAGCAGTGGTAGGTGTATATCTGAAAATAATTTTAAATAATAATAAGATTAACTAAAAGGATATATAAAATACTATAAGTATATATCAAATACTATAAATATGTATCAAAATTTAAATTAATGTAAATAAACATTTCCACGCATATACCAAAATAAAAACACAAACCATGGGGAAAACATTACCGTTGTGACGAAACTGCCAGCTTCTTCCGAATGTACTCACGAACTTTAATTTTAAAAGATAAGCGATTGGTTGCCATCCTGATTTCCTGGGGAAGCGCATTCCACAGAGAAATAGACTGGACGAAGAATGATCGGTGAATGAAGTCAGTGCGGTGAGAGGGACATTGAAGCATACGGTTTTGCGATGATCGCAGGCTCCTATTACATACACACATACATACACATTACATTTCCTGATTATCATAAAATATATCCTCACTAATACTGTTGGGAGCAGCGGTGGCCCCGACTTACGAACAGTAAATCGTGGGTTCGAACCCAGGCAGGCGCATTACTTTGTGTAATTTATTTCATCACCACTGCTCTCAAAACGGTGAAGGAAAACATCGTGTGGAAACCGGCATGTCCTAGAACCAAAAATTCGAAGACATGTGACATCTACCAACTCGCACTGGGCCCGCGTGGTGGATTATAGCCCATTCCCTTTAATAGAGAGGAGGCCTGTGTCCCAGCAGTGGGAACATTATAGGCTGATTGTGCTTGTGTGTGTTCTTGTGCTAATACAGTTGCGGGAGGTCCTTTCTCCATTAATTATTACTTAATCTATGCTAAAACGAAAAACGTCACCTGCCTGCAGCCTTTCATGTAGACATATGATTACTTCGTCAGGTGGCAACCGTCCATTTCATTCTTTAACAAAAAACCGGAACTCTTAGACGGGTGTATCGAAGCCACACATGTCTTTGTTATTTCTTACTCATTAAAGTTTTTTAGCCGTTTATAACCACCTGTGAAGCATAAGGCCTGATAAGGTAGTATTCAAGACAGTATTATGCCTGAATTTGTTCCTGTGTTATATGCGGGGTTGATTCGGAAGAAAGTAGTGAAAGAAACAAAATAGTCCGCTTAACATTTTCCAAACTAAGTCGAGGTAAAGTTTCGGAAAAAAAAAAAAACAATATTTTAACTGTGGCGACTGCCATCAGAACTGCACGACCTACAACAGGTTCCAACACTGGTCACTGGTCTGGTTCTTAGACTGTAGACCAAACTTCCATGTCCACTCTTAAAAGCATACCGTGCTTCAGAAGAAACAAATGGTCTGGATTTTACATAAATAAGGCCAAATTGCCCCACCAAAACCCATAGCTAACACCAGAACCGTTATCTTTCACGCAACTTTCCCCTACAAGTCCAGATAAGTATTTAGCATTATAAATCACTGTTCTTATCATCTACAAACAGCGATCGCTTCGATACATCACCTGTTATCATGAGGTTCAAGCCGTGGGAATACCGCTCAACCGGTTCAACTAGGCCAGCGATAGCTATCGATAAAAGCTTGATTGAACTTCCATGTAATTAAGTAATGAAGCCTTATTTAGTACGAATCATGAAGCGGTGACGTATTGTTGTTTTTAAACACAATACATTGTTATGAAAGTGCTGTGGAGTCAAAAAGCAAAGAATATCTGTGTTTTTGCAAGACTATTCTAAATCCAAGCAGTATTACTGTACTATACTGAATAAAGAGTACTCGAGCCTTAGAAACTAAGGTGTTCTAAGATGAGTCTCGAATCCGTTCCGTTCCGTTCAGTTCCGTTCCGTTCCGTTTGTTTATTATTAAATCCGCCTACCTGATAGATAAAAAAGGAGGTCCTTAGCAACGGTATTTTATAAATATAGCCGTAATACTATGCCAAATTCCTTATTAAATTTGGTTTTGTTGATATCAAACCAAACCATCCTACTACCTAATTATTTCCTTTCCGAGAAATGAGAATTATTATGCCAAAATAACGGTTTTTCCTTGAACATCAATCGCGACATGTTTTTAACATATTTATTTATTTCAGAATTTGCCCCAAGGCTGCTGAATGATCGGTAGATTAAAGTGACCGCTAGAATGAACTGTGATATCATCCTGGAACCGCCCACTACGCCACAGATTGCCTAGCTAAATATTACAGAGTACGAGTTTCCTAATAACCTTAACCTAAATGAAACGATAAAGTAACTCGTAGAACTGAATAATATTGGCACAGAGATGGCCACTACTGATGGTACTAAAGGTACTACAGCTGGTTCATTAGTGGTCTATGTAAAGGAAGATTTATAGGATCATTTCTCTTCTCAATAGTTCCATATGGAATTTCATGCAAAAAATATGGTTATAATGGTGATCCTGGCTTTTCTAACCCTACGAGAGACGCACACGGTTATCAGTCGAATACTTCTGTTAAGAACAAATACACAAGAAAAGGTGAGACACATTATCCAGCACGTTGTATAACTAGCACTGTGTGATATGAAGCAGGTTTCTATTCAACATGATGTTATGATGCCTTATAACACAGCGCTGATTCTTTGTTATCAGCAAAAATGACGTACGGAAACCATGTCAGGAATTAAAAATAAACTAAAACCAAACGAATGATCACAAAATAACAGTTAACAGGTAAATACTGCTGTGTATCCTTTTGACCCTTTTGCCGTTGGGAAATTCTCAATGGTCGGTAACAACACCCATAGGCACCTTAGAGGGTTCCCCGTTCCTATTCTGTGCCTCGCCTCGTCTCGACAACTAAAAGGGCCGGAAATTCTAGAGGATATCCTTAGTCTCGGTCAGTTGTTAACAAAATAACGAAATCATTACATCCTTAATTAGGCTAAATATAGCACTTGACTGAGAAAATGATGTAACATTATATTTATAGCAGATCGCGTTTGTCATAGTAGTCACCACAACTATAAATGTAATTTTTTGCGTGTTTGTGAGCGTATATGAATGCTGTTCCTTCACGCTTGAACGACTGCACAGATTTGTATGAAAACCAGACTATGGCAGGTCCTAGATCAACGCAGGATACTTTTTACTGAATTCATGAAGTAATTTCCCAAGAATGCGAGTGAAACCCCGGGCAACAGATAGTCATACTAACGTTAATGAAGCCACGTTCATAAAATGTTTTGATATATAAAAATAAAAGCAAACAATTTTCAATAATGAACGTCGGATACATACGGCCATTGTCAGCGTTTTTCCAGTTATTCGTTTATTCAATAACGAAGCGAAATATTATGATCAGGTTTCAATTGTCCTTCTGTTATAAAACTCTATAACAAAGGATTTTGATGATTTGTTATTTCTTTTTGTTATATTTTCATTGTTTAGGTATGACTCGAAAATAATCGTCCAGCATCGTTGGTCTGGTGAGCATGAGTTACTGGATTCGATTCCCAGGTCGGGCAAGGGGTTATAGCCACGAAGTCTGAATTTGTGCCCAGCAGTTGGCAATAGGTTCGTCTCCTATAACATGGGAATTAAACTTAACTGGCGAATTAGGTACACTTCTGCCTAAGCCTTCGGGGATGACAACCGCGATGTTATTTTTATGCATATGTACCTATTTAAAATACATTATAGGTACAGGTGTTGGGTTACCATGAATTTTAGACTCAACATGCAATAGTGTTAAAATTTACGCTGGCATTTTAGTTTCTACCATCATGTGCTTGACGCATAGTTGATAACACTTACATCGTATATTTCAATTCGTAAACAAGCTTTATCCATACCTATTTATATGTATTTACAATACACTGCCAAATACGCTGAACATCAGGGCTCTGTAGAAGCACGCTGCGGTGTGGGTAGGCTTGTGAATAGGTCGCGTGATGTCACCTCCAGCACACTTGCGATTCATTTTATGTCCATACTAACGACCGGATCCGACATATAAATGTTTCGCCAGTACAAATTCAGCCAAACGTAAAAGGGATAATGCGGCCTTTACCTCTTTATCAGCAAAACAGAAACTGCAGTTTGAAATGTGCATTTAATTAATACTCCAGTCTGAATTCCCCGAAGCTTCCATATCGTTATTAAACTACGTCTGTGCTATAAAAGTTATCGCTCCACCGCGGCAACTTTTATCAAGCGCAGGGTAACAGCCCAAGTTCATTAGCACCGGCTGATAACGTGACGTGGCCGTTTTAACCCCAAATCAGGGAACCACAAACTCATACTTTTCTAATAAAAAATCTCATCCGTCAAAATGAGCTACGATTTTTAATCTTGTTTGTGTACAGTCACGAGCATTGCTATGTATACACTTAGCAAAACTTAAAATCGATTTTCTCGTGAAATAACGGTTTCTACTTTGATAAAAGACCAATTTCGTAATAGTATGCCTTTCAAAATACGGTCGTCAAAATCAAAGTCAAAACATTTATTCATGAAAACGTAGAACGTTAATCAATGCAGTAGAAGAAAGTCACTTTTAAAAGTGGCTTCGCGTATACATAGTAGATAGTAGTGCTCGTGACTGTACCAGTAAGTAAATTCCGCATGACAAAAACTATTTTGATGACAATATTAAACTTAGGTATCATCATTAATTGTTAATTAGGCCCCGTTCACATGTCAATGACCCCAACAATATTTCACAGGAAAAATTGGGATGAAACGTCAAAACCTCGCTCTTTACAGTTAAAAATAAATGCAATATGAAACTATTAATTTCATCCCAAAATAATGCAATAAAAGATCGCCGTGTGAACGGGTCTTAAGAGGAAACGCACGGTGCAAGAATTTTATTTTTTTTTTCATTTTGCTCATATTTTCTCAGTCTCATGATATCATTAACTGAGAGAGCGGAAGAGAAAAAATCAGAAATAATCTCATAATTACATCAATGTACTTAATAAACAACAGCTTTATTTGTTTGTGTCAGTTATTGATTAAATAAACATAAACTAACAATTTTACTAATAAACAAACATGTAACACACGTTTACTTTTAACATTTATTATTTACACATCCTGCCATGTATTAGATTCATAAGTAACATAAGTTCATTGATTATGCTGTTTGAAATGTTCCTCCGCTCACTACTAGATGGCGCTGTGCCTATGACGCGCAATTTTAAATCGCGGTGTTAAGATTTTCCGCGACTTAATGACCCTCGCTGGATCAGTGAATTTATTTAATGCTATAAACACTGCTAACCGTGTGGTGCATCTACGGGTCTCGTCCTAATTGGAAGGATCGCGTAGGACATCCCTGTTAGTTGGTGCCTAGTAAAATTCCTTAGGGAATCTATTTTTGGATAGAGGACTTCGTTCCCCGACCTTCGTCCTAGGACTTGGTCGTGTGGGACTGTACCTAATATAATATCCAAAACCTATCGTCTGTAAGCCTGTAACTTAGCCGCTGAAATAAATAACACCTGAAGTCATCTCCGTGTTTCCTTCGAGTGTGACGTCATTGGCAACACCTCCTACAAACATAAAATATAAACATATCCGTGAACGAATGCAGAAGTACTATCGTGGTTATGAAAGCAACCAACAAACAGTCATGGTTTACGTGCGGTAATAAAATATTATCATTATTATAAATATACAATGAATGATTGTTCGATCTTCTTACCATTGTCGAACATTACTTAGGCCCGCTTGCACCACGAAACGCTAAACGCGTTTAGCGTAGAACGGATTTAAAAACATCGTGCTGTTTCTATCAATCGTTTAAAGATGACAGCAGAATGATGTTTTACATATGTTTAGGGTTAAACGCGTTTAGCGATTCATAGCGCAAGCGGGCCTTACAATTGGTAAGCTCAGCTGGTCAGATGCAAGTCTTTTCATATATTGTTTGCTTACGCATCAATATTCACTACAGTTGTGAACCTATTTCGACTACTATATTTGATCGATTTCTACGAAAAAGTAACCTTTTGCCTTTTTTTTACCAGAGGTAAGAGGTAAGGTGAAGCTGAATCGGAAAACAAATGGGGAATATAAAATATGAGACGCAAGTCCAGTTGAAGAACAAAGCAGAATTTTTAATAGTCCTGTTCTAGCTTTAGTTTTGCGTTTGTTATTTATTCTCCATTTTTCCACATATTCAGTATCTTTACTTACTAGATACCCCACCATGAATTAGGCACAGCCTTGAGAGTCAGAGTCAGCAAACATTTCATAGTTTTATTACCTCATAGTTTAGTCGTATCTATTGCCAATTGCTTGGCAAGAAAATATGACAATGGGCATATTTCTCGATTTTATTTCAACCAAGAAAATAAGACAGAATTTTATAATAGAACAAAAGAAATATGTTCAAAGATTCAACGCAATTATTACCTAGAACAAACACTTGAAAGTTATCTTATCCATATATTATTTTACGAGTATACATAACCAGAACAAATATTTAACAGTGTGTAAACTGTTAGCAAAGTCGAAATATTAATTCCAAAGTTTAAATTGTAAATTAACTAAGAGCAAATGTTATATCTACCTACATCAAATAAAATTTACTAAAATATTGCCTTTTGAGGATCTAAAAGGTCTCTGTAAGTAAATAGTAATAATTAGGGTCTCCAATGGAACGAGCAGGGACATGTCCAAAGAAACGATGGATGGATTGTGTGAAAGATAATTTGAACCTAAAATACAAGGTGTAAACGGTCTCTTCACGTAGCCATGAACCAAGCATTCTGTACATCAAACTAAGTAACTCTACGCAAAAAATATTGCTGTGAAACGACTTTTTTAGGGGTGAAAAAATCAATGTAATAGCACTCAAAACATTGTGTTGATGGATATGTTACGGCTAAAAGCCGAAGTAAGGTTACACCTAGTTCTAGCCGGCTATACCTAAATATAGCCGCACTTCGGCTTTTAGCCGTAACAGATACATTGAATAGTACGGGGATCGTGGATTTACCTATTTAAAGTAAAGTTATAACATTAAAACCTTGAATTAAAAAAGTTGGAACTTTGTCCCCAATATCTCCGTAACTTGAAGGTTTCCAGGTATGCTCATGAACAAAAAAAATCACAAAGACGGGGAAAACAAGTGCCTTTCGGCTTCGTTAAGACCCATTATTTAGCTGACAACGGACGAAGAGGTTAGTGAGAAGACATATTCGTTTTAGGTCCTCTTTAAAAACATGAAAACTACAGTAACATTATGTACAAAAACACGAATAAATAAACCAAAACACAACTCGTTCCCATCAACTGCAGCGTTGTTTTTAATGTTATCAGTCGTGATAACAATGTTAATGTAACCTACTTCTTGACGATGATAGTCATGTAGTCACATGAACTTTACTATAAACGTGTATGTTTGTATAACGTAAGATAGGCAGTTACTGTTACGTAGTTAGAAGACTTCAATCTTCAGACACAATTAAAGCAAAATTAAGAGAAAATACACCTGAGGGTGAGGAGAAAGTGTCATTTTATCAGTGATAGGTAACGATTATGGAAAGCTCTTAAGTGGTCCGATTATTACATAGGTACCGAGTTTCCTCCGTGCCTCGGAAAGCAGTAAGCCGTTGGTCCCGGCTGTCGTCTGCAGGTCTTTGACAGTCGTTATCGTTACAGGTGTGAGACACGACAGGTAGGTACAGGTAGTCAGCCCGAAAGTCTGACAACCAGTCTTACCAAGGGGTATCGTATTACCTAGTACTAACTGGGTTGTGGAGGTCAGATAGACAGTCGCTCCATGTAAAATACTGATATTTAACTGGATCCGGTTTAACTGGAAGCCGATCCTAACATAATTATGTAGTTGGGAAAAGGCTAGGTAGATGATGTCGTAGAAATACGAGCTGCTTTGAAAGCTATTTCTCTAGGTCCTTTGAAAAATGCTGATAGCGATGGCAATTAATTATTTTAAAATTACTATAGCGAACAGGTTTAGATTGCAGGAGTTAAAGTTTTAGAAGAAAGTGTATAATAGCAAAGAAAGCGATTTTATTATAAACTAGCGACACGACCCGACCTTGCTCCGCACAGCGCCACCTATCGGATTCAAAACTATGTGTAATGTAGCCTATATTTTAAGATAGGCACCTAGCAGTAGAGTGGTGAAAACCGCGTTCAAATCCATGCAGTAGTTTTTGCGTGATGCGCGTACAAACATACAGACAGACAGAAAGACAGACGGACAAGACAGAAAAAAAATTTAAAAATTGTTGTTTTGGCTTCTGTTGCTCTAATAGAGAGACCCCCCATATATATTTTTTTTCAATATCTTCCATCTACAGACATCGGCCTGTTACAATTTTATTATATGTATAGATTTCTTTCTTAGCACCTGGACGTCACGTCGTACTAGTCTTGTTTTCATGTTACTAACGTTATATTCTTTTTATTAATTTCAGGAGCGGCTTGGCGCGGCGTAACCGGCGGGCCGCGCCATGGGTAACAAGTGCTGCAGCCGCCGCCATGACCCAGATAGGCCTTTGGGTGAGTTTAGTGAGTTATACAATACAATATTAAACATATTTGCTTCTTTATTTAAACAGCAAAAAGGGTTTGGTTTGCTTGCAAAGTGCTTTCATATTGGTTTATTGTATCGTAGTTCGGTTTGGGAACCTTATCATCTTGACTTTTCTTTTGACCTTAGCTTTAGCTAGACCACTTCGTCGATGTTCTGACATGTCAACTTTGCGCTAATCACGTGAGACCCTCGCTCTCAACCACCATAAAAAGTCATCGAATGACGTCATTATCATCCTGGCTTTTTGTATTACCCTATTGATATTTGTAGCTGCAGTCTTTATGAGACTGTAGTCTTTCTCACTATTCTTCAGTAGAATATATCGCAGTTGATTGTACCTACTACCTACATTTTTGTAGGTAATGTATGTGTTACAGACAGACAGAAACAATCAACTAAGTTTGGGGTTCAAATTACTGACTAAAACTTGCATAGCATAATCAGCCTATAATGTTCCCACTGCTGGGACAGACGGCCTCCTTTCTATGATAGCTAATGGGCTATAATCCACCACGCGGGCCCAGTGCGGGTTGGTAGATGTCACATATCTTCGAATTTTTGGTTCTAGGACGGTGAAGGAAAACATTTGAGAGCAGTGGTAATGAAATAAATTACACAATGTAATGCGCCTGCTTCGAACCCGCGACTTACTATTCGTCGGAGTCGGAGCCGCCACCATTGGGCCACCTCAAACTAAAACTTGAACTTTACCTAATTTAGATAGCAGTTTGGGATTGCTTACAAATGATGAATATTCAATGATCTCCGGTCAGCACGTCTCTGTGACCTACTTATTAAATCTCGAATCCCTTTTAGCTGCCGCACAAGAAGATACAGTGGGAGTTGGGACCCTAACAAATAAAGACATATTACAGTACGTACGCACGACCGCCGATCAAGCTATACAAAACCAGTTTATGCGGATCTCTCTTTGCACAGGAAATCTATACAAAGCGCGGCCAATTTGTACTGGAAATGTAAAGCTTCATGTGCCGCCGTGTGTACCAATCGGGGAAAACAAAATTTTTTAACAGTTTAAAATTTCTAATAAATAAAAATCCAACCCCGCCTATTTCAAGCGCAGGCCACACCGCTAGCTAGCTAGCGTGCGAGCCGGGCGAGCCACTTTACATAATTCGTTCGGCTCTTTCGGTAGTTTGCGGTTTGAACCAAATTGTGAAAAGAGGTGAAGCGATGCCTCTCTCGCCTCGCCTGCTAGCTGGCGGTGTGGCCTGCGCTTTATGCAGAGTAGACGCATGTCTGAAAAAAGATAAACATCTATCTTTAGACAGGCTAACCCACCTACATGCTACAAAATGTCACAACTCCTTAATTGCACTCCAAATCTGACCACTAAATGAAATTAAAAAACGATTATCATCAAGGACTCGAAATAAACAACTCCTAGACTAGCGTATTTTTAGCACAATGCTAAATGAGCAACAAAAATGGATTCCTTTTAAACAGCCACACGGAACCTATTTCCTTGAAAAGAACAATGGTGCTAGATTTTTTCGCACGATGTTAAAAACCGACCATTAGACGCAATTCGCGTTCATTCGTTACTATTCTACATAGCCGCCATTTTGAGGCCACATGCATTGTTTGGAAACAACATTAATTGCAGCTCAATGGTCATATGAATCAAACGCCAATTACAGATTCGATGTTCATAATTAATTGTACTCTAAAAGGTCAAGGGTGATTTGAACACCCAGAATTTAATCTGCAATAACACTTAAGAAATGTGTTGAGCCATTTTGTACACGTGTTGGCAAATTCAATTGTTAAGAACATAATTATTATGGTTGCCCAAAAGTTTTGCTTAAATAGACCTTCGCTAGATTTGGCTCGTGTGAATAGAAGTCCCTTCCTTTTACTTCAAGAGATGAAACACATAAAATCTGTCAGCTGCTTCTGAGACTCGTAAAACTCAGAGGAGGGTTGAGAATATTTCAATGCTTTGTAAATATTTAAAGCAAAGGTAGTGCGAAGTAACTTTCGTACTAAATAAATCCGCTTATAGTTCTTGATGAAGGATCCTCGAATCTGCTTTAAATTAATAAGTAACAGCACCGGTTCGGGTAGGATCTTTGATTAAGTAGGTATTAGTTTACATAATTGATTATTTTTGGGTCAGGTTTAGTCAAAGAAGTTTCCGGTTCTTCTTAGAGTTGTTTCGACCGGCCTTACCAGGGCCCACCTTCAAAATTTGGTGGAAGCCACCATGCATTGAAAAAGTGTATATTTTAGGTATGTACCTTCAACCCCGCTTCATACATCACCATCATCAACCTATCGCAGGCGTTGCCAGTCGCACGTCATTCAATTCGAACCCTGCCCATTGCGATCCTGCTGCTAACGACAACTACCTTACGAAGATCGACGCCATGCTTATCTTACCGGTATCTCCCTTTCGTCTGTCCATTCTTCTCCACGTAACATCAAGTCTACCCGAAGTCCCCAGCGATTTCAGGTTTTACGGCTAATGTGATCGGTCTATTATTAGCTTGATATCTTCTTAGTATGCATTCTCCACAATTATTTATTGCGTGATAGCCACTAACGTTTAACTACGTTTCTTTCCAGTATATCCGGCGTACAAGAACGAGGCGGGGTTTACAGCGTGCCCGTCGTCGTTGGAGACGCGGTACACCGGTGAACCTAACACAAGAGTGCTGTCGAGGCCTCCAGCAGATATTGTACGCACACGGAATCCTGGAAAATGTAAGTTAACAAACAGGAAATATCTGTCGGATCACCAGCATGGCTTTACTGCCGCAAGATCCACCTGCAGTAATCTAGTAGCTTTCGTTGAGGTTATTGCAGATTCACTTGATTCGAACCAGCAAGTCTACGCCATATACACTGATTTCAGCAAGGCTTTTGAAAAAGTTTCCCATGAAGTGCTGATTCAAAAACTTGCTGTATACGGCTTTGCTGGTTCTCTTCTTAATTGGCTGCACTCCTACCTAATGGACAGATCCTTTTATGGTGTGGCCAATGGCTATAAATCTGAAACCATGATCGTAACCTCTGGTGTTCCGCAGGGTTCCCACCTTGGCCCCGTAATATTTATTATCTTTGTAAACGACCTTCCTTATTGCTTCTTTAACTCCAAACCATTCCTATTCGCCGATGATTTGAAAATAGTCCGCGTTATAGATTCTCTAGCCGATTCAACATTACTTCAGGATGACTTAAACAGACTCGTTAAACTGGTGTAAGGATAATTATATGCAGTTTAATGTTGAAAAATGTTCTCAAATTACTAACTTCATTGATTTTAATTACAGCATGAATGGTACGTACCTCGGTAAAGTTGATGTGATCAGAGATTTGGGAGTCCTTCTTGATCGTAAATTAACATTGGGGAATCAATGTTAATTTACATGGTCAACATTATTAAAAAACGCTGCAAAGACACTCGGGTTTTGTTTTACGTAACGCTAAATGTTTTAGCAAGCCTAAAACTAAGATTTATCTTTTTAGCTGTCTCGTTCGTACTATATTGGAATACTGCGCGGTTGGTTGCATGGCGTCCCCACTATGCAACACATAGTCTTAGGTTAGAGAGAATCCAGAAAAGACTTTTATACCATCTTGATTAGACAAAAAAATTCGGAGCTACGCTATTTAGGCAAAAATAATACATTAATTTGGTCGTCAAGATTTGGTGATCATATTACTAAATTTGGTGGTCGAATACAATTTAAAGTGGAGTCGTGACTAAAATAGCTGGTACTATTGTATTTTTAGACTTTATTTTTCTGGTGTTAAGTAGATATTTTTGGTTACAAAACTAAGGGTATCAAAGCATTTTATGGTGGTCATTATATTTATCCCCTAAAACTATTACGTTCCCCATTCCGCAAAAAAATTATCAGGATCCAATTTTCCCATCCCCCGAATTTGCAGGCTTCTTAATAATTGCGATGAATCAATAGATATTTTTTCCACAACACTTCCAAAATTCAAGCGTCAAGTCCATCAAAACTAACCACCATATTAAGTTTTTTTCTTTACTTTTTTGTCATCTTTGTATTTCTAAAACTACCCACTGTTGTTGAAAGTGTTATTTCTGCACTATTGTTGTAATTTTTTTATGTTATAATTTAGTTTTTTTGCATGCTGTGTCTATCGCATCATATTATACACTATGCTTGTATCATATTGCTTGTAGTATTAGGATAAACTGTTTAACAATTGTAGATAGGCCAATAAATAAATAAAATAAAACTAAAGATCGTGCTACAAAATAGTAAATAAATGCAAGTCGAGTTTACGAGAAAAGTTCAGCTCTCTCTCTTTGTAAAACTCGATGTGACGTATTTACGACCGGGTATGTACTGCTAAAACTCCTAAATCCTCTCTTTATTTCACAATTTTTATATTTTATTATTTATTTATTGTTATGTCCTGGTGCTTTATAGGCTGTAAGCATGAATGATGCAAGGGTGCTTTAGGCTTATCCCAGGTTTCTGAAATTTATATTATCAGTTCTTCGATCTACCCTTACAACATTTATATTCATTCTTCTTCTGCTCTATTCCAGGTATAACAAACGGTGGTCGTCGCGTAGTGAAAGCACTATGTGCGTACACGGCTCGCGCAGACTCCGACATTTCATTCCGCAAGGGAGACCGCATGGAAGTGCTCAGTGATGCCGAATCTGATTGGTGGAGAGTTTTGCATCTCACGACGAGGCGAGAAGGACTCGTGCCAGTCAATTTTGTAGCCGAAGAAAGCTCCGTGGAATGTGAAGAGTGAGTGTTTTTTTATGCTTAGAAAAATAACAGGTATTTGTAAATAAATGGAGCCCTGTCGTTACATTGCCGACGCGCGACGTGTAATTTATTGCATCACCAATGCTCTCAAAACGGTGAAAGAAAACATCGTGAAGCATGTCTTAGAACCAAAAATTCAAAGATATGTGGCATCGCGCGGTAATGCACCATGCGAGCCCAGTGCGTATTGACAGCTTTATATCACAAATAAAGAGTCATACTTTTCTACGGATTTTCTTGCTAACAACTCACTTCCTCGATTGTGATTTTCAAGCGTTCCATTTATTTACCTTTCCCCAACCTAACGTTGAAAGTAGATAGATTAGATTCAAGATCTACAAAAAAAAAACACGCAGGCTAACCCAACGCATTGTAAATACAGCCGCCACACAATTTCTTACAGACAAACACCGGAACAGCAATCCAACAAGAAAACATAACACTACTAATCATTTACAGCTTCAACAACTGACGGTAACAAAATTGGTGACGGGTTCAAGACCCTCTTCATGTTATTAATCGGCGACTTTCCGCTAAAGGCCATCATCATGTTGCAGTTGGTTCTTTCCACACGTCTCCCGGAAAGAAGCGGATAAGCTGCTTCTGGCTGAAATCAACCCTCGAGGGACCTTCCTCGTGAGACCAGCCGAACACAACCCTCACGGCTTCAGCCTGAGTGTCAAGGATTGGGAGGAGGGAAGAGGGTATCATGTGAAGCATTACAAGATCAAGCCTCTGGATAATGGAGGGTTCTACATCGCGACGAATCAGACATTTCCTAGTCTGCCAGCGCTTGTCATGTCGTATACGAGTGAGTTGGATCTCTTTATATTTATTTTATTGATGGGTTCACCCGATCTGATTTTTTGTGTCCACTGCTATTCCTGCACCCAAAACTCTTCAAACTGCAGTAATATTTGCTGTGTGGTAGAAATAGGGGCAGGGAAATGTTGGTAGTACTCCACTGGGTGATCTTATTCACATCATCATCTGCCTAGCCTTTTCCCAAATTTCGTTGGGGTTGGCTTCCAGTCCAATTCTATTCCGGTTAGGATGCAGCTGAATACGCCGAATAGAATTTGTGGAAGAGGTAAACCTCTTCAGTTGTAACTATTTAAAACTATTTTTGTGATACATACCCTGATGTGGTAGAATTACCTACATTCCCTAGATTCGCAGGCCTATTTTTATAAACCCTCAGAAAGCCCTTATAGACGATCAACTAAAAACTATTAAAATAAAAATCAGCTCGCAAAGCTACACCCACAGTTGACCAAAACCAGTGCGAAAAAGAAACGGAGCTATAAGACAAATAACACCATCCCTTTTTGGCATATCAAAAAAATCTTAACACTTCATAACACCTTAACACTTATACAACTTTAAACAACCCTATCTTAATAAAAGATACTGATGTTATTTCAGAAAACGCGCTAGGTCTGTGCCACGTGCTCGCTCGGCCGTGTCCGAAGCCGGAGCCTCAGATGTGGGACCTCGGGCCCGAGCTGAGGGACAAGTGGGAGATACCCAGAGCCGAGATTCAGCTGATCAGAAAACTTGGACAGGGCAACTTCGGAGAGGTCTACTATGGGAAGTGGCGGAATAATATTGAGGTGATGTTTTTGTTAATATCTTATTATGTAGTTAAACTTTTGCCCATGACATCGCATGCGTGGACTTTGGGAATTATCTTACGGGAAAGGCGTGACAAACTTACAAACAAGCTCACTCACATTTATTTTTACCAAATATGAGAGGCTGCTCGGAAAATTCGAATGGGCCCGGAGGAAAGCACCCTAAATATTTGAAGTAATATTTCACTCTTTAAAATGTTCTTTGATTTTGAGGAGTTAAGACGTCTTCACGTCTTAGGTAAATGTCGAAACAAAAATCATTAATCATCATTGTGGTAATCGAATAAACCATCACGGAATAATTGCTAATATTCAATCTTTTAGCCATTAAGGTTACCTATTACTATCTATACTAATATTATAAAGCTGAAGAGTTTGTTTGTTTGGTTGAACGCGCTAATCTCAGGAAGTACTGGTTCGATTTGAAAAATTCTTTTAGTGTTGGATAGCCCATTTATCGAGGAAGGTTATAGGCTATAAAATTTCACGCGGACGGAGCTCGCAGGCAAGCTAGTTATTCATAAACGGTAAAACAAACCTTTACCTTTTCCTCCTATCGTTTAGGTCTTTTAGTAAATAATTTGCAGAAAATAAATTATATTATTTACACTTACTTTTCACTACGGATAGCTTTAGATGTTCCGACTTTTGAATACCTACATAGTAGTACGTACTACTTGAAAAATTTCTATGTGGGGGAAATGATGTACTGGATACGTGGTAACCGTTTTCGCTTCAGTGTCCTTTCCACCTCGTATGTGCGGAGTGGTTCATAACTAATTGTACTAAAACCTATTTGCCCATTACAGGTCGCAGTAAAAACCCTAAGAGAAGGAACAATGTCGACTCAAGCCTTCTTACAAGAGGCGGCCATCATGAAAAAGTTCCGCCACAAGCGCCTAGTGGCGTTATACGCAGTCTGTTCAACTCAAGAACCCGTATACATAGTCCAGGAGTATATGAGCAAAGGATCCTTACTCGAGTTCCTCAGAAACGGAGAGGGAAAATTCCTCCAGTTTGAGGACCTAGTGTACGTCGCCGCGCAAGTCGCGTCCGGCATGGAATACTTAGAATCTAAAATGTTGATACACAGAGACTTAGCCGCTAGAAACGTATTAATAGGTGAAAATAACGTAGCTAAAATATGTGACTTTGGACTCGCTAGGGTGATTGAGGACAACGAGTATTGTCCTAAGCAAGGCTCACGATTCCCTGTGAAATGGACGGCGCCTGAAGCTATAATCTACGGAAGATTCTCCATCAAGAGCGACGTCTGGTCATACGGTATTCTGCTAATGGAACTGTTCACGTACGGACAGATACCGTACCCTGGTTTGCACGGCAAAGACGTCATCGAACAAGTGGAACGGGGGTACAGGATGCCCAAACCAGTCGGCCATTACCTTCCCGACGATATCTATAGACTGATGCTACAATGCTGGGACGCTATCCCAGAGAAACGGCCCACGTTCGAATTCCTAAACCACTACTTCGAATCGTTCACAGTGACAAGTGAGATACCGTACAGAGAAGTGCAAGACTAGTGCTGTGATATAGTGAAATAATAACGTTTGTATGTGCGGCGTGAGAGACGATGTGTAGGGTCCTCTTCGCAAATATTTTGGAATTATAATTCGTGTGTGGATCACGTACGACGAACGTTCTATAACCGTATCCACACACACTTATAAAACCATCTTTTAGTATTTTTATACTCAAAGCATTATTGAACTAAAACATTACAGGAATGTGTGAGCTTCTTTTTTATTGGTCGATGGCTTTTCTCTTCTGTTTTGCGAGTCAAAATTGGTAACGAAATACTTAGCCTAAGTCAATGAGAAAACACTGAAACTGGGGTACGATTAAGTCCACCGTAAACTTAAGTATTTATAGTATTGGGCAAATTTCACTTTTAATATCATTTATGTAGCTTCTAAGCACTGGTAGCGTTTTTTTTGCATTTTGTAAAAACTAAATTGTTCTCTATGGCATAACAATAAGGTTTAAAAACGAAATGGAACACGATATTTTCATATTCTAAAGTGATATGTGATATTTTTTTATCACTTAAGGCCTGACACTGGAAGATTAAGATCTCGGAGTGCTACGCTTCACTTGTGTTTTTGTAATTCTAAAATCCATGTACAATTCCACATTATGACTTGTTTTGCATTCAAATTGATAACTGCCCTTGGAAATGACAAACAAACAGAACTGATAAATTCTTCGAGGCTCCTTTGCAATATCATGTAAATGATTATACAGGGTAGAAGCAACACCGACGCGTAAACAGATACCACGTATTCAGTAATTATTCTGAACCCCCCATAGAAATTTTTCATCGGTAATTAAAAAAAAAAACAGCTGTTCCATACATTTTGACCGTGAAAGTATTATAGTAAAACAGCTGTTTTGGGGGGGGAGGGGGGGGGTTTAAACGATGTACTGAATACATGATTACCGTTTTAGCGTCGGTGTCCCTTCATCCTTAAATAGAAAAAAAAACCCTTTTAGTTGTCACGTAGCTCCCATAATCAAAATTGTCTAGTAAGTACTTCATTGTGATAAAACTGTGCTCAATAATTCCTTACAACACTTGCAAAGGGGCCAACTACCCTACCTGTATAAAGACAAATAATACTAGCATTAGGACCATATACCAAAGAGTTAGTTGTACATTAAGAGCGAATGATAGATGTAGAGAGAAGCGTATTTAATTTATAGCGTAGTTAGACCTTGTGACCTGTATAATGTTAATTAATTTGACCAATATTCCAATTTTTGACGCATGTATTAAACTTTAAAGAATATTAATTGTTAATATAATTGGATTCAAATATCGACTGATCATCGATCCGTTGTTTATTCTAGTAACCACGAAATTTAACCTCAAATTTGTTTTTTTTTCTTCGCCTAAAAGTATTAAAATGCTTTAACAACTTACTCGTTTCGTCGTCCTAGAACTTGTATAAAGCCAATGAAAATAGTGTCTTAATAACATTCCAAATATTCAAACACGTTAAATTTGGACACTTTTGTATGGAAACGTTTAGATTTTTAAGATTTTGTACATACAATGAAAATAAATGTCATTGATATAAATAATGTATTTTTATTTATTTACAAATATTAGGTACATTTACATTGGAATTCATGACATAAATGCAGTCAACAATCCATCAATTGCTGTAACATATAAAATTATCACTTGCAAGTATTGTTTTATCACTTGCTTTGGTAAAGGAGGATCGTGAGGAAACCAAACCAGCAAGCCTGAGAGAGGTCCATGGGCGACATAAAAACTCAGACATCAGGTTAGGCACTAACCACACGAAAACGAAAGAACATGTAAAATTGATATGAAACAAAATTGTCCAACCAAACAGTTTATAAAAGTAGTCATATTCACCTTTTCTCTTAAATTCATTTGTTCAATAAATTAGAATTCTACGTATGCATGTATTTCATATCAAGGCTAAATCCTTTCGTATCTCGAGACGAAACCCACATTAAATAAACATACATATTTTATCATCGACTTAAAGAGTCGATCTACCTAAAATGGACTTTTACAAACCATAGATAGCAAGAAAATAATGTATAATTAGGAATCACAATTCCCTCATTTAAATGCTATTCACTATTAAAATATGAGACACGATTTTAGATGCAAACACTCATTTACGCAAGGAGAAAATATCTCGTTTAAATAGGCGGCTATCGTGAAATTTGCGCGAATTTTCCTGCCTTTGAAAATTGAAAAAATTGGAACTACTAAGCTTATGTCAGGTTACTGAATCACCCGACAAGAGTCTGACATAATCGTAGGTGAGCTTATGTTTTTTGCAAATGTAATCACTTAAGAACCATATTTGCCTGGCAAGTTTTGCTTCTAGACGGATAAAAACACTACTCGTATAAATGAGCCTTTACGGAATAATGATTGTTTCTATTATAAAATACATGTAAGATGTGGAATTTCACGAATACAACTCCAATCTAAGACAGTAGACTATTGTCTAAACTCACTGACTAAAACTGACTGTGCGCTTAGCAACAATTTACATAACAAGTACGGGGCCAGCGGGATTATTTCCGAGCCATTGGATTTGTTAAAAATGCGTCTGCAACGTTGCTACAATCAGCGAAGTTACCCGTGATAGGTGGTTCCGCTTAGTCGTAAAAAGTTAATGTAGTGTATGGTACGGGCGTAGGCGGGAGGGGGAAGGGGGGGGGGCAACTGCCTTCCCTTAGAGGGTCAGGGTTTTTAAAAGTTATGAATGTTCCTGTTGATACCATAGAATTAGTAAGTGTAAGTACGTAAAAAATTGTAGCGTAAAGTAGAATCACTCTCAAACTAAAATATTTGTAAGCCTAAAAATGAGAAAAAAAAAGTGTGTGTGAGAAGGAAAGAAAATATGTAACTTTGTAGCGATAGTACGAGTGTACTACCGCTACAAACTTACACATCGCGGCTGTGGCGTACTTCGAAGAATCGTTTTTTCTGCCTCTAGATTGGCATTCTATTGGATTTTCCCATGATCGACCGCTATAGACAGACTAAAATAAATTAGGAGCCTCTTAACCCGCGGCTTTAATAGAAACATACATATAAACCTTTAAAAATCCGTTTTGACTCGCACTCTCGCCCCCCCCCCCCCCACGGCTTAAAAGCTTGCGACGCCCTTGGTGTATGGGTATTTTGTCGCGGGCCTGACGCCACCATCTTATGTCAATACGATTTCCTCAGACAATTTCAAAAATGTTTACCAACAGTTACAGTCACAAATGTTTACAAAAAGACGTCGACACAGACAAGTACCCATTTTATTGCAAACAACCTTTATTTCATAACATTGTATACACGTACGCGCTACAAAACATAGTAAACAATTTATTTTACCAATACAAAGTTAGCATTTCTCCCAAAATCTACTACAAAGGCTGGATACATAATTATCTATATATCCTATGACCAAAAACAGGTAAACAGACTGACAACGTCATACGACTTGCAACAAATTACAAGTCTCGAGCTTCGTTTGACAGAACATCTTAACATCGATTCTGCGCACTGTAATGCTCGCCTGGCCACATTCACGGGTGTAACGCTAGGAAGGCTAGTTGACTGAATTTGAAAAATTGTGTGCACTACAAATAAATCGGATGGAGCGTAATTTGTAATGATGGATCTTGACATGGAGATTAAAAAAAATAATTGGTAAAATTAGGCATACAGTCACGTGACTGTGAACACCACTCACAAAGCATTATGTCACGCCATGGTAAACACCATTCAAGGTTCCCAACTTAGGGCACGCTACCATAGTGGCGATAAGTCCCCTCTTTGAGGAGTGGCTAGAGAGGCGCCACGGCGCCCTCACCTACCGCCTGACGCAGGTCCTCACCGGACACGGTTGTTTCGGGAGGTTCCTGCACCGAATCGGGCAGGAGGAAACGCCCGGGTGTTTCCACTGCGAGGATCGTCCGGAGGACACGGTGGAGCACACCGTGGAGGTCTGCCCCGCTTGGGCGGAGCACCGCCGTGTCCTCGTAGCGGCGATTGGCGGCGGCGATCTCTCGCGTCCGGCCCTGGTTCAAGCCATGGTCCGGAGCGAGAGGGAATGGGAAGCCGTCACCACCTTCTGTGAAGCAGTCATGCTAGTGAAGGAGGTGGCGGGACGTGAGAGGGAAAGAACCTCACGTCCCAGCCGCCGCGGGAGACGCCCTGGGCGTCGGGGGTCACGTGGTGGCTCCCGGCCACCGTAGGCGCGGGCCTGGATGTCAGCAACCGAGTAGGGGTCCGCATGGGCCGATGCCTGCCAGAGCTGCGGGACTGTTCGAAAGAGACACCGTGGCCCTGGAACACAAAGGGCAAAGAAGGAGCATGGATGGGTTTTAGTCAGTACAAGTCTGACACTCCCTTCCGCTCCGCCCAGAGTGGGGGGGTCATTTGAAGATTTCCCATCCAAAAAAAAAAAAAAAAAAGGTTCCCAACTTAGTAGATTACCCCCCAAACTTAGGAGGTAAATAAGTGAGTTGGGATTTATTTTGGGGCTTTTTATTTTATATTTAAATATTAAATAATTAATACATGACGAATGCTGAATATAAGACTTATATAGATTACCCTGTTTTGGACATAGGGTGTTTATATAATTATGTATCCGGCCTGCGTACAAGGTTTTGGTGCGTTGTTTTTTTTTTGTTTTTTCTTGACTTTTCAAACATATTTGTCTCACGTTACATTAAAGTGTTAACTTCGTTTTGGTAAAATTAATTGTTTACTATGTTTTGTAACTCGAGTTGTTACACAATTATGGAACAAAGGTTGTAGACATTAAAATGGCCCCTTGTCCACGTTTACATATTTTTGAGGCTGACTGTACTAACAGCGTCTTTCTGTCAATGTAATTCAATCGCTAATCGCAGCACTATTTGTTTAAAAAATTGGCATTACTGAAGCATACAGTGCTGCATGGTTCTGTCAACGGTGAAATATTTTGGCTTAGACATTAGTTACCACAATGTCTAAGATATTCATCATCATTCTCCTGTCCTCATCCTATTTGATTACTTTATTTGGAGTCGACCTAACATGGCATCTTTCTCCATATTTCACAGATAAATACTTATAATAGTAATTTAACGATTAATAACTTTATACTAAACAGTATCGGAATACATCTTGCTCTTAATCCTGAGATATCGATACTCCGACTGGTATAAGCTTTGCATGTAGTGCCAGCAACTCAGCACTACTATGGGGACGTAGTTTGGGTGCTTCTTGCTGTAATGGTTCAGGTATATCGCTAGCACGACCAGCATACCGGACCATACGTATCTGAAAGAAAGAGAAGCAAGAATTAAATAGCTTTGTAATTACCTTTTTCAGGTTGGACCAAAGGCTTTCTGCATAACTAAAGGAGTTCTAAGTAACTAATAGTATCATAGGCTGAATGTAAGTTTTTTTTAAATGACGGTCTTTCTAGGGTTCCGTTGCCAAATGACAAAAACGGAATACTTATAGATTCGTCCAGTGCGTCTGCTTGTCCATCCGTATGTCACAGCCATTTCACTCCGAGACTAGTTGGTACCACAGTTGAAATTTGTAAAGCAGATGTTTGCTATGAAAATTGCCCACCCCCTCTAATTTTTAAAGCAAGGAAAATTCTAAAAAAATATGGTTTTGTGGAATTTCAACGGGACTTTTCATTAAAACTGCAGTAGTAACTTCGTTTTTCATTATCATACTATGAAAAACAAATTTAGTTTTGCTGTTGAGTGTAAATTGATCTATGAATGAGCGTTAAAAACATCGTTATTATTGTTGTTTGGTGCTACGAAACCCTTTGTGCGCGAGTCCGACTCGCACTTGGCCGGTTTTTAGATACTTGTTTCTATCGCTGTCCATGTGAAACTATCAAACTAGTATTGTTGTATGTAACTAAATAAAAATTCACGACTCATCGCAGTAACGGTCATAATACGTGCGAGGACGACGGACTAAGGACTAAAAAAAATATATAATTACACTCTCGTCTCGTGTTGTCTCGCTCCCACCTTTTACGACTGCGCCTGCGTCGAATTTGAACATTTACTATAAAAACATTACTTACTGAAAAACAAAAGGTTTGTTGAATATCAGGAACGATATGATGATGGATAATGCTTTCCTGAAGGTAGTAACTGTGACTGCGACGGTGGCGCCACATATTCGCACTAGGGTGAGCACTGCTTGCAGTCCCATGTAGCCGCTCAGGCTTAGCAGGAAAATGTTTGTGTACATTATGGTAGGATTCTGGAACAAAAAGATAGTTTGTTTATGTTTTGGATTTAAAAAAACATTCTTTGACCTCGAATTATTTTATCTGTATAACGACAGGTCACTGCAACAACTTGCGACTCACGGATGTCCCTCAAGTCAAAAGGGACAATATACAAGTCCGTGATTAGACCTGTCGTACTGTATGGATCGGAATGCTGGGCCCTAAAGAAGATGGATGAAAAAAGATTGCATGTGTGGTGTGACAAAAATGGATAAGGTAAGGAACGAGTATATTAGAGGAAGTTTAAAAGTTGCGCCAGTTACAGAAAAGTTGAAAGTCGACTGTCTTGGTATGGACTTGAGATGAGGAGGGACGATTCGCATGTGACTAAAAGAGTGATGAATATAAATGTTGATGGAAGGAGAGGGAGAGGAAGACCATGGAAACCATGGATGGATTGTATTTTGAAAGATAAAGTAGGTAAATGATAGCGAGACGGTTGGCAGAGAAGAATGGAAGAAAAAAACGTGTTGCGCCGACCCAAAGTAATATGGGTTACATGAGACAAGATCAGGAAGATGCTGATGAATGACGATATATTTCAGTCAACCGTACATCAGTGGTATACTTGAATTACGAGAACCGTCCTTTCTGCGTCGACATAAAAGCGCTATCCATGTCAATTTCTTACCCCATGGTAAAATTATCGTGTAGTACTTCGCTTCTCATGACGTTAATAGCTGCACGATTTTTGGTTCAACAACGAGCTTATTTTTTATATAGGTATACTTTTTCATTGTCTTGTTGGTACTTATGAGTTTCAGGACAGGAACTCATTTTTTTAAATCAACGTGCCCTGCCTCCTGGGCTGAGATCTCCCCCACAAAACTTATACTGTTACTTACGGGATCGGGGATGTCTTGTCTTGTCTTGTCTTAAGTTTAGTTGTAAACCGTGGAAGCTTAAAACAGTGTTTCAATCTCCCGCAGACCTGCAAATCATCACGCAAGCGTTTCCTACGCCTCCTCGCCGACGAAACCCTGGCACACATTGCGTGAAAACTAGGATTTGGCCATCGCCATTTTGTGGAGGCTCTTTTATTGCATAAAAGCTACACAACAACTGCATAGCAACCTTATCGTTACTTCTTGGTTATGGTTTATAAAATTAAAAACACAAAACCACGGTATACGACCATTGACACTCTAGAAATTATTGTAGCCCGATGAGATAAAATAAAAAAATTAAAGAAAAAGGGGGCTAGGTCGGGTTTGGTTAGACCGGATGTAGAAACCGGAGTACAGAGACTGTGGCGCAGCTTGGAGATGCCTATATTCAGCAGTGGCCAGCGACTGGCTGGGTAATTTGAGATATTAACATACACTCACCTTCAAATAATATAAAGCCTTTCAGCCTTATTATACCTATCCCTGTCAGCCTTATTATACCTATCGCTGTCAGCCTTATTATACCTATCCCTGTCAGCCTTATTATACTTATCCCTGTCAGCCTTATTATACCTATCCCTTTCAGCCTTATTATACCTATCCTCCTAACAATACGTGCCGTGTCCAGGAGTACGGCTTTCTGAATCAAGCCCTTGATCCAGCTGCCTAACGAGAGCCTCCACAGGTATTGGTCGAGGCTCTTAGCAATTAAACCATTTATTAATGGCTCTGGTCCCGTCAGTGATGATGGATTGATCCCAGTACAATGTGATATTGCCATTTTCGAGAACTGGGTATTTTTATTTGAGGTCTCTCGTCGCTCCGACACTAACTAAGACTACTTATTAAAGTTACTAACAAGCATAAACTCACCTTCAAACAATAATCAAATCCTTCAGTCAAGACCCCGCTGAAAGCCGTGATGATCAACAAGTATACGGAGCCGATGGCATACGAATAGAAGACGACCTCGTTGTTCGAGGCGTTATGTTGCTTCATCGCTTTCTCCTGCACGTTGCCGATGATGGCGTCGCAGAGTAACGCTAGCGATATCACAATAATGCCGAGGAAGTTGAATTTGGGAGAGGTGCTCGAGTCCGCTGAAATAGAATTATGGAACATCATGCCATGACACAAAACCGTTAAAAATTTAGATATTTGGAAGAGTTCTACACTCAGCATTGGATGGCCAAAGGTTTAAACAAAAGAGAGAGAGAGAGATGCCTGTATTCACGGAAGGGGTGAGTAGTGTTGGTCTTCTTCATATAATGTATGGGGGACATGGATTCATACATTTTGGGAAATATATGCATTGGTGTTGTTCAATATATGTACTACAGGTACTGTATGCAGCATAACGACTGAACATTTTACAACATTATTTGTTTTTATATACAGAATTATAAAACCTGGTTCATATTTTATTCGCAACACAACGTGCAATGTAACTTTTTCCATAAGCCGTGTATGTATGTAGCGTGCGCGCAGAATATCTTAAGCGTATTCGCAAACACAGGAAAATGTTTCATCAGATGTTGTGTTGCAAATAATCTGTACACTGCTTTAGGGCTTAAAAACAAATAGCGTTCACTGCATTCACACCTCTCTACTACCACTGGAAGCCACAACTACAGATGTCATTTTAGGATGCCTCCTTCAAAACAAAAAGAGGATTCTTTTAAATTCCATACTTAGTAATATACCCTTTTTTACATAATATATTAGTAAAAAAAAAAAAATCCTAACCCAGTGTGAACATGGTGAGACCGATGCACATGACCACAGCAGCAACATAATCCAGAAAACCGTACCGCTTGCTCAATATAATAATACTGCCAATCATGACTGGAATGAGCTTGCAACTCTTGAAGATCAGCTGGGTGGGGTAGTTCAGATAGCTTAGTGCGAGGTTTGACAATGACATGGTTCCAAGTGTGAGCGTAGCCAGAAGTGCGTAAGTTCTTAGTGGTACTCTGAAAAAGTGAATGAAATCAACATTATATTTGTTTAATTTGCTTTTTTTTACTTTGCCTATGCGCATTGTCAGGATGAGTTCTCGCATAAAATGCAATATACTGATTCAGATCGTTTTCAAATAAAAAAATATGTGCAGGAACTTTTATTTTTGGCTTAGAATCTTATTTTTATACCTACTATAAAATTTTTACTGCAAAAAAAAATACAAAACCATAACCATACTCACTTCCGTTTTATAGGATTCCTTATCAAAGACTCAAAGTAACTCAGTATCATCGTCATTACAAATTGTACAAACGTTATGTACAAGCTGATAGGTTTCACATCGTAATTGGAAAATATCAGTTCTAGAAAATATCCATAGGCTAGATAAAATATAAATACGAAGACTGTACAGCACATGAACTGTGTCAGTTCGCTGTAGGGAGTTATGTTAAAGCATAGTATGTTAATCTCTGTTTGCTCAGCCCTCGGCAGGATTTTACTCGTCCCCGGCACATCTATACGTATTATTGCATCTTTTGGTTGATTCATTGTTATCACAGACTTTTGAGCTACCATCAATTGAGACTCATCACGGTTTTCTGCTAGCTTTTCTGCGTTTTTCTGGAAACAAAAGAATTTCTTCTTAAATTACTTGGTTTTAGGGAGACAGAAGCAGGCATCAGGAGTGTACAACAAACAAAGAAGAATCAGGAATGTTTGTTGTTTAATACTCCATTTTAAGTTTATAAATAAAGCAAAACGCAGACATTGTTAATGAAATTATGTAAAAGTCAGGTTTAATTGTCTGTATATGAATTTTGTGGCTACAAATTCGTTAGTCACAAACTTGCAAAGTTTAGTAAATTTTTTTAACTTGATACAGTCTGTACTTTAATAATGTGTTGTATTTAATTACTATGATTACTCACAGTGACATGATGGGTCAAAATAAAGTTGTTTAATGGATCCTGCAACATAGTTAGGATTCAATTTATTTTCACCACTTGAGATTCAACTAATGCAAACAAAAAAGCTCTACATGAATACAACTTTTTATTAGTTTAGTTTAGTTTATTTATTAATAATTATCAAAAATTACAGGTCATATTTCAACTGTCAGATGTGTTTGCCACTGGACATTTTCACAGCGCTGATAATAACACCCACCCACACATTATTGCCTGACAATGTATACTCATAGTGATATGTTATGTATGAATTGACAGTATGGTGACTACCCTACTGTCAGTGCTAAGTGAAGGAGAACCTAACTGAACCAAAACTCACACTAGATCAGACTGTACAGAGGGCCTAAAAATGCCCCTATAGCAGAATCTTATTAGGATAATAATATGAATCAAGTTACAATGAATTGTCACTACGGGACCATTTTACGAATTGTAACTATTTCATATTGTTATCCTGTTGTTTCTGATATAGCGGCCATTTTAGTCGCCCTGTATTTATAAACAAAACGGTTGAAATAATTCATAGGTTATTAAAAAAAAGAGCTGTTTAATACAAAAGTGCAATACTTATACAGTCAAAATGTATGGAACAGTTTTTTTTTTTTAATAACCAAAGAAGAATTTCTATGCTCAGTATGATGTACTGAATATGTGGTAACCGTTTTCACGTCGGTGTGTATTGCAATTTAAAACTCTTCAATGTGCTTTGTTTTTTTTTTTGATGTTCTTAGGAATGTCGGCGATATATCGCGCCGGTAATATCCGCTTCGGGTGTTGTGAAAACGACCATTCTAATAAGATTCTTGGTAGTCAGAATATTATCTAAATTTGTTGGATATAATTACAAAAACGAGACTAAACATCATCCCCTAACGCCCTAACTATTCAATTGCTTCTTGGGAGTTTTTTTACAAAACTGTTGTTATAGTTTTGTTAACGTACGCGCATTTTACAAGAGCACAGATATTTTTCAATGTTATGTTTCTTATAACTGTTTAATATTAATCTGTACACTACGTTACGGCGCTTCGTAGATTTACGCGAACATAACACTATATACGCGCTCACATACACTTGTATTCCAAAATTATGACTGAAACTTTGTGTACGTCAACGAAAAGATTTAATCGAAACCTACCGTGACGGACTTCAGTGTAGAAACTACTCACTACATATTCAACTAATGCAGTGAATAATTGTGTGAAATAAAATTTGAGAAGTTTCAGGTAACCAATCCTCCTACACCACGACACATTGTCACGAAATGTCATTGTCATCTGTCTTGTCAACATTCAATGTCTAAAAAAATGTCAACACAACAGCAGCTGCTGCCTGACACAAACTGCAACTGCCTGCTGTACAAATTGCAAACAGAACCAAAAAAACTATGTAGCAGGTAATAAATATCCAAGAATATCAAATGGAGCGTATAAATACTAGAAATATGTACAATTTGTATATTTTCGATTCTGAAACAACGTGGCACTATAATAACCTTTTTCTGGATGTTTGTAAAAAAAGAATTCTTTTTTTTTTGTTGGCAAGTCGTGGTTTCCGCAAAACAATGCCACTTATAAAAAATGGGAAGGTTTTGGTAGAAATAAAAATGACATGTTTACCGAATTATACTCATTAAAATCATTAATACTACCCGCTTAGTTTATTGAATCCCATTGAATAACTTTTTTTAAATCATTCAATGAGATGAAATGAACTTAAAGCAGTTGTATTGATACTATTGATGATTTTAAGCACCATGTTTGTTACAGCCGCGACTTATTTATTAATCAACATACAGTCTGACACTGACCTGCTGAGTTGCAAAAATCCTAAGAAAAATCGAATTTCACGGGTTACCCTGGCGCTTTCCCCTTAATCTGAAAATTTGATGTCATCTCTGTCTTGTGGGTGGCCGTAATACCTACGACACAGTTGTTAACTAATGTGGCTAATAACGAACACAATTAAATTGTAAATATGTCTTTTTGTTCTAATAAAGATCAATATTTTTATTTGTTTAAGCGCAACAAAATTAATTAAAGTTATTTCACAAAATATTTTATTACTGGGCCAGTACGGAAAGGTAAGACTATCGCGCAATACGAGGGGAAACCCGGAAATTATAAATCAGGTTGTAAAACAGGCAGTCAAACCGTTAGACGTATTGCGGAACCGTCATTTCGGCACAGTATCAAGCACGTTTTTAGTAACGTTCCTGGAAAGTTCTATACTTTTAATTTCATCGGGTGCGATTATGGTGTTCACTTGAAAGGATCTGTGATTGCAGATATTATGTCTCATAATCATATTTTATAATTAATTTACCGGTCACAGGTGAGGTAGCTAGTTAATTCATTTAGGGGTCAGCGTGGACAAATCTACAGGAGTGATTAAAGGGTCCCCCTTTAATCGTGGATTGGTAACCATAATATTTCATCCATAGGGGAACCAATTATCAAGAGATCCAGATCAATGACGTTGGTAAATTGATTGAGACTCATCAATAATGTAAGCTTATTTTGTGTAAAATCTAACCAAGATCATGGACCAATAAGTAGATTCGTGAGATTTAATCATCTTAGTTACTGCTGAGTACCAAGGTTGTTTTATTTTGTAAACCAAGAGCATTATCAGATAAATGATACTTCAGATGTAACTAACCCAAACAGTGTAATAGCTGCTCTATTTCAACATGCAATGACATTGTTTATTAGTAAATCTAAACTATAAAGTATAGATCAATACCCAAAAAGGGATAATTTAACGAACAATTCAAAATACTAAAATATAAAATGATCTTATCCAAAAACAGTTAGGTACCTAGTTACATTGACATCAATAAACATTTTAAAATAATTAGTTTCAATATTTACATTCTCGTGAATAATGGATGAAACATCACTACCTAATTGCATTGTAATTATAAACCTGTATAAAAGTATTCTTACCATCCATTTCCGGTTTATTTTCCTGCACAGCTGTCACTAACCGCTCTTGGTAGATTTTTTATAAACATTGCTCTGGCCACACTTAATTGCTGTGGCTGTCTGTCTGGTTGTCAAACAAAGAGAAAATACCTATTTTTTCCTATAAATCTATTGTATTTTGTGCTGTCTATTATTTTTACGAGTCAAGGTGTGTATTTACATTAATATCGCCCGACGGGTAGTGTTGTGTTTTGCTGATACATGCTGTAATCGTGTGATAACTTTCGCAGATCGCATAATCAACCAGGCAAACTGGATTGAAGAAAATGATGGATTCGGACTCGTCCGGCGCGGACTTCTGCCGGTTCTGTCGCTCGGAGGCCTCTTCTGACAGACCGCTGTTCCATCCGTGCATCTGCACGGGTTCAATAAAATGGATCCACCAGGAGTGTCTAGTGCAGTGGATGCGGTACTCCAGGAAGGAGATTTGCGAGTTGTGCGGCCACCGGTTTTCGTTTATGCCGATATATTCACCGGACATGCCGCGGAGGCTGCCTATCCGCGACGTGGTGGGCGGACTAGTGACATCCGTCGCGTCTGCAGTTAAGGACTGGCTGCACTACACCTTGGTTGCCCTCGCCTGGCTTGGCATCGTACCGCTCACTGCCTGCAGAACCTATCGCTGCCTGTTTTCGGGATCCTTAGACCCAGTGATTTCATTACCATTTGACATAGTGTCAGCAGAGAATCTTGCTAAAGATGTCTTCTCCGGTTGTTTTGTTGTTACCTGTACACTGTTCTCCTTTATTGGTCTTGTTTGGCTGAGAGAGCAAATCATGCATGGTGGGGGTCCTGACTGGATGGAGAGAGAGAACCTGCCAGCTCCTCCCCCTGAAGACCTGCCCCTACAGGATAATAATAATGACCGTGTGAACAATGGGGCGGGGGAGGGTGAAGTTGGGTTGAGAGATGAAGTTAATGCTGAAGTTGGTGAGGACCCTTTGGTTGGGGATGAAGCTAACTGGAACCCGATGGAGTGGGACCGTGCTGCTGCTGAGGAGCTTACGTGGGCCCGGCTACTTGGCTTAGATGGTTCCATGGTGTTTCTAGAGCATGTTTTCTGGGTTGTGTCATTGAATACACTGTTTATAGTGGTGTTTGCCTTCTGTCCGTATCATATTGGAAGGTTGGGGGCGGCCATGGCTGGGTTTGCGGCAGAAGGTCCGTTTGCGGGGCCCCTGACTGCCCTGGCAGGGTATGTGTTGGTGGGGGCTATCCTGGCAGTGCTGCATGGCATGGCCTCATTGCTTCGTCTGCGGAGTGCTAAGAAGGCACTAGGCTTCTGTTATGTGGTAGTGAAGGTGGCCCTACTGTCTGTTGTAGAGGTGAGTGTTGTTATTACCTTTATTTAGTCATTGCTTTTAACCACTAGCCTCTCCAATCTACATGTGGAAGAGAGCCTAATTAAGATGTGGGTACTCCCAATAGAACACTCAACTATTGAGTATTGCTATAACACCATTATGTATCAGTGGGGTAAGTCAACTAGTGCAAGTAAACCACACACAAAATACAATCTATACATATGAAAGAAAATAACATAGTTTGATCTTCATGTCTCTTACAACTATATTTTAACCAAAAGGTCATTAACAGCTAATATTGTTGTTGTCCTTGTTTTTGAATAACTATTTAAATGTTATTCCTAAAATTAGCTATCAAGCCTATTTAACACAAAATTTGAATAACCTGACCTTAGGCTGTGAACAATTTGCCACTGATTATAATGTTTTTAAATAAATATGTCAAATCATCTCTGTTTGGTATGTTATTAGTATAAAATTAATATTTTACAAGTATTGTTTCTAAATGCATAGGAATTCTAGATACTACAATACTTTTAGACTTTCAAGAATTTAGATTTTTTTTCAATATTTTGAAAAACATTTTGTTATTTTAAAATTATCATCTGCTTAGCTTTTTTCAACTATATTGGGGTCGGCTTTAAGTCTAACTGGATTCAGCTAAGTTTCAATAAAACAAGTGAGACTGGTTGAATTTTAAAATAAGTAAGTTAATGAAAATATTATTATGATCTGGCAGTTTCATTTTTGGTGAGAACAGCATATTATTCAAGTATTCATGGTTTAACCAGTTCTTAGTAGAAAACACAACATTATTTCAGCTAAGTTTAAAAACCTAGAAAAAGAAATGTTTAATGTAAAACAGTTCATTCACTGCTGTAGTATTAGATTTATTGTGAATTTGTGATTGTGACTCATAGGTATTTAATCAGAGGTCAACAACTTGTCCATTAGAGCATTGATACTAATTACGTTGCAGCATAATTTATGACTTGAATTTTTTAATGACACTAAACTAATGCAAATACACTTGATCTTGGTGAATTTATAAAACTCATCAATGTATGGAATACATAATGCACTTGGTTGTCTTAACTCATATACAAAAATAATGTCTAGCAGTTCTTCATTAAAAAGTACCTACATGTGATAAATAAACCCTCAGGCCCAAACCTAGGTTTGATTTCAATACCCTCATTTACATACATTTCATACTTTATTTCTTGACATCAACTAAACCAGTTGCCATAGATTGCTGGCCCTTAAGCTGAATTTCCACAATACATGACATCTGCTGCTTATAAGCCGCGTGAGAGCTGCTCTGATCTGTGGGACTTGTGCTAGTACGCGCCCTAGGACGCAAGCTTAATAAGAAAATCCTCTTAAGCTGATATCATTTGTAATTTAAATCTTATCAAATGATACGGTATTACCCAGTAACTCCTTTGTAGTCTCCACAAAGTAGTTCCGCGTAAAATAATGGTATCCGACTGCATTGGGAGGCGACACCAACATACCTGAATAAAAGGCTAGGCAGATAATGAAGACCATTGTTAAAAATGTTCACTCTTCCTTTCAGATCGGTGTCATTCCTCTAGTCTGCGGTTGGTGGCTCGACCTTTGCTCCCTCTCAATGTTCGATGCTACCCTCAAGGATCGCGAGTCGAGTTTGCAAGCGGCACCGTGGACGCTCATGTTCATTCACTGGCTAGTCGGCATGGTCTACGTGTATTACTTCGCGTCATTCATTCTTCTGTTGAGGGAAGTGCTAAGGCCTGGTGTGCTGTGGTTCTTGAAAAATTTGAATGATCCTGACTTCAGTCCTGTGCAGGTTAGTTAACTTACTAAGTAACAAATCAAGGCAATATCACGTCGACAGAAACATGGTGTCCGGCTGCCGTTTACGGTCGCGGTCGTTTCCGGCTTCCCACAAGTAATTGTAGGTCTTGAGAAGTCGTTGAATGCTGGAGTCACAGGATCCGTGGTTCAGACGATGTTCGGGAGTGGCCTATGTCTAGCTGCCGATGCTGCTGCTGCTAAATGATGGTGGAATAACGGCTCAGGTGTTCTACACACAATACATATTCGTAATTTGGTTCGGCCGGGGCGGTAAAACCGAACATGTCTAGGTAGATAAACGTTCGGGAAACCGCCACTCGGCATAACCCGAACTGTGCGAAGCAGATCCGAACATAATGCAGCGTTGGTAGATGCCGAACCGATTACTAAAGCCGAAAATCTGTAATGATTGCTTTCGGTCCGAATGTATGTGCCGACATGAACAATAGCACCTCTCAATTTGCTATTAATACTACCTTTTCTCATCCCCAGGAAATGATCCACCTCTCAGTATGGTCGCACATCCGTCGCTTGGTCGTATCCGCCATGATCTTTGGCACAGCTGTCCTCTTCATGCTGTGGTTGCCAATCAGAGTGATCAAGTACGTCTTGCCTGGGTTCCTGCCCTATGCCGTTGCGGTTCATAGTGATGCACCGGTCAATGAACTCAGTTTGGAGTTGCTGTTGCTTCAGGTAAGGGTGGTTTCAGTTTACATGATTGTGTTATAGCCGTTGTACACTGATTTATTGTTTTGATAATTATTATGAGCCTGATGTGTCCCACTACAGGACAAAGACATATTTTTTTTTCATTTTTCGCTGTCTGGCTATTTGGGCCCAATCCTTTTGGTAAGGTTCAGTCGTACACCGAAATGATTCGAAACCAAAAATGAACTTGAAAGTATAGCGCTGAAATGTGAGCTTTATATCCAGTGCTGTAAAGTGAAATTTCCTTAGAGACAGTTGCTGACAACACGTGGACCAGGCAATGTCGTAGATCACCAGAAATCCTATCCTAAGGCACACGAAATAAAGCTCACATTTCAATACTTTACCTTGAGTTAAATTGGTGTTGAGTCGTCTCGTCGTGTGGCGGTCAAGTCTATCGCATTTCGTAGATTCAATCTATGAAATGTTACAGTCGAGTATTTTATAAACATTGATGGAAATAAACCTCAATCGAAAACGTTTGTTACACGGACATCAGATCTATGACCTCAAACTTACATGTCAATATGGACATGACATATACAGGGTGTAAACGGACCCTTCACGAAGCCGTCAACCAAGCATTATGTACATAAAACTAAGTACCTTTCCGCAAAGATTATTGGGGTGAAAAATCACGTTTTACGGTAGGACTCAATGTAAAGCACTCAAAATATTGTGCGGATGGATGGATTGAATAGTACGGGGGACGTAAAGGTGTTTAAAGTAAAAATCTTACATTAAAAACATGTATCTAAAAAAAAACTAGTGAAAAAGAGCCCCCAAAAGTCCTTTGACCCCCAAAATCTCCGTAACTAGAAGGCTTTTATGGTCTAGAACAAAAAATAATCGTAATGACGGGGGGAACAAGTGCCTTTCGTCTTCGTTAAGGGTATTGTTACACTCTATTTGTATATGTTACCAGCCAAACCCGATTTTAGACCAAACTATTTTGTCCTAGGCCAAACTATTTTGTCCTAGGCCAAACTAGGCACTCTGACTAAATGGGTTAGGTTAGATTAAAACTGTGACCAACCACGCGCGAGCCGAGGATGCGTAGCAGGGCCGATGAGTGCCACAGCAAAGATGGGCGCATTGTAATTGCTTTGTTTGTGTTAGTGTATCCTGACACGATAAACACGTGAACTGGTTTGGCCTGAAATCGGGTTTGGCCGGTAACATATATAACACACGCCAATTCATAAACGATCCTTTTGGTTTGTCCACGTTCATACATCTGGTCATATACACAAGATGGCGCGTGCTACGGCGTTTCCTGTGTACCTTATCAATTTATGGCGAACTTTAATAATCCCGGATTACATGATCACCATTTTTACTTTTTATAATCTGCCTAGCCTTTCCCTAACTATTTTGGGGTCGGCTTTCAGTCTAACCGGATGCAGTTGAATACCAGTATTTTACATGGACCGACTGCCTATCTGACCTCCACAAGTCAGTCATCAGTAGTCAGTGTGTTTTAGTTTAGTACTGGGTAATACGATTACACGATACTCCTTGGTAAGACTGGTTGGCAGACTTTTGGGCCACTGACGCACTGAGTACCTACGACTGTCAAAGATTTACAAATTGCAGCCAGGCCCAACGGCTTAACGTGCTTTCTGAGGCACGGAGGAAACTCTGTATGTAATGGGTGGTCACCCATCCACGAACCAACCTAGGCAAGCACGGTTTAACCTAAAGATCGACCCGAGCGGCTGTTATTCTTTGGGCACGAGCTCCTCGATTTACCATTTATATTATTAAAACAGTCAAATACCCTATTGTAACAAGAAACCCTGTTTTTTTTGTAATGAATCAGTCAGGTAATAAGACAATGACACTTTAATTGAAAACAGTCTGAATGTCATCGAAAATATATTTGTTTTAATTTGTAAAAATACAATGGATATTTCAAATTAGTAACTGTTGTTAGTACAAGGTGCAAAACACTCTTACGCCTCCCAGCTTTAGCCTGGAACTTAACTCTGACATCTCCTTGCTAGCCATATCATCCTTCACACATTGGGAACATAACCGGTTGATTATGATATGCTTATGCTACTGTCATCAACATCATCATCATCATTTCAGCCGAAAGACGTCCACTACTGGACATAGGCCTCCCCCAAGTGTCGCCACATTGACCGGTCTCGTGCGACTCGCATCCAGTGGATCCCTACAACCTTCACCAGGTCATCGGTCCACCTAGTGGGAGGCCTTCCAACGGAACGTCTTCTGGTTCACAGTCGCCACTCCAGAACTTTTCGGCCCCATAGGCCATCCGTTCTGCGAGCAACGTGCCCTGCCCACTGCCGCTTAAGTTTGGCAATTCTTCGGGCTACGTCGGTAACCTTGGTTCTCTTGCGGATGTCCTCATTTCTGATTTGATCACGCAAGGAAACTCCATTGCCCTTTGGGTGACTTTAAGCCTTCTGATGAGGCCCATTGTGGCGTTTCGGTCCCGTGTGTTATCACTGGCAACACGCACTGGTCATAGACTGGTCTTATTTAAGTGGACAGGAGATATCTCCTGTCCACTCTGCTCGTTTTTGTGGTGTTCGGGCATTTGTCGTATGACTTCAGTAGTCTTGCAAATACAACACAACCGTTATTAGAATCCGTACATAGCAACAATACCTGCTTTGTTTTCATCATCCGCAACGGCAGTACATAACAGGGAAAGTGTGAACCGACGTATGCAAAACAGGTTGTTGTACACAGTTGCTACATGTACTATTTTACATATATGTTAATGTACTAATGAAAATACATTGTATTGTCTGAAATTTTAATGACATTTAGTTGTCTTGAAATTACGTTGTGTCAAAGATGAATGATCGTGAAATCAGTGAATATTGATGTTCATTGTTAAGGACAGCTAAATGTTCAAATGTATAGCCGACGTCGGGTTTGCTTTATTTTTGACATCAATAATTTATACATCTGAAGTGTCTGTTTTTAATTTAAAAAAAAACAGCTTTTTTATTTCATTCATATGAAAATATAGACGAAACCTATAACAAAAATATTTTTTTTTTTTTTTTTGTCTTTGGTCTGTCTGTCTGTATGTCTGTTTGTTCCAGCTAATCTCCAAAACGTGTGAACCGATTTTGATGGAACTTTTACTGGCATATAGCTGATGTTATAAGAAGTAACTTAGGCTACTTTTATTTAAGAAAAAGGATTAGGGTTCCGTGCAATAAAATTAAAACCCTTGGAATTGTTAACAAAATCCGATTCAAATAGGGAAGTAATATTTTTATTATAATTTCACGTGGACGTGGGTCACGACCGCTCGGACAGCTAGTAGTTATATAAAAACACAGTACTAAGTTAAAAAAAAACAACATTATTTTTACTGAAATCACTGTACGAAAGGCAGGTTTCTCAATAAATGGAAACATCACGAAGGTTGAAATAATGTAACTGTCATATAGATTAATAGACGCTAACGTTTATTAGCAATTGGTTGTAATCTTAAGACGATAAAGCAATTATGAGGTCGGCTGTACTTAAAAATAACTGCAATCACCAAACTGACGTCTTACAAACTGATTATTCGGATGATAGTGAGTTTGTTGCTGTGGGTCTATCTTGCAAGATAAGGCATTTAATTTAGGCCAATGTCTGAAAGTGCCCGATTACGACTTGTTGACAGAACTAAAGACCTTTCGCATAAATCGCAAAACTTGATACGATTTTTTTTCAGATGAGACGATTCTGAAAAGGAATGGCAACTGTAAAACATTTTGTAGTTTTCTCCATTACGGTTTATTCAGGTGATCCTACCAGCTTTGCTAGAACAGTCCCATACCCGGACATGGCTAAAGGCGGGAGTGCGTGCTTGGTGCGCCTGCGCAGCTGGAGCCCTAGGGCTTCGCTCCTACCTGCTGGGCGAGATGAGACAGGACCAGCCGATGCCGCATCCGCCTAGGCCTCCCCATCAGCTTGGGGCCGCTCATCAGGTAATCGTATGTCCTTTTCTGATTTTAAGTAGTTTGCTGTAGTTTCAAAGTATTGAAAATTGCCAAAATGCGATAAATAAATCCCCGGACACAAAAAAAAACCTCTATAACCAGCCTTTTTAGAGTATTTTTTGTTTGGGGGTTAAAAAGCAGCTCTAATTATAATAATCGTGTTTAGTTTTGCACTTTGGAACTCCAAAGTCCAACACCGTTGGAATATTTTTTTCTTTTCATTAATTTTGTGTTCAGATGACTAACATCAAAAAGTAATGTATATGTCGGATATGTCAGGATTTATTCTGTTAGGTTCGTACGTCATGTGGGCAGAAGATGGATTTCGTGCAATAAAAATACACTGGGTGCGATACACTGTATATAATAAACTAACAAATCAGAGTAACACGGGGCACAATGAATCGGGTACAGTTCCAGGACGTCTCAACTCCGCTGCGATCAGACACTCAATGTCCTCCTCGCCTCGAGCTAGAACATCAGGGCTCTGTAGAAGCTACGCTGTGGTGGGGGTAGACTTGTAAGTAGGTCGCGTGACGTCACCACCAGCGGACTTGCGATTCATTTTATGTCCGTACTATTGACCAGATTCAACATATAAACACCGTGACTTTCTTATTCATTGGATACATGAAGTAGGCTGCCGTTGTAAGACGACTAAAAAGGTGTATATGACAGAATAATACACTTCATGATCAAGAGGCGTAAAGTACAATTTCATACAAACAATTAGCACACAGGATTCTTTACTTCTCTTTCTAATACCAGCTGTTTTCTTGTTTCAGGCGTTGATGCGTCGCGACGGTCCCGCCGGTTTTGAACCTTACGTCCGCGTGCCATGGTTCCCGGTTCGACTTGGCGCGTTACTGGTCCTCGTCTCCATATCTTTGATCATGGCCAGCGCTCTCACTCTTGTAAGTCATCCATATTTAATATACCTACGAATACCAGAATGACACTTAAATTTAAGACGTGTCTAAAGTAGTTAATGTTCTTATTCGTATGATACGCTTAAACACAATCGCTTGCAGGAATATGCACAGTAACGGATTACTCATAAGGTTTATTTTTGGATGAAGCTTAGCTTGGCTTATGTATAAGTTCGTTCTATAGATTTGCCTATCAGTCTTTCTGTTAAACTACGCTACTGACCTCCAGACCGCCTTTATATACAAGACAAAATTACTTAGCTAGCGAAACTCCGTAGAAGTGATGAGTATCGAAATTTAAACTCGACAAAGATTTGATAATAGAAGAATTACATAACGACCGACTGTCTTGTTGATATAGTGGTAGCAAGCGAGCGTAAGGTCCTGGGTTCGATTTCCAGGTCGGGCAATTAGGTTATTTGTTTTTTCCATCAGGAATTACCACGTCATGAGCCACTAACATAATCGTCCCAACTAGGGCTTGCACCCGGTTCTAAAAATACCTCGAGAGAGCCGTGTAGAACCGAGTATACCTGGTGCTTTTTGTAGGTACCTATTTTTGATTCGGCACCATCCTCGTAAGCACTGCTTCTACTAATTTATGTATCTCCTAAATTGATCCATCGTTTTGAGAACTCTGTAGTGTGAATTTTCTGCTAGCACTCATGTTTTATTCATTTTGCAGGTGATTCCCGTCGCTATTGGAAGGAGAGTAATGGCGTTGTGGCTTCCCAAGGCATCTGAGGGTGTTCACGAACTTTATACTGCAGCATGTGGTATGTATTTTAAAGCTGTAGTACCAGATTATTATTTTAAATATAGATAGCCATGGATACTGTAGTAATATTAATTATAACAATTAAACATGACTTTTCAAAACTGGACTTACTTGTTTTGTACAAAAAGAGTTTTTTTTAAGTTTATGGCATTTTAACCATTTGGCCACGAGCTTCTTGCGGAAGCAAGACGCGTGTTACAGCTACTCTAGATGAGACAAATGAAATTAGTTGGTGTTACGCGGGCCACGCGACGAGATTTGCGGAGCGACGAAACTAATTCTGCAAAGGAAACGAGAAATGCACGCGTGTAGCTATACTAGGCTATACTCTGCCCTGCAGTGTCACAATACAGACGGGCCCCTCTCGGCCACGCACGGTAGCAGCAGTAGGTCATAATGTCCAGGTATAATCGTAGGCATGTACGTGTGCTGGGCGCTGGGGCGCGGCGGCACGCTGGCGGCGGGCTGGGCGCGCGGCGGGCGCGCCGTGCTGTGCGCGCGCGCCGCGCTGTGGGCCCGCGTGGCCGCGCGCGCCGCGCTCGCCGCCACCGCGCTGCTGGGGCTCGTGCCGCTCATGTTCGGCTTGCTGCTGGAGCTGGTGAGCCGTCACTTTATTGTTATGTTAATGAAATACCTAAACGTAACACTTGGATAGACTAAATATTTGAAAAAAGCAAAATAAAGAAAAAAATATAAACCAGTAAGGGAGCGACAAGAGTTACTACAGACATGTTGAAAAACCACCAGTTCCGCAACTATGTACTGGAATTTTTTTATAATTGCTCTTCATCCCTTGCCCCTATCCCGATTATAGTACATTTTGATAAAAGTAGGGAAACTTTTTTATTGCATTCTAGGCGGAATTAACACCGGAGCTGCAGGCAAGGGTGTTATGGAACCGAGAACTGCAGTAACAAATCCCCACGCGTATCAAACGACGTTTTTCAATACACTTTCGAAGCAATAAAATATTAGAAAGTATTTTTGTCAGGAATTATTAGGAAACTATGATTTAATTTGCTTTTTTCTGCGCTTTGCTTTCGGCAGGTTGAAGAAAAAGCGCTTTAGCGCTGGTTAATTCAAAAATATTTGAATTTAGAACACTAATAAATGTTAATTTGTTCATAAAAGTAAATATTTGTTTTAAATAATCTGCGGATTTTTTTATTTTCGCATGTGTGCGGAAAAATATTAAAATTCCACGCGTGTGAAATACATTGCTTGTTGAACGTAATCGTAGAGCGATAAGAACCTGTTTTCGAGAAAGTGTATTGAAAAATTTTTATGTGTGATCATCTCCGCATTTCCCTCCTTTCAAGCAAAATAAATTAACATCATTTATTCAAATTAGGTTGAAAATGAGCACTTTTTGAAAGCCCGCCATTTATCACTTTCTAAGTGTTTTAGATGGGGAGAAAAAGTGGCAGAAAACATCTATTAATTTAGAACAAAATCCATTTATCGTCTTTTACTACATTCGGTCTTCTGTGTCTATGGTCATCCTCTATTCTTAAAGCAATTAACATTTATAGAAAAAAAAAACAGTTATAATTCCATCTTATTTCACAGGTCCTAGTAATCCCTCTCCGTGTGCCAATAGAACAGTCGCCAGTGCTATTCGTGTGGCAGGACTGGGCGCTCGGTGTGCTGTACACAAAGATAGTGTGTGCACTGACCATGATGGGTCCTGACTGGGCTATGCGACGTGCTATCGAGAAGGCGTACCGCGACGGAATTAGAGAAATGGATCTCAAGTAAGTACTGTGTATAAGGCTGAGATGAACAGCATCATTGCCATTGTGTGACGACAGGATGTGGTAAAACTTAGCCAAAGTACGTCTGTTAGTTAATTAATCTCGTCAGTATTGCCCTAGGCTTTAGCTGGTTAATAATGTGATTTATAGCTTCAACTAAAAATTTGTATAAAACATTTTATCACAGATATCCCATTTCATAGGTTTTAGTTAATTTCTAAGTGTCAACGAAACAAATGTATACTCTATAGTAATATTATGTGAAACAATAAGAAACTATATTAATGTAAATTAATTAATAGGTTTAGCAAAAATTAAATACTAGTAAAAATTAATTGAATATTTACTTCGCCCTAAGCTGTCTACATAATCTGTGGCGGTAGCGGCAAGTCATCGCAACTCTGCGATCCCCATCTGATCGTAGCTGTGGCGCGTACGCAGGCGGTATGTTGATGCGGGGCGCCATAATTCGAAAATCGAAATGGGTTTTCCTCGCAATAGGTGCGAATAGAAGAGGATGTACCTCGGGAATAAAGGTGTCTTTGTCTTGAGCAAGTTTGAATTTTTCGATGCACTCAGGATTCTAGTCTGAATTCCGTCGCTTCGTTTAGGACGAAAAAATCAAAGTCAAAACCCCTCGTGCTCGGGAGCCTTAGAATCCACTGCGTTCTAGATTCAAAATAGTGGTAGAAACATAAGACACTTTTTTATTCATAATCTAAATCTATTATTATTTATTATAACTGAATGCACAAGTGAAAAACAACCTTGTTTAGGGTGCATAATTGCCTTTGGTATTTTAAATGTATGTTTGTCGCGGGGTACTCTTCTACGCAACTTTTGGTCAATGTATAAGTACCGTGAGAATGGTCGGCTCTATAAGCTCCTTGTGCTGGGCAGGTTCATCCTGCGCTCGATCGCGGCGCCGTGCGTGTGCTGGCTGGGGCTGGCGCTGGCGGTGCCGTACGCGCTGGCGCACTCGCTGCTGCCGCTGCTGGTGGCGGCGCCGGCGCAGCGCAACCTGCTGGCGCGCCGCGTGTACCCCGCGCTGCTGCTCACGGCGCTGGTGCTAGCGCTTACTGTCTTCCAGGTACCACTACACGCATCCAGATACATTTTCTCATTATTATACTCACTCTCACATAAACGACAACCCTGCACCCCACTTACTCATACATACAGGGTGTAAACGAATCTTTCACGAAGCCGTCAACCACTAAAGGACAAGCTGATTATTTTCTCGCAATTATGATGTTGACGCCTAACTGATACATGTGTAGATATAAAGACACAGTTAAGTTTTAAAAAGCTTCGTCTCTCCTACTATTTATTGTGTCCACAATTATCAAAGTCCACAAATATGTAATTAATATTTGAAGTTACCATAATACCTATTATGGAATGTAATAAATAATTGTGTACAAGCTAAATCCCTTCACTTTTTAAGATTCGAATGATGACGCAAACATTTTAAAACAAAAAATAAAATATTTTATATTCTTTTGTCTTCTGTTCTCCTAACAGCCACGTAATAGTGAACTGACACAAAACGCTTCTCCCACAGATTCGCCAGTTCCGCAAGCTATACGAGCACATAAAGAACGACAAGTACCTCGTCGGCCAGCGTCTCGTCAACTACGACCACCGGCGACACAAACAACAGCAGCAGAGCACTCTCCCCGCCAACTGAGTGACGTCACCGCGATTACGTCACAACGACGACGTGACAAGGCGCGTGACACGACACCTACGATCTCTGTAATTATCACCCTTCTTCTTATAAGCGAAACTTGTTTTTAAATAGGGATTCCTCATTGGCATTGACCTCGCTAAGTAATCTTTTTTTTTCAACATTTTTCTTGATGAAATTGGGGTAGATCTAGACAAGCATTTTAATGATTAAAGTATTTTTTTAAAAAACTTTAGGGTATTATAATGCTTGCCGAGCGAAATGCTGATCTAAGTACCATAATATCACGGTACAAAGTTATTTGAATTAGTCGATATCCACTACTATTATATCTTGTAAATAAAAATGTTTTAGTCACTAAACTCTTAGACCCACGTAATATTGGCATTCCCTGTGTAGAAACGTTAGATCTCATAGCCACGCTATTTTATTGAAGCCAAGCTGAGTAAATAGCACATTGTGAATCGTCTTTTCACCGCCTATGGCACGAACCGGAATGTAAACTAAGTTTAAGTATCGATATCTATTCGATTATTTTTTTGACTACTCTTAAAACATGTGGAACATTTACCAAAAATGGCTAAAGAGAACACTAAATGTTAAACAATGCGATACGATGAATTAATCGAATAATACATTTTTAGTCGATAAATGAATGTAATATGTCTCGAAAAATATCGGTTTGAAATCGTAAAACTAGAGCTGACTTGGTCACTGGTCGTCATTAGTCGACTAAACATTTTAGTCGATTCGCACATCGATCGTTCGCATTTATTTTAAGTCAATCGGCATGAAATTTTATTTTATGTAAAAAAAAAGATTATAAATATTTTAAAAGACGCTAAAGTGAGAGAATTGGAGTTTTTATCGACTGGACACATTTTATCGCCACATGTAACTTTTTTATTACAATTTTAAGGGGAGCGGGGTGCCGACTTACATTGCACAGTCAGGGAACTTGATTGTTGAGCTTGACACACTAACACCTGTATATATAAACAAGTAAAGTGATTACTAAAAGTCATTATTTAAGATACAATTTTTATTGTGTAGTTTAGTAATTGCTTGAACTTAGAACTGCCAAAAGTTGAATTCTTAGCTTATAGCTTTCTTTGACGGTTTATTTAAATTCCTGTCTATTGCACTTTTTTTTTTTTGCATAAGTTGGAATTACTTAAACTTGACTATAGATAGTTAGTCAATTTGCCTTGTCATAGCCATTTCGTATGACTGACAAAAAATACAGTTCTGATTTGAATTTACAGACATGTCAAGTTGGCAGTCAATTTACTTAACAATTAATTTCCCTGAGTGTTCACAGTATATGAAGGGAACTTCTAAAAAACTCGCTAGAAATTCGATGGTTCAAGTATTGGTCCCAGTTTCATCCTAGCTATATTATAATCTGAAACTGCACAAGTTAAAACAATCAGATTTTAGCAGATGGAGAAGAATGAATGAAGAATTTTGAAGTTATTTCGATACCCGACTTCTTAAAGCAGTCACAACATTCTCTAGCCCTTAGGCGGAAGCGCCACGGTAGCCCGCGAAATTCAAATTCTCTTACGTTTTTTTGCAATTTACAGGTCTGTGTCGATTAAGATATGATTCGCGACCGTAACAAATGTGGCTTTACAGAGTTATAATCATTAAAATTATCAATACAAGTAATGAATGGGTTGTATTGATGATTTGAATGATTATAATTCTGTAACTACATACGTGTTACCGTGAGGAAACCGGCATGTCCTAGAACCAAAAATTCGAAGACATGTGACATCTACCAACCCGCACTGGGCCCGCGTGGTGGATTATAGCCCATTCCCTCTCGTAGAAAGGAGGCCTGCGTCAGTGGGAACAACTGACTGATTATGCTCTTATGCTTTTTACGTGTTACGGTCGCAAATCATGTGTTAATCAACATACAACCCGGCACTGACCTGCAAAAAACATAAGAAAATTTGAATTTCGCGGCCTACCCTGGCGACTTTAAGCACTTTCATAATTACTTATAGGACTGCTAGCTATCGTTTTTCGAAAGCGCTTTCAAGCGACACACCCGCTTCCAAACTTGCAGCATTTCTTCTCTATAAGGCGCTTTACGGTCGACGCACATCTGGCAAGGCAGCGTGATTGTTAATGCTAAACAAAAGTCAACATTTTGTTGCTTTGAATAAAGTCTAAAATAAACAACCTCTGTCCGCTTTTTAGGCACTCTCGGGGTAAGGCAAGTTTATTTATTTTGAACTTTATTTCAAAGTCGCGCACGGTAGATATTTCTTTGCTAGTTTTGCCAGATGTGTGCGGCCCTTATCATTGTGCAAGTAACAAAAGCACACCAGTGTATCAAATCCCACATTTTCTTAGAATTATTTTACTTGTTACTATATAATAATTTGTGGTCTTCAATTTTTTTAAGGCCTACATGTTAATTCGCCAATGTATATTATAATAATATAAAGTTATCATAAATAAGCTTCTGTTGTAATCATTCCCTTACTGTTATCTCATATCCTGGGCGTTGGTGGTTAGTTTAAATTAGGGTGCGTACCCGCGAGGGTTACTACGACGTCTTAGAGCAGAATTAATTTTAGTGTGAGAAAGAGACAGAGCTATACAGGCCGTCTAGCGCCATCTCTTTCCCATACTGGAATTGCTTTACGACGTCATGATAGGCCGCCAGTCCACAAATACCTTGAAAGCGTAGAACCGGGTATACACGGTTATTTCAAGGTATTTGTAGAACCGGATGCAAAGTGTAAATGTTACTTGCACAGTTCGACGAGTTTTTTTAGAACATTTTAGACTAAATACCATTGAAAAATCGAAGTTAAAGTATATAGACGCCTAGATCCGTCATTGTAGCGATTGCACCGTTGTGATGAGGTTGTTATGAGGTCAGTTCAGTAACGAATATGTAACAGAAGATTTCTTGCCCAAGGATTACGAGAAAATGGCAACCTATGGAACAGGCTTCGCCTAGTGCATGCTGAAATCTAAAAGATACAGCTCTCGATGGAAGTTTATATATCAACAAGTCCACAGATTTTAACATGCACTTAAAGCGGGCCAATGAATATGATAGTCGGAAATAAAATTAGCTTGAAACTTGAATTTCAATTATGTTTACGCATAAGGGTCAATTCACACCGAAGTGTCAGCGGTCGGCAGCCTCGGACTCGGGCCGCGTGAACTCTCGCGACGCCGCGAACGGCCGCGCGTCTTTCAAACGATACTATGCATTTCCTAATGGAGATAAAGCATAAAATGGCTTGACAGTGAAACTGCGCTGCCGACCGCTGCCCCTTCGATTAAATTGGAACCTCTGAATCTTATTCTTCAATTAGTTAGTCTGAGCTAGACATAGTAGCCATCACTATATATTCAACAGTTATTGTCTTTTATTATAATTTGAATTAACTCCGATTGCAATGTTTCTATTCGTATTGTTTTTAATTACCGTAGCACTCGAAATGACGTAGTAGCTTGCCAGTTTTAAAAATAAGAGTTTTTTACGTGGCAACACAAGATAAAACAGTCAAAGATTTAAAAAGTTAAGCACGTTAAGGTTAATTTCCAGCTCGATAAGGTGACATGCGCTTGCTATGTGGGAAAGGAAGTTTTTCGCTCCTTGAACGTACTTTTACCATAGGAGAGTGACTGTTTGCTGTTTTAAAAGCATTTTAAATCTGGATAGAATGGATTAGCGAGGGTGCCAAAACTTGTACTTTTATGTACAGTGTCATGTACGACAACTTCACTATTTTGCCCCTCGCTCACATATAACAAGTGTGAGTGAGAGGCAAATAGGCAATAGGAACAGAGTGTTACTATACCTGGTTATTCTCCTTCCATTCATAGTTACATCTTAAAATTCCACTTTTCATAGAATTTTAATGTTTATTACACGTAGATGTTTTAATTTGGTTTTTGAGCAAAACATTTTATAGTTAATCAATTCTGAAATAATATTTTTTTATATTCAAATTGTTATGAGCAGCCAGCCAGACAGTCGTGTCATTTTATAGTGTTACTCTATGCAAAAAAATGATTGAGCTAAATAAAAAATGTCTGCCTATAATTACGTAAAATGATTACAAAGCGAAGTTAAAGTGAAGCGAAGGTGGTGAAATTAGTAAAAAAAAAATATAATTTTTATTTTAATTCCTCTAGTGTTAAGTAGTTTTATAAAAACATTATTTATTGTACACTGCTCAATCTTATATGTGTTTTATTCTTTTTAAAATAATTGTTTTGTTTTGTTTTGTTTTTAATACACACCGGGGTCTATCCTTATTATTTAAAATGTTTAGTACTGTGTACAATTGTTTGTTTAGGTCTACAAAATCAACTATGTAGATGTAAAAAATTAAAAAAAACGACTTAAAAAGTGGTTTTAATCATTCACCCATGTTTTTTTATACGGCAACATTGATCATTTTCGCTTTGACCAGTGATTGAGAATAGACCTTGGTAGTTTTAGATTCTGTCTTTCCTATTCCTTGGCTTTAAGTCTATCTTATCTATCCATTTTGTATGTAAATTGTAAAGATTAATAATTTGACTGGCTCGTAGGATGTTACTTCAGTTATCAATGGTGAATTAATATGAGTTAGATGACAGTAGCTACAGGCAATAAGCAATTTGTAAACAAATAAAATGATTATTGAAATAGTTATTTTCTTTTATTAATATTTCCCAGTCCAGAGGAGCTCGTGGCTAAATAATAACAGCCACTCGGGTCGATCTTTAGCTTAAGCCGTGCTTGCCTAGGTTGGTCTGTGGATGGATGACCACCCATTACATACCAAGTTTCCTCCGTGCCTCGGAAAGCACGTTAAGCCGTTGGTTCCGGGTGTCATTTGTAGATCTTTGACAGTCGTTAGTTAGCCAGTGGCCCAAAAAGTCTGACAACCAGAATAACCCTGTTGGTGTGGAATTTTACTTAATATGTATGTGTCGCCGTATTTTCGAGACAAGGGTCGGTATTGAGGTGCGATGGTACGTGGCTGATGTTTTGAGCACCTCTTTTTCTAGCATTGGGTTGTTATAGTTTGTATTGGATTATGAACAGATGGTCTTTTATTATGGACATGGGGATGGAAAAATTGCAATAAGATGATGTTACTTTTTATTTTCTATGTAGATTGGTCTTAAGAGCTAAGGAGCTTTGTAGATCTTTGACAGTCGTTAGGTAGTCACTGGCCCGAAAAGTCTGACAATCAGTCTTTCCAAGGGGTATCGTATTACCCAGTACTAACTGGGTTGTGGAGGTCAGATAAGCAGTCGCTCCATGTAAAATACAGGTATTCAGCTGCAGCCGGTTAGACTGGAAGCCGACCCCAACACAGTTTGGAAAAGGCTAGGCAGATGATGATAAAATACTTTTCAACCCGCTTTTAAACCCCTTAAAATGAAAAGCGAAAGTCGCGACGTTTAAGTAGGCTGGTCAAGCTTCAAAGATCTAAAGGAAAAGTGAGCTGGATCGACAGGAGCATAGCTCGTAAACTTATAACCGGCAATCAATATAGTACTCGTAGGTAGATCGTCGGGGATTGCTTAGCAAAATGACTTTGTGCGTCTACAACTGTCATTTGATGTCAGTGTCTTATAAAATGGCTAACTGATCATTTTCCTGACTGTAAATACATGACATGAAGCTGTTTGCCGCAATTTACAAAGACGCTGCTAATAACCGTAGTTTTTTTCAGATATTATTGCAACCATTTTATGTTGGTATACCATAGCTATACCGCAGTGGAGTGCCGGGGGGTCAAAATTAGAGCAAGTGCTGGCAAGCCGAATATCTGTACGACATGAGACATGGGCAAGTGAGCTTTTTGGCTTGTATGAGGGTTTCTCCACTGCAGTATTACCATGTACCGGAATTTTGGCCAACAATATAGACTGCGTACCCAAATAGAAGTTTTAGAGATGAATGGGGGAGGGGGAGTGTTCCACATACAGGGTGGATACTTTCCTGCCGGGGCTGCGGGACTGTTCGAAAGAGATACCGTGGCCCCGGAACACAAAGGGCAAAGAAGGAACATGGATGGGTTTTAGTCAGTACAAGTCTGACACTCCCTTCCGCTCCGCCCAGAGTGGGGGAGGTCATTTGATGATTTCCGATCCGAAAAAAAAAGGGTGGATACTTTCAGTGGGGCAGTAAGAGGAACTACCTTAACCGTTGCGGCCACACGAAAATGGACTTAGGAGACTATCCGTAATTTATCGTGAAATTTTGATACAGGTTCACAGTTAGCAAGTAAATGGCCATTTCACACAAACCATTTTATTGATGCCAATCGATCCTGTTTCTAATACTGAACAAAAACTTCTAAGGGACCAACCCAGGTTGGAGTGCTTAAAAAGTCAGAAATTGCAAAAAAAACTTTTCTTTTGAAAATCTGTGAGTGGGGAACAAAATTTCACGAAAAATTATGGATAGTCTCTCCTAAGACCATTTTCGTGTAGCTGTAACGGACAGGTAGTTTCCCTTACTGCCCCGCTGAAAGTTTCCGACCTGTATGTGTCAGATAATTGGATAGCTTTCCCAAACTTTAACACGAATCTGCTAAGCAATGCAGCTTCAATGATTAGATGTACCTACAATTGGGTAGTTACAGTAATAATATAATTTCTCGTCCCATCATAGACCTCATCTATCGCTTTCCATCAGGCGTGATCGAGGTCAAGAGCAGGCCCATTCTGTAATAAAAAAAAAGTCAATTGATTAGTGGCGCAACTACCGTATTCATATCGGCATCAACTTCTTGGGGTCCTTCATAGATGCTTAGGTACTAGTACCTAACTACATTAAACTTTTGGTTTATGGGTAGGCGTAAATTCTTACGTGATGTTTTTACATGAGCCAGCGGTAGCGTCTACAAAGGCGTTCAATTTTGTACCAAAGCTCAAGACGATTATTACGGTAGCATCACGATTGCCGCGAAAATGAGGCTTCAGCAATGTTCGCGACGATTTAGCACATATACATACAAAACAACTGTGAGCGGTAACTGTGAACATGTGATCGCAGCTTTACCCCGAAGCCAAGACTACACGCTCAAGCATCACGCGTCTTGCGACAACAGACTGCGAAATAAAAACAAATGAAAGAAGCGTTGCTAAGGGCATCCTACGAGCAGCTGCGACACGACTTGTGGAGCGTCGGTACTAATCACTCGAAGGAGATAAAAATATAGCTTAAAAAAAACTCGCTTTCTCACGTGGGTGTCAAATGGTAGGTACCCATATCATGGAAATGCATAAAGAAATAACTAGTCCGCCATTTTTAGAAATCCACCATATTGGATTTAGAATGGCGTCACTTGGCTAACCATGCATTGTCATCCAAACTAAACACGTTTGCAAAACTACAGCTCAATCGGAAACTGGGAAGCGGGTCAAACTTAACTTCTATTTTTTTAATATAATGACAGGTGAAGTTAGTAGAACCGTGTTAAAAAGAGGCGCGATTTCTCCAGACACGATGACACAAGTCAAAGTCGCATCGCCCCAGGCCGGGGTGTTATGCGTAAAAGCGCGGGAATCCTGCCGTCTAATCAAGTTTCCCCGACATATTGCGTTCTGTATCGCACACGCCTTGAATTCATATAAGGCCGACTTCTTATGTTTTATGCCAACGTTAAACCAGTCACGTCGGATATAAACTTATGCCGAGAATCGTTTGTTTTGTAATATGTTTCACTAGGAGCCTTAATGCGGTTTTGTTTGTTTTTTTTTTGCAAGCAATTAAACTATTACAAGTAGAAAGTACCAACTGGGTTGTGGAGGTCAGATAGGCAGTCACTCCATGTAAAATACTGGTATTTAGCTGCATACGGTTAGACTGGAAGCCGAGCCCAATATAGAAAGTACCATAATTACTGCTTCGTTGGTCTAGTGGTCTCAATCGTGACTGCTGAGCTCGAGGTCCTGGGTTCGATTCCCGGGTCGGGCAAAGTGTTATTCGGTCTTTCCATCAGGAATTTCTCAGTATTTCTCGCGGGGTCTGAATTTGTGCCGGGTGGCTGGCAATAGGACCCTATTGCCAGCCACCCGGCCTCCTACAGGGGACTTAAACATAACTGGCGAAATGTATACCTCTGCCAAACCCTTCGGGGATTACAGGCGTGATGTTATGTAGTACCATAACACCAATTACGGTGAGAACAAGGGATCTATTTACACCGTTTAGTGGCCCTTCATTTCCTCGCATGCCATCTAAGTTGATCTTTAGCTATTCTCATTCAGCTGCTACCAGTACCACTTTGCAAATATCGTTTTCCACAAAGGTGGAAAGCACCGAGCACCTCAATTGAAATTCAGGTGCATTTTATTTGATGATCATTTAGGTCCCGGGCTCTGGTGCAGGCAAACTTTCATGAAAATATCAACAGGACAAATAAAAAGTACAAGTTAATATGCCACACCAGTTGCCCTTTATTTATTAAAGAGGTAGGTTCTCTTCGAATAGAACATCTATAAGAAAAAGTTTTCTAAATATCAGATTACAAAATCTGATTTCAGATCATCTGATATTATCCGTTGGAGAATCTCATCAAAAACCTGAAAACTGGTCAAACTGGCTTCTGGTTCAGCGAAAAGATCCGAATCTTCAAGTTCGAAGAAATTTCTGGAATATCTTTAAAAATCAGGACATACGGACGGATACTTCTTCTTTAGATATAAGCCATGTTCTAAATAATATTCATTTCATGCTGTTGGTATTAATAATCGTAACAGCAAGGATCACGTCATCTGTTTCATATTGGATATTTTTACGGGCGGCTTAGCCTTTAGATATATTATGAAGCAGTTTCTTTACACAGCAATCACTTTTTAATTAAATGGTCCCACATAATAACTCGTGGCTAAATAATAACAGTCGCTCGGGTCGATCTTTAGGTTAAGCCGTGCTTGCCTAGGTTGGTCTGTGGATGGGTGACCATCCATTATATTCCGAGTTTCCTCCGTGCCTCGGAAAGCATGTTAAGTCGTTGGTCCCGGGTGTCATTTGTAGATCTTTGACAGTCGTTATGTAGTCAGTGGCCCAAAAAATCTGACAACCAGTCTTACCAAGGGGTATCGTATTACCCAGTACTAACTGGGTTGTAGAGGTCAGAAAGGCAGTCGCTCCATGTAAAATACTGTTATTCAGCTGCATCCGGTTAGACTGGAAACCGAACCCAATATGGTTGGGAAAAGGCTAGGCAGATGATGATAAAATACTTTTCAATCCGCTTAGGCAGATGATGGTCCCACGTAATAACTACTTTTGAAAATAGAGGCATAAATCAAATTGATGATTACTGGTCACTGGGAATATTACTAATTATTAGTAAGTTTTGTCACTGTCCGCCATCATTAAGAGAATACCTACTCATGTTTAAAATTGTGTCGCTATCCTCCAGTGGTGGCCAACCGACATTTAAAAAAAAAGTCGTCACATATGTGTAAAAATTATTTTTTTAAATCGCGTCGCTGTTCACCAGTGGTGGAATTCGGGTGTCATCGCAAACGTTTGATGGATTGAAGGCACTGCTTTGGTTATTGCCTGCAAAGGTACCTAGTGTATAGATACCTATTGCCTTCTGAGATGACTATTAACAGTCGAAACGGGTAGTCCGAAAGGGTATCTGCCCAGTAGATACTGGGTTATGAAGGCTGTCGCTCCATCTGGTATCTATCTGCATACGTTAGCATGATCGACAAAAAGCCAGGCAGATATTACATAGATACCAACCCGATACCCGTCAGTAAAGTCCATTCGATAATAAAAACAAAATGTTTAATGGAATCTGTTCATTGCAAATTCACGATTGGAAGTCAATTATGTTATATATATAAAAAGGATCGAATACCCGAGCGGTTTATGGGAGCTTAAAAGTACCCAAAGGAAACGGGACATCAAAAGGTTGGGCAAATACATCTCATGCGTTCTTTACGAGATTATTTTTCCGAGAAATCGGCGTTTTCCTTTAAGATTTTCTTTCCAAGATCTGATAGGTAGGTACTTAGTTGAGGAATGTTGGACGCAATCAAGCTGATTGAGATTTTTTCTTCGTAGAAGTCGTCTGAAATTTGAAAGCGGGAACCATTTACAGAAGTTTACATTCTTTAGTAGAAGCGAGAATTAAGTAATAACTTGTGTGCCTAACAAAGCTGGCCAATTTACCATTTAGCATATTTTTTTTTTTTTTTTAGTAGCCTTAACTGTCCCACTGCTGGGCAAAAGCCTGCCCTAATTCCTTCCATGTGCTCTTTTCCCGTGCCTCCTCGAACGAGTCCTCGCGGTACGCGTCCAGATCGTCTCGCCAACTCTTTCTGGGCCGGCCTTGGCGGCGCCGTCCGTCTTCATTGAATTTACAAAGTTTAAAAAAATATATAACTAGGTGCAACATACTGCCTCGTGTAGTGCGAAGGCTGATCATGAGGTCCTGGGTTCGGCAAAGTGTTATTGGGTTTTTCCGTCAGGAATTTCTCAGTAACAGCTATGGATTCTGTATTTGTTGATGGCAATAGGCTCGCCCCCTATGGGACTGGCATGAGACTTAAACACAACTGGCGAAATGTGGGTGTATCTACTATTTGGCACACCTTAGCCTATCGGGGATTACTTGGACAACATAGCTTATTTTTATTATTTAATATTCCTAGTAGGTAACTGTAACTATTGGTTATTTTGTATATTTTTATAATTTTAGTAACTGTAGAAGGTTGTAAACATAACCGTTGTAATCTTATATATTAATATAAATTAATTAATTGGTAGAATAAAATGTGCCTATTTTTAATTGGTATTCCATCACGAATTAATACTAATTTCAGCCCCAGCCAGATAAAAAGTAGGTTTTATACAAACGTTTGTTTAAAACATACCTTTTATCTTTATTGGTTTCTTCGAGCAGAATTTCTTAAGAATTCAGATATTGAGAACTGTATTTAGGCTTTTTTATTACGTTACGTGCTTGGTAGACCCTTCACGAAGCCGTCAACCAAGCATTCTGTACATCAAACTACTAAGTAACTTTACGCAAAAATTATTGCTGAGAAACGACTTTTTTTGATGTGGTGAAAAATCACGTTTTACGGTAGAACTCAATGTGACGCACTCAAAACATTGTGCCGATGGATGGATTGAATAACGGGGGTCGTGGAGGTGTTTAAAGTAAAAATCTTTTATTAAAAACATGAGTTTAAAAAAAGTTGTGAGAACAAGTGCCTTTCGGCTCGTTAAGGGTCTTTTTACACCCTTTATAAACATGGGCCAAATCTTCAGAGTTTATTTTAGGTATATCTTACCTGTTCCTAGCTACTTGACATATGGAATTTCATAAGAAGACCTTAGTATGATATAGGAGATATTTAGAAACTACATTTAACTAACTCCAGTAAACTCGGCGCTAACAAAGTTTGTAGGATCCTTACTTACTTAGCCACATAATTATCTAGGTTAGTCAGTTACTATGTTATAGTTATCCAGAAAGATAGAAGTACAATGCCATATAACAATAAAATATCAAACCGAATCATTTGTTCTTGGATACCAAGATGTGGATATTTTCCATGATATTGAAATCCTTATTGCAGTCTTCCAATGTGCTGGGGGGTTACTATGCCGTCTTAAAACAGGAAAGAGACAGAGCTATACAGCTAGTCTAGCGACATCTCTTTCCCACACTGGAATTACTCCTGCTTTAAGACGTCATGGTAGGCCACCAGATCCTGAAGGAAGCCCATAATCATCATCAGCCTATAACACTGCACTGAAAGGGGACTGTTCAAAAACAGTCAATGTCCTCTTATTTTCTAATCCTGGCTTGACACAATTTCGTACAGAAATGATTACGAACGGATCAAAATAATGGATCAACATGAAAAAAAAACATGCCGAAAAAAGGCTGAAACATCCTAAGTAAATAAACAAGCGCTGACCCATTTAGTTTGAAAAGTGTTAATCTAAAAGGTTCTCAGTTTAGTCCATTAGAGACGACGGGCGGTCGGCGTCGTCAGTCGGTCGCTGGTAACACCAAACTGACCTTGTTTTCAGGATAATCCTGCTTTGAAAGCAAGATGACTTGATTGTCCCACTCAGTGAAACAATTTCCAATTTAACGTCTAATTACCTAAAAGCTGAAATTTAAAAAACTCTTTCTCAAAACATCACTGTGCAGCGTGTGACCCATGGAAAGTTCTTAAATTTTCAGTTTATTGAGCATCGCACATGGGCATGGTCATTAACGGAACAACAAAAGTCCGTACTCGGGCTTTGCCAGCGAGCCATGGAACGAAGTATACTAGGAGTCAAAATTTCTGACCGTATACTGCGATCCATGACCCCAATCGCAGACGTTTGCAACACAGCTGACAAATTAAAATGGAACTGGGCAGGCCACATCTGCTACATGTCGCATCAAAATTGGGCCAAAGTGCGGTTCCGAACAACAGAACCCCGCCACGCGGTAGGTCCAGAAGGAGATGCTGGGGGCGACGAGTTGAACACTTACCAATGGGATTGGGCACAAATAGCCAAATACAGAGAAAAAGGGAAAGAGGGAAGGGAGGCCCAGTGGGACATATCAGGCTCAAAAATAAAAACATGTATATTACTTCAGTAAGCATTTTGTTGTATTACCTACATTTTGTGCTATCATAATATTTTCCATCCCACTCTGAAAGGGCCTCCTACCAATAAAATTGCTAGATTTGCTGTAGTTGCTGCCAGTTAAGATGGCAATAGCGGTCATTACTCTTTACACGAACTGAAACCATAAACCGTGTACTTATCGTTTCTTCTGTTAATGTTCAGAATCACAATAAATGTCAATTCAGGAGCTATTAACAGGTTTGTATACGTTTTTTAAAAGAAGAGATTCAATAAATGTATGTGGTTCAATGACCGCTATTGCCATTTTAACTGGCAGCAACTATAGCTACCATGCTGTAATCAAAATGAGGAGAACGACACGGAAAATGGTTCACATGGTGTCCCTACATCGCAGCGCCGAATTGAGTTATACGGATTTGTAGCAGGTAACCCTTTTAATGCGTACTACCATACATTCCTAACTGTGTATAAAAAATAAAATACTAATAGGTAAGTATCTAAGCATTACAATAATCTACAAGATTGAAGTCGGCAGGTTGACATTAATTCTATTAAAGCGAAAGTTTGGATGAATGGATGTTCGTTACTCAATCGCGCCAGAAGTGCGAAACGGATGTGGGTGATATTTGGCACAGAGATAGATTATAGTCTGGAATACTTTTTATACCGGACGTAATTCCCAAAATCCATGCGAGCGAACTTTAGATTTACTTTTACCCAGCCGATGTTAAAATCAGTGTTAATGAATTAGGTAGGTACGTGCCTTTGTCTAATTTGCAGAGTGCTGAAATCATTAACGCATTAAAAAATTCTACAATATCTAAAATATCTGTTTTTAATTACTTATGTCTAAAATATAATCATCATTAAAACAGTTGCGCCTAGGATTAAAAGAAAATGTTTTCTTAACTCAAATGTAGAATTCCTTTTTTATAGACAGCTTATAGTAATTATAAATTTAAGTAAAGACAGGCTTTTAATTTGATTGCTGTAGGTACAAACAAAGCGCTCCGATATTGTAGCGCTACGATTTGTATTCTTACTTCAATCTAGTTATGCTTAAAGTTTAAAAAATAAATACTTGCTGACTTTAAATTCATTGCAAATCCAACTCACAATAATAATACTGGGAGAAACGACTAGAACGAAAATTAAATGATTTACGAACAAAAGTAGGTAGAATGACGCAGTTCATCAATGGTAATAGAAGCAGAAAAATAATGCATTTAAACTCCCCCTACAAACTTGGCTCCGGCCCGTGGGTAGGGTTTTTGTACTCTCTTACGAGAGAAGAACATGAAAGAACTCGAAATAATAATAATAATAATCTGTGGCCCGAGTGTCAAATTGACAGCACGTATTTTATCAAACTGAATTTTTATTTAATATTTTTTATCGATTTTACCCATATTTAAAATATAATTAACTAATTTTATCAATAATTATGATAAAGAAAAAAAAAAGAAAACAGATACATCAAAAAACTGGAGCCTAAAATCATATAAATATTTGAAAATGTACGACGTACATCTTAAAAAATGCTGACCAGACGCCGGGCCAAATTACACGAGACACACCCACCATCTCCGAGCTCATCACTCAGCTCCGCCTCGCATTCGCCGGGACGCGCCACATCCGTGAGCGCTGCGTCGCCGGTCGCTGCAGTTGCGTCGAGCTCGAGTGACGAGTTTTTCTCCCCGCCGTCGACACCACCGCCACCACGACGACGAGGAAGAGGACGGCCACCAGCGGGCTTGGGACCTCGAGGCCAACAGGCCACGAACAGGGTCCCCGCTGCCGGTGGAAATGTGTCGCGCATTCGATGGACGCAGTCCATGAACGAAAATGTGATGCGCGCATAGTACGGGTCTACAGAGGGGGGGACTAACCTCACTGCGTACCGTATTAGGATGCTTTCTCTATTCCAGGTACTTGAACCAATCGTCAACGTCTCGGCCCAACGACTATCGGATCAGGTGCGGGTCATCCAACGCAATCACATGTTGGACGATGCCGCACTTGATAGGCTGCGCTCAGAGGTACTGAGCAACCGTATCGTCTTAACTCCGGTACAAACCGCGGTGCAAGCGTCAGCTATTGACGCAACCCCGCCGCGGTCCAACCCAGCTGTTGTAGAGGAAGATGATAGGGTTGCCATGGTAAGTAGCCAGTGCAACGACCGATTGAGGAGCGCTCTGGAAGATGCGCTTCGCGAATATCGATCCACTCCTACCAAACTTAGCACTTAACTTACCACGGTTACCCATGCATAATAAAAATAGGGCGCTGGTGTGTGCCTTGGACTCGCAACTCAAGAATATTTTCGAGAGTAGCGAGAACCTCGTTGATACACACTCGATCCTGTACTGTGGGGCTGTTGCGGCATGTCGTTTAGCTAATGTCAAATTAGTAGCTAAGTAATGTAAGTAGGCTAGGCAGTCCATACTTACTTACATAATTGGTAGGTAAGATCTTAGTCATATTCTTATAAATATTCTATATACATATATATATATATATTCATAAAAATACAAATTGTCACACACACACACACACACACACACACACACACCCCAGCACCAAATTCGCAATGTTTTCCACGTTGACAATAACTCTATGATGTAATAGGGGGCCTGGAGTTCTAAAATACAGGCCTAGGCTTAGTTTAGACTCCAGATCTCCCACAAATTACAACTTTCTGCTGTAAATTATATTACCTGTCAACTATATCTCAAATAACGATTGTAATTTGTGGAGATAAACAAACGTTTTTTATTATTATTATTATTTCCTTAATTCATTTCTATACATATAATTTACATTTTTAAATATTTCTATACAAAGTAATATAAAAAAAAACATTTAAAAATATAAAAAATAGTAGCCCACTGGTATCGGGAACAGGGTCCGAAATACCGGTGGTCAGGGCTCTTGAGAGAGGAACCTCCTAACAATACGCGCCGTGTCCAGAAGTACTGCTTTCTGAATCAAGCCCTTGATCCAGCTGCCAAGCGAGAGCCTCCTCAGATGTTTGTCGAGGCTATTGGCTATTAAGCCATTGGCTGACACGACTATCGGCACAATGACTGCTGTACTCACGTCCCACATGTCGACAACCTCGCGAGCCAGATCTAGATATTTGAATTGTTTATCTTTCTCTGCTTTCACGAGGTTCTCGTCATGCGGAACCGTTATATCAACAATCATTGCGCGACGCTCCAATCGATCTATCACCACAAGGTCAGGTTTATTGGCAACAATAGTCCTGTCAGTGATGATAGATCGATCCCAATACAACGTGATATTACCATTATCGAGAACTGGGTCGGGCGCATACTTATAGTATGGTACTTCTGATTCCACAAGGTTGTACTTCAAAGCAAGTTGCTGGTGGATAATCCTGGCAACGAGGTTGTGTCTATGCAAGTATTCTCCGTTAGCCAGACGAGAACACCCAGAAATAATGTGTCGGATCGATTCTCCCGGACGGTGGCATGCCCGACATATGTCAACCGTGCCATCCTTCACAATGTATTTCCGGTAGTTATTCGTCATCATAACTTCGTCCATTATTGCACAGACAAAACCTTCGGTTTCCCCGAATAGGTCACCGAAACGCAGCCAAGATACGGACGCTAAGAAGTCTACATCGGGTCCATGTAGGGCCCGGTAAAAGCGTCCGTGAAGCTCCTTGCCCTGCCATACCTCCTTGCGATCATTAGTATCTAATACTCTAGGTTTGCGCCAGTTCTCGTTAGCCAGAGAGAGCGGGGTGAGGCCCTTGTCCACTGAGACCACATCTCGGTGCATCCCCTCGTCGACTTCTAGGAAGTATTCCCTGAGGCTGCATATCTCACGGTTGTGCAGGGTCTTAGCATTTAAGAAGCCACGACCCCCGCACTTCCGCGGGATATACAGTCTCATCACCGACGACCGCGGGTGATGCATTCGATTTGCGGTCAGCAGTGCGCGGACCCTCCTATCCAGGGCATCAAGTTCCGTCTGAGTCCATTTGAGTATGCCGAAAGAATACATCAAAACCGGCATGACCCAACCATTGAAGGCGCGCACCTTGTTTCCACCTGACAAAAGACTGCTTAGTACTTTGTTCAGGCGGCCAAAGAAGCGGTCCCTCAATGATTGTTTCATGTCGGCAGTATTGATACCTAATGCTTCCGACATACCCAAATACTTGTAGGTTTCTGTTGAGGAGAGGGATCTAAGGTGTATGGAATCCGAGAGTTGAGTTCCCACGGATTCCATAATCTCCCCTCGCTTCACATGCATGACTGCACATTTGTCCACACCAAATTCCATCCTGATGGCGCTACTGAAAGTTTCCGTTACCTTCAGTAGCTTCATCAGTTGCAAGTTGTTGGGGGCAAAGAGTTTCAGATCATCCATGTAAAGAAGGTGAGATATGACCTGACCACCTCTCCTCAACCGATAGCCTAGACCTGAACCCTCCAACAGTGTGCTGAGAGGGTTCAAGGCTAAACAAAACCACAATGGACTCAGACTATCACCCTGGAATATACCACGCTCAATCTTTATCGGTTCGCTGTTCCCCTGGATCTGTCGACATCCTGGATAGCGAAGGACCGTTCTCCAGTGCCCCATACATGACATCAGGAAGGTACGCAGAGTTGCATCAACTTTATACAACTCCAGCACCTTCATGAGCCATGTATGAGGCACAGAATCATAGGCCTTCTTGTAATCTATCCAACATGTAGACAGATCCCTTCGCGAGCGGCGAACTTGTTGGCTAATGGCCATATCAATAAGGAGCAGCTCCTTAGTACCGCGGGACCCATTCCTACATCCATTCTGAGAGGCAGACATGATAGAATTACTATCAATATGATGATTGATTTTAGCTCTCAAAATGGATGTAAGAACTTTATAGACCGTTGGTAAACAAGTGATTGGTCTATAATTTTTGGGTTCCGCAGTACTACCTGATTTATGGAGCAGGTGGGTAATTCCTGTCGTCAAGAACTGGGGCAGCGACCCTGACTCTAAGGCTGACTGAAACTGGGATGCTAAGCGAACATGTGATCTCTGGAACCATTTAATCCAGAAGTTGTGCAGTCCATCCGGCCCTGGAGATTTCCAGTTAGGCAACGGACGGACTGCACGAGCTACATCTTGGGGGCTGATGATAATTGCCCCCATTTCAGGTATCGAATCACACGCTCGTTCAACCTCCCGGGTCCAATCACCCTCAGTGTGACTGACAGGCACCGACCAGATGTTGCGCCAGAACGAACACATGGCATCATCATCTGGTAGACGCGTATCAGTCACACCTTGGTCCGGGCGTTCCCAAGCCCTATATACCCACCTTTCATCACTTCGGAATGTGCGATTCTGAGTGTAACGTTCCACTCGCCGCTTGTACCGACGAATACGGCTTGCCCATGCACAGATCTTCTGCTTAGGAAGTCGATACGCTCTGTGACGCGGGCTAAGTAGTCTCGAAAACTAACATCAGTTCCCGAGAACGCCCGCTTCACAAAGCGCAACACTCTAGGTCGAGTATTGCCCTCCCTGAAGCAGATTAACTTGCCGATGAGTGCTCTAGCCTTACCGATACGCCGCTCAATCCTGCATTGCCAAGCTGGAACAGCAAATTTTGGTCGTGTAGCTCTGTCGTTGTTGGGCAGCTCCACAGTACAATATTGAGTGGGTATCGGCGAGGTCTTTGCTGCTGTCAAAGCAGTTTGACAGCTGCGAATCTAAAGCACACACCAGCGCCTTGTTTTTCTTGTGCATAGGTAAACGAGGTAGACGTGGTCTAAGTTCAGGCGGTGTGGATCGGTACTCCCGGAATGCACCCTCCAAAGCGCTCCTCAATTGTGCGTTGCACTGGGTACTCACGGATATAACTTCGTCATCATCTTCTTCACCATCGTGTTCGGATCGCGGTGGAGCACTGGATACATTTTGTAGCTGTACCGCAATCATTGGCGAAGCAGGTATAACTAGGTTACTCCGTGAATCGAAGCGTAGTCGCTCAAGTACGGTGTCATCCAACATGTGGTTACGCTGTATGACCCGCACTTGATCCGACAGCCGTTGCGCCGACACGCTGACACCTGGCTCAAGCACCTGAAACAGAGAGAGCATCCGACCACGGTACGCAGTCAAGTTGCTTCGCGTTCTCATTAATGGACTGAGTCCATCGCATGCGCGACACATTTCCACCGGCAGCGGGGACCCTGTTCGGGGCCTGTTGGCCTCGAGGTCCCAAGCCCGCTGGTGGCCGTCCTCTTCCTCGTCGTCGTGGTGGTGATGGGGTCGACGGCGGGGAGAAAAACTCGTCACTCGAGCTCGACGCAACTGCAGCGATCGGAGACACAGCACTCACGATTGAGGCGCGTCCCGGCGGCTGCGAGGCGGAGCTGAGCGACGAGTCCGGAGATGGTGGGTGTGCCTGATGTTTTGCCCGGCTTCTTGTCAGCATTTTTTAAGACGTACGTCGTACATGCACATTTTCAAATATTTATATGATTTTAGGCTCCAGTTTTTTGATGTATCTGTTTTCTTTTTTTTTTCTTTATCATAATTATTGATAAAATTAGTTAATTATATTTTAAATATGGGTAAAATCGATAAAAAAAAATTAAATAAAAATTCAGTTATTAATTCCCAAATTATGACGTAGCTATTCGACCAAAACCAGCCGTACCAACCTGGCAGCGCAGGATCGAGTGCCGCATCGACGAGGCCAGGGTACTCATCGGCAAACTACACTGCTTCAGGGAAGGCAATACACGACCACGTGTGATGCGCTTTGTGAGGCGGGCATTCTCGGGGACTGGAATCAGTCCTCAAGAATACATGTCCCGTGTCACAGAGCGCATCGACTTCCTGAAGCAGAAAGTTTATGCATGGGCGAACCGTATTCGGCGGTATAAGCGGCGGGTTGATCGGTACTCACAGAATCGCATATTCCAGAGCGATGAGAGGTGAGTATACAGAGCTTGGGAGCGACCCGAGCAAAATATGACAGACGTGTGCCGCCCGGATGATGCTACCACGAGTTCTTTCTGGCGTAGCATCTGGTCGGTGCCCGTCTGTCATACTGAGGCTGACTGGATACGTGATGTCGAGCGAACGTGTGAACCTATCCCAGAAATGGAGCCAATTTTAATAACACCTATAGATATAGCCAGAGCAGTTCGTCCGTTACCGAATTGGAAATCCCCGGGACCGGACGGACTGCACAACTTCTGGCTCAAATGGCTTAGTAGTTCACACATTTGCCTGGCATCCCAATTCCAGTCATCCTTAGAATTTGGGTCCCTACCGCAGTTTTTAACAACAGGCATTACCCACCTGCTCCATAAGTCAGGTAGTCCCGCGGAACCCAAAAATTATAGACCGATCACGTGTTTGTCAACGGTCTATAAACTTCTTACATCCATTTTGAGAGTGAAAATTAATACACACATTGACAAAAACTTCATTATGTCTGCCTCTCAAAATGGATGTAGGAATAGGTCCCGCGGTACGAAGGAGCTACTCCTCATCGACATGGCCATTAGCCAACAGGTTCGTCGATCCCGCAAGGATCTGTCGACATGTTGGATAGATTATAAGAAGGCCTGCGACTCGGTGTCACATACATGGCTCATGAGGGTACTGGAGTTGTACAAGATAGATGCAACTCTACGTGCCTTCCTTGAGTCATGTATGGGGCAATGGAGGACGGTCCTTCGATATCCAGGATGTCGACAAATCCAGGGGAATGATGAACCTGTATGGATTAAACGGGGAATATTCCAGGGCGACAGTCTGAGCCCACTTTGGTTCTGTCTAGCCCTGAATCCTCTGAGCACATTGCTGGAGGATTCAGGTCTAGGCTACCGGTTGAGGAGAGGTGATCAGGTCATATCTCACCTTCTTTACATGGATGATCTGAAACTCTTTGCCCCCAACAAATTGCGACTGATGGAGCTACTGAAAGTAACTGAAACTTTCAGTAACGCCATTAGGATGGAATTTGGTGTGGACAAATGTGCAGTCATGTATGTAAAGCGAGGGGAGATTATGGAATTCGAGGGAATTCAGCTCTCGGATTGCATACACCTGAGATCCCTCTCCTCATCCGAAAGCTATAAGTATTTGCGTATGTCGGAATCGTTAGGCATTAACGTAACTGACATGAAGCAATCGTTGAGGGAGCGCTTCTTTGGACGCCTGAACAAGGTATTAAATAGCCTTCTTTCAGGCGGGAACAAGGTGCGCGCCTTCAACGGTTGGGTCATGCCGGTTTTAATGTACTCTTTCGGCGTACTCAAATGGACTCAGACCGAACTCGATGCCCTGGATAGAAGAGTTCGTACACTGTTAACCGCAAACCGGATGCATCACCCACGATCATCGGTAATGAGGCTGTACATCCCGCGGAAGTGCGGGGGTCGAGGTTTTTTAAACGCGAAGACCCTTCACAACCGCGAGATATGCAGTCTCAGAGAATATTTTTTAAAAACCGAGGTGGGTATGCACCGAGATGTGGTCGCAGTGGACAAGGGACTCACCCCGCTGTCCATGGCTAAAGAGAACTGGCGCAAACCTGTAGTACTTACTACCGCTGACCGCAAGGAAGTATGGCAAGGCAAGGAGCTTCATGGACGCTTCTACCGGGCTCTTCATGGGCCCGATGTAGATTTTCTAGCGTCCGTGTCCTGGTTACGTTTCAGCGACCTCTTTGGGGAAACTGAAGGTTTTGTCTGTGCGATTATGGACGAAGTTATGTTGACGAACAACTACCGGAAATATATTATGAAGGACGGGACGGTTGACGTGTGTCGGGCATGTCACCGTCCGGGTGAGTCCATCAGACATATTATTTCTGGTTGTTCTCGTCTGGCTAACGGCGAGTACTTGCACAGGCACAACCAAGTAGCCAGGATTATTCACCAACAACTTGCCTTGAAATATAAACTTGTGGAATCTGAGGTACCGTACTACAAGTATATGCCCGACCCAGTTCTCGAGAAAGACCATGTCACGTTGTACTGGGATCGGTCTATCATTACTGACAGGACTATTGTCGCCAATAAACCTGACATAGTAGTGATAGACCGATTAGCGCGCCGTGTAATGATAGTCGATGTTACCATTCCGCATGACGAGAACCTCGTGAAAGCTGAGAAAGAGAAACAAATTAAATATCTCGACTTAGCACACGAGGTTGTCGACATGTGGAATGTGAACTCGGCTATCATTGTGCCGATCGCCGTGACGGCCAATGGCCTTATAGCCAAGAGCCTCGACGACCATCTTTCGAAGCTCTCGTTAGGCGGTTGGATCAAGGGCCTGATTCAGAAGGCAGTACTCCTCGATACGGCTCGCATTGTGAGGAGGTTCCTGTCTCTGGAGCCCTAACCACCGGTAGCTTGGACCCTGCTCCCGATACCGGCGGACCACTATTTTTTATATTTTTAAATGTTTTTTTATATTGTTTTATATTAGAATATTTAAAAATGTATTTAATATGTATAAAAATAAATAAAGGAAATAATAATAATAATATATTTATTAAAAAATTAGAATTGGCACAGTAAATACAATTTAAATCTTAGATAATGTTGGAATAACAAAGTTCGATGCCTGTACTAGGTTAAACCTGTATCACAGGCGGCATGTTTCTAATAAATACTATTTGGACAATGGATTTCTTAACAATGTTTAACATTACAGTGAAATAAGTTACTATGGGTTATTATATATTATGATATACCTAATATACTTAAACGCTATTATAAGATACGAACAAAAATAATTAAGGTCACACATGCATGTACAATCCAAGCAAAACAATTTATAGCACTTATTTGCTTATACTAATATGATTGTCAGCAGTATTAACAAATAAACATTTGTTGCGGGCGACAATTTGTTTAGACAGCGAACAGCTGTTAATAATCCTTTATACAATGCAATGCCTTCTTATCCAATGTACAACATAAATGTGTTATACGGTTTTTTCGAGTTGGTCTCATATTCCTAGCTATAAACTACTACCACTACTACTATTTACTTATTAGAATTTACTTCGTTTTTATTTATTTTTTTATTTTAGGAACTACCTACTGGCAAGGCCGTTGGCCAGCATCCGAAGGGTCGTAGTCCACTTAAATAGACAGACCAAATTCGCTCATCCCTGAACTCAAAACTCCACGACGCGCTTAACAATGCCTAGGTTAGGCACAGATGGCGAAACACATCATGCAGAAGATAGCTTAACGTCGGGGAATCACGACCCTCGGTAATGAGGAACACGACACGAGGAGGAGGATAAGCGCAACCGTGATGGTTATGGTATTTCAGCCTTTTTTTGTAGATAACAGTTAGACGACTAGACATACGTACCGATAAGTATAAGCATAGCATAATCAGCCTATAATGTTACCACTGCTGGGACACACGGCCTCCTCTCTATGAGAGTGAATGGGCTATAATCCACCACGCGGGCCCAGTGCGGGTTGGTAGATGTCACATGTCTTCGAATTTTTGGTCCTAGGACATGCCGGTTTCCTCTCGATGTTATCCTTCACCGTTTTGAGAGCAGAGGTGATGAAGTAAATTACACAAAGTAAGGCGCCTGCCTGGGTTCGAACCCACGACTTACTGCTCGTAAGTCTCTGCTCGCAACTTCTTACCGATTAATTAATTATAAATGATTTATTATTAATTGTACATTCTCTGTGCTTACGAACGACTATTAGGCACTGAATTCTATTTCACATTTTATCTCTCTCTCTCTTTATGGTTCCTCCTACATTCTGATTATGTACCTAAGTAAAGAAGCTTAGCCTGTTCACAGTGAAGTAACCGCAAATAAATTGCTCTCAAAGCTTATATTAATACTCATAAACTGTGAGACGGTAGACTCCCCTTTGTTAGCTTTTGTAATCTAGCTTCAACATGTACCTACCGTCGTAGGTTCCCATCAACATAGATATTTATGTTAGTGGCTAGATTTACGAGAATATATGCACATATGTTCGCATAAATGTTTCTATCTAAAGTTTATGATGCTTCCTTCCGTAGCTGTGTAAGTCTGTGCTACACTGGCAAAACCACAAGGAACTGTTTCAGGCAAATGTTGATGGAGAAAAATTACTTCGATTTTTAAAGCTCTGCTTTACAGAAAGATAAAAGTTAAAGGTATAAAGGGTGTAACGATACCCTTATCGAAGCCGAAAGACACTTGTTTTTTGACCATACCTGGGAACCTTCTAGTTACGTAGATATTGGGGGTCAAAGTTCTAACTTGTCCACAAGTTTTCTTTTAAATACATGTTTTCAATGAAAGTTTTTTACTTTGAACACCTCCACGACCCCCGTACTGTTCACCCCGTGTTTTTCACCCCAAAAAAAAAGTCGTTTCCCAGCAATTATTTTTGCGTAAAGTTACTTAGTTTGATGAACATGATGCTTGGTTGACGGCTTCGTGAAGCGTCACACGTTACAACCTGTATAACCGACGGCTACGGCAGACGGCAGCGGCGGCAATGCCGCTGCAGTAATGATTTCAAACGCTATTTCACAACTTTGACAGCAGCGTCATATCACATTTTTTTCACGCATGCACAGCTATAGGCAGCGATTTCGCCTTTTATGGAAGCGTTTTCACACAGAGTTACAGCGAAATCAGCAAGTAGCCTGTTCATCCTGAGCAGTTAGATAAAATCAAGTACTAAAGCTGTTAAAGAAGATCATAAAAGTGTGTAAACAATTACGTTCACCTTGTGTGTCCTTAGCTCTAGTGTTGACGATTAAGGCAGACTTCGACGGAGTCCAAACAAATTGAAAGTTAAACCGACTTCAAATGTTCTTAACACGCCGAAATGTTTCGGCAAAGAGCGCTAAAATGTCACTTCAGTTCTTCATTTAAAATAGTGTAATTAATCATCGCTTCACATCAGGTGAGTTGCGGTCAAATGGAACTCTATTGGTTTGTTTTTAGGATATAAAAGTAATTATAATAAAATGTTTTTAGGATAGATACTCGTACTAACTTTTGCCCACGGCTTCGAAAGTGTTGAGGTCATAAATGATCCCACGGCAAAGTTCTACCGGGATACCAAGTATACTATGTCTTACCCAGGACATGTCGTTACACCGTAAGGGTTTGAAAAGACAGACAGAGTTACTGTCGTATTTATAATACTAGCTTATGCTCGCGGCTTCGCCCGCGTGGAGGTCGTTGATTGTCCCACGGGATCGTACTACTAGAATAAATATCCTGTTAATCCAGGTTATAAACTATTTGTGTGCAAAATTTCATCGAAATCTATTCTGTAGTTTTTGCGTGAAGGACTAACAAACTTCCATACCATTCATCCTCACAAACTTTGGCATTTATTTATAATAGTAGTAAGAGTAGTATGGAAATAATGGATTTGCTTCATACGACGACATAACTCATAACTTAAATGTTCAAATAACGAGAGAATTCCACAAAGACACAGCTGGCATATCACCAAATAAGTTAAGAGTCTAATATCAATATTTTGATAATTTGTCTTTGCTTGTTGTGCCAGGCAATGAGACAAAAACCTGTTGCTCCCCAGTTTTTATTACAATTTATTATTGTAATACTCTGTCTCTCTCTTCTTGATAATTTGTAAGTAGTAATAACAGCTGGTTGTAGTAATAATGTCAGTCAGTTATTCTCAATTATTCCAAGACGCTTTGGTTTTCGCATAATGTTTCCAATACAATATGCCGAATACACATTCTTTAAATTTTGCACCGAAATTGCTATTTTCCAATAAACTTTTTGTAAAGGCTGTTTATTAAAATACATGAATAAAAGGAATTTGATTAATATATTTATAACAATTTAATGAAACATTTTACGTGCCCCAAAATGCGAAGTTGGTACATTGCGATTCCCGTAAATACTTGTCAAGTTATTGATTAAGGATAAGCTGAAAATTATTGACATTTTATACATGAACTGGATTCCATCGCTTCTTCAGCTGTTGATCTTATTCAACACCTGTATTTTATATACCAGAGGATTGAAAGTTGAAGTATTTGCGCTTTGTCGAGTTTCTCTGTAAGATAGGGATTACCGACTAGGCTTATTTTTAAGAGTGAAGGCATTTGAGTTATTCGGGTTAGTCCACAAATTTAAGGTTATGGAGCTTTTTGTTTTAATGACAATATCCAAAATTAAGTTATGCGGTGCAAAAGTATTGGAGGTATCGAAGCGGTGACGTCCGACATTGCTTGTAGAGTAAGCAAACTGAAGTGCCAGTGGGCCGGCTATGTTGAGTCCTGAAGTGGAGAGCAAAGTATTGGCTAACATAGTGTGGATCCTTACATAGGCTCGCCCCCTATTACATGGGACGACAATATAATATATGGTGAAATGTGTGTACTATAGGTACCTACACCTCTGCCTAACCCTTTTGGGATTACAGGCGCGATGTTACGTATTTTGGCGTATCGCCTTATTCTCATAATGGGGGCTTGAGGTACCCATAAAACGGCTCAGGGGACCCGGCATAGTGACAACACGTAGTCCTCACATGTTACAGTGAACCGCAAGTGTTTGGGGAAGTGACTTTGTTTCCCCCGGAGACAAGGCAAACGTGTAGGTAAGTTGGGGGCTTCGAGGGGTTTTAAAGATCCCAGGACCCTCTAATTGCGTGAAGACAAACACAACGTGGTTTAAACTTTGGTTCAACTAAGACCAAACGTATTAATGACGAAATACGGACGAAATCATGAATCATTTCGGACCAAATTTTGGGGACAACGCGTTCAACAGTACATAACTTGTTTGAAGTCTGTTATCAGTAAAATAAAAGTAATACCAGCCTTTCACTGCCCCACTGCACGAGAAAGACCTCTTCTTATACAGAGAAGCGAAGCGAAGAGAGAAGGTCTTATGAGTATTGACCACCATGCTTGCTTTAGGAAGTCTGAAAAGAAGTGTGGTAATGGGTTATCGTGGTATGTACATATGATGCGGAGGAGTGAGGAAAATTTTGAGTATGATTGTGAATTGCTATAAGAGTAGAGGAAGACCAAAGAAACGATAGATGGACTGTGAAGGATAATATGGCTGTTTGTGTATGTGAGTTTAAATGTTTGTAAACGCAAAGACGATACGGGAGAAATTCCTAGTGAGTCACGTTGCCCACGTTTTACGTTAAAAAAAATAAAATAAAAGGAGGTGACTGCTGGGATGTAGTAATAGAGAAGTATGGAAGAAGGGAGAAAGATGATGACCACCACGCTTGCTCAAAAAGTCTTACAAATATAAAAAGAATTTCACTTTAAGTGAATCCACAAAAAATCCACTTCACAATAAATTAAGAAGACATTCTAACAATTAACGAAACAATCCACCGCCGTACTTCTTCGTTTAGTCCTAGACTCAATAACGTCGAGTCGGTTTACCGGCGCGCTGGAAGTGTCTGTGAAGTAATTCCACTACGCACACCTGAGGCGCCTCATCTAGATAAATCGTTTTGGAAGCCAGGCGTCTGTTTCTAGTCTGTGGAGGTAAAACTATTCTTGGGAGGTTTTTTCTTCTTCAGTTTCTGTTGGTATGGTTATATTTATTTATTTCTGTACACCCAAAATATTTAACAGGACATTACAATAAGATAGAAGAGCACAAAGGTACTGCTTATTTCATAAGAAATTTCTTACAGCAAACCTGCGAGAGGAAAGTGTTTTTTTTAATTTTTTATTTATTTGGCTCACCAACAATTCAATACACTGCTTCATACATACGAGATACATTCAATAGAGTCACAGACAAGTGTATCAACCTCTTACAGGTTAGCACATCATGCACTACTTATTTGTCGTTGGGTGCCTACTTAAAATCAGATGAGTACCTAACTACTCACCGCACACAACTATTGTTTTCAAATACATAAATGCAAATTAAATTAATATAATAATAACATAATAATTTATTAAGGTACATAAAAGTTTTGTAGTACATGAGGGACTTACAAAGTATGCATTAATAACTACATGTTGTAGGTACAACTAATTGATGGGTGAATCGCTGCTCTCCTAGCTAGATTGCTGAGCAATCTGTATTTAGGAGAGACAGTTTCGACTCCCTATTTGAGTATCACAATAATCATGTATGCGCTTATAATTTAATATAAAACAAAACACAAAATCAAAAATCAAAATCTTAAATATTTAAATAAAATAAAACAAATTAAAACGAGGAGTGGTGAATCTAGTGAGTGCGTGTGTGCTTGTGTATGAGCATGTGTGTGTGAACGTGTGTGTGTATTCGTTTAATAAGAAATAGGGCTACTTTCAGGTAAGTGTTACTAAGTACTTTTCAGTCTCGTCGTATGTTTTATTCAGGAGGAATTCACGGAGGGCAAGTTTTGCATTTGCTTTGTGGTAAATTATAGACAAATAAGGACGCGTGAAATTAAATTGTTATAATGTGTTAGTAAGTGTTAATAGACACTGTTGTGGATCGGTAGAGAGAGAGGACGTGGTATTATTTTCAAGACCTTTGGGTGATTAGATTAACGTTAGCAATTGGTACAGACATCAGCACATCCAGCTACTACAATCTGTCAAATTACTTTTATAGATTTTCAACTTTATCGCTAAAGCATTAGGTTCAAGGTTGATTGGGTAAATTTGACAGTTTCGGGTAGCTAGATGTGCTGGTGTCTGTACTAGATTGTATGTTTATAAGCGGTGATAATTAGGCAGAAGCTGCTGTCAAGTGCCCCTTTTCTAGATATAATGCTTTATTTTTTGCTGTATTTTACGGTGGAAGCGCCCGGGTAGCCCGAAGCCGAAATTCCAATTTTCTTACGTTTTTTTTTCCAATTTATAGGTCAATGTCAGGTTGTGTGTTGAACAAAATATAATTCGCGACCGTAACACGTATTTATTTACAGAATTATAATCATTAAAATCGTCAATATAAATGCTAAGTACATTTAATCCGAAATTTTCTTAAAATTTTGTGCACGTGTTTTTACATCCCCATCTTACGGCTTAATAAATTGAAGTTCTCATCATATAGGAAGGACTTACTTGTTTCCCAGTGGCTTGAAAAACCATCCATATAGTGTCTTCTATATTCTTGTAATCAAATTCAGAACGTGTCCTGCAGTCTCAAGTAAAAATCACAACTTAAATATCCCAATTTAGGTTATGTTTTTTTTTACTTGAGAATACAAAAAATAAAAAAACACAGCACGTGTATTTTCTACGTAATCCTATACGTTATGCAGACTCGTAATACCTTCAATAAGCCACAGATTTCTATGAAATCTCATAGCAGAGAATACGTGGAAAGAAACAACAAAATATTTTTAGGATACAGATAATATGGAAGTAGGCCGAACACTTTTAGGGCACGTCTTATTTAAAGAGGCTCTAAAATTGTTTGTTTCTATACTCTTCCTTTTTTGTTACGTCGAAGAGTGCATCCATTCATTCCGTATTCATCCACTTTTGTACAGTTATGTTTGCTCTGGCTAAAAGTGTAAAATACTACTCATGGTGACATATTTTTCCCGCGGCTTCGCTTGCGTTATGGTTGGAAATTATCCCACGGGAATGCTTTAAATATAGCCTATGACACTCGGGGACAATGTAGCTTTCCATTACTGAAAAAAAATTCGAAATCGGATCAGTAGTTTCGGAAATTACCTTACATCCAAACTTAAAAAAACATAACCCTTTTGGCCTTCACCGCAGTCGGGCAAAAACATTTATAATATTAGTATAGAAAACAAAATAGGACATATTGTTTTCCTCCGTAATTATATATAAAAAACACATAGCCAAAACCAAAGTTTCATCTGCTAGGTCTCAGGCATCTCTTTGTGAAAGGCATCAATTCAAACACAATCAGAAAGCTAAATCCTCCGTACCTAAGCTATGCAAGTCTACTACATAACCTTTGAATTTCTTCCTCATGTACCTGATTTATGGTACTTAATATGTACAAATGGGTGGTTTTGGAAATAAAAACGATGTCATTTGTGAAGCAGAAATAATGTGTGTTCCACACGCGTTAAAACAATTCTTTACAGATATAGGGCAGGACAAAGCGGATTGGCAATAAATTAAGTCTAAGTTTTTGTAAATCATCCTTCTACTTTGCTTGTCGATGGTCTCAAATAATGCCCGACCTGAAGGCTAATTCACGTAATTTTATGACGCGCCGATGAAGTTGTAGTGCAGTTGCAGTTAAGTTTAAGTTTGAGTGATAAACGGTATTCTTGTAATCTTTGAACTGCGCGTAAGCTGCGCGTGAACTGCACGTCAACTGTACGACAACCAAACGCTACCAAACTTACTTATGGTGTGGCCATATGAGAGAAAAAATATTACTCACTAAATAATCGAATAGAATCGATTACATTTCAATGAATATGACGTTATTATAATATTAAAATAATACCCCAGTACAGTTTTTAGTGCTTTTTCTTACTAGATAAACAAACAATTATGCTTTGATTCACAATCAATCACATATTTTGCTAAAATTAGGCTGAATGATGGTTTATCGTTGCCCCATAAAATCAAAACTCAAAATAACAGGAGAACCGCCAATGGCGCGAAAGTTGAAAATCAAGACTCAGTGCAAATCACAGGTGCAAATAGAAAACTTAAAAAGATTAATACATTGAAGGTAAGCACGTATTATATTATAATAATAAATGATTATGAATAAAATGATATTTAAGGATGTAGTTAAAGAAAGGATAAAGTAGCAGTTTAAATTCCTTTCATACAAGTTTCATCCTGATTCTTAAGTAGGTATGACTTCACGCAAACGTGTGTCTGCGGCAAATTGAACTGCTGGTGGAATATTTGGAGAGCCACAGGGACCTTGCCCGTGGCAGACTAAGGTCTAGAGAGGGGAGAGTGCCCTCACATCACGCCTTTGGTCAGAGTGCGCCAACATAACTCCCAAAGAGTGGAGCAAGTTCTGTTAGATTCTATCGATATTATACCTATGTGTATCGGTACATTATACTCGGGTTAATAACTAGATTTGTAATATTTTTAGTGGTATACCGACTATAAGTGCCGCTTACTCAACCGTGTAAAGCAGATTCGGCATAATCAAAGGGGTACAGGTGGAGGGCCAGGCGTACCCACTCCTTTATCCCTTTTGGAGGAAAGAATCGCTGCTCTGCTTGAAGCAGGCACTGAAGCTGTGAGGAGGAGTGGCACACCCCAAAATGAGGTGCAAATAAATCCCTTGTATTAATATGTAAGTTTTAATTTATGTCAAGTATTAGTTAACATTCTAACTGTGCAATAACTATTACTAACCAGTTAATTTTCATAAATGTTATTTATTTTTTCAGAAATGAAGATATTATTATTGATGTTACACCCACAGTAACACAACATATCACACATTTTACTGAAAGGTAATTATAGTAACTTGTCGTACCTATTTAGGAAATAAATAACAGTCTGATTTCCATAACATAATATTTTTATTTTGTTTCAGTGAGCAAGAGGCAACTAGACAGCGTCCAAGCAACAATCCACGTCGCCGTCGTAGACAATATACATATTTTCACTTTCTTTACTTCTTCAGATGATGAATGAAACAAGCAGATTTTATATTACCTCTTAGAATATTAACATAATTTTAAATACAAAAATAAATAATTAAGGTTCTTAAGTGGAATTCTGACTCCTTATTCCCTATGTAGCCTCAGGCGATTAATAAGAGCCTGTTGGACAGCCCGACCTTCCAATAAATTTCTGTTTGGCTGCCTATTGCTTTGAGCAAGAATACTCAGGCTCTCCAAACGCACATCCTTTTCTGCAGCTCTACGCCGTACATGCATTCTCTCTTCTTGCTCACACTCTTGATGTGTCAGTTGTGGTACTGGTAATCATGCCTTGTTTGCTATATTGTGCAATACCGCAGAGGCATTCTAAAGCATGCATGCAGCTAATAAACACCTGAAACAAAAACATTTAGAAACTATAATAAATACCTAACAATACAAAAATAAAACATGGGCCTCAATACGTTCACTTGGTTTGACTTCTTGAGGTAAAGATAATAAAAACAGGATAATTATTATGAAAAGGAAACTTAGGGAAAACTAGTTTTACTCAAATACATACCTGAATCGAGCTTTCAAGACACCAATGCATCTCTCTACTGTATCGCAGGCTGAGACCTGCAGCTTATAATAATGTACATCAAGGGAACCTGGTATTGCATTCAACACTGGGGTCATCATTATCTTCCTCAATGCATAAGCGCTGTCACCTGGAAGAACAATAAGTATTAAAATAATTATTCACAATATTTAATATAAACATAATTAAATAAATTAAACTTTTTCAGTATGTATTAATAAGCAAGGAAATTCACCGAGCAAAAATATTTCCTCTTCATCATATTTTTGGTTAAGATAGGGCTGTAATTGCTTGTTGGGTGATCACGCCATACTGAAGAATCATGGGTTGCTCCAGGTTTACTGGGATCAATGCATAAAATGTTAAGATCCGCATCACATATCTAAAACAATAATTTTCAAATGTAGATACAGTTTTTTTTATGACAGTAAAGCATAATATTATTACCTATGTACCAGTACCTAAGTATTGTTTGTTTTTTAAATAAAGTAGATTAAGATAGATTAAGTATAGGTAAATAGATTACATACAATCATCACATTGAGAGAATGATATCCTTTTCTATTAAAATATTGTTCTTCATGTTGAATCTGACTACTAGTTGTACCCTGCGGTTTCACCCAATTTTGATTTGACTGGTAGTTCTAGAGATTAGCGCGTTCAAACATACAAACTCTTCAGCTTTAATAAATTACTATAGATAAACAGGATTGACTAACCTTTGCCTGTACACTCAAACCATCTTTCCTTCTCTCCTTCTGAATACATGTTCATAATGTTGTTATCAATTGCCGAGTCATGTTTTTGCTCAGACGATAGGTTTTCTGGAATTCCCGTTCGAAATACGGACTAGATCCACAGAAAATCTTTGTCTTCTTATGGCTTGACGACGTTCTCGGGCATCAACTTCGGCAGCAAGGGATAAAATTCTCAAACCAAGTTGGAAACTCATATTCACTCAAAAGTTTAAAAAAACATTTAGAATTTCATTGAAAACGACTTGTAGTTAACTTGTCTACATACAATAATCCATTTTAAACACTTACATTTTCAAAAAATACAATTTGATGCCAACAAAAGTAAATAACGAAGAACTTAAATTGCGCGTAACCGACACTGCACGGTGATCGAATTGAAACTTCTTAGCTGTCATTTTGAGACGTCAAACGAATAGTAGAATACCGATCATGTTGCGTTCCGAAACAAGCACCAAAGACGCGCAACAGTAGAATGCCGATAATGCGCTCGCGTGACGCGCACTTGACGCGAGCGTGTCTGACAGCGGAAGAGAATACGAAAAACGTTGTTTTGATCGAAACTTAACTGCAACTGCACTGCAACTGCACTTCTTTTGTTACGTGAATTAGCCTACTGTATAAAGACACCTGCACAGCTCTTTCGTTGGCTTCGTTTAAATTCTGGAAGATGCAGGTGGCTGTGCAGGATGGGCAAGAAAGGAGGTGGTGCATCATCCTTAAAAATTGCTTAGTGCTTGCCCGGTACACGTCCTCAGGCGATACGATTTCCAAGCTACTTGCGTCAAGCAACACCTACGAGTGTCGCTTGTCTCCTACCTGTGAGTACCGTCGCGCCGCGGTGATTCACTTGTGCGACGCTTTGCAATTTCTCTTATTTGATTTTTCCGCAGTCGGTATCTTTTGAGCATGTAGTTAGTGGTCAAGGCTATAGGTCTGGCGTAGGCGTTCGTCTAACGTGTACGCAGTGTAGACACAGCGTAGAGGCTGTGCAAAGGCACACCTCCGAAAATAAATGATCTAGTCAACGCGACAGCATCAGGTACTCTGAATTTACGCAAAGTGTGAAGATATTGGTAAAAGACCTATTGCCCCAACTTAAACAAATTAGGTATGTTTCAATTTGCACATGTTATATATTTTGGCACCGTCAAGGGGACTTGCAAACGATTTTTATATAAGTAAATGAAAAATTGTAGCTGTCTTTTGTTACCTTTAACACAATTAATTTTGTAACAGCTTGACTTAAAAAGTAATTAGTAATTTAACTTCCAATTTAGCAAGAGAATTACTTTCTTAGCAAAACATTTTATCGTTAAAACGAAAAGAAAAAAATGCATAAGCCACCTTGAATAGGACGGGCGTACTAATTTCGTTTTAAATTCACAAAACGCGTCCCTGTCACAGTATTTTAATTAAACTTGAGTTTTATTTGTTAATTAATTCCTTGTTCTGCGAATTTTTGGGTTATAAGTTGGTTTTGGAGTTGACTTACGTATTACTGCTTGGGTTTGTGGGAATAAGGGCGTTTTTATTTTGCCATTGGGTTGGGCCATTAGCGTGGTTTCAGACTAGCGCAGTTTACGGCGCGAATAAGCTCGTACTGGTTTACGCGCGCAAAAATCGGACGCGCGCACACGCGTTCTTTTGTTTGTTCGCTCGAACCGGTGAGTTCTGTCAGTAGCAATATGTCAGTATCTCTCGCGGCTTCCGTTTGTGCGAAAATTTTCGTTTCACGGTTGTCTTATGAATAGTACTACAGCTTTAACTTTGTAATGATTATAGGTATAGCAAAGTTGAGGACTAATTGCTAGGGACTATCTTAGGAAAATATACGTTTCCATGTTTATTTTCAGTTTGTGACGGTAAAGTTGCTACATTTCGCCGTATCGTGTGAGCTAGCCTCTAGATTTATCGAACTTTTATATATCCGAAAGTTTCGAGACAGTTTGAATTATGTTTGGAATTGTAACTTTTCTTTCAGAGATAAATTGGCCTGGAAAACTTAAACCTACGTATTGATTTCTATAATGGTCTATAGCAATAGGTACCTCTTCCTGTAACCTGTAATGATCTACAAATGACGGTCGAAACCAACGGCTTCGCGAGCTTTCTACAGGCCGACCTCGGCAACCATAGCTTAAACTTGAAGATCAATTGTGTTATATACTAAAATAAATCTTCTTTTAATATTACCCTCCACCCATTATATTTTTTATCAAAACCTCTATTTTCTAACATACACAGTGTAAACGGACCCTTCACGAAGCCAACAACCAAGCATTTTGCACTAACTAACTCTACGCAAAAATTATTGCTGGAAAACGGGTGAAAAATTTTTGGGTGAAAAATCACGTTTTAAGGTAGGACCCAATGTAACGCACTCAAAACATTGTGCTGATAGACGCATTCAATAGTGCGGGGAATCGTGGAGGTATTAAAGTATATCATTAAAATCTTGTATTAAAAAAAAAAGCTGGAACTTTGACCCCCATTATCTCCGTAACTAGAAGGTTCCCAGGTATGGTAAAAAACAAAAAAAAATTATCGCAATGACGGGGAGAACAAGTGCCTTTTAGATTCGTTAATATTAATTTTTACTGCCATTATCGTAAATAATAAAATTTATATAAATATCTACAAAAATATTCCTATAAACTATCACACACAATGTCTTTCTCAAATTTGCCAAACGCATACTTTCTCTCTTCCATAATGTTACTTTTATGAGAAACTTTTCTTTTATATTACTTGTGACAAATGGGATCGTAAGCTAGGAGTTCCCTAATATTAATTGTATGGGGTGATGGGGGCGCAACAGATATCTGTTGCTAACGGGGTGGCTAGCATGATGAATTTTCCCTCGAGATTGGGAAGATGTAGACTTGATCGGTTAATTTTTTGCAAAAGGCAAATAATAAATTCGATTTTATTTTACTACTAATTTGTAAATAAATATTATAAAATAATTTTTTGGAACTACGAAAAAATATTTTGTATCAGCTGTTTTGACATGGAAAGAAAAATTCTAGTGCGAGCAGGGTTTGAACCTGCGACCTTCCGATACCCTGCTCGCACTAGAATTTTTATTTTCATGTCAAAACAGCTGTAGTTCCCTACGCAGGGTTTGCGTATAAAATATTAAAATATTTTGTATTTCTTGTGCTTTTATTATGGAGGATGTAATGCGCTAAGCAATATTGTTGAGTTAAGATATTCAAATGTCCGATAATAAAAACAAAATAGAAATATCTACTTATTTACATATCGGAAAGCAAGCTCAAGAACAGCATGCAAAGTATCAAATTTTCTAATACAAACCCACTTCCATATTCTGTTTTCATAAAAAGTCGTTGCGAAGAAAATTTCATTATTATAAGAAGCCACATTTTGTTCATTAATTCCCAAAAGTCATAAGCAAACTTTTTCAGACCATCGCTATGACGCAGCTGGGCAAAATTTTCTCCCCACTCTATTATTCAGATGTTAGCAAGTTATCGGGTAATTTGATTCGCATCGGGCATCCCCAGAGCGGTTGAGAGCCAGTGTTGAGCGAGAATCGCGCGCGAACACCCGCGTAGCTCTACGGCGTAGCGCTACGAACTCGCTGTGGCTACGAGATTTATTTTTTGTGCTACGATCTGAATGTGGTGAATGTTCCAGTTTTCTCTGACACATTTTTTTTTTAGTTTGATCTAGTGCAGTGAATGGATTTTAAAACTGACAGTTAAATACTTTTTAGTGCTGTTTGTCTTTTATGACAATATTATATCGAGTGTAGAAGTAATTTGGGCTATGTTTTATGTATTATTTTAGTACCGGTACATCTGTTTAAGAGATTTTTTAAGTACTTTTGTTGGTGAATGAAAACGTTCCTGGTAATTTTTCCATTTACTTTACTCTGCAAATACAGGTCGATAAACATTCTAAACAAAAAGCTCGCGTGTCGCTCAAGTTTATTAAATATTCCTTACATGCACGTCCGTTACCGTATATTGTAATCAAGTCATGGTAATAAATAGTAAATCCTTCCCATGAGTATGGCGAATATCCCATGAATATCCTATAAAAGCCTTAAATCAAAGTCACCAAGGTATTCGGAGACGGTAAAAGACATATAAAAATTCTCTAGTAGCGTCGTGCTTGGTAAAGAAATCTTCTTGCTGTCTTAAGGGTGTCGTAAAAGGGTAGGGAAGTACAGAAGAATTCTGCCTCACCTTAAATATCAACACTCTGTAGTAATCAATACGTTTCATAATGAGTTAATGTTAATTGAATTATTTAAAGAAAGGAAACAAAGAGTAGTGCATGAGTTTTATTTCTTGGTTTACTTTACATTATTACAGAATAAAAATAAACTTAGTGTTTACGGATTTATTAGGGTCAGCAGATTTTTTTAACATCACACATTTTATCTACAAAGGGTTAGCAGTGGTGTACCTAAGAGTACACCCTACAGTTTTTTTTTTAAACGAGTGAGACAATTTTGATTGGTTATTTCAGTCACTCTTTTTGGATCTATTAATTATAACATATCACATTAACTTGTGAAGACTCATCGCTTGATATCATCCTAGCCTAGCCTTTTCCTAACTATATTGGGGTCGGCTTCCAGTCTAACCGGTTACAGCGGAATACCAGTATTTTACATGAAGCGACTGCCTGTCTGACCTCCACAACCCAGTTAGTACTGGTTAATACGATACCCTTGGTAGGACTGGTTGTCAGGTTTTCGGGCCAATGACTACCTGTAACGTCTGTCAAAGGTCTACAATAGACCAATCGGAAGATAATATATTAAGTACAATTTGTATATGACCTGGCGCTGCAGCCAGGGTCAGAACCGTCTGGTTTAGTGCCTAAATTGTTATATTATTCCTGTAACTCCCACCTAAGCTTGTGGGCTTATCTTTTGAAGACGCCACTTTCTCGCTACAAAAGATATTGTCGGCTTTGTGAATGCATATCATTGAAGCGTAAAATTGTATTTGTCGATGTGTATGAAGATTGTCTGGTTCGATGGTAAGCAGGTTGGTAGGGAGTTTCTTGTGTAGTAATTCGTACTTACTAGTAAATTTTAGGATCATGCAGAGATATGAAAAAAAAGAGATATGGAATAAAAAAGCCGTTGGTCCCGGCTGTCATTTGTAGATCTTTGACAGTCGTTACAGGTTGTCAGTGGTCTGAAAGTCTGACAACCAGTCTTACCAATGCGTATCGTATTACGCAGTACTGGATTGTTAATTGGGTTGTGGTGGTCAGATAGGCAGTTGCTCCATGTTAAATACTGGTATTCAGCTGCATCCGGTTAGACTGGAAACCGACCCCAACAGGCATATTGGGAAAAGGCTAGGCAGATGATGATGGAAAGATATTCAGAATTTTTCATGTTCCCATAAAGTTCTTTTCCTTATGAGAGGATATTTATTATATGACCCTAATCATTCTGTAATAAGGGAGTAGGAAAGGGAATTGTATTTGTATAAACGTAGATGAACCGAAAGGAGTACCTATGAATGAATCGGAGCAGGTGGCAGGTGGTTTATCTCTTGTCTGTGCCCATTCCAATGAGCAAAAGGCATGAGTTTTCATAAATCTTCTCGAGATTCGTCAGCATCATTCTCTTGCATTTAATCCCAATTTATTTGGGATTGGCGAAGCATGTCTTCTTCTTCCATACCTTCTATTACTCGTCATCTCAGCAACCACCTTTTTTCTAGCCACATTATCCTTTACACAGTCCAACCATCGTTTCTTTGGTCCTCCTCGACTCTTACAGCTGTCCACAATGTACTCGAGAATTTTCGAAGCATTTTTGTACAAGTAAATTAACACGGAAGTTATAATCTCTTTATAACGCTTTTTAACAATTTATTCTATGTTAAAAACCTTGAGTTGATTAATCGTCGGTTTTGGCTACTATAGAAACTTCTACTTAGTGATAACCTTATTGAATCGACGTCTATTGAAGATAAATGTTATAGCATTTCACGAAAGTACCTACTACATTTTTCTCCCGTATCGATACCACTTGGATTTGTCAAGTGGACGAGGTTGTGAGACTAGACAAATTAACTATACTTCTAAACTTATATTATAAAGAAGTAACATTTGTTTGTAAGTTTGTATGTACGGGTTAATCTCCGGAACTGATAATCCAATTCTAAAAATTCTTTCACTGCTGACAGCTACATTATTCGTGGGAGCTATAGGCTATAATAAATGTTTAGAGATAAAGATAAAAAGATAATTGTATGTTTGGAGTAAATAAATAAATAATTTATATTTATATCATGCACGAACTATCACAATATTTGTGGACGAAGTCGCGGTCAATGTGCTAGTTAAAAATTTAGAGGTTGATTGTAGGAGTGCAAAATGCAGCTATCAAATAACTATAGCGGTTTATATTTAGAGGTTGATTGTAGGAGTGCAAAATGCAGCTATCAAATAACTATAGCGATTTATATTTAGAGGTTGATTGTAGGAGTGCAAAATGCAGCTATCAAATAACTATAGCGGTTTATATTTAGAGGTTGATTGTAGGAGTGCAAAATGCAGCTATCAAATAACTATAGCGGTTTATATTTAGAGGTTGATTGTAGGAGTGCAAAATGCAGCTATCAAATAACTATAGCGGTTTATATTTAGAGGTTGATTGTAGGAGTGCAAAATGCAGCTATCAAATAACTATAGCGGTTTATATTTAGAGGTTGATTGTAGGAGTGCAAAATGCAGCTATCAAATAACTATAGCGGTTTATATTTAGAGGTTGATTGTAGGAGTGCAAAATGCAGCTATCAAATAACTATAGCGGTTTATATTTAGAGATTGATTGTAGGAGTGCAAAATGCAGCTATCAAATAACTATAGCGGTTTATATTTAGAGGTTGATTGTAGGAGTGCAAAATGCAGCTATCAAATAACTTTAGCGGTTTATATTCTTATAGTGCTGAAAGAAAGATATTTTTAGTTTGCATTTGAAAAAATACAACTTTAAGGTGGAAGTGTAGCCCGCAAAATTCATTTCATTCATTTTTCTTACGTTTTTTTTGCAATTTGTAGGTCTGTGTCAAGATTCAAGATTCAAGATTCTTTATTTTGCATTAAATATGGTACATGATGGTCTTATAAAATAAAAGGTTTCACACATTTCACTGACTTCCTTCAGCATGCAAACTTAAAATTAAAATACCTAACACAATGTACTCTTGGTTTAGGTACCTAGTACTAGTTCAAAATTTCAGGTTTTATGTTAATTAAAATATGATTCGCCACCGTAACAAATATGGCTTTGCAGAGTTATAATCATTAAAACCATCAATATTACCCTCTAAGTTAATTTAATCCCATTAAATGACTTTTTCATGAAATAGTCATTATCATCACCATCATCATTTCAGCCGAAAGATGTCCACTGCTGGATATAGGCCTCCCCCAAGTGTCACCACATTGGCCGGGCCCGTGCGACTCGCATCCAGCGGATCCCTGCAATCTTCATCAGGAAATATTCATTAAAAGGATTCAATGACCTACAAATTGCAAAAAAAATAAGAAAATTTGAATTCCGCGGGCGCCTTGGCGCTTCCCCTTAAGTAGGTTTGTTAAATATAGGGCATACATAATAAATAGGTACTTGTAACACACTGTAGTCCATTTAAGTTATTACTTATTCATTAAATAATTGCGTGCAGAATGCATTTGTGTGTTTAAATATTAAACGCTCCACAGTATAATTAAAAGCATTTGTAATGGTAGATAGTAATCATATGTAGTTAGCCCAACTAGGGCGCTACAAAAAAAGGCTATTTTTTTATTGTGTTCACTGGTTGTCGGTCATCGTCGATTATTTCAAAATTGTTTTAATATAACATCAGTCAAACGCTCCCACGATACAGGAGAAATTCCAAATTCCACGTTTTTTTAAAAAAAAAATACCCACCGTTGATCCCGGGCCGGCTGTACTTGGTAGATTTTTTACAGTCGATATGGATAGTCGTAGCCTAACATCCGTATCTATAAACAAGACAAAGTGATAACTTGAGTAAAAGTTTTTAATTACGATACGATTTTTATTCTGTAGTTTAGTAAATGCTTAAAGTTAGAACTGTCAAAAGTTACAATTCTTAAGCTTTGCTTTCTTTGACGGTTCTTACTTCGTTCAAATTCTTGTCTATTACATAGAGAGCAGCGGTGGCCCAGTGGTGGAGATCCCGACTTAAGAGCAGTAAGTCGTGGGTTCGAACCCAGCCAGGCGCTTTACTTTGTGTAAGTTATTTCATCACCACTGCTCTCAAAACGGTGAAGGAAAACATCGTGAGGAAACCGGCATGTCCTAGAACCAAAAATTCGAAGACATGTGACATCTACCTACCCGCAATGGGCCCGCGTGGTGGATTATTATAGCACATTCCCTCTCATAGAGAGAAGGCCTGCGTCCCAGCAGTGGGAACATTAATAGGCTGATTATGCTACATAAAAATATTTGCATAAGTAATTACTTAAACTCAAGTTAATACTTTAACTTGAGATACAAGTGTGAAAGTCTTAGCAAGGTACCGTATTACTCTTTTATTTTAAATAAAATCAACATAGAAATATGAAAAAGAAAGGCATATATTTAATAAGTCAGGGAATCAAATTAGCGGCGGGGAGGTTCCCTTTTAATAAGCCAAAGCGACTTCGAAGTCATCCCTCCGGGCATCATACATAAGCCTTGTGAACTTAATACTTCTTGTGAGTAGAACTTAGTGTTATGTACACGCGAGTAACTAGCTGTACAGGGATTGTGAACATTTTAAAGTTACGTATTTGCTTGTCCAACTTGACACTTCTTCTGTCAGAGATGAGAAAGGTTTCCTTGTTGGTTGTATGGTCGCGAGGGCAACTACTAAGCATGAGATCCTGGGTTCAATTCCCAGGTTGAGCAAAGTTTTATTGGGAGTTTCCATCAGCAATTTTCTCTGTATAGTCTGGATCTGAGCCTGGTTGATGGCAACAGGCTCGCCCCTTATAACATGGGACTTAAAAATAACTAGCCAAATTTGAGTGTACCTTCGGGGATTACAAGGCGTGATGTTATGTTATGTTAAATTTTTAAGTGACCGTCTGAATTTGTTATTTCTGGATTTTTTTACCTGTTATTGGGAGCTCTTCTTATTACTTGGGGCATGATCATAATTGGCCAAATGTGGGTGTACTACACACCGGTTTTTAGTCCTTCGAGAATACAGGCATGTTTAAGCACACCTTTTTCTCATGTCACCACCACGATCCATGCATGCATACTCCTTTTGTATCATCTGGCCATACATGCAGTATACGGGGTGGAAGGGACACCGACGTGAACGGTTACCACGTATTCAGTACATCATTTTGAACCCCCTACATAGAAATATTTCATCAGTTATTAAAAAAAAAGACAACTGTTCCAAACATTTTGACCGTGTAGGTATTGCACTTTGGTAGGACACAGCTGTTTTTTTTTTAATAATCGATGACAATTTTCTAAATTTTCCATGCCACCCTGTATACTCTTTTTGTATCATCCACGTTCACACATCTGGCCATAAACGCAGTATATTTAATTTAAGCATGTTATGAACTTCTACGATTTTGTACGACACTGATGTGCCTAGTATTTGCCACCCGTGGCTTGTGAGTAATAAGTTCACCATCCCTGCCATTGAGCTTAAAGTAAGTTAAGCATCACTCGAACATTCAAGTTTTGATTAAAGTAGTATCCATTTGCGACTTAGCATCAGTTTAGAGCTTACACAGAAATGAAAGGTCGTGCGATAAAATGCTGATGTGTAGGCAGCATGTAATGTGGGTTACATTGTTGAATCTCTAGAGGAGACGAGTAAAATGTAGGGAGCTAAAAGTAGCTTTATATGAATTTGAAATACTTGAGATATTTGTGGGATAAGTGGGTTAGTCTGTCTGTTTTTTACTATTTCATGATCTGTTAATGTCAAAGAAACGATCGATGGACTGTGTAGAGGATGATATGGCAAGAAAGGAGGTGTCTGCTGAAATGACGAGTGGAATAGAGAATAGTTTTATAATAATAATAGAGAAGCATAGAAGAAAAAGACATGTTGCGTCGACCCCAAATAAATTGGGATAAGGGCAAGAGAATAATGTTCTTTTGCAGTCAAATAAAGACTCCATAATGGAGTAATTGATGAATCTGTGGGCCTAGGTGGCTCATTCCTTTGTTTGAGCAAAAGATCTTTGTATTGCAACATCACAGTTAAACCCTCATATTATTTTTGACCACCGATCACAACCACTCTTTTTTCATTCTGATGATGTATGAGCCTAAACGCCTAACATCAAATTTTAGCCCAAGCTTGGTGAGATATCGTTTAAAGGCTAAGATAATGTTTTCATGTTAAACGTTACCCTACAAACTTCTGAGCATGAGGTCCTCAGTTCGATTCCAGGTGTCAAAGTGTTATTGGTTGTTTCCTTCAGGAATTTCTCAGCAGCCATGGAGTCTGGTTTTGCACCCGGTTGATGGCAATAGGCTCGCCCCCTATTACATGGAACTTAAACATTACTGGTGAAATGTGGGTGTACAATTGTACACCTCTACCTAACCCTTCGGGGATTACAGGCGTGATTTTATGGTGTTATGTTACCCTCCAAAAACCCTTTTAAAAGTCTAACACAGACTAATCTCCAAACCTCTCTAAGAATAGGTCCCTATAGTTTAAATGGTACACACGAATTGGATTTGGTTGATTCAGTCGACCCTCGCAGGTGTCGCTTCTCCTTATGAATAAGTAAGACCATAGAGTAAGAGGAAAAGAAGCGATCCTCTTGTTCCGAGCACAGTTTCTGTTTTCGGATATGAAGGACGGTTTTGAGTAGAAAGGAGAAGGGGGCTTGAGTATCTGCCCCAAGACCCAATAGCAATGAGACATATACCTACCATTGAAAGAGTTTTGCCACAAACACGACTTTCGAAAATTTGCACACGACTTTTGAAAATTCGTAGTCCGTTTGTCGTTATTGACCTAAATAGGTGACTAATTGGGCACAGATTAAGATTTTCTTAGTAATCGATAGCAATAAGATAAACACTGTTGTTAAGAGCTTTTCAAGGAGAACACTTCGTCCTTAACAAAACTTTTGCTATTTCGTAGTTCGCAATGCAATTTTGCAATTCTTCACATTCGCCTTTAAACGGAAACTTAATACAAGATATGTGCCCTGCTGCGGGACTGTTCGTGCTGCGGGACTGTTCGTGCTGCGGGACTGTTCGAAAGAGACACCGTGGCCCTGGAACACAAAGGGCAAAGAAGGAACATGGATGGGTTTTAGTCAGTACAAGTCTGACACTCCCTTCCGCTCCGCCCAGAGTGGGAGGTGTCATTTGATGATTTCCGATCCGAAAATAAAAAAGGGTAACCTACAGGAACGTAAGAAAATATGAATTTCGCGGGCTACCCTGGCGTTTCCATCTTAAAACCAATAATCACTCAACCCAAACATAACGCAATTGACATCTGCAAAAAGAAGATAAGTGATACCACTTGATAAATGAACGCGCGAACCCGATTGTTAGGTAATGTGAAATCATCAAATGACCCCCCCGGTCATTTGATGATTTCACATCCAAAAAAAAAAAAAAAATATATGTGCCCTGACAGGATTTACTTTTGAGAAAATGGCGAACTCTCAAATAAAAATCATCCTTTATTTAACACCACTAGGGAATGAATTTTAAAAATCCTTGCTTAGTGTTGAAAGTTTTGCAAAATAGCGAATTTTTTGGAAAGAAGAGAGAGATGATGAGAGTTGTTGTTGTTGAGTTGAGTTCAGTTGTTGTTGAGTTGAGTTCATTTGTAGATCATCGATTCTGAATTGTGTATAATCTGTGTAACAACTAATATTCACCGGATATTGTAAGTTTCCTTTCTGTTCGGTTTTATTATTTTATCGCAAGACCCTTCGTAATACACGCTGACAGGAAAAAGACGGATAGGAATTTTGATTCGTGGATTAATCGTTCAATATCCTGAATTTTGTGACGTAATAAAATAATCTCGCTCGAAGACATCTTCGTTATTCATTTATTTTTATGAATTATTGATCTTGGTCCCGGTCTTTATTGAAAATCTTTGTCAATAATCAAGTAGGTTTTATGAAGTTTATCAATGAAACGGTAAAGCGTCTTTTATTTTTGATGGAAATTGATGTTCATTCGAAGCTTCCGGATTTGGTAGGTCTTCTTTCTTTTCGTGTGGTTAGTGCCTAACCTGCCCCCGTAGCATGACCACCGCAGACAAGGATTTCTTTGACGGAAGAATCGACAAAATGACAGATTGTGTCGACACAATGACAGATTTCTTTGCACTATCTGTCATTTTGTCGATTCTTCCATCAAAGAAATCCCTTTACGGTGCTCATGCTACGGGGGCTGGTCTCAGAGTTTTTATGCCGCCCACCATGTCTCTGACTTGCCTTTACATGCTGGCATGCTGGTTTTTTTCCTCACGATGTTTTTCAATGAAGCAAGCGATAATTATACAATACGCGCACATGAACCCGAAAGATCAGAGGTGCGTGTCTTGGGTTCGAACTCGAGACCTATGACTTGGCAGTCCGACGGTCACAAAACTAGGCATCTATCAGTGCTCTTTATTTGGTAGATAAGCAGTAAGCTATGGTATAAAGTGCACTAAAGAAGCTATTTATATAAGAGGCTAAAAGTCAGTTCCACTAAGGTCTGGTTTCCACAAAAGCGTAGACTAGCGGAGCGAAGAGGAGACACGTCTCCACACTGCTTCACTCGTCTGGACTTTGGTTAAAAGACTTGGTTTGGGCCTAACTACCTTGACTGTCTGACTGAATACATTTTGTCACAGCTTGAGCTAAAACTAACAAAAGACATCTACAAACGAACTTGCAATCACATTGGATTGCAAGTTCGTTTGTAGATGTCTGTAACGAACTTGTACTTCCCATTAAAAGTTATAGTTATTTTGACAGCCTAGATGTTATTTATTTCTCAAGTGTCTTCCGATTGGTGCCGACTAACTTTTTATCGATATCGCTTCAAACTTTGTCCACTTCTGAAGAAAAAGGAGTTTTTAAAACTAAATAAACACCTGTTTTCTTATTAAGAGGCTCCCCTCTGGACTGCGATTTCTCAATACAAATTTTGACGTTGCGTATTCCATTTTTTTCTTCCTGAATAATGCCTCTAGAGCTATCACTTTCATAAGAACAAGGACTAGTGTAGACACGTCCCTGTCATTTTCTTTTTCTCAGCAACTAATAAGTAAAGAAAGTATGACCTATTAGTTTTTATAGGTACGCACGACGGCCAATCAAGTTATACAAAACCAGTTTATGAGGATCTATCATTGTATAGGAAATCTATACAAAGCGAGGCCATATTATTATTATTTTATATTTTCCGGAAATGTACAGCTTCATGTGCCGCCGTGTGTACCTAATCATACTCTTTCTTAAAATTTTAACTTCAAAAATAATTGAATCGGCTCAGTTTTTGATTTCGATTTTCATTGAAATTTGAATAATGCTGTTTCTCACTTACACTGAAAATCTTGTCCTCTCTTCTCAATGTAAAGACGCCAGCATATCAACTTACCCAAAACTGTAAAATATTCCCAATCAAACTTGAACCTAATGCTTTAGCGATAAAGTTGAAAATCTATTAATGAAATTTGACAGATTGTAGTACCTAAACTTTTTTGCTGGCCTTAATCTTAATTAGGTTGAGCAAAAAAAGGTGTTAATGATTTAAATCTTGCTTCTGCCTAACCATTCGAAAAATGCAGTTGTAAAGTTATGTTACGTTAGTTATAGCGTGATTAACACTAAGTCTATAATTGTCTTAATTATTAATTACTAAAACAACCGCGCCATCAGAGATATAGGACGCGATTGTACTAATTGAAACTTGGTCGATTAAGCTAACTACGATTATAGGATAACACCTGCACGCAATCTAATTCGATGTCCGATGTTTGAATCGATTTTAATCAACAATATAATCGATTCTAACCAACAATTGCAATCGGTTTGACACGCTGACTGAGCTGTGGCCCTTGGGATATGTTTAAATTAGTATCGGTGTTGCAACGGCAAAACAAACCGTGGATTAACATTGCCATTCTATACATATTACTGAATGTTTTTTTTTTTTAAACATTCAAAATATATTGGCTAAATAATAACAGTCGCACGGGTGGATCTTCTAGGTGAAGCAACCACCAACCAAGGTCGGTAGTCATGTATAGGCGACCATCCATTCTACTTGGTAAGACTGGTTGTTAGACTTTGGACTACCTGTAACGACTGTCAAAGATGAGACACGGAGAAAACTCTGTATTTAAATACAGAGTTTTCTCCGTGCGTACGACTGTCAAAGATGAGGCACGGAGAAAACTCTGTATTTAAATACAGAGTTTCTCCGTGCCTCATCTTTGACAGTCGTTACAGGTAGTCCAAAGTCTAACAACCAGTCTTAACAAGTAGTATCGTGTTTACTAACTGGGCTGTGGAGGTCAGATAAGCATCGCTTCATGTAAAATACTGGTATTCAGCTACCTCCATTGGAAGGCGACCCCAATATACATACATAGTTGAGAAAAGCCAGGCAGATGATATTTGTATTGTACATAAATCTTGGAAGTTTACTTATCCATACTAATATTATAAAGCTGAAGAGTTTGTTTTTTTGGTTGAACGCGCTAATCTCAGGAACTACTGGTTCGATTTGAAAAATTATTTTAGTGTTGGATAGCCCATTTATCGAGGAATGTTATAGGTTATACAACTTCAAGCGGACGAAGATCGCGGGCAACCACTAGTATCTTATAAGGGTGGTCTGCATCAGAGAGTGGAGTTCACGTGGCTGAGTTATGGGCTAAACATAACATTTGAAATTTTTGCCATCGACATGCTAAGTAGAAGATATGCGTGTGTAAATGCGTGAGAAAATTCCATGGCTATTTACTAATAAATATTCTATGAATCGGATGTTTCTTGATCGGCCCTTTTGCGATTCGGTAATTCTATCATATCGCCAAATAAATTAAATCTATCACTTTACAATACTAAAAATGATACGAAGAACTTACAAATATATTTCGTCTGTTATTAATAGAAAGGATCCCGGGATATCGCAGAGAAAGGCAAGTCTTTTGGACCTTAAAAAGGTATCGGTAGTGTCCCCGCGTGTGAAATCAATTCCTGGAGACAAAGGCTCAGCACTTTCTCAAATTTTTTTGCAAAGAAAGTAAATGTATTTTGTGCTACTATTATTCCACGGTAGCACAATCGTTTTTACTCAAACATATATATTTCTTGTTCGAAGTACCTTTATTATATTTTTATGTAATATCATAAGTTATAATTTTAATATATTGGTTTGAAGGTTACATTTAGATACTAATTATTAAAAAATAGGCAGGTATGAGTTTACTACCTAAAAAGTCTTGATAACCAAAGGTATATTATGCACAATCATACAATCGATAACCAATGAAAATTTGTTACAGCTTAGACCGTAGTTAATTTTTACCTACCTACGTGTGATGGGTATACTTTTCCAGATACTTACTGACTAAAATCACGCCGTGCCCCTCCTACCTCAGTACGGGGACACATTTGCAATTACAAATGTGTCCCCGTACTGAGGCAAATTCACGATCACCCCAGCTCTGACGGTTTGCTAGCACTAACCTCATCTCTGGTAAAGGGTAGGAGTGAGCTGCTCCTCGTCCTGTCATTGTCGCGGAAACGCCAAGCGAATAATGGGTATACGTACTCAAACTCAAACTCAAACTCAAACTCATCATCTGCCTAGGCAGTTGATGAGTTATCTTGTCCTTTTTCTCAACTATGTTGGGATCGGCTTCCAGTCTAACCGGATGCAGTTGAATACCAGTATTTTACATGGAGCGACTGCCTATCTGACCTCCACAGCCCAGTTAGTACTGGGTAACACGATAAGTAAGACTGGTAAGACTGGTTGTCAGACTTTTTGGCCACTGACTACCTAACGACTGTCAAAGATCTACAAATGACAGCCGGGACCAACGGTTTAACGTGCTTTCCGAGGCACGGAGGAAACTCGGTTTGTAATGGGTGATCACCCATCCACAGACCAACCTAGGCAAGCAGGCTTAACCTAAAGATCGACCCGAGCGGCTGTTATTATCAAACTCAACATAACTCAACCCATTTATTTCAATTAGACCATAACAAGCACTTTCGAATGTCATAAAAACAAAGAAGGCGAAGCTACAGTCCCAGACACAAGGTGTAATAACTTGTGAAAGTACTGTAGTTGCCCATTCCAAAGCGTAGATCTCTATGGAGAAGAATGGGCAAGAAACTCACAATAGACACTCTTTTCAATCAAAATATTTTTACAAGATCTTGGTTACATCATTCATGTTGAGATAATACTAGGTTTGTTTTTGTAGTTTGTTTGTACTTTGTTTTTCTTGGAACATATCATTTTACCTTATCTAAAACCGCGAACCCTTAAAAGAGATGGTTTATTTCCTCTTTATGATAACACATCACTGTTATCAATCCATCTTTGTCCGCAAGGATAATGTTGGAAAAACCGCTTCGAAAGCGATCGAGTAATGAGTAGAAAAATAAAAAGGGTAATAGGGTAAAATAGGGTATGCGCATGTCAAAGTGTCATTATTGTTTACTAGAGCTTTTTCATGTATATTTCCTAAACAGGTTTTTTCCACAGTTAGTTGTAATGATTATTATGATTTCTCATAACAAAATAGATTCGAGCGTGATAATGAATATTTAAACATTCATTGCGGTGTGTGATGATGGAAACATTTTGTCGGTAAATTGGAAAATGGTAATACTTTTTGTTTTAAATAAAAATTAAAAATCATTTATTTCAAACAAGTCTATAGGCAAGGCAAGGTAAAAGCAAGGAAAGGTAAAGTAACAAGAATTTTGCTTATAACTAATGTTAGAAATTAAAAGAAGAAACTAGACACCGTCTACCCCTGCACAGTAGGCTCATCGGTCTCGCAACACATGGAGTTCAGTGAACTTACTGAACAGAACAGTATACGTTCTCTCGCCTATCATCCTGAGGACGCTATTCGGGCTCCCCCGTACTCGTCGCACCACCGATATTTTGCTACCTGATTTTCAATCTAATTTATTGGTTAAGTTTTAATATTCCTGGAAACGTTTCAATACAAAATTGTAAATAGCTTTTTCTGAGAACTTGTCCATGCGGAATTGCGGATATCGATTAACAAAATTAATATTTCTTTTATTTAACGTCTGCTACCGTAGCTGCTATTGTAGTTGTTTCGAAAATCTTTCTGTGAGTAGCGTACTTTCGACACCCTCTCAGAAACATAAGAAACATGCCTTTATTGAATTTTACACAGAGATATTTTAGCGTTGAATTGCCATTGATTTTATGGGCGTTGACTGCCTCTTTGGTCTAGTAGCCGCGCGACTGCTGAGCATGAGCTCCTGGGTTCGATTCCCAGGTCGGGAAAAATGTTATTGAGTAGCAGAAATTTCTCAGTAGCAGCCACGGAGTCTGGATTTGTGCCCGGTTGATGGCAATAGGCTCGCCTTCTATTACATGGAACTTAAACATAACTGGCGAAATGTGAGTGTCCTATTAGGTACACCTCTGCCTTACCCTACGGGGATTACAGGCGTGATGTTATGTTATGTTTAATCTTGCACAAGTCATACCCTCCTTTTTATCCAGTAGATTGTGAAATTATAATAGGACTATAATTATATCTATGTTTTATCTCAACGTGAATGATGTAACCAAGATCTTGTGTGTCCATGGAGTTTCTTGCCCATTCTTCTCCATAGAGATCTACGCTTTGGAATGGGAAACTACAGTGCTTTCACAAGTTATTATGCCTTGTGTCTGGGACTGTAGCTTCGCCTTCTTTGGTTTTCTGACATTCAAAAGTGCCTGTTATGGTTTAATTTAAAATAAATTATTTGAATTTGATTATAATCTGTACACTGTTGTAAAGTTAATGTTTAATATATTTTTTATTACAGTTCTTTCTTTCGGCCGTGTTCTAAGTCCTATTTAATTCCATCAGCCTAACAAAGTCGGCGACGTTAGATAAAGCTTAGACAAGGCACCGTATTACTGCTCCACTTAATCCAATAAGATTAAGTTCAGTTCGTCCAACTTCTCCGATTACTATTCAATTGGAAATCGGTACAAGGGAAAAAACTCGGTATTCGTTCACAGACGACAAATATGGGTAATCCTGGACGAATGGACGACTTATCTTTGTTACGGTTTAGTGATAAAGGGACGAAAGCGAATATGTTTGGCGTAGGTACCTTATTTTTATATGATAGTAATATGTTAGGTGTTAAACATTTGGTGTTATATTCAACCAGTGATATTTGGGTCATCATCATCTGCCTGGCCCTTTCCCGGCTTCCAGTCTAACCGGATGCAGATAAGTACCAATATTTTACATGGAGCGACTGCCTATCTGACCTTCACAACCCAGTTGGGTCGACTGGGTCACCCCCCCCCCCCCTCCCCTTAGTAAGACTGGTTGTCAGACTTTTTGGGCCACTGACTTCCTAACGACTGTCAAAGATCTACAAATGACACCCAGGACCAACAGCTCAACGTGCTTTCCGAGGCACGGAGGAAACTCGGTATGTAATGGTCACCCATCCACAGACCAACCTAGCCAAGGACGGCTTAACTTAAAGATCGATCCGAGCGGCTGTATTTATTTAGCCACGAGCTCCTCTATTATATTTGATATTTAGGTATAAACTCAAATAACACTAATATACTAGCATTTCACGCGCGACTTTGTCCGTAAAAATGTGATAGCTCAGCTAATATGCATGATATAACTATAATTTATAGCCTATAACATCCATGAATAATGTAGCTTTCTGCCAGTGAAAAAATTTTTAGAATTGGATTATTAGTTCCGGAGATTAACCCCTTCATAAAAACTTACATACAAATACCTCTTTATAATATCAGTACAGATAGTATAATGAACAGCAGAATTTATTTTGAGGGTATTTTTACAAGAGGTGTCCAAAAGAACTCTATCTTATAACTTAAAATAAAATAGAATGAAAGGTTTACTGATTTGATTAGGTACGCTGATGGTACTGTAAAAGGTATTTCCACTTTTCTTACTAACTCATCTTTTAAACCAATTTCTTTGAGGTTGGACTTTGATTCGATAAATTCTTTTAGGCCTAAGTACTAACCTATTGGGTTAAATAGCTGAACCTTTAAATCAAGGACCAATGACTAGCTAGGTATGCATTTTTCAATTAGTGAAAATACCGATAAAAAATCGTAAAAATAAAGGGTGTAAATAGACCCTTAACGAAGCCGAAAGGCACTTGTTCTACCTTTCATTGCGATCATTTTTTTCTTCGGGACTATACCTGGGAACTTTCTAGTTACGGAGATATTGGGGGTCAAAGTTTCAACTTTTTCACAAGTTTTTTTTAAATTACTTTAAATACTTCCATGAGCCCTGTACTATTCAATGCATCCATCAGCATAATGTTTTGAGTGGGTTAAGTTTCACTTAGGAGGAGCTCGTAGCTAAGTAATAACAGCCGCTCGGATCGATATTTAGGTTAAGCCGCGCTTGCCTAGGTTGGTCTGTGGATGGGTGACCACCCATTACATACCGAGTTTCCTCCGTGCCTCGGAAAGCACGTTGAGCCGTTGGTCCCGGGTGTCATTTGTAGATCTTTGACAGTCGTTATAGATTGTCAGTGGCCCAAAAAGTCTGACAACCAGTCTTACCAAGGGGTATCGTATTAGCCAGTACTAACTGGGTTGTGGAGGTCAGATAGGCAGTCGCTCCATGTAAAATACTGGTATTCAGCTGCATCCGGTTAGACTGGAAGCCGACCCCAACATAGTTGGGAAAAGGCTAGGCAGATGATGATGGGTTAAGTTTCACTAAGTTTTACCGTAAAACGTGATTTTTGATCCCAAAAAAAAGTCATTTCTCAGCAATAATTTTTGCGTAGGATTACTTAGTTTCTTGTACATAATACTTAGTTAACGGCTTCGTGAAGTGTCCGTTTACAACCTGTATAATCCAAAAAAAACAAAAATAAAATTCCTATTTGTTTTCCTGAAAAGCTTTTGGACGCCAAACAAAATAAGAAGCGTAAATAATTCATAAGTTTTTAATGAAAAGCGATAAGGTATCAGTTAAATGCCCTAAGCCGTGATAAGAGATAACAATGGAGCCGACGACTTTTTAATTATTTCGGTGGCTTTTTCGTACTTTTTTTTTAGGTATATGTACGGTACCTACCTAGATTTATTTTGTGATTAAAATGTGTCATACGATTTCATAGGAATCTTTTTTAGGAATTTTTATTTTACACGTGTTTCTCTATTCATCTTTCTACTTTGATACATGATTTGACCATTACCTACAAGTAATTGCAAGTATTTCAAAAGCTCTTTGACATCCGAGTTAGTTTCGGTGTTTTTTCTCAGAGTAGTCGGCAAGGAGACACTAAACCTGACGCGTAAAAGTTATTTTTAGTATCCAATTTACAGACCATCATTTTTCATAGGTTTTTGTCATTTTACTCAGACAATCACGTCTGTTATCATGTGTTTGGCGATCTGGGGGCCTAAAATGGCCGATTTAGCAGAATCATAATAGTTACTGTTACTCCCTTTCTATGTTGACAAGACTTGTACCCGAAGCGATTGCCATTGGCAACATTTAACGTTGAATGCTAATTCTGAATAAATACAGGGTGTAAACGGACCGAAACGACTTTTTTTTTTGGGGTGAAAATCACCTTATACGGTAAAACACTCAAACAATTGTGCTGATAGATGCTTTGGATAGTAAACAGGTCATTGATTGATTAAATTTATAACTTTAATAACTAGTATTTAAAAAAAAAACTCTTGAAAAAATCGGAACTTTGACCTCAAATATCTCCGCAACTAGAAGGTTCCCAGGTATGGCCCAGAACAAAAAAAATAACCGCAATGACGGGGAGAACAAGTGCCTTTCGGCTTCGTTAAGGGTCTTTTTACACCCTTTAGATAGGTAGGCACCTAAGCCAGAAATTGGTTGTAAGTAACATAAGACACGGTATATACATCACCAACTCACTAAACCCCGCCATACATATTCCTTCTATATTCTTTCGCATCGTTCGGTCGGAAGGAACGGGCAGAGTCTGACATCTAAGTTAAGATTGCCTACAGAATTTATTACAGACACCTTTTGTCTCCTTTTGAGGGCCGTCGATATTGCTCTTGTAATATAGTGATTTAGAACTAGGCTACCCTTATGTTTAAGGGAATATTAACGGTTGAGTATATTTTATTTGTATTAAGGATTTTCTAGTAAAGGATTTTGAGTAAGGTTCGTGGGTGGTATTCGTTTGTTAATATGGATGCTGTATTGTATCTCACAGAAGCCGTTTTAAAATAAATTAAGCCATAAATTTGCTGGCTACAAAGTAAGTAGTCATAGAGTTCCTTAAATAAACCAGGTACGGATTATTTGCAACATAACATGCAACGAAACACGCAATACAAAGTAGTACTGATGTTCTTTATTTGTGGAAGAGAAATAAATAATTTTTAATTTTTTATAATAATGCAAAATTTTTCTGAAGCCCGGTTGCACATAACGTACGCGCAGTTGTTGCATTGCATCTATTGTTACAAATAATCTGTACCCGGCTTTGAGGAGCTCGTGGCTAAGTAATAACGGCCGCTCGGGTCAATCTTAGGTTAAGCCGTGCTTGCCTAGGTTGGTCTGTGACCCATTACATACCGAGTTTCCTCTGTGCCTCGGAAAGCACGTTAAGCCGTTGGTTCCGGCTGTCATTTGTAGATCTTTGACAGTCGTTAGGTAGTCAGTGGCCCAAAAAGTCTGATAACCAGTCTTACCAAGGGGTATCGTATTACCCAGTACTGACTGGGTTGTGGAGGTCAGATAGGCAGTCGCTCCATGTAAAATACTGGTATTTAGCTGCATCTGGTTAGACTGGAAGCCGACCTCAACACAGTTGGGAAAAGGCTAGGCAGATGATGAATCTGTACCCAGCTTTATGATAGGTCCGGGAATGTTGTATTACGAATGATTTTGTTCCTTATCCTTTCACTCTCGGTATGCAAAAGGAATTGGCAGTGTCTGTTTAGTTTGTCCGTCTATATGCCTTATAAAGGTCTTGTGATTATTTCCCTTTGTGGTGATTGCCTCGTTGGTCTAGTGAGCATGAGGTCCTGAGTTCGATTCCCAGGTCGGGCCATGTGTTATTACATGAGACTTAAACATAATTGGCAAAATGTGGGTGTACTATTACATAATCCAATGACTTATTCTAAAAGCTTTATGACATTGAAATCTAGAATATTTTCGTTTTGTCTGCCCAGAATAAATCCAATATTTGTAACTAAAACTTCGATATCACAGCATTGATGGACAGTTCGTTTAGCTTTGAGCGCTCGATACCAAAACAGTATGCGCTCTGCAAATGTAGGTTATACCTACCGAAGTATTGAGTGATTGATATGTTACATAAATGATATCTATACAAATAAATAAAATTGAAGTGTCTGTTTGTTTCCTCATTCCTCCGAATCACATGTCGATTACTACACAAATTTTAGGTCACCGGAACCACTTTCAGTTGTCCTCCATGTTTTATTGTATGACTTGACAAAAAGTATTAAACTGCTCTTTTTTCCCGGCTGGTCTAAAAAGCATACGGTTATCATATATATTTCACCAGCCGAAGTTTTATACCGGCCCGGTCCTCAAATCCGATAAAAAATGGTTGGAAAAGGAAATCGAAAAAACTAATCTCAAACTATTTCGAAGAGACTCATCTGTTGGGAAATATGATAATTGCGGGTAGTAGGTACGATTCCTTACATACAGGATGTTCTTAAAAATATACGATCACGTATAAAGTGAAGTTATATTGCTGAGATGAGCGATATTTTGTGGATATGGAATAGAAAAATATCATTAAATTCCTAAAAAAAATGTCTCTTTGTATAAGTTCATAGCGGGGTAGAGCTTTTCTCACGTTCTATTTATGTGACTGTACAGGGTGTAGTTAAACTAATACGATCATGAATAAAAATTAATTTAAAACGTTGTTGTTACATTACACGTTTTGACTGTGGGCGATATTTTGAATTTGAAAAATATTACATTTTCTATTTTATTTGTAGCATTTTTACAAAATAGGTTGTTAGAATTTATTTCCTAAAAAAACAATAGCCTTAAGCCACTGCTAAGTGAAAAAGGTTTTCTCTTAGTGTTTTGTTTATTTTTGTGTTGTTTTTTTAAAGGCTTTACGGTTGTTGGTTTATCAAAAAATATTATAATATTGCTGTACCAGCTCACGATCAACAATTAAATAGGTACTGTCTACGCATTAATTAAAACTTTCTGAAATTGCAATTAAGCTAACTAATTAAATTTTTAAACTCCATTAAAAATAATCGAACGCAGATTAACGTAAAATTGAAAACGAGCGTCAACTTATGCGGTCGGTTCTTGGTACTTTTTTAAAATACTAAAAGTCTTTGGTTTTAAAAGTAAAATTAAAAAATAAATGAAAATAGTCTAGAAGCTTCTATTGGAAAGTTCCAAGAATTCGAAACCGAATATAAAGTTCTGGGAAGAATTCTTATGAATATTTTCGTATTCAATGAAAACGAAATGTACTCAAAGAATGTTTAATATTGTAAAGGTATTTGGTGAATTTAAATTCAAGTCCCTTTACGACCCTATATGCTTCGATAGGACCTATCTAAGATGTTTTTCATACCTCAAGTCGTTTACCGCTAAGGTTGTAGATAGTAACAAAACTACACGTGGTCGTTGACCCCAAAAAACATCTTTTGTTAGGGTTCCGTACCTCAGTCGGCAAAAACGGAACCCTTAAAGGAACACTTTGTTGTCCGTCTGTCTGTCTGTCAAGACCCTGTCTCGGGAACGCGTGGAGCAGTTAATATCAAATACTCAAGTCTGCTATCCTTTAGAGCTGTGAAAAAATCAAACTTATAAGTCAACGCGATCAAAAGATATGACCGTTTATGTCGTATATTTTGCGATTTCACAAGGGAATCAAAACCTACAGGGTACTTTCCGTTGCCCTAGAATCATGAAATTTGGCAAGAAGGAATGTCTTACAGCACATATAAAGAAAAAAATGAAAACCGTAAATTATGTAGTTTAATAACAAAATACCTACAAATTTATTCGAAACCCTCGGTGTGCGAGTTCAACTCGCACTTGTTTTTTGTTTTATCTTGTTTAGTAGATGCCGAAATCCATCACGAGTGCAGTTTTGCTGGCTAATTTAATTTGATTTTTAATTTTATGTATATATCAGATAAAACAGTCAAACATTACGCAAAGCCTGAAATTCAAAGTGTCCCATTTAAATCAAGTTTGAAAGCCTCTTAAAATCACGTAAATAAACAAAAAAACAAGCAAACAAGTTCAAGTACAAGAAAAAACAAAAAAAAAAGTCTCATTTAATAACATAAATCAACGTAAATACGCAAGAAACACGATAGATAACGCCATTACCAAAACGTCCCGTTTTCTTTCATACGCATTTGCAAGTTTATTTTCCCCGTCTTGCCGTCGCTTCTTATTTTCATTATATTTCTTCAAGATGTCAAGTCATGACCAAGATTTAATATAGCCACAGTCTATAAATATCGAACAAATGTACAGTATGTCGAAATACACTTGAACGTACGATAGACGGGAGAACGCGAACAAAATTAAAAATTGTTCGTATACTTGCAAACGCCAAGTGGTTGCTATCAATACAAGAGGAAGAAAAACGAAAGAGATCAGAGATGTGTCAAACTTGGTAATTATAACTTGAACCAAGTTATCTAGGCAGGCGGGAAAACACAGAACTAAAATAAATGTACCAAGTTTGACACATCGATGCAAATTTTCTTGACAAGCAACGCCACCTTAAACTGCACACTTAAAGTTGTCATACTTGTACGTTATTATGGCACTTGAATGACATTGTTGACAATGTCATTCAAGTGGAGTTGGTTTACATTTGTGAAATTATCTGTGATTGAACTTTTACTGACATATTTAGAAAAAGGATTAGGGTTCCGTATAAAAAATTAAAACCCATGAAATTGCTAACAAAATCTGATTTAAATAGGGAAGTAATATTTTTGTAATAACTTCACGCGGACGAACATGCGTGGGCAACAGCTACTATGTACTAAATATCTTTGTGTAGACCAGATCAATGTGTTTCCTCAACTCCGTCGTAACACTTCTGAGCTCGCACTTAGAGTTTATTTTATTATTCGAAGCCATTATCGTTGAACTGGAGTGCTAACAGTCAGTACTAAAAACACAAAGTAGCTTCTTAAAGCTTTATTTAAGAGAAAACATAACCCTAAAAGATTTGGATTGGCGCCAAAATAGCTGCAACACACGTACGTACAGTTAATTGTCCATTTGTACTATTTCAGCACAAAATATACAATACAAATAGTTACGTGTTTTTTTTTTTAATATTCACCGATACTGCGAACTACAAACTTTACGAACAAACCGTAGGTAATTATTTTTTGCAACACATGACAATCAAAGCGGACGTCAAAGGGTGCACTGCTCTTTTTTTCTCTGTGGCAACTTTTTCACAGAAAATCAAAATGGCACCCGGTATTTGCTGTGGGCCGATGTTTTGTTGGGTTAGTGGGCAATGAACGAGAGCCACTGGGGAAATCTAACAGTTTAACAGGAACAGGTGGCAAACTTGTCGATAATTTCATTTTCCGAGGTAAATATTGTGAGTAGGAAACTTGATCAGTTCTTTTGAACAGGAATTGAAAGGGTAGAACGAGGGTTGAAAAAATAATGCGATGAGTAGGATGGCTAATCTAAAAAAAACTGCTTTTAAACATTGACTGTAAATTATTTCGATAGCATACAGTACCTGAGGATGAAAGCCTGTTTATTGTCTCTATGATCCAAAATAGAAAACCGTTAAGCTGTTGGTCCCGGCTAAGGTAAAGGAAGTCAGTTCCTCGGAAGTCTGAAAACTAGTATTACCAAAGCGTATTACCCAGTACTAGTTCGGTTGTGCAGGTCAAATAGACAGACGCTCCGTGAAAACTTCTGGTATTCAGCTGCATCCGGTTAGACTGAAAGCCGACGCCAACATAGTTAGGAAAAGGCTAGGCAGATGATGATGATAATAATGGTCAATGAATGAATGAATGATCGAAAGCACAGAATACCTGAGGATGAAAGACTTTTATTGTCACTATGGTCCAAAATAGAAAACAATTGTCTCTGCTATGAAAATAACTACGCCATTACAAATTAATTTCGAGGACATTTTCTATATCAAAATCCAGGAAGCATTAACAGATTTTCCAAATGCCAGTTAATGAGAGAACCATTTAAAATAATATGATAATTCACAGTTTCAAGAGATCTTGCACTCCATTTTGAATGCCAACAATAATGGAATGGATTTAATTTCGCTTTCAAACTCATTCATCGACTTCAATTTCCGTCTTTTAAAAAATTTAAAGTCCTCTTCCGCTGCCAAATGCGTAATGAACTTCCGGAAGATGGCCGTTTACTTTGAATAGATAAATTGACCTTTCGGAATACTTACAATGAGAATTTATTTTTCATACAGGTTTACGGAGAAGTTGATATTTAAGTTTTCTTATTTTCCGGTGTCTGGGGTCCTCAGAAATACTTAAAATACAGTTATTGATTCGACAAAGTTTACTGTTTTAAAGTTTAAGTGGGGTTTTTACCCGACTACTGCCAAGCCACAAGGAAGGGTTATGATTTTAACAGTCTATGTATGTATTTATGTAGTCCATCCATCGTTCCTTTGGTCTTCCTCTACTCTTATCCACATTGATACTCAACACTTTCCTCACGACATTTTCGACTAATGCTCTAGGTATTGTTTATTTAATTGATTTATCAGTAACACTTACCACGATGTCGTCGGCCGAATTGCAAAAAAAGCCTTCTTCAAATCCAGACCTTTTTTAGGCTTGCCCAAATCTAATGATTGGAACTACGACAACAAAGTTAGCACTAATAGTCTTACAGTGTACTCTCTAGGGGACCCAACTTGGCTGACCCCTCACATCTCAATCATTCCTGTTCAATGTTACAAATTAGACAGGTCAAGTTATAATGGTTTGTCAGTTGCTAAGGATTTTCGGAGATCTTTACCATTAGTTGTATTGTTTGTGTTGTCAAAACAATGTTCTTTGAAGTGTTGTACGGCTCTATTAATAGTGGTTGTACCCAATATCTATTAAGGCTTAAAAAATTTGAATTGTAATACAATTAAAATTATTGTATGACCTAATGTAGCGTACAATTTATGTGAGAAACGCGCGAAATTAAAATACCCGTTTCACATATAATATTACAAGAATCCCTCAAAACCCGTTCTGTGTGACAGTCGGAACAGCTAGATTAGATACGTCTTTTCTATCGGAACAAATTCTGTAGGAAATCTAGACAAGGGCCATTCTCAGCCATAGATCAATTTCCTTAATTATTGCGTTTGCCCTTCGAGATGGTTCCTATAATAATCATGCGGGTCAATGAACTTGAGTTTCCACCCTAGCTAATTTTAGCACTTTAATTATTAAAGCTGTTAATTACTTTACTAAGTAAGAATTAATATCTTGATAATAGCTGAACTTATTATTATTTGACGTCACAATTTTTAATTAAAACAGTCTTTTGTTAAGTCAAATGGGTTTGTATTTTTAAACCCGGTTTTTAGTTGAATTTTAAATAAGTTCTCAGTAGGCACTGTAATACCCGATGCCTTCACGTAATACCTGGGTTAATAAAGGGCGTATTTGATATTAAATATACTTTGGATTGTTATATATCTAACAAGTAAAAATACTTTTTTACACCACGGCTGTCAGCTAAACTGTTTATTTCGTCATAATTATGAACGAAAGGCATTTGCATGTGGCGGAGATGAGAATGCTAAGGGGGATGTGTGGTGTTACGCGAATGGATAAAATAAGAAATGAGTATATAAGAGGAAGTCTGAAAGTGGCGCCGGTGACTGAAAAGTTGTGTGGTAATCGGTTGTCGTGGTATGGGCATGTGATGCGGAGGAATGAGGAAAATGGTGTGAGGAAAGTTTTGAGTATGAATGTGGATGGGTATACGAGTAGAGGAAGACCAAAGAAACGATGGATGGACTGTGTAAAGAATGATATGGCAAGGAAGGAGGTGTCTGGCGAGATGACGAGTAATAGAGAAGTATGGAAGAAGAAGACATGCTGCGCCGACACCAAATAAATTGGGATAAGGGCAAGACAATGATGATATGCTTTTAACTTAAATATTCGCAGAGGTCGATAGGCAAAAGCCATACACACAAAACCTCTACAGAACTTGCTTACTAGAATCTAGGTATCCTATTTAAGTAAAAATGTTTTTCTTGTACCTACTTTTTGTTACGAGTTTTTATTCCGGATCCCGTGGGACAATTATCAAAGTTCACGCAGGCGAAGCCGCCGGCATAAGCTAGTTTACCAAAACTTTGACTGGGTTACACTCCTAACAGTATGATGGCTACTTTAAACGAATCCACGAAATCATTAGGGAATTTCCCAACATTGGTGACCATTAATTTCATTGGTAGCTGGATCTGTACAGAATGACCCAATTAAAACTTGTGTGAGAACCGACCAATGTTTGCGGAAATAAAGTTTTTGGTACACAGAGAGTTCAATGCGAGAATATTCAAAAGCTATGATTTGCCTTTTTTTTTAATTTCATTTGTCTTCTCTGCAAAGTATTCTCCAGCCTGTAATCTACTTAATTATGACTTATGTTTTAAAAAAAGAGTTAGTGCTGTTAAACAAGAACAAGGTAATGTGCTATAGAATGGTTTTAGTATTAAATTATCGTTAGATAGAATAAATCAATCATCTTATCAATTAACGATGAAAAAGAACAGTGGGCTTAGCACGAATGCGCGGAGTGATCGTAACGTGAATAATATAAAGATTTTAAAATTATAATACTGGTTTCAAGAAATTATAATATTCACTCACTTTTAAGACTTTATTGCTATCTATGTCTTATACTCTTTGTGCTTGTTGCAATAAACCAAAATGCTGTATTATTTATTAAAATAGATTCACCAAATAAATATCACGCTATTGGATAGTTGCATTTTTGATTAAAAATCGTTCGAGTTTACGTTACGTTTATGTTGCGCGTTCATGCTATTTTTTTTTTAGGTTGGGAAATCATCAAATGACCCCTCCTCTCTGTCAGACTTGCACTGACAAGCGGACCCTTCCTGTTTGAAGACATCTCTTTGAGGAGCGCGTGGGACAAGAACAAGCCGTCGACACGGCCTGTTGTCATGCTAGGGCCTCAGAACTTATTTTACTTTCCAATTAGACCAGTCACCCAGTCATTTTTTAAGAATATGGTATAGTTTAGCATAGCTTTGCGTATGAAACATTCTTTACCTGACCACTACAATAATCGGTTTTCGATAAGCGCGGTGTTGCGGGCGCTGTTTACATTCTCATTTCTAGTGTTGACCGCGTAAAATAGGTGTCTGTTTTACCGAAATGTTCAATGTTTAGGCTTAAAATCGGCCCGTAGAGGCAACTTTGAACATATCGTGGTTATGTAAACCTGGTTAGGTAATGTGTGTTTACTGATGAGGACTCAAAAAGGGAATTATTTAAAGATTGTCTCGTTGGTCTCGTGGTCGCAAGCGCGACTGCTGAGCACGAGGTCTTGGGTTCGATTCCCAGGTCAGGCAAAGTGTTATTAGGTTTTCCCATCAGGGATTTCTCAGTAGCAGCCACGGAGTCTGAATTTGCACCCGGTTGATGATAATAGGCTCACTCCTTATTACATGGACTTTAACATAAAAGGCGAAATGTCTGTTTCTGCCTTTGCTTCGGGGATTACAGGCGTGATGTTATATTTTTTAATTTTTTTTAAATTTATTTATTCAAAATCTGTAATACAGTAATATATAAAAAGTCTGCCAAACTGCAAGACAGTTTGTCGGCAGTTGTTCTCGTTTCACAACAACAATTAAAACAAATTTCGATTTTTTTATAAAATAACTAAAATTGTTTTTTCTAGTGTGCTTGTAGCAACCTTGCTGCCTGTCTAATCAATTTACCACGATAGGTGCTTTGCTGTTAGGTTGTTTTTTGTTTCGTGCCGAGTTTCCTCCGTGCATCGTCAAGCACGTTAAGCCGTTGGTCCCGGGTGTCATTTGTAGTTCTTTGACAGCCGTTACAGGTAGTCAGTGACCCGAAAGTCTGACAACCAGTCTTACCAAGGGGTATCGTATTACCCGGTACTAACTGGGTTGTGGAGATCAGATTTTCAGTCGCTCTGTGTAAAATACTGATATTCAGCTGAATCCGGTAAGACTTGAAGCCGAGCTCAACATAGTTGGGCAAATGGCTGATGATGAAGTGCTTTGGTGTTAAGATCGTTGAAACGCCTTTATTTCCGTGCTAGTTGCATTTTAAAGAAATCCTTTCTTACAGAACGCCTTTGTTGTAATTTGAACCTATATTGCCAAGCTCAAGTTAGAAGAAAGTTCAACGAAAAGTTATAAACAGTTATAGACAGTGCAAGGGTTCAGCACCGCCTCAACTCGACCCGGTCGGGATTCTTTTAAAAAAACTCTATACTGCAACGCAAACTTATTAAGCATCGTTACGGCATCGCCTCGGAACCAATGATATTATAAAGAAAGATACGCTACATTCATACTAAGCGGCGTTCAAATATCGTTGAATTGTTACGACTGCGATAGATAATATAGAACGTACGATACAGAAAGAGACAGATAGCTATTGCGCTTGAAGTACTTAAATTACGACAACTGTCTGAATTTGTCTGCAACATTTTGCGCGCGCTAGTGCGATATCTACCTCTTATCATTTCTAGGAACCAAGATCAGTTAGTAAAATAAAGTGTGGTTACGTCACTCTAGTGTAGTGAGTAGATCAACTACGAGTATGATATATGATGCATTGATGCGTATAGAAAACTATCCCAATACTCTCGTTTGCCAGAATAAATAACAAAAATGGGTCCAAAGCTTGTTTATTCCCGAAATTCAGTCCACCCACGCTAGATAAACAGCATACACAATGATGCCAATGCAGTACACTTCACTGGTAAGTCCATCGTTATTTCCACGCGAACTGCCATCGACAATGCCCAACAATCGAGCTCTAAACCAACGCTATAAGGACTTGTGAGGGTGAGGAGCTTGCGCGGGTGGTAAGGCGGGCTTGTAATATCATACTTAATTAATTGCCAGGCGCTTAGCGTGACGGGGCTGAGGAACTGAGCGACTTACACTCATGTTCATATTGATGTAAAAAATATTTATGCTGTCTTGGCTTCCGTACGTTTTTTTTTTCACGGGTGACCACCGATAACCAGCGCTGTGTTATGGGCCCATAGCACAGCATCATGCTGAGTGGTAACCTGCTTGTCGCAGTCACGACGTGCAAGCTGTTAACTTTTTTCTTTTTTTTTTGTTCCGTCCTGTTGCATTTATAGTTTATTGTTTATTTTTTGTAATTTTGTATGATGCATGTCATGTCCCTGCGACAAATAAATATTTTTTCTTTCTTTCTTTCTTTCATGTAGCCTTTTCTCCGATATTATACCTCTAAGAGCAGTAACCAAAAAACAGCTATTACCGATACAGTAACTTTTTTTTATTTCTTTAAGCCAAGTCAGAGGCCCATGGGCGGCATAAAAACTCTGACACCAGGTTAGGAACTAACCACACGATAAAGAAGAAATTTGACAGACTTGTCTGTGATAGCAATCCAATATCCACAACCATATCTTAACGAAAATATAGATAACAGTGATGCGTAGTCAGTGGTGAAAAATCTCGGGGTAGCAGCAACCTTGTTTGCGAATGATGGTATTTTGTTTTGTGCCGTGAAAACACAATCCATCTGAAGGCCTACCAAAGACAATCGTTAATAGAGCGTTTTGTAGGAATTCAATCAATGACTTCATACAGGACTGACTTAAGCTTTTCGATAGCTTATGTCAAAATAATACATTTTGACATCGCTGTCAGAATAACGCCTAATAATCACGGTATCTTACGCCCTCAGACTGACCTATCTAGATAGCGAGCGATCTTCTATTGTTTTACACAAAGGAAAGATATCTATCCTCTACTGCCCCCATACGACCAATCGCGATACACTCTGGCCACCTAATCGCGCCCGCCACCGCTACCGCTTACACTATCGCACTAGTCACTGCACGATCACCCTGAACGAGTCCATAGTGTTGTTCCACGCACGAATTTACCGAACCCAAATTCGAATTAGGCCTCGGTTAGTTGCGGAACGAAAACCGAGTTAGGATGGTCGGGATTATGTAAATATTGGGTTTGTTCAAGCCGAATAAGATTTCCGACGCGATTGTATATCTGATTCCGAATTTCAAGTCTGGTGCTGTAAAAAAAGGATATCTTGATCGAGGGTCTTGCTTTCGTAAAATTTGTTGACCAAGCGCGATTGGAAGATAATTTTGTGGGGGACGTGCTTATATTTTTAATGAGAAGACTGTGCACGAAGCGTATTGCTTCTCCATTGTATTTAATTAATGTTCTTAATCATATTAACATACTAATGAAAGCCTAGTGTCGGACACTTATAGGTCTCGAGTTCGAACCCAAGACACACACCTCTGATTTTTCGAATTCATGAGCATATTGTATAATTATCACTTGCTTCGGTGAAGAAAAGCACCGTGAGGAAACCAGCATGCCTGAGAGATGTTTCTCGACGGCATGTTAAGCCAAGTCAGAGGTTCATGGGCGGCATTAACCACCAGGTTAGGCACTAACCACACGATAAAGAAAGATCATATTAACAGCTCTTGTATCGTTGTTGTCACGAGCTATACCATCTTGATCTTATCTCAAAAGAAATAAGCAAGTCAGCAAAGTTAATTTCACTCGTGGAGACTCCTATAACTAATGCCTTGTTCAATCTCGCTGAAGTTTTTTGTATATGAGTGAGGTTTATCATTAGCATAGTGATATTTGCGACAGCGGTGTGTCCTCCTCCCAAAATACGTAATTTTTTGAGGCATTTTTTATAATTTGCGATAGATTCACAGATGTCAAATTATTCTCATTGCATTATTATTTTGAACGCGTAGGTCGCTGTATGTCCGCTGAGTGTGTAATGGATTCTGTGTTAATTTTATCTTTCACACTATTGTATAGAATCTGGTTCTTCCAAAGTAACAGACAGATGTGTTGCTGGGGAGTTTGTTCCGCCACTTTTTCTTCTTCCAGCTAAAACACCGGGAAGTGCCGGGCGTTTTTGGGGACTGTCTCTTGTAAACTTTGACGTCCAAAAAGTGCTGATTATCAGCCTAATTTGAATAAATGACTTTAGATTTTGATTTTCAACTTGTCTGGAATTCCGACTGATGCGAATAGTCGTGTAACTTCAATGATTAGTCGCATCCCGCACCTAGGGCGGGTCTTAGTGTGGCCAGAACTTTAATTTTTTTTCAAAATCATAGCTTTAATCAAAGGCATATAAATATAGGGAACAAAATAGTTCAATACTTACTTTTTTTTTTATAATGAATGGGCTTACTCTTGACCTCAATCTAGTCCAGAGGACAGCGATGAGGTCGACGATGGAACGAGCTAACCCAAAAGAAGCCTATTAACTCGCGACTTAAATAGATTGGGGTCATATGAACTTGGGAACACCGACGCAGGCAGGGAATTCCACTCCTTGGCTGTGCGCATAATAAATGATGCAGCAAAGCGCTTCGTGCGAATATGTGGAACATCGACAAGGTATGGGTGATAACCTGCAGTACGTCTGGACTCCCGATGGTAGAAGGGAGATGGTGGAATGAGCTCGTGGAGCTCTTGGGCACACTCACCGAAGTACAATCTGTAAAGTATATCTGTACTTAAAGGTGGAAGCTCCATGGTGGCCCGCAAAATAAAAAATTTCTTACGTTTTTTGCAATTTGCAGGTCAGTGTCAGATGGGTATCAGTTGTTGTATGTTGAACAAAATATGATTCGCGACTGTAACACAAGTGTAGTAACAGAATTATAACCATTAAAATCAATAATACAACCCTCTAAGTTCATTTAACCCCCATTCAATGACTATTTCATGAAAAAGTCCTTCAAATTGCCAAACACTTGAGAAAATTTGAATTTCGCGAGCTACCCTGGCGCTGCCACCTTAAATATAAAACCTAGTTGTAATACAGGCTATATATTACAGACATCGCCTTTCAAATTTTGATATTGACCTAGAAACGAACAAAGCTAAGAGTGCGTCTTCTTTTCAACGTAAGTAGGTAAATTGAAGGACGCGAGATGCGGAGATACCGAAGTGCTTTCAGATGCTGGGCCCATCTATTGTGCGACGGTGAGGTAAATCTAATATTTTATTTATGTCAGGTCTTTAAAGCATATCTAGTATAAAACGTGTGATTGAGATATTAAGGGCGGAATTCACCGATGATAGGTACTGAACTCGATCACCACCATCTAAACTAAGTTCAAGAGCTGTCAGCATCAATATTGAACAACGTGAAAACACGATTTAATTAGCAAATCGGCGAAAAGTGTTTAGTTATCATATATTAGCATTGAATTGATCTAGCGATAGTTAAGTGTCCCGTGAATTTTGAACATTCAAATTGTTGTGGAATCCTAAAATTTCGAGGAAACCCACCGACTACATGCCATTACTTACATCTTTTGGATGTGCAAGTCAATTTGATAGATACAATACTTCGCTAACAAAGCATTAGACATTGTAGGTAAAAAAGTAATTGAAAAAACCTAAAAAGCCGACTGAAAAAACTGAAAAGCATAAAACAAGCACTTTTTAAATTAAACAAAAGTTGGAAGCAGGCGGGGCCCATTCCATTTTCATAATTTTATATTCAAATGGGCCATCATCATTTTTAAATATAAACTTAAAATAGCTTTTATATTTTCTCAAATACGAACTAATTATAGAATTTACGATGATAGAATTTTTTCCTCATCATAATTCCGATACCAAAGATCGGTCTCTCAACAATAAACGAACTCTAATCCCGCATTTATTCCCGAGATAACGCCCTATAAATCCCGGACATCCCTGGAAAGTCATGAAAACTATTGGCTGTAGTTGTTGTGTTACTCTTCCAATTAGAGAGGCTATCGATTTTATTCTACACACTTTTGAAGATGGGTTGTTAGATTCTTAACTATGCTGCTGTGATTTGAGAGTTTCTTTTTAATTATCTTCTTCTTCGTTTAAAGGATGGTTTTGGATTTAGTGTTTTTATTGTTCTGGTTATGTTTCTTAGCTCGTGGCTAAATAATAACAGCCGCTCGAAACGACCTTTAGGTTAAGCCGCGCTTGCCTAGGTTGGTCTGTGGATGGGTGACCACCCATTACATACCAAGTTTCCTCCGTGCCTCGAAAAGCACGTTAAGCCGTTGGTCCCGTCTGTCATTTATAGAACTTTGACAGTCGTTACAGGTAGTCAGTGGCCCAAAAAGTCTGACAACCAGTCTTACTAAGGAGTATCGTATTACCTAGTACTAACTGGGTTGTGGACGTCAGATAGGCAGTCGCTCCATGTAAAATACTGGTATTCAGCTGCATCCGGTTAGACTGGAAGCCGACCCTAACATAGTTGGGAAAAGGCAAGGCAGGTGATGTTTTCCCGCGGCTTCGCCTCCGTTATGTAAGAAATTAACACAGGGAACATTTTAAATGTAGCAAGCACGCATGCAGCTGGTTTTATGTGTTGTGTGTTGTGTGTTGTGTGTGTGTGTGTGTGTGTGTGTGTGTGTTGTGTGTTGTTGTGTGTGGATTTTTAATGTACACTCGGGGATAATGTAGCTTCCCGTTAGTGAAAGAATTTTCGGAATTGGGTCAGTAGTTCTGAAGATTACCCCCTACATACAACCTTAAGTATAGATAACGAGATACAGGCAGTCACAGACGTAACCACGGATACCATAACATATAAAGCACTTACTATCTACACCATTTGTAGAAACAGTCTCTACTCATTTAGAGAATAGGCGATTTCGAACCAATGGGGTATAAATGGCGCTCAAGTTTTCTTGATATGATTTAGTATTAGGCAACTAAGGTCATAACAGTATAAAAGGGTGTAAATAGACAAAGACACCGAAAGGCATTTGTTCTCCCCGTCATTGCGATCATGTTTTTGTTCCAGACCTGGGAACCTTCTAATTACGGAAATATTGCGGGTCAAAGTTCCAACTTTTACACAAGTTTTTTTTTAAATACAAGTTTTTAATGTAGTAACTTTACTTTTAATACTTTCAACACCCCCGTACTATTAAATGCATCCATCAGCAAAATGTTTTCAGTGCGTTACATTGAGTCCTACCGTAAAGCGTGATTTTTCACCCAAAAAAAAAGTCGTTTCCCAGAAATCATTTTTGCGTATAGTTACTTATTTTGATGTACAGAATGACGTTGACGGCTTCGTAAAGGGTCCGTTTACACCCTGTATGTACTTGCATCCTGTAACCAGGTATAGCTAAAGGAATGTTCACCTCCATAACCGATCGACGATCCGACAAAACGTAATATCATGCAAAAAAGATTCCATAAAGCGTTTCGTGTACCTTACTTCCCTTTATTATAATGAACTATCGATTCTGCTCCCTCGCTCAAGTTTCATCTTATTTCCATCGAGACCTAATGACTTCGGCAACGGTGAGATACGCACACAAATCCCTCGTATTAAGGTGCGACATAATATAACCATCGAGGTAAAGTTACCTTAAGAGGTGGATGGGATGGAGGTGCCTTACATACGCTTGTATTATGGCTGATAGCGGTATTGGGTCTTAAAGGTAGGTTCAGCAGTTTTGAGAGGTTCTGACAGCCGGTCTAACTTTAGGATATCGATATTGTTATGTTATTGGAAACTGAGGGAGCAGGTCTATGTTAACATGACATAATTCTATGGAGCGATAGGACATTGAAAGTCGACATTCCATTTATAGGTACGTTAGTGTGATAGTTCAGATTTTCAGACTTTTCTCGTTTGGAGATCGGAAATTATCCCTCAGGAAACATAACATAACATCACACCTGTAATCCCTGTAGGTTTAGGCAGAGGTACCAAATAGTACACACACATTAAGCCAGTTATGTTCTTTTAAAGTCCCATGTAATAGGGGGAGAGCCTATTGCCATCAAATCCAGCTGAGAAATCCCTGTTGAAAAAAACCAATAACACTTTTCCCGCCCCGGGAATCGAACCCAGGACCTCATGCTCAGCAGTCGCACTTAAGACTATTTGACCAACGAAGCAATTCCCTTGGGAAAGTAAATACTAATAATATATATTAATTCAGGTCATGGTCTAACCCTGTGCTGAATTTTAGCGAAATCTGTTCTAAACGGCTGACAGACATATAATGTTAGAATGGATGACAATCGGGGCATATTGTATAACGTGCTTCATCATCTATAGATTGATTTTAGCGAGTACAAATTATAGATATACGTAATTATGTCGAATTAAGATTTATTCCGTTAGACTCTGAAATCATATGGGCAGAAGATGGGTTTCGTACAACGAAAACACACTGCTTTTATTAAGACTAACAAATTACTTGAAATTACAATTTAACACAATAACACTGGACACAGTTCTGGGACGTCTTCTCTGAGTCGTAATGTTTTAAGCTCGTGGCAAAGAGGACATTCTTTGCCACGAGCTTAAAACATTACGACTCAGTAGAAGCGCGCTGTAGCTGTGAGTAGACTTGTAAGCTTGGGTTGCTGTTACCACTGGCGCGCTTGCGATTCATTTTATGTCCGTACTAATGACCGGATCCGACAGATACGTGAAAGGAGCCACAACTCCACGAGGGTTAATCAGACTTAGAACAAAAAGAACGAAAAAGAACTAAAAACATTCCAGTGACTGGTTCCTGCTCCCTTCATCCAATACCAGAGAACAAAAGCATTATTCTAGAACACAAGCCCTCATCATCCTATTAAGATAACACCCAGCAATAATAATGGGTACCTGTCGTCAACGCGACGTGAAAAACGATAACAACGTAATACTGAAATAAAAATCGTTACACCTTTTATTAGGAGCACACTTTCACAAATGTAGGAGCGTGAAAACGTGTAAAAATAATACCCTTGTTTTGTATTTTATTTTTGTTAAATTGAGCTACCTGAGTAGCTACGTACCCTTACAAATGTTAGGGATCGGCTACAGCTTTTTTTTTTAACGCGCTCGAAAATGTTTTGTCAAAGGACACTGGGCAAAAAGGTATGGGAAGTAGTCTATAGACCAATAGAGTAGGGATATTATTTTGGTCTACTCTTAGCCAAAGATAGATTATTATTATTATCTATTATTATTATTATTTCCTTTATTTATTTTTATACATATTAAATACATTTTTAAATATTCTAATATAAAACAATATAAAAAACATTTAAAAATATAAAAAATAGTGGTCCGCCGGTATCGGGAGCAGGGTCCAAGCTACCGGTGGTTAGGGCTCCAGAGACAGGAACCTCCTCACAATGCGAGCCGTATCGAGGAGTACTGCCTTCTGAATCAGGCTCTTGATCCAACCGCCTAACGAGAGCCTCGAAAGATGGTCGTCGAGGCTCTTGGCTATAAGGCCATTGGCCGTCACGACGATCGGCACAATGATAGCCGAGTTCACATTCCACATGTCGACAACCTCGTGTGCTAAGTCGAGATATTTAATTTGTTTCTCTTTCTCAGCTTTCACGAGGTTCTCGTCATGTGGAATGGTAACATCGACTATCATTACACGGCGCGCTAATCGGTCTATCACTACTATGTCAGGTTTATTGTACATCCCAGTACAACGTGACATGGTCTTTCTCGAGAACTGGGTCGGGCACATACTTGTAGTACGGTACCTCAGATTCCACAAGTTTATATTTCAAGGCAATTTGTTGGTGAATAATGGAATAGAGACAGCATCCTAACACGGTACGCAGTGAGGTTAGTTCCCCCCTCTGTAGACCCGTAGTATGCGCGCATGACGTTCTCGTTTATTGTTTGAGTCCATCTCATGCGCTGCACACAACCATCGGCAGCGGGGACCCGGCTCGGGGCCGGATGGCCCCTAAGTCCCAAACTCTTCGGTGGCTGGCCTCTCCCCTGCCGACGTACAGGTGTTGGCGACGTCGGCGGAGAGAAATATTCGTCGCTCGAGCTCGACGCAACTGCCGCTGCCGGTGACACAGGGGATCCAGGGTCCGGCGGTGGCGAGGCGGAGCTGAGCGACGAGTCCGGGGTTGTAAGGCGTGCGCGTCGGTAGGCAGCTCTCGTAATCATGTTATCACATCATGCTTTCTTCTCTGTTTTTTGTATTTTTGATTTTCTAATGACGTTGACATAATGTCATTGTACTTGAAGGGTTTTTAAAATTTTTCACTTTCTGGTTTTATTGTATTTTTCCAATGTTCTATTATTTACTTTGTTAAAAAGGTATGTATTGACTGTTTTTAGGTAACTATTGTAAAGACCTTTGTATTTAAACCAAAATTAATATTAAAATAAGAAATTACGACGATTTAACTGATGTTCGATGTACGGGGTTGCCATTATTATTATTATTATTATTTATTAATAATCATGTACATTAAACATAGAAATTTGAACGGTGTTCCCCAAACTAGACGTTAGTCTGTATCTTGGGGATCAGAGTTGTACATTTTGGTTTTATTATACAAAAAGGTCGTATACGGTGATTATTAACAAGATTAAAGTAAAAGTAAAATTAATAAATTGAAGTAAAAATAAGGAAAATATAATTAAGAGAGTAAAAAACAAAAACTTAGGAACAATACTTATTCACAAACAAGATTCAACTTAAATGTGTGTGTGCGTGGGTTTGTGTGGGCGTGTACGTTCGTGTGTGTTTGCGTGTGTGTATGTATGTGTGTGTGTGTGTGTGCGTGTGTGTATCAGAGTGAGATAAGGAGCGCTATCAGTTTGTGTAGTCTTACTTCTTATGTAGCTATTTGTAAATAATCCTTTCTGTTTCGTCGTGGGAGATTGTTAGGAGCCAGTCCTTTATGACCATTTTACACAGGGATATTTTGAGGTCTATTATGTTACAGTTCATAACAGCTTCGTTGTATATGCGTGGATATAAATAGTTTGGAGAGCGTCTTGCCATAAGAGAGTTTGTTTGAGGGATGGGTATCCTAAATGTACGTTTTGAGATTATCTCTGTGTAATCTGGTCTGGATTTTAATTTTCTGTGTGATTAGATTAATAAATATTTGTAACACACTAGCTTTTCCCGCAGCTTCGCTTCCATAATGGTCGAAAATTATCCCACGGGGACGTTCTAAATACAACGTATGACACTGGAATATTGTAGCTTCCCATTAGTGAAAGAATTTTCGGAATTGCACGAGTAGTTTTGAATTTAATAAATCTTCAGGTAAAGCCGCGCTTGTCTAGGTTGATCTAGGGTGACCACCCATTACCTACCATGTTTCCTCCGTGCTTCGGAAAGCACGTTAAGCCGTTGGTCCTGGCTGTCATTTGTAGATTTTTGACAGTCGTAACAGGTAATCAGTGACCCAAAAGTCTGACAACCAGTCTTACCAAGAGGTATCGTATTACCCAATACTAACTGGTTCGTGGAGGTCAGATAGGCAGTTGCTCCATGTAATATACTGGTATTCAGCTGGATCCTTTGGACCGGAAGCCGACTCCAACACAGTTGGAAAAAGCCTATACCGATGATGGCTTGTGTTCAAGAATAATGCTTTTGTTCTCTGATATGGGATGAGCAGAAAATAGTCTTTGGAATGATTGAGTTCTTTTTGCAGGTTTGGCAATACGAAAAAACCTCGTGGATGATGGATGAGTAGTTCCGAAGATTACCCCCTAAACTCACCATTCGGCAGAAATTACAGAATGCCTGCTACAATTCTTACATATATTTTACATCTTTACTAATATTATAAAGAGGTAACATTTGTTTGTAAGATTGTATGTAGGGGGTAATCTCTGGAACTAATTAATCCAATTCTAAAAATTCTTCCACTGGCAGAAAGCGACATTATTCGTGGGTGTTATAGGCTATAAATTATATTTAAATCATGCATATTAGTCGAGCTATCACAATTTTTGAGTATAAAGTCACGGGCGAAGTGCTTGTCCATTTTGAATATACTACTTCAAATGTAAACCCATCCCGCTCTGCTCTCTCTGCGACAAACGTTTACATAAACCTGCTCCATGAATTGTTTCGTGTGTGGGAGGTTGTATAAAAGGCAAATTAGGATATACAGTCCTCCCAGATTTTTGCGAGCAAAAAAACAAAAGCACCTTGAATATAATAATAACTTTATTTGTCTCAGTTATATCCTAAATAACTTGTTTCGAATGATATGGGGAATTTATATGTCTAGAAATGGGAATTAAGTAGTCTTAAAGGTAACATAACATGACGCCTGTAATCCCCGAAGGGTTATGCAGAGGTGTACCTAATAGTACACCCACATTTCGCCAGTTATGTTTAAGTCCCATGCAATAGAGCCTATTGCCATCAACCGCGCACGAATCCAGACTCCGAAGCTTCTACTGAGAAATTCCTGATGGAAAAACTCAATAGCACTTTGCCCGACCCAGGAATCGAACCTACGACCTCCTGCTCAGCAGTCACGCAGTCTTAAAGGTATTCTTCTGTTAAAGACAGATGTGGTATTGAAAAGTTTATATTGATACTGTGTTTATGTTTATAGTATGTTACTTTAACGATTTAAAAAAATGCTAACTTACAACCAACAAATAACTTTTAATTTTCGACTTCAGAAAAGTAATAAAAACCAAGTAAGTAAGTGTAAGTTCTTTATTTGTTAAATCAAAATAACAACCTTGCACAGTTCAGTAAGTTACAAATAAGCGATAGAGGTAGTTACAAATAGGTAAAGGCAATAGGCAAAAGGAAAACAAATAAAAAAAAATAGGCAATAGGCTGCAATAGGTTCTGAACTTCTACGATGAGACATTTTATCATTCGACAAGTGATTTTATTTCGTGTTGTTCTTTTCTTAGTTAATTACACAAAACATAGCCGAAGTTCAAATAACAAAAAAGTGCAACAAAAACCAAAAAACAATATGTGAAAAATAAAGTGCAAAAACAACCAACAATGATGAACGGAACTACCGAACGGGGAGGCCTGTCCCTTCAATCATCTCCAGTGAAAGTGTCGACATCTCCAGTTAGGGCCACATCGAGTCCTGTTCGGGCCCCCCCATCCCCACTCAAATCCTCCCTAGCTAGTGGCAGGAGATCACCAAGGAGGTGCCAGTTTGCTGCCCCAGTTGAAGATGCAAGGGATAAGTGTGGGGCGTCGTGGCTGTGTCGAAGGGGGGCGGGCATTGGAGAGGAGTCTGACCCTGAAAGATCACCAGGGCCCAGTGCCCCTGTACTGCAAGCCTGTGACGATGCTGTGCCTCCGCCAAAGAACTGCTACAGGCTGGTTATGTTGGGGTAAGTGAGCTTCTTTTGTAATCTTGTAGTGATAGTATACGGTGTATGTAATATGTGTATGTTTAGGCATTTGAGCGAGTTACACATATCGTTTGAATTACCATAATATGTATTTGGTTACCTACTTAGTCATCGCATAATTCATTGTATACATAGTTTAACTAACGCAACACTTCAGCAACAGGTCGGTATTCCGTGAACATGCTGAAAAAGTCATATGTTTAGAATACTTTATTTACACATATTATATTAAGAATTAAGCAGGATTATTATTATATTATGGCATTAAGTCCGCCTCTGTACTTTTGTGCTTGAAGTGTTAAATAAATAAATAAATATATTTATATACAACATATGGTACATAGGCGCGCAAGAATATTACGACGATAATGAATTTTCTGAGCAATCTTTATGATTTGTAGTTTCTTACGATTTTTGTCGATATACAATACTGGTGCCTGATAATAATCGTACTCGTAACGTATCTACGCACTGACAATTTACTTAAGACTCTTTAAGACCAATCTACATCATCATCTGCCTATCCTTTTACCAACTATGTTGGGGTCGGCTTCCAGTCTAACCTGATGCAGCTGAATACCAGTATTTTACATGGAGCGACTGCCTATCTGACTTCCACAACCCAGTCAATACTGGGTAATACGATACCTCTTGGAAAAACTGATTGTCAGACTTTTCGGGCCACTGACTACCAAACGACTGTCAAAGATCTACAAATGACACCCGGGACCAACGGCTTAACGTGCTTTTCGAGGCACGGAGGAAACTCGGTAAGTAATGGGTGGTCACCCATCCACAGACCAACCTAGTCAGGTACGGCTTAACCTAAAGATCGACCCGAGCGGCTGTTATTATTTAGCCACGAGCTCCTTAGCTCTTAAGACCAATCTACATAGAAAATAAAAAGTAACATCATCTTATTGCAATTTTTCCATCCCCATGTCCATAATAAAAGACCATAATCATAATCCAATACAAATTATAACAACCCAATGCTAGAAAAAGAGGTGCTCGATACACCAGCCACGTACCATCGCACCTCAATACCGACCCTTGTCTCGAAAATACGGCGACACATACATATTAAGTAAAATTCCACACCAACAGGGTTATTCTGCAATCCAATAATCAGAATGATCGGATTGAACCTCTATCGGAATCGCCCTCCACATTTGTCGAATCGAATCGATTTAGTATGAAGGTGAACTAACCGATCGGATCTCGTGTTCTTGGACGATTTGTTGTATGCTGCAGTACGTAAGTTCCAGAGTATCGATTAGGTCGAACGTGTTTAAATTCTGTTTTTTTTTTAAACTTTACCCCACGCAAGGAATTTCTCCTGTATCGTAGAGTCGTTTACAAACTTTTAAATTCACAAACAGCCAGACCCGGAACTACTACCTGTAGGCCATACAAATACTGTTCCGTGAAGGAATCGAACCTGCGACACGCAGTAACAGCCAAGTACTCAGTCACTGCGCCAACCGTGCCATCGAGTTGGAATAGAATTGGTTAATTATTGAATTTTAAAATTGACAGGTAAAATAACTTTTAAAGATACTGTAAGGTAGGTGACTACAGCAAGGTATGAATGTTTGAGGTGAGACGTCGTGGTGAAAATAGAAAGTCCAATCGTAAAATTCTCCCAGCAAGATTATGGATTAAATTTTTAATCCTCATACAGAAGAGAAAAATGAGCTCATGGCTAAATAATAACAGCCACTCGGATCAATCTTTAGGTTAAACCGGGCTTGCCTAGGTTGGTCTGTGAATAGGTGACCACCCATTACATACCGAGTTCCCTCCGTGCCTCAGAAAACACGTTAAGCCGTTGGTACCAGCTGTCATTCATCTTTGACACTCGTTACAAGTAGTCAGTGGCCCGAAAGTCTGACAACCAGTCTTACCAAGGGGTATCGTATTATCTAGTCTAACTGGGTTGTGGAGGTCAAATAGGCAGTGGCTCCATGAAAAATATTGGTATCAGCTGCATCCAGTTAGACTTGAAGCCCACTTGTGGGGGTCCCACATAGTTGAGAAAAGGCTAGGCAGATGGTGATGATGTACAGAAGAGAAAAATTACTGATCCATTCTTGCGTGTTACACCACGCAATTAGCAAAGAGATCGGATAAAGGCGATATTAACATAACTAAAATACCCAAAACGTTTGAGAATTCCTTCTAAAATAATTCGTAAATTCGCCGCACCAAACTGATGGCTTTCAAATTACCCATTCGAAATTGCGTTGTTTAATACTCTACAGACCTAAACTACCAAGATCTTTTCCAAAGATCAATCAGTTGAAACTCGGTACAGTTTACATCATGTAACAAATCAAGTTTATTGGTAACGTTGGAGATCGTAAAAGATCGTCTCAAACAGATTACGATTGATGGCCGCTGTTGCTTCTTTTAGCCCGACATGTTATAGGCTATGGATTTATGTCTCACGGATACTGAAGATTTAAGGCTTGGTCAATCCGGTACGTACTGTAGCGAAAAAAAAGTCAAGAGATCTACGTCACTGATTCAATACCTACTTATAATTTGTAAAATAAAAATATCAGTTATACCTAATAAAAAAATATGAAAAATTACAAGCAGTAGTAGCTGTTAACTTATTTTTGTTCTGTCCTGTTGAATTCATAAATATTTGTTATGCGTTGTATGTTTATTGTTATTTTTTAGTCATTTTTTATGATGCACGTGATGTCCCTGCGACAAATAAATATTTTTTTCTTTCTTTTCAAAAAGGTCGAAACAAGTCGTGGAAAATACGTAAATTTACTTGTGTATTGGGCTAGGGATTTGGCTTTGGCCAATTAGCGATTACAATTGCTTTTGGTAAAAGAATCCTAGTCTCTTCAAATGTCTCAATGTATTGAACAATATTAAAGGTTTTGCCGGGGTTTAGACGTATTTAGCGAGATTTAAATTATACATAAATTGATTATAAGATTAAGAAACACAATTTTAGTTCAGCATTCACGGTCTATGTGCTAAGATAGTAACGCCTAGTTGACGCCTTCCGTGACCCAATGGCTGGATTTTACCTTGGCCAGAAGCGTGTTGCCATACAATGTGGCAACATTGGCACATTACCAGCTGACAGCGTTGAGGAGAATTTTTTCGATGCCCTTTTATAGTTTGTTGTTAGTTAATTTATTAGTTTTTAATTTATAATGTAAATAGTTAGTTTACTCTACTTAATAAATATATTTTTAAATTGAAGGTCCAAGTACCAAGATAGTCTCTCTGGACGGCGAGTTATGGGCTAGCTCGCCGTCCGGCCGTCTTATGACGATAGGCCGTGTCGACGGCGCGTTCGTGTTCCACGCGCGCCTCAAAGAGATGTCAGCAATCAAGTAGGGCGGGACTGTTCGAAAGAGATACCGTGGCCCTGGAACACAAAGGGCAAAGAAGGAATATGGATGGGTTTTAGTCAGTACAAGTCTGACACTCCCTTCCGCTCCACCCAGAGTGGGGGGGTCATTTGATGACTTCCCATCCGAAAAAAAAAAAGATAGTCTCTCTGAACTTTCTCCTAAATAAATTGTGCGGACTTACCCCGAACGCGGAGTTACTGCATACCAACAATAATAATAGTCCCTGTGACCGTTTGCTTGTACACCGTCTATAACTCCAGTAAGGAGGTTCTCAATGTAACCAGATCTTTCTCGGTCATGACTCAAATATTGAAGTAAAACCCATTATCGTATAAACGGGGAATGGGGATGTGGTAATGTAATCCTAACGTTAATAATAAATTAATGCGCGCCTTTAGAGAGCGGCAAGCAGTGGTACACACGGCGGCACATGAAGCTGTACATTTCCAGTATAACTTGGCCTCGCTTTGTATAGATTTTCTATACAATGGGCGATCCGCATAAACTGGTTAAGTATAGCTTGATTGGCCGTCGTGCGTACCTGTAACGTTTATATTGACTACTTACAGACATACGTTTATATTGACTACTACATACAGAATGAATAAGATGTGCAACAGCGTGTTTAAATATTATTTAGTTCTAAATTTAGGCCAATGTAACAGTTTATTTATATTTTGATTCACATTAATCAATAGTTGTTCATCTATTACGATTTTTTTTAAATAAAAAGAAAAATGTAACTTCTTAGGGTCGTTGTTTTTTGTAACTCTGTAAATATTTATCGTCTGAAAATGATACTTATGAAGACCATTCCTAAGTACAATTCAACCAACTTTTATGTGCAGGCGGGAAAACACAAAATTAAAATAAATGTACGCACGGCGGCAAATCAAGCTATGCAAAGCCAAATTAAGCTGATCTCTCATCGTACGGGAAGCTCATACAAAGCGAAGTCAGGTTAAACTGGTTATGTGGAGCTTGATGTGCCGCCGTGTGTACATTGAACTGCACACTTAAACATTGTCATACTGCAAATGTAAACGTAAAGTAACTCTGTCTGTCTGTGTGTTATCTTTCCACTATATAACGGCTGAATCGATTTAGGCAAATCAATGCAATGGCAATGGGATTTAGGATTTGTTGATCATGACATGGCATATTTTTTATCCGTAAACCTAGTAAATTCCCGTGGGATAATATCCGAAAACCCCGCGGACGAAACCGCGGCAAAAGCCAGTAGTCAAGACTAAGTAATATTTAAACACGCTGTTGCACATCTTATTCATTCTGTAAACACGTTGCAAAGAGTCCCTGACGTCACTGTTTCAGACATATTTCTTTCTAAGAATAAAACAATGCGGTGAAATAGATACCTGGAGTTATTCCCTTGCGACATCTTCTTTCCAATTAAAGCTGCTTATTGAATTGAAAAATAAACTAATTGTAGAATCGCTGGCACGGTCGTGTTGATTTTTTATTCTCTAAACACGCTATGGTATCACTCCGTGTTTTAATTACTGGTGCTAAAATAATAAATTAACACTGGAATAAAGATAAGTCAGTAATAAATCGAATAAACAGTTAGTAGGCAGTATTAGCTACTAATTGTTTACACAATTGGAAACTCGTGTAAAATAAATCAATACAAAGTTTATTGTTTAAGTTTGTATCTTAAATTGCTTCTTAATTAGAACGAATACTTGTTCAAACTTTGATTTATTATTGTTGTTTTTCTCTTTTAGAGACGAAGAATAAAAATAAGTTTATCATGCTCGTGTAGATTCAAATGTCCTTATCCTAGTATTGATTTGGATCAATAAATTCTATCTTGTTGTCTAATCCAATCAAATTAAATGAGCTTTTGAGTCATTAGTTAAACATAAACTAATATAATACACCTCCATTGTGCCTCGTTGGTCGAATAGTCACACTCTCGACTCTCGGAGTCTCGGGTCAGGCAAAGTGCTATTCGGTTTTGCCATCAGAAATTTCTCAGTAGCCACGGAGTCTGGATTTGTGCTCGGTTGATGGCAATAGGCTCGCCCCCTAATACATGGGACTTAAACATAACTGGCCAAATGTGGGAGTACTTGTACACCTCTGCCTAACCCTACGGGGATTACAGGCGTAATGTTATGTAATTTAATACACTCGGACTGTGACAAAACTTTCAAGTATTTCATTTACAATACCGGGACACACTTAATACTTCAAAAGGATAATTTCTTACAAAAAAGAGCTTTTTCTTGTGAAACTTTTTTTAGTGCTATAGTGCCTTAAAGAAGTTTAATCTTAATTCCTGACACGAGAAAAAGACAAGTTAAATAAATAAACACGATGTTACATGATCTGCTACGAGTAACACGCTCGTGTAGCTCCTAGTAGTGCAAACACGTCGGGATGGCACTCTGTGAATCAATAAATCAAGGCGACAGAGCAGAGATACAAATTGCAAATATCGTGTTTCGTGTCGTGTTGATGTATCGCGTGAGTGTCGTGTGTGTTGCTAAAAATAGTGAAGGTATACAATTAACTTTGGTATTCAAAACTATAATAATTACTCTACTAGATGTAGCTGGCAACTCTAAATGTCACAGTACGGTGTAATCTGTTTTCACGACAAAAAACTTTTTTCCAAAAAAAAAATAACCGACTTCCAAAGATCGGAAATCGGTGAATTTTTTTGTATTCTTTATTCCTCCTCCTTTTTTAGAAGTCAGTTAAAAATGTGTGTGTGTGTGTAGATTTTAATTGAGTTGAGTGAATTTTAATTGTATGTCATTGTATTTGAGTCAATTCTATGCGTATTGTAATTTATTTTATTTTCTCTAAATTGTATGTATGTTATAATTATTTGTTTGTTTTAATGGCGAGGGGTGTAAATTACCTGAATAAATGAATTTAATTAAAGTAACTAGTTTTGGCCTCCAAGCATCTTTATGAATGTTACACAGTGAGGTTAGTATCTTGACTTATCTAGCGAGGTTGTCGATATGTGGAATGTGAACTCAGCGATGATTGTACCAATCGTTTCAGCCAATGGCTTAATTGCCACCAATACCTGAGGAGGCTCTCGTTAGGCAGCTGGACTACAATTTTAAAGACAGGATCATTGCTCACATTGTTTCACTTTAGATATCTGTTTACTGTGTTTTTGTTTTGTGTTGTTTGTGTGTGTTTGTGTGTTTTGTTTGTGTGTGTTCTGTCTGTTTGTTTGTGTGACTAAAGAGTAATAATTACATCATCACCGGATTTGATTAAAATTAAACCTGAATGAAAAATGGTATATTATTGTTCGTAAATTTATTCAATAGAACATTATAGAAATATAGATCATAAGCTGTACAAACGTTGTATCAATAAATCAGGTCGGGTGACAATCGCCGCGGTACAAATTGAAAATACCGAGCCGTCGCAGTGTTGACGACCGTGACACTGATAACCATCTATGTTTGAGAGTCTAGCTCTATTCTACCGCTACAATTGGAGCTCTTAAAACGGCAAAACGAAATGGGATTACTCCACGTCTGTATGTGCCTAAAAAGTTAGGCAAAGGTAAATCTTACTTTTTTTTATTTTATTGGTGGCTTACAGCTAACAATACAAAAATTTACAGTGAGGCAATCGACGACATGCCATTTACAAGCCTCCACAGCGTTTTTTGTTCTATAAAGTGTCCCACTGATGGGAAAAGGCATCCCCTTTCTCCTTTTAAACCTCTCTATCTCGTGCGATCTCTGGCCATGTTCCACCTTCGCCGCGAAAAGCCTTATTTAGACGCCTGAAGCTCAATTGATGCGGCCTCAAAAATGAACAATGATCGGTTAGAGCGCGGCAATGTTCGAGCTGTCGCGCACGGCGACTCCGTCTCCATAGCGTGGCTGCCTCGGGAGCCATTGTTCGAGGGTTTACCGGGCATAATGTAGACCTGCAGTAGCGCTTACAATCACTGGACCAACGAGGCAAACGGCAAAATTGCAAATACCGCACCGTGTCAAAGCGTTGACGTTCGTGATAACCATCTCTGTTGCTGAATGCACTGCTACTGGACCTGTACCATTGGAAATGGACGAAATATTCTGGATTCTACTTTTGTACAGGGAATACAATCTTTGTCTGCGTACCCAAAGATTAAAAACTACAACTGTAGAGAATTCTGTTTCATTTATACAACATTATTTTTAGTATATGCGAAACCTGAATAGAGTTTGTTCAGAATAAGTAACTGAATCGATTCCAATAATTTTTAAACCAAGTTATATTTTGTCTCAAAAATATTTTAAAAAGTTACAAGTTGGACACCGAGCGACATTAAGTACCTATCGCAATAATTTAGATACCTACTGCCAAATTATGTTTATCAATGAGACGACGCTGGAGGCCCGCGCGCGGGCGGGCGTGTTGCGTGGTGACCACGCTTTTGTGCGGACAATCAGGCAACAGAATAAACTTATAACTTTGTGATTTTTCATGATACAATTTTGAAATTTTGTAGATAGATTCTTTACATAAAAAATACTCGACACGTGTTTCAGGTTTCGCATATACTAAAACTAATGTTGTGTAAAATAAAAAGTAGAAAAAGCCAAAAATAAAACGTTTTACTCAAGAGTAAAGAATTCTATCACATTTAATCACATTCTATCAGATTTTACATTGAAGCCAGCAATAACTGCAGTTGAAAGCATCTTTTTGGCTGTGCAACTTTAGCTTTTCCGACAAGACGGTTTCTAAGCGATTTGTGCGATGAATTTCAACATAATTGACATAAACCTTTTGCTAGCTTATGTAATTCCATGACATAAGTTAGCAAAAGGTTTATGTCATAAATTTCCATCATCAATATCGCTACAGAATTCACTTCACTTTCATTTTTGCCATTTTGTCTATGTCATGGGTTGCCAAAGCATTGAAAAGTCTCTGGTCCAAAACTACCTTCATCACTTTTCTATAGTTATAATTATACCATTGTCGCCCTTTCATTCCTGAAGAAAAAAAACATGAAAGTCATTCATCTGAATTGTGAAAACATGTCCTTTTTATACAGTTATCAGGATAAAGGGACGCGGAGACTGTCAGCTGTTTCAAACCCACGCGAGTTCATAAAGTCGACGGATCTAAGGATTACTGTGTGAGCGTAGGCTGTACCTGAGGCCCTAGCACGAGCGCGCGGTGTTAACGTAACGTAAATACGTCGATAGACTGCCGAATGGAAACTGCTGAGCATGAGATCCTGGGTTCGATTCCCGGGTCGGGTAAATTGTTATTGGGTTTTTACATTAGGATTTTTTTAGTAGCAGCCACGGAGACTAGAGTTGTGCCCCGTTGATGGCAATAAGCTCGCCCCCTATTACATGGGACTTAAACATAACTGGCGAAATGTGGGTGTCCTATTTTGTTTAACCTTGCGGGGATTACAGGCGTGATGTTATCTTATGTTTAATAGTCGATTTTGAAATTAAAAGTAACCGTATAACATATAATATTTTCATAATTTTAAGAATAAATACATGTCAGGAATTATGGATGGTACTGATTGTGCTTCTTTCAAACAATTTAACTAAAATGTTGTAGGATAATTCTGTTTTCGATTCAAAAATCGACGTTTTTACGTTACGTTTACACCACGCGCTCGTGCTAGGGTCTCTGTTCTCATATAATAAAATGTGCGCATTCATGCGCCGAGAGCACACTACTCGAATAATGTTTGGTGAAGTTAATTTTGGGTTCGACAAAACCTTTGTCGTAGGTGTCAAGAAAGGATATGGGCCCACTAGTATGTATGTGGGTAGCTGTCCTATGATCTCTTCATTGAAAAGATATATCATAGCTGATATGACATCTTTTGGTATCAGGACACTAGCGCGAAAGACATTTGCGCGAAGGACACTTGCGCGAATCCACATGCGCGAAAAGATATATGCGCGCATGGACTTTTGGGCGATTAGACTTTTGCGCGAATGTACCTTTGGGCGCATAGACAGTTGCGCGCATAGACACTTCAGCGAATGGACTTATGCGCGAACGGACATTTACGCACAAAGACACATGCGCGAAAGGACTTATGCGCGAATGGTTAGGTTAGGTTAGCTGTAGAGTTAGGAGGAGACCTGTCGTTAGGAGGAGACCTGTCGCTAGGAGGTAGGAGGACACCTGTCGTTGCCGACCGTCGTTCGCTCGATGGTCGGCAGCGCAGAGTCCTGGGTCGCGGTGATGTCCTTCTGCGAAACCGTCATGTCGCAGAAGGAGGCTGCAGAAAGGGAGAGGGAGATGACGAGCTCCCGCCCCTCCCACAGCAGACGCACCGGGCGTCAGCAGAGGGCGGACAACGCCCTCTTCCGGCCCCCCTAAATAGGTCCAGGGGTGACGGATTCGGGGACATCCGTCGCCCCCGATCATACTGGACCCGAGACGGCGGCGCGTAGTGTTCCACGCGCGCCTCTCTCAGACGTAACGGGGGGAGTCTTACACCTCACTCCCCCCCGGGACGAGGCCCGCAGGTTAGGCGGGCCGGCACTAGTCTGGGGTAGCGGAAGTCGCATCAGATCCCGTTGCCCCCCGACGCAAGTGTGCGAGGGAACACCGGTGTGGTTTTAGTCAGTACGAGTCTGACAGACCCCTTCGCTCTCCCCAGGGCGGAGGACATCCATTGAGGATTTCCACATCGAGAAAAAAAAAAAAAAAAGGTTAGCTGTAGAGTAAACATAACACTGAGGTTCTTCTAAATCGGAATCGATTGATTAATCTTTTTACAAAGTAACAAGAATGTTCTATACATCAATAGACATTAAAACAACTGAATGACCTTAAAAATCGACATTAATGAAACCCAAAAGCTTGAACAGAGAGTACAATTATTTTGTTCAAAATCGATATTGTAAATCGATTAAACAATAATTATATCTGGCAACACTATTCATGGTAGATACGAAAAATAAATTTGACATGTCTCTCGGGCAGTGTTGCCACTTCCCTCGCTCTATCTCATTGAAAATAAGAAATAATATGATGTTATGTTTACTCTACAGATTAACCGTAGCCAGTCGCGAGTAAATCTAGTCGCGGAAGTTTCCTTTTGCGCAAAAGTTCATTCGCGCAAGTGTCCATTCGCGCAAGTGTCTCTGCGCGCATGTGTCTATGCGCGTAAGTGTCTATGGGCGCAAAAGTTCATTCGCGCAAAAGTCTAATCGCCCAAAAGTCCATGCGCGCATATGTCTTTTCGCGCAAGCGGGTTCGCGGAAGTGTCCTTCGCGCATGTCTTTCGCGCAAATGTCCCAGATCCACATCTTTTACGGTAAAAAGATACATTAAGGCTTCTTTCGGTTGCAGACTGCCTCGTTGGTCTAATGGCCGGAAGCGCGACTGCTGAGTTCGAGGTCTTGGGTTTAATACCCGGGTCAGGCAGCGTTATTAGGTTTTTCCATCAAGAATTTCTTAGTAGCGGCCAAGTGGTCAACACGGTCTGGTTTTGTCCTTGGTTAATGGTAATAGGCTCGCCCCCTATTATTGGCGAATTGTACTTGTACTATTTGGTACACCACTGCATAACCATTCGGGGACTACAGGCGTGATGTTATGTTATGTTATGTGTTTAAGTTGAAAAATACAAGGAAAATTAAAGCCCGCTTGCACCACAACTAAATAAATGCGTTCAGTTCTTTATGGATTTTAAACTTCGTGCTGTTTCTTTTATTCAGTTTTAATATGACAGAGCTAGAATTATGTTTTAAATATCTACATAATATTATGTTAAGTGATAAACGTGTTTAGTGATTTGTGATGCATGCGGTCTTAATATGCATTTGTCGGCTCCGGTCGTTAGTACGGACATAAAATGAATTGTGACAACACAGCGTGCTTCTACAGAGCCCTGATGTCCAGCTAGAGGTGAGGGCGACAGTCAATGTCTGATCGCGGTGGAGTTGAGTCGTCTTGGAACTGTATCCTATTCATTGTGCCCCGTGTTATTGTGTTAAGTTGTAATCTCAAGAAATTCGATAGTTTGCTAGAAACAGAGTATTGCACCCAGTGTGTTTTCATAGCACGAAACCTCATCGTCTGCCCACATGATGTACGAGCCTAACGAAGTTAATCCTGACATATCCGACATATTTAAATTGTTTAATGGACGGTGAAAGAGACGGAAATTACGGAATTTAAATTAAACGAGTTCAGAGTTAAATGTGCCAACTTATAATTAGGTTGTTAATTTCTGAATTTTATATTCATTACCTACTAGGGACCAAACTAAACTAATTATAGTTTTCAGTTTTGCATAGAAACTATAAAATTTAATTAGTAGCTGCTTTGTCCAGCCTTTTTGAGGTACACTAGGGTACAAAAAATGAAATTATTGCTTATCAGGACAAAGTAAGAATTTCAATAAGCTAACAAGAAGCAACTTTAAATTAATTTTCATTTAATACTTCTCTATTGTAACAGCTTTCAGAACTTAGCAATTTTCTCACTTTTCCAGACAATGTAACAGCAAACGTAATAGAAGATCACGCCTTTCATACCCGATGGATTATGCAGAGGTGTACGTAATTATATTCATACTCTTTCGCCAGTTATGTTTTAAGTTCCATGTTAGAACGGGCTCGCATTTATTATCACTGAGCAGTAACTTAGGCATCACGATTAGGGTTCCGTGCAAAAAAAAACTAAAATAAAATTTAACAAAATCCGATTCAAATATAGTTATATTTTTATAATCATTTCACTCGGACGAAGGTCGCGAGGCACAGCTAGTCTTTACATACAAATAAATAAAAATCAAATGTCTGTTTGCAATATCAAAATAACAGCTTTTTACTGAATGCATATGAAAATATTACGGGCACTTATAACAAAAATACATTAATTTAAATTTTTGTCTGTCTGTCTGTTTGTTCCGGCTAATCTCCGAAACGGTTTGACCGATTTTAATGGGACTTTTACTACGGGTAGCTGATGTTATATAAGATCTAACATACTACTACTTTTATTTCAGAAGAATAATTAGGGTTCCGTGCAAAAAAATGAAAACCCTTGAAATTGTTAACAAAATCAGATAAAAAAGGCTTATCTCCGAAACGGCTGGACCGATTTTGACGGAACTTTTACTGGCAGATGCTGTTATAAGGAGTAACTAAGGCTACTTTTATTTTTGAATAAGTATATTTGGATTTGCTAAATAAATGCTTTTCTTTCCTCCTTTCATGCAACAACAACACACACAAACGTTGCTCACATTTACCCAAATCACTTTCGAAAAAAAACCAGTAAAGGTGTGTTGGAATACAAATTAAACAAGCGCGGTATACCTACGTGTCAGATTAGCGTAGTTCACATCTACCTACCTTTGATCGCTCGCCCGGCAAATTGATAGATTACCCGCCTTCCAATAGGTTTTCTATCACATTACCTAACAATCGGGTTCGCGCGTTCATTTATCAAGTGGTATCACTTATCTTCTTTTTGCAGATGTCAATTGCGTTATGTTTGGGTTGAGTGATTATTGGTTTTAAGATGGAAACGCCAGGGTAGCCTGCGAAATTCATATTTTCTTACGTTCCTGTAGGTTACCCTTTTTTATTTTCGGATCGGAAATCATCAAATGACACCTCCCACTCTGGGCGGAGCGGAAGGGAGTGTCAGACTTGTACTGACTAAAACCCATCCATGTTCCTTCTTTGCCCTTTGTGTTCCAGGGCCACGGTATCTCTTTCGAACAGTCCCGCAGCCCTGGCAGGCATCGGCCCTTGCAGACCCCTACTCGGTTGCTGACATCTTTTTGAGGCGCGCGTGGAACACGAACGCGCCGTCGACACGGCCTGTCGTCATAAGACGGCCGGACGGCGAGCTAGCCCATAACTCGTCCACAGGCCCGCGCCTACGGTGGCCGGGAGCCACCACGTGACCCCCGACACCCAGGACGTCTCCCGCGGCGGCTGGGACGTGAGGTTCTTTCCCTCTCACGTCCCGCCACCTCCTTCACTAGCATGACTGCTTCGCAGAAGGTGGTGACGGCTTCCCATTCCCTCTAGCTCCGGACCATGGCTTGAACCAGGGCCGGACGCGAGAGATCGCCGCCGCCAATCGCCGCTACGAGGACACGGCGGTGCTCCGCCCAAGCGGGGCAGACCTCCACGGCGTGCTCCACCGTGTCCTCCGGACGATCCTCGCAGTGGAAACACCCGGGCGTTTCCTCCCGCCCGATTCGGTGCAGGAACCTCCCGAAACAACCGTGTCCGGTGAGGTCCTGCGTCAGGCGGTAGGTGAGGGCGCCGTGGCGCCTCTCTAGCCACTCCTCAAAGAGGGGACTTATCGCCACTATGGTGGCGTGCCCTCTGTAGGTTACCCTTCGGGTACGGAACCCTATTACTGAGGCTCCGTTGTCTGTCTGTCCGTCTGACAGCGGGTTGTATCTCATGAGCCGTAATAGGTAGACAGTTCAAATTTTTACAGAATGTGTATTTCTGTTGCCGTTGTAACATCAAATAATAAAAATAAATTGAAACTTAAAGGGGGCTCCGCTACTACAATGGTACGGAACCCTACATGCGTGAGTCCGACCCGCACTTGGCCGATTCTTTTTGCAATTTGCAGGTCGGTGTCAGGCTGTATGTTGAACATAGTATGATGGCCGACTGTAACACGTATGTATATACAGAATAATAGTCATTAAAATAGTCAATACAACCCTCTAAGTTCATTTAATTCTATTGAATGACTAAGTATTTCATGAAAAAATAAAAAAACATCGATTACATAGTCACAAACCCTTTCAGTGTTCCTGCCTTTATTCTACAATGCATCATAGTCTATTCTAGTACCTATGTCTCATCATTTTAGTCGGTATTCCCCCAGCATCCACATTGTTCTCGTGTGTCGACCATCAATATGCGATGCGAGTCTTCTATGTGTTTAGACGTTGCGATTGCATTGTGCTCTGTAATAACTTTGTAATAGAAGATATAATGGGTTGGGCCGTAGCATTTTGCTATCGTATAAGGACCTGTTTTATTGGCCTCCCGAATGACCAGTACAGGCTTACAGATAAAGATGGTTTGAAACAGATTATAAACTGTCAACCACATTTGCATTACCCTTACATTTCTTTTCAGGCCATTTTAACTCGACGGGGACACTTTAGGTTTGCAGTGATGAGTTCAGTCAAGGTCTTTTAGGCTGCCTTTCCACTGGAACGGAGAAGAGAGAAGAGGAGCGGAGCTGTGCAAGTTTTGACCAATAGAATTGCTCATTTTATACAATTCTATTGGTCATTTGCATTGCGTAAAATCTAAACCCCGCCCCGCTCCACACATTCTATGCAATTCTATTGGTCAAAATTTGGAGTGAACAGGCAGCGTTAGGGAATCACAGAATCTGCCTTCTGGCCCTTTCTCGACTTTATGGTGTCGATGTTCTTAAAAATAAATAAAATTAGAAACGAACACGAAAGTAACAAAAGGTGTCACAAAACCAAAAGATGTTCACTAAAGACCATCTTTTTCTTATTTAGGTGTCGAAGAGACTCAAATTGTGTTAGACCAGTATGTAGCCATCTGCACAGCTAACTAAAGACCATTAATAAAAGAACATATATTGGTTGAACAGTCGACAGGAGAAAAATAGTGCGATGATAGGACCAGTTGCAACCACTTGAAATGCGAGCAAAGTCAACAAGTCATCATCATCATCTGCCTAGCCTTTTCCCAACTATATTGGGGTCGGCTTCCAGTCTAACCGGATGCAGCTGAATACCAGTATTTTACATGGAGCGACTGCCTATCTGACCTCCACAACCCAGTCAGTACTGGGTAATACGATACCCCTTGGTAAGACTGGTTGTCAGACTTTTTGGGCCACTGACTGCCTAACGACTGTCAAAGATCTACAAATGACAGCCGGGACCAACGGCTTAACGTGCTTTCCGAGGCACGGAGGAAACTCGATATGTAATGGGCGGTCACCCATCCACAGACCAACCTAGGCAAGCACGGCTTAACCTAAAGATCGGCCCGAGCGGCTGCTATTATTTAGCCACGAGCTCCTCCTCAGCAAAGTCAACAAGTATTCGAAGCTATTCAATAAATATTATGGCAGTGTTACTGGTATTATTCATTTTGTAACAACACTCATATATCAATGTTGAAGTGATATTGTCATCGGATGAGTGTTGTTTCCCGATATTTACGAGCCCAACTCATTGAAATAAAACTGGTATATCGCTTTCAAACAGTCGCAACGCCGAAAAGTTGACGTATTTGTTGAGTTATGGCCGCAAATCAATTGAAATGTGATGAAAGGTTTTATTGGCTCTGTGGTTTACATTTATTAATTATTATTGATTTATTTTGGTGACTGCCTCATTGGTCGAGTGGTCGCAAGCGCGACTGCTGAGCATGAGGTTCTGGGTTTGGTTCCCGGGTCGGGCAAAATGATATTGGGTTTTTCAATCAGGAATTTCTCAGTAGCAGCCACGGAGTCTGGATTTGTGCTGGTTGATGGCAATAGTCTCGCCCCCTATTACATGGGATTTAAAACATAACTGGCAAAATGTGGGTAGAATAGAATAGAATAGAATAATTTATTTGTGTAAAAACATGGTACATTAAGGTCTTATAAATAGGTTTGTAAACTTACATGTTTCGCCATAAAATGGCATACAAATTTTTGAACATCTTTAACATAGAATTTTATTACAACAACAATTATTAGTGTATATATTTATATTTTTATATGTACTATTGGGTATACCTCTGCCTGACTCTTTGGTGAATACAGGCATGATGTTAGGTGGCAAGCCTATTGCCATCAACCAGGCACAAATCCAGACACGTCGGCGTGCAGCTACTACTGAGAAATATCTGACGGAAAAACCCAATGACTCTTTGCCCGATCTGGGAACCGAATCCAGGACCTCATACTCAACTGTCGCGCTTGCGACCACTAGATCAACGAGGTCATCCTACCTAGAACTACTATTAGACGAGCTAGACTCTTATGAGTTAGTTCGAAATTAAAAACGATTACTGATCAAACTTTACCCCTACACTTAGTAGCATTTATAAATAAATCCACCCACATCAACACGACGCAACACAAGCTCAACATCGAATGATTTACGAAAGTCCAACACGGCAACTGTGTCTACGGCAAAAGTTCTTTAAAATTCAACGCTTATAAATTTAGAATTGGCCCGGATTCCATGCACGCCAGTGTTATCGCCCTAGGGCGTTTTCGTCTATTCAAATATTTAGCTAAAGCAGACACAGGTATAACATATGCTATATTTAATGGCATTTGTGTAATGGAAATAGCGGGTCCCGCAATAGAGTTAGGCTTGACAGAAATGAGCAATTTTCATATTAGATTTGAGTTAATTTTGTCATCGTGTTGCGGTATTACGGGTTGGTTTGGAACGTAGATTAATTTGAATGGATATTTGAGTTTAGAGAGAATTTATATGGTGGGTCGTTTTATCTTTGTTATGCCTATCGTTGTCCTAGCACAAAGCGCGTTGTACCATAAATACGATCGATTTTTGAATTGAAAATACTAGTTTCCCATCATTTATTAAGAGTTTATTCATATCATCATATAAAAAATACCTTTAAATGGTGTAGGATAATTGTATCATCATCTGCCTAGCCTTTTCTCAACAATGTTGGGGTCGGATTTTTGAAAAATTCATTTTCCTAGCCAGGCATTACTTCCCAGAATTTGGTCCTTATCGAATGGTGTAATAATACGGTGTGTGATTTTTTTTCCAAAATCAATGTCGTTTCCTGACTAGGTATATTGATTTTTCAAAAATCTAATGATGCAGTTTTAGTTTTCATCAAAATCGGGCTTGAGACTGCTTTGAGCATTTCCTCGTACTTTTGAATTTGGCCATCCACGCCTACTTGAAAAATTCATCCTGTGTAATAGTCAATTCAAAAATCATTCGTATTTACGTTTACGTTAAACACCGCGGACTCGTGCTAGTACTTATTTGTTCAAGGTTTCAGTCCCCCCATTTTATTTTATTACATTTAAAATTTTCCTGCAAAATCTACTTAAGGACATAATCCTTTCCAACACCGGAAAGATATTCTTTAAAACGGTCACTAAAAACAACTTCTTTTTGTCTTTTCTTTTTTACACTAAGCGTGGTTTTATCCCACCTCACAATAAAATGAAATGCACCTTTGCAAACGAAAATAAAATGTGAAAAATGATTTACCTTTTTTTAATATACAGGCCTTCACATAGCCGTTAACCAAGCATTCTGTACATCAAACTAAGTAACTTTACGTAAAAAATATTGCTGGGAATCGACTTGTTTTTTTGGGGTGAAAAATCACGTTTTACGGTAGGACTCGATGGAAAGCACTCAAAGCATTGTGCTGATAGATGGATTGAATAGTACGGGCGTCGTGGAGGTGTGTAAAGTAAAACTCTTAGTGTAAAAAAATGTATTTAAACAAAAACTTGTGAAAAAGTTGAATCTTTGACCCCCAATATCTCCGTAAATAGAAGGTTTCCAGGTATGTTTTAGAACAAAAAAAATGATCGCAAAGACGGGGAGAACAAGTGCCTTCCGGATATGTTAAGGGTCTATTTACACCCTTTAGATTGTTTCAGGAAAATTAATATTACGAGTTGATGCAATTCTCTATTATTCTGCTTTGTCATTCAAAGAAAATCTGTCGTTCCATACAATTTATTTTCTTCGTATTCAATTTCATTTGAGAAGATTGTCATAATTGAGTTGGACGGTTGCAATTTTTAGGGTTGAATTATTTCTGTTGATCAAAATAAGTCAAGTTTTTGTTCGACTCGCTTTGCTTGTTTGAGAGGAGCCATTTTGAAACTAATCTTTATGTTCTTGCCAAATTACAGCTTTCTAGTACTAAGAGTATTTGAGCTAAGCTGCGGACACACAGACGGATATGGCGCAACTATTAGGGTTCCTTTCCTTGTTGATTACGGAACCCTAAAAAATGAAATAAACTTCCTTCATAAGCTGAAGTCCTGCGGTGCTAAGCTATAAAGCTTTTTTTTTTTTTTTTTTTTTTTCCGGATGGGAAATCATCAAATGACCCCCCCCACTCTGGGCGGAGCGGAGGGGAGTGTCAGACTTGTACTGACTAAAACCCATCCATGTTCCTTCTCTGCCCTTTGTGTTCCAGGGCCACGGTATCTCTTTCGAACAGTCCCGCAGCCCTGGCAGGCGTCGGCCCATGCGGACCCCTACTTGATTGCTGACATCTCTTTGAGGCGCGCGTGGAACACGAACGCGCCGTCGACACAGCCTGTCGTCATAAGACGGCCGGACGGCGAGCTAGCCCATAACTCGCCGTCCACAGGCCAGCGCCTACGGTGGTCGGAAGCCACCACGTGACCCCCGACGCCCAGGGCGTCTCCCGCGGCGGCTGGGACGTGAGGTTCTTTCCCTCTCACGTCCTGCCACCTCCTTCACTAGCATGACTGCTTCGCAGAAGGAGGTGACGGCTTCCCATTCCCTCTCGCTCCGGACCATGGCTTGAACCAAGGCCGGACGCGAGAGATTGCCGCCGCTAATCGCCGCTATGAGGACACGGCGGTGCTCCGCCCAAGCGGGGCAGACCTCCACGGTGTGTTCCACCGTGTCCTCCGGACGATCCTCGCAGTGGAAACACCCGGGCGTTTCCTCCCGCCCGATTCGGTGCAGGAACCTCCCGAAACAACCGTGTCCGGTGAGGACCTGCGTCAGACGGTAGGTGAGGGCGCCGTGGCGCCTCTCTAGCCACTCCTCAAAGAGGGGACTTATCGCCACTATGGTGGCGTGCCCTGCACGGGGTTGCGACAGTCGCTCTCTCCATGTCGCCATGAGATCACGCCGGAGGTCTGTCCGCTGAGCGGTAATTTGTCGCGGCAGCGGAGTTTCCCCCCTATATAGTGCTTCCGCGCGCCATTCATGCAGGCGCGCGAGGACTATCGCCTCCAGATCCCATGGCGGCAATCCGGCAAGGAGGCTAGCCGCCTCGCCAGAGATCGTGCGGTACCCCCGGATTAGCCTTATGGCTATCACCTTTTGGGGCGCGTTCAGGTAGTGGGCGGCTTGCCGCCTCAAAGAACGCGCCCACACCGGGGCCCCGTAAAGGGCCATGGACCGCACGACCCCCGCGTAAAGCTTCCGGCAGGAGGCGTTTGGACCCCTCAGGTTGGGCAAGAGCCGCTTGAAAGCAGCCCCCGTCCGTTCCAGTTTGGGAGCCAAACGTCGGAAGTGCTCCACGAAGTTCCACCGACTGTCGAGGACGAGTCCTAGGTAAAGCTATAAAGCTTAGGATTAATTCACTACATTAATTCAGTTCACTCGAGATTCCCCTATAGGGTCGACTATGTATCTAATACTGTGAGAACGGTGCAATAGGAGTGGTAGCAGCGCTATCTATCAATTTTGTCATGATCTATTGGCACAGCCTGGGTGCTAGACTAGGCAGTGCATTATTAATGCTGGCACTTAATTAACGTTGTTTGGTTATTGATGAATTTGAGCTTTTTCGTACACTGCAGCTGCAGAGTGGCGAGTTGTAGGCTGTTAGAACGGATCGTGATACTTTAGTACCTGTCAACACTGATCCTAGTAATCCATAGTAACTATTGGCAATAATAATCACTAAATCATTAATTGCTTTTGACATTTATTGTACTAATTTGTATGCATCTGTGGATCGGTTGCTGGTTCAGATCCGGCTCGAAGGACCATGTACGAAGTTGTCTGCAGCTGTGGGGCTGGTGAATTGAGGAAGAGGGTGAATTAAATACGTGTTTTCCTTTAAGAGAGTAAATTCAAGAGGTCTACATTGACAGATTAATTGACAACATACAGGCAGTGTTGCAAGACTAAAAAAAAATTTAAAAAATTGGGATGTCTGCCTCGTTGGTCTAGTAGTCGCAATCAAGGCTTCTGAGTATAAGGTTCGATTACAGGTGCGACAAAGTGTTATTGGGTTTTCCCATCAGGAATTGGTCAGTAGCTGCCAGGAGTCTGAATTTGTGCTCGGTTAATGGCAATGACCTCACTCACCTCCCTTTTTAGTACACTGTACACCTCTGCCTAACCCTTTTGAGTAACAGGCATGATGTAATGGTTATGGAAATTAGTCATCGGATCACCTTCCTATGTTTTTAACTGCGCTAAGGGTGCTCGTTAACCAAACAATTGTAGGTTTAATTTAAACCCGACCTTTTACTTTTGACTGTTTTAAAATGGGAATGAAATCGCTTCGTTTTCGCTTTTTCCTCGTGCAACGAAAAGCTTTCGTGGGCGCTGAGAGGCGGATTAGCGAGTTTTATAGTATTTTATATTACTGCCAGAACTGAAGTACTTTTGTGGTTGTTTCCAACGTTAAAAGGTACCTATTCGATTTTTTTTAGAGATATCTGTTAGAACCATTCACTTCTTTCAGGGTATTCTATATTTATTAGCAGAAAGTATTATGTTGTTGGGTTTTTCCATCCGGAATGTTTCATTACCATGCTAGAGTCTGGATTGTCCGGTTGATGGCAATATATAATCGCTCCCAATTACATGGCACTTTAACACACAAAACTAGCAAAAAGGCGGTGTACTATAGGTTCATTTCTGCTTCACTCTTTAGGAAAAATATGCGTGTGTTATATATGTTTAAGGAAAGAAGACTTAACAGTGTTATTAAAAAAGCGCATAATAGGTGGTTTCAGATCGCGTTAGGAACACCACCCTGCGCTCCATAACTCAAGTAGCTGATGTTGGAGTTGAAACAGCCAAGCTAAAGTGAGAGTAGGCTGGCCATGTCGTACGGTGGACATCGCCGTCGAGGTCGACCGCGGCAAAGGTGGTGTGTCGATGTGATCATGTTCGCTGGGCAAACGTGGCCGAGGTTTGGAAGGAAAAGGGAGGTATTTGCTCAGCAGTGGGACACAGTATAGGTCATTACAAAAAAAAGTTGTTTTATAGAACAAGTCTCAAGAAAAAGAAACTTTTCTATCTCTGTCTCTACTTCTTGAGAAGAGAAGCATGGAATCGCACTTTTCCATGGTCCTTTGCGTGCTGCCGATCGCACCGTCGCCACGTCGTCGCTGCTGCCGCGTGCGATATCATTCCCGGCCTGTTTCTCGCTCTACCAAATGACGGTTCTGAGCGACCGAAAAGCATAGGAGCATGGGAAAGTGCGATTCCGTGCTGATAGACGAGGTTCAACCCTGAAGCTATTTATTAAATTCAATCCACAGTAAAGTATCCCTGTTTTCAAGGTAGCTACATTATTCATACCTTCACCTTTAAATCATTGGAATCAAGATTAAGTATCTAAAGCTTAAATGGATTGCTCGACGGATTCAAATGATTGTTAAAGCCAATATAGAAATATTCCATGATTACAAAATGGTGTCAGGCGCGGTGTTTCCCATGTTTGACATTTTGTTTTAATCCGTTGCCCAAGAGAGCATATTGTGTTAAACCATTTTTTAGATAGCCACTGTTGAATGGGGTTGATATACATGTGATGAATTTATTTTAAATGGAATTTTTTTTTCAACCAATTATTTTTGTGGACGGCCCACTTGCAGGAATGTTGGAAGTTTCCCTGCACCTGTACTTTAGAGGACTTAAAAAAAGTACCGACGACGCCGCGTATAACATGGCCACCACTGGGACCAAGTATCTAATTTGTTGAAACGTACCATTGATATAGAAGAATAAGAAGTTAATTATTTTGCGTGAGTGCTTTTGACATACAACAAAAAAATAAAAAGCATAAGTTCAGTAATGCTGTGACAGCATGCGAGGCAGTAGCGCAGCACTGCCTGCTCTCCTGCCAACTAAAGGAATCCAGGACTTGCAGGAAGTGAAAGGCAAAGCTGTCCAGGTAAGTCTGAGTCATCAAAGCGAGAAGAAGAGGCGCTGCCTTTCAGCGTCAACTGGTATTTTTCAATAACTCATAACATAATGTGAGCAATATTTTGGAAATGAAGTTAACGTTATATTCAGACAAAATTTTAACTACCGAACAAGCTTTACATAGAATGTTATTATATGTTAAATACATAATGATTTAGAATAGGGGCCTTTCATTAGAAGAGATTATAGAGAGTAGTAAATGAGACGATGTTCCACACATAGCTCTGATGTTGTTTTAGGTTTAATTAATACGAGGATTTTGAATATCAAATATGGAGCAAATATCATACTGTAGTATCAAAATGTTATGTTTGACGGGTATTGTATGTATACAGGGTGTAACAGAAAGGGTATAGTCATACGAAAGGATAAGATGTAGACCATCAAACTGAACAACTTTCTCCGTGGGTCCAATATCGTAAATGCGAAAAAATTATCAGCTGTCCTATACATTTGGGTCGAGTAGGTATTTAAATTTTGTATTTTCGCATTTACGATATTGGACCTAAGGAGAAAGTTGTTCAGTTTGATAGTCTGCAGTATATCCTTTCATATAACTACACCCTTTCTGTTACACCCTGTAGATCAGATTTCAAAGAATAATTCTAGAAACCTCTTCATGGTGTTTTCAGTTTTGGAATATGATTTTATTGTTATAATAATTCGTTATTTAGATTTTTGCCCATGATTTAATTAAAGCTTATCTGTTGCCCGCGACTTTTGCCGCGTGAATTTATTATAAAAATATTACTTCCCTATTAGAATCCGATTTTGAAAATTTCAAGGGTTTTCATTTTTAAGCACGGAACCCTAATCTTTTTTCTTAAATAAAAGTATCTTTAGTTACTCCTTATAACATCAGCTATCTGCCAGTAAAAATCTAGTCAAAATCGGTCCAGCCGTTTCACAGATTAGATGGAATAACCTATGCTAACCTACTTACACACGCATTTAGTAAAAAGCTGTTATTTTGAAATTACAAACAGACACTTCAATTTTATTTATTTGTATAGAAATTTGCAAAATTAAAGGTTTTACTGGTAAATGCATTACGGAACCTTTACGAAACCAGACCCCAAAAAAACACTTAACTTTGTGTAAATTTTTTAATGACTTGGCTCTCAAAATGGTGGAGGAAAACGAGAACGTTGGGGAACCGACATTTCCTAGCAACGAAAATTCGAAGAAATGTAGTGTGGTAGCAAGCCTCCTCTCCCTCCCACACAGAGGAGGTACTTTTCCCAGCCGTGGGAAAGTTACAGGCTGATTTAGCTATTCCTTTGAAAAGTATCTAAATATTAGTGCTAATACCCTTTTCACTGGACGCCATTACAAAACATGTAAATTAAAATGTTTTCGCCTTTCAAATTAAACGCTTTCAGCGAGGTTGGCGTGGACGTTGATTAATTGTTTTCGTTCTACAAAACAAATTTACGTGAGTAAGTCCTTAGTACTAACTTTCAAAATGTGCTAGGGTTAAAACCCTTAAAGAAAAAAATAAATAGCTGCTTGGTAACAGGTTTTGGGCCCCTAATATATGGGGTTTATAACCAAAATGCAGAAATGAGCGAGTACTAAACTTCTCTGCTTACACCGTTCGGAATACAGGTGTAATGTTATGTTCAGTTAAAGATACGGAGAATATGCATACTCCGGCTTAGTACTGACCACAGATATAGATATACCTAGGAACCGCAAGAGCAACTACTTCGCGTGCCCGGCTTAAGCATTTTATGCTTAACGTGGCTACCATCACAGCAAGCTAATTTGTTTAATTTTTTAAACAACTCTAGAACTTAAAGAACGAACACGTAGTCTATTTTACCTACTAACTTGTTTGTATAGTATCTAACTAGTGATTATGATGTCATGGTAGTTAGTCAAAAAATGGCACGCTTGATTTTCATACGAATCGTGATACTTGCGTTATCTAGGTATATCTATGTCTGTGGTACTAACTATGCATATGAAAATAAAAATTTACAGTAAGTAGGTGAAACGAGACGAGAAATATGAACAATATCATACAGACTCAAAACTGAATGGATAATTTTAAATCACATAGGAATAAATGATGTATAAGTTTTGACTAAAATCCACATTTCCACGCATTCACAAACGAGGGTAATAAAGTACCCAAGTGGTAAATAAATATGGCGAAGCATTTTCCAGCTCACAATGCGCTAAATGAGGATGCCATTCCGAAAACATTGTGGGATTTCCTCATTATTTACACATCACGATAATAATTCAAAAGAACCACAACCTTTTTGTGGTTACCGAAACGTATTTTGAGTCCGTTTGAATTTCGCTTTTTTTTTAATTTTGTTCGTAAGTCTGCCGATAATTGTTCCGTGGTAGGCTTTTGCAAGAGATTTTTCAAGATTATTGATGTCTTTGCTTTTGGAGACTACCTTTTAGATACGGTATAAGATTTTTTTAGACCGGTTGTAAGACGACACTCTATTTTTCATTTGGACTAAAAACTCGGTAGAATTTTTAATGGACATGACAGCTATATGGCCGCCACGTTGGTCGGATGGTCGCAAGCGCAAGTGTTGCTCATGATGTCCTAAAAAAAGGAAAAGTGTTACTCGGTTTTTCCATCAGGAATTTCTCAGTAGCAGCCACGGAGTCTGGATTTGTGCCCGGTTGATGACAATAGGCTCGCTCCCTATTACATACGCCTTAAACATAACTGGCGATATGTGGGTGCAGAGGTGTACCTAACACCTCTGCTAAAACTTCGGGGATAACAGGTGCGATGTTATGACAGATATCTTCTCATATCATCATTTTAGCGGTACAAAGCACGATTATTTCTATGAAGACTTTTAATGGTAGCTTTTATTAATCTAATATATTTTAGACTATTCCTATTTAAAAAAAAAACACTTTCGTAGACCCTCAGGTTTTCAATACACTTACCCTAAAAAAAGAAAAATGGCAAGTTAGTTTAGGCTTCGCTTACCTTTATAAAAGTTTACAAAACCGTTTTCAAAACATTAACCAGAATATAATCTTTAATTTCCATATTAACATATAAAATTGCATCATTATTCGTGGAATATAAAATGAGTTTCATGCAAATGTAAACAGCGCGCGAGCAGCAGCCAATTAGCCAGATAAGTGCGATACGCGTTCCACTGAGCTTTGGCGAAGGTACCCGGATTATTCCGCCGGAGTGAGCAGCGGATAGTGACGCCATTATGTTCCACTTTAAAGTTTTATCAAATACTGGCTACTTCCGTGTGTATATTGTTTTTTTTTCTTTTAAATACAAGTCTGTATTAAAAAAAAATGTTACCCTGGCTGGAGGCCATAAACAGTCGACAACGTCCTAGGTTGAAATGCGAGACGCCATTAAAAAAAAAAAAACAAAAATGCACTTCTTTTGAATTTATATTTTAAACGTCGAATTGTCAGCATTAGTGGCCTAATGGTAATGACATGAAGTTCTTAAAAAAAAGAAAACTTCCTGCAGCTAGTCAGTTTTTTTCTGTTCATGCAATTATGCACGTTATTAAAGGAACAGTAACTTCGTGAAAAGTATAATAAAAGCGTTCCAAAGACGCTGTTCAACTTAAAACAATTACAGCTCCACCTTTTCTTTAACGAACAAAGGAACCTCATGTAAATGTAACAATTAGCGCTTTAAGCCACTTAAAGCGAACTTCGGTAAGGATATCTACGTCGAAACGTTCTTCCCTCTGCTTTTCTGCGATACCGCTGTAGTTTTAATTCCAGTTTAAGTAACAAAATGTACGGTTAAAGTCCTAACGGTATAGTTTACTGCTCGAGCTAGGAGTTGGGAGTATTGCGAGCTAACTTAAGTGCATTTACATAATGTTGGTGCTCTAATTCGGGGTAATTTTTCAATTCAACGCTGTAGGTAACTAAGTTTGCAGTAGTGATAGTAAATAACCTACTTACAAGTTGGCTTCTTTTATTCATGACTAGCTTATGCACGCGTCTTCGCCCGCGTGGATTTCGGTAAGTGTCCTAGGGTATCTCACTACTGGGATGTTTAAGTCCCATGTAATAGGGGGCGAGCCTATTGCCATCAACCGGCAAATCCAGACTCCGTGGCTGCTACTGAAAGAGAGAGAAATTCCTGATGGAAAAACCCAATAACTCTTTGCTCTACCTGGGAATCGAACCCAAGTCCTCATGCTTAGCAGTCGCGCATGCGATGCACTAGACCAACGAGAGTTTTATTTATTTATATGTATACTAAATACTACGGCTCCAGAGACAGGAACCTCCTCACAATGCGAGCCCTATCGAGGAGCAATGTCTTCTGCCAACATATTTATTATTACCTAAAATTAATTTCAGAAGTTATTAAATTAACAAAACATCTTCAGACACACTCAGGAAGTTAATTCAACGACTTTCCCGAAGCGAGACCACACGGCAATCACGTTTTAGTTAACAAGGAAAGCCAATTAAGTTCGACATAAAACGATTTAGAGTAAGGTCACAGCCGTGTGGTTCCACTCGACATCCATTTGTATATTTGTGGTATTTCTAATAATTATTGTATATTGACAAATAAAATTATTAGAGGAGATCGTGGGTACATAATAACAGCCGCAGGGATCGATCTTTGAGGTTAAGCCGCGGTTGCCAAGTTTGGTCTGTCGATGAGTGACCATCTATTACATACCGAGTTTCCTCCGTGCCTCAGAAAGCACTTTAAGCCGTTAGTCCCATGGCTGTCATCTGAAGAGCTTCGACAGTCGTTACAAATAGTCAGTGGCCAGAAAGTCAGACAACCAGTCTTGCCAAGGGGTATCGTATTACCCAGCGCTAACTGGGTTGTGGAGGTCAGATAGACAGTCGCTCCATGTAAAATACTAGTACAGCTGCATCCGGTTAGACTGGAAGCCGAACCCAACATACATAGTTGGGAAAACCCTAGGCTATAAGAGATGGTAGCAGATCCCCTGCTGTTTATGACGTAAATTAACGCTGTGGGAGGGCTTAGACCTTTTCTTGTTTGTTCAACTGCATCTAGTTAAACTGGAAGCAGTAGAAAATTTACATAAGCGTGTATAAGGAGTTTTCTGGAATTCTTCTTTCATATAGAATATGGTTTATTTTGTACGCCTTTCTTGTTTCCCTCGGGTATCGAGTTGTCTTCCGCAACACCGTCGCAGTGTACGGCAGTACGTGACCGCTACGTGTTACCATCCTCCCTAGGGCAGCTTTACGGACGCGTACAGTTACACTTAGTGCCCGCTTCGGCCTGTAATGGTGGCTGTACACTCTCGCCGAGACACTCTAAGGCAGGCGAGAGTGTATATCGAGGGTACTACGCCGTATAGTGCTAAAAGTCAATAAGTGCTAAAAAATCGAACGTCGTTTTATTAGTCCATCTTAATGCATTTTTGACGCTCTTTCCAGTGGTCTAATCCAATAAAACACAGCAGTAGAAACAAAATCACTTGAGGGAATAAAATTAAGTGATCCGTTTTGCCAAAAATAAAAAGCTAAAACACTATAAAGTGTGTCTTGATAAATAATATTAGTATTTCACGCTCAAACCACATAAAGCTATTTATTCGCGTTCCTATATTTAGTGCTCTAATAAAGGGTGTAAATAGACCCTTAACGAAGCCGATAGGCACTCGTTCTCATTTTTTGATCTAGACCATACCTGGGAACCTTCTAGTTACGGAGATATTGGGGGTCAAAGTTCCAACTTTATCACAAGTTTTTTTTTTTAAACTAGTTTTTAACGTTATAACTATACTTTAAATACCTCCATGAAGCCCGTACTATTCAATGCGTACATCAGCACAATGTTTTGAGTGGATTATAGTGAGTTTTACCGTAAAACGTGATTTTTGACCCCAAAAAAAAGTTTCCCAGCAATCATTTTTGCGTAGGGTTACTTAGTTTGATGTACATAATGCTTGGTTGACGGCTTCGTTAAGGGTCCGTTTACACCCTGTATTATAGGAGCGCTCGTCTAGTCTCGGTGTTCCTTGCTTGACTGTACACTGTGTCTCGGCGAGAGTGTACAGACACCTTAAAGGTTCTCTGAAGGTCTGGCGGTAGGACTCTTGCTGTGTGTTTAAGATCAACTAACCTCAAAGTACCAAAAGCAGACCTAACCGTGTGGGATGTTAATTTAAGATTGGCCACCCGACAGTGCTAATTGCATGCACCCCCAAACAGAGGTTTAATTAGGTCCACACCATTAACCACCACACAATTAACTTCATAAACAAACAAGAAAAGGTCTAAGCTCTCCCACAACGTCAGTTTACGTCATAAACAGCAGGGTACCTGCCACCATCTCTTATAGCCTAGGCTTTTCCCAACTTTGTATGTTGGGGTCGGCTTCCAGTCTAACCGGATGCAGCTGTACTAGTATTTTACATGGAACGACTACCTATCTAACCTCCACATCCCAGTTAGTACTGGGTAATACGATAGCCTCTGTTAAGACTGGTTGTCAGACTTTCGGGCCACTGACTACTTAACGACTGACAAAAATCTACAAGCTGGGCTTTCCGAGGCACGGAGGAAACTCGGTATGTTAAGGGGTGGTCACCCATTCACGGACCAACCGAGGCAAGCGCGGCTTAATTACTTACTTTATCCCACTACTTAAAATAAAAGTAATACTGCTCTAAGAGGTGGTAGTCCCTCTTAGCATCGTGAGTAGTATGTCGTCAAAGGAAATGGCTGCGTTAATTATTCAACGGCAGGTGAGTAAGAAGCGACCTGCATTGGACCTAAACAAACACGGTCGGAGTCTAGAGGGGATGCGAGGATAGTAAATATACAGGTGTGTGTGTAGTTATATGTATGTTAAATGTTTTGAAATTAGGTGTGAGGAGTGAAAATGTTCTTCTTCTTTCTCGTTTCTTCATGAATGAGGGTCGTGACCACATGAGGTCGTTGCCTTCTCCACCAGCGCGGCTCTCTCCATGCTGGACGGTTTTCGGCCATGCGGACAGATGCCTGGAAATTCTCTCTACAATTCATTGAGTTTGTTGTTAACAGTAACCCAGTTTCTTCAAGTAGCCTGCGGACCCACCGCCTTGCAGCCGGTAGCCAATTTCACACCAGAAGACCCGGAATTTTACTGGCACCGGGTGTCAGCCGGGTGGCATGACAAACTATTTCTTGTTATGAACCTCATGTTAGTTTTCTTGGGATAATATTAGTCGAGGTAGTGTCTCATTCCTTTTCACGACAAGCATTTGACCCCCAAGGCCGTTGTAGCCTCCTCCAACCGGTATCCCAGTCAGGTGAATCCGGTTATCTCGCCATATGCTCGGGCACCAGAGCATCGTCTGTTGTCTAGCAGGGAGCACCACGACAAGTAATTGGTTGCCGCCGCCATCCAGAGCGTGCAGGTGAGGTTGACAGTTGCGCCGGAAGATATCCTGCCCTTACTCCACACTCTTGAAAATGTTAGGAAAGTAATATTGAAGACATAACATAACAGCACGCCTGTAATCCACGAAGGGTTACACAGAGATGTACCTAATACTGAAATATTGAGGAATGTTGACTTATTTGGACATTGAAGTAGTTTATCGTGTTTTCTGTGGCCGTGTTGTTCTTCGGAAAGTCCAGTTTTATTTACCATCATTTTAAAAAGTTTGTTCCGAAATGTTTATGTGTATAAGGCATCGTTCACACCAAATGTATTGTCCTCCGCCGACTAGACTATGTTCACTGTCGACAACGCACTACGTAATAGCGTGTAGTCGGTTCGGTGTGAACGAGAAGTTAAATATATATGGAAAAGCGATAAACTGCGTAACGCGCGCTCACAGTCAGCGGCCGACAATACGTTGGGTCTGAACTGAACAATGCCTAATACACATAAAATAAATAATTGTTAATATGAAACTTGCACAATCATAATACAGAAATCTCGATGTTTTGTCAAGTTTTAAAACCGTGCGAAAAAAGGTCAGTCACGGGAAATAAAAAAGACCATATCTAGTCATTATTTTTTTTTATTTTTTTATTATCTACGGCACTACTTACACAGAAACCTGTCACTAAACTACTTCTACCATCGCAGAATTCTGCCGTAGGTAAGTAACGATCGCAGGCAGAAATCCCTGAAATAGTCGTCTGCAGCGACACCTAACTATACGCTTTAATGAGTCCTCGCGTAGGTATCAATTTAAATGGAATATTCTGAAGGTTGATCACGTAATGTTTCAATTAGTATCGTAACACCTACGTGGATTATGGTTATTTTAAAACAAATAACCTGTGGGATATTGTTAGGACTTTGTGGACGCTTAATGTGCCTTTGATGGGGCAAGGCGGAGGACTCATTGAAGCGGTCGGTCTGTAGCTACTAAAAGATCAAAATTTTTTTGCACAAAACTCCTTTAAGATCTGATATAAGTACAGCACAGTATTGTAGATGTTTAAACGATCCGATCAATACAGGCCCTAGCACGAACGTGCGACGAAAATGTGACGTAAATTCCCATTATAACAGAATGGTTAGGCAGCGATGTACCGGTACTTAATGTATAGTAGTGTATATTCACATTACGCGCGTTATGGTTAAATCTCATGTAGTAGGGGACGAGCTTATTGCCATCAAACAGACACAAGTCCAGACTCCGTGGCAGATACTGAAAAATAAATGATGGAAAAACGCAATAACACTTTGCCCAACCTGGGAATCGCATCCAGAACCTCATGTTTGCAACCTCTAGAGCAAAGAGGCAGCAAATTTTAAAATCGTTGACTTATGTTGTGCTCACCCTGCACGTTCTTTCTTGGCCCACGGAGAACTGGAAAAGACATACAATACTTCTGGAATCACCGCGCACCGGAGCGGGGTGTCGGGAAATATTTCCCAACAAATAAAGACTTTGCACCGGTAGTATTTCCACAAAATAATGGTCCTGGGAATATTGTTACACGAAACTTCGACGCTAAAGAGGATGTATCAGACAAGGTATTCAAAGTATACTTTGGCGACGTGACGCATTTTTAATATCGGTCAAAAATATGACTGGCCGGCTGCTTGTGTATGTGAGCTTAAATGTTTGAAAACGCACTCACGAGAAATTCCTAGTACGGGGCAACGTTTTTTAAATTAAAAAAAAATGAGTTTTTGATAACTTAATGATAAACTCAAATTACTTTGAACATGTTTAGACCATTTCCGAATTTGATCAACACTGATGCAGTCGTACATACTGTCGATACCGGTCGAGCTGATGTCGCAAACATTATGAATGTGTTTTACAATTAACAGTGCAATTGTCGCTTGCTTCTCAAATACTTTTGTCGCAGTTATGCATATACGAGTACATAAAACAGAGATTGTTGCCCCCAAGTAGACTGGTACTTGACGAAAAAAGACGCTCTCGCATTTTGAATTATGCGATATTAAACTCTTCAGTCAGACTGATTAATCCCTGTGACTATTAAACGTTTGTCGTTTGGTAGCTTGTCAATGACGTTGCAAAAAATAAGCCATCTTTTTTGACTTCTACAGCCTAATAACACCCTGAGAACAGAAGTAGCTGCACAATAAATAGCGTATGACTGCTTCCTTTCAAGTTATGCGTCAGCTCTAACTTACTCCTAAGACAAGACAAGTCCAGCCTTATCTTATTCTTACTCTCAAGACAAAACGTAATAGCGGAGATTGTAGAGCAGCTTGCGTTGTTCGGGAGCACAAAGTGGTGCAATGCTTTGTCTTTGTGTGAACGAGATAACGAGATGTGGCAGACTTGAGTTTAGCTGGTTTCACGTAAAATGCATTTAGCACAAGACTTTGTTGTGCCAGTTTCGGTAGATAGTGGAGTTGTACGGTGAAACAAGAAAATACGTCTTTTTTAGAGAACTAGATTTAGAGTTTAGATTAAAAACATTGAACTGCTAGTCCCCCGCATCCTAACCAAAGAGATCGGTCGCATGAATATGCGATTATGGCGATCATGTAATTATGACACTCAATGGTTTGAAAAATGAAAGGTGTCTTCTGTCGGCGCGACGCGTTCAGGTATGTACTTCGCGTACCTAATGAACACGACGACAGTCCCTTGTCATAGCTTGGTTATCGCACTGCCTTAGCTTACCCGAGGAAAGCATTTCTTGACCAGCACATGGCTTTATTCGATGAGATCCTGGCATATTTTTTACCATTCTCGAAAGTTAAATCCTACTGCAATCCTATCACAAAAAATATATTGTTAAAAATACTTTTCTGAATAGTTTGCTTCGCAGTCGCAACACAATACATAAATCTTATTCACACTTCTTATACCCAGCTTTCGTCTCCCAGGTTCTCACACAATTTTCTCGGTACTAAAGCCTCTGTGAGTTGGAATAAAATAAGTATGAGAATGTATGAGGCATCGTCTATGAAACTATAAGGCTGAAGCCACACAGGCAGGCTTGACTTGGTCTAGTGAGTAGATTGAACCGTGCAATGGGTGGTGTCTGGTGTAAGGTGCCTTGTTTATGCCTAAGCAGCCTAAATATAGTGTTCCCACTGCTGGGACAAGTGCGGTTTGAAGCCACATATCTTCGAACTTTTAGTCCTTCGATATGCTGGTTTCCACAAGATGTTTTACTTGACCGTCCGCGCGGTCAGGCGGACGCGGCATAGCTAATATATAGGCGATGCGCCGCGCGGAGAGACGGTGCGCGCCGCTCGTCCGCGCCGTCGAGTGGTGTAGTGTGTTAGGCGTCAACGGACTTCATACAAGCCCATGCAACACAGAGGAGCGGTGTCGTATGGACTACGCGAAGCTCCTGTGTGGTTCCGGCCTAACGAATATTGCAGGTGTAGGTCGTACCGGAACGCTTTCCCTGAGGAAATTCTGTTTGTTTCTATCAATTTAGCTTGCTTTGACTACGAATACGATATCTACTTCCTATCGGGAATTTTGTTTACTGATTTTGTGAGGTATTCGTGTCGTGTTCGCGTTTGTGGTAAATTCTATGTAGTTTATAGCACTGATGTATAAATATTTACTTTACATGTACCTACTTATATTAAGTAACGTTTTAACTTATACCTACTATAAAATTTAAAGCTAATTATTTCTCTTAATTGTTGAACAGCCGGTCGGATCGATCTTTAAGGTTAAGCAGTGATTGTCTAGGTTGGTCCGTGGATTGGTGACCATCTATTACATACCGAGATCCCGATTGGTCCCGGCTGTTATTTGTAGATCTTTGATAGTCGTTACAGGTGGCCCCAAAAGTTTGATACTAGTCTTATCAAGAGGTGTCGTATTACCCAGTTCTAACTAGGTCGTAACTAGGTCTATGATGAATGAACTAGGTCGTGGTGGTCAGATAGGCAGTCGCTCCATGTAAAATAGTGGTATTTAGCTGCATCCGGTAAAACTGGAAGCCGACCTCAACATAGTTGGGAAAAAAGCTAGGCAGATTATGATGTGGGTTTCCAAATTTTATTCTCGCAATAAACATAATTTTTGAAAAGGGACGTGAATGAAAATAATAAACTCGAAAACAGAAACGATTTTACTTATTTTTGTAACTGCCAGTCAAATTCAAATGTCCGAAAACATGTCCGAAAACTGTCAAATAAATCAAGCTAACAACTGGAAATTATACGAACAAAACCAACAGCCCTTCAGTAAATTACATACACCTAAATATAACACCTAATTAGGTACATTCATTCATAATTCCTACTTGAAATCTAAACATAGGAAAGTCTAAAATACCTGCCAGTAACACCTAAATAAGGTCAATGAAAACCCCTAATTATAAACCTAATTTAAATTCGTTGTACCCTAGACCTTAAATTAGCTGGTTCCCTTGAAATATAAATGAGTGGCATTTCGTAATTAGGGACCGCTTTTCTATAATTCAGTAATTATGAAAATAGAATAGCTTGTTATGACGGCGGGATATTCGGGAGGTATTCAATAAACCTACTCTTAGCAATTTAACTTAGACAGTCTGTGAATGTGATGACGAGGGACGAATCACATGTAACTAAAAGAGTAATGAATATTTAAATGTTAATTGAGGGAGAGGAAGACCAAGGAAACGATGAATGTATTGTATGAGGAATGGTATGAAAGGAAACGGAGTAAATGATAGCGTGACGGTTGACAGAGGAGAATGGAAGAAAAAAACGTGTTGCACCAACTCCAAGTAACATGGGACAAGGGCTGGAAGATGATTATGAGACTGTACTGATAAAGACATAAAGATGGACATGTTAAAGTATGTAGCAGACGAGTCGTCGTCCTCAAATAAAATGTCTTAACACCGAAGTAGCAGTTTTGCGAAATACGCATTTAAAGTTTCTTACGCATTATGTATTTGCCAATGCTTTTGTAAAAAACTGTCGCCGTTATTTTCGTAGTACACTTATGGTGTTTTTTTTCGATTTATAGATCAAGGAATAATTTCAAGGATGGAGTTCGTGGCGGGTGGATCTTCAGGTTAAGCCGCGTTTGCCTACTGTAACTAACAACCGTACTGGCTATAACAACCCCACTGCTGGGATAAGAGTCTCCTCTCTATGAATCATCATCTGCCTAGCCTTTTCCCTATGTTGGGGTCGGCTTCCAGTCTAACCGGATGCAGCTGAATACCAATATTTTACGTGGAGCGACTGCCTATCTGACCTCCACAACCCAGTTAGTACTGGGTAATACGATACCCCTTGGTAAGACTGGTTGTCAGACTTTTTGGGCCACTGACTACATATAACGACTGTCAAAGATCTACAAATGACACCCGGGACCAACGGCTTACCGTGCTTTCCGAGGCACGGAGGAAACTCGGTATGTAATGGGTGGTCACCCATCCGCAGACCAACCTAGGCAAGCGCGGCTTAACCTAAAGATCGATCCGGGCGGCTGTTATTACTTAGCCACGAGCTCCTCTCTATGAGTGCAGGGCGAAAACCCAACACGTGGGCCAAAACGTGTAGGTTGTAGGTTGGTTGATGTCACGGGTTCCGAATTTCCTGGTTCTAATACATGCCGGTTTCCTGACGATGCTGCCCTTGACCGTTTTGGGAGGAGTGGTGCTTTAATAATTAGACTTTTTTTTTGACGACACAGTTGGCGCAGTGGCTGAGTGATTGGCTGCTGCGCTGCGTGTCGTGGGTTTGATCCCTGCACGGTAAAATATTTGAATGGCCAACAGGTTCCGAGTCTGGCTGTGTGTATGTCAGTTTAAATGTTTGTAAACGCACCCACGACACGGGAAATTTCTAGTGTAGGACAACGTTTAAAAAAAATGAAAATAATAGGTTCCAGAAAGTAATATGCCTGGTTGGGTTCGAACCCACGTTCAGTTAGTAACCTAAGATGTACCGTTAGTTAATCATAAATAATGTTATCTTAACGGTAACACTTATTGAAGAAGGCAATAGAGTACAGTTTCATTTAGCAGTCATAGGTTCAAAATACGCCTCTATAAATAAAATCATAAAGAATAATATTGCTTTAGTCAGTTGCACGAACTGAACGCTCAACTTAATCCATAGAAGCAGTCGAAAATCACGTTTACTCCGCAATTACATAAAGTATCGGACTATCGGCCGATGAAGGACACAAATAAATTGCCATTTACGGGTGATCTCTTCAAGGGTAAACATTAGTTCTACCTAACCCAATCAATCACGAGACGATATATTAAGTAACGAAGAAAAGAGCAATGGACGAAAAAAGAGCAATGGACATAAAAAGGGGAATGGACGAAAAAGGTGGAATTTTTCTCGCGAAAACTGGAACATTTCTCGTGACATTCGTCTGCGAGTCGGATCAAGAGACCTTTGAAAATCACATTAGTGGAGAAGCGTGATCACCGTAGATTCGAAACGATGTTAACGCGTTTTTAATGTGAAAGGAAAGTGTGATATGGCGTTAATGAAGGACGTTTAGCGATACGTTCTCAAAATATCGTTAAATTTGTGTTGTAATCGATTATCGTGGTATGGATGTGTGATGCGGGGGAATGAGGAAAATATACTGAGGAAAATTTTGAGTATGAATGTGCGTGTGTGTGTGTTGTGTGCGTGTGTGTGTATGGATGAGTGTAAATGTGTGTATGTGTGTGTGTGTGTGTGTGGGTGGCGATGGATGGTCTGGGTGAAGATTGATATGTCTAGAAAGGAGGTGACGCTGAGATGGCAAGTAATAGAGAAGTATGGAAGAAGAAGAAATGCTGCGCAGACCTCAAATAAATTGAGATAAGGACAGGATAATGATGACGTCGCAGATATAGGAGCTCTAACAGTCTGTCTGCATATGCATTCAGACAATAATGTTCCCACCGCTGGGACTCACGCCTTTCCCACGCGATCCCAGTGCTTGTTGGTGTACGTACCATGTCTTAAACTTGTTTGGCGTCTGCCTGAAGACTCAAGAAATCATCTGTTAGAGGTCTATCACCACCGTCCGTCAACGGATGGGCGATGGTGGTGATTACCTTATCATAGCTGAGATTAGGGGTTCCTGGGGAGCTTGGGCAGTCGTTACGGGTAGGTAGAAGGTCGAAAGTTGTACCAAAGGGAATCGTAAAACCCAGTAATAAGGGTTGTGGAAGTCTATGGAGTCGCTCCATGTAAATTCTGGTATTCAGCTGCATCCGGTTAGACTGGAAGGCCACCCTAACATAGTTGGGAAAAGGCAGACGATGAACAGGGTTGTGGAGGTCAGAAAGGCTCTATGTAAAAAATGGCATTCAGCTGCATCAGGTTAGATTGGAAGTCGAACCCAATAATGATGGGAAAAAGCAGGCACATGACGGTAGTTTTATCAGGTACTTAGCTTTTTTTTTAGAATAGGAAATCATCAAATGACCTCTCCCGCTCTGGGCGGAGTGGAAGGGAGTGTCAGACTTGTACGGAGTAAAACCCACCCATGTTCCTTTTTTTGCCCTTTATGTTCCAGCAAATAACAAAAATAAAAACGGGAAGTGTAAAAGAGCTCCTATTTTAATTCACTGTTCCTTTTACTTTTATGAAAGCCTAAAAAAGTGCAGTCATATAACTCTAGTTTAATTATGACGAAATGCAAAAACTGGCTGTATACAGAGCATTTTTATTATTCGTACATTAAAAGAATTTTAAATGAACATCGTATAGTGGTTTTCATTTCTACTTCAATGTTTTTTGTTTCATATTGCGATGCTTTCAGCCACAGCCAAAAGTGAATGCGAAAATGCAATAGTGTAATATAAATGGATAATGTTTTTGTTTATTAAAATGATGTGTATTTCAAAGTAACTGCTTTATTTTTTAAATAAATCATAATACTAACTGATTTTTAGTTTTTTGTAAAATTTATTTACTTTACACTATTTTATCAGGGTTTTCGGGTTAATGTTAATGTTTTTGATTTAGAAAGAAAAATTCGAGTGCGAGCAGGGTTTGAACCTGCGACCTTCCGAACAGCTGTAGTTCCCTACCCATGGTTTACGTATAAAAATATTTAAAATTAATGTTAATGTGTTAACCCACACTTCCCCTTGGGCGGAGCACCGCCTTGTCCTTGTAGCGGCGACTGGCGGCGGCGATCTCTCGCGTCGGGCCCTGGTTCAAGCCATGGTCCGGAGCGAGAGGGAATGGGAAGCCGTCACCACCTTCTGTGAAGCAGTCATGCTAGTGAAGGAGGTGGCGGGACGTGAGAGGGAAAGAACCTCACGTCCCAGCCGCCGCGGGAGACGCCCTGGGCGTCGGGGGTCACGTGGTGGCTCCCGGCCACCGTAGGCGCGGGCCTGTGGTCGGCGAGTTATGGGCTAGCTCGCCGTCCGGCCGTCTTATGTCGACAGGCCGTGCCGACGGCGCGTTCGTGTTCCACGCGCGCCTCAAAGAGATGTCAGCAAATAAGTAGGGGTCCGCAAGGGCCGATGCCTGCCAGGGCTGCGGGACTGTTCAAAAGATACCGTGGCCCTGGAACACAAAGGCAAAGAAGGAACATGGGTGGGTTTTAGTCAGTACAAGTCTGACACTCCCTTCCGCTCCGCCCAGAGCGGGGGGGGTCATTTGATGATTTCCCATCCGGAAAAAAAAAAAAAAAACCCACACTTCCCCAGTCATGTTTTAGGTCTCATGTAATAAGGGGGCTAGCCTATTTCCTTCAACTCGGCACAGATCTAAACTCTGTCGCTGCTACTGAGAAATTTCTGCTAGAAAAAAAAACTTTGGGAATGGACCCCAAGACCTCATACTTAGCAATCGCGGTTGCGTCCACTAGACCAAAAAGGTCAGTCAGCAGTCAATAAACTCCAAAAATAATTGAAGAATTTGAATTGAAGTACTTATAATAAATTAAGAGATTCTGAGGTTCAACATATTAAAAAAAGGGAAATTATTAATCGGGCGAATAAAAATTTAATTGGTGACCAATATACTAAATGGGCGACTATTGTACCAAGTAAGCAACTATCATGGCGGCTCCGATGCGGAGCGTAAGGCCGGACTCGCGAAGGAGGTGGAGGCGGCGCTGAGGGCTGTCTCTTTGAAACAAAAGCCCTCCACCAGGCAAAGGGCTATACCTGCAGCGGTCGCCTCCATTATGGCGGCAGCGGAGGCCAGATTTGCGGGGCCCCCGCCAGACGGCGTGGCCATTCTGAGGGCGGAGGTCGCTCGCCTGACGGCCGCCACGGAGCTTCTCAAAGAGGAGAACATGAAGCTCCGAGCAGACCTGGCCAGTTTGCGCGAGTCCGGCTCTCGCGAGGCGCCCCAAAATGGGGGCCAGAAGCATCCAAGCCAGTCCGTGCCGGTGGAGAACCAGGTTCTGAATCTGGTTCGGCAGGAGCTGGCTGCCTTCCAGGCGCGGTTCTCCGTCCTGGAGGGCATTGTCCTGCGCCCCCCCCTAGCGGCAAACAAGGCGCCCGCGGGCCCGACGGCGGCTTCATATGCGTCTGCTGCGGCCTCCGTACCGGGGCCGTCCAGCCAGCCCCCCGGCAGGGTTATGTCGGCCCCGACGAAACCGGCTCCGTTTAGGAAGGCGGCGGCCCTGAAACAGGGCAAGGCGGCGGCCCAAAAGAAGGGCAAGGCGGCGAATATGCCAGCGCCAGCCGCGAGACAGCCGCTATCGCCGCCCCCCCCGCCCCCTAAGCCTTCCGCGGCCGAGACCGGGTGGCAGGTGGCCGGAGAAAAAGCGAGGGAGCGATCGGCGGCCAAAAAGGCCAGGAGGCAGGAGCAGAAACGCCGGCAAAAGGAGCGGGGCGTCGCGGTTAGGCTCAGCACCCCAAAGACCGCAGCTGTAGTGATTACACTACAGCCGGACGCGGAAAAGAGGGGCGTGACCTACCGCGACGTGCTCGCTAAGGCGAAAGCGACGGTGGATCTCGGAGAGCTCGGGATCACCGGGGGCCTCCGGCTTAGAGTCACCGCAACAGGGGCTCGAGTGCTGGAGATCCCTGGCGAAACCCGTGGCTCGTCCGCCGACGCTCTGGCTGAAAAGCTTAGAGCGTCCCTAAATGCGGACGAGGCCCGAGTGTCCAGGCCCGTCAAATGCGCAGACCTGCGCATACTGGGTCTGGACGACTCGGTGACCGAGAAGGAGGTGGTGGCCGCCGTCACCAGGACCCGTGGGTGCCCTGCCGAGCAAGTCAAGGCAGGCACCTTACGTCCGGACCTGTCGGGCATGCGAACCATAACGGTAAGCTGCCCTGTGACAGCGGCGAAAGTTATTGTGGAGGGCCGAAGGCTCTTGGTGGGCTGGGTTTCGGCGCAGGTGAAGCTGCTGGAACCCAGACCTCTGAGGTGCTTCCGCTGCCATGTGGGGCACCACGTGTCGGTCCGGTGCACCTCGGAGGTGGACCGCAGCGGCCTGTGCTTCCGCTGCGGCCAGCCTGGTCACATGGCCGCGGCTTGCTCCGCCGCGCCGCGCTGCGCCGCATGTGCGGCAGCTGGCAAGCCGGCCGATCACCGGGCAGGGAGCAAGTCCTGCGGTGCTCCCGCCAAGGCCAGGGGCAAGGGAAGGCCCTCCGCCACCACCACCAAAACCCCCACCGTCACCACCACCGCAGCCGCCGCCACTGTCGCTGCCGCTGCCGCTACTGCTGCAACTTCCGCAGCGGGGCCCTCGCAGGGGGCCCGGGAGGGGGCTGAAATGGAGTGCCAGTAACGGCCCCATTACGCCTTCTCCAGGCGAACATCAACCACTGCGCCTGCGCTCAGGATCTGTTGCTCCAGAGCATGGCGCAGTGGTCGATTAACATCGCCGTGGTCGCTGAGCCGTACTTTGTCCCGCCCAGGGATGACTGGGTTGAGGACCTTAGCGGCTCAGTGACCATAATTACGTCGGTCGCCGCCGGTACCCCGACCCTTGAGAGTGTCAGGAAGGGTCAGGGGTGCGTAGCAGCACGGTTCGGGGAGATCGTTGTAGTGGGAGTCTACTTCTCCCCGAGCCGAACTCTCGCCGAGTTCCACAACTCCCTCACGGAGTTGAGTGTCGTCATCGGAAGCCATTCCCTCCCCGTGCTTGTGCTCGGGGACTTCAATGCCAAGAACTTGGCTTGGGGTTCTCGTTACACGGACGTGCGGGGTAGAATGGTGGAGGACTGGGCTCTGGAGACAGGCCTGGTCGTCCTAAATCGGGGTTCTGTCCCCACGTGCGTGCGGATGCGGGGCGAGTCGGTGGTGGACATCTCGTTCGCCAGCCCCGCTCTGTCGCCGCGTGTCGTTGACTGGTGCGTCATGGAGGGGGTGGAGACCTATTCCGACCACCGGTACATCCGGTTCGACGTCTCCACCCAGTCCTCAAGCGTGCCGGTCCTACAGGCCCCGAGTGGTCCGCGATGGGCGCTGAAGCAGCTGGACCGGGAGCTCCTCCTGGAAGCCTCGATCGTGCAGGCCTGGGTGTCATCACCAGTCAGGCCTGCCGACATCAACAACGAGGCGGGTTGGTTCCAGGAGGCCATGTCCGAGATTTGCGACGTGGCAATGCCCCGAGTTCGGCCAGGAAGCGCCCGGCGTCAGGTGTACTGGTGGTCGCGAGAGCTGACGTTTTTGCGCAAGGCGTGCGTTGCCACGCGGCGCCTGTACGCCAGGCATCGCAGGCTCCGCATCCGCCCTCCGGATGCGGCAGCCATTGAGGCGGAGCTGTACGAGGGGTACAGAGCGGCGAAGACCGCCCTCCAAGAGGCTGTCCGGCGGGCCAAGAACTTGGCCCGCGAGGAGATGCTGGAGTCTCTGAACGGAGATCCGTGGGGGCGCCCTTACAAGATGGTGCGGGACAAACTCCGCACCCGGGCCCCCCCGCTAACGCAGAGTCTCCGGCCTGAGCTCGTGGAGGACGTGGTGAGCGCTCTGTTCCCTTCGCGAGGGGAGCATCCTCCCCCGCCTATGGCTCCGCCGCCGCGTGCGGTGCCGGAAGCGGACCACTCCGATGACGATGACGACGTTCCGGAGGTGACTGGGGTAGACCTGAGAGTGGCGGTACGCAGGCTGAAAACCAGAAACACCGCCCCGGGACCCGATGGCTTGCCTGGCAAAGCCTGGGTCCTGGCCTCTGAGGCTCTCGGGCCCCGACTGGAAGGGCTCCTAAGCGCATGCTTGGAGAGAGGCCAGTTTCCGCTTCGTTGGAAGACGGGGAAGCTGGTCCTCATCCGGAAACCAGGGCGCCCTGCGGACTCTCCGTCCGCATACCGGCCCATCGTGCTGCTCGACGAGGTGGGCAAGCTCTTTGAAAGAGTCATTGCCAACCGCCTCGCCGGGCACCTTGCGGGGATGGGGCCGGATCTTGCGGAACACCAGTTTGGTTTCCGCAAGGGGCGCTCGACGGTGGACGCCATCATGCGCGTGAGAGCCCTCACGACGGGGGACGCGGTGTCCCGGGGCGGGGTCGTCTTGGCGGTGTCTCTTGACATCGCCAACGCCTTCAACTCCATGCCCTGGAGCTGTATTAGGGAGGCACTCCGGTATCACCGGGTGCCGACCTACCTTCGTCGTGTGGTCGGGGACTACCTGACGGATAGAGCCGTCATCTACCCTGGTCAAAGCGGAGAATGGAACCGGCGAGAGATGTCGTGCGGTGTTCCACAGGGATCGGTTCTGGGGCCGGCCTTGTGGAACATCGGTTACGACTGGGTGCTGCGCGCCGACCTCCCTACCGGCGTCAGCGTAGTTTGCTACGCTGACGACACGCTGGTACTGGCACAAGGGAGGTCGCACGAGGCGGCGGCCGAAAACATGACACGCGGGGTTGCGATAGTCGTGGAGAGGATCCGGCAATTGGGTCTCGAGGTGGCACTGCACAAGTCCGAGGCCATGTGTTTTCATGGGCCTCGGAATGCGCCACCGTCGGGATCCCTACTGACGGCAGGAGGGGTTTCCATCGGCGTCGGGTCGACGTTGAAGTACCTAGGACTCGTCCTCGACAGCCGGTGGAACTTCGTGGAGCACTTCCGACGTTTGGCTCCCAAACTGGAACGGACAGGGGCTGCCTTCAAGCGGCTCCTGCCCAACCTGAGGGGTCCAAACGCCTCCTGCCGGAGGCTATACGCGGGGGTCGTGCGGTCCATGGCCCTTTACGGGGCCCCGGTGTGGGCGCGTTCTTTGAGGCGGCAAGCCGCCCACTACCTGAACGCGCCCCAAAAGGTAATAGCCATAAGGCTAATCCGGGGGTACCGCACGATCTCCGGCGAAGCGGCTAGCCTCCTTGCCGGATTGCCGCCATGGGATCTGGAGTCGATAGTCCTCGCACGCCTGCACGAATGGCGCGCGGAGGCACTACGTCGGGAGGAAACTCCGCTGCCGCGGCAAATTGCCGCTCAGCGGACAGACCTCCGGAGTGATCTCATGGCGACATGGAGAGAGCGACTGTCGCAACCCCGTGCAGGGCACGCCACCATAGTGGCGATAAGTCCCCTCTTTGAGGAGTGGCTAGAGAGGCGCCACGGCGCCCTCACCTACCGCCTGACGCAGGTCCTCACCGGACACGGTTGTTTCGGGAGGTTCCTGCACCGAATCGGGCGGGAGGAAACGCCCGGGTGTTTCCACTGCGAGGATCGTCCGGAGGACACGGTGGAGCACACCGTGGAGGTCTGCCCCGCTTGGGCGGAGCACCGCCGTGTCCTTGTAGCGGCGATTGGCGGCGGCGATCTCTCGCGTCCGGCCCTGGTTCAAGCCATGGTCCGGAGCGAGAGGGAATGGGAAGCCGTCACCACCTTCTGTGAAGCAGTCATGCTAGTGAAGGAGGTGGCGGGACGTGAGAGGGAAAGAACCTCACGTCCCAGCCGCCGCGGGAGACGCCCTGGGCGTCGGGGGTCACGTGGTGGCTCCCGGCCACCGTAGGCGCGGGCCTGTGGACGGCAAGTTATGGGCTAGCTCGCCGTCCGGCCGTCTTATGACGACAGGCCGTGTCGACGGCGCGTTCGTGTTCCACGTGCGCCTCAAAGAGATGTCAGCAAATAAGTAGGGGTCCGCAAGGGCCGATGCCTACCAGGGCTGCGGGACTGTTCGAAAGAGATACCGTGGCCCTGGAACACAAAGGGCAAAGAAGGAACATGGATGGGTTTTAGTCAGTACAAGTCTGACACTCCCTTCCGCTCCGCCCAGAGTGGGGGGGGTCATTTGATGATTTCCCATCCGGAAAAAAAAAAAAAAAAAAAAAAAAAAGTAAGCAACTATTTATCCGGTCATTGCAGCAAGGAGAATATAGGAAGCAAGAGCGAGCGAATACTGAGAGAGACTTGTGGCACTTTAAACTCTGCAAACAGAAATAGGAGCCCCGCTCAGCGGGGGTTCGTCGACTACGCCTTATCTACAATGTAGTGATTAATAACCTTGTTTTAAGTTTTTTTCAGGACTCCTTGAATTATCACATGTTCGTACTGAACAACTAGTAACTCAAATTTCTATTTTCAAGTCGCTGTTTTAAACATTTGTATTCGCCCACTGTTAATCGCTCACTTAGTATTTCAGTAGCCCATTTTAAATATTTTTGACACCTTTAATTTGAATTTATGTTCGCTCGTTTAAATACTACCCTTAAAAAAAACGCTAATTACAAATGATTTATGTGAGAAAAAATGACAATGGTTTTATTTACCGACACAAATCAATTGTAGGTTAATCTCTGCCGTATCTTTATTTTTTCTCAGGTAATAAGATGATGTCCTATTTGCTTTATCACCGAATACTATCTAGAAAGACCATCATCTGCCTAGCTTTTTTCCCAACTATGTTCGGGTCGGCTTCCAGTCTAACCGGATGCAGCTGAATACCAGTATTTTACATGGAGCGACTGCCTCTATGACCTCCACAACCCAGTTAGTACAGGGTAATACGATATCCCTTGGTAAGACTGGTTGTCAGAGTTTTTGGTCCACTGACTACCTAACGACCGTCAAAGATATACAGGTGACAGCCGGGACCAACGGCTTAACATGCTTTCCGAGGCACGGAGGAAACTCTGTATGTAATGGCCAGTCACCCATCCACAGACCAACCTAGGCAAGCACGGCTTAACCTAAAGATCGACCCGAGCGGCTGTTATTATTTAGCCACGAGCTTCTCCTACCTATAAAGACCACAGAATACTAAGTGCTCAAATAGGACTCCACATTTGGCCAGCTTTGTTCAGTGTCATTAAATAAATAAATAAAGAATGCTGACGAGTGAAACGTCAAAGCTGTTATACAACAGGACCCTTGAGAGGAATGAGAGGTAATGGTTTTCCCTCCGTTTTTCCTGTTTCCTGGACCGAACATTTGAGAGTTCTGATCTGATTGGAACCTTTGATGCGATCATAATAAGAAATATTTACGAATCAGTCATCATTTTGTGTTTTGTCGTCAAATATATTTTTGAGAAGATCCTTTTGTTATGGTATGTCCTCTGTCTGTTTGTAGTTTTTTTCGTTTGTTTCACTTTAGAAAGTAAGCAAACATGCTTCGTTACTTTTTAAAGCATGTTTAGGGTTCCGTAGTCAACAAGGAAAGGAACCCTTATAATTTCGCCATGTCCGCAGCTTAGCTCAAAGATTCTCTTAGTATTAGTATGAGAAAGCTGTAATTTGGCATAAATATACAAATTAGTTACGCCGACAAAGTGGTAAAATAAAATCTCATAAAGTATTTTTTTTTAGGGTATCTCCTGTACCTACACGTGAAGTGGGGATTTGTTTTTCTCGCGTACCCCATAGTGTGGTATGTCGTTGGATAGGTCTTTAAAAAATATTGCGATATTTGATATAAACATCATCATCATCATCTGCCTAGCCTTTTCCCAACTATGTTGGGGTCGGCTTCCAGTCTAACCGGATGCAGCTGAATACCGGTATTTTACACGGAGCGACTGCCTATCTGACCCCCACAACCCAGTTAGTACCGGGTAATACGATATCCCTTGGTAAGACTGGTTGTCACTTTTTCGGCCACTGACTACCTAACGACTGTCAAAGATCTATAAATGACAGCCGGGACCAACGGCTTAACGTGCTTTCCGAGGCACGGAGGAAACTCGGTATGTAATGGGTGGTCACCCATCCACAGACCAACCTTGGCAAGCACGGCTTAACCAAAGATTGACCCGAGCGGCTGTTATTATTTAGCCACGAGCTCCTCATTTGATATAAACATATGAAATATTAAGCTTTAATGTGAACATTTTTGTTAGATTCAAGTGTACCAGCTAAACGGTTGAGTTTAGGTTTGTGAAAAAATTCACTGTGGTAGTATACACCGTGACTTTTTAGTCGTCTTACAACGGCAGCCCACTTCATGTATCCAATGACTGCTAAACATTCATGAAAAAAAAAATTGGCATTTATGAGATTTTATTAATTAAAAAATAAAAATATTTTTCAGTATTGTGACGCATTACGCAGTTAAAACACCCTGTTGCGAGCGATTATCTACTCGACTCGAGCGCTGGGTAGGTATGTTCTCCCGTTTGACACGTCAACGTCATTAACAGTATGTTTCATAATTTTATTCTAATGTATAATTTATTTTTCTTTGTACCTATTATGGTATGTAAAAAAAAAAATTGCGCCTAGAGCTATTTTATATCGGGTACATGGATTGGACTACCTTTGTAAGACGACTAAAAAGTCACGGTGTATATAACGAAATTAAAAGGAAAACTAACTAACTTATAAAATATACTTGGGTAACATATTTTCCTAATTATTATGTATGGGAGCACAGAGTTTTAACTGCAAATGTAAGTTTGTTTTTTTATTATTACAATAAAAATCATCGTTCGAACATGCATTTCTAAGGCATGAAGGTACATACGCCTTAGAGATGCATGTTCCTTTGAGAACCCTTAAGAAGGCGAAACCTCTGGGAGCAGCAAGTATCAACTAAGGAAGACCCATCCAAACGTTCTTCAAACTAATTTTCTTCAGTAATCTAATCTTCTGAAAGTGATAACAGGAAATATAAGAACCCTATAAACAAAGAATTATCCTCGACCCCGTTTCCTGATAATAACAAAGTTCAATCATAAGTATCGATCCTGAAATCGATATCCTAAGTCTTCACAGTTATCGCTTAGTATCAACTATCTACGGAACCGTAAAACCGGAGATGTCTATTGTCGAAGTTTTAAAACGGTTTCATGAAAGTTTACGGTTTATTTCGGGTATGTCCGACTGACAGTTCCGGTTTTGGCTTTGACGCTTGAAAGGTTTTGTTATAAGTGTTTTGGGTGAGTTCAAGTACAGTTTGGGTGCTGGCAGAAATATCTACGTTTTATACTTACGAAAGGTAAAAGTTTGACTAAAATACCACCATTTTCAACAACATAACGTAGGTAACTAACTAATATTGCTGCAAACCGATTTTAGACCTGAAACCAAATATGACATTAGATCATAACCACACGCCTGTAATCCCCGAAGGATTAAGCACTTCTGCTTACCTATTTACGTATTATAGCACACCCAAATTTCGCCAGCTATGTTTAAGTCCCATATAATAGAGGGCGAGCCTATTGTCATCAACCGGGCTCAAATCGAGACTCCGTGGCTGCTGAGAAAATTCCTGATGGTAAAACCTAATAGCACTTAGCCCAACCCGGGAATCGAACCCAGGACCTCATGCTCAGCAGTCGTGATTGCGACCATTCGCCCAATAAGACAGTCATCCTGTATGTTATTCTTGCTGGCGACTAGTAACATCTCAATTCACTAATATTTGCTGACAAAAAACATGTTGGTGTTGAACAAAACCTCAATATTTAACTGTCCATATAAATCATAATCATTTGTAACTCACTTCACTTCTTTCTATATCGTGTGGTAAGTGATTAACCTAGTGTCAGAGTTTTTATGCCGATAATGAGCGATATAAGAATAGGATATTTCAAGTTTGCGATATTTTTAGTCACTCAATGCAAATAATTAACATGGTAAATATCCCGATTTAATTAATTAATTTATTTATTTATTTATGTACACAAAAAAACTCAACAAGACATAACATTAAGATAGAAGAGCACAAAGTTACTACTTATTTCATGCGAAATCTCTTCCAGCAGACCTGCGAGAGGAAAGTAGGATTAGAAATGTAGACACAGTGTGTAGAAAAGACAAAACAGGAAAATTGAAATTGGAACTTAAAACAAAGTTATACCTATATAAAATAAACATACATACAAATATACACATCTATTCTATTCTATACATATAATAAAACCGTTAAAATCCAACCCGATGTTCCGAATTGGCGCAATTGATCCTGTTCAAATTTTGCACAAATATCACATTGTATTTGTGCTGAATCTTCTGCTGGCCCAACTCCGTAAGGACCGCTATATCCAGCTTTTAATTTTTTTTACCTTGTGCCAGTCCAGGCCCACACTTGAAATTTCTCCTGTATCGTGGGTGTGTTTACAGACAGTTAAACTCACAAACAGTCAGACCCGGAACAACTACCTGCAGGCCATACAAAAATGTGATTCGTGTGGGATTTGAACCCGATACTCGCAACGCAGCAGCCATTCGCTCAGCCACTGCGCCAACCGTGCGGTCACATAGCTATGGCTGTGGCTCCCTCGGACATTGCTGCAACTTTGCTTAACGGTGGCCGGACTGCACATTCCGTTTCCATATTGCCGCTGAATCTTGCAAGTGAAGATACGTCTACATGCAACATCACCAAAAACAGCGGCCGGGGAGTCCTTTTGCAGCAGTGCAAGTTTAAAGTGCATAAGAGGCGTTGAACCGCAGCTTGCAGGACATCCGCGGCAACCAGGTGCTGACGTGTGGCGTTGTTGCTTTGCTCGCAGGCGGCTTTAGACAGTACTGCAAGTTATTGAGAGGGGCACACCGGCGGATGAAATAAACGCATGTCTCAAGGCGTCGCCACTGTTGTCTAGGATCGAAAAGATCCATCTTACCTACAACATGCGCGTCCAACTGTACAACGACCACGAAGAAGGCGTCTTTGCGAATATGCTGCTGCAAATGGGAGTGGGTCGTCTGGAATCGGACGCAGATAGGAAAATTCCATTTTCCGAAGAATTTTCCCATCCAGTGGCTACAGAGGATGCACGCACATCCACATCATCACATCATGCACGTTTTTCCAAATTTGGAGGTTAATATAAAAAAATGGATTACGGGTAGTGCTGTCGCCAAAGAACGAGAGTGTCAATCAAATAAAAAAAAATTAAATGATCGTCGGCGACCACCACCACCCTTTTTTTCTTTTTCGGATGGGAAATCATCAAATGACCCCCCAACTCTGGGCGGAGCGGAAGGGAGTGTCAGACTTGTACTGACTAAAACTCATCCATGTTCCTTCTTTGCCCTTTGTGTTCCAGGGCCACGGTATCTCTTTCGAACAGTCCCGCAGCCCTGGCAGGCATCGGCCCTTGCGGACCCCTACTTATTTGCTGACATCTCTTTGAGGCGCACGTGGAACACGAACGTGCCGTCGACACGGCCTGTCGTCATAAGACGGCCGGACGGCGAGCTGGCCCATAACTCGCCGTCCACAGACCCGCGCCTAGGGTGGCCGGGAGCCACCACGTGACCCCCGACGCCCAGGGCGTCTCCCGCGGCGACTGGGACGTGAGGTTCTTTCCCTCTCACGTCCCGCCACCTCCTTCACTAGCATGACTGCTTCGCAGAAGCTGGTGACGGCTTCCCATTCCCTCTCGCTCCGGACCATGGCTTGAACCAAGGCCGGATGCGAGAGATCGCCGCCGCCAATCGCCGCTACGAGGACACGGCGGTGCTCCGCCCAAGCGGGGCAGAACTCCACCGTGTCCTCCGGACGATCCTCGCAGTGGAAACACCCAGGCGTTTCCTCCCGCCCGATTCGGTGCAGGAACCTCCCGAAACAACCGTGTCCGGTGAGGACCTGCGTCAGGCGGTAGGTGAGGGCGCCGTGGCGCCTCTCTAGACACTCCTCAAAGAGGGGACTTATCGCCACCATAGTGGCGACTATGGTGGCGTGCCCTGCTTGGGGTTGCGACAGTCGCTCTCTCCATGTCGCCATGAGATCACGCCGGAGGTCTGTCCGCTGAGCGGCAATTTGCCGCGGCAGCGGAGTTTCCCCCCGACGTAGTGCCTCCGCGCGCCATTCGTGCAGGCATGCGAGGACTATCGCCTCCAGATCCCATGGCGGCAATCCGGCAAGGAGGCTAGCCGCTTCGCCGGAGATCGTGCGGTACCCCCGGATTAGCCTTTATGGCTATTACCTTTTGGGGCGCGTTTAGGTAGTGGGCGGCTTGCCGCCTCAAAGAACGCGCCCACACCGGGGCCCCGTAAAGGGCCATGGACCGCACGACCCCTACGTAGAGACCACCACCACCCTGTGATGGCTAATGATGAAAGTACTGCCTACCCCGTTGAATTTCACAACTCCCTGGGGTTAACTCCCAGTCTGGGCAATGGAACCAGGCTTCGTATCACTGAGCTGGGCAGTAATATTATAATAGCCACCATTATTACAGGAGTCGCTAAAGGAGAGAGCGGTTTAACTCCCCGTATATCCATTATTCCAAATAACTGGCCATTTCAATTTAAGAAGTTGCAATTTTCCTTAAAATTGGCTTTTAAAATGACGGTCAAAAAATTCCAAGGAAAAACCTTAGAAGTGGCAGACATTCATTTGGGCTCTTCATGCTTCTCACACGGTCATTATACAAATCATTTAATGTTGTATACAAAACGGTATTAGAATAAATAAATAAATAGCGCCCAACAAGGCGTTTGATTGTTCACTTTGAAAATAAAGTCGTATGGCACTATAATGTTTCAGTTTTTAAGCCATATCGTCGCCTCAGCGCCTTTTAATTTTGTTTCAGACCTCTGCCGCCCAGAATTACAGCGCCCAAAAAGACGCCTTTTGTAGTCATCACCCACATTATCACATTTTGATCAGGCCTTCAGTTCTCACACATAACATCCCAACTGTAATCCCCGAAGGGTTAGGCACAGGTGTGTACCTAATCGTGCACCCACATTTCACCAGTTATGTTGAAGTCCCATGTAATAGGGGGCGACCCTATTGCCATCAATCAGACACAAATCCAGACTCCGTAGCTGCTACTGAGAAATTCCTGATGGAGTAACCAAACAACACTTTACCCTACCCGGGAACACGCATACACAACAAAATTTCCACGCGAACGAAGTCGCGGGCAACAGCTAGTATAAAATAAATACTTAAACTGTAAATATATACCTATAATATATATCCAGAACATCACAGTATAGAGGAGAATTAATGTTAATGATAGTGGACGATGAATGTTAATGATAGTGGACGATTTTCAACAAAAATACATATTTAATCCACTGCAGAATAAGACATTTTTGTCTTTTGAAGGCATTACAAGCATCCCTGATTAGGGATTCCGTTAGATTCCGTGACTCTGAGAGCACGTTAAGCCGTAGTTCCGGCCGTCAGCAAAACGTCTTTGATCGTTTGAGCACATCGTAACTAAGCAGTGATTACAAAACCACGTATGGATTCGTAGGTTGTGTTTTTAGTGATTGGTTCCTTTGAAGGTTTATAGAAAAACTAGGTTTAGACCGCGGCTTTACTCGCGTTAATTTAGAATTTGACAATTGATTGTTCAGGTGGTACTCTGCTTGTAATAATATAATTTAATCATGATTCGAAAGACACGTGGCGCCATCTATTATCATAAGAACGTTATTGTTGTTTTCCTCGGGAACAGTACTTTTTCGGGATGAACACACCTGATAACGAATATACAAAATTTTAGAATGATCGGTTCAGAGGTTTAAGCGTGAAAAGGTAACATACATAACATAATCAGCCTATAATGTTCCCACTGCTGGGACACAGGCCTCCTCTCTATGAGAAGGAATGGGCCATAATCCACCACGCGGGCCCAGTGCGGGTTGGTAGATGTCACATGTCTTCGAATTTTTCGTTCTAAGACATGCCGGTTTCCTCATGATGTTTTCCTTCACCGTTTTGAGAGCAGTGGTGATGAAATAAATTACACAAAGTAATGCGCCTGCCTGGGTTCGAACCAATGACTTACTGCTCGTAAGTCAGGGCCGCCACCAATGGGCCACCGCTGCTCTAAAAAGATAACAATCAAACAAAACTTACTTTCGCATTAATAATATTAGTTAGTAGAAAAAAATAAGAACACTTAAGATTTACTGCTGTTGTGGGTACTAAAAAAGGAAGTAATCACACTTTTTGACACAGAATCGGCTTACACCGGTCAGAAAGAACATTACCATATTTTTTTCTTTACTTTTCTCCACACTAGGAATTTCTTCTGTATCGTGCGTGTGTTTACAAATATTTAATCTCACATACACAAACAGATAGATCCAGAACAACTATCTATAGGCCATACAGATATCAGTGCATGAATCGAACCCGCGACACGCAGTGCAACAGCTAATTGCTCAGCCACTGCGCCAACCGTGCCATCAATATATTATGTGAAAAGTTGCCATTCCCCTCATTTTTGTTGGTACTTAGGAAAGCTAAGTCAACAATCAACTGTCAATTATTTTGACGTCTTTCTGTTTTTGATAGGTATTGGCAACTCTGGTAAGTCGGGTTTTTAAGCTCATTTGAAAAAGAAATAGCTCGTAAATCTGGCCCTTGGTTATTCATAAGTCTACAGCAGTTCACTGCTGGACTTCAAATGATTCTCGGCAACTCTCATCTGCTGCTGTTTTTCAGTAGTCATTACCTTGCTGGTATCAACTTACTACAGCATTATCCTCTCTCTTTTCCAGATCAGCTCGCGTAGGCAAGACGTCTCTAGTCTCCAGGTTCCTGGGCACAAAATTTGAGGACAGCTACACGCCGACAATCGAGGACTTCCACCGTAAGCTGTACCGCATCCGAGGGGAGGTGTACCAACTCGACCTGCTGGATACCTCGGGGAACCATCCCTTTCCTGCTATGAGGAGACTGTCCTTCCTTACTGGTGAGTGCAGCTTGTCATTTTAATAATATTAAAGTTTATTCAGTCAACCGTTTAATGCCGAGTATAAATGTTGAGCTAAATATGTGTACTCGGCGGCGATCTCTCGCGTCCGGCCTTGGTTCAAGCCATGGTCCGGAGCGAGAGGGAATGGGAAGCCGTCACCTCCTTCTGCGAAGCAGTCATGCTAGTGAAGGAGGTGGCAGGACGTGAGAGGGAAAGAACCTCACGTCCCAGCCGCCGCGGGAGACGCCCTGGGCGTCGGGGGTCACGTGGTAGTTTCCGACCACCGTAGGCGCTGGCCTGTGGACGGCGAGTTATGGGCTAGCTCGCCGTCCGGCCGTCTTATGACGACGGGCCGTGTCGACGGCGCGTTCGTGTTCCACGCGCGCCTCAAAGAGATGTCAGCAATCAAGTAGGGGTCCGCATGGGCCAACGCCTGCCGGGGCTGTGGGACTGTTCGAAAGAGATACCGTGGCCCTGGAACATAACGGGCAAAGAAGGAACATGGATGGGTTTTAGTCAGTACAAGTCTGACACTCCCCTCCGCTCCGCCCAGAGTGGGGGGGGTCATTTGATGATTTCCCATCCGGAAAAAAAAAAAAAAAAAAAAAAAAATATGTGTACTGAAATCATTATGGATGCTTTCGGGCACCGCAAATAGGTTGATGATACCTGATTTGTCACTAGTACGACAAATACGCGCTTTGGATGTGGAGTTGCGGACACCAGCCCGTTATACAACACAATACCTGTTCGTTCAGAAATAGCATGATTATGAATTGGTTTTGGTCTCTGGGGTATGGTTTCTGTAGTATACAGTCCACCAGTATCGAGTGTGCCTAAATAAGTTTAGGATTCAACATGTATATAAAATCAACTGTTAGAATTTACAATACTAAAGTAGCTGCAAGGTTATCTTCTAAAAATAATAAGTAATTTTGCATCGAGACATTGTAAAAACGAATACCTTATTTTCTCCGTAAATAGGAACGATAAAGGAAATTCAGAGAATGAAGGAAAGCGATGAGGATGGGGTCCTCAACTAATATGATCGAGAATTCTTTGATAAATTCCGATGAAATTCTTTAAAGGTCTTTTGTAGAATTTTTGTCATCTCATTCTTTAGGTTAAAAAAGAAACAATAATTGTTATAGGTAATTAAATAAAACATTATTTTTAGTATATGTGAAACCTGAATATAGTTTGTTCAGAATAAGTAACTGAATCGAAATAAAAAATCAAATAATTAAATATGTATTTAAACCATGTTATATTTTGTCAAAAAATATTTTTAAAAAGTTACAAGTTGGACACCGAGCGACATTAAGTATCTATCGCAATCATTTAGGTCCTACTGCCAAAATATTTTAATCAATGAGCTCCAGACGACACAGCAGGCGCGCGCGCGTGTGCGCTTATTTTAATCTATTATTATCCACTCACTAACAAAATTAATCGTTTCATAAATCCCTCCTCTTCCAATCTTACAAGTTTACCAACTGCACGAAAAGACTTGCTAGAAGTTTGAATGCAAAAGTAGTGATATAAAACATACTGCATTCTTTAGGTTAGTCAGGGAATAAGGTATTACTTTGTGGAAATGAAAAACAAAATCTAGATCGAGGCTTGAATGCAGAACTCAGCACCGCCTTTCACCTGCAAAAATTATGCACATGTAGAAGGTACGATAAATATCAATTAAAATCAATACTGGACCCGTGATTCGCCCCTCCTCGTCGCGTCTTCAGGGGGATGTTGCATTCCTTACCAAACCTGAATCTTGTTTTTGGCGGAATTAAAGCTCAGCCGAAAGGAACTTGTTCTGTATGTCATGGCGATCTTTTTTTTTGTTCTGGAACATATCTGAGAAACTTCTAGTTACGAAGATTGGAGGTCAAAGTTTAAGTTTTTTCTTAAGTACAAATTTTTAATTTTATAACTTTTCATTAAAAACCTCCACGACCCCCGTACTACTCAATCCATCCATCAGCACGATGTTTTGAGTGCGTTACATTGAGTTCTACCGTAAAACGTGATTTTTCACCCCAAAAAACGTCTTCTCCCAACAAATATTTTTGCGTGGAATTTCTTAATTTGATGTTCAGAATGCTTGGTGGACGGCTTTGTGAAGGATCTGTTTACACTTTGTTTATTGAAATTGCAAAACATTTTACTTTCTGCATTGATCAAACTAGGACTAAAAATGATCTCCATTCCACTCCAACCTATACAAACCATTTTCTGTTCAAACAAGTGTTCGAAACAAAAAAGCAGACTACTATAGACTCAACTACACAATGTATGGCACCTACGCTAATCCCGTTTGATGGATGGCGCTGCACGTTGTCCGTTACTGTGTGCGTCCATTGAGATCATAATGCCGGCTTGTATACTCAAACCTGTGCATACACACCGTGTTTTAGTGGTGGGACGCGTGGTGAATGATTTTAATCGAACTATGAATAAAACACATAATATTATGGTGTTACGTTATGAGAACATAATAACATCACATCACGCCTGTATCCCCGAAGGGTTAGGCAGATGTGTACCTAATAATAAGACACAAAACTCCCTCTTCCTTCTCCTCTCCCTCTCCTGGACCTAAAACTCTGACACCAGGTTAGGCACTAAGCACACGATAAAGAAGAAGAAGACGACTTAATAATACACCCATATTTCGCCACTTATGTTTAAGTACCATGTGATAGGCGGAGAACCTATTGTCATCGACCGGGTAAAACTCCAGAATCCGTGACAGCTACTGAGAAATTCCTGATGGAAAAACCCAATAACACTTTGCCCGACCCGAGAATGAAACCCAGGACCTCTTGCTCAGCACTCACACTTGCGACTACTAGACCAATGAGGCAGTCCCAACAACTTAGTTCTCCATAAAACCATTGTTCAAAAAGATAGTTCCCAGCCACAGTCTATAAATATTTGTATTTGTCTATTCAATATCACCAGTTGAATTGTTTTCAGTACACCTACATCCCTAGTTCGCATCCGTAATGGCCGCTTTGTGAATGTATACGAGTTTGAATGGATTTCCGAGACTCAACTTCGCCATATTACTTGTGGTTGTGAATGCAATGGCTAAAAGCCTCCTGAATCTAGTTTGTGGATATCCTATGGGTAGGTATGTAATTAATGATAGTCAGCATGGAGTGTTAGTTTTGGTAGACTATTTTCGTCGCGGTTTTTTTTTTTGGATAAAGAAAAATGTATAAACAACATTAGTTTTAGTATATGCGAAACCTGAAACACGTGTCTAGTATTTTTATGTAAAGAATCTATATACAAAATTTCACAACGTATCATGAAAAATCACTATGTTATAAGCTTGTTCTGTTACCTGCGGGCCTAGCCAAGTTACAAACGTTTCTTATCGAATCTCTTTCTACAATCGTTGACGCCTCGGCGTAAACGATTTGAGAAAACGCTAAGTTGGTAGCCAACTTAACACGACTCAGTCGATCGCTTGTTCTCCAACGTTTGTAGAAAAAACCCATACTTTAGTCTATGGTGAGCGTCCTGCCCACGTCAAACTAACGTCAAAGTCACAGTTGTTTACTTTGTGCGCGGGCTGAACTTTTGTTTTGAATTGTTAAGAAAGGAATAATTCTTTTAAGTGATAAAAAGTAAGCGAAATAAGGAACAAGTTCTTCTTATAATTGGTTTATTATAATATCACAGTGCGGAATGTAATTTTAAACATTACTGTGACTCGAAATGATTTGATGTGATCCTGCATTTAAATGAAAGATACCATAAGTGAAGTGATAACTTTTATAGGATGGAATCTAGATCTCGAGGAAATTCGCAGCTTTATTGGAATTTATAGAAAAGTACAAAAATTATTAGTTATTTCTTACATATCTACCTGTGTTATTCGAAAGTCAATCATACTAGGGCACTTGAAAGTTTGAAACATAAACAATGACGTGATACACGACACAGCTGAATCATATAGACGCCTATTGTTATCGTTAACTCTTGGGTGTCGGCGATCGCTCAGTGGTCGTTCAAAAACTTCGACATCGTTTCGTTAGCGCTTGTCAAAACTGTAACATGGCTACGATTTATATGGGATCTAGCGATCAACATTGTAGAAACGATTATATTTCATTCTATCGTTTTGAACGTTCAGATAAGTTGTAAACTTGTCTACGAGTTTTCTATTCGTTTGTTTTGACCACGTGACTTAACGTTGAGATGACGTCATTCCCATACATTTGTTAGTTTTCTATTAGCGTTAACGATTGTATCTACAATCGTTAATCAACTTGGCTAAGCCCACTGGTTGTCCGCAGAAAAACGTGGTCACCTTGAGGCGCGCCCGCGCGCGCGCCTTCAGCGTCGTCGTCTTGAGCTCATTGATAATAATTATTTGGCAGTAGGTACCTAAATGATTATCGATAGATCGCTCGGTGACCAACTTGTAGCCTTTTTTAAATATTTTTGGAACAAAATATAACATGGTTTAAAAATTATTGGAAGCGATTCAGTTACTTATTCTGAACAAACTATATTCAAGTTTCGCATATACTAAAAATAATGTTGTATTTCTGTGGGTCGTTAAATGTTTGTCTAAGGTTCAGTAAGCCGTCCGTCTTCTGGATGCAGCGAGTTATTTGTAGTTTGTTGTACTCTAGGATGGGAAAAAGTTGCCAGTATTTTACTGAATTCCACTCAGATTGACATCCACCAACACGCGCTTACCCGCGTGCTGGATGATGGAGCAGATCCAGATCAGTCGGAATAAGGACTTTAAAGGCTGAAGTGATTGATGCTATGACGAATTTGTGTGCATAATTATATCATGTGTCACTCAATCTCTTCCGATGCGAAAATTAAAGACAAATTGACAACATAACGTAATGCCCGAAGGGTTGGGCAGAGGTGTATACTAATAGTACACCAACAATTCGCCATTTATGTTTTAAGTCAATTGACCTTCTAAATCACATAAGGAAATCATTTTATGTTGGAAGCGCCGGATATGCCGCGAAATTCAAAATTTATCACATTTTTTCAATTTGCAGGTCAGAGTCAGGTTATTTATTTATTATTTCTTTATTTCAATCAACTTTGGATCATAGGTACAATTAAATGAAAATCAAAATTAAAACATTATCAAAATAAAATTTAAAACAATATCCAAATTAAAAAAAATATGTATGTTGTAAAAAATGAGTTGCGCAAGTAATACGTATGTAGTTACTTCCCCCTTATGTGATCGCAATGTTTTATATTCCCAAGTGTTGTTTAATCAATTTTCAAACATTTACATGAAAGTCACGTAAATCAACTCAACAAAAACATCTTAATTAAACAGCACGAAAACAAGTTAAACACGTTCAAAGGTGAAATTATTTTCAACCTGCTTCCGACATGTTCGCACATATCACAGTTTATAAAACTTGGAAGGGTTAAATAGAAGAAATTATTGCAGAAGACTCACTTACTGTATTCAAAAATACAAATCAAAGAAAAATCTACTATAGTTATATCAGGTCCTGGGATTGATTCCCAGGTCGGGCTAATTAATATTGGGTTTTTCTCACTAGATATGTGTCAGATTGGTGGCAATAGGTTTGCGCCTTATTACATAGACCTAAAACGTAATTGCCTATACGTGAGAGTACTGTAGGTACACCTCTGACCCTTCGGAAATTAATGGCTTGATGATATGTTCTGTCACATACAATCGCGATCTACAGGAGTGGGTGTAAGGGTAAGGGACAGCCCTCCACAAACTGATGACTGGTACAAAAAATTATTTCAGAAATGTTATGGGAATCCAATAAATTTGATTTGTTTTATTTCCTCATACGCAATGTGTCGGTACCGTGGCAAAACGCACGTAGCGAACGGCAAGCGCAACGACGAGTTCGATGAAGTCAGTAGCTAGGCTGGAAGTGAACAGCTGATTTCACGCGTCGTTCGTTAGAGTATTTCAACTTCCATTGTTGGACTTTTGATTTTCTCCGTATTATTTACATTAATGGAGTGCTGCTTACAGGGAATGTAATTTTACATTGAAATAAAGGAATAGTAACTGAAAAAAAAACCGTAGAAAAATTCCAGTGGATTATGATTCAAAATAAGGAGCTGAATGCACCCTGTCAGTTTGTGGAGTGCTGTCCCTTACACCCTGTATAGTTCGATGTCTCTGACACTTCTGCACTTCTTTATTTACTTCAGTAAGTTATTTAAACAAAAGTTTGCGTGTATCAGACGCGGTGGCGTGTGCGAACGTAACGTGTATTGTTTGCTATCATAACTCGCGTTTGAACTATGTAAAACATTGCGCAATTTGAATTTTTGTATGTAATGTGCTTGCTACAGGTGTAGACTACTTGTGTATATTGTTGTGAAGTTGTAATACTTTATTTCTACATTTCTTTTTGTATTAAAACCTAAGCTAAATAATAACAGCCTTACGGGTCGATCTTCGAGGTTAACCTGCGTTTGCCAAGGTCGGTCTGAGGATGGGTGCCCATCCATTACATACCGAGTTGCCTCCGTGCCCCGGAAAGCACGTTAAGCCGTTGGTAACGACTGTCATTTGAAGATCCTTGACAGTCGTTACTGTTAGTCAGTGGCTCGAAAGCCTGATGCCTGGTGTTAGACTGGAAGCCGACCCCAACATAGCTGAGAAAAGGCTAGGCAGATGATGAAATACTCAGGAGGAGCTCGTGGCTAAATAATAACAGCTGCTCGGGTCGATCTTTAGGTTAAGCCGTGCTTGCCAAGGTTGGTCTGTGGATGGGTGACCGCTCATTACATACCGACTTTCCTCCGTGCCTCGGAAAGCACGTTAAGCGGTTGGTCCCGGCTGTCATTTGTAGATCTTTGACAGTCGTTAGGCAGTCAGTGACCCAAAAAGTCTGACAACCAGTCTTACCAAGGGGTATCGTATTACCCAGTACTAACTGGGTTGTGGAGGTCAGATAGGCAGTCGCTCCATGTAAAATCCTGGTATTCAGCTGCATCTGGTTAGACTGGAAGCCGACCCCAACATAGTTGGGAAAAGGCTAGGCAGATGATGAAATACTCAACAACAAACAGTGCTCGGCCACTGTATTCATCACACAAACATCTCAATACATCCAGGAAAAAGTATTAAAAGACAGAAAATAAGTTCAACAAAGTGCACGCTACAAAGCTCAAAGGTGTAAAAATAACAATGAGGTAAGTACTGGTCATTTTTACTTACCTTTGAAGGACGTTCGCCGTTCGCTCTTACAATAAACTCGTGTAGTCAAGTGCAGATAAACGAGAAATGCCTTTGTCCACCTCACCTTCACCCTAAGGGGTGTTACAGACTAATGTTATAAGGTCGAGCGTAGCGTGAGATGTAAGCCAGCGGGTCTTTGTTAAAATAATAGTGTAGTTAGACGTCGTGATACAAGCAACGAATGGTAACCAAATGTGTAAGTACCGGTGATTTAATATTACAAGATTTTTTAGCTAGATTAGAGTTTCTATCGTAGTTTGAGAGGAACTTGATTTTGGTGTTAATATTCTGCGTCTTTGAATCTTTATTACATTGGAGTAATAATTAAATGCTTTGCTTACTTATGAGCAGTTGCGGAGATACGTTGAAAAGCATAATAGTAATGTGGGATCGCATACGGAACGAGGTGATCTGACAGAGAACCAGAGTTGTCGACATAGCTCACAGAATAAGTAAGCTAAAGTGGCAATGGGCTGGCCATATTGGCTGTAGAACCAAGGATCGTTGAGATAGACGTGTTCTTGATTGGCCGATTGAAGATACATATGTCCAGCAGTAGACTGCTGTAGGCTGATGATGATGATGATGACGATGATGAACGTTGGAACAGTAATAGAAACGAAATAATGATCTCAACAGTTTCGTAGCATTATTCTTAAAATAGATAAATAAAAGCAGCGTTAACCCTATGATCATCGGACTTGTCCTTAATAGACAACGTCCGTGCGAATGGTCAATAACAACTTTATGAGCTCAACTTTATTCGGAAGGGCTAATGTAGACCGGGGTTTAGCGTCGCAAAACTAATTGGAGAAATAAAACGTGGAATGTATAGCGTTTAGGCATTGTTGGTACAAATGGGAGAAAGATGGGAATGTTGGCATTGTTAAAGGAAATATGTCATTTACGCCGAATAGTGGACCAATTCATTTATTGTTTTGTCGTGTTGGTAATGAAAAACGATCCTTACTGGTAGATTAATAGTAATACCTGCCTTTTATTGTCTCACTAGCTTTTGCCGGCGACTTCGCTCGCGTTAATTTACAATTTGACAATCAATTCAACCCGAATTGATTGTCAAATTTTTACTCTGCTTGTAATAATATAATTCAATCATGATTCGAAAGATACGTGGCGCCATCTATTATCATAAGAAAGTTATTGTTGTATTCTTCGGGAACAGTACTTTTTTTCGGGATGAAAAAATTTTGTACGTTGTCAGGTGTACATACGACATAGGGAGGTACCCTATGTCGTTTCTGTACACCTGACAACGTATATACAAAATTTTAGAATGATCGGTTCAGGGGTTTAGGCGTTGAAAGGTAACAAACAAACTTAACTTAAATGCAATATCGTTAATGCGAAAAAATTATCAGCTGTCCCATACATTTGGGTCGAGTAGGTATTGAAATTTTGTATGGGACTGCCGATAATTTTTCGCATTTACGAAATTGGACCCCCCCAGTTTCTGTACAATTCTACTATAAGTAAATTCCTATCATTTTCTTACGCGTTGAAAACAAGAAATACTAATCCGGCTTCGTATATTCACGACTGAAAACTGAGCTGAAAAACACGGAGATTTTAAACCGATATGAGATCGAAGCCTACACGTGTGCGCGTATCGGATCCGGTGCGGAAATCGAGCTCGCGATCTATGCACGAGTCTAAATTGAACTCTCTGGTGTTGCAACATTGGGGTCATACATGACATGAGGGTCATGAGGTCATGTTTTAGTGTGTAGTCTGATATTCCTTCTCATTTTGGTAACCAAATAATGTTTAAATAACACTTTCGTAGCAGCGGTGGCCCAGTGGTGGAGACCCCGACTTACGAGCAGTAAGTCTGGGTTCGAACCCAGCCAGGCGCATTACTTTGTGTAAGTTATTTCATCACCACTGCTCTCAAAACGGTGAAGGAAAACATCGTGGGGAAACCGGCATGTCCTAGAACCAAAAATTCGAAGACATGTGACAGCTACCAACCCGCACAGGGCCCGCGTGGTGGATTATAGCCCATTCCCTCTTATAGAGAGGAGGCTTACGTCCCAGCAGTGGGAACATTAATAGGCTGATTATGTTATGCTATGCTAACACTTTCGTAATTAATGGAATAAAGGAAGACATCGTGAGGTAATCGCCCTAGATCGGAGAAATTCGAAGACATCTACCAATTTGCACTGGGTCCGCTTGGCAAATGTGGCCTGTACCCCAGCCGTGGGAACATTATAGGCTATTAAGCCGACACTTACCAGAAAACACTACCTACCATAAACATTATCTTCGAAACACTATTTTTTTACTGGTACTTTAATGGTTGAAATCGCTAGTGCAAACTGTGTCATGCGGGTGGTCCTTCTTACAAAGAAACCTCTTGTGTCGCTGTAGTCCGTCATTACGGTTGTTCAGCTTTGTCTCTAGAGGTTCTACCACACTGCTGTTAAAAATATTTACAAACATTTTCTAACACAAAAAAAAAAAAAAAAAAAAAACACTTATACATTTAGTAACAAGTGTTAGAAATTATTACGTTCTGTTAGGAATTGTTAGATGTTTGAGTACTCCTACACTGATGGAAAATGTTTAGAAACATTTGAAAACATGACACGGCATGGTCCGGCGCGGCGTACTCTAGAACGGACCTCGCACTCTCCGCATACCCTGCTGTTGACTGGATAAATGTTTACAAACAAATGATAACAATTGTTTTATTTGTTACAATTCGTTAAGAAATGTTTACTAACATTACCTATTATGAAAATATTTTCTTAACATCATCTCATCATCTGCCTAGCCTTTTCCCAACTATGTTGGGGTGGGCTTCCATTCTAACCGGGTGCAGCTGAATACCAGTATTTTACATGGAGCGACTGCCTATCTGACCTCCACAACCCAGTTAGTACTGGGAAATACGATACTCCTTGGTGAGACTGGTTGTCAGACTTTTTGGGTCACTGACTACCTAACGACTGTCAAAGATCTACAAATGACACCCGGGACCAACGGCTTAACGTGCTTTCCGAGGCACGGTGGAAACTCTGTATGTAATGGGTGGTCACCCATCCACAGACCAACCTAGGCAAGCACGGCTTAACCTAAAGATCGATCCGAGCGGCTGTTATTATTTAGCCACGAGCTCCTCAAGTAAATATTTTCTTAACATTGTGATCAATTGTTTACTAATGTTTGTAAACATTTTTAACAGCAACAATAAGGTTTGCGGTCTGCGGTCGCCTCTGAATTCTCTATTAAGAGGCGAATTTCCTTCGTTTTCGGAGAAGTAGGTAGAGAAGATAAGACAATTTATATTAAACAACTTAGCAAATAATATAATTAGGTACAGCCGTGGCGTTATATTACAACTTATTTCTACCACAAAAGTTTTACACAAAAACTCCTAAGATGAAGGAACGTAAAACAATTTACGGTCGGCATAGAAACTCGGAGACTCCATTCACACGGCCTCCCGCGTCGGTGTTACTCAAACTTCTCCAGATTTATGGGACAATAAATAGTTTTTTATGTTCAATTTCGGCCCCAGCATCGTCCGTATCGTGATATGGAGAGAGTTTTGTGTGAGAGTGAAATGTAAGGAAGTATGTGTTATTATTTCTTTTTTGACGGAAAGATTTTGGGTGTGATGGTCCTTGGTATCTTCATTGTTTTAAGCAGGACGTGATTTTGATTCGAAATGTTGTGAGTGATGTGCTCCGTGTTCTGTGGCAGTTCGAGCATTAGGTAATTACGCTCAATGGCACCCAAAATGCAATAAAATTTCAGAATTCAGATATCGCAAGATACGTTCATAATTATTCACGTTCACAAAACTAATTCAAAATGTTAGTAAATATACAGAACTTACTTATTTACGTTAGTATTTTAACTTAAATGTAGGTTGCTCCAAAGCTTATCTAGCCAACTGTCCTGCGGTCTGTCACTAAACATCGCACAGAATCACAGAATGCTGTTAGGGCTGGGCCAGCCCGGCTGGCGCGGACTCCGCAGCGCAAGGCGGCGCACCGCTTGAGCAAGATGGCATGGAAGCCGACCACATAATGCATGTGAGTAATGCAATGCATTACACGCAAGTTATTGCAATATCCTAGTCTGTTACGTTCACAGAGTGTTAGTGGCATTCGCTTTCAAAACATTTCATATTTCTACAGCAAGTCTTTACATAAATAACTGCACCGTTGATCTTGCGGTCGCAATCGCGACTGCTGAGGGACCAGGGTAGATTCGAGCAAAGCGTTTTTAGGTTTTTCCATTAGGAATTTCTCAGTAATAGCCCGGAGTTTGGAAGTTGGCGGTGCCGCGGAGAGCACCTTAAGGCGTTGGTCCTGCGTCTGATCTCTCTCCGATTGTGTCGGATTGCTGCCTCATTAGAATATCAGAGTGACGGAAAAGAGAGTGTACCTGTGACTGCGCACACACTTGTGCAATATAATATCTCCCGCGCCGATGGCTAATCTTCGCTAAAACTGGCCGCCGCCGTGACCGACTATTATGGCTATTACCGGACTATTAGATTGAAAAGAAATAATGAAAGATAATACATTTTTATTAATTGACATAAGCTTCTAGGGACCTTGTTCTCAGTAGTAGTGTTAATGACCACGAGATCAACGAAACAGTTAACATGTTCATTCTATGTTAAAGTACATTGTTTGCAACATAGTTTAGGTATCTCATCATCTGCCTAGCCTTTTCCCAACTATGTTGGGGTCGGCTTTCAGTCTAACCAAATGCAGCTGAATACCAGTATTTTACATGGAGCGATTGCCTATCAGACCTCCACAGCCCGGTTAGTACTGGGTAATACGTCAACCCTTGATAAGACTGGTTCTCAGACTTTCTGGTCACTGACTACCATGTAACGACTGTCAAAGATCTACAAATGACAGTCGGGACCAACGGCTTAACGCGCTTTCCAAGGCACGGAGGAAACTCGGTATGTAATGGGTGGTCACGCATCCACGGGCCAACGTAGACAAGCGTGGTTTAACCTGAACATCGACCTGAGCGGCTGTTATTATTTATCCACGAGCTCCTCATTATATTGTTCTTGTATAATCATATTCGCGTAGGGTCTGGAATGAGCAACTAGAAAAGAGTTCCTAGCATCATAGATCAATGCTTCTAACTGGACTGAGACTAGTATAAATCATCCTTTATTCATTGAACTGACAGGTGTGAGGTTTGACGTGATGTCACTCTTGCATAGTCATCGTATTTAGCTTAGCTGGAAAATAGCAGTTTTTTATTCCGTACTTTTGAGTTTTTTAGTAACAGTGCACTCAAGTGGACAGACGGACAGTTGGGTTTCATCATATTAAAAGATGTTTCTTTCTTTAATAACATAGTATAATATCACGCCTGTAATCACTGAAGTGTTAGGCAGAGGTGTACTCAGTTAGTAATTAGTTTAAGCTACATGTAATAGGGGGCGAGCCTATTGCCATTAACCGAGCATAAATCCATACTCCGTGTCTTTCTATCTTTTTAAGTGACTTTGGTATTTGAGTCAGTAGATATTTAGATATCTATGCGATATTTTAAGTTAAGAACACTGAAATCTACGTTTTTCAAAGTTTTTTTTTGGGAAATACTATTATAATATATGAATTACTTACTTATTTTTGCGATGGACAAAATCCCTGACTACGGAACCCTCTACGTGGTTCGACATTCAATTTTACGGCTTTGCCATTTGGCTACGGAATAATGGAACCCTAAAAATTTAACAATTTTAAAATTCTAATTTCAATTATTATTTGTTTAGTAGGAAAGTAGTAATTTTCCACCCTAGATTTTCTCAATAATGGCTGAAAATAACAAACTGTCACAAAAGTATCCAGCTACATACGCGGCTATGGATATTTTTAACTCCTACACACAAACCCTTTTTACTACGTCTGGCAGCTGACAGAGCAGGCAGGCTCACAAACGGCTGAATGTCGGTATGACATTGACCGTCGGGGTCGCTCCGAGAGAGTTATAATTTCCCGTCTCTATAGATTTTGTGTCCATATTCCGTGTTTGTTGGTGATTGAATGTATGTATGTGTGTATTTTGTGTGTGTGTTTGGGTGTTTATACGGACCCTTCACGAAGCCGTCAACCAAGCATTATGTACACCAAACTAAGTAACTTTACGCAAAAATTACTGGGAAACATCTTTTTTTTTGGGGTGAAAAAATTATCAGCTGATACCATACATTTTGACCATGTAGGGAAACAGTACTTTTTTGTGGAGCCGGTTTTTTTAAATCACATAAAATTCAGCATTGGGGAGTCAAAGATCACGTATCCATGGTAAAAGTTTGTCTCACGATGTTCCACTCCACCGTGTATTATAAGTTGCAATATTTTTAGGTACGTTGGTACTTATGTTTTTATTTCAAGCTTTTATTTAACTTACAACGTTTGTATGTTTGTTGTTTAAATCTTGAATTTTAGAACAGTTATCCTAACCAATCGAGCTGAAATTTTGCAAACACGATCATTTCATTTTCTCATCCAAACGTTTAGTTTGGATGAGATGCATGGTTAGCTAAGTGACGTCATTCTAAATCCAATATGGCTGACTCTCAAAGATGACGAACTAGTTATTTTTTATGCAGCTCCGTGATATAAGTAGGAATCAATTAAAAGGGTTTGTTGAGAAAAATAAAAAGCGGCCATGTGCGAGTCGGACTCACGCATGAAGGGTTCCGTACCATCGTAGTAGAGGAGACCCCTAATATTTAATTATTTTTATTAGCGGCAACAGAAATACATATTCTGTGAAAATTTCAACTGGCTACCTATTACGGATCATGAGATACATCCCGCTGTCAGACGGACGGACAGCGGAGGCTTAGTAATAGGGTCCCACTGGTTACTCTTCGGGTACGGAACCCTAAAAATAACGTCACAACTTCGTTTAAAAGCTTGTTTATAAAAATGTTTTTTTTTTTTACTAAAGCTTGTTAATATGAAAGTTGGTTGGTTGGCTCTTTGTAATTTACCTTTTTTCCCAGCCAGGCGACTGTTTATCCAAGCAACGCAAGGTACATCGGAAAAAAATGCGATTTTTTTTAGCAAGACGTTAAAACGAATAGAAACTAAGCAAAGCAGGTATAAAAATTAGTTAAAGTAGAAAAAAATTTACGCAGCCATAATGATCTTTTTTAATACCAAAATTGGCACTTTTTCTCTTGATATCTTCAAGTAGAAAAAACCCAATTAATGCGTATTTTTATCGGTTTAACTTACATTAAGTCGGCGTTTAAGGGAAGATCAACGAACATTCAACTTTAAGACGTAGGTATACGGCAGGAATTACTAGATCCCGATTTTCGTGATTAGTTACTAATTTGGGGAAAGTTTCTTTGATCAGTATTTGATTAGGGTCGTGATTTGACGTCACTTGGGACTCTGGGGTCTCATTAGTACGTCAGTACCACTTTTAGTGGCCACTTTTGTTTCTGACATTTATAAAGTGGACGAAATGGTTAAAAGTTATTTTGTTAATAGCATAGCATAGCAGCATAGCAGCAGCCTATAATGTTCCCACTGCTGGGACACAGGCCTCCTCTCTATGAGAGGGAATGGGCTATAATCCACCACGCGGGCCCAGTCACATGTCTTCGAATTATAGGTTCTAGGACAAGCCGGTTTCCTCACGATGTTTTCCTTCACCGTTTTGAGAGCAGTGGTGATGAAATAAATTACACAAAGTAATGCGCCTGCCTGGGTTCGAACCCACGACTTACTGCTCGTAAGTCGGGACTGCCACCACTGGGCCACCGCTGCTCTTTTTTTTATTAATAGATATACGGAAAAAGACATTTTAAAGGAGAGCTTTTGGGCAGTTTGACCACCCCCGGACAAGTTCTGATATTAATGAATTTGGAAGAAAGTGAGATAACGACCTTAGATAACGGCCTATCCGTAATTACGTAAACTGTAAAACAAGCTGCTAATTCTGACCTTTTTTTTAAATATTTGTGGAACCTTATGTCAGTAAAGTAAGGCCTAACCTCCACCAAAGCGGAGACGAGCGGAGAAGTGCGAAGCGGAGAGGAGAGGAGATGTGTAAAAGCTAGGGTGTGTATCCACCGACACCGCGCTCCGCACTCAGCATACCTCTCACGGCGCGCCTCACACAGCACAGCGCTCACCATTCACCGCACGCCGCTCACGTCTCTTCTCGTCTCCGCTGACCTAAACAATTACGAGACATCTGTTCATCTGTGGTTTAAAACACATTTCCTCTCTTCTCGTCTCGTCTCACAACAACAGATAAACTACTTTCATATACCTACTCCATTCATTTAATCAACATCAAATGTGTAACAAAATATTTATACGTTTTTCGTTGTATAAAAACTAAGGAGTCTCTGATGGACGAGTCATTTATCAACGTCTATCCCGAACCGTTGAACCTAGAGGCGTTTTAGCACTATGTGTACCTACTATGGGTAGGCATGGTTCATCGCTCTCGGTAAATGCCTATACTTCTATATAAATACCTAGCTGTTGTTACCCACGACTTCATCCGCGTGGAAAATACTTGTTAATTACTCTATTTTTTTTCTAAAATAGGTGTAGCCTATAACATCAGCTATCTGCCGGTAAACGTCCCGTCAAAATCGGTTCAGTCGTTTCGGAGATTAGTCGGAACAAACAGACAGATAGACAAACATTAAAAAAAACAGTTTTTTTTTTGTTATAAGTGCCGTTTATACTTTTATATGCATTCAGTAAAAACATAACCCTCCTTTTGGGCTTCGCCGCAGTCGGGTAAAAAGCTGTTACTTTGAAATTACAAACAGACACTTTATTTGTATTGATAATCTTGTTTTGATGAAATATCGGTCGTCGACCTATCTTCCGATATTTAATTTGGTTTGTCGATCTAGTCATTCAGGCATGCTCAACTTCTACAGCAACGCAATTGCTTATGTCTATCTTATTTGCCAAGTGGTCAAAAACGCTACTATTGAGTATGAAGTCTTAGGTTTCGATTCCCAGGTCGGTCAAACTGTCGTGTTTTTCAGTCAACTGTTCTTCCGTTAGGATTTTTTTAGTAGCACAGCCCGGTGTCTGAATTTGCCCGGTTGATGGCAACAGCCTCACTGCTACATGCACACATAACATCACAACTGTAATTCCCAAAGGGTTAGGTAGAGATACGTGTACTTAATAGTACACCCAAATTTTCACTTGTTATGTTTTTAAGTCCCATATATTAGGGGGAGGCCTACGCCAAAGAGGAGACTTCCACTAACTAAAATGATAATTTATAATTTTTTATTCAATAATGTTATTAATTTAAAACTTAAATTCAAATTTACTATTTTATATTTTTGTAATTGGAATTATGTAATAGTTTTGTATTAATGATTGCTAAATTGTGGTAGAATAAATGCCATTTTTATTTTTTTATTAGTTTTTTATATTAGGGGGCGAGCCTGTGGATGGCCGCAGGCTCGCCCCTGGGTACAAAAGTATACTCCGTGGATGGTACTCCGAAATTCCTGATGGAAAAACTCAACAACACTTTGCACGTCCCGGGAATCGTATCCAGGACCTCATGTTCAGCAGTCGCGCTTGCGAGCAATCAACCAACGAGGCAGTCACTACTATTGCATGGGAATGAAACGTAAGTGAGGAAATCTCGGAATACTAAAGGTACACGTATGTCTACACTTTGGATTTTACTCGATTTTTAAAACAACAACTGAGGTAACCTACAACGCAACAAAATTTTCTGTAACTGCATCCGAAAAACAAAACAAAATGTCGTTTAACTTGTGTGAAACTCGTTAAAGTTTCGGATTTTGTTGAAACTGCTGCAAAATGTACGATCGTTTTACATTTTAACAGTTTGTGTAATTTTAAGGGCTAGCTAAACATTTTTTTAAAAGCTACCCGGCTTAGGATAACCTTTTTGAAATTAGCTTTAAGTTAAACTGTAAATATTTGGCGTGATCTCAGTAAAGAAAAAGGCCTTCTAAAAGTGCTCGTTTGTTGAGAAAAATGAGAAAGTCGCCTTTTAAATCCGTATTGGGTGCTGGAAAAAGCAACTTAGTAATTTGTCAAGAGGGAACAATTTTTTTTTATTCATTGCTTTTACAAACTTGGTAGGAAACATGTTAAAATCGTAGCACGTGAAGCAATTCTATAGCAAGCGCCTAGCGTTGCATAGTACGTAGGTATGTAATGAACGTGTGGCAAACGCGATAAAAGTTTTCCAACCCCATAACATAACATAACATCACGCCTGTAATCCCCGAAGGGTTAGGCAGAGGTGTCCGATTAGTACACCCACATTTCGCCAGTTCTGTTTAAGTCCCATGTAATAGAGGGCGAGCCTATTGCCATGAACCGGGCACAAATCCAAATTCCGTGGCTGCTACTGAGAAATTCCTGGTGGAAAAACCCAATAACACATGTCTACATCTCTTTTTTTAGTATCTCTTTTCTCAGGTATGCTGGAAGAGATTTCTTTAGAAATTACCTTTGTACTATTATCTGTTCCTTTCTTCTTTTCTGTATTAAGTGTGTACATAAATTGTTAAATAAATAAATAAACTCTTTGCCCGACCTGGGAATCGAAGCCAGGACCTCATGTTCAGCAGTCGCGTTCCAACCAATTTGTACCGAACACATTTAAGTAGACAGATCTTCGATTTTAGCCTGTTCAACGACCTTGAACCATCTGTCTTGATGCATTCGACAAATATAAATGAAGTTGACGGATTACAGAAACTTATCTCTCTTCTTTTCTTGGTCAAAGTATAGCTTAGTACTAAAGTAGCTTATGTTAAAACCTTGCTTTATTCATGAGAGCTCATCGTGTAAAATGATAGATGCGGCCGATGCATCAAAGTTTGTATACCCTGGCGTGAAATAAATATGAATGGGTTTTTGTCAGCCCACTAAATACAAGGTGTGAACGGACCATTCACGAAGCCGTTAACCAAGCATTCTGTACATCAAACTAAGTAACCCTACGCAAAAATCCAACGACTTTTTTTTTTGGGGTGAAATATTATTTTTTACGGTAGGACTCAATGTAACGCACTCAAAATATTGTGCTGATGGGATGGATTGAATAGTACGGGGGTCATAGAGGTATTCAAGGTATAGATTAAAAACTTGTATTTAAAAAAAAAACTTGTAAAAAGTTGGAACTTTGATCCCCAATATCTCCGGAACTAGAGGGTTCCCAGGTATGGTCTAGAACAAAAAAATCATGGCAATGACGGGGAAAACAAGTGCCATTCGGCTTCGTCAAGGGTACTTTTACACCCATTAGATCGATTAGTTCGACTAACTTGTGTTTAGGATTAGCGACCCGACGCCCTCGATGTTTTAGGGAGTTTGTACCTATATACGACCTTCGATGAGATTAAACAAACTTTTTACATAAGCCAGTTTCAAATCGAGGTCCATCTATGAATTTAAAGCAAAATGACCGAACATATAAAATGTTTTTTCTGCATATTAGCTAAGCACAGTTTCGTCTGCGTAGTAGTCGAAAACTATACCGTGTTAACATAGGATACTGGTTATTTTGGTAGTATACAACATTATTTTTAGTATATGCGAAACCTGAATGTAGTTTGTTCAGAATAAGTAACGAATCGATTCCAATAATTTTTAAACCATGTTATATTTTGTCTCAAAAATATTTTAAAAAAGTTACTAGTTGGACACCGAGCGATATTACGTACCTATCACAATAATTTAGGTACCTACTGCCAAATTATTGTTATCAATGAGCTCAAGACGACGCTGGAAGCGCGCGCATGGGCTCGTTGCGTGGTGACCACGTTTTTGTGCGGACAACCAGGTAACAGAACAAGCTTATAACTGGTGGTGATTTTTCATGATACAGTTTTGAAATTTCGTACATAGATTCTTTACATAAAAATACTAGATACGTATTTCAGGTTTCGCATATACTAAAACTAATGTTGTATACACTAGTCATATTGGTGAGGTTTTTCGGATGGGTCAGGTCCGTAGTACTCGCAACCGGCGTGTATGACCATATGTATGACCGTGGACGAGGCAAAAGGAGTATGTATGGATCGCAGCAGGTGGCGTTCATTGATTTCTGCCTACTCCAATGGGAAAAAAGTGTGTTTATGTATGTATGTTTATTTCTTAAAATGGTCTACCTGTGAGGCAAGTTTTTATCGAAATCAGTTTAAACTTTAAGCACCATATAAGCCTTTTCCCAGTGCTGATGAAATAAATATCATCATCATTATGTTGCCCTAATCCCAATTAATTTGGGGTCGGCGCTGCATCTCTTCTTCTTCCATACTTCCCTATTACTTGTCATCATCATCATCTGCCTAGACTTTTCCCAACTATATTGGGGTCGGCTTTCAGTATAACCGGATACATCTGAATACCAGTATTTTACATGAAGCGACTGCCTATCTGACCTCCACAACCCAGTTAGTACTGGGTAGTACGATACCCCTTGGTAAGACTGGTTGTCAGACTTTAGGGCCACTGACTACCTAACTACTGTCAAAGATCTACAAATGACAGCCGGGACCAACGGCTTAACGTGCTTTCCGAGGCACGGAGGAAACTCGGTATGTAATAGGCGGTCACCCATCCACAGACCAACCTAGGCAAACACGGCTTAACCTAAAGATCGACCCGAGCGGCTGTTATTATTTAGCCACGAGCTCCAGTTTAAACGTTAAGCATTAATAACAATAGTATGGATTCTTAACATATTTCAAAAGTCATCTATCTAATAAAACCTATATTTTTCAACTACCTCTTTACTCTAGTCATTAACCTTAATTTTACAAGATAACTTAAGTCACAAAGTTAGAACGTTAAGATGTGATTAAGATTTTAAGAGCTGACCGCTTAGCCCTTAGGCAGCGTCCGCACCGGTGGGTGGTGAAACCAGACATGATATTTTATGGACCGGCGAGCGAATTACTCGCTTTTTTGTAAGCTTGTTACAGCGACTGAAAGCTGCATTCCGGATGGATCAGATGACCTTGCTTAATTTTTAGCTATTTCTGTGCTAGCTCTGTCATAGAGAATAATTGAACTTTCGACGTGAGTGGAAGAACGGTGCTAGGCACATGTCAAAGACACTCAAGTGCGTGGAATGTATTTGTATCTCCTGGACTCATGTAGTGGTAGGAACAGTGGGCTTTTAGCCGACAAAAACCTCCGTTTTCCCCACACGGAGGGTATCTATGAGGGTTTCTTCAAACTAAAAAAAACTTAATCAATATAGGTTCATTCGTTCTGGAGCTATGATGCTACAGACAGAAACACAATTCAAACTAATATGATTCCTCTTTTTTGGTCGGGAGTGAAAAATGTGGCAAAGGCTCCGATGATCATTTGTTTTACCGTCAATATCATACATATTTTTAAGAGTTTGTTTGTCATTGCATCGCAACAGTCTTCCAACTGAGGCTGCGCCCTTATAGATAGGGTGTCATTACATGAAATATTGAAGGACACTTCAAGAAAGTGGGTCGGGAATGTTCACCACTAAACTGTTTGTGTTGCTACGCAGCTACGAGTGATTAAGCCGTGTCTACTCCTGCCTCGTTGGTCAAGTGGTCGCAAGCGCGACTGCTGAGCATGAGGTCCTGGGTTCGATTCCCGGGTCTGGCAAAATGTTATTGAATTTTTCAGTAGCAGTCACGGAGACAGGATTCGTGCAAAGTTGATGACAATAGGCTCGCTCCTATTACATGGGACTTTAATATAACTGGCGAAATCTGGGTGTACTATTAGGTACACCTGTGCCTAACCCTACAGGGATTACAGGCGTGATGTTATGTAATTTATGTCAAGATAACTTAATACCCAAACTTAGTACGTCAAGATGTGATAAAGATTATATATACAAAGACAGCTGACCGCTTAGGCCGTACAACCAGGGTATCGTTACATGAAATATTGAAGGACACTTCCAGTAAGTGGGGCCGGAATGTCCGCCACTAAACTGTTTGATGGCCCTTGTGTCAGCTTACGAGTACGTACGTCGGATAGTAGGTATTAACGTACGGAGAATGTGTCTTAGAATAGTAAGTGAAGCCTTTCAAGAATGTATCCTTACTAATATTATAAATGGGAAAGTAAGTTTGTTTGTTACCTTTTCACGCCTAAACCACAAAACCGATCATCCTGAAATTTTGCAAATACGTTGTCCAATAATAAGTAATACCTTTCATCCCGAAAAAAAGTACTGTTCCCGAGAAAAAAAACAATAACGTTCTTATGACAATAGATGGCGCCACGTGTCTTTCGAATCATGATTGAATTTATTATTCCTTTATTTATTTCTGTACAAATAAATTATATTTTTAAATATTCCTTACAAAAAAAATATAAAAAAACATTTAAAAATATAAAAAAATTGTAGCCCACCGGTATTGGGAACAGGGTCTAAGCTATCAGCGGTCAGGGCTCCAGAGAGAGGAACCTCCTAACAATACGAGCCGTGTCCAGAAGTACCGCTTTCTGAATCAAGCCCTTGATCCAGCTGCCTAACGAGGCTGCCTCCTCAGGTATTGGTCGAGGCTTTTGGCAATTAAGCTATGGGCTGATACAACTATCGGCACAATGATCGCCGAGTCCACATTGAATTTTATTATTACAAGCACCCGAATTGATTGTCGAATTCTAAACTAAAGCGAGTGAAACCTGTGGACAGTGAGTAATGTGCTAGCTCACCGTCCGGCCGTCTTATGACGACAGGCCGTGTCGACGGCGCGTTCGTGATCCACGCGCGCCTCAAAGAGATGTCAGCAACTATGTAGAAGTCCGCAAGGGCTGATGCCCGCCAGGGCTGCGGGACTCTTCGAAAGAGATACCGTGGCCCTGGAACACAAAGGGCAAAGAAGGAACATGGATGGGTTTTAGTCAGTACAAGTCTGACACTGCCTTCCGCTCCGCCCAGAGCGGGGCGAGTCATTTGATGACATCCCATCCAAAAAAAAAAAGAACCGAGTGAAGCCGCGGGTAAAAGCTAGTAGCGGATAAACAGCCTTTTAGGTTAGTGTGGCATTAAAGAGTCAGTAACAACACATCGGCCTCACCCAGACTAAACGCTTATCTCACAAGAAAAAAATTTAACTCGTTCAGCATATTTATAATCGTTCAAGAGCTATCGCGGCCATCATTGCTATGAAACATTGAACGTGGTGTATTTGTGATCGCTTTTAATTGGTTAAACTCGTTCATAACATTTTTGGCAAGTCAAAGTGTTAGAATAGTTGCCTACCTGACCTCATCATCAGCATTCTCTTGCCGTTATCCCAATATATCTATATATATCTCGATCAACATTATTTATTACGTTTCTATAGACAAGGGCCCGAATGTCTGACAACCAGTCTCACCAAGGGGTACAGTATTACCCAGTACTAACTGTGTTGTGGAGGTCAGATAGGCAGTCGCTCGATGTACAATACTGGTATTCAGCTGCATCCAAGACTGGAAGCCAACCCCAATGCATTTGGGAAAAGGGTTAAGCAGATAATGATGATGTTTCAATTGACAAGGGATGTCATTGCTCAACAGTGGAATAATAAAAACTAATTAGATTGCATTCGTTGGTATAGTCTGAGCAAAACAAAAAATGAAATTATTTAATCGCAAAACTCTGTTACTTTGCTACGCGTTACGTGCTACGCGATGACGTCACGGCTACGCTGCTACGGCGCGTAGCCATATTCTTTGTTTCGTAGCAAATTCCGTATTTTCTATAGACTCTCTACTTCTGCAAGCATTTACGAAGTTGGTCTGTAAGAGTTTTATAAACTTTGTTGTACTAGAACTCACAAAGAGTAACAGAATATAAAAATGAATAATGGTCAGCCTCTTTTCTATTTAAATAATACAATAGACGTCCACAATAAGGGGTAGACCAGTAATAATGACGATGCAGAACAACAGTGGTTTTTAAATTAAACAAAAGTCCGTTTCAAGAAATGTACGTATAAATGAAAGTGCTTATATTATTGTTTGAAAAAAAAAAATGTTAATTAGGAGTTACGAGGGAACAAAAATAAACCGACTTACATACATACCCACATTTATACATACATACTTATATACAGGTCCAACACATAACCCTCCTTTTGGGCTTCGCCATAGTCGGGTAAAAAGAAAGTTGAAAAAATCCAACAGCTTGATTTTATGTAGGTACTAGCTGTTCCGGCGACTTGGGGTTTTTGTTTTCAATTAGATTTTTTTTACATGGAACCTTAATCATTTTCCTACCTTACTCCTTATAACATCAGCTATCTGCCAGTAAAAGTTCCGTTGAAATTGGTCCAGCCATTTCGGTGATTAGCCGGAACAGACAGACAGACAAAAGTAAAAAATATTATACGACACCTTACAATTATAACACTTTTATTTTATTTTTAAAAGTTAACATTTCTCATACGGTGGCCTAATGGGCGGTAAATCTAGATAGATAAATCTAGCAATTTCTACAGTATTACAGTAATCTATAAAATAACATAACTTCTTTCAAGTAGTTAGCATAATGTCCGCTTCTATTACTTTTTAAACGACATTAAAATAAAAAAAACTGCTATTATATCATACTTTCATAGATCCCTAGATCCGCGCACAAGACATTATTAAAGCCACGATCTACAAACTTACTAACAAGAGCTACTTAAACCCGTTCACTTCAGCACAGAAATAAAACACGACTCGATGTTTCTGAATAAAGGGTGTAAATAGACCCCTAACATAGCCGAAAGGCACGTGTTTTCCTCGTCTTTGCGATCATTTTTTGTTCTAGACCATACCTGGGAACCTTCTAGTTACTGAGATATTAGGGGGTTAAAGTTCCAACTTTTTCACAAGGTTTTTTTTTAAATACATGTTTTTTGTGTAAGATTTTTACTTTACACACCTCCACGACCCCCGTAATATTCAATCTATCCATCAGCACAATGCTTTGAGTGCTTTGCATCGAGTCCTACCGTAAAACGTGATTTTTCACCCCAAGAAAAAAAGTCGACTCCCAGCAATAATTTTTACGTAAAGTTACTTAGTTTGATGTACAGAATGCTTGGTTGACTGCTATGTGAAGGGTCCGTTTACACCCTGTATAAGCTGAGAATCTTTCAGAAGTATGGCCGTGCATCTATTTCAGATAAATCCCTGACGACTTTGGAATATTAATCGTTTTATTTCGTTCTTAATGGCTTTAAATGGTGCTCGCCAGTAATATCTGGATGAAGTTGGAAAAACGTCTGGAATATTAAGTGTCTAGCCGATAAGGCTTTGGGAAACTTAATTACAATTGTTTTCTGTTAATGACTACTGTTCTTGGACTTTAAGATCGTTTGCACTAAGATACCAAAATTAATGCTCAAGTATTAAAGCTGTGTTGGCGGTATCACTATTGGTACCGACCCGAACGTTGAAAATTCAACTGTGCACCTTCATTTAGGTCTTGCTTAAGGTAAGTGAAAACGGGTAGGATGCAAGGTGTAAACGGACCCTTCACGAAGCCGTTAACCAAGCATTCTGTACATCAAACTAAGTAACCCTGCGCAAAAATGTATATATATATTTTTTTTTTTTAAAACGTGGGCAACGTTTAACACTAGGAATTTCTCCTGTATCGTGGGTGCGTTTACAAACATTTAAACTCACATACACAAATAGCCAGACCCGGAACAACTACCTGTAAATCAAACAAATATTTGTTCCGTGCGGGGATCGAACCCGCGACACGCAGCGCAGCAGCCAATTGCTCAGCCACTGCGCCAACCGTGCCGTCGAAAAATTAAAATATTAAGTATGTATATTTTTTAAAAACCATTTAAATTGCAATGCCTTAACAGGCAACTAAGTTCTAAGAACCTACCTATTATTACCATCGTCAAAATACTGTACACTTAGTTCGCAATAAAGAATTTGAATTTGAATTTGAAAAAATATTGCTGGAAAACCACTTTTTTTGTTGGTGTGAAAAATCACAGTAAAACTCAACGTAACGCACTCAAAACATTGTGCTGATGCCTGCCAGAGCTGCGGGACTGTTCGAAAGAGACACCGTGGCCCTGGAACACAAAGGGCAAAGAAGGAACATGGATGGGTTTTAGTCAGTACAAGTCTGACACTCCCTTCCGCTCCGCCCAGAGTGGGGGGGGGTCATTTGATGATTTCCCATCCAAAAAAACACTCCGTAACTAGAAGGTTCCCAGGTATGGTCTAGAACAATAAAAATATCGCAGTGACGGGGAGAACAATTGCTTTTCAGATTAGTTAAGGGTCGATAACACCCTTTATAAGTGGTCAGGTGACCATCTGTCTATATTATATGGCACGGTCGGTCGGTTTTATTTTGACGGCACGGTTGGCGCAGTGGCTGAGCGATTGGCTGCTGCGCTGCGTGTCACGGGTTCGATCCCCGCACGGAAAAATATTTGTATGATCTACAGGTAGTTGTTCCGGGTCTGGATGTTTGTGTATGTGAGTTTAAATGTTTGTAATCGCACCCACGATACAGGAGAAATTCCTAGTGTGGGGCAACGTTTTTTGAAAAATAGAAAAGAAAAGAAAGATAGAAAGAAAGATTATAGACAGATCTATAACAACACTGCTGGGATACAGGCTTCCTCTGTTTGAGATGGAGTGGACTGTAATCTAGCAAGATTTTTGACTCATTTGAATTTCTGTAGAAATGTTTTGAAGTGCTATGAAAGTAAAGATCAAGATCTGTTCAGATTTTCAGAACTCGTCAACATACAGTAGGCTAGTGCAGTGATTAATTTTGAATAATACTTGATTTCCTTACCAGATCTATTCAATGGTGTCTTAAATAAGGAAGTCTTAAGGTTTTTCGTTTTTGGAAATTTGCAGGTCAGTGTCAGGTTTTAAATATGCGTGGATGTGTGTAATGTGTGTGTGTATGTGTGTGTGTGTTGTTGTTGTTGATCTTCTTAATGGTGATGACTCTGAAGTCAAATTTGTTACTGTCGCAAAACATATTTTAATCAACATATAACCTGACACTGGCCTGCAAATTACAAGAAACGTAAGAAATTTTGTATTTTGCAGGCTACCCTGAGCTGCCCCCTTAATAACTTCTTGTAATTTATAGCCCAAATGACGCCTCCATTGTTTGAGTGGTGGCTTAAGAAAAAGGGGTAACCCATTTATTAAAGCGTTCGTTTACCTGCAAATCCACGTTTCGCAAGGCGTTGCCTAATTAGTGTTTTCATTAATTACGAGTAGGAAACAGTATGGTTAATTATATGGGAAGCACTTTTTACCGAGCGTGGGTGACTTTTACATGCATGTCTTTACTAAGTTTGTTGTTAATTAACAAAAGCTTATTTCTACAACGTAAATAAAAACAAGGAAGACATTTTCATTATAATAACATAACATTGCGCCTGTAATCCTCGAAGGGTTAGGCAGAGGCGAAACTAATAACACCCACATTTCACCAGTTACCTTTAAGTACCATGTAATAGGGGGTGAGCATATTGACATCAACCGGGCGCAAATACAGATTCCGTAGCTGCTACTGAAAAATTCCGATGGAAAACCAATGACCTAGGAATCGAACCCGGTACCTCATGCTCAACAGTCGCGCATACGACCACTAGACTAACGAAGAATAACCAACCAGGCAGTTTCATTATAATTAAGCACGTAAAATACACAGAAAAATATTGTATCTTTTTATTGCAGGTAGGAACGTTTATAATCCTCTCATAAAATATCACATAAGTAGCTTTAAAATAATATATGACAGCTATAATAAATAAAGCTAAAGCATTATACTAAACGCTCTGTGTTAAGACCGCAGTTGTCCTGTTGACCGCAATTTTATCACTCTGTGGTAGCAGAGCCTCATGAAATATTGTTATATAATACCTATCTTACAATTGCATGTATGCCAGAGAGATATTTCTTGACGGCATGTTAAGCCAAGTCAGAGGCCAATGGGCGGCATAAAAACTCTGACACCAGGTTAGGAACTAACCACACGATAAAGAAGAATTATTGCAAGTATCCATATATTTAAAACCACCTTTGTTTTTTTCTCCATGCAAAATACTGGTGGGACTGGTTGGCCATGTCTGCCGTATGCCCGATGATCTGTGGGCCAAATAACCACGATATGGAGCCCTGACACAGCCAGAAGGCGACGCGGTAGACCTCGCAGGAGATGGCGGGACGAGCTGGACAAAACCAACGCCCAGTGGCCCACATTGGCCCTGGATCGAAGAAAGAGAGGCCATAGCCCAGCAGTGGATGATACAGGCTAACAGTAAAATACTGGTATTCAGCTGCATCCAGTTAGACTGGTAGCCGTCCCCAACTAGTTGGGAAAAGGCTAGGCAGATGATGATGAACCTTTGTAATGTGCTGACCTGGAAAACCAGTCAGTGGCCCGAAAGTGTGACAACCAGTCTTACCAAGGGCTATCGTATTACCCATTACTAACTGGGTTGTGGAGGTCAGATAGGCAGTCGCTCCATGTAAAATACTACTATTCAGCTGCATCCGGTTAGACTTTTAGCCGACCCTAACATAGATGGGAAAAGGCTAGGCATATGAAGTTGATAAGTTAAGTTATTTAATAGAATGTGCTTGTAATTTTACTGACCAAAACTCAAAAATTCAGTTTTTTTTTTTTTTAATTAGTCCTTATTGTCCCACTCCTGGGCAAAGACCTTGCCCGTTCCTAACAACTTCTCTTGATAGCACAATTCCATTTTAGATTTGAAATATTTATAAATTAGCTTTTGCCCACGGCTTTACTCGCCTTATGGTCGTAAGAGTCGGTCGCAAAGGTTTTAAATACGAATAGGCTATGCTACTCGGGAATAATTTATCTTTCCATTATTGAAAGAGTTTTCCGAATAGGATCAGTAGTTCTGAAGATTACCCGCTACAATACAAACTTACATACAAAAACCTTCGTAATATAATATTGTTATGTTGGTAACACTTTCCGCCAACAAGTTTTTTACAAAAAGCTCTTCTTGAGACAACTACAATGCTTCCATTACTTTAAATCAAAAGTATTATGTAAAACATTTCATTTTAAAACCGCGCTCATCCTCTTGACCGCATTTTTCCCTCACAACAAGCTCTTGGTGTTAGTGAGACATTGTGTCATAATCACCTACTTTGCAGCCGTCGTTGTGGGTTGTTTTGCTTATAAGTACAAGGTAATTAACTGGGAGATGGAAGGAACTGCAGCTAGAAACATAACCATAGATGTTGGTGAGAAAAGACGTTCCATGAAAAGCACGACACACATACACACTGATCTTTGTAGGTTAATTTATTAATGTTATATCTATTTTTCCTCTTACAATGAGGCCTATACCATATCAATGGACACGTTTTAGGCTTATTATGCTTAAGTCTATGATTACGTAGGTTTCATAATAGTTTAGTTATCTAATCAACTGCTTAAATGTTAAGATCTAAGTTAGATATATTTTTGTCCTTCGAGCCGGATACCGTCAGAAGCGACCGAAAACTATCTAAATTATAACTTGAATAAAACCGAATTCAACATTCTTGCGTATTTTTGAAAATTAAAGCAAATTAATTAAAGATCTTCTTGAATTGAATCTAGGCTTTATAATAACGTATAATCCAACACACGCTAAATTGCTAAGTTAAAACTATTAGCGAAGACAATCTCCCGATACACTGGAGACAAAATTAACATTAGACTGGCGCGCAATTCCTTGCACTAACCAGTTTACCGCTTAACTACGTTGCGACAGCCTCCGATGTGTTAGTAACAACTAGAGCTTGTCATTTTGCGTGAACTACGGTGTAATGTTGATGGTTTAGCGGGTAACGGTGTAGTTGGAGTTTACAGGTTGTGTTTGAAATGTGTTAAACTGATAATAATTCAAGGAAATGTCTGAAGTAGCTTATGGTGGTGCTGTGTCTGAACGATTGTAGACTTTGCTTGGCCAATGAAAGGTTTCTTCTGGTTGGTGTTATCATTCTCCTGCTAGGCTATTTACTTTGTATTATTTATTTATGGGTTAAGGGCAAAAGAATGATGATGATTATAATGTATATTTTTTTAAAGACAAGTAATAGAGGAGCTCGTGGCTAAATAGTAACAGACGCGCGGGTCGATCTTTAGATTAAGCCGTGCTTGCCTAGGTTGGTCTGTGGATGGGTGACGACCCATTACATACCGAGTTTCCTCCTTGCCTCGGAAAGCACATTAAGCCGTTTGTCCCGGGTGTCATTTGTAAATCTTTGACAGTCGTTAGATAGTCAGTGGCCCAAAAAGACTGACAACCAGTCTTACCAAGGGATTTCGTATTACCCAGTACTAACTGGGCTGTGGAGGTCAGATAGGCAGTCACTCCATGTAAAATACTGGTATTCAGCTGCATCCGGTTAGATTGGAAGCCGACCCCAACATAGTTGGGAAAAGTCTTGGCAGATGATGATGATGACAAGTAATAGAGAAGTATGGAAGAAGAAGACATGCTTCGCCGACCCCAAATGAATTGGGATAAGCGCAACAGAATGATGATGATATTTATTTCATCAGCACTGCTCGCATAACGGTGATGAAAAACATTGTGAGAAAACCAGCATAACTTAGAACCTAAAAATCGAAAACATTTAACATCCATTGACCCGCAGAGATTGTGTCCCACCAGTGGGAAATGCATAGGCTTATTAAGATAAGCCAAGTTTATTTTAAAGGAGAAAAAGGTAGTCTAAACAGAGATTTCACGTAGACGGAGAAGCCACGACCATTCAAGTATTATTCGAAAGCGAGTATATTTAGAGTCGAAAATACGATAGGAGCTTTGTTAGGTACTTGAGTCGAGCCTCAAGCAACAGGTTAAGATTCTAGCTAGCTTACGGTCAAGTGTACTTATCACAAAGACGCCATTCTCTCCAGGCTTGATAAATACATATCATAGGTGTACAAATATTTTCCTATTTAATTCCCAATTTGGTAGCAACTGTTAAATATTTCATTACACGATTTACTTACAAATACGAGTAGCTAGATCGCGTGGCTCCACCCGCGTGGTGTTTGGCAACTGTCGCACAGTATCGTGATACCGTGATAAAAAAGTGTCCTGTCTGTTAATATAGGACACTTAATTACACATAATTAGGCGGCGGAGTCGAACCTTACATTACCTAAATATCTGATCCTGACTTAGAGTATTTTTCATCATTTGCCTAGCCTTTTCCCAACTATGTTGTGGTAGGCTTAAAGTCTAACCAGATCCAGCTGAATACTAGTATTTTACATGGAGCGACTGCCTATCTGACCCCCATAACCCATTTAGAACTGGGTAATTCGATACCCTTTGGTAGGACTGGTTGTCAGACTTTCAGGCCACTGACTAGCTGTAACGATTGTTACAGATCTATAAACGATAGTCGGGACTAACGGCTTAACATGCTTTCTGAGGCACGGATTAAACTCGATATACAACATTATTTTTAGTATATGTGAAACCTGAATATGGTTTGTTCAGAATAAGTAACTGAATCGATTCCAATCATTTTTAAACCATGTTGTATTTTGTCCCAAAAATATTTAAAAAAAGTTACAAGTTGGACACCAAGCGACATAAAGTACCTATCGCAATAATTAGGTACCTACTGCCAAATTATTATTATCAATGAGCTCAAGACGACGCTGGAGGCTCGCGCGCGAGCACGCTGCGTTGTAACCACGTTTTTGCGCAGACAAGAAGAACAGGCTTATAACTTTGTGATTTTTCATGATACGGTTTTGAAATTTTGTAGATAGATTCTTTACATAAAAATACTAGACACGTGTTTCAGGTTTCGCATGTACTAAAACTAAGGTTGTATATTGGATGGTCACTCATCCACGGACCAACCTTAGTAAGCACGGCTTAAACTTGACGATCCACCCGTGTGGCTGTTTTAATTTAGCCACGAGCACATCTGACGTATTTGTATTAATCTATAATTGGACTTTAGAGCTTAGTTAGATAATACTCCTTCCATGTAAATAATTGATATCCAGCCGCATATAGCTCCAACTCCAATTAGTAAGGAAAGGGCTAGACAGATGATAATTAAGATTGATCCCCTAAATATACCCTAAGGCAGGGTATTACACCCAAAGCAGTTACCTACGCTGCATCAGGGCGACACGGAATCACGAGCTCAAATTGGGCGTGTGTTGCATTTCTCAGTCACACAGTAGATAGTTACAGAAGACCAGCTTACAACAGGCGCACACACACATAGTCGCGATGTAAGTATAGTGCTACAAGCTTATTTGACCTGCTTGCGGTGGCCTCTATCATGCTGGTTTTCTCACGATGTGAAAAAAAATCTGTAAAAAATACCTCTCACTGCAATAAGGTCACTGTTCGGTTGATGATGTCAGACTAAAACTGCTATTTACAGTATAATATCGCAGTTTTAGACGACGTTAAATACATGCTCATCTCGAGTGCGCTTACACTCGCTATAATATAAACAGACACCTATGCCATGCGTTTTCGAGCGTTGTTTGGAGCTGGCCTTCTGTATCTATCTATTCTATGTCACAGTGAAGGCAATTAACGTGGCCCAGTTCGTACGTGTTACGTAACAAGCTACTGTAACGTTTAACTGAACGTTGACGATCTCTGGGCTTCATTTGTGAGAAATCATGTCTGTGAACAGTTACGGAAGCTTATTAAAGTACCTTTGACGTGGTTCGGACTATATTTGTGTAGCCTGTAATGTTTGATCACGTCAAATAAGGCGTTTTATTCACTTCTTTGTTTTCTGCATTCGATTCGGCTGTTTTTCGGCATCTACCCTTAATGCTAAATCATTATGATCTACTCTTAAAACGGGATATCAACCATGTTTATTATTTGTTCAATTGTGTAAAAACTGCAAAAATGGCGGAAAAAGCCCGCGAGCGGACACAGTGAGTTTCTTGTGTTTGGGACAGAAACGAGTTGTGTTGTGAGTGACCGTGGTAGCGTCTCCGAACGCGCAAACGTATGAGTTTTAGTGTTAATCATAGTGTTAGTAGCCATGCCAATTTAAAAACTTGCTAAAACATGTTTAGCACAAGAGCTAATCCGAGTAAACTAACTAAATACATTATTAATTAAAAACTATTCAATGCTGTCAGCTGGTAATGTGCCCAAGAGACTGGTGGCGTTGCCACGTTATACGCAACAATTAGCCTCTGGCCAAGGTAAAAGCCAGAACTTGGGTCACGGGAAGTCTCAACTTAACGTTTCGAAATTTCCTTAAGCAGGCTATGAGCATAAGTCAAGTTATCCGAGTGGTTCTTAATTTTAATTCCGCACAGCTTTGTCGATTCAAACCGATCCTTACTTAAGCGTAGCGCCCATAACTAACTGGCCAGCTCAAATCTATTTACAAAGTAAACATTACCGGCATTTCGTTCACATCAATATTAAAGTCAAATTCGTTTGAAGTGTCCAATTGCGCGTGAATTAATGATAAAGTAATTAGACTCGGACGAAATGAGCCAATCACCTGCACTGACCACCAACGACGATGGGTTTAATGATAAAACCACCGTTTCATTAAAGTTTCGTCGTGTTTGTTTCATTTTGTAATGATGCTATACTTGATAATGTATAAGATAAATGTGATCTTTGTTATAAGATAAATGGGATTTTAGTACTTAAAGTGCAATAGCTAACTCTTTCTGTATCTTACGTTCCGTATTATCTATCGCAGTCGTAACAACGCAACGATATTTGAACGCCGCTCAGTGTGAACGTAGCGCATCTTCTTTATAATATCTTTGCAACATCATCATCATCATCACTTCGTACGTCATCATCGTTTACGTCCACTGCTGGACATAGGCCTCCCCCAAGTGTCGCCACATTGACCGGTCCCGTGCGACTCGCCACCAGCGGATCCCTCTAACCTTCACCAGGTCATTGGGCCAACTAGTGGGAGGCCTTCCAACGCAGCGTCTTCCGGTTAGCGGTCGCCACTCCAGAACTTTTCGGCATATCTATAAAAAAAAAAGCTTAAAATCAAAGAGTTCATCAGTTTTCTTTAGAAATATTTAAAACATAGATCCGGCCGGTTAGGTTATTTTTAGGTATATGATTGGTTAGATACTTACAGAACAATAAGCTTAATTGAACTGTCACAATGAAAGCTTTTGCGATTGAGTCTGATACGCAAATAAAGCCAGGTTTTCAAAATATGAAACCGTATCTATTAAAAGGTTTATTGTTTTTTAACAAAACAACTTAACCATAATACTTCATCATCAGCCTACAGCAGGCCACTGCTGGACATAGAATTCCTTAATCGGATGCCACTGAACTCGATTCTCAGCAACACTCATCCAGTTGCTACCAGCCTCCCTGCGAAGATCGTCGCTTCGCCGAGCCTGAAGGGTCCCAACCTTACGTTTGCCGATTTGTGGTATCCACTCAAGAACACGTCTACCCCAACGGTCATCTGTTCTACCGCTAATATGGCCGGCTCATTGCCACTTCAGCTTAGGTATTTATTCTGTGAGCTATGTCGACAACTCTGGTTATCTGTCGGATCACCTCGTTCCGGATGCGATCCCCAAACTTAGCTCGTTCCATAGCTCGCTGAGCAACCAAAATACTTGATCAAGAATAAATCAAAAAGTTCACCAATAACATTACCTATCCTCAAACTCAAAATAGACAAAATTATAAATCTCGTTCAATAAGATTACAAACTTAGAAACTAATCATTTTACTAAAAGTTAACTAAACTATATTATAAGTGGAAGGTACAGGGATGTCGAATTCTATCCTCCATCAAAATATGGATGGTTATTGCTCGAGACAGCCAAAACATTGTTTTAGGACTTCCCAAGTTTCTTGTAAACCCCTTTTGTATCTACAACGTTTAAGTAATGAGATTTTTATGTACTTCGTAAGAAAGCAGAAAAATGAGAGTTTTTACTTATTTAGAGTTGTGTTCGGACCATGTTCTACTTTCTAAAGTATCCCAGGTTTCGGTATACAATTTTACCTTTGACGACCTAAGGTCCTAGCACGAGCGCGCGGAGTAAACGTAACGTTTTATACGTCGATTTTTGAATGGAAAATACAATTATCCTATAGCATTTTATACATAGATCTATAAGGTCTAACTTTATTGCTATTCATACACGAAATATTTTCTGGGAATCATCTAACGGCTATAACAAAGCCATTTCAAAGTTTTTTTTTTGTTATCTGAGTATATTTTTTTATAAAAATAAATAATTTAAAATTACTTGACCCATAAAATAAATACTGGCTCCTTTTTTTTAAGCATCCATTACGCTAGATTACTATGTCGTATTTACCTACTGTCATTGTTAGAATATGGGAGTAAAGGTTTTATGCAAAAAGTCTCAAAAAATTTTAGAATAATAAAAATTTTGTAAAAAAAAGAACACTCAGATATATTTTTTTTTTTCGTTGGTATGATCTCTTTACTACTTATAGAAGTTACTCTTAAAATATTTCGTATATGAAAAGATAGACCTTATATAATTATAGATTTATTATAATAAATCATAAAATATTTACAAGTATCTTAAGGGAAAAAGAATTACAGGGCGCCATAAAATTCGTGCACATCGCTGTCAATAGCAAAACTGCCGTGCAACGTGGCAAGGCTGGCAGCGTTGCCACATTGGAGGGCAATACTGATTCTTTGGCCAAAAAATAGGATAAATATCATTAATCATTTGCAACAAACACAATCAGTAACATCCATAGACATGAATACATTATAAAAATTATGAAAATATATTATATAATGTGAAACAGGTATTGAGGAGCTCGTGGCTAAATAATAACAGCCGCTCGGATCGATCTTTAGGTTAAGCCGTGCTTGCCTAGGTTGGTCTGTGGATGGGTGACCACCCAATACATACCGAGTTTCCTCCGTGCCTTGGAAAGCACGTTAAGCCGTTGGTCCCGGCTGTCATTTGTATATCTTTGACTGTCGTGTTACAGGTAGTCAGTGGCACAAAAAGTCTGACAACCAGTCTTACCAAGGGGTATCGTATTACCCAGTACTGGGTTGTGGAGGTCAGATAGGCAGTCGCTTCATGTAAAATACTGGTATTCAGCTGCATCCGGTTAGACTGGAAGCCGACCCCAACATAGTTGGGAAAAGGCTAGGCAGATGAATGTGAAACGGGTATTTTAAATTTTAAAATCGACGTTTTACGTTACGTTTACACCGCAAGCTCGTGCTAGGGCCTCTGAACAACGCTACACTGTCATGCTAAGTATACAGTACGCACGTAGTGACTCGCTGTCGATTTCAGAATCTCACATCAACCATCATCATCATCATCTGCCTAGCCTTTTCCCAACTATATTGGGGTCGGCTTCCAGTCTAACCGGATGCAGCTGAATACCAGTATTTTACATGGAGCGACCGCCTATCTGACCTCCACAACCCAGTTACTACTGGGTAATGCGATACCCCTTGGTAAGACTGAATTTGACAGCCGATTGTCGCTAGCCATGTGATGAAAGTCATTATCAGATATATCGGAATAGGTAGTTTTTTCTTAATACTGTAGGCTTGCGTTTGCCCGTAATTCGCCTGATATGAAGTGATAAACCCAATAACACTTTGCCCGACCTAGGGGAATCGAACCGGAAAATCAGTAGCTCTTGAGACCAGAAAAATGGGACTCCATAATATTCCATTTAAAATTGGAAACTTCTCGATTAAGTGTTTCTATTTCAATTTTCAACAAGTTGCAAACTTAAAAGTTCGTTCGCGATAGTTCGGAACTTCCAAACTACAGTTATTGACAGGTAACTAAGGATGTCTTGTTCTCAACAAGTAGGGTAACTAACGAGGACTGCTTACTGAGATATTTATTAGGTTGCTTAATTGTTTTTTTCCAACTTAAATTATAATTACGATTGCTTGTTTATCCCCTACCCGAAGCAAATTATCATGCAAGAAAACCATAATAAAATGGTTTACCAAACTATCCTATGAAGAAACGGAAGATATTTTAGGTTAATTAAACTATCAAAGATTAAATAACTAAAAATAACTCACACATCTGCACACACACACACACACACTCTCACTCGACATTTAATAAACATTAGAATACTTTTTATTTTTATTATTGTAATATCATTTTATTTTATTTTATGTAAAAGGTAATCCACAATTACCTACTTACCAAAACGCCTTGTTAACAGAACTATCACATCAACAATATGTGTTTTACATCAACAATGTGTGGAAGTTAACGCAACTCTGGCCCCGAAGATACAGGCTCAGCCTAGTTTTGGGGACCTCTGTTTACTAATTGTCATGTTAAATTTCAATTTGTTAGATTATAATGATATAATCTAACAAAATAATCTAATTGTCTTAATCTAACTTAAAGCTACTATGAAGTAGCTCTAAGTTAGATTAATACAATGTTTGTAAAAACATTTCATAAAAACAATGGCACAATACAATGGCTTAATAAATGTATTCTTTATTCTTTAATCATATTTTTTTACAATAACTTGGCTTGCGTTTGGCCGCAACTCGCCTGATGTGAAGCGATGATACGGTTTAGGATGGACGCTTGCCTAGAAGAAACCGATTCACTCGAACTTTGAAGAGATCTAGGTTAAAATGATCGGGAAACAGAAAAGCCGGCAGTGAATTCCAAAGACTGGCGGTTCACATAATAAATGTGGAAGCATAGCGCTTTGTTCGGGTCCGTGAAAATTTGACCGTATAAGAAACGGCGTAAGGTGAAGGCGCGGCGCAGGCGTGCGTGGCGGCGTGCCTGCGAGCTGCGCCGCGCCGCTTGAGTGTAATTCACGACACGTCGCCTACGTTCATTTTGTATGAAAACATTTGGAAGCGGCAGCATGCCTGCGCAGCGCCTGCGCCACGCCTTCACCTTACGCCGTTTTTGTATAATTCGCGCCTAACGGTGACGCTTTGCCGTATCTCACGTCCGATGATAGAATGGGGATTGGGAATCGAGGTATTATCCACTTTCTTGGCCAAATAAACTCTTCCTATTCCGATCTCCGATCATAAGGAAGCCTATAGGGACCTTATATTGCTTGGGACCTATAGGGCCCAAGCAATATAAGGAAGTTACCCAAATAAAAGTACCATCGATATTAAAAAAGTGGAAAAAATCTAAAAGGAAGGTCCAATTTGGCTTCCATACACCGAAATTAATTAAGAATTTCGTTTCAGTCTATTAACGAAATTGAAAAGTAATTTGATTCTCAGTTTATTAATTTAAGTTATTTTAGGAATTCATTGAGTTCAAGACAAGGGAAATTGTTAGGTACATTGAAGTCAATTGATTCGATGTTGAAACATAATATCACGCCTGTAACTGTTGAAAGGTTAGGCCGAGGTGTAACTAATAGTAAGCCTACATTTCGCCAGTTATGTTTAAGTCCCATGTACTTGGGGGCCAGCCTATTACCATCAACCGGGCATAAATCTAGGCTCGATCAGCTAGTTGTATTATAAAACGACAACATGGTGTCGTTGTTTCTGATTAAGGCCACACGCCAAATTAAACATGTACAACATAATAAGCATATTTCTCAGGACGAGCTTCGTTTCAAATAGAGCGCTTTTAAACCGACTTCAAAAATGAGGTGGTTCTCAATTCGTCGGAATCTTATTTTTTTTATGTATATTCACCGATTAATCAAAGACGCCTAAACCGATTTGGAAAATTCTTTTTTTGTTTCGAAGGGTTCCAGGTTCGACCGGTTTTTGAAAAATCTACAAAAATCTAAAAATTGTGTACATCGATGATACTTACGTTTATTCCGAAACCTCACTGTCTCATTGGAGTAGTGCGTAATATTTGTATAGGATGTTTCAACTAAAAATGGAAAAAAAAAACTTTTTTGCAAAAAATAAAACCGACTTCAAAAACAGAAAAAAGTGAAAAATAACTTTAGCTTCTGAAGTCTATGCAAAAAAAACAAAATCAAACAAACAAAAGTCATCGACCTCAGAAGCTAAAGTTATTTTTCATTTTTTTCTGTTTTTGAAGTCGGTTTTCATCGTTTTATTGCTGTTTTATGTGTATCAAAGTCTCAAAAGAGAACGTAGTACAATATTTCTAACATTTATTTACTTGAATGTGAACCTAATTCCTCTAAATAACTATCTTGGGAGCGATAGACAGCGCCATATTGTTATTAAGTCGTACATTACGAACAATATATTGGATTAGTGGTACGAGAATAATTTATCGCCAATTGAGAGCTAAGTTCGCTGAACTATCATCCTTGGAGAGTAAAATTTGATACCACAGAGGTGGTGTTATGCTACATTATTTCACGGAAAAGAAACCACGTTTCTGAAATGAAAAGTTCTGACGTAAAAATCTCAAATTTACATTTTAATCTTTTCTCAATTCTCACTTTCCTTACATTTCCTAAACATATATTTTTTTTACGCCTGTAATCCCCGAAGGCTTAGGCAGAGGTGTACTTTATATATACTACACGTACATTTATGTTAAAGTCCCATATAATAGGGGGCGAGCCTATTGCCATCAACCGGGCACAAAACCCGACTATGTGGCTGCTTCTGAGAAATTCATGAAGGAAAAACCCAATAAAAATTTCCCCGACCTGGAAATCAACCCAGGACCTCATGCTCAGCAGTTGCGAATGCGACCATAAGCTATATTTCTAAAATAAAAGTAATTTAAGTTACACCTTATAACATCAGCTATCTGCCAGTAAACATTCCGTCTAAATCGATCTAGCCGTTTCCGAGATTAGCCGGAACAATAAGACACAGACAAAAATAAAAAAAAAATGACTCCAGATTTCAGTCCACCACATCGAAGAGTTTAACCTTAAAAAGGGCAAACTTACTTTTCCACTTAGCACTCACAAATAATAATGACAGGCCTCACTTAAGGCTGTCCTTGGCACATCCCCTTAAGTAAGGATTAATCTTTGCCCTTAAGAGAAACTTTACCCCAACCATATAAACTATATGAGATAGAACACAGGAAGTAACTAACCCCTATATTACTTGACCCAAAAGGTCGTAAGCGACGTAAATATTGTATTAACAAGTTCAACCGCCTTTGAAGGGAAAAACTAATGGGCTGTTATATCGTTACGGGATTTTCTCATGACAAATTAAGGTGTAATCCCTTTTGAGTTCAGTTTTATTTTATAGTGACATTTATTGGTTTTTGAAAAAGTAAGGAAGAAATAAAACTAGAAAAAAAGGAGACACGATATTTTTTTCTAATTGATTAGGGCTTGCACAGACCATGGGCAATTAACCGCTAACAATTTGCAACAACTTATGGACGTCAACCAATGGACGAAAAAACAACACAACAACCAATGAACTGGAACGGTCCTTTCTATCTGGCGCGGCGGACAAAAGTCTCTCGTCTACGCATGCCTTTAGTGGCGGAGTTGACGCTTCCCGTGACCCAAGGGCTGGCTTCTACTTTGGCCAGAAGCTAAGTGTTGCCTTACAACGTGGCAATGCCGCCAGTCTCTTGGGCATATTACCAGCTGACAGCGTTAAGGAGGAGTTTTTGATGCCCTATTATAGTTTGTTGTTAGTTTATTTATTTTAGGTTATTTAATAGTTTTTAATTAATAATGTTACTTTACTTTAATCTTCTTGGTTTTGATTTTGAACACTTCTTCCAAACGGTTAGAATAAATATTTAGTTTTAATTCCGCGAAAAAGATCTGATCCATTGAAATCCAATAAACATATTATTTGGTGTTCCTGAGTTTTTGTAGCTGATGTTTTACAATTTCTATGCACAACCTAATTTCGTCTCTTTCTTGCTGTAATTGAGATTATGGCATTCATACACATCAGACTCATGAGGCTCATTAAAAATTAATTTCGTAAACGAAAAGTGTCTTGCTCGGGAATTTGTTTCGCTAATACTTCTCCCCATCTAAACTAAAGCGCTATATCGCGAAATCGCAATGTACGTTTTTGGGTGACGTCAGGAAAGTTGTGTAGTTCGTTCGTGGCCTTATAGATGTCGCCACAACAGGAAAGGAAGCATTTAAATATACAAAAATGAATAGAAGTCATCTCTTTGTTACCAGGTGACCTCTTCGTGCTAGTTTTCGCGATGGACAGCCGCGAGTCCTTCGAAGAGGTGATCCGGCTCAGAGAACAGATCCTGGAGACGAAGGCCAGTGCTAGCAGCGGGGGCAGCAGAGGACGGCGTCAGGTGCCTAGGGTACCCATGGCAATAGCGGGGAATAAATGTGACAAAGATCTTAAGTGAGTATCCATAATTCTTGTTCTCTTTATAAACTCAAGAATAATTCAAAGATTTAAACTGTTAGAAGTGCTCTCTCAGAGCAAGGTTGTAAGGTTTCTTCAAGATAGAGAACGAATTGAAAAAGTCGCATAGGACTTGCCGGATTTGAACGAATGGGAAGACGAGGCCTTAACCTCTGGATCACCATGACACCAACGAGTAGGTTATTGCAAATATTTCAGTTTGTCCCTCCTGTCGCAAGAATAATGAAATGTTTTTGTTGCTAGTCAAAGCCATCTTAGTATTCCCTTAATTACTTTTTATTAAACCCTTGGGATGCGCCACACTGTCAAGTCATAAAGTAGCAAAACTAAACTACGCTCTCCATTAAGGCCTCAAACCTAATAGGTATAATCCCAAATGCCCAAGTTATTATGAAAGTTTTACATGGCTTAGTTCTGAGGACTGAGATATCTGAAGGCCTAGACAAACGCGTTCAAAGCATTTCGTTCTGCTATAAATGATGACTACTTTTATTTTGATTCACCTTCTCTACTGCCAGACACTTTGTGCGGTGGAAAACCCTTGCCAGGCGCCTTTAAAGTAAGTTGCGTGTAGTTCAAGGTGGCGCTATATGACAAGAAAAAATGCATCGATATGTCAAACTTGGTACATTTATTTTAGTTCTGTATTTTCCCGCCCGCACAGATAAGTTCGCCTATGTACCACTCTTGTTCATGAAGTTTAAATAAATAAATAAAATGGTTAAAGTGTAGTGCATGGTTTTTTGGCGATTGAACGACATTGACGGAAGAGCGCTGTTGTCATTTGGAAATTATATCGCTAGTTTCAACTATGGTTACTCAATAAAGGAACCAAAATCTCTAATACAAAGACTTACTACAGGGTTGTCATTAGCATTTGGCTTAGCCTATGTCAATCCAAAACATTTTTTACTTTTCCATCATTTTTCACTTTTTGTAATGCAGACAGCATTACAAAAAGTACTACAGCGCCATCTATGACACAAAAAAGAACTAACATCAACATTCCTGATGGCGCTGTTCAAATTCTCAGAAAAATCTGACAATAGCTGTCGAGTAGTAAGCCCACCAGACACCCGTATGGACGGAGGATCCTGTCTTTTCTATGGAGTAATAAGGAACTTTACACCCTGTTCCTTATTCTCCTAAAAATGTCTTTACTAATCAAGGCCCTCTTTGTTTGCATTATAGATTTTCACGAGTAATTATTTAAATATATAAGAAGGAAAAAGTGCTCATTAAACTTTTGCTTTTCTCAATAAGCTTCATAACTTAAGTGAAAAGTAATCAGTCTTGTCTTGAATACCAGTTTTTATTTGAAAAGACTTTTACAATAAAATGGCAAATGGTAAATAGAATATAGAAGGAAGCGTTTTTTCAGCAATTAATTCTTAATTTGCTTAAAGAGAAGTAAAGAAAACAGTTGGCACTGCTAAGTAACTGACAAGTCAACAAAAAGAACTTGTTTAAACCAATTTGTTTTGCGTTCATCTAATTAAAAACCGTTTTGGCCAATTTTATTCAAGATGAAAAAAAAAATTATAAATACGAAAGAAAAACATAATTTTCATCCACCACAGCGTCTTGGGCTCCCGTGATGGATTACGGTTCACTCACTCTTCGAAAGAAAGAAGACCTGTACCAGCAATGGCAATATTATAGGGTGATTATGTAATCCTTCCTATTCTTACCCCATACCTCATAGTGGAGAATCAAAACATTCCTATAAACCATAATTTCTTCTCACAGGACTGTCCAACCTGAAGAAGCAGTCGCCTACTGCAACACCCAAGACTCCTCATGCGTTTTCGTGGAAACCTCGGCGAAGAAGAACTACCACGTAGATGACCTATTCTACGAACTCTTTGTCGTGGCGAACCTACCATTAGAAATGGCACCAAACCACCACAAGAGGGTCAGTACGGCGTTCGGAAGTCCCTGCACTTTACCCCCAACAAGCAGCCAAAGTAGTAGAAGTAAAAAATGTACTCTCTCCATCAAGAGAAGATTATCAGATGCCTGTGGGGTCGTGGCTCCTAATGTCAGGAGGCCCAGCATTCGTACTGACTTAATGATTATGAGAACAAAGACTTGTGCCAAAGGAGATACGGATAGTACGAGTGGCAGTCCGAAGATCACCCTGAACAGGCTCGTGAGGTCTCAAGGACAGAGTGAAAAGCGTTCGTGTATTATACAGTGATATTTATTGTTAGTGGACTTTGGGAATATGATGAGACAGGTGCTATAGGAGAAGCTGGAGTGTTCTATAATGACCTGTAAATTCTAAGATGCTCTACAGGGTATAAGGGACAGCCCTCAACAAACTGATAGGGTGAATTTAGTATATAAAGATGACCGGTCCAAAAAAATATTTCAGGAATCCAAAAAAATTGATTTGTTTTATTTCCTCATACGCAATATATCATAACCGTGGCAAAACGCGTGGCAAGCGCGACGAAGAGTTCGATAAAGTCAGTAGCTAGGCCATAAGTGAACGGCTGATTTTAGGCGTCATTCGTTAGAGTTTTTCAACATCCATTGTTGGATTATTATTTTAGCTGTATTATTTACATAAATGGAGTGCTGCATACACGGAATGTAATTTCATATTTAAATAAAGTAAAAGCAAAAAGCAGCTCCTTATTTTGAATCATATTTGATTCAAAATAAGGAGCTGAATGCACCCTCATGTCAGTTTGTGGAGGGCTGTCCCTTACACCCTGTATGTATTGTTTGGACCGCTTAAATGGTGGTGATCAGCACAGGAATAATTTTGGGATCGCATGGTATTTTCAGACTGCATTTGTTTTTGATAGCAGAAACACGGTCAGTCTCAAAACAAAAACATTGATTGAAATACATGATGTGACATCTACCAACACGCATTGAGCCCGCGTGTTGGATTACGGTTCACTGCCTCTAATAGAGAGAAGGCCTGCCGCCTATGTCACAGCATTGGGAACGTCATATTCTGACTAGTCAACTTGTGGGATGTCGACGTCTGATTCCAACTATGACCGTAAAATATTGTACTGATCATCGCCAAGTAAACGCCCTAAAGCATAAACGTCGAGTTTGATTAGTTGTCGAAGTATTTAAAACTACACGTTAAATGTTGTTTCTAAGTTTGTTGGATTCTCCGTGTTGCTCTGTTAAATTAGTTTCTCTGAATTCTACTTAATTTCGCAACAAAATTGGTATTTCAAATAACTTCGAAGCAATTTACATTGATGTAGTTGAAGCCCTCGGCCACGAGTTACACGCTCAAGCGAGACGCGTCTTGCGGCAGTGACTGTGGAGAACACAAATGAAAGAAATTGTTAATAGCAGAGGCCCTAGCACGAGTTTTGACGTTTTTCGTAACGATTTTTTTATCGAAAATATTATCCTACAGCATTTTAGGTAAATTGTTTACAACAAGCACAATCAGTATCATCCCTAGATATGAAAAAAAATCTTGAAATTATGAAAACATTATTTGTGTAACGACTATTTTAAATTTTAAAATCGACGTAGGTATTTACTTTACGAAAAACGTCAAAAGTCGTGCTAGGGCCTCCGAGTTTGTCCCACGTCACCGTGACGGTTGACGCAAGCCACGTCAAAAATCGCATTGCCCGAGGCCCAGGACGGTCCCTAATATTGCTCTTTATGTTAATATTAAATTACGTGTCATCAAACTCAATGTCTATGCATTCTCAAACGACAGTACTCGACTTGTGTGATGTCTAATTGAAACAATCAACGTATTTTATATTTAAATGGAGTTTGAAGGTGAACAAAGAAAATCGTAAACACCCCATTAGTGTTAATCTTTTAGGATTAATCAGAGATAATGGTACAGTTGTAACTTTAGTTTTAGTTGGAATTGGTTCAATAACCCCGGTGAACTACAATACTTGGTTGAGGAGTTTGATTTTCGTTAGAAACTTATGGAGCAGTACTTCTGCATTCTGTGCAAAATTGGATTTAGGTACCAGCACATCAAGCCAATCTGTCAAATTTCTTTAATAGACTTTCAACGTTATCGCTAAAGAATTAGGTTCAAGGTTGATTGGGAAAATTTGACAGTTCCGGATAACTTGATGTGCTGGCGTCTGTACAAAGTTCATTACATTACTGTTTTCCATTTAAAACTACACGCACACACACGCAAGCACAAACTTTTCCTTCACGAGAGAGCAACCGCATGCTGGTAACATAACGTATGCGGTCACCGCACTGCAATAGCTCCGTGAGTTTTTAGCGTAATTCAAAATGAAACTGATTGAAACTAAGCATATGCATTTCAGTCTAATGACGTGAAACCAATTGTTTTGAAGAAATGTACAGTCAGGGAAATTAATTGAAAAGCGAAATTAACGACCTGCTTCAAAATGCGGTGGTATTTGGTTAGTATAAACATTTAATTAATTAATTTCTCGTTGGTTGAGTGGTCGCAAGGGCGACTGCTGAACATGAAGTTCCTGGGTTCGATTCCCGGGTCGGGCAAAGTGTTATTGAGTTTTACCATAAGGCATTTCTCAATAGCAGTCTGGATTTGTGCCCGCTTGATGGTAATAGGCTCGCCCCCTATTACATGGGACTTAAACATAACCGGCGAGATGTGCGGGTACTATTAAGTACACCTCTGCCCAACCCTTCTGGGATTACAGGCGTGATGTTATATATGACAGTTCATAGGATGATAGTTCTAGCTTGAATTAACGGACAATTCATGTTGGTAGTAAATTAGCTTAACAATCAATTTTCCTGACTTAACTACGATGTAAATATTAACGATATAATAATAATTTGAGGTGGTGGACGAGCTTGGAATGTGCTAATAGTAACAATGTTTAATGGACTTAATGTTTTCTCAGTGTCTTTAATTGAACACTATTTTATTTCACCTCTTTCTGAACAGACGCCAAGCACATCAAGCTGCAACAATCTGTCAAATTTCTTTAATAGATTTTCAACTTTATCGCTAAAGCATTAGGTTCAAGGTTGATTGGGAAAATTTGGCAGATCCGGCTAGCTTGATGTGCTGGCGTCTGTACCTATGTAAGTTATGCAAAACTGTCAGATTCGTTGGAAACTGTGTATCAGTTCTAAATATATATTCCTATATTTTTCACTACAGTACAAATATTGACGCGAAATTAATTATGTTTCGTGCAGTTTAATTATCTACAGCTTAATTTATTTCAGAGTTTTTTTTTTGTATCTGATGATTGTAAATACCGCAATATTTTGTCTTTCAAATAATTTTCGCTACACCAAATCGTATCGAAAATATTTCAATATTCATACTGTTGTGTAAAGAGATAATCTATTCTTAAAATAATCTAATTACTCTAATTTTTGCTCAGGGCTAGAAAATATTTTTATTTGCGAATAAATTATAAGGCATGGCTACTAATTGTGGTTTTCACCCTATATCATTGTTGTGATGGGACCAAAAAATTCGCTGATTTCTTTGTTGTTAGAGAAAATTATCAAATATCTCTGGGTCTCTAGTTAAATTATAAATTGTTGAGCAAATCATATTGTTTATTGAATCTAAGTTGTGCGATATTTTTTGTGTCGTGATTGATTGTCGATTTTATTGAAATAACATTTCGTTCAAAATAATATTCAATAGCAAGAGCGCTCAACTACGGTGAATTTTTTTTCCATTAGTTCTTAAACCAGAATGATCACTCATGGGATACATTTACATCCATTCTGATCATAAATCTGCTTTATCTTTAAATTTCGACTGGGACGGACGACGAGCCTGAACCGCCGGTTTTAAAGAAAGAAAGAAAAAGTATTAATTTGTCTCGCACAGAACAAAATAAATGATTAACTTAACAAAAAAAAAAAATTTATAAAAAGTAAACATAATAAAAAATTAAATTAAAAATAAGACATACATTAAACTAAATTGGTCCTATACGAGGCCAAAATGTATCACAGCATGGAGCATTTTAGAAGCACAGTACAGACAGTTGTGGCTTGAATTAACGGACAATTCAAGTTGGTAGTAAGTTAGCTTAACAATCAGTTTCCCTAACTCAACTACGATGTAGATATTAACGATATACTTAATAATTTGAGGTGGTGGACGAGCTTGGAATGTGCTAAAAGTACAATGTTTAATGGACTTAAATATTGTCTCAGTGTCTTTAATTGAACATTATTTTAGTTCCTCTTTCTGTACGGACACAGCACATCAAGCTACTACAATCTGTCAAATTTCTTCTATATATTTTCAACTTTATAACTAAATTATTAGGTTCAGGGTTCATTGGGAAAATTTGACAGTTTCGGGTAGCTTTATGTGTTGGCGTCTGTACAATGATTGTTTTAAATTCTTCTCCTTAGGAGGTTAAAATGTGGAATGAAAGTTTGCATCCAAATTCATAATTTTAGCTGATAAAATATCCGAACGGTTGCACAGTTTATAATTTGCATTTTAGTGCATTCATATAACAATAATTTACCTCCTACTGCACCGTAATTTCGCATAAAAACCCTGCAAAGAAACCCTCCTGGAAAACTACTAACTAAATACCTAATAAATAATAAGAAACACCTTGAGAACGGCACTTAATAGGGTCACGTGCGACGTTGCACATAAAATGGAGAAAACGCAGAACATATGGCGAAGAATACACGGAACTTCCTACACTGCAGTGCTAATAGTTGGGTATTTCATACCTGGTTTCATACGAATGAAATGAAGGTAGAATAAAACTTTGCGTCTACTGTTTACGTACTTATGTTAGTTTTTGAATTGTAGAAAAGGAAAGAGGACATACTCTGCCAAAATTATTTACTGAAATGATTTTTTTTGGACTTCTTGAATGGTTTTGCTTTTCCGATTTATTTGAAGAGGTAAGCTGTGATGTTTTTGATTGATGAATTGATGATAGACTTGGCTTGACACACTGTCGTAACTCGGTAGTGTGTCAAGTCAAGTTTGGTAGAGGCTCACTCGTATTGTACGTGAATCATTTCCAGCTACTTTTGACCACACTCGACATCAGAATACATTGCAAATACTTCCATAGAAGGGTATGTTTAAGAGGCACTCTTTGTTTAGTTATAACTCTATAATCTTACATGAAAACGAAACAAAAAATATCGCATAAAAACTTACTATTAATCCAATAATACTTAGCTTACATTACAATGTAATTGAGAAATGCCAATTTGTATTCGCATGATTTATATTATATACTTAGCCGTCTAAATACATGATGTATCATTTTGTAACCTTTTATCTATACCCTCTGTCTTCTTGTCTAATAAACAATTGTTTTTGAATGTTTATTTGTTTTATTTCTCTCGAGGCCTAGGTAGCGGCAAATGTGTACCCATATAAGTGGCAAAAGTACACCAATTTATACAAGGCATTGCCATTAGCTAGCCACATATCCCGACTTCGGGGTCCTTCTAAAGAAAATATAATGAAACAATAATTAACCTCGTTGGTCTAGTGGTCGTTAGCGCGACTGCTGAGCATGAGGTCCTAGGTTCGACTCTCTGGTCGGGTAAGTATTATTGGGTTTTTTCATCAGGAATTTCTCAGTAGCAGCCACGGAGTCTGGATTAGTGCCCGGTAGATGGCAATAAAATAAATAATAATAAATATCCAAGCTTAAGGCCCTGACTCCACCAAAATGAAAACGAGCGAAGCGGAGAAGATACGAGCGGGAATCAACCAATCACATCAACATCGCTTGTCTCGACTCTCATGTCATTGGTCGAATCTGGCAAAAGTTTCCGCTCCACACATCTCTGCTTTGGTGGAGTCGGGGCCTCTTAGTTCTACTTACCATGCTAGGAACAAGAGCGTAACGAATGTTATGGAAATACGCCGCTTTGTTACAGATATGCGTAAAATTTAATTATTTCAATCCATACGTTGCGTATTGCGTAACAAAACATATCGTATCAGATACCTACGCGGGATATTTACGGAGCCTAGGGTTGACAGATGAAAAAACATATTTCTTTCTGTGTTTCTCTTTTAACTTGGCGATGTTTTTTATTAAATCAAGATGGCGGCCATTTTTGATCCCCAATGAGATCCTCACACCTTTTCTCATTGCCAAGTAGGCAAAGATACGTATATTATTACAAAGGGTGTAACAAGACCCTTAACGAAGCCGAAAGGCATTTGTTCTCCCCGTGTTTGCGATCATTTTTTTGATCTAGTCTAGACCATACCTGGGAACCTTCTAGTTACGGAGATATTGGGGGTCAAAGTTCCGACACTTTCACAAATTTTTTTAAAAATATAATTATGTTTTTAATGTAAGAAATTTACTTTAAACACCTCCATGACCCCCGTAATATTTAATCCATCCATCAACACAATTTTTAGTGCGTTGTATTGAGTCCTACTGTAAATCGAGATTTTTCAACCCAAAAAAAAAGTCGTTTCCCAGCAATAGTGTTTGAGTAAAGTTACTTAGTTTGATGTACAGAATGCTTGGTTGACGGCTTCGTGAAGGGTCCGTTTACACCCTGTATTATTTTAAGACTTTCGTGTAAGTGATTTCGCCAGCAACAAATTGAAACAAGAAAACAAATTAATGTTGTCTAAGTGGTGGACACTTCGAGTTGACCTTTGCCATCTAGTTTTGCATACGTATTGTTATTTTTCGAAATGTTACAATAAAAATCATTGACATTAATTTATGATAAATTATATTGACACTGATGAAGGAAACTATCAAAATATTTTTTTAAATGGTGAGGTATATATCTCAGGGCCTTTAGAATCGGTCAAAAATGACATGAACCATAAATTCATTCCGTTTGCTAAATGCCAACCCTAATCCATGGATTTCAATTTTGTAGGTACAATTTAAATAAAAAATCTAGCAAAAATGTTTTGTCGAACAACACCGACGGTTTACGGTTCTATTTTTTGTTTTTAGAGTTCCGTCAATAAACGGATAGGTGGTGTGGACCTCTCAATAGATTATAATTTAAATTAATTGTGAAATACTGGTAATTAATAACAGCTTAGGATTCTATAATATCGACCTTTTTTGTGCCGTAAAACTCACGGAAATTAAAAGATATAATTAGACATTGAAATAAGGAACAAAGACGAGAGTACGTTTCACATCTACGAGCACAGAATACTAATTTTTCCGTAAGACAGGAAGAAGATTTTAATTTAAAAAGTGTTACATTTTAATTTACATAACATAATATAACACCACACCTGTAATCCCGGAAGGGTTAGGTAGAGGTGTATCTAATAACCCACAAAATACACCCACATTTCGCCAGTTATCTTTAAGTCCCTTGTAATAGGGGGCGAGCCTATTGCCATCAACCGGGCCTGCTACTGAGAAATCCCTGATGGAAAAACCCACTAACACTTTGCCCGACCTGGGAATCGAACCCAGGATCTCATGCTCAGCAGTCGTGCTTGCGACCACTCGACCAACGAGGCAGTCACATTTCAATTTAAAAAAAGCAAATATTTACAAGCATCCCAATATTCCCAATCTATCACAAACAACAATAATTGAAGCATTTCATCGCACTTTCACATAAATCGACATCTAACATCAAAAGACGTCATCACAAAATAACTTAGAGTGCGGAACCCAACAGCTCAAATCAAAATCCACCCCGTATTTCCGATATTTTTTTCTCTTTTCACAAGCATCCGGACTCCACCGCACTTAATGGATGGAGGAATAAACAAATTTTATATTTGAATGGGACTGTATCGGAAATTCGGAATATGCTGATTTTACCAACGAATATGTCTATTTTGCAAATTGGCTATGTGATTTTTCGGATTTTTGAATACACAATTAGTTAGGTACTCACTTGAGGCCGTTAACAGGCTTTTAGGTATACCTACTTAAGATGTATTCCCGATGACCCCACCGTATTTTTGAGTAATAAAATATTACTCAAAAATCCCATGCAATGTTTTTGAGTAATAAAATATTACTCAAAAACTTGTTAGTACAGTTGTGCGTTATGGGCAGTAAGCTTACGAAGAGTACTAGGCGGGCATGAATCCAAGGAGGTATTTATTACTAGAAGACCGTACCTATACCCAGAATTACTCAAATGCATACCACCTTGAGCTCATGCCAGCCTGGTACTTTTTGGGGAATATAAGTTTCATATTATATGGCCTCTTCTACTTGCAACAAACGGGAACTTTTTACCCGTTTGTCGCCAGGGAAAATATACAAGACCGTGATCAGAACTGTCGTACTGATCTTAGAGAATCCAGAAGTACATTCTTCGCGTTTGAACAAATATTTGTATGGCCTACAGATAATTTCCGAGTTCCGATGTTTGTGCACGTCTGACTTAAATTGTGTCTGCAAACACACACGTTACATAGGAAGCTCCTAGTGTACGCACCGTCTCAGATGTAATTATGTGTGTCGCTCAATCAATAAAACGCCCGTTTTCACTAAGACTAAGCGACATTTAAATGTATTTAAATTATAATATAATATAAATTATAATATAATAATATTTTCACTGCTAGAATTTCAACTCATGGCTCAACTCCCAGAGTTAAAATTTCAACAGTGCAGTGTTATCTTTAGAGGAGCTCGTGGCTAAATAATAACAGCCGCTCGGGTCAATCTTTAGGTTAAGCCGTGCATGCCTAGGTTGGTCTGTGGATGGGTGACCGCCCATTATACATATACCGAGTTTCTTCCGTGCCTCGGAAAGCACGTTAAGCCTTTGGTCCCGGCTGTCATCTATAGATCTTTGACAGTCGTTAGGTAGTCAGTGGCCCAAAAAGTCTGACAACCAGTCTTACCAAGGGGTATGTATTACCCAGTACTAACTGTGTTGTGGAGGTCAGATAGGCAGTCGCTCCTTGTAAAATACTAATACCAGTAGGTATTCAACTGCATCCGGTTAGACTGGAATATACCGACCCCAATATAGTTGGGAAAAGGCTAGGCAGATGATGAGTGTAATCTGAGGGACCCGTTTGGAAATGAGCACTAATTTCTCCAACATACAGATATTGAGACACCTGCCAATTTTCCCTGTGTTATCCAAATGCTTTTATCAAATAATCGGTAGTGAATATCTTTCATATTCGCGCATTTTTTCCTTGGCAGAGATCCAAACGACAGCAATATGGCTGGGTAATGTTATGTGAACTGCCTATGTATTTGGATACGGCTGATATGATATGTGATAACGAAATGGTAGGTAGGTAAGTACTTTTTGAAATGTGGACTCGGTGTAGGGGACGTCGACATGCGACTATTACAATTCAGCACAAAGGGTTCTAGCAAAAGCAAGAGATTACAAAAAAACCTACACCTACACGTACCTAGGTAATCGTGATGTACTGAAAATCTTCAACAAAATAAATAGGTCTCACCCAACATCTCCAAGATCTGATCACAAATTCATATCAATCGAGCAAAACTTAAACATCCAATTAAACTAGTGTATTCCTATTCAATAAAATCAATCACGAAGAAATAGTTCAATAGCCTGATACACAGAGCCGACCCTTCAGTTTGAAACACCTGAGTACACGTCGTACACTAAATATCTTAGAAAATCAAGAAGTGAATCAGTAACACAAACAGCTAAAAGAAAACGTAGTAAAACAGACTGTTGTTCTAATACATGGCTTGGTCTAACAAAAGCCTAGGTTTTCGAGGAAAAACTAACAAAACCTAAGAAGTTTAATGAAACGGAAAGTACGAGTCTATAGGACTTTTCTAAGTTAATTGAAGTTATCTAATTAAGTTTTGTAATGAGTACCGAAGATCTCGATAATGATAGTAATAGTATTTCCGTTTAACGGCTCGCTCGACTCTTTCACTGCGTAGTCAGATAATATAACCTAAAGGTGCGTACAGACAGTGTAAAACTTCTGAACGGCACATTATGAAATGACGAAATTGCTTTCTTTTTAGTCTACTGAGACAGACAGTTGGTGAAAGTTAGCCATAATTCCAAACGCGTAGCTCAGTTCTAGGCTAACTCATTATTGCCATCAACATGCTAAAAATAATTTGTCAAGTCTACATTTTAAAACATGGCGCTCATCTTTTAGCTGATTGATCCCTGAGTAAAATAAATGAAAATGCTCAGAGTGAGCATACAATCACACATGACGCTTACGTTTAATGTGCCTGGTTGCTTTTATTTTTAGGTAACCCTTTACATGCTGCTCCGGTGAACGTCATCACATCAACGATGCCTGTCGCTGAAAACAAGAGCTGTAGGTACCACTTTCTCCAGTGACGAGTCATGTTTTAGCGCAACTAAATGGTTTTTCTGTCTTTTGCAACGTGAAGAAGCAGTAGGCAACATGATACACAGAAACAGCCAAGCTCACGGAACGGAAGGCTCGGCCAGAGGCAGTGCTTATCTCGCAGGTCAGCCTAGGAAGCTATCGGCTGCTTTACCGGGTTATGTTGTAGATGCCTCGTAATAAAGCAATATAGTAAAATATCTGGGTAAAAATTTTGGTACAGATATAATAAGGCTCTATCTATCTATTATTAGGCCTCCAGCCAGGTCCTGAGTTATGATATCCAATCAAAGCAAATCAATCAAGTTTGAGATGACTGTAAGCTGACTCTAATATAAATGACGAAGTCTAGGGACTGGAACTTTACAAAAAATGCTTGCTACTCGGTTAAAACCAAGAAGTAAACTAGAAGTGCCATAAAAACAAACTGTTTACCATAAAGCTAAAATTGAAGAGCAATTACTTGTTCTTTTGTTTCGAAACAGTAAACAAAGACCCTGAAGACGGGCTATGAAGGAAAATAACAAGAACAAAAATGAAGTAATTCTGTTATTATTTTGTGACGTTAACATTGACGAAGCAAAGTAATGAAAAGCTGTGGAGTGTCAGTTAGTTACTTGTCATTTTGAGGACAAAGGAATGGCACAAACCTTATAGCTTACGCCCTGGGATCCAAGGAAGTACTTACCTACGTGTGTCGAAAAAAAGATAGAGAACCATATCCGTATTCAAAGAGTAGATGCTGTCTGTAGTTCGAAATCGTATCAAAATTTGGAAAAGTTTATACCTACTTTAAAAGAGGTGGTTTTATCTTACGAAACTTATAACATGAGAGATTCTTACCGTAGTTAAAAAATATAATATTGTGGTTTGACAATTTGCGATATATTTAAAATAAGAATATGAAAATGGCGTGGCGTCCGCGCGTAAAGTTGTAAATTCCTATTCGACTCTTGTGGACCATAACAATATTTTCTGTACTAGCACAAAAGAGCTTTTTGGTAAAAAACATATTTTGTTAAAAAATGTGCTATATTCATAAAAACCGAGTTTGTACAAAGGATCATTGGCTGTTTTTTTTAAAAAAAAAGGGAAAACTAAAGAAAAAGCGTCGTTTTTGTGAAGAATGCTTCATTTAAAATACTATCCTTATGTGGAACTGAACACCATAAGCCATAACTGCCAAAATATATCTGTTGATAATAGTAATGTATTTAAGGAGTACCGAAATAATGATGACCCACCCCAAACAAATAAGGATACGGGTTGACGTTGAACAGACTAAGGTCAGATTGACAGTCGCTCCATGCACAATACAACTCAACTACACAACTCACAACACAACGACAACACACACTCACAACTCTACTACTGTCTCTGGCTTCAACTACATGTCGGCGCAACACGTTTTTTTCTTCATTCTCCCCTGTCAATCGTCACGCTATCATTTACTGCTTTTTCCTTCATATCATTCCTCACACAATCCATCTATATTTACTTTGGTCTTCTGCTCCATCTCCATCCATCAACATTTACATTCATCACTCTTGTAGTCACAAGTGTTGCATTCCTCCTCATCACATTCCATACCAAGACAGACCCTTACATCTTCTCTGCAACAGGCGTCACTATCAAACTTTCTCTTAAATGCTCATTTCTTACTTTGTCCATGTTAGTTACTCCACACATCCGTCTCTCTGGAAGCTGACCACGAGATGGTTGAGAAAAGACCAGATGAAGGGTTGAATAGACCAAACGTACCTACTGATAAATAGTAGGCAATCACTTCATGTCTTGGAAACGTGTAGACGAGCGATACGAAATAAAATGTACTTCAGAAATCGAAATTTTTTTGTTAAAAAATAAATACAGATTTAAATAACAAGGCAGCAAGACAGGCATTGGCAGATGCCAATCACTTTCTGAAATTGTAAAAATACGAATTGTAATTGAATGGAGAATTAACGAACATGTCAGAGGAAACATGAAAATACAACAAAGTATTTCTTAATAACATTTTCGCGCTTAATATTTAAGTATTTAATTAAATGGAATGCTGAATGAATAACGTTACGATGAACGTTATAAATATATCGCTGATTTGGTCGGCGCTTTTGTAGTTTAATGTTGTTTTTTATGGAATTTGCCAAATAACCACAGCATAATATAAACGTTACCATAAAAGTTAAGCTAGGTTAGAAACACAATGGTTTCTAAAACTTAGATATGTGTGTGTGTGTGTCCCAGAAAAAAAGACGTTATCTAGTTACCGAGTGTTTTGTAAAAAACAAATAAAATAAACACAAAAATCGAATCTATACGTATTTTAATTAACAATCACAATCAAAATATTAAAATATTACCAGTCTTTAATTATTCTTAAATATCTAAAAATCTAATACAACTAATTCGAATTCGCACTTTCTTTGGTTGTCTTTGACAAATTCTTTAGTAACAGATTTATTAATCTTTTCTGCAATCGTTCATTATTTAGTGAAGACGTACTTTGCCGCACTTGTGTGTAATTTACTTTGATTTCGTCTATCAACATCATAGATTTAATCTTGAACAGTCTAATTTGGTCTTCAGTCATTGTTTCTATTTCGGGTAACAAGCTCATTAGGAACATTCTCATTGCGCTATTATTATTGTTAGTGGTGCTTAAATCTGGGGTACTGAAGTTTTTTGGAAATGTTGACGTTATTGGTTTGCTCTTGAGTCTTAGTGGGTCGGTGTAGCTCTTCCTCGCGGGTACAAATCTCCGTCTCTTACGCATGACTGTTGACTTGCGCGTGAGTAGATCGCTTAGTATCCCGTTGTCAGAATTGTTTTCCGTATTTTCTGCATGATCGCCATCAGCCGGCTCTTCCTTTATAAAGCTGACTACTATTTCTGAGTCGTTAGTATTTTGTGGGGAGTCGTATTGACTATCATCCGCGCTTTCTATGCCAGTCGTACCAGTTGGTTTCAGAAATGGTAGTATGAACTTTAGGTATTCGGTGAGATAGTATGGTTTTTTCACTTTAAACCCGCTTGGTTTCATACTCCTTAAGAAAGATGATCTTATGTTCCGCCATTTTTCTTTGCAATCACTTACTGAAACGAAAATAGAACGTAATTAATACCGAGATAAGATAAGAACCAGAAGTCTGGCTGTTTACCAACTTTGCCGCTAAATGTAGTGTTGAAATTTGAGAATAGCGCCCTCTCTGGTGCGCGGCGAGAACAAATGAATCACGGTACACGGTCAGTGTTGTCAGGATAAGGGATATTACTGAATTTAGTGGCGCAGGTGTAGCAAATTTCAGTGGAAAATCTAATTTAAAGTTAAAAGCAAGTAGAAAAATCTTTGGTTCACGTCATTATATTTTTACTAAATACAATTGAATGATGTTATAATTTTTTTTTATCTGGTTAAATGCTAACACCATACATTATATCTATTGTAACAATAAAAAGCCACAATATCACTAAGATTGCCTTCATTGTTATTACTACACTACTCAGGGTTCCCATCTACTTGTCTAGTAATTCTATAACGGAAGATAAAAATCACAAAACCAAAACTCATTAGATATGCATCACAACAATATTTACGGCAAATTAGGTTACCGGTTCTGGCAACACATGTCGCGCCCGTCATTCAAATATTACGGCATGGCATTGAGACAGAGCTACACAACAAAGACACGATAATAACCGTACATAATACATTGACGGCTCTCTAAGGCGCGTTACATCACTAACTAACATTTTCCAAACAAAACCAGCCATGTACGTCACAGTGACGTCACTCGTCTTCGATGCGGACCGTGGCACGTATTGCCGGCAAAGTTCGCGGTTGACCACTTTCAACCTTATGCCTAAAAGCATAGAGGTGAAAACTAGTCGACCACCAACTTTGTTGGGTGTACTTACTTGTCATATTTGTGTTGGCTGCAATGTTTGCCCAAGCTTCCTCGACCATATCCTTCCTGTTATACTGTGGTAGATTGAAGTTATACAAAAACTCATGTTGCTCGATCTGGTTTATCAATTGTATTTCCACCGCCATTTTGGTGAACAGGAATTATCGCGCGGGACAGATGCGTTGTGCTACGCGGCAGCCGGTCGCGGCACTGCCGATTGGTTGCCGCGCCGAGCGTGAGCCGCGTCCCCCTCGCGCCGCGCCGCCCTTGTGCCGCGCCGCGCTCGGCCAAACTCGGCATCACTCGGCATGCCGACTGTGAGCCGAGCTGCTGCCGCGGTTATCGACCCAGAGCGGGATAGGAACTATACATAAATACTATGTCGCATTCGTACGTCAAAGACTTATCGATGCTAATGTGCTGTGTACTACTAATATTATTGCTGCAATTAAGAATTGTTACCCAGTACCTTGATGCGATTGCTGCATTTTATTAGTTTCCAAATAGAACAGGCTGATGCAACAGTTCTTTGAATGACAACAAACATGGAATCGAACCATGCTCTAACGCATTTCAATGTTTGACGAATGTTTTGCCCAAGTGGGCTTGCTGATTTGGGTAATCTGGTAACCGTAAGAGCTAGATAAGGTACTGATAATAAAGAACTATGTATTAGTGAAACCAATGATTTATAGATTGATACTTGTTAATAATAATTATGTTACCATGTTAAAACGTCTATACAAAATATTTTCAATAAACTTCCTGGAAAACTGGCTCTTATCGCACGACTATTAGTTTCAGAATGCGGTGTATTTTACATTCGTGGTGTTTTTTTTTTCATTTATTTCTACTAGCGTTTTATTTGCACAGAGAGAACTATAAAATTAAATAAACTAAGTCCAACGTGGTTCAATTGCTCTAGTCAGCAGAGATTGTTTTTTTTTAATAAATCTCAGCAAAGAGGTAGTCTGGTCTGCCTTTAAAGCCTAAATATTTAATGAATATTTAAATTGTGTTTATAAATAGAATATCATAAATAAACATTAGAGGTTTATTTTTATCAGCAAATTAACATTTATTTGTGTTCTAAATTCAAAAATATTTAAAATGTCTATTTTCATACCGCTTCTCCTTCAACGTCTGCGGAGTCAGAGTCCGGGAATAAAAGCAAATTAAATCATAGTTTCATAGAATTAATGACAAAAATAGTTTTCATTCTATTATTAAATTTCTTCGTAAGTGTATTGTGTGTGAAAAACGTCGTTTGATACATGTGGGCATTTGTCACTGCAGTACTCGGCTCCATAACACCCTAGCCTTCGGCTCGGTTGTTTATTCCTCGTCAACTACAATAACAAAGTTTCCCCACTTGTATCAAAATGAACTATTGCAATCAATCAAACTGCTGCAATTGTATTTTTTTTTTTAACAATTTTAAATAACTTATTTAAACCTTTGAGTTATTTTCAACACGAAATCGATTTACAATCACCAAAACATTTAAAAAAACAAATATGGCGAAACTGAAAACGGGATATTTACTTTATTACCATGTTTTCTTTCTGATGCAATTAAACAAATGACAAAACATCACACCATCACACCAAATAACTTTATCTGTAGTAACGGTCGAATTCAGCGCTGGAACTGGGTCAAAAGCGCTTAACAGCGGAGTGAAGCACTGCAACGGAGCGGAGTAATGATGACTGTATTAATTGTGAAGCTTTCAGGAACCCTACACCCTTTTTTTTTTTTTTTTTTTTTCCTGATGGGAAATCATCAAATGACCACTCTGGGCGGAGCGGAAGGGAGTGTCAGTTTTGTACTGACTAAAACCCATCCATGTTCCTTCTTTGCCCTTTGTGTTCCAGGGCCACGGTATCTCTTTCGAACAGTCCCACAGCCCAAACCCTACACCCTGAGGCCTGGAGGAGAGGCGAGGAAGGGAGAGAGGGGTGTCCTAATTTTTAAGAAGTTTTTATTAATGTACAACCGGTGTACAAAACAACAACCAGTCTTACCAAGGGGTATCATATTACCCGGTACTGACTGGGTTGTGGAGGTCAGATAGGCAGTCGCTCCACGTAAAATACTAGTATTCAGCTGCATCCGGTTAGACTGGAAGCCGGCCCTAACATAGTTGGGAAAAGGCTAGGCAGATGATGTCGACTACCGGTATACAAAAAAAACAGAAAGAATGTTTGAGCATGACCTAGGAGGGATGACAGTGAGAAAACTAATAAGTAAGCGGACATACCTGTGTCAGCAAATAAGTAGGGGTCCGCAAGGGCCGATGCCTGCCAGGGCTGCGGGACTGTTCGAAAGAGATACCGTGGCCCTGGAACACAAAGGGCAAAGAAGGAACATGGATGGGTTTTAGTCAGTACAAGTCTGACACTCCCTTCCGCTCCGCCCAGAGTGGGGGGGGTCATTTGATGATTTCCCATCCGGAAAAAAAAAAAAAAAAAAAAAAAAAAGCGGACATACCTAACGGGAATTGACGTAAAGGAATCGGTCCACTGAAACAATTTAAAATGTAAGAAAATAACTGAAACAACCTAATACGGTTTGACGGCACGGTTGGCGCAGTAGCGGAGTGATTAGCTGCTGCGCTGCGTGTCGCGGGTTCGGTCCCCGCACGGAATAAATAATTGTATAACCTACGGGTAGTTGTTCCGGGTCTGGGTGTTTGGAAATTCCTTATGGGGCAACGTTTTAATAAAAATAAATAATTAATAGATACGTTTAAACTAATTTTTAATATTTTTTACGCAAACCCTGCGTAGGAACATAGCTGTTTTTGACATGGAAAGAAAAATTCCAGTGCGAGCAGGGTTTGAACCTGCGACCTTCCGATTCAGTACACCGGATGTCTTAACCAACTAGACAATCGCACCCCGCTCACAGAACAGACAAGACAAGACATCCGGTGTACAGAATCGGAAGGTCGCAGGTTCAAACCCTGCTCGCACTGGAATTTTTCTTTCCATGTCAAAAACGTTTAAACTGGTCCTGAGAACATGATACAGATGTAAGAAAGAGATTTTACATGAAGGGTCTACAAGGGCAACATGAGCAGGTAAACAATCATTCGTTCTAACATACCTATTCCACGTCAGTGATCGTTTATATCTGTAATACGTGATTTGTATCTTTCAAGGAGGTGGTGGTTCCATCGATTTGTGAAAAAATAAAAAATAGATTTTCATACATGCATCTTAATAGTCTGACTACTGTTGTATAGCATTTTTTTTTCATGAATCGAATATGAGTTTCTTTGCGAAAGTCGTATCATATGGCGGGTGGGCTCATCTCCTTGAAGGATACAGGTGACTCGCCACCCTGTATACATGAGGCAGACAGCTACTATCATGTCCAACAACATAACACCACGCCCGTTATTCGCGAAGGGTTAGGCAGAGGTCTACCTAACCACCATCCATCCATCGTCCCATGTAATAGCGGGCGAGCCTATTGTCACCAACCGGGCACAAATCCAAACTCCGTGGCTGCTACTGAGAAATGCCTGATGGAAAACCCAAACAATTTACCCGACCCGGGAATCGATCCCAGGACCTCGTGCTCAGCAGTCGCGCTTGCGATCACTAGACCAACGAGGCAAACAAATAAATTGTCTCAAAACGAGCCCAGTCAAACAGTATTTGCAGAGAATATTGAGTGTAAAAAACCTATTTGATAAAGCAAATATTCTCAAAAATAATCTTCTGTTAAAGGTTCAGTACCTGGTGTGTAGTCTAGGTAATTCAAACCGAACCGAACCGTATTTACCGTCGGCCAAATCCATCAGGTTTGATTACCGAATTGGATAGCCCTTGTTACCCGACTACGGCGAAGCCAAAAGAAAGGATTATGATTTTAGCAGTCTGTGTATGGATGTATGTATTTTTGTATTTACGTATGTTCCTCCGTAGCACCTAAACTATTCATCCGATTTTGATGAATAAGGTGTCAATCGATTCGTTATTTTAGCTCGGGTAACATTAAGCTACATTTAACCGACTTCAACAATAGGAGGTGTCGATTTTACGTTGTAAACCCCGAATTTAATTAGAGCGTGATTTTTCAGTAGTCGGGTTTTTAGTTGTTGTATACCACACAAATTCTTGTTTAACTACTTTCTTGGTTTATAATAGAATAGAATAGAATTTTATTTTGCAACTAATAAAAAATCTAAATAAGAAATATCAAATCTCACCCATATTTTACCATTCGGTATGCAAATGGTACCTGACTTACGAGTAGTAAGTCGTGGGTTCGAACCCAGGCAGGTGCATCACTTTGTGTAATTTATTTCATTATCACTGCTCTCAAAACGGTGAAGGAAAACATCGTGAGGAAACCCGCATATCCTTGAACCAAAATTCGAAGACATGCGACATCTACCAACACGCACCGGGCCCACGTGGTGGATTAAAGCCCACTCCCTCTCATAGAGAGGAGGGCTGTGTCCCAGCAGTGGAAACATTATAGGCTGATTATGCTATGCTATGCAAATGTGAACATTATATTTTATGAAATATGTACTGACATTTTAAAGACCAGATCAATTAATAGTATCATTATCATATAATAGAATGATTAATAAATTATCGTTTTCATCACAAAATTAATTCAATAGATCAATTAATCAAAAAAAAAAAAATATTCTCTTGTTTTAAGAGAAAAATGTATTAACTCAGAAATCAAATTAAAACTAAAAGAAGAACAAAGTTATTCGGCTTATGGGCTCTGCCTAACCCTTCGGGCATATCAGGCGCGATGTTATGTTATGACTCCCTGGGCAGAAGAATGATTATATGTAGTGATACATCATCATTCTTCTGACCTTATCCCAATTTAATTGGCATATAACCACTTTTAACGTACACATCTTGCTGCATCGTTCTCACATAATGTCCCATCTCAACATTAATGATGTAACCAAGGTTTTGTAAAAGTATTCTGATTTAAAAGAGTGTCCATGGAGTTTCTTGCCCGTTCTTATCCATAGAGATCTACGTTAGGGAATGGGCAACTACAGTACTTTCACAGTTTTTGTGTCTTGTGACTGGGACTGTAGCTATATTTCATTGTTGTCTTTGTTTCGACAATTCAAAAGTGCCTGTAAATGGCCTACTTGAAATAAAAGCTTTGATTTTGATTTTGATATAATATGTTATCTTCTTTCATACTGAGAAGAGATCTAAACACAACATTCTACTCCTGTCCTTATCCCAAATTAATTGACATGTTATCTTTTTCCATACTTCTCTTTTAGCCGTCATATCACCCATGGACGTACCCAGCATTTTTTAAGGGGTGGGGCAGAAGTAAATAAACCAAGTAGTAGGAAATTAAAAATGCTCTTTATATATTGGCTGATACGTTTTATTGACTGCACTACATCTTATTTCAATAATAACCTGCGAGGGTTCTGGATAAATCTAGCTTAAATTTCGTTTTAAAATGTAGTTGTGCTTCCAGAACCCTCTTTCTATGCACACTCAACATACAGAGGCCGGTAAGAAGGTTTTCTGTCATTGTTGACATTAATGAAGTTTTTATTAAAACTTGATTAATGTCAACAAGTTGGTAGTTGGTAGTTTTAGTTTTTTTTTTTGTTTTTATTTAGTGTTTTTAGTTTTTTTTTTTGTGAAAAATGTTAAAGTACCCAATGAAAATTTAATTTTGTCATTATATTAATTTTGCCTAAAAATTCCTAGCTTCGGGTCAGAGAGCAGGGTGGGACAAGCGCCCCACAGTGCCCCACCGTGGGTACGCCCATGATCTCAGCAGGCACCTCTTTTTAAGCCATGTTGTCTGTCCCACAGCCCACGTTTCTTTGGTCTTCCACAACTCTTACAGCTTAGCTCTCCATATTCGTACTCAAAAGTTTCTTTACATTTTCCTCATTCCTCTACTCCTCATGCACTATCATGGTGATGTCATCATCATCCGCCGAGCCTTTTCCCAGCTGAATACCAGTATTTTACATAAAACTTGTATTTCTATGTATATGTGTGGTTCTACCTATTCTGCTATCACTTGCTTTAGAGTAAGTTTTCCTAATGACTTAGTGAAGCTTAGTGTATCTTATGCGTAAGACTGTTGCTCGCAACTTTAAGATTCAAGATTCTTTATTTTGCATGAAATAAGGTACATGATGGTCTTATAAAATAAAAGGTTTCACACATTTCGCTGACTTCCTTCAGCATGCAAACTTAAAATTAAAATACCTAACACAATGTACTCTTGGTTTAGGTACCTAGTACTAGTTAAAAATTTAACAAAATGTAATAAAATTAGAAAAAAAATAAAATAACAAATCAAAAAATAAAATAAAAATAGGAACAAAAGCTACTTAACCATTACAAATGGGTTTATATGTCAAAAAGTCATTAATTGTATAAAACACGTTATTAAAGAGCCATTCCTTAAGTTTTATTTTGAAGTAATTAATTGTAAGTTCTCTGATTGTTTCGGTATTTTATTGAAGATTTTGACCGACATACTATAGCAATTGTTTTGAAAGAGAGTGCTTCTACATCTTGTTATACGAGTAGTCAGTTTGGTGGGATCTCTAGAGAGAAACTTTTTATTTTCAGTCACTTTAGAGAACAGGTTTAGGTGTTTTTTAACAACTTTGTTGGTATTCATAGGATAACTTAGATTCGAAGCTGTTTTTCTGTTATGTCTGTGAGCGGGGTGCGATGGTCTAGTTGGTTAAGACATCCGGTCTACTGAATCGGAAGGTCGCAGGTTCAAACCCTGCTCGTACTGGAATTTTTCTTTCCATGTCAAAAAACAGCTATGTTCCCTACGCAGGGTTTGCGTATCAAATATTAAAAATTAGATTCGAAGACCCAAGATGGGGTTCAATATCGAAATTAATTACGTAATGCACCTTTGGCCGGAGAAGGAATGGTATGGTGGGGTCTTGGCCCAGCAGTGGGACAGAACTGGTTAATATTGAAAAATGTACTACCACGCTCACTGACGGTTGATCACTTTTATAATCCTTATGCCCTGAGTAATAAGGTTGAAAACTGGTCGACCTTCAGTGAGTTCGGTAGTAAATCTAACCACCTCTGTCTTTGTGGTCTTATGCCCAATTTCACAAACATTACGCGACACCTAAAAGTCATCATCATCATCTTCCAGCCCTTGTCCCATGTTACTTGGGGTCGGCGCAACACGTTTTTTTCTTCCATTCACCTCTGTCAACCGTCACGCTATTATTTACACATTTTTCCTTCATATCATTCCTCACACAATCCATCTATAGTTTCCTTGGTCTTCCTCTCCCTCTCCGTCCATCAACACCTAAATCTAATGTCTAAAAAATGGCGCAACGTTATTGCGCTGCTAATTTGTGCAAAAATATTTAGGCTTTTTATTTGGTGGTATTATGTTTCACAACAGACGAATTTAATTAAAATATGGATTTTTGCTGGTACTTGATTGTTTGAAGCGCAAATTGTTACTTTCTCCTAAAATAATAACCCAAACTTGAGACGTGAGAGCAGCGGTGGCCCAGTGGTGGCGGCCCCGACTTACGAGTAGTGAGTTGTGGGTTCGAACCCAGGCAGGCGCATTACTTTGGATAATTTATTTCATCACCACTGCTCTCAAAACGGTGAAGGAAAACATCGTGAGGAAACCGGCATGTCCTAGAATTGAAATTCGAAGACATGTGACATCTACTAACCCGCACTGGGCCCGTGTGGTGGATAATAGCTCATTCCCTCTCGCTCGGACAGGAGGCCTGTGTCCCAGCAGTGGGAACATTATAGGCTGATTATGCAAACCAAACTTAACCACCGTTTTATTAGAAGTCGGTTAAAAAAGTGAGGTGGGTGTCGTGGAGGAGTTTCCAGGATTTATTTACAAACTCTGAAACCTTGGTAAGACTATAGTGCTTGGCTCAAATGTAGGTAACTCAATTAAGTTCTGGATTTTGTTATGACACTTTGAATATTGAAAGGTTTCATCAGTAATTAAAAGTAGTAAAGAAGCCACTTGATTGTGAATTTTAATGAACTCTTGGCATTTACCACTAAATTACAACCCAGTACCTAAAGGTAAGGAGTCTATTCTTATTTATAAGATTTTAAATTTTCATGGTCACTAACATTATTATAACTAGAAGACGGGATATTTACCATGTTTATTGTTTTCTTTGAGTTCCCGATATTTCGGGTTTTAGTGACAGTGGTAGCGGTACTGAGTGCAAAAAACGAACAAGAAAGAGGGTAGACCGATTTGTCTGCTCATAAACACCCATCCGCAATAACTTCAGTTTATCCGTGATCATGGTGCTTGCAACAGCGCCGAAATATCGGGAACTCAAAGAAAACAATAAACATGGTAAATATCCCGTCTTCTAGTTATTCTTATATAATTTCTAATGGTCCTTATAGTAAGAAATATCAATTCGAAACTGTTGTTCTTCGGACTCAGCTAGGTTGGTGCCGCCTTTTTATGAGTTGTATGTAAAGATTGTTGGAGGAGCTCGTGGCTAAATAATAACAGCCGCTGTGGTCGATCTTCAGGTTAAGCCGCGCCTGCCTGGGTTGGTCCGTGGGTAGATGACCACCCAATACATACCGAGTTTCATCCGTGCCTCGGATAGCACGTCAAGCCGTTGGTCTCGGCTGTCAGTTGTAGATCTTTGACAGTCGTCGTCACAGATAGTCAGTGACCCGAAAGTCTGACAACCAGTCTTACCAACTCTTACCTACTGGGTAATATGATACCTATCATATTACCCAGTAGTAACTGGGTTGTGGAGGTCAGAAAGGCAATCGCTCCATGCAAAATACTAATACTCAGCTGCATTCGGTTAGACTAAAAGCTGACCCTAACATATTTGGGAAAATGCTAGGCTGATGATGATATTCAAACAAAGCTAAAACATAAACACGAATAGTTCTAGAAACGTCGACGATTGATTCCGACGCCGGCGGTCGACTGCCGACTAATTAACGCATATTGTACCGAGATCCCGTTGATTGGCCGCCGATACCTGCGAGTACGTCCGGCTGTCATAATTAACGGTTTTCCGACGTACGTAGGTGGAAAGTATCTACATAACTTTGAATGAGAATTGCGGACTAGATGATAAATGATTAGGTACTTTGTTCGATGCAGGTCTTCAGATGAGAGAAAGTGCAGCACAAACGTTGTCCCATCTTTTGTCCTGCTCTTCGAGTGGCTCCAGCTGCACTTTAGGGCAGCATGAAGAACTTTACTCTCTGTTCTTTACACTCCTAAACTGTTGACCCCGAAATGGACGTCAGCGCAGTCTTCGAGCAACGTGACGTCATCATCATCAAGATCACTTCCTCAAGCTTTCTAGCAGCGAGTCATACAGCAGCATACCCCGGTTTAGAGATTTAGCAGAATCACATTTGAGGATCATGCGGATCGGTGGTATAGGTAGCTGACTTGCCTTCTAGCTTACTTCAAAACTAATAAAATTAGGTTCGTTCGCTGTTCACTCACTTCGGTTTACACGTGCATAGTTAGAACAATTAGAACTGTCCCATACATTTGTTTGGAATAAAAACTGGTATATTTAGTGTGCAAATATTATGAAAAGAAACACAATGTGCGCCATGACATAGCTCAAAGCTTTAAGTCAAAAAAGGAAATGGTTGCCAGCTCTGGAACTTAGCGATGTGTCCTTAAAAATAAAATAAATACTTTACGGTTAAAGTCACATCACCAAATTCGTTGCCATAGGCATATAGTTATGGATTGAACAACATTAATCCAGGTCAAAGTTCATCTGTGTGTCTGATTGAGTACTTAAACAACTTTCATGAAAACACAAATATGATTAACGCTAAAATCTTCAAAAACAACTCAAAAAAAATACAATCAATATTTAAACAGAAGCCAATTTAAACCACATACATACAGAACCGTAATTATCGGCGTGCGATCAAAAGTTCCATTCGTTTCCGCAACGGGGTCGAGTGGCGTTTCGGTGCAACCTGAATTAATGGCGGATGCCACAAAATACTGGTATTTGCAACTCACTTGAAGTCGGTTCGAGTTTCAGGGTACAGTTTCAGTTATAGAAACTGACTTGCGAGATACCTATTTTTAGCTGAGGTAAAACAGTGCTGAATATAGGGTGACTGGTAATTAATTAGTGACCGATACTCATACACGTGATTGTACTCATGATACAACTTTCCCAAAAAAACATTTTTTTAATGACTTTTATCACAATAACACAACAGCCGTATGAAATTCGCGCGCGCGCGCCTTGTACCTATCATCTGTTAGCTGCGTAACGCCGTTCTGTCTCATTACTACCGTATTGTGCAACAGTGGGTAGGCAGAGTTAATTTCATACGGCTGTTGTGTTATTGTGATTACTTTGACCGAGTATAAAAAAATCTTGGGGTAAGTTGTTTGTTATCATGAGTACAATCACGTGTTTAAGTATCGGTCACTAATTACCAGTCACCCTATATAAACGTTAATGATGGATGGAGAGGGAGACAAGACCGAGGAAACGATGGATGGATTGTGTAAGGAATTATATGAAAGGAAAAGGAGTAAATGAAAGAGTGACGGTTGAAAGAGGTGAATGAAAGAAAAAAACGTATTTAAAGGACGACTTCTAATCTACTTATATCTGCAAGTATGCCATATGGAGTAAAGTAAAAATTATAATTAGTCAAAACCTGAAACGAAATCATCCGAAATAGAATTACGTCGCCGACTGTATTTATGAAACTATTTTGAGAGGTAACTATTTTAGCTTCATTTGCTTTCAGACTGTGGTGATAACTTCAATATTTGACAGACTATTAATTCTTTAAATGTCTGTCTCTGGAAACTCGAATAGATTCTATCTATTCTATATTTTCTCAGTCTATTTTCTGCTTCTATAAAAACAAAACGTACTAAACTAACAAATACGTAACGTACTAAAGTAAGTACTTTAGTAACAAGTTAGGAACATTAGTCAATATTTAGACAGACTTTTCTACCTATAACATATTCGATTTAGTCTGAAAATCAACTCATTCCACCTAGCTTAAATTCAAATATACACTTGAAATTGTGAAGAAAACTCTTAAGTAGGTACTGAATACATACAGAGCGTCCAATGTAGCTTCGCCAAACATCTTTTAAACGCGGCTGGGTCGGACCTGTATCGTAAAAAGGATTGCCACCGAATTATATTTGTAGTTCGAAATTCGAATTTCTTTTTCCAAAAAGTTTGTAAAGGTAAAGGTTATATGCGAAAAATTGTAGGTAAAGAGTTTTTAGGGGTATGGTGTACAGGGTGTAAAGTTCTTCATCCCCCATAGAAAAGAGGACTTGTTCGTCAACTGGCGACTGTGAAACTCGCGCGTGCGCGCGGAGTGATGGGTTTCAATTCATTTTTATTTGACTGTACTTTATACAGTGTTGAGTTGACGACAAAAAAAATAGGTAAAATCGGAAGGTGACAACTCGCGCGCACTCGCGAGTTTCACACTCGCCAGTTGACGAATAAGTCGATAAGAGAGGATCCTCCGACCAGACGGGTGTTATGTCTGGTGGGCAACAACAAGTTGTTGTCGGGTTTTCCTTTACAGTCTTAAGGCACGGATAACTTTACTTCCGCGATGTAACATTTAGATGTATTTAAATAAATAAAATAACTAAACATAGTTATTTTATTTATTTATTAAAACTATGCACAAGTAAAAAAGTGCACAAAGGCGGACTCAGTTCATCGTCTGATGTCATAGATTTTGTTCTATGTTGCTGTAGTACTCTTTGCAGTGCCGCTACAAGTTTAAGTTTTCAATTCTTTTAAAGGACTTAGAGTGTTAAATAGAACTTATAAAATCTCACATTTGATCACAAAAGTTTTTATTCACTAATGTGCAATGTTTAAAGCATCATAACTATTAGTGTTGTTATGTTTCTGCCTGATGAATGAGTCATCTAGAAAATAATAAAATTAGGTTTACGATATTGGTTCGCAAGAATGATATTATTATTTTAATAACTTCGAGGAAAATTAAAGGGTTAACAAGACTCCAGGAAAGCACTAACAATTCTTCGACGAAAATTTTTTAATAACAGTATTTTAGTTTTGAAAATAATGAAGTCAAACTAATTGAATATAAAGCAAGATAACAAGAACAATTTAATTAAAAAATCTTTGATCAAACGTTGTTATTAGCTTTGTTTGATTTTGAAATAAAACAACAAAATTGTTATGAAAAGTAATAGAAAGTGTGACTCAGCAGATTTAATATACTTAGCATAAGCATAGCATAATCAGCCTATTAATGTTCCCACTGCTGGGACGCAGGCCTCCTCTCTATGAGAGGGAATGGGCTATAATCCACCACACGGGCCCAATGCGGGTTGGTAGCTGTCACATGTCTTCGAATTTTTTGGTTCTAGGACATGCCGGTTTCCTCACGATGTTTTCCTTCACCGTTTTGAGAGCAGTGGTGATGAAATAACTTACACAAAGTAATGCGCCTGGCTGGGTTCGAACCCACGACTTACAATGAAATGAGTTTCTTGTTTAACTTTTTATGGGTTGTACACCTGTGACCAGGAGAGAGGAGGAGGGAGGAGCTCATGGGTAAATAATAACAGCCGCTCGGATCGATCTTTAAGTTAAGCCGCGCTTGACGAGGTTGGTCCGTGGATGGGTGACCCCCCATAAAATACCGAGGTTACAGGCTACAGGTAGTCAGTGGCCTTAAAGTCTGACAACTAGTCTTACCAAGGGGTATCGTATTACCCAGTACATACTAACTGTTGACGTACACATCTGTTACCTCTGTAACATATGTGTATGCTTCATAATGAAACTATAAATTAATAAAATCCGTTAGAAATGATTTGAATGAATGGAAAAGAATAGATTTTGAAGTGTGCAGCGACGACGTTCATTCTACATTCGCTTCACTCGAGAAACTGCAGCAAAAACTCGAAGATATTTTATTCATAAATTTTAATGCGCACAGAGAAAGTTCCTATCTGCGATAAAAAGGTCACCAGCCATTTAAACAATATTTTTAACTTATGCACTTATTATCCGATTGTTAAAAGAGGTTTTATTAACATTTTCTCTGGAAAGTTGGTAACTATACGGGATGTAAAGGACAGCAATCCACAAACTGACAGGTGCATTCAGCTACTTATTTTGAATCATATGCCATCGAAATCTTTCTCCAGATTTTTTTTTTTTTTTTACTTTCTATTTCTTTATTTCAATGTAAAATAACATTCCCTGTATGCAGCACTCCATTTAAGTAAATAATACGGCTAAAAAAAATGTAACAATGGATGTTGAAATACTCTTTTTTTTTCGTTTGGGAAATCATCAAATGACCCCCCCACTCTGGGCGGAGCGGAAGGGAGTGTCAGACTTATACTGACTAAAACCCATCCATGTTCCTTCTTTGCCCTTTGTGTTCTAGGGCCACGGTATCTCTTTCGAACAGTCCCGCAGCCCTGGCAGGCATCGGCCCTTGCGGACATGTTGAAATACTCTAACGAACGACGCGTGAAATCAGCTGTTCACTTCCTGACTAGCAAGCGCGACGACGACTTCGATGAACTCTGTAGGTTACCTAGGTCCTAGGTTACCTACAGAGTTCATCGAACCCGTCGTCGCGCTTGCCGTTCGCTAGTGCGTTTTGCCACGGTAACGATATATTGCGTATGAGGAAATAACACAAATCCAATTTATTGAATTTCCATAACATTCCTGAAATAATTTCTTGTACCGGTCATCTTAGTATGATATACTGAGATTAATAATGATTAATAATTCCCTTACACCATGTAAAGACCGATAACACTAGGTTTCAGGTTTCAAAAATATTAAAGATTTTTGTGTTTCGCATATAGTTGCCGTGCTTGCCTAGCTTGGTCTGTGGATGGGTGACCACCCATTACATACCGAATTTCCTCTGTGCCTCGGAAAGCACGTTAAGCCGTTGGTCCCGGGTGTCATTTGTAGATATTTGACAGTCGTTAGGTAGTCAGTGGCCCAAAAAAAGTCTGACAACCAGTCTTACCAAGGGGTATCGTATTACCCAGTACTAACTGGGTTGTGGAGGTCAGATAGGCAGTCGCTCCATGGAAAATAGTGGTATTCAGCTGCATCCGGTTAGACTGGAAGCCGACCCCAACATAGTTGGGAAAAGGCTAGGCAGATGATGATATAGTTTCCGGACCATTAGCCCAACTTAAAACATTAATTTGTGTCATCCTAGGTACTTGTATAAAAATTTGTCTTTTCGATCAGTATTAGACGAAAAGAAAATTAGAGATGAAAATTTTACTTTCATGATAATAGCGAAATACATTTGAAGTACGTACGTTCATGACAGTAACTGATGTACATAGGCATTTTGTGTCATCTCTGTCCACGAGAAACCTAATATTTAACCAGTACCTATCACGTCGCCCAACTAGCTCTAAAAGAATATTACATTAGTTATTATAACTAGAAGACGGGATATTTACCATGTTTATTGTTTTCTTTGAGTTCCCGATATTTTCAAAGAAAACAATAAACATGGTAAATATCCCGTCTTTTAGTTACTCGTATAATAATTTTAGTGACCATGAAAGTTTAAAATCTTATAATATTACATTAAGTTAAATAGGTTTTACGCGATTTAGGGTACTGATATCTGTTGTTTAAAATATTTTGTGTCGAATTCTTCCACGACGTTTATAGTTTTTTTTTTTTATTACAACACAATCGAATTGATTTAAGACCCATCACTGGTTCGCGGAGAAACTCTGTTGGCGATAAAATCTTTGGAGACTAAAGGTCTCTACCCACTTGGCCACAAGCTACAAGCATGAAGCCAGCATCAGTCAAGACAAGTCTTTATGCAAGTCGGCATGCAAACTGCTTGCATAGTATCGTGCAAGGTACTAGCATGTGTAAGCGACACGCGTGTTGTGACAGAAAATACACAGAACATATTGCTAATAGAGCAGGTTAAGAGCGGTTTTAGAATATCGGTTTTTTTAAACACATATAAGCTCGTAGCTCGTATCGTCTTAAAAACCGAGCGCGCCTGAGCGGGCGCCCGGGAAGGCGTCTCTCGGGGCTCGCTCTTACACAAGTTAAGCGCGTCAACATTCGGAAGAGTTGCGTGTGTGGCAAAAGGCGTGCCTACGCTAATCTGAAACCACCGAGTTACCGCGACGCGAACTTCGATGGAAAGTCAGGAGAAACAAGTGACGAACAAACGTGTCGCGTCGCAAGTCGCATCACCTGAGGTAGCGAACGGATCGTAAATCCGTGGAGACCCAACTATAACCCTACCACTGCAATTAAACCTCTAGATCCGATTGCTTCGTGAAAAATTGCTCCCAGAGGAACTCTGTGACGAGATTCATGTTTCTGGCTTTGCAGTCTGCAGTTCGTGTGTTTTTTACTGCTGTTTCAGTATATTTAGCGTAACGATTTCGTTCTAGAAATGTGTGTGACTTACGCACCCAGTATGTGAGATGGATTTGTTGAAGTGTCAGAATTAAACGCAATTCAAGTGATTCGATTAGCTGTTTTATTCATATCACAGCATAACAGTTTTGAGGATCATTTGTTAGCTAGTTTTTAAGCGACATAAAAAAAAAGAAAGGTGGTTACTTTCGCTCCAAAACGGGCGTTAGAGTTGCAAAGAAAGAAATGCTCATTTTGTTTTTAGAGTAGGAAAAATGTAATGCGGAATTCGTTCTGTACCTTCTGTTAAGGCAATATTTTAATTTCTAATGCAGTTTTTTGCTTAAAAAGGAACGAATTGGCATTAATCTTGTAATTTTGTTGAAAATACGGTTCCAAGGTTTGAATCTAAAAGTAAAAAGCTTTTTATTCTTTTTTTTTAATAAAAAAATAGTCGCTTTGCCACTGAAGGATGCCGGTGGAGTGGTGGCCGCGTATCGGCAAGCGAAGGGTGGGAAGCTCTCAGCTAGGTAGACCTGATGACCTTCAGAAGGTGTCTAGTGTTGGACAAACAGACTGAATGAGAAACGCAAAGGACCGGGGTTTATGGTTCAGCCTGAGAGAGGCCTACGTCCAACAGTGGACTTCAATATGTTAAGTTGATTGCCAATAAAAACTTTTTTTTTTAAACTTAGGTGTTTTTTTCTACTTTATTCTACGCGAAAGGCCGCTAACCCCAAAACTTTTGACCGAAGTTTTGTCAAGTCTCAATTATATTTAGCATCAGATCCTATCGAAAGGGCTTCATAATCTGAAAGTGGCTTCCATTATTTTGAACTAATTAAATTTAATGTTTGGAAAATTATTTCCAACAATCTTGAAAACTCTCGAAGTTATTTTAAGAATTTGCAAAAAAATTTTTGTTTAACTTATAATATGAGTTGGACTTCTTCAGTACTTCTAAAAAAACGATTCGAGAGTAATGAGGTTTCTGCACCAGATGGACACCTCAAGCTTTAATTAAAAGCAATGGAAACAGTCGTGACTTAAGACATGGGTTCGAATCCAGAGGCAGGCACTTTATATGCGTTACCTATGCTCTCTCAACTATGAAAAAAACTTGGTAATATAGCCCACTGCCTGTACCAGAGAGGGGGTCTGCCTGTATCCTGGATACGTTAAGCTGATAATGAGATTGAACAGTGAATCACTGTCATTGGCATTAAGGCAGCTGTTATTATTCAAGTGTCAGAGGAGCTCGTGCCGCCGCGCCAGTTAAGCTTGGCTTGCCTAGGTTGGTCTCTGGATGGGGCTACATACCGAGTTTCATTGGTCCTAGCTGTCATTTGTAGATCTTTGACAGTCGTTACGGGTAGTCAGTGGCCCGAAAGTCTGAGAACAGGTCTTACCAAGGGGTATCGTATTCCCCAGTACTAACTGGGTTGTGGAGGTCAGATAAGCAGTCGCTCGATGTAAAATACTGGTACTCAGCTGCATCCGGTTAGACTGGTAGCCGACCCCAATATAGATGAGAAAAGGCTAGGCAGATGATGATTATTAGGTATTCAAGTGTCTTTTAGTCTCTTTTTCTTCAGTGTGTTAGAAAAAACGGACACTAGTTTCGATTGACACATATTGCCTTCCCTTACAACCTTGGCGGCTGAAAGGAGTCAATTTATAGGTCCTTAACGTGCCCCGACGTACCGAAAGCGTCTGTTTAGGGACCTGTTGTGAATGTGTTTGGATGGTCATATGAATTTATGTTGGTACGTGGAAGTAGGCTGACTGGATGGAACAGATAAAAGAATTCGTTTGAGTGCTGTTTAGAAAAATAAAGAGCTATGGTCAAAATGGGTGTAAGTCTCACAGAATTGTAATATATTATCTCAATTCATAATTATTAAGTACTTTAATTCATAGTATTGCGACAAATACCAAAGTCCAGAGCTTTGGTTCAGAATGATGTAGTGAATACCGTTTTAGCGTCGAGGAACCTTGTATTTTAATATTCATCTTGTAAAATTATGTAGATATATTGGAAAAAAATAAACTTAAAAGAAAATGCATGTGTTTTTCAACGTAAACCTAATCGTGGCCCGGTGCGAGTAGCGCCGTCGGTCAGCTAGGCTACTCATTAGATTAGGGATAGCCCTAACGCCTCCGGCACCCCGGAGTTATTGCATTTATTAAAATCAAGACTTGACTCTAGGGTCACGTTGTTTATGCCCGCGGCTTCGCCCGTTTTAAATGTCGGGAAGCCAGGTAGACCTAACTATGTACTTTAATCGAAATTTATTTACCCGTTAAGGCATGAAAGGTAATAGACATACAGCAGAGTTATTTTCACATTTATTATAATATAAGTGCCGAGGAAAAAATCCATATAGTCGTCGCAACGTGTAACTGGTCAAAGATCATCATCTGCCTAGCCTTCTCCCAACTATGTTGGGGTCGGCTTCCAGTCTAACCGGATGCAGCTGAATACCAGTATTTTACATGGAGCGACTGCCTATCTGACCTCCACAACCCAGTTAGTACTGGGTAATACGATACCCCTTGGTAAGACTGGTTGTCAGACTTTTTGGGCCACTGACTACCTAACGACTGTCAAATATCTACAAATGACACCCGGGACCAACGGCTTAACGTGCTTTCCGAGGCACAGAGGAAACTCGGTATGTAATGGGTGGTCACCCATCCACAGACCAACCTAGGCAAGCACGGCTTAACCTAAAGATCAACCCGAGCGGCTGTTCTTATTTAACCACGAGCTCCTCTAACTGGTCAAAGATATAACTTACAAACATAGTGTTGAATGTTTCCTTTCACACGTACACGTGGCCATAGTAGGAACTGACGCCACGCCATCGTGACCCCCAATGATTTTACGCCGTTATTCTTTTTAAAAACGTTGCCCCACACTAGGAATTTCTCCTGTATCGTGGGTGCGTTTACAAACATTTAAACTCACATACACAAACAGCCAGACCCGGAACAACTACTTGTAGGCCATACAAATATTTGGTCGAAACGAACCTGCGACACGCAGCACAGCAGTCAATCGCTCAGCCACTGCGCCAACCGTGCCGTCTTATATCAACGCCATCTTGAAATACAGCAGAATTTTCACAGATAATTTCACTAATGTACCTACTTACCGACAGCGACCGGGATCGTGGTCGCTGTTGATAAGTAGATAATTTCCTTCACCAATAACGAAAAGTATTGCGCTACAAACCACAATACCAAAAAAACTATGAACATAATCACATCCAGTAAAAAACTAGATCTGCCTACAAATATGTAGTTGCGGCTTCTCCTGAAGCGGACACACGTTATTGTCCCAAAAGGCTTTTTCACAAGAAACACCCAGGAATGCTCACAATTCGTGAAAAGGTATTCCAGTAGCATTTTTGAATATACTGTACGTGTCGAAGGCGGAGTAATTGAGAGCATCAAACAGCGTTTTTATTGTGACTGAAACAAAAAAGCCGGTCTATTCGAAGTTTTATTTTTCAAATATTTAAAATTTTGCCAATATTAAAAATCCTCTATTTTGCAAATAGAGGAGCTCGTGGCTAAATAATAACAGCCGCTCGGGTCGATCTTTAGGTTAAGCCGTGCTTACCTAGGTTGGTCTGTGGATGGGTGACCGCCCATTACATACCGAGTTTCCTCCGTGCCTCGGAAAGCACGTTAAGCCGTTGGTCCCGGCTGTCATCTATAGATCTTTGACAGTCGTTACAGGTAGTCAGTGGCCCAAAAAGTCTGACAACCAGTCTTACCAAGGGGTATCGTATTACCCAGTACTAACTGGGTTGTGGAGGTCAGATAGGCAGTCGCTCCATGTAAAATACTGGTATTCAGCTGCATCCGGTTAGACTGGAAGCCGACCCCAACATAGTTGGGAAAAGGCTAGGCAGATGATGATTAAAAATTTTGCAAATATTTCAAATTTTGCAAATATTTCAAATTTTGCAAATATTACAAATATTTCAAATTTTGCAAATATTTAAAATTAAATACTACTGCCTGATCTGCCTCGTTGGTTTATTGGTCGCAAGCGCGACTGCTGAGCATGAGGTCCTGGGTTCGATTCCCAGTGCGGGCAAGGTGTTATTGAGTTCTTCCATTAGCAATTTCTCAGTAGCAGCTACGGAGTCTAGATTCGTGCCCAGTTGATGGCAATAGGCTAGTCCCCTAAAATATGGGACCTAGGCGGTGAAATCGAGGTAAACAGACGTGATGTTATGTTTTATTTCTGTAAATTGTTTGGGAAGAACACCTTGACACGTTAAATGTATACAAGGTGTCATAATAAACGCAAGACCTACCGTTTGGTCTCTCGGATCATGAAACTAAACAACTTTTGTTCTACGAGATCTTGAAATTCGCAAAAGAAATGGTATTTGGTAGTCCACTGACGTGATCAGCTGATCAACATAATATGGTGAAACTAAAAAAAAAGGTTATACTGTATTTCCAAAAGTCATAGAACAAAAGTTGTTCAGTTTCATGGTCTGAGAGACCTCACGAGAGGTCTTGCTTTTATTATGTTACACCCTGTATGGAGATAAGGTCGGTGTTGTGAGTAAAGGTACTGAAGTTAGTTGCGCTATGTAAACAAACATTGATCAGTATACCCCAGTAAACGGGGATATTGAGTTAGTACCGGTCTTGTCTGTAAACTAATTACTTCGGACTACGGTCTAGCTTTTACCGCTCAAATGGCTTCCAATCACAAACTTGTACTAAAACAACAGTTTGTTCAGCGTTGTCAATCAACCACCGATGCTGTTGCTTAATTACTTAAAGCCGGCTAGACCATTGTTTTCATGGTGCAGTTTACAGTCAAACTGTGCAGAGATGCATGAACGTGTGCAGGAGAAAATTGTACAGTTAATAATAATTATTAATAATAGCTGTTTTGACATGGAAAGAAAAAAAAATATATATATATATTAAAATTATTATTAATATTTTTGCCGCGCGCGTGTGGCAGGTCCCATGCACACTTGCACAGGTCTCAGTTGTTTTCTAGTTTTTTTAACAAGTAATAAATCCACTAAAGCAACCATATCGTCGTGTGTTGCCGGTGATGGCATGCTTGCAAATGAGCCAACCGACAGGCTTGCAGTTACGTATGTGTCCTCTATGGAAGTCGGTTTTGCATGCACATTAAAACTGTCATGCAGGACCTACCGTCTATGGCTGACTTCAAAATTGATTTGAGATGCAGTTTTGCTTCAATATTTTTAATTTACACCTCGATATTTCGAACTCAAAAAGGTGCTTTAGTAAGTTTTAATTATTTCAACAAAATGGTGAGGAAAACTTCGTGACGAAATCGGAATGTAGTATAAAAAATCGAGTGACATCACTTCACAACCAATTTGCTGAAATCATTATCAAGATGATAATGATTTCAGCAAATTTTTCTTCGACTTTACTAAAGATATTTTGTTCTTCAGCGTTTTTATAATAGAATTATTTCGCAGTGAAAAATATTTAACAATTCAAAAAGCCCTCTCGCGACACACAGACCTCTGTAAACAAACAATACTACCAGTCTTCTACAGCATTCAGATTACATTTTCGATGAATTCCGGAAACGAATATAAAATGCCATTGTCAGTTTGCAACTGCAGCTTTTCGGCGAAATTAATTTCATCCGCTTTTCAAACTTTTTCGCATCGTTTTCTCTTTCAGTAGCACTATTCTGGAGGGCTAGGTATTATGAAAAGCGGCACACAGCGAGACAAAGCTTTAAACTCAAACAATTTATGATTATATATACAGGCTGGAAGAGGAATGAGAAATTATACTCTAGTCTCTATTCATCACAAGGCCAAACGAAAGCTCCCAAACATCTGCCAAACGTTTACCATCCACAAACCTAGTCACACAATCCTCACTGTTACATGTATTAAGTGCTCATCAGCGTGACACTATAACAGATCTACAGCAAACATTGGACACACTTCAGCACCGTCTACTTTTAAAGTTATGTTTAGAGAACATCACAACGCCAAACGAAAGCTCCCAAACATCTGCCAAACGTTTACCGTCCACAAACTTAGTCACACAATCCTCACGGTCACATATATTAAGTGCTCAACAGCGTGACACTATAACAGATCTACAACAAACATTGGACACACTTCAGCACCGTCTACTTTTAAAGTTATGTTTAGAGAACATCACAACGCCAAACGAAAGCTCCCAAACATCTGCCAAACGTTTACCGTCCACAAACTTAGTCACACAATCCTCACGGTCACATATATTAAGTGCTCAACAGCGTGACACTATAACAGGTCCACAGCGAACATTTGACACACTTTAGTGAATCGTGGCCGACGAGACGGTATCTATCGCGAGTCGGCCGTGTTCCGCTAAATTAAACGGGACGGAACCTCCCGGAGCGGAGCTGACTGTAATCACACCGTTGTGTAACATTACAGCAAATATCCAGAACGTATGATAAAGAACCATGTAAAATATACCGCATACTTTCGGGTCCATAAAGAAGGAGGAACGCAGAATTTATGTGCGGTAGATGGAGAGTTATGACAATCCATGATTATTTAAAAACTTAAATTATCATCACCATTTCCACTTCAATGCTTCTTGTATAACTTCTACTTGTCTTTTTCACGCATAATTTTTATATTTATTTACACTCACATGTTGCTGTATATAATTTGTATACCGTAACTTCCTAAAACTTCAGTACCTTTAGTGGTTTAGACCTCCGACTTCATCACCTGCCTAGCCTTTTCCCAACTATATTGGGGTCGGCTTCCAGTCTAACCAGATGCAGCTATAATACTATAATACTGGTAATTTTACATGGAGCGACTGCCTATTTGACCTCCACAACCCAGTTAATACTGGGTAAGACTGGTTGTCAGACTTTTTGGGCCACTGACTACCTAACGACTGTCAAAGATCCACAAATGACACCCGGAACCAACGTGCTTTCCGAGGCACGAAGGAAACTCGGTATGTGATGGGTGGTCACCCATCCACAGACCAACCTAATCAAGCACGGCTTAACCTAAAGATCGACCTGAGCGGCTGTTATTATTTAGCCATGAGTTCCTCCGACCTCCGACTTCATTAAACACAAATAGCCTAGGCTTGCCCACAGCGTGCGCCATTGTTGTTTCAACAATGAATACTGTCTACAACACGAACGCGTAACCGTAACGTAACTTAAATTCGAACGATTTTTTAATCGAATATACAACTGTCCTTTATTTTTTGCGCCCAGCGCAATTAGTATCCCCCAAAGATACTATCTTAATAATATCAAGTCTTAGAACGTAGTAACAATTATGTACGAAAAAAGTATTACTAAGTTACGTTACGTTGACTCCGCGCAGTCGTGCCAGGCCCATCGTACTTATAGTCTCTCTGACACACTCAGTTGAATCGAAGCCTCGCAAACGCTAACGTTTCACAGAACACTACAATTCTACTCATTACCGAGACTACGTGGAATGTAGTAATGATCCCGAGTAAGCCTGTAGTATGCAATTAACTGTAATTGCAGAATGCTGGCAGTAAGTCGATAAGGGTGTCTTATGTAAGTAATGTAATTGTATGGATATGTAATCGAATAGTTCTGAGAACTGGTTGATTTTCAAGGAATACTTAACTAGGTCTATTTCTTTGTTGCTTTTAAACTTTCGAATTTGTGATATTAGTAGGGCTTATGCCCTACTAATATCACAAATTCGAAAGTTTGTGAAGATGGATGTTTGTTTTTTACTCTTTCACGCAAAAACTACTGACCGGATTTGGATGAAATATGGCACACAGATAGTTTATAACCTGAATTAACACCTAGGGTTTGCCTTTACTTGATAGAAAGGCGAAAATTCAGAAGATTTTTTTCTGTTATTTCGGTGTTAGTTCGTCATGTTTTTCTAGACACTTTGGGAAACCTGAAGGGTATGCCGTGAACTCCATCGACATAACAAGGTTCGGTCCGAAACACGTTCCATTTGCTGTCAACTCGGGCGCACTTGGTTACAGCATTAGTCCAAGCTTAATAGGGATTGAACGGTAATACGACCCTATATTTGTCATTCACTTTTAAGGTGTGTTCGACTTTATTTAACCCTCGCCATCGGTGTGTACGTCAGCCGGTTCCCGCCGCCGCTTCCTGGTACACCTACCTCGTCTTCCGTTGCACACTTGGTCTCACAGTTCCAGCTTTTGTATACCGCTACATATGCTGTATTCAACTGCAAACGTGAACGTGAACGTTAAGGTTAGCCATTCTAGCGCTACACTGCAATTAATCAATTGAACAAACACTTACTCGTTATTGGAAAAACAACTTTAAACCTACACGTAAACGTCAATTTTGTGTTAGAAACTCAATTATTTTTTAAACTTTATCAGAAGTAGTAGGTAGTCATTTTGAAATCACTCTAATTAATACTAGCAAAACTTTGATATTCAATTCCGTAGAAATGTCCTTAATTGGAACAGACTTTACATGTGTGCCTTATTCAACAAAAACCGTGAACGCGCACGTTAACGTTGTGAAATGCAGCCGGTATTAAGGCGTCATGTGGTTCCAGGAGTTTTGGTGTTAAGGTATTTTCGTTGTTAAGGTATTTTGTATTAACGTTTAATGTTGGATGTTGAGATGTAATATGTGGTGCGTTGGTGTTAGGTCCACCTACTTACTGTGTGTGCCGTGTGGATCATCATTTTTCTACCCTTGTCCCATTCCATTTGGGGTCGGCGCAACACGTTTTCTTCTTCCATTCTCCCCTGTCAGACGTCACAGCATCACTTACTCCTTTCTCTTTCATGTCAGTCTTCACACAATCCTTCACATTGACTGTTGCGCTTCGTGTCGCAGGTTCGTTTACCACACAAAACAAATATTTGTATGGCCTACATGTAGTTGTTCTGGGTCTGGCTGTTTGTGTATGTGAATTTAAATGTTTTTTAATTACTAGTGTCGGGCAACGTTCATTTAAAAATAAAAAATAAATCATCCATCTTTTCTTTGGCCTTCCTCTCCCTCTCCATCCATCAACATTCATGTCTATCAATCTTATTCTTATTCTTATTCTTTAGTGCACACAAAATAACAAATATACATACAAATTGCAATAATATAGCTTATGTACAATGGCGAGCTTAACCCAGAATTGGGTTTTCAAATTTTGACTGAGAGATTTGCAGAAGCGGATATACTTATGTGCATTACAATTCCATTCTGTTACTCTTTTAGTAACATGCGTTTCATCCCTCCTCATTACATTGTAACGTATGAATGTGAAAAGGTTATATTTGTTTTTTGATTTGAATGTAAGAAATGCAAATAAATAATTGTCGTCTACCTCGTTGGTCTAGTGGTTTCAACCGCAACTCCTGAGCATGAGGTCCTGGGTTCGATTCCCATGTCGGGCAAAGTGATATTGGGTTTTTCCATCAGGAATTTCTCAGTAGCAGCCACGGAGTCTGGATGTGTGCCCGGTTGATGGCAATGGGCTTGCCTCCTATTACATGGAACTTAAACATAACTGGCGAACTGGGTTGTACCATTAGGTACCTAACCTCTGCCTAACCGGGAATTACAGGCGTAATGGTATGATCATAGCCATCAAACTTCACTATGTGAAAGTTTTTAGCTTACTCCGAAGGGATAATAAATTCCACCTTTGCCATCCATCCACTCTCAATGCCTTGATGGCAGAACGGATGTCAATCTTTGGCCCACAGGAAGACCAATTACCTATGTTAGGACATAAGGTACATTTATCCTTATGTGCGGATATTATACTAAGATAATTTCCGATTTCCATCCCGGCGAAACCACGGAAAACTTTGATGTATAAAATTCAACTGATACCGTATAAAAATACCTTTACAAAATGCAGTATTATTTTAAACCACTTCTTTCCTGAATACATTTCCATAAGTTGTACTTAACTAAATACTAGTTAAGTACAACTTGTATAAATTCTCGTGAGTTAGATCGGTGCACTTGGGCGGTTGTTCTAACTACCGCACCACTTCGTCTTCGACATCCTCCCCCTACGACTGCCAGACTGACTGTACACACTGACTGCAAGACTTGCAAGCTAGGTTACTTTCGAAAGATCATCATCATCTGCCTAGCCTTTTCCCAACTATGTTGGGGTCGACTTCCAGTCTAACCGGATGCAGCTAAATAAAAGTATTTTACATGGAACGACTGCCTATCTGACCTCCACAACCCAGTTAGTACTGGGTGATACAATACCCCTTGGTAAAACTGGTTGTCTGACTTTCGGGTCACTAACGTCAGTAGCGAAGGGTCAATTTTTTTAAAAGGTAAGCCGGTTTACATATCTTTAATGAGATTTTGTTATTTGTCTATATGTATGTAGAATACTGGTTGTGCCCGTTTTCAAAGGGAAGCTGGTAGGAATCGAGTTGTATGGAACCTTCGCCACTGCTACCTGTAGTGGGTGGCACACACGTTACGAGAAATTGTTACGATCGCACTGTAATCGAAACGTGTGTGTGACAAAAACTGAACAGCTTTTACTATTTTTTTAAACTGCCGTCGCACGGAGTAGTATGAAAATTTGAATAGATAAAACGGAATCGGAGGAAATTGTGCCGATAATCGAAACGTGCGTGCCGAGCGCTCAGTTTTCGCGGGCCTCGAATATCGTCTAGTAGATATAAATTAATTTATCTTACAATCTTATGTTAATAATTTTATGTCGAATTAGCCAATCTTCACCAGGACCTACGATGTTTCCGCTTCCTGATTTTTTCTGCGTCTTGTTTTTTTATCATCAATAATGCCACAATCTGCTAATGCGTCGATGCCATCGTGGAACGAGTGTGGGCTGTAGGGACGTACGATTTTTCTGTACAGTTCGACTGCACACTGGTGTGTGGCCCCTATAAGGAATGTCAAAGATATACAATTACAAAAGAATGACACATTCGTGGTATTTGAGATCAATCAAAACTATGATTGTATTGTATTGTATAACAGGCTGGTGTCCGCAACTCCACGTCAAAGCGCGTATTTTGCGTGCGGAAAAACTGTGATTGTACTGATGGTATATACATTAATCAAGTAGCAACTGTTTCTAAAACGCAATGTGCTTAGCCAAGTGCCAAATGCTTAGTCTTTTGTGGTTAACCGATGCAGCAAAGTCACGTATTACAGCTGCCGTCAAATGGTCAATTGTCTATCTACTCGTAAGTTACATGATAGGTAATTTGGCAGCGTCTGATTATCTCTATATTTGCGGTATTCTTGGCCAATTCATGTTAGGTGGCGGCGCAAACGAGTGCTATAACGTTCTGTGTCAGCTTTGATTATAGCCTGTAAAAGCTTGAGAAGAAATTCAAGAACCTTTTTTTATTGTTACAAAGCTTATAAGACAACAGGCTGCTTAATTTCTTAGTCAGGTCAAAAATTGTGTGTGTATCGAAGCTGGTGCTGTAAATCACTGAAACGGAATGTCACCCTAATTGTTCACACACACTTTTCCGTTGAAACCTAAAGAAAATTAAGGACATGCGTATAGAGAGGGGCGTTTTGGGGGACTCATCATTCTACTGCCCATATCCCAATTATTTGGGAGCAGCATGTCTTCTTCTTCCATACTCCTCTATCACTCATCTCAACAGCCACCTTCTTGCTAGCTATATCATCCTTGACACAGTCCATCCATCGTTTCTTTAGTCTTCCTCTACTCTTATAGCCATTTATATTCGGACTCAACTACATTTTCCTCATTCCTCCGCATCTCATGTCCATACCACGATAGCTGATTACCACACAACTTTTCAGTTACCAGCGCCACTTTCAGACTTCCTCATATGTATTCCTTAATTTATCCATTCGCGCATCCCCGTTTTGGGTAACTGTCTCTTGGAAACTTTGACGTTTAATAAGTGCTGATTGTTAGCCTAATTTGAATAAATGACTTTTGATTTTGATGCTTCATATGTTTAAAAATTCGTCTGCATGACAACGAAAATTTCAGTCATTATTGACTTTGTGAGTGTGTTACGCAATTACCCTGCTGACGAGACTTTAGGTTTAGTCATATTAGATCAGTTTGCGATATTTTGCTGGAAATATTATATTCTGGCCTGGACTGCCTCATGGATCTAGTGGTCGCAAGCGCAACTGCTGAAAATGAGGTCCTTGGTTCGATTCCCGGGTCGGGCAAAGTGCTATTGGGTTTTTCGATCGAGAATTTTTCAGTAGCAGCCACAGAGTCTGGATTTGTGCACGGTTGATGGAAATATTCTCGCCCCCTATTACACGGGAAACATAAATGGCGAAAAGTGGGTACACCTCTGCCTAACCCTTCATTCCTGGCGTGATGTTATGTTTACGTATTGCATTATTTTCGTTGGTTACACAACCCAGGCGTATATCACATTATTAGTATAGGGTACACCTATGATCTTAAATACAGGAGCGGCAAAGTTCGGCGCGCGGCGGGAGATTTTAATTAGGACCGTCTACAACTTTGTCGGCGGATGAAAAGTATAATTAACACCACGTCTTCTAGTGTCTGGGTTTATTTTTTGAATATACATATGTAGGTATTGCTCTGCACGCCTTCAAGCCTAGAAGGGATAGGCAGAAATGTCAAGTAAACCTTCATTTCGGCATGATGATTGATAAATATAATACAGGTTCTTTTTTATGTGGGACAACATAAGGGTAAGCCCAATCCATAAGAGATACCGGGAAACTTTCTTAGGAAATTTTGGCTCTTTTTTATGAATAAAAAATTGACATACTTACTTCATTTTTTGGTCAAGTGTGAATTGTCCAAAAAAAAATTGAGAAAGTAACCATTTTTTTTTAATGCCCTCTACGGTTTTGAGTAAGGATAATTTTAATGTAATATGAAATGCAAGTTATTTTCATACACACTGTAAGTAATAAAATATATTTTATATTTGACCAATTCTTACCAAAGCTGGTTTTCCTTTTTCAGCGCGGCAAGACTCTACGCTCTAATAATATTTTTTTATTAGGAGGTTACTCTTTCTGGAGCCCCGACCGCCGGTAGCTTGGACCCTATTCCTGATACCGGTGAGCTACAATTTTTTTTTATATTTTAAATGTTTTTAATTTTTTTTTTAAAGGAATATTTAAAAATGTATCAAATTTGTGTAGAAATAAATAAAAAAAGAAAAACAATAATAAGTTTTCGTAAGGAGTCTTCGAGAGTGCTGCCTAGTATAGACTGTAGCGAAAGGTCAATTTTTGTAAGAGGTAAGGCTATTTTTAAAAGGGAAACCGGAAGGAATCGTGTTCTATGAAACCTTTGCCACTGGTATAGAGCATATTAAAGGCACACGATAAACTTCAACGAAATACACCACATATACAACATTTTTTTTAGTATATGCGGAACCTGAATATAGTTTGTTCAGAATAAGTAACTGAATCGATTCCAATAATTTTTAAACCATGTTATATTTTTTCCCAAAAATATTTATAAAAGTTAAAAGTTGGACACCCAGCGACTTTAAGTACCTATTGCAATAATTTAGGTACCTACTGCCAAATGATTATTATCAATAAGCTCAAGACGACGCTGGTGGCGCGTGTTGCGTGATGACTACATTTTTGTGATTTTTCATGATACAGTTTTGAAATTTTGTACATAGATTCTTTACATAAAAATACTAGACACGTGTTTCAGGTTTCGCATATACTAAAACTAATGTTGTATACAAAGCTTATGAAGAAGAAATACAGAAAATAAATACAAAGTACACAAAGTATTTACCTCGATTTAATGTAAGCATCGTCAAAGCCCAGTTCCGTCGGAGTTTGTTAGGCGGTAATATTTCAAAGTTCGCGGAACCACTGCCTTGGAAATATCTTCAGCAGTAAGACTTGTTATTGTACTTAGGTATACAATTACGTTTAATACAAATGATTCGGGGATTCCATGATGTTATTGCTACAAAAGTAGGTGTTTCTTTTAAATTTTTAAGCTTTTCGGGATACATTAGCTTTATGAGTGGCTCGTTGATCTAGTGGTCGCAAGCACGACTCCTGAGCATGAGGTCCTGGGTCCGATTCCCGAGTCGGGGAAAGTGTCATTGGGTTTTTCCCTCGGGAATTTCTTAGTAGCAGCCACGGAGTCTGGATTTGTGCCCGGTTGATGGGAATAATCTCGTCCTTATATTACATGGAACTTAAACATAACTGGCGAAATGTGGGTGTACTATTAGGTAGACCTCTGCCTAACCCTTCGGAGATTACAGGCGTGATATTATGTTATGTTGTTTGTTGTTGTTTTGTGTGTTGTGTGTTTTGTTGTCCACAGACCAACCTAGGCAAAGATTGATCCGAGCGGCTATAATTGTTTAGCCACGAGGTTATTTAGTGTAAAAAATATAATAAGATAATTATGACATCATTATAATTTATGCCGAGAAAAATAAATTAAGCAACCTAATAAATATCTCAGTAAGCAGTCCTCGTTAGTTACCCTTCTTGTTGAGAACAAGACATCCTTAGTTACCTGTCAATAACTGTAGTTTGGAACTTCCAAATTATCGCTAACGAACATCTTAGTTCGCAACTTGTTGATAGTTGAAATACTCGTAGAAGCACTTGATCGAGAAGTTTCCAATTTTTAATAGAAATATTGTGATTTTTTTTATTGCCTCATTGCCTGGTAACGAACCCCCAAGATTAAAGCCAAATTATGGATGGAACTTCTAAAGATAGGTACACTCCTGCCAAGCCCAAATACATTGACAGGATTACATGCGTAGAAATTATGTGTTATAATTGAAATTACGATTTAATTAAATGCTGAGCGTGTTAAGCTTTAAAAAAATATCACTCTCGTTCATTTGGAATGCCCCGAATCCTGTACCTTAAAGGTTCTGGGTTTGGGTCAACAATTTCAATAGTACCTATATGATTGTTAATTGAATCAAGATGACACTTAACCATTTTGTTGATCCTCTGGGGATTGTTCTCCAAGACATGTTCAGAATAATTTATTCATAGAGGTCTCAAACTATTATGCCAAAGGACAATTGAAGACACATACATAACATAACATCACGCCTGTAATTACCGAAGGGTTAGGCAGAGGTTTACCTATAGTTGTACACCCATTTTTCGCCAGTTATTTTTAAGTACCATGTAGTAGGGGCGAGCCTATTGACATCAACCGGGCATGAATCCAGACTCCGTGGCTACTACTGAGAAATTCCTGATGGAAAAACCCAATAACACTATGCCCGACCGGGGAATCGAACCCAGGACTTCATGCTCAGCAGTTGCGCTTGCGACCACTAGACGAGAGGCAGTCACACATAGATCTTTCGAGAAATTATACGTCCATCTCATGAAATGCTTCAATTTTAATAGTATCAGATAAACAAAACCTTTTGGAGCAAAAATCAGAAAACGTCAAAATAATTAAATTCAATTATGCCTGACATCACCTTCGAGTCAATGAACAGCAAACTTCAATGAATACAACATCCATCTTAGACAGTTTCTTACCACCGAGCATCAAGTTCAATGACCCGTAGGTCATTACCTATTCATGTACAGACGCCAGCACATCAAACTACCCGAAACTGTCAAATTTTCTCAATCAACCTTGAACTTAATGCTACAGCAATAATAAAGTTGAAAGTCTATTAAAGAGACAGAGTGACAGATAAGGTTGCCAACATTCTTCGGAAATACGCCGTAAAGACTATCTTCACTCCTTTCAAAAAAAAGTCTCAGATGCTGCGTTCGCCGAAGGATAATTTTCCACTGGAAAAGCCCGGTGTTTACAAAGTGGACTGCAGTTGCGGCAAGTCTTATATCGGTCAGACGAAACGTACGGTGGCTTGTCGAATATCGGAACATATCAGGGCGGTGAAGAACAACGACACCCACAAATCAGCCATAGCTCAGCATCTCCTGGAATCAGGATCGAACCACTGGATTGAGTTACACAACCCTCAGGTCATCTCGACAGAACGCCACTATATCCCTAGACTCGTTAGAGAAGCTATTGAAATCACCAAATATAAGAACTTCAATCGGGAGGATGGGTTTCAACTGTCGAAAGCCTGGAAACCAGTGGTCCAGCTGTGTAAAAAGCGGAATAGTGCCGAAAAAAGTTCACGAGCAGACACAGTGAGTTTCGTGTGTCGGGAACAGAATCGAGTTGTGAGTGACAGTGGTAGCGGTACTGAGTGCAAAAAACGAATAAGAAAGAGGGTAGACCGATTTGTCTGCTCATAAACACCCACCCGCAATAACTTCAGTTTATCCGTGATCATGGTGCTTGCAACAGTGCCGAAATATCGGGAACTCAAAGAAAACAATAAACATGGTAAATATCCCGTCTTCTAGTTATAATAATCTATTAAAGATATTTGACAGATGGTAGTAGCTTGATGTGCTAATGTCTGTACCTACTCTTTGAATTTATAGTGCTTTGTACACAAAGTAATTTTCATTTTCACTTCGGAATTCAAATGTGTTTGGCGCGAATTACACAGAAACGGCGAAGGTGACGGTACGGCGCAGGCGTGAAATTTGTAAGGAAACGAAAGAACGCCGCGCCGCTTGAGTGTAATTTATGACACGTCGCCTACGTACATTTTGTATGAAAACGTTTTGAAGCGGCAGCATGCCTGTGCCGCGCCTTCACCTTACGCCTTTTCTGTGTAATTCGCGCCTTAGGATGTCATTTTGTCCATGAAGATACTGTTCCACAGCGGCAGCCGTGTCCAAATCGAAAGCTATCCGTAGATGGTAGATGGCATTACCTCCAGTCAGTTTTCATAGTTACATACTAAGGGTAGGGTGGAAGGGACATCAGCACATAAACGATTACCACTTATTCAGTATATCTGTTACCGGCCAAACCCGATTTCAGGCCAAACTAGTTTGTCCTAGGCCAAACCAGTTCACGTGTTTATCGTGTCAGGATACACTAACACAAACAAAGCAATTACAATGCGCCCAACTTTGCTGTGGCACTCATCGGCCCTGCTACGCACCCTCTGCTCGCGCGTGGTTGGTCACAGTTATAACCTAACCTAACCCATTTAGTCAGAGTGCCTAGTTTGGCCTAGGACAAAATAGTTTGGCCTAAAATCGGGTTTGGCCGGTAACATATCTAACAAACATTAAATACTTCTTGCGCAACCCGCCACGGCCCGTCCTGGCTGATCTTGTTACATCTCTGGTACACCGACGGCCTACTATCGGAAAACCAAATTTATGTCCAACCAGCTTTAGCCAGTGGCTTCTCTCGCGTTAATTTAGAATTTTACAATTAAACTCTTAACACACTGCTAAAGTTTTTATAATATTATAATTCAATCACGATTCGAACGACACGTGGCGCCATCTATTATCATAAGAACGTTATTGTTGTTTTCCTCGGAAACAGTTTTTTTTGCGGGATGAAAGGGGTTATGCCCGTTTCTGTACACCTGACAACGTATATGCAGAAATTCAGGATGATCGGTTCAGTGGTTTAAGCGTGAAAAGGTCACAAACAAACTTACTTTCGCATTTATAATATTACTTAGGAAGTTGGAATTAGGATTAAATACGTTCCGGTAAGACTATGTTATTTATTTTTTTATTTATTTATTGGCCTATCTACAATTGTTACACTGTTTATCCTAATACTACAAGCAATGTGAAACAAGCATAGTGTAAAATATGATGCGTTAGACACAGCATGCATGTAATATGTTAATCGAATTTAAACAAAAACTCCACTACCTAGTACCTTCTGACACAGACTACAGAAAAATTGGATATTCCTATAAAATATTGCAGACTTCTAGCCCAACCAGCCACGGCCCGTCCTGGCTGATCTTGTTACGTCCATATTATATCGACGGCCGGCTATCGGAAATCCGTGACGTCATACGATATGTCCAATAATCCAATTAACGGCCATGTTACATTTGAGGGTCCGTGTATAAGGCGCGCCAATTAAAACTGGATTTTTTGCAGATTTTTTCGATGTATCCTTTTAATTAAAGTGTTGTGATGCTTCTATAGGACCCATTCCATGTAATTTTGAGTGCTCGTGAATTAAGTGGGGTAGGGAAATCTGATGTTTGTTAATTTAAAAGAAAAAAACAATATTTTGCTTCATTAATCTTATATATCATCATCATCTGCCTAGCCTTTTCCCAACTATATTGGGGTCGGCTTCCAGTCTAACCGGATGCAGCTGAATACCAGTATTGTACATGGAGCGACCGCCTATCTGACCTCCACAACCCAGTTAGTACTGGGTAATACGATACCCCTTAGTAAGACTGGTTGTCAGGTTTTTTGGGCCACTGACTGCCTAACGACTGTCAAAGATCTACAAATGACAGCCGGGACCAACGGCTTAACGTGTTTTCCGAGGCACGGAGGAAACTCGGTATGTAATGGGCACACCTTAACCTAAAGATCGATCCGACCCGGCTGTTATTATTTAGCCACGAGCTCCTATAATAATAATAATCTCATATATATAAAATGATAAACTGACTGACTGACTGACTGACTGGGTGATATATCAACACACAGCCCAAACCGCTGGTCTTAGAGACATGAAACTTGGAGGCTGTGTTCTTTGTGAAGAGTAAGTATCCATTAAGAAAGGATTTTTGGGAATTCCACCCCTAAAGGGGTAAAGTAGGGGATGGAAGTTTATATGAAAGTCCGTCAGTTTTGAGGTCTTCAAATTTTGTGTTTAGGCTGTCGATTGAAAATTATTTTATAGTTGTCTCAGCGTTTTTGATAATTCTTTTCCCGAAGGGTTAAAAAGGGGGATGAAGTTAAGTAATCGGATATTTTTTGACATTCACGCGGGAGCCGCGGCTAAAAGCTAGTGAACAAATAAAATTTAAAAAAAAAATAATGTTATCCTATTAACTTTCAAATTGCCCGGAAATACATAGGTTGTATTTATAATCCGGCAAATGGTAAGAATGCGGTCAGCATTCCTACCATTTTATGTATATGAAATTGCGCTGTATAACATTTTACGAATCTGTAAATTTGTTTATCTGGGATTGTAGGTGAATGATGGCTCTATAGGCCTTGCACTTCTTCGATATCTTTGTAAAAATATGTCACATCACATCACAGTTGACTGGAAAACAGTACCCGTTTTAACTAACACGAAGTGACACCTAATTGATGTTTAAATATTATAAGACTGTTGGGATTTCAACTCTATCAGCGTCTACATAATGCCGGATTCGTGTGTGTATTCTCGTGATTCGGTGAAGGAAAACTTCGTGAGGAAATCAAACCAGCACGCCTGAGACATATTTCTCGCCGGCATGTACTCGTAAAGCCAAGTCAGAGGCCCATGGGTGGCATTAAAACTCTGACACCAGGTTAGGCACTAACCACACGAAAGAATCAGAAGCGCCGAAAGTTTAAATTCTATCAGCGCGTTTGTGTACAGGAATTAATTTCGATGTCCCCCTTAAATTAGTGAACATAGGCACAAAAGAAGTAATCACTCAAGACATTACCAACGACTCATATCTTCCAAACCACATTAAACATTAGATCAGCGTTCCCTACTGTCGGTCTACCATACAAATTAAAGTACAACACACAAAGTTACGCATTCGAATAAAATATTACCCCATAATCAGGGTACAGGGGAAATTAGCCGTGGAACTGGAATAAACGAATTGTAACCGGAACAAACCGGCTTAAACCGGATTAAATTGGTTTTAAATGTTCCTCTTTGTGAGATGATGATGACGCCGTGCCCACGGGCGCTTGTCGGGTAATGTTTCAGCTTTTATTTTGAATGGAATGTGTTGTTTGTGCATTATAGAACATGCATGATTTGCACTTGATTAGTTGTACACAGTATTACATTAGTTGTATTTTACGGTTACTACTATTTGAAACCTCACGGATAATTGACAGCATTTTTGATGCACTAATTTTTATTATTAACAAACTATGTACTTAAAAACAATAATAAATATTAAAAACATGTACATGTAACAAAAGGGGAAAAGAATGTCAGAATACGGAATTACGTCAAAAATTTCGACCGCATCGCTGTCAACACGAAAAGTGCTAAAGAAGGCTGGCAGCATGTCATTGCCAACCGCCTCGCCGGGCACCTTGAGGGGATGGGGCCGGATCTTGCGGAACACCAGTTTGGTTTCCGCAAGGGGCGCTCCACCGTGGACGCCATCATGCACGTGAGAGCCCTCACGACGGGGAACGCGGTGTCCCGGGGTGGGGTCGTCTTGGCGGTGTCTCTTGACATCGCCAATGCCTTCAACTCCATGCCCTGGAGCTGCATTGGGGAGGCACTCCGGTGAATAGCTGCTGATTTTTTGGCCAAAAAAATGCCAGCCCTCGCTATATCCTGAAAGACTACCCTAGTCTTTCAGGATATCGTCAAGCGGTGGCCACTCGGAAGCGTAGTGGTGATTCTGATAAACGTAATTAAACTCAAAATAAAATAAACGAAAAATAAAACTTTTGAGTACAAAGGCACATCTTATTATAACAGACCTACAAAATGTGTACCACATCATCATCTGCCTAGCTTTTTCCCAACTATGTTGGGGTCGGCTTCCAGTCTAACCGGATGCAGCTGAATACCAGTATTTTACATGGAGTGACTGCCTATCTGACCTCCACAACCCAGTTAGTACTGTGTAATACGATACCCCTTGGTAAGACTGGTTGTCAGACTTTTTGGGCCACTGACTACCTAACAACTGTCAAAGATCTACAAATGACACCCGGGACCAACGGCTTAACGTGTAAGGGTGTACCACATCAAGAAACGAAAAAGAAAATACATGCGAAATATTCTCCGAAATAAAAACCTATTTATTTCACAACGAAGATAAGATAACATGAACACAATACTATCAAACGGTTTAGCGAGAAACCGTCCAAGTGAACGTAGTTTGTAAACCAGCAAACGATGGTAATTGGTTTTCATTCTACCCTTCTATCTATCATCAAAGTACTATGTGTCCTCTTTGATGACAGTTTTGTACTCTTAGTAATTGGATTCACGTACTATTTAGATACAGTGACATTCAAAAGTGTTGATATATCATCATCGTTCTATTGCCTTTATCTCAATTTATTTGAGGTCGACGCAGCATGTCTTCTTCTTCCATATTTCGCTATCACTCGTCATCTCAGCAGTCACCTCCTTTCTAGCCTTAACAAACCAAATTTGACGTTTATTGCTTTTTATTACAAACTTCAAACTTGACATTTGTCAGATGACAGTTTAGTAGCCTCAATCAGCCCAACGTGTGACGTAATTTGGAGGTGAAATGAAAGTCAAGTGGTTTTAAGTATTTTTGTTAAAATAAACGCCATCTTGTAGAGCCCAAAATAGCAAAAAAACTAAAATCTCGAAATGGTTTCTGTATCAGCATAGGTTAATTTTTACTTTACATACCGAATTGAGGACCTAATCCATCGTTTTCTATCAGGCGAGACCAAGTTTCTGATCAAAACAAGCAAATTGTTAAGAACACTAAAATTATCATCAACTTTCGCCCTTAACAGTACAACGTCACAGCAATTTACTTGTAACAATACCAAGTTCACACGATTCGTCACCTTGCCCAGATAACTCCATATAAATAGATTCGCGATCCAACACAATCTGGGAACACACTGTAATAGAAAAGAAAACGTATTACTAGAAAGTTATTTCATTCAGAATCACGAAGAGTGACGTTCCAATAGTGGGGATGCGGCCATCGCGTTTATAAGGCGGCCTCCATGCATTGTGATTAGATATATCTTAACACACTCGTACATACAAACAAATAAAATTGAAGCGTCTGTTTGTAATTTCACAATAACAGCTTTTTACTAAATGCATTTGAAACTATAAACGGTACTTAGGACATTTTTTTTTAAATTTTTGTCTATTTGTCTGTCTGTTTGTTTCGGCTAATCTCCGAAACGGCTGGACCAATTTTGACAAGATTTTTACTGGCTGATAGCTGATGTTATAAGAAGTAACTTAGACTTTTACTTTGGAAAAAGTGTTAGGGTTCCGTGCAAAAAATTAATGCGCTTGAAATTGTCAAAATCCGATTCAAATAGGGAATAATTTCACGTGGACTAAGATCGCGTCAGTATAAAATAAATAGCAAATACAGATTAGAAAGAAGGCATACAATCCAAGCAGTGATATGGTGTTATGATACAATAATGCTCAGGCTCTTGAAAAATTTAGCAATTTACAACTTATCTTTGAAAGCAAAACAGAAAAGATAACAAAAGAAATACTTCTTCAGATATCATATAAGCAGTATTGGCCGTAACTTACCTGAATTGTTTGTCGCAACGACACATTTTAACAATGCAAGTATGCGATTTTTTGTCGCGACTAACTACTAATTGTGAATGAAGTGTCCAGAAATGAATTTAACCAATTTTTTATTTTCTTTTTATTTGAATTTGTTACCGAAACGAAGTAATAACATATAGCATAATTAGCAAAAGCTACCTAGAAGAATCTCGTGTGTCTTGCCCAAAGTAGAATGTAACACGTTTCGCTGCACCCAGACACGACCCCCACCCTCGCTCGCGTGGAAAATATATTCATTGACGTATAATTCACTTCTCTGTTCCCAGTTCCCTTTTTACTCAGCAATGGATTGCGTTCTAATATTACATTGTGTATTGTCGAGTTCGTAGGCGACGTAGATTTGTCGTAGAGTGTCTACGGCGTAGCTGCTACGAAGTGCTACGGCGATTTCAGTTGGTTGTAACTTTTTCTTGTTGTAAAGTTATTTTAAGAAACTAATATTATACTGTTATTCAATATTTTGAGCTCCTGATATTTCGACGCTGTTACTGCTTACCAAGGGGTGTATATAGGGTGGCTGGTAATTAGTAACCGATACTTAAAAACGTGATTATACTCATGATAAAAAACAACTTTCCCATAGAATTTTTTTTTTTTTATACCTACTTTCACTTTTATCCCAATAATATAACGGCCGTATGAAATTAGGGCGCGCGCGCCTCTCACCTATCAGCTGTTAGCCACGTGACGCCGTTCTGTCTCATTACTATCGTACCGTGCAACAGTGGGTACGCAGAGCACAGTGGGAGACAAAACGGCGTCAAGCGGCTAACAGCTGATAGGTCACAGGTGCGCGCGAAGGTGAATTTCATACGGCTGTTGTGTTATTGGGATCAAGTGAACGAGTATTAAAAAAAGTTTCATCGGGTAAGTTGTTTGTTATCATGAGTACAATCACGTGTTTAAGTATCGGTCACTAATTACAAGTCACCCTATACAACATTAGTTTTAGTATATGCGAAACCTGAAACACGTGTCTAGTATTTTTATGTAAAGAATCTATGTACACAAAACTGTATCATAAAAATCACAAAGTTATAAGCTTGTTCTGTTACCTGGTTGTCCGCACAAAAACGTGGTCACCACGCGACGCCGCCGCGCGCGCCTCCAGCGTCATCTTGAGCTAATTGATAATAATAATTTGGCTGTAGTTACCTAAATTATTGCGATAGGTACTTAATGTCGCTCGGTGTTCAACTTGTAACTTTTTTAATGGTTTTGGGACAAAATATAACATGGTTTAAAAATTATTGGAATCGATTCAGTTACTTATTCTGAACAAACTATATTCAGGTTTCGCATATACTAAAAATAATGTTGTATATCAAAATACTAACTGGGTTGTGGAGGTCAGATAGCCGCTCCACGTAAATACTGGTATTCAGCTGGATCCGGTCGGACTAGAAACCGACCCCAACATTGTTAGGAAAGGGCTAGGCAGATGATGATGAACGCTGCTGTCACACACATACAAGAATAGTGACTGTGTATGCATAGATAATACGTCAGCAGTGTAACTCTGTTTGCCAAGCCATGTGTCACAATTATAGCTCCGAAACATAATGTTTGTTGGCACACAAGTCATATTTCACGGATGCTGTGTTTAATTGGGATTTGTCGGCGGCATGTGTTAAATTTTAAGGCAATTAAACTAACTTATTACAGACTAAAACACATTTATAATGTGTGATTAATTATGAGGACTTATCTAATAATGCCATATTTTTCACACATAATGTGGTTGGGTCTGTGATTTAATGTATTTATTTTAACCTTTAATGTAGCAAATAATATAGGTAGGCTCCAGCCACTCTAGTACAATCATCAAAAACCTGAGTTTAAAAACTATAGACCGACCGTTATAGTGAGTCCTCCGCCTTGCCCCATCAAAGGGACATTAAGCGTCCACAAAGTCCTAACAATATCTCACAGGCTATTTAAAATAACCATAATCCACGTCGGTATTACGATACTAATTGAACCAATACGTGATCAACCTTCAGAATATTCCATTTAAATTGATACCTTCGCGAGGACTCATTAAAGCGGTCGGTCTACAGGGTGTAAGCGGACCCTTCACGAAGTCGTCAACCAAGCATTCTGTTCATCAAACTAAGTAACTTTACGCAAAAACTATTGCAGAGAAACACTTTTTTTTGGGATGAAAAATCACGTTTTACGGTAGGACTCAACGTAACGCACTCAAAACATTGTGCTGATGGATGGATTGAACACTACGGGGGTCGTGGAGGTTTTTAAAGCAAAAACCTTATATTAGAAACATGTATTTAAAAAAAAAATGTAAAATACTGGTATTCAGCTGCATCCGGTTAGACTGGAAGCCGACCCCAATATACTTGGGTAAAGGCTAGGCAGGTGATGATGATGTACTTAAAAAAAAACGTTGGGAAAAAGTTGTAACTTTGACCCCCAATATCTCCGTAACTAGAGGTTCCCAGGTATAGTCTATAGGTATAGTAGTTAATTTTATCTTATTTTAATTCTGATTTTAATGTTAATTTTAATTTTGATAGTAATTTATTTTATTTTATTTGTTTTTGATTTTAAATGTTAATTTATTTTATTTTTAATCCTGATTTCACTTCAATGTTAATTTAATTTAATTTTAATTTCAGTGTATGGATCAAGTTATCTGAATTAAATGAATTTTATTTTTTTATTTATTGATTATACGAGTAGTCTAGAACAAAACCATTTTCGTAATGATGGGGAAAACAAGTGTCTTTCGGCTTCGTTAAGAATCTTTTTACACCCTTTATAATTAGTTTTGTTTTTGAAGAACTAAATACTTCTCTCTTTACTCAAGGCCACACACAGTGTGCGACAGTATCAAGAGATCTTTTTATCCAAGAAATCATCTAAATTGGCAGGCACCAACACTGTTTTAAGCAGATGTCTCATCTCATTAAACATTCGGATGGAAGCAAGACCCCCGTTCCTCACATCCCAACACGACATCCATCACACAAATCCAAGCAATAAATCGTAAGTTTCATACGGAACTGTCAAAGCTTATCCGAGATTAGTGTAACGGCTCAAGGTGTGACATCGAAACCCTGGCTAACTGCCAGCCGAAGTGAGGCGTTTGCTTTAAATTTATAGCACAACTTTGGCAGAATTTCCCTTTCGATTTAGATACGAGTAAGTGTTTACTTACAAGGAAAGGATTATCTGATAATTTACACCTGAGAGCCAGCGATTTTTGAGAATCATCATCATCATTTCAGCCGAAAGACGTCCACTGCTGGACATAGGCCTCCTCCAGCGATTTTTTCATGAGACCCTGGGTTCGATTCCCGAGTCGGGAAAATTTTTATTGCGTTTTTCCAGTAGGAATTTTTTATAGCAGTCTCGGAGTCTAAATTTGTGCCTAGTTAATGAATTTCGCAGCCCCGGAGAAATTCCTGTTGGCTATAAGAGTAGAGGAAGACCAAAAGACGTCGGATGGAATGTGTGAAGGATGATATGGCTAGAGAGGAGGTGACTGCTGAGACGACGAGTAATAGAGAAGTATGGAAGAAGAAGACATGCTGCGCCGACCCCAAATAAATTGGGATAAAGGCAGGAGAATGATGACGAATTTCTCATCCACGGAATCTGGATTCATCCCCAGTTGATGACAATAGCCTCGCTAGCTTTTACATTGGACTTAAACACAGCTGGTGAAATGTGGGTGTACTATGAGGTACACCTCTGCTGAACCTCCTGTAAGGTTTACAGGCGTTAATGTTTACAGGCGTTAATGTTATGTTAGGTACATTTATTTTAAGGTGAGTTTTTTGCGTTCTGAATTCAACCAATGTATAGCCTAATTCCATTATCGTTTTATTTTATTACTTTGCTAACCATAATAGCACTCTTTCTTTATATTGAAGGTAACGCAAACATTAAATTCTATGGCACAAAATAACTAGACACAAACCTACCCTTACAGAATACAGTATTGGATTTCCAATCCAGCAATTTGGCTCTCAAAGGAATCAAATTAAGATGTAGCTATTCTGGTTAAGGCGCTGACAGCTTCGGACAATGCCGACTGATAAGTTACTGGAACATGAAATAGGCTGAAGTCTTGTCTATGGTTTAGTGAGACAGTATGGCCCTTTCGAACGGTATAACGGTCTTAATGGAGACTCCTATTGAAGTCGTTTAGTGAATCGTACTGAAGGTGAAATCTCTAGTAAATATCTTGAGGGTATAGTTATCTTAGTTACTATGCGGTTATAGCAACAGCCGCTCGGGTCAATCTATAGGTTAAGTCGAGCTTGTCTAGGTTAGTCTGTGGATGGGTGACCACCCATTACATATAACAAGTTTTCTCCGTGCCTCGGAAAGCACGTTAAGCCGTCGGTCCGGCTATCGTTTGTAGATTTTTGACAGTCGTTACAGGTAGTCAGTGGCCCGAAAGTCTGACAACAAGTCTTACCAAAGCTTATCGTATTATCCAGTACTAACAGGGTCGTGGAGGTCAGATCGGCAGTCGCTCCATGTAAAATACTGGTATTCAGCTGCATCTGGTTAGCCTGAAAGCCGACCCCAACATAGTTGGGAAAGGCTAGGCTGTATGTTGCTACTTCTTCTACTATTATTTCGCGTTTATTAATTAATTAAAAAACAAAAGTACAAAAAAAAACTTACATCTTCTAAAAAAAACAAAAAAAAATAAAAACAACTTGAAACTTACATCTTCTGTGTTAGTCAAACCGTCCAATGTAACCATTTCCTTTGGATTGATGAAATTGCGTGTGACACCCTGTTGCAAAGTACACCTCAACTCCCACTGTTATACATGCAAACCTAGCTTATAACAAAAATAGGGTTACCAACAACAAAATATCAAACAATTCTTCCCTTTGTACTCCGATTCGCATGAAAATGTCCATGTTTTCACAAAAGAAGCACTGTTCGGTAAGCTATTGAAATTGTATTTCACTTGTAGGACTACACAGTGGGCTGTTCTTGATACGACGGGACAAAAGTCCGTGGCGGTATGTTGCTTTGACACGGACGCGATTTTCACTGGAACCAATGGAAGACGGCCGGGGAATGAGGATTGTGGCCACAAATTAGGCGATTACAGATAAGTGTGCAGTATAGCCGCAGTACATCTGAACTGCAAAAAGTGCTGTAAAGGTAGAGTTGCCATACCTCCGGAATTTTCTGACATGTCTGAAATATTTTGGAAAAATTGAGAAATAAGAGAACAAACAGTTGATAATTTAAAAAAAAATATTAAAAAAAAACATTAATTTCAAATTGCACTGCAGAATTTAAAAGACAAAAATGATTTTATCTTCCAAGTGTGTCGAACCTGTTCAGGAAAACAAAAACACATCTGGGCAATCCCTGGTTAATGATTATTATTCGATCTGTAGTGTGCAATGATTCATAGAAAATGTACTATTGTGGTATAGGAATATTTTAACGCGGCCCACCAAAATCAACGTCAACCTTAACGGTCTACCCTGGACTATCCCATTACCTCGTGAGAAGGTCCGGTTGACTTTTCTTATAGATACAGGTTATTTCTTTGTTGACACGAAATTGTCGATATTGGTTGACTCAAAACATAAAATTAATTGTAAAACGACTAAGGAATAACTGTCATACACGGCACCACACCGAATCGAAGACATACTTAGGTACTTAATATTATAAACAGAAAAAATTGAAAATTTGAATCTTCGAACAACTGATCTGATTTCATACATTCGTTCATTAATGGGAAGCTACATGATCCCCGACTGTATATTTCGGAAATAAAATAATCTCCAACCACAGCGCGAGCGATAAGTATATTCATAATCTCCATTTCTAAGGCCACAGGTCGCGCGAGTGTCCCCTGCTCTCAGTTCGAGATCGCGTCGAGTTCGCTTTGATTACGCTTCTTTATCTCTGCCTAGCCCAGTCCCCAGTACCCTCCGTGAACAAAAGAGCCGAATTGTCGCGAACAATACTATATATAACAGTACATATTGCCGGTCCACAAAATACAACGAGTAGGTAGTGGTCCGAAGAACGTTGGGTGGAAATAAATTTATCTTATTATCAAAGACTGTTTTTGATTGAAATGAAACGAAAATTAGGTTTATCTATCAATATTGAACGCGTATACAAAGTTTCGTGTCCATGCTATTAACCGTTGAGGAGTTCTTTCGTGAGGAGGTGATTCTGGCTGCAGGATCAAATCATATTTGCCATAAAAAATTATTGGTACCTTGGAGATGGTGTGTGTAAAATTTCAGCTCAATCGAATACCAACAAGTGGTCGGAAATTGGTTTGCTTTTGAATCGGACAACTTACATACATACATACGAACAGTACTCCTTATCTGCCTAGCCTTTTCCCAACTATTTTGGGGTCGGCTTTCAGTCTAACCGGATGCAGCTGAATACCAGTATTTTACATGGAGCGACTGCCTATCTGATTTTCACAACCCAGTTAGTACTGGGTAATACGATATCCCTTGGTAAGACTGGTTGTCAGACTTTTTTTTTGGTCCATTGACTACCTAAAGACTGTCAAAGATCTACAAATGACACCCGGAACCAACGGCTTAACGTGCTTTCCGAGGCACGGAGGAAACTCGGTATGTAATGGGTGGTCACCCATCCACAGACCAACCTAGGCAAGCACGGTATAACCTAAAGATCGACCCGAGCGGCTGTTATTATTTAGCCACGAGCTCCTCTACATACAAACAATACTATTTAAATGAAAGCTTGTAAAAAAATCAAGCTAAGCACGCCAGAGCGGCTAGTTAGTTATTTGTTATTATGGAAACATTTTTTAAATGTTCCAGTGACTGCAGCGCACAAAAAAAAGCTCCATCATCCGAATTTTGTAAAGAGCTTAATTAACTTTTGTCCAAAGCATAACAATAGCACTTGCAAATGCTACACCGTGCAGTCTCAACAATGTCAACAGTGGAAAAAAAAACAAACGGACAAAAAACAAAGCTCATTTCTACCACAATGACTTTATAGCCAGAAAAGCGCTTGAAAGCGAAACCATTTTTACTCTTAGCGAACCTCCACCCACCACCTCCACCTCTGATTTTTCGGATTCATGTGCGTATTGTTTAATCATCACTTGCTTCGGTGAGGGAAAACATCGTGAGGAAACCAGCATGCCTGAGAGATATTTCTTGACGGCATGTTAAGCCAAGTCAGAGGCCCATAGGTGGCATAAAAACTCTGACACCTGGTTAAGAACTAACCACACGATAAAGAAGAAGAAGACTCTTAGCGAGACGGGGATTCGTTCCCAGTTAAAAGCAATAGGATCTGTCTCTATTTTAAATAACTTTAATTGTCCTTCTGCTGCATGGCAACAGGCTCCACAGTCTTCCACAACTTACATGCGATTTGAAGATATACAGTACATCTGTTCACTCCCTTAGAAAATATAGCCTTTATGATGTTTTTTTTTATAAAAATTTTAGTACCAAAGTCAATGATCAAATCAAAGATGCGAAATAGGGAATGAAAGCTACACAAGATTTGTAAAATAAATAGTTAAAAAAGAACTGTTTTTGTTAAAACTGACCCGAAGACGTTTATTATTGACGATAATAATAAATATATAAGATCAATAATGTAATTGATTACCAAAATGGAAACGAATAATAGGCAACAAATAAGTAATATACATGTAAACTACAGACTGCCTCTTTGGTCTAGTAGTCACAAGCGCGACTGCTGAGCATGATGTCCTGGGTTCGATTCCGGGGTCTGGCAAAGTTTGATTGGGTTTTTCCATCAGGCATTTCTCAGAAGCCGCCACGGAGTCTGAATTTGTCCCCGGTTGATGGCAATAGGCTCGCCCCTTATTACTTGGGACTTAAACATAACTGACGAAATGTGGGTTTACTTTAAGGTACACCTCTGCCTAACGCTTCAGGCATTACAAGCGTGATGTTATGTTATGTAAACTACAGAACACTGCCGCCATCAATAAACTCTAGCTTAGTGTACAACTACTCAGATTATCTTGTAACACACAACACCAACTTTGTCGGATTGTCGGTAATCCGACACACAGTGAACGTGGAACACACTCGCGACATCACCGGCTTAGTCATGTTAGCTGACAAATTATATTGCTCTTTATGCATTGTGCCTTTTATTATACAGTTGGTACAATCCGAGTGTAAAATAATAACAGCCGCTCGGGTTGATCTTTAGGCTATGTTGGTCCGTGGATGGATGACCACCCATTACATATCGAGTTTCTTCCGTGCCTCGTCCAGTGTCCCGGCTGTCATTTGCTGATCTTGGACAGTCGTTACAGATACTGAGTTTCGGGAAGTCTGATAACTAGTCTCGGCTTACCAACGGGTATCGTAATACCCAATAATAACTGGTTTTTGGAGGTTAGATAGGCAGTCGCTCCATGTAAAACACTATCATTCCACCTCATCACATGTCCATACCACGATAACCGATTAACACACAACTTTTCAGTCACCGGCGCCACTTTCAGACTTCCTCTTATGAACCCATTCTTCACTTTATCCATTCGCGTTACACCACACGTACCCCTTAGCATTGGCATCCCAACCATATGCAATTGCCTTTCATTCATCCCTTTTGTGGCTCAACATTCTGATCCACACAAGACAGCAGGTCTAACATCAGGCCTTTTATAAATCTTCCCCTTAAGTTTAAGGGGAATGCGAGAGTCGCATATTGTTCCAGTGACCTGCTGCCATTTCATCCATCCAGTATTAATTATGTGCGATTACTCCGATCTACGAGTATTTCGCTAATAAGAACTAATACAACATTAGTTTTAGTATATGCGAAACCTGAAACACGTGTCTCTATTGTTAAGTAAAGAATCTATATACAAAATTTCAAAACTGTATCATGAAAAATCACAAAGTTATAAGCTTGTTCTGTTACCTGGTTATCCGCACAAAAACGTGGTCACCACGCGGTTCCACCGCGCGCACGCCTCCAGCGTCGTCTTATGCTCATTGATAATAATAATTTAGCAGTAGGTACCTAAATGATTGCGATAGGTACTTAGTGTCGCTCGGTGTCCAACTTGTAACCTTTTTTTAAATATTTTTGGGAAAAAATATAACATGGTTTAAAAATTATTGGAATCGATTCAGTTACTTATTCTGAACAAACCATATTCAGGTTTCTCATATACTAAAAATAATGTTGTGTAACTGAAAAATATAATCGAAAGAGAAGACATATTCGTAATAGTAAATTGATATGCTGCCAATACCTTTCTAATACGATCTTACAATATTTCGGCTTGTCAGCCTTTTATTTATTTAACACTATCAATGTCTACAATATTGAACACAAGACGTTTAATATCATGGACAATCTACGTCGTCTCGATTATGACGTCACAATCTTGTCTGATACAGAATGCCTATTAACTTAAATAAACCTGATATTAGCACGTAGACTTTTTACTTAGCAGCTGACCTTAATATCGGTACACAAGGGTAGGTTATGAAAGCTGAGCAAAAATTAAGCGATGAGCCAGAAAAAAGGTGCGTACCTAATTTAGGTAAATAGTTGGAGAATATTGTCTGCCAGTACATAGCCTTCTTCTTTTTGAGCTGAAAATGTATTTGTTTTGTAAAAGTATTCTGATTTAAAAGAGTGTCCATGGAGTTTCTTGCCCATTCTTCTCCATAGAGATCTACGTTAGGGAATGGGCAACTACAGTATTTTCACAGTTTTTGTGCCTTGTGACTGGGACTGTAGCTATATTTCATTTTTGTCTTTGTTTCGACAATTCAAAAGTGCCTGTAACTGGCTTCATCATCATCATCATCATCATTTCAGCCGAAAGACGTCCACTGCTGGACATGGGCCTCCCCCAAGTATCGCCTCAAGGACCGCATCCAGCGGATCCCTGCAACCTTCACCAGGTCATCGGTCCACCTACTGGGAGGTCTTCCAACGCAACGTCTTCCGGTTCGCGGTCGCCACTCAAGAACTTTTTGGCCCCATCGGCCATCCGTTCTGCGAGCAATGTGCCCTGCCCACTGCCACTTAAGTTTGGCTATTCTTCGGGCTACGTCGGTAACCTTGGTTCTCTTGCGGATGTCCTCATTTCTGATTTGATCACGCAAGGAAACTCCGAGCATAGCCCTCTCCATTGCCCTTTGGGTGACTTTAAGCCTTCTGATGAGGCCCATTGTGAGCGACCACGTTTCAGTCCCGTATGTAATCACTGGCAACACACACTGGTCATAGACTGGTACTTGAAATAAATGCTTTGATTTAGATTATTTTATTTTGTACCTTTAGGTATTATTATGCACGTCGGGTCAGGTCTACTTATAAGTCTACCCTACACCTACAGCGCGCTTCTACAGAGTCGTGATGTTTTGAGCTCGCAGCGAGGACGACAGGCGGTGTCTCATCGCATCGGAGTTGAGACGTCTCAGAACTATACCCGATCCATTGTGCCTAGTGGTTTTGTGTTAAATTTTAATTTCTAGTAATTTGTTAGTTTATTAAAAGCAGTGTATCGCACCCAGTGTGTTTTCGTTGTACGAAACCCATCTTCTGCCCACATGATTTCCGAGTCTAACGGAATAAATCCTGATAATCCGACATGCACATGTTTTTGGTTACTGGTAATAGAAATATAAGGGAGTAAGTGTTTGAAAATGAAATTATCCTTGCCAAAATAAAGTCGGCGTAGCAACACTACGTAGCCGCGTAGCAATATCCACGAAGTGCTACGTGCGAGGCAGTGCTAACTAACTTCAAATTGTTGACGATTTCCGAACTGCTAGTTGATTCGATTTATTTGAGTTATTTCAAACTCAAAGCATTTATTTCAATAAGACCGTTACAGGCACTTTTGAAGGTCAAAAACAAAAGGATGAAGCTACAGTCTAAGTCACAAGGCATAATAACTTGTGAAAGTACTGTAACTGTTATTCTTAGTGGACTCAAGCCTTTTCTTTCCTCAAAATGTCCACTAAATGCAAACAATAAATCATTAATCAATAAAAATGTATTGAAAATGTGAAATACAAGAATAAAATAAGTAATCTGTTAAAAACCAATATGAATGGAAGCATGAGGTCCTGGGTTCAATTCTCGAGTCGGTCAAATATTTATTGGATTTTTCAGTAGCAGCCACGCGGTCTGAATTTGTGCCCGGTAGATGGCAATAGGCTCGCCCCCTATTACATGGTACTTAAACATAACTGGTGTACTATTAGGTACACCTCGGGCATTACAGGCGCGATATTTCACGTTTAACTTTATTCCCGAATAAACTAAATACTTATCTATTCAATTTCAAAAATATCTTCCGATATTCGACATTATATGTCGAATTCTTAGCACACAGCATGCATAGGCATGACAAACACTGTGTTGTTTGGGCGACGCACCGCAAATTCCATTACGTGTTAAAAGCTCCCAAATTGAATTCGTAAGGCTCTGTATCTGTGTGATCGAACGTTCGTTGATAAGTCTGCCAACAATGTGCCTATACGTACAGACGCCATCACATCAAGCTTCCCGAAAATGTAAAATTTTCCAAATCAATCTTGAACCTAGTGCTTTAGCAATAAAGTTCAAAATCTATTAATGAAATTTGACAGATTGTAATACCTTGATGTGTTGACGTCTGTACATACGCTCGTCTATAGCCATCCACATAGTGTCACTTATACAGTAATGGCGCCTGAAAATTGATTTAACGTTAAATATACAGGATAGGCCAGCAACCGAGTTGTAGAGGAAGAAACTCCAAGTAATATACTGTATTCATCAGCATCCGAATGCACTGAAATTCGAACCCAACATAGTTTTGCAGATGGTTCACACTTGAGTACCTAAAGGATATAAAACAATGACGCCTGTAACCCAAATATACGCCTATAATAGTTAAGTACACCCACATTTCGCCAGTTAAGTTCAAGTCCCATGTAATAGAGGTCGAGCCTATTGCCATCAACCGGGCACAAATCCAGCCTCCGTGATTGATACTGTGAAGTTCCTGATGGAAAAAACCCAATTCTACTTTGCCCGACCTGGGGATCGAACCTCGGCCCTCATGCTCAGCAGCCGTGCTTGCGACCACTATACCAATGGGGCAGTATATTCAAAAAACCGGCCAAGTGCGACTCGTACTGACACGCACATAGGGTACCGTAGCACCAAACTATATAATAAAAATATTTTGAAGACTCATTCATAATGTTGTATTGTATTACATTCAACAGCAAAACTAAATTTGTTTTTCATAGTATGTTAATGAAAAACAAAATTACTGCTGCAGTTTGATGAAAAAGTCCCATATCTCAAAAACTAAACATCAAATCTTATTCAAACCAATTTTCGTTGAAAGTTTTTTTTTGCCGTAAGCCGAGATTGCATTCTTTAATCTCTAAATATGGAGTCAAAAATGCATAAAACGCTCTCGAATATGAGCGAATCATTAAAGGTCCTAATTAGAGTGACATTGTGTTCTCATTACTAGTTCTCCTACCAACCTCTTTAAACGAATTATTTCAAAATGAAAATCACAAATCTGCTTACAAGAGATTTGTGTTTGTAATTAATTAGTAAGTATACAATATTTCAGTCTGCTATTACGTGGAAAATCACGATGACAAAGGCGAATATTAACTTTGAGGTACCGCTTGCTAATTTAATGAACGTACAGCTTTTAATTAGTTCTCAAATCTTGTAGTACCTTAACATTATATTTCACGATTCGCAAAACATGTACACACACCTTGATGGAATTTATTCCCTAATCTTATAGCGTAGGTATATTATGTAACAATAATTCACAAAACATGTAGTCTCATTTGCTCTAGCCAGTCCGCGATGCTGAGCCCGAAGTTTTAACTCAGCTCCTAAATAATTATATCATTCAGTTCCAGCCTGTCCCTTTACTGCCCTCCCCAGCGACGCCCTAAGCCGAGGCTCGTATCCCACAGGGGGTGCCCGTAGCGTCATCATCATCATCATCATTTCAGCCGAAAGACGTTCACTGCTGGACATAGGCCTCCCCCATGTGTCGCCACATTGACCGGTCCCGTGCGTCTCGCATCCAGCGGATCCCTGCAACCTTTACCAGGTCATCGGTCCACCTAGTGGGAGGCCTTCCAACGCAACGTCTTCCAGTTCGCGGTCGCCACTCCAGAACTTTCCGGCCCCATCGGCCATCCGTTCTGCGAGCAATGTGCCCTGCCCACTGCCACTTAAGTTTGGCTATTCTTCGGGCTACGTCGGTAACCTTGGTTCTCTTACGGCCCATAGCGTGTAGTCGCTTATTTTGTAAGTTTTTTGTCGCCCCTGGCCTTACACTCAAGGCACCCTCAGGATAGTCCGGTTAAGCAGAAGCCAGCCTCATAGGTCAACGAGATGCCATTACGAAAAAAAAAACATGTACAGCAGTAGCGAAGGGTCAATTATTGAAAGAGGTAAGCCGGAGTACATATCTTTAATGTGATTATATTATTTGTCTATAGAATAATGACTGTGCCATTTTTCAAAGGGAATCCGGTAGGAATCGAGTGGTATGGAACCTTCGCCACTGATGTACAGTCGCCAGGAATAAAATGCACTTAGCATAATTCAAAAGCGAAAATAACGTTTCTACTTGGAGATGAGTCCTTTTTGTAATAGTGTAGCTTACAAAATACTATGTTCGTGAAAATGTTAATCGGTACAGTAGCAGAAAGTATTTTTTTTACACTACATGAGCTTGCGTTTGGCCGCAACTCGCAAAGCTTCAACCATATCACGGTGACTATTCGCCGCATCTCTGCTCGTCCGATGATAGAATGGGGACGGAGGAATTAGATAAGGTATGTAATTCCAAAGTACACTCCAAAATGCAACTGATAGGCCGGCAACTTGGCGGCGATGTTCCAGGCTTTGGTGCTTGGCTTTGATAGTGGAGTCGTTGTCAGTGAGCCTTTTGGCACGTCGCTCAATAGCTTCTAACGCTTGCAGCTGGTAGGTACTTGGCTGATCCATCCCGAAGGTGCGAACAGTACTCCATGAACTACAAGACACGCACTTTTAAACGTTTCTGCGTAAATACATTTCTTTGTTCGTAACCGTACACAGACCCTAATGACATTTCTGCTCAGGACTTTCACACGTGTCTCGAAGCATATAATATGCTCTCGCATGTAAAAGACTTATGTGACGACATATTAGCGGTGGTCGTAAAGGGAATTTCCATGAAATAAAACACCTACTGGGTCCTCCTGTAATTTTGCTCAATGTACTACCGAGCTCACTGAGGGTCGACTACTTTTCAACCACATTACTTAGGGTGTTACCACATCAACGTCGACTTATCTATTCTACCATCGATCAATCGAAGAATAGATAAGTCGACGTCGATCGACAGTTTCTACTACACCAAATGTTTTTGAGACTAGTTGATCGCAGTTGGCGGGCCAATTAAAATGTGTTGGCGAGCAGTTGACAGATTAGTTTATCTAAGCGATTCGAATAGTTACAAAATAAAGGCACCATCAATCATAAAGTATGCCAAACATCCTTTCTAACTGTTTTTGTTCAAATTTGTACCGATAAGCAGTGACCGCGAGCATAGACAAACTTTGTTAAAGGGTTCTAAACTCTATCACGAGTGGGCTGAGGTCAAAACAAAAGTTGTTACTTCGCACATCCTGTTACCTACGGTACTTGTATCAGGGCTGGCCAAATGAGTAAATGCAAAATATAGTCCTTCCATAGTTATGACACGTCTCATTTTGTGTCACTGTGATCCATATCCTTGTTGGAATAAGGTTCAAGTTTGTAAAATAACTGTAAAAGGACTGGTACCACTGAAATTAAATGATGTCGTCAATTTGAATCAAATTCGACACAGTGACAATACAACAGTCATTTTGTACGGTCTCATCAACCGTACATTTACTTTGCGAACGCAGCAACCTACTTGAATGTCGTGCGTCACAAATATTACGCTATAATTGTAACTTTTCGCGCAAGGCAGAGCGAGTCAGACAACAACTGTGGAACTAACCACTTGTCAAGAGAAAGAATCGCTACCTCTTCAACTTGTACCCTTGACATTTTAATATAACTTTAAATACAACGTGTGGTTCTTTCTGTGTGCTCCACAACTAAACCAACATCAACTAAGTGGTGCCTACAACCATTGGCTGCTACATTAAATGGCCCTTCGAGCCGGATATTTACTGTGAGTAGTGTCTCCACCTACGATAGCGAATCGGTCCAGCTGGTCTCCCACAAGCGGGTCGCCCCAGTTGAATTGAGAAGGCGCATAATATCGTACGTAGAGTGCGAAAGCAATAAATAGAAACAAACGACATTTTCAAGACGCTAAGGATTACGCAACTCGACTACAACTACGAGAACGGATCCGTTTCCGGAAACGTTTTAAATGAGTGGCCAATTGACAGTCCGCCAAAGAGGATCTCCTTACCTTCCTTACTTTTCCTTGATCTTATTTTATGGATGATGCAGTCCGTAAAATCATGAATATGTGACTCATAGAAGTGTTAATAAAGAAAGGAAAAACATACCAAATCACTAGCGTCAATTTAAGTTTCTGTGTTAGTAAGAATACGCGAAAATATGATGCTATTAAGACATTCAAATATTTACGAGCGATAGATGGGACAAGACGAAGAAAATCGTAATCCAATACTTGTTACTACACTAACAAATCGGTCTGTCTTGGTCGAGTGTCACGCCCGCTTGTCAGGTAGCATTCGTGTCAAAATCTAAAATGTTTGAGATCAAATTTTTTGTATTACTTTATTCCCAAAAAGTATCCGCTCTAATGAATAAATAATTGTTTTAAATCTCTTTGTATTTAGGTTAGATCAAAACAGAATAGACAGTGTAACAGCTGTGAAACTAATGGTGCTAGCATACCAGGTTAGCATACAAGATCTGGTAATGTCATTTTATATTTGTCGGATCCGGTCGTTGGTATGGACTTAAAATGAATTGAAAAGCGAGCCTGTGTGCAGTGGTGACCTTACGCGACCTACTTATCAGTCACAACACAACTTGCTTCTACAAAGCCCTGATGTCCAGCTCGAGGCGAGGGCGACAGTCAATGTCTGATCGCGGCGGAGTTGAGAAGTCTCGGAACTGTATCCGATTCATTGTGCCCCATGTTATTGTGTTAAGTTGTCTATCTCAAGTAATTCGTTAGTTTGCTAGAAACAGTGTATGGCACCCACTATATGTATGTCTATGTTTGCATTGCATGAAACCCATCGTCTGCCCACATGATGTACGAGCCTAACGGAGTAAATCCTGACATATCCGACATAATAAAAAAAAATTGTTTGACTTCATTGGGACAATAAGCTTTTAACGGTCTTCCCCATTCACTTCATCTACAGCAACCAGTTGGTAATTGCAAGTAGATTGCTGTTTAGTTCCGTTGTCTCATCTAGCGTCAGTATTATTTAAAAACGTCTTTGCCCCAACCCTACAAGCCGATATAATCGAGATACACAAACTAAACGGTAGCTAACTAGCCGCTATAGATAATAGGCACTGGCGTCGCCATTGCCACTTTGCACTCAAGGACAGGAGGAATCGCAGGCAGCCTGGCACAGTTTGCGATCGAACGCAGTTTGATAACACTGTTCTCTGAACTACGTGGTGATCTGACCTAGGATCTACAATGGAGTTGTTGGAGCTGTTACTAAATAATTAGATGGGTAAAAGCCAAAATTTTTAACGTGGGTTTTTGGGTTTAGCATGTCAATTATTATATCTATTTTATCAGATTGAATATCTTTATTATTTATAATATTCTTTATTATTTATAATATTTGTTTTTTTTTTTTTATTTCTTCTTAGTTGTACAATAAAGAGTATTCTGTAGTAGTATTGTGTAGTATGTCTGACTGACGAAATACTGGTATTCAGGTGCATCCGGTTAGACTGGAAGTCGACTCCAACATAGTTGGGAAAAGGCTAGACAGATGATGACGACAAAATATTGTTAGTCATGCGCGAGTTAAAATGATACATAATTATGTGAATAGTTGGTAGCCGAGTTTCAAGCCGCTTTAAAGAGCGAAGCAAGTAGAGAAGAGAGGTATCCACCACCTCATGACTTCGCGAAGCCTCAAGAACACCTGCCTCCCGGTCTTGAACTACAGTGGTTTATTTGGGAAGCACTGAATCGATTGCGTAACCAAGTAGGCCGCTGTAAATATAATCTGGCTGAATCGATTTCTCCATCACCAAGTGTGCAATAGGTATTGTTTTAATGTCACCCCAGTGTGGGAAAGAGACGGAGCTATGGAGAACGTCTAAAGACATCTCTTTCCCACTCTAGAGAGATTAAAAGAAGAAAGAAGATTAAGATTAAGGTTTGAAGTTTTTTGTTTTTTTTTTGTTGTTGTTTTTTTTTTTAGTCCACCTTCCGTTGACGATCTAAAGAACGCCACAATAAACAAACGTGTCCACTTACTGGACCCAATTAATATAATATTATGGATGAAAGACGTCAGTACTAGAAGAAGAAAAGACGCTGACTGTTTTTAATTACTAACTTTTCTCGCTAACCGCCTTCGGAAGGACAGGAACCTTATGACGATGCCTATGTTACATCGTGTAAGGGAAATGAGACGTCGGAGGAACAATGCTTCGGTGAAACAGGTATTTAGATTGTAAATGTCACAGGAAATGTATCGACGCACGTGCAGTCTTCAACTTAGCTCATTCCCTGCGAAGGGACGCTACGATCAAGATTATTTTGACGTTCTATCAGGCTATGATAGTGAAGGAAGGCAGACTGCACCGGTGTTTGCGTAGTTGGGCAGTATAATTTCACCCGTGTTAATTGCGCCACTGAGATTTGTCACCATAGCATTACCATACCCTAAACAAACATAAGTGGCAGTGGGCAGGGCACATTGCTTGCAGAACGGATGGCTGATGGGGCCGAAAAGTTCTGGAGTGGCGACCGCGAACCGGAAGACGTTGCGTTGGAAGGCCTCTCACTAGGTGGACCGATGACCTGGTGAAGGTTGCAGGGATCCGCTGGATGCGAGTCGCACGGGACCGGTCAATGTGGCGATATTTGTGGGAGGCCTATGTCCAACAGTGGACGTCTCTCGGCTGAAATGATGATGATGATGATGAAACGAACATAATTATTTATGTAACCTTCCCTTACAATGACTTCAAAGCAGATAAAAAGGCTATTTTGGGACACTCGATGTGTTCCCGAGTGTTATTTATCTCCAAAATAGTTTTCTTACCCGTTTTAAGGGTTCGTAGCCAACAAGGAAAAGAACCCTTATAGTTTCGCCATGTCCGTCTGTCTGTCCGCTGCTTGCCTCAAAGACTCTTAGTAATAGAATGCTGTAATTTGGCATGAATATACAGATTAGTTACACCGACAAAGCGGTTTACTAAAATCCCGAAAAGTATTTTTTTAGGGAATCTCCTGTACCTACACGTAAAGTGGCAATATTTTTTTCTCGCGTACCCCAATATGTGGTATGTAGACTCAAGTTCCCTCCCCCCCCCCCTCTATCCTATCACAGCTAAGTAGGCTTTACAAGTTTAAGAGTAATACCAACTTATAAAATGTACTTGGATAACATATTTTCTAAAGAAAAAACCTGTGAAGTTCAAAATCCTGTGCTGTGAGGTTTTTGAACTGCAAATGTAAGTTTGTTTTTTATTATTACAATAAAATCATCGTTCGGAGGCAAGGCCGCATATTTTGATGGGCAACTACGGAACACACATTGTGCGTGGCCCGACAAGCACCTGGCCGGTTTTTTTTAAAATAATTTTGAGTACAAAGTATACCTAGGTTTTTAACAGGGTATAACTGAGACAGCTAAAATGGCGTTGGACGGGACATGTTAAGAGAAAGTAAAGAGAAATGGACTAAGTTATTAACAGAATGGTATCCAAGAGATAGCAAAAGAAAAAGAGGCAGACAAATCAAAATATGGGAAGATGACCTCAAGAAAATAGCTAGTCCGGTATGGCCCCGTTTAGCAAGAGACAGGAATACGTGGAAATCTTTGTCGACAGACAAGCTGTTCCACAAAAATATCCAGTTGCCGATCATTCAAATACAAGTTAGATTAAATCAATTTTGTAGTTAGTTTTTAGTAAGTAGGCATTTATTAATTGTAAGGAAGGAAACAGCAATACAGCTATTTTATTTTAATTTTATTTTTATAATAACGGCGACAGGACACCGGGAAACTTTCTTAAAAAAATTGCATACCTACTTATAAAGAGAAATTAAAAATGCGCCTGACTCAGTTAAACAGTTAATACAATTTAAAAAAACGTTTTATTAAAAAGAAACCGATTTATTTTTAAAGCAACCCACAAAAAACTGAGGTGCCAGCTTTTTAAAATCCATTTTCAAAAAAAGTCGGGTCGAGGTTCAGCCTGCTTACTATTTTTTATTCTAATATCTAACGAACAAAATTGGCTGTCTGGGAGCCTACTAGATTTTCTTAATTAATGAAGAAACCGCAATTTGAACAGGGCAAAACTAAATTTAATCTTGGCCTACATAGTTGAACGTCCAGCGTCCACGTTTGAATCTGTGTTATACAGGGCCCGCCCAAACCGTGTTGGCACCTCGTAATGTAAGCTAATGAATCCATGTGCCTCGCTCAACTTGCAAATTGCCGAACTCCCGATTAATTAAGACCCTAGGTGCTTCTTTAATCTTTTAGTGTCCTCGAAGAAAACTACAATAACGTTCTCTTTTTTTTCGGATGGTAAATCAACAAATGGCGGAGCGGAAGGGAGTGTCAGACTTGTACTGACTAAAACCCATCCATGTTCCTTCTTTGCCCTTTGTGTTCCAGGGCCACGATATCTCTTTCGAACAGTCCCGCAGCCCACAATAACGCTCTTAAGATAATAAACGGCGCCACGTGTCTTTCGTATCATGATTGAATTATATTATTAAAAGCAGAGTGCAACACGAATCGATTGTAAATTAACACGAGCGAAGCCGCGGTCAAAAGCTATAATTTTACCAAGTATTTTTGAAAGCTTAGTGGTTTGATTCATGCTTGGGAACCATCGTATTGTAATTAAATTTTATGTGACTGACAGTGACGACTGCCATAAATACGACATGTAAATCGGCTGTCCTCCGTGTTCACTTGTAAAAACATAATTTGACTGTACTCAAAAATCGTTACATGTGCTGTCACCCTCACTAGGATTTCTCGAAAAAGTGTTAATACTGATAACAGTGAGCGATACAATACGACAAAACAATAACCGCCGATAGGCACATCTAAGGATTTAAATAATTGTCTGCAGTAGCCTGCAGCAAATAATAATCTTTATATCAATATACAGAGTTCATCGGCTACAAAGCGGCATCAGTGCATTTTTCAAATTGTTTTATTTAAGTATTAATTATCGCAAGAGAACCAAGGTACGTACGTAGCTCGAAGAATAGCCGGAAGACGTTGCGTTGGAAGGCCTCCCACTAGGTGGAGCCCTGTGGATGACCTGGTGAAGGTTGCGGGGATCCGCTGGATGCGACCGGTCAATGTGGCGACACTTGGGGGAGGCCTATGTCCAGCAGTGGACGTCTTTCGGCTCAAATGATGATGATGATGATGACGAAGATTATTTACTAGTATACAGGGTGTAAACAGACCCATCACATAGCCGTCAACCAAGCATTCTGTACATCAAACTAAGTAACTTTGCGCAAAAATTATTGCTGGGAATCGACTTTATTTTGGGTGAAAATCACGTTTTAAGGTAGGACTCGATTAAAAGCACTCAAAGCATTGTGCTGATGGATGGATTGAATAGTACGGGGGTCGTGGAGGTTTGTAAAGTAAAAATCTTACATTAAAAACATGTATTTAAAAAAAAAAACTTGTGAAAAAGTTGGAACTTTGACTCCCAATATTTCCGTAACTCCCAGGTATGGTCTAGAACAAAAAAATTATCGCAAAGACGGGGAGAACAAGTGCCTTTCATATATGTTAAGGGTCTATTTACACCCTTTATGAAACAAATTCAATTAAAATATGCACAGTTTAGTTATAGGGTCCACCCCTATAAAGATAACTTGTATCTACATTGTATACCAATATTGGTTTAAACGTGACCAAAATAAATATTGAAAGGCCGGTAACAAGGAAACGCTTGATATTTCTGAATTCATTTTAGATAAATTACAAAAGGGTTACTTAAATAGATGAGATTATAATTTTATTTGGCATAAAATCAAATTATCGGTCGGTCTGGTCGGTATTATTTTCGAAAAGAAAAATAATTAATTCAACTCACAGAAAAAAAAAACAATAAATACCCTGAACCTAATCCTTTCTAAATTTATCTGGACATCCACAATTTCGGAAGGAAAACGACTTATTATTGATAAAAGCCTGAAATCACCAAACTGCCTTGAGGAAGCGTGGTGATCAGTGCACATGCCTGCTGAGACGATCACACAGATTAGTGCCTGAGATGGTTTTTTTATTTGTGGAAAGAACTACTTTATTGAATGAACCTGTCCAGTCAGCGCACGCAATGGAATGGAGAATCAGTTTGTTGCACTTAAGTCATTTTTATCCATGTTGTGGATTGAATCCTTTTCGCTTAACTACGTCCACGTGACCAACATAGACCTAAAGGAGCTAAAAATAGGCTTACTTGACTACCAAATATAAACACAACAATGTTCAAACAATAATAACACAGTTTATCAACCCAATAATAATAAATAAATAAAAAACTACGAACACGTTATTACCTTTTCTTCGTAGTACTCCAAAACTTTCCTCCTAAAATTTTCCCACTTAAAGTTGTGAACTAATAATTCGTTTTCCAGACTTAAGTTAGTTGTCAGTTGTCAGCTAGTGATAAAACTTCGTAACAATATAAAACGTGCTAACTCCCTAAGGGCTGGCACTGTTAACAAGTTGCCGACACAAATATTTAACGAAACGAATACAAACTGAGGGAGTTGGGAGTAAGATTTGGAGCATTTGATTTGGGATTAGTTAAATGACTAAAGGAAAAGGAGGTTTTTCCTCTACAGTGGGACAAAACAGGCTAAAATTACTTACATAATTTCTCGTTTTTTAGGGTTCCGTTTCCAAAAGGCAAAAAAACGGAAACCTTATAGCCTGTGTCCTGTTCGTCTGTCTGCCCGTCACAACCATTTTACTCCGAGATTGTTGGCACCGCATAGTTAAGAGAAGAGCAGGTTAATAAATTCTGCGAATACTTATTGGAAAAATATCGGTAAATACATTTCGCTAGTTATGAAAGAGATTTGCTCCAGTATTTTATTAATAAACCATTGAATATTGCACCGCTCAATAGTGTTATGCTTCCAGAATATTATGTTAAAGCATTCCACATTAAATACTTGTATGTATTAAACAAAAGAATATTATTAGCTTTAAGGAGTCTGCCCACTAAACCGTACCATACCATGACCGTGCTATGAACGTGTCAGACACGGAAAAAAATATGACACAGACTACTATGCCCACTAGAACGTATCAACAACGTATCATACCCGTTTAAACGGTCATCATTCGCGGTTAAACCCTATATTCTTTGCATTGAAAGTATGAGATCATGCCCACTAGAACGTTCCGTCACCATCGCGTGCCATGCACGGATCGTCAACATTTTCGGCGAGAACATTTTATCTGCATGGGCATAGACTTATAGACTAAAACTTAAGTATGCTGAGGGTCTTAACAAGTGACAATCACTTTTAAACCGTTTGGTATATCTTTTGACGTAGTATTTATTTTTATCGGTACATTATGGTATTCTATAACATCTTTCCCTTAACTATCATTGGTATCGTTGATAGAATGCTACTGTCTTGGCCTTCTGCTCGTTTTTCAAAGGAATTTGAATTTAATGGCCGGCCTACGAGTAACTTCGGCCATTTTTTTTTTTTTTCAAAGTTGCGGCCACACATATAACCTATATTAACCGATACCAGCTAGATCGAATAATATAGGTGTTAGGTATGTGTAGCAGCAACTTTGAAAAAAAATTTCGGACGTTAGGCCGGCCAGGCTTCATACAAAAATATTCCAAGCCCTTTCTGCACAAATCTACAAAAATAAAACATAAAAAGTAACTACTTTTATAAGTCCACATTTCACACTTCAGCTGCACCGATTTCGATGAATAACACCCATAAACATCACCCATAAACATACAATAACACCCATAAACATATACTTTTAAATTAAGAATCCTTTGTTACTCTCGAAACTTTGACATTTCTCCGAAAACCATTGACGTTATCACAGCTTCCGTTATGTCACAAAACTCCATTTGAACTTGGAACATCGAGTGGCAGTTTATTAAAATGTCATCTTCGATTCAAAGTTTTAACGGTTTGTTAAACATTTCATGACTTCCTGATAAAAATATTTCAAAGCGAAAACGAAAACTAAACCAATTTATTTACCCGTTCGGCCTAAGGGGTCGTCCATTAATCACGTGAGGCTCGAAAGGGGGGGAGGGAAAAATCACGATTATATCACTAGAGGGAGGGGGGGGCGGTGTAGTGAGATATCACGTGTATTTATGTTTTCTTTGATCGCGCGATTTTAAACCGAAAACCGGTGTGTGACCATTTTTTTTTTTTTTTTTTCGTTTGGGAAATCATTAAATGACCCCCCCACTCTGGGTGGAGCGGAGGGGAGTGTCAGACTTGTACTGACTAAAACCCATCCATGTTATTTCTTTGCCCTTTGTGTTCCAGGGCCACGGTATCTCTCCGTCTACACGGCCTGTCGTCATAAGACGGCCGGACGGCGAGCTAGTCCATAACTCGCCGTCCACAGGCCCGCGCCTACGGTGGCCGGGAGACACCACGTGACCACCAACGCCCAGGGCGTCTCCCGCGGCGGCTGGGACGTGAGGTTCTTTCCCTCTCACGTCCCGCCACCTCCTTCACTAGCATGACTGCTTCGCAGAAGGAGGTGACGGCTTCCCATTCCCTCTCGCTCCGGACCAGGGCTGGACGCAAGAGATCGCGGCCGCCAATCGCCGCTACGAGGACACGGCTTTGTTCCGCCCAAGCGGGGCAGACCTCCACGGTGTGCTCCACCGTGTCCTCCGGACAATCCTCGCAGTGCGGTGTGTGACCTTGACATTTTTATCACGGTGCTTAATTTTCCAGAATTAAATTAGATTATAACTGTTCTGTAATTAAAGATAATATTCTGAATTTTTTAAGATACTTTGTACCAAAAAAATACACGTAATTTTGGGTATCGGGGGAGGGGTAGTCTAAAACCTCACCACGTATCACCATGGGGGTGATGTTTTTTAGCAACTTTTTGACGCTTTTTAACTTTTTGTTAAAAATTTGCTAAAAAACATCACGTGATTAATGAATGACCGGGTTAAAGAGAGGTCAACATCCCAAAACAGACACATATCGAAGGCCTATTTAATAAAATCTAGCGACTACTCTATTACAGTCTTTTTAACCGACATCTCAACTAAAAAGGGTGATTAATTTTTTTGACAAATAAGCATTGTCAGATACATAGCTTTTTCAAACAACTATTTGACGAAAATTCGAAGATTCTGGGGAAAATATTTTCTTCTTAAATGGATACTTTACGGTAAGAAAGTGATATTTTCCTTTACAACTCAAGTAACACTACTAACTAAAACAGAGTTTATGAATAAAAGTGTATTTGCAATGGCACCCAGATTGTACAATAAAATAACCAAAAACAAATTAAAGAGTTTAAAAGCCTCAATGAAGCTAAAAACAGACTTTCACAATTATTTTTAGACAAAGTATATTACTCTGTTAGCGAATTTCTAAATGACAAACTGATATAATATTGACATTTTATTTATTAATTCTATTTGCTTACACATTTACATTATTACTTATATTGACATAACTCTGACATTTGATTCATGTAATTTTAATATAGACATAGATGACATAAAGTTATGTAATGTTATCGTTTGTTGTTTAAGTTGTGTTATTTGATGATATTATTTTATTAATGAATTAAATTGCATTGTTTTTTATTGACTTTTTTATTTATATTCAGAAGCAATTTAATTGTATGTACCTAATTGCAGAAACATTTTGTATGCCTAACGGCGGGACATAGATAGTTTCTGAATTTTATATTTATTATACCACCGACTGTTTACTTATGTTCACAAAATAAATGAATTTGAATTTGAACACATTTCTGTGACCTCATCTTGACATAGTATGACAGTTACTCGGGATGGGTCATTAACTTCTATTTGTTCACGATTAACGGACCCAAACGTCCACATTCTCATATGCCGTTACATTTGCATAATGTGGCACTAAGGTCTGATATATTTCTGAAGAATAACTTCAGAAAAAGGTGTAACACATACCTTTCTTCAACGAAAGAAAGTTGAGGGCAGGATGCACCTGGAACCCCGAATGGGGTCCAATTAAAACATAGACATCACAGACATCAGACATCATAGTCATCCTTTGTTCTATTCTATTTCTATTGTTCGCCCCGTATCACTCTCATAGATGCATGGTTATGTTCGATCACAAAGTTGTTGGCCTGTCACACAATATAGTTCTGGATTCACACTTCTATTACCTAACAGGCTACTGCTTCAAGAAATGGTATTCTACTTCACCAAAACAAAAACTACTGGTTGTTCATGTACTAGCCTAGTTTAGCTGTAAAATAGCAGAAGGTATCTGCCAGCAGAGCTCGACGGTAAAGGGCTGAGCTTTAGATAGCGAAAACGTAACGCCACGGGGCAATACTAGCCTTATAATGATTCACTGGAAGCGGCAACAAGAATAGTCATAAAAAGATTGGCGAACAGTGTTTAAAATGATATTGCTAATTTTTAATATTTTTATACGCAAACCCTGCGTAGAGAAATATAGCTGTTTTGAAATGGAAAGAAAAATTCTAGTGCGAGCAGGGTTTGGACCTGCGACCTTCCGATTCAGTACACCGGATGTCTTAACCAATTAGACCATCGCACCCTGCTCACAGCTCTCGAAATTTTCGTTCCATTAATAACGTCTTACGGTGACGTTAGCGCCATCTATTTAAGAAAGTATTCCCGGCTCGCACTAGAATTTTTCTTTCCATGTCAAAACAGCGATATTGCTAATGTTTTAAAAGCTAATCAAAAGTGTCGCATTGATCGCTAAAGAGTTGAACGGAATGAACTAAACATCAAATAAGTACATTAATGAGTACCTAAATATATAGGTAACTACTTAATTCACAAATCAATACTAACAATATGTGTTATGTTATGTTAATATAATAGAACTGAAGAGTATTGTTTATTTAAGTATGCTTTTCTCTGAAACCGGTTGGATTTGTAATTTTTTTTTTGCATTTGATAACCCAATTTTTATGGAAGGTTTTAGTCTATTTAACATCAGTCTACGATCCTAAAGAGCCGAGCAGCGGGGCACAGTTAGTAACAGAGAGAGAAGTACTGTCTGAAGTTTGTCGTTTTTCGTAAAGGGGCATTTCCGCCGATTAGGTATTTCCAATTTTTATCAAGTCATCTCCCGTAAATTCCGATACAGTCACTGCTAACAAACTACATCCTACACATTACGAAGCCACTGTACACTCTTCAATGGCTACCACTCTTACAATTTCCATCGTGTATACATCTATGATCACTGAGCATTCCAGACGGGCAGCTTCCTCCGTTACTATCACGAGCATCTCCGCGTGACACTATTCACTAAATGAATGCCTTTGCAAACTGACGACCATTCTCTGCCGATGCTGTTTTGAATGTGAATGCGTTTAGAAATGTTACTTATTCACTTTTGTTGTGGGGGAGGTGTTTGAGAGAGATTTGTTTGTGAAGTGGAATCTCATATATTATCTGTGTAGGTACAGAATTTTCATACAAATTGCCATAATGTGGAGTGGATATCACACTTATGAGCACGGATGTCCTGGATATCGCACCTTTAGGATGTGTCAAAAGTTTTAGTAACAGTAGAACCGTCTTTTTCATAAAGAGGTTAAAACTTCTTTCTATGGAAGCTAGCATAGTCAATCGATCAATCAATGAATCATTTATTTTGTTAAACATAGATACTGGTTACAGATAATATATTGTCTAAGATATGTTCACTATGTTTTGCCAATATATGGCGTACAAAATGGCGGATAACCACCATCACCACCAAAGTCACCTCGTCATCGTCTTAGTGCCCCACTGCTGGGCAAAGGCCTCACCTTTCTCCTTCTAAACCTTTCTTTTTTGTGTGATTTCTGGCCATGATAATCAGATGTCCTCCCTCAGGCGTCCAGTGAGTGACGACCTTCGCCTGTCTCTCCGGGTGCATTCGTGCGGCGTACCCGTTCAGCGTGCCCGTTTTGTCTCCAACATCAGATACTTGTGTTACGGAGCGCAGGATGGTGTTTCAGAGAGGCGATCTGTTCGCTTAACACCCACGCCGCTGGCAAATCTTGAATTTGGAAAAGATAAATAAAATAAATTAATGGCAGGACACTATGCCGCTTCGGATATATGCCCTTAAAACAAATGCTATTACCAATATACCTGCCAAATTGCGTACGAGGCTATACAACATTATTTTTAGTATATGCGAAACCTGAATATAGTTTGTTTAGAATAAGTAACTGAATCGATTCTAATAACTTTTAACCCATGTTATATTTTGTCAAAAAAATATTTAAAAAAAGTTACAAGTTGGATACCGAGCGACATTAAGTATCTATCGCAATCGTTTAGGTCCCTATTGCCAAATTATTATTATCAATGAGCTCAAGACGACGCTGGAGGCGGGTGCGCGGGTGCGCTGCGTGGTGACCACGTTTTTGAGCGGACAACCAGGTAACAAAACAAGCTTATAACTTTGTGATTTTTCATGATACAGTAAAGAAACATTCATGGTACAGTAAAGAATCTACATACAAAATTTTAAAAAAATTGTATATAGATTCTTTACATAAAAATACTAGACACGTGTTTCAGGTTTCGCATATACTAAAACTAATGTTGTATTGTATAGAGGTATGTTCCTATCTACATAGGATCGCTATGTTCTGCTGACAACGTTCGGATATGAAACTTCTCCCTGGTCCTGAAAAAAGCAATCACAAGCTTGGTTATGTATCATGAAAGTCTGGGGTTTGATTACCAATCATTGTAATTAGGATTTATGGTGACAGGATCAGCCCGTATCACATGAGGACTTAACTTACACGAACCGTGCCAATCAATGCAATGTAAATCTTATATTACAGAAGCATTGAGCATTGTGTCCATTGTCCAAAGCATGGTCATTGAAAAAGTTGCCAAGAATAATGAAACCGCGAAGAATACAATTCTTAAACACCCCGAAAAATCGTCCGAGCGACCACCTTGAACTTCGCAAATGAAACAAAGTGGGCCATTAAATTTAATATTCAAAGACTTACGGAAAACACGAAACATAAGAATAATGCGCCAAGTTGAATGTCCTTATTACAAACTTCCCTAATCTTTATTTAAGAAAAAGTGCCATAAAACTTGAGGAGAGTTCCATTGCGGTTCGATGAAAAGTTTCCTTGGTAAACTTCGACCATTTGTTTACAATAAATGTTTTAAAAGCTAAAGCGATATCTTGAATGGGCGCCTTCCTTGAAAGGTATAAATTGACGTCATTTGTTTCGATACAAAGTTCTATTTATTTTCGACAAAGTTTTATTTGTTGAATATAAAAATAGGACGGACTTTAAAAGAGCCTCATTAACGAGCATCGAAGATTTAATTTAAGCACCTTAAGTCGTTTAACAACTTTCAATAAATAATTATTGTCAATTTATTCGGACCGATTTCCTCTCTTGCAAAAGTGACGACATTTTCTCTTCACTTTTGGAAGTTACGTTATAATCTGGTACCAGGTCTTGCCAGCGACTTCTCCTGCATTTAGGTCAGAAGTTATCCCACGGATACGTAATACCTGGGATAAAATTGTATATTGTAATTGGCCATATTTCGTTTAAACTCATTGTCTGCTTTTTTTTTCCGGATGGGAAATCATCAAATGACCCCCCCCACTCTGGGCGGAGCGGAGGGGAGTGTCAGACTTGTACTGACTAAAACCCATCCATGTTCCTTCTTTGCCCTTTGTGTTCTAGGGCCACGGTATCTCTTTCGAACAGTCCCGCAGCACACTCATTGTCTGCTTAGCTGTAAGTTTTCCTAATTAAGAAATAAATAAATAAATAAAAAGTATCCTATGCCATAACCCAGGATATAGTCTCGCTGTGTGTCAAATCTATTCATCCGTTAACACGTGAAAAGGTAATCATTAAGGCCCGCTTGCACCACGAATCGCTAAACACGTTTAACGTAGAACGCATTTAAAACATCGCTCTGTTTCTATCAATCGTTTAAAGATGACAGAGACAGAATCGCTAGATGGCGCTTACAACGTAAACACTGGCTCCTGTCAACTCCTTTTTTCAAAAATTGATAAATAATAATAAACATTAAAACAGTGCAGTTAAAAGTGTTGTGAACAATTATAGTGAAAGAAAGTTTGCGTACAATCGTTATCTAAACAGAAACAACCCTGTGACAAAAGTTATTCGTGCTGTGATCATACTGCCTAAACTGGTCTCTTTGAACTGAACTTGTAACTGATGTTCTATTACTTCATTAAATAGTCATCATCAAATAGCAAGAATATCTCGTGAGTAATAACTTAGATCTATAATCAAGTGCTATAAAAAAGGAAAACTTTGATTTAACATTTAAAATAAAACCTGGTGGGTAATAGTGGAATTAAGGATTTGAATTGCATACCGTTACGCAGAATTATTCTCGAAAACAAAGAATTGTTCCTTAAAACTATTGTAGATAGCAGCACTTTCTATGTCAAAGATAAATGAACACCAATAACGACACCTATCGACGAGTAGCTGAATGTCTAAGCCATAAGTTCTAATCTGTAGCTGTCAGTTAGATGGCAGTACTTTATATGGGACATTAGATATAGGTGTCTGGCAGTGACACCTATCGGTGAATAGCAATAGCGGTAACACGATTATTTGACTGCTTAATCGATACTTCCTAAATCTCCCCACACCTACAAGAGGGCAGCACAGGCAAAGTAAACATGGATGAAAATATAACGTTCCGAGACCGAAAGCTATTCAAGACAAGCTCATTATGTGATATTACTGTAGAAAACTCGACCCTTTTTGATACGACCATGATGAGCTTGCCCAACACTTCTCTGAACTCTAGTCAGACTATTATAGATTTGCAGGAGAAAATCCAAAATTTGTCTAACGAACTACAAAGTGCGCATTTAGAAATAGACAACCTTACAGAAAATGTTCAACTGAAAACGGAAGTACAAAAATATATAAAAATAATAGATACGTATAAAGAAATATATGACGGTCCTGATAAAAGAAACCTAACACCAATATCAAGTAGCAAACGACGAATTAAGCGAAACAATATTGCAACGCCTAGAAGAGAAGCGGAGCAATTAATCACAACAACGCCACTTACAAAATATGACGAGCAAACTACCTGTAATAGGAATACACACTCAAGTACTTTAAATTGTGACATGGCACCAACCACAGTACCTATCCCAACTATAACTCACAAAGCCACCCAGACAAACAATCAATTGATCTACCATTCCCAGTCAGACATAATTACAGAAACTCCACAACAAAGCCACAATATAAGTAGGTCTACAACAACATGTCAAGGAGTAACTGATGGACCAAATGAAGGTGAATCAGAAAAACCTATTTCATTAACTTCCTGCTGTAAAACGCCAAATAAAGACAACAACACTTTGCCGACCATACGACCAAAGATATGCATAATCAGCAGCGAATCTTCAAACAGAATAAGTCCTATATTAGAAGAAACTAAACTACGAAAGTATAATATGTGCCACTATCGTAAACCCAAATGTGGAGTAAAGCATATTTTGGACAAAATTGATGCAAAAGTTCAAAACTTTACACATATGGACTACTGTATTGTTTACATTGGCGAGGAAGATTTTAGAGCAACACAAAACTATGTAGAACTAGTAATGTATATACGTGAAAAATTAATGGGACTATCCCATACTAATATTATTATTTGCCTACCTACATACAAATTTAAATTCAATAACTATGACCACACAAAACAATCAAACTATAGTAATACTCTGTATAACTGTCGTGTTGAAACTTTTAATAACCTTATGTTTATGGACGCCCAGACGCTTAACTACGCGTATGTATTAGACTCTAATTTTAATCTTTCTTATGACTATGATATGTACAATAAGCTTACTGGAGCAATTAACTATTATGGCATGGAGGTAGTTCTATCAGACTTACAAGACTTAGTAATGAAAATATTTAGTTTAAACACAAAAAATGATATGTTAACGTACTTACAACCACAACATCTACCAAACAACATATGTTTTTCAAGCAACAAGTTTTTTCTCGAATAATTATATAAATATACTACACCAAAATATAGCAGGACTTTTAAATAAATCTGATGCACTTTCTGTTTGTTTGGAGCAATTATTAAAATGTGAATTGAATATTGACGTCATCTGTGTATCAGAACACTTTATGATGTCAGGCTATGAACGTTATCTAACAGTTCCGAACTACTCATTAGCAACTACTTTCAGTAGAAATGACTCCAAAAGGGGTGGGTCATGTATTCTACTTAAAAATAAGCATGAATGGAAAGAAGTTCCTGAGATTCTTAATTTGTCCATTAGTCATGTAATAGAATGTTGTGCAATTGAGCTTGTAAAATATAAAACAATTATTGTGTGTGTATACAGAGTTCCAAATGGTAATAATTACAATATATTTTTTGATCGATTATGTATGATTATTAAAATCTCGAAAAATAAGAGCCTTGTAATATGTGGTGACTTCAATATAGACCTGCTAAAGAAATCGAATCAAACTTCTAAATTCAAAGAAATATGTGCAAGTAATAATATACAGCTTGCAATTCAGCAACCTACCAGACTTGCTAGCCAATCTTGCATAGATAACATTTTACACAATATCCAAGGATGCAAAACACATGTCGTGGAACTAGCTTTATCTGACCACACAGCCCAAATTTTGCAATATCCAGTAGAGAGAGTATACGATATTGATCATTGGTATGAGCTTAAACGTGACTACTCGGAAGACAACATCAAAAAATTTATTGAGAACTTAAGCCAACTAAGTTTTAAGGAAGTCTATGACTCTAATGATGTAAATGAGGGGTACAATGAATTCCACAGAAACCTTACTCTACTTTACAATTCATCCTACCCCCTCAAAAAAATTAAGATGTCAAAAACCAAAAAGCCAAAATGGATCTCGAAAGGCATTAAAACCTGCTGTATACGTAAAAGAGCTCTATTATGGAATTATAGGAAAAAACGGTCACTTGATAATAAATTAATATTTAAGCAATATGCCAAAAAAGTAAAAGCCATTATAAAGCTAACACAAAAAGCTCAAAATACATATGACATTAAAACCTCTAACAATAAATCTAAAACAGCCTGGAAAATAATAAATAAAAATAAATACAACCAACCTCGAGAATATATTCATAATATTAAAATTAATGACACTCTAATTTATGACCCAAATAATATAGCAACGCAATTTAATAATTATTTCATTGATCAGATACAACCTGAAGATTCCACACCTGCACATAAATGCCCTCCATCCGTCAACAACTCAATGTTTATGTCACCTACTGACCCTAATGAAATAAACAAGATCATCCTCTCATTAAAAAATACCTCGAGTGTAGGGTACGACGGATTTAATACTAATATTATAAAAAGAGTTGCTCATATAATCTCACCCGTACTATCACATCTAATAAACTTATCTATTCAAACAGGTATATTTCCAAAGTTACTTAAAACTGCAATAATTAAACCTATACATAAAAAAGGAGAGAAAGATAATATGAACAACTATCGCCCAATTGCATTGCTATCTATTTTTTCTAAGATTTTTGAAAGAGTTATCTATAACCGCGTATGCAACTACCTTGAGAATAATAATCTTTTTGCCAAAGAACAAATGGGTTTCAGAAAAAATAAATCAATTAACTTAGCAATATATCAATTTTGTAATCGGGTACTAATAAATATGGATAAGCGATCTCCAACGGTTGCCCTGTTCATGGACATGACAAAAGCCTTTGACCGCGTAAAAATTGAAATTCTTTTGGACAAACTATATGCAACTGGCCTTAGGGGTAATGTACATAAACTACTTAAATCATATTTAACTGACAGAATACAACTAACTGAGATAGCCAAAATCTGTCCTAAAACAAAAACCTTGACAACATACAAATCGGACATGAGATATGTTAAATATGGCGTGCCACAGGGCAGTGTGCTTGGAGCACCTATGTTCCTAATATATATTAATGACTTTCCAACTGTTACTAACAATCCTATGACTCTTTTTGCTGACGACAGTACTATCCTTTTTGACGCTTATAATAAGGATGACATTAATGACAAAATAAATTTGACTTTAAAAAATGTAATTGACTGGCTAACAAGAAACAATTTAAAAATTAATGTCAGTAAAACTAAAGCTATAAACTTTAGACAAAGACTTCCGCTAGAAAATTTAAACATAAATTATGATAACCAATCAATAGAAGTAGTAGAATCAACTAAGTTTCTAGGATTATATCTAGACAACAAAATGACATGGAAACAGCAAATAGAGTTCTTATGTAATAAACTAAATAGATATTCCTTTGCGCTGCGTAATCTCAGAAAAATCGTTGATATAACAACTGTAATGACAGCGTACCATGGTTATGTATCGTCTACTCTCAGATATGGAGTTATTTTTTGGGGAAACTCCACTGAATTGGAACGTGCGTTTAGAGCGCAAAAGAGATGCATTAGGGCTATATGCAACTTAATACAAACTGATTCATGCAAACCTTATTTTAGAAAACTAAAAATACTGACTCTGCCCTGTATCTATATATATGAAACTGCAGCATTTATTAAATCACACCCAGAATTATTTGAGTACCGTACAAGGCGTCGTCATGCAGACCAGCTGTGCGTTCTACATTCCAAAACAGCGCTCTTATACAAAAGTTTTGTTTGTATGGGACCAAAAATTTATAACAATATACCCCTAAACATCCGAAATATCAATCAGGTTAGGCTATTCAAGAAGAAACTACACTGTTTTCTCATAGATAAAGCATATTATACTTTAAGCGAATTTATGAATGATAAAGACAGACAAATGTAAAGTATAAATGTAAATGTAATGTAATGTAAAACTCACCATCATTGTATTTTAAATATGTATACCTAATAATCTAAATTCATTTTAATTTAATTTTAATCTTATGACTAATCTAATGCAATTGAAGAACTTTAACATAAGTGTAAGATTAACCAAATTTTGCATGCTTATATATAGGCTGAGTATGGTGAAACAACAAACAATGTAACATCTCCTGAAAAACCCATATTATGCAAATAAAATGATTTGATTTGATTTGATTTGATTTAAAAGAATGATGTTTCAAATAATATGATGTTTTAAATTTGATTGTATATCGTTTATGTTTGTGTTGTTATTGAATTTTTTGTGCCAAATAATGAGTTAATCAATTTGATTATTACATCATTATGATATTATGATTAGTATTGTATTGATTTAATTTTAATAGATTAGTTTGATGTTAAATTTAGATGTAATAGTATTGTGTGGTGTGATTTGTCCTTGATTATTTAATAACTAACATTATTTTAAGTGTACCTACCTACTAACAAAATTATGGATCGTTGTGTCTGAAGTAAATAAATTGAATTGAATTGAAATATGTTTATCGTTAAACGCGTTTAGCGATTCGTGGTGCAAACGGGCCTAAGTATGCATAAAGTAAACTCCAGTTCGTAAGGTTAAAAAAAAACTCTAAATGCTTAACTTTTCAGTGCTATTTCAAACCACCCCTACTAAAACATTTCGCTATGCTAAGGTTCCCGTTACCCTTTCCCTACAGAGCATAACTAAGTTGCGGTCGTATTGTATATTCGCCACAATGCAGCCGACTGAGCCGCCCACAGCGGTGCCAACGAACGTACATACCTATTGGCAGGGTTATGATGTTTCAATGTTCTGTGCGTATATGGTTACTGATTCCCAATTTGATATTTTCTGACGAAAAGCCGGACATCTTACTTTTGATCTTCTGCCTTGCATGTCCGATGGACAAAACATAACATAACATCACTCCTGTAATCCCCGAAGAATATGCAGTGGTGCACCCTATAGTGCACCCACATTTCGCCAGATATGTGTAAGTCCCATGTAATAGGGGGAGAGCATATTGCCATCCACCGGGCACAAATCGAGACTTCGTGGCCGCTACTGAGAAATTCCTGGAGGAAAAACCCAATAACACTTTGTCCGACCTAGGAATCGAACCCAGTACCTCATGCTCAGCAGTCGCGCTTGCGACCGCTAGACCAACGAGGCAGTCCGATTCCGTATCTGGATCCAATGGACTCTAACTATATCCAAGCAGTATGTAGCCATCCGCACGGCTCTTCGGACTTCGTTTAAATCCTGGAAAATGCGGGTGAGTTTTTTCATCCTATTTTTCAGTACCAATAATTTAACTATTTTATTTCCTAAAAGAATTTCTCTATGCCGGAAACTTCGGACATATCACCAAGGCACAAAAAAGTCGGATATGTTCGGACAAATTTGGACGGATGGTAACCCTAGCTTCAGGTATATGCGTGTCAATTCTGTGTGTATTTCTTGGTTACGTTAGTGTTGACATGCCTCAACTGTCCCGGGTTTCTGGAAACCTATTCAATTCAGAGGTACATTACATCAAAAATAGGTCCCTGTGTCGTGGGGGCCCGTCTCTTTCGTTGCAGAACAAAGAAATTTGCAAATATACATAAAAAAATTACCAAAAAACAGAAATATATAGAAATAATGTATCTGTATATACAACATTATTGTTAGTATATGCGAAAACTGAATATAGTTTGTTCAGAAAAAGTAACTGAATCGATTCCAATAATTTTTAAACCATGTTATATTTTTTCCCAAAAATATTTAAAAGAGTTAAAAGTTGGACACAGAGCGACTTTAAGTACCTATCGCAATAATTTAGGTACCTACTGCCAAATTATTATTATCAATGAGATCAAGACGACGCTGGAGGCGCGCGCTGCGTGGTGACCACATTTTTGTGCGGACAACAGAACAAGCTTATAACTTTGTGATTTTTCATGATACAGTTTTGAAATTTTGTACATAGATTCTTTACATAAAATACTAGACACGTGTTTCAGGTTTCACATATACTAAAACTAATGTTGTAGAATGGGCCCTTCTGCTAGGATACAGGCCTCTCTCTATGAGGGTATTTTTTCACAACGTCTTTTTATTTCAATCACAGTACACACTACCCCCAAAAAAAACAAACAACGGTCCCTTACCCTTCCGCTATACACCTCCAATTTTGCACCTTCAAAATATTCGCCGCTCACTCGTCTCTCGCTTTGGCGCCATATTTCATTTGCCAACAGAAAGATATTTGAAGGCTACTACACAACAACAAATGTACGGAATTATAGCCTGAGATATGAAACGTACGTGTGTTTTATATTTATACTAGCGACCCGCCCTGGCTTCGCACGGGTGTAATATATACGTATATAAACCTTCCTCTTGAATCACTCTATCTATTACTGAAAACTGTATCAAAATCCGTTGCGTAGTTTTAAAGATCTAAGCATACATAGGGACAGACAGCGGGAAGAGACTTTGTTTTATACTATGTAGTGGTCTACGCTACGGATCACTTTTCTTCGATTCAAGGCGTTGTTAACATGAGATATCAACCTAAGCGTTTAAAAATGCTCTTATGATTCAGAAGATATGTGTAGGGGTAGTGTAAGCATCATCAGCATAGATGTAATGTTTCCACTTTTAAGATACAGGCATCGTCTATGTTAGAAAGAATGTCTTGTGGGTTGGTGAGATAACACCATCTTCATCATAATCATCTGCCTAGCTTTTTTCCCAACTATGTTGGGACTGGCTTCCAGTCTAACCGGACGCAGCTGTATACCAGTATTTTACAAGGAGCGACTGCATTTCTGACCTCCACAGCGCAGTTAGTACAGGGTGATACGATTCCCCATGACAGGTGACACCATGCCTTCCAATTTGTCAGTTCTAGAACGATCGCATTAAAAGCTGGGCAACCTAAGGTTAGGTGCGTGGTATTTGGGCAAATTAACTCTGCAAATAATAAGTACGTAACTCGCTGATGAATCTCATAATTAATCCGTTGCTTAATAACTTGTTCTAATTAACTATTTGAAGATAAATTACTGTATCTAAGCACCTACATAGTTTAAAGCTAGACTACTTTGATTAAAATGTTGTTGATTTTCATTATGAATGTTTGTCTTGTGTGTGAGTATTTTGACATATGATTTCAGTAGCTAAGTTTCTAATATTTGTCTATATCTTAGACTATATTATATACATGTCGAAACCGGTCATTAGTACGGACATAAAATGAATTGGAAAGCGTGCCAGTGTGCAGTGGTGTCAACACACCGTGCTTGTACAGAGCCCTGATGTCCAACTCGAGGGAGGACGACAGTCAGTGTCTGATCGCGGCGGAGTTAAGATTCTTGGAACTGTACCCGATTCATTGTATTCTGATTAAAAAGAGTGTCCATGGAGTTTCTTGCCCGTTCTTCTCCATAGAGATCTACGTTAGGGAATGGGCAACTACAGTACTTTCACAGTTTTTGTGCCTTGTGACTGGGACTGTAGCTATTTTTTACTGTTGTCTTTGTTTCGACAATTCAAAAGTGCCTGTAACTGGCCTACTTGAAATAAATGCTTTGATTTTGATTGTGCCCCATGTTATTGTTAATTCGTTAATTTTGCTAGAAACAGTGTATCGCATCCAGTGTGTTTTCATAGCACGAAACCCATGGTCTACCCACATGATGTACAAGCCTGACGGAGTAAATCCTGACATATCCGACATACATATATAAACTTTTAAACTTATAATAAATAATAATAAAAAGGTAAAATCGTTTGTTTTTTTAATAGGTAATCTCTACAAGTACAGTCACGAGCACCAATTTCTATACACTTTCCTAAATTTTCGCGACAAATAACGATTGCAACTTGGAGATAGGATCTTTTTCATAAAAATATGAGTTCCAGAATACTATGTTCGTAACAATATGAAATTTTAATCAGAACAGTAGGAGAAAAACACTTTTAAAAGTTGTTAAGTGTTAACATATGTGCGCGTGACTGTACAAGTACTGATCCGTTCTTAACAAACATTTGACTATTAGTAAACTACACTATTTTATCTGTTCTCTTTACACCGAGAATGCAGCGCTTCATTACTCTTTGGCAGACTCCAAGGCGGAACTTGAAACAAGATCTCAACAGGAGGGGTGCCTAAGGATGGCCGCCGAGGCCAGCCTAGAAAGAGGTGGCAAGATGATCCAGACGAGCATCACGAAGGCTGGTTCCAGGTGGCACAGGAGAAGAGCATCTGAAAGGGTACGGGAGGCCTATGTCCAACAGCGGGATATACAGGGTGGAAACTCAGCGAGGCAGTAAGGGGAACTATCTTAACCGTTGCAGCCACACGAAAATGGTTTTAGGAGACTATCCCTAAATTGTTCGTGAAATTTTGATCCCCATTCAAAAACTTTAAAAAATATTTACAGTTAGGAAGAAAATGGCCATTTACACAATTATTTTTATTGATGCCTATCGATCCTGTTTCTAATACTGATCAAAAACTTCTATGGGACCACTCTGTATAAGGCTATATAAAAGGTGCTATTGTACCTACTTCTAAACATACTGTAAGTACTGTATGTACCCACAATTGATATCCGCGCACACAAAGTGAAAAGAAGAACCTCTAGTACCTCGGTAATAAGTTCGATTCAAATTCAACGGAGTCAACAAAAACCGATCCTTTCCTGGCCCACTTTTGCGATAACGTGGAGTTATCGACATTTATTGTCAATAAACTTAAGTTCGCACTTAAATCTTTGCTTACATCCCATAAAGGTAGTCTCGGTTGTCGTAAACTAAAGACAAGATAACCCCATAGACTGTTGTCGGCGCACACCATCGAATATTCAGTGGAAATTAACCACAATTTACCATCAAAACTGAGTTAATTTCTTTTCTTTTTAAAAAAAAAAAAGTTGCCCCGCACTAGAAAAAAAGAAAGAAAGAAAAAATATTTATTTGTCGCAGGGACATGACGTGCATCATACAAAATTACAAAAAATAAACAATAAACTATAAATTCAACAGGACGGAACAAAAAAAAAGAAAAAGTTAACAGCTTGCACGTCGTAACTGCGACAAGCAGGTTACCACTCAGCATGATGCTGTGCTATGGGGGCCCACAACACAGCGCTGGTTTTCGGTGGTTACCCGTGAAAAAACGTATCGTGGGTGCGTTTACAAACATTTAGACTCACATACACAAACAGCCAGACCCGGAACAACCACCTGTAGGCCATACAAATATTTATTCCGTGCGGGGATCGAACCCGCGACACGCAGCGCAGCAGTCAGTCGCTCAGCCACTACGACAACCGCCCCGTCGTTAATAGAACAGTGGTGGTCCCCTAGAAACAAACAATGGGTGTAAGAATTCGAAAGGCACTTGTTCTACCCGTCATTACAATTTTTTTTTTGTTCTGGACCATACCTGGGAACCTTCTACTTATTGGAGGTCAAAGTTCTAAATTATTCACAAGTTTTAAAAAAATACCAGTTTCTTTGGACCTTTACGAAGCCGTCAACCAAGCATTCTGTACACCAAACTAAGTAACATTACGCAAAAATTATTGTTGGATGACGAATTTTTTTGGGGTTCCGTACCCGAAGGGTAACCAACGGGACCCTATTACTAAGCCTCCGCCAGCCGTCCGTCTGCCGGGTTGTATCTCATGATCCGTAATAGGTAGACAGTTGAAATTTTCACAGAATAAGCAGTTAAGTCAATAAAATACCTGAGCCGGTTTTGATAAATCATGTCTAATTGTACTATAGACATCATGCCCTTTGCCTTAAAAAAAAAAAAAAAAAAATTGATACCCCATTTGGGTATATTTGAAAATATTCGATTTATCATCCCGCAAATCACATAAATGGCTACACCGATTTTGATTATTGTATATCCACTCTCTCACACACATTTTTCATATCCACTTTCATCCCCCATAACTAATAAATGGCTGCACAGAATGTGATAAAACGTATCTAAGAACCATCACCAAGAAACTAGCTTTCAAATGAAAAAAACTGCATCCAAATCGGTTCACTCGTTTAAGAGCTACGGTGCCAGAGACAGACATACACACACATTGCGGTCAAACTTATAACACCACTCTCTAAGCGTCGGGGGTTAAAAAATGAATATACATTAAAGGGGGCTCCCCTACTACGATGGTACTGAACCCTTCATGCGCGAGTTTGACTCGCACTTGGCCGATTTTTTTTAAATTACCGGTGAAAAAATAAAAAAAATCAGAATGTTGTTCAGAATAAGTATTACATAGTAACCGTCTGTGTTGGTGTCCCTTTCACCGTATATTTTACGGACACAAATATCAGACTAAGCCCCTAATCCAATCCGAATCGCATTTCTGCGTCTAAACTTACCTACCAACTTACGTAAGCAAGACTATCAGAGAGGACTGACGTTTTATTGCTTCTCAGACTGCAGGTGTAAAAGCAATCTGTGTTTATTAGCCAAATAGCCGGTAACAGTATTCGAACACAGTTTACCTAAGAACTTAAGATCTTGGATTACTTGATTCAATTAGAAGTCTGGCTTTGTGTGGGAAGATATTTACAGGCTTTGGTTCAATTAACAATATTGTCTTGAATCAGGCCACAGTCTGGAATAACCCCTGCTCGCCTCCAATTATTTTCCTTTACTGCTAATCAGGTTATTCAAACATACTTAACACGGCAAATAAACATTCGTTGCTTAACAATTTAATTCCCTGACAGTGATATAACTGGCTAAATACAACACTTAAATGTAGTTGGTACCTAGGTGCTTTGTGCATTATTTTGTTATCTATCTATCGCTCTGATATACTATGCTCTGAATTCAGTATATCATTCTAAGATGAATGGTACAGGAAATTATTTCAGGAATGTTATGGGTAAAATAATTTTGATTTGTTTTATTTCCTCATACGCAATGTATCGTTACAGTGGCAAAACGCACGTAGCGAACGGCAAGCGCAACGACGAATTCGACGAACTCTGTGCAGGAAGTAAACAGCTGATTTCACGCGTCGTTCGTTAGAGTATTTCAACACCCATTGTTGGATTTTTTATTTTAACCGTATTATTAACATAAATGGAGTGTTGCTTACAGGGAATGTATTTTTACATTGAAATAAAGGAATAGTAACTGAAAAAGTATATAATATTAAGTCTAGCGGTACCGAGCGCGGCTGCTGAGCATGAGGTCCTGGGTTCGATTCCCAAGTCGGGCAAAGTGTTATTGGGTTTTTCGATCAGAAATTTCTCAGTAGCAGCCACAGAGTCTAGATGTGTGCCTGGTTGATGGCAATAGGCTCGCCCCTATGACATGGGACTTAAACATAACTGGCGAAATGTGGCTGTACTACTGGCAGAGGTGTACCTAATACACCTCTGCCTAACCCTTCGGGGATTACAGGCGTGATGTTATGTTAAGTTATATTACTTTTCTAAATTATAATTACACACCGTTTGCACACAGCCAGTAGTGTATTTTAGAGGGAGAATTATGAATGAATAACCTCACAGGAACCTCGGAAGGATGTAAGTACAGATTAGGCTAGAAATTACTCCTAGTTCCCACATCTACCTAACTGTTTTAAGTGCTACTGGTTCAAGCCAACCTTACCTACATAGGCAGGCATTGGGTAGGCAGATGTGTTGGTAAAACGCTACACTACTACCACATTTCGCTATTCAAATCAAATCAAATATTTTATTTCAAACAAAAGTTCATATGGTAAAAGTACTTAAGTACTATGTTAGTACAATTTTACAATCCAAATTAATTCAGTTTAATATGATTTAATTTAATCTAATGTAATTTGGTGTATTATTATCTGCCTTTTCCCAACTATGTTGGGGTCGGCTTCCAGTCTAACCGGATGCAGCTGAATACCAGTATTTAACATGGAGCGACTGCCTACCTGACCTCCACAACCCAACACTGGATAATACGATACCCCTTGGTAAGACTGGTTGTCAGACTTTTTGGGCCACTGACTACCTGTAACGACTGTCAAGATCTACAAATGACAGCCGGGAACAACGTCTTAACGTGCTTTCCGAGGCACAGAGGAAACTCGGTTTGTAATGGGTAGTCACCCATCCACAGACTAACGTAGGCAAGCACGGCTTAACCTAAAAATCGATCCGAGCGGCTGCTATTATTTAGCCACGAGCTCCTCAACGTAATGTAACTTAATCTAAATTACACTCAAAAAAACTTAACTACTACAGAATGCATACATTTACATTCGTAAGTTTAATTCCCATAACCAGGGGTGAGTCGGTTGCTTTCAACCAGGTACAAATCCAGACACTGGCCTGCCACACTGCCAGCTGCTAAGATATGACTGATGGCAAAACCAATTAGGTACATCTTACCTACACTTTTCGTAACCTGGGTATACAACCCCGGACCTCACACTCAGCAGTCACGTCTATTGCCACTAAACCAATAAGGCAGTACCTAGTCGTCGGATTTAACTAACTTGAAATTACTCCTTATTCTAAACTAGGTAGGTACCTACAGTACAATATTTGACTAACCAAACGCTTCATATGAAAATAGTTGAGTAAACAGGAGCGAATATATAAACAGGGAGTAGGATATCCAGGCTCGCGCGCAAAGTTTCGGGACGAGCCATCAGTTGCCAGTTGAAAGCGGTCAGTCGCAAAATGATGGTTTGGGATTTGAGCTTTTAGGGACCTTTGCCTACAGACTTTTAAAAATGATTGGATTTCTCTCGACACTAAAATCCTACTTCCTACTAATATTACAAATGCGAAAGTTTGTGAGGATGGATGGATGTCTGTTAATTTTTCCCGCAAAACGGGGTGGGATGAAATTTAGCATACTGATAGCTTTATAACCTGGATTAACACATAGGATACTTTTATACCGGTAGTATGATCCCGTGGCACAATTATCGAACTCCACGCAGGTGAAGCCGCGGGCATAAGCTAGTACTACATAACTGTTTTGATATGGAAAGAAAAATTCGAGTGCGAGCAGGGTTTGAACCTGCGACCTACCGATTCTGTACACCGGACGTCTTAACCAATTGGACCATTGCACCCAGCTCACAGCTCTCGAAATTTTTCCTTCCAATAATAACGTTTTACACTGACGTTGGCGCCATCTATTTAAGAAAGTATTGAACTAACTAGTACCATACGCAGCGTTTGCGTAAAAAAAAAATATTTAAAAATTAGTACTACATAGTTGAGATCAGTGGTGGCCCGATGGTAACTGGCCCGACTTACAAGTACTTTACTTTCACTGGTCTCGCAATGCGGTGAAGGAAAAAAAACGTGTAGAAATCGACATATCCCAGAACCAAACATTATTAACACATGACACCCACCTAACTGGTCCTGCGTTTAGATAACAGCCCACTCCCTCTTTTAGAGACGAGGCCCGTGTCCCAGCAGTGGGAATATTATAGGCTGATTATAATCGGGTTAACACTGTTCTCGTCGACGTTTAAAAAATACACACCTAACTTTAAACTTAGACGTCGTGACACTTTCAACCAGCCATTTCGTAAAAAATGCCGAAAATCGAGTCTTGCATTTCGAATGAAATGAACTGAAAAGATTCAAAATGGCTATCGTCTTGATATTTCAAGATTGTCGCCTGTTCTAACCGTTTCAACTGAGATTTAGAATCATTGCCTACAGTCTAGACGAGGGCTTTGTTTTGCTGATATTAAGTAGGTAGGTACTACTTTGTAGACAAAAACTTGTAGGTAGCGCATCGAACTTTTGAAAATAATATCTGTCTACATAGTTATAGATGTGAATGTTCAAGTCTGCACTGAATGGGTATCTTCTTTACGAAGCAAGACTAACGACCGAGCACCTCGTTTTAGAACTTTGAACCCCGTTTTCATAAACACTAGGCGAAACCAAAATGAATGACTAAACAAAAGCGAGTTGTTAGATTTTCAATGCTAGACTCGGCACTGAGAATTCAAATTCCAATAGTCATAATAGGCATTTAATAAAATGCTGCTGCTAGGTAGTGAAAACGGACTAGGAAGTTTATTCCGCCATGTCTTCTTAACCGTTTGACCGCCCTAGTCACATATACGTGACAAGCAAGGGCGTTCCCTGTACGCCAAACGATACAAATATGTGACAAAATGGTAGGTGAAATTGTGGCTTAGCGTGGAGGGCACGCGCGTGCGTTTATGCTATGGCGGTCAAAAGGTTAAAGCCCTCGCTAAAACCGCGGTCGTTCTGGTGGATTGCCAGAAGTGAATGACGTTCAAAAACTGCCGATTCTCAGAGCAATTTGATGCACGGTTGGAGCAGTGGCCGAGTCATCGGCTGCAGCGCTGCGTGTCGCGGTTTCGTCTCGTTCGGAAATACTTGTATGGCCTGTAGGCCGTTGTTCCGGGTCTGGCTGTTTGTGTATGTGAGTTTAAATGTTTGTAAACGTACCCACGATACGGGAGTAATTCCTAGTGTGGGGCAACGTTAAAAAAAAAACTTGATTTAGAGATCTAGACACTATAAAAAAACACATTAGGTAGGTACTCACCCACTCCTTTATATGAAAAACATTCTTACATGCCACAGTCATTAGGTAGGTACGGAACCCACACGGTATACTCTCCGAGTCACCGCTCTCCAAAACATGAATAGCCGGCATCATTCTGAATGTTTAACTGAAAGTTGAGCGTTCATTAAAAAAATACCGGTCTCGTGCTGAATACGGGATGAATGGTTTCCAAGTAAAGACATATGATAACCGCCGCTTAAGACCCCACTTTACATATTAATGAGGATTTAAACTCTGCTGGGAACTACAAGTGGTCTTCAGAAAATATGGAGAAAAAGTTTTGTGAAGGCCACTGGCGTAAATAGGTTAACTGTCTTGGTTGTGATTGGTCGCATCAGTTTTTCACTAACATTAGGCGACGCTTAAAATAAATCAACACAACACGTAGTTAATCTATACTAATATTATAAAGCTGAAGAGTTTGTTTGTTAACTACTGGTTCTATTTGAAAAATTCTTTTAGTGTTGGATAGCCCATTAATCGAGGAAGGTTATAGGCTATAAAATTTCAACAGCAACAGGCAACAGCTAGTCCATAATAGGCTGTACTATCGAAACTATCGTTTTCCGTCTAGCCATCCGAAAAAACTGTAGTCATAAGTTCGTAACGGTCGTAGCACTATCATTTCCTCTACCCATAAACATAACATCACGAATGTAATCCCCGAAGGGTTAGGCAGAGGTGTACCTACCTAATAGTACACTCACATTTCTCCAATTATGTTTAAGTTTACAGTATTTTTCTCCGATGGCGCCAATTGAGAATATGAACCCAACTTCTGAATACATATTATTCTCTTCAAATAATCATTAAATATTCCGTCATTATTACTGTTCACTTTCGGATTATCACACACGATTAACGTTTATTTGGACAGCCATAACATAAAGCTCGGGTAATTTTCGCGGCCATTTGCTTGTGGAATAAATTCAGTCGATTTGGCGCGGCTATCGGAGACCCTCAGGCTACACATCGGCTAACAACCACTGCAAACAGCCCCCAAATTATTTATGGTCGCATTTTGTTTTATTTATTACTGAGGTTTGGGAGATGGGACGAAAAATTATAATGTGGACGTTGTTGTGTATCTAGGTGCATAACAGTTATTTATGCGTTTATTAGAAAAGGTCTTTTATGTATAGTAATATGTTAAGAACAATAACTAGCGAATGTAGGAGAAACTAGTGAGTAGAATCTGAAAAATATACTAAGATATTATATATATTTCCTCAGTAGGTTTTTATTTAATAATAATACATTTTGCAAATTGAGCTAGAATGTTGTTCAATATAATTGCTAGTCTCCAGACCAGAGGTATTCCCAAATCAAGTTGAAATTATGGTTACCCCGCTCGAACGTTGTATGAGAAAACATAATTTTTAAGATTACACGCGTTGTAAACCGTTCTGAGGGTAAAACGATATGTCATTCTAATGAGGTTAAAATGCCAAATAAATGGATGTTCACACCGAAATCCTAGCAATTATAGATAATGAGATATCAGCGTACAAAGTAACGTTTCGATCGCGCGGCCACGTACTTTTTGTTTTGGACTTATTTCGTCTGTTTAACAAAACTTTAGTAGTATTTAATGCTTTCGTTAGTTTTGACAAATTAAGACCTTTCTTCTTGTAACAGTTTTAATGTATGAAGTCTTAGGTTTAAAGAAATAATTAACAATAAAGAAACAACAAGTGGAGGATTGCGCGGCCATAACTTCCAAGGTGAATATTTCGTAAAATATTGATCCAGAGCTTATAATTCTTTTTTCGACAATTTTTGACAAATTCAGTCTTCAATTGACAAAAAGAATTAGATCTCTAACCCAAGTAGTTGCTGAGATATCCATGTTACGTTCGCGCGGCCAACTTAAAACCCTTATAACTTCATTATTTCTACTTTGACAAATTTTTGGTTTGTACCCTTCGATTTTGACAAATTTCGACAAATTTTTTGGCGAAGTTTTTTTCTGTTTTGATAACTTGGCGGAGCAATCGTAACGCACACGATCTTTGACAGTCGTTACAGCTAGTCACTGACCCGATACTCTGACAACCTGAGCCTTACCAAGGGGTATCGTATTACCAAGTAATAACTGGATTGTGAAGGTCAGTTAGGCAGTCGCATGTAAAATCCGGCCAGACTGGAAGCCGACCCCAACATAGTTCGAAAAAAGCTAGGCTGATGTTGACCTCAGTATCAGTAGACACTGTAGACAGGCAGAATGGTAGGTAGGTAGTAAGTAGATATTGCATAAAATGTTTTATTTGGTTTTAATATTAAGGGATTGGAAAAATAATAGTACCTATATCACAGTAATCACAACCAACATCTGGACACTAAACTTCATTACTTGTTTTAAGCCCAGTAATTTACTAATCCAGCGAACTCGACGAGTGTAAAGCTGAGCGCCATCTAGTGTTCCTTTTAGGAAGCAAAAGTTCCACGGTTCGAGTTTGGAACTTATAAAAGGGGTTTGAATAAATTAGCCAGCATACGGGCCCGTACCTTCGTTGACGGACTTAGGCAGTACTACCTGACCTACCAAACTTCCACCATTTTATTTTATTTTGAAAATAGCAGCCACGCCTATAACCACCAGCAAACCTATTTCAAATAAACCTCTATCGATTTATACAGGTTTTATGCTGAACTGCTAGGCACTTCAGGGGGTCTACTCTCAAAGTCCGTCACCAAAGGTACGAACATTTCCGAAAGTAGCTAAAAACTTCGAAATTAAGTAACCATACTCCTCATTATTTTCGGATTCATGAGAGTAGGGACAACAGACTGACAAATAGTGTTCTTTTTGTTTTTCGTTCGGGCTCCTAACCAGTCTTATGTCCATATGTGATACGGGGTAGACAAAACTCGTAGCTTCGGTTTTATCTACGGGTTAGGTTCTTAGAGAGTAAACCTCCTGGCTTCAAACAAAAATATTCCAACCGCTATCCTATTTCTTCATTAAGAAAGTTGTAATGAATGTTTTCACGTAGTAGGTACCTACATATTAGATGTGCAAAATATTGAAAGGAAACCACACTATTTATTCCCAAACTTTATTGAAAAAACCTATATTTTTATAATAATTACATAATTATTTATACATATACTTAGATCTTTCAAACGTTTACTTAACATAACGTTTTGCTTATCAACAGTCAATGAAAGGCGTTTTGGTTGTGGCATAATATTAGTTAGTTCTAACCTATTCAGTACTTCTTATGGCTGAGAAAGATGTTGATTTAAAACATTATAAGCTTTATAAGCCTTTTCGGAGGACATCTAGCTTAATTTTAAGGACAAATAATAATGTCTTTTATATTTAGCAAACATTCGTTTTTCTCCCCCACATTTTATGACTTCATTACGTTGCTATTAGCAAAAAATATACGATTTTTTTTCGCTACATAACAGTTAGTCCTACAGCAGCTAAAAAGGGTGATCTGTTCACACTAACATACAAAATCAATCATTTAATAATATTCCTACCTACTACTCAAACAAGATTATATACAAACGAACAACTTCACCACGAACAATCCTTTGCTTTAAATCAACACCTTATTGGCAACATTATGCATCAATTCAAACTAAAAAAAAAATTCGTGATTGAAAAATTGAGTTTTCTTCTCCTTTAAGATTGAACATTCTGAAAAGATATATCTTCATTGGAAGCGGATTATGATCACAGTACAATATTAGCAGTTTGACGAAGGCTCAACTTAGATACTTTAAAAAGTTACCTTACAGAATAATTACTGCACAATAGTCACTTAAAAAATTGTTGATGTTCTTTTTATAAGATTTTAGACATTATTATATCGTCATAGCTTATATTTTAGGTAGATAATTATATAATCTAAAATATAGACTAAATAACTCTTTATTTAAAAACATTTCAAAAGCCTTGTGATAGTGCTGCCATCTCACTTTAATGACATTAATTAAAAGAACTAAATGACCTTTTAGTTATTTCACCTCTAGCTTTGCAATGCTGTCAAAATCAAAGTGGTCTTTGTTACTGTTACCATAGGGTGTGATCTGTGATCCTAGATCCTAGTATTATAAAGTTGGTCTTGTCAGAAGTAAAATAAAGTTGATGCTGTAAAAAGGACTTTTGAAGCGTTTGTAAACAAAGGCGTTTAGATTGTAATCATTAACATAGAAAAATAAAAATTATAGTTGCTTAAGTTTACCACAGCTTATGTCAAACATATTTTTCTAGAAACCTAGCAACTAGATGTTATACATATATAGAAGTATAGGCTACAGTAATAAAATAATAACATTTAAATTTAAAATATCATAGTATAATATAAAAAAAATTATCTATAGCTGAAGCCGCGAGAAAGAGATAGAGCTATGGGGTTACTAGCGCCATCTCATTTTCACATTGGATGATAGATAACTTTATTTACGTCATCAAGCCCTGTGCCTTGATGCCTTAATTAAATAGTTTTTGGCAGAAGTCGCCCATAATGTCCTGTCAAACTTACACTTAAGGCTACTTTTGCCATAAACAATTTCGCTAAGATCATTTAAACAAGTACAGTCGCTAGCACATCAAGTTACCACAAACTGAAAAATTTCTCCAAATGATTTTAAACCATAAAATTTTGACGGTTATGTTCAAAATCGAATGAGAAAATTTAACAGTTTGCTGGCTAACCTAATGTGCTGGCTACTGTACCAACTTTAGAGGAAGGATTATTTAGCAATGGCACTGATGTATGACAAGTCTACATGACGTGATGTTTCTTTTCCTCAACCATGCTAACAATACAATACCTATTCTGAGATATAACGCTCTTTTAAATCAAAATATTACGTTCCCGCATTGAATAAATGGCTGTCGCATTTTTTATTTTACATTATTTTATATAAACTTAAAATATGATATGCTAATGAATAATTGAATAAAATAATTAATTTGGATTATACATACAATCATGACTTATATATTTTACGAAACACAATTTTTATTGTATAACTTTTCTTACATACAAAAAATGGGGATCAATGAGCCAATGAGGCGAATTTTGTGAGTTTCATTTTCATATCAATTGGTCTTGTTTATTACTTTTCTATTTAAAAGGCAAATTAAAAATAGACAGTTTCTTGAAGGTCTATCAATACCGTTACTGTAAAATGTTGATATATTATTGTAAAATAAACCAATATAATTTTTTTTTAAATAATAATTACGAAAATTTACAAAAATTTGAAACTAGCGTAATAATCACATAGGTAGTTTTTTTTTAATTAAATAATTAGATGGTTAGGTAATTGCATTTTATTTATGTTTATAAAGATTTTATCTTTTTTATGTATTAAAACGCTTTGAATTGCACATATTTTTATGGCAACACTGAATGTTTTAAACATGTTTTTCAAGAACAATTTTTATTAGTGCTGTTTGTATACTTTATCAGCTTTTAACAAAAAGTCAATAATTAACTAATGACTAACATAGTTAAGTTTCCATATCTCTGATATTACCTAAGTCGTGTATTGGTTAATTTAAACAGGTTTTTTCTAGAGATATTTGAAAATAGTAGTAAAATAGCAAAATAAAAATAAAAAAGAGACAGGGTGAAGGGGAGGGGGGAGGGAGGGATGGGCTTAGACTTTGATGTCTTGGTCACAGAGCATGGACACGCCTCAATGATCGCTGCTAGGGGGTGTATTCTCAACAATTTCTTTACAAACCAAGTGTGTTACCATTTACTTGCAATACAACATTGATGATGTATACAGAAACTGATGGCTTTGAAGGCAGTCCATGAAAGAAGTTGTGAGCTCAACGCACTATCAATGCCACAAATTTTATAAATACTGCTGTTTTTAGATGCAACCGTCTTGGCGATTCCATGCTCTCTGGTCTTGGTTAAAAAAGAATGTTAATAGTTTTCCTATGCACGAAGTAGGTGCCGAATGTATTTCATAGATTACAATTAATTTTAACAACTTTCCTGTCTAACTCATGATTCTCATTAATTATTTGATATATGTGTGTTTCGCAGACAGAAGTCGTTAACAACTTAACAAGTACTCCAAAAAAGATATTTTTTGTCACAAGAATCATTCTAACAAATATTTTAGTTCTTTATAATGAGATACATTGCTTATTACAGAAATATCTGTTTAATTACGGCCATGTGTTTTAATGCAGATGCATACAAAATAATTGGTATTGTTAAAATGTCAACTTTAGTACAGTAGACAATGCGTTGCTGGTAACACTTGACCTTGAACTGGCCAAGTATGCTATGGAGTTTCAATAGAATGCGAGGTCAGCTTACACTGGTTTTGATATCACTTATATGTAGCCTGCTGAACAAACTCCGTTCATTTTATTAGAAGAATATTTACAAGCCAAATATTACTTTGTACGGAAGTGCAACAGATTTTTTTTTTGTTTCCTTCCTAACTAGTTAAAATTAAAGTTCTTTACTACCTGCCGGTCATGAAACAAATTGAACTGTGCAAAATTAGTTTCAGAAATTATTTTATGTAAATGCATGTTTTTGTAACACTGGTTAATACACTTCACTGACCTTGAAGTGATGTAATAAATAATTGACCGACAGCGGGTTGCATAAGTGTAATGCAAAAATTAAAAACCGACTCTGCTTATGTTAAAACATAGCTTAGTATTCATTATTTTTTATATTTTATCCAAGAAAAGAAAGCTCCTCAAAACATTTTCTTTGTTTGCAGTCCTAAAGTGCACAAACAACTTAGTTAACATTAAACAGTAACCATTATTACATTCATAAACCTTTCAATATTTAACATTTCTTATCAAAACATTTAACAAGGCTCGTCACACCATCTATCCAAACAGGGCTCCGCAATTCGAACATCTTCTGTTTTTAAGAGCGAGACAACATAATATCCCCAGTGGGAAGAATAGTATGGCACATAGGATGCCAAGACATGTGAAGTCGTCTTCAAGAATGCCGACGCGACAGGCCGGGCAAGCACCCACGGCGATAATAGGGGGTGGTATTATAATGTTTGTGGCTCCATAGTTTGGCACAAAGCCTGTACCTGGTGATGGAACACCATACGGAGTGTACCCTGGAGGAGGAGGCGGGTACGGCGCACCCGGAGCACCCGCCGGCTGTTGCTGCGGCGTAGGAACTGTAATTGTCATATTTACCCATTACAAGACCATCTACGAATACGTGTTTACCAACCATTATCTAAAAAAACAACTTTAATCTCAAGTATTTACTATCCAATGAACATATCATTGGATAGTAAATACTTGAGATTTCTTTGGGTAATTAAACAAAAAAATGCTAAGTCGTAACATTACGCAGTTTAATCTAACAGCTTATCTTTATTGTGATTCATTTACACTAAGGTTTCTTTGAAAACAAACTTATTTGGGGATTACCTGGGAAAACTGTAGCCGAATATGGTGGTGGCTGCTCAGTAACTGTTGGTTTTTCCATATTGTTCACTGTTTGGCGCCTCAGGATTTCTTTTAGAACAATGTGTTGGAAGAAATTATTGCACAAAAAGTAACAATTGAGAAACTGAGTTCACAAAACCAGCTGTCAAAAATAATGTTGCCAGCACGTAGCACGATCACCGCATATCCCGTTATATTACTTTACTCTATGCCGCATATAGAATACTTATACCTGTATGACGACTTCTGTATCCGTCAAGGTGTTTCAATTCAACTCAAGAGTGTCATAGGACTCGGTTTCGCAATTCTTTTTGTATTCAGTCAGTGGGCGCCTCTTGAGATCCTACAATTTTCGATTAATTTAATTCTATCAAGTGTAGGTGGGCAAATATCTTTTTTTTTTAATACATTGCCATCCTAAAAATGTATTACAGAAATTTTGAGGTTTGGCAATGTCAAGACAAGACAAGAAAAGAAAATAAAGGCGGGATCGGAATCATCGGAATTTATTTATTTTAATTCCTCAGTCGTACCTTGCAAATTACAGAACCCATCTTTTCCAAAAAGTAATTAAGTACATAATATTTGCTAATAAAATTCCTTATGCACAGTTTATTGCAAGTCAGGTATCCTTTTTGTGCTGATAGTTACAATAGAAGACCTCTGGAAATAACCTCAAGTACTCCTAAGAAACATGATGAATCATTACATTTTATATTTATTTTCTCATCTACTTGTACCGTGTATGTACCGTCATTAAAAGGAAACCTTTTTCATATGTTGCATTGAATTGCATTCCAATTAATTTTACTCGGTTATAGGAAGGCTCGCCCCCTTTTTACATAGGACATTACCAGGGAAAGTGAATGTAGGTATACATCTGCTTAACCCTTCGGCAGCGTGATGACACGTTATGCCTTTAGGCTCGTAAAGGCACTTGTTCTCGTTGGCATGCCGCATGGCTGTGCCAACGAGAACAAGTGTGTAGCACGCCTTAGGGTCAGTTCAGACAAAACAGAAAAATGTGCGAGCCAATTACTGGCTGCATTGAAAATAGGGCTGTAGGTGCGCGATCGAGTCGCGTACACGAGGCAACGCTTGACGTCCGCATCGATATTCTTACAATTTTCTACTTTAAGTAATGGTAATACGGTCCTATTCTTAATGCAGCCAGTACTTTCCTCGCACATTTTTCCGTACTGTCTCAACTCACCGTTACCACAAATGTTTTAAAGAGAAGATCTATCTATAGCTATACATAGAATAAAATTGTAGCAGGCTAAAGTCTGTACATTGAAAATATTTATTAAAGCAACAGAAGCCAAAACAACAGTTATTCGAATTTTTGTCTGTCTGTCTTTCTGTCTGTATGTTTGTACGAGCATCACGAAAAAACTACTGTATGGATTTGAACGCAGTTTTCACCGCTCTACTGCTAGATGCGTAACTTAAAATATAGGTTACATTAGATATACTTTTGGACCCGATAGGTAGCGCTATGCAAAGCAAGGGCGGGTCGCCACTTCTAAATACAGGTAGGAAGGGGGAGAGGAAAATTAAAACAGACACAAGAATCTTTTGAACTTTCAATATATTCATAATATTTCACAAAACAATAACTAATAACGTCATCTAACTAAATCTAATGATCACTATAATATTTACAACATAACTTGTTCACATTTTTCAATCTATTTTATAAATTCATTATTCCTGCCGTATACCTAAAAGGCAAGAAGAATAGACAGTAATTATAATCTAAAACGGGAAGTAAATAAACAAAAATGACAAAATATACAATTATATCATAACTTAATAACATTATCGTTTTCATATTTACATACAAAAGTAAGATCTGGCAACATTCTGGAGAACTAGATTATTGCCACCGTAGGAAAAAGCGTCGCATCTGAAACGAATGGAGAGAAATTAGCCTTTTTTACATTTGTCCCTCAGATGCGCCCCTTTTTGTTACGACTGCAGAATAACTGTGTCAAAACTACGTCATGTTTAAAGTTTAAAATAGTCCTCTTTATCCTAGTCAAGTTCAACAACCGAGCTAATCATTGGCCCCAACAATACAAGTAAAATTCAATACCTAAGACTTATTTATGAGATATTGTTGAAACCAACGCATGCTCGCAAAATTTTTACTTTTGTTTATAAATACAAATAAAATAATAACACGATAGTAGTCAATTATCACAATAAAACAAATTTTGTTTACATGTACTGTACGTCAAAAACAACACATCTTTGAAAATCTTAAAACACATAACATACAAGTCATTTTATTAATCGCTTCGAATTGAAGTCAAAATAATATTATATTTATTTATATTTTCTTTATTTACGACAGAACTACAGTACTTTTTATGCCTTGTGACTGGGACTGTGGCTACATATAATTTTTGTCTTTGTTTCGACAGTTCAAAATTGCCTGTAACTGGCCTACTTGTAATAAATGCTTTGATTTTTTTTATTTTGAACTACAAATTCGCTTATTTTTTATTTTACACGCAACTATTCCTTTTTTGGTTACACATTGCAAAAAGATCTAAGCATGTGAAAAGATTTCGAATTTAATTTTCTTACCCTAAAACAACGTTTTATAAAAATAAATTACTACAACTTGGAATAAAGGATTGTTTCTTTTTTATAAATTAATGATTAAATGTTGTGGTAGTATGGCAACCCTGGCAATCTTGTCAATATTAAAAGAGGATACTTATTTGTCATGGAATGCGCTTACGAAGCATGAATATATTCCATATAATGGCCTGAATAAATGGTAAAAGCAAGATATTTGCATCCAAAGCTATGCATATTGTCTTGCATTGCATTCTTTACCGGTCTAATGAATTTAATAGAAATACACATTTCAATATTTAACTCGGAACGAGGAGCTCGTGGCATAATAATAACAGCCGCTCGGGTCGATCTTTAGGTTAAGCCGTGCTTACCTAGGTTGGTCTCTGGATGGGTGACCGCCCATTACATACCGAGTTTCCTCCGTGCCTCGGAAAGCACGTTAAGCCGTTGGTCCCGGCTGTAGATCTTTGACAGTCGTTACAGGTAGTCAGTGTCCCAAAAAGTCTGACAACCAGTCTTACCAAGGGGTATCGTATTACTTAGTACTAACTGGGTTGTGGAGGTCAGATAGGCAGTCGCTCCATGTAAAATACTGGTATTCATCTGCATCCGGTTAAACTGGAAGCCGACCCCAACATAGTTGGGAAAAGGCTAGGCAGATGATGAACTCGGAACGAGAAGTCACATAACATCTTTGACAAAGTTTTCATCATATTCATAGAAGATTGATTGATCAAAGATCCACCTTCCCTATTGAATTGTATCATGGGCTTATTACAAAGCCCAGCCTACCAACATGTCTTCTCGTCATGGTTTTGCATACGGTTATGTGTGAATAATCATGAAGCAATAGTTGCTGCTGAAATTTTTATACTCTGTCAAAAAAGGGTGTAAATAGACCCTTAACATAAACGAAATGCACTTGTTCCCCCCGTCACTGCGATCATTTTTTTGTTCTAGACCATACCTGGGAACCTTCTAGTTACGGAGATATTGGGGGTCAAAGTTTCAACTTTTTCACAAGTTTTTTTTTTTAAATACATGTTTTTAATGTAAGATTTTTACCTTTAACACCTCCACGACCTTCGTACTATTCAATCCATTCATCAGCACAATGCTATGAGTGCTTTCCATCGAGTCCTACCGTAAAACGTAAATTATCACCCCAAAAAAAAAAGTCGATTCCCAGCAATAATTCTTGCGTAAAGTTACTTAGTTTGATGTACAGAATGCTTGGTTGACGGATATGTGAAGGGTCTGTTTACACCCGGTATTTTGTCAAGAAACGTCCTCTTCTTCTTCTTCTTAGCGTGTCGATGGCAATTTAAATTGTGTCAGCCCAGAACTGAGCTACTAGTTTGGCGCTTTCGGTAGCGTCCATCAGTTTCTGAAGTGAACAAACAACGGGACACGCAGGACACGATATTAAGTGCACCACATCTACACTGCAGGGCAGAGTCATTAATGAATCAAAGTGAAGTGGGTGAGTGTGTTGTGTTATTGAAGGAACGTCCTAATGTCTTGAATATTTGCCTCAACTCTAATATAAAAAACAAAATACTACTGATGTTTTTAGACGTGGTTGTTTATCAGCATTTTTCTTGGGGTTCCATAGTTTAGAAGCGCATGGGCACCCAGCAACCAGACTGTTCGTCGCGGCGGTAATAGTGCGCGCGGTTGTCAGGGAACACTGTCACAGCTGGGAATGGGTGCTGCTGGATGAACTTCAGTGTTACACGGATCTGAAATATAAAGATAAATTTTACTGTAACCGCTTGCTAAAAGTACTTCGACTGTGTTTTAAGTGGAATTAAGGCCCGAGATCTATAAACGTTAATGACCAACTTAAGTGTGCAGTTCAAAGTGGCGCTGCTTGTCAAGAAAATTGCAGTCAAGTCAAATTTTAGTTTGACATAATATGTCAAACTAAAGTGTACTTTGGCTAAACGTTGGTCCTGTCACTGTCGCACAACTGACAATCTTCAAGTGCTAGATAAAGAAGGAGACATGTATTAGCAAAAGCACGTGCTAAGTTATGTGCGTTTATAGACATTAAGTCCGTAATTTAGGACGACGAAACAGTTAATTGCGCAATATTTTCACACCAGATTCGAACTTTAAGTATAAATCTTGACTATGAAACTGGTACTCTCATTGATCCTATATTTGAATCATGATTCATATTTCCACCTCCGAACATCGAGTAGCAGGTTCACTTACATTTGGTTATTGACTTTGCTGATAACGTTGTCAGCAAAATCAATATCAAAAAAAGTGAGATTCCGATGAGGTGACAGAGAGGCGGTGGCCTAAACAAATACAAACGACTCACAAAATACTTGGAAATCCCAAACGGTAGCGTCACCGGTTGATAACACGGACTCGTCAAGAGTTACCTATCTGCCCTTTAAACGTGACTAAACGTGATAACAGGTGTAGTGCCGTGAGGTGTTTTGACTCCCGGATGACGATTAAGTATTTTTTTAACATTTTTTTTTTTTCGTTTTAAGTAATATACCTTTTTTGTGGTAACATGTTTTGGGTGCATTTATGATCAGTAAATACAAATATATCTTTTCCTTCTAAGAAGAATCAAGCCTATGACTATCAATACAGAGTGGAAGGAGCACCGACGCCCAAAAGGTTGCCACGTACTTAATACATCATTCTGTAAAACTTCGATGTGGGTGCCCCCCCATCAAAATTTTGGAACGTTCTCGGTTCGCGCGATGCTCCAGCCACTGGTCTACGCATCGCAGTGGATCGTGTAAAAACGAATCATAGACGGATCGCATCATCTACCTCATTACCAGAGGTGTAAGGTTCAACTTACATTATGAACGAAGTGTGGTGGTTCGTTAGCAGGCGTGGTGCTAAGATGCTGCAGTATGAAGTCATCTGACTGCTCCAGCCACAGGTCCACGCCACGCAGTGGCTCGTAGTTGAATGGCCCGATGCGGAGCATGCCCACCGTGTTGTCGTATATGTCTAGCACCTGGATAGAAAATATTGAATTAGGTCGGTATACAAATACAGTTTTAAAACACTACCACTACGTGATTATCTTGGGGCCGCGATGTTGCTACGGACTTTATGATTAAAAAATGTGGCTTACAACGGAGCATAATTTCATCTGTAGTTGTCATAGATGGCGCTGTAGTACTTTTTTTAGTGTCGCTACACATCTATAACCACACCATCCTTTCGAAGGTAAATTTTTGCTTTTGCAGTATCTATAGTTTACGAAAGAAAATGAGAAATCTCCAATTATGTACTCCCACGCTAACAAGAGAATGCTACGTTGCTGTCCAACATCAAAACAACCTCAGGCTTCGGGCTTCACTTTTTTTTGCATTGGCCTTTCGCTTCAACGTTTCCTTCCATTCCTCACCCGTTCCGGTCTCTGAGTCGCCGATAACATTGATCTTAAAGTTGCCATCCTTACCTGTCCCGAATGTGGTCCACTAGTAATCGTCCGGGCTCCCCTCAGCGGCAACTCAGGCCCCTTGTCAGGGAATGTGGCAGGGAACAGGTCTCCAGCGCGGATGTCTACACCGACGCCCGTCACTAAAGGCGCGGCCGACCCACCGCTCAGTGCTGTGTTCAGCTCACAACAGCACGCTAGTGTGAGGTCGATCTCTACTGAGAGACGGTGGAATGATACTGGAAATTAAGGAAAAATATGTTTTAGCACATGGGACATAGCTCTCAGTACAGACAGGGCTGAAAAGTTCTGGAATGGCGACCGTGTTCGGGAAGCCGTTGAACCTCACTGGAGGTTTTAATATGGAGGAAGTTCCGAATCTGTTGTTAGCAATGCTTGGACACAAGCATCCTATTCAACGACCGATTCTGAGCTTTGCTTTGTAAAATCCGTTGTTTTTTACCGAAATGATGTTGATAATGTTTACTTATAATATTGACTGGTAATTAAGTAAAAACACTACATCACGCCTGTAATCCCCAAAGGGTTAGGCAGTACCTAATAGTTCACCCACATTTCGCCAGTTATGTTCTAAGTCACATTTAATAGCGGGCGATCCTATTACATACAAAGAAACTACTAATGGAAAAATCCAATAACACTTTACTCGACCCGGGAATCGAACCCAGGACCGCATGCTCGGCAGTCGCGCGACCACTAGACCAACAAAGTGGTAATTCAGTATTGTTTTCTTATTTGAAAATAACAGCAATAAAAATCTAACTATGTAATAAAAAAAATCAAACTGAGAAAGAACAACTGTTTTTAATTTAGTGATAACATAACTAGAGCGGTTTAATATTCAGATGGTCAGATTGTTTCGTCCGTTCGTCGTCTTTCTGCCCTTCATCATCATCATCATCATCCTGGCGCTTGCCTTGTTCTCTTCAAAATTATTTATAAAGTCGCACGCAATCTATCATAATTTTATGTAACTACCAAAAAAGCTCCAAATAATTGATACGGGACATACGACAACACAAACTGTCGAAGAAGAGTACTGTCAGCAATGAAATTACTCAAAAATCTACATATGTCCCAAAGTGAGTCACGAAAGATCGTCAGGTCCTCGGAACGCGCTACGCAACAATAGACGCTCCACCCACGCACATCTCGCTAATATTCCCGCGCTGGCAAGCTGACAAGAGTCCACCGGATGACCTCTGCGTCAATTCTAATTGTTTATTTCCGAGTAAGCATTGTTACAACATTGCCGGAACATTGATATTATGATATAAAAGAGACTTGGACCAGACAGAAGATGCTGCGGCAGACAACCAAGTAGCCAAACAAGGAAGCTGGGCAAGCATACAAGATGGAAGGAACACCAACGCACAAACGGTTACCAAGTATTCAATACGTCATTTTGAACCCCCCACATATAAGTTTTTCTCTTTTTTGCGTCAGATTCCCTTCCACTCTGTATATCGAAAGAGCTAGAATTCATGAAGAGGGACTCTCTTCATGAATTGCAACTCTTTCTTCTTTGTGCTTCAGTATTGGGATAAAACGGGCTGACATTAACCAGTATACTGTCCATCAGCCACGCGTTAGGGCCCGGCGAGGACACCACGGATCGACGACATACTGTTATAATTACACTGATACTCATAACCCTCAAATTGGAACACAGAAGAACTGCAGAAATAGGTATGGTAGTAGTATGGTATTTCATCGGACAAAATCCTCCACTAAGACATTTCATCATCTTCCTTTAAGCTTGGAATCAGTCAATGCTGGATTCAATCCTTTCGTTTCTGCCGTACTTCCCGGTTCGTCACTGACATCGTCTCATCGTTAGTCAAGACTGATGATATCTTCGACCCAACGGGCTTTCGGGTTTCTAAAACCTAACCTTGGCCACCATTTGATTAAAACCTTACACCTTTCCTACTACCAACAAAATCTTATAAAGGTTCAACTCACACATAATATTCGCGAACAGCTCATCAGAATAACGGTGCGGGTCTGTGAAACCACCTACAAGTTGTAACTCCAGCCTGCCCTCTGGGTATCCAACTGCCAGTTGTTGGACTCTTGATACCATTGCCGCTGATGCTTCTGCGGTGCCTGAGCCGTCTAAGTGAGCTAGAGCTACTGCGCCTGAACCTGGAACATGGAGGACAAATGAATGATGAAATATACAATTTCGACATTCGAATTTCTTTTAGAGCCAAATTTTATTATTTGCCATGATCTAAGATGAAGATAAAACTTTTTGTTCGGTGCTAAATGATGAGCTTCCCAGTTTAGCCATTTTTATAAGTAACGGTTAAGGAAATACATTTTTTTTTTGTCAAATTACCTGAATGCCTGACAACGACGATTATACATGATGTGGCGTCATCTGATCCAATGATGTTGACATTTTCTGAAAATAAGAACAAAAAGCTTCCATTAGCTAACAATAAGTTTTTTTTTTTCATAAAAACATCGATTTTACAAGTAGATTCTTCAAGAAATGTTAGCAGAGATCGTATACTGGTTTTTGTGTTAAACTTGATATCTGAAAATTAGAGAACCACAGCCAGCCTAGCCTTTTAAATTGAAGTCAATACTAACTGTCATGTGGAACTACAGCGGCTAGTTCTCGCTGTCCGACGTACAGGAGCCCCGGGGGAGGGACGACTCTCGCCGCCGCCGCCAACAGCTGCGCGGCCGCATCCCTATAGCCGGGGTGCGCGACCAACAGCGCACGCACCGACGTAGGACACTCGTCCGCGAGCACGCCGTTCAGCACCACCACCATGCTAACTCTGAGGACAAGTAGAGATGAATTTTAATAAAGGAAACGGATGAACAGCAGGTAATCTGTATTAGAATCATTTTACAGCACGTCAAACAAATTCTAATATAAATAGTAAACTGACTGACTGACTGGGTGATATATCAACACAGCCCAAACCGCTGGTCCTAGAGACATGAAACTTTGAGGGTGTGTTCTTTGTAAAGAGTAAGTATCCACAAAGAAAGGATTTTTGGGAATTCTACCCCTAAAGGGGTAAAATAGGGGATGTAAGTTTATATGAAATGTCCGTCAGTTTTGAAGTTAGTATCTTAAAATTTTGTGTTTAGGCTGACGATTAAAAACTAATTTATACGTGTCTCAGCGTTTTTCGTAATTGTACCCCCGAAGGGTTAAAAAACGGGATGAAGGTAAGTTACGATGTTTGTTCGTTCGCTAGTTTGCTAGTTCTAAATATTTTATTTCTCATAAAACTACATGGGAACGTATCAACGTTAGGAGTTAGGTGCAAGTTTCGAATTGGTCGTTTTCGTTTTTAATGACCACTTAACCAATACGTATAAGCTGCCTACTTAGGTAATTTACTGCTACGTCAACTCAAGATCAAAGTGATCACAGACATGCAGCTTGAATGTCCTCGTATCAGCCATTGGGCAAATAGAATCATAATTTGACTACTGCAGCGTCATTATTAGGGTGTGTTTTCGTTTAAATTACTTAGTTTTCATGATTATTATTTAAGCCGAAAGATTTCTGTCATTGGGCATAAGTCCTGTGCTTTTCGCGTTCGCCAAATTGGTAATATGGCATTCAAACTCAAAAAACATACTTAAAATTAAACACCAGCGCGTTTGTTAGGCGTTGTGCGGGGCTCTAGAGGTATGGTGTCCGATACGGACCATAGTCCCATGGAACAACAGTAATCATTCTGGCGTGGTCGCGACACATACTGGTCTAGGAACTGCTCTGTGTTTCCTTTTAAGTTCATAGTATTTAGTTAGTACAGTAGTGTTAGTAATTGACTCTGTAACAATGAACCGAGTACAAGTTATAGGAGCTATTTCTCTAGTTTACCCGTTTCTCATTCCGCGCCCACAACTGTTTTACACTATGTATGTCACTTAGTATGTCCTGGCCAGGGTCCTTTGTACCAGGATGCGACATGCATAACAACCTTTTAATTTTACTTGAAACAAAATATTATTGAGTAAATTCTTTGGAACATAAGGACAACATCATCTGCCTAGTTTTTTCCCAACTATATTGGGGTCGGCTTCCAGTCTAACCAGATGCAGCTGAATACCAGTATTTTACATGGAGCGACTGCCTATCTGACCTCCACAACCCAGTTAGTACTGGGTAATGCGATACCCCTTGGTAAGACTGGTTGTCAGACTTTTTGGGCCACTGACTACCTAACGACTGTCAAAGATCTACAAATGACAGCCGGGACCAACTGCTTAACGTGCTTTCCGAGGCACGGAGGAAACTCGGTATGTAATGGGCGGTCACCCATCCACAGACCAACCTAGGCAAGCACGGCTTAAATTAAAGATCGACCCGAGCGGCTGTTATTATTTAGCCACGACCTCTTCCTCTGGAACATAAAGACAACAATAGGCGTAAATAGTTTGAATAGTAGTAACAATTAACTAGGCCTAAATAGACATGGTAATTTAAGTGGAGGAAAATTGTAGGACCATGCGATTCTTCTCCGACTTATCCACAATCAGCTGTAAACTGACCTTGAAAACAGTTGATAAGCAATGTCCAATTAAGTTTTAATATAAGGATCATTAACCTACCCCAACGAAACCGGATAAAACCAGTTTAAACAAATAATTTTACAAATACCTTTCATATGGTATGTAAGTCATTCACCTACATACCGTATTGGGCTCAGATAGATATAAACTAACAATATGGTCTAACAAGAGTTCATTGAACAAGACTGTACCTATTACGATTAATATCTTGATTAATATCTTTAAACCGGATACAGGCATTGAAGTGTTTATGACCGCTAATAGATGAGAATGAATATTTAACATAATTAAGTTTAAAGTTGTAAAGCTCTTTTACTGTGCCTAATGCTACCAACTGTTCTTTCCTGTGTTGAGTCTACTAGATCCTGCTTGGTTTTTACTGTACAGTCACGAGCACCAATTTGTAAATACTTAACAATTTTGAAAAGTGTTTTCTCCTACTGTTCTGATCAAAATTTCATGTTGTTACGAACATAGTATTCTGGAACTCGTATTTTTATGAAAACGATCGTATCTCCAAGTTACAATCGTTATTTCTCGCGAAAATTGCTTTTAAATTTAAGAAAGTGTATACATTTTGGTGCTCGTGACTGTGTGTTTTAGAACCTTCGGACATACTACAGCTTATATTACAGCTCTCTAGGATACTTTTTCCTTTATTCTAACCAGGTCTCACGATCGTTGGGGCCAGCTTAAACTGTTTTTCTCTTCCATTCCCCCCTATTAGCTAATACATAACGTAATTATCCATCTCATCCAATGCATGCATCTATTCTTTGGCCCCTCTCTACATCTCCATCTCCATCTATAACTTTTATAGGGTCCGGATTTAGAAAAGAAAATTCGAAGTCAGTCTTCCCTCAGGAGACTTTCTCTGAAAAGGTTAGTTATTCTAATCTGCAAATTACCCACCATGATTAAGAGTGTTTTAGAGGATCGAATCGGAAGCATAATTCTTTCTGGTATTCTCCCAAATTATTTAGGATCGACGCTGAAAGTCTGCTTTTTCCATATTTATTCATAAGTTGTTTTCTCGGTAGTCCCATTTCTAGCCATATCATCTTCTACACAGTCCATTCATCGTTTTTTCACTCTTAACTTCACTAAACCACCTTAACAAAAAGCGAAATAGAGAGAAAAAAGCGAAGTGTACCTTTACTATCTATTAAAGGTACTCTCACACATAAACCATCCACACATTTAAAGAAGCGTCCTCGATAATCCACGCCACACTTACTCAATTGTCTTACAGCTCGGTAATGTATTCCGAATGGCGGCGGGTCACACGAGTGACACGGCACAAGGCACACGGCGCACTTCCACCGCATGCTCATTTGCATTGCGCCGGCGCGGGCGCCGAATATACGGCGTAAATACCTACGAACGAAGCTAGAAAATAACTTTCCAACGGATGAGGAAAAAACTAGGCAGAGTAAAGAGCCTCTGAGAGATTTTAAAATTCATAACAAAAACATTTGGTTTTTCTGAGAAAATGAAGTTTTGCAGGATTACTTTGTACGACTGCGATTTCACGCATTGAAGTTCCATTTTGTATTGAGATGTAGACGACGAAAATACAGTTGTGTAAGAAGCAAATGGAGCGTAACTAAAACAAGACGAAGCGATAATTCAAGAAATAACTGTTAGTAGTGAGATAAGAGGAAATTAGTAACGCTCGAACGATAAGCGCGAGTGTCGGGTACTGGTGTACCTACAACTAAAAGTATAGTCCCGATAAATAACTTAGTTGCACGTCAAAAGCTCATCAATAAAACTGACGAGTAAATAAGCAATTAAAGCGCTAACGATGTAAGAAACGTTGTAAATGCAGCGCAATTAAAGCAATGTAAGAAAAAACCCGAGCGCAAATCGCACCTTGAACGTTGTCGCAAAATGAAAATTGTGAATTCTCCAAAGTAATTATAATTATGTACAATTTTGCAGCAGTTTTTAATTAAATACAGCATAACAAAACAAACAAAATTCTTATAAATTTTGTAAAAATATAATCCAGTATCTATAAAAAATGCAAAAGAACGTTGGTTTACCTAAACGTACAATGTATTTGTAATTTTCTTTTATTTAACGTAACTCGCAACCAACATTCGCTGAATTGAACAGATTGTTGGCATAGTCAAGCTTTCATTGAAGCGGTGAAATACTTCCCTAGCGAGATATTTGCAAAAGTCCCGCAGCTCGAGGTCCTTCAATGGTTTAAACAAGTTATACAACAGGGTGATACCCATGCATGCCACAGAAAGGATTAGCCTTATACTCAGCAGATGATGGAACAAGGCTACCACTGATGATGAACACTGCAGATCAAATTTCTTCTTCCATTCTCCTCCGTCAGACGTCATGGCATCATTGAACAGGATAACGATTATACTATTTCAAAAAAGATTGATTATTGTTTAGTCAATGTAAGTATGGAACATTCAAACCTGCATACAACATTTATGGTTTCAAGAGTTTCCCAGTAAATAATACTGAGTCAGACGCGTTAACGAGAATATCTTTTCTTTGCCAATATATCACCTGTGCTCGCATGACACTATCGTTAATCAATACAGATTTTTAACTCTATCGGTCTCCTGCTAACTTGCTAAAAGTTTATGCAAAATATGCGGCAAATATTTCAAGGAATTGAGAAAGAAGGCGATAAAGAAGTTATAAGTTGCAAATTGCTTTACGCTTTGTTTGGGGATTCCCGATCTGTTATTATTGATACAAATAAAGAAGGATATTCTGTTGAAAATTACAAAAGAGGCAAACCAAAGAAGAAAAAGTGAATAGAAAGAGTGAAACATGAAACATTATTGCTAGCAAACGAACAGAAATATGAGATGACGGCTTAGAGAGATGCATTGACTGAAAAAGATATGCTATACCGATCTCTTAATATTTGGGATAAAAGCAGGAAATGATGATGCTTTCGAGAGTAAAATGCTTTACATCGCAAATATGAATAATTCCCCGACTGTTCCAGAAAACACAAATATAATCGTTAATTGCATGATGTGCACGGTGGAAGGGACACCGACGCAGAAACGGCTACCACGTATTGATGACATCATTTCGAAGGTAAGGTTGGTAAGCGTTTGAGCGCCGGTGTCCCTGCGTTGGAAATAATTAAATGAATACCTGTTAATTCCCAAAAGAAAGATGTACGCGCAAATTACCACTACACTTTTCATTTTCAACAAATTTTACTCTGAAGCTCATGCACAAAAAAAATATAGAAAACCTTAAACACAAACATATCACAGCAGCACCAATCACAAAGTTAAAGAGGAGAATAAAGGACCAAAAGACAAGCCAAGGTACCAAAAGCAATTAACAATACAACCATCTTAATAATACACAATAGGTACATAATATAATATAACACACTATGACATTACTAACACTACACTTCACTGCGACTTTGGCACCTATTAACATAGCGTCAAATATATGCGTGAATTTTAAAGCTTGTATTCAATTTGTAATATCACTCACTAAATTAATTTCCGATTATAAACTTGATGCCTATTGGTGTATTGATAACAGACTAACAGTCACTGATAACCTGAAGTACCTACAATGTATTACTTAAGAGCCTCAGATAGAAACACAAGTGCCAGTGAAGGATATTGGTGTAGCTAATTTTAAACAAGTAATTAAATATCGTAATTAACTAACTACTTATAAGTATTAATTTAGGTATGTGTTTATTGATAAGAGTCGGTTTATCTTATGTATTTTATGCTTTGATGATGATCTGACCGAAAATAAAGACTTCTGTTTTTGACTGAGCTTTTGAGAGAATTTCGTTAATTGTATCTACCGGGTGTTAACAGACCCGTTCACATATCCGTCAACCACGCATTCTGTACATCAAACTAAGTAACTTTACGCAAAAATTATTGCTGGGAATCGACTTTTTTTTTTGGGGTGAAAAATCACGTTTTACGGTAGGACTCGATGGAAAGCACTCATAGCATTGCTGATGAATGGATTGAATAGTACGAGGGTCGTGGAGGTGTATAAAGTCAAAAATCTTACATTAAAAACATGTATTTGAAAAAAAACTTGTGAAAAAGTTGGAACTTTGACCCCCAATATCTCCGTAACTAGAAGGTTCCCAGGTATGGTCTAGAACAAAAAAATGATCGCAGTGACGGGGAGAACAAGTGCCTTTCGTTTTGTTAAGGGTCTATTTACACCCTTTATAAGAGGTCGATCTAAAGATTTGACAGCGAACCATAGCTCACAGAATCAGCAAACTCGAGTCATGCTGGAAATAATTTAACCGTGGAACTGATGACCGTAGAAGTTTTCGCGATCTTCTTGAGCGGAGACTGCAAGCATTGGGTAGGACTGACGCTTTTAGGCTAAGTAACTACAATGTTCGCAGGAAGGCTGGTTAGATGGAAACAGTTTAAGATCGAGTAAAATGGCAAGCGATTGGAGAGACGGAGATTTGTCCAGGAATGCAAACATGAATCATGATGATAATATTATTAATACGTTTGTATTATTAATACAAACATAAATATCTATAGAGCTTCATCGTTTTAACTGTTTTTGCATATGCAAAACTTAAATAAAACAATTACCATTGTCCCTTTGCATAAACTTCTAAGTAGGGAACATGTTTACCTATATTTATGTCCGTATAGTACATCCAAAGGTTGCCTGGAAGATATAAGATATTGTAAAACAGTTAGTTTAATTTTGGTGTACAGTCGCCAGCATATCAAGTTACCACAAACTGTCAAATTCCTCCAAATAATTTTAAACGATAAAATGTTGATGGTTAAGTTCAAAATCGAATGAGAAAATTTGACAGTTTGTGGTAACTTGATGCGCTAGCGACTGTACAATAAAAATATTCTATTGTAATCCAACATGGATACATTATTGACAAGAATAAAGAAGGAAAGGAATTCAATGTAACAGAATTAAATGGCACAGGAGCGAGGGGTTTGACACAAGAAAAGAGAGACCTATGCTAAGCAGAAGGTGAAGGCAGGATGATGAGATGATGATGATGAGCCGACTGAATAGAGTGCGTGAAATGAGAACCTTAGAAAGTACAACTTATCCCAATGTAACTTATACTGTCACTTACGGGATATCACAGGGATATATTTCGGCGCTGTTGCAAGCGCCATGATCGCGGGTTGTAAATATCGGGAGCTCAAAATAATGAACAATCACGGAAGATATCCCGTAAGTGACAGTATAAGTTTAGTTGTAAACCGTGAAAGCTTAAAACAGTGTTACCCCAATGAGAATGATCTACCGAAAACAGACTAATTTACGAACCTATTGACCTAAATAGAGTAGCTTAATTTTACAAAAGTAACCAAATCAAACAAAAGAAACTTTCGCGAACCACACAAGTGTCAGTCAATTCAAAAGGCAAAGTTTTAAAGATTACATAAACACCATATCTTTGTCCTTCCACAAACAAGACGATGATTGATGAACCCACTGCCTGCTGGGAAATTGAGACCGTACCGCGAACGACCCATTCACTCACACGGAAAAAAAACCTCATTCAACGACGAAGAAGAACTACATCTTATAATTTAACTTCAGTAAACTCACTATTGAACGCTCAATGGCAACAATAGCCTAATTATACATTTCAAAAGTAAATTACTTGAACCATCAATCACGAATGGAGATTTCGAAATGTCTATTGATCAAGAAAGTGATGCTGGCATCATTGTTGACTTATCGTGTAGATAGTTTAATATGAGAATAAGAATAAGAAAAACCGACTCACATTGTTCCCGTGGACTAGTTCAGTCACAAAGACACTTGATTCCAAATATGCACAGTCACTGACACATTTCACTTGCTTGATTGAGTCACAAATTTTTGCTCAAACTCCTGCTTTCAATATGAATTTTATTTAACAAATAAACGGCACACACAAGAGTTGTGTATAGCTTCTTGCACAAAATCCAACTGAGACGGTTTGTCGGGTTATCGTGTTCCCGTCATGAACACATCGAATGCCGCGAGTTACTAGCTTGTTATTGTTATGATAATACTTATTATGTTGGAAATAGTGCTCCGATAGTGGCCGTATCATGCAACGGGTAATTAAGAAATATACCATCGGCGTTTATCGAGACGCGTAATAACTACAGCCGCGAGAACCAAAGCTGCTTACACTTACACAGATAATTAATTGTTCGTAATCTTCTTCTTCCTGGAAAGTGATGTCTTATCTCGCTTGCCTATAAATAAACACGACTTGATTTGTTAATAGTAGCGAGTGGATGTTATCGACAAATCGGAGTAATTCAGAAGTCGGTAGTTAATCCGTCGGCGGTGTATCAAAGAGGTGCTGCGAGTTGTCGGCTAATTGGACTTAATTGATGTACGGACGAAGCAACGCTCCACACCAGTTAAATGGATTTACAGCTGTCCTATAAAATTGAAACAGCGATTTAGCAATTGTCGTCGGTGACTATAAAATTAATCTGTGTCAAAGGTAATAATGAGCTAATTATAAGGCGACCACTTTAAATCTAAGCGACGATGAAGAAACTTAATTAGATACTGAACCTTGATAAATAATACAAGAGACTAATAAGGTATATGAAAGAAACAATATTTCGAAGATGTGTTTACGCCATAACGAAAACGCCATTATGTAACATGCTTGCGACATTTTACACGTTGCAGATTTGCAGTCTAACAATAGCAGCATCCGGTACTCGTTCAGCAATAATTGCAAAATCATTTACAACAGCATCTACTGCGACTATATACACGGAGAAACAGAAGTAAAGGCTTTCGAAGCCAATTTCGATTAAATCGAACAAGAAATTAAATTCGCGATAGCTAATAAAACGCAGACTGAAACCATACACCATTGTCCGTAGGTGTGTCGAAGCGCGTAGCTATCCAGATATCCGGGAACATTGGAGTCTGCGATCGTAACTCCCCCTAAGGCCATTAGGATACAAATTCGTGACACGAGGCCAGAACACGGTTAGGCCCGTTATGGCGTACTGGCCAATAGAACTGTCCAGCGTCTTATTAATGACCGCGAGACAATGACACTAATGCTATTAAGTGGTCGCGGTCGCGAACGGGAGCACTGCGCTTAAACGCGTGCACCTTGTCGCTGTCAACTGCGCATGAGTCGGCCGATTTAATGTCCACAGAACCGCTGTTCCGGATATGAAATATTGCATTTGGGCCAATTAAGCCCGTATTCCGAGTTCAAAGCTCAAGATTGCAGTGGAATTCAATTAAAATATGAATAAATTTTCACGTAATTCTAGATTGGCTTCGAACTGCGTTTACTGGCGCAGAATATTTATGATGCAGTGAACACAAATAAAAAGCATTGCAAGCTCCCTATCATTATGAACGTACCTATTCAATAGTAGTTTTATTGAGCAACGAAAATTAGATGTCTCGTGTCTTACACTTTCCGTTCCCACGGCATATTAATGACTAAGCAAAAGTTTAGCACAAACGCGCACCTTTTATGCGGCGTCCTCCATTATCCGGCTCATTTGCGGCAAAAGACAAACGGTCGATCGGAGGCGAGCACAAATTTCGCCGATATAATCGTCCGGTAAGACAATGGTTATCGTTGGCGCGCGATACCGGCACAGATAGGGTACATCGAGACCTGATGGATGCGGCACGCTCGACAGATACCATCTCCATCGTGACGCCCGCCCTGCTCGCCTCGTGTGCACCAATTATTATTCAATATCTCCAATATTGGTCCAAACCACAGCCGATAGATCACCGATACCATTATTGAGGTTAACGTTTGATTTGATTCCCCGGGTCTGCTCCGGTCAAGTGACCGTCGTATCAGGCGTGCGACGTGATCGTAATTGAATAATGATTTTATTTGTCAGGAGCATCGATGGATTTATCATTCAATCAATAATGAAACAGTCGACGGGAAAACGATCACTGACAAAATATAAATTCATATCTTGAATGTTTGTGATTTTATCTGAGAGTTTATTACGAACTAATGAAACTAACTGTTTACCGAACTCCCTATAAATTCAGGCCAACGTTTGATTAATTTTGGATGTGAGATACGTTATCAACAATACATATTCGGTTAATTAAACTTTAAGATAATTTATTTATAGAGTCCAGTGAATGTCATACTCATAACACACAATACTTATAAAAAGTTGAGTAAAGAAAGCAACGACCCTCACAAGGAAACAAACAATGCTTCACAGTGGAATATTTCTTGCAAAAATTAATTATATTGTTGACTTACGTTTAATAGGTGGAGCTGTCGATGTCAAGATCATTCAGGTCGCTGAGCCACCTGTAACAAAAACAATGGCATTTATTGATGCGATTATAATGAAGGTGCGTACCGGTAATCTTTTATGGACATCTCCTTGTAGATACGTAAAGCTCAGCACGCGGGAGCATGGGGAAATGCGGTCCACACGTGCCACAGGTGCCGCACGGTCCAGCCGTGGACAGAGATGTGAGGATTATGCGTCTAATACTATCGGGAGAAGAGATCTCGCACGATTCCGCAAGCCGTCGTCGGGGAGCGCGACGACGACGCACGACGAAAATTAAAATAATGCGACACTGAATTATGAGGCATGCCTCTGCCCGAGGACAACAATATCGAGAACAGCGGTAATGCTAATTCAATAGCGTAATATCTCCGTATCTCGATGTAGTCCCCCGCGGTCGATCCGACCGAGATAGTCTACGATCGCGCCGATATGGTTTCGTTCGTGATTTATTTTGGTCGCTCCCATATAAGTACCGTGTACGGCAACAATGGGCCGGGACTTGGGATTTACGACAGACGATTTGGTAGCGATAAAAGATTTAGCCGCGTTCATGGAAGGGTTGGAAGTACCTATGCATTAACACGAGTCCGGTTCCACAGTCGTACCATGCAAGTGCAACTACCTACTTCAGAATAAATGAAACTAACATTAGTTTTCATGTCAGTGCGGTTGATTTCTAAAATACCTATACTGGCAGTATAAACAAGACGCGGGGACTGTAGATAAGTGAAGAACTTAATGTACGCGCATAAATTTTAATTAGATAGGTACCTCGAAGCATTCATAATGTAGATGCGTAAATAAATTGGTCGTTCCTTCGTCGTTTGCAATTCCAATGGACTTAAAGTAATCAATGATCGGCCTGTTTATTAATAATAACTGTGCCCCGCGGTTTTACCCGCCGCTTCTGACTTGTTTATTTTTTGGTCGGTTCCTATTGGTCATAGCGCGATGTTATATAGCCTATAGCCTTCGTCGATAATTGTAATTGTCGTCAGTAATTCCTGAGATTAGTGCGTTCAACCGAACAAACAAACTCTTCAGCTTTATATATTAGTACAGATATGCTAACATTCTATTACTCATCAACATTTGATTAAATGGCGGTTACTCTATCCAGGCCAGGAATATTATTCAGGTTATTTATCAAATTGTGTCTTTATAACGATGGACACAAAATTTCGCAAACTACGGTGAAATATTGAACATTGCTAGAGAAATCTGCAAGTAAATAATAAGATTCTGAGGTATTTATACGTCAAACTGTGAAAAATAGTGGCATGCGCATAAACTATCGACGCTAAATGGATATCTAGTGCCAAACATTTATCACTACCAATGACGTCAACGGATATTAGAGTAAAGATTCTTTCGCTTAATAAAACTTTTGTAAAATTAGAAATAGTTGAAAAGAAAGTGTACAAGATTTCTACAGCACTGATGACAATGAATTAAGGGTATTTCGCTTTATTATGAAGGATTTGAGAGAGCAGCGGTGGCCCAGTTGTTGCGGCCCCGAATTAAGAACAGTAAGTTGTGGGTTTGATCCCAGGCAGGCGCATTACTTTGTGTAATTTATTTCTCAAAAATGGTGAAGGCAAACATCGTGAGGAAACCGGCATATCCTAGAACCAAAAATTCGAAGACATGTGACATCTACCATACCGCACTGGGCCCGCGTGGTGGATATAGCCCATTCCCTCTCATAGAGAGGAGACCGTGTGTCCCAGCACTGAGAACATTATAAGGTGATTATGTATGTATGAAGAATTTGATCACCTTGATACAAATGCTGCGATAATTGTACGTGTCTAAAGTACGGCTTATCTTTCAATTACGTTAAATGAAGATCAGCTAAACAGCTCAGCAGCAGCAGTTCAGCTAACTGAGTTGTGGAGGTCAGATAGGCAGTCGTTCCATGTAAAATACTGGTATTCAGCTGCATCCGGTTAGTTTGGATCCCGATCCTAACACAGTTGGGAAAACGCTAGGCAGATGATGGTGATAATAGTGAAGAAGATCAGCTAAACCATCGGAAGCAGAAGTAAAACCTAGAAAGTATTCATGGTCACGAGAAAGTAGCTCTGACAATTCTGACATCTGACTGGTTCAATTGACGACCTATATAGCTCTGTCTCTTTCCCGCGCTGCGGTTCCTCCTACTTTGAGACGCCATGGTGGCCCCCTTAATGCATTTTGAATTGCGTAGTGACGTTTCAATTCACTACTAGTCAGCCTTTGTGATAATAAAGTAAAATATTTGTGTTTAGTTCTAGTTAATGTTTATTCTTGTTGTGGATGAAAAGTACCTTCGAGTAGTTGCGTAAAAATATAGGTAATATTGCATGTATATGAGAGCTACATCTGCCAACAAACTGCTTTACAGTTTGGCAGAAGTAACATTTTTTTTTGTAATTGAAGGTTACCACGAATAAACGCTTTTCATTTTTTTTTTTCAATTAAATTTCATTCAATAGTTTTGCCCACAATGTAATGCAGATAAACAGATACGTATGTTGTACATGTCTAACTTTTATTGAACATTTAAAAATCAGATCTACAGGGTGTAAACAGACCCTTCACATAGCCGTCAACCATGCATTCTGTACAACAAACTAAGTAACTTTACGCAAAAAATATTGCAGGGAATCGACTTTTTTTTGGGTGAAAAATCACGTTTTACGGTAGGACTTGATGGAAAGCACTCATAGCATTGTGCTGATGCATGGATTGAATAGTAAGGGGGTCGTGGAGGTGTGTAAAGTAAATATCTTACATTTAAAAAAAAAAAATAGTGAAAAAGTTGAAACTTTGACCTCCAATATCTCCGTAACTAGAAGGTTCCTAGGTATGGTCTAGAACAAAAAAAATATCGCAAAGACGGGGAGAACAAGTGTCTTTCGGCTATGTTAAGAGTCTATTTACACCCTTTATATCTGTATCTATCAAAATTTAGGCAAACAGAAAAAAGTGCACCTCAAATGGATTTGTAGTATTGCAGTTATATGGGTACATAGACGATTTAGTAATAAGATGAAAAACTTGTTATTGTAGATCTCCATTTCTAGCATTCAGAATACTGGATTTTCTACTTAATTAGATATTCCTAGTGTAAGATTTTGTTATTTTGTAATCAGTGTTATTTCCCATGGGTTTATTGCAAGTCGTAACCATAAGAGTTATAATTAGAATCATATAGAGCTGGAATTAGATTTAAGTTTCGAATGTAAACCGGTACTGAATTGCCATGGGCGCCATGTATCGTGTTCAATCGTGTACAGGTTGTTGTTTTATTTAAGACTAGCACTTCGCCCGCGACTTCGTCCGCAAAAATTGTGATAGCTCGGCTAATTTGCATCATCATCATCATCATCATTTCAGCCGAAAGACGTCCACTGCTGGACATAGGCCTCCCCTAAGTATCGCCACAACTGATTAATTTGCATGATATAACTATAATTTCGCTTTAATTTTTTTTTTGTTTCATAATTTCTTTAATTTTTTATAATATTTTTTTTCCTATGTTACTTCCTGATAATATAGCTTTCTATTGGTGAAAAAATGGTTAAAATCGGTCCAGTAGTTTCGAAGGTATTCGGTAAAAACAAACAAAAGGGGGGTAACGGAACGTAACCGTCCACGTAAACATCAGCTCCGTAATTTAAAATCTTGTATAAATAAATAAACAGTAGTTAGGATATAAAACAAAGTGAATTAGTGAAAGGACACTCCTATACATACGTGACAATGTTATGAACGAAAACCATTTACAAAAAGTGAAGTTATAAACAATATAAAAACTGTGAAAAAAAACCAATGATTTTCTTGACCACAAACTTCTTGTGACATAAACTGTGCACCTGTGTAAATATAAACTATTGCTAGTGATAGACTTCATGATTTTTGACAAAACTCAAGAAAAAACAGTGACTAAAAACGGGAAAAGTAAACAGAAATATTTAAACCTAAACCGTTTGAAACGTACGTTCCTCAAACAAAGGATCGAACTTTGGACCTGCCCGACGCCCGACTTTAACAGATCAAGTGGTATACTACTTACTACTCACCTAATTCCAGCGCCTTACGTAGTGAGCGTCTAACGCAGTGGTTAACGCTTTGACTGCTTTGCGCGTTGAATCTAAAGGACTCGAGTTCGAATCCCACTTGCACGGAAACTTTTTTTTTTTCTTTTTTTTCCATTATACAAACATTGGAACAGAATAAATTTACAACAATAGAAAGAAAGGTATCACAATAAATTGAAGGAAACATTAGTAGTTAAATAATGGATTCTTGTAACAAAAACGTCACGCAGAGGCGTAAACAACTTAAAGGTGTTAGTAGTCTTAGCGGCTTCGTTGATAATTCCATAAGCACGTCGTCTAGCATGTACCTTTCAGATACCGCACGTAGTTTGCCAGATCTATCGAAAGTATTGCTCAACCATGAAGTAGAAGAGTTGAGAAATGAAATAATGAAACTTAGAATGGATTTAGAAAGATCTCAGAACGAGGTAGATAATTTAAACTCGGAAAACTTTTCGCTCCAACAAGTAATTACATCTCAACAAAACAAAATAGATAAGTATAAATTACTTTGTACGGATTCATGTAGGATTATTAATAACAGTACAGTATCCTCGAAGAAACGCAAATCTACGAAGTCGAAACGTAACTCATATTTGAATGAAAGTTATAGCGAATTACATATAAACCTTGAGAACACTATCGAGACTCCGATTAGTAACGTGCAGAAGGAGAGGATTTCTACTACAAACATGAAGTTAAATGACAAAATTATCTCAAATAATACTCCTTCGGAAAACTTAAATCCGGGTATAAATGAAGTAATTAGTACCCCCCTGGCTGTATCAAGCACAGACATAATCGTAAATAAAACCAATAGCTACAGAAATAGGATTCTAATATTCTCTGACGAACGCACACATATGAGAAACACACTACAAAATCTGATCGGATCAAACTTCATCGTGTCATCCTTTAGCAAACCTGGTGCAACTACGGATAAACTACTCGAATCGTCACTAGAGCTGTGTAAAGATTTTAACAAGTTTGATTATGTCGTAGTTATGTGTGGCAACAATGATAAGGACCCATTAAGAATACAATCAATTCTATATTTTTACTTGGATAAACTTGCTTATACGAATGTGTTACTTTGTAATCCAAAAAGAGGAAAGTTCTTAAGTGAGCTTAAACTATGTAAAACTTTCCATCACATCTGTTCCCAGTTTAGCCACAGTGTATTTGTTAACATCAACTGTAAGGTTCCTTATGCCTCATTCTTTTTGGTACTATGCAGGTTTGTGTTGAGAGACATATTGCATCTAAACTATAAATATAATTATAAACAGTATAGTGAGTCTTATTATAAAGATATTAAACAAAAAAAAGCAGTGTCGATGTCCACGCAGACAGAAATGTTATTGCAACCAGATCTAATATCAGTAGAAACTCAAACGGAAAATAATTTATTTCGAGAATGAATTTAATTTTACTATACTACACACCAATATACAAGGTATTAGGTCAAAAATAAATGATTTGGAATTGCTGGTAGAATCAAAAGACATCGACGTTCTTTGTCTGAGTGAAACTTTTTTTCGTGACCAGAGGGCAGAAACACTACAGTTGCCGAATTATAAAATGGGTTCATATTTTTCCCGGAAAAATAAATCTCGAGGTGGTGTGTGTATTTATGTAAAAAACTCAATTAACTACAAAAAAATTGAATGGTTATCTGAACTATCGGTTGAAATTCATTTTGAATGCTGTGGTATAATAATTCCAGAGACTAATTGGTATATATTGTGTGTGTATAGAACACCAAACAGCAACTTTAATCTGTTTATTGAAAAGCTTGAGTTATTATTGTTTAAACTAACCATCAGATTGAGATCCATAAACAAAAAAATATTTATCCTAGGTGACTTTAATATAAACACACTTGCCTGTACCGGGAAAAGTACTTTATTCAGAAATACTTTAAAAAAATTCAATTTGCACCTGACCTTAAACAGACCAACCCGATTAACATCACATTCTGCAACGTGCATAGATAACATAATCACAAATCATTGTAAATCCAAAGCAGAAATATGGGATTTAGGAATATCGGACCATACATGTCAAGTAATAAAGATACCGTCTAATTTAAGTTTCAGAGAAAAATACTGGTTCAAAATGCGACGTAATATAAATTATTACATCGACATATTTTTAAGATACATTTCTCAAATAAAATTTCAAGATGTGTATCATCATCTAGATGCAAACACAGCTTACGAAGAGTTTATTAGCTTATTTAAATTAATTTTCGATATTTGTATACCAGTTGAGAAAGTTAAAATGCACTATAAAAAAGATACAGCATGGAAAACCAAAGGAATCATAATTTCTAGTAAAAATAAACGAAAAATGTACCTACAAACAAAAAGTAGTACGTCTCAAGAACTTAAAATAAAATATGTTCGCTGTTGTAAAATCTTAAAGCGTGTAATAAAACAATCAAGAAAAAATTCAAATGTGAAATTCATCTCATGCAGCACCAATAAAACCAAGGCCACATGGGCATTAATAAAACGACAAACCCAAACTGTAAATGCTCTTCAACCCATAATAGACTACATCCTGCACAATAACAATGTTATAAAATCTCCTGTAAAATTAGCTAGTATTCTTAACAATTTCTACATTAACCAAAATCTCAACACTACGACACCGGACAATAACAATTACAAATCACAATCAACTTCTAACTCAAGCAGTATTTTCTTGTATCCAGTGGACAGACGCGAATTAATAGATATAGTTCTAAAATTAAAAAATAAAACTAGTTGCGGACACGATAATATACCCATTAGAGTTATCAAGGAAAGCATCCCATTTATTGTTGATCCACTGGTACATATTCTAAATCTTATGTTACAAACAGGTAAATTTCCAGATACCCTAAAGATAGCTCTCATTAAGCCATTGTATAAGAAAGGATCACGGCACGACATTAATAACTACAGACCAATTGCATTATTGCCAAGTTTCTCGAAGATATTTGAAAAGGTTATCCATGCTAGAATCACAAAGTTTTTAAATGTTAATAATATTTTGAATGTTAACCAATTTGGATTCCAAAAGAATAAAACTACATCATTGGCAATATATAAATTATTTAGTACCATCTGGGATAAAATCAATAATAAAAAACAATGTGCTGCTCTTTTCATTGATATGTCTAAAGCATTTGACTGTGTTAAGTATGACATTTTGCTTGATAAATTAGATGGTATAGGAATAAGAGGTATAGCACATAAATTAATTGAGAATTATTTAAATAATAGAATGCAAGGCACTTTTATTGAAGTATATAATGAACTTACAAAAATGGTGGAGGTAGTGAAATCTAAATTCGAATCTGTAATACTAGGCGTACCGCAAGGTAGTATATTAGGACCCCTCTTGTTCTTATTGTATATCAACGAGCTTCCAAATATAATTGACCATCTTTGTGTAATGTATGCTGATGACGCAACTATATTTATTTCAAATGAATATTCCAATGACCTTATTTACGAAACTGAAATAAATAGAATATTAACAACTGTGACTGATTGGTTGCAGTCAATAAACTTAAAAGTCAATGTCTCAAAAACCAAATTAATTCAATTTAGAAATTATAAAAGTAAACCTACTACTGTGAATGTAACCATGTCTGATACAGCGATTGAAGAAGTAAAAGACACAAATTTCTTAGGAGTTACAATAGATCAACATTTAAACTGGAAGGCACATATTGAAAAGATTAATAAAAGGATATCCAGTGCATGCTACGCATTGTCAGTTCTGGCAGAGACTACAAATCCAAGTGTAACTAGAAATGCTTATTTTGGAAATGTGTACCCACTGTTAACTTATGGTGTCATATATTGGGGAAACTCGACAAACGTACAATCAACATTCATTCTCCAGAAGAAATGTCTTAAGACAATATACAACATGCATAGTACCGAATCATTAAGAGATGTTTTCAAAATGGAGGGTTTCCTGACACTGACTGGTATTTATATACTCGAATTATGTTTATTTGTTAAAAACAATATGCAATATTTTAATTTCAAATCAAATTTTAAAAGAAACATTCGAAAACAATATAAATATGACATTAATTTACCGGTTATTAACAATGTGATTTTTTATAAAAGTACCTATGTTACTGCTATTCGTGTGTACAATCACTTACCGCCAGCAATTAAACAATTAAATGGAAATATGTTTAAAAATAAATTGAAAAAAATGTTAATTGCTAATGTATTTTATAATCTGCATGAGTTCTTTGAGAAAAAATAATATTTGTATGCACCTTAATCCTTAAAATACCATTGCATATCCGACTTGGGTAAACTGTTGAAACTAAAAATGTAATGTTTACTAATAAGAACTTAATGTACACAGTTATGCAATAAATATATCTTTATCTTTATCTTTAAAAAAATATTTCCTCTGTATAATATATTACTATAGAAAAAGAAGAAGAGCTCGGGCGAAGTAACGTGTGGTTTTACGTTTGATGAGGAGCAAAACCTGTGACAAAAAAAGAATGAAGTGTGAACAGCTCGGCTTTAAGAAAACAGATATGGATAGTTTTATGATAATATATGTGGAATACTGTGATGACGGCTGGTAGTGATAATGAATGGAAAAAAAATATTTAGCGCTCCGACCTCAAATAAATTTAGATAAGAGGAGAATAATGTTGATGATTTGAACAAACAAAAACAATTTATCCAAATAAAGCATTTTTTTATGAGCAAAAATGACACATACTTTTATTTAAAGATCGATTCACACGAAAAAGTAAAATTGATTCGTAATAATTATTGCGATAACCCAAAGTGACTGGCTACGGATGAGTAATGTTATAACTATGTTACATCATCTGTCAAAAATATACTATCTCTCCATTTATTATTTTATTCATAGTTACATGGAAATTAACGCTTGATTTGCATATAAGATAATCAATTTGATCTCGTAAATAATTTTTATATGAACAGGAAAATAACACTAATAATAGTATGCGTAGTATAGGCATAAATTATAGCTATTAATTAAAATGTACTTTTTCAACACTGAATAGTAACATGGTCTTACAGACAGTTACAATATTGTTAATGATTTGAATTGAATAGTAAATGTCTTTGCTATCATTTAGTTTTATCTTAATTTCATCCCACTTACAGCGGTCACACGCTGTATAGTTCTGATCGGATCTGCGCAGGAGTTTATCTAGCGTCGCCGGCGCGGGCGCATTAACGCAAATTGCGCTAATTGTGGAAACTCGAGGAAAGTTAACTGCGTCTGATGAGTGTTGTCGTGTTGTTTACTAGTTTGTCTGTATTTTGAAATCTTGTTTGCAACATCGGGCTTTTATAGCAGCCAACCATCAAAGCCTGTTTATTGACACGAACGTGCGTAATAATTAAAATGACAATAGCTCCGAGCCGTGTCGATTTTGACACTGATATCGTCGTACGTTAAAATAACAATGGGGAGACTAAACTGTGACGCCATTTCTTCAGTTGCTAGAATTTTAAATATTCACGTGTTGTTCGAAATATGAAAAGTGGATAGTCAAAAGGGAATCATGATGAACCACGTTTTATAGTAGAGATATTTTAATACACAGGCTTTGACAACAGCGACTAATAAACAGCATTACAGCTTCTATTCAAAAAAATCCTTCTAAAAACGCTAGGCATTTGTTAGGTACCCTTAAAACATATTTTTTGTTTTTGCTGAATTTAACATTGTTTTGTCATAAACGCCCAAAATGCAGCTCATCATCATCATTCTCTTGCCCTTATCCCAATTCATTTGGGGTCGGCGCAGCATGTCTTCTTCTTCCATACTTCTCTATTACTCGTCATCTCGCCAGACACCTCCTTTCTTGCCATATCATTCTTTACACAGTACATCCATCGTTTCTTTGGTCTTCCTCTACTCATATACCCATCCACTTTCATACTCAGAACTTTCCTCACAACATTTTCCTCATTCCTCCGCATCACATGCCCATACCACGACAACCGATTACCACACAACTTTTCAGTCACCGGCGCCACTTTCAAACTTCCTCTTATATACTCATTTCTTATTTTATCCATTCGCGTAACACCACACATCCCCCTTAGCATTCTCATCTCCGCCACATGCAAATGCCTTTCATTCATCCCTTTTGTGGCCCAACATTCTGATCCATACAAGACAGCAGGTCTAACCATTGTTTTATAAATCTTCCCCTTAAGTTTAAGGGGAATGCGGGAGTCGCAGATTGTTCCCGTGACCTGCCGCCATTTCATCCATCCCGTGTTAATTCTGTAAAACGCCCAAAATGCAGCTATTGTTATTTTTTACAAAAAATAACAAATATATTTCATAAATTGTAGTTTGTGGGTTTCAACTTGCATGATTTGTTAAGTTTGTATTTTTGTATGTATTCCGTGGAAAATGTTGTTGGTAACACATTTGCTCATACTTGTTTTTAATCATCACTGTGTGTTTTCACCAATAACTAAAATAACAGAATTTCTGTTATCGCAGGAGATGGATAGAACCAACGACCAGTGGTCCACATATAGTCCTAGATCGAAAGATTTGGAAGTAATGGGGACAGGCCTTTGCCCAACAGTGGGATGACACTGGCTCACAGTAGTCATAGTAACAGAATTCAAAACAGATAATTAAACAGTATATTTATTTTGCTCAGAAATTGACATTTTGTAACATTTATAATTAAAATACCACGTCACTTCAAGCACTGGAGATTAGAATCGGTCCTAAAATGTAAGTATACGTACTACACATATTGGCCGGTCGATGATTGTGAAACGCACAATGCAGGCACGGGACGCGTTGTGAAATCGCAGATTCAGTTGATCATAATCGAAAAGACATTCTATTTTATTATTGCTGGTCACAGACACAGATGCGTATTGGAGACATCGATGCACGTCTTTCCCAATATCTTTTGTTAAATAATCTTTTCGCGTAATCGTTATAAGCGAACAATTTTTATGTCGACAATTGTAAAATTGGTAATCAATTATTAAAATAACTGAATTTTATGAGTAATTTGATTGGTAATTTAATTCTAGGTATTCGAATTTTATGAAAGTAAATAATCCGATAAATCCCATCCGTAATTGGATATTTTCTTTTGAAATGCTATCACATAAGACAATCCAAATTCCCAGAAAATGCATCATAATGGGTAGAACAACTCATCGACTTCCTCGTTAGTCTAGTGGTCGCAAGCGCGACTGCTGAGCATGAGGTCCTACGTTCGATTCCCGGTTCGGGCAAAGTGTTATTTCTGTTTTCCATTAGGAATTTCTCTGTAGCAACATGGAGTCTGGACTTGTGCCCAGTTGATGGCAATAGGCGCGACCCTATTACACGGGACTTAAAAAACATAATTGGCGAAATGTGGGTGTACTGTTAGGTACACATCTGCCTAACCCGTCGAGAATTACAGGTGTGATGTTATGTTGTTGAGTGGAGGTAATGACACGGTGCTATGAACCAGTTTTTAGAATGGCTAGACGGAAAACGTCGACAGTACAGTCAATATGGATTAACTATCCGTTGAATGAGTTTGCAAACATACGAAATGACGATGTAGAATTCTTGTCTGAAAAGCTTTGACAGTTTTCTGGCACTACATTTCAATATTTAAATTAACAGCAACAAACTTCCTTTGTCTAATTACGTAAAGGTCCAAGATCCCTTTCGCGACAGCAACGCGCCCCAGCAAAGGTTTCTCCTGGAGATTATCTATTTACGTAATAACACCAGCATTAGAAATCAAACAATCTCGAAGTTTGCCACACCATATCCGCATGGCTTATCATGGAGCGGCCATCGTATCTACAGATTCGCGTGATTGCAACCAATGAGTCACAACACTCACTAGTACTGTGGTACAGGAAGTCTCAGCCACCAGACCTGTCAGATGACATCAGCACACGCGATCACAGCCCTCCCGATAATTAATATTTTTCATCGCGTATAAATTGACACGTCTACTCTTACTACGCACACATTAAAGCCGATAATCGGTTGACTTAAAAGATTTATAGTAACAGGGGCTGCAGTCTCGACATACATAGCGACAAAAATCGGTCGTTAAGTCATAACGATGTCAAATTTCTTTAATAGATTTTCAACCTTAAGGGCTTTGAAATAAAGTTGAAAATCTATTAAAGAAATTTGACATCGTTATGACTTAACGACCGATTTTTGTCGCTATCTATGTCGAGACTACAGCCCCTGGACCACATTTAAGTAACGATGTGTAAGAACGATGCAAATTAGTTTACAAAATTGTTTATTTGCAGTTAAGAAAACATTGACGTGATAAATATTTATGGGCTTGTAGTTGATAGCGTTACTAACGCGATATCTTTAATTACTGTTGCTCGTTTTAATTGATTAAACACGTAACTGTGTTTTCGATCTATGCGTTATCAATGCAATCAAAGTCAGAGCCAGATGTTTATATGAATGAGCTCAGTAACAATAAATATATCACCCAATAATGAAGGCGATCGAGTGTAAAATTGGCGTAAATTATGGAGCCAATGAATCGCGGTTGCGCGGGCGGCGAAGTGCGGGCGCTGACGCGCGACCAAACGCCAACTATGCGCCTGCGACCGTGCCAAAATTCACATACTAACCCAATATTTGAAATATTGAGAGTGAAATGGTGTTTTGGGAGAAAGCACAAATCTTATTCGAAGTTCAAGAGCTCGCAAATATACTATCCATCCACACCATCTTACGTACCACATCACACTTGGGCCGCAATGCCAATAGCATCCACAATTGACAATCCAGTCATATCTATTGCACAAACACATTAAGTACTTGATTAGGTATTTCCATCAGAATGCAATCATGATGGAAAGTGTGTTGCCGACATAAACACGTATTTTTCCCATGAGGTAGGCTGAAACAGACAAAAAGAAAAGCTCTCTAAGAAATAATAATATCGCCTCGCAGACTATGCTTGTACATAAGTATTTAACCTGTCATGGTCACTAAAACTGTCATTAACACTGAAAACGGGATATCCTAATCCTAACTAATATTATAAACGCGAAAGTAAGTTTGTTTGTTTGTTACGTTTTCGCACCTAAACCACTGAACCGATCATCCTGAAATTTTGCATATACCAGGGGTACAGAAATGGACATAGCCTTTCATCCCGAAAAAAAGTACTGTTCCCGAGGAAAACGACAATAACGCTGTGATAATAGATGGCGCCACGTGTCTTTCGAATCATAATTTAATTACAGCTGTGATCCTGCGACCTTCCGATTCTGTACACCGGACGTCTTAACCAATTAGACCATCGCACCCTGCTCACAGCACTCGAAATCTTCGTTCCATTAATAACGTCTTACGGTGACGTTGGCGCCATCTATTTAAGAAAGTATTGAACTAACTTAAACCAACACGTTGACATTACAGCCAAATTAATGTTGTATAGAAGTCGCCATACCAAACTAATTTGGCACTCGAACTTTTCTTTCCTTATCAAAACAGCTGTAGTTCCCTACGCAGGGTTTGCGTTTAAAAAATATTAAAAATAATTGAATTATATTATTACAAGCAGAGTACAATTGATTGTCAAATTCTAAATTAACGCGACTGAAGCCATAGCGGGCAAAAGCTAGTTTACCATATTTACTATTTGTTTTGCGACGAAATATCGGGAACTCAAAACAAATAGTTAACATGGTAAGTATCCCGTTTTCAATGTTTATGATAGAATTATGCTTGTACAGATAGCATGTCTAAGATCGACTGATCCTGCTGTCGCTCCCTTTTCTTAAAAGCCTACGTCAACCTTCTAATAAAGTCAAACAAACATAGAGAGATACTAAAAGGTAAGCACTAATAAACATCAAAATGTCACTTTATCAGTACAAGGCTTGGCACTCGATGTTATCAAATGCGGTAAAAATCGTAACAAAGCTATCTATTTTTGGAAATGTATCTGATACTGTAACAATGTTAATATTCAATATCAACATCATGTATACTCTACCTACAGCATATTTGAATAACATACCATGAATAGGGACAAGTTTCATCACTTTATAGGATAGTTAAAAAGCATATCTTTAAAATACCGGTATTCGAGAGCACCCTGTAGAGTAGCTTCAAGTTAATACCTCCCTAATGACTTCCTCAGTGTCGCAACTTAACGATATTCTTTATAGACCATCAAAATATTTCAACAACGATGTCCAGAGATCTTAATTAACAAACAAAATCAAATAATGTTGTATCAACAAGGAATGGCTATTGGATATTCAAAATTGATCATTACAATCGGATGATTGATCATTTACATAAATTCTTTCACGCCTATGCGCAAGAACATCGGGTAAAAATTAATATCTTAGTCCGATTGGTGCCAGCTTCCGAAATTCCATTGATTATCTCGTTTCGCTACGGAATGGTTATCGAGTTTTGAGAATCCGTTATTTTTTTTTTGTGGCGATTTTATTGTAAAAATGAAAGATGCCTACTGATAGTTACCAACTGAAATAAATACAGTTAAATAAATTGTTGCCAAACTGCTGAAAATTTACGATTAAAACTTCTAAAATTGAAATTAAAGACTAGACAACTAGCCATGTTGAACCGAGTAGATATCTAACAGAGATTTGTATTATAAGTGATGTGAACACAAAAGGGCAGTCGACAGATTAATATCCTGCAACTGATAAATGTCAGAACCTGCTATAATGTCAGGCAACCAACACGACACGTCTCGTTTACAACTAAGTAACTGTAACTTCTCAATCAACAAAGGAAATAGACAATGAACAATAAATAAATACACAACTATCTGTCTTCATAAATTTTTCTACTAAAAAGTTGATAAGAACTTAGAGATAAGATGACAGAACTTGGAACGTCTTCATCGCTTTCAATTATGTAGAACAATAATATATTATCAGTGTACATTTGATAATAACTAGGTCGACTCAACGCCATTATGTTATTCTAACATATAAGTTTTATAGTTCGAAGAACTGTTTATAAATGCAATAAAAGTGAACTACCTACTGCAGCAAGTCATAAATCCATAAAGTATCTGTAAATACTAACATCATAATTATATTTTACGATTATAATGCTAACTTGTAATTATATTAATCATAAACATACCAGTCAAGTCGATTCTATTACTCAATCTGTACGTAATTACTCTGTACAACTATAAAATACAACGGAGACAAACACATGGTGGAGATAGATCAATAATTACTGAAACACAATTAATTAATGATCACGGCAAACAAATAACTTCCCTACTAAACGACGCATTAAAGCATTTGTGGGCAGCTGAAACACAAACTATAAAATTTAAAGTAACTTAGGGATAAGTTGAAAAGGAAAAAACTCCAGCAACCAAACTTGACACGAACAAGATAACAATAGCGAAGCTACCCAAGCGGCCATGAGTGTGACGACTGACGACTAAAAACAAAAGAAAGGGCCGGCAAGAAACTGACAAGCTCGTAGAACCGAGGGGTTAACAGTCAACGTTAGTAACAAAGTGTATTTTAATTCAATTTTCATTCAATCTGCAATAGCGAACACGGAACATGTTAGAAACGGTGAAAGCTTAATGTGATTCGCATAAATAGAATTTCATGTTGGACATGTATATCTGTCTAGACGGTGGAATTACAACTAGATTCACATAAACTCGTTATTTATGAAGATTGCAACACGCAGGGTCGTGATGACAAGGGGCTCATGAGGAAATGTGCTTGAGATGGGATTATAATAAAATCGTTCGGATGGCAATAAATTATTCTAGTAGTTGATTGCATTATGGCTTCTAGCATCTAATTGAGCTAGTTACAGGGAAATCTGCTAGAAGCTTGGAGTCAAATAAAATTTGAACTAAGTGAAAAATTGCAACATCTAGAACTTTTAGTAATGAAACCAGGATCGTCCAAAATGATGAGAATATCGTGACAGATGCGACAAAACAGCAAAAGAAAGGGGTGGCCCATATCCTGGCTGAAATGATGATGCTGATGATTCTACCTGCCACTTCCGTATAAGTAAACATAGTTGTATCTTCTACCACTGCCAAGTTCAAGAGCCAAAACACTGCCAAAGTTTACAAAATCCTGCGCTAAACAAACCTTTTCTAACATAGTAGCTGAAAGGAAATCACCAGCGATAAATCCGGTGGTTGTACAATGTTCATCGTCACCGGACGATCTACATGTCCTGCGCGCGTGGGAAACCGCCCGTTACTTACAAGCTACCTACTAGATGCTGTGTCCGATACTACGCTAGGATTACTAGCCAATACCTTGTAAACAAACCGTCGACAACAGTGAGCAAAGAAAAATAAAATTTTACATTAGGACTGAGGACTTAAGGAGAATTACAAACGCATCGCTACGATAGAGAACACTTCACTATGAGCCTATCATGCTATGGTTAGGAATGTTAGAATACTGCAATGAGACTGAACGAAGAAAGGAAATAAAAAATTCCCTACATATAATTACTACAAGCAGGATCTATAAAGATCGCCAAGTCAACAAAATCCTATAATCCTTACGATGACTTCATTCAAAAAACTATATTTACAAGAAGCTCGTCACTATATCAACAGACAAGGATACGTCAATTTTAATCTAATAGAAAAAGCAATTCAATTAAAACGGTCGTAAATCGTATCACATTAAATAAAGATTACAGTCAATCTCGATTCTTAACGCGTTGCTATTTCCATAAATCATAATCACACAGTAAAAATATCTTTTGATGATATTTATTTGCATAGAAAAACTATCAAATTGAAAACCGACATTATAAAAACTACTAGAATTAGCAAATAGAAGAAGCACAGTGATATTTTATCACTTAGTATTAATAGCTACTAAACATCGAAATAATCAACTCGATAGTAACAATAAAAAGAAGACAGGAGGCCGGACCGCTTCCATATTGCTTGACAAGAAGAAGCACAAAATAGAGAGACACAGAAGAATTGGAGGATGCCTTTGACCAGAAGTGGGACAGACCAGGATAACAAAAAAAGAAATGACAATAATAATTAAAAGAACAGCGATAAAATAAATAAAAAAGGTTTTTTAATGCACGGACGCATGTACTGCGATGCATCTAAACGCGTAGATAATTGCACACACGTCGGGCACCGCATCGAACCAGGCGAAGGCGTTGCCGCGCCCGTAGAGAATCGGCGCTGAAACACTGCATCAACGCTAGATGCTAATGATAAAATGGGATATTAAAGAGAAAGGTTTGGACTTACATGATCATCTCTGCTTATAACAAAGAACTTTTGTGAAACCAAATACAAAATACACATTTATGCAAATGTAAACAAAAAACACCCGAAGTATACTGATACAGATACAAACTTAACGTAACAAGGGAACAAAAAATCTGAATACTCATAACCGCAGCCACGCAAAGTACTCGTAAAAAAGTTAACGGTAGTGCCCGTAGAATACACAAAAAGTTGGCGCGTTGACCGTCATGCGTTAAAGAGACGCTTGAACAAAACTCATTTCACAACCTGCTTTAATCCTTAGCAAATTGCCCTTCCAAGAAGCCTAGTCTCTCATTAGCCCGCAATAATTACAAGTCAAAATGAACCAGGAAAATAAACATCCGTCTCTGTCTCACACAGCGGCGTACCCTTATAGAAGAACGTGACAAACCGATCTAGATAAACGTATCAGATGAGATCGAGATCAGAATGCGGTTCAGATATTACTATTACAAACGTCTCATTATTTATTGCAAAATTTTCTGTTGTAAGTAACAAGTAGTGTTTATTAGCTCCATAATGAGTCTGAATTACGTAACATTTACCATGGTATGTTGCTTTTAGTCGTAAAATTGCGACTATGTTGATATCATCTGTGGTTGAGATGCAACTGCGCTACCCCATTACAAAACCTAATAACTGGACTTATAAAACTACGAAGACTAGACAATTTGTAAACGGACCCTTCACGAAACCGTCAGGATTCTGTACATAAAACTAAGTAACTCTACGCAAAAACTATTGCTGGGAAACGACTTTTTTTGGGGTGAATAATCACTTTTAACTGTAGGACTCAATATAACGTACTTAAAACATTATGCTGATGGATACATTGAATAGTACAGGGGTCATAGCAGTATTAAAAGTAAACTTATAACGTTAAAAACTTGTGTTTCTAAAAAAACTTGTGAAACAGTTGGAACTTTGACCTCTAATATCTCCGTAACTGGAGGGATCCCAAAATAAATCGCAATGACGGATAGAACAAATGCTTTTCGGTTTCGTCAAGGGTCTTTTTACACCCATTATAACTATTCAGCACTTTTTATTCAAACGATTTTTTAAAGAAATGTAGGGCTCAGCATGCTTCCTTGAGGAACCCATTAACATATTATCTTAAATAGATAACGGGTGCAGAAAAAACGTATCCCAGTTATAACAATATATTATTATGAATACTATATTCAAATAGTTATAGAAACAATCGTAAACAGATTAATAAATGTTAGACATTAGCGATGTTTACAGGCGATAAACCAAAGTATTTATTAAATCAAATGCAGTATCATTAACTTTTTCTCCATTATACAACACAACATCCACCAAATAAGTACAGACGCCAGCACATCAAGCTACTACAATCTAGCTAATTTATTTAATAGATTTTCAACGTTATCGCTAAAGCATTAGGTTCAAGGTTGATTAGGAAAATTTTACAGTTTTGGGTAGCTTGATGTGTTGGCGTCTGTACAATCATAAAATGTAAACTTATTTAGTTGGCTAACCCGTCCGGGAAATAGCTTTAAACAAATTTTAAATAGCCTTTTTAGTAGGGATGTTTTATTTTAATATAAATTTTACAGCATTAGAAATGCGATACTCGTTGCTTAATATTAAATTTAATTGCAGACATAATAATTAAGTACTTACATTTATATCACGCTTGAGTCGTAGGCACTCGTGCACGGCGAAGATACAGTATCTGAAACAAAGAACAGATAATTAGGTTGGTTGTAGGTTTTAGCTCAAGCCATTATTTACTATGTATATTCATATCCATGAGCTGTAAGTTTCGAGATGGTTTTCAATGGGTAGAAACGTTCAAGTAAGTAAAACTAACAAGTAAAAAATGAAGAAAGTTTAATTCTAAGACACTAAATGTTACTACACAGTTATAAAAGTAAACAAATTATAATGAAAACGTTGAATTGTTATAACAATGATACTTCGATAGAATTGAGATCAACAAACGCTTAAATAGTGTGTCGTTCAGATAAAAACTGATTACGCTCGATTATTTATGCACGTCCAGCGTCTTACTGGTGAACGGCCTACCGCGGAATTTGCAAGTAGAGCCGCGAATATGAAAAGAAGTTTGAATTCTCGAAGTATTTTCTATCCTCCATCTTTAAATAAATCCAGTCCTAAATAATATTTTGATATGAAATAATAAAGCTTAGCATACCCTCCAACAAATTGTACATTTAATAATTGCTACAGAGAAGATGGGGCGATATCTTCATTACGGGCGCACAGAATCGATGCAACGATAATTACGGAGAGCCAGCAACCACCGAGACTAACATGAAATTAATTCCCGACCAAGGTTAGAGAAATAGTGCATCGCTTTACGTAGACAATGTTATTAATGATGCAAATGATGAAACCGGTGCAGCGATGATGACACAAACAGACTACATAACACTTAAAACAAACGACGATACTGAACTTGAAAATGAAGATGTTTTATCATTCGAAAAGATAACAACCAATGTAAAAACGAACGCGTTTAACACCATCGTTAATCACGTAGCGCCACACAAAACCAAAGCTTATCGACTTTCTGTTACACATAAATTATTTGAGAAATCTTCAAAATTTAGGTGACTATAGGATTATTATAAAAACACGTCACAGTCTGAACGGTCCAAACGCGTTATCTTGGTTCTCAGAAGTCAGATAAAAAATACTCGGTGACGAAAAGAACGAAACGCCAACGAAGCTAAGCGTATTTTTTTAATGAGACCGAGTATGTCTACAGAATCATTATTGTGTGCTGCTATTTTTTTCACATAATGATTAATTTTATACTTGGAATGTTTTACGAATTCGAGTTAAGATTCTTTTGTATGTAATGCTCCAACGGTACTGTCTGAAATTGTTTTCATATATGTGCCGACCTTGAAACAAAATGTCAAAAGTTTTAAGGAAAATGAAATATTCAGTTATCCCCCGATTGTTTGCAGCTATTAATACCAAAATTATTTAGCGAAAGTCGTGATACGAATGTGCACATTGTTCTACATTGTAGGAACAATGATATTTTGTAGAATCAACACGGATTATTGTGTAATTGCGAGCAATCGCGGCCCGGTATAGTATCGATGGCTCAGAAAGTTCAGAAACAAATCACAGCAATTTCGTGAGGCATTATAACAACGTTTTTGTAAAATTACACGTTGCGCTGGATACGCAACGTGTGTTTATGGAAAGTATGAGGCCATCCATGTAATGTGCTGTGTTTTAGAAGAAATGTGCCAATGCCTACGTCCGTAAAATATTTTTCGCTCGTTAAAATTCCAACGAATCAACATAACGTTTTGAATGATTAGTTTTATGTTAATTAAAACGTTAAGTACGTTTACATTAGAAAGTAAAATTATGTAAGTGAATAGTGAAAAAGTATTAAATGTTGGACAGTGTACCTACTGATATTCAATAGATCATTAGCAATAAATGAGACAATATTGTCAGTGAGCGCGTCGGCCGTGGCGCTCGTCTCACTATCGCCGTTGCCCAAGTCATTAATCATTCGTCAGTGGCGTCCGTACGGACATAAAACACTGAGATTACACTGGCCATAAACGTTACATCACAGATAACTTGGATTCAAAATCATTTATTTCGTTCGAACATACCTGCCAAAACATCTCTGGGTTTAACGAACTGATTACGGTGAAGAACTTTAGGATTTTAGGAACAAAATAAAAAGATCGTTAGTATTTAAATAAAACAATTGGAATAAAACAAACAGTTATTACTAGGAAGCAGACAGGTCAACAATTTCACCGACTATTATAACATCCCGACACGCGACGATGATAAACTAAAATCGGAAACAACGGACAATGGGGCACTTTCGTATCTCACAAGACGCCGGCTCTAAAGACATTCCTCAGCATGACAACGTCGTAACATTCAAATATGAATAAAAAAATGTTTATTAACGAACGCATTCAATTGTGAATTCATAGCGGGCACTCGTGATGTCATTTAACGCTTAATTTGATAGCGTATCATGAACGAGACAAGGAAACCGATGAGCTTTCGATGAGGCCCTTGACTAAGCATTTATTAATGAAACGGACAATCCATATAATTATCCGTTTCGTTTTGTCCGTTTGATTCTAGATGAAACTAAACAGCTTTGTTAGAAAACACTGGGCGAAGAACTGAAGAATGAAGAAATAGCAAGCTTATTTTGTGAAATGTAAATGATCATATCTTGGTGACTCACGAAGTGCACCTCACATTTCCGCGAAATTCAAAATTTTCTGAATTAAAATAGCAAAACCCACAAGACGCGAATACCAATGCAGTAGGTAGTTTTTGTAATTGGTAAAGAAATGCCAACAGGGAATTGCTTATAAAATGTATAGGAGAATAAACGGAGTCTCGATGTTGATAGTGCAACTTGTAATGCTCTTTTACAGCATTTTCTATTCAGTTTTCTGCAGGTAAACGACGTTTCAATGACACCCAATGCATTTGGTGGCATAACAAGCGACGCCGCACGTGCCCAACTAAGAACCTACGAGTGGGTGGTGAGATCCTTCGATAACGCATCCAAAGAGAGGACCGATTGATCGACCGATACTTTCCTACGCCGATTGATCCATGTTGTATTGAACCGTCACTGCTGCGATACAATCTTACCATCGTTAGAGTGGCTGTGAGGGTACAGCCTTTTACCAACATCACTTCTGTACGTGGGGAGCCGGCAACATTAGTTATTCAAATATGCGAACTCCGACTATCTGATAGTCGTTTCAACGGGGCTTTCAAGGTATTTTCTTCAATGATACTCGTGAAAAGACGAATAACAATGCAAGCACAATAACTCAAACATGAATAGATGGTATCCGTCAGGAGAAATATGAATATGAAAGAAAAACGAAAACGTGAATATACTGGGGTCAGATACGTTCAACAGAGACATTGATCATATTGTACATTTAAAAGCGATATACATATTCGTGATACAACAATAAAAATACGTGAAAGTACGTGTGACGTAGCGCGAGGGTGTAAACCGTCGTCGCAGGCGCATCCACGGTGAACTCGAATAAAGGCTCGTTACGCGCTCGCGCTCATGAATGATGGATGGCCGTGGCCGATCAGCTAACACGCGGCGCACCAGCTCTCCGAACGCTTTGCTCCCATCACTGTTCCTATCCTTTATTCTTTTACCAATAAGCTTCAAAGTTCCATGCATCATGAAATGGTCAAGTGTAATTTTGATGTCTGGTACGTATCCATGTGATTGACAAGTCCGTGCCGATGGTATCGGTCGTCATAAATAACACCGCCACCGCTAGTTAGTGCACATTCATTGCTTTATCGCCTTCGTGAGGCGACTGGTACAATATAGTAGGACCATTCCAAGTGATTTCGCTCACAATGCCACAATCTATTAAAAACACGAGCACAACAATTCCGAGAGAACACAGGTATGAGGCCTTATTTTTTTGCACTCATTATGCTTAGGTATAGCATGTCAAAACATGGGAACTCACGAAAAAGAAACAAATTTTATTATCTTGCCAAGATACCAACGCTATAAAAGTGGTAAGTAACACGACCACCGGCATTGATGTATTCCGCGAATAAGAAAACGTTGCCAGATTATTTGTCATCTAATTGATATACCTACAAGCTTTTCGGCAACAGAAGGATCTTAGTTTAGAAAACAACCGTATATAACGGCGATAAATATTTAAATAACATGACGGACGATGCTGTGAGAGGAACATTTCTCAGCGAATACATTACACGGCACAACGACAAGTGAAATAAATATTGCGATGACAGTGAAAGTAACCAATAGATAGCTCTTCAGTATGCGTAACGTACAGCGATATAAATTCAATTACGACATTATTAAATAATATAATGGATTTCAAATATAAATTATGACATTAAAGAGAGTCAACAGATTTACACGGATGGCATTTCCCTGTACAATATATTACGCGGGCACGTCGGACGGCGACCACCGTAGGGCCGGCGCAGACGCAACCGTTACTTCGTGTCCAATAAATTCAAGAACAAACGACAGCAATAAGGAACAGACCGTGTCCAGACATCCATCTCCTGTCAGCCGGTGCACAGACTTATAAAGAGCCGCATCGATACGTCATACGTAAATAGCTAGCCGATAAATCAAATTCGGTAACAGTACGCATAGATCGAACGAATAAAATTAAAGGGACCACATTGTAAATACCATTTACATAATTCAAAACGAAGACTAGATAGATGGTGGAGCTGACGAGACGAATGAATGACGCTATTGATGTAAATCTTATTAAAGATTCAGACTTGAAATCAATGTGTAAGCAATAAACTTGTATAAAGATCTATAAAATTGGAATCATCGTTCATGTTATTGAATAATTGGATTTCAAAACATGGAGTTGGGTATTAAACGTAATGAGAAGCTTCTGTAACTAGTATGTGGTGGTGTAAGTTTATGGTAATGTTATGGAACAACTTTTACAACCATAAATAACATTTTATGATAGTTTTCCTTATTTAGTTTATAGGTAGTTGACATCAGCATTATCTGCTATCTGTTATAGAAGCCTCTTTGGTTATTTGCACTAAAAGAGATAAAACGAGATTTCTCATCTTTAGTTGTGTCATTTTATTAATTGAAAGTACATTGGCCTCTAAAACTAGGAAAGCACTTGTGAAAGCTCGTTACCACTTATCATTCTTATGAAACAATTATAGAAACAGATTCCCAATAAAATAAACCCGAAACTATTACATTTTATCCAGATTTTGGTGTTTTCAAATACAAACTGTCCATTTTGTTCGAAACAATATGGTACAGAGTTAAATTATCAGATATAATATCTTTATATGGAAGATAAGTGATGCGGCAGATGGCCTGGTCCGGATGTTAGTCATACACACACGGACAAAACTTTACATTGATAGGAGTGCGAATGAAGCTCTCAATAATTACAATTGAAGACTTCCCGTCGGTCGACTCGACTCATTAATTGATTAAATCAAATACTGTATTTGATGTAAATCGAATCATAAAAAGACTTTTTCTAAGCTTGTATTTAAAGAAGCTTAGACATCTAGCATGACGTCAAGAATCAGGACAGAAAAATAGAAGAAAACCAAGAAAACGATAAATAGTTTGTGAAAGACAGTAAAGGGAGAATTAAGAACAAAGAGAATAAATAAATATTAAGGAAATAGCTAATAATAGACAAGACATGCAGTGCCGACGCCAAATAAGTTAAGACAGGAGGATGATAGTTCAAAAATCCATCCATATCCGTCATCCATGAAATGCCATACATCAATAACAAATGACTGCACCCACTTCGAATTACATTAAAGCCGTAGGCAAAACTAGGGCTATAAAGGCAGCAAATAGTATAGAATCAGCACCAGCAACACATTAAGACGGTTGAGCCAGGAAATCTGAGATCGACGCCAGAGATTCAAACGTATATAGTCACGTCAGGGCTATTAGTAAAACAGTTAAGGACTTGAAGACATGCTAACCACACGCGAAGTACAAATGGAACAATGTTTTAATAAGGATTAGGTAAATAGTACTGAGAGTTGTGTTAATTGCTTCCTTGTTTGTTTTAATGAGGAGGCTGAAAGCTCAATATAAAAGTGTTAGTAACCCTAAAAGTGATTGTTGTAATGGCTTCCGTGCGTGGGACAGGATTATCAATATTTTTTTCAGTGTAGGAAATAAGAAAGATGAGAAGAAGAGAATATGGACGGTACGTTTCTTGACATAAATAGAAAGAATTTAAAAAGTTAAGCTGCAAAACGAACAGATACTGAAACCGAAGCAAGATTACCAACGAATTTTTGGTTCCAAACAGTGTTAGATTTTGGAAATCATTTTAACATAAACAAAAACTATGTTTCCAAAATCATAAACACAGATACATTTAAAATAATCAAGACACACAAAGCAGATACGAATCAAAATCTCCAAGGTCACGGCAGAGTCTCACATCGCACCAATAACTTAACCCCCCGCGTTCCGAGTCAAGAGGTGCACATTATTGCCTATTAGCGATCATAAAACTCATAGAGTGCACGCGCCGGCCCAGAGGTTACTCCTACGCACGACACACGACAAAACGCCACTGATGTAGTCCAATTCATGCTTTGGGAATTTGTTTTTGACATGTCTTGTTAGTTTGTTCGTGATTGTAGAATAAAAAACGAAACATTGGTTGTCTTTTTGGTCCTTTCAATTAGTTCCGTTGTGTGTGATGTGTGTTGGGTATTTTGATCCTAAGGATCGAAAGCTTCTCATTTGAGTTTCTACTGAGCCAAAACGGAACTTGTTCAGGTAATAGAAGTATCTAATTATTAAAAATAGTACGTTTACATTCTGGTCTTTTGAATACTTCTGTTTTATTTTTTGTCGTAAGGCTCGGAAAATAGTGTCCCAAACTTTTCTCTACTATAATTCTCAAAACTAATGATCATAAATACTACGTTTAAATTTTGATACTTTGAACACTTGTATTTTGTCTTTTTCTTCTATTCTGTTATGGTCTTAAATCCCGGAAAATGATTAATCAAGTTTTTCGCTCATCATAATCATCCACAGCCCGACTTCACCCACTGCTGGATAGGCCTCTCTTTGGGCCAATCTCCACGTTCTTGTGCGAGCCTCATCCAGGATATTCCCGTTAGTTTTTCTCTACCACTACTCAATTGTGCTCAAGAGAGATATAAATCCTGATTCAAATTCATCCGTCCGTCTTAGCCTACTGCCGTGAGTGATGAACGGCAGACATGCAAAAAATATACTTCTGCCAGCCTTATAAGGAACAGAACACTCTTCAATGATTACTATATTATACAATCCAGACATATACGGCTACTTTTACCTTTCAGCGCTAGTTGCAAGTGTTACTGTGTTGCGCCTTGACGATGTCTTAGACAATTTATCACTGTGTATAAGTGAATTCACTTATTTATTTCTATTTCTTCTAGCCTTGTGTGGCTTGGAACTGTTTTACTGCACTCGTTATGCATTGGCTAGAGAAAGCCAAATACTTACGCAGAAGAAATCAGTTGTCAATTGGCTATTAGTATTATTAGCTTTATTATTGCGTTCCCACTGCTGGGACACAGCACAGACCGCCTCTTTTGAGAAGCTGTCATCCTCTACGCGGGCCCAGTGCGGGTTAGTAGATGTCACATGTCTTCGAATTTTCTATTTTGAAACATACTGGTTTACTTACAACGTTTTCCTTCACCATCTTGAGAGCAGTGACAGTTATTAATTGGCTACAACTAATCATTATCATCATCATCATCATCTGCCTAGCCTTTTCCCAACTACGTTGGGGTCGGCTTCCAGTCTAACCGGATGCAGCTGAATACCAGTATTTTACATGGAGCGACTGCCTATCTGACCTCCACAACCCAGTTAATACTGGGTAATACGATACCCCTTGGAAAGACTGGTTGTCAGACTTTTTGGGCCACTGACTACCTAACTACTGTCAAAGATCTACAAATGACACAATGGCTACAACTAATCATAAAATAAAATATCAGCTGCCAGTAACTTTACTATAAGTAATTCTGGAGTATTACCTATCGCATATGGTAGAAGATGCGACTGTGCGCCTACGCAAGCCTTTATACGATGTCATGTCACTGATATTCTTTATTACGACGTATAAACCGTTTATAAAATGTAATTAAAGTACCCTTGTTGATTTAATTAACGATTGTTATTAGAAACTTGATATTATATAATATTCTAGTTCAGAAACGAGTTTTTTAATCAGTAAAATACTTCATCATTCTCCAGTCTATATCCCAATTTATTTGGGGTCGGTGTAGCACGTCTCCTTCCATAATTCTCTATTGGTAATCCTCTCAGTTGTCGTCACCTTACGAGCCAAATCGTCTTTCACACAGTCCATCCATCGTTTTTTTTGTTTTCCCCTAAGAGTAACCTACTTGTGTTTAAAATATCTATAATATCAGTAAGTTAGAAACGTGTTTTTTTGGCAGAACAGTTATGTAGGTTCAGTATTTCTACAAAATTGCATTATTCTTTATGTCTAAGAGCCTGTCGTTAAAACATTAGTTTTAGAAAATCTAGAGCGCCGTGACGGCTTCATATTAACAAAATTATCATAAATGTTAATTTATACAATATGAAAACCAAATATGATTATATTCCAATAGCCTACATTTCAGCAATATTAATCATAGAAAACAAATTAACTATCCAATTCAAATAAAACCCAATACAGAATCGATTTAGCGAAATTTTATAAGTTGTAGACGCAAAGTTTGTCCAAGCATCCTATTAGCATTAATGTCTGCTTCCGAATTCATTTTAGAATAATTTACGTATTTTCTAGCGGTTCTAGGATTGTTTTGGCATTTGCCATACTGCTTCGTCATCTTGCGCCATCCCACTGCTGGGCAACGGCTTCTCTCCATGACATCCAGTATGTGGGCCAATGTGGACCACTGGTTAGTTTTGTCCAGCTCGTCCCGCCATCTACGAGGTTATTTCTATTTCATTTGCCATGTTATTGTATAATAAACAATGATGTATTCTGGCGACGTACAACGTTGTCATAGTTTCCACAGATATCTTTTGGGACATCGTCAAGATATTACACACGTAATGATTGCCTTCATACAAAGTTATTATGAGTACTTTGGATGGCCGTACGTAGGATACTTTCATCATTGTCTGTCCTATTTCAATGAAGTGTTGTCAGTAATATTTTAATGATGATGGAAAACTTTACAAGAATTTCAAATTGTCTCTACAAACCTTACAAATATGCAGTATTTAGTGGTTTGAGGGGTAATAATATAATCGCATCCTCTAACGCAGTCTGAAATCTTCAAGGTGACAAGAAATAGAGGCGTGAAAGTATTTCTTGAAAACTGAAAAGGCGGTATTTGGCGCGTGCGTATAAGACTGAAACTCCGCCCACATCGAAGCAACAAGTAAAAAGTTTAGTACTCTAGAGTGTCATTATACACTTCTTGAGCATATTAAACGTTACCATAAATATCACTCTACGCTTCATAAGCAACGTTATCGGTGACTTTAAAAAGGCCATACAATTTGTTTCTGTTATCATTATCAGAAGGAACTTTTACTAAAACACTCGTCCATTATCGGGCTGCCTCCAAAGATAAGTTACACGAACATAAATTATCAAGTTAGCGCGAAAATACAAAACAGATAAAAAAAACACAATCACAACGACAAAAATAGTTCAAAAACTGACAAAAACTTACAATAAATTTCTTCTGGAAAATTGGTCTTCAGAGCCGTGACGTGCTGAACAAAAAAAGTAACCGCAAACACCCAAAAGTTATTCACACAGCACTCAGTTCATTAACACAGTACGTAAAAACATGAGATATGCGATAAATGCGTCAAGCGTGCGCACCCGATGACGTCTCAACGTGGAATGGTATCTTGATGATGGTGAAGCGAAAGACCGGGGTGCGGTGAGGGGTGCGGAAGCCGAGGTGAGGTGGGCGTGGCTTCGCAGGTGTATCAAGTCGAACCATGATATATGCGCATGTTAACACTTGGATACGAACACGCCTCACTGTCACGTATGGAGCCGAATTGTCGGCGCAATGTTTAATTGTTTGTTTGAAGGCGAAAGTGTAATACACTCAAGGATTCATTAATAATACAAGTCTTGAGTCTTCTTGACAGTTTCGTTTTAAGTGCCCGGTGTCAAGCGAGGCTGACACTTCGATGGCAGCCGAGATAAAGTCTTAAAGATAAACCAATAGAGATTAAATTATTTCATCTTGTTTTTAATTGCTGTTGTTATCTGTACCGTTATTGTCATTACTGAGGATACAATGACGGACCTATTTGTTTATAATCAAACGTTTATTTTTAAAATGAAATTAAGTTAATATTCGCTTTAGAACTTTTTACTAACGATACAGCTACGTAACTGTATGACTGTGGATGGGTATAAGAGTAGAGGAAGACCAAAGAAACGATGGATGGACTGTGTGAAGAATGATATGGCACGAAAGGAGGTGTCTGACGAGTAATAGAGAAGTATGGAAGAAGAAGAGATGCTGCGCCGACCCCAAAATAAATTGGGATAAGGGCAAGAGAATGATGATGACAGCTAGGTAATTTAAAATGTGTACCCTATCAACTGGTCTCTATTTCCGATAACAACAAAAACTTTCCAAACAGATATAAGAACATATAATTCCTTAGAGTCTAAGTCTAAGGCTTAGACCACATGTTTATTTATAAAACCAGTGCAACTATAAACTGCAATCCACTTATAATTACCGTAACCTTCAAGTGCGATTTCTTTGAGCCACGGAATCGCTCGTGTAAACACCAAGTAGGCATTAGCGGCCCGCAATTGCAAACCAGTGGTGAACTATAACTCTTGTTGACGTCTTAATAACAAGCATCCCTTCCGTCAGTGCGGTTCGAGATTTATCGCCATTCCCCCGACCGCGTTCGCAGGGTTAACTCCCAAAACCCCTATCCCAAACAGTATAAAGCTCAAAATCCTCTGCACCAATTCGCAAAATAATTATGAATCAGTTTTAACATCAGTAATACAATCATTTTAGAAATTAGCGCTCAACTTTAGAAACTTAATTAAAGATGCCATAACCAGTAATTACCCCATTTTGAATTATTTTAATTGGTTCTTTTAACAGGTGGCTGTGGACTCTTGTCTGCGCATTATAAACATCGAGCTGGCTTTTATAAATTTGTACTACACCAATTTCTTATTTTCTTCTCTAACAGAGCAATCTTGATCATCATCTGCCTAGCCTTTTCACAACTATATTGGGGTCGGCTTCCAGTCTGACCGCAGCTGATGCAGCAGAATACTAGTATTTTACATGGCGCGACTGCCTATTTGACCTCCACAACCTAGTTAATACAGCACTGGGTAATACTATACGCTTTGGTAAGACTGGTTGTCAGACTTTTGGTCTACTGGAAAAAAGATCTACAAAATTGGTCTACAGCCGGGACCAACGGCTTAACGTGTTTTCCGAGGTACAGAGGAAACTAGCATAACGTGAAAATATCTGCAAGGAAAATGAGGATCATCAAATCAAGGAAGAAGATGACCAGCGGAAGCGTAACGGTTTTTAGCAAAAAATCAAAAGTTAACTGCTAAGGGAAATTTCTAGTTTGTAGATGGCATCATTATCGAAAGCCAAAGAGAATACTATAAAATGCAATAAAAGGAAAGTTGCGGGATTGTTTCAATTCCTGTTTAACTGCCCGGTATCCAAGAGGGTTAAATGCGGAGGTAGAGTACTACATTAAAACTGTAGAATCTAGTTTATTTATCCTGATTAAAGTTACTCTGCTGCGTTTGTCTATTGTGGTTGTGACAGCTGACCATGAGGTCCCAGGTTTTATTTCCAAGTGTTATTTGGTTATTCCTATTAGGAATTTCTTAGAAGCAGCCCTCGCCCTCTATTATTTGGGACTTAAAAACCACTAGCAAAATGTGGATGTACCAACCACTAAGTACACCTCTCCCTAACCCTTCTGGGGTTAGAGACCCGATGGTATACAGATATAGGCCTACATCAAAAACATTAGTACTGCAGCTAACACGTCAACAGGCGCGAAGTATAATTGCGAACTCGTTCGAGCTCCGCTTAATTAACTCATAACTCAAACTCGCACTTATCGCGAGCTATATCGAGCAATCGCCCACAGTACGCTCCGAGCGAAAAATCGATAAATAATCGCACACAATCGATATGCCAAACTTATGATTACTGTGTTGATATTTTAGTAATGTTTTGAACAGGTGAAATTATGCAAAAAAAAATCACAAACTATCGGAACATAATATTGCTTGAGACCCGGTTACAGAATTGTGAATTTGAAGTTGAGAACTAGTCAAGATAGGTACTTTAGCATCAATTTAATCATTCTTTTTTTTGAAGTTGAGAACTAGTCAAGATATGTACTTTAGCATCAATTTAATCATTCTTTTCTTCAGAAAGGTCAGGTGCGTAGTACTCGGCGCGCGTGTATGACCGTGGACGAGGAAAAGGAGTATGTAGGGATCGTAGCAGGTGGCGTTTTGTGTTTCTGCCTACACCCATGGAAAAAAGGCGTGAGTTTATTATGTACGTAATCAATTTCGAAGAAATCACAATAAATAAGTATTGATAGTCACAGCTAATGTAGAGTGTGACAGATTCTTAAATTCAATTTCTCAATTCAGAACTCCCCCATCCCCATTCTATCATCGGACACATTTATTGTGCGAACCGGCAGTCTGTGGAATTCACTGCTGGCTTTCTGTTCCCTGGTCATTATAATCTGGATCTGTTCAAAGCTTGAGTGAATTTGTTTCTTCTAGGCAAGTGTGTTCCACTTTAGGCCGCATCATCGCTTCGCTATCGAGAATTTAAAAACACTCAACAGTTAGAAATTGAGAACCATAAACTTAGGATACAGTCCTTTAAAGATCTATGGGTAAACTTAATTTTTATAATTAAAAAAGTACAGCTTACTTTAAGTGAAGGTCCGACTATCTTTGACAACAAAACATAAAGTACGCAACTAACAATCAATAAAGAAAATAATTCTAAAGTAGTAATTAAATCAAAAAGTTACGTACTTCATATAACAGATACCATATTATCACTGATCAATGTTGTCTTCGTAACACTAGAAGCTGAAGTTTACAATCAAAAATAGTAAGAAATAGACGTGGGAAAGATGTTGGACTTGGGTGATATTTTTAAGCAGCAGTTCGTTTAGGGTTAAAAAAGATACAACATATTGCACCTTCTTTTCAAATAACCGAAGAATATAGAAAAAAGTAAAAACTATATAATCAGTAACATAGTGTTTACCAAAACACTACAAACATCATCATCTGCCTAGCCTTTTCCCAACTATGTTGGAGTCTGCTTCCAGTTTTACTGCATTCAGCTGATTACCAGAATTGTACATGGAGCGACTGCCTATCTGACCTCCACAACCCAGTTAATACAGCACTGGGTAATACTATACGCCTTGGTAAGACTGATTGTAAGACTTTCGAGTCACTGACTACCTGTAACGACTGTCAAATATCTACAAATGACAGCCGGGACCAACGGCTTAACGTGCTTCCCGAGGCACGGAGGAAACCCGGTATGTAATGCATACGGTATGTAACACAACAAACAATCTAACAATGTATCCTTGATTCGAAATATAAACACAAACTCAGACCTATTTAAAACATGAACGACAATTATTTACATTCTAAACACACATTATAATCACACATAGGCAATCGTGAAAGGTTGCACGTAAATAATCAGCTGATCCGGTGATTTAAATACCAAACAATGGTACATACAGACATTAAATCTTGCAGTTTCGCAATACAGCCAAAGAAGCCTGAGACAATAACGGCCTAAACAATGTAAACTATATTGACATTTGAGAAATAATATTTATTTAAGAACAACCTAACGAGTAGAGCTACAGTAATACTGGTGTAATTCTAACAATTTTGTAAATTACAAATGATGAGAACTGGAATTTTCGTAATACTCCTTTGTGCACAAGTAGCTACCTGTACAAGATTACTTGTTACAAGAATCCAATAGACGCAGCCAGCAGCCACATAAACATATTGCATCATAGCATTTAAGAATGCCAATAAAAAAAAATTACATCCACCACCAAACTACCAAACCTGCAAATTATACAATCAATAAATCACTTTGATATATACAAATTATCGCCAAAGATTTCACTTCGATTAATAATTATTACGTTTTCACTGTGATTATTGCTATTAATAGTTATTTACATGTAAACGTCGCACGCGCAGATAGATGGTAATGACCGGCTGCGCCAACGCACCGCGCAGGTGCAATAACAGTGTGGAGGCGAGGCGTGCCACTGCGTTGATTGATAGCACCAAAATTTTATTCTCCATTGAACGTCGCAACAAAAATAATGGCCCGCCCTACTTACAAGTTTATTTTCATATTGAACATCGTGAAATATCTATTCCTATTATTAAATTAGACTTTATACATACACAACTAATAGATGTTTGAAAAATCTATATCCAAGTTTGGTGTCGTGTACAAATTATTTTAAAGTGCGGTGACATAAATCAATTCGATAGCTTTATTATTAAGTTAATCAGCTTACACGCGCATACCTTTTTCCCATATTTCTCTTTCGAATACAATACGAAAACAATTTTATTAGATAGTTTGCTTGACACCGAGTCGGCTCTCAAGAAGATATAAAGATAAGCATCGCATAACTATTATGGATTTCTTAACTTTCCAGCTTCATCTGCGTCTATATGGCACACAATTACATAGGCATAATATATTGAAATGAAAGCGCGTGCGCGCCCATTCGCAGTGAGAGACCGGCCATACTCCGCCGTACCCAGGAGTAGTATCACGCAACGCCGTTTATAATTCAACAACAATAAACAGATAGTTAATTGCGATGCTGTCACGGGCGCAGTATATGGTAATGAGGCGTAGGGATCGCGGCTGCATGGACAATATCTCTCGACGGTGAAAGGTAAGACGGCGTCGGCGCAAACGTGAACAGTAGGCGTGGAAACGTAAGGGATGGTATACCAGTTTAAGTTAACCCTGAAGAGAGAAACGCGGTTTTTTGACAAGAATCTAATTTAATTCACATGATTGATACAATCTAACGAAAAAAATACAACAAACAAAATATGTAAGTTATTGATTAGCTCGTTCAATTTCAAAATGCATGCAACACTCTGAAAATATGCGTATAAACTAACCCGTCATGAAAATATTGGTTTTCATGAAGCAAAATTAGACATAAGTTCCACCTGGTGATACATCAATGATCAAGCTTTATCGACATTGTCAATATTGTTTCAAAACGTAGATAATTAAATTTTGGGTAAAACAGAAGACAAAAATGAAACCAAAATGGAAAGCAGCACGAAACCATAATTCTCGCCCAAATCTATCAACTTGAACCACACAAGCATAGTGTTTGCTTAGCCCATGGCCCGTGTCGGTGAGATAGGTGGTGTACATGCGCTTTCAGGTACGCCCGCCACAATCTGAGTAGCTGACACCAATAGGTTTTTATCAGCACCCATCGGGGTTATGAGAAAGTTATCGAGCGAAGCTGCAGTTGGTATTAGGGCTACAGGATCTACTTGGTGTGCATGGGCACACTCCGAACTTTATGACGCGTGTGCAAATTAAAGTCGCCAAGGATTTTGTATGCAGCGAAAGTTTTAGGATACCTACGTAGAAAATATTTTAGACAAAATATCTACCTGGATGAAGTGGTAGAGATGTTTGTTAAAATATTTTCTAGACAGTTATAAAGAGAGACTTTACCGATATGCAGGTGACGGTAAGAATGAATCAAGGAATAGAGGAAGAACGCATAGACACAAATATCGTAGCATTTGTTATAATTATGCAATCATATTATAGGAAAGGAATTTACACACCGATAATGGAGCAGCTGAGATGTTATTTATGAGAAAATAAACTACAAGCGATCGTAAATATAACACGGAGTTAAAATACAATATATTGATAACAATTTAATGAGACAATGTATTAAACTTTGATATATTGGATAAAACCAGCCAGGAAGAAGTAAATCAAACTTAAGTACACCATAAAATCACTAATAACGCCCTATCTAGTCATCTCAGTAATAGTAGCTTCAATGCGGACAATTACTAGTTGCATGATTAATTGTTTCCTTATTTACTTTGAGAACAAAAACAAGCTCAAACGTGAATTAGATGAGTTTATAACCTTGGACCACTAACAACTGGTTGAAGACAAATTAAATGTCAACTTAATTGACGCATGCAAAGTTTATCTGAGACTGCACAGTTGCTAAGCGATTTAAAATCTTAAAAGGTCTCTTGTTCACTGGATTTATCATAATATTATCTTATTAATGAGTTAGTACTTTACCTTGGAATATATCTCATACTAACAATGAAATGGAAATTAGAAAGCAAGCCGAGACGCATTTCCGAAAATTAAAATAAGTAGGTAGGTAGTTATAACACTCATTGAGTAGAAGCCAACATTTATTATACATGTTCATAAAACAACAACATCAAAAAGCGTTTAGAATTTCTAAATAATTGTACGTCCAATGTGAGGACATTCCGTATCCACTTCAAGTGTTTTCACGGCGCAAAATATAGCGCTGCAAAGTCGTTTTCGTTCCCAAGCATTTATAACCCGAATGAATTTTCTATATAGACCGGCTTTCTTGAAACGAGGACGGGCCTAACGATCTAAAATCACAGTGTTGAGCTTCAGCGACATTTACAGAACATTATGTAGGTAACACATAGTGTTGTGCACGGAATCTAGTAACGAGTAAACGAATAGAATTACGATCTAATTATACAAATGCCGGTTGAGATCGCGTTGTAAATGTCATTTCACACTTACACAGACCGGGGCGGTTCGGTTCTCACGATATGGTTGGTTTAGTGAGTTTCCGCGATTAGTCGAGTTACCACGGACAACGATATAGGGCTAATTTTACGAGTACTGCTTGTGTAAGCTGGCTCTAATGAGCAGACATTGTGGTAAGTGCGGCCCGTGTAGACGTGGTCGAGTACTTGAGGCTTTATGTATTGAATTCATTTTATATTCGCTAGTTGTTTGAACAAACACAACCACACGAATACAAACTCTTTTTCTTTGGAATATTAGCTGAAGGGCAAATTGGCAAAAGTTTTCGAAATTGCTAACAAAAAGTTATCGTTGTGAACTTTACAGGAAGCATTAATAATAACATGTTCTCACGGTTTCGTTATGAATTTGTATTGCCAATTAGTATAATCGATCTCATAATAGATATAATTTATGTACTGGTTGCCTGCTACTATGGAACCAGATACTGGCGAACTGCGACTATTTGCACATGCAGCACTCTTGATTTTCTTCGAAAGAGCTATACAGGCGTGCCAATTATCTAATATCCTCAGAATTAAATAGAACTATTAACTGATATTTCCCACGCGATTAAAGAAAAATCGCACGTCGAAGTACCATACAATGTAACTTTTCGTAGAAACTGCGCAAACGCTCCTAGCAATTCTACTTGCTACCATTTGCCAATTCCACTTATACCCTGAGGGAAGTGCTAGTTACTAAGTACCAACACGCACGATATAGGACATATTTAGCCACGATCGATAACCAAAGTCTCAGTTACAGGGAGTCGTGTAAAGGTCAACGCATACACGACTGCCGTGTGTAAAATAATTCGTATTCGAAATCGGAGTGGAAACAAGAATCGCTGCGAAGGCGAACAACTGGATCCCGGCAGTTGTGATAAGTAGAATTTATGTTGGAAACAGCGTTGGTCGTGTTGTATTATCAAATTTATCAATAACATAAAGTAGGGTAAAGCTGATCTGCAGGGATCTGGCTTGCTACTTACAGTACATTTGAATCAGGTCGTCAGTACTTTGTAAGACCGTCAACTTAAAATCGTGGGAATACCTGAAGGATATGATCAAGTCGAACTGTTTTGTATAAAGTGGGAAAAGGACTAACCGCGACTACCTTATCTTAAGTATCCCTAGGAATATTCAAGATAAGATAGATTCAGTTTAAGTTATTATAAGGGAGTGCAAAAAAATGGACTCCAAGCAAAAACTCAAGTGATGAATTATATGGACGACATGTTAAGATTGCCTAATTTGTCGGTCCTTAGTTACCAGATTATTCTTCAGGCGTTTTCAGTATTTGAAAAATTATTTTTTTACTAACGGTAATGTTAAAACTGATACATCTGAGAAAGCTGATGATAAAGAATGCAAGTGTTTTTTAGTTCAAAAGTGGCTGTGTGAGAATGGAGCAAAAAAGTTACATCTTTTTTAAAGTCACAAGAAATAGTCGATTTATGGTAGCAAAAAGAGTAATTCCGCCCCTACTTTATGGAGAATCACAAACAACACTGGTTTCGCACATATTTATCTGCTTCAAGCGCTTATCTGACGATGTCGCAAGCGAAAGTCGCTAGTATGCCCTTAAACGTTCTGTAAAGAGTTATTAATATGGTCGGCTAGGTGTGGCGTTAGACTGAATGTGAAGCTTGAAAGATTTAATGCCGAGGTTGAATGTTCAGGCTGGTAACACTGATTAGATTTTGCATACGTTTCTATAACTTACGAAAGAACTTTCAATATGGCTTGCAAAAACATAAGTTTTGCAACTTATGTTTTTATTCGATACCGAAATAATTTGTGGTTGCTGATCTGACTTATAGTTTCCTCTCAGTATATGAAGTTTCCTCCTTAAACTATATAATATCGATCCACTCCTCGCAATCAAGATAGTAACGGCCGTATGCCTATCGCATGGAAATCAACGTGACAAGCATACAAAAATATTTTATTTATATTTGTGTACTGAAAACATTCATGAGATAAGAATAAAAGCAAACCGTCGTTACAGGACTGAACAGACTCTTCTACCATTTTATTACATCGATACTCCAAGATGAGTATTGCGTATATCGTAGACGCAAACGATAATAGTCACACGCTTCAAAACGAATGTTATTATGCATCGAACATTTTAACAAATTATCATTGAAAACGCAGCGAACAAAAAGCGTGAGGCATCCAATTTCACGGGCACTAAATAAAATTAGCATCAACTTGACAGAATAACAAAGCGGTCTCAATAATTCGCACAGAACGAGCAAAGCGAACGTACAGACACACCCCATTAATCACAACACACCCAATACACTTATGCTCAATAATTTAATGAAAGTATAAATTACAAAAGCACAGAATTCAATTCAGCTAATATGCAATAATTGCTATAACCATCGGCGTTAGGCAGTGCTCGTAGGCGCAACGCAACGTGCAATCAAGAAAGAATGGCGCGTTAACATTTCTCTTAGAACGCAATTACAATTCAATTTTCTGTAAAGTACTAACCGGGATAATAAGAAGGCTGTCGGCACAGTTAAGAAGAATAATAGATGTACCTGAAAGGTGTGCGATTAAATCGGAGACGATTGTTGTCGCGTCGTCAGCCTTACTGTAGAGTTATGATCAATTACGAATGACATTGCAGTGGCCAAGTTTATGTGTTACCATCAAGGAGACTGCCTAATCAAATTCGTCCATCGTAGCAACAAAGTAAACAAGCTTGAAATTGCAAGATAAACGTAACGGGACGTGGTCGTTCTGTTCGCGTCGCGTTCGCTTGCGTCGAAGATAAGATTCGCGGAGTCGGACTCGCGCCTATTGAGGGTCGTTACGAGACGCTGGCGCGAGATGATCGATAATAATGGTAATTTCGCTTGGAACACGTGTAGCATCGCTCGTTCGTCGGCGCGATCGCGATCGCTGCATACCTACCCTATTAGGACGTGCTAAAGGTAGACTAGATGACAGAATTGGCCTGCAAATATTTGCTATCGCTTGGGAATTTCTAACGCATTATTTGCACGATACCAAAGATCGGTGCGACAAAAAAGTAGATGACAAAATAAGTGAAATCATAATCCAACATAAAACAGCATCACTTTATAATATTGGAGGTATTCCTCAACTCCGTGTAAAATCTATCTGATCCAATTACAATAAACAAACACAGAATTACACTAACAGAGATGCAAGCCACCCGGCGTTTTGTGTTAGGCATTGAGATATGGAAACGGCTCGCGTCACAGATACCCATTGAGAAGACGACACAAGAGGCTTTGCCGAGCAAACTGTGTGTATTTATGGGACGTCCAGCCTTCCCGGAGACCCATAATGGCAACACAATATCACAATACGGGCATAGATTTATGCTCGGGCGCATCGCGTTCTCGCACGCGGAAATCCCATAGTTATTTACCGGTTGCGAGTTAAGTGCGGCAGATTTATCGGTGGTGCGCTCGCGCCGGCCGGCCGACGATCTCGTTTCCGTGCGTCCCGTCCGCGTCCGCGCAAGTGCACTATGATAAATACCGCCCTGCTCTATGATACCACTATATCACGGCTTAAGGGAAATTTAAGCGCACTCAGCATAATTGCGGCAGAGGGATTGCGTGTAATTGTGGTGCACCAAGGTTACTGGGGCTGCCATCGTTATGATCTGCGTAGCGTCCTTGATGAGAGATCGTGACCATCTTGTTTTAACATCATGTTGTTACCATTCATGGGCGGCATATTTACTAACTGTATCCTGCACCTTATGTTCTAGGAATGCTTTTTATAGGTTAACGAGCCATTACAATTTATTTGAAAACAGTTAATCTGGTGCCAAGATCGATCGCATTGATTACTGCTATTTCCAAGAAGTTCATGCTCTTGTAAGAAAGAAAACAAGCAATTAATTTCCAAAGATTGAACGGACTTCGAAGAACTTCTTTAAATATATTTGAATCTCTAAACAATTTGATGACACTGTATTTGTCACTTTAATGGTATTTTTGTGCCAGGAAACAGGCGAGTTAAAATTTCAATTACAGTGATGTCAGGCTACAAAGGGTACACGTTGAGCCAGCTTCGTTCGACGTTGTATTATTACGGTCCCGTGTGAAATTACACTCGGTCATTTGTCAAGAGCGAAGGAGGCGCTAGCTAGACTTGGTGTTCCACGGTTATTAATTTCATTAGCCCGCTCTTAATCAAACGCAGACGCGGCGGTGGGTGTGAACGGCACGACGCCTGTCCACCATTACTAATAATATTTACAAGTATCAATGAACACTATGATTTGTTCACGAGATAGCTCATTTATTCACGTGTCAATGCCCTGACTTAGAACTTATTTTTAAAACAACATTTGGGTATTTCTTAAAAAGACCGTACGGTCCAGACACGCGATCTTGAAGATTAATATACAGAAAAAGTGTTTCATAATTGTAGCGTATATTCTAAGAGAGCCGGAAGGTTAATTCGAGCAGGAGCCAATTCTCCAGCTCATAATATCAGCTCATAGATCATCTCGACGCTAAGCCGGGACAAGCGGTGAGGCTCAATTGTCGAGATTGGCATAATGACACGCGCCCGGGGCCTCCGGCTAACTTATGACCACATTACCGTGACACGCTTGACGCATGTCCAATTATTACACACAATCTGTTTGCTCGTGTAAAATATGAATAAGGCGCCAAGCGACCATTAATAAGAACATATCGTGTGTAGGATGTTAGTCACTTTGAAGGGACGAGATAATGTTGCTTGTAAAATAAATCCTAGACGCGGCACGCCGGGAAACAAATGAACCGACTAAGGGAAAAATATTGCAAAAACTGTTTAAAATATCGCCCACATTGTTAGTCGTAAAGTGAGATATTACCGCTGCTGCTACGAGACCGAATATGTTTTAATTAGTAATAGGATATTGGATCATCCCTGCAAGAATATTCGCATTTTGACGTATCAGCATTTTGTGCAAAGCTGTAAAATATTGGCAGCATCTATCAGGCGTTTGATTGGCTATCTCCAGCGACCATCGGCAGTTTACATTTATTCTTGGGAGCGTCGGAAGGGTTCGCGGAAAACAATCATGGAAGATACATCCCTTGAGCGGCCCAATCAGCTGAAACAAATAGCAGTCATCTATCTAAACAAAACGAACCGCCTCAGCAGGAATCTTTAGCTTCTGACATGTTAAAACGCATGACTTCATTTGTAGTATCCATAACTTTTAAAGATAAGAAGAGATAGCTTCTGTTAATCATTATAACGAAGGCAATAATCCGCTTCATTATAATTACGATTAATATTCGAGTGTTGTTCAATAACGAGACCAGACAAGTCAGATAACTGATGCGGGTAGTTGACAAAATATTGTTGTTCGCGAGTGGACAGTGCCGGCCCGGTAATCCGACGGGCGGGGAATCGAGAACCTTAATTAATGAACATTACTTAAACCGATTAGCCGTAGACCGCCCGGACAGTGGTCACGGTCCAAGTTTTAGAAGAAACACGAGAGATTAGCGTAACGAACGCATTTATAATGGAGAAAGTAAATACGACCCTAAAGTTTACACTTTGAGTAATCTTAAAGATTATTTGTACCAGCTTTATTTGTACGCCGAACTTTAGATTGAGCTGGTCTATACTCTTTTAGAATATGAGTAGAAATAGGTTTTAAACTAAACCTCTTTTGTATTTTTTTTTTTGCGCTGTTCCTCATGAATGACCGCGGTCTCTTGCAGTTTGCGCAGACACCTTTTTATCTAATAGTACGAAGCACTAAACGCCGCAATATATGGGTATGTCACGATTTATCTATTCACCTATTGAGAATTTATACTTTAGGGCTCCAATTAAGTAGAAGAGAAAATATATTAGCCGTGTTATGGTATTATTTAATTTAAACACTGTGTACTGGTCCTGTACGCCTTTACTTTAGTTTTACTGCGAGACTTTTGCTATTGACTTTTATCTTGACGATATTTTTCAGGAGGTAATGGGTTTCAATTACAAATTTTGTCTTTTAAAAATTCGTAAGAGTATACTGAATCCACCCACAAGACTTATTATCTATACTTATATTATAAAGAGGTAAAATTTGTTTGTAATTTTGTCTTTCAATTAACAATTTTGTCTTTTAAAAATTCGTAAGAGTATACTGAATCCACCCACAAGACTTATTATCTATACTTATATTATAAAGAGGTAAAATTTGTTTGTAATTTTGTCTTTCAATTAACAATTTTGTCTTTTAAAAATTCGTAAGAGTATACTGAATCCACCCACAAGACTTATTATCTATACTTATATTATAAAGAGGTAAAATTTGTTTGTAATTTTGTAATGATCCAATTTTAAAGATTTTTCACTGGTAGAAAGCTACTTTTTCCTGGGTGCTATAGGCTATAAATTATATTTATATCATGCATATTAGCCGAGCTATCACAATTTTTGCGGACCAAGTCTCTAACGAAGTGCTAGTTACTTATTTGTTTTTCCCACCATTCATAACTTCTTCAACACCTTTCTTTGATACGATCTTTTTCTTGTGTCAATACTTTAACTACACATTGTGTTTTTTTTTTCTGTTCTATTTATGTATACAGACACACCTGTTCTATTCAAACTTACGTATTTTCAACTTAATCCCCTAAGTTGTAAAGGTTCTTGTCCACTTTCTAAGTAGATTAACTAGAGCAATCGGTAAACTCATTAATAACTATTACAAGTCCAAGTTTCTGACTTCATAATTATTTATAAGGTGTTAACAGTTAATTCTTTAAGTCCATCCATTTAGAATTTGTAATGAGTTGATTACGGTTGCCTTTGAACAAACTTAGTTATTAATCGGCTTTCGATTCTTGTTATTTTGGGAATTGTTATAAATGTTATAATCTTTCATTAGCTAACCAGATTTTAAAGTATAATTTTCATTCGTTTCTTATTTCGTAAAGTTTCGTATTCATAAAGTGCAGCTTCTTTTGAAGCTTGAATGACGTTGCCAGGCGCTGACATTTTCAAGATGGCGCTGCCGGTAAACATTAATTTGTGAAATTGTCTGTGGATATCATTAATGTGTAAAAACAAGATGGCGGCGATAGTTTCGAATATGGCCACGCTCCAATAGAACTACGCATTATAAACTAAATTTATATGTATTAAAAGTTATATATCTAAGTAATATTAAAGCTCTTCCAATTTATTAACAAAATTATTTACTTAACATAAATGCACAAATAACAGGACTTTCTTATTTAGTAACATAATAAAATAAAATATGCTAGATAACGACATCAGTGCAATAAAAATTTGATTTGATTTTGTAATTTGGCTTCCAGTGGCTAGTTCGTTGCGTGAACTATGCTCCGTTTGAACTGCATGATTGTGGTACTAGTGCTACTACCCACGTTTATTAATAAAACATTTTGGAACACCCAAGAATCTTGTTAATGACTTAATTTAATTATGTGATAAGCTAATCTGGTAGAGTTATGTAAGAAAATTATCTTGTCTTGTGTAGCTGTATGTAAAGCAGCTTACATTAGCATATTTTTATTAGGGACGCTGCTTCAATGAATGTTGAATATCAATGCATAACCTATTGCTTATCTGTTATTTAACTACATTAAAAGACAGTAGCTTTATAAACTGTAACCTTTTTTTTAATTCCATGCACTACACGACCGTAAGTTGCGCGATATTTTGGAAGTGTGAACGGAGCATAGTATCTGCGAGGGTTCGACTGACCGGTACAAATGGCCGATATTCGTCTTAGAATCCTCTCTTATTTCAATATGGCAACGTATAAACCTACTTATGCCAATTAATATAGATGTAAACATTTGTTTTTTATTTTGCTGTAAGTAGATTAGACACTACGGTAGTTACGGTACGGTCGGACTTTGGTCAGCAAATCAACTCTGATTTTTTTACACACTCTTCTAAAAGCTTCTTTTAATTTTCTTTTGTATGTTAGTTATGACAAAAAATTTGAATTCAAGGTTTGAGAGATTGTCGCGGGTACGGATACTGAAAATTAATTACAAATATACATTTAATGCAGAAAATAGACAAACAAAATACTACCAACATAATAAAACTTGGGTATAGATATCTAATAAGCCACTTAAATTAACTACGCCACGGCAATAAAATACACTTTATCTCAAAAATAATAGCTCATTCGTAATCTTAATAAAAATCTACGATACAAATTTTCTCACTGGCCTATTACAAATAATATTGAGATTCAATTAGAACCTATTTCTCTAGTATTAATTGGGGTCTTCTAGCTACCAAGAACATAAATGTTACTTCAACTAGAAATGCCATTTCTTGAGTACAACTCCCTAAATGACCCACTGCGCCTAGCGTGGAGTTTTAAAACGTAGAAGAAAAATGAACGATACATAATTTTGGTACTTGGAATGGCGTCTGAAGTCTCTTCTAGTTCAATAAAGTCCATGTAAAAAAGATTAATACTGTTCATAATATCGCACGGGTAGATAACCGTGTAGATACCGCAGGGGTGTGTCCAGCGGGCGGAGTCGGGGCTAACTTAGTACACAGAGACAAGAAATAAACAATATACATTTGTGTTTCCGATATTGAAAACGGGATTAAATTAAATTCAAAACAATAACGTTACATTTAAATAGTAATTTCACTATCTTTATTGTTTAAATGCATCTCAAAAGCGAACTTAAATGCCGTTAAAATTTTCCTAGAATTTACAGCTTCGTGATTCACACAAAAGTGACCGAGGCAATCTATCTGAGGTGTCAAATGTAATGTTTATTGAACTTGGTTAAGCATTTGCGGATTTAAACATTTTTAGTTAGACGTGACCCAAATCTCGTCAGAATAAAGGTGCGGCAACATCGTACGTGAAACCGCAAGCCCAAACACAATTCACCTCTGCAATACGCAAAGGTCTCGGGGAATAAGCAGAGATGGAAAGAAGCGCAGCGTCGTCACGATCGTACAACCACTCAATTTCTAAAACAAAGCCATGGCTATACATTATTGTATTAGCCGCTACCGTTACATGCAACTAGGGATCCTGCTCTTACTACCGATCGGGTTTGTTTACTGAGCTGTTGTTTTAGTATCGACACGGTGGTGGAATTTAGATTGGTTTCTAATTAGTTACTAATAGGTGCACTAGTTTCTTTAAGAATGATACTCTTTCTGGCATAAGTGGCAGAAAGCACATTACGGTTTGAGACAGAAATCAAACAAAGAGATTTAAAAGACTTTATTGAGTGGACATTGGGAATATTTTCATTCGAAAATTTTTATCCCGATCATTTTCGATTTTGACATACGAATGCTAACTGACATGTGGGTATGACATTAAACAGACCGACATGTTACAAAGTAGTAACAAGTATTGGATTACGATTTTCTTCGATTTGCCGAGTCTATCGTTCGTAAATATTTGAATGTGTTTGGAATCAAACAACAAAATGCTTATATAGACTTAGAGAACTCTGAAAAAACATAGAAGAATTGTAGGCAGATTTCCTGAGATGAACTTGACGCAGCGCAATGACAATATTCGGCATAGAGCAGAAAAATAATATACGGGGGACCTTTGCCCTATAACAACTAAAATAAACTTATGGGTGACATGACACCTGTTGTAGAAAAACAATTTAATTTCCTATAGAATTGAGTACGAGTATTCAATTATTCTTTCCAAGACGTCAAGCAAGAGGGCAAAAAGACCATTAAATTAAGATGATTGATTAATTTTTTACAGCGCCTACTCTATGTCAAACAGTCAACATAGACAACGCTGGACCAACAATCCACGAAAAATAAACAGACAACCGTAAAATCATACCAAAAGTCATTCACCCATAGACGAAAACGAAAAAAATCCCTTCGATCATAATCATACGTCGCGGCCTCATAGTAGGGGCCTCTAAAACTTGTGCTGCAAACCCGGCTCTTATAAAGACATGTTCGATTTAAAATTCACTCCGGGTACAGCAAAAAATAGGTCTCGGATGCGCAAGAGCACATTATGCAGGCGTGCCGCACGATCCGTGCAACTGAATGTTCCACAGGGAATGTTAGACTGCGGAGACAACGATGCTACAAGCTTGTGGTATACCCGCATAGTACAATGGGGTGTGTTGGAAAACAGAATCACATGTTCTCGGAACTTTTTGTACAAGCCTGTGGAAGTAAGACATTATATTGTGAGTTTGTAACTGCTGGTTCTCAGGGATCCCTTGGAGGCATAAGTAAAATGCCAAGTGCGTGTTGCACTGATATAAAGAATGAAACATGGAAATGTTTTCTTTTTGTTTGATTAATATTATTAACACCGTTGATGTGTTCTTAATTCATTCATCAATAAAGATTTTCTAGAACTGAAAAAAGTATCGTGTCCGCGCTATCAACCGTTGAAGAGATCATTCGTGAGGAGACGATCACGGCAGCAGGATTATGTAATGTTTATCATAGAAATGTATTGTCACCAGAATTAAAAGTGTGTGCAAATTTTCAGCTCAATCGTTTGGGCGGAACTGGTGGGAAATTCAGTTTCAAGATTTGACCAATACATACTAACAAACAAACAAACTAACTAAATAAATAACAAACAAACAAGGCAAGTTGAAACAAAACCTTATAAAATAAAACCAAGTTAGAGCGATAAGTAACGAAATGCTCTAAAGATATTGATGCTAAAAAAGGTATTGCACAAAGACACTTAAAGACAGGTGACAATAACAATAAATTCTGTACATACCGTTCAATCATCACGCAGCCTCTTGCTTTAATCTGAAACCAAACACAACTTTATGAGAAAATTCATAATCTGCGCGACCAAACAATAATTGCATGCAAGCGATGACATAAAACTTAAATGCCTACGAGAACATGATCGAGGAAGCAATCTCCAAACTAATCTGTATGCAAATCCCTTACAACAATAACACGACTTCATTAAAATCTGATCGACGAACACTAATATCTACACGAGATTGGAAACCCATCCGAGGAATTTTCGATCCATAAACCAGGCTCTAATAAACACTGATGACAAATTATAAAGGCAATTTATATCCATTTTAGTTTAAACAGCTCTAAATTACTATCGTAAAGAGGGCTGTAAAGACTATAGACACGAAGGTGCACGATGCATCCCTGACATAAAACTGGCGATATTTGTTACCATCATAAACTATTTTATAAGTCAACAGCGTTCAAGAAACTAGGCAACGCTTAAGAGGAAGCATTTCATGAGATCATCTCCTTATTTACGTGTTTGTTGAGACTTCAATTTATTACCGAGTTAAAAATGTTAATGTTATAAGACGGTATATTACACTCAAGTGAGCCAAATCGAAAATCAATATTATGAAACATGCGTACGCATTTAAATATAATCTTGTAACATAATCCGCCTTAAAGCAAATTAGATGACAATATTTTACTTGTCACGTAGTGAACACCTGAATAGAGGTATGTCATTTTAGCGGTTTAATTGCATGGAAAAAACGACATTCCAATAGCTTATGGCAAAGCAATCGAGCCATAAATAATAGTTGTGTAATAGAGCAATAAACTATGAGTATTATGCATGATAGTATATGCGCGCGCGCAGGTTGCGGATGCAATTTAATCAATCGTTAGCAATGCCCTGCAAATAAACAAGAATATTATTGATGATGGAAATAAATATGTATGTCAGACGCATTGATATCTTCAGACCTAATTTGTTTAAGAATGAATGGAGACTGACAACTTGACATCATATCATAAATTCCCGTTACTAGTAACAAACTTGGTATGGTTGTGAAATTCAATGCATGCGAATAAACGCATGAACTTATAAATCAAAGCCAGGCGAAACTAGGAACGAAATCGAAGCCAGTAGCTAACCAAATACACCGTTACTTTATTGAAGTGCCCGAGGGCTGGAATAATATTCATTTCCTATTTATTTATTTTATTCAGCCGCTTGGCTACCGCGCGCCACGGTCTCACGACTCAATCTAATAAATAGTACTGGTATTACTGGAAAAGATATTCAGTAATAAGATATCCAGTAGCGCAATATACGCCTATGGTGCTAGTGAACGATAATAGGAAATTATTGACCTGGCAACGCGTATAAAGAAGGGGAAATGCGAACTTCAGCGCGATGCAGCACTAAAAACTTTGTGACTACAATAAATAGGAATTACAGAAACATCGGAGAGCTCTGAAGACTTACTTTAAAGGCTTGAGGCTGAGTTAGTGGGGGAGTCAACGCGGAGGATCTATTTGTGTAACAAATTCCACTTAAATCAGTGTACAACACGACTAGAAAGTGTTCCAATGTAACGACAGCCTGTCACGCCACCTCACCGAGACAATGTGCCCAGTGCAACACAATCGAGTATTAATTTAGGAGAAGCCAGCGGCACGGTCACGCAGAGAGTACCGTTCGTACCTGCGGCTATACTCCGGACAATTTCAGAAACGACTGAATTATCTCTATTTGGAACAGTAGTAATGTCTGTCAGTAGGACAAATACATTTAAATGATAACACGTCAATTTTGAAGGAATAATTAGATGTTAGTCAAGATCGGAATGAAAAAGCCTTTCAACTCCAATTAGATGATGATTAGATTAAAATTACAGGGCATCAGATTTAAGTGGTGCTGTAAATATACTCCTATAAAGTTAACAGGACCAGTTGAACTTTCTTAGAACTACGGAAAGCTCAACTCACGATGTCGGAGTATCACTTTTGCGCAAAATTTAAATTGCAACGTCTACAAATTTGCATCTGCTTCTAACGACATACATCGACGCCTCTCACGTAGCCTCAGGCTTATAAACAAAATTAACGTCTACCTTGAGCACCTTTCAAAATGTTAGACTGACAAAGGCTGTGAGTAAAATTTTGTTGTATAAATGCGTTGAGACGAATCGCATAATGTGAACACACGTAGCATTGTCTTAGCACATTATTACTGGATCATAAACGCGTCGCGTTCCCGCCTGCTTTATGGTCAGAGCGGGACTCACGATGGCAATTTCATAGGACATTTACCGGTGAAAGCCCGGGACGATTTGTAGAGCTCAGGGCGATAACTAAGTGGCCGCCTGCCAGTAAAAACGGTGATGTGTCGCTAAAACAATTTGCAGTAACGCGAAATTTGTACTCAACAACTAGGCGAAGTGAAAAATGCCGACAGCATTAAAAGAGTAGACATTTTACCAATAAATTCTACAGCAGTTACAAATCTTATTCCACAAGTGAATGAATAAACTGAATGGTAGATAAGAACTTATAAAATAAATGATAATTCATAAGCACACAATCATATATCTTAACCCAATTAAGAATACAACATTTATCAAATACATCCATGTTTTAATAATCAGATGAGCTCGCCGCCTTTCGAGTGTGTTATTTGAAATCCCTACAATTATTTAGTGCTTAGCGTCGACTGTAATCAATCAAGTTTGAATATTAATATACTCATTGGATTATTATTAGAAGAAATCTAAATGGCTACGACTACCAGTTTCGGAGATCGATTTAGGGACATATTTACTGCATATTTCCTTTCCAAACAACGTTTATTTTAAACCAAAAGGAAGGATATCGAATCGATTTACATAATTAACATGAACATTAGAATTCTTAAAACTAACTTTGTATGTAAATGAGGGTGTCATTGAAATGCAGCCGGCCCCGTGTTTTTGTTGATTTCTGTCACAAGTCCTGCTTTAACTCGTTTTGAATAAAAAATATGTGTATTTAAAACCAAGTGATACTTAATACTACAAGAAAATGTGCATATAAAATATCCCTGGGCGGTAAGGAACACCGTGCATTAATAAAAACAAACATGCATTGTATCGGGAGGATCTAAACAATCCCACAATACAAACTGAGGAGGCCGAATTACAGCGCAAATTCGCTGCAAGCAAGTTTATGTGAGCGCATCCGCCGTACTGTAATTACGGCCTATCAATGCGGTACTGGTTTATTGAAAGCCTGGTTGAGGGGCGGGGGACATTAAGATGATGGCCGGCTTGTAATTTGATGGATTAAGGAACACACCCGCGGGCCTAACAACATGTAATGACGGTCGCCTAAAAACGTCTTGATCGCACATACAGGTACACTATGTGTACTGAGGAATGCGGAATCCGAGGAATTCGTGTTTATGCTTCTTGTGATGGTACGGTATTGACGAGTACGTCAATTCAATGGCAGATTTGCAACTTTGCAAGTAATAGAAGCCGTGGAATTTAAGGACACTCCTCAGGACCTTCAACAAGATTTTCGGAGTTATATAATTTTTTTTAGGCTATCAGTCGTATCATCATTATACTCTTCTAATTCTGATTTGCCTGCAGCGCACTCCACTTTTGCGAGCTATATCTTAAGATTTGAACACTAAGGTAAACTTTATTGTGCTCTAGGTCTAGATTTCCAACGATCTCACCAAACATTAAATTGAGATTGGCACAAATTGTGCAATAACTGTAAAACTAAGGGTGTGCATATAAACTGACAAATTTTATTATTATTCAAATGCGTTTGCACTAGCGGTGTTAATTAAATATAGCGGTAAATAGTTTAGTTTTACTGCGGCAATTTATAACGTTCTTGGGTTATAATCAAAATTATTTACAGTACTAAATGATTTTTGGGGTCGTTGCTGTTGGTGATCCATAGTGAAAACTTTTTTGATAAAAAAGGCGGCGTCTCTTCCGATTTTGGCCAAGTAGACATTAGAAGAATAAACTATAACGGTTATCAAGAAGAGACAACTAGGTAAGGTCATCTAGAAAATGAATAGGTCCACGTGAGAGATACAATGTTGAGATCATTGTTGTGAGATCTTAATTAACATAATGTTAAATGAAACGCCAATAAAAAATGAGAGGATGACGTCGAATACCAACAGGGCATGATAAGTAAAAACACATTTAAAAGAAATACGGCAGGTGTCTGAATAAAAAAGGATGGTAAAGATGCTGATAAAAGTAAACTAGAAAATAATAGCCTTTACTCGATTAGTAGATCAATGAATGAGTCGTAGTGTTGGAAAAATTTTAGCAAGATTGGCGAAAACAGGGACAAGGGTAGAAACGTAATGCCCTGCAAGGAGGTTGGTTGACAATAGCTATGACTGGTAAAGATTACAAGACAAAGTTTAAGACATAAAAACGATTGCATGTTGAAACTACAGTGAGACAGTAGTAACAGAATGACAATAAAATTCAAAGACCCTACCTCTAGCCATCACGGGCGTGACACAAATGTCACAGATGTCAACAAAACGAACCATAATGAAGACTTGCCCCCAATATCACTGCACTTGACGCATTGCAAAACGCTAACAAAAGTAACAATGTTCCCGCAATGGGTCTGACTTTAGTTGACAGTTGGACATGATGTGGCTCATAGAGGCGGGTCCGTTCAGCCCACGTCTCCCCGGAGTCGGACTAGTGCAAGTGGCCGTGAGAAATGTAAGGATAATTGTTTTGAAATTATATCCCATCAAATTGTGGATAAAATGTGGCTATTGTTCCAAGAGGGGAGAATCTTGTAGTTGAGAAAGATTTGTGTTTGGATCTTGGTTTTGCAGGAAGAGTTGGAAGACATTATAGTAATGTCCAAAAGCTTTCCCTTGCATAAGTTTCAAAGATGAACACGATTAAACACAATCACAATTCAAATCCGTGCAAAAATACATCTGTAAATCTGAAATTCCTGTACAGAATCTCAAGTACCGGCGTGTCCTCGCAGCATAACATTAAAATCCAAGCGTCTAGCCAACATCGGTCGATAAATCACCAATGACGTTGTGTAGCGATTAAAATCCGCGTCGTCTGCGCAGAACGTTTAAACAGGCGCGCGACTCGTGAGAACACGCCGTATAAAACGGTAAGCAAACATTCCTCGGACACTATGAAAATTTTCAATGGTTTTAATCGCAGTGAAATTGAAATGGCACTAGATTGAGATTTCTATGCGATAGTTTATAGAGGCATGGCCGGAATGAAGCTCTTGGATCGTCGTTGCAAGTGCCTCTAAATGCAAAATAAAAATAGATTCCTGAACACTTAAAAATCTTTTTATCGTTCTATTTACTGCTGCAGCTATTTCTGTGGATATCTTATGCATATTTAAAACCCTTTCGCGAACATTGTTTAGTATCGGTAATAGTATCTAATCTCGGGTTGGAATCATCCCACCCCAGTTCACTTTCCCCGGTGCATTCCGACGCGCGCCTCAATTGATTTTCCACTGGTAATGCTTTGCTTATAAACTGCGCTAGAGACGGGACATGGCTTGTCGACATCCGTTTGAGATCTTAATGGAGAGAGCCCGTGGAGCTACTGCTCACGACTATCGAGAATTCGATTCTAATGTCAACACAGTCTGTTTGTTAAAAGTTCAACAACTTTCAACTACCTACAAATCCGTTGAGAACTGTGAATACTAATAAGCTAAAATTGTACATAAGCTAAATGAAAGTTTACTTATTTGCAGAATTTTGTTGCGAGTCCGCAAAATGATGAGGCTTTCAATTCCGACAAACCAAGTAAAATGGCTGAATATATAAATACTTGGTATAACAGCCGTCTGTTTCAGGTAAAATATGAAGCTGCCAGAACAAACAATACTAGATAATAACAATAAAGTGCTCACTGCTCACCAATCAACTTAAATTACCCGTTTGAAGCTTAGGAAAATTACTTACTTCGAAATAACTTACAAGATAGATTTCCGCGAGTTATTGATCATATATCAATTGAATACTGCTGGCCGGAGGACGTAAATGTCAACTAGGAGAAAACGGCAATAGGTAAACAAATTGTAAGTACTCGATGGCACGGTAACCTATCATAGCGCTATTGGGATCACGGTAATATCTGCAATATTATACCGCTTTCCTGGTCAATTGGCTTGCCCAGCACTAAATATCAGAATATCTGCCAACGATTTCGTGTGAAATGGAAATTTTCTTTGTTTAGACAGCGATAGCCGTGACCTTCTCAATCGCACATGTGATGGACAAAGAACATCATGACAGTCTCATTGGTTTTCCCAAAATAGTTTTGGTCGAGACTATTTCAGGATACAATGTCAATTTTGGAAACATCTACAACCATGTTTCCTTTATCAGAAGAACGTCAATTAATGTCTACATCTAACCCAAATCACCGACTAAGGCTACAATTCAAATGCTTCATACACGAACCATTAAAATATGTTCCTTAGCTTTCATGTACCGAAAACCATTTAAGTAACGTTTACCGGTTGTCTCATTATTCGGAGCCATTGTGCCTTCCAGGTTTAGCCCAGACGGGTTAGCCTTAGCCGCTATGGATAGAAGATGGGCTGTACCGATACCTTAATTGACGAGAGCTTGAGTTCCCGAAACCTTAGAGCTCTGCATAATAATGGTGCATAATCCCTTATCGAGGGCCGAACGTTAAGGGGAATGGTTTGGGGGCTTTAGTTTTATGATAGAAGTGGCTGAAAATTATAAAAGTTCAATAGAAACGCCAAGAATGGATAATCATTTTAAGCTGTAGGGTATCTTTTCTACCCTTTTCTTTGATAGACAAAGGGCTTCATCTAAGGACTTGACTGTAATGCATTGCTTTCATCTGCCAATGGAATGGGATCGATGCTCATATTCAAGTCCATTATTAGGAATACAGTATTAATAGAATATCCTGTCTCATGATGATACAGAATATTCTATGCAAATAAGCCCATGCATGAATGATAGGAAGAGATTTTATGAAATTTTGGAAACCATGGATAGATTATGTGAGGAATGATATGAAAAAAAAGGAGTAAATGATACCGTGCTGGTTAACACAGAGAATGAAAGAAAAAAAACGCGTTGCGCCAACTCCAAGTAATATGGGACAACAGCAGACAGATGATAATGAACAAGATATCAAATTTGGTAATGTTCCACTTAATATCCTCATTCTAAAATCAAAACCGCATCACAGACTGCACCTTAACCGTCTAAGAGCCGCAGTTAATAGCGGTGGGCACACAATACGTTAATTAAATCGTCGTCTAGTGGCGAGGCAAGTCGCGGGCGTGCATCTAGCTAACGGGCACACACGACTGAAGGGTGAACTACACCTTCATAACGTTGATTCGCCTCTTTGTAACGTTTTAGGTGCTTTCTCACGGTTTTTTAATTCCTTGCGTACTTTCTTGGGAGGTTATTTGAGGTTTCGCAATTTTGTTTCTAGAGACTAGAAGTCCGTCCACTTTGTAGGATTGTTCAATGATGTCTTCTTTTAGTATGAAATAGAAGTAATAATTAACATGTAACTACTTCATGTTTACTAGTAATTGTGTCCGCTCTTGATGTCGACTTCGCTATCACCATTGCTCGTCCAGCGCTTTATCAGGAAACCGCGGGATGAAGTCTATAATAACCATATTAATATTGTTGTTGCAGATGCTTCGTACAATTATGTTAGGATTATTTTCATCAGTATGCATCCTACGCAGTACTCATCTCTTATCCATATTCTTGTAATAAAATAACCCATAACTCGTAACCCTAAAGACATTAGTATGCCTACCTAATTACCCTACACTAAAACCGTATTTATCACTAGTTAATTACACCAAACCTCCTTCGTTAACATTTCTCTTACACCGTTAACTCACACTTCCTAATTAGCGGTAGCCCATACTAGACCGTATTATCTATCAATCAAGTCCAAAGGTAAACAAACGAAGAACTAGCGCCGCCGCCGCATCCCAATAGGGCACAAGACTGCTACCGGCTCAAGCCGAGATTACCTTACCTTTATCTTCTAGCCCTTAATTGGAAACTTTTAATGTCAAACTGCTGCCTTGTACCTTTAACGGTGCTTTACTGGTAGCGTATAAGGAGTCACTTAGAAATTGTACATGAAATCATTACACTGTTCGGATGCGTAGATGGAGATTTTTGGTCAAATGTCAGTGGTGTGTGGTCTGTCTATGTTTATGCCAATTAGCTGAATAAGGATTATTTCAATTTATATCTCCTTAGAGGTATACTTTTTTTTGGGATAATTGAGTGAGTTTATAGGTGCGTCGCTTATTCCGCCAGCATCATCGAATGGATTGACTGCATTCTCATAAGATGGCTTAAAGGGAATGTAAATTAATTTATTTACACCATCTTTGTATCGTTTCCTGTTGATTAAGTTAAATAGCTCACGTCAACAAGTCACAACATGAAGTTTACAACGGATTATGTTGAGGGCTTTTGAAAACAGAGAGTGGGTAAGAAAAAATATATAACTGGAAACAAACATAACATCAGGCCTGTAATCCCGAAGGGTTAGGCAGAGGCATTTCACCAATCTCAGCACTCATTGACTCATGACTGAAAACATCTATAAAATTTCATTTCTTGAACTTAGAACGTCATTTACTGATGACATTTGCATGTCCTTACCACCTCAAGTATATGCTCTCTATAATCCTATGCGCATTCCAGTAATTGCATCGTGCATTAAGACAATGAGCGATCTCCGTTGCCTTCTAAACTTTGACAGTTCAAGACGATTGTTCTTTGTAATTGCATGCTTTATTACACTAGTACTTGCATACTGATGTACAGTCAGAATGATAAGTGGAAGTTTTAGGGGGCTTTAATATCTTCTGATATCAAGAAAAGCTTAGATTTTTTTTTTTTTTTTTTTTTTTTTAAGTTTGTTTTTGATCTTTGACAGTCGTTAGGTAGTCAGTGGCCCACAAAGTCTGACAACCAGTCTTACCAAGGGGTATCGTATTACCCAGTACTAACTGGATTGTGGAGGTCAGATAGGCAGGCGCTCCATATAAAATACTGGTATTCAGCTGCATCCGGTTAGACTGGAAGCCGACCCCAACATAGGGGATTGGCCGACGCCAACATTGGGAAAAGGCTAGGCAGATGATGTGATCGAGAAAAGTTTAGACAGAATAAATGGTGTAAATAGACCCTTAACGAAGCTGAAAGGCACTTGTTTTCTTAATCATTGCCATCATTTTTTTCTTCAAGAATCAAGATTCAAGAATCTTTATTTTGCATGAAATATGGTACATGATGGTCTTATAAAATAAAAGGTTTCACACATTTCGCTGACTTCCTTCAGCATGCAAACTTAAAATTAAAATACCGAACACAATGTACTCTTGGTTTAGGTACTAGTACTAGTTAAAAATTTAACAAAATGTAATAAAATTAGAAAAAAAAAATAAAATAACAAATCAAAAAATAAAATAAAAATAGGAACACAAGCTACTTAACCATTACAAATGGGTAATATGTCAAAAAGTCATTAATTGTATAAAACACGTTATTAAAGAGCCATTTCTTAAGTTTTATTTTGAAGTAATTAATTGGAAGTTCTTTGATCTGTTTCGGTATTTTATTGAAGATTTTGACCGACATACTATAGCAATTGTTTTGAAAGAGAGTGCTTCTACATCTTATTATAGTCAGTTTGGTGGGATCTCTAGAGATAAACTTTTTATTTTCAGTTACTTTAGAGAACAGGTTTGGGTGTTTTTTAACAAACATCCCTACTTCTAAAATGTATAAGCTAGTAAGAGTAAGTAAGCCCAACTTTTTAAATAGAGGTCTACATGAATCGAGAGGTCCAGCGCCGTAAATAGCTTGTAAATGGCTTGTAAATGGCTCTGATACATTTCTTTTGGGTTATAAATACTTTTTTTACGAAGGTAGAGTTACCCCATACAAGCAGACCGTATCTGAGTATTGAGCCAACGTAGCCATGGTACGCAGTCATGGCAGTTTTTAAACTTGACAATTTTCTAAGCCTTCTTAGTGCAAAAACAAATTTGTTTAGATTAGAGCATATGCGGTTTGTATGTGCTTTCCAATTGCAGTATCTATCCAAGGTAATACCTAAGAATTTTGTGTCAGGGACATCTTCGATTTTAACGTTATTATAATATAAGTCTAAAGTTTATTTGAGTGTTATTATAATTCGAGAATTGTAAAATTTTGGTTTTAGAGACATTGGCTTCTTCTGGACCATACCTGGGAACCTTCTAGTTACGGAGATATTAGTGGTCAAAGTTCCAAATTTTTCACGAGTTTTTTTTTAATATTAGTTTTTAAGGTTATAACTTTACTTTAAATACCTCCATGACCAGTTTCCTACTCAATGCATCCACCAGCATAATGTTTTGAGTGGGTTACATTGAGTTTTACTGTAAAACGTGATTTTCCACCCAAAAAAAAAGTCGTTTCCCTGCAATAATTTTTGCGTTCAGTTACTTAGTTTGACGTACAGAATGCTTGGTTGACGGCTTCGTGAAGGGTCCGTTTAATCCTTGTATAGAGAGGATGTTAATATCATCACATGTCACCCTGTAACGTTCGTCATCAGGAGAGATGACTAAAAGAGTGGTGAATATAAATGTTAATGGATGAAAAGGGAAAGGAAGACCAAAGAAAAGATGTGTGGGTTGTATGAGGAATGCTAAGAAAGAAACAAAAGTAAATCATAGCGTAAGGGTTGACAGGGTAGAACGGAAGAAAAAAACGTGTTGTGCTGAACCCATTGAAAATGAGGCAGGAAGGTGATTATGAAGTACAGTCATTACGATAAGTACACTTTTATGGGGACTTTAACACTCTGTTCTGTAATTCAGTGGAAAAATTGAAACTTTGAAACGAAATGCAGCGTTTTTTTTTTCTAACAGGAAGTGTCCCACGTCTCGACTCACTTTCTGAATTCTAACGACACCTACAAGTTACTAGATAGTATTTTTTTGCATTGCATCATCAGTAAATGGCATCATATAAAATAGTCGTACCTATCGTATTTTACCTGATCGACTTGTTTCTTTTTATTTTTATTACAGCTGCACCCACCAAGGTTGCACCTGTACCTGTTAGTTTTTAATTTAGCTATCAATGATCCACAATGGTTAGGTAATCAAAGTTGCACACATATATATAGACTCAGGCCTTTTTTCCAAAAACAGGGAAAGCAGGATCTACAGAACGCCAACTGCTACGATCCTTACATACTCCTCTCGCTTCGGCCACGTTCATACATCTGGTCATACACTCACATCATCTTTCAGTGACTACTTCTGCAACCAACAGTACCGTATCTCAAATCAGAGCAATAATACTCAATTATCCGTCTTAGCAATGCAAATACACACAATTGAAGTTTGCACCGACCGCGACATTACTGTCAACTGACGAACGACTTTTAGTTATAATTCACAACTATTAGCGAACTATTAAGTGATTTGTGGTCGGTAAACTTTAAGTTGATCTACGTGTCGTAATTAAAGCTATACGATTCGTAGAAGGAAGGGATAAAGGTTGTTATTAAAATATGTTACTGATGGAAAAACAGGAAAATTCTCTTTTCCTATTAAAAAGATTGTATTGCATTTATGTAAACATCGAACAATTATCGATCGGGGTACTGGGGATGTACCTTAGCAATCATATTAGGTATGCACTTGTTTTTGAAACAGATATGTGGTGTGATATAACGCGTATGTATGTAAATTAGCATATGTACGTATTATAAATCACAAACATACGTAGACTAAATCTATAATATATAGTTTCCATTTTGGTTTTGCCGTAGTCGGGTAAATCGGGTAATAAAGGAGGTGTGTCGGTGTCTGAAAAGTTATGTCGAAATCGGCTGCCATGTTTTAGCGGAGATGCAGAGAACAGAGGAATATGTCGTGATGGAAGTTTTGAGTATTAATGGATTTCTATAGGAATGCGGGAGGCCTTAAGAAACGATATGTAGACAGTGTGAAAGATGATATATCTATGACTAATTGAAAAGTATGGAAAAAGACGACATGTTGCGTCGACCGCAAATAAATTGAGATAAGGGCAAGAGAATGTTGAAACAGAAATCCCTGTTACACGCATGAGTTTTCTCTCTAGACTCAGCTAATCGAAGCTACCAATATTCTTACATTCAATCTGAGGTTAAAACATCCCGAAAAACCTGCATTAGTCCCCATAGTGACAAGCAACAACGTCTTCAAGGTATTTAAACAACAAAAAATAGACGTAGAACTTTCACTGCCACCATAAAAATCGTATGCAATTGTAAGTGGCGGGATTCCCGACAAGCGAGTTTTACATCCCGTCCACCCATCTAAGCACAAGGTCTAAACCGGCGATAAACGAGAAGCAATTGAAACCTTTTTATAGCCGTTTAAAGTTTAGTTTTTAGTATCACAGCAAATTGCTTGCTGTCCGCCACAGTTAACGAACTACTGAGGGTTGAGGTGGACAGTCTTGCAAAGTGTTCGTTGCGTTTGGGACCCATGTCATGATCGTTAATTGTTACTAAGGGCTTGGAACCGAAGTGGCATAGTCTCCGCATCGCTATTTTTTTTTTCTTTAAAGTTGCAATTTGCGCGCGACCAGTATTGCACAACGCAGCTAAGCTAAACTAGTAGAATATCCCTATGTCATGGGACTTAAACATAGCTGGCGAAATGTAGGAGTACCTACTATGGTACACTTGTGACGAACCCTTCGGGGGAAATTTAGGCCCAACAAAATGACAGATTTATTTTGTTGATCTGTCATTTTGCCGATTCTTCCGTCGACAAAACACGTTTTTACGGTGGTCATGCTACGCGTGCAGAAGGATTTTTTGCTGTTTCGGCTTACTGATACCTCCCTTGGCTACTCCTACAAGGCTTGTAAACAAATTGATATAGCTATTACGTAACTTCTTCGCAGGGCAGCTGGTAGAAGATGGATGAGAATTGCCGAGGATCAAGTTGAATGGCGTGTGATTGAAGAGGCCTTGTGGACTGCTGTAGACTGATGATGATGATTAACGTGTCAATAAATAATTCACAAACTTGCCTTACAAGCTTCCATATAATAGTTATCCCATCGTCTTACCTCGATTCTGGCTACAAGTATGAGATAGAGATTATGTTGAAAGTTTTATTCCTGAATTTCTGACACACACACAGACAACCCTATATGAACTGTGGACGAAGCATGAAACATTGCACAACTACGACTATGCAAGGTGGCCTAATGGCCAAAGGCCTAGTGTAACATTGGCACATTGAAAGCCTTATGCTCGTTTTCACTTGGCTTAACGTTTTTGGTTAGCGTTAGTGAAACCGGCCAGTATCATCATTTTTCGGCCATTATCTCAATTTATTTAGGGGTCAGCGCAGCATGTCTTTTTCTTCCGTACTTCTCTATTACTCGTCATCTCAGCAGCCACCTGCTTTCTAGCCATATCATCCTTCACACAGTCCATCCATCGTTTCTTTGGTCCTCCTCCACTCTTATAGCCGTCCACATTCATACTCAAAACTTTCCTCACGACGTTAAAGGCAAAATTCCAAAAACTACAATAGAAGCTAGAGGGCAGTCTAAAGATGTAGTCTCTCTTCTAAAAACAAGATGTTTAAATACCTATTAACAGAGGCGGCGCTAGGCGTAGGCGACGTGGGCCACCGCCTACGGCCTCGCGTTACGAGGGCCACCTCGCACCACCCTTGCACCTCGAAAACCCATTGCCAAAATTGGGACCGGAACGAAAAAAACTCTAAATTGTACATGGTCAATTTTTTGTTGACAGCGCACTCTGTTTTATTTTTTTTCGATTTTGCTAACACAGCGACATCCTTCGTTCTTGTACTGACAGAAAGCCATTGTAGTTTCTGACATTTTACCATACCATTTAGCTATGATTTCGAAGTTGTGAAATGATTTGTTTACACTTTGTACTAACGGTGCGGACGAATTTAGTACACGCGATTTTATTATTATTTGTATTTCATAACTTTGTTTGAAGAATGGTAACTATTATATTATGATGTACTGAGTTAGGCTATAATTTAGGTTAAAACATGCATCTAAGCTTAATTACGGTACAGTCATTAAGGAGTTAAGTAAAGTTAAGAGCAGGAAATTTCTGTTTCTTTAATGTTAGTCTAAGAAAAAGTTTGGATTGCAGTGTCTTTGTTATAATAAAGTAGTAAAAACTATTTTTCAACAGTTTTTTAATTTATAACATGGCTTCTTGCGCCACCAGAGGGCCTCGCTAAATGTACCTTGCCCACATAAAATTGTGGTCTTGCCCCGCCACTGCCTATTAATCCATATGAACTTGTTAATGTGAATAACCTCCCCAACAAAATAGATATTGTAGTTAATGAATGTTATATGGGATAGAAAAGACGTAGACTTAGAAAAAGTGTAGCCAAAAAAAATAATGAGGAAGTCAGACTTGGCAATCAGTCAAAATAATACCTATGACTAGGTAATACTAGGTATACAGACAAGTTTTGTATGAAAATACAATTTTATTGGTGTTCAAAAACAAAACAGGGGTAAGTACTCTTTTTTGTTTTTTGAGTTATATTTTTTCAAAATAGGTTATGTAAAATAAACTAACTTCATACCTACAATTCGGTTGCTACATCCATTTAATTATCCACCTGCATTCTCATAATAAAATAACTACGAATTCCGTACAATCAAACATACAACTACATAAAAAAAGAATAACATACAACACAAGAAGTAAAAACAAATTCCATCTAATGACTGCACGTGGACGGAGGACGGACTAATTACGGCAAAAAACAGTATTAATGGAGGGAGCACAACTGTCCGGAAGATGTAAAGATGTAAACAAACTCTTTTCAGTAAAATAGTACTAAGTTTTGTGGAGTAATAAATTGCACAAAAATCCCCAAGAGTTAGGTAAAGGTATAACTATAGCAAACCCCCATTTCACCAGTCATCTAGGAGGCAAGCAGAATTATTACAATCTGATAGCTTAAACTTCATGGAACATTGGAGAGGCATTATCCATGTGTTACTTACTTTCTTTAAAGGTGTTATGGTCCGTCTAACTGTCATCATTTTAATATTTTTTTTCACAGTTGTGGCCCTGCATAAAACCTATATTATTCGATAGCTGGTATCAATACAAATAAGTTTTGTATACAAAATGTTCTAAGGTGTCACATTTCCGAAATATGAGATTAATTTAAAATTAAAGTCCTTTACTGATGGCATCTTCAGAACAACTTTGATTTGATCAGCCATGCACAAAACCTGTATCAACCGCAATCGCTTGGCCAGAACTTTGGCCTAACTTCCCTAATTTTTTTTAAATGATGGAAGACATACAAAAATCTTCCAAGCCCTTTGTGCAATTAACTTATTAAAGTGACTAAGATAGTTTAATTAGATCTTATGAGGTAGGCAATGCCTACCTGTGCTGAGTTTCCTTTTAATCCGTTCAGTTGTTCAGGTGTGAAAAGGGTTGTATTGTATAACGGGCTGGTGTCCGCAACTCCACGTCAAAGCGCGTATTTTGCATGCGGGCAGAAGGTTATGTATTCAAATCCCAGGAACTGACTTCACAGTTTGGAGTATGTTAATGATCCTTTTCTGTAATAGGCAGACAGGCAGTTACTTGCACATTTATTAGTAAGTATATAATACCTGTCATGTCATAGTTCTCCAGTTATAACCCAAGACGCGCACCACATATTGTTCAGATTCATGAGCGTTTTGTATAATTATCACTTGCTTCGGTGAAGGAAAAAATCGTGAGGAAACCAAACTAGCATGCATGTGACATATTTCTCGATGGCATGTAAAGCTAAGTCAGAGGCCCATGGGAGGCATAAGAACTCTCGAGACCAGGTTAGGCACTAACCACACAATAAAGAAAATTCACGTTAGATATTTTACTAGCGTTAATATTTCTGTAATGATCAGAAATTATTATTAATAGAGAAGTTAATTGTTGATAAAAGCCAACTTAATAAAGTATTAATAATTTTATTTCACGTATAACTGCAAAAGATGAGATTGTATAATTGTTGAAGGAACTTACAGATGATTTATTTCAAATTTATGTGTCTTTGCTTTATTAAATCCCAATACATGAGCAATTTTAAATTATTTAGATTTTTTATAATAATATAATTCAATGAAGTTTTGAACTGAACTACGATTGAAGCTACCACGTGTATACTTTTTATGTAAAAGTTAGAAAACATAACAAAGGCCAATAATTGTAATAGGTTATTAGAAAGCAAAATCTTTATGTAGTAAGGTGTCTAGTTAAGAAAACTCTCATAGTTTTGACCTATCCCTAAATAAATCACTTTAATAACGGAATATTTACTGTGAAATGGTGAATGTGAACGAACAATAACAAACACTTATATAACCTCAAAGTTTAAAGTTAAACGTTAAAAAACTTACCAAACATAACGCTGTTAAGTCGAGTGTTAAAACCAACTTATTCAAATTTAACAAATATCCTGAAAACAGGGAAACTAAAATTAAAAAATCGCTTTTTTTTTTGTTTCAAAATAATAATATTGACATTAACATCTGACACATTCCAATAAACAATTCCGTAGCCATGTTGAAAGAATATTTTGTCACTCCTTGGTTTGGTACGATACTGCTATCTCCCTCTTTCCAATACATTTACGTGTAGTGCAACAAAGATATAACAACAAAATCTAGCAACACCAAAAAACATCATCATAAAGAAATTTGTTCTTGTTTATGTATGAGAAAGTGTTGTACGATTGATTGTCAAAATAACAGAGATAACTGATACTGGAACAGTTCATAATAACAGGTACGTATTTAACGGTCAGGTTCTGTTGGGTCCGGCGTAAACCAAAAAAAGTGCCAAAAAATAAAAATAAAAATCCTAATTAGCCTTTTCCTTAATACGTTGGGATAAACCTTCAATCCAGCTAGACAGTCAGGTAAATACCAGGATTTTATGTGGAGAGACTGTGCCTATCTGACGGAATTATTACCTCCCAACCCACTTAGGAAATTATTAAACATACGAACTTATTAAAGGAGGACTGCAATTTTTTATTTAGTGTAAGCAGATACTTACTGGCATGCAGTAGGTACAGTGAGATACGCATTTATTTTGTTTACTAACTAAGTAAATAAAGCTTTTATATCCCAAAATAACAATATACATAATCCCATAACATTTATCATGTAGGTAATTTACGATAAAAATACAGTTCTATTTTAATATTAAATCACAATTACATTCTACGACATTTTTATACATTTGCATGTCGGATTTGTATACCTACAAACTAACAAAAAAAATACATTTCGCTATTTGACAGAATGCCAGAATAAAGGTGTACGGTGTAACTCACTGCATTTATATGTGACATTTATAATTTTAGACACCACAACACTTTATTTTATAAGATGTTATTAAATGTTGGTAAGGACAGACGTCAGCACATCAAGCTACTACAATCGGCCAAATTTCTTTAATAGATTTTTAACTTTATCTCTAAAACATTAGGTAGCTTGCTGTGTCAGTACCATGTATCAGGATTAAGTAGGTACTAGATTATGCAATGCAGCACCGAAAATTCTTGTGAAGCGCACAATATGAATGAGAGAAAATGCCACTTAATTAAAACGATGTCTCGCAGTATGTATTGTATGACAGACAACTTTCCATTGTTGAAATAAAATTAGTCATCAACTCATCATTTGACAAAAATCAAAACAACGTGATAATAAATATCAGGATAAGTAACTTAATTCATACGTTTTTATTATTCGTTCGCACTTGAGTACTTACCTAATAATTTATCATAATCTAGGTAAACAACGAAGACACCATGTTTATTTATCATAAGCTGGAGCAGCAAACCACTGAGACCACTATTGAGCAGATGCTATCTATCTAGATACCTACGCACCCTACCTGCTTCCGTTGTCGTAACTATTTAGTAGGTTAATAGCTCACATAATGTAGGATACAGACAAGCTATTAAAAACTACGGCTATGTGATTACCTGCGTATATATAAACCTGGCTGAACCAGCCAGACTTGATTATAAACTGAAAGACGATACACCGCAATTATGCGCGATTTACAAATAATTAAATAAATCTCGTTTACTTTCTCACAGCATAAGAAAATGCACTTCTAGTTTTCACTTACCAGGTCGTTGATCGTAACATTTCCGTCACAAATTGATTTTTGTATGTGCAGTAGCACAAAAATAACCTCCCGGGTGTCGCTGCGTACGCGCCGCCAGTAGGAACACCACCGTCGCACGCCCAACCCGTTCCGCCCTACACCACAAATATATCGCTTATTACGATAACCATATCTCCTACAACCTGATGTGTTTATAGTGTTATATCCAAGTGATTATGAAAATAATAATGAAAAGTCGGGAGCACGTGAAATTTGAGTGGTACAAGTGATTGGATTGATTCCAAGTGTATTGTGTGTCTTATATGAACAAGGGCGCCTGCCCTTTGAGTTTTGGTAATTTCCATTTGTGTGTTTTATGTTTAAGGTATGCAAAGGTCATCAACCTTGTCCAATTGGAGAAGCTCACAAAACAAGCTGCAAAATTTTCTATATCTGGTAGTAAAAATCACCTTCAATGACCGACGTTCAGCTATATTATAGATTTAATACTAAAGTACTTGTGTACAGCAAGGTTAATTCAAATATTTTTAATACGTAACAATACAAATGAATGATAAATAGAGCATCTGACCACATACTCGTTATTTCACGATGTGCCCACACATGGCACCAGCAGGATTGTATTCTAGCACATGTGTTGATTGACCTCACAATCATGATTTTCAAAGTTTGTTTTCTTATTTCTGAATAGAATTCTTAGCCAATCAAAAATCGATTTGGACCTATATTTACTTCAAAGATAAATGAGATAACTGTTTCAGTAAAAAGTAGAACATTACATGTGCTTCATTCATAATCTCCTTTCCATGACACAAAAATAAGATTCGTTGTTTTTTCCTAGAGTTGGTTAGCTAAATTCTTATTTGGATTGATTGTTACTGTTTTTATAAACAGAAAATGATCATTGAGTAAGTAAGTGCCTACTACTGTTAACAATATGCCTACATGTTAGGTATAGTTACAATGGAAATGCACAATATTAGTTAGGTATTATTCAGGCGTGCATATCTGGTTGGTAATAAGCATGCATTGCTTACGTATTTAGCTCTTAATATAGACAAGTAGGTCCTATTCTTGAACTGCACTAATGCACTTCGGAAATAACTCTCTGAGTATATAAATATCAGATTAGAGTATTTAGTTAAAATTTCATATGAACTTTTGTTTTACCTATGCTTACGAACGAGGCTCATAACTATTAAGAAGTAACATAGACTTAAATTTATTTAACTTAGTCATTCAAATTCAGTAATTATTGCGTATTATATCCCAAATAGCACCATTATTCAGTTAAAGATAACTGTTATTATTATATTATTTCAGTAGTCTACCTATTTAATATCATTTGTCATCTAAGTAGTCTAGTCACTATCATGTCATCTAAGTAGTCCAGTCAGTAGCAACGTGTCATGTAAGCTGTCAGTAGATATGATTTTAACAGTCTTTCATCTTTCTAAAATGCAGTTTTCCTAACATACTACACCGTTATACTTCCATCAATTCGGATTGCCAAATACTCTGATCAATAGATTTTATCTAAGCCAATTTTATTCTACCTGAAACTTTTCCATAATCACAACAACGAGCTTTCTTCTACAAAATTCATTGTGAGCATCCTTTGTCAGTTTCCTTAGACACTTACTTTAGCTTGTTTGGTCCTTGATGTGATGGAAATGTTGCTGGACTCTTGTTCTTTTTTTAAACAAACAACGAACAAATATTTTCTAACTTTAATCAGACTTAATCTGAGATTTAAGTCACTCACGCTGTACTTTATAATGAATGTGCTGATTAAATATAGTCTTGAGGTTTTCATTTTGCAAATAGAGGGTCCATTTACACCATAGTTTACAGAGAAACTAGTGTAATCCCCAAATAGTCCCTGAAGTGAAAGTCGCTATTAGGAAAACGACCGACAGCAACCCACACTGCGACTGTTTTGGGGGTGCTGTATTTTAAGGCAAAATCAAAGAAGAATGAACTGATTGTATGCTTTCCACTGAAATAAAACACAGCTATTGTTTTAGGAAAACAAAACCTGGATTAGCCAAATCTGAATAATTTCAATAGTTTATTCAACCTGTTAGCGAAATATTATGCACATAGAGGAGAAGGTCAATAATAACCCACTTAAAAAAAATAAGAGATTCTTTAAAGTAACTAACTTAACAATAAACTTAAAAATGGCGTCAAAAATCTCCTGAACGCTGTCAACTGGCAATGTCCTCAAGAGACTGGCGGCGTTGCCACGTTGTGTGACAATGCTTAACCTCTGGCCAAGGTAAAAGTCAGCCCTTGGGTCAACTAAACGTTTTGAAGTTTCCTTGAAAATGCTGACCCCACTGTCCTAAAGTTTCAACCTCGAATGGCTCGAAAATAGCCGATCGCCGCTTGAGGTTCTCCGCAGCCGCAGCGTACGATGAGCTAGGAAGATGGGATGGCGCAAGAGTATCGACACATGTTGCGTCCCTCACTAAAGACCTACCCATCTTCCATGGAAACAAAGACATGCCGTCCGGTCATTTGCCATCGTTGCCTTTCAAGTCATTGGGTTCTAACATAGTTGGAATGCCGACGGAGACAAGAACTCGTCGAATAATGTCTCCAGAGATTCTTTTGTATGAGTTGCCACAATTTCACATGAAAAATAGAGTTTCCTTTGGAAGCGAGGGAAATTGCAACCATCAGCTGCGAGTTCATTCCCTTCGTCAAGTGGAACCTCCGAATGTACCTACTTGAATAAAATAATAATAATAATTGTTCAAGATGTATTCTATCTGTTCGTCTAGTTTCTTTCAAATAAGTTCAACCATCAAATCATGATCGAGTAAAAGTTAACTAGCATTCAAAATTGACCCACATTATAAATAATTATTAATTAATATTATAATTATGGAAATTATTATAAAAAAAGGACTGGATACCTACTATGAATAAAAAACTACAACTTGTTGTGACACCATTACATCATTCGTTCGTTTGATTTGTTTGTTCTTATTTTTCTAAACTATCGCAGATGTAAAGTACGTTCCAAAACCAATCTTATTAATCTTCATCATTTCAGATTTGTATCAATTATGACTAGTTTCTGATACAAAAGTTGGTAGGTACACAAGGACAGTAAATTATTAAAATTTGTAAAACACTACACCTAGTCTTATGGGTAATTACATTTTAATCGAGAACAATAAAACACATTATGGAGCATGCCCTCGAAGTCCATTTGGAATGTTCCGAAACTTCTGTTTCATATCATGGAACATAAACAAAACGTCTGTTCATGCTATGTGTGGTTAATGGCAAGTGGATGACTATTATGTGTATATTTTATTACTTGACCTAGCACCAACAAACAACCATTTGTTATGTGTTCACTTTAACAATAGAGTACCGAACGGACACGATCATGCGTAGGAGCATCGTTACGCGTCTTTATTGCAAGTTTCGAAGTATTGATACAGTTTGAGAAAATGGGTAAAAAGTTTACATCATTTTCTCCTTTAAAACAAGTTTTTTTCCATTAAAATTTAACTGACCTCGACAAACAATGAAGTCACACGTAGTAAAATGCTTCACAAAGCATTCTATGGGGAGATAGTGCCAAAAGTTATTATAATTAGCATGACTCAGAATAATCAATTCTGAATTAGAGAAACTATAGGTTCTACCGCTCATAAGATCGTTCTGTAATTGATAGGGACAGGTCTGTATCAATTCATATCTATTTACTTAAATATCAAGTATTCAGAGAGAAGAAACCAATATTCAAAACAATTTCATTACATCATTACATATCTAGGATGAGACGGTAGGTGACGTCACCATGTGACGTCCGTGCACCGTCTGGATCTGGAGTAGACATCAGGTCCTGGCGCCCATCCAAGAGCATTCACTCAACGACTTGACGAGAAATTGGGACGACTTGAACCGCCCATTCGACCTACCGGAAAGAGTCATGCCCAATCTTTAAAAACCTTACAAAAATATACTTTCAAAAATGCTTCAATGTTTATTATACTTTGCAGATCAAAAAGAATGCGTTGTTTGAGGCATCCAAGATGAATAATAGTTCGAGAAGAGCCCTAACCGGCTCTATTCATAAAATCAGAGAGTTCGAATTGGAAAAAGTAAGATTTATATCTCGTATTGGTTTTTATTATGCATATAAAAACTTCAACACTTATATTTAAACTGGTCTTTATTTATAGGTGAGCCTCGTAGAAGAGTTTGACATTCTACAAATAGTTGGAGAAGGATGGTTTGGAAAGATTTTGCTAGTAGAGCACAGGGCTTCAGATACAGAAATTGTCTTGAAAGCCTTACCAAAGCCCTACGTATCCATTAGAGATTTCTATAGAGAATTTCATTATAGTTTACATTTAAGCGCCCATAGAAACGTTGTAACTACATTCGATGTGGCATTTGAGACTGCTGGATTCTATGTATTCTGCCAAGAATATGCACCTTTAGGTAAGATAACTTCATCATAATATATGTTTAGTTATGAAGATGTGGACTTTAATATAATGCTAATAATTTATCTCGGAAATCAAAATTTAAATGCTGAGTAATCTGGGCTTCGCTTACTCCGGTTCACACACACTTTGAGTTGGATTGTAGCCAAAACACGTCGTGATTTGAATGAATATTAAATCTAGCACATTTCCAGTGCCAGCCCTCATTAATATCATGTTGTATTGAAAGCTGGTGCACTGTTTTCTTTAGTTGAAACTAGCTCAGTACCATTGTTTAACAAGAGAAATGTACAAACACAAAATGTCAACTGTATTTTTTTTACCTATTACTTGAAACAAATGCGACGATTCTCTTTTTTCAGGTGACCTGACATCAAATATGCTAGACACTGGGATTGGTGAAATCCATACGAAAAGGGTAGCAAAGCAATTGTCGGCTGCATTAGAACATCTTCACCAAAGGGACTTAGTACATCGTGATGTAAAACTTGACAATATTCTCATATTCAAATCCGATTTTTCAAGAATAAAACTTTGTGATTTCGGAGAAACGAGAAAAGTTATGTCAGTTGTGAGAAGACGGAATGAATGGCTACCCTATTCACCACCTGAAGTGCTGAAATTATCCATGGACAGTAGTTACAAGTAAGAAATTTTCTTTAATCTCTATGTGATACTTTTTCTTGGCGTTTATTTGTTTTATTTTAACAGCTGTATTAGCTGTATAAATAAACATCAATCAGGTTCATTTGTTTATTTTAAATTTTAAGATGATAAGGAACCAAAATTAAAAACATATGAAATAATGTTTGCTCCGGTGCTGTTGGCGTCAATCTTACATTTGTTTATTTCTTTACTTTCAGAGCTTTAATTTCCCATGATATTTGGCAATTTGGCATCGTTATTTTCATTTGCCTCACTGGTTGTTTGCCTTGGCAAAAAGCTGCATTCGATGACCCTCGCTACACAAGGTAAACTTTTTACTACATGCATTGGATTCTTTTCATACCAGCCCACGTGCTTATCGTTTGTCACTTGAATCATAAATATGGTATTTATGTATTTTTTTTATTGTAGCTACTACAATTGGTACAACAGTTCAAATCCTCTGAAAAGACAACCTAAATTGTGGAAAATGGTATCATCGAGGGCACAAAAAATGTTTAAAAAATTTGTAGAGCCGAGAGAAGAAAAAAGGGCTTATAATTTCTTAGAGATTTCTCGCTATTTAGATGATCGATGGCTGGGTAAAGGATACACCGATAGAGTTGGTAAGTAAATCACACACACTTAACTATTAACTTAAAAAGTTTGTAGGTATCTCACATGCACCTATGATGATAACTTTTTCATCCTATGATTTTTTCATTTCAGCTGGCGAAGATATTGATGAGTTATGTCCATCAATGTATAGTTTCCACAGTGACCCTAATCAGAAAAACATACTTCTGAAACATTTTAGAGACAATGGTATCGAAACAACTGTAGACCGCCAAGCAAAGAAACAAAGAATACGCGAATGGATACAAAATAGTGTAATAGAAGAAGTAGACGAAGAGGTTTGTAAACTTTAAAAGTCCTTAAACACATCAATTTTCTTAGACCCATTTGATACTGCTCAATTGCATTCATACCTATTGTCTAGAATGATAAATTAATATTTCCCTTAACCTTTTCCAGGAGGAAAACCTCGAAGCTGCGTTTGAAGATAGTGACGAGGAATTAGAACATAGAACAAGAGACCACCCAATCGATGAAAGTCACAGAGTAACTTTACGTTTTGATACAGAGAAACATATTAATCCGAGAACTGGCGAAGTTATTGATGGAGTTAAACATGCTCCTCCAGAAAGGAATCCCTTGTCTTATGATGTACAGAACATTGAAGCTGTTGCACCAGCAAATGTGGTAAGAAGATATGGAATGCAAGAAGAAAGTTCATCCCATAGTTCAACTAAAGACAGTGCATACGGATCTATGGAAGCTAAAGTAAATAAACCAGTAAGATCGACTCATAAAGCCGAAAATAAACAAGTTTCTTCCTTAGATAGTGCCCAAAATAATTCACCAAGTAGATCATTAAGCGCTACATCTATAAACCAAAATAGGTCACCATTGTCGTCACACGCTCAAAGATTTCAAAGAAGTGAAGAAGTGTTTTCAAAGGAATTGGAGAGTTTAAAAGGAAGTTCATCTACACTTCATTCTTTAGGTAATTCTTCTCGGTCTAATAGCCTCCAAGTGACTCCAAGAGATTCCTTTGATAATCCCTCCGTCAGAAGCACCCAAACTCCTCCAAAAGCTGAAAGCGTGACTACATCAAGGCCTCATAATCCAGTGGTAACACAGAATGGTTTCAGTCCTGGTACTAAATCTGTTCAGCCATCTAATCAGGGATACGTTTCTATGAAACATACGGTTTATGATAACAAAAATACTCGTACCGAGAACAATGTGTCTAGCGAAAGTAATCTGCAGAAAAATCAAACGCCAGATAGTCCATACACATCGATGATGAACATAGTTCAAGGCCAAATGAAAATTAATCCCCACGCTACTGAAACGAACAGAAACACCATTAATGTCTCAGTAGCAGCAGTTAAACGTAATAAATAAAATGCTCAAATATTATCACGGATTTTAAAGAAAGCCATTTGTTTAAGTGGTATATATGATAATTATTATGTCATATGCATAAATACAGTCTCTGTATTAGTTGGTTATATAAATATGTAAATAAATCAGCTGAAATGCAGTCACACCACTGGCTGAAAATTAGGGTAAACTGTGATGATGGACTGTTAGGACTACCTTCGTTGCTAGTCCATCTGTCGTCGACTCTTGACATCTGTTTCAGTTATGCTCAAGTTGGCAAAATAATTATAAATTGGGATGATAAAGCACGTGTTGTTTCGGCTACCTGTTAATCCGCCCTTAATTGCATGAAAAGTTTTACATTATCACATAAAATCATCATTTTTCCACCTTTACTGTTCATCTAGTGTTTATAATTAATTCATCTCTTGCATGCAGATTTGCCGTTATTTATGAATCTAGTTGCAGACAATTTTCTTTGATGGATTGCCAATTACTTTGACCCCCATTCACTTATAGCACAGTTATCTAGCTCTAAAAATTAAATATGAGTTTGTCTATTTAACTTTACTGTCATTTTATTTTTCTTCGGGCTTTATTTGCTTACCCTTAACCGTCTCATTTTTCTTCATGATAATTTCATTGGCATCTTCAAAAATAACCTTTTTTTTATCTGATTCTTATTTTCTTTTTATCGCACGTTGTTCCCGCTTCTTCCTTCAACTACTTTAACACCTGTGTTACAAGGACCTACAACTCCTGCAAGCGCCGCAGCACGTTCCTGTTATACCCGATTATAGAAGGTTACCTGTTCCTAGAGAATCACAAAGCTATTTTGGAACTCCCAACGTTTTTAATATGCATACCTAGCAGAAGTAAAAAGCAGCAATATTGTATGAACTCGTTTGTTGGAACTTTAAAAATAAAACTATGTGTAAGTGCCTGTAAAGGCTGTGATTAATTGACTTAACATTTGCCCAAGGGCTTGCAAAACTGATAATAAAGTATGTTTTAGTTCATTATTTAAATAGTTTCCTTACATTTAATTTTGTAATTATGATTAAGTTTAAGAGCTTGTACTTAGAATAGCATAAAGACAACAAGTTAATATCATAAGTGTGTATTTTATTGTCGCCTTTCCAAGTTGTACAACTGAAATAAATTTATTATTTTTAACCGAGATTTTATTTTAAAAATCTTGCATTTATTTTCATAAAAGTTACACTTATTCTGTAAATATTTGTTTATAAACATGTAAGACGTTTTTATATTTCTTTTTGAACACCACTCCTTTCTATCTACATAGGACCTGGCATACTTTTCAAAAGATAAATAATTATTGTCAAATCATAGAATTAAATAAAAATACTAGTACTGAGTAACAGTTATTTTCACGATATTGTGTTAGTATGGTGGTATTGGAATCAGAGTCAATCACTACTCGTTGCTATTGCCGCCTAAATTTTTAAACCAGTTTATTTTCTAAAACAAAACTTATTTTATTTATTTATTTTTACGAATTTAGTATTATAATACACAACAGAAAACCCTATCTTAAAACTCCGTGTAGATGAAAGATTATTTTTGCTTATGATTTTTTACAATGGTAACACTGAACGAGCGTTCCCGTTAATTTTCATTGGCTCGAACAGCTGTCAACTTTGAAGTTGACAGCTGTTCGAGCCAATGAAAAAAAGTGTGAAGTTTTTCGTATTTTCGATTAGGGATGGGCAAGTGAACAAAATATATAGATATTTATCGACATTTTTAAACAGCTATGGCTATTGAATAACAAATGTAATAAATCATTGTAAAGGGCTTTTATTGTAGAAAATAGTAACATATAATGTTCTTTTTTTACTCAAACTTCACTGAACAAAAAAAAAAGAAATTGCAAATACATTTTTTTTTTAACGTAAGTTATTCCTTCAATCAATCCCATAATTTTCTGTATTAGATAAACCTATCAGCATAATATTTACATAAGTACTTATAGGAACTTGACTTTCAGATAGTAACTATATTTTTAATTTTCGTGAAACGGTATTGTCGTAGTAAATTATTTAATTTGGTTGAAATTTATTCACCGTCGGCAAATGTTTAGTGCTAGTCTTAAGCCTGTAACTATTTCTTTCTACTATGTAGTATGTTTTTTATTATTTTATTGTATATAGATAGAACCCTTCCACCTTTAAAAGTCATAAAATATATATGTTACTAATTTACTACTTTTTTCAATGTTTACCACGTTTTTTGTTTTTTTTTTTTGGGTTGTAACTCATCAAATGACCCCCACCATTCTGGGTGGAGCGGAAGGGAGTGTCAGACTTGTACTGACTAAAACCCATCCATGTTCCTTCTTTGCCCTTTGTGTTCCAGGGCCACGGTATCTCTTTCGAACAGTCCCGCAGCTCTGGCAGGAATGTTTACCGCTTAAGATAACAAATTAGAAACTAAATGTATACAAACACTCGACACGACTTGAAAGAGGCATTCATAAGCTTTAACAAAAACATCACTTGAGATAACGCACGTTACCAACGAGTCAACAAAAAAACATTAGGTACAGCGCGGCCACCTGGCGCGCGGCGGCGCGTCTCTGTGTATGCGACCGACCCGGGTTGATGTTTTTATGACTTCGCGCGGTCAGCCAGCAAAAGGTTAGACAAATCAAATGAATCCTTTTGTTTTGTGCAATGGCTATGTGCACTTACGTATACTAACGTACATTAACAAAATTTCGTGCAAGCAACCAATAGTCTTAATATAAATTACATTTCATAAAGATTGTGGCGGGATTTTTAAAGTATACGATGCGCCAGGAGCATGCAAGGACATTGAAACACGAAACCAGAGTTGCATTAAAAAAAATATCGCAATTGCTACGACTTCGATACTCTAAAATAAATATCGAATATCGGTGTATCGCGATTAAAAATATCGACTATTTCTATCGAAAATTGTATTTAAAAATATCGATATTCTTTGCCCAAGCCTATTTTCAATACCGCCGCGCGCTGATTACCGATGAAGTTTGTAATTATAATGGAAATTCTTTAACTATTTCAATACAATATTGTGCTGTGACATCTAAGGCCAAATTTAATTGCTAAATTAATGCAACGCGTTACCAAATCTAACTAAACAACGTCGGAAGCGCCAATATGTTTCATAACCTCTCAAGCATTTAGTTTTCGGTTAGAAGTTAAAAAAAGAGCAATAACAAGTAATTAAAATGCAAAGGCTTCAAGATAGTGTATTTTCTATTGTCAAAACAACTAATTTATCTCCTGCCGTGTTTAGTTTTCTGCAACCTACGGAAGAATATACAGGTATGTTTGTTTTAGTGACAACAGCTAGAGCGGCTTCAAGTGTCAAGGTGTTCTGTGGGTGTTAATTGTGTAAATTTTGCAGATAAGACACCTCTCGGAGGAATTTTGAAAGACACCAAGCATGGCTGGCTGGCTCTGGGTCCTAAATTCTGTGTGGTTGATCTCAGAACCGGATTGAAGGTAGCAGCTCGAAACTTTGGCACCCCACTGAGGTTCGTACTGAATCAGTATTAAATTGAAGGAATTCTTACATGCTAGATATAACTTAAAAAAAAAAATGTTTATTTTGTTTATTTGATTATTAGAAGAAGATTCTATTTTGTATTATTCCCAAAATAACCTATTTACCTACCTTGATAAAGTTAGTATTGATTCTCCTTTTTTATTTATAAATACTTATTATGTAGCTTACTACTGTTTTCAGATTACTAAGATATCCCAATTTGAATTAATTGAAATCAATTTCATCGATTTTCTATCTAATTTCAGTAATATCAACACATTAGTAACAAGTGTAGTGGAGCTCCCAAGACCATTGACCGCAAACTCCATACAGCTCATAATAAGCTTACAAAGCGATGAAGCTGGTATGATCTGCATCTTACATGTCAATGGCTCACAGTTACTTCGCTGCATACAAACAGAGGTGGTTGTTACGGAGTTAGCGGTGTGGGATAGAGTTCCAGATGGACCGATTTCTTGTTTTGATGGCGTTGTCATGGCTGGGACGAAGAGTGGAGAGATATTTGCGTTCGATCTCAATAGGGCTAGTTTGATTCAAGGTATGTTGTAGTTAACCTTCGATGTAGTACTGTAAAAGCTTGACATAGTAAACTTTAGAAAAGGCCTATTCAAACCTAAACGGTATTCGCTGTCGCTGTGGGTAGAGGTACATACCACACGGGTTTTGCTCAGGTATTTATTATCAAGTTGAGAGCGAAACCCGCATGGTACGTACCTCTACCCACAGCAGCAGCAAATACCGCTTAGGTTTGAATATGCCTTTAACCTTTGCTTTTAGTGAGCCTTCTGAATTATTAGTGAATAATTCAATTAAATAATTAATAAAAAAATATTTTGTATACCTGCTGAAAATCTCCCACCTGAGACATGTGTTACCATGGATGACCTGGAAGTCTTTAAATAGACTCCAGACCCAGATTGGTTGCAGCAAGGAAAACCTGCTCAGGTGGAGATTCATTAATGACTCTGCCCTGCAGTGTAAATGTGGTGCTGTTCTCCAAACCATGGGGCACTTAATATTGTGTCCTGCGTGTCCTGTTGTTTGTTCAAAACTAGTAGCTCAGTTCTAGGCTGACACAATTTAGATTACCATCGCATACACACTAAGAAGAAAATTAGTAAAAATAAATTTTATTTTCTCTATGATCAGTGAATTATTTTTCATAATTTCTGTCCATCGTTTCAGCATTAAAAGACATCTCCCAAGGTTATGAAAACCTAGTCCAGAATGAAGCTAATCCAGCCAACTTGAGCTTCCTCAAATTATCTAACATTCACAGGATTTTAGAACAGAGAGAACTGGCATTAGAAAACAATGATCATTTATCTATTCTACTAAATGAAAACTCCTTAGTAGATGGCCAGTACATATTCCGTAACCCGGACGGTACTGTGCGAATGAAAGCCAAAAGGGATCATATTCGGGTGACCATATTGCAGTACATTCCACAACTGGGCAGTCTGGCAGTTGGATACAACTTCGGCGCATTCCAAATCTGGAATATTATGACTTTGGAGTTGGAATTTACGTCTCAAGTCAATGTGGAATGCTTGCCTGTTACTCATTTTGGATTCCAGGTAATTATGAACATTTCTTAGGGATGAAATTATTCTAAACTATAAACTAATCCATGAGTAGGTATCTTTTGTTTCATCAGAAAAATCTGTTAAATTTAAAAATGATCGTGTTGTTATTGCTTTATCTTATTTATGTAGCCTTTGAACTACACTCAAACTTATTAAATACTCAAACAGGCTTTTCATGCTATCATTATCTCAAAGTACAAATGGTTGACATTCCCAAAATTAAATGCACCTTTACTTTTAAACTGCCTCATTGGTTGAGTGGTCAGAAGCGCAACTGCTGAGCATGAGGTCTTGGGTTCGAATCCCAGGTCGGGCAAAGTGTTATTGGGTTTTCCATCAGGAATTTCTCTTGATCTTGATCTGTCCCCGGTTGATAGCAATAGGCTCGCCTCCTATTTACATGGAAGTTACAACAAAACTGACGAAATGTGGGTGTACTACATTAGCGAAGGGTTAATTTTTTTAAGAGGTAATCTGGAGTACATGTCTTTAATGTGATTTTATTGTTTGTCTATGGAATACTGATTGCGCCCGTTTTCAAAGGGAAGCCGGTAGGAATCGAGTTTTATGGAACCTTCGCCACTGGTGTATTAGGTATGCCTCTGCCTAACCCTTCTGGGATTCCAGGCGTGATGTTCTGTTATGTTATGTTATGTGAAATGAACCTTTAAAACAGCAAGTAGCTGGTGCATTAACAAGAAGTCTAACTTTCCCAAAAAGTTTTTTATTTTCATAATACAATCAACTCAAATACTTGTTACAGGAACCCTGTGATGATCCAAGAGCATTCTGCTACCTCTGGGTGGTATTCTCAGTGACAGACAGGTTTGAAGAGGAAGAGTTCCCCCTAGCTGTGATGTACTCCCTCACATATCAGGGCAAGAGAATGCTGTCTGATACCAAGTGTCTTTATCAGGTAATTGATGAAAATTACGGTTGATCAACAACACTAACTTAGTTTTTGGCGCACTGAGCGTATATCCAGCGTAGACAACACACTGCGTAAAAGTGTTAGTTTATTTTACGCTGTCGTCGCGTGAAGGTTCTTTCATTAAACTGACAATGGAAACGTCAAATGGCGTAAGGAACAATGACATGCTATTAAATCTTCAACTTTCAGCAGTGAGCACAACATTTCAAATTGAACAGCAAGCTCAGATCAATTTCAATTCAAATTTCCACCGTCGAGGCGTTACAGCGCAACACCAATAACGCTAAGGGCTCATTTACTTAGACGCCGCGCGTTGTTTTTTCTGTTTGCGAAGACGCAGCACCGTGTTGCAAGCCGCGTGCGTCGCGGAGATGTCATCTGCGGGATCCACCGCAATTTACACTTCATATCAAGCAAACGCGCGTAAAATCGCTTCTCCATTAAAAGCTCACTTACATCGCCATGTTTGAATTAAAAGCGGGCCGCGCCACACAACGTGCCGTGCGACGTGCTGCGTCTCCATAAATGAGCCAGTATTAAATATGACGCTCTGAGAAATGAGCCCTAACTGCTTTGGCAGTCAGTAGTGCAAAAAAAAAAAACTAAACAAAAAGAAAAGTTCACATATTTATTAACTGTCTTTGATTTTCCAGGAGTTTTCAACAGCTACTGTCAGATTCCAGCTGGAGTTGAGCGCAGTTGATGAAGCCGCATTGCTTGGCGGGAAATGTGTGTCTTGTCATGCGTACTCCGTCAATTCTACCTTAGCAGCTGAAGGAGAAGAGAGTAAGTTACCATTTTATAACAAAAAAAACATAAGTTTTTAAACTGACATGGTCACTAACACTATCTCGTGGCTTAGCAATAACAATTTTTTTTTTTTTTTTTTTTTTTTGATAATGGCATCTCGCAGTTCAACCTCTGAGGCTGGCTTCTGCTTAACCGGGCAAATCCTGTGGATGCCTTATGAGTAAGGCCTCCAGCCAGGGCTTAAAACTACTTAAAGTTAAGCGACCACACGCTAAGGGCACCCCCTGTGGGGTACGAGCCTCGGCTTAGGGCGTCGCTGGGGGGGGCAGCAAGGGGACAGGCTGGATCTGATTATTTAGGGGTTGATTTATAGCTAATGGCTCAGCATCGCGGGCTGGCTCGAGCAAGGGTCGGGGGGGGGATTGAACGGGGTCGTCGCGACGGGCCTCGACGGCGAGGTCGGAATGACGGCGGTCTGTTTTTGTATTTCCTAAGTGTGCTGGTTTCCCTACTGCTCTCCTGAAGGATGGTTGTAGGGTCGTCGGGGGTGAATTTAGCAATAACAGCCGCTCGGGTTGATCTTAAGGTTAAGCCGTGCTCGCCTAGATTTTTCTGTGGATAAATGACCACCCGTTACATACCGAGTTTCCTCTGTGCCTAGGAGTCGCTATGCTGTTGGTCCCGGCTGTCATTTGTAGATCTTTGACAGTCGTTACAGGTAGACATTGGCCCAAAAAGTCTGTGAACCAGTCTTACCAAGCGGTATTGTATTACCCAGTACTAACTGGGTTGTGGAGGTCAGATAGGCAGTCGCTCCATGTAATATACTGGTATTCAGCTGAACCCGGTTGGCTTGGAAGCCGACCTCAACATAGTTGGGAAAAGGCGAACGGGATAATTACCATGTTTACTATTTGTTTTGTGAAACCAACCAATTACATAGCTAGAATACCTAAAGCTGTGAAAAAGAAGCGATATTATTTGTTAGTTTCACACACATCCCTAGCTAGGCATCTTCTCTCATCTATGGTGGAAATGCAGCCTTATTCTTCTTCTTATTCTTTATTACAAACAAATAAAAAAGAAAAATACATACAAATTGCCCCCTATTGAGTTTCCCATATTTCGGCGCTGTTGCAAGCACCAACGTTACTTACGTTGTTGAGTTTATCCGTGACCATAGTGCTTGCAACAGCGCCGAAATATCGGGAACTAAAAACATGGTAAAAAATCCCGTTTTCTGTGTTAACGATAAAAAACATACTTGATCAACATACTGTTACTGGCTAAAGTTTTAAATGTTATAAGTGCATTTGCACAAAACGGTTGCAAGATTCAACCTAGGTTAAAACGTGTCTACATATTGTCAATCGTAACTAAATTAGTCACCAGTTCCAAGTCCATTTTTGGATAGGAAGATATTTTTTTCTCTGGTTATTACTCGTTTTCCTCAAGCTTACTTTCATTAAAAAAGATAATACATTTGTTGCTGCTGTATTAATGTTGTTTTTCATCATTTCAGGCATGTTAAACATCTGTCAGATAGTCTGGGAGTGCTGGGGCGAAAATGCCAATTCTTCCGCACAGTATGGAATGCTCCTGTTTGATTTAGACCAATGGTACAAGGATCAAATGCCAGGTAATTTTTCCATTAGTGTGTTTATTTTAATGTGTAAATGTTTATTCGTTTTTGCACCAATGTCAGCTCTATGCAATAGAAGTTACAGCCCTCAGGCCTAAGTATTGCATTCGAGTTAATAAAGGCTGCAGCGAAATGACTGATTTCTATGTAACTCTTTGAAATCCCTTCCATAGTTTTTTTTTTAAATCTTTATTTATGAACAGAGGATTTCATCATGTCATCCCCATAGTTACAGACATATTAAATAGCACAACTTACTTATTTATCCTATCTACGTTTTAAAGCACAATATCTTCCATAGATGTCGACAGCCTTTTGTTGTTTGTTGTGTTGTCTCTGTATTAGTCCTATTGTGTCATATTAACGTTGGGTGCTGAGTTACCGAAATTATAACTGCAGTCTACCGTCTATGTTTATCTTAGCTGCTAACATAATCAAACCTTTTATCTCGAAGTCTTTTTCCGCAGCAACCTGGGCTCTACAAAGCAACGCCTTCATGAGCGTGACGTGGTGTAGCGAGCTGTCAGCCGGCGACTGCGTCACGCTGGACGTGCGCCTGGCCCCCAGCTCAGTGGCTGTGTACTCGCACGCCACGAGGCTGGAGGAGCATTTCTATCCTAACTCCTTGCAGTATAGTAAGATTTTTTATTTTATTTAGCCCGTATTGTCCCACTCCTCGGCAAAGACCTCCCCCACCCATTTCTTCCACTTCTCACGATGGTGTGCTTCTTCTCGCTAATTCGCGAGAAAGCCATCTAAGACGTCCCGCCATCTTCTCATCGGTCTCAGGGCTCCAGTCTTGCGATATTCGGGCCCACAGCTGTGCATCCGGCAGACATGGCCTGCCCAGTCCCATTTTAGTCTCGTAGCTTTATAAGCTACGTCGGCAATTTGCGTTCTATAGCTCCGTGTGATGTTTCAAATAGTACCTAAGTATACAAGGTCTAATTGAATTACCTGGTAAAATTTCATAGACTTGATTGATATTGTATCTGTTTTAATTTTTTTTTATGTTATTTACTGAATAACGTTACCCGTTACTCCTTCGAAGTTTCGCTACTTAATTTAGATTGATCTTGGAATGCCGTGGGTCGTCATTACTGATTGCAGACCCCAAACTCAATCTAAAAAGAGCCACAAGGCTGTTCCAAAAATACTCTAGGCTTCGCACCAGGCTACATTGATAGCACCTTCCATGTTATTTAATATCTCTATAATACAACATTATGTGATAATATGAACGAAACAAAACTAATTTTAAAATAATCTATACTTAAAAATACAACGCACAGCTTAAACCACTGGACGGATCTGGTTAAAATTAATCAGATAGCTAATATGGCGTAGGCATTCGCTAAAAAATAATTTTGGAAAAATCAAACCTTAAGAGAGTGAAATAGGGGTTGAAATTTTGTATGAAAATCCGTCACCGGGCGAAGCTGGTGTGGGTCGGTTAGTTATGTGATTAAAATTAACAAAACCTTTCACTTTACAGATTGCATCTGCCTCAACACTTCAGAAGCGTGTGTCCTAAGCACAATCGGCATACAACGTCAAATAATCAGCTCTATAGACGAAGTAGGCCCAACTGCGTTACTGAACCCGCCGCGACTCTACAACGCCTGCATGTCGGCTGGACTGACGCCGCTCTACGTGCACACGTATACCAGCAACATTAGTGGGGTAACGTTCTAATATAATATACGTCAAAATAGGCCCCTGTACACTAGGCCATTGCAAATAGGAATAGGAATAGTTTCGGGATAAAAACATAACTCCAGTCTGCGTAGCATGACCACCGTAGAAACGGGTTTTGTCGACGGAAGAATTGTCAAAATGACGAGTTCTCTTCACAATCTGTTTTTAGAGGTTCGAACAAAGACAGTGTTAGTGATAAAAGTGCTAAACAGATTGATCTCCGAAATGACTTGCTACTGTATAAATTTACATCTATGGTCCCAACTCAACCCATTTTCACACATTCGATATTGTCCGCGAGAGTTTTTTTTTACCACGCACTGGATTTTCCATTATGCCCTTTTTTTTTAGGAACGTGCGCTTGTGCTGCCATCAATTAGTTTCTTTTATTCGTTTAATGTTCGACGCATTCATGTTAGTAAATGGCTCTAATAACATTTTATGTTTGCAGGAGGAACAACGCAGATACTTACTGTCAGTGGCGCTGGAAGCTCGCCTGTCTCGGTTCTTAAAGCGCTGCGCGCACGACTGGGCCACCGGCAGTCACAGCGGCGCGGGCTGTACGCTTCCTTTCTTGGTAAGTTATGTCACACGTTCAGTGTCTCTTCTAGTTTTACAAACATACATATACTCACGCTTTATTCCCATGGGGGAAGGCACAAAGCACAGAACGCCCACGTGCTACGATACTTATACATATAGCGTGACTGGTAATTATAGTGACCGATACTTAAACACGTGATTGTACTCATGATAACAAACATCTTTTCCAAAGAAACTTTTTTTATACTTGTTCACTTTTATCCAAATAACTCAACAGCCGTATGAAATTCGCGCACGCGCACGCCCGCGCCTTTAACCTATCAGCTGTTAGCCGCGCGACGCCGTTATGTCTCCCACTGTGATCAGCCTACCCTGTTGCATGGTACGATAGTAATTAGAGAATTTGAATTCATAGAGAAATAAATTGAATAGAATTCCATACGGCTGTTGTGTTGGTATAAAAAAAATGTTTCTTTGAGAAAGTTGTTGGTTATCATGAGTACAATCACGTGTTTAGGTATCGGTCACTAATTACCAGTCACCCTATATATTCCTGTCGCCTCGTCCACGTTCATACATCTGGTCATACAAGCACGCTGGTTGCGAGTACTGCGCACCTTGTAGTTGAAGCCACCTTCTACCTGAAGATCTGTGAAAAAACAAAGATAAGATTGTTAGCCTCACGGCTATGCTAAATAGGTCCAGCGGGCTCCGTACGTACGTCCTAAATAAATCAATAAAAATGTTGGTCTATGAACTGTTAATTCTTTATTTTAGGTGGACTGGTGCTGGAAACGAGCCATCGAACTAAAAGAGAATGCCAAGGAACTTACAGCCCCGTTATTTTCCTCTTCGGCTCTTCCGGACAGGTAAGGCAACATAATTATAACGATAATACCCGGTCGTAAATACACACACAGCCTTCTGACATACTGGTATGGGTACAAGACACGACATTCTTCTTCAAAGCCATTTTTTTCTCAGTAAATAATGTAAGTTATTTACATTAGTACATTTCAGTGTAGAAAAGTGATAAAAGAATTCGTTTTAAATGAGTGTCTATGTTTAGGATATAATACTAATCAAAAATGTATCGACAGACCATCGGAACATCCGGCTTAAACATAATAATAATGGGTTAAAGTACCTTTAACGAAGCGGCAAGTCACTTGTTGTCTCTGTCATTGCGATATTTTTTTTTGTTTTAGACCATACTTTCTAGCTATGGAGATATTGGGTGTCAAAGTTTCAACTTTTTCACAAGTTTTTTTTTTTAAATTCTGGTTGTTAAGGTTATAACTTTACTTTAAATACTTCCATTACCCGTTTACTATTCAATGCATCCATCAGCACAATGTTTTGAGTACGTTACATTGAGTTTTACAGTAAAACGTGTTCTTTTCTCCCAAAAAAAAAAAAGTTGTTTGCATAAAATCACTTAGTTTGATGAGCAGAATTCTTGTTTAACGGCTTCGTGAACGGCCCGTTTACACCCTGTATGTGATTAGTGATATTGAAGACAGAACTTGCACTAATGCGTATGTATGATTAAATAGTTATTTATTTAAATTGTATCTGTTCAGGAATGTAGTGCGGAGCCTGGAACATTGCGTACAACAGTTAACACAACTGACGGGCTTGTTAGACGCCGTGCTGACGAAGTGCTGTAACTTGATTATACCTGATGGTGAGCTCTACCTTTATTTTATTTATACCCATTAAAAATGTAAAAAGTAAGTAAGATAAATGAATAGCCTTTTCTTCATATAGCTCTGACCAATTTATTTCGTTTTCAGCTCTTAGTGAAATAGAAGAGAAATACAAAGGCATCGGCACAGTGTCCCTGTATTTCCAAGTGGTACAGTGGTTCCTGCGCGTGGGCCTACTGCCGGAGAGACACGACGGGTACAACGCACTGCCCTATCCCGCGCAGCAACTCTACTCTACCTATAACAAGAGGTATGTGGATAGAATATGCTGTAATGTACAGTAGCGAGCAATTAAATGTATATGTTACGAGTAATTGTAACTAAGTAATAAATAATTAATTAATTTAAATCATTTATTAATAATAATTATATTATTAATAAGTGACACATGTAAACGTGACCACTACAAAAGAGGAAATACAGTCCTCGACAGAAAAATATAAAAAGCTGCTGGAAAATCACCCGAACGTACTTGCGGCGAGTCTAATGAAGCGCAGCTATCAAAAACGTCTTAAAATAAATGGCATACTGTAGTGAAAAACTATTGTATATAAATACTATGAGTAGCTGTCCTCGCTGTGTCAAAACCTGACAAAACCTTACAAACTATCTACTGATCTGCAATCCACAAACTGACAGGGTGCATTCAGCTCCTTATTTTGAATCATATTCCACCGAATCTTTCTCCAGACAATTTATTTTATTTTATTTTTTTATTTATTTTTCTGTTACTATTTCAATGTAAAATTGCATACATTCCCTGTATGCAGCACTAAATTTATGTAAATAATACGGCTAAAATCAAAAATCCAACAATGGATGTTGAAATATTCTAACGAACGACGCGTGAAATCAGCTGTTCACTTATTGCTTGGCTGGCTACAGAGTTCATCGAACTCGTCGTCGCGCTTGCCGTTCTCTACGTGCGTTTTGCCACGGTCACGATACATTGCGTACCGGTCATCTTAGTATGATATACTAAATTCACCCCATCAGTTTGTGGAGGGCTGTTCCTTACACCCTGTATAAACTACTGATTGCAGATCAGCAAGAAGAAAAAATAAATAATAAAGTGACATTACAATGTCATTAAAAGTTGAAAATCTATCACCACTATTTATAATGCATCTAATTTGTTTCAGGCGTCTAAAGCTGAATCGTTTACAAGACAACGTGCCTACAGATGAGAATGAACCCAATAAGCCTTGTTCTTTGCTGTACATCGATCAGCTGATTGAACAGGAGTTTGGTGGCGACAGAACACATCAGTAAGTGGTTTTAACTTTACACCACACTATTAATATATTTTATCTCGAGAACCAAGGTTACCAACGTAGCCCGAAGAATAGCCAAACTAAGTGGCAGTGGGCAGGGCACATTGCTCGCAGAACGGATGGCCTATGGGGCCGAAAAGTTCTGGAGTGGCGACTGTGAACCGGAAGACGTTGCGTTGGAAGGCCTCCCACTAGGTGGACCGATGATCTGGTGAAGGTTGTAGGGATCCACTGGATGCGAGACGCACGGGATCGGTCAATGTGGCGACACTTGGGGGAGGCCTATGTCCAGCAGTGGACATCTTTCGGCTGAAATGATGATGATGATGATGATCCGAAATCTTAAAGGTGCATTTTTCTACACAAATGTCAGACACCAGCTAATAAACTACCCGAAACTGAAAAAAATTCCCAATCAACCTTGAACCTAATGCTTTAGCGATAAAGTTGAAAATCTTTTAAAGAAATGTGCTAGATTGTAGTAGCTTGATGTGCTGGCGTCTGTACCTACTAAAAGCGACATAACGAAAGTTTGTGCCATTGGTGCATCATTGTAATCATGATAAGAATCTTGGAAATCTAGATGTTCGAACTTACTAGAAAGATTGTCTTTCTAGGCCCTAGACTTTAAGGTGTGTCTGGCCGTGTGAGACTCACTTGTTTGTGTAGCAAACATCATCATCATCTGCCTAGCCTTTTCCCAACTATTTTGGGGTCGGCTTCCAGTCTAACCGGATCCAGCTGAATACTAGTATTTTCCGTGGAGCGACTGCCTATCTGACCTCCACAGCCCAGTTAGTACTCGGTAATCGATACCTCTTGCTAAGACTGTTTGTCGGACTTTCGGTCCACTGACTACTTTGTAACAACTATCAAAGATCTAAAAATGACAGCTGGGACCAACGGCTTAACGTCCTTGCCGAGGCACGGAGGAAAAAACATGTCTATGTTTGAGTCAGCTCACAAATATTGCCATGGCGGATCTCATTCATCACTTTATGAAATCTTTCTAATACCTATTAAATATTGACCCACTGGCACCACAACTCACAAAATACGTTTAGCACTAAGCAAATTAAAAACATTGTTCGATCTGTAAATTGTTGAAGATGATAGTTAGATCATCATCTGGCTAGCCTTTTCCCAATTATGTTGGGGTCAGCTTCCAGTCTAAATGGATGCAGCTGAGTACCAGTATTTTACAAGGAGCGACTGCCTATCTGACCTCCACACACCGGTTAGTGAAGACGATAGTTAAATGCATTTAGTAATTTGGGGTGGCCTTACTAACTATGCGAATGGACAACATTACGACATTCAAAAGAACCTTTCGATGCCTAATTAAAAAATATTCTTTTTTAGTTTGACTTTGCTTTATTTTATTTTAATTTAAATCGGACTGTCTGATCAAGTTAACTGATAAATGAATTTTATAGTATTTATTATTTATTTAATAACTCTGTAATATTCTTGTTTTTTTTTTACCTTGGTATAGATTCTTTTTTATCAATTGTTTGTGAAGGTGTGAACATTGTAGGCTTTGTAGAGTCCCAGCTACTTGTTAACTTTAGTTAACTTTTTATTTTGTTCTACATTTTTTTGTGTAGTAAGCAAAGACTTATTGTCGGGCCTACGCTGTTCTCCCATACTTAAGTACAAATGCTGTATCCATGATAATTGTAATACCAAATGATTTGAAAAGAGTAACCATGGAGTTTCTTGCCGGTTCTTCTCCATAGGAAACGACCAACCCGAACCGTGCACCTTTTTGTCGACGTTTTATAAGTGCCCATCTAGGCCGATGTGAAATAAAATATTTTGATTTTGATTTCTTGCAGGATGTGGTTAAAAGGTGGAAGCGAATGCAATGGCCTGTACCCACCACCCTCACTGTACTCGCTACTGCGTCTGTACCTCTTACCCGACATCGCGGAGGAACATAAACATTCGCTGGTACTCTACCTACTTGTGGATTACTCCATGGTGTATGATGAAGTCAGGTGAGTCTATGGGAATAAGAACCCCGGTTTCTGAATCATATTCTAATCAGGGAGTCTAAAATGGCTGCTTTATCAGAATTATAATAGGATAATAACATGAATTATGTTACAATTCGAAAAATGGTCACAGACGCAGTTGATATTATGAATTGCCACTTTGTGATCATTATACGAATTGAAATGTAATTCATATTATTATCCTATTATAATTCTCCTGAAACGGCCTTTTTAGTAGTAGAATAGTTTTACTAAAAAGTAGTTTATTTTTCATATTTTAAAAGGTTTTAGTTTGATTGTGCATTATGACCAAATGCCATCCTTACAAGGATTGGCGCAGTCTTGTTTATAAGAAAACAATATTTTCATGAGATTATGGGTTCAATTTTAGAAATCTGGTGTTTTTTTTTTGGCCGTATGGTGAAAAAGAATTAATATTTTACTTATTGTTAAACCACGTTTTTATGAATCTACAGATATGAAGCTGTGATCCGTCGACTGATGCAGTTCCCTACAATGTTCGGTCTCAGCAACACTGCTATAAAGGCCACTCAGGCCTTCTGGCATCTAGACCACAGGGATTTCGATGTAAGTATATATAATTGTCTTAATTATTATTTCCTTTATTTATTTTTACACAAATCTTATACATTTTTAAATATTTCTTAAACTAAAAACAATATAAAAAACATTTAAAAATATAAAAAATTGTAGCCCACCGGTATCGGGAACAGGGTCCAAGCTACCGGCGGTCAGGGCTCCAGAGAGAGGAACCTCCTGACATAATTATTATTACCATCAGCTCAATGACACTGATTTTATTCAATTCACTTTTTAATAGTTAATAAGCATACTTTTTAACCATTAAACATTGTAAGTCTTTTAGTCACTCGTAAAATACTATTACAGTGTAATAATTGATTTTAATACGCCCATAAAACGTTATTGTTGATTTATTTTGTCTTGTAATTTAGCAAGACCTGTTGCCGAGTCTAGATACGCAATAATATTTCTTTATCTATTCCATTGTTTCCCAAACGCATAATAAACCGAGTTTTCTAGTTATAACGATACCATCGTCAGTCGGAAAATAGCGCATTTCTCTTCCCCACGAATAATGACCGTTTTCTCCCACAGTTCGCCCTCGACCAACTCCAATGCCTAACCGGCAACACACTGTCAGACTGGCAACACAACGTAGTCCTATCCACACTACTAGCCCAAAAGAAAACACAGGCGGCCCTCCAGTACCTTCACGTTCGTAAACCAGCTCCGATTCAAAACATACGCGACAGGGACGGAGATGTATCGTCCTGCTCTATCCGGGTGAACGACCATGACAAGCTGGAGGACTGGCAGTCGTGCTGTAACCTGTACCTGGCGCGGGGACTGGTGTTTGAAGCGCTCGATGTGATAAGGATGTGTGTGCTCAACGCGGGGTGTGTGGAGGATAAGGTTACTGTGTTGCAGTTCTTTTTTAAAGGTAAGACGTAGTTTTAAATTTGTTTTTTTTTTTCTGTAAGAGCTGTTTACGCAGTACTTTTTTCGTAGATCCGGCGCGTTCTTCAAAAACTGAAGCGTAAACATGCATAATGTGCTTTTAGAACAGTATTTATTAAAAGAATAATAAGAAACAGTATTGAGTCCCATTATTAGGACGATCCAATATTAGTACTTCAACTTTTTTGAGTTCTGTTTCTTCTTCTGTCTGTTTGTACGTTTTCAAGCTATCCTTGTATAATCATAATTCATCATTCATTCAATAATACGGCACGGTTGGCGCAGTGGCTGAGCGATTGACTGCTGCACTTCGTGTCGCGGGTTCGATTCCCGGACGGAACAAATATTTGTATGGCCTACAGGTAGTTGTTCCGGTTCTGACTGTTTGTGAGCTTAAATGTTTGTAAACGCACCCACGATTCAGGAGAATTTAGTAATGTGGGGCAGTGTTATTTAAAAAAATAAAACTCATCATAATTTTCGTGGATACTGGATATACTGTGGTTTTGATAACAAAGCATTCACGGTTTTGTGGAGAAAAACACAACTTTACTTGCATTTATGAAAATTACTGACAGTAAAATATAAAATTTCACCAGGTTGTCGAAACACGGGGAATCTAGCCAAAATACTCCAAGTGACAATGTCACCATTCGAAGAGGAAATGTTCGTGAAATATCTGAAAGATTGTCACGAACCGCACACGTCTGATATACTAGTCATGTATTACTTACAACAGTCTAGGTAAGTTGCGTTTGTTTTTTTCAGTTAGATATTACTGATTTCTATCTGGAAACATTTTGTTGCCAATACAAAAATCATTATAACATGAAGTTTATAAGGCCAAAGATTGATGGAATGTGTGAGGAATTATACGAAAGAAAATGGAGCAAATGATGCCATGACGGTTGACAGGCGAAAATGGATGAATATAACGGAAGATGGTGACGATGCTCCGGCGTCGGCATGAGTTTCAAGCTATTGTAAAAAATAGTACTTGTAGTTATCCATTTAGCGCGTATTCTCCGACATTTAACTCAGTATTTAGTAAACTAGTAGCTCAGTTCTGGGCTGACACAATTTAGATTGCCATCGACACGCTAAGAAGAAGTACTCAGTAATAAGTAATTTAGACTGTAAACTTTTTCTCCAATCAAACTGAACAATTTCCTCCATGGGTCTAATAACGTAAATCCGAAAAAATATCAGCTTTCCCTTACAAAATTTCAATACCTACTCGACCCAAATATATGGGACAGCTAATAATTTTTTCGCATTTACGATATTGGACCCATGGAGGAAGTTGTCCAGTTTGATGGTCTGCAGCGTATCCTTTCATATGACTTCCCTTTCTGTCACACCCTGTAGACTTATTCATTTACCAACAGATACCTCGAAGCAGAACGCTACAACAACAAACTAAAGCAACAGAAACCTAGAGCCAAAGACGTGTCAACGTCAGTAGAGTCTCTCTTCGACATGATGGACAGAGACAGCGCTAGAGACGCGATCGTGGAAGTGGTGTGCGCGTCTCTGCCGGCCATCGCCAACACTGTCGCGCATTACGCGCTGGACAGTAGAGATGTGGAGCCGCATGGTACGTTATTACTTCAAAAAGCTTTTATTTTATTGCCCTTTACCGAAAACTCTCTGATTTTTCGGATTCATGCGCGTATTGTATAATTATCTCTTGCTTTGGTGAAGAAAAAACATCGTGAGGAAATCAGCATACGTGAGAGATATTTCTTGACGGCATGTTAAGCCAAGTCAGAGGCCTATGGGCGGCATAAAAACTCTGATACCAGGTTAGGCACTATCCACACGATAAAGAAAGAGAGACTGAAAACTGCCGATAGGCCGCGTTCTAACCAAAGCCATAGGCGCGTACACAAGAACGTCCCGTACATTTTTTTGTTCTACGAACTCGAATGAGTGGTCGCGCTGATAAAAGACGCTTGCTGGTTCTCCAAACAAATGACTGACATAAGTACGCGACGATCACGTATTCGCTCGACCTATCGCTTTAGTTAAGACGAGAGGTCCTCTTATTAAACTAATATTTGAAAACTATTCAGATTCTAAGTCTGTCCTATCTGTTTCTTGTAACTTTTAGTCACTATTTACTACATCAGACAATTTTGTTTACAGTCATTGCACCAAAACCGATGTCCGTATACGTAAAGGCGAGGTCGCCTAAAAATACGTTTACCTACAAATCTTCGTTTATACAAGTAAGTTTGTTTTTTAATACATTAATTGTTTCGTTATGTTAAGTTTTTATTGCAATAATACCCTAGTCGCACTATAGGATTTAGAATGACGTCACTTAGCTAGCCATGCATTATCATAGTAAACTGTATGCAAAATTTCAGTTCAATCGGAAACCGGGAAGCTGGTCAAATTTACCTTCTAAGATTTTTTTATATAGTGAAGCTAATGAAAGCGTGTTAAATAAATCAATTAGTGTACTGATTCAACGATGCTGTTTTTGGCATTCTGCATCTTGCACTCGCCTTTAGAATGATAGAAAAATAAATGAAAGCAGCAAATGAACGTTTATACCTATATAATTTTACCGGTGTAGTGTTACATAGAATGAAACAACAAGCTTATAGTAAAAAAATAAACATTTTTAAAAACAAGCTTTTAAATATAGGTGTGACGTCATTTTGTTTTCGTATTCTTCTTAGCAAACCCTTTTAATAGATTAAAAAAAAAAGAACTAGTCCGCCATATTGGATTTAAAATGACTTCACTTAGCTAACCATGCATCCAAACTAAATGTGTACCTATGCAAAATTTCAGCTCAATCGGTTGGGTTAATAACTGTTTTAAATGCAAGAGTGACCTAAACAAACAGATAACCATACAATCAATTCATGTTAAATAAAAGGTTGTAAAAATGGTCTGCCTCCCGAGTGAACCGTTCATTCGTGTGACACGTCTGATGTAAGAGTCAAACCAAATTCGACATGATTAGATGACAATTGTTTACAAACGCACCCACACAAAAAATGCGTGCAAATTCGTTACTACTATTACACGGCCAACATAAATCTATAAATCTTGCAAATGACGTCATATCATACATAGATGATTCTTTTCTAAAAATAAGGTATTACGGTTTTACAGCCCACTCTTTTATGTGAACAATGAACTCGGTTTTAGTTTAATAAATTCATAACTAGCGACCCGCCTCGCTTTGCACCGTTTCAAAGACTTGACAAAACATCGAGATACCTTTATTATATGTAAGTTAAATATATTAATCTGTCACACTTCATCATCATCTCTCTACCCTTGTCTTACTTGGGGTCGGCGCAACACGTTTTCTTCTTCCATTCTCCCCTGTCAGACGTCACGACATCATTTACTCCTTTTCATATCATTCCTCAAACAATACATACATCTTTTCTTTCGCCTTCCTCTCCCTCTCCATCCATAAACATTCATGACCATCACTCTTTTAGTCACATGCATTTCATCTCTCCTCATTACATGTCCATACCAAGACAAACGTCTTCCTTTCAATTTTTCTGTAACAGGCGCCACTTACAAACGTCCTCTAATATACTCATTCCTTACTTTATCCATTCTTGTCACTCCACACATCCATCTCAACATTCTCATCTATTACACATAACATAAACATAAATTCTCAAAGGAGTGGTAGAAATCGCATCAAAAATCGTTGCCTAGTTTAAAACAACACGGTCGCACAGACAGACACAAAAATTACTTTAAACTAATATTAATTATATATAAAACATACGGCAGTTTAGAGAGAGCAAGAAAGGAGTATTCAGCCCAATGCTTTATGTGAACAATGAACTCAGTTTCATATATCCATAAAGTATACTATGTTTTTTTTTTCTAGGATACCATAGAGAACGCTAGTGAGACATGGATGAGCAAGCCAAAGATGCGCAGAGGCATCAAACGCGCGCTTAATATTGAAGATACGCCGTTTATCTGTACTCCTAAATTGACGCGGACTAGAAGGTAAATTTACTTTTTTTATTTGAAAAGATGTTATTGAAATAACTTTATATCCTGAATGAAAATTGAAAATTTTACTATGGTCTAAAATTAATCTGCATTTTCACAAAACTAGGCAAAATCTATGGAACAGCATTTTTAAAAAGAATTTCAAATACTCATTTCTCATAATGGTTTATAAAATTGTGAATCATTTTCTTGTTTTTAAAAAATACTTTGTAAACTCATACAATATGCGACTGGAGGCCACGCGATCCGCGGTCGTTAACCCCGAGTAGCGTAATCAACTGTAGCTACTCGAAATTAACATTTTAGCATTTCTTTTGTGTCTTTCTTAGTTTCACCGTCAATGTCACGTGAAGTGTCGAGCAAAAACTGTTTGTGTATTACCAATGTTTAAAAAAATAAAATGGAGGTATATTCGTTCATTTTGAATTAATTTTGTGAACATGAATAATTATGATATCTGAAATAAATGAATTTATTTATTTATTGGTCGCAAGCACGACTGCTGAGCATGAGGTCCTGGATTCGATTCCCGGGTCGGGCAAAGTGTTATTGGGTTTTCTATCAGGAATTTCTTAGTAGCAGCCACGGAGTCCGGATTTGCACCCGGTTGATGGCAATAGACTCTCCCCCTCCCTCCCTTTCCTCTCTCCCTCTCTTCTCTCTCTCTCCTCTCTCTCTCCGGTTGATGGGACTTAAACATAAATGGCAATATGTGGGTGTACTATTAGGTACACCTCTGCCTAACCCTTCGGGGATTACAGGCGTGATGTTAGTTATTATTAATAATTCACACTTTAAACTCAATAACTCCATTATCTATCGGCATTCTTATCACAACTTGCGATAAGATCGCAACTGCACTCAAACAATAATTCTTCTTTCTTTTTTCTTTTTCAAGGTCTTTATTTATATAATGTTAGAATACAGTCTGCTTACAAATGATCTTATTCTATTTGTTAGCCAGTCAGGATTTAGTTTGTTACATAGGCTAAATATATCGCCTTTTTAAACATCAAAACATATTATTATTACCTTATTAGGTGTTGACTTAACATATTAATTAACATCGATTAACTAAGTATGTGCAGGTCTTAGTAATGACCCACATAATATTTACAATAACTTAAATACAAAATGTACGTTTTATTATAATGGTACGTTATAATAATATAAGGTAGGTAGCGGGTAGTTTTGTGCAAAGATTGCGAATACACAGCCGGTCAAGCGGCGTCGGCCAGTAAGCGAGCTATCGTCATGATTCGTCACGAAGGAAGTAGTGATGGGGGAGTCGATATCGATTGTACGTTCGAGCGTAAGGCAGTGTCGATAATCTACTATTGCCAATTGCTGATATTAGTACGTTTCGGTGTGATGGGTTTTTGTGCAAATAAAATTTACGTGAAATCTTTAGTATAAAATCTTTTAGGAAAGGAAACTTTATGCGTTTATGTAGTGTTTTAAGATTTGTGCGAAATGGTGTATTGTAGGATAATTTTAAGGCTTTATTTTGAATGGTTTGAAGCTTATTATACTTAGTTTCAGCCACACTGGACCAGACAGGTGCTGCGTATGTTAAACAAGGTCTGACCAATGTTGAATAAATAAGCAGTTTAGTTCTGGGGCTAAGAATGGATTTTCGATTTAAGATTGGTTTTAGTGAATCAAGGGCTTTCGCACCTTTAGTTATGGTTAGTTCAGTGTTTTTGTTCCAGTTAAGCGTCTTATCTAAAATTATGCCTAAATATTTTACCGATTCCCGCCACGCAATTTGGAAGTCATCAATTTTAACGAGTCTAGTAGGTAGTGTTCGCTTACCGGTAAATAGTATTCCTTCGGTTTTTTCTGAATTTACTTTCAATTTCCAAGTCTTAAAATATTGGCCAAGTAATTCTAATGAAAATTGTAGCCGCCCCGCAATTATGTCGACATCATTGTCTGTCGTGAATGTGGCTGTATCATCGGCATAGATAGCAAGGTGTGTGTGAGCCTGTTTAGGTATATCATTCAGAAAAAGTATGAACAGGTAAGGACCCACGAGCGAACCCTGAGGCACACCGGCTGGGATGGTTTTGGGAGCAGAATGGTCTTTACCTATATAGACAGAGAAAGATCGATCACGCAAGTAACTTTGAATGAGTTTTACTAGACAAATAGGTACTTCGAGTTTTAATAACTTGTGTAAAAGACCATCGTGCCAAACAGAATCGAAGGCTTTTTCAATGTCTAGTAAGATCATGCCTGTGGAAAGACCGAGGTTTAATCCATGAGCTACGTGTTCAGCAACTCTGGCTAGCTGTTGCGTGGTCGAGTGTGAACTTCGAAATCCAAACTGTTCAGGGATCAAGATTTGTGCAGTGGTTTTAGAGAGGCGGGATAGGATGACAGACTCTAGTAGTTTCCCTATGCTTGGTAATAGGCTGATTGGTCGATAGCTAGATGGAATGGACTGATCTTTCCCAGGTTTCTTAATGGCTATGATTTTAGCGTGTTTTAAGGACCTCGGGAAGTATGCAATGCGTAGGCATCCATTAAACACCTTCGTCAAAAACACAATAGCTTTCTGAGGGAGGTTCTTCAGTAAAACATTTCCCAGGCCTTCAAAACCAGGCGCTTTATTTGATTTTAGCTTTGCTACAAGTTTGCGAATTTCGTTTGGCCTAACAAGTGTTGGGTAGTCATTCATTTGAAAACGGTCTAGCAACCTCATTGAATCGTTCACTGCCTCTTCAATACTAGGGTCACTGACCCAATTTTTGGTCAGGTTCATATTGTCTAGGAAGGTATTGGCTAGTGTCTCACATTGCTCAAGGGCTGAGGAGGTGGTGGTATTGGTTGACGTTGATAGCGGGGGAATTGAGTTAGGTTGATAGTTAATCGACTTAACTATTTTCCATAAGTCGGTAGCTGGGTTGGTAATTTTAGATAGTTTATTGTTCCAGACATTATCGTTTTGGATTTGGATCTTATACTTTATACATTTCTGCATGTTGTTAACCTGGGAGAATAATTGACGACGATAAAAGGGATTGGATTCTTCTAAAGCTAGTCTGCGAAAACGATTTTTAACTTTTATTAGTGACCTGATCCGTCGCGGGAGTTGATGACCACCACCACTGGACATTTTAGGAACGGCGTTATCTCGTGCATTTGTTATTGACTGGGTCAAGTGTTCAACGGCAAGGTCAATAGCCTCAGGTGAGTTGAGTGTAGTTTGACTCAAAGTTATGGACTCATTTAAGTAAGATCTGTAGCCCTTCCAGTCCGCCTTTCTGTAATTAAAGAAGTTGTGGAGGTGTCTGTTGACTTTACCATCTACGGTAAAGAAAACGGGTAGGTGGTTGGAGGAGAGGCTAGTGATGACCTGAGGCTCCGAAAGGTGGTAGATCGAGTTAGCCAGAATAATATCTGGAGTGGAAGGTACGTGTGTGCTATGATAGTGGACTAAAGTGGGATTAGAAGGCGCATGGATCTCGTATTCGTTGCTCATCATGTGGTCGAAAAGCACCTCGCCATGGATGTTAGAGTGAGAGCAGTACCAGTAGGGGTGTTTGGTGTTAAGATCACCCATAACCAGTGTTTTTGACTGAACATTAAGAATTACGTCCAAATCTGTAGTTAACAATGATAAGTTAGGTGATTGGTAGGCTGAGATAAAGACCATTTTATGGTTGGATAGGGTCAGTTGAATGCCGACACATTCCAAATTTTGGGTTGGAGGTAAATTTAGAGGGGTATGTGCTATATCTGATTTTACTAAAATTGCAACTCCCTGGCCGCATCCATCACGTTTCTTATCCCGCCTATAACAGGTGAAGCCAGGAGTTTGCAATTTGATGTGGGGGGCTATTCTGGTCTCTGATATAGCTATAATATCAATAGATAGCTCACTTACCAGGTCCAACAATTCTGTGATTTTAGATCGGATACCGTCAGCGTTCCAGTATAGAATACGTACATTTTGTGTTTTACACATATTGACCAAGATGGGTTAAAATAAGTATAACTTTTTCCATCATATTGTTACACCCTATAAATTGGCTTTTGATGGTTTTTATCGTCATTAATATGGATAGCATGTCAGCTGTCGCCTGATCTTGAGAACTTTCTTGGACAGTAGGTTTTTGGGTATTGGCAGCAGCAACGAAGTTCCAGGGTCGCCCATCAACTACGTTCGTCTTCAGTGGTGGCTTCATGGTCCTGGCGGCTTTGTGTTGGTCCTGGCGTTCCCGCAGAATCTTCAGGTAATTTTCGCGCTCTTTGCACTGTCGGAAGTTTGCAGGGTGATTTCCACCACAGTTGCAGCATTTGGCTGGTTGGTCTCTGGTCTTTTTAGAGCATTCTTCAGTCGGGTGGGGATCAGTACATTTTACACAGCGTGGTGCTAAGTTGCAGTTCGTTGACGAGTGGCCGAATCCTTGGCATCTGTAACACTGCGTTCCGTAACGGTTGTTGCTTCGGTACTTTCGGATCTGTACCACGGTGTTGCATAGGAGCCTAATCTGTCGAAATTTGACAAAATCAGCGCCAGGTGGCAACTGGACTAAAAAAGGAGGGCAATAGGAAGTCTTCTCAGCAGGAACTTTCATTTTTCGTACGATCACTTTCTCGAACCCAAGTGAGGCAATCTCGTCTGGAAGGATATCCTCGACATAGTCAGGAAGACCGAAAATTACTGCTTTGAACATCTTCTCATCTTTTCGCGAGTACGTGTGAAAAGCAATATCCTTAGCACGTAGACCTTCTTTAATGGCTTGGTGGCTTTCAGACGTATGGCAGATAACAGCCACTCGATTATTACGTCTGTACTGCAAGTGAAAGTTTTTTGAGTATGACGTCATTGTGGTTCTGATGTACTCATGTGTCCAGGTGGGTTGTATCTCCAAGACGATGGGAGGAATGCGGCTGGCCTTTTTGGTGACAGCATCCCGAAGTCTGGTGCTGGAGTCAGCGGCAGATGGTTGGTTCCCTGGGAGAGGGCCGAAACTGTTGGAAGTCTTGATCGGCTCAGGTGGGCGTTGTTCAGTTAGACGCGCAGCTCTTTTCGGAATTTTCCATTCATTGGGGTTGATGGGGCCTTCGAGAGGGCGTTTGCCAACAGAATTGGAGCGCGTCAGAAAACGATCCATATCGACACCTTTTTATCAGGCGTGTTCCCATCACTAGTGACGATGCGCAGTAACTGGGAGGGGGTTCCGATGGATAAGGCGTGCGACTAACACGAGCGCGCGCACCGAAAACAATAATTGCAATATATCAATAACTCTTTTAACTAATTCAAAGTGTTATTCCACATTCCTCAGTATTCTATCTTCTGAACAAAAGCCATCGGAGTCGACGCCTCCAAAGCGCGCTCGTTTGGACCTGACGGGGACCCCTAAGACTCCTAAGATGGGGAACTCGTTCCATGTCAGCGAGAAGTTGAGCAGTCAGATGTCGATATTGTTGGATATGCCTGATGTTCAGAGTCCGGATTGCAAGCTGTATGAGAGGCCTGGCACACCGCATAGTATTTTGAAGGTATGTTACCAGTCAATTCATTTATCCTACTAAATTTAGAGTTAGACTGAGCTAGCTCGTGGCTAAATAATAACAGCCACTCGGATCGATCTTTAGGTTAAGCCGTGCTTGCCTAGGTTGGTCTGTGGATGGGTGACCAGCCATTACATACCGAGAATCCTCTGTGCCTCGGAAAGCACGTTAAGCCTTTGGTCCCGGCTGTCCTTTGTAGATCTTTGACAGTCGTTACAGGTAGTCAGTGGCCCAAAAAGTCTGAGAACCAGTCTTACCAAGGGGTATCGTATTACCCAGTACTAACTGGGTTGTAGAGGTCAGATAGGCAGTCGCTCCGTGTAAAATACTGGTATTCAGCTGCATCTGGTTAGACTGGAAGCCGACCCCAACATAGTTGGGAAAAGGCTAGGCAGATGATGATTCAGAGTTGGACTTAGTTGTTTTTTTTTAAATATGGTACAATCGATACTCCTTTTTTCAAATCCATTTTAGAATTAGCGGCTGAAAAAAGTCAAGCCATCAAAGCCCCTGTAATTCTATACCTGTTATCACCAGCAATGTTCGTCACCTAAATAAAAGTTCACTGCGTGATTTTTAACGCTGTGTTCAGCACTGAGAGTTCAAAATTCAGTTCAATAACATTAAGGCGTTTATTCAGGTGTCACAGAGTATAAGTGAAAACGGACATTAAAAAGATATTGATACTAGATATCCCGCTGGGCAAGAAGCTTGCAAATTACAGGGTATTTTTTTTTCGATGAGATGCTGTTTTTCTTTGTAAGTGAGATTTTTCTCTTGTATCGAATTAGTCTCAATAATTCTTGCAGGATTTTTAAAGCAAAATAATATCTTCTATCTAAATAAATAAAAGCAAAAGGTCACTCACTCACTCATCACGAAAAATCGAAAGATGAAATTTGGCAGGGAGGTAGTTTAAAGTTAGTAGACGTCCGCTAAGAACGGATTTTGCGACAGGGCCGGATTAAGGAGGTCTAAGGGCTCTCGCAAGTTTGTATGAAAGACCTTCATTTTTTGTGCTACAAACTTGAAATTTGGCCGGGAGGTATAGTTATCGTAGACGAAGTCGCGGTCAACAGCTAGTATAATTATATTAATTTACTAATATTACTTTACAGACTCGTCATAACTCGGACTTGGACAGAGAAGCACCGTCTCCTGTGGACTCGCGGTACCTCGGGGACAGTGACGACGAACTGTTGGACACTGCTAGCAACCACACGCACTACAGCGACGCCAACAAGTATGTATTACGTCATCTTTTTCGTTAGTGCTCATCCAATGTCAAGCGGTAGTTTTTGCCAAGGATTTTCTAATCTATCGAGATAAAGAAAGTCGTGTTAGTTACACTATTTGTAACTCAAGAACGGCTTTACCGATATGGCTGAAAATTGGTGAGGAGGTAGCTTAGAGCCAGGAGACGGACATAGGATACTATTTATAGGTAGTAGGTAGGTAGGTAGTAGGTAGGTAGGTAGTAGATAGGTAAGTAGGTAGTAGGTAGTAACCTACCTACTACCTACCTACTACCTACCTACTACCTACCTACTACCTACCTACTACCTACCTACTACCTACCTACTACCTACCTACTACCTACCTACTACCTACCTACTACCTACCTACTACCTACCTACTACCTACCTACTACCTACCTACTACCTACCTACTACCTACCTACTACCTACCTACTACCTACCTACTACCTACCTACTACCTACCTACTACCTACCTACTACCTACCTACTACCTACCTACTACCTACCTACTACCTACCTACTACCTACCTACTACCTACCTACTACCTACCTACTACCTACCTACTACCTACCTACTACCTACCTACTACCTACCTACTACCTACCTACTACCTACCTACTACCTACCTACTACCTACCTACTACCTACCTACTACCTACCTACTACCTACCTACTACCTACCTACTACCTACCTACTACCTACCTACTACCTACCTACTACCTACCTACTACCTACCTACTACCTACCTACTACCTACCTACTACCTACCTACTACCTACCTACTACCTACCTACTACCTACCTACTACCTACCTACTACCTACCTACTACCTACCTACCTACTACCTACCTACCTACCTACTACCTACCTACCTACTACCTACCTACCTACTACCTACCTACCTACTACCTACCTACCTACTACCTACCTACCTACCTACTACCTACCTACCTACCTACTACCTACCTACCTACCTACTACCTACCTACCTACCTACTACCTACCTACCTACCTACTACCTACTTACTACCTATCTACTACCTACTTACTACCTATCTACTACCTACCTACTCCCTACCTACTACCTACCTACCTACCTACTACCTACCTACCTACCTACTACCTACCTATCTACTACCTACCTACTACCTACCTACTACCTACCTACCTACTACCTACCTACCTACTACCTACCTACCTACTACCTACCTACCTACCTACTACCTACCTACCTACCTACTACCTACCTACCTACCTACTACCTACTTACTACCTATCTACTACCTACCTACTACCTACCTACCTACCTACCTACCTACCTACCTGCCTACTACCTAGTTACTACCTATCTACTACCTACTACCTACCTACCTACTACCTACCTACCTACTACCTACCTACTACCTACCTACCTACTACCTACCTACCTACTACCTACCTACCTACCTACTACCTACTTACTACCTATCTACTACCTACCTACTCCCTACCTACTACCTACCTACCTACCTACCTACCACCTACCTACCTTACTACCTACTACCTACCTACCTACTTACTACCTATCTACTACCTACCTACTCCCTACCTACTACCTACTTACCTACCTACTACCTACCTACCTACCTACCTACTACCTACCTACCTACCTACCTACTACCTAGTTACTGCCTATCTACTACCTACTACCTACCTACTACCTACCTACCTACTACCTACCTACCTACCTACTACCTACCTACCTACCTACCTACCTACCTACCACCTACCTACCTACCTACTACCTACTACCTACCTACCTACTACCTACTACCTACCTACCTACTTACTACCTACCTACTACCTACCTACCTACTACCTACCTACCTACCACCTACCTACCTACCTACCTACCTACTACCTACCTACCTACTTACTACCTATCTACTACCTACCTACTCCCTACCTACTACCTACCTACCTACCTACCTACCTACTTACTACCTATCTACTACCTACCTACTCCCTACCTACTACCTACTTACCTACTACCTACCTACTACCTACCTACCTACTACCTACCTACCTACCTACCTACCTACTACCTAGTTACTACCTATCTACTACCTACTACCTACCTACCTACCTACCTACCTACCTACCTACCTACTACCTACCCAAAGTAGTTATCGTAAATATTTTTCTTCTTGCAGACATCTCCGCTTCACAATCCCAACTGCCTCGGAATCAGGATCAACGCCATCACCTACTCCCACCTTAGGTGTTGACCTATCACACATACAGAGTGTGAAAGAGATGGAGCGATCCGCGTCCGCTGCACAAGAGAGAGAGATGGATGTATCTGTTGATAGCTTCGTTACTACCACGTCGCATGCTATGGTAAGTTGGTATAAATTAAAAGTGTTGAAACCAATTGTGTCATTGTTACGACGGCCCCACAACGGGTGCCTGCGAGCGTGTAGTCGCTTAGTTTTTAAGTTTTATGCCCGTGGCCAGAAGCCTTAAACTCAAGGCACCCACAGGATAGTCCGGTTAAGCAGACGATAACCTAGATTCATCTGCGAGATGCCATTCACATGAAAAAAAAAAAATATTTCAGCGTCATTCCTTCAAACCAATATTGTGAAGAGAGAATAAAATAAATGAATTGAATTGATTGATTTCTGGCAGTGGACAATGTGTTGCTCTTGACAGTTCACAGTCACAGCAGTTGCCAAAGTGTGTGGAAGTAAACTTAAAATTAAATAAATATTTGACCAGAAATTGCACAAGATAGAGAGGTTTGGAGAAAGGGGAGGTCTATGCCCAGCAGTGGGACACATGATTGGCTAGCATAAAACAAAATGATTTGTTTGTTTTTGTTTCGTATGATGACAGTTTTTTTTTTAGTAACATTATCAAATTATTTCTGACGTTTCCTAAAATTAGTACTTATTTAAGAACAACTTTATTGTGAAGCGAAAGATACAAGTGACGCTATCGTTCAACGATTTTATGCTTTTTACAATACCTATTAAAACAGTATTTGACTCTTATTTTCTTACTTTTCTCCTGTCACCTGTGTCATCCCACTGCTGAGCAAAGGCCTCCCCCCATGACCTTCAAATCTTTCGATCCAGGGCCAATGTGGACCACTGGTCGTTGATTCTGTCCAGCTCGTCCCGCCATCTCCTGCGAGGTCTACCGCGTCACCTTCTGGCTGTGCTAGTGTTCCACAACGTGGTTATTTTGGCCCATCGTCGGGTATACGGTTGACAGCCCAGTCCCACTTCAGCTTAGCGCCTTTTTGAGCAACGTCAGTAATATGTCTTAATTTCTTAGCCCTCATTATAACAAATACTTACTTTTCAGACAGAAACACATCCACTGGAATCACCACCAAAGAAGCAAGCAACCGAAGAATCAATCAAAACCAGAAAAACATTCAAAGACACAGTGCGAGCCAGGCGTTCCCTCTCAATTTCCATTAACAGCAGTTTATCGGATGACCCGAACACTTCAATAGAGAGCATAGCAGACATCCCTATTACCCTCATAAACCCACGTTACTCGGGAGAAAAACGTCATAGATACACTGAAACATCTGAACATCAACTCGATGCTGACCAAAGAGATTCGACTGTCGAACGTTCGGTGATAGAGTTGAATGTAACTGTCACTGGTGCGCAAGAGTCGGAAATAGCCGAAGAGAGGCGGGAATTGCCGAAGACGCCGAAAGGAAGGAGGGGGATTCGAGCTGGTAGTGAGAGTACACCGCTTGGTAATAGGTGAGTTTACTTGTGTTTGTTTTTATTTTTAACATCACTCCTGTTTTTTTCGATAGGTTAGGCAATGCTGTACCTATCTAATATTAAACCCAGATTTCGCCAGTTATGTTTAAACCCCATGTAATAGGGGGCGAGTCTATTGGCATCAATTTTTCAAAACAAGCTGCTTTTGTAAGATGTAAAACTAAATAACACTTTGCCCAACGTGAAAATCGAACCCAGGACCTCATGCTCGGCAGTAGTGCTTGAAACCAATAGACTTGCAAGGCAGTATGGTCACTAGTTAATTAGGTTGTAGTAATCAAAAAGACAGTCGCTCCATGTAAAATACTGGTGTTCAGCTGCATCCGGTTAGACTGGAAGTCGATTTCAACATGAAAAAGTCTAGGCAGGTGATAAGATTACATTTAACGTATTTTTTAGAAGAATTTACTAAAGTATGATGTTTTTGGATCTGTTTTCCTTTTCGTTTTTACTTGATTATTATTATAAGTCTATATTGTCCCACTGCAGGGCAAATGCCTCCCTTCCCTCTTTCCACATTTCGCGGTCTAGTGCGATTGTAGGCTAACCTTTTGCGAAAGAGTCCAGCTCATCCCGCCATCTCCTTCTGGCCCTGCCACGTTGTCGTTTCCTGCTGTTTGGTATCCACTGAGTGGTCATTTTTGCTCAATTCTCCTCCGACATGCGGCATACGTGACCAGTCCAGTTCCACTTCAACCTAGCAGCTGTAAGGCCAGCATCAGCCATTTGAGTTTTGTTTTTACTTGATACTAAATTCTAATTATTTTCTCACAGAAGTCGACCTACAACGCCTGAACGCGTAGATTCGCCGGTAGTTACACCATTGCGTACAGGCCGAGTAACAAGGTAAGAAAATTAATGGTAGATAGATATTAGAATATAAAGAAATAGATGTCTTCGCTGGAAGGCACACTTGACCTGACTTTAGTAACTCAACAAATCCGCTTATAGTGAATTCTGATTGCGGATACGATAAGAAAAAAAAAAGATATTAGAAGTCTTATGTGGACCTCTTTACGGCTCATTTACGGATACCTGGTGTGTTGTGGAGCGCGTTCCGCAATAAATTTAAACATATAAGTCGGACACGCGAAGTAGGTGCTCTTGCGTTATCTATCTGTGACAAAATCATTATAACCCGACTTTCGTATTCGGCAGGAGTCGATCCCATACCCCAGAGCTAAGCCCGCGCACGTCGCCGCTAGCGCCCATACCCGAGCTGCCGCGCCAGGAGACTGACAGCGAGCCGCATGCAGAGCGGACCACGCTCAGTGTGCCCAGACAACTACGGTATTTACAGCTACGCTTTAAGTCATCCTCTTCTTGTTAGCGTGCATGCAGTCGATTCATACATACACATCAAAATTTTCACGCGAATAAAATCGCGGGCAATACTTACATAAACATAACATTACTCCACGCTTGTAATACCCGAAGAGTTAGGCAGAGGTGTACCTAATAGTTCAACCACATTTCGCCAGTTAATTAGGGTGGCGAGTCTACCTTTTTACCAGTCGCCTTCATCATTTCAATTCAATTCATTTTTATTTCAGAAAAATTCATACATTTTTTTTTAAATAATATAATACACATACAAACAACACAACAAAAAAATACAAACAATGGAAACATTGGATTAGGGCCGCACTACTCGTGTATGGAGTTTTGTCCAATGCTCCATGAAGGAGCACTCCAAGTTCATTCTCCCACCAATGAGCTGCAGGAAGCTGTTGGGGCTGCCTCGTATGCGGCGCATCAGAGACGCTATTCTTTTGCGACGTATCGCTTGAAAACCATCCACTTGAGCGTCTGCAAACATACCTGATGCGCTATAAAAGCGTGGTAACCCCATCAACATCCTGAAAGCGTTATTGCAACAACAGAACAACTTTTGCTTGTTACTCCAACAGGAGTAGATCACGCACTCCCGACCGTGTAGACAAAGGCGTGCTAGAGTCTCCGAGACTGGAAGCTATCAGCGAGTCACCAACCAAGTCTTCTAACACTGAGTCGTCTTCTTCATCATCATCGCCGTCAGCACGACGAGGTTTGAGGTAAAAAACAACATTTTTATTGGAAGTTAACGGCCGTAAATACAAAAACAATACCGTGGTATATACTGACGACCGTTAACATTGAAATTTCAACTTTATTTCCATACTATTAAGTAGATTAAATTGTAGATTTAGAAATCGATTTTGTGTGTCTACAACCTATTTATCGATATTATACTAATCAATCGAAACTGATGTCGGTCTTCTTTTCGGTCTGCTCCTTGCACGAAGAAAGCGTAATCGTAATATTATTTTGAAAATTATCGATTTTCAACTTTATTCCTGTTTGTTTTCGTAGGAGCCGCTCACGTACTCCTGAAATTGAGGTTGTCCAAGAACTGGTTCTAAAACAAACCCCACGTAGTCTGAGGTAAGTTTTACAAACCATTAAATACTAACAAAACTAACCTCTGTTTTACTATATTTCATCTCAATAACATTTTCATATTTCAGGAGCCGATCTAAAACCCCAGAAAAACTAATGTCTCCACGCGTAGAATCCTCAGCTCGAGCCAAGAAGTCACTATCTCGCAAAGCTTTCGAAAATATCTTGATCGCCAAAGCAAAACAGGCAGACCCAATAGAAACGGAATCTCCTGAAGAACAACCTGAAGTTGCTATCGAATGCACTCCAATGAAACATTTTAAACAAGTCCCAAGTTTAATGGACGTCACCTTATCTCCAATAGTCAACAAATCAGTATTACTAAGTTCTACAGACACTACCATATCTGAATCAGCCGACAAAGGACTCAAGCCAAATAAAAGTACGGTCGATTTAGACTTGATACCTCTCCCACTATTTACGACATTACAGGAAACTTGTGTTGAGAAATCAGTACTACATAGCTATGAAAGCAGTATGGGTGATACCTCGGTCAGTATTCGTGAAGAAAAAGTTGTTGTTATAGACAAGAGTGAATCAGTGTTGAAACCTCTCCCCGCATTTACTTTGAACGAAACTGAGTTTGATAAATCAGTCTTACACAGCTACCAAAGCAGTGTAGCTAACGAATCAAGCATACAAGAAGACAAAAACGTCACGGAAACTGACAAAAATATATCAAAACCTTTTGCTGCCTTCGAACAAATGATAAAAACTGATTTCGAGAAATCTGTCCTACGTAGTGCTCAAAGCAGTATCGGTGATGCTTCTCAATTCAAAGACGACTCTAAACAAGAAGCGTCAAGTCTCATGACGAATGATAGTGATGTAGAAATGGAAGAAAATGTGTCTAAAAAGGAGAGTGCAGAACAGAAATTTAAGGAAAAAATAGGTGAGATTGAGAGAGAGATAGATGAGATTCGGGGTATGTCATATGATGAGCAGGATAATAGTAGCACATCTGCGAGTGACGGAGAGGAAGCGGGCGAAGAAGAGGAGGAGGAAGACAGTTCTGAAAGTAGTGAGGTAAGTGAGACTTATCTTAATATGTAAAAATCATGTGTACACGATCTCTGAAACCACTAAACCGATTTCAAAGCAAATTTTAGGAATTGTTTGGTTGGTTTTAGCTTGAAAGATACGATAGTTTTAGACCCGATTTTTTTTTCGCAAAGCATTTTGTTCTGCAGTACCCTATATTCCCGGCTGCGAGAATATTAAATTTGGCTACCATGATGAACATTACCGTCGACAAAGCCGCCAAACCATAATGGTAGACCGCAGCAACAAGACTGGTTTTTAAATAGTCTATGATAATGCTTCCGTCTGTCGCGATTTGCGGTATGCGATCGTCTTCGGCAGTGCACCTAGGCCAGTGCACACGGCAGAGCAGAGCATTTTATCTTAACCTTACGTAAATTCATACGTAGTTAGTAGTAATAAGATACAGATTCCAATGTTCAGAGAGAGGCCTCAAGACACGAAAAGGGATTTCCCTTCACGGTATTGAACATTGGAATCTGTATCTTGTTACCACTACCTACGTATGAATTTATCTTGGGTAAAGACAAAATGCTCTTCCCTGCCAAACAGTCTTAAGAGTAAGCGCAGACAGTCGATTCTTAAGTCGCGGTCTAATCATTTTAGTGATTACAATGTTGACTTTGTTATGTTACGTGTTTTTTTTTTTGTTAAATTTAATATTTGGCTTACCAGCAGATTCGTAAGTCTCGAAAAAGGAAGCGTTTCACGAGAAAAAATGTGACTATCTGTGCTCGTAAAATATGTCCCAAAACCAACTCGGTAATTTACTTAGTTATTAATTAGGAATTGTGTTAGATTGCCTAGTTGTTTAAATCTGGTTATTCAGTATTTTGTCATAGCAAAGTATTTAATTAATTTAGTGTAGCCAAAACAGCCATTTAAACTGTAGACGACCTATTTTCATGTCAAAATGTTTACATAGAAACATTACATCGTACTTTTGTGTTCTTTAGTTAGAGTATATAAACAAAATCGCAAAAAAAACCGTGGTTAATACAGTATGTTATGAGTTAAGCGAACATAAATGTATGAAGCAATTTATTTCGCAATTTCTAGTTTTGTTCTACATTAAAAGTTGTTCATTTTTATCAATCCTTACCTTAAAAGTATGTCCCTCGCTTAATCTAACGTGCAGTATATTCTTGAGATAGAACATACATAAGAGGACACATAATATCCGTAAACCATATGTAGATACCAAAACGTTTATTACAGTCAAGTTCGTCAGAAGAAGAAGACGAGGAAGAAAAGGAAGAAGTAATATCAATTGCGGATTCAGACGATTCAAACGATAAACTGCAAATAGACGAAGAGTTCAAACATAGCGGAGAATCAGAAGAACACATCGTAATTGTAGAACTAGATGAAGAAAAAGAACCGAAAACACAAGATAAAGTTACTGAAATAAAAGATAAAATTGATAATCAAAATGTAACTCATATTGAAAGTTCTAATGATCCGCTGAATCAAGGCAACTTCTCGGTGATGACCGACGATAATTCCTTGGCTGAATCTGATAAGTCTGATCTAAAATTGAATTATTCGGGTGAAAGCGATAAGGGTAATACGAGCGGTGAAACGCCCGTTGTGCAAATGGAAACAGGTAAGATATACGATATTAATATAAAAATGATTAAGTTAAAAATCATTATGAAATTATGTCTTTTTCAAGTTGTCCTTCATAAAATTCCACATCTTACTTTCAGTTCTCTTTTCTATGCAATTATTTGTTGAACTTGAATATATATTCAAGTTACTTCAAAACCATGTGTTCGTTGACCAAAAATACAACATCAAAATTATCATCTGCCTAGCCAACTATGTTAAGGTCGGCTTCCAGTCTAACGCGATGCAGCTGAATACTAGTATTTTACCTGGAGAGGCTGCCTATCTCATTTCCACAACATAGTTAGCATTGGTTAATACGATACCCCTTGGTAAGACTGATTAACAGACTTTCGAGCCACTGACTAACTAACTACTGACAATCATCAAAAATGTTTAACATATTTATGTTTTGATATAAACGTCTGCGGAGTTCCGCTAGCTAATTTAATTTCGTCCTGTATTTTTCTACAGTACCCGAATCAGCTACAGTTCAAGTTGAGATCTCAGCTCCAGTCGATAGTGTAGATGGGCCTAAAGAAACGGATCTAGTTCCTAAAGATATCGATACTAAAGCAACAGAGCCTGAACAAAAATCCAGAAGCGATGAAGCTAAAGGTGACAAGATCAAACCAACTGAATCAGTAAAAGATGTAGAAAAAGTACCAGAGGTTGTCGAAAAAGCGTCCTCCAAAGCTACTGAAGAAGTGCCAATGGTTGTTGAAGAAGCACCAAAGGTTGTTGAAAACCCACTTAAAGTTACAGAAAAAGATGTAAAGGTTAGTGAAATATCTGAAAAGCTAACACAGGTTGCAGAAAAAGAACCCAAACAGGTTGAAAAAGTACCAAAGGATGCAAAAAAGGTACCAGAGGTCATTGAAAAAGTCCCGATGGTTGCTGAAGAAACAGTAAAGCCTACTGAAAAAGTTAAAGAAGTAACACAAAAAGTTCCTGAAGTCCCTGAAAAGGCGCCGGATGCAACAGGAACAGCACCAGAGACAGAAAAGACAGAAGAAACAACCGAAAAAGAGACAGAGATACCAACCCGCTCAAGAAAACGCGCCAAGTCAACATCCTCAAACAAATCAACCACAGAACCTGAAAAAGAGATCGAAATTCGTACACCTGTAACAAGAAAACGAACTCAATCGACAGCTTCAAACAAATCCATAGATACAGAACAAGCAAAAACACCCGAAAAAGCTGAAACAACCACACCATCTAGACGTCGAGCAAAAACTCCGACCAGCGCCGAGGTCAGGAAGATCATAACCAGACGGGTATCACGAGAAATGTCAGGCAAACTGGACGAATCGAACGTTCTAGACGAATCCGCAACCGTAACCACACCTAAACGTAAATCAACGCGTTCGCGAAGCAAGAACTTTGATGATAATGAAAGTGTGGCTTCGGAAAGCTCTTTCGTTAGTAAAGGTAGTGAGGATGCCGGGGATAGGGCCATGAGGAAGGGACGTAAGCCTGTGGTGGTGGCCAAGCCTGAGCTGTCTGTGATACCTGAAGTTACCGCTGAGGAAGGTACGAAGATGGATGTTGAGAATGTTATCAGTGAATATTCAAGTTCTAGAAGGTAAGATTCACGATGATTTTAATTTTTTTACATTATGATATCCCCAAATAGTGTTGTAAAATCTTAACAAATCACGATAACTCCTCATTTCCATGCTGGTAAATCAGATTTCCACAAAAATGTTATCAGATTGTAAGGAAACACGAATGGTACCAATGGAAATATTGAAGTAGATTGTTTCTCTGGTGCTATTCCACAGACGAAACCAAGTTTATGTGATGGCAATATCAAACATAGTTATAATTTTATCCTAAAAAATCAAAGCCTAGACCTGATCTGTCCGCCTGGAGATACATTTTCCAACAACTAAAAGTTGCAAAACCCTACTAAAACTTATTGTTATTCTGTGTATATGCTTTATTTTTTCTCTTTATGCAAATAAAAGGTATTTTGTAACTTCTTTTCATGTGATAGGAGTTAGCCGGAATCAAATAGAATCTCCGAACTCAGTACAATATTTCTAAACCTACCTCCACAGACTGACCCGCCACCAAAAAGCCACGCTGGAAGCCTGGCTGGAGCCCGCGGCCTCGCCCCGCCGCCGCGCCAGCACAACTTCCCGCACATCTCACGCGTCCGTCGCATCGGAGGTAGATGACGACGACGCATCTTCTACGCACTCGGCCGCCTTCGACGTGCAGCCCATTGATAGGATCAGTCTGCTCAACAAGACTGATTTTGAAGGTAACTTGGAGCTTTTCGAAGATGCACTTTTGTATGTAGTACAATACCTAGTTTTTTTATTGCATTGATGTTTACTAGTGGCACTTCTTTTGAGTGTTAAGATTTTTCGACATGATGATTTTTTTTGTAAGTCAGACAAGAATTCTCGTTTAGAGTTTATCTTGACGTAAATCAATTACAATATTGATTGGTTTGCGTATTTTTGAGTCACCTTATTTTACATTAAAAATACAACCTGTAAATACATATTGCATTGTAGTAAAAAGCTAATAATACCCAGTTATGCACATGTAAATAGATGATGTGATTGATAGAAGACCCTGCTACAATAGCATGTCGTTTTCTCCTTACTTTTATCACCTGAATAACCTGCACACAATACAGAGTGGAAGGGTGCACGTAATTAAAAAAAAAAACAACAAAATGTATGGAACAGCTGTTTTTTTAATTTTTTTAATTTATGTACCGAGTACGTTTGTGCGTCGTGTTCCTTCCACTCTGTATAATAAAAATGTAATGATACAACATATTTTTTCAAAATTTTCTAATGCATAATAATGTACACACTAAAGCATGTCAATGCACTTACAGGCAACAACTTTATTAGAATGGTATTAAAAACTGATTAACTATTCCCTTTCGCTCGTAAATTAACGATTCCTCTCTTTTCCTCTCACTCTAAACTCATACATGCGAGCGAGAGGCAAATAACAACATATTGGTACCGTTAATCCATTACTAAACTGACAGCTCAACTATTCCCCTCTCGCTCTTAAACTAGACGTGCGAGCGAGAGGAAAATAACACCACAAAGCTCAGAATTTTGATGCCGAAACTCCTTTTAATTCAACCTACGCATGATTATTTCTTTATAACCAGCATTGTCGTAACGCTTGCTTAGGGGTACCGGACGTTGATGAACTTCAGTCCAACTTTTCGCCAGAATCCCTAGCCTCGGATGCAAGCAAACAAAGGAGATGTGAGTATGCTTCGTAAAGCTTATATTATTTTGCCGTTTTTTATTCACAATTGTAACTGCATGAGGTCTTGTTAGTAGTTTGCACTGGATGGCCTATTTCTAACCTAATTATTTGAGAACCTAATTCTGAAATTATATAATTAGTTATAAGAAATTAGAACTACATATAATCATGCCTTACCATGGTTTATGTATGTAGGTATAGGGTTTATATGACCTTGCCACTGGCGTTAGTAACCGCTACAACAGAAGACATTTCTAATTTTCTAGACATTTGCAAAAAGAGATTCTTTAGCCAAGGATACAACGTTGAGTTTGTACAAAAAAAAACAACGTTACACCTGTAATCATATTACACCCCCACAATTCGCCAGTTATCTTTAAGTCCTATCTAATATGGAGCTTGTTATTGGATTTGACTGCCTCGTTGGTTCAGTGCGCGACTGCTGAGCATGAGGTCCTGGGTTCGATTCCCAGGTCGGGCAAAGTGTTATTGGGCTTTCCATCAGGAATTTCCCAGTAGCAGCCACGGCGTCTAGATTTGTGCCCGGTTGATGGCAATAGGTTTGCCGCCTATTACATGAGACTTAAACATAACTAGCGAAACGTGGGTGTAATAAGTGCACCTCTGCCTAACTCTTCGGGGATTACAGGCGTGATGTAATGTACGACCGCGCTCACTGACGGTCAACCACTTTTCACCCTTATGCCTTGAGTAATAAGGTTGAAAAGTGGTCGAGCGTCAGTGAGCGCGGTAATATGTTATGTTAAAAAAAATCATTAAACAACATCACATCTGTAATCATAATACTCCCAAAATTCGCTAGTTATGTATACATCGCGGACATGCGAACCTATTGTCATCTTAAGCTGCGTCTACGCTAGGCGAGCCGAACACGATCGGAGCACGAATTCGCTCAGCGTAGACGGACTTAGAAGCCTCGACCGTGCATTCCCGCCAAGGGAATTTGTGCTCCGCTTGGGTTCGGCTTGCCTAGCATAGACGCAGCTTAACAAGGCTGCCGATCTGCCAAGCCCATCCGCACTTATATTGGGGTCAGCTTCCAGTCTAACCAGACGCAATTGAATACCAAAAAATAAAATGTGTTTAATAAACAAAATTACAGCCCGTCTTGGCAGAGCTGCCTCCGAAACAAAAACTTTGCCACGAGCAGCCAAAATTAACCGAAGAATATCCGTTGATGTTGGTACGTAAAGAAAGACTGGAGTCTCAATAGACTCAGATTTCACGGTGCGATATTTTTCCCGTCCCTGCTTGCGAGCCCGCTGCGGGCGCGGGGAAAATCGCTCCATGAGTTCTTAGTATGACCGTTACTAACACTAATTATTGTTTGAGTGCTGTCAAACAATTACTAAGAAATTGAATGATTTTTCACGAAATAGTAGGGATTAAATGAACTTTGAGGGTTGTATTGATGATTTTAATTACTATAATTCTGTAAATACGTACGTATTACGGCCGCCAATCATATTTTGTTCAGCGTACAGCCTGACACTAACCGGAAATTTCAAAAAAAACGTAAGAAAATTTGAATTTCGCGGGTTATCCTGGCGCTTCCCGATGTTATTTACTACGGTAAACTTTGAAAATGCCAGAAAGTTAAAAAGAAGCTCTAATTAGAAGACCAGTAAGTTTCTATAGAATCTATTAAATATTTCAAAACCAACCATTCGAAGACTTGTGATATCTAACAACCCGCACTGGGTAACCTGCGTTTCCTTCTACCAATCCGCGTTTCCATCTACCAATCCGCATTCTGAATCATGGCACACTTCTTCTCAGTGAATATGCCTGTGTCCCGTGATCATACAGAATGTAAAAGAACCCTTCACGAAGCCATCAACCAAGCATTATGTACATCAAACTAAGTAACACTGCGCAAAAAACTATTGCTGGGAAAGGACTTTTTTTTTGGTGTGAAAAATCACGTTTTACGATATCGCTCAATGTAATGCACTCAAAACATTGTGATGATGGTTGCATTGGATAGTACAAGGGTTATGGAGGTATTATAAAGATGTGTACGGACAGCGCGTACATTGGTACGCGTAGTCGGTTACGCGTGTCCTGGAACGCCATGTCCATACTTGTAGCTACGCGTACACTTAGGGAACGCGTGCCGCGCGAGCGCCGCGAGCCGCCGTCAGTCGGTTTTTGATCTCGCGTCAAAGGGGACGCGTGAGCCCTGGTGCGCTATATTTGGACGGCAATATGGAAGGCTATGTTTCCCGGAGTCATGGCGGATGACTGACGGGGTTCGCGTAGCGCTATGGATTGATTGACCTCGCGTTCAAGTTCTCGGCGGTCCGTACAGGAGCTGCACGCGTATCCAATGTATGCGTGGACAGCGTATTCCGACTACGCGTAAAACAGGAACGCGCTGTCCGTACACACCTTAAGGAAAAACAAAATTACAAAATTTAAAAGGTTCATTTAAAAAGAAATGTGTAAACATTGGGACTTTGGACCTTCAATATTATCTCAGTATCTGGAAGGTTCCCAAGTATGGTCCAGAACAAAAAATAATACCACAATGACGGGAAGTACAAGTGACTTTCGTCTTCGTTACGGGTCTTTTTTACACCTTTAATAGGCTTTTATGCCATTTTTTACCATTCTATCTTCATATTCCCAGTGAGCAGTCCGGATCACGGCTCGCCAATGGGCACGGACAGCCCGGCTCGGGGTCGACGCAAGTCTTTCAACCGCGCCTGTGAAGCCCTACACACTCCTAAAGGCAGGCGCACATCTACGGATCTTAGGGTATGTATTGCATTTTGTATTTTATAAACAGGGTATGGCGTAAATAGTGGTCCACCTTTATGGATTCCATATACCAGATAATTTACTATAACATAAAAAAAAATTCAATTTTTATCCAAGGGTTCCGAAAATATTTTTTTTTTGTTGTGTATTTACGAAATTTCTACCTTTTTGTTACAAAGGTTGTAGTTTCAACAAAATCCATTTTTTTTTTCAATTTGATTTCTGTTTATTACTGCTGAATAGTAGACCTATAGTGAAAAATTATGGTTTTCATGTAAATTTTGATCTTTTGAAGAAAAAGTTAGCTCGAGAAGAACTTTTAACCCTAATTTTTCATTATGCAAATTCAAGATCGATCTTAATATACTACTGTTTGTTTGTTTTTCCAAATGTAATAAATAAATAAAGCATTATCTCAGAGAGAGGAAGCCTGCATCTTTTTTTTTTTTTTTTTTTGGATGGGAAATCATCAAATGACCCCCCCCACTCTGGGCGGAGCGGAAGGGAGTGTCAGACTTGTACTGACTAAAACCCATCCATGTTCCTTCTTTGCCCTTTGTGTTCCAGGGCCACGGTGTCTCTTTCGAACAGTCCCGCAGCTCTGGCAGGCATCGGCCCATGCGGACCCCTACTCGGTTGCTGACATCTCTTTGAGGCGCGCGTGGAACACGAACGCGCCGTCGACACGGCCTGTCGTCATAAGACGACCGGACGGCGAGCTAGCCCATAACTCGCCGTCCACAGGCCCGCGCCTACGGTGGCCGGGAGCCACCACGTGACCTCCGACGCCCAGGGCGTCTCCCGCGGCGGCTGGGACGTGAGGTTCTTTCCCTCTCACGTCCCGCCACCTCCTTCACTAGCATGACTGCTTCACAGAAGGTGGTGACGGCTTCCCATTCCCTCTCGCTCCGGACCATGGCTTGAACCAGGGCCGGACACGAGAGATCGCCGCCGCCAATCGCCGCTACAAGGACACGGCGGTGCTCCGCCCAAGCGGGGCAGACCTCTACGGTGTGCTCCACCGTGTCCTCCGGACGATCCTCGCAGTGGAAACACCCGGGCGTTTCCTCCCGCCCGATTCGGTGCAAGAACCTCCCGAAACAACCGTGTCCGGTGAGGATCTGCGTCAGGCGGTAGGTGAGGGCGCCGTGGCGCCTCTCTAGCCACTCCTCAAAGAGGGGACTTATCGCCACTATGGTAGCGTGCCCTGCACGGGGTTGCAACAGTCGTTCTCTCCATGTCGCCATGATATCACGCCGGAGGTCTGTCCGCTGAGCGGCAATTTGCCGCGGCAGCAGAGTTTCCCCCCGACGTAGTGCCTCCGCGCGCCATTCATGCAGGCGCGCGAGGACTATCGCCTCCAGATCCCATGGCGGCAATCCGGCAAGGAGGCTAGCCGCCTCGCCGGAGATCGTGCGGTACCCCCGGATTAGCCTTATGGCTATCACCTTTTGGGGCGCGTTCAGGTAGTGGGCGGCTTGCCGCCTCAAAGAACGCGCCCACACCGGGGCCCCGTAAAGGGCCATGGACCGCACGACCCCCGCGTATAGCCTCCGGCAGGAGGCGTTTGGACCCCTCAGGTTGGGCAAGAGCCGCTTGAAGGCAGCCCCTGTCCGTTCCAGTTTGGGAGCCAAACGTCGGAAGTGCTCCACAAAGTTCCACCAGCTGTCGAGGACGAGTCCTAGGTACTTCAACGTCGACCCGACGCCGATGGAAACCCCTCCTGCCGTCAGTAGGGATCCCGACGGTGGCGCATTCCGAGGCCCATGAAAACACATGGCCTCGGACTTGTGCAATGCCACCTCGAGACCCAATTGCCGGATCCTATCCACGACTATCGCAACCCCTCGTGTCATGTTTTCGGCCGCCGCCTCGTGCGACCTCCCTAGTGCCAGTACCAGCGTGTCGTCAGCGTAGCAAACTACGCTGACGCCGGTAGGGAGGTCGGCGCGCAGCACCCAGTCGTAACCGATGTTCCACAGGGCCGGTCCTAGAACACCGCACGACATCTCTCGCCGGTTCCATTCTCCGCTCTGACCGGGGTAGATGACGGCCCTATCCGTCAAGTAGTCCCCGACCACACGACGAAGGTAGGTGCCAACCCGGTGATACCGGAGTGCCTCCCTAATGCAGCTCCAGGGCATGGAGTTGAAGGCGTTGGCGATGTCAAGAGACACCGCCAAGACGACCCCGCCCCGGGACACCGCGTCCCCCGTCGTGAGGGCTCTCACGCGCATGATGGCGTCCACCGTGGAGCGCCCCTTGCGGAAACCAAACTGGTGTTCCGCAAGATCCGGCCCCATCCCCGCAAGGTGCCCGGCAAGGCGGTTGGCAATGACTCTTTCGAAGAGCTTGCCCACCTCGTCGAGCAACACGATGGGCCGGTATGCGGACGGAGAGTCCGCAGGGCGCCCTGGTTTCCGGATGAGGACCAGCTTCCCCGTCTTCCAACGAAGCGGAAACTGGCCTCTCTCCAAGCATGCGCTTAGGAGCCCTTACAGTCGGGGCCCGAGAGCCTCAGAGGCCAGGACCCAGGCTTTGCCAGGCAAGCCATCGGGTCCCGGGGCGGTGTTTCTGGCTTTCAGCCTGCGTACCGCCACTCTCAGGTCTACCCCAGTCACCTCCGGAACGTCGTCATCGTCATCGGTGTGGTCCGCTTCCGGCACCGCACGCGGCGGCGGAGCCATAGGCGGGGGAGGATGCTCCCCTCGCGAAGGGAACAGAGCGCTCACCACGTCCTCCACGAGCTCAGGCCGGAGACTCTGCGTTAGCGGGGGGGGCCGGGTGCGGAGTTTGTCCCGCACCATCTTGTAAGGGCGCCCCCACGGATCTCCGTTCAGAGACTCCAGCATCTCCTCGCGGGCCAAATTCTTGGCCCGCCGGACAGGACTCTGTACCCCTCGTACAGCTCCGCCTCAATGGCTGCCGCATCCGGAGGGCGGATGCGGAGCCTGCAGCCTGCGATGCCTGGCGTACAGGCGCCGCGCGGCAACGCACGCCTTGCGCAGAGACGTCAGCTCTCGCGACCACCAGTACACCTGACGCCGGGCGCTTCCTGGCCGAACTCGGGGCATTGCCACGTCGCAAATCTCGGACATGGCCTCCTGGAACCAACCCGCCTCGTTGTTGATGTCGGCAGGCCTGACTGGTGATGACACCCAGGCCTGCACGATCGAGGCTTCCAGGAGGAGCTCCCGGTCCAGCTGCTTCAGCGCCCATCGCGGACCACTCGGGGCCTGTAGGACCGGCGCGCTTGAGGACTGGGTGGAGACGTCGAACCGGATGTACCGGTGGTCGGAATAGGTCTCCACCCCCTCCATGACGCGCCAGTCAACGACACGCGGCGACAGAGCGGGGCTGGCGAACGAGATGTCCACCACCGACTCGCCCCGCATCCGCACGCACGTGGGGACAGAACCCCGATTTAGGACGACCAGGCCTGTCTCCAGAGCCCAGTCCTCCACCATTCTACCCCGCACGTCCGTGTAACGAGAACCCCAAGCCAAGTTCTTGGCATTGAAGTCCCCGAGCTCAAGCACGGGGAGGGAATGGCTTCCGATGACGACACTCAACTCCGTGAGGGAGTTGTGGAACTCGGCGAGAGTTCGGCTCGGGGAGAAGTAGACTCCCACAACAACGATCTCTCCGAACCGTGCTGCTACGCACCCCTGGCCCTTCCTGACACTCTCAAGGGTCGGGGTACCGGCGGCGACCGACGTAATTATGGTCACTGAGCCGCTAAGGTCCTCAACCCAGTCATCCCTGGGCGGGACAAAGTACGGCTCAGCGACCACGGCGATGTTAATCGACCACTGCGCCATACTCTGGAGCAACAGATCCTGAGCGCAGGCGCAGTGGTTGATGTTCGCCTGGAGAAGGCGTAATGGGGCCGTTACTGGCACTCCATTTCAGCCCCCTCCCGGGCCCCCTGCGAGGGCCCCGCTGCGGAAGTTGCAGCAGTAGCGGCAGCGGCGGCGACAGTGGCGGCGGCTGCGGTGGTGGCGACGGTGGGGGTTTTGGCGGTGGTGGCGGAAGACCTTCCCTTGCCCCTGGCCTTGGCGGGAGTACCGCAGGACTTGCTCCCTGCCCGGTGATCGGCCGGCTTGCCAGCTGCCGCACATGCGGCGCAGTGCGGCGCGGCGGAGCAAGCCGCGGCCATGTGACCAGGCTGGCCGCAGCGGAAGCACAGGCCGCTGCGGTCCACCTCCGAGGTGCACCGGACCGACACGTGGTGCCCCACATGGCAGCGGAAGCACCTCAGAGGTCTGGGTTCCAGCAGCTTCACCTGCGCCGAAACCCAGCCCACCAAGAGCCTTCGGCCCTCCACAATGACTTTCGCCGCTGTCACAGGGCAGCTTACCGTTATCGTTCGCATGCCCGACAGGTCCGGACGTAAGGTGCCTGCCTTGACTTGCTCGGCAGGGCACCCACCGGTCCTGGTGACGGCGGCCACCACCTCCTTCTCGGTCACCGAGTCGTCCAGACCCAGTATGCGCAGGTCTGCGCATTTGACGGGCCTGGACACTCGGGCCTCGTCCGCATTTAGGGACGCTCTAAGCTTTTCAGCCAGAGCGTCAGCGGACGAGCCACGGGTTTCGCCAGGGATCTCCAGCACTCGAGCCCCTGTTGCGGTGACTCTAAGCCGGAGGCCCCCGGTGATCCCGAGCTCTCCGAGATCCACCGTCGCTTTCGCCTTAGCGAGCACGTCGCGGTAGGTCACGCCCCTCTTTTCCGCGTCCGGCTGTAGTGTAATCACTACAGCTGCGGTCTTTGGGGTACTGAGCCTAACCGCGACGCCCCGCTCCTTTTGCCGGCGTTTCTGCTCCTGCCTCCTGGCCTTTTTGGCCGCCGATCGCTCCCTCGCTTTTTCTCCGGCCACCTGCCACCCGGTCTCGGCCGCGGAAGGCTTAGGGGGCGGGGGGGGCGGCGATAGCGGCTGTCTCGCGGCTGGCGCTGGCATATTCGCCGCCTTGCCCTTCTTTTGGGCCGCCGCCTTGCCCTGTTTTAGAGCCGCCGCCTTCCTAACCGGAGCCGGTTTCGTCGGGGCCGACATAACCCTGCCGGGGGGCTGGCTGGACGGCCCCGGTGCGGAGGCCGCAGCAGACGCATATGAGGCCGCCGTCGGGCCCGGGGGCGCCTTGTTTGCCGCTAGGGGGGGGCGCAGGACAATGCCCTCCAGGACGGAGAACCGCGCCTGGAAGGCAGCCAGCTCCTGCCGAACCAGATTCAGAACCTGGTTCTCCACCGGCACGGACTGGCTTGGATGCTTCTGGCCCCCATTTTGGGGCGCCTCGCGAGAGCCGGACTCGCGCAGACTGGCCAGGTCTGCTCGGAGCTTCATATTCTCCTCTTTGAGAAGCTCCGTGGCGGCCGTCAGTCGAGCGACCTCCGCCCTCAGCTTGGCCACGCCGTCTGGCGGGGGCCCAACAAATCTGGCCTCCGCTGCCGCCATAATGGAGGCGACCGCTGCAGGTATAGCCCTTTGCCTGGTGGAGGGCTTTTGTTTCAAAGAGACAGCCCTCAGCGCCGCCTCCACCTCCTTCGCGAGTCCGGCCTTACGCTGAGCCGCCATCTGCGCCCGCTTCGTCGCCAGAGGAGCCCGAACGGGCCACCCCGTGACCGGTGGCCACCCCCGGATGGCGCCCCTCCTCGGCAAGCCGCGCCGACCTCTCGGTGGCAGAGAGGCCTCTCCCCTTGCCACGGATCCCGCCGCGCTTGCTGGTGGGGATCTTACGAGCCGAAGCCAGCTCCCCATCTGACGACGACTCTCGGTCGCCTACCGGCCTGGACCGCTTGCGTAGGAACTCCCTGTTCCCCGCAGCAGCCCCGGGCCTCCCGCGCTGGGAGCTCACTGAGCCTCCCGCGCTCACCTCGCTGGATGCGGCGCCGGACTCCGACACCGCATCCCTCTCCTCCCTTCCTTCGCCGATATCGGCCGTGTTTTGGGTTGTATTCGTTTCCATACTGTTCCCACGAGTATGGGGGAAATAAAAAGTCCATCTGGGCAGTGCCCCCTGTACCCAGATAAGCCATAGCCAGGCCCGGCAGTGGTTCGCACTAGAGACTGATTTTCCAAAGGAACCCGTCAGCCATACATCTCCTCGCGGTGCGCCGCCGCTTGAGATTCGGGGTAACTTTTTATAGAGGTTTTCTACCTCGTGGTCCGGGCGGTTAAGCCAAGACCCTCGGTCCCAATCGAAGCCGCGAGACGTGTTCCACGACACTTCGACGGTGGGATTACGATATCGACGGAGACAGTGAGGAACGCACGTCCTTCACTGTCTGCTCGGAGGCAGGGTAAGTGCACACTGAGCCCGCCCTTGCTCCTCCACTGTGCCCTCTGCTTTTCAGAGGGTCACGCGGAGCAACGCCCCCTTGGTCCATGAGGGACCCGCCCATGTCAGAATATTAGCCATGGACAGTAACATTCCCCGAGGAATAAGAATCTCTTCCCATTCCTCGGGGAAGGATACTGGCCACGCCCAGGGTGCACCGGCCCAGCAGCTGCTATTCCCTCCAGACGTATCGAGAGGGACCGGCAGCCATCAGGCACACGAGGAGGAATTCTGACAACGCACCCCAGGAAGCCTGCATCTCAAGTAACATTATAGGCTGGTTATGCTATGTTTTATAATTTTATGTTACTCAGTCAAAATTTTTTTTAACATAACATATTAAAACAAACACCTTATCAAATGTTGCGAAGACAAAGCTGTTACCACTTAGTTATTTTGCGAAGAAAGTCGGTCCGCCTAGGGTGTCGTACCTTATCTTTGTCGAGTCGCGGTCTATCCCAACGTTCATCGGTTCTATGGTTAACGCTCCACACTGCACCATTTTTATGTATGACTATACCCCAACCTCGTCATTACAGAAGGGCGAAGGCCAGAGTCCTATCGAGTCCCCTCCGGCGTCGGAGCCGGACGCGCCCGAGCCGCTGGCCAGCAGCACCGCTAGCCCCGCGCGCCGCACCAGACGCACGGCCTCCACTGTGTCCAATACTAGCCAAACTAACTCCGAAACTGGCAAAAGGTGAGAATATGAAGTTTATATTTTAGACCCAATGTACAGGCTGTAAACGGACCCTTCACGAAACCGTCAACCAAGCATTATGTACATCAAACTAAGTAACTTTACGCAAAAATTATTGCTGGGAAGACTTTTTTTTGGGGTGAAAAATCACGTTTTAAGGTAGGACTCGATGTAACGCACTGAAAACATTGCGCTGATGAATGGATTGAATAGTACGGGGATCGTGGAGGTGTTTAAAAATTTTACATTAAAACATGTTTAGAAAAAAAAACTTTATAAAAAAGTTGAAATTTTGACCCCCAATATATCCGTAACTAAGAATAAAAATAAGAATAATTTATTTAAAAAGTATTACAAAAAGTGTACATTTAAGCGCAGTAGTATTATTTCTCATACTAATTATAAGTACTTATAAGTAAACTATAACTAAAATATATCCTACAGTCGCAAGTATTCAATAGTTCAATTTAGATGTCAGCGACCTGCCCGATCTAGGTTTATTTAAACCTGTGTTTCAGGCCATCACTTTACCTAGCACAATTCAATAAGGACAATAAAATTATAAAATTAAATTAATCTATTAACAATTATAACTATGCATCAAGTTGGTATAAAAGAAAAACACTAAAACTAGCTTAAGTAAATATGTACAAATAGATACGATAACATAATCAAACCACAACTTCTAGAAGTTTTTCTGTGTCTGTGTAATTAAGTACCGCTAAATAATCTGACATTACCAAACTACATTTTTTATTACTTAAACTGTAGAAGTTTAGTATCTTGTTGAGTCTATTGTAAAGAAAAGGTCCTAAAAACACATAAAATCGATTCGCAAACGCATGTCTAGTTTGAGGTTTTGTGCAAACTAGGTCCTTCCTTCTCCTATCGGAAGGAACTGGGTGATAGGGAAGTGTAGAGTGCTGGTGCAGTATTATGTGAAGAATAAATAATTGCCGTACTGTAAGTACATTACATGTTTTGTAGAGCTGGTGTGTAGGGAATCTAAAAGGACGGAAGGTAGCAACTTTTAGAATTGCTCTTTGAGCACGTTCTAGAGGGAGAAGAATTGAATTTCCCGCGCCACCCCAGGATATTATACAATATGTTAGAATAGATTGACACAACGCTAAATAAACCTGTTTTATCAAATTATAGTTAGCTACATTACGTAAATTCTTAAAAACATATATTAGTTTTCGCACTCTAGTACACAGTAACTCGATATGTTTACGGAAATTTATATTGGAGTCAATAGTGACACCTAGATATTTCAAGTGGTCAGCTTTATCTAAAGTAGGGCAAGAACATACAGTGTCAGCGAACGTGCTACAGTTATGTGCGTAAATGTTTAGATTAGTAAGCGGTGTGTTAGTATTTCTCATTGTAAATAAAATGTATTTTGTTTTTTCAGCATTTAATGTAAGTAGATTATTCTGGAGCCAATTAGACACAAAGTTGAAGCCATTCTGAGCATGTTCATAGGCCTCAGCTCTAGTTTTAGCTGCAAACAACAAAGCAGTATCATCTGCATAAGACATAATAACACCATTTTGGAGTGGCAGGCAGCAAAGGTCATTAATATAGATCAAAAATAATGTAGGGCCTAGAATACTGCCTTGTGGAATTCCGAAACAAGTATTAGAAAGGTCAGAACTTGTATGCGAGCCAATTTATACAGTTTGCTGTCGATCCCTTAGATAATCTGACAATAGTAGAAGCTGTGCTCCTCTTACTCCAAGTGTTTCAAGCTTTTGCAAAAGAGTAGTGCAAGAAATAGTGTCGAAGGCCTTGGCAAGGTCTAGAAAGATCCCAACTGTATGCATTCCACTATCCAGATTTGTAGCAATGTAGTTGGTCAATTTGTTTACTGCTTGGCTTGTTGATTTTTTAGGCCTAAACCCAAACTGATTGTCAGAAAGTAGTTTATTATCTTCCAGATATTTTATCAATCTACTGTTAATGATTTTTTCTAAAATTTTTGAAAGGCCCGTTAGCACTGAAATGGGTCTGTAGTTATTCACACTCATTTTGTCTCCAGACTTGAAAATTGGTGTGACGACAGACTTTTTTAGCAATTTTGGAAATATCCCTTTAGATAAACATAGCTGAAAAATATGGGTCAGCGGAGGGGCCAGAAGGTATTTAAATCTTTTAAGTATATTATTGGGTATATCATCCCACCCAGTTGCGCAGACATCCTTTAACCCGTTTATTATTCTAATTACTTCGTTGACGTCAGTATCTAGTAAAACAAAAGAATTTAATGCGGAAGATGACCTAGTTGGGTTTTGAGTGGGTGGATGACTAATACTTGAGGATTTTTCAGCCAAGTTTTTACCAACGTTGACAAAATAGTGGTTTACCCTATTCGTTGCTTCCGATGGGTTTATATCTATTGATAGTAAATCAAGCGGAGGTTCGGAATTTTTCGACCTCAATGTATTGGTTTTTATAAATTTCCACACAAGTTTACTATTTTTTCCCGCCTTCTGTAGTTCATGTTTATCGTACTGGTTTTTTAGTTTTTTCAAAAGATGATTACAGAAATTTCGATATCTTTTATAGGTAATAGAAATTATTACGTCATCCGGTGCAAGTTTGGATTTTAGGTGAAGTTTGTCTCTGTGTCTTATACAACGAACGAGACCGGGTGTGATCCAAGGTTTAATACAACTATACTTTCTAGGGATTATCTCAGTGTAAGAGTTTTTCCTAATTGCATATTGTAAAGAATTTATGAAATATTGTAAAGAAATATTTGCATCAACAGAATCGTAAATACGGTTAAAATTAATGCCGCGTATGTCACTTTCAAGGTTTGTCATATTGACTTTAGTGAAGCTACGCTCGCAGTTTTTTCTGGGTGAATTTATTTGCATTGTTAGTAAAACAGCTTGATGATCGGTAAGCGAAGAGTTAGTAACCAATGTTTTGGATGGATTTTTTGATTTTAGAATGATATGGTCTAAGCAAGAACCGCTTTGATGCGTGGGGTAATAGTGAGCTGGTAAAAGTCCATGAAATGCACAAATATTTAGATAATTATGTGTATGGGTATCGGGATTCCCGGAAGAAATGTTAATGTTGATGTCTCCTAAAAGTATTATGTTTTTGAATGTACTTATGTTATTTAAGTTTGTGTCAAGTGAGTCTAAAAATCTGTCGATATTATGAGAGGGAGGCCTATAAATAGCTATGACTACTGTATCGGGAATAATTTTAATGATTAAGCAATTACTATCTGGGGATAGTGGTTCTTCTTTGATAGTTCGCAAGTTATTTTTAACGTAAACTACTACTCCTTCGTTTTGGTTAGTGTTTCTATCTGTTTTATATGAATAAAAACCGTTTAGAGATGGTAAGTTGACTGTCTGTTTTGACAGCCAACATTCTGTTAGTACGATAATATCACAGCTTATGTCAAGACTTTGTAATAACACTTCAAAACCGTCCATGTTCCGGTTTATGCTGCGAATATTTTGTGTAAGTAAGGTAAGCGTTTTGTCGCCAGAACGAAGAAGGTGTTTGCAGTCCTCAACATTACAGATTTTAGATTCAGACACAGTAAAACTATCTAGATCACTGATTAACTGATTGCTCATGATAACTACAGACTAAGAAGAAATATAAATAACTGATGAGCTACCTGTTTGTGTGCCTACTAAATAAAATATTCTGTGGCGCTCTTAGGCGCCCTCATAGTCTATGGAGTTAATGTAGTTGGTCTCTGCATGTTTACGTGCCGGGCAACTAACATCACCGGTTGGATGGTCACATTTCTTCCTGAATCTTTTGCATGTCGCACACTGAAGGGGAGAAGATTTGCAGCTGCAGTCCTTCACGGAGTGTCCCGTCTCTGCACAGTGGTTGCAAGTAGGACTAGTCTCACGGCAAAACTTAGCTGCATGGCCGAACTGCTGGCAATTGTAGCACCTGGTGACTATCGTAAAATCTCTCACCGGGCATGAAGTCCAATTAATAAAAATTCTGCTCTGGATGATTAGCATTTTTCTTATGCCAGCGGGTACTTCCAGTATGTAGTTGCAGGTAGGAAGGCCTTTCTTACCCGATTTATGGCTTAATTTAATGGTCTCAAGGAAGGATTCACGAGTTGCATTGGGCAATTTGTCTGATAGGTTTTGCTTGTAAATACAGTCGAATACCTCCTTCTCCGAAAGAGCTACGGGAACACCAATGACAGTAACCCTAGGGCGGCGTTTAGATGGTTCTTCTATTGTTAGGCCCGAGATAACTAGAAGGTTCCCAGGTATGGTCTAGAACAAAAAAAAATGATCGCAATGACGGGGAGAACAGAACAAGTGCCTTTCGGCTTCGTTAAGGGGCTTGTTACACCCTTTATAGTCTAACAAAATAATAAGCAATATTTTCTTTTTTACAGGTCTAGAAAAACAGCAGCAGATGAAAGTAAGAAGAAATAATTCAAGAACTAAGTTATTTTTATATTTATAGTGCAAGTTATAGGGTTTCAGTTTTGTTTTTGCATTTATAACATAATAAATCAAATACCAATAATATAGCATCTGACTTTCATTATTACCCATACCCACTCCATTATTTTTCAGATAAATTACGTAGTCTACAATAATAAAATCTTGTAATTTGTTTTAACTAAAACACAATTTTTTTTTTATTTCTATTTACCTTTGAAGTCAAGGAGCCAGTCTGAAAGTTAAAGTTGCCCATCTCAAAACGTGGATCTCTATGGAGAAGATTGGCAGGAAACTCCATGAAGATATGGACACTCATTTAACCATTAGCTTCCAGGCAGTGCTTCGCAAAAGAACGGCCTCCCTACGGTCCCCGGTAAAGGATAGCACCAAGACGCTTCTGAGCGTGGTGTCGGGCATAGTGGACAGCCAAATCCTTAGGCATTGGTCGCTCATGCATGTCCAAAATAATAATTATTTAAAATTTTACTAACATAGCTATAAGTATCTACCTACTAACATAATATGGACTTGTAACAATTAATGGGTCTGAAATAAATATTTTTATTTTCAATCTAAAAAGACGCGTGATGTCGTTTTGTCGTGGCGGTCGATACTAGCACGCGTGGCATGACCACCGTAGATACGGGTTTTTTAGACGGAAGAATCGACAAAATGACAGATTGTGTCGACACAATGACAGATTCCTTTGCACTATCTATAATTTTGTTGATTCTTCCGTCAACAAAATCCTTGTCTACGGTGGTCATGCTACGCGTGCAGCCCCCGTAGCATGACCACCGTAGACAAGGATTTCTTTGACGAAAGAATCGACAAAATTACAGATTGTGTCGACACAAAGACAGATTCCTTTGCACTATCTATAATAATCCTTGTCTATGGTGGTCATGCTACAGGGGCTGCACGCGTAGCATGACCACCGTAGACAAGGATTTCTTTGACGGAAGAATCGACAAAAGACAGATTGTGTCGATAAAATGACAGATTTCTTTGCACTATCTATCATTTTGTCGATTCTTTCGTCAAAGAAATCCTTGTCTACGGTGGTCATGCTACGGGGGTTGGTTAATTCAAGTTAGATATTAGATAATCCCAAAAATGCAGGAGTTATTGAAACCAATGAATAGTATTTAAATATCTTTATTCAATACACAATCAGTCGAGGTACCTTACTCATCCTTACATTTTAACTTTTATGCGTTTTAGGAACAGATAGTAAATTCGAAATCTCAACGTTTGTTTTACGTATGATCATTTTCACGTCAAGCTTAGACACGTCTAGTCAGATATCATAAAAGGTGGCGACGACAATACGACAATAAATCAAAACACTGGTAATACTAGTTCATAAAAATATTTATCAACTATCAAATGAAAGGAAATTAAAACAAAAATCAAACAATGAATAGCATAAAACTGTTAACGAAATAGAACACCATTTATAAAACACTGTTTTATGCTTTCACGGTTAAAACTAAACTTATACTGTCACTTACGAGATATCTTCTGTGATTCTCAAAATAAGTGACAGTAAGACATAGATAAGTTTACCATTTATAAATATTGGTCCATTAACCTTAGGTATAATTTGCAGTAATTCGCATCTGGAAATAAAATTCAAGGAATGAATTTGGCAAAGGCTTTTGAGTAGCGAGTTGGCAACATGTGTTTAACGTTTATAGCGAGCATGGTTAACCTGTCGGTGCTAGCTGAGGTTTTGTAGACTAACATCATGTAAAAATGCTGAAAATGAAAAACAATGTCCTGTGATTAAACTACTGGATATATTCGATAGAATTTTTGTATGCAGACTGGGAACGTCAAGCAATATTATTAATTTATTGTCGTAATGTCGTCGCAACCCTGTATATAGCGTATCGTATGTTAAAATACTTTTGCGCTAAGTAACTAACATTTAGATATCGTCTAGTGTTAGTTAAAACTGGCATTAAATACATAAGATACAACACTTAAACAAAATATTAACATTAAATCTCACGATCGAACTAAGGCGATGTTTTGTTATGCAATCGTAAACATTGTAGGATAAGTCATAGCGCGCGCGTTTATAATGCTTTACTGGACAAACGTGATGTTCTGTGATCATTTATAAATAAACTTGATTACATTTATACTGCTTTAAATGCCATTTTATTAACATTTTTAAAGATCCTAAAAGCCTCTTACAGTTTTCGTAATTTTATCAATAAATTAAGTTTAAGTATCTGATTTATTAATACCTTAATATGGCAATAATCTCAAAAATTTTGAATTTTATCCAAAAAGTCCTTTTTGCAAAACCCTTAAGAACATAAAAAGAGTTCTTATCAAGAATACTGTCGTTTCCTAACGTATCAACAAAATAAATGCATCTTTATATAAAATTTTAGTTCACACAATATAAAAACCAACGTTATAGTACTCATACGTTTTTTACCTTTCATCTTTGTCAAAACTTTTAAGTTGTCTACTTAAATGATGTAAGATATTAGCATCCATTGGTAAGGCCTTGGGTAACGCTACTTCGTTCATATCAACATTCTTTGGAAGAATTTCTTCAGAATCCTTCATCTTTCCAATGTCTAAGTTACTACAAATCTGTTTGTCTTCCAATTTTAAAGACACCTTGTCTGTACAGTCCACAACTTCCCTTTTCTGTCTAATCGGTACAGCATTGATAACTTGTGGAATAGCATTAGCTACTGGTACAGGATTCGCATTTGCTTGCTTCACATTAGCAGCATTCTCTTGGATTTTAGGTTGCACATTGACTTTATTATCGTCATCATTCAGTTTTAGAGCGGCTGGCTTTTTGTCTATCTTCATTTGATTATTACCTAGTTCATTAACTATAGGTAGAGGCACTTTTTGAACAATTTTGTTTTCTGGTTTTACTTGTGTGTCTTCACCTTGTTTATATGACTGAGGTTCATCTGGCGAATGAGAATGGTGTATCACTGCAGCATTTTCAGAATAAAACGACCTGACAATCCCTTGTTTATTTACCATCTGTGGGGAATTTTGTACGTTATTTGGTATTTGGGCGTTGACTTGCGGCATTTCATTCATGACTGGTTTAACTTCTTGTTTAAGTTGTTGGTTTATCATAGGTGCGATATTATTTTGTACAACAGCGGCATTTTTGTTAGCTACGTTGTTATTGGCAACATTTGAAATTACAGCGCCATTTGGACTGGCAACAATATTGTTAGCTTGTGGAACTACATTCGTTGGTATATTATTTGGGGCTTCATGTTTTGTTCTCACCACAGAAGCGTTCTGATTTGTCTGTACATTCTGATTAGGCTGTACATTTTGTGCAGGATTTGCTTGTATATTCTGATTAAGCTGTACGTTTTGTGGAGGGTTGGCTAAATTTGCTTGAACATTTTGTGCGGCATTAACTTGGACATTCTGATTTGTCTGTAAATTCTGTGCAGGATTTACTTGGCCATTCTGTGGAGGATTTACTTGAACATTTTGTGGAGGATTTACTTGAACATTTTGTGGAGAATTTACTTGAACATTTTGTGGAGGATTTACTTGAACATTTTGTGGAGGATTTACTTGAACATTTTGTGGAGGATTTACTTGAACATTTTGTGGAGGATTTACTTGATCATTTTGTGGAGGATTTACTTGAACATTTTGTGGAGGATTTACTTGAACATTTTGTGGAGGATTTACTTGAACATGTTGTGGAGGATTTACTTGAACATCTTGTGGAGGATTTACTTGAACATTTTGTGGAGGATTTACTTGAACATTTTGCGCGGGATTTGCTTGGACATTAGCTTGAGCAATCGGCATATTATTTTGAACAAGTTGTGCAGCATTCTGCTGTTCAGGTTTCTCTTTAATATCTTGAATAGCCTCTATAGTTTCCACAGCTTTCTTAGCAATCTCCTGAACTGCGTCATTAGTTAACTTCTCCAAGAGTTCTTCGGCTTTCACATCATTTTTAACTAGATCAGGTTTTTCAGACACACCGCCGATACTTTTAATCGCCATATCAGCAATTTGTTTAATACTCTCGACAGCAATTTTCTTCGCTTCATTTGCTTCAACAGCCTCATTCTTATTCTGTTGCAGTTCTTTCTTAGTCTTCATTATTTCGTCTAGAATTTCCTTTTGTTCTTTAATCAACTCTTTTTGTTCTTCGCCGTGTTGTTTGATTGTTTCAATAAGTTTTTGTTGCTTCATCATGTCTATTTTATCTTCGTTGGATTGCGATTTCTCTTCTTTAGGTTTTTGAGCTTCGCCGTTACTTAGACCATTTGCTAGTTTCGTTTCTAACTTAGTTTTAAGATTTCTTGGATGTATTTCTGAAACTTTGACAATAGGTTCTTTATTTTCAGAAACGGGTAATAAGTCTTTTTCTTCACTTTTTATAACGTTCTTTGTTAGAGTCAGTTTTTCACTCGAATGTGATTCTGGAGGCACAGGGTTGGGTGGTTGTATTTCGGAATTTTTACTTTCAATGTTTAATGGCATGCTATCCGGAGGTTGCTTTTGTATTTCCTCATTTGATTGCGGCTTCATGAAGACATCTGTAAAGAGATAATGGTAATAAATGTTTAGTTCCGTTGAAAGATCGATAGTGCCATCGTCGTATATGATTAATAGTGATTAGTGACCAAGTAAACTACTACTTCCGTCCTCGCCGAATATATCACGTGAAAAATCCCTGTCAGTTTGTTATATTTGGAAAAAATGATACATACCTACCAGTGTTTCCAAATATAACAAACTGATCGGGGTCTTCGCGTGATGTATTCAGGTGACGATTGCTTTCTATTAGTATGACACTTGAGGCTTATACAGTCAACAAACGTTACTCTCAGAGCAATTAACCTTATGAACGCTAAAGAGTTGCCATTTTCAAAAGAATAAATGCGATTCGATGCTGACAAATGTCATTTCACCCTAAAAATCTCCATACAATGGCCCGAGTCATCATCTGCCTAGTCTTTTCCGAACTATGTGGGGATCGATTTCCAGGCTTACCGAATAAGGCTGAATGCCAGCATTTTACATGGAGCGACTACCTATCTGACTTCCACAACCCAGTTAGTACTGGGTAATACGATACCCCATGGTGAGACTGGTTGTCAGACTTTCGAGCCACTGACTACCTGTAACGACAGCCAAAGATCTACGAATGACAGCCGCGAACAAGGGCTTAACGTACTTTCCGAGGCACGGAGGAAACTCGGTATTTAATGGGGGGGTCACCCATCCACGGTACAACCTAGTCAAGCGCGGCTTAACCTGAAGGTCGACCCGAGTGGCTGTTATTATTTAGCGACGAGGTCCTCAGTGGGCTCACTAGATAGGCAGGCATTAATTGCACAAAAAGAAGAGAGAGAAATAGACATGACATCAAGACATACCATCTTTATCTCGATTCTCGAAGAAGTCCTCAACGATCTTGTCGATCCTCTCCTGCGTGTACTTGTCGTCGTAATGCTCGATGCTGCTCTCAGCCACCTGCAGGTTCGCGTACGTCCCTAGTACCATAATGACAAGGCCTAGTACTAGAACGCCCTGGGAACAATTGTTAGAAGTTAGAAAGGTGGTGTGTGAAATACGAAAAGGAGTAACAAGCATCTTTTAGAAGTGAAATACGCGGTTTTCAAATATCTTAGCTGGGACTATAAATGGTACAAAAAAACTTCTTCGTTACTGACTTCAGACGTATTTTTTTTTATAATTACTAGTCGAAGGAAGGTGAAGTTTTTACTTTTTTTTGAAGTATGTGTTAATTTCAGGATGGTTACGGTATTTTTTTTTTGTTCTCATCTGCTATCAGTAGAGATCGGATATTCGGATGCATATTTACCTAAAGTTCTTTTTTTCCCGGCATAGGGTACAAAAGTAGGGAAGCGGCATCTAAAAATGCCATTTTTTTCCCAAGATCGCAGTATTCCATAAATAATACAGTGTGTATACAATGTAGTAGGTACTCATAAGCATAATCAATATTTTAAATCTATTTAAAACAAGACAAGAAATTTGTTGAAAATAACACGAAACAACACACAGAATTATTTGATTTTAAATTTTGCTGCTGAATATTCGAATGACAAAATGGTAAATATAACAATTCATTTTAAGTAAAATAATAAAATAAACCGGGTCTTTTTCCGTACTGACGCGCGCTCCATACTAGTCAACAGTCAAACTTTAGGTAAATATGCATCCGACTATCCGATCACTAGCTATCAGTCATCCCTGACTATAAATAGATGTGTGGAAAGAGGCTTAACATTTTTAGAGAATCAGGACCAGTGTCCAAGTTCTACTTAATCAGACAGCACAATATAACCTTTCTTAAATTGAGTCTCTTAGTATGATTTGGCATCAACAGTGAATGTGAAAGAGGATTCGGATGATTGCTTAATCTATTTTTGTTTTTCTCTAGGTAGTGCTTCGCTTCTTTTAGGATTGTTGGGATTACTAAAACTGAACTTCTTCTTCACATCTAAAATATCTGTCTAGTAAAAAAAGTTTTGTGCTTGTTACCTGACTGCTGAATTGCAGACAAAATGTCCTTTACCACTCGTTTTCTATGAAAACCAACCCTAAAGTAAAGCAAAAGTAGGTCCGTAGAAAACTCTTGAAAACAAGATTAGAGATATTTTTGTAATGATAGCCCACCTTAGCCAGCACCCTTTCATTCGTATTCTTGAAGGTGACATTGACGAAGCAGGCAGCAGGGAACACAACGCAGATGAGCACACCTATGGTAGAGCCCACGAGCCCCAGCACCAGCTCGATGTTGGGGATCAGCAGACTGATGAAGAGCGCCACGGCTACGATAGCGACGGTGATGCAGCGGAACGTGGTTTCCGGGATCGAGTGGTTTATTATGTGGTCGTGGTGGGAGGAGTGCACCTAGAATGTAAAAAAATGTTAGTGTTCATTTTCCACCTAGTTCACGGAAGACGTATGAATCTATACTAATATTATAAAGCTGAAGAGTTTGTTTGGGTGAACGCGCTAATCTCAGGAATTACTGGTTCGAATTTCAAAATTCTTTCAGTGTTGGATAGCCCATTTATCGAGAAATATATATATATATATATATTTATATATATATAAAATCACGGTACAACCAATAGGAGCGGAGCATCAATCAAAAATGTTGTATTAGGGAAATCAGTATTTTTAAAATAATTTCACGTGGATGAACGTCGCGGGCAACATCTAGTATCTTATAAAAGGTTTTATTGACACAATTTGCAATTACTGTTTCGCTAGACGTTATCATTTATTGAACAGATTTTGAATGTAAATTCCCGTGATCTCCTAACCTTAATCAAAGTGCGTTGTTGGTTATAACCCACGGCTCAGCGCACAGCGCGCTTTTATTCAGACATTCGTTTTTGGTGACCGCCTAGAGTTAGTTAGTTTCCTTGGCCAGATGAAATATGAAATCAATGCTTTTTTTAATATCAGCAAAGAGGCACATTTGCCATTACGGCGTAGATAGTTTTTGAATATTTAAATTGTGTTTATAAATAGAATGTCATAAATAAAAATTTAAAAAAATATTACTATTTTCTATTTTTCATATTAGGCTGTTTAGCGGCTCATACCTTTGCTTCTCCTTCAACCTGCGAAAGCAAAGCGCGGAAGAAAAGCAAATTAAATTATAGTTCCTAATAATTAATGGCAAAATTGTTTAATACACGTGGGCATTTATTACTGCAGTTCTCGTCTCTATAACAACCTCGACTGTGGCTCGGGCGTGAACTCCACCTCACCTGTAGCATTCGTTAGTGGGTTGTTAAAAGACTATAACTATCTATTGACTATCGTAATGTGCAAAAATACCAGCCCATACTAAATTTCAATACCTACTCGACCCAAATGTATGGGACAGTTGATAATTTACGATATAGGACCCATGGAGGAAGTTATTCAGTTTGATGATCTGCAGCATATCCTTTCATATGACTATACCCTTTCTGTTACACCCTGTATATTAGGTAGTAGGTAGGTCCCGATATTAACAGAAACCTACAAGTATTTGGGTATGTCGGAAGCATTAGGTATCAATACTGCCGACATGAAACAATCATTGAGGGACCGCTTCTTTGGCCGCCTGAACAAAGTACTAAGCAGTCTTTTGTCAGGTGGAAACAAGGTGCGCGCCTTCAATGGTTGGGTCATGCCGGTTTTGATGTATTCTTTCGGCATACTCAAATGGACTCAGACGGAACTTGATGCCCTGGATAGGAGGGTCCGCGCACTGCTGACCGCAAATCGAATGCATCACCCGCGGTCGTCGGTGATGAGACTGTATATCCCGCGGAAGTGTGGGGGTCGTGGCTTCTTAAATGCTAAGACCCTGCACAACCGTGAGATATGCAGCCTCAGGGAATACTTCCTAGAAGTCGACGAGGGGATGCACCGAGATGTGGTCTCAGTGGACAAGGGCCTCACCCCGCTCTCTCTGGCTAACGAGAACTGGCGCAAACCTAGAGTATTAGACACTAATGATCGCAAGGAGGTATGGCAGGGCAAGGAGCTTCACGGACGCTTTTACCGGGCCCTACATGGACCCGATGTAGACTTCTTAGCGTCCGTATCTTGGCTGCGTTTCGGTGACCTATTCGGGGAAACCGAAGGTTTTGTCTGTGCAATAATAGACGAAGTTATGATGACGAATAACTACCGGAAATACATTGTGAAGGATGGCACGGTTGACATATGTCGGGCATGCCACCGTCCGGGAGAATCGATCCGACACATTATTTCTGGGTGTTCTCGTCTGGCTAACGGAGAATACTTGCATAGACACAACCTCGTTGCCAGGATTATCCACCAGCATCTTGCTTTGAAGTACAACCTTGTGGAATCAGAAGTACCATACTATAAGTATGCGCCCGACCCAGTTCTCGATAATGGTAATATCACGTTGTATTGGGATCGATCTATCATCACTGACAGGACTATTGTTGCCAATAAACCTGACATTGTGGTGATAGATCGATTGGAGCGTCGCGTAATGATTGTTGATATAACGGTTCCGCATGACGAGAACCTCGTGAAAGCAGAGAAAGATAAACAATTCAAATATCTAGATCTGGCTCGCGAGGTTGTCGACATGTGGGACGTGAGTACAGCATTCATTGTGCCGATAGTCGTGTCGGCCAATGGCTTAATAGCCAATAGCCTCGACAAACATCTGAGGAGGCTCTCGCTTGGCAGCTGGATCAAGGGCTTGATTCTGAAAGCAGTACTTCTGGACACGGCGCGTATCGTTAGGAGGTTCCTCTCTCAAGAGCCCTGACCACCGGTATTTCGGACCCTGTTCCCGATACCAGTGGGCTACTATTTTTTATATTTTTAAATGTTTTTTTTTTATATTACTTTGTATAGAAATATTTAAAAATGTAAATTATATGTATAAAAATGAATAAAAAAATAATAATAACAATAGCGTTTATTGTGTCCAAAAGTTATACACAAACAATTTTGGGTTTGGAGTCTTCAGTTAAGCAAATGATGCCTGTATTAAAAGACTCCGAAAATTGACTTGGTCTTGTAACCATTAGGTAGGTACTACGGTATATTAAGTAAATAAGAAATTACCTTCTTATACAAGAACGAGTACAAGCTGGCTCTGCACGGGAAGATGATGAGAGGGAAACTGAACGCGAGCGACATCACGAAGCCCAGCTTTATGACGTCACTTGCCATCGTCGGACTCAGGCTCATTAGGATGTTGCCTGGAAAAACAAAGTATCAAATCACATTTAATTAAAAGTATCAAAAAACCCGACTACAAATTGTATTATGTAATTGTATATTTGTAATCTCCTTTTAATTTCCTTCATTTTGATACCCTACTCGAAAGGTTTGTTTGAAAAAAAAAAAATATTAACGACTTACAATTTAGCGCCAAAAATCCGCCATTTTGTTTTTTTTTTAAACACCTATCTAAGGACACTTGACTTTTTGAGACGAATCTAATGATACCGTAATCGTCGAATACCATTCAGCCATTTGGAACATACGAGGTAATAAAGAAATTTACAAAGAAACATACAGGATATGCTCGAAAAACATATCCCTTCTATGGCAGTCGGGTAAAAAGGATTATTTTTTTACAAATAGCAATCAGCGAGGGGCTCTCGGCTAAATAATATCAGCCGCTCAGGCCGCACGACAGTGTTTGTGCAAACATTAGTGCACTTCGATATTTCATTCGTCGATGGCTGTTATATGTAGTCTCTGCTGAGATTGACCGACCAAAAAGGGTCAGGAGCCTAGCGGTCTCTATTTTCAATTACTTCTGAATATTTTTTTTTGTGTATTTTGAGCGATATCTTTGTCAGTTCGGAATCGATTTCGGTAATTCTTTTTTGTTTGGAAGAATATTATTACGCGGTGGTCTCGTTGAAATTTGGTGAAAATCTGATGCTGATTTTCGGAGCTATACAATGGAACTCTTTAATAATAGACAGCAAATCTGTCGTGATTGCTGCAATCGCTTGGATGTTTATTGTTTACACAATATCATAACATAACATCCGCCGTATGCTCTGAGGGGGTACGCAGATGTGTACCTACAGGTACACCCACATTTCGAGAGTTAGGTTTCTTAGGTCCATTTTATTGAGATAAGCCTATTACCATGACATGTATTGTTAAAAATGTAAAATAATTGCATAGTAAATATTTGTACAGGATATCAACTAAAAATGTAAAAAACAAAAATCGGTGGCAATAAAACAATCAATCAAATTAAAGTTCCGACTTCTGAAGCTAAAGTTATTTTTCACATTTTTTTTTTGTGTTTTTGAAGTCGGTTTCATTTTTTGCAAAAGAAAAAAATCTCTCTATCTTCTTTATATCCGATCATGCCGGGAAGTTCCGAACATGGTTCTTTAATTTAAGCCCTCTTATGAGCTTACCTGATATTTCATGAGAAGAGAAGGCGATGTATCCAAACACTCCCAGAGTGAAGTATACCGCAGTACAGATGTTGATCGCGTTCTTTGTGACGATGTTCATCTTCTCCAGCGATAGCGTCGGCAGGGACTCGAATATCTCGAACAGTTGTCTATAAGAGAAAGTGTTAGCTTTATTAAATAAAAGCGTTTTCCCGTTTCTAAGCAAGGAAATAATGCCAAAATCAAAATATTTTATTTCACATAGGCCTAGATGGGCACTAATAAAACGTCGAAAAAAAGGTGCACGGTTCGGGTTGGTCGTTTCCTATGGAGAAGACCGGCAAGAAACTCCATGGTTACTCTTTTCAAATCATTTGGTATTACAGTATTATTATGGTTACAGCATTTGTTCTTAATTATGGGGGGGACAGCGTATGCCCGACAATAAGTCGTTGCTTACTACACAAAAGGTGTAAAACAAATTAAAAAGTTAACAAGCAGCTGGGAATCTACAAATCCTACAATGTTCACACATTCACAAACAATCGGTAAAAAGAATCTATACAAAGGTAAGTCACGGAAAAATCCTACCTATTAGGATAACAAGACTTGTTATCCTAATAAGATACTTAGTATCTTACGACCTAATCTAGGTTATGGTATATGCATATGTTAGATTGAAATCCGCTGAGGCGTGGAGGCATGATAAAACTCATTTTCACATTATTATAACATTCTTCTTCTTAGCGTGTCGATGGCAATTGTAGTGAACAAACAGGACACGCAGGACACGATATTAAGTGCCCCGTCGTTAGTAGAACAGCATCACATTTACACTCCAGGTCAGAGTCATTAATTAATGTCCAGCTGAGCAGGTTTTCCTTGCTGCGACCAACCTGGGTCCGGAGTCTAAAAGACCTCCAGGTCAGCCATTAATATAACATTAATAATTAAAAGCATTAGCAAAATAGAGGTCCGCCACAATGAATGTTATCTAGATAATGATACATACTTACGTAATTTCTTTGGTTACACACGTCTAAATGTATGAAATTTAAATAGAAATATTAACATAACATCACGCCAGTAATCCCCGAAGGATTGGGCAGAGGTGTACCTAATAGTACACCCACATTTCGCCAGTTATGTTTAAGTCCCATGTAATCCATGTCTCCCGGTGGCCGCTACTGACAAATTCTTGCTGGAAAACCCGAATAACAGTTTTCCCGACCCAGGAATCAAACCCAGGACCTCACGCTCAGCAGTCGCTATTGCGACCGATAGTCCAACGAGGCAGTAGGAATATTTGTTCTGTGTAGAATTCTTAAAAGGTGAATAACCTACAGCCGCGAGCCGTTTAAATGATGGAATAATTCAGAGATTAATGAGTTCATCATCGATAAAAATAATCTTGTATCTATTGCAAAATGTATCAATCAGTAGCTAAATTATAAATTGGATATTACATATCTGACACTTTAATTACTGCTTTAGATTAAAGTAGATAACATCGAACGTGAAGTTGTTGATTGTTTATGAAAATCCGACCATATGTTTTCAGAACGCATTACGCTTCTGCGTCATCCCAATGCTGGACGAAGACCTCTTCACTGACTGACTTCCAGTTCTTTCTACACAAGTAACTCTTCTACTCTCATGTCGCTCAATCTACGAGGTAGAAAGGACACCGACGCGAAAACGGTTACCACGGATTTAGTAGCATAATTCTGAGCCCACATATACATTTTTTACCATTTCCTAAAAAAATCAGCTGTTCCATACATTTTGGCCGTGTAGGTATTGCATTTTTGTAGGAAACAGCAGATTTTTTTTTTAATAACCGATGAAAACTTTCTATGTGGCCTGCGTGAGGGACTTAGAATGATGTACTGAATACGCAGTAACCGTTTTCGCGTCAGTGTCCCTTCCACCCCGTATACGAGATTTATTTTCGAAAGCTGTGGTATAAAGATTCGTTAGTTTATAAACAAGTTGCAGTTAAGGTAAGTCCTACCAGTCTTACCAAAGCGTATCGTATTACCCCGTACTAACTGGGTTGTGAGGGTCAGATAAGCAGTCGCTCCATGTAAAATACTGGTATTCAGCTGCATCTGGTTAGTCTAGATGGATGCCAACCGAGTAGCAGTACTGTCATACAAGCCTAAAAGCTTGGCTTGCCCTAGCTCTTATTGCACGCTGTTGTTTTAATCCGAGGATTTGATCCGAGGTGGCTCAAGAAAATGATCCCTGGAAAAGTATGGAGGAGACTTTTGTCCAATAGTGGGAGCATTGTCCCAGTGTCGGCTAAACAAAAGAAGGGTATTAAACTCACGTCTGACAGAACAGTGCCATAGAGAAGATGGGCACGCACTGAAGCACGCCCGCCGGTCGCCACATCTCCACGCGCTGGTTCCAGTCGCTCGTTATCATGACTGCACCAGCCTCGAATATGACCTGGAAAATATTATGTGTTATTATTTTAATAGGAAATTGTAAGAGTATTTAGATATAACGTAAGGTGGGACGCCCTCAGGCTCGGTGGACCGACGATCTTCGCAGGGTGGTTGCATGGTAGCAACGGGATAAGAGTTGCTGAGAATCGACTTGAGTGGTGTGCGATTGAGGAGGCCTATGTCCAGCAGTGGACTGCTGTGGGGCTCATTGTGATGATTTAGATATAAAGCTCTAGAAACGTCCCAGAGGGTGTGAAATGGAGGACTGCGTTGTTTGTGTAGTGGTTGTAAATGCTACTCATCATCTGCCTAGTTTTTTGCCTACTATGTTGGGGCCGGCTTCCTTCATAGTATTTTTAGTCTTTTAGAATATGTATTTGTTTATGTTTTGGAGGGGGTACTCGTGGGGGTGGGCTGCAGCTGAAAATCAGCGTCAGGTGGTACACCTTGTGTTGTTATCTGCCAATATGCTGAGCTGACGCTCTTTTGGCATTATTAGTTTTGTTAAACTATTTACATTATTGTTTTTGTTTTGAATAATGCCGAATAAACACAATTTTCTTTCTTTCTTCCAGTCTAACCAGAAGCAGCAGTATTTTACGTGGAGCGACTGCCTATCTGAACCTTGCAACCCAGCTGATCCTGGGTAATACCCGTAAACGGTTACAATCGCTACTGCTGAGTGTATGTAGCCATAATATCATCCTTCAACAGTCCATCCATCGTTTGATTACTGCAGCATTATGAACTGAACAATCAGAGGGTAGTCTGTTTTGGAAACTTTACGGAATTTTCTCAAAACAATCCCAATTGGCTACTGATAAAAAAACCTAGTAGATGACTGTTATGTTATGATAACAGATCACTTGTCTTATTGTTTGATCAACTTCGGTGCATGCATTGCCCAATACGATGACTAACAACGCTGTTACAGTATACAGTATTTTTTTTATCGGTAATAAAAAAAAAAGATGCTGGTCGAACGCGTGAAGGCACGGCAATAATTTATTTATTTATTTATTTTATTTGGCTCTTCAACAATGAGTACACTATTACATATAATAAAGTAAAACATTGCAAACTTAAGTCTAAGTGCCCCATTACTTAAAGAAGTGCACTACATGCACTATATTATGCGCCTAAATATCTAATTAAACAATGAAAAAAAAAAAAGAAGAACTGATTAAAAATACAAATAAAAAAAAGAAAAGTAAGTTAAGGAAGGTAAGGTAAGCCAAACAGAATTAAACTTAAACTTAATTATTTTTCTAATTACATTTAAACAGTTTCTTGAGAGTAGGCACAGATGTATGACATAAGTCGATGTCTTCATCATGTTCCTTGTATACAACATACATTCTATATAATGAGCAATGTTGCCTTAAGTAATAATATTTATACTGTGGTGAAGGTACTACACTTTTGTAAAAAACACCAGTTTTTTTTTTAAATTCCCTCTCAAGAATCTCTGTGTTACGGGGTCTGTCTGGGTGAGGGGTTCGGAATGATGTACTGATTACGTGGTAACCGTTTGCGCATTGCTGTTCCTTCCAACCTTTATAGTGTTTCAAGTTATAACGCCTTATTCACAACATCAAGGGATGATTCTTCCGTCATACGACATGCGCGTTTGTCACTTGTTTTATTGTTTGTTTTGCAGACTGCAGACTTTCTATCAGCCGATAGTTTAGTCAGCCTCTTAATCAGTATGAATATGTATGCTAGTGCGTATTTTACAACGTTTCGGTATCGACCGATACATAAGTTTGATGGGCTACACGATTACCATCAAACTATACTATAAGTATAGACAAAACCGAACTATCGTCTTGACTCGGCCAGTTAAACAAACGGCAAGTGTGTGCGCGGGATAAGAGTGCAATATTGATCTAGCAGTTGGCCGATAGTTTGGTTTGAAGGCATTCGTGTAGCCTTAAACTGAAGTATCAGCTGATACTGAAACGTACTAAGCAAACATGTTCATACTGATTAACCTTTTATCTCCAGAGCATAAAAGCACGCGCGTCAAGCCACAATTTCACCTACCATTTGTCGTTTGGCGTACAGGGCACGCACTTGCTTGTCACGTATATGTGACAATGGCGTTCAATAAATTAAGAGCCCGACTAAACTATCATCCGATAGAAAGTCTGCAGTCTGCGGGAACTCTAGCTCATGGACATGTGCTAAGCAATTTCTTCCGTTTGATTTCTCCACAATCACACTGCATCAAGCGCTCTCATGACCCAGCTCCTCGCAATATCGATCAAATCAAGATCATTTGAGCATGCGTCACTGATACGTTAATTGTATTATGCCATGTAACCAAACGTTAACCAGAACCACTTCAAACTTGGCGTTATCACGCTTTTCAATTTTAAGCCTTAATCCCGCGTAACACTAAGACGAATTTCCAGTGTAACTTAACGTACAACAAGATTGTTTTATGATATTTTCAGTGCGTTTTATGGTTTCGACAGTAATTGGTTGCATAATAGGTAGGTAGGTACTTTATAAGTTAAAAATTGTTCGGCAATGATGTGATAAAAGTTATATTATCGTACTTCCTGCCTCCTGGTCTATATCAGTTTGGTACCAGGAAAAAATTAATAAAAACATTACATGTAGGAAAAAACACTAAAATATGGCACATTGCTATTGGGACCGAAATATAATCAGATTAGATTAGATAGATTTTTCCATCAGGAATTTTTCAGTAGCAGCCACGGAGTCTTTATGCTCGGTTGATGGCAATAGGCTCGCATTACATGGGACTTAGACATAATGTGGGTGTACTATTAGGTATACCTCTACCTAACCTTTCGCGGATAACAGGCGTGATGTTATCATAATATGGTATGGCTTTGAAACAAATTTGTCTTTATCAACCACGAAATGCCTGCACAAAGCCGACAAAGCTAAAAGGTTTTTGGAGCAGTGCTTCATTTGAACCATACTTCAAGAAGGATCATGCGTGGACCTCTTTCTGCTGATGATACATTTCATTTATCAAAGACGGTTTTTTCGAGTCTGACCGTTAAGATTTTCTAAACTAACACAATGGATTTAGATGTGATAGTCTAGTGGTGTAACCGTCGGACTGCCAAGTCATAGGTTTCAAGTTCGAGCCAGGCACCTCTGAAAAAAAAACCAGCTGTTTCCTAAAAAAGTGCAATACCTCATCATCATCTGCCTAGCCTTTTCCCAAGTATATTGGGGTCGGCTTCCAGTCTAACTGGATGCAGCTGAATACCAGTATTTTACATGGAGCCTATCTGACCTCCACAACCCAGTTAGTACTGGGTTATACGATACCCCTTGGTAAAACTGGTTGTCAGACTTTTTAGGTCACTGACTACCTAACGACTGTCAAAGATCTACAAATGACACCCGGGACCAACGGCTTAACGTGCTTTCCGAGGCACAGAGGAAACTCGGTATGTAATGGGTGGTCACCCATCCACAGACCAACCTAGGCAAGCACGGCTTAACCTAAAGATCGATCCGAGCGGCTGTTATTATTTAGCCACGAGCACCTCCGAAAAAACTGCAATACCTACACGGTCAAAATGTATGGAACAGCTGATTTTTTAAATAACCGATGGAAAATGATGAATCATAATGATGTACTGAATACGTGGTAACCGTTTTCGCGTCGTTGTCCCTTCCATCCCGTTTTGATTAAGAAACCTCGATGCTTTTTCAGAGGAGAATGGAAGAAAAAAACATGTTGCGCCGACCCCAAGTAGAATAGGACAAGGGTAGAAAGATGATGATGATGCTTTTTCAAGCCATAAAAACCTTATGAAGCAGGGACTGCTGGCTAGGATTTAATAAAGTCAACATGAAAAACTTACCTTCATAACGAGACAGAAGTAGAAGGCTATGGTGGCAGCACTCACGTTGCTCAGACTGTCCACATTTCGCAGCAAGCCCAGCGGAAGAACACAGACCAGAGATACTATCACCATTATTGATGTTCTAAAGCAGAGAACAAAGAAAATGATTACTTTTTAACATCACGCCTGTAATCCTCGAAGTGATAGGCAGAGGTATACCTTATAATACACATGTTATAGGTGGCGAGCCTGTTGCCATCAACCGGGCACAAATGCTAACTCCGTGCCTGCTACTGAGAAATTGTTATGCAAAAAAAACAATAAGACTTTGCCCGATCTGGGAATCGAACCCAGGACCTCATGCTCAGCAGTCGGGTTTGCGGCCACTAGACGAATGTTTTTGTATAATGTGCATGATTTTTAAGGGAATAAAACTTATTGACAATTACCAAGACACAACATAATATTGCACGAGCCAAGTTTAATTAAACAAAAGACATTTATGATGATTTAAACATGCATTGAGAAGTTAGGGCATCCATTGACATCAATTACTTTTGCCGCATAGCCTGGGATAAGTGTCCATTCTTTATACAAGACTCCTTCCTCTCGAATCGACTACACAGATTTTGTCCGATCAGTACGTAGCAACCTGGACAGCTCTATTGTTTGCCTATTATCAAACCCTGGAGGATGCAATGCAATTAGTTGTGCACGTCAGGCAGGAGAGAAGTTGTGGCATATCCTGTGTTGGCTTGCATTGTGTCAGAGATGGGCCCCCATCTAGGCAGATTGGATCTGCAGCGGCCTACTTCAGCCTCCAGTTGGTTTAAAATTTTCCATATTGGCATTTTTGGCTTAATACAAGACAAAAACATAACAAAGTAGTCTATGGCTAGTATCTTTCTAATCTACCAGTAGCCAGTCTACCTGCTAGATTGACTATGACCATAGATTTTTTTTTAATTTTCCATACTAGCATTTTTGGCTTAATACAAGACAAAAACATAACAAAGTAGTCTATGACTAGTATCTTTCCAATCTACCAGTAGCCAGTCCACCTGCTAGATTGACCATGACCATAGATTTTTTATTATCATTTAGAACTGACTTTGTTCGTGATATAGTCAACTATAAAGTCTACAATAAATGTAACTGTTACATAATGTGCATAAGAGTGTAAAGTTACACTTCATTAACTCTTTTATCCTTCACAGTTCACTACCGTAACCTTTACAATGTTAATAGTATATAAACATCTTACTATTTGGTAAGATAATGTTAAAAATATCAGTAAAGAAATAATTAGGATTTAATAAATGTGTTTTACTTAATATTATAAAAATTACGTGTCACTCAGTTCGTACACAATAATCTCAGAAACCATTCAACAAATTTTATTGAAATTTTATGAATGTGTATTGTTTAGGATAGATAGTTTTGGACTCGTCAGGTGGCGCCAAGCTCATAGATGGAGTGACCATACCTTAGTCTCAATCTGAGCAATGACATCAAGCTATTTTGAAATATAAAACGGCATTGACTGATTTTCGACCAATGACAATGCTTGGTACAAGCGCCATTAGACCATCACATGTCTATACCAAGACAGACTTGGCTTGACTTCAATCTTTTACTGTTAGCTCTTTTGTTTTCACAGGTGCCTCTTTCAAACTACAGTTCCCTCTTAACAGCTATTAATATACCTCTTTTATAAGTTAAACAATGTTCCTCATGAATAAACCTTTTGTTTCAATGATTGTTTTTGTTGTGTATTGATTGTTTCAATGTTACTTACAGATGTTATAATAATATAGATGAATAATTACCTCAATATATCACTCTGGTTTATGTTGAACATTTTAGCAACAATCTGTGGTCCTAGGTCACCAACCACAACAAAATATGCTATGCAGGTTCCCATCAAGAAGCCAATGATACCAACTTCAACGCCAAACTTGCCAGCTTGGCCAAATACATGATGAGCTAAAAACAAAAAAAAACCTGTTTGAATTTGGAACTATAAGAACATCAAGATGTTTTATACTGTGCGATGAGCTGGGGCCTTTTCTCGTTTGTATGGGTTGGAGTGTAGGGTGAGGGGGGTGGGGATTTAGCTCTCCAATGCTTTTCAAACTCAGCAGTACCAGGGTTGGATGCTAAATGGAATCTGTGTCAATAATATAAGTTATGCTGACAACATGTTACCCAGTGTGAGGCATACGCCAAAGTGTATGGCTTGTGGGGCAGCACCGACAGTATCCTAAGGATGATTGCAAGACGCCTGGACTGTCTTTATGTGGGTCGCTGTTGTGCAATTACTCATGGGTTGTCGCAGCAGTGATCCACCATTATTTGTTTTGTTGTTTGTTTTTATCAGTGTTTACTAATATATATGTCTCAAGACGAAAGTCTATGACCAGTGTGTGTTGCCAGTGATTACATACGGGACCGAAATGTTGTCGCTCACAATGGGCCTCATCAGAAGGCTTAAAGTCACCCAAAGGGCAATGGAGAGGGCTATGCTCGGAGTTTCCTTGGATCAAATCAGAAGTGAGGAAATCTGTAAGAGAACCAAGGTTACCGACGTAGCCCGAAGAATAGCCAAACTTAAGTGGCAGTGGGCAGGGCATATTGCTCGCAGAACGGATGGCCGATGGGGCTGGAAAGTTCTGGAGTGGTGACCGCGAACTGGAAGACGTCGCGTTGGAAGGCCTCCCACTATGTGGACCGATGACCTGGTAAAGGTTGCGGGGATCCGCTGGATGCGAGACGCACGGGATCGGTCAATGTCGCGACACTTGGGGGAGGCCTATGTCCAGCAGTGGACATCTTTCGGCTTAAATGATGATTATGATTACTAATATAGTCGTAAGACAGTTTTTGAGTCATGGATACTAGAATAAAGAGAAATTCAATTCTATTCTATTCTGTAGCCTATGCCTAGAAGTGGACAGTTATAGGTTAAAATAATATACTTTACCTAGGAATTCAAAATTTCTTCTCCGTGCAAGTAGGGCAGATTTTAAAAGGAAATGACAGCATAATCTTGAGATGAGGCCCATAAATAACAAAATAAGAGTAGCGAGAAACACGCCGCACTGAAAAATAATATTTGAATTGCATTATATCGTACATTTAGTAGAGTAGAGAGTACCTAGCTATCTAAAGAGAAACGTGATATGTTTTTTCCTAGGACTGGAATCATCAAGGCTAGGCATACTTCCTACTGAAAGTATTATCTTGAGCCTAATTTGAGTGGTACCTAATAAGGAGACTTATGAGCATAAAATACAAAAAAAATTCAGTCTGTAATCTTAACATAGCTACCGGAAATCTTGCCAGTTATTTTATTTTATAACAAAATCTGAACTTACTTGTTGAAAACAAAAGGGCATAGCCAATATTCCGACACCAATGATGCTGTTGGCTAGCGTGATAGACTGGCCAGTAGTACCCATTTTTATTGTTTTATTTATATTTTTTTCACCCGACAAACGCCCCTAAATACAAGAATAATTATTTTAAAACCACATACTGCTACGCGTACTGTTTTGAACTATTTTCTGGTTTCTGTCAATTATGATTTGACAGATTGTTTGTTTTGTTGACGCGACTGTCGTGACTGACGTTGACGTTTTCTATTTGTAGTTGAAGTTGACCAATACGTTCCGTATCACTATATGGATACTCAAACTCAATTTTATTTAATGACACTGACACACGGGACACTGTTTTAAGCTTTCATGGTTAATTTAATTGTTGTATCTGGCGAATCATGAAATATTTGTGATAAAAAAAGAAATTTTAAATCATAAAGGAATGAGCCATAAAAGTGATAAAGCAGGGCTCACCCCTCTGCCAAAGTACAGACGCCGCACATCAAGCTACTACAATCTGTCAAATTTCTATAATAGACTATCAACTTTATCGCTAAAGCGTTAGTTTCATGGTTGATTGGGAAAATTTTACAGTTTAGGGTAGCTTGATGTGCTAGCGTCTATACATGGCCATTTGACTATACACGCTATGTAAAGCTAGTTCATTCGCCAACAGACACCATTGTGTTTCGTTTTAAGTCTCGCAAACAACAGCTCTATAAACCTGGTCAATTGTGCAGCTTCCTGTTGTAAAAACAGATCTGCCACTTCAAATCTGCAAATCCATAGTGTTTCATTTCACATGGAAATACTAAACATGCACTAACATAGGCCAAAAGCCCAGCTAGATATAGGGTTTTTTTTAAATTATGAAAATAATGAAAATGGCCATTTTACACAAAACATTTTTTATTCCGAGGTGTTAAAAATGTGAATTTGCGTCTGCGCGACTTCTACTTAAAACATAGAGGAATGAGCTATAGAAGAAGATAGGAGCAAAACGAAATTGAAAATAACCAAAACATTTTTTATTTATGCCAATCGATTCTGTTTCTAATACTGATCAAAAACTTCTACGGGACCATAGTCTGCAAATAATAATAAAAATTTAAAAAACGAGCCGCTCTTGTTCAGCACATCCAAAACCCTAAAAACACAACTTTTCCACAAGTTTCTGGTCTGCTATTAATCTAACAACGCACAGCTATTTTTTTCCATTTATCACGAGGTACCGGAGGCAACTGAGAATTAAGACTGGTTATTTCCAATTGCCACCCCAGAAAACGCCACCGTATTAAAAAAATACTACCATTAGTTTCCAATCGGGGCGGCGAAGGTGACGGCAACTGGGAATGACCACATTACGCCAAGTACCTACCTTTTTTTCTAAGACTCATGTAAAAGACAGTTTAAGCTGCTACCAAGAAATTCCTGATGAGAAAACCCAATAACACCGTCCTGCCAGACCTGGGAATCGAACTCACGACCACATGCTCGGCAGTAGCGCTAGCGCTTGCGACTACTAAACAAACGTGTTTATTTTAATATGTAGTAACTCGTGATTTAGCTGCGCTAGTAGAGAGTAGGTTATGTAGGCCATAAAGAGTAGTTTACTAAATAAAGGGGGTAGCACCAGAGTAGCCCGTGAAATACAAAATTTCTTACGTTTTTTGCAATTTGCGGGTCAGTGTCAGGCTGTATGTTGAACAAAATATGATTCGCGACTGTAACAGAGTATTTACAGAATCATAATCATTAAAATCATCAATACAACCCTTTAAGTTCATTTAATCCCATTGAATGACTATTACATGAAAAAACCAATAAAAATTAAGAAAAATTGAATTTCGTGGGCTACGTTAGCGGATGGGAAACCTAAGTATATGGCATTTTCGCTCACATAGGTAGGGTAACTTTATTCGATAAAATAAAACTCATAAATTCAGTTACGTTACATTTTAATGTTAGTGATTTCACTATCAGTATTCTTTGGTACTTTCGGCCAGTATTCGAGCTCTCCATGTAAATATAAGTTGTTACTTTTAATCGAATACTGCCCTAAGTTGCATGCACACATAAATATTGATAAAATAGGTACGAGTGTTGACTATAATAACTCTAGGTGGGCATTTCTTTGGCTAACCCTTGAACCCACTCAATTAATATTAAAATACAATTTATTTTATGATTAACATACATAGAAACAATAAATACACGTAAGTGACAGTACAGAAGGTGGTTCAATCTTGAGAACCTATTGCAAAAAAAAAAAAAACGATAAAAATCCCGAAACAGGTGTTTAAATCCCTGTGCAGTTTGGTGGCGCCATTTAAATAAACTACATAATTATTATGATTTACTTAAATGTTCTAAAACTTGTGGATATTCGCCATGTTAAGTGAGCGACAAGAATGACCGCTCACCTATTCATGTTAATATTAAAATAAGTGATGATTATACATAATATTTTTCCATTCATTTCGGTTCCAGTTAGGTTCGCGTATTTGTGTGCTACGACACATCCTTCAAACATTTTTATATTCATTAACATAATAAAGAACACCTAAATAAATAATAGTTAATAGGTACAGCTTTGTATAAATTGCGAAAACCTTTGGAATAGTCTGCCCTGAGGCAGACTTATTAAAAAAAAAAAACAATTCGTTTATTTCAGGTTCATAACCCATAATAACACCCTTATAATAACAGACTGAGACAAGGCATTTATTTTATATTATAATTATCGAATTTTAATATTGTTTTATTGTCTCCTTACTTGTACAGTTGTACCACCTCAAAGAAAGTAAGTTAGGTAGGTAGGTAAGAAAAAACAAAACAAAATAATTCAACAATTATTGATTAAAGTTTTCGCAATTTAAACAAAGCATTCTAAAAAAAATTGCTACAATTTGGTTCAAGTCAATATTGATGACATTATTAATTACATAAAATACGTTTCCAATACTTACATAGAAGTTCTTAAACCATAGGTACTACATTACCTTACTTTTTCCCAATGTCGGGTAAAAAAGAATAACAACAAATGGCACTGACACAAAACGATACAATAAAATTAATTTGGTATAAAAACATGTTTTCCTTTGTGACGTTCGATAGTAGATTCATAATTGTACTAGCTGTTTTCTATCCATTATCTGAATATAATACTATGCAATTGTCATTTATTAAAAACGAGGAGCTCGTGGCTGAATAATAAAAAGCAGCTCGGATCAATCTTCAGGTTAAGCTGCGCTTGCCTAGATTGGTCTGTGGATGGATGACCACCAATTACATACCGTGTTCCTCCGTGCCTCAGAAAGCACGTTAACGCGTTGGTGCCGGCTGTCATTTGTAGATCTTTACTGTCGTTACAGGTGTGGCCCGAAAGCCTGACAACCAGTCCCATGAAAAATACTGGTATTCAGCTGCATCCGGTTAGACTGGAAGCCGACCTCTATCAAGTTGGGAAAAGGCTAAGCAGATGATGATGTCATTGATTAAAAACTGGATAAGTAATGGTCTACGTAACAAAGTTAAGCCTATTCAGCGGAAATAAGGTAGGTAGGTATAATACCATACACATATATAAATACTTCTAAAACCCTCAACGACGGCCGTAAATAAACTCTCAACGACATTTTAATGGTTTCAGTAAAACGTTGCGATAACTTTCTAACAACTTTTCTATTGCAAAATCGTTACAAAATTACGACCATTTTCTATACATTTGTATAGCCAATGCCCTTGTATGGCTTACATACTTCCAACACAATAATAGGCCCACAGCTAGGGTTACCATCAGTTTGGATTGGTCCCGACAAATCTGGCTATTTGGCACCCCACCTGGTACCGTCATTTGTCTAGATTTTTCGACAAAAGGAATTAAGAAATTCATTTTAAATTAAGCATTAAACTAAAAGTAAAATATCCACATTTTTCTGCAAATGTTCAACTTTTTTCAGACTACTCGAATTTCAAAATGGAAACCCTAGCAACAGCCGCCGCACACTCATCGAACCGTGACGTCACACGCGTCACAGATTTTAAGCGCGCACTCAATGATCCGAGCGAGGCAATTTCCTTGTTCACGTGCAGGCTACGTACATATTCTTATAATTAACGACTGAAATAGAACGAGTTAATACTATTGTCTGAAAGTCATTAGAACTAGTTGGACTCGTTTTGGACAAGTACCTACCCATGACGCTGTCTTCTTTCTTGTATGATATGACGATCCGGATGTCATGTGAATAAAGTTTTTACATTGTTAAAATATTGTCAATGTAGACAACTCATTCTTCCGAGAATTTTGTGGTTCTATAATTTTACTCTAGGGAGTTATTATTTTGAATTATTAATAATCGGAGACATGCTTCCCATGTTTTTTTTAAAATGAACGCGACAGTTCCTAAAACGTTGATTTCTAATACAAAAGTCCTTAAAAAGTTCACTTGAGATTCAAATTCTGTATGATCGGTTCATCATTTAACCCACAAACGAACGTTACAAAGAAAACATTTCGGTTAAAACGTAATTAAAATCCAATAAAGAACTACTAAGATTACATACGAATAAATAACGATTAATATGACTTAAAACGAATCATAAATATAGCCGATTAGATATCGCATTTAAGCCAGTTTTAAAAACAATAAAATTCTACTCAATTATAAAAGAATAATATACGATTTAAAAACCTATTTTATATATTATAATTAATCATAACCTTTCATTCAACGAAATTAAATGGCACGCTCATTCTAGACAGGAATGCTAAATATACAGTGTGTTTGGTTGACGGTTACCGATACTTTAAGGGCATATAATAATTATACTTATTTCCATCGACAAATACACGTTTATAAATACTCATAACCCAACACCCCGCGAATAATCGAAATTTCGTTTTTTTTTTTAATTTTATGCTTTTTTTGCTTCTTCTTTAGGAAAATCGATTATGTTATTCGATTGCCTCTGCGTACCCTTGCAATAAGGTCATTTGCACGTCTCTAGATCTCTTAGATTCAAAGATATTAGCATTTCATTGAACATATCCTAAATCAGCCGATTAAAAAACAAAATGGATGTCATTCGCGGCGTGTGGGGTTATGAGTATTATAAACGTGTATTTGTCGATAATATCGGTAGCCGTTATATAAACACATTGTATAATTTAGATTTAATATTAAAACTAAGATAAATAACATTTTAAAATGCAGTACAATTATTATCTTTGGGATAATCACTTTGATTTTTAATGGCAAGTCACAATGCATTAAATGTTTTTTTTCTAATGTTTGTGGAAAAAGGAATCTGCCCATCAAGTAATACAGAATACGTAAGTTGTAAGTATTAATTTATCTATTTTACGTATTTTATTCTTACATAAAACATAAGTACCATAATTTTGTAATATATTACTATTTTGGTTGGACGTTTCATGAAAATATCAGTAGTTAGGTTTTAATTATTACCGATTGTCAACTCTAGATAATATTGTCATATTTTGTGTATATTATGTTATGTGAATCACCTAAATAATAAATCAATGGGCAGATTCCTTACTGTTAAAAATATTTATATTCTTAAATTAGAGACAACTACATTTTATCTTAGAACTACGTGAAGATACATTAGTTAATTACCAACTATTAAAATAAAATAATTATTTTTATTAACTTACAGTGATGTCATATCGTAAGGGTCGTCACTCATCAATGTCGTCGTCGTATTATTAATAATGTCGAAGTCCTTTAATTGTCAAGAGACATCAGGAAATCACTGGATCGCCTTGTAATAATTAATTTATCCACGGAACTTGTTTCAAAGATTTTTTTGTCTACGTTTTTACAACACTCACTTAGATTAACTTCATTTTAGCTACAGATAAATCACAAATCGTTTACACTAATGTCAGTAAGACTATATTTCTGACACTTTGGTAATGTTTAACGCGTTTGGAAATCTGTAATAGTTTTCCTTATTTACTAATTTGTAAATGGGAGATGTTTGGAAAGAGAATATTTGTGATTCTTTCAGTTTCATTCGCAGTATATTCTGCGTTCACATTATGTGGTAGTTAGTATGACTTCCTAAAAATAGCAATTTAAAGTTCTCACGGGTTATCTTGTTTTAATAACTGTTATTGTAATAAGTGAAGGGTATTGCGTAATGATACCGGTTTGCTTTGTTTACGGTGACAGATCAATTACAAGACCAGAATACAGTTCGGACAGTTCTAGAACACTGACCATGAATGAACAATGATTTGACGCGACGCGCGAGGACGAACTCGCTACATTACCTACTCTATACAATACAACACATTACATACCGAATTACTGAATGAGACACACTTGAAACGACAGCCAAAACAAATGAGTGACGACCTTCAAAGTAAACCAGTGCCAGACATAGCTTCAAATATTTAGGGGTTTATTGATAAATGCTGCTTAAAATACTATGATTAACGACTGCTTAACGTCTACCCTAAGCAGCGCTTGTGAACTCCCCTTACAAACTGCAATACTAGCCGTATATCTGCCGCAATCTGCAGCTGCAGTGTCAAAATTATGTTTATACCGATATGCTTGAATACCGATATACTTGCATCGCAAAACATATTTGAGTTTCAAAGCTATGACTGGCATCGATATAAGAGTTTATTCATCACGCGAAACACCTCTATTAATGATTAAAGATGATACATAAATAGTGAATATTATGATTTAATGATTAAACATAAATTGGGTGCTAAATACTGGTGTAATAATTTATAATGCACCTAATAGGGCAAGCGCAGTAGCGGGGCGGGTAACGTAACGATTATAATAATATAAAACAATAAGGTTTTATTCCAATAGTCTAGCTTTTCTAGCCTTTAGTATTGTATAGTTTATAAGTCTTATTTTCACTTGTACTGTATGAATAATTTTATTTGAATTTCTTTGCTTTTCCTTCCGCAGGCCATCATGCTCAAAAAGTTTGCTTTACTAAAATGGACTATGTAATTATAAGCAATACGAGATGTATAATGTAGCTCAAAACCTTATCTAAATGCTACAAAAATAGTTAAATATTTTAAATTTATTTTTATTCCTTTTGCCCTATTATTTTCTCACGCTTGATATCTGTATCGGTAAAGCAGCCTATTTACAATAAAAGCTGCCAACAAGATTGGCATTAGATCTATTACATGCCATATTGTGAGGTTATAAAGAAATAGGTACATTCAACAACAATAGACTCGAAAACTTTCGCTTCAGTAGAATTCTGTACAAAAATAGTAGATGAAAAAAACTAGATTTTACGCACTTTGTATGGCGGCTATGAAAAAATAAAATGTAACATTAATAAGCCTATGCCTTGGTCAGCTTACATCGTGAAGTGGGTGTATTCGTCACAAAAAAGTTTGCGCACGTGACGATGAATCCATCGTCTCCACACGTGCACTACCTCTTTTGGTTGTGTATTTGTGTAATACTAACATTTTTTATGTCGCAAACGGTCGCCCGTATTCTTTAACATTATGTTTGTGACCCGCCCCAGCAGCAATGTGTTGTTACCTTTATCTTGCTTACCAAACAAGGTAGTGAGTGATACATATACACGCGGAATTGGCTTGAGCAGATCAAAAAGAGCTTTATGTCCGTGCAATAAAAGCGAAAAAGACGTCATTCGCCTTGTTCTGGTTTAGACGACGTGATTTAACACCGCGCTGAACTAAATGCAACAAAATGTGATCGGTTCAAGCTGATTACGCGTCAATAAGTGTGGTCACTCTTTTAAGATTCCTTTACTTATCTTTTTCAGTAGTCAACAGTTCCAAAATGTCCTCAGTAGACTTGTTCTCTTTCTTGAAGGTATCCAACTGTTTTTTGGGTACAGTTCCGTTTATGAACATTTCAATATTTGTCCTCAAACGCTTGACCGGCGTAAGAGTATCGTCTTTGCAAGGAATCTGGTCCATTGCCTCCAACGACTCGATGAGAATCTCATCTACCAGCCGTTTGTTGAAACCTGTTAGAGAAAAATGTGTTAGACGTTTTTCTGGAATGTACAGTCGGCAAAATTCACGGTTAACCACTTTTTAAGCTTATTCCTTTTTTCTTACATTCGCAGGGGTGAAAGTGGTCAATCGCCAACTTCGTCGAGTGTACCTTATAAGCTTATGTACAAAGCTTAACAAATATTATAGTTCGAAACAGATAAGAATCGAGTCCAGCCACCACCGCTACCAAAACCGAAAGCCAATGAGAACGAAGTCTTGTAGAGGTATACTTAAACATTAAATTCCGCTGCCCGATAACCTACATTTACCCGCCGTCACCGACCAACACCAAAAATTAACAACACAATGGGAAATGAACTCACTCACGAAATTATTACTCATAATGGTAACCGTCGGAACCCGTCATTCGTCATACAACGACGGGCATGTTCGCTAGAATAAAAACTATGATGAGACAAGCTATGCAATGGACATCGCGCCAAGTCTGCACTTCACATAAGCACACACACTCTGTACCTACGCCGCGCATTTCGCAACCCAGTGAATAAATACTATAGTGCTTTGCAATGTATGTTTATTCGGTTCGATCGCACTTGCATTTTCAATGACGGCGCGCTTGTTATCACGACCTTGTTACTACGATTATACTCAATGACCTATGATGATGCGAACTGAATGGAAACGCGTTGATGTCTTATGTACCAGACAATATTATTAAAAGTCAAACATTAGATTTATTTCAATATTTTGCCAGTCTGAAAATGACTATGAACTGTGCACGTTTCCGGTATGGACTCCCGTTATTGGCAGACACACACTAAGCAATGTACTCCACACTAAATAAAAAAAAACAGTGCCATTATGAGTGTAGTGTAAACAAACTCGTATTAAATAAAAGTTTACGCACCTAAGTATTTGAGTTTTTCTTTGGTAGCAATCATCGTGAGGAGAAGGGCCAACAGGAACCTCATGCGAGACAAAGGCATCACCGACTCCACTTCTATCTCTTCATCACCCCTCTTGGACCTTTTCCTTTTACCTTTAGCTGATTTATCAGCACCAGGTCCTTCTGAGCAAATCTTCTCATGCACATCAAGCTCAGCTTTGAGCTTGAAAAAGGTTTCACAGTGAGCGCATTTGTATGGGTTCTCCCTACCGTGTATTTTACTCATGTGCGTTTTCATGTGTGGCAACTGAGAGAAGGACATTGGACACATGGCACAGGAGAAAGGTTTCTCGCCTGTATGGCGTCTGATATGCAACATGAGAGCGTTTGAATGCGAAAAAAACCGTTTGCATATGCGGCAAGGGTACGGCCTAGCCCCGGTGTGAGCGCGCCTGTGAACATTCAGCTGTGTGGACTGAGTGAACCGCTGCCCACACTCAGGACACACATGCGGACGCTTCTTCTCATGCGTGCGCATATGCTCAGTCAGATGACCCTTCAATTTCTTCTTGCAAATAGGACACACAATTCTATGCTCACCATGGCATACTTCAACGTGCCGCTTCAAGGAATTTGGTCTTAAAAATTCTTTCCCACAATACTGACAAATAAAATCTTTGATTTTCAAATGGCTTTTAACATGCAAGTACAGGAGATTGCGACAGCGGTAAGACATACTGCACAGTGTGCACTGATGGCGACCTTTGACCATGTGTTTCTTCTCATGCTGCATCAACAAGATGTGGTAGGCAAAAGATTTGGTACAGTAAATGCATTTGAACGAGCTCTCAGTCTCTGTATGCGTGTCCAAATGTTTCTTCAAGTTTTCCTTTAAAAGAAATGGTTTTTCACAGAAATTGCAAATATAAAGTTCTGCATCATCTATAATTGACTTGTGGTGATGGTCAACATGAACTTGCAAATTATAGAGGCTCCTGAACCGTTCAGGACAACTTCGACAGCGAAATGGCTTTAAACCAATATGCATAAACATGTGTCTACGTAAGGAACATTTCCTGTTAAATGTTTTTTTGCAATGGTCACACTCATAGTTTTCTAATTTTAGCACAACACCATTTTTCAGAGTGATATGTCTTGGTCTGGGCTTTTTTTTGAGCAGTGGCAACTTTTTTTTCTTTTTTTTACCAGATTTGTCATTTGAGTCATCTGAACTGCTTTCATCATCAGTTTCACCTTCAGAGTTAGTAGATATAGTATCAGATAAGTTAACTACATCATCATCAACATTTTGATTTGTGTTATTTTGGTCTGTTATTTGAATATCATTGTTATTGTCCACACCAACTCTTGAACGCGGAACCTTATTGACCTCCCTGGAAGGTGCCTCTTTGGGAGGCGCATTATCAGTGTTTGTAGTATTCTTGCAGCCACCAATCATCAGTTCTGTCTTCAGAATACTATCAACAAGTTTCATATTGCACTTTTTTTTCTTTTTCAGGTGCCCACTTTTTGACATATTTGGTAGATTGCTATCTTGCTTTTTTCTGTTACATCCATTTTGCTCATCATTTGGCAAATCCTTAAAATTTTGAGAGGGGGAAAACAAAGTGGCTTCTTGCTCAGGAATATTTTTGACACTCACAAGTGGTTCAGAAATAAATCTTTCCCTGAGCTTATGTCCATTTTTCAATAAAAATTTTACTTTTTGATCCGGTGTCATGACTGAGCGGGGACATGGTCGTTTCATGACCATATTGATATCAGTATCATTTTTCTTCAAGGGAGCTTTCTTGGGACCTGTTGACGATTTTTTTGTTTTATGTCCCATCTTTTTCTTCTTTGTAGATGCACTTTTGGGTGCCTTTAATCTACTCTTTACGTTAGCCATGATTTTATGTCTTATTAGTAAGCTGTACTATTACTGGTTACAGCATAAAGCGATAGAGACCCACCACCATCAAGAGGAGTTAGTAATTATACGTCTTTGCGTTGCGCAGGTGAAGTTATAAGAGCGCGATTCGACTCGCCGTACTTACATGCAGTGTAACGTTATTAGCATTTCAATAATCACCTCTAACATTACGCGGCGTGTAGATAACAGCTTGTTTGCACAACGATGCTCTACTAATGTGTGAAGGACGAGCCTTTTGTCTTAAAACAACGAGAACATCGCCCATTACCTTGTATTGAATAATATACACCAATCCATTGTATTGCGTTTGCACGATTCACTTTAATCTTAATCACGTCATCACAATTGAGAACCTATATTGTACTTATTATGTATTTATTTTCGCTCACAAAACACTGCAATGCAAGTAAATAAACGATCCGAAAATGAACAAAAATATCTTGACTCGTCCAATCATTTATTAAATGTGCGAGCGAGACGAAAGGCGTAAGTTCTGTCAAAGTTAAAGCGACGCTAGCGACATCTAGATTTAAATTAAATATCGAACTTCATGATGCGTAATATATATGTCCAGTTTTACACATTCACTAAAAAATACGATTTAGATCTCAGTTTACTCTTTGTTCAGTTCATAATGTAATTGAATAAATCATGAAATGTCCAAAAATTCCCATTTTTTTAAGTTTTTGTGTTCTACAGTAACGTCATCTCTCGACAAAGTCTTGTAGATTAAAATAATGATCCCAGTAAAGTTGTGTCCACACTGGTAGAAATCTGTAAACATAATAGAAAAGTTATCTTTACAACAACTGCGTTGAGCCGCACCCGGGCTAGGGCGTATTGAACAGAAATAATATATTGTTTAGTTTAGCGTCCAATCACGGATCAGATTATTTATAGACGTGGACCGAGGTGAGACTGCGCATTATTGAATCACATAAGGCGCAAAGGATCATCGTGGACCTTGGCATGAATGAAAATATTTCCTTTACCACCTTATGTGGGGGTAATAAATACGACTAATGGTGATAGATGCTACAAACTGGTACTATTAAAATTTGTTACTGCGTGTTTAATCACGCAGTCATTACATTGTTGCATAAATTTATAAATGACATAGAAAGATTTCTAGAGAGGTATCTAAACTACTAGTAGACCGTCACATAACTATTCCCTATAGTTTTCAGAATTGAAATGTTAGACTTAATTTTGTTTTCATTTACTACAGAGTAGCATGACCTACGGCGTGAGTACAACGTTAATTAGACGTAGTAATTTGCATTTAATTATTGAAGTCTCAGTCTGCTTCATCCGAATAACTACCTGGCAGTATTTTTCACATTTTGACGTGTTAGTATAATCTGAAAGATTTTCATTAAATGCGTTGATGTCTTTCCTAAACCAACGCAAACTACTCTTATAAAGACATCAACGGGACAACGGCGTGATTGTCCAAGTAGTAACTATACATGCTTTCCTACTTATGTAGTCATTATCTTTTTTATATTTTAGTTTGAGATAAAAATACTGCAGGCATCAAGTATTTCTGATAAGATAAGCAGGCTGGTAGCGTTTTCTGAGGTTACGAGCAGTAATTAGTTCCTGCAGGTTATACAACTACTTACCTGTTAATTTTAGCAAGTAGATATGTATTTAGTTATACATATCGTACTGTTGCATGATACGAGGAATTATGGTATTATATTTAAAGCTTATGTAGGTAGTTATTAGCACTAATAAATGATGCTAAAGCAATAGTATTTTAGCTGATGATTGTGACTAGGTACCCACTCCGTTGCTCTAGTGATGGCAATCGCGAGTACTAAGCTTGGGGTTCTTGATTTGACGGGGTGAACAGTGTCATTGGGTTTTGTGTTTTTGTCTTGACTTTGACGTTTTTCTAAATTACTAAGAGTACTCGGAAATGTGCTGCATAATTTTATCTTCTTTTTACACTTGTTTTCCAATGTTTCTTAGTTGTGAAATCGACGTGGATTTTTAGATTTTCACATAAGTACATACATAGGTCATAACATAACGGTACGGTACTGTCAGTATAAACTAGTCATTACTAATACTGAATGACGATCGAATCAAGAGAAAACAAGGTTAATGATGGGTGACATACGCCGAGCTGGCCATCCATCAACTTACTCATATTGTGTTGGTTGTCTTCTTGTCTTGATTGATGTCTTAGAGAATCATTAATATGTAACTCGGTCTAAGTAGGTATACGGGGTGGAAGCGAAAACGGTTACCTACTTACCACGTATTCAGTAAATCATATATATTTAAAAAAAATCAGCTGTTCCATACATTTTGACCGTGTAGCACTTTGATGATGAAAAATTTCTATCTGGGAGGCAGAATGATCTACTGAATACGTGCCGTGGTAACTGTTTTCGCGTCGGGGTCCCTTCCACCCTGTGTTAATATTGTTCTTCTCAGAAGTGCCTTTAAAAAAATATGTGAATGTTGGTCTGGAAGTGAGTTTTAGGGCTTGCAAGTACTCGTATAATGCAACCCGGGAAACGCGCAAGCGATAGTTAAGGCCTTAAAATGTTTTACACAATTTGACAACAGAACCCCTGTTCTAAATACAAACAGTCGAAACATACCTTTAGGAATACCCTCGTCCTACAGGGTATAATATACAAAACTAATAAAGTAAATATGTATGTATGTATTAGTGGACAGGTCATCAGGTGAACAACCAACCAGATGCAAACCGTTGTCCGAATTCGCTAATTAATTGAATAAGCCCGCGGGTGCAATCCGAAGATTACACGCCCCGGGGGCGTTTCGCTTGCAATCTCATTCACCCCTCAGCTGTTTAGCATTCGCTATCTTTGTGTTTGATTTTATCGTTGTACTATTTTTGTTTCTCCTGGCTGGGTGGAAAAAGTTTTTAGACTTTTAGGAACCATTTTTAAATGGCAGATGTCCTTGGTCCTGAATCAATGCTTGGCTGAAACGGTAACAATGTCTGTTTAATTTCTTCTTTTACGCTTCATAGTACCCGGGTACCTACCTAGACTTATTAGGTACCTATAGTTAACGACTTTTGCTCCTTAGGTACCTACTCTAGATTCCTGACGGAAACAATAAAATATCAAATATCTTTGAATTCTTCAGTAGGTATACCTTTTCCTTTCCTTTTATTTTTATTTTTTTTCCTTTCCCTTTCTTTCCTTTTTTTTTTTCTTTGGTTTTCCTTTTCCTTTTCTTTTTTTACTTTTTTTTATTTTGATTTAATTGTAAATTATCTAATTTTTAGTAAGTAAACTTTATGTAATCGGTGTTATAAATGTGCAAATTGATTTTAATTTAATGTATTTTTATGGATTCTAGTGATGAAATAAATGAATTATTATTGTTATTATAGTAGGTCCCTATCTATGTTATTGGTCTTCAACAAAATATATTTTTTCTATAAGCAAAGATATTGTGCATTGTGCAACTTCGGGATGTCATTGTGAGCAAAATGCGCATAATAGCGCTTATCCACCCACGGTGCATGTAACGATCGTTTTGTAGCAATCTGGGGGATTACGTAATGGTAATATTTTATTATTGTTGTTTACATACACGGACGCAGTTTTTTTTTTCAAAATGATACGACAATGGAATGAACTTAATTCATAGAAATTGTTCTGCGCGTATCGGGCCAGGAGAATAGCATTTTTAATTTTTAAACTCTCATGATTGGAATCGAATTTTCCTAAAAATGGCATAGCGGCCTTGGGTTGCAGTAACGTACAACCTGCTGTATTTCCAGCCTACCCTTATAGAAAAAGGAGTGAGTTTAGCTATGTATTCCCTTGGAGACGGTACTATTCGTATTCGGCACTCCTGCTTTCGAAAGCAGTGGCTACAAAACGCACAAACATTTGCCCAGTCAGTAGTCGGAGAATGAATTCTATTTTCCAATTACGTATCTATGTTAATGTGTGCTCTTGTCCACTCACGCTCTTTTCGAGCGATATTATGCATGATGAAGGTTTAATTCAACCGCTTCTTATTCGACAGCTTGTTCTAACATAACTTAAACCCTGTAAGTCCTAATATATTTCAAAAGCTACGACATATATTTCGCTAGTTACGTAAGTAATAGAATGTCAGAAAGCATGCAGAAAGTAGAAGCAGTTCCATATAAAAAGGAGCGATAGATACTATTGTCACGGATCGAAGCTTCGGGTTACTACTGACCAATTTCAATGTGATGGAAAAACCGAACAACACTTTGCCCAAAACCAGGACCTCAAGCTTAGCAATACCGCTTGACGATAGACCAACGAGGCAGTTAAAAGCTAGTTCTATGGCTCCAAAAAGTCTATCTCACAAGCTGGCCGCGGCTTTCCCTATTGTTCAGCGACAATGGCGCAGTTTGCACCACAGTCACTGCGGTGCCGGCCCGACCGCCACGCTTGCACAATTTGCCAAACAATGACATTGTTGGGACCATGTGTTCGTCCATTCGGGGCATTCGGGAAGCGGCTAATTAACGATGTAGTACGACAGGATATTGGTTGTGTCCTTTGTAGTCTGATTATAGAGTCATGTAGTACTAAACTGTAACAAGTATTTTTTGTAACTGACGTAATTGTTCAGATACCTATTTCTTACTACTGCTAACTGAATTATTTAGTGGGTAAAGAATCAGAGGTTTATTCATAAATGCTCGTTAACGTTTTAAGTGAAATGTAAACATAACGTTTTTTTATGGTAAAACAGTCCCAAATCACTTAACTTTGAGCAGCGTACCAGCATAGCATAATCTCCTCTTTAAGCAGCACTGGTCGTCAGTGGGATCGTTTCTTATTTTTTTATAAAGAAAAAGGAATAAGACGGCTGCTCTTCTGTTTTATTACATTGAGTTACGATTAATAACGATCAAATGTGCAATCCTATCCCGGTCATCAGGTGACCATAGGTAGCAGTCGCAGCACACAAGATGCGTTAGGGGTACCACACACTTGGGTCGCGCGACCAAGTTTTATCTATGAGTTGAGCAACTCTGAATTATTTCGTTGATCTATGTCTGCACGCATACGACCGTAAGTAGGTACGTCCTTTGTCCACAACTACATGCAGTGGAAGTCCTGAGATAATGAACCAGTTCTACTCCAGTATCTGATATCATTGATTGATTGTTCCGTCGAGGTCAAGATCCGTTGTGTTTGAGATTGAGAGTCCCTCCACTCTCGTTAACAATAGACGGAGCGATGCGGTTGAGAGGATGCATTTCATTCATGGAGCGTATCACCTAGTTCCAACATACGTTATTGTAATGAACTCAACCTATCGTAGTTTACTGCTAATCATAGACCTCTCCAAAGCCAAGCTGGGTCATGCCATCCACCATCCAGGCCACCATCGATATAGGTCGGGGGAGTCCAACGGTCCAAGGCTGCACTAGACGACGCATTATGTGTTGGAGAACCCCATCCACGACTTCTAACCTTTGTGTCTTGGGAGCAGTAGCGAAGGGTCAATTTTTGTAAGAGGTAAGCCGGAGTACATCACATTATTTGTCTATAGAATACTGGCGGTGCCATTTTTCAAAGGGAATCCGGTAGGAATCGAGTTGTATGGAACCTTCGCCACTGCTTGGAAGTCATGTTTTAGTTTTGCTTAGTTGCTTCATTCACTATGTAACAAGCTCTAAGGTAACAACACAACAATAATCTGATCATTCTTTATTATTTCAAGCACGATGACGACACTATATTTTTTTATTATTCGCCATGTAAGTTAACAAACTGGGTATCAACAAGGCAAATTAAATCTACAAAATTTTGAAACATCACAACTCTTTGGTAACAAGCAAAACTTGCTCAAAATTCCCTAGTTAAATGGCAACTTTTCGTTATTTCACGGAAGTTTCTTAAGAAAAACGTAATAATATAACAATGGGCATCGAGAGAGGTTACAAACATTACACATAGAGAATATTTTGGGACAATAGCAGCAGAAACAATAGGCGAGACGAATGTTTGTAGTCTGGTTGGCGATTATACTCGGTGATAGTTATCTTTATATGCTCCTTAAATAAAACTTGTACCTACTAATTAACATTTGCAACATAGTAGATTATATTTTGATAAAACAGGACCAGAAATACAAAACTTCTTACAATAACATTCCACCAATAAAGGAACTTACCCCTGCCGTGTCAGATAACCGTCCCATCGGAATATGATGCTAGGGAACAGAGAGTCCGCCTGCCTGTCGTCTGCCTGTGTCTGCGCTAGGTTTGCACTATAATATTACTCTGACACTCTGACGGAAGAATCGACAAACTGACAGAAAACAAAAGAAATTTGTCATTTTGTCGCTTCTTCCGTCGACAAAACTCGTTTCTACGGTGGTCATGCTACGCGTGCTGGTTAAGCACTAACAACACAAAAAAGAAAAGAAGATAATATATCTCCCGCAGTCAGTCATCCTCCGGTCAGTCTCCAATTCTCCATTGAAATTAGCAACCGGATAATAACCTCAGGTGGGACGATATTGTTACTATCAAGCGTATAAGCTGGCGGCTTCACAGCATCTGGATCCTGACATCAAAGATTTACTTAGAAAGAAAACAAGCATTTTTTGTTACTTTTAAACCATGACTTGTTTGTCATTTTAACATTTCAGATTAAAACTAGAAATGATCTCATATAAAAATCAAAACCACGAGCGGAAAAGCAAGCTCAAAGGCTGTATTTACAAGACGTCTATCTCTGTAGATAACGCCCCTGTTAAACATTCTAATACCAAAGATAAGGTTCCATGCTCTAAGTAAAAGTATATAATCAACCTATGGATCCACACAGTGAGGTCGCTCAACTCTGTCAACAATTTTAAACGGCTTAACCCAATTTCTTTTCATAATAACATCACGCTCTACTTGTGGTGCCGACCACTTCTGATGTCGTCTTCGATAAAAAGATAATAGGATGCTATACTCGGTTGTTGGCACTGCCCCAAGTGGCTAGAATGTGGTTTTGGTCTGGTGGATTGCCTTTTGGTTGAAAGAGACAACTCATTAGTAATTTGGTTACGGATCAAAGCCTGGGGGGTCATTTCATTCCCGCGCTAGGGGTTGGGAATCATTAAACCCTTTTTACAGCCAGTTTTGTCGCGGCAAAATCCACTATTTAACACGAACAACTATTTTAAAAAGTGCCTCAAGTTATCATACTTATGTCTTGTTTCATGGCATGGCATTTCAGGAAAATTCTACTGTCTGTTATTTTACTTGCATAACGTCGGACTTCCGTTCTGGCGCAATTCTCATTATGATTATCTACTTTTTTATCATTTTTGTCCTTCGTAATAAGCTCATCACGGAGACATTGCGCATCTTCATTTTCGCTCTAATAAATCGTCCTCTCGCCGTTTACTTACTCAGGAAGTCAGCGCCCAGTAATAACCTAGGCAGGTATATACTATCTAGACACCTGTCGCGAAATCGTCTTGAAGCACGAGTACAATCGACTCAAGCGGGGATTATTTTCCAAAGACTGCACTTCTTATTGTCTTACCTTCCAAGCTTTATTTTACGTTACGGTTTCGCGGCGAGAGGAGGCCATTCGCGGTACTTTTTGACAGTTGCATTTGTTTTCGCGAGAAGGCGGATTTAAGAACAGCCTACTTGAGATTGTGTTTGTTTATTATTGTGAGAAATGGTGAAGTTCTGGTGGATGTTTATATTATTTGCGAAAACTGCGTCGGCTAGTGATAACGAACTCCCATCTGCAGAAGCACAAAAAGGTGATTGGCTGCTTTAATTCTAGAGTTTTCTACTGTGTCCCGTATTTTTGCAGACCCTGCATCGGGAAATAGTAAAGTACCAATTTATTTAATTTACTCGGATCACACATGATTCACCTCAGGTATGTTTTTTATATTTTTGAAAGCTTGGTTTTCCTATATGCATATTGCATCGTTACGTTCAAATTCTCAGCATGCGGTTGCTACAGTGAGAGTATGGCTGTGTTTCATCTTAAATCTTCAAAAAATTCTATCAATATATTTGTTACAATACTCACGGATAGGAAGGCCTAGCCCTGTGCATGTGAGATTTTTGTCGTAAAACCTATTCACAGTGCAGGAGTAAAAATTACCTACCCAGCTGTAGATGTGCGGAATTAAAAGAGATGAGTAAGATGTAACTCTAGGTATTAGCAGTAGCTCCTATGTAGAATAGGAACTACTGCTAATACCTACTTGGAGAATGAAAATCTGGTGCTGTTCCACAAACAATGGGACAGATTCTATCGAGCCCTAATATATGCCTGCACGCTACAGGCATTGATGGACGCCAGTGATAGCGTCAAAAAAGTTCTGGACCGACACATTTCATAGATTGGCATCAGCATTCGAAGAAGAAGAAGCACGAGCAACCCCAGGGCATGAGTCAACTTTGGAATAATAATAAATAAGTGTAAAGAACCTTCATAATGTTGAGCACCTAACTAGAAAAAAGAAAAATATGGGTAGAATAGTAGGTATCTTTAAGTAGATCAAATCGCAGACAAACAAGATCAAATCGAACAAAGCTGAATGTGCTGTGGCTTTGCATTTTTCCAATGAAAGTGATAAATGCAAAACAAAGACAGGTAGGACAGGTAGACGAAACGTGAACTAGACCAAGAGAAATGAAAAGCGAAACATAATCGCTCACAAGCTTAAGATTATACGGTTCACTTTTAAAGAGAAAAAGCGCTTCGTAATCGTAAATATGCAGTTCTCACGCTTTCGCGGTAGGTCTGAATGCCACAACCGGCTCTTCAAAAACAATATACTTAATATTACATTAAAAGTCTAAATTAGAACGCAGTTGGAACGTGGACCTCATTAATACTTTGCTTTTGACGTCACAACATAGCATAGCTCACGATTTTCACGGCTCTGAACATCAAACAATGGAAGAGAAAACAGTAGGATCACCATCGAATATAATTACACGTTAACTTTCAATTTTATGTTTACTTGCACATCATTTTCCTTTTGTAATTGCTCCTTTCCGGCTTGATAGGTGCAATTTTAAAAAACAATAAGTTATTACGGTATCATATAAAACAGCGTGCTGAAACGACCCTTTTATAGATATGTATATATATGTGTGATATGTTCGGGACATACAAACACCTTAAAAATACCTGATTTACCTTTCCTGATTTAGTTAATTTTTGTTCTACGATAGTTAGGTACTTTAGAAGTCCCAATAACGGTAACAATGCCTAAGTAGTAGTCGCCGAACGTGGAATTCCGGGTTCAATCCCTGAATACAAAATACTCGACAGTTCGACTTCTGGTGAAGTTTTTCTGGCGGATACCAAGAACAATGTGGACTTGAAATACATCAATAAAAACAATCTGCCCTCTTTCCAGAGTCACGTTTCCTTCCCCTGTTCGAAGTCAAACGTTTTGACAATCGACCAGGGCCGGGTCTTGGACCTGGTGGTCTACCTCCTCTGACAACAGTGCCGATCGCCGGAGAACGATGCTCGTCAAGACTCGAATCTGCCTTAGACCAGATGAAGCGACGGAAAAGGACGCAGCCTAAGAATTTGGATACTCCTTTGGTAAGTTACGAGAAACTAGGTTAGATAAAGTAAAGGGTAAAGCAAGTTATAAGCTGATATCTATTGGAATGCCTCTGTAGGTGCCTGTATCAACGAAAGCTATTTTTGTAAAATCATTCCACACATTCATCATGCGAATTCGAGCGGCCCCATTTGGCAATTGGCCAAAAAACAGTTCGAAACTTCATTATTTATGTTTATTAGTGACTAATGTTCTTATTTGTAGAGTCAAAGCATCGACCTCAATGGCTACAGCCTGTACCAGCAAATGCGATCTGCTCCCGTGGACATGTATGTTACACGGATGCGCGTACGACTTCCACAAAACAGCAACTGGGTGAGAGTAGAAAAATGCTACTTCGACCCAAGAAATGTCTCCCTTGACACCATGCTTCTATTCCACGATATTACTATCAGTGGAAATGTGGATTTGTACAATGCAAATGATCTGGACAGAGGGCTACCAAAAAGCCGAAGACTTCGAAGACACTACGCCGAATCTAGGTCCATAGACGGTCCTTTTGTTGACGAGTATCCTAGAAGCCGCGGTAGTCAAGGCTGCAACATGATTCTAAGATTAAGAAAGGCCGGAATAGGTTTCCACACGAGACCTCTCAGTCAACAACCAGGAAAGTTTAACGTCAAAACCGATTCCGAATTCGTAGAACCTGGTTTCATAAGCGTCTACGCATACGGCTGCGAAAAATACATAAACAGGAACTCGGTCAGAAATAAGGACAACTTGCCTTTGAAACGCAGAAAACGGTCTGATGAATTCTCTTTCGATCCACGATTGCGTCAATTCTACAACGACGGGTCAGATAGCAGGGCTGCTGACAATAACTGGGACACCGTTTATGAACCGCGAAGCAGAGTCAATTACGAACGAAGTAAGCTATTTAGGCCAGACGATGAATTGGACGAGGCTGAAGACATTTCGAGGGAGATGGAGGATATATTCACGAAAGGTATACGGACTCTTTTGACTACGTATATGAAGAAAGAATTGCAGCCAGCAATCAAGGATACGTTGATGAGAAATATGGGTTATGTGATATCGTATGGCTAAAATAGAAATTAATTTATTGAAGAATTTGGGGCTCTTCGCCTTTACATGTTCGTACCTAAAACTACCCTTACTCGAGCATCTAGAATTCCGCGATTCTTGTCAATTTCTAGAATTCTAGGTAAGTATACAATTTCTGTAAATTGCTCTGTGTTGCCGAGACCCCAAATGCGCAATAAGTTGCCCGTGTAAGCGTAACATGCGTGTTACTTTAGAGTAACACGAATGTTACCCTTATGATAGAGCTCATTTGATAAAATGTATAACGAATTAAATTAAATAATAACTATAACTTTAGTTGAAAGTTTATGCTTAGGAAAATTTTGTATGTTTTATAGTCAATTATTTATGTAATTACAATTAAAAACCTTTTTTTATCATTAAAAGTAAAGTATTTTAAAATGCTTTTATTTAGCTTCACATCTCTAGTGGCTAAGCTGCTTTTATTAGCTGTTCAAGTAGTGAAAATCAAAAGTGTGGGTAGTTGTTAACAACTACCCACACTTTTGATTTTCACTTTTGATTTTCACAAACAAACAAGTAGACTTTAAAGTCTACTTGTTTGTTTAAACTAGCAGTGGTCTAATGTGTATTGGTGAATAGCTTAAAAGAAAAGATAACATCACCTTAATATTTATATTTTCAGAAAGCAAACAATCTGGAGGTTCAGTCTAAAATCTATCCCACAAGTAGGTATCACAGAAATGCGTTAGGGACTGTGTACAATAAAGCATTTAGTATAAATAACCATTCACAGGCCACAAAAAATGTTTACTATTTAAAAGTAATGTTAATAAATTTATTTGCTATTGCATTTAGGATTTTACTATTTAAAATAAAAACTGTAAATTAATAAAAAAAAACTGAGACATTGGATTTTGCCCTTGTAATATCCTTTTTTACACTGGCAATACAAACATTCAAAATTCAGGAAGTTTTTGTTATTATAGTGTTTATAGCAAAAATAAATTTTAATAATATTACATTTACTTGTGGCCCTGTACTTAGATACAAACATACTTGATTACATTCATAGCTGAAAAACAATTATATTGTTCTACAACTCACACCTGTTTCCCATGAAGGTTCGCAGAAACTACAGATTATGTAATATTTTAATAAATTAATTGGCAACACCAACATAATTAATAAATAAATAACATAACTTATATTTAAAAATTAAATAAGAAACACTTACATAAATTAACTGATTGATTCAAAATATTTTTTTTACAAAAAAAATGCTGAATAAATATTCACATTTAGTCAAATTAACACAAGTTACAAATGGCAGTATGGACTTATTCATTTATGCAGCAAAAGGCTACATTTTTACATTTTAGTTACAGTGGAATCTCCCTTAAAATATTGTTTTTGAGATATTTGTTTTGCAATTTATTTACATTGTGTAGGGACAAATCATTTTAAAATATTCAACCTACACAAACACACAATATCACACCTGAATTACCAAAAGGGTAAGGCAGAATTGTTTCTGTATTACCTCATTAGTTTAGAATATTCTATTTATTTTCCCCTTCCCCTCGGACCGCGAAAGCGAGTAGACGTGTTTTCTGTGCCAATAATTTTGCAAAGTTTTAAATAAATCATTTAAATAAATTAAAAAAAAAGTGAACGAAAATCAGCGCAAGTACCAGGAGCGCATAACAAACGTAGCAGTGTCGCACCGTCGGCGATCGCCCGGTAAGCTCCCTCCCCTTTTGCCGCTATTGACACGCCCATCACACGTCACATAGCGAGGCTACTAGAGCGCCTACCGAAAACTAATTAGCAGACATTTGCTCACACTCTATTGCGGATACATAAACAAAAGTAAAATGATGAGATCACCAAGCAAAGCTGCCTCCGACTCTGACCTGTCGAAGCCCGAATCGCCAGCGCAGCCCGCATACGTGACCTCTAGGCCCAAACGCAAGCACGATGATGTAACTATTACCAAGGACGACTTTCTTGCTTTTAAGAATGAAATCAAGCAAATGTTATGTTCTTGGAACGAAGAACAAGACAAAAAACTTAAAAAAATGGAGTGCTCACTGTTGTTAATACAAAATACCACAAGTGATTTTGAAAAATCTCTGCAATTTGTCTCCCAACAGTATGAAGATATACAAAACAAGATGAGACATTTGGAACAACAATGCAAAGATAACTGTTTGCACATATCATCACTCGTAGGGAAATTGGAGGACTTGCAACTTAACATTAGGAAAAATAATTTAGAGATTCGTAACCTGCCTTGTCAGGAAAAAGAGTCAACCACTGAACTAATTCAGATGATGCACAACCTAGCAAGTGGTCTAAACTATGGGCTCCAGTCAAGTGACATTCGCCATATATACCGCGTTCCCGGAAAGAAAGGAACAAACAGACCAATCATCATGGAACTCAACACTATCGCAACCAAACAAGATATCCTTAACTCTGTCAGACGTCACAACAACTCGAATCCATCGCAAAAGCTCAACACCACCCACTTTGGGATAAGCGGCACCGCCAACGCCGTCTACATAGGGGAAGACTTGACTAGCAGCACTAGGAAGCTCTTCTATTTGGCACGTGAGCTGTGCAAGGATAAGCAGTACAAGTTCTGCTGGATTGCTCACGGAAAAGTCCTCATACGGAAAATAGAAGGCCAATCAGCGATACTTATTAAAAACGAAGCCCAAATAGAAAAACTAAGGCAAGAATGACTAGATTCTTCTTGGGTGCTATTAATAAGCTCCTATTTACTCCGCACTTGCATGCTCTATTTGTTTATCATTATAAAAATTGTATACTACACTACTCAGATTACAATAAAACATTCTACTCACGCTACACTACAAATTACAAGCACCTATACTCACACACTAATACCCGTCAATCAGACTCACCATACATACAATCACAACTCAATTTTCATGCATTCTAATACTTGCCGGTCAATTAAAATTATCGATTTCCCAAGCGAGTTCCGCTCACTTCGTCATACCTATGTCTTAGCGGGGACTATAGTGGTTACTCTCATAATGATCCCCCAAAATAGTAGAATCAAACAATATCACTCTAACAGTGGATAAAGTAAAAGATATTATTAACAATATTGACCAACTCTCAGTCTCTGCTACGATAAACTGTATGACCGAAGAATGCTCAAATTATGTCACAAACCCGTCTCAACAACTAAAAATAATTACACAGAACATTCGCTCTATTCACGCAAACATTAACTCATTCTTAACACTTCTTTGTAGAACAAATGTTGACTGTGAAATACTCGTTCTGACCGAGTGCTGGCTAAATCGTTATAATGGTCTCATTCCTTCCATTGATCATTACACCTATTACTATACTAAAAATGTCCTCAATCAAAATGATGGTGTAGTGCTTTATGTTAAAAACATAAAAAGCTACACAGTTGAAGAACCCGTTTTACAGGACGCCAGTTGTCTAATACTAAAAATTGGCACCGACAAGGCAATAATCTGCATTTACCGTTCTCCGTCCATCAGAGATATAAGCAAATTCCTTCAATCCCTAGACTCCCTCCTAGCGGATCTAATTTCGTATAAAACCATAGTTATTGTAGGGGACCTTAACATTGACATCGCCTGTTCTCCATCTTCTTACCAAACCTCAGACTATCTAAATCTCATTGCCTCTCATGGCATGTTACCAGCTCACACTCTCCCCACTCGTGAAACCGCCTGTCTTGATCACGTCATGCTCAAAACCAACCTCTCAGCTGTCACCATAGTCCTACACTCTTCTGTCACTGACCACGACCCTGTACTCCTGTGTCTCAAGCTAAAAAACCGCATCAAACCACGTTCACTCACCGCCTCAAAGACGAACTTTAGCACTCTAGACCACGCGATGAACACTACAGACTTCCAACCGATTTACCAGCTTAGTGATGCTAATGAAGCCACAGACCGCTTAATTACTACCCTTATTACACTCTTAAATAACCACACATCTATTATAAAGCTCCCAAGCAATCAACGGTTGATCAAACCGTGGATGACTATCGGTATGCTCCGCTGTATCCGTAATAGAGACGCTATGCACTATAAACTCAAACAAACTCCAAACAACAGCGTTTTATCTATTACCTACAAAAGGTATAGAAATTTTTGCTCCAAAATATTAAAAAAGCTAAAAAGAGACTATGACAGGACAGAACTGAGAGAGGCCGCTAATGATAGTAAGAAAATTTGGAAAATAATAAAGAGAGTAACTCATACTGAAAAACCAAATACACCCAATACTGACTTATTAGCTCATTCTACCTCACCCCAACTCTCGGTAGATAGAGTGAATGAGTTCTTTGCTAGTGTAGGACGGAATCTTGCTCAAAACTTTTCATCTGCCCCCAGTAGTGAAACATTGACTACAGAAATGACCTCCTCACCTTCGACCTTACAATCATTCGTCATGTTAAACACTGATGAGGCTGAGGTGGATGAAATAATCAAATCACTCAAAACAGATTCTGCCACTGGTTGGGACAACATTTCGACTAACTTTCTAAAGCGCTACACACTAATACTTGTTCCTCTGCTTACACACATTTTTAATATTTCCCTTAATACTGGCACTTTCCCACGGCACTTCAAGAAGGCCATCATCCACCCAATACATAAAACTGGGGACACACATTGTGTAAATAATTACCGCCCTATTGCAGTCCTGTCGTCCATTTCCAAAATTCTTGAACGTATTGTGAATAAAAGGCTAGTGAAGTATCTGGAAGATAAAAAACTTTTCTCTCCTAATCAATTCGGATTTAGGCGCGGCAAATCAACCAGCAATGCCGTCACGGAATTAGTCGATTGCGTCGTCAAGAATATTGACAAGAAGAAAAAAGTATTGTCAATATTTTTGGACCTGAAAAAGGCATTCGACACAGTTTCGATTCCTAACTTGCTTTTAAAGCTGGAGGAACTGGGGATCCGAGGTAAACCTCTTGAACTTATGAAGGATTATCTTCAAAATCGAACTCAGTGCGTAAAAATACAGGAGCACCACAGTAGAGATGCCCCTGTCACTTTTGGTGTCCCCCAAGGCAGCGTGCTTGGCCCAACTCTGTTCCTAATTTACGTTAACCAGCTATGTAACATAAAACTGGGAGACGGAAAAATAATAGCGTTCGCCGACGACACCGTCCTTACTTTTTCCGGCGATTCTTGGCACGACACCTTTAACACAGCACAAAAAGGACTCAATACTGTTCTGCAGTGGCTTAAGACACATGCCCTCACTCTAAACACTGACAAAACCAAAATCCTTACCTTCTCTATGCGAAACTCCACACAACCTTCTGACACGCTAACTTTAACAGCACACTCGTGTTTACTGCCGGGTATGGTTGCTTGTACCTGCCCTAAACTAGAGCGATGTAGGACTATAAAATATCTCGGAGTGACAGTTGACAATGGCCTGAGTTTTGCAGCTCATATAGAGACTCTAACAAAAAGAGTCAGAAAACTTATTTTTGTCTTCAAAACACTTCGCCACGTTGCAGAACCACAAATTATGAGATGTACTTACTTCGCTCTCTGTCAGTCTCTCCTAAATTATTGTGTATGCGCCTGGGGTGGTGCTCCCAAAACTTTACTCCTAAAGCTGGAAAGAGCTCAGAGAGCCGTGCTAAAAGTCAGTACCTTTCGACCTATCCTTTTTCCAACTGAGGAATTATATAAGAATTGTAAAGTCCTCACAGTCAGGCAATTATTTGTGCTTAACACTGTACTACTTCAGCACCATATCACTCCCTACGAGATAATCACCACAAGACGCAAAGACAAAATAGGCCAATCCTACCGTTCGCATTACTCTTTTACAAGAAGGTTTCCCTGTTTTCAAGGCCCCCATCTGTATAACAAAATTAATAAAATATTAAACTTCCACTCACTTCCAAATGTATCTCTTAAAAAGAAACTATCTACTTGGCTCCAGACTCTCAACTATAACAACACAGAGCTCTTATTGTCGACTTAATGAACTTGGTAAAATCAACACAGCGCACTATCACATATAAGCAAATACAAACCTACACACAGACACTCACACATACCCTCTCACACACACCCACCCACTCACACACACACACACACACACACACTCACTCACACACACTCACTCACTCACCCCCACACTCTACATCTATCCTTTTATCACTTTTTATTTTATCTTTGTTTCCTTTTTGCTAAATGATTTATTTGTCTGTCCATCTACCTGCTGCAAAAATGAAAATAAGTTCTCGTAAATTAAACAAACTTTCTTAACAAGGCACCCATAATAGGGTTGGGCCTAGCACCTTTAATACAAGTTGTCTTGTCAACTTAGCAAGGGTGCTAGAGCTTCCAAACATATTAGTGTATAACGTCTCCATCTGTTTGTTTGTAACCTATTTTTGTTCAAATGTACACCTTTTTATTGCAAATAAATTATTATTATTATTATTATTATTATTATTTTTTTATAGGAAAGTTAAATATCATTGTTGAAGTTCTAACACCACATAAGTCAAAAATAGCAACTTTATGGGAGTGAAAAAACTGCATAATTATACCTAGGTAATGGTACAACACCATTTTATAATTTGTGTTCACTTCAAATTGGATAGAGACGTTGCTTGTATCTGATTTGCTGAAACAAAGCAACTTCCGATTCTCAAATGCAATGCAAATGGCATCAAAAATCAAAACTGTCAAAAATTTACTTGTGTGGTGTTTGTATTGTATTGTATAACGGGCTGGTGTCCGCAACTCCACGTCAAAGCGCGTATTTTGCGTGCGGGTGGGAAATCTATTCGATCCACCCTAACTCCCCGAGAAAGGCCAGCAGCGCCTTGGTGTTGCTGACAATCTCGCGGAGAGTACCTGGGGTACCGAAGTACTTTGCCCTGTATGTTGCAACCACTGGGCAATGTTGAAGCACGTGGGCTGCTGTTTCGTCTTCCTCCATGCAGGCTCGGCACAGGGGGCTGTCTGTGACTCCTATGACTTGTGTGGTGTTAGAACTTCAATGACAATATGTTTGTTTGAGATTTCAAGATGGCCAATATTAGGTAATGAATGATTTCCATTGATAGGTTACACTTTTTTAATCCTTATCAAATATTTTGTACTGCCTTACCTTAGTAAAACACATTGGCAAGATAGGCTATAGAAAAAAATTGGCTACATACCTCGCCTTTTAAATTAGCTTCTAGTTTTACAGTTTCCACTGTTCATCAACTCCTCAATCTTAAAAATAAATGTTTTATTTCGTCATAAACTGCAAAATGCATTGCGGATGCTAAAACAGCCTTTATCATACTTGGGCCATACCCTTTATATAGTGCTAGGAACCCTTCCATTGTGATGGTCAACCTTATACAGTGTAACAGACCATTGCAATACATCTGCTTACCAAAGCTTGTCCTATATTGTTGAAACCCCTGTATCTGCAGTCTTTTCTTCACTAAATCAAAAGGATAGATTGCAGTCTTGGACACAAAACCAGCTATGGAACCAGCCAACAAGTTTGCCATCAGTGAGGATTCTACTGCTGCATGAAGAGACGTGCTTTTTCTTTGGAAGTATGTTATTTTATTGAATACCGTGTCTGTGAACAGTTTGTACACAGCAAACTGTATGCCAGCATGTGGTGCTATCTGACCAAGTGTAGGAGTCAGACCTTTGAACAGGGCTCTTGGACCTTCAGTCTTAATCATAGATGTGACAGCATTTGTGAATCCTGTGTAAGCTTTCTTCGTCTTCTGCTCAGCAATTAACCTTGTTCTGACAGTGTCAAAAGGAAAAGATACGACAGTGCCGACGGCTGCGGCTACACCGCCATTGGTAAAGTTTATCCAATGTTTATGTTTGTAGTAGAAATGTTGATCAGAATTCTGACACACTTGCGTTAGCTTTTCAAATACAGAAAACTGTAGGACCCCATATGTTATTGATAACAATTGCGCCGGTACGTGGCCGCTCCACAACGTAAAAATTCCTTCTTCTTTCACAATAGATGCGACTGCTTGTAGTATAGAACTGTATTTCGAACCACTTTTTATCGGTTCTAATTGGAGTTGAAATCTTATTTTTAGAACATCGAGGGGTTGCGCTACGGCTCTCGTGATGGCTCCTGCTAGGCCGCCAGCAATCGCAGCTTCATAGAACGTTGTTTGCTTCACGGGATTATGTACTACTAGCACCACCATCACAAAGATTTAATCCAATACTTTATGAAACCCCGGTAAATTCAGTAAAGTGCAATAACCTCCCCTCAATGTCAAACTTCAGAGAAGTGAAAATAGAAATAGCGAAACGTCAGTCAATAATCAAAACAACCATCCTGATTCCTGAGGCACGTTCAATTATTTTACTCGTCCGTTTAACAACGAAAGAAGCGCACTGATTGGCCAGTCAACTGCCAAAGCCAAAGTTCGCTCCTTGCATCGGCAAATTAAGCTAACGTAAATAAACGTAATAATTGAACGCACTATTTTCATTCGATCACGTGTTGATTTTCGTTCAAAAATAAAAAGACCCAATCGCATCGCACTCGGAGTGAGAGTTATGTACATACGTACACCTAGTTATTGTATAAATTATGTATGGCATTTGGATAATACAGCTGAATACATTAAACTATTTTAAATGGTCTAAGCTACGTTCAACAGTTAGTATTTACATTACACCATAAATTCAACGATGATAGTACTGAACGTAACTGTACTTAATCTTATTTATCTGTCTTTCTCGTGGTCTTTTTATCATTAAAAAAAAATGACACACGGAGTTCGACATTCGTATTTGACAATTAATTTGACATATTGTTTTGTTGATTTGCGAGATAGGTTGTTGTAGTTTTGTGTATTTTTATTTGTTTGCAAGACTAATCTACTCAAAATGTCGTCTCCCCTTGAAAATCTAGAAACCCAACTTGAGATGTTCATCGAGAATGTAAGGCAAATTCGTATAATCGTGAGTGATTTCCAACCACAAGGGCAAAGTGTTCTGAATCAGAAGATGTAAGTTACTTACTCTCTTTTAACGTTCTCATTAGGTGACTATTGTTTTTCTAAAGGTAATCAATGCATAAAAATATTTCAGACAATCGCTCGTTACCGGTCTGCAGGAGGTTGATAAGCTGAAGGCTCAAGTCCATGATATTCATGTTCCTACAGAGGTATTCGAGTGAGTATTAATCGTTATATCTTAACATTTTGAGAATATTTAAATATTACTTCAGCATTAAGTTAGCTGTGTGGGTGGAGACAAGCAAGCCTCCACCTTACGTAGAGTATATGTTGAAATCATGAACTGCATGGTTAAAGGCATCCTGCAGAACTGTGCATAAGCCTGCAGGAAGGAATATGTTTGAAAATCTATAAACATTAATTTTAGACTAAAAACTACCCTTTGTCTGGTCTAATTTTAAATTGCACCATAATTGTTAAGTTTTACTTGTTTCCAAAATAAATTGATATCACTTTATGCCTACATGATATGTCCCACTGCAGGGCAAAGGCCTCCCTTCCCCGTTTCCATTTATCTCTGTCTTTGGCTATTTTGGCCCAATCCTTCTGATAAAGAGTCCAGCTTGGCACACCATCTACTTCTGGGCTACTGCATCGCCGGGTTCTGTTGTTCGGAACCCAATCTGTTGCCTCTTTGGCCCAAATTTGATGCAATATGCGGCACATGTGGCTTGCCCAGTTACATTTCAATTTGGTGGCTGTGTTGCAAACATCTGCTATACGGGTTTTAGGTTGTAGTAAGATGTTCCTCTCTCTGTGACTATTAGTAGTTTGGTTTATTGCACGCTGGCAGACCCGAGTGTGAACTTCTGATGCTTCTGTAATGACTTTGTTAATTACATTATTTATGGTTTTTTTTTTTTTCAGTTACATTGACCAAGGACGCAACCCTCAACTGTACACTAAAGATTGCATAGACAAGGCGTTGGCCAAGAATGAAGAGGTCAAAGGAAAGATTGACTCATACAAGCGGTTCAAGAGCCATCTATTGTCAGAGCTTTCTAAAACATTCCCCAATGAAATAGCCAAATATAAAGCTATTAGGGGTGGGGAATAGATAGTAAGACTAATTTAGTAATAGTTTTTTTTAGTTTATTGTAATTTTTGGATTTATTTTCATGGGCTAATGGAAAAGTTCAGATGATTATTGTTATTTTAAGATGCAGATTGTAAATGTGTAAGCAAAGTTGAGAGGTGTTTTGCTTCTCATTAAAACCCTTGTGTTTGTTAACTTTTGCATAACCAAGATCTAACAAAATATAATGCACCAACGTTTTTGGGTGCTCCCTTCTTGTAACAAAGACAGATCTTTTTCCAAATTAAAGACTTGAAAAAAAAGCTAAGTTATTTTATTAATGTATGAACAATTAGGATAAAAAATAAAAATACATTTCACAATAATTCAAAGCTGACCACGAAATAACATTGAAATGTGATTATAAGCACTAAGATACACAATTAAAGTAAGTAATCGAAAATTAAGAATATTTTAAATGAGAATTATTGGAAAATACAGAAAGAAGAAACACTTTTCTTCTAAAAAAGCAGTTTCAAAATATAAAATTAAACATTTCAGGTTCAAGACAGAGAATCTAAGTAAAACGAAAAATACTGAGAGTAGGCTAAGGCCAGCTCTGCCCTCAGCTGTGATACCAGTTGCAAACATTTCATCTTAAAAATTGGATTAAATAATTTGATTAAAAGAAAATGGTCTAATAATAAAAATAAGTTAATACATTGATATTATACAGGGCATGTTTGGTATATAAAACATTTGTAAAATATAATATGGGTTACATGATGAAATAGGGGCTATGATATATAAACTTCAGGGGTCAATGCTGTTTCTCGTTTCTCGCTCTCTGGCTTTAAATCTGCCTGAGTTTCAACATCAGTTATTCCCGTATTTGTATTTTCTACATCAGTTATTCCCGTATTTTCATTTTCTACGATTATTTCTATTTCCTCCGTGTCGATCGATTGCTGTTCGTCGGTTTCGCTTGGCGAAGGCCTGTTAACAGGCCCTATATCGCTAGAAAATACATCCCACATTTGATAAAATTCATTTTTTACTGGTTGTACTAGTTGTAATTTGTTAGTGATGTACACGTAGTTCCAGTTGTCGGCAGAACGGTCGTTGCCCCAGTCTAAAGTGCCTGTCATGAGAACTTTGTCGTCGATTAAGCAGAATTTGTGTTGCATCTTATAAATTGGTTCGTTAACTTTACACTTTATTTCTGCACCTGATGAGAAAGAAAAATAGCGTTCTTAAACATTGTTTATTAGAAAAGCTATCACAAGAGTAGCCAAAGTAAACTCACCAGCCTCAATGAGCTCCTTTATAAAAAAGTCCGTTGATTCGTTGTATCCAGACTGGTCAATGATCATGCGAACTTTGATTTTTTTCTTCTTTATCAAAGTGACCAAACGACCTTGGATAGCAGGGTTATGGATGCTAGGCATGCAGACATTAACTGTTTTCTTGGCCGCTTCTACATAGCTGATCAACTTATCAAAATAATTGTAGGCATTGAATTGCAGTTTGCAGAACACCATTACTTCATTAATCTCAACATTGCGACTTCTGTAATAGTAAGCTGCTGCAGACACGGCACAAGTAATCGCAACCGCTGCAGCCGACGACAGTATGCGTGGATTTAAAATCATTTTATGTAATTTCAAACATAAATACTATGTGGCACGCAGATGTAGACCAATCTAATAATTTTATGTTTCCAAATAAAATTATGAGGCCAAACCGTGCTGTCACCATCACTTTATTCAGTAAAAAGAAGTCTTTCGACTACCCTCATCAGTTCTCATCTCGTATGTGACTGCTACCCACAGTCTGTATGCGTGAGTAGTCATTATTTAATTGCAAGTCATCAAAATGTGCTATTGAATGACTTCATTTATTTAATATGATAAATTATTTAAAAATGGACTTGCAAACTAAACAATTTTTAAATGAAAATATAATCGGCTAAGAAAGCATCTCAAGTTCCTTTCTATTGTCACTAAATCGTTTAAGTAATTTCAACATTATCACATCACTAATCACTAAGGTTTTCAAAAAACGACAGGGCCTTCGGCGTAAATTAAAAAAAAAAAGTTTTCAAAAAATGGCGGATAAAGGCGCGAATATTGACGTTTTTTTGACAGTGAAGTTGTTTTGCACCAAACTTATTATTTTAATGTTTTCTAGGGGTATTTCTAGGAATATGGTGTGAAACTCATACATAAGAATCATGGGTATTACGGGTTTATTACCTTTTATAGAGAAAGCCTCTAGGCGAACTAATGTCAGTGAATTTAGTGGTTGTACAGTGGCTATTGATTCATATTGTTGGCTTCATAAAGGCGCCTTTGCGTGCGCTGATAAGCTAGTACGAGGTGAAGAGACTGATATGTAAGTTCTATTTTTATATTATATTATTTTTAAAGAACATTTTAAAATATATTTTTTCGTAAATAACCTATTCATGACGATTCGAGCGTAACCTATTGTTGAAGAGAACTTACCAAAAATGATATGAGAGTAACTGTTCAAAATAGAACATTCACCATTCGTAGTTGTAAATAACAGTCCCTATTTCGTCTAGCCGTTTTGCACTACTAAATATTACTATTTTCATTCAACATTTTTTAAATTAAATCTAATGATTGTGTTTGCTTTTCTAGACACATAAGGTACTGCCTGAAGTATGTGACGATGCTGCTATCAAAGAATATCAAGCCTATATTAGTATTTGACGGGAGGCACTTGCCTGCTAAAGCTATGACTGAATCTAAAAGGAGAGAGTAAGTTTATAATAATTTGAAATCATGTATATAGTATGTTTATTTGCTGACTTAAATATCTTAAGATAATATTGTAGTGTTTTTCGCAGCTGTGGGATATTACAGGCTACTAAAATACTTAACAAACTTCCATCTTCTTGTTTTCATTCATCAACCTAAGAAGCAATGGAGGAGAATTCTCTTACTTTGTTTTTAACTGTTTTCAGATCCCGTGACATATCTAAGAAAAGGGTAGCTGAACTGTTGAGTCTAGGAAAGGTAAACAACCATCTTCATCTTTATTGTGGGGATTAATTTTTTACCAACATTTTCTCTTTTTATTGCAAGCTTTTCTATTCTTCTCACATTAATGTTAGAGAATATTTTTAAATTGCCATGATTTAGGTACCATTACGTCTTTGATAAATGCACAATTAATCGTGGTATAATGTCTGATTTACTGCCTATTGCTCTTAGAAGAATACAGGCAGTCAAATATTAATTGTGAGCCATCAAACTGTCAAATCAGTGTATCTAGCAAATATCAAAATATCTCATATTTCAGGTAGAAGAAGCCCGTTCCTACATGAGGCGCAGTGTGGACATCACCCACTCTATGGCTCTTAGTCTGATCAAGGAGTGTAGGAAACGCAATGTGGACTGCATAGTGGCTCCGTATGAGGCTGATTCCCAACTGGCTTACTTGAATATCAAGAATATTGCACATGTAGTCATCACTGAAGATTCAGATTTGATTTTGTTTGGGTGTACTAAGGTATGACTATTATTATTTGTCCACATCATCATCATCATTTCAACCAAAAGACGTCCACTGCTGGACATAGGCCTCCCCCAAGTGTCCACATATTTTCTCTATATTGCTATAACAGTAATGGTTTTCTGTCAAGAGATTAGATAAGATACATATACTCACGCCTTTTCCCCATGGGGGTAGCCAGACACCATAGAACACCACCTGCTACGATCCTTATATAGTCCTTTCGCCTTTAGATGTAGTCTTTAGATAAGATCATCATTGAAATTGTGATCTTAGATTGAAACAACAAAATTATGTGTATAGACACAAACTCCATGGAAAATCATTGGTACATGAATTAGTGGTTTTATTATGCCCTCCATTATCTCCCACACTAACTTCTGCAATTGATCTCCTTTACAATATCTTCAAAGTTGTTTTCAGTAACTACACTTTTGTTTCATTACCTAGAAAAACTAACTTACTTTAACTGGCGAAATGTGAGTGTGCTGTTATGGACATCTCTGCCTAACCCTTTCGTGATTATAGGCAAGTTTAAAAAAAAAATCTTGTATAATTCCAGGTGCTATTCAAAATGGACCTCGATGGAACAGGCTCACTGGTAGATACAACAAAACTACCTCTTGCAATGAAATGCCCCATAGAACACTACACATTCGACAAGTTTAGGCAAATGTGCATCATGTCTGGTTGTGATTACTTAGCCTCTCTGCCTGGCATAGGACTGGCGAAGGCGAGACAATTCGTCATTGCTACACAGGATTCTAATTTCGCTAATGTAAGTTTTTGGTCAATATTTGTTTGGTAATTATGATAGTGCAGAGATAAAATGGCAGATAACACGCATTGTGTCACGCATCTAATATAAATGGCTATTTATTATTTAGTGATGGACAAGATAGTCTCTAAATGATAAAGACACAAGAGATAAAATTGTCATGTTTATTTTGCTTGGATCTTCCCGTCGCCTCTGCTCGCGACGCAGGTCCAGCGCTATTGTAACGCACCTCAGATGTCGCAGAAGGATGCGATTTGAGGCGTAATAACTATCTTGAAAACCCAAAAAATAAAATAAAAAAAAACCCTGTGATATAATAACACTGCGTGTGTTTTCATGCTAGCTTTATTACAATGATAGAAACTGGAAGAAATATTAAACTTTTTATATGTCACATATCCAGTTAATATGTATGCTTTACAGTACTGAAATCATACAAACATAGAATCAGTTTTTATGAATTTAATATTAGGTTGTCGCTGCAACTCCACATCCCAAGCTAGATGCTTGGGATATGGAGTTTTGCGTACGGAAATAGAATCTTTTTTTTTTTTTAATTGGGTGCGTTTACAAACATTAAAACTCACATACACAAACAGCCGGACCTATAACAGCTACCGGTCATACAAATATTTGTTCAGTGGGGGGATCGAACCCGCGACACGTAGCACAACAAGAAATCGCTTGACCGCTGCGCCAACCGTGCGGTCAAAGCGCGTACGTCAAGTAGTCAAATAATACAATTAAGATTTCTTCTACAGGCACTGAAAAAACTGCCCAGTTTCTACAACAAGTCCTCACTAGTTGTGACTGATGAATACAGGGAGAGTTTCTTAAAAGCTGAAGCGACTTTCAAACATCAGTATGTCTACGATCCTTTGGAGAGGAAGATGGTGAGACTAACTGAGCCTGACGATGAAGGTACATTTTAGAAATATTTTTTGCTTGAGAAGGAAATAGTTGTTTCGTTATCGATTTGCGCATCGTGAAGATTAGAAGGTTTTCAAATATGTTTTTTCTTAAAAGCACAGTACTGATAGCCGCAGCGGTAAAGCTGCCCAATCGCTATACAAACCGCAGACAGTACCGACACAGTAACAGGCAGCAATGTCGCCATAAGCATGTCGCCTAAGCGTTTTCTTAGGGTCACATTGACAGTAGCTGTGTTGCCGCCGTTTGTCAGGGATTGGGGTGGCTCGTCGCTTTCGAAATTTTATTTTTAGAAATAGAACTTCATGATCATTAAGTTACCAAGTATTACCTTTTAACAAAGTTACATCATAATTCTCCCGCCCTTATCCCATTTTATTTAGGGTGGGTGAAGCATGTCTACTTCCATACTTCTCTATTACTTGTCATCTCATCAGACACCTCCTTTCTAGCCATATCATCCTTCACACAGTCCATCCATCGTTTCTTTGGTCTTCCTCTACTCTTAAAGCCATCCATATTCATACAATTCTTTAATTTTCCTCACAACATTTTCCTCATTCCTCTGCATCAAATGCCCATACCACAACAACTGATTATCACACAACTTTTTTAACAAATGAAATACTGTCGTAAATTGCTTTTAAAAGTTATCTCGTATTTGATTGCAGATATTGAACAAGCATTATGTGTCAATGCTGGTGAGCTGTTGGACCCAAAAACGGCGTTTCAATTAGCCCTAGGAAATCTTGACCCTTTCTCATTGAAGAAAATGGACGACTGGCATCCAGATTACTGTAGCAATAAGGTGTTTAATTTACTTACTTTCCTATGGTTACACAATAATGGGACAAAGTAACAGACAGGATTATTTCATTTCCATTACAACTGTTATCACATGGATATTTTTTAAATTAAAAGACCCCAGAGAGAGACATTAGGAATTTCTCTTATATCTCGTGGGTGCGTTTACAAACATTCAAACTCACATACACAAACAGCCACACCCGGAATAACTTTGTCTAGGCCATACAAATATTTGTTCCGTGCGGACATCGAACTCGCGAAAGGCAGCACAGAAGTCAATCGTAAGCGATTGACTGCGCCTTTTCGCAACATTGCAATTCCAAAACACTGCTGTTCAAATGTAACAGAAGTTTTCTGGAGCGAGCAAGGAATATTTTAAATACATGGGGTGTTAAATAGTTAAACTCCAGTTACTGCATTTCAGAATGAACCAGTAAGAACAAACAACTGGAAAGACAAAGGTGTGTCTCCACACCCTAGCATATGGAGCAAAGAGTTCACACCTTACCTCGACGAGCAAAGTCCTTGGCAGAAAAAGGAAAAGAAACCAGAGCCAATTTTGGCAGTTCCTACTACTAGACCAAGGAAGGTCGTTAATCTAGTCAGTAAATTTGTACCTGAAACGCAGGACCAGGATGAGAGGTATGTACTTTTCATAAACAACAGTATGTCTGTAATCCCTCATGGACAAGGTAGAGGTGTACAAATTAGTCAACCCACATTTCGCCAGTTATGTGATGAAACTTAATGATTTGTATATGGTTGATGGCAAGATTCGCCCTGTGAGTTTAATTGACATCAACTGTATAAAAATCTTTATTTTCTGGGCTATTAATTTGGATATTACTAGCATTTAAAAGGATTAAAATTTTGATAAAAATCCAAAAATACGATAAAATAGCAAAAAGCCAACGTCACGTGGTGTTCCCAGGCGGTCACCCATCCAAGTACTGACCACGCCCGATGTTGCTTAACTTCGGTGATCGGACGAGAACCGGTGTATTCAACGTAGTATGGACATTGGCGATAGTAATGCTGAAATGATTAATCTGTATTAAAATGATGACGTCATAAGACGCTATCGCCTGCCACTCACTATCTGCCCAATATTTTTTGTTCTTAAAGGAGATAGTGGAACCAAACATTTAAAATGACGAAGTACAGTATGTTTACACATATGTCACTGATTAAATTATATTATTTAATAGTACTTTTCTTTCTATCCATGTTTCATACAAAGATTAACTACTATTACTATTATTATTTACCATTTCTTTCATTCCAGTTTATCAATAGAAACACTTAGCAATATGTATTGTACAGAACCAGCAAATAAAAAACAAAAGGTCGACTGTGATAGTGACGTTAGCGTGACATTTACACAATACTCAGAAAACGAGCATGATAAACCAATCAGAGACGACGAAATCACCGATCAATTTAGTACAAGAAACGACAAATCTCCTATTCTTGAAAATAAAGAAAGATCATTTAGAAAATGCCTGAAAACTGGCAGTTACTCAGTCTTGAAGAAACTCAGTAGATTCCCTAGAACAGTATTAGATAATACTGTAGTTGAAAGCAAGTTTTTCTCAAGTACTGAAGAAATTCAGACTAGTGACAGTAATGTGTCTAAAGAGAGCATAACTATAGAAGAATCTCCTGAAAAAACAAGCAGGAATCCGTTCAAAAAACGAACCTCAACTGGTGTAAAAATTGAAGAAGATGATGTACAATGTTTGGAAGAAGATTCTCAAAAAGAAAATTTTACAAACAATAGTTCGCCGAAACGATCTCACAGTCCTATATTAGAGCCTAGTCCGAAGTGTAGGCCCCTAAGGGCGGATGTAGATGTACAGCTGATAGAAAATACGGAGAGTGAAGAGTCTGTGATAGAGAATACTTATCCGATGGAGACGTTGATCACGCCTACTGCTTCGCAGGTGAGTGTTAAAACAAATAATTTAGCTTTCAATGTTCATGCGTAATTGCCACGCTTGACATACGAATTTTTAACCAAAGCAGCGGCAGATTCATACTTCCCCACAATTAATATTACAACTGCGAAAGTAAGTAAGTCTGTCGCCGACTTATGCGCGTGTCTAGGTTGGCCCGTGGATTGGTGACCACCCATTACATATGGAGTAGTCAGTGGCCCGAAAGTCTGACAACCAGTTTTACAAAAGGGTATCGTATTACCCAGTACCCGGTACTGATTGGGTTGTGGAGTGCAGATAGGCAGTCACTCCATGTACAACACAGGAATTCAGCTGCATCTGGTTAGAGTGAAACCCGACCACAAATAAAATTGGGAAAAGGCTAGGCAGATGATGTGTCTGTATCTAAGGCATAAATACTCTTATGTTATCATCATTTTACTCATCTCTTTCTCCCTTTTTACAGACATCCTTCGGTGCTTCTCCAACAAAATCAATGTGGGCAAGCAGTCAGTCGCGGCCAATGTTTGGCAGTCAGACCAACAAGCCAAGGACCAACATGAATGGCTTCAAGAAGACTGCCCCTAGAGTGAATGGAATAAAGAAATCGCCGCCTTTACCTAGCAACCAACCGACATTGCTCAGCAAGTTTGGGTTTCAGAAAAAGTAAAAAAGCTTTGTATAGATTTGATACACACCTTTGTCCTGGAGGCACACGCAGGCCGCATCTAGAGACGGCAATATTAATAAAATTAATGCCACCTCTAGTAACAGTAATTTTAAACATTCGTCCAACTGTTATGAACTTATCGAGGTTGAAACAACCATATTACAATGGTAAATTGTCGTAATTTTAAAGAAAGGAACGAATAGATCACCCAAACATTGCCTACAAATCAATTCTTACAATTTTTTTTTTTTTAATGAGTTGTGGATGGACAGGGAGATGAAAGCCTAGGAAACGATGGATGATTTGAGTGTGTGAGGAATGATATGAAAGAAAAACGAGTAAATAATACTGTTAGCCTGCGTCATCTCATTGCTAGGTCAAGGCCTTATGACTTCCAGTTGCTAATGTGGTGATGACGTTTTTAACTTGCCTTTTTTTTGTTTTCAGGCCTGTCTTGAAGAGGTGATGATCGGTGTACGAAAGAAGTTCAATATATTTAAGTGTTATTTGTTTTAAGTTGAGCATTTGAGATGTGTTAATATAATGATTATGACGTTGTGTAATAAATTGAGTACAATTTTAAACTAAAAAAAAATCGTCAGGCGGCAATATGGCATTTATTGTTGGCTATAATTAAGTTTATAATTCGTGAGTTGTGATACTTTAATACAATGTATATATATTATAATAAATAGTTCTTTATTTCTCATCTCGGTAAGTTTTTAATAGAAAAAAGGTAGTATGAAATGCAAAAAAAACAATCAAAAAATAAAAATGCAAAAAGCCAACGTCACGTGGTGTTCCCAGGCGGTCACCCATCCAAGTACTGACCACGCCCGATGTTGCTTAACTTCGGTGATCGGACGAGAACCGGTGTATTCAACGTAGTATGGACGTTGGCAATTGCAACACTGAAATTATCTATCAGTATCGGGATTATGACGTCAGAAGGTAGTAGCCCATGTGTCTCATCTCAACTACTTCTATTACATTCCGTGATCGATTCCTGGTGAATTCTGGCTCGATAATTGCTATATTATCTGTGACTCAACTAAAAAAAAAAGAAAATTTCTTAATATTCAAAAATAATTATGGAATAAAAATAAGTATCAAAAAAATTGTTAATAAACAGCAAAATATTGATAAAATAACAAAAAGCCAACGTCACGTGGTGTTCCCAGGCGGTCACCCATCCAAGTACTGACCACGCCCGATGTTGCTTAACTTCGGTGATCGGACGAGAACCGGTGTATTCAACGTAGTATGGACGTTGGCGATAGCAATGTCGAAATTATGTACATGTATCGGGACAATGACGTCATAAGATGCTATCGCCTGCCATTCGTTATCAGCTGCCCAATATTTTTTTTTGTTCTTGAAAGAGATGGTGGAACCAAAATATTTTAATTGATGCAGTATATTATGTTAATTACTGATTAAATAGTACTTTGCTTTCTATCTATGTGTATTGGTAACCGAATACTGACGTCAGAGTTTTGTCACATTTGCCTTGGGTCGCGAGATATTTTTTGTTTTTTTTTTTAATCTCAGTAAGAACACAGCCTCAAGTAGCAAGAAATTATGCACAAGAGTTCCTTAACATACAACGATGGATTTTTGAAAATCCATTTCTTGAAGAATAAGTGATGAAATTCCGTAATTTTTGTCGAAGGAAAATCTAATGGGGCGTTTCTGATATTTTGTCTAACCGTTTCATGTATAAAGCACAGCACTTGGTTTTCCCGTCATTGCAATCATTTACAAATACAAGTTTAAATGTTATAACTTTACTTTAAATATCTTCATGACCCCAGTACTATTCAATGCAACCATCAGCAGGATGTTTCGAGTGCGTTTCATTGAGTGCTACCGTAACAGTCAATTTTCACACAAAAAAAATCGTTTCGCTGCTATAATTTTTACGCAGTGTTACTTAGTTTGATGCTTAGTTAACGGCTTTGTAATGGCCTCTTTTGCACCCTGTATTGTGCCTTCAAAATTCAAGCCTATCGTCCCAACAGTGATAATACGGAAATACAATTATTATAAAACAAACATACGCCATTGTCACCCCATTACGATTATAATCACTTCTGTTTCACAACGGTAATTTTCTACAAATTACACACGTTATTAAACCGACGTCATGCATGATATTGTGCGATAATGAGGCAATTTTAAATTTTATCAGATTTAAAATGGCGTATTGCTTTCGTAACGAGGGTCATACGTTCTTAGTGATAATTAGGTACAGAATTAATTGATGTTCTAATCGGATTCCTTGCCTCTTGAAATAAAAAAGTAGTAATTTTAATGCCATCTGGGAGTTGAAAAATAGATAATAAACTAAAAAAAAAGGGATGTTTCATACTTTTGTTGGTAGACAGGTATCAAAATAAACAAAAAGCCAACGTCACGCGGTGTTCCCAGGCGGTCACCCATCCAAGTACTGACCGCGCCCGATGTTGCTTAACTTCGGTGATCGGACGAGAACCGGTGTATTCAACGTAGTATGGACGTTGGCGATTGCTGTACCAAAATTATCAATTGGTTTCTGAATACTCTCAAATTCTCGAAACCGTAGCACTATTACACTATTACATCTGATGTAGAATTACTACGAATACGCTGGCGTAGCTCGACGCTACGCACCAACTACGAAAACAAATCATTTTGTAGGTACAAAATTATGCTTTGAAGATTTTGTTATTTTTGAAGAGTCGTTTAAACATCCGACACGACACCCCAGATAACTTAGTTTCAATAGTCTTCTATTTCATGTGGTTAGTGCCTAACCTGGTGTAGGTATTAGTTTCTATGCCGCCTATGAGCCTCTGACTGACGTGTTTAATACGTACATGAATTCGAAAAAAATCAGTAACCCATAACATGGCTTCAATAGTAAAATACACACACACATATACACACACACTACACACTTACACACACACACTTTCAATCTCAATCCGAAGGATTTTGGACTCTTGTCCAAAATCCTTCGGATTCCTAAGCCATTGCTTCTCATTTATCTATTAAAAATTCGTCTGTTCGATAACACAAATACCCCGTGGGTAAGATTTAAATTAGAACCAATGGCCTTCTACTCAGCTTTACAGATAAATATTTCGTTTCCTATTAGATGTTACAATAATGCAACGGGACACCAGTAATAATGTCAATATGTTCATCTAAAAAACCTGTTTTTCAGTACGTACACAAGTATCAAAAGAGGATTTTTTTACAGGACGTCAAAAAAAATTGCTTAAAGTCGCTGTCAACGGAAAAAATGCCCAGAACACTGGCAGCATAGCCACGTTGGATGGCAATGCTGATTCTATGGCCAAGAAATAGGCCAACCCTCTGGCCACGGTAAGAGTTGACCAACCGCTTGTCGATATCCCGAAAGACTAGGTTATAAACCTGAAACATAATAATGAGGTAGCTTTGAACATAGGCTGAACAAAACCTGCCCCCGTATTTCCTGAACTACACGTCGAATCACAAAGCCATGTCGATAACGCAACCAGAGATAACAGATTTTTTTTTATATTTCGAATGTTGTGGCTGGCCGGTAAAATTGGAAGCAAGCTAAAATAACATGGCATTGCCATGTCGGATTAAAAAAATGGTTAGCTTTTGTTTCGGGGTTTTGAATTTAAATATCGACTTCGAGTGATGGGTGATCAAAAGACGGTCAAAGAATAGTTAAAAGGACTGAACGGGATTAGCAGACGTTCGGGATTCTATCTATGAAACTCCATGCTGCAAATGCTATAACTTCACTTCAAATACCTCCTCGAGCCCCGTACAATTTAATCCATCCATCAGCATCAGCGCAATGTTTTCAGTGCGTTACATTGAGTCCTACCGTAAAACGTGATTTTTCACCCCAAAAAAAAAGTCGTTTCCCAGCAATATTTTTTGACTAGAGTTACCTAGTTTGATGTACAAACGCCAGCACATCAAGCTACTACGATCTGTCAAATTTCTTTATTACATTTTCAACTTTATCGCTAAACTTCAATTAGGTTCAAGGTTGATTGGGAAAATTTGACAGTTACGGGTAGCTCGATGTGCTGGCGTCTGTCCATAATGCTTGGTTGACGGTTTCGTGAAGGGTCCGTTTACAACTTGTATAGTAACGTTAACGCTTCGGTTTGGTAAAAATGAGGTGATGCGGAACCGGAGCAGTGCTTATAATTGTGCTAGATTTTATCTAGCTTAGCGTTTCGATGTCAATCTATATTGAGTCAGACCAGAACTTAGCTATGAGGTTGGCTCCATCAGTAGCGTCCAACAATTCTTGTAGAGTATAAGCATCAGTACACGCATGACACGATATCCGGCTATTAGGCCCTATCGTTTGTGGAACAGTAGCACATTCGCAGTACAGACTGGAATATTGATCAGTCAATTTCCAGATTCTATCTATTTTCAAATTCTACTTACTAAGCCTATTGGCTTTTTAATAACATAACTTGCAACACCTGCCATCCAAGTAGGGTTAGACAGAGATGTATTTAGAGCACACCCACATTTCCCCAGTTATGTTCAAGGGGGAATCCGCTAGAGCAGCCCGGGAAATTAAAATTTTCTTAAGTTTTTTGCAATTTGCAAGTCAGTGTCAGGTTGTATGTTGGTTATATATAGCTTTACTGAGTCAAAAACAACAATACAACCCATTTAACCCCATTTAATGACTTTTTCATGAAATAGCTGAATTTTACGGGCTACCCTGGCGCTTTAACTTTAAGTCGGCGTTAAATATACTTAATAGCGATGAAAATCAGGTAGGTATTCGGGATTCAAACCTGAAAAAAATAAATTGTGTGTATTTCATGTTGCCAATTACCTACCTAGGTCCTGCGACTACAAAAGGTATGATAAATGAGTTCTACGCGTGCAAAACCTATCCCGAGTTTAGCATAACACTAAACTGGCTGCTAAAATGATTTAGTGGTTGTAATTATAGCATGTTCTGACCTATTAAGACTCTTACGACCAACGCGCCTTTTGAGATAGATACTTATACTTGCGAAATTAGAATAAAATTGACACGCTAATTCCCGTTTTCGCTAACATGACGCGACAACTAAATACAAACAGATCACTGATCACTGATGGAATTTTACCACTTGCAGCGGAAATTCCAATAGTACGCTTTTGTTTGGTTAGTCATTTCTTTAGTGTTTGTAACAAAGATATTCAAATATTGAGTAGTAACAATTTCAGAAATGAAGTTTTTTTTAAATATCTAGGATTGGTAAACGTTGGACTGTGAACGTGAGGGAAGAGGGAGTGTTTGCGCACACTCTTGTGCACTAATATCTCCTGGGTACTTGGCTAGTCTCCGTTGAGATGAGCGGCCGTGACCGAAATTCGCCCAAGAGAATATAAAAGTAAAGGCTGTTCATTTATATTATACTTTTCTATATCAGTGGAGTTTACAATAAAAAACTTTCCCCAACATTCCTCGGTCTCCGGCCTTAAAAGCCGGTATTTTCATCGTTGAAAAATTTTTCGCTGTTTAGAAGTATATAATAAATCATAATCAGCCTGAAAAGTTGTTCGCGAGTGACTTATTTCTCAATTTCAGCCGATACCGGCCTAGGGCCGTTAATAATTGATAAATTGGGGCGAAAAAATAAACTTGATGGCTGATGGGTAATATAATATAGTCCCTGGAGGGTTGCGTGGCACCAAAATTGTTGGCGCGGCTATCGAGTCGTTTTGAATTATTCACGACTCACTTTAGGCGCGAACTTTGACACATTTTTGACAGTTCAATTTTTTTATGCGTTTTCGTGTAATGGATTCGTTTAGTTTAGGAAGGGGCGATAATAATCAGGTATAATTTTGAAGTGCTTGTAAGTACGTTCTTTGTCTGTTTGAAGCTAAATTTACCTACCTAACCTACGTGTTATTCTGATACTAAAGACGTTACGTGTTGATCTTAGGACCTTTTTGTTCAATAAGCATGTCATGCCAAATTGGATGCTATGTAAATACCAATTTATAAGACGATCAGACAAGATCTGATGATGTTTACTCAGACTAACTATCTTTAAGATGTCTTTGCTTGTCATGATGCATCAGTAGAAATAAGCACAGTACAGACAACCAAATCTTCACACCAACAAAAGATGTTCATTGAAATCGAATGTAACCTACTGCCAAAAAATCTAACAAACCCGCATACGCAGAACTATTCCATCAAAACATTCGGCAGCTCAGTAATTTCAATATCGCATCCCCTATTCTTCATGCATAATAAAAACAAAAGAAGGAAAAAGACTTCTTACGTCGGTTCTCACCTCGGCTTAGAAGTTCTAACATCGTCAAATATCGGGCCGTATTGCCCCCCCTCTACCCCCTTCAATAAAATAACGCCCGGTTCAATTTCATTTACATATGGTATTGGGGAGGTCTAAATTAATTTTGCACATGAGATCGTCTTACTTTAGGTACTTTTAAAGCTGAAACCTTACCCGGTACCCTACGGAGGTGAAATCAGATAAATCAGATTTATTTCCATTGTATGTATTTTGTTCACCTATATAGGTATTTTTTTGCACTCTAGTGTACTATGTAGGAGTGTTTTGATAACGGTGTTAGGTAACCCAATATGTTGAGAGAGATATGCAAGGGTAAAAACAAATAAAATTCGTTTGTATTATAAATGGGACTTAAATAAATAGTGTTGTTAAAAAAATAGGATAGTTTGATGTGAGCATATAGGTACATATTTGTTCTTCGACTGATTTGTTTTCGTTGATGCATTTACATTCTGTCTATTAATATGTATAAATGTACCGATGTGGGTCTTTTTCTGTTTATATTTATAAATCTAAGTATATCTCATTATAAGAAGCGCACTTTCGTTTTACTAAGTAGCTCTTTGCGTACTAAGTAGTAGGAAACATTTCCATAAAAAATACTGTTTTTAACGTTTTAAAAACGTAAGTATCTAAAAATATATAATTCGATTAAACACCAACGCCACTCAAAATTTACATCAATTAAAAAATGAAACTGTCATTTCAATTTACCAAGAGAAAAAAGGACAACATCACAATATTAATTACGAAATGTAAAGGATACCGTAATTGTTGAATATTTGAGACAGTCACATTATTTAGGGCTTAATAAACCGCGGCACTTGATCACCATTATGGCACCTCAAAAGAATCGCACAATTTGCTGGAGCAGTAATAAAATATAGACGACTATTCCCTTTTTAATTCTTAAGTAAGAAAGCCAAACGATGTCACGCAAAATAAGACTTAATTTAGCTAAAGTAATGGATATTACCTCTCTCTTGTCGACCTCCATTTTGTAAAATGTGAGATAAAAAGTCTTGTATTAAGTAGGAGAGTGCCTGAAGCGGCCAATATAATTTTTACTCGTTTAATAATAAGGTTTTAAGGAGTATTTCTTGGTTGTTAGTTATGATAAACTTAAGGTTAGTATGTTTGGGAATTTAAATGTTGATGCCATATATTTATTTGTATGCGTAGGTACCTACTGCTTAAACTAATTTACCAAACTCCAGCAGAATCCAGGTTCCAGGGTCATAATATGGAAAAAACATGGCACTTATGCATTGAAAGTGAACCCATAGAGACGCTGCCTAAGTAACGGCATTTCACAAAACAGTGTGCGATTGTAAACAGAACAAGCTGTTTGTAAAAAGACGTATCATCCAATCTGCTTACGATATGAAATCAAAATCTTTTAATTTTATTTCGCATAGGCCTATAAAACGTCAAAAGACAATTGCACGCTTTGGATTGGCCGTTTGCAATCGAGAAAACCTATATTAAGGTTGTTCAAATAAATAATACTTAATAGCAGTGACAGCCTAGTGGTGTGACCGTCGGAATGCCAAGTCATAGATCTCAAGTTAGAACCCAAGACACGCTCTTTTCGGATTCATGTGCATATTGTGTAATTATCACTTGCTTCGGTGAAAGAAAACATTGTGAGGAAACCAGCATGCCTGAGAGATATTTCTCGACGGCATGTAAAGCATATTTTAATTCTGATTTTAATGTTAGTTTTAATTTTGATGGTATTTTTTTTTTTTGATTTTAAATTTTAATTCATTTTATATTTAAAACTGATTTCACTTCAATGTTAATTCAATTTAATTTTAATTTCACTGTATGGATCAAGTTCAATTAAATGAATTTTATTTATTTATTTAAAGCCAAGTCAGAGGCCCATGGCTGGCATAAAAACTCTGACACTAGGTTAAGAACTAACCACACGATAAAGAAAGAAGAAGAAAGTTTTTTAAAACGAATGAAACAAAAGAAGTTTATTAAAATTCTGATATAGCCTAGTATCCTACCTTCTCATAATATCTCTGAATATTGTAAGTTGCGATAATATAAGTATTTCGAGGAAAAGTAGGAGAGAATTTCAACACACCTAACGGGATTACGACGCTGAATCCGTGGAGCATATACGACGGATTAAATTTTAATAAAGTTGTGCCTCATTTTGACAGTTTGCCAGCCACTCTGCATCCGAGAATCTTTATTCTTTAGAATAAGGAGCTTTAAAATCATCATTATTATTACGCCTGTAATCCCCGAAGGGTTTGGTGTGTACCAAACATTACACTCACTGTTCGCCATTTATGTTAAAGTATGTAACGTAATAAAACTTTTTTACAATTTTTGTCTGTTTTTTTGTTCTGGCTAAGCTCCGAAACGGCTGGATTTTCGGGAAAAATGATTAGGGTTCCGTGCAAAAAAATTAAAAGCCATGAAATTGTTAACAAAATCCAAATAGGGACGTAATATTTTATGATAATTTTCCACGGACGAAGGTTGCGGGCCAGGCTAGCATTTTATGCGGGACTGTTCGAAAGAGATACCGTGGCCCTGGAACACAAAGGCAAAGAAGGAACATGGATGGGTTTTAGTCAGTACAAGTCTGACACTCCCTTCCGCTCCACCCAGAGCGGGGGGGGGGTCATTTGATGATTTCCAATCCGGAAAAAAAAAAAAAAAAAAAAAGGCTTGTTTTTTATATAACTCGCTAGACCTCGTAGCAATCTAGGGGAGTGTCGGGTAGAGTAATCTCAAATGATCATTAAAGACCATATTATTTATAGGTCATACTATTATTATTATTTTTTTAGTTTAGTTAGTTTCATGATTGTCTGGCAGTTTGAGTAATTTATGCAGCCTACCCAAATGACCTTTCTTTGGTATTGTTCGTCGTGTCGTTGAGCTCCTTGGGTTATGAGTCGAGCTACACGATCACTGACAAATGCTTGCACTGTCTGGACAGGTCCACTCAAATCTGTGAGGTTATTTCTTCAAAAGACCATCTCAGACATTAATCTACATGGTCCTCATATGACTTGAGCAATGTCTGGACTTTGAAAGAGACGGTGACCTCTGAGTTTGTTTCGGATGTTTAATCTCAGAGTAGTCAGGTACGAAACACCGGCCCCATCCAGTTTTAAAACATAACATGTAAAAGAGTTTTGTAAACCAATTTACAGAAATAAATATGATTTATGATTTGATTTATTTTATGACCGACCGTTTTAATTAGTACTACGCCTTGCCCCATCAACCTGGCACATTAAGCGTCCACAAAGTCCTAACAATATCCTACAGGTTAGTAGCCTAGTTTTTAAACTGTCATGGTCACTAAGGGTCAGCGCAGACAGAACGGAGCGCAGCGGAGAGGATTTTATTAACGCACTTGAAAATAAACTTTATAATTATTACTATAAAGCGCATAAATGCTTGAACCTGACAAAAAATGCTCTCGCGGCAGATATGCGGGATCCGTAAAGAAAATGCCCGAGACCGCGCAGGGATTTTTCCTCTCTGTCTGCGCTGACCCTAACATTATCATTAACACAGAAAGAGAGAGACAGTGGTACTGAGTGTAAAAAACGAACAAGAAAGACGGTAGACCGATTTGTCTGCTCATAAACATCCACCCGCAATAACTTCAGTTTATCCTTGATCATGGTGCTTGCAACAGCGCCGAAATATCGGGAACTCAAAATAAAAAGTAAACATGGTAAATATCTCGTTTTTAGTGTTAATGATCCCACAGGTCATTTGCTTTAAAATACCCACAATCCACGTAGGTATTACGATAATAATTGAACCAATACGTGATCAACCTTCAGAATATTCCATTTAAATTGATACTTTCGCGAGGACTCATTAAAGCGGTCGGTGTATAGATACGTTATCACCGGATATCGTAGTAAATATCGGAGAACACGTGGATAATAACAGTTTTATTACGGAACACAAAAAATTGGGGAATTTCTTCTTCTTTCTTCTTTCTTTTTAAAAAAATCGTTGCCCCACTCTAGGAATTACTCCTGTTTCGTGGGTGCGTTTACAAACATTTAAATTCACATACACAAACAGCCAAATTTTAGAGGGAGGTACTTGAACTTTAAGAAAATATATTATAACAATTCAGATTATCTTCTTCTCTTATTCTTCTTTCTCTTATCTTATCACAGATTTAGCAACTAGAATTTTCTATCTTCCTAATGTAAACAAGCATTTCTCACAAGATTGCTTTCTTTACAACATCATCAAGCTCAAGAATTTAAATAACCAGTTGAGAATTTCAGTCACTAAATCTCACTTGTCCACCTAAAAAGCAGTAAGAGCACTTAATCTTCTAAAGTAGTTTTATAGGACCTAAACTACTAGCAACACCGCTGAACCGGTTATTTTCCAAGTTAGCTTAAATTAATAAGTAACAATTAAATAAAATGAACCAACTTTTTTAATTACTCAATATATTGATAGTACTGTAGTGTTAGATTATTTTGTATTGTAAGTTTGTGATACAATAACTAACACTAACATACTTATATTATTTATGAAGTAACTTATGCTTAAGTAAGTAATAATTTAGTATTTATCTGTGGAGGCTTGTAATTAGCAATTTAGTTATGTATTATTGTTATTAGTCTGTAAGCTTTCCTAAAATGTAAAAAACAAAATAAATATAACACTAAAGTTGTAAAATTAACCCCATCTTGCTGGCTTGAAGGGGAATTGAAACTGTTCGTCAGCATTTGTCAAGAATATAATATTGTTTATTAAGAAAAAGCCATTAATCTGACTGATTTTCCCCCTTAATAAATTGTGTCAGTTAATAAAGATCGGAGAAACTAATAAATAATAATTATAAATGCCTTCAGTGTGTAGGTGTCGAATTTATCAGTATCCTTGAAAATGGGTTCGATATTCAAATTCACGTAGAAAATCGTATGTAATCAGAAGTAATTTAAAAAAAAATATAAAGAAATTATTCGTTCATATTTCGAAAAGTTTATAGCGATTCTGACACGGCACCGCCGTCAAAGAAGCGGATCTCACGTCGCGTTGGCTTGTTAGAAATCCGTTGATCGTACACCGCTCAATTGCGGATGAGCGGCGCTCACCGCCACCCCGCGCGGCGCACCGCTAATACATTTGTTTTGCCGCTTACGCTTGCGCCTGACCGCGCGGATGAGAGGTGTCGTGTGAGAATGACTTTAATCTATTATAGTGATCCAAAACTAGGGTTAATGCAAAGAACCTTCATATTTTTTGTAATCTACGGTCATGTACTGTAGTTCGTCATTTAATTAATTTTACCGATTCGATTAGCTGGAGCCTCCTCAAGACATAATTATAAGAAATCCATCATTTTAACCCTTTTTATATACAAAATGTCTAAAATTAACCCCAGCATTCATTGTAAAATTACCTATACAATTTGTAAATGAATCTGGCAATTAATAAAAAAAAATGTTTCCTTTAAGCCATAGACAAGCGTCAGTCAGTTATTTATGGCAGGATTAAAAGCGGGAACGGCCAACCAATATGGCTACCGCCGAGCGCTAATCCGATGATTTAAATACAACCCATCGATTCGCTAAAACGCGAAACGTAATTAATCATATTTTAGCCGCCTTTAGAAATACTAGAGGTTTGAAAGGACCTATTAAAATATTGTAATAAAAAGGTGGAGTAAACAGCTTTGGATGTAAAACATTTTGTATAGATTTTATCTTGGCACCAAAGAGATTTAAGATTCCATAGAGGGGCTATCAGAAGAAATGTCATGGAATAAAAAGTGATTCTGAGTCTCGGTGATGTCTAAAAGTAAAATGATATACATTGGCAAATTTGGTATAGGGTAAAACGGGGTGAATAAATAGATAGAGAGAGGGGTAAATCGATACAACATTTTGAAAGGGATTTTAACGTTGAAATCACATAGTATGCTACCTTCATAGTCGAAAATAACGTCTCCATCTTGTTTTTACAATACAATTTCCATAGACAATTTCACATTAATACCAAAAAGGCACTCCTAATATTGTCTTTCATTATTGCTAGTAAATTACGGTTTTGTTCGCCTTCTCCCATGTATCGTAAGTATATTTAAATGTAACGTAGCAGTAATAGGACGTGCCGTGTGTCGGCCTAGTTTCAAGCTGTGTGCATTTCTATAAGTTTATGTGATTGTAGTCGCGAATACAATCGATACGTCGCTGACAGATAGTGACGGAAATGTAAAAATGGATTTTCTCATTTCTTGTTTTTAGATATTTTGTTGAATTTTCATTTTCGTTTTGATTTGGAAGCTTTGTTGTGTTAGATGGAGCATGATCAGCCGCGTTCCCACTGTTGGGCCACAGGCTTCCTCTGAGAAAGAGTGGGCCAAGCCACCACGCCGGCGCCGGTCCAGTGATGGATGTCTAAAATAAAAAGGGTTTACATTATTGCTACGGCGTAGCTAGCGTGATGACGTCATGGTTACAGTGGTACTACGGCACCGTGACGTAGCTGGCTATACCACTGTGCCTAATATTAGACCACTATCTATGGACGGATTCGAGGAATCGATATTTTTTCATTTTATTATTGATTTTGCGCCACGTGGAAATTGCACTATATTGGAATATTGTTGTGTGAGAAGTAAATATAAAAAAAATTGAGTCATCAGGTACGTCAACTTATACAAACAAAGCTATTCATTTTAATTCACAACAACCCCAATTTTTCACCCCAAAGTACGTATACGTAAAGTACGTTTCCAGAGCAATATTTTTTGCGTAGTTACTTAGTTTGATGTACAGAATACTTGTTTGAAGTCTTCTCTTCGTGAAGGGTCCGTTTACAACCTGTATTATAAGCAATCTCAAATAATCGATTCCACGCACAATTCAAATAGTTACAATATCGATTCATATGCACATCGCTTCATCTCCAACATATTCGATTCATATTCTGAATCAACTCAAGCTATTGAGCCAAGTTGCATATTGTGAGGACTCAAAGGCTCTGGATGTCTCAGGGTCCAATATGCTTAACAATGGATCGACGGAGATATTCTGAGACGGAGTGATTTGGCTGGATGAGGCTCTTCATGGAAAACCACAGTATTGCATTTTCGAAGACATGTAGGACATGTGTCGGAGCTATGGTAATCTGAATGATGTATATTTCTATACATCTACATAATAGTAGACCTTAAACTTTCGGGGGACCATAAAATAATTTTATCTCACTTATTACATCTTACCTACTATGTTTGTTACTCTTTCCCGCAAAAACTACTGAACGGATTTTAATGAAACTTTACAGAAATATAGTTTATACATCAAAACAACAAACAATGAATTTACAATGACATTGAGCTACACAGTGAATTTACGCGGGAAAGCCGCGGGCTTAAGCTGGTTGTAAATATAAGTAGCACTGGTTACGTACTAAAAGTTTTTCGTTTACGAATCGCCCGAATCGGATATGAGTTAAAATAAAAATAAAATAAGTTTATTTCATATAATTTTGGCTTACATAGCTTGTCGAGGAGACTCCATTTAGGCATAGAAAACGCCTATAGTTGAAGGTTACGCTACATTATAAACTTATAATTAGGTAAAAAAATAAATTAAAAAAATACGATCAATTGTATAAGTGTGGGTGTGCGTGCGCATGGGTGACTTTCAAACAAAGCGAAAGTTATTTAGTATGATGGTTAGAATTACCACCTCGATTGGTGATTGGTGACAAAATTGCCAACTTTTATAGTGTATAGGAAGATTACTAAACTGATTCAAAGACGACTAGAGAATGCGAGATGTAGCAATACGTGTGTTACGCCGTTGCATCTCATGTAGCACTCCGTAGTAAGGCGCATATGGGTCGCTAGACTGCGTAGGCGCATAGGAATTTCTTTAAAAACATGGCTATTTTTTGGAATCTTACCCGTTTTAATTAACAAACACAACAAAAACCCACTCGCATACATCACACAAGTGCGCTCCTTATTGTATTTTCTTTTTATTTCTTTCAATTGCGTACATTGTATAATGTTAATTGGAAGAGCACAGTCAATTAACACAAGCATCTCCTGGCTTAAAAGGTGATCTCCAAATCATGTGTTATTAGTAATTGAAATTATAAAAAACATATTCATCGCTTATTCCCAATACTCACGTATTTCTCTCTTTCTAAAACTGTCCTCCATTCAGGTTTCTTCATAGATTGCCAACAGTCGATGTTCTTTGTTTCTCTCGTGTCTTCCATAGCAGCTGCTTTAATTCCCTGACCCTAAGGCAACAGTACTCGACAATGGGACCAATCTAGGCACGTCCTTCTCATAGTATAGTTACAACGTTTACAATAAAAAAAAAAAAAAGAAAAAAAAAAAGTGTTTTTTTTTACCTTAAATAATTGTACAAGAAACATCTAAGCACTATGCAGTACAATACGTGTTCATTATACTTGAGGACGAAACTATTTTAGTAATTTAATCACGTAAGGTTATTTATGAAAACTGAATAATTAGGAAGTAATTATTAATAACTAGCTTATCCTCGCGGCTTCACCCGCGTTGAGTTCGGTTGTTATCCCACTGGATCGTAATAACGGGATAAAAAGTATCCGATATGTTAATCCAGGTTATAAAGTATCTGTTTTCCAAATTTCACCCAAATCCGTTGAACCGTTTTTGCGTGAAAGAGGAACAAACATCCATGCATCCTCACAAACTTACTCATTTATGGTAAGTAAGATTGGTTTAGTTTATGACCTGATTTAACTTTTTGTATTTAGTTTGTGTTCTTTAAAACCCAAATATAGGTATGTACGTGCCGAGTATCCATGGAGTTTATTGTCCATTCTTCTTTCCATTCGAAACTAGTCTTGCGAATGTGCAATTAAAATCAATTCTAATTACTTTGCTTTAAAGATTGACGTTCAAAAGTGCCTTTTAATAGACTAATTGAAATAAACGGTCTGATTTTGGGTTTACTGCTAATTAATTTCAAGTAACATAACATCACGCCTTTAATCCCCGAAGGGTTAGGCAGAGGTGTAGCTACCTGATAGTACATCCACATTTCGTCAGTTATCTTTGAGTCCATTTACAATTCCAGACTTTACTGAGAAGTTCCTGATGGAAAACCCAGTAACACTTTTCCCGACCCGGAAATCGAACCCAAGACCTCAATGCTCAGCAGTCGATTGATGAAAGCATTTAACGACAACTCTCATCACTAAAGTTTTAATATGAAATCTGAAATCAGCGTGAACTTATATAATTTAAAATCTTTTCAGGACATTTACTGAGCGGCAATAATTTAAAACCGTTCAATTTCAGATTTAAGGCTTACTGAATATTTTTTGGCTTGAGTTACTTTTATTTAAAAACAGTGAATTGCTGAAAGTTTTTCTGAAAAGCTCGCGGCTGACAAATAAAAAAAACGTATCAAAAAGTGGTAGGACCTTTGCCTTTTATCTAAATATACCTGGTAGTTGTTGGTTTATTTAGGAAGAGTGACTAAATAATAACAGCCGTTCGAGTCGATCTTTAAGTTAAGCTAAGCTTGCCTATTGATCCGTGGATGGGTGACCACCTATTACATACCGAGTTTCCTCCGTGTCTCAGTCTCATTTGTAGATCTTGGACAGCCGTTACAAGTAGTCAGTGTGCCGAAAGTCTGACAACCAGTCTATCCAAGGGGTGTCGTGTTACAGAGTACTAACTGCGTTATGGTGGTCAGATAGGCAGCCGCTCCATGTAAAATACTGGTCATCTGGCCATGTAAAGCTGCATTCGGTTAGACTGAAAGCCGACCCCAACATTGTTGGAAAAGGCTAGGTAGATGATGAGTTGTTGCTTAATTTACGGTAAAGAAAACAATCAGTTATGGGTCTCACATAAATTTATTTCTCCATATACATATGTATAATTTTGCGAATCCACTGTGTCCCGAGACGCAGCGCGGGAATTTTTACAAAATAATTGTCGTCTACTAACGTTCTACATTACATTCACACGTCCCCGCCAGCCATATTGCGTTCGCCATTTTAATTGCACTAAAATAATTATTATTAAAGCTAGGGCGGTACATAATTGATTTTATCCTTAGCAAAAAATACGAAACGCTGATTGGCGAGCCGTCACAAATTTTTTGTACTCGACACATGCTAAAAATTAAGTAATTCATCATTATATCCAGGGCAGTGTTGATCGGAGAAAAAAAAATTTAAACGCGAACTCTTCGCGTCGAAAATTTTATACATTTTCGTGATCGAGTTAATTAAAAAAGTTCGTAATTGAGTGACGGATCCATTAGGCACATTATATTTCCTCCACTTCATTTTTTATAAATGTGACACTGGAAATATTTAAGTACTTCGGTCAAGCGACCTTTTCAATATTTAACAAGAACTCCCAAGCAACAAGACCCCGACTGGCAAGTGAACAATGTTAATTAAAATAATAAAATTACAATTAATCGGCATTCATTTACAAATAAACAATAAAGAATTTCATGATGAAACTACATTATAGGAGATACACAAATAAAAATTAAGAACACATAAAAATTAGTTGGTAAAATCAGTCTTAACTTACCGAACATAGGTATCCATGATGATTTTATAAATGACATGCGCGCGTGTAAAAACAACCGTTTTGTACTAAATAATGGAATAAACAGCACCTTAATATGGCATAATATACTTAAAAAATGAACACAATACCGCGCAACTGTAAAATAGTTACATTATTAAATTAAAAACGGCACTGGTTACAATAAAATAAAAATGGCTGACACAATTTCATTTCAGTCAAGCACAATTGCTTTTATAACTTGAATTTGCGATTCTTTATTGAAACAAAGGTAAATAAAATTACTAAGTGGGTAGTTACGCGGTATTGTAGTACTCCAGGCTATTCGACATAAAATATTACCTAATGGCAGAATGATACATTACCTAAGCCTAAGAATGCAATACGAAAAACTGTACAAGAGATCGTAATGTGCGTTCGGATACGTTTATAAAATGAATGAGACGACGCTGTCGACGCGGCGAGAAACAAATATACGTATACAAAAATAAGAAAAATAAAAGGAATGATAGTAAAGTAAAGCCTAAAATCACTGATTATTACAAAAAAGTTTGTTCAATTTAATTACGTAGCCTCCTAATATAAAAGCAGGTAGAAAGCTGGTCATGCTCACTAGCGTGTACATGTTACGAACCTCGCTATACATGATTCATCAACGAGTATTAAATTTTCACTATAACCTCAATTTAACAATTATCCTCATTAACTCTACGTACGTTTCGTATTTTTATTGTATTCAATATTTTTACTTTATTATAGCTAAGTGAAACGATTGGCAGTTACGAATGTCAGCGGCCAACTATCCGACCGAATTCAGACGTACTTAGTTTAATTTTAATTCCTTTAGATATGAGCCACTCTTCAAATTGTTCGCATATCTACGTGTAACGTTCGAAAATTGCGTCAACTTTTTTATATTTCCTAAGTTTCGTACAAGCTCAAATTTAACTTATACGTAGGTAGATCGATACAAGTAGGTATATTGTATAAAACCAGTGAAAAACGTAAAAATCTTATACATTTACTATGCAAGGGAGATTACGGTAAAAGATTAAATAACATACTACACTTAAAGATAGCTTAAAATAGTGTCAGAGTCGTGGCAGTCACGTTTAGAGTCACTCGAAGTGTCTTCCTTGTCGTCCATTATTTTCCACGTTTTAATGAGAAGCATAAATTAACGGAAGAATACGCTTAAGGAAAGAAAATTCATGACATTATTTTTACGCAAGAGAAATGTATAAAATTTCCCCTCCGTTGTAGCTTTTTGAAACTCTTCATGCATTTTATCAGTGTTCATACTTATAACATCGTACCGTACATTTACGATTCAAATATAATTGAATCGCCATTTCCTTACTTCTATATCATTACCACACCGAAACATATTTATCTAACTACATATAGATATGTCATCGAATCACGATCTTCCTCTAAAAGCAAGCAGAGTGATTGTTCAAAGTAATCAAACATGAGAACTAACATCCCAAGTCATAAAGCTGACTGAACTATTGGCTGTTCCATTCGCAAATAATAGAAAGTAAAATTTCGGGCCGCGAACATTTTTAACCTAACATTAGATTTATAAATCAATGTTTAATTTTGTTTACTATTATATTTTACACGGTAAATCGAAATGGTTGTAAAATGAAGCTAAAATAACGGGTAATTTCTAACGTAATGCGAAAATGTTCTCGGCCATGTTAATATCCGTCACGTCAACATGATTGGCTGGTTTAATTGGGCAAGTTTAAAATTAGAACACAAGCGACACAAAATTATGTTGGAAATTACAAATATTTACATAACATTATGCACTACGCACAGGACAGACACATAAATCACACGACACAGCTGATTCGTCTAAAGTTCTCATATAATATTGCATTAATGAAACGTGTTACCACAATTTACACTACTTAAACATATTTTAACACCCGATATGAAAAATAAACTTCTAATTACAGCTGCAATAACTATTTATACATTTTACAATATCATGTTTGTATATATGTTCGACGATCAGAATTGAATATCATATATCGCATAAAGTTATTATTTAAGTCTCTAAGCGCACTGTTCATTCACTAATGTTACGTTTATATTTGAATGCAAATTATATTTTCACGGCGTAAACATTACACTGATCATTAAATACTTTCTCGAATTCTTTCTCGTAATATAAATGCATCTAGGTATAATTCAACTGTTTATATGGACTTTAACATTTAAACTGTTCCATTTTAGAGACAAAAATAGCACGAACAGCTGCGAAAGTTGGACACATAGTCAGTGCCGTTAAGATATATCCACAATCTGCAACCATCACATCGTAAACACTTTATACAACTGAACTAACATCACGTATAAGATTTTACGAGTTCTCATCATGAATATAGAGAAATTTTATACCGTACACAGTCGTGTTAACATCGTAAATGACTGCGGTATATCGCCGTGCACTGAATATGTTTCCAGCTTATATTCTATCATAGTTAGATAATAGGATAATAATTAATTATATTTATTACCCTTCCGACTCACAATCATGATTTTTAGTGGTCACAATCGTAAAATACATCATAAGTAGCGTTCCTAGGCACTCATACATGTTTTAGCCTCTTATACGAAGTTGAAAATGACAGTCAGGCGATGTCGCGGGTACATCATTACTATAGGGTCATATACAGCGCGGGGACTCTGTCGATAGATATTTATTATCTGTGGCGAAAGCAGAACAAAGAAGTGTCGGACATTTTTATCAGTAATGGCGGGAAACTGTGAAAATGATGACAACTATTTCGACTATTTATAGTTTTAAGGTGGGGTTGAATTTAGATGTAAGTTCTATGTTATTTAATATTATTATTGTCTTCATTTTATGGCGATGTAGATTAAAGCATGTCTAAGATTTTTTTAAACTATATTAGACAAAAATAATTGGTAATTTCGTAACAAAATGAAAGTTTCGTAAAATGTAGGTAAGTACTTTAAGTTACTAACTCAATCGAACTTGAATCTGTGTCCATTTAAAACAAAATTTTACGTTTATTCAAATATATCTAAAACGTAGGAATACAGTTTTAAATAATTTGATTAAAAAGTTAGATTCGACGCAATGCTGGTGGTATACCTACTGATTGGTTCTTAGACATCTTTAGCGTATATGTCATATAAAACGTCAATGTCAAACGATGCCATCTTTCTTTATCTGCCATCGAATAACCGTTAAGTTTAAAAATATGTTTGCATGAATTGTTCCCAATACTTCTTCGTTCGGAGCATATATTAAGTACATACGTCATGACGTTCGCGCGACAGAGTCCCTTGAAGCGCGCTTAAACGAGTTTGTCTGATCGTCAGTTAGCGTAGTGGTCGAAAGAACCGAGATACTCCAGAGCTGCGCGGTAGCAGAACTCGTACTGATCCTGTAGAAAAATACATAATTAGTACTAAAATCATTGTACTGCTAAAAACACCTTAAAAGGACTAAAAGTACTTAAAAAATTGAGACCATTAATTTAATAAACCAATTTCAACATAGACTGAAAGAAAAACAAGGATATATCAAGATTCAAGACGTAAAGAAAGACTCATCCATATTGATTGAGCCACTTTTCATTTTTTATTCATACAAATATTAAAAGATATCTAAAGAATAAATATGGCGGTTTGGCAATGTTGCCATGCAAAAGCAGTAAACCCACAATGTTTATTCCTTAGACAAAGTTTATCTGAAAATTGAAAAATCGGCTGAAACATAATGTTTTTTTTTTTGTACTGAAGGCAGCACATCAAGCTACTACAATCTGTCAAATTTCTTTAATAGATTTTCAACTTTATCGCTAAAGCCTTTGGTTCAAGGTTGATTGGGAAAATTTGACAGTTTTGGGTAGCTTGATGTGCTGGCGTCTGTTCTACATAAAATCAAAGATAATTCCTAAAAAAAATAAAACTTTGTTGACGTAGTGAACTGTATTCAGTAGCAGCCCTACATCCTACATAAAATGCATGCAAGCTCCGCTGTCAACACCTCTGTGACCTATTTCTGTCCGCGCAGTCTTACAGCAAGCATAAATCACCCCGTACACTGCGTTGAAGTAAAACACTAATTATGCAATTATAATTATGCTACAATTTATAGCCTTCCTAATTACTGTGTGTACGGTATATAATGGAGCCACTTTACTTGTTGTAGGGCGTTATTAGGGTGTTACGGAATGTACACAACATCAAATCACATGTGCATAGAGGTTTAAAACTTGTAAGTAAGCCACGAGCTTACTTTGGTAATGAAAAAATATCATGAGGGAGCTTGACTTAATATTCAGTAACTTTTTTCAACTGTACCTATGGCATATTTTTTAATAATATCTTTTAAAATTCTGACTACACTCTTAATTTGTTATCAATTTGATTTTCCTTTACCTATGTTAAACAAATGAAACATGACTTATCAATACTCAGTGAACAAGCTAAGTCATACAACAATGTTTATTCATTATGCTCCGTAAAGCAATCAAATTGACATTGGACAGCTAACAGATATATACATTATCCTACCTCAGTCAACAACTATTACTGGGCGTTGCGTGTGGGGCGTTGTATGCGGCAGGCTGGTAAACTCTAACAATAGTCATTATAGTGATACAAATAAGGTTCAAATTCGTCTTACCTCAGTCTGAACCATGGCTGGGCGTTGTGTGCGTAGCGTGCGCACAGTCTGGAACACGTCGACAACTCCCTCATACTGCATACGCTCCAGAACCGTCGATAATGTGATGAAAACGCCAGTGCGGCCGACTCCCGCGCTACACGAACAAAAGAAAAACGGATTTCACGACTGATCTTTTAAATCAAATTAAATTACCTAGCAAAACTCCGAAAACGTGAAAAGTATTGGAAATTAAAGAAAATAAAAATCATATTTTTTGAGGTCAAACGACCACTGTAACTGTAGACCGTACGGGTTAAGAAAATTATCCCTTATCCCAATTCATTTGATTTTTTATTTCTTTTATCGTTTTAAGATATCATCGCATCTCAGAAGTTTACATAAAAAACAGATTTTCTCAATCCAACTGCTATTTAAAATAATTCTCTTTAGTTGCGATTGTTACCCTAATAAAGTTTTTTCTTGTTTAGATATTAATCACGTGTGCGAAGTTCCGCTAGTTAATCTAATTTGGCCCGTAGATTTGACAGCGGTGAAATAATTTCACTACTTTTTTCTTTTTTTTACGATAATTACCTGCAATGTACAGTAATAGGTCCATCTTGTCCAAACTGCTCCTTAGTCTTGTGCACTTGTCCCAGGAAGTCGATGAAGCCCTCGCCACTCTTCGGTACTCCCTGTTCTGGCCAATCAGTGAACTGGAATTGGCGTACCGTCCTCGATGAGCCGTCGCGGGCGTCCGTTACCTGTATGAATTTGAATATGGAATGTTTTTATTTTGTTTTCCTGGAGAAGAGCAAATTACATTAAGGCTCTGGTTAAATTCCAGATTAACCAGGTTTTATTTTTGATCTTATTCGACGTTATTTTCAGACATAGTGACAGACAGGGTTACATTTGTTTGTCAACTCACTCGCTCTCGTAAGGCAAACCAACCTAAGAATTCTAAAAATAATTTAAAAAATTTAACTAATAAAGGGTGTAAAAATACCCTTACCGGAGCCGAAAGGCACTTGTTCTCCCCGTCATTGAAATAATTTTTTTTTGTACTGGACCACTAGTCTGTACCTGGGAACCTTCTAGTTACGGAGATATTGGAGGACAAAGTTCCAAATTTTACATATATTTTTTTTAATACTATTTTTTAAGGTAATAACTTTATTTTTATTAACTCCATGACTTGTTTACTATTTAAAACATCCATCAGCATAATGTTTTGTGTGTGCTACTTTGAGTTTTACCGTAAAACGTGAATTTTTACCCCAAAAAAATAAAGTTGTTTCCCAGCAATAATTTTGGCGTCGGGTTACTTAGTTTGATGTAATGCTTGGTTGACGGCTCGTGAAAGGTCAGTTTACAAAATAATACAAAAAAATATTTGATTAGGCTAACAATATATAGCGAATGAGCATTGTCTTTTAGACAATTTTTATTTTACTTTTTCCGAAGAAGATCCAATGATATCGACACTAAGTCCACGATGTTCAAACTTCAGTAACAAAGTAACAAGGTATTGGAAAACTCGAAGTTAGATCCATAAAGTTTTATCAGTTATTCAAGAATTTCAATTTGTTTGTTAGGAGACGTACCTTGAATTCCCTCAAGATGTACTGTGGCATGTTGTACTCCGCGATCGGGTCGACCACGAAGCATTGGTAGCGTACAGAACGGTCTGATGGCCAGTATTGGTGGCATTTTTCCTAAAAAACACAAGCGTTATTTATCCTCTGACAGAAGCAAAGCAATACCAACCTTATTTTAACGAAAATTAAAATAATACTGATTTTGAGACTGGCTTGCCACCACTGACAGTGGTGGCAAGCCAAAGCTGAGGGTGATGTGTTATCAGAGATAAAATAACTGAAAGGAAATAATTGCATAATAATAAAAAAAAAAACAAGTATTTTACTTACTCGGCCCATCTCTTTCAATTTAGTTAACATAACAATGATTGTAGAGTTGTGCTCCCAAAGCATCCGCCAGAAATCATCAGTAGTATCCGGCAGAGGGCCTTGAGTGGCAATATAGGCTGCTCTGTATCTGTAGCCGTCGACAAACGACGCGTTGATATAGTCGGACCCATCGCGAGGAGTCAGACAAACCCGGGTCGACTCATACGGCAAGATGTGGACCAGTCTGTTCTTATGCTTATTACAAGGCAAGCTAGCCGACACAAACCGACTAGAATCAGCTTTCATGTTAGCCAATTTCTTAAATTCCAATTCCATTCCAGTGATATTTTCAATGGGATCTACGCGCATCAGCTTTTGGATGTGAGCGTGTAAATTGCGAGCGGGAACCTCCGTATCACCGCAGATCACTGCTTCGAGTAAAGCGTCATGAATGAATATGTATTGGTCTTCAGTCTGCACCATGTAGTTACGCTGAGCTCGCAAACAGGTTACGTGGCCGTAGATGTCAACGGTGCGTTCATGACGAGCTCGTTCAAGCATCGAGTCGATAACGATAAAGCAGCCGGTACGACCAACGCCAGCAGAGCAATGGACAACTAATGGACCAGCATCAGGCGGGTTCAACGCCCTCACACGTCGCAGGAATTGAAGGAAAGGCGCAGGATGGTCAGGAACACCATGGTCAGGCCACGCAGTAAACTGCAGTTGTTTAATCTCACGACGCTCGCTACTATTCCCATTCCGTTCCACTTGGAAGGTTCGGATGCAATAGGTAGCGAGTTCTTGAACTTCTGCAATCGTAACTGTCATCATGCCATACGTCTCCGTCCCCCTGCTGGGCCAGTATTGGTCACACTTGATTCTTGTTCTCTCTTCTAGTTTAGTCATCATTACGATTGTAGAAGTTCGGAGTTCCCAACACATCCTCCAGAAATCTGCTAATGTTTCTTGAAGAGGTCCTTGGGTAGCTACGTAAGCGTTGTGTTTTCGATAGCCATCGCAATAGTTGGCGTTGATGTAGTCGCTTCCGAGTATTCCGTCAATAGGCTGGAGGATAACACGACTATGATCATAGGCAATGACATTAGCGTAGCGGTTCTTCGGTTTGTTCACTTCCATATTCGAGTGGTCCCACGTAAACTGTTGGCCAGGCTCAATACTTTCATATTCTTGCGAGAACTTGAGGTTGTCGTTGGTTTTAAGTCTTTCTATATGTTCCGAGAGTTCCAAAATAGGAATAGGTGGATGGGAAATCATAGCCGGTGTTTGGAAGTTCAATCGTCTCATTTCTACTGGATCAGACGGCGCTCCAAAACCAACATCTGCAGACATTAACGGTCTGGTTACCGCGGCCTGGTCAGGAGCCTTGCAGGGTTGACGTCTTCTCTTAAATATAAACAAAACTACCAAACATAGTGAAAGCATTAGGGCAGCAATAATTGGGCCGATAACCCACACCATGCCGGCTTCTTTCCTATTCTCTTCTATTCTGATTTCCGGATCTCCATGTATGTCTTTAGGATCAGGCCTACTTGGTTCTTCACCCGGAGGTGCTTCACGCATATCTAGCGACAAATATTCAGAAAATGGACTGGACGTATAAAGATGCTTTTGAGGAGTATCTACAACCGCACGTACGAACACTCGATATCTTTTGCTAGGATTCAATTTTCTGTTCAGGAAACCTTCATACATTTCATCGTTCCCAAGATGGAAAGTATATAAAATATTTCGTTGTAAGAATTTGGCAGCAATGTATGGTGCATTTTCATCGTCGGTTCGGACGTTATTTTTAATTAAATCGTCTGTTAGGAACTGATCCGGATTCTTATGATTATGAGCTTTATCATCAGGCACTACAACTAGATAATAATGCGATATGGGTCCATATTCTTCAGAGGCTTGAGGTAGTATGACGAGTATTTCGTTTTCAACAACGCCATAGAAGTCCGGCTTCACCATCGGTTTAGGCGCTGCCATTTGCGTGGTCACAGTGATTTTCGTCGGCGGTCGGTACGAATCGTCATTAGGTATGGCACTTACATTTACATTATACGTTGTGAACGGAGACAGATCATTTATCGAATACGATGTTCTATCATGCTTCACAATGATTTCCCTTCTTGGTATTTCTTGCGTTTGCGTCATACCAAGAGAGTCAACAAATTCTTTAATTGCATTGTAGGAAATCTTATAGCTAACGGGGTTTAAGCGTAACGGAGGCGACCATGACAACGTCATGGAATGAGTAGATACATCTTGAGCCCTAAGATGTAAAGGCACTTCTTCTGGCTTGACCTTCACAGTAACCTTCTCTGATAATCTTCCAAGACCATCTGCCGTTCTTGCAGCAACAGCGATAGCATATTCTGCGAACTTTTCCAAATTATCCAAATCAGCAGAGTGCGTCACGTGTACACTCTTTTGCTGCCATTCATCCAGATCCTCGACAGGCGTCATTGTGTAGAATATGACGTAACCGATGATCTTCTTTCTCGAACGGAACGTTTCCCACCAAACTTCTACACTTGATTCTGAAGTGGCGACGGCTTTAACTGACATGGGCGCTCTACCGATGTCCCTTTCAGTATGAGCCGTCACGTCTTTGCTGAACGGTCCAGACCCTTGATCAGTGTAGGCTCTAACTTTGAACACATAGTGTGCGTCTTCTTCTAAACCAGTAAAAACTGCTTTAGTTACTTCTGTAGTCTTCTCGGCGACAGAAGCTTGATCTCCTCTCTTGAAGAACTGAACATCGTATTTCTTGATCTGGCCACTTCTATCAGCGCGGATCGGAGCCTCCCAAGTGATACTGATGATGTCTGGCGTTTGGAAGTGGTATGTGACATTCGTCGGAGGCCCTTTCGGTGCACCTTCAGGCGTGAGCCAGTATTTGATTGTCTCTTGACCTATTCCGATATGATTTTTACCTGCTACTCTATATTCATACTGGACGCCTCTTTCTAAATCAGTTATTTTATACGAATGCACTTTAGTACCAGGGAAATTAATTTCCTCGAGAGGTTGATCTTTTATACCATATCTGAGTCTGTATCCCAGTAAATCACCATATGTCTGGGATGGTTTGCTCCATTCTAATTCTATTGAAACGATGGGCTCTCTTTCCAAAACCCTGCAAAAGAAATAGCGGTTCGTTATTGCTGTTCGAAATATCGTCAAAACGAAATATGATTCGATAAATAATTGTGACTCACTTCAGGTTGACGGTGGGCCTGTTTGGCACTCCGCCAGGCGTCTTCACCGACACCGGCGCACTTCGGTCCCCGTCCCCCTTCCTCGTGAGAGCCGCCACTTGCACGTTGTACCGCGTATCCGGTTGGAGCCCCGAAATGTTCAATTCGAGAACCGTATCGTCCATTACGTTGAACCGCATCGGGTCGTTAAGAAGTCCCTTGCCCTATGGAAATATTATTCCGTTTTAATATTTTGTGCAACGAAATACAGTATTTTTCACGAGAGTAAGAGTTTAGTACATACCTCGTCTCGTACTTCTTGCACATGAACATGGTAGCCTCTAATGATTCCGTTCTTCTCCTTCTCTTGCGGCGGCTTCCACGTCACGTGGATGGACGTCGAGTTGATCGCCACGACCTTCACGTCTTGGGGCTCTCCGGGTACTGTGAGCACACAACACATATGTGAGACATCCGAGCCGTACCTGTTTTCATTTCGACCTAAACTGCCCTATCAGCATCTACGGGAGCGTGCTAAAAAACTACCTAAAGCGACTCTCAAGGGCCTAAAAATGGAATTAAGCATCGGCGTCAAAGGCTTGTCAGTTAAGCGCTGCGATTGGTCATTAATCGTAGTTATATAGTGCGGTCGGTAATCCCCGTCGGTGATGCTGATAGAGCACTTGGGTCGCGGCGAGTGTCTACACACGCCTGTCAGCATCTCGATCGGGCATTTGAATACCAACACACACTGAGACATTATCATTTACGCCCTTTCACATCACCATAACCAATTAAAATCCATTACCTTCCAATCCACATCGTAAAGAACAACTAAAATCGTCAAGCTTTTACAAAGAGTCAACATTTAGTAAGTAATTCATCTATTAGTTTCCAAAGCAGCATTTCTATAACTAAAATCCTTAATTCACACACTGCAAGGGATCATGCTCCGGGACGTCAAGACTTGTGGGAATAAATTCAAAATTAAATCACAGAAAAAGGTACACACCAAGTCATCAAAATGTCGTCTACGAAAGACATGCTTTCAGAGGTTACCGCTTGCAGTTTGTTTCAAAGTAGTCGGTTAAGGAGCTAGGAAGATTATCTACACAAAGCTTTAGGCACAAGCACAAACGCACATCGAAACAAGCACTATAGTAATTGGTACTCACTCCTTATAGCTGTACGGGGTTACCAGCGGCCCATACAAAGTCAGTGACGAGAGAAAAAAGAGAAAAACGCATTCAAATACATTTAAGACAAATTGTGCGAACATTGCAGGGCGAACGGAACTACTAAGTGAGAGATTACGAGTAGAACGCTTGTCGGCGAAATGGGGGGCACTCTTATTTTATTTCCTCGTGTATTTTGAGCTCTTTAGGAGGCGCATTCGGTTTAAGCCGCTTGGGACGGTCTAGGTTCGCGTGCATTGCCTTTTTCTGTTCGCCGCGCGGAACAAACGGGAATGGGAATTTTTATTTCTTGAATAGAGCGAAAATGTGTGGAGTTTGTTTGTCACGAAGGATCTTTTTCGTGCAACTGAGCTTACACGAGCGTTTAACGTCGTTCACAAAATGTTGAAGTGGGACAGAAAAAGGCAAGTGCACACGTCAGGGACCGTTCGTCGTCCGTCGGTGCAGAGAAGTCACTCACACGCACATGTATTGATTAACGCGAGGCGCCAGTCTATGTGTGTGTGTGCTTCTATGTGTTCTGTCAATGTGCGCCTTCGTACCTTCTGTGTGTGTGATGCCTCGAACCTCGTGTATCCTCTGTGATGTTTGTGACAGTGTCAGAGTGTCCGTTGGCTGTGCTCTTCAATAACTCGTCTGTGTTTGATATAATTCGGTCTTGTACTTTACAGGAGTGATTGTTGTCTGGTATATCACGCAGCGTTCTTTGAGCCCCACCCGTTCGTTGTTTACGGCAATAGCGAACGTTAGGCATAATAGTATTCTGTTTATGTCACAATATCTAGTGTGCATGCACGACGAAAGTCTGATAGAGTATACAGAAGAAAGAAGAGAGGCGAGAGTGAAACTGCTACTGCCAAGAAGAGGTAGCACAAGAGCAAGTGAGATAGACAGAGATAGAAATAGGAAGAGAGTAGCGCGTAGTCTAGTAACCGAGCTGAGCAGTCGGGGAGTACAGGCGAAGAGTGTCGCGGACCTATCCCTGGGATCCGTCGCGAGAGTTGCCAATAGGTGTACAGTTGGTACAAGATAGGAATTTAGACGGAGGATCCGGGGGACGCGGCTTCGACCCGCAGCCTTCCCGCTAATAGTAGATAGTAGTCAGGACAGTACAGTGAGTAAAGAAGTAGTAATTGTGAGTAGTTCAGTAGCATGCGCGCGTGTCGTGTGGGGACGGTATTGGTATTCAAATGCGGCGCTCGGGCCGTGGTGCGTGTTGAGCGGTCCGTATAGCCGGGTGCTCGCTCGGCTCGCTCGCCGCGCGCTCCGCGGTAAGCGCCGATGGTCAGCGACACATCAGCGCTTACAGCGTAGTGCAGCGCTTTACGTCGTGAGCTGCGCAAGCGGCTATACAAGTGTGACGCACTCGCTCTCTCACCTCGTGTCGTCGCTAGTGGTGCTGAGTGATTCCTAAAAGTGCAGTATTTACCTCACGCAATCATCGTCAACCCGTAACCAATTGCGTGCAGCAAAACGTGAAACCTATCTGGTGCCCAGTGAAAACTTAATTGAACGAAAAACGGTGCGGTGTCGGTAAAGAAAGCATGCAAAATTGTGTTCATTGCTAAATACTCAACAACTGTGCGCCAAAATCAATAATATAACGGTGCCGTCGACACTATACCAGGTGCATTATAAACTTTGCATTTCAGTGAGTGCCATCTTAACGTGTGATGACGAGTCATATAACGCGTCATCAAAAGAAATCATTACATGTGACAAGTGAGTGGAAATGTCAACTCTATGTCGCTGTGCACAGCGACTATTATACAGTGAAACCAAAATGATCATCTGTGACATGATTATAGATATACATGGAAATATTATCGGCAAGCATATTGTTACTTTTTACGAGAACTGAACCTCCTTGTTTAGAATCCTGCTATGTGCTCACAAAAAAGGAACAAAAGAAAAAATGACATTAGTATTTTTGGTAGTATTTGTAGCGCAACGAGTTTGCTAATGTGATCATGAACTATTCGTTTATGGTATTAATGGTTTATTTGATAATAGCCCACCACCAATGTAAGACCAATCATAAACATTTGCACAAAGTTATGTTCACTCACAGTCAAAATGGAACTGTTCTCTTTGGTTACAATTTGAAATCGTACATACAAGCAGTTCAATTTTAACTGTGGTTTACTTATATTTTACGATAAAATCATTCATATTTGGCTATTAAAAATATTAATCTGTTATAGATTAAAAAATGCTGGTCGATATGAATAATTATATACACCACTTTATACCAACTTTGCAGAATCCCATGGTTTTGTTAGTAAATATAGATCATGTATCATTAGAAATCATTTTCATCGAATATGTTGTAAGGGAAAGATAATTAGTTGTAATAACAGAGGATAAAATACTAAACAAATGTACAACACAATGAAATATTCATAGCTAATTCAAAAATATTTTAAAAGTAAATGAACTGCCAAAACTCCTCTGATATTACATAGCCAAAGAACTTTGTTAATTTGAAAGATAATTAAATTATTCATCAATTATTAGCAATTAATTCTTTGGCCCGGCATCGCTCAATTTTATGATTTTATGTTTATTAACGCTCCCTCAGATTATATTAAAAAGTTCATTTATCAAGAGTGTTTGTTCGCGAATTCTTTTGGTTCTTTGCTTCGCTTCGGGAGAGTGAGATTCGTCATAAGATTGAGCGGGCAGGGAACAGTTGGAAGGTTAGTGAATGTCCAATGATGTCAGTGACACGTACCGTCTTCATGCGTGCGGACGGTGACGGGGTAGGAGGCGGGGCCGTCACCGACGCTGGTGCCCGCCAGGACCCAGATGCGGTACTCGGTCCAGCGCCGCAACTCGTCCAGTACAAAAGTCGTCTGATTCAGTTTGACGACCGTCGCCTCAGAATCCCCCCTCCCAGACTCCACACACAGCAGCTTGTAGTACGCGATCCGTCCGTTGGCGCGCTCGGCGGGCGGCGGCGCCCACGCCACGCGCACGGCCGTGGGCGACACGGCCAGCGCCGTCACATTCATGGGGGGCGCTCCGGGAACTAAACAAGCTCAACGGTAAGGAGCGGCCGGCACAGATCCGCGGATCCGTGCCAACACCTGCAACTGAAATGACGCGCGAGCCTCGTCGCGCGCCGCGTTATACCCAACACACAGCCGACCTATCCGACGCAATCACTGAATGCGATTGAAACAAAAAATAAAATGTGCCCAAAACCAAAATGAAAAAAAAAAACGACATCAGTCGTCAAAATAAACGAGCATGCACTTTTTGTTAGTGTGGTGTGATTGTAGGATCCGCTCGCCCATACATCTCTAAGTCTCATCCGTCACACTTCCCCTGTTGGAAGAAAATTGTGATGATTATGTTCTAGCTTACGACGCGGAGAACACTATGTTTTATCCCAGTGATAGATGACGTGGCAGTCGGCAGATCGAGACAATGTGATTGATGGAGCCCGATGAACTTAATGACATGAGCCGAGATTTCCAAATGTCGTCCGCGTCGTCGGCGTTTGAATAAAAAGTGTCATCCGAGGCGTTAACCTCGTATTAAAAAGTCTGACCTACGAACAACATAAAGCTACTACTAAGGTACCGTGTACGCTTTCAATTAAGCAAATTGTGAACAAGTTCGACAGTTCCGTTGAGTCGCGCAATCAAGTTACGGCGTACACTTTACCGTTTCGACAAATTTACGATTACAAAACACATATTGTGATATAAAACTTGGTGCTTGTGCTGAATTACTGGCAGCGTGCCGGGCAGGTGCTCTTATGTGAAATATTACATTAGGAGTTACCTGGTACACCCACAATAGGTTCACTCTCTCATATTCTCAAGCAATGATTGGGAAAGAGCCACTTTGTGAATTGCACAAATAACAAAACGTTCGTGAATTCTTTACACACAACTGTTGAAAGCGTTTTACATAAATTGTTTTGGTAAGCGAACTTTTATTGTAGAAAGCGAGTAAAAAGTATGTAAATTATTCTATATTGAAAGAATTGGGGATCCGTTTGTTTCGCAATGGGATCCGTATGATCTGGGGTGTAGTGGCTCGTTCCCCCCCATCCTATCTACCACTCACTCGTCACGAGACGTCACCCCTTGCGTGCGCGGAGCCACATACCGTATTGCTTGGTGCGCACGGCGATGGGCGGCGTGGTGGCGCCCTCCCCGCGCTGTGAGCGCGCCGCCAGCCAGATGTAGTACAGCGTGTTGGGGTACAGGCCGTTCAGTGTGTACGTCTCGGTTATTGGTATCCGCCTGGGACAAGTTTATGATGGATAAAGTATAATTTTATATGAAACTGACTTTTTATCAAGCACCAAAATTCTAAAGTTTATGCCGTAGTAACGTTTTTTTATCCACATTTCCATGTTGGCAACACAGGATTTCCTGAAGTTGTGTCTAATCTTCAAAATAATAACACTGTTAGTACTACCCCAAGAAAACTTTAGAAAGAGAATACCTAAAACACTAAGTTCGTCCCTGTAAGAGGAACTTATGACACCTAAAGTTTATGAAATAAACAAATAGCAGTTAAGCTCCATAAGACCGTTTCGATAACAATCGTCAACAAAAATTGCCAAAAACATGATCACGAGGACCAACTCCTTACTTCCGATGGTGTTCCTTGGCGTACGTGTCATTCCAGTACAGTTCGTACGACACTATATTGTCTCCGGCATGAGCTGGTCTTCTCCACGAGAGGGTCACCGACGTCTCGCCGGCTTCCACTGCTAGCAGGTTTGAGGGTTGGGATGGAACTCCTGGTAACAGATCACAGAGATAGAATAATAGGCGTATAAAGAAGCGGTGTTATACCAACGCACTGTCAGATCTTCTTACGAATAATTTGCTTGGATTCTTGGTCACAATGGACTTTATATTCTCCTTTGGTAGAAAATCAATAAACCAAAGTTTTTGGACAACTAGGCTTATTGCACAGATATATTTGGTATCATTTCATACGCTGTCTTCCAGAAGTTACATCATTGATATTCAACACTTTCACACTTACACCGGACGTCTTAACCAATTAGACCATCGCACCCTGCTCATAGCTCTCGAAGTCTTCGTTCCATTAATAAAGTCTTACGGTGACGTTGGCGCCATCTATTTAAGAAAGTATCGTCTTCGTTTTCGTCGTTTCGTAGTATTTTTCTTTCCATATCAAAACAGCTGTATTCCCTACGCAGGGTTTGCGTGTAAAAATATTAGAAATACAACACCTTGTTTCAAAAAGGATTTCACCACATACATTTTGATCAGACAATGTGTCAGGTTTCCAAAAAGTGGTTTGATTACTACCTACAAAACTTGCCAAATCTGCCGAACATAGAACCTCCTCCGTTTTTGAAGTCGGTTGAAAAGTATAGCCAGTATATTAGCAAACTGAGATATTTAGCTAGCATTTTACCCTTACTAAATGAAAACAAAATAAATAAACCAACGTACCTTGCTGCGTCTTCACCTGTACGGGTGCCGAGATGGGCCCCGGCCCTACAGAGGTGAACGCCTGCACGCGTATAGTGTACACGGTGTGCGGCGTCAGCTCGCTGATCGTGGTCAGGTGACTGTTGTCCATCTGTGATAGAGGGTATGTTATAACTTTGCAGTTTATGGAACGCTGCATTCAAGAGGAGCCGTTTCATTTACGGTTAACATCATTTATCACTTAAAGTTAAAAATCAACTTAGTAAATCATAGCGTAGCTTATCATAGTACAGCGTCTGTATTCAGCATCAAGTTTATTGCATACTTCATTATTATTATAATTTTTTTTTTTTTTTTAAAACGTTGCCCCACTCTAGGAATTTCTCCTGTATCGTGGGTGCGTTTACAAACATTTAAATTCACATACACAAACAGCCAGACCCGGAACAACTACCTGTAGGCCATACAAATATTTGTTCCGTGCGGGAATCGAACCCGCGACACGAAGCGCAGCAGTCAATCGCTCAGCCACTGCGCCAACCGTGCCGTCGAATATTAATATTAACAGTAAAAAGTTTTCAGTCTTACAGAACATTGTTTTGTCATAACTTTTGATTTGCAAACACACACAAAGTCATGTGTGATATTGTTGGAATTAAAATGTATGATTGTAGCCATTTAGCATTAAATAATGCTCCTATAAAACATTGATTGAACGCACAATCAATGTTTTTTATGAGCATTATTTTTCTCTGTATAAGTCAGCAGAATCATTATAAAACATAATTATGTGTATTTAGAACTTACCATTTGTGAATGCCACGACTGCAGTGGCTGCGAAGGGTCCGTTGTGTAGTAGATTTTGTAACCCTGAAAAGGAGTTTATGTGTAAATATTTCCTCAACTAAGTTTTCAACGTTTTATTTTTCACTAGCTTAAAGCGGCTTCGCCCGCGTGGAGTTCGATAATTGTCCCACGGGATCGTACTTCTGAGATAAATAGTATCCTATATGTTAATCCAGGTTATAAGCTATTTGAGTACTAAATTTCATCAAAATCTGTTCAGTAGATTTTGCGTGAAAGAGTAACAAACATCTATATACATCCGGACATCCGGACATCCATACATTCTCACAAACGTTCCCATTTATAATATTTATAAGATTCCTATAAGTATAACAGTTTACCGATAGCTCTTCTGGAATCGCCGGAATTTCAAGTCCTACTACTTCTCATACAATTAGTAAAATACTTGCACTTTCATCAAAGCCGAATTTACGAGATCTAAGTGCCTATTTCCAAACTTCGGGGTAAGGCGATCAAATCTTGCAATCTAATTTGAGCAGAAACTACATTTAGATTTAGTTACCGTAACTTGTCCGTTGGGCGTTTCTGGCTCATCCCACTGAATAACCATTGTGCTAGAGCTCAGAGGACGAACTTGAACGTTCCTTGGTGCTGAACCGGGTTCTAAGGAAAAAAAAAACAATTTGATAGTGATGTGATATTAAGTTTGGGCTGTCAAACCCCACGTTAGTCGATTATTGTTAACCACTGCTGCATGCTTGTGTTTTTTTTTTCTATGAGACATAAAACATTGAAACATTCCAATTTTAAACCTGTCTGAATATAATAAAAACACATTTGAAAAAAGTTCTGTCATTTAAAAAGAAACGAATAATTTCTTGAATGATACACGTGTTTACTTTCTAAATTCAAGAAAATAAGTAATTTTATCTTAGAATACTAAGAGCCTTTTCATAAATGTAAGTAATTTAATTCCAAGTTTAATAAACATGTACAGAATTCATCTTGACAGACTAAGTACCCAATCTATTCATTCACTACATTTGGGCTTTGATTGACACATAATGTAAAAGTTATCAACAATTCAAAATACGACACAATAGTTAAATAACAATTCATAAAATTAACACCAAGAACAAGCCATTAAGATGAAAACATACAAAACACAAAGATTGAAAAACAGATGTAAAAACTACAACGTCTTTTGTTATAAACGTCAAGAAAATCAAAGAGAAAAAAGATGGTAGTCTTATTTCATGAACCGTAAAACGTAATGCCGGTCTGACTCCTACGGAATTGCTCGGCACAAATACTATCAAAAGTATCAAACACCCTACCGCTATTATCTCAGTCACAATAACACGTAAACATCCCGATGTTAAATTAAGAAGCGACTCGACTCATCTCAATTATGTACAAAATGAAAATAAAAATAATAGCACAATAACCGTTGGGGGCACAATGCCTGTCTTAATAGGATTTGTAATCGCAGCCTCTAACACGAAAAACGGGGCGTCACTCAATGAAAAAATCTCTTTTCTGTTTATAATACTCGCGAAGGGCGAAACAATAAAAGTTTCGGGACTGTGCAATATTAAAACGCTATAATCTTATTTGGGTCCAGAATCCGGGTCGGCGACGTCAGACCAAACTTTTCCTTTATTAGAAATGTAAAGAATATCAAAAGACCTGTTGGTAATTTTATATACCAACGTTTTCATTAGCAATTCATCCAAGTTTTTATTTTGTCTGTTTTGTGACATCGCTCTACGGGGACGTGGGCGACGCTCCACGACTCAAATTTAATATATTTTGCTGAGGGAAATTAGATATGATGGTTTAACATTTACGAAGCGAGAAACGTTCGGGGCGTGGATAAAGAAATGAAATTCCACCACAGGGTAATTGTACGGTAAATATTTAATATGTAATTGAGGCGAACGAGCAGAGTCACACCAATTTGTCACGTATCGCAACAAATACAATAAACATGCAAATTATTAACAGATTAACCCTTTGTCCAAGCGAGAGCTACATCCAGTCAACTGATTAAATGTATTAAATTACGAGACAACCTACATAACATGCTATCAATGCCCAGATTTTAGGATTTTAGAAGTAGACCCACAAACAACGCCGTTAGGTACTGATATACGAAAATTCATAATAGTATACTTACTGGCACCTCCATACAAGGAATCCACTGCAAGAGAGCAAGGAAACAAATAACAGTATTAGTAAGTTGAAGTCACGTGAACAGTCACACACAAATCACACAAACGGTGCCGTAGAAGATTCTTTAAAACGTGTGACACAAACTGACCGCTCATCTGATCCTAACATCGATAAAAACGAAATGGTGCATGATTTAAAGAACAGAAAGTATTACGCTCTACGTCTACATACTAACAACAAAAGTAAATGTGCAAATAAAATAAAAGTCTATGATAATTCAGAAGCGAACTTACATGAAGCATCGGCGGATGTCGTACATCGGTTATACGCGTAGGCATGAAAAGACGGTCAAAGAAAATACCTTAAAACTGAGAATTGAGCGCAAGAAACGTAAAACAAATCTATTTACCCAATTCAAAGCAAGTCAAATTAATTTTATACTTGACAAAATTGAAAGCGAGACAAGAGAAAATGAAATTATAACAAGCGTATGGGTAAATGCGTAGAAATGATAATTTTTCATCGCCGATTATAAATTGGGATTATTAAGAAGATGGCGTTATTAAGATGATTTATAAATCTCGTTCGTCATAAGTAAGTGGAGAAGAGAAGATAATTTTGAGAGGGGCCCGATAGAACATGATATTGATGTCGTTAATTATACTAACGGGGTTCTAAATTCGCGAGAAACTTTACACTTTTAATTTACAAAGAAGAAAGCTTTTCGTTCGTTTTCTATCATTTCGGTTAATACAGACTAACTTAGTGAGATAATAAAATAAGAATTGCAACAATTTAACAACAAAGATGAGACGCTTGCAGAGTTCGACTTTTTTCGTCAATGTCACTTGCCACGTTTTCACCCACGTTCTCTTGCCGTTATGTCCGTCGTGTTGTATATTTTTGTTAAACCAAATGTAAGCTGTTTTTTTTTTAATAATAAACGTTAAAAAAAGGTAGTGAAACTGAACGCGATCAAAACATCTAGAAATTGCGTTCAAGATCTGTCAATGCCATCATTACTGTGAAATATTGACAGTGGCAGTTAAACGCGGCTTAGATGATTCAATCAGCCGCATACAGTTTCATAGGTGGAATTCGCCCTTAGTTAAAAGACCCTATGATCAATTAACAATCCAATGCTTATGAACAACCCCAAGATTACCCTTGTCAAAAACTTCACTTAGAAACTGTGAGTTGCGGCACAACCCCAGTTCGTTATACAATACAATACAAACTGTGTTTCACTCGAAGTACACACACTCTCCTACTACTAAATGCCTGTACATACCAGTTTCTCCTGTCGTTATGACTGCTGGAGCTGAAGGTGGACCTCTGCCGATGTTGTTGACCGCTATGACGTACATCTCATACTCAGTGTAAGGTGACAGGTTGGTTACCGAGTAGTACTGTGTGATCACTCCTGAGATCTCGCTGAAAGCCTGTCGAAGAAAGTTGGTAGTTGAAAAAAAGTTAGTGCAAATTATTAATACTCGTTTAAAGATGATGATGATAGGAAAAATCAAGATTTACGAAGATTAGATTTATGAAGACTTAAATCATACAGAAAGAAAGACGTAAGCGGAAGGTCAGTTCTTTCTGTTTATGGCAATAAAGATCAGTCTTTAGAAAATGACTCCAGCTCATCCCATTACCCTTCCTGTGCCTGTCGTGATGTCTCTTGGCATGCGAAATCTCGAATTTTTAGAAAAAAAAACACATTTACTTACTTTAATAATTTTAATTTAATAATGGCACGATAACTACACACGGACGATTTATTTCTCTGCATATAGAATAAAATATTGAATACTGTTTTTCGTTCATCCGTACTCAATCAGTATAGTATGCAGTATCCCATTGTTTTCTGGGAAAGCAGGTTAACTTGGTCTCGATTTCCAGTAATTAAATAAAACCAGCCTGGCATATCCATCATTAATGTACTGAAATGTAATTAAGTATGGAAATGCGACGTTACAATAAACACGACGTTATAATACCTACTACATATTTTCAACCCTACCGATGCTTGTGTCAAATGACATAAACATTTTGATGTTGTCCAACTTATGTCATATTTGACGTCTTACCTGATTGGCGTATTTCGGCTTGTACTGAATGACGTAGTACTGCGGTTCTTCCGGGCCGTTATAGGTCCATGTGAGACGGACTGTTGTCGCCGTCACTTCTGAAGAACGGACCTCTGAAGGCGGGCCCGGTAGTGCTAGCAAAATAAATAATTATTAGAACATTTCATACAAAAATTTACGAATAGATTTTCACAAACTGTCTCAGTGAATTTAGCACGTGATTCTATACCCCCAGAGCAGACATTTTTCGTCTAGTGTACTTATAAAAGTGCAATACCAACGCGAAATGATTTAAAGATCTGATTATAACTATATAGCAGGAAAAGAAGAGTAAGTGGAGTGGAAGAAGATGTTGGTTGCGGAAGACTGGCGCTGGCTACCACGACTGCTGGCTAAAAAAATCTGATAGGCAATAGCTGCTCAAAATGTACTAGATTTTCGAGTACTTGCACCAAGTTATGCTATGCCGTGATTGGTTGGCAGGAGACATCTAAAGTTCTCGCAGAATTTATGTCAATCGTGACTTAGAATTCTAGTACACTTGTTTTAACGATCAATAACAATGCTGATATCGTCTCAAAGCTTTATACCGAAGAAATTAACGTCAACAGCGTTAATACCAAGCCATAAACAAACAAAGCCTGTATTGTACGCCATCACACATCACAATACATAACACACAACAATAATTATGTTTAACGTTTAAACATTCATAAACAGTAATTGTCACGTTAATAGTGGATCCAAATTAATTGATGTTTAATTGTTTCGCTTTAATACCCTTAAATATTAATGCATTGCGGCATACAGTGACTATCCTGATCTATAATTATTATTTTAATTCAGGTCGACGCTCGGATAGGACACTCGATTTAATTGTTATGTTGACATTTAATCTGATAATTTTTAAATGGAAATAATCAAAGTTAATGTTCGTCAATACTTTAGGACTATTCAAAACTAAAGACGTTTTATGTCACCCGCAGCGTTCAAAAGGTTATGGGGTCCATTTAATTTTCTTTTAAAATAACGTATTCTTTCACAACGTATTCTTTGACAAGTGACAATGGCTTAGCGTTTCGAATTCCTACAGAATTGTCATTTTTGTTCGGTACGTAGCAAGATGTGTCTATATGATCTAATATATTTTTGACATTCCATAATTCCATTCGCTGTTATAATGTCACTTTGTCTATGCCGTATAAGGTTTCATTTTTCTGTTTCATTTAGTACAGACGCCAGCACATCAAGCTACTACAATCTGTCAAATTTATTTAATAGATTTTCAACTTTATCACTAAAACATTAGGGTCAAGTTTCATTTGGAAAATTTGACAGTTTCGGGTAGCTTGATGTGCTGGGGTCTGTACATTGTAAGGCCACTTTAAAATTCCCAGAAAAACTCATTAGTGAGTGAGCCAGCCATAATAGTTTATTTTGGCTAATATTTACCGACGTATTGTGTCCAGTCGACCCGTCAACAATAAAAATGTATCAATAATTGAAAATTTCACACCATAATAACTTGTTTATCATTGCTAAAATGTCATCATCATCATTTCAGCCGAATGACGTCTACTGCTGGACATAGGACTCCCCCAAGTGTCGCCACATTGACCGGTCCCGTGCGTCTTGCATCCAGCGGATCCCTGCAACCTTTACCAGGTCATCCGTCCACCTAGTGGGAGGCCTTCCAACGCAACGTCTTCCAGTTCGCGGTCGCCACTCCAGAACTTTCCGGCCTCATCGGCCATCCGTTCTGCGAGCAATGTGCCCTGCCCACTGCCACTTAAGTTTGGCTATTCTTCGGGCTACGTCGGTAACCTTGGTTCTCTTACGGATTTCCTCATTTCTGATTTGATCACGCAAGGAAACTCCGAGCATAGCCCTCTCCATTGAAAATGTATCTGCACTCAAAGAATGACTAGGAGATGTTCTGAGATATTTTTTTTACTTTAACTTTTCAAATCTTTTAATCTGAATTTTTCAAAAGGTGAGATGTGAAACGAAGAGGAAGATTTCTAAAAAAATCCTCTCCGCACTGCTGAAGTATTCCATTCAAATGTACAGTCTCCGCATTACCTATTTACTCTTTTCTCACCAGTTCTTCTTTGTCAGTTCTCTTCCTCATGTTATCATGTTTGCGGTTAGAGTTCTAGAACTACACGAACAAAAACAACAAGCTGCGTACGATAAAACCGTCCATCAACCGAAAGTTAACGAACACTAAACGCATCAAACATCCTAATCCTTCTAAAATTAAATTGAGAAAACGTTGCTTCGAGTAACAATAATTAATCATTAATCAAGCTGACATTCGTTTGTCTCCCGGGCTCGCTCAACTTTTCAACCCTTTCAATTATGAATTATAACACTAATTCATAATGGATGTCTTCTCGCCTTGCCGCAATTTATCAAATTGATTTTCGTAAATCCCTCTTTCCACCGGCAAAGTTATTACCATAAATTTGCAACAGTTATCCGAAGAAATTATGAGTGTAATTTGATTGAGTCACTCATCTACTCGACTCGTAGTCGGGAGAAATTGTTCGGATTAATTTAGAGCATACTAGGGTTAAGTTGTGATCGGGTTTAAAAAGTTACCAGGAAAATAGAGTGGAGGGATTGATCAGTGCCATGTGTATCGAAAGTTGATTTGAATTTTCAAAAATAGAACGCAGTGTTTCATTTGAATGTTGTTTTGAGTTTCGTAGTAGTGATGTTAATAGCATGTGATTTGTTTTATAACAACATTTTATTCCAAGTATTACTGATTTAGATTTCGTAATAAATTCGGTCTCAAATGATCGATTGGAATTTTCAGGAAAATTAACTGGTATGCAGATTTATATCCAATCATTACAAACAGTCGAATAAAATGCAAATTGATGTTGTCACGTTGACATCCTTTGACAGTCGTCAAATGATGTACTACTGTCAAAGCATGACAGATTTGATTTGAATTGACGGATAATTCAAGTCAATATACTAAGCAATTTTTTTCTGCCGTAACTTAGCCATTCGTATTGGAGTTCCACAGATAAAATATGCAAACCTAGATTTTGACTACCTCCTCTTAAAGTGACATGGTACTCAAACAAAAACTAAACTTGTAGAAAACATCTTCAAATAATGAAAATGTCATCGTATAAAGTAGTACTTACACTGCACTTTGACCTCCGCCACAGCTTCAATGACACCAAGAACACTAGCGGCCTCACACGTGTAGTTTGCAGACTCCCTGATATCTTCCAACTTGAGGGTGTTTAGGCCTAGAGGTGGGTTGTCTTCTGGTGTCAGCCATTTTGTTAAACCTGATAGGGACAAAAAGTATGTTTAATGGGTAGAACCTTAAGGGAGTAACCCCAATTATCCACGCAGAACCGGCTTGAGTTGGTTAGAGAAGTCATTCGCTTTGCTTTGGTGAAAAACGCGAGGAATGATTTATTTTTCTAAGTGGCTCTAGATGGTGTCACGTCGATAGTTGAGGTCACTTTCTAAAATAAATAGTAGGTATGATTTAGAGATACAGTACCTTTCCAGCCTGTTTCTCATACCTCTATAATCACATACCTTTAAGAGAGAAGGGCCAGGTCAGCCCGCGAAATTCAAATTTTCTTACGGTTTTTACAATTTGTCGGTCAGCGTCAGGTTGTAAGTTGAACAAAATATGATTCGTGACCGTAGAACGTATGTATTTACAAAAATTTAAATCATTAAAATTGTCAATAGAACCCTCTAAGTTCATTTAATGTCATTGAATAACTTTTTTATGAAATAGGAGCTAGTTAATTATCGCACTCTGCCATAAATATCCAGAAATGTTGATCACATACCTTTCCTCCACTTCACAGTGGGCATGGGCGATCCGAAGGCCACACACTTGAGTGTCAGGTTCCCGCCCAGCATCACCTCTGACTTCGGGGGCGGCGGTATCGAGAACTGCGGGGCTACACGTCTCACTGTGGACAAGAAGACGTTCGTGTTAAAATCGCCATTGTGCAGTAAGAGAACTGGATTGTTTAGCAAAAATATGCTTTCAATTTATTTATCACAATGTTACAAGGATGTCTTGAATACCGTGGTAGGGAAGGGTTGGTAAAAAATGTGGCATACGCCAAATAAACAAACCTTCTTTCTTTAAACTGTTGGAAAAACAAGATGGCGGTCCTGATCATTTAATTCACACTCACACACACACGCACACATAGACACAAACACACACGCAAACACTGCCAAACTCAATACGGGATTCTTTAAACGCTTTTAATTTATTTTTTGTTATATAAGATTTTAAACTTTCATGGTCACTAAAATTATTATAACTAGAAGACGGGATATTTACCATGTTTATTGTTTTCTTTGAGAAAGAGGGTAGACCGATTTGTCTGCTCATAAACACCCACCCGCAATAACTTCAGTTTATCCGTGATCATGGTGCTTGCAACAACGCCGAAATATCGGGAACTCAAAGAAAACAATAAACATGGTAAATATCCCGTCTTCTAGTTATAATTATTTTTTGTTGTTACTATAGTTTAATTTTGTAATCTTATTGCATAAGATTATGTAATATCTCCTCCTGGGAGAGGGCACTGGCTCCTGTAACACAGGTCTATCACCCAGCACAGGAGTCAGGGACTTCACACAATGTTCTTACCACTTTCTTGTGTAATAAAGATTATTGATTTTGATTAATCACTTCCCAGATAGTTACACCTAGACATTCAACCTCCTTTGTTATTCACAAAGCTTTTGACACGTCAAAATATATCACAACTACACGAATTAACATCCCTAATACACGTCCGTTATCTAAACTACCTCGTGAACCCCTCACTCCTCCATTACCCCTCCACTAACTCCTTCCCACTTCTGACGTATTATGTCAGAAGTGGGAAGGAGTTATGTGCGTAACAATTGTACTACTTCAGACGACCAATGGGCGTCACTAACGGTGCTCATTAACATTGAGTATTATGGAGGTGTTACTGAGGGGGGCGGGGCAGTAAGGTCCGTTCATATTGGTGTTAAGTTCTGGTAAAGAGGAAATATTGATGTAGTGATTCGCTTTACTGCTTTCGCTTTTTGATTGAGACTGTATCGTTGGTCTAGTGGTCGTGACTGCTGAGGATTAGGTCCTGGGTTCGGTTCCCAGGGCTTTTCCATCAGGAATTTCTCAGTAGCAGCCACGGATGGTCGATGCCAATAGGCTCGTTCCCTATTACATGAAACTTAAACATAATTGGTGGCGAAATATGGGTGTACCTACTATTAGCTACACCTCTGGCTATTGTCAGATGTCTGTCATATTTTCCAATTAATGGTTTTTTTAATTGTCTGGGGAGTAACAAGTGGTAGTGGAAGTGGGAGTGAGCGGGATCATCATAGACTGATTTACAATTTTTGCTACGCGATGCGGCCCGCCCAAATCAGCCTCAGCCTTAAAGACTATAATGGCCAGATCACATTCCGTCTCTAAAATGTAGAAAACCAAATTTCAGACCATCTGAGCCGAAAAATAGTTGCCATCAGTCTTTTCACAACCATATTTAGATCACCATTCAACCCATACAAAACAGAAGTTAAAACATCCCATTTTCACAACTCCACAAATAACAGAAACGATTTACCCAAACATTTGCTCGTTGACTCTGTGTCGTTGGCTGTAATAAAGCTCAGTGGCGTGAATCAGGTTAACGATACAATCGTATGCGTTGACTAGCTAGTATTAGTAAGGTATTGCGGCTCCCGACCCGAATCATTACGCCTGACGCCGATTAGAGCCCGCAATGGAAAGGTAATTGACTGTAATTGTCGCTAAGAGAGCTCGTTCAAGGGTTTTCGTTGTTTGTTAGTAGGTCTTTACCTATTTGTTACCTACCTAGGTTAGTGTTTCGTTCTCTGTTTAATAGTAAAAGAAGGAAAGAGACACACAGCGAAAGGATGTAAATTAAAATCGGATATAATGTTATCGTATCTACCTACTTTTAAACGTTATTATCAATATTAAATAAATAATTTCTATGTAATTGTTAAAGTATGTTTATACGCGAATGAAAATATGTACAGTCAAGAAATCGAAAATGTTTACTTTCAGGTTAATTTCTAAGTGCAATTTGACGAATTTTCAACATATTGAATGACAATGACAGTTCGAAAAGGTGACATGCGCCCGGTGACATACGAAAATAATTTTTTAAACTTACTTCTCATATTCACTACGTGACCGTATCCATCCTTTCGAAGTCACACAAATGGTATTTACCATGCATAATCATTAAGCAGTTTATAAAGTTCGCAATTTTGTGATACAGACCTCTTCTCCTGTGGTAGAGAGTGAACTACATATAAATCTACCACGCGAGCCCAATGTAGGTTGGTAGATGTCACATGTCTTCGAATTTTTGGTACTAACACTCGAATCTATAGTCAAGTAATCTTCTTTATCGTGTGGTTAGTTCCTAACCTGGTGCCAGAGTTTTTATGCCGCCCATGGGCCTCTGACTTGGCTTTACATGCCGTCGAGAAATAAAAATTAAAGTCAAAAAGCCGCCGCCGCTGCCGTTAAAGTAATTACTTGACTTTAAGTAATTATTTATGCAAGCATTTTTATGCAATAGACTAGAATTTGAACGAAGTAAGAACCGTCAAAGAATAGAATGGAATAATTTATTTGTGTAAAAACATGGTACATTAAGGTCTTATAAATAGGTTTGTGAACTTACATGTTTCGCCATAAAATGGCATACAAATTTTTGAACATCTTAAACATAGAATTTTATTATAACAACAATTATTAGTGTATATATTTATATTTTTATATGTCTAGTTAATAAAAATAACAATAATAGACTCATTTAATAAAAGAAAAATTAAATCAACTTAACGAACTCTATTGAATCTATCGGATATTTTTTTTTATCAAGAAATTCTTTCAAACTATAAAAACAATTGTCAACAAGCCATTTATGCAATTTGGATTTAAAATATTTTGAAGGGAGTTCTCTTAACTCTTTTGGTATGTTGTTAAAAATTTTTATTGCAGTGATTAAACTATTTTTTTGACATAATGTGCTTTGATGTGAAGGTATTCGCAATCTTGTGGGGTCTCGACGAGTGTATTTCGAATGCAGGTCACATGCTATAAAAATTTAGAGTGTTCCTTCACAAATATACCAGCCTGCATTATGAAAAGACCTGTTAAGGTTAATAGTTTTAATTTTTTAAACAGTGGTCTACAGGATGTTAATGGGCTGATACCACAAATTGCTCTTAGACAAAGACAGCAAAGCTTAGAATTATAACTTTGGACAGTTCTAACTTCGAGCAATTACTAAACTACAGAATAAAAAGCTCATCATAAGTAATTACTTTTACTCAAGAAATCACTTTGACTTGTTTACAGATACGGGTGGTAAGACACGCCGGTTTCCTCACGATGTTTTCCTTTCACCGTGTTGCCTGCATCAGCATCCATTCATTCACCAGGTCCTTCACCAACCATAACCAGGTATACCCTTACCCACTTGAGCCCTATCTCTATTAATTATCTACTCGTCTCTCCACTATCGTAAGCCGTGCATTTTTAAAAGGCGCGCCATGAAAGGGCCCTTACCTGAACAAGCTCGTGATCTAATGAGTGGGAAAAAGATTATTTATTTAGCACCAGACCTTGCCTTCTTGTGCGATGATACGGAAAATATATTGTACCTAGTTTACGTTTTGTTGAACTTAACATGTCATCATCTGCCTTGCCTTTTCCTATGGTCGGCTTTTAATCAAACACCGCCGGCAACACTCGTACCAACGGTGGTCGGTTAATTTCGTGAGGCGTCCACACGTTGGCTATTATACCAGTCCTGTCCCGTCAAAGCCAACGTGAAAATGTCCGATAAAGAAATCGAAATTGATGCTCCATATTATCCCTGCCAGGGCTGCGGGACTGTTCGAAAGAGATACCGTGGCCCTGGAACACAAAGGGCCAAGAAGAAACATGGATGGGTTTTAGTCAGTACACTTGTACTGACTAAAACCCATCCATGTTTCTTCTTGGATGGGTTTTAGTCAGTACAAGTGTACTGACTAAAACCCATCAAATCAACCCTGACACTCCCGTCCACCCCGCCCAGAGTGGGAGGGGGGGGGGGGGGTCATTTGATGATTTCCCATTAGGAAAAAAAAAAATGCTCCATATTATTGGATGTGCCTGTTAAACTTCTAAAAATTCGATTACTTTTTCATTTGTCCATACGGGGGGCGATTTTGAGAATGAGGATGACATTCTCGCTTATCGCTCGCTTTCGATGAGTGTTGCAACAGGACTCAGGACTGAGCAAAGCGCCAACATGTGGACGGAACGCGAACGTTGACGCAGATTCCTTTAATAAAACCTACACGCCTCGGCCAACTCTCAACGCTCGTCCCAACGTTGGTGCCAATGTTATTTTCTAGATCCACACGTTGGACGAGTGGCTTTGGTAAGAACGTTGGGGCCAACGTGTGGAGCCGGCCTAACCAGATGAAGCTGAGTACCAGTATTTTACATGGAGCGACTGCCTATCAGAACTTCAAAACTAAGTTACTGGGTAATACTCCTTGGTAAGGTTGTCAGACTTTCGGGCCAATGACTACCTGTAGCGACTGTCAAAGATCTACAAATGCAACGTGCTTTCCGAGGCATGGAGGGAACTCGGTATGTAATGGATAGTCACCAATCCACGGGTCGATCTCGGCACCCGACCCGTAGGGCTTAAATGCGAATCTTTTATTTAGTCCTTTAGCTTAAAGTAGTATTAAAATAAATGGAGTTTTGCTCGTGTTTCTTCTTATTATTTTATCCTTTACTTTGATCTGAAATATGTTAAGGTAGTATCTACCTAAAGATTTCAGATCAAACTAATCTTTTCCACGTGTAATGGATATCTTTTTTCCGAGATTTAAAGCCTGTGATCATTAACAGTACTTTGTTTATCATTTATCTTTATCTATACATCTATTCAAATAAATAACATGAAGTGTCTGTTTGTAATATTAAAATAACAGCTTTTTACTGAATGCATATGAAAATATATACGGCACTTACAACAAAACACATTTTTTTAAATTTTTGTTTGTCTGTCTGTTTGCTCCGGCTAATCTCCGGAACGGCTTTGACCGATTTTGACGGGACTTTACTGGCAGATAACTGATGTTACAAAGTCTAACATATGCTACTTTTATTTTAGAAAAATCTTTAGGGTTCCGTTCAAAAAAATTAAAACTCATGAAATTGGTAACAATATTCGATTCAAAAAGGGACGTAACATATTTTTTTAATAATTCCACGCGAACGAAGGTCGCGGGTAACAGCTAGTAGTAATTAAAATAGCTTAAAACAAAAAATATGAACACCACAAAATGATTCTATGACATTACGCTTGCTTTCTCCAAAGGGTTAGGCAGAGGTATACTAACATATCGCCAGTAATATTTAAGTCCCATGTTATATGGGGCAAGCCTATTGCCATCAACCGGGCACAAATCCAGATTCCGTGGATGCTACTGAGAATGATGGAAAAACCCACTAATACTTTATCCTGGAGATCTATTCTATCATTTATCCTGGAAATCTATTCTATCCTTTATGCTGGAAATCTATTCCAGCCTTTATGCTGGAAATCGAACCCAGTACCGCATGTTCAGCAGTCCCATTTGTGACCACTAGAGCAACGTGGCAGTCATCTAATATTGTAATAAAATACAGCGCGAGAAACAACAATTCGTCGTAGAAAAACAGGAGTCCATGTTAATCAAGCTAATTAACGTCAAAAGAGTTATTTTATTGTCCGCCATTGCATTTTGTACGAGAATGGTTGCAAGCAGGTTTCATTCAGTTCACATTTACAGATTTAATTAAAGTTCTGTTTTCATATTGTATTTGTTCTATACTAAAATAAGTTACTTATTACCATTTATTTCAGATTCGCGTATTAATACCTATTGTTCTCGTAATATAAATGAATATTTTTATTTCATGTTTGTATTATTAGGCGCCATTTTGGAATTAACAGTGCTAATTTGAGTTCTTTTAGTTAATGTTCCTGAGACAGTGGCCACCATAATGTAAAGAGAATTTAAAATCATCGTGATTTTATTTTTGTGAGTGGCAGAAACTCAACAGAAACCAACTAAAATAAAGATTTCGACAGTGAGTCAGTCGGACAGAACGTAACTGTGAAAGAACACTAGAATGTTTTTTTTCGTTTTAAACTACAATCTTTGAGGTCGGCTTCCAGTCTAACCAGATGCAGCTGAATACCAGTATTTTACATGGAGTGACTGCCTGTCTGACCAGCACGTCTACCTCCTGGGGCTGGTACCTACTGGGTAATACGATACCCCTTGGTTAAAGTGGTTGTCAGACTTTCGGGCCACTGACTATCTGTAAAAACTGACAGCCGGGACTAGCTTAACGTGCTTTCCGAGCACGGAGGAAACTTGGTATGTGGTTGGTGGTCACCCATCAACGAAGATCGAAGATCGACCCGAGCGGCTGTTATTATATTGCCATGAGGACCATGCTTAATATTTATGGCCATGTTCATAATAATCTCAAATTAATAAGGTAATGCTGAAAGTTGTAGAAGAAATCTTATTTTGTTATAATAATCAAGACACCCAACAATAAAAATAACAGTAGTCGGGGTTCAGGCACTTCCGTCATCCACCATTGGCACTATGATGAATGACGCATCGTTCCGCGTCGCTATGAGTCTACGCTTAGGCGCACCTTGTGTTGCCCCGCATCGGTGTTACTGCGGTGAAGCTGTCGACAGCCTCGGACACCACGGCCTGTCCTGCTACAGGAGCGCAGGTCGCCTTATGACGACATTGTTCGTCGAGCCCTTGCCAGCGCCGGCGTACTAGCGGTTTTAGAACCAAACGGCTTGGTACGTGACGATGGCAAGAGACCAGACGGCATGACGTTGGTGCCTTGGAAGGTGGGTAGGCCTTTGGTGTGGGACGCAACCTGTGTCGACACTCTTGCGCCATCTCACCTTGCAAGCACTGCTGTGCAGGCGCTGCTGCTGCGGCTTCTTGAGATCCTCAAGCGGCGCAAATACTGTAACCTTATTGGTAACTACAGTGTTGAGCCGTTTGGGGTCGAAACGCTCGGGTCATGGGGCCCGAGTGCGCGTCTCCTTTTTAAGGAAATCTCTCGCCGACTGGTCGACACTTCCCGTGACTAGAGGGCTAGCTCTTTCTTTGACCAAAGAATTAGCATTGCCATTCAGCGTGGCAATGCTGCCAGTCTTCTGGGCACGTTTCCAGATGACAGCAATGCGGAGGAGTACTTTGACGCCTAAGTGTACTATTGTCGTCGTTGTTTAGATGTTTATATTTACTTACTTTTAGTCTTATTTTTATCACTAGTTTAGTTCTATTTGTAGTGTGTATATAATGTAAATAAAATTGATTAAAAAGATAATATAAGAGACAAATTATTAAATCAAGACACATTGAGTTTAATAAATACTTTTTTTTAATAATGCAATTAGTCGTATCGCTAATAATCCCTTCATTGCAAGTTCTCTATTCCGAATCAACCAATATGTAAGCCTAGTTCACGTAAACAAGTCAACAGCTCTAGGTGGGTATCTACGGTAAGGACGTTTTCATCAGGCCAATTTGTGCCGAACGGCTATCAATTAACGGACTATGTCTAACCTACTCTGTATGTTATCTGGTACCCTTATGAAACCCGTCATCACTGGTTTTTCTATATATTCTAAGTAGCTGATACCTTTAACTGCGCGATTTAGAATGTTGATGTTCGTTCTTAATTTGCGTCATAGATGGCGCTGTAGTACTTTTGGTACTATGTAGCTTTGGTACTTTTTGAAGTGCCGCTACAAGTTGTAATACAAAATAATTATGATACTTTTTATCCGGCTACATTTTGTCGTTTTCTTAGGTTACGACAACATAAATAATATCGAATAGTCCGCGAAACATTTACTGTTGGACTCAGCTTATAGTGTCAAAGTTGCCAAGGGGCATTAACTTAAACGCGGATGAAATTCTAAGTGGCGCAGGTGTATAAATTAAGTGCTTATAATTTTCTTGCCCTAGTTGTAAATTCGGTTGGCGTAAATATATTTGAATAGTCGCTAGTTCCACCAGATAAATACCTTACTTTGTGGTTGACTAGAAAATGCTTATGACATTAAGTCCGCCTCTGTACATTTGTGTGTTCAAAAAAATAAGTTTGTTCTTTTGAAGTTTTCCTTTTAACATGACGTATTAATAATTAATTATAAACAGTTTATTCATAAACGATGAGACATTTAAACATCGAAAAATGAATTATTGGGCTAGATACAGAAAGCGGTACTCCTGGACACGACTGACGGTTCCTCTCTCTGGAGCCCTGACCGACGGTACCTTAGATCCTGTTTCCGAGGTTACTTTTTTTAAATGTTTTTTTTTTTTTTTATTGTATTTTAATGGAATATTTACAAATATACAAAATATGTTTAGAACTAAGTGAAGGAGATAATATGACACTATATCACTAGACTTGTTAAATACCATATCTAACTCTAAACCATACCACCAAATGGAACACGACTAAGAAAACTACACACTGTGTGTGTGTACTATAGAATACCACTATACTATTCTACCCTAATTAAAAAGACAACACAGGTTAAACGCTAGCAATTTTCTTATCCTCAAGCAAAATGAAGAAAAAACACGTTCATTGCTACTTGTAAGGAATGTGTAGTACAAAAAAAAGAGACTAACTTGGACTAAGAACAGTCTGTGGTGCTTGGCTTGGTTTAATTAAGGTGAGACGTGAGGGGGAGGGGGGACAGCTGGGGCACGATCTGTGGTGGCCATTCCTCACTGACACCAATGTTTGAAGATTGGAACGAGACAGGAGTTATAAGCGGCCAGTGACATGAAAAACGGTCGTTTTAAAACCCTTGTGGTTCTAATTTTAAACATCAGTTGTATTGAAAAAAAAAAAACAAATGATAGGTACGAAGAAGAACTTCACATGAAAAAAAACAAAAAAGAAAGGATTAAAAATATTTATTTCAATTACAATGGGCATTTCGATACATATTATTGGAGGTCACCACTGGGTAGGAGGGAAAAGGTAATTTTGTCCACAATGAAGATGTTTTAACATGATTATCTGCCGAGCTTTTTCCAACAATGTTGGGGTCAGCTACCAGTCAAACTGGATGCTGCTTAATGCCAGTATTTACATGGAAATGAAGATGCTTCATATAGTTTCGATATAATATAGGGTGGGTTTCATCCTGTATACAACACAATCATGGACTCATCATACAATCAGCCTTAAATATAATATTGATGATCGCTTACTAGTTCAGAATGCTGACTTGCTATGAGGAGAAACATCCAGAGAAATCCAAAACTTTAATGATCTAAAATATAATCGCCAACATGCAGTCAAGAGTAATTACCCCCTTCTCTCATAAGTAGCGGCTTTTGTCTTACAATGCAACGAAAACAAGCAATTATAACGCAAGTACTACAATTTTCCACTACGTTAAATGAATACCCGCTGTTTCTTACCAATTAGGCCGTCTACCCTCATTCCTGCTTGGGAAATTATTATTCTTTTATTCAAAACGCTACCGGAACGCTACTTTGTTTTCACGATTAATTAAAATTAGTTGGAGCGAGTATAGACACCGTCCTTTGCTTTTTTAGGATGAGCATGAAATAACGTTGTGAGCATTTCACATCACTTATCTGGTTCACGTTAATTTGCGAATATTTTGAGGGTCGTAATGTTAGTTTTGGGGTTTAGTTTTGCATGTGAGTGGGAGGTGCGAATTTTGGTTAAGGTTTAGCTGTGGGTGTTAAAGTGAAGGTAGTTACGGTTGTGTTGAACCCATTGTAACTTGGAGATCTTTAAAACAAGATTTTATCTCTTTTATTTATATTTCAGACAGATACCTTAAAGACGAGTAATAGACAAGTATGGAAGAAGAAGACATGCTGCGCCGACCCCAAATAAATTGCGATAAGAGAATAATGACCATAACACACTAAAAAGTCACGAGACCAAACATGTCCGCCCTCATCAAAATATCGAACGATAATAACAATACGTTATCCGAAACGTACAGCTGTGGCGCAAATCGGAACTAAAGTCGCCATCTTGTTTTTTCAAAACAATTCTAGAAATGTTTACAGTGCTGCATGGCTCCTGTGTGGCATTTGACTGACATTGAAAAGATGGCGTTGTTGGTATAAATGTTTAAAGTTGCCTGTGGAAATTGTACTGAAAAAACATGATGGCGATGGCGGTGGCGTTAGTCCCGAAAAAGCTCTCGCGCCAAAATAAACAAGTAGCACTAAACCAACAGCGGGCTCTTTCATCATTCGAGTGCCAAAATATCTGTGTACCACACCAGCCTTCCCACGATTCCTTATTTAATACCTGTGACAGCTGGGCTACTTCATAAACTTGCGGATGTCAGCTAAACCATGAATAAGTTCTGTTTTATGCCTACAACCTTATTAGTGTGGCCAGATTGGAGGTAAGGATCGGACTGGCCGGTAGTACAGTTATTTGACCTTTGGCGTAAACCTTATGGCAACGAGAATAAAGTTTACTATGGTACAAAATCTGTGGTAAAATATCTGCTAAAGGGTGGTAATATGTCTCTCTTTATGCCTTTCATTTCGGCCTCAGATTTCGACGTCTTGGCGTTATTACTAAGGCTTTGGTAGCGTGTCTAGGTTATTGGGTGAGTAGATGCTAGGATCAGAAATGTGTGGAATTGGTATTTTGTCTGGTTTTTTTATGATTTCTGTGACAGTATTACGTATAGAAGAGCAGCGGTGGCCCAGTGGTGGAGACCCCGACTTACGAGGAGTAAGTCGTGGGTTCGAACCCAGCCAGGCGCATTACTTTGTGTAAGTTATTTCATCACCACTGTTCTCAAAACGGTCAAGGAAAACATCGTTAGGAAACCGGCATGTCCTAAAACCAAAAATTCGAAGACATGTGACATCTACCAACCCGCACTGGGCCCGCTTGGTGGATTATAGCCCATTCTCTCTTATAGAGAGGAGGCCTGCGTCCCAGCAGTGGGAACATTAGCCTGATTATGCTATGCTATTACGTATAGTGCGCATAGCACTCTTCGTAATTGCTTTACCGCAGGTTGCATTTATAGTAGCAGGTCTTAAAACGAAAATGTCGATTGGTGTAATAGACCAAGAAAAGTTTCAGTTTTAGTATAATTTCGAAGTATTTACGAGTGCTTTGTTAAGTGGTCGACTGTCTATCTGCTTCAACGTATTATTAAAATGTGAGAAATAAAATGTGACAAGGGCAGGAAGATGATGCGAAAGTTAAGCTGTCTGTTAGCGTCACGTCTTAACGGCTGAACGGACTTCGATGGAATTTGGAGCAGGGTTAGCCCATGCCCTGACCCTTATGCTCTAAGTAATACGGTTGAAAAGTGGTCGACCCTCAGTGAATTCGGTAGTACTTTCCCGTGATATGATATTCGACTGCCGCGAAATCATACTGAAATGCATTAATATTTTTATATCAAATTCCTATCAAAACCCACCATAGCTAGAACAATGACCCAACGTCAGTCAATTCAATGTTTTTTTTAGAACAAAAAATAGATCTGTGCGCAAATAAACGAGACGGGATAAAACGGAACCGGAATGGAAAATAAAAATGTAATTGAGTGACAGGAGGGCAGGTGGCCGCTACACAAGGAGGTTGCGTGAAAAGGAACGTTATTCCTCTTTGTATATACAGCAAAATATATCCCTTTGATTGAGCCCTTTTCCTGATTACGGTAAAGGTCAGATTAGTATCAGAACGGGGATACTACTTAGTATAATACAATATTGAAAAGGGTCAGACTGGCCCTCTGGTCAGACTGGTAATGTTATCTGACCGGCCACTGGGCCACAAACGTGTTAAATATTCTCATTGCTGGGTTACAATCCCCCCCTTTGTGCTGAGAGTGGACCGTAATTCTGTGTGGGTTCAGTGCGGGTAGAACTTTGAAGGATGTCACATCGCGGAAGTTTCCACTGGGCCACCAAACAATAAACAAATTCTTTATCGTCATTCCCCAGCCCTTATCCCATTTTATTTGGGGTCAGCGGGCGGAAGTCTTCTTTTTCCATACTTCTCTGTTACTTGTCATCTCATCAGATACCACTTTCTTTCTTTTTTTTCCTTTCTTCACAAAGTCCATCCATCGTTTTTTTTTTGGTTTTCCTCTAATCTTACACCCACAAGTGACAAACAAATCATTCCCCCACAAGATAAGTATACTTAATTTAGGTAACCTTAACCAATTCAACTAAATCCCATAATTCCTATTTTTCCCGTGTTCTACCGGATGACATTGACAGAGGTTGTGTACCAATCATGTTAAAAATAACGCCTTTTTGCTCAAAGAGCCTCCCCACACGGGTCATTTTGATGGTAAGCTGTGTGAACGGGTAATCTCTTTCGAAATACTTCTATTTATAAATTGAGTATCAGTGTTTGTGTAGGAATGAAATGGCAAGAGAAACTGACTGAATACTGCAGTGTGTCACACAAAGTGAACTGGAGAGCATCTGCCTTGCCTTTTCCTAACTATGTTGGAATCGGCTTCTTTTTTATCGAATTCGGATTATAGATTTACATTTATACACCCCACATTATAACTCTTCCTTTATTAATGTAAAATCGATGGCTCAGCTCATCAGTGTTCAAGATGACAGTTGATAGTTAAGCGACGGTACTTGATCACCCATCGCTAGTTCGTCTGTAATTTTGAAGATAGTTCCAGTCGACTGCTGAATCGATAGTCGAAAGATTGATCGGCGTTTAAGAGTGTGATTCATTTGATGAGCGGTAGCGGGAGGAATAAAATTATTGATTTATTTAGAATGTTTGAGAAATATAAAGGAGTTATATGGCAGTTTGGCAGTTGTTTTCAAGAATTTGATCTAATGATAAAATTGTCTTTCAAAAACTGTGTTACTAGTTTTTGGATAAGATTTTTTTGAGAATCTACTAAAATACATTATTTTATTCGGTTTAAATGTTTTGAGTATTTTTAAAGAATGTACATTATCCAGTTTGCTAGGTTGTGGAGGTTAAACAGGCAGTCGCTCCATGTAAAATACTAATATTTAGCTCCTTCTGGGTAGACTGGAAGCCGACCCCAACATAGTTGGGAAAAGATTTTAAACTTTCATGGTCACTAAAATTATTATAACTAGAAGACGGGATATCCTCGTTATATAGCGTTCGCCGAAGGATAATTTTCTACTGGAAAAGCCCGGTGTTTACAAAGTGGACTGCAGTTGCGGCAAGTCTTATATCGGTCAGACGAAACGTACGGTGGCTTGTCGAATATCGGAACATATCGGGGCGGTGAAGAACAACGACACCCAAAAATCAGCCATAGCTCAACATCTCCTGGAATCAGGATCGAACCACTGGATTGAGTTACATAACCCTCAGGTCATCTCGACAGAACGCCACTATATCCCTAGACTCGTTAAGTTATTGAGATCACCAAATATAAGAACTTCAATCGGGAGGATGGGTTTCAACTGTCGAAAGCCTGGAAACCAGTGGTCCAGCTGTGTAAAAAGCGGAATAGTGCCGAAAAAAGTTCGCGAGCAGACACAGTGAGTTTCGTGTGTCGGGAACAGAATCGAGTTGTGAGTGACAGTGGTAGCGGTACTGAATGCAAAAAACGAACAAGAAAGAGGGTAGACCGATTTGTCTGCTCATAAACACCCACCCGCAATAACTTCAGTTTATCCGTGATCATGGTGCTTGCAACAGCGCCGAAATATCGGGAACTCAAAGAAAACAATAAACATGGTAAATATCCCGTCTTCTAGTTAATAGTTGGTAAAAGGCAGGCAGATGATGGCTACATAGCATGTAGTCATCTTCAGCCTACCGTCATAGATTTGTATAGACGCACACTGCCTTAATAAGTCATATATCCTTTGCTAATATAAATAAGATAAAGATTCATTTCTCACCACAATACATAGGTACATTATTAGGTTTCGTGAACAATACGTGCGTTTTTTTATACTGTGGGAGTCTGGTGACTAAGCTGTATTTCCTGTAAGCTGGAGTAATTACAGTGTGGGAAAGAGACAGAGCTATATAGGTCATCTAGCGCCATCTCTTTCCCACACTGGAATTACACCTGCTTTAAGACGTCGTAGTAGGCCAGGTGTCCTGAAATACAGGCCTATTTCAGGACACCAAGACTCTACCCCTTCGGAAGCACATCATATCATCATCATATCATCACATCAAGCGATATCATAAATGTGTAACCAAATATTTCCCCGCTAATCTCCTCCACAGTATCCTAACCTCAACAAATAACAATACCAAGAGCAAACTCAAACAAAATAAGCGGTTATCATCACAAACCACATTCAGTCAGATAGTTTGACTGTTTAACTATCAGTTCGGCTGACTAAACATAGGTAAACACTCCTTCGCGGTTACTATGATAAATTGAGCGGAGGTACTTTACTTTGGGTAATTAAAGGTCATCGATCATTTGTGTAAATAGTTAGTGTTTATGTCGATTGGGTTAATTTTAGTTGAATATTGTTACCAATGTTTACATATTGATTGTTTCCTGCTGGGCCAGGTCTTCTGACTTTACAAAATAGTTCAAGCTTAGAGCTCGTGGCTAAATAATAACATCCATTACATACCGAGTTTCCTCCGTGCCTCGGAAAGCACGTTAAACCGTTGGTTCCGGCTGTCACTTATAGATCTTTGACAGTCCTACTACAGTACTAACTGGGCTGTGAAGGTCGATAGGCAGTCGCTCTATGTAAAATATTGGTATTCAGCTGGATCCGGTTAGACTGGAATCCGACCCCAACATAGTTGAGAAAGGGCTAGGCTGATGATGAGCTCATGCTTGGAAAGTAAGAGAAATTAAAATCATAAATTCACTGTCAGACAACCAGTGAATGGCCCAAACAGCTGAGTCTAAAAGCATGAAAGTAAAGATTTCCTTAAACACCGTGCCTTTTTAGTCGTCTTACAAAGGTCATCCACTCAATGTACCCGACATAAAATAGCTCTAGGCGCGATTTTTTTTTATCTTCCATAATAGGTACAAAGAAAAGTAATAATAAAAAATTAGAATAAAATTATGAAACATCCTGTTGATGATGTTTACGTGTCAAACGGGAGAACTATACCTACCCAGCACTCGAGTCCAGTAGATCATCGCTCGCAACAGGGTGTTTTAATCTCATAAATACCTATTTTTTTATGAATGTTTAGTATTCATTGGATACATGAAGTAGGCTGCCGTTGTAAGACGACTAAAAAGTCACGGTGTATAACCCAGATGAGCAGTTAGGAATGATTCTTGGCAATTAATCCATTAAAGGAGTTAATAGTAGATGAATCTTTGTGTAGTACTTCAATATTTTTGTTGATGGAAAAATCCATCAAGCACACGGCTTATTAGGTATATAAAAGATTAACCCAAAGGTCACACTGACTAAAATTTTCCAAAGTAGTACACGATTAATAGGATAAGATGTTTATGACCTATTTCTCAATAAAATCACCCAGCCACGGTACAAAATAAAATGTTAATTTGGAAAGCTTTTTATAATACACAATAAAAATTAGAAAATATTTGTTTTTTGTTAATTTGAGGTAGTTGAATGTAGACTTTAACGGTAGAAAAACAACAGGGTCTAAACTAGTAGAAGATTAAACAAAATGTGAAAAGCAAAGACAAAGTTTTTATAAAAAATAAAAAGAGCTGAAAGAGAGAAATCGGTCCAAGATGAAAATAATCCAGTCCCTTTCGTCAAGTTGGAAACTAATTCAATAAGACCAGTTACTACTGAGAGTTCTATATTGACGTGTGGTTTAAGTCGATAAAATTCTTTGTTTTCTTTGAAAGTAATGAAGGAACACTATCGATTCTTTTATTGCCTGGCCCCAATTCTCGATGACGCTGCTGTAACGATGATGGGGAAAGTCAATTTATCTGATTGACATAAGCTCCTGTCAGTCCAGACTAGGCAATGATTTCAATAATAAAAAGTGTCAAAATAGCACAAAATTGGTGTCCTAAGAAAGTGAGGCGGAGTCGCGGCAGGCTCCGAAGGAGATGGCGGGTCGAACTGGATAGGTTCCGTCAGAACTGCGTGGAGGACGCGGGTAATGTAAAGAGTGGAGGGAGACCTTTACCCAGGAGTGGGACAGAGCAGGACAGAAAGAAAAAAAAGATTTTCCGTAGGTACTAAGATTACGCGAAAAAGTATTTGCACTGAGAAAAGCCAGGCAATACTTTTGTTTCTATAAAAACGTCGATCGAGGAAAAGCGATCTAACAATTTAAATCTTTGGGACCACTCACATACCTGTCTTATAAAAAAACATTTATTTCAAACAAAAAAATCCGTTCGCAAGGCAAGGTCATTAGTAACAAGAATGAAAACCTTTTCTTAAACCCTTTCTTATGAAACCCCTTTTTAACTTTGTGACTGTTCGTCGCTTCTGCTTATGACTTACACCAGTCATTCAACCGGAATGATTACATAGAGGTTTCGACAACACTACGCTTTGTTTTAAACATACAATGCATTTGTTGGAAATCCACTCAACTAGCGTTCTAGATTTGTAGTTTTAAGATTATTTGTATGTTATTTGGTTGGGTTTTCGACGAAATTGGAAAAATAAAATTTTATTTGAGAAACAACTTGACACAACATCACGCCTGAAAACCGCGAGCGCTTAGGTAGAGATGTACCTGCAGTACATATTCAAATTTCACCAGTTAAGTATGTTTTAATACCATGTAATGCAGGGCAAGCCATCAACCGAACATTGACCCTGACACTGCCGCACACCGTTAAACTACTGAGAAATTCGTGATCGAAAAACTCAATAACACTTTGCCTGACCTGGTGGACTAAAGCAGTATTATTTCAATCTTATCCCAATGTGGAAAAGAGTTGGCGCTAGACATCCTGTATAGCTCTGTCTCTTTCCTAACCCTGCTGAAAATCGAACTCAGGACCTCGTAATCAGCAGAGGCGCTGCCACTAGGCTAACAAGGGTAGTTTTCATTTTGCAATATCGACATTATTAAAACTACATAAAATGCAAGTGTATACTGGTGTTAAAACTAGATTCATACATTTGAGACAAGACAAATGTCGATTACAAAAGTTTCATTAGAACCGCGATAAATGGCTCCGATAAGAACTTACTCACATATTAAGCAAGTCTATATGAATTGGGCACTTCGTTTTATCACCAAAACTTAACTAACTTAAGTGACTAACTTGCACTAGTATGCCCTTTAAATTGGTAAGAGTCACGCGAATGACTTTCGAATACAATTTTCGAAGTGTAAATAAAGGGTGTAACAAGATCCTTAACGAAGCCGAAAGGCACTTGTTCTCCCTGTCATTGCGATCATTTTTTTGTTCTAGACCATACCTGGGAAGCTTCTAGTTACGGAGATATTGGGGGTCAAAGTTCCAACTTTTTCACAAGTTTTATTTAAATACATGTTTTTAATGTACGATTTTTAAACACCTCCGTACTATTCAACGCATCTATCAGCACAATTTTTTGAGTACGTTACATTGAGTCCTACCGTAAAACGTGATTTTTCACCCCAAAAAAATGTCGTTTCCCAGCAATATTTTTTGCGTAAAGTTACTTAGTTTGATGTACAGAATGCTTGGTTGACGGCTTCTTTAAGGGTCTTGTTACACCCTGTATATTCGAAAAAAGTGTTATCGAGACTAAAAACTTCATCATAAACAATTTTATTATTAACTAACCCTTTCCCGCGATCTTCGTCCGTGTGAAATTATTATAAAAATATATTACTTTCCTATTTGAATCGGATTATGTTAACAATTTCAAGGGTTACAATTTTTTTTTGCACGGAACCCTAATCTGTTTTCTAAAATAGCTAGCCTAAGTTACTCGTTATAACATCAGCTATGTGCCAGTAAAAGTCCCGTCAAAATCGGTCCAACAGTTTCGGAGATTAGCCGGAACACACAGACAGACAGAAAGCCCGAAAGGCAGACAAAAATTAAAAATAATATTTTTTTTTGTTATAAGTACGCGTAGCATTATCCTCAACTACTCATTTGGAAATAAAAACCATTTTCGTTTAAAATGTAATTGATTGATTTTATCCAACACCACATTAAAAAATAATACATTTACTTACAAAACAGTAGTTATGTGAAAAATAATGTAAAAAGATGGTGGCATCAGTTTCTTTTCAAGTCAAGTAAAAAAAAAATTTTTTTCAACTGTTTTTCTAAGTTTGTACCAAGACATCACTGCACACTAAAATCTGGCAACCTTAGGCCAAGTAAAAGTTCGCCTAGACAAATTAACCAACCGCAAAATTACGTTCACAAAGTCTAGAACTACGCAGTCTGAAGTACCCTTACAACTATTTAACAATGCAATCAGTCCCGTTCCATCTAAATGTATATGAAAGTTAGAGTAGCGCCGACACGTCGCGTAGACGCGGCGGAGACGCAGCGGGGACGCGACGGCTACGAGACGTTATCTCGCTAATATATTGTGAATATTATTACGTCTGTGTCCGTAATATGTGGTCTACTTTCTAAGTGTCGGACCTATTTTCTTTTCGTAGGTGTTGTGTCATGATGGGGGTGTAAATGGGCTTCGTAAGTGATAATGTGCATTGGGGTAGGTTTGGCCTTTTTAATGCAACATTTCATTTTATTTACATTTTATTTCGGCACTTGTTAGTCAAGTGTTCACAATCGCGACTGCAGAGCATGAGGTCCTACATATGATTTCCGGGGCAGGCAAAGTTCTATTTTGTTTTTCCATCAGAAATTTATGCCTGGTTGATGGAAATAGGCTCGCCCCATATTACATCGGACTTAAAACATAACTGGAAAAACGTGATGTTATGTTATGTTTATTTCGGCATTTTGACATTACTGCTAGAAGATTTCGGCCTTGTCTGCTTAAAAGCGGTGACCAGCCAAAGGTTGATGACGCCTGGCTGAACTAAGAGATAAAGTTGGAAATTCTCATATATCTTTTTGCCTATTCATATTATTACTAAGTTGTTATCTATTAAATTAATAGATAGTCTTGAAATGGTTTCATTTAGTTACTACTTTAGTTATTCAAAACTTAAAGCAATCTAAGCAATAAAAATCTGCATAGCTTTAGTTAAACTAAACTTTTCAAACCAAGCGATAACTAGAACATTAATTCGAGGTTCCAATTTAAGGTACAATTTATTATTCACTACAAATTCGGCCTCATTTTGTTTAAAATATTTCCGGTCGAACTTCCCCTTAAATTACGAGCAACCACATGGTTTTATAGACAAATGACTTCGGACCTCTTGCTCTAGCCTGTTGGCTTTTCTATTTTGTGTCTCTTTCCTACATAATGATGGTCGCGTGAGTACATTAATGGGTGATCATTAGGTAATTTGACCGCGAGGGTCCGACTGAAGGGACTGGACTTCACAGGGTCTTTGATGCGGTCTGACCTCGCATTTGTAATGATATCTTAGATTTGTTGATGAGTACATAAGCGGTTTTGCGGTGATGTGAATTAGGGCGAGAATTATTTACGAGTGTACCTAAGTAGGACCTTTAAAGGTCTTGGAATAAATAGCCCTATCACCTTCCAAGTATAACGGGTGCAAAAATACCTTTGGCCATGAAGCACAGGGAGTAAAGTTCTTCATTCCCCTTAGAAGAAGGGAGGATCCTTCGACCAGACGGGTGTTATGTCTAGGGGGCTACTGCCCGACAGTTGTTATCGGGTTCTTCTATACATATAGGGTCTAACTATTCATACACGAAATATTTTTAGGGAATCATCTAACGGCTATAACAAAACCATTTCAAGGGTTTTTTTTTTATCTGAGTATATTATTTTATAAAAAATAAATAATTTAAAATTATTTGACCTACAAAATAAATACTGGCTCCTTATTTTTAAGCATCCGTTACGCTAGTTTACTATGTCGTATTTACCTACTGTTAGAATATGGGAGTAAAGGTTTTATACAAAAAGTCTAAAAAAATTTTAGATTTATAATAATTTGTAAAAAAAAACCACTCCGATAATTTTTTTTTTCGTTGCTCTGGCGACTTTACGACTTACAGAAGTTAGTCTTAAAATATTTCGTATATGAAAAGATAGACCTTATATAGTCTTAAGTCGCGAATAACTTTACTTGCGCGATGTAGGATTTAGGTGTATTTCGATGTTTAGTTCATCATCTGTGTCACAGATGGCGCTAAGTATGTTTTATTCTATGTTGCTGTAGTATTCTTTGAAGTGTCGCTACATACCCTTCACAAAGCTGAAAGGTTCCTTGTACTACCCATCATTGTGATATTTTTTTGTTCTGTAGCATACCTGGGAACCTTCTAGTAACGGAGATAATGGAGGGCAAGTTCCAACTTTATAAGTATCTATGTAGAGTACCTGTATCACTGTTTACGTAATTTTCACGTTTTCACTAAGTTTAAAGCTAAAAAGCGGATGTTTACTTACCTTTGACATACAGCACGGTAGGTTTCGAAAATTCAGTCCCAATAGAGTTCTCAGCGACGCACTCGAACTTGCCGTGGTCCTCCTCTTCACTCTTCACTATTTGTAATGTACCTGAAAACAAACAAAATTGTTTTACTACCGAGTAAAGGAAATGCTTATTTGAGTACTCAGTAAATGGAATGTTTATTTGAAGCCGTTTTAGTGCGAATTTCATTTATGGAACTAACGCACATTTCAATAACGACCGTTTTCAAATGCTGACATCTTACTTTACGCCTGTAATCCCCGAAGGATTAGGCAGAGGTGTATCTATTAATACATCCACATTTCGCCATTTTATCGTAGGTCGAGTGGTGAGCATGAGGTCCTGGGTTCGATTCCCGGGTCATGCAAAGTGTTATTGGGTTTTTCCATCAGGAATCTCTCAGTAGCACACACGGACTGTGGATTTGTGCCCGGTTGATAGCAATAGGCTGGCCCCTTATTACATGGGAGTTAAAACATAACTTACAGGAGGATGCTAACCAGAATTACTGACTTTTATTACTGGTTGACTGGTAGAAAATGCCTATGGCATTAAGTCCGCCTCTGTACTTTGTGCTTGAAGTGTTAAAAAAATAAATATATTACTATTTCACACAGTTTTGTAAGGAAACCAAAGAGAGAGTGCCTGAGAGATATTTCTCGACGACGGCATGTAAAGCCAAGTCAGAGGCCCTTAGGGGGCATAAAAACTCTAACACCAAGTTAGGCACTAACCACACGATAAAGAAAGACACTGTGTTTATTTTATAATCCCAAGAAGTCCCTGAAAATCTATCTTCATACATATTAATATTGTAAACATTCTAACTGTAAGCCAGAGAGTCCTTCGGGAACTCGGATGGACGAACTTGCATGAGTGGTTGAAGCTATTCTCCTGAGGCATAGAGGTCGCGCCAGGTACAAAATATAGGCCACCCAATGTGCCTTTTTTTAGAGTTATATAGGCTTTTAGTTTGTTAGAAGAAAAATGTTTTACTAGTAGGTAATTTCTGTGGGAGTTAGATTCTGAGTTAGCATTTTGACGCATGATGTTTGTCGTTGTTTGAAGATTTCTTTTTTAATATAATAGCTTTTTTATCTGATGTCAGATCGGATCGGATTAATTCCGAACATTTCAGACGAATACTACTAAGTGACTGACTGAACTGACTGCTCAGTTCACGAATGGGCGAACCCCTTTCCAGGGATCCGTCTTTCGGATGAATTAATGTTGATGATGATAACGACAGTGCTGAGGAGCTTGTGGCTAAATAATAACAGCCACTCGGGTCGATCTTAAGGTTAAGCCGCGCTTGCCTAGGTTGGTCCGTGGATGGGTGACGAGTTTACTCCGTGAATCGGAAAGCACGTTATGCCGTTGGTCCTGGCTGTCATTTGTAGATCTTTGACAGTTGTTACAGGTAGTCAGTGGCCCCAAAGTCTGACAAGCAGTCTTACTAAAGGGTATCGTATTCCCAATACTAACTGGGTTGTGGAGGTCAGATAGGCAGTCGCTCCATGTAAAATACTGGTATTCAGCTGCATCCGGTTAGACTGGAAGCCGACCCCAACATAAATTGGGAAAAGGCTAGGCAGATGATGAATATGATGATGATTTCGACAGTCAATTTGCTACTACTCAAACAGTTTCAAAGACGTAATGTAACTCTTTTTGCCATAATATTCACAAACTCGCCTCCAACACCAAAAAATCACAACAAAAAAAAACATCCAACTACCCTCACCCGCTGAAAATTATTACAAAAACGCTTACAACCAAATTACTCGGCAGACACGGAGGGCGTCTTAAAAGGTATTTTATTCACGCCAAGCTAAACATATACAGTGATTTATAGCCTAATAACAGCAGCGGAGAGGGAGGCCATTAGGGACTGGCCAGAGGTCCCGGCACTCCTGGGGGGCCTTTATAGTGTTTCATAGAGGTTATTAAGTCGAATTCCGATGTGAAACACCTGTTTGTGGCGTTAACTATAGTTCATTAAAATTTTGGAGTAAATTATTTTGGAGTGGGAAGGATAGTTTTGTCATTCTATTGGGCTGTTGTTTTTGTTAATGATACCTAAGTGTAGCTTTAAAATTATGTCATCACACTTTATCACCGCCGTTCTTTTGAAAGAAAGGTAGGATGTAAGAGACATACTTTACAAAAATTCTAAGGTGGTGACTACAAAATTTTGGAGTAAATTATTTTGGAGTTCCCAAGGTTAGTTTAGTCATTCTATTGGGCTGTTGTTTTTGTTAATGATACCTAAGTGTACATTTAAAATTATGTCATCACACTTCATCGCCATCGTTCTTTTAATAGAAAGGTAGGACCCGTAAGAGACATACTTTACAAAAATTCTAGGGTAGTACACTACATTACAATTTTTTGAATATTTTTAAATATACAAAAATTAAGACTGCCTCGTGGGTCTAGAGGTCGCAAGCGCGACTGCTGAGCATGAGGTGCTGGGTTCGATTCCCTTGACGGTCAAAGTGTTATTGGGTTTTATCATCAGGAACTTCTCAGTAGCCGCCACTAAGTTTGGATTTGTGCCCGGTTGATGGCAATAGGCTCGCCCCCATTATATGGGACTTGAACATAAGGCGAAATGTAGATGTACTGTAGGGTACTGCTCAGCCCAAGCCATCGTAGATAACAAGCGTGATGTGTATTTTTTAAATATACCTTTTTACAATTTTAAAGAAGATCTTGGTCACTTGGCATTAAAATAGATGATTAATCCCGATATAAATGTTGTTTTTGTCAGAATTTCAAAACACCTCTTTTGCCCCGTCATAGAATTATCGATTTAGCAGCCGAGGGTATACCCTGATACAAGTATAGTCTAACCTTTCCTCTAATACAATAGAAGAATAATATGGCAATCTATCTGCTTGGCTGGTTCCAGCAATACAGCGAGGAAATACCAACCTTACAACATAGACATAGGGTTAGTAATTGAGTCAACAGCAGACGTGGATCCAATGGAATACAAAACGAACTCTCTTTGATGTCCGTATGTCAAAAGTTTGAGCCCGGACGAGTGAAGCCGGGCATGAAGTTAGTCGGATGTATTTTTATCTAGCTGTACGGTAGAGGCAAAGTATGAAGTCGTATGTAATAATTATATAATTTTACTTTAGATATTTACAAAGGTGAGCTTAGTTTTGTAAACTACACAAAGAATAAAGTTTACACATCTTTGAGTAATTTGCTGTTTTTCTTGCTTAATTAATAATAGTTTGTACCTATTTCATAATTTACTTTGATGTCAAGGCATTATTTCACTTTTCCAATTTGTTTTTTTTTTTTGGTTGCAATTTTTTTTTTCTATAGGCAGTCTTATCGGGTATTTCAGCAGAATAGGAAGTAACATACGTTCTTTTTTTTCGTTAGTTAGTGCCTAACCTGGTGTCAGAGTTTTTATGCCGCCCATGGGCCTTTGACTTGGTTTTACATGCCGTCGAGAAATATCTCTCAGGCATGCTGGTTTCCTCACGATGTTTTCCTTCACCGAAGCTAGTGATAATTATATGTCGCATCCGGTCATTAGTACGGACTTGAAATGAATAGTAAGCACGCCAGTGGTGACTAGGCGACCTACTTACAAGGATACCCACACCACAGCGTGCTTCTACAGAGCCGTAATGTTTACAGCTCGAGGTGAGGACGACATGGAGTGTCAGATCGCTGTGGAGTTGAGACGTCCTGGAACTGTACCCAATTCACTGTGTGCCGTGTTATTGTGTTAAGTTGTAATGTCAAGTAATTAGTTAGTTTTGCTAGAAACAGTGTATCGCACCTAGTGTGTTTTCATTGCACGAAACCCATCTAGTGGCCACATACCTAACGGAATAAATCCAGACAATCCGACATATACGATACGCACATGAATCCGAAAAATCAGAGAATAGAACCATAAAATTAGCACACCTTTCAGTACTGCGCTGTTTTACTTTGATGTCAAGATATTATTTCACTATTTAGTTTAACGAAGGATTTCCTTACTCTAAAATTTCAGCACAGACTAAAAATGTTCACTGTTTTAAATCCGGTACTGAGGCGTATTTAGCTTCATTTCCTTTCCATTCATAATCACACCTAAAACGAAAAGTCATATCGCGACTCACGAAAATTTTTGCGTCACAAAATGCGACCTCTTTTTTAGTGCATACACTGGACTCATACAAGGCAACACAGAAATTTCCGAAAAACTGTTAGGGCAAAAAAAAAAAGAAATGTAAACGAACAGTCTCTCACAAAGAAAATGTAATTACGATGAAACATTTTGTACACTCGTTTCGTTTTTGTTTTACCTCCGCAAATGCTGTCAAAGTCATAATGATCTTTATGGCTGTAGCTATAGTATTTACTTGGCTTGTGACTAATCAAATAAAATAACTTTAAATTTATTTTTATTATTTTTTGTTATGGCGGCAACAGAAATACACATGCTGTGAAAATTTCAACTGTCTACCTATTCCGGATCATGAGATACAGCCCGCTGACAGACAGACGGACGGACGGACAGCAGAGGTTTAGTAATAAACCCGTTGGTTACCTACGGAACCCTAAAAAGGGACTAATTTATATAAAATAAACTTACTAACTATGAGGTAGTTGTTAGGTTGTTGTTTGAGGTAAAATAATTGTGATGGGACTGTAACAAGGTCGCACGTGCTGTGGACGCCATAGTTTCGACAAATGCTGTATGAAAGGATGTGTGATACCCTCGAAATTGTATGAAGGGTTGCTTTGAAGTTTCTGGCGTGTATTTTTGGCTACGTGTTATTTTGGGGTGAATTACGGTGCAGTAGGTTTAGTTGAGTTTTTCTTTACCAGACATCAAAGACCAGTTAGACAATTTTCCAAAATGTGTTTATTATTGAACGTACTTTGTAGTCCCGGCTGTCATTTGTAGATCTTTGACAGTCGTTACAGGTAGTCAGTGGTCCGAAAGTCTGACCACTGTAGTCTTACCAAGGAGTATCGTATTACCCAGTGCTGACTCGGTTGTGGAGGTCAGGTCGTTCCATTTTAAATACTGGTATTCAGCTTGTATCTGGTTAGACTACCCCAACATAGTTGGGAAAAGGCAGATGATGATTATTGAACGAACTTTGTAAATTAAAAAATTGAGAAAAAGTAGAATTTATTCTAAATATAACATAGAATATCATTTACACATTCGGATCACAAGAAACAACGACACTTTTAGACGAGAAAATGAAAATCATAACCGAGCCTGTCAGTCCCGTGTCGGGCGCCAAAATCCTGGGGAATCCCTGGGCGTTTTGCCCGGTAATGAAATAAAACTAGCCGCCGGTTCCCTACGTGGCGGGATTTGGGGATTTCGTGACAGCCGACGATTGCTCGGCCAGCAACTGACGAAGGTCGTTCGTTTCTTGAATTTGAGACAATTGTGCTTATTGGTCGCTATTCGTGGCGGCCATTTTGGTGTCAATTGTTATGAGTATTTTGTTAGTAGTTGTGTTGCTATGTGTGATACCGCAAGCGTTTCCCAGAACAATCATAACGATCTGTTCAAGGAATCGTAAAAAAGTATGGATATTGTCGTTTTCGGATTTTCTTCTTTTACGGTTTTTGTATTTGAACAAAATACCTTACTAGTGAGTGATGAAATATAATGAAGATTCTGTAATATTTTACCAATAATATCAGTTTGCTTTGAAACAATGTTCTATGGAAAATCAACTAGTTTCGATGGATGAGCTGTGAAAACAAAATTGATTTTAAAAACTCACGAAAGGTACAGGATACATTGCCATGTTCACACGTTTATTAAATGATTTAATGTCGACAGCTCTGGGAAACACATTGGTCAGTGCCACATGGCTAACATTTTAACTCTTAAAGTCTGTAATGACTTAAAACTGGCATTTTGAAGATTGATTTTATTATTTAAATTATATTTCTTCCTACTCAGCTGAAATATCCAATTAGTTTGCCTATAGAAAAATACATGTTACTTAAAAACAAATCGCACACAAATAACATCAAGTATTTGAACCCTGATTATTTTTGTAAGAATATTTTTTCTTTATCGATCGCAACATTGATACAAGCATTTCTTAAATGACTTGACAAATAGGTTAAACGTAAACAAATCACATCAAAGGAAATCTAATATTTTATAATTATTAGAAGACGTGAATGTAATCTATATTGTTGATAAGGCGAAAGTAAATCCGTTTCAATGTGTTGAATGAAACGCAGAGAAATAAAAAAGATCCGGCGCTCGGCCATCGCGAACCCGAAGCTTTCTGGTTTATATCTTAGCGTTTGGTGTAAAATTAAAACAAATAAAAGACTAAATAATTCAGTTCCCATAACTTAAAATAATGAGTGGACGGAGCAATGAATAATTAAAAAATGAGAATGGTAGAAGAAAACGTGTTGCTCCGACTCCAAATAGAATGGGACGAGGGTAGGAAGATGGTGATGTGAATTGAAAAGAAGAGACATGTATGCAAGATTCTTTTAATTTTGATGTTATTTAAAAATAGATAATTATTTTGTAAATGCAGACAGGCGGCCAATTTCATTTGTAACGGGTTGCAGCTGAAACATAACAGCCCTATTAAGTAATATAAAAAAAATCATCAACACAAATAATCCCACAAACTAATCACACAAATTCCTAAACCAGAACAAAAACCTCTACGGCCAAAGATTTGTTGATACCTATGTTTCTACTAGTAGTTTGTGATTGTAATAGCACCCACGACAAAGAGAATCCTGTGCGGCCAAATGGAATCTGAGTGGTGACCTAGGTTATCTATTTTTATTTTCCGTCACCCCGAATTCCTGGAACGTTGAATGGGACTTTCTTTGTTTTGGCCACAGCTCTCGGGTTTCAACAGGTAGGTGTGTAAGTACATTAATTAAGGTTGTGCCTGGCGAGTTTTTTTTTTCGGTGTAACAGTACTCCTATTTGAAATATTGACCACCGAAAACAAGGTTACATAATACCGCAGATAGATTTGTCGCCAAGAACGAAAAGAGTGAGTGGGTTATGTAGATGATTTATTGGTGATGTAGCAAACTTATGGTTTCGTCTACAATTTTTTACCGTTATAATTTTAATTAGCTAAGGTAGTATCATCGACTTCCAGCCGTTTGTGAAAGATTGGCCGGAGAAAATCGCACGGAGAGAGGAGTGGAAAGCTATGGGAGCCTTTTGCCCAGCAGTGGGGCAATATAGGCAAACGAAAAAAAAACCTATTTTAATTTTCGGGAATCTTTGCGTTTGACAAAGAATAGGCAGTGCTCGTTTTGACTACTGAACAGAAATGTAGTGCCAGCATAATCAACATGTAAGGACCCAACTGCCAACTGGTTCACAAGCTTCCTTTATGTGTAAGGGAACGGGCCATAATCTACAACGCATGCGTTTAACAGTTATTGCATAATATTCGTGACTCGCTCTTCTTCTATCTTTAGACCACGCAGCCAGGTGTCGGAAGCTCAAAAGCGCTTCGCAGAGCCGAGAAGCCCTTGAGCCCCTTGTTTCCCAGCTCTTTGATACAGCAGCCGCGGCCGGCTCGGATCCATGCCGGATCGCTCTCGATTTACCGGATCGCCATAACATCCGTCCATCTTGTTATTTGTTAATTGGATTTTGATATTTAATGGACGTCAGATGATGTGGGTCAGTTTTGATTGTTTGATTGGTTACCATATGGGTAGGGGTGGTAATAAATACATTTAGTAGACAGGTGGATTTGGGAGTCGTTGGAAGTGGGTTTGTCTATGATTTGACGGCTTTATGTAAACGTCTTTACGTTATGTTAACTACACTTATCTGGCAATTCTTTATTTATAGAATTTATATAACAACACGCCTGTAATCGCCGAAGGGTTAGGCTGAGGTGTACGTAATAGTACACCCACATTTCGCCAGTTACGTTTTGAGTCCCTTGTAATAGGAGGCTAGCCTATTGCCATCAGCTGGGCACGACTCCAGACTCCGTGGCTGCTACTGAGAAATTTCTAATGAAAAAACCCAATAATACTTATGTCATGTTCCGCAGATTTACAAAACTTATTTCTATACACTCGGAAAAGCGTAGAAGTATCACTAAAATACCGCAGACTACTCTGAAATAACAAAATCATGCAAGATTTTCACTCAGATACTTTTAAAAAGATTTTCTATTTCCTTACAAAGTATTGAAGCAGTTTCCCCTTTTACCGCGCGGTGAACCAATCGCAATACGGTAGCACACATCCTATATACACACATACACTCCGCCACGTCAATTAGCCATTCCTATTCACTACACCCTCTCTTATTAGAATCATTCATACTATCCCTTACTAGGTGAAGCCATGAATAAATAGAGTAAATTCAGGAATAAATCAGAAGGATTTAGATCGCTTGAAATTCTATAGGCAGCGTCGGTTTGACAACGATGCCTTTTACCCTTATCATTACAGATCTGTAATAATACCCGTCTAGACGAAAGTAGGTGGGCTATAGTCTGTTGACGTGACCAAATTGTGTAAAGATGTTACCTTAAAAGGGTCCCTAATAAAAGTGTTTTGTTATTTATACGGATACAGTCCTTGCTACAGGTTATTTAGGGCGTTTAGAGCTGTAAACTTGATTCTATATTGTTTTTAGCGGTAAATGTTTTTAAGAAGCCTTTCGTGTCAAGGTTTTGTATATCCTTCTATGTCTCTTCCATGGAGTTAGGAAGCCACTACATAACGCTACCTGGTAGGACCCTTACATATTCCTTTTGCTTTGTCCACGTGTATACATTTATCTGGTCATCCACCCACGCCGGTTGCAAGTACTACGAACCTGACCTTTCTGAAGAACATCAACCATAAGGTCAGTGTATATGATAGCTTCGAAAAATATTATTAAGTCACGTTGGCTTTTTTATTGGACTAGAAAGCGACTACATCAAACGTTTTATAGTCTTAGCAAGAATTTTTATGCGCCTCTCAAAAAGTTTCTTACGACTTTTTTTTATAATAACCCTAAGAATTACCTAAAATATGGGTTTTAACAAATACCTTCCATGTCTCATCTGAACCTATTGTATTAAAAATAGAGTTCTTAGAGTTGCAGCATCAACAAAATACACAACGAAATGCGGGTAGGTACACAAACATCACGTCACAGGCGGGGTGACGTGTGGTGAATGTATTTCCGTCGCGAGCGGATCTAATGGCGAACTTCTACGGTTGGCTCGCAAAGTGACGACAAAATACGTCAACAGACAGCAGGGGGGCGTAATTAAAAGAAAAATAAGCGCTATTCATAAACGTCCAACGGTATAGCGGGGTCGTTGCGGCTTTATATTGCCACCAGCTTGCGCTGACCTCCCTCACCCTTTGCACTGTTACAAAAGTCCGGAGATAAAGGGATGTGGCTACTTTCTCTGGCAGGTCAAGTTATGATAGCCATCGGAGTTTATCACACAGGCCCGTTTAATCTAGCTCTTAGGACGGGAGGACAGCAGAAAGGTTTACTTTACACCCCCACAGAGGTTGATTAAGCGATATAAGGTGATCTTATTTCCTTGAGACACTTATGAGACCATCTTTCGCTGTCTTAATGAATGTCACATAAAATATAATTGTGTTGAGTGATTTATTTTCGTATATTATTGGTGTGAGCAAGCTCGGGGATTATGTGGGGGCCTTTAAGTTAGTTGCTAAACTGTCGGAAGGAACGCCCGAGGCGATAATGAATAAGAGGATTTGGAATCTATAGCCAAAGTTGTAAGGAAACGTGTGTGAATTATAATTATGGTTTGTTTTGGTTAAATGTATGGGAAATTATTTGTTGTTTCAGAGGATATACTACAGAGGTTTTTATTTGATGAAGTACATCATTACGTTTGGGAGTATGGACTATGAATAATTTCGCATGATTGTATTATTTGTTTCGAATGCAGTTTAGTTTAATATTGCATTGGTTTTGGTTGCTACTTGCATTTAACATGGCCCGGAAGTCTGACGACCCGTCTTACCAAGGGGTATCGTATTACCCAGTGCGAACTGGGATGTGGAAGTCAGATAGGCAATCGCTCAATGTAAAATACTGGTATTCAGCTGCATCCGGTTAGACTGGAAGCCGACCTCAACATAGTTGGGAAAAGGCTAGGCAGATGATGATGATTTCAGATTCTAAATCAATAATTATTTATTCATAACCTCGAATATCTCGAATTTATTAGAATTGCATTCCTCGCTCTATGGGTGTTACCCACATGGGATTTAATTATAACTGGTAGAATGTGGATGTATGGTATTGTATGGTATAAGGCAGAGTTAAGTCTTCGGGGAAAACAGGTGTCATGATAAAAACAATTGCTAAATACAAAATCAAAAATATTCTCAACAAATCTAACTTCTAACTTCTAACATTTTACAACCACCTTATAATTCACGACGACCAAGATCTCCCACCCCAGCTTTGGCTGTAAAGTGAGCGATACATGTTCCCTGAAAGTTGTGACGATAAACTAGATTTCAGCGTGTTCCTTCCGTACCAAGTTGGAGAAAATATTGCTTCAATAAACCAGAGAATATTTTTACCTTTTTCCAAAAAGATAAACACGTGAATGCTTTTGGTATCGAGTTGTGGAAACTGATTTTATACCTAGTTTCTTTCACGTTTAAGATTTTAATGTAGTATCGATAAAAAGGAGCATAAACTGCTCCATATTTTGGTAGAATTATAGGATGATGGATACATAGGAAGTATAATTCGTTAAATACATAGAAAGATGGTTATTAATTTAAAAGAGTGTCCATGGAGCTCCTAGTCCGTTCTTCTCCACAGAGATTTAAATTACGGGTTGGTTTTCCATTTTAAATACGCTTTTATTAGCTTCACCTGTAACTATGTAAAAAAATCTTAGAAATTAAATTTGAACCACTTCCAGGTTTCCGATTGAGCTGAAATTTTGTGTACATGCTTAGCTTGTATGTCAATGTATGGTAAGCTAAGTGACGTCATTCTAAATACAATATGTCGGACTCCCAAAGATGGCGGAATCCTAAAGATGGCGGACTAGTTATTTTTTATGCATTTCCATGATATGGGTATCAAATGAAAGCGTTTGCTGAAAAAAACTACGAGAAATAAGACGTCACTGTAAACGGTACTTTTTAGTTTTTTTTAAACCATAATATTTTTTTGTTTTTTTAAACTTAACTATTCCTTGACCATGTCTGTAACACCAAAAGTGCCTGTAACTGTCATTTTTTTCAATCAAAGGCTTTTAGCTTGAATTTGGTAGTTTAGAAAGCTATTATATACGTGCGTATAATAATTTGTGGATTTTCCCAATTCTCAAGCGACCTAGTTATTATAAAAATCTAATGAAACTTCCAGCATAACATTTACGACTGCATATAGGACGTACACGTCCAGGATACAACCTCATATTATAATAATCCTACCCGTCGCCGTAGACGTAGAAAAATGATACCAACTGGATATGACAAGGGGCGGTGCGTACCTAGCAAAAGGACAAGTGACCTTAATCAAGCCGAGGTACGCCCAACCGCTGTTATTGTTGTCCAAATAAGGCCCAGCTTTTTGCTGGAACAACAGTGAGCCATACTGTGCCATTCAAAGTTGAGGGCTCCGGCATTTGCATGTAAATGATTCGTAATCTCCGCGCGTCGCAATCATGGTGTTTCGGCGACCCCTTTGGTGGACCACGGAAGTAATTGAGCTGGAAGAGGTGATAAGTTGATAAGAGATTTTATTGGTGCTCTTCCTGTTTTAAGGTCTGATGAGCAGATAAAGGTATTTCGTGGATAAGGGTGTAGTGGAATTTTGTTGAAAAAAATCTTTGTTTTTAAGAGAGATATTTACTTTAGTCTATATTTTGTTTCCTTGGATTCCTTCCAAGAGTAAGTAGACTGTTTTTTAACAAGAAAATGTACAGATTTTTTAAACTGGCAACTTTAACCGTTCCGCCCAGACGCTATTTTCTAATGTAATAACCAAAAATGTCTAAAGTTGGTTAAAGTTAGCCTAAGTTATATACAGCATTGAAATTTTAGTCATATCGCGCAGCTTTTCATTTAATATCGCTCATTTTCTCGGTATCACAATATATTTCCATATTTTGTGAATTATAATAATTTTCACATTTAGGTACTGTGTCTCTTGAAGAAGTCTGGCTAGTGATACAGATAGCTTTCGGTACAATCGCTCTACGTTCTGCCAAATTGAGAAAATAACAACAAAAAAATTAATAATTCATGAGTTCTTTGGTAATAAATTACTAAATATTGTTTGTCAGTCTTTTTGAAGAACGTCAGTTTTATCTATTTGTAGTTTAGTAATAAATATTTATTCAGATCTAGATACAATTTTTTTTGTTGGAAATAGCATTACCTATCTATCTATTTATTTAACAAGGTCATGTCAATTCAAATATCTACAAGTATATTTTTATACGGAATTACATTATCTAAATTTAATAAAACAAACAACGGAAATAATTAAGAAAACCAAACCATCAAACATTCTTTAATTCTCTGTCCTTTTTATGACCCCATGCAATAAGATGACAACATTAAACATTTTACACGGATCATCAAAATGGACCCCATCCAGTCATCTTTAACTCTGCTCCCCCATTATTGTCAACCGCTAAGTTTTACTGGTTCATTAACCAATGGGAGAAGCCGTAAACCATTGTCTCTGTGACGTTTATAATTACGGCCGTAATATAAAAAAAAATATTATTATTTCCAATAAAGGTAGGGTTTGGTCGTAAAGCTACACAATCTGCGGTTCACTTTTATTATTAGAGCTAGGTAAGCGAATTTTGTTTGTAAGGATGTTGTTATACTGTCGATTTTGGAGCGAGTTTCTAGTGAGGTGAGTAGTCAAAGCGCTTGATGTGTACCGCAACGTATTAGCCGATGTTACTGATGGACGGTCCGCCACTTTTCACTCTTATGGCCCAAGTATTAAGGTTGAAAAGTGGTCGACCGTCAGTGAACTCTGTAGTACAAGAGAGAGTGGAACGAGCGACTTTTGAATAATATGATGAGAGAAAGCTAAAGCTGCTGCAAAATTGCCCATAAATGAACTAATTTGTCGTCAGACTTTCAGGCCACTGACTACCTGGAACGACTATCAAAGATCTACTAATGACAGTCGGAACCAACGGCTTAACTTTCCAAGGCACGGAGGAAACTCAGTATGTAATGGGTGGTCACCCATTCACGGACCAACCTAAGGAAGCGTGGCTTAACCTAAAAATCGATTTCGTACCTATAAGTGATAAAAACTTGTCTTAGTTTTAATAAAGAATTATTCAACATAATCATCATTTTTTTATTAGAGAGCAGCGGTGGCCCAGTGGTGGAGACCCCCGACTTACGAGCAGTAAGTCGTGGGTCAGCCAGGCGCCCAGCCAGGCGCATTACTTTGTGTAAGTTATTTCATCACCACTGCTCTCAAAACGGTGAAGGAAAACATCGTGAGGAAACCGGATCAACAGACTAGCCTAGGCAAGCGCAGCTTAACCTGAAGATCGCCCCGAGCGGCTGTTATTATTACGAGCTCTTCGTTCTGCAAGTTACTCTAAGCCACTTCTTTTTTCATTTTTTTTTTCTCGTGCTCGCTTGAGCGTGTAGCTTGTGGATAAACCTCAAAGGCTTTATCTTAGGTGACGACGCCAACGTGTAAGAAAAAATAAACAATACCTGTTTCCACTAGAAAGCCGGGTTTTATCACGACTCACGAGATGGTATAAGTAACGCGACAAGTTGTCTCGCAATCTTCTAGAATAATCTATGATGTAACATCATCATCTGCCTAGCCTTTTCCCAACTACGTTAGGGTCGGCTTCCAGGCTAACCGGATGCAGCTGAATACCAGTATTTGACTGCCTATCTGACCTCCACAGCCCAATCTATGATATAACACACGCCTGTAATCAACTGAGGGTTAGGCAGTGGTGTGCCCTATATTACATCAATATTTCGTTAGTTGTGTTTAAGCCTCATGTAAAAGGTGGCGAGTCTATTGCCATCGACCGGGCACAAATTGAGATTGCGGGCTAATAAAAAAATCCTGGTGGGAAACTCAATAAAACTATGCCCAACCCGGGAATCGATCCCAGGACCACATGTTGAGCACTAGTACTTTTTTCACGGATTTATCTCTGGACTGTACATTCACAAAGTTCATGTTTACACTATTATTTGTGAACTAGAATTAGATACGTTATAAACAGACGGTCTACCTAAATGCTCAAAGCTTTTCGCAGAATTCGATCTAACGTTGTTTACCAAAACCATTGCATGTTTACCTGTTCTAATATTAGTTTCACTAATACTTTATTGCCCAATCATACAAAACTAACTGAACCGTTTATCAGATTTATTGTAATAGTTTTTGAACTGTGTGTACGTAAGTTTTTAAAGAATTGATAATTTTAATATTTAGCATACGTTACTTATTCATAGTAATATAATATTTAATTAGTTTAATTTTACAATATGTAGCTTTTAACTAGTATAATTACTTATTATTGTTTTTTTTTGTTCATGTGGTGTTTACCTTTAAGTAATTGTTGCACTGTGTAGAGTTTAAACGCAAGTTTACTTTTTGTTTGTAGATTAGTGTAAACAATTGTTGGAAGACCTAATATACAAAATAAAATAAAATTATCAACCGTAAAACCTATCAAGCATTAATCTTTCATAAGTGTCAATGCTCAACGCTATCGATAATCCGGTAATGACATTGCGATCGACTAAAATTTACTTCTAATAAAAAAAAAGTAATCTATTTATGTTAAACATTTATTTTCTTAGTATAATCGGCCTATAATGGCTATCGAGGCTAAATAATAACAGCCGCTCGGGTCGATCTTCAGGTTAAGCCGTGTCTACCAATGGCGAAGGTTCTATAAAACTCGATTCCTACTGAAATAGCTCCCTTTTGAAAAATGGCACAGTCAGTATTCTATAGATGAATAATATACTCACATTAAAGATATTGTGTACTCCGGCTTACCGCTTACAAAAATTGACCCTTCGCTACTGGTGTCTACCCATTACATACCGGGTTTCCTCCGTGCCTCGGAAAGCACGTTAATCCGTTGGACCCGGCTGTCATCTGTAGATCTTTGACAGTCGTTACAGATAGTCAGTGGCCCGGAAGTCTGACAGCCAGTCTTACCAAGGGTCATCGTATTACTCAGTACTAACTGGGTTGTGGAGGTCAGATAGGCAGTCGCTCCATGTAAAATACTAGTATTCAGCTGCATCCAGTTAGACTGGAAGCCGACCCCAACATAGTTGGGAAAAGGCTCGGCAGATGGAGGCAATAATTCGTTTACTCTCTAAAATTTTTTGCTAGTTTGTAAGGCAGAAATCAGCTAATTTATCGGCGTGTTCTTTGTAAGCGATGGGGTAGTGACCTCGTATATTGTTGCTCCTGCTGTATTTTACAGACTGTTCACACGACAACCTATATTTTTCACACGAAACACTAAGCTAAAATTATTACTTTTTCTATGACGTTGTTTTAGGAATTTTCAGGTATTTCTATCTAAACTTATACTGTCACTTACGGGATATCTTCCGTGATTGTTCATTATTTTGAGCTTCCGATATAATGAACAATCACGGAAGATATCCCGTAAGTGACAGTATAAGTTTAGTTGTAAACCGTGAAAGCTCAAAACAGTATTTCTATCTACTAGTAGTTTACGTTTGTTTTGTATTAGGATAATGATCTGAGCAACGTCTCGGACTGCGTAATATACGAGTCGTGGCTACTTATTGGATACAAACAGTATAATAAACAGCGAGCACCAAAAAAGTGTGGTCATATTTATTTAGGTGTGGGTTATAAAACTGAATAATTCTCTGTACGGAACCAACATAGTAGAACATTTAAATATACCATAGAAGAACCTGGAGCCAGGATTTAAGGATCGTAGCAGATGGTATTCTGTTTCGGCCTACCCCAGGAAAAGGCTTGAGTTTAAGTATATATGTATGTTAATCTTTGGAAGAAACCCTAGTATGTCAATAGATTCGTAGATGCCCAGAGGAGCATTCACCACAGCTGTGAAAATTTTATGAAAATATCGTGAGGAGTATAATACCCCGCACTGGGTCCGCTTGGAGGATTACGGGTCACTTACTCTCATTTACAGGAAGCCTAATCCCAACAAACTTGGCAAGGAGGGAGCCTGATAGCTTGAAGAAGCTTGTTTGGCTGGTAACGTGGAAAGAAAAAGGAGCCGTGGAAGATCACCAACCCGATGGACAGGTGTGGTGAAGGAAGTCTGCAGAGGGAATTTCCAGGCATCTGTCTGCATTGCCGAAAACCGTCCAGCATGGTGAGCGTTGGTAGAGAAAGCAACGACCTTATGTGGTACCCTCAGTCATTAGGAAACGAGAAAGAAGAGAATCCAAACAAACAACAGTGGGAACGACCTTTTAATGTAGATCAATTTTTCCGAAGTTATAAAAATCTGCCAGGGAAACATGAATACACGGTAACCTATCTCATATCCCCGTACCATTAGGAAATTCACTAAACTGCGGATCGATCAGGCGCCTGCAGTGAGCGGAGGTACTAATATACTACATCCTAATATGTAATGAGGTACAGCACCTGTGTATAATAACGTTACTGAGTTATCTTACGTCGGCGACACTAACCCGCCAGGCACTCCGGTCTTGGATCTCCACGACGACGGTACTATGATGCAGGTAGTATATGTATATTTGTATGAACTGGGGAGTAATCAGAGACATGGAGGCTTAAGAAACTTTGAAGACGCTTTATACCGAATAAAAATACTGTGTGTAAGTGGTATCAACGCGCAAACAGTTAATATGAGTTCAGAACATGTTTTTAAAAACCTGAATATATAAGAAAGAAAAACATAGGTTTAAAAAATACAGCTGTTGCATACAAAGGTGTAAAAAAAAAATATCAATTTTTTTTTTTTTATCTGAAGAAAAATTTCTACACCTGACGTATTTATTTACAGATTTTCTAATAGTGTCTTAGATTTTAAGCGATAGTAAGCATTTATATTAATTGAAAATCATAATCTTGTAAAAATAAAAACGAATTGTGAACGAAAGAACTATTGTAGTCGTTGTATATTATGTAGATACTTTTACTTGTAGTCTTAATTTTTTATTATTATTTTAGATCTATTTGTAGTTTGTATATCTTCTTCTAAACTTTAATTTGCTTTTGTCTCATAATCGATTCATTAGGACATACCCTGTTCTTTGCCTGTAACAAATTCAAAGAGATCGCGCTGTTAGTTTTCGTTCAGCTCAAAATTAAAGGCTTCCGCTGAAATTATCCACAAAGGCGATTGCAACGAGCGCTGAAAAATCGAGCTGCAAGCTGATATCTTTTAACAGCCATCAATATTTACGTCCGTTACTGAAGCTACGAAATATTCGACTCGACCGAGGAGAAATAATCTATTCGAATAAATTAAAATTAATGAGATTAAAAGAGCCCACAGTGAGTTCCCGTGGCTTGCTCTAACTGAATTTAAATTACTTTCTCACCTCTTGTGGAGTGCATAATGGCATTAAAATTGAAATTATTAACATTTTCAGAATACAGAGTGACGATTTAATTGTTGCTGAATTTTTGATGCAGATTTTCTTTAAAGATGTTTAAGTAATAATTGTTTTGGAAGAACACGAGAAAATGTTAATCATTCTTTGCAGTCACTGAGTTGAACGCGATTAGCTAACGCGGTTTATACAGGGTGTAAGGGACAGCCTTCCACAAACTGAGGGCTGTCCCTTACACCCTGAGGGCTTCAGCTCCTTATTTTGAATCATATTCCACCGGAATTTTTCTTCGGAAAATTTAATTTTATTATATCTTTCTTTTAGTTACTATTCCTTTATATCTATGTATGAGCTGATTTAACTATCTCCTAGCAAAGGTATATCTTTTACTTAAAATGACGTTCCTATGTAAGATTTACTGTAAAAGTTGTACAAGTTTCTGCAATAAATCTTTTTTTTTTTGATCTCGTTCCGTTCATTGGTGAAGTCTGCTGTTACATGCCTATACAAATGCTAAATTTTGGAAATGCAGTTACACACGCAGACCTTGGAGCCTAAAAAGGCCGGTTTAGCAAAACCTAAACAGGATATCATTAAATAATATGAATTACGTAACAAACGTTACGTTTCACGAATGGTCGCAGACGCAGTTAATATTACGAATTGTCACTTTGTGGCCATTTTACGAATTGTAACGTAATTCATATTATTGTCCTATTATAATTCTGCTAAAGCGGCCATTTTAGACCCCCAGTACCTACGTATTGGTTCAATTTAATATTCTTAGGCACTAGCTATAATAGCTACGGTTCGCTCTAGTATTAGTGCACTTTAACTGGCAATGTTGGATAAGCAAATTCACAATAATGGTAGGATCCTAGGGTAGGACGCATAGACGATACAAAGCATTACTCGGTTCACTTCATTATACGTCACACAAATTACTAAAATACTAAATGAATTTAACACTAAACATAAATTAAAACACAATTCTGTCTCTTTCATCTGTCGAGGATTGTTGGAAACAATGATAATTTAAATTGGTTTAGCAAAAAAATACACGGTGTGAGAAACATTGACGCAACAACGGCTATCATAAACTCAGAATATGATTCTAGACCTCCCGGATGGAACAGTTGAATTTTTTTTAAAGAACCGACGAAAAATGTTGACGTCACAACAACATCGCTCTTATATCCTGTAACTATGTGTTAACGTTTTATAGTGAAACTGGGCCTTAAAGTTTTCATGTCATCTAATTCTCTATTTATTTTTTAGTTATGATTTATAAGAGAAAAACAGTAAATAAAACCATTGAGTTTCCCGTCTGTATCTTCACATCACGGCGTTTTTCGCGGTACTTAAAACTTGATATAATTAACATTTCGTCGGGAGCTCCTTATCATATTGTGGCTCCCGAGCTCCAGCATACGACGAACTTTCATTAAGATTTGCAAATTAAATTCGTCTCTACGGCGTGTTTTAATCGCGCCCATCTTTTCTTAATTAAACTTAATTATAGGTGACACTAAGTGATGCAGAGGTCGCTAAAACAATTTCATGTCGAGAGCGGACGCAATGATTTATCGTGTCGTGTGGCCTGGCCTTTATTTCAAACTCTTGGATTGTAGCTCCCAATATTTTACGTTCTTTTTATGAAGTAGATAAGTAGTTTGACAGTAATTAAATTTGAGTTGGTTTCATTCAATTCTGAAACTTTTTCGAGGTATTGATAAGGAGGTATTTACATTATTTATTTTGTAAATTGCCATTTCCATATAACATATACTACTGTACTGTAAAATGCAAAAATGTATCCAATTTTTCACACCTTTGGTTTTTTGTACGTAAAAAATATTTTTTTGGGACTTGGAATTTTATTGGAACCTTTTTTTCATTTATACAAAAATGAATGGCAATGACATAACGAATATTTTTTGCTTTACCTTACTATTTCTGTTGATGAGAATTTTGAGTTTAAAGTTAAACTAAAACTAAAGTAACAATCTCGATTCAAATGAGAGACAACGGCGATCACAAAAAAATCTGTGCAAGTGCGAAAAACAAATTCTTTTCATGAAAATGTACTCTCAATTATTATCTAAAGAAACTAAACAGATTTTTGAACATCTACTCCCAATCCAACATTTTCATTTCCCCAATACCCTTGGTTGCATCTTTAGAAACTTTAGCACAACACATTAAAAGTGAAAAGAACCCCAGTTTTGCACATTTGGAATGCTTTAGACTATCGCGAGAATAGAAGCCGTTCCGAGATACAGGCGATTGGACATGCAAATTCTGTACTTTCATTGTGTTCCATACTACGGTATGGAGAGATAGCGCATAAAGGTGTAATGCAGATTCTTTGACGATAAAATGCATATGCTAGTGTGCTCTGAGCTTAGAGTTTGTTAAGTACGAGTATATGCATAGGTTTATTTTGTTTCATAAATATATCTTTTTTTCCTAGCGAGTATTTTCAATTCTAGAGAGGGGGTTATTTTTCAAAGTAAGCGGTCTTAACTGGGTTATTTAATGTCCCAACTTGTCAGTATGTGGAATTCACTGCCGGCTGCTCTGTTTCCAGCTCATTACAACCTGGATCTCTTCAAAGTTCGAGTGAATCGATTTCTTCTGGGCATGCGAGCTCCACCCTAAGCCGTATCATCGCTTCACATCAGGCAAGTTGCGGCCGAACGCAAGCCTATTTAGGGGTAAAAATCTGTACCATAAGGGACCTGTCCGCCGTCGATTCTGACGCTATCCAGGAGGCAGAGTTTCGATTAAAGCGCATATACAACATTAGTTTTAGTATATGCGAAACCTGAAACACGTGTCTAGTATCTTTATGTAAAGAATCTATGTACAAAATTTCAAAACTGTATCATGAAAAATCACAAAGTTATAAGCTTATTCTGTTACTTGACTGTCCGCACAAAAGCGTGGTCACCACGCGACGTAGCCGCGTGCGCGCCTCCAGCGTCGTCTTTATCTCATTGATAATAATAATTTGGCAGTAGGTACCCAAATGATTGCGATAGGTACTTAGTGTCTCTAACTTTTAAAAATATTTTTGGGTCAAAATATAACATGGTTTAAAAATGATTGGAATCGATTCAGACACTTATTCTGAATAAACTATATTCAGGTTTCGCATATACTAAAAATAATGTTGTGTATGAGTCTGGAAATCTTCGACACGACGGCGGATAATAGACCTAAATTACTAGTAAAACTACTGAAATTACATATGAAGTAAACATTTATAAATAAGGACTTACCATGCATCTTGTCATTCAACAGCGCGTATCTTGGGTTGGAGGCAACGTCCAGCGGCAAAGAGTTCCAAAGCCACCTGACCTTCGGTGAGGGGTTACCAGTAGCCTGGCACGGGAGAGTGGCGGTGTGGCCCACTTCGACGACCATCGTGGTCGGTGGTGGAGCGATGCTGGGAAAGCCGGGAGGGGCTTTGTCGGCTGCAAAGAAAGAAAAATGTTTGGTTAGTTACATTTATTTAAGTACAGGAAAATCAACTGCTACATCAGATAAATGTCGGTTGAATGAAGTAACACAACCCTCTGTTACTCTCACTAATAAAAACAGAAAAAAATACATGGAAAGTTTTTTTTAAATAGTTTTTAATGTACAAAAACAATACAAGTAGTATTGTTTTTGTTTAGTTTAAATACTTCCACGACCCCCCGTACTATTTTTTCCATCAATCAGCACAATGTTTTGAGTGCGTTACATTGAGTCCTACCGTAAAACGAGATCTTTCACCCAAAAAAAAAGTCGTTTCCCAGAAATAATTTTGGCGTAGTTACTTAGTTTGATGTACATAATGCTTGATTGACGGCTTCGTGAAGGGTCCGTTTACACCTTGTATAACTAGATAAGACACGATCTTCAGCACTGAGTATAAAAAGAGAATAAGACCTTTTCAGCAATTTAATTTGATTGAGTACACATAGGTTTTGTATGGAACAATTGTATCGCAATTTATTCGATTGCTTCTATGTTTGATTATTTTGTCAAATTACTTTTTAGGTCTAGACCTAAAAAATAATTTGACGAACGAATTTGATTGATTTGTTGTTTTTTGTGTTGGTTTTTGTTTTATGTTTTTGTTGTTTGTTTGTTTGTGTTTTGATTTGTTTGTTTTTTTTATTTGCGATTTATTTTTTATTTTTATGAAGACTAGTCTTAACATTCAGAAAATTAAGGCCCTTTGCAACACAATAATTGAACACAAATAAGAGCTAAAAAGCGAATGATTACTTTAGTTCGATAGTAAAAAAACTGAAGACCAAATCCCAAAGGATGATTCTTTTCTTTAGTCCAAATGAACTAATTAAACGAAATCAACATATTTAGTCGTAATAGTGGTTTAGCAATTTGCATTTAATTTGTTGCTCAAACAACTGTTGTTGTACAAAGTGGACGATGCGGACAGAACGAATGCAAATACTGTGTATGTGTCTTTCTAATGTCGTTTGAGAGCTGACAAAATAATGGTGGAGCAGTTTTAGAAAATTACGTTTTTGTTTTTGTAGCTTTTAGATTTAATTTAATTTTGAATTCTTTCTCTACAAGCTGTAACATAATAAAGACCAGACCAGACCATGATACAGAACCAGTTTTGTTCTGTCCTTTGGAAATCCATAATCTTTTTTTAGTTTTACCTTACATTTTGGTCAGCTGATCGCATCATTGCCTATGGAACTCCATTTTTTTTTTGCGAATTTAAAATACTCGTAAAACAAAAGTGGTGTAGTTTCATAGTCCAAGACACTACACAAGCAGTTGTGCGTTTCACTTTGGTCACCTTGTATACTAATATTATAAATGCGAAAATAACTCGGTCTGTCGATTTTATAATTTTGACAGACATGTAAAAATGACATAAAATGGAGGAGCTGATGATGTAGTAGAAAGTACGTTCCGTAAATACGCGGGCGAAGCCACGAGCAAGAGCTAGTATTTCAAAAAGTTAGCATTTAAAGAGGCCCCTCGGATAAATGAATAAGGCTCGGATACAATCAAGTTTTACAACAGAGATAGCCTTCCATCAACAACAAACATCAATAACCCCAAATATTTCCGCGAAACACACAAAATCCCTTATTCTGATGAAGTAACCATTTCGTTTATCAAACTCGACGCTTTTATACCTCAATAAATTATTCAATTAAATAATTTATCTATGAACAAAACACAGACTAGAGGAGAACTTCTAATTTTAAACAAAGCGATTCCATTAGCTAAGTCAGAATGATCTGGCAGTTTGCACAACGAGTTGGGAATACACAAGGCTTTGACATCAACAACTTGGAAAAAGTTTTGTCTATGAATTTGTAGTTCGGTTAATAGGACCTCTTTTCTGGTAAGAAGAAATTGATAGTGTAGTAAAAGTTGAGCTGGTTTAATTTCGAGTTTGATTGGTAATTGATATTTGTTTACCGTTTTATATTTAGCTGTGAAATAAGGTCTATTATACTGTTTGTTACGTGGAAATCTGATAAGCTAGAGGTTGTGTTGCCATCTCTAAAAATCAGAAAGTCGGTGTTACTCGCTAAAAAAGCCGGATTTTTGGGTCTCAAGGCCGGACGCTCAGAAACTTCACTCCATTCGGGAAGATTTTTTAAGATCATTTAGTCAAAATATTTGGTATCTTTGTACAAAGTTTCGGTCCAAGATCGCAAATAGTTGACTGCTGTAACGTTTTCTTTGAAATCTGTCGCTCACTCAGAATTGTCAACTTTCCGTAAAATTTAATTGACTTTCGAAAGAACGATGCGATGGAAGTAAGAAAATAAAAGCCTAAAAAAAGCCGGACAGGCCGGACCCAGTCAAATTTTAGCCGGACACGGCTTTTTCCGGACGGATGGCAAAGCTAGCTGGAGGTATGTGAGTAAACATTCGTTTTACAAAACAGTGTTTCATTACTTTGCCTTGGTTCTTTAAATACTTCTTACCCGAAACCGTCAACACCCTCATTAAAAATAAACCAATCTACATTTCCAGGTACGACTCCCAGCAAACTTAACTCCTGACTACTTCGAGGCTCACAGAATTGAAACACAATTACATCCCCCCAAATCTTAAACCAGTACCGTAAAATTCGAAATAGTGAAATGTTAATTCGCTAAATGAAATTCCGTCTCGCCTCACGGCCAAACTGAACGAAATTTGATTAAGCTACAAGGCTGACATTATTTCTCCTAGATTGTAGGATTTGTAAGTACTTCTTCTTCATCAGCTTCAGAAGGTGTGAAAGAGATGGCAACACTCTCTGTAGGTTCAAGTGGGAAGATTACTTTAAGAACTTTAAGATCCAAATGAAATTCATTGTCTTGTAAAACTCCTCGCGATTAATTGGTTAAACAGAAGGGTTTGGTCGGATCTCAAGTTATCCAATTCTGTGTATTGTAGTTAAATTGTAATCTTGTGTTACTTGTTTAGTATGGTTTTTCGTGTTATTGGAAACCCATTTTAAGTTCTTTGTTTTATATCGAAAGTAAAGACTAGATAGTACTTATCGAACATGCATAATCAGTAAGTATTTTTTTTATAAGCCTCTCATGTGACCCACTGTTGGGCAACGGCCTCACCTTTCTCCTTCCAAACTTCTCTATCTTGTGCTATCTCTTGCCTTGTTCGCTCCACAGACAAGATCAGATCGTCACACCAACTTGGCTACCTAAAGTCTACCTCGGCGGCGATTTGCTCCATCAGATGCCCCGTGAGTGACGATAAACCAGTCTTCTATGTCTAATCCATCTCCATGTTATTATTTTCACCTATATTTTATGTCTAATCTTGCCAAGGTGTTAATAATTTTAATTGTTCTAAATATCTAGCTAAAATCCCCAGAGGAACTAATTTTAATCTCGTTTGTCGTAATCCAACAGTTATGATATTCTAAAGCAAAAACTTTACTATTCCCAAGTTGTAAACTTAAGCCGTAAATACAGATCAGAAATCACTTCTCGAAATACCCTCCGACGGCAGCAAGTCCGATCCCTCTTTACAACATTAATTTGGTATAATATCCTTAGTAAGATAGCGAAGTGTGGCTCCTATGATATCTTACGAGGTCTAATACGAACCTTCCGTTGGCTGGACCAATCCCCAGCGATCGTCGGTTTCCTTGGGCATTAATAATAATAAACCTATGTTAAACCGGCAGACCTTAGTTCTCTACTACATGATTTGTACCCCGACATAACCCAAGGTAATTATTATTTAAGTATGCCCCTAGTTACACGTTTGAGGGTATATAATTTACATAATGTTGCTCGGACTGAAAATCATTTCATGTTCTTCAACTCTTTAATTAATAAGCTGCGGTTGGTGTAAAATTTTAATAAGTTGTTTTTGCGTTTTATTAAGGCCGAGTGTCTGGTGTTTTTATATCTTCATACAACTTTTATGGTGGCCCTTTTTTATGTGGGAGACGTTCGTATGACATTATTTTTGATGACTGTAGTTAAGAAGTAGTAAACACGTTCATATTAATACAAAATTTTCCCACTTCTGATATCAATGATCTTAGAACAGGGTTTCATTTTACCAAAGTGCAAAAGCGCATAAAATTACCCCTACATATCCAATTGGATCGAAACAGTTTACCCAGAAATCTATACACTTAACTAAACCAATATAAACAAATCCGCATGTAACCTACTTAAGAGAAAAGATCTCCCGCAATATTTTTCTTAACAAATTGTTTCCAACAGTTTCCTGGAAACGAAAAGTCAAGTAAAGATTATGCCTCTCGTATATCGCTATGGGGGAGGTGCTAAGCAGTTGCCATGGTAACGCAGAATATACGCCAACTCACCATACACGCGCGATTCTATGGCAGTACAATCCGATTACCGTAGATTGTTTTTCCTAGAAGGTTTTGCGAAGGATATCTGCGACCCAAGTTCTGGGAATCGAGCGGTAGTAATATGTTAAGTGCGGATGGCACGGCGCAGCAGCGGTTGGTTTATCGGAGGTAGATAATTTCAAAATCTGTATATTTTTTTGTTAAGTCACTGAATTTCTGTTTTGGTATTGTATAAGACAAGGAATTGTTATCTATACTAATACTATAAAGGGGTAAAATTTGTTTGTAAGTTAGTATGTAGGGGGTAATCTCTGGAATTAATGATCCAATCCTAAAAATTCACTGGCCGAAAGGTTACATTATTCGTAGGTGCTATAGGCTATAAATTATATTTATATCATGCATATTGGCCGAGTTATCACAATTTTTGCGGAAGAAGTGTTAGTACTAATATGTATTGACAAACCAAATTCCATAGAAGATGTATAAATAAGTTAGTTTCAGGTGTCTCTCAGCGGCAGACACTTCATCAAAATGCAATTTAAAACTTAAAATTCACATTCCGAATTTCTTCATCACTGCAGATCTTAATCAGCACAAGGAACAGTTACCCGACGTAAGTTGTACGCTCACACTAAAAGCTTCAGGTTCCAACTTAGTTTCTTTGTTTGCAAGTTCGCAGTATCTTGCACCACACCATAACTCGATTACAAAAGTTTAAAGACAATGATAGCACCTGACAGTACAGTACCTGTTGTTCAGGTGATGTTGCATCGCTGATATTATGCTAAAGTTCTTCCTGGTAACGAGTTAGCATTGCTTTTATGCACACACGTAGATTGAAAACAAATAACATTTCAATTCGAAATAAATCCATACTCAGAAATCTAATGGGTGTAACAAAGTTGTTTTCTCCGTCACTGCGATATTTTTTTTGTTCTAGACCATACCTGGGAATCTTTTAGTTACGGAGATATTGGAGGTCAAAGTTCCAACTTTTAGCAAGTTAAAAAAAAAAAAAACCAGTTTTAATGTTGTAACTTTACATTAAATACCTCTATGAAACCTCTTACTATTCAATGCATCCATCAGCACAATGTTTTGAGTGCGTTACATTGAGTCCTACCGTAAAACGTGATTTTTCACCATAAAAAAAAGTCGTTTCCCAGCAATAATTTTTGTGAAGAGTTACTTAGTTTGCTGTACTGAATGCTTGGTTGAGGGTTTCGTGAAGGGGCCGGTTACACCTTGTTTACTATATTTTTATATAAATATAATGCTATCTACAGCTTTATAAGATTTTTAACATAATATGTAATTTTGGAATCCGCTGGATGCGAGACGCACGGGACCGGTCAATGTGGCGACACTTGGGGAGGCCTATGTCCAGCAGTGGACGTCTTTCGGCTGAAATGATGATGATATATTTTGGGACTTTGTTTATGCGGAGAGTAATTAATCTACAGAACCTATTTGAAAAAAAGGCACCATTTGAAAGGTACATTATTGTAGATGGACATAGGCTAACTTTTATCCGGGTACCATGCAGGCGAAGACAGGCAACCTAGTATAGAATAAATCCGTGGAAATAACCGAGGCTTTTATCAGCTGGAATTATCAGAGTATATGAATCGGGAAATTGCTTTAAAGCAAATAACTAGATCTTGTGTACCCACGAGTAATAATTTAGTAAGCAACATCACTTTACCTCGTTACTAGAATAGCTAGATTAACGGAAAATTGAAACTATTAATAAAGTGTGCAAATAGACCCTTAACGAAGCCGAAAGGTACTTGTTCTCCCCGTCTTTGCGATCATTTTTTTGTTCTAGACCATACCTGGGAATCTTCTAGTTACGGAGATATTGGGGGTCAAAGTTCCAACTTTTTTTTAAATACATGTTTTTAATGTAAGATTTTTATTTTGAACACCTTCACGACCCCCGTACTATTCAATCCATCCATCAGCACAATGCTTTGAGTGCGTTCCATCGAGTCCTACTATAAAACGTGAATTTTCACCCCAAAAAAAAGTCGTTTCTCAGCAATAATTTTTGAGTAAAGTTACTTCGTTTGATGTGCAGAATGCTTGGTTGACGGCTTCGTGACGGTCTGTTTACACCCTGTATTATAAGCTTTTATTTAACTTGCCTTGTTAGTTGGTTAGTATGTAATGGTCAAATCTTGCAACTGAATTTCAAACCAGTTCCCCCCAACCGATTGAGCTGAAATTTTGCACTCACCTTTGGTTTTGGTGACAATACATTTTTATGATAAACATGACTTGATCCTGCAGCCAGGATCGTCTCCTCGCGACAGAACACCTCAACGGTTAACAGCACAGACATGAAACTTTGTATACGCGTTCAATTTTGATAGATAAACCTATTTGTCTTCTTTTGATTTTAATAAGAGGTTGTTTTTTTTAAAAAAAAAGGTTTAATTATTTTATGGCTGACCCATGGATGGTGAAAATATTCTCCAATGACGAACACATAAAATAGGTTTTTTATAATATGTTATCGCCATTTACTTCGATGGTTCAAATTATTTTTTCTCCCAGTCTAACTCATATTTATCGACAAGGGATAAAAACGAGTAACAGAATACTAAATCAACACATCAAAAACATAAAACGGCCATAAAAGTCACTCATTCCAGAATAAAAAATTCTCTCACCTTTGCATTCCAGGTTTACAAAGGCAATCTTTCTCTTTTACATCCTATTGAAAAAGCACTTTGGTGCTATATCAATAAGGTTTAAAATCGCTATATAAATGTACCTAGCTGTTCGCCGTCATAAATTTATCGCAAACTTGATATTAATTACGCCGTTCGCTCCCAGACTACCCACAAATTGTAATATATTGCTAAGCTAGTTATATTATATTTCCTCACTGTTCGAAGCCACCAAAGATTCTTCTCGTTTATATTAACTTCTTTGAAACTCTTCCAATGAAAAATTCAAACATTCCATTATTAGAAAGGGCCGGTTAGTTTTTGTTGGAGTGTAAAAACTTGAGACTTTTATTTTTGTTACTGTTTACGTGTCAACTTTTTCTATTAATATTAGATGAACTTAATACAGAATGCAGAGAAACTGCCACAAGTATTAAACACTAGCTAATGCCTGCGGCTTTGCCAGGGTGGAATTCGGTAATTGTCCCAAAGGAACGTACTACCGGGATAAAAAGTATCCTATGTGTTAATCCAGGTTATAAACTATCTGTGTGCCAAATTTCACTCAAATCTGGTCAGTAGTTTTTGCGTGAAAGAGTAACAAACATTCAGACGTCAGACATTCATACAATCTATAATACATCCTGACAAACTTTCGCGTTAATAATATACTAGCTTATGCCTGCGGCTTCGCCAGCATGAAGTTCGGTGATGTCCCACAGGATCCTACTAACGGGATAAAAAGTATTATATGTGTTAATCCAAGTTATAAACTATATATCATCCAAATCCGGTCAGTAATTTTTGCATGAAAGAGTAACAAACAATCCATCCATCCATCCTCCAAACATTCGCATTTATAATATAAGTAGGAAAGGAAGGATTGTTATAATTTTAATAACAAAACCTTTGAGTACGTAACACGCACGAAAAATAACTCAGTTGTACCATGATCCATTTCAAAGAACTCGATTGACTTTGATTACACATCGTATATGGAGGGGATTGAAAGCCTTCCCGGCTTTCAATCCCCTGACGTCAAATAAAAGGCCTCTTTGACATTAAGAGGAATGAATTCAATAATCCTTCATGGCGATGGCCGCTTATCGGATATGTGTGGGCCTTGAAGGCCCACCGACACATAAAGCGATGAGGAAGAGAAATATAGCGGGGAGATTGTTCATGATGAATGGTGTGAGGTTTGAAAGGCGGCTGGAGAATTGTATCTTTTTAAGGATGTGCATTTTATGGAGAATGGAGATATGGTTCTACTTTTCCTTATGATATTTCAATATTTATATTCTTATCGACATTAAAAAAAAACATGGAGAGGAAACCGGGGTTTTTAATAATAATAATCATAATAATCATTTATTCGCAGACGTTGAAGTCCATAGATTTAATGCTTAATAGCTGTTATCCGCGAAATTCGTCCTAGTGAAATTATTTTTTCTGGGGTGAAAAATCACGCTTTACGGTAGGACTCAAAACGTAATGTAATGCACTCAAAACATTGTCCTGGTGATGAATTGAATAGTACGGGGGTCGTGGAGGTGTTTAAAGTAAAAATCTTACATTAAAAACATGTATTTAAAATAAAAACTTGTGAAAAAGTTTTAAGTTTTATCCCCAATATCTCCTAAACTAGAGGGTTCCCAGGTATGGTCTAGAACCAACAAAAATATCGCAATGACGGGGAGAACAAGTGCCTTTCGGCATCGGTAAGGGTCTTGTAGGTAATAGGTACTAAAAATAACAGGTAGCTGCGTCTATCTGTTAGCCTAGCATCTCGGTGTAGTCGTTGCTCAATAAACTCGGAATCAACTTATCCTCATTCCGACCTTTGATACAGATGCCCCAGCTCAACCTACCTCGCGTTCTGAACGTAACTGTGTTTCCTATTCGTATAATTGCGTTTTGATGTTTTTTAGACGATTATCTTTTTTTTCCTTATATTCTTTATTTACTTTCGGGGTCACCTTGCGGTGTACCGGGGACATAGATTCTTTTTTACCGTGGCTATAAATATGGCGTTAGAAGAGGGTATATTGATATATTGGTAAAGCTTCAATAAATATCAATTGAGTCATGGAATTATGAGTCGGAATGACAGTTGTTTAGGGATGAAAATGTTTTTTTGCGATTGCTGAGCAAGAGGTCTTGTGTTCGATTCCCGGGACGGGCAAAGTGTTATTAGGTTTTTCCATCACAAATTTCTCAGTAACACCCACAGAGTCTGGATTTGCACCCGATTGATGGCAATAGGCTCGCTCCCTATTACATGGGATTTAAACATAACAGGCGGAATGTGGGTTTACTATTAGATACACCTCTGACAACTTTCTTGTTTGTAACAAGACAGTTACAAACTAGAAAGAATTTAAGAAAGCAACAGTGTAGCCATAGTGAAAGGTTACACAGAGTAGATGTCAGTAGCGAAGGGTCAATTTTTGTAAGAGGTAAGCCGGAGTACATATCTTTAATGTGATTATATTATTTGTCTATCCTCCTAAGACCCAGAGTCCTGTAAAAAGTAAATAATAAACTATACACGGTCTGCCATCTGCAGGCCAGGATGACCACTGCTGGGGCATCGTAGCCTCCTAAAAAAATACTGGCTCGGCGGCAATAAGGTCGAGAATCCCACTCGATTGTTTTGCTAGCTGGCTCTTGGGAGGCTATACAATACTGACTGTGCCATTTTTCAAAGGAAAGCCGGTAGGAATCGAGTTCTATGGAACCTTCGCCACTGGTAGATGTTATAAAACGAGGACGCTATTGCCGTACGATATTCTAAGTGGCGCGAGCACATGGGACCAATACCGTTTAAACTTCCATTTATTTCTTAAGGAAAAAGATACAAAGCATCTTGTACGTTTTCTTACACATTTCCTTCGAGTGAGTCGATTCTTTTAGTTGATTCTTGTAGTTGGCATGTGGATAATTTGACATGTGTCACTTTCGTTGAATACATGAACGAGAGAAATTGGTTTCCGAAAAGAATTGATGTCATTAGGTTTGGCACGAGTTGCCGTGGCCGACTTGGAAATTTTTAAACAGACTTCGAACCCGGCCGGACAAAAGATAATCTCTGCAGATGAAGGTTCATGGACGGCTCAGAACTCAAGTGTAAATGCGGCGTCTCTCCACAAACAATGGCCCACCTTCCATCTTCCACCGCATGCCCTATCACCTGCGCTCTTGATGATTTATTTACTGCATCAGTGAGCGGAGTTCGCGTCGCTGAGTTTTGGGCTAAACATATTAAAACTTTTTGCCATCGTTAAGAAGAAGATTAGGTTTGTCTTTGAACAATCGTTCTTTCTGGATGTACAGAAGCGAGAAGTGTCGCAGAAGAATGGGGAGGCCTGTACCCAGCAGTGGGTAATTCCGGATTAAAATGATGATTAGCATAAGCATAGCATAATCAGCCTATTAATGTTCCCACTGCTGGGACGCAGGCCTCCTCTCAATGAGAGGGAATGGTCTATAATCCACCACACGGGCCCAATGCAGGTTGGTACATGTCACATGTCTTTGAATTTTTGGTTGTAGGACATGCCGGTTTCCTCACGATGTTTTCCTTCACCGTTTTGAGAGCAGTGGTGATGAAATAACTTACACAAAGTAATGCGCCTGGCTGGGCGCCTGGCTGACCCACGACTTACTGCTCGTAAGTCGGGGGTCTCCACCACTGGGCCACCGCTGCTCTCTAATAAAAAAATGATGATTATGTTGAATAATTCTTTATTAAAACTAAGACAAGTTTTTATCACTTATAGGTACGAAGTCGATTTTTAGGTTAAGCCACGCTTCCTTAGGTTGGTCCGTGAATGGGCGACCACCCATTACATACTGAGTTTCCTCCGTGCCTCGGAAACCACGTTAAGCTATTGGTCCCGGCTGGCATTTGTTGACATTTGACAGTCGTTACAGGTAGTCAGTGGCCCCGGAAGTCTGACAACCAGTTTTACCAAGGATATCGTATTGCCCAGTACTAACTGGATTGTGGAGGTCAGATAGGTAGTCGCTCCATGTAAAATACTGGTATCCAGCGGTTACTCTGAAACCCGACTCCAACATAAATAGTTGGGACGAGGCTAGACAGATGATATAGGTACAAAGTTATGGTATATCACTTATTAAGGTTTTGATATCGACGATCAATATCAAATGTGACGTAGGTAGCTAAAACATACAAGTTCCGCTGCGTCCTGTTCCTCTTTTATTTAATTTTCTCTACAACGGAAGCCATAGGTATCCCTTCCTCAACCGCTAAAACATGAATATTCTCTTTTCAAATTAAGCAGCGCTTTTGATATTTATACGGTAAAGATTTAATAGCAGCATATAAAGGCATGCGTTCATCTTTAATTAAAATTTTCAAAGCCTTTTACATCGAACGAATTTTCGACTTCCGATAACAATACCGTTATTATTTATGTATAAAAATTGCTTCCACTTAATTAATCCAATTAATTGAATATTGAAAAGGATATTGTGGTTGTTTTAGTATCAAATGGTTGTTGATTTGTTGCCGAGAATCGATTCGGCGATACGATCTTTTATAGCTTTTGTAATTGAATGGTTTTTGTTTCGAGTGAATTGGGATCTATTTTGAGTTTATTATTCGATTTTGTTTTGATTAAATGTTATATTGTTGGAAACGTCGAGGGAGACTGTGAACGCGGTAACGCGACGAGCAGCACAGTTTTGATCAAGTCATCTTTAACGCAAAACTAAACTTTAAAACAATGCAAGATCTTTGCACATTCTATGTGTTGAACTCCTTGAGTTATGAGTCGAGCTACACGAGAACTAACAAATGCTTACACTGACTGGACACTGGACACTCTGGACAGGTCCACTCAAATCTGTGTGGTTCTTTCTTCAAAAGACCATCACAGATCTGCATGGTCCTCATGTGAGTTCACCAGGATTATGTGTGGGCCTTAAAAGAGAGTATGAACTTTGAGTTCGTTTCGGCTGTTTCTTCTCAGAGTAGTCAGGTACGAAACACCGGCCACATTTAGTTTTTAAAAAAAAACGACGTGTGACGAAAAGTGTTTATAAAAACCTATTTGCAAAACAAACATAATTTACCATTTATCTAGGCCTAATTTAGAACGTTATCGCCTAGAATATAATAGAATAAATTTATTTTCAATGTATTACGATATGTGTGAAAATGAAACATTAATTCATTATATAATTTTTTTATTTTTTTTTAATATAATTTATTTTCATTGATTTTGGTTTTGATGTATCAAATTAAACCATTTAGATATTACGGAGCAAAATGGGCAATCTGCCTTGTTGCCAAACTCACCGAGATTTTCTCGTCTAGCTATTATTAATTATGTATTTTAAGAAAGTAATAATACCAAGTTTTAACCCTTAAGTATTCAACCCGAAGTATGCGAAATTCGTTGAACAAAAAAAAAGAAAGATCAATTTTTTAATATCGACGAAGGCTTAAATTTGATCACGTTATCGCACGAGGATATTAAATTCGGAGTTAATAAAATCCGATGACACTCATATATTGAAGTAAAATCGATGGTAAAGACGAACGGTTTATACCAAGCAGTCATTCTGACAAGACAGGTTGAATGAAACTGTCATTCGATGAAAAATAAATGAATGTGATTTCTTTTGTTTGAATTAAGAACGAATTCGAGGTTTTGTCTTGATCACAAAGTAAAGAGTTCGCTGACCATAGCCAAGACAAAGCGCAGTGTTGAGATCGGCTTCCAGTTTAACCGTATGCAGCTGAATGCCAGTATTTTACATGCAGCAACTACCTATCTGACCTCCACAACCCAGTTAGTACGGGGTAATACGATACCCCTTGCAAAGACTGGTTGTCAGACTGTCGGGGCACTCACTACCTGTAACCATTGTCAAAGATCTACAAATGACAGCCAAGACAAACGGCTTAACGTGCTTTCCGAGGCACGAAGGAAACTCGGTATGTAACTGGTCGTCAACCACCCACGGACCAACCTAGGTAAGCGCGGCTGTATCTGAAGATCGTCACGAGGGGTTATTATTAATTTAGCCACGAGCTATGGTATTGATGATCCTATCAAATAAACATGTTGGGACTGACATATATGCTGAACCTCGTAGCAAAAATATAAAACGCATTGGAATCGCTTGTCATATGTCAAAGCCCTCTTTGGTTCAGCTCTAGTCAAACGAAAACAAAAATAGTTTGGATAACTGATAAAAAAACGTCTCGTGTAAGGTCTTATACTTCTTAATTCGTAAGGCACTCGGGAAAATTTGTTCTAAATAAAAATTTTGTTTGTCCAAGGTTCTAATCCTAACAAAAATAGCATAAAAAAAAACATTGGAAGTACATCCAGTGGCACGTGTAAAGGTTTGAGTCGTCCAACACTTTCATCGCAGGTAAATAAAATATTTTTCGTTTTACATCCTAAATTCCTAACAGAATTTGACAGGATGACCACGAGTAAAATTGCCTTTGACAAGCACCTTTGAGTTTTCGGATTCATGTGAGTATTGTGTCAATATCACTTGCTTTGGTGAAGGCAAACATCGTGAGGAAACCAGCATGCCTGCGAGATATTTCTCGACAGTGTGTAAAGCCAAGTCAGAGGCCCATGGGCAGCATATTTTTTTCTAATTTTATTACATTATCCTACACACGAGTATTTTTAATGGGGAATTATAAAACGAGCGATTAAAAAAAAGCTTTGCGACTGATGATGACATACTGTATTAATAACTTGAGCGGTATGAATTTGAGTAAGCGAAAAATTAACTAAACTAACGACGAATATTGATTAATAATAAAATCCAGAACAAGCTTACAAAAAGTGGATTGTGATAAATCCATTTCATATGTTAAAATTTTATCCGAGCGACTACATTACTAAGTGAGCGACTGGAAATACAGAGAGGGCAACTTCAATATTAAGATAGAATCGATTTTTCTAAGTGAGGTTAGGTTAGGTTAGGTTTTTTTTTTTTTAATGTGAGCTCCTTATACTCTGCTCATTAGTGTATTTTTCAAAGTGGTTTTTGTATTCGAAACACTTCATTTAAGATAAAATGCCGCTCAGTATAAAAAATACATTTGCCAAATATTGAAAAAAATGCAGGACATTAACGTTGACACTCAAACAAATATTAAGTCGCTCAAATATTATGAAGCTGCTCATTTTGTATTTTAAGTAACTCAAATTAATGTTTGTAAGATACTATTCTGTTGATTTTTCGTCACTTACAGTCAGTCGCTCACTTAGTAATTATATAACCCAAATTAATTAATTTTGACACTTAAAATTGTAATTTACAGTCACTCGTTTTATTGCTACTCTTCTGAAATAATATTATTGTCAAAGATAATATTAATTTAATGTTTCTTAAATATTTTGTTAAATTTTTAACTAGGTACCTACGAGTAAACTACGATTACATTGTGTTAGGTATTTTAATTTTAAGTTTGCATGCTGAAAGAAGTCAGCGAAATATGTGAAACCTTTTTATTTATAAGACCATCATGTACCATATATCATGCAAAATAAAGAATCTTGAATAAAAACTCTGACACCAGGTTAGCCACACGATACAGAAGACTCCAAGCTTAATTTTCAAGCGAGTTAACCAACCCCAAAGCATCTCCGACTAAACAAGGCATTTCTCCTACAACATTGGATGGAGTTAACGGGTGACAAAAGGCCTCCAGTTACTTGATCAACGTCGGTAATTCTTCTCAAGGATTTAGCAGCAGCTGTCTGGGTTTCATCTTTCCCGGTATATTTGACACCGTGTTATATGCTGAACGAAACTCGACTAGGCTTTAAAGGCTTAACGCCGACTTGATTAAAATTTCTTCGGTATAATACGACTGAAAGATTTGGATTTCGTGTGATTTGATTAGATTTTTCGGGTAGCGCTGTGTGATTTTTTTTTTTGTGTATGATTAGATCCGTGTGGAGGGCAGAAATTATGCAAGGAAACGTACTTTTGGGATAAAAAATATCCTATATCCCAACCATCATGGTCTACATGACGTTTAGGTAGCAGACAGACAGACTAGCAAAGTTATTTTTGCATTTAAAATTAATGATGATAATTAATAATTATTCATTATCATCCACAGCCCGACTACACCCAGTGCTGGGTATATGCCTCTCTTTGCTTGTGCCAGTCTATATAATTTTAATCAATTTATGTATTTATAATTCTCATTAGTATAGCGAAATGCTGTTTGGTTTCCGTTCGGTGAAACGTGAAACATATATGTTTGTAATGTTACACTTGCTGTTAGTCGTTGATTTTATACAAAGGAGTCATAGATATGTAAATTCTTGGATCTGTAAAATACCATAATTTACAAATTGTGCGATTTTTTGCGTTCAAATATGAATATCATTTTGGTTGCATATAATTTTTACTCGTGCATAAATTGGAAAATGTACATCAAAACCGTAATAAATTTAATCTCTATAAACTTATCTATAATTATATTATAAAGAGGTAAAAGTTCGTATGTAGGGTGTAATCTTCGTTGGTACTATAGTACCCACGAATAATGTATCTTTTTAACAGTGAAAATTTTTTTAAAATTATATTTATATTTTTTTTTATTTTTTTTTAAGTTCTGGAGTGGCGACCGCGAACTGGAAGACGTCGCGTTGGAAGGCCCCCACTAGGTGGACCGATGACCTGGTAAAGGTTGCGGGGATCCGCTAGATGCGAGACGCACGGGATCGGTCAATGTGGCGACACTTGGGGGAGGCCTATGTCCAGCAGTGGACGTCTTTCGGCTGAAATGATGATGATGAGGATATTTATATCTTGCATATTAGCCGACCTACCACAATTTTTGTGGACGAAGTCGCGGGCGTAGTGCTAGTTTGCAACAAAACCAACAGTATTACATTCGCGACATGTGTTTGGAAACATGTTGTAGTTAAAACGTTGCAACGGGCAATACTAAACTCTCGTCAAATAGACAAACGTCGAAACTTGAAGATAATGCCAAGTCGGGTTTGTATTCGTGTATCAGGGATATCAAGACTTTATAAACATACCTCTACAATGCTTAATCTAGATATAAAGACTGCATGAAGACCGTATTGTGTGTGACAAGACTGGTTTCTATATCTCGATCAAAACAGCAACACGCGGCAATGTCCATCGCATCATCTGCCTAGCCTTTTCCCAGCTGCAATATGCAATATTTTACATAGAGCGACTGCCAATCTGACCTCCACAACCCAGTTAGAACTGGGTAATACGATTCCCCTTTGTAAGACTCGTTGTCAAACTTTCCGGCCTCTGACCTGTAACGATTATCAAAGCTCTTCAAGTGAGAGCCGGGACCAACGGTTTAACGTGCTTTCCGAGGCACGGTGGAAACTCGGTATGTAATGAGTGGTCACCCCCACGGACCAACCTAGGTAAGCACGGCTTCACTTTAAGATCGATCGATATTTAGCTATCAACTTCTCAGAGCTAGAAAACTATCATGAATATTTTGTTTTAAAAAGCTGATTGTTCTGCTGTTTGATGACTCCATGTGGTGTTAATTATTTCGGAGCTATACGGGGTAGAAGGGACACCAACGACCACGTATTCAGTACATCATTTTGACCCCCCCCCCCACAGAGAAATTTGTCATCAGTTATTAAAAAAATTACAACCGCGGCTTAACCTGAAGACCGACCCGAGCGGCTTTTATTTAGCCACGAGGTATGGGCAAGTGATGCGGAAAAATGTTGTGAGGAAAGTTTTGAGTATAAATGTGGATGGGTATATAAGTGGAGGAAGACCAAAGAAACGATGGATGGACTGTGTAAAGAATGATATGGCAAGAAACGAGGTGTCTGGTGAGATGACGCGTAATAGAGAAGAATGAAAGAAGAAGACATGCTGCACCGACCCCAAATTAATTGGGATAAGGGCAAGAGAATGATGATGATGATGAGCTCCTCTCTCAAAATAAATAGTAAACATGGTAAATATCCCGTTTTTAGTTTTAATGATACAATAGCCACTTGTCTAGGTCCAGTGCAGCCTGTTAATGTCTCAGAAGTTCTGACAAGTAAGACGCAGAACTCTCTAGAATAACTCCACAAAGTACAGTCTTCATCATACTTACATTAGTTCAAGTTAAACTTGAAGTGCGGAAGTATTAATAGTTTTGAATAGTCGGGAACAACTAACTGTGTGCAATGTTGATTCTTTTGTAAAGAAATAGCAAGACAGTCATTAGTTCTCTTTACAGCCGGCGAAGAGTTGAATTTACTAATAAAATGTCTGCTTGGTAAATTGATATAACAGAAAGAGATGGACTTTTATTTTTGTAAAATATTGGCGTAATTATATGCTGGAGTGGTAGTGGGCAGGCCATGTTTCACTCATGAACACGTCTAGCCCAACGATCATCGGTTCTACGGCTAATATGGCCGGCCTATTGTCACTTCAGCTTACTTATTCTGTGAGCTATGTCAACTGATTCTTATCGTATCGATGTTCCTTCCATATTACACGGTTTGGGCCTTTGCTATGTCAACAACTCTGGTTCTCTGATCACTGCGTTCTGGAGGGTACATCCCGTTTGGTAATTTTCCCGTTTCGCCAACTAAACAAAAGACGTGGCGAAATGACGTTAACACTTTGACAGTTCTTAAAACTGAGTTCAGACTTAGACCCAACTTCATTTTTTTATTCCTCTCAATTCTAGACAAACCTTTATCAACATACATACTTTTCTATCTCTCGTTCTTTTCTTTCCAATTTAAATGACAAAACTAACAGATGTCAGGAACTCAGTCTATCATCAAAGAGGGATCTGTTAACAGAACGTGACACCCATTAGATGAAAGCCGCTAAAAAGTGAACCTGCACGGTCGTGTAACGTGCCCTAAATCCTACCATTTGCGGGGTTACATACCTTGTGGAGCGTTTAGAGGCGAGACTCAACTTGGTCTTTAGAAACGATCACTTGGAAACTGAACGCGCAATAAAAGTTGGTTCTAATTATTTTTATTAAAAAAGACGAATTCCTCATTTTGGAAGTCGGTACAAAACAGCTTTTGCCCGGTCGAAAATCATTCCACAGGAAAGTTTTAAATATAGCCTATCGGGGATTACGTAGGTGCTCATTAGTGAAAGAATTTTACGAATTAGTATTTCCTAATAAGACACTTTCATCTTTATAATATTAATAGTTGTGCAAAATTTCATCAAAATCGGTTGAGTGTTAGAGAAATAACTAAATAACACACAATACAGCTCTTTTAATCGGGTCCTCGTTAATTCTAAATCATGAAAAATGACATATTTTATAGCTTCAAATAGTTTCCGAGTATAATACGTATTTATAAATTTTAATCTGCTCTTAAGCGATCAAGTTGAGCATATTTGACTGTCAAGTATCAACTATTAACCCTAACAAAACAAACAACTTGCCCTAACAACCTCCGTCCAAACGCAGCACAATAGTAAGTCGGAAGGGTCATTTCACACAATGGTGGTTCAAATCTTGACAATAACACGGCGACGTGTCGAGCAATTTTCGGGCTTTTGACAACTGGGATTACGCGTACAAGTGACGAATACACGTGCTTAGGGTGACTCGGCCCGTGTGGACGGGGTCTTATTTAATGACGTCATATTTTTCATTTTTGTACGAGAGTATTTTGTTCGGGATGAGGTGACAATGTTAGTTGAGAGGATTTTGTAGAGGTTCTTCAGTAGAAATGGTACGCTGCAGATAATTTTAAAGGAGAGATGTTTTCGGATTTTGTTCCTATTTTGTTTTGAGAGTTATGTTTATTATGTTGGATATTATTTATAGTTATTTTTTAATGGAAACTATTATACATTCTTTAAAGGTTCTTGTTTTTATTTTCTTTACCTACTAACTTTATCAAAATATGTAATATTATTCCTCTCTGTGAGATGAAGTCGGCCGTTATCCACCACGCGGGCCCATCGCGGGTTGGTAAATGTCACATGTCTTCGAATACCCTGAGTAGGCCTGTTTCCCAGAAGAGGGTACATTATAGTCAGATGGGCTGGGATTATTGGACTGATTGGTAGTCAGCCCCGTTACTAACCTTTCTGAGTGACTACCTCGACACCAGATATTACCTTGTCATCATCTGCCTAGCCTTTTCCTAACTATGTTGGGGTCAGCTGAATACCAGTATTTTACATGGAGCAACAGCTTATCTGGTCTCCACAAACCAGTCAGTACCTGCTGGGTAATACGATACCCCTTGGTAAAACTGGTTGTCAGACTTTCAGGCCACTGACTACCTGTAACGACTGTCAAAGATCTACAAATGACAGCCGTGAACAACGGCTTAACGTCCTTTCCGAGGCACGGAGGGAACTCGGTATGTAATGGATGGACCCATCCACGGACCAACTTAGGCAAGCGCGGCTTAACCTAAAGATCGACCCGAGCGGGTGTTATTATTACCATGTAGGGTCAAAAAATAAGTAGGTGCTTCGTCCCTAACAACAGTAAGCACACCCCCGCAGTTTTTCTACGTCTACATTTTCTGATGTAAACACTCATTGTAATAATCAAAATCTTCCACTAACCCTTAGGGTAAAAAAGGAGTAGTTCTTTTGTCATATTCAGCCGTAACTTTAACTACAGCCTACATACCCTTGTAGATTATTGTACAGTCAGGGTCAAAAATATACCTACATAAATAACCGATAGGTAGAAATAAACTGGTCAAAACTATTGAAACAACTTAGTTATAGAAAATTAAACTTTAGCCCAATCAAATGAATGTTTTGATAGAATGATGGTTTTTGTTGCACAGTAAAGAAACACATTTTTTGTCATTGAGTTATCTATTTGTTTAATGTTCTTAAAAAAGGAAGGTCACTTGTGATTTTAGTAGAAACATTTTTAAATCCCCGATTCGTATAAATTAGGTATTTCATTGTACTGTTCTGACTGAATTATGCAACGTTCACTTTGCTCCGATCATTTTGAATCGTCAGTTCGTCCAATAATTTTGACGCTGACTGTACAAAGAGCTCGAAAAGAAATGTCTTTTTTTGTCTGTATGTCAAAGGACTTGGATTTCTTTTGTAATGTAATGTTAAAGTTGGAAGCTTTTTATCAAGGCGTCTCGTCTCCAAGATATCTCTTCGCTTTTACGAATATGTTAGTTTGTTATTTTTTAGGTTATTTTTGGGGCTACACAACCCTTGTATCGATTTTTCTTTTCTATTTGATAGTAGAGAGCTGAAGGACGAGATGTTTAGGCCGTTTTCGATGTTTAAAGATTCTTAGTCTAAAAATAAACGAGTTAAGATTTTATATTGTCTTGTTAAAGTTACTTTTCTTCTTAATAAAAGGTATCTATTACTAAAAAAAACTATTAGGTTATTTTGAATAAATTACTCTAGTTTTTATGTCATTAACCCGACACAGTCCTGATAATATGCGCCATATAAATTATAAGCATAAAATAGTCAAAGCCTTTAATATATAAAAAATATGTTTGTTTGTTTGTATTTTATGCGCTGCTATACTGTTCATCCGATTGCAATAAAACTTTATCAGCCTCTTTTTTGCACTTGCGAGAAGGTTATAGGCATAGTATAATTAACTTAAAAAAAAAACGTGCGTTAGCTGATATTATATGTACAAAAGTGAAATAAAAAGTGTTAGTACCTACCTATATTATAGTATCATAAGAAACACGGCTACAATTTCCGAACGCACAAAAACAGCTTAATTCCTCCCCCCCGCCCACCTCAAACAGTTCCTCGTTAGCTACCAAATATCCCAATCCCATCAAGCTTTGAACACCGTGAACCGCTATACTGGCAAATAAAGCAATAATCACTCAGCGTGCACCAACAAAACTTACTACCATCAGAAATAAGCTGATTAAATACAAAATTTAATTAAAGGAATAATAACACCATGTATGTATGTAAATCTTCTTATAGAGGGTGCGTTAAATCTCTCTACAGAAATTTTACATATAATTATTATGCATTTTGAATAAATGTTTTGACCATTCATGTTGGTACAATTGCCCATATTTGCAAGACTAAGGGAGTTGTCATTTCTATGGAATATTGAAACTGACAGCTTTAAACGCAGTTAAGATGTGCTGTTTTCAGATTCGTTGGTGAAATTAAACCTAAAACAGACTAATAAAAGAATTAAAAGAGCTGAAAAAAACCGAGTTCAGGTCCAGTTGAAAATCAGCACTTGTTGCTTGGCAGTTCACTGAACTGGGCCCCTTATTGGGCCCCTGAGCCTTATTTGGTGCAGCCGTGAGACACAATATTATATTGTTTTCTGATCAGATTTAAAAAAAAATAATTGTATGTGCCAAATGTATACGTTTTCTTCCTTTAAAAGTAGTATTTTTGATTACTCCCCAAAAGGAATATTCCAAAAACATTAATTAAACAACGAACATACACCTCAAAGGTAACAGTCTCACTTTAAATTTATAAATTCCATTCAAAATAACGCAATCTCCGGGATATTGTAGATACCCGGAGCTTATTTCACGCACGCGAAATGCATAATTACCCTTATTAACATAGACTGCCGTGTGGAGGAGGCTTTACCAAGAGATTCTTCCGCGAGATTAGATGGGATCCCGCGATGGTTTTTGTGTAACGTATTCCTAAATATGGCAGTCGCATGCCTTAATTTTGTTGGCGCCCAACATGGGCCAATGTTGGGACAAGATGTTTGTGTGCCAATGTTCGTTGGGTCCTTTGGTTTTGCTTAACGAGTAGTATTGGTTAGCAACGGGGGTTGTGCATTTGTTTTTCTTTCCCTCCTATTTGTATACTTGGCTTCTTAGTTGGAAGAGTACTGAGAATTCGTTCGATTGTTTACAAACAATGAAAAGCATCCGCAACACTCTTTAAAACTATTGGTTGTTGAACGAAAGAAATAGAAGAGTTAATTGGGCATTGAAGAAAGAAAATCACAAACATTCTAGAGCAACAAATAGACGATAGTCACGTTTGTATGTATATGTAAAATACTGGTATTTAGCTGCATCCGGTTAGACTGGAAGCCGACCCCAATACAGTTGGGAAAAGGCTAGGCAGATGATGAGTCGCGTTTATTTGTTACTAATTGTTTAAAAACTGGATGGCGCTCTCTATCGGGGCGACCACGCGTTTAGGATCGCTTTGGTTAAGAGACCTTTTTGAGAATATCTGAGGTTGTCTCACCTCAAATATTCTAAAAAGTTTCGGGAAAGATTACAAACAATACAAAGTGCTCAGTGACTTGAAGTAACTAAACCAGTCCAAAGGAAACCTAAGCACACACTTAACGTAAACGCGAACGTTTGCGTTAAACGAAGCCAACACTAGCCTTCCAATATGAACGAAAACGATTCAGGTTATTACACAAGATTGTCCTTGTAGCGTAATTTGAAAATCTTCCTCTTGAACATTTTCATACACACGTGGTTATGAAAACGAAACTCGTATGGTATGCGTTAATTCCGCAACTTGAAGGTTAAGTGCGGCATTATAAGAAGGTACTTTGCATATATTGTATCACAGAACAAGAAAATTTAGAATCAAAACTCCACTTTAGACACATTGTTAATGACGAATTTTAGGGCGTTTAAAACGCCCGGCGTCATTCAGGCTGAGCCGGTAGGTGTTATATTACTTAGCAGTCAATATAAACAGAGTAATAAAAATGAAAGTGTCAAGCGATATTGAACCATGTGTGGTGCAACCACCACTGCTAACGTTACTTGCACTGAAACTGTCCTACCTGTGAAATGGTGTAAGTCAACAAAATTTGGAGATTCAGGTCTAAATCTACAAACGTTAGTACTACCTTGAGTAATGCTAAAGTAGACTTTTTTTATGCAGTTCAACTTCAAAATCTGAAACGAATGTCGCTTCTACACGCATTTCTTACTCTATAATATTATTACACACCTTAAATATTAATAAAGGTTTATATGTAGCCTCAGAGCTTGTGGGATATTTGTTTTCTTATTAAAATCTTTGGGAAGATACTTAAAATTTTGTCATGTTGACAAATACAAGACATCGTGATGAAAATATGTGCTTGTAGTTAGCTATTAAGATGGGTAAGTGGAATAGTAGTTATATATTATAGTTATATCAAATAAAATAAACATAATTTAAATAAGCAAAATTAATTTAATTGACACCTTAATAATTTAGTTTAAAATGTTTGCAGATGCGTTGTTAAAATCGATTTGAAAATAATTGTGTATCTGATCTGAAAATAATGTGAGTGTAAGAGAAAATACTCAAACTTTTACCCTAGAAACATAGAAATATGCAACGACGATTTCGGTGTTGTTAATCGCTACACCATTATGAGGCATGGGGTAAATAATATCCACGGGGTTGAGTCCCCGCGGGTCACTAACCATAAATAATAAACAGCCCACATTCAAGAAATATTTGCATTATAATAGAAAATTGTAAAAGGGTAAACAGAAATATAAAATACGTAGAAACAGAACTGAAAAAATATATAATGCAGATTTTAGTACAGTATTTTTTTCGAGTAAATAAAATGTTGTTTTTATTAGAGCCACAACGTTGGTTGTTTCTCAAAATGAGTATTGTTTTTTTGGGAAATAAATATCAGATGATTTCATAGGAATATGTAATTGGGATTACATTGATTGGAGCTTTTGTTGCCTCGTCGGTCTATCTAGTGGTTGCAAGCACGACTACTGAGCGTGGGGTTCTGGGTGCGATTCCCAGGTCGGGCAAAGTGTTATTGGGTTTTTCCATTAGGAATTTCTCAGTAGCAGCCACGGAGCCATTTGTGCCCGATATTTAGCAATAGGCTCGACCCTTATTACATGGGACTTAAACATAACTGGCGAGTGTGGATATACTATTAGATACACCTCTGTCTAACCCTTCGGGGATTACAGGCGTGATGTTATGTTATGTTTGAAACGTTGTTACGGTTTGCAACTTAATTATAACACTAGATCAGGATCTACTTTTTTTGTCCTCCCAAAACATGCAGTTACAGCGACATATGCACTGCCATTGATGACGCAAAATAGTGGCAACATCCGGGCCAATAAAAAGTGTGTAAGCAGTAGCGAAGAGAAAATTTTTATAAGAAGTAAGCCGGAGTACATATCTTTAAAGGGATTATATTATTTGTCTTTAGAATACTCATCTCATCTGCCTAGCCTTTTCCCAACTATATTGGGGTCGGCTTCCAGTCTAACCGGATGCAGCTGAATACCAGTATTTTACATGGAGCGACTGCCTATCTGACCTCCACAACCCAGTCTGTACTGGGTAATACGATACCCCTTGGTAAGACTGGTTGTCAGACTTTTTGGGCCACTGACTGCTTAACGACTGTCAAAGATCTACAAATGACAGCCGGGACCAACGGCTTAACGTGCTTTCCGAGGCACGGAGGAAACTCGGTATGTAATGGGCGGTCACCCATCCACAGACCAACCTAGGCAAGCACCTAGGTTGCCTAGGTAGCGCGTGGCTAAATAATAACAGCGGCTGTTATTATTTAGCCACGAGCTCCTCATTTCAAAAAGATCCGGGAGGAATCGAGTTGTATGAAACCTTCGCCACTGGTGTACAGTAGTGCTAGCGACACGAAAGAGTAGACGAAGAGACTTAGTATTTAACAGCAAAAAATATTTTAACATTAACCAGACTGAAATCGCTTAACTAACTAAATATAGCAACATAACCTTAACAAACTAAGTTAGCCACAGTAAATTAATTATATCTCCAGTTTGTTTACTACCCAAATATTTCAAGTTAAGAGCGTCAGGGAGGTAGCTTAATATCTGGTCACTGGTAGAAGGTTTGACCCGGTCAAATAATCCCCGGGATGTCCTGACAAGACCCGGGTATTCCGGGTAGTCTGACAAGAACCGGGTCGGACAGCCGACATGCAAGGCTTGCTCAGCTGCGTTGGTAGGTTTATTTGAATATAAATTACATTTTTGGTAGTATTGAAATGAGGTATAATAAGTGTTTAGATATTTTTTTTTAAATGCAAGTACGCATCCTTGAAGGAATTATCAAATTATATAATATAGGGGGTCGAAGGCTGTTCCATACATTTTAACCGAGTAGGTATTGCAATTTCCACCCAGTAATTTTTATTAGCATAGTATTATAACTATAGTATTCCTCCATCAGCAAGTTTTGGTTTACAATAAAAATCATGTTAAGTATCGGTAAAGCTACGAACGTGCTTTTAGCCTACGATTCCAAAAATGCCCACTTCTGATAAAAGCTTCATAGAAGTGCACTGTTATATGTATTTTTAACGCTCGGCTCAGAGCTGAGAGTTCAAAATCCAATAATGCAAGTGCCTAGTATGTGGGCATTAGTGACGGCTTTTATCCACTAGACAAGTGTTCAAATGCCAGACATGAACCCTCAGGAGTTTCAACCCACACAAATACTTACAAAAATAATATTTTCGTCTCGAGAAACCTCGATAACGCGAAAACAACAGAAGCTAACGAAATTGTAAGTCAAAAGATTGACGACAAACTTGTTTTCGTTTTCTCGTGGAAATACATTTATGCGTGAAGGCTTTTTTTTGTTACGAGAGGAATATAATTCGATTGTTGGCTTACCGATATACTGGCCCATTGCTTTCATACAAGTCTGAAGGAACAAATTGGATAATGTATCTCTTTGTTATGTATGTGACAGTATTATTTTATTACTGTAACGTGCGTCAAAGGTAAGGTTTGGCTTTCTGTGACTCCCGAATGTTAACGAATTACATTTCGGGACATTGACGAGGAAAAAGATTATGGTGGATTTTTTTATGCGGTATTAGGTCGGGATTATGTATTTTTTGTGTTATTTTTTTTATATACTATAGGCACCTACCCCCAATAGGAAAAAGGCGCAAGTTTAAGTATGTATGTGATGCGATGATGTTGATGCCATCTGGATTTCGGCCACGGAGACTGCATTCGATGGCTTTCTAGGGTGGTTGTCGAGAGCTTTGGCGTGCTCCTCTTTCATGTGCTCTCAAGTGGGTAGTATATCCAACTTTATGTTATGTACTATTTTATTTATTATATTTAATTCAAGTAACAGGACTCACAAAGTTAGTAACAATATTTCCTTACAACTATGTTAGTAAACTTAACCTACACACTTAACCTAACAATGTCTCACATTATAGATTTATGCGAATCCCTGCTACAAGCTTAACACCGAAGTAGAAAGCTTGCAGCAACGATTCACACACAAACAGTCCAGTCTGCTCGCCACACACTGCAGTATAATGTTGGGGCTGGCCCGCACCCGGCGCACCAGGGAAGCGCATCTTTTACGCATCGTGGTGTAGAAACAATCGACACGCGCATCAGCAAACATCCCTGATGCGCTACAGAAGCGGAACAGCCCCATCAATACCCGGAACGCGTTATTATATTGAACGCGAAGGGCGCTGTACGATTTTTGAGTGTAATCTACCCACAGGCTGCACGTGTAAAATGAAGTGCAATATGCACGAAATAAGGTTCTTTTTACAACGACAGTACAACGTGCAAACCTGCGAGCGATCATATTAGCTCTTACCGACAGCGCCCTTCTTTCTCTCTCAATATCATCATCGTCTCTGAGGTCAGCGGTCAAGAGATGTCCCAAGTATTTCATTTTATATACCCTCACAAGCGATATTCCGTTCAACTTGACCGGAGGGATAGCATCAGGACATCGACCACCGGCACCAAAGACCATGACTTCACTTTTAGTGACGTTGTAGACCAATCCATGAAGTAAAGCATATTCTTCACAGATGGTCACCAATCTCCTAAGACCACAAACCGAGGCGCTCAGCAGCGCCATATCATCGGCGTAACTAATGTTGTTTACACATACTCCATCAATGTAACAGCCGGCACGCTCTCTGCTGAGCACCTCGATCAGCCCATTGACATAGAGGTTGAAGAGCGTGGGGGAAGTCAACCCCCCCTGCCTTACCCCACACTCCAACCTATACGGTTCCGAAAAAGCCCCGGCCCAGCGTACCTGATTGATCTGGCCTCTATACCAGCATTTAAAAGTGTTAATCAACTCTGGAGGAACACCAGATTCTTCTAACTTCCTCCAGAGGATATTGTAGGAGACCAGATCAAAAGCTTTGGAGAGGTCGAGGAAGCAAGCATACGTAGGAGTTTTCCTATCCGAGTAGTACCTCACAGCCCACTTTAGACACAAGATAGCACTTTCAGTAGATAGTCCGGATCGAAATCCGAACTGATTGTCGTGCAGCTGAACAAAGTTATTAAGTTGTCTGTTAAGCAGGCTGTCAAGCACTTTCGCGATCACTGTTGCCAGAGAAATGGGCCTATAGTTCTTTATGTCAGCAATATCACCCGTTTTATTTTTAATAATGGGCACTACGATAGTTTTAGTCATATGGCAAGGTAAATACGCATGACTCACACAAAAGTTATAAAACATTGCTAACACTCTTGGTAAATGAGGGCCCGCGAACTTGAGGTGCTCAATGCTGAGACCATCATGACCTGGAGACTTGCCTCTTGACATACTGTTAATAACACGTTTAACGTCCCTAGCAGTGAATCTCGTTCCAAGGTCACCAAGGTCAACAACATCAGGCTCGGAAACGCAGGGACCCAGTGGAGACTTTATTCTAAAATGTTCCTTAAAGAGATCAGCAATGCCTACGGGATCGCTCTCCCCATAGAGAGACACAGGGAGGCCTGGCTTACTGCTCAGCTTATTTGTGTGTTTCCAAAACGATCGAAAATCATTGCTTGAATGTTTTGAAGCCAAAATATCCATTTTTATTTGGTCTTCATTATTTTGGCACCATTTCAAGCGAGACTTAAACATTCTCTTTGCTTCACGCATATCACAAAATGTGGGACCAGCAGAAGGCTTCCCAAGGTCTTCCCAAATTCGAAACTTCTGCCTGGCCTCCCTGTAAGCCTCACCTACATGCGCATTCCACCCTACCACTACTTTCTTTTTTCTACGCTTATTGCGACCCCGACCCACCGCAGCTGACTCGGATAAAGCACTAACTATATCTTTATACATATTGTCTATAACAGCGCGATGACATACTTGATTGCAACTTTTGTCACTACAGATTCTGAAGTCTTCAGGAAAATCAATAAGTCTAAGTCTTTCATGACATGCCTTTGTGTAAGACTGAGACTGTTCAAGACTTCTGTCTCCCCAAACAATAACATTTTCCATATAAATAGAATTCCATTGCTTTTCACAAACATTATCGAATAGACATTCTAGAACAAGCGGGTAATGGTCCGACCATAATGTATCGTATACAACACTCGCATTAACTACAGACTCACGGGCCGCTTTGGTAACCACACAGTGATCAAGCCACCTCCGCGAACCGTGTGCGTCACTCACAAAAGTGTAGATATCTGAGTCTAACCCCAATATCTCCGTATCAACACAGTTCCACTCAAATTCCTGACAGAAGCCTATCAGTTCCGTAAAAAATCGTTCTGTTGGGTGTGCATTGAAATCACCAAGAATATAACAGTTTTCAATACTTGAACTATCAATAATGGCACTCACCAAACTGAGGCAATCCGTGAATTCCACTAAGTTACTAGCCACGTCCGTGGGCATGTACACATTAAACACTAATATTGACCTTTTGTTTATCACTATTTTAATAGCGCACACTCGCGGGTTACTGCACTCAACTACCGACACATTGTTGAACGCACTTTTTCTCCAAAGGAGGGCTAGGCCACCGTACGGTCGCCCCCGAAGAATGCCCGCCGTCGTATCCACCGCCGACGTACCGGTGCAGCCGAACTCATCGCTGATACAATGTAGGTACGAAAGTTCCTCTGGTAACAACCATGTTTCTTGAAGTGCGATGATATCGTTATTGGAACACAGCTCCCGTATGCCATCAATAGACCGTTTAACACTTTTACAGTTATAAGTCACCAGCTTATATATCTGTTTATCCGTTTTTCTTAGGTGTAGGGCCGACACTAGAACTTATATTATTATTTCCAGTCGCATACGTATTCTTATAATACAAGAAACGTCTAAATATTATGCCCTTCCGCCACAAGTTGTCATCCAGAAATACTTGTATTTTAGACTCAGGACTATGGGCAACGTCCACCTAGTAACGTTATGTAGGTATGTAAATTGGCGAGACACAACATTGAGACAGGTAGAAGGAATGATTCGGTGGCAACAGGCCTTTGTTCAGGAGTTAGATAAAAAAAATATGGTGCATTTTGGATTGGATGGGGTAAACTTTCGTTATATAGAGAGTGCTTGTCGCCGGGATGGCCAAGAAAACTCGAATATGTAGCTGTCGTAAGTCCTGGGCTAGACTTAGGAATAGGGGTTCGATTCTCGCCTGGCACAATTATTTGTCTTACTTACTGAAACAGACGTTCAGAGTCTTGTTGTTTGTATATGTAAGATTCGTGTTTATAAAGCTATAGTGTAGATATCCCAAAAAGGCAACAATTTTTTTGGCCTATTTGAGTGTCCCACTGCTGGGCAAAGGCCTCCCCATAGTCCTTCCAAACCTTTCTATCCTGTGCAATATCTGGTCATGTTCGCCCCGCAAACGAGATCAGATCGTCATACCACCTTCGCCGCGGTCTACCTCAACGGCTATTTCCTCCGACAAGCGTCCAGTGAGTGACGATCGTGGTCCATCCCTCCGGGTGCATTCGTGCTACGTGGCCAGTCCACTCCTACTTCAGCATGGTTTATTGTTACGAAAAGATTGTTCCGACTCTGTCAAAAACCACACACCTGCTCGTACTGTATCATTACATACATATCAAATAATAAGTGACAGTTTCCCGCGACATTTCCTCCCACCCATCCAAATGTGACACGGAAAAGAAAGACACCCCGGACTTCGTAATACCCTCATTGTTGTTATTAGATTACTCTGAAGGTACACTCCACTGAGAGCATAGGTGTGTAAGGAAATAAGCTTAGTCACATCGCATTGGGACTATCGACCCAAGTCGTTGGTGACACTTTGACCTTAGGCTAGCCTAGAGGAGTTCGGAGTTTCAATAGAGTAATAGGTCAGGTTATACTGGTTAAGTTACTTGTATGTGGTTGACTGTATGTTGCGCCAAGACGATCTTATAATGTTAGACGAAATCCGATGACGGTTTTTTTGTGCAGGGGCTGCAGTCTCGACATAGATAGCGACAAAAATCGGTCGTTAAGTCATAACGGTGTCAAATTTCTTTAATAGATTTTCAACCTTAAGGTTTCGAAATAAAGTTGAAAATCTATTAAAGAAATTTGACATCGTTATGACTTAACGACCGATTTTTGTCGCTATCTATGTCGAGACTGCAGCCCCAGGAAAGACGATCAATTGGATTTTGACTTTTTTTTTGCGAAACTGAATCTATGCTAATATTATAAAGTTGAAGAGTTTGTTTGGTTGAACACGCTGATCTTAGGAACTTCAGGTTCGAATCGAAAAGGTATTTTGGTGTTGGATAGCCCATTTATCGGGGAAGGCTACATAACATCACGCTACGACCAATAGGAGCGGAGCATTAATGAAAAATGTTGCAAATACTGGGAAAATAGTATTTTTATAATAATTTCTCACGGACAAAGGTCGTGGGCAACAGCTAGTAACAGATAAGACTGAATATACTGGTAGTCCGGAATTCTTGATAACCGGTCTCTCAACTGTATACACTGTGATTTTTTAGTCGTCTTATAAAGGTCGTCCACTCAATGTACCCGACATAAAATAGCTCTAGGCGCGATTTTTTTTTATCTTCCATAGTAGGTACAAAGAAAAATAATAATAAAAAATTAGAATAAAATTTTAAACATCCTGTTAATGCTATTAACGTGTCAAACGGGAGAACTATAGCTACCCAGCACTCGAGTCCAGTAGATCATCGCTTGCAACAGGGTGTTTTAACTACGTCATGCGTCATATACTGAATAATATTTTTATTTTTAAATTATTAAAATCTCATAAAAACCAATTTTTTTTTAATGAATGTTTAGTATTCATTGGATACATGAAGTGGGCTGCCGTTGTAAGACGACTAAAAAGTCACGGTGTATAAGCTTAAGCGATCCTGCCTCGTTTAAAGTATCCTATATAACCCTAAAAAAGCCGGGGAAGGATAGGCAAATGAAAATTAAGAATTACTATATTGTTGATTAAAATCGCAAATTCAATTATATAACTAATTTAAACAAGAATTTGTGTGGTATACTGCAACTAAAACACCCGACTAGTTACTGAAAAAACACGCTATAATCCAATTCGGGGTTTACAAGATAAAATCGACTCCTCCTATAGTTGAAGTCGGTTAAAATGTAGCCTTGTTACCTGGGCCATAATAACGAATCGATGGACACCTTATTCATTAAAATCAGATGAATAGTTAAGGCGCTATGGAGGAACATACTCGTACATACATACATAGACTGCTAAAATCATAACCCTTCCTTTTGGCTTCACCGTAGTTGGGTAAAAAGCTTGACACAGTCCCTAAAGTTAAAAACTTAGAAAAATGATTACAAAGCCTTAACCGAAAAACTAAAACAATGAAAACTCACAACGGTCAGAAAAATCTTAAGACAGGGGTCCTACCGCTTAGGTCCAAGAATTCCAGGACGTGTCTAATTTTCTTTTTGCTTTTTTTAGGGAAACTAAAGCGGTAACATAAGCTTCAGGCATAAGGGACACTTCCTTTCATTACCCCGGAGACGCGTTGCCAGCGCCGTAGATACGTACAATCACGCTCACAAGTGTTATATGAAAAGATCTTTTATTTCCTTTGTGAGATGGTGTTTTGTATGCGGAGTACTGTAGTGGGAATTCCACTTGAATACCTTTATAAAGAGATTTTGTCCCGGAATATTAATTGAAGGCTGTGTAAACAAGAAATGAAATTGATATCGTTGTCGAGTTTCATTTCATCAAATATTTTCGAGTGATACTATTGTTTAAATTGTTTTGCAGTCAATAACCACTTTGAGCTTTTTGTTTCATTAAAGGTTTATATTTTGCAGTTAAAATGAATATAAATTACGTTTAAAGTACGGAAGAGTATTACCATTAGTCAATTGTCGGCTTTCCAATATTAATCGATGAAATAACGAGTTGTTTTATATAATTTATGATAAGTGAATGATGTTTTACGATACGAACATAATGCGTTGAAATTTAATCAACTTCACGGACGATTTCGCTTGTATTGTTTAAAATGCTCGTTTTTATGGACGTTTCATGCTTTTATGAGACTTGTCTGCCATCAGCGAAAGTAGTTGGTGTTTTATTTATTCATTGTGCTTGTTTTATGCTAAAGGATATGTGTAATTTTAGTTATGGTTATTTGCACTTTTACGAATATTGTAAAAATATACTGCATGTTCACATTTTCTTTAGTGTTTACTTTATATTACATTGAAATGTCTTTAACATGTTCATGTTTTATATTATACACACACATCTTTTAAAATAAATTATCTAAACAAAAAAAATGGTGAAAACCGCATCCAAATCCATCGTGGATCTTCTTAATGGCACGATGTCAGACCGAGTCACACCAGAACCGATTACCAAAAGCGATTTTATTATATTTATATAGAATTTAACAAAACGAAAGGAGACCCAAGACTTCGCCCGCGTGCAAATTATTAAAAAGTATTTGTTTAATTACTCAACTGTCCTTCTAAACTCCTTATAACATCAGCTATCTGACAGTCAAATTCAAAATCGGTTCATCGGTGCGAAGATTAGCCGGAACAAACAAGACAAGATTTCATATCATTTTCAAGATATCTATAAGTATGTTACATATGTAGGCCGATACACGTGTAAGATAATTAAGTAATTAAATTGGTTCAGTTTTAAACCGTATTAGTGTGAGCACCTACATCATTTATTCATAATCCAAAGCTCCAGTTATCCAGTTATTTATAACGAAATATTCGATAATAACTGTACTTAAATACCCCGTCGAGGGGTCAAACACATGTCGAGTATAGGTTTAGGTGTATGGCATGCTAATTATGACTGTATTACTGAACATCGAAGGTTAAAATACCGATGTACCGTATACATATAAAGTTTGTAACTACGACTTACGTAAGTCAGAAAGTACGCTATGACGAATTACTTAATTGAGAATGTTCATCATCGCGATGTACGTAACTCCGAAAGTTTGCTATGACGAATTACTTAATTGAGAATGTTCATCATCGCGATGTACGGAACTCCGAAAGTTTGCTATGACGAACTACTTAATTGAGAAAGTTCATCATTGCGATGTACAAAACTCCGAAAGTTTGCTATGACGTATTACTTAATTGAGAATGTTCATCATCGCGATGTACGGAACTCCGAAAGTTTGCTATGAGGAATTACTTAATTGAGAATGTTCATCATCGCGATGTACGGAATTCCGAAAGTTTGCTATGACGAATTACTTAATTGAGAATGTTCATCATCGCGATGTACGGAACTCCGAAAGTTTGCTATGAGGAATTACTTAATTGAGAATGTTCATCATCGCGATGTACGGAACTCCGAAAGTTTGCTATGAGGAATTACTTAATTGAGAATGTTCATCATCGCGATGTACGGAACTCCGAAAGTTTGCTATGACGAATTACTTAATTGAGAATGTTCATCATCGCGATGTACGGAATTCCGAAAGTTTGCTATGAGGAATTACTTAATTGAGAATGTTCATCATCGCGATGTACGGAATTCCGAAAGTTTGCTATGAGGAATTACTTAATTGAGAATCGCGATGTAACATTCACTTTTTTTTTTAAAGTAATCACAATTTATTGTAAAGGCTAAAATATTTAGTTTTGTTAATAGTTTTTAATATAACTAACCATAGAGGTTTTAGTCGAAAAGTTAAAACTACTGTTGTTTCGAGCACAGAATGCGGTAGGAATACTAATTATTATCCTACACAGCTTCCATATTCATTAAGTAAAATGTAAATGATACAGACTCATAAACTACTCGTATCATAACTTTGTTGGCGGAGTATAGAGGTATGTTTTCTGATAGTTTTTGTTGATTCGATTGTTTATACATAACTATATTATTCAGTTTCAATAGTATTTAAAAATACTGACTCGTTGGTCTAGCGACCGCAAGCGCGACTGCTGAGCATGAGGTCCTACGTTCGATTCCCGGGTCGGGCAAAGTGCTATTTGGGTTTGCGATTTTCCATCAGAAATTTATCAGTAACAATCACGGACTCTGAATTTGTGCCCGGTTGATGGTTATAGGCTCGCTCCCTATTAGAATTTAGATTTAAGAATTAGAAATTCGAGATGGTTAATCGCTTTGCGACTATTTCGCCCGACCTGGAAATCGAATCCAGGACTTCATGATCCGCAGTAGCGTGAGCGACCAGTAGACCATACCAATTAATAATATTAAACAATAAGCTAATGACGTAATATTCAAAGAAAACACATACATACACATGCCTACATACCTACGAAGATATACGTATACTCTCCGTATACGTAATCCAATTACTTTACAGTTTAATTTTAAAAAACATTCCCGTCAAAACCGTTCCGATTCCTGATACCCCGAAATTCTCACACTGAAACAGTAAACATTTTTATATAAAAATCTCAATAAGATTTTTCGAAGTCCGTATGTGCCTGACAGTACGAACGTGCACAGTACGAGGAGAAATCGCCATTCTACGCGACTGTACACGTCTGGTCTCTGAGATAGTGCTAACTAGCCCGGCGGAAGACAGCTTTATAATAAAAAACGTGATTGCACTCGACTGTACAGACACACACAAGCCCATCAAGCTACCCGAAACTATCAAATATTCTCAATCAACCTTGAACCTAACGCTTAAACGATAAAGTTGAAAATCTATTAAAGAAATTTGACAGATTGTAGTAGCTCGATGTGCTAGCGTCTGTACCTTCGAGGCGGACGTCGAATTAATTTAAAACGTTGTGTTAATTTTTAGCTGTTGTTGTTTAATTTAAAGTTTAAACAGAAATATCCATTTTAACTTTAGCGGAACGAAGGTACGGTTCAGAATACCGTTTTATTTCATCCTCCCCTCGCTTTTGTTGTCTGACGATTTTCTTTTACTGTTCTAGAATTATTGTGGGGACTTGTAATCTCTTAGTTTTTCTCTTAAATATATTTCTTAGTTTCATCTTCGTTTTACGTTTTAGGATATTCAGGACTTTCTTGCTGGTTTTACAGTTTTTGCTTAAGTCACCCTCATTAGAGTTCGTCAGATAGATTTTTTCTGTGGTTAGCTTTTTATAAGTGACACAGTGCTTTTTCTGCGAGGGATAAGTAAAATGCTGAGAACAAAAACGTTTTATTTTGTTCTAGAATATTCTCAACACAAGAGTGTTTGCTTAGAGATTTCAAGTTGTTTTATCCATGAAATGGAAGTTGCTAGTGTTGGTGCGTTGTGCAACTGTTATTGAAATTTCAAACTCAAAAGTGGGCATAATAAAACCTAATGATTACTGAAACCCTAAAGAAAACGTAACTAGCTACAGCTCTTATGTTGCTGGGATATTCCCAGCAACATAAGAGCTGTAGCGAAAAAATATAACGAAGGAATGTTATCATAAAAACTTCAACCAGTAAAAAGTACTTCACTAACCAGCTGATAATACAGAACATCGCAAACTTCTCTTACTTGAAAACAAGTACTTACTCGAAGTACGTGTACATACCAGTGTACCGGTACAAGAACTTGTAACTGGCATAGAACATAATATTAAAGAAACCCCTCATCTTGTTACTTGCCTGACCCAAATACATACACACTTGGAACAAAGTTTCAACATCTCATACAACTTACTTCAAGTATGGGTCTAGCGGAAAACATCGGGTACAGATCGGGACAGAAATAACGACCGCTTCTGTTTTTTGTTTATCAAAAGTGCAGCTTCATCGATGTTGTGCTGAGGCATGCTAAGTTATGGTGTATGGTAGAACTTTGCATAATATTGCTTTTTCAATATCTTGAGGAAGTGATTTGAAAGTAAAAATAAGTTTAAATTACACCTATGCAGATGGTGCTTTATCCTCAAAATATTGTGAAAGATAAAACGTACCCGTTTGTTTGTAACATTTTACTGCGTAAAGAAAAATAATAAGACGTTCCGTCTCATTTATTTTTCTTTTAAACTGTAAACTTGTACGTTAAGTAAAGTCAAAAGTCAAGATCAAAGCAAGATTCTTTTGTACATAATAATTTAGGTAAGATTTAAAGGCAGTAAAGATTTTACTCCACTCTAGCCGCAATGTTAATTTATATTGTAAAGTTGACATAAACTCCTTAAAGTGGTTTAATAGAAAATACCTATTCTCTGCTGAAATTCATAACGTAATTCGAAATTGTGTCTTTGTTTGAGGGTCGCAAAAAATTAATAATGACTTTACAAACTACTTCTGAGTTAGTTTCTAATTTTACTTAAACAAAACTCATTTTGATTATAAAACCACGTTTTTTATAATTGCCCAATAGACGTGACCTTGTCATTAATATGCTTTAGATAACATTGCTTTTAATTTATAGTACCAGGAATTCACAAATTCACAACGGTACTCCTTGAAAATTATGTACAGTAATATTAAAAATACTTCTCTCAAAGGTGGGTTATCGTTCTGTGCACTGACGTGTAACATAGGAAACGACAAGTAGCAGAAAAGAATTTCGCTTCAAACTCTAAGTGAATTGGATTTGAAGCGAGATGAAAGTCAGATAAGTTATGTACAACTATTTATAGGAATAGAATGGACAATAAGGTGCTTATCATCTTTTTATTTACTTTTAGTTATTTATTCTCATGAAATATTTATATTCTATGCTCTTTTAGCTCAAAATACTACCAAATATTTAGTCATGAACATAGCATAGCATAACATTATAATATCATGCCTGTAATTCCCAAATGGTTAGGCAGAGGTGTGCCCTAATAGTACACCCACATTTCGCCAGTTATGTTTAAGCCCCATGTAATAGAGCCAATAGAGAGCGAGCCTATTGCCATCAACTCAACCGGGCACAATTCTAGAGTATGTGGCTACTACTGAGAAATTATTGTAGGAAAAACAACGACCTGGGAAGCGAACCCAGGACCTCGTCCTCAGTAGTCGTCCTAGCGACGATTAGGCCAATGAAACAGTAGCAATTCAATTTTGAAATACATTAAAAAATATTTCTCGACGCCAGCGCCGAAATGCGCGAACTAATTAAAACATAAGAACATCGCACCTCATAATCCCGAGTGTCACAACACTACATACTAGTGTCTCCTCGCGGACGGTGTCTCGAGAGCACTCTAAGACACCAAACGAGCACAGAGTCGCCGCGGAGAGCGCTTTAATTTGGATCAAATATGCTTGATTTTTTAATGAATACCTCGGCTAGGGATTCGCTTTTTTCGTCTTCTGCTCCTAAATTGAATTTATTCAGTGACGCGTTCCACCGTTCCTTTGAGTCAATAAAAAGGGAAATTTTACATGTGCCCTGAAGATTAATAATGAGATTGGAGACATAAGAGTCTTATTAGGTGGGCTCCTCGAAGGAATTGATGAAATATTTCCTTTTTTTCCAATCTATACAGATTTTTAAAGATACTTTAGTAAATGAAATTAAACAAGAGAAACATTGCTACTTTGTTTGTCTCAGGTGATCTCTATTGAAATGGATGGAGCTTTGCTAATTAGTAATTACACTATTGACTATTGTTATTTGAAATAACAACAGTATTAAAAAGGCTTGTAAACGCACTGATGATAAAATGTGGAACGAGTTCATAATAGAGAAAAAACTAAATGCAATATGGATGAGAATCCAACTAGTGTAACCATATCGCAGCAATGGCACCAGCAAAGAATAATTCCCCTCTAAAATAAACTCGAATATTACGCAAAATTATTTTGAATCTTTATTTATAGAACTCGGCACGGTTTTCGCAAGGACGTCAAGCCCTTTATCAGATTTGAAACTTGCTCTCAACTTCCAAAACAATATTTTTTGTTCCACAGCGACGACGAAATTTAATAATTCACAAAGTCTCGACCAATTCGGATGGACTTCATTCCGTTTTTCAAGGCTCTACGCCTGTCGGATGATACAATTAAGTAAACCCTGTAAACTTTCAGTTTCAGCGTCGAAATTTTGACGAATAACAATTTCTATGGGTCGAAATTTGTGAAGTTGGCAAATTGTGTTCGTTGTATTGCAGCTAAAGGATTTTGATTTATTTCATTAATAAATATTAAAGTTTAGTTTTCAATTGTGAAGTTTACTGAAAATAACCTGAAGTTTGTTTCTATCGTTGTTACGTAAACACTATATCCTTAAACTTCATTGTCAACATCCATATTATAGGACACTAATTTGTCTCGACAACCTCACAGCCCCAACCTCTCAACCTTTCTACTACCCATTTATCTTGTAACAACACCATAATTCAACAGCCTCCACATAAATACATAGTAGGCTCAATGAGAGCTTCATTATTAATCCATATATAACCGTGATGCGTGTCAGGGCAGACGTGGATTGACAAACATCTCCCGCGGCGATGCACGTCGGTGCACCGGACAGATGGCGCCACTGGGAGACTGCGGTACCAACTGGACTTTTTGTACAGGATATATGGAGCAGCTTTGAAACAGGAGTAGTGTCATTTGTAGTGTTAGCTCGAGTAAAACAGTAGTAGTTTCGGCCTGCGGGGCACAAAGGTAAACAGTATATCATCTATATACACAAAAATAAAACTGGTTGTTTTAACTGGTAATTCTTATTTTAAACTATGCAGAAAGAATCGTAAATTAATAGACGGCATTTTATTGATATAAATTATCATGATTAATACTTGGGAATTTGAGATTAAGATCACAGCTACCTTACACTGTGAAACACGCAGCTGATGAAAACCTGTGCCCGAATCTACATAAACGAGAATATCAATAACTTTTATGCTAACTTCAAATCCTTCTCAACTACACTCCACTGGGTACACATAAGAAAACCAGGAAATCAATTGGCAGAAAACTCGAACAGGAAATCAAGCATGAATGATTGCGCCAAGTTCGGGCGAAATTGTGTGAACCGATGTTGGCAACACCAGAGGCGTTTTTAATATAAAACAAACGTAACAAGCCGACCATACTGATAGGAAGCGAAATTACACCTCGTCTCAACACAAACTGCTGTAATCACAAACAATTTCAAAGTGAAGAAGATTGCTGCGATTCGCAATATTGTAAGGGCGCTGACGCAAGGATTAGGCGTTAGCGGATTTTAGTACTTACTGATTTTATACTGTATACTGGCTTTTGCCCGCGGCTTTGCTCCCGTTGTGGACGGAAATTATCCCACGGGAACGTTTTAAATAAAGAGTGTAAATAGACCCTTAACGTGGCGGAAAGGCACTTGTTCTTCCCGTCTTTGCGATCATTTTTTGTTCTGGACCATACCTGGGAACCTTCTAGTTACGGAGATATTGCGGGTCAAAGTTCCAACGTTATCACATTTTTTTTTAAACACATGTTTTTAATGTAAGATTTTTACTTTACACACCTCCACGACCCCTGTACTATTCAATCCATCCACCAGCACAATGCTTTGAGTGCTTTCCATCGAGTCCTACCGTAAAAGGTGATTTTTCACCCCAAAAAAAAAGTCATTTCCCAGCGTAATAATTTTTGTGTAAATTTATTTAGTTTGATGTATAGAATGCTTGGTTGACGGCTATGTGAAGGGTCTGTTTACACCCTGTATAGCATTATGTCACTCGAGTATAATATAGCTTCCCATTGGTGAAAGAATTTTTGGAATCGGATCAGTAGATCTGATGTATGTTTTTACAAACTAAAAAAATACCTCTGTATAGATGAAGTTTAATAGTTCATAATTTTTCTTCGTTGTTGGCTTTAAACAACAACAAAGCAAGCAACAAAATTGTCACTTAGTATATTACTGATGTTGTGAAAATTATGCTTAACATTGGAACTGGTTAATGGGGCGACACTGATCGGCTGAAATGATGATGATGATGATACTTAACATTATACAGGGTGTAAACAGACCCTTCACATAGCCGTCGACCAAGCGTCAAACATCAAACTAAGTAACTTTACGCAAAAATTATTGCTGGGAAACGACTTTTTTTTTGGGGTGAAAAATCACGTTTTACGGTAGGACTCGATGGAAAGTAAAAATCTTACATTAAAAACATGTATTTAAAAAAAAACTTGTGAAATAGTTGGTACTTTGACCCTCAATATCTCCGTAACTAGAAGGTTCCCAGGTATGGTCTACAACAAAAAAATGATCGCAAAGACGGGGAGAACAAGTGCCTTTCGGATATGTTAAGGGTCTATTTACACCCTTAATGTATGTACAGACTATTCATATATCTATGGCCATTTTGCCGTTTTATATTTTCGAAAAGCAGCATATTATGGAAGTCCATAACATCTTTTAATTAAACGAATCGCTACCGTCAGTCGCTTGCGCGTTCCCCCACCCAATGGCTTATAAGCAAAAGGAGAGAGATCTCTTAAAGTGAAAATACAGATTGCGACTTTACAAAATGCGAGAACGTAGTTATTTTCTCGTGAAAATAAACTTAGCGCTTTGATGGTACGCCCCCGAGCCTCTCGGTTCCCGCCAAATTTTATTGTAATAAGGGTTAATCAGGAACTTTGTTAATTAGGCCAGGCGAAACACGGCGCGAACTTTGACTCGTAAAAATGTGCAGTTTAGCGTACGCTGTTGTGATTTTAATTTGGTTCACGTGTAGGCCTTATTAGTGAATTGGTATTTGTTCAAAACCTTTAAGTTTGGAAATTCGACGTCATATTCCATATGACTTTAGGGCCAATAAATTTTTGGTACTTAACATTTCGGAAATTTCAGAAAAACCTTAGCTTTGTACTAGATGTCTCTCTCTCTGTGTGGCAGTGGCAGTCGATTTCCAAAACCCTATGAGCCTTAAGCCGCGTTGACACGATCAGTCAGACACGATCACCGAGTAGGTATCCGAGTCCACTCGATCCGAGAATACTCTGAATGTGTCAACACGGCTTTAAGCGCAGGTCACATCGGCAGCTAGCGAGCAAGCGAGCGTGCCGGGCGCGGGCGAGCATCGTTTCTCCTCTTTTCATACTTCGGTTCGGCACTTTTGATATCGCGGATACCTACTCGGCCGCAACTCGTATTTTCGCTCGCTCGTTAGCTGGCGGTGTGGCCTGCGCTTTACTATTACTATGGTAAAGCTGTTTTTGATATGGAAAGAAAAAAAAAAAACAAATAAAGAGACAAAACACACAAACAGACAGAGTCAAATATTTTTCTTTCCATTTCAAAAACAGCTTTAGTTCCCTACGCAAAGTTTGCGTATACAAATATTTAATACTATGGTAAATGTACTAAGCTTTTGTATGAGCTAAAGACTACTTGTAGGTATAATTTGTAAGAGCAGACTATCGAACCTCATCATCAATACAACTAATTTCAACGCCGATAAGATTTTAAAATTACTCATCTTCCATGATTGGCAAGTGTGATCCAATAGCCAGCACAAGAACAACCTGATGACCCGCTATTGCATACGCTCACTTTATACAGGGTGACCGGGGAAACCCGACCTGTTCCTTAAAGGGGGTTATACTAGAGGTCATTAGCAACAAATTAAGTCCAGTTAACTAAGGGTCAAAACAGGATGTCTACCAAGCTGTGTTGATTTTCGGGAAAATACGAAAAATAAAAACTATTGCTACTTAAGACTTTTTATTTCAGAGATCATGTATGTACCTAAGTTCCTCTAGTAAAACCCCTTTCAAGCAATAGGTCAAGTTTCCCTGTATAAAAAGCACTAACACAATTATTATTTATACCTTTTTTTTTTTTTTTTTTTTTTCGGATGGGAAATCATCTAATGACCCCCCCCCCCACTCTGGGCGGAGCGGAAGGGAGTGTCAGACTTGTACTGACTAAAACCCATCCATGTTCCTTCTTTGCCCTTTATGTTCCAGGGCCACGGTGTCTCTTTCGAACAGTCCCGCAGCTCTGGCAGGCATCGGCCCATGCGGACCCCTACTCGGTTGCTGACATCTCTTTGAGGCGCGCGTGGAACACGAACGCGCCGTCGACACGGCCTGTCGTCATAAGACGGCTGGACGGCGAGCTAGCCCATAACTCGCCGTCCACAGGCCCGGGCCTACGGTGGCCGGGAGCTACCACGTGACCCCCGACGCCCAGGGCGTCTCCCGCGGCGGCTGGGACGTGAGGTTCTTTCCCTCTCACGTCCTATTATTTATACCTTCAAAACATGAAAAATAAAGAACACGTTCACAGTAAGTTGACTTGGAAGTGGCATTACACTCAATCTAAATTTTCTATTGAATATGTTCGTGTAATATGCGAATACTTGCGAAAAGCCATTGCATTCAACTTTATATTCGTTGTGACGCAAATTCGATTTGTTGCATCGAATAGAAGTACATTCTATTTATTATGACTATATTTTGTTGGGTTTTGAGCAGAAATATTTGAAAGTGGGATGACAGTTTCCGCTGTATTTCCTTGCGGTGCTGTGAAATTTCTTCGGTTGAGTTTGATAGGCAAATAGTTTTTAGTATTATGAGATATCAGGTTTGTTGTGTCTCATTTTGTATTCTATTTCATTATTTTATTTGCTGCAGGTGGGATTAGCTTACCGTCGTCGTGATTCTAAACGAAACACTCAAGGCGCGTCCTAACCAAATCGACGGTCGCTCGGGCACGCAACGAGCTTGTCTTTAAAACTTTCTCAGGTTTTAAATGTATCTACATTAAATCCTCACATTTATAATCTTCAATCACAAATTTTAATATAACATTACCAATATCTGCAATTGACATTAAGCCTAAGGCCGTCCGGCAACCAATCGTAGCAAAGCTTATTTTAGTCCATTTTCTAGTTAAATGATTTATTGTTCACTGTGTAATGAGAAATTATGGTTCGTTGTTGATTTATTACTGGTTTAATGCCATAACGGGCTTAATAAAGGGTGGATAGAGCTCTCAATCATACATTTTAATATTTCATCAGAACGCTGTTTTTCATTTTAATTGACTCATTGTGACTGGTACGCTCAAGTTCGCGCCACATCATTTCTCTTTAAAGGTGAAATATTTTGGCTAATTATACACAATGAGAATTGCAATTACTCATTTTGTACTGAATCAAATATTAATAAATTGATTTTGCTCTCATATTTCATCATATGACGCACATAGGCAGTAACTTTCTCAGGTATCGAAAAAATTGATGTGTGAACATTGTGTGATGGAAACATTTTCGAATAAACGTTCCATGCGTGAGATATTCCCGTTAAAAGTATTTGATACTTACATAATATGTAGGCGTGATTTGCCTCGCGTATATGATATACCAAAATAAACAAAATTAATAACAGGTCGAAGTTGCGTGAAGTAGGTTAGATTGATTAGGCGAACTGTTTATAGACCATCTAATATTAAAATTGTTGGGTTTTAGGAATTTTTCAGTAGCTACGTGCCTAGTGGACGGTAACAGCCAGATGGGTGTCTACAGAAGATAGCGGATTAGACCTGGCTGAGACTCGCACAGCCCAGAGAAACATGCCACAAAGGGGAGGAGGACTTCACTCAGCAGTGGGAGGTAAAAGGCTGCCAATGAAGAAATCAATGATGAATGGCAGTTGAAAGGGAATCGACTGTCTTGGTATGGATATGTGACGAGGAGGGACGAATCGCATGTGACTAAAAGAGTGATGAATAATAAATATTGATGGATGGAGAGGGAGAGGAAGACCAAAGAAACGATGGATGGATTGGGTGAGGAATGATATGAAAGAAACTTTCCCCTGGACAGGTCATCTTATTTTGTGTTTTGGTTAGTTGCTCTTCTGATAAGGTCATCGACTGATGTTTGACATATCTAAAGAGTGTGTCAACATTCTCTTGAGTGACCACCTGGTATGCTCGCATTTCGGGCGTCATCTTCCCGATGCATCAGGCATCGTTTTCCTTAAACCCGCGTTCCTTGGGCACTGCTACCATGATTCGCCAATCACTGGGAATGATGCCTTGATATATGAGGTTCAAAATCTCTACAATAAACACTTCTGTGGTTAGGAAGTGCATGACAACACCCTTTGTGAATGGTGCGAAATGCTTTACCGTCATAAATCCACTCTGGAAGCCTCGGTATGATGGCTTTGTCTGATATAATGTCTATGGTGTCATTGGTGTCTACATGGTAGTTGAATTCGAAGTTTTTTGCTTTGGAAATCTTCCGGGTCCTTCAAGTCAACCTTCACGCTATCATTTACTCCTTGTAAATTATAGCGTGAAGGTTGACTGAGGAGAATGGAAGAATAAAACGTGTTGCACCGACCCTAGTTAACATGGGACAAGGGCAGGAAGATAGTGGTAATTATGAACATCAATAGATATACTCATTCCTTAAATCATGGAATTTAACAAACAAAATCTCGTGTGTACTGTACATATAATAGTAGTTCCAGCCCATAAAATAGCCAACAAAACATCTATTTGACAATAAAAGGACACTATATCTTCAAAACAAACACCCGATGGGGCCATTACAATTTTTACTATCAATATTCTGTTCGAATAAGAACTCTGAAAGGGTTACGTGTCACAAAATATGTTAAGAGGGCCAAGTTTCTAAACTAAGTTTGTCCGGAGCATCGGTGCCGATCGATATGTTTACTCTGTTCTAGGGACGCACGATAGTTGCATTGTTATCGATAGTTTGGATCGATCCGGGTTACAACTATGCGATAAGATTCTAAGATCGTATCGAATGGCTTCGATCCAATTTTCCAATTCGTGGCATATCGTCTCTGGCATGCACGCTCTTTGTATTAAAAGTATCGTTTCATACTTATCTCGGAGTTTATGCAAAATTTCAGGTTTTTTTGAGTACTCCTTTTGTATTTCATTGATTAAATAAGTAAGTTTATTTATTCATTTCTAGATATATACCTCATGTACAAACGATTGTACACATTTCTTTTAAAATGACTGATCAGATCATGCAATTGACTGATTATGACAATGTCGTACCACTGACCCATCCATTCCGATACCGGTACTTTTGTATCGATCCAAGCATTGTATCATATTCTCTCGTATCGATCTAAGATATTGGAGTATCGCATTATTTTGTATCGATACTGTAAGGTACCAGACCGGATCGTCCATCACTACTCTGTTGCCTGTCCAAATTGTTCGATGCATAGAATGCTAGCATTGTGAACGTTGAACAAAGGACGAAAGTATATTTTGCAGTGTTAAAGTTGATCATAGTTCACTTGTTCTAGATATTGTTAATTTTCTAGGAATTTTATCTCGATATTGTTTGAAATGTTTACATAAAATTCTTTGAAAGATTTTGTTAGGAGTTCGTTGTTTTTTGTTGTTGTTTGTATTAAGTTACGAGACGTTTGTTTTACGGAGAACGCACTCTCAAAAAGTTTATTGATTGTATTATAATCAGTTTTTTAGACATAACGTATAACCCTGTAACCACAAAGGATTAGGCAGAGGTGTACACTCAATATGTTTCTTTTTCTTTTGTTTTTTTCTTTCGTTTATAAGTAATTGGATGATGATGATGATTGAAATTGGAGAAGAGTGATAGGTTATGGAGGATGCCTTTGCCCAGCAGTGGGATATTAGAGACTAAGTAAAAAAAATGTTTAAGTCCCTTGTGAAAGGTGGTGGTTTTTATTTTTTCTTAGTTTTATTAATTTATTATGCCGAAATGCCATTACGTGGTTCATGCACTACCATTCCAATATAAGCACACTATCTAAAAGTCGTTCAAATGCGACATATACCGCTGAATTTAGTACCATTACCCACAAAAGCTCCTGGAAAAAATATGGCGCCGTTTGAGCTCGAATTACAAGGGCTCAGCGAGATATGATTGGTGCAAGTAACGTGCGGAAATTCTTGCTGATTACGTAACGATTATTTTTCATGCATTTTTATTATCTAGGAATCGCAATATCCAGCTCTAAATTTAAAACGATTGAGCTGTTTTTTTTTAAAACTGTTAACCCGAATTGGGCTCGCGTGTTGGTGTACGGTTCACTTCACCTCATTAAGAGGAGGCCTACATAATACAGGGTGGAAGGGTCACCGACCGATGCGAAAACGGTTACCACGTATTCAGTACATCATTCTGAGCCCCCCCAGTAAACAAAATTTTCATTGGTTATTTTTTTGCAAAGCTGTTTTCTACAAAAGGTATTGGGTTGCACACCTACACGATCAAAATGTATAGAACAGCTGATATTCTATGTGGGGAGGCGTCGGTGTCCCCACCACCCTCTACATCCCAGCTGCAGCAATGTGGTCTTTATAGGCTGATTACGCTACTGAGCTTATGTTGAAATGAAAAGTGAAACATAATGTAAAGTTCAGGAATTATTGAAACTACAACCATTGCCTACCTCACAAAAGAAACAAGGTTCCTGTTATTCAAAAGCCAGCCTTATTAACCAACCCATCACTTTTCAAACGACAGAATCACTTCGAATAACGCTAAAGTTAAGTCTGGCCAGTTTCCAATACAGAAACCAGCCAAAATACTGAATACCAACCTAATTAATGATACATTTCCTGCTCGCCAGTCTTCTGTAACTTACACCACACCCCAAGGCTTTGTTTCGAGTGGTCGCATTTATTCCCCGCATGTCCGACTCCACTTTAATTACGGATAATTTATATTCAGATTAACGCAGACGGCAGGTGCTGTCGTGGTCTTATAGTCTCTATTATGCAGCATACGTGATTTTAATGGGGGAGTATCGAATTTCGTGGTAGCAGAAAATTAGGAGGTAAAATAAAATTGGGTTTTGAGTGCATATTCCGTAGTTTGTAGTGGTGGAGTGAGAACCTAGTGAAGGTTGCGAGGATCCGCTGGATGCGAGACGCACAGGACCGGTCAATGTGGCGGCGTCACCTGGGGGAGGCCAGTGTCCAGCAGTGGACGTCTTTCGACTGAAATGATGATGATGTTGCATATTCCGAAAAAAAGGACTGGCACACAAAAACACAGGATTGTGTGGGCAAGGCTGAGGGAGCCGTTTGCCCAGCCGTGGGACGATACATACTAGTTAAATAGCCGTTCTTCAAAGTAATTGAGAACTAATATCTGATTATCTGGCTGTTAGAAGGAGATGAAAATATATGAATGTGCATTTTACCATTATGAATGACTAGCTAGTTACTGTCCGCGGTTTCATAGCTTTAAGGTTACTTTGTCTTTCGAAAACGTAATACTGGGTTAAAAAGAACCTACGTCCATTCAGGTCATGATCTATCATTTCTTCCAGCTAGAAAAGCTAACAGATAGACAGACACGTCAAATATTTTTATAAATAAAGGGAATGATGGGCAGACATATGTCTATGCAATAAATTAGTGTTTTTTCGTTGAAGCATCTTTGTGAATAAATGCACAAAGATACTTCAACGAAAAAATACTAATTGATTTCTTATTAAAACTCTTTCGAGAGAGAAAAAAAGAAAAGAGAGACAGTTTTAAGAAGAAATCATAAGAAAAATCTTTTTTAGAAGGTGTACTACTTAGTATTGTTACAACTGGTAACTAAATGATACTTAATTTAAAAACTAGCGAGCACTCTTTCTTAGGATTTTTCTATGAAATACAAAAGCTTCACTATGATCAGAATAAAAAATTGTACGACTCAATTAAAGTTCCGTATTGTTTAATTTTTCTCAATCATGACTAAACATAAAGGGTGTAACAAGACCCTTAACGAAGCTGAAAGGCACTTATTCGCCCCGTCATTGCGATCATTTTTTTGTTCTAGATCATACCTGGGAACCTTCCAGTTACGGAGATATTGAGGGTCAAAGTTCCAACATTTCAAAGGTTTTTTTTTTAAATACATGTTTTTAATGTAAGAGTTTAAACAGCTCCACGACCCCCGTACTATTTAATCCATCCATCAGCACAATGTTTTGAGTGCGTTACATTGAGTCCTACCGTAAAACGTGATTTTTCACCCCAAATAAAAGTCGTTTCCCAGGAAATATTTTTCCGTAAAGTTACTTAGTTTGATGTACAGAATGTTTGGTTGACATGTGTTAAGGCTCTTGTTACACCCTGTATTATCTCAAATTAAAACTTCATTTAAGATGTGAGTATAAAATCTGTCAGTCCTAATCGAGATTCATCCTTCAGAAGATCGATTCCACAGTATAAACCTAGATTAGAACTGAATATCATAGACCTAATCCACAAATCTTCGGAACACCTCCCTCTAACGTCTTCAGACATAAATTTAAAACCTATAGACCTAATTCTGGCGACATAAACCAGATGGCAATCAGCACACTGTCTGACTTACTACGTTGCTGGACGTGATTTACAATAATAGACGTTAACATCGGGCTTCGGGTCGATATAATCCTGATAGACTGTCATAGTTGGTGTGGGGAAAGCGTCATATTGAAGGCGGAGCGGGAGCGGGAGCGGGTAAGAAGAGAAGGCGCTGAAAGTAAACTAGAGTGATGAGCTGCTTGGCTGAGGAGGAGGCTTGATAAGATACCCAAGGGCTGGCTTTTACCTTGGCCAGAGGCTAAGCGTTGCCACACTTACCACACAACGTGGCATCGCCACCAGTCTCTTGGGAACATTACCAGCTGACAACGTTGAGGAATTTTTTGACGCCATTCTTTAGTTCATTGTTAAGTTAGTTACTTTAATTTATAAATTTATATATTATTGTTTTATTTATTGGTATTAACCCAGGATAATGGTGACGAAACGTCAATAAACGAACTTTAGAAGGTGACTGGGTCAGGCTGGATACGAAAGGAAGAGAAAAGTTATTTGGTTCAGTTTGAGACAAGCTATGCCCAGCGGTGGAATGCGATAGTCGCAGTTGTTTGATTAAAATGCCAATAGCAATTAGCAACCAAACTTAGAGAAAATGAGCCAGCTAAAACTAAATAGTGGGCTTTACTTGGTTACTAATGCTTGAACAGTTTTAAAAACTAATTAAAATGCACTTGGAGTCGTTTGGTGCTTCCAAAACCTATTTACTGAATGCTAAATGCGAGTAATTAAGAAGTAAGAATTTAGCTTTCTGCTTCCAACTAGAATCGATTTTCTATTTCTTTGTAAAGTTTTAAATTCAAAAGTGCCTCCTAAAAGCCTAATTGAATTGAATGGTTTAAAAAAAAAACGTTGCCCCACACTATGATTTTCTCCTGTATCGTGAGTGAGTTTACAAACATTTTGACTCACATACACAAACAGCCAGACATAGAAAATCTACCTGTAGGCCATACAAATATTTGTTCCGAACGGGAATCGAACCCGCAACACGCAGCGCATCAGCTAATCTCTCAGCCACTGTGCCAACCGTGCCGTCAAAACTATGAGTACGACTGCGTATCATTGGTAAGGCGTTTCGCTGAAGTCGCTTACAGTCGAACCTAACCTTATAAGACGTAGTTCGTGCATACTACGAATGATACGATTTTAGTAATAAAACGTCAGATTATAGACGTTTAAGGTCTTATCGACTAATGCTTAGTTCGTAAGATGCTCAAGTTCCCTAAATCTTGGAGATTTGTTAAGGTTGAACTTTAACGAATGTTTAGCTCTGGCCCTGTCTATTTTTAATATTCGTTAGGGATCCTTGTTGCGGCGCAACGCCTCACAATAATACCAGTGAGTATCTGCAGCAAACAGTTGCTATAATGTTTTTAGTAGGCGCACACTCCTATGTCGCGCAGCCTACAGACATAACTTGCCATGTCATTCTTCCGACGGCACTCGCACTGTACGCAAACTTTTTTAATAAACCAATATACTTTTTATTAAACTAATATAATCAAAATATACAATCCTACATAATGGGTGTACAAATACCCTTAATGAAGTCGAAAGGCACTTTCCCGTTGCAATCTTTTTTTTTTTGTTCTGGACCAAACCCGGGGACCTTTTACTTTCGGAGATATTGGAGGTCAAAGTTCTATTTTGAGAATTTTATGGTGAATAATATTATTATTCTATTATGATTCTGCTTAAGCGGCCATTTTAGGCCCCCTGAGTTTTCATAATATCATAACTGAACGACTCAGTCTGTAATGTAAGTAAATAATTAATAACCTACCTATGATTCACAATTCTATTTTTTGTATTGAAGAAAAATCGTCTTAATATACGAAGCGATCTATCTAACGATAAAACATATTCTCAAAGGCCAAAAAACTCCCCATTCAAAACTGCACCAAAGTTATTTGGAAATCGTAAACCAAACCGTCCTCGGCTCCCATTGGTTGAGGCACCTATTGTCATTATAACTTCGCCGATAATCGTATCAGGGGCAGCGATCAACCAATCAAAACTTGTGGATATTGCACTCGAATACGTGTCATAACTCACTGAAATGTCTTTATTAAAGGTTCGAGATTTTTATAAATGGACATGAAAAATTATGTATAACTTTTTTTTTTTTTTTTTAAATGTATACGATTTCTGTCTGGTACCTTGAACATTTACAAACAGTTTTTCGGATACCTTCAGACCCCTTCAGACAGACGGGGTATTCCTCAAAGCGCAACTATTTTTAACCGTAACCAACTACGCGCTCTCAAATTCAAATTAAAAATATAATATGTATATTCCTCAAAGTGCAACCATGATGAAAAATAGACAGATATCATTAATGAATCCATCATACCCCTCTCTATTTTGTGAGCACAAACAATGGCGCTGCGAGGAATAATTTAGTTGCGCTTAGTTGGTTGCGCTTAAAAATAGTTGCGTTCTGAGGAATTCCCCCTTCAGACGGCGTTTTGACACCTACTTAATAAAAAAAACGACTACTTTTGGGATAGTTGTAGTCTGTATCTGTAGCATATTTGGATAACAAAGAAAAAAGAGGTATCGCAAACTATGTTACTAACTAAAATATTAAGAACGGTGAAGGAAAACATCGTGAGGAAACCGGCATGTCCTAGAACCAAAAATTCGAAGACATGTGACATCTACCAACCCGCGCTGGGCCCGCGTGGTGGATTATAGCTAATTCCCCCTTATAGAGAGGAGGCCTGCGTCCCAGCAGTGGGAACATTAATAGGCTGATTATGCTATGCTTATGCTAAAATATTAAGAGACTTAAATATCAGTTCTTCTTTTTTTTTTCATTGTTTAATTAGATATTTAGGCGCATAATTTAGTGCATGTAGTGCTCTTCTTGAAGTAATGGGGCACTTAGACTTAAGTTTGCAATGTTTTACTTTATTATATGTAATAGTGTAATCATTGTTGAAGAGCCAAATAAAATAAATAAAAGATAATTGAAAAAGTAACACAACATCGCCTGTAATCCCTGAAGAGTTAGACAGGGGTGTATCTAGTAAATATGTAGTAGGTATTTTTAATATTTTTTATACGCAAACCCAGCGTAGGGAACTATAGCTGTTTTTGACATGGAAAGAAAAATTCTAGTGCGAGCAGGGTTTGAACTTGCGACCTTCCGATTCAGTACACCGGAAGTCTTAACCAATTAGAAAAAATGTCTAATTGGTTAAGACATCTGGTGTACTGAATCGGAAGGTCGCAGGTTCAAACCCTGCTCGCACTAGAATTTTTCTTTCCATGTCAAAAACAGATGTAGTAGGTATGTACACTCACATTTTGCCTTTGTACTACTTAGCCACATTTCGTCCCATGCAACAGGGGGCGAGCTTTTTACTATCAACCGAGCACAAATCAAGACTTCGTGGCTGCTACTGAGAATTTCCTGGTGGAAAAACCCTTTGCCCAACCTGGTAATCGAACCCAGGACCTCACGCTCAGTTTAATTGAAAAAACAGTATAAGCATTAAAGTAATCGGCATAATTCTGCCTTCTCTTAGAAACTATTATTTTGATTTTAATATTTTGATTTAAAAGAGTATCCATAGAGTTTCTTGCACATTCTTCTCCATAGAGATCTACGCTTTGGAATAGGCAACTACAGTACTTTCACATGTTATTATGCCTTGTGACTGTGCACCAGTGGCGAAGATTTCATAAAACTCGATTCCTGCCAAACAGATAAAAAAAAATTCAACTCTCCATACATATGTCCGAACAGCTAATCGAGTTTTGTATGAAAAGTCGTTTTTTTTTGTCTGTTTTCGGAAAAGCCGTAGCACAAATGTTGTTGTTTATGATGTTAGTAATCTACTCCTGCGAGGTTGTTGTTGTTTTACAAATAACTCTGTATAACGCAAAGCGCGTAAACTAAAGTTAGTAACCTACGTTATACAATACATATTATAGGTACGACAAATCATATTTGCAGTGTGGGTTACCAGTACCTTATATCGCTTGAAGCCGCTCAACCTCATATTAATTTACCGAGACGTGTACTTAATAGAAGTATCAACTAAATACACCTACATGGCAAGTTTCCATGAACTCGATTATAACGGCTTCATCCCGGTAGGCGAGAATCGATTACTCGGTTATTATTCGAGAATTCGAGATGGCTGAATGGGTGAAAGGTGGTTTAGGTTTTTTTTTTCTTAAATTGTAATATTTTTCAAGTAGTTTAAGATTGTGCGGATATAGCTACCTAGTTTAGTTTTGTAGGGAAATTGAAAATTATTTTATTATTATAGTAAGCCCATATGTCCCACTGCTGGGCAAAGGCCTCCCTGCAATCCTTCCAACGGTCACGATTCTGTGCTACTTATTTTCAATTCTCAAGGAAGATATCTAGTTCGTCCCGCCATCTCCTTTGTGGTCTGCTGCGACACCGTGTCACTGTTTCAGAGCACCAATGCTGGCCCACAGCTCATTCGGCATGCGACAGACATGTTCGACCCAGTCACATTTAAGTTAGGCCACTTGAGCCAACTTAACGATTTGCGTTTTGGAGCGCAGTGTATTGTTTCGAACACAATCTGTTAATGTTACACCTAAGATACTGCGGTTCATAGTACTCGTAATATGTCAAACTTTGAATTTGGTCTTGTGGATGTTAGTCAAAGACCAAGCACCGTAGGTCAGGATGGACATACGGGGAATACACATGTATGACATTGAAAATAAAAGCCAGAATGAATTAGTAAAAAAAATTCTTGACTTGTATACCGTTGAACCGAAATCAGACGGTTCACTTTCTGTTCATTATTGTCTTTCATTCGGCAACTTTAGTCATTGGTCTTCATCAAAGAGGAAATTATTTGTCTATTTAGGCTTTTTATTTTCACAAAAACGAACTGGCCACACTTAAAATAATAAAAAAAAATCATCAAATCAAATCATTCAAATAGAACATTTTGCATAAATAAAAGCTGTTTTAAAATTCATTCATCAAAAAAAAAAAAACAACAACGGAATGGATAGTGAACATAGAAATGAATGAAAGGGAAAAATACCACATTTTCGATGAAAATTAAGTACAATTGTGTTGTTATAAGTGGTGTATTGTTAATGGAAATATGTATCGTTTGTGTCGAAGTGTTAAAAGAACTAAAATAGATTCGATTTTGGTAGTTGGCGGGTCAAGGTTTCTAAAAGTGAAAAGGACGAATCAGTTTTAGAAGTGAACATAGATAGAATATTCCAGACGTATTACAAAGAAACTGGTCAGAGAGTGAGGTAAGAGAGAGCGCATAATAATAACTCCCGCGTCGATAACCGTCTCCGCTAAGATTGGCCGAAATTCGACCAAGGAGACTTTTATTACTTTAGAATAGAATAGAATTCTCTTTAATCGAGTATTTATATATAGTACTTACGACTATGTTAGTAAACACTGATAAAAAACAATATAACACAACAAATAACGGTAGATCACTGCTGCGACAACCCATGAGTGATAGCACAACAGCGACCCACATAAACACCAGTCCAGGCAACTGGCAATCATGTTTAAGATACTGTTGGCGCTGCCCCACACCCTGCGCACCAGGGAAGCGCTTCTTTTACGCATTGTTGCGTAAAAACAATCCACATGCGCGTCCGCAAACATCCCCGATGCACTACAGAAGCGAGGCAGCCCCACCAGCATCCTAAACTCATTATTATACTGAACGCGGAGAGCACTGTAAGATTTTTATTACTTTATTAGGTACAATGTATAAAATGAAAACTTCAATGTTAACTCATGTAGGTCTAAACTTATACTGTCACTTATGATAAACAATCACGGAAGATATACCGTAAGTGACAGTATAAGTTTAGTTGTAAACCGTGAAAGCTTAAAACAGTGTTTTCATGTAGGTCTAATAGAAATTTTCATTTCAACAATCCACACACGAAAAACTACTATACACTTACTGTATTGTAATCATTCAATAAATGCTAATATAGTAAATACTCAACTCTTAGCTACAACGTGTGTACGTCCATTCTGAAATCATCTAAAGAATTTAATACGTAATAGAATTTAAGTTGAATAAATTATGTTAGAATTCAACCCTCCTATGCAAAATTCACAGAATAAGGGTAACTATGTAACCCGGGGTCTGTTGTACCCCACTTTGTGAAACGTCAATCATCCGTGTTACAAGCATGACGTGGAGACGTCTACCTGTGGCAAATGTATTTGATTGTATGACCTTTATGAGAAATGCTTAGGGTTGTACGTGAAGTAGCAAGACGTTAAATCAAATTTCTTTCAAAAGTTGAGAGAAATTGAAAATGTAATTCATTTTATTAGTGGACTATTTTCTACCTACGAATACATCCGCGTAAAAAAATAAAAAAATCTTTGGTAATCGGTTGTAGTGAAGCTTTCAATCAGTGACAGAATTAAACAATGATGAGTAATTTTGGAGGTAACCTCCTTACACCCAAACTACAAAACTGTACTTCTTAAATTATAATTCGTTTTTTAAATTGGTTAGGTTATGTAAATGCGTCTTTTCCTATGGCTAGCACTCAAAAGGTCTTACACCACAGATACAGATATACCTAGATGACGCAAGAGCACTTCGCGTGCCCGGTTTAAGCATTTTATGCTTAACGTGGCTACTGTCGCAGCAAGCTAATTTGTTTAAAACCACGACGTTACAAATCCAAAATTTAGTTCTAGACCTTTAAACTTGTTTGTATAGTAACTAAATTGTGCTTATGGCGTCATAGCAGGTAGCCAAAAAATGGCAAACTTGGTTTGCTTACGGATCGCGATACTTGCGCTATCAAGGTATATTTATATCTTTGTCTTAAACCTACTAAACTTATACTGTCACTTACGGGATATCTTCCGTGATTGTTCATTATTTTGAGCTCCCGATATTTCGACGCTGTTGCAAGCGCCGTGATCGCGGGTTGACTGGACAATCACGGAAGATATCCCGTAAGTGATAGTATAAGTTTAGTTGTAAACCGTGAAAGCTTAAAACAGTATTAAACCTACTATTTTAATAGCACATTTTTCTGTTTTGTTCATTTTACCATTTTAAGACACGTAGACCACAGTAATACATTACGATTAGTTGACTTTTACAACTCCAAAAGGAGTGAAGAGAAATGAAAGTGGAAGGAAAACTTTAAGAGGCAATATATCATTATAACATTTATGAGGAAATGTAGTTTATATAATACTAGGTGTTGCCCGCGATCTTCGTTCGCGTGAAATTATTATAAAAAATTATTATTTCCCTTTTTGAATCGAATTTTGTTCCCAATTTTAAGGATTTTCATTTTTTTGCACGTAACCCTAATTCTTATTCTAAAATAAAAATAATTTTAGTTACTTCTTATGACATCAGTTATCTGCCAGTAAACGTCCCTTCAAAATCGGTCCAGCCGTTTCGGATATTTTCCGGAACAAACAGACTGACAAAAATTTAAAAAATAATGTGTTAAAAGTACTGTATATATTTTCATATGCATTCAGTAAAAAGCTGTTATTTTAGTATTACAAACAGACACTTCAATTTTTTTAATTGTATAGATTGGAGACGGTCTTGTAGCTACCGTAGTATTCACCACAGAGCAATATACCTATCGAATGCGTGTTCTTTAAACAAATGAAAATCGGAGTTCCTTAGTTAGTCGAAAAGCCTATTCTGTCCTGTGTTGGTGTCGATTGTCCTCCGACATGACATTTGTGATAGACACTTATGGACACTGTAAAGCCCGAAATGTATGCAACCGGACTATTAAAGACTATAGATATATCCTAGTATTGGCCTTCCGTCGATGCCAGAAGTGATAAGAAATTCAATGCATGCCTTGGAGACAGACTACAGTCTTTATCTCACCTGCCTAGTCTTTTCTTAACTATGTTGGGGTCGGCTATTAGTCTAACCGAATGCAACTAAACACCAGTATTTTACATGAAGCGACTGCCTATCTGACCTTCACAAACCATCAAGTACTGGGTAACACGATGCCCCTGGGTAAGAGTGGTTGTCAGAAATCGTCTTTATTAAAGTCTTAACCGTGAATTAAATTCCACTTTGTAAAGCAAAGGCAAAGACTCCTCCTCATACAGAGAAGGCATTAGCGTTATTAGAAGCAGAAGATTAGCAGAAGAAGATTAGAAGATGGATTTATTAGAAGAAGAAGAAGAACATTGGTCACCACGCTTGCTCAAGGCAACTTTAAAGGTGGCTCAATACTTATAATCTAAAGAAAAGTTTGTCGTATGCCTACAATTCGGTCAACATGTGTATATTAAATAGGCATTAAAACACAAAATAAATACTCACAGTATTACGAATTAAATTCTGTTTGCGTCCATCTTGGGGAAGTCATCAGTTATCATTGTTAAATTTAAAATTTCTCGAAATTACTCTACGGTTGGATTACTATAAATTATGCAGAGGCCGCCAATCCATTGTGCAATGCAAATTATTAATTTTATTTCAGTAATTTTTAAACGAGCCTTTTATTAAATTAAGGGGTCTTTTATTGTTACGGGCACTGGAGGGTTAAGTCATTAGTGGGAGAGAAACAAAATGAATTATTAATTGAATGGTTGATGGAAGTTTTCAATACGTGTTTCAATGTTTTGTTTGATTGTTAAATTACGTGTAATATTTTTTGAGGATGTGGCTACGTTATTCGTTATTCGAGAGCTCGTGGCTAAATGATAACAGGCGCACGATTTCCAAGCCTAAGCTGCGCTTGCCAAGGTCAGTCTATGGAAGGTGACCATCATTGCATACAGAGTTAAGCTGTGTCAGTGGCCCGAAATTCTGACAACTAATATCAAGAGGTATCGTATTACTCAGTACTAACTGGGATGTGTAGGTCAGATAGGCAGTCGCTCCATGTGAAATACTGGTATTCAGCTGCGGCTTCCAGTCTGGTGAGAGGTAGATACGAAAAGGCTAGGCAAATGACAAATCATTTGCCTAGCCTTTGCGTAACCAAGGTTACGTTATTCATGTCTTTCTTAGAGTAGTTATTGTACTTAATGTACTAATTGACGGTCGAACAGTTTCTTAGTCGTAGTGCAAAAGTCGATCTTTAAATAAACATTGCTACAGAATCGGAATTACACTTGAATCGTAGCTCTGCAAAACTTTATATATATATTTTTTTTTATCAGGCCGTATTGTCCCACTCCTATTCCTTTATATTATTAGTGTTATAAAATTGTAAAACAATAATTTACAATTTTATTACACTATATAAAGTTTGGATGTATGTTAAAGATATTTTGTCAAAAAAACAGTAAAGAGAAGGTGATAATTTAATTTAATTATTTTATTTTGAATTGAATTATTTTGTATTGAATTATATTGAATTGAATTATTTTGTATTGAATTACATTGAACTGAATTTTATTACACTGAACTGAATTGAATTATTTTGATTTCAAATATATTTAACTCATTTTTATGGAACTGAAATGAATCGAATCAATAATTTAATGGAATTGGAATTGTAATAATTTGTAATTTATAATTTGTATGTAATCAAAATTAAGATAAGTTTAATTGAATTATATCAGGTTATATTAATTTTTTAACATCTAATACAGCTGTCACAAAACACAATGTATTCTGTAAAATCTACCATAGTCTGTTATTCTTTTGTCAAGACGTGGATATTGGTGTGGGTTACATGTTTGTGATCTTTAGCTTTTATGTCATGCTCACTCAAATGTCTCGCTGATGGTGGCACGTGTGTCGGATCATTTAGTTCCCTTCAAAATGGTTGAGTTTAATGGTGCTGATACATGCGTCATGTTCGTGAACGGGCGCTGTCAGTTGTGACTGGTCATCTCTTATTTGCCACGGCTTATTTGAATTAATTATTTTTTTTTTAATTGTTTTTACTATGGACACTTTTAACGTACACATCTTGCTGCATCGTTCTCACATAATGTACCATCTCAAAATAAATGATGTAACCAAGGTTTTGTTAAAGTATTCTGATTTAAAAGAGTGTCCATGGAGTTTCTTGCCCGTTCTTCTCCATAGAGATCTACGTTAGGGAATGGGCAACTACAGTACTTTCACGGTTTTTGTGCCTTGTGACTGGGACTGTAGCTATTTTTTACTGTTGTCTTTGTTTCGACAATTCAAAAGTGCCTGTAACTGGCCTACTTGAAATAAATGCTTTGATTTTGATTTTGATTTAAGAATTTTTTGTGTTTTACGCAGCATGTAACTATTTTATGTCCCTAATAAATAAAATAAAATAAAAATAAAAGAGTATATGATAAAAGGGTGTCGTTTCTAAGGGTTGCTGCCATTAGACAAAAGTTAAAGTTTGTTATATGTATCGATTCACAACAAAAAGGACAATAAATAACCAATATAACTATCATAGCTCGTTTCGAACGATAAAACTTTAGCATTCTAAAATAATTTAACCGAACAACAATAATAAACTTTCCAAACACTCAATAAAATTCAGAAACAAGTAACAAAATTACAATAATTTATTGGTAAACATATACATTTTAAAGCCGCAGTAACTCTGATTTTATTTAGCATGTGTCCCGAACAGGGTCAGGGTAATATCCCAACGCAATTTTACGTTGTTTCCTCTGGGACAAACTCTGTGATCGTGCGATCTACGTGAGGGCACGGTATATAGGCCGTAGCTATGTATGTATATAGGTAGATATGTGCTCGTAGGTATGTATGTAGATACCCAGATGTGACTCTCAGAGCTCAGATCAGTAATCGATTAGATATCGGCTGAAAGCAAATTCAGTTTTAAAAGAAAAGTGCGTAACCACTATTTAAGTCAGAATAAATAGCTCTCTCTCTATTAGAAGTCGAGTCATGGTAATTATTATTAGGTTTCTCGTTTTTAATTTTGGTATTTGTTAAAATATGTATTAGTTCATTTTATTTATATATATATGTATTAGTATCATTATAAGTGCCTATATAAATTTTCGAAAGCAAGAAGTTATTTTTTATATAGATATTTTTTTTCCCTATCACAATGTTTTCTTATTCAATCCAAAGGTTGACTGGTGGAGAATGCCTTCTGGCATGAAGTTTAAACAAATAAATATCGGACGGGTCTGAAATGACGGACGAACAGTTTTTGAGTCGTAGTGTAAGGCCGGTGTTTAAATAAACGTTGCCAAAGACTAAAATTACACCTGTATCGTAGCTGTGCTTAGATACACAAATCAGGGGGAGGAGGAGCAGCTCGTGGCTAAATAATAACAGCCGCTCGGATCGATCTTTAGGTTAAGCCGTGCTTGCCTAGGTTGGTCTGTGGATGGGTGACCACCCATTACATACCGAGTTTCCTCCGTGCCTCGGAAAGCACGTTAAGCCGTTGGTCCCGGCTGTCATTTGTAGATCTTTGACAGTCGTTACAGGTAGTCAGTGGCCCAAAATGTCTGACAACCAGTCTTACCAAGGGGTATCGTATTACCCAGTACTAACTGGGTTGTGGAGGTCAGATAGGCAGTCGCTCCATGTAAAATACTGGTATTCAGCTGCATCCGGTTAGACTGGAAGCCGACCCCAATATAGTTGGGACAAGGCTAGGCAGCAGAGAGCTTAGATACACAAATCACTTATACCTATGCAAAAATCCTGAAGCGACAACTTTGTGTTGTTCAGAGAAATATTTACATCATCATCTGCAAATAGGTGTAAATCTTAAAATAATTTTAAATAATAATAATAAGATTAACTACAAGGATATATAAACTACACTACTACTTGGTTGCTGACATCTCTTAGAGGCGCGCGTGGAACACGAACGCGCCGTCGACACGGCCTGTCGTCATAAGACGGCCGGACGGCGAGCTAGCTCATAACTCGTAAACGCTTTCGTAACTATTTTAATCTACATTGATTCCCGTTTTGTCAACCATAGGTACTAATAAAAGCCATCGAGCGTTCATTTTTTTCGGCGATCCCATCGAACATCTACTGGTTTTACGAATAAATGAGTGACATGAACAATAGAACACGATGATAGCGATCATCGCTTTTGGTCTGGTCACGTGGAGATTTTTACAGGAATGTATTTCTTTATTTATATTCATTTCATTTGCGTTCCACAATGTTACAAAAGGCTTACAGCTAAGAACTTTACGTAAAAGGGACAACTTAGTCCGGTGTAAGTTGTCATTTATCGATTATGAGCTTTACTTTTGTAGCAATAAAGTTAAAAATATAAAAAACCGGTTCAAAAGCTAGAACTAAAGTTAGATTTCGTTTTTAAATAAGATAGATAGCAACGAATCCAATTACCCACTGCGACAAACGGACCTTAAGAAAGTTTCTATTTTAAAACTGTACATTATAGAAGGTAGTGCTCTTTACATATTGCAGTACCCGCTATCCTGCAGAGCAATATGTATCGATTTCTGTCACTGAAACTTCGGAGTGGCCCATTCTTCTCTGTCAAGTCTCACTTCTTTAGAACTGCATAAAACTCACTATACACATACGTCTTGTTTGCAAGAATGGAGTTCAGAGCGATTTTAAGACCTGAATTTCGTTCTAAAATAAGGTTTACATCTTTATGTATTTAATATAGACATAATGTGTTTCTTAGAGCAGTCAATTGTGTGATGTTAGAATTTGAACATTCATTAAGTATTGAACTTGAATTTTTTATTTTATAAAAAAACGTTGCCTCACAATAGTCATTTCTCCTGTATTGTGGGTGCGTTTACTAACATTCAAACTCACATACACAAACAGCCAGACCCGGAACAACTACCCGTAGGCGATACAAATATTTGTTCCGTGCGGGAATCGAACCCGCGACACGCAGCGCAGCAGTCAATCACTCAGCCACTGCGCCAACCGCGTCAATGAATTCAACTATTAGAACAAACTTTTGCCAAATAGGTACTCATGGATATTCGTGCCTAGGGGCGAACAATACGGCAAGCCCATAATGCAAGTAGACTGGTCAGATAACTTAACATCATGAAGAGTACTATGTTATATGAGCAAGCTGAGCTTTTATGCTTGTATGAAAGTACCTCCACTTAAGATAAGACAAAGAAATTAAAAAGGATATTATCTTTACTGTTAGCCTGCATCGTCCCAACGCTGGACCAAGGCCTCATAACTTTTATTTCTTTGTATAGCCCTGCTAATGCGGATAACCGATCATTATAGTGAACTTCGTCCTGTCATCTTCTTCTAGGACTGCCGCGACGCCTTCTGGCTGTGTCATGGTCTTGTCTCCATTCAGTTGCCATCGTTACTTATATTGTCTTTTATCACTACTTATACAACACAACATCATCTGCTGTCTTTTCTTAACTATATTGGGGTCGGCTTTTAGTCTAAACGGATGCAGCTGAATACCAGTATTTTACATGGAGCGACTGCCTATCTGACCTCCACAACCCAGTTAGTACGGGGTAATACGATACCTTTGATAAAACTGGTTGTCAAACTTTCGGATTTTATACAACACATATGAAAGTAATGCTGAGAATATTGTGTCTGTTCAAAATCAAAACCCAGCAACGGACATTTTTGGTAAAATACGTATTTTTTAAACCAATCTACATAAAACAATTGTGCTTCATCTAATGCAAAAACAAACATATTTCTACCGTAATAAGAATTAGAGTTATGAAAATGACAAACCTAGAACATGCACGTCTTAGTCCGATATAACAATGTTGGATTTCCCAAATCAAACTTAAGTAAGGCACATAAAACTTGTACAATTAGACTTAACTTGAGTCAAACTAGCTTATAATGTAAACCAAGTTGTATTTATCAATATCAAAATGATAAAATTACAAAAAAGATGTTGTGTTCTTAATGGTCAAATAAAATGTTATAAAATTTGCTCAGATGCACTTGCTAGGTTTTGGTTTTGGACAGTCGATTTGGCGGATACATAGACCATGTTTGTCCATAGAATCCTTTCATACGAGCAAATTAAGTACTTAGTAACCCTAGAATACCAGTGACATCACGGGCAACAGCTGATCTACAATAAATAAAAAAAATTACATAGGCACAAGCTGGCAAGCACGTACGTAAAAAAAATCACACGTTTTTTTAATTCCATTTTACGTGAGCTCACTGGGCTGCGATTCTCCGGAACATGACAAAGGGGTTTATATTAACAGTAACGTTTGATATAAAATCCTTTCATAGAATTTATTTTCAAATATCAACATGGCTGGGGACGTAATCACAAAAGAGAGGAAGAAGTATTGGAGAGAGTAATGCAACACCAAGTTCGGAAATTATACAAATTAGCAGCTATTGTTTTAAAACAGTTAGTTGTTAGTTTTAGTCTTACTGTTGATCTTATAGGGCGACGTCATCGCTTAGCGATAAAGCCCTGTAAATAAAGAAAAAAAAGGAACATAGTATGACATTAATAATGTCATGTTATTGAAGTGTCAACTTAAAAATAAAGTAGGCAATTGTAGCATTATTGTTGTAGTTTCAAGAGTTAAATCGAAAGCCCAAACTTATATAGCACAAGAAATCAGAAAAAACACAGCCTCTGTGAAATTCGGTGCACGTTGGTATATGAAATATATTTAACAGAAAATAATCATTAAAAATTTCTGGCTTGATGCGACATAACGCTAGGCAGATCGAGACAAAGATGGTGAGAAAGTCCTACAAACAGTGAAAATTGTTTGAATATCAAACATAAGGAATTATAGTAAACTAGCTGTTGCCCGCGACTTCATCCGCGTGGTTATTTTGATGTGTACCTGTGTGTGTAAATAAAAAGATAGCCTATGTCCTTCCCCTGGAAATAATCTATCTCCTTGCCAAAATTCGTTACGATCCGATCAGCTGTTTAGTCGTGAAAAGGTAACAAACAAGGTTAATTTCGCATTTATAATATCCATATTTTTGAAAACATTCCACGAAATTCAATTCATGTCATGTCAGTGTTGACGTGTTCTTCGTAAACATGTCTCATAATTCTTTGATTTTGTTAAAAAAAGTACGATTAGGTTTGTTATCTGTAGTAAAATAGTAATGGTATGAATACAAAAAACAAAACACTAACTACGATCCATTTTTAAAATGCTGTTTCTATTAAAAATTCAAACAAGACTTTACAGTCAGAACCTCCTTTCCATAGAACAATAAGGCTTTGACTTTTTCACAAGTTAGCGGCAACTTACACAACTGGTCTACGGAACCTTTGCAGAAACTTCCCTTGGAGGAAAAAGTAAATATTGTATAATAATTATGATGTTATTATCCTCACTAGTTGCTGTGCCAAGTCTGCCTTTGATAAGATAGTTTTGTTATAAGACAAATGGAATAATCTGTTTGGTTTGCGAAATGTTGGCTTGCAAGAATTGGATTTATGTTACATACAGAGAATAAAAGAATAGGTACCTAAGTATTTTCAATAACGTATGTAAATGTAATGTGTATGTTCACGTCGACTACTTTTACGCGATAATTAGGAAGAAATCTGCATTGTTACACTGCAGAGTGCGGGCCAGCTCCAGCTCCATCCTGAAGACTATAGCGGGGAGTTTCGAGTTTTTTCCCCGATATTTGGGACTATTCTTCGTCGAAAAACAAGTTTGTGTCTAAATAAATAATAAGTTGTAGCTAACATAGTTTATAAGTTTTATTTTACTAACCTTCAAAGGATGTTTTTTATTAAAAAAATGGTGTTTTACGACATATATTCTAATGATTTTAGGCACTGCTGTCATAATTGATAAAGAGAAGTATTCATATATGTAGATACCACGAGTAGTAATACTAAAGTGTACAGTCACAAACAATGAAATGTATACACTTAGCAATATTCAAAAGCGATTTTCTCGTGAAATAAAGGGGTCTACTTTGAGATGAGATCTATTTCGTTATACGTAGTATGGCTTTTAAAATAGTCTTTTGAAAATCACTTTTTTTTTTTTTTTTTGAGTATTTCGCTTGGAAGGAACACCGACGCGAAAGACCGACGGTTACGGTACGGTGCGTATTAAGTACATCATTCATAAAAAAAACAGCTGTTCCATACATTTTGATCGTGTAAGTATTGTACTTTTGTCGGAAACAGCTGTATTTTTTAATAACCGATGAAAAAAATACATGTGGAGCGGGGCTCAGAATGATGTACTGATACGTGGTAACCGTTTTCACGTCAGTGGCACTTTCACCCCGTATATTTCATTGCTCTGAATATACATACATGCAGCGCATACAGGGCAGTCTACCTTTCAACTACCAACAGAGAATAAGATCATGATGAAACAGACATTAACTTTTTTAATTCATGAGCAGCATGCAAGAAGTTGTTCGCAACATTCGCACTGTAAAGACAACTGTTCCTTACGAAGCGCGAACACAATTACCAGTACACCCTTTATCCTACATCAAAGTATCAATTAACCTCTTTACCACGTGACGTCACTTCGGAAAACAAGTTCGACTAATTCTCTGCTAATGTATGCAAAGGAGCTAAATGCGGCGCCCGACAGATCTGAGTTATGACGCAATTATCGCGATTTAGTCGTCAATTACACCGCAGTAAATCGGGAACTTAACTTATCACGATAATAATTCCGCAACTCTCATTTACAACGTGAATTGTCATTGTATTTTGTCGGTCGACAATTTTCGTTGCGACACAGAGTGGCGATTTGCAGCTGGATAATCTGGGTAGATTTGTTTAATGTTTGTTGGTTTAAAATTGTGTGTGTTTACGCAAATTATGAAATCCCTGAGAAATCACGCTTGTAATCCCCGAAGGTTTACGCAGAGGTGTACCTAATAGTACACCCACATTTCGTTAGTTACGTTTAAGTCCCGTGTAATAGGGGGCGAGCCTGTTGCCATCAACCGAGCACAAATCTAGACTCCGTGGCTGCTACTGAGAAACTCCTGATGGAACAACCCAATAAATTTTTTTCCGACCTGGGAATCGAACCCAGGACCTCATGCGCAGCAGTCGCGCTTGCGACCACTAGACCAACGAGGCAGTAGCAAGAAATTGCCATAATATTTATCTTTGAACCATACTAAGCAGAATATATTAAGACATAATTTTCTTACCCTTATTCCAATTTATTTGGGGTATAGTTGCATATACTCTTCTTCCATACTTCTCTATTAATCGTTATCTTATCCCCTTCACCACTGTCAGCTATATATATCACCAATTAACTGTCTGCTAGGGAAATCCCTTACATAAGCTACCTTAACAAAGTAATAAATTTAAAACTTTCAACGTTCAACGCACGGTGACACACCATACTCAAAAGGACACAGCACAAAAAAGTACCACCGACAAATCAGTACACCAATTGCCACGCACTGCCCATATGAACCAATTAGCAGCATTAACCTACTGTATATCTCAGTCTGTGGCTCGTTATCGCCCGAACGTCGGCCTCAGCTTTTTAATGCTTATTTATTGAAAGCCCAGTGTCTTGGGTCGGAGTTATATTCCGGAAGGATCATTGTGTCCTCGCCGGCCATGTTTTATGCTCTCTCGGCAGTTACTGTGAGCCACAATAGAAAAGGAATCACTGAGGTGGTGAAGAATGCAAGGTACGGGTGTACCCGCTCTATGGAGAGGGTTATTAGGAGCCCAGTGTTTGTATGGTAATGGAGTTATATGACAGTAGTTTTATGGAGAAGGTTGGTGCTTCATTTTAGGGTATTGAATATAGATAATGGAATTTATGGTGTGAAAAGTGATTGCAATACTTGGGGATTGAAATACTTAAACAGGCGTAATGTTTGAGAACCATTGTGATAGTCCGGTTGAGCAGAAGCCAGTCTTAAAGGTTGACATGCGAGATGCCATTCAAATAAAAAAAAAAATGAGTAGCATTCAAATTCGAATGTTCTATAATAAATCAAAATATTTTATTTCACATCGGCCTAGATGGGCACTTATAAAACGTCGATAAAAAGGTGCACGGTTCGGGTTGGTCGTTACCTATGGAGAAGAACCGGCAAGAAACTCCATGGTTACTCTTTTCAAATCATTTAGTATTACAATACTATCATGTTACAGCATTTGTCAACGATTCGTGTCTAGTTTTAGTTTAATAAGGTTTTTTTATATGTATTAGTTTATTATTTTATAAGATTATTTTGTGTATTTTTATCTATGGGCCTCAGTTGCCTGACAATAAAATGATTGATTGATTGATTTGTACTTAAGTGTAGGCGGACAGTCGTTTCCTATTTTAATCATCTACATGAAAGGTGACCAGATCATGGTGACGGTTTCTATCGCGTGAAACTTTATAAGATGGTTTGGTAAGCACCCTGGATAACCTAAAATAAACTTTACAATGTGACCGCCATATTATCTAACCTTACTCCCATAAAATCTATTTATTTCTAAGTCCTAACGTACTGGTTATAAACACCGATAAAACTATACCACAAGGTTTATTCTTCCATCCTTTCCACAAGCCAGGATAGCGCCTAGTATACGAAGGATAGATAGCATAAAGCTGAACGTCCTAGGACGTTCTAGGTCGTAAACACTGGACTGGATTTTCGTCTACAGCCGCTCAATGTGGGCAGTTACGGCTAGATATAGTCGTTCATTTTAGTGCTTGCGACGTATTTGAGAGAATAGGTTTCCGACGAGCGTTAGGAATATTATGATGGTGTTTTTTAGAATAGGGAAATTGTAGATTTAGACGCCGCATTTTCTATATGCCGTTATTAAAGGTTACAAGTTTTGTTGATCGAAGTGTTTCACATCTTCAGAATGGACGATAAAAAAGTATCTACTGTGAAGCACGATCAGCTCAGCACTTTACCACATCGGGTGCTGATCTCGTATTGCTTCTTCGAACATAAATAAAATAATGACCACTCAGGTAACAGGCCGATTTGATAAAACCTGAAGCAATACAGTACAAAAAAACCTACATAACATTAAAAGTACTACAGCGCCATCTATGACATAAATGAAGAACAAACATCAAAATTCTAAATCGCCCTATTAAAGCTATCCACGACTTAATACCATATAGAATAACGCGACAACAACTGCCAGCCAGTAGCCCACCAGACATGATCCTCGTCTGGTCGGAGGACCCTCCCTTTTTTATGGAGAATGAAGAACTTTAGACCCTGTTCTTCATACCTCTAAAAGTCCATCGTCCTATTGTTTTCCAAAAATCTCTCAAAGTCAAAACCTTACATCTAAAACTTACCTTCAAAAACAGTCAACGTAGCCACAGCAGTGACGGCGTCTCCCACCCCGTTCTCGGCCACACACTCATACGTAGCATCGTCACGCTGCGCACGCACAGGTTCGATGCGAAGCACCGCGCCATTGGCTGCCGGGCCGGCCGCCGCGTCCATTGGGGAGACTTGGTAGCGGGACTGCATGCCTGTTGAAGAAGATGGTGGAATTAATAGAGAGTTCCTAATACTTCAAAGTTATTTAATAATAGGAGCGGACTTAAGAGCAAATCTAAACCGCGTCCCAGGGCAGGAAGTGTCACAATTGCTATGGAATGACAATGGCAGGACTTGAATTGACTGATAACGTTCAGTTATTTTGGTGAAATCAGCAGTAAGATTTTCCGACACAAGGTAAAATGGCTTAATTAAAATATGAAGGTTGATATGGCAAGAAAGGTAGTACCTGATGAGAGGAGAGTAATAGAGAAGTATGGAATAAGAAGACATGCTGCGCCGACCCTAAATAAATTGGGACAAGGGCAATAGAATGATGATGAGGAGTCACTCAAGTGTGGTCTCACAAGAACTTGTGAACTCAAAAATATATCACGTTATGAAATATATTAATAAGTACTGTTCCTAAAATGAATGAAAAATAAATTGACTCATGATTCTGATCCACGCAAGACGTTACCTATTTTATTCAACTAACTACATATAAACCTAAACGTTATTAAGACAGACATGTGTGACAGACGGCAAGGCAGACAGTAAACCAGACCGAAAATGGCCATTTAATACAGAAAAACCGAGACAATACCTCCAGTATTTACTGTCCAAAAGAATATATCGGGCTTCAACAAAATAAATGTTTATTTTATTTCAAAGCTTCGGTCGGAGAGCAAATGTTGCTAAGCTTATTAAGAGGGATAAGTAGCGCTTCACGTATTATTTATTACGATACATGTTGTAGTATCTTTGATTTGTTAGTAGGTTATTTTTTTGAGTTAGGATTACAAGTTGAAGCGGGTAGCATTTAAGTCTGTTACAACGACTAGCGACATACTCTTGCTTTGTATAGATTTTACGACTTTGCGAGACACTGACTTCAAGTTTAATATGAAATTATTAAACTCGGAGCTCGTGGCTAAATAATAACCGCCCCTCTGGGGTGATCTTAAGATTAAGACGCGCTTGCCTAGGTTGGGCCGTGGATGGGTGACCGCCCATAACATACCGAGTTTCCTAAGTGCCTCGGAACGCACGTTAAGCCGTTGGTCTCGGCTGTCATTTGTAGATCTTTGACAGTCGTTACAGGCAGTCAGAGGTCTGAAAGTCTGACAACCAGTCTTACCAAGAGGTTATGTGTTACTCAGTACAACTGGGTTGTGGAGGTCAGATAGGCAGTCGCTCCATGTAAAATACTGGTATTCATCTGCATTCGCTTAGACTGGAAGCCGACCAACATGAACGTGGTTTGAGAATGTACTATACGCCACTATATAATACAATCTCAGACTATGTTAACTATAAATTTACATATACCTACTGCGTACCTATTTGCAAAGCTATATTCTAAGCCCCATCTGACTTCTATAGTTAAGGCATGAGCCACACAATATTCTCCCTTGTGGCAGCTTAAACTAGAATCCAATATTAAATGGGAGCATTCTTGCCCAACAAGTCTCTAACTGAACAATTCCGTTGTTATTATTTCATAGAATTGTACAGCACTATTTTAATTGTGCTTTTAACTTAAATGCTGTATCAAAATAAACTTTAATGACTGTTATTCAACAGCGGTATAATAACACCGGGACTTTTAAAATATTCGTTTGCTCGACGAAAAGCAAAGTTGAAAAAAAAATCACATTTACTTTCAATGAGAAACTTTGAAAACGTCTCGGATTAATGTCCCACTTCTTCTGTGCATCCTTGCACTTTGCATTTTCTGAGATTGCTGTACCAACAACAGCTTACATACTTTACAGTCGTTGTGAATCGTAATCTTCAGGGAATAAAGTTTAAATTGCATCGCACCAGATGTCGAGAGTTAGCGGGAAAGTTGGCCGGACGTAGGGATGTTCGTTATAGCGCGGGACTGATTCGTTTTGGCCATTATTCGACTAATTTCAGACATTTGGTTTGACCGTGTTCATGGAAGTTAGTGCCAATATTCCGTTTGGATTTTGGTGAGAATAGCTTTAGAATTGTTGATTTCAGGTTATTGAGCAAGTTGTTTAGGTTCTAGGCGATCTAATAGCTGTCCTCACGTTGCTTAACAACAGTGATTTGTAGACGTATATAAACCAGTCTAGATACATTTTGACACAAAATTTCTAGCGTAATGTGCAGCTTCTTAATCCCTCTCTATTATTTACTTTTTTATCATTAACATCATCATCATCATCATCATCATTTCAGCCGAAAGACGTCCACTGCTGGACATAGGCCTCCCCCAAGTGTCGCCACATTGACCGATCCCGTGCGTCTCGCATCCAGCGGATCCCCGCAACCTTTACCAGGTCATCGGTCCACCTAGTGGGGGCCTTCCAACGCAACGTCTTCCAGTTCGCGGTCGCCACTCCAGAACTTTCCGGCCCCATCGGCCATCCGTTCTGCGAGCAATATGCCCTGCCCACTGCCACTTAAGTTTGGCTATTCTTCGGGCTACGTCGGTAACCTTGGTTCTCTTACGGATTTCCTCAAAAATCAATCAATCATTAGCATATTTAGATGAAACTATCAAAATGCAAAAATAACTCGGAATTCAGACACTCCCAAAAACCGCCCCACAAATTAGGTACACTATTCTTGAAAATAATTAACCTGTACATACCTTTAAAAATGCTATTCAATTTATTTTCTACTGAACACACAGCACATCCCTAGCTGTATATGGGGTGGGACAGGAGTCCGGGACGACAGAGCTAAATCGCCACCAGTGGTAAGCGCAAAGAAAATGTATTTCACTACAAGTGAGAATAATAGTTGTCGGGCGGACGTGAGATTTTTAACACATTTTTGTACGTCAGTTAATGCTGTCGGAATAAGATATGAGAATTTGTGTAGTGAACTTGGTATTTTTTTTTTTTTAGTGGCTAAATAAGTCCAGGGCAAGTTATTGTGGGTAGTATGATATGACGGGAATTAAAAGAAATAGTGATTAAACTCCCGATAAAAAATATCGATTCCGAAAATATAACCAATTATACAACTTATGTACGTGTTTTTGTGGGAAAAAGAAATACTAGCTTAACAGAATACTTTAAAATCCAGTCAATAATAAATCACATTTAACTTTCGTCAAGTTGGAAATCCACAAATACTGGGAAACTGTCAATTGACGATATACACAAGTGTCGGAATCCTGAAGCAAACAATACGAGCATCAGAAAACACGTGAAACCGAACACAAGCAAACAATCAAGTCATTAAGCAGAAAGGAATCTAATTCCTGGAATTATTTATGAGCACAGAAATAACCGTGAAAGATATATCATACAATAATTTATTATGGTCAGAATATTCGTGACGAACATAGTTACATTTGCGGGATCCCGGAAAATTCCGGGATTTTGGTGCAGCTCTAATTTGTAAAAGCGTTGACATATTGTTTTTAGTACGTTACATCGGTGACTAAAGACTGATTTATAGTTTCATGTTGTGTGCAGTAGATGGATGTATTTTTTTGTAGTGGAAACTATTTGCATTGGGACTACAATCAATTTTAATAATGGTTCAATCTACTCGCCGGTTGGTATTCAATATAACTGTTGACGAGGATTTCGGTTTAAAAGTTTATGGTCAAGATTATTTTTGGGATGTCACAATTCGGTGTGTTCGGTAAGTTTTTTTCGACTATTTTTTTAATATTTTTAACTTGTAAATTTGGGTAACTTCAAGCAACTATTTCAATATTTTTGTATTCAAAGCTGTAGTTATTTTTTAGTAGCTGAAGAGTTCGATGTTTTTGCCACGTATAGTACAAGAATAAAACACCTAAATTTGACGTTTATTTCTTTATATTTTAGAAACTTCAAACTTGACACATGTCAGATGAAATTTAGTAGTCTCAATCAGCCCAATGTGTGACGTCATATAGAGGTGAAATTAAAGTCAAGTATTTCAGGTATTTTTGTTAAAATAAACGCTAATTTCTTATAATTTAAAGAGGTCAAAATAGAAAAATAAGGTTTAGAAACCTAAAATCTCGAAATGGTTTAGGAATCGACATTCATTTTGACTTTACATACCGAATTGCGAGGAATTAAATTGAAAAACAAAAACACACAAAAATCACTACAAAATAAACAATGAAACAGTTGTACTCTAAAAGCATGGATAAAAATACTATCAAAGTGGGCCTTAATTGAAGAAAGAATCTCGCATCACTATTTTATAGAATTACGTTTACTCCATTTAGCTTTCGATGAAGAACTGCTAGCAGATATGCGAGATAAAGAGCAATTTATTTTTATGATTCTGCAAGGAATCTTCTTTTAATATTAAGATAGCGAATACTACTAAACGAGTAAAACGTGGAATTATTATATGAGAAAGGGAATAAAACCTGTAGCATAAAATAATAATATCCTAACGTACTAATAATATTATAGAAGTCAAAGTTTGTAAGTTTCTTTTTTACTCAATCACGCAAACACGGCTGAACGAATTTGGATGATATTTGGCACACAGATAGTTTATAACCTAGATTAATATATAGGATTTTTTTATCCCGGTAGTACGATCCCGAATTTTCCCACAATTATCGAACTCCACGCAGGCTAAGCCGCGGGCATAGGCTATTAATATCATAAATGTGACAGTAATCTGTCAGTCTGTCTGTTGTGTCTTTTCATGCTTTTGGCTGAAAGGATTTTGAAGAAAGGCACACATGTATAAAATTACCTAAGTTCAGATATAGGATAATTTTTATCCCGTTAGTACGTTCCTGTGGGGTAATTTTCGACCTAAACGCGGGCGAAGTCGCAAAATAAAACATCTTGAAAATAACATGACGAAATGTTACGATCTTCAAAATACATCATTAGACATAGACGAACATTATTAGAAGAAATACATAAAGATGTTTTTGTAGAAATTAAAATAATGTACTAAGATCTAGAAAGCCAAACGAACTGTGGGCCCGTAAAGGACAGGATTGGTGCCCTGAAACAGTGACACGGGGTCGCGGCAGACCACGAAGGAGATGGTGGGCTGAACTGGATGTCTTCTTTGAGAATTGGAAAGAAGTAGCACAGAAGTGTGACCTTTGGAAGGTGTGGAGAGAGGCCTTTGCCCAGCAGTGGGACAATGTGGGCTAGCTATAAATTAAGATCTAGAAAGGATTATATTTTCAAGAGGGTTATCTATCTAAGATTTAAAACTAGAAAGCGGCACATCATACAACTGACTAAAAACTGACAGGAATAAATAGACAAAGCTTTAAAACTTTTTCACTCTCAAACAGACCATATCCGTTTGTTACGAGTATCTCGCCGTCAAAATGATAATAAATTCAACCATTTTCCTCTCACATGTTCCGGATTCCTTTAAAAGCCACTACATCAATCCAGAAGCATGCTCATACATTCTGAACTAAGCTATCAATCACGCAGATATCTCGTTCAGAGTCACCTGTCCGTTATGGCAACAAATGTTTTGATATTCGCTACATCCCTAGTATTGATATACCATCATCAACTGCCTAGCCATTTCCCAATTATGTTGGAGTCTTCAGCTTCCAATAAGATACCAGTATTTTACATGGAGCGCCTGTCTGACCTCCACAACCCAGTTAGTACTGGGTAATGCGATGCCTCCTTGGTAAGAGTAGTTGTCAGACTTTCGGGCCACTGACTACCTGTTACGACTACCGGGACTTACTTTCCGAGGTACGGACTACGGACCACGGATGGTGACCCATTCATGGACCTTGGCAAGCGCTGCTTAACCGCGAAGCCGAACACTCCGGTATACATCTCCCGCCTACATTACACCACACCACTACGGCGGAGGAAATCGTGGAGTACGTGCGTCAGAACACCAAGTATGTGGCGAGTCGCACCGCAACGTCAACTTTAAGGCCTTCGTGGTGCAAATACCAACGTGTTATCTGCACCTCGTCTTGGAAGAGAACTTTTGGCGGCAGGGAGTGGTGTTCCATCGCTTCCACGGGTAAGTGCCACATTAACGCACAGTGACATAGTGCACAAGTGAAGTGTTACTGACATAGTTTTAACGTTCTATTTACTAACACAGTTTGTATTTTATCATATGTATGTTAGTCTGTAAGGTATATATCTATGGGCCAATGTAGCCTGAAAATAAACAGATGTTTTTGGTAACCCGTGCGAATGTTATTATTTAGCCACGTGCTCCTCCCTACTATAGATATACCGTCGCACTAAAATATAAATCAATGTTTTATTCAGCAAATCAACCGACTCATAAGCACATACTTGACGAAACAGGAGTACTTGAAATTCTGAACAACACACACTGTTAGAGAGACAACATATAAAATGAAATGTAATAAAAATACACAGTAAAATATCCGTGCGACCGCTTCAAAATACAATATACTTGTGTACAGATGGAGGTAGAGATGTGCACAGGACATAAACTAACCTACTAGAAAAGAAAAACCTCTTACTTCTATTTTCTTTTTACCACCAACCAAAACAAAGACAGCTTATTTTTTTCTCTAACTATTTCTACAATCTATTAATTTGTAGTTTAACAATTTAAAGAAGTGCCGTGCATTTTGGAAAAAGTATCAAATAGTTTGTTTCGGTGTTTCTTCTCAGATTAGTAAGGAAAAACAGACGTAGTTTAAAAAAAAATATTTTTCACGTGTACTCACATTACAGTACTTTTGTTCTCTTTACAAAAGTATTATGCCATTAATCTTTATGTCATTTAAGAGTGTATGCCTCTACAGCCGAGACCACTTTTGAAAAATAGTGGCTGTAACGGTACCCTTGACGAAGACGGAAGGCATTTGTTCCCCGTCATTGCGTTAGTTTTTTTGTTCTAGACCATACCTGGGAACCTTCTAGTTACATGTTGTATTGGGGGTCAAAGTTCCAACGAACTCACAAGTTTAAAAAAAATACAAATTTTTAATATTATAACTTTACTGTAAATACCTCCACGACCCGGACTATTCAATGCATCCATCAGCACAATGTTTTGAGTGCTTTACACTGAGTCCTACCGTAAAACGTGATTTTTCACACCCAAAAAAAAATGACGATTCCCAGCAATAATTTTTGCGTAGAGTTATTTAGTTTGATGTACAGAACGCTTGTTGAGGATCCGTTTACAGGTTGTAGGTATTTATTTTGTTAAATCATTCTTTAAACATTTAGTAATTTTGACAAAACAAGACCATTGCTTTTCCGTTAGAAACCCTTCTTTTCCAGTTTCGGCCAACACTTTAGCAACACGGAAACATGTCAGTTGCCAGCTCAAAAATAAACTCCTCAGTCGATTGTCAAACTGTTTGTCGATTCTCAAGCTCACGTGTACAACTCTAGGCACATTCCCTCGCACGGAATCTAGGGCTGGTAATAAAAAATATAACAGTCGTAAAGCAATATCAGAAACACGTGGTCAGAATGAGATATCTTATAAGGGATGTGATGCGGTAAGTAACTGAAAATGACTATCAATAAATATTTGAACTGTCAATTTCTGTTTTGAAATTTAGAGCCAAGATTGTCTTTTGTTTTGAACGCTGCTGAACGTGACCGGCCACAAAATTAAATATTAAAAATATTATAAATTGTGTGATTAAAATTATAGATTGTGTTTAATAAAGTGAAATTAGCTGTTGCCTCTGATCACACACCTAATTTCCTTCCCGGTTCGTAACCTGTCGTACTACCGCAAGAAAATAATTAATACAGTAAAAGGGTCTGGACGTATGCTCTTCTAAGCATTCTGAATAATTTGATTAAGGAATTAGCCAAAAAAAAAAAAAGAAAAAAAATAGCGACAAATGAAAAACATTTTTTTTAAATTTTTTTTATTAACTTTGCCTCATACTAGGAATTTCTCCTGTATCATGGGTGCCTTTACAAAAATGTAAACTCACATACACAAACAGCCAGACCAGGAACCTGTAGGCCATACAAATATTTGTTCCGTGCGGGAATCGAACCCGCGACACTATACTACTAGACGCGATTTTAAAAGTATATTATCTTTTACCGTTGAAAGGTTTAGAATGGAGGGGGGGGGGGGGGGGCTACGTGTGGGTCTACTACCAGACAAAGACCTGTGAGCTAGTAAGTTCTAAATCTAAATTTTGAATATTTTTTTTTCCACAATTTGATCTACATAGTAGTGCGGCCTAGACCAGGCAGATGCTACATTTTTCCTGGGGCCAATTTCATTTCCTCACGGCATTTTTGATGGAAAAAATGTTCCATACCCTATGTAGATTACATCGTCGGTTTTTCGTGTTTCCTTCATACAAAATTCCAGTTTGTTTTTTAGCCCGGACTCAGTGCAGAGGCAACACGATAACTCTTCAAATAAACACGGTATCGGGTGAATTTTCCAACGGAGCTGAAGTTTTACACGTTAGCGCTGTGCTAAAGTGTAAAATGTGTCTTCTGAAGAGATGCTTGCTCGGGACTATCGTATTTTCAGGAACAGGGACGCAGGGTGCTTGGCGAATGTATTTTTGTTAAAAAAATTACGTGCTTTTGAACTTTATTTTTCGTTTAGTAACAGTTTGTTAGCAGCACTAAATGTCTCACAGATCTGTTCAAAACTTGCTGCCTGACACAGATAAGTTCGTACCGTGATAACAGGACTGCCGGCATCATAAAATACTATGCATGGTTGTTATTAAACTCTATATAAAATACTGAATAAATTCAGTGCAAAGCAGCTATGTATATGGAACAAAGTTGTATTACTATTTCTGTTAACTTTAAATTATGCCAAAAATCGGTTGAATTAAAAAAATCATTATTTAGAAAAAAATGTCAAGATAAGACCAGTACGCAAAAATCATAAGGCTGTGCGGATTAGTATCACAGCCCATCCCTATCTGCGGCAGGGACAGGCGTCATCCATCATGGCCGCCGACATGTCGACGCGACTCGTGATTGTCAATCTAGCGTGTGACGCGCGCCGTGACTTTGCTCCGTCGTCGGTTTTATTGCTCAGTTTGTTGGAAACGTTACGTTCAAATTGTTTGCCGCATGTAGACCCGAAAAATGGCGGCTAAACCATTTAGAGGTGGTTTTCTTTTGAAATTGTTTTTGGCTGGGCGAAATTGGTGGAAATGAAAAAGTGGTGCAGCAGAGTTTAGGGGTTTGTACTTTGTACGGCTTTCAATTATGGGAAGCCAACGTCTTGATCGACACAACAATGAATGATACTAGTCGTACCAGTTGGTATTAGTCGAGCCACAAACATTATTTTGTTTTATTTATTCATTATTTGATTTTTTTTGTTTGCTACATCTAATAGAATTTCTTTTTTTTTTAACTTCTTTTTCATTACGTTAGCCATGCTACAGTTAAGGTTTTGGAAAATGCTGCGGGTAGTATATTAGTTTAGTTTAATTTTAAGACAACATACTCAATATTATTATGCTATGTTATTTTTCCCAAATGTGATACCTAAATAAATAAATATTTTTTTTACAATCAGATATTTTTATAAACCAGTGGTTAAAAAACTGTTGTTAACACGAAAAAAATATCAGGAACCGCTCTGATAAACTAAATAAGTTTATTTTTGACACAGTTAGCCGTTTTAACAGTCAGAAAAAAGCTTTTCGCTCGCGGCAACTATTCGACCTGGCACAGTTATCAGTGAATTTAGTACACCGCTGTCGGTAAAATTAGAATTTTATGGAATGCAGATTCGATTTTAAAGCAAAAAATACTTTAAACGCCCTTCCAAAGTCATTACTTACGGATTAAAGTCGACTTAAGAACTTCGTGGCTATAATTAAATAAGAATTTGTTATGCTCTGTTAAACGTTTTAATAATGTGCTCTGCACGATTAAATTAAATTTCTTTAGAAGAGCTTTTAAATTAATAATACAAGAGGAAATAGGGCTACTTTCAGGTAAGTGTTACTAAGTACTTTTCCTCACTTTTTTACCTCACATCACTGATCCGTTAACAAAAATAAGGAAAATAAAAAAAATAAAACGTAACTAAAGACAAAAACACGTCGCAGAACAGTAACTGCCACAGAGTATAAAAGGTCACGCGCGAAAGTGTCAAACTATCTAATAGACAATAACTCAAGGAAACAGATAAACAAAATTTTGTTATTGCGTTTTGTATCGTTTTCCTGTTATTTTCACGGAAGGTTTGGCAATTTTTTGAAACAAATGGATTTTTTTTCGTGTGGTTTGATGGCTAAAATCACTAGAATAAGTCAATATTTCTGAATAATCAATCAATTTCTGAATAGTCAATACATCTGGTTGAAGTAGCCTAAAAGTATTATGTATATTATAAAGACATCTAGTAGGTATATTTTTAATATAGCGAACTCTAATTAAATTTATTGATTCAAAATATGCGGTTTGCAGTATCCTTTAAACAATCGTGTTTTGTTTAAAAAAATCAAAAGTAGGTTAGTACTAAAACAGGGCCAATCCAAAAAGTAACAAACAAAAACACCTCAGAAATAAAAAACAAAAGAAAAAAAACAATTCCATGCTCAAAGGAATACGCACAAACCCTGACAACGTTTGATGGATCGTACGCGTCGACAGTTGGACAAATCGTAAGTAAGTTTGATATCGTTGAATATGGAATGAGCCCGGTGGGTGTAAACGCGGCCATTACTCTTTCATGGTCGCTAGCTTCCACCAATGATCTACGATTACATTTTTCATAGGAACCGATGAAACTATTTAGAGGGTCTGGCCATAGAGGGGGTCGGAAAGAAGCAGGGAGGGGTTCGCGTGCGTATCCAACAGCCTACGATACGTTTTTTCAGCTCATTGCCCGCAGCTTATAGACGTCATTACCGGGCAAGATATTTATGGGATAAAAACGTGGCTTTACATTTCAATCAAGGATAAAAATAGTGGAAGTAATGTGGTGTACTTTGGATTTGTGATCGGGATTTTTCTTCGGCTTTGTTCGGGTTTCGGGGAAGTTTGTGTATTGTTTACGCTTTCAGTTTGAGTTAGTTTATGATGATATTTTGTTTGGAAATTGTTTGGTGAGAATGTTTTTGTTCGTCAATTTTGTTTTAGTAGTTTGACCCTTACTTTTCCATTTTAATTTTATTATTTTGTTCTTTTTCTTCTTCTTATCGTACCGATGTTCCTTCCATATTACACGGTTTGGGCCCATTAGGTGGTCACGTTTGTTGCAGCGGCAGAGGCGCTATTCAGGTCGTCAAGAGTGCTGGTAAACGGACACCTGGGACACTCCAGCAGGTGGGGATGGGCAAACTGTTATTGGGTTTTTCCATCAGAAATTTTTCAGTAACAGCCACGGAGCCTGGATTTGCGCCCGGTTGATGGCAATAGACTCGCCCCCTATTACATGGGACTTAAACATAACTGGCGAAATGTGGGTGTACTATTAGATGCGTCTGCCTAACCCTTTGGGGATTAGAGGCGTGATATTATGTTATATATGAAATACTTACTAGAAACTCGTTTGCCGTTCTTTCTCCACTGTATGTTCGGTATGGGGTCCCCTCTGGCGGCGCAGTAGAACGCTGCGATGCCGTTGGCTTTGACCTGCAGGTTGCGAGGCCGGATCGTGATCTCGGGCGGATCTGTGGAGGAGAAAACGACTTTATGTAGTAGTTGTATATGTTCATTTTGGTTTGATCGTTAATTGTTCAGTGCTGAAAGAAAAAGCGATTATTTTAAATACAATGTTTTAAACTTAAAATATAATTTGGGATGCATGCAGCACTGGTTACAAAACAAAACATAGTAACAAACTTAAGTAAATTATTAAAATAAAATAAAATAATAACTTAAGATTACACAAACACAATTATTAATTAATAAAAATATAATCAAAATAAATTAATAACAAAGAATAATTTGCTGTGTGGTGGTAACAATTCCAACTTAGTCCTACCTACCTATGTCTTTTTTGTTCATTTATTATTTATAACCGTAAATTTAATCTAAATTTGACGGCACGGTTGGCGCAGTGGCTGAGCGATTGACTCCTGCGCTTCGTGTCGCGGGTTCGATTCCCGCACGGAACAAATATTTGTATGGCCTACAGGTAGTTATTCCGGGTCTGGCTGTTTGTGTATGTGAATTTAAATGTTTGTAAACGCACCCACGATACAGGAGAAATTCCTAGAGTGGGGCAACGCTTTTAAAAAAAAAAAAAAAAAAATCCTAATAGTTCTAGCAAAAAGATATTTAGAGAGAACAAAGTACCTGAGCGCCAGAATACAATTTTGCCTATTCACAAGCACCATGACGTCACACAACAAAACCCTGATTTCCCTAAGGGTCACCAACGGTCGCTCCACGCAGAAGTAATAAGAATTGAAATAGTGAGACCATGTAGAAAAAATACTGAAATGCGAAGAACATCATCGAAGAAGATGACGGGACGAGCTGACCAGTGGTCCACATTAGTCCTGCAGCGAAAGAACTGGAAGTCAGAGACATCCTTGCCAAGCGATGCAGAATAACAGTAAAAGAAAATGTAAAAATCACATCATTCTAAAACTATATTAAGGTGCACTTCAACTACTTAAATCTAATCTGCAAGTACGAAATTCTGGACGTAACCCACTCAAAACAGTTGCGACAAATAAATTTAATTTCTTGAGCGAAGTCGCTGAAAGTTGTCGCAAAGTTTCAGCTCTCACGACACACGGAGACAATTCCACCGAATTGTTTTCCACGAAATTACACAGGAACTGTGAGAACCGCGGTACGTTTTCATTATTCGCGAGTCGACGAGATTAATGGCATTATCTTGTCGAAAAATGTGAGTTCAGCTACGAAACAATTATGTACACGTAGAACGACTTCTCCTCAGTCCCCCGTTCAACGATCCAGAACAAAAATACCTATCTAAAGGGACCATCTCGAAAAGAACATTGGACAAACGCCGTGGGAGCGTTTGATTTCTGAACTAGAAAATGAAATCCCGTTTACTTAAAGTTCCACGTATCCCTCGGGCAATTCGATCGATTTCCGCATTAATAAACGTATAGATGAACGTATTTTTTCGAGGACTGTCATACAGGAGTTAATGTATTCATAGAACGGGCACCACTGAGGGGCGCAGATTAGAGAAATCAAAAAAGGTAGATCGGATCTGTGAGCGATTTCGGCGGATATAGGAGGATATGAAACAATTCATACTGAATCACGGAGTCGATTCCCAGGGTGAAGCTCAGGCAAATTTGTGGCCAGTAACCAACTGACGTAACGCGAAATGAGGTTTGATACACAGTCACAAGTTCTCAAACGTTTTTGCACTTATGCATTGGATGCTGATGGATAAATATCCGTTTCAAGAGCTTTGATTTCATTCACTGAATAGAGACTTTCAATGCTAGATTGATTCCTGTTGGATATGGCTATTTGGAATTCGAATTTGACACCAAGTTGATGATATTCAGTGCATATTATACAGTTAACATTAACAATTTTATTACAAATAGCAATGGGATGCACTAGGATTGGCGATTTTAAAACAGCATTTATATTACCTACTTCATTCCGCAAAAGAACTATTTATTCCTCGTACCACCCAATCTTAAAATATATCCCTCTTTATTTCTTAAAATAGTGGACAATCCTTTTCGTTCGTGGCGCAAATAAAAACGCCATCTAAATTCACGCGTACTGGACCCGCTGACACACTTAATGACCGCACATTCGATGTCCAATTACGAAAGATAATGAAAAAGATTTTTAGGGCTCATCACTATTCAGAGCATTAATAGGATACTCTCTTTAATTAGACAGTCAGTGCTATTTTAAGCTTACTGTTGGTATTCATTCGGACTTTTATTATTTTTTGATTTAGCGTTTTTGGCATTTATTTTTTAATCAGTTCTTTAAGGTTCAATTCTTCGGAATGAAGATAATATTACGTTGAAAGTTTTGAGCATGAATGTGAGGAAGACCAAAAACCAAAGAAACTATGGTTGGACTGTGTGAAAGATTATATTGCTAGAATGTAAGTGATTACTGTGAAAAAAGACGAGAAGGAATTGGAATAAGGGCAAGATCATGATGTGAACATAACATAACATCACGTCTGTAAACCCCGGAGGATCACATTTCGCCAGTTATATTTTAAGTCCCGCATTAAGTCCGCATTTAATAGGGGGCGAGAAACTCCTGATGGAAAAACCCAATATCACTTTGCCCGACCGGGGAATCGAACCCAGGATATAATGCAGGCAATAATCGCTTCGAAATACTCAGAACATCCATAAAATAAACGCTGTAACACTCCAATTCATCACAAGGCCTAACGCCCACTTAGCAAACGTCACATTAACTGTAATCCAGGCATCGTCCACGCACCTAGCCCATTCAAATATTTGTTTTAGAATCACGTCGCTAGGGCCTCGGGGAAAACTATGACGGATATGTTTATTCGTCGTCGGCAGAGGTGAATGATCACGTTTCATATGTGAGCAGGATTGAAACGAGCGCCAGTACGTGACGGCGCACGCATTCAGAAACAACTCGGCCATTTTTTTTAGTCGCGTGATTCGCGCCTGCCACTAGCCGGATTAAATTACGGCGAGTCTAGACGCCACCCAGCGGTGTTAAATTGCTAAATTGATATGCTGTGACCACGTTTGGTAGGATTTGGAAGAAATTTACGTTAATCGTACTAATATTATAAATGCGAAAGTTTGTGAGGATTGATGGATGGATGTTTGTTATTCTTTCACGAAAAAACTACAGAGCGGATTTGGATGAAATTTGGTACACAGATAGTTTATATCCTGGATACTTTTTATTCCGGTAGTACGATCCCGTGGGACAATTACCGAACTACACGCGGGCGAAGCCGCGGACATAAGCTAGTATGATATAAATCATTATAAACAGAATTAAGGCTGTGTAAGTTTTGTCTACCGTTGGTGAAACACTGATTTGACTCCAAGATTGTCAGTCTGACTTTAGATAGCCATATCTTAGTTATTGCCAGCTTTAATGAGTTTGTAACAGTTACTTGTATACAAAATAGTTATATTAGTCGAATATTGCCAACAATCTTGTAGTTTCTGCTCATTTCGAGGTAACCAAAGCAAATTCCTTCGTGCTTAACAAGCTACCATTGCCGCCAGCCGTTTGACCCTTATGCAGGCAGATACACTCTTAATGCAATCAGCTACGGTAAAGTGGACGATGCTGACTATGAGACCGATAAAGGCAAATTTTGATTAAGAATTTGCAGTATATTTTTCGTTTCATATTCGTAAAAACGGCCATCACCATAAATTTTTTGAATGGATTTTTAATTAAATCGGTTGAAAGAAAAACACATTAAACCTAGTTAAAATAATGCTCCACTAATCTTTTCTCCATCATTATTAAAGCGTCTAATGCTCAAAAAACCCGTTCATACACGCTCATCAATCATTGCACGTTCGACGGTTGATACCAATTACCGATTGACGTCATTAAGTTCGCGCAAACGTGAAACTCGAACAACAAAGAGAAATATTGCGATCAATTATTGTCGAGTATTCATTATTCAGCCCAACGAAATCGTGTTGTTGCCATCTCGATTGCTTTATGATAGCACTTACGATTCGATAACGTCGAGTTGCCGAGTTGTCGAATCGATGCTCGTTTCCAATGACATGAAAAATCGATGAGATGTGTTACACACTATTTAGAATGTGTATTATGAATTTAAAGATGGTAGAAGGATGTTTTGATTTTGGAATTCGATTTTTGAAAGCGATGTGGAAATTTCAAGTTGCCAGTTTTTTTGACACCAGGTTCTGACAAACTGGTAGTGACTGACTAGTGGCGGATCGACTGCGAACTCTGACAGAAACTTCAGTAAATTGCCTGTCAGATGGGTCCGGAAGGTCGCGTTCCTAATTTCTCCATAGTTCCGTACCGATTTGATGAAACCGTATTTGGTGGTTTCAAGGTATACTTTCGAACCATTCAATCGCTCCAAACGGTTAATTACAGCACTCAATATTTAAACACATATAAATTGCCATCAAACAAAACAATACAAATCCAATAACAAAAGCCATTTAAAACAAAAGCGTGTAACGAATTTTTTTATTTCAAATTATTACGTCGGTGTAATCAATTTATGACATCGGCGGATTTAATTTTATTGTACAGGGTCATTTCATTACGTTCCCCAATAGAGTTAATCGAAATGTGCATACGCCGCTCGGTCGCATACATCCGCATAGGCAATTTATGACAATAATCTGGACGTTTCCGGATATAACCGGTTTTGCGGGTCGAATAGAAGTGTATTGCGATTTAAACTGTATGAAATTTATTATATTGAACTGTACGGCGGAGTATACATTTGCATAATTCTATTTGGACGCTGAAAATTTTGAATAACTGCTACTTTGTATGGGAAATTTTGTATTTCAATACCTTTTTATGAAATTTTGCAATATGTAAGGAAATCAATTATTAAGAACACCACTCAGCAAATCATACAATAAAACTATAACCAAGAATATTTCGTCGATCCTAAGAAATATCTCAAAACACAACACACTGTAGTGCAACCGCAACAGAAGAATCCGACAACCTGAAACAGAAGAATCACTTAGCACAGAACTTACGTGTCAGATATCGTATATAAATATTGCCAGTGTCGTTGACAGTTGGCATTTGTGGCGCCAGGATCGGGGGGAGCGGTGCTTCTTCTATTTCTTCTGTCACTAACACTTCTGGGGGCTCCGTCTCTTCTTCTTCGTCTGTTAAGAAGAATCGGTGTTGGATGCGCGAGCGGTTGTCGTATTTTTGCGATTTTGTTTTATATTTATTGTTTGATGGTTGTGGCATGTTTTTTTATATTTGTTTTGGTTTCTGGACTAAGATTGTTTGTTTGTAAGATTACACATTTTATCTTACAATTAAAGTACTTAAATTAAAAATGTAGGTGTATTCAAAGTCATAATAAAAATTTACTGTTAGTTAAAATACCGGTGTCTCTTGTTGTTCGTTGACAAACAAACAGACGGCCCACTTTACAGTAATTAGATGGTTACCAATGACTATAGTCGTCCGCTTCTTACCCTTCATTCATAAGAGCCATTTTTTTTTTCGAAAATTTGCAGCACTGATTTTTTTTTTAAATGCAACAGAGCATCAAAAAAACTTACTGTTTATTTTCTAATCTGGATGCTAAGTAGTTAAACAGTGAATTGAAATTCCATTGAACCATGGAGAATGACATTGTATTAGAACAAATATTTCAGCAAAAAGTTTATTATGACTGTGAATTTACAACTAAACCGTTTTCCCCACAATAAGTTGATAGCCATATTCATTATCAGATAGTCCATAATTTATGTAATTCCAAATTGTTGCTGTAATTTAATTATTATTGTCAATGAAAACAAGCTTTTGTTAATTGTAATCATCAAACTCTAATTATTCGTGGATTAAAGGTATCCAATTATATAAGTAATTGGCATAGCCTTAATTGTATGCAGCCTAAATATTGTTTGTTTACCAATTGATTAATAGTTAGTAAACATTTTTATATTATGTCAACATAATACGAGTGTTATGATCAATTCGATCAATTGGTTATTTATATACGAGAGTTTTTAATTATTTTTAAATGAACTGACGGTATAACGGCTTATTACGTTTACACAAAACTAAAAACAAAAAACAATGACATTCCGACATTTTCTTTGACCATGGAATAATTATTGTAAAACAAACGCAGTTGACGAGATTTTGCATGAGAGAAGCACTCTATCTATGGAACTACACCTAAAGTTCAAATACTAAAAATTTCATGAATAAAATAAATTTAAATCGGAAACACAACGGTTCAAGTCTCCTCACTACAATTCTAGCAAATAAAACGTTTCATTTCAAGCATTGGTCATGTAGACTTTAACATTTGTGATCAACTTAAAATCCTAAATCCTTGTCTATATTTTGTTATTATAATGTTATTAGTCAGTAAGCTTTCCTAATATGTAAAAAATAAAAAATTCAGAAACCAACTGATAGTCAGCAGCAGAGTTCTAAACGTTCTAAAAGAATAGAACGAGTTACATAATTTAAAAATTTTAATAATCAATTACCCGACTGCAAATATTATTATATTATTCCTAATTAAATTTAAACATATAATTTATATATTTTTGTAATCCCCTCTTAATCTCCTTTATGTTGATACCCTACTCGATAGGTTTGGTTATTTTTTTATTAACGTAATACTACATATTTCGCGCCAAAAATCCGTCATTTTTTAATTTTTTTTTTTAATAAAAAACGTTGCTCCACACTAGGAATTTCTCCTGTATCGTGGATGCGTTTACAAACATTTAAACTCACATACACAAACAGCCAGACCCGGAACAACTATCTGTAGATCATACAAATATTTGTTCCGTGCGGGGATCGAACCCGCGACACGCAGCGCAGCAGCCGATCGCTCAGCCACTGCGCCAACCGTGCCGTTTTTCAAACACCTGTCTAAGGACACTTTGGGTTTTAAGACGAATATAACGATACCTTAATTGTCGAAACCCATCCAGCCGTTTGGAAGGAAAACGATACAAGATACGCGCGAAAAACATAACCCTTCTTTGGCAGTCGGATAAAAAATGAACCTTACTTTCTTACAAAACCGACCACACGCGAGCAAATAACTACAAGTCTTACTTTTTATTAGTCTGTTACATATAAACACGTTTTACGTCCATACAAACACTTCGTAAAGAAGTGAACTATTTTGTGTAACACGTAAATATGATCAATAAAATTTGACCCGAGCAAACATGGGCTGTGGTCAAGCATAACAATAATATACCTTATTTGGTTCACGATAAAACTACTCGGTGTTTGAGTGGGCCAGTAATACGGTGGCAGTGTTATTTTTTGTTTAGTGAGTGTGTTGCATATTATACTCTGTAGTTTTTATTTGGGATTCAGTGAGAATGTACTACTTTCAATTGTTTTTTTTCCATTCTACTAAGTAAACTCACATTGCATTTCACACTCATTTACCTACTCGTTTTATCACGTTAATTATGTTTAGGCTGGTACTACCGAGCTCACTGATGGTCTGCCACCTTTCACCCTTATTCCCTAACTAATAAGGTTGAAAAGTCCGTGCACTCAGTAGTACGTGAACCGTCTCAATTGTATCGAGTAGACCAACATTTCAATTTGTTTCCGGGCTATCGTTTGCCTAGATATTTTGTTGTGCTATTTTTGGGTTTCTATTGAGTTCAAGTCAAATTATTTTATTTCACATATTAATTGGTCGTTGTCTATGGAGAAGACGTCCAAAACTTCACGGTTACAGACTTCAAGAACGCGTTGAGTTCAAAACTAAGCATTTTTTTCAACATATCCACAGATACGTCACCTGAACACCTACTACCCGCACAAGCATCCCAGAGATCAAAACAACAACAGAACCAACCTGGCAACGAAACAATAAATCACCCATTGTTATGATCGAGAGAAAAAATACTCGTATCGAGATCTCGATACTCCAGTACCGATGCAATAAATAAACATCGAAACAACATCGATTATTGAAAGATTTATATCTCAGCTCACTGACGTATATAGTTCTGCCATTATTCATATCGAGTTTCATTGTATGAAGACACGATAAAAATGGATAATGGGAGTACCCCTTTATGTTTCGATCTGCAGCGAATGGAAACGAGTTTCTTTTGAATTTTATAGTGAGCGTGGCAATGTATGGTGGGTAGAATACTCGCTGGAAATATTAACGACGCTTCTGTTGGGTTTAATCTTTGTGAATTGTTTTGTTATTTTCGAATTTCGAAGATTGTGCGGCGGAAATGTTTAATGAAGAATGTATGCTAGAACCCTAAATAAAGTGAGTAATGAATGTTCGAAAGAAATCTACAGAATTGACGAGCTTTTATGTTAGTTAGAGGATCTTGACAATGTATTGGTAAAGTGCCTGAGAATAATAAGGTATTGTTTTCATTAGATTTAAGAATCATTAAACAGAGAAAATTATAACAATTACTATGAAAACCTAATCAATTGTTATAGCCAGGTCTATACCCAGTTTATTTACGCGCAAGGATTTAAAAACTGTTCTGAAATAAATGTTTTCTAAAAGTTTATCTATTTTAAAATGAAACGCACATTAACGTCCTTGATCTTTAAATACAGTTACCCTACGTCACTACGAACTGACAATCATCAAACAAAATAGTGGACAAAAGCATCTAGTTCCAATTTAGATCACCACACACAACACAACTTGAAGTGGCCAATCCAGGCAAATTGATTACTACAGTGCTTGCAGACAATAGCTAACCCGTACCAAGCTGTACCTAACTGTGCTGGGTAGAACCTACCATACCGTACTTGAATGTGCTGCAAACTGAGCAGTGAATACGTTATTGTTGAAGGTACCACTTACCAGGTGACCGGATCCATAGTATAGGATTTGAAGAGGTTTCTTGTCTTTTTTGTTTTTACCCGACTACGGCGAAGCCAAAAGGAAGGGTTATGATTTTAACAGTGTATGCATGTATGTTCCTCCGTAGCGCCTAAACTATTCATCCGATTTCGATGAATAAGGTGTCAATCGATTTGTTATTATGGCCCGGGTAACATAGGCTAAATTTTAACCGAATTCAACAATAGGAGGTGTCGATTTTACCTTGTAAACCCCGAATTTAATTAGAGCGTGATTTTTCACTAGTTGGGTTATTAGTGGCAGTAAACTACACACATTCTTGTTTATCATTATTTTTTTATTATATTGTACGTTATTTGGCGAAACTGTTGTAACCTAGCTTTTTGAATGAAAGTCACATTCGCGATAAGAGACATAAGGTTAGTAATACCGTAGTTGAGTTATTTTTCGGTTACTGAGTGTGTTGTATATATACTGTGTGGATAGTATACAAGTGCTTGCAGACAATAGCTAATCCGTACCTCGCTGTACAGAAACTGTGCTGGGTAGTACTCTATAGTACTTGAATGTGCTGCAAACTGAGCAGTCAATGCGTTATTGTTGTTCGTGGCTTCTGTACTGCAAGGTACTATGACTCTATCAGTCTAGCCTGGATTTCTGAAGAGTTAGCTAACCAATTCACAACAAAAAAACGCAATGTATCTCCAGGATAAAGGGGATGATTGGTTTGGATTGGCAGAAGGCAGAGGCGCCATATGATTCGTTATACAATGGTGTATTGAAAAAGTCTGACGAAGTTTGACAGACTTTAAAAAAAAATTAACATGCCATTATTTATGAGTTCGTTAATTTTTAAAAATATTCCACTGCTCTATTTAATACATCCCTTTTTTTTCGGATGGGAAATCATCAAATGACACCCCCACTCTGGGCGGAGCGGAAGGGAGTGTCAGACTTGTACTGACAAAAACCCATCCATGTTCCTTCTTTGCCCTTTGTGTTCCAGGGCCACGGTATCTCTTTCGAACAGTCCCGCAGCCCTGGATTAATACATCCCTTCAGTTAACAAAAACGAGAACACATTCGAAAATCTAAAAGTATTTGAAAAACCATGTCTTCATCAATGGCTACTAACTAGCCCTTCACTCTGTCTGGACATAACTGCTCTCTACTAACAACACAGCTCAACTATATCACTCAGAATGCCCTCGTCCCAACAAATGCCACTAATGAATAGCAGTCGACTCACACAAAAAGGTTAAAAATAAACACTACAAGAACAATGGAGGTAAAACAAAACAACTAGCCCGCGCAAAGGCGGCGTGAGAAAAATACAAGGAAATGTTAAAAGACTAATTCAGTAGTGATTGCTCTTGCAGCGAGTTAAGGGTCCTGGGTGTGAACCATCATCTCTTACAGCAGTATTACTTTAGTGAAGGAAACAACTCGGATAAACTTAACGAAGCTGAAAGGCACTTGTTCTTCCCGTCATTGCGATCATTTTTTTGTTCAGGACATAGCTGGGAACCTTCTAGTCACGGAGATATTGAAGGTCGAAGTTTCAACTTTTTCACACATTTTTTTTTAAATACACGTTTTACTTGTTATAACTTTACTTTAAATAACTCCATGACCCCTTTATAATCCATCCATCAGCACAAAGTTTTGTGTTTAGTGCGTTACATTCAGCATTACAAAAAAACGCCATTTTTTTTTGGCGCGTGTTACTTAGTTTGATGTACAGAATGCTTGGTCGAAGGTTTCGTGAAGGGTCCGTTTACACCTTGTATAGGACGTCTAGCTCCATTTCTTCCGCGCACTGAAGTAACATTAAAATAATAATATGCTCTAAGGGGTGATGATAGGTCCCTTAATTTTGATGTGCGGAATTGATTGAATAATTCAAGCACTCAATTGTGAAGATGCCTCTACATATCTATATGATGCCTCTATGTTAATGCTTTGGGAATTTTCTATCAGTCAACCTTTGGGTGATGCAGAGTCAAAGAGATTTGTGGTCGAATTATTAGTTGTAAGGATTCCTATTCGGAAATGTAAGAGGATTAGAAGCCATATAACATCAAATCGTTATACAATCCAGTAGATTGTCGATCTATGTCAAACGACCACCATTCATTCGCTTATTGTGATTCGACCGTACAAAATTATTGTCAAAAACAGAAGAATATACGACAGAAGACCGTTAAAATCAACAGCAAATAGTTACCTTTAGGTAAAGAATCTCGGCAATATAAGGTGTGGTATCTTAAAGTCGTTAGCGCAAATAAATGGGATCGCAAAGGATTACGTGCGATTGAATTGGCTTCGACTGCATAAAGATGTTCAGGAAAATAGTGGTGCTAAGTGGCTAGTTCGGTAAACAGTTCCAACCGTGAATTTATACGTAGAAAGGTATTTACTGTCATAGTTAAGCGGAAAAGCGGCATTTTAAAATCTTACTTTTTCCCCTCAATTCCCCTCAATGACACAAGCCGTTGCAAATAGTAATTCTTTGAGGAAGAACTTATCTTAGGAACCAGAGGCACAAATTCACCCTTGGCATGGACCCCCAGTTCTAAGGAATCAAAGGTTCTGCAGAAATCCGCAAAGCAGCTTCCCCGCGCCGCCGAAAGGAAAGCAACCCGGGAGGCCAAGGCCAAGAAATGAACATCTAGATTCTAGCTGTAAGGAAATAAAATTTAAATACCTAAAAGCAAACCAGTTCTTCAGTGAAAATCTTGTACCGGCAAGCGAGATGTGGGGCAGCTAGATGGACCGACAACTTAAAAAGGTGGCTATGTTAGACTGGCTGCGGAAGGCGAGGACGGGGTGTTGTGGTACAGCTTGGGAGAGGCCTATGCCCAGCAGTGGACTGTGATAGTCTGTTGATTACCACTAGTTAGTTGGGATCCCACTAGTGGGATATCGGGGGCTTTGCATGACGACAACGTCAATATAGAGTAGAAAAGCAAACAACTTTAACAGTGTGTATCATCATCATCTGCCTAGCCTTTTCCCGACTATGTTGGGGTCGGCTTCCAGTCGAATTGGATGCAGATGAATACTAGTATTCTACATCGAACGACTACCTATCTGGGCTCAACAACCCCTGTATATCATTGGAAGAAAAGAAAGACGCTATAAAGAAACTCTTTCGCTACGATGAATCTGAAGACAATGGATCAGTCAACACATAACAACAGCAGTTCCTCTTAACATCGCAATTTGTCCCACCATTTTCGAACACAACCGAAAACTTAACCGTAACTAATCGTAGCGTATAAAGCCATGATCACAACACCGGTACATCGTCAGAGGAACACGCGGGCGCGATATATCATGGAACGCGGGCGATACGCGAATAAATCGGTATTCTATCGCCCCGGGGAATTTATCGTGCATTCCGTTAATAGCTAGCATTAATATGAATCGCGCTCGCTCCCGCGAGGCTAATGTGCTACGCTTCGTTGCTTGTTTATGTAGACAAGGCTTTAGAAATTTTGGCGATTATAAAAAAAAATGTATCGTGAAATTGTGAGTAATTGGGAGGGTTGGTTCCGGGATAAGTCGGTGCGATTGGCTTTGCAAGTTTTTATGGAGTGTGCGTCGGTGAAGTATTTTATTTAGTGTAGGCAATGATATTATAAAGAAAGATACGCTACGTTCATACTGAGCGGCGTTCAAATATCGTTGCGTTGTTACGACTGCGATAGACAACACGGAACGTATGATACAGAAAGATATAGCTATTGCGCTTGAAGTAGGTACTTAAATTACGACAATTGTCTGAATTTGTCTGCGACAATTTGCGCGCGCTACTGCGATATCTACTTCTTTTTATTTATAATATCATTGAGTGTAGGAATGAATGAAGGACGAATTAATTAAATTGTAATGCCAACATGTTTTGCTAAGTGCTAGCGAGGTCTAAATCTATCAATCAATTGATATGAGCTCAATATTCTTAACTGTTCTATCTAACAGATTACCACAACGCCGACCGATGACCTAGCGAAGTACATCGTCTAGATTTCTTCATAAAGCGGATTATCCACGACAGTGTTTGTTCTCCGATCTTGGATTCTTTACTGATTTAGAAGCTCAAAATTTCAACGCTTTAAATGCAAAACTACGGTAGCTATTCATAAACAGAGGGCTAATACACATAACCGAATACTAGAGGGTCTGCAACGTCGACGCGTCACTCACAACGCAGTACGTACTCGTACTATATTAAATTCCTCTTCAATCCGAGCTATGTTTCAAATATTTTCGTATTGTTATAGAACTTATTTGAGTTCTGTTTTGGGAAATACAAGTTTATTGCAGTCTTGTTTATAACATTTGTTATTTTGTATGCACGTCATGTCCCTGCGACAAATAAATATTTTTTCATTCTTTTTTTTTTTTTTTTTGGTATGTACGTGTTATTGAGTTACTAGGGTTGTGATGGTCAGATAGGCTGTCGGTCGCTCCATGTAAAATACTAGTATAATAGTCACTGGCAGCCGATACCAACATAGCTGGGAAAAGACTATGTAACAGAAAAAATTATGATGATAAAAAGTCATATTATCATATAAAACGAGCAATATTTGTATATTTGTAATCACGTTTTCGAAAACGGCTGTAACGATTTAGATGAAAAGTACAATACAGGAGTTTACAGGGTGAAAAATTTATCTAGCTAGGTTTTTCTTATTTCTCTATTTTCACCCGAGCCCAAGTACTGAAATGCTTGCGGGACTGTTCGAAAGAGACACCGTGGCCCTGGAACACAAAGGGCAAAGAAAGAAGAAGAAGGAACAAGGATGGGTTTTAGTCAGTACAAGTCTGACACTCCCTTCCGCTCCGCCCAGAGTGGGGGGGGGGGAGGACATTTGATGATATCCCATCCGAAAAAAAAAAAAAGTACTGAAATGTTAATTGGTGCCGTCAAAAAGGTGATTACATCAACTGATCAGTAACCAATTCAATGAAACCAAATCCAAAAGGGATTACCATATTCGAAAGATGATCATAACTATGTAGCATCCACTCAAATATCTTTCATCTGAAAGATAAATATTTATATACTACATCATGCAACATTTTATACCGCTATCCTTTACAGAGAGTCCGTCGGTCGATAAAAACTCTATTTACATTGTACCGAAGTATTTCCTATCTCACGATACCCTCAATGTTTCATACATAAGATGAGAGATTGGTCCATAAATCCGATCCATCGTAACAACTAATAGAGTCTTCCTTAAGGCCCATTAAACACCAACTATGGTTTCCATTCGAGTTTCCCGTAATGGTAGATGATGTATGTATAAAACTTTTTTTTATGTATTTTTAGTTCAGTGGGTTTGAAGCGGAAAATGTAGCATTTTAGCGGCTTTTTTTGGTGGTTGGTATCTGTATTTAGTGCGTACAAAAACTGTTAAACAGTTATTACAAATGTGAAAGTAACTCTGTTTGCTTGCTACCTTTTCACGACTAAACAGCTGATCAGATCGTAATGAAATTTGGCAAGGAGATAGATTATATCCTGGGTAAGGATTTTAGCTCTTTTTTTTCTCACGCATACACATCAAAATTTCCACGCGAACGGAGCCGCGGACAACAGCTAGTAAATAATGCATTAGCATCAGAAAAGAACTCCTCCGTGTGGCTTCTCTCCACAATATCTAAGTAACACATTCTAAACCACTTAAAACCCTTATGCAACTCCCATAACACATCCATCTACTCATACACAGACATACAAACTAACTACCACACTAGATACGCTACATCTCCGTTAAAATGCGGTTCATTAGCAAGGTACGCTCTCAGAGTGCACTTCTAGTTTTATAGCGCATAAAACGTCATTGAGGTTGATGGAGTCGCAAGCGCAGAGTCCCGGTTCCACTTTAATGCACTGTAAACACGAGGTGATATTAAGAATTTTGATTACATTTTCTTGTGGTGTTTTTGTTGCCATCGTTTGGGGATGTTTGGGTGTATACCTATGCATGTAAAACTAAAATCTGGTGCAAGATGGTTTGGAAGACGACGCGACGGTTCCAGAATTTGGTATAGTTCTGTATTTCATGAAGGTGGAGTGAGAACATTTTGGATAGGTATTTTTGGTTTTACGTTGATTTTAAGTGTGATTAGTTTCATCATCATCATTCTCGCGCCCTTATCCCACTTTATTTGGAGTCAGCGCAGCATGTCTTCTTCTTCCATACTTCTCTATTACTCGTCATCTCATCACACACCTCTTTTTTTTTGCCATTCGAGTGAGTGAGATTGGATTACAAAAAATAATCTTTTGATATTTAATGCAGATGAAGATGAAGAGCTATCGTATTTTTTGTAGAACCTACTTAAATATTTATAAAAGTATCAGGAACAATTAAAAAGTCAATTTTAATATGATAATGAATATGCCTTAATTACATAAATACTCTTAACCTATATAACAATTAACAACTTATTATAAACTTAAAACTAATACAAAGTGTTATTAGACGAACTGACGAAAATATCGGCATACAGTAAGAGACATAAGAGCAATATGCAGCATCATGCTGTGTGGTAACCTGCTAGTCGCAGTCACGACGTGCAAGCTGTTAACTTATCCTGTTGTTATTTAGTCCTGTTGTATTTATTATGAGTTGTATGATTATTGTTAATTTATTTTTCTGTATATGCACGTCATGTCCCTGCGACAAATAAATATTTTTTCTTTCTTTCTTTCAATACTTAAAAAGTCTCACTTTCTTGAAGCATCTTTAGACCAGTAGGTAATACCGTGTTCACTGACGGTCGACCAATTTTCAAGCTTATTACTTAGGGCATAAGGTTGGAAACTGGCATACCGTCAGTGAATTCGGGAGTACAAGTTCTTATTTTTTAAAATGAGTTTCAAAAATGTACCAGATGTCGAGACGACTTATATTGTTGGCAACGTCTTTTACGACGACATAACAGTCACGTGGCTGTAAATGTACCGCATGAAGCAACGGAATAAATGTACACTTTCCATTTAGTACCTACTACCTAGGTACTACTAGACTATGTCGAGAGAGTAATTAGGTACGTTTACATTATCTTTAAAAGTGTAATCGTGGGTAAGAAAATTGGTTATGATACCAGGAACAGCTATCCTTGTACAATTACTACAACTGCTATTTCGTTCTTTGATAAATTAATTCCTACACTTAACTACAGTAGTAAAGTAACCTACGTTACTTGATCATCCAACTATAATGAAAAAAATGTCTTCTACCGATTTTAAAGTGCTTATCACAAATAGAGCTGAACAAATTCTATTTAACTTTTAAATATGTATTAGATACAGTATTTAATGAAGAAGGTACGTAAGTAATACACGTAATCGTTTTGTATATTATTATAAGGAAAACATCGTGAGGTAACCAGCTTGCCTGAGGGATATTTCTCGACGGCATGTAAAGCCAATTCAGAGGCCCATGGGTGGCAAAAAAACTCTGACACCAGCCCCCGTAGCATGACCACCGTAGACAAGGATTTCTTTGACGGAAGAATCGACAAAATGACAGATTGTGTCGACACAATGACAGATTTCTTTGCACTATCTGTCATTTTGTCGATTCTTCCGTCAAAGAAATCTTTGTCTACGGTGGTCATGCTACGCGGCCAGGTTTGGCACTAACCACACGATAAAGTAAGAAAGTAAGTGTATATTATTTTAACCAACAAGATAATCTAATAAGCTAAGTTAAGGTAAGCTAATTCACCTTAGAAAACCACTCACTAACAATACTTACACATAATAAAAGGTAAACATATTCCAAAAATAAACCGCCCACCACCGACGATTACCAATACGCGACGCAGATGTAATACGAAATTCTTAGCTCCGTGAAACGCGGGTATTTTGACAATAAACCCGCGAAGCGAAGTGAGTTATTCAAGTATTCCGGTGACACGGCAACTATAAGAACTTAGAGCTACTATAAAACCATAAAGTTACTTGTTGTGAGTCTAGTGGCGTAAGCTGTTGGTGTTTTGACTCCTTATGTTGAGATATTTGGGGTTTTAGAGAGATGGCATAATCTTTAACGGAGAGAGGTCTGTGTCAATGAGGACACGGACAAAGGACTCCTCTCTGTTACAGAGACTGGGACGTAATCCGAAGACGGTAAGACTGCGGCGGGGTGGCCTAGCACCTCGTGTTTCGGCTGGTCTTCGAATTTTCTACGCGTATTTTTTTTTTTGAGGAAATGAGGCGCTGATCCATCAAAGGGATGTCAGCAAACAGGAAGGGGTCCAAGCAAGAGCCGATGCCTGCCGGGGCTGCGGGACTGTTTGAAAGAGATACCGCGGCCCTGGAACACAAAGGGCAAAGAGGGAATATGGATGGGTTTTAGTCAGTACAAGTCTGACACTTCCTTCCGCTCTGCCCGGGACATTTGATGATTTTCCAAAAAAAAGGCGTTGATTCATTTTTATTTTATTTTGTCGAAAAAATCGATACATACTCGTAGATATTGTATAGTGAACAGAATTGCTCTAGTTTTATTTTCCAGAGAAAAAACAGGAGTATACGACGGGGAGGTCCCATACACTTTCCCGTCGTCTAAGCCTTATCTCTTAAGAATGATGTGAGACTTCATATTTCTGTAGAACAATAACTGCACTGAAATCATTATAATTCCTTCTATACCCACCAAAAATTGGCACACATCAATCAAACTATATCCAAAATATCCCTAGCTCATCAAACTTGCGACCTGTATGTCCACAGCCGTATTCCGCCGTCCATGAATACTCGTATATGAGCAAAATAAAGCCGTGACAAGATTTTCTGCTTACCATAAACAATATTACTTCAAAATATTGTGTGCACAGCTTCAGTGTGTGCCGTGCATTAGCGGAATTACCTTGGTATATACTTTTTTATTTTTTGTCGCGTTATGACATGTAATTTTGTATGTAACATTAAAAGTATTAAAGTGAGACTGCGTTTTGATTCTGTATGAAGATATACATATACAACATGTAACATAATTAACGCACATCCTGAAATTAGTTTGTTCAGAATCGTTTACTGAATCAATTTCTATAATTTTTATTATAGGTATTTTTTTCCCAAAAATAATTAAAACTACGTAAATTACAGTAAAAACTCGTGAACTCGTTTCGAACGCGAGCGAATACCTACTAGGCTAACAAGACCCTCATACCTACGTGTGCGACTGTCTGCGTTCGTGGATTTGTACTGTGAACACAACATTCTTCCGGAAGTAGTATAACTAAATCAATCAATAATCATTGCTCATATATGTTTAACTAAAAATTCAGTGTATGTATTATGATTATAACATAATATACTAATTGGGGTGTCTGAGGGTGTGCGTTAATTACGTTACATGTTGTATATACAACATTATTTTTAGTATATGCGAAACCTGAATATAGTTTGTTCAGAATAAGTAACTGAATCGATTCCAATCATTTTTAAACCATGTTATATTTCGTCCCAAAAATATTTAAAAAGGTTACAAGTTGGACACCGAGCGACACTAAGTATCTATCGCAATCATTTAGGTACCTACTGCTAAATTATTATTATCAATGAGCTCAAGACGACGCTGGAGGCGCGCGCGCGGTTGCGCCGCGTAGTCACCATGTTTTTGTGCGTACAGCCAGGTAACAGAACAAGCTTATAACTTTGTGATTTTTCATGATACAGTTTTGAAATTTTGTACGTAAATTCTTTACATAAAAATACTAGACACGTGTTTCTGGTTTCGCATATACTAAAACTAATGTTGTATACATAAACTCATGCCTTTTTCCCAATGGGGTAGGCAGACACCACAGAACGCCACCTGCTACGATTCTTACATACTCTTTTGCCTCGTCCAGGTACATATATATATTTGAATTAATGTGTGAAGATATGATGCTGTGATGTTCTAAAATATTAGTTATTTTGACTGTTTGGATAAGTATTACTACTCACTAATACGTCGAGATCCGAAAACGCACAAAGGTTTTCGATATTGGAATTCGCGTTACGGAACTCAAATGGAGTTGGGCAGGACACCTAGCAAGGCGCAGTGATAACAGTTGGACTAAGGCTGTCACCGAATGGCATCCAAGAACTGGCAAAAGGAACGTGGGTCGTCCGGCGGCGAGATGGGCAGACGACATAGTTGCCATAGGGGGAAAAACTTGGATGAGGCTGGCACAGGACCAGGGAGATTGACACAAGAAAAGAGAGGCCTATACCCAGCAGTGGGTGAGTTCGGGCTGTGGATGATGATGATGACTCACTAATTAAAGAGGATTTAAAAACATTAAAAAAGGTAAGGGGAAAGTAGAAATCTTCTCGTCGACATTACAATGGAAATTGCGATTATTATACAAGTAATAAGATATCATTAACAATGTCAGATATTCCCGCCTATTGTACTGCCTTACTATATTACTACGGACTCGTGTAACTAAGGTTCACGTCACACCGAGACGCTACGCGACGCTGCAGCCACTTAGCGATACAATATAGAATTTTGTTTACTACACCAAAAGGTACACATTTCAATGAGAACGCGAAAACGAACTGGATACGTTTCGAAGAACTCGTTTCAATTACGCCAATTCTACACTCCACGCCACAACGGCAGATTGGCGATGTGAGGTGCGACTTGTGACTTTGCTTTATACTACACGAGTCCCTGACAGAACATCGGAGAGAATAGCCAAAGTGGTATTCTATCAGCGAAAGCAATGATAAAAAAGGATATAATTACATACATACATAACATCTTGCCTGTAATCCCCTAAGGGTTAAGCAGAGGTATACCTAATAGTACACCTACATTTCGCCAATTACGTTTAAATCCCATTTAAAAGGGGGTGAGCCTATTGGCATCAACCGGGCACAAATCCAGACTCCATGGCTGCAACTGAGAAATTCCTAAGCCTCCGCTGTCCAACCGTCCGTCCGTCCGTCCGTCTGTCTGTCAGCGGGCTGTATCTCACTCATGATCCGTAATAGGTAGACAATTGAAATTTTCACAGATTGTGTTACGATCTTAGAACCTTTCATACGCGAGTCCGACTCGCACATGGCCGGTCTTTGTTTTCTCCGGAACTAGAGTGTAGCTCGTGGCCAAAAGTAGCGTAGCTCCGCATCGCACGTCTGTGTGATGTAGCCCTAAGGCTCGGGACTAAGTTTGCATAAAGACTGCCTATATAGGTAGGTACCTATGTACTGTTATTGTATGGCTCACTCGACGCCACAGCGTGGCTCGTGAAAATTGTATAAATGTACTCATAGGGAGAATATGGGTTGAAGTATTTTGCTGTCGGAATAGGAGAGGTAATAGAGCGCTGGTAACAATGGATGCTAGACCTTCCACATAATTATGTATAATGCTTTAGTTAGTGCTGTGCACTCAAATCGTGGAAACTAATGGAGGGGCCGCCTTAAAGGACATACAATAAACTTATTAGTAATAAAATAGCATAACAGAGGTGTACCGTATTATACACCCACATTTCGCCAGTTATGTTTAAGTCCCATGTAATAGAGGGCGATCCCATTGCTATCAACCGGGCACGAATCCAGACACTGTGGCTGCTACTGAGAAATTCCTGATGGAAAAACCCAATAACACTTTTCCTCCTACCTCTTGCTCGGCAGTCGCGGATGTAGTTTAGAACGCTGCATAGTACACGCAATCGGTGTGTGTGTATGACCAGATCTATGTACGTGGACATAAGGAGTATGTCAGATTGTGGCAAAGGCCTTCTTTCGTAGTTTCTGCCTACGCCTTTAGGAAAATGGCGTGAGTATGATCGTTGATTTGGAAATTACTTAAAACGATGTCTTTATATGTTTTTTAAGAAATTAGGCATTTTCATTTTATTTCAACGATTTAGTTAATACAATAGGGATGTGAGTTCCTAGATAAGCCTACCATTAGTTAGATAAGATTAAACAAACGCCATTAAAATTAACTACTCCGTAGTTTCAGGTTCCAGGTAGTAGCACATAACAATGGCAGTTTCGAATAAAATTAACTTTTATTTGTTTTTCAACGAAATAACGCTCAAACTAAAAGTTAAGTATATTTTTTATACTCTACTGTTTAAGTTCGAAAGAATTAATATGCAAAACATGCATTTCATAAAGAACATTATAGTAAAAACATAAAGAACAAATGCCCAAGTAAATACGCTTTAACTTTAGAAATCTGCATTTTATTTTATTATACCGGGTTTTTTAACAACGTCAGTAATGTTTATAACATTACTGACGTTGTTAAAAAACCCGGTAAGCTGAAGTGGGACTGGGCTAGCCCGACGAGCTGTGGGCCAAAATAATCACGATGTGCAGCCCTCACACAGCCAGTAGGAGACGCCATAGACCTCGCAGGAGACAGCGGGACGAGCTGGACAGAACCAACGACCACATTAGCCCTAGATCGAAAGATTTGGGAAGTCACGAAGAGGCCGTTGCCCAGCAGTGGGATGACACAGGCTTAACTAGTAACAGTATTATGAGCATTAAAATGAAGGCTCGTAAAAATCTTTATACGTCGAGTGTCTTATAAAACCATGTTTTAATATGAGGATGACTCAGGTTGAGGGATTTTTATATGAAATACCTCGGGTAGAGCCAAAGGCAGAGGTGCTGTTTATTTGAAAAACTATTGCAGAGTAAATTAAGACGATATTAAAATCAGCTTGTGGTATTTGGTAACGGATATTGTGTGTTCGTTTGTTTTGTTTTTCATACTCAGAGCTATTTATTTTGGAAACTGAGTCAAAAACTTACTTCAGACGTAAAGACATTCATTTTGTCAGAACTTATATTTATTGTTTCGGACATGATCATAAAAAGCAAGTGTGAATGTTTTGCTACGTTTCATATTATTATTCGTTCATATTTATCAATGAATAAGAATGAAAGACTTCATTAATACCCTATCGAAATCCTTTTACTCAAATCGAGGCGTGAAATAAAACTCCTACCACATCTCAAGTAACCTTCTGATTCACCGCCTCAAAGTAAATAAGTCCCAATTTCTATTTTTTCAGGCACACAAGGACGGCTGATATTCACCAATTACAGGGAGGTAAGGGGGTGTACCCACTGTCTTCAAATATTGCTATACATATTGCATGAGAGGCAATACCGTGTCAAAGTTAGGGGCTGCTGGAAAAATACGAGGTAGTTACCGGAGCCTTTTCATCCATCAATGTAAATGGATTGTCTATACATAAATTGTTATTTAGGTTTTTTTTCTGACTTTGACCGCTGTTAGATGGGAATTAGTTACTAAAACATGTTGGTTGCTAATAGATGATTAGACCAATTTGGATTCAATGTTGGCTTCAAATTGAATGCAGCCTGTTTGATGGCTGTTGTTTGATGTAAATATTGGATTAGCAAAATCATTTATTCACGCTTCCTAATGCGTGAATACGTAAATGATATAAAATTTGTACCGAATTGTATTGTTTTAAACACATTTTCACACTCTCTAAACATTTTGTAACAATGCCAAAAAAAATTCTATCATGTTAATATAACGCTCTACTCCAAGATTTCATCAACACAAAAAATATTTTTCATTAAACTAAGTAACGTATTTGGTCGTAAAATTCACTTCATATCGCACACACATGCACACGGTCATAAAACATGGTGTTCTCACGTTACGCACATTTACATAATTATGTGTGTGTTGTGTTATGTTGGTAGTACGTTTATGTTGGTACATTACAGCCCACCTGATGCCGTGAGGTGTTTACTGTGGTGACGTCATAGGGCTGTCGAAATGAGATATAGACGTGTGCTAGTATAGCTATTGTATGTCGATGAGGCAGAATGGTTCTGGAGCCACCAAGTAGTAAGGCGCAGTGTTGGACTGTTTGACTCCAGCATCATCATTGGCTGCTCCTTAAACCGTAACTAATTCAATTGTAATTAATAATTTTTCACCCCCACAGAAACTTACGTAAGAGTCTACATCTTAGCTCAGGTTACAAGTTATTTTTCACTTCTAAAAACCCATCGATCAACCTCGAGGACACAATTCAATTGTTTTCTACACGGAAGTGACAACACTGCAGGTAAAATCTAATTATATCTTGGGAAAAATGTGGGAACCATAAATCATCTTTCATCATTCACTAGATTCCTCAGATATTTTTCTGAAGGAACTAGCATTTTCCCACTAATTCGCCCGTGTGGATGTGGGCAAACGTCAATAAAAAAGTTTAAAATTATTTATTTATAGTAAACGGAAAAATATTTTTAGATCTTAATTTACTACCATGAGAAATATATCGTATGTCCTAATTCATGACCATAGTCTATCAGCAAGCTAAATTTCAACCAAATCCGATCAACCGTTTATAAGAGTGATTGATTGACAAGTAAATTCACAAACTCACTGACTTTCACAGTCATAAAATTGGTAGGATTGGGTGATTACGTGCAGTTGTATGTTATTTTTATATGTTTTGTTTTTCCATGTTGTCTGTCATTACCGTTTTGTAAGCTTAATGTCAAAATTATATTCATTCGTCATAATTAATTGTTTTTATGCAAAAAATACGCAAATTAAGACTCGGTTTAAGCCTTCCTGGAGTTTATTTTATTTTCCTTTTACTACTCAAATTAATTGCAATAAAATTACGATGGTTACATGGAATTCTGCAACGGGCGGTCTTATCGCTTTCCTAGAACTTTTCGTTATGTAAGTACATTAAGAATTATTATAAAAATAAAATTCCTGCTTATTCAAATAGGGAGAACTTATAAGCATTTTTTTCTTTTACTTTAATATAAAACCACAATCAGTCCCTTACATACGATAATAAAAGCCTAGAACGTACAGCCCCCGTAGCATGGCAAGGATTTCTTTGACGGAAGAATCGACAAAATGACAGATTGTGTCGACACAATGACAGATTTCTTTGCACTATTTGTCATTTTCGACTCTTCCGTCAAAGAAATCTTTGTATACGGTGGTCATGCTATGGGGGCATAAGTTCGATTAGACAGGGAATACAAAGTTATGTATCGTCATCATCTGCCTAGCCTTTTCCCAACTATGTTGAGGTCGACTTTCTGTCTAACCGGATGAAGCTGAATACCAGTATTTTACATGGAGCGACTGCCTATCTGACCTCCACAACCCAGTTAGTACTGGGTAATACGATACCCCTTGGTAAGACTGGTTGGCAGACTTTCGAGCCACTGACTACCTGTAACGACTGTAAAGATGTACAAATGCCAGCCGGGACCAAAGGTAGAAGAAACTCGGTATGTGGGTGGGTGGACTGGTGGGCGGTCACCCATCCAGGGATAAAATCTAGACAAGCGAGCCTTAATCTAAAGATCGACGCCGAGCGGCTGTTATTATTTAGCCACGAGCTCATGGGGAAAAAAGTGATGTATAGGGCTGTATAAATAATATGGACCTGTATCAATTAATGTGTACTTGGTCTGAAATAAATATTTTCATTTTTTTTTATTTTCTTTTTATTTTATGTTTAAAAAAATGGTTTTTATTTCCTTCTTTGTTATACCAATCATAGCTTAAAATAATTCAAAAGATTGTGTCCCTAATTACCTACTTACGTTGTCATAATGGTTTAATTACAGGTTACGTCGATTAATTGTACTGTAATTGCTACCAAAAATAGTTGACCTGCCATTCGTCATGTAATAAGTTACTTAATTATAGACTGTGGAAAAGGAACTGTTTTTTTACGTAATTAAAGTTTATTTTTAAAGATTAATTTGTAGATTTGTGTTGACTATTCTATTCTTACTTGTAACTAGATGTAACTGATTACTTCAGAAATCTTACTAATATTTTAGATGCTTAAGAAGTTTCATTAAAATCGGTTCAGTCATTTCGAAAAAAAGGACTTGAAAATTTGTATAATTTGCCGTAATTCGTAAACGCTCATAAGACGAGACGTATTTTCATATTTTAAGCTATTTTTGAACACAAGGCCCAAACAATCTCAACAAAGGTATTGAAAATATTTCAATAAACTTCATACCAACATTACATTCTTTCTTCAGTACAGTCAGAAGCAAAAGTGCTGGACAAACTCTTATTAATATTCAACGGTTGGTGACCTCGTCTAATGAAATTAGCACAACAAAGCGAGACGAACGTCGCCGAACGGATTGTTGTGCAAATATAAACATCGAATTTGATGATAACGAGTACACGACGGACAATAAACATTCTAATCTGTAGGTGGCAGCGGTTTAAATTAACTGCCGAGGTTATTGAAAGGGATTGTGGAGTTTGTGTACACCTTTTTTCAGTGTATAGGTACGGTAGGTAGGTAGACAATGTATGAAAATCAATAGAGCTGGTGCGAGGAGGCACATGGAAAGAATTGGGGGAGGCCTTTGCCCAGCAGTGGGACAGTATAGGCTAATAAAAAAAAATGATACTGACATTTTACGAAAAAGTAAAATATTTAAGTATAATTTTCCTTGAGAGCTTTTTTTCCGTGTGACGAACAATAAGTTTTCCAATAAATAGTACTTTATTATAGTGTATAGTGGTGTAAAACACAGCCAAATTTATTAATTGGTTAGAACCACAATAAATAATAATAATAACATTCCAACTAACAATATTGGTCGGTACCAATATTGTGTCAACAAAAAAGAAACCAAAATTATATATTTAATTCAAAATCATTTTCTGTACGACTGTACAGAGAGGGCTGTCCTGTACGACAAAGACATTGAATACGCAAATTGGAAGAACAAACGATAGCAAATCTCGAGGAAGTTAACGTCAATTTATAAAATATGCCACTGAGCTCCAATTCAGGAAACGTAACCGATTCTGTGTACCGATTGAATTCCAATCGGTTCTCAAGAAAACCCGAGTAATAATAACAGAACGTCTTCAATCAGCGATAAAAATAAAGTATCGCAGTAAAAATGGAATCGGATTCGAATCACGCGCAGTTTTAATTCGAGTAAGTAAATTAAAATGCGGCCGGCCGCCGGGTTCGTTTGAATACAAATGGTTTAGGGGTGAGCACTTTCAATTCAGGCCGAGTTTCCCCTCTAACTCATTAGAATCGGTCTGGAGCTTCACAGTTATTTATGGCGCGATTTTTTTATTTATCGTTGAGCCTAAAGGGGTGTCGTTTGATTCGATTATACTTCGCGAAAGGCCGAATGTCCGACTCGATATTAAATTGTCTTCGGCGATATAAATCGTAGACCTTTTTATTGTGATAGAGACGTTTATTTTTCGTATGTTGGTATAGGTTTTTTTTTTGTAATATTTAGTACTGTAATTATAGTGAATTGGTGCTGAATTTTTATTGTTAGATATAAAATTGAGAGTGGATTTGGGTTCGTTTGACTGTAACATTGTTGTTAAAAGGCAAATACTCCCTTTTTATTACCTAAATGAGCGTTTTATTTGCTGGACCTTTTAAAAAGTGGGTTCTGATATTTTAGACATTGATTGATATGAGTTTGCGAGTTAGATTTTTAAATACGATCGTATTTCAGGTTTTCATTAAAAATATGTATAGGTATATGATCTGGCCGAAAAGTTCTGGAGTGGCGACCGTGAACCGAAAGATGTTCCTCCCACTAGGTGGACCGATGACCTGGTGAAGGTTGCGGGGATCTGCTGGATGCGAGACGCACGGAACCGGTCAATGTGGCGACACTTGAGGGAGGCCTATGTAAAGCAGTGAACGTCTTTCGGCTGAAATGATGATGATATGATACTGCTAGGTATATTAATATATCAATCAAAGTTTTCCGATCCCTGCTTTCTTTTCCGTGCTGCCACCACCATGAATGTATAAATAATGAAGACGATAGCAAAGTTACAAGCCGTCTTATTGACAACGCATTAAATATTTACATATATTTCAAAGATCGCTTCACATTGGGGGAAGCTACCTTTACATAAGCCTATTAACTTAATAAGCAATTTAGAGAGGAATATCATGAGGTATGACTACAGTGGGATTTGAGCTGCGGTTACCACAAACAATTTGTAAATGCTTGGCTATTTTTACCCGACAGGAAAGGTAATGTTTTGCATGAAACTCCGTGGATACTTTTTGTCTTAGAGTTATGAGAATTTACAAAGAGTAACCAGTGAGTTTCTTCTCCATAGGCAACGACCAACTCGAAGTGCCGTATGTGAAATAAAATATTTTAATTTTCAGAGACCTTGAAACCTAATTTTATTCAGACACCATTTTAAATGTAGTTATATATGTATATCAATATAATACGTTATTCCTGTAATTTTCATGAAACTCAACAACGTTCGTTATCGTAATCTCATCTCAGCGATTGAACAAATTAATTTAAAAATCTCATACAACTTATCACAGATTTAAAATGACATTGAAAAGATGATGTTTCTGACGTTCGCAGATTTGTCGAAATCGGTGCAATCCCTTTAAAAAAATAGAATAGATACTTTGACTGCCTCGTTGGTCGCAAGCGCGACTGCTGAGTATAAGGTCCTGGGTTCAATTCCCGGGGCGGGCAAAGTGTTATTGGGTTTTTCCATCAGGAATTTCTCAGTAGCAGCCACGGAGTCTGAATTTGTACCCGGTTGATGGCAATAGACTCGTCCCCTATTACATGGGACTTTAAAACATAACTGTCGAACTGTGGGTGTCTACTAGGTACACCTCTGCCTAACCCTTCGGGGATTACAGGCGTGATGTTATAGGATAGTACTTTTAAGAATAGGTGACAGCAGTGTTTGGAATCGCTATCCCATAATAGTTTCATCCGCTTTCTATACAATACATATACATAATTATGTGTTAGTTACCTATTTGTTTACCCAGGTTAAATCAGAAACAGAATTATTAGAACAGCAATCAGTATAAAAATCGATAATCAAGCGAAACGCAGTTAATTTAGCGTTTGACAACAAAACCGTGGTTGAGCTCATTACCTTTTGTTGAGCGGCGTGACGTCATTTGTAGTGACGTATCATTATGGCCAAGCTTTGGTGTCATGGATGATTGAAAAACGAATATAACTAGGTTTTACCCGAAGGTTCGCCCGAGTGGTTGACGAAAGTAATCTCCATGAACTAAAAACCACTAAATGTACACTGACTTACAACATCACACTTGTAAGATATTTCACAAATTTGTGTTCAAGTACGTATGTTGTTTTAATTTTTTTTCCTAACTGAGAATAAAATTATTCTATGTCCTAACCGGTGTCATGGTCTCCCCGTGTATCAAAGTGTATTCGATGAGCCGTTAAGGCGGGAAAAGGTAACACAGTCAGGCAGACTGACAGGTTACCTTTGCTGCATTTATATACACCTATACTCACACATACAGTCACACACACTTATATACTCCTTTCGCTTCGTTCACGAATGCCGGTTGCGAGTACTCCGCAGCTGGCTTATCTTTCTGATAAATATTACCAAAGGGGTAAGTCCCCCTAACAAATTAATACACAAAATATTCCAACGAAAACTACTATTATTTTTATAACAGTGTAGCAGCTAGTATACACTGACATCTTTACATCTGGCTAGACGGGGAGATGGCCGATGGAACAACGCTTTGACCGAGTGGTGGCCAAAGAAACCAGGGCCGTCCAAAAGCTCATTGGGTCGACGATATCGTTAAAGTCGCGGGAATCACCTGGATACGGGACGCACAGAACTGGGAAGTGTGGTAGAAGGAAGGGGAGGTTTATACCCAGCAGTGGGGTATTCCAGGCTGATATGATGATGATGATGATTACAGCAAAACTGCTCCATATCGGTATAAAATATTAGTTTGGTAGACCACAGATTCACTCTAAATTGACCCAAACGAATCGATATTCATTCGATACTAGTGATGTTAGTTGATTAAATCCTTGCCCAAAATAATTGCGGTTTCCCAGAATAATTCCAATGGTCTATTATATTGGTATATTAGATACAAAATAATCGAGTTGTTCAAAGTCGGATGTTTTTTGGAGAGCTAGCCAGTTCTGCGAAATACAATCTGTTGGATGGTTATAATCTGTAACTTTTAGAAGTACTTTCTTTAGCTTTTCGTGTTTTACACGTGGATAGAAAATTGGGTTTACAGGACAATAATATGTATTTGTCAGATATGTCAGGATTTATTCCGTTAGGCTCGTACGTCATGTGGGCAGACGATGGGTTTCGTGCTATGAAAACACACTAGGTGCGATACACTGTTTCTAGCAAAACTAACGAATTACTTGAGATTACAACTTAACACAATAACACGGGGCACAATGAATCGGGTACTGTTCCAAGACGTCTGAACTTCACCGCGATCAGACATTGACTGTCGCCCTCGACTGGAGCTGGATATCAGGGCTCTGTAGAAGCACGCTGTGTTGTGACTGGTAAGTAGGTCGCGTGATGTCACCACTGCATATAGGCGCGCTTTTTTTGCTTTTTTATGTCCGTACTAATGACCGGATCCGATAAATTTAAAGTATATTGTTATATGTTCTTGTATTAAATTAATATTATTTCCAGATTTTCTCCTAACACTGTTTGTCTCTGCATCACCCAAATGTTGACTACATTTGGATGATGCAGAGACAAACAGTGGTAGAAAATGCCTATGGCATTAAGCCCGCCTCTGTACTCTGTGCTTAAAGTGTTAAAGAAAGAAAGAAATAATATGACAATAACAACAAATACGTTGGTTCTGCTAAAAACAGCAATTCATTAGTCTAAATAAATGTTAATGTTAGTCGAAACAAAACTTAATGAGTTTTTAAGGAATATCTCAGTTGCAGCCCGGAGTCAGGATATGTGCCCGGTTCATGGTAATAGGCTCGCCCCCTATTACATGAGACTTAACCATAACTGGCAAAATGTGACTGTATTATGATTACAACTCTGCTTAACCCAATTAATTTACAGTAACTCCAAAAAATAACATACAAAGAACCACAATTATATATTCATCATCATCATTTCAGCCGAAAGATGTCCACTGCTGGACATAGGCCTCCCCCAAATGTCGCCACATTGTCCGGAAATATATTCACTTTCTGATAATATTGGTGGATAAAACTCATCAATTCATTTAAATGTTTCCGAACGAATTTCCTTTCTATAATGTACTAGCTATTGGCCACGGCTATGCTCGTGTAATTAGTATAAGGAGCTTAACTCCTCCGTCTTTGTATTATAAACATACATGGTTACGGGTTTGTGGGTTGAAGCTTAAAACTTATACATACAAACTTAACATAATCGTAACTTAAATAATAAAAAAAAAACTGCTATTCCATACATTTTGACCGTGTAGGAATTGCACTTTTGAGAAAAGACCAAGTTTTTTTTAAAATTACCGATGAATTTTTATATGGAGAGGGGGGGGGGGGGGGTCCAGAATGATGTAGGTAGGTACTAGTGGCATACCATGAAGTTTTAAAGCAGGAGTCTTTCTCCCACACTGGAATTACTCCTTCATGACGTCATAGTAACCCCCCCTAAATACGTGGTAACCGTTTGTGCGTCGGTCTTCCAACCTGTTATGTATAGTAGAATCGTTTTAAGCTGGCAAAACAAATGAATGTGAACTTGTACCTAAAAACTCGCAATTGTAAACGATGTTTATCACTACCCGTACTAGCTGTCGCTTTATGTCATATCTCACGCATATCATAATACAGGACCTGTGTATTATGATACGCCGCTGTATTACAATAGCGAGTTTTTGGTACAAGTTCACACACAGTTTATGCAATGTATATGTGTATGTGTGTGTGTTTTGTGTGTGTTTATGTGTATTTGTTATGCGTTGTATGACTATTGTTAATTTTTTTTTTATATATATGCACGTCATGTCACTGCGACAATTTCTTTTTCCTTTCTTTCAATGTTGTTACAAATATCTAGTCCAATGACTAATAAATGATGTACGCCATTGTTTAACTCTAGTCTCTATTCCGTCAACAGTAAAATATATCGGTAATAGAAAAGACTTGTTGGTAAGAAATGAGCCTTAAAAATAGCCATTAATCCAGTGTCAATGTATCCACAAGTATGCTACAGATTTGTGCATTCTATTCCCGAGGAATGGGCTGTTGACGGTAGTAAGGAGTCTGCGAGCGTCACAATGTGTGCATTTTTAAAGCGTTCTAGCATCGATTTCAGTAAGATGTTGGCTCCGCGTCACTCGATACGATAGTGCTTATAATATTCAACCGTATTTTCGTTCAGGTTTCTATGTTTTTGTATGAAAATACGATAGTTTTGGCGTTCATTAAAATATCTCTGCCAGACACTTTGTATAGGTTACACATAACATCACGCCTATAATTACCTGAAGAATAAAGCAGAAGTGCGCCTAAAAGTAGGTAAACTCATATTCTTTGTTTAAGTATTAATTAAAATAAAAACACTCATTTGGGTTGATAAAAATATATATGAAAACATTTAATATGAAATTTAAAAAAAAAAAATACTTTTCAACCCACTCATATCTATTTGTTTGTCATTTGTCGATATAAATACCAGCCACTCAGTATTGCCACTAGGTGATACTTAATCCATATAATTAAAAAACTATTGAACTACACCCACACAAAATTCCTTACAGCTATTTTAATTCCCAAAACCATTATGGCCTTTAAACAACAGTATCACGTGACATTGAGTCATTACTACCCTCCGTAGTGTAGGTGAGAAAATCCCCCTAGTTTGTTTAATTCACAATAAATAACTCCAGTGTTGCTACTATTAATAATCGGGTCGGGGTATGAAATTGTTGGTTACCCCTGCATAGCATTGGTTACGGATAGTGCTGCCAATTTCGTGGAACACGAATTTGAAATACGGGAATCGATTTTCAAATTGTTGATAGTCAACTTGTTTAGACTAAATGACAAAAGTCTGTAGACTATGGTCACTTTAAGTGCGTACTTCAAGGTGGCGTTGATGGTCAAGAAAATTTGCATCGATATGTTAAATTTGGTACATTTATTTTAGTTCTATATTTTCCCGCCTGCACAGATAAGTTATACATATTTCCTTTTTTATCTCTTTCTTGTTTATAATGTGCCAGATATTCTTCTCAAAAGACAATAAAGGTTGCATCTGTACAGTACCTACAAAACACCCACATTCTGCCAGTTATGTTTAAGTCCCATGTTATAGGGGACGAACCTATAGCCATCAACCGGGCACAGATCCTAATAACGGAATGCGTTTGAAAAATGACTGAACTACAAAATTATTAAACAATTTCGCTTCTTATAAAAGCCGCACGGATCGATCTGCAAGCTTAAGCCACGCTTGCCAAGGTCGGTCTGTGGATGGGTGACCATCTATTACAGACCGAGTTTTTTCTGTGCCTCGGAAAGCACGTTAAGCCGTTAGTCTCTGCTGCCGATGCAGATCTTTGATAGTCGTCACAGTTAGTCAGTGGCCCGAAAGTCTGACAACCAGTCTTACCAAGGGATATCGTATTACCCAGCTTTGGGCTGTGGAAGTCAAAAAGGCAGTTGCTCCATGGTATCCAGCTGTATCCGGAGAGACTGGAAGCCGCCCCAAACATAGTTTGGAAAAGGCTAGGTAGATGATGATGTTGCTTGAGTTGCTTCTCATAGTCCATAATAAACAAAATCCTATTGGGCCATTCTTTTCATAGCTCAGGGTTGTCGCTCGAGGAAACAAGGTCACCCATAATGAAACAATAAAACGCGCAATCAGCACAAAATATGTAAGGGCTCATGCCCCTAGGAATAAATGCGCCAAGTAAATTATCTCAGGGTTTTTAATTCGGCTCGCTCTCAACAATGGTAGGCCTGAATATCATAGTGGTTACACTGATATTAAACTGGCTTCTAGTGTTGTGTGAATATGATTAGTGGAAGCGAACCTATACTAATATTATAAAAATGAAGAAATTGTTTGGTTGAACACGCTAATCTCAGGAACAACTGGTTCGAATTGAAAAAATATTTTAGTGTTGGATAGCCCATTTGTCGAGGAAGGATATACGCAAACGTCACGCTATGAGTAATATGAAGAAGTCACTTTTGTACAGTCGCCAGCACATCAAGTTACCACAAACTGTCAAATTTCTCCAAATGATTTTAAACCATACAATTTTGATGGTTCAAAATCGAATGAGAAAAGATTTGATCCCTAGGCGAGAAAAGAATTGATTCCTAGGCAAGAAATCGATTTCCTGCAATGGAAATAACTTTAAATCGAATTCAAAACCACTGAACATCATTCTAGAATGCAGATCTTCGAAACTCCGTCTCAAAAATAGCACAGGATAAAGAAAAGGTATCAGCACACCTCCTCGATAATGAGGTGAGATACGATTCACGCTCCAACGACTTTCTTTAGATCCTCGTTATATTCCTTAGTACGCGAACAATTTTAAGGAGATAACTTTCTTATGGGTTTAGAATATAATATCCGTTGCGCTGCAGTGAATCACAGGTTTATTTACGGAATGCATGTGCGAATTTTCTTATCGATCTATCTGGATGTCTGTGCAGTTATTCCTGTCCTTACCACGTAAGTGTTTTTTTTGGTTTACACTAATAAATTTGAGCTTAAAATTCGGGATTTTGTACCAATTTACGTGCTGTTTTAATTGATAGATATATTTTCTGAGAAAAAACGGTAACAAAGGTCCTAAGATTTTTAAAGATCTATAACTTACCAACGTATAGCATCAAAGCGCATCGCAATATCCTAGGCGTCAAACTAACCGAACATTTACGCAACACCAAACTGCGCTCCAAAAAACAAATTACTGACGTTGCTCAAAAAGCCGCTAAGCTGAAGTGGGACTCGGCTGGCCATGTTTGCCGTATGCCTGACGAGTTGTGGACCAAAATAACCACGATGTGGAGCCCAGACACAGGCAGAAAGCGACGCGGTAGACCTCGCAGGAGATGGCGGAACGAGCTGGACAGAACCAACAACCAGTGGTCCATTTTAGCCCTAGATCGAAAGACTTGGAAATCATGGGGAGAGGCCTTTGCCCAGCAGAGGGATGTCACAGGCTAACAGCAACAGTACTCTCATCGAAGTCAGAGGCTCTAGACAACTGGTTATTAATTTCAAAGCGTTCCGTATTTCTATAGCACTTTTCAACGGTACTGACATAAGGTTTTTGATGGCTAATGTCATTCGCATACATTTTTGTCGACTACTTTAAGTATGCAGTCCAAGGTGGCGCTACTTGTCAAGAAAAAATGCATCGGTATATCAAACTTGGTACATTTATTTTAGTTCTGTGTTTTCCCGCCTGCACAGATAAATTGGCTGAAGAGTAGCATTGTCTTTACTGAATATCATTTAGTCTAAGGCCATCAGAAGAAGCTAAAATACATACGGAATATACGTCGTATGTATTTTTCCATACAAAGCTTAGAAACTGTTCAATATACTCTTCGCTTATACATAATGTAAGAAATTCTACATAGCCGTCGTAAGAACGAAGTATTTCCTGAACATCAATCTTTCACGTCGAGCGGCCAGCAGCGTTGGAAAAATACTTATTATCGTTATTAGGCGGGGTACACACGAGATCGAGGAGGCGAGATATAAGTTGTTGTTTTTATTATGTTTAGTATATTTATTTAATAAAAAAAAGAAACTCTAATGCATATTACCTACCTTAGTTTTTACTTATTTCTTCACAATACGTTAACTATGCAATTATTGCATGTATTTGTTTTTGTACCTTATATTTTTAAATAAATTTTATTATTAGTTAATAAGTTGGCGAACATTTTTATAGACTTACTAACTGTTAGCCGCGACTTCGTCCACTTGGAATTTAATAAAAATATTAAAAAAATAGAAAATATTATAAATATATTTCTGATTAAATATATACATATATTTAGTTTTTTTTTTGTCCTTACGTCTAGAACCCTTAACAACTGTTTACTTTTAACATTAATTGTAATGTTTTTGGAGAAATAGTAACACATTTGTATGTACAAAGTCATTCATAAATAATTGATTTAGTTTTTCACACGCTGAAACAGACCTTGTTTCTAGGTAAGTACTGTACGTATAATCCTTAAAGTGCTTAAACCTTCCAGTATATGACTGTACGCGAATGCAAGGTAAAAATACGAATGGGAAATAAATTTTGACGTAGATTTCATTTGTTTTATCCGGATTGAGAGCAGCCTTCTCGATCAAATCACGTCGAGCATGCGCTGCGGGGCTTCTAGTCCGTTAGTTATTCAGTATATGGCAGTTACTTGGATCTAACGTATATAGGTATTGTTATTTTCTAACATATTTCTTAGTATAAGAGATTTCCAGAGCAGTAAATTTTCCCTTAGCGAAATAAGAATTTTCTTAAAAATTCTAAGAGGTATCAAAACTTCAGCGATTTTAAAGAATTTGGAAAATCCGGATACATTTCCAAACACATTATTCACATACATTTGAATATATTGTTAAAGTCAGACATCGCAACGTAGCGTTAGCTACGCCGTAGATTTATGTGCTACGGCGTAGTAGCTCTACGAAACGGCGTCTACGCCAATTGCCGCATAGACTACGAGGCTTAATTTTTTAAATCTCAACGCAGTTAAGAGGGAAAACGACTCATTTAAAACCTTTTTTATAGACCGTAGAAACAATTAGAGGAGCCAAGAAGCACTTGGTATTTCGAGAGTGAAAAACGGGATTCCACCGCGGCCATTTTGGGGCAAACGTAACGGTCGTGTTCGCGATAAAAGCAATTTAAATTAGGACATAAAACACGTCAAGGGATTGTCAACGAAGAATGGAGTGAACAGAGCCTGGGACAATTCATTTAAGACATTTTAAGTCGGCATTTTGGAATATAAAAGGAAAGTTAGGAAGGATTCTGGTATGAAAAGAATCGTTGGAATCACGATTTTTTCCTCTTTTCTGTCTCATAATTGTGGGAAGGGTAATTTAACTTGAATACATAAATTATGCGACAGCGTTGGTGTACTTTGAATGGAAGTCTGTGGGCATAATGTCCTTTGACGAAACTAATAAGATATTGCCTTTGTGCTGGATACCTGTTATACGTTGTTTTAATGTAGCTAGGAAGCCTTTCGTATTGTTGAGCTGTCAGATAACATTCCTAAAGGAATAATGAGGACATCATTCTAAGATTTAGATCAAGGTTTATGAACCGCGACGACTATGCCGAGATATAAACCTCATAACAGTAATGACTAATAGGCTAATATGTATCTACCTCATCGTCATCATCCGTCTGCCCGTATAATAATTTATTTGAGGTCAGTTGGCATGTCTTCTTATAGCATACTTTGATTTTAGTCGTCATTTAACTAGTGCATTTCTAGTCATATTATCTTTCACACAGTCTATACAAACTTTCTTTGGTCATTCCCCTGTTCTTATAGCATATTATCATTATAGTCCATTTTAAATGTAACATCACGCCTGTAATTCCCGTAGTGTTAGGCAGAGGTGTACCTAATACTAAATTCACATTTCACCAGTTTTATTGCAGGTTCCATGTAATAAGGGGCGAGCTTATTGCCATCAACCGGGCACAAATTCAAACACCGTGGCTGCTACTGAGAAATTCCTGATGGAAAAACCATTATCAATTAAGTCCATTTTAAAAGTATGTCAAACAAGCACTAACCCGAGAAAAAGGTACGTCTTAAGTCTTCAATTTACAACTCAAACAGTTCTCACATAAAAATTCTCAAAACCCAATCATCTAATTAAAAAGCAACTCTTAAAAAATCATAAAATTATCCTCCGACCCTGATGGATTCACCGACTGATTAAAACTTAACGATTGATGAGGCTCGGAATTAATTACACGCTTTCAGAGTTCTGTGAAAAACTTTGCGAGTCAACGTTTAAAGTTAACGTTGATTTACTCTAACTGCTTTTATTTGGGAACACGGAAGATCTGTTGACAGCTAATGAGGGTAATAAAATGTTGTTTTAAATCAACTGATTAAGAATGTGGTATACAGAAGAACTCCTGTACGTAAGAGTGTGAAAATTCAAATGCAAACAAGAGCTTCAATCCAAATAAGTACTACCGAGTGTATTGAGGGTCTGCCACTTTTCACCCTTATGCGCTAAGTAATAAGGTTGGGAAGTGGTCGACTACCGAGTTCACTGAGGGTCTGCCACTTTTCACCCTTATGCGTTAAGTTATAAGATTGAGAAGTGGTTGACTACCAAGTGCACTGAAGGTCTGCCGGTTTTCACCCTTATGCGTTAAGTAATAAGGTTGAGAAGTGATCGACTACCGAGTGCACTGAAGTTTTGCCACTTTTCACCCTTATGCGCTAAGTAATAAGGTTGGGAAGTGGTCGACTACCGAGTGGACTGAGGGCCCGCCACTTTTCACCCTTATGCGCTAAGTAATAAGGTTGAGAAGTGATCGACTACCGAGTGCACTGAAGTTTTGCCACTTTTCAACCTTATGCGCTAAGTAATAAGGTTGGGAAGTGGTCGACTACCGAGTGCACTGAGGGCCCGCCACTTTTCACCCTTATGCGCTAAGTAATAAGGTTGAGAAGTGGTCGACTACCGAGTGCACTGAGGGTTTACCTCTTTTCACCCTTATGCCCGCCCTAAGTGATAAGGTTGAGAAGTGGTCGTCAGTGAACTCCGTAATTAGTAATAAAAGTTCCAATGGGATTGTTTTATTTGACTAACTGACTGACCAGCCTCATTTGAGTTGCCAATAATAACCTCGTATATTAGATTCATAACTACCTATGAACTTAGTACTAGAATCAAGATTCTGTTAAATGGACGCACAAAATTCATTTCTAATTTTATATTTTTGTCCTGGAAATATTTCTTTGATGACACCCTCTAACCAATCTTTATAATGACTACCATCCCACTTTTACCACATCAAAAAGAAGAGACGAAACTAAATATTCTAAGACGGAGTTCACACAGCAAATAATAACGTCCCACTAAGATTGACTTTCACAGAAACCCGCACAAACTAACCACCCTGTACATTATGCAAGCAAATTTATTCGCCACTCTCAGCGGCCGTGTGTCTTCTGCCTAAATAAATGTTAATGAGCGACAGCCCATAATGAATAAACGTTTGATCGAGAATTTGCTATTCCAGTCGCACTTTGACCGCTTTGCAAGATGGCACAGAAAACCCGATACCGACAACATTATCATTTGCGTAGCCTTTTCGCATCTTCATCATCATCACATCAGCCTAGAATCACCCACTGCTGGGTATAGGCCTCCCCCTTTATATGCAATGCTTCCCGGTTCTGTGCGTCCCTTATCCAGGAAGTCCTTTTCCAATAGAAGATCTTTTTGTCAAAGGCCTCTAGTTGGTCCCACTTCCATCTTGCTGTCTTTCAATGCCATCTGCCTAGCTTTTTCCCAACTATGTTGAGGTCGGCTTACAGTTTAACCGGATGCAGCTGGATACCAGCATTTTATTTACATGGAGGGACTGCTTATTTAAGTTTCATAACCAATGATTGTGCCACACGATTTCCTCTGGTATGGCTGTTTTTCAAAGTACTGTAAATAATATACGGGTCTAACGGCTACACAGGCATTCTGAGACACGGAGGGGTTTGTAATTAATGGTGAATGGGTCATCCGAGATCGACTCATCTCGGACACAATGCGAGTGTGGAGCCCCAACACAGGATATGCCACACCTAACACACAACTAACTGCATCCTCCAGGACTTGAATGAGGCAAACGATAGAGCTGTCCAGGTTGCTACGTCCTGGTCGGACAAAATCTGAGCCATCGATTGGAGAAGAAAAAGAACGGGTCAACCGTTCAAGGACCTCATCCATGCTATAGACCGACCGCTTTAATGAGTCCTCGCGAAGGTATCAATAATGGAATATTCTGAAGGATGATCACGTATTGGTTCAATTAGTATCGTCATAACTACGTGGATTATGTTTGTTTTAAAGCAAATAACCTGTGGCATATTGTTAGGACTTTGTGGACGCTTAATGTGGCTTTGATGGGACAAGGCGGAGGACTCATTAAAGCGGTCGGTCCATAATAAGTGTTACTAATTAGCCAAGTCCAATAAACTCTAAGTAAACCTTCTGTACCTTCTCTATATCATGTTCTGACCTTAAACGAAATTAAACCAAAGAACTTGAGGGTTGTTTTAAAGAAAACTGTTGATCGTAATACGAAACGAGTTCGGAATTGAAAAAACAAGAGTTTCCGTTACTTTTCGGTGCGTCTTGTTTTTTGTTCGCTTTCGAAACTTGATAGCGGTATTTTGGTAAAGAAAGAAATTGGGATTTTTTTCGTGTTTTACGTAAACATGTGCCATTGTTGTCATAGGTATGACTTTTTAACAGTTTCCTTTCATTTTGAAATGGGATTGAAGTCTGTGGCGCGATTTGAAGGTCGGCAAAAATATCCTTGAATTTTTCCATTAGGAATTCGTCTGTAGTCGTCCGGAGTCTGGGATTTGTGCACGATTGATGGCATTAGGCTCACCCCTCATTGGTACTAGAATAAAACTGGCCTTACCCTTTTCGGTGAAAATAGTCGTGATGCAGTTGTGCAGTCTGCTGTTACTATATGTATTATACCTAGAGAATTGCATATAATATAATGCAATAGTTATGGGAAATTTTATCACGAAATTAAAAACATTGGATGAACCAAAGGCACTTTTCTTCTTCAAATCCATCCAATCCATCGCATCGAAGTAAACGTATTCAGTAAAAAAAAATCTTTAAATCGCGAAAGCACTTGCACAGATACCATATTCGAAGAAGTATCGAACAAGAAGGAACCAAGCTTTTATATACATTAAAACTTCCCGGGGAAACTCCTTGGAGGCTCTTTTATATCGAGAATAAAGAAAAAAATCTTGAATAAAGTAGGCACGCGAACTAACCGATAACAGAGCCTCAACATGTAATACCGAGGAATTTGCTGAAGAGAATTCTGCAATTCATTGCGTGTTTTCTACCGTATTGGACGATTCAGATGGAAGTGGAGCGGCAATGTATGGAGTGTAACGCGATAACTTTGAAGTGAAGTATTGTGTACGTGTAAGGGGAAATGATATGAAGATAAAGAACAGATTCAGAGGTTAACGGTTGAATATTTTATTTTAGGAAACGGTGTTTTTGGTAATAAGACAGTTATGACCAAATATTACAGGTGCATTTGATGAGGATCACATCATTACATGTTTTGTTTTAGCACAGATACAAAATCTGCATTTGATGTTCTCTCTGCTGGCCTCCTATCTGTGATGGAAGTGCAGGGCTGTAATCCACTATGTGGACCTACTGAGGATTGGTGGATGTCACCCGTATTATAGCTTTTGGAGCTAGAGGTTTCGGTTTCCTTATCATATATTCTTTCACTGTTTTGAAAGCTGTGGTGGTGAAATAAACAATGAAGTAAGATCTCAATCTTCCCTCGCCAATACATGAAAGGATGCTTAGTTATTTTCACCCGCAATAAATAATGGGTGTAAATGGACCCTTTACGAAGCCGTCAACCAAGAATTCTGTGCATCTAAGTCAATAACTCAACGCAAACATTATTTCTGGGAAACGACTTTTAATTTTCGGTATGAAAAATCACGTTTTATGGTAGGACTCAATGTAACGCACTCAAAACATTGTAGGAAGTATTTAAAGTAAAGTTATAACATTGAAAAACTTGTATTTTATGAAAAAGTTCGAACTTTGACCCTCAATATCTCCGGAATTAGAAGATTCCCAATGGTCTAGAACAAAAAAAAAAATGATCGCAATGACTGGGAGAACAAGTGCCTTTCAGCTTCGTTAAAGAAAGAAAAAATGTTAATTTGTCGCAGGGACATGACGTGCATCATACAAAATGAAAAAAAATTACAATAAACTATAAATTCAACAGGACGTCAGAAAAAGTTGACAGCTTGCACGTCGTGACTGCGACAAGCAGGTTAACACTCAGCAGATATGGGGGACCCACAGCATAGTTAGTTAAGGGTACTTTTACACCCATTATACCTCAGACCTGTACATAAGTACATCGCATTGGCGTTATAGCTGTAAAGGTGTTATTTCATAATTTTAAATAAATAAATAAATAAATAAATAAATAAATAAATAAGTCCCACAAATTAAAACCGACTCAACCTACAATTCTACTAATGAAAAACATCACTCAAGGAGTTACTTTAAAAGAGTAATTGAAGCCAAAAACTTTAACCGTTCTTACTTGAGTCAAATAATTACTGGGTATGCATGAACTTGCCTACAATTGCCCCTCAAACTTCTGAATTAAGTGCCCCATGTATTTATTTTAATAAAGAAAGAGGCGCCTTGAAAATTTCGAAAGAAACTTCGAGTAATTGACTGTAACAGGGTCAAATGATTCTTTTTAATGGATTTTCAGGCTAGCGCTCCGGTTTTTACGTCGAAATCTGATTATTCAGACACCTTTTAATTTGAGAGTGTTTATGAAGTGGGACGGTATTGGCAGTTAGCTGAGTTTTATTTTTAAGGGTAGGAGAATTATTTTAATTGATGGACGTCTTCTTTTGATATTTTTTTTTATATAGAAGGTTGGTCGAAGACTCTAGGTAAATACAAAATACAAAATAGTTTATTGTCACAATTAGCATAATCAGTACATTTAAACGGGTTTGGAGCCTCCTTTTAAGCAATAAGGTGTGAATCTAGGTGTGAATGACTTTGTTTGATATGGACTACTTTTAGATAATTCACTTACTTACATACTTTTAGATAGTTTAATTCTGAACTTGTAAATTGTCGACTTTCAAACGTATAAATGATTAAATGATTTAATTGAAATTGAGGATTTTACTTGGCATTAGTATTTTATTTTTAATCTGCCGGCAATTTCTTATGAAAAAAGTATAGTACTAAAACAAATATTACTGTGTGTACATAAATACACGTTTTTACACCACCGCAGTCCTTACACCGCCTTTAAAGAAGACAAAAGATAGGCTAATAAAAGCCACACCTTCTAATAAATTAACTCAGCATCTCAAAAATACAGCATGTTTCCAACTTCCCACACGGGGACGTGGGGCGACAATCCTGCACATAATGAGACTTAGACAAAGGGTTCCGCACAACTATTCGATTTAATTAAACTACGAGACGCGAACAACGCGCAGATTTTGAAGTTTGCTCCACTTTCAACCGATTTGAGAACGGGTAAGGATTTTGAGATGGCTTGTGTGTGTGTGTGTGTGTGTTCGTTTTTTTTTATGTGTGTCTTCTTGTCTGAAGATGTGCTTCTTATCATTATCGCGTGGTTAGTGCCTAACCTAGTGTCAGAGTTTTTATGCCGCCCAGGAGCCTCCGACTTGGCTTTACATGCCGTCGAGAAATATCTCTCAGGCTTGCAGGTTTCCTCACAATGATTTCATTCACCGAAGCAAGTGATAATTAAACAATACTCGCATGAATCCGAAAAATCAGAGGTGTTGGGTTCGAACTCGAGACCTATGACTTGGCAGTTCGACGAATGCGTTTCTTGTGATAATAAGACATTCAACGTAAAAAGTTTGAGTTCACTAAGAAAGTCTTAGCCATTTCTTTCGTCATCTCAAAATGGAATCAATGATAAGATATTAAAATAGTACAATAAAATATCTTTACTATGTGCTTATTTATTTATTTTCTTCATGTAGGTAAAATAAACATAACTCCATTGGTATCAAAACTGTCCATAAAACAATCCAAACCGTGATTACCCTACACAAACGACTCCAAAAATCAGAAACCAATACTAATTCACCTCCTACAATCCCTGCTAAGACATTTATACGAGCAGGGATCGCGAACCGGGCGAAAGCGGAACGCGACAGATTCCCGGAATAACGGGAAATTCCTCCTGTATTTATGGTTACATTTAAAATTGGTCGTGTTTCAACCACGGCGTACGGACCCCTGAAGCCCTGGTATATTTATCTCAATAAAGTTATTGTAAATCTTAGCAATGGCTGTTTGTTTTAGTGGACAAATACGGAATTGTTGTCGACGGTTAATTTTAGTAACTCGAGAAATGTTCTGGTGTTTGCTCTGAGAAAGTCAGTTGAAATAGTTGGTAATACAGTAAGATGTTAAGAATTTTCTTCATGGGAAATCGGATTCATTACAATATTATACAACATTAGTTTTAGTATATGTGAAACCCGAAACACGTGTCTAGTATTTTTATGTAAAGAATCTATGTACAAAATGTCAAAACTGTATCATTAAAATTCACAAAGTTATAAGCTTGTTCTGTTACCTGTCTTAACAAAAAGGTGGCCACCACACAACACGTCCGCGCGCACGCCTCCAGCGTCATCTTGAGCTCATTGATAATAATAATTTGGCAGTAGGTACCTAAATTATTGCGATAGGTACTTAATGTCGCTCGGTGCCCAACTTGTAACTTTTTTTTTAATGTTTTGGGGTCAAAATATAACATGGTTTAAAAAAGATTGGAATCGATTCAGTTACTTATTCTGAACAAACTATATTCAGGTTTCGCATATACTAAAATAATGTTGTATATTAAAAAAAACCTTTTTGTCAACATTTTATTTCTAATTTACTTATCTATTGGTTTCTACGTCAAAAACTTAAGCAATGGGTGCTGCTGTCAGTCTAATCTGGTTTTCACCAACCCTATGCGACACTTTTTGTTGTCTTTCTTTCTGTCTGTCTGTTTGTTCCGGGTAATCTCCGAAACGGCTGGACCGATTTTGATATGACTTTTAATGGCAGATAGCTGATGTGATAAGGAAGGCAGGCTACTTATAGCTTAGAAAGTACTATATTAGAAATGCTTTTTCAAAACCAAACAAAATCCGAGTCAAATAGTGAAGTGATAATTTTATAATAATTTCACGTGGATCGAGGTCGCTGGCAATAACTAACACAAAGGTAAAAGACGATTGAGCTAGACTCCAGCTCCTCCGGGGGTACCGCACGATCTCCGGCGAGGCGGCTAGCCTCCTTGCCGGATTGCCGCCATGGGATCTGGAGGCGATAGTCCTCGCGCGCCTGCACGAATGGCGCGCGGAGGCACTACGTCGGGGGGAAACTCCGCTGCCGCGGCAAATTGCCGCTCAGCGGACAGACCTCCGGCGTGATCTCATGGCGATATGGAGAGAGCGACAGTCGCAACCCCGTGCAGGGCACGCCACCATAGTGGCGATAAGTCCCCTCTTTGAGGAGTGGCTAGAGAGGCGCCACGGCGCCCTCACCTACCGCCTGACGCAGGTCCTCACCGGACACGGTTGTTTCGGGAGGTTCCTGCACCGAATCGGGCAGGAGGAAACGCCCGGGTGTTTCCACTGCGAGGATCGTTCGGAGGACACGGTGGAGCACACCGTGGAGGTCTGCCCCGCTTGGGCGGAGTACCGCCGTGTCCTCGTAGCGGCGATTGGCGGCGGCGATCTGTCGCGTCCGGCCTTGGTTCAAGCCATGGTCCGGAGCGAGAGGGAATGGGAAGCCGTCACCTCCTTCTGCGAAGCAGTCATGCTAGTGAAGGAGGTGGCGGGACGTGAGAGACGCCCTGGGCGTCGGGGGTCACGTGGTGGCTCCCAGCCACCGTAGGCGCGAGCCTGTGGACGGCGAGTTATGGGCCAGCTCGCCGTCCGGCCGTCTTATGACGACAGGCCGTGTCGACGGCGCGTTCGTGTTCCACGTGCGCCTCAAAGAGATGTCAGCAAATAAGTAGGGGTCCGCAAGGGCCGATGCCTGCCAGGGCTGCGGGACTGTTCGATAGAGATACCGTGGCCCTGGAACACAAAGGGCAAAGAAGGAACATGGATGGGTTTTAGTCAGTACAAGTCTGACACTCCCTTCCGCTCCGCCCAGAGTAGGGGGGTCATTTGATGATTTCCCAACTGAAAAAAAAAAAAAAAAGACTCCAGCTCCCTCTTAAGGTAAAAGGTGAAAACCTATAAAACTTCCTCCTTTTACTAAGAATACCTAATAGAACCTTACAAAATTGTCCTTCCCATCTTCACTTGCCTACACATCAGCGATATTAAAACTAATATCTCCTTGTACGCACCGAAATCACGACTAAACGTTACAAGGTAATATATTCTTCATATCCTTTCTTTCTTCATATTAGTCGGATACCGACGTCTACAGCTGAAAGCCCTGAAAACAGGTGAGGCCTCATAAAAGGTAATTCATTTTGTCTTGCTAAATTGAATACTTACTTTTATTGGCTAGTTTATTATATCTTCACTGTAATTACTATCAAATAAATACATTAACTTAATAAGACATCATTTCTTAGTGATTCTATTAAGTAATAACTAGCCGTAGCCCACGAACTTTGTCCACGTGGAATTATTATAAAAAGACAATTTTACCCGTTTTTGCAACATTTTTCATTGATGCTCCGCTCTTTTTGGCCGTAGCGTGATGCTATATAGCGTATAGCCTTCCTTGATAAACGAACTATCCAACACTAAAAGAATTTTTCTATTCGAACCAGTAGTTCCTGAGGAGCTCGTGGCGAAATAATAACAGCCGCTCGGATCGATCTTTAGGTTAAGCCGTGCTTGCCTAGGTTGGTCTGTAGATGGGTGACGTACCGAGTTTCCTCCGTGCCTCGGAAATCACGTTAAGCCGTTGGTCCCGGGTGTCATTTGTAGATCTTTGACAGTCGTTAGGTAGTCAGTGGCCCAAAAAGTCTGACAACCAGTCTTAACAAGGGGTATCGTATTACCCATTACTAACTGGGTTGTGGAGGTCAGATAGGCAGTCGCTCCATGTAAAATACTGGTATTCAGCTGTATCCGGTTAGACTGGAAGCCGACCCCAATATACTCGTAGTTGGGAAAAGGCTAGGCAGATGATGATGATGAACCAGTACTTCCTGAGATTAGCGCGTTGAATCAAATAAACTCTTCAGTTTTATAATATTAGTATAGGTTCAATATGTAAAATTAATACAACAAAAAAGTAGACCAGGCTTTAATTTCAGTTTTAAAAGACATAAGACGCATAACGAATTCTGCTCGAACAAAAGCATAGTGACGTCATTGAACAAAAGGTTCATACAATCTTAAAGTACCTACTATACAGGGTGAATACTTTTAGCGGGGCAGTTATGGGAACTACCTTAACCCGCTACCCGAAAATGGTCTTTAGGTTACCATCCATATTTTTTTGTGAAATTTTGATCCCCATTCACATGATATAGGTACTTATATAATAATGCAAAACATTTTTTGCAATTTCTGACTTTTTTAGTATTAACAACCTGGGTTGGCTCATAGAAGCTTTTGATCAGTATTAGAAATAGGATCGATTGGCATTAATTAAAAAAAAATGTGTAAAATTGTCATTTTTACACATTTTTTTTAGGAATGGGAATCAAAATTTCACGAAAAATAATAGAATAAATAGATAGTCCATAAAACATAGTCTAACTATTTATTCATCTATTATGGACTAATCCATAATAGATGAATAAATACATAGTCTCTTAAAACCATGTTCGTGTAGCTACAACGGTTAAGGTAATTCCCCTAACTTGCTCCGCTGGAAGTTTCCACCTTGTATACGAATCAAGATCTTCCCTCCATTTTGTGAATTAGTTTACCTTTCATTTGTGAAGCGCCCGGCGTCCAAATAAAAACAACGCTGGTTGCTTTTGCAAATTAAATCTATAATCTTTATGGAGATTCTAAAATATGTAGGGTTGAGAGGGTTGAAAACGGAATTATTAGGGTGATTGTGAATTGGCTGTTTAGGGTTGAATTCTTCAATAATGATGAGGAAATTCTTTATCCAAGACTTTTTGATGTGAAAAAAATATAGTAAGAAGCTGACATTTGACACACGATGACTTGGTAAATCAGCGGTGTAAATAACCACATCCCACAATTCTGAGTTCAGCACCATTATGAGTTGTTTTACTATACTTTTTAATAGGCTAAATTTTAACAACATTATTAAGGTTAAGCCGCGCTTGCCAAGGTCGGTCTGTGGATGGGCGACCATCATTACATACCGAATTTCCTCCGTGCCTCGAAAAGCACGTAAAGCCGTTGGTCCTAGCTGTCTTTTGTAAATCTTTGAAAGTCGGTACAGGTAGTCAGTGGCCCGAAAGCCTGACAACCAGTCTTACCGAGGAATACCGTAATACCCAGTACTAACTGCGTTATGGAACTCAGATAGGCAGTCGATCCATGTAAAATACTGGTATTCAGCTGCATCCAGTAAGACTGGAAGTTAACCCCAATAAATTTTGGAAAAGCCTAGGCAGATGATGACGCTTGAGTAACAGCAAACTGAACCATTAAGTCCAAAAACGATCAGTCAATCAATCAAATCCCGCCAAAATATCGATAATTCCATTACAACGGATAGAAAAGTCAGCTTTATCAACGCAACATAATTCCTTGACCGCCATTTAAGACGTCCACAAAAGAAAATGGCCGCCCATTAGCCACTAGACCACACTGCACAATCGGCTATCTTACATTACATAGCACTTTTTACACAGAACGAGATCGACGAACGAAATATTACAGCAGTTATTCAACTCAATAAAAGTTATCTCTGGTTACAGAGTAATAGTCTTATCTATGTGATATATGTCCGGGGTGTACCTATGAGCGGGGAAGTCCGGAGTTCATGGCGAGCCAATTTGTCAGTAGGTTAACGCGATAACACCGTATTATGGTTATTCTGTGTCTAGTTTTAGGATTACGGTGAAATATTGTGGTTTGTGGTAGGATTAATATATCCGTAAGATTTGGTTGAGGTTTACCTGTTAAATTTGTTTTTATGTCTACATAAACTCACGTCTTTCCTATGGGAGTAGGTAGAAATTACAGAACGTCACCTGTTACGATTCTAACATACTACTTTTTTTTTAAGATGCCTTACTCTGAGAATGGCTCCTGTGTCACGGGTGCGTTTACAAACACCAACAGCCAGACCCCGAACAACTATTATGTAGGCCATAGAAATATTTATCCCGTGCAGAATCGGATCCGCGACACGCAACGCAGCAGCCAATCGCTCAGTCACTGCGCCAACCGTGCCGTCAAATGGTTTGGTTCGTCCATGTTCATACATCTAGTCATACATGCTCGACGGTTACAATTAGATACTTTTTACGTATTTCTATTAAAAAAAAACATGTTGTGATAGTAGGCTGCATAGTAGCAAAAGATTACAAATTACATTAGTACTATAAAATTGTCCTCAACACAGAAAAACTTAATAAACAAAAGAAAAGCTAATAACATCAATATTGGCCCTCTCATAAACTACGAGCTCTTTTAAAAAACGAATAAAAGAGAACACAAAACCTCAACACGCTTTGTGAGAGTGAAATATAAAAGAGGAATAAGAACTCGACTCGAAACATGGCGACGAAAAAAAAACACTGCAAGGGCGAACGCACATTTACTAACTACAGACCTTTCACAGTTATTTTAGGTCTGACAGTTGCAGTTCAAAAACATCTTTATAATAACGACAATAAAGATCAGTATCATTTTGTCAGACTTGGCAGTGATAGTACGCTAAAAACCACCTTATTGCTACAAGCATAAATTTCAATTTGATTTTGACAGTAATGTCAAGTCAGAAGCGAAATGTGAAAGGACTATAGGAGCCGAAGTCAAGTCGGGAGTTTCGTTTCAATTACGACAAGTCGACTTAGCAGGGTAAATTCAAATGGCGAACTCGCACCGAGATGTACCCATTTACGTAAGCCGCGTTTTCTTTCTCTAATGTAATCCGATTGGGTACGATCTGAGGACATTGCCTGCCAGTGTGCGTGGAAACTGTGATAGAATTTCATTGTCTATGACATTGACACTGTGATTTCTTTATCGAGTGGTTAGCCACCAATGGTCCTCTGACTTGGCTTTACACGCCATCGAGGAATCTCTTAGGTATGCTGGTTTCCTCAAGATGCTTTCCACTACCAAAGCAAGTGATAATTTTACAATTCGGACATGAATCCGAAAAATCAGAGGTGTCTGTCTTGGGTTCGAACGTAGACCTATAACTTGGCAAACCGACTGTCACACCACTAAGATATCCCTGCTTATATTAGTCTGTCATTGAAACTGACCTTAAAGTACTCTGCCCACTACACCGTACCATACCATGACCGTGCTATGAACGTATCAGTCACTGAAATAATCATGACACGGACTAACAGCGTATCATACCCGTTTTTAACGGTCATCATAGACGGTTAAACCTTGTATTCTTTGTATTGAAACATATGAGACTTTACTCTTATTCAAAAAAGGGGTTAGGGATTTATGTATATATTCAGTGGCGAAGGTTCCTTAGAATCCGATTCCTACCGGCTTCCCTTTGAAAAATGGCACACACAATATTCTATAGACAAATAATATAATCACATTAAATATATGTACTCCAGTTTACCTCTTACAAAAATTGACCCTTCGCTACTGGTTTATATGAATGTTATGTAAGCTTGTTTACCAGAGAGAGAAACTACAAGAATTTCATTTCCAATCGATGACTAAAAAATTTCAAATCAATTTAAGCTGCTATGTACCCGTAATTACTGACAAGAACGGTATACCTTAATATCAGAAATTTAAATGTTGCTACGTTAATTAATGCCTTTAAATGAATTACTCAGCAACCACTGCCGAGGTCATTCGAGAGGTCAGATAGCAGAATTTCAATTCATGTTCAAAACTGTGGAGTTTCCAGATAAATATGGCTTAGGAACTTATTTATGTATTTATTTTACTTATTTACAAATTAAATCCCGACTCTGTAGCTGCTACTGAGAAAATCCTGATGGAAATCCCTGTAACAATTTGCCCGACCCGGGAATCGAACCCAGGACTTCATGCTCAGCAGTCATGCCCACATCACCTCATGCTCACTAGATCTAATTATTTTTGGTTTTTAAAACACCCCACCTACAGTAAAAAGAAAAGGTGCCTTATTCATAGTCAGTAATAAAATAACACAGCTACATAAATCTCACAATATTTTTATCCATTTCAAAAATAACCAACACAAAGTTACATCCAGCAATAACCGCTCTTTCAAAGTGTGGCCACAAAAACCTGGCTATAGCTACAGTCCGTTGTTTTTGACATCAACACCAATATTTACTTGAATCCAATCTATCAATGTCAATAATGTTGTAATTGGGTCGTCCGAATTGGGTCAGTAAATCGTGAAAAATGTAAAACAGTGTTTTTGTAGTGTTATGCAAAACGTTATATCAGATGAATTGATTGAGTACAGTTAGCTGGTTCTTCTTTAATTAAAACTATGAAAGTCAGATGTCTATGTATTTTGAATTATTTTGATTGCAAGATGCTATTTGACGTTGTAATGTGATTATTGTTAGCATTTAAGCGTTTTGGTAAAAAATTGTACGCTTAGAACGTATTTCTGAATAAATAAATAAATCTATGTGTATTGTTGTTAATTTTTCTGTATTTACTTGTTTATGTTGATGCGAGTTCTACTAAAACCAGAGCTAAAATAACTAGTAACATGATAAATCGAAGCAGGTTAAGAACTCTTAGGCTAACACGCTCCATGGATCTTTTGGTGATAGAATTAAATTGAAGGGGCGCTTATGGTAAACATTTGTGTAAGTTTTTTTTACATAATTGTACTGAAATAAAAACAAGATGGCGCAGATAGTTCGGGGCTGGAGAAGTTTCATGTACACATCTAAGTGTTTACGTCACAATAAGTTGTTTGTTGTAATAAGAAAGTTTCTATTATATTTTTCTTTATCTAACCTTTAGTAACATAAATCAAGTGATATATTTACTGCAAAGTAAGAAGATACACCTGAAAAACCAGAAAATGGCAGTAGAATAAATCTAATCTTAAGCCTTATAAGTCTTCACCGAGGTTAGTGCTAATTCGGGGCTTTAGTGGACTTATAAAAACGTTAATCTTTTTAGGTCTTGTAGCGTAGTTCTGACGACCGTAATGTAAAGGTCATGCCGATGTAATTCTCGTGATATATAATGGGTGGGCTTATTAATTAAATAGTGCCTTTTTGTTCAAAGAAACTAGGTCGTTCGTTAGTGAGGGTATGTTTATCATTGTGAAGTACGAGGTTGGTTTTACAGTGTCTGGAGAGAGGCTGTGCATTATAAAAGAATATTTGTAGATAATTATACCAGATAAGTCATAAAGCAATCGGGTTACGCTCTTGTGATTTTAAAGAAACAATACATTTAAATAACCTTAACTAAATATTTACAAAACCAACTTATGTACTGGTATCTATGCGTAAATATTGGGCAGCAATATACATGCGGGAAGTGGTATTGTGTCACAAGCTTTGACCAAGGATTCTGTGCATTATTCTAGACTCAAATAGAAAAATTACGTAGGTATTACCTACACGGTCACAATGTATGGAACCGGAGATTTTATTTTTTAATTTAAAATTTAATTTAAATTCAATTCATTCAAACTCAAAGCATTTATTTCAATTAGACCATCACAGGCACTTTTGAATGTCAAAAAAACAAAAAGAAGCGAAACTACAGTCACAGTCACAAGGCATAATAACTTGAGAAAGTACTGTAGTTGCACATTCCAAAGCGCAGATCTCTATGGTGAAGAATGGGCAAGAAACTCCATGGACACTCTTCTCATTGATAGTGGGTTTAAAATCATGTACTGAGTGCCTGGTAAATCATACACAACACAACTTTTAGGTTAATGGCACGATGACCCCTTACACCGAGTAAAATATCTAGTACCGCAAGGTTTATGGAATCGCTAAGAAATGTATACTAAGAAGCCATGTAATCAATCAAACCAGAAAACAAACAAAACCACAGAAAATAAACAAACAATAAGAAATATTATTTACACATAAGTAAATCGCGGAGTCGGTACCGGCCAAACTTGGAACTCAAATATCAAATATTGAAGAGTTACAAATTAAATCCAAACGACTTCAAAAGTCGCAGGTTACGGAGGGTTAACGAATTTTCAGTTCATTGGAATCTTAGTTTGAAAGCGATGAGCACAAAGATTTTTCTTAAAGAGAAAAGATACTTTAAGAATGAATATTGTTTGTTTAGATGAGTGAAGGTACAAGACTATGAATATAACACTTACTGTGTTTATCATCAGAAGAAGCTTAGAGACAGGAGAAAATTTAATTTCGACCCTATTTTCTGTTGATTTTAAGTAAAATCTACATTACACTCATATCTAGTTAGTCTATTAGTCCTACTTTAAGAAGTCTATAAGTTAATTGAAATACTACAAATCGATTCACAATAATATTATGGACCAAACGTACAGCCTACTTCTTCGAAAACATAAATTACTTGCAAGAAACAGTTCAAAATCAACCACAAACACAAAGCATGCTTTTCCACATAGCAAACAAGACAGCAACTACAAAAGAATTTGAAAAACTTACTCACCACAAACAAATCGTGGAACATTACTCCAAGTTCCTTTACAATTACAGTGAATAATTAAGAAATAAATCAGCCTAAGTACAAAATCGCATGCCCAATTAGTACACTGCATCGTTACGGCTTACACTTTTCTTTTTAACTAGTAGACAATATGGCCATAGTGTAAAAAGATTCAGAAGGATAATTTTAATACCTCCTTATTACCATGTGATTCAATTAGAATAAAATAGGATTGCTAGCTTAATAACTATCATCTACTTAGTCTTTTTCCCAACTATGGTAGGGTCGGCTTCCATTCTAACTGAATGCAGCTGAATGCCAGTATTTTACATGGAGCGACTGCCTATCTGATCTCCACAACCCAGTTAGTACTGGGTAATAAGACAAGGAATCTTATTACCCAGTACGAAGTAAGACTGATTGTCAGACTTTCGGGCCACTGACTACATGTAACGACTTTCAAAGATCCACAATTAACAAAAAATATTCATGTATATTTTACACTCTTATTCGTTTCTCTGCGCTTGACATGATCAATTCGTGAATGCAACCATTTTTATCCGACTGTGCGACAGGAAAGACAGGTATTGCAGTTAGTTACGAATCCAGACATGTGCAGAGCACATTAAATGACAAGATCGACGTTATTCTATGTGCTAGAAGTGGTAAAAGAATAACTAAAATATAGGTGTTACGGTCTTCTTCGTCGTGTGGATGATTTCCTTTTTTTATAATCAAATTAGTTTTTACCAAAACTGTTACGGTGTTACAGTTAAAAATACATATTTTTCTTTCTTTACACACACTACAATATTTGTCAAAAGCATATTCTTTCAGTGGTTTTAGTAAAATATTGATATTTAACCTTAATTTGCTTAACAGAAAACTGCAAAAAGCTTCTAAGACTACACATATATTCGCCTATTACCATGCATTAAGTGAAGTGGTACTTCTGGTACGTATTTAGTACCATAACGAAGCCCTTTATCTTCATTAAAGTGCAGCGGTTAATCTAAAAGGCTTTTACCTGTAGCCGTCAAAGTAGAGAGAATAATAAATATATGTTAGGTTGGTACGAGTCGTCCTCTACGTGTGGGCCTGGCCGATGTTTTAGTGATTATTTTTTAGGGCGTTTATCTTCGTTTGTGTTTAAGCTGTTGGGCTGTTGGTGTGGAAACTGAAGGCGTGTTAATGACTATAGACCGACCGCTTGAATGCCTCCTCCGCCTTGCCCCATCATTAAGCGTCCTCAAAGTATTAACAATATCCCACAGGTTATTTGCTTTTAACTAACCATAATCCACGTAGATATTACGATACTAATTGAACCAACACGTGATCTACCTTCTGAATATTCCATTTATATTGATACCTTCGCGAGGACTCATTAAAGCGGTCGGTCTACAGTAGAATGAACAGACATGGCAGATATTTGCTTGATCACCGCGCTCGGCTGGATTGATAATTCATCATCATCTGATTAGCTTTTTTCCAGAGTTGGGGTCGGTTTCCAGTCTAACCGTGTGCAGCTGAGTACCAGTATTTTACATGAAACGACTGCTTATCTGACCTCTACAACCCAGTTAGTACTGGGTAATACGATGCCTTTGAAATTGAAATCTAACAATTCAAAATGGAGCTTCATCCATGAATTACCATCCTAGAATCCATCGAACTTTACTGCGCCATGCATTACATTTGAAATCTACGCTGTTTTCCCGAACATTCCATTCGCCATACATACATTTAGTTACATTGTAGCAACGTCCACAATATCGGGGGCAAACCAATGGGTATATATCTGTATTTCACTGCCTAAGGCAGGGTCATTCGTCAAATTCATGCTTCACTCGTGTACCAACCTGACTGAGTATGCCTAGTAGCTTTGTGATATATTTCTGGACGGCTAGGGCTGACATATTTTGTATGGCTTTTTATGAATGGAATATGGATGTATGGGATGGTTTGGATGGTTTTGGGTGTAGCTAGTCTGGATTAAGTATAATAATTGTGATCACTGAGGCCGAGATTTATAAACGTTATTCAGTATTCACATGTACTAAGGCTTCGTTATTCTTGCCAAGACGGTAGTGACGGGTTCATGTCAAAGCCAGAGCACGAGCTAAGTAACGTTTATAGATCCCGAATGGTCTTCGTCTTAGAATGATGTGAGACAGAACTTAGAAATTGGTTGTAAGCTGAAATTATGATTAAATTAATGAGGATTTATAATCAAGGAAGTATCTATGATTGAGATATATTCAAACAACTTAAATCGGATGAAAACCTGCTTACTTTCAGTTTAAGGAAGTTTGTTTGAATATTAAACACAACCATACCAAATAATCCGTTCAATTTGTTTCGTAATCAAACATAAAATGTACAGGAAAATGGCTCCTATGTAGATAGCAAACCGTACAACTCCAAACATCAATAAAACTTTAGTTCTAAACGCGAATCAGCAAAATGAACTGGAAATATCCACAAAGTAATATCAGAATTTCCGCTAAACACTCGAAACTATCGGTAGCTGGAGTAACTACACAAGAATCACGATACTCAACAATATTTACGCATGAGAGCCAATTGAAAATTCCTAGCAATTCCCTCGAGCCGGTCCGGGTCGGGCCCGTGGGCCTTACAGGCCTGGCCTTAACGAGTGTCGAGGCCTCTCTGAGGGCATTTTGAGGCCCGTAATTAAGCTAATAGCCCTAATAGAGGTATCGTGAACCACCTGAGATGAGACGTCACTTAATATGTTCTAGTTGTGACGTAGCGCGTTCGGTTCTATTTTTAAAGTGACGTATTTATTTGTGGCCAGTTTTTCACTGAATCGTTTAGGTGGACTTCGGGTTTGAAAATGGAATTTGTTTTTTTTTCGGGTTCAATTGATTTATCGCGCATATTCTCTACACGTGTGTGAAAAATGTTGAAATCAAATTAGTTTGTTGCCGATTTAAAGCAAATGGCTATTCGTTACTCAAAGCGACTCCACTAGTTTCGATCACATTTTCTTCTTTTTTTTTTGTTAATAACTTCTTTAAGTAATCAACAAATTTATTATAGCATAGATATAATCAGTTAATTATGTTCTGGGACATAGGCCTTGTCTTAATGGGAGTTTGTTTTTTTTGTGTGGCGCAGGCCCAGTTCGCGTTTTTTTGTTTCTAGGACATGCCGGCTTCCTTACGACATTTTATTTCGCCATTATGAGAGCAGGGATTTTTACTTTATGTTGTCTGTAATTCTGGCATGTGCTAAATAAACATGTTTTCTTTCTTTCTTTCAGGAGTAGGTAATAAAATATTGATGGTTTTTAAATTGTAAATTGAAATCTAACCAAACCAAGCAAATTGCTAAAACACAAGTTCCTCTTTAAATAAAAAACGCATCAACGAGTTAATAATCACGATAAACTATTAAATTTCAATCCTGAATTAGAGTGAGGGATATTAATTAGTTTAGCCGGCGATTACACAGAATTAATAGGGTAATCCAATATAAATTTAACGATGGACCGAACGGATTCTGTGATACAACCGTGAAAATGGGCTCGGTTTAACTATTGTTTGTTTCTTTCTAATTATTAATTTGTTTATTAGTTAGTAGTAACAGTTAGTTAATAGTAATATGCGCTGCGGCATCTATTTTATCTATTTTCAAATGTCGCAGGACTACGTCGAGGGGGTTTCATTTGGGGCAATTTAGTTTATTTTATGTGTGCCAGTTCTTTTAATTCCATTGAATGACCATTTCATGAAAAAGTCATTCAATTTGATTAAATGAACTTACAGGGTTGTATTGATGATTATAACTTTGTAAAGCCATATTTTCTACAGTCGTGAATCATATTTTAATCAACATGCAACCTGACACTGACCTAAAAAATTACAATCATCAATTTTCATTTAAAGTGCAATTATTTTTAATATTGTCATACGCAAACCCTGCGTAGGGAACTATAGCTGTTTTGACATGGAAAGAAAAACCCAAAAAGGTGGAGGAGGTGGTCTAATTGGTTAAGACATCCGGTGTACTGAATCGGAAGGTCGCAGGTTCAAACCCTGCTCGCACTAGAATTTTTCTTTCCATGTCAAAACAGCTAAGTGCTATGTTAAAAATTGACGTTGTCTGAGCGACAACATGACCTGCTTAGCCTTTTCCCAAATTTATTCGGGTCGCCTTCCAGTCTTACCGGATGCAGCTGTATTTACATGGAGCAACTGCCTATCTGACCTCCACAACCCAGTTAGTACAGGTAATACAGTACTCCTTGGTAAGACTGGTTGTCAGAAATTCGTCCCACCTACCTGTAACGACTGTCAAAGATCTACAAATGACAGCCGCGACAAACGGCTTAACGTGCTTTCCGGTTGCCTGAGCGACAACACAGTTTAAAAAAGAACAGCTCCATTTTACACTTAACACATTTACGAAATACTACCAACACACAACCCGTGAACATCGCTACATGAACAAAATACCTTAACGTACACTGAATAATTTCGTTAAAATGTTCATCATGTTTTCTCAACTAAGTCAAGTTTCGCACCAAAGCCTGTTTTCGTATGCTCTTTAGGTATGACACATTGTATCCCAGCTCATGTCACTCTGGAACTCCCGAGAGCTCCTTCTCAATATTCACGATGCGAAGTCACAAAGAACTCTAAGATAAACACACTGAAAATCCAACCTTACTAGCTTAAAACAAAGTTGGAAGTAGCATACCAGCTGGTGTTGTCTTGTAAATAGTTGAAGGAAACATGTTCAGTACGGATTCTGTCTCCGGTAAGTTCGTGGTCCATTGAGGTTTGATTCGGGGCGATTTAAGAGCTTGTTCTTTACTTGTGTTCGGGAGTAAAACGTTCTTCAAATTGGAGGTAAGTAAGCGGAACTGTGGATTTACACGTGCCGTTGATGACAAGCAATTTATGGCGTTTTGAACCAATTTTATTTAAGGAAATACTTTGTGTAAGACGAAAATCATGAATTGAATAAACTTTATTTAAATTAAGATCTATGAAAGTTGACTGTTTTATAAATAAATAATTTATTTCAGATTCATCTTAATCTATTATAATTGCCTATGCCGTATACATATGTTTAGGTATGGTAGAATAGGTTAATGACTTCTGAAATATGCTTCACTGTATGTTAAAACACACAAGAGCAGACAAGTGACTACCGGTTCAAAACTTTCAACTTATTGATCCTCTTTACACAAAATACCAGTTTTTTACTGAATCCATATGAAAATATATCCGGCACTTATAACATAAACACATTTTTTTTTTGTAATTTTTGTCTGTCTGTCTGTTTGTTTCAGCTAATCTCCGAAAAGACTAGACCGATTTTGACGGGACTTTTACTGGCAGATAGCTGATGTTGGGTCTAACTTAGGCTACTTTTATTTAAGAAAAAATTAATTAAAGTTTCGTGCAAAAAAATTAAAACCTTTGTTATTGTTAGCAAAATCCGATTCAAAAAGGAAAGTAAGTAATATTTTTTATAATAATTTTACGCGAACGAAGGTCGCGGGCAAGAGCTAGTTTAATTATACGAAATCTAAAATTATTTAAAGACTGGCCATTCACTGAAAGCGTAATTTCTCTATGGACGTTGTCTAGGAGACCCCATTAACAGAGAAATTATCAAGAATACACTCGTTTGCAAAATCTTCTGCTATTATTCACTGAATTTTCGGATCTCAAGTCCTACGAATAAAAGGCAAATAGAAGCTGTATGCTTTGAGCAAATGCCATTGAGTATAGTGCGTTGCACCTGTAGATTATAGGAACATTTGAAGATTTAATAAGTATTCGTTAGCATCTTTTAAGAAGTTTTCATAGAAATGCTATTTATAAATACCACCAATACAATCAAATCGAAATCAAACAATATTCAAACAGCAAATAAGAAATATTACCCTTCAAAACCATATCTATCTCCCTCGCACACATTCTCTCTCTTTCTACATTCTCTAATCTACATTCAATAGAGGTGTACTGAAGACTGATGAACGTGCAACCGCCGTGACCGAACGAGTGAACAAGTGAACGAAAGAGCGGGTGAATGGTGTGAATTGAAACAAATTGCGTGAAGCTATGCAAGGGACTTGGAACATTTGTCTGTGTGTCGACGCTTGTAATGCCTCTCATGTAAAAGAGGTTTTTAATGAACGGATTTATTGTAAAGATTCTTTCTTTTTTTTCTCTTGAGATTTTTCTTTTTGGTATGGAGTCGGCGTGATTGATTTATAAATGGGGATGTTTTATTGCTTCTTAAGGATGTTATCAGTAACATTGTGACAACGGTAGAATAATTGACTGTCGTTGTTGGGATGTGATTCTTTGGATACTTAGGCCTGTTTTTACTATGATTAGCGACACTTAAATTAATCCTAATGCTGAAATATCAGGAGACTTACTTGTCAACCTTTTGAGACGGAGTATTTTTATAAGCTTTTATTTACCTTGCCTTGTTAGTTAGTTAATATGTATTGGTCGAATCTTGCATCTGAATTTCAAACCAGTTCCACCCCACCGTTTGAGCAGAAATTTTGCACACACCTTTGGTTCTGGTGACAACACATTTTTATAACAGACACGACTTTGGCCTGCAGCCAGGATCGCCTCCTCACGGAGAACTCCTCAACGGTTAACAGTACGGACACAAAACTTTTTAAACGCGTTTAATGTTGATACATATAAATAATTTTCACCTTTTCATTTTAATAAAAGTGTTTTTTTTTTTTAATTGTGTTTTATTTTCCTCTTAAACTACCTTTAAAATAAGTACACTGCACTGCTGTTTGGCGACAGAAACAAGTATGCAGTACTTAAAACAAAACAGAAGCTTGCTAGGTACAAGCGAGTTCACTGACGGTCTGCCAGTTTTGACCCTTATGCCTTAAGTAATAAGGTAGTTAAACTAGCTAGGTACTAACAGTGTATTGCATAACACTAATAAGAACATCTACGAAATACATCAAAAATAATTTCTATCTCGCTACTAAATAAAAGACTCAAAAAACTTTCCGCCATCTTAGCTTCTTCTATAAATAAACATAATTACACGCCGTATTTGAGTCACATTAATGCAATAACGTAGTCGACTTAATAATTCAAAGCCAGGAGTCAGGTGAAGCGTGGAGCAGAAAAGATGGAAACAGAAGGTCGACTATAGGCACTAGCACTTTTGAATGTCAAAATGACGTAAGCCAGTCCCCCAAAATTCCCACTTTTTGACAACCAGTCTCACCAAGTGGTATCGCATTACTCACTGGGTCAACTGGGTTATGGAGGTCAGCTGCATCCGGTAAGACTGGAAGCCGACCACAACATAGTTGGGAAAAGGCTAGGCAGATGATGTAGCTGCGGAGGCGAAGTGGCGCCACAATCTCCGCAGCAACTGTCATCTCCGAAGTCAGTCCCTTTCTAGCCATAGCGTCTATCACATAAGCCATCGATCGTCTTTGATCTTCACATACTCATAGAGCCGTTCACATTCACACTCAAATGCCTTCGTGACATGCAGACAAACAAACAAACATACACGCAAACTATATGAAATGAAGACCAGAGAGAGAGGACATCATCTTCCTGCCCCTGTCCTATGCTACTTGGGGTCGGCGCAACACGTTTTCTTCCATTCTCCCCTGTCAGACGTCACGGCTTCATTTACTCCTTTCTCTTTCATATCAGTCTTTAAACAATCCATTTATCCGTGCAGTCACTGTATAAGGATGAATATTGTAATTGGGCGTGGATGGCCAATTCCGAAATTATGAGTAATATCCCAAAAATGCTCATAGATGTCTCGGGCCCGATTTTGATGACAACTAAAACTGCATCATTGGATGTTTGACAAATCTATATTCCTAGCCAGGCATATAACCCGTTGATTTTGAAAAGAAAAAACACATAGCGTAATATTAGACGATTCGATAGTATCGCTAATAAGGATCAAATTCTGGGAAGAAATGATAACCGGCATGGTGGGTACGTGTTCACACGTTTTCACACCTTGTATAGTGTTGATCTTCTGTACCTATCTGTTCTATGGCAGAGTTTCAGTAAGAGGGTAAATAAACATTGAGATAGTGTTCGCGTCTCTATATCGGATATACGAATGTTATGAATTATTTAGTGTGTGTGTGTGTACTGCATCTCCCGTTTGGAGTTTCTGAACGCTGTGTTTATTTTAGATTTTATATTATGATTTTTTTATCTCGCTTACGTCTACGCTCAACTTTTTCTTAGGATACAAAAACATTACCTACCTAAAGCCTTAGCTAACATGTACCTGAACTCAATTGTGGTTATTTTCTAGGAAAACTCTATTGTTACATTATTATTCGATAGATTTTCTAAGTTATCTCAATCAAGGGAATTTCAAGTCATCAAACTAAATTATAAGTTGTATTTTTTGTAACATGTAGTAGCGTAGGTAATTGTGTCCATAAAAGTTTGCCATACTAATTAATACCTGTTATTCGCAGTCCGAATCGCTCGAAAATTAATTAAATATTCAGATTTGCTTAACCACGCGTGCGATGTTATATCCTGTCAGTAATTATTAGGCGTCTCCCTCGATATCAATTAACAATATCTGCAAATAATTTTAACGATTACGCGCCGAATTTACGTTAATAGCGGTAGTGGATACCGATCAAATATTGACTGAACCATCGATATCCGACCGCTACAAACAATATCCCAGTATACAAACACCCATAGCGGGATGTTGTGAAAAATAGTATCTGAACTTATTTATTCAGTGGCCATAAATCAGATCGGCACGTGCACTCGGCGTGGCCTCCAAATACAGAGTGACGTTAAACGGGTGGCGGGTAGAGGGGGGAGAAGTGGAGTGGGAAGGAAAGAAACAACCCAAAAACTTACTTTTTACGCCTAGACATAACGCCGCTTGGGTGAAAAGTTACGTGAAAGCTAAGAAAGATGACTCCTGCGTATAATATAAACTACACATGATATATTGTTTGTGTGTATGCAGAGACAATTTTCCGGGTTATTTATTGGAATGATGCCGTGTACAGGGACCTTTTGTGCGGCATCTGCAGCTTTATAGGCACTACCCCCGCGGGGTTCTCAATATCAATAACAGAAGCAAACGATGTAAAAGTTGGACGTTGGTCAGTTGAAACTTTGTTACGGCCGGGGTCCGCAGTTTGTCAATAAAAGTTTGAAAGTAATTTTACCTTGGGACTATCTTGTATCTTTTTATAAACAGAAGCCAGAGGAGAGTTTTATTACTTTGACATTTGAGAGTAAAAAACGTCCAGATGAGACATTAGCAATCTGTTTGTTATTACATCAAAAGTGCCTTAGAAGTGGGCTCAGTGATACGGAAACTCTCGGATGGATCGCGAGCGAGAACTTCGCCAACTAACGATAACAAACACCCTCACAAATCCACTATAAAACCGCTGGAATTGGTTGAAAAATATGCTACCGCATAAGCCTGAGCTCGGCAACAAAGTAAATCGAGAATTTAACGCGGCCACCACGGGATTAGTCGATGAAAAGTTTCGCGGGGGCCTGCGGTAAAGTTTTCATCTCTTGTTGATGTTGAAAATAAAAAAAATACTGAACTAGAATCCAGGGGTGCACTGGTAAGGGATGGGGGATTAGCAGATAGAGCCGGAGGACGTGCCGCAGTGAATAATCGAGGTCGGGCCCGACGATTAAAACTAATACTTTCTGAAGACGGCAATGTATCGTCGGCGAGCGCGAGCAACTTATGAGCTTGTAATGTTTGTGAGGACTTTGTTTTAAAACAGGATAAGCTTGTTAACATCGATGATTCCAAACAAGAAGTAGGAAACAAAACATTAATTGAGCAAGAAGGCATCAAACCAAACGAAATCAAAATGAACACAAATTAAACAATAGGAAGCTTAAACGAAAATGAAAACATACTTGTTAAAATTTCAATATTCAACTATCAAGTACCCGTCAAGCAATCCGAGTGGAATGAAGACAAGACTTTAACAATCGCTGAAGAACTTTACAAAAGAACAGACATCGGAGTAGCTGTCATCGTTAAACACGATAGCATCGGATAATGACTGCCAGTCCTCGGAACAGTTCAACAATACGTTGTCGGGTATTTAAGCTCAACGGAGGCGAAAACAAACTGAGCACGATATGCAAATGTTATCCAGTATCCACGATACGGTGGGTGCAGATATAGTTTTTGTTGGTCCAACAATGCCAGCTTTTCGCAAAATAATGAATTTCCAGACCGTGACAGTGGAATGGAACAATTATGAGGCTCGTTTGATGCTTGCTAGACCATTTTTTATGTAAAATGATAACGAAGGGAAAATGCTGTTTTTTATTTCATTTGAAATCGACAGTTGTCGGTCGGACGTTGATAGAAGTTCATATTTTACTTTCAAAATACACATATTTTGAAAGTAAAATATGAACTTCTATCAACGTTCAAATAATCAAAACACTGTTTGTATTGGTCATACTTGTCATTACCAATACAAATAAATTCTTATTTATATTGCAGGCAACATTTATAGTAAAAAAAAAGGAAACGCTTTTTCAATATTTCACAATTACTGTTGAAGCACTCTCACAGTGCAATGAACAATTCACTATCTACTCGTACATCCACACTTAATTTCCTTCTTTCATTTAATTCTCCAATTAATACTTCTCAACTGTTACAATATTAAACTTCCTCTATCTTCATAGAATTTCCGACCTTAATACATGAGTAATACAGTGCTATAGATAAGCAGATGGTATAGGACAGTAAGTTAGCAGGACTTCCTCGGTGGGTCTGGAAGAAAATTTGATTTATTCTTGGCAGTGTGTCAAGTGGCATATTCGGTTCGCGAATGCGGAATATTGGACCGATGATAAAGCTTTATTTGGCGTATATTGAGCGTGCCACGGTTCTCTCTTCATCTTATAGATTGTGAGAAAATAGACCTCTGTATTAGTTATAAATATATTTGTGCCGGATTTATGAAAAATGATTATAGCTTGGAACTATTGAAGCTACTGGAAAATTCCACATTCATGAATTCTATGTTTGACCGTGACCTATTTCATTAATGTTATACATTTCATTAAAACCAAACATAAACAACGCACTAGCTGGCTTGACGTAATATTCAATTCCACACATATTTACCACAAAGGCGGTCATTAGACTAATATACTTCGTTCCACAAACGAAAGTAAACCCAGAAAGCGTTAAAAATAAAGTACAAATTCATATAATCCAACTTACACGTTCCCGCCATAAAAAGTCCAATAAAACAAAATTAAACCGTGTTGTAATTCGCTATAACCATTTTTTGCGGTTGTACAATATCCCCAGTGGGAATCAGAGAAGACTGTTCCCACTGTAGTTAATTAAAAGATGTGAGATACTGCTGGTACACATCGCATTCAAATTAGAAAAAGATTTATTCAACTAGACCTAGTGTTTGCAGAGAACTAAAAGTAAAGGTAAGGTCTATAGAACAAATGAAAATATATAATAAAGAATGAAACTAGTAATCTGAAGATGGACGACTGTGTTCAAACATTTCTTGGTAAGATACTGGTTTATTTTTTTTTGTTAGGTAGACAGCTACCCCAAGGAAAAAAATCTGTCTTGAACAGACAATTCTAAAAGTGGTGTAGAAAAAATACTGTTGATGAAGAATTATAAAATAGAAAAAATAATAACGCTTGCCGCTATTTGAGAAAACGATGTAATAAATAATTAAATTCGTTTAAGTACAATCTAAGCCTTGATGATCCAAAAAATGCAAACACACAAACCTAACATAGCATCACGCCTGTTAGCATCGAAGGGTTAAGCGGCACATTTGATTAGTTATGTTTAAATCCCATGTTATAGAAGGCGAGCGTAATGCACACACAATAACTAATGTTAGATTTACACCATAAACAATTTTTTCTTATGTAATGGAAAATTGCTTAATATCAAGAGATGCAAAGAAACACGAAGTAAAGACGCCCCAAAACAAAAACAAAACACAAACGCATAAACAAAAACTAATAATAAAACTACACCACATACCCATATTCTTGACGTACGTCATGTTATATAAAAGGCTCATGACAGTATCATAAGTGAAGCTCTCTATGGGGAATGAGGCGGTACGGTAAGCGTCCTACGAAGAAGTTATGAATTCAGGAGTGGCGTGAAAAATGGCGGAATCCTGCGGCTTTCAATCTCTTATGACTTTTATGCTAACTTTGTGTGATATTACGTGGTGGGTTAATTATTTGTGGAGGAAGAATGGAGACTATTCATTATATTTAGCTTGAAGTTTCGGTGTCGTTACGGGAATTTTTAATGCATCTGTGGCACAGATAGATAGAAGACTTAACAATTTGTATGCAACAATAACAGCTACTTCTATTGCTTCAGAGTATAACCTAAAAGAATCAACAAGCATGCTAGGATCTAACAGAAGTTGAACTTTAAGCTGTCACAAATAATGATTGTTTTAATAATCAGCCATAGACAAAGGAGCATTCTATAACCGTTAACGATGAAGAAAGTCAGAAAAGTATTAAACATCTACACTAAAGCATAGTCGCTGAAGAAATACGAAACACTAGTAAAGCCATTGCCTCTAGTCTTGGCCCTCAAATTAGATTTAAAGACATGAAACCGATTTTGTCAATAAATTCCATTTATAAACACCGTCTCTAGAGTCATATAACTTTTATAGACAAAGAAAAGAAAACATCAAAAGCTAATAGAGTCATTGGAAATATTACAAGCAATCCAGACTGTCCTCCAAAAGGTACATTACCATTAAAGGATACTTTCACACAAACATCAAAAACTTATTCCGAAAACATTTTATACACTCGGAGCTTATGCAAAACACCTATAAATGTTAAATATATTACTCGAGAGCAAACGTTGGAAGGCTAAACGTTCTTTCTAATGTATTCGGAAAAGTTATTTTATGAACTGCCTATAAAAATATAACGGGCAAGTCGTAAATGTTAAATTTTCTGATCCCCGGACCCCCCCTATCGATGTAAATCGTATAAGGGCCTATTCAGGAAGCGAGCCCACGGTTTGAGCTTAGTTTAATTTTGTGGAACCGTTTTCTGGAACATTACCCCGGCCATGACGGCTACAGCAATGAGTTTTAAATTACTGCATAATACGAAACGTTTAAGTTGTTACTTTATTTAGGCTGCTTATCATAATCTTTTTAAGTGTCCTCGAAACAAAAGGATTAAAAGGGGTCCCGAAATTTAAATTTCTATTCACAATTGAAAGACCGTTCACGAATGAAAAGTTCAGATTCTTTAGAAAGATTATGCTTTCTGTTCATAAAAACAATAAGTCGGCCTTCCGAATTTATAAAAGGGCGAAGCATTTTCTTGAATAAACATCCCTGAATAAAGTTGGCAAGAATTGACAACTGCCGTATAAATCGGTGTTTCCAGGGCCGCGAGTGGCCATCTATACTGGGAAGAAATAAAAAGGAAAAATTTTATGATGGGCTCAATAGTAGAAGAGATTTTATGTGCCTCTTGCGGGCCAGTTCGAACCGTTTCCAACCAACGATATGAACAGATTCGTTGCTCTGCAAACAGTCGTAAATCCCGAACATTGCTCTGATCCGCACACTATTGTTTAATAAAAAATACAAACGAAATACGGCATTGTTTGCGGTGGACGTAATTTATTTCAATGAAGTGGTATTATGTGATGTTAACGTGTTTTATATGTGTTCAAATCTGGCAGGTTTATTTGTTCTAAGGTAATTGCTGCATTCAACATTACGAAGCTCTTTGTTGTTTGTTGCCAGGAACACCCCATTGTGTTCGATTTTACTTCCAGACTTATCGATACTTATCCCGAATTTAAGGTTAATGTTGTCAAAACAATTTACGAACTCCGACCTTCGTTGAGGTTGACCAGATTTACGAAAAGGGACAATAGCGTCAAAGCTTAAACGTTTTTATACAAAAGCGTTTTCGAACTGAATTATTGTTAAAATGAGCTCACATAACGTCAATTCGTGTCACTCTGGGCTTTACAAAACAAAGATGCGAATTAATGGCTCTCATTCGGAAAGGTCTATTGTGAAAGCCTGTCCCACGGGTGTACCCTTCCATTTCGTAGAATTGGACGAACAGCGAAGCCAATCCAACGTGATCCTTGGCGGTCCCCCGCAAATCATATTGATGAACGCTAACGACGGTACGGAGTAAGACGTTTCGGAGACCTTTATTTATTGGATGTGTAGCAACAAACGGAATTGATACGTGGCCCGTTTATTAGATTCGTCGCTTTCTTTCTTTACCTTTGACTGCGAGGTTACCATTGTCTTTTGAGGAGGCCGCTCGGTTTGACGCGCACTTACTGTTTCGAGAAATTGGGAATGGGGGATCTGATAATCGAATATCGTATTATTTCGACTGAGATCCACGCGCAAACTTATTGCGCGTAAATCATAAAAGAAAGAAAAAAGATTTCTCTATTGTGCAGGATACGATGTGACGGATTAGATGCGAAAAATAAAGGAAGAATTGGGAACACAAAGGGAGTAAGCAACGAATGCTTTTCATACTAATGCTGTTAGGTCGTAAAACAAAAATGTGATAACATAAAAATGGAATGAAGTCAACTTACGAATGCGACAAAAACACCCGTTTGACATATTTCAACAGTGGTTTTTATGATTTCACATAAAATATTACAATCGGTCGTAAAACGTTAAAATTTTGTTCGATACGTGTATTAGTTCGCTTAGGTATTCGCAAGTTTAGATTGCTATCGATTGCTGCCATTGTTTATAACATTTTATTTTTTTACTGCATGAAATATTGCTGTTACAAACGACACGTCATAAACCGAACAATCCCATTTTAATGTTTTTACCTACCGAATGGATACTAGGTCTAACCTATGTTCATCTACTGGAGTAACCCAAATGTTCGTTTACCTGCACCCTAAAAATTATGTTTTAACTCATTATTAACATTTTTCCTTACGAAATATTATCTCAATACGCTTATAAAGACACAAGTTAAAGTCCCACGTTGGGCGCCAATTATAACATCTTCAGTAAACAGTTCTATAAATACCTATTAATGCAAATTTACTTATGTTATAACAAATTAAACAAGGCTCTATTTGCAGTGAGGGAGCCATTGATGTATATCGTGTTATGCAAGGATATATTATGTTTGCGCATCGGACGTATAATCCGTATGTACCTAGATACAATGTTTGAGCGCAACAAAGTAAACCGCAATATGCACGACCACTATTCATTAGGATAATTGGCAGTCAAACGCATGCATTAACTGACACATATAAGAAGATTATATTTGTGTTGTAGCTGACGTATTTCCGATACTGGTTAGACTACAAAACTGGAATTAATACTAGTCTGTTGCTAAGTCTGTTGCTACCTACGCTATAGGCAAGTTTTGTTTTCGCCTGTTTTTTCTAAGCATCCAGCCATCCAGCCAGCCATTATATCATCATTTGTTTGGCCTTTTATCTACTATTTTGGGGTCAGTTTCTAGACTTACTTGATACAATTGAATACTAGTATTTTACAAGGGCTAAATGCCTATCTGGCCTATCCATATCCCACTTTACAGGGTAACTTTTGGTCCCCCATTTTTTTTCAAACCAAGATTTATTCATAACAAAGTTCCCCATCATAAAATTTTAAACGAAACTGTAGGTTAACAAACCTCAATGGTTTTCAAAATGAAAAAATGTTTCCAATACTTTAATAAAATGGGAGCCCAAAATATTCTTTTGAATTCGCGAAATAATAAACAAACGTTTCTTCTGATATCAAAAGATGAAGCACACGGCTTCTATAGCCCCAAGTCATTCAAAACTTCGCAGAAGTTGTCGACTTTTCAAACTTTCTAAAATTTTTTCTTAACAATTTTGACAGATATCTTTCCCTTTGGGAAAAGTACGGAGGAAAATCTAATTCAATAAAGGCGAAAAATTACAAAGAACATACATAATAGGTAGGTAGCTGAACTTTACAATTTCTTGGAATTTTACTTTGTTTAAATACGTACCGGGATCGTTGGTTTGGTTGAGTAAATAGAATTTATTGATTTCCTAGCGTTCTTAAATATTCTTTGTCCATTTGAAATATGTGGAAATAAATGGGATAAAATCTTTTTAGACTTTGTCCCTTCTATGACCCCCATTTCGTATGTGTCTCAATAAAACGAAGACCCAAGAAGTTACACGACGAAATTGAAACAACATTTTCTAAAGCCTCTCAAATACGTTCAGAATATTTATACGAGTATATACGAACTCTATCTTTGATACTGCTATCACTCATTAAGCATACAAACAAAATTCAGTGCCTCTGGGAACTCCCAAAACCTTTTAACTTCTAATGGATGATCTCTCAAAAACAAAAAAGGAAGTCAGATGGATATACCCAATAGGTACCGTTAGATCTAATGGATCCAAAGAGAAACGCCCCAGGGTATGTCTTACATCTAACGCAAATTGATTGGATTGGTGACCCAAGGACTATTGTTGATATTTTCGAGATTGAGGACTTAGTGATTTGGTCCTATTGTGCTAGAGGTATCGAAAAACATGCATGTTTTTTTTTTAATTGCGGAAGAAGAATTTTCCCTAAATCAGTAAATAAGGTAGCTTCTGAAGGAGTTTTGAGTTTTAAACTTGTTAAGGAGTCTGTTGTAAGTTCAAAGAGATTTTCGGAGAAGCATTGTATTCAAGAAGCGCTTAACATTTTTAAAGCAAATGATGTATGAAAATACTCATAGTAAAACAATTTTATTCACATTAAAAACAGCGTTATCCTTTACCATCATACATAACACAAAGCATCAAAACCCGCTTTAATTAAAACACCCACAAAAGAAAAAAAATACTAAAAATTAATTTCCCCATTCGGAGGGTAGGCAGAAAAACAAAACACACACACATTATACGTGGCCTCCTTGAATACAACTACACAGTCATAACTCACGCGGACGAATGTCGAGTGAATAAAAAAAACACTTTTACACTTTTGTACTCGTGTGTACATGCAGGACTTTTTTCCTTGACTGTACTTAATCACTGAGAGTTCATGGAAATTTTTGTTTGGCTAGTACTGCGAATGAGTGTTCTGCGAAACGACCATGTAATGTCGGTTCCGTATTAATTTATTGGTGAGGTTATGCGTTGTTGATAATTAAAAATACTGTTTGTAAAGGGTTGCTTGGTATGGGCGTGTGATGCGGAGGAATGAGGAAAATGTTGAGTATGAATGTGGATGGATATAAGAGTAGAGGACGACCAAAGAAAGGATGGATGGACTGGGTGAAGGATGATATGGCAAGAAAGGAGGTGTCTGATGAGTTGACGAGTAATAGAGAAGTATGGAAGTTGAAGACATGCTGTGCCAAATCCAAATAAATTGGGATAAGCTCATTTACAGATTGGCCACTGCAGTACCTGTCCAGGAGGAAGGTGTTCTGCTGGATTGATGAAGTGAGGAGCAGCAATTCCCATGTTCAAAACTAATCTGATATTACGTCGAACTTTACATGTAAACATAACACAAACCAAAACAAATGATTTAGTATTCCAAACATTTCCTATTCATTCTAAATATAACTTTGTAATTTTAACTATACAGGTACAAAATCAATTTATTTTCTTCCATAGAAATTGATATTATACATACCTTTCCGTAAATGAATTCGCCAAAACGCGCTGCGATGATTAAATTTACATTAACCTTAAAATTAACAAAGTAACGGGCAAAGTAAATTGAAAGTAATCTCTAATTTTACCACCGCGAATTTTACCGGCTGGGTAATATTTATGAAACGTTGAGGTAAAAATCAACATCACGCTATATCAATTACGGTGTACCTACGTATAATGTTTATATGTGGTTAAAATGTAAAGGGTTGAGAGAGGTCCCATTGCGAAATAAACTATTATTTTGATGCATTTAGTATTACATAACGCCTGTGAAACGGTTAGGCAGAGGTATATTTATAGAAATATACCTCTGCCTAATCGTTTCACAGGCGTGACAACCACATTTCGCTAGTTAAATTTAAGTACCGTGTCATATGGGGGAACTTGATGGAAAACCCAATAACACTGCCAAGTATCGAACCCTAGATCTTCTTTATCTTGTGGTTAGTGCCTAACCTGTTGTCATAGTTTTTATGCCACCCATGGGCTTATAACTTGGCTTTACAAGCCGTCAAGTATCTCTCGGGCGTTTCCTCACGATGTTTTCCTTCACCGAATTATGTGATAATATAGTTAAAATCCAGATGAGGTCTTGGGTTCAATAGTAGAACTTGCGACTAAAGTTCAACGAGGCTGTCTTAATCATAAAAAATGTAAATAGTTTAAAAAATCACGCTATAAGAGGAACAATTTTCAAACAGCTGTCAAAAAAAGAACACCGAAATACGAGTATTCAACCTTTCATTCAAATAAAAGCTTGTCTATGTTATAGTCTAGTTTAGTCTATGGCTCATACATAAGTAGCTACATTGACATTGTACAGCCATTCGTAGTTTGCTGGTAGTGTAAACAGTGTATGTTATGCGGGTGGAGCACGTGTCTCGGAACCCAGATACACGGACGTTTTGTTACACTTGCTATGTGGTGTTGAGACAGTTGTACGATATTGGTAGTGTATCGCTTGTGGGTTGGTAAGAGAAATTGTTAGTCTGGCTTTTTATTGAACGCTTTGGCCCAGATTATGTTACAACAAATTGTCATGTTAATTGCGTGTAAAACATAGTATGGGCAATGGGCATGTGATGCGGAAGAATGAGAATGAGGAAAGTTTTCAGTATAAATGTGGTATAAGAGTAGAAAAAAGACCAAAGAAACGATGCAAGGACTGTGTGAAGGTGATACGGCAAGAAAGAAGGTGTCTGATGAGTAACAAATAATAGAGAAGTATGGAAGAAGAAGACATGCTGCGCCGACCCCAAATGAATTGGGATAAAGGCAGGAGAATGATGAGTATTTAAAACATAAATAGTCGCGATGGATGAAAGAAAAAAGTGGCCACAGGAGGACTGTGCCCAGGAGTGGGTTAGAGTGGGCTAATACAAATTTTAATCATCATCATTTCAACCAGGAATTACCCTATCCAGTGCTGGGTACAGCAACAGAAGATGGGGAGGCTCCATTTCTGCTGTCTTCCCGGTGACAAAAACATTAGGAGGCAACGGTTAAAAAGTTGTTAGCTAAAACAATCTGTAAGCCTTCGCTCGGCTCGTTCATTCCTCGCTCCGCTAACAACATAACCACCACCTCAATTCGACGCAAAAGGCATAAAACTTGATGGCAAGGGTACGAATTAAAATGAATTGATTGAAATAAAACACCGCCCAACAGTCGTTGACTGGAGTGAATTAATGTGTATGAAATATCAAGAATTATTGCTACTGAAACTTGGGGAGTTTCGGAAACACTCGGCAACACTCGGCAACGATCGGAAATTATCGTTCGTGAATATATTTTGTGAGGTACGTGTGATTTTCATGTAGTTTTTATTGTATAAGTTGTTCGAATGAACGGGGAAATGTTTGATTTGTGTGTGCTTAAGTTTCGGCTTTGTTTATACCAACTTTAAAATTATGAAGGCATGTATTTACTTTTGAAACAAACGTGTGAAATTGAGAGACTTTACACGCATTTCGCAAAAGCGTTTTTAGCGAAATTCATACTGATTCAGTCGTACGCTTAGGTCAAACGTTTTCATTCTACATAATGGTGTCTTACCGTAGACTGAAAGAACAGCAGTTACCATGTGCTTTACTTATACTTGGCAGAAATTATAATGTTTCCGCTTAAAACCATATACTTATAATTAAATAATCTTACTCCATTCATTTCATTTTTACACTTATCCCAATAAGTTCATTCCATAACATGCCAATTCAAATTAACTGACCAGGTCATTGCTTGAATTATTAACATTGTTTAAAGTTGATTTGTTGGTTAGATATTAAGTATAGTAGTAGCTTTTGTGATAGGCTGGTAAGGTTTCTAGTTTTACTTTTTTTTTAAACTTTGCCTAGGAGTTATTGCTGTATCGTGGGTGTGTTTGCAAACAATTAAACTCTACGCAAACAGTCAGAACCGGAACTACTATCTGTAGACCATATAAATATTTGAACCGTGCGGGAATCGAACCCGCTACACGCAGCGCAGCAGTCAATCGCTCAGCCGCTGCGCCAACCGTGCCGTCAAAGTTATCGTTATTTTACGATACATAGTCTTATGTTTTCTTCAATATTCCTAAGGGCCTAGACAAATGACATTCTATCACCGACAATTATCGAAGATGGGAAAGTTAAAATTGTGTTACATTGACATAATGTAACGCAAAGTTTACTTATGTCAATCTTGCTGAATATCGTTGAAATACGAAACGCTATCGCTAGACCCTCTGACCCCGTATAGACAACGAACAGAAAAGGTTTATGCTGAAAGCGCATCAAAATCCAACAAGCAATTCAGGAATGGATTTAAAAAAGAATGCTCAAAAAAGTTCCCATATTCAGAAACACAGATGATCTCCACTAAAACTTATCTTACAGTTAAAATTACACACAAAATCTCTCAGAAACAAAAGCCAGTGTAATACTTGTAACATCGAAAGTCTGCGGAGTAACTTCGCCAGCCATTCTGGCCACCATTCCGTTTATGGCCAGTCGTAATGACCATGGCCACTACGAGAGAAAAAGTACGTACAGACTTGAAATGTATCGTAATGGCGGGATTGTTTCATTAAAAACGTTATTGGACTTCGGAGTCGGGTATTTTTTTTGCTATTAACCCCTTTTGGTCGGTGATTATGTTTTTGATGGGGGAGTTATGGAGACGTGTTTATATGGCTTAATAAGATAGGTAGGGTTTTATTTGTGAATTGAATGTGTTTGTTTAGTCTTGTGGTAAAGTTATTGGGAGTGAAGATGGGGCGTATTAATGGCTGTTTTTTGGATGTTCGAAAAGTTTTCGTCTTGCAGTTTTACCACGAATAATATTATTGATGAAAGTTACATGGATTTGCAAAAAGAAAAAGAAGGTGCCCATGTTTGACACTGATCACAATTCACAACAAATTAGGTACGTAAGCATATTCTAACTAAACGAAAGTAAAATGCCAATCTAGCAACAAAACGTCTGCGCAAACGTCCCAATGCAGCACTTTAAACAACAAACGTATCCGAAACAAAACAAGCAAGATGGCGATATCCGCGATCCCAGCACCGCACTAGCTGGCGTATTGACCGCCGTTCGATTTTATTACCAACCATAAAGGACTCAGATATCCGAAAAGAAAAAATCAAAGTATCAAAAAGCTGAGATAGTAAAACATATGTTAATTTAATTGACCACAAGAGAGAATTCGAGTAAAAAATTAACATGGCATCGCCATTTTTGTAATCGCTATTTTTTGGTTCGGGGAACTTACGTTTATTTGCCGATTTCGAAGCGTTGAACAGGGGATCTGCTATAAGCCCATTTGTCCTTATCAGAGCCCATCGACAGCTGTTATGGTAATAAGAAATTAAACCGAAGATTGCCGAAGATTGCCGAAAAGGTGCGAGGTTACGTGGGAAAAAATCATTGAATTAATTTATGAATTGTGTCAGGTTGCATTCTGCGTTGTCTGTGTGAAATACGAGTATGTTGTTGAATATTATTATTCGCATGTTAAAGAAGATAAAGATCTTGAACTCTTGACGTTAATGAAAATTGAGCCTTATTTTGATAATAATACTAATATTTCATTAATTAAAATAAAATAAAAAACAATCAGTATTAATAACATGTTTTTGTGGCACTATCACTAAACGATATATTTAGTCATTTAAAATATAGTGAAAATCACAGTACTGTTATCAATACCTACCTAAATATTAAGTCCGGATATTTACCAGCATAGCCGTTATTTTGTACGTCCCATGTAATTGTCCGATTTAATGTTCGAACGATCGAAATGGACGGCATTAGGGCTGACGCCATTTTATACTTGGGAAAGATTGGCGCGAAAATTAAAATATTATTCAGTTACATTTTAGAAGTGAGAAAGAGTGAATATGGTTTGAATTTACGATTAAGTGTCTTGCATTATCATAATCTGCCTAGCCTTTTCCAGTATTTTACATAAGACTGCCTAACTGACCTCCACAACCCACTTTATTTTATTTATTTTATTTATTTATTTGCATCAGACACAACGATCCATAATTTAGTTAGTAAGTACACTTAAAAATAATGTTAGTTTTAAATTACATAATCAAAGACAAATACACACCACACAATAATGTTTATAACTAAGTAGTACACAAAATAAAATTACAATCATTTTCATTTCATTTAGTACTTTAGTACTGGGCAATACGATATCCCTTGGTAAGACTGGTAGTCAGAATTTCGGACCACTGACTACCTGTAACGACTGTCATAGATCTACAAAGGACAGCCGGGTCCTACGGCTTTACGTGGTTTTCGAGCAACGGGGAAAACTCGGTATATAATGGGTGGTCACCCATCCACGGGCCAACTTAGGCAAGCGCAGTTTAACCTTTAGATCGACCCGACCGGCTGTTATTAATTTGTCACGAGCTCCTCGGGTATCTTACAATTCACTTTAAAAGGAGGTTTGCGTTGCAATTTGTATCAATCTATTTTAAAATGGGAACAATTCCGAAAAAGTACCTACTTTTTTTTTTTAAAGTCCTATGAATAAATTCATAGGACTTTAAAAAAAAAAAAGTAGGTACTTTACTTTACTACTCAAACAATTTTGGAATTTCAAATTACCTCGTTTATTTCCAATCAAGTTTCTTAATAATATGCAAAGAAGTAACAGTCACTTAAGTAGAATTTTAATCAACTAAGTCCATTCAAAACAGATTGAATACTAAGTGATAGTGTTTTAAGACTTAATTTTGAACTAAGTAAACCAATCTGTATGTTGATTCAGGAATTAGATTGAAACTTAAAGCGAATTGTTATCCCAGCTGCTGAATGTCCTAAACAATTAGTAGAAAACAGATAAGTGACCTTCAGAAATAATTGACCTTGACCTTAATGTGACCTTGGGGGTTTTCAAGGTCATATTTGATTGAGGATAGTTTATAGAGCCAATGACTTTAATTGACACTGTAATAGTAGCTTTTACGGTAAAAGCGTTTCTTGGTTTTTAAACGAAGTGGTTTTTACTAAATGATTTTAATTATTGATTCGTATATGTATGTGGTGCGTCTTGTGGGTTTTTTATTTAATTAATACTAGGCGTACAAACGTACAAAGGTGGAATAAATACCATACTACTTACATAGACGTAATACTATAGTGGTAGATTTTTTACTATATTTTATGTTGGAATTAAAAGACTGCAACGGTTGAAGGAACATAATATCACGCCTGAAATCTCAGAAGGGTTTACAGAGGTGTACTTAATAGTACAGGGTACATTTCGCCAGTTATTTTTGAGATAGGGGGCGAGCCTATTGTCATCAACTGGACACAAATCCAGACTCCGTGGCTGCTACTGAGAAAATCCTAATGGAAAGACCCGGAAATCGAACCCAGGTTGCTAGAAGAAAACTGATAAATAGAACGGCTATTATTTAAAACAAAAAAATACTCTGAGTATTATTAAAAAAACAATATTACCTACTGATTGACAAACGTGTGGTTGAAAAAATGCATTAAACTATCAGACTGACACAAACCGGCGTGAAATGTTGAAACAAAACAAAATATCAACCATCCAACACGTACACAAATACACAGTTTAATTTAATTCTAAAGTTTAATATTCCGTTTGAAACCATTACAATATTTACACAACAACTTTACAAAATCGAGAGGACTCGATAAAAGATAAACAGAATGGCCTATTTAAACAGACCGTTACAGTTAAACTGATAGTAATCGCTATGTAACATAAAAATATACTGCCCAGTTGGACAAAACTCTAGAACTAAATTACACTGGATACGCCATCAAACTATATGTATAAAGGAGCATGCCCGATCGGTACGATCAGAAATACGCGATTAAATTGTCTGCCGTTTTTTAGTTTATTCATTTTGTTTATATTTTCACCTGGTGTCCGGACACCGCTAGGTGGGGTCGCGCCTGACAAAGGAAAAGATGGCAGGACGCCTTGGATAGCTTCGTCGCGAATTGGTGAGAAGAAGCACACCATCGAGTGAAGTGGAGGCAATGGTCCTAGGCCTTTGCCCAGGAGTGAGACAATAGGTGCTAAATAACAAATATAAAAAAACACCATTGCTCTCAAAATGGTGAAGGACAACATGGTAAAGGAAACCGGCATGTCCTAGAAACAAAGATTCGAAGTCATGTGACATCTACCAACCGGCACTGGGCCGGTCTGGTGAATTGAAGCCGTCTCTCATAGAGTGGCGGCCTGTGACCCAGAAATGGGAACATTATACATTTCTTAAAAGGCCAATTATGCTATGCTATAACTTAATTACACTATATGCCATATGATTATCAAACTATAAAGGAGCACGCTCGATCGGCACGTGTTTGAGCTCTGCTCAAATTAAATTGTCTGGCGTTTTTAATTTTTAGTTTATTTATGGTGTTGAATGAATGGTGCAGTAGATAATTTGATTATTGTCATACAGATTGATTTGAGTGACACAAACGAGGCGCTTCAAAGTCGATTTTTTTCGTACTCTTCCATCAATATGAAACGGAATCGAAATTTGTTTTACCTACTGTTTGCATGGTTGAACTACATAGTTAACAGTAGTTACCGATGTGTGCGTGACTTAACCGGGTCTCTAATCATAGTACGTATAACACAAAAATAACATAAAATAACGATAACACAAACCCTAACTACAAAACTGAACGGTTCCAACAAAGGCCTGATATTATGCATTCGAGTCACGTTCCACTAATCTGCGATTGTTACAGATTATTAAACAACCGTTGCCCATTTGGTACGGTGGAAAGTAACAAAGCTTCTAGAAAACCCGACTTGGATAGGGAACAATTAAATGAGTTGGAATACGCGTTAGGGATAGTGTATGCTCAGTATTAACGCAGCTTTGGAAAGCGAAACAGTGTTCACCTGTTTCATTTTTTTTTAAGTAATTTAAAAATCGAACGCAGTGTAAATGCCCTTTAATTGGTGCTGTTCTTTTTTATAAAATCATAGTTTTAACTGATAGGTACTCTCCAGTACCCATGATTATAATGAGCGTATTTTTACGACTAGCAGTAGAAATTAGTTGATAACCACGATTAATAGTCGTGATAGCTCAAACGGCAAGTAAGAATCGTCTTCACGATGACAGACAAAAATCAATCTCCCTATCAGAAAACGTATTTGCGTTATTATCGAAAGCCGGTAAAAAACGGAGATGCACAAATTATATTTCCATAGATTTCCACCCAGTAAAACCCCAACGATTAAACTACTAGAAACTACTTAAGGACCACTGAAACATTACTCAGCTTAAGGGCTAGCAACACCTCTGCAATCGCCGAAAGCATTGCTCACAGAGTGGGGGAGAGGGGGGGGGGGAATCGCTATATACGACCAATTAAAGAGGGTGCCAGAATGGGTTCCGAAATAATCGTAGACAACTATAGAACTGTACAAAGAGTTCGAATTCGAGAAAGATCACGTTCTTTGGTGGAAAATGTTGTGAAGAAAGTTTTGAGTATGAATGTGGATAAGAGTAGGGAAAGATCGAAGGAACGATGGGTGGACTGCACAAATGATTATATTTATGGCTAGAAAGGAGGTGAATTATGAGATGAAGACTATTTAGAGAAATATGTAAGAAGAAGACATGATGCGCTGACCTCAAAATGAATTGGCATAAGAGCAGGCGAATGATGTACAGTCGAATTATAAAAACCTTAACTAACAACTTCGAACATAGTTATATTTGTTTCATTGCCAATAGCGCATTGACATATATGACGGATTTACCCATATCATAAGCATAAGCATAATCAGCCTATTAATGTTCCCACTGCTGGGACGCAGGCCTCCTCTCTATGAGAGGGAATGGGCTATAATCTACCACGCGGGCCCAGTGCGGGTTGGTAGATGTCACATGTCTTCGAATTTTTGGTTCTAGGACATGCCGGTTTCCTCACGATGTCTCTCTTCACGTTTTGAGAGCAGTGGTGATGAAATAACTTACACAAAGTAATGAGCCTGGCTGGGTTCGAACCCACGACTTACTGCTCGTAAGTCGGGGTCTCCACCACTGGGCCACCGCTGCTCTCACCCATGTCAATTGACAAGTAAAGCGTTAGCTATGATAAAGTCTAATAGTGGTCACAGTGGCGAAGAGTGGCTTTTTGGGGGAATGTCCGATTTCATTTTCAACATTAAAAAAATGCCTAATTTGAAAAAATAATTTAGTTTTTTTTTCGAGTTCCTATTGCACTAGTAATTATTACTGCAGAATGATAAACTTCAATTTGGATCTCCAATTTTGAGTGAAGCTTAGAACCCGATTCACACTAACTTGTTTATTTTCTCAGTCATTTATGTGGTTGGGCTACAGTATAGCGTTGCACTATGACGGTGGGTGGAAAATTGTTCCATGTAAAATATTGATATTTACCCGCACCTGGGAAACGGTTCGGATAAAATGAACCTTTCTAGAATATTGGACCTAATAACTTGATGAAAAAAACTAATCAGCAGTGAAACTGCAAGGAGAACAGCTCATGGCTAATAATAACAGCCGGTCGGGGTCTTCAGGTTAAGCTGCTCTTGCCTATGTGGTCCGTGGATGTGTGACCATTCATTATATACCGAGTTTCTTCAAAGCACACTGGTAATGTGGCGACACTTGGGGGAGGCCTATGTCCAGCAGTGGACGTCTTTTGGCTGAAATGATGATGATGATGATGACATGGCTGTCATTTGTAGACCTGTGACAGTCGTTACAGGTATTCAAAGGTACTCAAAGGTATTCAAAGTCTGACAACTGATGAGCTGGCTCAGTGTAATACAGGGTTTAGGTAGTTTAGGGTAGTTTTGTTACCACAGACGTGTGACTTTACTATACAGTATATTCAAAGCCACAGTTTCAATTCAATAGGATATATCGTATCGATAGTTTAAAGTATTACGTTATTCAAGCATCGTAAAGCTGTAACGGACATACCTAGACTATCATCTGAGGTGATATTCTAGGAAACCCCGTCATGTCCAGTATTGGTACACACGGCGGCACATCAAGCTCTCGCTCTCGCTCGGCTTTGTATGAGCTTCCCGTACGATGAGAGATCTGCTTAATTTGGTTTTGCATAGCTTGACTGGCCGCCGTGCGTACCTCTCCCAGGAATATTGGACACAAAGGTTGTCTCAATGGTAGCTAACACCGTCCCAGGATTCTTTTGAAACGGCCCATGACGTGGTGATATGCCATTGAATGGTAATCTTTGACATAGTAGCGTGAGACCGTTAACCAGATAACTGAAATCTAATCCTTGCCCTACGTAATACTATAAATAGGTACCTACAGTTTGTATGTTTGTACCCAGGTCGTCTCCCGCGGCGGCTGGGACGTGAGAGGGAAAGAACCTCACGTCCCAGCCGCCGCGGGAGACGCCCTGGGCGTCGGGGGTCACGTGGTGGCTTCCGACAACCGTAGGCGCTGGCCTGTGGACGGCGAGTTATGGGCTAGCTCGCCGTCCGGCCGTCTTATGACGACGGGCCGTGTCGACGGCGCGTTCGTGTTCCACGCGCGCCTCAAAGAGATGTCAGCAATCAAGTAGGGGTCCGCATGGGCCGACGCCTGCCGGGGCTGCGGGACTGTTCGAAAGAGATACCGTGGCCCTGGAACATAACGGGCAAATAAGGAACATGGATGGGTTTTAGTCAGTACAAGTCTGACACTCCCCTCCGCTCCGCCCAGAGTGGGGAGGGTCATTTGATGATTTCCCATCCGGAAAAAAAAAGAAAAAAAGGGGTAATCTCTCTCAACAAAAAAAAATTATGACTTTACTTTAAACACGTCCACGACCTCCGTACTTTTCAATGCTTCCATCAGCATAATGATTTGAGTGGGTTACATTGAGTCCTACCGTAAAAGGTGATTATTCACCCAAAAAAAAGCCCGTTTCTCAGCAATAATTTTTGCATAGAGTTGCTTAGTTTGTAAAGAATGCTTGGTTGGCGGCTTCGAGAAGGGTCCGTTTACATCTTGTATACCATAGACTTCCATGGAATTGCTTGCAGCAGTTCATATTTATGTTGTCTTTGAGCAAACATGTACGAAGCTTGGAATGGTCGACTCAACATGTGGTTTCTAAGCTAAATATGCTTGTCATAGCGGGGACATCTATAGAGCAACTGGCAGGAATTTAATTCATGAAATCTTGCTTGCCAGCGTTTGCATTAAAATCTATTGCCTTTTTTACCCGACTACGGCGAAGCCAAAAGAAAGAGTTATGATTTTAGCAGTCTATGTATGTAACATACATACATAGACTGTTAAAATCTACATACATAGACTGCTAAAATGTATTTACATATGTTCCTCCGTAGCGCCTAAACTATTCGTCTGATTTTGATGAATAAAGTGTCAATCGATTCGTTATTATGGCCCGGATAACATAGGCTACATTTTAACCGACTTCAACAATAGGAGGTTTCGATTTTACCTTGTAAACCTCGATTTTAATTAGAGCGTGATTTTTCAGTAGACGGGTTTTACAGTTGTAATGTCCCACACACGTTCTTGTTATTTACAGATCTATGCATATTTTACTAAAGTTAAAGGCGCTTTTTCTTACCTATCTGTATGACTGCGATCTTGTTCTAAACTTTGAAGCTAATTTTCATGAGGTTTTCATCAATTTAAAGAATTTATTCCGGAAGATTTATGTCTACTGTACATAGTATAATAAAGAAATCTTTAGGATCTTTCAAGTCGTAAAAAGCTCGGTCGAAACGGTCGCTAGTTCGAAATAAAATACCAATACATCTTCTTATCGGTTTTTATTAACTTTTTTCATGTTTCAGTTCATCCTATGAGGGAAAGAAATAATATATTTTCTTACTACATAATATTGAAGCTAGTACAGCTGTTACTTCATATTAATTTCACATCACGTACAATCTTATGAATATTTTTTCCACGCTATGCCGCCTTTGTTCAGAGGTATCCGATTTTAGTCTAGAAACTATAAACCTAGATCATTTGGAAGATGAAAAAGTTAGATAAGTCGTGGGAGAAATTAAGTATAGATATTTCATTGTGTTTTTTTGTAGTGAAAGCCAAATAAATAAAATAATTTATCCAGTAAGAATGATCATCAGACTGACACACTTTGCCGTGTTATATGACTGTCCAGTTATTTTATATGACTGTTAAAAAAATTACAGCTGTTATTCGAACTTACGGTCAATTTAAATTGTCAGTCAATTTGCTATGAAACATTGTCTTGTTTTGTATCATTAGCCTTTTTAACCAAAGATTATAGAGATGTGATAGTAAACACCGGCTTCAAATAGATATTTCATCTCGATAATATGTTATTTCAACTAAACACTACTTCAAAAAAAAAAAACAACCTGCAAACGTCTATTTTACACCACAAATCAACAAATATTTAACCGCAGCACACATTCTCCGTATAAATACCACGACGAGTACACATCTCCACACAAGTTTGCAACCCAAATGTACTTGTTTGTTTACAGAATAAACACACGCTCTGTGACATCGGGGAGGGGTGTACCGCTTACAAATTAGGGGTCTAATTGTCTACTCCCGGCATCTATTGAGACGAACCTCTGTGGTGATGTATGGAGGGTTATGAGACCACATGGGGACTTATCTGGAGGGTTAGATCTCCTCTTTGTGAACGGTAGTTTGGGTTCGCTTTTTGTTGATGAATAGTGAAAAGGTGGGTAAGTGAAATGGTTAATTACGGAATACGGTCACTGTACTGAATAAACGGACAGGTAGGAGGTAGGTACAGTCCACAAAAGAAGTACGTAACCAGAGAGCTTACTACAGTTATTTATTTTTCTCTCAAAAAGGTAAGGTTCATAAGTTACAGCGAGATTCTAACCTTTGTTAGAACTGAAGTCTAAATACTTTATCCTCCTTTAGGCCATGTTACATCGTTAGTATTATCTTAGGTATTGTTTTTGTGAGTAAGTAAGTCTTATGTTTACAAAGTCATACAATAATAATTAATTATTTGAATTTTGGGTCCAATATTGTTGATTATTTTTGATAAATATAATAATTTTACTGTAAGTACATTATGATAAATCTTATCTTACGCAGTAAGTAGACCCAGTACTAACTGGGTTATGGAGGTCAGATAGGCAGTCGCTCCATGTAAAATACTGGTATTCAGCTGCACCCGGTTAGACTGGAAGCCGACCACAACTTAGTTGGGAAAAGGCTAGGCAGATGATGATGTAGTAAGTAGCATAAAACAATCAAACTTTAATAAGAAAAAGTCGTGCGACAAACCGCAACGACTCCCTGGCTAGAAATGAACGATCTCCTTGCTTACAATTTCACTGAGTGCCTCGGTTAGGTACCTACTTACCTCCTAGATACCATGAATATTGAACCACTCCACTATAATGTTTTAACTTTATATTGCCACTTACATTTAACGAGTCATCATATTTTTTCTTGATGAGACTCGTAACTTGAAAATATAGTAGTGGCAGAAAGTTTATTAGAGTAATATCTCATGCATGAATAACTTGCGTCATACAAATAAATTAATGAACTCCTTATGATGATAAGAGAGCTAGCCGCATCTTCCATTAACATAATGAGGTTCTTTGTGTACGTGAATCGTCTATGGGTCCATCTAGAAGATTAATTCGATAAAACAGTGTTATAAAATAATATTTTCTACTAGCTTCAGGTCGCAGCTTCAGTTTTTAGGGTTCCGTCACTCAGTCGGCAAAAACGGAACCCTTATAGGATTACTTTGTTGTCCGTCTGTCAAGACCCTTTTTCTCAAGAACGCGTGGAGTTATCAAGGTAAAATTAATATCAAGTACTCAAGTCTGCTAACCCTTGGATCAGTGAGAAAATAAAACTTGTAAGTCAACGCGATCAAAAGATATGACCGTTTATGTCGCATATTTTGGGATTTCACAAGGGAATCGAAATAGGGTACTTACCATTAACCTAGAATCATGAAATTTGGCAAGAAGCAATGCCTTACAGCACATGAAAAGGAAACAATCTGAAAACCGTGAATATGTAGTTTAATAACAAAATACCTACAAGTTTATACGGAACCCTCGGTGCGCGAGTCCAACTCGCACTAGTTTTATGCGCATTGTCTTTCTAAATTACATCCTATGGGTTATTCTGATAAATAAGCAATATATTTCTACAGTTTTATCAAAATCCGTTCAGTAGCATTTGCATGAAAAAGTAACAAACATCCATTCATCTATCCATCCATCCTCACAAACATTCGCATTTATAATATCTAGTAGTATAGAATGTAGTATAAATTAAGCAGTTACTATTATCAAGGACTTGGTAAAATCCTTCCATACTAATATTATAAATGTAAAAGTTTCTGAGGATTAATGGAAAAACACAAAAACAACAACATGCGAAAACTACTGAACGGATTTGTATGAAATTTCGCACACAGATAGTTATTAATCTGAACTAGAAGCTAGTTCTCTATATAAATAACCAATTAGCGGTCTACAGAGTAGAAAATAAAAAAAGATATATTAATTATTGTTCTTCTTTCCTTTCGTGTGGTTAGTGCCTAACCTGGTGTCAGTTTTTGTGCCGCCCATGGGCCTCTGACTTGGCTTTCCATGCCGTCGAGAAATATCTCTCAGGCATACTGGTTTCCTCACATTTCCTTCACCGAAGCAAGTGATAATTAGTCAATTCGCACATGAATCCGAAAAGTCAAATCATGAATTGTTATCAAAACGGGAACTGATGATCAGGTATAAAGGTGCGTATATTCCTAAACATTGTCTATTTCGGTTCAATCAATACAACATCATGGTGTTTTAAAATGTACCTACATATGGACGACACGTCCGGAGTCAGGGTTGTGATATTGAGTTGAATTGAAACGCGTAGTTATTTTTATTTTTTTAACTTAATAACGGAAGCTCAAAATAATGAACTATCACGGAAGATATCCCGTAAGTGACAGTATAAGTTTAGTTGTAAACCGTGAAAGCTTAAAACGGTGTGTTCATTTGTTGTATTCATTAAAAAAAAAACACTTTCATTGCTATTCATGGAACAATTAAGAAAATACTGTTATATGGTTAATCAATTTAATCAAACATATTTTTTTAGTAGAAATCTTTTATTTATAATCCTGAGTCATTATTTTTTAGTTTGATAAAATTTTTTTCTTGAAAATATGTTGCAAATACTCGTATAACAGAGCGCTATAAAAAAACTAAATAAGTAAGATTCCAACAGATCTTCAGACAAAAAGTAAGCAAGTTAAATCTTTAAAGGGTACGGTTTGGAATTAGTTTTTTTCTGCCATTTTCTATTCAATGCCATTACTGTAAAGATAACACAATATACTTTCATTTCGCATTTTGTTTTAAAAAGGAGGCAACCCTACGGCGGACTTCAGAAAATGTACTGGCCGGTTATAATGAGCACCAAATTTCGAATTTCCCGACATTTGAATAGCGACCGTTTCTATACATAATAAGATACAAAGGTATAAGCTGGATTTATATAACTGTGTATGTTATATAATTTTCCAATTTCTTGTTCCCATTTTCGTAAAGTAAGTAGATTCATAAATCGACAAAATGTTACCGAAAAAACGAAATGAGAAAAACGATGAAAAAAAAAAAAGAAATGATGAAATGGTAACGAAAAAAGATGAAAAAAAGAAAAAAGAAAAAAAAAGAGAGAACAAAGAGATGTTAGCAACTAAGTAGGGGTCCGCATGGGCCGATGCCTGCCAGGGCTGCGGGACTGTTCGAAAGAGATACCGTGGCCCAGGAACACAAAGGGCAAAGAAGGAACATGGATGGGTTTTAGTCGGTACAAGTCTGACACTCCCTTCCGCTGCGCCCAGAGTGGTCCCCCACTCAATCATCAAATGACCTCCCGGTCATTTGATGATTTCACATCAGAAAACAAAAAAAGTGTAAAAACGTGTAGGTACTATTGCATGCTATATATTGGCCGAATGTGTGTTGCTAAATATTTCATATAAGAACTTCACGTCCCTACCATATTTGATGCAACAAATGAATTGAATTGAATAATATTTCTGGATTAGTGACGAAAAAAGTCTTTAATTATAAGCAAATTTTATTGTAAGCAAAATATTTATTATACGTTCTGACTATCAGTTTACACAATTTCAATAATATTCGGATAAATAGCGAATGAAATAAAATTCCGTATTTTAAAATATGAAATCAAACACAGCCTGCTCAAATAAATATGCACAGCATATAAAAATGGAGCCAGCACTTAACTGTATTAAAGGTGAAGTAGAAATTGAACCGAAAAATTCTGATATATTCAAAAATTGCATGCACTTCGTGGAAAGTAGTTATTGAATTGAAAACTTACGAGTTTATATTATTTTTCATAGCCGTTATAAAAGAAACAATAAGTTTTGAGCACTTTATTTTCAGGCATGTATGATTATGTTGTCGTTTTGAAAATAGAACTGAAGTCTTACAAAAATTTATTTTATTAAAAAAATATGTAGAAAAACAAATGACTGACACTGCATGTGCCTAGTATAGCCAAGTTCTACGAACCAACCAAAATACTTAATGATATTACTTGCCCTGCTTATTGCAATAAAACCATCACGACTTAAAATCATCAAGTAGAGCTAAAAATTAACTCGTGTAAAATCATTAAGTAGATTCAAAATTATTGTACTACGATCTTATTCTGCAGAAAAACAAATGAGTGACACTGCATGTGCCTAGTACAGCCAAGTTCTGCGATAAATAGTGATGTTGCTCGCACTGCATATTGTCATAATATCATGACGAATTAAAAGTTATCAAGTAGAACTAAAAGATTAGTCTTGTAAAATCATTAAGTAGATTCAAAATTGTACTACGATCCTATTTTCAAAAATTTCAACCAGCAAATCTTTTTTACTACCCCGAACATTACAAACCAGCATTGATAGCTTTAATTACACATTTCACACAAACAGAGGAATCGTCTAGAGAGACGGGAGCAGCACTTCCCCATTCTGAATTAATCATGAAAACAATTATCTATCCTTGTAACTCCGAGCTATTGTCTTTAGGGGAACCACTTCGAGTTTAATTTCTACTTTTTAATAGAGACCGCGTTAAAAATACATCTCTAAACATTATGGTCGGTTTCATGTTTTTTAATTTATATTTTTCAAGTTGTTTTCCTTGGTGTGTCTCTCGTAAAATTATTTTGTTGCCTCGATTAAGAAAAAACGTAACATTATTGAGTATGCCTAGGAATAATGTTTTTAATAAGTTTTCTGACATTTGTGTGGATGGAAACTATTAAACTGATGCTTATGTTTGCGTGTTTATGGAGTTTATTGCTTTTGTCTAGACGTATCTAATTAAGGGTAGTAGGCAAAAAGGACAGACAGACTGACAGCGTTATCAATCGTCAAGGATTGTGAACAGTTTCTAAATTGAGGCCATAAGATTGTTTTCTAGAAGGCCACAAAAAAAACTACGTTAAAAAATTCATTAAAAATATCATTTTCACAAATTCTGGGCGGACGCCATATGCATATTATTATTTATTGAGCTGTATTTTTTAACTTCTTTAAAATAATGTTATTTAGAATTCTAAATATCGCATCCCCCAAAAAGATGATCAATTTTATTTGAAAAAAAAAAATGGTCTCAACTCTGCCCGACCCAGGAGACGAACCCGGGACCTCATACTCAAGAGTTGCACTTGCGACCACTCGACCAACGAGGGCTAATATTTACCCTCTTATTACCAGGAACAACGCTTTAATGATTTCAGAAGTTAGAAACTGGTTAGAGCCAGTTCAGCCGTACAAGTAATGTTATGATCGTCGATTAGCTTAATACTTCCCGCAATCTGTGTGCAATCGACGGGGAACCACAAACTTGTCTGAACTGTGTGTAGGGTCTGTGTTAGAACGCTCACCTTAGTATTGACCATACTAATATTAGAGATTTACGATGCCTGCTTTCGCACTGTGACTACTTTTTAGTACTTTCAATTAATCCGTAGCACGATGCCCAACATTTTGAAACCACCCATTATTACTGTGTCTAAAATTATTATGTAGTTTTCATCATACGTGTTTTCAAGTGACGTACGTCAATTGGTTTTCACCATTATTATATGTCTCACTATACTACTTCAATTCCGCGATTATGTTGGCGTGGAAATTTTGATGTTCCACAGGATGTAATCTATCTCCTAACCAAATTTCATTACGATCCGATCAGCCGTTTAGTCGTGACAAACAAACAGAGTTACTTTCGCAATTATAATATTAGTAAGGATAGTATGGATAAATCGAGGTGTAAACACAGTAAATAATGTCTAGAACCCTTGTCTAGTCGCAATCTTACTTTAAAGATCAATGTCAGAAACTTATAAAAAAAGATATATTTTTGACAGAATGAGTAGAAGAAGTTTTCAGATCATTCGTCGGTTCGTTTAAAATTGAACCGAGACTCATTTCTGTAACAATATGAAGTACTTCTATGGAATACAAATAAAAGCACTTTTACTTAATATGTTAACGTATAGCTTCGTCCAAATAACTCAATCAACAAATGGACTGCTCATATTGTACATGTAGGTATACAGAACCCCACCCCTAATAAATTCGTTCGATAAACTAAATTAAATTCTGATCAACAAACATGAAAGCTTATAAACAACTCGCCTACAATAAACACAATAGAAACGAATCGATTCAATTCAATTCAAAACAACAATCAACAGTCGGCCGATTTTTAATTCGGCCGTCCGCCGAGCTTTCGGCCTCAGCCTCGGCTCTCGCCCTCGGCTTTTCAACGAATCAATTAATACAGGGTTAATGGAACAGGGTTAAAACGATGACGGCGAACTAGACTTGAGTATATTTGCATAAACAGATGGAGCGTTCAAGACAATATCGATTTACTTGGCAGTCGAGAGTATAATCGAGATTTTATTTCGGAATCGGTTCGTGTTAATTGATTTTTATGGGTGATTTGAGTTGAGTTATCTGGAGTGTTGATTATTTTTTTTATTCGTTTCTGTAGCTGATAATGTCTCGGGAAAATTTCAATTTAAATTGATTCTTAGATATTTATAACAGTTCATCCATGGATCCCTGAGTAGGAATGAACTGTTAAGGCCACGAACGTACTGAAAAGTGGCTTGCTAAGTGCCTAAATCCTCGCAAGGCGGAGTAGCGAAGTAAGACGAACGTCCTTGATCTTCGCAACCGGCTGCACTGCGCGTTTAGCTCCTTCTCTAGTCGCCTAGCGTATATGGAAGTAGCGCGCAGTGCAGCCTCATGCAAAAATTTTGAGAACTTTCACTTGACTACTCGCTAGGCGACTTGCTAGCCTCCACGGGGGTTACTATGACGTCTTAAAGCATGAGTAATTCCAGTGTGAGAAAGAGACAGAGCTATACAGATCATCTAGCGCCATCTCTTTCCCACAATGGAATCACTCCTGCTTTGAGACGTCATGGTAGGCCACCTGGTGCTAAGTAATCCACCTGTCACTGAGTACGTAACCATACTGGTTCACAGTTTTCAATTTTGTAAAGGGCGAATGCTGTAAGCTTGACATAAAGTCAAGCACCTAGGCCTATATCAGTCATAATTGGATACAGCCATGTATCACATTTATGTTAGTAGACGTACCTACTATCTTCTTGTGTCTACAGAGTCAAGCTAAGCTGTGTCAGTCTAATAACAGACTTTAGAAATCATCCATGCTAGCACAGTTTAATGGCCGACAAAACTGTTCAGGAACATTTAACATTGACTGAAATACGGAACAAAAGACTTTGAAATCACAAATGTAGATGGGAAGCCCAACTTTTTAACACAATAACCGCTGACAGACGCAGTAGTTGGTCTAAAGTATTACATAGTCGTTCGTAAACTATCCGACGCCCGGCGTGTAATACCGTGGAAAATGTTGATGATATGAAACGGAGATAGGGCTGGCTGGTTCGTTGAAACGAAAACGTTTAAGAGAAAAAAATATCTTGTAAAAGAATTCTTCGTTTAAATTTTTTTTTTGCGCCAATTTAAGTGTCATTGTGTTCTCAAATGACGTTGACAGAGGAGCGTTGTTAGTGAAAATTTTATAAGATGATTTGTGAAATGTATTAAAGAAAACAACATAGCAATTCAATAGTCACAACGCATTGATCCAAGCCTAATAAGAAGTTTCCTTGTAACTTTGGGAGCTGACTGTATCGTAGAAAAAACATTTCAAATTTATGGTTGACGAAACGGGACTTAATGTATGAAGATTAAAATAGTTCAGAAGGGGACTTTTATTCACTTGTTTTGTACGTCTTTTGTTATGTTAGTGAAACGGGACCCTACAGAACTAGCTTTTGGCGCTTGAAAAACATTGGTGTTCTCGATGAACATTCGTGAAACTGTTTTTAGAGATTGTGTCTATCATAAAATTATTAGATGTTTATATTTTATTACTTTTAGTCTTATTTTTATAATTAGTTTAGTTCTATTTGTAGTCTGTATATAATGTAAATAAATGTATGTTATCTTAATTCTGTGTACCTGTAGTTATTTTCGTACACAATCTTAGTTAAATTATTTTATGTTTCAAAACAAGGCTCCCAGCAGTACCCACCGAGAAGTCTTACATAGCACTCTATTTACGCACAATTAGGTTACAGTTTCCTTTGGGAAAGTTGATCTGTTATAAGGTCGGACCTTTTAACAGTTCACCTTTCAACGAAAACCCACAAAACCAGTTGATCAAGTATCAGCCAACCGGCCAACCCTATCACCTAACCTAGACACGAAGCCACGCGAACCAACCCACTCATACAACCTATGGTTATATTATTTAATCGGCTCACCGTAATAACTTACGCTCTAACGTATAAATTTGTTAAATAAACAACGCTGCTGTATCGAGGTATAGGCAAAATTGCGGCCGTATGATAAGGATAGTACTTATAAATGGTGTTTTGCGGTGAAAATTGTGGTTTATATATAGTACTTTAATGAAAATTAATGGGTTGGATAGTCAATACAGAAATGGAAGGTAGCTCTTCGTCAGCAGAGGATGAAACAGCTGAAGGCCCATTTGTTCCACAAAGCACTATATTTTGTTTTATGTGTATTAAAAACAGCTCGTGGCTCAATAATAACAGGCGCTCGGGTCGATCTTTAGATTAATCCGTGCTTGCCTTGGTTGGTCTGTGGATGGGTGACCACCCAATACATACCGAGTTTCCTCCGTGTCTCAGAAAGCACGTTAAGCCGTTGGTCCCGGGTGTCATTTGTAGATCTTTGACAGTCGTTAGGTAGTCAGTGGCCCAAAAAGTCTGACAACCAGTCTTACCAAGGGCTATCGTACTACCCAGTACTAACTGGGTTGTGGAGGTCAGATAGGCAGTCGCTCCATGTAAAATACTGGTATTTAGCTGCATGCGGTTAGACTGTAAGCCGACCCCAACATAGTTGGGAAAAGGCTCGGCAGATGATGTGTATTAAAAACATTACTATGTTGACAATGAAGTAGAAACATGTATAACGTAAAACACATTTAATGATTTGAACTCCAAGCTGCCATAAATGACGATGGTTTCGATGAACTTGAATCCTACTAATATTGTAAAAGCGAAAGTTTGTAAGGATGTATGGATGTTTGTTAATCTTTCCCGCAAAAACTACTAAATGGATTTGGATGAAATTAGGCACACAGATAGTTTATAACCTGGATTTACACATAGGATACTTTTTATCCCTGTAGTACGATCCCGTAGGACAATTACCGAACTCCACGCGGGCGAAGCCGCGGGCATAAGCGAGAAATTTTTATTTTTTTTCCCCTTTTCTAGTGTTAATGATAATCTTAGTGGCCATCCATGACAGTTTAAAATCTTATACTTATGGTAGGTATACCATTTACGGTATCATTCTCTGTAAAGATAAATCGTATTTCTAAGTTAATAAGAGTCTTGATTATGCCCTAACTATGCTAAAAAAAAAACAAGAAATGATATACAAAACAAGGCCAAAATATTCAGTACAAAAACAGAACACGGAAGATCCTACAAACTCTCTTAGCAACAAATTGATCTATCAATGTCTTCGTGCCTCATGGAGGGTTAAAATCTATTATTTCTGGCCAGAGCCGGATGATCTGTCGAAATGATTGATGCATCATCTCCCGGATCCCGGAAATGCCGGGATCTAAATAGATTTCGTAAATATCCGATGTAAATGTTTTATTTTTTTGGTAATATCGTTTTTCCTGTGATCCTCTTTTACTTATATATGGTTGTACAATGTACATAGTTAACATAACATGATAAAATCAGCAAAATCTGACGTACAGACGCCAGCTCATAAAGCAACTACAATCTGTCAAATTTCTTTATTAGATTTTCAACTTTATCGCTAAAGCATTAGGTTCAAGGTTGATTGGGAAAATTTGACAGTTTCGGGTTACTTGATGTGCTGTCGTCTGTACCTAAGTATGGCTAGAGGCCAAAACATAGAATATAAGTAAGGTTTAGGTGGTTTATTAATGAAATAAGAGGAATAATATGAGGACTACGTGGGTCATACTATTATTATTATTTTTTAGTTTAGTTAGTTTCACGATTGTCTGGCAGTTTGAGTACTATATGCGGCCTACCCAAAAGTCCTTTCTTTGGTATTGTTCATCGTGTCGTTGAGCTCCTTGGATTATGAGTCGAGCTACACGATCACTGACAAATGCTTGCACTGTCTGGACAGGTCCACTCAAATCTGTGTGGTTATTTCTTCAAAAGACCATCTCAGACATTAATCTACATGGTCCTCATATGACTTGAGCAATGTCTGGACTTTAAAAGAGACGGTGACCTCTGAGTTAGTTTCGGATGTTTCTTCTCAGAGTAGTCAGGTACGAAACACCGGCCCCATCTAGTTTTAAAATATAACATGTTGACATGTAAAAGAGTTTTGTAAACCAATTTACAGAAATACATATGATTTATGATGATTTATGAAACAGGGCATGAAGACAATCCACTGCAAATAGTGACAAACGGTACCTACGACATTCAGAGAAGAAATCAGCAAGCTTCAACAAAAATATTTTCTACTAGCTGTCACTCGCGATTTCGTCCGCGTGGAATTTAATAAAAAAATATTTGTTTAATTACTCGACTTCAGTAAAAGCTGTAATTTTGAAAATACAAACAGATACTTTCATTTATTTATTTGCATAGATTTTGGTTTTAAAAATAACACAATTCTATACTTTCTGGCGGCTGTCCGAAAATTCTCAATGAAATATGAAAACCTATGCTAAATTATTTTTTATTATTGACCTACAAATTACTGAGGGTTTCAGCTATTCTATATTATACAAATTAGATCAATAACTTATTAAAAAGTTAATAACGTAAAGTGTTTGAACTCGCTCAGACAAAATTAATATTATCATCGTAAACTTATTTTTATTTTGTTTGCGTAGAACCTAATAAATATGTGTTTTCATTATATTTTTTAGTTTGATTAGGTTCGTTTTGAAATCGATGTTGTTAGTACTGTTAAATTTTTATTTATCCAATTTATATAATTACCTGTTTAACATACATAGATCATCTGTCTAGCCTTTTCCCAACTACGTTGGGGTCGACTTCCAGTCTAACCGGATGCAGCTGAATACCAGTATTTTACATGGAGCGACTGGCTATCTGACCTCCACAACCCAGTTAGTACTAGGTAATAAGATACCGCTTGGTAAAACTGGTTGTCAGACTTTGTGTCGACTGTCAAAGATCTACAAATAAAAGCCGGGACCAACGGCTTAACGTGCTTTCCGAGGCACGGAGGAAACTCGGTATGGTGGTCCCCCATCCACAGACCTACTTAGGCAAGCACGGCTTAACCTTAAGATCGATCTGAGCGGCTGTTATTATTTTGCCACGAGCTCCTACATTTTTGTATAAACAATTACCTAGTTATTGGATGTTTATAACCACGTAAGGGTAAGCACCTACGTTATTTTTCTCTCTCATCGAACTATTTGTCTCATCGGACCTTCCACCTATTTTCCTACTATCTCCAATTTCAAGTAATAGCAACAGCATAACTACTAGCCTTTTCCCATTACCTTTGTGTACGAAAAGCTCGTATAGCTGTCATTTTCCGACACTCCTATGAACTACCATTCGACTGTCGAACTTTATGCACTGTGATTTGTCCCGTGTTGTGAGTTGGGCAAAAAAACAAAATGGCCGCCTTTACAGTGGCTAACGTGGCATTCTGCTAGGCTCGAATGTTTTTTGAGCAATTACTGTACCCAGTGTTGCGTGTTTTAGCGCCTAGTGTGAAAGTTTGGGTTGGTTGGCATTTAGTATGTTTTGAAAAGTTGATGGTAGTAAATAGTTGGGCTTGTATGGTATTGTATAACGGGCTGGTCTCCGCAACTCCACGTCCAAAGCGCGTATTTTGCGTGCGGATGGTTGGCCTTAATGCTTATTTTAGATATAGATCCATGAATTAAACTGTACATAACGTTCAATTGAAACTCAGGATGGTGATTGTCCAGCAATGGATAATGGTTGTGAACTTCACCATGCAATATCCGAGTGCATTAGCAGAGAGTGTTGGTGATTGTCCAGCAATGGATAATGGTTGTGAACTTCACCATGCAATATCCGAGTTCATTAGCAGAGAGTGTGTATCAGCATAAGGTAAGTTACAATCAGGCGTTACTTTGCGGTAATCCAACCCAAACTCGGAGGAGTTTGGGTTGTATCACCGCAAAGTCTTCTTTAGGTTTAGGTTTGGGTGCATGGCATGCTAATTATTATTTCTCTTCCTGCATGTGCATATTATTGCAGGCTCCCAAGGCGTGCTGCATCCTGCATGAATATTTTTCTCGGAATTAAAACCAAAGATTCTGCATAACATTTAATATTTTCAGCAAAGATGTTAATAGATTCGGGTGTCAAAGATTCCTCCACTAAAACTTCCCACCAGCATTCCAAGCCCGTGGCGCGCCGATGTTAACCCGTAATCTACGCCACAGACACCACCTACATTCTTTCTTATAAATTGATACGTCAAGCGTGGGGCACAATCGACCCCCAGAAACATCTATCACGCCGAAGGGCTAATGATTGATGAGATTCACTGACCGCTCACGGGTCCGTCGAACCCTGTTTATATTCGCCTCTGATTTGTGATTTTTGCTGGGTACGTGAAAATTGTGGATCATTTTGGGGAAATTACTCATCTGATGTATATGACGGGGCGGAATGCGTGACCCTGAATCTCGTGAGCTCATTGGTGTAAGGTTAACCCTTTACCTCATTAGGCTATGGGTATTTGGGTAAATTACCTAAATATTGCTGTTCTTTTGTTTTCATTCTTACGTGAAGCGTTCCACAGAGGACTTGTTTCGGAGTCTTCATTTGTTTGTCGTAGCAGTGTTCGTCCTGCGATAACTGATACAAAGACCTATTTGCGCTCAACAGACGTTGATCAACGGGCGGCGTTAATGAAATTGTTTTGTACAATCATCATAACATCACGCCTGTAATCCCCGAAGGGTAAGGCAGAGGTGTATCTAGTAAACCCACCAGTTATGTTTAAGTCCCATGTAATAAGGGGCCAGCCTATTGCCATCAACCGTACACAAATCCAGACTCCATGGCTGCTACTGAGAAATCCCAGATGGAAATACCCAAAAACACTTTGCCCGACCTGGGAATCGAACCCAGGACTAAGATGGCTGTGTTCGTTATATATTTTGAGCCAAAAGATCCGTGTATTACACCTATAGTCATTATGTCACTATTACTTGAAATACAGTCCCTAATCAAAAGTCGCAGGACAGTGCGAATTGGTAACTAGTAGGTGCCACAATTTGCTATTTTAACCGTTCCAATAAACTTTTCGTCACAGCTTTCATTTCCAAGTTAATTCTCAAGACGAAGCACTCGCTTACCCAAATGAAGCTGTTACTTTCAGCTAAAATGACAGCGAACAAGCGTCCAAGCAACAGGAAGGATGTAAAGCAAGCTAATATTTATCAAAGGACACTTGTTGAAGTCTGTGTAGTATAAAGAAGGGGGGGGGGGAGGTGGTATACAGACTCCTTGTTGCAAGGAGAAAGTTTCGTAGTCACTGTTGTTTGGGTCGAATAAAGCTGGAGACACTTTTGTATCGTTATTTATTTTTAAAATTCTTTTTACATTAGCATAAAAGGTGTAAATATACCCTTAACGAAGCTGAAAGGCACTTGTTCTCCCCGTCTTTGCAATATTTTTTTTTGTTCTTGATCTGAGACCTGGGAACCTTCTAGTTACGGAAGAAGAGATATTGGGGGTCAAAATTCCAACTTTTTCACAATTTTTTTTCTTGAATACATGTTTTTAATTTAAGAATTTTACTTTAAACACCTCCAAGATCCTTGTACTATTCAATCCATCCATCAGCACAATGCTTTGAGTGCGTTGCAGCAAGTCCTACCGTAAAACGTGATTTTTCACCCCAAAAAAAAAGTTGCTTCCCGGCATTAATTTTTGCGTAAAGTTACTTAGTTTGATGTACAGAATGCTTGGTTGACACCTTGTATTCAAAACCATTGTAAAATGGCCAGTCTTATCGTACAAAGCGATCTCTTACCTTAACCTTTGAATGGGCTGAAAAGAAAGACTTTTTTGACAGTGTTTGGTCTAAAACAAAATAATATACACATTCAACCATTGGAAGACATCATCTGCCTAGCCTTTTCCCAACTATGCTGGGGTCGGGTTCCAGTCTAATCAGCAGCAAAATAACAGTTTTTTACATGGAGCGACTGCCTTTTCATATCTTGACCTCCATGACGCAGTTAGTACGTGGTAATATGTTACCCCTTGGTAAGATTGGTTGTCAGACTTTCAGGCCACTGACTACCGTAACGATGTCAAAGATCTACAAACGAAAGTCGGCTTAACGTGCTTTCCGAGGCACGGAGGAAACTCGGTATCATGTAATGGACCCATCCACGGCCCAACAACCTAGGCAAGCACGGCTTAACCTAAGGCTGACCCGAGCGGCTGTTATCATTAAGCTACGGTCCTCAACCATTGGTAGTGTAACTGATTAATTGTATCGACAGAGCTGATAGATGATGTTTACGCCGAATGATGTTAAAAGTATTGACAATAGCTGGTTTTGAGCTAAAAAAGTTTCGTATTCAAAGAGATAGCAGGAGGCATTTTGTAGTCTCTGCCTGCTCCCATGAGAAAAAAGCATGAGTTTATGGTTGCTCTCAAAAACTCGTTGTCAAAAACCGACGTTTATTTCCTATATCAAAAAAAGGATACCAGATTTTTAAGATCAAAGTTAAAAACAGATAATATTCATATTAGAAGTGATGTAACAAAGCCTCTAAAAGGGCAGATTGACGTCATAATCCCACCGCCTACCCAAAAATCGAAAGGAATAATAAATCTCTTAATAATCTGCGACAAATTGGAAACTTAATCCGTGTTATAGAGCAAAATCCGAATGTCTCGGCGACTCGACCTAATTTATATTTTAAAACGAAAGCGAGCCGAGAATTACTCCACACTGTAGATATAGGCCAACCGAGAAATTACGCTAAAATGAAATGCAAATTATACAAATTTATTATTATCCCGTGGTCAGAAAAAAATGGAAAATCCCCGAGAGAGAAATACAGGAAGTGATTAATAAGAGCCTACCACGATTTGGAGGGTATGCAAAAAAACTTAATAACTTAAAAGTTATTATACTTAGTCAGGGGATTATTATACTTAGGTATACTTAAATTATCAAGGTGAATAAAATATATTACTGGAGATAAAACTACATAGACATTTAAGTTTACATACAAAAATGGCCAACGGCAGAAGGGGATCCCCCTTCTACACTAAATATAACTAGCGGAACGTGGGTGGTTGGGCCCTATCAGAATACCAGCGCTGTGAATTTTTTTTTTAATGTTGCAGCACCGTGCTGATATAGGAGCCTTTTGACCTCGTACAGGACCAATTTTAGTTGTTTTATCTTTTTCTTATATTTACTTTTTATATAATTTTTGTTTTATTGTTAATTCAACTATTTTTTTTGTTTTGTTCTGTGTCAGTCTAATAAATATTTTTTCTTTCTTTCTTGGGTGCGTACTTAAACCTCTGCCTAACCTTTCGCATGCAGGCGTGATATTATTTTAAAAATGATAATCTATTTTTTTTCACTTCACATGGACAGATTATCGGCCCCTTCTTTCCATATACAGGATGTCAGTGATGTCATCATACATTCGTGATACATAAGGCGCATGCGTTCGTCCACCTCCTAGCCTATTCTCTTTGTCAAGCTCCCGATCTAACTAGATGTGGTTGTACGTCCTTTCACAGAAGCAAGCGGGTCGGCTTCAGTTAGCATTGATACGTGCAGGTCAATAATTTGGCAATGGTGCACAAACGCGTTTTGTTAGATGATTGAGTGAGATAGCGCTATATGGTAGCTTAGTGTTAAAATGAGAGACAAAAGGCTTGAAGCTGCTTGTGCTTAGAGCTCTCGCAATTGTTTGTTTATGTTTGTCATTTTTCAAGTGTATTTATCAGTGGCGAAGTGTGACAGAGCAATACAGGGATCCACAATCCAAATTCGCAATTTGAAATCTTCAGTAATTTTAGAAACAACCAATCTATGCATACAAATAAATAAAACTGAAGTATCTGTTTGTAATTTCAAAATAACAGTTTTTTTACTGAATGTATATAAAAGTATATACGGTACTTACTTATAACAAAAAAGAACAAGCTTTTTTAATTTTTGTCTGTCTGTTTGTTCCGGCTAATCTTCGAAACGGCTGGACCGATTTTGACGTGATTTTTACAGGCAGATAGCTGATGTTATAAGGTGTGACTTAAGCTTATTTTAGAAAGGATTAGACTTCCATGCACAACTATTAAAACCCTTGAAATTGTTAACAAAATCCGATTCGAATATGGAAGTAATATTTTTATAATAATTTCACGCGGACGATAAAACGACTAACGGAACGATCTATATTAAAACATGCCATTATTAATATCTACCTGTAATATAACTAAAATGAGTAATACCTCAGCAAAAGATAATAAATATGACAAGTATATAATACAAGATTACAAGGACTCCCTCATTTGACTTAATAAGAGAAGCTCCCTGGCATAATGCCAACAAGATACCGAGCGGGTCACATAATTTTCAAGTGTTATGTAATTGTTGTCTGAACATAAACTTATCCCAAGACATATATTGTGGACAAACATCTGTATGAAATGGTATCCAAGTTCTACAATATTGTATTAATATTAATGTTACTTGTGCAAGTTTCCTTGAAGATGAAAGAAGGTAGACATTAGTTTTAGCAGATTAGGGTAGGACGTGTACTCTGACCTTGGGATAATAAATGTATTGTCATTGGTACGGAACAAGTATACAAAGTTTCAACATGATAGGCCAACAGAAAGTTGGGTTAAATTAGCTTGCAAGATTTTGACCTAAAGATCCCAACTCACTCAGATATAAGACAAGCCTCGTATCAGGGTCAAATATTGACGATATCCTAAAATTAAACGCGGTTTATTGTTATTCTGAGGAAAAACATGCCTAGCCTTTAGTCCAATATCTCTCATTGTAACACTTCTATTCTTGGTCTAGTGGTCCCAAGCGAGGTTCTGGGTCTGATTCCCGGGACGGGCAAAATGTTATTGGGTTTTTTTTTTATCAGGAATTTCTCGGTAGCAGCCACGGAGTCTAGACCTGTGCCCAATTGATGGCAATAGACTCGCCCCCTATTACATGGGACTTTAACATAGCTGGCTAAATGTGGGTGTAATATTAGGTACACCTATGCCTAACCCTTCGGGTATTACAGGTGTGATGTTATGATGTTATGTTACTTCTATCCAAGACACAAACAAAAAAACAAAACTCCGACTATTCCATTAATATACAACAGAAAATTGATCAATCGAGTCACGGTATTGCACTTGAACAACTCCAGGGCATAAAACATTCTGGAACTGGTACATACCGGTATAAACCAGCAGCATTCCCACCTAAATATGCACGAAGCTGAAGTTCGGGTGTGTGCCTCATATTTTTGCATTGCGGAACCAATCAATGAATGTCTGTCGAAACACACCTACTCCATTTTAGTCGGTCGGGATTGCTTTTTAAAAGCATGTTTCGTTTGAATAATATTTCAGGTTCAGGAGTAATATTTTGTCGGTATGCAATGTAAGAAGTCTACGACGTTGAGGACCGGGCGGTGCGCCTCAAGTGGACCTGGGCAGGACATCTGACTTGATGCGGAGATGGCTGATGGAGCAAGGCTTTGACCGAGTGGTGGGCAAGATTGGCCAAAAATCAAAATCAAAATCAAAGCATTTATTTCAAGTAGGCCAGTTACAGGCACTTTTGAATTGTCGAAACAAATACAACAGTAAAAAATAGCTACAGTCCCAGTCACAAGGCACAAAAACTGTGAAAGTACTGTAGTTGCCCATTCCCTAACGTAGATCTCTATGGAGAAGAACGGGCAAGAAACTCCATGGACACTCTTTTAAATCAGAATACTTTAACAAAACCTTGGTTACATCATTCATTTTGAGATGGTACATTATGTGAGAACGATGCAGCAAGATGTGTACGTTAAAAGTGTCCATAGTAAAAACAATTCAAAAATAAAATAATTAATTCAAATAAGCCGTGGCAAAAGAGATGACCAGTCACAACTGACAGCGCCCGTTCACGAATATGACGCATGTATCAGCACCATTCAACTCAACCATTTTGAAGGGAACTAAATGATCCGACACACGTGCCACCATCAGCGAGACATTTGAGTGAGCATGACATACTCCTAACCGCCAGGGCACATTCAGTCAAGAAAAGACGCAGGTTTCCAGCGAATGACAGCTTTCTAGTACATAGTACTCACACAATATGGGCTAGGCGGCTATATAATACAAAAGAGATTGAATCTATACAATGCAAAGATAGTTATACAATTTTCAGCAGCTCCATCAATACTATTTAATGCTATCAATTTAGGCGCTCCTGTTTTTGTGGAGCAGGACCGGCATTGAGCCAAGCATTTTTATCAGTGATATAATCGTCCAACTTGTAATATGCTTTCTTACATAGTGTGCGTTTAATGCATGTTTTAAATTTCGTTTCATTTAGTTCAAGAATACTTTGTGGAATTTTATAATAGCATCTCAAACAGTACCCCATGAAAGATGAGTCTACTTTAGCGAGTCTGAAGCCCGGCTGAACTAATTGGTCTTTATTTCTAGTACTGTAATTGTGTCTGTCACCCCTTTTATTAAAAAGATGTAGATTTTTTCTTACATACATTATGTTTTCGTAGATGTATTGACAATGTACCGTCATGATGTTATTTTCCTTAAACAATTCACTTAGAGAATCGCGCCTACGAAGATTATATATGGCTCTGATGGCTCTTTTTTGCAGAATAAATATAGACTCTATGTCTGCAGCCCGTCCCCATATTAAAATGCCATAAGACATAATACTATGAAAGTAACTAAAATAGACCAGTCTAGCGGTATCTACATCAGTATATAGACGGATTTTTCTTATAGCATACGCTGCTGAACTTAGCCGCCCCGCAAGAGATGTTAAATGAGAACCCCATTGTAGCCTTGAATCAAGCGTAATCCCCAGGACAACCGTTTTATCTACAAATTCAAGTTTCTCTTTATTCAATACTATATCACAATCGCTACTTTTAACATTCGGTAAAGCAAATCTTACGCATTTCGTTTTTTTTTCATTTAACACTAAATTGTTTGCTGTGAACCAATTATGGACCTGAAGTAGGGCATTATTCACGTCCAAGTATATGTAAGAATCTTTCAGATTTAGTATTAAGAGGAGAGAAAGAGAGGACCACTAAAAATATCCATTTATTATCTTCTTGCCCTTTTTTCATGTTACTAGGGGTCGGCGCAATACTGTTTTTACCTTCCATTCTCCTCTGTCAATCGTAATGCTACCATTTACTTCTTTATCTTTCATATCATTCCTCACACAATCCATCCATCATTTCTTTCGACAAATTTTTTTTTTATATCTACTAAAATCTTTTTTTGCAAACCTAACCAAAATTCAAATTTAGTTTCAAGCTAGACCTTATTTTAATTTACAATGATTCAAAACTCAGAGTTTGTGCTCAGAATTTCCCGTTTAGTTCTGCGATTCAGCTAATGAGTTCATCGTCATAGTTCGACAGATTCTAGACGCTAGCTTTGAGCTCTCGATTATCCAAACCGTTTGCCTCTTATCGATCCCATGAACTTAAGGGGAATAAGGTTCATTAGTAATTCTCGGTAAAATAATATTGCTTTTTATTTTATTGAAGATTGCTTGGATGATAAAAAGTAAAATTCGGAGTAAACAGAGCGTATTTAACTGAATATACATTTTTGTTTTCGTTTGCATAATTATCTTTAAAGATAGTTTTCGTTTTTGTAAACAAAAAACATACGATTTTTTTTTTTGTAATGACTACTCACAGGCCAACTTATGAGGCTGTCGTCTGCCTAACTGGACTATCTTGTGGGTGCCTTGTGTGTTAGGCCTCCAGCCAGAAGATCGAAAACAAGCATCCTTTAACAATCTTTTTATTCAAAGCCGACCGTCAGTGGATCATCTTTTTATTCGTATTATAATATCTAGAAGTAATAAAGATTTTTACGATGTATTTTTTATTCCAGACATGTTTGGTTGTCCCAGAACAGACACTACATTCTCACTCTTGATGAAATGTCACCACATACGACCTTTCAGTCGCAAACGAAGAAAATTGAACCACAAGCGCAAACAGTAAAACGTAAACTACTTTCACTTTCCTACCCCACGGACGCATAACGTCACCTCGTAAGAAACGAAACAATATGTATACTTGCCCAAACTTAATCCGCATGGCGTCAGCATAAAGTTAAATTATCTCGGAATTAGGTTCACAATGTATGTCTTTACATAACCTCATGTATAACATGGAGGTAAATAAAAATGGCGGAGGCTTATCGCGTTCCTTATTCGAGTAATAGGTCTTTATGACCACGGAGTAGATTGAAGCAGTTCAAAAAAAGAATATAATTTTTGGTTTTATATTCCGCCTCGTAGTCAATCACACTTTTGGCACTGGCCGTTCGAAGAACATACGTAAATGATTGTTTTTTTTTATTTTATGTTTTTTTGAAAATAGCTTCTTTACAAACATGAAGTAATGTTAAATGGCATTGTGGACTACTGGCGTCTAAGAACCGAAAATTCAAAAACATGTGTCATCTACCAACCCACGCTGGGCCCGCGCATGATGGATTATGGCCCACTCTCTTACACAGAGAGAGCCTGTCTTCCAGCAGTGGGAACAATAAACTGATTATACCAAATAAAATAAAACGTATTTTCCGTTCAAAAATTTCACGCAAAAACATCCAGTTCTATAGTAAAACGTAATATTGTTTCATTTATAGAAAGAGCTTGTGCAGTGCAGTGATTAAACAAAGCTTCACTAGTAAATCCATGTATTGTCCTAGTAAATATTCTACTATTTAATGTATCGTGTCAATAATAGCCGTCATGGACAACTATGGCCAAATGCAATTATGGACTGGTACAGGGATCGCATGTCAATATAAATTTTATTAATATAATGATTAACTGTACAGTGTACATTAAACACGCATCGATTATACAATATCATAATACAAAATCATTAACATATAATATGTATACATTTTAGACTACTAAATTTTAACGTAATGCAAGGCCTAGGATATGAGCTGTCAAAATTAGTTCCTTGTACGAACAGTGGAGGCGCTGTTCGGAAAATACATTATGGTAAAATTCATGGTAGGTCTTTAATACTCTGTGGTATATTCAATATATTGCATAAAGCTCCTTGACATTCTTAATAAGAATTTAAGAAGGGGTTTATAAGGCTTCTATATTAATATAAAAGAGGTTTCATAAAAGCGATATTAAGTTGAAATTAATACTTAAATCATAGGTAGTTGTGAAGAAGATGGATGAAACAAGATAGCATGTAGCGGAGATGAGAATTTTGAGATGGATGTGTGGTGTGACAAGAATGGATAAAGTAAGGAATGAGTATATTAGAGGAAGTTTGAAAGTGGCGCCTGTTACAGAAAAGTTGAAAGGGAATCGACTGTCTTGATATGGCCATGTGATGAAGAGGGAAGAATTGCATGTGACTAAAAGAGTGCTGAATATAAATGTTGATGTATGGGAGAGGGAGAGGAAGACCAAAGAAACGATGGACGGATTATGTGAGGAATGATGTGAAGGAAAAAAGAGTAAATGATGCCGTGAGGGTTGACAGGGGAGAATGGAAGAAAAAAACGAGTTGCGACGACCCCAATTAACATGGGACAGGGGCAAGAAGATGAGGAATAGGTAATGGCTTGTAATGTTTTGTTAACAAAGAAAAGGAAAGAAAGAAAGATGGAAGGATGGAAGGAAAGACGTATTTAACACTTCTACTCATTAACATTTCAGAACATGCCAAGGACCAGGAATCCTCAAGCAATTCTCATTCCAGAGACGTAAAATATTAACTTAGAAAGTAAATTATGAATTTTAGTACTTATTTAATTCTAGGGTATTACGGGAGGGTATAGCCCAAGGAATTAAGTCTGCCTTTGTACAGTTTTTTTACTTGTGCATAAAGTTTTAATAAAATAAATAATAGGGTGACTGATAATTAGTGACCGATACTTAAACACGTGATTATACTCATGATAACAAACTTTCCCAAAGAAACATTTTTTTATACCTACTCGTTCACACATATCAAAGAATGGCGGCCTGGCGGGTAAGAACTGGTTGAGATTCGCGCACACCAGGGATGAATGGCACAAAAGTGGAGAGCAGTGGAATGCAGTCTTGTGCTTGTTCTGTGATGCAAGAAAGATGACTTTTTCTAATTATTCATCATCGTCATCATTTCAGCCGAAAGACGTCCACTGCTAGACATATCGCCACATTGACCGGTCCCGAATTATGAATTATTCTTAAGTATTTTATTTTCATTTTTCTTATTGTAAATATGTTTCTTTTAACTGTGCATTAGCGTCGATTTTTCTGTTATTTGTACATGTTTTCCTAAATAAATAAATAAAGCAAGAAGAACTTCGTAATTTAAACGTCTAAATTGATACTAATATTCTAACCTAATCTCAAAGCAATAACACAATCACACTAATAAACTAACAACTAAGACAATCATCTAAAGCCTTACGCACACGTGCGAAACTCACCTACGCCTACTACTAACAAAACACGTGACAAAAACTTATCCACTAACAGCATCATCGTACTAAGTGACCGGAGACTTCTTGCGCCTAATCTATTTACTTTCACAGCGAGTACAAATTATTGGACGACGTCTTAGGTAATTTAATAACGTAAAGTGTAGCCTAGCCTTAGTGACGTGTGACCTAAATCTATTTTGTACAGGTATAAGGTAATATTTGTGTGGGAATAAGTATTTTTTTGCGGTATGTGTAATATTTTGTAAGGAGGTTTTTACTAGTCCATTTGGTTTGAAGAAGTTCTTTTTGTAGTTTTTTATTATTGCGCCTCATTTTTCGTAAATATTTTTTTGTAGATATGCTGGTTACTTTTATTAGAATAGAATATTTATTATTTACATTAAAATTTGGTACATTAAAAGGTTTTATAAAGACCTCACATAAATCGACATGGACTGGCATTACAAATATTTAAACAGGTTGAACATAAAATTTAAAACGACATATTAATTTGTTTATATAACGTGTCTAGAAGTATCAGTGCTTTATAACCTGAAACTAATTTGTAGTTACAAAAAGAATATTCGATTTAGTGAAATAAAATTCATTCGACTAACTTAGTTTTTTACGGACACTGTCCCACTAAATTATCATACTCATATTATAACTAGTCAAGCATGAGCTATGTTTATTTAAATGTACTTACTTGATAAACTAACTATATAAATTATAACCATTAAAAACGATTAAATAAATTAAACTAACAATAAGCTATAAAAGGGCATCAAAAAACTCCTCTTCAACTCTGTCAGCTGGTAATGTGCCCAAGATACTGGCGGCGTTGCCATGTTGTATGGCAGTACTTAACCTCTGGCCAAGTTAAAAGCCAGCCCTTTAGTCACGAGAACCATTGCTAAAAAAAAAACTAAGTGAAAAAAAACAAACATACCACAACGCGCTCTGTAATGTTTGACTACCCCTTAAGCGAAAAAAGGCGTGAGTTAAACCAAAAACACACACAAGCTCAATAGCAATCATTTCTCCCAATAAAGCATTCCAAACTGCATATTGTTATCAAAATTACTCCTTATTGCCCCACATTGCTCCACTCGGTATAAATCACGAGCGAGATTAGGAAAAATACCGTTATCAGTGTGTCTTGGCTTTATTACCCGTGAAGAAATATTGCCTTCGCCTTAAGTACTTCCGTTTAGCGCTGTGTGTCATAATTTGAGGGTATTTGTGTTTTGTATACCGTGAGGTTGGCTTTTGTAGCGTCAGCGTAAAAGAGTGTGTGAGAAGTGGTGAAACTTATTTGGCTGTCGTAACTTGCTTGTGAATGTCGTATAGTTACAAATAAGTTGCAGTAAGTAAGGCATGCTTGAAAGATATTTTATCACTACCCAGTATAACAATAACATAATTATTATTGTTTAATTTATAAGTAAATAAGTTCATCTTTTTGTTTGATACGCATTAATGGATTTTAATCTTGGCATGTTACCTACAACCTGAAGGAATTTTCATTATTATTTTTTTTATTTTTTATTTTTATTAGCTGCGCTACAGTTTCTACTTTTGCAGCTACCATAGTTTTACATATTGTACCTTGTCTTGTGTTTTTGGTTCCGAAATATATATATATTTTTTTCTTTGTTAGATGTAATGTTAAAAGTAAAAATATTCTCAACAATAACTCATTCTGGGTGTAACATAAGTACTCCTCTGCGTAACCTTTCGCGGATTACAGGCGTGATGTCCTGTTCAATAGTAACTAATTTCAAAATCCCGAAATACTCCTAACTTCTGCTGCTATCCGTACATATGAGTATTTGAAGGGAGCCGGGTGTTTTTAGGTGTTAGCTGAAATCAGGGCCGCGTTGTATGTTCCCGACTTTATTACATGTACGTGTCATCGGGAAATACTAATCTTGTTGCGACTATATTACTGAAATTTGGGTTTCTGTATGACTTACGGAGGGTTAGTTGGATTAAGGCAATTGTTTTGCGTAATAAATAAATGTGTTGGCAAAAAAACTCATCATCGTCATCTGCCTAGCCTTTTCCCAACTACGAGTATGTTGGGGTCGGCTTCAAGTCTAACCAGATGCAGCTGAATACCAGTATTTTACATGGAGCGACTGCCTATCTGACCTCCACAACCCAGTTAGTACTGGGTAATACGATACCCCCAGCCCCCGTAGCATGACCACCGTAGACAAGGATTTCTTTGGCGGAAACAAAATGACAGATTGTGTCGACACAATGACACTATCTGTCATTTTTTCGATTCTTCCGTCAAAGAAATCCTTGTCTACGGTGGTCATGCTACGGGGGTTGGGAAGACTGGTTGTCAGACTTTTGGGCCACAGACTACCTAACGACTGTCAAAGATCTACAAATGACACCCGAGATAAATCTTATAAAACACCAACTCGTGAAAATCGCTTCAATGTCCTGTATTAAAAACACGTATGATACATGTTTTGACATTGTCTCAGACATGTATTATTTACTTTGTAAAATTTTATGAGATTTTTTACAAGTTTCGTAAACAAGTCTTCATAACTTACACTACAACTATAAACTATAAACGGCGATAAAAGACAAGCAACCAATCTTTTTCTTTGTCTTGTTCTAATATCTTTTATTATTTCACCTTTTTTTTTATTTTATATTTTCAAAATTGTAATCTTAATTTAACCGTATGTAATTTAATTTTGTATTGTATTGCTATTTTTTTTTTTTTGTATATTTGAAATATTTGGCATTAGTCCGTTCGCATTTATACAAATATACCAGTTATACAGGGAAACCTATAATTGGCCATATTAACTGGAACGTATATTTTATAAAATAATTTTATGGATCGCTGTTGGTTATCTAAATAAATAATTTTAAAAAAACTTGTTTAAGGTAAACAAACAAACAAACAAACACAATAAACGAAAATAGTAGACAAAACATGTCGAATTCATGTTCTTATTCTTGTTTACCTTATTGTAAATGATTGTTGAGAATTAGAACATTTTAGAACGGGGCTGCGGCTGAGCATTTACTTTTAGAAAACTCAATAACACATAGCTCGGATTGATGGCTTTCAAGCCATCATGAGAAAGAGGTCGGCCTTATTGTTGCTGTGTACGGGCAAGCTTCAACAGCATTCTTAAAGTCATAGCGGACAGGCTAGATGGTCAGTGTGTTAAACACTGGATTTGCTTTTTTTTTTTTTTTGCTTTTTGATATAGTTCTTAAGTACTTTCTACAAATAAGAACCTGTGTCTTTTATATGATGATGGTCTGAAATAAAGTCCCTATGTATATCCCAATCTGGGGTTCAAACCCAAGATCCCAAGCACAGCATTCCTTCTTACAACCACTACACCAACGAGCCATTGCATTACACAAACTCACTTTAATAACATCTTACAAAGCTCCTACTCAAAGAGTACCTCAAGTAGAAAAGTCATCCAAGAAAATATAATTCAAGATGGCGACAAAATTATAGGGAGCAAGATCGATGGCGACCATGCTCATTCCTTAATTAATTACCTAATTACTTTTCAAGTCTAAGTGTAATTAATTAGTCACCCGACGTGACTCGCCATTAAAAATCTTGGTAACTTTTGTATGGTATGTTATATTTTTTGAAGGGACGTTTTTACTTTATTATTTTTGTGACACGTTGGAGTATTTTTATTCCAGATTGCTGGAACTTGTTTGCTTCTTTTGAGACTGTAAAATAAAACAAACCTGTTGATATTGGTAATTACAAGCGTTTTGGTGTTTCTCATAAATTATGGCTATTTTCAAAGCGTTTTCTATTTCTTGAACGACTTCTAACAGGACTTAGAAAAGTTTTTGTCTTTTTGTCTTTCTTTGGAAAAACTTTGCTTCACACTACGAATTTCTTGTGTATCGTGGATACGTTTGCAAACATTCAAATGCACATACACAAACAACAAACAGCCAGACCCGGAACAACCATGCAGGCCATACAAATATTGATTTCGTGCGAGAATCGAACCCTCGACACGCAGCACTGCTTTTGGCAAACGAATACATTTTGAACTTTACCATCCCCGTATTCACTGATAGAATATGAAATTGACTAGGCGCTAAGTAAAGTTTACAAATAATTCATGCTCCCTCAAACTAAACAGGCCATACAGAAACTTCTAAAGTGTCTCAACAATAAAACAGCTACAAAACAGCGCTATTTTCCGTGAAGTGCTACATTGCCCGATGTTAATATTAAACTAGAAACTTAAGCTCTCCACAGCAACATCACTTTTCTATTTAGCAGGACCTTTCACGGTAAAAGAAACACTACAAATATTACGAGTAAAGCAACACTATTGTTCACCGTTTCTAAGAACGGCCGTACTTGAACTTTCATCGTGGGCCAAAGGTCCAGTTTCGTGTAAAAAGGCGCGAAAAGAAGGCGGCCATTACAAAACACGCACACATACATAAACACAAATATGATATGTAAGCATGTACACTCACGGAACGAAAAGGTTAAGCAGTTTACAAATACATTAGTTTTACATAGAGTGGAGCGACATCCTTTTAAAACATATTTTTTTTCTAAATAACAGGCTTCGATGGCTAAGTCAGAGGTGTACCAAACACTACACCCACATTCCGCTGGTTATATTTAAGTTCCAAGTAAGACGGAAAGCTTATTGCCGTAAACTGGCCACAAGTAAAGATACCTAAAGACAAACCCACTAACACTTTGCCCGAACTAGGCATCGAACCCAGGATCTCATACTCAGCAGTAACACTTGCGACCACTCTACCAACGTGGCTAGATATAAACCGGCTAAGTGCGAGTCGGACTCGCGCATGAAGGGTTCCGTACCATCGTAGCCCCCTTTAATTTTAAATTATTATTTGTTGTTATAGGAGCAACAGAAATACACGTTACATGCTGTGAAAATGTCCACTATCTACCTATTACGGATCATGAGATACAGACCGCTGACAGACAGATGGACGGACGAACGAACGGACAGCGGAGACTTAGTAATAGGGTCCCGTTGGTTACCGTTCGGCTACAGAACCCTAAAAAAATTAAGTCTAATGCAATAGGAAATAAAACCATAATTTAACTAAGGATGCTTAACCATTTAATTCCAAGTGTGTACAGTACGTTACATACAAAACACACGCATATGAAACAAGTTCTAAAGGTCGTTGTTGCTTTATGATTGCCTAGTACAAATCTTCGTTTAACACAGGTGGTTATGTTTTAGCTTATCATACCTTCCGCTTGGGTTATACTACTTAAAGGTAGGTACGGACATGACAAAATTACACGATATTTTGACCGTGGCGTGGGCATTCAAAGGTTCAGGGATTAGTAGTATTTGTTAACATAACATAACGCTTGTAATCCACGAAGGGTTAGGCAGAGGCGTAACTAAGAGTACACCTACCTAATACTTAGCCACATTTCGTCCCATCCATAATAGGGCGCGAGTCAATTGCCATCAATCCGACAGAAAACCAGACACCGAGGCTGCTATTGAGAATTTCCTGATTGAAATACCTAATAAAAACTTTGCTCGACCTGCGATCGAACCCAGGACCTCACCATGCTCAGCTCGCTTGCGGTCACTAGACTAACGAGACCACTAAATAATACTACTACATAAAAAAAATAGTTTATTTTATTAGTATGTGTGTATTAGTATCAACATAAGTATATAAATTTTCAAAAGTAAGAAGTTATTTTTTATATATTTTTTTGTATCACAATGTTTTCTTATTTAACCCAAAGGTTGACTGGTAGAGAATGCCTTGTGGCATTAAGTCCGCCTATGTACCACTATTGTACATGAACTAAATAAATAAATTAAAATAAACAACGTCCATAGTACGACTCCAAACCGTCTAAACACATTTAAATTACCTTCAACTTTCCCAAAATAAATACCCAGACGGGACGTTCTAAATTCAAAAGTATCAAGTGCCGCCGCCATTTTTAGTGACAACGTATTTACAAATTCAGGGCCGCCAGTGTTTGCCAATTTGCCAGCTGGCGTTCACACCTGTTGTGAACTTTTAGTGTTACTGAGACGGTTATGTTTCCACAGTAAAGTATGTGAAGGTATATTATGGAGGGTAGTCTTTAGAAATAATCGGGTAGGGTCTTGGTAGGGAAAATGTTAAGCATCTGTGGAACGTCGACAACCTTGTATTAAAAACAAAGCATTTATTTCAAGTAGGCCAGTTACAGGAACTTTTGATTTGTCGAAACAAAGACAACAATGAAATGTACTCGTAGCTACAGTCCCAGTCACAAGGCATAAAAACTGTGAAAGTACTGTAGTTGCCCATTCCCTAACGCAGATCTCTATGGAGAAGAACGGAAAAGAAACTCCATGGACACTCTTTTAAATCAGAATACTTTAACAAATGCTTGGTTACATCATATTATATGTATTGTATATCGGGTTGGTGTCCACGACTACGCGTCCAAAGCGTGTATCTTATTTAATTAATACTGAAATTGTTCGGACTGCCTCTTTGATCTAGTGGTCGCAACCACGACTGCTGAGCATGAGGTCCTGGGTTCGATTCTCGGGTCGGGCAAATTGTTAAGGGGTTTTTCTCTTAAGAAGTTCTCAGTATGTACGGAATGTGGGTGTGTGCCCGGTTGATGGCAATAGGCTCGCTCTCTATTACATGGGACTTATAAATTTGAACAAAACTGGCGAATTGTGGGTGTACTATTATTACGTACACGTCTGCCTAACCCTTCGGGGATTACAGGCGTTATGTTACGTTATGATGTGATGAAATTGCTCCTTTTACGTCGGAGTTATAACTGGCTAAATGTGGGAAGTATCTAAGATCTATCTGACTACCTTTGTGAAGAATACAAGCTTTAAGTTGTTTTTGATAATAGAATTGCCTTTTCGTTAATGACCTAATTTCCTTAAAAGAGATGCTACTAGCAAGATTCTGCACTCTACTGTCTAATGAATTACTGTATCAACTACGCAAGTTTGTGTTTAAATAATTAAGCGTTTCTTCTGAAACGTCTAGCTTACCTTTTCATATTAACAAGAATAATATTAGTCGGAGATAAAATTTTCAAGGGCATTTTCATAGTAAAATCACAGTGTGTTTGAACGTTAAAGGTGGTCGCCGTTTACGTCTGTTATTTGACATTAAGAGTCTTTAATACTTAATGTCAAATGAATATAAAACAAATTCAATGTTTTTAGTGTTTGATACAATCGTTTCCATGGTAAGACTCGTAACAAACAATCAGTGATTGTTTTTGGTAACTACAAAAATATTTATGAAGAAAGTAGTGTTTAAAAGTAAATTCAACGCGACGAATAACCACAAAATGTAACTCCCATACGTATGTTTTTCATGCCTTTTTTTATTTTTTTATTTTTTTTCCGGATGGGAAATCATCAAATGACCCCCCCCACTCTGGGCGGAGCGGAGGGGAGTGTCAGACTTGTACTGACTAAAACCCATCCATGTTCCTTCTTTGCCCGTTATGTTCCAGGGCCACGGTATCTCTTTCGAACAGTCCCGCAGCCCCGGCAGGCATCGGCCCATGCGGACGCCTACTTGATTGCTGACATCTCTTTGAGGCGCGCGTGGAACACGAACGCGCCGTCGACACGGCCCGTCGTCATAAGTGTTTTTCATGCCTGATGTTTGGACCTCAGATATACTATTAATAGCTATTAAAAGTGGTCTGTAATTAAGTATATGCCAAGTCCTCCCTACACAGGTGCAGTTGGGACCAAAATTGCATCGATTGTATTTTTTATAAATCAGTTGGACCTAGACATTAGCGTTAAGTGGGTCACTGTCCCCTATCAAACAGACATAATGCATATCGTTTCCTGTCTGTCCTGTTGTTTGCACATTACAGGAGTTTGAGCATATTGATGGACGCTACTGAAAGTGCCAAACTCGTCACCAAATTTTGGGCTGACTCAATTTAAATTGTCAACGACACGCTAAAAAGAAGAATAAACCAACTCAGGCAGCCTAAGAAAAAAAAAGAAAAATACAAATAAAATCCAAAACGTAAACAATTAGACAATTACTAGCCTGACAGGCTAGTAAATTAAGAATCTATAACTCAGACAGCCAGCATCAACAGCTTAAATAACCATTAACACTACGTGCCGAGTAGCTTGATATACCGGACTATAAAGTACGTTTATATCTGCAAGTAAACTGGTTTACGCGTCGAGATAAACGATGCATTCTGATAACAGCATAAAGTGTGGAACGGTCTATTAATGTTTAATAACATGTGGTGGCTAAACGTGTTAAGCCGTTGGTCCACGCTGTCAATTGTAGATCAGGTAGTCAGAGGCCCGAAAGCCTGACCACAAGACTTACCAAGGGTATCGTATTACCCGGTACAAACTGGGTTGTGGAGGTCAGATAGGCAGTCGCTGCATGTAAAATACCAGTATTCAGCTGCATCCTGTTGGACTGGAAGCCGACCCCACAATAGTTGGGAAAAGGCTAGGCAGATGATGTGGGTAGCTCAACGCACTACAGTAAGTATCTGTACAAGAGAATAAGCCAATCTGTAGTAGGCATACTAGGCAATACTTTCTTCGTTACGAAATTTATATATTGTGGGTTATAAGTAATATAACAGTACGTCCGTCATCTCAGAATTTTAGGCAGGTCAGGTGAACTGTGGGTGTACGTACTATCACCCACATTCATGTAATAAGGGCGAGCCCATTGCCCGTCTCTGTGCTGCTAATTTGACGCTACTAAAGCATAATGCATGATTGTGCCATAATACATATTGAGGTTTGACAGCTTACAGCTTTTTGCCTTACAATAAAGTCTATTCCATGTATCTATCAACTTGAATTATAATGCAAAATCATTTTTTCTGCACGTAAAAGCAAACATAATCTACCCCAAGATACTTTCCAGTAACCAATCGGAAGTCTAACTAATGAATAAAATCACCATAATGTAACAAAAGTACGAATCTCTGCGCTGAGAGTACACATTTACAACGCGTTGTGTTGTTGTATTGTTTCCCGTTTTCTGCGTAAGCGACAATGGGGACACTCATGACAGGACGTGTCACTGAACCGTGGCTGAGTTGTGGTAGGTTTTCCCAGAAAATCTGTGTTAGTTCTGCTTTTTAATAGGAGGAGAGGAGTATGCTGTTAGCATGTGAATTGTGAACAAGAATACAACTAAAAAACCCGACTACAGAAAAAACACACTCTAATTAAATTCGGAATTTACAAGGTAAAATCGACTCCTCCTATAGTTGAAGTCCGTTAAAATGTAGCCTATGTTACCCGGGATATAATAACGAATCGATTGACAGCAAAATCGGATGAATAGTTTGTAGAAAAAGCAATAAAAACAAGAAGAGATTAAGGATCTAAAATTAGCATCCTAAAAAATATCAAGTTCATTATGAACAAAATGTCAAACAGAGCGATAATCAAGCTAAACAAATATTAGAAAACTCCTAACTACACAACGCATATATCATTAATATTGAGTGCGCTATTACATAAGGTTACAGTGTCGCCTAATGACAATACTGGCACATAGCAGGTGTGGACAGAAAGGCCACGGGGTTCCAAGCTTTACTAAAACGAATGCAGACAAAAAAAAATAAAAATGCGGGCTATTTTCTACTCTATTGCTTTCAAATCTGTTTATTAGTTAGGTTCCTAGTTATACTCTAAATAGGTTTGAGGTAGGCGATAACTTACATATATTACATAATAAATCTGCGAAAACGATGATGAAAAAGTCAAATGTGTAACATTTACATAAGCTACCAAAACGCAAGTCTGATGGCGCAGTGGGTGATCAATAAGCTGCTGCACTATGTATCGCGGGTTCGTTTTCCGCACGGAACGAATATTAGTTCTAGTTGTTTGTGTATGTGAGTTTAAATGTTGTAATAGCAGAGAAGATGCAGGAGAAATTCCTAGTGTGGGGCAACATTATTAAAAAAGCTTATTATGACAATTCTGTTCAAGTTCAAAGTCCTTGTAAAACATGAAAAACAAAGCAATAGGCACTTGTCTAGGAGCTCAGGTCAACTGAAAGTTATGACAATTTCTATTAAAAAAGTATCATTTCAATCTTGCCCAACATTTTACATTTGTATTTCTTTACCGCGCTGCCCAAGATTTAAAATAAACCTTGACCTTTGACTCCATTTCTTTTATTCTAAAGATTAATTTATATTTGAAATACCAGCGCTATTCTTCAAAACATTCAAGTTCATATTTTTTGTCTTGAAATGTTTCTTTTAGAGATGAAAGTACTGACGAAGCCACAGGTGTTAGTTAGCAATGTGTCATCATCAGTCTCCTGTCTCTATCGTAATTTACTTGGGGTCTGCGCAGCATGTCTTCTTCTACCATACTTCGGTTAGAGTGTACATAACGGGGCATTGAGGAAAAAAAAAAGAATTTTTTAGCCAATAAAGTGTTAGATGCAAGAGCGAGCGAAGTGAGCTCGGGACTAGGGGCACCCCGACGTTAGGTTAGGTTAGGTTACTTTAAACCCTGCAGAGAGAAATAGGACTATTTCGACTTTTTCATAGTGCCTTGTTTCGTATCCACTGCCCCATACTTCTCTATTAGTCGGAACTTCTAGCCATTATCATCTTCCACGTAGTTTATCCATTGTTTGTTTTGTGCAGTATGGCTTTAGGAGCAGAAGCTCTTAAAGCCATAGTGCATACATACATACATAAACTGAACGCCACCTGCTACGATCATTACATACTCCTTTTGACTGGTCCCCGTCATACATCTGGTCATACCTACACGTACGCCGGTTGCGAGTACTACGCACCTGACCTTTCTGAAGAGCCTAACCAATAAGGTCAGTGTATGTCCTTCTAGTGCGTCCCCTCCCGGCGCTGCCACTCACATCTGCCTAGTTAATACCTTTTGTTAGTCGTCTTTCACTTGTTCTCTCCACATGACCAAAGCATACTCTTTTAAATTTTTGTCACTACAAGTTCTTTTAAGCCATAAATGTGTATTTGTGTGAAAACCTTATGGTAATTTAGTTACTTAGTTTACTTTATTTATTAATAATTATCAAAATTACAGGTCATATTTAGAAAATAATAAAAACACAAATAAATACATTAAAAAAAAAAAACAAAACATTATACATTAAAAAGAGCATCGAACACAAATTTTCATAAATTAAAAAATAATAATAATTAATAACACACAATAAACAGAATAATAGAACCATATAGCACAATACTCAGATCAATTTTCTTAGAACCATTCTTTTAGGTCATATAATACCTGGTCTGGTAGTAGACATTCTGTCCATATTCCTATGACCCCAGCGGAACCAGCGCTGTGTCGCAGTATACTTTATTCGCCACAGTCCACAGTAATTGCCTACCGCCCCACAATTCAAGTACACTGCAATTCTTCCCACATTTCTCAACAAACCTCATTTGACATTTTATGAAATCGTTACAAAGGTATTTTTCTGTTTCTGCTAAAGAATTATGATTTAGATTTATGAAGTACCCGCTTTTTCATAATAAGTAGGGTGTAATTATGTTATAGGAGCTGTTATTTTGCGCTTGGAAATGGGGTTTGTTGGATTTTTAATTATTTCATGCTTCAAAAAGGCGCCTGCTAAGTTATTTCGTGTACATTTTATTCAGCGAATTCTACCAGTAGACCTAAATGTTACTTTATATAAAACTGGTTAAAATATAAATTGTTTTACCATTCAAAAGAAAAACATTCAGTTCAAAATTAAAACCAAACATCAAACAAACGAACTACGATTAAACTTCAGAAATCCATCGACATTTTATTACACAACGAATAAAAAGCAAACAAGATGTTTGAAAATAACTTCAGTATTGTCAACAACTATGAACACAGTTTTATTGATTCGTGTCTGTCACAGTACACGCTATTTGAACAACTTTATACGACTATTCGAACTAATATAGAGTTTGAAATTATGCAGTCGTGTTTCCATTGGCTCTAAACATAGTCGTCAACTGTGTAATGCTTTTTAATTGGTTCAAAATTGCCTATACAAAATGAGGAAGCGTAATTATCAATGCTAGTTGGATTTTCGTTCGTTAGGACTTTGCCCATCGAGAGGGATAGTTATAGATTGTGATTTACTTGTCCTGAGGGTTAAAATTGATAAACTGAACGGAGTACATCTGTCCTTTGGGCATATTGGCATATTTGGTTTCAGACTGACGATCTTATCAACCACTTCTATTATAATATCTTTGAATTGATTTCATTATCCCATTATATTATATTTTTGATTCATTATTTCAGTCAGCCCGAATGTAAAATAAACTAGGGTAATACCGTCCGGTTTCTAAAACGAAAATTATCGACACGTTAAAATTAAACCCAAATCGAGCGATGCGATTGGATATTGATTATGGGGCTGAGAATTTAACCAATCACAGGACTTGCGTTCAATTTGACACGTCGATAAGTTTCCTTATAGAAACCCAACCAAAATGTACAGCCATTTCATCATACCATTTCCTCCACGTAGGTAGGTTAAGTGAATAAATAATGTCCCTAACAGGAGCCACAAAAAACGGTGTCCCACATCAAATTATTTCATAATTAAGGCAGGGCTTACACCTGCTCCCGACTGTCACTGGCACACACAGCTACATGTACCATGTAGAGTAGATACGGCGGGAGATTTGTTTTTACAAAAACAAAAATATAATTTATGTATTTCATACAGGTGACCTACAGAAACAAATGCGTCGGTCGGATTGTTACAAAAAAAAAAATATCTCACAGAGCGTCAAATAAAAAAAAAACTTTTGAATATAGACCTTGGTGGGTCGCAAAGCAGCCAAAATAAATAAATTGAAGGATGGACGAAAAATAGAAAACAGGTTTTTGTATGTACTTATATATCTATGTTGTGTAACTGCTCAGGTCCAATTTGAAACCAATACTTAGATTCCTGCCAGTTCCATATGCCTGAAAGTAGGCAACTTGAATACACTTAAACTTAAAAACACAAAACTTATATGATTTACTTACGTAATTATTCATTATTTTTAGAGTCCAATATTGCGACGCTGTTGCAAGCGCCATGATCATAATTAAAACGCGCTTAAATATAATAATCACAGAAGATATCCAGTAAGTGACTGTATAAGTTTAGTTTTAAACCGTGAAAGCTTAAAACAGTGTTTGACTTTGAAACACGTTTTAAAACCGACATTTCAATACTGGAAGTTTCAAATATCACATGCGACATTAAATGGAAATTTCCACAGTCGCTATACAAACACACACGCTTATATACCTACCTGAAAAAAACATGGAAAACAACCACCCTAAACAAAAACAGAACCCCGTTGCCACCGAAACCACCCCAACTCCGTACCTTACGTACTTATTAAACCATCTCAGATGATATTGTGAATTGTGACATAAACATGTAAATATGTACCTACAACAAGTATACATAAAAAACAATTTTTATCACGCGTCTTTATTACAGTGCTTTATTATTTTTATGAAGAACGTGCAGATTAAAGGCCCCTGCCGACGTGACTTGTAACGTAATAATGTGTAGCCTATCAAATATGTGATCGTTTATAGATGAGGAGTGTATCGTGCATGATGGCACTTATTTATGAGAAAGGGGGGGGGGGAGGAATTTAAATACAAGGTATAAACGGACCCTTCACGAAGCCGTTAACCAAGTATTCTGTACATCAAAGTAAGTAACTCTACACAAAATTATTGCTGGAAAACCACTTTTTGTGGTGGAAAATCATCGTTTTACGGTAGGACTCAATGTAACGCACTCAAAACATTGTGCTGATGGATGCATTGTATACTAGCTACGAGAGCTCACCGACGCAGCTCGACGTCTTTTCACACTGCCACCGTAAGCAAAAGGGGTGCATATGCGGCCAAAAACCATGCAAAGCTAGACTGGTAGAGAATGCCTTGAGGCATTAATACCGCCTATGTATTACTACTATGTATGAAGTTTTAAATTAATAATTAAAAATACACCCCATCCCTTTCCTTTTCCATCAAATGTGCCCTGTTACTTAGACTTTCGAAAACTTCAAAAATAATCTAAAATACTTACCTATCTATGAAAAAGGGAGGTATTTTTAACATAGACGTATCATTTCACACAAAAACAGCTAAAAGCCAAAACAACCTAGAAAAACGAAACGTGTCCCCAACACATGCCATGGTCTACATTTCACATGCCATATATTCATCGACGAAAAAAACCTCGTTGCGGGGTCACATACCGTTCAATCCCCAACAGTGCGTTTTTATTAAGTCACATATATATAGGGTGCCCGTTATTACTGGCGGGTTCCGTCGGTCACTTGCGTCGGTCAATTTTTGGGTCAAATCGAACTTTCTCCCCCCGTATATTTTATGCGGGTATCCCTTTCTGCGGATTACCGAGAAGTTTTGGTAAAGTTTCGCCTTTTGATGCCTCAATTGTTCGACCTTTGAATTTTAGTTGCGTTCGTTTGTGTTCAAATCGCCGTGTTAGTGTTTTGGGTTCTTACTTCATAAAATATTTTATGGTATTTTTTTTCATGAGAAGTTGTCGAGTGTTATTTATTTGACAGTTCAACCACACAAATCTACAGAGGCAGATTGTCTTAGGCATTTCGTACGAGACAACCTGTTGGTGATGCAGAGAAAAACTAAGTACATATCTATAGACCGACCACTTTAATGAGTCCTCGCGAAGGTATCAATTGAAATGGAATATTCTGAAGGTTGATCACGTATTGGTTCAATAAGTGGTACCTGTGGGATATTGTTAGAACTCTGTGGACGCTTAATGTGCCTTTGATGGGGCAAGGCGGAGTACTCATTAAAGCGGTCGGTCTGCATTGTATCTTTATGCAATTCCGAAAATAAAATTTGGAATTGAAATTTTAATGCAATACTTAGGAGGTGAACAGGCTTGAAAAAATCCATTCAAAACTAATTACCACCTTAGTTCACCAATTTATATTCATAAACCAAAACTATAACCCAAAAACTAAAAATAATGTACCGAAACTTACTTTACGAGCCAATTCGAGCAAATATAAGTATAGTCATAATCTAGTTATTACATCGCCGCTGCATTTTGAACTGTAAACCGTCTGCTGTCAAAGCATAATGAATTGTAAGAGAAGCCGGTAGGCTGTAAAAGTTACCCCTTGTCACGACAGGGGCCCGGCTCACGCGATGTTAATTAAAAAAAACCAACCAAATCTACATTTTGCTAGTTCAGTAGTGGTTCCGCATAGTTCAGTTTAAAGTTGTCAATGCCGAACACGAATTAGTTCGCGAATTTTGAAATATTTGAAGGCTTCTTAAGTATTTTGTGGTAGTATATTTACTTCGTGATTTTATTCAATTGGAATAGAACGCATAAAGCTTCGTTTTCAATTTTCCAATTTAGCTCTAGGCTTTATCTTCAAGTCTGCCTATTCTTGTCAATTTCTATGTCAAACATTAAGTTGCTTGTGTTGTCTATTGATGAGCTTACAGATCACATTTTATTTTGACTGATAAGTGACATTCGTAAATAACCTATTCCCACGTAACCCTAAAACTACACCGATTGGTCAACGGCCTTCCACTATAACCTTGTATTCGGGTTTTATTTGAAGCATAGACGCCTCCACAAAATAGCTAATATCTGCCCACATAACGTAAAAAGTCGTGATGGACTAATTTAGGCTAAATTGCGTTAACCTAGCCATTAGTGACACGTTATCTCCTGGGCTCAGCTGATAACTCATTTACGTCTGGCTTTAATTTGTGGGGTTAAAAAAGGTTCGTATGTTATGAGTGTATATGGTAGTTTATGGTTTCGTGTGGTTTCTGTGGAAGGTCGACGGACGATTGTATATAATCGTAAAAGTATGAATTTATTGTGATTTTAGACACGCCAAACGGTTGATATGAGTTAAATATAAACATTATTTTATGTTAATGTTTTGTTGACTTAGTCCTCTTGACCGTTTTTCAGCCAGGACGTTTTTTTTTGCTATGGCGATTCTAGCGAGTCTAGCCATTGATTCAGGAAATATTATATTGTACAAGAGCGTGCAAAGACAGGTGCACTCTCTTTACCCTCACTCTCTTATATTGATAGCACGGTAATCCGACACGACCGGACCGAGGTACCGGTTTTGATGTTATGGAGACGCAGATACAAAAGATGGTAAGAGAAGGATCGTACAGAGGGAAAAAGCAGCCTTATCGTTTATTTATTTATTTAACACTTCAAGCACAGAAGTACAGAGGCGGACTTAATGCCATAGGCATTTTCTACCAGTCAACCTTTGGGTGATGCAAAGACAAGCAGTGGTAGGTGTAAATCTTAAAATAATTTTAAATAATAATAAGATTAACTACAAGGATATATAAAATACTATAAATATATATCAAAATATATTATATTTATAATATATTTTGCGTGTGGTAATCCTCATGAATGTTTTCCGGCTTGAGGTGGGCGAAGGGCTAACTAATTTAACCCTGTTTAAATACCAGTGAGTGATCAACACTGGTATTTTAGTAAGATTATATTTTACCAAATTTAAAAAAGGACGAGCTGCACTGGAAAATGCTCAACTGGCTTTAGGTACATGAAACAAGTCTACAGTACCTGTCCTAGATAGGCTACCTACAGTGGTAATCCACACTTCAGGGCATTTGGGGGACGTAAAACACCGTCTGCCAACAGTTAAGCACAGGCGTCGCGACATAAATAATTACACGGCCACTGCACACGGGGACGTACTGGGTACGTACGGGGGACGTACGGGGGTCGTACGGGGGACAAGGGGACAAGTTATAGGCCCACCGTCAAACCGCAGCTATTTTGTGGTTGTTGCCAACTTTGACCAGTTTGTATTGGCCTAATTTTCTGTTATTTTACTGTTTTTGTAGGAGAATGGTTAGTACTGATGGCACGACAAATAAGTGCACGGGTAAGGTGTGGAAACAGGTAACTAAAATATTTGAAGCTGTTTTAAATTGGGATCTTTTGTTTTTCGATGACGAGAAGAAATAGTGTATGTGTGCATGTCCATGCGGTGTGTGCCGAGATTTTTCTGACTTACCTATTTACTTAACTAAGCCATCTCAGGTCCAGTTGAAAACCAACGCCGGGCACTCGCTGCTCGGCAGTTTGCTGAACTGGGCCTATTTGGCGCAGCCGTGAGACACACAATATTATCTCCTTTTTTGTTGTTTTGTTTTAACATTTTTATTGTATAAATTTAAGATTTTTAATTTTTTCATATTTTTTGTGCTTGTTGTGTGCACTTGTGGCATGGGCCAAATAAATATGTTTTCTTTCTTTCTAACTCTGTTAATGCTCTGTGTATATTGGTTGTACATACACAGACAAGATAAATATAAAAATGTTGTAATAAGGCGTAGTCGACGTAGCCCTGGGCTCCTATTTCTGTCTGCAGGGTTTAAAGAAACCTAACCTGTCCGGAGTCGGTGTGCCCAAAGTAAAATGTTAGTCAATTGCATAACATTTAACTGGTGATATGGATTTACGCAAGATAACGTCTTATTTCGTAACTTAACCTAATTGGACCTACTCGGACAATATCGAAACCGTTTAAAAATCCACCCCTCCCAATAACTAAAACACATGACTTCATTAAGGACTCTTTAATAGCTTGTCAATTTAATACCGTGAACATGGACATTCTATCAAGATAAAAGTCCTTTCTAATAGCTGCGTAACGAGTGAAGACACTCTGACATATTGTAATTTTTCCCATCATCATTCTGACCGTTACATGGGGTTCACATGACATAACTAGAACAACCAGCTGATACGTTTTTTTTCTAATTAATAGGACAACGCTTTTATAAAATGGTACAGTAGCCAGCACATCAAGTTACAAACTGTCAAATTTCTCCAAGTGATTTTAAACCATAAAACGTTGGTTATTTAGTTCAAAAACGAATGAGAAAATTTTACAGTTTGTAATAACTTAATGCGCTGGCGACTGTACCCACGTATAAATAAAAAGCTATACGTCTACACTACCTGGGTATAACTGATTTTAAGAAAATTACTAAAAATGCAATTTCATTTATGTAAACATTAAAACCAATCAAGAATCGCGAGATACAATTTTAACCCTTTTTATTAGTACACGGTTTGTTGTTGTTGTTTTACTAGGAGAATTACTGACGAGAGAATTCAACCCCGAGTGAAAAAAAAAAACAAAATTCAAAACAATTACAACCCCGCAGATACCTGTCATCAAATAAAACACCCCATACTTAACTTTAATGCAACATGACATACACCGCGCTTAATTTAAAATGAAAATAATAAAGCTGAGACTATTCGTTCGGAAATAATGTCCGCGTCATGGCGTTTTTTGTAAAGCTCTGGTCAGACTGAGGCGGATCCCGCGCGGGATTTTTGCTCGCGACGACTGTATAGTGGTGTTTAAACTGGTGTGATTACACAACTTAACATCACGCCTGTAATCCCCACGGGTTAGGCAGAGGTGTATCTAATAGTACACCCACATTTTGCCAGTTATGTTTAAGTCCCATGAAATACGGGGCCAGTCTATTGCCATCGACCGGGCGCAAATTCAGATTTGGCTACTGAGAAATTCCTGATGGAAAAACCCAATAACACTTTGCCCGACCCGGAAATCGAAAACAGGACCTCATGCTCAGCTGTCGTGCTTACGACCACTAGACCAACGAGGTAACTGGCGCCAATATTTGCGCGATTTCCTTTTTTTTTAATCTAAAATCCTAATCATCACAAAGCGCGTCCGCATCCCGCACGGGATTCGCTTCTGTTTGAAGCGTCCTTTAAAAAAGTTCACGTTGCATGTGAGCTCTCGATCGAATCGTGTTTTATAGTTATTAAATAGCCGATCATGGTTAATGGAATCGTTAATATTTTACATGATGGAGTTGATAGTGTTAAATTGAAAACTGTCAGTAGGTCTGTCCCAATAATAACATCTATGGAATAAAAATAAACACTACATAACGATTTTGATGAGGCTTATACGGTCTTGCGCGAAGGTCTCATTAATGGCATTCAATGGCTCTAGTAACCCCGTTTTCAACAAAAATATGCCCTCGCTTGTAGAATCAGATAAAATGGTTGATAAACACATTGACTGCAATCACTGAATGTTCACACTTAGCAAGTCCGCTACTTTACACACTGAAGACTAGCTATTTTTAGTATCAAAAGTAGTCTTAATTTTAAATCAAACAACTTGCCAAAGCTTCGTTGCGTGACTACAGTTAATTAGCACCATCTTATAACATCCTAAGTAAAGCTAACCCACTTATCTTTGAAAACAGAAACGCGGTGTACGCCTCCGTGTTCCCACGATAAACATCAAGACTCAAGTCTTTAACGTCCAAGATAAGACAGCCGCTTTCATACACACTCCTTTCCAAGTTCCATTAACTTTGGCAAGCAAAGGCGGCGACTTAACTATGCATGTATCGTGTGTACATCTCTTTTCATCACCCGCTGTCCACCGTTCACACTAGTTAAGATTCCGCCGACCCGACTATAAGGGGATGAAAAAAGTCGACTCAAAGAGAACAGGTCTGCCAACAGCACTCAAGATTCCATCTTTAGGAGGGGCGCGAATTCGATCTCTTTAATGCTCGCCTTTTCAACTTCCAACCTTTTCATAGCTGCCCTACAAAGTTCTAATACAAAAAAAAATTGAATACGAAGTCGAATATTTTTAATTGGAACGCAGATGCTGGGACAACAAAGTTTGAGGATGGACCTAAAATTACAATATAGGTACATGCCTGATTAACATTACAAAGGGACCTTTGGAGGCGGGTCATTCTGTAACCCTATCGTCGTTCATTAGTTAGTGGCAGGTTAATAAGGTTCTTTGTTGTCGCCACTCGACGCTTTCACAATTTCGCGTTGAATGCAGCTTATCTCCGGGCTTGTTTGCTTACACCCTCTGTAAAAGACCCACCGTACTACGTCACTCGCCAATTTTTGTAGCGTTAGTTGGAAATTATGAACGCAAGCCGAGATAGTCTTTGTGTGCTTTGATAAATTTATCTCTTGTTCCATGGAGATTGTTTTTGCATTCTCTTCGAGAGATTGGCAAAGTGCATATAAATCTGTTATCTGAGACAGAATCTCTATAGGAGCGTCCCTGTATTGGAGTTTATTGAAAAGCGTAAAAGTTCAAAGATCAAAACGCATTTGAAGGAATGTAATTCCAGTAATGCGCTTGATTTCAAATCTTAGAATACAATATCAAAAAAACATGAAAGTGTGTAATCGAGCGTAAAGCTGATAGTTCTATAACAGAAGCAAGTGAGTACGAAATATGTGTAGGTAATCGTTTATAGAAACCAACATAATAGTAAGTTATCGAGAATTTTGTCGCTCAAAATTCGTTGGGTGAGCCTCTCAATAGTCGATTTAGGGGCGAAATGGAAAATTAATGGCACGGAAGTGAAATTCTTCGGATAAAATGGAGACAATAGACTTAGACGATCGCTTTAGAGCTCAACTAAAGACATTTAGTACCATTACTATCGGCGAGAATGGCTAAGGAGATGTTAAAATTGTACGTTTGTTTGTAAAAGAATCTGCAAATAGAATCGTAAAAACTGTAGGAGATAGAGCTAACAATAGCCGATAAGTAGAAACAAAAACTCGACGATCCCGTGAATATGTAAAACGGACAAATAATCAAAAAAACATGAACAGGGAAAATGGGACAAAAGAAACAATGAATTGGACATTGGTGACATACAGCAGAATTTACTGTATTTTCCATTTCAAGTACTTGTGGCAAAACCATTCCAAATGATAATACTAGATAATTATGTTTAGTTAGAATATCATCGATGTTGCATGTGTAAACTTAAATTAACAAACATCCGATGTTCAACACAATTGACGCCACAAACAAAAACAATGACAATAACAACACAAAACTATTTAAACAAACCGAAAATTATGACCAGCAATAACAAAACGAACCATGTAACTTCATAGCAATCCCATTATATTTATCAGTCGCAGCCTGTTACCAAAACCACTATCAAAATCTAAACAATAGTTGGCGCTGCAAACTGTGGCCACAGGGGCCAACAATGACGGTACGATCCACTGCAAAACGTTATTAAACTTAAATAGAAGGGACCATCGATGCAGAAACTTCCTATTACTTGGGATCGAAAGAAAATCTCTTATCAGAAGCGATTATTGGGCCGGGATTAATATCTAACTGTGTGCCGACAGGAGTAGAGATGGGAATTTCGATCGGACGATGAAAACCTCGGCGGTGCCGGACCTCTTTGTTTTTTTATTATTAGTGGCCGGTAGTCAGGATAATGTTAATGGAATGAAATTATTAAAGTCTCAGAGGAAAATGTGAGCTAAGCTTTACAAGTATAAGGTTTAAGACTGTAATGCTGTCTCTTGATAGATCGTTATAAATCAATTTGGTGTTGGATTACTTAATTTGTAAGACGAAATCTGATATCTGCCTTCCGAAGTTACCGAGCATGCTTTGTCAATGTCGGAATTTAGGCTTATAATATTGTAGATGATGATAAAAATTTTCATGTAAACAAAGAAGAAACGCAGTCAGTTAAAGCATTCACACCGTCTACGTAAAATCATCTTTAAACATTCGGTATATGAAACTTCATTCGGAACGAATTTAAAATCAATACCGTGGAAAGAATTCCGTTCCAATGGAAATTCAATTCAAGCCATTCACCGTTGCATGCGGTGAAAACAATATTACTGTTGGACCGCACGAAAGCCTATCTGATGAGGAAGCTAGGCTATTGTCAAGTTCAATATTCATTGAGGCTGTTTGAGTAATTAATAAAGGAAAACAAATTAATGGCCGCTGATTTCAATTTTAGTAGATAATGGACTACCTACCTATTGATTTTGAATTTCGAAATTGAAAGTTAATTTTTGGTTGGTTTTTATTTTTTAATTCTCGATTATAACCTTTTTGAATTGAGAATGAGACTTTCAAATGTCTTTTGTTCTCTATTTGAAATGCTTTGCTTTAACTTTTGTGTGTCGTGGACTATTTACTTTTCGCCTAACAATATTAGTTGATTTTACTCATATTTGCGTGCAAATAAAGTCATGTCAGCAAATAATTCATTATTTTCGCATTCCATTCACTAAATACAAATTTATTTCTGCTACAAATAATAACTGTTATCTTCAAGAGGCGTATTTATCGTTCATTCATATTCATAAGACGAATGCCGCTGGCGCTTTTGATCGAACAAGGGTTACCAGATTTAAAATCAAAGTTCCATAATTCGCTTTAAAAACTTCTTTTAAAATTTCGTACTACGAAACATGATATTAAGTACTTCTAGATATTTAAAAAAGTTACTACAAATTCTTTATATATTTTTTGTTAGATATTAAACATTCTTTTTCTTATTGTTTTTACGTCTATGAATTGATTTTTAATTCTTCATTCAAAAAATTTTAAAAAAGAAAAAGCAGACACTCACAGCATAAACTTTAACAAAGCTAACATTATTAAAAATATTCAACCAACTTTGAAACTAAAATGTCGAGAATCCACCCTTGTTCAGTTGGTACCCCTGAATTGTGGCCCATGTAACTGTTTTGCGGGTTGAATAACCACTTATATTCAATGTTAGATAGCCCTAAAATTTATTGTTGGAGAGAACATGAGACCTTAATTAATGGCCATTCTAAATCAAAGGGGTAAATATCTCCTGTCTATTATATGATGTTATCTAGTTTCTTAAATGGAAAGTCAAGGTTTGATTCGAAATGTAGGATAGTCAAAATACTGGTCTTAATATTTTTTTAGAGCCGTGAATTTTTTGTTGTTTAGAAGAATCGCGATTCAATTTTTTTTTTTAATTTTTATGAATTCTGTCCGTTTGTGATATTACCTACAACTAAACAATCAGAAGTATGAATAAAAATGTTCCCAAAAAAAACTAAATCTCCTTCATCTTTATTCATAAAATTCTCCCACAATACCCACCGAAATTCCATACATTCGCACATCTGCAGGCACTACACCACAATGGCTTTCAAAAACCGTTCCCTCCAAAACTGCACCGCCAATATTCCGGTCTACACCGGTTTAAACCGGTGCAAACCGGCGCGTCAAAACCCCGCCATATCGTCGAACCCGTGACGCAGATATATTAGCATTTAGATTATGTCCTCCGGCAGTAGAGGACACGTGCTGTCGTTCATGCCTACCTCTGATTTGTCCTCGGCACTCCTCGGCAAATGGACGAACCTTGCGTTTAATGAAAATAGAAATTCCGGTGCAAAGCTGTTATGACTGTTGAAGTTGACGATAATAATTGACGCTCGGTGCGCCGTTCTGGTTAAATATTTCCAGGGAAAATGATTCAATTGTATTTTGTTTGGGACGAAAGTAAAGAATGTTGAAGGGTTGAGCAGGGCTTTAGTGCTTTTGATGTGTATACCAGATAAATGAAGGAATTCAATGAATCACAAATGAAGCCAAAGGACTATATTATTTACAAATATCTCCAGAATTCACTTAAGAAAAATTTCCTTACATATACTGACGCAACATAACTTAGATAAAGAATTCGCATACAAAATGAATTTCCGAAGAAATTCCATATCGCTCTTTGTATTGTAGAATGTTATCTTGCCTTCCTTTAGGCCGACATAAAAACTGGAATAAAGGTAGTGAAAAAAGGTATCGTTTTTCTTAGTGATGACGTGACCTCGATAGGTCGAGGTATCGATTGTTTCGCGATCGATCTCCGAACACACATCCATTTTACATGATCACTTTTTCACAATATGACAGGTTCGTTCCCCGTTCCCTGGTGCATATTAAAATGCAAATCAAAGCTGGTAGCTGGCGTCGTCGCATATTCTCGATTTTTTTCCTCCACAAATCGATTCGACATTCGTAATCGAGATAGACGCGAATAGTCACGTCCGTAATATATTTTTGGGGGTGTCGTAAAGACATCTAATACGAAATCTTTTTTACTTATTCCAATATGTGCAAAAGTAAAGCATTTTCCTTTACGGTTGTAATAAAATTCTTAATCGAGAATTAATGTTGTTGGAAGGTGCGGCGAAGGAAGTGTTGTTTTCTTTTTGTTTAGCGCCATCCTATTTTAAGTAAGGTAGAGGCGTGGCAGTGAGGCGGGTTATAACGACAGGGTGCCATCTGACGTCATAACAAAGCCCTCACCTTTTGTCAATTTTAGAGGACCTTAAAGATCTGAAGCGCGAGGGAACGACCGACGCAATTTCGTGACGACATTTGCTGCTTTTTGTAAGAAGTATTTTCAAAATATCATCTGCCAAGCCTTTTCGCAAACTATGTTGGGGCCGGCTTCCAGTCTAACCGGATGCAGCTGAGTAAAAGTATTTTACATGAAGCGACTTCCTATCTGACCTTAACCCAGTAAATATATAACACGATACCAGTTGGTAAGACTGGATGTCAGACTTTTGGCTTCTGACTACTCGGAACGACTGTCAAAGATCTACAAATGACAGCCGGGACCACGTGCTTTCTGAGGCAAAGAGGAAATACGGTTTGTAATTATGGTTACCCATCCACGGACCAACCTCGGCAACGCGGCTCAACCTTGAAGATCGACCCGTGTGGCTGTTATTATTTAGCCACGAGCTCCTCTCAAGTATTATAAAAATAGTGTAAAAAGAATTACTTTTTCAAGTACTTCCTCACTGCTAACCGTAGTTTTACTTTAAAAAAAATCTCTATAAAATCTGCCATTCGTTCATAGTCAATTTTCAGTGAACAAGAAGAGTTTCTTTAATGAAATATCATAATTTTCCTGCCTTTATCTAAATTTATTAGCGGTCGGTGCAGCATGTCTTCTTCTTCTATATTTCTCTATTCCTCTTTACTAAAAACATATCGTCGGGGATAGTGCAAATCCGCGGAACTAGCATTGGATAATTCCGCGTATCTGACAAATGTAGCCAATTTAAATTACGTATTGTCGTAGCGACTAAATTAATGAATTTAATAGATTTCTGAATAGACACATGAAATGTTATGGTTATGTTGTTATGTTGACTGGTAGAAAATGCCTATGGCATTAAGTCCGCCTCTGTACTTCTGTGCTTGAATAGTGACATTTATTTATTTATAAATAAGTGTCACTATTCAAGTAAAAATGAGGTCATAAATCGTTGAAATATAAAACTAACTTATAAAAACATAAACTTATAATCTTCCCCTGAAGATACGCGCACTTTACGTGTGGTAGATTCGCGGATTTGCACTATCTCCGACGATATTAACATTGATTCTATACTCCAACGTTATTTCCAAATCAAAATCTAATTTACTCATCCAAAAACGAGATACAAGCTCTAATGAATAGTGCCATTAATTTGATTTCAAATAATGTCGTAATTGACAACACAATGCAGCATCATTCGCTGACGAATAATTGAAATTCTCATCATCATACTAACTGCGTAGCTAGTGTTAGATGAGCTCATTATGCGCATGGTAAGTTGTGTTTTCATCAATATTTGAACAACTACGGGATATTTTATGTTAGACAAGAATTTGTGTGAAAAACTACTACTAAAAAACCTGACTACTGAATAAAATGTTGACACCTTATTCATCAAAATCGGTTGAATAGTTTAGGCGCTACGAAGGAACACACGTAAATACAAACATACATACATAAAAACAGATACATACATAGACTGCTAAAATCATAACCCTTCCTTTTGACTTCGCCGTAGTCGGGTAAAAACACGTTTAGTACTTAAAATGTTATCCGCTTTATAAAAATATTATTGAAATGAGCTAATAACACCTTCCGTTTCACAGGTAATTTAAAAAGCTAGTTCGAATGAATTGTACTAACGAAGTTATTCTCGTAGGACCATTAGAGCTACCCTTCAATATTGCGTCCAAATTTAAATCCAACCAGTATTATTTCAACCGACCACATACCAACCAAATTGAAGCCCCAACTGAGTACAACCGTGACCACATGCCAACAATTACAATACTCCATTAGAACGGGGTCGGCAAAAAGTGTAATTTGCCCAGCTATCTGTGTTGTATCATTTAGGTTCATTAATTACATCATAAGTTCGACGGCAGCCATTTTATCGCGGGCCCAGCCGACGCCAGTTATGCAAATGATGCCCACCGAGTGTCAGTAATGCCAACATTATAACAATTTAAGACGTAAAACAACAATAAGTGTGTCTAATATCTTTATATTTTCTGTGGTTTCTGAAATTAGGTCCGCTTGACCCGAATTGTGGGTTTCGCAATAAGTACTACGGTTCGGATTTTTGTTCTGAGCCATATTGTGAAAAATCTTGTTCGGGTTCCGCCTTGAATTTTAAGAAGCATAATCCAGCCAGTAATGGTTACTGAGAAGCATAAATCTTCTAAAGACTTGCTCATAATCACTAAATTTGCTTAAAAGATTGGTTATTCTAGTTTGTTCTTTGTAGATATGATACGGCTTAAAGCCGAAGTGTGGCTACACCTAGTTCTAGCCAGGTAAATCTAGGTGCGGCTGGTAACAGTTGTGTATCCTTTTTATTGCTAGGACACCCCGAACAAATGAATTAGGTTAGGATAGAACTGTGACCAAAGGCGCGCGAGCCGAGCGAGCGCAGCGAACGGTGCCGCGGCAGTGGCCGGCGAGCGCTATATCGCGGATACATCTAAGTTTAACCGGATGCACATAGTTGTACCCGGCTAAAACTAGGTGTAGCCGCACTTCGGCTATTAGCCGTAACAGATACACAAAATTCCGCTGTTAAGCATAAAATACAAAAATAGATGTACATACGGTTACACTTTTTTGTCTCATCCTTCGCATCTATTCCAATAAAATTGAATAGCCTTACATATTTTATACACACGGAGACTTTTTCACTCCTTATTGTATGCACACATCGGCCATATTTCGGTGACTTTGCGCCTCGTCACGGGTTCGGACACAACACGCATACTAACTACGCAGGGTACCCGACGAAACGTGTGGCGAACAACAGTTTACTACGACCGTTTTATTTTCTACCATAAAAACGTTTTATGTCTCATTTTCATAAAGCACTGCTACATAATTATGCCGGAGAGTTAGACCCCGAGATGCGATTTTTAGTCAGAATTTTAGACGTTAATGTGAATTCATCCTGTATGCAAATTACTGAATATGCGGCATATTCATACAACTCATATAACTATTTAACCCTTGGTGCTTCTGTGAGCGAATATAAGGAGAAATTCGGCCGTATAATTTTCCCCTTTTGTGAATTCAAACAAAATCGTGATTGAATTAATGCTGTTTTAATAAGCCAACTTTGGTGTTTCGCTGTTCTTGAGTTGATTAAAATTTGGTTGTACTTACTTTTAGTACCTGGTGTTTAATTTTCATTTAAGTTGGGAATTTATGTTTCCGAAAACTGTAGTTGAGTTCTGAAATATTTAGAAAGTACATAGCCGTGTAATTATCGACACAAATGTCTTCGTAAAAAGAACGTAATCTCATTATAGTGATGGGAACACACGAGTGCGTTTTAGTCGATAAAATATATATTTAAAAAATCAGCCATCATTACATAGTAACGTCAAATTATCGGTAAATAACCCCGTAATTAAAAGTTTCCATTTCAAAAGTAATCGCAGGCTAACTTAATTTGTCGTCGTCATTTTTAATTACATCAAGCATTAGGTAAAAAAAATCGGAACAAAAATGTATTAGGCACGCGACAATCGCCGTTACTTCCACGAAATATTCAGTTGAACTGTAATTACCGTATTATGACCTCTGTAAATGTTATAATAGATTTTTATGCCGTTATTTCGTCAGTTCATTTTTACATTTTCATTTACTTAAAATATCTTAAAATTATCATGCATTTAAATCTAGACCCTCATTTGTTTGTAAAAATGTTTTTTTTTTCTCTCAGGACATTTCAAAATGGCGTTTCATTTTCGAATAAGTATCGATAAAAGTTATGTTTTTATCGATAATTCTGTTCAGAAGCGACTACCAACTACCAGCAAACGATCTGTTTACTAGGGTAATGACGTTAACTGAACTTTGACAGTTAATTACATATCTGATTGCGTCGACATCCAATATGATTTTCACTTAGGAAGTATCGCCCGGATAATTAACCTAGAGGGATGCTAAACTCCTTCAATTAACACTAATGATACCTACTCAATTATCAACAGTTCCAATATGAAAAAGTTGAAATTAGTACGATAACTTTGCAAATTGTCAGACAAGTTAGGTACCTAAGTAGATTAAAAACTGAACTGCATAATGCTTAGAAACAAAAAAGCTTAATTTCGCTTTGCATCTTTGTAGGTTGGTATCGTCAAAGACTAAGCTGGCCTAGCGTAGTAAGAAGTTTCAATAGAATAAGAGGCCAAGTTATATTAGTCAACTTATGATGACCATTTATGTGTGATCGACTTTACTACCAACGTATTTAGACTGTAAATTCAATAGTCACCAAATGATCAGTCCTTCGTTTGCAATCATGACAGATAAACAAATGAGCGTCTAGAATTATTTAAAAAAGGAATGCAACTCACCAGCAGCATCGACTTGACAGTTGAGGAAGAGGAGGTAGGCAAACAGTAGAGCGACGGTGCGGTGGAGCGCACAGCGCCGCTCTCGCATCTTACCGGCGCCGGGCCGCGCCTGCGCCAAGCAACACGTCACTACGTCGCCCCGCCCCCAACATACCCGCGCGGCGCCCGCGCACACCCACCCCAATAATGCGCAAGCTACGCGCTAACCTTACTTACTCCTTACATAAACACATCACAACCAGTTTTGCCACTTAATATTAACATAACCTACAATAATTGATATCATTTAATTTTTATCACAAAAATACGACAACCGCTTCGATGAAAAATTTTCAAAATTTTTAAGACTAGATAGTTTTTATTTAAGATTTAAAAACACGTAGACAACGTCGAGGATTTTTTTAGATTAACTATATTTACAGTGATACTTTAGGTTTGCTATAGTGTCAGGGTTAGATTTTCGCTTTGGTTTAGTTGTTTTCACTGCGCAAGAGCATTATAGGAAGCACAGTTTGGTTGTACCAGGAAGGTTCAACGGTTCAACCATATTCCATTGTTATACACTGTTTCGGTCTTCTCAACTGGATTGGGAGAGAACACTACACTGGCGCGTCCGCCGTTCACAATTGACACTAATATTTTTCTCAATCAAACACATTTTTTACTGTTTTGTTCTGGAGTCATGTACCGCCGGCTTAACATTCCACCTGCAAAGAGATGGACGCAATGTTAGCAATGTTAGTTGTCAGCATGACTTGCGATAATTCTCATGCTGACAAACAACATTGTAGTCGAATTGGAATGCGCACCCTTTAATATTAGCTGAACGACATCTACGAAGTTCACTCCCCTGAAATCAAAGCCTTTTCACATCTGGTTCCATTTGTAGCGATAGACAGCGAAATGGAATTCTAATACCAATAAAATTAAATGAAGCATAGAGAGGGCCGAAGACTTTGAAGCAATCGTAGTTATTGTTATGTGAAACTAAAAGAGCGTTTCTACTATATTCCAACGGAAAATAAGAGAGGATAAAAATAGAATAAAACATTAACCGGGCCTAACTATCATTACAACATGTGGTAAAGTAGACACCACTATTTGTAGCTCAAATGTTATTTACCTAGAATCAGTTACCCATTTTTTCGTATCATTATAAGGAGACTGTACAAATAAAAACACAGAACTACTTTAAAAACCAACCACAAAAGGTAAGAATAAAACGTGGAAAACTGTCCTTAAATCCAATCCGAGATTATAATATTATTTGTCCCAAAACAAAACAAGGCTAAAGCTAACAAAAGCAAAATATATGTAGAGGGTAGATCTGCAAATAAATGTCAAATCCTAATTCATTCGCGGTCACGTGTATTAAATCCTTATAATATTCAGCCAAAATATGACGGTTAAACTGAAATAGAATGGCCCAAGAGCCTGTAGACATAACTAAATGATCCCAAAATTTAATACCAAATACATTATCTTTATTAAATTTTCTTTGTACTAGGATAATAAAATAGTTAACGTAATGAAACCTTTAAATAACTTAGATTTTCATTGTTTGACAATTCCAAGTAATATTTAAGTAAGTGTAAAGAATGAGAAAAAAGATAACAAAGTAATAATGAAAAGGAGGTTTATGTTGACGTACGTACTTAATAAACTGTTCAAAGAAAGCTGTGATAATAAAATATGTAGGTCATACGCAAATTCTTCAGGATCTTTTAGACAATTCATTTTAGCACAGTTCATAGCTACGATAGATGTGTCAAAGTTTGTAACAATGCTTTAAAAGACAATTCTTCCCAAAATCAATATAAAATTCTAAATCAGGACCAAAAATTTCAAAATCAAAAGATTGACTCAGAAGATATTTCAAAGACGAATATACATATAAGATGGACATAACTCACGAATTTCAATAACCGAGACAAATTCTCGAGTCTTCAGAGAAGGAGAGATATATCAAAGGGCATGTGGGAAAGAGATAGATGTACCAGGACTAAATATTCTATGATATAGAGTGGGACGCAACGTGAAACGGTTTGCACAACTTATAACGTCCAATAAGACTGGCCCAGGTGCGACGGCTGATGCCACGAATAGAGCTATTTGCATGCAGTCTAGTGAAATTGGTTTTGTGATGTAACAGTTATTATAATTTACTCCTAGTGGTAGGAATTCAATTCGGACCAAAATCTTGCGGGATTGGAAACTGTTAATACTGTTGCAGCAGCCTGTGGTTTCAAATACCAGTTGTATTTTGTAATTTGTAAATAAACTTGGGCGAAACATGGACGTTTTTGTTCCAGGAGTTATTCGTTGGATTCGAGTTAAGTCGGCTATAGACGATAGGTTATGCATGACAGTTTTAAATGTGCAAAACCTTCTTGCAAAACCGACTTCCACAGAGGACACACACGTAACTGCCAGCCTGTCGGTTGACTCATTTGCGAACATGGCATCACCAGCAACCCACGACGATATGGTTGCTTTAGTGGGTTTATTATTTGTTACAAAAATTTGTAAACAACTGAGAACTGAGAGCTGTGCATGCGACCTGCCACAGACGCTCGGAGAAAAAATTTACTTCGATATTCTCTGCATGTACAGTCTCCAGCAAATCAAGTTATCACAAAATGTCAAATTTCTTCAAATGATTTTAAACCATAAAAAGCTGATGGTTAAGTTCAAAATCGAAAGAGAAAATTTGACAGTTTGTGGTAGCTTGATGAACTGGCGACAGTACAGGCAAGGATATTTAATGTACAGATTTCTCCTACCGACGTTCATGCATGCACAGTTTGATTGTACAGGGCAGAACTACACATGCATACATGCTGCATGCATGTCTATGGCCAGCTTTACACAAACGCTTCTTGTTTCTCATAAGTCTTTTCGAACAAAAATAGGTCTCGCTTCAGGCATAAACAAATTCAAATTTAGCTTGTTTGTATTTCGGAGAAGTAATTTGGAAGTCAGTTTATTTAGCGCCACACAGTGATTAATTCATTGTTCGGGAACTCAGCCATCAAATTAGTATTGCTAAGTGGTTACAAATACAGTCTACACTGGTGGCGCCGCGGGCTAAAATAGAAACATAATTATACGGGTAGATAATAGGCATAATATAGTAGGATATAACATGTTTGAACATCTAAGGTAATTACCAACAACACTGATAAAAATGTATTGAATGACTAACATAAAACTACACGTAAACGCCTTTGAAGACCGCGTAAAGGTCGGAAACTATCCCCCGGAAACGTATTACCAGGATAAAAAGTATCCTACGTCATTATATAACATAACGCAGACAGATGGCAGAGGTATACCTAATTTCACACCCACATTTCGCCAGTTATGTTCTAAGCCCTATGTGATAGGACGTGAGCCTATAGACACCTATCGAGCACAAATCCAGATTTCGAGACTGCTACTGAGAGATTCCTGATGGAATAACCCAGTAACACTTTGCCCGAGTCGGGAATCAAATCCAGGACCTCATGGTCAGCAGTCGCACTTGCGACCATTCGATCAACGAGGCAGCCTAATGAATGTATAAACTGATGGATAATGACCAGGTCATGGTCCATCAGTGTATCAATTTCATAGAAATCAGGCATGAAAAGGTAACAAGTAGACCGAGTTACTTTCTCATCAATTTGAAAAATACGCCAAAAACAAATGAACGCGTTAGTTTTCCATTACGCTGTTGCATCGAAATCTGTTGCAACATTGTTGATCAAACCAACTAACAATAGATCAACAGTCCAGCGAACAGATAAATTGAACTCAACGAACTTGCAAATCTGGCACAACAGGCGAGGAACTGTTAAAATTTAACTACGTCGAAGTTAGACGACCAGTGACGGCCACCACAGAATAGATGCAGAAGGGCAGTTTGACACAACGCCCGAAAACGACACACACGTCTACAAAAAGTAAGTGCAAGCGCACTCACTACTGTAATTTTTTTGAGGTTGTTGTATGTACGCGTCTATATGTGCGTGCGCCTGTTTTTGCTCTTTTTTTGGAGCTGAAGGCGTTGACAAGCGATAATCGCTTTTAAAGCGTTTCGTATTTCTACTAAGATTTTCAACAGGATTAACATGAGGTTTTTGGTAGCTTATTATTATCATCATCATTCTTCTGCCCTTATCCCAATAAATCTGGGTTCGGTGCGTTGTCAGCTTCCATACAGGTAGCCAAAAGTGATGACGGCTAATAGAGAGGTCTATTAGTAGTCATCAGTTTTGGCTTAAGTGAATCCTATACATTATTGACATTTGCACAGTTATAATTTCACATTGTTTAGACTCTCTGGCTTTCTGTACATATCTTGTTTTTGGACGTCATGCCCGCAGTGAACATCAAATTGATTAGGACGTTAGAGGAACGCATTATGACGGCCGTTCTGACGTTTAACCGCATTCCGAAGTTATTACAGCAAGCTTGTTATTTGCGGAGGGGGGAGTAGCTGTGTTTTCGTTGATGGTTTGGTAATAGGGATCGTTTCTAATGGATAGTTTGCTGAATTTACGGCAAGGTTGGAAGACCATAATGATATAGTACCACAAATACTAATACTGAAAACAAATATGCTGAATGTTAGCTAGCATACCGAAAGAGTGTGATAAATATTAAAATACTTTAAGCAACATATTACAAGCCTTATTTTAAAAACATCACACTCATTTTTCAACCTTATTTTTTTTTTGAAAACAGCAAAACTGAAAATTCTGTCCAACTCTCGATATGAAAAAAATCTGTCACCAAAACGAACTTTAACACAATATCTTTTTAATCAAAAATAAACAAGTACACAAGCAACTTCTCCGAACCAAATTCCGTCCCAAACTTCGAATGAACATGAGGTTTAATCCGTCAACTGCAAACACTTCTAATCTCAATCTTCGTTATCAAATCTGGTATCTTAATTAAAGAGGCATGTCACCACATTCATAGGTACATGTATATGCTGAACGAAAGTCGGTCTCTCCTGCAATAATCATCTATCATGTTAGACTACGGAAACGTTTAATCAACTCTCAATCTTAATTAGCAGGCTTCGGGCTTTCCGACTTGTTAGACGACTTAGCGACCGATATTTTGTTGGCAGGACCTTTTTGGATGAAACTGTTCACGTATATCCGATGCTGATTTTTGTGGGAACCGACAGGAATGTTCTGGGATTAGGGCGTCGGATATTTTATCGGGCCTGTTTCAGACCAGTAGCGAGCCTTTTTGCGATGCTCTAACGATATGCTGTGTATTATCATCTTTTAATAGGTTTCTGTGGTATTAAATAGTTGGATCAGTTAAGAAAGTTTGGTGTGAATGCGAAAAGGCATTTTGACATTTTCTGAGGGCTGATTTAGGATCAACTATGGACGCACTAGTTCCCATGATCCCCGGTGCAAGTGTGGGAAGGGAACACCGGGGTGGTTTTTAGTCAGTTTGAGTCTGACAGACCCCTCCGCCCGCCCCTGGGCGGAGGACATCCGTGAGGATTTTCCACCCCGAAACAAAAAAAAAAAAAAAAAAAAAAAAAAAAAAAAAAAAAAGGATCAACTATGGAAATTTCATAAGGAACATTGAGAGTGTCGTTGGATTTTTAATTTTTAAAGCTGAGCTTGTCACTTCTGGCATTTCAAACAACCTTCAATATTTGTTTACATTCGATTTTGTTTTGTTTCTCATTGCAAAAAACAATCGATCGGCTCGATCTTCAGGTTAAGCCGTGCTTGCCGAGGTTGGTCCGTGGATGGGTGACCAACTGACCATCCATTACATACCGAGTTTCCTCCGTGCCTCGGAAAGCACTTTAAGCCGCTGGTCCCGGCTGTCAATTATAGATCTTTGACAGTCGTTAGGTAGTCAGTAGCCCGAAAGTCTGACAACCAGACTTACCAAGGGGTATCGTACTACCCAGGCCTATGTCTAGCAGTAGACGTCTTTCGGCTGAAATGATGATGAACTGGGTTGTGCTGGGAGGTCAGATGGGCAGTCCTTCCATGTAAAATTTTAGTATTCTGCTGCAACCGGTTAGACTGGAAGCCGACCCCAACGTAGTTTGCAAAAGGCTAGGCAGATGATGATTGCAAGATGATGGTGTTAGATTTGTTCACTAAAAACGAAACCTTATATCTCTACTTAGCCCAAAACCAAAACCTAAATCGATCCAGCAACAAAACGCCATAATTACAAGCAAACAGAAGTAGGTTCTACAATAAATAGCTCGCTGTCAGCGACGGAGCTAATCCGACTCAGTGTCAAAGTGATCGCGAGCGCAAATATGAGAACCTTCATGTGCTATGTTTTGTATGGCAGGTGCGGAATTGAGGAAGAAATTGATAGGTTTATTTGGATATGGAATTCTGACAGCCAAGCTTACCTAGGGCTATCGTTACCCAGTACTAACTGGGGGTACCGCCGTATTACCCATTAATAACCGGGGTACCGTAATACCCATTACTAACTGGGTTGTGGAGGTCAGATAGGCAGTCGCTCCAAGTAAAATACTAGTATTCAGCTGCATTTGGTTAGACTGGAAGCCGTCCCCAATGTAGTTGGGAAAAGGCTAGGCAGATGATGGTTACAAACAAGTCATAGCCATTAAAACCTATTCATAGTTTTCATTAATTACATAGGTATAGGCACTCGTGTTACGTAACGTTGTAAGTACGTGTAACGTTGATGAACGTAATACCGATAATGATTTTAGTCAGCCCTCGTTTTGATGGCCTCTCAATGGCCCTCCGCATTCAAGAGGCGAATATTTTATGTGTAGTGGTTAAATGGGGGTTTTTAGATATTATTGATAGTCCATGTTACAGTACAAAAATATTATATTAACGTTAAATTGGGTAAATTAAACATGCCTTTAGATACCAGAACCTTTTTATTGCGTCTTTCCAAAATTACAAGAATGTACTTCGATAGTGGTGATTGTAACTGGCGAAATCTTCGTGAATCTATCGAGTGTCTTGAGTACCTCTGCCTACCCAGCGTACAAAAATAGCGTTATGTTACATTGCGTGCGTAACTAAATGCCGTCAAATAAGCTCAATTTCACTTTAGAAGTACTAATACGACTTCCCATTCGGTGTAAAATTAGCTTTACAAAGTTCGTAGTGAATTCTTACAACATGTGCTACAAGCTTCGAGGCGTAGCAACTACTTCGTAGCACCGTAGCGTTTCGTAGCAGCGTAGCGTTCGTAGACGCCGAACTAACAAGCAGATATATTTAGTTTTTGTTCAGTGAAACTCTAAGCTGACACTGAAATCAGTTGTTGGGTAAAACCAGAATGTTGTACATAGAACTATGTAGGGGTTACTAATGAGCACATAGCCTTTGTGGCCAGTTTGTTGAGTTCCGTAAAGAGTAATTAATCCGAAACCGAAAAACAAAAAGTTTTTCGTGGTACCTAAGCCGGTAATAGATTTATTTTTATTTTGTTAAAGGGGAAGGGAGTCCTCTTCTTAGCTACTAAACAATGATATTGTGATTGATTTTCAAACGACGAAAAACAAAGAAGGAGGTTATCATTCGACCTGTATATTTTTTTTTTTCTCTAATTCGCTTCAATTCGTATGATATACAACTGCACTGACATAGTGTAGTTTGATGGCAACAAAAAGCAGATCTGGTGACGGAAATACAAGGTGAACTTTAAAGCATATCATTCATCAGCATTTACTGAAAAAGCTCTTTTCAATTACCCATTTCAACATCATAAAACCGCCAACCAAAATTTCGCCGCCATCAAAATCCCCGAAAATGTATGCCCTATTTCACGTTCACTCGTTAACGTCATCATATTTACCTAAAATATAACATTAAATTCAGCTTTATTTCCAAAGTGTTAAACGTGTTTAATTTTACGAGCGTCCAGTTATCGCTTCGACCGCGAATCCGACAGAGTACGATGATTCGATGACGCTGCGTGCTCCCGCTGCTGAATAAGCGATTGATTTACGAGTATTGCCATTTAGGCTGTGTGTTCGAGCCAGTGCACTGTGGTGCAGTGTTTAGTTTGAGTAGGGACAAAATTTTGGAGATTTTCAAAGATATTTAAAGAGATATTTTTTTATTAGACTGCCTCGTTGGTCGAGTGGTGACAAGCGCGACTGCTGAGCATGATGGTTCTGGGTTCGATTCCCGGGTCGGGCAAAATGTTATTGGGTTTTTCCATAAGAAATTTCTCAATAGCATCCACGGAGTCTGGATTTGTGCCCGGTTGATGGTAATAAGCTCGCCCTCTATTACATGAGACTTTAAACATAACTGGCGAAATGTGGGTGTACTATTAGGTACATCTCTGCCTAACCCTTCTAGGATTACAGGTGTGATGTTATGTTTATTTTTTATTTGCGTGCGATTTAAGTAGGGCTTAGAATTGTGACTAAACTCCATCATCATCCGTCTAGCCTTTTCCCTAAAATGTTAGGGTTGGCTTCCAGAATAACCAGATCTATTTGAATACCAGTATTTTATATGGAGCGACTGCTTATACAACCTCCACATCCATTGCTATGAATTCCATCGTTTTATGTAAATTTAATGGAAAAATAACATGTAAGTAAAATGTAATACACGTGTTATTTGGTTTGTAAAATGAAGAAGCCCATTAAGCATGTTCTCGTCGTTCATATAAATTACTCGTATTTGTATAAACCTGTGCCATAATGAATTATTTCAGAAACTTCAGCTCGGTATAATGATGCTCCGAATGTTTAATGTTTCCGAAGCTGGTTGAAGGAAAACAAAGAACGGAGAGAAGGTAATTTCCCGGAACATTACCGCTCTACTCGAAGTTAATGTTCAATTTAATTATCTTGGTCAATAAGTTAGGGTTCGCTTAAATCCTAATAAATTTTCACCATTTAAACATTGGAACCCCGCTCATATACCTTAAATAATTAATTCCTCACCAACATTTATAACACAAAAGATTTACTTACTACTGCCACAGTAATTTCATGTCCTAAATTATGTAATAGCATTTGTCTAGTGACCGAATAATTGTCGAAAAACTCTCGTCTAAAGCCGAAAATGAACGAACAAAACCCGAGTCCCATTTATTTAGATTTACAAACGTAAAAAGAGGAATCGCCAGCGAAATAATTACACGACAAAATTAAAAAAGGAATATCCAGCGACATCGCTAAAGCTGCACGATACAAAGTTTAAGCAATGTTTTTTTCGTTCCCAAAAGTTTTTTTCTACGTCAACTGTTTTGTGGAATAGTGTGCACTGTGTTTTGTAGTTGGAAACAAAGTAGCCATGAGCTACGTGTCGCATCCTCAGCATTTTGTTTTTCAATTGTAAACTATATAACTGTTGAGTTTTAAAAGGCAGATTTGTTCTTCTTGTCCGGTGTTTGCATCCCACTTTAGGAGACCAAATTGTGAAAAATATAGCATATATTAAGCTACATTTTCACTACCAAAAATTCTTTTTTTAACAATTTTTTTTGTACCAAAAATTGCATTGTGTTTTACTAACATATGCCCGCGGCGTAAAGTTCGGTAACTGTCCCACGGGATAATACTACCGGGATAAAAAGTAACCTATGTATTAATCCAGGTTATAACCTATCTATGTGCCAAATTTCATCCAAATCCGTTCAGTAGTTTTCGTGTGAAAAGGTAACAAACATCCATCCATTCATTCTTACAAACTTTCGCATTTATTATTAGTAATACTAAATACTTCATAGTTCTAGGTGCTCTGAATTCAAGCTTTCAGCATTCAATTCCCTTCAACCTCCACCTTCCTTTTATTGAAAACCAATTATTATAAATTATGCATGACGACGATCGTAGGCGTTGTGTTTCTAATAGACTGGCCTTACTTCCAAATAGAATTCCCAGGTCTCACCATTATAAACCATCACTAAATATTCATTAGCCAAATAATTCAAATTGGTTGGAATTATTCAGCTTGTGAAAACAGTCGATTTTACAAAAATAAACACCATTATTTATTCAGTTCGTTCCAAACCTTTGAGATGGGTGTGGTGTGGATATTGAACTGCAAAGATAACTTTGCAACAGTTTCATTGTTATTGTAATTTCAATTTTCGACATACTGAGCAATATTTGTAATTTACGGCGATACAGAATTCAAAAAGCGTTGATTATTATCTGATGATAAAGTAATGGATGTATACTGAACGTAATGGAAGGCTGCATCGGAAATTGTGTTTCCGAAAAATCACGAATGACGTGATTGCAAAAGATTTTGTTGATAAAAACTTGTGAGCGTCAATTAAGCACAGTTTGTCATCATATTTTTCCGTTACAAAAAATTCAATTCAGTTGTACAAAAACATGACAGGGGATTGATATTTTTTTTGTTTGCAATTTAATGTTTCAGTTTCCACTGATGACAATGAGTTAAAATTGAATACTAAAAATACACCCAGCACAAGTTATTTCAGACGTAACTAAAACAATAATTTTCCAAACATAAAATGGCGGACAGAAAAATTGGCAAAACAAAAATGAAAGAAACGAAACCCCACTACCAAGGTAACACAATGTTTGTAATAACAACACACCCAGTTAACTTTTAAAAGCAACCGTAGACAATAACATAAACAAAGCATTTCAGTTCATATTAAAAGTAGATGTAAGTAATAAAATTTTACAAGGGAATATAAAACTTTAGTGTTTCCCGATAAGCAATGGTATCCGACATTTGAATAGGCTGTATTAACGGTAAATTTGTAATGCGGGATATGAATACAGTGAGCCAAATCATAGTTTTATTCTTTCTTATTGGGTATAATGTATGAAGAATTAAGAACGATTGCTGAAATAGGATGATACATATTCATATTTTTGTGGAAAATGTGAACGATATAATAATACGAAAATACAAAGATAATATGAGTTTTTTATCAATTATTCGTTTAAACAAGGCAGCGTGGTTAAGCCACATGGTGGTGAGAATATTGATCACATACAAATAAAATCTATCATCGAAAAAGAAAGTCAGTAGGTACCAATAAATGCTAACTTTAAGAACCGAACGTCGTTCAAACACACAAATATATACCTAAATAAAAGCAAAGCAAGTTAATGAATTTTCGACATTTGGCTGCGCGCTGACAGTTGTGAATCCGACAGCGCGCTTCAAGACATTCATGTAGGTTCCACAAAGGTGTTGTCAAGACGGACATATATTCTCAAATCAAACAAAGGCAACGTTTTGTACTCACACAAAAAACTTCCACTACAAACATTCCAACGAGTTACAGATTAACAAATCCATACCCCGGAGCAAGTTAACACAAATTGATTCGGCCGATGCATTAATTTCCTGTCAACAAGCGTGCTTGGTATAAATGTGCGATAAATAAAAACTGACTTGGAGCAACAAACGAACGGTATGAAAATTCAATATCCGTTCCGAGAGAACGAAGCAATGCAGCGTATACAACAATGGATTGGGGATTTATTTTATGAATCGCGTTTTGTTTTGAATGCTGCTGTAGATAATATAAGGTCTATATTTTCATACACGAAATATTTTAAGAGTAACTTTTATAAGTCGTAAAGTCGCCATAGCAACGAAAAAAAAAAATATTTGAGTGTTTTTTTTTTACAAAATTATTATAATTATTCTAAAAAAATTTGAGACTTTTTGCATAAAACCTTTACTCCCATATTCTAACAATGACAGTAGGTAAATACGACGTAGTAAACTACCGTAATGGATGCTTAAAAATAAGGAGTCAGTATTTATTTTGTGGGTCAAGTAATTTTAAATTATTTATTTTTTATAAAAATATACTCAGATAAAAATAAAAACCCTTGAAATGGCTTTGTTATAGCCGTTAGACGATTCTCTGAAAATATTTCGTGTAAGAATAGTTAGACCCTATATAAATGTTATATCAAATTGAATATCAAACAAGCTTAAGATTACAGAAACAAATGAGCATATACGAAACAACAATAAGGAATTAGAGCATAATTAGACTAAAACCTTCGAACTACTGCGACACAGATCCCCGAATCTGTGAGAAGGAGTAGACCATAACCCACATAGGACCAGTGCGGGTTGATTTTTAATTTACAAAGAATAAGAAACCATTGATGAAATAGAAGCTGCCCTAAAAGATAAAAATCTTTTAGTAGCCCCTAAGGATCCCGACAAAGAGCAATAAATAAATATGTAACAAATTGGTAATGAAAAAGAAAGGATTCATGAAAAAGATGCTGAGAATGAGAAATATGTGCGGCATCACGGTCGCGGACCGCATAGCGATGAGTCTGGATACGTGTGTGAAGGTCAGTGTGCGAATTGCGAAATTTGGAAATAAAAAGGGTTATGGACGCAGAAAAACTGAATTGTATGCTCGAAAATCTAAAATAAGAAGTCCAAAAGAAGTTAGAGAAGTAACTAAAATGAAAGCTCTTACACAGAGTAATTTGAAATCCAAGAAGATTAAACGACATTTTTGATACAAGAATGTAATATAGTCAACATCTATTTAGATCTTTCCCGACCCAACATAGGTTGGATTTCCAGTATTACCGAATGCAGCTGAATATTACCAGTATTTCCACGAAGCAATCCTTGGTAAGAATGTAACATGTTAATAATTCCAATTTAAAATACTGCTCCATAAAGTACTCCAACGACATCCATAGCAATTTAACCATTTGAAAATGTAGACTCAACGTCATTCAGATATAGTATTATGAGCAGTTTATTCGACATTGTTATAAAGAAGAACGTATATAGTTTTGTTTCGCATCTGCTCGCCGATAACTGGGCACCGGGGAGACGTTGGTCTCATTGTTGTGTTCATACAAACATACGGACTAGGGTAGGAGAGCTCGGTGGGTAGTTTCTATCAATTATACCGAGGAATTTAATGTACTACATAGATACGTAAAAGAGTAAATTAAAATTTTTGAAGTAACTTCTATATCATTTCTAGATATGGCTTGAAAGGAGGGGACTGCTGAGATGATGAGTAATAGAGAACCATGGAAGAAGAAGACATGCTGCGCCGACCCCACATAAATTGAGATAAGGACAGGAGAACGATGACGAGGATGATAACTTCTATATCAACTCACTTATAATATTCTTGGAAGGTGGAAACTGGGTGATGGTCACCCATCCACGGGTCAACCTAGGCAAGGAGGACAGTTAAAGAATCAAATATTTCTCAAACAAAATCACGTCTTTCAAACGATCAAAGAACTCGATCCAGAATAACTTAACTATTCCATCTGAATGTAAATTCGCTTAGCAAGTTGTGAATAGCGAATGTTAATCAGTAAACACAATGATTAATTAAGTCTTCGTAGTCGAGATCTTTGTCATTATGATGAGTCGTATCGTGGTACCCTGGTATACTGGTATCTGGTATCCTATTCATACGCAAACGTCTTCTGATGTTAAATGAGAGTGATTTTGTTGACGGAGTGAGGTTCGTGTGAGTCTGACATATGTTTCGTGTTGTGATTTAGCGTTCGCGTTGCTACTGTAAGTTTCTGCTACCTTTGTTATTTTTGTTACTACAACATTACTTTTATGTGACTTGTTGTGTTATGATTTTGTTTGCTGTTTTTGCGAATGTCGTTGTTTGGTGTGTTGTAATGTAACATAGTGTTAGTTTTGTTCCAAGTTTTTTTTTTACAAAACATCACGACTGTAATCTCCGAAGGGTCAGGTAGAGGTGTACCTAATAGTACACTCACATTTCGCAAGTTATGTTTAAGTCCTATGTAATAGGGGGCGAGCCTATTGCCATCAATCGGGCGCGGATCCAGACTCCGTGGCTACTACTGAGAAATTCCTGATTGAAAATCCCAATAACGCTTTATGGAAACGAACCCAGGACCTCACGCTTTTTCTTTTTTTAACTGGATTAATATTTCTGGGCGACTTGTAATGAATCAGTCTTTACTTATACTGTCACTTACGGAAGATAACCAGTATAAGTTTAGTTTTAAGCCGTGAAAGCTTAAAAGAGTGTTTGAATCAGTCTATGTCGACATAGCCTTATGGTCTTTTGGAGTCGTTAAACTGTTTATAATTTAAGCAATCGCTACTGGTAAGCAGAAGACCATAAACTACAAATTATAATACCCCAGTTGCCCCTAATTCTGACCTACGCATGCATAATTGCTTTTAATTAAACCCATCCTATCTTGATAGATAGTAAACTGTTCAACTAATTACGCTTAGTTTTTCCTCCATTATTTACTCACTTTTATCTAGTTCCCTTAAACAGTGTTTATCGACTTTTAAATGTAAACCAATTTAACTTAACAGAGTTTGCGTGGAACCTTGCATGCATGCACGAGAGCACGCGTGTGCCACTTCAAATGGCTTTCAACCTTATTTTAATTAACATAGAGTTGATATTTGCATTTAATACGCATTACAAGGTAAAGAATTGGTGTAGTACTTCAGTAAATACTGTACCGGAGATTTTGTAAGTGTTTTATGTAAGGAAATTAATTTATTTTTAGAGCTAGGCTGGTTAATTTATGACCTAGTAAGGTAGTGTGAAAGTGATTATGAAGTTATTAATGGATGGATACAATCAAGACTAAAGAAAAAGTGGACTAGGTTAATTGGAAAATATGACTTTAGTGTAGCCTGTTTTAAAGGCAAAGTATTGACGACATTTCTAAAAGAAGAAGACGTACTATAAATAACCTGACGAGGTTTTCTTAGAAATAATTCAGTTTATTTAAAAAGGTATTTCGGATCCGGTCGATAGTACGGACATAAAATTAATCGGCAGACGCGCCAGTGGGCACTGGTGACACGAAGCGACCTACTTACCAGTCTACCCACACCACAGCGTGCTTCTACAGAGCCCTGATATTACAGCTCGAGGCGAGGAGGACAGTCAATGTCTGATCGCGGCGGAGTTAACACGTCTTGGAACTGTACCCGATTCATTGTGCCCCGTGTTATTGTGTTAAGTGTTGTAATCTCAAGTAATTTGTTAGTTTGCTAGAAACAGTGAATCGCACCCAGTGTGCTTTCATACTACGAAGCCCAGCGTCTGCTGCTGCTAACGGAATAAATCCTGACATATCCGACAAGTGTATAATGATCGGAGCAGCAGGTGTTCTATTGGAGTTGACTCGAATAAGTATACTGACTCGGCAGTTGTATGGTTCTACTTTTTTATGAGACAAGCCCGCCACACTATTCCTAAACCACTGCAACTCCTGAAAGCCAGAATCAACAGTGGTGACCAGAAAAGCGCCGAGACAATGAAGCTCGACGAAGTCCCAGAGAAACGATTTAACTGTCTTGGATCCCGCAACGAAATTAATCAGAAAAGAATAGCGGAGGAGTAGGAAAAAAATGGTACTACTTGTTATTTTTTATTTTTAAACTTTGCCCTACATTAGGAATTTCTCCTGTATCGTGGGTACGTTTACAAACATTTAAACTCACATACACAAACAGCCAGACCCGGAACAACTACGTGTAGATCATAATCGAACCCGCAACACGCAGCGGAGCAGCCAATCGCTTATATATCCACACAAAAACTTGAAATCTTTCTACATCAAAGCAAAAACACCAACTTTAACCACTAAGCATGTATTATTCTAGCACCCACATACATACAAACTCATATTTACCATCCCAACATGTATGAAATAGAAACATTAACGCAGCCATACTGTTTGCCTACACTCGCGTTTATTTGCACACCCACGCACACATAGACATATCGTGTTCCTTTCGTACTAACGTTTGTAAAACAAATGTTACAACATTACTCATTTAAATATGGCGACAATTCTTACCCGTTTTGTTTTAGCTTCGATTTTAGAATTAACGATTCGTTCGTTAATTCGAAAATCGAATTAACGAACTCAAATTAAATTTGACCAACGAGGCAGTCATAGCAAGGCTTTCTATACAATCATCATAATCAAAGTTATTTTATTAAAGGTCTTTAGCTATGAAATTGCCGTATTTTCACACATTTTGTTCTCATTGTAATTTTGACGTATAGTAATATTTTTTCCTAATTCCATTTTTATTGGATTCATTGTTAAATGCCGTACCTGTTAGAGTTTAAAAACCGTACTAGTATTTACATATTACCTCATAGGGTAGTGTGTAGTAGTGTTTCACTATTTCAAGTAGGTATGTTTTTGTCATAGACTGTGTTTTGAGAATTTATGATACGCAGTGCAGCGCAACTTTTTCTCTCTATAGTTTGCAATTACATCATACATAATCGGTTCAGACGTTTCCAAAAAAATGTTTGTATGGAAATATCACTTTTCACAAAATCGTTCATACATATCGGCAATTTCATACTTTAACCCCTAATACCAGCCAGTTACATAAACTAAATTAACCTATAAAACCTCATACTTTTAACTGTAGTACTAGGAAACCATATCGATACAGAGCCACTAACAAAAAACTACTGGGTTCACTGAGGGTCGACCATTTTTCAACCTTATTACTTGGGGCATACGGGCGAAAAGTGGCAGACCGTCAGTGAAGTCGGCGGTACCTACTCGTTCTATGTAATATTCCCTTAGCGTCTACAGTATCTATTTTCATATACTACGGAAACTTTTTCCCCCATTTAGCGTAATGCTTCTGTCCACTTACAGGCTGTGTAGTTTAAATAGTTAGTTAGAGTAATATTTAGAAGCTTATTGGCTTGGTAGGAATTGAAAGATATAATGACTTGTACCTAACTGGCAAGCCATTTTGTTGTGGGGCTAGAGATTAATTTGATTTTTGCGACACTGGTCTCGAAAAGCCCTTGATAGAGGAGAGAAGTGGAGAGGCTTTTGCCCTGGAGTGGAAAAATCTAGGCCATTAATGATTTAATCCATAACATAACATCACGCCTGTAGTCCCCAAAGGGTTAGGCAGAGGTGTACCTATAATACACCCACATTTCGCTAGTTATGTTTAAGTCCCGTGTAATAGGGGGCGAGCCTATTGCCATCAACCGGGCATATATCGAGACTCCGTAACTACTACTGAGAAATTCCTGATGGAAAAACCCACTTCAATCCATACTTCGGGGAAAATATAGCAGTGGGGTAGAAAAACCTCACATACCAGGTGATTATAAAGTTAAAGAATTACAGCGGTCTATATCCATAAAACACCTCTTCGTTCATTAGTAATTTCCCCACATCATCTGCCTAGCCTTTTCCCAACTATATTGGGGTCGGCTTCCAGTCTACTTGGATGCAGCTGAATACCAGTATTTTACATGGAGCGACTGCCTATCTGACCTCCACAACCCAGTTAGCACTGGGTAATACGATACCCCTTGGTAAGACTGTTTGTCAGACTTTTAGGACTACTGACTACCTAATGACTGTCAAAGATCTACAAATAACACCCGGGACCAACGGCTTAACGTGCTTTCCGAGGCATGGAGGAAACTCGGTATGTAATGGGTGGTCACCCATCCCGGACCAACCTAGGCAAGCACGGCTATACCTAAAGATCGACCCGAGCGGCTGTTATTATTTAGCCACGAGCTCCTCTCCTCTATTAGTAACACCTAAATCAAATCACCGAAATACCTACCACCTAAAATTGATTACAAATGACTCCAAAACAACATTTATTACCGCAACAAAATCTTTATCTATTTCTTGTTACACCAAACATACCTCGTTACGCCGAAACTTAGATCGTATACAGTTATCAGCAAACAAACTAATACTAAATTAAGGGGAGGCACGTATGTTAGTAAATCAAAGGGAAGCGTGCACGTACGGCAGATCCGCACAGTTTTTGATATATACCCCTTAAGTAATGCTCACAATTTCACATGCAGTACTCGTATTTGAGTTCGGATTCTGGTGGCATTTGTTTTAATTTTAAATACGGAGTCATGATGCCCCAGTTCAGTGTAGTAACGGTCAATGCGAGTGTTTCAAACGATACTATGCATTTTCTAATGGAGATAAAGTATAAAATGGCTTGACAGTGCACGCCGCGTCGCGTCGCGTCATGTCTCGGTGTGAGCTGCGGATGTTCACGGCCGGTGGCTTCGGGCGATACGCGCTCTCGTCATTTGTTTCTGACGCTTAAGTTTCGTCGATCTACAAGTCGCATCGCTGTGACGTGTCACGTGTTCAAACAATTGTTATCATCAGGGTTTCGTACCCGAAGGGTAACCAACTGGACCCTATTACTAACCCTCCACTGTCCATCCGTCTGTCAGCGTGCTGTATCTCATGATCCGTAATAGATAGACAGTTGTTTCACACAATGTGTATTTATGTTGTTATAAAAAACAAATAATAATAATAAATTTAAAATTAAAGGGGGCTACTACGATGGTACGGAACCCTTCATGCGCGAGTGCGATTCGCACTTGGCCGGTTTTTTTTTGTTTTAAGTCGCTGTTGCAAGACGCATATCGCTTGTGTTTCGTGACCAAGCAGTAAAGCATATTCTTAGAAATATTCAATTCGAACCAATAATAGACTGCTGCCTGCCTTGTGGATGTCAGATTACCATTTTTCGGTAAAATTCGGATTCGGATATTCAACGGTTTTCTCGTTTCACAAGAAGCCGACTTCTAAAATTCACTTCAAAATGATTTTGACTAAGAAATTACACATCGTAGTAAAATCGGAAAACAAAAAAAAAACAACCAGAATTAAAAAAAATCGCAAATACTGATTACGGGTGTAGATAACTAATGGGAGATGCTTTGCCGTGTCCTTGTAGTAATTTTAAACCCACAATATCAATTCTTGAAGTATATACGCACGACGGCCAATCAAGCTATACAAAACCAGTTTATGCGGATATCCTATTGTATAGGAAACCTATACAAGGCGAGGCCAAGTTATACTGGAAATTTACAGCTTCATGTGCGGCCGTGTGTACTATACTTTGTAATTGAACAAGATATTGTGTACATTACCGTAACATGTGAAGTATTTCGCTTGAGATACCGCTGACGTCACCTCATATAATTTACATCTCTAGTGTCGGAGTTTATTACAGGATCGTGGAACATGAAATTTCGACTCTTCAATATTATTCGTTTCGTACGGAGTGGTTTGATGCGTCGTATTTATTACGTGGTGTATGTTTAGTAATATTTCAGGAATTTATAGGTGTTATTTAAAATTGTAGTTTAATAAGCTCTTTCTTTGTTTGTTTACAGACTTTAGTTCTTTCTTAGGTTACTTTTAATCTAGTGCAGAGGTCTTCAAACTTTGACATTATTCTTCTAAATATATAAAAGTGAAAGGCCATTCACTCACTCATCACGAAATATCGAAAACCGCTTGACGTATAAAGATGAAATTTGCCAAGGAGGTAGTTTATAGTTAGTAGACGTCTACTAAGAACGAATTTTGCGACAGGGCCGGATTAAGGAGGTCTAAGAGCTCTTGCAAATTTGTAATGAAAGTCCTTCATTTTTGTGCTACCAACTTGAAATTTAGCAGGGAGGTATAGTTATCGCGGACGAAGTCGCGGGCAACAGCTAGTTTCATATAATTTTATAAAAGTTTTGCTGCATTACGGACTTCTTTGCCTGGGTAAAACTACAAGAAACCGATAACGTGTGCCGCTTACGCTGATTTGGGCTTATTTTGCGTGCCCCAATAACTTGATTTTGTTTCATACAAGTTACTGCAATGTCAGGACTTTTAGTATTACGGACTTTTTAAATATAACATCATGCCTGTAATACCTGAAGAGTTAGGCAGAGGAGTACCTAATAGTACACCCACATTTCGCCAGTTATGTTTAATTTCATGTAATAGGGGGCGAGCCAATAGCCATCAACCGAGCACAAATCCAGACTCCGTGGCTCTAGTGAAAAATTCCTGATGGTAAAATCCAATGGAACTCAGGATCTCATGCTCAGCCGTCACACTTGCGACCACTTTTTATAATACTGAAAGAACGAAACTTATTCAAAATCTCTCTAGATGTAAATTCGAAAATTTCCTCTTCTTCTCCAGGCATCCAAGATTCACATACGTTTCCTTCTTAGAACAGGAATCGTAACGACAAATTCTCAGTCAAAACTCCCTGTAGTTACGCCCATTAATTGTCAAAGTTGGTTCGTGCAAACCCCGGTTGGGGCGTATCTGGCGTATGTTAACTTTGTCCAAATTACCGCGGCGTAAGAACTTGTGAATTGTATTGGATGTAAATCTTGTATTGTGTTGGTATTGGCCAGGTTTTGTGAGAGCATAGCACAGCATAATCAGCCTATTAATGTTCCCACTGCTGGGACGCAGGCCTCCTCTCTATGAGAGGGAAGGCATTAATTAGGCATTTGTGAGAGATAAGGCATTAATTAGGTATATGAATGCATTTATTGGGTAGGTAACGTCAGGATTTTCATTTTTTTTTTTTAAATCAGTGTTCCCAAGATAAACATAAATAAGAAAAAATTGTGCGACATTATAGGCTGATTTTAAGTCATGAAGGCTTCCGTACCATCGTAGTAGGGGAGCGCCCTTTTATTCTTAATTTATTTTTTTTATTATTTGTTGTAACAGCGGCAACAGAAATACACATTCTGTGAAAATTTCAACTGTCTACCTATTACGGATCATGAGATACAGCCCGCTGACAGACAGACTTATTAAGGTCCCGTTGGTTACACTTCGGGTACGGAACCTTAAAAAGGGGTATTGTGTTACCCAGTAACTGGGTTGTCAAGATCAAATAGGCAGTCATTTCAGTTCAGCCGACACCAACATAGATTGTTGGGAAATGGAAAATGCACGTGCTAATCTTGCCATAAGTATGACTTCACTACCCTTGGTTGACTGCTAGAGAACGCCTAAAGCATAAGTCCGCCTTTGTAATACCGAGGTCACTGACTGTCTGCCACTTTTCACCCTTATGCCCTAAGTAATAAGACCGTCAATGAACTCAACAGTACTTCTGTTAGTTGCTCTGTATTGTTATGGTCTCCTAGTACTACAGTTGAAATTATGAGGTTTTATCGGTTAATTTAGTAAATGCTGGCTGGCATTAAATAACTATGATATTAATGTATAGAAAGCCTTGCTTTGATTGCTTCGTCCATCAGTGAACCTTTTGTGTGCGTAAATACATAAGAGGCTAGACAGACTATGAAGAAAACTCTTGCATTTCGAAAATTAAAGTGATAAACAAAACTTATTTTTATTTTGCAGGGTAACATTAATTTCGACTTCTAGAGGAAGACATCTTTCAAGTTACTCCACTATTTGTACAAAGAAACTAATTGCGTCTTAAGTACAGCATAAATAGAGTAAATGCAGACGACATCCGTCTAGTACTCCAGTCATTATGTTCTTATGCTAAACGCTCTCGACAAAAGAGCTGAAATATATTACGTATGTGCTGCGTTCCGTACTTTTGAGATAAGGAGCTGTCGGTGTTGGCAAACAGTCGCTGAAATGTAGTCTAGACAGGGGTAGAAAACTAAATCTGATCTTAAATTCTTTAGGGGAACTTGAGAAGAAAAAATGTCTTCTCTATACTAAAGACCTGGGAACTTAACACAGAATTAGATAGATAGATTATTACATTGATGAGTAGACAAATTTCTGAAGCCAATTTTCTTTTGCTTAAAAGGCGTTTACCATGTTTTTATCAGTCGTCAGAAATGGATCATAAACAGCTTTGAGCCATAGCTTAGCTACACTTTTTATAACTGACGTCAAAAAGGAGTAGGTTATAAATTCGATTGGATGTTTGTCTAGGACCTTAAACTCCGACCTGGTGACTAAATAGAAAATGGTTCATATCAGTTTCTAAACTGAGCATAGCAACAGCAATAAAATAGACCCATCATCAAATATATTCCACAGACATACTCCTTATCACCACAACCCTTATTTAATGACTATTTGAACCACGTGATCCGCTTTCAAATACACTCCGAAACCAATGAAGGTTACTAATTAAACTATCAAACTTTTAAACAAAGGCTCAAAAGTAATTACGACGATGGGTTGAACAAAAACTGATACAAAACACTATTAGAAAACAAAACTATAATTGAATTAAGTTTCAACTATAATTGAATTATCTTTTTGTGGCACAAGAATTAATTGGCTGTGGAGTTGGGTGTTGCACTAAAATAAATGGGTAAGGTGAAAAACTGTTGTTAGCGAGAAGGGCCATCTAACAGTGATATTGAAGATGGACAGCAGTAATATAGCCTAGTGGTGTGAGCGTCGGACTGCCAAGTCATAGGTCTCGAGTTCGAGCCCTAGACTAGCACCTCTGATTTTTCGAATTCATGTGCCTATTGTATAATTATCACTTGCTTCGGTGAAGGAAAACCATCGTGAGGAAACCAGCATGCTTGAGTGGTTTTTCTCGACGGTTTGTAAAGCCAAGTCAGAGGCCTAAAAACTCTGACACCCGGTTAGGCACTAACCACGCGAAAACAATGTGAAGATAGGAAAGTCAGAGGTGTACTAGATTGATATTAAACTACCGAAAAGGTTTTGATAATCCTGTTTGCAGTCGTAGAAATACGAAGCGCTTTGGAAGAGATCATCGCTTATCATGATCAAGTTCTCAAGATCCCAAGGAAAGCACGCTAGTCTTTGTCTGTGCCTCATAAACAACTGCTAAAAGCCCAAAATCAATAATACTTATTAGCCTTTTAACTGCCTGTAGACACATAACTTTTTGTTCAAAAGGGGAAGCACCTACACCAAAGGGTGTGCAGAAGTCTAAAATATTTTTTTTTATTGACATAAGAAAAGAGGTTATGCATTTCCATTTGAAACCCTAACTCCTGCACTAGATGAGACCTGTGTTACAGGAGTAAAAATAATACAGCTTAAAGGCGTTTAAAGCTAATATGGAAATCATTACATCCAAAATAAGATATGCAACGGCATCATGAATCAAGACAGACTGGAAAACCTACCCTTAAAAACAACACGAGGAAAAAGATGCAACTAAAAAGTTCAAAAAACGTTACAAAGAATACATGTGACCCGATTACCTAATTAGGCAGTTCCGTAGTCGTGTTAGCTATATTTCTTTGGATTAAATTCTGCGAGAGTTCTGCGATTTACTTCGTTCGGAATAGTTGATTAACTCTAACCGTACAGTGGGAAGTATTTCGAGTAATAAGTGCTTGGCATTCTCGTCTCCGAATACAAGTTGCGCACTTTATTTCATTAGTTGCATTTAATTTTGGAACAAAGACCTTTGTTCTTTTGTTTTAGGCTGTTTTTTTAGTTCATTTATTTGAGAGCTGCCATAGTCCACACTATGGCAGCTCTCAATCAAATGATCGGTTTCGGGTACAACTGTGATTTTTATTTCTTCGAAATTCTTAAACATTATAACAGGTTAGACATCATCGATTTCCACAATATTTAATCGAATAATACTTCTGACGTGAGAGTGTAAGACTACAGATTCAAATACCCCCGTAGATGCAGTAATAATACCTACCTAAGATACAATAATGAAGATTACAAATAAAATACTTCATTACAAAAACACATTAAAAAAAACTGCAATCTCTACCAAAAATAAAATCTGCAACAAACAACGCACAATAACTTAAACCGTATGAAATTAAATTTCAACCACGCTCCTTGCAGGTGGCTCATTATTGTATAACAGCTGCAGCAGCTGTGCGCGCCAAAATTTAACCACAGGCACCTTTATAAACCGTGATGTACTTTTATTTGGGACGAGGTAATGAAAAAATGATTTAAGGAGTTAATTTTTATAGTGATTTCTGAGATTACATTATAGCTAGTTTGGCAACTGATTCCGATAAAGGTACAAAAGAACTAAATGAATATCTAGGTGATGCATATGAATCAAGTGACGAAGTTTTTTCTATTATGGAAACACGTCGCTACAACAAAGAGTTCTGCACCGATGTTCATCCCGAAAAAGATGGCAGGCCGAGTTGGACAAAACCAAAGACTAGTAGCCCTGGATCGAATGAACTGGAAGTCGTGCAAAAAAACAGTATTTATAATTACAGTCTTCTGTCCGAAGCCAATGGTAACGCAGCTGTAGTGACCGAATTCTGGTCGAAAATCTTGTAAAGAAATCATCGACATGACGAAGAAGAAATAACCTAATGTCAAAACGGTGATTCGAGAACCATCACTGCTTCATTAATATAAATCTTAAAGTAAACAGAACTTCAACAGCTTTTCCACAAATAATAATGCAGCAAACAAAAGAGGTTTGATTATTTTCAACGTCATGAATATACAATTTTAAAATACGAACCGTGAGATATTAAGGCAAAGCTTTTATTGCAAGAATTGTTTCTATGAAAGGAGGTCGTTTTAAAACTGTTGAAAGTAGCTGGTACGGTGAACACGGAATAAAGCTTTTCGTGTTTGTTTTACTAGCCAATACTGAAAAGTCAAATCATTAATAGGGAGAATAAAAACGTAGTAGTGCTGCAGGTTTATATTCATAAGAATGGTTTTATTAATATTGGTAATGATTCGTATTAATAGCTGGAAGCACTTGGAACAATAGAAGTAGTGTTTCGTAATATTTCTGATTCTAATAAATATGTATTGTATTTCAAGTTGCAGACTCTACTCCCACGCGCACACAATTTCCATTAGCTAAACATTTTTTGAGAGTAAAAAATCGTCGTATAAGAAACAACATATTTATCGAGAGTAAACCAGAATTCAAAATAGCTCAAAGCTATAATAAAATATCAATTTCTATCAGAATCAAAGCTATAAACCAATATCAAGGCGAAATCAACGTAATCGTCCATGAAAATCCACAAGTAATTGAAGGTTTAAAACGGCTACAATTTTGCGAGACGAAAATTTTATCACCTTAGAATTTCGTCATAAAATCAAGGGGGATCTGGCACCTAAATTAATCGACGAGCTCGTTTGGCACCGTCTCCAACGAAGAAAGGTATTAAGATCCACAGTTCAAATATTGTTTGGCGTAAAAGCCAATTTTCCGTAGTAAATATAAGTTAATCTCTTTTTTATCGGGTGCTGAATTTAAAGCTATGGTTTGTTTTGAGTTTTTGTGTTTAAGTAGTATTAATGCACGAACTAATCTAATAAATGATTTAGCATCAAGATAATTATTAAGCTTAACAGGCATTACAGAAATTCTCTTCTGAAGAATCCCATTGTATCTTCAAATAAACAACAGTAACTTTTCATACTAGCAGAAAAACATTGGCAACCAGCTATCATAACTCAGCACCATAAGCGCTATAAGAAACAGTATTAAAAGTTGTAACAAAAACTTTATTCAGCGCTGTAGCCGCTGCAGGATCAGTGTAAAGACCGGAACACACTCACAACTCCTTAGTCGTAGTTTGAGCGACGATTGTGATAAAACTTTTACCAATTGTTTATATTTTTATCGATTCACTGTGTAAAATATTTTGATAAAATGATGGACAACATCATTTACTCGTATAAGTCTGATAGATTGATAAAAATCCAACTTAATAAATTAAATTATACCGAATCATCAATTTGCTTGTCGATCGCGGTAATTTTATAGTCACGGTCCATAATATTCGCAGTAGTGATTAACTTGTGAATGGTGACAATGTTAATATTAATAATATCACTGCAGTGAAACATAATGCAACCGCATATTAGTATGAAAATTGCCTTAATGAGGCTTTAGTTGGTGGTTCTGGAAGCGAAATGCCATTCGTGTGTTCCGTACCTAAGGCGGATGCTTCCGCTGCATTCTGTTCGCTAACTTTGAGCAGTTATTGCGCTGTCGAAATGGTTGCCCGTCTTAATGAGGGCATGGATTATGACAAACTTTTTTGTTACAATAAGATAATATTTATACTGGGTGGTCCAAATAGTGACGTCATAAAAAATAGATTCACGCCCAGGAGTATCCGAAAATACTCCATGTACATTTCGCGGTTTTTATAGTTTTCGAGTTATAGCTACTTGAAAATTGTATGGGAACCGCTTTAAAAAAAAAACAATTAAGAGACGAGAATTTATTTAAAGCGGTTCCCATAAAATTTTCAAGATTCTATTAAACTATTAAGAATCGCGGAACATACGTCATGGGTTATTTCAAGATACCCCTGGGTGTGAGGATTCTAATATGTTTTTTATTTGGAACACCCTGTATAGCAGTGTTATCGCTAAAACCAACCAGTGGAATGATATGCTTCTGCGTGTACAATATAGTATATGCGAGCAGTTTTAAAACAACACCGAGCATTTTTGTGTTTGGTAAAATAACGAGTAAACTCACAGTCTATTATTAGTTACTGGTTCGTTTGAAAATGTACAAATATTTACCATTGTAGTGGGTAATTATTACAAACAAATTATTGCTTTTGTTACGGACAAAGCACTATATTATGACAATAGAGTTGTCAAAAGTTATTGACATGTAGCTTTCACTATCACATACTCAATGGTAAACGCAACAAATCATTGATACCAAGAAACTCCTTTCACGATAGTAAAAAATACAACCACTAACCAAAATAAAAGCCGAAACAATGAACAGTTAGAAACAGTCGTTTGCAATCAGTAAAGATAACCCAATGTAAATACAACGACACGAGCGTTTGGAAAAGACAAACATATTACCGAACTTGCGCATTTACAATTCAAATGACGTGAAACAAAAACCATTGAGCATACAACCGAACGGAAAGGATTTAAAACTCCTCGCCGGTTGTGCCTATAAATCCGTGGTGGAACCATTACTGGATAAGTTTCACGCATGTTTGGAAAAAATACGGCAGAACCTGGGAATTCGGTGGAAAACTATGCAATAAAGTTTTTAGGTGGATGTGATATTCGAACAACCGTACTTCCGCAAATACAAGATTTTCCATTTGCGAAAACTTAGATACATTTATACTTTCAGTGAACAACAGAATACCTTAATAATATTTTAATAATTTAATTCGAGCAACAAGACTCATAGTGTTAGTAACAAAGTACTTACAAACTCTATTAGTAATACACTCACAAATACCAAATCAAAAACAAAAACAGATTGTGACATTATTGCTGCAAGGTGACAGGCCCAGCCGAAACCTTGCAGCAGTGGTTCACAAACTCACAATCAAGCCTGCTTGCTATCATAGATAGGATGCTTAATGAATTCACAATGCCGACAGTCACAATACTCATAAACCTGTATGTTCCCTCGACTACACTCACTGCAATTATTTCTTGTATGACTAAAATAACAAATTAATCAACCATATATCTGATCGGGTACGAAACATCGAACTTAATCATAACAATGGAATTAATCATCAAAACAAAAGAAACTTTTGTTAGTTTTCCAAGCTCAATCAAAAAATGACATAAAGCAACTCGTGCTAAAGAGGTTGGACTCTAAAGAGGGTTACCATCAAATCCTAATTACAAACACATGTGTAATCAGAGACAGACAGAACCCTCCACGAGTGCTCATCTGTGCTGCATGGAATGTGCTGAGTGCGTTTAATGTTCGTCCAACGTCTTCGAGACTTGGCTAACGGTCAAGTGTGGACATATGAAGCAGTTTTGACGAAGATTTATCTAGACGACATACTTATATTCAGTTCTGATTGTTTTGTTCGGAAAGTGCGAGATTGTGCATAGCGGAGATAAGATTTTGGTCACGTAACCTGATATATTGGAATAGCTGAGTACAGATATACCTATTAATAAAATAAAAACACGTGTTACGAAGCTAAGACAAGTTAGCTAAGATACTGAGGGGGAAGATATACAGTTAAATGTTTGGAAAATGATACAGTAGCCTTGTCTTGTCTCTTAGAACAATTAATTAATGTAACATAACATAGACATATCTAAAGATAAACTAGCTACAGCTCCATGCACTAGCCTCTAAGTTTAATTGTCACGAATCTAGTCAGTTTCAGCAGGTTTAGGTTGGTACGGTTTCTTGTCGTTACGTATAAGGATAACTGGAGAAGTATCATTAAATAGCACAAGGAATATAAGCATTTACATGAAGCCACAGTTAATGCTCATTACTACGTATATTTTCTAGCTGACCTTGATGAAATTTTGTTCGATATTTTTTGTATCTTCTTTCCATCATTACCCTTAAGGTCTGCAATCAACTATGATCAAGTACGTTAACCTTAACCAGCCCCAAATATTCCTGATATATGAGAACATTCTAGCAACAAGCTGTGCGATATATTTTATACATAATCGATCTGTCTTCTTCGGTCGTGGGGCAGAGGCGGGTCCCATTCATCAATCTTGTGCCGGTTGCGAATCCTCACGTTACATGAGGAACACACGATTAATCTGATCTTCGTGTGTCTGTGAGGATCCTCCCTACTGGCTGTTGATTGGGGAAAACTAGTTGAACTAATGTCTGTGTTCAATATTTATTTTGGGGAAGGTATAGTTATGATGATAAGGTTGAAACAGGAGGACTTTGGCACTAGCAAAGGCTTATTACCAAAAAACAAATAGGTACAGCACGTAAATAACTAATCGAAAACCAAATTAAAAGAAAGAAAGAAAAATAACGAAAATATATTTATTTGTCACAGAGACATGACGTGCATAGAAAATAAAAAACGATAAACAAACAACGCATAACAAATATTTATAAAAACAACAGGACGGCACAAAAAAGTTAACAGCTTGCACGTCGTGGCTGCGACAAGCGGGTTACCACTCTCCCGAAAATCAACGGAAGTGAATTTAGGTATGGTAACTATTTTCCGTAGTGCGTAAACAATTAGGCAACATCAATTAAACATGAAAGGCCAAGACCAAATCCCAATCAATTCTTTCGCAATTTAGAACACGGCAACTCAAAATTACCGACAACAACATGAAAGATCCCACCAACCGTCGGATATTGTCAACGGAAGATGTTAAACAAATCGTTGTAATAAATACGAAACTTTACCAATTTACGTCGAAACACAAACTTAGGGCGAAAATTATAAATGTCCCCATAATTAAATTAAAATTTAATTTATAGAGTTTAAAAAGGAATATTGCGATTCTGACTTAGTGAGCGCCATGTCACGGCAACTTTGAGATTTAATTAGAATATGACTCATGGAGACATTAAAGTAACTACAAGAAGATGAAGTTGTTGAAGAATCTATGTCTAAAAATAAAATATAACAGAAAGTAGCCTTTCGTATCCGCGTGTGTGTATATGCTTATCTTTCTTTGCTTTACTTTCTTTCTTTTAAATGTATTATACAAGCGGGATTAGCGCTTGTTAATTATTATTGTTTTTTTTTTTATTTGGTCCTGATTAAATATTTTTTTTTTTTTTCAAAACTACGGAATGTAATTAATCACGGAAAGTATATTTGTATAGGCAATACCTACATTTACATAACATAACATCACGCCTGTAATTCTTGAAAGGTTAGGTAGAGGTGTACCTAATAGTACACCTACCTTACAGTCAAGGTAACAGGTACAGGATAGTCCGGTTAAACAGAAGCCAGCCTCATAGGTTGTCCTGCGAGACGCCATACACAAAAAAAAAGTATATCTTATTCTGACGTCATAGTTGTATCAACTCAAGTTTATAATTATTAAAAGCTCTCTCAAATTAAAAATGTTAAAAGTAATGAATACACCTAAGTTTAGGTTATACTAAGACGGGTTTACTTGTGAACAAGATTATTTTAAGCCTTTCAACTAAAGGTTTCTTTACAAGAACTTTTCTTCACTTTCAGCGAGACCATCAAAATTAGTATCAAAGTTTTACACGTAGACATTTACTTTGGAAATAAACGACCGACCGAATAAACATAATATTTGGAAAGGGGTCAATTTCTTGACAATTATGTTTATAACTGGCTGTAACATTAATTATGGGTACAGTCTCGAGCACCAATACGTAAACACTTAACAACTTTTAAAAGTGTTTTTCTCCTACTGTTCTGATTAAAATTTCATATTAATCAAATAAATTAGTATTTTGGAACTCATATTTTTATGAAAAAGATCATATTTCTCGCGAAATATTCTCTTGAATTTAGGAAAGTGTATACATATTGGTGCTCGTGACTGTACAACATTTATCTGATACAAAATCATTGACGTACTTTTCAAACTAAATTGATGTGTTCAAGTTAGGAATAAGTACTTCATAATGAATTCCTGTTACTTATTGCTAGATTCAAAAAGTTCTTCACTTAAAATAGATTTGTGTTGACATTATTGAAGTTACATTTAATCATAAGTACAAGCAAAATAATGAATAAGAATATAATGAAGTAAGTACTCTTTCTAATTACATAATCTTTGGTTTTTTTCTAGTAATAGAATGTGTGTACATATTATCTTTAATAAATATAAAAGCGATGTATGCTCAGGTCAAAATCTCCATGGAAAATTAAACAGTATGCCAAGCTGTTGTAGCTACAAATTAGCAATCTAAAACCCGCTGGAAATTGCTAACAACGGACGTGCATCTAGAAATTTCTAGAGGGGTATTTGTGAAAATAGAATTCATTGTTGACCTATCCTAGATCTAATGGGGTAGTTATGAGAAAAATACGAGCTCGAAGCTTGTTATAGATTCAATTAGGTAAAGAAAACAGTACTGTCTGCTAAAGTTCCTTTTTATAAAAACATTATTAACTCGGACTGCCTCGTTGTCTAGTGGTCGCACGCGCGATTTCTGAGCATAAGATGTTATTGGGTTTTCGTATCAGGAATTTCTCAGTATCAGCCACGAAGTCAGGATTTGTGCCCGGTTGATGGCAATAGCCTCGACCCTATTACATGGGACTTAAACATAACTCAAATGTGGGTGTACTATTAGGTACACCTCTGCCTAACCCTTCAGGGATTACAGGCGTGATGTATAGACTCAGAAAAGATGTACAAAAAGTTGTAAAAATGGTGGCATTTTATGTTCTCAGTTGAATTTAAGAATGAGACTAGCCCAACATAAAAATCCAATAGCGACACAATAAAAATTTTACAACTCTGTTTTTAAGCTAATCATTTAGAGACGTCCCGGACCAAGGGAATGAATTAAAGAACCGGCTAACTAGAACCCGTCCTGGTAGGATTTTATTAATCCAATTTTGGACTTTGTAATAATAGGTTTAATTATTCACGATCGAGAAAGCTTTTAGAAGCGAGTTTATGCAAAGTTTTGTATGGGGCCCGGTAATGAAAACGGTAGATGTACCGACTAATGTATTAAAGTCCAACAGAGGTCCGGATGTGGACCTCTGTTGGATTTTGTTGGACGTGTTTAGATAATGATGGATGATAAAACATTTACACAGAATTCTGAATACAGAAATTATGTTAAAGATTGAGCAAGTAACGGTGAATTAGAAAACAGGTGTCCGTCAAAGAACAAAGTAACTCAGAAACAATTTTTCTTTTTTTTTAATCCTTTGAATTTGGCAGTGGCTGTAACAATATTTGCGAAAAATGCGAAATTATTCATCGTGTTCAGAAACCCTGAAATCCTCTGACAATCACGAAATTCTGACAACGCAAGCGTCCTTACAAACAAAGGTTCCCATCCTAGCTTTTGTGTACCCAATCTCATATATTCGCGTATATTTTGAAGCGAGTGCAACAATTCCAGGTGAAGTCGCAGCGGAGCACAATGCATGACGAAAGCGTCAAACCACATTTCAAAATACGTGGGCATTGTTTAGAAACGCAGACACGCCTTGCCACATTCACCGTTGGCAACAGCCTGCGTATTGTTCAAATTCGCACCAAATTTTCCATATCATGGCTGAATAAAATAATTGATTGGTTGGTCGGAACATCAATTTCATAGTTCAATAAATCATGAAAAATTATTTACGTATAAATTCTTTATTGGCCCGAAATATTTTAGGTTTTGTTTTCTGGATTTTTATACTTCACAGAGCATCCTCTGATGTTTTACCTCACTCACAGAATTCTAAACATCCTTTAGTAGAACGCCTGAAGATATCAGTTTTCAAAACATAAAATTCCACTCGACTAAATGGGAGAAGCGTCAAAACTTAAGTTTTATGTTACAGAATAAAACTTTCCGGAATATACTCTTCTGGATAAAATTTTCAGTTTCAAATCATTGTGACAGTCTGGGAGCGTCTGGCAGGGCGTTTCGAAAATTTCAATTCAGGTTATTATTCCTAGAACTTTATAATGGCTTGTCTATATGGAAGTTTCTAGTTTGTTTATTTCCAAGTTTTAGAGGGAATTCTAGATAGCGGCGTATTCATTCAAATAGTAAACGGAAAAGGCTCATCTTTGATGGATATTACATCCGCAACCTATTTATACCAAACGTTTGATGCCACGTGTACCTTTGGTTGATCAAGAGTAAAACAAAGATTGACCTTGAGCCCTTGACTGAATCACAGGAAAAATAAACTCGTGAGGAAAACTAACAAATACTTAATTGGAAAGGCCTTTGACCTTTGTATAAGCATAATCTGCATCAGTATTTTACGTTCACCTATCAAAAAATCTTTAGACGAAGATATTGAAACTATGAAGCGCTTACGAAGTTATTTCAGCCAGGTCTCACAGACAAAGGACTGCATACAATCTAAATAAGACTCGGAAACTATCACTAAAACTGACTGGTGGCTCAAAACTAGTTAATCGCCATTTCTAAGCCACCGCTCTGTTTGCTCAGCTCCTGTCCTTCCAAGATCTTTGTTTAAACAGGACCAGTGAGAACGGAACTAATCGGGTAATGCAGTGGATACATGCCACTTGAACGAAAGGTAGGAAAAATCGAATTACACCGTGAGGTTAGTTAAATGAGGGACATATTCAAGGAAATGGTAGTGTTAGCTCTCATCTTACACTGTTACTTACGAGATATCTTCCGTGATTATCAATTATTGTGAGCTCCCTGAAAATCACGGAAGATATCCCGTAAGTGTAAGTGTAGTTATTTATTTATTTACCACTTCGAGCACAGAGGCGGACTTATTGTTTTGTATAACGGGCCGGTATCCGCAACTCCACACGTCAAAGCGCGTATTTTGCGTTGTGCATTTTGAAGGGAAAACAGACGGACTTAATGCCATAGGCATTTTCTACCAGTCAACCGTACAGTATACAGTTATGGTTAGTTATATATAAACCGTGAAAGCTTAAAACAAGATTACCTGGCACGTATCTAAAAAGCAAATTAATTGATTGAAACGCAAAGAACTTTACCGAAAAAAGAACTCGCAGTGTGGGCGGTGTCAACAGAAAATCAAAATAGATAGTTCAGTCAAATATGAAGGTGTGGTTGACAGCTACGACGCCACATACGAACTACGCATCATATCTTTCGTCACGCGAATTCCTGCTGCGCAAAGATATCCGCAAGATTAGGGTATACACAACATCCCTACCACGACAGTACAGTCAGACAGTCATTAGCCCACCTTTTCTATAGAGTCAGAACTTACCGTTCTGTTACTCATAAGTGGCAAAATAATAACAGCCGCTCGGGTCGATCTTTAAGTTAAGCGGCGCTTGCCTAGGTTGGTCCGTGGATGACTCATTACATACCGAGTTTTCTCCCTGCCTCGGAAAGCATGTTAAGTCGTTGGTATCGGTTGTCATTTGTAGATCTTTGACAGTCGTTACAGATAGTCAGTGGTCCGAATATCTGAGAACCGACCAGTCTTACCAAGAGGTACCGTATTACCCAGTACTAATTGGGTTGTGGAGGTCAGATAGGCAGTCGCTCCGTGTTAAATACTGGTATTCAGCTGTATCTGATAAGACTGGATGCCGACCCCAATAAAGTTGCGAAAAGGCTAGGCAGATAATACGCATAAGTCTAAATAAAGGTTAATTTTTTTTACATAATTAATAAAAAGAATCAAATAAATACAGCATATCCTTCCAAAAGCCCCACGTTGAACCAGCCGGTATAACAATTTCAGTTTTCAACAAGGATATTTCCCGGAAACCAGCTAAAGATAAGAATCATGACGTGTGAACAAGAAGTGTGTGACCAAAGTTTTTCCATTTGGATTTGTTCTTTGTTTGTTTGTTTTTTATTTATGTCAACCGGTCGATTTAAGTGTGTACCTTTTGTATCTTTTACCGATTTAGGGTTTTATTTCCTTTTACAGTAATTTTATTACCGACTAGCGACCCTTACATGGTTTTTACGATTGGGCAAAACATCAAGATTTTTTTTTATGTCGGTTCTATATCAATTATTTTTTTACATTAACCTTCTGGGATATATTCTTTAAATGTTGATGAAAACTGCATCAAAATAATACAATAGACCTCTTTTTAGTCTAATAAATAAATAAAAATAAAAGAAAACCCTTGCTTAGAACAACGCGGTCACACGGATAGACACGAAAAGCTAGTTTTATAAAATAATAGAAAAGAAAATAGAAAGATTTTGCTATTGGATAACATTCACCGATTTATTTCGATTGATAAAGAATCTGTCCCGTTTTGGCGTATAAAAGCTGACAGACACAATTCAAAATACACAACCCAGTTAGTAGTAGGTAATACGATACCCTTCAAAAAACACAATTCTAATTAATTTATCGCACTATACACGTATTTTTCAAACATTCTGATCATAATTTTTCAGAACGTCATAATTTACACTACCGCGAATCAGCAAACTCGGTCATCCATTTTAGCAAACAACATCAATACGATGGCGTGAACAAATCACCAGGGACATTAAAAATGAATATAGCACATCAGCTGATAAATAGTTCGGTTTATTGAGAGTCAATTTAATTAAAACTTTGAATTACATAAGTTTTAATTGGGTAAGTCCATGTCAGCAATGTGTGAGTTAGTTAGGGATCTTCGTTCAATCATTTTTATTACCTTTGTTTCAGCGTTAATCTTGGGCATGTTAAAACCTTGGTTTTGGTTGCTGGATGAAGCTTTAATTGCTGTATTATTAAATTGCTTGTGGCATTGTTTTGGACTGTCAAAAGCATTGTTACTTTAGGCATAAGAATTGGAACTTTAGGTAGTCAGTAGCCCAAAAAGTCTGACAGCCAGTCTTACTAAGGGGTATCGTATTACCCAGTACTAACTGGGTTGAGGAGGTCAGATAGGCAGTCGCTGCATGTAAAATACTGATATCCAGCTGCATCCGGTTAGACTGGAAGCCGACGAAATAACAAATCTCATCGTGGTAAAAATTACCAACAGTTGCTTTTCATATCGCGAATGTACCACTAAAGTTAAAGGTACGCAATATTTTTTGGAAGCAATCCGAGCTTGCTCTACTATTTCTACAAAAAGAATCTCTCACAAACCACTTCAGCAGATTATACGGATATTGAGAATTCCTAAGTACAAACCAGGAAGCTTCGAACATTAAAATTCTCACGCATTCGCATCACGTAGCAAGCCTCTTGGGAATCTCCGTAAAACTATAAAATAAATACACAAAACATAATATTAAAAAGTGCTGGCCTTCTTGGCTAGGCTTTCTCCCAATAATTGATATTTGCCATTTGAATTCAAGCTGTGTTGGAACGGCTTTGGGCAGAATGGGGCGAAGGGAGGCGGGTCGTTAAGGACCGTTCACAAAGAGCGACTCAATCGACCTCAGACTGTGTATCTTATGGCCGTGACGTGAGGGCAAATGTTTGCGATTTTGTCGTGTTTCGTATCCAACTGGACCCTTACTCACGGTTGTTTGTGCTAAGTATTTATGAAGTGGTCAGTAAGCTTTGAGACGAGCTACGTAAAGTTCGGTCTATCTTTGAAGCTCAAAAATATGGCCGAAATATATCAAAGATACATTAACAAGCCAGAGTTTCTATTTACGACATAATCTTCATTTCTCAAAACCTATAAATGGCACACAACTACGGTCCTAGGGGGTCCTATTCTCTCTCGATTACAGGCATGAAGTTACATTCAAAACAGTAAAGAAAATAAATTCCGCTAAAAAAAAAAACTACCTGAAAGATTCGCTCATAATTCGACGGATCCTCTCTATTCCGGGCCCACACTATCCTTCCATCCTTTCGCCGATTCTGTTCACATAGCACATAAATAGTGGTGGGCCTTATAGCTCGGGGGCTTCGTCGATGCGATTCCAAACACATACGTTATTTGGCGGGTACGGTTGGAACAAGGGCGAACGTTGGTGGCCTAATTGAAACTAAGGAATTCAGTGTGCGGGCTACCAGCTCAGTTGCGATTGGGTGTACTGCAGCCAAATCCTTGGTGATGAATGCCTCGATGCGGGCTGTGAGTGTTTGAATACGTGTCTTTTCAAATTGAGGTTCAATAGAAATAAGATTTTTTGATACAATAACACCCCGTCGTCGTCTGGATTTGTACCCCCGGTTTATGGCAATAAGCACGACCTATTATATGGGACTTCTAAATAGTTATTTGCATGTGCATTATGTTCATCTTTGTCTACACTCTTCGGGAATTACAGACTTGCGTGATGTTAAGTTAATATGAAGATTTTTGGATGTGCGTGTCAGAAATTTCACTTTTTTTTTTCTAATTTCAAAATTAATTTTCACGTTTCCTTTTTGACATTTAATAACTTGAAAGTATATAATTATAAACCTATCTACTCTTATCTACTGAAACATTTTGTCAAAATGAGCGGAACCAATTCCATTTGCCGACATAGCACTAACAAAATGAAACATTGTCACTAGACCAAAGCTGCCCACTCGACTCCGATACGATCACTCATTTTGTAATGAACAAGCGATTTTAATAACGATAATTTCGGTGTTTTTAATTAAATAAATGCTGTGTTTAGACGTCATCGTGTTATTTTAATACAATGTGGGCGGTTTTTAAATGGCCTATTTGATGTCGAAAACGTTTAATATTTCATGGAGAGTGAAAAGTAATTTAGAACACGTACAGAGACATCAAGCTACCACAAACTGTCAAATTTCTGATTCTAAACCATAAAATGTTGATGGTTAAGTTCAAAATCGAATGAGACAATTTGTGGTAACTTGATGCGCTGGCGACTGTACAAAGTGCGTATATTTTGAAGTTCTTCTTCAAATGAAATACAAGGAAAAACTATAGCTCATATAACAATCCAATGAAAACACCGAATCATTTTCATCTTAACAGGCTGTTACTCAATTACAACCACTCAACACAATCTGTTTCCAATAACTCCCAAATAAACACGAATATAATACAAATCTGTGCGATAGAGAAACAATTTGTTCGTATTTACGACCTACTGCCAGCACACTCTGTATACGCATACATATCTTCACCAACACACTTCGAATATCAACCTTGTGACCTGTGTAGTAAGTCTGAAATTCAAAAGAGTTAGATGGTGGTTAAGACGTTTTGTCTAGCCAAGTGTAGTTAGTTATTAAGGCTAGAACTAGAAGTTTGTTTGCTAGTCTTGACTGACCCTGATGAGCCTCTCGGGTTACAAATAGTAAGGCGTTTGTTTTAGTTTCCCTGTTAAAGTAGGTAATAGAAACTGGACGGAAATAATGTTTGTTTTAATGCGATAATAACTCGTGTTTGAATGGGTTAGAGTCTTTCTTCGAACGTAGAATGCTGGTGATTTTTTTTCGTATGGATTTGTTGGATTGTACTTGGGTGTGCTACAATACATTAGAGGAGCGAAATGTTAAAAGAAATCTAGGCTGGAAGGTTTAAGCTACGGAGTGTGCATGAGAAGACGACGAGAAGTGTGGAAGTAAATTGGGATAAAGGCAGGAGAGATTGATGATGATAATGACGTACACACGATGATCAAACAAGCTTTACAAAACCAGTTTACGCTGATCTCTTATTGTACGGGAAATATATATAAAGCGAAGCCATGTTATACTGGAAATGTATGACTTGATGTGTCGCCGTGTGTACAACCAGCAATATTTAGATCCATTATGATTATGTCTGACAAAAATAGCCTTTAAATACGCTGAAAGGAGCTACATAACTCGGATAACTCAATTTTCCCTTTTACTTACAAATAAGTAAACTCTTTCATGTAGGTACGACAAAATATTTTTTGACAAAATACGCTAATAAATCATGTATTTAAAAAGAAAGTTATTTTCATACAGCAACTGGCATTGTTCACGTTGATTAATTGAAAAAAAAAAGGTAGATAAAAACCTTTTTTGTGCTCCCACGCAAAAGATGGCGTTGACTGATAAAAGACGGTAACTACACAGAACTGCTTTCCACTTTTACTGATGAAAAACAAACCTACGAAATGTATTAAAAGGTGTATCTTCAAAGGCTCTGATGGCCGACTGTGATTGTAAAAAAATAAAAATTTGATGGTTTGTAGAGTTTTTAAGGTATTTTTTGAATGTAAAGAGAGATTAATTTGATTATGCTTGTATTCGCGGAACTTCCACAGGCCAAAAGTGGCGTAGGCCGAATAAACTCAATATGATGAGACCAAAACAATTCCCACGTCGGGCAAATTGGTATTGGGTTTTTCCATCAGGAGTTTCTCAGTAGCAGCCTCTGGAGTCTGGATATGAGCCCGGCTCATTGCTATAGGCTCATTCCCGTTACATGGGACTTAAATATAACTGGCAAAATGTGATTCCACTATTAGGTACAGTAGCCAGCACATCAAGTTACCACAAACTGTCAAATTTCTCCAAATAATTTTAAACCATAAAATGTTGATGGTTAAGTTCAAAATCGAATGAGAAAATTTGACAGTGTGTGGTAACTTGATGCGCTGGCGACTATACATTCTGCTTAAACCTTGTGTTCAAGAAGTGCCTACTTTCTATAAAGGCATTTCAATTTATCCGAAATGCACGCTTCCTTTCAGTTACCACATGAATAGAAATTATAAAAGTTCTCATACAAAAATCAAACGCAACTTGGCTGTAAACGCGAGCATAACCCTCAACCACCTGGGGCGTTCAAAAGTTAAACTGGGACCACTCGTAAAATCACCTGTTTAGCATATTTACTTACCCCTTTTCCGTTCAGCTGAACTTACAATTAACTTTGTTCGTACGTTACTACAAAAGAATTGTATGTTATATTCATAAGGACTTTATTCATGTTATGCAACTGCGTTCTCTAATAAGATACGCTTTGAAGTAAGGTAATTATTAATATGAATAACTTTCTTTAGTCGGAATTATCTTTGAATGTAATCAGGAAGTGGTAGTTGACCGCACGGCGAAATATGTATAAGTAGAACAGTGTTTTTTCGAAGTATTTTTTTAAGTTGCATGTAAATAATAATGGCTAAATAAGAACAGCCGCTTGGATCGATCTTTAGATTAAGCTGTGTTTACCTAGGTTTGTCCGTGGATGGGTGACCACCCATTAAATACCGAGTTTCCTCCGTGCCTCGGAAAGCACGTTAAGCCGTTGGTCCCGGCTGTCATTTGTAGACATTTGACAGTCGTTACTGGCTCGAAAGTCTGACAACCAGTCTTACCAAGGGATATCGTATTACCAAGCACTAACTGGGTTGAGAAGGTCAGATAGACAGTTTACTGGTATTGGATGCAGCTGAATACCTGTATTTTAAATGGAGCGACGGCCTATCTGACCTCCACAACCCAGTTAGTACTAGGTAATACGATACCCCTTGGTAAGACTGGTTATCAGACTTTTTGGGCTACTGACCTGTAACGACTGCCTAAGATCTACGAATGACAGCCGGGACCAACAACTTAACGTGCTTTCCGAGTCACGGAGATTCTTTTTTTTTTTTTTCAGGTCCTCACTATATTTATCATAAGGTTACCCAGGATCAGAAGGTAAAAGTAGGCGCATGTTTTGAAGGGTCATGTCATACAAACCAATCGAGTAGAAGTAGCCTAATACCATACTAAGGGTACAATTAACCTGTGGAACATAACTAGATCATCATATCTAAACCGCGTTCAAGAGCGAATAATGCGAGTGTCAAATTTGCTACAGAAAATAGACACTGACAGTTCTAAGACGCGATACGCTGTGCTGATCCCGTGAAATTTGCCCTTAGCTTAACAGAAGACTACATTGAACTCAGGGTTGCTAGTTCACGTTTCTGAATTTTAAATTCCGAATTCATTTATTTTTTCTAAGTTTCACAGGCATTTTCCCCATGAACGATTTTTTCCCGAAACTACCAACGCTGTTTCATCTCTACTCCAAAAACCAAAAATAAACAAGGCAATATTTTAAATGCACATTGATCAATACAAAGCCGTCAATTAATGCGCCGGAATCCGCGTCAATCGCGGACGTGCATACATATCGCGTCGCATAATATCGCAATACGTCACGGGACGCGCGACGTGCGATACCGTATAGATGCCGACCGATAGCCTGCGATTTATTGCGGGCTGACTTTGAAACTGAGTTGGTTTTTGATTATTCACATTTGTGATTTAGGGAAAAGTTGCAATGAGTAGTTAAAATAACAATGTGCTTAAGTTACGCCAAAAAATAAGAACTCCACAAAAAAGAACGGGAAAACGTGATATCTTTTTTTACGATTTTATAGCCAAACATCAAAGATTCTTTCTTACGAAATTACCTACCTAATCTTCTTCCGCGTTGCTATTAATTTAAGCCATAAACTGAGCCACACAAACGCAAATTACTCTCCAAACAAAGCGATAGTTCTTGCAGCACTGCATCAACTACAACAAACCGTTTTTACGCAAATTTCTCGTCGCAACTAATTTGCAATACAATGCGGTTGTGCCCCACAACCGTACTAAAACACCCGTTTCCTACGCGTCGATGTACAACGTTTAATCTAACTTTACTTGCTAAGTGCTCTTGGAGACGACAGCTAAGGCTGGATACAGTGCTTAGCCGACCGTCGGTCCTGACGATACACACTGACCGACCGTTAGTTTGTAACATTTATTTTCATAGCACGTCGGTCGAGTATCGTACGGCATGTGCACAGTTGCACAGTGTGTATGTGTCGTACTAAAATAACAGAATATAACGCCTGTAAAGAGTTAGGCAGAGGTGTATCTCATAGTACACCCACATTTCGCCAGTTATGTTTAAGTCCCATGTAATAGGGGGCGAGCCTATGGCCATCAACCGGGCACAAATTCAGACCCCTTGACTATTACTGAAAAATACTTGATAGAAAAACCCAATTACACTATTCAATCGAACCTAGGAACTCATGCTTAGCATTAGCGCTTAAGACCACTAGCCCTACGAGGCGACGAATTTCCATACGAACGCGACCGTCGGCGGCGACGGTCGGTGAAGCTCTGCAACCGGCCTTAGAAGGGAAGCACAGGGCACAGATAAGTGACAGCGAACGTTGTAAAAAGTATTAAAGTGCACACCAAGTTTGGTAGTAAAGTGAATTATTTACAGGTCGTGTCTGCACATAGACCCTTTTTGGTGCGAAATTATGTATGGTGAATATTTCTTCGTTTTTGTTAGGGTAACGTTTTAATGAAAGTGAATGGGTGCATCGTGTTTCGGAACCCTTCCAATTTAATGTTTTCGAAGTCTTCTTTAATCTTGGAGGAAGAACAAGGAAACGGTGGTTAGATTTTGTGAGGAATAATATGAAAGAAAAAGGACTAAATGGTGGCGTGGCGGTTGACAGGGAAAAAAAACATGTTGCGCCGACCCCAAATAACATGGGATAAGGTCAGGATGATGATGAAGTCTTCTTTAATCTTACAAATATTGATACCAACAAGGAATTGAAAATATGATCCTAAAATTGGTATATAAAAGATTACAAAGTAACAACCCTATTGACCGAAATACAGAATGGATCGTATTGAATGTATTTCCATTGGTTACTATTTACGACAAAGGATTACTCACAAAAGATTTAAAGCCACCAAATAAAAGAAAAACCGTAAACAACGTAACCACTCTACAAGGAAACCGAGTGAAATAAAGTAAAAATCCGAGCTACAACTGAGCGGATTTTAATTTAGACAACCCTAGTAAATCACGGTCTTACTTAACGGTAGAGCGCGCTCAGACCCGATACAGCCGAGCGAAAGTATATTAATTTTAAAATATCCCTCCTTCGAAACTAATTAATTAGTTTCTAAAACTTGAAACCGAGTGTTAACGATGATCTAAGCAATATCCAAGTTTCAGACGAGCAGAAGCTTTACAACCTAACGACTAAGTTCAGACGAAAATTCACTTACAATTCTGTTACTTATTTTTATTCAAAATTTCTGTTACCTCTCTTAGTTTCCCATGCAACAGCGGTAATCAAAATCTTCGTGGAACTTTGTCAAACTTTTTTAGGATGCTCATGAATATCTTATGGGGTGGGACATGCCTCTCTTGTTATGTTTAAAAGTTTTTTTTATTTTCTTCCCCATTAAAAGGCGGGCCGGCTGACGATTTAGCGACGGCCCGATGAATAATTAGGAAGTATTTCTTGCCTGTCACGTTCCAAATGAATATTAGAGCAGCACGAAGCTGTTCCAAGTAAAAATATCGGAAAGAAATCTGCGGTCGTCGTTCAGGAGGAATTTCGTTAATTACGTTCGCTTCAGAGATAAATAAGTCAGTAAGCGCAAATTTGTCCATCCATCGTGTTTTTGTTTCGGCTCACCCGAGGAGTTACTTAGTTATTGGGTCATTTTTTTCCGGCTGAAGACCGAGTGAATTATATTAGTCGTTTGTGTGCGTGAATACGGTTGGAATAGTCCATTTCGGTGTTCTTTTGTGGGTTGTAAGCAGCTTGAGGGTAGTAAACAATACTTTTTGGACGCAAAGAATAAAAGTTTCGCTGATGAATGCCTTTTGGGGCTTACGTTTAATGTACTTGTGTTTTGCTTTGAAGTTTGTTGCTACGTTTTGTGCATATGTGAGTGAACAGAACGGTGTTCGTTTGAAACATTGAAGCCGCGTTAATGACCGTGGTTTGCGAATGGAGGATTACGTTGAATTAGCTGTTATCGATGATTCGTTTTGAGCCCGATTCTGATTAATGAATAGCTTTACCGGCGCTTCAATTCATCTAAACAATGGGAAATTAGAGGCAGATTTAGCATTGTTTTTAATGGTTACGTAATGAAGTCATCATCTGCTTAGCCTTTTTTCAACTGGGGTCGGCTTCCAGTCTAACTGGATGCAGCTGAATACCAGTATGTTACATGGAGCGACTGCCTATCTGACCTCCACAACCCAGTTAGTACTGGGTAATATGATACCTCTTGGTAAGACTGGTTGTCAGACTTTTTGGGCCACTGACTACCTAACGACTGTCAAACATCTACAAATGACACCCGGGACCAACGGCTTATAGTGCATTCCGAGGCACGGAGGAAACTCGGTATGTAATGGGTGGTCACCCATCCACAGACCCACCTAGGCAAGCACGGTTTAACCTAAAGATCGATCCGAGCGACTGTTATTAGTTAGCCACGAGGTCACGTAATGAAATAGAGACTGTAATTGCTCAACACAACATCTAAACAGCAATCATTGGTAATTACATCTAAAATTCTGTATTTCAGTAACAGAGTTTTCCCGAAGAAAAGAAAACATTCATAGGGTCTCCTATTCAAAATCAGGCTAATCTCCGGACCAAATAATCCGATCGTAAAGTAATAGCTACTTCAACAAATACGGGGCACTCCAGTGACCAATCTTGATAGTCACGCATGAACCAGCTCACCCCTTTCTAATGTATGAAATATACACGATAAACATCCTTGTTTGTGTAAACATGATAACAAAAAGGTCTATTGATACGTCAGCGGACAATGCCCGGGCAAACTTGGGGGCAAGCCTTGGGCTAATGCCCGTTGAGACGGAAAGATCCTGAGATCATGAAAAGAACATTTGACGTTTGATGCGATCTGATATTATGGTTCAGATAATTCGGATCATATTTGGTAGGTATGTTGGGGCGGTTTTTTGTTTTTTATTTTGTGTAAGATGGATTTTGTAAAAATGGAAACGATTTTTGGTCTTCTTGGTAACGACACATGTGTACGTATAGTCCCATGATAATTGCTCTATCACAGTGCTGTCCTATTTGACCCAAAGGTAGAGAATGTTTTTTTTTTTTTTTTTTTTTTCCGGATGGGAAATCATCAAATGACCCCCCCCACTCTGGGCGGAGCGGAAGGGAGTGTCAGACTTGTACTGACTAAAACCCATCCATGTTCCTTCTTTGCCCTTTGTGTTCCAGGGCCACGGTATCTCTTTCGAACAGTCCCGCAGCCCTGGCAGGCATCGGTCCTTGCGGACCCCTACTTATTTGCTGACATCTCTTTGAGGCGCACGTGGAACACGAACGCGCCGTCGACACGGCCTGTCGTCATAAGACGGCCGGACGGCGAGCTGGCCCATAACTCGCCGTCCACAGGCCCGCGCCTACGGTGGCCGGGAGCCACCACGTGACCCCCGACGCCCAGGGTGTCTCCCGCGGCGACTGGGACGTGAGGTTCTTTCCCTTTCACGTCCCGCCACCTCCTTCACTAGCATGACTGCTTCGCAGAAGGAGGTGACGGCTTCCCATTCCCTCTCGCTCCGGACCATGGCTTGAACCAAGGCCGGACGCGAGAGATCGCCGCCGCCAATCGCCGCTACGAGGACACGGCGGTGCTCCGCCCAAGCGGGGCAGACCTCCACGGTGTGCTCCACCGTGTCCTCCGGACGATCCTCGCAGTGGAAACACCCGGGCGTTTCCTCCCGCCCGATTCGGTGCAGGAACCTCCCGAAACAACCGTGTCCGGTGAGGACCTGCGTCAGGCGGTAGGTGAGGGCGCCGTGGCGCCTCTCTAGCCACTCCTCAAAGAGGGGACTTATCGCCACTATGGTGGCGTGCCCTGCACGGGGTTGCGACAGTCGCTCTCTCCATGTCGCCATGAGATCACGCCGGAGGTCTGTCCGCTGAGCGGCACTTTGCCGCGGCAGCGGAGTTTCCTCCCGACGTAGTGCCTCCGCGCGCCATTCGTGCAGGCGTGCGAGGACTATCGCCTCCAGATCCCATGGCGGCAATCCGGCAAGGAGGCTAGCCGCTTCGCTGGAGATCGTGCGGTACCCCCGGATTAGCCTTATGGCTATTACCTTTTAGGGCGCGTTCAGGTAGTGGGCGGCTTGCCGCCTCAAAGAACGCGCCCACACCGGGGCCCCGTAAAGGGCCATGGACCGCACGACCCCCGCGTATAGCCTCCGGCAGGAGGCGTTTGGACCCCTCAGGTTGGGCAAGAGCCGCTTGAAGGCAGCCCCTGTCCGTTCCAGTTTGCGAGCCAAACGTCGGAAGTGCTCCACGAAGTTCCACCGGCTGTCGAGGACGAGTCCTAGGTACTTCAACGTCGACCCGACGCCGATGGAAACCCCTCCTGCCGTCAGTAGGGATCCCGACGGTGGCGCATTCCGAGGCCCATGAAAACACATGGCCTCGGACTTGTGTAGTGCCACCTCGAGACCCAATTGCCGGATCCTCTCCACGACTATCGCAACCCCGTGTGTCATGCTTTCGGCCGCCGCCTCGTGCGACCTCCCTTGTGCCAGTACCAGCGTGTCGTCAGCGTAGCAAACTACGCTGACGCCGATAGGGAGGTCGGCGCGCAACACCCAGTCGTAACCGATGTTCCACAAGGCCGGCCCCAGAACCGATCCCTGTGGAACACCGCACGACATCTCTCGCCGGTTCCATTCTCCGCTTCGACCAGGGTAGATGACGGCTCTATCCGTCAGGTAGTCCCCGACCACACGACGAAGGTAGGTCGGCACCCGGTGATACCGGAGTGCCTCCCTAATGCAGCTCCAGGGCATGGAGTTGAAGGCGTTGGCGATGTCAAGAGACACCGCCAAGACGACCTCGCCCCGGGACACCGCGTCCCCCGTCGTGAGGGCTCTCACGTACATGATGGCGTCCACCGTCGAGCGCCCCTTGCGGAAACCAAACTGGTGTTCCGCAAGATCCGGCCCCATCCCCGCAAGGTGCCCGGCGAGGCGGTTGGCAATGACTCTTTCAAAGAGCTTGCCCACCTCGTCGAGCAGCACGATGGGCCGGTATGCGGACGGAGAGTCCGCAGGGCGCCCTGGTTTCCGGATGAGGACCAGCTTCCCCGTCTTCCAACGAAGCGGAAACTGACCTCTCTCCAAGCACGCGCTTAGGAGCCCTTCCAGTCGGGGCCCGAGAGCCTCAGAGGCCAGGACCCAGGCTTTGCCAGGCAAGCCATCGGGTCCCGGGGAGGTAGAGAATGCTTGTGGCATTAAGTCCGCCTATGTACCTGAAGTCTTGTACATGAAGTTTAAATAAATAAATAATACTTGAAAAAAAAATAGAGATGTGGGATTTTTGTAGCGGACCGTATTATTGGAAAGTATAAAAGCTTTACTTATGTCAGGATTTTTCTAAAAAAAATCGTTACAAAATTCGATATTTAAGCCAGAAAATCATTCAGCTAGGTTGACCTCAATATCCGTTTTCCAGAAACCCTCCGCCACGGAACACCGTTTGGGATTGGCTGAGCTCACTTTAGAACTTTCCTGCACTCAGCTCTGGTCCGTCGATCGCGGATGTGCTGCGGTATGTACACTCGAACAAGGTGTTTGGTATAAAGGCGAAATATTCACTTTGTTACTACACTGTCAGTATTCAATTGAACTGTTTACTTGACTTTGACGTTGACTTTTTATGTTTGAGAGAGGTATGTCAATGATTTGGCTGCTCAGACAAAGAAACATCCTATTTAAGATCAATGTCACGACCTACAATTCGCAAATCTGTATCGTACCACTGCGTAACTACTGCTCTGTTACAAGTTAGCAGCCTGTACACCAGATTGCTAGGTCGATTGTACCTAACCACCTAGTAAGCACGCGACTATAACCGACATTGTTGAAAGCGATCAGCACTCACGGACGTTCGTGACAATTTTTGTAAGATCCTTTCTCGAATAAAATCGTGGACGTGAATTTTAGTTTTTCGGTTTTGTGTGTAGATAAATATGGGAAGGCTTTGTTTGCGGAGCGAGTATGGTGTGTCCTTTTTTGTTGGACAAAACTGAACTTAAGCTTACGTTAAGCCGATTTTTGGTCTCGTCTTTTGGTGTAAGTAACCATTGCTATTTAAAGATATTCACTAAAATACAACTACCTAAATTTATACTGTCCACATACTTGTACATGGATTTATTTTAAATAATTTATTTGTAAATATGTGATATCTACCAACCCGCACTGGGTCCGCGTGGTGGATTATAGCCCATTCCCTCTCACTGAGAGGAGACCTGTGTCCCAGCAGTGGGAACATTATAGGCTGCTTATGCTTATGCTATTTGTAAACCCACATAACGGACGAAATGTGGTGTAGTATTAGGTACACCTCTGCCTAACCCTTCGGGGATTACAGGCGTGATGTTATGCTATACTTATTAGTGAATCAAGTCAATTTATTCCCGTAAGTCATCATCATCTGCCTATTCTTTTCTTTTTTGTCGGCTTCCAACCAAACCGCATGCAGCTGAATACCAGTAGTTGACATGGAGTGACTGCCTATCAGTTAGTACTAATTTATTACCATAAGTAACAGTCACAGCACCACCGTACTAGTTGATACTATATTACAGTGGGGTATTCATCTCCTAACATTAAATATGACTTCATAACCTCAAAAACTAGACCACCCACCAATCTTCTTCAAAACCACTTATTCTCGTCGCAAGATGAAAAACCTATACATATACTATGTACCCAAGACCTAAGCAACGTTGCGGCTGCCAACAATAACTTAATATCTCAGCACCGATCCCGGATTGTGAGCAAACACTGCTGTTTAACTTCATCATAATATATGACATTACTGACTCTGCTTTGTCGAGTATTTTTCTCTATATTGAAGTTCTTTCGTTATTGATTTAGTAACGAGGAATGAGATGGGTTTTCCATGATTTTTTAAAATACGAAGTTGGGGTAAAATCAATGTCTACTTATGTATGAGATTTTTTTAATGGTTTCATGTTCGTTTCATCTTTTCTGTGGATAAAACGAATGGTGGCACGTACATAACATTAACTCTGAACAAGTCCCGCGTGTACAGCTTTTTCTCGTTCATATAGAGGAGGTCATCCCAGCAGTGAGAACATCATGTGCTCATAATAATCATCATAATCAGCGATCATTGTGCCGATAGTCGTATCAGCCCATGGCTTAATTGCCAAGAGCCTTGGCCAATACCTGAGAAGGCTCTCGTTGGGCAGCTGGATCAAGGGCTTGATTCAGAAAGCAGTACTCCTGGACACGGCTCTTATTGTTAGGAAGTTCCTCTCTCTGGAGCCGGTAGCTTGGACCCTGTTCCCAATACCGGTGGGCTATCATTTTTGTATTTTTTTTTTATATTGTTTTTATTTTAAGGAATATTTAAAAATGTAGTAGATTTGTAAACAAATAAAGGAATAATCACTATTATCGAGCTGTCTTCGTCAAAAAAGCTCATCGTTGGAGGATACATTTTATGTCGTAACATACAAACAATGAAACTGTTACACAATCGTCTTAGCATTTCTCTATCTTATTTAAGACCATTATCAAAAGGAAAAATCGTCTTCTGATATAATTCTATTTTTGACCTTTATATTGTCCCGTGACGACCTTTCAAATACGAACTGCAACGTTAGTTTGGGAGTCAAATGATAAAATGGCGTCTATTCGAGCTAGCTGTGGCAGAATCGCTGCCGAATTCATGTGTGTGAAAAGCGGGACGAATTTGTATAGGGAATTAAAATTACTCCGAATTGAAAGCTTACGACGAAACCGTCGTATTGAGTTTCAATAAGCTTGTGACCAATTTAGATGAGGTTGCGGTGTAATTATTTCATAGAACTGGTGCTATTGAGAATTTTAGGGAAATGGAACTGTTGCCGTATTTGAAGTATCCTCCTTTGAGGCTTTGACCAATATGGAGTTGAACTTCAGAACTAGAAACTTTGCTCTTTTAATATGCATTCGCAGAACGCAACGGTAGCAGTGGTCGTGGGTCCACAGCAGGCACTTTACTTAATTTAATTTATTTCATCAGATTTGCTCTCAAAACAGTAAAAGAAAACATCTTGAGGAAACCGGCATGCCCTGGAACCTAACAGTCGAAGACATGTGACATCTACCAACCCGCACAGGACCCGCAGGTGACCTGTGTCCCAGCAGTGGGAACATTATCGGCAATATTTACCCTAGCATAGCTTACGAGATAACCTCATTCACAGAGTCGTAAAACTATACAGACTTTTATCTTTGTATCACGCTCATCTCTTGGCAGCGGCCAGGATATAAAAGCGGTCTTGCCAACTCATTTTCATATAAACCAAATAGATGAAAATTAACGCGACAGAATTAAATGGAAGTTTAAAATTCTCTAGAAATCACATTTTTGGCTCATACAACACGGGTCTGGAAAAAGACTACTGCATTAGAATTGCTGCTACAGGTCTACAGCTTTACTTGTGTCTGTGGTAGGTTCACAGTGCGGAATTGTGTAGTGATGTGTTGCGAGAGCTCTGTCATTCGCCCACTTTCGGAAGTTTACATCTGTCTCGCACCACGCTACCCTCGGGTACCGTATCAGGCGATATGTTCATTCTAAATTAAAAAGGCCGTTGCCTTTTTTCAACAGTGATGAAATGTACGTCATATGAGAGCCTATAATGAGCTGTTCACTTAATTATATGTATAATAAGTTCAATTTAATCGCAAAAATAGTGTTTGAGATATTTCTCAGCGGCATGTGAAAAGACCAATCAGATATCCTATGGCATTAAGTCCGCCTTTGTACAGTTTTTTTACTTGTGCATAAAGTTTTAATAAATAAATAAATATCCATGAGCGGCATAAAAACTCTGAGGTTGGGCACTAACCACACGATAAAGAAGTAGATTAGTGTTTTGACGTATTTTGCTAGTAGTTCTGTAAGATCTTCTTTTTCACAAATGAAGAATACAGAGAGTAATTTGTTCTTTATAAGTTTTTTAACCATCATGGTCCCTAAAATTACCATTAACACTAAAAACGCGATATTTACCATGTTTGTTTAAATGTCCCGTTTGTAGTTTTAATGATAATTTGTTCTTTGTTGTGAACTGCTTTTTGTTTCACACATGTAATGCCGGGTACACATTGGTGAAACGTAACATGTAATGTAACACACGCTGAAACAAATTCGCCAGTTGTTGGGTTACTTTTCAAGTTTGGATGGCTCATTCATGTTACATTTCACGATACGTTACACCGATGTGTAACCAGCATAATAATTGTGTACATTAGAACGGTTTTCCGCCAACATAGTAATTATACTGAGCTGAATTATGCTGAGTTGACGTGTCAGTCTAGACTTTGTCTGTCAATAGTAATTAAGCTCCAAATTCATTAACTAGAAAGGTGTTATTACTTAAATGCCTGCTTTCATTAACACTAATTGAGAACTAAACATATGCCTAAATAAAATAGCTCTGTTGGATTTCCAAGGCTGTGTTTAGCGCCGAGAGTAGATTTTCCAAAATAGCACATTATATTTTAAGCATCGTTTAGCGTCAGTAGTAAACAGACACTAGGTCCTTAGCAATTACTTAGTATTTTGTCCATGAAAACGTTTTTGTCAGGTCTCTCTTTTTAATGTACTAACATATGATTATTTCTCGATTTTCAGATGCAGTGATAGCTTTGTGGTGTGACCGTCGGACTGCCAAATCATAGGTCTCGAGTTTGAACCCAGGACACGCACCTCTGATTTTCGGATTCATGTGCATATTGTATAAATTATCTCTTGCTTCGGTGAATGAAAACATCGTGAGGCAACCAGCATGCCTGAGAGATATTTCGACGGCATGTAAATCCTAGGCAGAGGTAGCATAAAAACTCTGAAAAAGAAAACAAAAAAAAAAGAAACATGCAGTGTAAGTGTAGTACTGAATTTCTCAGTAACAGCCACTGAGCTTGGATTTGTGCCCTGTTGATGGCAATAAGCTCGCTCCCTACATGGGACCTAAATATAACAGGCGAAATGTGGGTGTACTATTAGGTACACCTCTGCCTAACCCTTCGGGGAGTACAGGCGTGATGTGTAGTACTGAATGGGCAACTCCATGTATTGATTGATAGTCTATTCATTACTTTGATGGGTGCTTCGCAATCCAAAGGAGAGTTGTGGCGCCGCTTGTGTAGTGCAAATGAAACACGCGTGATGTCGTTTGAATCGTTTTTACATTTATGTGTGGTCAATAGATGTGAATATAATTAATTATGATGATACTAGTTTTGTTAATTTTTATTGTAATTTCATTGTTTTTGTTCTAATTCTGTCTACTAAAAATGTGTTGTTTATTTTTATTCTAACATCTAGCATATTGTTTACTTCCTAATTTTATTATTTTTTTTTTTAATTCTGATTTTGATTTTATGTAGTTTTACTTGATTTTTATGTTCAACCAATAGCGTGTATGTGTGGCGGTGTAAACTGTACGTAAGTACATAAGTTGGTTATAAATAAATAAATATGTTCAGGATTGTGTATAGTTAGTTATTAACTGTTCCGTCTGGTCTAGTGGTCTTGTGTTCGATTTCCAGGTTTATTCATCAGGAATTTCGCAATAGCAGCCCGAAGTCCTTTATTCGTGCTCGGTTGATGGCAATAGGCTCGCCCTCTATTAAATGGAACTTAAACATAGTTGGCGAAATTTAGATAGGTACCTTGTATCCTCTTCTATTATCCCTTCGCAGATTAGAGCCGTGATGTTATGTAATAGGTATTTACTTAATGACGTCAGAGATTAATATTATTATGAAAACAGCCAGAAGATTAGATCTGACCTTTAATACCTAAAAACTAACGTAAACTTCATAACAATTTATAATATAAATTAGCAACGAATTTAAGATTAATTACTAACATAACACATTAATTACAAGATCATTTCAGACGTGTTGTTGATAGCTCACTTTGACTCGAAAACTTATAATTAGTATTTATACAACACTAGCGACTAGCCCCTGCCTCACACAGTCTTTACCACTTGTCAAAATATCGAGATTTAGTAAGTATATTCAATACTAGCTCGGCCTTCTCGCTCCTATTGGTTGTAGCGTGATGTTATATAGCCTTTCGCCATTAATGGGTTATCCAACACTAAAATAATTTTCCAATTCGTACCAGTAGTTCCTGAGATTAGCGCGTTAAACCAAACAAACTCTTCAGCTTTATAATATTAGTATAGTTAACATCACGCCTGTAGTCCCCGAATGGTAAGGCAGAGGTGTACCTAATAGTACACCCACATTTCGCCAGATATGTTTAAGTTTTGCCATCAACCGGGCACAAAACCAGACTCCGTGACTGCTACTGAGTAATTTCTGATGGAAAAACCCAGTAACACTTTCCCCGACCCGGGATTCGAACCCAAGACCTCATGCTCAGCAGTCGCGCTTGCGGCCACTTGACCTATGAGGTAGTCTGAATAAGTAAAATATTCTAGTCTAAAATTAATGTAAGATAAAGAAACCACATCAAAATGTGTTGCGTAGTTTAAAAGATCAACTCGATCACACAAACAGGCAAAAAAATGTATATATGAGAAACCTAGGGTAGCAGGAAAAAGTAATTGGCTGTTTGGAAAAGCGAATAGTTAGTTTTTTAACGTTCAGTTTTAGGATCCTTTTTGTGTCAACTTTTCTGTTTCAATAAATTAGGCTGTGGTTTGCGAGCTGGCTGCTGAATATAGTTTTACAAACCGTTACCAGAGGGGATTTTTGTAATTGAATGCTATTATTTGTATTTGCGACTCTTGCCGCTTATTCGTAGATATTTATATTCATTTTCTTTCATTTTGTAATAAAAAGAACCAGCTAAGTGCGAGTTGGACTCGCGCACTGAGAGTTCCGTATGAACTTGTAGGTATTTTGTTATTAAACTTCATTTACAGTTTTCAGATTTCTCCCTTTACATGTGCTATAAGACATTGCTTCTTGCCAAATTTCATGATTCTATGTCAACGGGAAGTACCCTTAGGTTTTGATACATCACATGTTTTAGACATATCTTCTGATCGCGTTGACTTACAAGTTTGATTTTTTCACTGGTCCAAGGGGTAGCGGACCTGAGTATTTGATATTAATACCAATTTGATATCTCCACGCGTTCCTGAGAAAAAGGGTCTTGGCAGAAGGATAACAAAGTGATCATAATAAAGGTTTCGTTTTTGCCGACTTAGGTCCTGGGCTTCTAGGGTTCCGTCCAATCAAGCAAATTTATTTATAGACGATCATGACTAAACTACAGCACCAACTATGTAAGTACTGTACGTTGTGAGACCTAGACAGTAGAAGGTAAATCAAAATAGTAGTTTTTGATGTGACCTGCTAAAAAGCTCCATGTTAGAAGCATGTTTGTACGACGTTGTGGCACGAAACTATTTTATATTTTGTCGGCCTAGAACTTCACCATTTCAATGGCAGGAAGCATACTGAAGCAGGCCCTTATCCCAACTAATTTGGGATCGGCACAGCATGTCTTCTTCATCCATACTCCTCTATTACTCGTCATCTCATCAGACACCTACTTTCTTGCCATATCATCCTTTACATAGCTGGCTTTTTTATTTTCCTTTGTTCTACTAAAACATCATTATCATCAGCAAATCCAATCAAAATACCAATAAAACCACCATTAAACGCCGCCATTATTCCGAAAACTTCCAATTAAACGCCTTAACAGTGTAAAACAGGCGTAAACCAGAAACAAGCGATAATTGAAACTACATAGCCGAAGCCTGTATCAATTTGTTCAAGACGCCTCTCTACAGGATTACTCTAATTTATTGCGTTACGACGAAATACATCGATAAAACATTGATATTGATTGAAAAAAATATCGAATCAAATAGAAATCACTAGCTTGTCAATTTAAATATTTTCAATGCTTTATTGGAAATCGAAACAAAGAATACCTTTTTTTTTATTCAGTACAAGTCTGACACTCCCCTCCGGAGCGGAGGGGAGTGTCAGACTTGTACTGAATAAAACCCATCCATGTTCCTTCTTTGCTCGTTATGTTCCAGGGCCACGGTATCTCTTTCGAACAGTCCCGCAGCCCCGGCAGGCGTTGGCCCATGCGGACCCCTACTTGATTGCTGACATCTCTTTGAGGCGCGCGTGGAACACGAACGCGCCGTCGACACGGCCCGTCGTCATAAGACGGCCGGACGGCGAGCTAGCCCATAACTCGCCGTCAACAAAGAATACCTTACTTTCTTTAACCACACGATAAAGAAAGAATATTCAAATATTTAAGAGTTTTTCAGCTGTGTAACCTAAACAACGATTAAACACAGTTTTGTGGCAATAATGTCAATCCAATACTTTCTCGTCTTCCTAGAAAAGTGTTAATTCACAGCCTCGGACCAATTCCATCGGTAATGCTTCACCTTCTCCTTATTTTTCCATACCCTAGTGAAGCTTAGCAACCATCCCAGTGCAAAAGCATAGCCTGCATTTCCACGGAAGCGAGAAACCAATATTTTTTCTAAAATGCGAATTCCCTCACGTTGTTTATCCAAACAATTTAAAGTTAGTTTTATCCACACATATTTGAAATTCCCTTTGCTACCAGCTTCGAAGCAGTTACGCTTAGATATACGCTTAACCACACAGCTATCATCGATATAAACCAGTATCGATTCTCGAATACTCGAGAAGTCGGTGTATCGAATCGTGAAATCTGTTACTCGCAACGTCGGCTCTCCGATAAATACTTCACACTGCTTTATAGGTATTGGGAACTCATTTCTACATAAAATTATTCTAAGCCGAAAGCGTTATTTTTATTTCTATGTTACTTTCCGTGTTTGCACTGGCGGAGTAAGGAATAATGGAAGAAAATTGCTCGTAAATAATTCTAAGGATTGTATAACTACTTACATTGTTGGTATTGAAATTACCGCTTTGCACTATCAATTAAATTTAATGAGACATAACGAACTTACTGGGTATCGTATTACCCAGTACTAACTGGGTTGTGGAGGTCAGATAGGCAGTCGCTCCATGTAAAATACTGGTATTCAGCTGCATCCGGTTAGACTGGAAGCCGACCCCAATATAGTTGGGAAAAGGCTAGGCAGATGATGATGATGATGAGACATAACGAACTTAATTCACAGAAAAGTGAAATAGACTACACTGAAGTTTCAAAGAAATGCGATAGCTAACGTGTGGAACGTACCAACATCTACAGGGATTAATTTTATCGATGTTTGTTGTACTAATATTTTAGTATAAGAACTTAAAACGGAATATTTACCATGTTTACTATTTGTTTTGAGTTCCCGATACTTCAGCGCTGTTGAAGGTATATGGGATCACGGATAAACAGTTATGGTAACGGTTAATGATAATGTTAGTGACCATATCAGTTTAAAAACTTATAAAGCACTTTGGAACTCCTTACATTGATAAACATACAACATGCAATCAGACAGTCCTGTAATAAATACCGTAACACCAGAACCTACCCTTAGCTTGAAGTCACACAGCATAAAAAACTCGAGCTTATCCCAATATTACAGGCAGGGAGGCCCAACACGTCAGAAAGATCAGGCGAGCAAGATTAACGCGTTGGAAACACGGGGCTTCAGAAAAATGTGGCAAATTACACTCTCGGAACGCATACGGAATCATAAGCTACAGCTCTCCAAGCGAAGGTGGAAAAATGAGGAAAGGCCCACCTTGGGATGTATTGAAATATTGAAAATAAACGGATTCGGCAACAAAAAAGAAATGTTGAAAGATTGGATTAGAATAAAGATAGATGTTGAAGCCGAAAAATGTTTGAATAAATTGTAGATTTGCACGTAATAGTCACTCAATAAAAATCTGAAGTAGACCTTTGTAAATGAAGTAACATAATAAGCTACCTCACTCAATCAGGCTTTGAGTAACGACCCATCTTTAAACAGAAGCATCCTGAAGTAACAACCCCTCCAATCGAAATAAACAAACCTTTTATTGGAAAACACTTCTACATAAAAAATTGTTTTGTCAATCGAGTTTCTATTCTACTTAACCCTCATATGTAACAAGGGTCTAAGTATCCACACGTCCACACTTGAAACCAGCAAACAGGTCTGTAGGAACAAACTCAATGCCCTACGTCGGGTAACCCTTCATTAGTAGCGCGGTCTTTTTTACCAGCGCCCATTTGAAAGCGCCGTTCTTGAGACGGATCTAATTTCTTTCTTTTCAAGCACGGCCTCGTTTCACTCGTAGCTGATTGCGGGCGCGTTATTCGCTCATCTCACTGTATTGCCCTTGTCTGCAATTTGTTTAGGTAAGACATTTGGGCCTGATGACAGCGAATCGGAAAAAGACAAACGATTTTTTTTTCCACTATGTAAATCGGTTTGCTGAATCAGATGTTAGGGAGAGAGAAAGGAAACAATTGCGACGTTTCACACGTAGGGACGTTTGTGTTGTAATCTCGTTTTGTGGCGCTCTCCAGGGATGTTAAAACCTCATTAAAAAGGCAAAGCGGCTTTATTACTTTGCAATTCTGTGCTGGCGTGTCTTCACGGGTTGTGTGGTTGTGCAAGCAGTGTGAGCGGAGCGCGCTTTGTTGGGTAAAATGCGTCTAACGAGGTCCTGGTGCAGCTGGCATAGGGTTAGGATGCGGCATCTTGTTCTTATTTATGTTGTAATACCGGGGATAGGAAACAAGCGAGATTTGCATGCGCCGTGAATTTTCAATGTAAGTCTGGAATATTATATGAGGTTCGAGTTATTCTTTTTGCATTCTATTAAAATAGAGGCGCTCCTAATAGTTTCTTCTTTTTGTACTTTCTTTGTTTCTTTCATATTTCAGGTACCTACTACAAAATCAACATAAAGTTTTATGAATTTAATGAGCACTTCCAACGCTTTATTTTACTTTATTATTGTCTAACCACAGTCTACGGACTACCTATATTTTTGGAAATCGAAACTAAAATCATAAAACACGAATTATAAACAGAAGAATATCGCTTTTAATCAACGCAAAATAACTTCAAGAATAGTAACCCGAAAAAATCCGACAACAGCCGAGAATATCCACAAATGCAATTTCACCATACATCGATGGACAAGCACTCGAAAGATTACTGTGTTCTCAGAACCAAGCGCACAGTGGTTACAAAACACTACATTACTACTCCTAATTACACACGCTGTGTTTCGTCCACCGAGTTTGTCTGCAAACGGAATTAGGCCACGGATTGTGAGTGAATGAATGAATGATTTATTTTCCGGCTAATTGAACGGGCAATACGGGATCATTCTGTTACATAAGCAGTTTAGTGTTAAGTTGGATTCTTTATTAGGACTTATGTGTACGTGACTACAAAATAAAAGTGCTTGTAAAGCATTTTACAAATTAAATTAAGGGAAATACCCAGAAATATCATTTAGTAATGGTGTTCATAATTTTTATGTTTGCATTTTACAATTATTGTCTATTTGAAAAACATTAGGTACAGTCCTATGGCTTTTTATAAAATACGTAAGAAGTGACTCCGGTCATTTAAAATCTATAACTCTGTAATAATAACTTACAGCGATTTTATGTACCGTTCATATAATTTTCAATTTACATAAACTTGTTTGTAAAATATCGCACTTTCACACACAAGCATTAAACTCGTCCGTCTCAGCGCATCTCCAAATTCTTTTTATCTTTCTATAAAATACGACGCCATATTTTAAAAAGATTCACAAATTCCATTACTAAAATGAATAAATACGGATGTAGAACTTTTTTTAAAGGTTTTCATTCATTTTAAAGCTGAGAGGTACGGCGAAAGTCACTTACAGCAATATCCCAAGGAAACCACGGCACTCAAGTAACTTTTATACACTGCGAGTCGGGTTGATTATGTTGCCCTGGTATTTTATAGAGGAGAATGTTTCAATAACAAGCAAAACTAGTATCAAGTAGGCACGTTTTTCTACATCATTCGAGATAGAAAAATACAAGAGAATTGAAAAAAAAAATTTGAATGACATTTTTTTACGAAATTATCCCTCTTCTGATGTGATGTTTTCTTTACATCGATATAATTTATTGATTGCAATAATATTTGATAAATGCGTACCCGCGCAAAATTTAAGATCCCCCGTGCGTAATTTAAGATTGTTAATTTTTTATATTTTTTTTGTGTTTGTTGTGTGCACTTGTGGCATGGGCCAAATAAATATGTTTTGTTTCTTTCTTTCTTTTACCCTGTTGGTCAATAAATTCAAATAAAATGATAAATCATCAGAACAAGTTAACCCTTCAACACACCCTGATTCCCTAAACACAAACCCAAAAATAAAGCTCCCAAAATCCATTGTTTCCCCAAAGTACTAACAAAAGTAAACAACCCTGAAACAACACCCTCTAATTCAACCTTTTCAATTTTGCTTTAAAAATGGCGAAATTAATTACCGACGCGATACTAAGTAAAGATATGTAAATCGAGACGCTATTAAGGAATCGATTTTTAAAAGACATTATTCAGGGAACGAAGATGGGCGGGGCAGCCCTAATTCTGTGTTAATTATTCAACGGTAGGAATCGGACCATTAGACTGGGTTCCGATAGAGCTTTGTTTGTTTTTGTATTTTAGTAACTTGTCTGCGGGAAGCTTTTGATTTGTTACGTTTTTGTTGCATCCTTCTTTAGGTTCCCCACAGAGGTTCCCTGCTGAAAATGGAGGTTAAAACTCCCTTATTCCCGTATAGAAATAAAACTTATAAATACATCCTGTTATTTGTTTTGGCCTTTGAATACAATGTTGCTGTTAGGCCATTGTTTGGGTCGCTCAAGGAAATGAAGCCTAAATCAGTGTTCTAATAAAAATGCCACAAGCCATCTTGCTTTATCATCATCATCTGCCTAGCCTTTCAAGTCGGTGTCGGCTTCCGAGCGATCGCCTATCTCTCCTCCACAACTCAGTTAGTACTTGGTAATAAAATACCAATTGGTTAGACTGGTCGTCAGACTTTCGGGCCACTGACCTGTAACGACTAGCAAAGATCTAAAAATGACAGCCGGGACCACCGGCTTAACGTGCTTTCCGAGGCATGGAGGAAACTCGGTATGTAATAGGTGGTCACCCGTCCGCAGACCTACCTAGGCAAGTGCGGCTTAAACTGAATCATCACGAGCCATCTAGCTTTATCAATTCTCAAAAATAGGCACTTTGTACTATATAAATAACAACAAAGAACATTCCAGTAAACTAAACAACACCGCCAAATTAAACGTGTAGTGAAACAGATCCACCTCCACCTCTGATTGTCTAAATGAGAGATACGAAAGGTCCCTTTCACCAACTTCCAAATCCGCATCTCCAAAACTCTTCACCGAGAAGGCGGGACCTGCCGAAATCAATTAGCCCTGGCACACAAAGCCTCAGTGAACAATTTATGTGTGTGAACAGTTGATTATGTGTGTGCGAAACTGATTGTGTGAGAACAATGTTGACAATCGCTTTTACAGTGAGCTTTATAAGGCTTAAAAACTCGATAGGTATCTGGTAACGTTTTTCGTTGATGTTAGGAGTTATTGTGTGTGTGTGTTTAGTTTCATATAGAGCGTTTAACAAGGGTGGGCTTTTAAAGGATTCTGAACTGCATTTGTTGGGACAGTAATGGTGTATTTACTGAAAATGTTATCTTTTTCTCATAGATATTTTTGTAAGTTTAGCCATATCAAATAGCTGTATTATCAACCGCCATACTCAAAAACAGAAAGGAGACCTGACTCCCAGCAGTGGGATTATTATGTGTGACGCAGTGGACAAGTGCTGACCCAAAGCGAATTTCCTCATGATGTTTCCCTTCACCATTTTTGGACGAACATAACATAACATCACGCCTGTTATCCCCGAAGGGTTAGGCAAAGATGTACCTAATAGTACACACACATTTCGCCAGGTATGTTTAAAAACCCATGTAATAGGAGGCAAGCCTATTGCCATCAACCGTGCACAAATCCAGACTCCGTGACTGCTACTCAGAAATTCCTGATCGAAAAATCCAATACCACTGCCAGACCCGGGAACCGAACTCAGCTTGCTTTTTGGAACGATTGGTGATAAAATAACACAAATACCAAACGCTTATCCCAAATGACCTCTGAGGTAACATTAAAACCACGTTGAAACGTACGATTAGGACAAATCGTGAGAGCAGTGAGTGATACGGGATTAGATAGGCGTATTGATACGCACAGCTGTGATATATGACCACCGTGTTCATACTGCCCTACATTGTGTGTTCGGGGTTAACGTTTAGGACTAATAAATGATATTGACTTTGTTTTGGTGATAAATATGAGGGATGGCGTTTGTTTTATGGTATTGCTTCAAGCTTTGAAAGTTTCTTGGTGCCCTTCGTGAAATATAACACACATACACTATAGCTAACTCGATAGATAAATGACTGCACCGTTGGTCGGTCGCAATCGCGACTGCTGAGCGTGAGGCCCTGGGTTTGGTTTCCGGGTTGGGCAAAGTGTTATTGGGTTTTGCAATCAGGGATTTCTCAGTAGCAGCCACGGAGTCTGGATTTGTGTCCGGTTGATAGGAATAGGCTCGTCCCCTATAACATGGGACTTAAACATAACTCGCGAAATGTGGGTGTTTTATGTTAGGTTCACTTCTGCGTATTACAGGCATGATGTTATGTTATGTTACCCGGTAGCCTGGTCACCAACAACCAAGCACAAGTCTAGACTCCAAACAGCTGATGAGAAACTCCTGACCGAAAAACTTAATAGCAATGCTTGCATGGCCCGAACTAGGAACTGAATCCAAAACCTTATGCTCAACAACGACCGGACCAACGAGGTAGCTAAATCAGTTTTAAATCATCATACTAAGTCGTAAATATGAAAAAGAAAATCCATATCAAAACTGAAAGATCGACACAAAATAGCAGCTAAGCTTAGGTTGCACATACAAGCCGGAAAAAGCTTCAGACGCCAACTTAAAGTATCCAAACAGGTCGGATGCAGGACCAGAACTTGAAAATGACGCGTTCAACTTGTAGCTAAAGTTAGATAAACTTTCTAAAGTTTGGCGGTTTACAAAAATAAGAGGACACGTGCAATCGTATGGTTTAAAATGTGTTTTTTTTTTTTCAGTTCTCACTACATGATGAAAATTACGCTAGTGCATTTATCTAAAAAAAAACATTATAATATTTTTCACTTTATGCCATTAAAAACCATGACTGTCCATAAATACAGTGACATGACGCGAGGATTAGAAATCAATAGAAACAAGCTCAGTTCATTATTGACCCCAAATAACTTGCCCTTAACGCAATTTATTTGGGGTCAGCGCAGCATATCTTATTATTTTCTTCAAAAGCGTACGCAATGAAAGAAACAAACAAGTACATTATCTTTTTGGACAATTTCTAGATCATAAAAAAATATCTGTTAATAAAAGTTCTAAGTCTTCATATCTAATTTTCAAAGAGTATGAATACAAATGCGAGTCGAACCAGCGGAGAAAAGTTCAGCAAAGCTCAAAGTTTCTTTGATAGACAGAATTCGTAACTAGAACGACTAGCAAGTTCTCAAAGAACTAGGTTTTTTGAGTAAACAACACGTTCAGTTTATGAAAGACCTTTTTGGTTAGCACCTGAGCCTTCAAAAAAGGACCTATGATTGAAAGGACTGGTGTATCGTTCGTTCAATCATTCGATTCTATTCAGAGTATAAATCGATTCATCAACAGGATGAGACAAAGTATCAAATGTAGAATGCTTGCTGGCTTGTTTTGCAGTCACCCAAATGAGTTGCATTTGAGGAGGTCTCAAGCCACATAGCGTTCTATTTTCAAAATTTGTATTCAAACTGGCCTTAAAACAATGGAGCGTCGACTTAAGTCATAAACATCGAGTATCCTACAAACGTTTTCATTACAGATTGAGATCTCCCAACATCAGGTGCTCTTGCAGTATTTTGTCATAAAAAACCTATCTCCAAAGATCAGATTAACCGCTCAAATCTTTATAGAGATAGGGTCCGAAAAACTATGAAATGCCAAGTTTTACGGCCACCGTAGAAAAAGGTTATTGAATCCGATTTATTGGGGATCTGAGTTGGGGGAGATTATCCTACCCCTGATCGGCAGCGGTGTGTAAGTCTACCCTGGACACTTTTAAGGAGCAGATGGTATGGTGGGTTTAAAGTTGATTGTAAGCTTGGGTTAATAGGGGGTCGAATTTGGCTTTAATAATGGGATTGATTTTTGTATAATACTTCAAAGAAAATAAAAACATTTCAGTGCTGTTTGACGTACATAATTTAATCGTACTGCCGAAATGCCTACTTTGCCCGATCCCCCAGCTTCTAGCATAAGCATAGCATAATCAGCCTATAATGTTCCCACTGCTGGGATACAGGCTTTCTCTCTATGAGAGCGAATGGGCTTTCTCTCTATGAAAATCTACAACACGGCCCCAGTGCAGTTTGGTAGATGTTATATGTCTTCGAATTTTTGGTTCTAGGACATGCCGGTACCCTCAGGATATTTTCGTTCAACGTTTCGAGAGCAGTGGTGATGACATGCGCCTGCCTGGGTTCGAGCCCACGACTTACTGTTCGTTAGTCGTAGCCGCCACCGCTGCTTAGAAAATGTTTGACAAATATTTGAAATAGTCCAAAATTCTCGGAAACAAAATGCACAATTAGTATCAATATTAAATTGAGTTTAATGTAAAAGTCTCCAACATCACCTACTTGAAATCTCAAACTCCATCTACCAACAAAAAAAACCCTCTAAACACAAATCCTTAACTCGACGTCTTTCAGCCATGTCTATCTAATCTGTCGGTTACGGCGCGGCTCGCGATGCGATGTTAGACCACACCACTTTCCTCACTTAATTGGCGATAACTACACCGATACGGCTGCGATCCAGTTCCGATTGCGAATCCGTGGTGTATTCTTTCTTGTTAGTAGACTGACTAATCGGTTTGTGTGCCACGTTATGTGGGAAGGTTGAGGAAAATAAGACGATTCCGGGATTTATTTAGTTAGGTTCAAATGTCTCGAATGCTTTCGAAGAGATTGAAAGTCTTTGGATTGATGACTTGAGACTTTTAATTGGAAGAAGAAAGGTTATTATGCCATGTAGGTTTAGTTCTTCCACAATAGAAAGAAAGAAAAAATATCTATTCGTCGCAGGGACATGACGTGAATCTATACAAATATTATAAAGCTGAAGAGTTTTTTGTTTGGTTGAACGCGCTAATCTCAGGAGCTGCTGGTTCGATTTGAAAAATTCTTTTAGTGTTGGATAGCCCATTTATCGATTAAGGTTAAAGGCTACAAAATTTCACGCGGACGAAGGTCGCAGACAACAGCTACTACAAAATATAATCTGTTTTTAATTTATTTAAATATGTATCTTAACACATTCTAAATGTGGTATATTTAATAAACAGTAAAATTAGCTTCTCTTTAATATCAAAAATGTAACTACCCAAAATCAGTACCTAGAATTACTTCAGAAAATGGGAGAGTATGATGCGGTTACATTTTGGCAGTACTACAGTCATGTAGAAGTGTCGAACAGTTTTTGACGTCAAAAGAATTTAACAAAATAAATAAACAAAACTCTTAATACCAAAAGGCTCAGCTCAACATAACGCCAGATGGCAACACAAGGTATACCACCTGATGCTGATTTTCAGCTACAGCCCACGAGTGCTATACGCTCGAAAACACTTATAAAAGTCTAAAATATTTTGGACGTCAATGTATTCGAGAAAGCTTTATCCAGTATTCAGTCATCTTACACCAGAACATTATAAGGAAGGAACTGAGTCTCTATAAGCAGAAAGTTCAGAAATATTTTACGTGCAATTCAATCGATGGTCTCGAAGTCTATCCTCGCAAGACCAACTTCAGGATATAGACAATTTGAATGTTAAAAGACAAAGACAAGTGGATCATTTTCCACACGTTCGCTGCTTTGCACTAGATTTTCATTTTATGTACGGATCCATAAAATACTCAATGAAGATTATTATCATCAAAATAGTTTATTAAACACTGTTTTAAGCTTTCACGGTTTACAACATCATCAGGAGGTTTAGGAGGTGTTCATGGCGCTTGCAACAGCGCCAAAATATCTGGAGCTCAAAGTAATGAACAATCACGGAAGATATCCCGTAAGTGACAGTATAAGTTTAAATAGTTTATTTATTGGTTTGAATATTATTAAAAATGGAATGGATGAACTGTGTGATGATATGGCTAGAAAGAGCTTAACAGAGAAGTATTGAAGACGAAAATATGCTGCGCCAACCTCGAATAAACTGGGGTAAGGGCAGAAGAATGATGAGTAAAAATAAATTAAAAGGCTCATTTTATCTGCGGTTCTATAAACTTCTCTGTAAAGGATATTATCATCCAACAGTTTAGTTGTTTAACGAGTCAGAAAGGCTTAAAGTTCTCACATAATTTCAACGCCAAACTACCGCCTAACTATCATAGCTCAAACCGACTAACAAGCAAATAACAGCCTAATGAACGAAATCAGGAGCTCGTGGCTAAAAATAACAGCCGCTCGGATCGATCTTTAGGTTAAGCCGTGCTTGCCTAGGTTGGTCTGTGGATGGGTGACCACCTATCATATACCGAGTTTCCTCCGTGCCTCGGAAAGCACGTTAAGCCGTTGGTCCCGGGTGTCATTTGTAGATCTTTGACAGTCGTTAGGTAGTCAGTGGCCCAAAAAGTCTGACAACCAGTCTTACCAAGGGGTGTCGTATTACCCCATACTAACTGGGTTGTGGAGGTCAGATAGGCAGTCACTCCATGTAAAATACTGATATTCAGCTGCATCCGGTTAAACTGGAAGCCGACCCCAATATAGTTGGGAAAAGGCTAGGTAGATGATGATGATGATGAACGAAATCAGGCAAGACCTAACTGCTAATTCAGTTCCCCTTACTCCTGATCACGATCAAATATCTGAGTCAATCAAAAGGCGAGGCAGGGTTTTGCAGGGTAACACGTTTAGCCCAACAAACGGGGGATAAACCCGACGCATTTGTACCGAAGTCACGCGCGATCATCCGTAACCGACAAAGGATGGGGACAATAGGTAACCTCTAAGGCATGAGGTAGCAGCGATTGTGGTGGATTTGAGCAAAGCTTTTGTACTGAATTGTGTAATGGTGCTATTTGTTGCTGTCATGTTGTTTAAAAGTAGGGATTGGGTCGTGTTGGTGTAACTAGGGAATACAATTTGTTAGGGTAAAGAATTTGAAGGCACGAGACATGATCAGGAAGAAATGGCGTTTACAGAAGTTGTGCTAAAGATGTTGTTGGTGTGGCAGTATCTGCAACGCCACAAGAACTGCGCATCACACATGGAAAATCCTGCATTGGACAAGGAGAGTTATTCGTAAGGAAAGGATATCAAGAACAGTCTTGCGATAACCATCGGACTGTACCTCACCAGATCTCACTCGCATGATGAGAAGATCCTGTCTATCCAATGGGGAACTTTCCACTAATTCCTCTCACCTCTAGAATATATCTGAAAGAATTCTTGGAAAACAATCAGATTCAATAAGGTAAAAGATAAAATAAGAAAGTAATCGTAAATAAAACAATTTTTTCCTAAATTCGAATAAATGTGAGATGTTCAAAAAACATCCACAAAGATAACCGTATCCCTAATTAAGTTTATGTATTCCGTAGACCAAATATTTTCCTCGGAAGTTTTCAGGTCACATTTTAATACAAATATGTAGAAGAGAACATATTTTCCTGGATATTGTATCCAGACAACCAAATCTTCAAGTTTCTTTAATTAATTAAATTAAAGTATAGAATACGCTTCTAAATTTCCCTAGCGCGTGGATTTTGTATAAATGGTGTTCGTCTATATAGGGTTACTCAACATTTTGTAATTATAAGGAATTATGTTCTTGAAAATCGGGTCTATACCTAAGCGTATGATTAACTGTTGGTTCATCAATCATCTGGCCCAGTATGTGGTCGACGCCTAATGTAATTATAATAACCATCAGTTTTTAAGTATGCCTACTCATTTCGTCAAGGGCCGTTAGTAACATCTTTTATCATGTGTAGACAGTAATTTTTAATGAGCAGGCGAGTGTCAAAGCGGAATATAATTTAGGGTTGAATTGAATACCTTCACTGTATTTTTAGAAATATAATTAATCATTGTTGAATGGTTGAACTAAAATTATAATCATGAAAAATTTAGTTAGCATGAAGTACCTATCTTTGATTCATTAACATTGCACCTAATCGTTATACAATGGCATCAATGCCTTAGGTTCATGTTCCTTCTAAAGTTCTATTGTGTATCGATGGCAATAGTTTAAATATGTTTGGCCCAAATTCAGCTCCGCGAACTCCGCAATGCAATCATGCATTAATTTTCTGACATTAACAGAAAAGAAATATGCTTGCATGTAAAAAAATGTGTACTTTTGGGTCCAGTAGGTATTGAAATTTTGTATGGGACAGCTCATATTGTTTTTCGCATTTACTATATTGGACCCAAGGAGAAAGTTGTTCAGTTTGATGGTCTGCAGCATATGACTACCCTTTCTGTTACACCCTGTATATAAATAATATGCGGTGAGTAGTAGGTACTCCTCTGATTTTAATTAGGCACTCAACGACAAATAAGTAGCGCATGATGTGCTTACCTGTAAGAGGTTGACTTGTCTGTGACTCTATTGGATGTATCGCATATCTTTGAAGTTTGTATTCAATTGTCGGTGAGTCACCAACACTTGGGGGAGGCCTATGTCCAGCAGTGGACGTCTTTCGGCTGAAATGATGAATGATGATGTTGTTGAGTCTAATAAATAAAATCATCATCTTCCTGCATTTGTCCCATGTTATTTGGGGTCGGCGCAAAACGTTTTTTCCTTCCATTCTCCCCTGTCGTTCTTCTAATAAATAAAATAAAAAGAAAAAACTATACTGCAACAAATATCATATTAAAATCGTATCTAAATACCTCATACCGAGGGGGGTATGAGGTATGTAGGATTATCAATGCATCCGATCGCTTATCGCTCAACTAACAAAGGGTACAAACGCCGGTAGCCCTATATTTTTCACAGCCCAGCTAGGTGATGTCGACCTATTGTCTCGGCTTGCATTATCGTAATTGTGCTCGCATCCTACGGCACTATCTGCTGACAACCGGGAAACACACACAGTGTGTAACAGGACTGATTAACTGCAAATGATGGACAGATAGACGGCACGTTTATTGGACACAGCAAATGAACGAAATAATTGGTATATACAGTACAGGCTAGGACAAAAAAGGATTAGCTGTTTCATACAGCGTGGACTGGTCAAGTTTTCGAACTACGATTTTCACAGTAATTAATATAACTACGTAAATATTTTTTGTTAGAAAAAGAGTTCTAAATTAATGTAATATCCGTGATTTGATGAGAAAGTTACAAAAATCAAAATATAAATTAAATGTTGCCAGATGAAATCAATCAACATGCAACATATATCTCAATATTGCAATGAGTGGTTAATCGATGCAATAACAGTAGGAATCGAGATACTTCAATATATTAGAGCTATTAGTAATTAATCGCTGTGTAGGAGTTAATTATTGGCTCCCGAGTAGATTCTAAATCGATTATCGAATTAGGCAGTGACGTGTTCGTATGTCAATGTCAAATATTGAGTTGAAGATCATTTACACAATCGAGTGGAATATGTCGTATTGATTGACGACTGTTTAATAGCGATTAGAACTGGGTCACAAAAACACGTGCCGAGGACTCGATTGCTTGGCAATAGTTTCAAGTGTCATTTATTTTCTGTTGGTAATATATGGTTAGTACATTTCCCGTATTTTAAAAAGTGAACGCATTCTATTCATATTCTCAATCTTTCAGAAATTTTACCTAAATTCATATTTCACATTGATTGTCGCTGAGATGAGATTATGGCTGGATTTGAAACGTTTTCCAGATGGTTTTAAGTTACTGTAATCAGCCAACTGATTTCAACAAATCAAATGGCTTTAAATTAGATTTGAGTAATGATGACTATCCACCCCCTTTTTATTGCTACAGTTTTTTTCTATATGTCGATAATGCACAAAAAATCTTCATTGGTGTTCCATCGTTTCTGCGTACTACGGGACTACGGTATGACTAGACATACCCTGTGTCAAAATATAATCTATACTAATATTACAAAGAAGTAAAATTTGTTTGTAAGTTTGAATGTAGGGGGTAATCTCCGGAACTAATGATCCAATTCTAAAATTGCTTTCACTGGCAGAAAGCTATATTATCTGTGGTTGATATAGGCTATAAATTATATTTATTTGATGCATATTAGCCGAGATATCACAGTCATTGCGGATAAAGTCGCGGGTGAACTGCTAGTTAAATTATAATCCCGCACAAATCGGTCCGATATACATACGACTACTTTGTTTAGCAATAGTATTTTTGGATGGCACCTCGACTTTATAACCATTTACCAAAATGTATTATAGACTTAAAAAGTATGGACATATTTAAATGTAATGTTAAAAAAATGTTATTGGTAAAATCTTATTAAATTGTTAATGAATATTTGTGTGACAAACTCTAAATAATGTTTATTACTTAAGTTTGAATTAAATTGCGTATTTCACAATGATTAATTAATTACATTTTAGCATAATAGATTAACTTTGACATTATTACTTTGACATTATTTACTTTGACTTTAATTGACAAATTTAATTGACATGTAATTTTGAACTTTAATGTATTTAAATTTTTAATTTAGGGACTAACCACGTTCCGAACTAAATGTTGCATGCCTAGTGCAGAATATGGTGACACTAACAACTTTCCTGTTCTTCAAAAACCCACCTGTATAACTACCCATATTTGCAATAAATGAATTTGAATTTGACTTTTCTAAACTTAAACCTACATAATTTAAAATACTTTAAACGTCAAACACAGATACTATAAACGAGTTTCAACTTCAGGGTTCTCCTGCCAAGCTGTAAGAGCTCCTGACGATTCTGAAACACTTTGCCGTTATATGCGACGATGTTTGGCGACGATCTCAAAATGCAGTGGCATCGCTTGCCAAACCGACAGCCGGTTATTTACTTAACAGTACATTGAAGTAGCTTAATCTTTGAGTCGATTTGGGATTGTTTTTAGTTTATCTGGGAACTACAAATTACAAAAAAAAATACTCCTTATCATTTGATTTCATCCCCGTTATATGTTTACTAGTCTGTTACTTTTACACTAAAAACAGTGCTAGAAAAATAACCTACACAATGTTATTAGCGGTAACGATGACGGATAAGCAAAAAATAATTCAATTGACATACGCTATCGAAAATATAATGTCAGTTTTGTTGTTATAGAAATACGAAACACTACAAAAATGCTTGTGGTCTAGCATCTCTGGCCACGCTTGCATTTCAAAATAAAAATCAAAGCATTTATTTCAAATAGGCCAGTTACAGGCACTTTTGAATTGTCGAAACAAAGACAACAATGAAATGTAGCTACAGTCCCAGTCACGAGGCATAAAAACTGTGAAAGTACTGTAGTTGCCCATTCCCTAGCGTAGATCTCTATGGAGAAGAACTGTATCTGTATGGGGAACGGGAATTTACATTTCGTTTGGTTATATTTGTCAATATTTTTCATAAAGGAGATGTTTAATTTTTGTATGAGACTCCGGCCATAACCTGTACTTTTCAGAAAAGGTGGGAAACAAACCCCTGAATAGAATAAAGTAACATTTTTTACATAATATTACATGGTTTTTATGCACACATTAAAAATTAATAATGTTTGACGTTTGTCGTGAGAGTTATGACAGCTATAACAGGTTGTAGACATGACGTTAGAAATTGTTATCTTAACGTAGTACATAGAACAAAACGTCATTTTGAATTTTTCGTTCAGAAGTACTCTCCAGAAAAGTATTACATTTTACATTTGTTATCGATGAAAACATCATAACTTGCATTTAATTAATTGAAAATGATGTATAAGAGAATAATAATAATTAATTACAAGAACACATACTTTTCACATTTAACATCGACTTGATATTATGTTTTTATGTGACATGATTTCAGAACGAAAGCAGACTATGCAAATTTTTAGACGCCATGTTGAATAGAATATGGCAATAATTAAAAAACTATTACTTTTTTTTGTACAGCAAATCAGGCTTAAATTCATGAAAGAATATTTTACCTAAGTTTGTGGTTTTTTTTTCCTCTTTTTCAATGAATGTACATCTTATGGCCGAAAATGAAACATCTCGTTTAGTTTATACAACTCACTGACATAGCGACCAACTTTATCAACATACATTAACATACATATTAAATTCAGCCATATATCCGTATAATTGGCAAATGCTAAAGATATGTTAATTAAAACATATTTGTCAACTGCTATCTATTCGAGCGGAGTATATATTATGTGCATTGAGCTATGACGAAGCGTTGTAATGCCTCCGTGAAATGTATGTTTATAGTACCTACATAAGTACATACCTATTGTAAGATAATATCATTACGTAATAGGATACTAAATCAAGAGCATTATATCATCTCGCTTGTAATTCTCAGAGGGTGAGGCAGATGTGTACCTATAGTTTATCAACATTTCACCTGTTAAGTGTACGACCCATGTAATAGACATAACATAAATAACATCACGCTTGTAATCCCCGGTGGGTTAGGCAGAGGTGTACCTAATAGTACACCTTAATTTCGCCAGCTATGTTTATGTCCCATGTAGTAGGGGCGAGCCTATTGGCATCAACCGGCCACAAATCCAGACTTCGTGGCTGCTACTAAGAATTTCCTGACGGAAAACCCAACAGCAATTTGTCCGACCTGAGAATCGAACCCAGGATTTCACGTTCAGCAGTCGTGATTGCGACCACTTGACCATTCATAAATATAGTATGAACGTACTTGATCTATTTATGATTGCCTAGTTGGTCATTTTAAGGTCCTAGGTTTGATGCCCAAGAAGGGACAAGTATTTTCGTGTTTTTGATATCAGAATTAATCAGTAATTTCTCAGTAGCAGCCTGGGTTTTCCTTGTATTACATGCTTTTCATATCATAATTAGCTGCCTATCCTGTTTTAGAATAATTTAGCGTTATACACCGTGTTCTTCACGTTATCCATAAACTTTGACAAACGCTTCTATAAATTTTACAAATCAAATATTACAAAGGAAGTAGTACTTAAAAGGCTTCGTTACAAAGATATTTGTGAAATTTAATTGAGCTATGCAGTAAGAAAGGGTCTTAATTTGGCCAATGTTGCCGCTTAGTGCAATTAAATTATCAAATGCTATTTGCATTTCATTTGCACGTACGAGAGGAACCCGAGAGTTAATAAAAAAAAAAAAAATAAGAATTCATTAATGTGTCCATAATGAAAAATGCTTATTTCCGTGGTCTGAACATCTGGTCGAAATTTATGTATATCATCCGGAACACGGTGTATATTGTGAAGTCCTGATGGATCAGTTCATTCGGTCAAAGAACTCGAATGTGTGGCCATTACACAGGTATTTGCGATTAACCGCATTGTGTACCGTTAGTGGACTCCCCTGGGCGTTGCGGGTTCCACCAGAATTCTCAGAAGTCCAATATTAACTTGATTGGACGTAGTGGATCGGGAAATGGATACTAAATAGAGGATGGCATGTATTTATTGGAGTTATAGCTGTGGCTCGTAATGCAGCCGAAATAATATCATCTTCATTATCTATGGATGTGACCACAAAGAAAACAAAGACAGCGATAATAGCAAAAGACAAATTAAGCGATCCTCACTCGTACACTATGCTCTAAGTTTCGTATAAAAATACGCTGTTCGTCCTAATTACAATAAGATTTAAAACTAAGAAGGATCATGTATTTTTTTTTATAAAGACTTTTCCCCACACTAAAAATTTCTCCTGTATTGTGGGTGCGTTTGCAACCATTTATTCTCCCATATACAAACAGCCAGAGCCGGAATAACTACCTGTAGGCCATATAATATGTTTTCCGTGCGGGAATGAAACCCGCGACACGCAGCGCAACAGCCAATCGCTCAGTCACTGCGCCAACCATGTCATCAAATGTTCGAATATTCTTGGTACTATTCTATAGCAGTAACGCAGTCCCAAACTTGCTCTTAAGACCACCTGTGTTAAATGATCAGTGACCAATTCCCCCATAGTTTCTGAGCACAATAACTCCGAAAACTTGTTCAGTTCACTTTGAATATTTAAAAAAAAAACCGCTCAAAGACAGGCCGCCAAGTTCTGGCAAAGGCACCCGGGTCAGGTGTACGGCGCTCCGCAAATCGTTAAGCTGTACTGTTCCAAATAATAAGTAGTTCTACCGTTTGAGTTGCGGGCAACGTCGCCAGCAATTCGACTGAAAGACCGAATAAAGATAAATGGTGGACTCGGCTGTATAACGAGTCGAAGTCAACTGTTTTCAATTTCAAGCTTCATGTTCAAATTCTGAGAAAAATTTCTATGTTACGACACACGTGGGTCCGGTAAGATTTATACTGTATGGTCGTTGTGTGTTTCCAATTTTTATAATGGACGTTTGCGAGAAGTTTATGAGCGACATTTTCCTTTGACATTTTGAACTTTGAACCTCTTACTTCTATAATAAACGTGAAAGTATTAAAGGTATATTTTGATGATATTTGTTACTCTTTCACGAAAAAGTACCGGATCGATTTTACTTTAATTTACTCATACATCAGAATAACAAATAGCCTATAATTTATAAAGATATTGTGTAAAAGAAAAGCTGTGAGTAAAATATTGTTCATTGCTGTCAATTAAAATTCAAAACTTTTGAAACTGATGAGGGTATAAAAGAAAATGTTTTAACACTGACTCAAATATTTTGTAAAGTTACTATGTTTGTATTCATTGATATTCAAATTGATTGAATAAATTAGCTATGATGGCTCAAAAGCCCCAAACATTAAAGTTCTTATTTGTATTACAGGTATTCATAACATAACATCACGCCTGTAATTCTCGATGGTTTAGGCAGAGGTGTCCTTAATAGTACACCCACATTTCGCCGGTTACGTTTGTAAGTCCCATGTAATAAGGGGCGAACCTATTGCACTTTACCCGCTCTGGGAATCGAACCCAAGACCTCCTGCTCAGCAGTCGCGCTTGCGACCACTGAGCCACTATATTTAAATTTATTGAATAAAATAGCTATGATGGCTATCAAAAGCTCCAAACATTAAAGTTGGTATTTTTATGAAATGTATTCCCATTTCGCAACTTAAGTAATATCAAAAATTGTTTGCTAACATCAATATTATTTACCAATGATATGTTATTGGGCAAAAGAAAACAAACCTGAGGGATATTTTCTTTTAAAATAGCTCTCAAATATGCCTCTAGAGGGGGCACTCATCTACTAACATTACGTAACTTGAAGCTCACATAATAATCAATAATTCGAGATTTGCATTTTCTACAGAAATTTTATTTGGTTTAGTTTTGGTTGCCTTTCAAAAAAAATCTTCTTGAGCTAAAGTCTATTTCAAATATTTTCACAAATGTTCACCGACAGCGCCATCTGTCAGCCGCCAAAACATTCTTATAGTGCTGTACTTACAAAGTATCAGCCCTGTGTTCACAATACGTTTGAATGTGGGCCGACATCTGAATAACGGATGTAACTAACGAGACAATTTTTACATACTCTTCGCGAGTACCCGCCGAATAAACCCTTGACGCAATATACTGATATATACCGTGTTGTTTCATCTCGCAACGGATTGTGTTCGGAGTGCGCAGATGTGGTAGAAGCTTTATATTAAAGATATTGTTTTATATTTATAAATACAATGGCGTATACGACACGCCACGAGGAAAAACCGTTTGTTACTTTGTCTATCCTATTGAGGACAGGGTCCATGGTGACCATGGGTGAATGATTTTGTTTCAGTATTTTAAGGTCTTAGTCTTTGTCAGCAAATCTACTGTTGGTTAACGTTGTCACTGTTGTTGAAAAAAAAATAACCACAATCGTGCAATACTTAATAATTATCAAAGAAAGAAATGACAGAAGAGATAGAATGAGAGATAAATATGAAAGAGACAGAATAGTGGGCGGAATCTTTAATAAATTTAAAAAAAATACACAGGGTACTGATTTACAACGCCGACAAAAAAAAACCCTGTTCTAATTTTTGTTTTTTTTTTTATCTTCTGCCTATCATCAATGCAATTTAAACCATCCAAAGGTTATCAAAAATATTTATCACAAAATCTTGGCAACCAATTTTGTGCGCAGCCATACGCGAAATTAAATGGCGGTCTTAAATTATTGCTTCATAATAATCGTATTTTGGATTGGTTCGCGAAAGAAAGCAAACTGTTTGTAAATGCTACAGGGCAGCATCAAGACTACGTATTATATATAATAAAAAATAATATTCTGAGAGACAGTCATATCGTCAAGTAACTTATACATTTTCCCTTATGAATATATAACAAACCACAACAAACAGTAGATACGGACAATGTTTAAAAAAGATCCGAAAAAATATAACTCTAAACCTACTTCGTACTACACTAGCCTTTATACGATTTTTCAAACAATTGATACATACTAGTACATTGAAACAGGTCAAATGTATGAAAAAATACAAATATTGTGTTGGCCGCTGCACTATTAATAACATTTTTCGTTCGAACTGAAAGCCTTTTATCTATTTCGAACCCACAGATAAAATAACAAACGGTTCTTTTCATGTTCAGTATCTACATAACTAATAAAAACACACGCATGTATACACCGCCGAGCTAACGGTGTAACTCTTCAACAAATCAGCCTCATTTGAACGAAAATCTAGAAACCGACGCCTGCAAACTTTCGGCCAACTTCGCGCTTCGGCTTTCGGGGTCCTTAAAATCACGCCAAGTCCGTCCCTTACCAAAGGGCCCCGAGTTTGGACGGGCAACGGCCCAATCTGGGGGATTAATGAACTGTAAAAGATCTTGGCGAATTGAGTAATTTCCCTTCGACTTCCCACTTTAGCTCCATTTTTTAAATGAGAAATGATAATGTCATAGATTCGGAGAGCGAAAGAAAGCCGATAATGTTTAAAGGGCTTTTTCGGGAGCGGTTACTGATCAAGGAAAATGGTTAATAATGAAAATATTGCTAGTACAACGCCGCCGATCATTTTCCTTTTTGTTTTATGAACGATGAAGCGTTTTGGCGCAAATGTCTGGATCTGAAGTGGGATAGATATAATAGATTCAGGCTGTTTATTTTTTGTAAGTGATGTTGAAATTGAGATGAAGATTCATAAGAATTCACGTTTTGGAAAAACATAAAAAATGAAATTAATTATGCGAACCATTAAAGTATGAATTCATGTGGTGTGTCGAATTCAGTCCACCAGCAAAAAATGGATAAGAGACAACGTGGATTTAACCAAGTTTTGACTTACTAGGCGTCTGTTGCAACACTATGGTTTCAGTACGTGCTGTTTCGGTTTTTAAGGATACAATTTTCTTATTAAACTAACACCTTAATCTAATTAATTAAGAAAAAAGAAGAACTAAAACAAATCCCTATATATACAAAAGAAATCGGATCGTGTGCCTACTAAAATTTTTAGCAGTACTAAGTATACAGGGGTAGCAAACATGTCCAAAATGTTTATTTAGGACTGCCCCGGGGAGGGTAGGTCGACAAATAGGGTGTTGTAGTGCTACAACACTACTGTAGTGATACTTAGTATTTGTTACAAGAGACTTACGTCAATTATTGTCGCTCGTGATAACATTTGATAAGAGGTTGTCGTTTTGTTTTTTTCTAGTTCCTTTTCAGAGTGACACAGTAAACTGTTTTAAAAAGTAGAGAGATGCTTTGGAAATGTGGTGCTAGAGAAGAATGCTTGGCATATCAACCGAGCAAACGTTTCCATACTAAGCGAACTCCGCGCAGTCGCATTCTCAATGTTTAGCGAGAGGACACGTATGTAGACTACCTTGTAGTACAAGGGAAATTTGACGGCTCAAGAGCTCGCGGCAGATCACATATGTGCTGGACGGAGCAAATCAAAGATGCATTGAACGGTCCCTTACACGAATGTACCAGGAGGGCAGCGGTGCAAGAGGAACGGCGACGGATTGTGAGCCGAGCCATCCCTGATGTGACGGCCACGACTCTCTGTCAAGAGTGTTGCCATTAAGAAGAAGCTGTTTTGATCTGGCGCTTTCTCGAAACTTGATTTCTGAGCTCAAAAACAAGGGTTAACGTAAATTCTTACTAACATTACTCAATACTCAACACTTTTATTGCATTTCACATGTTAGGTGGTAAACACTGGATTTATTTACCAACGATATGTTAGTGATATGCAACGCTGCGAGCGTTCCCCATGATTACATCCAAATAACCACATTCTTACATCACAAATGATAAAGCCAAACATCAAAATTTTAATGATAATATAATACACGTAATTTTATCGTAAAAATTACAGTTCAAGTTACCGGGATGGGGCCAAGAGGCGTGATAACTAGACGCAGCACGCAACCGTGAAGAACAAAGTACACGCGAGCGTGCTGCTTTCCAACTACACCGTGTTATGTGACACAGTGCTTGTGTGACGTTGAATGTCGTGTTTGGGAAAGAATAAATGTCGTTCGTCATTTGTTCTAAATTATTCTACTAGCTAGGCATAAAAACATTGGCAATAATAATAACGAGGGAGGGCGCTGACACCTTTAATTACAAGATATTAGGTTATCTTAGCTTAGGAATTGGCTGCAACTCTAACACACAACTTTACTTACCTTAAGGCCTAATTCTCATTATTCGCTATGTGGCATATACACCACCTATCAGTGGCGAAGGTTCCATACAACTCGATTTTCGAAAACTGGCACAGTCAGTATTTTACAGACAAATAATAAAATCACAATTAAGATACGCATTCCGGCTTACCTTTTACAAAAATTGACCCTTCGCTACTGCCAATTATGTATTATAACACCGTATAGGTAGAAACCCATCGAGTTACAAGCCTTGTGAAGACCTGTCATTTCTACTGTCTGTCCGTATTAGCCGTTGTATGCCGGAGAGAAAGAGGCATTTTTTTTTTAAATTTACGTAAAAGAAATCTATCACAATATTTAATGTTAATTCGTTGTTTTAAAAAAAGGTTTACAAACTACCGCTTAGAAAAACCACTTTCAAAAATAATAATTACTTTCGTCAACTTTTGAAACTTTTTTAGAATTATGATAGATGGCTAAATTAAATAATTGAGTTTTAGTTTTTCTTTTGTGTTCATTTCGTGGTTGAGGAAACTATGTTCTGTGCTTTTATCAACTTTTAGTGACTATATTTTTTTTTACTATATTATATTATATATATTTTTTACTATATGTTTGTTGTTTATACTACAAAGATATTAAAATAAACAAATCCATCAGTTCTTCCATGAATGTGATCGCAGTACATGGAAATAATTAGCTATAGGCAACAAACATATTTCATACATATTCAAAGAAATATACGAAATCAAGTATTTATACTAGGAAAAAGGAATTTTATAAACCGAACAGGACAGTTCAATTCGTTTATTGCTTCCCTACATTTTAAATAAACTGGCGAAATCAAGCGCCTACCTCGTTCAAATATCTATTTTGCGATCTTCATATGTTTTACTTCAAACATTAGGGGCAGGGTCTGCGTGCCACACCATGAGTAACCATGGAGTTTCTTGCCGGTTCTTCTCCATAGGAAACGACCAACCCGAACCGTGCACCTTTTTGTCGACGTTTTATAAGTGCCCATCTAGGCCTATGTAAAATAAAATATTTTGATTTTGACACCTGCGTTGTCTTAAAAAAATACTCAGACAACATCAAAGCATAACATCAAGCATGTTATCCCCGAAGGGTTAGGCAGAGGTGTACCTAATAGTGCACTCACATTTCGCCTGTTATGTTTCAGTCCCATGTAATAGGGGGCGAGCCTATTGCCATCAACCGGGCACAAATCCAGACTCCGTGGCTGCTACTGAGAAATTCCTGAAAGAAAAACCCAATAACACTTTTCCCGACCTGGGAATCGAACCCAGGACTTCATGCTCAGAAGTCGTGTTTGCGTCCACTAGACCATCGAGGCTTCACTTTTAAACCACAAAAACGGCGCTAGAACCAACACCTTGCACACACTATCTCAACCATTTTCAGTTTTGTTGTAAAATAAAAATAAATCATTGTAAAAACATCATAGTTCAGTGTTTCATAGGATTTACAGTTACTAGAGCATCGCGTGCCGGCAGCGTATCGACCGACTAGCATTCGCTCATTTTCTTTCAAAAAATCGCACGTCTATCGCTAGAATGGTTCGAGGTAAGATTTAAGGAAATTCCTTATGTATTTTTCACGATATTCCTTCGAGTAAGCAGTTAGGGGTGATTTTATTACGTATTATATGCCAATTGTGGGAGTAATTGGGTCCAAATACACTGGCGTGCAAGAAAGTAAGGTCACCCGTAAAAAATGATCCTACAGTTTGTTTATATGACACAAAAACATAGAGCATGTTGACTAATATTCACTCCAGTTTAAGGACAAAATAATTTATTTATAATAATAATAATAGTATACATTAGGTACACCTCTGCCTAACTCTTTGGAGATTACAGGCGTGATGTTATGATGATGATGATATATAATTTCGCACCAATATAAAAGTATGTATTCAAGACTTCAAGCATATCTATCCTATTTACATAGACATCCAATCATGCATGTAGCAACAGTTAACAGTTGGTCATAACATCACGCCTGGATTCCCCGATGGATTAGGCACATTACCTTTACCTAAGTCCCATGAAATTGGAGGAGAGTCTTCAACCAGAAATTGCCATCAACCAACTTCACTGAGAAATTCTTGACAGAAAATCTTAATAACACCTCATCTGTTCTAGGAATCGCAAAGCGATAGTATTCTCAAAAATAATGCGTCTTAAGGTTGTATTTCCTTTACAGTACACTTACAACAGCGTAGTATATATGTATTGGTAAATACTATCATTCGATATTAGGATTCAATGTAGTAGAATCGAGATTGTCACCATATATCGGGCACTGTTCCAACACCGGTATTGGGTATTTCCTACGGAACCAAACTTCGCTCCACCTCGAAATAGAACTGATATATCGCAATAACAGAAATGGTTTTAATAACTTTATAACCTCCTCACTCGCATAAGTCAGTGAAACTGAAAGTTGATGAAGAACTCATCATCTGCCTAGCCTGTTCCCAACTATGTTAGGGTCGGCTTCCAGTCTCATCGGATGCAGCTGAATACCCGTACTGTACATGGGGCGACTGCCTATCTGACCTCCACAACCGAGTTAGTACTAGGTAATATCCCTTGGTAAGACTGGTTGTCAGACTTTTTAAGCCACTGACTACCTGTAACGACTGTCAAAGATCTACAAATGACATCCGGGACCAACGGCTTAACGTTCTTTCCGAGGCACGGAAGAAACTCGGTATGTAATGGGTGGTCACTCATCCACGGACCAACCTAGGCAAATTACACAATACTGTCATCCAAAACATTATTGACCACGAACTAAAATTAATCAATTCAAAATTATGACAAACAAACTCATGGCTGCGGTTTGCCCCCAGTGGTGTTCGGTAATTGTCCCACGAGAGCGTTCTACCGGGATAAAAAAATATCCTGTAATCCAGGATATAAACTATCTGTGCGCCAAATTTTAACCAAAACCGTTCAGTAGTTTTTGCGTGAAATAGTAACAAACATCCATATGGAGGATGGATGAATGTATATCCATATAGATATACATTCATCCATCCTCCTAAACTTTCGCATTTATAATAGTATAGGAAGATTCATTATGAAATCTAGCAATCCTTTTGCCTGCCTGGCAAATCCAAGACTAACTAGACATATCTAGTGAGATAATGGTCCATCAACGTCAATCTACGTCCATAAGTCCGAGAAATCTAATGAAGACGAGTGACGAGTCGTAAGAAATCTAATGAAGCGAAAAACTTAAAAAAATAATTACATTCCCAAGCGTATTCGGCCTTTACTAATTGCTGTGGACTTAACAAATCGTAAAAGGTCTACAATTAAAAATCTGATATCATTAGTCAAATTATAATTGTTCTACGGATTTTAATTGTGGAAATAATATAAAATGATGTGATTCCACTTAAACATAAAAGCGATCTCATTAAACAAATAATTGATATCAAGTTCTTGTAATTGGTCCGATTTACTTATTTTTCATTTTTACAGGTAATAAGGCTTTTAAATTATTCAATTTGAAATGGAATTCATGCGTGTATTTATCATTTGTTTTGCTTGCAAAAGCATTGGTATCGTAAATATGATGAAATTCCATGATGCCATTGAAATATCAGTATCATTTTTTGTGTATGGAAACGAACCCATAACTGCATGATAAGCAGCTGAGATGTTGACCAATGGGCTTACGAGAATATATTGATATGATATCACAGTGTTTTCCTATTTAACCCAAAGGTGGCCTTGTGGCATAAAGTCCTCCTATGTACCACTATTGTACATGAAGTTTAAATAAATAAACACTAACAAAAATTAAGTAAATATGTTACAATATAGGGTCTAACTATTCATACACGAAATATTTTCAAGGAATCATCTAACGGCTATAACAAAGCCATTTCAAGAGATTTTTTTTTATTTTTAATAATATAAAATTACTTGACTCATAAAATAAATACTGGCTCCTTATTTCTAAGCATCCATTACGCTAGTTTACTACGTCGTATTTACCTACTGCCATTGTTAGAATATGGGAATAAAGGTTTTATGCAAAAAGTCTCAAAATAATTTAGAATTAAAAAAAAATTGTAAAAAAAAAAACACTCAGATATTTTTTTTTTCGTTGCTATGGCGACTTTACGACTTATAGAAGTTACTCTTAAAATATTTCGTGTATGAAAAGATTGACCTTATATACAAAAGGCTCTTGTTACACAGTACTTAAAGATAACTAGCGAAATGTGGTTGTACTATTGATATACCTCTTCCTGATCCTTAGGCAATTACATAACATCACGCTTGTATTCCCTTAAGGGTTAGGCAGAGGTGTGCCTAATAGTACACCCATATTTCGCGAGTTATGCTTAAATCTCATGTAACAGGGGCACGCCTACTCCAACCGGGCACAAATGCAGACTGTGGCTGCTAGTGAGAAATTCCTAATGGAAAAATCCCATAACACATTGCCCGACCCAAGAATCGAACCCAGGACCTCATGCTCAGCAGTCGCGCTTGCGACCACTCGGCCAATGAGGCAGTCAGGTAATTACATGCGTTATTTTTTCTTTATGTTTTATGTTCTAACCTACCGATTTCAAAGTATATGTGTGTGTATCTTGCCAACCACAGCCTAAAAAGCTAATCAAGTTTAACAAATCGACAGTCGTTGGAAACCTGGTTACGGAACGTGGATTCCGATATGTCGAATGTACCAAATCTCGGTTCAGATCATTTGTTCAAAGTAGAAACACATTTTCTACATTGTTTGTGCGCTGTATTTTTAAACCAATCTATAAACTGTATGTGTTGCTTATTTTTATTGTGATAAATCGAATCTTAGTGCATGACAGGACGATACTTATTTTTATATACAGTTGAAACTGAGTTTTTTTCGGCGTCAGTAGGAGCCGCTCTATGACATACCAATTAATGGCGGTACATTCATACAAGCCTAAAAGCTAGGCTTGCCCTTAAAACCTACTACTCTTCAAGATGATAGGGTTTCGGAACAGTTTGCTTGCGTTTTGGGCTTGCCGTATTGCAGTAGCGAAGGGTCAATTTTTGTAAGAGGTAAGCCGGAGTACATATCTTTACTGTATAGAATATTATTGGCTATCGAATACTGACGCCATTTTTCAAAGGGAAGCCGGTAGGAATCGGGTAGTATGGAACCTTCGCCACTGCCGTATTAGCCCCTAGGCTCGCCATTGAAACCAATAGAGGTTAAAAAGATGGTACAAAACTGATTCTAATCTAAATATTTATAGTAAGCGCAAACAGAACACGGAAAACGTAGCAGAACCTAAGAGGAAGGATTTAGAGAGATATCATGCAGTGAAAATAGAAAGTTTATTTATTTAACACTTCATGCACAAAGTACAGAGGCGGACTTAATGCATGGGCATTTTCTACCAGTCAACCTTTGGATGATGCAGAGACTAACAGTGGTAGGTGACTGCAAAAAAATTGATTGATTACAAAGATAAACTACAAGGATATATTAAATACTATAACAATATATCTAAATACTATAAATATATATATATGTAAATAGAAGTTTACACGGATATACTAAAAAAAAAGACAAACAATGCTTTCAGCTTTCAGCAGAAATATACATTCTGTGAAAATTTCAACTGTCTACCTATTATGAATCGTGAGATACAGCCCGCTGACAGACAGACTGACAGACTGCGAAAGTTTAATAATAGGGTCCCGTTGGTTACCCTTCGGGTACAGAAACCTAATTAAAAAAAAACTCCACGTGAGCATTCATTATCTTGTATATCATCCACGAGATGAAATCATACCAACAGAAACGTGAGCTTATTGATTTCCGTAGGAATGTTGGTTTCCTTCATAATCCCCACGTCTGATAAGATTTCCAGCTAGTATACGTGTGAGCACAGTCCAGCTCAAAGCTTGTTATGGATGGAATGGATGTAAAAGGGATGCGTAGGAGTTAAGACAGCCCGTCACTCGTCAAAGTCTATTCAAATGAGGTCTTATGTTGTATGTGTTAGTTAAATGGACCAGAGAGTGTGAGATGTGTTAATAATATGAGCAAGATGTTTCTAATACATAGAAATAACATAACACGACGCTTGTATTGACCGAAGGATCATCTCTTGGTTGCCAAAGATTTTGTTTGTTTTTTTTTTACTATGGTCATTTTTAACGTACACGTCTTGCTACATCGTTCTCACATAATGCACTATCTCAACATGAATGACGTAACCAAGGTATTGTAAAATATTCTGATTTAAAAGAGTGTTCATGGAGTTTCTTGCACGTTCTTCTCCATAGAGATACAACAACTACAGTACTTTCACAGTTTTTATGCATTGTGACTGGGACTGTAGTTACATGTGCCTGTAACTGGCCTACTTGATATAAATGCATTGATTTTGATTTTGGTAAACTAACATTCCGCCAATTTAGTGTAAGTCCCGTGTCTAGAAATTAAACAGAAAATAACTGAATGACTGATTTTCAACGAGTAAGACTCAAATTATGGTGATCACATCTAACACATAACGAGACTTGGTTAAAAAAATAAAAACGACCTTTTTTTTTTTCAAATCGCTATTGTAATTTGAACAAAACCAACATCCAGTGGCCCACATTAGCCCTGGATCGACACAACTAGAAGTCATTGGGAGAGGCTTTTGCCCAGCAGTGGGATGACGCAGGCTAACAGTATCAGTAACCTAATTTGCATTACAATTATATCATACAAGTTCAAAATTATTGAAACCGAAAAAAAAGAAATCCCTAATGATAAGAGATATCGATAAACTCATGCATGAATACGAGGAAAGATTACTAAGAAACACACAATGAGAATAGCTGATTACTGAGCTACATAAAACTACTTCGATAAAAAAGATTTATTTTGAAAATCGCCAATGAAAAAAACAACATGAATTAAATTAAAAAGAAAATCAGTAACATCTGAATGCTTAAACCTCTCGTTCCGTAAAAATCTGAATAAATTGAAAAAGACTTCTTTAAAAGGAGTACTCAGTACCAAAACATCATTCAATAACAATTTCATTTTATAAATACGAGAGAAAAGCCTAGATCTGTCAATTTCAGATCTCATACTGACGGGGCCCGCGCTCCATCCAATCATATTTTTTTTGCTTCAAATCGAAGTAATTGATTGCGAATCATATCTGACAGTTACGTATTAGACGGCTTCATTGTAATTTATTGAGGGAAAAGATGAGTTAAAAATAATGTTATATTGAGTATTGGAAGAATTTTTAACCATAAGAGATTTTTTTTTTTGATAAGGCTTGATATTATAATGTCGTTATAAAAAAAATTAAACCGTTCCGATTTAAGTCAAGTGTTAACTACTGAAACTACACACTCAATTCGACATACTGTTACACACAAAATCCCTTCGCTCCAAAAATTGATCCCACTGAAAAAAAAATCTACCACTGTGCGCATTCCAATTCGAAAACACATACACAACACATTGAAAAAAATAACAATAAAGAAATTACATGTATGTACACGTTTCACTACACTATGTCACTACGCTCGCGGCTACGGCGTAGCGGTCTCTACGCGAGCGGTCTACGCGACGAGCGTCGTAGCACTGCCGGGGCGGCGGCGACCGCGACGGTCCGCGACGCTACGCGCTGTATCAATTAACTGCTTTGTTGCCTCGCCTCACAAAGAGCTCGATTTTGTATGTTCGAATTTGGAATGATTTTTTTTAGTGCGATAAGGATGTCAAATTAGATTTTTGAGTTGTGCCAGTTATTATAATCGAAAATTATTTTAAAAAAATGCAGTTATCTGTGGCTTTTTGAAATTGTAATTTTATTCATACATAGAAAATATACACTGTGACTTTTTAGTCGTCTTACAAAGGTGGTCCACTTAATGTTTCCGACATAAAATAGCTCTAGGCGGATTTTTGTTTACCTACCATAATAGATACAAAGAAAAATAAATAATACATTAGAATAAAATTATGAAACATCCTGTTAATGATGTTTACGTGTCAAACGGAAGAACACCTACCCAGCGCTCGAGTCGAGTAGATCATCGTTCGCAACAGTGTTTTTTTTTTAATTAATAAAATCCCATAAATACCTTTTTTTAATGTTTAGTAGTCATTGGATACATGAAGTGGGCTGCCGTTGTAAGACGACTAAAAAGTCACGGTGTCTTCATATTTTCATGACTACTTCAGTTGAATTAAATTGACATAACTCTTCTGCCCTCTGATTTCCTCTTTCATAACTCAGATCAATAGCTTAAAATCAGATCATCTATCTACGATACTATTTATTTTTGTATCAGTCTGCGACCGCCGTCTGATGGAGTATTTCTATAAATAAGTAGAGGCTACGATTTTGTGCACTTTCTTCAGATTAGGTCTAAGTTGAACCGGTCTAAAGTGAAGTCTGACTAAGTTAAGCCACCTGCTTTTGACTTGCAGGAACTAAAATTAAATAGAAGTCGACTACTGCGTTTTTGTTGTATCCCCGAGCACGGTAAGATTTGTTTAAGTCTGTGTACGAATTTTAGATCTTTTATGTAATAAAAATTTATTATTACTTACATTCACTGACAGATAACGCTCAGTCTAAACCGCTGAGTCTAAAAGCTTAAAATTTTGCTAACTAGGGAAGGATGTTTGAAAATTCATCTCCGTAAGCGTTAAATAGCCCGCAGAGGACCTAGAAAAAGACATTCAGCGAAAACTATGACAGGGAAAAGTCAAAATTGTCAATGCCGTTGAAAGTACGGACCTTCCCGTAAGATTTTTAAAATCCGTTGTAGAGATAACAAACACTCAAAAACCGATGGCTCCTTGTCTAGTCCTTCTGGTTAGCTTCTGATAAATAAAGCAATGTTAAGTTACATAACATCACGCCTGTAATCCACGAAAGGTTAGGCAGAGGTTTATCTAATAGTAGACCCACTTTTCGCTAGTTATGTTTTTAAGTCCCATGTAATAGGGGGCGAGCCTACTTCTATGAACCGGGCGCAAATTCAGACTCCGTGGGAGCTACTGAGAAATTCCTGATGGAAAAGCCGAATATCACTTGGCCCGACCCGGGCATCGAACCCAGGACCTCATGCTCAGCAGTCGCGCTTGCAACCACTCGACCAACGAGGCAATCAATGTAAAGTTAGTCGTAAGATAGGCGTAGCGAAACGTTGCCTCCAGGAAGTCACAGTCAGGTCACTTGGAGTCCAAAAAAGAAAATAAACACTTCCAAGGTATCCCGCAGTTGACAAACAAAGATTTTCTTTTGTGAAGAATGAAAAGAAACAATCACAGATTGTTAACACGGCTCAGGAAAGAAAGGAATGAAAGAAGGGCGCTTAATGTGTCCGAAATGAAATATCTCTTGTTGACAAGTTGAGAGTACACGGGAAGAGACGATGCTTAAGTTGAATGATCAGTTAGATCTCAAGTAGAATGAATATGTGACGATACTTCAATGAAATGAACAAATAACCGTTATTCAGGGTTTCAGTAATGGATGGATTGTGTAAAGGATGATATGACAAGGAAGGAGGTGTCTGATGAGATGACGAGTAATAGAGAAGTATGGAAGAAGAAGACATGCTGCGCCGACCCCAAATTAATTGAGTTAAGGGCAAGTAAATGATGATCAGGGTTTCAATAATAATCTTAATATTACAGTTACAGGCAAAAAAAACGGTCTATTTTGAATAGAGAAACGTGTCCGATGTATGACTTTCGTGAGTTAGAGAGATATTACTCATATAGAAATGCGTACATACTACATATCGTATAAATGTAGTTGATAGTAAAGCACAATTTGCGAAGGAGCTCATCGTAGCTCGTCGAAGTCTGTTTCTTCACTTATTTTTGCCAACAAACAACATTGTTGTTATCTGTTTTGGTTATCGGTGGCGGTTTATTAACAGGCATAATAAGAGACATTTTCTCTTGTCCCTATGAAGGCAACTTTCCTCCGATACCTCTGCTACAGATTTCCTTTGTGACGACTTTGAATTTATGCTAGCCTAGTACTTTTTGGTGGGTTATCGATGTATTATTAAAAATACGGTATCACCGTATGAGCGAAATTACTTTATTAATTAAAAACACAGCCGTATTTCGTTTTTAATGTGACTGTACTCCATGACAGCCATGTCGAAGTGAAACCAAAGACAATGCATCAAAACCAATAAGAATCACGAGTCGACGTAACGTGAATCGACATAGCGGGAATGATGCATTTAATTAAACTAGACACAGGAACCGTTTTTGTTCCTGTTTTTAAATTTTCGTCGAATTACGTAAGATCCATTCCCTAAAGATTGACCGAAGTGACCTGAAGTTCTAAGCAAGCGGAGGTGGATTTCGTTATTATGATTATAATTATTCAAGATAGTGACTAATAATATTGGCAACTTATAGCTGTTTAAGAAAAAGGTCGTAACAAAGCAGTAATTTTATATAATGTAAAAAAAATATTATAGACTGATCAATTTCTAATAGAATAGACAATGATATTTAAATAGATCAAAATACCAATGCTAACAAGTTTTCAAGTACTAAAATTAGAAGTTGTAGTAACAGTTGCTATATCCATACAAATTTTCTTTTTTTTTTTTTGGTGAATTAGGAACTTCTTAAATTCGGCGGTGGGAGTACTTAAAGTGAATTATAAAAGTAACAGCCGTCGAAACTTTTGGAGGTTAAATCTTTACTCATTAAAACGTCTTGGTGTATTTAAAAAAAGGTTTTAATATCAAGTTTCATAATTTTTAACTAGCTTGCAGGACAGAGGTAATTTAGCATTTTTTTTATTACAGCCTTAGCAACTTTAGATTAAATAATTTATCACGCGATGTATTAATTTTATTAAAACTCAAACGCCAATAAAAACTAAAAAAAAAAAACATAGACGAAGAGACAGCCAATTAACTTCAAAAAAAGAAACCATCGATCCATCAAACTCTAAACCGATTTTCCGAAAGTTCGATTTTTAAAACAATATTGTTTATATTAATGATTTACAAAAAAAGAGGGAACCTTCCAGACGTTTCCCGGGTTTTTCGGTCACGGCTTTCCTGAAAGCTGCTTTACAAAAACAGATATGGGGTAAAAAGACAAATAGAGAAGGGCAAACCGGGATTTTTCTCTCTCGGAAAATCCAACTGAATATTAAAAGCCTCGTTTCGTTTTCATTGTCTCTCATTATTATTAGGATGTATATTAAATTAACAAAGAACGATGGTAGTAAACTGTCGGAAACGCTTTGGGGAAGTGAAAATTTTAAGTCTAGTGAAATTTTAATATTGAGAATTTATTGGTTGATTTTGGAGAATAGCTCTTCTTTACGTCATAAATGAAAGGTGATAATTTTGTGCCTAGTTCTATTTCTTTCTACACATGTTAACATTGATTGCATGCTTCTTAAATTATACGACTGGAACGTTCTACCGAATAAAAAGTATCATACAGGGTTTTTGGTATATGACGGTAATCCGTTAAGGGGACGTAGGTGAGATCATTTGCAACCAAATGACCCTCTATGACCCCTGTGCAAATGTCAACTATATTCGAGTAATTTGAAATTTCATTTTTTTTTTTGAAGATATTTGCGGTATACAAGTTTGAAAATTTATAAAAAGAAAAAATGCATGAAATATTTTTTGATTACTTCTATCTGCTTGCTTTCACTTTAAAACATAGTAATCGATCATAAAATGACAATTATCTTCAAAAGTTTTTAAATAAATAAATCAGAGCTACAAATTATTACGATTTTCATAATTTTGAGCACATTTCTTGACTCAAATGGTCGATTTCTTTTAATCCGTCATTGAGGTGTAAAACAATAACGAGCAGACAGACAGACAAAGTTATTTTTGAATTTTTAGCATGGAATAGTACGGATTAAGTACATAAAAAACGACCCGTTAACTTAAGACAATCCTTTACTCATCTACACAAATAAAGCTTCAGCAATTTCCAGCCACAAGTCTTAACTAAAGCGCCAAGTATTAATGAATTACCTCTTAAAGCTAGTGGGACGTAAGTAATACGTTTACGATGTACTTATGTCTAAAATTAAGTCTTCTTCATCTCCCAGGGGTAACCTGGCTTAGCGCCAACCGCAACATTCATGTTAAGTACTTATTCTTATTTTGTTGGCAACACTGTTTACGTGGTAGTCAGTGACTAGTAGTGTAGCTACTACACAAATATGATAATAGATCATTTGTAATAAAAATACTCCCGATTCCTAACTAAGACAATCGGCCGCGTGAAGACGCATTCGTGGCGTTCAAATGTCACTCATTTGAAACTCGAAAAGGCATCTTTGTCGGCGTGACGACGCATAAGGATCTGCGTAATGATCGCATTGGTTAGGACGCAGCCGAGGGTGGAATGTCAGTGGCTAACGCCCTCGCTCTGGGATACACCGATTAACGTTAAATAGCAAAATCCTAGAAGTGGGTCTGAGATGAAGTAAATTCAATTAGAAAGTAAATCAGTGAAATTATAATTAAGAAATCAGTAGTAATTGCGCTCTATTAGACTCATACACTCAACATTTAATGGCTTCGTTTCCGTGTAGCATCATTTATTAATTACCTAGCATCAAAAGCCCGAAAACATTCTGTTATTATATTTTTAGAGTCAGGCAACAAAGTATCTGTGTTTTTGGCCGTATCGAAGACTTACTATGTCTGTACATCCGCGAAAAATCATCCAAAACCCAAGTCTAAAATGAAAGGAAACCGTAAAATTACAGTTTGGTTACGCAAAGTTAACTTGAGCCCTTTAAATTTGATATTGTAGCCACAATTAAAACAACACAACTCGAATAACACTGGCATAAAACGAAGGAGCGTTTGATACAGGCAAGTCACTTGTATAAAACTTTATCCAATAAATATCGTTCCAAATAAATTCTGATATAGTTCAACTCCCCCGGAAAAAAAGTAATATTTGTTCTTTGAAGACTGATTTCTCAGAAATTGTCCAAAACCTAATCTAATAAACGATCTATTTGAAATGTGAGCTTTGGCAATAAAAAAGTGATGTTTTTTATTATCATATGATTTCATCTCTTTGCAAAAGATTGTTTCATTTTTATCTTCGGCCAACCAGCAGTACTGATTTGTATAGAAATGCGATAGAGCGAGAATAAAGACGTCAATCGCCGCATCTGTTGAGTCAAGCCTTCAGACCGCAAACCGCTTTGAACTTAGTATTGCCCTATTTTAACACCACAGCCTCATTTTAACTTCATTTCTTGTAATCTATGCCAAATAATGTCCCTTGTTCTAATTTTAAATTAACGACGATTTTTCAAATTCAAATTGAGAATTCACCATTCTTTTTTTAGCACGTTTTTATTACCTTCAAAAATCTTAATAACCCACTTTCCGATTGAGCTGATTTTTTGCTTACATGTTTAGTTTGGATGACATTGCGTGATTAGTTGAATGACGTCATTCTAAATCCAATATGGCGGACTAGTTATTTTTTATTCATTCGGGTATCATAAGTTTGGTTTGCTAGGAAGAATACGAGAAATTTAAATGAGGTTTTTAGTATAGTATTTTATTATTGCATTGTTTGCATTGGTTCAGTTGTCAACTGAACTCGAAACTAAACGGTCCACAGAGTCGAAATTACCGAATTTGTTAAGCATATAATATATCACTCCCATTTATAATTAGCTGGACTCGGCGGGGCAATTAATTCGGTACAGGTGTACGTTCATCCCCGCAAGTGGAGGGATGATGTAACCGTCTTGATTGACGGCGATGACTTAAAAACTGGTTTGTAACCCTAATTGGTTAACAGAATTGTGGGAAAGAACGATTGATGGCTATGGTATTCACGGAGTAACAGAAATACAAACGGTAAATGGAATTACTTCGAAATAATAACTTAACACTTTAATAATGAGAATAAATTAGCTGTATCTCAAAACTGTATCAGGATTTTGGTAGTCTATGTAAAAGTTATTTCAAGATATTTTCACCCCCTAATGTTCCGACTCCACTAAAAGTGTATGAATAGATAATCATAAAAGATAACCAAGAAAATAGCCCGAAGGTTTTTAGGAGGAGCAGTAAAAATAAACGAAGAACGAAATAATAAATATTATAATTTTTACAGCCCCGCAGATCCGACGTTATACATAAATAATACTGACAACACCACTAGTGCAATAAAACGTGAAATATAATTAAAAAGTACATGTCAAGTCAATGGTCGTTCCATATCGGCTTTGAATATCTTAATGGCGTGTGCAGTCAAGCCTTGTTTGCTTCGTCCATACGCCAGCACGCTTATTATGAATACCGTATTATCCGACTAAATGGGATTGTCGTGCCGCCCGAGCGGTCCGCATCGGGTTATCAAGCTACGTAACACGGACGGTTAATACGTTTCGTGCTTGAAACGTTGCATTATTGAAGGCAATCATGAGTGACGGCCAGGTGCCTGTTTACTTCGATTTGCTGATCAATTATTGCAGTTGGATCTATAGTCAATCTTCCTCGCTGCTAACTTTTCGAAATGCATCGTCGTTTTATTTTTAAAAGGCTTACGTTCGATATTTTCTCAGTTTTTTCCGCCTTCCACATGATTGCGCAGACAATCATTGCATACGTTTTTTTCCTTTTTATCCTCACAGCTAGACTGTTACCCTCGTAAATGTACTGGGAGTTATAAAAGTGGTATCTCATCAATATATTATGTGTTTATATCGCATTTTATATGTAAATATGAATAATAGAGAGCGTATGTGTCTATCAAAGCTGTGAAAGATTGAACGAAATACCGACTGAATTCATTTTTCTTTATTATTTTGTATTTGATCACATAATCCATCAACTAAATGAATTCTATATTTACCAATTTATATTTACAAACCAGTAAGTATCTAAACATAACTCTGAGTCCTCATGGGACGTTTTACCTGTTCGTAAAAAACCAATCTACTGAGGTATATAAACCAAGAGATAACGCTTCTCCAAGTTTCAACCGTGAACGATACAGGTTGGAACCTAATTAAGATTTGGACGGAACCCATTCATACACTTATTACAACAGATGGTAATCAGAACTGGAGCAAGTCTTCCTTTTGTCCGGCGAATCCCTAAAAACGGACAATGATGAATGGGCTTATATCTATCTTTGAATCAGCCTGTATATTTGGAATGGAGGTAGGATACATGTTTTCTTCTTCGTGCGTTTTGAGGTGAAAGAAAATCAATACGAGAAATAAGATTACTTAAGATTATTCCTCCACTACTTTAGCTTGGGCGCAAGGGAAATATATTCACAAAATACAGAGAAAATATCAAATTTAGTTGTGGTATTTGGTTTTTGATGCTTGTAAAAACGCAATTAAAAAAAAAAACTACATCTGAAAAATATCTCCCAACATTTCCAACCAATTCAAATTTAAAAAATCCAAACCAATTAATAGACTTCACAAAGAAGGAAGTTAGTTCTCGATAGGAAGCGATTTCAAAGTTTGACTTTGAAAAAAAAAAAACTATAATATTGGTTTCTTATAATGATTCGTAGTTTCTGGACCAACGAGGCGTTTGGAGTCAGTCGTGCCGTTCGAATAGCTAGCGTTTAATTGAAGATTCAATTCTGAAAGCAAACTTCTTGGTTGCTGTTCGACTAGCTTGTGGTTACGGCACCTCTATAGTAGCCATGGAATAGAATCTGCATTCGAATAATTGGGGCTGAAATTATGCGAACTGATTGAATATTATGTCCAAATTTCTTGGTTAGATGGATATTTTGAATTTGATAGTGAGATTGAATTGTAAGGTTCGTGTATATTTCCACGGTATAACAGATGTATGAACGAACCACCAATTACACACCGAGTTGCATCCGTGCCTCAGAAAATATTAAGCCGTTGTCATTAGAAGATCTTTGAAAGTCGTTACAGGTAGTCAGTGGACCGAAAGTCTGACAACCAGTCTTACCAAGGGGTATCGTATTACCTAGTACTAACTGGGTTGTGGAGTTCAGATAGGCAGTCGCTCCATGTAAAATACTGGTATTCAGCTGCATCTGGTTAGCTAGAAACCGACCCCAACATAATGGGGAAAAGGCTAGGAAGATGATAAAAAAAAATCAAACTATTTCCAAACACTTTTTTTCTTTTTTTTAAACTTTCACGGTTTATAACTAAACTTATACTGTCACTTACGGGATATCTTCCGTGTTCAATCACGGAAGATATCCCGTAAGTGACAGTATAAGTTTATTTATTTCCACATGCATTCATAAAAATATTACATAAAAAATAACGCTCAATCTTTTTGAGGCAAGATTATGAAATAAGTTTTTCATTTTTAAATCGATTTCCACAAGCCTTTTAGACAGTAGTGGACAGCAGAAAGTCACAACTAAAGCATGCAAATTATTCAGTAATTTTTGTGTATCATAGTGAACTTTTAACTTTATTTATTTTATCACCACATTCAACAATTTACAACAACAAAAGACACGATGAGCCAGCGCTAACCCTGAGACAGCCGCGTCACCGTGACAAGCTCTCAAATTGTTTGCCAGATAGCTGATATCGCGTAGTCTGACGAACTAAGTGCCTCTTATTCACTCACTCACTTAATGGTGCTTAAGTCACATGCAGCTGTCACTTCTCAAACACAAAAAAGTGTATATTATTTTGGTGGAGTCAAAAGGATTTTAAGACTAAAGATTTGAAAGGAGTATCAAAGTCTAGTAATAGTCATACGGTACTAGGTACACATGAGCCTGTATCTGGGGTCATAAAATAGTAATGTTGATGAAAGAGTACCTCCAGATTTATTATACTACAACAACTCATGATTAAGTAATCACCATTAATAATGATGTAAACAATAGGATTTTTCCTTCAGACAAATTCTAAATCTACTACACATATTGATTTTGGTTTAGAACAAAGATTACGATCGTTCGAACTAAAAAATGTAACACATTTAGGCTCCTACTTACACCAGCAATAACTTAATGCAATGAACGGATAGTTACACATAGCATACAATTAAAACAAAAGTTCATTTCTGTTCAATTTGAAATGGCCAGAGACAAAACAATAATTTTATAGCTTTTAGAGCTTACGTCATATAGTGATTTCAGAAAACATATAAGTCCACAACAACAGTGAAGAGACATCACATAATTTGTATAAACGTGTTCCCCCTGAAGGTTGATACGCAATAATCTGACGAAGTAAGTGCCCACTCGGTTCCTAATGGCTCGATTTACCGTATTGTTGTACAAATCTTTGTGACTCCACATAAGTACTACTTAAGTACGAGAGTGATGAACTGATGACTATGAGAGTTCCTTTGTAAGGGAAGTTTAATAAAACCAGTGCCAGCTAGGTATATTTTCGCTTCATGTCATGAAATATTTTGTTCTTAAAAAAAAAGTAAAGTAAAAGATAGTTGTCTTACCTAGTAAAAACTTCTTACATCAGCAAAAATAGTAACAGCCGTAAATTAAATTTAAATGACACAAATTTGAATAATATTATTTATTTAAACTTCATGTACAATAGTGATACATAGGCAGACTTAATGCCACGAGGCATTCTCAACCAGTCAACCTTTGGGTAAAAAATATTAATTTTAAACCTATGTAATTTTATAATTTAATGAATGTGGGAGTAACTGAAGATATTTAAATCTAGATAACTTTTAACAGTACCTAAAAATAAACTTGATACCAAGGAATTTTGAAGAGTGACGTGTCACCAACGCCCAAATATTTGAAAGCAACCCCACTCAACCTTCTGGTTTCATAAGTAGGCTCAGTTACCTACTTTACACCTTATGTTGTCAAAATTCCGCTTAAAAGCCAGCAAATTGATACACCTTTATTAAATGATACACACCAACTATTCCACTTCACTTAGTGACGTGGAAAACTACTTTTTGCAGTCTTCGATTACACGTGAGAGCTTTCTAGCACATTCCATTGAGTATGAAGATTCAATTGTTTATAGCACCTCGGTTCCTGGTCGAATGCCGTGACGAACTCGATTTGCATAGGAAACTGAGCTTAAACATTGGTTGGCATACGCCCCCTGCTAAATTATGTTTTCCTGGTACAGACAAAGACGTATGCATTCGTTGCGGTGGGGTTGAGGCTAATCATTTTCTTGTTTCTATTGTGTTGGGTGTATTGGTTTTCGAGCAAAATGTATCTTTGTTATGTGTGTGCTCAAAATTACTGTAATATTGCGATTTTATTTAAGATTTTTATTACAGGGTCTTGTCATCTTCAGCCTAGTGAGACGCTCATTAAGTAGAGGCTTTGCTCATAACACTTTATTTTGGGTGCCAACAGAATACTTAACTTTTTTTTTACACCCGGGTGAATGACGGGCAGATGCATTTTTAGCCTATGCTAATCATCAGCATCTTCATGCCCTTGTCCCAAGTTACTTGGGGTTAGTGCAAGAAGTTTTCTTCTTACATTCTTCCCTGTCAACCGTGACGCTAGGTTCCTTTTTTCTCTCCTGCTCGTCGAGCACAACAAATTGCACCCTCCAGGACTTGAATGAGGCAAACGACAGTGCTGTCCTGGTTGCTACGTACTGGTCGGATAAAACCTAAGTCATCGATTCGAGAAAAAGAAGAAGGTACCTTTTCTTTCATTTCATTCCTCACACGAGACGTCCATCTTTTCTTGTAATTTTCTGCTTATGCTATTAACATCAAATTTTCTCAAGGTATTTATGGTATTTCCAATCGGTTAATTGAAGTCTCGCGACCAATGGGGTAAGGCAAGCCTTCAAGATAAACTAGTATCAGAAATCAAGTTCTCCGATACTCCTCGCTACTTCTCAAGTCCTGGTACTCAGTAAGCACGTGACCTATCACAATTTGGCCGGCGAAGCAATCGACGCTAGGCTCGTAACTCACTGGCGAGTCCCATTCCTCGCGGCATCTAATAAAACTTAGATTTCCTCGCTCTGTGTAAATGTGGGAATTGTAACGTCTACGATTCTATTATTGAGATCTTTTCTGGATCGATTCTGTCTAAATGGAAATAAAGACTATATTTTACTCTCGATTGGTCAAATTTTAAGCAGTGCATAAGAAGCAGACATAATAAGCACTACAAGGCAATGAGAAAAGCGGTGGAGGAGATTTTCACTTTATACAAGACTAGCACTTAGTCCGCGACTTCGTCCGAAAAAAATGTGATAGCTCGGCTTTTAGAATTGGATCATCAGTTCCAGAGATTACCAACTGACTTACAAACTGACAAACAAATTGTACCTGTTTATAATATTATATGTATACAGGGTGTTAACAGACCCTTCTCATAGCCGTCAACCAAGCATTCTGCACATCAAACTAGGTAATTTTACGCAAAAAATTATTGCTGGAATAGACTTTTTTTTGGGGTAAAAAATCACGTTTTACGGAAGGACTCGATGGAAAGCATTGTGCTGATGGATGGATTGAGTAGTACGGGGGTCGTGCAGGTGTTTAAAGTAAAAATTACATTAAAAACATGTATTTAAAAAAAAAAACTTGTGAATAAGTTGGAACTTTGACCCCCAATAACTCCATAACTAGAAAGTTCCCAGGTATGGTCTAGAACAAAAAATGATCGCAAAGACGGAGAGAACAAGGGCCTTTCGGCTATGTTAAGGGTTTATTTACACCCTTTAGATGATTTATTTTGTTTTATCATAAAAATCGGTTTCTCCTTAGGTCTTTTTCGTTCCTCCAGAATTCAGTTCTGATGCTGGTCTGGTTGATCGATGACGAGAATGTACAGATACATTCTACCACTCAGACCAGGGCAGCATTATGTGATAACCGCAAGGACTTTGTCATCAAACTAGCGCCATTTAGTACCCACTACCGACATTAGCTAAGTACATGGAGTAGTAGGAAAATGAAGTGATAATCTTTTACATCAAAACAAAATCTTGTTCCAAAGCGAATTGCTTTATGAATGCACCTTCTAGTTGCCAACTAAGTAGTCATGAATGACAACAGGATGGTTTATAAACACACATTATATTTTTTTTAATATGATAAAAAATTGTAATCACGCATGTAATCCCCGAAGGTTTAGGCAGAGGTGTAACTAATAGTAAACCCACATTTGGCCAGTTATGTTTAAGTCCCATGTAACTGGAGACGATGACTTCTTGCCATCAACCGGGCACAAATCCAGAATCCGTTGCTGTTATTGAGAAATTCCTGATGTCAAAAACCCAATAACACTTTTCTCGACCCGGGAATCGAACCCAGGAACTCACGACCAAATAGGCAGACAATTATTTATATTTACTTCTATCTATATTTGATCTCAGCGTAATATTCCTAGGAACAAAGCCAGTTGTTACGCACGAACTTCTTCAAACATTTCCACTTAAATACAATTGGAAGTAAACACAATTAGATTCCGTCTCCATCACGATTGACAGAAATAGCTGTCGTAATTATTTTTCACGCTTATTGTGTTTAGTGATCCGTATGAGCGGGTCTTTAATAGATGAGTATTTTCTTTAAGATTCCAATAAGCTAATAAATGTTTTTGGTGCAGGAGTCACTAAGGACCAAAGAAAGTGAACACGACCAGCACACCTAACCGCGTTCAAGATCTGTGTGTCATATTTGCTATGTAATTTCGACAATGACAGCTCTGGAACCACGTTCAATTTTATTGTCGATATCCGCTCTTAGTAAGTTTTACGTCAATCATTCCAGAAATAAGGTTATAACTACAGCGTGCGCCGTAAACTAGCTATAACCGTTTCTAGAAACAAATACACACCTTAGCACTCCATCTATTTCCTACTCCACGCTCTAAAGCGTAATAAAAGCCGTCTGTACGTCGTCTGCGGGGAGCGGCGCAGGCGACCGCCGAAGCATTAATAAGTAATGCTCAGTAATGGAACGCTCGCCTCGCAGCGTCATATTATTCGGGAATAATGAACGGTGTATTACTATATAAAACGGTTTTATAATTGCTATACGTTCGGGAATGGAGGAACGGTTATAGTTTATTGATATTCGATTGTGATGGGCTTTTGTTTTAAGTTTCGGTGGTGCTTCGATTTTGTCACGGCTGTGCATTTGCACAAAACTTTATTTTGTAACTGTTTGCTGGTTCCATTGTAAGAATGGAGCAAGCAGTAACAAAATAAAGGTAACTGGGTTTTATATGCACATGTAGCGTGGAAGGGAAACCGACGCTAAATCGGTTACTTCATTACATCATTCTGAACGGGAGTTCAGAATGATGTAATGAAGTAATATAGAAACGTAACATAGAAATTTTATTCGTATATTAATAAAAAAAACAGTTTTTTCCTACAAAACTTCAAAACCTACATGGTCAAAATGTATGGAACAATTTTTTTTTTATTATATATTTTATTATATGTAATTAGTTTTGACGGCACGGTTGGCGCAGTGACTGAGCGATTGACTGCTGCGCTTCGTGTCGCGGGTTCGATTCCCGCACGGAACAAATATTTGTATGGCCTACAGGTTGTTGTTCCGGGTCTGGCTGTTTGTGTATGTGAGCTTAAATGTTTGTAAACGCACCCACGATACAGGAGAAATTCCTAGTGTGGGGCAACGTTTATTTTTAAAAAGAAAAGAAAAAGAAAGTTTTCTTTTTTAAATTACCGATCAAAAATGTCTATGTAGTTCAGAATGATGTACTGAATACGTGGTAACCGTTTTAGCGTCGGTCTCCCTTCCACTCTGTATACGGCACAGTTACATTTCCTATTGTTATAATTTTTGAAGGATGATCATGGTACTTTCTGCATATTGACTGATTCATAACTATAATAAAGCAGTTATTTCCCCAGAAATACATCGAACTATTGACACATTCATAGGCACCGCGATTGCTAAATAATTCCGTGAGTTGAATAGCTTCATTATAACAACACGGGTAATCCATAATGGATCGAGTCCATCGGTCCCTCCCAACTTCATAACTAAGTTCGGCTCCAATTAAATGCCGACTTACGTCCGTAACATCGAGCGTTTGTCACTGGAGAGGGCAGTCAAGTGGAATTTTAGAAGTTGAATAATAATCAAAAAGGAAAGACCGAAGAAACGATAAATAAAAAATGGTTCCGCCAGAAAGGGGGTGAATTCTAATAAGACGGTTGATTGAGCTGTGCCTATGGAACAAGAAGACATATTGAGCCAACATTATGATAGGCTCAAAAAACGACATTAAAACAAAGAAAAAGTATTTATTAGATTCGCAAAGAACAAAACAATAAAACGAAATTAAAAGAGAACAACAAAAATCAATAAAAATAAAAACATACGCTTAAAGAAATTGCTCCTGTACGGGGCCAAAATGCAGCATTGTGCTGAAGCATTTAAAAATGTCACAGCGCTGATATTCTGATAGGACCTAAGTGATGCCACGGTCAGCAACAACAAATTAAATTTAAAAAAATACATTGCACACCGAATAAAGAATGACGACACAGCTAGTAAATAATGTTAACGGAGATTAAAAGAATAAAAAATGTAACACTAGCAACCTACACGTAAGAACTCCAAGTCATCTCATCCGGCTAGACCTATAAACAATTTTTTTCTCCAATAGTACACAAACAACAGCATATAGTCACATAAGTACATAAAACCGCGTCTGTAATCCCGCGATGGGGGAGGTAATCCGGATCCCGTGTGTCAACGACGTTGTTCCGCCAAATACATACAACCAATACCAGTACATGTGACATTAAGATATGTGAGAGTTTAACAGCTATTTGGTATCAATGTGAAACCACCATGCTATTATTCATCATGCTTTAAAAAATGCTTGCACTGACTGGACAGGTCCACTCAAATCTGTGTGGTTTTTTCTTCAAAAGACCATCTCGGACACTTATCTGCATATAGTCCTCATATGACTTGACCAATGTCTGGACTTTAAAAGAGTTAGTGACCCTGAAGTTTGTTTTGTCTGTTTCTTCTCAGAGTAGGTACGAAACACCGCCCCATCTAGATTTAAAACGTAACAAGATGAGACGTGTTTTACAGAAATAGATATTATTTATGATGTATGATTAAAATCACTCTAAAGAGTCTTCTTTGTTAGCAGAATAGATTAATAAATTCACCAACTTATTGTAAGAAAGAAGCAAGCCACGCAACCTCGGAAAACCTGTTCGTCGAGCAGGCAGAAGAAGAAAACTCTAAGATCTTTTTTTGCAAAACAGTCAGCATTTTTTTTTGCTGAAATCTATTCGCGGTGGTCCTCACACATATTGCCATATTTTCAAAAATTTTGTGCTGGTGGGTCTAGAGACAAGTACTGGAATCCATGGCAAAAGCTTGTGTCGCGATTTACAACATGTCTTGTACAAAACAAGTTGGTAAAATTTTAACAAGAGAAAAAAGTTAATAGAGGTAGTAACCAAAAGACCTGAAAACTGAGCGAAAGTCAATGTGATGACCAAATCGTAAAGAAGCGAAAAAAATCGAAAGATAAACTCCATGGAAAAGAAGACGGTGGTCCTAATAAAGTAACTCAATAAAAGTAGAATATATTAATATTCGTACATCAGTGTACGGAGTGATATATCCAGGGCGTATCGTCGGTTTGTCTGCTACAAACTTTCGCCGAGCGATCCCCGCAATTCGTTTCTCGTCTATTCATCGCATTGATTTCATATCCGCCGCGAACTCTTGAAGATTGGGGCCACGAAGAACGCTTGCGATATGTGTTCATAATTAATATGAATCTTTTGAAATCTCATAGTGTTTTGTCGTAGTATGTAATATCAATCCCCAAGCAGAAGAATATCAATGGAATCTTGTAAACGTTTTGCAAGATTGTTCAAATGAAGTTAAACACTTTTTCTTCTTAAACCGAAAATATTCATTTCTAAGACAAGTTCGGAACGCTGAGTTTCAAATAAAAGTTTTACAGAGCAACGACTTCATGGATCTGAGAACACGTTTATACCTCAAGGTGTACTAAAGAACGGGAGCTTATTTCGTAATTTTTAAAACGTCAAAGAAGCTGTCAGTCCTGATTACATACCGCTGATGTCATGGCCTCGTTCTAAGGGGAGTGAGGAGTGTGGGTACTAACTCAATTACGGGCATCCGACGCCTGAGTACCAATTCAACGGCTTTTTCTCCCTTTGAAGCATCAAACAAATCTCATATTTATGGGGATATGAATTAATGGTGGGCTGGTCACTCCTTATAGCTTTGTAAGAGTTGGGAAGATTTTTTTGATGAAGTGAACAGGAAAGTATTATTTTGCACAGTGTGACTGGGTATTATTATTACTTCTCAGGGTTTTTTTAAAGGGAAGGAGTTCTGTTTGTATGTTTTGAAGAAGATTGTCCCGAAAACCGGTAGCTGGTTGCTTTGTTTTGGCAAAACATTCTCAAGCACCAGATTTTCTGCTGAATTTTGAGTTTTCGTGTACAAAACCTCGAGCAAGCAAAACAGTTCAAGTACGTGCACTTTCAGCACATTTTCACGAAACTCTTTCATCCTTACAACTCACATTTTCGCAAACAAAAACAACGTTATTTAATAACAGTTTACACAAACTAAGTACATCCTAAACAATAATTATTCGTGAAAATTGCGTGCTGCTAATTCAAGTCGATGGCGCAACGGGGTGGAATAACACTGCAACTCGGTTCAATACATTAGCGAGGGAGCAAGTTGCAATATTATTCTAATCGCGCAACAGGCGCTAGGTCCGGACCTATTATTTGGCGAACGATCGCCACAGATGAACTAAATATTTGGTTTTCGGGTCTGTGTGTTTGCTCGCACTTTAATCCTTGGTATTTGCGAACAGGCGTATGTGTGATGTCGGATCTATGGGCTTTGAAGGGATAAGTAGACTAATAATAGCGGGTATCTCGTTTGGCATATGTGTTTTTGGTTTTATAGATCGTGATATCTAGGTTAATTTTATAGGAGTTCGTGGCTGAATAATAACAGACGCTAGGGTCGATCTTCGGGTTATGCCGCGCATTAATAGGTTGGTTCGTGGATTGGTGACCGCTCATTACATACAGTTTCCTCCGTGTCTCGGAAAGCACGTTAAGCCGTTGGTCTCGGCTGTCATTTGTAGAGCTTTGACAGTCGTTACAGGTAGTCAGTGACCCGAAAGTCTGACAACCAGTCTTATCAAGAGGTATCGTACTACCCAGGACGAACTGGGTTGTGGAGGTCAGATAGGCAGTCGCTCCATGTAAAACACTGGTATTTAGTTGCATCAGGTTAGACTGGAACTGGGGGCCATAGTTGGAAAAAGGCGAGCCAGATAATGATATATGTAGGTTTATTTGTAGAATGTCAATATGGCCTTAATTGGTTATTTTAGCAAAAACAAAGAGAAATATTTTTTGATTAGGTAACTGAAACTACCCAGTTCGAATAACCTAATGAAAAAAAATTTTTCCTACGTCAGAAAAAAAATCTAAAAGATTCTTTTCTACTCCCACGTTTGCGAGAAGTTTCATATATCTTAAATGTTCTAAAAATAACGGAAATTTTAAGACAAAACATAAAAGGTGATAATGAGATTAAGAAAGATTCTTTTACCAATCTCTATTATTTTAAATCACAAAAGGATGTTACGTTATGAATCGAGAAAGACCAAATACATAAACGATGGATGGACTTTGTGAAGGATGATATGGCTAGAAAGGTAGAGACTGCTGAGCTGACGAGTAAGAAGACATGCAGCGCTGACCCCAAATGAATTGGGATCAGAGCAGGAGAATGATGATGACACAAGGATGTTACTACCTTTCACTAAAGACTTAAAGTGGTCCCCGAGGGTCGGAGGGAGGTGTCATGTTAAAATTGATGTTCATCCATCCCTGGACCGACCTGAGCAAGTGTAGTGTAACCATCGATCGACTCTTGCGTGTGGCTGTTGTTACACGAACCCCAAAACAAATTTTTCATTCTATCCTTAGGTACCTACTGGCTTCTTAAAATAACATTGCTGTTTCTCGATTCATAAAACTCTGTCCAACAGGCACTCTCAATCATTTCCTTAGAGACGTTAAAAACTCATTAAAAATATTATAAAAAATATGGTTCTCCCAAAAATGTTTGCACACTGGGCCAGATTAAATTCATAACTTTTTTGTTAAGCGAAAATTCCAAAGTGAAACACATACCTATACCTACTCATATAACGGACAAATTGGTCCACGTTTCAACTCACTGAATACGAAGACTACGAAGTAACCGATATTTGGGAATATACGATCTGTTTTTGTTTGATATCTCATTTCAAGCATTGTTTTAAATTAGCAAAGAAGCCATGCTATGCTATGACGACGAAACAGAAAACTCGACAGTCTAAAATATAAAAGAAATTGAAATCTTCCTACCACTAACCAATATTAGGAACTAGCTCTTGCCTGCGACTTCGCCCGCGATAACTATACCTCCCGGTCAAATTTCAAGTTTGTAGCACAAAAAATGAAGGACTTTCATACAAACTTGCGAGAGCCCTTAGACCTGCTTAATCCGGCCTTGTCGCAAAATCCGTTCTTAGAGGACGTCTACTAACTATAAACTACCTCTCTGCCAAATTTCATCTTTATACGTCAAGCGGTTTTCGATATTTCGCGATGAGTGAGTAAGTGACCTTTCACTTTTATATATTTAGATACACACAGGGTTTTTAGCCGTAAATACACTGTTAATATTCGTAATATTCGGCATGTAAGTGTACTATACTTACGTACAGACTATAACTATCACACGAGCTAACCCACTATTTTCCTTTTACTCCTTCATCATACAGGACGTTATAACTTTATGTTATAAAGCTAAAACTACTGAAAGTCAAATAACTGTCCAAACTGACCGCTACATACAAAACGCGAAACATTTACGTCTAATTATGGAACGCACGGCTTTGACGCAACAAACGTCAAACAGTCGCTCCATATTGAGGACCGCACACATTAGTTTTTGTGGGGCTACGACTCCACGAGTCCATGACGCCTCATATAAGCAGTACGTACACAGAAACTTCTGGCAACGGAATAGTTTATGAAGTAGAAATTCGATAGCGTTGAAATTCAACTCTGCAAATAGCAGTGAAGTTGTCGTTTTAACGTGTTGCTACTCTTACCTGGCGGACATACTGTCGTTGTGTGTGACTGACTAGATGGAGTTTGTAAATGTTGTGTTCAGGTCGAAGTATGGTGTGTAGTCGATTATAAGTGCAGTCCAGTAGCGAAGGGTCAATTTTTTTTAAGAGGTAAGCCGAAGTACAAATCTTTAATATGATTTTATTATTTGTCTATGGAATACTGATTGTGCTCGTTTTCAAAGGGAAGCCGGTAGGAATCGAGTTGTATGGAACCTTCACCACTGGTGCAGTCAGTGGTTTTATTTATTTGTATAACACTTTAAGCACTGAGTATAGAAGCGGACTTAATGCCATCGGCATTTTCTACCAGTCAACCTTTGGTTGATGCGTAGGAGACAACCGGAGGCAAACAGTGGTAAGCGTATTTCTTTTTTACCTCTTACGAAGACGAAGAGGGGAAGAGCGGCCAGGTAATACAGAAACTAACTGTATACAAAATGTAACGTGAAGTATGAAATAACATAAAAAGAAACTAATTAAAAAAAACTGGTTACTGTGATTGGTAAAACGATATATTCCTTTGGGTAGTAGTGCCCAAGACTCCGTAAAATTGAGACCATGAATATGTATAGTCACGAGCAACAATAGGTATACACTTTTCTAAATTTAAAAGCAATATTCGCGAGAAATAACGATTGTAACTTGGAGATAGGATCTTTTTCATAAAAATATGAGTTCCAGAATACTATGTTAGTAACAACATGGCATTTTAATCAGAACAGTAGGAGAAAAACACTTTTAAAATTTGTTTTTAATTTGTGTTTACATATTGGTGCTCGTGACTGTACATAGGTATTGCCAAGTTCACTGACGGTCTGCCACTTTTCACTCTTATGCTCTAAGTAATAAGGTTGAAAAGTGGTCGACCAACAGTGACAATAGTACGTCAAGATGTTTAAATACATCAACTACTGCTTATCTCTAGTCGTCTAGACGTAGATCAAATTGACGAAGAAAGAAACTTCCAAGAAAGTAAAAACAAACGCTAAACCGTTGTCCACAGCAAACAAAAATGCTGGACTTGCCAACCGGCCCAACAGTGAGTACAAAAGTGCGGGGAATTTTCACCAAGTGAACTTGAAAGCAAACACGAGACGTGTGTTCTTGTGTAGGGCAAAGTTTGCGTGAAAATATTTATAGTAACTGAATTTGATCCGGCGTGGGTTAAACTTAACTGCAAACAAGCTGTGAGGGGGATAACAGTCCTTTTAACAAGCGGTTATCGCATTATCCCTGTTTTCCAACGGATTATGGCTGTTCTCCAATATCGTATTAGGAAAAATTACTACGAAAAATATGGTTATGGGTATTTGAGGGTTATCACAACAATTTGTAAGGTTAAGTGCCAATACAATATAATAACCCAATCCATAAAACGTTGTCGTTACTTTCTTCACGACAATAGCAGAAGTGTATAAAAAAATATTCTTTATTGGAATTTATGAGACTCATTCTCGATTGAGGGACTGATATAATGACCAAAGAGTACAAATATCAGTTTAATACATCATTAACAAATCTAGGGTTATGACGTTATGACCGTCTTTTAAAGTAAAATTACAATCGAAATACAAAACTCAGTCATCAAATTCAAAATGCAATTCAAATCAACCACGAACTCGAAAAAAAACTCAATAACATCGAGCCACATGCCAAAAATTGTTTTACCAAAACATTCTGATCGGTCAAATTAGTTTCCAAAGTAAACCACAGCACGGACGGCCGGTTGCACAGTTTCCAACATTCCACCATACATCGGTTAGTAGTGCCAAAACACATCGACACATAAACGTGTATTTGGCAGGGTAAGTCACCCGGATGGGGTCGCCTCCTTAATCTAAGGTTAACCTCGAAATTAGCTAAACGATACCTTGGGGCATTGCCGCTTGGTACTGCTTTTTTGGAGAGACTGTTTATTTTGGTAGCGTTGGGTTTCTTTTAGAAATGTGGAGGAAATGCGCGAAATAATTGTACAGAGATTTGGGGAAGCTCGTTCGCTTATTTACAGGTATTTTTCATGCGCTGTTTACGAGACTTCAAGAAACTAATAACAACTGTTAAATTAAATTTAGATACTGGCTAATTATAGTAATTAACTTACAAACTACATCATTTCTTGTATATACATATAGCCCTCATTTAAGACATGCAAAGTTCGGCTTATTCGTGTAAGCTAAGCCTAAGCAATTTCGGACAAGATCCCTTTGTACTAAGTTCGATTGGAACATACCCAGAAATTAGGATACAGCGTTGTGGGATGCTCATAATGTAGTTAGGACCTACCCTACAGATATTTGGATGCCACCCAAACTATTACTTTGTTTAATTTATATAGTTCACAGGTTTCAGGAATCAATTTTAAGCTTCTTGAATAACTCGAGTTCTTCCAAATCGCGAGGCGTAACGAGAACAGCATTGGTAATTCTACTTCTAAAGGCAAATTAGAATCGTCAGAACAATGAATGAGAATCCATAGAAGTTCCAAGGCTCCTTAGATCCTACTTTAGATCTTTGATAAGATATTAACTCTCAAGACGATTAAATCCAGTTCTTTCTTTAAACAATATAATGTAAAGTAGAAACATAAACGTCTTTGCGTCACAAAAAACCTTTAAACTTCAAATTTTCTTTTGAAAGGAGAAAGCTAACAGGATGTCGTGAAAGCAATTATGGTAAACTTTTCACAAAGGTGCAATGCAGTCATAAAAGCATTGTGCTCCTTAGAATTCAACGCAAAAAAAAACCCGTCATTACCAACAAAAACAACTTGTGCAAAGCGAGAGAAGTTGGGGCGAGTCTGCGAATTCGATTTACATATGAAAACGTTCGCGAGCGGCCCGCTAGAGGACGCTCTCTTAAAAATATCACACCCTGTAACACGATCTTATTTAAAAGTCACACCCGGTGCGATTTTATAAAGGAATAAAAGCTACGTGTGAAACTTTTCACGCCCAACTCCTTTTGGGGCGATGAAAAACTGTAATGTATACTTTAATACTCTCTTTTGTCTCCGAATACGTGGTTTTTGAATGTCTGTATTTTGAAATATTTTCCTTTTTTAAGACCCGCGTCTAGTCTGTTTCATTAAGATTTATGAAGTTGGCTAGACAAGCGTTTGTTCGTTTTTTATTTGTATTTTTATGCACGGGTTGCGTTTAATTCTGTTGTGATCTGATAAAAGTTAAATCATGTTGTTATTACGGCTCGTTTAACAGTCTGGTAGAATAAATTAAAAAGCCTTTTAACTTAGTAGACGATGTCGCATTAGTCGAAGATTCAATATCACAATTTACAGTACTATGCGACAAATTTCTGCCGAATATTGGTCTTTCCCACTTCGTATTTTTAACCAGTCCATTCTAGCCTTTAATTCGAATCAATTCAACCTAACTGCGAAAAAAATCCCCTAACAAAATATTCCCCTTAGTTTATTAAGCAGCCCTCTATCAGGGGCGTCGGATATCTTTTCACCTCGACATTAAGGCGATGAGCAGGTGCTTAAGTTGTCATTTCGCGCGTCACGGAACGTTCCGTGTAATCCACATAATGCTTGCGCTCCTACCGATGGTTCTCGATAAGGGAAATAAAAGTACAAACGTCTTGTCTTTGAGTGCACTGGATGGACGGCAAAAATGAATGGTAAAAATTTAAAAAGTTAGATTAACTGGTTTGACATACCCGTAGATAAAAAACCAGATTTACATATTTATTGTATTTGAACTTAGATCTCTTTTAAGAACAAATTCCCCGCAGAATAGGAATAAAAAAATACACATTTAAAACTTGCTTCAAATAGGATTTTAATACCTGAAAACCAGCCAATTGCCTAAATTGTCCAATGAAGGAAAACTTCATCAATGAAACTGTAAACCGCGTTTACAAATATAACTCTGGCAACTCTTAAACGCAGTGTGCTAAGCTAGACTTTAGTTTTTTTGGTGTCTGCTCTAAGACTCATTCTCGAAAAAACATCACTTTTAAGACCAGAAAAATGAAAAATGCTGCGAACAACGAGTAGGAGCCAGTACAATAGTGTAGTTAGTACAAGGTGCAGACGAAAATGGAAAATTACTCCCAGTACTTAACTCTAAAGAGTGAGGGAGAAGGAAGATTTTAAAACATTGAGTTTTATGATGCTCGTCCGGCAATATAAGTATTTAGATTGCGTTTTGTGCAACTATGGAAGTAAGCTGTGATTATTTTAGTGGAATTCTCATCTCGGGAACTTGAAATAACTTAAAATTTAAATATTTTGGACAGAAGTTTATTTAGGACTTGAACTTGCTTATTTACCTTTATGAGGTTATTATCTTTACGGTTTTAGCTGCAGTTAGGTATTATAAAACAAGCTTTCTGAAGCAAAATAACTACGCAGTGTGTTGTTTAAAACAAACTAATGAATAAGTATCCAGTTTATGATGATAAAAACAGGGGATAAGCTCTATTGAGTAGAAAATCTAAACATTTAAAAGTTTAAACTGCGCACAAAGAGAACAATTCAAATGTAAAAAAAAAACACAAAAGTTCAAACTACCCACCCCTCTCGATTTTTCCGACTACCCTTTTAAATTACCAACTAATACTTTTACTTTTTTTTCTATTCCCGTCTCAGCAAGACACGATAGCAAATAGAGTGCAGCGCGATCACAAAATTACCCGTCAATCCGAAACCCGGCCGCGCGAACCGTCGGCCTCGTCGCTCCGGGCCGGTTACAACCGGATCGAGACGGATAGAACCGGATCGGGGCGGATAAAACACGTTGTTTAATACAACCGGGGTAAAATTGTATTTTTATGGGAATGGTACTCTCTGCGTAACATTTTAATATAACTGCCGGGTGCAGCTAGATTCAAAAAGTTAGGTATGTTGTCGGCATTTTTCGCAAATGCAGGATTGGTCCTTGATCCTTTGTTCAAGTGCAGGATTGGTCCTTCGTTCTGGTCATGCTAAGAGAAGGCTTATGTCCAGCAGTCACAGCTTTCGGTTGGAGAAATTATATTTTTTAGTAAATTAGTAAATAATGGTCCACAGGATAAGAAACTAGTACATGACTCCGAAGACACAAGAAATCCAATCTGTCTGTTACCTTTTCACGCCTTAACGGGAGAGCAGAGTTCGAGAAAATTCGGCTCTCAGAAATGGAATACTTTCCATTCCTATCGAAAACGTACTACAGTACGTTCCTGAGATAATTTCCGACCTACACACTTGCGAAGCCACGGGCAAGAGCTAGCGACATCATAATACAGTATAATTTCAAACAGAATCTGTTTTTGAAAGGACAATTGTTTTACAATCACATTGTGCGACATCCGATACTGTGCCGAGGCCGACGTTTACATTGTTTGTGGCTTCATTAATAAAATATTAATTACTTTCGGTGATTATTAGCGGAACATTATTAGGTGAATGAAGTGAGCGTTTTGTTGAATCATGTACTGAATTCATAGTACGATAGTGAGGAGTCGATGATCACACCGTGTATTTTAAACCCCTCAGCTTGATGGACCAACACCATTGAAAAAGTGGCTGGGTGCGGAAGACGGAGGGTGTTGTAGCGTAACTTGGAGAAGCCTGTGTCGAGCATTGGATTGCGAAACGCTAAGTTTATTTATAACTAGTTGTGCCATTGCGTTGCAATGCCTTTTTTTTCGGATTATTAAAAAAAATCCTTCGCTGGGCAAAATTTCATTAAAACCGGTTCAGTTGTTTAGGAGTCTATAGGGTACGAACGAACAGACATTGATTTTAATATGTAGGTAGGTATAGATGATCCATAAGAAGAAAAAAAACCTGACAGTTAGGTTCATAAATAAGTAGACCCAGCAAGAAAAAAATAAGTGGTTTATTTTAAAGACTGCCTCCGAAAGCCTCCTTATTTACCCATCAAGTCTCTCACTTATCAACCATAATTTAACACTAAACCATAGACGTGGTGAAACCTCCAGAAACAATGGAAGCTCTGAATCAAACTCCTATACAGTACAGAGAACAGGTTTATACAATATGCAGAGGCTAAAATACTGACTCCGCTCCAAAACTTGGGTTGCCCAGAATAGCGAAATCTGGTCGATGCGGCCAGACTATTTTGGTGGCTCTTCAGCTGAGATTGTTAAGCGTTGCTGTTTCAGCTTTATACGGTTTTAAGAACTGAATATAGGACAGGTTTTGGACGGTAATACCATACCGTTTAATTTTTGGAAGTGAATTTAAAAAGATCTTTTAAAAAATTAAATTAATTAAAAAAATAAATAAATAGGAAACAGCTGTTTTTTTTTTGCTCTGAATGATGTACTGAATACGTGGTAACCGTTTTCGCGTCGGTGGCTCATCCACCCCGTGCACACAATATTTTTGTAAAATGTTTTTATGGGAAAATTCTAGAATTCTTCGTAATGCTCACTTAGATCTTTGTTCTTTTGGCCTTAACGTCGTCGTATCACAAAAGCCTACTTCAATTCTGCCTACACATGAAACGTCATTTACACTTTGGGACGTAACATCAACCACCACAATGTAGTGATATATGTGAACACTTAGTTTCGCATTTCACCGCCTAGCTTGGCTATCCTATAATCCATGATGCACATAGATCAATAAACTGTGCAACGTGTGCATCTACAGTGCTAGTGACGCACGGTCCGATTCAATACTTTACAGTTTCGATACAATATGATGCGTTTCTCCGATATTTTAGATCTAAACAATGCATGGATCAATATAAAAGTACCTGAATCTGAATTAATCTTACCTTACCATAAATTGCATGTTCAGTCAATTTGATTACTAGTTAAAACACTTGGAAGAGATGTGGGACTGTCTTACGTAATTGTTGTTGTGTTGTTGTTTTGTTTTCGTTCAAAAAGTGCTGATTTTTAGTATAATTTTGATTTTGTAACATCATGCCACCATGTATCATTAACACTAGAAACGGGATATTTACCATGTTTACTGATTGTTTTAGTGTTAATGGTAATATTAGTGAACATGATAGTTTAAAAACTTATATCATGTTTGTTTATTTAAATTGACAATACACACGTAGTCACGGAGGCGTGAGTTGACAAATACGGCATTTAGAACTTGAGCAGTTATTTTTTAAATTTCTGAAGTTTCTATCGGTGCATGGAGTACAAAATAATTCCTGGATTTGTGCTTAGTCTCTTGGAGTGAATAATACGATACGATACTTTAAATCGATACAACGCAAGTATCGTGCATCCCATACATAGAACGATATGATACGTAGTACCTACCTAAACACAGAATGCATCAATTACACGAAGCTCGTTGTGTTTCCTGACAGGCACGCACATTGGCTTGCAGTGAAGACTTAAGAAATTATGACGTCATTGCTTGTAGTGACGTGATGTACACTGAGTCATGATTTAGGAAAGGATTTGGTGCTAACTCGTCGCTTGGTTTAGATTTTCTTCGTATGGCCCTTATTTCGTTCTTCAAAGTTTGAAGTAAAGTGCGTAAGTAAAGTTTTGGAGGCTTGTTTAGTTTTTGGTAGGATAATAAAAGACAAGTTTGGAAAACCGATCTTAGGGTGGATGGAATCGGTTTCTGGAGCTGAATACTTGAAAAAAATCGAGACATTGAACATTCTCATGATGTAAGTGAAATATTACGAAATTACTGAAATTAAATCGATACATCTATGATTCGATAGAGTTCATTCGTCGCCTGATACCCTAGCTCCCACGTAGTTTTTTTTACATGAATATCCGATCATTGACTGCATCGATAGTCCTGGGTTCGATTCACTGGTCGGGCAAATTGTTATTGGGTTTTTTCATCAGGAATTTCTCAGTAGCAGCCACAGAATCTGGATTTATGCCAGGTTGATGGCAATATGCTCGCCCCCTATTACATGGGACATAACTGGCGAAATGTGGGTGTACTATTGGATACACCTCTACCTAACCTTTCGGGGATTACAGCCGTGATGTTATGTTATATAATATCCCATCAATTAATCAATCAGCCATTAAAAACACAATTAACACATAATGAATCTCTATAAATTGATGCGTAAAAGTATATAAAGCCCGGCCCACACAATGTGCGTTAATCTGCTGACAACAATGTGGTGTGTGGTCACCGTCGCGTCAGTGGCGACGAGGCCGGAATATTTCAATTACGACCACGCTCAGTGTTGCACTGACCACGGAATGGGATGGTCGCGTGAAGAGTTTGCAATTACTGCTCTAAGAGACGGTTGGTTGTAAAATAACTTTATGGGTTACAAAAAACGACGTCGCAAATTTAAAAATAAAATATGTAAATTATTTCTTTTAAGAATTTTGGCGGTTAGGCAGAGGTGTACCTAATAGTACACCCAAATTTCGCTAGTTATATTTACGCCCTATATATAGTAGGGAGGGACCCTATTGCCATCAACCCGCCACAAATTCGAAGTCAGTGGCTGCTGCTGAGAAATATCTGATGGAAAAACCAAAAACACTTTGCCCGACTTGGAAATCGAATCCAGGACTTCACGCTCATCAGACACACTTGCAACCACGACCCACACGAGGCAGATGCAACGAGAATTTCTAAGAATTTTTTATAGGCGACGAGACGTTAGCAGCTACGCTTTACAGCCTAGCTCATCGGCGTAATGTTGCCTGCCTGTCGGTCTTCTACAGACTGTACTTCGGAGAGTGTGCGAGGAGCTCCACGACCTGATCCCACCATCACCTTTTTACCACCGGACTAGCAGACGCACTGCGGCATACCATCCACACTTGGTTGATATCCCGCCGACTCGTACTCAGCGCTTCTTATCCACGTTTATAATGCGCACAGCCAAAGTGTGGAACTCTCTGCCGTGTTCCCTCCCACATTCAACACGTCAGCCTTCAAAGCAAGAGTGAACAGGCATCTTCTGGACACGCTCGTCCCATCATAGACCTCATCTATCGCTTTCCATCAGGCGTGATCGAGGTCAAGAGCAGGCATATTGTTTTAATTAAAAAAAATAAAAATAATATTTAAATAAACCTTGTAAAAGAGTACGTAACCGTGACTACTGTTGAAACCTGTACATAAAAATATTTGTACGTATACATCTCAATTACGTATTTTATTAACAGAAGTTTCATCAAAAGATACTCAGGTATTCCTTGAAGCCGTATACAATTGTAACGAAGAACTAGCTATGAATGTAATCGACGAGAGCCATGGCAACCGATCCCACCAAAAGAAACCAGCTTACTTTCATAATTTAGAGGAAAAATATATGTTTATGGGTATTTTGCCTGAAATAAAACAAAATGTATTTCTTAAATAAAAAAATAAAAACATTTCATTATCAACGTAAAATACTCTTCCCCATCTTAATATTCACGTATTACGTCACTATGAAAAGGAATCCATAATTGGAGTCGTCAAGGCTTTTGAGCGCGTGGCCATTCTCGGAACTAAGGCAATTCTAATTGTCATACGACACCGCTCGTCCGCGCGGTCGGGCGGACTAGCGCATCTGACGTTGCATCAACTTGTATAAAATCCGTTGATGCCTATCACAAGTAAGTACACCGCCCGATCGCGCGGTCGAGCGACGCTCACAGCCTCTCCGCGCGATGCACCGCCAACACATTTGCTTCGACGCCTCCGCCCGACCACGCGGCCGAGCGGTGTCGTGTGAGAATCGCCTAACGCCGCCATTTTGTATTTTCAATACAATTTCCACATACATTTTCACCAATGTTTGCCAACAGCAACCTCATGGCAGAAGTCAATCAACCGCAAAAAGAAACATGACGCACTTTACATACACAGATATTTTTAACAATCGCATTTCGAATTTTAAATAGGCGATCCGAAAAAACAAAAGCATTCAAAAATTGGCCAGCAACACTCGATTGACCATAAACTAAAATCTTAATAGGTTATGAACTTATGATTCGGTATTCAAAAGTTCCCGCGCTAGCATTGCGTTCGATCGATGCGCCACAGTTATTTTGAGCGCATCCGAGCGCTGCAGCCGACGGGATCAGTGTCAGCCCTAATTGGGCTATACGCCGGCGACATTTTTGTTTCAGATCAATACAGCATCTAAATTCGTTATACTGGCTCGACTGTAATGTAATTTTGGAAGTAATGGTGTGTTTTTTTAGGGAATTTACGTATTGGACAAACTAATAGGTACATCACTGAGCACTAGACAGTAGCTACCATTGCTTAACAAATTGTGTAAAAATGTAACAGGTCTTAAAATTTTCGTCCAATTTTATTAGCTGAATTCGTGTGAAAGGTTCACATTTACTACAGTTTTCATACTTATTTTCTGTACAGCTGTCTATCCGCAATATTTCTTCCACAGATAGGTACACACAGGTAGGTTATCTGCCTATTTAAAGCTCATCCCGAAGTCTAAGTCAAATTATTACAGAATTAAATCTCGCCTTAACCATCAAAACATCTTAATTAAAGCGAATTATGTTTCATTTTATTGCACTCTTAAAAACTTTACAATTACGTCCATCGTAAAAACTAACAAAACAGTCTTTAAGCAATTGTCTATGGACTGGAACAAACTCCTTCGAAGTTTAAAAAGTAACTGCTACTTGCGTTAAAGAAAAGTACCTTTCTCTGAAGGCCAATAGACATTTGCATTTTGTCTTGTGTTAGTGCAAGCGGCATCTTGAATAGCATGAACATCAGGTATAGTAGATACCTATACCATACTGTTTATAAAGCAGGACTTTATGTACCTCTTTTAATAAAGTATATTAACATAAGTGATCAATTAATCACACTAGCTAAGATCAAAAGCGGGTGTTTATTCGGTCGGGGACCATCTTTCGTCACTCCTCTTATTTTTATTTTTCTTAAATAAAATAGAGATGCAAAAGAAATAGAAAGCGTTTATATAATTGTACCTAATTAACATTTTTTATGTTTTTATATTTTCAATCAACACATATTTTTGCATTTGGTTAGTACTCCTGCTGCTATAGAATTGTATTCCTGTAAGATAGAATATCTTTGACAAATGTTGTGAAAACGCATTTGTACTGAATACGAAATTTTGTTGCGGAATTTGGGACTCTTTTATTTGACAATGCATCCTATTTGGTATTTCAATATACTGCATACTGGGGTCCTTTTGTAAACCACTTTTATGATCATATGCAGAGCTACGAGTACTGAGCTTATAATTTAAATTCCACAGACAAGAACAGGTTTTCTTTAAAACAAAAGCAAAATGTAGACGTGATTAACGAAACTAAACGATTTTTTCACAAAATTAATGCAGAATCGGGGCTAAATATATAATTCTATAATTTCCACGAAAATGTTTGAAACGAAATACACTACTCTAATCCATAATTCCCAAATGGCATTCAAAATTTTCACATTAACAGTAGTCATTAATAATAAGAGGTGCCATTTTTCATTACGATTGAACTAAAAGGTCTCAACTCGCCACTCTGTTAGGTTTATTACAACAATATTTCATTGTAAACGTCCACAATCAGTTAATTAGTTGTGACCATAAATTCACGAAATAACATGCTAAGTACTTTGCTTTGTTTCAAATATTTCAATATATTAACCAAGGTTTTCGAATGCCCTTTGTCACAAGAGAATTAAATTATTCCAGCAGATATATTCTAGTACATTATTCACCTAGTATTTTGCTTTAAGTCTGGACATTAAAACCTGTTTTAATTATTCTGTAGTGTTGAATCCAACTGTAAAAGTTCTCATTTTGTCTCGACGTGGATTTTTAAAGCAAACAATGGCTAGGCTCAGAGACCGTGTAAGCTGTCTTTGTTGAACCTTGTATTATTTTAGTAAACTGGTTTCTCAAAAACCTTTTTCATTAAATTTATTTTATGTAACAAAAACCCACATTATATTAAATAAATCCGCTCAGTAGGGAGCCCCAATTTAAAATACATAAATATAAAAAGTTACTCATATTTCTGCCATTTATTCTGTCGTGGGCTAAACAATGCATTGTGTGAAGGCAAACTTTCTCGCCCCATCTCACATTATTGACTAAATGATCCGAAAACCAACTCCGAAAACTCACATAACTTTGTACACGGCTTCGATATGGATGCTTGTGAACTGGATATGACCAAGAATACCTACAGAAAAGCAATGAGCCCATTTCTGCATGCCAGCTTTATTTTACACGCGTTTCATTTTGTTTGGTGCTGAGCTCAACACACATTACTAGCTCAAAAACATAATGTTAGAGTAATAGAAGGCGAATAAAGGAAATCCTGTAATATAGACTGAAGAGTTCAATCAATATAGACTGAAGAGTTTAATTAATATAGCCTGAAGAGTTCAATTAATTTTACAGCAGCTGAAAAACATGAAATCTTCAAATTGAAGAAGAATTAAAGGTACCAATAACTCTTTTGCTGATTTTTCAAGTGTGAAGTTTCAAATAACTAATAATTTCTAAGTGCTGAAGAGAGTTTGTTACTTTACACCGTTTTCCTTAGTACAATTTTACGACTCGCGCGGTAAAAGGCAACTACAATGTGCTTTGCATTTATTCATCATGTTTTACATGTATTCTCAGAACGGCATGGAACGAAAAAACTTTAAAAACATCGTGCAATTAAGCTATTATTAAAAGTACAGTTTTAATTAGTTGTAATAATTTTCTAGTTTCGTAATTACTTTGAATCATGAATATATTTTCTTCCTCACTCTAGTTTTCAGGTTTCTTGGGCAATGTTTTGAATTGTTAATGCATTTTTTTTACTCAAGATTTTAATAGAAAAGCATTACGCACTCCTGTCACATACAGCAATTTAAACATCTATATTTTCCTTCAAAACGGTCTTCGTGAACCCAGCAAAAACCACGCTCAACTCATAACCGAAACTGTGCTTCACACCAACACCACATCCAGTCGCCTCTACCTCGATTTCCGTAGAACTTGGTAATTTTTCAGCGCGGGGTCGGGCGTTGGCACCTAATTTATGGGGCTACGGCCACGAGGAAGGAAGCTAAATTACCATACGACGTCCGCCAACAAAGAAAACGCTGGAAGTGCTTCCTAGCCGATACCACTGACGCATACTACTCGCATTCCTTGAGAGCTGATGCTTGAAGCTTCAGCTTGGACGGACTTGGATTTTAGAAGTGACAGACGATAGGACATTTCTAGTCACACCTAGGATATAGGGTACAAGATATAGGTAATCATAACATGACATCATGCGTCGTTCGTCTAGTGGTCGCAAACGCGTCTGGTAAAACTTGGGTGTACTTACAGTAGATACACATCTGCCTAATCCTACGGGGATTACAGGGGTGATGTTATGATGTTAATATCGTGCCAGTAATCCCCAAAGGGCTAGGCAGAAGTGTGAATATAAAAAGAACACCCATGTTTTAGCAGTTATGTTGAAGTCCCATGTACCAAGAGCAGAGCTTATTGTAATCAACTGGACATCCAATCCTAACTCTGGTGTGCTGCTGAGAAATTCCTAATAGAAAACATATAGGGTAATAATAAACTCAAACAAAAGCATTTTCTCTGAAAAAAAAATGATGTTCATATTCATATCACATTTTTAATTATTTCTAAAAAAATACGCCAAAGACCTATTGACGAAAACTTTGAAGGACAAAATGAAGATTATAATTTAGAAATCAAACAACGTGGGTAAAGGTCAACATCACACAAACAAGGACTCATTATGAGGGCTCTCGTCTGAAACTCTCTTACCACAATAGAACTGGATTAATATAGATGAGGTATTTAATTTGAGAGTACAATACGATTGTTTCTTAGGTTTAGGAGCGAGACGTCTGATGCTGGATATACGTCTCTTTTATACACTGAAAGTAAAAGCGAATTTCACCAATGATACGCATCTACGCATGATCCCGAGAAACACATCTTAAACGCTTTCAAGAGCTGACAGGAAATTACAACTAGGTTAAAAGAGTACCCTAAATATCATCCCTAAATTACGCCAGCAGTGCAGTGATAGTCTAGTGGTGTGACCGTCGGACTGTCAAATCATAGGTCTCAAGTTCACACCCAAGGCACGCACCTCTGATTTTTCGGAATCATGTGCGCATTGTATAATTATTACTTGCTTCGGTAGAGGAAACCAGAATGTCTGAGACAAATTTCTCCCATGTCCCATGGAAGGCATTAAAATCTCTGACACCAGGTTAGGCACTAACCACACGATAAAGAAGAAGAAGATGCCTAAATTGTTGCATCGATCATCATCATCTGTCTAGCAGTTCCAGTCTAACCGGATGCAGCTGAATACCAGTACATTGAAAAAGCAGCACGTTTAAGAATAATATGCTGTGAAGAAACATCTTAAAGAAAAGACAACCAATAAATCCTAAGTCTCAAAAATAAGCAAGAGAAAAGCTACTAAACGCCTTACTAAAACCAAAAATAACGTACCGGAAAATAAACTTAACCAACACAGTGTATTTCTGGAACAGTTTAGTTGAAATCCCCGATGTAACCTGCATTTTTCATCCAAGTTTCCCAACTTATGAAAAAACTGGCCGACTAGTAGATTTTATAAACACTGAATAAAAAGCTATACCAGTGCTTACGTCTTTTAAACTATGAAATATTGCTCGTACAAAGCTCTTAGCGGCAGCTTCCCCCAACTTTGTTCCCGAAGTTCGCAAGTGAATTCTGTGCGTCGGCACTTAACGGAGAATTTTTTCGTATAAGAAACATCTTTAAGGTTTTCTATGATCATTTATAAAATGTATATAGCATAATTTTTTTCCCTACTTAAGGGTATGTCCTGTTCTCCAATAAATATAATTTAACCATCATCATTCCCCTGCCGTTATCCAAATTTATTTGGGTCGGCGCAGCATGTCTTCTTCCATACTTCTCTACTACTCTTCATCTCAGCAGTCACCTCCTTTCTAGCCATATAATCCTTCACACAGGCCATCCATCGTTTCTTTGATCTTCCTCATAATTTAACCTTAATTCTTTATAATGTTAAAGCTACGAAAGAATTTAGAATTTACGGGTCGCTGTTAGCAAGACCCAATTATTTAACATTTCGGTTGGTCTTTGGTTACCTCAATCTACGGCTAAGATCCCATTTTTGCTTCGAAATTCAAACCAGAATTGTTTCCCCTGGAATTTGTTTAGCAGGTAAAATTAATTTCCTTCGTTCTATCTTCTGCACTACACAAGGTTATCCTCAACTACACCAGTTTTCTCAGCGCTGACCAAACAATTTTGAGGTCCAGGGTCACATTCTGCTAACTTTCATTGCATTAAAGGGATCGGTTAAGGTTTACAAACATATTCAAATTCCATGCATATGCAAAATATTTCGGCCGTAACTTTATGGCTATGATCGTAAATTAATAGGAATTATATCGGGGAGGGTCCCTTTCCCTCTTTGACTGGGAACTAAAAGTTTTCATAGTGAGATTATTCTACATAAGGCATTTTGGGAACTCGTTTGACCTGGCCAGCCTTTGGGACATCACGATTATTGGAATGAATTTTTATGTGATGTCGATTGTGGATACGACTTCTCATTCGGTTCAGGGTTTTATCTTACTAGTTTATAACCATCTAATATTTTTTTGTGTACCTATTGAAAAAGTATTGTCTATTTCTGCATCTATTTACTACTAGACATCTTTTAGACAGAACACTTGGTTTTCACATCCGTAGTTATATATATTTAGTTATATAACTACGGATGTGAAAACCAAGAAGTCTATATACATAGACTTCTTTTGCTAGATGAATGGGCCGGATAAAACAACAGTACTCGCTTTGTTTAAGTATTTATATTTATAAGAATGTATATTAATTAGTCTTAAGCAATTGCAGAGGATTAACAGCGCTAATCCACAAACAATTTGAGATTAATAATTAATTAATTAAGGAGATAATTAATAACATAATTTGGTTTCCAATTCTTGCAGTTCTCGTTCCACGGCTCGCTGCTTTAGCTTCAAATATAATAAGAAACCTAATTATGTTGGAAGTAGGTAACCACAAAACAATTTTAAAAGTAGTGTTCGATGGCAATTGTTTGTACTTTAAATGCAATGTTTCTATCCGACGAAAAAATGGACGAGATTCTCTATTCAAAACGTACATTTTTTTTCTTGTATGATAACGAAACTCACCCAAGCAATGATTTTTTTTTTAAATATCTTCGTGCTAGATAATGAAGGCAAGAGTTTTCAGATGTTGGAATAGTTAATTGATCGTACAAGTACTTTCAAACAACATAAGGCCCTTACAAAAACTTGAGAGCATTAACAACAAAAGGAAGCAGCCGCCCAACCACGGTAAGCCGAGGACCTCCTAGTACAAACGACAATATTATTTCAGTTAAAAGTTCCACGGTTATCCGATCCATTTCCCCCGCACTGGGATATTCAAATAAGATATTTTTCACCGCACTTGGCAATTCCGATGAGGCTTTTATGAACCCTATTCATATAGACATAGAGGTGATAAATTATCAGGGATCTACGAACACTGGGGTAGAAAGCTTAGGTATATTTTTTATCTTTTACGTAGATATATGTATTTTATGTTGGCAACACAGGTGTCGGGTTGCCTGTTACGAAATTCTGTTTTATATCATTTGCGAGATGAACGTACGTATCGCTTGTTTGCGTACTTGGCGACATTTTCGTCATTTTCTTAGAAATGCTGTAAATATCTGTGATATTTTTTGTTTCGATCAAATGGAGGGGAGATGGTGAAGCTTATATTACACAGGACCTTGTAATTTACCAGCGTGATATGCAAATATTGGCGTTGCTAGACAAATTGCCGATCCTCGTAGTAACAAGTTTTCTTTCGACTTGCAAATTCTTAGGAACTTGCTAAATCTTCGTAGTAACATTGTTTCTTTTGAAATTCTTAGGAAAGACAAAGATAGTGTCAGTTATTATCTTATTAAAAACAAACACGTTGACTTAATTCGTCACTTCTTCCCGGGTCCCACAACTTGTCTTGAGAAATAACCAAAATTCCCAGACACTTCCAAAAGCATAACTGAAGATACACACAATAGCAAACATTACAATTTATCGTTTAAACTATTCAGAATCCCCCCTCCTCAGGGTTCATTGCGAGTCGGTTCACAAAGGCACCATGCTTAAGCTGGGTAAGCCAGAAGATAATGTTTGTACGAAGGCAATAATGGCCGGTGTCACTCGGAGCATTTGACTGGGCAAACTTGAGAGTCCCCGCATTCGAGATTTAACTTGAGATGTTACAATGCGTTCAGGTGATATTTGTAGATAAGGAGGTACTTGCAAGGTGTGTCCGAAATGTGGGTCTAACTTTTAGGTGATTTGGTTAAAAACTTGTGTGATAATTTTGGGAGATTCAACGATGCAAGATTGTAGTTAAGATACATGAACTCGTCATCACACACCACAATCTGGCTGTGCAGTTCCCACTGCTGGGGCAAAGCCTCTCTTTGAGAGGAAGTGGGCCATCATCCACCACTCGCGTTCAGAGGGGATTTGTATTTACAGAGGCATAAAGTGGATTGTTTAGTGAAAATATAAAACTGTAATATCAGTCTCAAAATATCCAGCTCCCACAAAAATTCAATTCCCCTGATCCTTAGCTCACGAGTAAAGAACTAGCGCCACTGCGGCATTGTGATTATGATAAAACTGAGGAAGGGAAGCCCGCACCGAATTTCACATTCAACAGCACACCCGTGCTTTCCAATACGTGACCTCTATATGAATTAATTCTATATACCCGAAAACGCGTAGGGTTGTAATAGATATGCACAACGCAACTTATCGATAAACTAGGAAATACCAATTAAACGCAGCCCCTGCCGAATTCCAAGGAACAATAAAGGCTGTACACAGTTGTCGTGAACCTTCGGTACACAATGAGCTCCATGTGACTGTGAATTGAGGACCGGCCAAGACGATGGGTTACTAATTTATTGTGGGCCAATTGAATCTTCATTTGACAACAATTGGGCAGACCCTTTGTTTGGTAAGGACCACTCACAGTTGGAATTTAGGGAGTTTAGATTTGTTTCATTATACGAGTTTAATCGATACGGCCTCTATTTAATTCTGGATTATGGGTGCCTGACGTTGGTAGATTAGGCAGTCGCTTGATGATGTTGGCAAGATGAGGAAGTAATAGTAAACAGTTCGTTGTCAAAATAACATTTGGTATTTCAAAAGCTCAAACTGTATCCCAATACATTTCAATTTTGTATTTGTAAAAAACTTTATTTTGCCGCAGAGTCCCCGATAGACAAAAAGTTCTGTCCATCCCATTTTTATGGAGTATCACAAACCCATTTTAATCCATCAACGCTTTTTAACAATACAGAAAAAAAACAGCACTTTTAATACCGTAAAATTCTTTTGACAAAAATCTTTCTCGCGCGATTGCATAGTAGTAGTCTATAACAAAAAGCGGAACGAGCTTGAATGTCTCTTTTGGGGGACGTTACACACCGGCCGAAGCTGAATATGATTCACGTAAAACCGACACTAAGTTTTAATTAAAACTAAAGATATTTCTCACAAAAATCCGGCGACTAGCTGGATAGTGGTCGTTTGAATTGCTAAAACGAAAGTAATATGTGACAACGTCGTGGTTTGTACATTAGCCTACCTCTATGTAGGTAAGGCTCGGTCAGGGCTGCGGGACTGTAGGGCAAAGAAGGAACATGGACGGGTTTTAGTCAGTACAAGTCTGACACTCCCTTCCGTTTCGCCCAGAGTGAGGGGGGGTCATTTGATGAGTTCCAACTCGAAAAAAAAAAGCCTACCTTTAATACGTTGTAATATTTACTGTAACATATATTGTACAATTGTTTGTTTTCCCTAAATAAATAACTAAAACATTATCTACGGTTATAAAGAAGATGCTTAATATCTTGTAGGAGCTTAGTATGGGGCGCATACGTTAAGTCTTGCGAATAAGATTTACTATTCTTGTAACTGATACACAGTGACGATTACTGGTAGACATCATCGTCTTCTGCCCGTAATCAAATGTATTTAGGATCAGCGCAGCAAGTCTTCTTCTCTTTCTTACTATCCGCTAATTGACACATCAATAAGGATTTTTTTTAAATAGCTTTCTCCTGCCTCTTTGGCTGAGTTGTCGTTAGTGCGAGTGCTAAGCATAAGGTCCTGGGTAGGATTATTTGATTTATCCATCAGGAATTTCTCAGTAGCAGCCATGCAGTCTGAAGGTACACCTTAGCCTAACCTTTCGGGGATTACAGGCGTGATGTTATTATGTAGCATTCTACGGAATCTTAACAGAACTATTTTACCACTTTCTTCGTTTCAAATTCACGTTTCGACTCTTAATACAGCTTTAACAGTTGTTAAAATCCCACTTTTTTGTAACAATTTCTAAGCTCTTGGCTTATTTACTAGTATAAAAAAACTTTTTAATGAAAAAATGTATTGTATTCTTCTTAAATATGCTCTCGAGAAGGGGAGGTCTCAGTGATGAGAATGTATGCAACGTTTCTGCATTGTCCGAATTAAAACAAATGGTTGACATAAAACTATTTTTTGTTTGCCTCACTTATGTCAGTGAGTTACTAGTTTTGTGAATTTTAATTGAATGAGTTTACATTTCTTTGGATCTTTTAGACGTCTGCATGTGTATTTATTGTTTATGTTTATGCTGGATATGAATGCTTCTCGAATCTGAAAATTAAAGTTATCGATTCGGCAGAAGATGATGAAAACGCTTCCTCTCCTGGACAAATACTCTCCCAAATGCATCTGCTATGATCAATTTGCCAAGCCCCATCAAGGGATAATATCATAGCCTTTTCCGAAGTATGTTGGGGTCGGCTTCCAGTCTAACTGGATGCAGCTGAATACCAGTATTTTACATAGAGCGACTGCCTATCTGACCTCCACAACCCAGTTAGTACTGGGTGATACGATACCCCTCACCAAGGGATGATATAAATACCGAAATTTGGTCCATGTTATATAGGAATTGCCATAACGTCAGTCAGTCAGAAAATCCGCAAACACATCTCGTTTTTATCAATGATTTATTTACCGCATTAAAACAGCTTCAATGCCGAAAAAAGACAGAACTTAATGAGAATAATAACACAAAAAATATCAAACGTTCGGATCCACATAAATGTCAAAGGCACTCTCTCTTCATCTTTCAACAAAGAGGTTCTTTTGGATGTAAAAACACGACTTAGAAGATGAACTATTATATGTTTCTGAGAAATGAGCATAGATCTTTATCCGTGTGGGGCTACTTCAGAAGAAACCTTTGTCAATGCTGTCGGGGGCTGTTGGAGAATTTTGGCAAGATGTTCCCATGTTTTGTCTTAAAGTAATTGCATGATAATTTAGGGGGTGGCTTTTATCTTGGCTAGAGGCTAACTACTGCCATACAACGTGGCAACACCGCCAGTCTCTTGGGCTCATTACCAGCTGACAGCGTTGAGGAGGAGTTTTTTGATGGCCTTTTAAAGTTTGGTGTTAGTTTAGTTATTTTAGTTTATTCAATCGTTTTTAAATGTTATTATGTATATAGTTAGTTTATTAAAAAATGAAGTGTATCGTCATAAGACAAAAAAAAAACAATATAAAAATATACAAGGTTATTTCATGATACAAGAGAAATAGATGAGGGATTGGTCAGTTTCTTTTTTCTGGGGCCGATTTACACGTTAAACGTTACACGAAATCGTTACTAAGCACAATCTTAAGCCTTGCGTTCTCCCTGTCACTCTTGCACAAATGTCAAAGTAAAGGTTCAAGACAGAGAAGGTAACATGTCTTAGTCAAAGCACATGCTCAGTTACGACTACAGATCTTGGCTTAAATGATTTAACATGGTAAGCTGGTACTAGAACCGCTCACAACGTAAGCTATAGGCAGTGCGTATTCCACTTTATAAGTACAACAAACCCAAATCATATCTCCAGAAATTCGACCCAGAACAACAGCCCAAAATCTCTCAATAAAAACCGAGGACCCAGAATTTCAATTTCCTCCGGTCCCAATTAGTCCTATTTGCATAAAAAGTCGGCTGCCTATCATAATCAAAATCTAGACATCCAACATATTTCCCTCAGAAAATGTGTTAGGAAATAAAATTCCTGGTGTATGAACAAAGGCGATCTGTCATACTCAAAAAGGAATTCCTACCTAGACGTCTAGCATTTCTAATAAAAACTCGGGGCGGACTAAGCTGCGTAATAATACGGGATATTTCATAAGTAATGGTCCAGCGTAGCGCGAACTATTCCTTTATTCTCCGGTTCCCCGTTGGATTGCAGTCTGTGCACGAATTAGAGGCTTTTAATATGACCGTCTGTGTTGATAGTCGTGATTTAATTTCCTCAAGTCATATTGGATTTATTGAGAGGGTTTATGGTTTTTTTCTTTTTTTTTTATATGGAGTGTTTTGTAAAATTCAACAGGACGCGTTCCATCTCCTTTTTAGTAGAACCATTTCTTTCTCCTCCTTTCGTTTTCAAGTGGCACTTTATCATTCAGCTCATTTGCCACCAGCACGCTAAGCATGACCAGCGTCGAAACGGTTTTGTCGACGGAAAAATCCACAAAATGACAGATTTCTTTTACAATCTGCCATTTTTTCGATTCCTCCGTCGACAAAACCCGTTTCTACGGTGGTCATGCTACGCGTGTTGGTTAGTCTAGCTAAACGTTTCCTCTAAAACCTTCCAATATTAATCGCCAATAAATTCTCCAAACAAAATAGATCAAATTTAGCACACAGCAGGGTTCCACTAAGAACCCATTGCGGGCTTATAAAACCGTGGCAACACTATTAAAAACCCCGTTCTTATCTCAACTAACGCCAGGTAAGCCGGAGAACCTTACTTAAACCTATTTCTACTAAAGTTTACTTGCAAAGAAAATAGCGAACACCGTTTATGAGTAAACGGAAGCCTTTGCTAATAAGCCTGGCTGAATGTACGAAGCGTTATGAGCCATGATGAGAAAACATGGCGAAAAATAAAATAAGGATGTATATGCGGCACGAAAAGAACCTATTTTGGTGAAAAAATTAGTGTAGTAGCGAAATTTTCGGCAAAACGTGTTTTTTTTTTGCTTATTTTTTGGGTTATTTCTTTTTGGGGGTAGCACACGTCTTATCTAGCTACTTATACATGATGTTGCTATTTACAAAGCAGATAAATTGATATTATAAAAACGTTTGTTGTAAACTTATAAGATACTGCTTGTCTCTGCATTACCCAAAGGTTGACTGGTAGAAAATGCCTATGGCATTAAGACGGCCTCTGTACTTTTGTGCTTGAAGTGTTAAATAAATAATATATAAATAAATAATACTACAACATGCATTTTGAACTAGTGCCCCAGATATCACCGTTCCTCGTAACACGAGAAATCTGTTCCTAGCACAAAAGTATCTCTTCCATGTCTAAAGCATCTCAAATGCCTGAATAAAATAAAACAAAATAAACCAAACAGTAAGTTGAGAAAGCCATATCCATTATCAAAGAAACTTAGTGATTCTAGCGAGCGGAGCTATCGACCGGTGCATTACTCTGCAACGGTTCAGGGCGTACACTCTTAGCTTTACATCTAAATTGTGTTCATTTTGTACCACTAAAACCTGCGGCCATTAACTCCTATAAAATTCATGTTGACGTTTACAACTTATAACCCAAAATCACCAGTTTTAAAATGTGAAAGTTGCTGTTGTGGTTTGAAGGGTCTTGCATAAAGAAGTGAGAAGAGGGAGGCGGTGGGTAAAAGGTACTTGTCTGGTTAAGACTAGGTTGTGTGTTGAATAGTTTTTTAGGTTAAGGTGAAAGCGCCAGGGTAACCCGCGAAATTCAAATTTTCTTCCGTTTTTTGCAATTTGCAGGTCAGTGAAGAGTAATTCAATGGGATTAAATGAACTTAGAGTTTTGTATTGATGATTTTAATGGTTATAACTCTGTAAAGCCATATTTGTTACGGTTGTTTAAATATGAATCGCGGAATTCTTATTCAAATTCAAATTTTCTTCCGTTTTTTGCAATTTGCAGGTCAGTGAAGAGTAATTCAATGGGATTGAATGAACTTAGAGGGTTGTATTGATGATTTTAATGGTTGTAACTCAGTAAAGCCAAATTTGTTACGGTTGTTTAAATATGAATCGCGGAATTCTTATTCTTATTCTTTTTTGCACATAAAATAACAAATATACAAACAAATTGCAATAATATAGCTTATGTACAATGGCGAACTTAACCTAGAATTGGGAATTATATTTAAATCAACATACAAGCTGACACTGATCTGCAAATTGCAAAAAAACCAGAAAACATTTGCATTTCGCGGACTATTCTGGTGCTCCCCCTTAAGAAAGAAAACTCAAAAAGAGACGGTTGAAAATGGAGATAAGATCTCGAGACTCAATACTTTTATTGCAGATAGAAGTTTCGTTTTATAATTCTTTGTTAAAATATAAAATAGGCATTCAAAATATTACCACATTCTGTTTAATATGAATTAATGAAAACTCATATTGTATTTTTTTTTAATTTTAAACAACGAAGTCAAACACATGACACGTCATTGTTAAACACGATTGAGGAAAATTTCGGCCGCGGCGATGTAAAGTTTATTTCCGTTACAAATTGGTTCATGGAATAAAATATTGAAGCCAGGGGTCATTAGCCCCTGAATCATTAACAGCCTTCATAAATTCATACAGTATACCTATTAACTGGTTTCTTGACGGGGTGACTTGACAATATAATATTTTCCTTGAGGCGTATTAAAAAGTAATGAAAAGTGTGTCAAGTATTGTATTTCCCACCTCAACGTTTTCACATTAATAGGTAACTAGAATTTGAGGAAATTCCAATAACGCACAAAATATAATATGTAGGTACCAGTGGCGAAGGTTCCATACAACTCGATTCCTACCGGATTCCCTTTGAAAAATGACACAGTCAGTATTCTATAGACAAAAAACATAATCGATTAAAGATATGTACTCCGGATTACCTGTTACAAAAATTAACCCTTCGCTACTGGTAGGTACATAGTTGTATCATGTTCCACAAATAACAGTCTTTCATATGACACATAGAATAGGTAATCATTATGAAAAATCAGTGCTCATTAAGTACAGAAATGGATTTTTGGAAACGCGGACACAAAAACGTTTTCGGCAGATAAACAATAATTAAATAACGAATAGAGGAAACCTCAGGAACACAAACGAAAGAACAGTTCTCACGTCCTTCCTAACTTAGTGTTGAGTGCAGGGGCCCAGGAACGAATTAACTTAATGTGTTCGCCGAGAATTGAGTAAAAATTAACAGGGTGTATATCCCTCTCGCTCTTGAACACAAGAAAGAAGGAGATGGAAGCATAGGAGAAACTGTGACAGAGAAGTTGCAACGTAAGACGCATATACTTAGTGACTTGCGAGGTTCGCGTGGTTCCAAAGACTTGGGAGTAATCGATTGCGATGTTTATGAGAGCTTTAAATTTTGAACCGTAAGGTAGGTATGGGTTGGTTTACATGTCTAGACTTCAGTACCTGACTTGTACCGTAAAACATGGATTGCGAACATGCATGAGTCAACAAAATGTTGTACAAATGAAACAGAATCTAGAATTTTGGGGCAACGACGACGGAATATAAACTAGGGTAATATTGGCTCTTGGGTTTTAAATACCCGTCTACTACTCATCAGGAATACTTTATAATTTTGTAAACGAAAGTAAACTGACATATTATTTGTGACTACACAAATAATATTACAAAGTATTACCTACAATTCTCTTGTGGAATAAAATTTCTACAAACATTTTCAATTGAAAAGCATTTTAGACATGAATAGAAAATTTTCCCTCAATAGCATAATCTTCAATAACAATCTTTCTTAGCAAAATGTCACAGAGTTGAGATCACATTCCCAGCGCGCCAGTATCAATATCTAAATTACTAATCAATATATGGAAGCTGACAGGACTACGGATACGTAACGAAAAAAAAATATATATGGAGCAAAAATAGGTACCAGACCAGCTAATGTATATTTAGGAGAGATAAATATAGTCGTAAAAGTCACATGAGAACTCGAGAAGCTATACTGTGTCAAATATCAATTTAAGATATTGCCAATAGAGTGCCATCGAACAGTCACGCATACAAATTATTACCTTCTGGAATATTCCGAAATGCTCCCATCTTTGGCGAGTGAATTTGGCAAAAGCTCGATATTCACTTGTTTTAACACTCGGCGAAATACTTCATTTTGCATTTTAATAGAATATATTACGGATGGGGCCAGGTGATTTTAAATTAAAATCGGGGTAAATCAAACATTTTCTCTCAAAATCAGGGTGTTTGAAACTGAGTCAGTATTAGATGTAATTTTTTATTACTTCATCGCACGATTATTGCTTTATTCTCCTTCCATTCAGATGCTCTCAATATTTTCTTGTTCCACTGCAGTTGTTTATACTGGCCGTACTGTTTATACAATCGTAATCATTGTTTTAATTAAATCCCATTTCATTATATTTTTCTGATTCAAGATTTATTGGATTGTCTGCTTCCTACTCAGCTATTTATTTGATCATTTATTGAAATATCTTTCTTTCTTCTTTCTTTCCTTTGTTTATTTGTTTCTCTAAGGAAACTATCGTCAATATGTGGAAATCATCCGAAGTAACGTTTTACGATAATTCGTTTGGATGTCTAAGACAAAAGTTCTTAACACAATTACGGAGCACTCCATTACCGAAAAGTCTCCTAATGCTATTCGTAACTTGGCAATACATTACGGTCATGTCCTCGCTATACATCGGCGAGCAGGTGTTCGATACATGCTGCATTTAACGTAAACAGGTCTGCCAGCTAGCACACGTGAGCCAGAAGCTAAACTACTACAGGAAGATCACGAGGCAAGAGGAAACAGGAAAATTAATCTTGGTACATCTTGCGGAAAAACTCCAAGATGGAATTAAATTTGCACTAGCTTAATTAAGAGCTGTTGTACCACAACTCAGCTTTCATACATTCATTGCTCTAAGAGATGAACTTAGACGTGGTGGACTTATTAAAGCTAGAGATAAAATTAAAGATATGATTTTGAAAACAAATCTAATTAAAATCTCAAACAAGACAGCTTATTTATTTACACCAAAAAAAAACTCAATCTACAATCAACAAGAATTAAAACACGTTAAAAAACCTAATTAGCTAAAACAAATTCTTTTAATAAACCCTGAATCATCGTAATAAAGGGCGAGAAAAGGGAAACAATTACAAAGGGACAAAGCGGTATTATTTACCCAATAAAGTGTAAGGGAACGCAAAGATCGTATCTATAGGGATCTCCATAGAACGAGGTGTTTTATTGGGCGACGATCGGCCCAAGTCGGGGTGACGCTACCAAATGGACGGGAATGAGGCCAGGTGGGAATAAATTGTGTAATAAATTTAGAAAGAATTATAACGTTATTTATGTTGATCTTGATGTTTGAGAGGTGTTATTTCGTTTGTTATACGGAAATTGGGTGTTTTGGATTTTGCTTTTTTGGTATTGAGTTGTTTACGAACGAGTTTGAATAAAAGGGTGTATTTGATCAGTTTTTAACAAAACCATTTGTTCTGTTGTTTGTAACAGCAAACGGATTATCATTTAGAGAGATCTTCTAGCTTTAACAGCTCCTAAATCTGCAGGTTTCTATCTAATCCAAACTATCTCCGAGTTTGTACTAACAGATTAAATGCACATCAATTAGCCCATATTTCGAGGAGGCCTACAAAGCCGGCTGTTTATTCTGATCTCAACTCGATTATTCCGGAACCCCAGTGACAAGGAAGGACGAGGAACACCGAGGTGCTCTATTGTTTGCTCTGATAATTCTGTCGCTAATCGATTAGACACCTTAATTGAAATCGATTAGGTGTTTTTCCTTGACCTTTTGACGTCAGCAAGAGAAGTTAGTTAAATCCTTGAGGAAACTATGGGTTTTTGTTAATTGAAACTGAAATAGCTTCGTCTATTTGATTAACAAGGGATTTAATATCCTAATACTGGAATTTGCCCTAATATCTAGGCAAAGAGCGTTTATTTGCAGAAATAATCCACCTCATTGATAGGAAACTTAAGGATATGTATTGTATGGGTATTCTCGAACAAACCTATCATCTATTCTTTATATAATCCATGTGCCCAGAGTGCTACTTCATGCAAGCCTATTACATAATTATTGCATTTTGGTTCTTGTAACCCTGGCTTAACGATGGCAAAGCTCTCGAGCATCTACGCGTTTGTAGTCCCATTGTGATGTCATTAATTAAATGCTTGTAAACAGAATATTACGTCGCTTTGCGCATAGTCCCGTTTATGTCGCAGTTACTGTGTTTCAGGCAATTGAAGAATTATATAGCTTTGATAACGATTTGGTAATCACTATCAGAAACAATTTTCGTTTAGAGAGGACTGTTTGGGTACGTACAACTGTACACGCTTACCTAGATGTCTTCTTGTATATTGTATTAACCTTATAAGTTTTTTAACTGAAATGGTCAATAACATTATCATTGAAACCACCCCCCGTCTTTCACCCTTGACTAAACTCAAATGATGCAGGTCTATAACAACTACATTTTATTTACCAAACCACACGTTTATATTTGTTGTTAAACACTTGTACTTTAAAAAGAAAACTTAGACGAACAAACAACACTACATAAATAACAAGACTTAAAACATCGGTTTTAAAGCAACACCCATCAACAAATAACATAATATGTTTGCGTAGGAGTTGCCTAGAAAGTTTAAGTCAGCCGGCGCTACAAATCATCATAAGTTGCAATTACGGAGCGTTGCGGCGAGTCATAAATACTCCCTCGGTTATTAGTTGCATAGTTGGAAAGAGTGCGGTATAGGTCCATAGGTTATCTATGGTTGTCTATAGAACTAGTATCGGTGAAAACATGCATGTGTCGTTATTAACTCGTTTTACGACTTTGTGTGTGAATATTTTATGTTTTGTTGATTTATTTCGTGTAATTTAATTTTATGTGACGGGAATTTATATTAACCTCGTTTTATTATTGCTATTGTTTAGTTCATATATCAGTTAAATTAAAACGTGCACTGTGCACTATTTATGTGGCTCTCTGTAATTTATCAAACGCAGAGCGTGCTTAATAACGTCTGTCCGCGTCAACAATTCGACCACTAATGACACAATGATTACCCCCACCACTCCGCGCGCCACACGCAAACAACCCACAACAAATACATCACATTAAACCTTATTGACTTCTCTATCTGACGCAGTTACAGGAAAACAAACTTTCTTAACGGTAACACGTAGTTACAGCTAAGTACCACCTGTTTTATCCCCTTTCATAATAGTTTCCTTGAGGCGTGTGACAACAAGAAACATTAGCTCAACTAGGAGAAAGGAAAATAAATTCAGATAATCTAATAGAGCGGGGAAACGTAAGAGGTGGGTAAATATGCGGGAAATTAACGGAAAATGAGGAAAGTCACTTCCTACCTACAATTATGGCGGAATGTTGAGAATTTCAGAGGTTTACATGTGATCTTTGTTTTCTTTGTCCTTTAATGATTATGAATTGAACCAGACTGTCACTTACGCGTGAAATTTGGACGCTGTTACAAAAGTCATGATCGCGGGTTGACTCAACAGTGTTTGAATTGAACCAACTATTTAAAATACTAAAGCTATTAAACCTGATAATATTACCATAGATAAGTAAAAACAGTAAACGAGCCACATAAAATTGCGACCGTTTAGAAAGTCTTTGAACACAGTCAAAACACTGAAAGCCCTTTAAGCCCACTACAAACATAATCGTGAAGAATAATTGGCGCTTTCGTACAACAACGACACTCGACTGAACTTGAGAACTTATTAAATGCAAAGGGCGTACGGCAATGAAATAAAATTTACTTCTCCAGCTCCCCGACATTCATCAAAATAGCACTTGTCTCGGTATTAGCTAGTAAGACGGGAAACTCATACTTAATACGTAAGAAAAAAGTGACAACAGCGGACAAGGAAACCGTGAATTAACGTCCGCGAGGTCGCCAGTTCCGTTTTTGACGTCAAATAACGTCCGTGTCGGCGGTCGTTTTTCTAATCGCGCATTACAAACATGACCGATTTGCATAATGGGGTTAAATATACCTCTTGCACAAAAATATACAGTACATTACAAGTGGGAGCAGTTAAGACCGGTGATTTAAATACGCGGCGTGGAACGGAGGCTTGATACTGGATACGGTCACTTTAATTTGTCAATAGAAAAGGCGGTTATTTTCTAGCATTGACTGACCATCATGAATATTATATAATAATATAATAAAATAAATAAATAAATAATAATGTATCAATAATATATATCTATATTTATTTATTCATTTTATTTTTTTTTTATTATTTTTTTTTTATGTGAGGAGTTCGTGGCTAAATAATAACAGCCGCTCGGATCGATCTTTAGGTTAAGCCGTGCTTGCCTAGGTTGGTCTGTGGATGGGTGACCACCCATTACATACCGAGTTTCCTCCGTGCCTCGGAAAGCACGTTAAGCCGTTGGTCCCGGCTGTCATTTGTAGATCTTTGATAGTCGTTAGGTAGTCAGTGGCCCAAAAATGTCTGACAACCAGTCTTACCAAAGGGTATCGTATTACCCAGTACTAACTGGGTTGTGGAGGTCAGATAGGCAGTCGCTCCATGTAAAATACTGGTATTCAGCTGCATCCGGTTAGACTGGAAGCCGACCCCAATATAGTTGGGAAAAGGCTAGGCAGATGATGATGAATAATATTTATTTTTCTCATCATGGATATTTATGGCATCTTGTTTAGGCCGTTTTTTTTTAGGACAAACCTTAAGCAACAGATTGACAGCAACATAAGAAATCTTGCGCTACTATTAAGCTTTTATTATAAGCGTTAAAAATTAATTTAGTTCAATGATTAAGGAAGTTCCATAGACATCAAAGATGGTCATGAAATTCGGCTCACGCAGTTTGTCAATACATAACAGATAACTAAATCTGACATTCCTTATCACTAGATATATGACCATAGATGACAGTCTAAGGTTAAGACGAGCCGACTTCCGTATGCGACGTCAAATTGCGGCTTTGGAAGTCGGTGGAACTCGGTCGTCCAGCGCAAAATGCACAACGTTTCTTACTACCCACTAATTTGCTTCTTGACAAACTTCGTCTCAAAATGACCGCATTTAGTTTTAGTTTCCTTTGTTGCAAGTTCAGTAATGTTTGCATTTCTCAGCGAATTATACTCGTTTTGTTACGAATATGTTTTATGTATTTCGCCTGCAACTTTGGGATTCCTGGGAGACACGCCATTGTTCATGGTTTTAAAATTCTTGACGTTTTTGTGATGTATGGTGTTAAGCTTTTCATTATGCGCATAACTATTTCAACATGGTTTCGGAAAGCGTAAGGTGAGACGCCCTCTGGCTTGGGGGAGCGTCGATCTTCGCAGGGTGGCTGGTGTTGCCGAGAATTGAGTTGAGTGGCCTGCGATTGAGCAGGCCTATCTCCAGCAAGATGGACTTCTGTAGGCTGATGATGATGAGAACTATTTGGATTGTGCTCTTAAAACCATATGTAGGACCAGGCTTAATGTCTGTAGCTTATCGTCGTGGTCCACAGCCAAACGAATCACAAGGCCCGCGCGGTAGTATACAGGTTGTAAACAGACCCTTCACGTACTAGTCAACCAAGCGTACTGTGCAAAAATTATTGCTGGGAATCGACTATTTTTTTGGGGTGAAAAATCACTTTTTAAGGTAGGACTCGATGGAAAGCACTCAAAGCATTGTGCTGATGAAATGATTGAATTGTACGGGGGCCGTGGAGGAGTGTTAAGTAAAAATCTTACTTTAAAAAAAAATGTATGTGTTTAAGTAGTATCTCCCCAATATCTCCGTAACTAGAAGGTTACCAGGTATGGTCTAGAACAAAAAAAATATCGCAAAGACGGGGAGAAGTGCCTTTCAGTTATGTTAAGGGTTTATTTACACCCTTTATTGATTATGCTTTGGTATGTTACAGCCAAAACATTAGATTATTATAGTAACTATAATTTTCAAGGTCCTTCCAGAAATTCCAAACGAATTACTCTAAAACTAGCTAAAGACTATGCTCCTTTTACATTACAAGTAGTCGACAATCGAGCACACAAACAGCGAGGAATCAACTGGGTTCCGTAAACTGTTCGTTACGGAGCGTGGTGCACGAACGAAGCGTTTTTCATAGAACAGGACAGGTGTATAACTGATGTGCTGCATCTGTGTTGTTTCAAAAATTTCAAATTAATAGTGGTGTTTTTTAACTGAATAACATAACATAACATCACGCCTGTAATCCCTCAAGGGGATTTCGCCAGTTATATTTTAAGTCGCATGTTATACCTAGGGGGCGAGCCTATTGACATCAACCGGGCACAAATCTAGACTCCGTGGCAGCTACTGAGAAATTGAATGATGATTAATAATGATTTAGCTGTTTTGACATGGAAAGAAAAATTCTAGTGCGAGCAGGGTTTGAACCTGCGACCTTCCGATTCAGTACACCGGATGTCTTAACCAATTAGACCATCGCACCCTGCTCACAGCTCTCGAAATTTTCTTTCCATTAATAACGTCTTACGGTGACGTTAGCGCCACCGAGAAAGTATCGAACTAACTTAAACCAACACGTTGACATTGCAGCCAAATCAATGTTGTATAGAAGTCGCCATACCAAACTAATTTTTTTAATATTTTTATACGCAAACCCTGCGTAGGGAGCTATAGCCGTTTTGACATGGAAAGAAAAATTCTAGTGCGAGCAGGGTCTAATTGGTTAACACATCCGGTGTACTGAATCGGAAGGTCGCAGGTTCAAACCCTGCTCGCACTAGAATTTTTCTTTCCATGTCAAAACAGCTATAGTTCCCTACGCAGGGTTTGCGTATAAAAATATTAAAATAATGATTTGTTTCACTATTGGGTTGAATATTGGTGTACATATGGAAAAAACTGTTACCCTGTTGATTTTACCGCGTTTCGAGTTTATGACCAAAACTTAGAAACTAAAGTTTTTAAACTATTATGGGCACTAACATCATGTCTGGTCCGTGATCATGGTGCTTGCAACAGCGCCGAAATATCAGGAACTCATAACAATCAGTAAACATGGTAAATATCCCGTTTCTAGTGTTAATGATAACTTAGAAAATAGTTAAGTAAACTTGAATACGTGAGTAAAATTGTGGCAAGAATTAATCCTATAATATGCTAGCTTGCTCTTTAATTCCCTTAACACGAACTTCTTGAACAATCGAGTTTCCTAACTCAGTCGTGGTTTATCTATAGACATTGCAATGACAATGTAATAATAACAACGGTCAACATAAATGCGAACCAACAAGCCATCCGCTCCGCACCGCTTACCAAGTCAGTCTGAATCTAACTCTATTAGATTATAGACAAAGTCGAAGGTATCAACGGCATCACAAATTCAACATGGTGTTCAGAATCGTTATAAAATTCAAACACTATTTCACGTATCAAGTAAATGGAAGCAAAAAGTTGTACGTGGAACACAGGAGCAACATAAGCGACATTTTCTATGTCAGTCTGTCTGGTGGGTCCGACGCCGGCAACGAGACGTGACCGGTTCGGAATTAACTCGGACTACACGCAGTCACAACCGCACCAGACGTTGAACTTTTCAAGTAGACCAAACACAACTTTGTCACAACGACACAAGGATGCTTGAGACTGCAAAGAGTAAGTTTGTACGGTGAGGAGAGTCAAATATTTTGGTGCAGTTTTGGGGAAGTAAAGTCGACTTTGTTTCTTTGGGATAGAGGTGATGTTAGACGCAGATAGAGATGTTTTCGTACGCAACTAAAGCGTTGTCAAGAGGCATGAAAGCAGACAGAGGCGTCCGCGTCTTCAGGCCACACTCGCTGTCCGGACACCAATTTGTCTCTTTAGATTTATGTTTTCCATTATTGCAGTCACGCGAATAAGAAACTATTGTTATTTGTTACATTTATGTAGAAATTCATGAGAATAATCCTTGTATTTCTTCTATTGTGGAGATGGTTGATATTAAACATCTGCGATAAATAATGGTTGTTGGATGTAAGTCGTGATCTTGGAAACATGGGGTTGTATTAAATCAGTCTTGTTTATTTGAAAGTAAGCACCTATAAGTTATTCGGTTTGATGTTTCATCGACTTCGTAACGGGTTTCTACCAAATCGATCAGCAGTGATAGCCTAGTGGTGTGGCCATCAGACTGCCAAATCATAGGTCTAGAGTTCGAACCATAGACACACACACCTCTGATTTTTTGGGTTCATGTGCGTATTGTATAATTATCACCTGCTTCGGTGAAGGAAACTATCGTGAAGAATCCAAACCAGCCAGCCTGAGCGATATTTCTCCACGGTATGTACAGCCAAGTCAGAGGCCCATAGGCGGCATAAAAACTCTGACACCAGGTTAGGCACTAAACACACGATAAAGAATGAAGGCCAAATCGATACCGTTGATTCATTTGTTCGGACAAAAGAAGATCAACCATTCCAAATTCATAAAATTCAGCAAAAACTTCCTTCTGCCAGGAATTGACAGAAATCCATAGACCATAAGATACGAAGCTTCTTGGTCAGTGGGCTAGTAGCTCGCTCAATATATCTGGACGACAACTAGTGGGGAGACGTGACGCCGGTGTAAATTACTTCTTTACCTCCCCCCTTCCCCTAGCTGATAAATAGTGGCTTACAACCGTTGTGTGCGAGCTAATCTTTGTTTATTGTTGATGGAACTGCTGTATGTTCCTTCTTTGCCCTTTGTGTTCCAGGGCCACGGTGTCTCTTTCGAACAGTCCCGCAGCTCTGGCAGGCATCGGCCCATGCGGACCCCTACTCGGTTGCTGACATCTCTTTGAGGCGCGCGTGGAACACGAACGCGCCGTCGACACGGCCTGTCGTCATAAGACGGCCGGACGGCGAGCTAGCCCATAACTCGCCGTCCACAGGCCCGCGCCTACGGTGGCCGGGAGCCACCACGTGACCCCCGACGCCCAGGGCGTCTCCCGCGGCGGCTGGGACGTGAGGTTCTTTCCCTCACACGTCCCGCCACCTCCTTCACTAGCATGACTGCTTCACAGAAGGTGGTGACGGCTTCCCATTCCCTCTCGCTCCGGACCATGGCTTGAACCAGGGTCGGACGCGAGAGATCGCCGCCGCCAATCGCCGCTACAAGGACACGGCGGTGCTCCGCCCAAGCGGGGCAGACCTCTACGGTGTGCTCCACCGTGTCCTCCGGACGATCCTCGCAGTGGAAACACCCGGGCGTTTCCTCCCGCCCGATTCGGTGCAGGAACCTCCCGAAACAACCGTGTCCGGTGAGGATTTGCGTCAGGCGGTAGGTGAGGGCGCCGTGGCGCCTCTCTAACCACTCCTCAAAGAGGGGACTTATCGCCACAATGGTAGCGTGCCCTGCACGGGGTTGCATTAGTCGCTCTCTCCATGTCGCCATGAGATCACGCCGGAGGTCTGTCCGCTGAGCGGCAATTTGCCGCGGCAGCGGAGTCTCCCCCCGACGTAGTGCCTCCGCGCGCCATTCATGCAGGCGCGCGAGGACTATCGCCTCCAGATCCCATGGCGGCAATCCGGCAAGGAGGCTAGCCGCCTCGCCGGAGATCGTGCGGTACCCCCGGATTAGCCTTATGGCTATCACCTTTTGGGGCGCGTTCAGGTAGTGGGCGGCTTGCCGCCTCAAAGAACGCGCCCACACCGGGGCCCCGTAAAGGGCCATGGACCGCACGACCCCCGCGTATAGCCTCCGGCAGGAGGCGTTTGGACCCCTCAGGTTGGGCAAGAGCCGCTTGAAGGCAGCCCCTGTCCGTTCCAGTTTGGGAGCCAAACGTCGGAAGTGCTCCACGAATTTCCACCGGCTGTCGAGGACGAGTCCTAGGTACTTCAACGTCGACCCGACGCCGATGGAAACCCCTCCTGCCGTCAGTAGGGATCCCGACGGTGGCGCATTCCGAGGCCCATGAAAACACATGGCCTCGGACTTGTGCAATGCCACCTCGAGACCCAACTGCCGGATCCTATCCACGACTATCGCAACCCCGCGTGTCATGTTTTCGGCCGCCGCCTCGTGCGACCTCCCTTGTGCCAGTACCAGCGTGTCGTCAGCGTAGCAAACTACGCTGACGCCGGTAGGGAGGTCGGCGCGCAGCACCCAGTCGTAACCGATGTTCCACAGGGCCGGTCCTAGAACCGATCCCTGTGGAACACCGCACGGTTCAAACAACCCTTAGGCCATGATAACCATCAGGTGTCCAACTGATGATAACGTCTCAGAATTGCGACCTAACGGCCCAAGCAACGCAAAAGAAAAATCGTAACAGACCTTCCCTCGGTAATGGCGCGTAAAATAGCCTATTCAAAAAAGTTTCCAACTAAAACATTCACTCAGTTCGTATATATTCACAAAACATTTGATATGCTACAATCTCCTCTAAGTATAATAAAGATGCGATCATTTAGATCCGATATCGATTCCGTACGAAATCCAAGCAAATCTCTCGGAACGTGATCGAAGCTACAACCCGGGCGTCAATCTATATAGGTACGTGCTACGAGCCACGGTTACACTTATCCGCAGTTATTATGAAAGTTTTCGTTCGCTCCCGTCCGCACAAGTTCGCACGATCGACTTATAAATCTTGTAGAGAAAATAATAGTGGAATAAAATGCCTACGCGTTTATAAGTGAGATTGCGCTTGGAGACCGTTCAGGTGGGATCTGAATGGCGATGCAGTTATTGTTTTTGCCGAATGTAATGATTATTTGAATAACGAAAGTAATTTTAGATACAGTGACACGTATCTTTCAGTAATCAAAGAAAATGAAATTGAAGCAATAACCTTTAAAAAGAAGCTCTGAATTATTTATGACTTTGGAACTGAAATAGAAAAAGATACTCACTAAGCTAACAAATGATCGACATTTAAAATTGGACAGAAGTTAAAATTGAATTCCTAAGACTTTGTGTTTTAAATTTCAGACGTTTGGCTAGAAGATAAATGCTTTCACATGGTTGAACTATAAACAGCTAGAAAGTACAAAGGAGATGTTACGGAGATAGTTCAGTAATAAAAATCAAACGCCACAAAAGGGACCTTATTTGCGAAGTCATTATCTTGTATAGATTAGATACATAAAGAGGGACAAGTTCCCTCCGAGGACCCTCGAAACACTCGTGACTACTCGTTAAGCCACGCAGTTTACGGCTTTTGTTTAAATTAAACCCGAACCTTTATAGTGAAAACACTGAATGTATATTGTCCAAATTGAATTTCTTAACGCCTTTGATGCTACAGATAGTGTTTCAGAAACAAATATTAAAACAGAAAATCATTTTGCATTCAGAAAACTGTAACGTAGTCCGAAGAAGTTAAAACGCAGTAAGGGAAATAAAACAGCTCGAAGAAAATAAAAAAGGACAAAAGGAAGCAATCCAATCTTTTGGCTGAAAGAGAAAGTTCTCACAAAGTTGTACACACTGACGGAATGTGTTTATTCTTATCGTCATACTGAATTCTTGAGGATCAAACTTTTATTCCGGTCTTATTCTTATTTCGTTCAAGTTTATGATAACTTGGCCTTACAGCTGTTAGGTTGAAGTGGAACTGGGCTGGTCACGTCTGCCACATGTCGGAGGAGCAATGGGAAAAAATTACCACTCATTGGTTACCAAATAGCAGGAAACGAGAACGCGGCAGGGCCAGAAGGAGATGGCAAGATAAGCTGAACTCTTTCGCAAAGGATTGGCCTACACTCGCACTAGACCGCGAAATGTGGAAGGGGGGAAAAGAGGCCTTTGCCCTGCAGTGGGACAATATAGGCTTATAATACTAATAATAATTATGATAACTGACATTTTTCTTTTAATATGAACTACTAGTGCTAGAGTAAGTATTATCAAATCTGAAGACATACCCAAGGATTCCAGATTCCATTCCTACCTATGACTGGAATCCAATCTTCACACTACAGTGGATTCTAAATCAAATTCTTAAAAAAATATTCGGAGGCGTTCCTCATTTCCTTACAAAAACGAATTTTCGCAATAATTCACCGTACCACGACAAAAATTAAAGAAAATATTCATGAAGGAATTTAAAATCACACGCGAACGTTACTCATCGAATTAACACTAGTTTTGCGTATTATTTTAAAATTACTTCTTTACAACATTTTAATTTAGTAGCAAAACTAGACCCTGATTTAAGTCTTTATTCATTTTCATCAAGACAATGGCTCCAAAACCATTAAGAATAGACGTAAAATAAAATCTTTTTACAACCAGACGGCCGTTTCTAGGCAATTCTATAAACACTAAATTAAGGTTTCGAAATAAGTGTCGCTAAAATCTCCGAGTAAGAGATGTGACCTAATTTCCGTTTGCAGGATGGAACCAATGGAATCTTCTGTGATTAGTGTGCTTAATTTTATGTGTAGTAAAACAGGACGTGTGTACGGCACCTTAGGTTGTCGTAGGATGTGTTGAGGCAATTAGGAGCTCCCAGGTGGCGACTCAAACTCAACTAGCTTGAATTATCTGCTTAAGGTTTTATGTTCGGAGGTAAGATGGTCTGGAAGAGCTGTGTTGAATACTTTGTGCGTGGCATTTTACCTACGTCTATGATTTGGACTGAAGTTGCTTTCTGTTTTTTTTTCGTACATTTCGTATGAAAACGTTTTGAAGCGGTATCATGCCTGCGCCGCGCCTTCACCTTACACCGTTTCTGTGTAATTCGCGCCTTATCTCAGAACCTTCAGATCTTCAAATCTACTATTAGCAAAGATCGTCGTATTCCTTTATATTTTCATCATGCCTTTTGGGTTGACTTACACCCCATAATTCCAAGCTTTCAAGTTTCTTTCAAGTTTTAAGCTTTCAACTCCAAACTAAATTAACCACCCCATTCACCACTACATCAAACTCAACCACCAACGGTAACGTAATTAACTCCATGACTCGACAAACCTCCATTGACATTTCATCAACTAAGCAAACAGGCTCTTGCCACATCTAGAGGAGCTGGTTCAGCAAATTTTATGTGGCGTTTTAAGTGGCCCCTGCTGGGCGGGGCAGTAAACATCCCAGCTAAAGTTTAAACGTCAACCCTTGCAAAGCAGACGACACAACTTATTACGGTCCCTCCTTAGTACACGTGTTTTCGTGTAAAAAATGTTAAAACTGTTGCCGAGTGAAGAATGGTGGGCAAATATTTGGGTTTTTTTTTTCATTTGATTTGCTGTGTGATTTTTAGAATCACGTTTTTTGGTTATTAGGTTGGTGTCCGATTTTCTTGTGGGTATAAGGTTATTCTCTTGTAGGATAGGCAGACATAGCAAGACGCTACGCTACAGATGAAAGGACGTTGACTATTTAGTAAGCTAACCTTTACAGACGATGCATGATGACGATGCAGTGGCTGAGCGATTGACTGCTGCGCTTCGTGTCGCGGGTTCGATTCCCACACGGAACAAATATTTGTATGGCCTACAGGTAGTCGTTCCGGGTCTGGCTGTTTGTGTATGTGAGCTTAAATGTTTGTAAACACACCCACGATACAGGTGAAATTCCTAGTGTGAAGCAAAGTTTTAAAAAAAAAGAGAGTATCCACAAAATGTATCCACACGAGATGATTACAACGATGCTTACGATACATCTTCTAACAGTAACGGAACCTAAATTTAAATTAAATATAAGTTAAGCACCCAGAATCTCATTGTTATTAATAATCTGAACAACCTAGCCGCAGCTTAAGGATAGGCTGATGATGACGATAGTTTTTTAGTTTAATAATACCAAAAACACCTATGGCAAGTCGTCTACAAGCAAAGCTAAACGACCAAACAAGACTACACGATGACAATATCAATCGAACGGCATTCACTTCCCAATTAGCATCAAATGCAGATACAATGTTCTGTAATAGGTCAGTATTGTGCATTATGCTAATGTGTCGCGCATTTGCTAATGTTTATCGCCTGATTGGCTGCGTATCTATGTAAATACGATGATTGTTGACTGTTTAGCGATTAAGGAATAGATTGAGGATGGTTGGTTTAGCTTGTTATTGGTGGTTGTTGATTTTGGGAGTTTGATTTGGACGATAATAGAGGGATGTGACCATATGAGATCGGGTTGTCTTGTAGGACAACCAGCGAAATTTGGGCGTGCTATCCGTCAATGGCGAAGGTTCCATACAACTCGATTCCTGCCGGCTTTCCTATGAAAAATGGCAGTCAGTATTCTATAGACAAATAATATAGTCACTTTAAAGATATGTACGCCGGCTTACCTTTTACAAAAATTGACCCTTCGCTACTGCTATACGTACAACTCTGCCTTACCCTTTGATAAAATGAAGGTGTGATGAAATGTTGAAAGAGCATAGATTCAGACAGATTACATATTGATATTCTGTGTACTAGTCTGACAACCAGTCTCACCAAGGGGTATCGTATTACCCAGTCCTAACTGGGTTGTGTAGGTCAGACAGGCAGTCGCTTCATGTAAAATACTAGTATTCAGTTAAATCCGGTTAGACTGGAAGCGGGGTCAGCTTCCAGTCTAACATAGTTGGGAAAAGTCTAGGCAGATGATGTCATATTGATATTCTAAAAACAAAATATACTCTATATTATTCTGTTATTTTTTTCTATATTAAGTATTTTGTGCCATATTTTTATTTATTTTCGCATAAAAAATATAAAACGTTGTAAACTAGACGTCCTGAAAAGTGCTCGACGATCTATGATATAGCGGGGTTTTCGGTGTCTCATTCAAAACACCATTTGCATCACAAATAATGCAGTCATATCCACACCAGGTGCACAGAAGCTTTTCAATACCAATCGCGCCCCAAACCTAGCTCCGAAAGTCTCCTAAATAAATCAACGCTCCCACTTTTCACTTCTCTCCAATGTGTGATAAAAATTGAATAAGGGGCGAATCGTGAGCCACGACGCATTATCGGGTAAGGATGATCCAGCGGACGGATTTGGGCGCGGGCCCGGAAAATTGCAAGACCGGATGATCGATAGCAGACCAGATGTCGTGTCCCGTGATTAGATGTTACGTGCACCTTAACGCGGGTATGGGGGACTGGGAGTATCGCGCAGATGTGAAATAGAAATAGCAAAGGCTGTAGCGTCACTACAAAAATTAATACAGCGCCATCTATCACAAAAATTAAGAACCAACATCAAAATTATGAATTTAGCGCCATTAAAGTTATCCGCGACTAGAAAAACTCGACATCAACTGTCAGGCAGTAGCCCGCCAGAGACAACACCCGTCCGGTCGGAGGATCCTTCATTTTCTATGAAGTATTGAGGAAGTTTACACCCTGTTCTTCATACCCACTAGGTAGGTAGGTAGGTGTCTCAATAAACCCGCGAAATATGGATGTACTATTTGGGTACACCTCTGCCTAATCCTTCGGGGATTATTATTTATTTAACACTTCAAGCACAAAGTACAGAGGCAGACTTAATACCATAGGCATTTTTTACCAGTCAACCTTTGGGTGCTGCAGAGACACACAGGCGTGATGTTGTTATGTATGGTCCCAAAAAGTACTTATCTTATTTTTTTTAGATTTATCTTCATCATTTAGAATCATAATCTGACTGCTCCATATAAAATGCTAATGATGTTAATGCTATAAAATGCTGGTATTCAACTGAACCCGGTTACAATGAAATGGCTAAGCAGATTATATTGATGTCAAGTCTATATCGTCACTTATGTCGGCATTAAGCAGCTGTTTGCTCCTCGATACACAGTAACATGTCATTGTCAAAGTACAGACAATCCCCTCAAAAACACTAAAACTCCTGCTAACAAACAAAAACAAGCCACCAATCAAAGCGCTTGAAACAATAAGCAAATATTCTTAAGGCATAAAAACTACCCTCGCAGTTGACAAATAGGGGCAAAAAGCAGTTATTGTGGTTCTCGTCTCACAAAGACTTGGTGGCCGAGTATTATTGCATTTTGCAAAAACATGGACGCTCAAAGGACATTGTACGTTGAACATAAAACTCAACCACTAAAGAGGCACTCTACAGTGGGATTAAAAAGTCAGAATCTACTGGGATTTGTCATAGTTGTACAAGTTGTTATTTAAATTAAATTTAAAAAATCCTTTATAGGCTTACACTGTCACTTACGGGATATCTTCCGTCGTTTTCAATTATTGTGATCTCCCGATATTCAGACGCGGTCACAAGTGCCATGATCGCGGAATGACTGGATAATGTAGGTGGATGGTAAATAAATAATTAGTTGCAGACAAATCTGCCTACAGTCTTCTCCTTTATAGAATCTGCACTTTTCTAACGATAATCGTGTAAGCTAGGTTGGTAATCTGAACCAAGCTACCACGTTTGAATAAGCATTAGTTCTAGGTGAAGATTTCTAAGAGAGCAAATTCAAAACGCCTAGTTTCTAAATCATGTTTAAGTGCCAAACTCCACCAGGGGACCTAGACCGGTGACAATCGCAGTTTCATATTTCTTTTCTATGACTTTCTACAAGCTTTTCGATAGCTTATGTCAATCAATCCAAAACATATTTCACTTTTCTATCATAGTTGTCACTTTGTCAAGCACTTCGCTCCCCATAAGGCTAAACGCAAAACACTCCTAAAACTATTACAGCAACGCAAGCTTGTTAGAAACCCGAGAACGATAAAATGATATTTATAGTACCCAATGTAAACAGTAATGTGTAAGTCAATTGAAATTCAAATACGAGGGGAAACGAAAATGGCGGCGGCAAGAACGAAATTACATACGAACGGGGAAAAGTAAAATGGTGGAATGCGGCGGTAGAATTTATAAGGACCCTCTAGTTCCCCAATTACATGCGATGGACATGTTCTCAACAAAACGAACAAGTTAAAGGCTATTGGCTCTCTTTTCGTCATCAATTCGTGCTAATATGGTGCTAAAGGGAGCATTTTTCAAGCACTTTTGAGCTTGATGTTACACGGGTAGAATTTGAGGATATGCTTTGAAAGGAAACCAACTTTGGCAAAGGACATCCTTGTCCACTAGTGAGCACATAAAACGACTTTCGCTTAAATAAAGTTCCTTACTACAGTCAAATTATGTCCTTTAAACAGAAACTTTAGTCATCACAGTAAAGCTGAGTCTGCATCCCCTGCATTATAACCAAAATACCAAAAACAAACATATCAATAAAAGACGACAGCTTTTCTCTCTCCACACACCTGAAACTACAGTCGTACCACTCGATTCGTACGCTCCGGTAATTTAATAAACAACCTTCGCGAACTTTTAGGGTACAATTTACATTGGACTGTTTCGGAACGGCCAAAGAGTTCGAAGACACTGTTGGACGTTTGTTTCTAAGAGTGGCAATGAGAACGACAAAAACAATGAGTCCGTGATGAACAGACACTCGTTGCTGAAGTTCTAGATTAATGTTCTTTTGTATTGTTTATGTGGACGTCCGCGTGAAAGATGTGGGCGGACCGTCCGACGGGAGCTTAAGATTTTCGCGAAATGTATTATTTAAGGTGTAACTGCAAAACAAATGCAATTAAGTTATGCAACGTAGTGTTAGGTGCAATGATATTATAAAGAAAGATACACTACGTTATCATATCATATTATTTATTTATTTAACACTTCAAGCACATAAGTACAGAGGCGGACTTAATGCCATAGGCATTTTCTACCAGTCAACCTTTGGGTGATGCAAAGACAAGCAGTGGTAGGTGTAAATCTGAAAATAATTTACATATTCTCAAATAATTTTAAATAATAATAAGATTAACTACAAGATAACTACAAGGATATATAAAATACTATATCAATTCATAGATAAAACGGAACGTATGATATAGAAAGAGCAGCTATTGCGCTTAAAGTATTTAAATTACGACAATTGTCTGGATTTGTCTGCACCAATTTGCGCGCGCTAGTGCGATATCTACCTACCTCTTTTTTTTTCTAATATCATTGGTTAGGTGCAGGTTTTACAATTTACAGTGTAGGCAATTAAATGATGAAATAAACTAATTTATAGGTTTATTTTTAGGTTAGAATCTCCTGGAAAGCCGCAATACTTGGCAGAGAATTTTGGTAGCTTAGGCTGATTGATTGATTGAAAGCTGTGTCGGAGTGGCGTGCAAGGAATGGAAAGAGAAGTGTTGGTCGTCCGGCGGCGAGATGGGCAGACGTGTTGCCTTTGCGGGAATATCCTGGATGAGGTTGGCACAAGACCGTGGAGCTTGGCACAAGCAAAGAGAGGCCTATACCCAGCTGTGGGTGAAGTCGGGCTGTGGATGATGATGATGATGAAGCTAAAGAGAGATAGAGCTAAACTCTAAATTTACTATACAAAAATTATCTTCACCCAAAAAGTCTCATGATTCCCCATTAAAATCTCCACGTAAGACCTACATACATTGAAACAAACAACTCAAGCTTCCTCAAACAAAATATAAAGCAGGGTACACATTTTCCCAATCCGTGTCGCATTAATAGGCTTAAAACACGTAGGCGCGATATAATATGAAAACTTTTTAGGAACAAAACATCAGTAAATATTGTAAAAGCGCTTTCAATGGAAGCGTCCCTGAGAGGTATTCAATGTGTACACACAGCCTATCGAAGCGAACGCTATTAAAATGAGGACATGTGTGTATTTTATTGATAGAGTGTGTTTATTCAAAACCTAAGTAACCTATTGAATGTAAAATAGTCAAAATGACATTGGATTTCTTTATTTCATTCTTAATTATTTATCTCACTTGTCTAAATATGAATAATTTAATTTGAATTAGAATATGTCAAAATAAAACAAAAATTTCGCAGGTGTTTTTTGTGTTGGTACTACGCAACTTGAAAATAAGTTTAAGAACCACAAAATCAATACCAAAACTGTATAACACCCTAACCTGAAAATTTCCGATAACCCACGATCCCATATTTTCGCGGCAAACACTCGCACGTTCAATCTCCCACGTACGCAGAGCTAATAAAAAACGCACAAGATGGGGGAACAAAACGCAGAACGAATGATTTAGCACTCACGCGAAAGTACCCAGCTCCATTAATAAAACACACATATTACTGAGAGGTCAATATTATCGGAGGGAGCGAAAGAGTGAGTGAATGAAATTGAAAAGTGTGTCGGCGCGGAATTGCTGAATAATACCTATGAATCGTTTGACGACACTGTTATTGGATTGTTGAAACGTTTCGCGTCCCTTTTGTTGGGTAAGGTTGTGTGAAACTGCCCTTAGTTTTGGATTTTATTGCTTTTAAGGGTAATGAATTGAACTGTTAGACTTACTATGTGGAAAAACTAGCTCGAAACTTAATAATGTTTACTGTAAGGCTGCATTTCCATCAGAGATGAGCTAGGATGCGTAGCGAGGGACATGTGTGGAACTAACCAATCACATAGCTACACTTATCCCAATTTATTTGGGGTCGGCGCAGCATGTCTTCTTCTCAAATAATTCTCTATTACTCCTATTCTCAGAACTATTTAATCATAACGTAACATAACATCACACCTGTTAACCTCGAAGGGCAAGGCAGAGGTGAACGACCCACATACCGCTTGTTATATTTAAACCCGATGCAATAGCGAGCGAGTTCATTACCCCTCACTGTATTTAGAGCTCAATCTTACTTAAATAACGCATCACTGTATTTGTAACTGGCTAGTCTAAAATCAACCCTGATTGCCGAACCCAAGAATGTTCCCTAGCTATTTATCAAGCAATGCTTCTCATTAGCACCGTCTCAACACCAACCGAACGGTTTAATCAGTGAATTGATTTCAAGAAACCGAATAACAGGTACATTAAGGTTACAGAAATCGGGAATAAATCTTCTTTCTCGCAGTCTTGGGTAACATTAAGGCTAGACCAGGATTGACTTCAGCAGAAGCCATTTGTAGCTCTTCCTTAAACGGAGGAAAACTTTCATATTTAAGGTTAAGGAAACCTTTGATATTCATGTATTTTTTATTTAGCTTGTCCTGATGTCGTTAGGCCTATGAAGTAGTAGTTGTGGCCGTGACTTTCTCGAGGCTATAATATCGACCCTGGCCATGTAGAAGGAGGCCTTCTTTGTTTTAAGAAAAACCATTTCGCCGTCCTCGTTGGTCGCAAGAGCTGACTGCCGAGCACGAGGTTTTGGTTCCATTTCCTGGTCGGGCAAACTGTTGTTTAGTTTTTTATCAGGAATTTCTCAGCAGTATAATCTTTGCTCAGTTGATAGCAATAAGCTAGCCCTCTATTACATGGGGCTTTAAAAACTAACTGATGAAATCTGAGTGTGCAATGGGTTCACCTCTAAATAAGCCTTCGGGGATTACAGGTGATTGTTGTTTTTATGTATTTAGAGTTCAATTCTTCAACATTACATCACGCCGTGGGGTCGGCAGAGGTATACCTAATAATACACCCAGATTTCGACAGTTATGTTCAACATTACTACAAAAGACAAAGATAAATAGTTGCAGAACAACAAACACACATGCGAGAAAAGGACAGCACTATTCTACTAACAAAAACGAAAAGCTTACTAATGTTATATCCTTTTCGCACGACTGTTACTCTTCCGGCTTTTGTCAGATACATCGTAATTGGATGCAAACTGGAGTACTTCCGACATGGCGTGGTGGCGTTAAGGCGGTGTTATGTTAAATTCATTCAATGTGGCAGCTCTGTCGGACTACCTAATGTAAGCTGGGTTTAGACGTATAGACGCATTTGTGTCGCGTGTTGTTGCGACTCGCGACTTAGCAAGCAATACGAATGAGACTTCACCGTATTTGCTTGCTGAAATTACTTAACCTTTTTAACACTAGAGCATAAAGGTACGCGCGTGCCCTCCACGCGAAACCCCCTACCATTTTGTCACATATTTGTGTCGTTTAACGTACAGGGCACACGCTTGCTTGTCACGTATATGTGACAATGGCGTTCATTAGGTTAAATGTTCAAAAGGATGTACGTGATTGATAAATGACGAAAATTAAGTAACATTAACAGTGGAAGAATTTCATCGAAGCAAATGTTAGAGCTGTGCAGGTGGCTACATACTGATGGTCTACCACAATTTGAGTTTAATCGATACGTAAAGAAGAAGTGCGATGGAGTCATTCTTAGATGTACAATCAACGGCCATAAGTTGCGAAGCCATTTTACTGCTAGCTTGATGAAATTACCGCCACAAGAAATATTTAAACTTGCTGCCAAAATTGGCAACACATCGGCACTCCACTTGGAGTATTGCAAGTGCCGGAATCGAGCATCCGTGCTACTTGCGAAGCCCTAATTCTACTCCTACTAATATTACAAATGCGAAAGTTTGTGAGGATGGATGGATGTTTGTTACTCTTTCACGCAAAAACTACAGACTGGATTTGGATGAAATTTGGCACACAGATAGTTTATAACCTGGATTAAGACATAGGATACTTTTTATCCCGGTCGTACGATCCCATGGGACAAGTACCGAACCCCACGCGGGCGAAACCGCGAGTATATAAGCTAGTAAAATATAAACCATATTTATTTAGATACTGCAAATAAAATACGTATTCAATTTGACTGCTCCGTAGCAGGCGTGAACCTAACGAAAGCAGTACTTATGTGATACTACCCTACTTTTGAATGCACACAGCCGTGACGCGTCGAGTGGAACATTCTCGACGGTGGCGGTAGAACTCCGGTTCTATGCGAAATTTAAATTGAATATAATGTACGTTACTTTGGTGGTGCTATTCATTCGTCAGTGTTGTTTTGAATTTATATGAGCTTTAACTTACAATGGTGGTTAAGTGAAGTGAATTGTGTATTTTATACGTAACAATATAGTTTTTTGTTTTTTTTTTGGTTTGATTTCATTGGTATTTGGTTATTTTAAAAGACATAAAACCACGTATAAAATTGACCAATGTAGGGAAAATAAAGTAAATAAGGATTAAGCAGGGCTTTAAAGATAACATCACGCCTGTAATCCCCGAAGGGTTAAGTAGAGGTGTAGTTAATAGTACACCCGCATTTCGCCAGTTATGTTTTAAGTCACATGTAACAGTGGACGAGTCTATTGCCATCATCCGGGCACAAATACAGACTCCGTGGCCGCTACTGAGAAATTCCCGATGAAAAATCCAATAACACTATGTCCGACCCGGGAATCGAACCCAGGACCTCATGCTCAGCAGTCGCGCTTGCAACCACTCGACCAACGAGGCAGTCAACTTGGGGCTTTAACAATATTATACTAATCATAAATTTAGGTACTTAATTGACATACTTATTTTAATTTTATCACAAACAAGATTAAACACCTCTAAAAATCAAGTAGGTACCCATCAATCCACAGCCACCTGTCCGACTAAAACTGGCCGTTATCTCAAAGCTGGCTGCACAAACGTATCCGAGCGATTTCACTAACTTGCTCGTTTTGTGCGCTAATATCGCGGCCCATTGTTCGCACAACCCGCAATGTACACGTACACTCACGACCGTTAACATGTATAATTGTATATGTTAAGGCTAAAAATGGGTTAGAACATAAACTTAAAATTAGCCGGCTAAACTTAACATAACCTAACCTGGGTTAGGTTAGGTTATGTTAAGTTTAGCCGGCTAATCTTAAGTTAATGTTCACACCCGTTTTTAGCCGTAACATATACCTACACTTGGCGAACTTTAAACGCAATTAGCTGCTGAAGTATTGATTGAAATCACAAGATAATACGAGGATAGAATCTTGAAATCTATGTTTATATGAAACGGTTTTAATTTTAAAGATGCAATGGTAATTTTTACCTTTGAATTGTGTTAAATGGAGAGTTATCTGTGGTCATGACTGTACACCAACCATTGTGGATGTAACACTGATGAGTTTGCGAATAAATTATGAATCGTTGAATGTTATGTTAGAATTTAGAGCTGGTCTGGGCACTGTTGATTACTTGCGCTTAATCTACGTATTGCTGTAAGTTAGAGCTCGGTGTTTAGTGTTCTGTACTTAAACTGTGGGTTTAATAGTCTTAGTTTTGAATGACACAGTTGTTAAGATTTTCGGTGTCTGTAACTCTGTGAATGGCTATAAGAGCAGGAGAAGACCAAAGAAACCATCAAAGGTTCTCTTTTTCGTCGTTCTCGAGGATGGCGACCACAAACGACACGTCTCCAAGCCATGCGGTCTCCTGCAGTGTGAACCGCTCGGTACGGCTGCCTCCAACAGCCTTCTTGACCACCTTGCCGGTGCTCTGCGCGAGTTTACCTTCTGCCCGGCCCAGTATTATAAGTCTTTCGAGGCAATGCCTAGGCGAACGCATAAAAAACAAGCTGAGGGTACGTTCCAGGCAGATTGTAGAAAGCCTTTAGGTGATGTTGAGTTCCTCCAGACTGGACTCATTAGTTCTTATTGCGGTCCATGGTATACGTAGCAGCTTCTGCCAACACCACGTCAAACCATGACCGCGCGAAAGATGATATAGCTAGACAGTGGGTAATTACTAGGATGACGATTAATAGAGCAGTATGGAGACAGAAGAAGAAGACATGCTGCGCCGACTCTAAATAAATTGGGATAAGGGCAAGAAAATTTTGATGATTGTCGTAAGATTTGTGTGGGATTATATTTTTAACAGCATAAAATTATCACGAAACGCATGCAAATTGTTTTCTATCAACTCATACCTATACGATTTTACGGCTACTTTTTGTGACATACATATATATGTACTTTTTGACTGAACGTCAATGTTGCCATGTTTTAAAATATGTGAATGAAATACACATACTGCACTTGAGTGTTACTCAATATCAGTTTATTTTGTTACCTTGCATATCACGCATTTGATACATAATAATTAACATGCTGCAATAATAACGAGAAACAATAAACAAGATAAGCAAGTACTACCCAGTTATGCTAATTTAACGGACACTGTCTTGTTTCAATTGTTGCAGATCAAGATTTATCAGACACTAAATTAACTAATATAATATTAAGCATAATCCCATTAATCTATAATGATAACACAATTGCTGATGTTAGTCATCATTACGTGTAGTCTTAAGTCATCATCTTACACAGATCATTAGCATATTACTATTGAAGAGCAGTACACAGTACAGTTGCAGAATTAATAGGATATTCACTGTACGTTATTTTTTCTTTTACCGTGCATAAGATTTTGTTTCCTTACTGCGTATGGCTAAAATTATGATTGATAAACTCGTTCGAAAAGATGACAAATCTACAGGGTGTAAACGGACCCTCCACGAAGCCGTCAACCAAGCATTATATACATCAAACTAAAAAATTTTGGCAAAAATTATTGCTGGAAAACGACTTTTTTATTGGGGTCAAAAATCGAGTTTTACGGTAGGACTTAATGTAACGCACTCAACACATCGAATAGTACGGGGGTCGTGGAGGTGTTTAAAGAAAAAAATGTTACGTTAAAAACATGTATTTAAAAAAACCCTTGTCAAAAAATTGGAACTTTGACCCCCAATACCTACGTAACTAGAAGGTATGGTCTAGAACAAAAAAATTATCGCAATGGGGAGAACAAGTACCTTTCGGCTTCATTAAGGGTCTTTTTACACCCTTTATACAAAAGAGGTAAAACTTGTTTGTAAGTTGATAAATTTGTATGTAGGATGTAATCTCCGAAACTAACAAACCAAATCCAAAAATTTTTTCACTGGTAGAAAGCTACATTATTCGTGGGTGCTTTAGGCTATAAATTATATTTACATCATGCATATTAGTCGACCTATCATACTTTTTGCGGACCAAGTCGCGGGCGAAGTGCTAGTGCGTCAAATACATGAAATTAATTATATTGTGTGGGACTGGAAAACAGTGTTCGATACTTAAACATCTGGTTGTACAATGGAGTTTCTTATTGTATAAGATCCAATAATATCTCCTTCTGGGAGAGGGCACTAGCTCTTTTAACACAGGAGTCAGGGGCTTCATACAATTTGTGACCTTGTACACATCATCATGAACAACTTGGATCAAGTCTGAAATTGCGAAAAAAATATGGAATCGCAGAATTTTTTTTTCGCGCTTTGTTATTTGGCTCCTTGGTAAAAGATGTTAAACTAATCAAATGTAGCACGTGTCAGTGAACTGTAGTAAAGTTAACATTAAAATCATTTTTTTGCGACTGTCAAACATTTGCAGCGTAAAGTCGAGAGCCACAAATATCCCACTCGCCGACCATTTGACAACCACACTCGTAACTCTGCGCACTAAGTTTTACAATATAATATATGAAATAAGTTTTATTACAGTTTGAATTCGAAACAAGCAGACTTGTTCAGTTTTGTTGTTAGTAATACATGCATGCTATGTATGTACAGAGGGACCTAAAGTTTAACCTAAATCATTTATTTAATGTTCTACGAAATTTGATCAGGTTCGATTCTAGACATTGATAACTTCTTTGTAATTTAGAAAAATAAATTAGGGACCCCTAAATTAACTTTTCTTTTATCAGAATTATATATATTGCTCAAGCAAAATAACTAACTATATACATTATTAATTAAAAACTATTAAATAAACTAACGACAAACTATAAAAGGGCATCGAAAAACGCCTCCTCAACGCAGTCAGCTGGTAATGTGTCCAAGAGACTGGCGGCGTTGCCACGTTGTATGGCAACACTTAGCCTCTGGCCAATATAAAATATATATATTTATCACTTTTACATAAAACTTCATAGTAAACCGATAACTCTTAATAAATAAATTCAATTTTGCTAAAACCATCCATGTGAAACTTTAGTTCGATCTTATCAAAAACTTACTTATACATCACCCTGTATAATGTCAAGCCCTTGACACAACCCCTGTTAAAGGGTTTATTCGTCTCAGTACTGATGCAAAAACAATGTATTCAGTGTCTACTTACACAAAGTTTTAAACTTTCTTTCTTTGAATGAATTTGTAAAACATTCAGCAACTATGTATTTTCTTTTAGAAGTTTAAATGTCTTAAAGGAGCTATTAAGAAGTACCTATGAGGGTTTGTTTTAAAACTTGAAGAGTGAATTGCAAAGAGGGCTGTTAATGGTGCAATACTAGAATAACGCTAAGTCTGGCTTAAGAGCGTTAACGTCTTACGGCATTTCATACAAACTTTCAAGTGTTTTTTTTTTCGAAATGTCTGAACCGATTTTAATGAAACTTCGTACGCATAAGCAGGATACATAAGTCTAAAAACTTGACAGAGAACTTTTCAAAATGTCTTTTAAAAAAAAAGATAATTGGAAATTTCCGTTTCTATGGAAAATCTAAAATCGGTCTAATTTAGCTAACATTATTTTCGAAAATGTTCGCTGCCAAGTTTTTAGACTTGAAAGCAAGGAAAATAAATCACTTCAAGGTTTGTATGAAATGCCGTAGGACGTTAACGCTCTTAATACTCAACTTGTTTGTTTATGTCGTTTTGATGCAAGAAACTACATAGATAGAATCGTAGATATAATCCGGCCAAATGGGGTATCCTCGATCCATCCCTAACAGAATTCCAGTGTGGAGCCCCTCTGCAGGATATGCTCCACCACCTGGCCTGCCCATCCTGCACAACAGTGGCGAAGACTCCATACAACTCGATTCCAACCGGCTTCCCTTTGAAAAATGGCACAGTCAGTATTCTATAGACAAATAATATAATTTCATTAAATATCCGGCTTACCTCTTACAGAAAATGGCTCTTTGCTACTGCTGCACAACCACTTGCCCCTTTCAGAATTTAATCGAAGCAAATGTTAGAGCTGTGACGACTGAGATGATTTCATACTGGTCTAACACAATTTGAGATTCATCGACGCGTAAGGCGCTTCTCGCACTGCACCGCGCTCCGTCGCGTAGCGCGGGGCCGCATATTTTACCATTGTAAGAAAGTATCCGAATTTGTATAGAAAACACGCCACGGAGCGCAGTACAGTGGGAGAATCGCCTAAAAAAGAAGATGTAAGAAAAGTCTTACTCTAAGACACTTCTTTGATAACATGTACTCTCCCAGTCCTAAGCAAACCACCCCGCCTTTCCTATCACTGCTCTTGAGGATCACAATTACAACGTGATAATATTTTAAATCATAAAGCTTATTAAAAACAAAAAATAAACGATATTAATGTTATCGTTTCCAAAATTTACGAGCCAGTAAAGAAATTTGTTGATTTTAACACCTTTATTTGTTGTAATTTGTTGAAAAGAACCCTCTTGATAATGGATATTAAAAAACAAATTAGCGGACCTATCGCGGATCTACGAAAAATTTAGAAGCACTCAAATTGGAGGCAAAGTTTGCTTCGTAAATTAAATGTAAGCATAGACAGATAAAGTAGGGTGGCCCCTCATCATTAATATTATAATATGAATATTATTTTTACCCGAATGGCCCAGAATAATGTTTTGCCCGGTATGTTTTTAGTATAATAAGTTTCTGGCTAAAAAAATAGGACACTCTAATATTTGTTGCAAACAAAAATATGTCGTAAAAACAAAAACATGAATAAAATATCAGTGGCTATAATTGTTCAGGGTAAATTTTAAAAAAAATGCACCAACAAAAAAATCCTAGTACCTAAAACAACTTTTCATTTAGTAGAATTTTTTTACACAAAAACATGTAAAATAACACGTGATTTTGATTGGACTGAATCAATAACTAGTGACTGAATAAAAAATGTCGCCCATTTCAAACGGTTTCATAGATTGTGCTGTAATAGTTTGCCACTAACTTTTTTATCAATAACAATAGTGGGAACGCTGCCGTGGAGTCCTAAACTTTATACCAATAGTCCTATTTTTGTTCCTGGTAATACCAAAGCGTCCAACGCCTATTGGATAAAGTTTTTATTTGCAAGTGACAAGCCATGCAACTAACGCGTTTTGGTAACTGCATTCGTACAATCGAGGATTTAAATTGGTATTTTTTTAACAGAACGACACAGAGTCAATTTGTGTGAATATGCTTAGGTTTAACCTAGTTTTGAATACTCGTACATTGTACTTATACATACATATGTAAATAAACAGTATTAATAGAGCAAAAGTGAATGCATTCAGCAATTAGGTATTACGTATAACAATTGTTAGTGAAGCTTAAGTTAGTATTATCAATTCAAAATTATACCATCTAAATTCTCATCAATACAACATCTAATCTACAATATTTCAGCCAAAACCTTAAAGTCAACCAGTGCCATAGTGCATTCAATACTTAAACTACTTCAATAACCATACGAAAGACCTAGAATTAAAGCCCAAATTACAGCACAACCCCAAAACTCATTAATAATTCCATAAGTATGGACATTCCGGCGATTGGCGATCGCTTGGCAACACTACCGCTGCCGTAGGGCGCAATAAAATGGCGGTGTTCCCGGTATTACTGATAGTGGTCGTATTTAGAGCAAACTCATTGGGTAAGGTTTCGTTAAGCTGAGAAGATTGTACCTTGGAGACGGTTATGAATTTATAATGGTAATAATTTCGTCGGGGATAGTGCAAATCCGCGAATCTACCAAAATCAAAGCATTTATTTCAACTAGGCCTATTAAAGGCACTTTTGAACTGTCGAAACAAAGACCATACGTTAAGTCCGCGTATCTGCACTACGTGTAGGTTTACAGGGGAAGGTTATAAGTATTTTTTTTTTCAATTCATGTGTTCTATATATTGTTAACAGTAGAAATCTATTAAATTCATTAATTTAATCGCTACGACAATGCGTAATTGAAATTGGCTACATTTTTCAGATACGCGGAATTATCCAATGCTAGTTCCGCGGATTTGCACTATCCCCGACGATTTGTTACTTTATTTGTTGTTATTAAGATTAGAATTGTTTACATATCTAAAGTATGAGGCTTGACATCGACTTTAAGAAAATAACGGTATGCGGAATGCGTAGGAACTTCATATACAGTATTTGTTACCTACAAATACTTTATATGAAGTGCATATGCATTATTTTTTGGTTGCTTTAGACAATATAACAAAATATTGGCAACATTGTTTTTCGATCAATTTCATTTTTTCAGCTCTGTATGGAATATCGTGTTTTTTTTTTAATTCAAGTTTAAAAAACTGGACGAACTATGAATAAGTTCATATCTCGTTTACACTTTAAATTGGCCAAACATTTGTTGACAAAACACCACAAATTCAAATTAGAACCCATTACAATTACCAGCTCATGATGCTGTTGCAAGATGAATAATTAAACTGTATATTTAGCCGCATGTCGGTATCCGGCATAAGTTTAGTTCGGATATCCGGCCATCCGGCAGAATGGTCACAACACTAACCGAATGGGTAATTTACTGCTATGTTTTTTTGAACAGTTACCACACAAAACAAACCTGTTATTTTTGGTTATTATATAACATTTCAACTCCTTAATAACGGCAGAATATTTCAACATTTACAGTCGGGGAAATCAAATGCTTTGTGGCTCAGTTCGATGCACCACGTATCTCGTCGTGTTATTTATACGATTTTCAAAAAACGATGATTTTAATTTATAGTCAAATAGCTTCTGCCGGCGGCTCCGCTCGCGTTAATTTATAATAAATTTGACAATCAATTCGGGTTGTACTCTGCTTGTAATTCAATCATGATTCGAAAGACACGTGGCGCCATCTATTATCATAAGAACGTTATTGTTGGTTTTATCGGGTACAGTACTTTTTTTCAGGATGAGAGGTACCATATGTCCGTTTCTGTACACCTAACAACATATATGCAAATTTCAGGATGATCGGTTCAGTATTTTAGGCGTGAAAAGGTAACAAACAAACTTCATTTAGATTTTATAATATTTGTTAAGATTAGGATTTCATTAGAATTTGCTTAGCAACCAATATTCCTTACTTGACAATTAACTAGGTACCACACTTGGAAGTTAGATGGCTGATTGTTGAATGGCGTTGGTGGATCATAATTTGGATACCACAGCCCACATTTTTCTTGTTTTCTTTGTCGCCCTCGGTCACACCCCAGAGACCCCTGAGGGTGTATTTATTTACGTTATGCCACATCAAACTGACACCAACATTAAATAATACAAAAGTCAACTTTTCCTACTTAAGAAAGCGATAGTTTCCTTGTAAATAAATTATTTGATTTGATTACATAAACAGCTGAGTGACCAAAACTTCGTGGCTTGCAAGTGGTAAGTCGTAAAGAATTCTCGCGGTCTCCGTTTAAATATTCAGAAGTTCACAACATTGGATGGACTTTCGGAAGTCGTCCCTAAATGTACTGCTTTTTTTATTATGTTACTGTCATGATATATGTCTAGAGGGGCTTGGGGTGTAAATAGAGTGAATAAATGACGAGCTTATTGGCGCAGTGGGGTAGTATCGGCTTTTAATGTTAGGTGTCAAGGTTTTAACTCTCGGAAAGAGCTCCTTATAAATCAATAACGAAGTTTCTTTTGAGTAAAATAATAATATAACTAGATGTAGGAATCTATCTTCTAACTCTTAGGTGACAGGACGAGTTATAGCCTGATACACAGGTTTGAATAAACCTAGATCGGGCAGGTCGCTAAACATTTGAATTCCTCATTAAATTATTAATATTAGATACATTAATATTAATAAACGAACTAAAATAATAATATATTTATATTAATATTTTAGTTCTAGTTTACTCTCACTTATTATACAATTATATGAGAAATAATACAACTGCGCCTAAATGTTCACTTTTTGTAATACGTTTTAAATAAATTATTCTTAATTAGTTAGAATCCTCCTGAAAGGACAAACCACAGAATTCTGTGAAAAAGAGAGATGGAGGCCATAGCCCAGCGGTGGGACAGTACAAGCTAGTAAGTAAGTCAGTATCTTCTTTATACCGTATTTTCAATTCGATTTATTTCCTCGCTCTGTTTGTCCCCTAAATACTTTTTTATTAATCATCATTTAAGCCAACCCTTTCTCTTAATATATTTCGGTCCCCCTCACAGAATGACTCGCGGTCTCATAACTCTGGCTCTACGTTAAAAGTGCCGCGTCATTATAAAAAGATGGCGGACGATTTATAAGTATTAAAATAAAGCCACCTCCAGAGATTCGCAGGTGCGCGTCGAACCGTGCGTTATCAGTTTGAGTCGCGAAGCGCGGTCTGTTTAGTACCTGTGGTAGGGCTGCCGGTTTATGCTGTGTGACTGTGCACCCTTACGGAATGATAAAAAGTTTATAGTTGAAGTAGTAATGAAAAGTTTAATGAGAAACGTCTTTGGTTTTTTTCTTGTTTCTTAATTGCGACGTTACACAGTACAGTTTCAAATACAGGGTGAAAGGAACACCAACGCTAAAACGGTAACATGATTTTGAACCCCACCACATAGAAATTTTTCATCGGTAATTTAAAAAAAAAACATCTGCTGTTCTATACATTTTGACCGTGTAGGTATTGCACTTTGGTAGGAAATAGCTTTTTTTACCTTGTATATGGCCTTTTATAAATTTTAAAGTTTTCAGGATTTTTATACCAAAGACCGTAATGTCAGACGTTACCGACTGGACCGTGACCGTTTGTTTTTTACTTTTTTCAAAATCTGACCTGTAATTTTTGATAATTATTAATAAATAAACTAAATTATTAAGCAATATACTTCAAAAGTTCGTTACGACACAGAAGCTATTTTAAAAACAAAGTGCAGCTTCATCTTTCACTACTACAGTAAAATATTACTTTTCAGGATTCAAAAAATCGCTATTACTTTGTCCTAGGGTCCACTATAAAAAAAAAAACAGCCACCCCTACCCAGCATCCCTCATCCCCACCCGAATACTTACAATAAATAAATCAGATAAACATTTTTCGTTGTTGACTGTGCAAAGCTTGTTACCGCTCATAAAATTATACAATGATGACTATGATCCCCAACATAATTTTAATGGGTAAGCTAATGGTTTATGCGTTGCGGTGTTTTCATCCAGTTGTGTTTACTCTTGCTAACCGCTAGATAGATTTATGGGAAGTTTTAAAAATTAATAACATTTTTGCTGGGTTTTCGATTAATGCGGAGTGTCGGCGATTTTGTCTGGTAATGTCTTTAGATTGGAGAATTACAGTTAGCCCTAACTACCCTCAAAGACAACAGCTCTCACAAATAGACTGGTCGTCACATGTCAAGCTACCGCCCATTCACAAAGTAACATTATAGCACTCAGAGCAGATTACCCCATAGAAACAGATATAATGACGTCACAAATATACAGCGTGTATCTGAAATGTACGGTCATATGTAAGTGGTACATAAAAAAATCAAAATCATAGAACCGAAGAACATTCTCTATCGTAGAAAAAATATCAGCTGTTGACGCAGTTGGCGCAGTGGTTGAGCGATTGACTGCTGCGCTGCGTGTCAAGGGTTTGATTCCCGCACGAAATATTTGTATGGCCAACTTGTAGTTGTTCCGGGTCTGGCTGTTTGTGTATGAGAGTTTAAATTTTTGTAAACGCAGCCACGATACATGAGAAATTCCAAGTCGGACGAAATTTAAAAAAAAAACTTTTAAAAGTAATAAAAAAACCATTTATTTATTTAAAAATTGAACATAATTATTAGTGCCTATTGTGAAGAACAGGACTGGGGATATCTCTGACAGGGGGAACTACCGGCCCATATCTCTAGCAACGATAATTGCTAAAGTGCTGGATGGTGTGCTTGATTCTTACATAGATAAATACATAAAATTACACGACGCGCAGTTTGGGTTTAGACCCGGGCTATCCACTGAGGCTGCCATCGTAAGTCTCAAGCACACTGTCCAATACTATATGGACCGCAAGACACCGGTATATGCGTGTTTCCTTGACCTCTCCAGAGCTTTTGATCTTGTATCATACGATGTGCTCTGGAGAAAGTTGGGGAATGCGGGTGTACCGGTGGGGGTGCTCAATTTACTTAGGTATTGGTATTCCCACCAAACAAATTTTGTTAGGTGGAATAATACGCTCTCTGAGGCGTATACGTTGGAGAGCGGGGTGAGACAGGGCGGTTTGACGTCGCCCAAGCTTTTCAACCTATACATAAATGACCTCATTGTCGAGCTCAGTAGCAAGCGTGTCGGTTGTTCGATAGACGGCGTCTGTCTCAACAACATTAGCTACGCCGACGACATGGTGCTGCTGAGCCCGACGGCAAGAGGTCTTGGAGAGCTTTTAAGGATATGTGAGACCTATGCTGCTGCACATGGTCTTGTATACAATGTCCAAAAATGTGAATATATGGTTTTTGGGGCCGCCGGTGGATGCTCTGAGTATTCACATAATATTACCCTTGATGGCTTGTGCATAAACCGTGTGACGAAATTTAAATACTTGGGGCATTTAATTACCGAGGGTCTTGAAGACGATATGGACATTGAGAGGGAGCGCAGGGCTTTGGCGGTCAGAGGTAACATGCTGGCCCGCAGATTTTCCCGCTGCTCTGAACAAGTAAAAATAACGTTGTTTAAAGCATATTGTCAAAGCTTTTATACGGGAAATTTGTGGGTCAAGCACACCAAAAGATCGCTGGATGTCCTGCGCGTCCAATATAACAACATCTTCAGGATGATGTTGGGGCTGCCTCGTTTCTGTAGTGCATCGGGGATGTTCGCGCTGTATCGAACTGATGGCTTTTATGCCGTCATTCGCAAGAAAACTGTTTCCCTGATCTGCAGAATGCGAGGCAGCTGCAACGGAATTCTGAAGACTTTCGCTGACAGGATCTCTTCTCCATTATGGGTGACGCTTATTAAGAGGGTGATTTGAATTGTTTTAGATTTATAGATTTATTTTATTTTTATTTTTATTTGAATGTCTAATGTTTAATTTATCTTATTTTATTTGATTGTTTTGTTTTATCTTTTTAATTTTGCATGAATTTTAATTGTATCTTATTTTAATTCTGATTTAATGTTAATTTTAATTTTGATAGTAATTTTTATTTTTAATCCTGATTTCAGTTCAATGTTAATTTAATTTAATTTTAATTTCAGTGTATGGATCAAGTTATCTGAATTAAATGAATTTTATTTTATTTATTTTTATTTATTACAGAAAAGAAGAAAGGAACAGAAAGATAGGTACAAAGGTGATACTTATTTCTAAACAAATCTCTTCCAGTATACTTGCGACCGGTGAGAAAAAAAGAGATGTACATGTGTAAGAGAAGAAGAGTCGAGTAGGTTTTGAAGTTTTGTATGGGACAACTGATACACTTTTCGAATTAACGATGTTGGTCCAGTTGTTGGATTTGATGGTCTATCTATACGACACCCTCAAAATAAGACCACACTTTACTTACACATGCTGTATCCGCAAGTATGTACGCACATATACATATACGGAGTGGAAGGGACACCGACGCGAAAACGGTTAACACGTATTCAGTACATCATTCTTAACCCCCCCCCCATTTTCTTTTTTTTTTCGGATGGGACATCATGAAATGACCCTACCACTCTGGGCGGAGCGGAAGGGAGTGTCAGACTTGTACTGACTAAAACCCATCCATGTTCCTTCTTTGCCCTTTGTGTTCCAGGGCCACGGTGTCTCTTTCGAATAGTCCCGCAGCCCTGGCAGGCATCGGCCCATGAGGACCCCTACTTATTTGCTGACATCTCTTTGAGGCGCGCGTGGAACACGAACGCGCCGTCGACCGGCCTGTCGGCCTGTCGTCATAAGACGGCCGGACGGAGAGTTAGCCCATAACTCGCCGTCCACAGGCCCGCGCCTACGGTGGCCGGGAGCCACCACGTGACTTCCGACGCCCAGGGCTCTCCTGCGGCGGCTGGGACGTGAGGTTCTTTCCCTCTCACGTCCCGACACCTCCTTCACTAGCATGACTGCTTCGCAGAAGGTGGTGACGGCTTCCCATTCCCTCTCGCTCCGGATCATGGCCTGAACCAAGGCCGGACGCGAGAGATCGCCGCCGCCAATCGCCGCTACGAGGACACGGCGGTGCTCCGCCCAAGCGGGGCAGACCTCTACGGTGTGCTCCACCGTGTCCTCCGGACGATCCTCGCAGTGGAAACACCCCCCCCCCCCCTCACACAGAAATTTTACATCGGTTATTAAAAAAATCAGCTGTTCCACACATTTTGACCGTGTAGGTATTGCACTTTTGTAGGAAATAGCTGTTTTGCCGTGGTAACCGGTGTCCTTTCCACCCCGTATGTAGATCAAAATAACATTTACTGTATATCTGTATCGCAGATGAAAGCTACACACACGTTTCTCTAAAGTGAAAGCCCTTTTATCTGAGCCGGAGGCTGTTTGCCATACCCGGATAGGTTTAGAATAGATGCTGTTGTCAATGTCACTCACATTCCGGCACGTGTGACTTTATAGAGGTCAATCGAATTCGTCAATTATTACAATTCTAGGGTATTAAGAAATCAGGGTCTAAATCGAAAAGGTCGTGGAGAAAATTTATGTGTTCTGTATTTGATATAACTGTGATTAATGTTTCGTTCGAAAATTTTGCTTGTGGCCTTTCTTTCTTATGTAATACTTGCTGATTATCGCGAAATACGTCCGCGTGAAATTATTATATAAATATAACTTACCTATTTGAATTTGATATTGTTAACAATTTCAATGGTTTTAATTTTTTTGCACGGAATCCTAATCCTTTTTCTAAAATAAAAGTCTAAGTTACTCCTTATAACATCAGCTATCTGCCCGTGAAAGCTTCGTCAAAATGAGTCCAGCCGTTTCGGAGATTAGCCGGAACAGACAAACACAAATTAAAAATGTTTTAATTTGTTATAAGTACCATATAATATACACTTTCATATGCATTCAGTAAAAAGCTGTTATATTAAAATTACAAACTGACACTTCAATTATATTTATCTGTTTAGATATAAAAATTTTATGTGAGGACCAAGATTGTTTGGTTAGATTAGGGTAGATTGTGTTAATTGGTTTTATGACTAAACAGAATCACGTTAATACAATGGTCCACTGATACGAAATATTACTGTAATATAAATAGCAACAAGATCGTCGAAAAAGAGGTCATAATTTTCCTTCCTCTTGACCTCTTACATATTAGTTTGAATGAACCGCAGGAAAAGGTGGCCGACAATACACATGGATTATTATCTTACTTGAATTGATCGATAAGTTTATTAATAAAATACATTTGATTTATTATTCCCCTTATCTTTGGTCCTATGATTTAAGCAATCAACTTAGTTACCTCCAACGTGGCAATGCTGCCAGCCTTCTGGGCACTTTTCTTATTAACAGCGATGTGGACCAATTTTTTGACGCCCTGTAATTCTTTTAACATTTTGATACTTGTAGATATTTTCACGCCTGTTATCACCGAAGGGTTAGGCAGAGGGGTACCCAATTTTAGTACATCTACATTTCGCCAGATATGTTTAAGTCCCATGTAATAGGGGACGAGCCTATTGCCATCAACCGGGCACAAATCCAGTCTCCGTGACTGCTACTGAGAAAATTCCTTCCTTCCTTCGTAAAAGCTACGTATGCCAACATCACAAAGTTTCTAAAGACGCAACAACAGAATTATCATACCTACCCCGAGGGCGACTTCGAAAAATTCAAACTCAACAACATCGCTGATACGTCAGACAATATGTACTCTGAAACTAGATATTTTGCTGAGATGAAACCCAGTAATGAAGTTAAATATAACATAATTTTCCGGTATACTACGAGTTCTCGTAAGTCGAGAACTTTAGTCCCAATTTAGCATTTCCGTGGTTTCGCAAACCTTGTTAGTACCGTATCAAAAATCCCGATATTATATTACCAAATTCACGTTTGCTCGAACCTTCTTTCATGACGCACATCGCTAGCATTAATTTGAAACGTTTTTCAGTGGCTTCGTTAGTCTAGAACAGTTATAATTTAAAGTCCGAAATCCTCGGAAGTATATTTTTTTTGTCTCTTCCTTCGCTTTTAATATAAAAATGTTCAACTGGAAGTTAAATGAAGAGGTGGACTTTTCTAGACTAAAATAACTTATTTATAGATATATTTTACTGTTAACTTCAGAAACAATGCTTGACGTTGAAGGGTGTGCGTTTTGGGGGCTGTCTATTGTGAGTTCTGACATTTGAAAAATGCTGATTTTAGTCCATTTTGAATAAATGAATTCAAAGGCCTTTTCATAACATTTCACGGACATTATGTTACGCAATCATAATCTTTCCTACGATAGCTTCGATTAGGTTGGTAACAGACTATGACTTAAGGTTTTTCAGAACAAGAATGTAGTACATACTGTGGCATTCGAAACCCGGGAAAACCCGGTTTTACTATGGTACCGAAACCCGGTTCCACACTAGTTAGTTCCCTAGTACATACCGACTCATTCTTCAAACATACATATTAAAATCAAAAACATACAATTTACTCCACCATTTCGACTCCATTTCCCACAACAACTTTTGATCTAACACACTCCTTGATCTCCCGTATCAACACTTCTGACAACACCAGGTCAACATTACCATCCAGAATACAAAACATGTCGAACATTAGCATACAAATTATTGTCATGTATCAAGGTTTTGTCATCGTTTTCAAATTATAACGGAAACTGTAACAACCACCGCGGGTGCCTCTCGTAAATTATAATTTTAAATCAGCTGCTTATGAAGTCGGTTCACAGCGTTTATGCATTCTATATGAGTTTTCCTACACACACTGAATTCTAAAATTCGAATTGAGAAGTCAAATTGGACTGAGTTATATGGGAAATTATTAATAAGTAAGTAGGTACTAAAAATTATATTGATGGAATTGCCAATTTTTTTTTAAGATTTTTCGAGTTCAATTAAAAAAGTAGCGTCAAGTTTTATTACTTTGTGGAATAATTACGTGATTGGTAGCGAATGCGAACTTAAATTGACAGATAAGTAGTACTATTACCGAAAAATCTTCAGAAAATTAATCAATTTTGTTGGGCGCCAATAGTTTTATGTACATTGTCCCTATTGGGTGACATAAACCAATTTCTTTTTTTTTTTTTCTAAAGTTTACCTATTTGTCATCCACATCTTTCTATAGTATTACAAATAGAATGAGCACAAAATAATTTTTAAATATTATAATTTTCATACTTAGGTTTATAATAAATATTATAATTTTCATATTTTAATCCTTTGAGTATGAAAATTATTACAGCCAAATATTATGATTCCTCTCGCCTTTCTATCTCAAATGATTATGCTGATAACAATCTCAGCCTCGTTAGGCTGTACGCTGACTTAACATAATCCAATCATAGACAAAAGTTACGTTCGTTATTAACTTTTAATGTGAATTTCAATGTGAAAATGTTCTGGAACTCTTCCCTGAACCCGTAACTTTTGCTCCAAAATATTTTCGTAACTTTTTGGATATGACACTGTATTTGTAATTTGGATTTTAGGAGTGCGAATTAGCGTACCTATTAGGGTTTTTTTATAGATGGACAGTTAATTTAACAATTTTAATATACCTATTCAGCATTTCCACGATGAATTTCTCCATTGCTCATAGGGTCTTCTCTCTTAGGACTACAGATAATTCCTCGATATTGTATTAATTAGCACCTAAAGGTAACCTTTTGTTTCCCATAAATATATTCAGAACATCTGATCATGTTTGCAGCAAAAATATTACCATTTTAACTATTAATTCACATTTCGAAACAACAGAATTTCATATTAAATTGCGCTCGCTATTCCGCAAGCTGCACAACTGCACAAAACAATGAGAATTGCGAAATAATTGTGTTATGCCTCTATAAATCAGTCACGTTTTGGCTTCCAGATTGAACTGAAACCAATATGACGTAATGATAGAAGTAATCACAATTGGAAATACATCGATGTGTGATTTAGAAACGTCTGCATGATGGAAAGGCCAGATTACAAAATTGTAATTAAAAAATGCTTCAGATCAGTGTCATAAAACGCGGTATAAAAAACGAAATCAAGAGTCCGATCATTCAAATTTTAATAAAGCTGAGAATCTCCACTTTTGTAACGGCAAAATTACATAATACATATAGTTTCCAATTCCCCACATGAGCTCGCCCTTCGCTACTTCTTAGTGTTTCAGCTAGAGATAATAAGCTGCTCAACTAACACCCCAGCAAAAAATCTTAAGCCACCTATGGATTTTTACTCAAATCTTTAGACACCGATCCAAGAAGCAACAAATACTCCTCCATATAAAAGTAAGACCCTTTATTCGTTTTAGAATTGTCCTATCAAACCTCAAATCATTTTCGCAGTTCGTCAAAACCTCGGTCACGTATCTCTTGGAGACGATAAATAGAAGTTGGCTCGTAACGATGTGCTTGAAGCAATGATATCGAGATCTAGGACTCTAGGACGTGACGGGGGAGGCCGATGACGTTACTAACTTGACCTAGTTTCTGGCACAAATGACTTATTCTGTCGGTGTGAAGTCAGTCAGATAAGTGATGTTTATTTTGCATTTTTTTTTCAACTACTAACTACTAACCTAACTACTAAGAAACAGCCGAAACAAACTCAGAGGTTATGGTCTCTTTTAAGCTCCAGACATAATCTTGATCAACTTACATGACAACTATTCCGATTAGTGTCTGAGTTGGTCTGTCTATTTTGGGCAATATACGAGTGTCTTTAATTTCTATATTATGACTGTTTTTATTAACTCGCGTGGCTAAGACTAAAGTAATGCCTAAATATTGAACTTGCACTATCGAAAATTCAACAGAGCGGTTTATTTAGGCATTCATTTAGTTGTCGCCTCGTAATAGCGAAAATGGGTATTAGAGATGCTTATGATTACTCGTTAGCAACACGGGTTTCAAGGTGGATATGGGAAACTTTTATATTCCTCCACGTGTAAAATCCAATAATACACAAGTCTAATGAAAAAGCTGAAGTAGATGCTTATATATTGTCTTGAAACATTTCTAACTATCTAGTCAAATGAAAACAAAAGTTAAAGCCTCCTTATCATTCTCATAATATCTTCTCATAAAGCTAATGTTTTTCCAAGTAGACATTTTATTCATAAAAGTTCCATTAATAAATGAAATAGTTAGATATCCTAGAAGCTGCCTGTAATTAGTAACAAGGCTATGGTTAGACTTTGTTTTATGGGCAATCAACCTCATACAGACCGAATTCAAGTTTATGAGAAATGCACTTAATATTTTACAACGTCATCGTTATTAAGGTTTATACCCAGGGCAGGTGGGTTTATTGTTTTAAAGTCGTTGAATTCGAAAATTTAATAAAATTACAAGCTCAATATATAGTTTGGAAGTAGTAAAAGATATACTGATTACAAGCGAATAAGACCTTCCGAAAACAAAATGGTCTTTCCATGCATAGATTTAGAAAAAATATGATGCCTTAAAATTAATTAAATAATTCTAGTTTATTAAATGGTTTCCATTAATTTATTACGAAAAACAAACGTAAACCTCATTCATATGTAAACACATTATCAAAGAAACAAAAAAGCGAGCGAGTAATAAAGTTTGAAGCATGAAAGGTAGGACAATAACGATTAATTCACAGATAACTCGCCATTACACTAATCGAATCGATGGAATGAAGCACCACTATTTTACTAAGGTAGCAATCAAATTGATTGACAATAATGGATTACTCAGTCTTCAACGGTTATGTACAGTCGCCGGCACATCAAGCTACCACAGACTGTAAAATATAAATTTCTAAGAGCATGTTTCGTCTTTGACAGTCATTAGGTAGTCAGTGGCCCAAAAAGTCTGACAACCAGTCTTACCAAGGGGTATCGTATTACCCAGTACTAACTGGGTTGTGGAGGTCAGATAGGCAGTCGCTTCATGTAAAACACCGGTATTCAGCTGCATCCGGTTAGACTGGAAGCCGACCCCAATATAGTTGGGAAAAGGCTAGGCAGATGATGACATTTTTCGTCTGGTAGGGACCTAGATTATTTAGATACTTTACCTCTAATAATTTTAATAATCCCCAAAAAGTTTTGATAAAGAAATTAGATGAAATTACGAAGACATAATTGTGAATGTACCTACCTAAGTAGATTTGAACAAAAAAAGGTTTTACTCTATCCTATAACCGCCCAGTAACAACCGTTATCGTAGTCATTACGCGAGTTCTTCTTGAACTACGCTTTCTTGGAATAAAACCAGTAATGGGTCTACAAGTGGCTCTTATGAATAAATTCGGGAGATGTATGTGTAGAACTGAGTTTCTTTTTTGTTTTTTTTTTCCGTTGATAAAATATGTTTTATAAATATCGCAGAATATATCCTCGAAGATAATACTCAAATTGGGACGTTAATTGCATTTGCAGAGAATTAAACATTTTGACAATGCCTAAATCAAGCAACAAATGTTAATGCCAAATACCAAGGGCGGCCCTTACCGAGGTTATTATAAATTACTATTAACACCTTTCATTGCATTTCCTTGCGCTCGTCAATTTTAATTAATAGCTTGTCTCGCAAAAGATACAATTCTGAGCCTTATGAATGGGTGCAGTCGACCGCATGTCGATTCCGACACTTTAATATTGAGTTGGCATAGTACTGACTTTCAATAGAAAAGAGGCCAGCTTTATACAGCATTTGTTACGACTGACGAGCAGCCAACTGTACCGTCGCCAGCCCAACAACTTACCACAACCTGTCAAATTTCTCCAAATGATTTTAAATCATAAAATGTTGAAGTTTAAGTTCAAAATCGAATGAGAAAATTTGACAGTTTGTGGTAACTTGATGCGCTGGCGACTGTACAAACCGTGAACATCACATCCTATCTAAAACTCAGAATGCCATCAAATTACAAAATAAAACAATTTTACATTTTTTTTAGTTTGAGGTGGAACTTTTAATTCACGTCACTCACTACATTAAATTAAGTTGTTTTAATTAAACTTCTACATGAACATGAAACACGGATTTCATGACAAAAGTAATTAAACATAAGTTGAAGCTGTCAACAGACTAGAATGTTATAAAAGAAAATTACTTTTTTTTTTAAAGCGTTGACAGATAATGTAAGATAAACACAGAATGTAATGCCTAATTAAAATACAAGAATGTTCGCCTTCTTTTATGAAGTTTTTTAGCATATATTTTGCTCCGTATAAGACTAGGAGATTCTACTTACTTTATTCTGGAGACGAGCGTCATAATTAATGTAAATAGGGAAGTAATTTTCCTAGAAACCAAGAATCATAAGAGATAACAAAACAAAGGTACTAGGCACCAGTGGCGAAGCTTCCATATAGCTCGATTCCTACCGGCTTCCCTTAGAAAAATGGCACGTCAGTATTCTATAGACAAATAATATAATCACATTAAAGATATGTACTCCGACTTACCTCTTACAAAAATTGGCCCTTGGCTACTGCGAGGCACACATTTTTATATTTCATAGAATCAATGTCATTATTTCAAGTCTGTACAAACGTGTCGTAAAATATCTTTAAATCTCATCTACCAAGCCGTTTCCTAGCTGTTGAGGTCGGTTTCTAGGCTAACCGTACGCATCTTATTACCTGTATTTTCAACGAAGCTACTGCCTATTTTATCTTCATAACAGAGTTACAGGGTAATAGGTAGGTATCGTATTACCCTGTAACTCTGTTCTGTCTGTGGTCTCCTTGATAAGACCGGCTGAAATATCTCAAAAAATTACTATCTAAAATATATATTGCCATATATCAATCTATTGTGAAAGATGCAACAAATTATGGATGAAATCAAAGTTGTCATGTGTAATTCTGGAAACCCCTAACACATTGAGGTTATAATTACCCTCAAACCACATTAACCTATATCAATCTATACGCTGGTAAGTACACACGTACGTAGCTACGCATTTAGATGTCATTGCGTATGATCCTCCTAACGTCAATTACACCAATTACGCGGCGTCAACGATCACAAATGACGGCGGATTAGGGTTGCCAGGTGGCAATATATAAATTGATGGGATAATACGCCCATTTTGTGGTAGTTTTTTTTAAATAAAATAAATTTGATCGAATCTATTTGGAAATAAACTTGTCACGGTATTTAAATCGAAGTGAAAATAATATAATCACTAGAAAACATTAATTTAGTCTTTATTGCAATCAATGATGTAATTAGAATCTATTCCACAACATAAAAATATTTTTACACTTGAAAAAAGTATCATGTTTTTATATGCTTGGCAGCACAACGTAACGTAACGAACATTAAGCATTTGCGGGCGCGACTTGTAATCACTTGAGTAATTGTGTCCTGGCATCGACATTTGATTTGCAAATGTAATTATTTTGTCTGTTATGTTTACAACACAATGACGGGAGCACTCCCTTATCTTTTTTAATTGGCAACAATTGGTTTTGATGTGTTTTTGTTTAACCCTTACCTGTTTTGTTTCCAATTGTGAAAATTTTATCGATTCGCGCATTTCAATCAAATAGAACTAAACAGAATATTCTATCTCGGGGTCTGGTGACATGAAACGTGTCAACTTATCAATGCTTTAGCAGTATATAAGGTCTATCTTTTCATACACGAAATATTTTAAGAGTAACTTCTATAAGTCGTAAAGTCACAAGAACAACGAAAAAAAAAATTATCTGAGTGTTTTTTTTTTGCAAAATTATTATAATTCTAAAATTTTTTGAGACTTTTTGCATTAAACCTTTACTCCCATGTTCTAACAATGACAGTAGGTAAATACGACGTAGTAAACTAGCGTAATTAATGCTTAAAAATAAGGAGCCAGTATTTATTTTGTGGGTCAAATAATTTTAAATTATTTATTATTTATAAAAATATTCTCAGATAAAAAAAAAATCCCTTGAAATGGCTTTGTTATAGCCGTTAGATGATTCCCTGAAAATATTTCGTGTATGAATAGTAAGACCCTATATACATAAGGTGATACCTTCAAAATCACTACATGGTATAAAACAAAGTCGCTTCCCGCTGTCTGTCTGTCCCTATGTATGCTGAGATCTTTAAAACTACGAAACTGATTTAGTTGCGGGTTTTTTAATAGATAGAGTGATTCAAGAGGAAGGTTTGTATGTAAATTGCACCCGTGCGATGCCGGGGTGTGTCGCTAGTGAAATGCTAAAGTAGTCTTTGGCACTTTCTCAACTTCAAATTCTAAAATCAGAAACCGACTCTTAAAATTAATTAAATAGTGTTACTAGGTCATCTTAAATAATGAGACAGATAGAAAAATAACATAAAAAAATCATTGGATTTAAACTCAAATATTGTTCAATTTTCCAATCAGTTATTTTTTTCTGGAATATAAATCTTGAGCAGACATACAAAAACAAGTCAAGAACAAACGATCAGCCGCGGGCGGCTGTCAGCTAGCACGCCAACCTACTTAGAGATTTTAATTAAATCATGTTTTTCTCCATGTTTACAGTTTATTGTAGTTAATAGAAAAAGTAATCTTGAAAGTTGTCTTGTATGACATAACATGTAATAAGTAATAGGACAGCTGTCAAAAGATAGATAGATTTCTTTTCAATTTTTTTTTAAACTTGAAAAGATTCGGTTCGACGTTATCGTCGCGTGCAGCAGCTTCTTTTGTTTCAATCTGATCCGATATGTAAGATTGGCGGTAAAATGTTTAACCCGCAATACGGTGACCCCGGCTTTTGCTGAACTGAGCCTATTTGACGCAGTCGTGTGACACACAATTATTATCTTCTTTTTTTGTTACTTTTGTTTAATGTTGTGTGCACTGGTGGCATGTGCCAAATAAATATTTTTTTTTTTATTTCTTTCTTTCTAGCCCACTAGTCGGTAAACACATTTTTGTTCTTTTTAAAGACGCTGAAGAACAAGACGTAGCTAGCTATCTGGAAAGCAATTTAGATTTTCTAGATGCCTACGCATCCGAGCGAGTACCTGTCGACGTACTTGAGAAATCGTTGCAGAAGACCAAAGGAAATCACGGTACTTCTTCAACGACAATCAATAGACAAACGATGAGAGGCAGGAAGTTAGGTAAAATGACGATTTTGACAGACCTGCTCCGAGTGCTCAAAGACAACTCCAACAAGCACTCCGTGCTGTGGGTGCTGGCTAACTACATCACTAAGTCAGTGGGCGTGGACGTTCATCGAGTGGACAATCTGTACTCTGACCATCCCAGCTAGGTGCAGTTCTTTGTCGTGTTTTGACTTGTAAGTTAAGCTCAAAGCAAATAAATTGAATCAATTTTACCCACTCAACATTACAAAATAAATCATTCCGTAATAAAAAGCGTGAACACAATATTCACCGTGCGTAAAGAAAGAAAGCTAAAGACGGCACAACAAGAAATCTTAACAATATAACATACAATGTCATTATTACACCTTTTGTAGCGTGCACAGCGCCGTATTCCTGCCGTCATTTCGCACAGTCAGCTGTCACAGCGAACAATGGCATACGTACAGCACAGTCAGACACGGTGTTAACTGGCACAAATCATAACAGCTGTTAAAATACAATGACTCGGTTTTTTCGAAGTGTAATAAATACGTGGTTAAAGTGCTTATTTATGTAGGGATAACTTTTAAGTAATTAAGATTTTGACAAATAAAAAACTAATCTTCACTGTACATTGCAGTACATTGCTTTGTATTTAGAAACTCAGGAACCAGGCAACTAGAAGTCGAGAGGAGCTCAATCTATTGCAGTCTCAGTAAGCAGTTCTATCAATTCTGGTATTACCATTGACGAAATATAGTTTTCTGTATGCATTTATACATACCCGTTATCCATCCAAAAATCATCATAAATTGAACGAAACACACTCTAAGTACCGTACGAAACGTGTCAAAATAATTCCCTAGCAGGACACATTATTTCATTTTGTGACACTCTGCTAAATGTAAGAATTTATGTCGGGGGGCCGCGGGGTCAACGCGGACCCCATCCATCTACCGAATGGTATAAATCACAATATGAACCAGACGCGAGTAAAATGTGGGTACTTGTGAAATTAATTTATTTGGACGGCTAAGTGAAAAAAATGTGTAACGGTATTTTTGGGGAAAATGTTGTCGGTGCAGCCAGACATATACCACTCAAAAAATAAACGTTGAAATGAAAACGTTGTGTAATTTACAGAATTATTAACGTACTAGCTTTTACCCGCGACTTCGCTGTTAATTAAGAATTTGACAATCAATTCGGGTTGTACTCTGCTTGTAATAATATAATTCAATCGTGATTAGAAAAACACGAGGCTATTATCATAAGAACGTTATTGTTGTTTTCCTCGGGAACAGTACATGTTTTCGGGATGAAAGGTACCTTATGTCCGTTTCTGTACACCTAACAAAGCAGTGGCGAAAGTTCCATACAACTCGATTCCTACTGGCTTCTCTTTGAAAAATGGCACAGTCCGTATTCTATAGACAAATAATATAATCACATTAAAGATAATGTACTCCGGCTTACCCCTTACAAAAATTGACCCTACGCTACTGTAACAAAGTATATGCAAAATTTCAGGATGATCGGTTCAGTGGTTTAGACGTGAAAAGGTAACAAACAAACTTACTTTCGCATTTATAATACTAGTAAGGATAGTAAGGAAATAAGGATTACTTACATAGAAGCCATCCTCACATCTGTGTAATTAAACATATTTTTTTAAGATTAATTTCGTCGAACGTACATCAACCATTATAGGAAAATAGAAAAACGCGCAAGCTTTAGAAGCTGCCAACGTCTTACCGTAGCTTTAAAACATATCCTTCCCTATTAATCACAAACCAGCATAGTAGGTAACCATGGTGGTGAATTAAGCGCTAAAAAAACTTTTATCTCAATAGAACAGCTTCCAATCCTACCGCTCGATGTTTAATATTTAAAGGATCCGTATCAAACAGAGTGCAATTTATGAAAACAACATGTACGTGGGCGAGCTTCTGTGTGCACAATCATTTTGTTATTCCATTACCTTTTTTGGGAATTCATGCGGTAAATGGATTAGAGCAGAATGTCTACTCTAAACAACATGCAGAAACTAAAGCTCCCGCATTGATAGTTGCCGAACGATACGAAATATGGCTAAAGTATCATGGTTCCTGGTGACTGGTGCTGGCTTTTGGTATAGCAGCCTGTCAAATTAATTGTAATGGCTATCAAACATTTTTTTTTTTTTTTTTCAAATTAGGCTGATAATCTGCACTTTTTGAACCTCACGTGTTGCTGGAGGAGGAGTATTAAATCAACTGGAGTTTGGTTACTTAGGACTGTTTCTTAAGTCAGTAATTTATTTCATTCCGGCGGAAAAAATGAACAGCGTCTGATTCGGGGATTCCTCCTAACTTTTTCAAAATTGTCTACATTTGGCGTGGCATCCTAACACATGTGATTAACAAAAACTATAACATCTTCCCACCCCTTAATAAACGCATCAATTCGGGTGTATACCTTCTGTCTCTTGTTCAGTGATAAATATAATAAACAGGACTAGGCGTTGAGCCTCCACCCTCCTGTATGGAGTGATATCACAGCTGATATTAAAAGTAAACAATGCTCCCGGCCTTTCGCATTTGTGAAAGCAGATGCGAGTATAAAATATGGGCGGTTTATGGACTTATATAAAAGTTCAGTTCACAGATTCAATCCGATATGTTTCAATTTGGCTTTTCAAATAAAAATGGATCTAAATCATTTGTGGAAACAAAATGGTTTCAAACGATTTGGGTGCTTTTAAACTTGCTGTGAGGTTTAAATATTATACATGTTAAGAGATTATACACCTTTGGGCTTATTAGTCAGTCAGTATGTTAGTAATCCCTTAAGCAAGTCTCTTGCTGTTCCTATCAGCATTATTCGCTTCGATTTTGATTTGATTCAGTTCTACCAGTATTCCAATACTGCGAACAAAAGGAACGATATCAGATATAAATCAAACCTAAAACGCAAGCCATATAACCAAGCACACGTCCGTTCTGCGGAGCGCAAGGCTAGAGAATATACGTAGACCGTAGTTCGCAGCAAACGTAGCTTCGGCCAACAGGTCGCTTCGACGTCATCCGTCTACCCGCAACTGTGACATAAATCCGGCGAGGTGACACCACGGAACACGGAAATTGGGAATATCCGGACACCTCCCGATCTGTTTGTCACCGCCGCCACGTACAGCCGGCAGTATTATTGCAGCATTGACACCCTAGTCACGGTTTGTGATATAAGCTTAGTGTTTCTTGTTTAACTAATAATGGGATGACTTGAGGCGAGGTGTAAGTTTAGGGCTTTCCTGTTATCAAAAGTAAGTTTGTAGGCGTTTCAAGAATTATTTATTTTTGAGAGATCTCCTACACGTGTCGCTCATGAGTATTAACTCAACAACGTTTCAAAAAAGGGAAGCATAATTTTAGGATACTCAATTTGTGTGGTACCATTGTGGTGGTGGTCTAAGCACAGCATTATTTTTTAGGTAGGTAGGCAAAGGTACTATGTACTTACAATTACGCCTGTTTAAGCCACGACAGTACTGTTGGAATTTAAACTCTCAGCTCGTTATCGAGCTTTGAAAATCCAACAGGGCCCTTTTATTTACGGGCATCGCAAACTCAAGTGCAACCACCTAAATCTAAGCTAAGTTCCCTAAGATTACTTCCCTCTTAACCGACCACATATATACACATATACATAAGTATGATATAGCTACCTATATGAATTGTTAGAGATGGTGCTCCGTGCACCAATAATCCGTTTTCGAGAACATCACTAGTAATCCGTTTCAATTTGCTTTCAAGAAAGGTACTGCACTACTATGTTGTGTATTAGTGTTGTTCACGCATCAGAAGACACGGGTTACAGGTTTCTTGGATATAACATTTCTTACACTGTTTGTTGCGGAATCGCTGATAGATATAGTAGATTTTCTTTATTAATACCAGATTTATGTCTAAGTTTTAGAGTGGTCGTCATCTGCCTAGCCTTTTCCCAACTATGTTGAGGTCTGCTTCCAGTCTAACCGGATGCAGCTGATTACCAGTATTTTACATGAAGCGACTACCTGTCTGACCTCCACAACCCAATTAGTACCTACTGGGTATTGCCACTGACTACTTAACGACTGTCAAAGATCTGCAATTGACAGCCAGGAACAACGGCTTATCATGCTTTCCGAGGCACGGAAAAAAAATTGGTATGTGTTGGATGGTCTCCCGTCCACGGAGCAGCTTAACCTAAGGATCGACCCGAGCCACGAGCTCCTTTAGAGTGCTATAATGTTTATTTTTTTTAAGCTAAACTACTACTTTGATGATATAAAATCATCACAGTTTTAGCTTCTTAACATGTGTTTCATTCGTGAATTGCGAGGAATCGACAATCTCCAGAGTAACTAAAAAAAAATTTTTTTGCAGCATTTAGCAGTGAGACCTACCTTAAAATATGATATCTACATTAACAGATGCCTACAAAACCTCAACCAGAATTAAAAACTACCTTTATATTAGGTACATCAACAGGTACAAAATAAGACCAGCGAGAAACGATATATTTCGCAGTGCAAAACAAAGGCTAAATAGGCGGGACATTTGACACGAGCATAAAACACCCCGCTTCCTTGCCCGGGACGAAAGTTTATCTTAGAGGAAAGAAAAGAACAATGAAAGGACAGGCAACACATAGCCCACGGAGTTTTTACTTGATGGTAACACTTTGTAGTATGGATATTTAGAAAAAGTTTGCTATAGGACTGTGGGACATCTTATACAGTTATATCAAGTTAGTAAAGTAACCCTAGCTGAGTTTATGGGTATATTTTTTTATTAATTTCGTATAATTTTTGCAAATTAAGCTCACGGACTGTTTACTTGATGGCAACATTTTGTACTATGGATATTTAGAAAAATGTTAGCAGTGGGGTCTGTGGGACTGTGGGATATCTTATACAGTTATACCAAGTTAGTAAAGTAACCCCAGCTAAGTATAAGAATATATGTTTCTTATAATTTCGTATCATTTTTGCAAAATAACGAACTCATAATGTTTTTTTATCCGATGTTTTTTTTTTTCTTTTGAACAATTTCAAAGTGTTTACAAATAATATGGAGGCGTTTATTCATTTTCTCTGAACAAACCAAACAAACGTGCTTTCCCGCATTTTCAATTTCCAATAATACATTAAATTCTTTTTATTTAGTATTAAAACTTGCGAATTTAAATTTTAAATTTAAAGCAACGGCCACCAGGGCGAAATGTCGACAGGACATTAATAAAGGACGGCTTCGAACTTGGCATTCGGGAAAAATAAATTGTTATATAAGTTTACCGCTGCAAAAAAAAAACACGTTTCATTTTGGTTTTTACGTAAAATGTCTGTTTATGCGGGACATAAAGTTTTTTTAAACCAAAAACCGATGTAAATTTATTTATTTGTCGGATAGTATCATCAGCTTTCGAATGAAAGACAAAAATAAATGAAAAACAGCTTGCGACTAAATGCTGCAATAAAACTCAGGCGTAGAAATGAAAGCGCCAAAGCAATATTGAAAAACCTTTGTCCTTTTAGTTTTACGATTTTGGTTTTGCAACAAGCTTACCCGAATGACATAAAACTTTCATCACAGTACTATTGGATAGACGAGTCACAAAACAGGGTCGCTTTTTCACTCGTTAGGCGCCTGACAGTTCGTTTGTAAACCTCTTTGTATCATTTAAACCAGCGATTTAAATTATCCTTTGAAGAAACACCGTTCTTTTGTATCGACCAACTTACACGGTGATAATATGATTACTGAACCCTTGTCTTATTCAGTTCATTAATCATACCATGATTTATCGTTAAAGGGGCGTATGCTCATTGTCTTTGGGCGTCCGTGGTTCTGGCGTGACCAGCGGGAAAAAATACAAAGTTGGTGTTTGATACGAGTTGAGTGTGTGGCAACACTGGCAACTATCGTGAACAAAAAATTTGGGTTAAACCGTGTTGGTTTTTGCACGATACGTTGGTGCATTTTAACACAAAAGCTGGGGCCTACGTATGTGCGGTTTTCTAAACGCCTACGTGTCTAAAAGTTCTAGTTTTATGGTTGGAGATACCTGTGAAATGTGTTTACCACAGCATTGGCAAACAAACCAATATTTTCTATTCTAAAAGAACCCATTTGAATTTTGTCGTCCTTAAAAACTAAAAAACTTTTACTCCAATATAACGCAAGCGTGTCACCAACTGTAAGTCAAAAGGATATTTAAACGATATAAAGCAAGTAACACACCGTCGCATCACCCGACACTGGCCAGCAAAGCTTGCGGTGGTTCGCGACCGTGGCAACCGCACACCGCTTGATGTTTAATCTACATTTCAAGTAAACATTCTGCACTGACCTCATTTACAGATGAGAATAATAAAGCCTTCGGTTACAAAGTGTATGAACGTAAAATCACGGATTCATGGGATAATGAAGAGCACCAAGTCTGATTGTGTTGCACAGATACTCGAGATTGCAGTAGATTTAATTCATAATATTATCAATAATCATTGCAAGATAATTTCTTAGTACAAAATTACTGAATTCTCAAAATGCGATCGCATACGCGAAACGCAATCAGGTACCAGTGATGCTAGTTGAAAATCATCATCATCTTCCTGCCCTTGTCCCATGTTACTTGGGGTCGGCGCAACACGTTTTTTTCTTCCAATCTCCTCTGTCAACCGTCACGCTATCATTTACTCCTTTAACTTTCATATCATTCGTCACACAATCCATCCATCGTTTCGTTTCGCTTGTTGAAAATAAAGTCATAATATTAGTTGTTAAAGCCGTTCTCTTATTCAAAAAGCATTAAGAGCACACAAACACAAATAACCTCGCCTGAAAATGAATGAAACATCAACAACTCAAACAAAGTCTTCAGTTTTATTTCAAAACGTCGCACACTATAAAGTGGGGTCCACAAGAGCGGCATTTAGCCGTGTTTTGCGGCGGGTGCGACCGCAGCGGGCATGGCTTGACATTCGTACTGAAATCTACACGGCCCGTCCCGCCCATTCCTGATAAACTTTTTGCCAGTTAAATCTGTTCGTTGACTGGCTCAGTGCTCTTTTGGCGGTTACGTTTGTACGGTTATTATGTACCTAGCTTTATGTAAATTTATTGGGCTGTGAACAAGAACTGTTTTATTTTAGGTTATTTGAACCAAACTTTCCACTTCCATACCGGAAGTGGAAAGTTTGGTTTAAAATAAGCATCTTTTTGATGAAAATAGGAAGAATACGAGTGACTCGCAGATCTATGATTTTTTTTAAACACATTTTTTTTTGATTTTTCATATTTTTTTTTCATTTTATTTTACATGGAAAAGTATTGTATTAATTATTTTTTTATTTATAGATTATTTTGATGTTAGATGTAATAGTATTGCGTGGTGTGATTTGTCTTTGATTATTTAATTACTAACATTATTTTTAACAGTACCTGCTAACAAAATTATGGATCGTTGTGTCTGAAGTAAATAAATTGAATTGAATTAAAACTCTTCAGTAAAGCTGAAATCAGAGACTTTTACAGCATCAAACTGGTGTTTAGATAAAACGAACCTTCTCAGAACTGACAAATCCTAGATAAAGTAGGTATCCACATAGCTATTAATAAACTAAAAATAACAGCTAATTCCAAAAAGCTTTATATATTTAATGCTTCCCATAAAAGCTTTCTAGAGTAGGCGACGTTTAGGATAGACTGTCTAAGTGCTAAAATTCGTTTCCTTAAATCTTTAGATATTTTTATACGAAATTCTCTCCACTTAGAACCCAAAAACAAAAAATTATTTACTGAAAATTGGGTAGAAAATATTCAATTTCTGAAAATAGGTTCCAATCCGTTATATGGGGTCAGTGCAAATTGATAGATAAATAGATTAGAGGAGGACGGACCACCAGAACGAATCCGTGTCAAAATATAATTAAATCCGTCAAGGATCAAGCGTCGGTGAATGATTCGTGCACATGGTATTTATGTGGGTAGATGTGAATTGACGGGCGCATGGTATGGCACTTACGTGAAGCTTCATAACAGGAAATTGGGTTACAGGACGAGGTTTATACTTGGCGTGGAATTTAAATAAGTTATAGTTAAAAAAACACGCTTTAAAGTTACGTCATTTAATTTCTCGTATTCTTTAATTCACCTTCGGGAGTCCGCCATATCAGATTTAGAATGACGTCACTTAACCTAACCTAACCTAACCATGAATTTTCATCCAAACTAAACTTGTATACAAAATTTCAGCTCAATCGGTAACTGGGAAGTGGGTCAAAAATTTCACAGTTTTTTTTTAGTTAGTTACAGGTGAAACTAATAAGAGCGTGTTAAAAAGATTACAGGACGTGATTACATGTAGAAATCTAGGATCGAGTTAGCATTCTTTCATGGCAAATTCTGATCGTTCGATCGTGCTAAGACTGTTTACCACGAATTTCAAGTATTCCTGTCCCTGTTAGTGAATAGAATTTCTCTATATTAGAGTATCCATGACTTACAAACTGTTAGTAAAAACTTACGACTATGTTAGTAAGCACTGATAAAAACAAAACAACACAACAAATAACGGTGGATCACTGCTGCGACAACCCATGAGTGATAGCACAACAGCAACCCACATAAACACCAGTCCAGGCAACTGGCAATCATGTTTAAGATACTGTTGGTGCTCCACACCCTGCCCCACACCCTGCACACCAGAGAAGCGCAACTTTTACATATTGTTGTATAAAAACAATCCACTGCGAACATCCCTGACGTACTACAGAAGTGGGGCAACCCCACCAGCATCCTAAACGCGTTATTATACTGAACGCGGAGAGCACTGTACTGTGTTAGTGAATTATAAAGTCCCAATAATAAAACATGAATACTTAAAAATATCATTCTAGGTAATTCATCCGTTCACAAAAGCTTTAAACGATTTTCCACAAAACGGAAATCTGTAAAATAATTATCTGAGAGGATTTTTAATTGGAGTTTTTCAATTTCTCATTTAAAAATCAAGTAGGTACGGTAGATACTCCAACGTGATTGATCAATAATCCAATTAAAGAATTAAATTGATTTATAAATTGAGATCTGAATGAATTGGATTGGAATCCTTAAATTCAATTGTTATTCCCTTAAAGAGCCGTTTCTTTTGATGTGTATTACAGAATTCCAATACTGATTTGCCTTTAGAAGGCAAATAAGCGATTGATATGTATTAAAGTTCTAAGCTGTGCAGGGGGGTTACCATGACATCTTAAAGCAGGAGCAATTCCAGTGTGGGAAAGGGATGGCGCTAGATGACCTGTATGGTCCGTCTCTTTCCCACACTGGAATTACTCCTGTTTTAAAACCCCCCTGAAAAGATTTTGTCTTAGAGTGCTTGCTACTTTAAATAGGAAGAAGAAGGTTCGTTGGTTGGTAGATTACCTACACTGTTGATAAGTTTCTATGACTGAATAAAACCGGCCAAGTGCGAGTCGGACTCGCGGATGAAGGGTTCCGTACCATCATAGTTTACCCTTTTATTTATTTGTATTATTTGTTGTTATAACGGCAACAGATTTACACATTCTGTGAAAATTTCAACTATCTACCTTTTACGGACCATGAAATACAGTCCGCTGACAGACAGACGGACGTGCGGATCACGGAGGCTTAGTAATAGGGTCTCGTTGGTTACCCTTCGGGTACGGAACCCTAAAAAGAAAGCACAGTGAATCGAAATAATTTCCATTATCGACCTTATGGCATACCTAACAGTGGCGAAGGTTCCTTACTACTCGATTCTTACCGGATTAACTTTGAAAAATGGCACAGTCAGTATTCTATAAACACATAATATAATCACATTATAGATATGTACTCCGGCTTACCTCTTACAAAATTACCCTTCGCTACTGATACCTAAGTATCAAATAACAGAGCTGGTCAAGATATAATACCGTGGAATTCTTTAGAAATTACCCTAATATCTTCGACGACGACAGAATTCCTCGATAACCTCCAAGTATTTGCTAATCTCGTCTGGTTTATAATACCGCCGTGATACAGACCTATAAATTGTGCCAACATCAGGCGGTACCACAGACATTACGAGTGATTTAAATAAATAATGTGCGCTACAGAAAAGAACCTTTACGCTGTAAAAGTGTAAGAATAACGTATTTCTATTACATTTCTTGTCCTGTTTATTTCTTTTGAATTAATACTTGGATGAAACAACAATATGTCTTTACTTGCGTTCTCACCTTACTCTACGATTTTGGGCTTAGTAACCAGTTAAAATGACATAATGAAAAGATAACAATATTTAAGAATAAGAAAGATAGATTTTATAATTCTTGTATTTGTATCTCGCTATCGAAATTTTATAAGGAATCTATCTACCTACGTTGTGCTGAGAACTCATCCACCAACCAACTACCTACTAGTGGCGAAGGTTCCATAGAACTCCATTCCTGCCGGCTTCTTTTTGAAAAATAGCACAGTCAGTACTCTATTGACAAATAATATAATCACATTAAAGATATGTACTCCAGCTTACCTCCTACAAAAATTGACCCTTCGCTACTGTTACCTACCACCCACCATTTTCCTACTAAGTAAATCCAAAACCACATTGCATTCGCAATTACCTACCCTAAAAAAAAGACAAATCCACTCCGCCAAATACTGAACACAAAATTACGTTCGTAGGGTACTTACACATTTCCACGGAGATACTCGTATATCAAGGTAGATGCAAAAGTCGCGAGGAAGTTGGTTAATTATGTAAATTGCCGCACTGGGGTGAGTAATGTGCTGGATTCACTCAACCCCGCTGGTCAGCCAGATAAAACCGGGTAGCCGGCACTAACTTATTGTTACCAACACATTACGGCCTGAAATAGGGTCATAGTATACCCATTTATATTAGCAGCCCGCAATGTAACTTCAATGGTAATCGCTATCGGTTTTGGATGCCAAATGCAACTGATTCCGATTGGGTCGCGTAGTTAATTATATTTTAATATCTCATTACGGATATCGGCTGATCGCATTCAGTTACTGGGTGATTCGATGGCTATTTCATCCTAAATTGTGGTAATAATTTTATCTAGGTAGGTACTCACGGATGAGTAATCTCAGTAATTTAATCAAGCTATCCTACTTTAACCAACGAATTAAAGTTTAATTAAAACTAGCTCTGACTTTCCAGAACTTTACAACTGTCATCTTTACGAGTTTCTTATTCCGAAATCATGTTTTTATGCGAGCAATTTTATGTGCTCGAGGAAAATCTGTGAAAAGAGAAGGTCTGGTACTCATCCGTAATATCCATGATCCCTAAAACTATCAGCAACAAAAACAAGGATTAAAACTATAAAAGTACAAGTCAGGTAAGTCACGACTACCCTCGATAGCGACGAATGTGTCTAATCCTGCAACACCAGTTCGGACGTACAAATACGCCATAAATTCGGAAACTTTTAGCAAGCAATTTCCTTCGGTTTACGAGAGCAAGATTCATGATTCCACCCCTAGCAGAGTGGGGAACGATTCCGTTTCAGTTTTAAACTATGCTTTTAAAATTGTACCATGCCGGTAGTGTATTGTGTCTAAAATTGATTTAGCTCTCCGATTTTATACGATTCTTTAGCGTTTCTGTTGGAATGGTTTTGTACGGTTCGCTTGAAGTTTCTAAAGCACAGAATTGTTTACCTAAGTACCTATTACTAATTCATGGTTATTTTCAAAAGGCAAAAGAGTTTTTTGCGACATAGACATACTTAACAGATTCATTCAGGGCAATATCTCACACACACACTGTTTAAATATTCCCTACGTTGCATTTAATAGATACATCCATTACATATTTCTCCACCAGACGATGAAATAAAAACGTGAAATTAAATCTCCGGAACCCTTTTAACTTGGGGAGTTATATGCAAGAATCCGAGTGTACCTTTCAACCGCAGCCAGCTAAGAGCTGGCCAGTGAGAGCTATGTAGGTATTTTAAATTATCCGCCTCTCCAGCGGACCGCCATTAAAGTGGAGTCGGATGGACAGCTAAGCGAGGAATGAACGAGACGCGAACTGCGCTCCCCGGAACTTTTTACTGCACAATGAGTCGATACAGAAAATCCACTTTAGAGAAGCTTGGCGTCTAGTGAAATCAGTCTCCGAAGTATGGAATCAAATCAGCGACGGTAGAGATTCTTTTTGTGCCATTTCTTTTCGTTTATCGTCTTACTGGAACGTCTCTTAACAATTACACCAATGGAGCAAAATAATAACATATTTTGCTGCTTTTCAACCATCCTGTGCTCTAATGGCAATCAGACTGACGAGAATGGCTTCTTGTCAGAAGAATTACTGGCGACAACCAGTCTTCAAACATTAGTCAACTACTCGTATATTCAAAGTGAGCACGTTAGATGGGCCTTTTGCACTTCATTACATGGTGTTTTTCACTCTATCTTACAATAGAAAATCCCGTAGCGGAACGAAGCCAGAGCTAAGCGAGAGATGGCCGGATTACGATTAAACAGCACCGAAGGTTCCTGGCTCGGGATAGAAAAGCTCAACATCATGCATTAATCAAGCCTGGGCGACTATCGTTTGTGGCAAGTATTCTTTTATGAGTTGCACTGACATCAGATTAGTGTAGCTCGTTTAATTAATTATTATGGGTTAAGGATGCGACACTTTCCTGAGATGGGTTTTAACGTTTTTGCGAGCCCTCCGTTTGTTTTTGCGATTCGTTTGCTATGGTGAAGTTGCAGATTTGAAAGTGGAAAAGTCGAATTGTTAGCTTTTTACATAACATCACTCCTGAAATCCCTGAAAGGTTGTGCAGAGGTGTACCTAATAGTACATTTAATAATACACTGCAGGGTATTTTTACGATCAACCGGGCACAAATCCAAGGCTACCAAGAAATTCCTGATGGTAAAACCCAATATCACTTTGCTCGACCTGGGAATCAAACCCAGGACCTCATGCTCAGCAGAAGCGTTTGCGACCACTAGACCAACGAGCTAAAGCTTTTTAATAACTCATCATCAACATTCTCCTGCCCTTATACCAACTTATTTGGGGCCGGCGCAGCATGTCTTCTTCCATACTTCTCTATTACTCGTCTTCTCATCAGACACCTCTCTTGCCATATCATCCTTCACAAAATCTATCCATCGTTTCTAATTTCTAAAGCTTTTTAATAACTCCAAACCAATCAACTGAGGCAGAATGCACTCAACACACGCAAACAAAGCGACGCATAGACTATAGAAACACAAATGTCATTATCATTACATGTGTGTAACTGGCGGGCCGAGCGGGTAGTAGCCGCATGTCAAGTGATGTCACTTGACATTAAACGTCACGATGACGACGCAACGATAACGTTGTTTACTGCCCAAGTGAGGGCAAGTCAATACTATAGTTTGGGACCATGCGTTTGGTAGGCTACAGGACTTTGTTTGAAATAGTTTTGTTATCAAAGAACTGGAAGCAAAAGAATGCGAAAATAATATATTTTGTAATCAGAGGACTGAAAATAAAAAAATGTGTGAGAAAAGATAATTAGATATGCAGGCTACTGGATTTCACTGTTCGAGTCACCACATGCAGGTCTAAAAAAATGAGTTGGTTTATTGACAATGGAAGCAGGTTTTTAGTTTCAACTGATCTATGGCCTTTCCGTAACTTTTATACTCACACACACTTGGTGTTTGAGCTTATTTATTTCTAATAGTAGGCACACAAATTAATAAAGAAAGATGTATCGACTTCCATTTTAAACACATGGATGGAAAGTTCATACATTTCCGAAAGTCCCAAGTCCCAAAACCGGGACGTATGTCCTCTACACAGAACACCTTACTTGCAATAAACATGGCACTAGTCGGCCATATCTATCGGGCGTGTCGTTTGATACGAGTATTCATTACAGTTATGCATATTAGTCGCGTAACGACTGTAAAATATTGCCGTGTTTTATTTTACGATCAATAATAACTATTTCATGAATAATAATCGGATCTCGACTTGCTATATTGGCGGGTAGTTGGATCATTATAGTCCAATCGCAATTGAATGTGTATGTATTGGTCAATAAGGGTGCTCAAAATCGTTTGCTTTGTGGTGTCCGTCTCCGTTTAACTGCTGGTTCTTCTACTGAATGTTCGTAAATGCTGTCTAGGAATTATAACATAACATCACACCTGTAATCACAGAAGGGTTAGGCGGTGGTGTACCTGATATTACACCCACCTTTCGCCAGTTATTTTCAAATCCCATTTAATATAGAGATTTAACAGAAATCCAGACTCCGTGGCTGCTACTAAGAAATTCCAGATGGAAAAACCCAATAACGCTCTGCCTGAACCGGGAATCATATTGGGAATATCTAGGAATTATATTGAATAGATATTTAGTATAAACCCTGAAACACCGTCGTAAAACGAATAAGTAGTTAAATATGAACTCGCTTTACTAGTGGTTTATATTGATTGGACTATTACGGTTGTAATTGAGTAATTTTGAGCACGAAACATGTTCTAGCATAACCCTTGCTTTCGAGTACTCTCAGGTCACTTTACTTTATTCGGTGGAATAAAACAAGATGGCAGCTGGCCAGCCGAAAAGCCAAAACACAAAATTTACAACATAAAAGTTAGCGTGTGAAGGAACAATTAAGTGACATAAGTACATTCGCTTTGTTGATTGCCAACATCGAGTATAATTAACTTGCGCTGTCTTACTTTGCACTTAGACTTGTTTTTTTTTTCTATTTGATACAATGGAGGAGTTTTAGCGAATAATCTTAACTTTATGTTGATGATATTATGGTTTCTAAACTAACAATGTTTTCTGGTATAGTGCATAGTATTTCAATAGCTTATCACGAAATTCATATGACCGACGGTGGTTACCATTACGGGTAAAACCTAGATGAGGCGCCGGAGCGTGGAAATTGACACAAGCAAAGAAAGGCCTCTACACACATAACCTAGCAGAGAGTGAAGCCGGGTTGTGGATGATGATCATGATGATGAAACCTGTTCAAAGGGGGAATGAGGGTAGATTCATTACAGCTACGGTCGTACTTCAGGATACTGAAGTTACATTCAAGCTCGAAGTAACACGGACGTATGCAAAGCTATGAATTAATTATGGCAAGTCATTCATGAATGACGAAGGAACTTATACTAACAAAGATTATTTACTCAATGGAACTTGGAAAAAAAAAGAACTAGTGTGCTAAAGTAAAAAGTGTTTTCATAGCCAAAAAATAGATGGTTTATGGTCAAAATGGAAATGACATAAGCACGATAACGGAGAAGTATGGTAGAAGACAAGCTGTGCTGAATCCAAATAAATAGTGATAGGGGTAAGAGAATATAACAGACAATTCTTAACAAATAACACATAGGGTGATGGGCAGTCTTATCGCTAAAAGCGATCTTTTCAAGACAACCTTTGGTTGGATTCCAGGAAGAGGGAAAGACAATACTGCAAGTAGCCTGTGGAGTACCAGAGAATGAATGAATCCACGCGAATGAAATTGCTGCAAAACTTAGTTAATAATCTAGGTGTCGATTTATCGACACTTTCTTTCAAACTCACCGCCTTCCACCCAAAGACGTGGTAATAAATTCAGGCCACACGCTCGTGTCGCGTGCGTCACTAATTCGTGTCGGAGTCGTGTCGTCGTGTTGACCGCACGAGTGCTCACGATCACGCGTCTCGTCTTAATGACGTCGCTGATCAAGGCTTCGGGATAGGTTACGGTGGTGTGGGGAGCGAGAGAGATGATAATTATGGATGATTTTAAGAATTTTGACTCGAAAACTCAGCCCAAGATCAAAATTTTTTATTAAAGAGTTGGCTGGGTCAGAATGGCTGAGAAGGCGCAGGATATGGTCTTGTAGCGTAGCTTGGCAGGAGCTTATGAGATTATTAAATCAAAGGAAGACCTGCAGAAAGTCTTTTTTTTTTTCAATTTAAATTTTCTTTTCAAGTGTACCTAATTAGCCTTTGCCATAGCGCATCAAACCGCTAAACGCACAAAAAGCTTAGTAAAATCGAAAAAAAGCAAAAAAAAAAACGAAAATGCTTTGCCCAATTTCTCTACTAACACAAAAACACCTCATGCTATTTCAATTCCTAAGAACTAACTTAACTCAGCAAATCCAACACAAAGAAAACTGTCACCTCTATGTCCTGAGCTTTAATTTGCCGCGTCAAGAGGCTGTGTTTACATGAGCGGTTCCTAAACACATCTAAGTAGATGTAGAAAGAATAAACGACACAACTTCTAGCTACTAACTCTTATGAATATGTAAGTAGGTGTGCGGGTTACATGTTGAGTAAGTTATAAGAGTGAGGTGTGGTTTGAGAATACTTATGACTTCGTATGGGATGTTTTTGAGGGGAGCGTACCCTTCCATGCGAGAAAATTCACTATTTGAGTGCAGGATCCACGAAATATGTAAACCTGATGCTAAACGGGATTAGAATAAGTGATTGATACAAAAATATCTCCACCCAGAGTTTGTTTTTGATATAACACATTAATGCTTCACTGGCCTCTTTAACTTTATGGTTTGGCGCCCAACGCTTTCTGAACTGCTATAAAAACCTCGAAAACATTCTTACTACCCTCCAAATCTTATACCTGACAATATAAAGCCAATAAGAATCTTGGAAAGGAAACTAATAATGTTAGAGTAACTCCAGATCGATCGGCTGTTACGTGAAGGCGATCGTCGAACGAATCCAAGTCCGTAATGACATTACGCAGTTTGCTGGCCCAAGGTGGAGAACAAACAAGGTAATGCACGTACTATCAACTAAGTTTGTATCTTGTGATATAGGAGGAAAGTTATTGGGTGTTGGGGATAATGCGATGTTGATGAATGAATCGATTGGCGGGAACTTGATGCTACATACATATTTATTAGGTGCTTTTATTTAATAAACCTATGATAGTAGAAGCTGATTAGTTACCTTTTATCATAAAATAACACCCATTCCTAGTATTTTACACCTGCAACTGATACCAATGGATATTTAATCAGAAATAAGATATTTTTATACGGCGTGCTTTCAGATTCCAAGAATCTTAAGTATCGATTTTTACACGGTAGTTAAATGTAGACTCGATAACACTTACTTATTTTACACGAAAATGAAAAACAAAAATACTTCACTTGAAAATGTTTCAGGAATGTCCATATTCAACAAAATAAAAAGCGTATACATTTAAACTTCCTTATTAGTCACATCTCGGAAGCAGCACACAGAATACGACCCGCATAATGCGTAAAATACACAGACTTAAGTCAATTATCTTTGCAAAACATGTCATAATAAACATAAGCGAACAAAAGCTGCGGGAAGGGGTGTAGACGGGCGCGAAATTACTAACATCTGTTTGTGTGAGTGAAGCTGAAACGCGTAAGCGACACTTTCATCCAAACTGCACTTTGCATATTAAAAAAAAGATCCCATAGACAATTTTACATGTAGATTTTTATATTTTGATATTGATAAAATATTTAACGGATGAAAGGTTTTAATTTAAAATGGAAATTTTATTGATTCGGACTACTTTATTTCTGATGTGTGGACTAACAAGTTTTATTTTACTTTGTGGTTTAAAAATGTAAAATATCGGTTTGTAAAATTTTCAGTTTTTTGCTGTAATAAATAATATACAAAATGTCGTTTATGGCGAGTACTACTCCCTATCCGAGCGGTAGACGGAACCCTCATTTTTTATATGTAGTACCGTGAATGGTATGCACCTCATCACGATAATGGACACTTCAATGCAAACACTGCAGGCAGTTTGCGACCGCGTCGTTGCTCCTGTATCAACGGAAAACCCGATTGTACGAGACTACCTCATGTGAAAAATACTGGATTGTTTATCCAACTTCATATATTTACCGGATTGCGAAGCGTTTTAAATAAAACATACATATTTTTATTGAGGATAAATTCAGAAAGTTTTTTAATGGATATTCGCAATTTGTTACAACGGTGACTGACGTATTTCGTGTTGCTGTGATTGCGATCGATGTGAAAATGACTGACAGGCTAAAAAAATATGGCAGTAGAAACAGAACTCAGTATTTATTTTTTTAATTGCGCCAGAACTAAAAAAATCAAATGTTAATCGTCCGATGATTTTTTTTCTTAAAAGGATTTATCATACCCTAATTCTTATGATAATGACAAAAAAAAAATAACATTGATGATTCACAGACAGAATTCTCACTTTTTCTTACCAGACACTTGGAATTACTAATACCTAATGTATCTAGCAGTTTTATCGCGTCCTCCTAAATAAATTCGCAATAAAAAATCTAATCACGTCCCTACATAAAAACGTCTAATTCTCATCACGGAGTTTCCAAGTCCATCCCTCAAAAAGTCTTAACTCCTCGATTGTTGTGTTAATTAGAATTCGTGAGTAATACTGCCTGTTTAAATTAAAATAGAGAAAAAAATATCAATTCTAAAATTACTTTTGTTTAGGAGGAAAATGCAGGAAAATCTTTCATAAGTTTTAATTAAGATTTTGTAGGTAGCTTTGAGATCAGAAATTTAATTGGTTTTTAGAGTAAACGTCAATGAAACTGAACGCGATCAGTACATCTAAACTGCGTTCAAGAGTTGTTAGTGTCATAATTGCTATGGAATCCGACACTAACAGCTCTTGAACTCCGTTTGGATGTGCCAATCGCGTTCAGTTGCATTAGCTAAATCCGCTCTCATGTAGGTAAAGTTCATATTACCAAATGGTAAGTTGCAAGTAGGTGGGTATGTTCTTGTGTCTCCATGCATTATATATTATTTATTATTTACCTTTAAATTATTCAAAAATCCCGCCTTCTAAATCTAAACTACCTACATACATTTTTAATACAAATGGAAAAGTAGCCATATAAGTAAAGATATTTATTTACCATTACCGTCCCCCTTCTGTTGACCTTTGCAACTAGCACAGGACGATAAGGAGTCGACGCTGACATTAAAATAAAATTAATGAACCGTTTCGGTTTGTACGTAATAATTTGTACATTATTTAAGGCTGTTTGGGCGTAGTTAGTAAAGATGTAAGCTAGGGTCTCTGGGGTAAATGGTCAAGTGAAGACCCTCAATACGAGACTGGCTTATTAATTAGTGCTTCGTTATCCTCTCATGTAGGTCTAATTATAGCTACCTTACAAGTAGCTACACGTTCCATCATTATTTCGTACAAAGTAATTATCAAAGCACAATTTTTCTTTTACATATTCATAGGGAGGTAGTCCACGTAAACCACTTAAAACTATTTATCAGCATTATTGAATCTACCACGGCAAATTGAAAACTCAATACATAATGATTAAATATCAAGCGACAGAACTCAATTAGTCCAACCAAATAATTAAATATCGAACATCATTTTCGAAACAACCTGTCACTAACAAAATTAATATAACAAGCGACAAGCGAAAATAAAAGGAGGGTATACAAATAATCCCCGAGGCAAGAGAAGATGAAAGTGGGTAGTCAATATAGCGCTAATGGATGAGGAGAGCGCGCGAAATAATCGACGTTTGTTACTGATAGAGGGACATAACCTGTCCATTGCTACAAGCAAATCTCTTTATCTTTTGTAGACATGTTCATTTTGTTCGGTACCATATTCCCAGTGCGATAAGATTCGGATTTGATTAATTGTCTGATGATTCATTTTATTGATACGTTCGTATCCTTTGTAAATAATTTTAATGCAATTTCTTCTTATCTGAAGCAGTAACTCATACTATGCATCACAGTAAATATTTTGTGAAAGTACGGCGATATATTAGTTTCGTTTATTTGTAATGCCCAAGAGATAATCTGATTTATATTCGATATTAGCGTAGAATTTATGGTAACATCGATTTAAGGCAGGTGTAGCTTTAGACAATGTAGTTTGCAGTAAAATGTAAGTGTATTACTGTAATAGTAATGCATAGTAATGCAAGCATATTACCTACTTGGAATTATTAATAGTAACACTGTAACTATTATCTACCAAGTTAATAGTTTATGGGACGACAAAGAGGTAACTAGGAGAAATATCCCCAGCATGTTGATCCCAAGTTGGCTAACCTGGAACTAAAGTGGTCTATGATACAAAATAAACATTTTCTGTTATCAAACGAAACACGTTTGAAGTCACTATGTACTTATGAATGTATGTTAAGTTGCTGTTAAACATTTATACGATAGTTAAATGCATAACTTGGTTATCCATATGTAATTTTAGTGATAATTAGAAGTAAAATAACAAAAAAAATATTAAAAATAAGGAAAATTGGTATTGGGTATGTTACATAGACCACTTTAGTTCTAGGCTAGCCAACTTGGGATCAACATGCTGGGGATATTTCTCCTCCTACTGAGTATAGAAAATACTGGTGAATATAATATAGAGACAAAACATCTTCCTTGAGAATTGGAAAGAAATAGCGCAGAATCTTGATCGATGGAAGGAATGGACCTTCGCCCAGCAGTCGGACAGTACGGGCTAGTAATAATAACATAGTTTGACACCACAGAATAACTGTTTGTGTTTATCATGAAAAATCAATGAGAATAGCAAGAACTCGTCAAAAGAAAGTCCATAGACGACATAAACTAATTAAAAAAATAATGGCCAGGAGCGATCGCCAGTGAAGCGTCAGTCGCGTGTTGGATTGTCGTTTATTTGACCCCAAGGGCTAATTAAACGATTTTGATAACCAGAAACACAGACGTCCCAGTCATTACCATAACAATTGATGTTGAAGTGTCCTTTTGAGTGCAAAGACGATACTAAAACTGTAAAACTATTATTTGATGTTTTGGTGGATCATAAGAATAAGTGTTGTATGCGTAGTTTGCTCTGCAATTCCAAATACATACGTATAAGGACTATTGTCATTAAGTTTTATTATAGCTGACATAGAATCATCTTGTTTATTGGTGGGGTTCTTCACAAAGGTCAGGTGCGTAGTACTCGAAACCGGCGAGTATAACCAGATATATCTTTATCGTTTGGTTAGAGCCAAAAAGTCTGACAACCAGTCTTACCAAGGGGTATCGTATTACCCAGTACTGGGTTGTGGAGGTCAGATAGGCAGTCGCTCCATGTAAAATACTGGTATTTAGCTGCATCCGGTTAGACTGGAAGCCAACCCCAACCTAGTTGGGAAAAGGCTAGGCAGATGATGATGATGTATGGTTAGAGCCTAACCAGGTGTCAGAGTTTTTATGCCGCCCGCCGTCGAGCAATATCTCTCAGGCGTGCTGGTTTCCTCACGATGTTTTCCTTCACCGAAGCAAGTGATAATTTTACTATCCTCACATGAATCTGAATAATCAGAGGTGCGTGTCTTGGGTTCAGACCTATGATTTGGCAGTCCGACTGGAAAACGGACGAGTCTCCAGCAGTAGGTTAGGTATGCAAGGTTCATAGCACGTGGCGTTCTGTAGTTCAGCCTGCCCCCAAGGGTAAAAGCGTGAGGTTTTGTTTGTAGGTAGACATGAAATAGAATCCAATTGTGATTGATCAGACGTAAGCTCTCTAAACAATCATTGGGCAACATTAAATTCCCATCAATTTTTTATTTCCCCGTTTCTTTACTGAATTAAAGCAGTCGTTGTCTATAAACAAAGTGGAAGTATACAAACAAAACAGCAGTCGATACTTCGTCCGATCCTTATCGAGATTAATGGGGATACTTTCGAAACGGTATCGAGATAATCCCAATCCAATTTCGACTCAAGTACCTACAGCCCTGAGTTGAGAGCCAATCAAAAATGATTATAGGCGACAGATGTCTTTATAATTGTTATAGGGATATTCGTGATAGATATCTATTTGCTTGATAGATTTCTATTCAGTTTTAGCCTAAAATTACGATCATCATCAGCCAAAATATGATACATATTACTAAAGTTTCCAATCAGTAAATCTGGGACGGAAAACCGGTCATAATGGCTGCAAAACCGGTACTTTGAACCGATATGCAAATTAATTACTATATGGAAATATCAATTATATTATTAAATGTCGTTTAACCTATATTGCGAGTCGGTTCCAGGAATGGTAGGATTACCATAGTGTATAAAGTTTAATTATTGTTAGGCGTTTATTTTGTTAGTATGAAGGTATGTATTAATGAACAGTTGAATGTCCTCAATTTCTTTAATTCGTCGACACGTCCATGAAATATAACATACATAACATCACGCCTGAGACCCCGAAGAGTTAGGCAGAGGTGTACCTAATAGTACACCCACATTTCGCCAGTTATGTTTAAGTCCCATGTAATAGGGAGCGAGCTCATTGCCATCAACCGAGCACAAATCCAGACTCCGTGGCTACTACTGAGAAATTCCTAATAGAAAAACCCGATAACAATTTTCCCGACCCGGGAATCGAACTCAGGATCTCATGCTCAGCAGACGCGATTGCAACCACTAGACCGATTAGGCAGTCGGGTCCATAAAAGTATTTCAATAACTATAAAAGAGCTTCAGAAAAACGCCAGTATCGCTCAAGTAATAAAAGACCAATTTTAACCCTCAAATACGCGTACAAAAAGTCACATGCTCCACTAAATAAAGAACACTGATAGCAAGGAACGTTGCGTGTTTGCGACACTTGAAGCCTACATTGCATTAATTAATTTGAAGTTTTCCATGTTCCAAACTTCCAGTGTTAATTGCGCTTTTGACTGTTGTTACCACCACTTCCTGCATACGTCGTAACGACGTACTATTTGATTACCTTGGGGCTCCAGTGGTATTAAATTATGGGTCGTTTAACAAATTTGATGGTATGATATTGAAGTTTGTCATTAATTCCTTTGAAATGCCTGCAAATTACTTAGGTGTTCTGAGGTTAATAATCTACTCATGCCAACTAATATTTATATGTCGGATCAGGTCATTAGTACGGACATAAAATGAATTGGAAATCGCGCCAGTGTGCACTGGTGACATCACGCGACTTACAAACCAGTTTAACAACCACACTGCGTGCTTGTACAGAGCTTTGATGTCCAGCTCGAGGAGAGGACGACAGTCAGTGTCTGATCGATGCATTGTGCCCCGTGTTATGGTGTTAAGTTGTAATCTCAAGTAATTCGTTAGTTTTGCTAGAAACAGTGTATCGCACCTAGTGTGTTTTCATAGCACGGAACCCATGGTCTGCCCACATGATGCCTAACGGAGTAAATCCTGACATATACAACATATATTTCAGTTACTAAATTGATAGCTTAGTGGTGTGACCGTCGGACTGCCAAGTCATGCGTGCTTTGGTCTCGAGTTCGAAACCAAAGCACGCACCTCTGATTTTTCGAATTCATGTGTGTATTGCATAATTATCATTGACTTCGGTGAATGAAAGTATCGTGAGGAAAACCAACATGGCTTAAAGATATTTCTTGATGTAAAGCCAAGTCAGAGGCCCATGGGTGGCATAAAAACTGACATCAGGTTCCGTACTAATCACACCTTAAAGAAGAAAGAAGTTACTAAATGCCTTTGTACATAGTTTCTACCATCAAAGTCAAAAAGGTACAAAATAAATCGCCCAGATACAGACTCCTTTAATCCAATTCTGAATCTTTCGTTATCGCCACTTCCACACGTTAATAAGAAATTACACGCATACGAGAACATGAAGAAACAAATGCTGTCTCGTCAAACCCCCCGTGTGTCATCTTATCGACGATGGTGGGAGGCGTGCGCGCGGTAAATCATACGGCGTCATCCAATCTGCATCGGTGTGGCTCCTTAAGTGCCAAGCTGGGGAGGGTTGAGGTACCTGGTATTATGTCGCCGATACCGTTGGGTGGGTTGTTTTTTTTTTTTTTTAATTTTGGTTGGAGTACATCTACCCTCAGTTTTAATGCTGAAATTTTTTGGAGAAGCTGTCAGAGGTTATGTTTTTTTCCGAAGAGAAATAATGTGCATGACTTAATTATTAGACTATTCATGATATGCAATTCCAAAGCACACTTCCATTTAAAAGACAAATAGGTAGTAAGTGAAGCAATACATCGTCATCATCATTTTATTCTCACATTATTTTGTATTTCGCTCCATGTAAAATTCTGGTATTCAGCTGCATCCGGTAAGACTGGAAGCCGACCCCAATATAGCGGGAAAAAGCTAGGCAGATGATGATCATTTTGTTTTCCAATCCTTTATTTTTGAATTTTCTGCCGTTTTAAACCATACCTACCCGCATTAGCTATAAAAATTACCCCACCCCAGTATCCTACCAGTATGCGTCAGGCGACAGGTGTTGCAGTGACTGGCTTTCGTCGCAAGCACTCTATTTTTTTCCAAGACCCATTATCCGTACTTCCGGATGCGTTGTCTATTACCAGAGAAACAAAATAAATGTTAGCTTGGGACAACGTGTACTTTACTCGACGATAGTATTGTTTAATGGAACCAGCAGGTGCTCTGGTAAAATGGTGAATATTTAATAATAATCGGAAAACTAAAACTCTAATGAAAAGAAAAGTTAGTGTACAGTCACGGACAAAAATACGTATACACTCAAAAAAGTACTTTTCTCGTGAAATACCGTATTACATAATTGTACAAGATCCAAAATACTATGATCGTAACAACATGAAATTACAATCATAACAGTAGGAGAAATTCTCTTTTGAATTTTGCTTAGTGTTTACTTAGTGCTCGTGACTGTACACGTAGCTATTAACTTTTTAATTAAGTACCTACAAAAAATAGCCACTGGTATTATATAACAGAACCAATCCCCCTACTGAATTTGTAAGGAAACGAAAACAATGTTTTATTTGTGTCGCCTTCGCCAGCCAGCACCCACCACATAATTTTATCCTCAACTTATTAAAGCCTTCTGAATTTTATATAAAGTTTGCAATAATAATCGATGGCGGAAAGTTACCAACTTTTGTATTAACTGAACAATGCCAATAAAATACGAGTGGCATTAAATCGGAATGTGGAAGTTGAACGGTGGTCACAACTTATGACGAAATGACGGCCCCCTTTGAATATTTCACGGTAAGTTCCTCCTTTTGTTATACTTTAGTTTCTTTATTATCTTAAAGTAAGTCTTATCTTCATTAAAACAGTCTTTCATCATGAATAAAAAAAAGAGATAAGTAAAAACGAAAATTAAACTCGGGAGTAATTACGTCGTAGCGAAGTCGAAGACAGTTCGTAGCACTGTAGCGCGCGCGTAGCACGTCTACGAAATGTTCAAAACGAGGTAAAAAACTATTCTGTCAGCACTTTATTGGATACGTACAAACTGTGTTTAATTTAAACAAAATGTATTAACAAAAACACTTTCCAACTAATGAACAGAAGTTAGAGCAACGTGTACAATCACTAAACAGGGTATTTTATTACTGAAAAGCTAAGTGCCTTCACACATAAATATGATTAAACTATATCAGAAACACACATCCGTAGTGCTCAACCCACTTAAATATTAACTTCATAATTTACAATACAGACTCGTTGGTAAACAAAAATTGTAAAAATAGCGGGACTATCACTCTTGCACCAACAATTATCAAGTGAATAATTTAATTAAAAAGTTGTGAGTCAACGCTAGCGCGACAACGGACCACGACAGCGATAAATAAAATTATTTCCCGAGCAGCGCAGAGTAAAAAAAAAATGCAAAAATCTGGAACCGCATGCAGTTCGCTAGTTCTGCGTGAAATGGAAACAGCGTCGGTTGTTGTTTGCGGTTTATACTGCACCGAAACTGCTGCAATGGAAGCCGTTCAGCAACGAATGGAAAGATTCAATGTAAATACAGCCATTGTGATTTCTATTTATTTGTATGCGAAAATATGGGCTCTGCGTTCGAAAGAAGCTTGTGGTTGGTGGATGTTGATTTTAATGGAAAGAACTTATTCTGTGCAACGGAAATTAATATGAAGAGACGTTAGAGCTTCATGATTACATGTAATTTTCATAAACTTAACCTTAACTGTGTTTTAACCTTCAGGCAGGTAGTACGTTAGTCAATGACGCGCTCCACACAACCAATTTAACATCATATTCAGAAAAGACGAACTATAATAACATGAACTCTGTTAAACACGTTGGAAGTAGACTCCTTAAGTAGACAAACTATTACCACGGCATAAACAGCTTAATTTGCCGCGGAAAAACGCAAAAGACTTTTTATTTCGTTAGAGTAAACGGCGACAAAACGAAATCGCCGTACTCGCTTCCTAGGAGCGCTACGTAAACACCCATAAAGGTTGTAACTGAGCACAGACCGACCGCAGCCGTATCCTGCACCTAGAAAGCAGCTGTAGGCGACAAAAGGCGCAATTAATAGTAAACAAGCGTAGAACGGAACGGGGCGGTAAGTAAAGTCCGCGTCCATTAGCAAACCGAGTAAAAAACACTTTAAACGCCCTACACAAAACAGCGAAACAATTTCGCGGCAATCCCAGCCAAGCGACGCGTTAACGCGTCTGATTTAACTTTATTTTTCCGCAACATACACAAATAGAAACGTGGAATTATTCTGTGCGGTTCGTCTAACGCGCTCAGTGATGCTATAACTTGATTTCACGCCCTGTTCTGCGGTCCGGAATCAACGGGGGCTAAATTGAAAACTTAGGACAGCAGTCTGAAAAACTTTTCGTGTATAAAATTGTAACTTTCGTGGTTTAATTTTAAAAGATCATATTAAGATTTATAACGTGAGGATTGTTTGCGCCATTAACATTTTAAAAGAGCATTTCAGAGTACAGTTAAACCCTCTTAGCAGTCTGCTTCTGTAAAATATAATTTTAAAAGCCTTCTGCATAGCATTTTAAGCGGAGATAAAAGTGTTGTACCGATAAGTATAAAATAAGAGTTAAGAGCGCGCCAGGCGTCCCTGACGCCCCGCATGCCAGACATAATTTATTTGTCGACTCTGTGGACCTCTAACATAATTCTTCGACCGTGCCTGTCAATTTTTAATGGATATTACAATTTACCTTCTTCCAATAAATCATCAGGGGACAGAAAAGTACAGTACGTTGTTACTGTATATACAATATCCATTAATGCTGTAAGCGGAGTCCATAATTCAGAACATGTCCTAAACGCAAGAAGGATATAAGTAAGGGTCAGGAATATAAAGTGGAAAGACTGCCTCGCACATTTTTTCCTCGTTTTCAGGGTGCATATGAACTCACAAAAAAGCTATTACACTAACTCACACATTTAATGAATAGGAGTATGAACATTAAAAAAAATTAAGGTAATTATCATTAACACCAGAAACTGGATATTTACCACGTTTACTGATTGAAAGAAAAAAAAGAGAAAGGAAAAGAAAGAAAGAGGGTAGACCGATTTGTCTGCTCATAAACACCCACCCGCAATAACTTCAGTTTATCCGTGATCATGGTGCTTGCAACAGCGCCGAAATATCGGGAACTCAAAACAATCAGTAGTCATGGTAAATATCCCGTTTCTATTGTTTATGATAATGTTAGTGACTATGACAGTTTCAAAACTTACATTAAGGTAATTATTGGAGGAAAAGCACAATTAGAATTAAAACTCTAACGCAGTTTGTTTTCTGAAAGCAAAAACTACAATAGACAGTCTTAAAGCCCACCATTTACAGACATAAATATAAGTTAATTCTCATTATCTTCGGATACAATAATACAACACGTAGGCCAAGGTAATCCCAGTTCTATTCAAAGGTATAAAGTTATTGCGTCTGGCAACAACTACAACAAGATTATCAGAAGCAATAATCCCAAATTTACATTTCATGCGAGTTGAATTTAAATGCATATAGCCTTTTAAAACGTTTACCTAATGTTATATAAAATTACGAGCGACCATTTAGAGTTGTTTAACTGATTTACGTTACTTTATAATTAATCATTCTATAAAAATTCTACGTTTTGAAATAGTAAAGCTTGGCTTGCCGTGTTGTAGGTTTAATTCATCATGTAGAATGCATTCATGTAAAAACTTACTACGTAGAATTGCGTGTTTATCATCATAGTCATATTCGTCGTGTGTTTATTATCCATTACAGTATTACATTTTAGTATCTGTTCTGTAAATCAAATAGGTAATAAACTGGCTTGTAACTTTTATACGTGTCAAATGTGCGTAGGTTCTAATACGAGTATGTGCTTAAGTAATTATACTCTTATGTAAGTAATTATACTCTTATGTAAGTAATTATACTCTCATGTTTTACATTTCTATTTGTAGAACAAATTGTTCTGGAACTCAAATAATTGGAGTACTTAAGTGTTGTTAGTTTTTTATTACCTCAAGAATCGTTAGTTTCATAAAATAAATCTTTCTTTTTTAATTCCTTTCAACTTAAGTACTAAAAACCCATATGAGATAATGTAGCACGAGACTGACATAGGTGTACACTTGTACAGGGTACCTACCTACACGTGGACATGTGCAAAAATAACCCCGAATTAAAGTAACATTAAAATATCTGGCAACACCGTGATTTTAGGGGGATCGGCGGCGCGGTCCATCAGACACATTTTAGTGACCTGACAAGGGTTACCGGACATCATTCGGTACAATTTACGAAAATAAAATATATATAGGGGAGGTAGATCGATCGTATCGGGCGTCGGCGAGCTCACAACGTTATTCCATTACGTGGGGAGGGAGCAGAATATCAAATGAGAGTTGACCCTTATATCTGGTGACTCGTCACTGGCCGCTATAAGATAATTGGACGATGGACATTATTATTTACTCTGGGATTCGCTCGCAAATATGACTGGTTAATTGGCAGTTCGGAGTTTATTTGTTGGCAATTGTATAAACATTGGATTATTGTTGCAGATTCTTGGGTGATTTGTTCTGTGACACTCTGGGCAATTCAGTGAACATCATCCGCGTTTTTATCACTTCCTCCGGTAAAGGAAACATCGTGAGGAAACCAGCATGCCTGAGAGATATTTCTTGACGGCATGTAAAGTCAAGTCAGAAGCCCATTGGTGGCATAAAAATTCTGACACCAGGTTAGGCGCTAACCACACAATAGAGAAGAAGAATAAATAAGTGAAGACAACATACATAACATAACCCCTGTAGTATCCAAAAGGTTAGGCAGATGTGTACCTTGTAGTACACCCACATTCCGCCAGTTAGTTTTAAGTTCTATGTAAAAGGGGGCCAGCCTGCTACCATCGCCTGAGCGCAAATCCAGACAGGACTCCAGGATGATACTAAGAAATTCCTGATGAATAAAACCAAGAACGCTTTACCCGACCCAGGAATGAATCGAACCCAATAGAGAAAAGTGGCAATTAAGATCTGTTACATTCATTCATCCTTGTTTTTAATTTAAGTAGGTACAACTGTTAGAAAGAACGAAGAAGAGCTTCTGTTTCAGTATTTTTTTATTGGGACAAAAAACAGTTATACTAACAATATTAAAAGTTAGCTTATTTATAATAGTAAACAAACGCATAACCCACACTTTTGTCCACGGAATCATATCGATTAATAAAGAAATAAGGAAACTGACGTATACAGAAAGAGACAGTAAGAAAATAAAAATTAACCAGAAAGGTCACACTAAGCAACTCTGGACAGTGCTCCCCACCCAGATTTAGTCTGTAGTCACCAATCAGATCACAACATAACATCAGCAAGAAGCAGTCATCATTAAGGATGACCAGCACACAGACATGGCAGCGGAATGGCCAATAGTTTTTAATGATGTACTTAGGCACCGCGCCCCGACCCTGATGAGAACAAATCATTGCAAGGTCGAAATCTCTTTGCCGTTCGTGATCACATCATTGTATCTTTTTTTTCGCGATAGAAACAAAAACATTATATCCGGGTAAGTATTCATGTTTTTTTACCTGTGCCCCCAAAACGTACCGGCTTCACCACAGACTTTACCGGTGACATTGACATTGGGTGGTCTATTCTGGGCTGTCCTAAAACCGTTGTTTACCAAAAAAGCATTAACCTTTTTAAATATTGTACCTAGTCCGATTTTTAAACCCTGTGGTTTTAATTTTTTCCTTCATCAGTAGCCCTGTGTGGGCGACACCACCTACGCAACCAATTTTCTGGTAATGTTACAAATTAGGCGAAAGAATTAGGTAAAGGTAAACTTTTTGTTTTGTTTAAAATTAGCCCATATCAGGTCAGCAGTATGTTTTCTAATAGACCCACGAATAACTAAAAGTTAAGAAGAGTATATAATGTAGTAGCTAGCCATTGCTCATCATGATGTATTAAGAAATATTACCCGTGTACATTCGAAGAAATGTGTCTGTTTTTTGTCAAAGCTTCCCTTCGACTCGCATCAATGATCAAAGGAATATGACTGTCTTATCTCCATCCCTCTCCCGCCTTAAGTAGATCATATAACACCATCTCGTTTGGGACATGTGCCCGCATCTTAACGATTCAATTCTGCCATAGTAACCGCAGACAAGACTCAGTAGATCGGGTGGGAATAAATCTAACCGCACACTCCGAGTCACTGAGCGAAATCGTGAATGTCCAATCGGAAGTCCTATTTGCGCCTAAAACGTTTTTACTGCGTTTATGATTACGATACTTCAACTTAATGAGCGCCATAATCGTTTAATTAAAGGCGTTGAAAGCATTACCTTAATGCTTTCCACGGGAGGGTAATAACTTACGAATGATTAAATTCTGAAGTCGACGAAGTGTTTTGACTGCACCTCTCATAACAAAGGCTCGTCGATATTTTTACACCATCATAAACGAAGTTTTGAGCGGAGAAACAGTTTTAACATTTTACACAGAAACGGCTTAAATACAAAATGGAGTCTGGACTTGCTTCTACTTTAGCTCAGCTAACAATAATGGGTACCGCTTTATCACTATTGGTATCTTAGCATTTATCCGCAGCGGGCTGCCCGTAAGCCTGGATCACTAGAGACGCAGGTGTGCTAAGACTCGTCCAGTTGAAACTGATAATTTTGCTCTGCTCTGTACAAGCGAATTTAGCTTAATTTCGCTAGAAAGGGTCGGAGGGTTAACGTTAACTCAAGTTTAAGTACTAGACAAATTCGAAATTTCGCAATTGAATAGAACAGTTCGATTGCCTCTTTGGTACTGAAATGATTTTTGAAATAATATTTATAGTTGCAGTGACGTTCGTTCAACAAACAAAGCTTGATTGACATAACACGCGAATTGCATCTTGATGTCGCAGTCATATCAAAAACATGTGCATATTTCAACATATTCAGCATTTCGCTTGCATATTCAATCTGATGTACGCAATGGTGTTACAAAAATTGCCCGTAGGCGATTTTGTGTTTTTGATCCTAGACCCTGTTGAATTTTGTTTTGTAGTATTTTTATCCCCGGTGGTCGACCGCATCAAACTTCCTATCATTTTATTAGCCTCAAGGTGTTTTTTTCACGAATAGTTAAAATAATTTTATAACTTTCCCATCTAACAAAAAGTCAAGTTAATCACGGGTTAACATTTCCAAATCACTGCACATTTAAAACCACAGAAAATCCCATCGGAAAATCAGTTCAGTTTATGAGGAGGGCCGTGAACGGTTGCCTTTGTGTGTGTAGATTGATAAATGCGCGGAAGCACTCGGCGCCTAATGAATGGGGTGTGGCACGCACGCTGCAACCCATTGCAGTATCTGCAATCCTTGCTAACTGCACTGCCATAGCGCAACACTGAGATATTTACGATTTTCGCGCTAACTCAACCGCACACACTGCTGCAGGTGAAGAAGCGATTTAGTGCTGGATTTTAGTTGAAAACAAGATATATTGTAATTGGTAGGCTACTAAACTATTAGTATAATAAAAGGACGATTTTAATTTCAATTCAGTAGTTTTATTAATTCAGAATTGCTTGTCAGGAACTTTTTCTTTGATTCGCGTGTTATCGAGAGGAAAATATTCTTGAATTTTATGACATTTCATGCAAGCTCATGCAGATGCTGTAAAAATGAAAAATTTAATTAGTAAAATCATAGGAAACAAACAATATAAACTTAAATTAAATGAAGAATACGATATGGGACATGAACTCAAAAATGTAAGATGGGATGTTAGTTCATAACTGCAAATGAACCTGCAGTTACAAAACTTTACTACAAGAATGAACTTAATGAAATGCTTTAGAAATGGGACGTGGATAAAACGAAAAGGAACGAGACCGTCCACTAACAACTGTTTTAAATATATACGTTGAAACAATCAGCACGGAAACGAGGCATCCCTTGATACCTCGGACATTAAAACGAAAAGCAATTTCGCGAGGAGAACACTTGTACCTCGCTCCCATTCGACCAGACAGCCAGGCGATTCATTTCCCTGATGGCCAGCCATTACAACGGTCAAGATGGATGGATAACAAACCAGCAATTACACTATAAACACAATGACAATCGAATGTTTCACTAATTGAAAAAGCCACACATGTATCGATTCATTTGAGAGCACTATATGAAATGAAAGTTGGACATGGCGTGGCGTGACGCGACATCTGATATATTAACTCCATTGACTTTACGAGCGGTGGTGACGTTTATTAATCTACCAGGTCACCTCCAAGCTTATGCGTATGCGAGTATTAACGGAGGACTTTGTCGGATGCATTATGCAAACAAATTGACACAGCTCAACGTAAAAATAACAAAAAAAAACTATTCAAGAAATAGCGTCTTATTTACGGTTCACTTAAAAAGCCCGAAGCAGCTATTAAATGAGGAGAAAACACAAAGAGCCCAGTAAATAATGAGGACTAATTTTACAAGACCGTCAAGAAAACGAAGAGACAACAAAAAGTGTTATAAAACGCTCACGAGTGAGTAAAACTAAAACGATAATGGAGGAATTAGCGAGTTCGCGTCACTTGGCAAAGAATCCTAATCATAATAACTCAAGATCGTATCGCGAGTAGAAGGCGATGAACAAAAGGCTGCGGAGCAACAATGGCGCCCAACGCGGGGCCGAGAGGCGCGCTAACAAATTACCAGCCCGCAGATAACTAAGCAATATTAAATCATAGTAATTTGTGGTTGCAAAACGCAGCCCCTTTTTCGACAAGATATTTCGCCAGGCCCAAGAAAGGGCTAAATTATTTTTTTGGTACTTTTTCTTCCGCTGATAGGTCGCAGATAAGAGTAACTTTTCCCGATTCTGATAAAGCAATGAGCAGCTTAATCGTCAGTCTGACATAAAAGACGTATTCAAATCAGTCAAAACCTAACATCCGGTGGTAGTTGGCAACTCAGCGTGAAACTGCAATTTCGTCGCTCATAAAACAGGAAACTGGCGGCGTCGGGCGGGTTTCAGTGCAATCGCATCTTTTCACTCGGCTCCTTCGGTGGCGCATTAGCAATTCTAACCGTCGCAATAGTTGCTCGGAAATTGTAATATTTAGTCTTAATAAAGCCATTCGTAACGCTGAATATCCGGAACAGACGCGAGCGGCACCGCGGTTCGCCCGGGGCTGGCTGGAGGTACTGGCGCAACGGGAATTTGCACTAAAGCTTTATTCACTAAAATGCTACTGTGCTTTTTCATACTACGCGGTATATAAAGTCGGATGTTTATCTGTTAATTATACGCGTTTCAACTGCAAACAAGCAAACAGTATCGTGTATGTTGATTTATGTTTTCAGTTTCTGCATGACTTAAAGTTAAAAGCTTAATTTGTAGGACGCCATTGACAATCTCTAGTTTATTTTTATACGAATGTTTTTTTGTTAATTGAAGCGGACCAGATGCAAACGAATATTCAAATCCTAACCGCTATAAATTTCGCACGCGAGCGATTCTGAAACGGTCTGCGGCTATTGTATTGTATGGTGCGGCAACAGGATATAGTTTATTAATGAACCGATAGCGAGCAATATGAGGCACGGAACGCTTTCGATAAATTCAGCGAATATAGCCCCGCGGACAATGGATACTTTGCCAGTGGGACGGTGCCATATGCAATCTTTTAAAATATTGTAAAAGCGAAATCCCGTGCCAAAATGTGTTAATTCGGCACTTATATAACACGGCACGAATGCCCGGTGAAATTGTGCGAAAAATATTACGTGGGAAGTCCATATACAGCATTAAATTAGGCTTACATCACGACTTGAGTGGGGTCGAGGTTTAAAAATAACACGGGCAAGCTTTCAGACACCTATTAGGTTGTGTGGTGCATATATCAAGCACGCTGTCAGAACGAGGACCAGAAAAGAGAAAAAGACGCCTTAGTGCCTTTTCATTATCTTCCGGAAACAACGACTCCAAAAATTAAAACAAGTATTTTGTATTTTCCTCTAAAGTGTTAAGTTAATTACTTAGATCACAGATTTTTAAATGAACCTAGAAAATAAAGCGTTTTAGTAATTATTATGAACCTATGAAATATAAACGACACCTCTCGGAGGGTGCACGAACTACAGAGCAAGCTCGAAACTCACGTCCCTGCCTAGTTTCCATCGAAACCTATGCGACGACATTTAAAATAGCGCCATCTATCCAAACATGTGGAATTCCGTTAGTAGCATGTAGCGCCATCTAGTTTGCGACCAACGCATCGCAACCGACGTTGGTGTAAACCCTGTTCAGTCGTCATCCCGCAGGAACATATACGGGTTGTGGTAAAATTGCCAATAGAGGGCAGTACAATGTAAGTTTCAAAACGGTTGTGATGTGCATTATGTAGGATGAAACTTAAATATTTCATTCAAAAATTATTTACTTCATTCGTAATTATTTATAGTCTAGGTACTTACGGGTGTGGTTTCAGCCTCCATTGTGGGATGGTTTCGGGCTGCAACTAAATGTCTGAAACAGAGAAAATAATCCAATCACTATAAATCACATATCGCGAGACGGTCGATGTGAATGCCAATGACCTTTGCGGGAAAACTCATAATTCTTACTCCGTCTACGTTTTTAGACGTATAGACTTACACTATGAAGAATTACGGAAAGGACTTTCCTATTATTGGGTAGTTTGAGTGCTTTTATATCATTTTTATTCAGAAAATATTCTCGAACTCGGCGAAAAAGATTGAATCGGGCGGCCTTGGCTTCGTACTTTATGCTTTTACGACGATCAAGTTACGGTGAAGAGAACCGCTTTTTCTACAGTCACCAAAACTAGGAAACTTTGAAAACTGATAAAAGTGATTTGGCGGTATGTTTAACTTATACATATAACTTGGTGCTCATATTTAGTACGCTACATATTACTCTGAAGTACTGACATTATTTAAAAAAAAATATAATCAGCGAATAAGTAAGTACAGACAGAAATAATCATTTGGTTGCAGGATTCGTTATTCTTCTTACCATGATGCTAATGTCCAGATGAACAGCATGCTTCCTTATCATAATGGATGAACCAGACATGATAATTTTGACATTACAAGATCAACACTAGACGTCTACTAGTTATTAAAATGTGAATAAGACCGCGATACCAACCGTACAAAAAATAATTTACCACAAATCCTTGTGTATAAAGTAACTGAAACAATTAATCCCCGTAATCTCCCCTCGCATGTATTGTCGAGGTATACTTAACCAAATTAACTACGAATCGCGACTCGACGCACATAAATTACCTAGCCGTAGCAAATCTGTGCATAGGTAGCTCTTAACCTTCAAGAAACCCCATGACCTCTAACTGGCAATCCCGAAACCGAGAGGTTACGCGTTACGACCCCGTACACAAATCTAGAAATATAATTAGTATCGAATTGTTGTTAATTATAATAGAAGGAGATTACTTTTCAAGTGCCTCAAGGTAAAAGTGCCAGGGTAGTCCATCATCTTCCTGTCCTTGTCCCGTTCTACTTGGGGTCGGCGCAACACGTTTTCTTCTTCCATTCTCCCCTGTCCGACGTCACGGCATCATTTACTCCTTTCTCATTCATATCAGTCTTCACACAATCCATCCATCTTTTCTTTGCCAGGGTAGTCCGCAAAAGACAAAGTTTTTTGTAATTTGCAGGTCAGTGTCAGGCTGCAAATTTGAATTTCGCAGTCTACCCTGGCGCTCCCCGCTACATGAAACGCCTACGTTTTTGCTAAAATTATAGATTTTTTTGTTATTTTTTCAGTTCTTAACTTAGTTGGAGGGTTTGAATAGGATAACCTCGGTTTAAGTGCGGCTGAGGACTAGAAGAAGTAAACTCGCTTAAGAGTTTGAAAGATTTATTTGAGTATACTTACGACCTAAGTAAGCAGATGGTGAAGATTATTTTTTCGTCGATATTGTTGTGGTGCTAAGTAAATAGTTACAGTCACAAAGCAAAAATATCCCCAACTTATTTCAAAGAATAATTCGCAATGAAAGGCACTTGTATACATGATTATAAGACCTTATCATCTGCCTAGCCTTTTCCCAACTTTATTGGAGTCGGCTTTCAGTCTAACCTGATGCAGCTGAATACTAGTATTTTACATGGAGCGACTGACTATCTGAACCCCGCAACCCAGTTAGTACTGGGTAATACGATACCCCTTGGTAAGACTGGTTATCAGACTTTCGGGGCACAGACTACCCGTAACAACTGTCAAAGAGATCTTTAAGCCTTTAGTCCCGGCTTAACGTGCTTTCCGAAGCACGGAGGAAACGAGGTATGTAAAGGATGGTCACTCATCCACAGACCGACTTTGGCAAGCGCTGTAAAGCCTTGAAGATCGGCCCGTGCGGCAGTTTATTCATTTTTATTAGCCATGAGCGCCATATAAGACCCAATATTGTCAAAAAGTTATATTTCAGTACCGTTTTTCAGTATAACAACTCACTTCGTTTCTGCTGCCCATTTGATTGATGCGCATTTAGTTAAATGTAACATGTCATGTATTTATTTTTTGTTGATCTCTATTTATTTAATTTTGTTTTAGTGTTTTGTCCTGTGCATTCTCCTGCCCTTACCCAACTTATTTGTGGTCGGCGCAGCATGTCTTCTTCTTCCATACTTCTCTATTACTCGTCATCTCAGCAGTCACCTCCTTTCTAGCCATATCATCCTTCACACAGTCCATCTATCGTTTCTTTAGTCTACTCTTATAGCCTTAACATTCATACTCAACATTTTCCTCACTGTGTTTGACCTGGGCGAGTCTAATAAATACTGTTTCTTTCTGTCGTTTTTCCATTTCCCAGTTCAAAAATGTCGCAAGTCTCAAACACGTAAGCAGATCCCAAGTGCCAAACATCCTCAGGAGACATATATATCGTAAAATATACGTAACATAGAGCTAAGGAGAAACAAGCAGTAATATATTACTAGCTCGTTAACCCACACTAACCCTTTTCAGCGACTCCGTTCCTGTCTTACGGGTAACGATAAAAGGATAACTGGATGGTCTTGGATCTAGAGATTTTCTTGGGGCGAAAAATATTATAGTATTAAAATTTAAGATCTTATTGTCACGTTGAGCGAGGTGTTACAGATTGGGGTATTCCTCAAAGCGCAACTTACTAAGCGCAACTAAGTTATTCCTCGAAGCGCAACCAATAGTTTTATTATTTGTATTTTTTTTTTTTTTCAATCATGGAGCGCGCTTTGCGGAATAAGCATATAATATTATAATTTTAGTTTGTGAGCGGGACTAATGGTTGCGCTTCGAGGAATAATTTAGTTGAGCTTAAAAATAGTTGCGCTTTGAAGGATACCCCTACAGATTAAAGGACATTCCTTAATCAGTTTTAAAGTTTTTTGTTTTGTTGCCTGTAACGTCCAAATATCAGGCAAAGGCCAGTTCTCATACAACGGAGAAATGAGAAAGAAGAAATTGATCACCACGTTTAAAAGTTACAAAAGCTTATATTTTGTAGTTAGACGTTGTCGAAATTGCAAATTGGCGTAGAACAACACCGACCTGCCACGTTAGTCTAGTGGTCGCAAGCACGACTGCTGAGCATGAGGTCCTGGGGTCGATTTCCAGGTCGGGCAGCGTTATTGGGCCTGTTTACGGAGTCTTTTGACGGCACGGTTGGCGCAGAGGCTGAGCAATTGGCTGCTGCGCTGCGTGTCGCGGGTTCGATCCCCGCAGGGAACAAATATTTGTATGATCTACAGGTAGTTGTTCCGGGTCTGGCTGTTTGTGTATGTGAGTTTAAATGTTTGTAAACGCACCCACGATACAGGAGAAATTCCTAGTGAGGGGGAACGTTTAAAAAAAAAAAAAAAGTCAAAAGTCTGGATTTCTGCCTGGTATGGCAATGGGCTTGCTTCCTATTACATGGGACTTAAACATAACTGAAGAAACGTGGGTGTACTAATGGGTACACCTCTGCCTAAACCTTCGTGGATTACAGGCGTGTTGTTATGTAAGACCGTAATCATTGCAGTTGTTTTTTAGTTTATCAGGCTATAGGCATAATTTTATAAACAATTCTCGTCAAAAAAAAATTATCCACATCCAACATTCCAGAACTTTAATGTTCCACGACCTTCGGCATCAAGATTTGAAACAGGTCAAGAGTTTGAGTGTGTTGACACATTACGCGTATCTGCTAAGTGGCAATCGGGTATGAAACCATGTATTTATAGCACATTAATTAGTGCTGCGGTTCATAAAAGTACAACCAAGATAATTTTGAAGACTGTTTTGAATTAAAAGCATAAACATGACTTTTGATAACCTGTAGTTTAGTTACTCCAAAGTTATAGGCCCCTAAAATGACATGTGTTAAATTGCTACATAACTGTCAATATGGACATAAACTATTCACACAAGGGGATGCTTTTAGGCAAAAGAAATTGCTTAGCAGCAGCACACTGAATTGCAACAGCAGCAGATTTATAATGCATCTAATCTATTTAATCGTTAATTTAATAGTTCGTATGGCTGTTTTGGCCCAAACATATTTAAACTTTTTGCCATCGATACGCTAAGAAGATGCATGAACATAAAATAGAATATTCTTTATTATGTACACCATGAAACATTAAATGTCAAGATGCTACGTAAAAAATTCAATTGAATAACTCTATTATATTAATTTTAGTTAAATTTTGTGCTTATCTTTATGTTGCATATGATTTTAATACTGCATGACATAGTTATTAAAAAACTGTTATGAAAGTGTAATATGTTAAACTTTGGGAAATAAATGGCTTTGTTATTGTTAAGAAAACATTTAACATAGAGTGACATAATTAATTCTTTCTTTCAAGTACACCTACAGTAAAAAAAGGGATAGACGCCGAGCTCAAAATTCTTCATCATCAGCTGTCAAGCCTTTTTCCAACTATGTCGGGGTCGGCTTCCAGTATAACCGGGTGCAGCTGAATACCAGTAATTTACATGGAGCGACTGCCTATGTGACCTCCACACAGCCCAGTTAGCACTAGGTAATACGATGCCCCTTGGTAAGACTGGTTGTCAGATTTTCGGGCCATTGACTACCTGAAACGACTATCAAAGATCCACAAATGACAGTCGGAACCAACGGCTAAACGTGCTTCCCGAAGCAGGGTGGAAACTCGGTATGTAATGGCTGGTCACTCATCAACGGACCGACATAGGCAAGCGCGGCTTAACCTGAAGATCGATCGATTATTTAGTCACGAGCTCCTCCGAGCCCAAAATTCTTATGCTTTAGCAAATACAAGCCAGATTATAACAGACCTTTGGAACTTGATAAAAAAACACTGTCATGTCTGAAGAATCAGATTATTGTAAAAAAGGCGAGCGAGAACCTTTTTGCACCTTAATCTAAAGTCGACTCTTATTTATAAAACAAAAAGAAAACTCCATCAAAACCTGATACCTAACAATCTCCTTAACTGTACGACGTTGAAACTCCAAGTAAATACGAGGAACACACAATATTCCATCGAGCAAACAATGTTAAACCATATTATGAACGGATGCCGGCTTAATAAGCTCTCATACTAAGTAATTGTGTTAAAACCTATTGTATTACGTTAACTTTGCTACAGTGCAGTACGATGGAAGTGAATGGGGGTATGCTGCTAAAATACTGCGCCGCCTCTGATTAATTTTTAAGCACTGAGAGGCTAAACTGCGTGTATTGTGGCCTTTTGGAAGATGGGTCACAATTCTTGAGACATGTAAGTTTTTTTCGAAGTTCTCAAGATTATGTTTCCGGTTATCTGACCCATGTCAGAAGTCACAAAGTCTGAGAACTTCGCAAACTTCAGAAAACACTTTCTCAAACAAATTACATTTGCGTATAACATCGAAAAGTTAAGTTATCCATACACACACAACACACGCATGTTTTATAGTCATTGAGAAAAGGGTAAACATAACAATTTTGAGAAATGCAATATAGATATCATAAAAAGGAACATCTGTATCTTCCAGTAGTGACGGTTAAGTGAAGGAAACAATGAAATAGTCGGCCCATCTATAAACCGACCGCTTTAATGAGTCCTCCGCTTTGCCCCATCAAAGGCACATTAAGCGTCCACAAAGCCTTAACAATATTTCACAGGTTATTTGCTTTAAAATAATCATTATCCACGTAGGCATTACGATACTAATTGAACTAATACGTGATCAACCTTCAGAATTTTCCATTTAAATTTATACCTTCGCGAGGACTCATTAAAGCGTAAATTCTATTGTAAATGATCACCACTACCATCGCTGTTGCCATTCTGCTGACAGCCCAAATGTCTGATGTGATTACCCATCGAATATCAACACGGCAACGCAGTTTAGCGGTAGAAATAAGTTTGTTAGTATAACTTCTCCGGAAGAGCTCCTTCACAAATAGATCTCTCCTACTAATACTGTACTTGACGTTGCATTTGTGCCAAGTAAAACACTGGTTACCCACCGCATGTGGTTGGACTAGAAGCTTAACCAGTCTAGGCAGATGAGTAACTGTGGTAAAACGTTTTGTATGAAGCCAACTTTGTCATAATGCTGGACAATACAGGTTAATGAAGATTACGCGATAATTCAGCACTGCTCCTGATATGTTTAAGATTTTTTTTTAGAATAACGAGCTACTTATTGGGCTTGAAATTGGCCTTATAGAATTTTTTTATAGTAAGTACAAAATTAATGATAGATGAAGATACATCTTTATGTTAGAATAAAACTGCTACTTGTAACAATAAGATTCTAGTACCGTCAGTTTTATCGCGTATTTAATTGGGTCTAATATTCATTGTTATTGCAGTCTATGTTGGTTACGGTTTCAAAGGCATCTTGATCACGTTTAACAGTGCAAGTAAAACAAAGAAACATAAATTTAATTTCACCAATATCAGACTTGTTTATAGGGACAATTATTGTTTCTAGAAATATTACTACTGTACCTATATTATTGTACTATCCAGCATATGTCTCTTGTTCAATTATTTATTTATTTATATAATAAATAAATTAGTGACAGCGACTTTTGCGGAACCCGACTGAGCTCTTCACTAGCTCAATGATCACAACTATGCAATATTCTATTAAATATACTTTACAAACAATTTAATTCGTCGTAGACTCATTTTTCATTATAATTACAATTGCCACAACAAACTGAAAATTCACTCGACAGATCAAAATTAAAAACTTTAATTAAGCAGTACGAAAACCAATAACGCCAATCTATTTAAGTATGCCCAGCAGAGCTACTCATCATCCAAACCCGTCACTCAGGGTGACATGCTCTCGTCCCCGAAACATGGACGTTTGTATACCCAGTATATTAACATGGCGACTCCACACAAACTTCATTAGAGAACCAACTTTGTCGTATGTCCTCAGGCGAGCTTCGAAATAACTAGATCGATCGAACTATTCGCAACTTAGTTCTAAATATAAAAAGTATGGTGTTTGGAAAACCACAGCTGGCTTACGATATACTAGATCCTGAAAGTGTGGTCTTACAGGATTTGTAGACAAATTCAAGGATTTAGCTCTGAGAGATGGTAAAGGTACTACAGTTTTGCCGAGCAGAAGCTCAATAAACTAGGGTCGGTCCATCAACGCGGAGAGAAGAGTTGCTCAAACAATGCACATTGTTATTGCGTCGCGATTGAAGTTAAAACTAGCGGAGATATGTGCAAATAACTCCGCTTGGCCATAATGGTCGCCATGTTGGTTCAATGCAAAGTATTATTATACTGCTGCCATACTCCTACAAATGCTATCTGCAGGAAAATAACTTGGGCCTATTCTCTTTCATATCTTTTTCCTATTTAAAATGTACGTAGGCAAGATAATTCTCGGAAAATTTAGGCAGGAAAATCTACGATTAAAATACCCTAAATCTATTTAACATCAAACTAACATTCGGTCAGATGTGAATGACGCAAAACTAGACTAGAATGTTTACATAGACGATTTATACGTCTGTTTCCTTGCGGGGAGGTAAAATATAACGTGCTGAAGTACTTACGCGGATAATTAAAACGAACATTTTGAAGCAAATAAATTGCATTAACAGAGAAACGGGGGAGGGCAGACTGTTACATCACAGCTTTCTCTAAACTTACACGATACAGAAGTAACTATAAATATAATAATCTCATCCAGATACACATCCCTATGTGGTGTTAGTCCAGGGGCTGCAGTCTCGACATAGATAGCGACAAAAATCGGTCGTTAAGTCATAACGATATCAAATTTCTTTAATAGATTTTCAACCTTAAGGTTTCGAAATAAAGTTGAGTATCTATTAAAGAAATTTGACATCGTTATGACTTAACGACCGATTTTTGTCGCTATCTATGTCGAGACTGCAGCCCCTGAGCGTGATCTGCCTGTGCGCCAGATTTTCTCCAAATCCGTTCGGCTTTTAAAGCATGATTGAGTATCGAACAAAGAAGCGTGACAATCTAGAGCTTTAAGCTTAACTTTTCCATTTATTATTTGTCGTATGATAAATAGAAGCATCTCTCATCATCATCATCATCTGCCTAGCCTTTTCCCAACTATGTTGGGTCGGCTTCCAGTCTAACCGGATGCAGCTGAATACCAGTAGGTATTTTACATGGAGTGACTGCCTATCTGACCTGTGTAGAGGTCAGATAGGCCGCCCAGTTAGCACTAAGTAATATGATACCCCTTGGTAAGACTGGTTGTCAAACTTTCGGGCTACTGACTACTTGTAACGACTGTCAAAGATCTAGAAATGACAGCCGGCGGCTGTCACGGTTAAACTTTTCCGAGGCACGGCAAAAAAAATAAAAAAAACAATAATTAGTAGCATCTCTAGCGTAGTGTTTATCTAACCTTCTAGCTAAGGCCTCGTCCCGATAATTTTTATCTAGACGAAGCACGGAAAAAAACAAGACAAACGCTCTGTAAATACTTAGTTCCTGATCAGTTTAAATTAATATTACGTAGACGGGAAGCAAGCAATAATGGAGCAAAGCGAAATGAACTCTATTGACCTTGATATAAAGGTTGTTACGGAGGTTAGTGGCTGTTTTAAGGCGGCTGGTAGACCATAATACCTTGGACTGATTACGCTGTTATTTGAAAATTGATCTCATTACCGTCGACCTGTGTGGTCGGACCACACCACAATTCTCACAATTAAATTACTTCTGGCAACGAAAAAACCCCAAATGCTTATTATGAAACTTTGAATTATTTATAAGAAATCTGTACACAGGTGTCATCGAAGTAAAGAAGGGTATTAAACTACAACCATTCTGCTGATGCCAGTAGGTCGAAATGTCACAGGGTCGAGCTATCCGCCATTTATTGGGCACGGTTCCAATCCTAAGCTAAGATTTTTTCTTTTTGACAAGTACCGTCATTCTCACTAGTTCAAGTAAAATTACAGCCAACGAACTGAACTCGTTCTACAATCCTTACTTACATTTCTTGGAGACAAAAACTTCCTGGCTTAGTTTTAATTTGACTAGCAAGTTAGTCTTGTGTTCGCCAGCGCGACGAATTCTAAATGCTACTTTTTTCACAAGGAATATACCAGCCTAGATTCTAGACTTTTGCCCCATTATTTGCAATAGGCCTCTATTACCCTATATCGCTCTATTACTGCGAAAACTATACACTTCTCCCTATCACTTCGAAGCGAGACGTAATTTTATCTCGTACTTATTTTCCGCGATCCCGGAATTCAAAACCACGAGCGAACTGAACGAAAATGGCTTAAATCTACTTCGCGATTAAGCTTCATTCTTGTCGGGAACATTGGTGTTAAACGACCGAATCTCAGCTCGGTAGCGAAACAACGGTCTTAAACGGAGTAAGTCTAGTAACACAGCGTTAACTATTAAATTGTACTTGTTACGACTAGGTCAATGAAGCGAATTATTTAATGTTTTAAGCTTTGAGAATGGATGAGACAGGGTTTAAAGAGCTCATGTTGTTGCTTTCTTGTTTCTATCAAACGTGGAAATGTTTTTACTGCAGTTTAACTTGGGAAACAAAGTCTGGTCCTTCGAGCCGGATACGGGGAAATAACGAAGATCAGACGTAATGATTGTTGTGTTTTCTAGTCTAGCAGTTACTGTTACTCATGTACTACCTATAAATACGAATATTATTCTGAACACGCTTATGATAACCGCAAAGCTCAAAGATCCCCCGATGCGCTTTAAAGCTTGTTCATACTCCAAGGTTTTATATAATGCGAATATGCAAAGGATAACCACACCATTCACATAAAAGCTACAATAATATTATAATAACAAAAGCAACACACGATTTTAATAGTTATAGCCGGTATTTTAACACTTGAAACCTGTTAATAGCTTTTAAAATACAAGTCCTTATTGCCTAATAACCTAGCGTTCTGGCTTAGTTAGTAGAAAAGCTGGCCCTCTCCAGTGGTCACAAAGAATTTCAATGAAGCTCTTAAATTACGGTAAATTAAAACTGCAGAATTAATTACTTTCTTTTGTAGTATTAACGCGGTTGCAAATGTGCTGTGAAATAGTGCCACAGTAATTTAAGTTGGGGCAAAATCTTAATCCTAGAATGTAGGTAACCGTAATTTTGGCTTGCAAATTCTAACATGACCTTATACTTCTATCTAAAGACGATCTTGTCTTTATTAATATATTGGTCAAAAGGAGATCTCTAGTGATCTCAGAACGATTAAAAGCAAAAGTGGCAAAGCATAAGCAAGAGCTGTGTTTATTTTGCAGAAGTATTCACAAATTTTTTATCGCAATACATCATCTGCCTAGCCGTTTCCCAACTATGTTAGGGTCGGTTTCCAGTCTAACCGGATGTAGCTGAATACCCGTATTTTACATGGAGCGACTGCCTATCTGACCTCCACAACCCAGTTAATACTAAGTTATATGATACCTCTTGGTAAGACTGGTTGTCAGACAGTTTGAGCAACTGACTACCTGTAATGACTGTCAAAGATCTACAAATGACAGCCGGGACCAACGCCTTAACGTGCTTTTCGAGACACGGAGGAAACTCGGTATGTAATGGGTGGTCACCCATCCACAGACGAACCGTGGCAAGCACGGCTTAACCTAATGATCGATTTGAGCGGCTGTTATTATTTAGCCACGAGCTTGTTTTTTGTCGCAATACGAAAAGCAATTTTGTGTATATTCCTTTCCAAGTCAGAAAAAATCAGGAACCCTCACTCTGAAACAGTACGTGCGAAACCTCACCAAACAAAATAACACACCTATCCAAACATTTATTACTGTTAATGATTCAATGACGAACAATTCTCAGAAGGCACCATATTGAGATTATCTCAACAAGTCTCGTACAAGGCCGTAAGATAAACTTTCCCATTTCAGATGTACTGCATTAGTCATCATAATGCATCAATAATGCAGCCCTATTGGTGTTCTATTTATATGCAATAAAGAAACGGAACGCGGAACTTTGTCCGCTATTGTCCGTAAGACAATGCGTTCTGCTATCGAAATAACCACAGAATGACTAGAGAAAAGTGCATAGCAGTGGCGAAGAGTCCATACAACTCGATTCCTACCGGATTCCCTTTGAAAACTGGCACAGTCAGTATTTTATAGGCAAATAATATAATCACGTTAAAGATATGTACTCCGGCTTACCTCTTACAAAAATTAACCCTTCGCTACTGGTGCATAGCCTTTTAATTTTGCGCTTGACCAACTTTATAGGGTACCTAAGTAAGTAAAAGAGAAGAAAGACTGGACGCCGCTAATGTGCGTTCTTTTTCAGGCTAATTTATATGTGTAAAGTAATTCATAAGTTTATACTTATAAAACGCTAATTAAGTTTAGATATAATTTATCCTCGTTGGTGTTATGAACCGCAACGACTCCACGTTATCTGTTGGTTCGTTTTTAAATAGAGCTAGTACGCACGACGACCAATCAAGCTATACAAAACGAGTTTATGCGGATCTCTCATAGTACGGAATATCTAACAAAGTGAGGCCTTGTTATACTGGAATGTATAGTTTGATGAGGGGCCGTGTGTAACTGTGTACATACTTTAATTCCGATGTATCTGACCAGTTCTTTGGCCAAGTTATGATAAGTTTATATCGTTATTAAGTAGTTGAATTATCTGCCAATATCTTACCGAATGTTAGGTCGGGCTCCAATCAACCAGATGTAGATTAAAATCAGTATTCTACACGGAAAGACTTCGGCATTTATAAAACGCTGACATAATTTTAATTAACTGCAACCGATAGCGTTTGGCACTTATGAATTCAGAAATGAAATACTTAAAGAGAACCGATTGCAATTTATTAAAACATGTATATTACGTCATTTGTAGCTTTTTATCCAATTAATTTTAACAAGTTATGGGAGAAGATTATTATTAACTAGCCCGCGGCTTCGCCCGCGTGGACATCGGTAATGTCCCACGGGATCGTACTACCGGGACAAAAAGTATCCTATGTGTTAATCCAGGTTATAAACTATGTGTGTGCTGAATTTCATCCAAATCCGTTCAGTAGTTTTTGCGTGAAAGAGTAACAAACATCCATTCATCTACAAATTTTCGTTTATAATATTAAGTAGGATTAAATTTAATTACGCATTTAAAAATATGTTTCTATGAACTTGGTTACCATGTAAAGGTTCTTTAGGTTATCGTAGGTCAACAGATTTCTTTAAATAAGGTATCCAAGGTTGTGCGTGATAGATTTAACGTAGGTCATCTGTCTTCTAAATCTATTTTACTGTGCGCGTCAATAAAATATTTTTTCTTCTCCTTTTACTGGGTAAAATCAGTGAAACGCTGGGAATTTATAAATCAGTTCTACTCACAATATAATATGGAAAATAATGATTGTGAATGTATCTGTTCATTTTTATATATCAACAATACATAACATACATCATACTAAATTGACCTAATAAAAAAAAAAAAGTTCCAGCTTCTTAATTTTTGCTTATTGCATTATCTTTCAGAATTTAAGAATTTAATTAAAATATAGTAATTCCGCAAAAAAAACTGCGTTCGCAGAAAACTATAACCATTAAGTATTTATTTATAACTTACAATTCGGAACGCAGCCGTACGCGTATATCCTGTCAGTGACAACCTTTTAAATAAAAAGGCTATAAATTCATCTCATAAGTAGGGCGGTCTAATCGACCTCTAAAGAAACGCGCGCTCCAATTCCATGAATGGCTTGATTCGCGTGTACAAATTGCTATTGCCATGTGTTTTACTAAACATGCAATTTCATTCGTTATCAGCATACGTATTAGGTACCTTTGAATCGATTCTTGATACTTATTGAAAACGATAAAAACAATGGTTTGCTGTTGTTATTGTTAATTGAAAGTAGGTTAAAGAGTTGACTATTAAACGGAAAATGGCGAGTTAGATGGAGATAACTATGGTATCTTTAAACAGAAATGGAATAACAACCTTTTATCCTAACAAACCTTAGCCTAAAAACCAAACATTTTGAGTAACTTATTCGAGGATATCAAAAACCTTTCAATCGTTTAAACACCCACACCAAAATGTCATACATAATACAGAACTTTAAAATCCAATAAACGAAATGATACACCAAAAGAGAATATGCTGACAACATGTCAACAACTCAACACCATACACTACGATTTTATCAACTTCGAATTTGTATTTGAGCCAAACGCGGTTTCAATTAGTGCTTTGGCACAAAATGTAACGCTTGTTACCCGTTAGGCAATACCAGCATAATTTTATGTTCCGTACTTACAAAAAATTTAATTGCTAAGACCGTTAGTACCTATGTTTGTACAAATTTCATTCGTTTCGGCGCAAGTTCCCACAGAGTTATAACAATGCACCTCTTGACGTCAGAGTCAGAAGCAGCAAAAACGTAGTATATTATTTATACAACTAGGTTGCAGTGGCGTCGTGAGCATTGAAGGGTTTGAAGCTACTGGTTATTTAGTAGCTAGGCAAACAATACCTTACAGGATGTCAGCCAGACATGGCATTAACATTGACAATCTTGAAATGATGTCCATTTCCACAACGCTATTCTTTTCAGTCTAAGATTTAAGAAAAAGTGTCAGAATTCAGTCAATCTTGTCTTCATTGGTTTGAGCCATTCCATAACAAGGTGGAGCCAACAATTGGAATGCAAATTTCGCAGGATCGAAGAATCGTGTGCAATGTACGTTCACACGTATTATTGTAAATGATCTGGTGATTTCGTAATGATAGATCGAAACCGAAAGGCATTTAAGTATACTGTAGGCGTTGTGGTAAGTACTGCCCGCAAGTTGCAACAAACGGTTTGAATTCGTCAACATTTTACTTAGTAAAATTTAAGATAGTATGAAATTAAATGAAGCATGTTTGTCGGATTGGTCATTTGGGATACGCTCTTGCATTTTAATAAGAATTATTCTGAAATTGAGCATGTTAATAACTTTATGCATTGGTGACACTTAACTAGGGAACTGAAACGTTAAAAGATAATGCACTAAGGGCATGCATTCATTCATCTGCAAGGTTGCCTATTATTTAATAAAATTACATTTAAGTGAAGACTCACGTAAGTCTAGTTCAACGGCCAATTGAAGGTTCTCGAGTTCAAATCCCCGGATGAACCATTTAGGATGACCTCACTCATAGTGCAAATGTGTGGAATAGAATACGATGTAGTTTTATTCAGCAGGTGGTTTCATTCACAAGTATAAAGATACTATGTTCTATATTGCCGCCTATTAAATGCCACCTTCAGAGCAAGCAACGACCTCTCACAGACAGGATTCTACAGTGTAAAGCCTGGTTTCCACCAAAACGGTGACGTGATCGGTGCAGTGCGAGAATCGAAAAACCAGATTGGCTGAAACCCACATTGCGTATCTCTTCTCTCCTGTAATTGGTCGAATCTTACACGCCTCGTCTCCGCCTTGGTGGAAACTAGACCTAATAACCAGCGTCTATTTAGCTGAGTTGAAGAGGTCAAAAAGAATGATAGTAATGCGTCATCGATGGTAATAGTCTTCATTCAATCTGTTCACGCTCTATCAAAACATATTTAGACAGTAAGAGAGCGAAGACTTTTGAAAACACACTGAGAATTAAACTAGAACGGGATTTATTGGAATGCTAAATTGGTATAGCTGAGGGTAGAGTTCAATGGCGTGCAATGGGGAAGATCTATGTCCAGCAGAGGATTGTTGGTTACCGATGGGCACTATCTCGTGCAAACGTCTGTGGTAACACTTGCACTATGAAAACCGCCCTTACTGCTACGACATAAAGGTTTAGTCAATATTAAATTGTTTCCATTGATGCGGTTGACTGTTGAACATTGTTTTCAATGGAGGCAGGTCCGTTACTAACACAAACTCAACCACACGAGAGGTCGATTTAAGGCTACCAAATGCTCTTGAAATTATAGCAATAAAAAGCGAAATGGTAAACATTTTAAATAGGTCTGTGCCTACGGCAAAAAAAAACACCGTCCACCTTTATTACAATAAAATGAATGTCAGCCTGCACCAGGTTCAACCAATCCTCAGACCATTGAACTATTTTAAAATCACTACGTGCATTCAAGCCACGGCGCCGCATTTGCATACGTCCAAATTTTCGCAAAACCATTTTCCGTTCAACGTTCATTTGTGATTGTGACAGATATCGAGAGTGAAGTTGCTCGGTTCGTTTCTCATTTATCCTGGCTTTAAGCTAACAATAACCTGCTATCTTTGGCAGGATCCTGATTGCGACCTGTCTGTTGGAATTGCCGCCAAATGTCGTTCTAAATAGAGTCGACATGGATGTGGCGTGTCTTCACTCCAACTTCAAGTTTAAAGAGCTTACTCCCATTGGGTCGTTAAGCATTAAACATTGGTGCTCAGGTAATTTTGAGCGACAGGGGAACGTCAGACAGTTTGACGTTTCGCTTGTTTGTATTTATAGAATAGGGTGAATCTTTAGAAGTGAAGTAGGCTTTCATTATCATTGCGCACGTACGTCTTTGCTGTATCGTTAGCGTTATCTGAGAGACGTCGTGTGGCGTAACTACAATGACTTCGAGTGTATTAAAAGATAGCAGGTTAGCAATGGAGGGTTTGTCAACATGCAGTTGTTTCTTGGTAGTAAGCAGGTGCAACAATGCACCTGTCGTCATGTTTTGATTTGTTTTAATAGCCAATCACTCAACACCTGTCCATTGATTTTTTTGCTGTTTTAATGACGACTCTCGGTGTTTCGCTTTCGGGTTTAGTTTTATGATAAGGATGACTAAAGCGGAAAGTACCGTTAGATTTTTTATTACAATTTAATGGCAAATCAAACAGCCATAAAATAGCCATCTCTTGTCTTAGGTATACAAGATGATAACTAATAAAGTTTTCGAAATACTAAAATTAAGATAAGTTCTATAAAAACAAACATCCATAAACCGAAAATCGGAACATATCGCACCAATTATCTGAACACTTAACTGCTTCGGAACAGGTTTCCAAATCAACGCTAAGTAATTGCATCGAAACATAAAAGATAAGTTGGCCATATATTTAATCATGCACGGCGCGTAGAAAACACCTACTTAAGGGTTTGTACACAACTAGCGTAACCAGCCGTACGCCAAACTTATTTTGTATGGAGGACCGGGCAGTGTGTGAGCCGCTCGAGCGCAGATCTGGGTACAAAATAGCAGTATGTGGTCACACCATAACACGAGCCGCGCAGAATATCCGGAACGCTAACGTTATGATAAATGACTGTACCTACATAAAAATTATTGGGATCAACGTAACTTTGCTCAAGGTTACACGTTATGGGGTTATGGGAACTATATTCGCATTAGTTAGGTTGGTATATGCGGTTTCCGGGTAGAGTAAGCAGCTAAGGTATTGACGTGGGTGTAGAGAACGGTGACTAACATCACTAAGATAGCATTATCGTATGTGTGTGGTCTCTGTCATCTGTTTACAATGGCTCACAAGACCTATCTTGATTCGTCCTAAAGGGAGATTAAAAACTATGTTCCGGACTAAACGTCTTGCATACGCAAGACGTAAGCAATTAACCATGCATGATTGAATAATATCACATGTATTAGAGTTCAATGTTCATATCAGTCACAATATCTAGGGTTCAATACCACTTGGAAAGTCAAGGTTGGTCTCGATGATCATCACCCTAATTCCCTGAAGCTTAATATACTAAAGAGTTAAATTAAAGTATTACCGATGACAGAGTCAACGCCTCTACGGTGACAGTGTCAAGTCTAATGTTATAGGGGGCGCGCTAAGGTGATAATGATGAGATAGGGGGCGAGCCCGTCCCCTAATACCGGGGACAATTCCGATCCCACCTATAATTGAGCGCACCCCAGCTTTGCTTGGGATTTTTCGGAGAAACAATTGCGATTGCACGGCCTTAGTTTACTAACAGAAGCGCGGTCATTGGTCATTAGATTTAAAATTTGAAATGTCCTCTGAAACAGGTCAGGATAGAAGGATTAATGAGTGCAATTAGATACACGAGTTGTTATTTCGCAAATGAGGATACCACCACTCTCACATTTTCAACATTATTTTAAAATGGCGTCGTTTTTTATCTGTCTGTGTTTTCTTAACTACGCAATGGATTTGAATGTGGATGTCACCATTATTTGAGAATTGATGCGTTGTATATTACACTTTATTATGAACATTACATACATCGAAATCACACTGTTTTGTGACGTAGAAAACCCATGAGACAGGCAGGCTAGTGAAACATAAAACTCACAGTCACAAGTTATTTTATATAATGCCCACGGGAAGAGAAATGGCGGCGTGTTCTTGCCCCTGAATCAAGGGTATTCGCTCGTCTAACATTCAAATAGCTCCACATTACCTAATAGAGGCATTAGAGCGCTTTTCCAGTGAGTCGGATTCGAAATCCGAATACGAAAAAAACGGTCCAAAGTGGTCGTTGTGCTTGTGCAGAAAAATCGATTCAAATTAGACGGTCTGTTAAGTTACCATAGATTTATCACAGAGTTTTCGGATTTGGAACAGTGGATGAGTGCACTTCCTTATTCCATAGTACCTTCAGATAGATGTAGGTAGATGATCATATACAGTAAAGGTAACGCTTATTTTGACATTTAGAAGATGTTATAAAGTCAACAAATATCTTAGAACTAAAAAAAACGTAAGTTCTATTTTCTGTTATTGTCTGAGGCGTATGCTAGTTTTCATTACCACCGGGCGTCATTTAAATTAATCTATTATACTAATATTATGAACAGATAAGTTTGATAGGTTGTTAAGCTTGTATGTAGGGGGTAATCTCCGTAGCTACTGGTCCGATTCCGAAAATTCTTTCGCCAACGAGAAGCTGCATTACCTCCCGAGTGTCATAGACTACATTTAAAACGTTCCCGTGAGATTTCTATGCATAACAGGAGCGAAGTCGCGAGCTAAAGATAATGTCGCAATAAAACAGCTCTCTTGGATTTTCAACGTGCACACTTATTTAGGCTTTCCTTTAGGCGACACCTAGTACGAAAACAGCAGTAGAAGTTTTAGCTCGTTTAGGATAAATCCAGTATATTAGGTAAATTAGCTTTTAGCGAATTTGGTTTAACGAAGTATCTACCAAGAAAATCTAGTAAAATCCCAAAGATCAACGTTCGCTCAAGGATTTATTATTTTATGCTCAGGGTTGGTTATTACGCGATATTAGTCCGTATAGTACATAGTACGGTATGTACAAACATGATAACTGGAGACTGGAGATGAGGCCAACGACACCGACTGATTTGATTACGGAGAAGATAAGACATATCTCTTCGTGATCATGTAGGGCTTGGGTGACGAATATTGAGATTAGTAGTAATGGAACTTTTATTAAAATGCTCAAATATTAGCAATGGAATGGCTGTAGAGTTAAAAAGTTATAGGTAGATAGATCGTGGCTAAATTATAACAGCAGCTCAGGTCGATCTTTAGGTTAAGCCGCGTTTGTCTAGGTTGGTCCGTGGATGGGTAACCACCCTTTACACATCGATTTACCTCTGTGCCTCGGAAAGCACGTTAAACCATTGGTCCCGGTTGTCAATTATAGATCTTTCAGTCGTTTCAGATAGTCGTGGCCCGAAAGTCTGACAACCATTCTTACCAAGGGGTATCTTATTACCCAGCCCATCACTGTGCTGTGGGGTCAGATAGGCAGTCACTCCATGTAAAATACTGGTATTTAGCTGAATTCGGTGAGACTGGAAGCCGACCCCAACATACATAGTTGGGAGAAGGCTAGGCAGATGAGATGATGAGGTAGATAGATCGATGGAAATAAGAAGTCAATCTACTCTAGACTTTTTAGAACTTGAAATACTAACACGGCGTCCTAGCCAAAGCGAGCGACCGTGTTGTTCGCAAACTGTAAGGCAGAGAGCCCCTACCCTTTTTGGCCGGTCGACGAGACCTCGCGTTCGGGTTCGCCGAACAAATTGAACGCGATAGCCGCGTGTTCGCGCGTCGACAGCTTTCGTTAGGATGCGGCCTAATTCGTTTTAATATTACTTTCGTAAGGCATTTGCATGTTTACTATTTTGTTGACTAATTAGTGCACGTGCTTTTACGGGGCAAATGCTTCTCGTACAATAATAAAGCTTGCCATAACTAGAATTAACTAGGTACTTAGTTACGTCGCCATAACTAAAACTGCATGAGTGCGTTATAAATTTGCAAGTCTTGCCTGAAAACGAATCGCTTTTGCGTTATGGCGCGAAATAAATTTATAGTGACAAGGCTATTGAAGTGGTGGTTTTCTCATCTGATTACACATGTATGTCCTAACTATAGCAATCAATGGCTGAATGGCTTTGACTCATAAATTTCAAGAAAGATCTAAATTTCAGTTGATTATATATATGGCATCATTGCCAGCTATCATCTAAAATTTCCTTTTATAAAAAATCTATAGTTTCAATATTATAATGCGAAACTGTTTACAAAGAATAATAAAACAGAACTTGAAGTTTTAGATTCAATCAATGTGTAGTTTTACCAAAGTATTGCTAATATCTATGCAATATTTTGTTTGTCATGTTACCGATAATATATGTAAAATCCAGAGTTCAATACAAAGCCAGGTCAAATCACAGTCTAGTTCTCAATCAATTGATCAGTAAATTATGTCAACTAAATAGTCTAAGTCTACAATAACAAAAATACAGGAGCGTTTGTACCTACTGTATGGCTGGTACATTTTTTACATATTTCAAGTATTTTATAGGTGTTCAATGAGTACAAAAGAAGACTACATACCAGGCAAGCATAGCATGATAGTAAAATAAGTAGGTTTTGTTTGTACCTGCTGTATGACTGGTATGTTATGTTTTACATATTTCAAGCATTTTGTAGGTATTCAATGAGTACAAAAAGGGGACTTTACCTACCAGACAAGCATAGCATGATAGTTAAACAAATACGTTTTACCTACCAGGGGATCAAAGCACGAGAGGAGGCCTACACACCAGTAGCGAAGGATCAATTTTAATAATTGTTTTCTAAAGTGGTCCAGTTTGCTCAATAAAAAAAATTTTGGAACATTCTAGCTACTTACTGACTGGTGTTTATTTTATGTTTTCTAGGTACTAAATGAGTAGAACAAGTAGGTTTAACCTACCAGGGGAGTAGGCCAACACACAGCAGTGGATGGAACGAGGCTGGCAATGACATCATAATAGCACAAGTAGGTTTTACCTACCAGGACGGCTTGGCATCAAAGGCATACACAGCAGTTACTGGAATAAGACTGACCATGTATTACCTAAGCAACTAGTTTGTCAAGGTAAAATGCTGCTTAGGGTTTTGATTTTAACTAATTGTAGGGCTAATTGTAGGAATTAATAGAGGACAGTTTCCTATAACACAACAATATCATTTAATTTTTAAGCTTGCGAGCTACTCTCAGTTGTTACAGGAAAAATGAAAAGGGATTATTGCTGAACCGCAATTAAAATGATAAAGGCAAAACTTTAGGTTTTTAACCGATTATTATTTATCAACATTAGTCATGATTAATTATTTAATTGCATTAATAAATTACCACATAATCATGTATGAGCAGTGATTTATTCCGTCTATGTTAAGTTTTTCTAACTACGAAGCATGTTAAGGAACTGTAAAACATATTACTTTTAATAGTCAAAGCCTTGAAAGTATCATGTTTTAAATTGCTTCATTTACTTGCAAGTTAATTACAAATGGGGCTACCAGGACAGGAATTATTTTAGTTACAACACCAGTAACAGCACCACATAATAAAACCTTTTTGTGAAATACCTTGTTTACGGTTTAGTTTATGGTAGCTTCACTTTTAGTTCACTTCACTTTTAATTATTATTCTATCTAACAAACTTTTCGAACTACAATGTTTTTAATGTTTTATTTTAAAAAAGTTTTGTGTCACAGTTATTTAACACTTTACTTTGGCCTAAATTCTATAAGCAGCCAGCACTGACATAAAAAAACCAAGTCTGGCGCATTAGAAAATCATTCAAGTTCCATTTATAAATAAATTAAGTATGTAGTCATCAGTTACTTGTGAATTAGAATGTGGGACATAAATCACAGGACAGATGTCTCATGATTCATGGGATAAAGTTATCAAAACATGTGTGTCCAAATTATAAACACAATGTGCCTCCCATGCTGTAACAAGACTGACATGCTGTTTCATAAATAAAAATCTCTAGATGTTTATTTTTTTTCTGGCCACCATGTTCCATATTTGAGGTTTGGGTGATCAAATAAAAACCTTATGTCATAAACTTTTGCTACTGTTCAGTTTTCGATTGTTTTGATTTGTTTTTGGTAATTGGAAAATAAATGAAAATGATTAAAGTATAATTTAACAATTCTGTTAATTTATTAACAACCACACTGATCACTCTCTACAACTCTGTTACTCCAGTAAAATTTGTTTTGAAACATTCGTTTTTATTTGCAAGTGTTGGCGTTTATAAGCTCATGAAATTTTAGAAATGCAATTGCATTGCAAGTTCGTTATTTGACTTTTACTTACACGAATCAGGAGAAATATTTCTATCAAATGACACTCGTACACTTTATCAAAACTTATACAAGCATTCTAGACGACTGTAGTGTTTACAAGCAATGTTTATAGCACTTTACTTCGAAGGAGCTTCGTAATAATTCGCCAAAAGTTATCATCTGGCGATAACCTATGAGACGAATCAATTGAGCCAAGAGACATCAACTGCAAACATCTACGACATAAACAATTCGTTTGCCTTCATAAAAAATCACAACATTCCCGACTGAACCACATTTATGAATCCTCGTAAATCTCAATAAATCCTCAAATACAGAAAGAAACATAAAATAAATACATACCCTTATAAGTACAACGAAGATAGCAAGTTATCCAAATGTTCAACCACGAAAACCATTATCACAAAAAAAACACACAATACACAGGTTCCACTAGCACATTATTATTAATAAATTGTTTAATCCACACCCGCGCAAATGTTAAAAATCAGTTTCTTATTGACATAAACACAAACTGAGCGTCCGCCATATGCAGGTACGTTCCGCACATACGAGAGCGTAAAATTTTTCGTCTGGCTTGTTCAAAACGCTAGTGAAGTGTCAACGCATTTGGTCGGAATTTTGCCAAAAAAGTATTTTGCAGTTTTAATTTTTTACTAATATATAAATATTGAGTAACCGTTTACCTTATACTTATCCAAAATTTACATATACTTTCACGTAATTAGTGCTATTGTCATTTATTTAATTTGTTAGAAATTGTCTGATAAGATTCGAAAATTGTACTGTCACTGTCTTCTGAACGCACATCAATTTGCATTTCACTTCACTCTTGTGCAGCGACCACTACAACTTCACTGCGCTCCAATCCCGACGAGCTTTGATTTCGATTTAAGGAAGAGTATAGATGCCTGTTAGAAAAGGATGGATGATGTTGTAGTCAACGGCCTCTGTGAACTGTGAAGATACTGCGTGAAACGAGCTATTATTTAGTAGACTGTGGCATTTTCTCGTAGCACTCCGTAGTAAACCGTAAAACTATAATGAAAACTTGTATGACTATTATTATGTACCTGAGTACATGACTTCTCGTAAAAATTGTAAAGTATTATGTATCCAGTTATCTACAGAATAATTAATAATGAGTCAGTTTAGGTATTAATTACTTGTGTTAATTTATGAGTTCTTTTAAAAAAGAAACTACGTAGTCGTTAGTCGTTACTCATAAACTTTTTCTTCATTTTAGGTAATTTGGCTATTCATTTTCTTGCCTATTTATTAAACAGCAGGTAATTAGATAGACTCGTGGAATGTAATCGGATTTTCTACGTAGTGAAAAGAGCTCGCCCGCAGGCAATACGAAAATGAGAATGCATTTTCTTTTAGAGCTTTTAGATTTTTGTGTGACCCGATGAAAGTTTGCACCATTTTGGCCCATCAAGGACACTGAATGTTATTGGTAATAAGTCGGATTTTGGTTAATTGTTTTGTCACATGAACCTAGGAGGCAGGCAACCTAGTTATTTTTAATAGGTTAAAGCGTAATATCCTGGCTCTTGGGAAATTCATTTAAGGAACTGATCCCAGCAGTGAGTGAAATTGATTATGGAAGGGGAGAGCTTGCGTACCTACAAATAATTTTCTATTCGTCCGACACGCAGTACAAAAACATAGAAATATCTAAGTTATGGTTGAATAAAACACATCCAGCAGCTAAATCCAACGTCTATGCTTTACAGCTGGTCCAGATATCTACGACTTTAGCGTCAGAGATTCAGACATATTTTTATTAAGACATTTATTATAAGACTTCCTTCGAATTTCCCACTGAAAGAACAAGAAAACGCTTTGTACGTCTGCGAGCTCTTTAATTCAGCTTTTGCAGCCAATAACTGGCATATGGCACTCGGCAGTGGGACAAATATTCGTCTACTTGCCACTTAAAGCGCTTTATATTGCTTTATTCGCTTCAATATAACGCATTATGGTGTAGCGACGTTTTATCGTCCTTGCTTTGGGGTAAGGGTTTTGGTTTTAAGAAAACAACGGTGTGTTTAGTGATATGTGTTATGGTATGTATTTTATTTTATTGAATAAGCTGAAATATGTTACTCGGCTCGGGCCACTCCCGCTACAGACAGGCATTTTGCTAGGCTTATGGACATTTTCTGCCATAGATAGATTTTATTTGTAGAAATAGCTACGTAAAGACACGTTCATACCGGCAAATAAATCGTTTATTGTACAAGTAGACGAGTGTTGAAATACCATGAGCATTTTTTTTTTACTTGACTATGTTACTTATTTACTCTGCCAACGTAAACACACCTTTAAACAAGTATCTACGCTAGACAGCTAGTGTAGTCGTAAAAGTCGCGTGAAAGTGAAACTTTTCCCGCCACTACATAGTATCCACTTTTAGCTCACTAATTTATGTCCAAAGTGGTTTCTAGAACTTTGGCACTAATTGGAATTCTGCATCTCGGCTATCCCCGCGGTCCCATCGCTGGCGGAGTCCCCTTCAAGTGGTAGGTATAGCTAAGTAAGTAGGTGTAAAGAGGTATTTTGTTTGTAGTGCAGCAAATGTCCCACCTGGATACGAGTTGCCATGGCTGACCTGGAAGTCTTTAAATAGTCTCCGGACACAGTTTGGCCGGAGTAAGGAAAACCTGTTCAGGTTGTGATTCATAGGTGACTGCCTTAGAGTGTAGATCTGGTATTGTTCTACAAACGATGGGACACTTGATATTGTGTCATGCCTGTCTTGTTGTTTGTACTTACCTACATCACAGGAGCTGATGTACGCTACTGAAAGTGCCATACTTGTCGCCAAATTTTAGCCCCCTCCATTTACATTGTCATCGTCACGCTAAGAAGCAGAAGAATACAATTCGGAAGGAGTATAGAACTGCTAACCGCAGCTGCAAAACTAACTGACGCAACGACGACGGGACACAGCGAGACCATTACTTTAAAATTCTATGAAACTCGGAAATGGCAAGAAACGGCAATGTTGCCAGCTACGGGAGTAGAGGTGCTACTGCGGTCAAAATCCGAAGGTGACCCCTTAGAAATTTTACCTCAAAACTAATGTTTGATCAGATGTTTTATGTTGCGTAAAGTTACTTAGTTTGATGTACAGAATGCTTGGTTGACGACTTCGTGAAGGGCCCGTTTACACCTTGTAGATACTTGCTTTACAAAGTATGGCTCGGTCGGCGCTGAGTTGATCGGAATAGTAGTGAACGCTTTTGCTCTCTGTCTTTCACCGAAGTTAATTCACCTAACTTGTCTATAGCAAAAATGCATCTAACACAACTGCACATAACAACTATTCCCTACACGGTTCCACCATGGCGATGGCGGTTGCGTTACACCCCCATAGTGTTTAAAGCACCCATGGGAAATATCCGTCTGGTTACTGTCTGCCAAGAGAGCTGCGGAAATAGAGGCTTAGGGTTCAGTTCCCGGGAGAGGACTGTCGTTGGCGATAGTGAGAGATTTTTTTCAGATTTATTTTGATTAGTGCGTTGGTTACGGCTGAACTATTCAATCTAAAACTCATCGTATAGGCACTCTACCTCTGACGGCAGCATTGCAACAACAACCTTATAGTAATGAATATTAGATACCAAATGAGACGTATAATAACTATGAACGTACTGTAGTTGTACAGACACCAGCACGTCAAGCTACTACAATCTGTCAAATTTCTATGGGCATTATTAAGGCCCCATTACGTCTTTCTTTATCATCAGCCTACAGTAGGCCACTACAGGACATAGACTTCTTGGCAATTGCACGCCATTTAGCTCAATTCTCGGCAACACTCATGCAGCTGCTTCCAGCCACCCTGCGAAGATCGTTGCTCCACCCACATTACGCTTGCTGCAGTCTCCACTCAAAAATACACCTTTAACCACCTTAAAATCAGTGCCATGGGAACTGCGTGTCAATGTGTTCTACAAAGTTTGAGCTGGTAACCATTTTCGCATGATCACGGTAACGACGCAATAATTGGGTCAAGGCTTCTTGCTTTTACTCTGTCCCTGTTTATGGCCGGAGAAGGGACAAGATAGCTTTATTAGAAACGTGAGGTAAATAATTTAGTAATGATGGTTGTACTCATCTTCATCTTCTCCTTTTATCTTTGTATTTTGAAAATTACAAAAAGCGAGAGTATACAAGTGGTAATCGCTACCATTTTTTTTTTTATATTTTGTAACGACTTTTAGCCGTATTGACACTTTTGCCAATTCAAAACATTTTGCCATATCGCTGATAGTCAGTCTGTCTAGGCCCTGAGGGCGAAATCATAGCTAAGAAATAGCCACCAATATATTTACTGTTTACTTACTAAGTTCAGCATCATTTATCATGCTAAAATAATAAAACACAGCATCCCTCCAATTTCAAACCTTTCAAACTCCCGCCTTGTTATCGAACGCTAAAGTTCCAATATTCAAAATTTAAAACGCATAAAACTTACCACACAAAGCTAGAACACACCGCATGACGTGTTTCATAAGGTTTTATTACATACAGGTTGCATATGAAAAGGTATAGGACGTACACAAGGATCGTCGCGATTGTCCCCGGGGCGCGGTAGTACAACACACTGGTTCATAATTGCATTTGAAGCCCCCTTCTACCAATATTGCCTGCACTTTGCAACTATACCAACTTGTCTATGCATTTATATTTATAGACCGCCATTATTTTGATGACAGACTGGCCATTTGCGTGGGTGTTATAAATTTAGAATATGTTTGGTGTGTGGGATTGACCATGGAATAATGGCATCATCCTGGTTAATAATTTCAGTTCATTGCTCTTATTAACCTAATGCATTATAATTGGTAATTTAACTTAAAATTTTGTTAGAAAAATTCGCGTGGTTTTTTTTCCGCCATTAATATAAATGATGCGTGGTCTGTCAATTCAAAGTCATTATGATCATTTAGCTAAATTAATTAGTGTGTTTTTTACTTACTGTTAAGGTACTACCTACAACTTTTTTTATTTTAGTGCAAGTCCATAGTAAAATTGATAGACTAGACAAAAATAAAAGCATGCAACACTTTCAATTTTAGAACAACGCAGTGATGTGCAGCTAACGCGGTGTAAATAGAGTATAAAATGTTCCCATAGATAAGTTGTGCTCGATGCTTTATGTGCAACAAGCGCGCGACAAATGGAGCGTGATATGTGGATAACCATTTATTTTGTAAAATAAATTGTGTCGGTAAAATTGCGTTGCGTTTCTATAGAAAAGTGATAAGTATCCTTTTGATAATTATCTATTATTTTTAAACATGGCTATATTGTCGTACTTAGGTGGGTGTTTTATTAAATAAAGCCTGAGAAAATAATTGAAAGAGGTAGAGTAACAAGTAAGCTATTGTTATCTAACTTTTACATTTGTAATGTTTCCATAACACCTTGTCTGCATTCAAAGTTAAACAAAAACTTGGAGGTAGGGCACTTAGTTTAATTATGACAATCATGAATTGTTAAAAAGAACAGGTTCAAATGTTTTTTTTTAACATTGGACATTGGGTGGAGTGGAAGTCAGTCGTAGTTCAAATAATCTGTGCATGAAAGTGAAAACATTATATTTGCGTACGCCATGAACGGTAAAACAATGAACATCCTTTGCACTAAACTTACAATACCTACCTATCAATATAGAATAGGTAGGTATTGTAAGTTTAGTGCTCATGAAATTTCAACACTAAAACTTATCAATTAAACCAGCCATCATTATTTTTAGCCTGTGGCGCAACAATATTTTCCCGACATTTCACAATATCCGATAAGTTTCCCTCCCTATCAGGCTCAGTCGCAGCGAACTACGACGGGAAAATACGAGTTAAAAAAACAAGTAATTAGGAGAACCGCCACCGATAAGGTGGCTTGATGAAAAACTTGAAAGAATCCTTATTAAGATACGTCGCTAACATTCCGTCTTTGCCTTGACGATAATTGATTTTTGTCTCCGTGATCCTGGACACTTTGTATGTTCGGTTTTTGTTACCGAATCGAATTCGTATTCCAACTCTTTTCACAAAAGTTCTTTTATATTTCGAAATTCGATGTCATGTTTATGTTTTCAATATCAAATACTTAAAGAAAAAAAAATAAAACAGCCTGTTTACACATATAATAAAGGTATCAGAATTCTATTCTTATAGATTATCTTCTAAATTAATAAAAATCAATTGCCACATGTATGACGGAGCATCACTTGAGGACGGCTCGACCGATTTAGCAGATTTATTTTTTGTTGTGTTCGTAATTGTCAATTTAGATATTTCATTAGAAAATTGGACCCCGGGCGAAACCGGGGTGGGTCGCCAGAAACAAATAGGACGCTCGTACTTCCGTAAGGCCACACTACCAGTCAAGAACCTTCGGAATAGAACATAATTCTGACTTGACTTGTCCATGAAGACAATATCGAAATATACCAAGCAAGCACCTACACGAGATACGACGGAAAATCGCAAACTCAAAACTCATCCGCAAACAGCTAATGCCTGAAATAACTTAATAAAACAATGTAGCTACAGTAATTCTGTGTGTTGAACGTTCTACTGAGTGAATATGGCTGATTTTATCACCCATTAAGCTGGCTATAATATTAGCTTCGTAATACCTTAGCCCTGGCTGGAATATTGAGATTAGGGCGGGAACAAATGAAGTGGTTAATATGCAGATTTGGGATAATAAGGACGTGGATTTCTCCAAGGAGAGCTAAACTACGAGGTTCAAGTTTACTCAGATACGGTACGAAAGAACTCTCTCAGTTTCAAAAGTACATTTCAGGGTATCTTGAAGTAGGCAGATGATTCCTTACTTACATTACGCATAAAAGTGGCAATTTAAAACAAGCTTTAATACTCTTGTCAAAGTAATTGAGAGAGGCGGATTCGAGGCGATGTTGAATGGAGAAAATGACATAAAATGTGGGTAAATATAGTGCCCATTGGCTTCCACTTGAACCAAATAGTGCTAAAATGTTAAACATACAACAGCTATTGTCTAACAAATGCAACCGACATATGTGTATAATAACGACATTTGTAAAGTGAAAATTCATTCAGCAAACGTGGATGTAAAACTAACATACGTTGCAAATAGAAATGGTCGATTTCAAATAGCTGCACTGGTTTTATTTGCTCTTCAGAATAGGTAACCTATAGGATACCTACACTATGTTAACACAAATCAGAGTGCATTTAAAATAGCCAAAATAACGATGAGGGCTATCGAAAAGCTTGATATGTCAAAGCTGTCGAAATAGGTACGACAAGCTTAGATTGAGCTGTCTGGATCCTCAGTACACCCAGCAGGACTCTAAAGGCAGTCAGCCTGCTACCACCTTTCAGACTGGCATATTTTCACCAAAAGCAAGAGTAGAAGAGCAGAAAGTGACCGATCGCCTTTGATTTTTCTTTCCGTTTTGAGATCGGAACAAAATGCTTTCAAATTGATCAAACCCGTGTTCGCGTCAAATCCGCTCCTTTCTTCAAATCTGCTGTCCTGTGTCCCAAAGAGGTGGACGTGGGGCTGATTAAACTTATAGATCAAATCAAAGGGTACATCAGCCTATCCATAAACCGATGTCTTCAGACATTTGGCAACTGAGATATGTAACATGGAGTAGTTTCTCACTCCAGGGATAGATTACCTTGTGCACTATCTTTAGAATCAACGATGCAAATGATTTCGCAGGCCTTAAGCGAATATAAAATATTTCTACGAAAGTTACCAGTGTTTAGCCTTGAATCTGGAGTCTCGAAGGACCAACTTGCTGGCTGCTTCGATAATGTTGAGCCTGTAAAAAAGTAGTAATGTAGGTTTAAAATGATACTTTAATGAACACTATAATAATCGAAGCTACTACACAGAAAACAACAAGAAAATCTCATAACAACGTTATTCTAGCAAGCACAACTTCAAGAAATATCAAAAGACTCTTCTCACTGAATCCCAATTAGCCCAGATGCTTCCAAATTGCCCCAATTTACTGTACCTACTGAAAATAAATACGAACGGAACTGAACGCGAACAATCTGAAACCAGTCACTCAACTGTTTTGAACCAAATGAATGGATTGGACGTAACAATAGTTATCCGTTAGAAAGAGCTTTGCGGACTAACGCTTCAGCTAATCCGACGATACCAATTAGTTGTTAAATAAACCACTTACCACAAATACGATTTGTACAAATCTATCTATTTAGTTACAGCAGTGGATTTCAAACTTTTTGAATGAATCTGTGAGGTTTATTTTATATATGGAGAATAATATGAAACTAGGCTAAACGTATGAACTAGGTAAGCACTTGTTTTATTAAAAGAACATTGAGTAACTCAGTGCATTAATTAAAGAGAAAAGATGAAGTAACAAAGTTATGTGAACTTGGTTTCTTCATCTTTCAGTAGATATGATAAAAGAGTGTTAATTTTTATGGAAATGTTTTTTAAGGTTTCTCGGTAGTGCTTGAACAAAAAGGACCTGAAAATATTTATGGCCCTTTTTCTTTTACTCTTAGTCTTAAGGTTACCAGTATAATTAGTTCTGCAATCAGATTTCCGCAAGAAATTGGGCGGCGATTTGACGTCGAACGCGGAGTGATGGATTGCCGTACGACTACTTACGTCCTCGAAAGTTCCACCTTCCTTGTGTTAGGCTCCAGTGAGCATAAGGGACTGCGGTCAGCCTCAATGACCTTCATACGTATCAAACCGTGAATTTATTATGCTTATTGGTATAGTGGTACCTGATGTGAAAAGATGAACTACAAATTTATTCCTTGGAATTTCCTCGACTTACTTGTCTTATTGTCTCTTGATAAGTAGGTATATATTTGACACGATTACAGAAACTACCCAATGGTAAATGAAACCATCAAGGACTCAGCAAATGAGTTCGCATTGGAACCAAACCGGCAATTTTATATTCCGAGCATAAAATTCGGAACACCAGTTAAAGGCCATACAATTCCATACAATAAATTAACTCAATAACACGCCGTTTCACGTTCCATTTAAACGTACGCGTCAAAAATATTCGCAGGCCAAACCGCAGAGGAAACAAAATGGCGGCCTGACATCAGCTGCCGGTTGGTCCCGCGCTTTTCACATTTCCCGCCAAACGCGAACATTTACAGCGACCGCATTCGTGTCGCTGTCATTCGGGGAAGGCCGAACGCCGCGTGCTCCGGAATTGATTCACGGGACGAGTGTGATGGAACAATGCAGATGCGTTTAGCCAGAGTATTCTGTAGCTTTTAACGTAACTACTAGTGAAACGAGCTTTGTAAACGGGTAACGACAGTACGTTTTTAAAACGTATAGGCTCGATGGTTGACCTAGTTTTGTACTAGGAAAAATCGTACGGAATATAACAGCATTTTTGAGTGTCATGTGCACACCGTAGCTATATTAAATTGCTTGTAACAAAAAGCTTTTTGCTGTTCATGTTTCGGTCAATCGAATTTGGTGTTTTTTTTTAATCTATTTACAAAGCTAGATATATACATGTACCTAGTCCCACTAAAATTTACCACACGACACACATGTCCTCCGTTCTCCTCTTAAGTGGCGTAGACCCATCACTTGCCTAGTAAATTACAATATCAATCTTCGCGCAAGGAACCTAATTATACCAGCCTCCCTCCACCACTTCCTCTAGGAATACATAGTCCTGTAAGTGCTATACTATGTTACCTAAAGTCTGTCCACATCCTTATTTCCTGCCACTATAATAAAAAAGGAAGTTTTTGGTGATGTTACTTAAGATCATTTCAGTATAACTTGAACCTACAGACTATTGAAAGAAGTCGGTTAATAAGGTATGAAATTGTAGCCCCAAACTGAACTTGTGCACTGAAACTGTGTGATTTGCGAAGTTATTTTTCGAAACACATTTTTGTTTACATGTTTGGAAACTAAATCACGATCTCAGGGTAAATAAGCACACAACGACGCGACGACGCGACGTCTTCATTCCTAACTCCTGCAAAGTCTGCGAGCGTCACGGTCCATTTATAAAATGGCGATGCTCTCACGACTTAGCCTGAACGTTTATCTTCAGTCCTCAACTTCTGTCTCGCTAGCTACAGTAAAATGTACCTACCTTGTTTCGTTGGTCTATATTACGAGGGCGGGTCAATAAGTCCGTGACTTTTTGAATTTCTGACCTCTTTTCTGAAACAGCAACACTGCTCCTGTCAACAGGCATCTGTCAGTTGACTCCTGTCAAAATTTAAACTTGCTGCGTCAGTTAGTTTGTGTTTGACAGCTATTTTTATCAGACTACTCACTAATTTTAGGAGAAAATGGAAAAAAGTGAATTTCGTGTGCTTATTAAGCATTATTTCTTGCGAAAAAAAACCATTACCGAGACCAAGGCTAAGCTTGATAAATACTATGGGGACTCTGCACCATCGATTTCAATGGTAAAAAAGTGGTTTACTAAATTTCGTTGTGGCCGTACAAGCACTGAAGATGCCGAACGTCCTGGACGCCCAGTTGAGGTCTCTACACCCGAAACAATCGAAAAAATTCACGATATGGTGTTGACCGACCGAAGATTGAAAGTGCGAGAGATTGTGGAAGCCGTAGGGATCTCGCATGGCTCAGTGGTTTCAATTTTGAATGATCACTTGGGCATGAGAAAGCTTTCCGCAAGATGGGTGCCGCGTTTGCTCACAGTCGACCACAAACGCAATCGTGTAACAACTTCACAGGAAGCTTTGGCGTTGTTTAATCGCAATATGGAGGAGTTTTTGCGCCGTTTTGTAACCGTGGACGAAACATGGATCCATCACAACACACCAGAAACCAAACAACAGTCAAAACAGTGGGTTTCTAAGGGTGAATCGGCGCCAAAGAAGGCCAAGGTGGGTTTGTCAGCCAATAAAGTTATGGCGACTGTTTTTTGGGATGCACGCGGGATAATCCACATTGACTACCTTCAAAAGGGAAGAACAACCAATGGGGAATATTATGCCAACTTATTGGACCGATTCAATGACGATTTGAGAAAAAACCGACCTCATTTGGCCAAGAAAAAAGTTCTTTTCCACCAAGACAATGCAAGGGTGCACACATGTGCAGTTGCCATGGCAAAAATCCATGAATTGGGCTATGAATTGCTCCCTCATCCGCCCTATTCTCCAGATTTGGCTCCGAGCGACTACTTCTTGTTCCCAAACCTGAAGAAATGGCTTGGTGGAAAAAGATTTGACTCCAATGATGAAGTCATCTCGCAAACAAAGGCCTATTTTGAGGACCTCGTAAGTAATTCTAAGCTTTAATAACTCACTTTATCCGCCCAAAGTGATTAAATGGTAAATAAAAGCGAGATACAGTCGTAATATTGGAATAAAACCTACGTCAAACTCAGCTTAAAGACAAACAGTATATTTTTTACTGTCTTTATCCACAGATGCGAATGGGTCCTTTCTACAACTTTTAAATGTTAACGTCTTTCAATAGATTTTAAATACAATGCATTAAGGACAATGGCCAAAACGGTCTCTGAATAAATAATTATGTAGTTTATACTACTTCGTGATATTTTCCTCCGTACCTCGGAAAGCACATTAAGCCGTTGGTCCCGGCTGTCATTTGTAGATCTTTGACAGCCGTGACAGGTAGTCAGTGGCCCGAAAGTCTGACAACCAGTCGTACCAAGGGGTATCATATTACCCAGTGTTAATTGGGTTGTTGAGGTCTGATAGGCAGTCGCTCCATGTAAAATACTGGTATACTGCTGTACCGGTTCGACTGGAAGCTGACCTCAACATAGTTTGAAAAAGGCTAGGCAGATTATGACTACTTCGTGATAACACCTTAAATCTACCTATACAAGAGTTTTTCACGTTTCTTTTGTATTATGATGTCAAAAAAGTTTGACACGACCGTTTTGAGAACACCTATCGACTTATCTCTTACAACTTTGAATCATGGATAACGAAAATCAAATTACTCTTGTCCACCACTAATTTAAATTGTTAGATTCGCCAACTGCGTCAAGAAATGGTTAGGTACGAGTATGTACGTGTTCGTTTCGCTATCTATGTCATTTGATAGTTTGTAGTTCAATAGTATTGTCTATTCTAGATCACTCATAAAATCGATTGAAAAACGTATCTATCGATCTTTTTCTAGAGAAATGGCGCCTGATTAAAAAAGTATATATTCGCGAATGCGAATGCGAATATTTTATACGGACAACAACGTACTAACGTAGACTATCTTAAGCATCATCTCCGATTGAGTACGGCAGAATGTGAAAGGGGAGCTCCCCGCGCTCACGGTTTGCTTTTTTGTATTTTCTAGTTTTGCACAGCCGGAATACGCTCTAAGTTCAGTAAGGTGGTCTCACAGAACTTAGAGCATAAAGCAGAAACATCAAACGATCTGAATTGACGCATATTATAGAACTCTTTAAACCATTCCATGAACGCTCCCATACAACTTCCCGAAGCCCATTGTCCTCTATTCATTTGACATTTCAATATAAAAACAAATTAACGGTCCATTTATTCCTTTATTATGCTGAAAGGACTGCAAATGAGAAGCGAGCGCAGTCTGCTCTCTAGGTTAGTAATACCGGCCAAGTGCGGGTCGGGATTGCAAACGAATGATTCCGCACTACCGTCGCAAAAATTCACATTTCTTGTTAAATAAAACAAATTAAGTATAAAGGCGGTCCCTTAATTTTTTATTTAAATAATTTTTATTACTTTTGTTGTTGTTATAGTGGCCATAATACCGAATTCACACTCTGTGAAAATTTCAAGTGTATACTTATCACGCCGCTTATTCAGCCCTGTGACGACGTGACGATGGACAAACAGCGGAGCCTTAGTAATAGGGTCCCGTTGGCACCCATTCGGTACAGAACCCCAAAAACGACGCTCTAGCGATTCACATTGACCTGAAAGTGTAGTGCCATCTGCTATATTGCAAAACAATGCTGTCGGGACTTTCGAGTTTACTTGAATGTTCCAGGTGTTCTCTGTAACTTTAATGAGTAATAACAAGGTTTAATAGTATGGAGAGGTTTGCGTTTATTGCTAAATTTTCTTTTCGGCAGCTAGTAATACATTGAAGTTATGAAAACTAAGACTAGCCTTTGAAATTTTTTTTGATTTATATGACACAAAAAAAGAGGTTTGTGTTTTGCAGCTTTTAAAGAAGTATTTTTTTTTGTCTTAGCCTTTAATGTCCCACTGCTGGGTATAACATCTCTCTAGCCTTCAATTCTTTTCTCCGTGCGGTTTCCTCCGGTTAATCTCTTACAAACGCCTCTAAGCCGTCACGCCAACGTTTTCAAGGCCTCCCTCGGCGACGACGTCCGTCTTTTGGCAGCCATTGCGAGACGACTCTAGCCCATCGATCCTGATGCATTCATTAAAGAAATGTAAAAAATTAAGAAAAAAAAAAAAAGGGTAAATACTATTAAAATAAATCATCCTCCTATGATGCGCGTGGGCTCTGTAAAGGTCTTGCAACAATAATTTGCAAGTCTTGAAAAATGAGACGCAATTAACAAATTATAGATGTTAATTGTGCCTCGTTTCTCTAGGCTTACAGCTTGGTGAAATAAATTCTGTTCTGCAAAATATTTCCGGCACCTAAAGACATGGCCACAACCCTCATTCCGTGAGAGACAAGGACACAAACAACAGCGTCGTTTCCATGATCTCGTTTCACTCTTATTCTAAAACCATTTCCTGCCCTCACCTCATCTTTGCGTTCAAAGGACCGATTTTAATGAAAATTCTACCCATTTTGATATGCAAATGTAATCTATCGACCGTCAAAGATAGGCTCTTATTGAACGAATATGTGGCCATATACTTGATGTGAATTTGACACAAATACGGGTAACTTGGGAAAATATATCATCATCATTAGGCCTCTTCCGCCTCTCCAATGGCACACCGTTCAACTACAAAGAAGAAAGAAATATAGAACCTCAACCATTTGACTCGATATGAGGCTAAATTCTTATTTATTCCGTCGCGATTCTTCTCGAAAAAGTCCTCTAATCGAATCGGAAACTATTAGAACAATGCCTACAATAAAAACGGAAAGTATAGGTTCTACTAATAGAGAAAAGAAGAATTCGGGAAGTGCATTCTTGTTTCATTAAAGCCACCTGAGGTCATCATCGGGACATGGAGAGGAATTCGGATTCTGATTCCCGTTTTACTTATTACGCACAAAAAAATAAAAGAAACACTGGAGTGCGTGCAAATCGAAACAACACAAAATCATTTCAAAAATGGAATAGCAAAAGAAAAAAACAAAAGACAGCCGCTTTATTTTTGACTTCACACGCATCAAACAAAATCAGTTTTGAAGTACATCCGAATCAAATCTGTAAATTCAAGTTTAGAACGCCACACACGTTTGCCATCAACGGCTGATATTCTCGCAAAAGGTCTAAAGCTGACTCGTGTCTTCTGTCTCGTGAGTCATTCTCGCCGTGCCCATTTCCTAACAAACTCAGCTTTATAGCAAGTACTGTGCAGTGTAAAATTCTGTACCTCGCTCAATATGAGATAGGGCTGGTAGAAAAGATGTAGCTTTGTTAGTTTTGACAGTCTTGAAATAATGGTGTTGGTAAAAGCATGATTATAGCATGTAAGTTAACCTCGACTTAGCTTCGAGACCATTTACTAACTCCTAGAATACAATATTACCTATTCTTTCTATAAAAATAAATATTTTGGCACTGGTAACATGTCTCAGAAATGTAGGCCGGATAAATGCTCATATCTTAGAAAGATAGTACCTACTCTATTTTCAGCTGACTAAACCTATGTTATACATTGAATAGACTTATTTTTACTAAAATATCATTCTTAAAAGAGAATTTCATTCCAATGAAAAGGAACGCGATGAACATCTAAACGGCATTCCAAAGCTGCCATATCATTGTCAATATTCCATTGCAATTATGACACTGACAGCTCCTGAATACCGCTTAGTTAACCTTTCATTGGTCCGTTCATTACTGCAATTTGCCCGCTAGTAACAGAATTTTTTAACAAAAAATGTATCCACAAAATCTACAAACATAACAGAAAACTAACATTACATTCCGTGACTAAACGCTGTGCATATTAATGTCAACCACCTCATTACACTCGATGAGTTTTTAAACTGTTAACCGTTATTTACATGTGTCACTAGTGCTATTAGTACGAAGCTTAGCTTATCGGGTTGCGTAAATTCTAGGCATTTCTTAAAACTTGTTACTTACAATGACCTATATCAAGTACAAAATACTGCCCGCGACTTCATCATCGTCGAAGAAACATTATCCTATGGCACTCGGTAATAGTGCAGCGTTCCATCAGTAAAAGTTTCCGAAATTACCTCTTACATGCAAACTTACAAACTTTAGAATATTAGTATAGATAGAAGATAGGTACCTAAGTCTATAGTAGTTTATTGCTGATAGAGGTCTATCCCAAATTCCCAGAACACACATAATTTTGTAAGCTGCCAGTCACAGCCTTGTGGCCAAAATCTGAATTGTGGTATATCTAGTTAGATCTGCGGCAAGGATTACCAAGCCATTAGGTACTAAGAAAGTATGTGGGACGGATTCCTGTGAAGTAGTTGTCGAATTACACGTACCAATAAGGCATGACGGCAGCAGGAAATGAAAAGCCCATATCACAACAGAAAAGTTCGCTCGTAGAAAATACCGCGAACAAAAATGTTAAAGGCTTAGAACCAGAGCAGGGCCAAGTCTTATCGATTAGAACCCAAAGCAATAAATTTCGAAAGGAAAAGGCATAAACAAATTCAGCCAAAAAAACGTAAATAATCCTTCTAAACGCGCACTTCACTACACCCAAAACATGTTCCTAAGAACATAAACCGTTACAAATCCTTGGTAATCTTTGGTGTAGTCCCAGCCCTATGTATACAGGGTGATACGTCATGTCACAAACTGTATGACAAAACAGGATGTCCTCGGGCGAGTCGGGGAGGCTTTTAAGGAGCGTCCCCATGTTAACATTGACGCCGTGGTATGAGATTATAACAATACTTAGGCGAAGTGGACTTTAAGTTAACTAAGTAATGTTTTAGTTTCGCCGTTTTTTATGAGCGTCGAGTGCTTGACTAAGTTTTGTTGTTTACTGGAAAAGTTGTTTTTAAAATCTTTGCTTCGTGTTCTTTTATTAAAATGTGACAACGCAACACGAAAACTATTCGGATAGGTATTTCAGACAAATCAATCAGGTGGTACGATTGCGAGCACAGTAATTTGGTTCGAAAAACCAATCGAGTCTTCTAATTTAGCTATCTATTTTGTATATTCTTCTCTAAAGCAGAGAGCAGATACCTGATTTAAATAAAGCGAACAGCAGAGAGGACGTGACTAAATATATTGCTGTGATAAATAACAATACCAAGTTCGCTCAACTGTCTCTACGAAATGACTAAACTGCAAAGCTGCTATTTACTTCAAGAACTAAATAAATACTCCACATTCCCCTCCTAAACACTGGCTATGTAAAGTAACTCCATTTCACTTACACATATACCATTTAACACCACATTACTCACATTTGTCAAGATTTAAAAAACAATTTACATGAGGAAAATCTCGAAATCCGAAAATCCTCTTATCTGTGAAACATTCAAATTAAATAACGTTTGTAATGACATTCTCTGTCAATCTAGAGGAGGAAAGGGAACTTCTAATAACATTAAATCGTCAGACAATAACACCCTTGAATCATTGGATCCGAAGCCAAGTAAATTACATGTCAAATGGTCGGGAATCCAGAAATATTCCTCGATAATTTTCTCGACGATGTTCCCCCCTCTCCTCAGCGTGATGCGGCACCCGCCCCCCTCTGCCCTGGTGACAAGGATATCTAAATGTCATTATAAGTTTGAGTGGAGCACGGAATTCCTGGCTGACGGCGGTTTCCAACGGTTTTCTTGTTAACGCTGTTTATGAAAACTCCAAATAGTTATTTGCTATTATGTTACTTACGAAGTTCAATGTTGCCAATGTAAATATTTATTAAAGTTCGCGTCAAATTGTTAATGAGGCGGTAAATTTCGATTTACGTTGTACGAGCCGAGCCAATTACACCTTCATTTGGTTTTTATCGAATTATTTCGATGAGTATGGAGGCATTAAATATTTAATGCTGATCATAAGAGAATTTCGTTGAATATTTACATAAAATAATTTTATTTTATGTTAAAACTGAGGCTCGAAACAGCAGAATTTTTGAAAAAAGAAACAAGGATGAATACGTCACTAAACCATAGATTTCACTTCCTCCCAAGCCTAACGACAAAATTGATTTTTCATTGCCATCTTTAAAATTTATTGCGGCTTCCAAGAATTTATGAGAGCGTAAATAGTAGAAAGTGCACTCAAAACAATTTTCACTTACAAAGCTCGGCCCAGCGGAACTTATGAGTTTTCAAAAAGGGGTGAGACTTTTTATTGTTATGGCCTTACGCGAAACCAGTGAGGGGTTTTTAATCAACAAAACGCGACACAATGCGAAGAAGGAAATCTATTGCTTAAAAGTAAGAAATATTTTGAAACCTTTTAAAAGAGTCCGGGAAAAAAATGTCTTTTTCAATTGTGTGTGTTTTTGTAACAAAACATTAACCTGTTTAAAATTTGTCTCAAGGACGCTTGTTTGTTAAAGGTACTTTTGCTATTTTACATTGTGAAAATTGTAAAAACTTGTATAACTTAATAATAAATTATTAATTAAACGCAACCTGACATCTTGTAATAGAAGCAAATATTCCAAAACGAAACATTCGAATTCCGAAGAACCATTTCTTGTTCCAAAACAAAAGAGAAACGCTGAGATCTTCAGAAAAAAGAAACCATAAATTATATTCAACATGAAACATTTCTTCTTTGTACCCTTTACTCAAATATTCTTTATAAAAATGCAGAGTGACCGTGTAACACCGTTGCAGTCTTCAACCGCCATTTATTCAAATTTATACAGCCCGCGATTTCTGGCGGGCCCTCATTGAGCTGAGCAATTTGTAAATGGAACGCGCCGAGAGGAATGATTTACCTCCTGTGGAGAAGCGTGCTTACCGCAGAGAGTACATAGGCACCTGTTTTTGTTAGAGGGCTAAATAGCTTCTTAAACATACAGATTTGGGGGAATAGGAACTTCTTTGTTCGTAAGCTGTGATTGCTTTTATAGTTTCATTCAATGTGTTTTATAGCCACATTTACGAATATCGACGTGGAATCGGCTTTTAGAAGACGAGCTTCATGTCCATACAAAAAAGACGTCATTCGTTCAGCTTTTCATTTTGCTGTTGACAATTTGTGGTCACCCTTTAAAGAAGCAAGTGAGTTCTTCGAACGGATGTATAAGACTCGAACGCTAGAACATTTACCGTTCGACACATCGGTCTTTCTCAGTGTTTCTCCGAATCCATCGGGTGTTTCCACAGTAAATGGCTTTGCACTTTCTTCAGAGTCACGAGTTTACGGCATGTATAAGGCAGTGTGTCAATGTATAAAAAGTATGGCACGATGGATTGGATGAAGATGCAAATATTTGCCTAGTCACGCCATTTGGAAGAACAACGGAGCGTGGTAAGTATTTGTTCAGTTCTTGGCCCAAAACGCGCACTTGCCGACTGGCTTTTGTAGGTAACGGACGAATCTCCCAAAAAATAAAACAAAAGTACTTTTTTTTTTAAAAAGACTTAAATTTTTGGTCTGACAAAAATTATAAAATTACCCTACAGTTAAAATTTACAAACACAAACAGATTTTTGTGCAAACAAATCGCAAATTACTACAAGCTATTTGAGGTTTTAAAAGCGACTCCATCCCGTTTTACCGCCGGTTTATTACCCGGTAAATTGTCAGTTTACCTCTCCCTGAAACGTGGCCCATTCAGCTCGGGAGTAAGTACGCAAATATCAATTTAGTGCTAAAACATCTGCGGTAAGTAATTGCAGGTGCAAGCTCCGCTTTGTCCCGTACGAGGAACATTTATTTAAATAGTGAGATATTACGTGCATTTGAATAATGAGATTGGTTGAGATTTTTTCTTTTTAATTGCTATTCTGTATATATGTCATAATATCACGCCTGTTTTCCCCGCAGAGTAAGGCAACGGTGTACAACATGCCAATAATATTTCGCCCCACATTTCGCCAATTATGTTTAAGTAATAGACGCCCCTTGTAATATCAAGCTAAACGCAATTAACTGGGCACAAATCCAGGCCATGGACTGATTCGGAGAAAATCCTGATAACCTCCTCCGCCGAATTATTTTCTGTAAAAATAGTTGAGATTTCAAAATATATGTCTTTAAAAAAAATAAGAACATTGAAGTAAAGAACAAGTTTGCCAGTAAAGGTCACAACATAAAACAACCCCAAGATTAACATTAAATCTACATTTTAGAAAAAAAACATGATATCAACTTGCAGTCTAAACAGGTCCGCACCTGCTTAGACCGCTGTACTCCATCAAACTGGCATTAACCTCCCAATGAGATCAAAAAGCAGTTCTACCTCCTTTCGAACTACATGCCACCCAGTCAATCTACACCCACCACCATAAAGGCCCAATCTATGACGGCACAGATTAAACGCATAGGGTCTCCGTCCCATAAATCGTAGTCGTGCGAGCGATTCATAAATTGCCTTCGCTCATATATCGCGCGCCAACTTGTGTACATAATTGGTTTCGGACCCCATAGTCTAGGAACATGTGGGACGATGTATGAGCATGTCTCGACACATCTTGGGCGTTAAATGTATGTGTTACGGGATGTTGCACTGAATTGCTCTGTTTGGCAGATGATTTCTGTTCTTGCAGTGTATCTGTGCTGTGCTTATAGAAAAAGTATGATAAAAAGCTCAAAATTTGTTTGAATCAAACCAAGTAGTCCCCAATTTATCTGCAAAGTTCATGATTCGCTTGAATTTCAATTTATTTTCGAGCTAACACATAAACGTTTCCTATTAGAAACACCATTCACAATCATTATCATGATTGCTCCTCCAAGAAAAGGTATAATTTATTTGAATCTTTTAATTCTTTTCCAGTTGATTCATCAAGGATCGAACTGGGGAATCAGCATTGCCATCCAACGTGGCAATGCTGCCAGCATTCTGGGCACTTTTCCTATTGACAACGATGTGAATGCCCTGTTATTCTTTTCCCATTCTGATACTACTTTTACATATTTTATCCTTTATTTATTTTTATACATATAATTTACATTTTTAAATATTTATATACAAAGTAATATAAAAAATAAAAAAAAACATTTAAAAATATAAAAAATAGTAGCCCACTGGTATCGGGAACAGGGTCCGAAATACCGGTGGTCAGGGCTCTTGAGAGAGGAACCTCCTAACGATACGCGCCGTGTCCAGAAGTACTGCTTTCTGAATCAAGCCCGATCCAGCTGCCAAGCGAGAGCCTCCTCAGATGTTGGTCGAGGCTATTGGCTTCACGAGGTTCTCGTCATGCGGAACCGTTATATCAACAATCATTGCGCGACGCTCTAATCGATCTATCACCACAATGTCAGGTTTATTGGCAACAATAGTCCTGTCAGTGACGATAGATCGATCCCAATACAACGTGATATTACCATTATCGAGAACTGGGTCGGGCGCATACTTATAGTATGGTACTTCTGATTCCACAAGGTTGTACTTCAAAGCAAGTTGCTGGTGGATAATCCTGGCAACGAGGTTGTGTCTATGCAAGTACTCTCCGTTAGCCAGACGAGAACACCCAGAAATAATTACATATTTTTATTATTATTTTAGATCTATTTGTAGTTTGTAAATAATGTATATGCACATTATTATAATTTGAATTCAAATAAAAGGATCTAAGTGGTGCACACTATTTTAACTGAAGATACACCATAGTTTCCCAAATCTCACCAGAAAACTCAAGACTCAACTTCTCAAAAGTCCTAAAACGCTACTCCACAGCAAAAAGTCCTTAATAATACAAGAATAATGTTACGGTAAAATGTAGCTACAGTACAGCATAAGACGCCAACGCCTCGCTGACCCGTTTCCTAAGTTAAAGTTGCGAGGAAAGCCACTGCTACATTTTATATTTTCCTAGAGTTCCAGATCAAAATATTTCATTTGAATGAAAAACTTTTGTGCAAAACGAAAGAGGATCGGAGATTTCTGTGATGTTTATGTTTCTTTGAAATGATTTTTGTTTGGTTCTTGTAGTGATTAAGACTTACCTTTTTCAGGGTACTTTTCCTAATGTGTTTTTCTAGATTGTCTGGTCTTGTAGTCTCAGGCACGTGTATACGTGTATTTTTAACCGACTTCTAAAAAAGAAGGAGGTTGTATTCCACCAGCATATATTTTTTATTTTTTTCATGTATTTTCTCAGTGATTACTGTTTCGATTTAAGTGACTCTTTTTTACTTGATAGAGGAATTTGCGCGGTGGTCCCATATAAATTACTTTGTATTTACTTTCCTTTGGTAACTACCAAAGGAATGATAATTATGCATTTTCCTTCTTTGTCTATGTGGATGATGTGCTAATAACTTCTAGTTACAATGTGAAATTAATACTTGACGGGGATTTGTGTGAGACACCACAATTAAAAAGGGTAAAACAAAAAAAGAACTGTTTTTTAAATTATTTTTTAAATTATATCAAATTATTACATAAGCAAGAGCATTTCGGAAAATTCTTTAAAAATAGAAATCTATCAACGACCGCTTAAAACTGATCAATTAAAATCCTTTCAAACACAACATTTTCAAATTAGAAAGGGACCAAGTAAACCAGCTGTCATCGCAGCATTCGGCCAGGATTTATGTGAAGATTAACAAGGATTTTAGAGAAAGGATTTCGGAAAACATCTGAGAAACACGACAGAGCGATTACAAAAGAACAAAGCACGCCATTGGTGTAGTATTTTGTCTTCCTTCTTAAATAAAACCGTCCACGTTTTAGCGGCAAGAACAATATTGTGAGAGGTACATTTAGGTTTTTAAGTATACTTGAGTCCTAAATAGGTTTGCCACTACTGGAAGCAAGGGATATAGCTGCAAGTTTAGGGACACGTCCATCGAACTCATGATCACAAAGAAAAAATCTTCAAAACTAGATAGACAAAATAGACAACAGCTTATACTGTCACTTATGGGATATCTTCCGTGATTATCAATTATTTTGAACTCCCGATATTATTAACTACACGCTGCGCGCTTTTACACGCTGCAAGTTTTATTATTGACATTTTTGTTTTTATATATTTTTTGTTTTTTTGTCATTACTTATACTGACAAAAAACCTCGTTTTGAACCGTGAAAGCTTAAAGCAGAGTTATTTAAGAAATTTAAACCATAAAATCATAATAGTAAGTTATAATTTTAAACAGAAAAATACAAGTACAAGATCCTAAGTGAAAAAGAGAGAATCGCGAAGTAAATTACGAAAGCACCCTTATTTGTAAGGCCCTCTTCCAGCAAACCCTCATTTGATACCCTATCCCAAGTTTAGCTCAGTGTAGCTTTTAACAGCAAGACATTTCATAATAAGAGCACAGTTTACTCCCAGGCCGTGAGAGGAAATATTTAATCTTCATGACAGGTGCCTCACGGGCGAGGAGAAAGGAGTATCAACACAATAGCTTCGATTTATCACAATTTTCTATGTTCTTTTTCTTTTTATAGGACTTGAAGTTGAAATTTGTAAATATAAGTGGATATAGGTCTAGTAGGATGCCCTTTTATTTTTAGTTATTTTTCAATTATCAGGGACTATTAAAACAGACAGCAAAAAGACGTAGACTAGTCGACGCTTTCGCTATGGATTTGTGGAGCAACTATTATTTTTTATTTATTCATTAGCGAGACGTACGGGACCGGTCAATGTGGCGACACTTGGGGGAGGCCTATGTCCAGCAGTGGACGTCTTTCGGCTGAAATGATGATGATGATGATTCATTAGCTTTAGCTGTTCACATGCATAGTCTGTATGTTACCTTCTCACGCCACTCATCATCATCTGCCTAGCCTTTTCCCAAATATGTTGGAGTCGGCTTCCAGTCTAACCGGATGCAGCTGAATACCAGTATTCTACACGGGGCGGCCCATATGACCGCCACAACCTAGTTAGTACTGGGTACTACGATACCTCTTGGTAAGACTGGTTGTCAGACTTAGATCTAGAAATGACAGCTGGGACCAACAACGGTTTAACGTGCTATAAGTTTTTAAGCTGTCATGGTCACTAACATTATCAAAACGGGATATTTAACATTGTATTGTTTTGTATAACGGGCTGGTGTCCGCAACTCCACGTCAAAGCGCGTATTTTGCGTGCGGAAAAATTATATATTATATTCAAAATCAAACACTAAATATGATATTTAACATATTTAGTGTTTGATTTTGAGGGTAGACCGATTTGACCCGTATCCGTGATCATGGCGCATCAGTGCCGAAATATCGGGAACTCAGAACCAACAGTAAACATGGTAAATATCCCTCGTTTCTCGTGTTAAGAATAAGGTTGATAACGTGCTACGATGCATGGAGGAAACTCGCTATTTAATGGGTGGTCCTGGTCACCCATCCACGGACCAACCTAGACAAGCGCGGCAGATGATGAAAGGGAGAAAACTTAATTTTTAATATTTTTATACGCAAACCCTGCGTAGGGAACTATAGCTGTTGTTGTTTGCTGTGGAAGAAAATTTATTTGAAAAATGGTACTTAAAGTACCTACGTAGATTTCAAGTGCTATAGTTCTTCAAAAATCGCTGGAAGAGTTTCATTCTTTCCGCAAGTTATCAAGTTGTTATGATACGCAATAGACTTTGTTATCCTTAACTAAAAAGAGATCAAACTTGTATTAATTCGCCAATAACGGCAGGTGTTCCTAAAGTTGTTTGTTGGAGAGCTTTCTAACTTCGGATAAATATTTACTTGTTTAATTTTAAACTCCAGACCAAAAAGTTGTCTTGAGGTCACATTCCTTGAAATTTGTCTGAGAATGATTTCAACAAAACAATTTGATTTGGGTCATTTTTTTAATGTTTGCCTTTTTGGAATATTCCTATTTTCTGTGACTACACATTTTAGGCTAGATGTTCAGCAAGATTGGTATGGCCTCGTCTGGTACATTTTTAAACAAACTACTATAATGCCTCGTTGGTCCAGTGGTCAGCACAACTGCTGAGCATTAGATCCTGGGTTCAATACCCAGGTCGGGCAAAGTGTTATTGGATTTTACCACCAGGAATTTTTCAGTTGAGGGCAATAGGCTTGCCCCCTATAACATGGGACTTAAAAGCAACTGGCGAAATGTGGGCGTACTATTAGGTTCTTACCCTCTGCCTTACCCTTTGGGGATTACAGGCGTGATGTTATGTTTTGGACTATAATGATGTATGTAAACCTTAATTATGTATAACTTTAACCTTTATTTATTAAGTAGAGTAAACTAACTAAATACATTATTAATTAAAAACTATGAAATAACCTAAAATAAATAAACTAACAACAAACTATAAGAGGGCATCAAAAAACTCCTCAACAACGCTGTCAGCTGGTAATGTGCCCCAGAGACTGGCGGCGTTGCCACGTTGTATGACAACACTTAGCACCTCTGGCCAAAGTAAAAGCCAGCCCTTGGGTCACGGGAAGCGTCTTACTGTATAACTTATGTAAAGACGTATACAGTAAGGATCCCTGTTTCGTATTCAGCCACGAAGGATTTTAAGACAGTCAGCATTTCATCTTAAGCTCGGCTCTTTGTAACGTCTGTAAATATGACGGGCACTGCACACTGCACAAGCGGGCTGTCAACCTTATTTCACTCAAATGAGAATCTATTTTAATACGATGTATTTTGTTTTCACTGTAGATTTACCCAAAGTCTCTTATCGTTGAACGTTTTTGAGGTAAACAGATATATTTCCCAGAATTATCTTGGTATAACGATGAATGAAGTAAGCTCCCGTAAGCTATTAATACTCAACCGCTACCCATTGTAGTAAACCTGAGCTACGTGAGAAAAAACGAATGCCACTGGTTTGTTAGTTATAAATTTGGGCAACGGAGCTGAGCCCTACACAAGTTACGCCGGATATCAAATCAAATCAAAGCATTTATTTCAAGTAGGCCAGTAACAGGCACTTTTGAATTGTCAAAACAAAGACAACAATGAAATGTACCTAGCTACAGTCCCAGTCACAAGGCATAAAAACTGTGAAAGTACTGTACCTATTTGCCAATTCCAAATCTCTATGGAGAAAAACGGGCAAGAAACTCCATGGACACTCTTTTAAATCAGAATATTTTTACAAAACCTTGGTTACATCATTCGTGTTGTGTTGGTACTGTTAATACAGTACCAACACAACACGAATGATGTAACCAGATGTGAGAACGACGATATACACTATACAGTAGACCGTAAATAAAGGAACATTAGTTTATAGAATTGACTACCAACTGAATTGCCCCGTAGTTATTCAAGTCACAACTGTCAATGACAGTTGTATGAAATGGCTCTGAGAAAATTGACGTAGTGTTTGTCGCGTCACAAGACCTTTCCCAAAATGGGCCTCCTACGCACTTGAGTACTTACAAAACAAATGCCTTCTATTTTATTCAAGTGCCACAGTGTGTGTTCCCGGAGATTTATCACGAACATTTCATATTATAATAGTTGGTGCCACTGGGTCGCTTCGCAACAAAAGTCTATTAGGAAAGTTAGAAACTCCGTCCTAGGTCCTATCTCGACGCCTCGCAATATATCTACAATATTACTTGCTTATCTAAGCGGGAAACTTAAAGTAGTTACTTTACTTGCTAATAGAAAGTGAAAACTGCGGCTGTGTTTACCTTTGTTCGTCAGATGTCGGAGACTGAATTATTCCTGATGATAAATTAAGCTGCCTTAGGGAATCAGACTGGGAAGTGAGAGGTCTTGAATCGAACTTCAACTAAAAGGTATCCTCGCTACTGAACAAAAAAATATAACCAATGAATAAACTTTATTAAGTATCTCTTATGAATGTAACACCAATCATCAGATAGGTATCCCTGATCTCAACGGAAGGTATCAAGAGGATCTGTCTAAATTCTAATACATCTACTGTTATGTAACGAGATCACCATCATCATCTGCCTAGCCTTTTCCCAACTATATTGGGGTCGGCTTCCAGTCTAACTGAACGCAGCTGAAAACTAGTATTTTACATGGAGCGACTGCCTATCTGACCTCCACAACCCAGTCAGTACTCTAACTGAATGCAGCTGAAAACCAGTATTTTACATGGAGCGACTGCCTATCTGACCTCCACAACCCAGTCAGTACTATACTCCTTGGTAAGACTGGTTGTCAGACTTTTTGGGCCACTGACTGCCTAACGACTGTCAAAGATCTACAATTGACAGCCGGGACCAACGGCTTAACGTGCTTTCCGAGACACGGAGGAAACTCGGTATGTAATGGGCGGTCACTCATCCACAAACCAACCTAGGCAAGCACGGCTTAACCTAAAGATCGACCCGAGCGGCTGTTATTATTTGGCCACGAGTTCCTCATGTAACGAGATCACCAATTTGTCAAAAAAACATTGATCTTTGCCGTTAAAACAACCCCGAGAGCCGAGACAAGTGACGATCGCTTTCAAAGCGTTTCCTTTCTCTCCAACGGCTTACAAAGGGATTGAGTAAAACGAATGAAAATCTTTTTAACTTTTCCATTATAGTAATCGCTGGTTCGATGCTATTTTAGCCCAATACAAGCTAAAGTTGACGACCTCTTCTAAAATACAATTTTTGTCAAAGAATAAAATAATAACGAACATTACAACCCACATGAATTTTATTATTCCCCAAATATATCACGAGTTAAATATCCGAATGGATGTCACAATTCATATTACAATAATAACGTGGAAAACCGCACAATGATCATAAATTCAAAACGTGTGTTTCATGCTCCGATGACAACAGATTGCTCGACACAACATTGTGCCAGAGCAATACAATAATTCGGTTATGTATTATATTACAAGTAAGTAACCTACATACATAAACATAGGTTTTATATTGCATTGGCAGTAATTCTTTTTATTAATACAAGAATAGTGTCTTCAGTCTTGATAAGGAACGATTTAGACAAGCTACGTGTCTGTATATGCCAACACTGGTCGAGGAAGCATCATGAACTGCACTAGTACATACTCCTGCATCCCAACCAAAGGGTAGTTGATGAACACTGTGTGGTGTTATTCAGTAAGAGTTTGACAGACTTCTATATGCCTCAGGGCGGAGGACAAGCATAAAGGTCTCCACACACAAAAAAGAAGGTTACTGTAAAATTAGAGCGTCCGAAATAGTGTGATAATTAAGCAGCTCGTCGGCTAGATCCCATTTTTAAAGAAGAAAGTTAAGCCTCGTTATTTAATGAAACAGGTCAGACAAAAAGATAGTACCTAGTCGTCACCATTAGGGCATTTAGACAAAGCTAACTAGGGAGAACCTTTTCAACTGAGATTTTCTGAGAAAAATTCTGGCAGACTCGTAACCGTTAGCTTTCAAATGAAGTGGCTAATTCCTAAGACTGTTTGAGACAGTTAAAGCGATGAAAGTAGGTCCTTCTCGCTCTGAAATACAGACGCAAGAAATGTAAAAATCTTTAGCAAGGTCGCAGAATGGGACAAAAGATGCAATGCAATGCAAAAGTTGAAATTGTGTGGGTCCCAGTCCCTTCATTACAGTTTGGATAACTTATTTTACTTTTTCTAATGTATTTGTATTATGTTTCAAGTTAGAGGAGGTCTGGAGGGGTCTGCCATTATTTCAATGTCTCAATCTTATTTGCGTGGGTACCTATAAAGTTTTAGGTTTTGTTGAGTGTTTCACCTAGATAGTTAGAATAAGTTAGATATTGTTTTGGGATAGTTACCGATTTTTTTTATATTTGTTCAGATATTTATTTGTTTATTCAGAAAGAGAAAGGAGTAAATGATGCCGTGACAGGGGAGAATGGAAGAAGAAAACGTTTGCACCGATCCTAATAGTATAGTAGAATGAGACAAGCGCAGGAAGATGATGATTTTTTCAGAAATTTGTTCGCAAAAAACAAAACACTATCATCATCATCATCTGCCTAACCTTTTCCCAACTATGTTGGAGTCGGCTTCCAGTGTAACCGGATGCAGCTGATTACCAGTATTTTACATGGAGCGACTGCCTATCTGGCCTCCACAACACAGTTAGTACTGGGTAATACGATACCCCTTGGTAAGACTGGTTGTCAGACTTTTTGGGCCCCTGACTACCTATCCACTGTCAAAGATCTACAAATGACACCCGGGACGAACGGCTTAACGTGCTTTCCGAGGCACGGAGGAAACTCGGTATATAATGGGTGGTCACCCATCCACAGACCAACCTAGGCAAGCGCAGCTTAACCTAAAGATCGATCCGATAGGCTATTATTACTTAGCAAAACACTATTGAACGTATAAAAATACGCATCGTGTACATTGTACAAAGATATTCTATGCTTCATTTGGTGTGGTAGGTTTAGGAAAGTCCCTAATTCAATTTTTTTTAAAGCCAATGTAACACGTCTATTAAAAATGAAAACCATTCCATACAAATAACCTTTATTTCCACTAATTGGCCTTCGTTTCTCACCCTTAATTATCTCAAATATAAACACTCGGAGGCCGCAAAAAGAAAAATATTTGTCCCAACCTATAACGAGTGACCTCATTAGTGGCGGACTTACCCCAATTTCCTTTTTAAAAGAAAATTAAAGAAGCCGTCAATAAATGTCCATTTTATCATACGTAGATATTATTCTATCATGTTCATCTATTCCTATTGAAAACTTAAGTTTAGTTTTCGACCAATTATATTATTTTACTCAATTTCGGCGAATATTTCGACTAAAGTTTCGTCAAGGAGAATTTATGATTTAAACTAAAATAGATGATGGAGGTCAACATCACAGTTAATTATTTTCGAAATTGAAACTATTTCATTGATAAGAATGTCCAAAAGCATTTCGATTAGAGCGTAAGTAAAACGTTATCCTTACCATACGCTGGATCAAACTAACCTTTGATTTTAATCCCAGAATATGGAAAACGTCGCACATTAATTAGTGTGTTCTTTCAACCAATGCTTCTTTTGTAAAAGAAATAGCACAAATACCACCCTTTAAAAAATTTAAACGCCTTCAATTTACGTCTCAATTTCTCACATACTACCCTCTCATACGATTAACTACGGGTTACTCATAATGGCTCGAATTCCGAACACGTTGTCCTGCGATGACGCGAGGTTTCTTGGCGGGAACGAGACGGCTCGTAATCCGGCCGCCATTTTGAAAACGTTTGAATAAAAAACGGTCCCTTATTTCAGTAATGGGAATATAGTACCTACTGAAGTTTGTTGTGTCGTTTGAGGCTTTTGAATAATCATTTAGTGGAGTGCTAGGGTTTTTTATAGCTGTTTTTATTATTTATGTTCGTCGTACTTATGGCTCGCACATACCTACCTCACAGGCTTTGTTTCTGGGGTCTATTAACTCTTTCAGCGCCTATTTATTCGCAGAGAAGAAGAAAGAAGGAACATCGTGCTTCATATAATTATGTTTTATTTAAGCAGTGATAGATTAGTGGTGTGACTATCGGACTGCCAAGTCATAGGTCTCAAGTTCGAACCCAAGACACGCACTTCTGATTTTTCTGTGCGTGTTGTATAAATATCACTTAAGTACTATTTTCGGTGAAGGGAGACATCGTGAGGAAGCAATGCCTGAGAGATATTTCTCGATGGCATGTAATGCCAACTGAGAGGCCCATAGGCGGTATAAAAACTCTGACACCAGGTTAGGCACTAGAACCACACGATATGGATATAATTATATGTAAGGATAAAAGCCCAGGTTCAGTTTCAATAAAGTCCGCAAGGCTTGTCTTCATAAATTTAGTTTTTGTGAGTTAGAAGATGGCAACAAGAGACACTGTAAAAAGAGGCCTATAGGAAGTAAATCCTACTCTACATGCAAATTTATCTAGCCCTCGATGTTTGTGCGATTTTCACCCTGTCTTCCCATCGGCTCGAATAGAACTCACAATATAAACACAAAGTGTCCCAAACAAAGTTACGTACAGTCGTTTGGTACGTTTCGGTTCAAAGATCAGAAGCGAGTTAAGCTTTTGCTAAACCAAAACAATACCGTAGTTTGACCAGAAATCGATGAAGGGCCCTACTCAGCCGATGAAACTGTTTTGTAGTGTCAATCGCAACAAATGAAAAACAGATAAGCCTTGAATTCTTTGAGAAGTAGGTACAATATTCAACTGAGTAAGTATACGTAAGTAACTACCTATTTACATTTTTTCAAATTGTTGCTAAGCTGGACTTAAGAATAAACCTCCTGCTTGAATTAGACATTTCTTTGAATAGAAATATTATAAATATTAATTTACAGACCTTTATCAAACGTCTACGTATTTAACATCCAAAAGGACAAACAAAATAAATCTGAACAACAAAAACAGATTGAGAACAAATGGCACGACGAGTTTCACGCTTGACCAAATAGTAAGAAGCTTTACTATTTTATTGAATTAAGGAATTAACTGGCACGCACCATTTGGAACGATATAAAACTGTGCAGGACCGGTCACAAATTACAAGTGAGAAGCGACTGGATGTCGGACTACTCACTTCGTCATAAAACATTTAATTTTATCAATAAAATCTTTATTATTCCAATAAACCCATGAAACAATAGAAAATCAAGTATACTTCCGCCATTTTGTTTAAAAACGCACACAAGATGGCGACGAACTACACGAACAATATCGGACCCATGGCTTACCCGCTAAAAATGTTAGTATCGCTTTTCATTAATTTGCTCAGTTTTATCAACAATTAATTTGGAAAAGAGCCTCTTTTTTCAAGTAAAATCGGAGTGCTTTCAATTACTTTAATTAAATATCGGCTTCAGGTACTTAATTAATCTTTTCATGCTAGTTTCTTCACGGAGACAAGTTTAATTGCTTATAAACACGATTTATATCATAATTAGTCTTAAACATAAAACATTTTCAAATTAGACCCCGAACAAAATCATCATCGTAACTAATTCCATTTTCAAACCTCACCATAGAGTCATTTCTAACTTTTTTTGTCTATCAGGGTGTCCCAGGAGGTGGTTGAGCATATGCTAGGCTGGAACATCCCCGAGGAACATCAGGACCTAGTACACGAGCACTGGAGGAACTTCCCTGCAGTCAGCAAGTACGCACACTACGTCCTCGCACTCATCTATACCATGCTGATGGTCACCTCGTTCCTCGGCAACGGCTGTGTCATCTGGATTTTTGGCACGTGAGTAAAAGACTTTTCTATGGTTTTTGAATTTCAAATGTCTCTGGTTGCTAACTTCACTTTAGCTGTTGCGTTAGGTTTTCCGAAACCAAGCGATAGTTGACCATAAAATAAAACAGCCTTATAAAACCCAGGATTTGTTTCAAAGATTCGGGGGATAGCAAGTCTTAATATCTTTGCAAACTAGGCATTTGCAACTTTTCCATCTCATAATTTCACGGTGTTTTCCAACATGTGGCCCGTTTCCCATGGTTCACTTCGCTAAACGGTCACGGGCTCATTGGAAACCGCACGGCCAGATTATTCAACCGTGACCATGAATTGGCGCGTTTCCGATTTTACCCAGAGGGCCTAAGCCTGAGAAAAACTCTTCTATTAAATAATGTTACGCAAAAACGGTCTTTGTGACGTTTAATCATTTCTTGTCGTCGCAAAGCTTTGTACTTAATATTTTTAGATAGAACATACCTGATTTTTGTCCTTTTATATCTGGTACAAGCCAGATACGAAGGAAATCAGAAAAAAACTCGAAACAGAATATTTTGGTTACCGAAAAGAATATTTTACCTAACAGTAAACTCTGATTATGACAAGCAGACCTTTGTCAGATTTGTCCTTGTCAAAAATGTTCAGATAATTCTCACGCTATATTTATTTTTAAATTTTGAAAAGTCGACCGTCTAAACAGCCAACAACCCTTTACTATTCGATTAAAAATGCAAAAGCGAATCCCAAATTAATATCGTGGAACAATTTGACGATCCGTTCGTGAAACTGATGTCTTCGGCGATTTAATTAAGTTTCGAACGCATCAAGATTCAAGATGGCGGGTGAAGAACAAAATGGTGACAAGTTGGGGAATTAAGTTTAAGTTAGTGAAATGTAAACGTTTAACCTTAATTATACACTTAGGGACGATTAATGTGTGGTCGTTAATTTGGTTTCCAGTGTGTTAATTTTACGAGGATAAATTAGTTAGAGTTTAGTTGGATTGATTGAGGCAATTGATAGGATACGGTGAAATTGATACAACGAATTGAACTGCTTTTATGTTGAAAGCGGATTGAAATAGTCGATTGAATTCACTGTTTTGAACCGAAAAGAGATGAAAGAAAGCCGGTGGAATACTTTACGCAGCAGTTTTTCAATTTTCGCTCAGAAACTTTGTTCGATATGTAGATGTGTTGATGTGGCACTATTTCTCTTTCTATACAAGCTGTTTAAACACCGAAACTAATGTAATGGATATAAGGTATCCTACTTAATGTTATATGACAACTTGTCAAACTGACAACATTTCCAGACTCCTTCCTTGCATATTATGTAACTGAATAGTTTTTCAGTCAAACTCAAAGCAACCAAGCTAAAGCTAGAAGCTGAAGCTAGTTTTTGCTTATATCAATTAAACCATTTATTGCACTTTTGAATTGTCAAGAAATCGGTCAGTTACAAAGTTGTAACTAGTTCCAAAACGGAGAAGAATGGGAGGGAAACTCCATAGACACTCTTTTTAAGTCCCTTAACTTTTATACGAGCATAAAGTCTCAACCATATTTCTTCCCCATAACATTTGTCATTATCGCCAATCTAAAACAAGAAACACAAATACAAAAGCTCATCAACAAAACAATTGACAAGAAGTCTCCAAACAATGATGATTATAAACAGAGAAATCCCAGCGATAAAATTCGCCATTGCCATCGGCGGGTGCGATCTAGAGAGCGTGTCAGGAGCAAAGTTCTAAACCGCTCCGCACTCCGTACCAGTTCGGAAAACGTTTCTGATGTTCGCCGACTAACGTTTTTTGTAGCGGGTTCGTACTCCATTGAGAAGAATGAGATTTTCTGCTTTCTGTAGCTTCATTTTACTTGTTCGTTCAATCGCTCCAGTTTACTCATGTGCTTGATAATTTTCTATGCAATGCTGTTTTTTAAGCATACAAATATTGCCTAGGTTTTCATGTTTACCATAAAATCTGAAAAAGTTTGTTTTAAGTAGGCCCTAAATCCTAAAAAACAACAATGGAAAAACTGTTATTCAAAAAGGAATCCTTTTGATACGATGTAATTTTTTTTTAGTGTTTCTTGCCATATCAAGTTCGTTCTGATATAGCGATCCCTCGCTACCCTTCGCGTAGCTTCCACTACAGCCTACCCCATATTTATCTCGGTCGTTTTCCTGCTATCTGTGTCACTGGGCGCTGTTGCCGAGATTTTAGGCCGTTACGATGTTTTTACTATACATTTTTATGTTTTGCAAATGCTTATTCGTTGGATCTACTTACTTCGGCTCCGGAAGAGAAATCGTTTTGTTGGCAATTGATTGGCTCTTTTGTTGACATTTAATGTCATTTTGATTTGAATTTGGAATGATTTATGTGTTGACAGCGAATATTGATGTGTTGTTGTTATGTATATTTAATCAGCCAATGAGTTTTAAATGATCATTTTTTTTTCAGATTAGCCAACTTAATAGCAAGCAGTAAATAAACTGACTGCCTTGTTGGTCTTGCGGTCACAAGCGCAACTGCTGAGCATGAGTTCAATTCCCAGGTCGGGCAAAGTGTTATTGGGTTTTTCCATAAGGAATTTCTCAGTAGCAGCGACGAAGTCTGGATTTGTGCCCGATTTATGGCAATAGGCTCGCCCCCTGTTACTGAGACTTAAACATAACTAACGAAATGTGGGTGTATTATTAGGTATACCTCTGCCTAACCCTTCGGGGATTACAGCCGTGATGTCATGTTATGTTTTGTAAATAAACTGATTAGTAATGATTGGCCAGAATTTCATCATTAAAGTCATCTTTAAAAAAAATATATCTAGATCAAGGTCTAGGTTTTAGGTTATCAAAAGCAACACATATTTAAATAATATTTAAACATTGACGTGTGAGGTTTAGAAGATACTGCTTAAGATTCGCTGATGTTAACTAGGTAGCTGCCTACTCTGTCCAAACCAATTTAAGTTTGTTTGTTTCCAAGCGTCAATTTATTGATTGCTAACAACTAAGCAATCAAGAAATTTGTTGAAACACAAACACATTTGACAAGATTAATCTTCGTGTGTGTGGTGTAAATTAATTATTCTACTTTGTCATAATAATAATGTTTTTATTTTTTACTAGTAACCCGCCCCGGCTTCGCAAGGGTGCAATATATACATATAAACCTTCCTCTTGAATCATTATATCTATTTCAAAATAAGCCTCAATATCCGTTGCGTAGTTTTAAAGATCTAAGCATACATAGGGACAGACAGACAGCAGGAAACGACTTTGTTTTATACTATGTAGTGATAATGCTCTTCAGTTTTAAAGACTTAATTATGTGCTGATGATTAACTGGCTATATTCTCCAGCGTTACTTTACTTGTTTGTTTTTATCAATTTTATTTCGGTTTTAAGGGTCCCGTACCCGAAGGGTAGCTAACAGGACCTTATAACTAAGACTCCGCTGTCCGTCTGTCTGTCAACGGACTGTATCTCATATTAATCCGTAATAGGTAGACAGTTGAAATTTTCACAGAATGTGTATTTCAGTTGCCGATATAACAACAAATAATAAAAAAATAATTAAAGCTGCTAATTAATGGGGCTCCCGTACTACTATGGTACGGAACCCTTCATACTCCAGTCCGACCCGCACTTGGCCAGTTTTTAACATGTCTTAACCTCCCCAGTTTTGATTGTCATCGCACCAAAAATATTTATAGAAATCCTAACTTGCAACAATAAAAAAAAACTGCTTAGTACAAAACATTCTTTTCATTAATCTTTCTACCATACATTCCTCACATCAAAAATACAGGAGAAATTCTAGTCTACGCCGTCTTAAAACTCCTTACACTAAGACAAAACAGAACTCAGTAAAGCCTTCCAGCATACATTCTTTGCATCAAGTTGTCTCTCATTAGGGGACTCATTAAGCGAACTTCCTGAGCTCACATCCTTAAGGCTAGCGTAATCAAGCCGGTTACGACCCTTTTAGTATTTGTCCCGGACCCAAAGACCTCGCTTTTTGTCCTTTACACCGTGACGCACTTTCTGCTTAGTTTATTTTCGGATGGATACTTCAAAGGGTTATGTTCTTTTACTTGCAGGAAAGGGACGTTGATCACTACCCCTGGATTTAGCATGTTGGCACACTGAAAACATAATGCCTTCATTGATTCAAGAAAGAAGCTAACTTTTAGTTGAAATCCCTTTAAACTCGTAGGGTAACTTGTCAAATGATCATAAGTCCCTACTGTGGTTATTATTTCAGAAATCTGCTTGTAAAAGCCTCCTTTCGTTCGACTCCTTGAAGTCCTTTCGACTACTTCGTAGGTCCAGTGTTCACAAAATTACTGAACATGAGGTCTTGGGTTCGATTCCCGGGTCAGGCAAAGTGTTATTGGGTTTTTCCATCAGGAATTTCTCAGTAACAGTCATGGAGTTCGGATTTGGGCCCGGTTGATGGCAATACGCTCACCCCTTATTACATGGGGCTTTAACTTAACTGGCGAAGTGTGGGTGTACTATTAGGTACATCTCTGCCTAAACCTCCGGAGATTACAGACGTGATGTTATGTTTATAAAAGCCCAAAAGCTAGCCTTGACCACACTATACTCTTCGCACTTACGGAGATCCAATTACTCTAACTGAATAGTCTCTGCAAACGGTCAATCCTAAGCGTTGCCAAAACCACAGACAGTACGACCCCATCACTTCTATCTGACGTGCTCATACTACATTAGGACCACCACACCATTATCCGTCACCATCCAACTACAAAACCACCTAAGTTATAAAACTTTTGCAACTTGAAGTTGCAGATAAGTACAGTGAACAAAATAACTAACTATACAGCAGTAGCGAAGGGTCAATATTGTAAGAGGTAAGCCGGAGTATATTATCTTTCATGTGATTATATTGTTTGTCTATAGAATATAGACTGTACCATTTTTCAAAGAGAATCCGGTAGGAATCGAGTTGTATGGAATCTTCCACACTGCTATACAGGCAACTACATAATTTTAACACCATTTTGTGCGTATGCTGGTTAGTTATGTCTTATCTTTCACAACTTCTTATGTTTAAAAATAATTCGGTTCAACTAAATCGTTCTTAAATGACTTCTTAGGTGTCAATTGCCTGCATAAGGCATTCTTTGATGTTCATTTTCTCACCTGCATGATGCATACTAAACTCTTTTGCTACAAATACATATTCTGCATTGATTGTGTATCTCGCAACTGCGCGCATAAATTCACATCTAGTCGTTATCTTGTTTTACTTATGAACATATTACTTGAACTTCTCTATCGCAGTTGCTGTTAAATGTCTTAGATTTTGTTCGGAATACGCTGGGAAAGGAACACATTTTAAGGAGATAATAATGCACTTCGTATATAGACTGTGTTTTACAAACTAGTGAGTCTTTGGGACGTAAGATCTGTGATATTACTACGCGAGAAGCTGCCTCTGTCAATGCCGCATGTCAGTGTAGCATATTGAATTATTTAAGTGATGTAACATAACATAGGTAACGTGACGCCTCTAATCTATTTAACACTAGCTTAAACTATTTTCTTGACTTATTTTAAACCCTAATGATTCTAGACTTATCCATCTGTAACAGAAATGAAAATAAGTAGCGTATTTCTCGTTTCCAAACTCTCGAAATTCCACCCAACGAAATACGCAACGCATAAAATCTAAGTAGCAACGTGTGACGTATTTCTCAAAAAGGAAATCTCTCAAAGAGGGATTCCTCCTTCCTTCAAACGCTTGAGGAAAAAGGAGTATAGATACAAAATTCCTCGCGTAACTTTATATCAATCGACTAATTGGAACCGGACACGGTTGGAATCAGGGAAACAATCTAGTTAATCGGTTGTAATTAACGTAATTCACGCTGGATTTGTACGCTGGCTGGCCATTGTGTAGTCCGCGTAGATTGCGTATTGTCACAGCGGGTAATGGCGGTACAATCTATGCCAGTTTATGGGTCAATCGGTATTGTGATGTTGGTAGCCCATATGGGGGGTAGATGGACTACTTTGCATCATGAAGAATAGCTTAACTTAAGTGGCAGTGGGCAGGGCACATTGCTCGCAGAACGGATGGCCGAGGAGGCCGAAAAGTTCTGGAGTGGCGACTGCGAACCGGATGACGCTGCGATGGAAGGCCTCCCACTAGGTGGACCGATGACCTGGTGAAGGTTGTACGGATCAGCAGGATGCGAGTCGCACGGGACCGGTCAATATGGCGACACTTGGGGGAGGCCTATGTCCAGCAGTGGACGTCTTTCGGCTGAAATGATGAATGATGACTTTGCATCAAAATCGCGAAGAAATGTACCTATAATATGTCCTATGTAGAAAGTTTTTTTAAACATAAAACATGCTTCAGATTCTGTTCAGATTCAGGTCTATTTCAAAAGCAAACTTATTATAGACCGGCCACTTTAATAAGTCCTAGCGAAGGTATCAATTTAAATGGAATATTCTGAAGGTTGATCGCGTATTGGTTCAATTAGTATCGTAATACCTACGTGGATTATGGTTATTTTAAAGCAGATAACCTGTGGAATATTGTTAGGACTTCGTGAACGCTTAATGTGCCTTTGATGGGGCAAGGCATAGGTAGTTTCAATCGTGGATTCAAACTTCAATACTGTTTTAAGTCTATGTCTGCCTCGTGTTTTATTACTATCCAACCACTATTCCGAAGAATTTAAGACATACCGTAGTTATTTGTATAACAACTCCTTGATAGAACGTTTTTTTTCGGGGAAAGTACTACCGAACCCACGTTGAGCCGTTGGTACCGGCTGTCCAGTCGTTACAGGTAGTCAGTGGCCTGAAAGTCTGACAATCAGTCATACCAAATGGTACCGTATTACCCAGTACTAACTGGGTTGTGGAGGTCAGATAGCCGATAGGCAGTCGCTTCATGTAAAATACTAGTATTCAGCTGCATCCGGTAAGACTGGAAGCCGAGTCCAGTAAATTTGGGGAAAGCCTAGGCATATGATGATGACTACTGATCCCAATTTTCACGAGGTTTTTTCTTCCTCCCACAGCTCAAAATCTCTCCGTAGTCCGAGCAACATGTTCGTCATCAACCTGGCAGTGTTTGACCTGATGATGATGATAGAAATGCCTCTCCTCATCATGAACTCGTTCTACCAGCGGCTTGTGGGGTACCAGCTGGGATGTGACATATATGCGGTGCTGGGTTCCCTGTCTGGGATCGGAGCAGCTATCACCAATGCTGTTATTGCGTTTGATAGATACAAGTAAGTGACTAGCGCTTTGAAATAATTTACCTTAGTGTGGAAAAGAGATGGAACTATACAGAACGCCTAGCTCGCTCTCTTTCGAAGGCTGAAATGAGATTAAAACAATACTTCTGTAAGAGTGCATGGCAGGCCACCAGAAGTGGAATATCATTTTGAGTTTTCTCAAAGTCCTTTTCAGAGTGTCTGTACTTGTATGTTTTCTATAAACAAACTTAAAATAATAATAAAAATATTTACACATTTAGAAAAGGAGAAAAGCAATAAAGGGCGTTAAAAAATTCGTCCACATCGCTGTGACCAGAAGGCTGCCAGCATTGCCACGCTGGATGGCAATGCTGATTCTTTGACCAAAAAAATAGGCCAGCCCGCTGGTCACGGGAAGAGTCGACCGCCTGGCGATGTCCCGAAAGACTAGGTGGGCACTCGGACCCCATGGCCCTGTTTGTTTTCTGTAAAAACATTCTCTGACGGCAGTTATCGCAATAAGAGTTCCGTTTCTCCTTTGAAAATGAGGAACCCAGAAATTATTATTGTCCATATTTATGTTTGATTTATATTTCTTTTATTAGACGTATGTTTACAAGTTAACTTTTCTACGTAATTGGCAGATTATCACGTTTCAAAACAATATCAGTTCTATACTTGCTCTGGTTGTCCAAACAAATAAACCTGGATGAGCAATAATATTTCCTTAGATATTTTTAGACGATACGATTGGGTTTGAGTTTTATAATATCGTAAACTTTGATATTGTTTTTAAAGTTCTTGAACGAGTCCTGGAGTTTTTATTACATCTTGAACAACACAAAGCTGAGCTTGAGTTTTATCGCCTGTAGCTCATCTTTTTCGTGTTGGCACATAATGGCAAAGTACATAGATATATACCAGTGGCGAAGCCTCCATAAAACTCGAATCCTACCGACTTCCCTTTTAAAAATGGCACAGTCAGTATTCTATAGACAAATAATATAATCACATTAAAGATATGTACTCCGCCTTACCTCTTACAAAAATTGACCCTACGCTACTGATAGATACCTAGTTTATCCAATGGACGCAAGCGCCAGCTGAGCACGGGTTCGAGCCCTAGACCTGGCTAGATTCTATTAGGTTTTCAAGCGTGATGAGAAGATACGAATTGCGCAAGCGATATGAGCGTGCATCACTTGTCTCCTTCGCGTGTGTCACTTGTAGCATGCTCCATGGTTTTCGTCACTGTGGCGGAAGGCAGACCTGGCCGCACCGCACGCACCGCAGTCTCCTTCTTCCAGCCGCTTCAGGTACTGCGACGACTACGGCACGGGTAAGTGTGTGAGACTGCATATAACTATTCATATGAAGAATTCGAAAACGGCGACTGCGGCGCGTGCGGTGCGGCCAGGTTGGCGTTCACCTTTAACTAACCTTTTCCATATTTTCAAGTGTGCTTACATATATACGATTTTCTTTCAGAACGATCTCCTGCCCCCTTGATGGAAGGATAAACAGAGTGCAAGCATTCATACTGATAGCCTTCACCTGGTTCTGGGCGCTACCCTTTACCATTCTGCCCGCTCTGAAGATTTGGGGACGATTTGTACCCGGTAAGTACACCCGCACCGAGCCCACGTTGTGGATCAGTTGGAACGATATAGGCTATTTATGTGTAGTCATATGACATGTTTGTAGATTTTTTACAAAAATGTGTTGTAATATAAAAGATTCAACCATTTAAATCTCTGTCTTTATATGGAACTTTGAAGCTTTTGCCCGCGGCTTGGCTCGCGTTAATTTAGAATTTGACAAACAATTCGGATAAAAAAAAAACTCTTAATACGCTACTAAAGTTTCTATAATAACATAATTCAATCACGATTTGAAAGACACGTGGCTCCATTTATTATCATAAGAACGTTTTTTTTTTTCCTCGGGAACAGTACCTACTTTTTTTCGGGATGAAAGGTACCCTATGTCCGTTTCTGTTCACCTGACAACGTATATGCAAAATTTCAGGATGATCAGTTCAGTGGTTTAGGCGTAAAAAGGTAACAAACAAACTTACTTTCGCATTTATAATATTATTATAGTTAGGATTAGGATGGTAATTCCAGACGAAGAAATAAAAATGAGATCGAGTTTAACGAAAACTTCCTGAAGGATTTGTTCCGGTTACTAACACGGCACCTAAAGATGGAAATAATTCTACACGATTTCATAAACACACTCCACCAATGCAATCAACAGACATTCCCAACAACACTCCGTACTCTTAATGAATATCTCCTAAATATTCAATTAAAAAGAAATATCACCATCGGAAACCATTCATTAAGGAGTCGCGAATAAATTAGACATTAATAAATAATGGACATAATGGAGCTCGCAAATATTAAAACTTTCATTTGAGATGGTGAAACGGACTGCTCTTATTAGAAAAGACGATTCTGGGTTAAATATTTGTTTAAATAAAGGTATTTTGGGAAGTTTTAGTTAAAGTCGATGTAAAATTATAAAATTAAGTAGGTTACTTATTGTTTGACTTATTTTAGGGGTATCCTATTACCCTGTACTAACTGGGTTGTGGAGGTCGGATAGGCAGTCGCTCCATGTAAAATACTGGCATTCATCTGCATCCGATTAGACTGGAAGCCGACCCCAACGTAGTTGAGAAAAGGCTACATAGATGATGATGATGAATAATTGTTTTAGTGTATTTTATTTGCCACTTCGTCAAGTATAAGAGGGGCTAGACAAGTGGCCATAGCTTTAATTTTTTTTTTTTCATCATCGACTGTTTAAGCGACATTGTTTGAGCGATCTTGAGATCGCTCAAACAACCACCACACACAAAATGACATACAAAATGACATTGTTTGAACAATGTCATTTTGTATGTCATTTTGTCTGTGGTCCTAATATTCTATCCTTTTTTTTTCACTCTTTATAACCTGAAACTGTCAAACTCAACTCACCCGAAGGTTGTATTTAAAAGATTACTTTCGTATTATTTGAATGTTGCTTTTAGCGATAAGATCTCTCATTGTGTCACCTTATGTGAAATGTTTTCTTTTATGTAATTGAAAGTATGGTGTACATAATAAAGAATATTCTATCTAGCTATCTATTCGAACATAATTTATTATTGTTGCTGTCTTTGTAAATGTTCGATTTTAAATCAAAATACAGTCGTGCTCACAGCAAGGAGGCTAACATTAATCAGTTTGCTCTGATGATTCAGTAGGCTGGGCGATGGGCGTCTATCAAACGGAGTGTAATCTTTGACGACGCTATATCCGGAGGGCTGGGTCCGGTTCGTATCGCTATTAATCACAATTCAGAGAGCTTAAATAAAGTGGCATTCTGACACTAATGGAAAAGTCAAGAATTATGAGACTGAAGAGCTTATGTCAATCTTGTTGAAGGTCTTTAAAAAAATACATACAAAACGATTCAAAAGCAATTTCCACTGTCTACGACCTTAGATGAGGTATCGACTAAGAATATCTCTTTGTAAATAATTAATTATATATATAAGAATACACACATTTTGTTCAATCGTGACACTGAAATAATGTTACAAAATCGAATCTCTCCCAAATTAAATGTCAACATTAATGTCAAAAACTAGTTTTTGACATTAGCGAATAGTTTACATTATCGTTTACGTGAGTAAAGCCAGCTTTATTCAAGTAAATGATAATGTAAAATATTTTATGTTTTTCTGCCAATATGTACACGACACCAATATCAATAAATTTTCAAGAGTGAGTGTATCTATAGACAGTCGGACATGCCCAACTGTCCATAGATATGCCGCGACCAATTTCCAAATCCAACGCGTTCTAAATCCAATTACACACAGTTGTATTCGAAACATGCATTTCGCACCAACGCCACACGTAATTCCGAGTTAACCGACTGATTAAGTGCACCAATTGTGCGACAAATTGCACGCATCCGTCGAAAACAGGAGATTACCGCCATTGTCTTGGTGCAAACGGTCGATTGTAATCCGATGAATAATCGACTTTAAATTTTTATGAGGAGTGTTTGGTGCGTCAGGCTTTAGTCATAAACATACGCATTGGCAGAACGAAACAAATTGAAACGAATGTGAATCACAGAGATGAATTTGGTAAAGTTGACAGCATTCCTGAAATTTTTCCAATAATAGTTGTAAATCACACAAGATTAATTTAGCTATAGTATTCAAACGAAGAGACGCAGGGTCCCAGCCTTTTAAATTTTAGAGGTCCTTCACGTTCACATTTGACTGCCTCGTGGCGCCAATGCTGAGCATGAAGTCTTGGGTTCGATTCTCTTGTCGGACAAAGTGTTATTCGGTTTTTCCATCGGGAATTTCTCAGTAGCAGCATGGAGTAAGGATTTAAGCCTGATCGAAAGCAATAGACTTGCTCGTATTAACATAACTGGTGCAATGGATACACCTCTGCTTAAGTCTTCGGGGATTACAAGCGTGACATTCATCATCACCATCATTCTCTTTCCCTTATCCCAATTCATTTTCGGAGCATGTCTTCTTCTTTCATAATTCTCTTTCACTCGTCATCTCATCAGACACCTACTTTCTTTCCATATAATCCACGTTACGTTATTTTTTTTTACTTACAGAGGGCTTCTTAACGACCTGTTCCTTCGACTACTTCACGGACGACCAAGACACGAAGGTGTTCGTGGCCGCCATCTTCGTGTGGAGCTACGCCATCCCCATGACACTCATCTGCTATTTCTACTCGCAGCTGTTTGGTGCTGTAAGTTGTATCTTAATTTTTCTAAGCCTTATAGATGGACTGATGGCCTAAAAAACTGGCTCACTGACTGGATGCGAGAAACCGTGCAAGTTGTAGAAAAACTTGGGAGAGGTCTATGCTGAACATGACTGGCTACGGTGGACTGTGACGGGCTGAATCGAAGGTAAAAGGCGAATAGCAATTCGCCTTTTACCTGTCTTTTTCTTAGAAGGCGTGGTGATGAAGCTGTTCTACTGAATGAAAGGTAACTGTTCTGTCTAGAGGGCTACGACGCCTCTTTGAGCATCTTGGAAAAATCAAAACCTTGAAAGAGGAAATTGTCGATAGTGTTGATAAAAATAAGCTCTTGTGAAAATATGAAACAACCATCATCAGGAATCTATTCATTCTTTGTAAATTTCGATTGCTGAAAAAAACCGAGATGCGAAGACAGTGTGAAGTAGGAACATACTGTATCTACCTGAGAGAATCTAAGCATTTAAATACACAAAACAAAATGTGGCAAAACTCGCCAGTTTTACGCCGTCAAGAGAAACAGATTGCATCAAACTTTAAGCATATATTCACCTTATTATGTTAATTACGATCCCCGGTGTTCTTGAGTGAAAAGCAGCGTAATTTTGGGCAGCTCATGTCAAAGATTTAAATTGTTAGACATACCCCTCTAAAAGTATTAACGCCGACTTGAGACGGAGAACAAGCGAGGAACACAAGGAGGATAGACGAGTGCTGGTATGTACAGTTTCGCAATCAGCCACTCTCGGGCTGTCTCCGCGAGACAGTCACAGCCACCATAAAAAGATCTCGTATATCCCGCATTAAACAATGTATACGATTTTCAGTATGAGAGAGCGAGACAACACTATTCAAATGTCATTGTCAACGAAACGAACACGTGATTAGTTTTTGTCGCGCTTAGACTAGTCTAGAGATTTAAATCTTTGGCTTTTGTTAGGTTTCAAGGTTACACCTAGACTAATTAGGCAAGTTAAGGAGCCAAGTGCTCCTAAGTGAGCCTAACCAAGACCTAACAAATCTAGTTTAAACCTAGTTAGGTCTCAAGTGATGAAAATGGACGTGCGTGTGAAAAGGTACCTTGTAATTAAGGTTTCCATTTGTCTGGATTTGACCGGCTTTTTAGCTCCTCGTCTGGACTTTGTCCGGCTTTGACATACTGGACTTTTTGACTTGGAGATTTTTTTTAGACTAAAAAGGGTGAATGACCTACTTGTGAGGCTTTATTTATTTATGTACACACAAAATACTTAACAGAACATTACATTAAGATAGAAGAGCACAAAGGTACTGCTTATTTCATGAGAAATTTCTTCCAGCAGACCTGCGAGAAGGAGTTGGAGTAGAAATGTAGACAGTGTGTAGAAAAGACAAAACAAGAAAAATTTAATTAGAATTAGGCTTTGTTTTTCAAGACAATTTAAAAACTATAAAACTGTCTTTAAACATTTTATTTTTTTCAGAAATTATACAAGGTTAAAAAAAAGCACAACATTTAACAAAAGTTAAATAACAAGTTTTTAATGTTCTTTTGAATCTGTAATGTTTGTCACATTGTAAAGATGTGACTTAAATTATCTTTTGTGAAAAGAAACTTTTTCGATTGGGTTTTGAATTAAAAAAGTTAGGAGAGCTACTGTGAACCATTAAGTAAATTCTTAACAAACAAGTTTTATTTGAAAGTCACACAATAATCAAACAATTTTATAAACATGCAAACAAATAACATCGAATTGGTACTTTCTTCTTGAAGTAAATAAAGTTTACGCCTAAGATTAGTTTTCTAGCACTACCTAAGTCTTTATAAATCACTCATGAAAGATGGAGTATGAAAGTAGGTGACCGCTCGAGCAATTTTCAACCTTATTATTGAGGGCATAAGGGTGACAAGTGGCAGACCGTCAGTGAGCTCCGTAGTACCTACGTACCTCATAATTATTTCAATTAATTTCATTATAAAAAATAAATTTAAATCGGATTTGTGGAGTCATAAATATCAAACCATGATATTACTGAAGAATATTCCATCTTTTATTATTTTTTCATGTGGCAACACTCCTCATTTAGATGTAATGTACCGAAACATTTTAATACCCTTTTTTTTTTTTTTTTTTTTTGGATGGGAAATCATCAAATGACCCCCCCCACTCTGGGCGGAGCGGAAGGGAGTGTCAGACTTGTACTGACTAAAACCCATCCATGTTCCTTCTTTGCCCTTTGTGTTCCAGGGCCACGGTATCTCTTTCGAACAGTCCCGCAGCTCTGGCAGGCATCGGCCCATGCGGACCCCTACTCGGTTGCTGACATCTCTTTGAGGCGCGCGTGGAACACGAACGCGCCGTCGACACGGCCTGTCGTCATAAGACGGCCGGACGGCGAGCTAGCCCATAACTCGCCGTCCACAGGCCCGCGCCTACGGTGGCCGGGAGCCACCACGTGACCCCCGACGCCCAGGGCGTCTCCCGCGGCGGCTGGGACGTGAGGTTCTTTCCCTCTCACGTCCCGCCACCTCCTTCACTAGCATGACTGCTTCACAGAAGGTGGTGACGGCTTCCCATTCCCTCTCACTCCGGACCATGGCTTGAACCAGGGCCGGACGCGAGAGATCGCCGCCGCCAATCGCCGCTACAAGGACACGGCGGTGCTCCGCCCAAGCGGGGCAGACCTCTACGGTGTGCTCCACCGTGTCCTCCGGACGATCCTCGCAGTAGAAACACCCGGGCGTTTCCTCCCGCCCGATTCGGTGCAAGAACCTCCCGAAACAACCGTGTCCGGTGAGGATCTGCGTCAGGCGGTAGGTGAGGGCGCCGTGGCGCCTCTCTAGCCACTCCTCAAAGAGGGGACTTATCGCCACTATGGTAGCGTGCCCTGCACGGGGTTGCAACAGTCGCTCTCTCCATGTCGCCATGATATCACGCCGGAGGTCTGCCCGCTGAGCGGCAATTTGCCGCGGCAGCGGAGTTTCCCCCCGACGTAGTGCCTCCGCGCGCCATTCATGCAGGCGCGCGAGGACTATCGCCTCCAGATCCCATGGCGGCAATCCGGCAAGGAGGCTAGCTGCCTCGCCGGAGATCGTGCGGTACCCCCGGATTAGCCTTATGGCTATCACCTTTTGGGGCGCGTTCAGGTAGTGGGCGGCTTGCCGCCTTAAAGAACGCGCCCACACCGGGGCCCCGTAAAGGGCCATGGACCGCACGACCCCCGCGTATAGCCTCCGGCAGGAGGCGTTTGGACCCCTCAGGTTGGGCAAGAGCCGCTTGAAGGCAGCCCCTGTCCGTTCCAGTTTGGGAGCCAAACGTCGGAAGTGCTCCACGAAGTTCCACCGGCTGTCGAGGACGAGTCCTAGGTACTTCAACGTCGACCCGACGCCGATGGAAACCCCTCCTGCCGTCAGTAGGGATCCCGACGGTGGCGCATTCCGAGGCCCATGAAAACACATGGCCTCATTTTAATACCCTTGACAACAGTTTGTGGTCCATTTTAAATTAAGCCTTTCATTAAGGAGACGATGTTTATATCATTAAAACACATATTAAAATATTCAGATAATTATCTCATGAATTAAGTTCATTCTTTGTCACGTTTATCAGGTAACTTCTTAATGAATTTTAATTGTAAACAAGTAACTTATCAGGTAACTTCTTAATGAATTTTAATTGTAAACAAGTAACTTATTTTAAATAAAACAATATTATATACATTTATACATTCAAATAACCTAAAGTAACTAACTTAACAAAAAAATAAAAAAATGGCGTCGAAAATCTCCTCAACGCTGTCAACTGGTAATGCCCCCAAGGGACTGGCGGCATTGCCACGTTGTATGGCTTACTTACTACGTAAGCCATACAACGTGGCAACGCGTACTTCTTTATTAAATATCAAACACTAAACAAAACCTAATGATGGCTTTAGTAATAGAAGATTTGTTAACACAACTGTTTTTTTATAGTAATATTTCTCTTACTAAAAACAATCACTGAATATTCTCAAACAAAATCCCACCCCAATCTAACCCTAAAATGAATCGCTTTAAAACTTGTAATAATTTCCGTCCGCAAACTAGATAGGCTCGGCGTTCGGCCACTAAAGGCCGAAAGATCTTATGTTCTATTTAATTCAGCCTGACCCTAATACCGGCCGTGATTATTACTACAGATACATTTCGATTCAATTAACCTATTTATATGAAGGGATCATACCCGTTTTGTTCTTCGGTCTTATTAACCGATCTCGGAATCTCGGATTGAAGGAAAACAATATCGGATTCCAATCATTGTTTTTTTAGGGAGCGAACAGACTATGGATTAGAGATACTTGGACGATTAATTTTAAAAGTGAATGCCGTAACATAAAATGCAGTACCTACTGCATTTTAAGGTACGATAGTCGTCAATAATAATTTGGCTAATGATACCTTGATCCAGTACTACGGTTATACTGGTAACTGATCCATTTTTTAAGATACTGGACCATGATAGACGTGTGATAAAATGACTGAAAAAGCTATTGTTTCCTCTAGATAAAATATTATGGATAAATTAGTCTTACGGCTTTACTTTTAGTTGGATAAAATAAGAACACTTTTGCCGAAATGATACAGCAATTCCAAATATAACCAAAGCAAGGCTGGTTGATCTCGTCACTTCTTCACTTCGAAATCGGCTTACTACGTACTCAAGCGTAATAAGATTTGCCTTGTGAGGTAATCTCCGCCAAATACACCAATGAATAACATCAAAATCCGATCACATTTTCGCTATTTCAGACGAAAAAATCATGTTCAAATTGGTGATTGCATTTTATTTTAAATGTTATCAAATAACTAATAAATACATAATGTTACTAAAAACCAAAAAGCTGTTTTATACTCGGATAAAATGAGTTTTGGTATTAGTTTCAGTTTATTTCCTAAGACTGTATTTAAAAATATTTGCATGTGGGGTTGTAAAACTTACGCTTCTTAGCATATACATAGTTAACTTGCAAGCCACTACGCCAATCATTATTAGTTCATATCAGCTCAACAAATACACTAATTTGATACCTCAAACATTTCAACAAACATTTTCTCCTCTTCAAGAACCCTAAACAAATAATAACCTTTTGCCGCAGCCCGAAAAACCCTAACAATCAATTTTTCTTCAATAAAACTTGAACACAATAACAGAAAATAACATTCATTCGCGCGTAACCTCGACACGGCACTCGCGGACCCCTACTTGATTGCTGACATCTCTTTGAGGCGCGCGTGGAACACGAACGCGCCGTCGACACGGCCTGTTGTCATAAGACGGCCGGACGGAGAGTTAGCTTGAACTCGCCGTCCACAGGCCCGCGCCTACGGTGGCCGGGAGCCACCACGTGCATACATAACCCTTACTTTTGGTCTTGCCGTAGTCCGGTAAAAAGTAAAATTACACAAATGATATGAAACTTAACTTATTTCTTCATCACCTCTTTGAAACAACAGTCAGCCACGTCATAATTAAGTCAATAGAGGTTGAACAAAAAAAGGCGCAACTCATGTTTCTTTTTTCAATTCAAAAACGTCGACACTCCGAAACGCGATTTAACAAGACTGATAATTAAAAGTCTGATTGCTCAGTTTTTTTTCCTACAAGGAAAATTGAACAGAAACGCTTTCGTTCGACCAAAATTGAAAAATTCGGGTACTGTTGAACAGTTCTTTATTTGCTTCCTATTTTAAATTGCATATTTTAGCTGTGCTGTTATTAACTGGGCGATTCTTGTTAAATAACGCAAAATTAAAATTGAGCTTCTAAATTGTAACGGGTTCTAAGAATTTTAAAATTAATTTTCTCTTTTGCAAGTTTTTTTGGTAGATATGTTTAAAGACCACGTAGACATTCGAAGTAACAATTTACCTAATTCTTGTTTTCTGCTAGTCCTGGGTTCGATTCCCGGCTCTGGCAAAGTGCTATTGGGTTTTTCCATCAATGAATAGAATTTCTCAGTTTCACGGAGTCTGGATCTGTACCCGGTTGATGGCAATAGTTTCGCCCCGTAAAACATGGGACTTAAACGTAACGACACCTGGGTGTATTATTAGGCCTCTGCCTAACCTACGGGGGATTACAGGTGTGATGTTATGTGTGTTGTTATCTAGTAATAAAATTTCACGAGTAGAATAATATTACATTTTCGCCGAGTGAGTATAACAACCTAACACGTCAAAACATATCGTAAAGATACTTACTATACTTATATTTCGTACGTAAATTACGTAGTTATAAAGATTCCATCACGAATTGCAGTAGACGCTAATATAAAGACCAATCAGGATAAAAGTTCAAACTCTCGAATCCCGATTATTTAAAACGGAAAGTTATACAATAAATGAGAATTATTTCAGAACGATCCGATTCAAGAATTCTTTGAGTAACAATTTAAGCGGAAAATTCGCAAGTTTTCCTTGAAAACGGGGAAGAAGCATTATTTGTGTTTGAACCAGTGCACAAATTCCCGATCCGGGTTAGTGAAGGGCGTATTTGAGATGTTTGATTCGACTAATTACATTCGTAGCATTCGATTCAACATCACTGCTGGACTAAGCCTGCCGCAAGTGCCGCCACATTGACCGGTCACGTGCGTTCTTACCAGAGAATAGGCAGCAGCTTGCTCTGTTTTTGAAACAACAATACTGCGAACGCCAACACGCCTGCCGAGCGTAGCGATTATAACAAAACCCCCCAATAAACATGAGCCCAACATAAGAATGGTCCATAGTGCCCCTCAGCATTCGATTAATTCACCGAAAATATATAAGAAAGATATAGTTTCTTATCTAGGTCATAAAGCAGGGACCTAGGTTCAACACAGGATAGGGTGACATGTGTAGCTCAAAATATTACCTACAGATACAAAGTATTATTTGTTTACTAGTAACAGTGTGTGAGCCCCAAACTAAAGCGCAGATCACACCACCAGCTAGCGAGCGAGCGAGCGAGCCGGGCGAGGCCCTTTTCATACTTCGTTTTGGGCTCTTTCGGTAGTCCGTGCTGTGAACCAAAGACTTATGAAAAGAGGCGAAATGATGCCTCGCACGGCTCGCTCGCTCGCTAGCTGGCGGTGTGGCCTGCGCTTTTTATGCTTTCCCCATCTTGCTTGAATTCATTCTATGATATAATTTTGATCATAAGAGCGTTTGTTTATAGTCGTATTTAATTAATTAAGTACCAAATACATGCAATCAAAGGCTTTGACAACTAGCACAAGATAGATTAGAAAAAAAAAACATACTTCATCTCGAATCATTCGAATAAAACGGTCGTTTAATTAATCGGAGGACGCACCAATTGTTCAATCGAATAGAAACTCTTACTACCGATTCGATTTTCGATACATTTCGGAATCCCGCAACACTAATCTTGGACGGAATGGGAGAGGAATGTTATAAAAGAAAAGAAAAGAACTGTTGTTGCTTGTATTGGTTATCGCTTAGTGGTACCTACGTGTTTTTATCGTGTAATGAAAGTCGAAAATAGCGTGTACGTAAACTTGTAAAATTCCTTGCTATTGTGTTGTTTACACAGCCACATGATCAGCATCGGGTAGAAAACTGCTGATATTCTTCTATCGACTGTTATGAGAATAAAATGCCAAACTACTTTTAAGACTTCCGCAAGCGCAACTGCTGAGCATGAGGTCCTGGGTTCGATTCCCAGGTTGAGCAAAGTGTTATTTTGTTTTTCCATCAGGAAAAATCTCAGTAGCAGCCACGGAGTCTGGATTTGTACCCGGTTGATGGCAATAGGCTCGCCCCCTACTACATAGGACTTAAACATAACTGGCGACATGTGAGTGTACTAATGGGTACAACTCTGCCTAACCCTTCGAGGATAAAAGGCGTGATGTTATGTTATGTTACTCCTTTTGAGAATAAAATCTACTGGAATATTTCTAATACGCTTCCAATGTCTCTTAAAATCATTACATTTTTAAATCGTGAAGGATCACTCCCAAATTAATTCATTTCAAATGTCAAAGTGGATTTACAAGCTTGACAGAGCGTTTCCTTACTTTAGCCTGGGGGTATGCGGGAAACGAGAGAAAAGGAAATTATTCGAATTATACGAACGTAAATAGAATCTTTGAAATATTACAGGTGTTAAGTTTATTAGGTCAGCAACGGAAGTCAGTTAACATTTTTGCTTAACTGACTAAAGTGACAATCGAATTTTGTTGCTGATTATACCAACATGCTTTTGGGGGTTTTCATTAAAAGTACCTGTCAAATGAAACGTACTGTGTATGCTAAATTCACAATACCGACCTACGCGAAAACGGTTTAAAAAAAAAAAAAACAAAAATCATCTAAACACAAGGAATTTGAAAGACAGCTTAATTCCTTACCCCGAACCTAAAAAAAAAGCAAAAAGTAAAAATGTTTATTTGTCCCAAAAGCAGTGACATAGATTATAAATGACATCCCCTGTAAGTAATTGAAAATACTTGTGTTGGGGATATCTCGCTTTTTCCCTTAGTTATTAACAATATTGAGACTACTGCTCAAATTATTACAAAAAGTGACAAGAAACTAGCTAAAACGACCCTTCCAAACACCATCATGACCAAGTTGGTGACACCTTCACATTATTTGGCAACTCTGTAAACACTTCAGCCCACAGCAGACTAATAAGCACTGCACCAGACTAGCACCACTTCACCTCATATTTACCAGCTGGTTCCGATCCCAGGCGAACCCGTTACGGTGTTTATAAATTCGCGTTGCAGTAATCAGGCCCTACAATTATTCACCTCACCACACAGTTAAACGTTTTTCGTTTTTTTATTTAGATAGATTATCTCCTGTGTTCTTTTACACCATTTGCTTATTGTTGTAAAGTCCCGTTTTAGTATACTATGGCTGTGTTTGTTACAGAGAATCACGGACTCCTAAGACACAGGCACACACACTAGTTTAGGAGTCAAAGTATTAACATTATTGTGACCTTGTTATAAGCCTTATTATGCTCTTAGTCTGTGAATCTTGTAATCTTGTGTGATGGCTTTTGGTGAAATCAAGATTATTTATAAAATCCCGAACGGCTCGAGTTGAGACGATGGTGATCCGGAGCAGTTCTTAACCTCAAACCTTCTACTTCTCAGGTTCGTCTCCACGAGCGCATGCTCTCCGATCAAGCCAAAAAGATGAACGTCAAGTCCCTAGCCGCCAACAAGGAGGATGCCAGCCGCAGTGTTGAGATCAGGATCGCTAAAGTGGCCTTCACTATCTTCTTCCTCTTTGTCTGCGCGTGGACGCCTTATGCTTTCGTCACCATGACTGGCGCTTATGGCGATAGGTAAGTAATAAGAGGTCTAAATGGTGAAGGAAAATATCGTAAGGAAACTGAAACGTCCTGTACGAAAAAATCGAAGCCATGTGGCATCTACCAATCCGCACTGGACCCGTGTTGAGTATGTAGTGTCCACATGAGTCAGAGACTGGTTGGTCTAGTGGTCGTCAATCGCGACTGTTGAGCATGAGGTCCTGGGTCGATTCCCCGGTCGTGACAAAATAGTTTTAATGTATTTTCATCAGGAATTTCTCAGTAGCAGCCACGGTGTCTGGATTTGTGCCCGGTTGATGGCAATAGGCTCGCCGTCTATTACATGGGACCTGAACATAACTGGATAATGTGGGTGTACTATCAGGTGGTCCTCTGCCTTACCCTTCGGGGATGATGCTATGTTATGTTATTAGACAGAGAGAGGAGATCTATGTTCGAGCAGTGGGTACTTTATATGCTGATTAAACATGAGTGTTAAGAGGATATCTTGGCTGGTAATAATACCTACTTTACTACCAGCCTGTAAGTACGAGTATCTATCCAGAAGAAATATTCTATGGACAGTAAGGAATACCTTTGAGGAACGAGCAACGCTTAAAGTCCAAAGGCCCTAGATAAGGGACAATCGGAGGATCTTTCAGAGCGTTTCATTTTGTCTAGGCCCTCAGGGTTTTTTACATCAAAACTTGGTAATGTCCAAGATTTTAACTTTGTAATGAAGAAGAACAGTGTAGTAGGCTTACCTTGTTGTTTTAATTGATAGATGTTTGAGTACAAAGGCAAATTTTACTTGTTTAACATTACATTCGCTAAGATGCGCTAATCTCTCTTCTGGAAATCGCTCTAGGACTTAAATATTTGCGTAGGCTAATATTAAAAAATACCGAAACGTGATAAAGGCACAAAAAGTATTTCAAATAACGTTTTAAATGAACACGTCCCTATTCTTTAAACTGTTAACTGTCCTTCGGCAATTAATCTTATAAATCTTGGGATTCGAGGGCGATCGAACTTAAAATATGGAGTTTTTTGGGAGACTTATCTTCGTTCCGCAAATTCTAATTCTAATTTCAAGAATACGAAGATTTAGGAACAGTAGAAACCATCATCTACATTGCCTTTTCCCAACAATGTTGGGGTTGGCTTCCAGTCTAACCGGATGCAGCTGAACACCTGTATTTTACATGACTGCCTATCCGACCTCCACAACTCAGTTAGTACTGGGTAATACGATACCCCTTGGTAAGACTGGTTGTCAGACTTTCGGGCCACTACCTGTAACGGCTGTCAAAGATCTACATTCCAAATAACAAAAACTTTTTGTCAAATAACTCTTGCCTACAGGAACCTCCTGACACCCGTTGCAACGATGATTCCTGCCGTCTGCTGCAAAGTAGTGTCCTGCATAGACCCATGGGTATATGCTATTAATCATCCCAGATACAGGTCAGCATGCGTCAGATAATTTTTAATAAGACTGCTTTAAATTACCTGTAGTTTATAAATGTTTTCGTCCATAACAATCTAGGCAGGCTATCCGACTCGAAGAAGAAGAAGAAGAAGTAGAAGTTAGGAAGATGGCAAAATGATACTGCTGCTTATAAAGTCAAATTAAATATATTATCCGGACCAAAGGTTTAGTAATACATAGGAGCGAGGGAGCACACGCGATGACCTCTAATCGTGCAATTAGTAAAATGAGGTAAAATATATGGTTTCACCGTACACAGTTAATCCCATTCAAACCTCATCATTAGTCTAATCCTTTCTTTTCGAGATTCATGATATGCGAGAGGTGACAAAAACCTCACTGCAATTTTTCCCAACATTTTCATGAGCATCGAGTTAACCAATTTTCCAGCCTAAAATCTGCTCTTATTCACTGCAGGGCGGAACTCCAGAAGCGTCTCCCCTGGATGGGCGTTCGCGAATCGGACCCTGACTCCGTGTCTACCACCACCAGCGTCGCCACCGCGCAGTCTACTGCCCAACCCGCTGCTGAAGCCTAAACCACCACAGAACCTACAACTCCTGCTACAATGAGAATTTGATGGACGCCATCTTTGATTTAGAACGTTCTAGAATGTTTTGAAAAACGTGACCATTGATTACGATAACAGTCGTTAACCCGTAATATTTTTGAAGTTTGGTGTTCTTTTGTTTGGCAATATTATTTATCAATATGGTTAAAATGCTTATTAATTATAAATAACTTGCTATATTATTTAATGATAACTAAGTACAATTTTAAAGGGATTTAATTTTAAGTATATTTTAATGTTGGTAACATTAGCGATAAAATCGTATCATTCTAAGAACATTTCAAACGTGGAGACATTACACACGATCTCATTAGTACCACTGAACTCCAGAAACTCAACAATGTTCTATTTCAGTGACTATAAACAAACAAGGCTCGTCCGCCCACGCCGCCTGTCTCTTAAAATTAGATTATTACCAAAAACATTTCCTATTAAAGTACAAAATAACTTGAGCTTTCAGATCCATCTTGTAATGAAGAATAAGTTTTTGGCAATTTTCGGCATAATAACTGTCAAAGAAATCCTTAAAATATTTCGCCAAAAGCTAACAAAGTTCCCGTTTTTAAATAATCTTACAAAGGAGTACAGGACTTGCGTGTTACATTAGATACTTGTCCAAAATACATTTTTCCTATAACATAGGTACTCTCCTTTGTTGAAGTTAAATGGCCCACTTATTAGACACACTCAGGCGTCAAGTTGAGTGGGTAGTGGACGTATTCTGGGAGTGGGCAGCCTAGTTGCGTCCCACTATCTACCATCTCCTGAATGATTTACCACTCAATTTGTCAACTTAGGCTATATATAGCCCAGAGGCTACAATAGGACAGAAATAGACGAATTGTGTTGATCTAGGTCTCTTTATAATAACGAATAGTGTACTGAATAATTCTGTTGTCTATCTTAACTTCACCGTTAATATTTAACAGAAGTACCTACCTAAGTAATTTAATTACTTTCGTTTAAGTTATTGCGTAAAGCTTTAATGTTTTATTATGCCTAAGTTATCTTATCAAAACAACAAATTCTCATTGTACCAACTTTTGTATCAAATTTAAAAAAAAACGACACAAGCAAGTCTATGGTTCAACGAGCATGCAAGAATAATATTTTTTTACGAAGCAAAATATGAAAATACAAAAAAAAACACGAACCGACCCCGACGAACAAGCTGATTTTATGAGCAAATAAAGTTATAATGCAACTGACGAGTTCGTTTTATTTTGTTGTAAAAGTATTTATCCCTTTGTACAGAAAAATGGTGGACGAGGTCAGGGGGGGGATCATTAGGGTCTGAAACACTCAAAACTTTTGTTGGTACTTAAAATTTAACTCATTTGTGGTCCTGGGGTATCATTACCTTAAATGGCTAGATAGGATCAGTACATACTTAGTTAACAACGTGAGACTGAGAGTAACCAAGTTACAAAAATCCACTAACATGCAAAAAGTTGGTGATTGTAACATGGTGTTATAAGGGCTTACAAGGATGTCATTTTCCATTGATGACAATTGATAGGTTGCTTTCACACAACACACGGGTATAATGGAGATTAGGTATTTCATTTTATTTATTTGGCTCACCAACAATTGAATACAATGCTTCAATGACAAGACATACATCCAATAGAGTCACAGACAAGTGTACCAACCTCTTACAGGTAAGCACATCATACATCATCATCATCATCATCATTTCAGCCGAAAGACGTCCCCTGCTAGACATAGGCCTCCCCCAGGTGACGCCACATTGACCGGTCCCGTGCGTCTCGCATCATGCACTAGGTACTTATTCTTCGTTGAGAGAATCTTAGTATTACATAAATAGGTCTGTACATACTTTTGGGAATCACACTCTAAATTTCTTGAATTAACACAGAATTGGACATTCCATTGGCAATCGGATTTGCTGAAATCAATTGAAAATTCCAAAGGCTGCTGTAACACAAAATACAACGAAATATACTCCTTTACTACAGACACAGGATCTACACAATGTACAACATCCTCATAAATCTCAACATCAACAAAAAAGAATTTATGCAAACCAAACCACAAAAAAAAAAGTATTTCATAACCAGAGACAAAAATGAAATAAAAAAACAAGAAGTAATGAGACGCGCAAAGCAGCTTACACTTGGTGCCCTTTTATCGGGCACTGAGGCCGCTACTAATGAACTGTGGGCCAAGATAGACAGTTTTATGGCTGCTTTCTCTTATAATACGATTTTTGTTTCATTCTCTTGATCCTCGAAAATAACCGGAACGCTCATAGACGCGTGGAAATTAGTTTAGTGTAGTGTAGAATTTTAGTGTTCTTTTTTCGAAAAGGAAGTCTTAATGTAGATGAGACATGTCGTAAGGAAAGTTTTGAGCATGAATGTGCTAGATGGCAATAAGATCAGGGCAAGACCAAAAGAAAGATTGAAAATATTGCGTGTATTTTGATATGGCTAGACAGGGGATGGCTGCTGAAATGACGGCCAATAGAAGTACATAAATGAAGAATCTGAGTGATCAACCCAGAGTCTTCATCTGCTTAGCCTTTTCCCAACTTTATTGGGGGTCGTCTTCCAGTCTTAAACCGGATGCAGCTGAATATTTTACCAGTATTTTACGTGGAACGACTGAAAATCTGACTTCCACAACCTAGTTAGTACTGGGTAAGACGATACCCCTTGGTAAGACTGGTTGTCAGACTTTCGGGTACTGACTGTAACGACTGTCAAAGATCTACAAATGACGGCCGGGACCAACGGCTTAACGTGCTTTCCGAAGCACGGAGGAAACTCGGTATGTATTGGATGGTCACCCATCCACAGACTGACCTTGGCAAGCGTGGTTTAACCTTCAAGATCGACCCGAGCGGCTGTAATTTAGCCACGAGCTCCTCTCAACCCAGAGTAAAAAACTGAATTTGCACTTTTTTTTCCAAAAAGTAGTTGCGGCTGCTGGGGCTTGCTTGCATTGCATGTAGCCTTCCAAAGAAATATGTCACGTTTTAAGTACCTTCCCATTTTCTTTTAAAATAATATATTTTGTCATATCGCCCTATTTTCGACAATCTCAATTCACACATAATATGTCGGAATAGTTACGTAATTCTCCCGACATGTGGCAACCGGGCCGGGAATTCGTACTTTCGACTTTAAAATCGGCTTACAAGTAATTTTATGAAGTGGGAGCTCTCACGTTGTTTGTTTCAACGAGAAACCAAGTTTTACGAAGTTGCGAGAAATCTTTAACAATCATAATAGGCTCTTGTGAGAGTATTTTATAAGTACTCCCGAGTTCATCCATGCCGACGGTCTGCCACTTTTCACGCTTATGCTCTAAGTAATAAGGTGGTAAAATTGGTCGACCGTCAGTGAACTCCGTAGTACCTAGCAATGGAAAGTGGTTATAGACGCCAGCATATCATGGCAACCTACCCGAAACCGGCTGAGCTCCTGGGGATCAATTCTCAGGTCAGGCAAAATGTTATTGGTCTATTCCATCAGAAATTTCTCAGTAACAGCCACTGAGTCTGGATGCTCAATAAAACATTACAGAATGAAGTATACATATAAAAAAAAACAAATCGACAAACCATTTTGATAGGTACCCAATCCAATAAAGGTAAAGGTAAATCAATCAATTAACTCGGCCATTCGAGTAGCGAGTTCGATTCATCACTCGCGATTTCAAACCGCCGCGTCTGGTCGAAATGTTCGCACTTCGTTAACGATTAATTAAATATCGACGGTGGCGGTGTTTGGATGGTGAATACGGCAGATTATTTTGCCAATTATAGGAGGATATGATTTAAAACCGTGTCATCATCTGCCCAGCCTTTTCCCAACTATATTGGGGTCGGCTTCCAGTCTAACCGGATGCAGCTGAATACCAGTATTTTACATGAAGCGACTGCCTATCTGACCTCCACGACCCAGTTAGTAATGGGTAACACGATACCCCTTGGTAAGACTGGCTGTCAGACTTTCGGGTAATATAAAATATGGAGTTTTTGGGGAGACTTATCTTTCTTCCGCAAATTCCTAAATTTCAATAATACTAAGATTTGAGAACAGTAGAAACCATCATCTGCCTAGCCTTTTCCCAACTATGTTGGGATCGGCTTCCAGTCTAACCGGATGCAGCTGAACACCTGTATAAGTTAATGCTCGACCAAGATTAATTTTGATTCAGCAAATAAAGGCCTCCTAAATTTTGAGATAGGTAAATAAAATAGCAGTAGGACTTTATCTATTAGGTATCGGTCGGTATTAAAGTAGTCGGTTTTATTTACTGGAAAACAAAAATGCCGATAACTTTAAGATGCCTGGAGCATTTCTAACGGAAACAGGAATTTCAGGCATGTCAGCTAAATTGTAATTATGGGGCGCGACGCGGTGGGGTGAAAGGGATGCTAGACGTCGCCATTTTTAAAGGACGTCCTATTTTCTTTCGATTTTAATAAGTAGATAAATTGTTTCACGGAATGTGAAACATCTAGATTTTTCCTTTTACAACTTAGGCAAGATGCTTGTTTTTATTATTTTTGGGCCATCATAGATACCTACATAAACTCACGCCTCCGACCTTTTTCCTATTGGAGTGGGAACGCCACCTCCTCATCATCATCACCATTCCCTTTCCCAATTCATTTGGGGTCGACGCAGCATGTCTTCTTCTTCCATACTTCTCTATTATTCGTCATCTCATCAGTCACCTCATTTCTTGCCGTATCGTCATTTACACTGTCCATCCATCTGTTCTTTGGTGTTCCTCTACTCTTATACCCATCCACCTACATACTCCAAACTTTCCTCACGACATTTTTGCTCATTCCTCCTCATCACTTTCCCGTACCATGACAACCGATTACCACACAACTTTGCAGTCACCGGCGTCACTCACAGACTTCCTCTTATGTAGGTACTCATTTCTAATTTTATCCAGTCCTGTTCCTCAGCATTCTCATCTCAGCCACATGCAAATGCCTTTCATTCATCCCTTTGTGGCCCAACATTCTGATCCATACAAGAAAGCAGGTCTAACCATTGTTTTATAAATATTCCCCTTAAGTTTGAAATGCGGGATTCGCAGATTGTTTCCATGACCTGCTGCCATTTCATCCATCCCGTGTTCTGTGCTTTACACTACGATCTATTTCGCCATCGCTTTGCTCGAGTGAACCGAGATACCGAAACGTAACGCCACTTCCTACGATCCTTAAATACCTACTACTTTGGCTTCGTCCACGTTCTTACATCTGGTGATCTGGTCATACACGCACGCCAATTTCTGGGCCACGGTGTTCATAAATCTTCAGGATTTTAAACGCTGTGCAAGTGGTTCTGACTACATACCTACTATTCGCACAAAATTGAATGAAATCGACACGTAAAAAGGAGAAAACAAAAAATAAACATTTCCCTTTCACATTGGTTCTGCTGTTTAACAAGAAACTATACCTCATTTACTTAGAAGGAATTCAAGGAAACGATGTCTTCCTGTTACATTATAGCTACAGATAGCCATTGTTTTAGTTTTACCGGCAGTTCTTCCTGGAAAACTAGGATTTTGCGTCATAATTTATTATGGAAAATTATGTTTGGAATTATGAGAGTTTTCTAGGCACGCTAGAATTTTTTTTTCAGAAAGGATGAACATAGCACATTTACTATCCTATCACGCTGTGAAACACAATATTAGTTCCTGCTGTGATCGACTGACCGAAATATTAACAGTCATCGGACTACTAGTTTGTGAGTACATTCGGAAGAAGCTGGCAGTTTCGTCACAACGGTAATGTTTTCTCCATGGTTTGTGTTTTTATTTTAGTAAGTATATTCGTGTAAATGTCTATTTACATTCATCTAAATTTTGATAAATATTTATAGTATTTCATATATCCTTGTAGTTAATCTTAGTATTATTTAAAATTATTTTCAGATATACACCTACCACTGTTTGTTTCTGCATCACCCAAAGGTTGACTGGTAGAAATTGCCTATGGCATTAAGTCCGCCTCTGTACTTTTGTGCTTGAAGTGTTAAATAAATAAATACTAGACATGGAATTTTACAACAGTGGTGTTAAAACGCAACAGGCATTTGATTTTGTTCAATTTATCTCATCACCTATGCTCTCAGAACGGCGAAGGAAAACAACGTGCGGAAATGTCCTAAACCAAACATTCGAAGACGTGAAATGCACCAATCGGTACTTGACCCGCAGCCGCTTAGTGGATACGGCCTATCCCCTCACACAGACAGGAGGCCTGTGGCTAAGTAGTGGGGACATCTTGGGCCGATTATGCTGCCTTTTAGAAACCGCGGATGCTTGGCATACTACGAAAGCCTGCCTGCCCTTGTCCATGTTGTTTGTTTTTTCTTCAATGCTCCCCTAACAACCGTCACGCTATCATTTACTCCTTTTTCCTTCATATCATTACTCACAAAATCCATCCGTTTCCTTGGTCTTCCTCTCCCTCTCCATCCATCAACATATTCATCACTCTTTTAGTCACATGCAATTTGTCCCTCCTCATTGTCCCCCATCCTTTCGTCCCTCATCCTTGGCATACTTACGAAAGTCAACAAGTTTATTGTCATGTTCATCAGAAGACTTCAAAACACACGTTATCACCCTAATGTCACACTAGTCTACTTCCCCACTAACTCCGTCAACCACCCACCGTCACATACCACAGACAACAAAAACTTTACATGTAATCTCTTTGAGACTTCCAAACTCATTAGATGTTAGTCGTCTCGTCTCAGAGCTCGCTCGTCGCGGTCACAACATAAATACGCGTTCCGAACAACAAACCACTTTGTTTGAGCAACGGCCATATACTCTATATGAATGACTGAAATACACTCAAGTATATGAACTTGGTACTTTGGTACTTATGTCTACTTTTGTACCCTGGTTGTGGTTTTATTTATGGGCGCTCAGAACGCTCAGATGTTTAGCTTTATGAGTGTTGGGCTTTTTGTTCATAGATGTAAATTGTTGAGGTAGGAAGGTCTAGGTACAGTAGGTAGTATTAGGTACTAGTACGCGTTGTGTGTAATGTGGCGACACTTGGGAGAGGCCTATGTCCAGCAGTCGACTTCTTTCAGCTGAAATGATGATGATGATGATCATGTTAGGTTCTATCTAGGTAATTCTCTTCTAAAACTAATAATTAACGACCTAGTTGTAGGTAGAGTAGAGTAGGCATGGAGAAACTGAATTGCAGCCTAGCAGCCCAGAGTTGACGTTTGTGCGTTGCACACCTTTCAGGAAATACGCAGCCAATGTTTATGAGAACTTTGCCCTTAGCTTTTACTGGTAATTCCTTCTTAATGTTAAGGTACTGAAATTGCCTACTAATTAAGGCTGTTGCTAATTGCTTGCCTCCACAAGACAATTATGTGGTCACCTATGTAAGTAGGTACTTCTACCGAGCCCTAAGCACTCAGATCCGCTAATACCTGACCTATAAAGAGTGTAAAAGTACCCTTAACGAAACCGAAAGGTACTTGTTTCTCAGCGTCATTGCGATAATTTTTCTGGTGTAGGGAACCTTCTAGTTACGGAGATATTGGGGGTCAAAGTTACAACTCTTACACAAGGTTTTTTTTAAATACATGTTTTGAATGTTATAACTTCATATACCTCCACGACCCCCGTCCTATTCAATGCATCCATCGGCACAATGTTTTGAGTGCGTGACATTGAGTTTAACCGTAAAACTTGATTTTTCACCTCAAAAAAGTCGTTTCCTAGCAATATTTTTTGCGTAGAATTACTTAGTTAGATGTACAGAATGCTTAGTCGATGGCGTCGTGAAGGGTCCGTTTACACTCTGTATTATTCCAAACAGTCACTAAATTCAATTTCAGTAAAAGTCAAAACTGCTAATGTAGTAACATAGGGTCAGACAATAGAACTAAAATATAAAACTGGCAAATAGAACTAAAATATAAAACTGGCTGGATCTCCAACGCGCGCGCTAATTGTATTATAAAGTTTGCGGAGTTAGTTATTGACGAGGAAACTATGAAAAACGATGCGTTGGACTAACTTTTCCTGAGGTAAGTATCATTAGGATCTGTTTCCACCAGAGATGAGCGAGGATGCGTAGCGAGGAATGTGTGTGAAACTAACTAATTACATAGCTAGAAGCAAGCTGTAAAAAGCGATATTATTGGTTAGTTTCACACACATCCCTCGCCACACATCCTCGCTCATCTCTGGTGGAAACGCAGCCTTATAGTTCGTACCTAACTAGATACAGATCTAAACAAAGTATCTATACACTTTTGTCTATCTTGGGAAACACGGATGCGCGATGATGAGACCAAACCTTGTTACAACCACGTCATTGCTATGGTTACAAAATCTTAGATCTATTAATTTCAAAAAACTTTTGAGTGACAGATGACTAAATGCGATCGGAGTACAATGATAGGTGCATTACAAAGCGCGGCAATCCGCGTTCTCTGTAGTAACGTTTGTTATATTTAATTCGGGAACACGAAGATTACAGAAGCGAAAACAATTTCTGGTTTTCCTGTAAGTACCTACCACAAAAACGTTTTAATAATTTTAGTTGCATTCCCTTGGTTGTCTGAACACATAAGATAGGCATGCACTGTCCACTTAATTATTACCAGCTATTTTAGCTAACTCTTCAGTTTGGACCCGATAGGTGGCGCCCTACGAAGCAGTGACAAGGTCGTTAGTAACTGTCACATTTGGAATATGGTTTTAAAAATAATAGACAAAATATTTATTTAAAAAATTTATTCAAATCCGTAATCTGCCAGCACTGCGTCACTTAAAACGTATTTACAATAGTTTAGAACGCTAAGTACATGCGTGAATGGAATGTAGTTGAACTTTATTACCGGAAAATGAACTTTACGGCCTACAGACAAACGAACTAAACCTTTTTTTTAAACCACACTGTCTATCTGAGGCAGATCTAACTTCAGGGAACTGTACCACCTTTTATAGCGGCATTACTTTAGTCTTTCTTCAGCGAGGGAAAGAGATGGTGCTATACAGAACGTATATATCCACCTCCTTAGCACACCGTAATAAGATTAAAATAATATTGCTATGAAAAGTGGTAGTAAGCCCCCAGGGTCATGTCTAAAAGCTACGTTCAAATTACACTGGCAAGAATTTAAAATGTTAATTTAAAAAATGCTTCGGTCAATTTAAATGCATGTCATTGTACGGTCATGCTACGCCAGTGTAACCAAACGTAATGTCAACAGGGCCTGTAACACCGCCTCTTATAGCAGTATTACTCGCTTTAGTGTGAGAAGGAGATGCAGCTATACAGAACATCGAATTCCCGTCTCTTTCGCACACCAAAGTAAGATTTAAGGTGAAATCACATTTACATGAATCGATCAGCATTTTCTTGCATCTTTTTCGCTTTGTATCACATAGAATTGCAACTCACTAAAGTGACAGGTCCAATCGAATTAATGCAGATGCTTGCAACCGGTCTTCTCGCTCCACCAAATGGCACCTTTACTTGACAGAATGAGATGGAGATACTCGAAAACGCTGATCCGTGCGTGCAAATATTTTTGATAATTTCAACCTAAAACAATATTGCTATAAGAAGACACGGTAAGCTTCTGGTCATGATATAAACACAATATCTAGCCAATTCTATGAAAAATTCACTTACAATTATTCAATTAATAATAGAAATTCATACTAACTTATTTACATTACCTAACTGCTACATCATTGAAAAACATTTTTAAAAACAACGTTTCCCGCCTTCATGTCAACTTTAATTATTGCTTTGACAAATAATTTATATCACAATTTATTACAAACGCTTTTAAAATGTACTTTAAAGTGTATATGTATAGTATATAAGGTTCATTTTGCATTGGAACTTTATTCATTGTATTTACGTTTGTTTTTATGTATCTATGTCGCCGTATTGTGAATATTAGTTTAAAATACAATTAGAACGTAAATGTACTGTTTTATTATAACAATTTAAAAGATACCAGATATAAGAACTTATTATTGCTAAAGAATTTAGTATTGTTCAAGAAGTCACAAAAATATTAAAATATTTTGAAAGTTCACATAATGAAGGGAAACCAAATAAAGTAAAATATAATCTCGGGTAGTAATGTCTCATTGCAATAATATTAATTAATTGTTAGGATATTCCAAAAGAGAGTGATTAATAGTAGAAGAGATAGTACGTAGTTAATTTTAAATTTTCTGTGCAATAAGTTAAAGATCCGTTTTCATTTACAATATAAAACAACACTTAAACGAAAGCTTAAATGTTATTACACTGTTGAAATTCCAACTCTAAACACTGAGCTGAACGTTGACAATTCAATATTCCGTTAGGCATTCATTTAAGTATCGTTTAGTGTTTATGAAAACGAGTATAAATCTTTCTACGAAAACAAAAACCTAATATTACATTATAATATTCAAAAAGCTTTTAAAATGGAAACAAAAATTTCTACCCGCTATAACACAGCAAAAGAAAGTTAAACTATTAAAACTACAAAACAAATTGATAGTGTATATGAAAAAAACAAAAGTTACAAATATCTACTCGCATTATGCGTTCTATTAATATTCATTGATTATAAGTATAGCGCCGCATATTATGTGCAACAAAACATGTGTAGCAACATGTTCCAAACAGGTTAATGTGTTGCAAACACAGTAAAACAACTGTGCAACATTTAAGTCTATGGGAGTGTTGCATTACACGTTGCGTTGCATGTTGTGTTACAAATAATATACTTCGCAGCTCAACAGTGTATCTGCATCTAATACTTTGAATATAAGTTAAAATCTATTTACTTAAAAAAGAGAAAATAAACTGGAGACAACACAGACATCAACAGATTCTATTACAAATGAATTAAATAATTTATACATTACATATTCGTCACTGAAGTGAAAAAAAATTCATTACAATTGAAAAGTCGAAAAAAATACGAAAGAAAATTTGATTTTCGCGGATTTGCATAATCATTTGACATTGAACTTTATGCTTGTTGCAATTAGTTTGTCATTTGATAATTATCGGTAAAAAAAATGAATGAAGAAGTCATCGGAAAACTGATAGAATTGTTGAGGTAAATGTAACGTCATCTCCAGTCTATAAACTCTATGGTTATTGTTACAATATATAGATAAAATTTGTGTTTACTTCTAAGCTCTTTAAACGAGCATAGTCAATTTAAAAACTATACAATGAGACACTACACTTCGTTTATGAAAGACTTACTATATACCCACTGTTTATTACATTATTTATTTATGTTTCTATTGCTTCATGTTTATTCTCTAATTGACAATACATAACAACCTTAAAGAATCGATAGTACATCATGCAATTTGTCAAGATTCGCAGAAGAATTAAAAGTGTTGTGTGTAGATGAAAGTTTAAAATCTTACTTCTTTAAAACATGATTATTACTGTCTAAATTCTCAATTCACACCTTAAATATACGAACTTAATTTTCGATTGTAGATTACTTAACAAGCCGAAATTAAATGCTTCTGCGTCTGTTATACAGTGCCCATGAACGCCCCGACCAATCAGGTTGGGTCTGACCAAATAAGGACGTCTATAGGAGTCGGGTCGATAGCTCCATGTATCGCGAGATTGGGACCGACTACCTAATCCTGTGTACTACAGGGGAACGTCTACAACCACTTTAAAGCCTCGTATTTTTGGTAAATGAAAGTTGCACAACATTGTCTCAAAAACATGTTTTTTTCTGCTGGCAACATGTGAAAAATGTTTCCAACAACACAAAAACATGTTGCAAAAATGTTTTGTAACTTTTTTTTTTAACTACAAATACAAGGCTTTCCCCTACATTATCAAATACCAAGCTAAAATTAAACATTGCTTTATTCCTTCCAATGGGCACAGTTGTCAAGTCGTTCACCAACGAATCCTGGGGCTGTTCTAAGTCCGGTGCTTGTTACGGTTTATGCTCTGGACGAGACGACGCGCCCACCACTCGTCGAGATTGAAAGGTCTGAAGTTGGCCAGCTGACGTGGCGCTAGCACCTCTTGGTAGTATTTCGCGTCTTCACTGCCTCGTTCAAGCTCGCGAGTCACCTGGAAAGATAAAATTAATGTGGTTAGGAATGTGGGTGATAGCCATGTATGACTTTCCACTTCATAAGTGGTATAAAGATCATTAAGATCTTAAGATTCAGGAAATCAGGAGGTGATATTACATTATTTTCTCCTTTAGACAAACTGATTAAGAGTTATTTATGTAATATTACTTTCTGGATATCCAAAATATTTCGGTGCCTCTGTCCAAGGCCTTCCTTTGACAAAACTCACCAATAAATTTAAAATTTTTGAAGTTAAAAAACTACTAGTGTGATATCATAGAGACAATAATAATATTTATCCAGGTGGTCTAACCAGATGTATGATTTTATATTTGCTGAGCAAACAATGTTATGCCATTTCTACTCTGTTTTAATTCACCCAAACTTATATTACCGTCAACTTCCATTACTAAACAAAGTGGGGAACCTATTGTTTTATGAAAATTTGGAAATAATATTTCGCGGCCGAGAGGTATGTACACATTTAAATCTAGTTTTTTAAATAACAGGGTTGTAAGGTACACGACGTACAAAAGCTTACCACGTATTCAGCACATTAATCAGAACCTGAATTTAAAAAAAAAAACAGTTGTACCATATATTTTGACCATGTAGGTATTGTACTTTATTTATTTATTTAGGAAAAACAAACAGTAACATATTGAGGAGCTCGTGGCTAAATAATAACAGCTGCTCGGGTCGATCTTTAGGTTAACCCGTGCTTGCCTAGGTTGGTCTGTGGATGGGTGACCGCCCATTACATACCGAGTTTCCTCCGTGCTTTGGAAAGCACGTTAAGTCGTTGGTCCCGGATGTCATTTGTACATCTTTGACAGTCGTTAGGTAGTTAGTGGCCCAAAAAGTCTGACAACCAGTCTTACCTTAGGGGTATCGTATTACCCAGTATCAACTGGGTTGTGGAGGTCAGATAGGTAGTCGCTCCATGTAAAATACTGGTATTCAGCTGCATTCGGTTAGACTGGAAGCCGACCCCAATATAGTTGAAAAAAGGCTAGGTGAATGATGAAACAGTAACATATTAGAGGTTTAAAATAAGGCTTACATTGTAAACTATGATAAATATGCTACCCACTACGTTTTCCACAGATAACTTTAAATACTTAGTAACTAGAGACATATATATATAAGATGTAAATTAAAATAACAGTTATAATAATATGTGATGCACAATATGGTAATGTCAGATTATCTAGCGGTACTTTATTACACAGACACAGAAAAACTTCTAGAAGTTGTGGTTTGATTATGTTATCGTATCTATTTGTACATATTTACTTAAGCTAGTTTTAGTGTTTTTCTTTTATACCAACTTGATGCATAGTTATAATTGTTAATAGATTAATTTAATTTTATAATTTTATTGTCCTTATTAAATTGTGCTAGGTAAAGTGATGGCCTGAAACACAGGTTTAAATAAACCTAGATCGGGCAGGTCGCTGACATCTAAATTGAACTATTGAATACTTGCGACTGTAGAATATATTTTAGTTATAGTTTACTTATAAGTACTTATAATTAGTATGAGAAATAATACAACTGCGCTTAAATGTACACTTTTTGCAATATTTTTTAAATAAATTATTCTTATTCTATTCTAATACAAAAAGTTACATAAACCGGGCATACAGTACTTAAATAAACATATGAATACATATTGCACATTACATCACAATGGTCGAATGCCGATCATTAAGAATTGCACGGATTTGCTTCCCGAATAGTTTTTTACTGAGGAAAAGTATGTCGATTAAGCTAAACTCATTGTTGTAAGTCTCAACCAAGCGATCTAAGGGACTTTTGTAGGAAACAGCTGTTTTTGTTTTCCTGACGATATATTTCTGTCCCGGGCTCAGAATGATGTACTGACTACGTGGTAAGCGTTTGAGCGCCGGTATCCCTTCCACCAATAATACTCTGACAAGCAAGACTATTCTAGGCATGAATACATAAACACGATTAATTCCATATCGATAGAGACGAATCCATGCCTAATTAAGCGCTAATAAAACTGATGAATGCCTTATAACAAAGACTACAATATACTCCTACTAATAATGATTTATGATTAATATTATATTTTGACATAATTTGTATGCTTTCAAGTAGAAAGTAGCGAACTAACCTATTTGATAACAACTTTTTGTAATGTTACTACATCTATACTAATATTATAACCTTTTGACCGCCAGAGTACAAACGCACGCGCGTGCCCAACACGCCAAGCCACAACTTCACCTACCATTTTGTCACATATTTCTGTCGTTTGGCGTACTGGGCACGCGCTTGTTTGTCACGTATATGTGACTATGATAGTCAAAAGGTTAAAGAGGTGCATTTTTTTCGTAAGTTTGTATGTAGGAGGTAATCTTCGGAAGTACTGATCCGATTCCGAAAATTCTTTCAATAATGGAAAGGTAAATATATCGTATCGTCGGATATTTACAGCTATAAGATGAGCGAAGCTGTGGGCAAAAGCTAGTTGACAAATAAATTGATTTGATTTGATGATTACTCCGTCTAGTGATCGCAAGCACGACTGCTGACCATAAGGTCCTGCGATCGATTGCCGGGGCAAAAGTGTTATTGGGTTTTTCCATCAGGATATTTTTAGTAGCAGCCACGGAGTGATTTGTGCCCGGTCCATGGAAATAGGGTCAAACATAACTGGCGACATGACCCACATTTCGCCAGTTTTTCGTACTATTAGGTACACCTCTGCCTAGCCCCTCGGTGTTATTCATTTGAACTACTATGATCACGTTCAAACTATAATGAATGACGTATGTATGGTACAGCCGTTATTACTAAAGCTGAGCATTCTAGCTGTGTTCGAGTCACGTAGCACGATAAATAACATATTAAGTTTGCAATGACAAGAGCCAGCTTATTGTGTGGTGCCGCATTGTGTATTATAGCGTTATTGTGAATGACCTTTAACTTGAAAAAGCTTAAAATGTCCTTTGGAGAGCTGCACTAGTACACAGGTATCCGAAAAAATGTAGTCTTATTTAAAGGCCCATCAAACTTGCGAATTGTTCTACTTTTTTTTTGACATGGGATTTTTAAGGCCTTTTCGACGCGTCAGACAAATGCGAAGATGGCGGCACGAGCTTGACTTCTACCGAAAGTGTTAGAGAGGGATAGCAATATGGAAAAGGGACGCAATTGCACTGCAGTGGAACATTACAGGCTAGTTATTTAGTAAGTTGTCAAACCGGGACTCAACAATGTAAGTTAGCTGAAGAAACACATGTGGTTGTACTTCACCGTAGCATAGCATAGCATAATCAGCCTATTAATGTTCCCACTGCTGGGACGCAGGCCTGCTCTCTATGAGAGAGAATGGGCTATAATCCACCACGCGGGCCCAGTGCGAGTTGGTAGATGTCACATGTCTTTGAATTTTTGGTACTAGGACATGCCGGTTTTCTCACGATGTTTTTCCTTCACCGTTTTCAGAGCAGTGGTGATGAAATAACTTATAAAAAGTAATGCGCCTGGCTGGGTTAGAACCCACGACTTACTGCTCGTAAGTCGGGGTCTCCACCACTGGGCCACCGCTGCTAGGGAGAGCAGCGGTGGCTCTCTGTACTTCACCAGTCAAGTTTTTTTCAGAAAATATACTACAAGAAACCCTCCAAAAATCCTAAATAACTGAAGAAGATACCGAACACCAAAGCACGAAGCCGAACACTCCGGTGTACATCTCCCACCTACACTACACCACAACGGCGGAGGACATCGTGGAGTGCGTGCGTCAGAGGACCAAGCACGTGGCGAGAGTGCAGCAACTTGTGTCGCACCGTAACGTCAACTTTAAAGCGTTCGTGGTGTGAATACCAACGTGTTATCTGCACCTCGTCTTGGAGGACGACTTTTGGCCGCAGGAAGTGGTGTTCCGTCGCTTCCACGGGCAAGTGCCACATGAACGCACAGTGACATAGTGCACAAGTGAAGTGTTACTAACATAGTTTTAAGGTTCTATTTACTAACACTATTTGTATTTTATTATAAGTATGTTAATCTGTAAGGATATATCTATGGCCAAAGTAGCCTGAAAATAAATGGATTTTACTGCTTGTCTTAACATGTTTATACAAAGGAATGCAATTTAATTTATGTAATTGATTTCTATACATCAAGCGTGCAGAATTTGTTCACAATACCTAATACCTTAATGCAAGCTGCTTTCGATAAATCGATTAACAAGATCGTAAGCGAAAATTCCTGAGGTAAGTATCTACCTATATTAAATTCGATAAATTGTTGGTGCTACAAATAAATGTTAGATATCACTAAGCCTGTTATACTACGAAGGCTACTGCAATGACCCAGATCGCGTACAATTTTGTCACGTAGTCGTAAATTGATGTTGCTAAAGAATGTGAATAGGATAGTCCAGTTTATCTATGCGACAAAACAATAGGTCGGTAATCTGTTTAGTGCACCAGAACTGCGTAGTAAAGTTTCTGTATGCAGGGATGTTGAACTAAAAAATAAATTCTTGATTTCACCAAAAGCCATCACAGTACAAGATCCACAGACTAAGAGCATATAAGGCTTATAACTGGGTCACAATAATGTGAATAGTCTGTCTCCTAAACTAGGTGTATGTGCCTTTGTCTTAGGAGTCAGTGATTCTCCGTAACAAGCAAAGCCATAGTATACTAAAACTGTTCTTATATAGGACCTACTACCGTCTCATCATCTACCTAGCCTTTACCCAACTAGGTTGGGGTCGGCTTCCAGTCTAACCGGATGTCGCTGAATAGCAGTATTTTACATGGAGTGACTGCCTATCTGACGACCCAGTTAGAACTAGGTAATACGATAGCCCTTGATAAGACTGGTTGTCAGACTTTCGGCCCCTGGCTTATTTATCACACGTAAATATATAGGGTCTAACTATTCATACACGAAATATTTTCAGGTAATCATCTAACTGCTATAACAAAGCCATTTCAAGCGAGTTTTTTTTATCTGAGTAGGTATATTTTTTTATAAAAAATAAATAATTTTAAATTACTTGACCCACAAAATAAATACTGGCTCCTTATTTTTAAGCACATTACGCTAATTTACTACGTCGTATTTACCTACTGTCATTGTTAGAATATGGGAGAATAGGTTTTATGCAAAAAAGTCTCAAAAAATTTTGGAATTGTAATAATTTTGTAAAAAAATAAAACACTCAGATAATTTTTTTTTTTTCGTTGCTATGGCGACTTTAGAAGTTACTCTTAAAATATTTCGTGTATGTAAAGATAGACCTTATATAGTAGGTTAAAATCCACCGGTCACCATTTAATAAACCTCATGCATGAAATACAAAATGGCAGTTCAAATCATTGCTGTATGAAATTATGAATCGCTCAACCATAATGGACTAAAGAGCACATCGCTATTCTAATTGAAACTCACTAACCATGCAAGTGTCTCACTCTATTGAGTTCTACGACTACGAGCAAACATGATGAATTGTTGATAGATTTTTTTATGACAGGAATTCCAAGATCGACTGAGCGAATGAGTTGCCAGCGTTGTTGGTGCGAATAATTTTATTGGCTGATAATTCATGCGTTAATAACTAAACCAATTACAGTTAAATAAGATAAGTTAGTGGTAGGATCCCGAAACGGATAAAATGGTTTTAGTTCTGGAATTATTTATTTTGTATCTGGTGATTAATTACATTACATACCGAGTTTCCTCCGTGCCTCGGAAAGCACGTTAAGCCGTTGGTCCCGGCTGTCATTTGTAGATCTTAGACAGTCGTTAGGCAGTCAGTGACCCAAAAAGTCTGACAACCAGTCTTACCAAGGGGTATCGTATTACCCAGTACTAACTGGGTTGTGTAGGTCAGATAGGCAGTCGCTCCTTGTAAAATACTGGTATTCAGCTGCATCCGGTTAGACTGGAAGCCGACCCCAATATAGTTGGGAAAAGGCTAGGCAGATGATGATGATGGCGATTAATTAAATTATTACCGAAAAAGCTCTTTCAACCATAGATTTAAATCGTTAGATTCACCCTCTTTTCCTTCGCTCTTGACAAAACCAAATTAGCACCTGGAATTGTGTCCAATCACAAGTGTAGTCGTAGCTCACCTCACAATTAAACACAAGTCGCTGTACGCGACATAAATGATTGCGACATCTACTGATTTAAATCTTAGCTGTCACATGTATGTAAGAAAAGTATTAAGTCACTCACCTTATTCCAAGAATCATAGATATAGTTGATAAGATCATCATTCTGGTTGTTGTTAATGTTGTTGTTGTTATTATTGTTGTTGTTGTTTCCGGGGTGCGGCGGCGGCGCCTGCGCAGGGGGGCTGAGCCGCGCGGCATGCCCGTTGCCGTTGTGCCGCTTACTGCCCCCCATGTGTGGCAGGGACCGAGGCCCGCTGCTGACATAGCTTGACCTGAAATTGGATGTCCTATGATGGGTTTAATACGCCATACTGAACCCTCCTTTTAAAGCTACAGATTTGAAAATTACTATCGTATTCGAAGGCGCAAACTAAATTGAGCATGCTGCAGGATTTTGAACTTTCGGCGCTGAAATGAACGTTGCAAATTCAAAAACACGTTTAATGTCCTTCACGGCATTTCTATTTTTTCACCATCGATTTGTTATGGATAGAATGTAAGCTGGTGAACAATTGATTTGGTGTTTAATAAACTATCTAGAGGTGTAAACTATATGTCAACATCTGGCAGAGGCTCCTTTCCTTTCCACTCTCTCTCATTTTCAGTTTATTAAAATATCCCTCAGAGCAAATATTATTACATGTATTTAAAAAAATTCAGGAAACGAAAGAAAGTCCGTCTGGTCTATTTTTGTCAGGCCGTTACAGTTTTAAACATTTTATAGAATCATTCTCCAGCTCTCGGACTATTAGTAGGGTAATGTATTAATTTAAAATTAGAACTCGACACTCGGAACATCGTACGGCGCGTGATTCGAGGCGTAAAGCGGGCTATTAACAGTTATGTCGATGCAGAGTGTAAGGGCAAGTGATGCGGACAAATGAGGAAAATGGGTGTATTCCCATTGGCCCCACCACCTGTGGCCTGACTGGTGGGGCCGGCGGGAATTGATTAGAATGATTAAAAATTGTTCCCGTTGGCCCCACTGTATTTTTGAGTAATAAAATATTACTCAAAAATTGCATGGGATCGAGTAGTGTTAGTACAGTTGTGCTAGTTAAGGGCAGTAACCTGACCAACAGTACTAGGCTGACATGAATCCAAGAAGGTATTTATTACTAGAAGACCATACCTATACCCAGAATTATTAAAATGCATACCACCTTGAGCTCATGACAGCCTGGTACTTTTTGGGGAACATATTTGTCATATTATGTGCCTCACTGGCAACAAACGGAAACTTTTTTCCCCGTTTGTCGCCAGGGAAAATATACAAGACCGTGATCATATCATATCAGACCTGTCGTACTGTATGGATCGGAATGTCTATTAATTCCCACTGACATCATTAAGGTTTGTTTCATTCATTAATTTTTCTGATCTCAAGGTGGTGGAGCCAACGAAATGACGGTTTTGATTTTTCCCATTGGCCCTACCAGAGGGGCCATGACAGTGGGGTCAGCGGGATTACACCGGAAAATATTGTGAGAAACGTTTTTAATGAATGTGGAGGGCTATAAAGTTAGGCAGGCCACGCTTCAAACAAAAATCTTCCACCCCTTTACACATCTAGAAATTGAGTAGGAGAAGATCAAAGAAACAATGGAAGGCCTAAGTAAAAGATGATATGGCTAGAATGAGGACTTATAAGAGAAATATGAAAGAAGCAGATATGATACGCTGACTACAAAAAATTGGGAAAGAGGGTAGGAGAATGATGACGATGAATGGGAGTTAGTATAGCATACTCTCTGTTACTTGAAGTAACATGAAGCGCTATGATTGCTGTGAAAGCAGAACAGTAATGGGGAACTAGGCTTTTAACTGACTGGAGTATCAGTGTAGCTAGATATCATTTAAAAAGTCACTTTTCAAAAGTCTAAAAACCCTTGTGATTGAAAAATAGTTAAATTTTTGATTGACATGCAAATCAGAAACAGGAACTATGAAAACAGCCTGTATTTATAGGCATTGATAGCTTTTAAGACAATATCTATCTGTAACTTTATATTATATCTATTCAAGTTGTACAATAACATGCAGAATAGATCTTGTGGCTAAATCAATTGCTACCACACATATCAATTAATATTCAGTGTGGTTATGTTTCATTGCCACATTCAAGGTTACTGATATTTGCATTTAATCACCCTTGGGCATTGTGGTCTAAGTAGTAAAGTTTATAATTGAATACTTGGAGGACATTATGTGACACTGTATATGGTATGATCACTGTAAGTGCGCAGATCAGGGTGAGACTGATTGTCAGGAAAAAATGTACCAATATGTCAAACTTGGTATATTTGTTTAGTCATGTGTTTTTCCGCTCATGTTTTCAAATTCAGTTTTATGATATTGTATTGTCTATCAGGCTGGTGTCTGCAACTCCAGGTCTACAAACTGTATTTTGCATACGGGTAGAAAAATTTATAATTTAATCCATCCCAACTCCCCAAAAAAGGTCAAGAAAGAAAAGTATTATAAATGAGTGATTTCATATCAATATTTAAAAAATGTTCACTCAATGCAGCATGCAAGTGTACAAAACACTTGCATGCTGCATTGAGTGAACATTTTTTATAATATTTATACAGGCTTGTTATATGGCTATCAACACTATAAATATTTAGCTAGTTTAACAAAAGATATTTTCTTTGTTATAATATGTTTGAAAAAAGTAGTTCTTTCTTTCTGTATGTGGTCAGTGCCTAACCTGGTGTCAGAGTTTTTAAGCTGCCCATGGGGTAACTTAGCTTTACATGCCCTCAAGAAATATCTCTTATGCTAGTTTCCTTACAATGAAATTACAAGTAGTATTTTCAGCTGAATGCTTCAAAATTGAGTTAAACGAAGACTGCAAATGTGATTTTTATGCTTATGTTTCATCAATATTACAAACCAATCAGTATCATTAACATTGTTTTCATAACAAAATATTATCTAATCCAAGTATTTACAAACAATATTATGTTACAGTTCAATAGATCAGAGCTAATCATAACGCTGCAATAAATGTTTTATTGATAAATTGATAAAACATAAATTGTTAGATGTTACTGTGTATATTGCGGAAGAGATTAGGATTTTATCTGCTCTCAATGATATCTTTGTTCAAACCAAGGTTATTGTACTGATAGGTTAAAAAAAAATATAATTTATACAAATGAAACTAAGAACTCTTTACAGAATCTACATGATTAATGAAATGAATTTATGAGCAAACAATGCTTCAGTTAGGTAGGTAGTCTACGCATTGGTGACTTTGTATGTACATAACTGTTCAGAAACAGTGCGATAAGAAACGCGTGGCATGATAATAATATAAATAACACCCACACACGTTCGACACTTGTAAACATGCAACTGTGCCTAATAACAATGTATGAAATACTTATTACTATCACGAGTGCTCGCTTACCACTCACGATTACACCTCTACGCCACGATTTCGCACGCTATCTCTCCAACAAACAAAGCCAAATTAACTAAAACTGGGTTATCATCGCATGCACTCGAAATATTGATACAAATATACCTAAATGTTATTTCATCGCCTCCAAAACATCTCACGTTGTTTCCTATACACTATAAGCACTAGCTAAACGTGAAAGTAAGCACGATTGCAAGCGAAAGCAGATTCTTCTTACCTCATATTATTACGGTCCATGTTTCTAAACACTGTGCTCTCCTCTCCTTTCAGAATATCCTAACAATAATTACTAAGTACACTAGGCTATTCTTATCTTATACTTTAACACATTTCTAAACAAAGGATCGAGTAAAAAATCTGTAAATAATAATAAAATTCTAAAGATAAATAGACAGGACGCCACACAACACGACGACACACATCTGTCAAAAATAATAGCTATCAGCTGCACTTCCGTACGTTGAACTCGCTCTACGATTGGCTATTGGGTCTGCTATCCAAATTTTAGCCAATAGCAACGAAATGATCTGATAGCGCAAAATCATTAGATCCAATAAGGCGGGAAAAATATGAGATGTACAATGTATAGTTGACAAGTATGTACAATACGTTTAAAGCGAAATCGATTTTTCTTTGTCAAGAAATCTATTAGAATTAGATAAATATATTAGTAATAAATTACCCACTATTAAGTAGATAGCATACGGCCATATGGTTTTTTACCAAAATTAGCTAATGTTAACTTTATTTGCATTCTCCAGTATAATAACTTAACTTTCTAAAATGTAACATTTTTCAAATACTAAGCATTTTCACGAAACTTTCAGACCAATATTATTATAATACATAACAGATCAATATATTAAATCACAATGTAAGTATCAACAGTAAATAGTCGATTTTAAGATAATGTGCGGTGAGCATAGAGGAAAAATGGAACGAATAGCTGAATAAAATTTTCTACCACTTTTTGCGGGAGGCGTGGTAAACACATACAGCACACTACGGGACTTTGATAATTACACGCAGAGACATGCATCCTATTGCTACAAACGCAGACGAAGAAAAATCAACCACACAATAAAGAAATACACACACATAGACAAATTAACGTGTATTTATACTTTCATTCGTCATCCATGAATGAACAAAGTTATTATTTTATTTTCTTGTACTAACTTCCTAAGTGATCAGCGAAATTACGATGGGCAGTAATATCGATAATACCTATACCAATTATGTTTGAATAATTTTATTTTGATAATTAAAACGCCCTATAGCTGAGTCTGTGCCTTTTCTATAAAAATGGCACTTCAAGTGGCTTGTCGTAAACATATCCACGATACAGGAGAAATTCCTAATGTGAGGCAACGCAAAAAAAAAAGTAATACGAAACAGCATGGTTTTGTAGATTTGAAGTTACAGATCATATATTTGAATTTTGTGTTTTACGAAAGGAAACTGCACAATTAACCATTTTTGAGAGCACCTGTTTGCGACACAAAACGACACACAATAGCGACGATGGGCGAATGAACTAACGTTTATGGTTACGAGACGACGGGTCAGACGGGTAAGCCCAGCCATGCCGACTCTATTGCTTATTCTTCTATGGTGGTCAGTAGTGACGGGCGCCTTGAGTGATCCAAAGGGCAACACTATTGTAGAGATGGTCGCAATTAGAAAAACATCGATTTTGATATCGATTTAAAAGCATCGATGTATGTATGGTTAATATCAAAAGGAAAACATCTATGTCTGAAAACATCAATGTTTTAGCTAGATGGTAAAATTAAATATAAATTATCTAATTTATTAAAAAAATATCTAATTTATACAAGTGTACAGTTTGTTAGAATTTTTCCTTTTGTTCATACAGATGATTTCCCGCTAAACATCGATGTTCATCTACCATCGGTAGATGAATATTGATCCATCTTTATCTACACTACACTACACTATTGATCGCTTGCGTTTTGCTTGCTGATTGTTCAAATAAACTTTAGATAGGTAATTTTTTTAACAAACTTAAATTGTTACACAAATGATAACTTGAAACGATCTCATCACAAAATTGGTAAAGAAACGTCTTGCCAAGATGTCCAATAAAACGGGATTTGAAGAGTTGCGAAATAAATACAAGGTATATTTCTAACCTCGCATTTTATAATTTTATTTTACTTTAGATTCAATAGGTAAATTGATATAACTTAACAAAACAATCCATTATTACAGGATGTGCTGTCTAAAGCCTTTACTACTAACAATATCGACTTGCTCGATTCATTTACAAAAAATACGAATGAGAGCGACCGGAAAGCGGCGATGGACCAAGCGTTCAGGGACAAACTCTTGGAACTGCTAGTTGAAGACCCGGACACGTTAGAAAACTTCGTGTCTTTCTGCATAGATTCATGCAGACGGCATATGGTGACACCTACTATGCCGGTCGTGCTTCTTGGCGACATTTTCGATGCACTAACATTAAACAAATGTGAAAAAATGTTCTCTTACGTGGAAAACGGCGTCAGTATTTGGAAAGAAGAGTTATTCTTCGTAGCTTGTAAGAACAATTTGCTCAGAATGTGTAATGATCTACTGAGGAGGCTGTCCAGGTCCCAGAATACAGTTTTCTGTGGTAGAATCTTGCTGTTCCTTGCAAAGTTCTTCCCATTTTCTGAAAGGTCTGGTCTGAATATTGTCTCTGAATTTAATTTGGAGAATGTAACAGAGTTTGGCAGTGATAGCTCAAGTACACTGAAAGATTCACTGGATGAAGAAATGGTGGTTGACAGTGATGAGAAAGGGAAATTGAATATAGATTATAACTTGTACTGCAGATTCTGGAGTCTGCAAGATTTTTTCAGGAACCCAAATAATTGCTATAATAAATTACAGTGGAAGACTTTTGTTGTTGTAAGTATTTTGTCTTTTATTCCAGTTCTCTCCATAAATTTGTACTAATATTATAAAGAGCTAAAGTTTAATAAGATCTGATTCTGAAAGTTCTTTCATTATTGGAAATCTACATTATACCTGAGTGTCTTAAACTATATTTAAACCTTACTATGAGATAATTTCTCACCATAATGCTAGCAAAGACATAAATTAGTTAAAAAATAAAGCCACTTTTCATCACATTCTGTGACCTTGATGTTCATAAACTACTGTGCTCTTCACCATCATCATAGGGAACTAATTCTGGAATGTTTATCTGTGTAATACATAAAATTTTCAACTTCATGTAAGAAAGAATTCTCAATATTTAGTTATTCACTGTGTTTAGTTGTAAAAACTGTGAGAAGCAAGGGTGGAACCTTAATTCTATATGCTCAAGCCGTATAACTATGTGCCCACATATACAACAGTAGGTCCATGAAGAAGATTTTGAATAAAATTCCTTACATCAAAATGTTACATTACAGCATTCAGGCAGTGTCCTATCGGCATTCTCTTCCTACAAACTAGAAACAATAGAACTACAGAAATCTAAGCTAAACTTACTGAAACCGGTCAAAACACTGGCAACTGATATCGAGATGAAAGACTCGGAAAGCAGTGAACCACACTACTTCGCAAAGTTCCTGACCAATCAGAAACTGTTAGAGCTTCAACTGTCTGACTCTAACTTTAGAAGATGTGTTCTCGTACAGTTCCTGATATTGTTCCAGTATTTGACTTCTACAGTGAAGTTTAAAATGTATGTACCTATGATGTTCAATTTACTTTTTTATTTTACATAATTCTTCATTCCATACAGGGTGGAATGGATAGCAAAGCTGAAATGGTTACCATGTATTCAGTACATCATTCTAAATCGCCCTAAATAAAAATAATTCGTGGGTTATTAAAAAAAACAGCTGTTTCCTACAAAATTGTAATGCCTACATGTTCAAAATGTAGAACAGGCTGTTTTTTTTAATATAGCTATAACTCTAATTCTTGGGGGACTACAGGACTGATGTTAATGTTCTCACCAATAAAAATAATTTTCAATTGCTTTTAGGGAACTTGAGCTGAAATCTGACCAAGTAGATTGGGTGAAGGAAACCACAACTCTTGTGTACAAGTTGCTGGGTGAAACTCCACCGCATGGCAAGCAGTTTGCGGAGTGCGTGAAACATATTCTTAAGAGAGAGGAACACTGGAATAGCTGGAAAAATGAAGGGTGTCATGGTAATATTATACTAGTTATTTATTTAATCACTGTTTTTGGTAAACAAAATGTTACTTAACGTAATGCTATATTGTAGGACAAATCAGGATTTCCATTGAGGTCAGTAGTGTTAGGTCTTTGTGTACAGATCTCCCAGGTATAGTATATTCTTCGTCAATTGCTGTCTATCTTCAGAAAAACAAACATGAGTTGTTTGCATCTGATATAGTGCTGCTAAAACCAGCCATCCATTGTTGTAGTATGTGCCTATATTGCATTACCATAATTAGTGACAAATTTATACAGGCTGAACTCTGTGCAATTCCAAAAAACTTAAAGTAACAGGTGCCGATCTGGGTGTGGAATAGCTAAACCGACAGAGAAAACTACATACATAACGTGGGATTACAAAATATAGAAGCTTTGGGTCTGTGAAGTGACATTCGTGCTTATTCGGAAACACGAATTTTCCTTGAATAGAGAAGACTGGAATAATGGAAGTCCTTGAATGGCCTTGAAATAATACCTTTTAAATAGTATCTTGACTTGTCTCGCGAGGTTGTCTTCATGTGGAATGTGGACTCAGCGATCCTTGTGCCGATAGTCATGTCAGCTAATGGCTTAATTACCAAAAGCCTCTACCAATACCTGTGAAGGCTCTTGTTAGGCAGCTGGATCAAGTGCTTGATTCAGAAAGGAGTACTTCTGGACACGGCTCGTATTGCTAGGTGGTTCCTGTCTCTGGACTTGTAGCTTGCATCTTATTCCCGATACCAGAGGTCTACTTTTTATATATATTTTTTTTTTTTTTAAATAAAAAGCGAATAATAATACTTTATATGGTTTAACTCTATGTTTGTTATGTATGTAGTTGTGTTATGAATTACTTTTTTACAGAATTCCAGAAGCCAAAACCCCCAGTGCAGGTAGACTCAACAGATGAAGTGAAGAGGTCTCGAAAACGTCGCCGCCCAGTAGGAGACGTCATCAAAGAGTATGAAGGACAAAACAAATCCTATATGGGGAAGTAAGTACCAGACATAAAATGTTTTTCCAAATTAAATCTTAAAACTACCAAATAGATTACATTATCATTTGTAATATTGTTTTTCAGCAATGAGCTGACGAAATTGTGGAACTTGTGTCCTGACAATCTTGCAGCGTGTCGAACCAAAGAAAGAGACTTCATGCCTTCATTGGGTATGTTCTACATAAATGTCAATATATAGGTATTACAAAAATAAAAAAAAACGCGAAGTTGCAAGGGTTCGTCGTTGAAATTGTATGTTTTTCGTTCATTGCTTGAAGTAACAATTACTTGTTAAAAATAGTTCGTTTTTTCTGCTACAATAATAATGAAGTGGATTTTATATAACTTATGTATTTGTTTAGTAATAATCAATCTCCAGATGCATGTGTAGGTGTCGGAGTCCTGATTTGGAACCTCTAATTTGTAGATTCTATTTAATCCAGTAGACCACCAAAAATTTTTTTCATCTCACAAATATCCTATACTTTTATAATAATAGGATACATTTTCGTTATATGCCCTTTAGTTAAATTGTAAAATTAGCCATAACACCTGACATGTAAGAGGTCTCTAAACACGTTACTAATAATTGTTTTTTTTTTAAATTGCTGGCTGTCACTTTAGTTAGCTTTTTCATGTCACTTTGGGCTCCATTGAGTCGCTGTTACTGCTGACACGACAGTATTTCAATTTTGCTGGCCCTAAAAGTGTTCTGTGTTTGTCTATTGAAGTTTTTTTTTTTTTTAGCAGCCAGTCTGGCTTTGTGCCTAGTTGTTGGCACAAACTTGCCTTTATTACAAGCATGGGACTTTAGCCTTTAGCGTTTTGCAGTTGGCGGTATAGACCTCCGTGCCTAGGAAAGCTCATGTTAAAGCCGTTAGTCCGGCGTCTGAATTCTCTCTGAACGTTTTAGATTGTCCTCCCAACGGACAATGAGTGCGAAGGAAGAGAGAATGCACCCTTTTCTGCCCACACACTTGTATCATATAATATCTCACGCGCCGATGTCTAATCTCTATTGAGAATGGCCGGAAGCCTATTATTATTATTAGTTCCTACAGACGTAATGTTATACCGGGTGTAAACAGACCCTTCACATATCCGTCAACCAAGCATTCTGTACATCAAACTAAGTAACTTTACGCAAAAATTATTGCTGGGAATCGACTTTTTTTGGGGTGAAAAATCGCGTTTTACGGTAGGACTCGATGGAAAGCACTCACAGCATCGTGCTGATGAATGGATTGAATAGTACGAGGGTCGTGGAGGTGTTTTAAGTAAAAATCTTACGTTAAAAACATGTATTTAAAAAAAAACTTGGAACTTTGACCCCCAATATCTCTGTAACTAGAAGGTTCTCAGGTATGGTCTAGAACAAAAAAATGATCGCAGTGGCGGGGAGAACAAATGCCTTTCTTTTATGTTAAGGGTCTATTTACGCCCTTTATTATTTCTCGTTATCTTTCTTCAGAATCGTACATGGTGAGTCCTGGCCCGCAGCCGGTGCAGCCGGGCGCGGGCCGCACGTCGCACGGCGGCTGGGGCTGGCGCGCACTGCGCCTGCTGGCACGTCGCTCGCCGCACTTCTTCGTGCACACCAACAATCCCATAGGACGGCTACCTGATTATCTGACTGCTATGGTGAGTGATGCTGCATTTTTAAGATAAGATTGTGAAGCCTATAATGTTCCCACTGCGGGGACACAAGCTTCTTCTCTGAGAGAAAGTGGGCTGTAATCCACCACGCGGGCTAAGTGCGGGTTGATAGATGTCACATGTTTTCTATTTTTTTTTGGATTTTGAACGTTTCCTCCCGATTTATTTTTTACTTTACCGTTATGTGCAGTTAGACACTTTAATATGCTCTACTATGCGGCTCTTGAAAACAACAATAACGTTCTTATGATAATAGATGGCGCCACGTGTCTTTCGAATAATGGTTGAATTATTATACTAGAATTGATTGTCAAATTATAAATTAACGAAGCGAGGCCGCGGGCAAAAACTAGTGTTAAATAAATAATAATGTTACAGCGCGCCTTTATGTAACAATCATAAGAACTGATAAAAAAAACAAACAAACAACATCATCAAACAAAACATCAAATCAAAAATCAAAAAAAAAAAACAAAAAAAAAAAATCAAAACAAACAAACAATCAATCATCATTTGTCTTCATCTGTGACAAATAATAAATCAATTTTCTATTTTAAATTTGTGCATATTCTTTTTTTTAAACCTCACTACATGAAACCAGAATTAAACAAAGAGTCATAATTTTAGCCTTTATCCCAATTCATTTGGGGTCGGTGCAGCATGTCTTCTTCCATACTTCTCTATTACTCATCATCTCAGCAGTCACCTCCTTTCTAGCCATATCATTCTTCACACAGTCCATCCATCGTTTCTTTGGTCTTCCTCTACTCTTATAGCCATCTACATTCATATTCAAAACTTTCCTCACAACATGTTCCTCATTCCTCAGCATCACATGTCCATACCACGACAACCGATTACCACACAACTTTCCAGTCACCGGCGCCACCTTCAAACTTCCTCATAATGAGTACATAAGCACTCATTCCCTATTTTACCCATTCGCGTTACACCTCACATCCCCCTTATCATTCTCATCTCAGCCACATGCAAATGCCTTTCATTCATCCCTTTTGCGGCCCAACATTCTGATTCTCTTAAACAAAGAGTAGTAAGCAAAAATAAACTTAATTAACATATATCTAATCTCCTTGCAGGTGGATCGAGTGACTCGTGAAGTAGCCGCCAACGCAGCTACCAGTGCCAACGGAGAGTCCTCAAAGAACCACATTGACAAAGCTAGCAAACAGGTAAGAATAATGGTCGATAGTCTGAGTCTATGACGCTTAGGTTTTCTTTTGCTGAAGAGTTTTTCTAGCACTGGCGAAACATTCACATAAAACCAGGAACTGAAAATGAAAAGGTGAATAATAATAACCGGTTCACGCACAGAGTTCAATTTTGTACAAAAAAAATTAAAAAGGAACTGTTTTTGATATGGAAAGAAATTAAATCGAAAAACTGTGAGCAGGGTGCGATGGTCTAATTGGTTAAGACGTCCGGTGTACAGAATCGGAAGGTCGCAGGTTCAAACCCTGCTCGCACTCGAATTTTTTTTTCCATATCAAAAACAGTTGTAGTTCCCTACGCAGGGTTTGCATATAAAAATATTTAAAATATGCAAGGAAGTTACGGAGTTAGCCCAGCCCCGGCAGTCTCGACATAGATAGCGACAAAAATCGGTCGTTAAGTCATAACGATGTCAAATTTCTTTAATAGATTTTCAACTTTATTTCGAAAAAGGTTAAGGTTGAAAATCTATCAAAGAAATTTGACATCGTTATGACTTAACGACCGATTTTTGTCGCTATGTATGTCGAGACTGCCGGGGCAGGGCTTTGTCTCTTTCGTATTCATTCTGATTAATCAGTCTCTCTCTATCTCTAAGGTGAAATCTTTATCTATATCAGAAATCATTATTGTATGGGAATGTTTCGCAAGTGCGAACGCACATTAAGGAAAATCGTAAAAGAAATTAAGTTTATTCCCGTCACCTCAGTTTCATCATTAATACCTATAATTATCGTGTTTTTTTAACGGAAAATAATGACATAAAGGGTGTAACAAGATCGTTAACGATCCCGAAAGGCACATGTTCTTCTCGTCATTGCAATATTTTTTTTGTTCTAGACCATACATGGTATATACACATACCTTCTAGTTACGGAGATATTGGGGGTCAAAGTTCCAACTTTTTCACAATTTTTTTTAAATAAGTACTTGTTTTTAATGTAAGATTTTTACTTTAACACCTCGATGGCCTCCGTACTATTCAATCCACCCATCAGCACAATAATTTGAGTGCGTTACATTGAGTCCTACCGTAAAACGTGATTTTTCACCCCAAAAAAAATCATTTCCCAGCAATAATTTTTGCGTAAATTTACTTAGTTAGATGTACAAAATGCTTGGTTGACGGCGTCGTGAAAGGTCCGTTTACACCCTGTATTAAAAGACTGACATCCTGCTTATTTAATTTAATTTTGTTGGGCACTTTTTAAGGCTTTGCTTAATACACCAGTGAAAAGAAAATTTCAATAACTTATTTCTTCTGGTGGCATTTGATATTTTAATTTCTTACAGGCCACAGATACCTGGAATACTGTAATGTACCTATATTATGATTACTTTTACTGTTTTTATTGTTTATGTTTTAATGTGTTGTTATTAGAAAGAGTCTCGGTCCAGATGGTTGTGCGTTTTACTACCTGCCCAAGATAATAAATTCACACCTTTTCGCACGGGGATAAGCTGAAACTACACAATGCCACCTGCTACGATCCTTACATACCGGTAAAACGGGGTAAATAGGACCGCAGGGGTGAATAGAGACAAATTTTGAAAGGGATTTTAACGTTGAATTAATTTGATTATGTTATCAAAAAGTAGGTACTCTGTTTTATTTACTTAGTTATACTTAATTATTTAGAGGCCTTGCTAGCAACATAACATATTAATTCAACGTTAAAATCACTTTCAAAATTTGTCTCTATTCACCCCTGCGGTCCTATTCACCCCGTTTTACGGTACTGCTTTCGCGCTTGCAGCGCGTAAACGCACGTCAACAGCGCGTAGCAACACGCCGTTTCATTTAATATTTTATGGACCCTTAATCCCACGCTATCACAGTCGAACTGTCATTTGTGTCCACAGAAAGACAACTTCGAATAATATTTGATAATTCTGGGGTAACTAAATTACCCTAAACATACGCTCGACCATCTGAACTAGAGTTAAATGTGTTAACATGGACGATGCGTATAACAAACTTATAAAACTATCAATATTTTAGGAAAACGCCGAAGAAGATATTACTGAGGAACAGATGGAAGCAGACCTCATAAAGGAAGGGGATGCCAATGATATTGAACAGGTAACAGAGATTTTAATACAAACGTACACACGACGGCCAATCAAGCTATAAAAACCATTTATACGGATCTCTCATTGTATAGGAAATCTATACAAAGCGAGGCCAAGTTATACTGGAATTGTACAGCTTCATGTGCCGCCGTGTGTACATAAACTCACGCTTATTTCCTACTGAAATAGGCAATAACTACAGAACGCGTCCAAGCTTTAATACTAACTGGTTGCACTGATTCTATTCGTGGCTAAATTCATTGGATTAGATTATTGTTTTTGATTGGTCGTCGCTTCCCTATTCCCATCCCTCTACCGCACGTGCCCATCGCATTCGTACGAGCGAGAAGGAATGAGCGACGCGGGCGCAGCCTGTCGTGTGCCTCGCGAATCAAACTAAAAACTAGTGAAAATTGCTGTGTTTTCGTCGTTTCCGCGGTGCCCAACGCTCAAGAAGAGTGTGACGAGGATATTAAGGTCTTCTGCACCCTAACTTCAGACGTACTGCTATTTTTTCTGGTATTCCTAGCAGTAGGGCCTCGTTCATCTTTTTCGCAACAGCCAATTTTCAAAATCGTTTGCATTATTTTGCTTATCCGCGTAACCACTAACTCTCTCTCTTCTCTCTTCAACCTTTGGCCGCCCAATGCTAGGTGTAGATCTCTTCCAAATCTCTCCGCTTTTACCGGTTTTATGTCATGGCTATCCAGTTTATTCCGGCCACTTTAATGACATCGTCCACCTAGCCGGTTGTCTTCCCACATTCCTCCGTCCAGACCGTGGACCCCACTCCAACACTTTCTTCCCCCATCTTCCATCCAGTGTACGGCATACGCTCACTTCCACTTTTTTATATGAGAGCGAATCAAATCGGGACATGGCACTTGAAAAGCTGATCTCAAACGCAAGTCTTATTTAGTTAGTAGAACGTTAGCTGTTAACACGTTCTTCAGAATTTGTGCTCTCAGTCGCCATTTTCAGCTTTGATTTGCACAGCAAAATCAACCGCATATTAGTAGTGACAAAATTAAACTGACGGCACCTTTAAGTCGAAGCAGTAAAAGGTAGTTTTCGTAGTGCAACCTACCCCTGATGTGCGATTGAACAGCATGTTGCTAATACCCGCTTCATAGTTGTTCTTAACTAGTCATTTGCGTTGCAGTACTGATTTTGCAATACGGCATTTAACTAAACTGAAAACAGTAATTTCTATCACTTAAAGCTTAATTGCTTATCACTCTCTAAAACTCATTGTTTCGCTTTCCATCCATCACCCTTAAAAGGTCGTAATTTTTCATTTTCATAACTAATTCGGCACCGTTCACACTGTCGATGTTCAGTTTGCCGATTGTCGTTTCTTGGACGACATAATCGCGCCTTGTTCATAGATTTTACACTCATTATGGGCCAAAATCCCGTGACAGCCAGACTCACGTCATTTTATAAAAGCCGAAACTTCTGCGGAATTACTTTATTACAAGTAGGAAATATTGGCTAGTATGAAAAGTCGATCGTGTTGTGGATTTGGCAGGTATTAGATAACTAAGGTGCACTGAACAGCTGCCAAGTTACGTCATACTGGAAAATGTGTTTTTTTGATATTACATAAGTTATACCACTGCCAGACACTTTGTGTGTCCCACACACAAAGTGTCTGGCGACCCACTGTCGACACCTTTAAAGTATGCTAAATTGTTATTGAACTTACGTTATCCTTGCTAATAATATAAATGCGAAAGTAAGTTTGTTTGTTACCTTTTTACGCCCAAACCACTGAACCGATCATCCTGAAATTTTGCATATACGTTGTTAGGTGTACAGAAATGGACATAAGGTACCTTTCATTCCGAAAAAAATCCTGTTCCCGAGGAAAACAACAATAACGTTCTTATGATAATAGTTGGCGCCACGTGTCTTTCGAATTCACAATTAATGAATTATATTACTTCAAGCAGAGTACAACCCGAATTGACTGTTAAATTCTAAATTAACGCGAGTGAAGCCGCGGGCAAAAGCTAGTTTTTTTTTAAATAAAATTACTATTTTTTAATAAAATGGCGGAAGTTGGGTAGGCCATGCGTCATAAAAAAATCTTCCAGTCCCTTTTTGGCCTTACTATATTCAGTTGAATAGCTCAATTTAAATATACAAACTGCGATATTTAAAACAGCTATCTATACTAATATTATAAACCTGAAGAGTTTGTTTGGTTGTTTGAACGCGCTAATCTCAGGAACTGCTGGTTCGAAATAAAAAATCTTTTAGTGTTGGATAGCCCATTTATCGAGGAAGGCTATAGGCTATATAACATCACGCTACGACCAATAGGAGCGGAGCATCAATGAAAAATGACGATCTCTTATGTGACGCAGACGAAGTTGCGCGGGTCAGCTAGTCGTTAATATTTTGACACAGTAGGAACGGTCGGTGGCTTTCATAATTCATTTGCTTCTTACACTCCAAAGTTTTCACTAGCAAGCATTTCAGCCCGGCACTGGAATTCGGCGAAAAATAGCGTATATACGTCCTGTTATCAGAAGATCAGCTATCAATAAGGTCAGTGTATACCCTTGCTCGTTCATAGCATTACTCACACCATCCAACTTTACAGTGGCGAAGGTTCCATACAACTCGATTCCTACCGGATTCCCTTTGAAAAATGACACAGTCAGCATTCTATAGACAATAAAGAAATGTACTCTGCTTACCTCTTACAGAAATTGACTCTTCGCTACTGATTACTTTATGTACTTATTTGCAATATCTACCGACAGATGTACCACCGCGCTCACTGCGAGTCGACCAGTTTTCAACCTTATAACTAAGGGCATAAGAGTGCAAAGTGGTCGACCGTCAGTGACGGCTTTATGAGATACTTTTGGCAAGGAATACTTTTTCGATATTGGTTTATTATGCAAATTAGGGACTCCAGAGAATTATCTAACGGCCAGTAGCAGGACGTATTATCTTAATACATAAAAATCACTTATTTTGTACATTTCAATGAAATTTTGCGAATGAGTGGTTGGTTACAACTTGCTTGGAATCGATAGGTGGCGCCGTGCGAGGCGGGGGCGGGTCGCTAGTAATCTTATACGGTTTTGCGTTATTAGTCGATATTCACGTCCAAACTACAAATTAAATCCAATGGCTGAAATGAAGTTTAACCGGATGTAGCTGAATACCAGTATTTTACACGGAGCGACTGCTTATCTGACCTCCACAACCCAGTCATTGAAGGGTTTTGACCATAAAATAAACTAGATTTACTTTGATTAACGGGGATTTAATTAAATAGCAAACAGAAAACAATCGTGTGCGTCTTACAACGATGGCGGCTAATCAGAGAGAGAGCGATTATATAGATTTTTTGACGTTGACATTCGTTTTATCTGTCACTGTCATGTCGTGTGACTTTACACTACAATCGACTATGAATACCACAGATGATAAAAGGTTTATTTATTATCTTCAACAGTCATTGGGTAATACGATACCCCTTGGTAAAACTGGTTGTCAGACTTTGGAAAACACAATCCCATCAATATTCTTATCTATATATTTTTACAGGTGCCAGATTCCACCCACGCTTCGGAGGAAGACTACGACAAAACAGCACGTTCTCGAGTCACAATGATTTCAGCCTCCCAACTTGAAGCCTTGTCCACCAAACTCACAGATTGGAAAAAACTAGCCGCCAAAGTAGGCTTTAAACCTGACGAAATAATATACTTCGAGACAGAAAACGCTACAGAGCCAGCCAGAGCTAAGCATATGCTTCAACTGTGGTTCGATGATGACGAAGATGCGTCGGTGGAAAACCTCCTGTATATCATGGAAGGGTTAAAGATGGCGGATGCGTGTGAAGTACTGAAAAACGCTAAATGACATTCGAGAAAACGTAGCCGTAAGAAGAAGATATTACAGTTTTTCTTATAGATTTATTTGTTTGTTTTATTTTGCTAAATATACCTATAACTTACCTCGAAACCGCCATGTTATACTGATGATGACATGTGTGTAACTTACCTTATCTCCTGAGTTGAACAACCTAAGTTTACTGAGGATGGACAGCAACTGCATATTTTTTTATTCAGAATTAGCTGTGGCCCGCGACTTTCTTTGAAATTATTATATACTTACTTCCCAATTTAAATTGGATTTTGTTAACAATTTTAAGGGTTTTAAATTATTTGCACGGTCCCCTTTTATTTTTCTAAAATAAAAGTAGTCTAAGTTACTCAGCATAACATAAAATCAGCAGAAATTATCAGCTACTCATACATTTGGGTCGAGTAGGTATTGAAATTTAGGATGGGACAGCTGATAATTTTTTCGCATTTACGATATTGGACCCAAGGAGGAAGTGTTTCAGTTTGATGGTCTGCAGCATATCCCTTCATATGACTAATACCCTTTCTGTTACACCCTGTATAGACCCTGCTGTTAAAAGGAAGGTCAGGTGCGTAGAACCTACTAGTACTCTACCTGCGCACGTGTGAGATCAAATGTATTAACATGGACGAAGGAAAAGGAGTATGAGGGTCGTTGCAGACTGCGTTCAATAGTTTCTACCCACCCAATCGGAAAAGCCAAAAGTCACGCCAAGTTTACGATACTTAAATTCTAGGACATTAAAATTTGTAAGATCAGTATTGTGCCTGGTGGTGCCACGTCCTTGGCTACCTACATAGAATCGATCTTAAAAGTAGAGTTTCGCTTCAGCTCGTTAGAAAAATATTCCAGAGTTTTTTAATCGATAAAAGACCAGCATAAACGTCTTGTCTTCGCTTGGTTGATTGGATCTATCCTCAATACCGGTAAAACGGGGTGAATAGAGACAAATTTTGAAAGGGATTTTAACGTTGAATTAATTTGATTACGTTATCAAAAAGTAGGTACTCTGTTTTATTTACTTAGTTATACTTAATTATTTAGAGACCTTGTTAGCAACACAACATATTAATTCAACGTTAAAATCCCTTTCAAAATTTGTCTCTATTCACCCCTGCGGTCCTATTCACCCCGTTTTACGGTAGGGCAGTAAGTACGTGTCTCAGTAACTGAACACAACTGTTTGTTCTTTCGATAAGTATCAGTGTGATAGCACTAGATCAGATTTCTGAGTTAAATACCTTCCTCGATACCTATAATACCTAGGTTCTGTTACAGAGGTACCTACCTGGAAATATGGATTCCGCTATAAAAAAAAAACCAAATTCATTCAAAGCATATATGATTTATGAAGGTATGGTCATAAGTAGGTATATTAAAATGCTACTCTATTATATTCTGGGAGAAAAATATTGCCAACCACAAATATTTTCCTAAGGTAAGGCGTCCAGCAATGATTTATAAAATCATTCAACAATGTCGGCCGCTCCGAAATTATAACTTGCACGCATTTCCTCATCCCGACTGACTCACGATGTGCCCAAAACAGAACTTATTACTTACAAAACTGCCCATTCCTCTCAGTTGGACCAAAATAGACCTTAGCGTAGGTAAACAAGGCTGATTTAAACTACTTGTGTAAGTTTGCAACACTCCAGCGTTTCCAATGTATTTTGAGCTATCGCGTCTCCCTCTTTTCCTCGATTTTGAGAAGAAAACGAAGAAGTCACCATGTAGGTGGGGGGCCAACGTTTTCTAGCCAAGTTTTACCGCCGCTGCGGTGTTTACAGAATCGCGGAATAGTCGTTGCACCGAAATTAGTTCGAAACGAATGCGTCAATGGGCAGTCGGGACGCGGCTGGTGTTGCGCGCGCGGTCGATCCTAAAATATTTATATTTTTATGATTCGATACGCGACTAGAGAATTTTATATTAAAAATATAACGGGGTAGAGTTTGGCGCTGCTGTGACGTGCGTTTGCGCAAGGGTGGCGCGTCCGCTTTGCTGTGAAAAGGATAAATTGTGATTTGTTCGTATACCTACACTGTAAGTAGTCATTGTTGTGGTATTTGTGTGCTTTGTTACATGGATCTTCAATCAAAGGAATTCGGATTAATTTTGAAGAAACCTTCAGATCTAGATGGCCTTGTATGTTAAAAAAGTACCTATTGTATGATCTATCAGTCCTAAATGCATAGTTTTTGTAAAGTTTCGATCTACCTATCTACAAAACAAAGTATATCTACGAAATTATTGGCTGCAATATTTCGGTTCTAAAGCTGCTCTCTCACCAATTTTTTTCAGTTGCAACATTTTGGTCGAAAGTCTGAAAAATCCTATAAATCATACTAGCAGCAATAATTCTACTGAAATAAAGCTCTGAAACGGTTATTTTTGTCCGTTTCAGCACTTTGAATAGGCATGCAGGGCCGTAAACTTTTATGACTATGTGATCTCACTAAATACCAAATGTATCTTTTACAGATTTTTTTATATTTACGATCATTTTCATAACCTCATGCATGGTTGTCTTGGCCAGTGTTTTAGAATTTTAATTATGATGCCAAAGATAATTTTCTTTCATCTTTCTTTTAAACGCAAAGGAAAGAAAATGGGCAGACTCGTGTAAAAGCTTTATGGTTTCATAAAGTTTTATTGTTACGTTTTTATAGTATTTTACTGGGACACATGGTCTTTGAAGGGAATTGTACGATTAATTACACGAAAACGCAACATTTGTAGTCAAATGTTTCGTTTTTGCCATTCGACTAATCCAAAAAGGCGGCGGTCCCATAATATATTATTTAAGATGGTCTACTGCTGCTTTAACTTTTCCAAAGTGCACTTTTGATAACCGTACCTAAAGTGACCGTTTTGAGAATTCAGAAGACACCAGAGAATGACTTCGCACTTTCGGAGAATTCCCAACCACGTATTTCCCCCATTGATAATGTGCCTTAAATTGTGAAACCCCGTCCGTAGAAAATTAATTTATGTTTGAATCACGACTATGACATAAACATTGACAGACAATCAATACTACAACAACTGATAACTATATGAACATACCTAAGTATTTACCTACACCTCTATAGGAGATATTACTACTTATAGGGTAATGTGTTACCCTACCTATTAAGTACATAGGTAATATGAATTATTGCGGTAAGGATGTGTCATTCACCAATCGCAATAAACCCATAATTAATTTATTGGGGAGTTGAGAGTACTTAATTACATATACGTACTGTTTATATTTTGTTGAAGATAGGCAGGTAGGTACCTACCTGTAGTCTTACCTAACAATAACTATAGGTACACTCTTCTTTACATAGTATAAAACAAAGTCGCTCACGCTGTCTGAACGCTTAAATCTTTTAAACTACGCAACGGATTGTTATACAGTTTTCAGCAATAGATAGAGTGATTCAAGAGGAAGGTTTATATGTAATTCTATAAAAATTATCTACATTGCACCCGTTACTAAAGAGAAAATTTAGGTACTTCTACTTCAAAAAGTTTCTAAAGCTGCCCCATCCGTTTGCCAAATACACGTAGGATTATAATACCTATTGGTAAAGTACCTAACTAGGTAAACAGCAAAAACAAACTATTTAAAGCTTGAGGAAAACCACAGAAATCTTTATGATAAGGAAATTGACCTCAGGAAAATTAACAAACCTTTTAAACAAGACACATGAATTGAACCGGAAAACTGTCAACCTAAGAGGTTACAGCTCATCAACCCCGCTCACTGAACCGTCTTTGCATCTTGCATCTCTCCGAAACAAAGGTCTGTTAACAAACATTAGAGGAGAGGTGGCTGAGTTTTGACAGCAACCCAGGCAGGTGCGACACTTTGTTTAAATTATTTCACCACCACTGCGCTCAACACGGTGGGAAAACATCGTGAGGAAACCGGCATGTCCTAGAACCAAAAATTCGAAGACATTGTGACATCTCATCACCATCCAAGGTTGGTGGATTATAGCTCATTCCCTCTGATCCCTATGTCCCGGTAGTGCGTACAATATTGGCTGATTATAATTATGTAGCGAACATGAAACAAAGAAAATAATTACCTATGTTTTCATAGGTCCGGACCGGTTTTTTAAAAGGAAACGGTGCCTCCCATGTGTGGATGGTTACCACCGGGGTGGTTTTAGTGCGGTAGAAATCCCACAGTGCGACCGGTCTTATCCCCAAAGACCGGTCGCCTTTTGAAGGCCCGTCAACAAAAAAAAAAACATAATAACAAACCGTTAGGCATCATACCTAATATTTGATGTCCACTTTTAACCAGATTACGTTATTTACGTTCCTCGAAGTTCTGTTAACATACCAGGACATCAAAGAGCGAGAGAAGCATATCGGTATTCTAACAACTGCACTAGTGTTGCAAAATTGTAAAAGAGATATAGGCCGGCCAAATGGACCGCGAAATTTGGACATTTGCAACAATTGAGTCACTGTTTCTCGAAGTTTGCAGCCTACCTAAATTCTGGGAACAGGAATCTGGGCTTAGATGATGGAAGACAGACTTGCAAAATAAATTAATTATCTTCCTGCATGTAATTTGCAAAGGCCTGGCACCCAAAGTGGAATTTGGCCCACGTCATCATCATCACACACCTAACCATCGTTGCCAGACATCTTATTGAATGGCTTCTTAATCCTGAGGAACACATTAGAAAGATCTGTTGTTGATAGATGATTTTGATCTATAGGTACACTTTACATTGATAGCTTTAGGTAGGTACCTACTGTTATTTGTAGAGACTGCCCACCACTATGCTCACATGTCAGCGTCCTCCCACGGATACCAGGAGATTGTGCTCGATACACCGATCAATATGTATCTAAAACACACATGGCTAACACTCTACATAATGCTATATTAATCCAACGTTTCCATTATTTATTTTACCCACATTCCTTCTTTAAAATGGTTCTGCTCAGCCCCATAAACCAACGAAAGCAAACCAAGAGCCGACCAGACGCGAAAAAACTAAATAAACACTGAATACGCGTTTCATCGCATACTAAAAGTGCTGGATATAAGCTATAAAGAGTATTAAAACTAGGGCATATAGGCTATACCGTGGAGAAAAACTACTGATACATATTTCTTTAGATACATATACAAACATCCGTCAATGCCGCGCTTGCAGACTGAATTTTAGCAGCCCATTTTTCAGGCGGTTTTCTCGGCGTATATTTTAGTATGTGGGGCGCCACGGGCGAGGCCGTAAACATCGCAGTACTATGCTGCTACTTTTGTGCATAAATTGGAGAACAACTTTAGTTTGGTTTACGTTGCGACGAGTGTGCTCTGACTGCGAATAGCGCACTCCATCAGTTCTCGTGTATGTTAGAGGCGATTGAATTATGTATATTGTGCGCATTTATCTATCGGCCTGCCATGTCTACAGGAATTCTCCTCTCAAACTTTCAATATTTTAGCATATTTAGATTAATATATCTAAGTAATCGATATTCTTATTTAAGTAATAAATTATGACCGCCAACTGACTTATCAAGATTTGTATCTAATTCAAATCTGCCCCTTTTGGATTTACCCTAGTACGTGTATGACCAGATGTATGAACGTGGACGAGGCGAATGAAGTTAAGGATCGTAGCAGGTGGCGTTCTGTAGTTATTAGGTCCAATAGAAGGCGTGCAACAATCCTGCCATTGACAGCCTCGTTCTACTCACTGGTGAGTATAGGGCTCCTCTCTTTTGTCTCATTCTTCCCTGGTCTGCAAAAATAGATTTTATTTCCCTAGTCAGTCGTAAACAAGAGCTACCCATGTGTTTAGAACCATTCATCTTCTTATGTCACCGTCTGCGTCTATTTGCAAGTGTCAGGGGTAATAATAAGCTGTCCGTTTACGTCAGCTAAACATTGGACACATTGGACACTTTGGAGCGTGTTTAGACAATATTTTCTTATTATCTAGCATTAAATGTGTGTAAATGGTTGGTAAGTCCAATACAACTCCAAACGATTGCGTCAAAAACTGGACAAAACATCGGCAAGGCCGCACCAAATTTGATTGACACTCTTTAACGTTAAATTAGTATTAGTTCTTTTGACATCATTCTAAAGACAAACATCATTAAAAAAATGTACTTTCAGACACATTTCAAAATACAAATGACCAATCCGTGGGTGGCCGACTTGAAAATAAACTCGGTAACAATGGATTTATAAAAACAACTAATTAACGTTTTCCTGTGACAAAATGGTGAGGTAGGTACAAATGCCAGCACGTTAAGCTACTACAATCTGTCAAATTTCTTTAATAGATTTTCAACTTTATCGCTAAAGCATTAGGTTCAAGGTTGATTGGGAAAATTTGACGTTTCGGGTGGCTTGATGTGCTGCATGGCGTCTGTACCTACACGTGTTTCATTTTGCTTTTCTTCTTTGGAATGTGGAAGGTTAAGTCAAGCTTAGATGTAGGATTTCTACTGGTTAAAATTAAAAACTCTCATGACAAGTAACATTTTTACAAGCTTTTATTTAATTTGCAATGTTGTATGTTTGTTTAGGTGAAATATTGCAATTGAACTTTAAAACAGTTAACTTCAACCGATTGAGATGAAATTTTGCGTTTAGTTTGGGTGACAGTGCATGGTTAGCTAAGTGACGTCATTCTAAATCCAAAATGGCGCACTCCCAAACATGGCGGACTAGTTATTTTTTATGCACCCCCATGATATGAGTATCAATTTAAAGGATTTGCTGAGAAGAATACAAAAAAATGACGTCACTATTCATGTTTAAAAGCTTTTTTAAATGTTTTTTTTATTATAAGCTTGTTCTCTTCAAGTTAAGGCCCTTCCAAAAGTTTCGAGGCCAGCCACTGGACGTCTGGAGCTAGAGATTTTGTGGTGTTAAGTGGCTCTGGGATCTCTAGTGGAAATACGAAGCCAATCATTTTGGAAGTCTCAGTAATCTGCGGTAAGACCCATTTGCACTGCAATTCTTGTGTTATGCTTTTGGGTTTTTCAGCCAATCACATCCGTTTTTTTTTTCTTCTCTTTCTTTATCGTGAGGTTAGTGCCTAAACTGGTGTCAGAGTTTTTCCACCCAAGGGCCTCTGACTTGGGTTTACATGCCGTCGAGAAATATCTCTCAGGCATGCTGGTTTCCTCACGATGTGTTCCTTCACCGAAGCAAGTGATAATTTTACAATACGCAAATGCATCCGAAAAATCAGAGGTGCGTGTCTTGGGTCAACTCGAGATCTATTACTTGGCAGTCACACCACTAGACTATCACTGCGATTAAATTATCCGTCGTAATAACAATAATTGAACTATAATGCCGATAAATAGCGCTGCCAATGCCAAAATGTTGACATGCGGAATGTATCGGAGAATAATAAGGCTACCCCAAAAACCTTGCTACAATTGCAATGGCTACGAGTACCTAATAACAGTCGTAAGTTCTACGTGTATGATGAGCCCAATATATCTTGGCAGCTGCTAAAACTTCCGAATTATAAAAAATATAATTTGAATTCGACATACCGTTGACATGTGCCAAAGACAATCATACCTACATAGATAGACGGGACAAAGCGAACAAAATCGTAAATCTAGTAGCAATAACCGACTGGTTGCGTTCGGTAAAATTTTAACGAGTCCAACTTGACAATTATGTCTTCCATTCATCTTGTGGCTTCCTTACACTATATCCAACTTATCTATGCAGGCGGGAAAACACAGACCTAAAATAAATGTACCAAGTTTGACATTTTGATGCATTTTTTCTAGACAAGCAGCGCCACCTTGAACTGCACACTTAAAGTGGTCATACTGTACTGAGACACGGGATCACAGTTTTTCTATGACACTTCTTCTGATAGCCTCGTAAATGTTTTTGATTTTTTGCTTCAATAACGGATGGATCAACGTTACTTCTCATGAGTTTATTGGTGGCCAGTCATAAAGTAAATGCGTCCAAAAGGGACATATATACTGTACCGTCTTCAAAGTTACATTAGCTTTAAAGTTTTCGTCAGCCATGGTCTACCTGTGGGCCAAACACCAAAATCCGTTCGGAAATTAAGGTGTGCAAGTCGTGTCGACGGCCCAATCGTGTTCCACGTGCGCCTCAAAGAGATGACAGCAAAATTAAAGGGATCCGCAATGCCTGCCAGGGATGCGGGACTTTTCGAAAGAGACACCAGGGTCCTGGAACATAAAGGGCTAAGAAGACAAATGGAGGATTTTTACTTTAAACACCTCCACGACCCCCGTACTATTCAATCCATCCATCAGTACAATTTTTTGAGTGCATTACATTGGGTCCTACCGTAAAACGTGATATTTCACCCAAAAAAAAAGTCGTTTCCCACACACGTGAATAATATTAGTTTGCCTCAATATCGTGATAAAGCTTAAAAAGTAGAGGATTAGAGCACAATTTTTCACAAATGCTGGCAAAGCTGGACTAAATTGGACAAGGAAGGGCAAAGAATCAGTTGTCGTTGCAAAGCACAACTTGGAAAGAGCCTATTTCCAGCAGTGGATTGCGATAGTCTTATGATTGAGACCAAAAAGATGCTAGACTGTGGACCTACAGTCATCTATAATAATAATCATTGGACTCAGTAAAATACAGCAATTTGGTCTAAGAAAAAAGCTGCAAAGAAACTAAATGGACGCCTGGCTTCCAAACTAGGTAAGGAACCGTATCTTGGAAATCGGTTCACTTACATGAACACCATTAAATGGAGAAGAATCTATCATCATCATCATATCAAGCGTAAGACTTATAGTAGCTGAGCATAGGCCTCCCCCAGGGCGTCACCACATTGCCTGTGCTTCTCGCAACCAATATTGTAGTGATGGGTAAATAATTTGTTCCGAAAACAAAGTTCCTAGATTGTTTTCAGAAAGCACAGTTACCTACACGAAATGTTCTCGTGGATGAAGCGCTGTATCATGAAGTATGACGTCATAATAAACATTATAAATAGCTTTCCTCTAGAGATCTGTTGTCTAACATAAATCCTACGAAATTAACTGCTCGAATCTGTTACGTTAGTTATTTTAACTTTCTAATTTAAAATAACGCTTCCTTGCACGATTTATAACGGCGGGCGAGCATCCATTATCATTTTTATAATCCTAAAATGTGTTTTTCTGGCTTTAAATATTGTTTTTGTTTGGAACTGTTATTTGTGGCTTTGTAGTTTAGATTATTCATTTTGGAGTTACGGAAATTCAGAAGCATCGAATAAAAAATCTGAAAGAACAGTTGAATCATATCTGATATTTTACTACCCAAAGATTTGACACAAGAACAAATAAAAACTGGAGAACAACCGGAATAATCTGACATTTACTCTGTGATTTTGGTGGCCTAGTTATACCCGAGACAACAAAACAACTACCTACCCAATAAAAAGGCCATATAATAGCCGCACCAAATGATGATTGATATAGTTCTGCATAGGCAAGGCAATAACAAACAAGAAGAGCCAGTGGTAGTTTGAAGCTTACCCCACAGGACGAAGTGATAAAGTGTACAACTTACCTAATTATGAAACTCTAGAACAGACGTCCGTCGCCTTTAAGTCGAAAACTTTCCCGCATTCCGTATCAAGACTACTTGCATGGAATCTGTCCTCTGTTTCACAGCTTCTACAAGTTTTAAAATCGCAAACTTATGAATGTAAAACAGCGTAGAACATTCAGTTTACGAGCTTTGTGAAATATATTCTCAGAACTGAACACAAAAAGCATTTTCCATGAGTCAACATTCAACAGTAACTCTTGATAACACTCCGTTCTGCGGTCGGAGCGTTACGGTTGAGAGATGACAATTTATTTGACGCTAAAAAGAACGTTGTTGCATATTTCCACAATCTCCTGTCCACAGAAAACATATGAAGCGACATCAACCAGTTGATAGTCCATTAATGTCAAGACGGAAACGAAATAATAGTAAAAATATATACATTCAACGAGCGACTTAACAGAAATGTCGTTGAGTTGATCAAAAGACGGCCACATGAAAATTGGTGAATAAAATTTTAATTTTACTAAAGTGATTCATAGTTATAGTACTCGATGATAGTTTGGGACTTTTATATGCTGAATTTATGGCATTTAATTAGATTAAAACTTGGTCCGATAAAGACCTCGGCGACGGACTTGACTTATTCAAGAGATGGCCACTCACATTCTATGCTACATGCCGTGAATGAAAGCGAAAAAAAAACTATTATGAAGACAAACGAAGATCAACAAAACATTCTGTTTTGGAAATCGAGCTTTTGAATTTAAATCCGCAGTTCTACAACGAATGAATTCTCAAACACTGTTCAGTTTTACACCTCTCTTTACGAACTCTTTACAGTCCTCCTTCCACGTATTTCTAGCCGTAAACTTACTTTTATTTCTGCAGACTGTAAGTCAAATAACAATATATCTAATTCTCGAACAAATGTAAACATGCACCTTATTTAATTGCCTGTGTTTAACAAGCTGTTAACCCATTTGTTTATGCTACCACCGTAGTTTATAAATCGGTTAGAAATCTGTTGGTCTGCGAATTCTATTCCTCAATCATCGCGGGGAGGCATCAACGAAACTGTCTAAATTAGGAATGGTGATGCTTGGCAGATGGTCAAAAGGACTGAGATATAAACGGGCGTTTTAATATGGAAATATTTCAATTTCTTTCATAACAGGAATCCCTGTGCATTTAGTCAGTTACCTATAATGTTGGACACATTTTGTATGTGCTCTAAAATCAAATCAAATAAAATAATATTTATTTCTGTAAATTGGACTCTCAGGAGCAATATACTACCTGCCCCTATAGGCAACCAGATCTTTTCAACTTTAATCGAGAGGAGCGAAGAGTAGGTACCTTACCTCAACCTCAACACGTTGAACATCTTTCTTTACAAAAACTCTCCACGAAACCGTCTGTAAATCATGCAAATGTCTGTTCAGTATTATCCACACGTTATTAAACAGAAACACATTTTACAACCGCGTCGAATATCCCAAATACTCTGTCGACCAACCAAAAACGAGCGATGAAGTTATAACGCCCTGAAATACATACATTTTAGTATCGTGAGGAAAATTTTGGATTCATAACTGTAGCTTCAATATCTATAAGAGCTGTATTGCAATCACATTACTAGGCTAAATGCGAAAATTATTACATGCCGTTTATGGCCGGATTTGTATGAAATTTTGTGCACACAGGATACTAAGTACTTGGTAAATGATACCTGGAAGAACACATAGGCAACAAAAACCGTATTTAAGGCGAGTGAAGCTGCGGGCAAAAGCGAGTAGGTTATAATTTGTAGACAATTCAATTAGGAGTTCACAAGTATCCAGGATAGCATTCGCTATCTGTGCTAAAATCAGCCACAAGGGTAAGGACCTCCTCAAAAACACTGTTATACTTGTTCCAAAAATACTTTATTCAGCAGGTGGTTAGGATATCACTCATACACAAATAAACACCCACTCTAAAGAGATTGCCCATCCCTTTAACCCTTTCCATTCCGTCGTCTACCGAAAAAGACATTGTTTGGCCAAAACAAGACTCAAAAATAACCCTGCTTCCTAAGAAGCTTACGGCCGTTTTCATAAACATTAACGCCGCGTTCTCCTCAGACGATGGAACTTGTGTCAACGGGCACTTCTCCCTGTACGTAGGTACTGACGCGATTCGGGGTCTTGTGGCATGTCTAAGCAATTTCTTTAATTTGTTTTTGTCGCAGTCGCAACACGCGTTGCTTGACCGTGTAATTCGTGGCCAAGCGGTACGCGACATCTAAGGAATAGCTTATTAATATTATAACACTGTTGCAATTTCAATTCTCAGCACTGAATTGAGCGTTAATATAATCTAACAGTGCGCCTTTTGTCTTTTCGTGGTGTTAGTAAAAACCGGCATTATAGTTTTAAAATTAAGGGCGTTACCCTCCAAAACAAGCTACGGATAGGCGCGAACACAAATAGATGTTTCTTCAACATTTGTTTATTGTATCGAACGTTTATGTGAAGAAATACTTTGATATAGTTCTTCGGCTCTTGAGTTTCTTTCGTCGCTTCGATAGCAATGTAAACAGTTGCTGCTTGTGCGGTATGATCCACATATTTTTTGGCGAAAATAGAATCGGCCTACGATCGAACATCTTTGAGATCATTGATGTCTGTGGGATGTAAGTTAGAGGCAACGGACGTACTTGCTAGTCAGTCTATTTGAGTAGGGAAGTGAGCGTGCATCAGTGTTTGAGCATATAAACATTTGATATGCACTGTATCTCCTGTGGGGTTGACTATTCTCAGCTGAGTTGGGGCACTATGTCCGAAATTCGCTCGGGAGTGGTTTCAGAGCTTTTCTTTTGACTTATTTGTCCTGCACTCTCGGTAGGTACGGTTTTGCTGGACGTCAGTTCTATCAAATAGTTCTATCAAATAATTCAAAGAGTCTCTTTGAATTCTTCGATAGAACTGTTGCGGTGTTCTTCAAAATCAGTAGCTGGCTAGACAAGTTGGTTACTGCTTAACCTTTGGAAACGTGAATCCGGGAACTGAACTAAAGTTATATAAAAAAAACCGCGTGATGTCGTTTTGTCGTGGATCCGCGCTCCGGCAGTGTAACGGAACTGAGCGGATTCGCGTTTGCAAAGGTACTGAAGGTTAAGTATTACTTTTGAAATCCTTATCAAATCTATTCAAATTCTTTTGTTTTTGGTCCTCCTTACTAAGACAATACATATCAAAATATAGATAGGGAACTATCATAGTCGGAAAGACAACAGTTCGTATAGGCAACAGATATGTAAATTAGTTTTTACTGAAAACTAAGATGAGTTCCCCGGAAATCCCGGACGCCATAGATCCGCATAATCTTCAATCAAGATTTCCCAATAGCTCTTTAATCAAAATTAAAATGAGGAAAAAATCAAACGAAATTCTCTGAATATCCTCTATACTAATTTTAGAACGTTCATGTTGAAAGTTTTATTTTTAAAGAGCACCCTACTGATTTGTAAGGCGATACGAGACACCAGCTCCGTGAGATTTGTTGATGATCTTATTTTAATAGAAGACGTGCTGAAAAGTGTTAAACTAATAAGACGAAAACACGATTCTAAAATATGATATTTCTCAATAGATATTTCAGTTTTTTTTACCATTGGCATATAATTATCATTTAAAACTTCATGAACTTAGGATGAAATAGCATTTAAATATCGATCAGATTCTACAATTTCTTCATACAATGAGCGTAACTCATAAAATATAAACGCTTACTCAGTTCAAGCATATAATTTTCGATTCTGATGGTGCACCAACACCAAATAGAAAAAAATCAAAGAAACGACGCATGAGATGTAAGAGTGATCACAATTCAGCTTTGAAAAAGGTTGACTACTGAGGTCATCTTTCATAGAGATGTATAGATGAAGACATGCCAATTTACAATTGGAATAAGAGCTGGACGTTAATGATAGTAGACCACGACAACTCCAATATACACAATGCTAAACAAAAGTTTGCCAACTGTTCGAAAACAAGACAAAATACACACACAAACGAAAGCAAATTAATTACTCTGCCATTTCAACGAGTTCAATCAGGCTAACAAACGAGTTCTCAGCACTTATCCTAAACTAAACGCAGTTAGTGAATGAACATCATGTCGGGGACATTAAAACATAAATTGTAGTCGACTCATTAGAGGTGTATTTCGAGACTGCACATGCGTGCATTCATTTCATTCATAATATCGTTCACATGTTCAAATGGTACATCGTCTCCACTAACATCGATGATATAATAACTAATATTGTTATTATTCACATCGCTATTGATTATAAACTTATGAGAATAGTTTAATTAGTCCAGTAAGCCGTGATTATGCAGATTCGAATGTGGAATTTAAACAGTAATGTTAAATTAGTTTGCAGAAATACAGTTTGGGTTTTATCTCTCTTGGCTGCTGCATCGGTAGTAACATGTCTAGGTTTCGTTTTGACACTTGTCTTATAATAAGGTATCTAGAGCTTTACAAAGTTCACGACTAGAAGAAATTAAAGTGAGCACAGTTTAATTACACACTTACAGGAAAATTTTAATCATAGCAGCTGTAAGACTTTTCGAGAACACCAACATTGCAAATATGATTGAGTTTTATAACAATGATCTAATTTCAACAGCTGTAGTCGAAAATTGTTGAAACGAGTTATAAATGCTCTTCTAAATCACTACAAGCAAAAACAATTGGCAAGACTTTCAAAGACAAACTGCACGTATTTTGTCATTAGAAAATCAAAATTAAGACATCTGTCTTTTGTTTCTAGAAAATAAATGACAGAGTGATGGGCGATCGTCACGCAACGACAAAGAAACGTTGAAAGCACAATAAAAATTATACTGTGGAAGCGTGGACGGTAGACATTCGCCAGACAAAAAGATCAGTGGGGATTGCCAACTAGCGTTCGACCTGAAGATGCACTTCAAGAAGACAGCTATTTCTTTCATTTCAATATTAAAAACAGCTGACAATACAAAAGTATTCTCGTAAACCCGGCGAAGATAAAAACGGAAGATTTTTGGGTGACGCCAAGAAAATATTTTCGTGCTCTCACAGGGGTGATTTCGGGCGTCTGTACAGGCGATTAATAACGTCTTGTTTTGATGCACATACAAAACTCGCTTTCGAACAAAAACAGTTTATCATAACATCGTTTACTCGTATGTAGATTAATGTCTTCTGAAATGCTTCTTTTGTTTTCTGATTCTTAACATGTTTTTTTTAAACGCCTACCTAGATATCATTGAAACCAATCTCCATTATTTTCTCCAAAATATTTAGGGTTATAGAACTTTGCAACATCTTATACGAGGGAATATCTTAATTTTGTTGTATTAGTCATCCAATCCTTTGAAAACCACCAAATCTTACGGCTTCTTGACGTTTTGTCCCACTACATAAATAACACCTGACTTTTATTTGTCTATCCAAATAAAAGTCACCTAAGAAACCATTTTCTTCACCAGCACTATCTGACGGAAGCATAAAACTGTTGGAAACCGCAACATAAAGAATAATAAAACACGTTATAATCTCTGTTTTACAAGTTTTCTGTGGCACCTATCAAATCAGAATGTCGCGATCGAAATAGGTGACATGGATATCTAAACATTTTTCTTGGATTCTGAAATAGCCACGGGCCTACGGGTTAAATGAATGGGCCAGCGTCGTGTGAGCTCCCCCTTGGCATGACAGCTGTCAGCTTATATATCACAGTCGAAGGGAATGTCGGGACCAATCAGAAGACACGTGCCGTAAGTCATTTCTAATTTGACTAGTCTGTTAAATGATCTTTGAACTGTAGGAGTGCGTATTTTTGGGAGAACCGCGTAAATGGGAGGCCTGATCAATGATTTCTATTAGAGAAGAATCTTCAAACGAATTTTTAAGCTTGTACAAGTATTTGAAACTTTTCTGTAACTGCAGAAGGACTTACTTCCCTCAGTATTTCTACAGCAAGTTAAAGTAAATACGGAAAATTATAATTCACAGAATGGCTGCCGACGATAGCTATGAAACGGTTTCTTCCGAAACTCGTCAAGCTCATAACTCGTCGTCCAGCTATTACTGAACCGTTTCCTAACTGTGAAACGGCGCGGGAGTTATCGAATTTGTCAACAAATCTAATTTCGCCTGAAATAGTTCGTTATACCGATCACGGATTTCCTTAGTACCGATTAAAAATAAACATCCTCGATACAAAAATCGATCTATGACGTTTCCGATACTCCGATAGTCCGATATGTATGACCCACTCTATGGAATTTACAGAAAATCACTGAAATATCTTGTTCTAATAATATCGGGACTAAACTACAGTTTGCGTCATCTGTGCTTCCGCTGCGAAGATGCCAAATCTTTAGGGGAAGAGGCGGAAGCTGAACCTATTCACCGATTTGTTTCGATTAATTAATTACTGCGTTTAATTCAGACATTTGTGTCAAATGTAACTTCACACCTACTTTTGACGCCGTCACGTAACGCCTCTTCTTGTAACGGAAATCAGACGAGTAGAGATCATTGGACCCACCACGTCGAATCATAATCTTGTTAAATCTCGACTACTCCCAATTTCTGTTTAACAATTTAATTCAAGCTAACTTCAACTAGGACTTCTGTCTTAGGACAAATTTTCAACCTAACTATAGCCTATCTTATTCTGCGAATTATTTATTTTTGACAGTTTTTCCATTTTATAAATGCTAACTATGTTAGATAATATCTAACTTAGTAAAATATAAGCGTTTAGATTTGAGTAGCTTATTCAGAATTTCAGACTTTTATAATAGGTTTTAAATATTTTTGGAGCCACTACCATTTGACCTCTTCAAACCATTCTGAAATCAGAATAGGTACTCGTAACAAATGACATCTAGGCAAAACAGAGTTACAAAATGCTTGATAGATAAAGAAATTAATGTCTAGGATAGTGAGCAATCTAGTCATCTAGGTCTCGGTATTAATTTAGCTAGAAAGCTGAAGGCTTGTTTAAGAGTTCACCAATGACGTCAAAGGAGTTCTTTTTTAAACAAACTGACACATCTGTACGTGTGATTTTAATTTAAGAACGTGCTATTTCTGTTTGAGTAAAATTACTCATTTTTTTACTCCTCTACAAATAGGTACACACACTTTTATTACATAAATTTTAAAACGTCAATGCCTAATGATTTTGTTTTCTAATTTTGTTCATTTGTTTTAAAACTATTGTATTGCAAAACTCTGTATCGTTTCTCCTGTTTGGGAAATGCTCCAGTTATATGTTACCTTTCACAGGAAATTACAAGTAAACAAATATTTTGCAAACCCTAAAATGCTATCCTAGGGTGGTGTCTATGGGCTGCGGGACTGTTGGGCTGCGGGACTGTCTGGGGCTGCGGGACTGTTGGGCTGCGGGACTGTTGGGCTGCGGGACTGTTCGAAAGAGATACCGTGGCCCTGGAACATAACGGGCAAAGAAGGAACATGGATGGGTTTTAGTCAGTACAAGTCTGACACTCCCCTCCGCTCCGCCCAGAGTGGGGGGGGTCATTTGATGATTTCCCATCCGGAAAAAAAAAAAAAAGAAAATGGGTGGTGTCTATAAGTTTTGACTTGGTCTATGGTGATTTTTATTGACATTTAGGACACTGCCCTTGTCACTAGTGCATGTTGGCTTTGTTGCGAACATAATCAAATTTAAAAAAAGAACGCTAGCGACATCTTTGACTCAAATGATGAACAAAATCCTGCATCTCGCTATCAGATTGGATAACTCTGATAGCGAGATGCAAGTTAAGCCTATACTGGGTGTAAGGGACAGCCCTCTGCAGACTGATGGGGTGAATTCAGTATATCATACTAAGATGACCGGTACAAGAAATTATTTCAGGAACATTATGGGAATCCAATAATATTGATTTGTTTTATTTCCTAATACACAATTTATTGTAACCGTGGCATAACGAAGTGAACGGCAAGCGCAACGACGAGTTCGACGAAGTCTGTAGCTAGGCAGGAAGTGATCAGCTGATTTCACGCGTCGTTTGTTAGAGTATTTTAACATCCATTGTTGGTTTTATTTTTTATTTTAGCCGAATTATTTACATAAATGGACGCTTGCATATTATGTACAGAGAATATTATTTTACATTGAAAAAAAGGAATAGTAAGTGAAAAACGACAAAAAAAATCCTGAGAAATATTCCGGTGGAATATGATTAAAAAAAGGAGCTAAATGCAAACCCTGTCCGTTTGCGGAGGGCTGTCCCTCATACCCTGTATACAAAATCCTGACAGCAACCGTTGGACGGTAGCCCACCAGACACAACATCCGTCTGGTCGGAGGATCCTACATTTTCAGCGGGGGATGAGGACATTACACCCTGTTCCTCAACACCCAATTATTTTGCCGTAGCATTTAGATAATTATAACAACGGTCCACATTATTCATTTAGAGGATAATATGCAGTGGTAAATCTGTAAAGTTGAAACAAAATATAAATACTAGTCTAGATTAACGGCACGGCTTTCTTCAAGAATCTGAGATTTCGCCCACTATTTGCCAACACCTTCCCTGCAGAATAATGAAAGCTATAAACCAAAGTCTAGAAAAAACGGAATGTAAAATCTTTGTTATTTTCTCAATAAATCTCTCGAGCGGGATAGATTTTCTCAAGAATGCTTTTACTTTAGAAAAATTCCTCTTCTTACATCGATATTTACACAAACTTTTGAGTGCAGTACTTTGTAACTAATCTAGCAAAAATTAGAACAGTGCAACTAATGTAACAGCTAAAAAGCCAGAGAAGATTAAATCGTTTTTTTTTTTAAAAGCTCACTAACTCTATTGTTATCATGCTTGTGTAGGAAGAAACATCTTCATGTTTTCTCGTCAAAAACAAAATTCTCGACGTTCAATGACTCCATGAATTCCAAAAGAAAAATGTATTAGTAGATCCGTCCGAGGCGGGCGGCGCGGGCGCACATTTTGATGCTTGCGTTTGCGCATTGCTGAAGTAATAGCCCGAATAACCCACATCGGAAACGTTCGGGAAGAATTTGTGTGAAATACTTACAAGAGTTACAAGTGAAGTGCGTTCCTGAATTTACAGTCCTTTAGTTAAGCTTTTTACCTCTGATGTGCACCACTGTCATTATCGAAGTCATATTTGTTTTCTAACGCAACCCGTAGGCGAAGCAATTCGGTTATCAGTGATACAACGTGGGAGGTATTGTATGGATTCATTCAGTCTTACTTTAAGGCGTCTCTGGCGTGACCGTCGTAAAAATTATCACCGGATTCCAGCTGTGACGTTGAAATACGGGGTGTGTCTCATAGATTCCGTGATTCAAAGTGCCTCATGTTGGTAGTAGGCACTAGTAGGTTTATCCATAGGTGGGTACTGACATCGTCATCGTTATATTTGAAACAAGCTACGGCCCGCGACTTCCTTTGCGATCTAGGATGATAAGTAACCCATGTCCTCTTGCAAATTTCGGCTCTCTGTCAACATTCTTATCGAACGTTACAGTGGTTTAGACGTGGTGTGCAAAGTTAACAAACCGACAGAAGAGATAAATTACTTTCAAACTTTAATATTGAGTTGCGGTTGGATTCTAAGCATTACCCAACTTTAAATAGAACTTAAATATAATAGCAGCTTGGGCAGCCCTTGCCTTAATCACAGACATTAATGGGATTACTCATATGGGACTGCTTTACCGAAAAGTAATTAAATTATTGTATTCCTAGACACCTCATATTACTCTGCGTTTCTGATAAATGTAAGGGATTGATAGAAACAGTTACTTTATTTTACATATTTGGTCAAAAATGTTCTAGTTGTTAAATTCGATGCTATTTGTCGTTATCACACTTTTGGGCATGGATGAAATTGAGTGTGTACCATAGAGCTTTACCGAGATGCGGATTGACATATATTGATTTTGTAATTGGTTTCTTAATTATTTTGTCGTAACAAATAATCGTTTTGGTTATAAATAAGAATAAGCTTTGTTTTACTGTTCCTTTTATTTTGCCTTTGAAAATACTGGAGCTTTGATTTTACAAATATGCATGACCGGATAAATGTATTGGATGTTTGATGATTAACACATTCAAATGCTAGCACTTTTCTAGCATTCGAATGAAACCACCTGACATCAGCTAGCACATTTTGGACAGATCGTCACTAAACGATATAGTCTATGCGATGATCTCATCAATAGGAAATTTACGTACTATATCAAGACGTGAGTTAATTTACGTTAATGTGAATTACACATAGATTTGTTACACGAAATCTGGTCTGGACAGATTATAAATTCGTCTGTACTCCAATCCTACGCTTTCCTTCGAAGCTTTTGATTATTTAGAGATCAACCTTGTACTATTTCGATCTCCGATCAAGCCAGACTGTATAAAAATACATTTGAAATATAAAATGTGGAATAAAACGGTCAAATTCAGAACACCTGGATGTGTGGCGTTGGATACACGCCAGTTTGATAACGAAGATATGGGGAATTTATTATTTTGTTAGCTGATCCCATTACTCCATGATTGCTCCGACCACTGGATTATGTTTTTGGGGTCTTGTGGCCCATGTTCTAAGATTCGTGTATTAATTTTACATTACATCAACTCCGTCTATTGCCACTGTCCACTGTTCATCATAGGCCTCTTCTCTTTCTTCTTCTCTTCTCATCAGGCCTCAAGCTGCGCCAGAACACCTTCCTCCGCCTTCTGCATCGCTACGTATTTAAAATGGGGTCTCATCTAGATGATGAGACCTCATTTTAAATTACAGCTAGGCAGCGTCCTAAAGTATGGTTGTGAAACCTCTTTCATGTCCATTTTTTGATCAGTTAACTGTTTCGATAAATTATATCTATACCAATTTCTATCAAGATCTATCGCTAATACGTCGGTCGGTTGAATTACCGGTGTTCTACTTAGACGTCAGAGACCGACGTCCCGCTTTGACAATCAAAAAAAAGTTCGGTCCTGGCGGTAATACCAATAATACCGAAAGGTATGGTTATGTTTTTCGTACATTGATTGTTATTGTAAACCAGGTGATTATTCAAAAGTTTCATATCTTTTGACACAATAAAGAATTATCAGTTGTTAATTTTAACATAGGAACTTTTGTTTTGAAATCCTCATATCCCGAGATTTAAATCGCTCGCAGCAACATTAATTATTCGAATAAAAGGTATAGTTTCGTGAACATTTTTAACGGTTTTTCTTTATAACTGTAGGCATAGGGCATCCCTGAAATATCTAGCATTTGTTTCATCCGATCGTTAAAATGTCTTCTGTAATGGCACTACAAGACTGATTGCATGTTTTCGTCTTTTTATCAAATAAACACTTTAATTCTTTACCACTATTCCGCCATTAAACGTTTTTTTTTTTTAAATCGGCTGTTCGAAATTCGAAATGATGACAGTGGCATTTTTCGTGATGATAAAAAGACGGTGTTTAAATACCGATACGGATTTGTTATCCACGTCATTTCGATATTTTTTTTGTTCTAGACCATACCTGGGAACTTTCTAGTTACCGAGATATTGGGGGTCAAAGTTCCAACTTTTTCACAAGTTTTTTTTTTTTAATACAAGTTTTGAATGTTATATATTTAGTTTATATACCTCCACGACCCCCTCGCTATTCAATACATCAATCAGCACAATGTTTTGAGTGCGTTACATTGAGTCCTACCGTAAAACGTGCTTTAACACCCCAAAAAAAAAAGTCGTTTCCCAGCAATAATTTTTGCGTAGAGTTACTTAATTTGATGTACAGAATGCTTGGTTGACGGCAATGTGAAGGGTCCGTTTACACCCCGTATTTAGTATAGACCATAAAACGGAACATATAAATGTATAACACGGCTAACTTTTTCTCAACTACGATGTTGGTACCTACCATGGAGAACATTGTTCAGTTCAATCGAGTTAAATGTTAACCGGTTAGTCTTACAACCCATTATGTTTGGTTTTTCTCCTAACCCGAAATAAAACTTGATTGGAACCCGTACAGGTAACCTTTCGGGCTAAATAATAACAGACGCTCGGGTCGATCTCTAAGTTAAGCCGCGCTTGCCTAGGTTTGTCCGTGGATAGGTAACCACTCATTACATACCGAGTTTCCTCCGTGCCTCAGAAAGTACGTTAAGCCGTTGGTCCCGGCTGTCATTTGTAGATCTTTTACAATGATTTAAGTCCGCCTATGTATCACTATTGTACTTGAAGTTTAAATAAATAAATAAATTACAGGTAGTCAGTGGCCCGAAAGTCTGAAAACCAGTCTTTCCAAGGGGTATCGTATTACCCAGTACTAACTGGGTGGTGGAGGTCAGATAGGCAGTTGCTATATGTAAAATACTGGTATAAAGCTGAATCCGGTTACACTGGAAGCCGAGATCAAGTTAGTTGAGAAAAGGTAGATGATGATGATGATGACGGGTAACCTTTTCGGTCCCTGGTTCAGTCTGATGATCACATCTTTCTTTTGGAGTCACGAGCATCAATATGTAAACACTATCCTAAATTGGATACTTCATCTATGTACATGCTGTATAAATAAAAGCGAAAATAGGTTTTAGAAATAGGTAATAACTTATGACAACTTGTCGCAACAGGTCTATAAGATAAGCCAAAATTAGGATAATAATTTTCAGTTTAATGGGTGTCATTCACCGCGGATGTATTTTACCGCCTACAGGCACCTAAATAATGCACTAATTTGGAGAGACGAGGCATTGTTTTATTCTTTTTAAATCACGATTTGGTGTCTGGATTATGCAAAAAAATTTTTGAATTTTTAATTCGAACGGCGAGGAGTTCAAATGTCAGGCAATAAAATCAGTCCCAAGTTTACGTCCTCACTTCTGTGTTGTCTTATAAGGATCCACTGTTGTTTCATAGTTAATTCTCTTAAGTAAAATAATTGTCTGTAAGATAGGTACTTATTACAGATTAATTTGGGCAGCCATTTCCGGTCAAGATTTTTCATTTCTCGGGATTTTTTTTGTTTACACTATAGTTTTAAACACAAAAAAACACCCCTGTAAACATCGTAGTGTAAGGTGAAGGTTTACTTATAGAAGGTAGCAGGTATTACCCCCAATTAATAGGGGGCTACCCTATTGTCATCAAACGGGTACAACGCCAGACTGTTACTGAGAAATTCCTGATGGAAAATTACGTAACACTTTTTCCGATCAGAACATCAAACCCAGGGCCTCATACTTAGCAGGAGCGCTTGTGACTACTAGACCACCGAAGCGGTAAAAAAATAACATACTTACCTAGGTAAGGTTTACCTATAACTTTATATGCTCGATTTTAATTATTCGGCATACTCTATTCTTATTTAGTTGAAATCTTCCTGCAGTGGATATCTTTCAGTCTTGTTTTATCTTTCTAAATTTTGTCGGAAGCAAGTACCTACTCAATTTCAACTCTCAAATCTCACTTCATTTCGCATATCGGCCGGCCTTCTCGTTCTATACTCGTATATATTTACACAAACAGTAATTTTGTTTACATTTTCCGTGCAATGATATACAACACACTATAAATAGGATACATACGTGCGTTCGCCAAGAACTATTTTCTCGGTAATAATAAAACATACGGTTTTATTTGGGTCTGTCGAAATGGTCGGTGAAAAAAAACTTGGAGAAGAACTTTGGAGGTAGATATTGCGTCCGATGAAGTTTTGAAACCGCAAATTTTTGAAGGGCAAAACTTACCTACCTGCATTAAAATTACGGGTTTCAATAAAAAAAACTAAGTAGGCAATGTTGGAAAATCATAGATAATAACTAACCTTAGGACTTACCTAAGAAATATTTCTCGTGGACGCTAATCAAACTGATCTTGATCGGATCTTTGTAGGCCTGTCTTCCAATCTTGTGGTCACGTTCACAACCTATGTAGGTATAGGGAAAACTAACTACCGGTGGGTACGCTTGTAAAGTATTCTGATTTAAAAGAGTGTCCATGGAGTTTCTTGCCCGTTCTTCTCCATAGAGATCTACGTTAGGGAATGGGCAACTACAGTACTTTCACAGTTTTTGTGCCTTGTGACTGGGACTGTAGCTATATTTTACTGTTGTCTTTGTTTCGACAATTCAAAAGTGCCTGTAACTGGCCTACTTGAAATAAATGCTTTGATTTTGATTTTTTGAAAGCTTATTCTTCAGTACGAGACATGAACTTTGCATCTGTGTGAGTTGGTGCCAAAACAACTTAAATCTTATTGGCTAATATTCTTTGGTCGAGAACTCACACTACCATGAAAATCACGTCTCATTGCGAGCGTTATGTTGATACCTGCGTAAGAACTCTTACTTTTCAGCCACAAGCGAATTTCTACTACTAAAAGCTAAATCAAAGCATATAATTACTCATTATGTTCCTGCTAACCAGTAAGAGGATTTGGTACAAGCCGTCCGGAAAAATAAATCAAATGAATATCTTGCCATACGGCTATGCCTAATCAGGCTGATCCGAACATATTTGTAGCACGCCTCACAGCAAGCAAGCATTCCAGGAGCCAAAGTACAGAAGCAACAAGCAAGAAGAAGAAGAAAGAATCAACAGTTCTTCATAAATTTGTCTTTTTCCGCTTTGCTGCTGATTCTTGTTTGTATGTCAACAGCAAAGCGAAAAGGTCTCCTTTATGGGAACTTTCTCCGTGTTAACGCATCATGATCGCTTCGGAAGCAAAGGAAGTCCGAAGAAATTACAACCGTGAAACCTTTTTTTCTGCAAATAAAATTTTCATTCTATGTACTGCATAATGGTATACATTTTTGGTAAAAATACCTGTGATTTAAACCTTGTGGCCTAGCTTTTACTCCGCCAATGGGGATGGCAACTGTGGAACTAATGGCGCTAGCATAGCTGGTTCCAAGCATCGTCATTCGTTGAAGATCTGGTAATATCATTTTATATTTCAAAATAGATTGACCTCATTGGCCAGATTGAGACCTGGCTATGGTCGCGCCATCTACAATTAGCTTTCAACGGTCTTACCTCTGAATTCTTGACACGCACCCCAGATTGCCCTTAGCCAAAAGACATGTCTACACATATCATTTTAGCCACATTGTAAATTGTATTAACTTAAGTACCTACTCGACAGCATTTCTTTTTTTTCATATTTTCTTTCAACAGAATTTTCTATGTTGTTTAACATTTTCACCACATTTTCTTTACAGCATCGAAATACCGTACCTACATCATTATCTTCAAATGTGTATAGACTTCCGCCTATATTCACGCCTCAAACAGGTTGGTGACCGCACAATCATATCGGTCAATTACTCCCACATGATGACCGTCATTTGCCAACTAGACAAAACATGTCACTTATAAATATAAGGACAAATCGTGTTTAGGAAAAGTGAATCATTCATTTCTTTACGCTAAACGTCAGTAAGGCGGGGCCGCGGCAGGCCACGAAGGTGATGGCGGGACGAACTAGACAGGTTCCGTCAGTACTCGAAGGAAGACGCGCGGGTTCGCGAGAAATGGAAGGAGTGGAGGGATGTCTTTGCTCTGGAGTGGGACAGTGCAGGCTAGGAAAAAAAAACGTCATAAGTGCTCATATCGGCATCACCTCGCCTCATGTTAACGAGCTTGTCCATATCACAGGTCATGCCGTTACGTGTGCGTGCAGTATGAGTTCCACAACTCAAGCTGGGTAGAATTTTCATATTGCCGTGTAATTTTATTTAAACGTCATATACAATAGTGGTACAAAGGCGGATATAATGCCACATGGCATTCTCTACCACTTTGATTTTTTTTCTTCTTCCACTGTTTAATTGAATTCCTAGACATGTTTTAAAAGATCGAGGTTGTGAATCTTTTTAGTTCAAGGATTTATTTTCTCCCATTACAAATCTTTGTAATGGGAGAAAATAAATCCTTGAACTAAAAAGTCTAAAAAAAAGTAACGTAAAGTATCTAGTTAATTTTCATAATTTGTTCGGAGCTCAACACATTATTTTTTATTTCGCTATCGTTGGTATTTCGCGATTTTCATGCTGAACAATCTTGATTTATATCTTCACAACTTCAGTCAGAGCGCATCGAGTGATTCATTTTAAGTGTTAAATATTCAGTATTGATAGATTTATTTCATTTTGTATTACGCACACATTATGAGACATGTAGGCAGTATAGCATGTTATTGGAATATTTCGTTGGATGAAGCCGCAAAGCCCATATTATTAGACGATCAAAAGAGAAACAATGCCTTCAGTCTCGTGAGTTGACTCACTCTTCTTAAAATGAACACATAAATAAACCACATCCTACTTACATACATATATAAGAGGGTCAAAAAAAATTGAGGTAAATAGAATAGGTAAAGAGAATTCGCATCGACAGCTCGATTTCCACAGCAATAAAACCTTTTTAATTGATTTAAATATTTTTTGTCAGCACTTATAGTTATTATTCTTCTGAAAAAGCTCGTTCGCCATCGACCACACGCAAACAACGCACGATAAACGTCATCAGCCTAGAACGCATAAGACTCGCATGACGAAGATAAGTGCGTAAGTAATTCCTACTAAAAACACACTAAACCCACATATTTTAACAAAACCGTCAAGTTCCAATTCCGTAACTAAAATATGTGACTAATAACAACACGTCCGCCATAAAACAATTTATCGTATTTCCTATTATCTGTCAGGAAGGAAGCCCACGTGGCGTGCTTTGATAAATGTTGTCATGTTATAGCTCAGCGCAAAATCGGGCAGTTTTCTGAAATTGGCTCGGGCGCAGTAAATCAAGGGATTTGGGCCAGAGTTACGCCATAAGAATGCCTCACATATTTGTGAAACTACTTGTTTATTATAACTAGTTCATGCATATACAGTACACTTGGTGCACTCATTATGAGTTACGTTGGCACGACGTGTTATCGCTGCGACTATTACTTGGAATTACCCAAAGTGCTGCATTTTGCATGTTTTGACGCGAACACCAGATGTAGGCGTCAATGAGTAATGTGGCTATTAATACGTTGAGAAAAGATTGACGTGAATATCGCAGTGATTGAGAGACAGACAGGTACCTACAGGATAGGCACGCAAAAGTCTTAAGGTCGTAAGAACACTTGTCGGCGCTGAAAGAATCGACCACGCCATAAGAAACGTTCTATCATGCGTATAACCAATGATATTATAAATAAAAAGAGGTAGATATCGCACCAGCGCGCGCAAATTATTGCAGACAAATTCAGACAATTGTCGTAATTTAAGTACTTCAAGTACAATAGCTATCTCTTTCTGTATCATACGTTCCGTGTTATCTATCGCAGTCGTAACAACGCAACGATATTTGAACGCCGCTCAGTATGAACGTAGCGTATCTTTCTTTATAATATTTATTTCGTATAACGTTATTTAATCGTCCTATTCGGTGCGGATAAGTAATTCTAAAATACGATTCTTTCGGCTCTTTTGCTTCCTTCGGCTCTGATATCTGTGTGCGTTTACCTTTAAGCGCAATTCTGGACATGCTCATTCCACCGTTATCCCCAACCATGGCTTTCATGATTTAAGAGCGTTAACAACTTACGGCTTTTCATACAAACTTTCAAGACCTTTTTTTCGAAATGACTGAACCGATTTTAATGAAACTTCATACGCGTAAGCAGAGAAGTTGACAGAGAACTTGCGGTCTTTTGGAATAAAGCGCGTGAGCCATTAACATTTTTTTATTAGTTTAATATTAACAACGCAGAACAGCTGAAGATAGTCTACTGGTCTAAGTAAATCAACGTTCTTTAATCTCCAATAGAATTTGGGAAATTAATAAACATTATAGTTAAAAAGAAGTCGCGTTCTCGTATTCTTCTCAACAAACCCTTTCATTTGATACCCATATCATGGGAATGCATAAAAAATAACTAGTCCGCCATCTTTGGGAGTCCACCATATTGGATTTAGAATGACGTCACTAAGCTAACCATGCATTATCATCCAAATTAAACATGAATGCAACATTTCAGCTTAATCGGAGACCAGAAAGTGGGTCAAATATAATTTCTTTTTTTTTCACATATTTTCAGGTGAAACTAATAAAAGACACTGCCCACACACTGCGAAAAACACCTAGCTTTTTGTATATTTTTTCTAAAAATTCCTCCACAGCTACTATGGATCACCGTTAGTATAGAAATGTCAATATTGTTTAGTCTGCACAAAGGTGTTCTAGAATTTAAAAGTCTGTTGTTACCTATCACACGCCTACACGAAGAATTTCAAATCGAACGATAAATAAACGAAATAGCTAGTGCTTCTTTCAACCTAGGTAGAAGATGAAACGGCGTGAGATGGGGGATGTGGCGACAGCTCGTGAATCCTCTAAGACCAGTTTGTTTATATCAGGGATATAAACAAAGCTGGTGGCTACTTCTTTCGGTTCGATGGTACCACTTGTTTAAATTTCTTAGGCCCAGTGGCAACTTTAATCGCGGCGTCTATGGTGATTTTTAACACGCATTTATTAGCTTGGTATGTATCTATGTAACGGAATCTTTGAACGTGATTTTCACCCACTTCAAAACGTCGGATTAAATTGAAATTTCGCACACTTATCAAGGATCAATGACAAGACAATAAAATAAATCAGTTAAAAATTAAAAAAAAAAAAAAAAAAAAGACGCTTTTGTACCGCCGAACTAAAAAGTAGAAAATAATTTTCTGTAAGTTCAAAAAAAGATAGTGATGAAAAAACATTGTATCGAATTAAACTTATAGAAAATTATTGGGTCCTCTAAAGTATGGGTTGGGACTCTTCAGACACTCCAGCAAGTAGGACATAGTGGCAGAGGCCACGATTAGTTGGCTCATCTTAAACGACACAATGTCCAGCAGCAGGCTTCGATATTCTGAGTCATACTAAAAATACCGCCTTTATATGTATGTTGAAGCGTACAGATATTCAATGCTGTGATAAACCATCTTGAGTTAGGTTAATATAAATTAATTTTAAAACTGTTGTTTACGAAAAAAGGAAAAAATATGTTACATCCTTTTTGGCAAAAACGCAGGAATTTCTCTTTCAGCTGTCAAAACAAAAGATTGAAAAATATAAACAACTTTTTTCACATTAAATGCATTTTATTTTTGTACGCAATTTATAAGTTATATACTGCAAATGATAAAATAACAACACTATGTAAAACATATTGTCGCCTGTTTTTGATGGGAGACCAGGTGGCCCACCATGACGTCTGAAAGCAGGAGTAATTCCAGTGTGGGAAAGAGATGGCGCTAGACCACCTGTATAGCTTTGTCTCTTTCCCACACTGGAATTACTCCTGCTTAAAGACGTCATGGTAACCCCCCTGGGTTATGACGTTATAGCTTAAAACAACTGAGCATCTGAACCGCTGAAACGGCGAGACTTTGTCTACAATATGCGAAATATACCACCATCCCTCTCATTCATAAGCACATCGCATATTTTCGTCTCATTCTAACATCAGTGCTCATCTAAGTGCGAATACTTCCGCCTTAGCTTCTCTCTCTTATTTTTGTTCGCGTGTTTCTTCTCTTGCTTCCAGGGCTTGCTCAGTTGATTCTCCGCGGACTGCGCTCCAACAACGCTGTAATAAAATAAACCTTAATTCTTAGGACGTAAGACACACATTCCCAATAATGATGAAATGATGTATTTTGACAAAGTTTATATTTCGGTTGAAAAATAAATCATCATTAGGCTTTCAAAACAGCGACATTTTTTAGGCCCACGCGGATTTCGCTGTCGGAATTATTATAAACTTTGGGATAGTACAGTCAGCTACACAAGTGTAAAACAAACAATAAGTGTGCTCAATTGAATGTATAAAATGCACAAGGCTGAGTATTCCCATAAATAATGTCTAAATAATTAAGCCGTCTGACTAGTTCAAAGTATTGTTTGTTTCATTTGCCTTTTTGGTTCTGTTTGCGACAGTACATGGTTTATTTAGTTTCGAAAAGCCGGGTCTTGCGTGGTTAGAGACCAATTTTCGCGACGGTTAACGCTTCACATAAAGATGCTCAAAGTTTATGAATTAACACTTGGCTTGCATCCAGGCTTGGCCATTTCGTCTTCGCAAAGTTTATTTAGATTTCCCTTAGCTCTAATTGATAATAACGTAGAGATATCTTTAATCTTGGCCTATAACTGTGTATATTTTTATTTGTATGTTGCACCTTTCTGTTTTGGACGTCAAAACGTTCACTGCAAGAGTGGTTTAAAACTAGTTGCTATGGAAACGTTACATTGAAATTCTTGTGCGATGTATCATTTTGATTTGGCACACAGTAACATAATATTGATTTTAGCTGATCTTGAGAAAGACGTGAATGTAAGCACATCATTACTCGTAATGTTATCCATAAACAAACGGATCTCATGGTAACTCTTACTATTTTTACACGAGAATCTTATTTTTCTAAAAATAAAGAAAAACGAGAATTTGCGAGATTGATGAATTGTTAACGCTGACAAAACCTGTTGATTTATCAAAGATCGATCAGACGATCAACTAGGCGATCATCGAACCACAATCCAACCAACCAATTGGCCAATTCTGACCACAAAAGTAAAAACCTTACAATCGATTATGATAACTCAAATCACTTAAAATAATTAAACCTTATTGTAGTCTGTAATAAAGTTTAATTTATCAGTCACGTCACATTTTTTTTTTTGTTATAGCAATTTCAATTCACCAAAAGTGTCGATAAAACTTTACAACTTGGATTGCCAAACCTTTTAAGGTGGAAGAGCCAGGGCAGCCCGCGCAATTCAAATTTTCTTACATTTTGAGCAATTTGTCGGTCAACGTCAGTTTTCATGTCCAACAAAATATGATTCGCGGCCGTAAAACGTATGTATTTACAGAATTGTAGTACTTATGTATATCTATGTGTGTACGTGTTTATAATAAGATACCAAGTAATCTCAAGACTCTAAATATGAGATTATTTAAAAATAAATTGCATGAATGGTTACGTTGTCATAGTTTTTATAGTGTCAAAGACTTCTTTGACAATAAATGATAAATATTCTCGTGAAAATTTTGCACGCTTATTACTGTTAAGCAAAAACATGTATGCTCTTTCTTTTTTTGTTTTTAACATCTTTTATACCATGTTTTTAAACAAATAAATATTATTCTTCTTCTTCTTCTTCTTAAACGTACCAATACAACCGATTTAAGTTCATTTAATCCCATTGAATGACTATTTTATGAAAACCTCATTCAATGGTTTTAAATGAACTTGGAGGGTTGAATTGATGATTTTAATGATTGTAACTCAGTAAAGCCATATTTGTTGACCGTAACAAATCATATTTTAATCAAAATACAACCTAACACTAACCTTCAAATTGCAAAAAACGTTAAAAAAAAATGAATTTCGCGGGCTGCCCTAGCGCTTTCACCTTAGCACTCATTTCTTTCTAAGCAGTTCATCCAAGAATAAATAGAAAACATTGAGGTACTTTTACATCAATGCGACATATAGGGTGGCTGGTAATTAGTGACCGATACTTAAACACATGATTGTACTCATGATAACAAACAACTTTCCCAAAGAAACTTTTTTTATACTCGTTCAAAGTATATCCCAATAACACAACAGCCGTATGAAATTCGTGTGCACGCGCCTGTGACCTATCAGCTGTTAGCCGCATGACGCCGTTCCGTCTTATACTACCGTCCGATGACTATCGTACCGTGCAACAGTGGGTAGGCAGCACCCGCGCGGCTCGCAAGCCCGCTCCGTAAAGGCGCCCGCGCCATAGGACGGCCGCCACATGCCGAATGCGATGTTCGTAAAAAAAAATGTTTCTTTGGGAAAGTTGTTGGTTATCATGAGTACAATCACGTGTTTAAGTATCGGTCACTAATTACCAGTTACCCTATATATCTGCAAGTACGAGAAACAGAGAAGCCAGAAGGACATAGAGATAAAAGAGAAGATTTAATGCGCTTTCTTACCCAAAGACAGGCTTTCCTTTTACGTGAGCTGCGCTTTTCTGCATCGCGAAGAACGCGTTGTCGATCTCTTTAGATTTGTTCAGCCAACCCTGGAAAGGTGAAACATTTTAATTATATTGGAGTAGATATGTTAAGGGGGATGTGTGAAGTTACGCGAATGGATAAAATAATCATCATTTCAGCCGAAAGACGTCCACAGCTGGACATAGGCCTCCCCCAAGTGTCGCCACATTGACCGGTCCCGTGCGTCTCGCATCCAGCGGATCCCTGCAACCTTTACCAGGTCATCGGTCCAAATAGTGGGAGGCCTTCCAACGCAACGTCTTCCAGTTCGAAAGAAATGAGTACATAGGAGGATATCTGAAAGTGGCGCCGGTGACTGAAATGTTGTGTGGGCATCAGTTGTCGTGGTATGGGCATGTGATGCGGAGAAAGGAGGAAAATGTCAAATCAAATCAAATCAAATCATTTATTTTGCTTGAATATGGGTACACATAAGGATGAAATACAACAAATATAGCTCAGGACCATATCCTACCCTAACAGGTGTGCAAAACTAGTACATATTATAATTAAAATTAAAATTTAATAAATTTGGAATGTCAAAAATGAAAACAATTACATTATGACGTCAAAATTTAAGTTAATTACATTTATCATTTCAGTCAGGGATACAGAGATGTCATATTATCAACTTAAATTCTTATCAGTCAAAAAATCGTAAAAGTCGTGTCGTGAGGAAAAATCTGAGTATGAATTTGGATGGGTATAAGAGTAGAGGAAGACCAAAGAAACGATGGATGGACTGTGTAAAGGATGATATGGCAAGAAAGGAGGTGTCTGATGAGTTGACGAGTAATAGAGAAGTATGGAAGAGGAAGACATGCTGCGCCGACCCCAAATGAATTGGGCTAAGGGCAAGAGAATGATGATGATGTAGAACCAGGAACGCGCAAACCGGGGAAGTATGGCTCTAAAAGTTGGGGGCCAATATTCAAGTGATAATAATGCAGTAGGAATGAGGGAGGTTTTCATCTGGTGGGATAAGATACCAACACTTATGTTTATCAATGAATTAGCTGCACAGATTCATCTATCTTATAATAGCTATATCTATTCAGCAAATAGAGCAGCGGTGGCCCAGTGGTGGAGACCCCGACTTACTCATGGGTTCGAACCCAGCCAGGTGCATTACTTTGTGTAAGTTATTTCATCACCACTGCTCTCAAAGCGGTGAAGGAAAACATCGTGAGGAAACCGGCATGTCCTAGAACCAAAAATTCGAAGACATGTGTCATCTACCAACCCGCACTGGGCCCGCGTGGTGGATTAGAGAGGAAGCCTGCGTCCCAGCAGTGGGAACATTAATAGGCTGATTATGCTATGCTATTTCGCTATACAAATAAATAATATTTACGTGTCTGTTTGTAATTTCAAAATAACAGCTTATTACTGATAGCATATGAAACTATGTACTTATAACAAAAAAAAAAAAAATGTAATTCCTGTCTGTCTGTACGGTTAATCTCCGAAACGGCTGGACTAATTTTGACAGGACTTTTACTAGCAGATAGCTGATGTTATAAGAAGTAACTTAGGCTACTTTTATTCTAGAAAAAGGATTAGGGTTCCGAGCAAAAAAAAAAACCCTTGAAATTGTAAACATAAATCCGATTCAAAGGGCTTGGAAGATTTTTGTATGAAGCCTGGCTGGCCTAACTTGCACCATTTTTTTTTTTTTTATAGTTTAAGTATTAGTTAAAGTCCATTCACTGATGACATTTTCAGCACAACTTTGATAGCTTATATCTCGGAAACGTGACACTTTACAACATTTTATCTCATACAAAACTGGTTTGTATTGATACCAGCTCTCGATTAATATAGGTTTTAAGCATGGTTCAACTTTGAAAAAAATAAAATAGCGGAAGTTAGGCCGGCCATTAAACACTTCTTTTATTTTCCTATTTCTGTACCTAATAGAGATTCAAGCGAGAAATTCATATCTATACTAATATTATAAAGCTGAAGAGTTTGTTTGTTTGGTTGAACGCGCTAATCTCAGGAACTACTGGCTCGATTTGAAAAATTATTTTAGTGTTGGATAGCCCATTTATCGAGGAAGGTTATAGGCTAAAATTCGCACGAAGGTCGCGGGCAACATCTAGTTTTATATAAGCTTACAGATTCTATCAACACCTTTACACTCTTACACCTATCGACATGTAAATGTTCTGTTTACGAATCCACCATGACTTATAATAACCATTAACGAGGTTAACTGTTACTACAAGAGATTGATAATGTAGGGCAGTACATTAACCGTTAAACTGGAACATTTTGTTTCAAAATTGAAGTGTTGTAAAGTGAATGGGCAATTTGGACTATATCTGTTCTGGAGTTAGTCATCGGTGGCGGCTCGTAAATGTTCCGTGATGAATAGGGGCAAGGATTAGTGGGGGTAAAATGGTGGTAAATTTCATTTGGATAATTAAAATGGAATTTTTGAGAACACTGTCTAATAGGTACTAGCTATCCATGTTTGTGCCCGCGTCTTTGAAAAGCCTCAAGGATTTCTTAGCGCAGGCTGAAATTAAAAAAAAAATGCAGCCATAATGACCAAAACAGCACGTATTACCCAGTACTAACTGGGTTGTGGAGGTCAGATAGGCAGTCGCTCTATGTAAAATACTGGTATTCAGCTGCATCCGGTTAGACTGGAAGCCGACCCCAACATAGTTGGGAAAAGGCTAGGCAGATGATGATGATGAGGATAGATGACCAAAAAAATGTAATTAGTCCGTCAGATAGGTTTTCAAAAAATATTGGATACGTATTTTTTCTTTTTTCACGTAAACAAAAAATTAAGACGAGACAGTGCGTCGAAAACTCGTGTGACGTCACACTTTTTACCGGAAAGTGACGTCACAAGCCCCCACTCATGATCTTTGATGCGTTTTATCTTCGTATTTTTTTATTGATTTGATAAAACAAAAAATACGGACGGACGGAATAGATAGAATCATATTTTTTTTACTATGGAAACATCCCTATTAATTTCAAGCTTTTATTTAACTTGCGATGCTTGTATGTTTGTTTGTTTAGGCCAAATCTTGCAAGTTGCAACTGAGTTTAAATCAGTTATCCCCAACCGATTGGGCAGAAATTTTGAGTGACAATGCATGGTTGGCTAAGAGGCGTCATTATAAGTACAATATGGCAGACTGCTTATTTTTTACAACTATAAAATAAGTAGTAAGACTCTTCAACTAACCACAACCGCTCTCGTTTCCCTTGGCGTAGGCTTCCTGTTCTCATTCTTCTTCCTTTCCTGCAGCATATCGTCGAGGGGCTGAGGGTCACAGCCGGGAGGTAGCTGAGCCCAGTGGAGGACTCCGCTCGCAGCTTGCTTGAGCATGATGCGAGCTGAACGGGATTGGTCAGGCTGGCCCGCAGCCGTCATGAAACCTCTGTTGACTGGAGATGAGAGAAATGAATAAATGCAATGAAATAAGTTTTGTTTTTTTTAATTTATACCCCTGAATATCGACTAACATAATAATATAGATTAGTGGCTGTGCAGCGGCACTACAAAAAGTATTACCGCAACATAGTACAAAAAGTACTAGAGCGCCATCTGTGACACAAATGAAGAACTAACCTCGAATTTTTAAATCGCGCCGTTAAAGTTACCCGCGACTCAAGACTATATAGAAACACCCGTCTGGTCGGAGGATCCTCCGTTTTCTATGGAGGTTGAAGAACTTTACACTCTGTTCTTCATACCCCTATAGCTGCAGTGACTAAATGGGGACACAAATCTAATGACCCCGCGTCCTAACTAAAACGATCGGTCGCGCCAATACGTGAACGTCGCGTTCATATATCACTAATTAGTCAGAAAACCGGAAAGCACCCTCGGGCAGCGCCACTAACCATTCGAATTCACCGAATGACGCAGCCTGAAGTCACGTTACTCGCCTTCAGACCATCTTAAATCGAGCAATCATCCCTCTTTCCTCAGACTTTGGAACTCATACTAATGCCTGTTGTCGCATACATCATAATATGTGATACATTTGTAAAGTACAAAAACGTCCTTGTTTAAATCCATACACCATTAACATTCTAATTTCTTACAAAACTAGACCATTCAGGGTAAATAAATTAGTTATAGAAACTTTACAGAATATATGGATATTGATATCGATATATGATTTAAAAAACTGAACAATATACTCACAGGCATGCGCAGTAAGTATCTGCTTGTAGTCCGGCTCCTTGGAACCGTCGTCAGGCAGCAACAACCCGTATTTAGTAGCGAACGTGTGCTTGCTGACCAGCTCACAGAGACGCGCCATTGCAGCATCGTGAGCACGCATCTATGGGAAATTGTGTTGAATAATTTAAAACTGTATTAAATAAACTTACATTATGTAAAATCAAAAAAAAATACCCAAAAATCTACATACCTGATCAATTGGCAACACAGCCGTCAGCAGCAGGTCCGGTGTGACGGCGTAGGCTGGCAACACTAAGCCGGGACAGTCCAGCACCTCGATGTGTTCGTTTATGATCAGCGACTGTACGTGTCGGGTGTGGCCTGGCATTGAACTTACGCTGACCTGGTGAGTTAGGAGTAGTCACTATTTATAAAGCCCGAAATTATGCTTACATATACTTTCATCAAACCAGCAGACTGTCTTTCTAATCGTATAATTTACTGGTATACAGCATGTATCACGAATGTGTGGTCAGACTGAATGAATATCAATCTGAATAATTTCCTCTCCCTATGTGATATTATAAGTTCGGGTAAGTTATCATTCGGACAAATGATGGTTAGGACAAAAAAAAATATGGATTATGGATAAAATAAATTAGGGAACACAATAAAGAACCTGCCAAATTAGCTCAATATTTTGCTAACCTAAGATATATCCAACATCCTACATACATTTTTGACTTTATCTTTTACACAATTATAAAAAAAATACACACTCACCTTTTTGACCTGCATTAGAACATTCACTGTACTAGATTTTCCGACGTTGGGGTAACCAATCATGCCGACAGTCAATCTGGGAGGATTCTTTAACCTATCCACTTGTTGCTCCTTCAATACTTCTAGAAGAGTCTCCCTGTCTAATATTTTATGTGAATTCTGTACTTTATTCTCATTTTCCACTGTATCTTGTGCATGTTGTTCTTGATTCTGATTTTCTACTATTTCTGGTGAATTCTGTACTGGTTTCTCTTCTACGTCTTGTGTAGGTACCTTATTTTCAGTACTTTCTGGAGCAGGGTAGTCTTCAATAGGCTTGCCTAGTCTCAAACTCTCCACCACCTTATCTAGTATTTCTTGAATCCTATCTATTTTATCAGCAGTATCGCACACAGCCTGATCAAGATCTCCTAGTTGCTTCTTAAACAATTCTACGTCTTCTTCGGCACATATTAAGGCTTTTTCATCGTCAACGTCGTCATCATCGTCTGATTCCTCGTGTTCATGGTCAGAGATTGCTGAATCAGTTTCTGAGTTTATTTCTTCAATGCTAGATTCACTTTCATCTTCTTCTTGTATTTTACTTTCATTTGTTTCTTTAGCTGCTGAGAAGAATATTATGGAAACATTCTGAAAAAAAGAAACATAATTATATTATCTTGGTATTAGTTACACTGTGAAAGATATCAAATGATTGATGAGTAAAAACACGAGCGTGGACTTTGCAACTGTAATTCGGCGACTTAAGGATTTGTATAAAAAAATTATGATTTTTACAGAGACCCGGCATTTTACTTATAGTCACGATAATAACTACCGTCTGATGCTTGTGTCGCACCAAGGGCAAGGTCGCGTATCTGTTTTGAAAACTAATATGAGCAACGTTTAGAGGCGGGCTTTCTAAGGATATTTGGCAGCGGACACCCGCTCCATGCACCCGCGCTTTTAGCGGACGCCCTAATGGAGAAACCCGCTAATGCAAACTCACCTCTTTTGTGAAATACTCTGCCCAACATTTCCTTTCATATTCATTAGTTAAGTCTGCCTTGTTTAGTAAAAGTATGCATTTGCAGTTCTGTTCCTGAGCATATTTCTCTAAGTCAGCACATCTGAAAAATATATAACAAGAATAAAAGCTGGGTCGAAATACTGACCTTTGTATTCCTGAAGACTGCAGCCTTCATATTTTTCAAAAATTTGTATTGGAGACTCAGTCAGAACCCTACATCAAGCTTTAGCTTTACCTACATGAAATAAAATACCTAACTGTAAATTTTATTCAAATATTTTTTTCTGAGACATGGTTTTTATGTTTTAATCAATAAATTACATAAAACATATCCCTTGTATCTACCTAAATAACACACTCTCTAAATTACAATCCTACACTACATCCTGCATCCCAAAAAAAACAAAATACAATACCTGAACAGCAAAGGATTCCTAGCATCCAACAGAATCAGCACAACATCAGACTTCTCCAAGGTCCTCCACAGCTGCTTCCAAAGCTCCAGGTTCCTTTCATAAGGAGTCACAGCAGCACCAAGCTTGGCCTGAAGCTCGTTTAAGTGACGTCGCCATTCCAGGAAGGCGTCCCGTTCACGGATTATCTGGTCTTCAGCTGATATACCTGGATGCCAGGCTGGTCTGGAATGGAAAAGAATAAAAATTATAAAAATGTTATAGAGCATTGCAGACAAATTGAGGACTGACTAAGAATTTGTCCACCAATGTCACGTAAGTAAGATATTCACATTTCAAAAGAACACGCCCATTGATGGTACAAGCTAACCATGTAACATGTAACATGCATTATTTTATTTATTTAAAATGGGTACGCCAACAATACATACATTTACCAATAAAAGTATACCATTAGGGTTCTGATGTAGGTACCAATTACAGGTGTACACAACATTCTCTTAAGTACAATATAGCTATTTTATCGTAAAGTTATAGAAATAAAATGTAACATTAACATATTACTTTAAAATTATTATATCCAGCGGTAGATTGCAGTACGCTTAGTTTATTAAATGACCCCTAAGTAATTCCTTCCTAGGCAAGCCGAGCAAGTAAGAAATCAACAAGAACTCACCTCCTTGGTACAGTCAGTGGCTCATCAAAATTAGGTTGTGAAGTTGCCATCTCCACTTCATAAGGCACAGATTTCACATACTGATAGTTCATTTTCTCTGCAGTGAACTCTCTCTGTGCCAACTCTGCAGTGGAGAGGAACTCTTGGAGGGAAGACTCTGCTGTGACCGACTGAAGGTTGAGACGGCCCCAGTCATAGCCATCATTGATTTCTGTGGTGTGCAACTAGAAGGAAGGGATTTGATTATGTTTGAGAAAAATAAAGAATCTTTGGAGTAAAGTTGTGACTAAGTGGCATCCAAGGAATGGAAAAAGGAGTATTAGTCATCCGGCAGCAAGATCTTCTTTGTTGTGTCGATGATTCCCTTTTTTGTATTTGTTTTGATCAGAACTCAGCCACCTCGAAAGTACAAGTGGAACCGCACATAGTGCAGGACATGAGGTGACCGAGATGGGCAGACAACATTGTTGCCACTTGGGATAAACTAGGATGAGGCTAGCAGAGGAGCAAAAAGATTAGTGCAAACAAAGAGAGAGTGGGATATAAGAGTGGGTGGAATCGGGCTGTGGATGATGATGATGAGTAATCCTTATTAAATAGGCTGCAGTTTCAAAGGTTAATCCTAATGACAAGTTGGGCCAATGATTAGTAAGTAAATATTTCCAGGAAATGTGGTAAATATGAAGGATGCTTTAGATATTTTTAGTGCAGGACACATTATTCAATCAAATGATAGCATGCAAATTATTTAAAACATCAGTTTGACTTTATATGTGAAATTTTTAAATCTTGTCACAATAGCAGAAATTCACATCTAGGAAGCCCACACTAAGGTCTCATATAAGGAGGCTGTAGGCCCAGTGGGTATTGAAAAAAGGCTAAATTCATTGATGAAATACTAAATATACGGGAAAACTAGGCACAAAAAGTTACAGAACAAATTCAGATCAGAATCATATCTTAACAATGAAGTGGAAAGATGTGTTATAATTTGGGTGAAAGAAAGTTCTTAGGACCCATTTCCAATATTACAACACGTTGTGCAACTTTTTAAGCGAAGTTATCTAGGTCTAAGATGTTTATAATGTTGCAAATCATGGTTATCTAAATATTTTTTTATTTTTGCAGAACTGGAAAGTTAAATTAGACATACATCAAGGCACATTTTGAAAATAAAGTATAGGACTGTTTTTAATAAAGAATTGAGGCATTAGCGTTTACTTATAATAAAAACATTACAAAAACAAATACTAACCATGGTGTTGTCTTCGACATGTTTTCGGTGACGATTTTTCGCAAATCTGTCTTTGATGAGGGCCCGCCCCAAAGATTCCTTATTTTTCTTTCCCATTCTCTTAAATATCGTGCAGTATTACGTTGAATATAACACAAATAATCGGCATCAGAATTTTGTGGAACAAACGTGCCGCACTACGATTGAAATCCAAATGTCAAAGTGACAGACTTGCCAGAACAGATTACTGACAATCACAAACACAATGTGTTCCGTAGACATATTTTAGGGATGTCGTTACAAGTGTAATTAATATTTCGTTTATTTATTTTCTTACATACTAATTACATTTTTAAATTTTTCCTAAAAAAAAAACCATATAAAAAAAACATTTAAAAATATAAAAAATAGTGGTCCGCCGGTATCGGGAGCAGGGTAAGGAGTTTGAAAATAGACACAACTTGACTTAATCACTATATTATTTCCTTTATTCGTATTTACACATATAAATTAGATTTTTAAATATTCCTATACAAAGTAATATAAAAACATTTTGAAAAATATAAAAAAAAAATAGTAGCCCACCGGTATCGGGAACAGGGTCCAAGCTACGGCGGTCAGGGCTCCAGAGAGAGGAACCTCCTAACAATACGAGCCGTGTCCAGGAGTACCGCTTTCTGAATCAAGCCCTTGATCCAGCTCCCTAACGAGAGCCTCCTCAGGTATTGGTCGAGGCTCTTGGCAACTAAGCCATGGGCTGATACAACTATCGGCACAATATTCGCTGAGGCCACATCCCACATGTCGACAACCTCGCAAGCCAAGTCAATACTTGATTTGCTTATCTTTCTCGGCTTTCATGAGGTTCTGATCATGCGGGATCGTTATGTCAACAATCATAGCGCGCCACTCTGATCGATCCACCACCATTATATCAGGCTTATTGGCTACAATAGTCCTGTCAGTGATGATTGCCATTTTCGAGAACTGGGTCGGACACATACTTATAGTACGGTACTTCCGATTCCACAAGGTTGTATTTTAGAGCAAGTTGCTGATGGATAATCCTGGCTACAAGGTTATGTCTATGCAAGTACTCTCCGTTAGCCAGACGAGAACACCCGGAGATAATGTGACGGATTGATTCGCCTGGACGGTGGCATGCCCGACATATGTCAACCGTACCGGTCTTCACAATAAATCTCCAGTAGTTATTCGTCATCATAACTTCATCCATAATTGCACAGACAAACCTTTGGTTTCTCCGAAGAGGAAACCCCGGAACGTAGCCAGGCTACGGACGCTGATAGGTCTACATCGGGCCCATTCAGGGCCCGGAAAAAGCGTCCGTGAAGCTCCTTACTCTGCCAGAAGAGCGCGGGTGATGCATTCGATATTCAACAATGTACGGACCTTCCTATCCTATTTATTATTGGTTAAATCAAATTTTGTAAATATTTCGAAATCGTTTTTATAGCAGGGTGGTTTATACCTAGGGTCGATTTTAAAAAACAAAAACAGTCAATGGGTCGTCTCACTGACCGTTTATATTACACTAAACTGTGGTGCACTTTGTGCCAATCGGCCTCGACGCTATTCAAAAAGATGTCCAACAGATTTGAAACATTCATCTCATAGTATCTACTCAAATTCACTATTTCAAGAAGTTTATGCCAGTCACCGGAGACCAAAGATGCAACCAATCTAAAGTGTTGCATTTTGCTGTATTTCACCGAAGATTTTACGATTTTTAAGTATCGCTATTTATGTTCTGCGGTGACTTTGGTACTTGTCGCATCATCCTTTGGGCATTTGTGTCCATCAAAATTGAATACAGAGTTTAACGAAGAACAAGAGGTGTTCAACTGGACTGTCACCACACCAGTTACAAATATTTTTGATTCTATGCGTGTACCAGCTCAGGGCCTCATAAATGGAGATGAGTGGTTATTTATTCTAAATTATTCTGTAGGTGTAAATAGTCGACTATTATATTTTTCTGGTGCTAATAAGTGTCCAGCACGTGTAGGAGAAAAAAAAAAAGAAAAACTAAAAACCAACATTTTTATCGAAGTCAAATAATGAGTCAAATATGTACCACAGAACTGTCCCCCGACTGCAATGAGTAAAGTTGGTTATCAGTTTTTATTTTTTTTTGACACAATCACGGTTTTTAATAAAACTATTCAGGTAGGTACCTTTTTCTTATTCAACACTGAAATCCCTGAAATCTTTGAACTTGTTTTTCATTTTTTAGTTCAATTTTTGACATTGGGGACGTGTTTTTATTTTTTATAATTATTTGTTTTTTTCGAGAGGCAATGGAAAACACAATTTAAAAAATATCGTAATTATTCACTTAATTCATGCAGTACATAATGTACCTTCTTAGAATAAAACGAAGCAAATGAAACGAAATAAAAATGCATCGTCAAGTACGTGTTATGTTTTATTATAAAAATTATAGTTTGGGCATGTTAGGAGAGTGGCCTTTGGTATTTTTGATGAAATAATCCCGCTTTTTCTTTTTGTTATGAAACTATGTTTCTAAATGTTTGACGAAATTTTGTAAGTTTATTAATTTACGCTTTAAATATCTATTTTGTTGACCTAACTGTTTGATTCTAGCCTGATGTTGCATTTTTTGTTTTTGTAGCTTATGAACCTGCGCCTTGAATGTAATTCTTCTTGGAGAATCAAAGATAGACTCAGAGTCTGAAACATCGACATCGATTGGTGTAGTAGGTTTATGAGGCTTGGTATTGATTTCATAATCCTGAAATTTAAAAAAGGTAAATTGCTAGTCGTAACTAGACCGTAGGTACTTAATAAGGTAACTATACCAAGTTTGTGTTTCCTTACCCGACAGATAGCGCAGTCTCAAAAAGATAGATCCCTAAAAACACTGTTTTCAAAAACATTAAACTGCAGTTAGGACTATTATTACAGGCTGTATTCTATTACTCACCGTAATAAAAGGTACTGATCCTTTTTTTAAATAGTTACGACCAGACTTTCCACGTAAAATATCTTCTTTTCTGAAATGCTTCGAGCATAACTTAGACGCAGAAGACGGATGCCAAAAATCTTCTCGGCGATCATTCTTTACAAACCGTATCCACGTTTCTCGTACGAAATCATCTACTGGTGGAAACCTTAAATAAAACAAATAACCTGTGTGTTTGCGTTAGTGCAACAATATCGTATTTTATTTTTGATATTTTATAAAATTATTTACCGACCTCATTAAATATTATCGACAAGCTAATCTATAAGCATAATATGGAAGGTATAAAGATAGTAGGTAAGTATTCTACTTCCGTTTATGAAAAAATATTAGCGAAGTAGCTGTACCACTACTTCGCAAATTTTTTTTACTACTGATCAACAGAGGGCGCTTATTGCAATTTATATAAATGTTTTAGGATAATATAAGAACATTATTTATGGGATCCTAAATAATGGGTAAATAAAGAAAATACTAACGAAAATAAACTGAATTCAAATCCACTCGTTACACCATATCGAGATTTGCAATAACGCAAAGCGCAACAGGCCATATTTTTTACAAAATATATTTCTGTTAGTCTAAGTTCTGTCACATGATTGCCACCCTGACAAGTGGACGTATCGCACCCACACTGATCGACTTGTTACTAAGTTGTATCAAGTATTGAATTACGGTTTTCTTCGTCTTGTCCCGTCTAGACTATAGCTCGTAATATTTGAATGTCTTTGGTTTGGTGTAAGTCCTTGGTATTTAGTATTCTACTCTTTGAAGTAGATGGTAAAGCAGTTTGTAGTTTCATTCATTTGAATCCCAGAGGGCATTAGTTACAACCTTAACAATAAATGTCAAGACAAGATTATGTCAAGCATTTCTTTTTTAATCTAAATTATTATTTACTAAAAAAAACTAACTTAAGTAAACCGTAGTTGTCTCTATCCGGTTTATCTTTCCGAGATTTACAGTATCGCAATGCGCAACTAATATTTTACAAATATTTTCTTCAGATTTATTTTTAAATATGGACATGTGCATTCTTTCCATTTTCACCTATGGATCCCAGACTTACAAACATTAAAAAGTCCAAAGTCAAGGGCTGCCAACGTGCAATCAGATAGAGCGCAGCATTCTAGGCGTCAAACTAACCGACCATGTATATACGCAACGCCACACTGTGCTCCAAAACACAAATTACTGACGTTGCTTAAAAAGCCGCTAACCTGAAGTGGGACTGGACTGGCCACGTCTGCCACATGCCCAATGAGCTGTGGGCCAAAATAGCCACTTTCTGGAGCCCTGGCACAGCCAGAAGACGTCGCGGCAGTTCTCGTGAAAGATGGCGGGATGAGCTGGACAAAACCAACGACCAGTGGTTCACATTAGCCCTGAGAAACTACCGGAAGTCATGGGGAGAGGCCTTTGCCCAGCAGTGGGATGACGCAGGCTAACAGTAGTATAATAGTGAAGTGTAATGGTGTAGTGTAGTAGTTTATTTATATACTTTTATTATCACAATGCTCTAAGATCAGCAAGATTGATATGGCAAGAAAGGAAGTGTCTGATGAGATGACGAGTAATAGAAAAGTATGGAACAAGAAGACATGCAGCGCCGACCCCAAATGAATTGGGATAAGGGCAAGATAATGATAATGATACTCTAAGATTATTACACAATACGACTTGTCCTATGAAGCGTATCTGCGTATGACACGAGATATTTAACTAAACTGAGTGATCTAGGATCTTTATTTATACGTAAACAGGTTTTGATGTACAGTTTCTCGCTGTCCCGTCTATTGTAAATATACTTTAATATATTTATACCTTGAACTGTAAATGTACACGAATATTTTAGTGCGTGGTCAATACCGGAACTAATGTATTGTTTTTTGCAATTTTTACCAAGAACAACCCCCTGTCGATGTCAATAGATTCTGGAAAGGTTGAAGTTCCCAGGAATACACCTTTCAAAAGTAGTCGCCTATAATAATTAAAATATTGTTTATGATTTTTTTTCCTTTAATCGTGATAAATAAAAATTATTAGGAACGTATCATTTTAACGTGCTGATCTACGCAAATGTTGTTACAGATTCAAACAACGGACAATGTGCTGGTTCTCGCAAGGGATACTGAAGAAACACTACAAATATATACTCAAGATGTAATGGAACGTAACGTTAGGCGAGCGAGACTTCGATTTTTTGGGAAGGTTACAAAATAATCATTTCTTTTTTTGAAAAATCGGATGAAATAATGAATATATCCGTCAAAATTAACACATAATTGAATTGGATAAGTAAAGTAGATAAGTGCGTGTTTATAAAGATGATGTCTGATTATTTTGAGCATTATCACAGATGTGAGACCCTTGCTGAATTTAATTTTTACTTTGGCGATGATACTGAAGAAGAAATTGATGATGATGACAACTATATTTACTGTTACTGCAGCAGAGTCTACATAAAGTAAGTTGTTAGATGAGGTTTTATTGACAAAAGTAGTTTTTCGAGGTTTTTATCCATTGTTATGAAAATGGAGGGAGACTGCATAAAATAAATGCCACATGCTTATCAATTTAAGGCATGAGTTAATAGTCCACTAAAAATCAGTTGACGTATTTATTATTTATTGTCATGTTTGCATGCTTAATCATTACCCTTTAAGTCAAGTTATTGTAAAGTAATGCCACCCTGTAACTTTCCACAACCAAGCAAAAGCATTATTTTGAACTGATACTGATAGAACAAGAATTATTATACATATTACCAAAATGCAAGGATGATGCTCCCTTTTCCATGCTTTCTCATCATGTTGGGCACCCACAGACTACAATTAAGTTTAGATTTCTTTGCAATATTTATCTTTACATTATACAAGGCAGGAATGTGCCAAAACAGCTTACAATATTATTATGGCTTGTAGGTATAAAACCCAAGTTGGTTGCCAATTTATTACCCGACTGTGTAACAGCAAAGACGGGGTTATGTTTTTCATTGCTGACAGGTTTTGAACTTACAACCTCATAGTGACTGCAGAACCAGGACTGATGGAAAGAATAAAGGGAGACTTGCCCAACTGTGGGACCAAAGAAGCTAGCTATAATAATAACAATAAATAAATAACTTCCTAACATTCCTGCCCTAGTAGACCGTTTTGAAGACATCACAACATAGGCAAGGTTGTTCAGGCTTCCTTTATGAGGCACCTTTATCCTCCAAACAAATTACCTATTGTGATTATCACAGAATGCCTCATCACTGGAAATTATAAGAGAAACAAAAATTAACCTTATTTTTAAATGTTGTGTGTTGTATTTATGGTCTTTATTTTCCATAGGGATGGAGTCAAAACCTACTATGCAGACAAGGAGGATGCCAGTGAGAGTGATGTGGAGGTCCTGCGTGACTCACAGTCCCAGGATTTGGAAGACCACTCTCATGTTCACTTCTCTTTAGATACTTCGTATAAAAATAAATGTGAGGTTAGTAGATTTTTCCTAATCTATTAAAATGATAGACCTGAATTATCCAGTTCCACAAACTTAAACTGCCACCTTTACATAAAATAATGCTCTATATTACACACTAGTTTCTGCTTTCAGCTCCCATCCTTATGGAAGTCAACTATGCTATGAAACAAATCCTTTGGCAATCTGCAAATAAATTAAAAAAAAATATTTGTAAGGGGATCAGTACTTCCAGATATAACCTCTTACAAACAAAACAACATTTTAGTTAAGATACTATTTTATGCTAAATAGATACCTACCATTTCTCATAATATTTTAAACCCTCAGAGAGATGAAGGTGCAAGCTGCTACTGCAGTGCATCCCACACGGACAACTGTTGCTCCACTGACGAACATGATGCTGGCCACACCCATGCCACAGTATCCCATGCCCTACAACCCAGTGACAGTGGCGCAGACCTCACATATCAAGACTACCACTCCGACACACACGACAAACTCGAGCGCATGGACCAGGACTCCCCAGATACAATTGAAAACTACATGACCTCAAATACCTGGGACAAGTTCTGGGCTATAAACGGAGAGAGACTCATTTGGGCATCTTGGATTAAGAAGTACAGTGACTATATCAATCCAGCATACCTAGATGAGAATAATGGCCTAGTTATGGATGAAAACAACATACCGAAACAGCATTCCGTAGATCAGATTTATAAGATACAGACAGATGTAAGCCCTAAGGTAGAGGATGAGGAAATGAGAGAAAGGAAATTCTCATATGATTCTAAAGTAAATCCATACAAGAAACGCAATGCTGTGCAGAATCAAACTGAGAAAGTTGATAGGAATAATGAGATTAATAGAGATGAAGTTTGGTTACCAATAGCTAGAAGACGTTCTTGTTCAGAACATGATAGGATATTAAGTCCTAGAACTGTGGCTTGGACGGACTCAATGACTAATGTTACTAAGCTCACACTATCAAGCTATGACGTCAATTCTAGTCATGTGACGTCAGAATCAACGCCTACCGACACTGACTACAGCGTATCATCATCTTCATCAGATGACCCATCAAATGATCAGACAAGAATAGTTAATTTAGATGACAAGTTGGAAAACATTGAAATTCCATCTGAAGAGGTAGATACAGAACAATATTGGCAGTTTCTATGGAAGAAACATTTTGGGGAGCAGTATGCACTACACTTTGCAAACTTTACTGAAAGCCATCATGAACCGGAGAAAGAAGTCCCTGAAATACAAATTGAAGTAATCCCAGTTACAGTCCTTGAAAAGGTTAAAATTGAAGAAAAACCTTTAGACATTGAATGTGAAAACAGTGAAGGAAATTCCCAGGAAACACCAACTGTTATAGAAATTCAGAATCAGGTTGATCAGATCACATTAGAAGACAAAAGTAATGGCAGAAAGAAGAATAAGAAGAATTCTAAAAAGTATGTTTCTTCTGTTGGAGTACTGTTACAGAATTTGTTGAAAGAAGAACAGGCAAGAAAAGAACAAGAGCCTGTTGAAGCGGGCGAAAAAGACAATACAAATAAGACTGAAAGTACGCAAACACCTGATATGGATGTGGTTGATTGTACAACTGATTCAAATAATACACAATCAGTGAATCATAATATAAATTCAAATAGCTGTGATGGTGACGACGAACCACCGGAAGAGACCCCTGTGATATTAAAAAGAAGGTAAAATATTTTATCCATACTAATATTATAAACTAGCTAATGCCTGCGGCTTCGCTCATGTGTAGGTCTCAGTATCCCACAACTTACGACCTACACTTTGGACATGGAGTAGCAGACACTACCCCAAAATGCATAACTATATTTTTATACCGATAATTTGCCATTTACATGGCCGAAGCTGCGGGAAGAAGTTAGTGCTAGATAAAGATATCTTTCTATGCGTTTAAGTTGCAAATGATTGGTTGGGTAGGTAGGTTCCATGACCTGTGAGGTGTTTGATTTCCCTATTCTCCGCCTTCTACACAGCCTCTCAGCCGCCCTTTTAAGGTCGTCAGTTCATTGTCCAGCAGTGGATGTGGAATGCAATTGTTTGAATTGACTGATTTGTGGATATTTCAAATGCAATGCAGGGTTTACCATGAAGAGTAAGATATTTACCATCATCTGCCTATCTTTTTTCCAACAGTTTCCATTCTAACATAAAGAGTACTTAAGACAGGTAAATTGATTGTTAAAATATCAGAATATTCTAGCAACAATCGTGAGAAAATTTGAATTTCGCGCTCTACCATAGAGCATCCACCTTAATTCTCGTATTCTACAATTTATTTAGTCTATGCCAATGACTTTCCCGGTGTTTGTAATGCGACAAAATTGAAAAGGCTTTAACTTTTCTTTTGCTTGTTATGGCACTACCATAATAAGCGAAAGATTACTACTACTATTCAATTTAGTAAGACTATACATCAGAGATAGACAATGCACATTGCGCAATAGTTTTGATATATACAATTGATACGTAAAAGCGCTTTGTGCGTAGTACCCGATCAATTCTTCACTTCACTTGAAACAGTACAGTGTGTTAGATAACTAACTATTTACAGATTTCTGTGTCTCGAACTTTCCATAATAATCTTTCAAAATGCCCAAAACTAGAAGCTCTAGAACCAAACGCCCGCGCTGTAAGAAATTAAACATAGCATCTTGGTATAAAAAGTGTACAATATGTGGTACAGTTATTGTTGCTCCTAACTACTCCATCGGTATGTGGTTACATTTCAAGCAGTTTCATCCTGAATTGAACAAGAGCCTTGTTGTACCAGAGGTCCAAAGTCAAGGTACTCAGGGATCTACATCATCAGGTCCAAAGCCTCAATGTAAGAGGCTGCCAAGAAAACCTCGGAAGAATTTACGGCACCCGAAGCTTAAATTATAGTATGTGTCTATTTTATGCTATGTATTTGTACTTTCTAAGTTTATCTTGGATATCACTGACATCGGTGAAGGTAAACATCGTGAGGAATCCTGGACTAACAAATAAATATAAGTCTGAAATCGCTAACCTGTTTTGCGCAAGTGATCAATGCTAGTGCTTTCTCTGTATGAGAAGAGAGCATTTGTCCAGCAGTGGGACAGTAATAGGCTGGTGTTATTATATAACTGAAAGAAATGAAGTAGTTATGGGGATGCTTTTGTCTGGATCTATTTTTAGATAGTTGGCGGCGACGTAATTAGTCATAGTCATTTATTCTGAACAAAAATACATTTGTGTCGAATACAGGATTAATACAACAATAATAATCAATAAAAGTTACAATCAATAATATAGTTAAAAATGTCAATGTCAATGTCAATTGATTCAGTGCATAATGTTACGGCTAAAAGCCGAAGTAAGGTTACACCTAGTTCTAGCCGGCTACACCTAGGTGCGACTGGCAACAGTTTGTTATACTTAGGTGTAGCCTTTTTATTACTAGGACACACCGACCAAATGGATTAGGTTAGGTTAGAACCGTGAAAAAACGCGCGCGAGCCGAGCGAGCGCAGCGAGCGGTGCCGCGGCAGCGCCCGGCGAGCACTACACCGCACCAAGGTATAGCCGGCTAGAACTAGGTGTAACCTTACTTCGGCTTTTAGCCGTAACACATACACATAAGCTCCGATATGAGCAAGGTTGTGATTTTTTTAAATAACCGATGAAAATATTCTATGTGGAGGGGCTCAGGATGACGTACTGAATACGTGGTAACCGTTTTCGCGTTGATGTCCCTTCCTGTATTATTTAGATCGATCTTTTGAAACCCACGTTTACTAAGTGCTACTTTGTAGATACCTATATTATTTTGTTTATCATGATATTGCTGCCCTTGTCCTATTCTATTTGGGGTCAAAGCAACACGTTTTCTTCTTCCATTCTCCACTGTCTGACGTCACGGCATCATTTACTCCTTTCTCTTTCATATCATTCCTCACACAATCCATCCATCTTTTCTTTGGCCTTCCTCTCCATCTCCTCGCATCAATATTCATGTCCATAACTTTTTTAGTCACATGTGTTTCACATTATTGTGTTTAAAAGATCTTTAGACCAACAAAAACAGATTAAAGTTCAAACTACACAGCAGTTTTTTGACTACTTTATACATACATTTACATAAACTTGAGCCTTTTTCTCATGGGTGTAGGCAGAAATGACAGAACACCACCTACTGCATAAAATGTCACTTATCCCAATGAATCCCTTGTAGCCACGAAACCGAAGAGGCAGAGGAAGACATTGCCCATGCCAAGATCAAGAATACTTTCCAAATGATGGGGTTCTGTGTCCACCCTGAAAAGCTGCCGAAAGGGGAGCTGATCTATCGGAAGCGCAATGCAAGGCTCCGACCACCAAGGTTTAGGAAGAACTTGAGCAGTAGGAAGACTTACTTCGATGATGATGGGAACCCTTATACTTTGGATCAGGTGAGCTAAATATGTAATTTGGTTTTATAAGTATAACTAGCAGACCCGCGCATCTTCGTCTGCGTCACATAAGAGAGAGAGAGGGTTAGAGAGATTGGGTCGTAGGCACCTATAGTACAATTCTAATACATCACACACAACATTCCGCATAATGAAAATGCGCGCGCGGTTCCTGATCATTATTTTGCTGCGGAGTTATTTTAAAACTGTGATATCTCCATATTCATTGAAATCAAATGATGTAAAAGCAATTTCGCTCAAAATTAAATACTTGTGATGAATAACGTATTTATTTGGATAAGGATAAATAAGTATAATACCATGCTATTTGTGTGATTTTTGAGTTTGAAAAAGCGATAAGACATTATTTAACGAGTTGTCTCACAAGTGTTGTGCTTGGAGCGTTTTCAAAGCTTTTTATTTATAAGCTAGAATAGTTTTTTGGTAGGTAGCCGTATTTTACATAGAACACAACGTCTGATATAACGTATCTTACATTTTAGATATCATAAAGCCTTTGTGACATATCGCATAGACAGTGACCGAATTCGAAATTGCGGCGAATAGAGTTAAATACCTTTGGTTTATAGAGTTTATACCAATTAAAAATAGTCAAAAAATCTACTGGCAGCCTAAATATGTATAACTCTTCATTTGAAAAAGTTATGACATATTTTATTGGAAACTCGCTAAAACACGAACACAATTTGCAAAACGCAAATTTCGTGTTAGGTTACTTTTGTTCTCAGTTGTTCATGGAGTCATGGAGAGATATTTAAATCTAAATAAATATTTTATCGATCTATTTTCTTGTCCAAAACCAGACCAAGGACTCTCAAGACGAAAGAGAAATGCAGACAGACGATGATTGTGCTGAAGTAAAGTCAGACACAGACCGGGCTGAGGATATTCCCCCGGGTACTCCAAGAACTCATCACGTAATGTCACAAGACACTAGTTTAGATGATGAGAGCATTAAGCTGGCTGAAGCGGCAGCAGTTCCCTTGCCTTGCGACGCGGAGGACTCTAATGATGATGAGAATAAGGAGCAGAAAATTGAGGAGGTTCAAAGTGCAGGTATGGTTCTGTTTAATAATAATATGTCAAGTAAATGATTAAAGCTTTTCAACAGTCGTGACAAATTGATAAGCTTTACCATTAGAAAGCTTATGACCAGCATGCCAATTACAACTACTTAGTAGCTGTTCACAGAGTAATTAGCAAAATACGAATATCTAAATCCATTTGTCCATTTTAAATTACGATTGGACATAATTTATTTTTTGTAATTGTGCATTACTTTCATTTAGGTAATGCAATCCTTTATTATGCTAATTACCACCCTAAGTAATTGATAATTGTATAAAATGAATCATCAACATTTAAATCACTTATTTCACAAAAAGCACACATAACACAACCGCCTTTACTAATGATATTTATATTCAAGTAATCTGTGTGAAATTATAAAAAAAGAAAAGTAGAACTAAGAATCTCCTTTTTAGTATAAAAATGGGTATATGTAAGAACTGTTTCTCCAATATCTGGTCTACAGTGACTCAACAAGTGAAGCGTAGAAAGAGACCCAAAAGGTCTAAGTTGGAAGACGACTTCAACTTGATTGACATGCCGGTCGAGCTGAGAGATGACCCCAAGATGAAAAAGTATTGGAACAAAAGACACTCACTGTTCCACAGGTTAGTTGCTGTACAGTAACTACTTTAGTTTAAGAGTTTTCGAGGCAAAAAATATCCTTAACGCCTCTCCAGTTACTACCAAACTACCCTCTGCCTAAATCGGTTACGAAACTTTTGTAAAAGCCAATAAATTAATAATAAATTTATTTTCTCATCACAAACGTTACAGTGAACAGGAATTATTAAAGCTAATATACAGGGTAAATATTTGTGAGAGACTGGTGCCCGAAATAGATATACTAAGCCTGTGTTACAGGTCATCACGGCCCCCAAGACTTACAGGTATAAAACTAATTTAGATTAATAACTAACAACTCATGCGTGATGATTTTACTTAAATAATAGGTACAGAATGTTGTAAAAAAAAAAATAAGAAAATTATAATTTGTCTAGAGGAATGTGTGATTTATGATAGATAGTGTGTGTTTGTGTAGCAGATAGATGGTCAGCGGAATGGAATCAATAGCCTTTCAGTTGCCTGATAGTCTAGAGTTTTCAACCATTTACAGACGGTTAATTTACAGACTGGTTTCCGCAGTGGGTAAATTGTAAGTGTTGTGTTGATTTTATTGTATAAATATCCTCCAAGAAAACAGTAAAATCTTTGGGGAAAATAGTACGAAAAAAGCTTGAAGGACAGACATTATCCTTCCTCTGGTTATCTTTGTTATGATTGGGTCCATATTCTATTTGTTTATGTTGTTTGGAAACTATGGAAAGTATGAAGCTCTGCCTGATAGTTAGAACATCACAACGTTTATAAAGCTCAGCAGTTGGGTAACGAAATGGAAGTCCAGCTCCTACCTTGATAACCACTCGTGCTCTTTCAACTTCCAAAAGGTGAACTTTGCCTGCTCCTCCCCAGGAGGTTATGCAATAATTTACTATTGAATGACAGAGCGCTAAGTAAACAATTTTGGTAGTCCTGAGATCAGCAACATGTCTTAAAGTCTTAAAAATGTAGAACAGCTTACGAATCCTAGCAACTAGTATGTCGATGTGAGGCTTAAACATTTGTGTTTGACCTATAAACATTCCAAAATATCTAGTGATATCTGTATTCTGAAGAGGTGAACAAAGGCATGAGTAATTGGACAAGGAACAAGTGTGAGCAACATGATACTGAGAGTTGAAGGTGGAAGAAGATATCTCTTAATATTTTCTTCCACCTCCAACTCTCAGTATCATTTTGCCGCGCCTTTTGGTTTTTGATAAATTTAGTGTCAAGACATTATGTTTTCCTCGTAGCGGCGATTGGCGGCGGCGATCTCTCGCGTCCGGCCTTGGTTCAAGCCATGGCCCGGAGCGAGAGGGAATGGGAAGCCGTCACCGCCTTCTGCGAAGCAGTCATGCTAGTGAAGGAGGTGGCGGGACGTGAGAGGGAAAGAACCTCACGTCCCAGTCGCCGCGGGAGACGCCCTGGGCGTCGGGGGTCACGTGGTGGCTCCCGGCCACCGTAGGCGCGGGCCTGTGAACGGCGAGTTATGGGCCAGCTCGCCGTCGTCTTATGACGACAGGCCGTGTCGACGGCGCGTTCGTGTTCCACGTGCGCCTCAAAGAGATGTCAGCAAATAAGTAGGGGTCACAAGGGCCGATGCCTGCCAGGGCTGCGGGACTGTTCGAAAGAGATACCGTGGCTCTGGAACACAAAGGGCAAAGAAGGAACATGGATGGGTTTTAGTCAGTACAAGTCTGACACTCCCTTCCGCTCCGCCCAGAGTGGGGGGTCATTTGATGTTTTCCCATCCGAAAAAAAAAAGACATTATGTTTAAGCTATTGACAAACCTCATTGAAACCATGATGAGCACTTTAGAAAACTTCATCCCAATTTTCGCCACTAAAAATAGCGTATTATCGGCTAAAGATATTCGTTTTCCGTGTTTAAGATGGAGTTGAAGCAAGTCATTAAAATAGACAAGGAAAAGGCTAAGACCCAGCACACTGCCCTGTGGAACGCCGTAATGAACAGAGAGTTCATTACTTATCCAGTTGTCTATTTTCACTCGTCGCTTCCTACAACTTAAGTAATCCTTGAGCAGTTGCAATGGCCGACCTCTAACTCCCATTGTCTCAAGTTTTTGCAATAGCAATGGAATAGGAACCGTGTCAAAGGCCTTGGCTAAGTCTAGAAATACTGTTACACACTTCCTCTTATTGTCATTAGTAACAATATGGGTTATAAAATATATTTTCACTTCAAGCTTTAAATAGTGATATTTTTTTGAAGTTTTTCTTATTGTAAGGGAATCAAACTCAAAGGTACCTTTGAATGATTTAAATATTAGTGACGGAGCTTTTCTGGTTCTAGGTCACTCGGGTCATCCATGTTTCGGTGTTTTCGAAGCACAAACCCTGGAAGACGTCTTCCCTATGTGGATGAATAGGGTATTATTTTATACCTTCTATAATCTCTATAAACAAATATCTAACAGATTCGACGAGGGGATAAAGCTGGACCGCGAGAGTTGGTTCAGCGTGACGCCAGAGAACGTGGCATGGCACATCGCCAACAAGTATGTTTACGACGTAGTGCTGGACGCCTTCTGCGGCGCTGGTGGGAACACGATACAGTTCGCGCACACCAGCAAGAAAGGTAAGCATCACGCCCGCATGCCGCAATGGGTAGGTAGAGATGTACTGTGTATAGTACGAACACATTTTGTCATTTATATTTGGGTTTATAGAGTACTTAGGTGAACCCTAACAGTACACCCATATTTCGCCAGTTGTGCTTGTGCCTGTAAAATGGGCACAAAACCAGAATCGAGACTGCTCGTAGGCGTCGCCAGAGGGGGGAGCAGCTGCCATAAAATCATCGAATCGAGATTTTTTTTAAGTTGCATCTTTTCACACCTTTACTGTATAATGTACTTTTAACTCTGACCCAATCAAAACAGTGTACATTCTCTCCGTAGCTAATTCATATTTCAATCTCTCCAACAGTTATCGCTGTAGATATAGATCCAGATAAGATCTCAATGGCGAAACATAACGCTACAGTATACGGTGTCGCCGATCGCATAGAGTTCATTGTGGGAGATTTCTTCGAGCTCGCGCCAACGCTGAAGGCCGATATGGTGTTCCTTAGTCCGCCTTGGGGCGGGCCTAATTATACTGCGGTGAGTATTTAACTCCACAATTTTCCTCTGCACCACATAAAGGTTGACTAGTAGAGAATGTCATTGGCATTAAGTCCGCCTCTGTACATTTTTTAAAAGGTTTTTTAATTTAATTTTTTTTATTACCATAGCACCCGTGCGACGCATGGACGGGATGGGTTGCTAGTAATAAATAAAACTCGATATTCTATCAGGCGTCACAAACCGTGCTAAGCGAAGCATGTAAAAGAACTCATATTGAAAGGTCCCTTTCACTACTTTGGAATAAATTACTCTATCTGGCAGATAATTTCATACAAGTTCTGTTCCAAGTTTTTAATTTTTCTTCAAGTAGATTGGAGAACGTGACCGAGATTGGCATATTGAAAATAACCTCTGCACTGGTCAATGGCCAGCTTACATGGATGTGACTTTATTTTCGTAGGTTTCCAGCCATAATTTATCAAAATTCTCAAATTTTTTCTCCACAGCATCAAGAGTACGACTTGGAAAAAATGCTAGCTCCTAAGCCAGCATCTGAACTAATGAGGGTGGCCAGATCAATATCACCGACGATTGCGTTCTACCTGCCCAGGAACTCGAGGCCGGATCAGGTACGAATCAGTTCTCCTGTATATCTTAATTAGCTTATAATGTTGTCACTGCATAGACATAGACTTTCTGTATGTGTTAAGGACTGAACCGAAATCCACCTCGCGGACCCAGTGATTGGTGTTGATGGTGTTAATAATAACTAGTATAGCTTTAAGCCTTGTCTCCGAAGGCCTGCTCTCAGTGGAATGAATTGACGCTTAGATGTCGACATAACGGCAGGCTGGGGTAAGCCCATAAGGTAAGCAGAATGCACAGAAACCTGTAAGAAGAGGAGTAGGTTATAAGAGCGAGCCAAGCTTTCGCTCTTCGCCTTTTCAGTGGTGATGAAATAAAGTACACAAAGTTACTTAACTGTCTGAGTCTGAACCCACCCCAAACCCCACCATAAGTAAGTTGGGACCATTACCACCACCACAACCTTGACTGAGCAGTACATGAAACAATATGTATACCAGGCCCGAAGGCACCTAGGAAGCCGATTCCTGCCGGCTTCCCCTCGGGAACAAGGCACTCTACCTAGTTTCTAGGTGTCTACTGTAGTCAAATAGTATAGTACGTACACATCTGTGGGTATCACATCACAGTACAGCCATTTAATACATCATAGGATTGAAAACACTAAAAAAATGACAATATTTTTCATTCCAACAAATAAAGCAACAGGTGGCGCCAAATAAACCGGCGCTCGGGTGTCAGAATCCAGAACTAAAATCGTATGGACGCGCACACGTGACTTCGCGGCTGGAAGTACCGTTTTGTAGAGAGCTCGAGAAGCCGAAGGTTATCGAGTTACGACAGGGGCAGAAAAAGAAAGTATGTAGGGGAGAACGAGATAAAATGAGTAATGGTCGATATCGTATTTGGTAAACTAGATTTTTTGTTTTGTTGATTTATTTGCGCAAGATAAAATCATTTTTATTATACTACTAGCTGTTGCCCGCGACTTCGTTCGCGTGGAAATTTTGTTGTGTATGCGTGTTCGATTCCCGGGTTGGGCGCCGTTATTTGGGTCTCAGTAGCAGCTACGGAGTCTGGATTTGTGCCCGAATGATGGCAATAGGCTCGCCCACTATTACATGGGACTTCAACATAACTGGTGAAATGTGGGTGTACGATTAGGTACACACCTATGCCTAACCCTTTGGGGATTACAGGCAGGATGTTATGTGTGAGAACTGAAGGCCTGATCAAAATGTGATAATGTGGGTGATGACTACAAAAGGCGTCTTTTTGAGCGCTGTAATTCTGGGCGGCAGAGGTCTGAAACAAAACAAATGGCGAAGAGGCGACGATAAGGCTTAAAAACCGGAACACTATGTTGCCATACGACTTTTTTTTTCAAAGTGATCAATCAAACGCCTTGTTGGGCGCTATTTATTTATTTATTCTAATACCGTTTTGTATACAACATTAAATGATTTGTATAATGACCGTGTGAGAAGCATGAAGAGCCCAAATGATTGCCTGCCACTTTTAAGGTTTTTCCTTGGAATTTGTTGACCGTCATTGTAAAAGCCAATTTTAAGGGAAATTGCTACTTCTTAAATTGAAATGGCAAGTTATTTGGAACTAGCGACCCGCCCCGGCTTCGCACGGGTAGCAGTTCTCTATAGCCGATGACTTCTGGAGGATAGATGGGTTAAAAAGTTTAAGCAGATCATATAATAGGTACCGTTATTTTGTTTCATGTATTATAAGATTGCACTAAAGGTTTACACGTTCCTACTATAATAGTGTAGAGTCGAGTAATTTGTATGTTTGAACACACTTATTATATTTCTTAAAATACTACATTAGTGACTTCTTCTGGACAACGCGCAAATAAGAACCTATTCAACATAACTATTAAGTTTTGATATTAAACGTGCCAGAAACATTCAATTGGTTGTGTCAACAATATTGGGCAGTTAGGGCAATCCAGGTGACGTTCTATGTCTAGCCATGTGTCTGGAGTCATTTGAGTTGAAAGGGCAAGTCCGTGGGTATTATTGGTAGCCGGGATTTAATTTAGTAAATAAGTGATAGTGCATTGTGATGCAATAAAAACTGCGAACGACTTGCTCATTTGTTTGCGACGAAAGGTCTGTTCTGGACCGACGATGTGACTTCGTCGATGTGTTCTGAATATCCAGTGTATTTGGTATCGAAACAAAGTTATTTTTAAGATTTACTTTACCTTGTCTTGCTTAAACTCCTCTTTTCTTTTCTGAGCAAAGAGTTCTCCAATTCCTTCTAAGAACTTCTTTCTGACTCGCCCAATGCCATTTCAGCCTAGCAGCTTTTTACCGACGTCCATTATTCCCGTTGCAGAAGACAGTGTGGTGTTTTGAACACTGTTTTGTCTTTTTACCCCAAAATGCTGCTTCCCATTGCTACTTGCCCTTCGCCAAACTCCGAGGCGGAACTTTGCAACTCGTTGAGTGACCAGGTCTGATCACCGTAGGTTAGGACTCGTGGCTAAATAATAACCGCCGCACCGTCGATTTTCGAAATTAAGCAACGCTTTCCGAGGTACAGTCCGCGGATAGATGTGGCCACATATTTCATATCGAGGTCCCTCCGTCTCTCGGAAAGTACGTTACGCTGTTGGCCTCAGCTGTAGATTGCAGATCTTTAACAGTCAAAAACGGGTAGAAACCCGAAAGTCTGACAACCATTATCATCCGTATCAAGGCGTATCGTATTCCCCAGTAACTGAGTTGAAGAGGTCAGATACGCGTAAAATATTGGCATTCGCTACATGCGACTTAAAGCCAAACCCAACTTAGTTGGAAAAATGCAGACAAATGGTGGTGCTCTTGCTTGTGATTTGCCAGTCCCTATTTGAAGTAATTCATTGTCAAATTGTATATTTTCTTGCACTCTCACAATAGTTTAAAATACAAATTTTGTTATACATACAACATTAGTTTTAGTATATGCGAAACCTAAAACACGTGTCTATTATTTTTATGTAAAGAGTTTATGTACAAAATTTCAAAACTCTATCATGAAATATCACAAAGTTTAAAGCTTGTTCTGTAACCTAGTTGTCCGCACAAAAATATGGTCACCACGCAGTGCGCGTCTCCAGCGTCGTCTTGAGCTCATTGATAATAATAATTTGGCAGTAGGTACCTAAATTATTGCGATAGGTACTTAAAGTCGCTCGGTGTCCAACTTTTAACTTTTTTAAATATTTTTGGGAAAAATTATAACATGGTTTAAAAATTATTGGAATCGATTCAGTTACTTATTCTGAACAAACTATATTCAGGTTACGCATATACTAAAAATAATGTTGTATTCAAAGAGAAGACACTTTTGAACATTTATCAGTTAATACAATTCTTTCTTACTGCCTATCCGCAAGGGTACTGGGTTGTGGAGGTCAGATAGGTAGTTTCTCCATGTAAAATACTGGTATTCAGCTGCATCCGGTTAGACTGGAAGCCGACCCCAATATAGTTGGGAAAAGGCTAGGCAGATGATCCGCAAGGGTGCTATGGTTTAATTGGCAAGATTTAACGGAAGTCTCCAGAAAATAAAACCGTACAGCCAGCCATCCCATAGGGCTATTCTTCTAGTGCAAATCTCGTAATGTCCTACCATTGGGTAGACGACCAGGTCTGAGCACCGTAGGTTAGACTCGTGGCTTCATTCGTTGCTCAGTAATATAGCACGGGTCGGTTATTGAGAATCGATGAAATTACCAAGCCATTAACAACATTTTTGTTAGGTATTCAAAAGACACGTTTTAAATGGCCTGTTCGTTCTTGCGGAAAGTTCTTGTCTTAGGTGTTGCAAATGTTTTCAGTCATTATTTCGCAATGCTTTTACCAAGAGCAAAAGATCATTGATTTGACAAAACGTAATGGTGAAAGTAAATTTTCTGAGCGATTTTCCTCGTTGGTCTAGTGGTCGGGACAGTTACTGTTGAGCATGAGGTCCTGGATTCCCAGATCGGGCAGTGTTATTGGGTTTTTCCATTAGAAATTTCTCACTATTAGCCCTGAACTTGGATGTGTCCGATTGGTGGTAATAGGCTCGTCCCTTATTACATGGTGCTCGGGTGTCAGAAATCAGGGGCAGAAAAAGAAAGTATGTAGGGATAGATAACGAGATAGAATGAGTGATGGTTGATATCGTATTTGGTAAACTAGTTTTTGGTTTCGTTGATTTATTTGCGAAAGATAAAATCACTTTTATTTTTGTTATTATACTAAGTCTTCCTCTGCATTTTATTCTTTACTTTTTTTTCGATTTTTTCATCATGGGTGTCATTTTCGTGGTTTTCGGGGTCTCTGATAACGAAAATGAGGTCAAAACAAACATACAAAAAAAAAAAAAAAAAAACAATTCTCATTTTTTTCTTCGACATCTCCTGACTTAATTTTGACCCTTCGCCACTGATGTATACTAACTATAGAATAAATCATAATAATGCTCTTGTTTCAGATACTGAACCTAGCGAAAGAAGTTGGCGGCTCAGTGGAGCTCGAACAGAGTTTCCTGGACAGGAGATTCGTAGCAATAACAGCATATTTCTACTAAGTATCCTCGCACCGCCCAGCTACCTCTCACATCTCTGGTGGAAACGCAGCCTAATAATCCATTTATTATCATCTCTGTGTATAATTATTATTTATCACCTGTACACAAGCTAGTTCTACTCTACTATACAGTGGTGCATGGTTATTTTGGTGATTGTTTGTCTGACAGGCAGGTAATAATTTGTGAAATTATCTGTGAAAATTGTATTAGAAAAACAGATGACGGCGTTAGGCCACGCGCCAAAACATCCATGTACAACTACACAATAATATTATTCATTATACAACGATCTCATCAGTTCATCTGTCTAGTAGTACATTCGTAAAATATTGGTGCGGGATAATTTATTATTATATGTATACCTAAACCAAATGTCTAGTTTAAGTGTAACGAGAGAAATTTCACCATTGTCATTTATATATATATACTCGTAATGTTCGAATTCACCAACAAATCCCTAACAATGTCGGATACCTAATGTTTTTTTTTCAAACATCGCGAAGTCAAAAAAAAAATAGTTTCACGAAGGACGACAAAGGACTTGTTGGTGAAAATGGCCTTATAAACTATCGATGAATGTTTTAGTAGTAAGCCAATAAACGATAAATTTCATAATACGCAGTTAATACCCTTGGCATAGACACAACTCCATACGGTGAGTCAATGCTAACCTTTTCAAAAATCGGAAACACACATTCCGAGTGACCATTTTAAAATGTCACATCTATACAAATAAATAAAATTGAAGTGTCTGTTTGTAATATCAAAATAACAGCTTTTTACTTTGCCGCATATAAAAATATATATGGCACTTATAACAAAAACACATGTTTTTTTCCAATTTTTGTCTGCATGTCAGTCTGTTTGTTCCGACTAATCTCTGAAACGGCTGGACCGATTTTGACAGGACCATTACTGGCAGATAGCTGATGTAATAAGGAGTAACTAAGGCTACTTTTATTTTCGAAATCGAATTAGGGTTCCGTGCAAAAAAATAAAACCCTTGAGTTGGTAACAAAATCCGGATAAAAAGGGTTTTTTTTTTTAAATAATTTCACACGAACGAAGGTCATGGGCAACAGCTAATTCTGATATAAAGAAAACACGATGCTTGATGAACTTATTTAATTTGATGTATGATTTACTACCGTATGGAGTAGTTAACATTACATAAAATAAACGTTTTATGTCTATAATCAATAACAGTAAGTAAAATCCTTAGCACACTATGTGCTATATTTTAGCAATTTCATCATTTAGATTATATTTATCGTACTATATGAAATTATTAATAGGTCTTTAACTATGAAATTGCCGTTTTTTTTCTCAGATTTTGTTCTGTTGGAACTTTGACGTATAGTTATATTTTTTTTTAATTCCATTTTTATTGGATTAATTGCTAAATTACGTACCTTTTAGAGTTTACTAGCCATACTAGCAGTTGCAAATTACCTCATAGGGTAGTGTGTCAAAACACCTGTTTCAATGTGCCGTCGGTTTTACTACTTCAAGTAGGTATATTTTTGTCATAGACTGTGTTTTGTGAATGTAAGATACGCAGTGCAGCGCAGCTTTTTTCACTCTAACTATAAAGGGTGTAAATAATAATAATGTTTTTAGTTAAGTAAGTAACATGAAAGAATTCGTAGACGATTTAACTTTTTTTATTAAACGATTTGTCACTTCGAATTACTTTTAAACTTATAAGTTGTAAATATATTTGTAATCACTCTTTAAAACCCTTTATTTTGATACCCCACTCGACGGTATTGGAAGAAAAAAAAAATCTACGATATGGCACCCTAAATCCGTTATTTTTCTTTGTTTTTCAACACTTGCGTCACCAAGACGAATCTAACGACGTATAATTTATTCAAATCCGTTCACCCGTTTAGGAGTTACGAGGGATCATAGAAACAGACATACATACGGGTCAAACACATAACCCTCCTTTTGGGCTTCGCCGCAGTCAGGTAAAAATGTTATTATGGACATATCACTTTCAAGAAATCGTCCATACAAATCGGCAGTTTCATACTTTAACCCCTAATATTATGTGATCCTGTAAACATTCTTGTTTACTATTCTTACAACAATAAATTAAGTAAAATTTAAGAAATCAGCTCAAGGATATATTTTTAAGGTAAAATGTTTTCAATTAGCCCAAAATTCTGAATAACGTCGCCGATCATAGTGGCAACTACTAAGTACATAAAATATTTTGCTATCTCTTATACCTAGGACGCAACCATCGCAGTAACAGTCCTTTCAGTTATTTTACCTTTCATGTACCATAACTGTCAAGATCACGTACATAGCATCATGCCTGTAATCCCCGAAAGGTTAGGCAGAGGTGTACATAATAGTACACCCACATTTCGGCAGTTATGCTCAAATCCAATGTAATAGTGGGCGACCCTGTTGCCATCAACTGGGCACAAATCTGTGGCTGCTACTGAGAAATTCCTGGCGGAAAACCCAATAAAACTGCTCAAAAATCACAGCGATTTTCATTTGTCGTTATATCCTATACCTATACTAATAACCTTTTGACCACCAGAGCATAAACGCACGCGCGTGACCACGTTAAGCCACCATTTCACCTACCATTTTGTCACATATTTGTGTCGTTTGGCGTACAGGGCTCGCGCTTGCTTGTTACGTACAGGCGCGGTCCTAGGTGTGGGGGGGGGGGTCACAGGGGTCACGCCCCCCCCCCCCCAAATCATACACGCCAAATTGATAAAACCTTCTTAAAATAGCTTTTTTCGGATTTAAATAATTACCTAATTTCCTGCTTAATCGTTCAACAAGAGAAACTAAATTGATTTAAATAAAATAAATAGAGCACCTCTTGCGGTCTCTTCATCTTAAAACTTGAAAAATCTAACTATCTCGGGGGACAGGGCCGTAGGCAGGCGGGGCCGACAACTATTAAGAAATCAACCTATCCGACGCGGAATGCAAAAATTTTCTCGCTCGCTTCGCTCGCCAACACATCCTATACTTTTTCAATTCTGCAAAAGTTGAGATGCACTCCCCGGAAATAAACCTTAGACGCCCTTGATTGTTCTGTTTATTTAAAATCCAGAGGTTGTTGACATAATTTCGTAGTTTAAAAGTTGTTGATAATAGTTTAACACCCCTCCGCCCCCATTCAGTCCCCAACCCAATTCCTGACTATGGCCCCTTGTGACCCCCAAAGACTTAGGCTAGGACCGCGCCCGGTCACGTATATGTGACTATGGCGGTCAAAAGGTTAAATGAGCAATATTTATAATCACGTTCTCAAAAACGGTTCTAACAATTTCGATGAAAGTTGCAATACGACGTTTACCGGAGCGAACATTCGATATAGCTAGATCCATTTCTGAAAAAATTCGTTTTATCTATTTTCGCCCAGCTATTAACGGTAATATTGGGTTAATGCCGTCAGAGTTCAAATAACTGAAACTACTAGACAAATTTATGCCTCCATATTGGGTGGTTTCTACTTGAGAATATAGAATATTCTATTCTACTTAAGCTAGTCTACAGTTTCACTGAATTACTAGTAATCTATTCACGTAAGTATATAACTAAAAAGCAAATAGTGCCAATTGTCGATGTTGTACTGTTTATTTCAGTTATACGGAGTATGAAATAAGGCTGTATTTCCACCAGAGATGTGCGAGGGTGCGTAGCGAGGGATGTGTTTGTAAGAACCAATCGAATCACTTCATTTACCTAACCTCGCTCAGCTCACCTCTAGTGGAAACGCGAGGTTTTTGTACATACAAAATAAGGGAAAGATGTGTGCTAGGGAGGGACTCGAGCGAAAAATAGCAGTCACTAAACGGTGTGGTTACCGCTCGCATCTGAAACGAGCCCGCTACACGTCCCCGCACCGTTTCACAACGTCGCCGTCGTTACGCATCCTCGCACCGCTCAGCGGCCTGTCACATCTCTTGTGGAAACGCTCACACCGTTCCACAGCCTCACTATGCATCCTAGCATAAGTCTGGTGGAAACGCAGCCTAATAACCCGATTTAAATTAACCTTTTTGGTTTTATTAATGCATTTATAGAATGCGCTATTGGTGTAAAATGAATTTAAACGCATAAGTATTTACCATTGTTTCCACAAAAAAAAATCAATAACAATATAACTTGAAGTAAAGTTGTAAGGAAATTAACTTACCGAGTCGGCTTTATCTTTCGATCTTATTTCAAGGACAGAACGTTCTTTATCCTTTGCATTTTGTCACTATCAAGTGTAGTAGTATACCAGGTAACGAATTTATTTTCACAGCACATAAGATAACTACATAATATGTATTTCCAGTGCTTTTCGAGTTGTATTAAGTACACCATATTTTAGAAAATTTTATATTGAGATGACTTCCATAGTGTTCATATGCTTATCTAATCAGAAATTCTTCATATATCATGTAGTACTATTTCAAAATTATGGTTCTTAATTGTACTGCATTTTTTTGACCTTTTAATGTATGATGGTATAAATGTTGTGATCTTTGTAAATATGATTTGTTAAATAATAAAGAGACTAACATAACTTGAGTATTTTGTTTTTGCAATGGGTAAAGTATTTTCCGCCGCCGAGGCCGGCCCAGAAAACGGCGAGATGATTTGGACGCGCATCACGAGGGCTGGTTCGAGGTGGCGCAGGAGCAGAGTACCTGGAAGGATATGGGGGGGAGGCCTTTGCCCAACAGGCCAATAAAAAAAATAAGTATTTGCTTGCAAGTGGCATTGTCACCAGGGGACTTTTACTGTCTTATGTAAATTGAACATAAAAAGTGCCAACTTTCAGCTGGATATGGATAAGTGTTTAAATTTGATTTAGAAAATTGATGAGACGGAAATTCAGTACAGCGGGATAACTAGTTTTGTATGAATGATAACATAAACAATATTTGAAAAACCTTTTTATTTAGATGCATATTTGAAAATGTAATAGCAAGTATATTACAATTATTTCCCTTGTTCGCATTACGGCAGATTCGCTTTACGGGAGAAACTTTTTATTGGTGAAACCTTAAACACGTAAAAAAATGCTTTTTATTATTTATCTTACGATACACACCTACTTATCTTCTATTCAGCCTGCACAAGCGTTCTACACATTCCAGAATTGAATTATCTTTTCAAAGTGCACTAGTATTAATAATGTTAATTTTACTAAGCTGTTTTCCTTTACAGTAAATAGGTTTCTACCCTTTTTAAATTTTTATCGTGATATTTGGCTTCTTTTTTAAGTAATTGTATGAACCGTTACAATGCCGGTTTCAAAGGAATTCTGTTTTTAAGGCGACCATGCCAATCCTTCAACTGGGTTTTATTCGTTCTGAATACTTCTTTGTAGCAACTAAATGTATCAGTAGTAATAAATCTCATTCACTGCTTTGAGATATAGTCCCTGAATGCTGAATATTCTTCAGAATCATTCACTGATTCAACTCGACTGTACAATTTCTGCCGTAAAGCGAATCTGCCGTAAAGCGAATCTGCTGTAAAGCGAATCTGTCTTAAAGCGAATCTGTCCTAAAGCGAACAAGGGAATTATTTAATATAACTTACTTATTGTCGAAGTACCTTATTTATTGCCAATTTAAAATAGGAATGAGGAAAGAAAATAAACATGTTGGCTTATCTCAGAAAATGTAATACAGAAATCTGTATGGCTGTTGAGGGGCTTACAAGTATGGAAAACTTAATCTAACCCTTACATCTAAATGTTATTCTTTCATTCCTCCCCCTTCGTCTTCTTCCTCAGCTCCTCTTACAAACAGTACATTGTTACATCTGATGAGGACTTCTCCAAGGTTACCTGAAAAATAAAAAAAAAACGGTGTTAGTAGTTTTCAACACTAAAATAAGCTATAACTCTGCCCGTCTGAAAAACAGATTTGTATGAAATTTGGCATTCGAAACCATGGTTTAGCTTGGGGCATACAATAGTTTTATCGAGGCAGTATGTTAATGAGGATTAATTCCAGATTTCTTGCAGGCGAAGCCGCGGGTTATAGCTATATGGTAGTAAGGTGGAGGGGCGACGAAATTCCGTAGATGCTCTCATTACAAAACCAAACATTTTGTAAGCTTTACTAACTATTGTATCTATAATTATGGTGTCTCCGTCGAACAATCACGCAGTAAACTCCGGGTTAATATACGAGTGTCATCAACGCCTGAACCAGGTTGGTAATCTCAATAATATAACCATCCAATGGATCAAAGGACACAGCGATTCCCGAGGTAATGATGCAGCGGACGAACTCGCTAGAAGGGGATCGAGCATGGCAGCAGTGAGACCTGAACCCATCGTGCCACTCCCTTTCGGGTATCTACGCACACTGGTAAGGAAACGAACCAGTGAACAACACCACAAGCTGTGGCAGGACCATGGCGAGTGCAGGCAGGCCAAGGAAGCACTCCCTACTATCGATGGCCGCCTCACCGAACGAGTGCTTCGGCTGACCAAACTACAGCTGCGCACACTTACAGCCGCCATCACTGGACACGGCTCTTTTAATAAACACCTCTTTGCCATAGGAGTCACAGACAGCCCCCTGTGCCGAGCCTGCATGGAGGAAGACGAAACAGCAGCCCACGTGCTTCTACACTGCCCAGTGGTTGCAACATACAGGGCAAAGTACTTCGGTACCCCAGGTACTCTCCGCGAGATTTTCAGCAACATCTAGGCGCTGCTGGTCTTTCTCGGGGAGTTAGGGTGGATCGAATAAATTTCCCACCCGCACGCAAAATACGCGCTTTGACGTAGAGTTGCGGACACCAGCCCGTTATACAATATACAATGATGTCTCCGTCAAAGATGCGCACTCGACTACTTGATGTTTGTCACTTCTGTGCCGTGTTGTGGGAATAAACTACTATAAATAAAAAAATATTCAATGAACATCTAAATGGAGAGAAGTAACTTTATCTGTAAATGTATTAACGAGACGGTAGTTAAATTCAGTTTTATTTTTCTTTTTGGTAAACGTTATAACGTGACACTCTGGAAGACTAAGATTTATCGTCTTCCAAAGTCTGGTTATTGGAAAAACAATAGTCAGAGAAACGGACCAAATCTTGATGGAAATCAATACAATCTTGTTTATTTGATTTTTGTTTTTATAAACCTTTAAATCATCCGCATAATGTAGAAGAAATTATTTAATACCATTAAAATAAATAATAATGGACCTAGAATAGAACCTTGAGGGACACCAGACGTTTTAATTACAATTCTAATTCTAATAATTAATTAACCCGTCTGTGTGCCTTTTGTTGGCAAAGCCCTCCCCCAACTGTCGCCATATCTCTCTATCGTTGGCTGTTGTTGTCCATCCACCACCCGCTATAACTTTTATTTCGTCCACCCATCTTCTTGGTGGCCTGCTTCGTTTCCGTTTCCTATGACTTGTGAACCAGTGAATTATGGATTGCGACCACTTCTTGTTACCTCTGATGGTATGTCCTGTCCATTTCCATTTGAATTTTCTGATAGATATTCCCCTGAACGAATTTTCATAGCATTTTTTTTATATGTTAGACTGTAAGGATGGAATTTGGAAGTATGCCATCTTTTTATACCCATTTTTATCTTTTTTTGAGATACTTCTCGTTGCTGTAGGACGTGGGTGAATTTTGATCCATCTTCTTTGTTACTCAAAACTGACGTAAATGTAAGTTTTGAAGATGACGGCGAAAATGACGAATAAATGCTTGTATATATTACGTATGCCTTTTTTACCTTTTCCAAGCTAAAACTGAAATAAAACATTGTCAGGCAGCCATTTTGCTTAAGGGGATGAGCAATATTGCATTATGTACGTATTCTTCAATTGTTTGATGTTTCAGCCATGACGTGCATCAGAACAGCTATTTAAAACATATGTTAACGGAGTAAACAGCGTAGCGGTTTTATGACAGCTCGGTACACTTTGGATCGAATGTTCGAACCCCGGTTATTATTATTTTCACTATTTGTGATTTGTTTTAATATAATTTTTTTGATGCTGTGAGATTGCCACCTTTTTTCTAATGCCACTACATTCCTATTTTGATCATTAATTTTTCGTATAATATTTCTCCAAAAAGTAATGGAAAACTATAGAAGAAGACTGCATGCTGCTCCGACCCCAAATAATTTGTGATAAAGGCAGAAGCATGATGATGTTGATGATGATTTTTCTAAAAAGTAGTAAAGCGAACAAAAGTCTAATAAGTTTACAAGTTCTTTCTGTGCTAGAAGTCTTTTTCCTTCTCTATTTGCAAACTATCAATAATGATTACGCAGCTTCGATTTAAATATGTCACGGAGAGTTCCTTAATTTATTTTGAAATTTTATTGAGTTTTGTTGCTATCATTTTTAAGCATTTTGAATGTAAATCGTATTCTACAAACAAAGATAAAGTTTCTTCAAAAAAAAATTTGCCTGGATTATGAGAAGTCCTGTTAATGTAGATAGTTTACATGTTTTAGCGATAGGTCTGCAAGATGTTATCGGATTGATACCGCAAATCGCGTAGACCGTATTGTTGTGTGGTGCGAGCATCAGGTCTTGAGTTAGATTCCCGGGTCTGGCAAAGTGTTATTAATTTTCCACCAGGAAATTTTCAATAGCAGCTACAAAGTTTGAATTTGTGCCCGGTCGATGGCAATAGGCTCACCTCCTATTTCATGGGTCTTAAACATAACTAGCGAAATATGGATGTACTATTAGGTACACCTCAACTTCAGCCTTCGAATTACAGACGGGATGTTATGTTAGTTCAACATTTTTGAAAGTACGGCTTTGGTCGTGTTAGCGGGTGGACGTGTGCTAATTTCTGATTCTGATTTTAAATTATTCCTATTGGCTACTGCGTTAAATTTGAATTTCTGGTCACTCTTGTGAGAGTTTATATGGACTAACTCCGCCTTGTGGGCGGGCTGTGAGAGGGACAACAGCATTAAACTTGAAAAAGTGTTTTCGATTGGTCGGCGGCCGTTGAGATTTGAACCTGAGACGTGCTGCGTGGGACGTCGATGCTTGTGCCGCTGCGCCACCGTGCAAGTGACTGTGAGTGTGGAATATTACTATCTCCTACGGTGCGCGCGGCGTAGCCGATACCGACTGCCGCTACGAGTGATCTACAGCTGTGCTACGAGTGCTTCGAGTGCTACGCTGCGTCTACGTCACTGTCTACATTGTACGCAATATCGCTGTGCCGTAGCAGATAAAGTCGCATGTACTCATTTGTTTACTACTCAACTTAACACGCTCTGATATTTAACATGCCTAACGTGAAAAAGAGTTCACCACATAAAACCTAACCTAACCAGGGAGCCCTCACACTCTGACTCTGAAGTGACCCCCTCTCCGCAAAGGAACATTACTGCGAGAAATAAGCGGGCGCGCATGGAATTGTCACCTAACAAACAGGAATCGTCGAGCAATGTCTCACTTGAACTTATTGACTACTTTGACCACTATGAAAACACAACAAGAAGTTACGTTTGCCAAAATTTTCTCTGAAATGTCTAATGTCAAGGAAAAAGTGCATCAAATACAAAAAAACAAAACTCAGAAATCGAGAAGTCGATGGAATATATGTACAATCACTATGAGGACCTGAAGCTTCAAATCCGGGACCTGAGATAGACCCGAGATAAAAATGCTGAAACAATCAACAAGCTCGAGAGGCAACTTCAAGATATCAAACTGAGTTCGAGGTCATCTGCTGTCGAAATTAGAAATGTCCCGAACAAAGAAAACGAATCAGTCGCGGAGATGATCAATATTGTGTCTCAGATCGGGAGAAGTATCGACTTTGAAGTATCAGTGTCCGAAATACGCGATATATATCGTTTACCAGCCAAATCTGGGACGAACAAAACCATTGTGACCGAGTTTTCTTCTGTGCACACTAAAACCAACTTCCTGTCGGCAGCTCGCAAATTCAAAAAAAGCCGAAAATTAGAAGACAAATTAAATAAAAAAGTAGTAGGCATATTCGGCGATAAGAAACCGATATATGTCGACGAATATCTACCCGGATCAATGAAGAAATTATTCCTGCAGTCTCGAGACTTTGCCAAAAAGAATAGTTTCAAATTTTGCTGTATTTCAAATGGCAAGATTCTACTACGCAAAAGCCCGGAGTGCAAAGAAACTTACACTGTCAGGACGGAAGACTGTCTAGAGAACATACTGAAAAAAATGTGACTATTCGACCTGTGCTACATAATTACCCTGTCTCGCTACTTGGCTATCTACTACTTAAAAATAGTATGTAAATGTCCCGTAATTATAATTGTAGAAACTTTTAACATAACAAGCGAACTTCGCATACATAACATTTTTCTTACACACCGCTTAGCTTACAATTACGATTTATCTTATATTAAGCCCTTTTTAATTTTACCTATTTTACTAATTTCACCCGTACTTTTTTGTTTTCAGAAACTGACGCAATTACCTCCACACTACACTAAAACAAAAACATTAATTCCAGCTATTTCCACACATCAAATAGACTTTTCTTTACACCTATCTTTAAATTTTATTATTAATTATAAATGGCTTGTATAAATAATATCTTTGATGAAATTGATCAACACAGTGTAGTTACTTTTCAAGTCTGTGCCCCACGCACATACACTTCTTTGTAAAAGGTAGCACAATCGTCATTAAAAATTATTCACATTAACATTCGTAGTGTTCACAAAAACCCTAACAGTTTTTTAATTGTTCTTGCCCAGATGCCTATTCAATTCGATCTTGTAATACTGACGGAATGCCGGCTGAAAAATGCTGGCCCAACCCCAACTTTGGATGGATATACCGTGTATTTCACTATAAAAACCCAATTCAAAATGATTGTGTAGTAATATACGTCAAAAATAACCTACAATGTGCTGTAACAGAACCGTCTTTCTTTGTGGACGCAAATTGATAACTTATCGCACTCAAGACACTGCAATCATTGGTATATATCGTTCACCTTCATATAATAACTTCACTTATTTCTATAATAGCTTGGAAACTGCTTCGTCTGCCTTAAAAAGCAGCAAATCTGTTATAGTAATGGGAGACTTTAACGTTGATATTAAACCTAACAATAAGGACCCACATTCACACGAGTATCTACATACAGCGACACTGGGTTTTTTGCCAGCTTTCCTACATCCCACTAGACCAAGTTCATATGCTTGCCTAGACCATATTTTGCTCAAATCTAAATCCTCATCAAACTCCTTCGTATTATAAACAGGTATCATGCATACAGATCATCATGCTACGGCCTTATGTTAAGATAAAAGTAAAGTGAACCGAAAATTTGTTCCACAGACAACCACGCGTTTAAATTATTCTAATGCTGTAAAGGATGTAGAAAACGCTGACTTAGACCCGGTGATGAACGCTACTGATGCCAACATTGCTGCAGATAATTTAATCACAACACTCAAAGACATTGTTCTAACCCATACCTCACTCATCAAAATTTCAAGAAAGGCTAGAATAATCAAGCCTTGGATGACACCCGGTCTATTCAGGTGCATCAAAAACCAAGATAGCATAATAAAAATAATAATAATGACTCGGTGCCACATACATGGCTCATGAGGGTGCTAGAGTTCTATAAAGTTGATGCAACTCTGCGCACCTTCCTGATGTCATGTATGGGGCAATGGAGGACAGTCCTTCGCTATCCAGGATGTCGGCAAATCCAGAGGAATAGTGAGCCGATAAGGATAGAGCGAGGTATATTTCAGGGCGATAGTTTGAGTCCACTTTGGTTCTGCTTAGCCTTGAATCATCTTAGCGCGCTGCTGGAGGATTCAGGTCTAGGCTATCGGTTGAGGAGAGGTGGTCAAGTTAAAATTATTATTATAAAATTATTAACATCCCACTATAAATATTGTTTTCATTCGGTCGACAGATGAGTGAAGCTCGATCTTAAGCTTCACTCATCTGTCGACCGAATGAAAACAATATTTTTACCTGTCTTAAAACTTACATGAACAAATATAATATTGCGAATGGATTTTCTGAACAAATTAAGTAAAATTTTCTCAAAATTAACGGAAGTAATGTGTTTTCCAAATCGAAGAAAATCAAATTTGAATTAAACTACAAAGCATTTGGGCCAAGAATCTGTTGTGTTGTCTATCTTTTTGTCCCCACTAAAAGGTTGTAAGGTAGATTAGTTGATACTATATATTTAGCAAACAGAAGCGAAGATGTTTAAAAAAAGACAACGAGGTGCACAAAATAATGAATACAACAGTTTATTCTAACTTGGAACAAAATATCAATCTCTGAAACTAACCTAAACCGCCACAAATCGTAACGAATTCAATTAACACGCAATTGTTTACAAAAATAGCGATTAAGTTCACAAAGACGGAAAATATAAATCTTACAGCCCTTTGAGCAACAAGAGTCTCCCGCAACCAGAGACAATTTTGAAGTTGTCACTCTTTGCCATAGAACTAACATGTGCTACGTAAAACCTCATTTCTTCCTAATACTAAGTAAAATCACATTTTTTCCTAACAACATATCTGTTGTCTTATTAAATAGTAGCTGTTGCCCGCGATTTCGTTCGCGTGGTAATTTTGATGTGTATGTGTGAGGAAAAAATGATAATCTATATCCTTCCCCAGAATATAATCTATCTTCTTGCCTTTCATTACGATCCAATCTGCTGTTTAATCATGAAAACATAACAAACAAACAGAGTTACTTTCGCATTTATAATATTATAATGGATTATTTTGTAGACGATGATTGCCTAATAATACCGAATGAATAGGCGGTCACGTGAGCGAAGCCGCAGGGACAGCTAGTATAATATTTATATAGTATATATCATGGGCGTACTCACGTTGGGGCAGGGTGGGGCTCTTCCCCCACTCTGCTCTCTGACCCGAAGCTAAGAATTTTTAGGCAAAATTAATATATTGACAAAATTATATATTCATTGGGTACTTTAACATTTTTCACATTAAAATAAAAACTTGGTTAAGGTCAACAATGACAGAAAACCGTCTTGTCGGCCTCTATATGTTGAGTGTGTATAGAAAGAGGGTTCTGGAAGTACAACTACATTTGAAAACGAAATTTTAGCTAGATTTAGTCCGAACCCTCGCAGGTTATTATTGAAATAAGATGTAGTGCAGTCAATAAAACATATCAGTCAGTAAATAAAAAGCAATCTTAATTTCCCACTACTTAGTTTATTTACTTTTGCCCCACCCCTTAAAAAATGCTGGGTACGGCCATGTATATATAAGCCCATACAACATGCATGCATGCATGTGTATGTGTATGTAAGCTCTACTTTCGTATTACCTACAGACTAAAGAGCTACACAAATGAAAATAAAACAGCAACAGAATTAAAAGAATATATGGTTGGGATACTTTACATTTTCAAAGCGGCCGCAGCTGTTAAGTTTTACTACTACTATGAAACGATTGTAAAAATAACGAAAACAATAGAAACAGTTCAAGGAATATTACTTGTAATTGTTACGAAAAAGCTTTTTGCTGCGGCAGAAATGGTTTATGGTAGATTAGGTGTATATGTGTTCCATTGTTCGAGATACAATAATGAAACACACGAAGAAAGGAAGGATGCTACATGATCGGGATAGCATGATTCTGCACAAGCTGGACGGCAAAATCGAATCAACACGATGTGAGCGCAGGGGTGTGGCTACCGCCGCGGCCATGACAATTATAACGGGGCCTACGAGCAACAGACCCCGCCCGACGCGTAGAGGAAAGAAATAACAAAATTTTATCCATACTTTTAACTTGACATTCTAATTGCGAAGCTGTGAAACGGGTGTTAAACTAAATATTTTCGTATTACGATTATTAGAACAGTAACTAACTTTCTTTTTAAGGCCATTAAAAAAATTAACTGTCCATTTTTTCTTCTTTCTTCTTCTAAAAACTTCATAGGGATTAACCGGCAGAGGATTTATTTGTCAGACAGCAGTCATTTTCGTCGCAGCACTTCAATTTGTACAAGATTAGATGAATTATGATTTCTGTGTTTTCTTCTGTTTTTATTGCAAGTCATATAATCTCTTTTCGTATGGCTGCTGGCAGAAATGGGATCAGGCGGAAGCGGTTCAAGTAGCATCGAAGAACGAGACCTATATTTTCTTGAAGCTGATGAAATGTGCATTGCTGCTATTTTTTTTTGTTAGTACAAAATCATAACAGCAAACCAACCCAGTAACGCATATAAGCTGCCAAAGCTTCACAAGCTACTCGAGAATTATAACTATTAATAGCCATTTTAAACCCTGTTGTATCATATTATATCATGCCTCCATGTCGTACTGTTGCACGTGCTAAGTCTCCAATTCCTCGCACTCTGGTCGCGCTTTGTGATCTCTTGAATTCTAATCCAACAGACGATCTGTTTGCGGATGGATGGACGAAGATTTTATTGCTATGTCAGAATTATTGTGAGAGGAATTTATGAAAGTGTTGTTAACCTTATTTTATTTATGTTTTCAAAAACATCTTTTTTGTGTTTATTAATCGCTATATTCATTTATCCAAACAAGGTTCCAACAATTTTGCATAAATGTAAAAAGTACCGAAACGATAAAAACGAAATTAGTTTCGGGGATTGCTTTTTTATAAGTACTCTGTGAACAGCTATTAATTAGTTGTAATTGGCTGCTGGTTAGCTTTCTAATGGTAATGTTAGCTGATAATCATAATTAATATTTCAGGTCAAATTCATTACATAATATAACATCACGCCTGTGATCCCCGAAGGGTTAGGTAGAGGTGTACCTAATAGTACTCCCACATTTTGCCAGTTATATTTTAAGCCTATTGCCATCAACGGGCACAAATCCAGGCTCCGTGGCTGCTACTGAGAAATTCCTGATGGAAAAACCCAATAATACTTTGCCCGAATTGGAAATCGAATCCAGGACCTCATGCTCAGCAGTCGCGCCACTAGATCAACGAGGCAGTCTAGGTCAAATTCATGTCACAAATACTTTTTTAAATGATAGAAATGTCCGACTCTTGACCTCTACATCGACTGGCGAAAAACGTTAATCGTTTACTTGACATATCTATACTAATATTATAAAGCTGAAGAGTGGTTTGGTTGAACGCGATAATCTCAGGAATTACTAGTTCGAATTGAAAAATTCTTTGAGTTTTGGATAGCCCATTTATCGAGGAAGGCTATATAACATCACGCTACGATCAATAGGAGTTGAACATCAATGAAAAATTATGCAAAAACGGGGAAAAGAGCATTTTTATAATAATTTCACGCGGACAAAGGTCGCGAGTAACAACTAGTTATTAATAAACACATACCTACACTTTCAACCTCCTCAATTTTCTGCTCCTTATTCTCATCATCATTAGAGTCCTCCACGTCGCAAGGCAAGGGAACTGCCGTCGCTTCAGCCAGCTCTCATCATCTAAACTTGAATCTTGTGACATGATGGGCACCTGGAGTATCCGGGGGCATAACCTCGGCCCGATCAGCGTCTGACTTCGCGTCAGTGCAATCATCATCTTTCTGCATTTCTCTTTTATCTTGAGAGTCTTTGGTCTGGTTTAGGGCGAGAAAATAGATTGATATTTATAACAACTCTCTAAATAGAGGTTAATAGCCTGTTCAAACCTAAAAATCACACAAGCAGCATGGTATCACACTTGAGAAACAAAATTACATATCTAACTCACCTGATCCAAAGTATAAGGGTTGTCCCATCATTTTGAAAGTATTCTTGATCTTGGCATGGGCAATGTCTTCCTCTGCCTCTTCGGTTTCGTGGCTACAAGGGATTAATTGGGATAAGTGACATAATTATGAAGTAGGTGGTGTTCTGAAATCCGTAAACAAGATCACAGTATCACAACTGTAGTAGACGGAAAAGAAAGATGTTATGGTGTTACAGGCGATCACCAAATATTGAAAACAAACAATTACTTAAACAATATTCAAGACGATTAAAAAGAGTAATACATTTGTTACAAAAATCTCAAAACAGTCATATTATAAATAGAGCAGAAAATAAAATCAAAGCTAATTGGAAATTAATTAATAGGTGTAAATCTAACTTACCCCCGGAATCTGTAAAGCAAACTTTTATTGGTGATAAACAAATCAACGAACCTAAAGACATAGCTACGGCGTTCAATGATTATTTTATAGATACGGTACACTCTGCAAAAAATATGCAAACGGTAATGTCTATCTCTTGTAAATCACTACCCAAAAACCCTTTTTATGGCACCCACGGATGCTATGGATATTCTCAAAATCATAAATTTGATAAAAAATAACAATAGCACGGGATTTGGTGAATTTTTTACAAAAAAATATTTAAATACTCGCTAAATAACAATATGGTTTTCGAAAAAATAGGATTAACAACCTTTTTTTTTATATTTCTAAGTCATTGTTTCCAAAAACAAGGATAACAGCTCCAAACAATAGCAAAAAAAAACAAAGCGCTAGCATAGCTTTAAAATAGCTTTCTAATATTTGCCATCTTGTGACTGAATGATTTTGTGTTGGTTTACACTATAGATTGTGCACAACAAGGTATGTATTTTATTTGGCACTTACTTTTAACAACTAATCTGAAGCCTTTCTTCATTTATATCCTTGAGAAGTAAACACCAAGAAACTGCTATAAAAAACACATTTTGGAAGATCAAAGGAAGTTATAATATATTTCTCGTCATTTACAAGCCAAAATTGTAATGGTTAGTTATAGAGTAGACCTTTTAGGATATAATTAAGCTCAAAACAGCCACCCCAAAGTACCCCTCTGTTTTGGTGATTTTTTCCGTAGGCACATTCAATACACAGTAAATTAAGTTTTACTTATATTTTGTGTATTTTTTTATAGGCTCTTCTGGAATGAGAGTTATGACCTACCTCAGAGAATACCTCAACTTTTAATGAAACGTTGCAATTTATGGAGCGGGAACTGCTCAATCAATATGCAGAAAATGACCAAAATATTGCTGATGTAAAGCAAAAACTGTCGATCATCAGACAGTTGCTTGCAAAACAAAGGCCAGATTCCTAGAAAATAATGCCGAGTGGCTTAAAAGATGCATACCACTATCGAAAGCAGGTAGGTTATACCCAAATATTATTACGTCTATTGTCTTGTCATGCTTTGAAGCATTTTGTTTCCCCGTACAATATGTAGTTAATAACTTATTTTTTTTATTTTAGAGGTAGTAATGGGTTAATTGTAAAATATTTGTTTGAGTACAATTATTGTCTTTTTGTTGTAGGAGAAAGTCCCGGTCGACCACAAAAGTCGTTCTTAGACTTGAGTGAAAGAAGCAAAAGACGCAAAACTAAATAACTTAAATCATTTGACACAGATGAATTGACGTATGCAAAACAGATGAAATTACGGGAGACGGGCAAAGTAGATGCGTCAAACATTGTCAAAGATTTAACAAAAAGTCCCAGAAGAGCAAGGAAATATGCGGTAGCCATGAATTGTACTTTATTTCTTGGCTACCGCATATTTCCTTGCTCTTCCGAAGAAGAACAGGGGAAATCAAACAAATTGGCACATTCACGTGCATTGTTCATGTTTGTTGAAGCGGGACTAACACAGGCGCAATATAAAGTAGTGCGAGAAACGAATCCAAGCTTTTATCCGTGCTATTCAACTTTGAAGAAGTTAAAGAAATGGTGTTATCCTGAAATCCACAGAGTAACGGAAACGTGCGCTGAAGTACAGGTTTAAAATCTTATGGATCACACGGCACAACGACTGATTTTACATCTTGGTGAGGCAGTGGAACAATTGAGTGAAGCAGAAAAATAGTAGTAAGTAATAATAGTATTAATAAGTAAATGGGGCTGCGATGGATCTCAACAGATGCAGTTATAAAACGAAATTTGAAAATGAAGCCGATTCTGACGCAAACATATTCCAAAGTTCCATGGTACCGCTTCAGTTGGTTTACGGACGGGAAAGAAAAATACTGTGGCAAAATCCTACCCAATCTTCACCACGGTATTGTCGGCCAATAAGAATACGATTCATAAAAGAAACCACATAATTATGTGATAAATGAAGAGATTGACTATCTCAAATAACAGCGCTCACTAAAAGTGAAGTCAGCTTTGCCATCAAGCTTAAAATGCTTTAACTATGATTGATGGAAAAGTATGCAATGCTGCTACACATACTAAATCAACCATGAGATGCTACTTATGCGGTGCCACATCATTACAGTTTAACAAGTTTCAGTTTTGTGTTTTGTTCCGTGCGGCAGTTATTTTTCAATTTTTTTCCGTTCCTGGGGTACAAGGCGTTGGTCATAAAACTATCACTGTGGCGGTACAGGGCATATTAGACCCTTTAACGTTTAAGAAACTTAAATCCTTTTTTTGGCTTCATGTAAAAATATTTATGATCTTTTGGCTTTGAATATTAACAATAATGAATTTATTGACATGAACCTAAAGGCGTACGTCAACAGCTTGTTTTGTTTTAAAAAATTATACCTATAATGAAATACAAGGTCTAATGCACCCTGTGCCGCACTGAATAACGGAAGTTTTGTGCATATTTTAGGGATGAGAAATAAAAATATCGATAGTTTCTTAAGTTTTTATGTAAAAGAAAACGTGAGAAAAATGGAAAAACTACATTCATTAATGTTTTTCATTGAAGCACAGAAGTGTGTCAAACATAAGGAAGTTCTAGTTCAACAGTATTTTGTTTTTAAAAGGGACTACAGTTCGGAAAACACCCTAAAATTCAAGGAATGTGTGTCTAATCTTTCCTTCTCAGAAGTTCATAGTCATCTTGATCAGCTTATGAATCTTTTCAAGAACCCGATGCCTGCCAGGACTGCGGGACTGTTCGAAAGAGATACCGTGGCCCTGGAACACAAAGGGCAAAGAAGGAACATGGATGGGTTTTAGTCAGTACAAGTCTGACACTCCCTTCCGCTTCGCCCAGAGTGGGGGGGTCATTTGATGATAACCCATCCGAAAAAAAAAGGGATACTCACTGCGAAAAACCTCGTCGCTTAGTACTATGTTAACTGCGTATCATGGCTGTGATGCATCGACTTTACAATACGGCCTTATACTCAACATATGTGGATAAAGCCCTCAGGGTACAAATAAAATGCATCAAGCCATTTGTGGCATACCACCATGGGAATCCTGTAAACCGTTGTTCTTAAAATTAAAACTCCTTACATTACCCAGTATGTATATTTTGGAATGCGCTAAATTTGTTCGACAGCACTTTGACTTGTTTAAAAAGGCTGAAGACCGTTGCCCTCGAAAAGTAAGAGATCCAGACAGAATAGTTCTGCCTAGAGCGCGAAGGACTTCTCTTTATAAAAAGAACTCTTTTAATATGTGTGGACTAATCTATAATAAAATACCAAAGGATTTCAAAGAGCTAACTAAAGCTAACATTATGGCTGCGGGAAAAACGTTTTTATTCTATTAATGAATTTATAAATAATGTTAATGATTAATTTTAATACATTTTTATTTTATACTATTCGGGAAACTTACAGCTAATAACGGGTGTAAATAGACCCTTAACATAAACGAAAGGCACTTGTTCTCCCCGTCACTGTGATTATTTTTTTTGTTCTAGACCATACCTGGGAACCTTCTAGTTACGGAGATATTGGGGGTCAAAGTTCCAACTTTTTCACAAGTTTTTTTTAAATACGTGTTTTTAATGTAAGATTTTTACTTTACACACCTCCACGACCCTCGTACTATTCAATCCATCCATCAGCACAATGCTATGAGTGCTTTCCATCGAGTCCTACCGTAAAACGTGATTTTTCACCCAAAAAAAATAGTCGATTCCCAGCAATAATTTTTGCGTAAAGTTACTTAGTTTGATGTACAGAATGCTTGGTTGACGGCTATGTGAAGGGACTGTTTACACCCGGTATAATCAATATTCCTAAACAATACGAATTTGAATGCCATCTAGAAGTTTTCACGTATAATAAAATTATTCATTATTCTATTGATGAATTTATAAATAATGTTAATGATTAATCTATTTGAAATTAATGTAACTATAATTAATGTTTCTTTTTTAATAATAATGAGTGATCGAAACCGACATTTAATGACATTAATTATGTATTGCTTGCTGTATTAAAATATGGTAAACTTTTGCATGACATCTATATCTGACTGTGTATTAGGAACCTCAACTGATTTTAAGACCAAAATGTACCAATACTTATTGCAAATAAATGATTATGATTATGATTTGAAGAACCTTTTTATTACCCGACTGCGGCGAAGCCCAAAAGGAGGGTTATGTTTTTGACCTGAATATGTGAATGTGGCTATGTATGTATGTCCGTTTCTATGTTCCCTCGTAACTCTTAAAAGGATGAACGGATTTGGATAAATTATTCGTCGTTAGGTTCGTCTTGGCAGCGCACGACATTGAAATAAAAAACAAAGAAAAATGGCGGATTTCGGGTGCCATATCGTGGAGTTCAAATTTTTTCTTCTTCCAATACCATCGAGTGGGGTTTAAAAGGTGATTACGAAAATATAAACAATTTATTGAATATGTTTAAAAGTAATTCAAAGTGACAAATCGTATAAAAAAGAAAGAAAATCGTATACAGGGTGTACCACGGCTATCCCACACCGAAGGACCTTAAATATTGTATATAGGAAGTTTTACTAAAAGAATACTTCATTTTGATTTTTTAAATAATCACCTGCCTAAACCAGGAAGCGAACCCGCCAATAATGTGAAAAAAACACCAGTACTTTATAGTAACGGTCGAAAGATTTTTTCCTCGATAACATACCATCTGAAATAAAAGGAAGACCAAGAAATTTTATGTAAAACTAGCTTATGCCCGCGGCTTCTCCCGTGTGGAGTTCGGAAAGCGCCCACAGGACTTACTTCTGAGATAATAAGTAATCTATGTGCTATACCAGACTACAACCTATCTCTATGCCCAGTTTCATCTAGATCTGTTCAGCCATTCTGGCGTGATTGAGTAACAAACATCTCCATCTCCATTTGAGATTGGACACCTATGACGACAATCAAATGATTCATTAGGAATCTATTTATAGAAATTGTACTTTTACATAATATTTAATATTAATGTCGCCTATCACAAGCCAACGCGAAATTCGGGATTTCACATATATTTATAGACACGTATACCTTAGAAGAATTCTACCTACTTACTAATAGGTAAATACTCCCGAGACCTGCACGCCCTGCACAACACTGCACGCCATGCGCCCGTCTACGTGAGTTCGAAGTTCTATTTGACTCTGTTGGGGATGATTTTAATGATTTAATTTTAACAGAAGAGTACGTACAAAAATTTTCAAGTCAATCGTCCCCGAAAATAAAAAGTTTCATATAAAATTAAACACCCCATTTCACCCTCTTTAGGGTGGAATTTGAAAAACCCTTTCTAAGTGTATCCCTATTCTTCACAAGAAATACACTCTCCAAATTTCATGTCTCTAGGACCAGCGGTTTGGGCTGTGCGTTGATATATCAGTCAGTCAGAACTTTGAATTTTACATGTATAGATTCTGTTCAGGAAAATGAATTATAGACAAACTGAACTAAGACGTGCCTATTATTTCAGATATTCACCATGCAAAGATAAGTAAATCAAGTCTTCTAAAATAAACAATATTTTTCCTTCCGTGTGGCATAGCCGTGGCACGCCCCGTAAAATTAAAAAAAAAGTTAAATCGTCTGCGAAAGCTTTCAAGTTTACTAAACTAAAAAGCTGGAATTTAAAAAAAAGTTGAAAACTCTAAAAAAATCGACTGAAAAAACTGAAAAGCATAAAACAAGCACATTTTAAATTAAACAGAAGTTGGAAGCAGGCCATTTGAAAATAAAATAAGGAAAATGGAATGGGCCCCGCCTGCTTCAAACTTTTTAGTTTTTTCAACTACGTTTTTTTATTTTCAGCTTTTTAGTTTGTTACAGAATTTGTTGAAAAAAGAACAAGAGCCTGTTGGCCTATACGTTACTAATAGGTAAATACTCCCGAGACCTGCACGCCCTGCGCAACACTGCACGCCATGCGCCCGTCTTCGTGAGTTCGAAGTCCTATTTGACTCTGTTGGGGATGATTTTAATGATTTAATTTTAACAGAAGAGTACGTACACAAATTTTCAACTCAATCGTCCCCGAGAATAAAAAGTTTTATATAAAATTAAACACCCCATTTCACTCTCTTTAGGGTGGAATTTGAAAAACCCTTTCTAAGTGTATCCCTACTCTTCACAAGAAATACACTCTCCTAATTTCATGTCTCTAGGACCAGCGGGATATATCAGTCAGTCAGAACTTTGAGTTTTACATGTATAGATTCTGTTCAGGAAAAAGAATTATAGACAAACTGAACTAAGACGTGCCTATTATTTCAGATATTCACCAAGCATGTTTTAGCATGTTTTTTCTAATATATAATTTATTTACCTCTGGGCATATTCTCATCAAACACGAATACTTACCAATTATTACTTTATGTCTACTTACATATAACAACACCATTTACAATCACTGGAATCGATTTACACTTATCTTTTGTATTCAGCACGATTTATCTTTTGTAGACCTCATATCCCTAAAGTTATCCATAAATAAAAGAAGGTTAACAACACTTTCATAAATTCTTCTCACAATACTTCTGACATACCAATAAAATCTTCGTCCATCCATCCGCAAACAGATCGTCTGTTGAATTAGAATCCAAGAGATCACAAAGCGCGACCAGAGTGAGAGGAATTGGCGACTTAGCACGTGCAACAGTACGACATGGAGGCATGATATAATATGATACAACAGGGTTTAAAATGGCTATTAATAAATCATAAATCATATTTATTTCTATAAATTGGTTTAAAAAACTCTTTTACATGTCAACATGTTGTTTTAAAACTAGACGGGGCCGGTGTTTCGTACCTGACTACTCTGAGAAGAAACATCCGAAACAAACTCAGAGGTCACCATCTCTTTTAAAGTCCAGACATTGCTCAAGTCATATGAGGACCATGTAGATTAATGTCTGAGATGGTCTTTTGAAGAAATAACCACACAGATTTGAGTGGACCTGTCCAGACAGTGCAAGCATTTGTCAGTGATCGTGTAGCTCTACTCATAATCCAAGGAGCTCAACGACACGACGAACAATACCAAAGAAAGGACATTTGGGTAGGCCGCTTAAAGTACTCAAACTGCCAGACAATCGTGAAACTAACTAAACTAAAAAATAATAATAACCACCCACGAAGTCCTCATATTCACAGTAGTAAACAAAATAATTATAAAACGACACTTGAAAAAGTAAATAAAGTCAAGAAAAATAATAATAATAATACCATAGGTACTTGAAAAAGTAGATAATGTAAACTAAAAAAAAATCTTTAACAGAATAGAAGGCTTTCTGGCAAAGTTTACGTTTTATAAAAAATTGAATTAATTAAGGCTTAGTTCTTGAATGTGGCCTGGTAGTTTATTATAAAAGTGTATACATTGGCATCTAAATGATCTACCTATTTTCTTGAGCCTTGTTGTGGGTACAATAAATTTATGTTTATTCCTTGTATTTATATTGTGAATATTACAATATTTCTTAAAAAGGTTTATATTTTTGTGAGCATACAAAAGGTTTTCATAAATATATTGAGAAGGAACAGTCATTACACTAATCTCCTTAAACTTTTCTTTGAGAAAGTGTCTCGGACTCGACTTATAAATTGATCGAACAGCCCTTTTCGGCAAAACAATGCTCATTGCTTATAAATCTTAGAAGATATATTTGTCAGACAGCACTACAGCAGTCATTTCAACAATGGAACACCTATCCACCTAATCTACCATAAACCATTTCTGCCGAAGCAAAAAGCTTTTTCGCGACAATTAAAACTAATATTCCTGGAACTGTTTCTATTGTTTTCGTTATTTTTACAATAGTTTCACAGTAGTAGTAAAACTTAACAGCTGAGGGCGGTTTAAAAATGTAAAGTACCTACCTAAGCCCTTATTTTTTTAATTCTGTTGCTGTTTTATTTTCATTTGTGTAGCACTTTAATGTGTAGGTAATACGAAAGTAGAGCTTACTTATATATATACTATCAAGGGTGTAAATAGACCCTTAACATATCCGAAAGGCACTTGTTCTCCTCGTCTTTGCGATCATTTTTCTGTTCTAGACCATACCTGAAACCTTCTAGTTACTGAGACATTGGGGGTCAAAGTTCCAACTTTTTCACAACTTTTTTTTTAAATACATGTTTTAATGTAAGATTTTTACTCTACACACCTCCACGACCCCCGTACTATTCAATTCATCGATCAGCACAATGCTTTGAGTGATTTCCATCGAGTCCTACCGTAAAACGTGATATTACACCCCAAAAAAAAAAATCGATTCCCAGCAATATTTTTTGCGTAAAGTTACTTAGTTTGATGTACAGAATGCTTGGTTGACGGCTATGTGAAGGGTCTGTTTACACCCTGTATATATTTATATTATACTAGCTGTGCCCGCGGCTTCGCTCACGTGACCGCGTATTCATTTGGCATTATTAGGGAACATTACATGGGAACGTGAACGTCGTAGTATATTCCTAGGATCCTCTACAAAATAATACATTTTAATATGATACACCGTGACTTTTTAGTCGTCTTACAAAGGTGGTCCACTTAATGTACCCGACATAAAATAGCTCTAGGCGCGATTTTTTTGTTTTTTACCTACCGTAATAGGTACAAAGAAAAATAAATAATACATTAGAAAAAAAAAATGAAACATACCCAGCGCTCGAGTCCAGTAGATCATCGCTCGCAACAGGGTGTTTTAACTATATCAAGCGTCATAATACTGAATAATATTATTATTTTTAAATTATTAAAAACTCATTAATACTTTTTTATGAATGTTTAGTAGTCATTGGATCCATGAAGTGGGCTGCCGTTGTAAGACGACTAAAAAGTCACGGTGTATATGCGAAAGTAACTCTGATTGTTTGTTACGTTTTCATGACTAAACGGCTGATTGTTTAAATTGATGTCTGATGATCGACAGTTTTGCTTTACATCAGCAATATTTCGGTCATTTTCTGCATATTGATTGAGCAGTTCCCGCTCCATAAATTGCAACGTTTCATTAAAAGTTAAGCTTAATTATTAAAATATACTCTATAACTAAACATTACAATTTTGGCTTAGAAATGATGAGAATTATATTATAACTTCCTTTGATCTTCCAAAATGTGTTTTTTTATAGCAGTTTCTTGGTGTTTACTTCTCAAGGATATAAATGAAGAAAGGCTTCAGATTAGTTGTTAAAAGTAAGTGAAAAATAAAATACATACCTTGTTGTGCACAATCCATAGTGAAAACCAACACAAAATCGTTTAGTCACAAGATGGCAAAATATTTGAAAATAATAAAATCACACGAACACTTTTGGCGAACGGTAACTTTCGCTTTGTTTCTTTTTGCTATTGTTTGGAGCGGTTATTCTCGTTTTTGGAAACAATGGCTTAGAGGAAGAAGAACCAATAAAAAAAATTGTTGTTATTCCTATTTTTCTGGAAACCATATTGTTCTTTAGCGAGTATTTCATTTGTTTCAAAGAACGATCTTTGATAATACCGGCCTAGCTATTGGACGCTAATTTGAAATGGTTGCTTTATTACCTTTCTTATGAAGTGGCGTTATTAGGGTCGTTTTTAATAAGTTTGGAAAATGACCATGTTCTATGCATAGGTTAATTATAAAACTTAGTACAGGTGCAAATATATTGCATAATCAGCCTATAATGTTCCCACTGCTGGGACACACGGCCTCCTCTCTATGAGAGGAAATGGGCTATAATCCAACACGCGGGGCCAGTGCGGGTTGGTAGTTGTCACATGTCTTCGAATTTTTGGTTCTAGGACATGCCGGTTTAATCACGATGTTTTCCTTCACCGTTATTGAGAGCAGTGGTGATGAAATAAATTACACAATGTAATGCGCCTGCCTGGGTTCGAACCCACGACTTACTGTTCGTAAGTCGGGGCCGCCACCACTGGGCCACCGCTGCTCTCCGATGTCTACCTTGAACTCGTGACTATGTCTAGTAAGTATACATGTACCAACCTTCTTGGTGTTTCTTGAAGACTATGTTGCAATTTTATATTCAGGTATATATAAGTGCATGGTATCATCATCTTTCATGTTGTGTTCCGTGATGCACATAACATCGACTGCTTTCCCTTCGCAGAAAAGTTCATTTATACTGATGCTTAACAAATCAGACTTTCCTATTAATCCATTAATATTTTGATGTAAGATATTTATTTGATTATAAACGAAAAAATCATGCTCCGCATTGCTAGAAGTGCTTTAAGATTGGGTTGACTGATCATTATATAACTTGTTATTATTGTTGACTGATTGGTTTATGATATCCCCGACAGCAGTATAATCAAAAGAATGTCGAGAATGACAAGTAACTTCATTAACTTCCGCTTCTGAACCTTGATTTTTAATATATTTCACTAAATTTTTAAATATTTTAGCAACTGCTTTATTGTTTACTGTTGCAATATATTTCCGGAATATTTCGTATGTTTATTCCACACAATAATTGGAAACAAAGAGATAAGCATATCCCATAATTCCTTATCTAAATACATCAAATGATTAAACATTTCAATACTCTCATTGAATATACAAAAATGTTACTTTATTTAAAACTAGCTGTTGCCCGTGACTTCGTTCGCGTGGAAATTTTGTTGTGTATTCGTGTTCCCGGGTAGGGTAAAGTGTTGTTTGGTTACTCCATCAGGAATTTCTCAGTAGCAGCTACGGAGTCTGGATTTGTGTCTGATTGATGGCAATAGGCTCGTCCCCTATTACATGGGACTTCAACATAACTGGTGAAATTTGGGTGTACGATTAGGTACACACCTGTGCCTAACCCTTCGGGGATTACAAGTGGGATGTTATGTGTGAGAACTGAAGGCCTGATCAAAATGTGATAATTTGGGTGATGACTACAAAAGGCGTCTTTTTGGGCGCTGTAATTCTGAGCGGCAGAGGTCTGAAACAAAATTAACAACAAACGCCTTGTTGGGCGCTATTTATTTATTCTAATACCGTTTTGTATACAACATTAAATGATTTGTATAATGACCGTGTGAGAAGCATGAAGAGCCCAAATGATTGTCTGCCACTTTTAAGGTTTTTCCTTGGAATTTTTTGACCGTCATTTTAAAAGCCAATTTTAAGGAAAATTGCAACTTCTTAAATTGAAATGGCCAGTTATTTGGAATAATGGATATGCGGGGAGTTAAACCGCTCTCTCCTTAAGCGACTCCTGTAATAATGGTGGCTATTATAATATTACTGCCCAGCTCAGTGATACGAAGCCTGGTTCCATTGCCCAGACTGGGAGTTAACCCCAGGGAGTTGTGAAATTCAACGGGGTAGGCAGTACTTTCATCATTAGCCATCACAGGGTGGTGGTGGTCGCCGACGATCATATAATTTTTTTTTAATTGATTGACACTCTCGTTCTTTGGCGACAGCACTACCCCTCATCCATTTTTATATTAACCTGCAAATTTGGAAAAACGTGCATGATGTGATGATGTGGATGTGCTTGCATCCTCTGTAGCCACTGGATTGGAAAATTCTTCGGAAAATGGAATTTTCTTATCTGCGCCCGATTCCAGACGATACTCCCATTTGCAGCAGCATATTCGCAAAGACACCTGCTTCGTGGTCGTTGTACAGTTGGACGCGCATGTTGTAGATAAGATGGATCTTTTCGATCCTAGACAACAGTGGCGACGCCTTGAGACATGCGTTTATTTCATCCGCCGGTGTGCCCCTCTCAATAACTTGCAGTACTGTCTATAGTCGCCTGCGAGCAAAACAACAACGCCACACGTCAGCACCTGGTTGCCGCGGATGTCCTGCAAGCTGCGGTTCAACGCCTCTTATGCACTTTAAACTTGCACTGCTGCAAAAGGACTCCCCGGCCGCTGTATTTGGTGATGTTGCATGTTGACGTATCTTCACTTGCAAGATTCAGCGGCAATATGAAAACGGAATGTGCAGTCCGGCCACCGTTAAGCAAAGTTGCAGCAATGTCCGAGGGAGCCACAGCCATAGCTATGTGACCGCACGGTTGGCGCAGTGGTTGAGCGAATGGCTGCTGCGTTGCGAGTATCGGGTTCAAATCCCACACGAATCACATTTTTGTATGGCCTACAGGTAGTTGTTCCGGGTCTGACTGTTTGTGAGTTTAACTGTCTGTAAACACACCCACGATACAGGAGAAATTTCAAGTGTGGGCCTGGACTGGCACAAGGTAAAAAAAAAAATTAAAAGCTGGATATAGCGGTCCTTACGGAGTTGGGCCAGCAGAAGATTCAGCACAAATACAATGTGACGGCACAGTTGGCGCAGTGGCTGAGCGAGTGACTGCAGCGCTGCGTGTCGCGGGTTCGATTCCCGCCCGGAACAAATTTACAACGTCGTTGGTTGTATCTAATTTTAATTTTTGTTTTTATTTTAAAGTTTTTTGAGATTTGGTCAATTAATATTTGTTAATTTAGGATTACCTAACTGTCTTTTGAATGGTTAAAAAAAACCAAAAGCATATTAATCTACTTTATAATGATTTAAAAATCATAAAGCATTAGAATAAAACAAATATCCCCCTAAGTTATTAGCACGATAATTTATCTCTGTGCCAAATTTCGTCTACATCCGTTCAGCCGTTCTGGACTGATTGAGTAACAAACATCCCCATCCATCCACCCAAACTTTCGCATTTATAATAGTAGGAAGATATGATAAAGATACCTAAATAATTTTCAAGTAACGAATTACGTGCTTTTTTTAACAATCAAGAAATCATACATTATAATCATCCACCCTCAGACAAAGACAACAAAATCGAATTTATTTTTGGGACCTAACAATGCAGAGAAACAACCTGAACCTATTATAGTTGTGCAAAACTAAGAACAACGACACAACAAAATGAAATTTAAAACATCGAGTCTGACAGCACCTGTGGACAGCAGACAACGACGTTGTCAGTTCAGAACACCATCGAACGGCCAGATTCAAACATGAGGAAAGAGATTTTACCAATGATTTAACTTTAGTCATAAGAATTTATAATATAATACATAAAAAAGAGAAAATAAATAATAATAATCTGTATCAAAAAAAATTACAATCAATTACAAAAAATATAATTTCACTGGGGATCGAACTTGCGAACGTAAAGCGGTCATGAAACCATTTCTCTAATTGTTTCGCTGACATATATTTTGAAATAGACGTTCTTACGCATATCATGACTGAAACGGTAAACAATTGAATAATACTGACATAATGCAATATTGCTCACCCCTTTAAGCAAGTAGCGTGATAATATATAGCCTAACATTTGAAGAAGCCTATTTCGAATATTTGTGCAAAATTTGAACAGGATCTATGCAGTAATTTTTGCGCCAATTCGGAACATCGGGTTGGATTTTAACGATTTTATTATATGTATAATAATAATAGATAATAGATAGAAGATGAATTTGACCTGAAATATTAATTATGATTATCAGCCTGTTGTGTGTGTCCCATTGCAGAGGAAAGGCTTCCTGTTCCTCACCCTCATTCTTTTAGGTAGGAGTCTAATTCGTCTCGCCATCTCCTCCGGCGCCTACCGCATCGCCATAACAACTTGATAACTTTACTTTTAGAATGCTTATACCATCAGGAATTACAACTACCAGAGTAATTAGCTAATAGACCCTTTTAAATTACGATTCGACATAATTTATTTTTGTAATTGTCCGTTACTTATCACTTAGGTAATGCCATCCTATAATAAGCTAATTACGACCTTAAGTAATTGATAATTGTATTAAATGAACCAATATTTAAATCTATAACCGCACCGGGAAGAATGTGAATCGGCTTGGTGTTCATCGGCGCTGATGGTGCCGAAGTCCAACGGTGGTATCCTCGTCTCGTCGTCGTCCCGTCGACTACAGGCGTTGCGTTGAATGCAGTCATCAAAGCTGACACATATCCGATGCCACGCATCGACGAGTTACTTCAGAGCACAAAACGGGACTGCTACATGACTACATTAGATCGTCGATCCTCATATTGGCAGGTTATGGTTAGGGAAGCTGACAGGAACAAAACAGCTTTTGTCTGTCCTCTACAGATAACTTATAACAATTTATAAAGGTACAGTTAACAATATTACAAGTCTTTTCCTTTAGATGTTGAGTTTTATTTACACCAAGAACGATGACATTGGTCTCTTCAATTTTTTTGAGTACATACGATAAATTGTGTAACAGTTTTATGGGATTGTTGTCGTTTTCACCAACGCTTATAATTATTTTATCGCCGCATGTTATTTTCATGCGTTCGCAACTGCTAAGCACATCATTTGCTGACGCTTGCGGTTTAGTAGTACTTCAATATTATATTTTTCATAGCTGGTGTTAGTTCTGGAATGAGCTAACTTATATGCTAATCCTACACATTGTTGAGTACCAAATATGAAGAAGGCTTTCTGCTTATTATCCATCCCATCTTTTTCTTCTTCGCATTACCCTCGGTTGCTTTGGATCATCTGGAGGTGGAAAGCTCATAATTGTGGTTGGAATTACTTTCGAAAGTGATTAAGACAATATTATGTTTGCAACGTAATGTTATAATTTTTTCTTCGGACCCCATATTTATTGTTATTTTTTCCTCTACTGAGGAATTCTTGCAGTTGTAATTAACAAGCCAACTTTCCATCAATTTTAAATTCAATATTATTGTAGGCAGAACTAATAATGCGTTTCTAGTTCTTCCCTAATACATTGTAACCGCTAGGCTATTTAAGCTTAGTAATATTGTTACTTGATGTTATTTTATAAAAGTGTTCAAACAAATGTTGCTTTATGGTTGGTTAAACTGATGTTGGTTATATACCAGTCTCGGAGCGTGGGTCTCCTCCAGAACTGGAGGGAGTATATAGCAAGCCAGACACCTACGAGACGACCAATAAGAGCGTCCCGCGGTCGCGTACCGCTACGATATACAGAATAGGATATATCGCTATCTCTTTCCCGCATTGCAAGCGTGCCCGATGCGCGCGGCGTCGCCATTCACTTGTACGTGCACTTTTAAGTCAGTCGTATCACGACAAGCGCGCATAGCACTGCAAGTGAAAAAAAATTAAAACTTTTTTAAACACAAAAATTTAAAAATGGTTAAATTTACCAAAGATTTTTTCCCGATCTGGGAAACAGCGCCGGTGAATTCGACGAGTGTCATAAAAACGGACATGCCAGTCGAGCTGAGGGCTGACCCCAAATTAAGCAAATATTGGAAGAAGAGACACTCGCTGTTTCACAGGTTAGTTGTTATACTGTAACTATATACTTTAGTTTAAGAGTTTTCGGGACAAAACATACCATACTAACTCTTTGCCTCCTAAATCTGTTACGAAACTTTTGTAAAACTTTAGTTAGTAACATTTTCATTCCAAGCTTTTAATAGTGATATCCCAACTACCAAAGTAATGCTATAAAGAAAGATTATAAGTCTATCACTACTAACAACGTTCATTGGCATTGCGGTAGACTATTTAACTTATAATATAACAAGCGACCCGCCCCGGCTTCGCACGGGTAGCAGTTCTCTATAGCCGATGACTTCTGGAGGATAGATGGGTTAAATAGTTTAAGCAGATCATATAATAGGTACCGTTATTTTGCACTAAAGGTTTACACGTTCCTACTATAATAGTGTAGAGTCGAGTAATTTGTATGTTTGAACACACTTATTATATTTCTTAAAATACTACATTAGTGACTTCTTCTGGACAACGCGCAAATAAGAACCTATTCAACATAACTATTAAGTATTGATATTAAACGTGCCAGAAACATTCAATTGGTTGTGTCAACAATATTGGGCAGTTAGGGCAATCCAGGTGACGTTCTATGTCTAGCCATGTGTCTGGACTCATTTGAGTTGAAAAGGCAAGTCCGTGGGTATTATTGGTAGCCGGGATTTAATTTAGTAAATAAGTGATAGTGCATTGTGAATTTGTGATGCAATAAAAACTGCGAACGACTTGCTCATTTGTTTGCGACGAAAGGTCTCTGTTCTGGACCGACGATGTGACTTCGTCGATGTGTTCTGAATATCCAGTGTATTTGGAATCGAAACAAAGTTATTTTTAAGATTTACTTTACCTTGTCTTGCTTAAACTCCTCTTTTCTTTTCTGAGCAAAGAGTTCCCCAATTCCTTCTAAGAACTTCTTGCTGATTCGCCCAATACCATTTCAGCCTAGCAGTTTTTTACCGACGTCCATTGTTCCCGTTGCAGAAGACAGTGTGGTGTTTTGAACACTGTTTTGTCTTTTTACCCCAAAATGCTGCTTCCCTTTGCTAGTTTTAAGTACTAATTTTGTTATACATAATATATTCAAAGAGAAGACACTTTTGAACATTTAACAGTTAATAAAATTCTTTCTTACTGCCTATCCGCAAGGGTGCTATGGTTTAACTGGCAAGACTTAACGGAAGTCTCCAGAAAGTAAAACCGTACGACTGTACGGTTTTAAGTACCACCCCTTATGGCTAATCTTCTAGTGCAAATCTCGTAATGTCCTACCATTGGGTAGACGACCAGGTCTGAGCACCGTAGGTTAGACTCATGGCTTAGTTCATTGCTCAGTAATATAGCACGGGTCGATTATTGAGAAACGATGAAAATACTAAACCATTAACAACTTTTTCTTAGGGATTCAAAATACACGTTTTAAATGGCCCGTTAGTTCTTACGGAAAGTTCTTGTCTTAGATTATTTGCATGAGGTACAGCCTGAGATATATGATAGTCATGACTGTTTTTACTCAATAATGTTCTCAGATAGTATAGGAAGAGGTGTAGGTAAATTAGTAAGTAATAACCTGAGTTTTTCTAACCAAAATCATTGTATGCCAGGGTCAACTTACAAACAGATAATGGCATCAGTAACTAGAGTTGTCTATAATGTTAATACTGATATAACAATATTTATAGGAAATAGTCCAAACATTAAGAAACAAGACATAACAGACAGTGTAACAGAGTTGTTAAAGTTGAATTGTGCTTTCCCATATTTTGAAAACATGTCAACCAGAACAAACAATTATATTCACATGTTCATTTTTTAGTAGGTCACTATAGTGACAAACTTATATATTTTGATATCAACACTTTTGTTGAAAAACTTCAGTCGACTCGGAGTAAAGTGTATCTACCTATTAGAGATGTAGACACAAAGTAGCTCGGCTATTAGCTTTTAATATTTACTCAGATATAAGTAGTATGTCAAAGTTTAGCTATATTATTAACACTGCGACTATTAGTAATATTACTAATGAACAGGTATATACAATAAATGTAGCATTAGTGCTATAAATGTTTACAAAAATTGTACTAAGGAGGATTCATGTGTCACCATGGAAAATTCTCAATTAGGTTATATTAGTAATAGAATCATATTGTCTGGTGATGGCACGGGAGTCTCGGGGCTCACTCCAGATATTAATATTAATTTAAACTAGGAAGTGAGACAACAGAAGGTACCATTAACAATATTGTTAAACCTACCAACATCAAGGTACCTTCTGGCACTCATTTAGTTAGTAAATGGAAGGCCCTTCCTAAGCACAAAACGTTAAAATTATTCCATCAAAATATCCAAGGAATTTCTTCCAAATTATTAGAAATTGAATTGTTTTTAGAAAAAAGTATGTTTGACATTATTTGTTTTACTGAACATTGGCTAAAGGATTACCAAATGCTTATTAATTATGAGAACTATACGGTGATTAGCTGCTTTAACCGTAAATCTATGCTGCGTGGAGGTTCCCTAATATTATTGAAAAATTGTGTTAAATATAAGCAACGTAATGACATAATAGGTCTCTCGGCTGAACATTGCGTCGAACTGTCCTGTGTTGAGCTAGATAGACATGTAATTGTGTGCGTGTACAGACCCCCAAACTCTCAAAACTTTTCCTTATTTGAATCAATAATGGAAGATGTCCTGGCAAAACTTGCAGCCAGTAATAAATCTGTAATTATTTGTGGGGATTTCAATAATATTTTAGAAGAAAATTCTAATAGCAGTCGGTTATTAAATATTTTTAAGTCATTTGACTTGACCAACATTTTTATAGAACCTACGAGAGTCACTCTATCTTCTGCTACCTGTATAGATATTGTTTTCTGCAATTGTGATTACTTGGATAAAGCATAGTAAATTGTCTGCCGTCTGACCATAGCGGACAAACCGTAACTTTTAGGTGTAACATACCATTGCAAAAAGTTCAGATTCAATTTAGTCATAACTACTCGTACTAATCATTTAAAAAGGTATAATATTTCCCTACAGAACAAATTAAGTGTTATGAGCCATCATATGGACGATATTATTATAAATCAATTGTATGATAATTTCTTTTCAATAGTTCACACTGAGTTTAGCAAAACTTTTGAAAAGAAGACAAAATGTATTTGCCCTAAATTTATATGTAGTGATTGGGCAACTAGAGGTATCAGAAAAAGTAGGGAAATACTATTTGAGCTTTATGGCCCTAAGCCTTATATAAACACTGAAAATTTTAACAAGTATGTTGCTAAGTATTAAAAACCTTTATAAATACATGCAAGGTCGCCAAAGCCCCAAAGCCCTGCACATTAGCAACAAGATCAAAACAGCAGAAAACCAAATTGAGACAGTTTGGAAAGTCATAAATAACGAGACTAACAGGAAGAAAATACGTAACACTAGCTACACATTAGATACAGCATGTGGTCCTAAAAGCTTTAATCAGGAAGTAGCTCATGAACTTGTAAATTTCTTTACCGATATACCGTTAAAAACTACGGACGCTGTAAATTCCTCTCCTGAATTCTCAATTGGTTTATTAAAGGCGAATGTGTCTGGCGGCCCGGCTGAATTTAAATTTAAACACATAAACCCTATGATAGTTATTAAAACTTTCCGGCAAATAAAAGTCAAACGGACCAAAGATCTTTGGGGAATGTCTATCAGAGTTTGTACATCCATAGTTGAGACAATAGCACCATACTTAGCTTTAAGTTTTAATTTGTGTGTAGACTAAGGAGGTTTCCCTGATTTAATTAAATACAGTAAAGTCATACCTCTGTTCAAATATGGAGTTAGTAAAGATACAAATAATTATAGACCTGTATACGTGTTTCCAGTTTTTAGCAAGGTGTTTGAAAAGGTAATGCTGAATCAAACGCTCAATCATTTTAACACCAACAGAATCTTACACGATCTACAGTATGGTTTCACCAAGGGACGTTGTACAACTGACACCGGTGTTACCCTATTAAAGCACATTTTTACTACGTGGGAAGATTCCCAAGACGCCATAGGAATATTTTGTGACCTCTCCAAAGCATTTGATTGCGTAAATCACGACACATTACTTTTGAAACTTGAGCATTACGGACTAGGTAAACTTGCACTTAGTTTGATAAAATCTTATTTGAATGATAGGCAACAACAAGTTCAAATAAATGGTGTTCATTCACAGGATTTAAAAGTAAAAATGGGGGTTCCGCAAGGCTCAATATTGGGTCCTTTCCTCTTTTTAGTATATATAAATGATCTAACCTATTTATTGAAAAACCAACCTCAAAATATGGTGTTATTCGCTGATGACACTTCCCAAATTTTTAAGATAAATAGACGGGCCCAAAAACTAGATGACGTGAATAATGCCCTACTTCAGGTCCATAACTGGTTCACAGCAAACAATTTAGTATTAAGCGGAAAAAAACGAAGAGCAATTTCAAATTATGGCGAATATTCATAAGAATTGATGAAATATTTAATTTACAACAATATACTAATGTGCTATTTTTCGAAGGGGGTTGTAAAAAGTAACTAAATAGCGGTACAAAGTTACAGAAAAAATGACTTCCCCACGAGTTCATACACTATATTTACGATACATATTTTGTAATTAATATTCTAAAATAATACAAAATAATAGTAACAGAAACTTGTGAAAGTTTTACGATAAAACAACCGGAATGACCAGCCGAAGCAACAACAAACTCAACAAAGAAAACATCTATTAAAATATACTTGTTATAAGTATATTTTTCTTTTTTTTTTTTTACCAATCCGCACTGGGCCCGCGTGGTGGATTATAGCCCATTCCCTCTCATAGAGAAGAGGCCTGCGTCCCAGCAGTGGGAACATTAATAGGCTGATTATGTATGTTATGTTAAGTATATTTTAATAACCAAGTACGTCTGATATTAACAAGAGCTTTTGTGCTTAAAATTGTGTAGTCTCAGATCACTATAGAAGCTATTGCGCTTCGTCAAGTATATTATAGGGCTCAGTAACATTTAGTAAGTTGATTATAATATAGTTATAGAAATAAACGCTTTTATAACTGCGCCCAAATCCAGCTTTGTAGCAGGTTACAAACAATTTATAAGTAAAAATAAAAGTAGTATTGAGATCGTAATAAGTACTGATTTTACTAGTTGGGATATTTTGAAGTTTTGCATATTGTAAGGGAATCAAATTCAAAGGTACCTTTGAATGATATACATATTAGGGCCAGAGCTTTTCCGGTTCTACATCACATGGGTCATGCAAGTTACGGAGTTTTCGGAACACAAACCCTGGAAGGCCTCTTCCCGATGTGGCTGAATAGGGTATTATTGTATACCTTCTATAACCTCTATAAACAAATAACCCAACAGATACGACGAGGGGATAAGGCTGGACCGCGAGAGTTGGTACAGCGTGACGCCAGAGCAAATCGCGAAGGACATCGCCAACCAGTACGTGCACGACGTAGTGCTGGACGCCTTCTGCGGCGCTGGTGGGAATACGATACAGTTCGCGCACACCAGCAAGAAAGGTAAGCATCACACCCGCATGCCGCAATGAGTAGGTAGAGATGTACCGTGTATAGTACGAACACATTTTGTCATTTATATTTGGGTTTATAGAGTACTTAGGTGAACCCTAACAGTACACCCATATTTCGCCAGTTGTGTTTTATATTTGTATTTTTATAAGAATGGCAGAGCTTATTGATGCCTAGCCTGTAAATGGGGCACAAAACCAGAATCGAGACTGCTCGTGGGCGTCGCCAGAGGGGGGAGCAGCTGCCATAAAATCTTCGAATCGAGATTTTTTTTAAGTTGCATTTTTTCATACCTTTACTGTGTAATATACTTTTAACTCTGACCCAATCAAAACAGTGTACATTCTCTCCGTAGCTAATTCATATTTCAATATCTCCAACAGTTATCGCTGTAGATATAGATCCAGATAAAATCTCAATGGCGAAACATAACGCTACAGTATACGGTGTCGCCGATCGCATCGAGTTCATTGTGGGAGATTTCTTCGAGCTCGCGCCAACGCTGAAGGCCGATATGGTGTTCCTTAGTCCGCCGTGGGGCGGGCCTAATTATATTGCGGTGAGTATTTAACTCCACAATTTTCTCGATTGCACCTACCACAATTTTCCTCTGCACCACATAAAGGTTGACTAGTGGAGAATGTCATTGGCATTATGTCCGCCTCTGTACATTTTTTAAAAGGTTTTATAATTTTAATTTTTTTATCGCCATAGCACCCGTGCGACGCATGGACGGGATGGGTTGCTAGTAATAAATAAAACTCGATATTCTATCAGTCGTCACAAACCGTGCTAAACGAAGCATGTAAAAGAACTCATATTGAAAGGTCCATTTCAGTACTTTGGAATAAATTACTCTATCTGGCAGATAATTTCATACAAGTTCTGTTCCAAGTTTTTAATTTTTCTTCAAGTAGATTGGAGAACGTGACCGAGATTGGCATATTGAAAATAACCTCTGCACTGGTCAATGGCCAGATTACATGGATGTGACTTTATTTTCGTAGGTTTCCAGCCATAATTTATCAAAATTCTCAATTTTTTTCTCCACAGCATCAAGAGTACGACTTGGAAAAAATGCTAGCTCCTAAGCCAGCATCTGAACTAATGAGGGTGGCCAGATCAATATCACCGACGATTGCGTTCTACCTGCCCAGGAACTCGAGGCAGGATCAGGTACGAATCAGTTCTCCTGTATATCTTAATCAGCTTAAATGTTCTCACTGCTAAGACATAGACTTTATGTATGTGAGAAGGACTGAACCGAAATCCACCTCGCGGGCCCAGTGATTGGTGTTGATGGTGTTAATAATAACTAGTATAGCTTTAACCTTTTGAACGCCATTGTCACAGATACGTGACAAGCAAGGGCGTGCCCTGTACGCCAAACGAAATCAATATGTGACAAAATGGTAGGTGAAATTTTGGCTTGGAGTGCGTGCGTTTATGCTCTGGCGTTCAAAAGGTTAAGCCTTGTCTCCAAAGGCCTGCTCTCAGTGGAATGAATTGACGTTTAGATGTCGACATAACGGCAGGCTGGGGTAAGCCCATAGGGTAAGCAGAATGCACAGAAACCTGTAAGAAGAGGAGTAGGTTATAAGAGCGAGCCAAGCTTTCGCTCTTCGCCTTTTCAGTGGTGATGAAATAAAGTACACAAAGTTACTTAACAGTCTGAGTCTGAACCCACCCCAAACCCCACCATAAGTAAGTTAGGGACATTACCACCACCACAACCTTGACTGAGCAGTACATGAAACAATATGTATACCAGGCCCGAAGGCACCTAGGAAGCCGATTCCTGCCGGCTTCCCCTCGGAAACAAGCACACTACGTAGTTTCTAGGTGTCTACTGTAGTCAAATAGTATAGTACATACACATCTGTGGGTATCACAGTACAGCCATTTAATACATCATAGGATTGAAAACATTAAAAAAATTACAATATTTTTCATGCCAACAAATAAAGCAACAGGTGGCGCCAAATAAACCGGTGCTCGGGTGTCAGAAATCAGAACTAAAATCGTATAGACGCGCACACGTGACTTCGCGGCTGGAAGTACCGTTTTGTAGAGAGGTCGATAAGCCGAAGATTATCGAGTTACGACAGGGGCAGAAAAAGAAAGTATGTAGGGATAGAGAACGAGATAGAATGAGTAATGGTCGATATCGTATTTGGTAAACTAGATTTTTTGTTTTGTTGATTTATTTGCGAAAGATAAAATCACTTTTATTTTTGTTATTATACTGTCTTCCTCTGCATTTTATTCTTTCCTTTTTTTTCGATTTTTTCATCGTGCCTGTCATTTTCGTAGTTTTCAGGGTCTCTGATAACAAAAATGAGGTCAAAATAAACATAAAAAAAATCAATTCTCATTTTTTTCTTTGACATCTTCTGACTCAATTTAGACCCTTCACCACTGATGTATACTAACTGTAGATTAAATCATAATAATGCTCTTGTTTCAGATACTGAACCTAGCGAAAGAAGTCGGCGGCTCAGTCGAAATTGAAAAGAATTTCCTGGACAGGAGATTCGTAGCAATAACAGCACATTTCTACCAAGTATCCTCGCACCGCACAGCTACCTCTCACATCTCTGGTGGAAACGCAGCCTTATAATCCATTTATTATCTTCTCTGTGTATAATTATTATTATCACGTGTCACACAAGCTAGTACTCTAGGTACTATACAGTGGTGCAGTGACGAAGCCTCCATATAAGCCCATTCCCATCGGCTTCCCTTCAGAAGTTTGGAACACAACCAGAGTGGTTGTATTCACCGTAATTGAAAAGTTACACAATCAGTACTTTTAAAAGTAGAGAAACGTGGTCTATTTTCGACACTTTCTGTTACAGTAGCATCCGCGGAAAGGTAATTTTCGGCTTTAAAGCGAATTCATACGTACATGCGTACTACTCAAAAACAAGAACGAATGTCTGATCTAGCCATTATTTGATAATATCTTAGCGCACTTTTTTAGAAAGAATAGACGAATAGCTTTAGAGTATAAGTAGTATTATTAGTAGAATAAGTCAGTAGTCTAGTAGGTACGTAGTTTTGTTTAGCATCATAGCGTCATCTCACCACAAACGGCTTTTATCAAAGCCACTTTTATTATACTTGCAAGACACTGTTTCAATATATCAGTGCTTGCACATATAGTAAAAGTGGACTGAAGACACATCTGCCTACACAAGACTGGGGCCAGGACAACAATCACAGATTTTCGGTAAGGACCTAAGGAATCAAGACTGCGTGCCCGCGCCTAACCTAGGTAAGCATTTATTTTTTGTTCCGGCTTACCTGATTACTTACCTCTCTCAATATTTCACCCTTCGCCACTGCAGTGGTGCATGGTTATTTTGGTGATTGTTTGTCTGACAGGCAGGTAATAATTTGTGAAATTATCTGTGGAAATTGTATTAGATAAACCATAAACAGATGGCGGCGTTAGGCCACGCGCCAAAACATCCATGTACAACTACACAATAATATTATTCATTGTATGCTCATCCGTTCATCTGTCTAGTAATTCATTCAGATAATATTGGTGCGGAATAATTTATTATTATATGTATACCTAAACCAAATGTCTAGTTTAAGTGTAACGAGAGAAAATTCACCATTGTCATTTATATGTTATATAAGGTCTATCTTTTCATACATGAAATATTTTAAGAGTAACTTCTATAAGTCGTAAACTCGCAATAGCAACGAAAAAAAAAAATATCTGAGTGTTTTTTTCTGAAAATTTTTGAGACTTTTTGCATAAAACCTTTACTCCCATATTCGAACAATGACAGTAGGTAAATACGACGTAGTAAACTAGCGTAATGGATGTTCAAAAATAAGGAGCCAGTATTTATTTTGTGGGCCAAGTAATTTTAAATCGGAAATTATAAGTCAAGCCACAATTTTTTTTCTTGTCCACGGAACCTTACCTCTAATTTTATATGTCAGCCTCGGGAAAATAAGAAAGCATCTAATAAACTAATTCGTCTTTTTTAAAAACGTCAAGTTAAGAGCAACAATTATTTTTACTTGTCTCTTTGATTATACAACACCATCTAAGTTACTAAGTCAGCCACGGATTTTGCAACTCGCCAACATTTAGTTTTACAGCTTCAACGTGTTGCTTTAAAAAAATATAGTTCAGGCATCAACTCGAAAACTTCATTGAAATAACTTAGCTTTTAAAATATTACATTGTATTCTTATACCATAAAATTAGAAACTGCAACGATAGAGCAAGACGGGCGCCACTACGCGATACCACCAATGAGAGAGTGCCCTTCGATTCACGCGGGGACTAGTCGTTTCGAGTAATCAGAACTATAATTGTCCACTAGATTGTAAATCTTTTATTTAGTTAAAATAAACATTTACACGATTTGTTATAATAAACATCGTAAAAAAGACATTGCGGCAAAGGAAACGTCTTAGGTTCGTGTTAGGTTACCTCAAACCCTGCAGCTAGGAATAGAAGCCCCGCCTAGCGAGGCTAAGTCGACTCCGCCTATCACAAAATATTGTTGTTTCCCATGAACCTAGCTAGCACCTAGCTGAACCTAACTTTTGGTGCATTTAAACACTAGAAAGAGTCTATTCTACCAAAAAAAAAACAAGCTACGGTTGTTTTGTTGTTTATATCTAGTGGCTATAGTTAATTTTTTGATGATCATTTTAGGTCTATTTTATGAACAATAAATTATAGGACGAGTTATGAATTAGTCATACTTAACTAAGTCTTAAACGTACTAAGTTGTAAAATTAGAAGGCGATGATAGAATTACTTTATTGGTGTATATAGTTATTTTAGAAGCTTATTGCTTGAATACCTGTCACAAATATAGATGCTATAAAATAACAACGATGCAGGGATGTATTTACAGTAGCTTACACCGATGATATATGGTGGCTGAGATAGTACTTTTTAGATGCACATTGATGGTGGCTGACTTAGTCATTTAGAGGACAAGGTAGTTTTTTGGAGGAGAAAAAGGCTATTCAATAGAAGTTGGTATATGAGTAGAGGAAGACCAAAGAAACGACGAATGGACTGTGTAAAGAATGATATGGCAAGAAAGGAGGTGTCTGGCGAGATGACGAGTAATAGAGAAGTATGGACGAAGAAGACATGCTGCGCCGACCCCAAATGAATTGGGATAAGGGCAAGAGAATGATGATGGTTTAATTACTACCCATTTTTAATTATTTATTTTTTATAAAAATATACTCAGACAAAAAAAATCCCTTGAAATGGCTTCATAATAGCCATTGGATTCTCTGAAAATATTTCGTGTATGAATAGTTAGACCTTATAAAGAGTGTAAATAGACCCTTAACATATCCGAATGGAACTTGTTCTCCCCGTCTTTGCGATCATTTTTTTGTTCTAGATCATACCTGGGAACCTTCTAGTTACAGAGATATTGGGGGTCAAAGTTCCAACTTTTTCACAAGTTTTTTTTTTAAATACGTGTTTTTAATGTAAGATTTTTACACACCTCCACGACCCTCGTACTATTCAATCCATCCATCAGCACAATGCTATGAGTGCTTTCCATCGAGTCCTACCGTAAAACGTAATTTTTCACCCCAAAAAAAATTGTCGATTCGCAGCAATAATTTTTGCGTAAAGTTACTTAGTTTGATGTACAGAATGCTTGGTTGACGGATATGTGAAGGGTCTGTTTACACCCGGTATAATCAATATTCTTAAACAATACGAATTTGAATGCCATCTACAAGTTTTCACGTATAATAAAATTATTCGTTATTCTATTGATGAATTTATAAATAATGTTAATGATTAATCTATTTGAAATTAATGTAACCGACATTTAAAGACATAAATTATGTATTGCTTGCTCTATTAAAATATGGTAAACTTTTGCATGTCATCTATATCTGACTGTGTATTAGGAACCTCAACTGATTTTAAGACCAAAATGTACCAATACTTATTGCAAATAAATGATTATGATTATGATTTGAAGAACCTTTTTATTACCCGACTGCGGCGAAGCCCAAAAAGAGGGTTATGTTTTTGACCTGAATGTGTGTATGTGGTTATGTATGTATTGTCTATTATGTATGTCCGTTACTATGTTCCCTCGTAACTCTAAAAAGGATGAACGGATTTGGATAAATTATTCGTCGTTAGGTTCGTCTTGGTAGCGCGCGACATTGAAATAAAAAACAAAGAAAAATGGCGGACTTCGGGTGCCGTATCGTGGAGTTCAAATTTTTTCTTCTCTGAATACCATCGAGTGGGGTATCAAAATAAAGGGGTTTAAAAGGTGATTACAAAAATATAAACAACTTATTGAATATGTTTAAAAGTAATTCGAAGTGACAAATCGTATAAAAAAGAAAGAGAATCGTATACAGGGTGTCCCACGGCTATCCCACACCGAAGGACCTTAAATATTGTGTATAGGAAGTTTTACTAAAAGAATACTTCATTTTGATTTTTTAAATTATTTATTTATTTACTCCAAACATACAATTAAAACTGCGTTCAAACATTTTTAAATAATCACCTGCCTAAACCAGGAAGCGAACCCGCCAATAATGTGAAAAAAAACACAAGTACTTTATAGTAACGGTCGAAAGATTTTTTCCTCGATAACATACCATCTGAAATAAAAGGAAGACCAAGAAATTTTATGTAAAACTAGCTTATGCCCGCGGCTTCTCCCGTGTTGAGTTCGGAAAGCGCCCACAGGACTTACTTCTGGGATAATAAGTAATCTATGTGCTATACCAGACTACAACCTATCTCTATGCCCAGTTTCATCTAGATCTGTTCAGCCGTTCTGGCGTGATTGAGTAACAAACATCTCCATTTCCATTTGAAATTGGACACCTATGACGACAATCAAATGATTCATTAGGAACCTATTTATAGATATTGTACTTTTACATAATATTTAATATTAATGTCGCCTATCACAAGCCAACGCGAAATTCGGGATTTCACATATATTTATAGACACGTATACCTTAGAAGAATCCTACCTACTTACTAATAGGTAAATACTCCCGAGACCTGCACGCCCTGCGCAACACTGCACGCCATGCGCCCGTCTTCGTGAGTTCGAAGTCCTATTTGACTCTGTTGGGGATGATTTTAATGATTTAATTTTAACAGAAGAGTACGTACACAAATTTTCAAGTCAATCGTCCCCGAGAATAAAAAGTTTCATATAAAATTAAACACCCCATTTCACCCTCTTTAGGGTGGAATTTGAAAAACCCTTTCTAAGTGCATCCCTACTCTTCACAAGAAATACACTCTCCAAATTTCATGTCTCTAGGACCAGCGGTTTGGGCTGTGCGTTGATATATCAGTCAGTCAGAACTTTGAATTTTACATGTATAGATTCTGTTCAGGAAAATGAATTATAGACAAACTGAACTAAGACGTGCCTATTATTTCAGATATTCACCTTGCAAAGATAAGTAAATCAAGTCTACTAAAATAAACAATATTTTTCCTTCCGTGTGGCATAGCCGTGGCACGCCCCGTAAAATTAAAAAAAAAGTTAAATCGTCTGCGAAAGCTTTCAAGTTTACTAAACTAAAAAGCTGAAATTTAAAAAAAAAGTTGAAAACTCTATAAAAAACCGACTGAAAAAACTGAAAAGCATAAAACAAGCCCATTTTAAATTAAACAGAAGTTGGAAGCAGGCCATTTGAAAATAAAATAAAGAAAATGGAATGGGCCCCGCCTGCTTCAAACTTTTTAGTTTTTTCAACTATGTTTTTTTATTTTCAGCTTTTTAGTTTGTTACAGAATTTGTTGAAAAAAGAACAAGAGCCTGTTGGCCTATACGTCAATAAATTATGTCATGTTAAACCGCACTAATGCAAAAAAGTTATTTGTATCGTCCCACGCATATATAATAAAGTGTTATAAAAAAAATGTTATCAAAAAACTTGACTGTTTTAAAATTTAGAAGGGCGCTAAAGGATTTTGTTATTATGAAAAGCTATTTACTTAATTGACGACTTTCTAAATGATGATTCACTGACTGATTGATATACTTACTGTTACGCTACTGTTATTGACTGATTTATAATATACCTACTGTTACTCTAATTGACATTTTGTTATTCTAGTTGCCATAATATTTTTGTCATCATTGATCATGGGCTTTTATTGATAATATTTTTATTACTTTGACCATGTTCTCAAGATTGTAATGTGACTAACTTTAAACCATCTTTTGTTGATGGTATCATTAATGTTTCTTTGTTATGTGTGCATGATTCCCATTAGGCATGTCCTAACGATGTTCTATCAAGTCATCTTTGTCTCAATAATTGTAGTACATTGTTTATGCAATACCTCACGCTGTAAATATACACAGCTTTCATTTAAAATAGTTGCAGTCGCACTTGCTCACTTGCTGTGTAACTATGACTTAGTTAGAGTAACCAACGAATACAAATCTATACTCACGGAAATATTATCGTCAAACAAAATACTTTTTTGCATGTTTTTTCTAATATATAATTTATTTACCTCTGGGCATATTCTCATCAAACACGAATACTTACCAATTATTACTTTATGTCTACTTACATATAACAACACCATTTACAATCACTGGAATCGATTTACACTTATCTTTTGTATTCAGCACGATTTATCTTTTGTAGACCTCATATCCCTAAAGTTATCCATAAATAAAAGAAGGTTAACAACACTTTCATAAATTCTTCTCACAATACTTCTGACATACCAATAAAATCTTCGTCCATCCATCTGCAAACAGATCGTCTGTTGAATTAGAATCCAAGAGATCACAAAGCGCGACCAGAGTGCGAGGAATTGGCGACTTAGCACGTGCAACAGTACGACATGGAGGCATGATATAATATGATACAACAGGGTTTAAAATGGCTATTAATAAATCATAAATCATATTTATTTCTATAAATTGGTTTAAAAAACTCTTTTACATGTCAACATGTTGTTTTAAAACTAGACGGGGCCGGTGTTTCGTACCTGACTACTCTGAGAAGAAACATCCGAAACAAACTCAGAGGTCACCATCTCTTTTAAAGTCCAGACATTGCTCAAGTCATATGAGGACCATGTAGATTAATGTCTGAGATGGTCTTTTGAAGAAATAACCACACAGATTTGAGTGGACCTGTCCAGACAGTGCAAGCATTTGTCAGTGATCGTGTAGCTCTACTCATAATCCAAGGAGCTCAACGACACGACGAACAATACCAAAGAAAGGACATTTGGGTAGGCCGCTTAAAGTACTCAAACTGCCAGACAATCGTGAAACTAACTAAACTAAAAAATAATAATAACCACCCACGAAGTCCTCATATTCACAGTAGTAAACAAAATAATTATAAAACGACACTTGAAAAAGTAAATAAAGTCAAGAAAAATAATAATAATAATACCATAGGTACTTGAAAAAGTAGATAATGTAAACTAAAAAAAAATCTTTAACAGAATAGAAGGCTTTCTGGCAAAGTTTACGTTTTATAAAAAATTGAATTAATTAAGGCTTAGTTCTTGAATGTGGCCTGGTAGTTTATTATAAAAGTGTATACATTGGCATCTAAATGATCTACCTATTTTCTTGAGCCTTGTTGTGGGTACAATAAATTTATGTTTATTCCTTGTATTTATATTGTGAATATTACAATATTTCTTAAAAAGGTTTATATTTTTGTGAGCATACAAAAGGTTTTCATAAATATATTGAGAAGGAACAGTCATTACACTAATCTCCTTAAACTTTTCTTTGAGAAAGTGTCTCGGACTCGACTTATAAATTGATCGAACAGCCCTTTTCGGCAAAACAATGCTCATTGCTTATAAATCTTAGAAGATATATTTGTCAGACAGCACTACAGCAGTCATTTCAACAATGGAACACCTATCCACCTAATCTACCATAAACCATTTCTGCCGAAGCAAAAAGCTTTTTCGCAACAATTAAAACTAATATTCCTGGAACTGTTTCTATTGTTTTCGTTATTTTTACAATAGTTTCACAGTAGTAGTAAAACTTAACAGCTGAGGGCGGTTTAAAAATGTAAAGTACCTACCTAAGCCCTTATTTTTTTAATTCTGTTGCTGTTTTATTTTCATTTGTGTAGCACTTTAATGTGTAGGTAATACGAAAGTAGAGCTTACTTATATATATACTATCAAGGGTGTAAATAGACCCTTAACATATCCGAAAGGCACTTGTTCTCCTCGTCTTTGCGATCATTTTTCTGTTCTAGACCATACCTGAAACCTTCTAGTTACTGAGACATTGGGGGTCAAAGTTCCAACTTTTTCACAACTTTTTTTTAAAATACATGTTTTAATGTAAGATTTTTACTCTACACACCTCCACGACCCCCGTACTATTCAATTCATCGATCAGCACAATGCTTTGAGTGATTTCCATCGAGTCCTACCGTAAAACGTGATATTACACCCCAAAAAAAAAAATCGATTCCCAGCAATATTTTTTGCGTAAAGTTACTTAGTTTGATGTACAGAATGCTTGGTTGACGGCTATGTGAAGGGTCTGTTTACACCCTGTATATATATATATATATTATACTAGCTGTGCCCGCGGCTTCGCTCACGTGACCGCGTATTCATTTGGCATTATTAGGGAACATTACATGGGAACGTGAACGTCGTATATTCCTAGGATCCGCTGCCGTTGTAAGACGACTAAAAAGTCACGGTGTATATGCGAAAGTAACTGTTTGTTTGTTACGTTTTCATGACTAAACGGCTGATTGTTTAAATTGATGTCTGATGATCGACAGTTTTGCTTTACATCAGCAATATTTCGGTCATTTTCTGCATATTGATTGAGCAGTTCCCGCTCCATAAATTGCAACGTTTCATTAAAAGTTAAGCTTAATTATTAAAATATACTCTATAACTAAACATTACAATTTTGGCTTAGAAATGATGAGAATTATATTGTAACTTCCTTTGATCTTCCAAAATGTGTTTTTTTATAGCAGTTTCTTGGTGTTTACTTCTCAAGGATATAAATGAAGAAAAGCTTCAGATTAGTTGTTAAAAGTAAGTGAAAAATAAAATACATACCTTGTTGTGCACAATCCATAGTGAAAACCAACACAAAATCGTTTAGTCACAAGATGGCAAAATATTTGAAAATAATAAAATCACACGAACACTTTTGGCGAACGGTAACTTTCGCTTTGTTTCTTTTTGCTATTGTTTGGAGCGGTTATTCTCGTTTTTGGAAACAATGGCTTAGAGGCAGTAGAACCAATAAAAAAAATTGTTATTATTCCTATTTTTCCGGAAACCATATTGTTCTTTAGCGAGTATTTCATTTGTTTCAAAGAACGATCTTTGATAATACCGGCCTAGCTATTGGACGCTAATTTGAAATGGTTGCTTTATTACCTTTCTTATGAAGTGGCGTTATTAGGGTCGTTTTTAATAAGTTTGGAAAATGACCATGTTCTATGCATAGGTTAATTATAAAACTTAGTACGGATGCAAATATATTGCATAATCAGCCTATAATGTTCCCACTGCTGGGACACACGGCCTCTTCTCTATGAGAGGAAATGGGCTATAATCCAACACGCGGGGCCAGTGCGGGTTGGTAGTTGTCACATGTCTTCGAATTTTTGGTTCTAGGACATGCCGGTTTAATCACGATGTTTTCCTTCACCGTTTTTGAGAGCAGTGGTGATGAAATAAATTACACAATGTAATGCGCCTGCCTGGGTTCGAACCCACGACTTACTGTTCGTAAGTCGGGGCCGCCACCACTGGGCCACCGCTGCTCTCCGATGTCTACGACCTTGAACTCGTGACTATGTCTAGTAAGTATACATGTAATAACCTTCTTGGTGTTTCTTGAAGACTATGTTGCAATTTTATATTCAGGTATATATAAGTGCATGGTATCATCATCTTTCATGTTGTGTTCCATGATGCACATAACATCGACTGCTTTCCCTTCGCAGAAAAGTTCATTTATACTGATGCTTAACAAATCAGACTTTCCTATTAATCCATTAATATTTTGATGTAAGATATTTATTTGATTATAAACGAAAAAATCATACTCCGCATTGCTAGAAGTGCTTTAAGATTGGGTTGACTGATCATTATATAACTTGTTATTATTGTTGACTGATTGGTTTATGATATCCCCGACAGCAGTATAATCAAAAGAATGTCGAGAATGACAAGTAACTTCATTAACTTCCGCTTCTGAACCTTGATTTTTAATATATTTCACTAAATTTTTAAATATTTTAGCAACTGCTTTATTGTTTACTGTTGCAATATATTTCCGGAACATTTCGTATGTTTATTCCACACAATAATTGGAAACAAAGAGATAAGCATATCCCATAATTCCTTATCTAAATACATCAAATGATTAAACATTTCAATACTCTCATTGAATATACAAAAAATGTTACTTTATTTAAAACTAGCTGTTGCCCGTGACTTCGTTCGCGGGGAAATTTTGTTGTGTATGCGTGTTCCCGGGTAGGGTAAAGTGTTGTTTGGTTACTCCATCAGGAATTTCTCAGTAGCAGCTACGGAGTCTGGATTTGTGTCTGATTGATAGCAATAGGCTCGCCCCCTATTACATGGGACTTCAACATAACTGGTGAAATTTGGGTGTACGATTAGGTACACACCTGTGCCTAACCCTTCGGGGATTACAGGTGGGATGTTATGTGTGAGAACTGAAGGCCTGATCAAAATGTGATAATTTGGGTGATGACTACAAAAGGCGTCTTTTTGGGCGCTGTAATTCTGAGCGGCAGAGGTCTGAAACAAAATTAACAACAAACGCCGTGTTGGGCGCTATTTATTTATTCTAATACCGTTTTGTATACAACATTAAATGATTTGTATAATGACCGTGTGAGAAGCATGAAGAGCCCAAATGATTGTCTGCCACTTTTAAGGTTTTTCCTTGGAATTTTTTGACCGTCATTTTAAAAGCCAATTTTAAGGAAAATTGCAACTTCTTTAATTGAAATGGCCAGTTATTTGGAATAATGGATATACGGGGAGTTAAACCGCTCTCTCCTTTAGCGACTCCTGTAATAATGGTGGCTATTATAATATTACTGCCCAGCTCAGTGATACGAAGCCTGGTTCCATTGCACAGTCTGGGAGTTAACCCCAGGGAGTTGTGAAATTCAACGGGGTAGGCAGTACTTTCATCATTAGCCATCACAGGGTGGTGGTGGTCGCCGACGATCATATCATTTTTTTTTATTTGATTGACACTCTCGTTCTTTGGCGACAGCACTGCCCCTCATCCATTTTTATATTAACCTGCAAATTTGGAAAAACGTGCATGATGTGATGATGTGGATGTGCGTGCATCCTCTGTAGCCACTGGATGGGAAAATTCTTCGGAAAATGGAATTTTCCCATCTGCGCCCGATTCCAGACGACCCACTCCCATTTGCAGCAGCATATTCGCAAAGACACCTGCTTCGTGGTCGTTGTACAGTTGGACGCGCATGTTGTAGATAAGATGGATCTTTTCTATCCTAGACAACAGTGGCGACGCCTTGAGACATGCGTTTATTTCATCCGCCGGTGTGCCCCTCTCAATAACTTGCAGTACTGTCTAAAGTCGCCTGCGAGCAAAACAACAACGCCACACGTCAGCACCTGGTTGCCGCGGATGTCCTGCAAGCTGCGGTTCAACGCCTCTTATGCACTTTAAACTTGCACTGCTGCAAAAGGACTCCCTGGCCGCTGTTTTTGGTGATGTTGCATGTTGACGTATCTTCACTGGCAAGATTCAGCGGCAATATGAAAACGGAATATGCAGTCCGGCCACCGTTAAGCAAAGTTGCAGCAATGTCCGAGGGAGCCACAGCCATAGCTATGTGACCGCACGGTTGGCGCAGTGGCTGAGCGAATGGCTGCTGCGTTGCGAGTATCGGGTTCAAATCCCACACGAATCACATTTTTGTATGGCCTACAGGTAGTTGTTCCGGGTCTGACTGTTTGTGAGTTTAACTGTCTGTAAACACACCCACGATACAGGAGAAATTTCAAGTGTGGGCCTGGACTGGCACAAGGTAAAAAAAAAAATTAAAAGCTGGATATAGCGGTCCTTACGGAGTTGGGCCAGCAGAAGATTCAGCACAAATACAATGTGACGGCACAGTTGGCGCAGTGGCTGAGCGAGTGACTGCAGCGCTGCGTGTCGCGGGTTCGATTCCCGCCCGGAACAAATTTACAACGTCGTTGGTTGTATCTAATTTTAATTTTTGTTTTTATTTTAAAGTTTTTTGAGATTTGGTCAATTAATATTTGTTAATTTAGGATTACCTAACTGTCTTTTGAATGGTTAAAAAAAACCAAAAGCATATTAATCTACTTTATAATGATTTAAAAATCATAAAGCATTAGAATAAAACAAATATCCCCCTAAGTTATTAGCACGATAATTTATCTCTGTGCCAAATTTCGTCTACATCCGTTCAGCCGTTCTGGACTGATTGAGTAACAAACATCCCCATCCATCCACCCAAACTTTCGCATTTATAATAGTAGGAAGAAATGATAAAGATACCTAAATAATTTTCAAGTAACGAATTACGTGCTTTTTTTAACAATCAAGAAATCATACATTATAATCATCCACCCTCAGACAAAGACAACAAAATCGAATTTATTTTTGGGACCTAACAATGCAGAGAAACAACCTGAACCTATTATAGTTGTGCAAAACTAAGAACAACGACACAACAAAATGAAATTTAAAACATCGAGTCTGACAGCACCTGTGGACAGCAGACAACGACGTTGTCAGTTCAGAACACCATCGAACGGCCAGATTCAAACATGAGGAAAGAGATTTTACCAATGATTTAACTTTAGTCATAAGAATTTATAATATAATACATAAAAAAGAGAAAATAAATAATAATAATCTGTATCAAAAAAAATTACAATCAATTACAAAAAATATAATTTCACTGGGGATCGAACTTGCGAACGTAAAGCGGTCATGAAACCATTTCTCTAATTGTTTCGCTGACATATATTTTGAAATAGACGTTCTTACGCATATCATGACTGAAACGGTAAACAATTGAATAATACTGACATAATGCAATATTGCTCACCCCTTTAAGCAAGTAGCGTGATAATATATAGCCTAACATTTGAAGAAGCCTATTTCGAATATTTGTGCAAAATTTGAACAGGATCTATGCAGTAATTTTTGCGCCAATTCGGAACATCGGGTTGGATTTTAACGATTTTATTATATGTATAATAATAATAGATAATAGATAGAAGATGAATTTGACCTGAAATATTAATTATGATTATCAGCCTGTTGTGTGTGTCCCATTGCAGAGGAAAGGCTTCCTGTTCCTCACCCTCATTCTTTTAGATAGGAGTCTAATTCGTCTCGCCATCTCCTCCGGCGCCTACCGCATCGCCATAACAAATTGATAACTTTACTTTTAGAATGCTTATACCATCAGGAATTACAACTACCAGAGTAATTAGCTAATAGACCCTTTTAAATTACGATTCGACATAATTTATTTTTGTAATTGTCCGTTACTTATCACTTAGGTAATGCCATCCTATAATAAGCTAATTACGACCTTAAGTAATTGATAATTGTATTAAATGAACCAATATTTAAATCTATAACCGCACCGGGAATAGTTATAGATTTTCTCAAAGAATTTTGGTATTTCAGTAACTTTGATACAGTAAAACATAACTTGTACTTCGAACCTACCTCGCGTGACGTGTCCTGCGCCTCCACATATATACTTAGGGACGCTGAAGGTACTCACATTAAACCAGCTGAGCGACTAGCGCTGGCTGCCGTTCTCACCAGGCACGCAGAAGTCGTCTTTGAAGCAAGGGGAGGTGCAACACCGTATGCGGAACACCGCATTGATACAGGTGAGCGTCCTCCAATTGCTGTTCCTCCTTACCGGCTAAACCCTTCGAAAAAGGAGCTGATGAAAGCTGAAATAGGTAAGATGTTACAAGATGACATTACAGAAGAATGTGAATCGGCTTGGTGTTCATCGGCGCTGATGGTGCCGAAGTCCAACGGTGGTATCCTCGTCTCGTCGTCGTCCCGTCGACTACAGGCGTTGCGTTGAATGCAGTCATCAATGCTGACACTTATCCGATGCCACGCATCGACGAGTTACTTCAGAGCACAAAACGGGACTGCTACATGACTACATTAGATCTTCGATCCTCATATTGGCAGGTTATGGTTAGGGAAGCTGACAGGGACAAAACAGCTTTTGTCTGTCCTCTACAGATAACTTATAACAATTTATAAAGGTACAATATTACAAGTCTTTTCCTTTAGATGTTGAGTTTTATTTACACCAAGAACGAGACATTGGTCTTTTCAAATTTTTTGAGTACATACGATAAATTGTGTAACAGTTTTATGGGATTGTTGTCGTTTTCACCAACGCTTATAATTATTTTATCTCCGCATGTTATTTTCATGCGTTCGCAACTGCTAAGCACATCATTTGCTGAGCTTGCGGTTTAGTAGTACTTTCATTTTATATTTTTCATTGCTGGTGTTAGTTCTGGAAAGAGTTAACTTATATGCTAATCCTACACATTGTTGAGTACCAAATATGAAGATGGCTTTCTGCTTATTATCCATCCCATCTTTTTCTTCTTCGCATTATCCTCGGTTGCTTTGGATCATCTGGAGGTGGAAAGCTCATAATTGTGGTTGGAATTACTTTCGAAAGTGATTAAGACAAATTTCTCACATTATTATGTTTGTAACGTAATGTTATATTTTTTTCTTCGGACCCCATATTTATTGTTATTTTTTCCTCTACTGAGGAATTCTTGCAGTTGTAATTAACAAGCCAACTTTCCATCAATTTTAAATTCAATATTATTGTAGGCAGAACTAATAATGCGTTTCTAGTTCTTCCCTAATACATTGTAACCGCTAGGCTATTTAAGCTTAGTAATATTGTTACTTGATGTTATTTTATAAAAGTGTTCAAACAAATGTTGCTTTCTGGTTGGTTAAACTGATGTTGGTTATATACCAGTCCCGGAGCGTGGGTCTCCTCCAGAACTGGAGGGGGAGTATATAGCAAGCCAGAGACCTACCAGTCGACCAATAAGAGCGTCCCGCGGTCGCGTACCGCTACGATATACAGAATAGTATATATCGCTATCTCTTTCCCGCATTGCAAGCGTGCCCGATGCGCGCGGCGTCGCCATTCACTTGTACGTGCACTTTTAAGTCAGTCGTATCACGAAAACCGTGCTACGGCTACGCACTGCAAGTAATAAAAAATTTAAACTTTTTTATGAAATGGTGAAGTTTACAAAAGATTTTTTCCCGATCTGGGAAACAGTGACGGGGGAATCCAGGAGTCCATTGGAAACGGAACACATGTTCGACGTATCAGCCATGCCAGTCGAACTGAGGGATGACCCCAAGTTGCTGAAATACTGGAGGAGAAGGCGCTCGCTGTTTCACAGGTTAGTTGTTATACTGTAACTATATACTTTAGTTGAAGAGTTTTCGGGACAAAACATACCATACTAACACTTTGCCTCCTAAATCTGTTACGAAACTTTTATAAAACTTTAGTTAGTAACATTTTCATTCCAAGCTTTTAATAGTGATATCCCAACTACCAAAGTAATGCTATAAAGAAAGATTATAAGTCTATCACTACTAATAACGTTCATATAAGGCATTGCGGTAGACTATTTAGCTTATAATATAACAAGCGACCCGCCCCGGCTTCGCACGGGTAGCAGTTCTCTATAGCCGATGACTTCTAGAGGATAGATGGGTTAAAAAGTTTAAGCAGATCATATAATAGGTACCGTTATTTTGCACTAAAGGTTTACACGTTCCTACTATAATAGTGTAGAGTCGAGTAATTTGTATCTTTGAACACACTTATTATATTTCTTAAAATACTACATTAGTGACTTCTTCTGGACAACGCGCAAATAAGAACCTATTCTACATAACTATTAAGTTTTGGTATTAAACGTGCCAGAAATATTCAATTGGTTGTGTCAACAATATTGGGCAGTTAGGGCAATTCAGGTGACGTTCTATGTCTAGCCATGTGTCTGGAGTCATTTGAGTTGAAAAGGCAAGTCCGTGGGTATTATTGGTAGCCGGGATTTAATTTAGTAAATAAGTGATAGTGCATTGTGAATTTGTGATGCAATAAAAACTGCGAACGACTTGCTCATTTGTTTGCGACTAAAGGTCTCTGTTCTGGACCGACGATGTGACTTCGTCGATGTGTTTTGAATATCCAGTGTATTTGGAATCGAAACAAAGTTATTTTTAAGATTTACTTTACCTTGTCTTGCTTAAACTCCTCTTTTCTTTTCTGAGCAAAGAGTTCCCCAATTCCTTCTAAGAACTTCTTTCTGATTCGCCCAATACCATTTCAGCCTAGCAGCTTTTTACCGACGTCCATTATTCCCGTTGCAGAAGACAGTGTGGTGTTTTGAACACTGTTTTGTCTTTTTACCCCAAAATGAAAGAAAGAAAGAAAGAAAATACATTTATTTGGCACATGCCACAAGTGCACACAGTATTAAAAAAATTAAAAAATATAACAAATAAAAAACAAAAAATTAAAAAACTTAAAATCTAAACAAAAAAATAAAATAGTGTGACACTGTGTGCCTCACGGCTGCGCCAAATAGGCCCAGTTCAGCAAAAATGCCGGACAACTAGTGCCCGACGCTGGTTTTCAACTGGACCTGAATTAGTGAGGCCCCGGATGTGAAGCAGCTTTATATTTTGTGTCAATGGTGGTAGTGAATAGGTACTTAAATATGAAAAATGGATCACAAAAAATAATAATAATAATAAAATAAAATAAACAAACAATAAAAATAAACTAGAGCGACTTAACGAAGGTGCGAAACAAAAATATATAGGAAAACAGATAGATAAATAATATATATATATTTTTTTTTTTTTTTTTTTTTTTTTGTCCCAGATACCGTGTCATGCTCAAGTTAATTAGGATGCGGATGCGGATGTTCCCACCTCCCAGGTAGGAACGCACATCATATTATGGATTCATTTAGAGCAATCATATCCAGCTTGCGTTGCGCTTCTATGAGAAACTGCCGCAAACGACTTCTGAAAGTGCCAATCGACTTGATTAGTCTTATCGGTGGTGGCAGGTTATTCCATACTTTAGAAGCCGCATAACGAAAGCTACCTCTGAAAGCAGCTGTATTATGTAACTGACCCGAGAGTTGTTGCGAACATTGTCTTCTGCCACATTCCCGCCTACTTGTTATCCAACTCAATTTATTATACAAGTAGTCCGGTTTTTGATATTTGACCACACCGAATAAAAGGCAAGCCAGGTGTAGCTTGCGTCTGGACTTCATTTTTAGCGTGAAATGCTTGTTAATAAAAGGTGTGACATGATTTCTACGAGGTATGTTGTAACAAAATCGAGCGCACGCGTTTTGTACCCTTTGTATGAGCCGATCTGTACGAGCTAATAGGCGCGGGCCGTACACAGTGTCGGCGTAGTTCAACCGAGACAGGACTAAGGTTTCTACAAGTTGTTCCCGTAGCGATTCGGATAAATAAGGCCTCATCTTGTACAAAACCTTCAGGCGATAAAAACAGTTTCTTACTGAGTCTGCTACGTGTTTCTCAAAACGAAGATTTTTGTCCATGGTTAGACCCAGATTACGCGCCTCATACACTCGCTCAATTGGTTCGCCCATCAGTTCTAAATCAAAGGTCAAAGGTAGTCGAACCAGCTGTTGTCTAGTACCAAATACCATATACTTAGTTTTTGTAGGGTTTAGTGACAGACAGTTCTCCTCGGACCAATCAGCGATTCGTCGGAGATCTTCATTAAAATGCTGCTTCCCATTGCTAGTTTTAAGTACTAATTTTGTTATACATAATATATTCAAAGAGAAGACACTTTTGAACATTTAACAGTTAATAAAATTCTTTCTTACTGCCTATCCGCAAGGGTGCTATGGTTTAACTGGCAAGACTTAACGGAAGTCTCCAGAAAGTAAAACCGTACGACTGTACGGTTTTAAGTACCACCCCTTATGGCTAATCTTCTAGTGCAAATCTCGTAATGTCCTACCATTGGGTAGACGACCAGGTCTGAGCACCGTAGGTTAGACTCATGGCTTAGTTCATTGCTCAGTAATATAGCACGGGTCGATTATTGAGAAACGATGAAAATACTAAACCATTAACAACTTTTTGTTAGGGATTCAAAAGACACGTTTTAAATAGCCCGTTAGTTCTTACGGAAAGTTCTTGTCTTAGATTATTTGCATGAGGTACAGCCTGAGATATATGATAGTCATGACTGTTTTTACTCAATAATGTTCTCAGATAGTATAGGAAGAGGTGTAGGTAAATTAGTAAGTAATAACCTGAGTTTTTCTAACCAAAATCATTGTATGCCAGGGTCAACTTACAAACAGATAATGGCATCAGTAACTAGAGTTGTCTATAATGTTAATACTGATATAACAATATTTATAGGAAATAGTTCAAACATTAAGAAACAAGACATAACAGACAGTGTAACAGAGTTGTTAAAGTTGAATTGTGCTTTCCCATATTTTGAAAACATGTCAACCAGAACAAACAATTATATTCACATGTTCATTTTTTAGTAGGTCACTATAGTGACAAACTTATATATTTTGATATCAACACTTTTGTTGAAAAACTTCAGTCGACTCGGAGTAAAGTGTATCTACCTATTAGAGATGTAGACACAAAGTAGCTCGGCTATTAGCTTTTAATATTCACTCAGACATAAGTAGTATGTCAAAGTTTAGTTATATTATTAACACTGCGACTATTAGTAATATTACTAATGAACAGGTATATACAATAAATGTAGCATTAGTGCTATAAATGTTTACAAAAATTGTACTAAGGAGGATTCATGTGTCACCATGGAAAATTCTCAATTAGGTTATATTAGTAATAGAATCATATTGTCTGGTGATGGCACGGGAGTCTCGGGGCTCACTCCAGATATTAATATTAATTTAAACTAGGAAGTGAGACAACAGAAGGTACCATTAACAATATTGTTAAACCTACCAACATCAAGGTACCTTCTGGCACTCATTTAGTTAGTAAATAAGGGCCTCAGCATAAAACCTTAAAATTATTCCATCAAAATATCCAAGGAATTTCTTCCAAATTATTAGAAATTGAATTGTTTTTAGAAAAAAGTATGTTTGACATTATTTGTTTTACTGAACATTGGCTAAAGGATTACCAAATGCTTATTAATTATGAGAACTATACGGTGATTAGCTGCTTTAACCGTAAATCTATGCTGCGTGGAGGTTCCCTAATATTATTGAAAAATTGTGTTAAATATAAGCAACGTAATGACATAATAGGTCTCTCGGCTGAACATTGCGTCGAACTGTCCTGTGTTGAGCTAGATAGACATGTAATTGTGTGCGTGTACAGACCCCCAAACTCTCAAAACTTTTCCTTATTTGAATCAATAATGGAAGATGTCCTGGCAAAACTTGCAGCCAGTAATAAATCTGTAATTATTTGTGGGGATTTCAATAATATTTTAGAAGAAAATTCTAATAGCAGTCGGTTATTAAATATTTTTAAGTCATTTGACTTGACCAACATTTTTATAGAACCTACGAGAGTCACTCTATCTTCTGCTACCTGTATAGATATTGTTTTCTGCAATTGTGATTACTTGGATAAAGCATAGTAAATTGTCTGCCGTCTGACCATAGCGGACAAACCGTAACTTTTAGGTGTAACATACCATTGCAAAAAGTTCAGATTCAATTTAGTCATAACTACTAATCATTTAAAAAGGTATAATATTTCCCTACAGAACAAATTAAGTGTTATGAGCCATCATATGGACGATATTATTATAAATCAATTGTATGATAATTTCTTTTCAATAGTTCACACTGAGTTTAGCAAAACTTTTGAAAAGAAGACAAAATGTATTTGCCCTAAATTTATATGCAGTGATTGGGCAACTAGAGGTATCAGAAAAAGTAGGGAAATACTATTTGAGCTTTATGGCCCTAAGCCTTATATAAACACTGAAAATTTTAACAAGTATGTTGCTAAGTATTAAAAACCTTTATAAATACATGCAAGGTTGCCAAAGCCCCAAAGCCCTGCACATTAGCAACAAGATCAAAACAGCAGAAAACCAAATTGAGACAGTTTGGAAAGTCATAAATAACGAGACTAACAGGAAGAAAATACGTAACACTAGCTACACATTAGATGCAGCATGTGGTCCTAAAAGCTTTAATCAGGAAGTAGCTCATGAACTTGTAAATTTCTTTACCGATATACCGTTAAAAACTACGGACGCTGTAAATTCCTCTCCTGAATTCTCAATTGGTTTATTAAAGGCGAATGTGTCTGGCGGCCCGGCTGAATTTAAATTTAAACACATAAACCCTATGATAGTTATTAAAACTTTCCGGCAAATAAAAGTCAAACGGACCGAAGATCTTTGGGGAATGTCTATCAGAGTTTGTACATCCATAGTTGAGACAATAGCACCATACTTAGCTTTAAGTTTTAATTTGTGTGTAGACTAAGGAGGTTTCCCTGATTTAATTAAATACAGTAAAGTCATACCTCTGTTCAAATATGGAGTTAGTAAAGATACAAATAATTATAGACCTGTATACGTGTTTCCAGTTTTTAGCAAGGTGTTTGAAAAGGTAATGCTGAATCAAACGCTCAATCATTTTAACACCAACAGAATCTTACACGATCTACAGTATGGTTTCACCAAGGGACGTTGTACAACTGACACCGGTGTTACCCTATTAAAGCACATTTTTACTACGTGGGAAGATTCCCAAGACGCCATAGGAATATTTTGTGACCTCTCCAAAGCATTTGATTGCGTAAATCACGACACATTACTTTTGAAACTTGAGCATTACGGACTAGGTAAACTTGCACTTAGTTTGATAAAATCTTATTTGAATGATAGGCAACAACAAGTTCAAATAAATGGTGTTCATTCACAGGATTTAAAAGTAAAAATGGGGGTTCCGCAAGGCTCAATATTGGGTCCTTTCCTCTTTTTAGTATATATAAATGATCTAACCTATTTATTGAAAAACCAACCTCAAAATATGGTGTTATTCGCTGATGACACTTCCCAAATTTTTAAGATAAATAGACGGGCCCAAAAACTAGATGACGTGAATAATGCCCTACTTCAGGTCCATAACTGGTTCACAGCAAACAATTTAGTATTAAGCGGAAAAAAACGAAGAGCAATTTCAAATTATGGCGAATATTCATAAGAATTGATGAAATATTTAATTTACAACAATATACTAATGTGCTATTTTTCGAAGGGGGTTGTAAAAAGTAACTAAATAGCGGTACAAAGTTACAGTAAAAATGACTTCCCCACGAGTTCATACACTATATTTACGATACATATTTTGTAATTAATATTCTAAAATAATACAAAATAATAGTAACAGAAACTTGTGAAAGTTTTACGATAAAACAACCGGAATGACCAGCCGAAGCAACAACAAACTCAACAAAGAAAACATCTATTAAAATATACTTGTTATAAGTATATTTTTCTTTTTTTTTTTTTTACCAATCCGCACTGGGCCCGCGTGGTGGATTATAGCCCATTCCCTCTCATAGAGAAGAGGCCTGCGTCCCAGCAGTGGGAACATTAATAGGCTGATTATGTATGTTATGTTAAGTATATTTTAATAACCAAGTACGTCTGATATTAACAAGAGCTTTTGTGCTTAAAATTGTGTAGTCTCAGATCACTATAGAAGCTATTGCGCTTCGTCAAGTATATTATAGGGCTCAGTAACATTTAGTAAGTTGATTATAATATAGTTATAGAAATAAACGCTTTTATAACTGCGCCCAAATCCAGCTTTGTAGCAGGTTACAAACAATTTATAAGTAAAAATAAAAGTAGTATTGAGATCGTAATAAGTACTGATTTTACTAGTTGGGATATTTTGAAGTTTTGCATATTGTAAGGGAATCAAATTCAAAGGTACCTTTGAATGATATACATATTAGGGCCAGAGCTTTTCCGGTTCTACATCACATGGGTCATGCAAGTTACGGAGTTTTCGGAACACAAACCCTGGAAGGCCTCTTCCCGATGTGGCTGAATAGGGTATTATTGTATACCTTCTATAACCTCTATAAACAAATAACCCAACAGATACGACGAGGGGATAAGGCTGGACCGCGAGAGTTGGTACAGCGTGACGCCAGAGCAAATCGCGAAGGACATCGCCAACCAGTACGTGCACGACGTAGTGCTGGACGCCTTCTGCGGCGCTGGTGGGAATACGATACAGTTCGCGCACACCAGCAAGAAAGGTAAGCATCACACCCGCATGCCGCAATGAGTAGGTAGAGATGTACCGTGTATAGTACGAACACATTTTGTCATTTATATTTGGGTTTATAGAGTACTTAGGTGAACCCTAACAGTACACCCATATTTCGCCAGTTGTGTTTTATATTTGTATTTTTATAAGAATGGCAGAGCTTATTGATGCCTAGCCTGTAAATGGGGCACAAAACCAGAATCGAGACTGCTCGTGGGCGTCGCCAGAGGGGGGAGCAGCTGCCATAAAATCTTCGAATCGAGATTTTTTTTAAGTTGCATTTTTTCATACCTTTACTGTGTAATATACTTTTAACTCTGACCCAATCAAAACAGTGTACATTCTCTCCGTAGCTAATTCATATTTCAATATCTCCAACAGTTATCGCTGTAGATATAGATCCAGATAAAATCTCAATGGCGAAACATAACGCTACAGTATACGGTGTCGCCGATCGCATTGAGTTCATTGTGGGAGATTTCTTCGAGCTCGCGCCAACGCTGAAGGCCGATATGGTGTTCCTTAGTCCGCCGTGGGGCGGGCCTAATTATATTGCGGTGAGTATTTAACTCCACAATTTTCTCGATTGCACCTACCACAATTTTCCTCTGCACCACATAAAGGTTGACTAGTGGAGAATGTCACTGGCATTATGTCCGCCTCTGTACATTTTTTAAAAGGTTTTATAATTTTATTTTTTTTATCGCCATAGCACCCGTGCGACGCATGGACGGGATGGGTTGCTAGTAATAAATAAAACTCGATATTCTATCAGTCGTCACAAACCGTGCTAAACGAAGCATGTAAAAGAACTCATATTGAAAGGTCCATTTCAGTACTTTGGAATAAATTACTCTATCTGGCAGATAATTTCATACAAGTTCTGTTCCAAGTTTTTAATTTTTCTTCAAGTAGATTGGAGAACGTGACCGAGATTGGCATATTGAAAATAACCTCTGCACTGGTCAATGGCCAGCTTACATGGATGTGACTTTATTTTCGTAGGTTTCCAGCCATAATTTATCAAAATTCTCAATTTTTTTCTCCACAGCATCAAGAGTACGACTTGGAAAAAATGCTAGCTCCTAAGCCAGCATCTGAACTAATGAGGGTGGCCAGATCAATATCACCGACGATTGCGTTCTACCTGCCCAGGAACTCGAGGCAGGATCAGGTACGAATCAGTTCTCCTGTATATCTTAATCAGCTTAAATGTTCTCACTGCTAAGACATAGACTTTATGTATGTGAGAAGGACTGAACCGAAATCCACCTCGCGGGCCCAGTGATTGGTGTTGATGGTGTTAATAATAACTAGTATAGCTTTAACCTTTTGAACGCCATTGTCACAGATACGTGACAAGCAAGGGCGTGCCCTGTACGCCAAACGAAATCAATATGTGACAAAATGGTAGGTGAAATTTTGGCTTGGAGTGCGTGCGTTTATGCTCTGGCGTTCAAAAGGTTAAGCCTTGTCTCCAAAGGCCTGCTCTCAGTGGAATGAATTGACGTTTAGATGTCGACATAACGGCAGGCTGGGGTAAGCCCATAAGGTAAGCAGAATGCACAGAAACCTGTAAGAAGAGGAGTAGGTTATAAGAGCGAGCCAAGCTTTCGCTCTTCGCCTTTTCAGTGGTGATGAAATAAAGTACACAAAGTTACTTAACAGTCTGAGTCTGAACCCACCCCAAACCCCACCATAAGTAAGTTAGGGACATTACCACCACCACAACCTTGACTGAGCAGTACATGAAACAATATGTATACCAGGCCCGAAGGCACCTAGGAAGCCGATTCCTGCCGGCTTCCCCTCGGAAACAAGGCACACTACGTAGTTTCTAGGTGTCTACTGTAGTCAAATAGTATAGTACATACACATCTGTGGGTATCACAGTACAGCCATTTAATACATCATAGGATTGAAAACATTAAAAAAATGACAATAATTTTCATGCCAACAAATAAAGCAACAGGTGGCGCCAAATAAACCGGTGCTCGGGTGTCAGAAATCAGAACTAAAATCGTATAGACGCGCCCACGTGACTTCGCGGCTGGAAGTACCGTTTTGTAGAGAGGTCGATAAGCCGAAGATTATCGAGTTACGACAGGGGCAGAAAAAGAAAGTATGTAGGGATAGAGAACGAGATAGAATGAGTAATGGTCGATATCGTATTTGGTAAACTAGATTTTTTGTTTTGTTGATTTATTTGCGAAAGATAAAATCACTTTTATTTTTGTTATTATACTGTCTTCCTCTGCATTTTATTCTTTACTTTTTTTCGATTTTTTCATCGTGCGTGTCATTTTCGTAGTTTTCAGGGTCTCTGATAACAAAAATGAGGTCAAAATAAACATTAAAAAAATCAATTCTCATTTTTTTCTTTGACATCTTCTGACTCAATTTAGACCCTTCACCACTGATGTATACTAACTGTAGATTAAATCATAATAATGCTCTTGTTTCAGATACTGAACCTAGCGAAAGAAGTCGGCGGCTCAGTCGAAATTCAAAAGAATTTCCTGGACAGGAGATTCGTAGCAATAACAGCACATTTCTACCAAGTATCCTCGCACCGCACAGCTACCTCTCACATCTCTGGTGGAAACGCAGCCTAATAATCCATTTATTATCTTCTCTGTGTATAATTATTATTATCACGTGTACACAAGCTAGTACTCTAGGTACTATACAGTGGTGCAGTGACGAAGCCTCCATATAAGCCCATTCCCATCGGCTTCCCTTCAGAAGTTTGGAACACAACCAGAGTGGTTGTATTCACCGTAATTGAAAAGTTACACAATCAGTACTTTTAAAAGTAGAGAAACGTGGTCTATTTTCGACACTTTCTGTTACAGTAGCATCCGCGGAAAGGTAATTTTCGGCTTTAAAGCGAATTTATACGTACATGCGTACTACTCAAAAACAAGAACGAATGTCTGATCTAGCCATTATTTGATAATGTCTTAGCGCACTTTTTTAGAAAGAATAGACCAATAGCTTTAGAGTATAAGTAGTATTATTAGTAGAATAAGTCAGTAGTCTAGTAGGTACGTAGTTTTGTTTAGCATCATAGCGTCATCTCACCACAAACGGCTTTTATCAAAGCCACTTTTATTATACTTGCAAGACACTGTTTCAATATATCAGTGCTTGCACATATAGTAAAAGTGGACTGAAGACACATCTGCCTACACAAGACTGGGGCCAGGACAACAATCACAGATTTTCGGTAAGGACCTAAGGAATCAAGACTGCGTGCCCGCGCCTAACCTAGGTAAGCATTTATTTTTTGTTCCGGCTTACCTGATTACTTACCTCTCTCAATATTTCACCCTTCGCCACTGCAGTGGTGCATGGTTATTTTGGTGATTGTTTGTCTGACAGGCAGGTAATAATTTGTGAAATTATCTGTGGAAATTGTATTAGATAAACCATAAACAGATGGCGGTGTTAGGCCACGCGCCAAAACATCCATGTACACAATAATATTATTCATTGTATGCTCATCCGTTCATCTGTCTAGTAGTTCATTCAGAAAATATTGGTGCGGAATAATTTATTATTATATGTATACCTAAACCAAATGTCTAGTTTAAGTGTAACGAGAGAAATTTCACCATTGTCATTTATATGTTATATAAGGTCTATCTTTTCATACATGAAATATTTTAAGAGTAACTTCTATAAGTCGTAAACTCGCAATAGCAACGAAAAAAAAAAATATCTGAGTGTTTTTTTCTGAAAATTTTTGAGACTTTTTGCATAAAACCTTTACTCCCATATTCGAACAATGACAGTAGGTAAATACGACGTAGTAAACTAGCGTAATGGATGTTCAAAAATAAGGAGCCAGTATTTATTTTGTGGGCCAAGTAATTTTAAATCGGAAATTATAAGTCAAGCCACAATTTTTTTTCTTGTCCACGGAACCTTACCTCTAATTTTATATGTCAGCCTCGGGAAAATAAGAAAGCATCTAATAAACTAATTCGTCTTTTTTAAAAACGTCAAGTTAAGAGCAACAATTATTTTTACTTGTCTCTTTGATTATACAACACCATCTAATTTACTAAGTCAGCCACGGATTTTGCAACTCGCCAACATTTTACAGCTTCAACGTATGTTGCTTTAAAAAAATATAGTTCAGGCATCAACTCGAAAACTTCATTGATATAACTTAGCTTTTAAAATATTACATTGTATTCTTATACCATAAAATTAGAAACTGCAACGATAGAGCGAGACGGGCGCCACTACGCGCTACCACCAATGAGAGAGTGCCCTTCGATTCACGCGGGGACGAGTCGTTTCGTGTAATCAGAACTATAATTGTCCACTAGATTGAAAATCTTTTAGTTAGTTAAAATAAACATTTACACGATTTGTTATAATAAACATCGTAAAAAAGACATTGCGGCAAAGGAAACGTCTTAGGTTCGTGTTAGGTTACCTCAAACCCTGCAGCTAGGAAAAGAAGCCCCGCCTAGCGGGGCTAAGTCGACTCCGCCTATCACAAAATATTGTTGTTTCCCATGAACCTAGCTAGCACCTAGCTGAACCTAACTTTTGGTGCATTTAAACACTAGAAAGAGTCTATTCTACCAAAAAAAAAACAAGCTACGGTTGTTTTGTTGTTTATATCTAGTGGCTATAGTTAATTTTTTGATGATCATTTTAGGTATATTTTATGAACAATAAATTATAGGACGAGTTATGAATTAGTCATACTTAACTAAGTCTTAAATGTACTAAGTTGTAAAATTAGAAGGCGATGATAGAATTACTTTATTGGTGTATATAGTTATTTTAGAAGCTTATTGCTTGAATATCTGTCACAAATATAGATGCTATAAAATAACAACGATGCAGGGATGTATTTACAGTAGCTTACACCGATGATATATGGTGGCTGAGATAGTACTTTTTAGATGCACATTGATGGTGGCTGACTTAGTAATTTAGAGGACAAGGTAGTTTTTTGGAGGAGAAAAAGGCTATTCAATAGAAGTTGGTATAGAAGACCAAAGAAACGATGGATGGACTGTGTAAAGAATGATATGGCAAGAAAGGAGGTGTCTGGCGAGATGACGAGTAATAGAGAAGTATGGACGAAGAAGACATGCTGCGCCGACCCCAAATGAATTGGGATAAGGGCAAGAGAATGATGATGGTTTAATTACTACCCATTTTTAATTATTTATTTTTTATAAAAATAAACTCAGACAAAAAAAAATCCCTTGAAATGGCTTCATAATAGCAATTGGATTCTCTGAAAATATTTCGTGTATGAATAGTTAGACCTTATAAAGGGTGTAAATAGACGCTTAACATATCCGAAAGGAACTTGTTCTCCCCGTCTTTGCGATCATTTTTTTGTTCTAGATCATACCTGGGAACCTTCTAGTTACGGAGATATTGGGGGTCAAAGTTCCAACATTTTCACAAGTGTTTTTTTTAAATACGCGATTTTTACACACCTCTACGACCCTCGTACTATTCAATCCATCCATCAGCACAATGCTATGAGTGCTTTCCATCGAGTCCTACCGTAAAAAGTAATTTTTCACCCCAAAAAAAATTGTCGATTCCCAGCAATAATTTTTGCGTAAAGTTACTTAGTTTGATGTACAGAATGCTTGGTTGACGGATATGTGAAGGGTCTGTTTACACCCGGTATAATCAATATTATTAAACAATACGAATTTGAATGCCATCTACAAGTTTTCACGTATAATAAAATTATTCGTTATTCTATTGATGAATTTATAAATAATGTTAATGATTAATCTATTTGAAATTAATGTAACCGACATTTAAAGACATAAATTATGTATTGCTTGCTCTATTAAAATATGGTAAATTTTTGCATGACATCTATATCTGACTGTGTATTAGGAACCTCAACTGATTTTAAGACCAAAATGTACCAATACTTATTGCAAATAAATGATTATGATTATGATTTGAAGAACCTTTTTATTACCCGACTGCGGCGAAGCCTAAAAGGAGGGTTATGTTTTTGACCTGAATGTGTGTATGTGGTTATGCATGTATGTCCGTTACTATGTTCCCTCGTAACTCTTAAAAGGATGAACGGATTTGGATAAATTATTCGTCGTTAGGTTCGTCTTGGCAGCGCACGACATTGAAATAAAAAACAAAGAAAAATGGCGGATTTCGGGTGCCATATCGTGGAGTTCAAATTTTTTCTTCTCTGAATACCATCGAGTGGGGTATCAAAATAAAGGGGTTTAAAAGGTGATTACAAAAATATAAACAACTTATTGAATATGTTTAAAAGTAATTCGAGGTGACAAATCGTATAAAAAAGAAAGAAAATCGTATACAGGGTGTCCCACGGCTATCCCACACCGAAGGACCTTAAATATTGTATATAGGAAGTTTTACTAAAAGAATACTTCATTTTGATTTTTTAAATTAATTCGAAGTCCTATTTGACTCTGTTGGGGATGATTTTAATGATTTAATTTTAACAGAAGAGTACGTACACAAATTTTCAAGTCAATCGTCCCCGAAAATAAAAAGTTTCATATAAAATTAAACACCCCATTTCACCCTCTTTAGGGTGGAATTTGAAAAACCCTTTCTAAGTGCATCCCTACTCTTCACAAGAAATACACTCTCCAAATTTCATGTCTCTAGGACCAGCGGTTTGGGCTGTGCGTTGATATATCAGTCAGTCAGAACTTTGAATTTTACATGTATAGATTCTGTTCAGGAAAATGAATTATAGACAAACTGAACTAAGACGTGCCTATTATTTCAGATATTCACCTTGCAAAGATAAGTAAATCAAGTCTACTAAAATAAACAATATTTTTCCTTCCGTGTGGCATAGCCGTGGCACGCCCCGTAAAATTAAAAAAAAGTTAAATCGTCTGCGAAAGCTTTCAAGTTTACTAAACTAAAAAGCTGAAATTTAAAAAAAAAGTTGAAAACTCTATAAAAAACCGACTGAAAAAACTGAAAAGCAAGCACATTTTAAATTAAACAGAAGTTGGAAGCAGGTCATTTGAAAATAAAATAAGGAAAATGGAATGGGCCCCGCCTGCTTCAAACTTTTTAGTTTTTTCAACTATGTTTTTTTATTTTCAGCTTTTTAGTTTGTTACAGAATTTGTTGAAAAAAGAACAAGAGCCTGTTGGCCTATACGTCAATAAATTATGTCATGTTAAACCGCACTAATGCAAAAAAGTTATTTGTATCGTCCCACGCATATATAATAAAGTGTTATAAAAAAAATGTTATCAAAAAACTTGACTGTTTTAAAATTTAGAAGGGCGCTAAAGGATTTTGTTATTATGAAAAGCTATTTACTTAATTGACGACTTTCTAAATGATGATTCACTGACTGATTGATATACTTACTGTTACGCTACTGTTATTGACTGATTTATAATATACCTACTGTTACTCTAATTGACATTTTGTTATTCTAGTTGCCATTATATTTTTGTCATCATTGATCATGGGCTTTTATTGATAATATTTTTATTACTTTGACCATGTTCTCAAGATTGTAATGTGACTAACTTTAAACCATCTTTTGTTGATGGTATCATTAATGTTTCTTTGTTATGTGTGCATGATTCCCATTAGGCATGTCCTAACGATGTTCTATCAAGTCATCTTTGTCTCAATAATTGTAGTACATTGTTTATGCAATACCTCACGCTGTAAATATACACAGCTTTCATTTAAAATAGTTGCAGTCGCACTTGCTCACTTGCTGTGTAACTATGACTTAGTTAGAGTAACCAACGAATACAAATCTATACTCACGGAAATATTATCGTCAAACAAAATACTTTTTTGCTTGTTTTTTCTAATATATAATTTATTTACCTCTGGGCATACTCTCATCAAACACGAATACTTACCAATTATTACTTTATGTCTACTTACATATAACAACACCACAATCACTGGAATCGATTTACACTTATCTTTTGTATTCAGCACGATGTATCTTTTGTAGACCTCATATCCATAACACTTTCATAAATTCCGCTCACTGTACTTCTGACATACCAATAAAATCTTCGTCCATCCATCCGCAAACAGATCGTCTGTTGAATTAGAATCCAAGAGATCACAAAGCGCGACCAGAGTGCGAGGAATTGGCGACTTAGCACGTGCAACAGTACGACATGGAGGCATGATATAATATGATACAACAGGGTTTAAAATGGCTATTAATAAATCATAAATCATATTTATTTCTATAAATTGGTTTAAAAAACTCTTTTACATGTCAACATGTTGTTTTAAAACTAGACGGGGCCGGTGTTTCGTACCTGACTACTCTGAGAAGAAACATCCGAAACAAACTCAGAGGTCACCAACTCTTTTAAAGTCCAGACATTGCTCAAGTCATATGAGGACCATGTAGATTAATGTCTGAGATGGTCTTTTGAAGAAATAACCACACAGATTTGAGTGGACCTGTCCAGACAGTGCAAGCATTTGTCAGTGATCGTGTAGCTCGACTCATAATCCAAGGAGCTCAACGACACGACGAACAATACCAAAGAAAGGACATTTGGGTAGGCCGCTTAAAGTACTCAAACTGCCAGACAATCGTGAAACTAACTAAACTAAAAAATAATAATAACCACCCACGTAGTCCGCATATTCACAGTAGTAAACAAAATAATTATAAAACGACACTTGAAAAAGTAAATAAAGTCAAGAAAAATAAAAATAATAATAATAATACCATAGGTACTTGAAAAAGTAGATAATGTAAACTAAAAAAAAATCTTTAACAGAATAGAAGGCTTTCTGGCAAAGTTTACGTTTTATAAAAAATTGAATTAATTAAGGCTTAGTTCTTGAATGTGGCCTGGTAGTTTATTATAAAAGTGTATACATTGGCATCTAAATGATCTACCTATTTTCTTGAGCCTTGTTGTGGGTACAATAAATTTATGTTTATTCCTTGTATTTATATTGTGAATATTACAATATTTCTTAAAAAGGTTTATATTTTTGTGAGCATACAAAAGGTTTTCATAAATATATTGAGAAGGAACAGTCATTACACTAATCTCCTTAAACTTTTCTTTGAGAAAGTGTCTCGGACTCGACTTATAAATTGATCGAACAGCCCTTTTCTGCAAAACAATGCTCATTGCTTATAAATCTTAGAAGATATATTTGTCAGACAGCACTACAGCAGTCATTTCAACAATGGAACACCTATCCACCTAATCTACCATAAACCATTTCTGCCGAAGCAAAAAGCTTTTTCGCAACAATTAAAACTAATATTCCTGGAACTGTTTCTATTGTTTTCGTTATTTTTACAATAGTTTCACAGTAGTAGTAAAACTTAACAGCTGAGGGCGGTTTAAAAATGTAAAGTACCTACCTAAGCCCTTATTTTTTTAATTCTGTTGCTGTTTTATTTTCATTTGTGTAGCACTTTAATGTGTAGGTAATACGAAAGTAGAGCTTACTTATATATATACTATCAAGGGTGTAAATAGACCCTTAACATATCCGAAAGGCACTTGTTCTCCTCGTCTTTGCGATCATTTTTCTGTTCTAGACCATACCTGAAACCTTCTAGTTACTGAGACATTGGGGGTCAAAGTTCCAACTTTTTCACAACTTTTTTTTTAAATACATGTTTTAATGTAAGATTTTTACTCTACACACCTCCACGACCCCCGTACTATTCAATTCATCGATCAGCACAATGCTTTGAGTGATTTCCATCGAGTCCTACCGTAAAACGTGATATTACACCCCAAAAAAAAAAATCGATTCCCAGCAATATTTTTTGCGTAAAGTTACTTAGTTTGATGTACAGAATGCTTGGTTGACGGCTATGTGAAGGGTCTGTTTACACCCTGTATATATATATATTATACTAGCTGTGCCCGCGGCTTCGCTCACGTGACCGCGTATTCATTTGGCATTATTAGGGAACATTACATGGGAACGTGAACGTCGTAGTATATTCCTAGGATCCGCTGCCGTTGTAAGACGACTAAAAAGTCACGGTGTATATGCGAAAGTAACTCTGTTTGTTTGTTACGTTTTCATGACTAAACGGCTGATTGTTTAAATTGATGTCTGATGATCGACAGTTTTGCTTTACATCAGCAATATTTCGGTCATTTTCTGCATATTGATTGAGCAGTTCCCGCTCCATAAATTGCAACGTTTCATTAAAAGTTAAGCTTAATTATTAAAATATACTCTATAACTAAACATTACAATTTTGGCTTAGAAATGATGAGAATTATATTGTAACTTCCTTTGATCTTCCAAAATGTGTTTTTTTATAGTACGAGGGTCGTAGAGGTGTGTAAAAATCGCGTATTTAAAAAAAAAACTTGTGAAAATGTTGGAACTTTGACCCCCAATATCTCCGTAACTAGAAGGTTCCCAGGTATGATCTAGAACAAAAAAATGATCGCAAAGACGGGGAGAACAAGTTCCTTTCGGATATGTTAAGCGTCTATTTACACCCTTTATAAGGTCTAACTATTCATACACGAAATATTTTCAGAGAATCCAATTGCTATTATGAAGCCATTTCAAGGGATTTTTTTTTGTCTGAGTTTATTTTTATAAAAAATAAATAATTAAAAATGGGTAGTAATTAAACCATCATCATTCTCTTGCCCGTATCCCAATTCATTTGGGGTCGGCGCAGCATGTCTTCTTCGTCCATACTTCTCTATTACTCGTCATCTCGCCAGACACCTCCTTTCTTGCCATATCATTCTTTACACAGTCCATCCATCGTTTCTTTGGTCTTCTATACCAACTTCTATTGAATAGCCTTTTTCTCCTCCAAAAAACTACCTTGTCCTCTAAATTACTAAGTCAGCCACCATCAATGTGCATCTAAAAAGTACTATCTCAGCCACCATATATCATCGGTGTAAGCTACTGTAAATACATCCCTGCATCGTTGTTATTTTATAGCATCTATATTTGTGACAGGTATTCAAGCAATAAGCTTCTAAAATAACTATATACACCAATAAAGTAATTCTATCATCGCCTTCTAATTTTACAACTTAGTACATTTAAGACTTAGTTAAGTATGACTAATTCATAACTCGTCCTATAATTTATTGTTCATAAAATATACCTAAAATGATCATCAAAAAATTAACTATAGCCACTAGATATAAACAACAAAACAACCGTAGCTTGTTTTTTTTTTGGTAGAATAGACTCTTTCTAGTGTTTAAATGCACCAAAAGTTAGGTTCAGCTAGGTGCTAGCTAGGTTCATGGGAAACAACAATATTTTGTGATAGGCGGAGTCGACTTAGCCCCGCTAGGCGGGGCTTCTTTTCCTAGCTGCAGGGTTTGAGGTAACCTAACACGAACCTAAGACGTTTCCTTTGCCGCAATGTCTTTTTTACGATGTTTATTATAACAAATCGTGTAAATGTTTATTTTAACTAACTAAAAGATTTTCAATCTAGTGGACAATTATAGTTCTGATTACACGAAACGACTCGTCCCCGCGTGAATCGAAGGGCACTCTCTCATTGGTGGTAGCGCGTAGTGGCGCCCGTCTCGCTCTATCGTTGCAGTTTCTAATTTTATGGTATAAGAATACAATGTAATATTTTAAAAGCTAAGTTATATCAATGAAGTTTTCGAGTTGATGCCTGAACTATATTTTTTTAAAGCAACATACGTTGAAGCTGTAAAATGTTGGCGAGTTGCAAAATCCGTGGCTGACTTAGTAAATTAGATGGTGTTGTATAATCAAAGAGACAAGTAAAAATAATTGTTGCTCTTAACTTGACGTTTTTAAAAAAGACGAATTAGTTTATTAGATGCTTTCTTATTTTCCCGAGGCTGACATATAAAATTAGAGGTAAGGTTCCGTGGACAAGAAAAAAAATTGTGGCTTGACTTATAATTTCCGATTTAAAATTACTTGGCCCACAAAATAAATACTGGCTCCTTATTTTTGAACATCCATTACGCTAGTTTACTACGTCGTATTTACCTACTGTCATTGTTCGAATATGGGAGTAAAGGTTTTATGCAAAAAGTCTCAAAAATTTTCAGAAAAAAACACTCAGATATTTTTTTTTTTCGTTGCTATTGCGAGTTTACGACTTATAGAAGTTACTCTTAAAATATTTCATGTATGAAAAGATAGACCTTATAATAATAATAATAATAAAGCCATTTATTTCCCAAAGTTTAACATAGTACACTTTCATAACAGTTTTTTTTTTTTTTTTTTTTTTTTTTAATACTATGTCATGCAGTATTAAAATCACATGCAACATAAAGATAAGCATTAAATTTAACTAAAATTAACATAATAGAGTTATTCAATTGAATTATTTTATATATATTTTATAGATAGACCTTATATAACATATAAATGACAATGGTGAAATTTCTCTCGTTACACTTAAACTAGACATTTGGTTTAGGTATACATATAATAATAAATTATTCCGCACCAATATTTTCTGAATGAACTACTAGACAGATGAACGGATGAGCATACAATGAATAATATTATTGTGTACATGGATGTTTTGGCGCGTGGCCTAACACCGCCATCTGTTTATGGTTTATCTAATACAATTTCCACAGATAATTTCACAAATTATTACCTGCCTGTCAGACAAACAATCACCAAAATAACCATGCACCACTGCAGTGGCGAAGGGTGAAATATTGAGAGAGGTAAGTAATCAGGTAAGCCGGAACAAAAAATAAATGCTTACCTAGGTTAGGCGCGGGCACGCAGTCTTGATTCCTTAGGTCCTTACCGAAAATCTGTGATTGTTGTCCTGGCCCCAGTCTTGTGTAGGCAGATGTGTCTTCAGTCCACTTTTACTATATGTGCAAGCACTGATATATTGAAACAGTGTCTTGCAAGTATAATAAAAGTGGCTTTGATAAAAGCCGTTTGTGGTGAGATGACGCTATGATGCTAAATAAAACTACGTACCTACTAGACTACTGACTTATTCTACTAATAATACTACTTATACTCTAAAGCTATTGGTCTATTCTTTCTAAAAAAGTGCGCTAAGACATTATCAAATAATGGCTAGATCAGACATTCGTTCTTGTTTTTGAGTAGTACGCATGTACGTATAAATTCGCTTTAAAGCCGAAAATTACCTTTCCGCGGATGCTACTGTAACAGAAAGTGTCGAAAATAGACCACGTTTCTCTACTTTTAAAAGTACTGATTGTGTAACTTTTCAATTACGGTGAATACAACCACTCTGGTTGTGTTCCAAACTTCTGAAGGGAAGCCGATGGGAATGGGCTTATATGGAGGCTTCGTCACTGCACCACTGTATAGTACCTAGAGTACTAGCTTGTGTACACGTGATAATAATAATTATACACAGAGAAGATAATAAATGGATTATTAGGCTGCGTTTCCACCAGAGATGTGAGAGGTAGCTGTGCGGTGCGAGGATACTTGGTAGAAATGTGCTGTTATTGCTACGAATCTCCTGTCCAGGAAATTCTTTTGAATTTCGACTGAGCCGCCGACTTCTTTCGCTAGGTTCAGTATCTGAAACAAGAGCATTATTATGATTTAATCTACAGTTAGTATACATCAGTGGTGAAGGGTCTAAATTGAGTCAGAAGATGTCAAAGGAAAAAAATGAGAATTGATTTTTTTAATGTTTATTTTGACCTCATTTTTGTTATCAGAGACCCTGAAAACTACGAAAATGACACGCACGATGAAAAAATCGAAAAAAAGTAAAGAATAAAATGCAGAGGAAGACAGTATAATAACAAAAATAAAAGTGATTTTATCTTTCGCAAATAAATCAACAAAACAAAAAATCTAGTTTACCAAATACGATATCGACCATTACTCATTCTATCTCGTTCTCTATCCCTACATACTTTCTTTTTCTGCCCCTGTCGTAACTCGATAATCTTCGGCTTATCGACCTCTCTACAAAACGGTACTTCCAGCCGCGAAGTCACGTGGGCGCGTCTATACGATTTTAGTTCTGATTTCTGACACCCGAGCACCGGTTTATTTGGCGCCACCTGTTGCTTTATTTGTTGGCATGAAAATTATTGTCATTTTTTTAATGTTTTCAATCCTATGATGTATTAAATGGCTGTACTGTGATACCCACAGATGTGTATGTACTATACTATTTGACTACAGTAGACACCTAGAAACTACGTAGTGTGCCTTGTTTCCGAGGGGAAGCCGGCAGGAATCGGCTTCCTAGGTGCCTTCGGGCCTGGTATACATATTGTTTCATGTACTGCTCAGTCAAGGTTGTGGTGGTGGTAATGTCCCTAACTTACTTATGGTGGGGTTTGGGGTGGGTTCAGACTCAGACTGTTAAGTAACTTTGTGTACTTTATTTCATCACCACTGAAAAGGCGAAGAGCGAAAGCTTGGCTCGCTCTTATAACCTACTCCTCTTCTTACAGGTTTCTGTGCATTCTGCTTACCTTATGGGCTTACCCCAGCCTGCCGTTATGTCGACATCTAAACGTCAATTCATTCCACTGAGAGCAGGCCTTTGGAGACAAGGCTTAACCTTTTGAACGCCAGAGCATAAACGCACGCACTCCAAGCCAAAATTTCACCTACCATTTTGTCACATATTGATTTCGTTTGGCGTACAGGGCACGCCCTTGCTTGTCACGTATCTGTGACAATGGCGTTCAAAAGGTTAAAGCTATACTAGTTATTATTAACACCATCAACACCAATCACTGGGCCCGCGAGGTGGATTTCGGTTCAGTCCTTCTCACATACATAAAGTCTATGTCTTAGCAGTGAGAACATTTAAGCTGATTAAGATATACAGGAGAACTGATTCGTACCTGATCCTGCCTCGAGTTCCTGGGCAGGTAGAACGCAATCGTCGGTGATATTGATCTGGCCACCCTCATTAGTTCAGATGCTGGCTTAGGAGCTAGCATTTTTTCCAAGTCGTACTCTTGATGCTGTGGAGAAAAAAATTGAGAATTTTGATAAATTATGGCTGGAAACCTACGAAAATAAAGTCACATCCATGTAAGCTGGCCATTGACCAGTGCAGAGGTTATTTTCAATATGCCAATCTCGGTCACGTTCTCCAATCTACTTGAAGAAAAATTAAAAACTTGGAACAGAACTTGTATGAAATTATCTGCCAGATAGAGTAATTTATTCCAAAGTACTGAAATGGACCTTTCAATATGAGTTCTTTTACATGCTTCGTTTAGCACGGTTTGTGACGACTGATAGAATATCGAGTTTTATTTATTACTAGCAACCCATCCCGTCCATGCGTCGCACGGGTGCTATGGCGATAAAAAAATTAAAATTATAAAACCTTTTAAAAAATGTACAGAGGCGGACATAATGCCAGTGACATTCTCCACTAGTCAACCTTTATGTGGTGCAGAGGAAAATTGTGGTAGGTGCAATCGAGAAAATTGTGGAGTTAAATACTCACCGCAATATAATTAGGCCCGCCCCACGGCGGACTAAGGAACACCATATCGGCCTTCAGCGTTGGCGCGAGCTCGAAGAAATCTCCCACAATGAACTCGATGCGATCGGCGACACCGTATACTGTAGCGTTATGTTTCGCCATTGAGATTTTATCTGGATCTATATCTACAGCGATAACTGTTGGAGATATTGAAATATGAATTAGCTACGGAGAGAATGTACACTGTTTTGATTGGGTCAGAGTTAAAAGTATATTACACAGTAAAGGTATGAAAAAATGCAACTTAAAAAAAATCTCGATTCGAAGATTTTATGGCAGCTGCTCCCCCCTCTGGCGACGCCCACGAGCAGTCTCGATTCTGGTTTTGTGCCCCATTTACAGGCTAGGCATCAATAAGCTCTGCCATTCTTATAAAAATACAAATATAAAACACAACTGGCGAAATATGGGTGTACTGTTAGGGTTCACCTAAGTACTCTATAAACCCAAATATAAATGACAAAATGTGTTCGTACTATACACGGTACATCTCTACCTACTCATTGCGGCATGCGGGTGTGATGCTTACCTTTCTTGCTGGTGTGCGCGAACTGTATCGTATTCCCACCAGCGCCGCAGAAGGCGTCCAGCACTACGTCGTGCACGTACTGGTTGGCGATGTCCTTCGCGATTTGCTCTGGCGTCACGCTGTACCAACTCTCGCAGTCCAGCCTTATCCCCTCGTCGTATCTGTTGGGTTATTTGTTTATAGAGGTTATAGAAGGTATACAATAATACCCTATTCAGCCACATCGGGAAGAGGCCTTCCAGGGTTTGTGTTCCGAAAACTCCGTAACTTGCATGACCCATGTGATGTAGAACCGGAAAAGCTCTGGCCCTAATATGTATATCATTCAAAGGTACCTTTGAATTTGATTCCCTTACAATATGCAAAACTTCAAAATATCCCAACTAGTAAAATCAGTACTTATTACGATCTCAATACTACTTTTATTTTTACTTATAAATTGTTTGTAACCTGCTACAAAGCTGGATTTGGGCGCAGTTATAAAAGCGTTTATTTCTATAACTATATTATAATCAACTTACTAAATGTTACTGAGCCCTATAATATACTTGACGAAGCGCAATAGCTTCTATAGTGATCTGAGACTACACAATTTTAAGCACAAAAGCTCTTGTTAATATCAGACGTACTTGGTTATTAAAATATACTTAACATAACATACATAATCAGCCTATTAATGTTCCCACTGCTGGGACGCAGGCCTCTTCTCTATGAGAGGGAATGGGCTATAATCCACCACGCGGGCCCAGTGCGGATTGGTAAAAAAAAAAAAAAGAAAAATATACTTATAACAAGTATATTTTAATAGATGTTTTCTTTGTTGAGTTTGTTGTTGCTTCGGCTGGTCATTCCGGTTGTTTTATCGTAAAACTTTCACAAGTTTCTGTTACTATTATTTTGTATTATTTTAGAATATTAATTACAAAATATGTATCGTAAATATAGTGTATGAACTCGTGGGGAAGTCATTTTTACTGTAACTTTGTACCGCTATTTAGTTACTTTTTACAACCCCCTTCGAAAAATAGCACATTAGTATATTGTTGTAAATTAAATATTTCATCAATTCTTATGAATATTCGCCATAATTTGAAATTGCTCTTCGTTTTTTTCCGCTTAATACTAAATTGTTTGCTGTGAACCAGTTATGGACCTGAAGTAGGGCATTATTCACGTCATCTAGTTTTTGGGCCCGTCTATTTATCTTAAAAATTTGGGAAGTGTCATCAGCGAATAACACCATATTTTGAGGTTGGTTTTTCAATAAATAGGTTAGATCATTTATATATACTAAAAAGAGGAAAGGACCCAATATTGAGCCTTGCGGAACCCCCATTTTTACTTTTAAATCCTGTGAATGAACACCATTTATTTGAACTTGTTGTTGCCTATCATTCAAATAAGATTTTATCAAACTAAGTGCAAGTTTACCTAGTCCGTAATGCTCAAGTTTCAAAAGTAATGTGTCGTGATTTACGCAATCAAATGCTTTGGAGAGGTCACAAAATATTCCTATGGCGTCTTGGGAATCTTCCCACGTAGTAAAAATGTGCTTTAATAGGGTAACACCGGTGTCAGTTGTACAACGTCCCTTGGTGAAACCATACTGTAGATCGTGTAAGATTCTGTTGGTGTTAAAATGATTGAGCGTTTGATTCAGCATTACCTTTTCAAACACCTTGCTAAAAACTGGAAACACGTATACAGGTCTATAATTATTTGTATCTTTACTAACTCCATATTTGAACAGAGGTATGACTTTACTGTATTTAATTAAATCAGGGAAACCTCCTTAGTCTACACACAAATTAAAACTTAAAGCTAAGTATGGTGCTATTGTCTCAACTATGGATGTACAAACTCTGATAGACATTCCCCAAAGATCTTCGGTCCGTTTGACTTTTATTTGCCGGAAAGTTTTAATAACTATCATAGGGTTTATGTGTTTAAATTTAAATTCAGCCGGGCCGCCAGACACATTCGCCTTTAATAAACCAATTGAGAATTCAGGAGAGGAATTTACAGCGTCCGTATTTTTTAACGGTATATCGGTAAAGAAATTTACAAGTTCATGAGCTACTTCCTGATTAAAGCTTTTAGGACCACATGCTGCATCTAATGTGTAGCTAGTGTTACGTATTTTCTTCCTGTTAGTCTCGTTATTTATGACTTTCCAAACTGTCTCAATTTGGTTTTCTGCTGTTTTGATCTTGTTGCTAATGTGCAGGGCTTTGGGGCTTTGGCAACCTTGCATGTATTTATAAAGGTTTTTAATACTTAGCAACATACTTGTTAAAATTTTCAGTGTTTATATAAGGCTTAGGGCCATAAAGCTCAAATAGTATTTCCCTACTTTTTCTGATACCTCTAGTTGCCCAATCACTGCATATAAATTTAGGGCAAATACATTTTGTCTTCTTTTCAAAAGTTTTGCTAAACTCAGTGTGAACTATTGAAAAGAAATTATCATACAATTGATTTATAATAATATCGTCCATATGATGGCTCATAACACTTAATTTGTTCTGTAGGGAAATATTATACCTTTTTAAATGATTAGTAGTTATGACTAAATTGAATCTGAACTTTTTGCAATGGTATGTTACACCTAAAAGTTACGGTTTGTCCGCTATGGTCAGACGGCAGACAATTTACTATGCTTTATCCAAGTAATCACAATTGCAGAAAACAATATCTATACAGGTAGCAGAAGATAGAGTGACTCTCGTAGGTTCTATAAAAATGTTGGTCAAGTCAAATGACTTAAAAATATTTAATAACCGACTGCTATTAGAATTTTCTTCTAAAATATTATTGAAATCCCCACAAATAATTACAGATTTATTACTGGCTGCAAGTTTTGCCAGGACATCTTCCATTATTGATTCAAATAAGGAAAAGTTTTGAGAGTTTGGGGGTCTGTACACGCACACAATTACATGTCTATCTAGCTCAACACAGGACAGTTCGACGCAATGTTCAGCCGAGAGACCTATTATGTCATTACGTTGCTTATATTTAACACAATTTTTCAATAATATTAGGGAACCTCCACGCAGCATAGATTTACGGTTAAAGCAGCTAATCACCGTATAGTTCTCATAATTAATAAGCATTTGGTAATCCTTTAGCCAATGTTCAGTAAAACAAATAATGTCAAACATACTTTTTTCTAAAAACAATTCAATTTCTAATAATTTGGAAGAAATTCCTTGGATATTTTGATGGAATAATTTTAAGGTTTTATGCTGAGGCCCTTATTTACTAACTAAATGAGTGCCAGAAGGTACCTTGATGTTGGTAGGTTTAACAATATTGTTAATGGTACCTTCTGTTGTCTCACTTCCTAGTTTAAATTAATATTAATATCTGGAGTGAGCCCCGAGACTCCCGTGCCATCACCAGACAATATGATTCTATTACTAATATAACCTAATTGAGAATTTTCCATGGTGACACATGAATCCTCCTTAGTACAATTTTTGTAAACATTTATAGCACTAATGCTACATTTATTGTATATACCTGTTCATTAGTAATATTACTAATAGTCGCAGTGTTAATAATATAACTAAACTTTGACATACTACTTATGTCTGAGTGAATATTAAAAGCTAATAGCCGAGCTACTTTGTGTCTACATCTCTAATAGGTAGATACACTTTACTCCGAGTCGACTGAAGTTTTTCAACAAAAGTGTTGATATCAAAATATATAAGTTTGTCACTATAGTGACCTACTAAAAAATGAACATGTGAATATAATTGTTTGTTCTGGTTGACATGTTTTCAAAATATGGGAAAGCACAATTCAACTTTAACAACTCTGTTACACTGTCTGTTATGTCTTGTTTCTTAATGTTTGAACTATTTCCTATAAATATTGTTATATCAGTATTAACATTATAGACAACTCTAGTTACTGATGCCATTATCTGTTTGTAAGTTGACCCTGGCATACAATGATTTTGGTTAGAAAAACTCAGGTTATTACTTACTAATTTACCTACACCTCTTCCTATACTATCTGAGAACATTATTGAGTAAAAACAGTCATGACTATCATATATCTCAGGCTGTACCTCATGCAAATAATCTAAGACAAGAACTTTCCGTAAGAACTAACGGGCTATTTAAAACGTGTCTTTTGAATCCCTAACAAAAAGTTGTTAATGGTTTAGTATTTTCATCGTTTCTCAATAATCGACCCGTGCTATATTACTGAGCAATGAACTAAGCCATGAGTCTAACCTACGGTGCTCAGACCTGGTCGTCTACCCAATGGTAGGACATTACGAGATTTGCACTAGAAGATTAGCCATAAGGGGTGGTACTTAAAACCGTACAGTCGTACGGTTTTACTTTCTGGAGACTTCCGTTAAGTCTTGCCAGTTAAACCATAGCACCCTTGCGGATAGGCAGTAAGAAAGAATTTTATTAACTGTTAAATGTTCAAAAGTGTCTTCTCTTTGAATATATTATGTATAACAAAATTAGTACTTAAAACTAGCAATGGGAAGCAGCATTTTGGGGTAAAAAGACAAAACAGTGTTCAAAACACCACACTGTCTTCTGCAACGGGAATAATGGACGTCGGTAAAAAGCTGCTAGGCTGAAATGGTATTGGGCGAATCAGAAAGAAGTTCTTAGAAGGAATTGGGGAACTCTTTGCTCAGAAAAGAAAAGAGGAGTTTAAGCAAGACAAGGTAAAGTAAATCTTAAAAATAACTTTGTTTCGATTCCAAATACACTGGATATTCAAAACACATCGACGAAGTCACATCGTCGGTCCAGAACAGAGACCTTTAGTCGCAAACAAATGAGCAAGTCGTTCGCAGTTTTTATTGCATCACAAATTCACAATGCACTATCACTTATTTACTAAATTAAATCCCGGCTACCAATAATACCCACGGACTTGCCTTTTCAACTCAAATGACTCCAGACACATGGCTAGACATAGAACGTCACCTGAATTGCCCTAACTGCCCAATATTGTTGACACAACCAATTGAATATTTCTGGCACGTTTAATACCAAAACTTAATAGTTATGTAGAATAGGTTCTTATTTGCGCGTTGTCCAGAAGAAGTCACTAATGTAGTATTTTAAGAAATATAATAAGTGTGTTCAAAGATACAAATTACTCGACTCTACACTATTATAGTAGGAACGTGTAAACCTTTAGTGCAAAATAACGGTACCTATTATATGATCTGCTTAAACTTTTTAACCCATCTATCCTCTAGAAGTCATCGGCTATAGAGAACTGCTACCCGTGCGAAGCCGGGGCGGGTCGCTTGTTATATTATAAGCTAAATAGTCTACCGCAATGCCTTATATGAACGTTATTAGTAGTGATAGACTTATAATCTTTCTTTATAGCATTACTTTGGTAGTTGGGATATCACTATTAAAAGCTTGGAATGAAAATGTTACTAACTAAAGTTTTATAAAAGTTTCGTAACAGATTTAGGAGGCAAAGTGTTAGTATGGTATGTTTTGTCCCGAAAACTCTTCAACTAAAGTATATAGTTACAGTATAACAACTAACCTGTGAAACAGCGAGCGCCTTCTCCTCCAGTATTTCAGCAACTTGGGGTCATCCCTCAGTTCGACTGGCATGGCTGATACGTCGAACATGTGTTCCGTTTCCAATGAACTCCTGGATTCCCCCGTCACTGTTTCCCAGATCGGGAAAAAATCTTTTCTGAACTTCACCATTTCATAAAAAAGTTTAAATTTTTTATTACTTGCAGTGCGTAGCCGTAGCACGGTTTTCGTGATACGACTGACTTAAAAGTGCACGTACAAGTGAATGGCGACGCCGCGCGCATCGGGCACGCTTGCAATGCGGGAAAGAGATAGCGATATATACTATTCTGTATATCGTAGCGGTACGCGACCGCGGGACGCTCTTATTGGTCGACTGGTAGGTCTCTGGCTTGCTATATACTCCCCCTCCAGTTCTGGAGGAGACCCACGCTCCGGGACTGGTATATAACCAACATCAGTTTAACCAACCAGAAAGCAACATTTGTTTGAACACTTTTATAAAATAACATCAAGTAACAATATTACTAAGCTTAAATAGCCTAGCGGTTACAATGTATTAGGGAAGAACTAGAAACGCATTATTAGTTCTGCCTACAATAATATTGAATTTAAAATTGATGGAAAGTTGGCTTGTTAATTACAAGTGCAAGAATTCCTCAGTAGAGGAAAAAATAACAATAAATATGGGGTCCGAAGAAAAAAATATAACATTACGTTACAAACATAATAATGTGAGAAATTTGTCTTAATCACTTTCGAAAGTAATTCCAACCACAATTATGAGCTTTCCACCTCCAGATGATCCAAAGCAACCGAGGATAATGCGAAGAAGAAAAAGATGGGATGGATAATAAGCAGAAAGCCATCTTCATATTTGGTACTCAACAATGTGTAGGATTAGCATATAAGTTAACTCTTTCCAGAACTAACACCAGCAATGAAAAATATAAAATGAAAGTACTACTAAACCGCAAGCTCAGCAAATGATGTGCTTAGCAGTTGCGAACGCATGAAAATAACATGCGGAGATAAAATAATTATAAGCGTTGGTGAAAACGACAACAATCCCATAAAACTGTTACACAATTTATCGTATGTACTCAAAAAATTTGAAGAGACCAATGTCTCGTTCTTGGTGTAAATAAAACTCAACATCTAAAGGAAAAGACTTGTAATATTGTACCTTTATAAATTGTTATAAGTTATCTGTAGAGGACAGACAAAAGCTGTTTTGTCCCTGTCAGCTTCCCTAACCATAACCTGCCAATATGAGGATCGAAGATCTAATGTAGTCATGTAGCAGTCCCGTTTTGTGCTCTGAAGTAACTCGTCGATGCGTGGCATCGGATAAGTGTCAGCATTGATGACTGCATTCAACGCAACGCCTGTAGTCGACGGGACGACGACGAGACGAGGATACCACCGTTGGACTTCGGCACCATCAGCGCCGATGAACACCAAGCCGATTCACATTCTTCTGTAATGTCATCTTGTAACATCTTACCTATTTCAGCTTTCATCAGCTCCTTTTTCGAAGGGTTTAGCCGGTAAGGAGGAACAGCAATTGGAGGACGCTCACCTGTATCAATGCGGTGTTCCGCATACGGTGTTGCACCTCCCCTTGCTTCAAAGACGACTTCTGCGTGCCTGGTGAGAACGGCAGCCAGCGCTAGTCGCTCAGCTGGTTTAATGTGAGTACCTTCAGCGTCCCTAAGTATATATGTGGAGGCGCAGGACACGTCACGCGAGGTAGGTTCGAAGTACAAGTTATGTTTTACTGTATCAAAGTTACTGAAATACCAAAATTCTTTGAGAAAATCTATAACTATTCCCGGTGCGGTTATAGATTTAAATATTGGTTCATTTAATACAATTATCAATTACTTAAGGTCGTAATTAGCTTATTATAGGATGGCATTACCTAAGTGATAAGTAACGGACAATTACAAAAATAAATTATGTCGAATCGTAATTTAAAAGGGTCTATTAGCTAATTACTCTGGTAGTTGTAATTCCTGATGGTATAAGCATTCTAAAAGTAAAGTTATCAATTTGTTATGGCGATGCGGTAGGCGCCGGAGGAGATGGCGAGACGAATTAGACTCCTACCTAAAAGAATGAGGGTGAGGAACAGGAAGCCTTTCCTCTGCAATGGTACACACACAACAGGCTGATAATCATAATTCATATTTCAGGTCAAATTCATTACATAACATAACATCACGCCTGTGATCCCCGAAGGGTTAGGTAGAGGTGTACTTAATAGTACACCCACATTTTGCCAGTTATATTTTAAGCCTGTGTTAGCCGACTTGCATCCAGCGGATCCCTGCAACCCTCACCAGGTCATCGGTCCACCTAGTGGAAGGCCTTCCAACGCAACGTCTTCCGGTTCGCGGTCGCCACTCGAGAACTTTTCGGCCCCATCGGCCATTCGTTGTCGTAGTCGCACGGGACCGGTCAATGTGGCGACACTTGCCTTCAACCGGGCACAAATCCAGGCTCCGTGGCTGCTACTGAGAAATTCCTGATGAAAAACCCAATAATACTTTGCCCGAATTGGAAATCGAATCCAGGACCTCATGCTCAGCAGTCGCGCCACTAGATCAACGAGGCAGTCTAGGTCAAATTCATGTCACAAATACTTTTTTAAATGATAGATATGTCAGACTCTTGACCTCTACATCGACTGGTGAAAAACGTTAATAGTTTATCTGACCTATCTATACTAATATTATAAAGCTGAAGAGTTGTTTGTTGTTGTTTGTTGAGTTGTGCGATAATCTCAGGAACTACTGGTTCAAATTGAAAAATTCTTTGAGTTTTGAATAGCCCATTTATCGAGGAAGGCTATAGGCTATAACATCACGCTACAATCAATAGGAGCTGAGCATCAATGAAAAATGATGCTAAAACGGGGAAATGAGCATTTTTATAATAATTTCACGCGGACGAAGGTCGCGAGTAACAGCTAGTCTTTATCTTCTATCTATCTATCTTCTATCTATTATCTATCTATACTCTATACATATAATAAAATCGTTAAAATCCAACCCGATGTTCCGAATTGGCGCAAAAATTACTGCATAGATCCTGTTCAAATTTTGCACAAATATTCGAAATAGGCTTCTTCAAATGTTAGGCTATATATTATCACGCTACTTGCTTAAAGGGGTGAGCAATATTGCATTATGTCAGTATTATTCAATTGTTTACCGTTTCAGTCATGATATGCGTAAGAACGTCTATTTCAAAATATATGTCAGCGAAACAATTAGAGAAATGGTTTCATGACCGCTTTACGTGCATCACGTTGCAAGTTCACAGGCAGTCACTCGCTCAGCCACTGCGCCAACTGTGCCGTCACATTGTATTTGTGCTGAATCTTCTGCTGGCCCAACTCCGTAAGGACCGCTATATCCAGCTTTTAATTTTTTTTTTTACCTTGTGCCAGTCCAGGCCCACACTTGAAATTTCTCCTGTATCGTGGGTGTGTTTACAGACAGTTAAACTCACAAACAGTCAGACCCGGAACAACTACCTGTAGGCCATACAAAAATGTGATTCGTGTGGGATTTGAACCCGATACTCGCAACGCAGCAGCCATTCGCTCAGCCACTGCGCCAACCGTGCGGTCACATAGCTATGGCTGTGGCTCCCTCGGACATTGCTGCAACTTTGCTTAACGGTGGCCGGACTGCATATTCCGTTTTCATATTGCCGCTGAATCTTGCCAGTGAAGATACGTCAACATGCAACATCACCAAAAACAGCGGCCAGGGAGTCCTTTTGCAGCAGTGCAAGTTTAAAGTGCATAAGAGGCGTTGAACCGCAGCTTGCAGGACATCCGCGGCAACCAGGTGCTGACGTGTGGCGTTGTTGTTTTGCTCGCAGGCGACTTTAGACAGTACTGCAAGTTATTGAGAGGGGCACACCGGCGGATGAAATAAACGCATGTCTCAAGGCGTCGCCACTGTTGTCTAGGATAGAAAAGATCCATCTTATCTACAACATGCGCGTCCAACTGTACAACGACCACGAAGCAGGTGTCTTTGCGAATATGCTGCTGCAAATGGGAGTATCGTCTGGAATCGGGCGCAGATAAGAAAATTCCATTTTCCGAAGAATTTTCCCATCCAGTGGCTACAGAGGATGCAAGCACATCCACATCATCACATCATGCACGTTTTTCCAAATTTGGAGGTTAATTTAAAAAATGGATGAGGGGTAGTGCTGTCGCCAAAGAACGAGAGTGTCAAATAAATAAAAAAAAATGATATGATCGTCGGCGACCACCACCACCCTGTGATGGCTAATGATGAAAGTACTGCCTACCCCGTTGAATTTCACAACTCCCTGGGGTTAACTCCCAGACTGGGCAATGGAACCAGGCTTCGTATCACTGAGCTGGGCAGTAATATTATAATAGCCACCATTATTACAGGAGTCGCTAAAGGAGAGAGCGGTTTAACTCCCCGCATATCCATTATTCCAAATAACTGGCCATTTCAATTTAAGAAGTTGCAATTTTCCTTAAAATTGGCTTTTAAAATGACGGTCAAAAAATTCCAAGGAAAAACCTTAGAAGTGGCAGACATTCATTTGGGCTCTTCATGCTTCTCACACGGTCATTATTACAAATCATTTAATGTTGTATACAAAACGGTATTAGAATAAATAAATAGCGCCCAACACGGCGTTTGTTGTTAATTTTGTTTCAGACCTCTGCCGCTCAGAATTACAGCGCCCAAAAAGACGCCTTTTGTAGTCATCACCCAAATTATCACATTTTGATCAGGCCTTCAGTTCTCACACATAACATCCCACCTGTAATCCCCGAAGGGTTAGGCACAGGTGTGTACCTAATCGTACACCCAAATTTCACCAGTTATGTTGAAGTCCCATGTAATAGGGGGCGAGCCTATTGCCATCAATCAGACACAAATCCAGACTCCGTAGCTGCTACTGAGAAATTCCTGATGGAGTAACCAAACAACACTTTACCCTACCCGGGAATACGCATACACAACAAAATTTCCACGCGAACAAAGTCGCGGGCAACAGCTAGTACAAAATAAGGGAAAGATGTGTGCTAGGGAGGGACGCGAGCGAAAAATAGCAGTCACTAGACGGTGTAGTTACCGCTCGCATCTGAAACGAGCCTGCTACACGACCCTCGCACCTCTCAGCGGCTTATCACATCTCTTGTAGAAACGCTCACACCGTTCCACAGCCTCACTATGCATCCTAGCATAAGTCTGGTGGAAACGCAGCCTAATAACCCGATTTAAATTAACCTTTTTGGTTTTATTAATGCATTTATAGAATGCGCCTTTGGTGTAAAATGAATTTAAATTTACCCTTGTTTGAACAAATAAATTTTCCAGAAACAATATTACTTGAAGTAAAGTTGTAAGGAAATTAACTTACTGAGTCGACTTTATCTTTCGATCTTATTTCAAGGGCAGAAGGTTCTTTATATCCTTTTCATTTTGTCACTATCAAGTGTAGTAGTATACTAGGTAACGAATTTATTTTCGCAGCACATAGGATAACTTTACTATACCGACGACTTGACCTGGCAACATATAACACGCGTACACTCCGGACCGACGAGAAGATAACGAAACTCGAAGAGGAATTGAGCAGGCTGCGATGGATTATTGTGGGATTATCTGAAGTCCGAAGAGAGGGGGAGGACATGAAGATCGAGTGTGTCGACCAGGGCGGCGTACCTTATACTCAGAATATCCTCAAGATATTCGCTGAAGGTCATACAGGTCTACGCCCCGATCTCGGCACACCCCGACGATGGAGACCATGTATGAGGATATTTCCAAAGCCCTGCATGGTCAAAACTCACTTTACCGTTGTCATGGGGGACTTCAATGAGAAACTGGGTTAACAAGACGGGGATTAGCTGCAGGTGGGGCAATTTGGGGTTGGACGTCGTAGCCACCGGGGTCACCAACTGGCTAGTTTTATGGAGAATGAGGACCTCTATATGATGAACTCATTCTTCAAAAAGCGTGAGCACAGGAAGTGGACCTGGCAGAGTCCCGATGGTGCAACTAAAAATGAGATTGACTTCATCATGTCAACCAAGAAGCAAATGTTCAATGATGTCTCTTTGATCAATTCGGTGAAAACCGGGAGCCATCACCGCATGGTAAGAGGCACATTAAACATCAATATAAAGCTCGAAAGGTCTCGATTGTCTACGCTCCGTCCAGCACAGATCCAGATCCAAAACCCCGAGAGCTTTCAGCTTGAACTCCAGAATCGTTTGGTTTCGTTTGGTAACGATGATGAGAATAAGGAGCAGAAAATTGAGGAGGTTGAAAGTGTAGGTATGTGTCTATTAATAACTAGCTGTTACTCGCGACGTTCGTCCGCGTGAAATTATTATAAAATACTCATTTTCCCGTTTTTGCATCATTTTTCATTGATGCTCAGCTCCTATTGATTGTAGCATGATGTTATAGCCTATAGCCTTCCTCGATAAATGGGCTATCCAAAACTCAAAGAATTTTTCAATTCGAACCAGTAGTTCCTGAGATTATCGCGTTCAACCAAACAACTCTTCAGCTTTATAATATTAGGATAGACATGTAAAGTAAACGATTAACGTTTTTCACCAGTCGATGTAGCGGTCAAGAGTCTGACATATCTATCATTTAAAAAAGTATTTGTGACATGAATTTGACCTAGACTGCCTCGTTGATCTAGTGGCGCGACTGCTGAGCATGAGGTCCTGAATTCGATTTCCAAGTCGGGTAAAGTATTATTGGGTTTTTCCATTAGGAATTTCTCAGTAGCAGCCACGGAGCCTGGATTTGTGCCCGTTGATGCCAATAGGCTTAAAATATAACTGGCAAAATGTGGGTGTACTATTAGGTACACCTCTACCTAACCCTTCGGGGATCACAGGCGTGATGTTATATTATGTAATGAATTTGACCTGAAATATTAATTATGATTATCAGCCTGTTGTGTGTGTCCCATTGCAGAGGAAAGGCTTCCTGTTCCTCACCCTCATTCTTTTAGGTAGGAGTCTAATTCGTCTCGCCATCTCCTCCGGCGCCTACCGCATCGCCATAACAACTTGATAACTTTACTTTTAGAATGCTTATACCATCAGGAATTACAACTACCAGAGTAATTAGCTAATAGACCCTTTTAAATTACGATTCGACATAATTTAATTTTTGTAATTGTCCGTTACTTATCATTTAGATAAGGCCATCCTATAAAAAGCTAATTACGACCTTAAGTAATTGATAATTGTATTAAATGAACCAATATTTAAATCTATAACCGCACCGGGAATAGTTATAGATTTTCTCAAAGAATTTTGGTATTTCAGTAACTTTGATACAGTAAAACATAACTTGTACTTCGAACCTACCTCGCGTGACGTGTCCTGCGCCTCCACATATATACTTAGGGACGCTGAAGGTATTCACCTTAAACCAGCTGAGCGACCAGCGCTCGCTGCCGTTCTCACCAGGCACGCACCCGTCTTTGAAGCAAGGGGAGGTGCAACACCGTATGCGGAACACCGCATTGATACAGGTGAGCATCCTCCAATTGCTGTTCCTCCTTACCGGCTAAACCCTTCGAAAAAGGAGCTGATGAAAGCTGAAATAGGTAAGATGTTACAAGATGACATTACAGAAGAATGTGAATCGGCTTGGTGTTCATCGGCGCTGATGGTGCCGAAGTCCAACGGTGGTATCCTCGTCTCGTCGTCGTCCCGTCGACTACAGGCGTTGAGTTGAATGCAGTCATCAAAGCTGACATATCCGATGCCACGCATCGACGAGTTACTTCAGAGCACAAAACGGGACTGCTACATGACTACATTAGATCGTCGATCCTCATATTGGCAGGTTATGGTTAGGGAAGCTGACAGGGACAAAACAGCTTTAGTCTGTCCTCTACAGATAACTTATATCAATTTGTAAAGGTACAGTTAACAATATTACAACAGTTTTTTAATGTGTCATTCAGTGTCTTTTCCTTTAGATGGTGAGTTTTATTTACACCAAGAACGATGACAATGGTCTCTTCAAATTTTTTGAGTACATACGATAAATTGTGTAACAGTTTTATGGGATTGTTGTCGTTTTCACCAACGCTTATAATTATTTTATCTCCGCATGTTATTTTCATGCGTGCAACTGCTAAGCACATCATTTGCTGACGCTTGCGGTTTAGTAGTACTTCAATTTAATATTTTTCATAGCTGGTGTAAGTTCTGGAATGAGCTAACTTATATGCTAATCCTACACATTGTTGAGTACCAAATATGAAGATAGCTTTCTGCTTATTATCCATCCCATCTTTTTCTTCTTCGCATTACCCTCGGTTGCTTTGGATCATCTGGAGGTGGAAAGCTCATAATTGTGGTTGGAATTACTTTCGAAAGTGATTAAGACAAATTTCTCACAATATTGTGTTTGCAACGTAATGTTATATTTTTTTCTTCGGACCCCATATTTGTTGTTATTTTTTCCTCTACTGGGGAATTCTTGCAGTTTCTTTATTTATTTATTTATTTTAGTACATGGAGGACTTACAGCTAATAAAAACAAACAAACAAAGAAACCATAGTCATCAGAAAGCCAATTACAAATCCTCACGTACAGAAATGAATAAAAATAAAATTATAGTGTGAGCACAAAAACAGAAAATACACCGCTTTAATCAAAGTAAGAAGAATATAAATACTTGGCTTGCAATTATATGACTAAAATAATAGAGAAAAAAAGTAAAATAATAATAATAATAATAACCCCACCGCTGTATCTCTACGTTGACGTCGTGGTGGGGCTTGCGTGCTCCGATGATCCCTAGATTTATGCCTGATTTTTATGTAGGGTTTACTTTGCCGAGATAGGTCTAGGGTGAGGGGCCAGACCAAGAGAGATACAATCCAAGCCAAGGTCGCACACGCCGAGGGCTGCATGGCTAGGGGAGAGGTTAGTCGCTAGTGTGCCAACTCTGGATAATAGGGGACCTCCAGTTTTATTCACTCTTGCCCCAGTGAACGCAGGGCTCTGCTGTGGTCGACTTTTTAAGTCCCTAGCTACTCGTGGGATTAACATGAATACAAGATCTAAAACAAAAAAACAACTCCAGGCAAAGCTGCCTCAAATAGATGACGAAACTTCACAACCATCTTCGTCATCTCCTTCATCACTTTTTCCATCAATTCCATCATCATCACAATCTTTCCGCGTCACTCCGACGCCCTCATCCTCATCAATCAGCATACAGTCAGTGGATGTTGTACAGGAGACAAATTTTGTCGACGATACTGTACCCACCGCTAGAACTGCAACAAGTCGTAGGAAATGGAGCACTGATATGAATAAATTCATCCTACGCACATATCTTCACCTCACTCATATGGAAACCGATAAAAATGCATACCTACCATCGCTTCACACTAAGTTTTTAGAAAAATACCCAGATATGCAAGTAGGCCGACAAAGAATAGGTGACCAACGAAGAGCCATCGTTCAAAAGAAATTATTACCACAAGAAACAATAGATCAGATTTATGAGGAAGTCAGAGCCGAATTACAAATAGTCCATACTCAAATACAGCAACACTCCAAACAATCAAAGACACCTATTAACACACAGGCCGGCCAGCGTATGAAATGGACGAATGAATATAATGAAGCCATAATTAGAATATATTATACTAGTACAGAACTAGAAACAAATAAAACAGCATATAGAAAACATTTACATGAGGAATTTATTAAAATATATCCAGAACTAGCACATTTAACTGAGCAAAGATTATCAGATCAAGTAAGAGCAATCATAAATAACAAATATATACACACTAACAGACTAGAAGAAATAAAAAACCAAGTAGCTACAGAATTAAGGAATATCAACACCAACACACAAAATATAGAACACATAAATAACGACTTACAACCACCTGATGAGAACATACACTCACTAAGTACTCAATATGCAAATATTTACACCCCCACAACAAGTAATAGTATACTCTTAAATAATAGCTCTGATACTAACATAGTTTCTCAAACACTCATAAATACAGTCGACGAAAGTTTCTTAAATCACATAGATATAGGCCTATTTGAACCTACACAAAATAACTTGAATGCTGCTCATGAAAAGAACCTAGAAATCGAAGCCACATTTCAACAAGCTCAACAACTTTTTTCTGATACACACCCCACTAGTAGGCCATACATTCCAAAGCAAAAGACATCTAAAAAGTTCTCCGCCATAGTTACTTATATAAATTCTGTCATTCTCCCAAATAACGTAAACGTCGACACCGACTTTATCAAAATGCAGACCACAATTTACTGTGCAGCTTGGACGGCAGCTACGTGCAACGGAGCTAAAATATCAGACACACAAAATGAAAGCCGCACATACATAAAGAGAAAACCAAAGTGGCAAATCAGGATTGAAAAGAAAATTCAAAGTCTAAGATCAAACATAGGTAGGCTAACACACTTTATTAATGGTAGCAGAAGTCCAAAACTAATAGCAGCAGTAGAAGAAATAAAGAAAAAATATCAGGTACATGCACAATACGAAGATTCAAACACACAATTAGTACACTTTTTAGACACTCTAAAACAAAAACTAAACGCAGCTTCCAGTAGACTCAAAAGATATTTAAAATGCACGAACCGCAAAGTGCAAAACACAAAATTTATAAATAATGAAAAAATATTTTATAGGAATCTTGCAACAAATAATAGAGACACCAGTAACCAAAGCCTTGAGACCCCTACATCCGAAACACTACGGGAATTTTGGGCTAACATATGGGAAAACCCAGTAAATCATAATCATCAAGCGGACTGGATCAACGAAGTAACACCAGAAATCCCAGAAATGGAATTTGAATTCATACCAATAGGAACATTTATAGACGTCATCAAACGCACACACAATTGGAAATCGCCTGGCACTGACAACATTCACAACTACTGGTATAAGAAATTATCGAGCATACATCCTTTCTTACATAACCATTTAAACACATTCATCCACTCACCACATTTACTTCCATCATACATTACACACGGGGTAACTTATATGATACCTAAGGATATTAACGATACTATAAATCCAGCGAAATACCGACCGATTACATGTCTACAAACTATTTACAAAATTTTAACAGCCTGTTTAAGCGAGGTTGTTTATGAACATTTAACCAAAAATAACATTTTATCAGAACAACAAAAGGGATGCCGTAAGAATAGCCAGGGATGCAAAGAGCAATTAACTATCGATGCAGTTACTATGAACAGCACTGTTAAAAGCAAGACAGATATCCACACAATGTTCATTGATTACCAAAAGGCCTTTGACTCAGTTCCACACAGCTGGTTATTAAACGTCTTGAGCTTATATAAAATTCACCCAACACTAAAAAACTTCTTACAAATGTCCATGCAGAATTGGCAAACCGTTCTTAAAATTAATTCCTCCTCCTCAACTGTAGCTACTGAACCAATCCACATAAAACGTGGAATTTTCCAAGGAGATGCTCTGAGTCCGCTCTGGTTTTGTATGGCACTAAACCCACTCTCACACCTTCTAGATAAAACAGCAACTGGATTTACACTAACAAACAGTAACACACAGTATACGCTTACACACCTCATGTACATGGATGATATCAAGTTATATGCAGCTGACAAAAACGCACTTGTCGTATTAGCTGACACAACTCAACAATTTTCTGATGATATTTGTATGTCATTCGGAGTTGATAAGTGCAAAATGTTGTCAGTTGTAAAAGGACAAATACAAAATAATAGTTACACGCTCGGGTCAGGTCAATTAATAGAGCCAATGGATGAACAGAGTACATATAAATATCTAGGTTTTAAGCAATCTAGGCAGATACATCAAAAGATGACTAAACAAGAACTGGTCAATAAATACTCACACCGCCTAAACCTCATTTTGAAAACCAACCTTAACTCCAAAAACACTATTAAAGCAATCAACACATTCGCAATACCTATCCTCACATACTCTTTTGGAATTATACGCTGGTCAAACACAGATATCAAAAAATTACAACGCACTCTTAATACGTCTCTTACCAAATACAGAAAACACCATCCAAAATCAAGCATACACCGACTTACTCTACCGCGCCAAGAAGGAGGAAGAGGCCTGATAGACATACACAACTTACACAACAAACAGATACATTCACTCAGAGCGTACTTTCATAACAAATCCGAAAGTTCGGCACTACACAAACATGTAACGGAAAACGATACGAAACTTACGCCCCTTAACCTACACAATAGAAACACTCAAATTAATGAACTGGTCATAAGCACAGCAGAAAAAATTGCCGCATGGTCTGCCAAAGCCCTCCACGGGCGACACCGAGCCTACCTGAGCCAGCCACACGTCGACAAAGCTAAGTCGAACGAATGGCTCAAACGAGGCGAACTGTTTCCCGAGACGGAAGGATTTATACTGGCGATCCAAGACCAAATAATAGCTACTCGTAACTACAGGAAATACATAATTAAAGACCCCCATCAGCCGACTGACTTATGCAGACATTGCAACACTGCCTCCGAGACCATACAACATATTACAGGAGCTTGTAAATCACTTGCACAGACTGACTATAAGCATCGACATGACCAAGTTGCCTCTATTATACATCAACACTTAGCATTCAAATATCAACTCATAAGTGAGATGAAACCATATTATAAATATAAACCGGAACTAATACTAGACAATAACAATCAGAAAATCTATTGGGATCGGACGATAATAACAGACAAAACCATACATTTCAATAGACCAGATATAACCCTCCACGACAAAGCCAATAAAACAGTTTACGGTACCTAATAGATATAGCTATCCCAAACTCACACAACATTCAAACTACAATATCGGAAAAGCTAAGTAAATATCAAGACCTCGCCATAGAAATAAAAACCCAGTGGAAAGCACAAACCGTCCACATTGTCCCTATAGTGCTCTCTTCTACCGGTATAGTACCAAAATCTCTTATGCAAAGCCTTAATACTTTACACATGCCTTCCCACACACTTCAGCTGCTCCAAAAAGCCACAATTCTTAACACCTGTCGCATCACCCGGAAATTCCTTACTTCTTCTACAATATCATCTACATTCTCCATTTAAACTCCCCCACAAACTTGGCTCCGGCCCGTGGGTAGGGTTTTTGTACTCTCTTACGAGAGAAGAACATGAAAGAACTCGAAATAATAATAATAATAATGATTTATTTGCCAGATCAGTACAATCCATATGGTTAGTAAGAACATAAACACTTACAGTCTATTGTTAGTACATAATTTCACACATTTACAAATTTCAATACACATGTCAGAAAACAATAATGATAATAAATAATAAATGTCAGAATAAAAATAATAATAATAACACACAGCAGCAACTAAACGACACACATTATTTCTGGGCACGGTTTGTAGGCAACACTTGGGTCCTCGTCCAGTGTTTTAATATGAGGCCATCAGTCCTATCCGCCACAGTCATCAAGAGACTGTTGGCGCTGCCCCGCACCCGCCACATCAGGGAAGCGACACGCTTTCGTATGATTGCATAGAAGTCATCTATACGTGCCTCAGCGAACATCCCTGATGCACTGCAGTGTCGAGGCAGCCTCAACAGTGCCCTGTATGCGTTATTGTACTGGACTCGTAAGGCGCTGTAAGCCCTCTGCGTGTAGTCGACCCATAGGCCGCAAGTGTAAAAAGATTGGCAGTATGCAATAAAAACTAAACTAATAAAAACAATAATTAACCTACCGCTACTTGAAAAATTTGAGGCTTAAGCACCTTCTGGCCGAATTCACACTAATTGTGAATGGATCTAAAAAATAAAATCCCTGCATATGTCATTGAAATTTCTGCTTGCGCGCACAATATAACTGTTCTGCCTATAATTCGAAGATGTATGAGGTACACCTATGGGTGGATTAAAACGAAATGTTTTACTTGGCACAGTAAAATAAAATTTCGACAATAACTCAGGGTTATCAACATTGTTATTGAGGATTTTGAGCAAAAATAAACAGTCAGCGTCCAAGATAATCGGTTGACTGATGTGGAATCTTTTGATGAAAGCAAAGATATTTTATGAAACGTCTTTGGATATTTTCAATGCGGTCAATATATTTATGATAACGTGGATTCCATATCTGAGACGCATACTCAAGCTGACCTCTTACAAAAGTGCAATAGAAAATACTACACCTTGGCAAGATCTGACCCGCCAGAGTATAAGTAGTGGCTAGGACTGCTCGTTTTCTAGTGTAAGTAATCACCGAACACTTGCATGGGTTGAGATCGAGTTTATTAGCCCGACAGTACTCTTCAAGCCGATACAAGTCAGCTTGAAGTGCTCTTCGAGCGTTGAAATAGTGGCAAAGATTTTCATGTCATCGGCAAAGCATAATAGTTTGGATGAATGGAGGCACTGATCGATGTCGTTCACATAGACTACATATAAAAAAGGACCGAGCAGCGAACCCTGAGGCACTCCGCTGGGCACTTTTACCCAATGTAGGAAGAGAACCACCTCAAAAGATCCCCACAGATACCCATGTAGCTTAGCTTCTTTATCAGGGTGTTGTGGTCGATCCGATCAAACGCCTTGCTATAATCTGTGTAGACCACATCGACCTGCTTACCATTATCCATAGCATCCGTGATGAAGTCGTTAAATAAAATTAAGTTAGAAGTGGTAGACCGTCCTTTTAAAAATCCGTGCTGGAAGGAGCTGAACGAGCTAGCAAGGACGGGATATAACTGGTTATAGACAATCCTCTCAAATATTTTAGCTATAATGCACAGCTTCGATATAGGCCTATAATTAATAATCTCGGTTTTAGATAGTGTAGTGTCTCGGTAGTAGTTTATTTATTTATTTAACACTTCAAGCACAGAAGTACAGAAGCGGACGAGGAGGCAGCGAGGAGGCGGTAGTTTCTTATGCACGGATGTAATAAAAGCAGATTTCCATACTTTGGGGACAACACCTTGAGTCAAAGACTTGGAAAACAAGATTGAAATAGGCAGGGCAATAGAAGGCGCGCATTTAATTAAAAATTTAGATGATATGTTATCAGGACCTTTAGCTGGATCCAAGTTACGAAGTAAACCGGTCACAACATCAACATTTACTTCTATGTGACAAATGTCAGATGAAGTTCTGTTAGTATCAAAAGGGAAAACAGGAGGTGGACTGGGAGCATTAGATGAAGTGGGGTTGAGGAAAGTCGACATGAAATAGGACGAAAAAGCCTCACAAATAGGATCTCCGGTGAGTAATTTCTCATCGTTGTAATTTAATGTATTAGGTATAGCATTAGAATTGTAGCGATTTTAACAAAGGACCAAAAGTGTTTAGGGTTATCTTTAATAGATTTTTCAGTTTGATTAAGATAATATTTATAACATGAGGCTTCCATAGTCTTGACTCTGTCACGCAGATATTTAAAAGTTAACTCGTCAGATTTATTGCCGATTAGATTGCGATAACTGTTTTGACGAGTGATGAGCTGTACCAGACCGGGTATTTTTTATTACGTACTAGCTTTTGTGGTATATACTTGTTTTGAATTTTTTTTTATGGTGTCTATGAAGTACTCAACCGAGTCATCCAATGATCGGATTGAAAACTCATGTTCCCAATTAGTGCCTCAAATCTCATTATTTATGGAATCAAAATCGCCTTTACTATAGATATATCGCAACCACGGCGCATGGTCAAGGGGAGGTATTCCAAAGATGTCAATATTGATTAACAGCGCAGGATGATAGGGATCAATGGGCACTAGAGGGTCAACACACTCACTAACACAGGCTGACTTATTTGAGAGGACTAAGTCCAACAGTTTCCCGTACCCGTTAGCTACCCCGTTATACTGCCCAAAGTCCAGCGTACATAACTCGTCCGCGAACAAACATTCACCACTAGTCGCGGGGTTCACTGGAACTAACGAAAGGTTATTAGATTGAGCCCACGAGATTCCACTCATATTAAAATCGCCTAAAACTAAAAACACATCTGAAGTTTTATTCAAAGGTGTATGGTTCAGTTTGGTCAGGAAGTTATTTAGTTGTTCAGAAAACGAAAACCCATTGTTTTGTTTACACAAGTAAACAGCGCAAATACAACATGTAACGTAATTAACGCACACCCTCAGACACGCCAATTAGTATATTATGTTATAATCATAATACATACACTGAATTTTTAGTTAAACATATATGAGCATTGATTGTTGATTGATTTAGTTATACTAATTCCGGAAGAATGTTGTGGTCACAGTACATATCTACGAACGCAGACAGTCGCACACGTAGGTATGAGGGTCTTGTTAGCCTAAAAGGTATTCGCTCGCGTTCGAAACGAGTTAAGGAGTTTTTACTGTAATTTACGTAGTTTTAATTATTTTTGGGAAAAAAAAATACCTATAATAAAAATTATAGAAATCGATTCAGTAAACGATTCTGAACAAACTAATTTCAGGATGTGCGTTAATTATGTTACATGTTGTATATAGGTTTACGTATTCTCGTGACTTCGAATTTTTAAGCTGTAATTTGATCCAGAGATCCTCTGCCGAGGAGTGTAGGACCGGTTGCGGAGTGACAGGTAATTCCCTAAGCGTCGCTATAAGTACACCACCACCTCTCGTTTGTCCAGCCATAGCATAATCCCGGTCACGGCGCCACACTAAATAACACTATTAACCACGTTTCCGTTAAAACAATAACATCGTAGGAATTATGTGCAACCTGACGGTAGAACGAGTCTGTCTTTGTTCGCAATCCCCGTACGTTCTGATAAAAGACGGTAAGACATTGTTCACTGTTGTAAGCCATTGCACATATATCCAACAATAATTGAATAAACATCAACAATAATTTGAAATGAGAAAAATTGCCAATTCATTTCGAGACAAGTTACGCATAAAAGAGGCATGAATTTATAATGAGGGTAAAAGTAAATAAAGTTAGCAAGAATGTATAAATCATCCGATATTAGGCAGGACATGACTGTGCGAGCAAGCAAGCAGAAATATATCACACGCATATGCGTAAGCGAGACAAATGTATAATTAAGTATTGGAAGACGAACAGCGCGGTAAGGAATACAATAGAAGCTCATTAGCAATGCCGAGGTGGTAAACCTTTTACAAAAACAAAGCAAATAACAATTGACGTGCAAACTTCGATACATTTTAAAAGTAAAAAAGCAACAAAATTATTTATTTATTTATTTGCGTTCTACAAGGTAAAAACATGGTGTTATACAAAAGGCTTAGAGCTAAGGGCCGTAGTAGACCCCGTCGGGGCACAGCAAAAATTTGTGTAATTTGTACAAACTTAAAATTAAAATATACTTGAAACCAAACAATCACATTCGCAATAAAAAAATGAAAAAAATACATAAAATAATAATAATCAATCAAAATTCAATAAAAAAAGACAATATACTTAAAAGTTAAAATTTCAGTCGTACAAAGCTAAAAATTAAAATAAAATTATACATGAAAACTTAATAATTGCATATAATCCACAAAACACAATAATAACATAAAATTAACAAGCAACTAAAACATATAATTCTTATTATTTGGTAAGCAGCTAGCTATTTCTTATTATGTTGAACTAAATAATCTTCTTGATAAATAGGTTTATATTTACTTATCATCTTTCATTCAAGTATTCGTTCACATTATAATAGCTTTTGTTTATTAGGAATCATTTTAATTTATTAATAAAGATGTTGTATTTATTTATATTTCTTATTTCTTCCGGTAACTTATTATATTTTTTAATCGACATAACATAAGTACTCGATGAATGAATTTTTAATCGGGATGTAGGGATGTTTAATCTATTCTTATGTCTTAAAGCAATTTCAGTTTGTACGAGTATGTCTTCTCTTTTTGTGTAGAAATTTGGATATTTACGCACAAATTTACAGATCTCAAAGATGTAAAAAGGCACGGTAGGGTTAAAAATTTTTGTTCTTGGAAATGAAGCTTACAGCTATCCGTTTATTCAATATTTACTAGAATCCTAATAAGTTTGTTTTGTAGGGTGAATAGTGTGGGCGAGTCTGTACTTCCGTGCTACGATACGGGTTAATACTATGGGGAAACTCAACAGACTCCCAGCGGGCGTTTCTCTCCCAAAAACGGTGCATAAGAGCAATTGTTGGTATTCCTCCTTATGAGTCATGTAAACCTCACTTTAATAAACTCAAGATATTACCCCTGCCGAGTATGTACATTTTTGAAGTTTGTGTGTTCGTAAGGTCCAATCCTAATCTATTTGTAAGAGCTCGTGATATTTATACACGGGATAATGTCTACCCTCGTAACTCCAGACATGGTCAGCGACTAGTGTTAGATTTTGCACCAAAGACTGCGGTGTTCAAAAAAAATTGCTCAGCTATGTGCGTTAAAATTTATAATAGGTTACAAACAGACATTCAAAATCTCCCCCTACCAAAATTTAAGAAAAAGCTTAAAGAGCTACTGCTTAAAAAAATGATTTACTCGGTAAATGAATGGCTACAGGAATAAGGAAAACATTCTATATTTTTTTTTTTTTTAAATAATGTGTGTTGTGTATTATTAATTCAACGTAGAAATGACTGAGTTTTATTGGCATTTGACAATGTATTTTACCAGGCACATAATTATTTTATTGACATTATATAAGACTATGAATTTCGGAGACACGTATTGGCTAAGACCTCGGGCTAAGACTAACCATTATTTATATTTCTTTATTCCTTTTTACTTCTAAGAAAACGATTCACATGCCATACCACAGGCTAAATAGAATTATAAGACCAAATAATGTAACATGGAAACCACCGATTGTATTTACTCTATTTATACGTGAATAAATGAATTTGAATTTGAAATTTGAATTTACTATTTCCCCATAATATGACGCCGTATTTAAGCCATGCAAATCAATCTTGAATGTATATAGTATCGGTTTAAATAATCTTGTTTAAATCAAGTTCCCTTCTTATTATAAAGGTTTTACAATTAGCATCCTTGCGCACATGTATTTTACCATGTTTCACCCAAACGAATTCATAGCGTTTCTCTTTAGCGGCGATTTTAGTAATTTTTTTTTTTTTTTCATAAGTTTTTTGGATTCCACACTTAAATGGTCGTTGACATAAATACGTTGTGGCGCTTCTTGAAAACCTATGTCAGAGGTGGCGAGATCCTTAACAGCACGTGCAGCGGCAATAAAATCTTCTTTTATATATCTGTTGAGGAAGCTTACTATTACTAATTTTTCCTTGGTATTATGTATAGGCACCCTCGAAATGTAGTTAATCTGACTCTTAGAACACTTGTAACTGATTTTGAACTGATTGAGAATAAGTTCTCATCCTTCTTTAGGGGACACCCTTAATCTCCACATTGTTTAGCCTGGATCGCTGATCAAACGAAGAAAGCTCAAGCTTTGTTGAGGCCAACTCTGTCTGCAATGAAGACACAGTGTCCTGAAGCTTCTCAAACTCGGAGGATTTTTTTTCTAGATCAGAAAGTGTGGTATCGAATTCATCGAGTCTACCCCTAGAGAAATCACAACTTTTCTTAAACTCAGTCAACTCATCTTTAATCGATCTTATGTCGCTGACTAGGGTTGGTAAGCTCAGCAGCTGCTGCCTCATTTCGCGAATCTCACCCAGTACTGTATCCAATGAAGCACAAGGTTGAGGTGAAAGCAGAGCAGGCGACGATTTACAAGAAGGACATTTCCATTGCGCTCTTCGGTCGGGTCCCAGTTTTCTCCAACCCGCTTCAGACACACTTGCACACGAGAAATCCAGGAATTTCTTGCAGCTTCCACATTGCACCCCGTCGTTAAACTGGTCATTGCAAATTGCACACGTCTTCATCGTGTCTAAAATAATTATTAGGAGGTATTTGTAAGTATAACTTTATGGAATCGTGAAAAAGGTTGACGATCTATTTATTTGAGCGTAAGTGTACTGTGCTAGTGCGTGCTCACACGAGAACTGATGACACTGTTGTAATTAACAAGCCAACTTTCCATCAATTTTAAATTCAATATTATTGTAGGCAGAACTAATAATTCGTTTCTAGTTCTTCCCTAATACATTGTAACCGCTAGGCTATTTAAGCTTAGTAATATTGTTACTTGATGTTATTTTATAAAAGTGTTCAAACAAATGTTGCTTTATGGTTGGTTAAACTGATGTTGGTTATAAACCAGTCCCGGAGCGTGGGTCTCCTCCAAAACTGGAGGGGGAGTATATAGCAAGCCAGAGACCTACGAGTCGACCAATAAGAGCGTCCCGCGGTCGCGTACCGCTACGATATACAGAATATGATATATCGCTATCTCTTTCCCGCAGTGCAAGCGTGCCCGATGCGCGCGGCGTCGCCATTCACTTGTACGTGCACTTTTAAGTCAGTCGTATCACGAAAACCGTGCTACGGCTACGCACTGCAAGTAATAAAAAATTTAAACTTTCTTATACGTAAAAATTTTTTTTTTTTTTTGAAATGGTGAAGTTTAGAAAAGATTTTTTCCCGATCTGGGAAACAGTGACGGGGGAATCCAGGAGTCAATTGAAAACGGAACACATGTTCGACGTATCAGCCATGCCGGTCGAGCTGAGGGATGACCCCAAGTTGCTGAAATACTGGAGGAAAAGGCACTCGCTGTTTCACAGGTTAGTTGTTATACTGTAACTATATATGTCGTCATTCACTTGTACGTGCACTTTTAAGTCAGTCGTATCACGAAAAGCGCGCATAGCACTGCAAGTGAAAAAAAATTAAAACCTTTTTAAGCACAAAAATTTAAAAATGGTTAAATTTACAACAGACTTTTTCCCGATCTGGGCAACAGCGACGGTGAATTCGACGAGTGTAACAAAAACGGACATGCCAGTCGAGCTGAGGGCTGACCCCAAGTTAATCAAATATTGGAAGAAGAGACACTCGCTGTTTCACAGGTTAGTTGTTATACTGTAACTATATACTTTAGTTTAAGAGTTTTCGGGACAAAACATATCCAGTTACTACCATAGTAACTCTTTGCCTCCTAAATCTGTTACGAAACTTTTGTAAAACTTTAGTTAGTAACATATATTTTCATTCCAAGCTTTTAATAGTGATATCCCAACTAGTAAAGTAATCCTATAAAGAAGGCATTGCGGTAGACTATTTAACTTATAATATAACTAGCGACTTCGCACGGGTAGCAGTTCTCTATAGCCGATGACTTCTGGAGGATGGATGGGTTAAAAAGTTAAAGCTAAGTAAAAGTTAAAGCAGATAATATAATAGGTACGGTTATTTTGTTTCATGTATTATAGGATTGCACTAAAGGTTTACACGCTCCTACTTTATCGAAGTAATATCGTATTTTGTTAAATTTCCATAATCTAATTTTATTTTGTTCGAAGGTACATCTAAATAATTTTGTTGAAGTGCCATGACGGTTATGATGGAAATTTTATCGTCGTGTTCTTAAATTGGTAGCATTGGTTGCGTCGGCCATAGACATTGCCGTTTTCTGTACTTGTTGTTGGCAGCCTTACAAGACTGTCAAAAGTGACATATCTGTCCTTTGTCATTGTGAAACTTTATAAAAGTATTAATTCTAGCGTTTTCGTAAAATTATTGTTGACGTTATTGTTTACAATAATGCCGAGTGATGGTCAGAATAGTGATCAAGATATGTGGGAAAAGGGCAGTGAAGGTGCAGATATTAACAGAATCGCGCGAGATTACGCTATGATGCGATTAGAATTTATGGATAGCACTGATCTAGTAGGTTATATAGATCAGGATTTAAATGACTTAGCAAACGATTTCCATAACGCACTGCAAAAGTTTTTTTTTATCGTTAAGTCCGTCGTTATGGAATACTGAATTGCAAGTTATGGCAACGTTTGAAAATAAATTAAAAACAATCAAAACTCCAGTTCGAGCGAATTTATCGCAAGCTGACTTAAATCCTGCGGTGACTGTATGTAGTGAACCAATGTTAGCTAAATTGCCTAAAATTAACATAAAACACTTTTGATGGTAAGTTTGGAAATTGGATATTGTTCATACAGTTGTTTGACTCACTCATTCATAAGCGTACAAATATATCAAATGTTGAAAAGTTACATTATCTGTTGTCAAGTGTCCAAGGAACAGCATATGACTTGATAAAGAATTTCCCTCTCACAGATGACAGTTATGTTGACGCTTAAAATATTTTGTTGAAGCATTATAATAAAAAATGCCAAGTTGCAATGATATATTATGATAAACTAGCTTATGCCCATGGCTTCGCCTGCGTAGAATTCGGGAATTTCCCACCAGATCTTACTTCTGGGATAATAAGTAATCTTTGTGCTATACCAGACTATAATCTATCTCTGTGCCAAGTTTCATCCAGATTTGTATAGCCGTGATTGAGTAACAAACATCTATACTAGTTTATGTAAGATATATGTATGTGTAATATTTGTTTTTCCTTTTAGAATAGAATAGAAAAATTTTATTTCAGACTGGAGTCCGTAGGGTTAGTAACAATTTTACTTAACTTCTAGTGTTAGTAGTTCACCTACGCAGCATCGGGGAATCCCATCGATCTGCAAATACACTAAGAATACTGTTGGTGCTGCCGCAAACACGAGTCATAAGGGATGCACATCTATTTCTAATAATGGCGGCAAAACCATCAATATTATTATCTGCAAACATCCCTGATGCACTACAACGCCACAGCAGCCGTAGCAGTACTCTCAGTGCATTACTATATTGAACGCATAGGTCGCTGTATGTCCGCTAAGTGAAGTTGACCCACAAGCTGCACGTGTAGAAGGACTGACAGTAAGCTTTGAAAAGCGTTACTTTAACTGGCCTCGTACAACGTGCAAACCTGCGGGCTAGCATGTTACAACGGACAGCCAGCGACCTACGTTCCCTTTCAATGTCACAATTAGCCTTAAGATCTTCAGTGACCCATTGGCCCAGATGTTTAAACTTGTCCACCCTTCGCAGTGGTTCTCCACAAAGTGCGACAATTGGAATAGACGAATATGTCAAACTGCCTGCTTTAAAAACCATTAGTACCTAGTTAGTACGTAGTAGTAGTACGTATGTTAGTATTAACTTTTAAAGTTGAATAGGTAATAAAGAGTAGTTAGTGTAAGTATTTAATTTTATTTAAGTGATACGCTACTCATGTTTTTTTTACATTACTTACTTATCAATTACATTACATAAATGTGAAACATTATAATAATATATTGGTATATTAATATCTTGGTTTGAGATTGGACCCTGGTGATGACAATTAAATGATTCATTAGGATATATGGACATAATACTTTTTCATAATATTTAATATCAACGTCTCTTACCACGAGTCAACGCGAAAATCGGGATTGCAAATATATTTACGGACACGTCTTCCTCAGAAAAATCCTACCTAATAGGTAAATCGCCCGTCTACGTGAGTTTCGAAGCCGAAAAATTAAGTCGTATTTTTACATGTTCAAGTTTTTTTATGAATATTTCTTTTACAAACAAAATTAAATCGTGTTACAATTCTCATTTACACAACTTAATATTGTTCACTTGAAAAACCTCTTTTACATGCTTCAATTGTTTTCCAATCGCGAGCAACTAACTCGACCTCCGTTGTCGACCTACGCGTGTTCTCTCTCTGTCCGGGCTGGTCCGGGCGGAAGTGCCACACACCCAGTACTGTAATTTATTACATAGTAAGTTCATTAAAACTTACAAACAATACTAGAATACTTCACAATTAATTACTGTAATAATTAAACAATGCCAATATTCATAAATGCAAAGGCGTTATTGAGTTAAAACTAATTAGTGGCTTCATTACTTTTTACAACAATGGGATCTTGCTTAAAACCATTTCCGGCATATCAAAGGATTTAATACGAGGGCGGGTCAATAAGTCCGTGACTTTTTGAATTTCTGACATCTTTACTGAAACAGCAACACTGCTCCTGTCAACAGGCATCTGTCAGTTGACTCCTGTCAAAATTTAAACTTGCTGCGTCAGTTAGTTTGTGTTTGACAGCTATTTTTATCAGACTACTCACTAATTTGAGGAGAAAATGGAAAAAAGTGAATTTCGTGTGCTTATTAAGCATTATTTCTTGCGAAAAAAAACCATTACCGAGACCAAGGCTAAGCTTGATAAATACTATGGGGACTCTGCACCATCGATTTCAATGGTAAAAAAGTGGTTTACTGAATTTCGTTGTGGCCGTACAAGCACTGAAGATGCCGAACGTCCTGGACGCCCAGTTGAGGTCTCTACACCCGAAACAATCGAAAAAATTCACGATATGGTGTTGACCGACCGAAGATTGAAAGTGCGAGAGATTGTGGAAGCCGTAGGGATCTCGCATGGCTCAGTGGTTTCAATTTTGAATGATCACTTGGGCATGAGAAAGCTTTCCGCAAGATGGGTGCCGCGTTTGCTCACAGTCGACCACAAACGCAATCGTGTAACAACTTCACAGGAAGCTTTGGCGTTGTTTAATCGCAATATGGAGGAGTTTTTGCGCCGTTTTGTAACCGTGGACGAAACATGGATCCATCACAACACACCAGAAACCAAACAACAGTCAAAACAGTGGGTTTCTAAGGGTGAATCGGCGCCAAAGAAGGCCAAGGTGGGTTTGTCAGCCAATAAAGTTATGGCGACTGTTTTTTGGGATGCACGCGGGATAATCCACATTGACTACCTTCAAAAGGGAAGAACAATCAATGGGGAATATTATGCCAACTTATTGGACCGATTCAATGACGATTTGAAAAAAAACCGACCTCATTTGGCCAAGAAAAAAGTTCTTTTCCACCAAGACAATGCAAGGGTGCACACATGTGCAGTTGCCATGGCAAAAATCCATGAATTGGGCTATGAATTGCTCCCTCATCCGCCCTATTCTCCAGATTTGGCTCCGAGCGACTACTTCTTGTTCCCAAACCTGAAGAAATGGCTTGGTGGAAAAAGATTTGACTCCAATGATGAAGTCATCTCGCAAACAAAGGCCTATTTTGAGGACCTCGACACATCATTTTTTTTGGAAGGGATAAAAAAATTGGAGAAGCGTTGGACAAAGTGTATAGAGCTCAAGGGAGACTACGTTGAAAAATAAAATTATTTTTTTATCAAAAAATCTGTGTTTTATTCCAAAAGTCACGGACTTATTGACCCGCCCTCGTACAAACAGATCTTTCACTAATACATTGCTCTGTAAAATAATCTTGTTACTTTTTAGTTTGTAATTAATTACAGAAACTGATTTAGTTGTAGTTTCAAATTATTAATTGAGTTATTCATCATTATAATCGCATTCGGCGCCATCTTCCACAATATTGTGGAATGTTACCTCATAACAAATCTTAGTGAGCAATTGTTAAAATCCCAATTATGAAATATTTCCTTATCTTATTTTTAACTAGGTTCCGTATGGTGTCGGACGTAAAAGAATAGAACCATCCCATATCTTCCCGTGGGTGTCGTAAGAGGCTACTAAGGGACTTACCAGAGAATGGGCAGCAGCGTTCTCTGTGTATTTAACAACCGTACTGCGATCGCCAACCCGCCTGCCAAGCGTGACGATTATGGCAAAACCCCCCCAATAATGAGCGCAACACAAAAATGGCCCCTAGTACCCGGCAGCCCGTCTACCCTCGACTATGGTAGCGGTCGAGGTCGCGGCGTGGCAAGGGGTGCTAAGAATCTCCGGATGGGATCAGGCTGCCTATACCGACGACTTGACCTGGCAACATATAACACGCGTACACTTCGGACCGACGAGAAGATAACGGAATTCGAAGAGGAATTGAGCAGGCTGCGATGGAGTATTGTGGGATTATATGAAGTCCGAAGAGAGGGGGAGGACACGATAATCCTGAAATCCGGCAACCTGCTCTATTTCCGAGAGGGTGACCGGCAGTCCCAGGGTGGTGTTGGGTTTATCGTCCACAAGTCCCCCGTGAATAACGTGGTGAAGATCGAGAGTGTGTCGACCAGGGTGGCGTACCTTATACTCAGAATATCCTCAAGATATTCGCTGAAGGTCATACAGGTCTACGCCCCGACCTCGGCACACCCCAACGATGAAGTGGAGACCATGTATGAGGATATTTCCGAAGCCCTGCATGGTTTCAAAACTCACTTCACCGTTGTCATGGGGGACTTCAATGCGAAACTAGGCATACGAGACGGAGATGAGCTGCAGGTGGGGCAATTTGGGGTTGGACGTCGGAACCACCGGGGTCACCAACTGGCTAGTTTTATGGAGAAGGAGGGCCTCTATATGATGAACTCCTTCTTCAAAAAGCGTGAGCACAGGAAGTGGACCTGGCAGAGTCCCGATGGTGCAACTAAAAATGAGATTGACTTCATCATGTCAACCAAGAAGCAAATGTTCAATGATGTCTCTGTGATCAATTCGGTGAAAACCGGGAGCGATCACCGCATGGTAAGAGGCACATTGAACATCAATATCAAGCTTGAAAGGTCTCGACTGATGAAGTCTACGCTCCGTCCAGCACAGATCCAGATCCAAAACCCCGAGAGCTTTCAGCTTGAACTCCAGAATCGTTTCGAGTGCCTAGGAAGCTCGGTGGACGATTACAACGATGGGTTCGTGGAAACTGTCCATACGATTGGGGTCTAAGTTCTTCAAGACACGTCGTGCACACAAGAACAAAAAACTCTCTCATCATACTCTCGAGCTCATGAAGGAGCGGCGTGAGATGATCCTGCAGTCTTCAGACGAAGCGTGGAAATACCGCTGCCGAGCTTAATAGACGGATCTCTAAATCCTTGAAGAGCGACCTCCGCCGCTTTAATACCGAGCGTATTAAAGACGCTATTGAGCTGAATAAAGGCTCCAAGGTATTTTCAAGAGATCTGGCTATTGGACAGAGCCAGCTCACGAAACTGAAGACCGACGATGGCAGGATCGTATCCGCCAATCCAGAGCTGCTGAGGGAGATCGAGAGTTTTTATGGGCAGTTGTACACTTCAACCAGTAAACCCGTTGCAAATCTAGCTAACGACCCAAGAGCTAGACTGACCCGACACTATACCGAAGACATTCCGGAATTCAGCCTGTACGAGATTAGGATGGCTCTAAAACAGCTAAAAAACAACAAGGCACCGGGTGATGACGGAATTACGGCCGAACTCCTGAAGTCAGGTGGAAAACCGGTACTTAAGGCCCTTCAGAAGCTGTTTGATTCCGTCATACTCGAGGGGAAAACGCACCGGCATGGTGCAGGGGTGTGGTGGTACTCTTCTTCAAAAAGGGCGACAATGCCCGGCTGAACAACTATAGGCCCATCTCACTTCTAAGCCATGTCTACAAGTTGTTTTCAAGAGTCATCACGAATCGTCTCGCGCGCAGGTTTGACGATTTTCAGCCTCCCGAACAAGCCGGATTCCGAAAAGGCTTTAGCACCGTAGACCACATAAATACGCTACGGCAGGTTATACAGAAGACCGAATAGTATAACCTGCCTCTCTGTTTGGCGTTTGTGGACTACGAGAAAGCCTTCGATTCGATTGAGACTTGGGTGTGCTGCAGTCTCTCCAACGGTGCCAAATTGACTATCGGTACATCGAGGTGTTGAAGTGTTTGTACAAAAACGCCACCATTTGAGTCCGACTTCAGGGCCGGACCTCGGAACCTATCCTTCTGCAGCGAGGTGTGAGACAGGGAGACGTCATATCGCCGAAACTGTTCACCGCTGCACTGGAGGATGTCTTCTAGGTTCTGGACTGAAGAGGGTTAGGCATCAACGTCAATGGCGAGTACATCTCTCACCTTCGGTTTGCCGACGATATAGTGTCATGGCTGAGACCATGGAGGACCTCAGTACTATGCTCGATGACCTCAGTAGAGCTTCCGGAAGAGTGGGTCTCAAAATGAACATGGACAAAACCAAAGTCATGTTGAATGCCCATGCAACACCCACTCCTATCAAGATCGGAGATTCTACACTCGAAGTTGTAGACGAGTATGTCTATCTGGGACAAACGATCCAGTTAGGTAGGTCTAACTTCAAGAAAGAGGTTAATCGTCGAATCCGACTCGGCTGGGCAGCGTTCGGGAAGTTGCGTGGTATCTTCTCGTCCAACTTACCGCAGTGTCTCAAGACGAAAGTCTATGACCAGTGTGTGTTGCCAGTGATTACATACAGGACCGAAACGTGGTCGCTCACAATGGGCCTCATCGGAAGGCTTAAAGTCACCCAAAGGGCAATGGAGAGGGCTATGCTCGGAGTTTCCTTGCGTGATCAAATCAAAAATGAGGAAATCCGTAAGAGAACCAAGGTTACCGACGTAGCCCGAAGAATAGCCAAACTTAAGTGGCAGTGGGCAGGGCATATTGCTCGCAGAACGGATGGCCGATGGGGCCGGAAAGTTCTGGAGTGGCGACCGCGAACTGGAAGACGTTGCGTTGGAAGGCCTCCCACTAGGTGGACCGATGACCTGGTAAAGGTTGCGGGGCTCCGCTGGATGCGAGACGCACGGGATCGGTCAATGTGGCGACACTTGGAGGAGGCCTATGTCCAGCAGTGGACGTCTTTCGGCTGAAATGATGATGATGATGATGATTATTAATTAGATTAACTAATATTCTTAGCAGATAGACACTCTTGCGACGACATATACAGGGTTATTTGTAAAACACCAACAACCTCGCAGGAGTAGATTACTAACATCATAAACAACAACATTTGTTCTACGGCTTTTCCGAAAACAGACAAAAAAAAAACGACTTTTCATACAAAACTCGATCATCTGTTCGGACATATGTATGGAGAGTTGATTTTTTTTTGTCTGTTTACGGAAAAGTCTTAGAACAAATGTTGTTGTTTATGATGTTAGTAATTTACTCCTGCGAGGTTTTTGGTGTTTTACAAATAACCCTGTATAAATATTTATTCTTATAAAGGGTGTAAACAGACCCTTCACATAGCCGTGAACCAAGCATTCTGTACATCAAACTAAGTAACTTTACGCAAAAATTATTGCTGGGAATCTACTTTTTTTTTTGGGGGTGAAAAATCACGTTTTACGGTATGACTCGATGAAAAGTACTCAAAGCGTTATGCTGATGGATGGGTTGAATAGAACGGGGGTCATGGAGGTGTGTAAAGTAAAAATTTTACATTAAACACATGTATTTAAAAAAAAAACTTGTGAAAAATTTGGAACTTTGCTACAAAACATAGTAAACAATTTATTTCACCAAAACCTCCTACATAGGCCGGATACATAATAATACAAACGCCCTATGGCCAAAACTAGGAACACAGATTGACATAAATTGTCATACGACATCAACAATTGACATGTCTCGAACTTCGTTTTATAGAAGAACAATAACTTTAAACCTGTCCTTTTCATTTCATGCATGACGTCAGTAACGTTTCATTTGTTTTTTGTTGAACTTGAAATACATATTATAATTTTTTTTTAGTGATCGGAGCGTTTTTCAATGTTTTTCCAGCATTTTATTTATAAGCTGGAATCGATTCTTAGAACACATTTTTTTTTGATATTGTAAAGCCTTTGTGACATATTTAAATGGGTTTGTCAATTCTATAAACCTGCCTTTCATTATTATGTTATAAATGCACCATAGTTTGTGTCTTTCATTGCACTAAATAAATATTTTATCATTCTATTTTCTCACCCTAAGACCAAAGACTCTCAAGACGAAAGAGAAATGCAGACAGACGATGATTGTGCTGAAGTAAAGTCAGACACAGACCGGGCTGAGGATATTCCCCCGGGTACTCCAAGAATTCATCACGTAATGTCACAAGACACTAGTTTAGATGATGAGAGCATTAAGCTGGCTGAAGCGGCAGCAGTTCCCTTGCCTTGCGACGCGGAGGACTCTAATGATGATGAGAATAAGGAGCAGAAAATTGAGGAGGTTCAAAGTGCAGGTATGGTTCTGTTTAATAATAATATGTCAAGTAAACGGTTAACGCTTTTCATCAGTCGATGTAGAGGTCAAGAGTCGGAATTTCCATAATTTAAAAAAAATATTTGTGGGTCTTGAGGTCCTGGATTCGACTCCCAGGTCGGGCAAAATGTTATTGGGTTTTGCCATCAAGAATTTCTCAGTAGCAGCCACGGAGCCTGGATTTGTGCCCGTTGATGGCGATAGGCTCGCCCCCTATTATATGGGACTTAAAATATAACTGGCGAATTGTGGGTGTACATACATTAAGTACACATCAACCTTACCCTTCGGGGATTACAGGCGTGATGTTACGTTATGTAATTAATTTGACCTGAAATATTAATTAAGATTATCAGCCTGCTGTGTCCGATTGCAGAGGAAAGGCTTCCCTTGATTTCCCATCCGAAAAAAAAGGCGCCTACCGCATCGCCATAACAAATTGATGAAATTACCATTAGAAAGCTTATGACCAGCATTCCAGTTACAACTACTTAATAGCTGTTCACAGAATAATTAGCTATTTGTATTTTGCTAATTACTCTGTCTTAATTACTTTTTTGTAATTGTCCGTTACTTATCATTTAGGTAATGCTATCCTTTATTAAGCTAATTACGACCTTAAGTAATTGCTAATTGTATAAAATTAACCACGAATATTTAAATTAAACATTTCACGAAAAGCACGCATAACACAAACATACGGCAAAAAATCCTTTTCTAATAACATTTACGTTCAAGTAGCCTTTTACTGTAAACTGTGTGAAATTATAGGTGAAAGTGAAAAGTTACCTCCTTTTTAAAGAAGAGTCTGCATAAAAATGGGTAGATGTAAAAACGACTTTTTCCCCATCTGGTCTACAGCGACTAAACAAGTCGGATCGACGAAGAATACAAAGAGACCCAGAAGGTATTCTACCTTGGTTATGTGAATGATGTAACCAAGGTTTTGTTAAAGTATTCTGATTTAAAAGAGTGTCCATGGATATAAGGTTTTAACCTATCATGGTCACTGACATTATTATAACTAGAAGACGGGATATACCGAGAAAAAAAAAAAAAAAAAAAAAAAAAAATTATATGGAAATATCGGGAACTCAAAGAAAACAATAAACATGGTAAATATCCCGTCTTCTAGTTATAATAGTGTCCATGGAGTTTCTTGCCCGTTCTTCTCCATAGAGATCTACATTAGGGAATGGGCAACTACAGTACTCTCACAGTTTTTGTGCCTTGTGACTGGGACTGTAGCTATATTACACTGTTGTCTTTGTTTCGACAATTCAAAAGTGCCAGTAACTGGCCTACTTGAAATAAATGCTTTGATTTTGATTTTGATTTTTGATTCTAAGTTGGAAGGCTAGTTTTAGTAGATTATTAAACAAATTTTGTTTAAACAGCGTTTTTATTCCAAAAATATTATTTTGGGGAATCTGTGGGGAATTAATAAAAAAGAAGCGGGGAATTTCGGGGAATTGACAACACTGACGCGGGGAATCGAGATTTTTTTATTGGCGGCACTGCGTGTGCCCGATGCGCGCGGCGTCGCCATTCACTTGTACTTGCACTTTTAAATCAGTCATATCACGAAAAACGCGCATAACACAGAACCTCCTTTTTAAAGTGCATTAAAATGGGTAGCTTCTTTAAATGACTTTTACCCCATCTGGTTTACAGCGACTAAACAAGTCGAATCGACGAAGAATATAAAGAGACCCAGAAGGTATTCTGGTTCGTCGAAGTCGTCTTCCGATACGTGGAAGACGACTTATTGGATGTGCCGGTCGAGCTGAAGCATGACCCCAAGATGTACAATTACTGGAAGAAAAGGCACTCTCTTTTTCACAGGTTAGTTGCTGTACTGTAACTACAGTAGGTGGTAATTTTACCCGTCTTAGCTTTAAACAATACCTATATTCGGAGGCTAATTGGTCTAAGTACAAGTCTTACTTGGATAAGAATATTCCATTAGGAACATCAACTTATAATTCTAAAATTAGCATTGATATATTGCAGTTGACCAACTTCAAAAAGCCATCAAAATGAGTCGCGAAGTAAACGTTCCATCGGGCCCATCCTCAGTTAAACGTTACACCTTGCCGAGACACATCAAAGTCTTAATTTCTACTAAAAACAAGCTAAGGAAGACAGCTTTAAAATAAACCAATCCTGCAATCAAGTGCACAATCAACAAAGATATAAATAACCTTAACACTAATATTAAAAACTTTATCCAAACTTATAATGACAAAATATGGAATGACAAACTGGCCAAAATTGATAATCCATGTACCGATATCTGCAGGATTGTTAAATCTCTGACTCATAAGCCTGCAGTAATTCCACCGTTGAAGTGTAGTAATGGTCAATTAACTACGTCCCGTTTACGTACATTTATTCATAATGTTTATAAACGACATGCCCAAGCAGGCCCATACTCATCTTGAATACTTTGCTGATGACACAGCATCATTTAATTCAAGTAAATACACCGATTTGATAGTTGAACGGCTTCAGTTATCATTACAGCTTCTAGTTTCATACTTTACCCAATGGAAATTAAAACTAAATTCCACAAAAACTGAGGTCATAATGTTCACTCGAAAGCGATCATTCCCTAAAACATAAAAGTGGATGATTATGCTTTGCCATGGCGTCTATCGACCAAGTACCTTGGATTATTGATGGACAATAAAATGAACTGGACCAAAAATACTGAGTACTTCCGCGTTAAAGGTATAAAAGCTCTTAACTGAAACGTCGATCTTATGTCAGCTCAAAGACCAAATTAAAAATCTACACAACCCTTGTAAGACCCTGTATTACGTATGCGGCACCGGTCTGGGGCCGCACATGCGAAAATAATTACTCTAAACTACAAGTAGTACAGAACAAAGCATTAAAAACCTCATTCAATACACCCTTTCGAACAAATCTTAAAACGTTACATAGTCAATTAAATTTCCCAACATTAAAACAATTCATTACAAAACTCACAAAAATGTTTATATGGTAACTAACCCTAAACATCATAACCCACCTATTTCCACCGTTGGCCGAACCCGATCTACAAACTTAAAAAATATATCGATACCGTCTCCCACATCACTTACTGCTATTCGACTAACAAAGGCGATGCAACTTGGTGACTGGACTATTTTATTACGTTCGTTCAGAATGTAGGGTAGATTTACAATCAATCACACTCAATACACGAGGCTCATTTGCATTTTAGATACCAATTATTATACTGTCAAAGTAAAATTCAATTTTATCAATGTTATTTGTGCGCTGTACAGTTCGATATTTGTTTAACGTAAGTAATATGATACTTCTGATGCATAACAAATTATAAGTTTTAAACATAACACTTTGTATATTCGTAAATGTTTTATATAGGCGCCATAGTCTGCACAAAACACCCAATCATAATGTTTAATGCTTTTAGAATACCGAAGATCTGAATGTCATTTATCTGTTTTATTTATGTTAAAATAAAGAAATTTCAATATTCATTTTCCGGTTCTACGTCACACGGGTCATCCATGTTTCGGAGTACAAACCCTGGAAGGCTCTTCCCGATGTGGATGAATAGTTTATTATTGTATACTTTCTATAACCTCTATAAACAAATAACCCAACAGATACGACGAGGGCATAAAGACGCCAGAGAACGTGGCAAGGGACATCGCCAACAAGTACGTGTACGACGTAGTGCTGGACGCCTTCTGCCGCGCTGGTGGGAACACGATACAGTTCGCGCACACCAGTAAGAAAGGTAAGCATAACATCACGCCTGTATTCCGCAATGGGTACTGGGTAGGTAGGGGCGTATCGTGTATAGTATGCCCACATTGTTTTTTTTTTTTAATTTAATAAATGGGCTTACTCTTGACCTCAATCTAGGCCAGAGGACAGAGATGAGGTGTCATTTATATTTAGGTTTACGGAGCACAAAAGTCGCGCTGACAGGAAGGTCAGGCAGAGGTAAGTCCTATAGTACGCCCATATTTCGCCAGTTGTGTTTTAGTTACATGACAGTGAGAACCTATTGATGCCTAGCTTGTAAACGGAGCACAAAACCAGAATCGAGGCTGCTTCTGAAATCCTGAAAGAAAACACAACGACATGGGAATCGACCCTAAGATCTCATGCTCGACACTAAGTGCAATTTCCTGTCTACCTCAACCGTATGTCTGTCCCAGAAACTGATATAAAAATTGTTCAGTCGAAGAAGTTTATAACTCTGACACAATCAAGAGAGTACATTTTCTCTGTAGCTAATTCATATTCAAATTTCTCCAACAGTAATAGCAATAGATATAGATCCTGAAAAGATTTCAATGGCGAAACACAATGCAACGATATACGGCGTCGCCGATCGCATCGAGTGCATTGTGGGCGACTTCTTCGAGCTCGCGCCGACGCTAAAGGCATCGGCCTTTAGCGTCGGCTAGGATATAGGATAGGATTTAGGAACACCATATCGATGGTGTTCCTAAATCCTATCCTATCCTTAGACCTAATTATTCTGATGGGAGTATTTAAATCCACAATTTTCTCAATTGCACTTACCATAGTTTGTCTTAGCATCACATAAAGGTTGACTGGTAGAGAATGTCATTGGCATTATGTCAGCCTCTGTACATTTTGTGTGCTTAAATTATTGAATAAAGAAATAAATACTTCCAGTATCTTCTTATACGTAGAATAAAACAAAGTTGCTTTTCGTGTGTGTCACCGCGTTGGTTCTTCTACCTCCACAGTGGATTTTGTTGCGCGTTTCACGATTATTACAAAAATATCGACGCATTGGAAATAGCAAGTCACCATAGCACCCGTGCGACGCATGGCCGGGTTGGGTTGCCAGTAATAAAGAAATCTCGATATTCAAATTCTGTGCCAAGTTATCATTTTTTTTTACAGATTAACCAACCAATCGATTTAACCATTTTTTTTTTGTGTTTTGTGCTGTGCGGACTAATAAATACTTTTTCTTTAAGATGGCATATTGAAAACAAACTCTGCACTGAGCTGTCGCCAACTTACATTAATGTAACATTCATTTCTTAGGTTTCCATAAAACACTCTTAATTTTTTTTAAATCACACATTTTTGCTTCACAGTATCTCGAGTATGACTGAGAAACGATGTTGGAACCTAAGCCCGCATCTGAACTGATTCGGGTGGCGACCACGACATCACCGACCATTGCATTTTACCTTCCCAGGAACTCGAGACCGGATCAGGTACGCTTAGATGTCGACATTACAACAGGCTGGAGTAACCAGAATGCACAGAAACTTTATTAAATATCACACACCCGAGAATATTCTTCGTACGCAGTCACCGTATGGCTCGCAGATACTTAAGAGCTTGTAGCTGCAATACATGAAAACACACATCCGATCGCGGTCACAGTAACATTTTAGTATGTAGGGTACATCGACAATATTGTGCCCGAACTAAGTTTCTAAATGTACCCACTATGCATTGATTTTTGATGACAAACTTTGTATAAAAGGGACCGCCTTTTTCTAAACACATTCATTCCACATTCCAATAAGCTTCAGCACTTGCAAACCTAAATATACTACGTCGTCATCATCTGGAGTATTATTCCACACCACCTAAGCGCTACATTGGTGACCCCGACGTGATTATTAAGAAGATACCTCCAGATCAAGATCTCGACGAAATCTCCGACAATTCTCCGTCCACCTTAGAAAAACCGATACGAAGCTTTGAAGAGTCGGTTGTTCCAAGTTTACGAAGAATCCGAGCAACGGCAAGTACAAAGGTTGCTATCTGAAATGGAACTCGGCGACATGAAGCCTTCACAGCTACTACGCCGCATGAAAAACCTCGCCGCCGACAATATCTCTGACTCAGCACTGCGGATTATGTGGACCAACCATCTACCACAATCTGTTCGAGCAGTCCTCGCCGTCAGTGAAAACATCGCGAAACACTCCGATATCCACGAGCTGGCAACGATGGCAGATAAAATCCTCGAGCAGACACAACCACTCGGCGCAGTCGCTGCAGTTTCCTCCGTTCCCACTACCCCACGTGCATCTACGTCAATTGAAGAGAACATTGACGCGCTCACCAAAGAAATCGCAGAGTTGAAAGCATACCGATCGCATCAAAATCGACGTAGATCGTTCGACAGACGACGCTCAAGATCGCGTTCATCGAGCAGAGCCAATCACCATCGCGCCCGAAACGACCAATCAGTGACCTGCTTTTATCATCGCAAGTTCGGCAAAGAGGCGCGAAAGTGTACGCGTCCGTGTAACTACGAAGACAGCAGCGCCCCCTCGGGAAACTAACGCCTGCGTTGGCTGAGGCGGGAACCAGCGCAAACCACACTTCCTACCGCCTATTTATAACAGACAAAAACTCACGTCTGTCATTTCTAATTGATACTGGCGCCAACGTCTCCGTAATACCAAGAAGAAAAGGCGGGAAAGCTACGCCAACAGACTTTTGCTTGTATGCAGCGAACAACACGGTAATCCCAACGTACGGAGAGAAAACACTACAACTGGATCTCAACCTACGAAGACCATACACCTGGAAGTTCATCATCGCTGCAGTCAGCAGACCCATCATCGGTGCCGACTTCTTGAAAAAGCATCAACTTCTTGTCGACATAGCCGGCCGATGTCTAGTCGACAAAGTTACCAACCTCGTAGTCAAGGCACCAGTCACCTACTCCGCTGAGCCTACCATAAGAAGTATCGACGTTGATCAACCATATCACCAGCTACTCAGCAAGTTTCCTGACATCCTACGACCATCATGCATGAAGGATGCTCCCAAACACCGTGTAGAACATCACATTGAAACTACCGGTCCACCAGTACACAGCAAGAGCAGACCACTACCACCACATCGGTACATGTCCGTGAAGAAGGAATTCGAGTCGATGATGCAGCAAGGAATCTGCCGTCCAAGCAAAAGTCCTTGGTCCAGCCCGCTACACGTCGTACCAAAGAAAAACGGCGACCTTCGTGTTTGTGGCGACTACCGCAGACTCAATGACGTCACGAAACCAGACCGCTATCCAGTGCCACGTCTCAAAGATTTCACCTACCTACTTCACGGCAAGAAGATTTTCACAACACTCGACCTAAATCGTGCTTACCAACAACTGCCTGTATACGAACCGGACATCGAGAAGACAGCCATCACAACACCCTTCGGCTTGTTCGAATTTCCTCGAATGTGTCCTGGTCTCAAAAATGCTGGACAGACATTCCAACGATTCATTCATCAAGTACTCATCGGGTTAGACTACGCATTTCCATTCATTGATGACGTCATCGTCGCATCAGATAATGAAACCAGTCACTTAGAAGATCTACAGGAGGTGTTACGCAGATTAGACGAGTATGGCATCACTGTAAATCCATCAAAATGCGTCTTCGGTAATGAAAATGTCAAGTTCCTGGGTTATCAAGTGTCGAGCAACGGACTCAAGCCACCACAAGATAAAGTCACTGCTATCACTGCTTACCCCAAACCCGAGACAATTGAAGACTTACGTCGATTTATTGGCATGGTAAACTTCTATCGTGACAGCATACCGAACGCAGCCCACATACAAGCACCTCTCAACGCGTTCCTGCACAATTCGAAGAAACGCGACAAGACAAAAATCGACTGGAACACAGAAGCGTCACAAGCATTCGAGTTGTGTAAAGTTAGCATCCAAAACGCAGCTTTACTCGCTCATCCATCTCCATCACCAACCGACGCCATCTCCCTTATGTGCGACGCATCAAACACCTGCGCAGGAGCTGTACTCCAACAACTTGTAAACAAGAAATGGATACCGCTTGGATACTTCTCAAAGAAATTCTCCGAAACACAACAGCGATATAGTACATTCGACAGAGAATTATTATCAATCTACATGGCAATCAAACACTTCAGAAAAATGTTCGAAGGAAGAGAACTTATTGTTTACACCGACCACAAACCGCTGACTTACGCTATACGCAAGCCTCCGTCCGATAACGATACGCAACGGCGCACGCGTCAGCTGTTATTTATCAGCGAGTTCACGACGGACATTCGACACGTCAGCGGAGTAAACAACGTTGTCGCCGACGCACTCTCTCGTATCGAAACCATCGAATTACCATCACCAATCAACTACGAAGAACTATCACAAGAGCAAGAAAAAGACAGGAATATACCAATCTTATCACAACAAACAAATATTCAACTCAAGAAAATCGTCATACCCGGCACTAACAAGCCAATATTCTGCGAAACGTCTACGTCACACATTCGTCCATACCTACCAGCTGACTTTCGCCGCATCGCATTTAACGCCGTGCACAATGTAAGTCACCCTGGAATACGAACTACGCGCAAACTTATGCAAGATCGTTACTTTTGGCCAGCAATGAATACAGACATTGGCGAGTGGACGAAAGCATGCACTTCGTGTCAGCAGTCCAAAGTTCAACGACACAACAACAGTGATGTCACAGCATTCCCACCGAGCGAACGATTTCAACACATCCACGTTGATATTGTTGGACCACTACCTACATCTTCGTGTGGACATCGATACCTACTCACGATGATCGACCGCTGTACACGTTGGCCCGAAGCAGTACCTCTTCATGAGATAACCGCCGAAATCGTCGCAAGAAAGCTGTACGAAACATGGATATCTCGTTTCGGTTGTCCTACAAAAATAACGACTGATCAAGGACGACAGTTTGAAAGTAGACTATTTCAAGACCTCGCACAACTACTTGGAGTAGAAAGAACCCGTACTACTGCCTACCACCCGCAGAGTAACGGCATCGTCGAACGCTGGCACCGAACACTGAAGGCCGCACTCATGACACGACTAGCAAACAGCAACAAATGGATCAACGAGTTACCTATTGTTTTGATGGGGCTACGAGCCGCCACGCGCACCGATACTAACACAAGTGCCGCGCAGCTCACCTACGGCCAAGCAATACGGCTACCCGGCGATTTTATATCACCATCACCAGCCGCAACGAAGATTGACCACACCTACGTCGATCAGTTACACGACGTGATTACGAAGCTGACACCTACATACAAGCCGCATTCAAATAAGCGATGTATGTTCGTGCACAACGACCTACCAACATGCAGCCACGTGTTTGTACGCGATGACACCGTCCGAAAACCACTGCAGCATCCATACAAAGGTCCATACAAGGTCATCGAACGCAACGAGAAGTATTTCACGATACAGCTACCAGGCAGATCGAGCAACATATCGATCGACCGTCTCAAGCCGGCATACACTATCAACAGCGAAGATAACCACGAATACACGAGTACTGAGACACGCCAACCAGCTGCAGCTACCACTGAAGATCACTCCAGCCTGCTTCCAGCCTCGAACACCAGCGACCAACGTACAAGATCAGGCAGGATCGTCAAGATGCCCGTACGCTTCGCTAAGGGGGGAGTACTGTAGCTGCAATACATGAAAACACACATCCGATCGCGGTCACAGTAACATTTTAGTATGTAGGGTACATCGACAATATTGTGCCCGAACTAAGTTTCTAAATGTACCCACTATGCATTGATTTTTGATGACAAACTTTGTATAAAAGGGACCGCCTTTTTCTAAACACATTCATTCCACATTCCAATAAGCTTCAGCACTTGCAAACCTAAATATACTACGTCGTCATCATCTGGAGTATTATTCCACACCACCTAAGCGCTACAAGCTGATGATGCCAATATTATATCGTAAAGAGCAATAGGCTACAAGAGCGATCCAAGCTTTCTTGCTTGGATCGCTCGCGGTTTTAAGATCAGTGGTGATGAAATAATGTTGACAAAGAAAGTCCTGTCTGGGTCTGAACCCACCCCAAACCCCACCTACGATTCGTAAGTCGGGGCCATTACCACCACCACAACCTTGACTGAAGAGTACTGTAAAACGGGGTGAATAGGACCGCAGGGGTGAATAGGGACAAATTTTGAAAGGGATTTTAACGTTGAATTAATATGTTATGTTGCTAACAAAGTCTCTAAATAATTAAGTATAACCAAGTAAATAAAACAGAGTACTTTTTGATAACATAATCAAATTAATTCAACGTTAAAATACCTTTTAAAATTTGTCTCTATTCACCCCTGCGGTCCTATTCACCCCGTTTTACCGGTAAGTAAAACACTATGTATAATAATACTAACCATTGATTAAATAATAATAATGCTATTGTTTCAGATACGAAACCTAAGTAAAGTCGGCGGCTCAGTGGATATACAACAGAGCTTCCTGGGCAGAAGTTTCGTAGCTTTTACTGCATATTTCTTTTAAGTATATATATGTATATAGTATATAAACTGTTGTAAATATAATTTGTAAATGCTAATGTAATATCAAATTCGTACTATTGGATGTTCAATGCAGCGTGTTGCAACGATCGAGCACATTTATTTTAAGTATATTATGTATAGTTTTTTTTTTAACCGTTGTAAATATTATTTGTAAAATAATAAAGAGAATATGATAACTTGTTTTTTTTTTTGCTATTCGTAAAATATTTGCTTGCCAGTGGCATTGGCACCAGGGGACTTCTACTTCTAAACACAAAAAGTACTAATGTTCACCTAAATATGGATACGTCAAGTACTAGTAATTTCTGACACTCCCCTCCGCTCCGCCCAGAGTGGGGTCATTTGATGATTTCCCATCCGGAAAAAAATTTAATAATCATTTTATAACCAACTGCGGCGAATGTTTACAGTATGTCCGTTTCTATGTTCCCTCGTAACTCTTAAACGGATGAATGGATTTGGATAAATTATACGTCGCTAGGTTCGTCTTGGTAGCGCGAGTGTCACTGGCTGACATTTAAATAAAAAACAAACAAAAATGGCGGATTTCGGATGTCATATGTTGGAGTTACATTTTTTTTTCTTCCTTTACGATCGAGTGGGGTATCAAAATAAATGGGTATAAAAGGTGATTACAAAAATATAAATAACATATTTTTAAAAGTAATTCGAAGTGGCAAATCGTATAAAAAAGGGAGAAAACGGTATACTGGGTGTCCCTTGGTTATGTCACACGGAAGGACCTTAAATATTGTATATAGGAAGTTTTACTAAAAAAAGGTCTTCATTTTGATTTTTAAAATAATTAAAACTGCGTTCAAAGATTTTTAAATAATCACCTGCCTAAACCGGGAAGCGAACCCACCAATAATGTGAAAAAAACACAAGTTTTTTATAATAACGGTCGAAGAGTTAATCATAAGAATAATTTTTTCCTCGATAACATACCATCTGAAATAAAAGAAAGACCATGAAATTTTTCATTTTATGTAAAACTAGATTATGCCCGCGGTTTCTCCCGCGTGGAATTCGGGAAGTGCCCACAGGACCAGATTATAATTTATCTCTGTGCCAAGTTTCATCTAGATCTGTTCAGCCAAATATATATATATATATTTTTTAGGTTGGTTTTGTAAAATGATTTAGTGAAACTGTGATTGTATGTCAGAACGTCTTTATTATTTTATTTAAAAATCCTCGTCCATGCAAGTAACATTAAATTTAGTACCTTACGTCACTTTAGGTGGAAAAACTAATTGGTAAGAAATATTTTTCGTTAGACTGTACTAAAATAGACATAATGCTATCTTCAGATTAAATTTTTCATAAATTTGACAAACTGCGATATCACTGAGACAAAAATTAAAAAGTAGGCATCGTGCGATCTAATGTATGGTGGTTTCAAAATGTTGGCGACGTGATACCGATTACTTGAAAGCACAAAAAAGTAGTCATAGCGCGAAAGTAGGCATCGTGCTACGAAATTGCCGTGGCACGCACCGTAGAATAAAAAAGGTTAAATCGTCCGCGAAATCTTTCAAGTTTACTTACTAACCCTCCTTTTGGGCTCCGCCGCAGTCGCGTAAAAAGCTGGAAATAAAAAAAAAGTAGTTGAAAACTCTAAAAAGCCCGACTGAAAAAACTGTAAGCATAAAACAAGCACATTTTAATTAAACAAAAGTTGGAAGCAGGAGGTGCCCATTTGAATATAAAATTAGGTAAATGGAATTGGCCCCGCCTGCTCCCAACTTTTTAGGGTTTTCAACTACTTTTTTTATTTCCAGCTTTTTAGTTTGTTAGAATTTGTTGAAAGAAGAACAGGCAAAAAAAGAACAAGAGCCTGTTGGCCTATACGTCAATAAATTATGTCATGTAAAGCCGCAATAATGCAAAATAAGTTATTCGGTATTGTCCCACGCATATATGAAACTAGCCGAACATCGCAACTTCGTCTGCGCCACATAAGAGAGAGGGTTCGAGAGAGTGTGAGTCAACCTTAAAAGATAGACATATGCTATCGCGGACTTGTTGCGTAACTTTAACCGTTTACACAACGCACGCAACGGAAGCTCTCAAAAGGAATACATTTTCCCTGTTTTTGCAATATTTTTCATTGATGCTCCGTTCCTATTGGTTTTAGCATGATGTTATACAACCTATACCCTTCCTCGATGAATGGGCTATCCAACACTAAAATAATTTTTCAATTCGAAATTAGCTCGTTCAACCAATCAAACGAACAAACTTCATCTTTATAATATTGGTAAAGATTTAATATTTGCATTAATCGCTAAAATACTCTACTTATGTTTTTCCAAATAATGGTTTCCCTCGACAGCCTTAAGTCTTCATCCTTAGACACTCGATGACAGTCATAGTCAAGCTAGGTCTAAAGAGACACGGTCAAGCTTCTGTAAACTGTTGCGGACCTCTTGCAACTGCCTGCCGTCTCCATCGTCAGGCCTTCGATGACAGTCATACTCCAGGCAGGTTTAAAGTTCTCACCAAGATGAATGAAATGAGCCCAATAACAATATAGCTAATCTGTTGTAGCTGTAATCTGTTGAAGACCTCTTACAACTGCCTTCCGTTTCCATCGGTAGACCGTTGATGACAGTCTTACTCCAGCTAGATCTAAAGTTCTCATCAAGGAGCATGAAATAAGCCGCTGTAAACTGTTGAGGACCTCTTGCAACTGCCTTCCGCCTCCATCGTTAGACCGTCGATGAAAGTCATACTCTAGTTAGGTTTAATGTTCTCATCAAGGTGCATGAAATGAGCCCAAACACGATATAGCTGCTGTATACTGTTGCGGACCTCTTGCAACTGCCTTCCGTATGCAAAGCGCATGGAAAGCGATTGAACACACACTCTATAGGGTATAGGCTATGTAAATTTTCAAAGCAGTGTCATGCAGACTAATCTAAAGTACGCTATCATAACTTTTTAACAAAGACAGTCAGTCAATTTTAAAGTTATCTTGCGAGCACATTTTTATTCATTAGTACTATTTTGGTTCAATAGATGTCGCTGCATGTATCTTACATATTGATGATAAGTTCTTCTTCAACACTCAGTATATTACTGCTTCATAAATACCCTTGATAATAAAACTATCTGAATAAGAATTAATACTACGATACGAATGTAACCAACTTTTTTTTCTACCGGGGCGATCTAATTAAATTTTAGAACACAAAAGCTGCTATTGTGACTATGATAGTTAGATATATGCTCTCGCGGACTTTTTTGTAGGTAATAATGAGTACTTTAATCATATAGTACATCATTTTTAAGTATCGTCAATAGTTTTCTCAGCGCACGCCAAATAATGAATTTTATAGGCAAACTTACTTTGAGTTACATTATTGCAATTTTCTTAAGGATCTCAATTCTTTTTGAAAATAAATTATAGCCTATATTACTTCCTGATAATTTAGCTTTCTATTGGTGAAAAAATGGTTCAAGTCGGTCCAGCGGTTTCGGAGCCTATTCGGTACAAACAAGCAAACAAACAAGAAAATCTTTCCACTTTATAATATTAATATAGAAGTATAGATAAAGTACCTAATGTTATAAAACACACCGAGGATCTCGTGGCTAAATAATAACAGCCGCTCGGTCGATCTTTAGGTTAAGCCGTGCTGGCCTAGGTTGGTCTGTGGATGGGTGACCACCCATTACATACCGAATTTCCTTCGTGCCTCGGAAAGCACGTTAAGCCGTTGGTCCCGGCTGTCATTTGTAGATCTTTGACTGTCGTTACAGGTAGTCAGTGGCCCAAAAAGTCTGACAACCAGTCTTACCAAGGGGCATCGTATTACCCAGTACTGGGTTGTGGAGGTCAGATAGGCAGTCGCTCCATGTAAAATACTGGTATTCAGCTGCATCCGGTGAGACTGGAAGCCGACCCCAACTTAGTTGGGAAAAGGCTAGGATGATGTTATAAAACACTTGATTGTTTTACAATTTAATAGGGCGCTAAAGGAAATGTTTATTATGAAAAGCTGTTACTTAATTGACGACTTTCTAAATGATGATTCACTTACTGATTGATATACTTACTGTTACGCTGTACACCTACTGTTATTGACTGCTTTATAATTTACTGTAACGGGTGTTCAGTAGTGGAAATGAGAAGTACACACTATAATACAATATGTATTTTCACCAACAAAATTATGAAGCCGCCAATACAATAGAATCATTCGTCGCGTTAGCGAAAAAGTACCGCCGCAAACAGGAAGTCAAACTAACAATCCCTTTTTATTATTTTAAAATATTCGTATTACAATAATCATAAGAATATAAGCTATAGGCTTTATAAAGTAAACTTCTACAATTGAATATGATTTACAGTAATATTTGCAAATTAATAAATGAATACTCAGAGAAAAGGACAAGTTATTAATATTTAAAATGACTACAACATTATTAGTGTCTTTACATATTGATAGATGGCGCTATTAAATCTGTTAAGTAGATTGTATCAGTAGATCGTAATGGCTACTGTTATATTAGTTGCGTTCAATGCCGGTAGATGGCGTTATACGTATTTTCTTGACGATGAGGTGAGTAGATTGAAGCTTCCTAGCCTACGGCTGTACAGCTGGCGACTAGCTGTTACACTCGGCCTGTCGGCCATCCTGCTATTGTCGTTGTCCTCCACGGCGTTGGGCTCCAGCTCCTTCAGCAGAAGTAGTGGCACCAGAGTCCATTTTTGGCGGTACCTGGAAACAAACAGCCCACAGTATATTTTGGATATACATAATTATGAAATGTATTCTTTCTTTATGAGACATTGAGTTTTTATATCATACCTATGTATTACATTAGTGCTCAGCTGTTAACAAAGATTTATTTGACACCTCACTTGACACAGCGAAGTGCACTCAGATCTGTCTGAAGTTTCACAAAGCATAATTGGAAAGCCATTCACTCAGATCTAACAGCAAGTATAACTGGATACATAATCATCACACAGATTTATCTATAGTATCACTCAATAGAACAGATCAGATACTCACACAGACCTATCTGCTATATCACACAGTATAGCAGGATAGATATTCACACAGACCTATCTGCTGTATCACACAGTATAGCAGGATAGGTATTCACACAGAGCTATCTGCCATATCACAGAGTATAGCATGATAGATATTCACACAGTCCCTTCTGCCATATCACACAGTATAGCATGATAGATATTCACACAGACCTATCTGCCATATCACACAGTATAGCAGGATAGATATTCACACAGTCCTTTCTGCCATATCACACAGTATAGCAGGATAGGTATTCACACAGACCTATCTGCCATATCACACAGTATAGCAGAAAAGGTATTCACACAGTCCCTTCTGCCATATCACACAGTATAGCAGAAAAGGTATTCACACAGTCCCTTCTGCCATATCACACAGTATAGCAGAAAAGGTATTCACACAGTCCCTTCTGCCATATCACACAGTATAGCAGAAAAGGTATTCACACAGTCCCTTCTGCCATATCACACAGTATAGCAGAAAAGGTATTCACACAGTCCCTTCTGCCATATCACACAGTATAGCAGAAAAGGTATTCACACAGTCCCTTCTGCCATATCACACAGTATAGCAGAAAAGGTATTCACACAGTCCCTTCTGCCATATCACACAGTATAGCAGAAAAGGTATTCACACAGTCCCTTCTGCCATATCACACAGTATAGCATGATAGATATTCACACAGTCCTTTCTGCCATATGAAGATGCCGTAGGAAGTTAAAACAATAATATTTTCATAATAAAGTAGGGAATACAGTACAAATAAATGATATTATGAATAACAAGACACACAACAACTATATCTAGTGCTAATCTATTAAATCATCCCTATCTATTTCATGATCGGAATCTGTAGATCTGTCTGGCACTGATGACATATACGGGCGTAGTGAATCACCAGCCACTACTGCACTAAACTTTTTATATCATTCTTTGACCCCTTGAATGCTATTTATTGTAGAGTCACGAGTAATAACATAGAAACGCCCTTTAAATCCAAATTCATGTTACACATTCACATTAAATCGCAAAACTAAGTATGCTAACTGTGTCCAAGAATTATGTAAACGTTAAATTCTGTCAAAATTAACTACACATTTTTATCAAATTTTCGTTAACAACAGATTACCAAAAACTAATATTAACTTTTAGTTACATAATTATGTACCCAAGGAAATTTCAAAAACATGTATACAGGACAGATTCGAAATTATGTAAACAATTACAAAGAAGCGGTTTCAAGCAGCTTGAGCTCGGAAATAAGGGTTGGAGTGTACGTAACGGGGCACTGAGGAAAAAAGACAAAATTTTAACCAAAAAAGTGTTATTTCCGCAATCGTTTATTTTCTTGATTCTATCGTATATAACACCTAAATATAAGACTAAAAGCGTCTTGGTGTTTTTTGTCTCCGGTCTGCCGTTTGTCTTAAAAATTATAATGAAGGGATGGATACAAAATGCAATATTACTGTGCTAGGAGAATTTAGGATGCAAGAACGAGCGAAGCGAGTTCGGGGCTTGAGGCACTCCGACTCGGACAGGTTGCGTTCGGAGGGCGTGGCGGGGATGACACGAAGGGCATGGCGGGGTTTGTTCATTGTTCACTCGTTTCGATCTCTCACTAGAACCCGCCATCCCCTTCGTGTTAGGTTACTTTAAACCCTGCAAACAGAAATAGGAGCCCCGCGCAGCAGGGCTACGTCGACTACGCCTTATTATTATTGCCATTCTGAAATAGGAGGCCTCGCCTCGACTTGCTAGTGGCAGGATCGGCACCTACAATTGACAAGTCTGATACCACGTCTGCCACGCCCAGGGTAGACTCGGTGAATATCCCGTATGAGACTACGAAAGCGGGCGGGATTATTACTTACATGTTGAGAATTATGTGGTATGGGATTATTAAGGGAGCAAATTTTTCATTATTTTTGCCGTAGGACACACCGTTTTCGAGATATAAGCTTTAGAAGAAGAAAAAAATACTGTTTTTGCACTCGAATTCAAGGGGTTGGTAGTGTCAGGGCACTGGAATTTCAAAGACACTCCCTCGAGCCCACGGTCAAGGGGTCACTCGACCTTGACCTCCAAGGTCACTCGACCTTGACCTCCACGGTAACATGACCACCGGGATCACTTGACCTTGACCTCAAAGTCACTTGTCTTTCGCCCTTAGGTCACTTGACCTTGACCTCAAGGTCAAGTAACCTGTTACTGCTCCTGAGAATCACGGATCTTGATTTTTGGAATTTTGACCTTGATCTCAAGGTCAATGCCCCTGAGCTCAAGGTTAGTGACCTTAGGAGAATAGCGGATCTTGACTTTCGGAATTTTGACCTTGACCTCAAGGTCAATGACTCTGAGGTCAAGATCAAGGCCCTTGAGGTGTCCCATGGCGTTCCCTAAAAAAAAAAACCATAGCTTATAAGTACGTTATTATGCGCCATCGGGAAGGTAATTTCTTACTATTTTTTTTAAGAAACCATTGTATTATACAACTATGTTGGGGTCGGCTTCCAGTCATGTCATTTTAATGTATCCATTATAATTTCTATAACACGTATACAACGGCTGACCAAACTACAGCTGCGCACACTTACAACCGCCATCACTGGACACGGCTCTTTTAATAAACACCTCTTTGTCATAGGAGTCACAAACAGCCCCCTGTGCCGAGCCTGCATGGAGGAAGACGAAACAGCAGCCCACGTGCTTCTACTCTGCTCAGTGGTTGCAACATACAGGGCAAAGTACTTCGGTACCCCAGGTACTCTCCGCGAGATTGTCAGCAACACCAAGGCGCTGCTGGCTTTCTCGGGGAGTTAGGGTGGATCGAATAAATTTCCCACCCGCACGCAAAATACGCGCTTTGACGTGGAGTTGCGGACACCAGCCCGTTATACAATACAATACAATACAATACAACACGTATACAATTTCTAACAATGTATACATGTTATCAAAATTGTCTTAGATACTTAAAAATTACTTTGGAAGTGTAAACTTTTTACTGATTTTGCTTTGTTTATATTACTGTGAAACCAATGTATACCCAGTTTTGACGCAGTTTGATGATTAGGTAATTTAGAAAAAAATGTTGTACACATATTTTTAGAATGGTAGAAGTTAAGATATTTTAGAAAATGTGACAATGTATGTATATTATTACTCGTGACTGTAAACGGTCAATAGTATGGTCTATTTTAGTGATCTTGTACGGTCATGTAAACACACTCCTTAACTTTTTAGTGACCCCAACTGTATGATTACGAGATATACCTCCCTTCCGAAAAACAAATTCACCTACACTATATTTCAGGTCCAGTTGAAAACCAGCGTCGGGCACTAGTTGTCCGGCATTTTGCTGAACTGGGCCTATTTGGCTCAGCCGTGAGGTACACAGTGTCACACTATTTTATTTTTTGTTTAGATTTCACTATTTTAAGTTTTTTTATTTGTTATATGTATTTTTTTTTTTATACTGTGTGCACTTGCGGCATGTGCCAAATAAATGTATTTTCTTTATTCTTTCTATTTAATACATTTCTTATGCCTCATAACATACCGACCTTTCATAATTGCCATATTATTATCAATGCGCAACTTTGCATTGCGTCTACGTTCAAGTAACTGCTTTTGAGGGTCAATGTTTGTACCAACATTTACAGGGTAAGCAGGTAATAAGGCATTATCATGCGAAAACATAAGACTAAAGGGAAAGAATCCTGTAACAGCATGAGAACTGTTATTTATACCCCAGACTACATCCGAAAGTTTTTCATCCCATGTGCATTTACTTTCAGCTCAGCGGTAGTGTTTAGGCCGTTTACAATGGTTCTTTTACTCATTCATCCTGACCATTTGATCGTGGACATGGTATAATAATATACTTCGCCTGGTATTCTCTTCCCACGATGGCCCAAGACTACGTCACGATAAGTGTTACCATTGATTGTCCTTTTCAATAAATTTAGGGACTCTCATTTAGTGAATGAAAATAAAATAAATTACAAACTAGCTTAACTATTTAGTAACTTGTGTGATTCATCTATTTAGTTTTAAATTAATTTAAATGTTTAATTATTAGTTCATAATTACTTTGTTAAGTTAAAAAATGCATTTTGCTCGGGTAATTCAATCACACACCGTGGCAACACACCGATAGCATCGCAACTGACGATGTATTCTTGGGCCAATCACGTGACCCAGCTGTCACGGGAAGAGAATACCAGGCGAAGTATATTAATATACCATGCTATAATTGACATATTGTTATTCTAGTTGCCATAATATTTCTGTTTGACATTATTGATCATGCATGAAAAAAAATATAAGAAAGATAGAAAGAAGAAATATAAGAAAGTTTAAAATTCCAATGATAAATACTTATTTTAAATTTATAATTGTAAACAAACAATATGCATGCCCATGTGACGGCAAAATGTAAAGAACCTTATTATAATAGAACATCTGTCCTCAACACATACAAAGAGACCCAGAAGGTATTCTAGTTGGAAGATGACTTCAACGTATCGCATACCTACTCTTTGTCTCCTAAATCTGTTACGAAACTTTTGTAAAACTTTAGTTAGTAACATATATTTTCATTCCAAGCTTTTAATAGCAACTTTTGATATCTTTAGAAGTTTTGCTTATTGTAAGGTAATAAAAATAAAATTCAAAGGTACCTTTGAATGATATACATATTAGAGCCAGAGCTTTTCCGGTTCTACGTCACACGGGTCATCAATGTTACGGAGTTTTCGGAGCACAAACCCTGGAAGGCTCTTCCCGATGTGGATGAATAGGGTATTATTGTATACTTTCTATAACCTCTATAAACAAATAACCCAACAGATACGACGAGGGCATAAAGACGCCAGAGAACGTGGCGAGGGACATCGCCAACAAATACGTGTACGACGTAGTGCTGGACGCCCTCTGCCGCGCTGGTGGGAACACGATACAGTTCGCGCACACCAGTAAGAAAGGTTAGCATAACATCACGCCTGTATTCCGCTATGGGTACTTGGCAGGTAGGGGTGTACCGTGTATAGTATGCCCACATTTTGTCACTTATATTTAGGTTTACAGAGCACAAAAATCGCGCTGACTGGAAGATCAGACAGAGGTGAGTCCTATAGTACACCCATATTTCGCCAGTTGTGTTTTAGTTACATGACAGTGAGAACCTATTGATGCCTAGCTTGTAAACCGAGCACAAAACCAGAATCGAGGCTGCTTCTGAAATCCTGAAAGAAAACACAACGACATGGGAATCGACCCTAAGATCTCATGCTCGACACTAAGTGCAATTTCCTGTCTACCTCAACCGTATGTCGTCCCAGAAACTGATATGAAAATTGTTCAGTCGAAGAAGTTTATAACTCTGACTCAATCAAGACAGTGGACATTTTCTCTGTAGCTAATTCATATTCCAATTTCTCCAACAGTAATAGCAATAGATATAGATCCTGAAAAGATTTCAAAGGCGAAACACAATGCAACGATATAAGGCGTCGCCGATCGCATCGAGTTCATTGTGGGCGACTTCTTCAAACTCTTCTCTCTTCTTTTAATAACATAATACTTAGCTGTAGGCCACCGCTACAATACCATAGATTTATCGCCCAATTAAGCGTTACTGCAATGTTAAATAAGAGAGTTTTGCCTTTATTTTTTTGTCAGGCACTAATAATATTGTTATACAACACTTTTGTCGATATCTTTAGTGCCGTGATAGTTACAGTATTATCGTTGTAAAACATTGAGAGAAGCAAACGGGAAGTAATTAATGGCCACCGTGAATTTCAATCACTACGACTCGGTGACCGGCCGTCCCGACATCAGAATGAACGGTCACTCTTAAAATGTTTTTTATCTTCTAGAATACGATGGAAGCAATTGTTTGAGAATAGGAAGCAAATAGAAGCAATAGGAAAGCAATTGTTAGGCATACATTCAACGTTAAATACGCCTAGTGACCGTTCATCCTGATGGAGACGACTTCTTCGAGCTCGCACCGACGCTGAAGGCCGATATGGTGGTCTGTAATTTTTTATTTATTTAGTGATATTATAGTACAGAGGTGTTGCTTAATTCTAAACTCGCCAAACTTTTACGTTTGATGGCGAGAGGCGCTCTTTTACATAACAATGAACCACCTTACTTAATAGCTACTTCTTATAAATTTTACTGTTATGGTTTAATCATATCATAGTACATTTTGATATAAGTGGGGAAACCACACACACACAGGAAACAGCCCAATATGAAAAACAGAAAATACTAATACAAAACTGGGCTAAAATATGAAAAACAGAAAATTCAAATATTTTTTAATTTAAACAAATAAATAAACATGTTAATTTGTTCATAAAAGTATTTCTTTTTTTTTTGCTTTTCACAATCATGTCAATCTATCCCATTCCATTCATAAACACCATTTAAATATTAAAAATCCACGCATGCGGAATACATTGCATGTTGAACCCAGTCGCAGTGCGATAAGAACCAGTTTTCGAGAAAGAGTATTGAAAAACTTATTTAGTTCCGCTTGCTATCCTGTATCATCTGCCTAGCCTTTTCCCAACCATGCCGGGGTCGGCCTCCAGTCCAAGCGGATGCAGCTGTAATACCAGTACTTTACATGGAGCGACTGCCTATCTGACCTCCACAACCCAGTAGTGGGTAATACGATACCCCTTGGTAAGACATGGTTGTCAGACTTTCGGGCCACTGACTACCTGTAAAGACTATCAAAGATTTACAAATGACAAATGACAGCCGGGATCAACGGCTTAACGCGCTTTCCGACGAAACTCGGTATGTAATGGGTGGTCACCCATCCACAGACCAACCTAGGCAAGCATAGCTTAACCTAAAGATCAATCCGAACGGCTGTTATTATTTAGCCACGAGCTCCTCGAGTTTGCTATCCTGTATAATGTTTTTTAATTTTGTCTTTAGTGATCCTTTACTTACTTTTTCTCTTAATAAATCTATTTTGTTAAACACTTTAGGTACCAAATACTTATATGTTCTCTTACCATAATAATTTGTTATCTGAGGTTAAACCAGTCTGTTCTCTCTAACCCTACGTGTGTTGTACTTGTTTTTAACCTAATTTGTAATCCTATCCTTAGGCCTAATTATTCTGATGTGGTTATTTAAATCCACAATTTTCTCAATTACACTTACCATAGTTTGTCTTAGCATCACAAAAAGGTTGGCTGGTAGAGAATGTCATTGGCATTATTTCCGGCTCTGTACATTTTGTGTGCTTAAATTATTAAATAAAGAAATAAATACTTCCAGTATCTTCTTATACATAGTATAAAACAAAGTTGCTGTTCGTGTGTAACCGCTTGGTTCTTCTAACTCCACAATGGATTTTGTTACAAAAATCTCTACGTATTGGCAATAGTAAGTCACCATAGCAGCCGTGCTAGGGCTTTCAATACCGGTATTGGATACCGTGATCACGGTATTAATATCGGTATTGAACGCAAAATCAATTAGGACATTAAAAACCATTAAAATACGTGTTTTTATGTACAAATCATTCTTTATTGTTATTTATCATAAATACCTTTTATACATAGCTCTCTTATATAACAATCTGGTTTTGGTTGATTATTTATTTAGGTAGAACTAGGAATTAGGAACGTAATAAAACTTTATCTAGTCGTTTTGCAGAAAGTCATTTCACATGGACTTTGTAAAGTACAATATCAAAATAATATAAACTTCTTATTATTATTGAAATGTCATCTTCGCATAAATAACATGCTGTAAGTAGGTAGATACTGTTATCTCACTCTTACGCAGTCTCTTATCTCTTTCTTATATAGGGTTCTAACTTTCCTCGAACTTGAAATGAAAAAGAAAATGAAAAATAATTGCGTCCCAATACACAAATTTAACGAATTAGCGAAGACTACACATGACTACATTAGATCTTCGATCCTCGTATTGCCAGGTTATGGTTAGGGAAGCTGACAGGGACAAAACAGCTTTTGTCTGTCCTCTACAGATAACTTATAACAATTTATAAAGGTACAGTTAACAATATTACAAGTCTTTTCCTTTAGATGTTGAGTTTTATTTACACCAAGAACTGAATTAAAAGATTGTTGTCGTTTTCACAAACGCTTATAATTATTTTATCTCCGCATGTTATTTTCATGCATTTTTCATAGCTGGTGTTAGTTCTGGAATGAGCTAACTTATATGCTAATCCTACACATTGTTGAGTACCAAATATGAAGATGGCTTTCTGCTTATTATCCCTCCCATCTTTTTCTTCTTCGCATTTCAGGTTTGGTGTATTATTGGAAAGCTCATAATTGTGGTTGGAATTACTTTAGAAAGTGATTAAGACAAATTTCTCACAATATTATGTTTGCAACGTAATGTTATATTTTTTTCTTCGGACCCCATATTTGTTGTTATTTTTTCCTCTACTGAGGAATTCTTGCAGTTGTAATTAACAAGCCGACTTTCCATCAATTTTAAATTCAATATTATTGTAGGCAGAACTAATAAGGCGTTTCTAGTTCTTCCCTAATACATTGTAACCGCTAGGCTATTTAAGCTTAGTAATATTGTTACTTGAAGTTATTTTATAAAAGTGTTCAAACAAATGTTGCTTTCTGGTTGGTTAAACTGATGTTGGTTATATACCAGTCCCGGAGCGTGGGTCTCCTCCAGAACTGGAGGGGGAGTATATAGCAAGCCAGAGACCTACGAGTCGACCAATAAGAGCGTCCCGCGGTCGCGTACCGCTACGATATACAGAATAGTATATATCGCTATCTCTTTCCCGCATTGCAAGCGTGCCCGATGCGCGCGGCGTCGCCATTCACTTGTACGTGCACTTTTAAGTCAGTCGTATCACGAAAACCGTGCTACGGCTACGCACTGCAAGTAATAAAAAATTTAAACTTTTTTATGAAATGGTGAAGTTTAGAAAAGATTTTTTCCCGATCTGGGAAACAGTGACGGGGGAATCCAGGAGTCCATTGGAAACGGAACACATGTTCGACGTATCAGCCATGCCAGTCGAACTGAGGGATGACCCCAAGTTGCTGAAATACTGGAGGAGAAGGCACTCCCTGTTTCACAGGTTAGTTGTTATACTGTAACTATATATGTCGCCATTCACGTGCACTTTTAAGTCAGTCGTATCACGAAAAGCGCGCATAGCACTGCAAGTGAAAAAAAATTAAAACCTTTTTAAGCACAAAAATTTAAAAATGGTTAAATTTACAAAAGACTTTTTCCCGATCTGGGCAACAGTGACGGGGGAAACGAGGAGAAAAGTATCAGCCATGCCGGTCGAGCTGAGGGATGACCCCAAGAATACTGGGAGAAAAGGCACTCGCTGTTTCACAGGTTAGTTGTTATACTGTAACTATATATGTCGCCATTCACTTGTACGTGCACTTTTAAGTCAGTCGTATCACGAAAAGCGCGCATAGCACTGCAAGTGAAAAAAAATTAAAACCTTTTTAAGCACTAAAATTTAAAAATGGTTAAATTTACCAAAGACTTTTTCCCTATCTGGGAAACAGCGCCGGTGAATTCGACGAGTGTAATAAAAACGGACATGCCAGTCGAGCTGAGGGCTGACCCCAAGTTAAGCAAATATTGGAAGAAGAGACACTCGCTGTTTCACAGGTTAGTTGTTATACTGTAACTATATACTTTAGTTTAAGAGTTTTCGGGACAAAACATACCATACTAACTCTTTGCCTCCTAAATCTGTTACGAAACTTTTGTAAAACTTTAGTTAGTAACATTTTCATTTCAAACTTTTAATAGTGATATCCCAACTAGCAAAGTAATCCTATGAAGAAAGATTATAAGTCTATATCACTACTAATAACGTTCTTATAAGGCATTGCGGTAGACTATTTAACTTATAATATAACAAGCGACTTCGCACGGGTAGCAGTTCTCTATAGCCGATGACTTCTGGAGGATAGATGGGTTATAAAGTTTATGCAGATCATATAATAGGTACGGTTATTTTGTTTCATGTATTATAAGATTGCATTAAAGGTTTACACATTCCTACTTTATCGAAGTAATATCGTATTTTGTTAAATTTTCATAATCTAATTTTATTTTGTTCGAAGGTACATCTAAATAATTTTGTTGAAGTCCCATGACGGTTTTGATGGAAATTTTATCGTCGTGTTCTTAAATTGGTAGCATTGGTTGCGTCGGCCATAGACATTGCCTTTTTCTGTACATGTTGTTGGCAGCCTTACAAGACTGTCAAAAGTGACATATTTGTCATTTGTCATTGTGAAACTTTATAAAAGTATTAATTCTCGCGTTTTCGTAAAATTATTGGTGTGCGTTACGATTGCTCCGCCATGTTACCAAAACAGAAAAAACCTTCGCCAAAAAATTTGTCGAAATTTGTCAAAATCGAAGGGTACAAACCAAAAATTTGTCAAAGTAGAAATAAAGAAGTTATAAGGGTTTTAAGTTGGCCGCGCGAACGTGACGTGGAGGATTGCGCGGCCATGGATATCTCAGCAACTACTTGGGTTAGAGATATAATTATTTTTGTCAATTGAAGACTGAATTTGTCAAAAATTGTCGAAAAAAGAATTATAAGCTCTGGATGGAAGTTATGGCCGCGCAATCCGCCACTTGTTGTTTCTTTATTGTTAATTATTTCTTTAAACCTAAGACTTTATACATTAAAACTGTTACACGAAGAAAGGTCTTAATTTGTCAAAACTAACGAAAGCATTAAATACTACTAAAGTTTAGTTAAACAGACGAAATAAGTCCAAAACAAAGAGGACGTGGCCGCGCGATCGAAACGCTACTTTGTACGCTGATATCTCATTATCTATAATTGCTAGGATTTCGGTGTGAACATCCATTTATTCGGCATTTTAATCTCATTAGAATGACATATGGTTTTACCCTCAGAACAGTTTATAACGCGTGTAATCTTAAAAATTATGTTATCTCATACAATATTCGAGCAGGGTAACCATAATTTAGATTTGATTTGGGAATATCTCTAACTGGAGACTAGCAATTATATTGGACAACATTCTAGCTCAATCTGCAATACATTTTGCATCTGCATCTGCATTATTATTAAATAAAATCCTTGTACATTTCAATAATGGGCTTTGTCCAAAAATCTAGCCTTTTTTTAGTCAAGTGTGGTACATTATTAAATAAAAACTCGAAACTAAAATGAAAAAAACTAACAACTAACTATAAAAGGGCATCGAAAACGCACTGAACGCTGTCAGCTGGAAATATACCCAAGAGACTGGCGGCGTTGCCCCGTTGTATGGCAACACTTAGCCTCAGGCCAAGGTAAATGCCAGGCCCTTGGGTCACGGGAAGCGTCAACTAGGCGTTTCGAAATTTCCTTATACAGGCAATGAGCACTCGGATCCCACGGCTCCAGAGTTTCAACCCCATACGGCTCGAAAATATAGTTTCCACAAAGGTTTCTATATTTACGCCGCTTGACTCTGCAGCCGCAGCGGCAGCGCCTGCACTGCACGATAAGCTTGGAAGATGTGATGGTGCAAGAGTATCGCGCACGCAATTTTAAGGCTGATGACGTCATCAAGATTCCTTTGCTCATTCAACGATTTAAATTGTAAGTAAGTGACACTTTATTGAGAGTTGGTTTTATTAATGGCATTCACATGAAGCTAAGGGCTCGTTCAGACACGAAATTATTTATTTATTTTAATATTATTTATTCATCACAGCTTGCAAAATTAACAAAAATATAAAGATTAATTAAGTAATATTATATGCGCCAGTTAGAGGTATTCCCAAATCAAATCGAAATTATGGTTATCCTGCTCGAACGTTGTATGAGAAAACATAATTTTTAAGATTACACGCGTTGTAAACTGTTCTGAGGGTAAAACTATATGTCATTCTAATGAGGTTAAAATGCCGAATAAATGGATGTTTACACGGAAATCCTAGCAATTATAGATAATGAGATATCAGCGTACAAAGTAACGTTTCGATCGCGCGGCCACGTACTTTTTGTTTTGGATTTATTTCGTCTGTTTAACTAAACTTTAGTAGTATTTAATGCTTTCGTTAGTTTTGACAAATGAAGACCTTTCTTCTTGTAACAGTTTTAATGTATGAAGTCTTAGGTTTAAAGAAATAATCAACAATAAAGAAACAACAAGTGGCGGATTGCGCGGTCATAACTTCCATCCAGAGCTTATAATTCTTTTTTCGACAATTTTTGACAAATTCAGTCTTCAATTGACAAAAAGAATTAGATCTCTAACCCAAGTATAGTTGCTGAGATATCCATGGCCGCGCAATCCTCAACGTTACGTTCGCGCGGCCAACTTAAAACCCTTAAATTCGACAATTTTTTTGGCGAAGTTTTGTTCTGTTTTGATAACTTGGCGGAGCAATCGTAACGCACACAATTATTGTTGTCGTTATTGTTTACAATAATGCCGAGTGATGGTCAGAATAGTGATCAAGATATGTGGGAAAAGGGCAGTGAAGGTGCAGATGTTAACAGAATCGCGCGAGATTACGCTATGATGCGATTAGAATTTATGGATAGCACAGGATCTAGTAGGTTATATAGATCAGGATTTAAATGACTTAGCAAACGATTTCCATAACGCACTGCGAAAGTTTCTTTTATCGTTAAGTCCGTCGTTATGGAATACTGAATTGCAAGTTATGGCAACGTTTGAAAATAAATTAAAAGCAATCAAAACTCGCGTTCGAGCGAATTTATCACAAGCTGACTTGAAGCCTGCGATGACTGTATGTAGTGAACCAATGTTAGGTAAATTGCCTAAAATTAACATAAAAACTTTTGATGGTAAGTTTGGAAATTGGACATTGTTCATACAGTTGTTTGACTCTCTCATTCATAAGCGTACAAATATATCAAATGTTGAAAAGTTACATTATCTGTTGTCAAGTGTCCAAGGAACAGCATATGACTTGATAAAGAATTTCCCTCTCACAGATGACAGTTATGTTGACGCATATGATATGATATTTTGTTGAAGCTTTTTGTTTGTTGTTTTTTTTTATTATAATAATAAAAAATGCCAATTTTTAATATTTGATACGCAAACCCTGCGTAGGGAACATAGCTGTTTTTGACATGGAAAGAAAAATTCGAGTGCGAGCAGGGTTTGAACCTGCGACCTTCCGATTCAGTACACCGGATGTCTTAACCAACTAGACCATCGCACCCCGCTTATAGTTCTCGAAATTTTCGAGAACTATGAGCCAAGTTGCAATGATGTATTATGATACTAGCTTATGCCCGCGGCTTCGCCTGCGTAGAATTCGGGAATTGCCCACCGGATCTTACTTCTGGGATAATAAGTAATCTTTGTGCTATACCAGACTATAATCTATCTCTGTGCCAAGTTTCATCCAGATCTGTATAGCCGTGATTGAGTAACAAACATCTATCCATCCAAACTTTTGCATATGATAGTTTATGTAAGATATATGTATGTGTAATATTTGTTTTTCCTTTTAGAATAGAATATAAAAAATTTATTTCAGACTGGAGTCCATAGGGTTAGTAACAATTTTACTTAACTTCTAGTGTTAGTAAGTCACCTATGCAGCATCGGGGAATCCCATCAGTCTGCAAATACACTGAGAATACTGTTGGTGCTGCCGCGAACATGAGTCATAAGGGATGCACATCTATTTCTAATAATGGCGGCAAAATCATCAATATTATTATCTGCAAACATCCCCGATGCACTACAACACCACAGCAGCCGTAGCAGTACTCTCAGTGCATTATTATATTGAACGCGCAGGTCGCTGTATGTCCGCTAACTGAAGTTGACCCACAGGCTGCAGTGTAGGACTGACAGTAAGCTTTGAAAAGCGTTACTTTAACTGACCTCATACAACTTGCAAACCTGCGGGCCAGCATGTTACAACGGACAGCCAGCGACCTACGTTCCCTTTCAATGTCACAATTATCCTTAAGATCTTCAGTGACCCATTGGCCCAGATATTTAAACTTGTCCACCATTCGCAGTGGTTCTTCACAAAGTGCGACAGTTGGAATAGACGAATATGTCAAACTGCCTGTTTTTAAAACCATTAGTACCTAGTTAGTACGTAGTAGTAGTACGTATGTTAGTATTACCTTTTATAAAGTTGAATAGGTAATAAAGAGTAGTTAGTGTTTAATTTTATTTGAGTGATACGCTACGCACTTACTTATCAATTACATTACATAAATGTGAAACATTATAATAATATATTGGTATATTAATATCTTGGTTTGAGATTGGACCCTGGTGATGACAATTAAATGATTCATTAGGATATATGGACATAATACTTTTTCATAATATTTAATATCAACGTCTCGCACGAGTCAACGAGTCCACGAGTCAACGCGAAAATCAGGATTTCAAATATATTTACGAACACGTCATCCTCAGAAAAATACTACCTAATAGGTCAAAAAAAGCACGGTAAACACACGGCAAAAAAATCATTTTCTAATAACATTTATGTTCAAGTAGCCTTTTACTGCAAACCGTGTGAAATTATAGGTGACAGTGAAAAGTTACCTCCTTTTTAAAGAAGAAGAGTCTGCATAAAAATGACTTTTACCCCATGCGACTAAACAAGTCGAATCGACGAAGAATACAAAGAGACCCAGAAAGTATTCTAAATTGGAAGAAGACTTCGACGTATCGGACATGTAGCACGGAGTATATAGCAAGCCAGAGACCTACGAGTCGACCAATAAGAGCGTCCCGCGGTCGCGTACCGCTACGATATGCAGAATAGGATATATCGCTATCTCTTTCCCGCATTGCAAGCGTGCCCGATGCGCGCGGCGTCGCCATTCGCTTGTACGTGCACTTTTAAGTCAGTCGTATCACGAAAACCGTGCTACGGCTACGCACTGCAAGTAATAAAAAATTTAAACTTTTTTATACGTAAAAATTTTTTTTTTTTTTTTTGAAATGGTGAAGTTTAGAACAGATTTTTTTCCCGATCTGGGAAACAGTGACGGGGGAATCCAGGAGTCAATTGAAAACGGAACACATGTTCGACGTATCAGCCATGCCGGTCGAGCTGAGGGATGACCCCAAGTTGCTGAAATACTGGAGGAGAAGGCACTCGCTGTTTCACAGGTTAGTTGTTATACTGTAACTATATATGTCGTCATTCACTTGTACGTGCACTTTTAAGTCAGTCGTATCACGAAAAGCGCGCATAGCACTGCAAGTGAAAAAAAATTAAAACCTTTTTAAGCACAAAAATTTAAAAATGGTTAAATTTACAACAGACTTTTTCCCGATCTGGGCAACAGCGACGGTGAATTCGACGAGTGTAATAAAAACGGACATGCCAGTCGACCAATAAGAGCGTCCCGCGGTCGCGTACCGCTGCGATATACAGAATAGGATATATCGCTATCTCTTTCCCGCAACGCAAGCATGCCCGATGCGCGCGTCGTCGCCATTCGCTTGTACGTGCACTTTTAAGTCAGTCGAATCACGAAAACCGTGCTACGGCTACGTACTGCAAGTGATAAAAACTTTAAACTTTTTTATACGCGAAAATTTAAAAAAATATTTTAAAAATGGTTAAATATACAAAAGACTTTTTCCCGATCTGGGCAACAGTGACGGGGGAATCGAGGAGTAAAATGAAGACGGAACACATGTTCGACGTATCGGCCATGCCGGTCGAGCTGAGGGATGACCCCAAGTTGCTCAAATACTGGAAGAAAAGGCACTCCCTGTTTCACAGGTTAGTTGCTATACCGTAACTATATACTTTAGTTTAAGAGTTTTCGGGACAAAATATATCCAGTTACTACCATACTAACTCTGCCTTTTCCTAAATTTGTTACAGAACTTTTGTAAAACCTTAGTTAGTAACATTTATTTTCATTCCAAGCTTTTAATAGTGATATCTTTAGAAGTTTTGCTTATTGTAAGGGAATCAAATTCAAAGGTACCTTTGAATGATAGACATATTAGAGCCAGAGCTTTTCCGGTTCTACGTCACACGGGTCATCCATGTTACGGTATTTTCGGAGCACAAACCCTGGAAGGCTCTTCCCGATGTGGATGAATAGGGTATTATTGTATTCTTTCTATAACCTCTATTAACAAATAACCCAACAGATACGACGAGAGCATAAAGACGCCAGAGAACGTGGCAAGGGACATCGCCAACAAGTACGTGTACGACGTAGTGCTGGTGTATTTGTTCAAGTAGCCTTTTACTGTAAACTGTGTGAAATTATAGGTGAAAGTGAAAAGTTACCTCCTTTTTAAAGTCTGCATAAAAATGGGTAGATGTAAAAACGACTTTTACCCCATCTGGTCTACAGCGACTAAACAAGTAGGATCGACGAAGAATACAAAGAGACCCAGAAGGTATTCTAAGTTGGAAGACGACTTCGACGTATCGGATATGCCAGTCGAGCTGGTCTACAGCGACTGAAGTGGAATCGACAACGAAGGAAACACAGAGACCCAGAAGGTATTATAAAAAAGAAGAGTTGTAAGAGTGTGTGTGTGTTGCAAGAGTTGGATTAAGTTTTCCATACTTGTTAAGTTCCTCAATAGAGCCAAACAGATTTCTGTATCACATTTTCTGGGATCAGCCAGCATGTTTTTTCCTTCCCTCATTCCTATTTTAAATTAGTATGTAATAAGGTACTTTCACATTGTGGTATTATCATTACAATTATTTATAATTGTGTGATTAATTCAATTATCATTACAATTATTTGTTATCGTTATTTTTTTTATTTTTTCTAAATAATAACAATTAACTTTGTTATTCTTTCATTTCTCCCTCTTCATCTTCTTCCTCCGCTCCTCTTACATACAGTACATTGTTACATCTGATGAGGACTTCTCCGAGGTTACCTAAAAAATGAAATAAGAGCTGATGGTTAATATAATAACAAAGATTTATTGGATGGTTGTTATCAACACTAAAATATACTATAGCTGTCTGTCTGTTTGTCCAGGCACTATGTGCCTGAGGATTAATTCCAGTTCTCTATGCAGGCGAAGCCGCGGGTAATAGCCATGTGATACTCTTTATTAACTTTTTGTTGGCCGGAGCATAAACACACGTGCATTCCCTCGACTCCAAACCACAATTTCACCTACCATTTTGTCACATAAGTGCGTCGTTTGGCGTACAAGGCACGCGCTTGCTTGTCACGTATATGTGACAATTGCGTTCAAAAGGTTAATGCACAAAAGACAAAAAAAAGTTTACAATGGGTGCTCTTATTGCATTATTATTTCTTCTAAGGCAAACATAAATTAATTGAGCAACTCAAACTGGATTGAGGGTCAATTAGGAGTTCTTAAAACTAGCCTTTAGCCTTCAGCGAGCAATTTAAGATCACCATACAAGCTTTTACTTTATTATTTACTAAGCAAAAGTGGTAAGAATGGTAAGTCCTGCTTAAAAGGTACCACAAACGATCACCTACCACTGCCAGATTTATGGTTTTCAATCTCAATACAACCTCTTTGTACCTACAGCATTGTTTGGTGTGCGTACGATTGCTCCGCCAAGTTATCAAAACAGAAAAAAATTGACGATTTTTGTCAAATCGGAGGGTACAAACCAAAAATGATGAGGATTGCGCGGCAATGGAGATCTCAGCAACTACTTGGGTTATAGATCTAATTCTTTTTGTCAATAATTGTCAAATAGAAGTAGATTATGGTTACTTTGCTCGAACATTGTATGAGATAACATAATTTTTAAGATTACACGCATTGAAAACTGCTGAGGGAATGAGGATAATATGCCGAATAATTGGAAATCCTTAGATTTTGCATAATTCCGAAACATTTTTTGCCGACGTTTTTTTCTGTTGTGATAACATGGCGGAATAATCGTAACGCACCATTGTTTGTTACCATCACCATCACAAATAAACTGACCTGTACATGAGCCATCGACGATTTCTTCGGTATTAGCTAGTTGTAAGTTCATGTATCCGTCAGCAGACACAAGTAAACCTTTGTATTCATGGCCCCACTTTAGTTTAACTAGCACGGATTTGCCAGTTAGACTGTTGAGGAAGGGTTTAGGATTTATTGGCATAGCCGTCGACATTTTGGTAGAATTTTCTGCAAAAGAAAAGATATATATAGTTCGGCACTTAATGTGTCAATATAAGCCCAAATGTATTTTAATATAAGTATAATTTGTACCTTTTTACTTTAAAACTGAAAAATATAACCTATAGACGCCGCTTCTGCCAGCCGCCACAATACCACAGACAATACAGTGTATGAGTGTATGAGTTTATACCACAGATAACTATTTAAAATCAGAAACCAAAACCAGTGTTGCCACCTTGCAGAAAAAAAATTACTAGTTTAGGTCTGAAGACTCCTTACGTAATTATCAGGATATTTTTAACTATAAAAATCTCTAGATTCCACTAAATAAATCACAAGGTTTGTACAACAAATGATCATCATTCTCTTGCCCTTATCCCAATTCATTTGGGGTCGGCGCAGCATGTCTTCTTCTTCCATACTTCTCTATTACTCGTCATCTCGCCAGACACCTTTCTTGCCATATCATTCTTTACACAGTCCATCCATCGTTTCTTTGGTCTTCCTCTACTCATATACCCATCCACATTCATACTCAAAACTTTCCTCACAACATTTTCCTCATTCCTCCGCATCACATGCCCATACCACGACAACCGATTACCACACAACTTTTCAGTCACCGGCGTCACTTTCAAACTTCCTCTTATATACTCAGTTCTTATTTTGTCCATTCGCGTAACACCACACAACCCCCTTAGCATTCTCATCTCCACCACATGCAAATGCCTTTTATTCATCCCTTTTGTGACCCAACATTCAGATCCTTACAAGACGGCAGGTTTAACCATTGTTTTATAAATCTTCCCCTTAAGTTTAAGGGGAATGCGGGAGTCGCAGATTGTTCCCGTGACCTGCCGCCATTTCATCTATCCCGTGTTAATTCTGTGCTTTACACTACGATCTATTTCGCCATCGCTTTGCACGAGTGAACCGAGATACCGAAAGTCGGAGCAGACAGGCAGAAACGCGCCATTTAGCGTTATGGCTCCAGAACTGGAGAGCACGGCAATCGCAGAACATGTATTCCGTTTTAGTTCTGCTGATTTTCAAGCCACCATTCTCCAGCTTCTGTTGCCATTTCTCCAATCTGCTCTGGATCTCAGATCCATCATCACCGACAAGAACAATGTCGTCGGCAAACAGCATGCACCAGAGTGCCTCTTCCTGTATGTCCGACGTCAAAGCGTCCATAATCAACAGGAAGAGGTAAGGACTTAAAGCCGACCTTTGATGCAAGCCTACAGCCACATTGAACTCAGCGGTGTTGCCAGCAGCTGACTGGACGTAGGTACAACATTGACTGTACATAACACGAATTAATCCCAGGTATACCTTTCTCTATCAAGGCCACAACAACACATCCCGAGGTACCCTATCATACGATTTCTCCAGATCAATGAACACCATGTGCAAGTTTTTGTGTGCACGTCTATACTTCTCGCACAATTGGCGGAGTGCAAAAGTGGCGTCCATTGTTCCTCGACCTGGCATAAACCCAAACTGATTTTGGGTAATCTCACTCTCCTCTCGCAATCTTTTCTCTATCACTTTCTCCCATACTTTCATACTATGTGACATGAGCTTTATCCCCCGATAGTTGTTGCAGTCCTGCACATCACCTTTATTCTTGAAGATGGGCACTAGCGAACTGTTGCACCATTCTTGTGGGACCGCTCCTTCATACAACAACTTATTGAAGAATAAAGTCAGCCACATACATCCGTCTTCTTTTAAGCACTTCCATACTTTTACTGGTATTTCATCAGGGCCAATGGCCTTTCCATTTTTCATACTTTGAACTGCCTTCCTCACTTCATCCATGCTAATTTGCTTCACCAAACCCATATTTACTTGAGCTTTTCAAAATAACCCTTCCATCTCCTTTTTATTTCATCATCTTTAGATAAAACCTTACCAGCGCCGTCTTTCATACACTTTATATGATTCATATCTCTCGTCCTCCTTTCTCTCGCTTTTGTAATACAACAAATGATGTAATTGCGAAAATAATTTAAAAAAAATACATGATCATACTAATTTGAAAAAACTAAAAAAGTCAACATCTTAGGCTTCTACTGGTATTTCTTCAACATATTGATTTGGAGTCGTAAAACTTGAACATTTAGAAGGCTGAGATGGATCATTAGTTTCGTCACACTTTTTTGATTAAGAGTATTTAGAATTGCTTTCGATAGCAGAAATTACATTAGCCGGGAGCTCGTAACTGTAACAGTTCTTCTTCATTATCTTTAACTGATTTCTTATAAAAAGAATGATAATGAGAGTGTTTACAGCCATTTTATTTCTTAATTTGTTTTTTTTTACGATTTTCATAGCACCAAGGAACTTTATACTAACTGGAATGATTACGAACAAAATTTTGATATCAAAAAACCGTTTGAAAATGAACTTTATCTCAAAGGGATAGGGTTCGTATTACTTTAACTAATTCAAAGGGGGAAGACAACTTCAGAGCGAGAAAGCGATCCAGAGTGGATTGTGTCCTTGTCTAACAATTGCCAGTAAACAAATTTTTTTTTTTTTTTTAATGTTAATCGGAAATCACGTTGATAGCTAAACTAGCACATAAATCGTAACGGGATTAATTTAATATTCAAATACTAAATATTAATAATAATTTCTGGCGAAATAAAGTAAGCTTAATATAAATTAAATTATTTATGAATTAAGTTATTTCTGAATGGCAACATAGATGACACTCATATAAACAAACAATATGGCCGATTTAATTTCGCGCTGAAGTCATATTTTTGCGTTATCAAGTTCTTTTTACATTACATAAGTGAAATCTTCCTCTTTAAATATGGTGAAATCGAGTTGTGTGAATGGGTTAAATATTAATATTAATTTAATATTACCTTTAAACTTTGTTTACAAATTACGACTAGGGTGACAATGTTCTAGATATATAAACGGGGATCAAGAAAATATTGTAAAGAATACGCCTTTTCTATTATCCATATCGGTATTTATAGTCTTGTGCAAATGCGTACAAAATACATCATTTTTAATGCAGTAGCTAAACTTAATCAATTACTCCATTTTAATAATAACAAAAATACAATAAATAAATAATAAATAACTTCTTGAAAATAAACGAATTCTATTTTTACTTTTTTAAATACTGTTTATTGTTTGTGTATTAATAATATTGTTTTGTTTCCATGCAGACTCCCTAACAATGAGAATCTTCAGCAACGGGCTTGAAGTTGTCCAATTAAAGAAGAAGTATTCAACCTATTGCATAGTTTGCAACCGTCTTCCATCATCAGCATCTTCGCACTTAAATTTAAGATTACTGACTCGTACTAAAACCAACAATAATATAAAACTATACGTTTAATAATGTACAGTGTGATTAATAAATTTATCAACTACATAATAAATTGTTTGAAAATGCTACATGCTCATGCTTCATCTATGTGAATGTTGCAGCCCTGTACGCTTTAAAATTTCTTTACAAATGAAGGATGTAATACAACATGTAGACCACCGTGAACAAAGATAAGTGTCACGTATTCTTCACTTCATAGACCTATCCCATTACAGAGTTTTACAGTATGCGTAGGCTTTGGCTTCGCCCTGTTTTTGATTAAACTGCTACTCATGCAAAGCGGGGGTGCTAGTAAGTTATAAAAGAATAACTGTCCCAAATGTAAGTACAAATATTGGATACCCTATTAGAAAGGGATGACATTCACTCTCGAAGTTTTCTTGCTCGGTACGGCTTTCCTTACTTGCATAGCACTAAATGCCCACATCAGCATTTGAGTGAGGAAGTGGCACTGCGGATAAAGCCAGCTCAGGTAATTCCCGAAAGGTACTTATTCCAGCAGCATTCGTGTATTTTGTAACTTCAGTCCAAAAACTAATACAAACTTGACATTTGTGATAGGTTCTCATCATTAGTAGTGAAATTCCCAATGCAGGTTAGCATAACCAAATAAAGACGCCTCATTAGGTATATTTTTGTTGTATGAAAAAAGGATAAGTAGTGCTCTTTTGACAAACTGGGGAATTAACCAATAGGTTAAGAGAGTGTTGCCATTTTATTAAATTCTTCGAAATTTGATCAATAACAAAAGTCACAAAATAATTTTTTAGTGTTTTTTTTTTAGAATATCACTATCTAACTCCAAATAGGTACTCACTAAATCTCGTGATAAAATCACTAAGGTAGCAAACCAAAAATATAGACCTTTTAGAAAAAAATGTCACTCCCTCCTTGTCTAAGATTATAGATTATCATTTTCTGCAGTGCTAAACTTAGAAATACCTGAAACCAGATTTTACATTTAAAATCCATATTGCAGTTATCCCTGAAGTTTCTGCAAGTTTTGAGATTTTATTTCTTGACGAATGATAAAAACAATACGCAAAACACGTCACCAACCACAAACTAAACGTCTTTACGTTTTCCCTTCCCTTCTATCAATGTCATTTTCTCACAAACAAACGTGAAACGTCAACTTGATAAACTTGTCGTGTCGTCACTGTTTGCGACCGCAGTTTTCTTATAAAACGGCTAATTATTACAGTTTTCATTTTATATTGTGCAGTACAATATAGACAATTATTATTAATAAGAAAAGTTGATCCCGACATCTTTGTACTATGTCGACTTTCTCGGGTTTTAGTGAAGAGGAACTGAAACGAATAAAATCCGGTGAAACGGGCTCACACAGCGGTAAATACATACATCCTATTCCTATCCGTAACTAATTTTAGCGAATACTTTATACCACAGGTTTATACTATGACTACGAATGCAGATAAAGGCTACAGACAAAGTTTGACTGTTAATTGATTACTCAAAAATATTGAGTACACTGCTATACAAATAGATTCACAAAGAAAAAGCACTAAGAGGCATGGAATAACTCAATATTATCTAGACTCAATGTGATAACTGTTAAAAAAATGTATTGATAACACAAACCCAGTTAATAGGGTAGGTATTGTTTCTATTATTATTGTTTTACTGTACTGGTTTTCTAATTAAGGTGATCTGGTCTCACATTATGATGCAATTAATTAATCTCGCAAGTTTAGAATCAAACTCAGAAAATTATTGCAGAAGTTGAAGAATTTTTACAAAAATACAAAAAGCATTAACTTTGTCTCTTCAACCAATAGTATTCTTTGTATTTAAATTAAATGTGCATGTGAATCAAGCATATGATGAGTAATCATCTAATGATCAAGGTTGTTCACTGATTTTATGTTTATTCAGTAGTGGTTATTACATGAAATGGTTAGCTTAAAGCATATTTTTAGTAAAAAAAAAAGTAATAAACTTTAAGCTGGAGAAAAAAAAATTAATTTAAAAAACCCCGAAATCAAAAAGCAAGCACATTTGGGAGCAGGCGGGACCCATTTGAATATGGAATGGGACCTGCCTGATTCTGACTGTTTTACTGCAGTTGGGTTTTTTTTATTAGTTTTTTTTTTCCCAGCTTTTTAGTTCAATAATGTGAAAGATTTTTATGATTTGTCATTTCAGAGATTACCTAGCTTCAGAAAAAAGCTACACTATGTTATAAAATGCTGCTGTTTGAGTATCTGAGTTTAAATGTTTGTAAACGCACCTGGAGCAAGGGAGAAATTCCTAGAGTGGGGCTGCTTTTTTTTTTTTAAAAAGTGGCCCCCTTTATATGTCAATTGTTGAAATGTTATTTTCTTAAGCTTAATTTCGTCTATGCTCTGTAAGGGCAGGTTTTCTGAGAAACTAGTTAATCTCAGCTTACGTACCTATTTATTGATATGATATTTGCATAAGCCGAGTATTATCATTGCTCTATGAGAGCAGGCAGAGGATGGGTAGCAACTAACCTTTTATGTATTCAACTGTCTTATATTTTAAGCAAATACCTATATACAAAAAAACAATGTCAAATAACATTCAGCATCTTATGAAGTACATCTACGTATCTACTGATAGCATACAAAGGCTTTTTTTGTCTTACATCTATTTATAAATCTTGTAACATCTTATTTTGTATTTCTTGTCTTTATTTCGATGACACGGTGCATCACACCTTTGAACTATTTCATAACTAGCTGTCCTCGCGAACTGTCAATGAATGTACAAAGACCGTCCTACCGACCTACCCAGAATTATTAAAATGCACACCACCTTGAGCTCATGCCAGCCTTGTACTTTTTTAGGAATATGTGTCATAAATTATATGCCTCACTGGCTACAAACGGGAACTTTTTCCCCTAGCTACCTACCCTACCCTACCTATCTATCCTGCCTACCCTACCTATCTACCCTGCCTACCCTACCCTACCTACCCTACCCTACCCTACCTACCCACCCTACCTACCCACTCTAAGCTACCTACCCTACCCTACCTGTCTACCCTGCCTACTCTACCTATTTTTTTCGTTTTCGAGGGGAACCTACCTACCCTAACTACCTACCCTGCCCTACCTATCTACCCTACCCTAACTACCTACCTACCTACCATACCCTACCGGGATGTAGATAGGTAGAGTTACCCACCCTACCTACCCATCTACCTACCCACCCTAACGTACCTACCTACCCTACCTATCTACCTACTGAATTTATCTCAAAATTACCAGGCTGGCATAAATACAAGACGGTATTTTAACATTTCTGAATCTTTATAATATTTTTCTGTAAAAAGTACCAGGCCGTCATGAATTCAAGTTGGTATTTTAACAGTTCTGGATCTTAATCATAATTTTTCAAATATTCTAGGTTTTAATTTTTTTTTGCACCGAACCCTAATTATTCTTATTCTAAAATAAAAGTAGCAGTTAGACCTATATATATATATAACATCAGCTATCTGCCAGGAAAAGTCCCGTCAAAATCGGTCCAGCCGTTTCGGAGATTAACAAACACAACACACACAACTAACTAATATTTCTTTATTCAAGTCTAAAAAAATATAATTCTTTTATTGCAGCGCCTCAAATAAATACAACTAATGTGAAGAAACTCGACAAACATGGCCTCAGACTGAAGAGACCCACCTCTCAGTACAAATCACCAATATTACAGAAACTCAATTCAGATGATGCTATAGACAACATTGAGTTCGACAAATGTAAACTTAGCTTAAGATCGCCTACAACAGCTAACCGAGACATGACTGTTGAAAACAACAAAGAAAATGTGGATAAAAACGACAATATAAACATAGAAGTTAGTAAAGAAAACATTATAGAAACAAATATTAAAAGCAGCGACATGGAAACAGAAAATACATACAAAAGCTTTAAAGAATCCGATTCGCCAGTTCTCGATAGACAGAACAGTATAAAAGAAGCGCCAGACATAGTAAGGGGTGTCGATAATTATTCAGAAGACGAACTGGAGAATCATAGGGCGAAGTTGCAAGAGTTGCAGCTGAGGCAGAAACTGATGGAAGAACAGAATAAGAAGAGGAAGGAGATGCTAGCGAAAGCTCTGGCTGATAGGTATGAAATCACTCAATTATCAATTTAGCACATCGCAGTACACTGCTGACTATGGGTCCTCTCGGAACAACCTTCTCCCTGCCGTGCTGTCCATGTCCAGCACCTTTAAAGGTCGTTGCTATATCTATCTAGGGCATCACTCTCACATTCACTCTCCTTAACTACAATTGCCGGAACGCGGTCTCCATACCGGAACTCGTTTGTCATTAGTTAGTTTAAAATTATAATTAAACTAGTCTACCCGCCCTACTTCGAATGGCGCCACGTATCGGGTCAAAAACTATCCTATTTTTGAAGCCAAAACTAACCATACACATTTAAAAAATTTCATTGACATCGGTTGGGTGGTTTCGGAGATTAGCGTGTACGAACATAGACACGTGATTTTTATGTAATTAAGGTGATAGAGGCAGAGCGCTGGCCCAACTTGTTGGAAGCTAACCCTCATTTTAGTGACCGTCAAAATGAAGGGACGAAGTCTCCAATGTCTGTTAATCTACACGGGCTTACCCAGCATTTTTTAAGGGGTGAAGCGAAGTAAATAAAATAAGTAGTAGGAAATTAAAAATGCTTTTTATTTGCTGACTTATTACGTTTTATTGACTGCACTACATCTTATTTCAATAATAACCTGCGAGGGTTCTGGCTAAATCTAGCTAAAATTACGTTTTCAAATGTATGTTGTGCTCCAGAACCCTCTTTCTTTGCACACTCAACATTCAGAGGCCGTCAAGACGGTTTTCCGTCATCGTTGACCTAAACCAAGAAAAATGTTAAAGTACCCAAATGAATATTTAATTTTGGCATTATATTAATTTCGCCTAAAAATTCTTAGCTTCGGGTCAGAGAGCTGGGTGGGGCAAGTGCACCACCTTGCCCCACCGTGGGTACGCCCATGTTAATCTACTAGTCATAGTCATTTATTCATTAACATTAATTTGTATCTGAATTTTTATACTATTTCTTTACTATTTTTTTTTTTTTTTTTTTTTTATATTTCCTGCCTTTGCTATAATTTTAGCTACCTCATCCATCATATGCATAATATTTTAACCATATGCTTGGTCCCTCCATCTTGATATGATGGAGGGACCAACCGGACCTTAGTGTTATAATACCTTCATTCTACCCTGTTATTATTGATTTTGGCTGCCCGAAATATAAATCGTTTTAAAGATATCGATTATATAAGTTGATCCCTCCAAATTGACGATTCAATTGTTTAGTGCAACAGATAAATGGACAGTTTATTTTCGATCTTCGAAGGATAAATATGTAATACCTATTTACTACCTTCAAATCATGCAAAATTTCTTACGTTAAAGTGTATTTTACGAGACAAAAAAAAAAGAAATATGTAGGTAGGTACAACACAACGTACAAATTTTAATCGTAGTAGCATTAACGAAGGTGTTTTTTTTAAATAAGAATAGCACAAAAATATGTAGCTTATATAAACTTTGAAATATTATTAATTGGTATTATTTATTGGTTTATTTTATTTAATTTTCGTAATACTCAATGTAGGTAAACACAAAGAAAAATATTGAAGGTAGTTCTAAAACATAATCGACGGATTGTGTGACCTATACGAAATTCCTAATTAGTTAAAATTGGGAGTTAAATATTACAGAATACTTCATACTTCAATTGTACATCATACTAGCGGCCGCCCGCGATTTCGTTCGCGTGAAATTGGTTTGAATAAGATTTTGTTACGTACCGATTATGCGGGTGGCTTGTCAATATAATTCAATTAAATTTAAAAAACCCCCATCGCTACAAAAGAAAAGCGAACAAACATTTGAAAAGTCAATAAAATGGCTGAGCCGGTTTTGATGAAACATGTCTAATTGTAATAAACACATCATGCACTTTCATTAGATACCCCATTAATATTTACAAATATATCTAATATTTGAAAATATTCGATTTTTCAAACCCAATTTCATCCCCCATATCTAGTAAATGGCTGCACCGATTTTGACAAAACGTATCTGAGAATCATCGCCAAGAAACTAGCTTTCAAATAAAAAAAAACTGCATCCAAATCGGTACACTCGTTTAAGAGCTACGGTGCCAGAGACAGACACACAAACTCACATTGCGGTGAAACTTATAATACCCCTCTTCAGCTTCTAAACATAGTTTATTAAACACAGTAATGTTCCAACAACCAAAGTTACCCTAACTAGCTTAATTAGAAATAACAAAGAACTTAACTACTTAAACCTAAATACAATTAAGAGGGCGCCAGGAAGATTTTTGGTAGCCGTTACGCACATGGAACCTTCCAGTCCAATGAAGAACGGCCGGCTGGCGTAGGTTCTCACCAGTAATGTGGTGGCAAAGTTGTTCGATTTGGGGGACAAAAAGTGAATCGAATTTTCTAGTGACCGCACATGCAGCTGTAATATATATTATAGCTGCGTGCAGTCACTCGAAAATTTACATAGAAAATATGTCGTAATATGCTTTGCTATGATTCATATTAATATATATTATAGCTACGTCTGTGGTTTTAACAATGGGTGTAAAATTACATACCATACGGCAGATGCACTTTGGAATTTTTCCACAAATCCTCAACACGACGGCATGACGGGTAGGCTGTAACAAGTAATTAATCACAATTTAAGTAAAGGTAATAATTAACCCAAAAGGTTGATTTTAATTGTAAAGTAGTTGCTTAGTCAGTAAGCAACTATTAATGGTGGAATTAAAGAATAACTCACCTCTTTATTGTTGTTAATTCACAAAAAAAAAAAAAATCTTGGTATCAACCAATTTATAATTTGAGATGGCGGTATACGGACAACGATCGCTCACAGAGCGACACACGTCTGTCCCTGATTACTGTTTGTGCTGCTGTGTCCTTCAAGCTCCCTGTCGTCTTTATAAGTACACTGGTCATCAAAAAAAACGGCCCACCCGCGTTTTTACCGCAAATCACGTTTTTCTTAAGCAAAACCAAACAAAATGTTTTAGTACTGAAATGTTTTATTTAACTGGTAATCAAAATGATTTTTTGAAGATATTTGATTTGATTTGTTGATTATTTTTAAATACGCTCTAGTTTTTTTAGTTTTAAATCTTATGTACACTATTGTTGCAATTTTATATTGCGTATACCCTCGTCTTGCTCGAATGATGACCTGCATTCGCAGTTTTAATGACCTTATCAAGATTTTGATGGTCTCTTGAAGAATTCGGTCCCGTTCTTCCCTAATGGCGGTTTCCAGGTCCCCTAAAGTTGTGGGGACTGAATTATGGGCTCTTATCTTTTGTTATAGGGTGTCCCACATGTGCTCTATAGGGTTGAGATCAGTGCTTCTTGCTGGCCACGACATAACCCGAATGCCGACCTCTTCAAGGTAATCGGTGGCGATGCGCGCTACGTGTGGTCGTGCATTCATCATCATTATTTCAGCCGAAAGACGTCCACTGCTGGACATAGGCCTCCCCCAAGTGTCGCCACATTGACCGGTCCCGTGCGATCCCTGCAACCTTTACCAGGTCATCGGTCCACCTAGTGGGAGGCCTTCCAACGCAACGTCTTCCAGTTCGCGGTCGCCACGCCAGAACTTTCCGGCCCCATCGGCCATCCGTTCTGCGAGCAATGTGCCCTGCCCACTGCATTATCAAGCATTAATTCAAAGTTCTCTCCAACAAAGCCCCAACAGACTTAGAAGACCATGGGGCAACCCACATGGTCTTCTAAGATCTTTGTGTACCATGCTGCAGTTAAAGCACCTCTTCGTATAAAAACCAGCTCCGTGAGTCCAGTCAAAGATATCCCAACCCAAAAAATTACAGAGCCCTCACCATAACTTCTCTTATGTAACACATTCAACTCTCATCACTAAACAGAACTGACTCCCATTGGCTTATAGTCCAGTTTAAATGATTACGAGCAAATTTAAGTCTGGCTTGTCGATGAGCTATGGTCAATTGTGGTCCTGTTGCTGGCTCGTGTGGTCTTAAATTCTGCTCACGAAGTCTCCATCTTACATTACAGTCACTTATAGCCACACCCCGTTCTTCACGTAACCGTCGCTGGAGATCATCCCTTTGAGTTGTCAGCCGAGTGTAGTACGTGAGCTAGTAATTCGACAGTACGTTGGTGCAGTATTACAGTAGTTTGGCACTACCCAAGTGCGACGAACGATTATGCGATACTGCCGTCTGTAGATATTAAATGAAAAATAAGAAATCATTAACTTCATCTACATACATAAAAATGAATCGCCGAAATGTATACTTGTAGTAGTTGTAGCTGGAAGCTACAAACCCAATGGTGTAGCGGGAATTTTGGTGGTGTTTTTTTAGCTTCAGACAACCAGGTACTACGGCTCTGTTTTTTTGTGTAAAATCCTGAACTTCTCACATACCTGAACCCCAACTCCCCGTCCTCCCCTCCCCCTCCCACCGGGAACATTACCAAGAGTTTGTAACTATCTAAGCCATCAAGGCCATCATATACAGGGTGTAAGCGACAGCCCTCCTCAAACTGACAAGGTGCATTCAGCTCCTGATTTTGAATGTAAAATTACTGCCCAGCTACAGAGTTCATCGAAATTGTCGTCGTTTGCCACGGTAACAATACATTGCGTATGAGGAATAAAAAAAAATCTAATTTATTGAATTCCCATAACATTCCTGAAATAATTTCTTGTACCGGTTATCTTAGTATGATATACTGAATCCACCCCATCAGTTTGTGGAGGGCTGTCCCTTACAACCTGTATACATATGATTATGAATACAAATGTGTCTTCATGTCGTAGTTCGTGAAACACTGAAGATCGACATCATGCTATGATGTCGACCTTCAGTGTGTCGAACAAGCGTGCATTGGAACTATGGTGAGTCGCAGTAGTTTTGTCGCATAAGCGTTAATCGCACATCCATTTGTCGAGCTCACGTAGTACACTCTTGTCAGCCTATATCTTATATTATCTTTCTCGATACTGCCCAGTCTCTAGAAACCTTTACTAAACTCGCCACACTGCAGAACGGCTCAGATTTAACCTCCTGGCCACGACACGTTAATTTAAGCCTTGTTGGAGCAAAGCCACCATTTGAGCCGCCTCAGCTTCAGTAGTGTCCATTATTTTTAAACAAAGTAATCAAAACTACAGCGTAGGTAAATAATCGTAACGTTATTAACAACAAATCGTTACAAAAGTCTGTTTCGGACTGTAAGAACGATTGCAATTTATTCCGACGTAAAACCATCAAAACAGCACTCAACTATAAAAAATAATGTATCTCTGTATAAAAAGCCGTTAGGTCCTTTCAAGTGCAATAAGATTTCCGACAAACAAGATGTCAGACATCATACCGACCCTCGAAATAAAAAAAAAAAGTGTGAAACGGCTTGTCTGTGAAACAATCGAGAAATATTCAACAAAAACAAGGTGGGTCGATTTTTTTGATGAACAGTGTATTTGTTGATGATTGATTTTTTAGTTTATACTTACAAAAAGACAACTCAGTCGGCTATGGGGTTCGAACGCGCGACACATAACACCGCAGTCCGCAACCAGCATTCATGGCTACTTATGATGATAATTTAAAGTATGAAATAATTTTGGTTCCCGTCATACCTAGCGGAATGACGTCATTACAATTTGATGTTTAGTTTTTGAGATATGGGACTTTTGGTCAAACTGCAGTAGTAACTTTGTTTTTCATTAACATACTATGAAAAACAAATTTAGTTTTGCTGTTGAATGTAATACAATACAACATAATTATGAATGAGCCTTCAAAATATCTTTATTATATTGTTTGGTGTTACGGAACCCTGTGTCCGTGTAAGTACGGACACTTAGCCGGTTTTTTACTTACTTCTTAATCAAACCTGAAGAAACCCAAAAGGCATTATTGTATTACAAAGAAGATTTATCTTCAGACATCGACATCCATTTGAACCATTTTGGAGTTTGGAGGGACAGACAGACAGCGGGAAGCGCCTTTGTTTTATACTGTGTAGTGAAGCGCAACCATAATGAAAAATAGAGAGGGGTATGATGGATTAATTAATGATATCTCTCTATTTTTCATCATAGTTGCGCTTTGAGGAATAAACATATAATATTTTTAATTTGAATTTGTGAGCGCAACTAATGGTTGCGGTACGTGGGATAATTTAGTTGCGCTTAAAAATGGTTGCGCTCTGAGGAATACCCCCTTAATTAGTTCTAAATACAAAAGCTGGCTGAAAGGCTTACGCTTTTACCAAGGTTAGAACTCGTTTTGTAATGAAACGGACTGTGGCGTGGCACAAAACACACATTTTGGTATTGCCAAAGAAGTGTGTCAGTACATTCATTTCGGGCCTCCCATTGATGAATTGCATTGTCTTTTTACCCATAAAAGTATCATGTTGGCAATAAAATAACAATGAATTGAATAATACTTTTTTAAAGCTAAACTCAAGCAGTACGTCACTAACAACATAAAACTATTAAGTTAACCATATAAGGTAGTCTTTCACACAATAATAATTATGTCGAACCTACCTACATTTAAAAAAAGACGAAACTGAAATAATTATGTCATACCTACCTACATTTAAAAAAAAACGAAACTGTTAACTACTGGACTACCTTAGTTATGTATTTATTCGATAAGTGAACAATGTACCTATGTTCTTTTAGAATAAATAAAGAATCTTTAAACCCAATAAAGTAATAGGTAATGTGTGGAAATGAAACAGCGGAGCTAGAGTTTAATTTAAAGTAAATAATATATTGAAAACTAAGAAAAAAGCAAGTGAAGGTCGCGAGAACACAGAACTTCTGCTTCTTAGCGTGTCGATGGCAATCTAAATTGTGTCAGCCCAAAACTGAGCCACTAGTTTGGCGCTTTCGGTAGCGTCCATCAGCTCCTGAAGTGAACAAACAGCAGGACATTAAGTGCCCCATCGTTTGTAGAACAGCACCACATTTACAGAATCTCCACCTGAGCAGGTTTTCCTTGCTGCGACCAACCTGGGTCCGGAGTCTATTTAAAGACTTCCAGGTCAGCCATTGCAACTCATCAACACACAACTAACTGGAACGAAACAAAACAACGTCTACGCTAGTCAGTCCTAGTAAACTAGATGGCGCTACTTGTTCATTTATTTACTACATAATGGCATATGAACTAGGTCAACAGTAACTGTTTAATCACATGTTTCTAATTTTAATTGCCACACTCGAGATGTCGATTATTTTGTATCGTCAGCATTTTGTTGCAGTTGGCTGACAAATTATACTTCGATATGGTATATTATGCCTATAATAAAACCTAAACTTTTCAATATCTACTAAAATACTTGTCAACAGCCTACATTATTTTTATTATCTTGTCGTCGAAATCGATCATCATTCTCTTGCCCTTATCCCAATTCATTTGGGGTCGGCGCAGCATGTCTTCTCCTTCCATACTTCTCTATTACTCGTCATCTCATCAGACACCTGCTTTCTTGCCATATCATCCTTTACACAGTCCATCCATTGTTTCTTTGGTCTTCCTGTACTCTTATACCCATCCACATTCATACTCAAAACTTAACCTCTTAATAAGACTCGTTTTGTTAGTCTTCCTCTTCTTACTTTACAAATATTACCCTCTACATAAAGGCATAATCAGCCTTTAACATTCCTACTTCTGGGACTCGGGGAGCCTTCTCTCTGAGAGATTTCTTGCGCATCTTATTCCCTTTCTGTCACTTAATTTTGCAACTCACTAACTTAACTCGCTATCTCGGTTTTCCTACTCCCGTCCTTCTGATGCACCTTGCAGGTCGCATCTTAAGAACCTCCTTAAATCCCCTCCATACTCTACCGACTTCTACTCCTATTCCTTCACTGTACACGCCGTGCGGCTGGGGAATTCACTTCCGCCTGACGTTAGGGACTGCCGAACTGTTGCAGTTTTCAAAAGAAGAGTGAAAGAACATTATCTTTCCATTTCGTCAGAGTTGCATAAGTATTTATTATTAGTTATTTTATTGTATTTACAGTATTGTTATGTTTTGTCTTTGTATTTATAAGTATGCTAGTATATTCTTATATTATTATGTTTAAATAGTTCTACTTTACGTTTTATGTATTCCATTTTCTCTTCTTCTTTTACACACTATGTCTACATCTGTTTTTTAGTATCTTCTTTCGCAGGTATGCTGGAAGAGATTTCTTTAGAAATAAGCATCACCTTTGTACTATTTTCTGTTCCTTTCTTCTTTCCTGTTTTTCGTGTGTACATAAATTGTTAAATAAATAAATAATAAATAAATAAATAATAAATAAATAAATAAAGGGAAAGGTCCAAGAGCACGTTAAAGTGCTTCCGATGCGAATGAATGTGGATGCTTGCGATCACACTTTCGCTCCTTCAAATGACAGAATGAGATAGAGATACTCGAAAACGGTGATGCGTGCGTGCAAATATGGTAGCCTTGCCGAGGTACTAATTGATATTTAGGTGACCCATTCTTTCATACAGGCTATGCCACGATTGTATCGGTTAGATACAATGGCGGCTCAGCTTCGCAGATCGAGATATAAATATATCCTTGACCTTTACCTATTTTTTCATGCGCTCTAACGGAATGCAACAAAGATGTGATAAATTCACGCAAAATCGTTATTTTATAGAATACACTGACCATTTCAGGCATCTATATCTCGTGTTATCAATGCCCGCTATCTACACAAGTGGCTTTATCTGTTCCTATGATTCAGTATTCTGTATTCCGTTCAAATGTCCTGTAGTGATATTCATTTGTGGTTTACAAATAAATTTATTTATAAAAATGGTTAATATGAGTAAGTTTTATAATCTCGTCTCTAAGGCTATATGGTTAGTGGTTTGTGTTTGATTTTAAGTGCTGTTTAAGTTAAGAATTGTTTTATAGGTAGGTAACATTGTGTGTAAAAGTTAGTGAGTTTGTCACAGCATCTTCATCTCAGGTCGTTTATATATTTCCAAGTCAAATGTTTTCTGACTATTCTAAATTTGATCAAAAACGATGTCCTACTTTTTTAGCAGTTAATTTCTTACTACCCCAGTTAGAAGATCGAATGAATCTGTTTTCAAATCGAAGTTGCAAAACAGCATCATCCCTGGCGTATCCGCCATTTGTTACTGTTTTCGTACCAATATAAAAATCAAATACCCTGCATCCTTTAAATTTGTTTCGTTAGCCTATATTGTGGAGGAGCTCGTGCTTGCCTAGGTTGGTCTGTGTATGGGTGACCACCCATTACATACCGAGTTTCCTCCGTGCCTCGGAAAGCTCGTTAAACCGTTAGTCCCGGGTGTCATTTGTAGATCTTTGACAGTCGTTAGGTAGGCAGTAGCCCGAAAAGTCTGAAAACCAGTCTTGCCAAGGGGTATCGTATTACCCAGTAGTAACTGGGTTGTGGGGGTCAGATAGGCAGTCGCTCCATGTAAAATACTGGTATTCTGCTGCATCCGGTTAGACTGGAAGCCGACCCCAATATAGTTGGGAAAAGGCTAGGCAGATAATGATGTTAGCCTATATTGTATCCCACTGCTGGGCAAGAACGTCTCCTTTTTCTTTTTTTTCCTTCAACTTCTCTGCCTTATCTAATATCTGGCTGAGTTTGCTCCACAAACATGATCAGATCATCACACTACCTTCGCCACGGTACTTTGCAAATTACCAAATGTTGGTTGTTAACTGTTACAGGACCAAACAAACAACTGAAGAGGTGATGAGACTAGAGAAAATCAAGAAGGAGCTTCAAGTATTGGACAGTCAGTTCTCACAAGATGTTTCTGTATTGAGACAGAAGATCGACCAGGCTTGCTTGAGCTATGCTGATGCTGAGTAAGTTCATTTGAATATTATGTAGTACTATCGCTTTATCGGTGGTATGACCACAAGGTCAGATGTAATGGGACTGGGGTTTTTTTTAACATTTATCCTTCGATTAACACTTTTGACGTTGTTTGAAAATACAAAATCACGGACGAAGTTAGCCTGTATTTCTAACAGAAGAAAATCATTTCCTTAAAATGTTGTTGAACTCATAGAAATATTTACTTTCGTGTATTTATAAGAATAGCTTAAGTATACAGTAGCCAAAATTACCGGTGGGTTCAACATACTCCCGAGTTTAGCATCATAGCTTTTAAGCTATTCGCTCCGCATCGCCAGTCGTAACGCCAGAACAGACAAATAGATAGTAAAACATACAACCTTATACAAATAACCCATTGATTGTTTCCGTTGGTGGTTGTGTAAGGTTGTTGGTTGACGAACGCAGGTTGACGATCGGCTTACTAACGTATTATTATACTTTAGTACGTCGATCGTACTAACGACGATCCGCCGGACGCATCTTCCGTCATAATTATGTGCGATCAGCGGCGGCAGCATTCCCCTTCGGGGAGACAAAGGCATTCTTCTTCTTTATCGTGTGGTTAGTGCCTAACCAGTGTCGAGTGTTTTTCTGCCGCCCATGGGCCTCTGACTTGGCTTTACATGTAGTCAAGAAATATCTCTCAGGCATGCTGGTTTCCTTCACCAAAGCAAATGAAAATTATGCAATATGCACATGAATCCGAAAAATCAGAGGTGTGTGCCTTAGGTTCGAACGGAGATGTCTTGGCAGTCCGAGGCTCCAAGAGTATCAACTCTTGGAGCCTCGGACTGCCAAGACATCCACCAGGCTTTCATTGCTAACAGCATTGATTTACTTGAACAAATAACAAAGTACTATTACATACGCAATTTCTAATTCCAGAAAACACTACCTAAGAGTCGAAAAGGAGTTTCTACAAGCGAAAATCCATTTACAAAAGGAGAAAGAGAAAAAAGAGTTACTAACAGAACACTTATGTGCTTTAATCACACACAACGAGACCAGAAAAGCTCAGAAGTTAGAAACTTTAATGTTAGAACTAGCTACGGATAAAAAACAAGAATTGAGAGTAGAAGTTACTGATGTGAAAACAGTTGAAGACGACAAACCAGTGATTGTTGATGGTGTTGATGAGAGAACTGGTAAGATTGTTGAAATGACACCTGAAAGTTAATTTACTGTAGTAGATGTTTTGCTTGTGTTGCCGGGAATGTAAAGCATAGACTAGACGCTGTTTCTTCTGTAAGTTTACAAGTTTTGCGAAAAACGGCGCGTCTTTGAAAATGGTGTATGTGAGTGTACTTCTAAATCACTTGGTAAAAAAACGATATAACCTTCATTGTGTTTTTGCGGAACTAGATATGCATGGAGTTTAAACAGATCGGTGTAGTAGTATACATGAGTACCCAGAGCGTTTTGATTCATCATGGAAAGATAAATTATTATTAGTGTCAGTTGTGAGTTCTTTCGCCATCAACATAATAGAAAAATAACATGAGAATTGATAGAGAATTAATCAAATGTTTACACTTTTGGCAATTACTTGTAAATCGTGTATAGTATTTAATACTGGTGCATTTAAATATCCTCATAGACTGTATTGCTGTCTTTAAAATATTATTCTAGTTTACTTGTCATAATAACTTTTAAAATATTAAAAATAGTTATAATTACTAACTTATTCTAATGCGTCAGTAGGAGTAAATAACACACTGAATAAAAAGATAATTTAGTTTTTTTACTACTTGTAGCTTTATGGCAACGAATTTTTAATGTAGGCAACTAAATATGAAACTATTTTCAAAAGTAAGATTGTATGTGCCTTATGTTTATGTACCTTTTATGTGTGTTGGGCTGTATTTTGGTGGTTTAAAATGATGACAAATTGAATGAAAAATACACAATGTTTTTGTTAATAATGTGTGATTTTAGCTAACTAGACTTGTGCCTATGTTGGAATTAGGCCTCGCTCAATTTACATTTTGAATCGGATAGCGTTCCCACTGCTGGTACACAGGCCTCCCGTTGTTGGGAGTGGGCCAAAACCATTTATACCAAGTGGGTTAGTGAGTAGGCAGTAAAATACAGCTCAAACATAATTTAGTTCTAAATTATTATATAAGTTATTTAAAAGTCGTGTAGGACATGACATAGCACTAAAAAAACTGTATTATCATAAGGTTGAAAATTTTCGGCCAGTTGTACTAAAGCCAAAAAAAAACAAAAGTAACTATTTTTATATCTGACGTTTATTATTACATATTTTTGTAAATTGTTACTTCAGATAGTCTATCGAGTTATGTTTATTTTTATTAAAACTATGATATTAATAAAACAAATTAGTACGCAATTACTATGTAGTTTATTTTTTAAAATATACAATTGACTTAACCAAATTATTTTTAGTGTTTGTACTTTATGCATAATCAAATTCGGAGTATGTTCAAAATACTCTTTGAATGCATTTTCTCTATTTGTGCAACAAATGCTATGCAGTTGAAAAAGGATTATTCCTTCGACCATGACTTCAAAATGTTCATTCTAAAACATATCACATTTTCTCAGGAATTCTCACACAACACAGAATGTAGCGAAATCATCAACATTTAGAATTACTAATAAAATATATTTTCTCAAATCACGTATTCATTAAAAATAGGCCTATGGGCAATGACTATGACATGAACATACAAATCTAGTATACTGACTCAAATTCCTTTTAGTTCTTCTAAGAAAATACTGTTCGTTTCGCTTTTTATAGAAGAATGTTCACCGTCTCTTGGTGAAGAACATCCTTCTACCTGTATGCTATCCCCAATTCCAGTACGAATACTTCTTCCCGTTTTCTTTCAATATTTGTTTGATATTAGTATCGGCGTTTTGTAACTCTTTGCGATTATCTCTCTCTATCTTGATGAGTTCAAGACCACGTTTTGCTGCGCAATGGTATCGTTGACTGAGCGATGCTTCAGATCCTTTGATTCGTGGGATGTGTCCGGTGTAGCCTGCTATCGGCGGAAATTCTGGCGATATTGTGTTTTCTGAAAAATTAAACAGTAAATCAAACGAGGACCTAAGATAGAGCCTTGTGGAACTCATTGATAAATAATCATTGTAAAAGTAAAGTGAAAGCATATTTGAATTTCATTATTATAATAAACTATTATGTTATACGACTTTTTCGCAACCGCTAAAGCCTCTTTACATTTCTGATCTATTGGTTTTTCCAATTCAATACCTTTCACCTAGCTTACAGTATCGAAGACCTTCCAAAATTCAGTTAGCTCACCTTTATACTTGTTGATCTCTCTGAATCTGTTCAAGTCCCGTCGTATTTCATCTCTGGAGTGTATTGTTTCCATCTTGGGCGCGCTTCTTGATCGAACATAGCTTCTATTTAGGTCTGCTTTACGTCGCAGTTCCCGTTGTCTATCCGTGAAATTCGCCATGCAGTCGTCTGCGGTTCGTCCGTATGATTTTCCATAACTGGAAGATGGCAATAAACATTAATTAGTTAAGGTTGATTTGTATCTTGTTCAGATCGTAGATTTAAATCTACTTATCTTCTGTGAGTGGTAATTTAATTATAATTTTCGTATCAGATTTAATTTGTATAGAATCCGATAAGATTTGAAATCAATTTCCAGATGGAATTTACGATTATAATTTATGATTAAAATCAGTAAAAATATGTTTGTCTGGTGGAGTTTTTCACATAGTGTCTAGCCAACTCATCTATTTTTTAATATTTTTAACGCAAGTTTGCTCGCTATCTATCGTCAATAGCTTTTCCCAGAAGTATCATACTATTTCTTGGTAGACATGGCTGGCAATTCACCATTACGCCTTAGAATGTCGTGTTACGCAGGCACATGGTATCATAAAATAATATTTTGCTTTCCTGAGTATGACGCAAAGACAGAACAGTAAACAACAACCAATTATCATGTAAACGTTTTGCCAGCACGCTCTTTTTTGAACTTGATACCGAATCCGACCCTTTATGTCGATCGTAAATCCTAAATGCAAAATAATCCTTGGCATTTGCGGAACGATTGATTTTGTGTCAGTTTTGTACGTCAAAGCACAGCTAAATATAAGTTGAGATAGCTGTTTTATTGGACTCGGGCTGGTTGAGCCGAAAATTTAATGGTAAGAAATATTGTAAGTCTTTCTTTTAGAACACCATAACAGTGACAAGTATGTAAGCACAGAAGGAAGTTGACTAATTTTAGTAAGAACTGTTTCTATTGCCTTTTACAGACTTGTATATTACATAAATTCATAAAAAAACAGCTTTTTGTGTAATGATAAAAATGCGAGGCATGTCTACTTGTACAGTTTTGTCTTTCCGACCTTTGCAGTGTTTTCATTTTGGCTCACAATGCTTGATGCCAAACTAAACGGGAAAAGGGAGTAAAGGGGATAAAACCTAACAATCTGCAGTGTGTGTCATCATCATCAAAATGTGTGTAAGAAACATTAAGGCGCTCTTTTACCGGAGCATTCGCCTGTAATGTAACAATCCAATATTCGACTTTGAGCATTACGTTACACATACACGGCCCCGATGAGCGAGTATTCGCCTTCAATTAACAATCCAAGATTCGATTATGTATAGAAACAATTGATTGTTATAAATTGTATCGTTACAGGTTGTGCGCTGACTACAGTGAGTGACGAGAGACGAGCTAATGCTCGGTTTGCTCGGTTAATGTAATTGATGTAATTACATTGATGTAATGCTCGAATCGGTTGATGCGGATGATTTGAATTGGTACTTCTTCCTTCGTATCGTTGGTACAGTCACGAGCACCAATATGTAAACACTTAACAATTTTTAAAAGCGTTTTTCTCCTACTGTTCTGATTAAAACGTCATGTTGTTTTGAACATAGTATTTTATAACTCATATTTTTATGAAAAAGATCCTATCTTAAAGTTACAATCGTTATTTCTAGCGAAAATTAATTTTAAATTTAGGTAAGTGTATACATATTGGTCCTCGTGACTGTACGTCTTATTCAATTACTTGGGCCAACTAGCGATTTGAGTAATACATTCGGCTTACCTAAAGTTCATCCCGGGAACGTATCCCGTGTAGCCGGTCATGTGCGCGGTGGGCTTGTTTCGGATGCCGTCGTACACGTCACGTTGGGGCGCGTCGAAGCGCGGCAGGTTGTTCAGCTCGTAGTTGTCTCGGGGACGGTATTCTAGTGGCTTGCTGGAAATGAACAATGGGTAACTTTAAATTATATAATCTAGATTCTGGCGAAAACATCATTCTTACTTTAGCCCAGTCCCCAAGGGGTCAAGCCTTCGAGCTCGTTTATCATCTGCCTAGTCTTTTCCCAACTATGTTGGGTTCGGCTTCCAGTCTAACCGGATGCAGCTGAATACCAGTATTTTCATGGAGCGACTGCCTATCTAACCTCCACAAGACAGTTAGTACTGCGCTCTGGGTAATACGTTACCCCTTGGTTAAGCTGGTTGTCAGATTTTCGGGCTACTGAGTTCCTGTAACGACTGTCAAAAATCTACAAAAATTGAAAGCATGGAGGAAATTCGGTATAAAATGGGTGGTCGTACTGTTACTGTTAGCCTGCATCATCAAAAGCGGCAAAAGCCTCTCGTAATTTCAGTAAAAATGTGTTCTGTGTATTGTCATGGCTAGCAAAGTGACACTCAATTTTACGGTTAAAAATATTATTAACCGTAAAATTCTCAAAAGATTTACAAATTCACTTACAGAGAAAACATAAATATTTTTAGAACAGTGTTATCTGCCAGTAAGCGTAGATAAAAACAAAAAGAAATGCACATCTTAAAACTACCATTACAATAATACTTCGACTTAACCATACATCGTTTTAGCATAACAAGTGCAAAATAAAAAATAAAAAAAATCAGAAGGTAGGTTTATACACAAAAAACAAGAAACAACACAACAGTTTTGGGCGATGAGGGTAGGGTGCAATTTAATAGTTGTTGCGTGTTTACTAAGGCCTACGACACAGTACAGAACATAAGCGATTCATTAAATCGTTTTCAGTTAATATTTGTAAATACAACATTAGTTTTAGTATATGCGAAACACGACATGCGAGACACGTGTCTAGTATTTCAATGTAAAGAATCTATGTACAAAATTTCAAAACTATATCAGGAAAAATCACAAAGTTATAAGCTTGTTTTGTTTTCTGGTTGTCCGCAAAAAAACGTGGTCACCACGTGGCGCGCACCTCCAGCGACGTCTAGAGCTCATTGATAATAATAATTTGGCAGTAGGTACCTAAATAATTGCGATAGGTACTTAGTGTCTCTCGGTGTCCAATTTGTAGCCTTTTTAAAATATTTTTGGGACAAAATATAGTGTGCGTTACGATTGCTCCGCCAAGTTATCAAAACAGAAAAAAACTTCGCCAAAAATTTTGTCAAAATTTGTCAAAATCGAAGGGTAGAAACCAAAAATTTGTCAAAGTAGAAATAAAGAAGTTACAAGGGTTTTAAGTTGGCCGCGCGAACGTAACGTAGAGGATTGCGCGGCCATGGATATCTCAGCAACTATACTTCGGTTAGAGATCTAATTCTTTTTGTCAATTGAAGACTGAATTTGTCAAAAATTGTCGAAAAAAGAATTATAAGCTCTGTATCAATATTTAACGAAATATTCACCTTGGAAGTTATGGCCGCGCAATCCTATACTTGTTGTTTCTTTATTGTTGATTATTTCTTTAAACCTAAGACATCATACAATAAAACTGTTACAAGAAGAAAGGTCTTAATTTGTCAAAACTAACGAAAGCATTAAATACTACTAAAGTTTAGTTAAACAGACGAAATAAGTCCAAAACAAAAAGTACGTGGCCGCGCGATCGAATCGTTACTTTGTACGCTGATATCTCATTATCTATAATTGCTAGGATTTCGGTGTGAACATCCATTTATTCGGCATTTTAACCTCATTAGAATGACATATCGTTTTACCCTCAGAACAGTTTATAACGCGTGTAATCTTGAAAATTATGTTTTCTCATACAACGTTCGAGCAGTGTAACCATAATTTCGACTTGATTTGGGAATACCTCTAACTGGCGAATATAATATTACTTAATTAATCTTTATATTTTTGTTAATTTTGCAAGCTGTGATGAATAAATAATATTAAAATAAATAAATAATTTCGTTTCTGAACGAGCCCTTAGCTATATGTGAATGTCATTAATAAAACCAAGTCTCAATAGAGTGTCACATACTTACAATTTAAATCGTTGAATGAGCAAAGGAATCTTGTGATGACGTCATCAGCCTAAAAACTTATTTTCTTTTTTTTTGCGTGCGCCGATTCAGTTACTTGTTCTGAACGAACTATATTCAGGATTCGCATATACTAAAAATAATGTTGTATATATATTTATTTATTTTTGTTTATGTATACTATCATTATTTATTTTTGATTATATTTGTTTGTATGTTTTTTTTTGTTTTAATATTTACAAATAGATTTATGATTTTAAATTTGCAGGGAAAGATCTTTTAATACATGTTTTTTTTTTAAGTTTAAATTTTAGGTAATAACAAAATACTTAAAATGAAATAATCATAATCCATCTTCCTCCCCTTGTCCCATGTTAGTTGGGACAGACTCAACACATTTACATTTTCTATTTTCCCCACCATTTCAAAGTGGGGTTATTTTTATTATTATTTACTTATTTAAACTTCATGTTCAATAGTGGTACATAGGTGGATTTAATGCCACAAGGCATTTTCTACTAGTCAACCTTTGGGTTAAATAAGAAAACATTGTTATAGGGTACAAAATAAATATATAAAAAATAACTTCCTGCTTTTTTTTATTTTTATCTATCCGTATTCGACAATCAACCTTACAATATTTTTTTTTTATTTTTCTTCTCTTTTCCCGAAATCATCATCAAAATATGAATACCTCAGTATCAGTACGTCACGTCAAAAAATATAGAAAAAATCCGATTAGCGATAATCTCGTTCTAAGAACCTACATATTATTATAAGCAAAGGTTGAAATTACCTGGTTCAAAGGTCAGGTTTATTTTTACTCCTTGTTTCAAGGGAGTGGGAAGTGAAGCCTTTTACGTGGAGCTTTTTATACAATCTGGGGATTTTCCACGATTGCTTAAATGATTTACTTTCAAGAAGAAATTGCGTTTAATATTGTCATAGAAACTTCAGAAGATGGTATTGGAATTAGGACCTTGAAATCTTGCACCAGGATCTCTTTTTCTTCGTATACATAACATTACGTATATTTTATGGTATGTATTAGTTAAGTTTGTAAAATCGTCTGTTTATGTACATAAGTATATCCTCTGTAAAATCTCGCAATCCAAGTTAGGTTTGCTGTAAGAAAACCCAATTCTGGGTTAAGCTCGGCTTTGTACATAAGCTATATGTTGTAATTACGTATTTCTCTTATTTTTGTGTGCAAAAAAAAAATAAGAATAAGAATTACCACACCTGTATTCGCTGTAAGGTTGGACTTAAATTATGTTTGAGTCTTATGTTGTCTTGTGTTGCCTATTTCATCGCCATCATTATCACAGCAGTCCACTGCTGGACCTAGGCCTCCTCAATCGCACGCCACTCAACTCTTCAACAACTCTCATCCAGTTGCTACCAGCCACCCTGCAAAGATCGTCTCTCCACCGAGCCTGAGGGCGCCCCATCTTACGTTTGCCGATTCGCGGTCTCCACTGAAGAACACGACTACCCCAACGGTCTTCGGTTCTACGGCTAATCTGGCGGCCCATTGCCACTTTAGCGTACTTATTCTGTGAGCTATGTCGACAACTCTGGTTCTATGTCGGATCACCTCGTTTTGAATGCGATCTCAGCGAGTGAGCCTATTTGTAGAATTCGTATACTAAGATTTTTTTTTTTTTTTTTAATATTTACTTTCTTAATACCTTTAGTGGTTTTTCTCCGCGAGGTTATCGGAAAATCCTATAGAAATATACTACTTGTCCTAACTCCGGTCACGGTCTATCCATGTGCCTAAGTTCACTCAAATCTGTTTAACCATTAAATCAGAAAACGGTAACAGACAGTCAGTGACTTTCAGATTTATAATATAATATTAGTGTAGGATCAATAAAGTCTCAGTTGCAGTACTTTTAAGTAAGATTTTTGAACGTCTGAAAATCTTCGTAAATATGAGTTGTAATTGTAGTAGTAATAAATAAAAATCATTACATAAAAATTGAACATACCCTCAAGTAAATCGAGAAGTTAGAAACGCGAACATGGCACTAAATCACAATTTTAAACGTGTACCGGCTAAGAGATACCATAGTGAATTTATTTGAAAGTTATATCAATAGAAAGAGCTTTTTCGTTATTATTTTTCTCCAAGATAAAAAAAACAATCAAAATTTAGGCATTATATCGCTTGTTGGGCGCTCTTCTCGCTGCCGACACTCGCCGCGTTTTTGCGGGGGGTGAGGTCGTGCGTTCATAACTACAAACGGTACTGCAACCTCGCCTTTATATTCAGCAGCGCGTGTAAGTCTAGTTAATTAAGTAATGATCACGTGAGCATAATTAATAGGATAAGATACCAAAAAAAAAAAACAATTATGATAGGGAACATCCTTGTTCGCCATGACAGGATGTGAGCTAATTTCCTTTCAAAAAGTTAAACATTTTTTTCCAGATCCTCGACTCATGGTAGTGCTGGGAACCGTAAGGTTTTACTCGGTAAGACTTCGATATAATTATCTTACCCTCCGTTCTTCCTAGACAGATCATCCATGAGGTAGTGCAAATTCCCTAAAGAACAAAATGTATGAGACGAAACCCCTAAAAAGATTCTGTGGCGAAAAGTTCCATCTCGGCGTTGCTGTGTCGGAGATATTTGTAAACTGTACAAACTCCAGCACATCAAGCTACTAGAATCTGTCAAATTTCTTTAATAGATTTTCAACTTTATCGATAAAGCATTAGATTCAAGGTTGATGGGGATTTGACAGTTTCGTTTAGCTTGATGTGCTGGCGTCTGTACGAACCTATATTTGCTTGGGTTCTTTGCATGTCAAAGTTGTCAACTGATTTGACTGATTAATGGTTCTGGTTTTCTGTCAACCGATTTGAACGATTAACATGAGATTTGAAAGTTAGTTTACGTAACTTCGGTGTACACACATACGGGAGCAAGTTATTGTGTTGTTTTTTGCCACTTTTATTCGATATTACGTAATACTCTCGTGTTCAGAGGAGCTCGTGGCTAAATAATAGCCGCACGGGTCGATTTTCAGGTTAGCCACACTTGCCACGGCCGGATTACATACCGAGTTCCCTCCGAGCCTCGGAAAGCACGTTAAGCCGTTGGTCTCTGCTTTCATTTGCAGATCTTTGGCAGTCGTTACAGGTAGTCAGTAGCCTGAAACTCTGACAACCATGTCTTACCAAGGGGTATCGTATTACCCAGTACTTACTGGGTTGTGAAGGTCAGATAAGCAGTCGATCCATGTAAAATACTGGTATTCAGCTGAATGCGGTTGGATTGGACGCTGAAGCCTAGGCAGGTAATGACTCGTATTCAACTGAAGCGTCGCTCGATGCTTGTGTATAGTAATCGTAGTCGTAGATACTTTACAATACAATCTTTCTAACGTATACAATTCTAACTTACTTGAACAGTCCCTTAGAGCGTATCTCTCGGAGTATTTGCCTAGTGTTGTCCCCGTAGCATTTTCCGAAGCGGAACTTCAGCATCGGACAGTGCCCAGTGTACCTGGAACGAGACGCAGTCGACTTAATGAGAGTCTTTTTAGAATTCTACTAGTAGGCACGTGGGGTCTTTGGTAACGAAGTATGATGCAAGAATATTTGATATTATATCAGCTCCAGAATGTAATGAACTATACAAAGTGTAAATGGACCCTTCACGGAGCCGGCAACTAAGCATTCTGTACCTACATCAAACTAAAGTAACTTAACAAAAATTATTGCTAAGAAACGACTTTCTTTGTTGGGTTGAAAAATCACGTTTTACTCGGTAGGACTCAATGTAACGCACTAAACGATTTGTGCTGTTGGTTGCATTGAATACTATGGAGGTCAAGGAGGTATTTACAGTAAAATTATAACATTAAGAACTTGTATTTAAAAAAAAAACTTGTAAAAGTTAGAACTTTGACCCCTGATATCTCCTTAACTAAAAGGTTCCCGAATGTATGTTGCATACCAAAAAAAAATTGCAATGACGGGGAAAACAAGTGCCTTTCCGCTTCGTTATGGGTATTTTTACACCCATTAGGTACTTATACAATCCTAGGTTTTGAATTAGTTAGCGAACTTTCACAGATGGCGATGGTGAGGATCGAGATCTAAACTCAGTACAACCAATTAACTACTTTTTCAGCAGTTCTTGCCAGACCAAGTCAGGGGCCCATGGACGGCATATTAATTCTGACACCAGGTTAGGCACTAACCACACGATAAAGAAAGAGTGGCAGCTCTTGGCCCCGCAATCAGCTGTAGGTAGTTACTTGATTTTTAGCTGTGTGATTTTTAGGTAAGGTGTTTTTAAATCACTGCCGTATTAATTTAATTACTGCCTCGTTGGTCTAGTGGCCGCAAGCGCGACTGCTGAGCATGAGGGCCTGTGTTCGATTCCCAGGTCGGGCAAAGTGTTATTGAGTTTTCCCATCAAGAATATCTCAGTACCAGTCACAGAGTCTGGATTTGTGCCCGGTTGATGGCGACAGGCTCGCACCCTTTTACATGTGTGTATACAAATGTGGGTGTATTATTAGGTACACTTCTACCTAACCCTTCCTGGATTACCTAGCGAAACTTCAGAGTCGTCAATTAATTTTGTTTGAACTTGTATAACTGCGATTAGTTCTATCTAATGAGTGAACTGGGTTTATACTTATTAGATGCTTCTTTCCCAATTAGTTGTATTAGAATGAAATGGAAGCATCTTTCAATTCTTTATCAGCGTTTCACTAAAATGTTACTGCCATGAACAATGTTTCTATGACAACTCAGGGATTTAAATCTAAATTCTCAGACGAGATATGCCTTATCAATATCCCAAAATGTATCTCACATTTCCAATTTACTAAACATTAAAGGGTACCTAAATAAAAATTCAATCAACAAAAAATTCACAATTTATTTCTCATATCACAACGCATCAACTCCAACCTCGTAATTTTAAATTCCAATAACGAATGTAATTTGATCTAATCACGGACAATCTTCATACAAGAAGCAATAGCCTGACGACAGGTGTAGGACCAGGGGGAAGTCGCAATCGCATCGCGACCAGAAGCAAATGATGCCCATGGATATTGCGACTGGATCGTCGCAGGTCCGCTGCGACGGAGTCGGCCGACATTCGCTGTTTAATCGGTGCATAGACTCGGGGCATTGTTCAACACCTGTATTGTATAAAAAGACATTGATTTTTTTTTGCCAGCATGGATGAGAATGGAAGAAGAAAACGTGTTGCGCCGACCCCAAGTAGAATTGGACAACGGCAGGGATGATGATGATTTATATCCAGCATGTATTATTAATGTCCAATCAATCTGATTAAGGCCCGGACTCCACAAAAGCGGAGACGAGCGTAGATGTGCGAAGCGGAGAGGAGATGCGTAAACGCTAGAGTGTATCCACCGAAGCTGTGCGGAGATGTGCAAAGCGCAGAGGAGATGTGCACAGCACATCGCTCACATCACACCGCTCACCGCATGCCACTCACAGCACATCGTTCACATCACACCGCTCACCGCACGCCGCTCACAGCACATCACTCTCATCACACCGCTCACCGCACGCCGCCCACAGCACACCGCTCGCCGCACGCAGATCACGTCTCGTCTCGTCTCCGCTGACCTAAACAATTACCGAGACATCTCCTCTCCTTTCTGCCGTTTCCACTATAACTAAGCTGAGACGAGAACTGTAAATAACGAAATTCGATTGGTGGTTCACACTAAATTCAATTAGTGACTAGTGAGAAAAAATTAATACAAAATACATTAATGCACTTACAAGTTCCATTGTACATCAAGCAGCCCGTCTTCCCTACTATGCCGTAGTACTCAGACCCTATGGTATGTATCAAGCACATAACGACCACCAGAATATGTTGCATAGCGTCTACACTACTGATCGTCTTCACAGAAAATGAACAGAGACGTATTATTGTTTTCTTTACCATATTCCGCATTTGAATGGTTGTTGATAGTGTTGGTGTACAAAACAGATATTATTCTTTGTAAACGTAGTTGTATCTTGAAAAAAACATTACTGGTCACTGTTCATCTGCGTCATCTCATTGTTCACATGATTTCCAGTTCTTTCGGTCCCGGTCTAATGTGGACCACTGGTTATTGGTTTTGGTCAGTTCGTCCCGCCATCTACGAGGTCTGCCATTATAAAAACTCATTGTTCAACGGAAAATAAAGGGGTGCAAAGTCCAACAGATCATCCGAAACTTCCTTAGAAACAGTTGGCGGAAAAATATCCGTAAAAATTATCCATAGGGTACCACTTTCTTCCAATTTTAGGTCGTGGTTAAGACCAGCATTGAGGAATGCTGCTTTATGAGGAGTTGGTGATAATCTTTCATCGATCTACTTCCATTAAAAAATACTATGTGTTCTCTGAGACGTGCTTACGGTTACGGCAGCATATGAGTATGGTTAATTCAGCTAAAGGGTTACTTACGGATTTTGTAACAATCAAAACTCAATTTACAATTTTAAGCATCCAAATAAGTAAGCATTAAAGTTCTAATCAAACAAAAAATGAATACACATGATTCTTTAATAACAACCTTCTACAGTAAACGCAGGGAAGATATGCGCTTCAGAAATCTTTGTTTCCGAATGATCACGAACGTCGCCGTCGCCCCACAGATACAAAGTTTCTAACTTTGTCGAGCCACACTCTAAAGTAATGCACTATCATCGCGCGGTTATATGAAGAGTTCTTTCTGGTAGGTTATTTGTTCCAGTCGCAGTTTATCATCTGCCATAAAAAAGTTGGGAAAGTTTTTTTGGAATTTGAATGAGTTGTCTGTAATCATGTTTATACAAAATAGGTAAGTAATTCCGTAGTTGCAACAGCTCCTTATTAGATCTCATCATCAAGCTTATGAACGCTTGATGATTATAGATGTAATAAAAAAGAGCGAGTCATAGACGATTTCCGAAGATAGACTTAGACAATGTTTTCCGAAGCGCACACTTTTTCTTGGCAATCTTTACCAGATTTAAAATTAAGAAAACATTAGCCTCGTGATTCGGTTCTTTTGTGGTAGAATTCCGGATCAGGGTCCAACTCGTGAGGTTTAATGTTGGGCACACTGAATGCCTTCTTCCTTCTCCCACTTTTGTCCCTACTAGACAATAGTGGGCAGTCGTAGACATCGATGCAGTAACCGAGGCCTTCAGCCAGTGCCATATTGCCGTTACAATCGCAGCGAGACCAACCGCATGTGAAGCCTGAAATAGAAAAAAGAAATAAAATAGACTCTTATAGTCAGTCCACACGATGATGATTTTGTATTTTAGTCCAATGGAAACGACAGCAACTTCAAGTTGTAGGTCACAGATTCGAACATAGACGAGCACTTTAATTTGTGTAAATTAATTCTTTACCACTGTAATCGGACCAGTGGTGGATTTACCAGCAGGCTGAGTAGGCTTGTGTCTAGGGCGGCAGATTTGATGACCGAATTTTTTTTTTTGCTACCTCATGGAAATCAAAAAGATTTTGGCATGACGGTTTTCTGATGTTTTTTTCAGATAGAAGTCTGCAACAAATTTTGCCGATGACGTTCCCGTCTCAGTATTATTTTAAACTGTTTGTAAGCGCAATAAAGATTAATATTCACGTTTACCAAATGTACATCATTGTGTAAGCAGCATACATTACCCCGCCTTAAAAAGACTACTAGCAGCTGGCTAGCTTTGATTAGCTCAAAAATATACCCAAAAAATATTTTACGTGCAATTTGAACGAAATTGTAGCATTGTAAAAATAATGTAGGACACGACAACGTTTTTGCCGCCCTTGCCTCTGCAAGGGCGGCAAAAACTGTACAGCCTATACCTTGAAAACTTGTAAATCCGCCACTGAATCGGACCCAGGACCAATGAGAGTTAATACGAGTAGGTTCAAAAAATAAAGTAACTTAGTACCTAATACGTATGTAGTTGGATTGGCACAAGTGCGTTGAGACATCGTCTTACCGTCGCACCGCGTGTGATACGGATGCATGTTTCGTGGACAGTGATCCACGCCTGAAACATCAGTAGAATATTTTAATAGAAAGAATAGGTACCTATAGTATGTGAAAAAGAACATGGCTAGAAAGAAGGTAACTACGGCGATGACGGGTAATAAAGAAGAATGGTAGAAGACAGGCTGCGCCGACTCCAAATCAATTGGGATAAGGGCAAGAGAATAATGATGATAAATCCATACAGGTAACTTGCTGCTGGTTGAAAGGGGCTGTCCTCTGCCCCAATTAACTCACTTCCTCGACTGCTCGTAGAGTAAAGCGCACGGAACATCGATAAAGAAAACTAAACTATACCTATTAAGAGCGCTCACAGTAATTGTGGGACTATTTTGCTTGTACCGATCGGTACAAATTCGACTTGACCGTACTGGGAACCTGCATCTTTATGCAAAGAATATAACGCCTTAATTAAAGAGCAGCCTAAACGAAGATATTCTGTCAAGAACATCGAACTCGAGCATTTTAATGTTCTAACAGCGCTAAATTTTCCCTTCGCTAAAGGTTAAAAAAAAAGAATTGCCTTTCTTCACAAATTGTATGATAAAAATCGGTACTTACATTTCTTATTGAAGAAGAGACACCGATACGTACTGAATGCATCCACTAAACTCACAAGACATACTGCTGAAAGTAGAATAACTACAGAGTCGACCATTGTTTGCCGAATATAATACCGATGAGCCGGAAAAATCACTAGTATTTCTCACACCATAAAACGTCGACTTATATCTTGATCGGCGGCGTTTTGTTTTGGAAATATTACCTAGGCTAGATGTTAGTTGTTTCGGCTGTTGATTGTTACGCAAAGGAATCATGCAACTTAATATTTTCTCACGGTCAGATTTGTTTATTTCTGTGTTCCGCATTCGGACTATTCCGCAGTTGTGTCGGTCTTCTTTGCTGTCTCAGCACAGAAGTCATTCGATTGGAGTATCATTGTAAGTCATTACAATCTCTTAACTTCTTTCGTTATTTAGTACTTAAAAATGTATTAGGGAAACCCTTAATACAAGGTTGAACATTATAATCCTGATATGTCTGTTGAAACTGCTGTTCAGAACAGCATTCACTGCTAGTGCTGGGTCGAGTCTCTCTTCTGTGAGCGGGAGTGGATCGTAATCAACTATCACCGCGGGCCCAGTGCAGGTTGGTGGTGACAATGTTTTCTTTGTGTTTTTAGGGTTCCGCAGCCGAATGGAAAAAAACGGAACCCTTCTAGATTCGTCATGTCTGTCTGTCCGTCCGTATGTTACAGTCACTTTATTTCGAAACTATTAGGACTACACAGTTGAAACTTGTTATTGATGTATAATGTATTCTGTGAACCGCTTTACGATTTTTATACAAAAATTAAAAATGAATTCCCATACATGGAACAGAAACTAAAAAAAAAACATCAAACCTATACGTGCGGGATGTCTATATGCGGGTGCGCATCCAGCGTCGTCTTGAGCTCATTGATAATAATAATTTGGCAGTAGGTACCCAAATGATTGCGATAGGTACTTGTTGTGTCGCTCGGTGTCCAACTTGTAACATTTTTAAAATATTTTAAGTACAAAATATAACATGGTTTAAGAATTATTGGAATCGATTTAGTTACTTATTCGCTTATTCTGAACAAACTATATTCAGATTTCGCATATACTAAAAATATTGTTGTATAAATAGGTCTTTAAAAATGACGTTGAGTTTCCTAAAACCATTTTCGTTTGAAAGATAGAAAGTGGTAAAACGTGAGCCCTCTAATTTCTAAAGTATGAGGAAAATTCTAAAAAAATTTAGGATTGTAGAACGTAAAAAAAACTTTCAACGAAAATTGGTTTGAAAAAGATTTGATGTTTAGTTTTTGAGATATGGGACTTTTTCATCACACTGCAGCAGTAACTTTGTTTTTCATTAAGATACTATGAAAAACAAATTTAGTTTTGCTGTTGAATGTAATATGTACTATACAACATATGAATGAGCCTTCAAAATATTTTTATTATATTGTTTGGTGCTACGGAACCCTGTGTGCGTGTGCGTACGACTCGCACTTGGCCGGTTTTTTTCACGAGGTTTTCCAGAGTATCACAGAAGACGATAAACGCAATTGAAACAAACTGGGTCAATTTCTCTCAATGGATTGTAACTTATCTAGGCAATTTACTCTTACATTTGCCTGTATTTTCTAACCGGTATCATTCTAAAGTAACAACTAATAAAAGCGATACCTACCAATCAAATTAATTGCACTATTAGACCCATACCCGAGCAGAAACTTCTAAAGTGTTTATTAAAACTTCCCCAGTAGGTACCCAAGTGGTATCAAAGGAAAACAGCTGTTAGCGAATCCTAACAAACGAGCTTTGATCACGAAACTATGACCCGTTTAACGCTATAAAATATAGGTGACTAGGTGGTATATACCGTATACGTATACCACAGTAGTCAAGATATCAAAATGTGCCTGGTACGAAATCGTGCGGCGTGCGGCCTTCCTACGTCGAATCGACTGATAGTACAGTACCTGGTACATTAAAGGTAAGCTGATATCGTGGTAATTTCGCTACTGTTGTCTTTAATTACGGCTTGATTGTATCATGAATAAAGAAGGGCATTGATTTTCTGTTAGCATTAGCTGTCGAGTTAGTTTCTATGTTCAAACTTGCATGGCACAGTGCCAAATAAATTGATTATTCGATGGGTACTTTTGCGCCATCATAAGTGATTTCATGGCTTCCGTGTTACTTATTTAGATTACCTTTTAGGAGATTTCCCTGAATAATTTTCCCGTAAATTCTGTCCCAGAGTGTCCTTAGATTAATTAGTTTGTTAATGTTGTTGTTGTTTTGCAGAGAGACGTGGGTAAGACAGGCTCAATAAAGGAAAAAGTGAACCTGGTATAGAACTTACGCAATAGTGATGAATTGATGATGGATATCAAGTATCAACTAAGCTATCAATCCTGCTCTAGAAGGTAGAAGTTGTTATGTTATTGGATATCTAGGTCAACTTATATCCAGTTTATAAAACCTACATTGCAAAATATCAGTTCAGTTCTGCGAGTTCGTGGAAATTCTATTTCATTCTACAGTTCGCGCTGTTCGCCACACAAAATCAAAGAATGTTAGTTATGAGTTTTCCACTCGCGTGTTTTGGAATGGAAGTTCCAAATTAACTTATTACCTACGTAATAAACTTCATAATTCACATACATCAAATAACATGGCGTAGTACTATAGAATGTTATAATCGATTTCCCTATTCGATTTATTGTTTTCAAGGTTGAATCGATTAACTAATTTGGTGAATTTGAAATCGGAACTTCTCATAAATTCTTTTTTAGGGTGGATTAGGGTGGAAGAGTTTTGTTACAAATGAGTTCTGACATGCACGGGTAGGCGTCAGCTGTTCTGTGGTGAGGCAGGGTTGGTCAGGCCAGACCTAGGTCAGGTGACCATGACCCAAATCCCACCCTATGGTGTTGGTGATATGAAAGCATTTGCTTTGTGGTTTGACCGTATTATTACTCGTGTTCACGTTTTACCTTGATTTGCCACTTTAAAGATTAAAGAAAAGGCTGGGTGGACGTTGATGTTCAATCGATGAATGGAAGTGAATTTTCAATATGTGTTCAGGGTCGTTAGAAATAATGGATGCAGTGAAACAATGACTTGCAAACACTAGAACATCTGTGAGACAGTGACAAACTTGATGACGCGAATTTGTGTGGATAATGGAAAGGGCATTTCTTTGCTTATCTTTTCAGCTGAGACTACCTATATCATAGCTTACAGCATCATTTTTTTAATTTTTTTGGGATTGGAAATCATCAAATGACCCCTCTCTGGGTGGAGTGGAAGGGAGTGTCAGACTTGTACTGACTAAAACCCATCCTTGTTCCTTCTTTGCCCTTTGTGTTCCAGGGTCTCTTTCGAACAGTCCCGCAGCCCCGGCAGGCATCCGCCCTTGCGGACCCCTTCCTGTTTGCTGACATCTCTTTGAGGCGTCCGTGGAACACGAACGCGCCGTCGACACGGCCTGTCGTCGTAAGATGCACGGACGGCGAGCTAGCCCATTACTCACCGTCCAAAGGCCCACGCCTACGGTGGTCGGGAGCCACCACGTGGCCTCCGATTGCTAACATACTTCAATTAAGGTATCTGGATTTATGTCCGGTTGATGGCAATAGGCACGCCTCCTATTACCACGTAACCGTCGAAATGTGGGTGTGCTATAAGGTACGCTTCTGCCTAATCCTTCGGGGATTACAGGCGTGATGCTATGTAATATTTCCACTGCTACACAGGGGACACAGGCTCCTCTCTTTGAGATGAATAATGAATGGAATTTCCCATCAATAATATTGAAGTACCTACTTCCATGCAAATATCCTCAGTTTAACCATCTAAGGAGATGAATATTAAAAATCCTTCCTTTGTAATTGAATCAGCGGTTTAGACTGCGTTGTCTATCAATGAAGGAATGTATTTAATTTAATTATGTAGGTACATTTCTAGCGGACTATATTTACTCCAGACATCTTCATGTTTAAATCAAATCGATTTTGATTCGGATAACTGTGAATTTGACTCTTATTTGCATCAAATTAATGTCAATTTAACGCAATTCGTTTCGATTCAGAACTTGACTGCGGTAATAGGATCGAATGTCGTTGCACCTGCAGTTTATTCACTACCTTTCTAATTAAAAACCCATGTTTCTTTCATGGAAGTTAGCGGTGTTCGGGTCGTCATGATTCGGCACAAGCGGGGGGCAAAATCGAATATTGTATAACGCGTTTCAAATAAGAATAGGAACGTCAATAATAGGAACAGATAGAGGTCTCTATCTGTCAACTGTCACTAGATAATTGTGCATTCGCTAAAAAGCCGCTCGGCTTAGCTCAATTATCCCAAACTGATCTGAACGACATGCAGCGGTGGTAGATGCTGCCGTTCGTTGCCGATCGGCACGAGCCGAATTAAAGCCTATGCGTAGTAATAGCTTTTGGAGTAAATTATTATGTTCGGAGCCGATCCAACGCAATAACTTAAAATTTCGGCTTTCATTGTTGTTTAACAATGGTTTCGCACACCTAAAATGTATATAAACAACTACCCACTTTTAAAGTCATTATTTTTTAATGTCAATTCACGATATTATGACGATATTCAAGTAGGTAGGTATTGTGCTGTTTCAAGTACTTAGTTAATTTAAGTTAGTTACTTCAACCAAACAAATTGAAGGCACAAAGAAAAGAACGCCGAGCGGGAAGTCAAATTGTACGTTACATTTAAATGCCTGGGTTCGATTCCCAGATCCGGCAAAGTGTTATTGGCTTCAAAAAATTCTCAGCAGCAGCCACGGAGTCTGGATCTGTGCCCGGTTGATGACAATAGGCTGGCCCCCTATTACATGGGACTTAAACATAACTGGCGAAATGTAGGTGTACTATTAGGCAAACATTTGCCTAACCCTTCGGGGATTACAGGCGTTATGTTATGTTATTTAAATGCCTTAAGTTTGATTAAATCAAGATCTCGCCGCAAATCTGTCTAGATAAAACTCCCAAGATGAGTTTCTTTGGAAAAGGAATGATTCCGAAAATTTCTTAGTTGAAAATAGATTTAGTTATCACATCAATCATATGGGATTGGTTTAATCTAGTCTAGGCACGTAGGCACACCGCGGGGACACAAGAGCTCTTGGAATATATCGTAAGGGAACTTTATCTTTGTAGCTTAGGCTTGAGATTAATTGCTAGAAAAATATAATCTTACACTGTTGTAAGCTTTCACGGTTTACAACTAAACTTATACTGTCACTTACGGGATATCTTCCGTGATTGTTCATTATATTGAGCTCTCGCTTTTTGAGTCAACCCGCGATCATGGCGCTTGCAACAGCGCCGAAATATCGGGAGCTCAAAATAATGAACAATCACGGAAAAGTCCCGTAAGTGACAATATAAGTTTAAATATAATAGTTAAAGGTTATTTTTTTTGTCCCACATAGAATTAAATCAAGTTCAAGCTCGTGGTTAAATACTAAAAGTAGCTAGGATCAATCTTCAGGATAAGCCGCGCTTGCCTAGGTTGGTCTGTGGATGGGTGACCACCCATTACATACCGAGTTTCCTACGTACCTTCTCAGGTATGGTCTGGAAAAAAAATTATCGCAAATACGGGAAAAAACAAATGTCTTTTGGCTTCGTTAAGGGTACTTTTACACCCATTCTTTTTCTAACTCCTGTTTGTTAGAAGAAGTGGGCCATAATCCACCACGCATGCCCAGTGCGGATTGGTTGATCAGTCGAGGTCACTTAAGTACAAGCCAACAGTTAATTGGCTACCCTTTAATTATACGAACCATTAACCACCACCATACTTCTAACCAGCAACCACTAATCAAGCACTACAAGCTAAATCAATCCCTATTTATATCGCTATAAGATTGATAATTACTTGCCATCGATTTGTTCCACATTCACAAAGAATTGTGTTAAAACAATCCGTGCGAAACTTAAGAACAATGAGTTTTCACTATCATCGAAAAGTATCGAACAAGTAGATATTGTTTGAGATTTCGTCTTTTGATATCTAACGTTTTCGCTTGTTGAACATCACTTTCTCTCAGTACTTACTAAAACCACGGTTATAATATATTTATACTGTGCTAAAACCATTGAGATAAATAGCAATAAATAGAATTATGTTATACAGGCTGATTTTTTGAATATTAGTATTTAAAAAAGCGACTGTAATACGATACCCCTTGGTAAGACTGGTTGTCAGACTTTTTGGGCCACTGAGTCCACTGACTACCTAACGACTGTCAAAGATCAACAAATGACACCCGGGACCAGCGGCTTAACGTGCTTTCCGAAGCACGGAGGAAACTCGGTATGTAATGGGTGGTCACCCATCCACAGACCAAACTAGGCAAGCACGGCTTAACCTAAAGATCGTCCCGAGCGGCTGTTATTTTTCAGCCACGAGCTCCTCGTGAAAAAGTTTCATTATGTGACCTAATCTGGTACAAATAAATTAGAAAGTCTGGTACACAGAAAATACCCCGTTTCATTTAAATGTATGTAAAATTCTTCCTAAACAAATTGAAGTTTTGTATGAAATTTAGTCCTCCCAGTACTCGACTACTACGACGCAGTGCGAAAGTGTACCTCAGCACGTAAATGAGCTCTTTTCAGCAGAACAGAATGCTCAAATCATCATCATCATTCTCCTGCCCTCATCCCAGTTCATTTGAGTTCGGTACAGCATGTCTTCCTCTTCCATACTTCTCTATTACTCGTCATCTCATCATACACCTCCTTTCTTGCCATATCATCCATTACACAGTCCGTCCATCGTTTCTTGATTGAAGAAACAGCTCAAATATCCCGCCAATGAACTAAAACGCAATCAACCACATTCTGACGTGGTCAGATTTAAGTCTTTGGAAATAACAGATACCTAGATACTTTTTCCTTGCCTGTATTTTTAATTTCGCATTACTATCTATATAACTGTTCTCATAATTAAAGTTGCAAAACAAATTATATAGGTAAGTAATCGGATAAAGCAGTCACTAGATGTCCACAACGATAGGTTCTGTGCCGCTTGCAACTAACGGCTATCCGTAGTCACGTGGCTATCAGTCGATATAATCACGTGAAACAATATGTGACCTGGGGGTGGATTGGATAATAGGTACCTACTACCAGCTTGGTATATCATGTCGAATCGAAACGTGACTGAAAATCTTAAGAGATTTTCGTGAACAGGGTTTTGCAATCCTACAAAATTGAATCTAATACGAGAAAACAACCAACATTTTTGACGACCGGTGGATATTTTACTTGAAAAACAACCCACGAAGTCTGCCGAGTTTGGCTAGCAAAAATATTTGAAACAGTTGTGAATCGTGATCTTTTGTTTTTCGATGACGAATCGGAACAGTGACGAGTCGGGCATAACTCGTTCATTTGACCCTGTTACTTTATAAAAATGTTACTCCTTGTACAAAAAATCTAGGTCCAATTCCTAGAAATTCCCAAAATCGAGATTTAATTTAGCTAGGCCGAAGTTTGACAAATATATGTGCTGAATATAAGTTATATCGCTTGACGGGTACATAGTGAATAGCCAAGTAATGAGGGACAGAACAATTTTCTCTTGTTGGTAATACAATATTGCCAGCACAAAAATCACGAAGATAACGTATTACCACATACGAAAATTAAGTAGAAACGAAACGAGGCAAAACTCGATAGCACTATCATATTTTCCCATCAGACATTTCCATTTTCCGCTTAGTAAGCACCGATGCCGGAAACGAGCTGAGCTGAGCGAGCCTATTAACTTAAATGCCTTGTTTTTGTTGTCTGTAATAACTTAAGCAAGTAAATTCGGTAGTCAATCATAGCCAAGAAATTAATCTTTCATAGTTTGAGAATGTTTAAAGTGTCTCCACTTTATTCATCGCCTATAATAACTGTGATAAATTAGTTTTATGTAATGTTAATCGTTCTAGACAAAAGAACAAGTTTCTGAAGTTAATTTTAGAATTTCTTGCTAACTACGTTGTAATAGTTGAAAACTTTTATCAAAAAGCATAATTTTTCATGCCTTATTAACTGAATTTACGTTTTATAGCAATCAGGTTTTTTTTTCGGATATCTCAGCTAATATAAAATAAATACCCGAGTAGGTAATTACGTAATGGTAGGTATAATGACATGATTATTTAAAAAATGCTTAGGTAAAACAATTGAATCCCTAGTGGCATCACGTTTTAATTAGCAGTATTAGCACAGTAACCTTCCCAAAAAAATAGGTTTAACTAGATTAGATAGTGGTTTACTAAAATCCGGTAAGTAGTTTTGGAGATTAGCCAGCTGCTCCACCAGAACGCGGTGTGGAGATTGCAGACGACGTTGCTTTTAACGTAGTGAAATGCTAGAGGTTTTGTAATGCACAAAATGAATGAAAAACTGCTTTCTTTGGCAAACTGAAACTGCAGATATTACAACTGGATCTTTGAAACACTACCGTTCTTAAAAAAATGCACAGCCAGCAACTCAGAAAAACATATTAATAATCACTGTTTTAAGCTTTCACGGTTTACGCAAATAAATATTCTATTCTATTCTACAACTAAACTTATACTGTCACTTACGGGATATCTTCCAAAATAATGAACAATCACGGAAGATATCCAGTAAGTGACAGTATTAAGTTCATATTTATAATATTTGACCAGAGCCTTTGTGTACTACTGCATTATAAGAAATTTCTTCCAGCAGACACAGACTTTTTTTTTTTCTTTTTTTTCCGGATGGGAAATCATCAAATGACCCCCCCACTCTGGGCGGAGCGGAAGGGAGTGTCAGACTTGTACTGACTAAAACTCATCCATGTTCCTTCTTTGCCCTTTGTGTTCCAGGGCCACGGTATCTCTTTCGAACATTCCCGCAGCCCTGGCAGGCATCGGCCCTTGCGGACCCCTACTTATTTGCTGACATCTCTTTGAGGCGCACGTGGAACACGAACGCGCCGTCGACACGGCCTGTCGTCATAAGACGGCCGGACGGCGAGCTGGCCCATAACTCGCCGTCCACAGGCCCGCGCCTACGGTGGCTGGGAGCCACCACGTGACCCCCAACGCCCAGGGCGTCTCCCGCGGCGACTGGGACGTGAGGTTCTTTCCCTCTCACGTCCCGCCACCTCCTTCACTAGCATGACTGCTTCGCAGAAGGAGGTGACGGCTTCCCATTCCCTCTCGCTCCGGACCATGGCTTGAACCAAGGCCGGACGCGAGAGATCGCCGCCGCCAATCGCCGCTACGAGGACACGGCGGTGCTCCGCCCAAGCGGGGCAGACCTCCACGGTGTGCTCCACCGTGTCCTTCGGACGATCCTCGCAGTGGAAACACCCGGGCGTTTCCTCCCGCCCGATTCGGTGCAGGAACCTCCCGAAACAACCGTGTCCGGTGAGGACCTGCGTCAGGCGGTAGGTGAGGGCGCCGTGGCACCTCTCTAGCCACTCCTCAAAGAGGGGACTTATCGCCACTATGGTGGCGTGCCCTGCACGGGGTTGCGACAGTCGCTCTCTCCATGTCGCCATGAGATCACGCCAGAGGTCTGTCCGCTGAGCAGCAATTTGCCGCGGCAGCGGAGTTTCCTCCCGACGTAGTGCCTCCGCGCGCCATTCGTGCAGGCGTGCGAGGACTATCGCCTCCAGATCCCATGGCGGCAATCCGGCAAGGAGGCTAGCCGCTTCGCCGGAGATCGTGCGGTACCCCCGGATTAGCCTTATGGCTATTACTTTTTGGGGCGCGTTCAGGTAGTGGGCGGCTTGCCGCCTCAAAGAACGCGCCCACACCGGGGCCCCGTAAAGGGCCATGGACAGCACGACCCCCAGCAGACACAGACTTGCAAATATTCAATACTGCTTCGCATTTTCTGAAATTATATCTAGACAGGTGTAGTAAAGTCACGTGCAGTAAGGGGATCACTTGCCCTGCTATTAAAGGCAGGACGAGGAGACAAACAACCATCATCATCATTATCTTGCCCTTATCTTCTTATCTTATTCATTTGGGGTCGGCACAGCATGTCTTCTTCTTCCATAGGTACTTCTCTATTACTCGTCATCTCATAAGACAGCCAAACAACCTTTAAACAATAATTCAAAATAGCCTTTTCCCGACTATGTTGGGCTTCGCTTCCAGTCTTACCGGATGCAGCTGAATACCAGTATTTTACATGGAGCAACTGCCTATCTGACCTCCACAACCCAGTTAATACTGGGTAATACGATACCCCTTGGTAAGCTAAAGACTGGTTCTCCCTGTAACGACTGTTAAAAATCTACAAATGACAGCCGGGACCGAGCCACGGAGGAAACTCGGTACGTAATGGATGCGTATCCACGGCCCAACCTAGAGAAGCGCTTCTTAACTTGAAGATCGACCCGAGCGACTGTATTATTTAGCTACGGGTTCCTTAAAATAGTTCTTCTGTTTCACTTTCAAATAACCAGACTCGCTTTCATAATTTGAATTTGGGTATCTATGTCCACTTAGTATGGATTGTATGTGGCGCTCAATTGGCAAACCACAATTCAATTTCAATATAAGTACCCACTTACCTAGGTACCTATCTACTCTGCATTCTAGCGTAGGCACCTGAATGAACTGACTGAATGCTCTCATTTCTTCTTAAGAGAGACTGTTTCCTTAAAACTTGTTAGGTAGGTATTATTTTATTGCATTGCCTATGACAATTGATTGGAAATCTATTCAAAAAACTTTCCAAGTCCTGCCACAAAATTCCTTTCTTTCAAGGATCCCACTCCGTATGTAAATTCCTAACTTTTCAACTTCGTCAACTCGTGATCGAAATCGTTTAGATTACCATCTCAACTTTTCGTGTTCTCTCTTCAGTTAAGTACGAAGTGCCAACGATATATCAGCTGCAAGGTCATGAATATTCACATGTTAAATAATGCAGAAGTATTTAAATTAAAGCTTGGAGATAGCATTTTAAAACGGTATGTTTGTGAGATGTTTATCAAAAGTGCAACCACCCTTAGTGCACTACTTAGATAAATATATAGATAAACCACTTATTTAGTACACACAAAAAACAGCAGAACACACAGAAGCACAATTAAATGATACAAATTACACGACTATACAAAAACAAGGTGCCAATTTACAAAAAGAAAAACATACTTACGAAAGAAGTACACCATGAAACCTCTTATAAGACTTCTTTAACAATAACTAAGATGTAGGGAGAATATTCGTATGGAACAGTGTCAATACCCGGAGTACAAGACAGAGCTAAGGGACAAAATTAAAAAGAAAAACATCATCGCCTGCCTAGTCTTTTTCCAGTTATGGTCAGCTTCCAGTCCAACTGGATGCAGCTGAATACCAGTATTAAAATTAAAAAGAAAAAACCCTAATATTCAAAGGCCAATCCCGTGACAAGAATAAAAAGAAGCTACTAAAGCCTTACTGTTAAACATTTTTAGAGGTGTACTATTGTTTACACCTCTGCCTAACCTTTCGGGAATCACAGGCGTGGTGTTATTGATGATGCTGGTGGTGTTATGTCCCACACCACTAAAGAATTTTTTAGTAGAGCAAATTGATATTTCCCAGGCAAAAATCGGCTATCCTTCAGACCATCATAAAGCTTTAATCAATACAGTTTTCCCTGTCAACAAATAAAACACGACGGATCACAGCAAAAGAATTCGAATTACCATGTTTAGTCAGCTCGGTTCATCAGTATGTCGCATTGGCAAACACCGTGACGGCAATATTTACGAGTATGTATCTGCTTTCTCTGTTGAGAAAACATTTCCTGATCAATACGATGAGTTTAACGCTGATAGTCGGAGCACTTGAGCAGAATTTGTGATGTTAAAGTCACACCATTACATTTTTGGACATGGAATTTGTCCTGAGTAGTTAAATGTGAGGGTTTTATTTACCCTTTTAAGCTTAGGACCTTGCAAAATTGGGTCCAATCAAGCTTGCTTCCAAACGTTTTCCTTACAATGGTGTAGTTATTATACAGTTTTCAAATACTGGCTGGAAATGGTTCCTGATTTGGAAGGCATAAAGAGGAAGGGGGAAGAGGAAGCCCTGATCCAGAACTGTGTGGAAAATTATGCGTAAAAGAGTTAAATATATTCACGTAGAAACAGACTCTTGAAGAGTCTAGTCTAGGTAGGGTCCTCTTCCTACGCACTCGCTTGTCGCTAGTAACAGCATGCTCTGATTGCCAATTTACCACACATCAGGCACAATAGAAAATGATTGCTCCTGTGTCACTTTTGATGAGGTGTGGTTGTGATCACTACTGTGAAGCTAAATTGTGATTCCCTAACCTAGTTCAGAAAATAGCACGGTATGTGAATAGACTCGGTTGGGACTTTATAAGAAAACTAGTGGACTGTATATTAATAGGTGTAATGCCACAATTAACATATAGTGTGAAGACCGTACAAAGAAATACCCGTAGTGGCCGGCGCCTGTAAGCTCAGTGTCGTGGTAGGGCGCGCAGCGGCGCTCGCGCAGCCGGGTTCGGTACCCCGAGCCCTCCCCGCGGTTATCCACGCATATGTGAGGCGCCGACAGTATGTCTAACTCTTTTCGGCTTGAATTACATCTAGCAATTTGTTTGTTGAAGCCAAGCCATTGGTCCTACCTCTGATCTTTCTCCGGTCGTGTCCGGCCGGCTTATCGGAATTTAAGAGTGAGAGAGTGTACCTGTTGTGCTCTATAATGCAACTTTACTGCTCTAACTGTGACCGGGTTTCAAAACTCATTCGGTCTAGCAAGTCATATCCGGGATTCCGGGCACAAGACAGGTCGCCGTTATCGAAATCGATATGGAGGACTATATGTACAAAGGGTGTAAATAGACCCTTAACATAAACGAAAGGCACTTGTTCTCCCCGTCACTGCGATAATTTTTTTGTTCTAGACCATACCTGGGAACCTTCTAGTTACGGAGATATTGGGGGTCAAAGTTCCAAGTTCACAAGTTTTTTTTTAAATACATGTTTTTAATGTAAAATTTTTACTTCACACACCTCCACGACCCCCATACTATTCAATCCATTCATTAGCACAATGCTATGAGTCTTTTCCATCGAGTCCTACCGTAAAACGTGATTTTACACCCCAAAAAAAAAAGTCGATTCCCAGCAATATTTTTTGCGTAAAGTTACTTAGTTTGATGTACAGAATGCTTGGTTGACGGATATGTGAAGGGTCTGTTTACACCCGGTATGTTAATATATTTCCCCCGGCGATAGCTATAGTCTCTGCTGAGATTTGCTACCATGACCTAAAACGGTCAGCAGAGCAGATTGCCTACCACGACGTCTTAAAGCAGGAGTAATTCCAGTGTGGGTAAGAGATGGCGCTAGACAACCTGTATAGCTTTGTCTCTTTCCCACACTGGAATAGACGGCATATAGTAACCCCCAGGGGCTGCAGTCTCGACATAGATAGCGATGTCAAATTTCTTTAATAGATTTTCGACCTTAAGGTTTCGAAATAAAGTTGAAAATCTATTAAAGAAATTTGACATCGTTATGACTTAACGACCGATTTTTGTCGCTATCTATGTCGAGACTGCAGCCCCAGGACTATGAATATGTGTTAAATGCTTTATTTTCTACAGAGATTTAAGATGTAAATAAAGCCCTTGGTCTAGCTCCGTAGCTCTTAGTCTTTTGTAATCTTTACGTGTTATCATAAAACTGCAATTTATCTTGTAATTAACTCCCACATTGTGCTTCACAGTTATTTGAATTCATTAGCTCTTGTTATGAAGATATAGCGTGACTTAGAGTAGATGTCTCCTTTATTTAAGAAAATACACCTGCCAGGCCATTGTTTGTCAGATAATAGTAAAATATTGCGTTTTTATTAGCTCTGGTAGCTCTGTTATGTAGATGTGTTTTGTAACTGTCTTCGTTAAGTTTTATATGGCAGATGGATGGGAATTCTTTTGTCTAACAGCATTTTCATTTATTATCTATACTTCTATACTAATATTATAAAGCTGAAGAGTTTGTTTGTTTGGTTGAACGCGCTAATCTCAGAAACTATTGGCTCGATTTGAAAAATTCTTTTAGTTTTGGATAGCACATTTATCGAGGCTGTAAAATTTTACGCGGACGAAGGTCGCGGGCAACAGCTAGTATTTTATATTTGTTCCTATCACTAAGTTTCCGGGTGCCTATCAATATATTTCTTGGCATATCTTGCGAACTACCCTCGAACTAAAGTGTCCAGAATCTTCAAGTTTCGTCGCTGATCTTAATTTCCTCCACTTCCGGTCCTAATTTTCCAACAACCAGAAGATATACTTAAACAAAAACGTAACATAACATCACGCCTGTAATCCTCGAAGGGTTGGGCACGGGTGTACCTGTAGCACACTTTACACACCCACATTTCACTGGTAGAACTGTTTTAAGTCCCATGTTATAGGAGGCGAGTGTATCGCAAGACAATCTATCGAATGTCATACTTTCTGGCTTCCCGTTCATCATGTGATGCCAGATTATAAGGAAGGCCTTGAAGTTCCGAAAGTCACCCTCGCCGAATAACATCCTGTCATGATAGGTACCTATTATATAAACATGACAAAACGCGAATCCTAACGATAAGTATGACCTTTGAATTCCGACCACAATCGTGTAAAAAGGCCCTTCTCTATCTTGAAAGATTTCCGCAATTATTAAACGTTGATTTTTGTTAAAAAAATACTCGGATTAAAAACAAATGGCCGGTACATAATGTAAACAAGGCCTTTTACCCGGCCTTTTACGGCGAAGCCAAAATGAAGAGTTATGATTTTAGCAGTCTATGTATGTATGTGTTTGTATTTACGTATGTCCCTCCGTAGCGCCTAAACTATTCATCCGATTTTTATGAATAAAGTGTCAATCGATTCGTTATTATGGCCCGGGTAATATAGGCTACATGTTAACCGACTTCAACAATAGAAAGAGTCTATTTTACCTTGTCAACCCTGAATTTAACTAGAGCGTGATTTTTCAGTAGTGGGGTTTTTTAGTTTTAGTATACCACACAAATTCTTGTTTTAAATATAGATAGTTAATTTAATAAGATCAAGTATTTACGGGAATCCCTTGCCGCTCGACTAGGAAGTTTGGTACCCAACTGCATCAGTGCCTAAAATAAGGGTAATGTTTTCAGTCAATTCAAGATGAAATACGAGTGCGATTGGGATCCCTTTGTATCACCGACTTCGTGCTCTAATCCTTTTAACTAATCTTGTCCAGACTGATGTTTCTGATTTCCTCGATATTAATATCAGAAGTGGGATTAGGTTGTGGGTCTAGCAATGGGACAACTTTCAATGTGCACATAGGTACGTCTAGTCTAACAAGACCCTTGCCCTACTGCTCTAGAGCCTTGCTAACTAACTTATAATTAACTAGCGTATGCCCGCGGCTTCACCTGCTTGGAGTGCGATAATTATTGTCCCACGGGATCATACTACCGGAATAAAAAGTATCCTATGTGTTAATCCAGGTTATAAACTATTTGTGTGCTAAATTTCATCCAAATCCCTTCAGTCGTTTTTGCGCGAAAGAGTAACAAACATCAATCCATTCGCCCATCCTCACAAACTTTCGCATTTATATTATTACTAGGAAGTAGGAAACACACGTAAACCCACGTATTTTTCTTTCATATACTTTTACAAGTAACTACAACCATAATGAACCAAGTATTCGGATAAACCAAGCAAATTACACCTAATCTACATATTAACTTTACAAAAGGAATTCCTGATTATTTTGATCACATCGCATTTCTTCTAATTTCACCGTAAGTTTTAGTTTCGCAAACTATTTATTACCTGTAATAATTCTCTTTCATATTTCAGCGCAGAAACTTACAAAGGCATTTGTAAAGAATTTCATAGTTTTTTTTTTATTAATAGGCATTCTAGGCACGCAACAGACTTTACTTAATGTCGGAGAAAAATTACTGTTTGTTCATAAATAATATTTTTATGTAAGCCAGGCTCGCGGCTGACGTGGATTGGGACTTTGTCGACTTTTGGCGTCAAACTACTCGTATCTAGCCTTCAGCTTAAAAAACACATTTATTTTTATTTTTGTCTGTCTGTTTGTTCCGGTTAATCTCCGAAACGGCTGGACCGATTTTGACGGGACTTTACAGGCAGATAGCTAATGTTATAAGGTCTAACATAGGGAAGTTGTATTTTAGAAAAATTATTAGGGTTCCGTCTAAAACAATGAAAACCCTTGAAATTATTAACAAAATAAGATTAAAAAATGAAAGTATTTTTTTTTAAATTATAAATTTACGCGAACGAAGGTCGCGGGTAACAGCTTTAGTAATATAATTAATTAATCAGTATTGAAGTCCCTGATCCTGAAGTCCTATCTGCAGTCTTTTCATGCAGGTAGCCGCAAGAATAGTAGGACCGACATTCCAATCTTCTGGCGTCAAGTCAGCACAATTAATCGGAAAAGAATCCTCGGCACTTTGGGTCCGTGAATCAAGAAGAATGAAGAAGTTAACTGTAGTCTCTCATCAAGTCTCAAGCATGTGTCGTTTATTAAACGTTTAAGATTAGCGCCAAAAATCCACAATGTTTCGGCGGTGTAACCTAGATACAGTGAAAACACGCATCATAAATATAACGCAAACCGTACATAACTGATGTTAACATCACAATTACTACCTCGAAGGCTCTAACAATAAAACCATTGACGTCACAATTATTTTTACTACACACGATACTTTTTTCGTGCACAGAACGGACGCTTTCCCTCCAATATTTTCCTTATCAAACATAACAACTACAAAGACACTTACCCAGGTATAAAAGATCCATTTGTTTGTGTGGTATAATTTTGTTTTTCGCGCGCACTCACGTCTACCCACATTTTTAATTCAGTTTATTTACGTTTGACGAAAATAAGCCATGGCGAATTGGTCGCGGCGTTTGTCCACCAAGCGATCTCTGTCGTGACTACCGAGTGTCGCTTGTTATGAATGAAAGTTTCTGCGGTACCCACGGTGTTTAGGGCTTGCTTATAAAATAGAATGCGCGCGCAAGGGGAAATCCAAGATTGTTAAAGTACGTGGGAACGGCAGACAGTAATGGCTAATAACTCTTGTACTTTAAAATATGAGGGGCAATCTCCAGGATGCCTGTGAATAATATATGAGCAAGATGGATTGTTTCCGTATGAAAGTAAAGTGGATCACATTTTTACCAGGCGTTCTATTGTTGTTTTTCTTTGAACAAGAGTCTTTTGTTATCAAGTTTATAATTTTTATAATTCGCTATCTTTAGTTATTGAGATTATTTTCTATGAAATATAATTGGAAAGTATGTAGATTGTATTGGAAATAAAAGTAATTTTTTAGAGCAAAAATTATTTGATTAATTCTGTTTATTTCATATGGCAACACCTTAGTCTGGCTGTCACAAAGTTCAAAAACCTTTTCAGATATTTAATCTGTGGCATAAATTGTTGTGAGTCAGGCGATATATCGGCGTTTTATTTTGCTTTTTTCCTACAATTCGGCTTCTTTATTTCGCGTAGGAGTTAGTACAAATAATGTAAAATGGCCATAAATTTAGATAAACACAAGCAGGCGTTAGTCGCTGGGTGGAAGGAGGTATTAGACGAGAAAAGTGATACCAACTGGTGAGTCCAAATCTTTGTATCGTCGACCTACTTGTTAGGGAAATTAAATAAACAGCCGCCGCCGTTGATTAAAATTATGAATTGAATTCATTAGCGTGGCGTTTACAGTGGTCCTTATAAGTGCTGACAATAGATTGTAGTAATAAACGGTGCATTCACTTGCGCTGGCATTCCATTTACCATAAGCGGTCGCAATGAAACAGCGTTTGTGAAAACGTTCAACTCGAAAAAGTTGTTAGTTTGGTTGTTGCCCTGATTTTTTTCAATTAGCATGTAACCCTACCACTAGCGGATACCACTCCTTTATTTGCAATCAACTGTTGGATGTAATTGTGAGGCAATAAAATTATTCTACAGCTTAAGTTCCAGTTAGGAGGGCTTATAATTTAAATTTAGATCACTACAACTCTGTTACAGATGTACCTCATGTACTTAAGAATTCTATCAGTAAAATTAAATTGTTAGGCTAATCAAAACTGTAAAATATTTTTAAGTTTTACTATCAGAGTTGTATGAGTAAAAATATGGCCATATCATTTCCTTCCTCATTAACCCAAAAAAAATAAGGATAAAGTAAGATAAAATAAAATTATAATCCATATCTAAATCCTTAGTATGCACAATGATAAAATGCCCTATTTTCATCAAGAGAAGCTTATCATGATGTAATAGCTATATATGGTAATCATTCATGTCTTGAGTCACACTCAAAACATTCAATATTATGATGAATGAAAACTGAGATAGTTTCACAACATTCAGTATCTTATAGCCCTTGTATCTGAGACAGGTTTTATGAACATGATATTATAGATCTAGTATTTAGATCTGTGTATTTATTTCATCACCTACCTAGCCTTTTCCGAACATGTTAGGGTCGGCTTCCAGTCTAACCGGATGCAGCTGCATACCAGTGTTTTACATGGAGCAACTGCCTATCTGCTCCCATAACAAAAAAATAAATCATTGTGAGAAAACCGACATGTCCTAAAACCAAAAGTTCTAAAATTTGTAGTCTATGCCTGCACGTTGCATGATGGCCCTTCATCATCATCAGCGTAGCTTTTTCCCAGCTATGTTTGACTATGTTAGGGTCGGCTTCCAGTCTAACCTTATGCAGTTGAATACCAGTCTGTATCCCAACAATGGCAATGTTAAAAGCTAAGCTATGTTTATGATATAGCTGTATGTGTATGTCGGGGGATAAATAGTAAGGTAGTCAGCAGACGGTAGCAGGTTTGACTCTCAAAAGTCCATGGGATGTATAGTCACCGTCAAATGTTGGCTCTTGTAGTCTGTTAGTTCATTCAAATAAAAAAACTCAAAAGAGTCTGCTTTAAAAAGTCATAACAATAACTTTTATTCTTTCAGGGCCTTATTTGGCTATGATGGTCAATCAAATGACTTAAAATTTATAGACAAAGGCGACGGAGGCATAGATGAACTCCTCAACGAGTTTAACAGCGGCAAAATACAGTATGCATTCCTGAAAGTGGACCAACTAAATGGAAGCATATCTAAATATGTCCTTATCAACTGGCAGGCAAGTATATAAGATAGTAAATGATAAGAAGTGTTTTGTTTTCTTGAGATAAAGCATGTATTTTCAATGTAAGCCCTTGTGTAGTGTCTGAGTGACAAGATTCATTTAAATAACTTAGATAGGTGTGGCTGTTTTCTAACGAAATTGTAAATGTTATCTATCAATGGATTTGTGACTAAAGTAGATTGGAATTGATTATTGCTAAAGAGGTTTCATAAACTCATCTGGTTGAATAGAAACTTGTCTGTTTATCAGAATGACTGTTAAAGAAAAACATGTTTTGTTAATAGACAGTATTGTACCTAACTTGTCTTCTTAGCCTTAGCACAGTTTTAATCATATTGGAAACACCATATTTTGTGTTTATGTAGGTACTTCCCAAAATTTATTTTATTTATTTGATTTACCTACTTGAAACTATTCTTAACAACACATTGTTTTTGTAGAAAAGTAAAATTTTGTAATGTATTATACAATTAGATGGCTCATTTAACGGTATTTATGGGTGTTATGATTATGGTGACAAAAGCCAAGACATAGTTTATGTTCTAATATAATTCAACCTATTTACTACCTATAATTTATATTAACAACTATTTTACTAAGGAAAATGTATAAATAAATCCCAACAGTCCTGTAAATAATACTTACATAATAAAATATTAGACCACATAATTTTAACAAAACTGTAACTGTTGATACATGCAAATACTATGTACAGTCACCAGCGCATAAGGTACTACAAACTGTCAAATTTTCTCATTCGATTTTGAACTTAACCATCATCTTTTTATGGTTTAAAATCATTTGGAGAAAATTGACAGTTTGTGGTAACTTAATGTGCTGGCGAATGTACAGGAATAATATTACAAAATATTGTGGCCGCATAAAGGAAAACCCAATTAATTACGATAGGTGCAGGAAATAATGTTATGAAATGGAGTTATTTTTACAATAGTACTCTGGTGTATCCTGCAGCCTTGTGTGGTTATTATGCCTGACAACTGATTTATGATGCAAAGCCTAGTAGAAATCCACAGTGTACCAATGATTTTCACCATACACTGGCTTCTCTGGACTGAGTGGTTGGAATGGCATTAAGAAGTTTCTACACAAGGCTAAAACAACTAGCACTAGTTTGACAGTGAGACCAGCGCGAGCCACTGTCTCTATGTTAATTAACCTCCTTTAAAAACTATACCTACTTATGTTACAGTTGTGGTAAGTTACCTCGTAATTAGAGCAAAAGAAAAAAACCAAAGCCCCTCGTTATCAGCATCTGAGACTAAAGAGTTCCACTGCTGGATATTTCCCTCCCCTTTGTATAGTCAAGTCTTACGCTTTCCGTATCTTGCGGATTCCCTTGACCTACGCTTAAGTGAAGCAGGTCCCCGGCCATTGCCCCTCTTAAGGTGGAAGCGTCAGGATAGCTCGCGAAATTCAAATTTTCTTAGGTTTTTGGCAATTTGCAGGTCAGTGTCAGGTAGTATGTTGATGAAAAATGAGTCGCGCGAGTAACACGTATGTAATTAAGTACAGAATTGTAACAATTAAAATCATTAAGAAAATTTGAATTTCGCGGGCCCCCCTAGCGCTTCACCTTAAGCCGCTTTAATTGTACTCATAATCATCTGCCTAGCCTTTTCCCAACTATGTTGGGGTCGGCTTCCAGTCTAACCGGATGCAGCTGAATATCAGTATTTTACATGGAGCGACTGCCTATCTGACCTCCACAACCCAGTTAGTACTGGGTAATACGATACCCCTTGGTAAGACTGGTTGTCAGACTTTTTGGGACACTGACTACCTGTAACGACTGTCAAAGATCTATAGATGACAGCCGGGACCAACGGCTTAACGTGCTTTCCGAGGCACGGAGGAAACTCTGTGTATAATGGGCGGTCAGCCGGTCACCCATCCACAGACCAACCTAGGTAAGCACGGCTTAACCTAAAGATCGACCCGAGCGGCTGTTACTATTTAGCCACGAGCTCAATTTAATTGTACTCATAATATTGGTTTTTAATCGAAATCTTCATACTCATTTCTAAAAACTTGCCACTAAATATTAATAATGGTTTCTCTATCACGACTATTGTTTACTTAAATATTCAAGTTAAGTGTAGCTTAGTCCTATAGCATATAGGTGTCAATGCACCCACACTATCGCAGACAATTCCGTTCATCATTAGGGATGAACGCACCGATAAATAAGGTAGTTGACATTATGACGAAGTTAGATAAGAACTAATTATGTGATCGTTTTCATTTACGTTAGCCCTGTGCTTATTGGCTTAGGATACTTGACAATTACGTCAGCTGTGTAAGAGGATCATACTATGGTGGATAGGAATTTTCTCTTCCCTCCGTCTTAATCCTTTCGTCCTTGTCATGAAAATAATACTAATACATCAGAAATCTACCGAATAAAAATAAAATAAAAAGCGTTTATTCATCGTGGTGATATCCTCAGCTTTACAAAAAAATGTTACTTCTGCCAAACTGTTAATCAGTTTGTTGACAGATGTAGCTCCCATACACAATTTTATATTTTTATGTAACTACTTTTCCATCAATAACAAGAATACACTTACCGCTAAACATCACCTATAATTAAACACAAATATTTTACTTTACAGTAGCACAAAGGCTGACTAGTGCGTAATCATAATAACATTTTAAATTAAGTAACAATTTTAATAAGCTATCTATGACATAAATTTAATCTATGCATCTCCATTTATGAGGCTTTGACAAAAAGTGTTAAAAAGAAATTTACAAAAAAAATCGTTAAGTAAATACGGCACGTGTGCAGTTAACTTGGCCAATTGTTATTAAGTTCCATATAATCAGAGCGTCAGCGAGCCTATCCTATTGCCATCAACTAGCCCTAGAATCCGACTACTACTGAGAAATTCCTAATAAATGGCAAATCCCGCACGCACACAGGCACGCAATAAATAATAATTTTAAGTTAATTTACTGTCAGCTGTGTAGCTACCTTTCATAAAATAAATAAATCTGAAAATACTGTTTAACTAAGGAATCAAACTCTTGGCGCAATACTCACGCGGGCTTGTGGACGGTGAGTAATAGGCTAGCTCGCCGTCCGTCCGTCTTATGACGATAGGCCGTGTCGACGGCGCATTCGTGTTCCACGCGCGCCTCAAAGAGATGTCAGCAAACCGGGAGGGGTCCGCAAGGGCCGATGCCTGCCGGGGTTGCGGGACTGTTCGAAAGAGATACCTCGGCCCTAATAAGAGGCCACATCCACAGCCATCTTAACTTAACCAAATCCTTTCTTTCTAGGGAGAAGGCGCCCCAACGGTGCGTAAAGGCACATGCGCGAATCACATAAAGCATGTAGCGAACTTCTTCACCGGGTTCCACCTGACCATGCACGCAAGAACTGAGGATGACTTAGACGAGAAAGTTATTCAAGATAAGCTGGCGAAGGCCGGTTCCGCCTTCAACTTTAAGACCAGTCGGCCAGAGGAACTGCCTCCAAGTGGACCCGTTGGAACGGTCTACCATAAGGTTAATCCAGGTGAGGATTGTGGAATTGTAATAGAATTTTCTTTTAGATAATATGATTCATCATCAACCACAGTCGGACTTCACCCACTGCTGGATATAGGGCTGTCTTTGCTTGTGCCTATTTCATTGTTCATGTGCCAACCTCATCCAAGATTTACCCCATCTGGTAAGCTGTCCTATTACTAGGGAACTAAAACGGTAAAAGGAGACCGCGCAATAATGGTATCTTAAAAATTACTAAATTGGAGCCGGATGGCGTTAACTATACTCGCATCGTGTCTTTTTATAGCTTCCTTTTCGGCCTGTTTAATTAATGCTAAGTTTCGTATTCTTGTTTCTATTGGTTGCATGTGCGACTGCTGAGCGCGGATTCAATTCCCAGGTCGTAGAAACCAGTAAAGTGTTATTGGGTTTTTCCGTTCAGAGTCAGTTAGTTTATCACAGGGTAACATACAATCTCCTGCTTGCACGAAAAGCAAGTAAAACCTTTGGTCCTGATCGCCTGATCTCTCAACTGTCGTGTTGGATTGTCGTCCGATTGAATTTTGAGCAAAGAAATGGAATCAAGACTGGAAGAATCTTTGTCTACGCACACAATTATGCATTATAATCTACTTCATACTATCCTCCGTTGAGATTGGCTACCGTGACCAATTCTTGGCCTGAAGAAAAAAAAAACACCTTAATAGTGAGGTAACACTCATAAAACTGTCTGTCTTGACATAACATCATGTCGGAACTCATGTTTACAATAACTCGAACAACAATACCACCTCACAAAGGATTTATTTACCATTCTGCGTCAGTTTTAAACTGTAAATATAAACAAGAAACGCTTGGCGTTTGTAACAGTACGGTCTGCGCGTACGCAAGATGCGTGGTTATTTAATAGTTTACCTAGTGGTACGTTAAGTGGTGTTTTTTGTAAAATGACCAGGAGGGGAGCGGAGGAAATTATTAAACGGAAGAATAGTTTGAGACGAGGTATAGTGACATTGTAGTTTTATTTTTTAATCGACGAACGATTTACCCACTTCAAAAATGAGAACGTTACGAATTCGTCCAATATTTTTTTGTTCCAAAGCGGGGGTAGATGGCCAAATCCGAAACTATGAGGAATATCGAAAAATGCTCAAAGGAGGAGCTTGATTTTGATGAAAACTAAAACTGCATCATTGGATTTTTGAGAGAGACTTTTTCAATTTGATTCTTAATGGCAACGTTATCGAATGGTGTAATAATACAGTGTGTTTTGTTTTCGTCTGCGTGAAATTATTATATAAATACTATTTTTCCGTTTTTGCATCATTTTTCATTGATGCTCCGCTCCGTTGGTCATGACGTGATATTATATAGCCTACAGCCTTCCTCGATAAAGTGGCTATCCAACACTAAAATATTTTTTTAATTTGAACCAGTAGTTCCTGAGATTAGCGCGTTCAATCAAACAAACTCTTCAGCTTTATAATATTGATATAGATTAAAATATTGAGATAGATGTTACATTACATAGTAGTAGTCATTTCATTACTATTGAGTACTTGCGACTGTTGAATATAATAGGTCTTTACCTATGTAATTGGAGATTTTATAACCAGCATTTTCAGATTTAATTATCTGTGGATTGGCGCGCAATTCGAAATTCAAATAAATTTTATTCGAAAGCCGTGTTCTTTTTATTTCAAATTCAGTTATTTGTTTTTAGATAGTATTTTGTTTTTGTGAAATTGTGGTAGTTTTTGGTGCCATGGATAAACTGAAAATTCGTACAATTTTCAAATATGAGTTCCTACGTGGAAATACCGCTGCGCAAACAACGCGAAGCATTAACGACGTGTACGGGCCTAACACTGCTTGCATAAACACGGTTCATTATTGGCTCAATCGTTATAAATCTGGAAATTTTGAGTAGAAGAACGATGCTGCGGTCGGCCGGTAACCATTGTCGACAACGACGAATTGAAGGCGGTAGTGGAAGCGGATGCATCTCAATCTACGGCTGAGCTTGCTGCGGGACTTGGGAGTTAGTGTCAAAACAACATTAACAAAAAAGCTAGATAAGTAGGTGCCACACGAACTAAGCGACCGACAGCCAGATTTACGCGTCGAAGCATGCATAGCACTACTGAATCGGCATAGAAACGAGGAAATTAAATAATTAAATCGAATTGTTACCTGCGATGAAAAGTGGATCCTGTACGACAACCGTAAGCGTTCGTCTCAGTGGGTGGACCCGGGTAAAGCAACTAATCAGTGCGCTAAAAAAAAAATACTTATAGGAAGATGATGGTGACTGTCTGGTGGACCAGTGCCGGACTTGTACATCACTGCTTCTTACCAAATGGCACAACAGTGATGGCAGAAGTCTATTATCAAGAATTGCAAACAATGATGGAGAAGTTCGCAATTCAACAACCAAGGCTGGTCAATCGCTCTTGCTCATTGCTTCTCCACGATAACGCGCGAGTTCACACTTCACGACAGACCACCGCAAAGCTACTAGAGTTACAGCTGGAAACTCTCTGTCACCCACCGTACTCACTGGACCTTGCCCCAACAGATTTCTACTTTTTTTCAAAATTTGAACAATTTTTTAAGTGGGAAAAAATTCAACAGCCAAGGGGCAGTACAAAACGCTTTCGCTGACTTCATCGCTTCCCGTCCGGCAGACTTCTACAGTAAAGGAATAAACAAACTGCCATCAAAATGGCAAAATTGTATAGATAATTTGGGCCAGTACTTTGATTAGCTAAAATAAAAAAAACTACCAAAATTTTTGTATTTTAAAATTTTCATACAAATCTCCAATTTCATAGGTAAAGACCTAATATTTTAGTTATAGTTTGCTTATAAGTACTAATTATTATACCATTGTATGAGAAATGATACTACTGCGCCTTTATGTACACTTTTTGTAATACCTTTTAAATAAATTATTCTAATTCTTATTCTTCTTATTACTCAAAAGTCTTCATCATCATCATCATACATGGCTTGACTTCGTCCATTGCTGGGTGTAGGCCTCTCTTTTTTTTGTGTCGATCTCCACGCTCCTTTGCCAGTCTCATCCAGGTTTTACCCGCGATGGCAAAATGTGTTACCAGCCATCAATCAAAATCGAATGTTTCAGCAAATCTTCTGTCATAATGTTTTATAGTTTGAATGTAATACCAATTCGGTCCGTTGTTTTAGTTCAAGAAATAAATTCTAAAGAGAGGGATCAGTTTTGGTTGAAAGAGGAACAAGAGGAGAAGAATCGAGTGGAAGCAGAGAAGAAACGAAGAGATGAGGTATGTTAACATTCTTTTTTTCTCTTTCATCATGAAGGATTTTGTAACAGTTAAGTAATTGGCCATCCTCCCCTTAAAATATACACCGTGACTTTTTAGTCGTCTTACAACGGCAGCCTACTTCATGTATCCAATGAATACTAAACATTCATAAAAAATAGGTATTTATGAGATTTTAATAATTTAAAAATGTTAATCAGTATTATGACGCATGACGTAGTTACCTAGTAGTAGATCCTGTTGCGAGCGATGATCTACTGGACCCGAGTGCTGGGTAGGTGATGTTCACCCGTTTGACACGTAAACATCATTAACAGGATGTTTCATAATTTTATTCAAATTTTTTATTATTATTTTTCTTTGTACCTATTATGGAAGATAAAAAAAAAGTCGCGCCTAGAGCTATTTTATGTCGGGTACATTGAGTGGACGACCTTTGTAAGACGACTAAAAAGTCACGGTGTATAGACCGACCGCTTTAAAATAATGAGTACTGGCGAAGGTATCAATTTAATTGGAATACTCTGAAGATTGATCACGTATTGGTTCAATTAGTGTCGTAATACCTACGTGGATTATGGTTATTTTAAAGCAAATAACTTGTGGGATATTGTTAGGATTTTTTGAACGCTAAATGTGTGTTTGATGGGGCAAGGCGGAGGACTCATTAAAGCGGTCGGTCTATAGCTACCGATGCTGTACCACTGGGGCCCAACGTCACGTGGGTAAGTGCCCTGATTTTCGTGCAGTAGGTCGTAGTTTCGAACTCCGGCAGGCACTTCATCATCTGCCTCGCTTTTTCCCAACTATATTGGAGTCGGCTTCCAGTCTAATCGGTTGCAGCTGAATACCAGTATTTTACATGGAGCGACTGCCTATCTGACCTCCGCAACCCAATTAGTGCTGGGTGATACGCAGGCAGGCACTGAGAAAATTATATCATTGCCACTGGTCTCAAAACGGTTTAGGAAATTGTTTTGCAAAATTTTGAGGTCTCAAATATATAAACCAATTAAAAATCGACTATGTATCATACTGCAAGAAGAAAATGTAGTGGGGAACATCAGGATACAGGCAGCTATCAGGTGTCTCAACTGCCTGCCTCATAATAAACAAATAAAATCGCGATTACAACAAACATGTAAGCAGCTCCCGTACTCACAAACGCTGCGATTCGATTTCAATTCGAAAAGTCGTATGTCTATCTCGCTCGCTTTCGTAATGCCAAAAAAATATAGACATACGATTTGTGAATCGGGCTGGTCTTCGTGTGTTATATTTGCCTTGCAACTGAGTTAGTCAATAATATTTATCTTATTTTTCTTTATATTTATCTTTTTTTTCTTTGATTTCAGGAGAAAAGGAAAGCAGAGGAACTCGCCAGGCGAAGAGATGAAATGGAAGGAGAGAGGAGAGCTAAAGCTACGAATGCGAAGTGCGTAAAGTGTTCTTGTTAGACTCTACCAACCGTAACGACTGTCAAAGATAAACAGATGATAAATAGGGCCTTATTATTTAACGTAGTTTTGGTAAAGAGGTTTTAGTATGTTTAGAAAGAAAGAAAACATACTCGTAATTAGTCGTAGCAGGTACATGACGTGCATATAAAATGACAAAAAATATATAAATTCAACGCCTAACAAATATTTATAAATTCAACAGGGCGGAGGAGTTCGTGGCTAAATAATAACAGCCGCTCGGGTCGATCTTTAGGTCGACCCGTGCTTGCCTAGGTTGGTCTGTGGATTTGTGACCACCCATTACATACCGAGTTTCCTCCGTGCCTCGGAAAGCACGTTAAGCCGTTCCGGGTTGTCATTTGTAGATCTTTGACAGTCGTTAGTAAGTCAGTGAAAAGTCTGACAACCAGTCTTACCACGGGGTATCGTATTACCCAGTACTAACTGGGTTGTGGAGGTCAGATAGGCAGTCGCTCCATGTAGAATACTGGTATTCAGCTGCATCCGGTTAGACTGGAGCCGACCCCAACATAGTTGGGAAAAGGCTAGGCAGATGATGACAATAGGGCGGAACAAAAAAAATTGATAGCTTGCACGTCGTGGCTGTGACAAGCAGGTGTGTGTTCGGTGTGGTCACCCATCTTTGGACACCTTTGTTTTGTCGCTAAACAAATCCTGATAACATCACATCTTCCACCTCCCCAGGCCAATTAACCAAGAGACCCGGCCCTCGGAGGGAGGAGTGAGCGCAAGCGAGGCGCTGCGACGACAACGTTCGGCCGAGGCGAGACAACTCATAGGATCCTCTACATCTTCAGCCAGGGCAATGTTCCAGCAGAACTTGGCACAAGGACAGATTGGTGTTACCAGGTTAGAATATGTCCTATTTTAAACTTGAACTGTCACTTACGGGATATCTTCCGTGATTGTTCATTATTTTGAGCTCCCGATATTTCGGCGCTGCAAGCGTCATGATCGTCGATGATATCCTATTTTTCCTAAACTATTTAGCTCAGAAATTCCTAGCCGATGTGCTTATGCTTTGAAAACAAGGTTTAGCGTACGCGAGGCATCTCATAGGACCCTCCACTGATTCAGACAGAGACCTCCAGCAGAACTTGTCATATTGGTGTTACCAGCACGCGTAGCATGGCCACCGTAGAAACGGGTTTTGTCGACAGAAGAATCGACAAAATAACAGATTTCTCTTGTTGATCTGTCATTTTGTCTGTAATTTTTTCAACAAGAGAAATCTGTCATTTTGTCGATTCTTCTGTCGACTTTAACTATGGCCAAGCTACACGTGCAGGTATATGTTCTATGTCCTTAGATCACTTAGCTCAGAAGTCTTTATTTGCAGAAAGAAAGAAGATTTGATAGAAAGTGTTTACCTTTTTTGCATTTAAAACTACACAAAACAATCGACAATGAGTATGCTGTTAGATTTTTTACTTCGTCACTGAACCGAATGGTGCACATACAACAACACTGAATGTCCCGTACGTCATTTCCAAATTCCATCGAAATATCAAAACAGTATGCATTCCACAATCGTCTACAGTGAATTTGTCAACTGGACCTGAATTCAAACTGCTAAAAACTCAGTTCATATCAAGATGTGACGCCAATATTCATTACTAGCTGACCTGCGCAACTTCGTCTGCGTCACATAAGAGACTCTCTCTAACCAGGGTTAGAGAGAGTGTGAGTCAACCTTAAAAGATAGACATATGCTATCACGGATGCTATGCTATCATAATTGTTCCGTAACTTTAACCGTTTACATAGCCTATGTTACTTCCTGATAATTTAGCTTTCTATTGGTGAATAAATGGTTGAAATCGGTCCAGTAGTTTCGGAGCCTATTCGGTACAAACAAACAAACAAAAAAGCCTTTCCTCTTTATAATATTAGTATAGAAAACCTGTTTACTTTCTCAGATCCAACTCAAACACACCAGAAAAGCCGGTCCGCAGTTCCGTAATAGCGCAACGCATCAACACATTCACTCAAGCGCAATCCCCACAAGCATCACCAATCAAATCTCCAACGAAGCTAGATCCGAAACCGATACCGATACCGGAGGACGAAGAATCCAAAACCAGCCCTCTAAAGAACATAGACAAGATAAAAATGAGTCTGGAAACTCCTTCACAGATACAACATGAACCTATCATAGATCCGGCAGATTTGAGTCCGTCAACTGACAACGAAGCCAGTTCATTCAGTGCCATCAACTACGCTGAGACGAAACAAGAAAATTCGTACAGGGATATTGAACCTCTGAAGCAAAGTGAGCCGATGATAAAACAGAATATTCTAGAAAACGACATGTTTGACGCCTCATACTCCAGTTCGAACGAGAACGACGACGATGACAGCGATAATAAGTTCAGCACTATCAAGCGGTCGCCGTACAGTAAGAATAATATCGCTGGTGAGAACGAGCGGACGGAGTTGACGAGGCAGAATACGGTGATAGAGAATGTTAATTTTAAGAAGGAGACTAATGGCACTACGCTTGATGGTGAGGATTTTTTACTTCTTTATTTGTTTTCTAAAACCATTGCATATCTAGGGCTCATGAAGCTTGATTTCTAGATTGATCTCTTTTGTTGCACAAAATTTCGGTTAGTTTCGCCTGTGCTCTTCGAATAAATTAGTGGGATCGTCCAGAAAACGCAATATACGTGCGTAATACGCACTCGGAAACGAAATATACGTGCGTAATTCCCACTCAAAACGCAATATACGTGCGTAATACTCACTCAAAACAATATATCCGTGCGTAATACGCTCTCTAAACGCGATACATGTACGTGCGGAATACGCACTCAAAACGCGATATACGTGCGTAATACGCACTCAATACAGACTAATATTGGGCGCAACAAATCCTGCGTGAATCTGTTCACCTGCATGAGGAAAAAATGTGTTGGCTTTCCAATTTTTGGTCATGCTCATATCTTGACGCCCGTAACATTGACGTCGCGAACAGTTCACGCGCATAAAACACCCTAATTTGGCCATCCAGCTACTACATCCCTAAGAAAGACGCTCTACTCGATATTCTAATTTATCATGGTGGCTAACATCATCATCAACATCATTCATCATGGTGGTATCTTTCCTACATTCCAGATGTATCACCAGAAGGTTTGGAAGATGAAGGCGCGATATACGAAGATCTAGATGACGACCCCGGTCTTACCGCGCGGGCATTATATGACTACCAAGCCGGTGAGTTCATTATACTGTTTATTATATTATAGAATTTAGATATCGTTTATAGTATAAAAAATCTTTCATAACAAATACTTACTTACTCATAAAGATATTGAAAAACAATAGTATGTTTACCGTATGGAACGCGCTCGAGATGCATAAGGCATTTCTAATTAGCATCATTCAGAGCCTGACTTCATTTGCTGCTGTGTGTAAGCCTCTCTTTTTGTGACAATCTTATGTGTATCATTACACCTGTACTCCCCGGTAAGGCAGAGGTGCCTAATAGTACGCCCATGTATCGCCAGTTATGTTTTTAAGTCCAATGTAATAGGGGGCCAGCCTATTGCCATCTGGGTACAAATCCTGACGCCACGGCTGCTGCTGAGAAATCAGGAATTTCTCAGCAGCAGGAATTTCTTAGTGGCGTCAGGATTATGGAAAATCCCAATAACAGCCAGACCTGGGAATCGAACCCGCGACCTTATGCTTAGCCACTATCTCTACCAACGAGGTCCTACAAATATGTCATGTATTTGATACGAAATATATGAATGAGCTTAGAAAGTGTATCCTCTTCCATTTGACACCCCATTCGTTTGGATGTAGCATCTGCCATATTGTCCTACGTCACCCGGACCGTAATAACGAATTGATTGACACCTCATTCATCAAAATCGGCTCAGTAGTTTAGGCGCCACGGTGGAACTTAAAAATGTTACAAACATACACGCAATTGTGCTTTTCAAGCTTCTAGATATAGCGGTTTAGGTTGACAGTGAATGAATTTAAGACTTATTTTTTGTTTTAAATCATCCTACTTCCTACTAATATTATAAATGCGAAAGTTTGTGGGGATGGATAGATGTTTGTTTGTTACTCTTTCACGCAAAAACTACTGACCGGATTTGGATGAAATTAGGCACACACATAGTTTATAACCTGGATTAACACATAGGATACTTTTTATCCCGATAGTACGATCCCGTGGGACATGACCGAACTCCAAACGGACGAAGCCGCGCATAAGCTAGTAGATGTCTAAAATACTATTTCCAATTTCTTCCAGCCGACGAATCAGAGATCACATTCGATCCCGGTGACATTATCACCCACATAGAGCAGATCGACGCGGGCTGGTGGCAGGGGCTCGGGCCGCAAGGGGTGTTCGGCCTGTTCCCCGCCAACTATGTGGAGCTACTGCCGTGCCAACCTCGTTAGGGACATAGCGTGAGGTTTGTGGCTTGGTGGGTCTATCTGTGAACCAGTGATTACTGTGTGCCTTTAAAATGATAGATTGAAGGGTATAACATAACATCACGCGTGTAATCTCATGTGTAGTCATGACACGATCAATGAAATGTATACACTTAGCAGATTTCTAAAGCGTTTTTTTACTACTGTATTGATTATTATCGTTTTACCTTTTCATAAATATAATAATAGGTCTTTAACTATGAAATTGCCGTTTTTTTTCTCACATTTTGTTAAATAAATATTTATATAAATATCACTTTTCAATCGAAATCGTCCGTACAAATCGTCAATTTCATACTTTAACCCCTAATATTTTTTAAGCCATACTATTACGAAATAGTTCTTATCTCAAAGGTAAAAACCGTTACTTCACGAGGTAATCGCTTTTAAATTTTGCTAAGTGTATACATTTCATTGCTTGCGACTGTACCTAATAGTTCACCCACATTTCGTCATTTTAGAACGCTCTAAGATCTTGGGTAATCATATGAATGTATTCTGGACTCAAAGAGTTAAAAGTAAAATCATAATAATTAACAGTTAATTTGCGTTATTCCTAGATGACGATAAAAAATTAAAAATTCCATCTACAAAAAGGAATAACTTGAGGTCCACAGATATTTCTGCTAAGTACCTAGAATGTAAAGTGTAGATTACTAATATTTTTTTAATACCCTCCAGTTCATAAGTAATGTTTGAATGGGTATTAAAATTTACTGGTAAAACTTCTGTGTATGTATATTTGAAATGTATATTTGTATACATGTGTGGGTGGCTCGGCTGAGTGAATTTTAATTCCTTTTAATATAATTAAATTTTTGACGTAACAAAAGTTATTGCACAAAAAAGATATTCTCGAGTTTTTGATATAACAATACTCTCTAAAAACATTCATATTTAAAAATCTGACAAAAAGTTATCATACTTGTCTCTTTGAATTTACTTATAATGATTTGCATAGCGCATCAGTTGCTTGTGTGCGCTATTTGGCCTTGGTAATAGTAAGTACTTCATTCGTCGTGCTTATTATTATGCAAGGTGGAAGGAGCACCGACGCGTAAACATTCGCATTCTGAACCTAAAGACGATTCTAGAAAATTTTCATCGGTTATTAAAAAAAAAACTGCTGTTTCCTACAAAAGTGCATTACCTACACAGTCAAAATGTATGGAACAGCTGACTTTTTTTTAAAATTACAGATGATAAATTTCGATGTTTCGGGGGGTTTAGAATTTTGTACTGAGTACCGTTTTCGCGTCGGTGTAAACCGAACCTTCCACCCTGTATACCGAACTACCGACACATGTGCTCAATACGATAAAACTAATGTGTATGCTATAAGATGTGAGTTAAATGTGAGAGAGTGTTATTAACTTAAAATTAACGAGGACTGATGCAAATCGCACTTTACGAAGTATAATCGATTAAAAATGCGTAAATGCGGTCCCGGATATAAAATAATAAGTCTTATACTCGTTTAAATGAATTATACGTATACTTTGATAAATACATGTATATTCTCGTATATACATCCAAATATGTATATTCGATAATGCAGGACGTGCTTTGACAAAATAATCACCCTGCGCACAGTCAGGTTTTAATTATTACCTGTTCCAAGTAACTTGCTAATGTTCCATGTATGAAAACTCTTTGAGTGGATCTCAAACATGTGTTAGCACTAGCATTCGTCTGGGACCGAGGAAAATGTATTAAAACTCTAGAATATGTAGTCTAGAGTAATGTCTTTATTAGCTAGTCTGAATGAGTCAAAAATTGAAGAATGTTTTTTCAAGCATAGTCAAGTCAAACATAGCATTCTATAGACTAACCATAGATTCCATTGACAATTATTTCGATTCGAATTCTAAACATTTAAAATAAATTAAAAATAAAATAGTCCATTTTCTAGCTTCGGATTCAAAAGTTTTTTATAATGGCAACAATAGGTTGGAAGCAATTTAGACTGTGATGAGAAAGAATTTTTAGTCGACTTCGAGATTTCAAAATTTTTGATCGAATGAATTTTATAGATTTAGATTTTTTTATAAAACTACTTTTAGATTTAGCACGTATAGTGCCGTCTCATGAAATTAAAAAAAAAAAACGGTAGTCGACTTACGAAAAACAAATGCACACTTTTTTTTGTAAATCAAAAATTAAATACATAGTTGTTGCCTTTTCAGTAAAATTAGGAATACATTATCCTTCTTATAAGGTAAGATAATAATTAAATTTCAGAGAGAATATCGATTTAAAAACGAACGAGGTCTAAAGGGCACTAAAGTTATGTCTATCGCTTTTATAATGATACCTTTCTTGGCCCCGAAATGCGAGCATTTCATTGGTTCAAGTTTAATAATGAATAAAAAATTTAAACTTTTTGAGTAAGAAATGATATTGTAGGTTCGCTTTATTATAAGATTCAGTAAAAACTGATTTATTTGGAAATATTGTTATTATCGCTCGTTTGTTTGAATATGAAGCAATAATTTGAATTTATGTAGTGAAGTTATTAATTTTTAAAGAGCTTATTATCAACTGCGTTAGTAATTTTGTAGCTTAGTTTCTAAGTTCATTAATTTAGACTTATTATTGAGTCATTAGACTGCCATTTATTTATGTAAATTTATATTTTAGGCATTAATATTATTTGATGAAAGACTATTTCTGCATTTTGTATTTTTAAAGCATTGTAGTTTTAATATATTAATTGGCAACACAACAATCGGAGTAGCCAACATTTCGGCCAAAGCGAAGAATAAGTAAATATTTTGATGTACTCCTTTTTACGTACTAGTGTTTAATATAGGCTTCAATTTAATTTGACTGCTTTAATTATACCTTTGACTGCATTTCTATTAAGGCTTTTTAGCTGTATTTAGAAAATGTTATGTTTGCGGGAAGAGACGTGTTAGTGAATTAATCAAAATGTAATTTTTATTTATAATGACATTTATTAATTGACTGTAAAGAAATGAAATGATGTATTTTGGAATCCTTTTGGTACAAATTGTCTAAGTAGTGCCAAACAGTTTTAACTAAAAAAAACTATTTTGATCACAAAGTTATTTTGTCACAAATAGATGCAAACTACCTAATGTACTTTAAACACTGCATTTTTCGATAATTTAATTAGTATTTATAATTGCAGATGTTCCTTTTCTTAGGTATTAAATCCTGTCACAATTTGCAAGCTTTTGCAATATGCTATGTTTAGCTAAATAATGTAGAACTTAAGGCGCTTACAGACAAAGATGTATTCTTCGGTGCATTTACTCAATGTGGTGCTCCTCTGTGTTCCACAGTTACGGCACGCTCATTAGGTCGTATTTGTTGAAAAACATAATCGACCCGAAGCCAAAAGAACCTGTGGGCAGAGTTGGTTCGGCAGCGACCATCGTTGAATCACGTTTGGTCGGGTAGGCTCGCCGCAAGTCGAGCTAACCGGAGCGGGTTTTTCTGATCGTATATCTACATAATCATGCCGTGTGTAGCACCCCGTAGGCGTCATATTACTTTTAAAACAACAACAGTATCTACATGTACTGATAGGTACTTGTTTTTGTTTCGAACAAAATCACTTTTTTTGTACAGATAACTTAGCAATGTATAAGTATTAGTATCACACATTGATTTGTTATTTGTCCACTACTTACCAGCACGCGTAGCATTACCACCGTAGAAACGGATTTTGTCGACGGAAGAATCGACAAAATGACAGATTTATTTTCACAATCTGTCATTTTGTCGATTCTTCTGTCGACAAAATCCGTTTCTACGATGGTCATGCTAAGCCTGCTGGAGTGGCGAAGGGACAATTTCAATATGAAAGACGATTTAAAAATGTGTGCTGTAATTTAACCCTTTCGCCAATACTAACTAAGCTTTATTTTCTCAGAAGGACATAAACTTCTGTTACAAAAAAGTAACTTGGCTTCCACTGAGTTCCACTTAGTCCTCGAATCATTTAATTAATGTATGAATTGTGTTTTTGATCTATATACCTGTATAACCCTAACATATTATAAGACTCTTTTACATTTGTTTTTATGAATATCCAGCCTTGCAATATTGATAATACCTATGTATCTTTAAGGAATATTAGAGTCAATGTGCCCCAATTAGGAGATTAACTAAGACTAAGCTTCGCCTTTCTCCTTCTATACATATAGTTCTAAGTGAGATGTGTATTTTTTGTATTACGTTGAAACATGTTCTCTGTATGTACCTATATTATTGCAATATAATTTTATGTGTATGGTGCTCCATTGTATTGTAATTTGTAACATAGGTTTACATTTGTATCCTAATATTTTCAAAATAAACAAGTCCTAGATTCCGGAATTTTGTTTTTTATTTATTAGGGGTCGTCCATTAATCACGTGATGTTTTTTAGCAAATTTTTAACCCCCCCCCTCCCCCATGGTGATTCGTGGTGAAGTTTTAGACTCCCTCCTCCCACCCAAAATCACGTGTATTTTTTTTTGGTACAAAGTATCTTAAAAAACAATCTGAATATTATCTTTAAATACAGGTTAACAGGTATAATCTAATTTAATTCTGGAAAAATAAGCACCGCGATAAAAATGTCAAGGTCACGCACCGCTTTTCGGTTTAGAAATCGCGCGTTCAAAGAAAAAATAAATACACGTGATATCTCACTACACCTGCCCCTCCCCCTAGTGATATTTCGTGATTTTTTCCGAACCCCCTCCCCCCCTTTCCAGCCTCACGTGATTAATGGACGACCCCTTAACAGCTGTTGACCATCTCAGTGACATTAGCCTGGCGGCTTTATCCCAGACTTAAATACATCTACTTGCTGCTTGTAATAACTTTGGATGAATAAGTAACATTTTGTGTATTATTGATCGTTTCCCGGGACTTGACAGAGTAGTATGAGTTAGCTACCTTGTATGTTATACGTACATGTGTGGATAGCGACAAAATTGCTTTACACAACAGAAAAGAAGAAAGAAAGAAAAGCTGCCATCAAATGTATGTGAAGTTTCATTAGTACCCTGTTAGTAATTAACACACTTTGATGAAATTCAGTTCTCCACGATGACGGTCACAATGCGCGCGGACTCTTATTTGGCCACCGATAAACCTGTATGTGGATATATAAACTGAATGATATATCAATAGTTGCTTAGTTCAGTTTTATACCTGTAAAATTTCAGCGTAGTACTTACAATAAATTAACGAGATAATAAAAATAAAAGTCTTTGCGAAGTGCAAGACCGTGGTATCCCGACCATGTTTAGGTGGGCTCGTGCGCAGGTAAGACGGCAGGAGAATCGTGCGCACGGAGGCGGAGCTGTCGCTGAGCTGGGCACCAGCAATGAATTAATAAAGCGTGGCAAATATCTCCTATGAGTTCTGTACTTCTATTTTTTACTTCTTTTTTAAATATTTGAAAAACGAATTTAATTTAAAAATAATAACTGTACGGTAACTTTAAAACGGCTGCTCGTATTTGAGATCCGGGGGGAAGGGTTTAGTACTTAAATAACATCTATTTCTGAATAAAAGGATTAAGTAAAGCTAACTTGTCTTAGTTCCTAGACTTTTTAAATAATTCTTCAAAATTAGTAACTTGTACTTCTATATAGACAAGTATGGAAAATGTAACTAACCCGAGGTCAACGAGGTGCTAACATTTTTGAAGTGGCTATTGCATTTTAGATTCTTAGAAGAACTTCAGCTGCATCCTACTTAACCCTTACAAATCTGTTTTTAATTGCACCCTTCTGCCCCCGGCTCAGCGGGCGACGCCCCTAAAACTGCCTCGTTGGTCTAGTGGTCGCAAGGGCGACTGACCATGAGGTTCTCGGTTCGATTCCCGGGTTGGGGATTTCTCAGTAGCCATGGAGTTTGGATTTGAGTCAATTGATGACAATAGACTCGTCCCCTATTACATGGGACTTTAACATACCTGATGAAGTGTAGGTGTACATATTAGGTACTGCACTGTGTAACTCTTCTGGGAGTAAAGGCGTAATGACAATTGTTACATAAAAAAAAAACTTCGTAAAAATATGTATATAATAATCATATCAACATTTTATAAACAAAAATTACACTTAGAACCTATTTACTCTATCCTTCTTGTACTTTATAAATCTCGGTAAGTTTGAAGCTGCAGTAGTGACGAGAGCCTTGTATTCTTTTGGCAGGCTTTTTTGCTGTCTTGCTTTATTTTTTAGAATGGGTCCAAGCGTGCTCAACTTATCAGTCAGCTTCACTTTAGCAGCCAAAGCATCAGTTTCATCTTCAGAATATATATCTATGAGTGTATCTATTGCTTCAGCTAAAACCCATACTTCATTCTCCTTATGTGCCTGTTCTAATATAAATTCAGTGATGGTGCATATAACGTTTGAAGTGACGTCATTCAATTTGTTGACCAATAGTAAAGCCAGGATGCCAACCATCCGGATTAAATTTGATCTTATTTCAGGCACTTGACATTCTCTTACTCCAGTGAGCATTATCTCAATATCTGATAAAGCCAAGTCACTAAACAAACTACAGTCATTACTGTTGCCATTATGGTGAAACTTTATCTTGTCTAAAGCAGCTCTCATGACTGCGGTTACTGATTCTGACAGAATTACATTTTCAACATCTTGTTTAAATACTAGTTTTCCTGTATCTACCCAAATTTTATAAACGCCATTGACTCCACCAAGATTTTCAATAGGAAGTGTTGATAACAAGTTATTTATGCATAGTAGTGCTCTGGTTTGCAAGTTGAGAAGCTTTTTGTGAATAAATTGTGATCCTTCATATTCTTTCAATATTAATATAACATTTTCTGCAGGTAATTGGGTTGTCGCCCAAACCTTATTAAATATTTCCAGAGATGTAATAGCTTCCATCACTTCAGGGGGCAGCTTGTCTTCTGCAAGAACAGTCTCATCACCAGTTTCAAGAACTTCTTCTTCGGCAACATCACTTTCTGATGAGTTATTGCTTTCCAAGTCATCACCATCTTCTGATGAACAAATATTAGCAATTATTTCAATGGAACTTTGTTGTGCAGTTAGCATTTGTGATACAGATTTTATCTGGCTATCCAACTCTTGTGCTTCTTTGCCTTTGGGTGCTTCGACTTTTCCTGATCCATCAGCCAAGGGTACAGCGCTTGATAGCTGACTACAAATTAGTCTGTGATCAAATGACAGTGTATTAGCTAATATAGACATAATTGTATTGATTACGTCAGTTGGCAATGTTGCTATATTACCACCACATGTATTGATTATCACTCCTGCCGCTAGGGTTTTCAACAATAGTATTGTGGGATCTCCTCCTTCTAGCCCCAATAAGGCTTCTAGTTGTTTTTCTGCATTTGACTTTATCTTAGCCATTGCTGCGGGATTATCTTCCACAACCACAAACAAACATTGTAAAACTGCAATTACTATGTCACTATTGAAAGTCCCAAGATCTAAATACCGAGGTAATATTTCGAATGTTCTAGACTGTCCTAAGTATTTGACAGCAAGATCTGAACTCTCACAAAGGTTCAAAAGTAAATTAACTATTTGAATGAATGTATCAATATCCTCATCCGTTGATTTGGATTTTTTATCAGGAACCCAACTTTCAGCGTGCTCATGAAAAAAACATGTCACTGGAGTCATGATGTCCTGTTCCATCATAGCATTGCAGGTGTCCAAGTTGACTGTAGATAAATTTCGGAGCGTGCCCGCTGCCGCATTCCTCACTGAGCTCGCTTGGTCAAGCAATAATGGAGCTGCCACCTTCACCAATCCTCGTCCTATAAGCTGAGGTATATTCTCCGGATTTTCTATCATCATGGCAAAAGTTTGTAAACCACAGTATTTTTCTTCCACATCGGCAGCCTGTAACTGATCCAATATAGTTTGAATAGCATTTTCCTTGCTATCAACTGGGAGTTGCTCTTCCTCATCACTATTATCTTCTGCCAGGCTTCTCCTCGCTCTAGCTGGCTTCGATTTCCTTATTTTTCCCATTTTGTGTCAAATCTAACCTTCAAAATTACGAAACGAACACGCCGCGTTCCGTTCCGTTCGTTCTAAAAACAGTGTTTGACTTGACAGTTGACATTCCTCTATTTTCCCTTTTTAACTGACGTATGAAAATAGTGATGACCCCTTAACGCATTTCTGTCCGTTTTTTAGGTACAAAAATTATTAAAGTTATAAACATTCCTAAACATAAACCGCCTCTGTTTCTGAATGGAGCGTGAAGAAAGCGATATATCTACCGCGCTCGCACACACACTACTACGCGTCACGCGCTTCTGTACAGCAACTGTGGCTCATTTGAAATCTGTCAAGTTGAAGCTCGGCCACAATCGGCCACATAAGACTACTATACAGTGTTTGGCTACCGGTTACCGATACTTTAAGGACATATTATACAGGGTGTAAGGGACAGCCGTCCACAAACTGATGGTATGAATTCAGTATATCATACTAAGATGACCGGTACAAGAAATTATTTCAGGAACATTATGGGAATCAAATAAATTTGATTTGTTTTATTGCGTCATACGCAATGTATCTTTACCGTGGCAAAACGCACGTAGCGAACGGCAGGCGCGACGAGTTCGATGAATTCTGTAGCTAGGCAGGAAGTGAACAGCTGACAGCGTCGTTTGTTAGAGTATATCAACATCTATTTTTGGATTTTTTATTTTAACCGTATTTTTTACATAAACCGATAACAGATGACCTGGATGCGAGTCGCACGGGACTGGTCAATGTGGCGACACTTGGGGGAGGCCTATGGCCAGCAGTGATTAACATAAATGGAATGCTGCGTACGGTATTGTTTACGTTGTAATAAAGGAATAGTAACTAAAAAAAAAATCCGGAGAAAAATTTCATTCAAAATAAGGAGCTGAATGCAGGCTGCATTCAGTTTGTGGAGGGCTGTCCCTTAGGCTGCCATCAGACAGACTGCGTCGCAGCAACTGCGCGCAGTTGATATATTCAACTGGTGTATCCAACGAAGTTGATTTTTACATTTTCTACTCTAGTGCAAAATTAACCCCTGATTATTGCTTTTGTTTTCATGTTAAATCTGAAGTTAAACTACAAAATGATATCAAAATATGGACTCAACACCAATTATTTTAAGAGTTATAGCCATTTGAACATAGCCCTGTCCCAGCGCAGACTCCACAATGTTGCAGGTACCCCGTTCTTTGTTTGAGCAGGTTGATAAGGCACCAATTTTACGAGTGGGAGTGAGAAGGCAGAAAGGTACCGCACCTCCCTCGGTCCCCTTTGTCGTCACACCCCCGCGTCCCTGTACTTCGCGGGCGAGGACTCATTAAAGCGGTCGATCTATATACAGGATACAGGCTGAATTTTTGAAGTTGGCGTGGATGGCCGAATCCGATATTATGAGGAATAGCGAATAATTATTATAGGATTCTCGAGCTCGATTTTGACGAAAACTAAAACTGCATCATTCGATTTTTGAAAAATCAATCTCTCTAGCCAGGAATCGAACCCATTGATTTCGGAAAAAAATACACACTGTGTTATTACACCATTCGATAGTGGCTAATAAAGATCAAATTATTTTTATATTAACAGTTGGGATTCAGGATAGATCATGAGTTGCATCTATATTTTGCTTTCGTTCATAAACTTTGACAATGCCAAAAGAATACGTGGTAACGTCAGCGAAGCCGTGGGCACAGCAAGTATTAAATAATTCAAGTTATACTACCCCCCTGGTGCTGGGTCTGCAGTCTGATTCTCTAACTGGTATTGAGTATTATTGATCCCTCCTTCGTGTTTGTGACTATTTTGTGTAGAATTAGATAAAAGCAAAAACTAATTAGGATATTTTATTTATCAAAATAACGTATTAAAAAAAATACAAGAGAATTATTTTCAAACATTTTTATTTTAATTATAATATTTACACAAAATAACACTATTATTAGTGTTGTGTGTTAGTGTAAAAACATAAAAAAAACTTAACTTTTGAATTAAAACTCATTAAATATGTAAACAAAATACTGGTATCTTCTTTGTCTCTAGTCTCTCAGGATATCGGAGAACACTCCGTGCCGGGGAAGAGATATTTTGTTTACGATATCGGGAACAACCTGGAACAAAGTTATATTTTGAAGGACAATTGTAACAGATCATTTAACACTGGAAGGTAGTAAACCTTTAATTTGATGTACCATAAGTTGGCCCCATAAGTGCGGTTCTATAGATTCTGATGCCCTTATGGACTACATCGGATAGCGCTGTGCACTACGTGGCCGCGATGGCAGTCAGTGGCCGCGGGTTCGATCCCCGCACGGAACAAATATTTGTATGACCTACAGGCAGTTGTTCCGTTTGTGGTGTTTGTGTATGTGAGTTCAAATGTTTGTAAACGCACCCATAATACAGAAGAATTTTCATTAGCGATGCAAAAAAAAAATATAACTGCCGTTGTATCTACCCAAAATTAAAATTGATATGTAATAATTTTGGTTTGCATAATCAGCGTATGTTTCCATTACTGGGACACATGAGAGAGAATGCGCTACAGTCCGCTACACAATCTATCACGGCCCAGTGCGGGTTGGTAGATGTCACATGTCTTTCTCTCGATGTTTTCCTTCACTGTTTTGAGAGCATTGGTGATGAAATAAATAAGTAATGCGTCTGCCTGGTTCGAATCAATGACCTTTTTATGAATACTTATGGTTTACAATAAATATATTAATGGAAATTCATTAATGACCCTGCACCGGAGCGTAAATGTAGTGCTGTACCACAAGCCATGGGGCACTTAGTATCGTGTCCTGCGTGTCTTATTGTTTCTTCATTAAAGGAACTGATGGACGCTACTGAAGGCGCCAAATAGTGGCTCAGTTCTGGGCCAACACCTTATCTTCTTCACCAGGAAGAAGCGTAAAAATATTATTTCATCCATCTCGCTATTTAAATTTCTCTGGAAACTCACCTTAATACGAACTTCTCTGGGCATAAACTCGTGAAAGAACTCGTAAAACTCAAAGTGTGTGCGCACAATGTCTAGCCTAGCGAACTCGTGCTTCAGAACTTCGACGGCGTCTGTGGGCGCTACGTTATGGCGACGTAGATCCTTGGTGAAGTTGTATATCGTTTCTGCTAACTTCTCGGCTCTGACGCGGGCTTTGTAGTCGTATCTGGAAGTATTTGTTTTTAAATATTATTTATTGAACAAGAATGTGATAGTCATAGGGAACAATGAGAGGGACGAGATTTTGAATATACGATGGACATGTTGTGAAAAACCGCTTTTAGTGACCCACTTTGAAAGAAACGTGACAATCGCGTTTTAGTTTTGTTCAAAGGGCCCTACTATACATCGTGTTTTACGTGCTTTTGCTGTGTGTATATAATCAATTATCAAACTATCAATTCGATCAATTATCAATTATCCGAGCCTCGATTTAGGACGGTCAGGCCGGTCTCGACCGCCCACTCCTCCAAAACCTCACCCCTAGAATCGGTGATCGGGGATCCCCAAGCTGCAGACTTGGCGTTGAGTTCCCCGAGCAACAGCACCGGGCGAGGGTGGAACCGGCTCACGACGGCACCTAGCTCGACAAGGAACTCCTCGAACTCAGCGAGACTCTTGTTGGGAGAGAAATATGCCCCAATTGTGACTATGCCGTCCAAGATCAATCCAATTATCAAGGTTCTGCCGCTGAACATGACTTTTGTAAATTCTCTAGAGTAGCGACAATAAGTTATAATTATGTTTTGTGTTAAAGTAGAATAGAATGTAAAAGATGATAGTGCTAGAAAGGAGCTAACTCATGAGACGACGACTAAAAGAGAAGTATGGAAGAATACTTCCTGCAACAACCTCAAATAAAGTGGTTACCCCACTTTATTGTAGGAGAATTATAACGACTTACTTGGCCTCTAATTTTTCCTCCAAGAACTTATATAGTCGCTTAGTGATCCACGACGCGTTGGAAGGTCGGAACCTCTTCGGGGGCTTATACTTCATGTCTTGTATCACCTCAGCAGGCAACTCGTCGAGAGGAATGAGAGACTTCAACTGTTTCTTAGGCTTGATCTGTGCGGGCTTCAGGCGGCGTGGGGCCGGCTTGTTGGGCACTTTGAAAAGGCTTAGCGAGTTTGTGGGAGGGTTTTTCAAGGAGTTTCTTACTGCTGCTTCCTGTAATGTGGATATACAATAAATAATTGGCGTTGTGAACTGTTAATGATTTGTGAATCTAATTAGTGATAGGAATAGTAAATGGCCAACTTGTTTGTAGGGTGACTGGTAATTAGTGACCGATACTTAAACACGTGATTGTACTCATGATAACAAACAACTTTTCCAAAGAATTTCTTTTTTTATACTCTTTGTGTCAGTAAAACTACTACAACATTGAAGCCCAAAATCAAAAAGGCCTCAGTGAAGAATAGAAGGATTAGTTATTAATATTTTTTTTTTTAAATAATAATCATTTAAATATCATTTAATATACAAATCTTATCTCACACACTATTATCTATTTTGTCATTTCTCCTTTTGCTGGTCTGCTTAAAGGAATTTCTTGACAAAATAAGCAGAATGCTCTAGTTTCCTGCAGTGTGTATATAAATAATTAATATTACAAAGAGGAAAGATTTGTCTGTTTGTAACGAATAAACTCAAAAACTACTGGATCAATTTCAAAAATGATTTCATTACAGACTATTAGAATGCTACATTATCCCTGAGTAGCATAGGCACACGTGCCAAGCCGGGATGGGCCGCTAGTAAATAATACAATAATTAAAGTAACTAAAAGAGTAAGTAGAAAAACAGCAGAGCAGTCACTTACCAACTTGAGTCTCTTTTCAATATTCTGTTCCTTAATTTTCTGCAAAGCAATTTCTAGCGCCGTCAGCCGCGTTTGCCTCGAAATTTCATGATCAGACTCCACAATATCTTCAACATGGTGATTAGAATCCTCGGGCATCTCAGTAGAATTTGCCAGAGGAAACTTCACAGTTTCCGAATGCATTTCCATACGTTCAGTTTGCCTTTTGGCTGATTGTTCCAAGACCAAAGCTCTTAAAGACTTTCTAGGGGTGAAGTCTTTGCCGAAAGTTTGTCGTAACGTTTTGCGGGTGGTTCTATGAGAATCCCAGCCAGAGCCTTCAGCGCTGGAGTTTTTAGCACCGTCAGAAAAGCCAGTGCTATCTCTGTGAGGGGCTAAGCTTGGTCTTATGTTCAGGCTCTTGCTGATCATACTTTTGGTTTTTCTAACACTGGTATTGCGGCCTTTGGCTGTGAAAGAGTCTATTTGGTTCGTTTTATCGTGTAGGATCACTTCTGGAGATTTGTTGAAGTGCTTCTTTCTATGTCTACCGGTAGTATCATGTGTTACGTTAGGTGATTCTTCAATTTCTTCACTTGGTTCTATTTCGTTCTGTTCTTCAATTTGTCTTTCTTCATGGCTTTCATGTTCGTTTAGGTCACTCTCGTTTTCCGATTCTTGTTCTTCGTCTTCGTCGTCATCAACTTCCATTTCATCAGCCTGATTGTCGTCAGAAATCTCTGGGTCACTGGCGATTGCTTTGTCAGCCTCATCACTGTCGTCAATTTGCTGATCTTCTTCCTCACTTTCGTTAACTTCGGCTTCACTTGCTACTTCAATGGTTTCCTCTTCGTCATTTTCAACTTCTTGGCTTTCGTTTGCAGAAGCTTCATTGACTTGACTCTCATTTGCTGCTTCTTCCTCGTCTTCACTTACTACTTCAGCGTTCTCGTCTTGACCATCATTATCTTCAACTTCTTGGCTTTCATTTGCTTCTTCTTCGACATCTTGGCTTTCATTTGCTTCTTCGACATCTTGGCTTTCATTTGCTTCTTCGACTTCTTGACTCTCATTTACTTCAGCGTTGATTTCTTCGTATTCCTTTTCTTCGATTTCTTGGCTTTCATCTGCTTCTCTTTCGATTTCTTGGCTCTCATTTACATCCTCTTCTATTTCTTGACTCTCATTTTCTTCTGCTACCACTTCTTGGTTTTCATTTGCATCCTCTTCTATTTCTTGACTCTCATTTTCTTCTGCTGCCACTTCTTGGCTCTCATTTGCATCCTCTTCTATTTCCTGACTCGTATTTAGTTCGGCGTCCACATCGTCGTTTTCACTAGCTTCGTCCTCAATATTGTCGCGTTCATTACCTTCTTCCTCATCTTCTTCGCCTTCATTTTCATCTTCTTGGCTCTCCATTGCCACTTCCTCAATTTCATTCTGTTTATCTTCATTTTCTTGGCTGACATTTACTTTGTCTTCGTTCCGTTCGCTTTCATTAGCTTCTCCATTATTTTCTTGACTTATGTTAACTTCATCTTCATTTTCTTGTTCTATTTTTTCATTATTACCTTCGTGGCTATTATTCCCATCTTTTTTAATTTCTTGATCTACCATTTCTTCATCTTTATTGTGTCCAGTCTCTGTTACCTGATCATGAACACCGTCAACATTATCATCTGCAGAATATTGTTCAGTTTGGGATTCCACGGATTCTTCAACAGTTTTAGCTGGTTTTTGAATTTTCTGTAATGATTTGTTGGTCAAACTGGATTTGTTACTCTTTGATTTATTGATTTCACATTTTTGACTATCTTTTTCTAAGATAACGGTATTCTCCTTCTTAGTATTATCTTTCTGGCTTTCGTTGGGTTTGTTGTGGGCCACACTTTTGTCTACAATTTCATTGTCATCATTTTCATATTCTAATGTGAAGTTATGTTCATCATCCTCCTCTTCATTTGATGCAACATCATTTGAACCAGTCTTATCCACCTTATCATGTACTTTGAGAGTAACTGCCCGCTCTTTTTCATTAAGACTTTTATTTGTAGCAGTAGTATTTGGAAGACAGGATTCAGAATTTGTTTGTAGAGTATTAGTTCCTGCTTCAGATTCTTTAGCTTCCGAAAGTTTACTGAGTCTAGTTCGTTTTACAGGTGTGATTACCATCATGTCTTCCAGTTGATTTTCAACCATTGTTGATGATGGTAACATGTTCCTAAAATCCATTTCTATGTCAGTAGTAATGCTTGATGAAGGAGATGGATCCCACCCTTTAGATGCTGAACTAAATCGCTTTTGTTCAAATTTCTTTTGAAAACCAAATACTTTAGGTTGAATTTCGGATATTTCATCCTCACTTTCAGAAACGATGAAGTCAGCGAACATGTTCTTTCTTTTGTTTGCTGGTCGATTACCAAAAATGTTTCTAACTTGAGGTTTGGGATCAGCAAGAACGTTTTCTTTCGTTTTATCAGCAGCTGTTTTATTTGGGGATATATTGAGTAGTGCTGCTGGGAATATAGGTTTAGACCTCTTTGCATTTCGAAAGAGTTCTCTTGTTCCAACATTTACTGATTTATCAATGTTTGCAGTGTTGGTCTTGGGGAGTTTGGCCAAAGATTCTCTGTTGTCTATTAGGTGGCCAAACTTCTTTTGAGGTTGGTTCTCTTTCTGTGTGAAGAGCCTTCTTTGTGGGAGAACTATGCTGTTGATGGATTCATTGTCGCTGCTATCTGGTAGGTCAAGAGTGTAGCTTTTTTTCTCTTGGCTAAAAAGAGAAAAAAATATTGGTTTGTCTTAAAATTAAAAGGAGCTTATTGAAATTATTGTATTTTCGAAAATCCACATTCGGTCCATCTTAGGAAATACTGCTATTCAACAGCAACTGGTTAGACTGGAAGTCGACCCCAAAATAGTTTGGAAAAGGCTAGGCTGGTGATGACTTATATAGTGATAGAAAATGTCATTGGGTTTTCCTTGAGGAATTTCTCAGTTGCAGTCCAGTGTCTGGAATTGTGACTGGTTGATAAAAGGCTCGCCCCTCAGCGTTTACTCCTATTATATATATAGGTGAACAACAGTGGTAGCAACTATAGACCAACCGCTTTAATGAGTCCTCCGCCTTGCCCCATCAAAGGCACATTAAGCATTCACAAAGTCCTAACAATATCCCACAGGTTATTTACTTTAAAATAATCGACGTAGGTATTACGATACTAATTGAACCAATACATGATCAACCTTCAGAATATTCCAGTTAAATTGATTCCTTTGTGAGGACATTAAAGCGGTTGGTCTATACAAAAAGGTGAGTTTATACTGGATGGCCATCTTACTACTACTTAAATAAATATCACCCCATAAAGGTGGCATTGCAGATAGCAGCTGACAAAAAGTATGTATGAATTGTACTTGCTGACTGATAAGATAAAGTATGTTTTAGGACATACTAGCTTTAGCCTGTGGCTTCACCAACATGGAGGTCATTCTCCCATTGGAAAATACTATGTCTACTGTCTACTTAAAGTAGGATACTTTTTATCCCCATAGTTTTTGACCCATACTATTTTGGATTTGGACAGATCTGGAAAACCATAACCCCTGGGTTCAGACCCAGGTTATGTTTTATCAGATCCGTTTAGTATTTAAAAGTTTACAGATAGAAAAACATAAAACAGACAAATTCATGCCTTTTCCCCATGGGGGGTAGACTGAAACTATAGAATGCTACCACCTAAGATCCTTACATAATCCTGTCACCAGTTGCTATGCATAAAAAAAAAGACAATATAAGTATGGATAAATTACCTCAAAACTTCAATATTAACAAATTCCTCAATGGCATCATTTATTATCAATTTATTATCTTCTAACACTTCCATCACATCTTGGGAGTTCTCATCGAGTTTCTTCCACCAACTTTTACCTGAAAATTTATTCATGTTGCATAATCAAGTTATACATAACATCAGGCCTATAATCTCTAAAGGGTTAGGCAGAGGTGTACCTAATAGTACAAACCCATATTTCGCCTGTTATGTTTTATGTCCCATGTAATAATGGGCCAGCCTATTGCCATCAACCACGCACAAATCCAGACACGGTGGCTGCTACTGAGACATTCCTGACGGAAAAACCCAATAACACTTTGCCCAACCTGGGAATAGAACCCAGAAGCTCATGCTCAGCAGTTGTGCTTGCAACCAATCAACCAACAACAACGTGCTAAAAGCTGTTTTGCTTGTAACTTACCAAGTTTATTAATTGATTTCAAATTCTGATTTGCCAATTATAATTACAGAAGAGACAAGGTTCCCAACAATAATTATCTGATTTTCTCAACAATAATAGCTACAATTCAACACATGAAAGTTTTCCAAATGGCTATTTGACAACTTCAAAAATTTTTGTAGTTATATATCAGCTTGGTCATGGGAAATGAAACTACTAATAAACAACAACCAAAAACAACTTCATCATCATCTGCCTAGCCTTTTCCCAACTATGTTAGGGTCGGCTTCCAGTCTAACCAGATACAGTTGAATACCAGTATTTTACATGGAGAGACTGCCTATCTGACCTCCACAACCCAGTTAGTACAAGGTAATACAATACACCTATAATATAATGATAACCAAAAATTACTTATCACACAAAATAAGAAGTTTTGCACCAATATTTTAATATCCACAAAAACAATAATTTCTTAAAGTGTGGATGACTTGCTATTTATTTAAATTAAAACTTCACTGGTAAAGGTTCATTGAAGTAAACAATAAGTTAAAAAATCATTATGATGTTTTTGAGGGTGATTATGGTTGGGGTCCCTGATCGTGGGTGAGCCAAGATTTCCCAAAATTCATTCTTGGCAGATGCCTACTTTACCCTTGTCATAATAGTGATCTGTAAGCTGTGCATGGGTAGTCGGTCAGGATGAATAATTTTATAGGTATAGATCAGGCTGCTGTGCGCACCTGCATCACAACAACCCTGGCAACAGTCAGTGTAACAAAACAGTGTACTCACGTCTAGGTTCCTCAATCTCAGTATTGTCATTCAACACAGATCTGCCGCTCAACGGGGACAGTGCAAATGATTCCATATTTTTGTCTTTGAACTGGTCTATGAGTGATGTAAGCCTGCCGGACGCCGTGGACAGGGCAGGAGAGCATAGACTACGACTGCCACGGGTGGACCTGCGTTTCGGCGTGGTTACACCGCCCTGAGAACGCGCCGGTGACGCAGCCTTAGTTTTTGGCATTTTTTCTCACCTGAAATAGTTATTTATAGACTAATTATGTAGTTTGATCTCATATTAATTAGAAATGAATGGGTATAAAGCAAGTAGACTTGGATTCATGATACGGAGTTCGTACACAACACAAGCGATGTACAAAATGTCATATTTTTTTTTAACTGGAATTCCTCCTGGTGAATGTACTTTTGTTTATACATATAAACGAGTATTTAGGACATTCTGAATAAATGACGACTACCAATAAATCTAAAAGTTAAACAGAAAACTTTTAGGAAAAAGTGATAGATCATACGAACTAAACTTTTACGAACGTTATAAAAATAATAATTAGATCACCTTGAAAAGAAAAGCACTCCGCAAACAGTAATAACTATATTACACAAGGCACAAAAACTTCCATTCGGAACGAAGTGAATAATATTTTCTCTTTTGTTTGATTACACCACTTTGCTTCCATCAAACATACGTCGAGATCCGTTTCTTTCTGAACTTTTAAAAAGTGTCACGTTCCGTTACATGTTCTATTTTGACGACCATTAATTTAAAGTTTAAATTTAAATTTATTATAAAAACGATTATTTAGGTTAATTTCTACTTTCTTTATATTTTTGAGGCATTGAATGAGAAACAAAAAACTTCACTGGAAACTGAAATGGAACGGAATGTGTAATTACGTTCCGTTATTCCATAACAAATCGGAAAATATTAAATTGCAAAATATGCCAAAATCTCATTTTAATTTAATATCTGATTTAAATATATTATTTAATTTAACTAAAATAACCTCAAGTCCTTGTTTGACTGTTTGCAGAACTGTCTTAGTAAATTCATAGTAATTTTTAAGAAGTCGTGTATTATTTTTTTATTTGATTTGTTTATTTATTTTGCCTATCAAATCAATAACATGCTACGTAAGACGACTTTTTAATTAAAACCGGCCGACGACGCCACAGTGATGGGTTTCGTTCCGTAGTCGGGATTAATATTTACGCATGTTAGGTTGTACCCACAGTCTTGATTTTATCAATCACGTTAAAAAAAATATTTCGTGGTATTTCTCCATAGATCTATGAATTAAAAACCGTCTTAAGTGCGTGTCGGGCCACGCACAATGTAGGGTTCCGTAGTTGCCCATCAAAATAATAATATGCGGATTTGCCTCGGAACGATGATTTTATAATAAAAAAAAAACAAACTTACATTTGCAGTTGAAAAACCTGTGCTCCCATACATTATATTTAAGAAAATATGTTATCCAAGTACATTTTTTATAAGTTGGTCGACTAGTAGGCTACTTACGCGGTCAAAATGTATGGAACGGCTGATTTTTAAGATAACACATTCTGCAGTTGTAACCGAAAAAATCTCATATTTCATAAGATAAGCGCATGGAATACACAATAGCCGTCGCGTTAAGGCTAATATACCTACCGTTTAGCCAGCTAATCTTAAATTTATTTTCACACTCATATTTAGCTGTAATCTATGTCAGCTTCATAAGTGAATATCTAAAAGGTATAAAGAAATTCACTTAGAATCTATTTTATCCCTTATCGGCTTTACACGGGAGCTGCCTATGTACCTAATACTGTGGTCTGGGATAGCTCATAAAACAGATCTAGGATCAAGGAAGCTTAATACAAAGTTTGGGGCTTTCGTTACTGCGTAAAACCTATGGACTTTCACTTTATCTGAATAATGGATGGTATAAAATAAAGATATAAGTTGGGGGCAGAACAAGGGCGCCGCCAGTTTTTGAGCTAGGAGGGCAGAAGGGTGCAAGAAAAACGGAGTAAAAACGAATTTGCAAGGGTTAAGTTTACTATTTATGGATGCAGCTGAAGTTCTTCTAAGAATCTAAAATGCAATAGACCCTCCAAAAATTTTAACACCTCGATGACCACGGATTGGTTAGCTTTTCCATACTTCTTTATAGAGAAGTAGAAGTTACAAATTTTGAAGAGTTATTTGAAAAGTCTAGGAACTAAAAGAAAATTTAGGCGCTTCACTCCAGACAAATTAGCTTTTTTAAGTCCTTACCTTACGTCCTTGCTGCAGAACATTTTTTCTACAGGTCACTGTTACTAAGGCGACAGCGACGCTCCATCTGTCCATCCATTTTAGGTGGGCACACAAATCGTCGAAATTTTGGTTCTACGAAATGCCGGTTTACTCATGATGTTTTCGTGCCACACCCGGATAAATACGACCGATTTTTAAATATAAATTACCACTATCCTATAACATTTTGGATATTTTTTGCAATAAGCACTAACTAATATCATAATATACCTAAGTACCTACTTTCAAATAGATACGAACAAATTCTTACAAATAAGTAAATATAATCATGAAACGAGTAATAGAGAATTATGGAAGAAGACATGCTGCGCCGACCCCAAATGAATTGGGATAGGGGCAACAGAATGATGATGAATGATGATAATGAAATGAGTAGGTATTTTTACCCAACTACGGCGAAGCCAAAAGGAAGGGTTATGATTTTAGCAGTCTATGTATGTATGTTTGTATTTACGTATGTTCCTCCGTAGCGCCTAAACTATTCATCCGATTTTGATGAATAAGGTGTCAATAGATTCGTTATTATGGCCCGGGTAACATAGGCTAGGTACATTTTAACCGGCTTCAACAATAGGACTGAAACTGAGGCCCACCCATGTACATACAAGCGTGCGGTGTAGGTATAATGGACTCCTACCTTGTAAACCCCGAATTTAATTAGAGCGTGATTTTCCAGTAGTCGGGTTTTTACTTTAGTATACCACACAAATTCTTGTTAATTTTAAAATCTTCCGTGGCGTTTACACCGTACGCTTGTGCTAGGGCCTCAGTTTCAGTTCAAATCCATTTACCGTTCCACTCGCGGTCTCTTTAGGTGTCTGTCTCTGTTCTTTTAAGAGTAGTACATTTGAGAATGCAATTACGTTGCAAGTAGGTCGGTCCACTGAGCAGGCGTAGTAATTTGCATTGTGTGGCTTTTGATAGCCTTTTGTGTTGTTATGGCATGTAACGGATATGAGTTACCTACTGTTTTATGAAAAAATAAGTACCTACTAAATAAAGACGAAGAAATGCTGCATACTGTTCTGATAAGGCTGTTTGTGCCCGTTTAAATATTAAAAAATAAGTACCTAACAAAACATGACGTCTGCGGTCTGTGGTCATGGGATCGTTTATATCTAGAGAATCAACCAACCGAAAGAACCAACAGATTCGTGTCAAACGATTTTTTGACATGAATAAAAAAAAATGAAAATGATATAAAACAATAATGGTAGATATGATTATGATGTGATGATATGGCTTTTTGATTTTTTAATGACCGACTACGTAAAAATCGCTGTGGTAATTACCTAAACCCTTTCATGTTATACCCAACACGGCACCTTTTAGAGGATATAAATTGAAAAAAAATCTTATTTTTTTCAATTTACGTATTTATATCCTCTTCAGGGCGCCATATTGAATTTAGTGTAAAGTCACATAACCCTAGCGGACAATCAAGCCGCTTCTAACGACATCCCATTTTTTTATTATTTTTATATAACGGTGCCCCACACTAGGGTTTTCTCCTGTATCGTGGGTGCGTTTACAAACATTTAAACTCACAAATCATCCCATTCCATTTGTCGTTTCGCAATAACTAGTTTATAAGTCATGCGGGAATAGATGAACATACATTCATTCAAACATACATCACGGGCTGAAATCATAACCCTCAGCAATTACCTATTCCAAGAATTCCAGCTGTCTGACATACCTACTTACAAACAAACAAACGAAAATTCGCTACAAACAGGTCTGTACATGACATTATTTTGCCGTATACGGTGGAAAACTCTTAAGGTTTTATTTGCAGAAAGCAGTTTCATTTAAAATATAATTGTACAAAGGGGAATTGCCTAGAACATGACCAGTTCAAACCATTTTTAAACGCAATATCAAATACAAAAGCGCGATTGGTTTTTGTAAAGTTCCTTTGTGGCTACTGTTGCAGTGCAGTTTCAATTTTTAATCAAGGGCAGGTATGTACCGGTTGAATTCTTTGAATTGTCAGTATTCTAAAGAGACATAATATAATCACATTAAAGATATGTACTCCGGCTTAACTCTTACAAAAATTGACCCTTCGGTTCTGCGGCTGAGCATGTGTTAATGGGTTTTTCTATCAGAAGAATTTTTCTCAGTAGCAGACCGGAGCTCGGAGGCTTCATTTGTGACTGGTTGATGGTAATAGGCTCGCCCCTTATTACACAGGACTTAAACATCATCATTATCTTTCTGCCTTTGTACTATTTGGGGTTGATGCAACACATTTTTTTCCATTCTCCTCTGTCAGAGTCACGGCATCATTTACTGCTTTCTCTTTCATATCATTCCTCACACAATCCATCAATCTTTGGCCTTCCTCTCCATCCACCAACATTCATGTCCAATGTCCATGGGACTTAAACATATCTGGGGAAATGTGGATGTGGCATAGGTACACCTCTACTAGACCTATCGAGGTTATAACATTATGTGAAATATTCTCAGCAACACTTTTATTCGTGGTTTGAATATTATGAGTAAACGATTCGTGCAGATATGGGGATGTTATCAAAGTTTTCACCGTCGCTGTATTACCGTCTGCAATTCAATCTAACACCCCCTTTTTACCCGACTACGACGAAGCCAAAAGGAAGGGTTATGATTTTAGCAGTCTATGTATGTACTATGTACGAACCAGAAGACGTTGCGTTGGAAGGCCTCCCACTAGGTGGACTGATGACCTGGTAAAGTTTGCAGGGATCCGCTGGATGCGAGACGCATGGGACCGGTCAATGTGGCGACACTTGGGGGAGGCCTATGTCCAGCAGTGGACGTCTTTCGGCTGAAATGATGATGATGATGATGTATGTACGAGTTTATATGTTTGTATTTAAGTATGTTCCTCAGTAGCGCCTAAACTATTCATCTGATTTTAATGAATAAGGTGTCAATCGATTTGTTATTATGGCCCGGGTAACATAGGCTACATTTTAACCGACTGCAACAATAGGAGGAATCGATTTTACCTTGTAAACTCCGAATTTAATTAGAGCGTGTTGTTTCAGTATTGGTTTTTTAGTTGTAGTATACACAAATTCTTGTTCATAAATAAACTTTGGCAACTCATCACATTTCTTAAAAATAAAAGTGAACTGTAGAGGAATTCTTTAAAAATTCAATGGAGTACGTAACTATTCTCTTCTATGTTCTAGCTTACTGTATCCAAAGACAAAGGACATGCCAAACGTTGTCCCCGATCATTCTTGCTGATTGCATTGGGTCCACTCTCTTTAGGACACATACGAGATTAGGGATACCATTTCGACACTTGAAAATTCCTGACAAAAGCCTTTCATTTGCAAAAAACCGTCGGGATATTTTACTTAAAAATCCTTCTTTTTAAGTAAACCCGAAGCCTCCGCTGTCCGTCCGTCCGTTCGTCCGTCTGTCAGTGGACTGTATCTCATTATCGGTAATAGGTATTTTCACAGAATAGTGGCAATAGAAATACTTCTATTGCCACTAAGAGAAAGAGCGCTAAATTTATTTACCCTGCCCTACTACGATGGTACGGAACTCTTCATGCGCGAGTCTAACTCCGCCTTTTTTATTTGCATTAATGAAAAATCAAGCGCAGCCGAAATTCCGACAGAGGGCCAAAATGCTGGACATGTCAGGACTAATCCGAACGCGTGGTAGCCCTATAAAAGACTGACTCAATGTTCCCGAAAAGAAACGCACTCACATCGCTTATATCAGCATTGAGATTACTTTCCACCTCTATCTACATAACCACAAGGTTGATCTTCCTCTGTTTTGTAGTAAAGTCTTCAAAATTTAAAACAATTTGCGATTCGCTACCGTATCTCAGCGTATTTCGTAACAATAAAATGTTGAGAAGATGGTGAAGCATTCAAAATGTATATTTATGACTTGTTGTGGTGTTTAATGGCTATAATTTAGTCTTGGCTAGGTTTTGGGGGTGATTTGTCAGTGGGGAAATAAGGTTTTAAGTGGGGAGTTCCATTGAGGTCGTTTTGGTTTTGTATGATAAATTGCGCTCGTCTTGGAAGCTTCTAAGTTTGGCTGGTGCCCAGGCCATTCGGGCGCCATTTAATGCCTGAAAAATTTTACACAGGGTGTAAACAGACTCAAGCATTTTGTACATCAAACTAAGTAACTCACTTTTTTTTGGGGTGAAAAATCACGTTTTACCGTAATGTAGTGCACTCAAAACATTGGTCTGATGGATGCACTGAATAGTACGGGGAGGTATTTAAAAAAAAATTGTATTAAAAAAAAACTGGTGAAAAAGTTAAAAAAGTTGGCCGAAAAGCATTGGTTCTCCCCTGGGAACCTTCTAGTTACGGAGATACAGGGGGCCAAAGTTAGAAAGAAGAAGAAAGAAAATACATTTATTTGGCACATGCCACAAGTGCACACAGTATAAAAAAAATATATATAACAAATAAAAAACAAAAAATTAAAAAACCTAAAATCTAAACAAAATATATAAAAAAAAAAGAAAAATAAATAAAATAGTGTGACACTGTGTGCCTCACGGCTGCGCCAAATAGGCCCAGTTCAGGAAAATGCCGGACAACTAGTGCCCGACGCTGAAGTTCCAACTTTTTCACAAGTTTTTTTTTAAATACATCTTTTTAATGTAAGATTTTTAATTTACACACCTCCACGACCCTCGTACTATTCAATCCATTCATCAGCACAATGCTATGAGTGCTTTCCATCGAGTCCTACCGTAAAACGTGATTTTTTACCCCAAAAAAAAGTCGATTCCCAGCAATAATTTTTGCGTAAAGTTACTTAGTTTGATGTACAGAATGCTTGGTTGACGGATATGTGAAGGTTCTGTTTACACCCTGTATACCTCACTGTTCAAAGTAAGATCCTTCACCTCGGTAACAACTTGTTAGGCAAACACAGGAGATTGAACATTCCTTATTCTAATATTAAAAGTATTTGAGTGTAAATCTGAGTACTATCAAACAAAAAATAAGATTAGTTATTAAAAAAGCTTAATTTATTTATTCGGGAGCGTTCTCCCAGACAAACCTAATTTTTAAAACAAAATCCTCTAAGCCCTAATTTACTACAATCCTATTCCTAATCCTATAATCTTAATTACGCAGCATACAAACTCGTTGGTACAGTCGCGAGCAGTAATAAGTATTATTATACCCTTAGCAACTTGTTGAATATAGGCGCTCTAGAAATGTGGTGCTGGAGAAAAATGCTTGGCATAACCTGGACACAGTTTAAACCAACGTCTCAATCCTCCAAGAACTTCGTATCAAATAGCGTCTTTCTTCCGTCGTCCAATATCGTATTCTGACTTTCTTTGGAACTATCACACGTCAATAAGACACATCTGTGGAGCGGTTTGTAGTACAGGGAAAAGTTGAAGGTACAAGACCGCGCGGCAGGTCACCAATGCGTAGGACCGACCAAGTCAAAACTGCGCTCAATGGTCCACTCCACGAATGTACAAGAAAAGCTACAGTACGGGCATGGCGACGGATTGTGAAGCCTGCCACCACCCCTGATGTGACGACCACGATATTCTGCCAAGAGTGTGACGAAGTAGAAGAAGTAACATGTTAAAGAGGTTTTTTCTTACTGTATTGCTTGCAATTATACGATTTTGCGAACGGTATTTCTGGACCCGTAGTTTGATGACGAAAGAGCTGGCGGTGGCGAGGCGGAGCTGAGCGTGGGACAAGAGCAGCAGCATGAAGCGCATGCCATGTGCTCTTGTTAACATCATTTAAAACCAGCGAAGTTCGAGATAAAGTCGCGCATAAAGGGTTCCGTAGCGTAAAAATAAATAATCACTCATTTGTCACTCAACAGTTTCCGTTTCCGCTGAGATTGGCCTCCGTGACAGAAAACGACCAGAAAGATTATTTTTCTCTGAAAATTACAATTTTAATTCAGGTATCAAATAAAGTAAGAAACTGACTGTCTGACTGATCGATCAACGCACAGCTGAAACCGTTGGGTCTAAAAGCATGAAATTTTGCAGAAACGTTCCTTAAATGACACTAGTGTGCACTAAGAAGGGATTTTTGAAAATTCATCCCCTAAGGGGTTAAAACGAGGGTTGAAAGTTTGAACGAAACTTGGTCAATTTTTGAACGAAGTCGTGGGCAACTGCTAGTGCTTACATATAATCCCAGTAACCAACACCGTAACCCTTACGACAAGCCCTCTATTTCTAACTCTTGGCCATATTAATAACATTTTAATGTTTGACGAATTCATGGATATTTTTGCAAGTACTGAACTGAGACTCCTCAACACTGCTTCTCGATACCTGGAGTCCATTGCCACTCCCAGTACTATCTTCTCGGGGTAAACAAATTGTATCCCTAATAAAAAATATATAGTTTTATGATACTACGAGTTTTGTTCATTTTTATTGTTATTTCATTGTGTTTATTCTGTCTACTAAAAATGTTTTGTTTATTCTTCGCGTCTACCATATTGTTTACTTAATCATTTTATTACTATTTTTTATTTTTTATTCAAATTTTTATGTTCAACCAATAACTTACATGTGTGGTGTAAACTGTAAGTATAAGTTGGTTATAAATAAATAAATAAGTATAAGTGCTCGTGAGTGTACGTGCACAATTTTGTTCATTACGAACTCAAATTCGGTGATTGATGGCCTGGCTGGTCAGCACGCAGATCTATCATTAATCTCAATAGCCTGTATCTAGATAAGACACGTGTAATGAATATGTATGCGAAAAGGATCGAATGAAAATTAATCAACAGCGAATTGCTTTTTGCAATACCTACCTACCTTTGTATAGTTCAAATGTTTGTTTTTTATCCTTTTGACCGCCAGAGCATAAACGCACGCGCGTGCCCTCCACGCCAAACGAATTTCACCTACCATTTTGTCACGTATTTGTGTCGTTTGGCGTACAGGGCACGAGCTTGCTTGTCACGTATATGTGACTATGACGGGCAAAACGTTAAATGTTGAAGAAAGAGCTTTACTAATCTATATGTCCATACAAAAAAAAAAAAAAAAAATGACTGGAACCGGAAGACGTTGCGTTGGAAGGCCTCCCACTAGGTGGACCGATGACCTGGTAAAGGTTGCAGGGATCCACTGGATGCGTGTCGCACGGGACCGGTCAATGTGGTACTTTGGGGAGACACACTTGGGGAAGGCCTATGTCCAGCAGTGGACGTCTTTCGGCTGAAATAATGATGATGATGAAATAAAATTGGAGGGTCCTTTTATAATTTCAAAATAATGTATTTAAACAAATAGGTAGACGGACAGACAGACAAAAATATAATAGAAGTACCCTAAATACTTTCATATGCATTCAGTAAAAGCTGTTATTTTGAATTATAAATAGACACTTCAATTTAATTTATTTGTGTAGATTTATCTATGTTATTAGACAAAACAACATTGAGTTAAATATTCGGAAATACTGGGTGATAAGTTCTTACTATATTTAATTTAGCATTTGGGGATTTTCCTTTAGGTATTTGTGTCTTTTGTGCTCGATAGATGGTAATAGGCTCGCTCCATAAAATGTGGGTGTACTAAAGGCACACCTCTGCCTAAACCTCCGGGGATTTATAGGCGTAATATTAAGTTAATTATCAGTTTAAGGTTTTGTCATATTAATACATTGAAAAATATATGGAAAAACACAAAAGCTATGTACTTATTTTACTACAAGTTAGGACGGCATGATATCGGCTACGACATGCTACGACGGCGTAGCAAGCGTAGCAGACGTCTACGAAAGCGTAGCGGTAAGCAGACTTTTTATGTATTTTTCGGATTTTCGAGCGGCTGAGACACCACGTGCCACTGTTTATCTGTTATTTGTTGTTGGTCTTTCATTATGGGGGTGTACGTGCAGGTGGTTGAAAAATAATACAAGCTGAATAATTCACTTGATATAATTACAAAGATTTCAACGGAACTTATTCAAAAGAATTAGAGATTACAATAATAATGACTAATGTTTTTTTTTTTTTTATATTTTTAAATGTTTTTTTTTTATATTGTTTCTTGTAAGGAATATTTAAAAATATAATTGATTTGTACAGAAATAAATAAAGGAAATAATAAATGACTGATTAAATTCAAATTATAATAATTGTTAGATTAGAGTTTAGAGCCAATGAATTTGTTCGTTATCACCGGGTGTCAGCCACGTCAAAAGCGCTGTCACCACCGCTATGATACTCGCAACCCCATTCGGTGTTAACCGCTCTAAAATAAATTTTAAACTACAGAATAAAAATAATCGATTACAACTCATAAAAAGTGTTGCAAAAAATCAACTAAATCATCGCACGTTATATTTTTTACTATTCCAAACATGTTATTAACTAATGTAATTGAACTTTGGCCAAATAAATAAATAAGACGACCGAGCTATTTTCTTAAATTATAAATCAGTATTAGTATTTCTTATCCGAGCGACAAGAATCAGTAAAGAAACGAAATTGTCCAAAATGCTTTATTATCTTAAATTATTGTTCACCCCAGAGTGAATCGAAAATCCACTAAAAGTTTGAATTACTTGTCTGGGGCATTATTTTTACATTATTTATCAATTTTCTTGGGAATTCATGGTCCGATCGTTCGAATGTCTGATTGATGTTGAACGAAAGTGATTTTATGAAAAAGTATTTGATAAAAAGTTTGTAAAATGTAATTTATTTAAAAAAAAAACAGTAGTTTATTTTAATTAAAATTGAATTCAATCCAAAAATCCATCATCATTATCTGCCTAGCCTATTCCCAACTATATTATTTTGAGGTGCTTCCAGTTCCAGTTGCACCGAAAGCAGCTGAATACCAGTATTTTTCATGGAGCGACTACCTATCTGACCTCCACAACCCAGTTAATACTGGGAAAGTCTGAAAAATCGAGCTCTATGTTCAAATAAAATTTGAATTGAACAGTTTGTGGTAATAAAGTTTTTGATTTTAATGGGCCCTTCATTTTAGTTCCACGTACCATGTCCCGAAATGTAGGTATACTATAGATTATACACTTCTGCCAAACCTTACGGGGCATGCAGGCGTGATGTTTTATATGACTGCCTCGTTGGTCTAGTGGTCCCAAGCGCAACTGCTGAGCATGTGGTCCTGGGTTTGATTCTCAGGTCGGGTAGTTTTATTGGGTTTTTCCATCAGGAATTTCTCAGCAGCAGCAACGAAGTCTGGATTTGTACCTAGTTGATGGCAATAGGCTTGCCCGCTATTTTTTTTTTTTTTTTTTTTTTTTTTTTTTTTTTTTTTAAATAAAACGTTGCCCCACACTAGGAATTTCTCCTGTATCGTGGGTGCGTTCACAAACATTTAAACTCACATACACAAACAGCCAGACCCGGAACAACTACCTGTAGGCCATACAAATATTTGTTCCGTGCGGGAATCGAACCCGCGACACGCAGCGCAGCAGTCAATCGCTCAACCACTGCGCCAACCGTGCCGACTAAAAGATAATTGGGACTTAAAGATAATTGGCGAAATGTGGGTGTAGTATTAGATACATCTCTGCCTTTTCGGGGAATTACAGGCGTGTTATGTTATGTTAAATCGGTGAAGTGGATATTATGGTTTTCCTAGTCGTGTTTTTTTTTAGTATGGGAAATCATCAAATGATCCCTCCCGCTCTGGGCGGAGCGGAAGGGAGTGTCAGACTTGTACTGACTAAAACCCATCCATGTTCCTTCTTTGCCTTTTGTGTTCCAGGGCCACGGTAGTTTTCCAACTCCTCCGCTATACTTTTCTGAATAATTTCGTTGCGGTATCCAAGACAGTTAAATTGTTTCTCTGGGACTCCGTCGAGCTTCATTGTCTCGGCGCTTTTCTGGTGGTCGGCACTGTTAATTCTGCCTTTCAAGAGTTGCAGTGGTTCGGGAATAGTGAGGCAGACTTGTCCAAAAAAAAAAAAAATCAGTGAGATTCCAAATAGATTCCGACATCGCTAACAACTAGAACACAGGTAATTTTAAACTGCTTCTAACCGGTTTCACTTCGCTCTTACTTTTTAATTAAGGCTCTGCTCCCGTAGCCTCTGGCTCGAACTGATACTGATCTTAACGAAGTTAATCAGCTTTTCCTTTAATTATTACTTGCGGCCATTTGGAAACAAATGTTTTTGAGGTGGTTTGATTGATTTAATTAAAAAACTTCAATTCGTTGATTCAATACTACGCAAAACCATCCAGGTTAGAAGTATAAATTAAGAGTTCCTTTATTTTTTGAAAAAGATTTAGGGTTCTGTACAAAAAAAATACCTTACTAACCTACCATTACCTAACTAACATTCACGTTGACCCAAGGGCTGGCTTTTACCTTGGCCAAAGGCTTAGCGTTGCCATACAAAGTGGCAACGCCGCCAGTCTTTTGGGTACATTACCAGCTGACTGCGTTGAGGAGGAATTTTTTGACGCCATTTTTAAGTTTATTTTTAAGTTAGTTAAGTAATATAGGTTATTTTAATTTATAAATGTATATAATAGGGGTAATATTTTTATAATAATTTCACGTGGACGAAGGTCGGGGGCAACTTTTAATCGAAGATACCACAAGCGTTCATCATTTTGGATAAAATTGAAAGATATATTCCAGTCCACTCTTTCAACTTTGAAACTTTCAACAGTTCCATAAAAAGCACCCAAGTACCGAAACATACATTAAAATAAGAAGAAAATCTTATCTTTTCTATTATTACCAGCCAGCCATAAAGCCCTTGTTTCTAAATAATGAATGTTGTCTTAAAAAATATTGCTTTACGTTAGCGTGAAAAAAATTCAAGTCACGATTTCGAACGACGTCGAAATTATATCTCCTTTCATCCGAACGATTTGTCGTTCGTACAGACGTTGACGTGTGAAATATCGACTGTCTTTCGGCCCAGCGATGAGCGGAAGACTGTTATTTGTCAACGACAACTCTTAGGAAATGGTGTAAACGATCGACTGAAATTATTTTTGAAGGGCGGAGTGAGGCGAAAGAAATAGATATACTTAGATAACGCAAGAGCACCTTTGTACTACTGTGGCTACTGTCGCAGCATGCTAATTTGTTAACCTTTTGACTACTAGAGTATAAACGCACGCGCGTGCCCTCCACGCCAAGCCACAATTTCAGCTACCATTTTGTCACGTATTGTGTCGTTTGGCGTACAGGGCACGCGCTTGCTAGTCACGTATATTGTGACTGTGGTGTAACGTTTTTGTTTTTAACTTTTAAAAACGTTACAACTCAAGAACTTAATTCGAGGCATTCAAAGAACAAAAACGTAGTCGCCTGTTTTGGTTATGGTACGGTTACACACAGACCTTTTTTATTGGGACAAGCCCGCCATACTATTCTCAAACCACTGTAACTCCTGAAAGCCAGAATCAACAGTGACTACCACCAGAAAAGCGCCGAGACAATGAAGCTCCACGAAGTCAAAGAGAAACAATTTAATTGTCTTGGATCCCGCAACGAAATTAATCAGAAAAGTGTAGCGCAAGAGTAGGAAAAACATAATTTACACTTCCCTCCATATCAGCAAGAGACAGAACGAAACAAGCTTATTGGCCACGTGAGTCCGATCGCTTTGGTTAGAGCGTGGGGTGATGCAGGGTTTTTTTGGAGGTAGGTAATCTTTTGGGTGGCTCATTCAGTTTCAATGTAACTTTGACACTTATCTACTCTTGCTTCACGAGGAGTGTTTTCCAATTTGGAATTGGTGTCGTACCAGTAATTGGTCAGAAGCAATTAGGAACAGTAATTTGGCAATATTGTTAATGTTACTGGTGCTTTACTTGCTAATGCCTCCCAAACGATAATGTCACCTTTATACAAATTAAGGCATTTTGGCGATTAGTCGCCATAATGTTTAATTAGAATTTCCATGGAGCTGAACGATGTTTAACCAACATCAAAATTCAAGTAAGAGATTCCTCTTCAATTCAAAAGTTACATAAAAGTCTGCAATCACGATAAAAGTCGCACCCACGTATTATCCATTACATTTGTCGTCCTAAAGCATAACGTAAAATAGATATAATGTTCTACTAGATAAAGTTGAGACTCGCTTACAGCGGACGTGGAATGAATTGATAAGAGGAAAAAGATTTTCTCTAATAGATTTCTTTGGATTCAGCAGTGACGTGGACATTATTTTTGCTCGTCTTTCTTTGGGGGATTACTGCCTGTCTCTTACCTATCATTCTTATTTAAAAATGATGGGTGCTCATCTATCTTTACGTTAATGTGGAAGCGTCTTCATAGTTTAACAGAGGGATAGACTTTCATCTTATATGTAAGAAGCCCATCCTACGATTTGTAAAAGATAAATCAAGCGGTGGTGTCTGCATTTAGTACTGGATTTTACGAGAGTGTTTTTCGCCAATTTAGTAATGAAATACCTACTGAACTTTATCAAAATAAGAAATATTATTATTCACTTTATTAATTTTTTTACATAAGTACTATTTACATTTTTATCAGAATAAATATTTTTGTTAACAAAAATATAAAAAATAGTAGCCCACAGCATCGGCAATAGGGCTCGAGCTACCGGTGGTCAGGATTCTTGAGAGGAGAACCTCCTAACGATACGCGCCATGTCCATAAGTACTGCTTTCTGAATCAAGCCCTTGATCCAAGCTGCCAAGCGAGAGCCTCCTCAGATGTTGCTCGAGGCTATTGGCTATTAAGCCATTGGCCGACACGACTATCAGCACAATGACTGCTGTACTCATATAGATACTTGAATTGCTTATCTTTCTCTACTTTCACGAGGTAGAAATATTTATCATTAAAACTATTACCAGACTATTACAGTTCTACTACACACTATGGGGCGAAAATTTCTTCTCACACAGAGACGACACGGCAAGCATTGATAGATGATTGTTCAATGCGTTTTGGCGATTCTAGAATTATGTTTAAAACAAGTAAATTAATTTTTTGATCATTGTGGAAATAAGCCGCTGGTCTGGTGAGCAAGAAGTTTCAGGAAGTCGGTAGATGTACAACATATAAAACTGTTTTAAATCCATAACCTCACTAATCCAGGTCCAGTTGAAAACCAGCATCGGGCACTAGTTGCTGGGCATTTTGTTGCTGTTTTTTTGCTGGCCTATTTGACGCAGCCGTAAGGCATATACTGTTATATTTTTTGTTTAAATTTAAGTATTTTTCGTATATACTTTTGGTTTATACTGTGTGCAAAAGTTGTGGCATGTGCCAAATAAATGAACTTTCTTCTTCTTTCTTAGTAAGTTTTTTATCAGCAATACCTCAGTAGCAGCCTAAAATAGTCCCTAAAATATTGTAAAAAGACTTAAGACACCCTCGTTCTATCACAATGACAGTATATTCGCAGTAAGGACCATAGACTTTATCCCACCTAATAACTGCTGCGGGCCGCTAATATTCCTCGCAATCGCTTTATACTCGCCGCATCATCTGCTCATTTTTCATATCTTTTTGAAGTTTTATCAAAAGCTGCTTTAAGATTAAAGTACGCTCTTAAGCCACAGGAACCGCAATATAATTTTATTTAAGAAGATTAGTGGGTAGTACTAAATATTGCCGGCTCTTAGAAACGTATTGTACAGTTTTGTTACAAAGGAATTAGGATCTCTCTGCTTTTCGGATTAGTTTCGCTTCAATTAGTTGCTGGAGTACATTTTTGTGTTTGAAAGATTAGTGGGAATTGGTGATGTTTTTACTTGTCACATGACATAACATCACGCCTGTAATGGGTCCCCCAAAGGGTTAGGCAGAGATGTAACTTTAGTGAACCTACATTTTGCCATTTTGTTATGTTTAAGTCTTATGTAATAGAGGGAGAGCCTATTGCCATCAACCGAGAACGCATACATAATCCGTGGCCACAACTAAGAAATTTCTGATGGAAAAACCAAATAACACTTTTCCTGACCTGGGAATCGTCATAATCATCCCATATATAGAACATTACCTGATCCGAATGTAAAATCCAAGGCTGATGCTAAGAATGCGTTAATAACATAACATCACGCCTGGAGTTCCCGTAGGGTTAAGCAGTGTGCCTATACACATTTCGCTAGCTATGGTTATGTCTCATACACAGGGGTGAGCTGAATGGCAATATCCATCAACCGGGCCTAAATCCAGAATACAAGCCTGTTACAGAGATATTATCCCTACGAAATACTATTATAAATGCGAAAGTAAGTTTCTTTGTTACCTTTTCACACCTAAAACTCTGAACCGATCATATGTACAGAATGTGGATAACGTCAGGTGTACAGAAAGGACATAGGATACCTTACATCCCGAAAATAAGTACTGTTCCCGAGGAAAACAACAATAATGTTCATATGATAATAGATGGCGCCACTTGTCTTTGGAATCATGATTGAATTATATTATTGCAAGCAGAGTACAATCCGAATAGATTGTCAAATACTAAATTAACGCGAGCGAAGCCGGGTAAAAGCTAGTAGTAGGTAACTTATATTTGTGCATAAATATGAGCCGAAGATGAAAGTGCGTCTTAAGGTTTTAACGCATACCGCAGCCCCACGACTCACTCTATTTACTTTAATTGTTTTTCCTCTTCACCTCACACACGTCCTCAACCCCAATGCTCTGAATCACCACAGCACGCATCATTATGTTTATGAACGTCGTTAGAATGATATATTAGCGTCATTTCTGTCTGAAGTCGTGTTTATAATCAGAGAAGCTAATCAGAATTACAATAAGCGAGTATTTCATAGAAACGGGGTGAGCATGTGAAGCATACATTGTCGCATGTTACGAATATGTTAAATCGTTCGTTAATCAAACAGCGAAGATCATGTTTTCGAAGGTCACGTTTCAAAGATACATAAAACAGAGACATTCTTTGGTTTAAGTATATGATATTGAATTATTTATCAACCATGCATTATGAATAAGTTTTAGAACAAATATGTATACCAGATTGGAAGAACAAGTACCTCGTAAAGGCTTCTTTTTACCCGACTATGGCGAAGCCAAAAGGAAGGGTTATGATTTTAGTAGTCTACGTATGTATGTTTGTCCTTCATAGCGTCTAAATTATTCATCCGATCTTGATGAATAATGTGTCAATCGATTCGTTATTATGGCCCGGGTAACATAGGCTACATTATAGGCGACTTCAACAATAGGAGGACTCGATTTTACCTCGTAAACCCCGAATTTAATTAGAGCGTTATTTTTCAGTAGTCGGGTTTTTTTAGTTGTTGTATACCACAAATTCTTGTTAGGTAAAAGAAAACGCGGTAATTAACCCTTATCCTCTTTAGTGTAGCAGCTCTTTTTATACTTGTATCTTCAACTAAGTTAAAATCAAGGAATGCTTTAGTACCTATCTAATTTTCATTTTACCAGGCAAAATTGTAATGAAGCAATTTTTATACTGACGCCATTACCTACTTGTTATATGATTGAATGAAATTAATCCGCCGCCAATAGGTATATATATAGATATTCTCAGTAGCAACCACAGAGTTTGTACTTGCGCCCGGATTATAGCAATAATCTCGGCTTGGCTAGGGTCTTACTATATTACAGGTGAATTATGGTGTACTATAATTAGGTAGGTACACCTAACCCTTCAATGATTGCAGGCGTGATGTTATGCAGGTACACAAGAACCAAAAATCAATTACTTACTTTTAACTGGCTTTAATTATTTTTTCATCTGGTAACACTGAAGCTCTAAAATAAGCAGCCTTACGAATATCTCACGCCTACAAAAAGAAAGCCTGATTTTCTAGAAGTTGGCATTGCATTTTTCCGCCATGAATAATTCACGTCATTCATATTTTTCTTGTTGGCGCATTTAGAATTGCTAATGGACGCTGACACTACTTGTATTAGAATTTAGGGATATTTTAAACGAGGAAAATTTCAAGTTTCGAACATTCTATACACATGCTACGCAGTCGTCGAAACATGTCAACATGGAAAACTGGCATTAAAATATTTGAATAGGAATGAAAGTGTAAAATAATAAAGAGTTTCATTGAGGTGTGTTCATTCGGTCCAACTAGCGAAAGGTTGGAAACACAGATATAAATATTCCTAGATAACGCAAGAGCACCTACTTCGTGTGTCCGGCTTAAGTATTTTATACTTAAGCTTAACGTGGCTACTGTCGCAGCAAACTAATTTGTTTAAAACAACAACGTTACAACTTTAAAACTCAAGAACTTAATTCTAGACATTTAAAGAACAAAAACGTAGCCTATTTGTATAGTACCCTGTTTGTATAGTAACTAAATAGTGCTTATGACGTCATAGTACGTAGCAGGGCTTGGAAACTTTATTTAAAATAACGTTTTGAACAGTTCTTTGTAGATCATTTTGTTTGGAACGAAAACGAAATGAGAACGTTTATTCCGCTGGGTAAGAACCGGTTTATTCCGCAAGACGTAGCCGCAGACGGCGGCCTGCGAAAATCATGAACTTTTTTAGTTGAATAGGGTACCGTGTGTATGGAATAGAATGGAAAAAAACGGTTAAAAACGTTTTATTTACCAAGAACGATTTAAATGTGGTTGTTCGTCAAAAACGTTTTTTATAACGTTCCGTTCGAACGTAACCGAAACAAATCGTTTCTTAGGTATTTAAGACGATACCGTTTCGAAAAATATACCGGTATCCGAGCCCTGATGCGTAGTCAAAAAATGGCACGCTTGGTTTTCATACGGTTCGTGATACTTACGTTATCTAGGTATATCTAAATCTGTGGTTGGAAAGTAATTATGGCGGGAACACGGTGGAGGCGCCTAGAGAAAAATAAACAAAGACATAGAGTAACTCAATCTGTTGGAATGCAAAACTATGGTAAGGGTTAGTTTGTCCCGTTTAGCATTTCATCATGCCTTTTATTTATCACTTTTTTTCTTATATCTGTTACGGCTAAAAGCCGAAGTAGGGTTACACCTAGTTTTAGCCGGCTGTGCGGCCGGTTGTACTTAGGTGTATCCTTTTTATTGCTAGGACACACCGACAAAATGGATTAGGTTAGGTTAGGTTAGAGCTGTGACCAAACTCGCGCGAGCCGAGCGAGCTCAGCGAGCGGTACCGCAGTAGCGGCCGGCGAGCGCTACATCCAAATTGTTTGCCTCATACCTCCAACCTCCAAATGCCGCACCTAGGTACAGCCGGCTAGAACTAGGTGTAACCTTACTTCGGCTTTTAGCCGTAACATATCTAACAAACATGAATTATGTAACCAAGATTTTGTAATGTAACAATATTTTGATTTAAAAGAGTGTCCATGGAGTTTCTTGCCTATTCTTCTCCATAGAGATCTACGCTTTGGAATGGGCAACTACAGTACTTTCACAAGTTATGCCTTGTGTCTGTGACTGTACCTTCGCTTTCTTTGTTTTCTGATATTCAAAACTGCCTGTAATGGTCTAATTGAAATGAATGCTTTGAGTTTGAAACTTCTAAATAGAATTTCCTCAAAACTAAATTAGTGTTGTTCCAATTTTAAAGACTAAAATTATTTCAATTACTTACTACAAAAAAATTTAGGTACAAAAGAATTAACTGGCTGCAAATAAAAGTTTTGAAACAAAAGCATAATTAATTTCAAGTTGGCTTTATGATTGAGTATCCTCGCTTCTGTAACTGATAAAAAGAGGAATTTTCGGTTAGGTTTTTTGAACTTTGTTAAACTTTTGTAATTTTTTATCTAATAAAGAAAAATGGTTTGTTATCTTTGACTTTCTGAATAATCTGTTTTTGAACTAGAAAATTAGCATCAAATAATAACAGCCGCAAGGTGCGACCTTCAAGATTAAGCCGAGCTTGCCACGCTTGGTCCGTGGAAGGGTGTCCATCCACATACCGAGTCTCCTCCGTGCCTCTGAAAACAAACACACACCACAAATTGCCGTGTATGTTAAATATCACATGCCAAATGAAAAGGCAAAACAAACTATTCCAGACGTACATATATAAATCAATTGTGTTTAACAAAAATATCTTTTATTAAAAAACAAAACTATCTTATATTAAAAAGGAAATTTAAGATGGGAAATCATCAAATGACCCCCCCACTCTGGGCGGAGTGGGAGGGAGAGTCAGATTTGTACTGACTAAAACCCATTCATGTTCCTTCTTTGCCCTTTGTGTTCAAGGGCCACGGTATCTCTTTCGAAAAGTCCCGCAGCCCTGGCAGGCATCGGCCCATGCGGACCCCTACGTGGTTGCTGACATCTCTTTGAGGCGCGTGTGGAACACGAACGCGCCGTCGACACGGCCTGTCGTCATAAGACGGAAGGACGGCGAGCTAGCCCATAACTCGCCGTCCACAGGCCCGCGCCTACGGTGGCCGGGAGCCACCACGCGACCCCCGACGCCAAGGGTGTCTCCCGCTGGGACGTGAGGTTCTTTCCCTCTCACGTCCCGCCACCTCCTTCACTAGCATGACTGCTTCGCAGACGGAGGTGACGGCTTCTCATTCCCTCTCGCTCCGGACCATTGCTTGGACCAGGGCCGGACGCGAGAGTTCGCCGCCTCTACGAGGACACGGCGGTGCTCCGCCCAAGCGGGGCAGACCTTCACGGTGTGCTCCACCGTGTCCTCCAGACGATCCTCGCAGTGGAAACACCCGGGCGTTTCCTCCCGCCCGATTCGGTGCAGGAACCTCCCAAAACAACCGTGGCCGGTGAGGACCTGCGTCAGGCGGTAGGTGAGGGAGCCGTGGCGCCTCTCTAGCCACTCCTCAAAGAGGGGACTTATCGCCACTATGGTGGCGTGCCCTGCACGGGGTTGCGACAGTCGCTCTCTCCATGTCGCCATGAGATCACGCCGGAGGTCTGTCCGCTGATCGGCAGTTTGCCGCGGCAGTAGAGTTTCCCCCAGACGCAGTGCCTCGGCGCGCCATTCGTGCAGGCGCGCGAGGACTATCGCCTCCAGATCCCATGGCGGCAATCCGGCAAGGAGGCTAGCCGCCTCACCGGGAGATCGTGCGGTACCCCCGGATTAGCCTTATGGCTATCACCTTTTGGGGCGCGTTCAGGTAGTGGGCGGCTTGCCGCCTCAAAGAACACGCCCACGCCGGGGCCCCGTAAAGGGCCATGGACCGCACGTGCCCACAGAAGCTTGACTTCATGACGCCACCTGTAATTCTTTGGGCAGCATTACATTTGTTACTTTCAAGTTAAAGACTTAAATCGGTAGATTTTTCCTCACCATCCTTAAAATGTGCCCTGCTGTCTAGGAAAAAGATGGCGCTAGACGACCTGTATAGACTCTGTCTCTTTCCCACACTGGAATTACTCCTGCTTTAAGAAGTCATAGTAACCATGCAGGTGGCCTACCATGTCGTCTTAAAGCAGGAGTAATTCCAGTGTGGGAAAAAGATGGCACTAGACGACCTCTATAGACTCTGTCTTTCCCACACTGAAATTACTTCTGCTTTGAGACGTCATAGTAACCCCATGGTTCTTTTTGGCACTTGTGACATTGCCAAGAGCTTGCTGTTGGTAGCTATTTGTGAAATTGTCTGTGGAAATTGTATCTACTGAAAAAAAAACTTTTATTATAATTTTTTTTTTTTTTTGCAAAAAAGTGTTTTATTTCTGCCTTTTTTTGTTGTGGTATGATGGTATCTCAGACAAATTCATGTCGAGTATTTATTTTCAATTGTTACTATTATTAGCGGATCATTCACTTTGACATGGAAGAAAAAAATAATAATAGAAGATAAACTACCAAAACAATGTGAACACAATTTATAATTATGGGACCACCGCACAAGCGAGTGTGAATTGGACGAGTAATCACGGAGCTATGAGGAAATAAACATTAGCCAAATTGAGAACCTCCTCCTTTTTAGAAGTCCGTTAAAAAACAACATGGCGTCGTAGTTATTCCGACCAACTGACTATTTCCACGCGCCAAAAGAACTATGTAGCAAAACATAAAAAAAAAGCATAAGCATAATCAGCCTATTAATGTTCCCACTGCTGGGACGCAGGCCTCCTCTCTATGAGAGGGTAATGGGCTATAATCCACCACGCGGGCCCAGTGCGGGTTGGCAGATGTCACATGTCTTTGAATTTTTGGTTTTAGGACATGCCGGTTTCCTCACGATGTTTCCCTTCACCGTTTTGAGAGCAGTGGTGATGAAATAACTTACATAAAGAATTGCGCCTGGCTGGGTTCGAACCCACGACTTACTGCTCGTAAGTCGGGGTCTCCACCAATGGGCCACCGCTGCTCTCTATATCGCATGAAAACTATCTCTATCAAAACGTGAAGAAAAGAGTGAAAAATACTCCGTGTGACAGAGGTGTCAAAACGAAAAAGAAACGCGACCGTAGGGCGACTCTAAACGATTTAAATCTTCGTTTGAAGAAGAACCTCTTTGGAACAGATCCAAAGTGCTGTCGATTTCTGATTTCGAAAGAAATAAGCTCGGAGTCAAAGCTATCGGTGTTCTGATTGCAGTCGAATTTACTTGAAATTTTTGTTTGAAAAGAATGGCGTGTGCGAATATAATATGCTATCTAACTCCATTTATTTGGGAACAATGTCGCAGTGTACACTGCAGTGTTATGTAAGGAACGGGGTTAGGGCTGCGGGACTGTCGGGCTGCGGGACTGTTCGAAAGAGATACCGTGGCCCTGGAACACAAAGGGCAAAGAAGGAACATGGATGGGTTTTAGTCAGTACAAGTCTGACACTCTCTTCCGCTCCGCCCAGAGTGGGAGGGTCATTTGATGAATTCCCATCCGAAAAAAAAAAAAAAAGGAACGGGGTTACAAGAATTTGGTATCATTTCAAAGTTCAAGTGGCTGTCGTCAGATGGTTGGAACGATAAATATTGTATGTATGTTGTTTTTGGCTGGAATCGACTAACCGAGTGCAGCTGAATACAGTTACTGGGTAAAACGATAACCAATGGTAACAATGGTTATTCGATTTCCTGGCTTCTTACTTTCGTTTACATTTTTATTTATTTATTTATTTTTATTTATTTATTTATTTAGGATCTCCAACAAAGGATATACACAAAATAATACACAAATAATCGACGACAAAAGTATTACGTAGGTGTACTCCTTCACTTACAGGAGACCACAGCATGCGTAATAAGATGTATAACTAAGCTAACAAAGTTATAATAGCATTTAAACATTCAAATAAAATTAAAACACAACACATTAATTAGTACTAAAATTAAATTAAAAAAATATTAAAAAAAACAAACACAAACACTACACTCGTTCAGGGTTACCACTTAATAATGTCATCATGTTTACTGATATTTTTAATTATGCATGTCCACCATTTTTGAATTTTATTTTAATTTCGTGATTGTTATTATTTTTTTTTTTTTTTTTGAATAATTTTATAAATTTTACTATTCATAAAATGAATTATAACTTGCGTCTTGCTGTTCTGTGTCACACTGAATTTTCGAATGCAATTTGCCTTTACTGCTGATATTGGACCACCAAGATACATGCTGTACTTAGTTTGGGGCCCACGGCTACTTCTACTTTTGTACTCTTTTAACTTGGCTCATGTATCTTGTTTTTGCTATAGTTGTATGATACCGAATTTGTGTGTGTCAATAAATATAATGTAATTTAATATAATTTGTTACGGGAGATAGTAAGAAGCTAAGGAACCTTCAAATGAAAGACGGCACCCGTCCGGATACCAGAATTACCAAGCCACGAGGCATTTATTTCTATATGACCCAACCGCGGATCAACCTCAGTCAGCGTACCTTGACTACACCGATCGCCCTGCTATAATTACTTAGCCACAAGTCCCCCTTAACGAACTTACCCATTTTGCACTCCTAAATTCACTCATTCACAGACAACTCACTGTCTAAACCGCCGAGTCTAAGGCATGAAATTTTGCACAAGAGTTCCGTAATAATTATGCAAAATTGCATCTTATTGCAAGTCAAGTAGCGTCCCAAATAGTCAGCTCAGACCCTCAAGAGTCAGCTTGTTGATACAGCAAGTTGTCGGCAAGTGTCGCTGAGTTCGAAGACATTTATTGCTATCTCTGTAGAACAGTTATTGCTTTATTACGTGTCAAAGAGATTGCTTCAGATAGTTTCAGAAAAGTTTGATAGATAGGTGATAGTCAAAACTAGTGACCTCGCCGATAGTAGTAACTATAGGCCATTATACCCGTGCAGCCTGTGGGCAGCCGGTGGGCTAGATGTACGCAAACATTGTACAGTGCTCTCCGCGTTCAGTATACGTAATAACGCGTTTAGGATGCTGGTCGGGCTGTCCCGCTTCTGTAGTGCATCGGGGATGTTCGCAGATGCTCATGTGGATTGTTTTTACGCAACAATGCGTAAAAGGTGCCCTTCCCTGGTGCGCAGGGTGTGGGGCAGCACCAACAGTATCTTAAACATAACTGGCAGTCGTCTGGACTGTATTTATGTCGCTGGTGTGCAATTACGCATGGGTTGTCGCAGCAGTCATCCACCGTTATTTGTTGTGTTGTTTGTTTTAATCAGTGTTTACTAACATAGTCGTCGTTTTACTAACAGTTTTTGAGTCATGGATGTTCGAATAAAGAGAAATTCTATTCTATAGAATCTCTTTTCAACTCTTTTACAATATTGCTAATTCTATGTAACAATGGCGGTCTTATCGCTTACAGCGATGTATTCCAGAAAACCTATTAGTTTGGTCATTCTTTTGGCATCAGAAACCCTTCAAACGGTAACAGAGGGAGAAAGAAAGACAACCTTTGTCCCCCTCACAAAATAGGTGCTGAAAGCACATATTCAACACAACATAGGTCCTCAAAAAGCACCTATTTTGTGAAAGCGAGTCAAAGCGAGATGCTATTATAGTTGTATTTTACTTAATTGTGTTTTAGTGCCTATATAATCTGGTGTCAGAGTTTTTATGCCGCCCAAGGGCCTCTGACTTGGCTTTACATGCCGTCGAGAAATATCAGAAATATATATAAATATAATATATATGGTTCCTGAAAAACTCTAACCTGGCTCTGGAGCCAGGGTCTTTTTTCTGTAGCCTGTTTTTTTGGCAATAAAGAATTTTATTTATTTATAGTGTATGTATAATTATATGTTATGGTTAAAATAAACAAAATGGTGGAATAGATTTAATTGCAAATAATCCTGGTAATAATCTGAAAAATAATCAAGCTCAAGGCTAATTATTAGAAATAATAGTTAAAGCGTTTGTTTTACGATAGATTTCAACTCCGACATATGAGCAATTTCTTTAGTAAAGTCCATTGGCACACGTAACGGTTCTTCGAAAGTTGTCAGACAGGATATTGGAAATTGTTAGAGAACTGCAAGTCAATAAGTATTTATGACCAGCGTGTGGCTTCTGCTCGTTACTGGTTTGTTAGCCCAATGTCCGGGAGTTAAGCAAGTTAGGGCTAGGATTTCATCGTGTGACCAATCTGGACTATTACTGCTAAGGCAATGATCGCTAACAGGCTGGACTGCCCTTTTATCCGGCATTGTTGTGGCAGGCATGTTGCTGTTCCAGTGCCGGTTAGAAAATTGTAATTATTGTATGTTTATTTTATTTATTTATTTTTTATTATGTCCAACAATTTGTTATTAATGAATAAGTTTAGATTTGATTGTATAATATTATGAGTAAAATCTAAATTTAATTTAATTTAAGTTGGTTATGTAATTGTATGTATAATTATATTTTTTATTGATTATTTTAATGTTCGTGTGTTTTAATGTGATTTAAATTTTTAAAATTTTTATATGGACAATGTCTGAAATAAATGATTAATAAATAATAAATAAGGCGTTAAATGTGCAGAGTATGTATGATACGCGTAAGATTGGGGTTCCTATGTATGATACGCGTATGTTAGTTCAATGTCTTGGAGTTAAGCAAGTTGGAGCTAGGATTTCATCAATTGACCAATCTGGACTGTTATTTTTTTTTTCCTTTATTTATCTTCAATCAGCGTTAGCTATAAGCAGATATGTTGTGAGTTGTGGCAGTTCAAGTGTGACCTCCAGTGAGATCATCTCCTCGTCAGTAGACCATAGTAGTACATTATATGTCTTTCCGGAGTTAAATGTGCCGAGTATGTATGAAACGCCATGTGGCGCCTTCCCACATGCAACGGCTCACGTCTGCACAGTTCGCAGTGAACTCAGTTCGCGTAGCTGAATTTTTGGTAATATATTTGGACTTTATGACACCCTTAGGCGACAGTATGATACGCCATGAAAGTTTTCAGTTATAGATTTGTCTGATCGGTATTCAAAATGTATTTTTTGTACTTTTTCCACGTTAACGCTGCAACGAATCTTAGATTAAGAAATGTCTTCTTCTTTCTTGGGCCCAGTAGATGGCTATTTTAACCGCGGGGTCTGTAGAGGTTTAAAAAAAACCGTGAAAAGTTACATCTATAGTAATATTATAAAGCTGAAGAGTTTGTTTGTTTGGTTGAACGCGCTAATCTCAGGAACTACTGGTACGAATTTAAAAATTCTTTTACTATTAGATAGTCCAATTATCGAAGAAGGCTATAGGCTATATAACATCACGCTACGACCAATAGGTCCCGAGCAAAAAGAATACAAGCCAGAAGCGGCCGGTGAAACCGCGGGGCACAGCTAGTCCTCATATAAAACTCGATTATGAAACAGGTACATTTTGTTTTCTTATGAGAATTCCGTAGCTCTAACCCGCTATCTAGCTTTTTTTTTTTTAATTTGTTGTTCCGGTATTAATTTTATTTTTGGCTTTTTAATTTAATTTAATAATGTTCCTTATTTAAAGTAATGTTAATTCTGATTTTTAGGTTTTAGTTATATTATGTGTTTGTATTTGTATTTTTGTCTATTTTTGGTTTTTATATAGGTCTTGAACCTGTAATAAATGAAATTTATTTTTATTAATTTATTTTAACCATCTATTCAATATATTCATTTTCTTTTTTTTTCTCTCAACTGCATTGCGTAAAGATGTGTAGGTACCTATACTGTCTTTGTATGTTAGATGTATAATACCTTTACGTCTAACCAGATCCAAATAAGAAAACAAAACCTTGTTATTTCTTAAACAAAAACAAGCAATGTCTTGCTAAAATATAATCAGTGGAATCTTCGGCTCTCTATTGTGTTGAAAATATTAAAATAAAAACTGCAAATGAAAGCTGGGTATTGTTTCTGAGATTTCCAAGTAATCTTGCTCTATGGTCCCTTGATTATTTCACTTGGAAACTGTGGTGGGCCGTGGAGTTTTTTAAAATAATATTCTATGCTTACTATTTTGTCAGTACTTTTTGGTTAGTGTTTTTTTTTCTCTTAGATAAAAGGGAAATATTTTGCTTTTTGCAAGATTTTTGGGATAATCGGCTCATGATTTTTTTTTGGGATGAGATGATTCTAAACTGCGGTGGGACATTAATAGGCTAATCTTAATAGACTTGCCTCCTACAACATGGGACTTAAATATAAGAAGAAGGCAAAATGTGAGTACTACATGACGCTGTCAGCCCTTTCAGGGAAAATCGACGTGGTAATAATCATCCTTTACATGATCACCAGTAATAATAATATTAATAATTTAAGATATCTCGACTTGGCACGCGAGGTTGTCGACATGTGGAATGTGAACTCGGCTAGCCAAGAGCCTCGACGACCATCTTTCGAGGCTCTCCTTAGGCGGTTGGATCAAGGGCCTGATTCAGAAGGCAGTACTCCTCGATACGGCTCGCATTGTGAGGAGGTTCCTGTCTCTGGAGCCCTAACCGGCGGACCACTATTTTTAAAAGTTTTTTTTTGATATTGTTTTATATTAGAATATTTAAAATTGTTTTTAATATGCGTAAGTTTATATAATCAGAACTACTGTCTACGAGAGGGCGCCACCAGTTTAATGGGATTAAACTAGACTCACTTGAAAAACGCAGTTCAGCGTTCTTCACAACATTAAATCTAGAGTGCAGTTTCACGCTCCTAACGTATAATAATAGGTTTTCCACACACCTGGCAACGAGCACTTGCACGTGTTAGACAGTAATATAAAATAATAAATTATGCGCTATCTCTCGCCTGCGGTGTTGCACGCGAGGTGGGACTTTCACATTTGTGTTCTTAGCCTTGTTTAGAAATGCAAGTCATTACTTTACGGGTTTAGGTTCATTTGGAATGGAAATATGTAGTTATGACATAATTACGTGGAATGTTTTAAGACTCTTGGTAGCATTCTTCTTTCGATGCAGAACGACTCATGAGGTATTCTAAGGCTATGGCAAAAATATTTTAAAATATCTATCAACCTTGACAGCGGCGATAGCTGCTGGTTAGGGTACGTTAAACGTATTCGCTTAATATCCTAACTTGTGGTGATTTTTTTAAAGTTTTTAGAAGGTTCCTATCTGATTCTGGATCAGATTTATTTCAGAGGATCAGACATTACTTTATGAATCAATTTTATTTATTTGTATTAATAATAATTCAAGAGAAAAATGCTCGGCAATATCTGGAATCTCTTTATGTAGAGAAAGCCACACATATTTGTGTCGACCTGTCCGTGTACGTTTTGATTGTAATTTATTATGCCGTAATATCGTATTTTACAACGAAATTGATGTCAACCGAACGAATTTCTAACCACTGTCATACGCAGTGATTTGTAATCGATTCTTTTCGATCATAATCGTGTAATTTCACTGACATTTTTTTTAATAGTTAAAGGTATATTGTTTGTGTATTGGGTACGTAATTCCAAACAAACAATAATTTACGACTCCCGTAAATAAATAGACGAAGTAAATTCACTGATACAGCAAATTCACATATTACAATGTTGTAGGTTATAATAAATTTGTCAGTGCAACCTGTAGTGCCACAAAACGTAGATACGGGAACAAATTACGGTGGAGCACGAGATACGTGGTCGTTAGTATGCTGACGTTCCCCAGGACATATTCATAGTAAAGATATCGTTTGACGGCACGTTTATACAAGACAAACTCTAGTGTATTGCAACATAGCACGACACACTAACAGTGTTCGCAAACTAATTCACTAAAAAAAAAATCTTGCTTTTGAACTTATATAATATATTTTCGAATAATTAATTAGATTATTTCTAGATAAAAAGTAAATCATCATCAGCATTTTTTTTCATAATTTTTTGGTATTGGAATTACCAACTATACCAAAGAGTCTAAATCAAAAGTGTATTAATGTGGGTACCTTTGTACACACGTTAATAGATAAATAAGAAGAAGCAATAAAAACCCTATTTGTCCAAGAAACTTCACAATAGTTTTGAACAGTAAAAGACGGCACCTGTGTTCCCTTCCATATTTAACCCGTCTGCCACTACATAGTGACAAATATAAGAGTCGTCGGTTGGTTTATCTAGACAGAACTCGGAAATAATAAATTAGTCTATCTCACTCATAGTGGCGCCCAACGTTGGACGCTTGCTATATGAATATTCAGGTGCAATTCAGGATTTATTAGCAAAGCTGCAATTTGTTATACGCGTTCATTTTGAAATGAACGTACACGTGAAGTTTATGGAGACAGAAGTAGGAAACGTCAGTCTTACTCAAAATGGCGCCCAGCGTGTGTAAGTTTGTAAGTTTGTGTTTGTAAGTTTAGCATTAATTAATAAAACATTAAAAAAGCCTTTCGGAACCTATTCAACAAATTATGGTGAAAACCGCATCAAGATTAGCGTTAAAGTACACGATTTTGATAAGAATATCAAAGCGGCTTTAATTTTATAATATTTGTTGATAGAGGTAGGAAATGCAGTTTGCTATATTATGTCTCTTGATTTTATGATTTGTAAAATAACTATGGCGCCCAGCATGGGACACTTGCGCTGTAAAAATTCAGTTGCAATATAGAACTCATTAGAAAAACCAAGTTTTTATTATGAATACGTTAATTAAAAATCGTTCTTCTTGATAAAATCATTTCTAGAATTCAAATGGTGCCTGGGACACTTCTATATTTTTGATTTGTTTGTCTCATATAAACAAAATGAAAGTCGTCAGAAGTATCCTTGACCAAAAAAACTGTACCCGGCTAAACAAGAAAACAAATACTGCTGCTGAGTTTGAGCAATTAAAAACTCTTTTGAACAGAACACAAAACTAATCCTACTAAAACTTCAAACATCCAAAGTTGTGTGCTGCATCTAGATGCAGCACAACTTGAACTACTTCAAAGTCGTAAATTAAAGTAAGTATCCGAGGTTTCACTATACGAGAACACGGATAAGATATATATCCAGTTTAATGTTCAAAATTTATCGATAGCTATCTCTTTACGTATTATTAGGTTTAGTAGTTTATTGTCTCTACTTTGAAGCATACGCAATTACTTTTCTCATGTGTAAAGAGATGGCTACACACATCTAGGAGAGAATGGGATAGAATACCTTCTGTGTTGGAATATTCGCTATTAGAGGAAGTATAAAAAACATTTCTTTCAGTTTTCTGTGGTGTTAATTAACAAATAGAAAATGTTACAATGGTAAGCGCTAAGTTCTTAAACATACTTTTATAATTTGAAATATTTTAAAGAGTGAAGATGTTAACAAAATAAGTAAGATAAATTCAATAGTATCAGCATTACTAAGGGGTAACGTGTTAAACAGTAATTGAATTGTGAAGGTGAGACTGGCAGTCACTCCATCTTAAGAACTGGTATTAAACTGCATCTGTTGCTGGCAACAAACTAGAAGCCAACCCAAATAGAGTTGGGGAAAAGCTGATGAAGACGCTTATAATTCTAAACATACACTTAGACACACACAGTAACCGGTTCAGGATGTTGATGGGGCTGCCCCGTTTCTGCAGTGCATCAGGTATGTTTGCACAAGCACACGTCGATGGCTTCCACGCCATCGTCAGACAGAAATCTGCGTTTTTGCTCTGTAGAGTGCGGGAAAACTCCAACACTTTCCTTAAGACCATAGCGGGGAGGTACGATTCTCCTTTGTTAGGTGATGATGTTCGAAGATGTATTTTGAACAACAGCCGGTTTCCAAATAGATAATAAGTTAACAAACATAGGTATAAGTCATCTTTTTCTTGACTTACTATCCCGTATGGATGTTCCATACGGGATAGTAAACAAAAGAAAAAGATGACTTATCAGAAATAAAGATTATTTTATTTTTATAAAACAGGTACATCATCCGTACATACAATAAAAAGATCACAAGACAAAGTAAACAACTCGTGCATTTGACACAATAGCTTTGTTTGCCCACAAATAATTGGTTATTATCGGAAATGGCGGCAATTTATCAACATTTCGTTAAAATTATGTGCTGCAAACATCGGATAATGCCTGTAGAAAGCATTCGCAGGGCAATAAAATTGACCATTTAGTTATCAACTTGGGTAATTGGTGATTGTTTGTATTGATTGGTTTAGTGTTACCTAACGACGGAATTTACCCCAAGTTCAGTTTGCTACAGTCAGGGTTAGCGAGTTCTTCTTGCTCCACAGCTGATTGTGGATCAAGACGGAACTCTGACTTGAAGATGTTTATTGGTGACTCAATATTATGTCGTTCGTCTTTAATCTCGATTCTAAACTTGATTTAAATAAAGTAGGGATTACTATTACATTCATCATTTCTTTATCAGCTGAAAGACGTCCACAGCTGCACATGGGCCTTCCAAGTGTCGCCACGTTACATCAACCGGTGCTGAGTTTCTCACATCCAGAGGATTCTCGAAGCCTTTACCAGCACATCGTGCCACCTTGAGGAGGCTTCTCGAAGCCTTTACCAGCTCATCGTACCACCTTGTGGGAGGCTTTCCAACGCTGCGCGTTCCAGTAGTTAGTTTTAAAATATTGAAACGAGCCCTGGCTGACATATGTAAATTTTTTCATTTTGCCATGCAAGACCAAACTTATATTGCGTAAGTATAAAACCGGTTATGACCAATAAAAATGACCTCCTAAAGCTTATCCTGTGGGATAACTGGAATATTCCACAAATTTTAAATTAAATTTTACTGTTGTATCCACGGTCTGGCTTCACCCACTCCTGGGTATAGACCTCTTTTTGCTTCGGCTTGTGCCAGTCTCCACGTTTCTGTGTCAAACTTAATCAGGATTTACCCGCGATGACAATAATGCCGTTTTGCCGTTTACTGCAGCCGCTGCCTACATTTTTTCGAGTTACGCGATCAATAATGTATGGTCCAGCTAATATTTTTTTGGCGATTTGGTCGCTTCCATAGTAAAAGTTGCTTATTTTCATGAGTACTACACGCCCCTAAAGTATTGCCAATGTTTAAAAAAACACCCTGTATAGCCAACATTAATTACTGCTGGAAGTCATTATCCGCTCTAATTACAAGTCATACAATCATGGATGAAGAAGCAACTCCTAATCTAACTATTCACACTTCAGCTCCTCTAAGAACAGTAAATTATGCTAATAGGTCCGAAGCACGTTACAAGGAACAATTATGCATAATGCTGAGACGCACAAACATAATGTTACGTTATGTTTATACACGAGGATTCAAGATTTTGCATAATTTGTTGTTATGTAGGCGGGTACAATAATCTGTAAAGCTTAACCTTCATAAATAGAGGTTAAGAGATTGTTTTTGTTTCTTTAACAAATTAAGTTTTTTCATCATGATATTCTCGATTACTGACAAATGCATGCACAGTCTGGACAGGTCCACTCAAATCTGTGTGGGTCTTTCCTCAAAAGACCACATCAGACACTAAAATGCATGGTCTTTATAAGGACCTTAACCAAAATTCTGCTTGAAAACATTCAGTACTATTATATCTATTTGACAATATTAGGGTTCAAGAAGATTCTATTTTCAAAAACAAAATTGACAGTTTTTTTTTCTTTTAATAATAATTCACAAGACATCTGCTGTACTCTGGGTTATCGAAGTTTGTGTTATCAATTTAACAATCTTCTCATTCTCAACTTTGCGATGATCGATATAAAGATTGAGTATTCCTTAATAACTTTAATAATTTAGATTTAACCCAGGATTACTTATACGAGTACACTCAACTAGTTCACGAACTAAACTTTTCTAGTAAATCAAGTAGGATGAACTAAGTTTGTTGCACAACAAATTGAGGTTCAACGTGCAACAAGCAAAAGAAGTTTAATCTTTAAAACAAGAATGTTACAAGTTTATATGAAACTAGCTTTTTCCCGCGGTTTCGCTCGCGTTAATTTATTCGGGTTGAACTCTGCTTGTAATAATATGATTCAGTCATGGTCCCAAATACACGTGCCGCCATCTATTATCATAAGACGTTATTGTTGTTTTCCTCGGGAACAACACTTTTTTTCGGGATGATACCTTTTATCCCGAAAAAAAGTGTATGTATGTAATTTTTTGTACACCTGACAACGTATATGCAAAATTTCAGGATGTACGGTTCAGTGGTTTCTTCGTGAAAAGGTAACGAACAAACTTACATTCGCATTTATAATTTAATGTAATTTAATTAATATTGACATAAATAATGTTCTCATTCTCTCAATTTATCCTATTTTTAATCCAATTGTATTAAGTAGATTTTATTTTTGTATTATGAATGTACTATGTCGACTATTGTGTTTAACTGTTAACCATTATTTTATTTTATTTACAATGTAGTTAACAATTTCATGAATGTTTGCATGCCTAATATAAGGTAGATTGTACAAGGCTCACCATCTTATTGTTACATCTTATGTTATGTACCTGCAATCTATGCAAATAAATTTTACATTACTTTACATGTTGTATTACTAGTTAAAATCTTGTACTCTTGTACATAGATCTGATGAGAAATAATTGAATTTGAGTTGGAGAAGCATTTTTATTACAGATTGAGCTTACAGACATTGTCTAGTTCCCGAATTTTTAAATTTTTGGGGTAACGTTTCCAATTTAAAATTGGAAACGTTACACCAATTTTGCTTTCACTAAAAACTTTATAAGGACTTTTGCGAATTAAAAAAAAAAACCGAATCGGTCCAGCCATTTTCAAGTGATGCATTTGCCAACGAACAGCATTTATTTTTTATTTGCCACGAGCTTAAAAGGTAAGCAAATGTACTTTCTTCATTTTTTGTCTGCTTAACTTGTACCACCACAAACATACATTTAAATGTCCAATCTCATGTTAGTTACTTACTAATTGTTACTTTTGACGTGGTTGACAAAAATAACTATGTCGGATCATGTAAATTGCTACGACGTTTATCTACAGTTGACAAAGAAAAATAAACCTACACGAAAAACTACTTTCTTTAAAATACAAAATAAACACTTAGGTATATATTTCACGAAAATCTGGACCGAGATTCAAAGTCATAACTTCCAACTAAAATGTACCTGCTTACCTACGTGATTCGTGACCACATCACGTTTTACGATAAATCGTGACCAAATGTTTTTCCTACTTGACCGTGCCGCAGCCCAAATGTTTTTTTTAAAGCGCTTGTCAAAAGGCATACGGAAAATCGCACAGAGTGAATTGAAACGAACATGCTTTTTATTTTTTTAGTTTGCTTTTTTACGTTCGATTTTTGTTTTGCCTCGTCAGCCAGCATTCACTCATTCAGTGCTTTGAAGGGAACCGGTTGAAAATTGGCGGGAAAAGGAATATTCTCGAAGGTTTTAAGAATTGTACTTTATTTCTAAATATCTTTTTGTAGCAACCATTTATTTATAGAGGCAGGCAATAGAGAGATTACGCTTAATAATATATCACAAGGAAATCACATAGCTGATAACAAAAGTGCTCCAATGATGCAGAAAATTCAATCAGATTAGTTTCGTTCGAGAATATTTTTCCCATCGCCATTGCTATTTTAAAACGTGGATTTATTAAATGAAATATTTTCTCGGCATGGAATAGAAAAGCATTGCAGGGTTCTCTTGTGATAACTAATACTAGGAACGGTAATATTGAACGATACAAAAACGATTACAAAATTCTTGAAAATAATAAATAGTTGGGTAATCCACCACACAGGAGCGTTTATTGGGCAAAACATGGCTTCGAACTTTTAACTGTTTTCCTTTACCGTTTTGAGAGCAGTGGTGATGAAAAATTTACATAAAGTAAATTGCCTACTGGAGTTCGAGTCCACGACCTGACTCGGAAGTCGTGTTCGTTACCTGGGTCACCGCTAAAGAATAAAGAAAATTAAAAAAAAAGAAGAAGAATATTCATTAAATTTAGCATTGTTATTTTTAAACTGCAAGGCTTCTATTACAGAGAACCTTAAGTTCGTTCGACAATAGCGTCCAGGAAAATTGTCAACATAGACCAATTTATCATCCTGTATGAGGTAAAATCATCAATTTTATCTTGTGCTCATCAATAGTTAGTGATTAACGACGCGACGTATGACGACGACACAAAATGCTAACATAGAATGGATGTAGTTCAAACATCCATTGCTTAGTATATACCAGATGACCATAGTCTATAGATGCTAGATGTTTTTGAACGTAAGCCAAGTTGGTCCATTGTGTAGATAAGCTTTCTTGCTTTGTTTAGCGACTTCTAAAAAAAAGGAAGAGGTTCGGTTTTCGGCCGTCATCTTTTTTATTGTATGTACATTGTACAACGATTTTTCCGTCATTACTTATCCTATTTACCTACGTAATTCTTTTTTTATTTGGTAGAAGAAACTTGCCCGGTGGTGGTGGCTACCGCGCAAGTTAATTATTTTTATTAACTTTGCTTGGGAAGTTTATGAGTTATCTTCCATAATACTTATGTTTTCTTCTACGTCCATGTGGATAATCTGCTTCAACTTATAGTTACAATTGAAAATAAATATTAGACAAGAATTTTTATGAGATGAGCCTGAGCCCTCCCCGCGATTGTCCACGCACATGTGAGGCGCAGACAGCACAACTAAAACGGCTAAAATAAAAAAAAAATAAAAACGTTTAGGCGGTAACAAAAATTCACATTCTGTCAAAATTTTCACTGTCTACCTATTACGGGTCATGAGATACAGCCCGCTGTCAGACAGACGAACGGACGGACGGACAGCAGAGGCTTAGTAATAGGGCCCCGTTGGCTACTCTTCGGGAGCCCTTAAAAGTACCGAATAGGGGGCGAACAAATTAACGTAATTTTCCACACCAAAATAAATCCAAGATCCTGAAAAACAAACACTCATAAAATAGAAATAGACCAGGAAAACAGAAACAATTCGCTTCTACCAGTGACATAGATTTATGACGATGACACCGTCAAATTGAATGATTGATAGCCAGACTTAATGTTTGTGATACAAATGTAGGGCATTAGTATTAACTGGGTCTTTCTTGATTATCTTTTACTTTGAGTTTTCCTTGTTAATAAACTTTTAATACAGTTGGTAGGCATCCAGATAGACTGAAAGCCGACCCCGACATGGTTGGGGTGATTGTAAACGGAGCAGGAAGAAAGCGTTCTTAGGAGACGGTTGTTAATTTTTGAGTAATTGTAAATAGAATAGTCGATAAAAAATCATTTTTGCACTTCTGCTACGATGTTCACACGCTACAACAGTTATAGAACCTGCCCTTACAGCCTTACCTCAAAAATCCATCCAGTATATTTTTTGGAGTTATTAATTAATCTTTCAAACGGTTTGTTTTAATCGGTATATTTAATTAAATAAACCGTTACCTGTTCCCTTAATTACCGCTATGAAAAACCAACATTGACACACATTTTGTTGTAAACTGACAGATCCCTTACGTTTTGACATTCATTTCCAAGTGTTGCCACATCAAATAATAATTATCGTATTCAAGATGGCTACCATACAGTGTAATTACGCTGTCAGACTGTCTGGCTTATCTGATGTCGTGAGAGACGAGGGTTGAAGGCCTGACGTCATAATATACGGGGGATATGGAACAAGACACATGATTTATTATTTCAATTAACGCCGCCTAACTTTGCTCTTTAAACTTTATTTTTTGGCTTGACTGAACTTGGTAGTTCAGCTTCTCCGAAGCTAAGCCTAGTTAGGAATTTAAAAATAATGAAGTTATCAGAGCACTATGGTTTGGATTGACTGAGTAAAATTGGAATAAGTTTTATTTTTATTACCAATTTCTTTGATCTATTCCGCTCGAAAAGTAACAATACTATTAAAGTTTAGTGTCAGATTAATAATGCAACAACTGTCACCAGGTTTCCAGTCACAAAACTTTCGGTAGATTAAGCCATTCCTATACATTTTTGACTTTCTTAATGATGAATGTCACTTTGTCTATAGGCCATAGACAAGAAACAATCCAAAGAATTCGACAAAAAGTTGGCGCCAATGACAAAGCCGCAAAGATTTAAAAATGGAATGTATTTGTTCAAACCGACTAATTCAGCCAGCACGTTCCGTAACTAGAATCTCGACGACAATAAAGGAAATTCCACATAAGCTATGCAAATTCCGATCTTGGTATGCAGATTTTCTCATTAACTTTTAAATGGGAACGCGGCCGAATCCAATTTTTTCTAAAACGATTTTTGGAGCTCTTTTTCGAGTTTCATGCACGTTTTTAAAGCTTTTGGGGTTAATTTTTTGCGTTCTTTTGAAGATTTTTAGACTACTAGTCTCAAATAACTCGGAAAATGGGACTCGGATAAGCCTTGAGCTACTGTAATACATCGTCATTTGGGGTGCGCCAGACCGTTTCTTTTAATAAAGGGATTCAGTTTTTTTGCGTCATAATATACTAGATTATGTCCGCGGCTTGACCCGCGTGGAGTTAGGTAATTGTCCCACAGGATCTTACTACTGGGATGAAAAGTATCCTATGTGTTAAGTCAAGTTACAAAGCATCTGTTCAGTAGTGTTTGCGTGAAAGAGTAATAAACATCCATTCATGCGTCCTCAAAAACTTTCGCATGTAGAATAATTTAAGAAGTAAGAAAGATATAAATTGAACAATCAATGAAAATTTTTTGTTATTTAATTTTATAATAAAAGTCACAGTAACTTTTGTGCGAAATAATAACCGAATTTTCTTTATATTTTCGAATGTAAATGGAAATATTGCTTTTATTTACATATTATTCGTATTATTAACAATGACATCGTGTTTCCCTGGGGAAGGTATTATTTTCCCTGTTCTTTTAGTTTTGTTTATGTATTTGCGAGAACCATGTTTTTGTTTACGTAAAATTGTGTTGGGAATAGGGAGCTTGACAATGGGAAAAGGACAATAGCTGTTATTCGTGCCAAATCCAGTAAATGATTAACCCACCGTCGTCATTTTAAGTAAGCTGTCAAGTTATTTTTAACCGTGACATAATATTAAGTAAAAAATCTATGGCGAATAGCTTAACATTGCAATTAGGCACAACTTGCTACCTGCCTTTGTTTAGCATATCTACTTTTCTAAACAGCGAGTTTTCTGTGCTATATCTCCGGTAAATATTAACTTGTTAGGCACGTAAACCTTCCGGAATAAATGCTTTAATTTATGGAAATTAACTTTTTAGTTTAGGAGATCTAAGTGGTCAAGCACATACAGATATGAAAAGTGACTTTATTTGATAATACGTTACATATTTATATATATACAACATTAGTTTTAGTATATGCGAAACCTGAAACACGTGTCTAGTATTTTTATGTGAAGAATCTATGTACAAAATTTCAAAACTGTGTCATGAAAATTCACAAAGTTATAAGCTTGTTCTGTTACCTGGCTGTCCGCACAAAAACGTGGTCACCACGCGGTGCGGCCACGCTCGCGCCTCCAGCGTCGTCTTGACCTCATTGATAATAATAGTTTGGAAGTAGGTACCTAAATGATTGCGATAGTACTTAATATCGCTTGGTGTCAAACTTGTTACTTTTTTCAAATATTTTTGGGACAAAATATAACAAGGTTTAAAAAATATTGGAATCGATTCAGTTACTTATTCTGAACAAACTATATTCAGGTTTCGCATATACTAAAAATAATGTTGTATAGGACATAGAAATACCCTGTTTGTCGCAGTCACGACCGCGACGTACAATCTGACAACTTTGTTTTTTTGTTCTGTCCTGTTGTATTTATAAATATTTGTTATGCGTTGGATGTTTAAAATTTTTTTTTTGTAATTTTCTATGCACGTCATGTCCCAGCGACATTTTTGTCTTTCTTTCTTCTTTCAAATAAAATCTGCTCAAATTAACTAAATAAGTAAACATTTCCTTATCAAAATATCAAAAGAACTCTCCCCTGAACAATTTTCCACAAACTGCAGTCATTTGAACAGACCGAGTAACACCAATTTCCATTTGTGAATTTTTCACGACAGCTATAGAAGTAGAAACAATGGACTCTAATGGAACCAAACACAAAACAGTACAAACACAAAACAGTAATTCAACGGCAGAAATGCTACTTTTGTGGTAATTTTAACGGCCGTTGGTTTCGTGATCACAAGCGCGACTGCTGAGCGTGGGGTCCTGGGATCGATTACCCAAGTCGGACAGTGCCGAGGTCAAGCAAAGTGTTATTCGCTTTTTCCATTAAGAATTTTAGAGTAGCAGCCCAGAGTGAAAGTAGATGGTGTGATAACCCCCGTGACTCGTATATTACGTAGAAAAAACTGTTGGGTTTCCATCTGATCTCTCCCCGGTCGCGTCGGATAGCCGATCCGTCAGACTATGATGGTGAGAGAAGAGGGAGTGCACCTGTGTTTGTGCACTTACTTGTGTCAGAACAACTTTGCAAGGATCTTTTGGCGCGTGGTCAAAATCAGAACTAACGCCGCCATCTTGTTTTTTCTGTCAACGTTATTCGAGCACCACAAGGTTCTTTTAGCACTGTATGCAAGCTCGTTGATTCGAGCATTTTTTCGTAGTTGTCCTACTGTTTTTAACATGTATCCGGCTCGAGGGAACTATTTTACGCTACTGCGACAGCCAGATGGTCTAAAAGGCGCCGTGAAAGCAAGACAGGTATTGTTTCATACAGAACATCTAGAATCTTCTGCACTGCAGCTGTTATTAACATGAAATTAGATTTTTCTTTGAAGTTGGGGTTTGGGACAGGTCGTTGACATTAACATTTAATTATGTATTAGGTGAACTGGTGCAAGCTTTTTTTGTTTAAATTGGCATATTTTTTAATAAGAAGTAATAGTTAGATTTGACTACGTCGTTGGTCTAGTGGTCTAAAGCGCGACTGCTGAGCATGAGGTCCCGGGTTCGATTCCCAGGTCGGGCAAATTGTTACTGGGTTTTTCCATCAAGAATTTCTCAGTAGGAGCCACGGAATCTAGATTTGTGCCCGGTTGATGGGATTAGGTTCTCCCCTTATTACATGGGACTAAAATATAACTGCGGAAATCTGAGTGTACTATTAGGTACACCTCTGCCTAACGCTTCGGGGATTACAGGCGTGATGTTATGTTATATGTTAGATAATAGTTTATTTTTTTATTTACAGGGAATACTAGCAACACATAGTCAACACATAGTTATAAGTACTGTGCGGGATCAATATCATTGTTCTCCTAAAAAGAAACCCGAACGATATTATTATCGTAAAGGCATTCCTCTGTATCGGTATTTAGAAAAAAATAAGTGAGGTGATGGCGTACCTGTGCAGTGCTTATAAGTGTGCTATGAACTTAACGTCACTCGCTGTTGAATACGACTATTGAACAATTCTTTTTTTTAATTTGCCTGTTTTGTCCCACTGCTGGGCCTTTGCCCAGCAGTGGGACAAAACAGGCCCATTCCTTTAAATACACCCCCATTCCTTTCCAACTCTCCCGGTGTTGTGCCTTTTTTATTAGCATAGCATAGCAGCAGCCTATAATGTTCCCACTGCTGGGACACACGGCCTCCTCTCTATGAGAGGGAATGGGCTATAATTCACCACACGGGCCCAGTGCGGGTTGGTAGATGTCACATGTCTTCGAATTTTAGGTTCTAGGACATGCCGGTTTCCTCACGATGTTTTCCTTCACCGTTTTGAGAGCAGTGGTGATGAAATAAATTACACAAAGTAATGCGCCTGCCTGGGTTCGAACCCACGACTTAATGCTCGTAAGTCGGGACCGTCACCACTGGGCCACCGCTGTTCTCAACCGGGCACAATTCCATAATCCGTGGATGCTACTGAGAAATTCCTGTTCGAAAAATCCAATGACATTTTGCCCGATTTTGGAGTCGAACCCAGGATCTCGTGCTCAGCAGTCGCGCTTGCGGCCACTAGACCAACGAAGCCGTCATATAAAAGATGTTGAATTAAAATATCAATAATCCTAAAAACATTGACGCATCCACCTTAATCTTCATACTTTCCTTAAGGCGGTGATAACCGTCTATTCCGTTTTGAAAGTAAACAGCACTTGATCCCAAGGATCGTAATTCTCAGATTGGACGTAAGCACAGCAGGATGCTGCCTCATGCCGTGATAACCAATCAAGTGCCCGGAGATTATTACATCTGAGAGCCGGATATGTGGTGGTTTTCATAAAATTGATTTTCAAGAGTGACGTTGGTGATTGCTGGCGTAGATACTAACACTCTTCCGTTGGTATCGTCGTAGCAATCGCGACTGCTGAGAGTGAGGTCTTGGGTACGGTTCCCGGGTTGGGCATAACTGGGTACCAGAGTAGCGAAGGGTCAATTTTTATAAGAAGGAAGCCGGAGTACATATCTTTAATGTGATTATATTTTTTGTCTATTGATTACTGTCTGTGCCATTTTTCAAAGGGAATCCGGTAGGAATCGAGTTGTATGAAACCTTCGCCACTGCTGGGTGTTACTGGGTTTTTCTATGCGAGCTTATTGCCATCAACCGAGCACACATCTAGACTCCGTGGCCACCACTGAAAAATTCCTGATAGAAAAACCCAATAACACTTTGCCCGACCTGGGAATCGAGCCCAGGACCTCATGCTCAGCAGTACCGCTTGGGTCCATTTGACAAACGAGGCAGATAAATTAGCAACAAATCAACATAACATCAAGCCTGTTACCACCGAAAAGTAAGGCAGAGGTGTAGGTATCGGTACTCTACGTACCGTACATTCCGCCAGATAAGTTTCAGTCTCATGTATTAGGGAGCGAACCTATTGCCATCAACCGGGCTCAAATCCAGTCTCCGGCTGCGACTGAGAAATTCGTGCGCGACTTCATGTGCCGCCGTGTGTGTTACAAACGATACTTTTATCCACATCTATTTTTCCTCTCTTTAAAACTTACTTAATAGAACTAATCTTTACTTTATGCGGTTCAAGAAACAAGTTAAAGTCAAGCTCAGCAGAGTGGAAACTCGTTTGACAAATAAAGGAGTATAAGTTCACATCATTGGTTGACAAGTTTATCCAGACGCTAGCTTTTGTTGTTGAATTGTAGTTGAATAGTAGGGCTGTGGTTGAGTGAACTTCAGGTTGTATGTAGGGAGGTGAATATAAAAGGATTATGGTATCGGTCTGTTATGTAAATAGTAGTTAAAGATTTTTCACAAGGCGGTAAATGCAGGGTGTAAACAGACCCTTCACGAAGCCGTCAACCAAGCATTCTGTACAACAAATTAAGTAACTCTACGCAAAAATTATTACGCTAGGAAACGATTTTTTTAAAATACGTTTTACGGTAAAACTCAATGTAACGCACTCAAAACATTGTTCTGATGTACGCATTGAATAGTAAACAGGTCATGGAGAGATTTAAAGTTAAGTTATAATGTTAAAAACCAGTATTTAAAAAAAAATATCGCAATGACGAGGTGCTTTTCGGCTTCGTTAAGGGTATTATTACACCCTTTATTATACACACATCATCAGCATGTAATCCCAGAAGGGTTAGACAGAGGTGTATATATACACCCACATTAAGCCAGTTATGTATCAGTCCAATGTAATAGAGGGCGAGGCTATATCAACAGGCTACTATTGAGTCCACGGAGTCCACGAAGTCTGGACTCCGTGGCTGCCACTGAGAAAATCTTTGCATTTTTGCTCGACTTGGGAATTGAATTCAGGACCTCATGCTCAGTAGTCGCACTTGCAACCACTACACCAACGAGGCAGGCACACTGCGGCAGGCTCAGAAACAGATGGCGAGATGAGCTGGACTCGTTCCAAAAAGATTGGCCTACAGTCAGAGGGAAGTTAGGCCTTTGCCCTGCAGTGGGACGATATGGACTGATAATAATAATAACTTATTCATTCAAATAGCTCTGGCAAGGTTGTCGATATGTGAGACGTGAGAACAGCAGTCATTGTGCCGATAGTCGTATAAGTCTTCGGCTTTTTTTTTTTTTTTTTTTCGTATGGGAAATCATCATATGACCCCCACTCTGGGCGGAGCGGAAAACCCATCCATGTTCCTTCTTTGTCCTTTGTGTTCCAGGGCCACGGTATCTCTTTCGAACAGTCTCGCAGCCCTGGCAGGCATCGGCCCATGCGGACCCCTACGTGGTTGCTGACATCTCTTTGAGGCGTGCGTGGAACACGAACGCGCCGTCGACACGGCCTGTCGTCATAAGACGTCCGGACAGTGAGCTAGCCCATAACTCGCCATCCACAGGCCCGCGCCTACGGTGGCCGGGAGCCACCACGTGACCCCCGACGCCCAGGGCGTCTCCCGCGGCGGCTGGGACGTGAGGTTCTTTCCCTCTCACGTCCCGCCACCTCCTTCACTAACATGACTGCTTCGCAAAAGGAGGTGACGGCTTCCCATTCCCTCTCGCTCCGGACCATGACTTGGACCAGGGCCGGACGCGAGAGATTGCCGCCGCCAATCGCCGCTACGAGGACACGGCGGTGCTCCGCCCAAGCTGGGTAGACCTCCACGGTGTGCCCCACCGTGTCCTCCGGACGATCCTCGCAGTGGAAACACCCGGGCGTTTCCTCCCGATTCGGTGCAGGAACCTCCCGAAACAACCGTGTCCGGTGAGGACCTGCGTTAGGCGGTAGGTGAGGGTGCTGTGGCGCCTCTCTAGCCACTCCTTAAAGAGGGGACTTATCGCCACTATGGTGGCGTGCCTCTCGCGCGTCGCTCTCTCCATGTCGCCATGAGATCACGCCGGAGGTCTGTCCACTGAGCAGCAATTTGCCGCGGATGAGTCTATGGCTTAATTGCCAAGAGCCTCGACCAATACCTGAGAAGGCTCTCGTTAGGCAGCTGGATCAAGGGTTTGTATCAGAAAGCGGTACTCCTGGACAGGACTCGTTTGTTAGGAGGTTCATCTCTCTGGAGAACGCTGACCGCCGGTAGCTTGGACCCTGTGCACGATGCCGGTGGGCTACTATTTTTTTATATTTTTAAATGTTTTTTATATAATTTTTTGTAATAAAAATGTAAATAGTATGTTGAAAAATGATGATCAAATCGCGGTAACATTTAATTTTCTTTTTCACCATACCAAAACGTACGAACAAGAAAAATATTTGTAAGTAAGTATTTCAATACCATCTGCTACTTTCTCACGCCAAAAACTTCTTACTGAATATCTTGTATTGATACGTGAGACAGCTTACCGGGGCTTCGGAAACATCGTATTGATTGAGGCTGACGGTTAAGCTTCGGATTTTTGTGAGGAAAACATGTTTTTTTGAAAAAGGAACCTATAGAAAAAAAAAATTAAAGAAGGAAGTATACGATTCATATTCTCGATGATATCTTGTTTATTTGACAAGAAGTAGTATCGTTTGAATTTAAACTTTTTTACAAAAAAAACAACCGACGATATTAAGGAAATTATCAACATATATGAAGAAGAAAAAATACGTATTATAGCAGCGAACTCATAAACTACCTAAGCAAACGGACCACCGCGCAATCTTCCTCTACCAAATGAAAGAACAATCACAAAGATCGGTTCATAATTGACGGAAATGTCGATGAACATGCATAGAAAAATCTATGATATTTATATAAAAGTCGACCACAGAGGCTCCTCCTTTTTTTAAATCAGTTAAAAATGAGGAAGTAACTTATAATTTTTTTTTAAATTTTTGAAATTTTTTTGGATGACATACCTATCATCTCTTTATTGTAACATTTTAAGACTTAAGAATCTGAACACAAATCGTTATCATCATCAGTTAAAAAGACTGCACTACTACACCGTCCTGTTTCGAATAGGTTAAAGAGCTATGTTTGAAACTTTTTTTTAGGTTAATAGTGTCCCACTGGGCAAAGGTACCTTTCTCCTTTCACACCTCTCTATCCTGTGCGATCTCTGGTCATGTTAGCCTCGCAAACACAGTCGATCGCCACGTTATCTTTGACGCGGTCGACCTCGCGGCTGTCCTTCCTCAGGCGTCCAGTGTGTGACGATCTTCGCTCATCTCTCAAGGTCCACACGTGCGATGTGGCCGGCCCACTCCCACTTCAGCCTGAAAACATAAATGAGAAATTCAAGAAGAGGTTTGTTACCGAAACCTTACGTTCACAGTAAGACGCCCTCAGGCAAGGTGGAGCTACGATCTTCGCAGGGTGCTGGTAGGAGCTAAATAAGAGTAGCCGAGGATCGAGTTAAATGGCGAGAGATTGGAGGGGCCTATGTGCAGATGTCTGACAGTAGACTACTAAATGCTACTGATTACGATAATCATGAGGCGTCTGCTAGGTCGGGGTCGGGACTATCCTAGTACTTGTTCCCTAGTACTTGACAAAGTCAGTAAGTAAAGTAAAGTAAAGTTTTCTTAAATACTGTCTCGTTGGTTTAGTGGCCACAAGCGCGACTACTGAGCAGGAGGTCCTGGGTGCGATTCCCAGTTCGGGCAAAAAGTTATTGGATTTTTTCATCATTTCTCAGTAGTAGCCACGGAGTCTGGATTTGTGCCCGATTGATGGAAATAGGCCCTATTACAAGGGACTTAAACATTACTGGCGAAATGTGGATTTACTATAAGGTACACCTCTGCCTAACCCTTCGGGGATTACAGGCGTGATGTCATGTTATGTGGTATTTTCTAAATTAATTGGGCTAAGTAAGTGGCCACGGCAATGGCAGCGTCTGAGGTGTTAATTATGTGGAAAGGCTGATGATGATGACTCAGATACCAAAGACACGCATTTGCAATTGTCAACTAACAAAAGAAAAAAAAACGAACCATAAATCAAATTCTCCTACCGCAAGAGATTTTGCACGCGCTATTCATTTTGCATTATCTACGAGGGAAGCAGTTTGTCGCTATATCCGTTGGCAGCGGAAGTACCGACAACTCGTACAATAGGATGTCGCGGCATGTGCCTAGCGGGCTCCAGGCGAACTTCGATAGCGAAAACTTTGTGAATAGTCGAAAGGCGGATTTAATTATCGTTTTCTGTAAGTTTGTGAAGCTAGTTCGTTTTCCGTTTGGAGATTGGGAAAGTACTCGTAGTTTTTTTGTAATGTTAGTTTTTTTTTGGAATGCCAGTTCTGAGATGTGTATTTGAGTAGATATACCCAGAAATTTATGAAGATGACAATAGTAATTTCTTAATGTTTCATCCTATATAATATTTTCACATTATGATAAAATTGATGAAGTGTCTTCACACCGAATTAAATCTTTTACGCCAAACGATTACAGTCCAATTTTCCCCTATCGAACCCCAGTGTATTAACTAAACACCTATTAATCAAACCATGTCATTTTGGCGAAGAAATAACAGTCACGATTAGCTGTGAAAACTTCGCTGTGACGAGACCGACACGGCAAGCCCTAAAAATTTCCGATACAGGGCAGAAACGGAAATTTCACAGAAATAATTGCCTTGTCTGTGTAGCGGGGTGTTACGCGCAGGCGCGAAGCAAACCCGCGCATGTCATCATGTCGAGTGAACCTCTCAATCCTGCCAAAAACAAATGCATTTCGAGTGTTCCTTTTTCGTAATTATAAATTCAAACGTTGTTCTTTTCTTTTTCTATTAACTTCTAGCGTATCTGTGCTTGTGTGGGCGTTCGCGTTCGATTTTCGTAAGTAACAACACCCGTATGACCTTTCCATTACACAAATATAACCTTAAAATTTTTGGTTACTGTCAATTCTAATTGATTTCGTTATACTAATTTGATCCTTTAGACGACAAAAGCTTTTTAGAAGCCTGTGTTATTTTTATTAAAGTCTTTTTTTGTGATATTTGTGTGTAAACCCGTGTTTTAAAGCCTTAACGAGGTAGCTCTTGCACGTGTCATCAAACCTTTAATGAAGTGGATATAAGAGTTCATTGTGGTGGTTTTATCTATGGAAATAGAAAGAAGTCAATATAATGAAACTCTTTAGTCTATTCATTTCAATTATACTCCGCAAGCTCCCCAATAAAAAATGCTGTGAAAACATGTTTGTAAATAAAACCCATGCGTTATTTTCAGCATCGATTTATAAAAGCGACACGAAACGTATGTACATAAATAATACTTGAAGCGTCGTTTCTCATAAAATCTTTTCCGAATTATTTGTTGTTGTTACCCAATTTCAAGTGTGTAGTGGTCCCACTGGCGTCCATCGCACCTTCCCTATAGTTATTCATACCATCAGCGAGCATCAAAGCGTGTCCCAATATTGGCCATTGTGTACATGGCCATGTTTTGCGTGATGTTTACGTAAACGCGAACATCGACAAGGTTATGTAAACATGTACGGCGGTGGCAGTACACATTAATTTATTAAGTGACTTGACATTTATGAGAGACGATGATATGAGGGTGTATCGTGTAATTTCGTTTGCTTACCTACGAGCGTACGAAGATGAGATGAGAATAATTATTAAGAATTTTATTGATTATTTTAAACAGTAATTACTGTACCGTGTTTAGCTAAATGTATTAGAAATTGCATTTAGTGGTAAACGTTTTTAAAACATCATGTTCGGCCTAGCCTTTTCCCAAACTATGTTGGGGTCGGCTTCCAGTCTGACCGGATGCAGCTGAATACGTTTCAGTATTTTTTTTACATGGCGTGACTGCCTAACTGACCTGTATAACGGCAGCAAATCGAGGTACTATTTACAATAAAATCTAAAGTAATCGCCTCGTTTAACCTTTTGAACGCCACAGCATAAAAGCACGCGCGTGTCCTCCACGCCACAACTGCATCTACCATGTTGTCACGTATATGTGACTATGACAATCAAAAGGTAAACAAGAACCCTCGGCTAATCACTGGCGGGGTCAAAGCACTTTTGTTTCTATCGACCCCGCGTGAACGTGCGTGACCATTCTTAAAAATCTCTCAATGAAAGCCAGTTCAATAGTTGAACCGTTGGTACGTAGAGAACTTGAAACTTAACTATTTACTCAGTACGAATGATTTTAGAGCAGCGGTGGCCCAGTGGTGGCGGTCCCGACTTACGAGCATTAAGTCGTGGGTTCGAACCCAGGCAGGCGCATTACTTTGTGTAATTTATTTCATCACCACTGCTCTCAAAACGGTGAAGGAAAACATCGTGAGGAAACCGGCATGTCCTTGAACCTAAAAATTCGAAGACATGTCACATCTACGAACCCGCACTGGGCCCGCGTGGTGGATTATAGCCCATTCCCTCTCATAGAGAGGAGGCCTGCGTCCCAGCTGTGGGAACATTATAGGGTGCTGCTATGCTATGCTAATGGTTTTAGACATCAAAAACGTCGTAAATGTCGTCGTTTCGTCTTGAAATTTTTCATCGGTTGTCATTAAAACACTCTTCACGTGACCAGAGGGCGAGCCTATTTTTTGGCCAAAGAACCAGCATTGCCATCCAACGTGGCAATGCCGCCAGCCTTCTGACCACTTTTCCTATTGACATACTAACTAACAAAGCAATTTAAATAAAAGCTTATAATAAAATCAGCTATTCCATGCAACAGTGCAATACATGAACAGCACATTTTTTTTAATAACTGCCAAATAAATCTGGGTCCTTGTGTAGGTATTTTATTTGACAAATAATTCGGGTTGTATTCTGCTTGTAATAATATAATTCAATCACGATTCGAAAGACACGTGGCGCCATCTATTATCATAAGAAAGTTATTGTAGTTTTTTCGGGATGAAAGGTACACTGTGTCTTTTTCTGTATACCTGACAACGTATATGCAAAATTTCAGGATTTTAGGCGTGAAAAGGTAACAAACAAACTTGCTTTCACATTTATAATATTAGCTAGGAGGGATTATGTACTTTATTCTTGATAAAAGTAAGTGAGTTTTTCGTTATTTTGTTGCAAAGATAAGAACAGATGCCGAACTCGGAACATAAATATTATGAACAGTTCGGAACAGTAGATTGGTAGCTGACTCCAACAAACTTAAGAAGAAAATGTTATCGGCTACCCACAGATCAATGTGTCTACCTACCTACTAATTTTCTCCTACAACCACCAATTTTCCGAACAGTCATCCAATCAGCTTGTCTGACGTCACGTCTTACATAAATACAAGCAGAATTCCGAGAATAACTCCCGGAGAGTTTTTGATGACGTTCATACTTTTCTCGTAAAACAGTGGGGGAGAAACTGCTTTATTGCTCATAGTCTGTGCTGTAGTTTCGTGGAAGAAATACGTCAGGTAGATAAGGGTTCTATCAGCCTGCAAACTGACCCACTGAATGATAAATGATTTTCCAACATAGCAATTCCAGGTTTTCTTGCGATGCTTTCCTGATTAGGGTCGTGGGGGTTACTATGACGTGAGTAATTCCAGTGTGTGAAAGAGACAGAGTTATACAGGTCGTCTAGCGCCATCTCTTTCCCATACTGGAATTACTTCTGCTTTAAGATGTCATAGTAACCCCCCGGATGTTGTTTAAGGTCCGAAGCCCTAGCACGAGCGTGTGGTAAATACGTCAATTTGAAAAATTGAAAATACTCGTTTCACATATAATATTTTCATAATTTTAAGAAATTATTCATTTCTATGGATGATACTGATTGTGTTCGTTGCAAGCAATTTAACTAAAGTGCTATAGGATAATTGTATTGTTCGATTAAAAAAACGATGTATTTACGTTCCGTTTGCACCGTGCGCTAGTAGTGCTAGTTGGCTTCAGTTTTCACTACAGAACGCGAAATTTTAATGCGTTCAAATATCGTTTTGTTCCCGACAAGCTTTTTAAGATGACAAAGATAGAATAAAGATTTCAATACTGTTTAGCGGTAAGCGCATTCAGTGATTTCTACCGCTAATGGGTTTTTAAGAATTACAAATAGGTTAATTTACGAAGGGTTCTGCATGTTATTGATTTAATAATAATAATATAGGTAATAAATTTAATTAATTGAAACCGACGTGGGGATGCATCGAGATGTGGTCGCAGTGTACAAGGGGCTCACCCCGCTCTCCTTGGCTAAAGAGAACTGGCGCAAACCTGTAGTGCTTGACACTAACGACAGCATGGAAGTATGGCAGAGTAAGGAGCTTCACGGACGCTTTTTCCGGGCCCTGCATGGGCCTGATGTAGACCTATCAGCGTCCGTAGCCTGGCTACGTTCCGGGGACCTCTTTGGAGAAACCGAAAGTTTTGTCTGTGCAATTATGGATGAAGTTATGATGACGAATAACTACCGGAGATTTATTGTGAAGGACGGTACGGTTGACATATGTCGGGCATGCCACCGTCCAGGCGAATCAATCCGTCACATTATCTCCGGGTGTTCTCGTCTGGCTAACGGAGAGTACTTGCATAGACACAACCTTGTAGCCAGGATTATCCATCAGCAACTTGCTCTAAAATACAACCTTGTAGAATCGGAAGTACCGTACTATAAGTATGTGCCCGACCCAGTTCTCGAAAATGGCAGTATCACATTGTACTGGGATCGATCCATCGTAACTGACAGGATTATTGTAGCCAATAAGCCTGATATAGTGGTGGTGGATCGATCAGAGCGGCGTGCAATGATTGTTGACATGACGGTCCCGCATGATGGGAACCTCGTGAAAGCCGAGAAAGATAAGCAAATCAAGTATCTTGACTTGGCTCACGAGGTTGTCGACATGTGGGATGTGGACTCAGCGATCATTGTGCCGATAGTTGTATCAGCCCATGGCTGAATTGCCAAGAGCCTCGACCAATACCTGAGGAGGCTCTCGTTAGGCAGCTGGATCAAGGGTTTGATTCGGTACAAAAAGCGGTACTCTTGGACACGGCTCGTATTGTCAGGAGGTTCCTCTCTCTGGAGCCCTGACCACCGGTAGCTTGGACCCTGTTCCCGATACCGGTGGGCTACAATTTTTTATATTTTTAAATGTTTTTTATATTGTTTTTAGTTTAAGAAATATTTAAAAATGTATAAGATTTGTGTAAAGATAAATAAAGGAAATATAGGTAACACAGGTGTTGGTTTCTTAACTAAGTTATATTTAACAAATTCAATGCCATTAAATCAAACTTCGATGACATTGAACATCAAGATACTTTATTACTTAAATCTTTTTCAAAAGAATTAAACTCTCGTTTAAGAAAATCCTGCCGTCCATTGAAAAGGTTCTCAGTCCTTCAAGATTTCTACAATCAATTTACACTGAATTTCCCGTTCATCTCCATTTTAAATCCAAGTATCACTCGAAGAGTTCTCAGAAGTAAGTGAGGGTTCTCTTGAGCAGCAATTATTTAAAAGTAAAGATATTTGATGGCTTCATTGGATGTTTGTCTTTACTAATTGATGAAGACTTGTTGATGGCTTCGGTAGAGATTGTTGTTGAAATGATATTGCTGTTTTCTTTTGTTTTATTTATTGGCGGACTTAAAGAATTTGATGCTTTTAGAATACAAGGTGTAAATGGACCCTTCACGACGCCGTTAACCAAGCATTCTATACATCAAATTAAGTAACTATACGCAACTGTTGCTGGGAAATAACTTTTTTTTTGGGATAAAAAATCACGTTTTACGTTAGGACTCAAAGTTAAAATATTGTGCTGTTGTGCATTATGCATTAAATAGTAAAGGGGTCATGAAGGTATTTAAAGTAAAGTTACAAAATTAAAAACTTGTACAAAGAAAAAACTGAACTTTGACCCCCAATATCTCCGTAACTAGAAGGTTCCCAGGTATGGTCTAGAACAAAAAAAATATCGCAATGATCCCCATCATTGCGATATTTTTTAGACACAAGAGTGCCTTTCGGCTTCGTTAATGGCCTTGTCTTGTTACACCCTTTATGTAAATGAAAGCAATGGTCTACACATTGCTACCACAGCTAAAACAAGGATTAATTTTAACCTTTTTCGCCGGTCCATATTGAAAAAAAAATAAGCAAAGAAAGAATCAAGCCCTTTTTCATTTGCGATAGCTGTTTACAGATGACACTAGTCCCAACAAACGTAAGGGTGGACTTTGGACACGCTATTCATCATTTACTATCTATCATTCGCTATCATGCTGAATACATACCTGCTTGTCGCAGTTTCGACGTGCAAGCTAATTCATAATTTTAAATAAATAATAATAAATAATAACTTTTTTGTTCCGTCCTGTTGTATTTATAAACATTTGTTATGCGTTGTATGCTTATTTTATTTTTTGTATTTTTGTATGCACGTCATGTTTAATTTTTTTTAAATTTTATTTCGTTTTTGCCAGTACAGGCTGACACTAAACAATAAACATGCATCAGCAACATCAAATAAATTCACATAAAACTGCATCTTACGTGTATATGGCCCTTTCCCCCATTCCACACTGGCCCATTACGTGATGCACTTCTAATAGTTATGTCATCCACGTCGCCATTTTGAATTTATGAGCCAATAAACTTGAGTTTGAAACCGTTAGAACATTTGATAGGTTCCGAGGTCGTTCCCTAGGTGTAATAAAACTGTTTGCTTAGAGTTACGTTTAAATAAGAAACGCCTATTTGAAAGTTTTTTTTTGGTGATCGATTGTTTTATGTACTTTCTTAAGATCGATTACTTGGCACCAGCACCAGCGTGCTGTGTAAACGTAACGTAAATACGTCGAATTTTGAATCGAAAATACAATTATCCTATAGCAGTTTGGTTAAATTGTTTCCGACGAACACAATCAGTATCATCCATGGATATGAATAAATTCTTAAAATTATGAAAGTATTATTTTTGAAACGAGTATTTTAAATTTTAAAATCGACGTATTTAAGTTAAATTTACGCCTCTGTTCAGTGTCACTACTACAATTTGTAACTACGTTTATTTTGTAATAATAAAAAAAAAAAAAAAAGTCACATGGTAAAAGCTTGCTTACTACAGTGACGTACCTAACATTAATCAAAAGTTCAAATTATAAAAAATACCTCTTTGGTCTAGTAGTCGCAAGCGTTACCTCTGAGTATGAGGTTCTGGATTTGTTTCCCTGGCCGTCGAAGAATTATAGGGTTATTACACCTGGACTTTCTCCGTAGCAGTCCAGAATGTGAATTTTTGCGTGGTTGGTGGCAAAAGGCTCGCCCTTTATTATATGGGTAATTGTGATAGCTCGGCTAATTTGCATGATATAAATATAATTTATAGCCTATGTTACTTCCTAATAATTTAGTTTTCTGTTGGTGAAAAAATAGTTAAAATTTATCTAGTAGTTTCTGAGCTTATTCGGTACAAAGAAACAAAAAAATCTTTCTTCTTTATAATTTTAGCTTATGTAAAGTATAGATTATGTCTTTCTGAATGTAGGTGTGCCTACTATTGCCCTAAAGGTACACACGGCGGCACATGAAGCTGTACATTTCCAGTATAACTTGGCCTCGTTTTGTATAGATTTCCTATACAATGAGAGATCCGCATAAACTGGTTTTGTATAGCTTGATTGGCCGTCGTGCGTACAAGGTGTTATATTATAATGTTTGTGTTAATTCCGTCACGAGTTAGAACGTTAGTGAGTTAGAACTGTTCAGAAGAAACACGTCAGAATCTTTTGACGCGGGTCTGATTATTATTTTGTATAGCGTAAGAGATAATCTGACATGTAGGGAGTGCATTGTATAGTTAGAAATATAAAGTTGTCACGGAATGTGCAATATGGCGCTGAAGGAGCACAAAAGCGAATGCGTAGTTGTGAATGTGAATAGAATACTGAGTTTAGTAGTTGAGGATACAGTCCGCAACTTACAATTGAAACTCGTGATTAAAATCTAGATTGGTTTTATTTTTATTTACATTTAAACGGAGTCATATATTGTTAAACACTATGTACAGACGCCAGCATATCAAGTACTACAATCTGTCAATTTTTTCAATAGATTTTCGACTGTAGCCCTAAAGCATTAGGTTCAAGGTTGATTGGGAAGATTTGACAGTTTCGGGTCGTCTGTACAACGGTGGTTCGTAGACAAAAATGCCACAAGGCATTCTCTGCCAGTTAACCTGAACGTTAAAAGAACTACACTGGTACAAAATAATAATGAAAACATTCGTCAGAATCATGATTTCAGCAACTCACAAACTTTTTATGGTCTCTTCTCTTTTTACATAAATTTATGTACAAAGGTGTAAAATTATCACTCAATGGGTTACTTATATTATTAGATTTATCAAAATAACCATGTAGCCTTAACCTTAACCTTATCTCTAAAAATATAATGTTCTCTTTTTAGTCTTAAATGTCAGTAGAGACAAGAAATAGTCACCTGGTTAAAACGGGCTCAGAATCTCCCATGGTAACAGTCTATCGACATGTTTAATAATGGGTGTAAAAATACTCTTAACTAAGCCGAATGGCACTTGTTCGCCCCGTCATCGCGGTATGTAGATATTGGGGGTCCAAGTTTCAACTTTTTCACAAGTTCTTTTTGAAATACCAGTTTTTAATGCTAAAACTTTACTTCAAAAACCTTCACGACCCCCGTACTGTGCAATGCATTCATCAGCAGAATGTTTTGAGCGCGTTACATTAAGTCCTACCGTAAAATTTTAATTTTATAATTTAGTGTAAAATTTAGATACAATGTATAAATTTTTACTGAAATAAATGAAAAAAATGAAAATAAAAAACCCAAAAAAAAAAGTTGTTTCCCAGCAATAATTTTTAAGTAGAGTTACTTAGTTTTATGTACTGGATCCGTTTACACCTTGTATAAAATTATTTTAACAGAAACCACATCAGTGCCGGGACGTGGTGGGATAGGTACTCCCACAATTTTCCTTTTTTTTATGTCTCATGTAACTGGGCACGAATCCAGACTCCAGACCGCCTATGAGAAATTCACATTACATAACAACACCGTTTACCCCCAAAGTTTAGGTAGGTGTTTACTTATAGAAAAAAATCCCCAATTATGTCACGTCAGCTGTATTAAATTCCTGATGGTAGAACCAATAGCAATTGGGAATTGAACCTAATAAAAACAAATAAAATTACCCTGATACAAATAGAAGAACCATACGAAACATAAAACGGTGTTATCTAACAATGAAACCTCTCGGGGAGTAATCTGAGACGATTGGTACGGACCGCATCTTGGTTTGCATACAGTAATGTTAGTTCGACAGATCTATTTAGTGCTCTCTGGAGTTTTTAAATCGATGCAGGATTGGAATAAAAATTGTCTGCGGAAAACCTTTGAAAATTTAAGAGAATGTTGTATGGTTTTATGAACACCTTCGAGAAGGGCTCGTGGTTAAAAACAGCTGCAAAAGTCAATATTATGCAATGCTTGCTAAGGTCGGTCTGTGGATGGATGACCCTCCTTTAAGGGGGAGTAACTTTGACACCCGTATATACACCGTGTTTTTCACGTTATCCATAAACTTTGGCAAACACGTCTATAGCTTTTACAAATCAAATCTTAAAAAGGAAGTAGTACTTAAAAAGGCTTCGTTACAAAGACATTTGTAATTTAATGAAATTTAATTGAGCTATGCAGTAAGAAAGGGCCTTAATTTGGCCTATGTTGCCGCTTAGTGCAATTAAATTATCAAATGCTATTTGCATTTCTTTTGCACGTATGTACGAGAGGAACCCGAGAGTAAAAAATAATAAAAAATAATTCATTAATGCGTCCATAATGAAAAATGCTTATTTCCGTGGTCTGATCATCAATCGATGTTTATGTATATTGTCCGGAACACGGTGTATAGTTAAGTTAAAGTAATTACTTGAGTTTAATCAATTACATATGCAACCATTTTTATACAATAGACAAGAGTTTGAACGAAGTGTGAACCGTCAAAGAAAACAAAGAATTCTAACTTTCAACAGTTCTTTCTTCAAGCAATTACTAAACTACAGAATAAAATAAATTTTACTCAAGTAATCACTTTGATTTGTTTATAGATACCGGTGTTATTGTACAGACGCCAGCACATTAAGCTACTACAGACTGTCAAATGTATTTAATAGATTTTCAACTTTATCACTAAAGCAGTAGGTTCAAGGTTGATTGGGAAAATTTGACAGTTTCGGGTAGCTTGATGTTCTGTCTGTACCTCCTGTTAACTACTTACTTCATTTCAGAAGAAAATCAATGCTATTTTCTATCCTAACATAACATGGGTACCTAATGAACAGCGCACTAGTTTTATGAATGGATTACGAAGAGCGGTGAATCAGGCAATTTGCCTTTGTGCGGCTAAAGCGGACGCACTGTAGCGGTCATTGCTCGACTTAGGATCCGAACCCTGCAAACCAATTACTGAACAATACTGGTGTTCCAAAGTAGGTTTAGATGAAAGTAAAATTCCGTTACTGGTAGCCTGGGTCATCCCACTGCTGGGCAAGGGCATCCCCCCATGACCTCCAGATCTTTCTATTCAGGGCCAATGTGGACCACTGGTCGTTGGTTCTGTCCAGCTCGTCCCACCAACTCCTAGAGAGAGAGGTCTAACGCGTCGCCGTTGCCTTAAAATCACGTTAGTCATGGTTAAAGAAATTTATTTCTCAATTACAAATTACAAGGAATCCACTTAACTACTTGAGAATATTTTGGAACTTAAAATACAGTTCTGTTAACTTTTATTCAGGTCCCGTAAAACAGACAGCGGACATTGTCAGATACTTCAGTAAATTATCTGTCAAAGTCCGGTGTCCGGAGTTTCGTCCGCAATCTGTCCGATCGGTTTGACGGAACATTTCGTCAGATAAATAATAGGTGTTGTGCATGAGGGTGGTCTTGGGTTCGATTCCCGGGCCGGGAAAATTGTTAATAGGTTTTTCTGTCAGAAATTTGTCAGTAGCAGCCACGGAATCTGGATTTGTGCCCAGTTGATAGCAATAGGCGCGCCTCCTATTACATGGGACTTATAGCTGGCGAAATATGGGTGTACTACATATAAGGTACAGTTCTGCCTAACCCCTTCGGAGATTACAGGCATGATGTTATGTTATGTAATAACAGCTAATTCCCCATATTATCAAAAAAACAACAATTCATCAAGCTTCTTATCTTACAACGATTACGAAATCGAATCTAACACAAAAACACCCCGCATAATTCCTCTTTGGGTACTAAGTAACCCCTATCACCGTCAAAGCCCGGGGTTGTTGGCACCCCGCCAATTTGTTCGGGTTGGATTAGCGGTTACAGTGCTGTAAACTCCACTAGCGGGATTATCTTGTATTCTTCTTTATTGTGGAAAGAAAGAAACTTTATTTATTCACAATTTTATTGTATTGTACAATTCTTGTGGAATGGAGTTTTTTTTTGTAATTTTAAGCTGAAATCTTTCTACAAAAGCTCGCTCAGTAAAGTACGTACTAAAACAGTTATCGTTTCTTCTTTCTTACATTGAAAAGTTCTTAGTGATCAAATAAATCTTTAGGGTCAAAACCTTATGGTTCATTTTCAGTTTTCAGTACTACTATAAACTATTACGGACGAATTTTTTGACGCCCTTTAATTCTTTTCTGCAAACAGTTTAAACACATGAACCCCTGTAATCTTCGAAGGGTTAAGCAGAGGTGTACCTAAGAGTACACCCACATTTCGCCAGATATGTTTAAGTCCCATGTAATAGGGGGCGAGCCTATTGTCATCAACCGGGCACTAATCCAGACTCCGTAGCTACTTCTGAGAAATTCCTGATGGAAAAACCCAATAACACTTTGCCCGACCTGGGAGTCGAACCCAGGACCTCATGCTCAGCAGTTGCGCTTGCGACCACTGGACCAACGAGGCAGTAGTTTAATTTGAATTTTGCCGTGATGTGGGTGAACTACGACACTTTTCTGCGCAACTCTTCAGGGAAACTGACGTAGTTATAACATGATGTCTTTGTCACGTGTTTTTGTTTTGAGTAGTCTCCTTTTACTGGCACACCACTCCCTGAGCAGTCTTTCTAAATGGCTAATGTTATTACCGCAGCAAATGTAATCCAAGATTCTGCTCTTGCGGACACATCAGAAGATGTAAATCAATTTATGTGCAACTTTCTCTTTGACGCAAAATTAGAGCGCATGAACGGTCACCATCATTCATCATTCTCCTGCCCTTACCCCAATTTAATTGGGCTCGGCGCAGCATGTCTTCTTCTTACATACTTCTCTAATACTCGTCATCTCATCAGACACGTCCTTATTTGCCATATCATCCTTTACACAGTCCATTCATCGTTTCTTTGATCTTCCTCTACACTTATAGCCATCGACATTTATACTCAAAGCTTTCTTCACATTTTCCTCATTCCTCCGCATCACATGCCCATACCACGACAACCGATTACCACACAACTTTTCATTCACCGGTGCCGCTTTCACACTTCCTCTTATGTACTCATTTCTTATTTTATTCATTCGCGTAACACTACACATCACCCTTAGCATTCTCATCATAGTCACATGCCTTTAATTCATCCCTTTTGGTGAAAGTTTTTTACAAATAGCAGCCGTGGTTCCGGAGATTATCCTCGCCATACAATCAAAATAAAAAAAAACACTCTCTCTTTATAATATATGTTACTAATATATTTTAAATATATAACAGATAGTATACATTTTCGACGTGTTAATGCACCATAACTTGGGCTAATTAGAATTCACTCGTGCGAAAACGACAGAAGAAGATGTATTCTGGGTTCAACCTTGACTTAGATGCCAAATTGGAGCGCATTACCGGAATGGCTGCACTAACACGTCGTGCGTAGTGTTGACTGCTTTGCTTTGTTCACGCAATTTGTCGCCAATTCGGTTGGAGGCGTCATTGGGTCACCGAGTAGAGTATAATTTGTATGTAATGTAGGATGAGCCTGTGTGATTGCTTCTACTTACTGTGTTTACGAATGTATTTTAGATTGTGGTCTAAAAAATCTTATATCTCAGACATTATTTAAAAAAAAAAAATAGTATTTTAGATACAGTCAAGAGTCCGAGAGAGATAAGAAAGTATTTAACATAAAACTAATCAGTTTAAAAACAAATTCATACTCATGTAGTGTCTCAACGTATGGGGGCGTTGGGATAAAAAAGGTCCATGGTCCGTAACAGGACATAGGACATTTTTAATCCCAGTCTCCTACAACTGATGTTACTGACAGGATATTAATCCTGTACAATAATTGCCGACCTTCCCTCAGGCGAAGCCAAAGCGGAGAAAAAAACCTAGTAAACTATATTTGAGATATTTTAGTAACAAAGACGTGGTCCTAATTTTTTGCTTATATTTCAACAAATATCAGCTTTTCGATCACTTCAGTGGGCAGGTGTTCCAGGCTTTTTACTCTTTAAATGAAATATATTTGCGCAAAGGTAGTTTGTTACTGTTGCTTTCAACAATTAACATCTCTGTAATAGAAGATTTTAACTCACCAAAGTCGAGTTGCTTGTCCCAGAATTTGCACCTACTAAGAACTGGCACGTGTACTTTGCTTTAGTTTACAAAATACCTACTTGTGTATTTGTGAATATGTTACGGCTAAAAGCTGAAGTGCGGCTACACCTAGTTCGAGCCGGCTTAACCTAGGTGTGGCCGGTAACAGCTGTGTATCATTTTTATTGCTAGGACACACCGACTAAATGGATTAGGTTAGGTTAGGTTAGAACTGTGACCAAACGCGCGCGAGCCGAGCGAGCACAGCGAGCGGCGCCACGGCAGCGGCCGGCGAGCGCTACATCCAAATTAGTTGCATGTTCTAACCGAAGATAAGTAGGATACATCTAAGTTTAACTGGCTGCACCTAGGTTTAGCCGGCTAAAACAAGATGTAGCCGCACTTCGGCTAATTAGCCTTAACAAATGTACCAAACAAGTTAGGAGAAACCTTTTGCCGTTATACTTATACAGGTATAAGTATAACGCAAAAGATTTGCCGTTATACTTATACAGGTATACTCGTAAGTATAACGCAAAAGATTTGGTCTACCTGAAAATTTCAACAATAAAATATTCGTCTGAGTCGTTCCATTGTGGAGCAATACGGCTTCTTTTAAAGTTTTGGTTGCCAAATCTAATTTCGAAAGGCTATGTTATGTTCAGGTTTTCTTTCGTTCTGGGCTTGGTTATTTGAATAATTTACACGCACCATAATTCATATTAATATTCCCTTTATTTATTTTCTTTACATATAATTTACAATTTTAAATATTCCTATACACAGTAATATAAAAACATTTAAAAATATAAAATATAGTAGCCCACTGGCATCGTGAACAGGATCCGAGCTACCGGTGGTCAGGGCGCTTGAGAGGGGAACCTCCTAACGATACGCGCCGTGTCCAGAAGTACTGCTTACATTAATATTAATATTATAAGTACCTACATATTATGGACATTTATAATATTAATGCATACGTGCATGCTTTAGTTATCTTAAGCAAGAGGTTAACTACCTAATGATATACAGTCAAAAACGTACATCTATAAGTGACAAGATAACCAAAAGGTCGGTAAATCCTCAGAAGTTTAGAGGGTTTAAAAACATTTGTTGATTTATTTTTAATGGTGTCAACCATTAAAAAGAAATCAACAAATGTTTTTCAGGTCATTATCGAAAAACTATTATTGTTTAAAAGTCCCCGTAGTGTTCATTGAGACAAAAATGTAAAACAAAGCTTTATTTTGTTACAGGTTTCTACACAGATAAAATTCAGAGCGTCGATGCCATAAAATTGACGTTTTAAAGCCAAAATAAATTGGTATCCGCACTTTACAACGGAGGAAAACACGGTACGATGAACGGAACTATAGTAAATTATACGGAACTATATATAAGGGAAAAATCTCACAATCTGACGCCAGACGGTCTGCCTCCGATGCACAGCGGCTATGAGAACATCATCGATAACAAATGGATCCAGTCCTCTTTCTGCGTTATTTACACCGTGATCTTTGTTCTTGGACTGCTCGGCAATATCCTAGTATGTTTCGTAGTTATCAGGAACAAAGCTATGCAGACTGTCACCAACCTCTTCATCAGTAACCTAGCTCTCTCTGACATCTTACTTTGCGTATTCGCCGTCCCCTTCACACCGCTCTACACATTCCGCGGTGCTTGGAGTTGGGGCTCCCTCTTATGTCACATAATGCCTTTCGCACAAGGATGCAGCGTATACATATCCACATTGACGCTTATGTCTATAGCTATCGATAGGTTCTTTGTAATCATTTACCCATTCAGACCACGAATGAAGATTGAAACTTGTCTGGTCGTAATCGTCATGATCTGGACTTTCTCAGTGACCGTGACCATGCCATACGCTATCTTTATGACGTACTACGATCTAGATATAGGCAGGTTTTGTGAAGAGACGTGGCCGTCGGAACGGTTGCGGCGAGTGTTCGGCTCAGTGACGTCTGTATTGCAATTCGTGCTGCCTTTTATTGTGATTGCTTTCTGTTACACGTGCGTCAGTTTTAAATTGAATGACAGAGCCAAAGCGAAGGCTGCCAGCAAAAATTCTCGGAAAGAGGAGCTAGACAAAAATAGAAAGCGACGAACAAACCAGATGTTGATAGCTATGGTCACGATATTCGGATTATCGTGGTTACCTCTGAATGTTATAAACTTATGCAATGATTACTACATGTATGCTATACACCTGAAGTATTACTATTTGGTGTTCTTTATGGGGCATCTGATAGCGATGTCCTCGACCTGCTACAATCCTTTTATTTACGCATGGATGAATGAGAATTTCCGCAAGGAGTTCAAGCAACTGATTCCTTGTATTGATTCCTCTGCTAATTTGAGAGGCAACATTCCATTAGATCCGTTGGGAGTTGGTCCTTCTGAGAAGACTTTAAATGGTAATACGACGACTGATAGTTACTTGGGTTCTAGTTCCCAGAGAGCGACGTCTTTTAGACATAAAAGAAAGCCCAGCGCAGCCTCGGAAGTGGAAAAAAGCGGTGTGGAATTGAATGAAGATTTACTGAATGTGGACGTGAAACATTGTCATATTTCAACAAGCTACAACCTTAGAAGGGAGTCAGTGAAACTGAGGCTTATCAACGAGGAGTCATTTGACGGCACGCCGACGCAAAGTCAATTCTAACAGTTGATGTCACGGGTAAGCACTTTTTTCTTGTTAATTTTGTTCGGGCGTCGACAAAAAAGGTGCTCCGATCCCTTGTAACTGCCATACTGAACCTTTTTCTCGTAAACTCGTAATTCTTATCGGGCATTTTCTTGTACTACAGCTTTGTTAAGCTATTAGGGGCTCCATCTGTTTACGTCCGAAGTAAATAATAACAAGGTTAAAGGTCAAAATATTTTGACATTATGCTAATCTTGGGCGACCTTTTTTGTCGTGTTTTTTCCTTCTATTACATTGACATAAATATTATTCGTTGCTCTTTTATTATTCTTTACCTTAAACGCCAGAATGACTAAAACAAAAATGAAATATGTTTAGAATTAGAATGTTAATTTTTTAACTACCTATGTAGTTACAGAAAATGTGATTTTCATATGTGGTCTATGTTTTGCCATTTGGCGTACACACGGCATCACATGAAGCTGTACATTTTAAGTATAACTTGGCCTCACTTTGTATAGAACTCTTATAGAATGAGAGATCCGCATAAACTGTTTTTGTAAAGCTTGATTGGCCGTCGTGCGTACAAATATTATAATCAATTTAAATTAGGTCCTATGACGTCGTCGTTGTTCCTAAGTATCGTCGAGTTTTGTTTTATTCGTAGTAACAGTTCCGCGAATCTCAACCCTAAGGGGGATTGGCATGTTGCTGTGTCACGTTAAATAACAAGATAATATAGTTTGACATGATAATGGAGTCTTGTTTCCTTGATACTTTAGTCCTATTAGATAATTATCGTGAATCTATAACATTAAAGAGTAGAAGACGTGGAAGATTAGTGATAAATATTTTCTAGTATTTTTTTTTCTGTTATTGCGCTTACTGTATATTGTCTCTGCTTTATTCTAAGGTAGACTGGTAGAAAAGACTTATTCGTCAACTGGCGAGTGTGAAACACGCGAGTGCGCGCGAATTGGAACCTTCCGATTTTACCTATTTTTTTGTCGTCAACTCGCTCGACCTTGAAAATCTGACGTTAAATACGTTATATGTACAGTCAGCTACAAAAACTTCTTATAAAATGTATTAGATAGGTACTTTAAATGTATAAGAGATTTTATGTATGCTATGCTTGGGTATTATGCGTCGTCGGACGCATCTCCAACATTGGCTTTACCGTGTCCCGAAATCTAAGTAAATTTTATTTTATTTTTATTTTTTTTTCTTAACCGAACCATCGCGGGAATAAGCTAGTTATTTATAGTTATTCGTTTCAATCCGTTTTCATTATACATTTATAATGTTCGAGCGAGTTAACGACAAAAAAAAAAAGTAAAATGGGAAGGTATCAACTCGCGGGCACTCGCGAGTTTCAGACTCGGCAGTTGACGAATAAGTCGTAGAAAAAGTCCAAGGCATTAAGTCCTTTGTACAGCATTTACCTCTTGTGCATAAAGTATTACCTAATAATAAATAAATAAACAGAGGTAGTAGCGGAGGAGGACAGCAGCGGTGGCCCAGTGGTGGTGGCACCTACTTACGAGCTGTAAGTCGTGGGTTCGAACCCAGGCAGGCGCATTACTTTCTGAAATTTATTTCATCACCACTGCTCTCAAAACAGTGAAGGAAAACATCGTGAGGAAACGGGCTTGTCCTATAACCAAAAAATCAAAGACATGTGACATATACCAATCTGCACTGGGCCCGAGCGGTGGATTATAGCCCATTCCCTTTCACAGAAAGGCCTGTGTCCCAGCAGTGGGAACATTATAGGCTAATAAAGAAAAGGAGACTTTTTATTTGGTTAATATTGCTCTTTTTTCCACAGGTGCGTCGATGGAGGCGATCCCAACTGTGAAAAACAAATGAGGACTGTAGTTAGACATAAGAGTCCCCGATATTTTTGGAGTGAATTTATTTTTAACTGATAATATCTTTACTATTGCACAATCGACTACTGAATTACGCTTATCAATTTACTAAGAACCTTTAGATAATTAATAACAAATAATTAATTATTATTTTAATTTAAATCAATTATTACCTTATTCTGGTTCAACGTGAATGTTGACCGTGAAAATGTTTTACGAATTTACGAAAAATTGTTGAACAATTTTCATATTTTCGTAAATAATCCCCAATGCCTTCAAATACTGCCATAATGGTGTCCCTAGATTTTGCTTAGAGATAGTAATGGTCGATCTGAAAAACAAGAGCCTATCGTAAAGGAATTCTTAATATTGAGAAGCAATCAAGGCTCTCTCAAAGACTTGCAACTGAATAACTCTTTTGTTTATGACTGTCATTCTTTCAGTGACAGTTTTTTTGACAACTTTGCTTAACTTGCAAACATAAAACGATTTAATGTATACAAATAAATAAAAATCTGTGTGTCTGTTTGTAATTTCAAAATAACAGCTTTATGATGCATAATTATGAAAGTATACAGATTTTTTTTTTGTCATAAGTACCATACTTATGACAAAAAAAAAATCTGTTTATTCCAGCTAATCACCGAAACGGCTAGATCGATTTTGACTGGGCTTTTACTGGCAGAAATTCAGTGGGAGGATATTATTAGAGGTACTTACATAATGGAAAATTTATGTAATGGATTGTAATTTAATTTAAATGATTCAGTCATTCTTGCCACTAACATATTATTATGCCTTAAGTACTTAGTCACTACCTTATTGTTCGAAATAAAAGTATTTTATTAATTGATTGATAAATAGCATCCTGGAAAAATTCAAACAAATTATTTGTCGAAGACGACAACGCGAAGATTTTTTTTTCTTAAAAAAATTAACTACAGCAAAAAGATTACAAAAGAAATTCTTAGCGATAAGTTCTTGTCATTCAGATGAGACCTAAGATTTGTACTTTAGATAATACCTAGACCCGTAGCCTTATCCTAGTAAGTCTTAGGCAAGGGCTTCAGTCCCGTAATATAAGTTAGACTAAACAGTTTTCATTTGTTGTTCCTAAAGGCACAAGTTTGTAATTTAGACTATTATAATCCTTGTCTAAATATATCGTATTTATAAATCCATGTGTGTGAACTATGACGCTCTTTATGTTATGCTAAATAAATAATTTATATCCTATTTCACTAATATCTAAATGATAGCCACGGAATTTTCATCATTCTGCCCAGCATCGAGAGTTAAAATTCCATTGCAATAATATTTAGGTGATAGGGAAAACGGTTTATTATTATAGTTATTTAGATTTTAGGGTTTGAAGCAACTTTAACTTTAACCCTCTTGGATTCAGAGTACAATCTCCCTAAGTTCCTTTAGTTTAGACTAAGTTAGTGTTGATTTAGCATAATATTAAGAGCTTCTAACTTACGTGTTAAATCTTATGAATTTTCTTAGTGTCTATGTACTTACTATAACGGTGTGATGGCACTTATATAACTTGATATCGTTTTATAGCTCAGCTATAAAATAAATTTTATTTTATTTATTTACTTATGAAGCAATATTAATAGTTGTATATCTTGTTATTTCGTTATTTTTATCGAATTACGTATGTTAATGTATATTTTAAAGTAAATAAGTATCTAATATTTATTTCAGTTGTTAGTTCCTACTTGATATTAATATTTTATCTTATTTTGTAGTCATTTGTAATGTATGAACACCATATAAATTTTATAAATGTAAATTCTCGTATTTATGTCAATGATGAAAACAGGGATTTCAAAAATATTGACAAATGTATTTAAAGTGATCATAATAATATACTTACGTATTCTTATGCACACGATCAGATCCCATGTTGACAATGATCGAGGGATTTTTAACAAAGGTCGAAATTCGAATATTGAATGACGAAATTGACAGCTGTCAAAAGTGACAGAAGCTGTCAACTGGCACATGTTTTAAAAAATAAAGTACAGACGCCAGCACATCAAGCTACACAACACTCACTCACAACAATCAAACTTAAACCCAATTCTTTAGCGATGAAATTGAAAATCTATTAAAGAATTTTGACAGGTTGTGGTAGCTTGGTGGGCGTTGGCGTCTGTACATTAACTTTTTAGTATAACTTCTTAATAAGTATGTGTGTGATTCTAGAGAATACAGTGTCAAATGTTAATGTGAGTCAATGTTAAGCAATATGAATAGACATAAGGTAGATAGCCGTTAGAGTTTTTATATATTTTATGTCCATCAAAGCACAAATTTTAAATATTTCTGATTCGGATAAATTAATTAAACTGATTTCGTAATTATTTAAATGAAGTTTAGGGAACTTTAGTAGATTCGAATATTTATTACCTATACAGGGTGTCACCTTAATTGTGTAATACCTTTTAAAATGCCAGGCGAATAAAAATGATTAGGTGTAACTTTAAAAATATTTATTATAAGAATTGAGACATTATTCTTTAGTATTTCTTTTCATTTTCACGCGTCTGACAGATCCTCAAAACAAAAGGAATTACATGAAAAAGGTTTCATTTAGTACTTTCATTATATTCGATGATGATAGAGTATTGATTGAAAGTGAGGTTTAAAAAAAAAATATTAAAAATATGTAAAAAAAATGTCTAAATAATTAGAATAAGATTAAATATCACCTGTTAATTATTAAATTTGAATAAAACGGACAAATTTAACTTATAAATCCTTAGACTGAATTTAAAAAAGTGATTTAAATAAGGATTTGATTTACCCCCTAAGTTTCTGGTTTAAACTTCGCAAAACATAATATAATATCAACTGTGTAATCGTACAGACTATCAAGCTACTAAATCCGTCAAATTTCTTTAATATATTTTCAACTTTATTTCTTAAGCATTAGGTTCAAGGTTGATTGGGAAAATTTGACAGTTTCGGGTAGCTCGATTTGCTGGCGTCTGTACATAGTAATATTAGCACTAGAAATTCCAATACACAAAGCATTTGTATGTAAATTACACTTGTGTGAAGCACATAACCCGCATTTTGGCTTTGCCGTAGTATATTAATAATGGTTGATTTACACAGATTGTTTGAAACTCTCTAATATTAGGTTATAATAGAGCTGCACCAATAGATAGCTTAAAAAAATAAGAATGTCTTTGTACACTTTAACACTAGCAAGAGTAATGCCCTAATAAAACTTTTGCAACGATAAATTAAATATTCAAACTCAGCTTGATGTAATTCTTATAGTTCCTAAATTACATAATCTTAATAGATATCAGAAAATATAATAAACTAATAGAATATCTATAATGCATTACGAGAGAGAATAGAAATTATAGATTTTTTTTAATTGTTTGGTACTAAAGAATTGCTTGAAGATTTTTTTCTTTTTTTTTAAATTACTTAAAACACAAGTTTTATGTGTCTTTAATTTATTCTTTATAGAATTTTTCATTGGATTATTTTTAGTTCTATCCCATGTTTGTCAACACGTGAGTTTAAAAAAAATATATTTTTGAATCGTTTATTTTACTATTAAAATGTATTAATGCACCAATCCTGACCAACTCCGTCTTGCTACGTCTTGCCTTACAACATGACACCAATCCGTTTATAAACAATATTATCTGTAGTTATATAAGAAAGCTATTTATTGACATTGTAAACTTTCTGTATCAGGAAAAGACTTATTACATAAAACTATTAAATATTGTCCACACAAAAGTTTGGTGAAACCGGCACCTACAAATTACGGAAGCGGCTCTGGTCACCGTATTCTGACAGATAATGTATAGACGGCAGTACATCAAGCTACTACAATCTGTCAAATCTCTTTAATAGACTTTCAACTTTATTGTCACAGCATTAGGTTCAAGGTTGACTGGGAAAATTGACAGTTTCGGGTAACTTGATGTGCTGGCGTCTGTACTTAAAAGTACAGTCCGCAATCTTTTCGTACCGGTTTGACCGAATCCGAATCAACACCGAATTATGCAATGCCCTTTCCTTATAAACAAAATGTATGACACTAGATGTCATTTGTGAAATATGCATACAGGGTGAATATTTCAAGTGGGCGTGGATGGCGAAATCCCAAACTATGAGGAATAGCAAAAAATACTCAAAGGAGTCTTGAACCCGATTTTCATTAAAACGAAAACTGCATCATTACATTTTTGGAAAATCAATATTGTTAGCCAGGAATCGAACCTGTTTATTTTGAAAAAAAAAGGCACACTGGGAGGAAATTCAAATTCAAAGGGATCAAATTCTGTGGAGTGACGTGACAATCCACGCCCAGTTGAAAAATTCATCCTGTATAATATTCGCAGCACACTGCGTTAAGGCAATTTTTCACCAGCCTGCACACAATTTTTTTTTTTTTTTTTTTATCAATATTGTAATACGCAATAATATTGTAAATGCTGTGTCTGGTTAATACCACACACTGCAATGTTTCCTACGTTTATACGTCAATATAATTAAGTTCGGATTTAATCACTTACGATTAATATTTCGCTCAGTTTGTATTTGGGCAATAACTTCATGATAATTAATATAATATATCACCGCACGCACACTTTGATTTTGAGTTGGTCTTGCGTAGAACGAAGTTACAATGGAGTTAGAGGCCAGCCTATACTGGTTTTATTACCTAAGTCGAATTGACAGTGGTTATATTATGCTGTTTAATAGGCACAATTTCCAGTAGGATTTTTGTATACTAAATGATAATTGAAAATAATTTATACAAAAACTCCAAAGCTTAAGACAAAGAAATTAATATTACTCTGTAAGAGGATGAGACACAAAAAAGAACTCTATCTACGCTTAAAATATTTTAAAACTCATATTTTAAGCTATCATCCAAATTGTGCGATCAAAGAAATAATGAGGATTGACCTTTTCAATATTTTTGACGTTAGCTGTCAAACTAAATTAAAAGCAGTTTTGAGATTTTTATAGAAATTGCCGCCGAGACATAATTTTGAAATTAGAACGACCCAATTTTTAAGAGCGATAATATAAAGGAAAAGTAAAAAATGTATTGGATTGATATAAACTACCGAAATGGTATGTTAATCCCGTTGAATAAATGTAAAATTCGTTTGAAGCGATTTACACTTATCAAGACCCTCAGATCTATTATTATTTTAATCGCAAAGTATCTTACATAGTTTTTTTTTACTATGGATATTTTAATCTTAATGACTTTCATGAATGTTATTTAGCCTAATTATTTATATATGAAAAGCAATACTGAGAGCGCGTTTCTGTACGAAAACAATCGAGTTACAAACTCATACCTGGAACGCTGACCACACAAATAAAAAATAAAGACGAAGATCTTTTTGTTCATTTCCTTGTAATTACAAACATGTTGGTGATACCTACTCAGTAATCATTCTATTTCGTGTTACCATTAATTTATTCCATAAAATTTAATTTTACAATAAAAAAAGAATAAAAAAGCTATAAAAAGAATATACGTACTTGTCAATAGTACGCTTACATTTCCTACTTAAAAAGAAAACAATATTTCTATATATTTGTATAAAGCTGTTGGCCAAACAAAGTTTCTTGTCACTAGATACAAATATTTGACTACTACAGAGAGAAATACACGCTTAATAATAAATAAAGAAGATGTCAATAGCGATATAATAATTATATTTACTTGTCATTGTCAATATTTAAAGGTTTGAGCGCACCACGGTGGACAAGATTGTCGTCGATTCGGCGAAATATTAAATGTTTGGGACAATCAGAGATATATACCTTTTTTAAAAATAAAATTAAGAATGTATTGTCGTGTAAAATGTAATATTAAAAAAATACTCTATATTTGATTTAATTCTGAAATCTTGACTTGTAGTTGCATGTTTTTTCGTTTCGTTTTAATCCTTTTGAATAATGTCTGTTTTCATATATTCTAAAAGTATTCTTAGACTATTTTGAAGCATACCTACGAGTAGCTGCGTTGGAGTAGACATTTATTTTTTTGTGAGTTTCCCGTAATTTAAATTTAATTAGAAATACAATGATGCATTCAATTTTTATTTATTCCAAAATTAAAGACATAGTTTATTCAAACTTAATGCTCATTTTTAACAATGATTATGATGAAATATTAAACTTCCTACTCGTAAGTATTTACAAAGAAATCTAAATTGAATAAAAAAATAAACGAACTTTAAACAATAACCGAAAATAAACAGGAGTACAAGTAAAATCCTTGTTATCACAACCAGAACATATAACAAGTCTGTGTCCGTCTGCGATTAAAAATTAAAAAAAAAAAACTTAACCTTTAATCAATTTCTTATTCACGAGTGGATGCGTTATTAATTTACCTATAATTACTATGCAAACTACTCTTAGTTTTTCATAGTCGACTATTTTCGCTCTCGAATGGCTTGCGGCCAAGTTTAAAAGCAATTATACACAGGCGTTCGAGCATTTTCTCCATTTTAATAATTTATGTACGAACTAAAGCCAAGTCCTTGGCTGCAGTGGTGTGCGCCAACCTTAATAGATAATTAAGTAGTTGCCCATCCTTTGTACAAAGAACAAATAAATTAATGTCTTATGGAAGATTGTTTCTTTTTCCTAACCTGCTTTTAAGTTTAATTTTCTATCGCTGTTTTGACATAGAAAGAAAAATTCTAGTGCGAGCAGGGTTTAAACCTGCGACCTTCCGATTCAGTACACCGGACGTCTTAACCAATTAGACAATCGCACCCTGCTCACAGCACTCGAAATTTTCGTTCCATTAATAACGTCTTACGGTGACGTTAGCGCCATCTATTTAAGAAAGTATCGAACTAACTTAAACCAACACGTTGACATTCCCAATATACAAAATACTAAAAAAAAAAATTTTCTATGTTTAAAATAACTGTGTAATGTTTTTTTTTGACAGACGCCAGTATGCTGATGTTTGGACTAGACACAATGGTCTAGTGATCGTAATCGCGACTGCTGAGCATTAGGTCCTGGGTTCGATTCCCGGGCAAATTGTTATTGGGTTTTTCTATCAGGAATTTCTCAATAGCAGCCACGGTGCCTGCCGGTGTGCCCAGTTGATGCTAATAGGCTGGCCCCATATTAAATGGGATTTAAAAGTAACTGGCGAAATGTGGGTGTACTATTAGGTACACCTCTGCCTAACTCTTCGGGGATTACAGGCGCGATGTTATGTATGTAAAAACGCTTGCCTAGGTTAGGTAAGTTTGTGAGGGCCCGTAATTCGGGGCTATTAGTTACAACTGTGCCAATGCTGCTCATACAGAGCCAGTGTGTAAACGGTAGTGGCCCAGTTAGGCAGTCCTTACAGAAAATCCGCATATATCTTGAGAATAGAGGGTTACACGGCATACTTACTTTACTATTCCTCTATATTAAAAAAATCCTCTATATTAAAATTACAATTTATCAATTCGTTTTCAGGACACTACATGTCCACAAAGTATTAAAGAAAAAACACAAAGTATTCTTTAATTCGTAGGTCCCACACACTGTCGATATTTTATAAGTCACGGTAACTTTTATTGCAACGAGGTGAAAACTTTTAGTAGAAATTTACTTTTTAAAGTGTGAAGTAAGTTGCATTTTAGAGACGTTTGCAATGTTGAGGACCGCATCACATGTAAAACTTAGACTTTATTTATATTGATGGGTGAACAAAATAAAACAAAATTCTTTAGGTAGGAGAGTTGTGTTTTTGATAAAAACCTTAGAATTTACTTCACGTTTACGTCACACGTTCGTGCTTTTTTCTTTTTTTTTTTTTTTTTTCCGGATGGGAAATCATCAAATGACCCCCCCCACTCTGGGCGGAGCGGAAGGGAGTGTCAGGCTTGTACTGACTAAAACCCATCCATGTTCCTTCTTTGCCCTTTGTGTTCCAGGGCCACGGTATCTCTTTCGAACAGTCCCGCAGCCCTGGCAGGCATCGGTCCTTGCGGACCCCTACTTATTTGCTGACATCTCTTTGAGGCGCACGTGGAACACGAACGCGCCGTCGACACGGCCTGTCGTCATAAGACGGCCGGACGGCGAGCTGGCCCATAACTCGCCGTCCACAGGCCCGCGTCTACGGTGGCCGGGAGCCACCACGTGACCCCCGACGCCCAGGGCGTCTCCCGCGGCGACTGGGACGTGAGGTTCTTTCCCTCTCACGTCCCGCCACCTCCTTCACTAGCATGACTGCTTCGCAGAAGGAGGTGACGGCTTCCCATTCCCTCTCGCTCCGGACCATGGCTTGAACCAAGGCCGGAACACGTTCGTGCTTCTACAATGGAATTCCATTTTGTTTGAAGGCTTAAGATCCAGCCGTGTCGACGGCAGAGATGTCGGCAAAATGGAAGGGGTCCGCAAGGGCCGTTGCCTGCTGGGGCTGCGGGACTGTTCGAAAGAGATTTCGCGGCCCAGGAACACAAAGGGCTAAGAAGAAACATGGGTGGGTTTTAGTCAGTACTCAGTATAAGTCTGACACTCCCTTCCCTTCCGCACTGCCTAGAGCGGGAGATCATTTGATGATTTCCTACCCAAAAAAAAAAGAATCCTTAAAATTCATTTGAACAAACTCCTTATGTAAGTACATAGTTACGTATTTAAAACACGTCTCTTTATTTTCATATGCTGTCAAGAAAAATACACACTACAATTTCTAAATTTACATATTACATGCATGTCTACATGAAGAATTGTCCACGTTCCTCCAAGACACGTGCGACCAAGATAAATGTTTCATGGTGCACTGAATATATAACACTGATATAAAAACTATGAGTAATGTACTACTATATCCCTTGAATACTGAGAGATGTATTATTTATGAGCTGTTGCCCGCGATCTTCGTCCACGTGAAATTATAACAAAAATATTTCTTCCCAATTTGAATTGGATTTTGTTAACAATATCATGGGGTTAATTTTTTTTGCACGGAACCCTAATTCTTTTCTAATGGCACGCGGAGACACAACGTCGGGGAGAAACTCCGCTGCCGCGGCAAATTGCCGCTCAGCGGACAGACTTCCGGCGTCATCTCATGGCGACATGGAGAGAGCGACTGTCGCAACCCCTTGCAGGGCACGCCACCATAGTGGCGATAAGTCCCCTTTTTGAGGAGTGGCTAGAGAGGCGCCACGGCGCCCTCACCTACCGCCTGACGCAGGTCCTCACCGGACACGGTTGTTTCGGGAGGTTCCTGCACCGAATCGGGCGGGAGGAAACGCCCGGGTATTTCTGTGGAGGACGGTGGAGCACACCGTGGAGGTCTGTCCCGCTTGGGCGGAGCACCGCCGTGTCCTCGTAGCGGCGATTGGCGGCGGCGATCTCTCGCGTCCGGCCCTGGTTCAGTCCATGGTCCGGAGCGAGAGGGAATGGGAAGCCGTCACCTCCTTCTGCGAAGCAGTCATGCTAGTGAAGAAGGTGGCGGGATGTGCCGATGCCTGCCAGGGCTGCGGGACTGTTCGAAAGAAATACCGTGGCCCTGTAACACAAAGGGCAAAGAAGAAACATCGTTGGGTTTTAGTCAGTACAAGTCTGACACTCCCTTCCGCTCCGCCCACAGTGGGAGGAGGTCATTTGATGATTTCCCATCCGTAAAAAAAACCCTAATCCTTTTTCTATAATAAAAGCCTAACTTATTCCTCTATAACATCAGCTATCTGCCACTAAAAGTCCCGTCAAAACCGATCCAGCTGATAGCCGGCACAAAAAGACAGACAGACGCAAATGATAAAAAAATGTTTTTTTTTGTTAAAAGTAACGTACATATTATATGTTTTTATAAGCATTCAGTAAAAAGCTGTTATATTAAAATTACAAACAGATAATTCAATTTTAGTTACCTATTTGTATCTGTATAGTATACTCCTAGGACACACTGTTGGTCCTGCGACGAATATCCGGTTCAGCTACACCGTGTGAAAATAACTTTCAATCTTGAAAGCGGACCTTTAAAATGATGGGTTCGTAGCTAAATAATAACAGTCGCACGTGTCAATCTTCAAGGTCAAGCAATACACACCGAGGTCGTCCGTAGATGACATAATTACCACATGAAACACCTTCGTTACTCACACGTGAAGCCGATGCCACCACTGTCAATCGCAGATCTTTGACAGTCGTTACAGGTAGCCCGAAAGCCTGACTACTAGTCTAACCATCGGTTGGTTAACTGCGTTGTTGAGGTTAAATAGGCAGTTGCTCCATTAAACACACAGGTATATACCAGTTTCATCTGGTTGTGTACATAGACCGTTCCAAATATATATATATAGCTTTCGCCCGCGTGGAGTTACTACCTGGATAAATAACATGTAGGGTATCCTAAGTGTTAATCCAGGTTATAAACTATCTGTGTGCCAAATTTCATCCAAATCCGGTCAGTAGTTTTTCAAATACAAATTCAAATTAATTTATTATTAACATTAACATTTTGCGTGAAAGAGTAACAAATATCCATCCATCCATCCTCACAAACTTTAGCATTTATAATATTTATAGGGTAAGATGGGATACTCGTAAGCAAAATAATAAAATTGTCTGAAACAAGTTAAGGCAAATTTGGAACCTTATAAGTCACGTATAAATAATATAAGACATACTAAGTTCATGTATTTGTTTCAAGTTACAGAAAAACGGTAAGGCGACCCCAATCTGTTTCACCTTAAAGAATTTATTTGTAACAAATAACATTGGGCTGATACGGATGAGTTGGGCGTTCCGTCTCGTTGTTTTTGTCCACCGCGCAGGTTGCCCAGTTTATTTATAAAAGCCTTTTTTGTTGTTTTATTTACGGCAAAGGTTTTAAAACAAAAAACACACTAATGCTCATAAATAAAACGCTGTTGGATTTTTAAAGCTCGATTTAGTGCTGAAAAATTCAACAGCGCTATTTTATTCAGGTATTAATTTATTAGATTTCGACAAGTCGTAGTGAAAACGGTATTTTTTGTTATTTTTGTTAACATTTCACATCTCTTTAAATCTTTATTTTGTTGAAGTCATAAATACTCAAGGCCAAGTTACATTAACTCCATCAAATTAAATGAAGAAGGTAGAAAATAAAAATATACCGTTACATTAAATGAAATCCACTTTTTGTTCAAATAACTTTATTTGTGGCACCTATCGATATATGGTAGGTGGTGGAGTTATAACATTATTCAAATCATCCTTTACATAAGAGCGAATCACGTCAGCGAAATTGAAATCGACAGTGAAGCCAAGTTTCAAAGCGCGGCTGTTATCAAAATTGATTGGGAAAGATTCCACCATGCGGGCAATGGTCTTGTTGAGCTCGAAGCGAACTAGAGAGGCGATTTGATCACCAGCCACGGACCGTAGAGCTGCTATCATGTCTCCTACTGACACACGCAATCCTGGTAAGTTGATGGCCCGCCACTTGCCCAGCACACTAGCATCTAACGTCGCTGCAAACACGATGTTACGCACTACAGCCGAAGGGCTCGCCAACCACAATTCTTGCTCCTTCGCCACTGGACATATCGACAAATTTCCGTTCAAAGGCTCCCGAACTATTCCACTGGCAAATGATGTCACCGCAGCGTTTGCGACTCCCGCACGAACGCTCACAGTTGGCAGTCTCACTATACGACCATCCACGTAGCCACGACGAGAGTAATCGTTGACCAGTAATTCAGACATGGCTTTGGCAGTACCGTAAGAAGTCTGAGGCATCACAGCAGTTAAATCATCGACGATCGGTGGCAGATCTCCTCCAAAAACACCGACGGTGCTGGCGAAAATGAATTTCGCTCCCGGTGCTTTTCTCCTTACTGCATCCAGAAGTAGCCTTGTTGCATCCAAGTTTGCTTTGAGTCCAAAATCGAATTCAGCTTCGGCTTGGCCACTGACAACGGCAGCAAGATGGAAGACGACATCACAATCTTTGTCGATGAGTTCTTCAGCTGCTGACGGTTTCGTCAGGTCGTGAGCGATAACTTTGACACGGTCATCAGGTCTTGTTGAAGGTGTGATGACATCTGTCAGTATCAGTTCCGTCACATTGAGAGGGCAAGGAGGTTGTTTGCTCAGCAAGGCATCAGCCACTCGAGAGCCAAGAAACCCTGCAGCTCCAGTAACCACGACCTTCATGATTCGCTCTCACAGATTTACTGCAGTAGGAATTGTATGCTTATCACATTCAGATGTTTTGTATCTCATAAACAAATATTTGAACTTTGCCATTTTGTTGATAACAGTGAGAAGTTAATCACCGCTGGAGATAACATTAAATAACAAATTATATAATTATTTGGTTGGTTTATGTGCTTTGATTTTTATGTAAATGTTTACCTACATTATTACCTGCTTTGTTGGTGTAGTGGTCTCAAATTGCTACTATTGCTGCTGGGAAAGTAGGTCTTGGGTTCGATTCTTATTTCGGATAATGTGTTATTGGGTTTTTCATCAGGAACTTCACAGTAGAAGCCTGCCTGCCTATACATTCTAGAAATTTGCAAATTTGTTCGAAAATACCCACACTTTTACACTACACGAGAAAATATACAGTCAAGATACACATTACGCCATAAAAATAGACTAAACATACCAAGCTCTAAGCTAAAAATGCACTGAACAAGTGCCCTAGTCATGTCAATGAAGGTTTATAATAAATTACCGGAAATTTTTGAAAATGTCCAAATATTAATCCATTCATAAATAAATTACAACAATTTTTATTATATAAATGCTATTATACTATTAATGAATATCTAAATGACAAATTTTAAATTAATAATTATGATTCACTAATTGTTACTTTGTATGCCAACTAATTAATATTAAAATTAAAGCCCTCTTCCTCCCTCTTACCTTGCTGTGCCCTTACAGGGTCCATATTTATGTACCTAGCTTTAAGCCCTTTGTAACATCTTTTTTACAATATGGAATGCAAAATAAATGAACAGAAGCCCGGAGTCTGGATAGCTTTACTCTCCCTAAAATTTTGGAAAAAATGGGTGTGATGTTCATGTCATCTATTTATCTAAGTCCTTTCAGGTATTAATGTGGCCACTAGACTTCAGTTATCTAACAAGGGGTACCGCTGTTTTGAAATAACTAGTAGGTATAAAGTACTCTCCTTCATTAAGGTTACTATACTGCCGATCGCACCGTCGACGTCGATGCTGCCACGTGCGATAGCATTCCCGCTCTGTTTCTCGCTCTGGCAAATGACGGTTCTGAGCGACGGGAAAAGGATAGGAGCTTGGAAAGGTGCGATTCCGTGCTGCCATATGGTTCAACGTCATTCGTGTTATATCATAATTGCCTTTTAAAAAAACTCAGACTATTGCCCGTTGCCGCTATGCTGGAAAACTAACTCCGGTTTAGTTAGAGGCATGAGTTTTAATTGCCATGGTAACTACCAGGATCAAATTCCACATCAGAATTCAAATGCATTGTCCTATTTAAAACAACCTCTATTTTAAGTCAGGGTTACTCGTTTCGCACGTAATATTTATTTAGTTTAAAGATTTTAATAATATCTATGGGTGATACTAATTGTGCTTATGGCATTTAAAAACAAAATGCTTGTGCATGCAACATGCAAAACTTTGGACATTTCGTAATGTGTTCTGTTTAGAGTTCCGTAGCCAAATGGAACCCTTATAGATTCGTCCTGTCCGTCTGTTGATCTGTCCGTTCGTATGTCACAGCTATTTTACTGCGAGACTGTAAACACACACAGTTAAAATTGGAGAATAGGTATCTTCCATGAATTGCAACACAATAGTGCTGTGTAATTATGAAAAAAATTGTGTGGCCCACCATTCATGTAAATGAAGGTTGAAAAAAATTTCTACGTATGTGTATACTAGACAGTATACACATATACATCGACAGCTCTTGAAAAATAAAAGAGCATTAAAATATTGTTTTTATGTTGTTTGGTACTACAGAACCCTCTGTGCGTGAGTCCAACTCACCCTTGGTCATTTTTTTAAATTTAATAATTGTAAAAAATATTATCACTCAAAAAATACCAAATTGTTATCTTAACGAAATCCCACAAATCTATTCAGACCAGCTGAACTTATTTTCTTTCCGACACAAACTAGTGCCACTGCTCCCCGTCCCACCCTCATCAATCATACAGTGGGCACAGTGAGTCAGCACTTGGCATGTTTACATTCGTTCGTCATTCGTTCATATTGTGACCTGGGGCGGGTGGAGTGGGGTGAAATGAACTGTGAATAGGTCCGGAGATGACAATGTTGGATTGTGGTTCATGATTGGAATGTTTGAGGAGCTCGTGGCTAAATAATAACAGCCGCTCGGGTCGATCTTTAGGTTAAGCTGTGCTTGCCTAGGTTGGTCTGGGGATGGGTGACCGCCCATTACATACCGAGTTTCCTCCGTGCCTCAGAAAGCACGTTAAGCCGTTGGTCCCGGCTGTCATTTGTAGATCTTTGACAGTCGTTAGGCAGTCAGTGGCCCAAAAAACCTGACAACCAGTCTTACCAAGGGGTATCGTATTACCCAGTACTAACTGGGTTGTGGAGGTCAGATAGGCAGTCGCTTCATGTAAAATACTGGTATTCAGCTGCATCCGGTTAGACTGGAAGCCGACCCCAATATAGTTGGGAAATTAATTATGTCCATTAAAATGTATAATAAATTGCCAAATGACATTCGAGAAGTGGACAAAACAAATATATTAATAATTATTTTAATAAAGCTTTAAATTATATTTACATTATATACAGACTACAAATAGAACTAAACTAATGATAAAAATAAGACTAAAAGTAAGAAAATATAAAAATCTAAACAACGACGACAAAAGGACACTTAGGCGTCAAAGTACTCCTCCGCATCGCTGTCATCTGGAAACGTGCCCAGAAGACTGGCAGCATTGCCACGCTGAATGGCAATGCTAATTCTTTGGCCAAAGAAAGAGCCAGCCCTCTGGTCACGCGAAGTGTCGACCAGACGGCGAGAGATTTCCTTAAAAAGGAGACGCGCACTCGGGCCCCATGACCCGAGCGTTTCGACCCCAAACGGCTCAAAACTGTAGTTACCAATAAGGTTACAGTATTTGCGCCGTTTGAGGATCTCAGCAGCCGCAGCAGCAGCGCCTGCACAGCCCGCCGTGCTTGCGAGGTGAGATGGCGCAAGGGTGTCGACACAAGTTGTGTCCCACACCAAAGGCCTACCCACCTTCCAAGGCACTAACGTCATGCCGTCTGGTCTCTTGCCATCGTCACGTACCAAGCCGTTTGGTTCTAAAACCGCTGGTACGCCGGCGCTGGCAAGGGCTCGACGAATAATGTCGAATAATATACAAATATATTTATTAATAAATTGAAACAATTTCTGGAATCCAAGGCATACTACTCAGTAAAGGAGTTTCTGGATGACAAATCGATTACAAACTAAAATCATTCGCTCTCATGTAATACAACAAACATTACGAAATAAATATATAATATAATATGGAATTTAGGAAACCAAATATAAATATGAATACACAAATAATAACATAATTTAATAATAATTAAATACTTTTAATAATTTCATAATAATTACCTACATTATTGTTATGCAATACATTATTAAAAATAGCTAATATACTATACCTATATGAACAAACCTAACAATGTATTATGTATTTATTCATAATTATACAACCAATTAAATTTATAATTTCTAATAATTTATATGATATTATTGAATTGCTGCTTAGCCCTCTTCCTCCGTGCCCGACAGGGTCCATAATGATCTTTTACCTTGTTACACCATCTATGTAATACTTATGGAATGCAATAAAAATTTGAGTATTGAGTAAATACTATAGTATTTAAGTATTAAAAGGCTAGGCAGATGATGATTGGAATCTTTGAATATTGCTCCTGTGCCGTAATATACATAAAATTACTAGCCTTAACCAACGGCTTTAGAAATTATTCCTTGGGATAATTTCTAAAGCCGTTGGCTAAAGATTACCAGAATAAAATAGTATCGATTGTCCTATACCTGGGCATGGTCTATCTTTTCACACTTAACCTTTGGTATCGGAACCTGGCTCCGTGTAATTCCGTTATAATTTCCTAACCCCGATCCACGACAAAACAACATCACGCGTTTTTTATTTTATTTTATAGACAGTATTAATGAGTCCCCGCGAAGGTATCAATTGAAATGGAATATTCTGGAGGTTGATCACGAATTGATTTAATTAGTATCGTAATATCTACGTGAATTAAGGTTATTTTAAAGCAAATAACCTGTGGGATATTGTTAGGACTTTGTGGACGCTTAATGTGCCTTTGATGGGGCAAGGAGGAGAAATCATTAAAGCGGTCAGTCTATAGTTTGGTTCACGGATCCTCGTTTCATACCAAAGGTGAATTAGTAGGTAGATTATGAGCTGGATTAGGTCGATAATATAATATGTCGGTAGCTCGATTCAATAGAATAATTTCCAATGTCCACGTGGACGAAGCCATGAACAGAAACTTAGGGCCTAAAATGGGCGCTTTAACAGAATGATAATAGGATAATAATAAGAATCACAATTCATAACATTAACTGCATCTGTGAATCTGTGTCCGCCCATTGAGAAAAAATTACTCCATTCATATTATGATTAAAAGAAAAGTGCGTAACCACTATTTAAGTCAGAATAAATAGCTCTCTCTATTAGAAGTCGAGTCATGGTAATTATTATTAGGTTTCTCGTTTTTAATTTTGGTATTTGTTAAAATATGTATTAGTTTATTTTATTTGTATATAAGTATTAGTATCATAAGTGCCTATATAAATTTTCGATAGCAAGAAGTTATTATTTATATATTTATTTTGTACCCTATCACAATGTTTTCATATTGAACCCAAAGGTTGACTGGTAGAGAATGTCTTGTGGCATTAAGTACGCCTATGTATCATTATTGTACATGAAGTTTAAATAAATAAATAAATAATAAAAGTGGCGATTTTAAAACTCCTGGTATTTATTGCAATTGCCTTTAGGATACATTATGAAGGTTCAGAACAATACTGCTGTAACTAATAAAAAAAATAAAGACCCACACTTTTTAATTACAGCGTGTCCATTTCAGCCCCTCCTCCTGCCCTCGGAACGTATATTGAAACACATGTCATTGGCAGCACAATGACGTACTTTTGCGAGTTTATTGCTTCCGCTTCGATTGCTCGGTGAATTTACCGTGATTGCCCGGCCGTTTCATACCTATTAATAACAAAAAAGTCAGAGGAATGAAATCATGACAGTTGCATCAAATGTCTATCACACGGAAAATTGACGTTGTTCGTCAATATCATAGATAATCATCAAGCTTCGGCAACAAAATGTATAGTATAGTATATATAATAGTATATAATAGTATGTTTCTTTAAAAAAAAACTTGGCGACAATTCTGCCAACGCAATTGTGTTTGAATGGCCGAATTTTGACACCGTAATTGTTAATTTTCACAGTTTTGGTAATCTGTTATTTTTTTTTTATCGTGTGATTAGTGTCTAACCTGGTGTCATGCCGCCCATGGGTCTCTTGGCTTTACATGCTGTCGAGGAATACCTCTCAGGCATGCGATGGTTTCCTTAAGATGTTTTTCCTTCATCGAAGCAAGTGATAATTATACAACACATACATGAATCCGAAAACACAGAGGACTTGGGTTCGAACTCGAGACCTATGACTTGGCAGTCCGAAGGTCACATCACTGGACTATTACTGCTTAAATCACTATTACTCTTATATGAAAAGCGTCGTTATGGTTTTCCAAATGAATTAAAAATTAATTAAAAGAAAGCTAAAAGATTTCTTGATTAAAAAGGCTTATTACTCTTTAAAATAATTCCTTGGAGAAAAATAATTATTTAATATTAAAACAAGAAGAGTATGATTAATATAAAATGTTGAATAATGTTAATTAATAAAATATAATGTTAACTGTAATATTAAGTATGTATATTTTTAAAACCATTTAAATTGCAATGCCTTAACAGGCAACTAAGTTCAAAGACTTAGTTCGCAATAAAGAATTTGAATTTGAATCATTACAAATAGCATACTTGCCTTCCCGTAACTGTGTTTGTTATGTTCCTTCAGACAACACTATAAAACTAATCAAAACAATAAATAATTAAGTAATATTACTGAACAGAACCAAAGAACACATTCACAACACTACCAAAGTATATAAATCTGGGTTAAAAAGTAATCTCTTAAAAAAAGAACCTCATGTATTACATATTTTACGTTAAGTTATTGGGGTGAACACCTGTACTTGATGGGGCACATTTGTCACGTTACTTATTCATGATTTGCCGTTATTGTTTTGTAAAAATACTGCTGAGTAAGGTACTTGGTTATTTGGGAGCAACAACCAGAATATAACTCTTACTGGATATATTTTCTGAACGTGAAAATAAGTATCCATGATTTTTTTAATAAATTTTAAAACCGATTATCTTTGAATGTTATCCTTCTAGATACTTCTGCATCGGTTGAACTTTGGACTCTTTTTACCCTAATAGTGAGGGCTACTATTTGATTAAGGAAAAAAAATCATTGAGGACTTTTCTTAAGGCTAAAACCTGCTTGTGCAAAACTATAAAATACACTGAAAAAACAAAAACAAATAGCGTGCGCGGGGAGCTCCCCTATGACGTTCTGCCTAACTCATATGATCTGATATGATGGTCTACGTTGTCGTATTAAGCATATAATCAGTATGTTAGGTTATTGTGTAACTCCCTCGTAGGTCTAGTGGTCGCAAGCGCTACTGCTGAGCATGAGGTCCTGGGTTCGAGTCCCAGGTCGGGCAAAGTGTTATGGGAAAACCCATTTCCCATCAAGAATTCCTCAGTAGCAGCCACGGAGTCTGGGATTTGTGCCCGGTTGATGGCAAAAGACTCGTTCCCTATTACATGGGACTTAAACATAACTGGCGAAATGTGGGTGTACGCCTTTGCCTAACCCTTCGGGGATTACAGACGTGATGTTATGTAGTTCATAGAAAGACGTCATTACTTTCTCTTTTCTAGATAGTATATTTACTTCTTTAGCCACAAATTAAAAGCTAAGTAAACGGTGTCCTTTTTTTTTGCTCACACTAAATTAGAGCGAAGTTCTGTAACAAAACCCCTTTTAAACAAAAAGTTTGTGTTCAAACAAAAGTTCACTCAGTTTAACTCGACAAAATACAGTGTTTTATACCACAGAGTACAGTTACGGTTCGACGGCCACTCCTAAAGGTGACAATGTTAACATTTTGCTTACAAATAAGGTTTTTTTACTCGAGACTGACAGTTACGATGACAAAATTTCAATAACTACTCGACCCAAATGTATGGGACAGCTGATAACTTTTTCGCATTTACGATATTGGACCCATGGAGAAAGTTGTTCCGTTTGATGGTCTGCAGCATATCCTTTCATATGATTATACCCTTTCTGCTACAGCCTGTATAAGTAAATGTATACATTTATTGCACGATAAGTATTTCATGAATATATAATATATATACATACACATAGAGGGTGTAAATAGACTCTTAACATAGCCGAAAGGCACTTGTTCTCCCTGTCTTTGCGATCATTTTTTTGTTCTAGACCATACCTGGAAACCTTCTAGTTACGGATATATTGGGGGTCAAAGTTCCAACTTTATCACAATTTTTTTTAAAATCCAAATAAATAATTTTTAATGTAAGATTTTTACTTTAAACACCACCACAACCCCCATACTATTCACTTCATCCATCAGCACAACGTTTTGGGTGCGTTACATCGAGTACTACCGTAAAACGTGATTTTCACCACTAAAAAAAAGTCGTTTCCCAGCAATAATTTTTGCGTAAACTTACTTAGTTTGATGTACAGAATGCTTGGTTGACGGATATGTGAAGGGTCTGTTTACACCCTGTATGAACTAAGTACGTAATAAATGCAACAAGTATTGTTAATATTACGAATGTGCATTTCGTTTACCCTGTATAATAATATGACTATAATCTTACCTACAAATATATGTTATATATTCTACACGTAAGTGTGGACTGCCTAGTCTACTTACTTATTACGATGAAAAATCTGTGTTTAGTACAATGTCACTATAATGTTTGGAAACTGAAGTGAACTGAAGTTTTAATGACTGCGGGAAACCGGCGCAGTCATTATGAGGCTCGATTAAAACTATGTTGTTTACTGTTTTTATTACTTCGGAAGTTACACTAACGAGTGAAGTACTTATGATGTTAGGTTGAGCTTAGCATAATCGGCGTATAATGTTCCCACTGCTGGGACACACGGCCTCCTCTCTGGAGAGGGAATGGGCTATAATCCACCACGCGGGCCCAGTGCGGGTTGGTTGAGTTTACTGCCTCTGAACTATTAAAATGTTATGTTAGGGTGAAACAGTTAGGGCTGCGGGACTGTTCGAAAGAGATACCGTGGCCCTGGAACACAAAGGGCAAAGAAGGAACATGGATGGGTTTTAGTCAGTAAAAGTCTGACACTCCCTTCCGCTCCGCCCAGAGTGGGGGGGGGGTCATTTGATGATTTCCCATCCGGAAAAAAAAAAGGGTGAAACAGTTTTTGGAAGAGTACCGATACTGCTGCAATTTTGTCTTTTTTAATTGTAAGTGGGCCTACTCTTGACTTCAATCTTGTCTTGAGGACAGAGATGAGGTCGAAGAATGTTTTGTCAGTTTTGTGTTTTGAAATGTAGTCCTTGTTTATAGACTCCTTAAATAAAGCCCATGGGTAGTGCCATTTCCAATTCCCATTACTTTATTTTACCATAACATTACATAACATCACGCCTATAATCCCTAAAGAGTTAAGCGAAGGCGTCCTTATAGTACACCCACATTTCGCCAGTTATGTTTAAGCCGCAAGTAAAAGAGGGCGAGCCTATTGCCATCAACCGGGCACAAATTCAGACTCTGTTGCTGCTACTGAGAAATTCCTGATGGAAAAACCCAATGACACTTTCCCCGACCTCATGCTCGACAGTCGCGTAAATACTAATCTTTTTCAAGTGAGTTACATTCTAAATATATAAATTCGTATTTGAAATTTTGAATACACTTAAATGGCCGAATCCAACCAGCATCATTTTTTTATCAGCCATTATGATGTGAGGTTGGTAAAGGTAGACAACCTTTATAGTAACAACTACCACACCTGAATCATCTCCACCGTACCAAGCCCATGACTGTCATTTAGGGACACCAGAAAGCACGAACACGTACCTTAAGAGCAAAGTTTATCACGTGCTACTAAAATTACAAAGTGACGTCATTTGGCACACGAAAGTTCCTTGCCCCCCAGAGATTTTGTGCCACAATTTAGTGCATTTTGTATCACACTTTAGGGGCATTTTACATTGTAAATGGGATACGTATAACACATACAGATCCACTTAAAAGTTAAGGGATTTTTGGTATTAAGGTGCGATGACCCGTGTCGCTTCCCATTAGATCGATTATTACGGACGTATATAAGAATAAGAATAAGAATAATTTATTTAAAAAGTATTACAAAAAGTGTACATTTAAGCGCAGTAGTATTATTTCTCATACTAATTATAAGTACTTATAAGTAATCTATAACTAAAATATATTTTACAGTCGCAAGTATTCAATAGTTCAATTTAGATGTCAGCGACCTGCCCGAACTAGGTTTATTTAAATATGTGAAGTTTATGTGAAAGAAATGGTCAAATAGAAGTAAACAATATTGGTGCATTTGGCAGACTTATGGCTATCTACATAATATCCCTTTCAATGAATGCACGTTGCTCACTGTCAACCTTTTGTTATTTTATGATGAGAATCATACATAATACTGCTGTCAAAAATGGCGCATTTATTGAACAATCCAGAATGCTCAAGCAGCTCTGTTGGATTAGTGATCATTTGGTCTTTATTCACCCGGTTTTATATACCCGTCTTAAAATGATAACATAAAATGTTAGTGCCATTTCTTTTTTTTTGCCGAAAGCAATAGTTTTATTAGGATAATCTTGATCCTGTTGACTTAGATAACAGCGTATAATCCGAACATTAAAATCACTTGACCGAGATATTATGACGTCATCAAATGGAGTAGAACACAGAAGCAGACGCTTGTAAAGCCCGTACTTAACCAACAGTGTAGAAAGGAAAGAAGGTCAAGTCCAATCAGTGAGTAAATATCCAAACGGGGACTATCTTTGTCTACTTATAGAGAAAAGCTTACCAAACGAGAAAATGTCGGATTTAAGAGTGAGCGCAGCGAGCTTGAAGTTTTAGCATCTACCTCGAATTTAATGGGTTTTATTAATACATAAATTGAACGAACTCCGCTAATTTATAAATAAAAACTCGGGAACGTAAAAAAATGTACGAAAATTTTCTTCTCGCCATTCATACCGAAACAGGAGTTATGCAGAAACAAATGCTGAGAAGTTTGCAGAAACAAAAGAATGCAAGAGCGAGCTCGAAAATTTTAGCAAACCCGCTCGGATAATTTAGGTTATTTTCGCTCCATTGATTCAGAAATGACAATCTGAGTAAATCTGTCAACTTATATTAAAATAAGGATGTATAGGATGTGTTAGCGAGCAAAGTGAGTTCGAAAATTGTAGTATTGCAACTAGATTCTTCTCAAACTACAGGACGTGGTATTACACGTAGGAGGTGAGGCATGGTTTGTGTTGAGGCACCGCAGTTGTACCCTGTTAAATTGGAATACCCCCACCGGATGAAGTTCTTCGTGCACCGGCCTACCTGGCTTCGCAATTTCCCTGCTGAGAGGTTTAGTATTATGTTCACGGATTTGAATGGTAATTATGAACTAACTTTCCTTACTAAAGTTTAATATTTATTAGCTAACAGACAGTAAATCATTATAGTTTCAGATTACAAATCATTTAATCATTAACAGTTACAGTATCTGCATTTTAACTTTACGAAAAATCGAAGGGGGCGGGGGGGGGGGGGGTTGAGAGTTTGTGTGAACACGAAGAATAATGTTACTAAGATTTTGTAACAATATTTTGATTTAAGAGAGTGTCCATGGAGTTTCTTGCCCATCCTTCTCCGTAGAGATCTACCCTTTAGAATGTGGAACTACAGTACTTTCTCAAGTTATTATACCTCGTGACTGTGACTGTAGCTTCATTTTTTTGACATTCAAAAGTGCCTGTAATGGTCTAATTGAAATAAATGCTTCAAATTTGATCAAAACGAGTGGGCCTTCTATTCCACAGTTTACTACTAAAACCATAGCAGGCAATATATCGGTACATTAGCTGCCTATTCTCCGGCGAACTTAACTGCCGCATTTATTGGATTCTCATTAATTAGCTAATCGATTTGCATAGCCGTAGGGTTCGCAGGATTTAATTAATTAAAGTTCACTGCAACTGTTTTGTTATTGCGCGATATGCATATTGAATTGTTATGACTTCAGTGTTACGCTTTTTGGAACGTATTAGCTTATGCCCACGGCTTAGCCCTCGTGGCGTTCGATAACTGTTTCACGATTGTACTCGGTAGTACAATCGTGAAACAGTTATCAAACTGCACGAGGGCCGGATTTGGATGAAATTTGGCAAACATACGAGAGCAGCGGTGACCCAGTGGTGGAGACCCCGACTTACGAGCAGTAAGTCGTGGGTTCGAACCCAACCAGGCGCATTACTTTGTGTAAGTTATTTCATCACCACTGCTCTCAAAACGGTGAAGGGAAACCGTGAGGAAACCAGCATATCCTAGAACCAAAAATTCGTAGCCATGTGACATCTACCAACCCGCACTGGGCCCGCGTGGTGGATTATAGCCCATTCCCTCTCATAGAGAGGAGGCCTGCGTCCCAGCAGTGGGAACATTAATAGGCTGATTATGCTTTATACATCATTTTTTATACCGGTGTATAAAAAATGGTGTGTGCCAAATTTCATCTAAATCCGTTCAGGAGTTTTTGCGTGAAAGAGACTTTCTTATTTAGAGTAATAAAATATAATATTTTTGATGATGATTTTACTTTGCCATTGATTTAGTGTCGTAAGTTCGTAACTGTGAATACCTAGGTGGTTCTTTCTGAGATCGATGATTCTGTGTGGTTACAAAGTTCTAAGTAGGAACCAGTCTTACCAAGGGGTGTCGTGTTACCCAGTAATTCACGCTACGAAAGAGAATGGCAGAAATTGAATAGTTATACCTATGTGGAACATACAATAAAACATGCTCAATGTAGGGTACCTACATTCGTAGGAATACAATACCAAAGTTCTGCTTGTTATAAAAATGTTTTTTTTTTTACATTACATTGAAATCAACAAAAACGTGAACAACATTCCTACGTAATTTAGCCTACATAGCTAACAGGCGTCCACATTTATCTGATTCGTATTTAGTACCAATATACAGCCCCATCCATGTAAATGTGGGTCTATAATGGACCCATTGAAAGCGGAGCGCGTTTAGCGCTCGTTTTGACGGCCCATAGAATTCTATTAGCAACGAATACAATGTAGTGTTCATTATACAAAATGACGTTTTGTCTGTTTTGGATTTGTGGATTATTTCGAATGATTTGCATGCAGCTTTGGTTGCATTGCTGATTTTATTGCATAATCTTCTTTTTTTACTCGACTACATCAGCATCATCATCATTTCAGCCGAAAGACGTCCACTGCTGGACATAGGCCATGTGGCGACACTTGGGGGACCAAGTGTCGCCACATTGACCGGTCCCGTGCGTCTCGCATCCAGCGGATCCCTGCAACCTTTACCAGGTCATCGGTCCACCTAGTGGGAGGCATTCCAACGCAACGTCTTCCAGTTCACGGTCGCTACTTCAGAACTTACTCGACTACGGCGAAGCCTAAAGGAAGGGTTATGATTTTAGCAGTCTATGAATGTATGTTTGTATTTACGTATGTTCCTCAGCGTCTAAACTATCATATTATCATCCGATTTAGATTAATAAGGTGTCAATCGATTCGTTATTATGGCCCGGGTAACAAAGGCGATTTTAGCCGACTTCAACAATAGGAGGAGTCGATTTTACCGAAGAGCGTGATTTTTCAGTAGTCGGGTTTTTTATTCTTATTCTTATTCATTATTGCACACGAAATAACAAATATACATACAAATTGCAATAATATAGCTGCCAGCACATCAAGCAACTACAATCTGTCAAGTTTCTCTAATAGATTTTCAACTTTATCGCTTAAGCATTAGGTTCAAGGTTGATTGGGTTTATATTTTTTAGTTGTAGCCACACAAATTCTTGTTTGAAAATCAGTTATGGTAATTACCTATGTCATGTTTAACTTTACAACCACGTAGAGATTTTCATCGGTTGACTGTTTGTCCTATGTAAATTTTGACCATAGGCAATGGTATAAGTATGCAAAAGAGGGCGTTAAGTTCCTCATACTCCGTTAAAACGGGAGGCTCCTCCGACCTGATGGAAGTTGTGTCTGGTGGGCTACTGCGTCGTCGGGTCCTTGAATTTATGCTAAACTTGCGGATTATTTTGATGTTGCGGCATATCAAGCGAGTTGCGGCCAAACGACAGACAATTTATTATACAAAAAAAAACCGGCTAAGTGCGAGTTGGACTCGCGCACCGAGGTTTCCGTATAAACTTTTAGGTATTTTGTTATTAAACTACATGACTTTTTTTTTTACACTGCTTCTTGTCAAATTTCATGATTCTAGGTCAATGGGAATTACCCTTTTTTTTTTTTTTTTTCCGAATGGTAAATCATCAAATGACCCCCCCCGCTCTGGGCGGAGCGGAAGGGAGTGTCAGACTTGTACTGACTAAAACCCATCCATGTTCCTTCTTTGCCCTTTGTGTTCCAGGGCCACGGTATGGGGTGCGTTGTCAGAATTCCTCCTCGTGTGCCTGATGGCTGCCGGTCCCTCTCGATACGTCTGGAGGGAATAGCAGCTGCTGGGCCGGTGCACCCTGGGCGTGGGCAGTATCCTTCCCCGAGGAATGGGAAGAGATTCTTATTCCTCGGGGAATGTTACTGTCCATGGCTAATATTCTGACATGGGCGGGTCCCTCATGGACCAAGGGGGCGTTGCTCCGCGTGACCCTCTGAAAAGCAGAGGGCACAGCGGAGGAGCAAGGGCGGGCTCGGTGTGCACTTACCCTGCCTCCGAGCAGACAGTGAAGGACGTGCGTTCCTCACTGTCTCCGTCGATATCGTAATCCCACCGTCGAAGTGTCGTGGAACACGTCTCGCGGCTTCGATTGGGACCGAGGGTCTTGGCTTAACCGCCCGGACCACGAGGTAGAAAACCTCTATAAAAAGTTACCCCGAATCTCAAGCGGCGGCGCACCGCGAGGAGATGTATGGCTGACGGGTTCCTTTGGAAAATCAGTCTCTAGTGCGAACCACTGCCGGGCCTGGCTATGGCTTATCTGGGTACAGGGGGCACTGCCCAGATGGACTTTTTATTTCCCCCATACTCGTGGGAACAGTATGGAAACTAATACAACCCAAAACACGGCCGATATCGGCGAAGGAAGGGAGGAGAGGGATGCGGTGTCGGAGTCCGGCGCCGCATCCAGCGAGGTGAGCGCGGGAGGCTCAGTGAGCTCCCAGCGCGGGAGGCCCGGGGCTGCTGCGGGGAACAGGGAGTTCCTACGCAAGCGGTCCAGGCCGGTAGGCGACCGAGAGTCGTCGTCAGATGGGGAGCTGGCTTCGGCTTGTAAGATCCCCACCAGCAAGCGCGGCGGGATCCGTGGCAAGGGGAGAGGCCTCTCTGCCACCGAGAGGTCGGCGCGGCTTGCCGAGGAGGGGCGCCATCCGGGGGTGGCCACCGGTCACGGGGTGGCCCGTTCGGGCTCCTCTGGCGACGAAGCGGGCGTTGATGGCGGCTCCGAAGCGGAGCGTAAGGCCGGACTCGCGAAGGAGGTGGAGGCGGCGCTTAGGGCTGTCTCTTTGAAACAAAAGCCCTCCACCAGGCAAAGGGCTATACCTGCAGCGGTCGCCTCCATTATGGCGGCAGCGGAGGCCAGATTTGCGGGGCCCCCGCCAGACGGCGTGGCCATTCTGAAGGCGGAGGTCGCTCGACTGACGGCCGCCACGGAGCTTCTCAAAGAGGAGAACATGAAGCTCCGAGCAGACCTGGCCAGTTTGCGCGAGTCCGGCTCTCGCGAGGCGCCCCAAAATGGGGGCCAGAAGCATCCAAGCCAGTCCGTGCCGGTGGAGAACCAGGTTCTGAATCTGGTTCGGCAGGAGCTGGCTGCCTTCCAGGCGAGGTTCTCCGTCCTGGAGGGCATTGTCCTGCGCCCCCCCCTAGCGGCAAACAAGGCGCCCCCGGGACCGACGGCGGCCTCATATGCATCTGCTGTGGCCTCCGCACCGGGGCCGTCCAGCCAGCCCCCCGGCAGGGTTATGTCAGCCCCGACGAAACCGGCTCCGGTTAGGAAGGCGGCGGCCCTGAAACAGGGCAAGGCGGCGGCCCTGAAACAGGGCAAGGTGGCGGCCCAAAAGAAGGGCAAGGCGGCGAATATGCCAGCGCCAGCCGCGAGACAGCCGCTATCGCCGCTCCCCCCGCCCCCTAAGCCTTCCGCGGCCGAGACCGGGTGGCAGGTGGCCGGAGAAAAAGCAAGGGAGCGATCGGCGGCCAAAAAGGCCAGGAGGCAGGAGCAGAAACGCCGGCAAAAGGAGCGGGGCGTCGCGGTTAGGCTCAGCACCCCAAAGACCGCAGCTGTAGTGATTACACTACAGCCGGACGCGGAAAAGAGGGGCGTGACCTACCGCGACGTGCTCGCTAAGGCGAAAGCGACGGTGGATCTCGGAGAGCTTGGGATCACCGGGGGCCTCCGGCTTAGAGTCACCGCAACAGGGGCTCGAGTGCTGGAGATCCCTGGCGAAACCCGTGGCTCGTCCGCCGACGCTCTGGCTGAAAAGCTTAGAGCGTCCCTAAATGCGGACGAGGCCCGAGTGTCCAGGCCCGTCAAATGCGCAGACCTGCGCATACTGGGTCTGGACGACTCGGTGACCGAGAAGGAGGTGGTGGCCGCCGTCACCAGGACCGGTGGGTGTCCTGCCGAGCAAGTCAAGGCAGGCACCTTACGTCCGGACCTGTCGGGCATGCGAACCATAACGGTAAGCTGCCCTGTGACGGCGGCGAAAGTTATTGTGGAGGGCCGAAGGCTCTTGGTGGGCTGGGTTTCGGCGCAGGTGAAGCTGCTGGAACCCAGACCTCTGAGGTGCTTCCGCTGCCATGTGGGGCACCACGTGTCGGTCCGGTGCACCTCGGAGGTGGACCGCAGCGGCCTGTGCTTCCGCTGCGGCCAGCCTGGTCACATGGCCGCGGCTTGCTCCGCCGCGCCGCGCTGCGCCGCATGTGCGGCAGCTGGCAAGCCGGCCGATCACCGGGCAGGGAGCAAGTCCTGCGGTGCTCCCGCCAAGGCCAGGGGCAAGGGAAGGCCTTCCGCCACCACCGCCAAAACCCCCACCGTCGCCACCACCGCAGCCGCCGCCACTGTCGCTGCCGCTGCCGCTACTGCTGCAACTTCCGCAGCGGGGCCCTCGCAGGGGGCCCGGGAGGGGGCTGAAATGGAGTGCCAGTAACGGCCCCATTACGCCTTCTCCAGGCGAACATCAACCACTGCGCCTGCGCTCAGGATCTGTTGCTCCAGAGCATGGCGCAGTGGTCGATTAACATCGCCGTGGTCGCTGAGCCGTACTTTGTCCCGCCCAGGGATGACTGGGTTGAGGACCTTAGCGGCTCAGTGACCATAATTACGTCGGTCGCCGCCGGTACCCCGACCCTTGAGAGTGTCAGGAAGGGTCAGGGGTGCGTAGCAGCACGGTTCGGGGAGATCGTTGTAGTGGGAGTCTACTTCTCCCCGAGCCGAACTCTCGCCGAGTTCCACAACTCCCTCACGGAGTTGAGTGTCGTCATCGGAAGCCATTCCCTCCCCGTGCTTGTGCTCGGGGACTTCAATGCCAAGAACTTGGCTTGGGGTTCTCGTTACACGGACGTGCGGGGTAGAATGGTGGAGGACTGGGCTTTGGAGACAGGCCTGGTCGTCCTAAATCGGGGTTCTGTCCCCACGTGCGTGCGGATGCGGGGCGAGTCGGTGGTGGACATCTCGTTCGCCAGCCCCGCTCTGTCGCCGCGTGTCGTTGACTGGTGCGTCATGGAGGGGGTGGAGACCTATTCCGACCACCGGTACATCCGGTTCGACGTCTCCACCCAGTCCTCAAGCGTGCCGGTCCTACAGGCCCCGAGTGGTCCGCGATGGGCGCTGAAGCAGCTGGACCGGGAGCTCCTCCTGGAAGCCTCGATCGTGCAGGCCTGGGTGTCATCACCAGTCAGGCCTGCCGACATCAACAACGAGGCGGGTTGGTTCCAGGAGGCCATGTCCGAGATTTGCGACGTGGCAATGCCCCGAGTTCGGCCAGGAAGCGCCCGGCGTCAGGTGTACTGGTGGTCGCGAGAGCTGACGTCTTTGCGCAAGGCGTGCGTCGCCACGCGGCGCCTGTACGCCAGGCATCGCAGGCTCCGCATCCGCCCTCCGGATGCGGCAGCCATTGAGGCGGAGCTGTACGAGGGGTACAGAGCGGCGAAGACCGCCCTCCAAGAGGCTGTCCGGCGGGCCAAGAACTTGGCCCGCGAGGAGATGCTGGAGTCTCTGAACGGAGATCCGTGGGGGCGCCCTTACAAGATGGTGCGGGACAAACTCCGCACCCGGGCCCCCCCGCTAACGCAGAGTCTCCGGCCTGAGCTCGTGGAGGACGTGGTGAGCGCTCTGTTCCCTTCGCGAGGGGAGCATCCTCCCCCGCCTATGGCTCCGCCGCCGCGTGCGGTGCCGGAAGCGGACCACACCGATGACGATGACGACGTTCCGGAGGTGACTGGGGTAGACCTGAGAGTGGCGGTACGCAGGCTGAAAGCCAGAAACACCGCCCCGGGACCCGATGGCTTGCCTGGCAAAGCCTGGGTCCTGGCCTCTGAGGCTCTCGGGCCCCGACTGGAAGGGCTCCTAAGCGCATGCTTGGAGAGAGGCCAGTTTCCGCTTCGTTGGAAGACGGGGAAGCTGGTCCTCATCCGGAAACCAGGGCGCCCTGCGGACTCTCCGTCCGCATACCGGCCCATCGTGCTGCTCGACGAGGTGGGCAAGCTCTTTGAAAGAGTCATTGCCAACCGCCTCGCCGGGCACCTTGCGGGGATGGGGCCGGATCTTGCGGAACACCAGTTTGGTTTCCGCAAGGGGCGCTCGACGGTGGACGCCATCATGCGCGTGAGAGCCCTCACGACGGGGGACGCGGTGTCCCGGGGCGGGGTCGTCTTGGCGGTGTCTCTTGACATCGCCAACGCCTTCAACTCCATGCCCTGGAGCTGTATTAGGGAGGCACTCCGGTATCACCGGGTGCCGACCTACCTTCGTCGTGTGGTCGGGGACTACCTGACGGATAGAGCCGTCGTCTACCCTGGTCGAAGCGGAGAATGGAACCGGCGAGAGATGTCGTGCGGTGTTCCACAGGGATCGGTTCTGGGGCCGGCCTTGTGGAACATCGGTTACGACTGGGTGCTGCGCGCCGACCTCCCTACCGGCGTCAGCGTAGTTTGCTACGCTGACGACACGCTGGTACTGGCACAAGGGAGGTCGCACGAGGCGGCGGCCGAAAACATGACAGGCGGGGTAGCGATAGTCGTGGAGAGGATCCGGCAATTGGGTCTCGAGGTGGCACTGCACAAGTCCGAGGCCATGTGTTTTCATGGGCCTCGGAATGCGCCACCGTCGGGATCCCTACTGACGGCGGGAGGGGTTTCCATCGGCGTCGGGTCGACGTTGAAGTACCTAGGACTCGTCCTCGACAGCCGGTGGAACTTCGTGGAGCACTTCCGACGTTTGGCTCCCAAACTGGAACGGACAGGGGCTGCCTTCAAGCGGCTCTTGCCCAACCTGAGGGGTCCAAACGCCTCCTGCCGGAGGCTATACGCGGGGGTCGTGCGGTCCATGGCTCTTTACGGGGCCCCGGTGTGGGCGCGTTCTTTGAGGCGGCAAGCCGCCCACTACCTGAACGCGCCCCAAAAGGTAATAGCCATAAGGCTAATCCGGGGGTACCGCACGATCTCCGGCGAAGCGGCTAGCCTCCTTGCCGGATTGCCGCCATGGGATCTGGAGGCGATAGTCCTCGCACGCCTGCACGAATGGCGCGCGGAGGCACTACGTCGGGAGGAAACTCCGCTGCCGCGGCAAATTGCCGCTCAGCGGACAGACCTCCGGCGTGATCTCATGGCGACATGGAGAGAGCGACTGTCGCAACCCCGTGCAGGGCACGCCACCATAGTGGCGATAAGTCCCCTCTTTGAGGAGTGGCTAGAGAGGCGCCACGGCGCCCTCACCTACCGCCTGACGCAGGTCCTCACCGGACACGGTTGTTTCGGGAGGTTCCTGCACCGAATCGGGCGGGAGGAAACGCCCGGGTGTTTCCACTGCGAGGATCGTCCGGAGGACACGGTGGAGCACACCGTGGAGGTTTGCCCCGCTTGGGCGGAGCACCGCCGTGTCCTCGTAGCGGCGATTGGCGGCGGCGATCTTTCGCGTCTGGCCTTGGTTCAAGCCATGGTCCGGAGCGAGAGGGAATGGGAAGCCGTCACCTCCTTCTGCGAAGCAGTCATGCTAGTGAAGGAGGTGGCGGGACGTGAGAGGGAAAGAACCTCACGTCCCAGTCGCCGCGGGAGACGCCCTGGGCGTTGGGGGTCACGTGGTGGCTCCCGGCCACCGTAGGCGCGGGCCTGTGGACGGCGAGTTATGGGCTAGCTCGCCGTCCGGCCGTCTTATGACGACAGGCCGTGTCGACGGCGCGTTCGTGTTCCACGTGCGCCTCAAAGAGATGTCAGCAAATAAGTAGGGGTCCGCAAGGACCGATGCCTGCCAGGGCTGCGGGACTGTTCGAAAGAGATACCGTGGCCCTGGAATACAAAGGGCAAAGAAGGAACATGGATGGGTTTTAGTCAGTACAAGTCTGACACTCCCTTCCGCTCCGCCCAGAGTGGGGGGGGTCATTTGATGATTTCCCATCCGGAAAAAAAAAAAAAAAAAAAAAAGGGCCACGGTATCGCTTTCGAACAGTCCCGCAGCCCTGGCAGGCATCGGCCCTTGCGGACCCCTACTTATTTGCTGACATCTCTTTGAGGCGCACGTGGAACACGAACGCGCCGTCGACACGGCCTGTCGTCATAAGACGGCCGGACGGCGAGCTGGCCCATAACTCGCCGTCCACAGGCCCGCGCCTACGGTGGCCGGGAGCCACCACGTGATCCCCAACGCCCAGGGCGTCTCCCGCGGCGACTGGGACGTGAGGTTCTTTCCCTCTCACGTCCCGCCACCTCCTTTACTAGCATGACTGCTTCGCAGAAGGAGGTGACGGCTTCCTGTTATGTACTCGTCAATAAAAGGCAGCGATCTGGTAACGACTGATTTATTCAAAACTTGAATCAACCCACATACGTTTATTATCGAAGTACCGACATAACACTTTCCCCCTATATTTTAAATAGACTAACTTAAACAAACAAGAAAGACATGCCTACATTTTTAACAATACAATAATGTGGAAGGGAAACTAGTTAAAGCCACTAATCATGGTTATTGATGCAACAACTAGCTTAAACATAAATATATGAACGTAATGCCAACATAATACAGTAGATAAACTTATATTATATCTATATTAAACACCGATGGTAATAACATGTGTTTTATTCCTACGTTAGCAACTGTGCAATGATGAGTGTGATGTATGAACACAAACAATAAAATCTCATTATAACTTTTTTAATTTGTCAATGCAGCGTAAAGCAGCCTTCCTATAGGCACGATTCCTCGGTGTTGTCAGTTGATCATCACGACTTTCAGACACAGGTCTCGAGGGAGGCGACTCCTCTGCCAGTTGCCATTCCTCTGCGACCTGATCGTCCTTATCAGTGTCAGAGGTCGCCATTGATTCTGCATCAGTTTTTTCAGGCGCTTCCTCTTCAACCTTTGACAATGAATATCTAGACTTTGGATGTTTAGTTGTTAAGATCTGATCAATGTACATGACCATTTTGAGATTTCACCGTATAAGAAACTGGGCTTTCTCGACGTACCACCGTCCCTTCAGTCCACTTCCCCCGGTTTTTAGAATAGTCCCGTATTAGCACAGGATCTTGGGGCTCGGCCACCCGCAGAGTGGTGTCCCGTCGCCGCTCACTACTCTCCTGCCTCTGTCGCACTAAGTCTCGCGTGTCGGGCCGCAGCAGGTCCAATCGACCACGCAACCGTCGTCCGAACATGAGCATTGCGGGCTCGCGACCAGTGGTGCTATGTTCCGTGTTTCTATACGAGAACAGAAATTTACTGAGTGCCGTATTAACACTTTCATTATCGACTTGGGCCTTTTTTAATGCCCTCTTAACCTGTTTCACTGCATTTTCAGCCGCCCCGTTGCTTGATGGGTGATATGGTGCAACTAAGGTATGGCAAATACCATTAATGTCTAAATATTTTTTAAATTCTGCCGAGGAAAAAGGTGGTCCATTGTCGCTAACTATTCTTTTAGGTAAGCCAAAACGCGCAAAAATTTTTCGTAAACAATTTATTACCACCGCAGCGGACGTACTAGAAACATGATCAACCTCGATCCATTTTGTATGGGCATCGACAATAACTAAATAATATTTATTATTAAAAGGTCCTAAAAAATCTAAATTCAATCGAGCCCATGGTTCCTCTGGCCACGGCCAGGAATGCAGTGGAGCCGGGGAGGGAGCTGATCGCTGCGACCGACACGCGACGCACTCCTGTAATGTTCGCTCAATATCTACGTCTAATGTCTCCCACCAGACATAATTTCGCGCTATTTGCTTCATTTTTACGATGCCTGGGTGGCCGTCGTGAATTTCTTTCAAAATTGAAATTCGTAAAAAATTCGGAATTATTACCCTGTAACCCCATATCAGGCAACCTTGATCAACAAAAATACTTTCCTTACGAAAATATGCTTTTTCTGTTTCATTATTACTAGTTTTTGGCCACCCGAACATTACGTAACTATATATTTTATTTAATAAAGGATCTTTTGCCGTCTCAATTTTAATGTCTTTAAAACTAAGTGGTAAATTTTCCTGCACAAAATTAAGGTAACTACAGTCGGTGTCCTCACATTTGATTCTGCTTCCAGTAGAATTCAAAGGAAGACGAGAAAGCGCGTCGGCGTGACAATTTTGTACTGATTTAATAAATTCGATTTTAAAATTATAAGCTGACAACTGGACAGCATAACGCTGTAGTCTACTTGCGGCTGTCAAGGGTATTCCTTTATTCGACCCAAAGATATAACTCAATGGACGATGATCACTGCGCAAAATGAACTGTCGCCCGTATAAGTACTGGTGGTGCTTGCGCAAACCAAACACAATTGCGAGTGCCTCCTTGTCCAGCTGCGAGTAATTTTTCTCGGCGGCGTTAAGTGTGCGCGACGCGCAACACACGGGTCGCTCACTGCCGTCTGCGTACCGCTGTGCGAGCACGGCGCCCAGTCCGTAAGCGCTGCTGTCCACTGACAACACCAACGGCAAAGTAGGATCGTAGTGTGCCAACACTGGTGCGCTGCTCAATACTTTTTTCATTCTACAAAAAGCACCCTCACACTCATCATTCCAATGCCATTTAACATTTTTTTTTAATAATTTGAATAGCGGTCTCATTATATCACTTATATTTGAACAAAACTTTGAGTAAAAATTAACAAGGCCCATAAAACTCTTTAATTGAGTTACATTTATTGGAGATGGGGCTGCCTTAATGGCTTCTATTTTGTTGGAATCCGTGTGTAAGCCATCCTTATCAATTTTATAACCTAGATACGTTGCACAATCCTTAAAAAATTGACATTTACTGAAATTGATTCTTAATCCGTTTTGTTTTAACCTTTCCAATACTGCCCTCAAATTTGCTAAATGGGTAGCTTTATCCTTTCCAGTTACACATATGTCATCTGCAAATACAGCCGTTGAAGGCAAGCCACTCAATGTTTCCTCCATTATCTTTTGAAAGTTTTCAGGAATACATTTTATTCCAAAAGGCACTCTTTTGTAAATGAACGTCCCAACATGAGTGGTAATTGCTGTCAGCGGCTGTGATTTTTTATCCAATAAACATTGTTGGAATGCATTTGATAAATCAAGTTTTGTGTACTGCTCACCACCCCCCAAGGTTGCAAAAAGTTCTTCAATCCGCGGTAAAGGATAATGGAAATCCTTTAAAATCGGATTAATCGTTATTTTATAATCTCCACATATTCTGATTGAGCCGTTCGGCTTTATAACTGGTACAATTGGCGTACCGTATTCTGACCTTTCGACTTTGTACACAACCCCTTCTCGTTCTAACCGTTTGAGTTCGCTTTCGACTCGCGGGCGCAGCGCCAGTGGCAACGGCCGCGCCTTCACAAACACAGGTGTTTCAACCTTGAGGTGTAGCGATACAGGTGACTTGAATGTACCTAACCCTTCTGAGAATACTTCTGGGAATTCATTTCTCAAAGCTGCCGCTACTGTTTCCGAGTCGCTGATATTGTGACATTCTACAATTCCTATTTTTAAATGCTTAATCCACGTGCGTCCCATTAAAGGTGGTCCGCCGTTTTCAATAATAAATAACTTAAGCATCGTCGACTTGGCACCACAGACAACCACTACCTTAATGTAACCGATAGTCTCAATAACGTCACCAGTATAAGACCTCAGACATAACAAGTTTGTTTGAATAGGTACATGTTTAAAATATTTATCATAAAATGTTTCGAAATAGCCGATATTTTACTGCCCGTGTCAATTTCGAATTTACACGGCACCTTTTCTACTACTAAATTCGCATAGTATGGTCCGTCGCCGTCATTACTAGTAACCAAGTTAAAAAAATTACAGTCGTCATCATCTGAGTCCGAATCATTTAAAAAGTACTGACCTTTGTTCTTCTTTGCACTGTTAACTTCACTGTTACCTTGGCACATTACTTTTAAATGGCCCTTCTGGCCGCACGCATCACATGTATAATTTTTAAAACGGCACTTGCCGGCCACGTGGCCGGTCTTACCACAACGCGCACAAAGACGACGCTGTGACGTCGTCGGCACGGAAGCCGCGCCGAACCGCGCGCGCGTTCCTCCGCTGCCGACCCGGTGCAGGCCGCCCTCGCCGGCCGCCACCGCCGCTGCGCCAGCCCCGCCAGCGCTCGTGCCGCCCGATGCGCATGCCGTGCTCGCATGCCGCTCAGCTGCCTCGAGCGCCGTGGCCAACTCCACAGCCCTTTTGTAGTTTATTTTCTTTTCGGCAAACAATCTTGACCGCATCTCTTCGCTGAATAAACCCGACACAAACTGATCGCGAAGGTTTTCTTCCAGCGAACTGCCGAAGTAGCAGGTTTTAGCCAAACGTTTTAGACCATGTAGGTAAACACGAATACTTTCTCCCTGTTGTTGCGCCCGCTGCCGAAAAACGTGTCGCTCCGCTATTTCAGATCTCTCCGGCTCTAAATGATTTTCGACGAGTGTAACTAATTCTTCGAACTTCTTCGTCTCTGGTTCCGCGGGTGAGCACAAATCACAAATAAGATTGTAGCACTCGGAACCCACTAGCGTTAGAAGCGTTGCTACTTTTAGATTTTCATCGATACTATTTAACAATATAAATTGTTTTACGCGACGAATGTAACCGACCCAATCTTCGCCGTTGATATTAAAAGGTTCTATTTTCCCAATCGGCATGATGGCAAACCGAATTCCACGTAAGTACCGAAATTTCTAGACCGACTGCGCTAATGTTATGTACTTGTCAATAAAATAGGTTTCGATTCCCTTCTGAAATCGCAAAATATGCGACATAAACGGTCTTAACTTTTGATCGTTGACTTATAAGTTTGATTTTTTCACTGCTCCAAGGAGTAGCAGACAAGACCAGAGGTTGAGGGTTGGAGGTTGAGTATTTGATATTAATTTAAGCTCGATACTTCGACTCGTTCCTGAGAAAAAAGTGTCTTGACAGACGGACAGACCGACGGACAAACCGACAGACGGACAACAACGTCAGGGTTCTGTTACCGCGGCCCTGGAACACAAAGGGAACATGAATGGGTTTTAGTCAGTAGAAGTCTGACACTCCCTTCCGCTCCGCCCAGAGCGGGGGAGCCATTTGATGATTTCCCACCCGAAAAAAAAAGGGTTCTGTTTATGCCGACTGAGGTACGGAACCCTAAAAAGTACCACATCAATTTCCTAAACCAACAACTTCAAGGAGGATGAAACACAAACCCCTCAAAAATTACAAAATTACACAAGGTTTCGGTAGTACCCTTTGTCCTCGTTCGGGGACCAAATGTTACTCGCCTAGAACAACAGACGAGAACAAGCCTCGTTCGAGGCAGAAAGACATAAGTTAATGAGACACTTTGTGCAGAACAAACATACATTTTCTGTAATGTTGTCCCTAAATAAGGCCACTAGACATTTAGTATTCTGAAATGGTATGTCTTACAAAGCTTTTTGTAGGATTGGTTCAATTAATATCAGGCTTCAGAGAGTGAGTAGAATAGAATAGAATATCATCTATTTCTGAGTATATGGTAGGTACTAGGTACACCTTACAATTATTAATATTAGTTCACATATGTGAGCGTAGATTCTTAGAGGCCTGAGTTATTATTTAGCTACTTATGTAGGATATACGTTAATTTTGATATTTCGGGGGAAGACCGAAATATTTACTGTTAAATATGAAATAAAGATTTTTTTAAAGGTTAATTATGAAGATAATAAAAAATTGGTAATGTTCTTCAGAAAAGTACTCGTAGTACTCGTAACCGACGTTCGTGTATATTATACGAACGTGGACGAAGCAAAAAAGTATTAATTTATTTATTTTCTCCCACAAATATTAATATGAACACAGTATATGATTCAACAATTTTGAAGATGGGAGACAGGAGCCCATACTAAGTAAAACCTGTGCTACCGGTCTCCTGGTCTCCTTATCTCGAATACATTATTGAGAGCTAGAGCTAAATCTAAAGGCATACATAACCACAGTAGGGAGCGCTTACAGCTAAAAAACAATAAAATGAAATGAAAGATAAGAAATAAAGATTACGAAGTGGTGTTTTGATGAGTTTGTGATTTTGTTCGTGAGTGTATATTGTAGATGAAGTGGTTTTGTGGACGTGGTATACGAGATGTGCTTGTGATGCTTTGGGTGTGTGTGTGTAGTGCATGTGTGTGTGTTATACTTCTCTGTAACTGTTTAAGAATTTCTCCGTATAGTGAGTATGTAAGTATCGTAGCAGCTGCAGTTCTAGAGTTTCTGCCAATATGTTATATAACATCACGCCTGTAATCCCAAAGAGGGATTGCAGAGGTGTACCTAATAGCACACCCTCATTTCGCGACTTATGTTTTAAGTTCTATGTAATAGGGGGCGAGCCTATTGCCATAAAACGGGCATAAATTCAATCTCCGTGGCTGCTACTAAGAAATTCCGATGGAAAACCAAATAACAGTTTGTCCGCCCCGGGAATCGAACCCAGGACCTGAGCCTGCTGAACATTAGCTCAGCAGTCTAGTTTTATTTCCTCTCCTAGGATGACACAACCTTTTCCGTGCCGTTCCGTTAAAATAAAGATAGCAAACAAAATGTATAGTTGTTCAAGATTTTATAAAAGTGACACTTATAAAAGTCAACGATGTTCTTCTGTTTGCATAATTAAGTTTAAAAATTCTCGCCTGCAATGCAGTCTTCAGACTGGGGACGCATTTGAAGCAAGTTGAAGTGTCTACATTTTATAAGTTTTATGTTTTACGAGCTGTTCCCGCGACCTTCGTCCGCGTGATTTGGTTATAAAAATATTATTTCCTTGTTTGAATCGGATTTTGTTAACAATTTTTGAGGGAGTTATTGTTTTGCACGGAACCCTAATCCTTTTTATAATAAAAGTGAAGCCTTAGTTACTTCTAAAAACGTCAGCTAACTGCTAGTAAAAGTCATGTCAAAATCGGTCCAACCGTTTCGGAGATTAGCCGGAAGATTAGACAGACAGACAAAAATTTAAAAAAAATGTTTTTGTTTATAACAAGAAGCCATGCCAAGCCATTTCAACGAAGCATTCTGCACATCAAACTTGTAACTCAAAAGAATATTGCTGGGAAACAACTTTTTGTTTTGGGGAGAAAAAACCCGTTTTACGGTAGGACAATGTAACACACTCAAAACATTGTGCTGACGGATGCATTGAATAGTATGGGGGTCGTGGAGGTATTTCAAGAAAACATATAACATTAAAAACCTAAATAAAAAAAAAACTGGTGAAAAGTTGACTTTGACCCCCAATATCCGCATAACGTCTAGAATAAAAAAAAAATCACAATGACGGGGAGAACAAGTGCCTTTCGGTTTCGTTAAGGGTACTTTTACACCCATTATCTCATACACCGAAGGCTGGTCTTCGCTGAAACCGGTCACCACGACCGAAATCGATCATAGAGATCGAGAACTTCCTTTTTCTATGTTCTGTGCCTTTCAATGTCTCACGTATCTGATAGAAGCAAACGTATTGAAACGAGATTGGAACACGCATTCCACATTTTACACGTCGACAATCTAGACAAAAATATGTTTTCGTGATTTTGACATTGCTTTTACTAGCAGATATGTGACTTTTAAACTACTTGTATTTTAGAAAAAAAAGAAAAAGTCGAGTAATAAGTTCCACGCAGACGAAATCGCGGGTAACAGCTATAGCCCGACTGCTTTAAAGAGTCCTCCGTCTAGCCTCATCAAGGGCACATTAAGCGTCCACAAAGTCCTAACAATATCCCACAGGTTATCTGCTTTAAAATAACCATACTCCATGTAGGTATTATGATACTAATTGAACCAATACGTGATTAACCTTCAGAATAATTCATTTAAATTGATACCTTCGCGAGGACTCATTAAAGCGGTCGGTCTATAGTATGTTCTAAGGATGAACCGAGGATGAAGCGAGCTGCACCAGTCTACCGCATTTCCTAATCAAATAACAATTAAGTCTAATGTGAATTTGCTCGGCGACCGTTCAAGCTCACTGACTCAAATTCACGGGTGAGTGTTAATAGAGTTAGGAAAGCTGTTGTAATTATACGAACAGGCGAATAATTATGGGGGCCCGATAGGGAACGAAGGAGCATTTACAGGCATTTGAAGCGCAGGTCACACCGTCAGCTAGCGAGCGAATGAGCCGGGCAAGCATCATTTCACCGCTTTTCATAATTCCGTTCACACCGAAAGTATGAAAAGAGGAGAAACAATGCTCGCCCAGCTCGTTCGCCCGCTCGCTAGCTGGCGGTGTGGATTGCGCTTTATGCAGCAGTTCGAATTTGGCTGCGGAAGTTCTCAGTAGATAGCTAGAATCTTTATTGTAAACGACATTGGAATATCGCTTTCTCTCTTCTTTACAATGGTTGTCTTATTGCTGATAGCGATATCTTCAAGCCATGATCAGCCTGGAATCACGATTCGCCCGGTTGACGTCAATAGGCCCGTCCATTATTACATGAGTGTACTCGCTCTGTAAGTAGTTAGGTACACCTCTGCCTAAGCCTTCGGGGATTATAGCCGTGATGTTACGTGTGCTGCAGGAGAATACTTCTTGTCTTCCTTTTCCTTTGTGGGTATTTAAACTTAAACTTACTAGACGAGTTTATTTTATTTTATTTTATTTAATAGGGACAAAAAACAGTTACATGTTAAAGTTTAAAAGTAAGAGTCGTTACATAAATTGGTAAACATATAACCCACACCATTGTCCACGGGTTAGTAAATGAATAAATAAAGAACAGAATGACAATATTGTCTTATAAAGTTTGAATTAATTAATAAATTTTAGATTAAGATTGTGGTGAAAGAATGTTTATAGCCAGTACCTACTAGAAATAGAGAAGATATCTATGTCCATGAAGTGTGTGTTATAGGTTTCCACAAGTAGATGAAGAGGCATTCGTGCCCCGGCATTGGTCCTGCATAAATCACAACAGCCGAGGCACGCGGGCCGCCCGTCTGATAACAGTTCTAGGTACTGAATAGAGTTTCCGGTCTTCAAAATGTTCATATTTCAATTTTCCGTGGTTAAGGCCCTTTTTTTTTTTTTTTTTTTTTCCGGATTGGAAATCATCAAATGACCCCCCCCACTCTGGGCGGAGCGGAAGGGAGTGTCAGACTTGTACTGACTAAAACCCATCCATGTTCCTTCTTTGCCCTTTGTGTTCCAGGGCCACGGTATCTCTTTCGAACAGTCCCGCAGCCCTGGCAGGCATCGGTCCTTGCGGACCCCTACTTATTTGCTGACATCTCTTTGAGGCGCACGTGGAACACGAACGCGCCGTCGACACGGCCTGTCGTCATAAGACGGCCGGACGGCGAGCTGGCCCATAACTCGCCGTCCACAGGCCCGCGCCTACGGTGGCCGGGAGCCACCACGTGACCCCCGACGCCCAGGGCGTCTCCCGCGGCGACTGGGACGTGAGTTCTTTCCCTCTCACGTCCCGCCACCTCCTTCACTAGCATGACTGCTTCACAGAAGGAGGTGACGGCTTCCCATTCCCTCTCGCTCCGGACCATGGCTTGAACCAAGGCCGGACGCGAGAGATCGCCGCCGCCAATCGCCGCTACGAGGACACGGCGGTGCTCCGCCCAAGCGGGGCAGACCTCCACGGTGTGCTCCACCGTGTCCTCCGGACGATCCTCGCAGTGGAAACACCCGGGCGTTTCCTCCCGCCCGATTTGGTGCAGGAACCTCCCGAAACAGTGGTTAAGGCCCTGTGATGCCTATTAGCAGCAAATCCATTTTTCTAAATGCGTTTTCTAGCATCCTTATTAGTTAATCGACCGATGTATCGTAAAGATGAAATGCATTAAGTACGTACTTATACGGTATCAGTGACGTGCCCAGGAGCCAACAGTACTGGAAGCCTATAAGACAAGCAGACTGTTCAAAAACCATAACATCGTGAAGAGTAGTAAGTTATAAGGGCAAGCCAAGCTTTGAGGCTTGTATGGAAGCACCGCCACTAACACGTATAGCTAGATTTATCTCCGTCCGTAACAAAAATCATTACACTTTTTCTAAGTCCAGCGTCTAGCTTTTTTTTTTCTCAAATAAGCTTGTTACTTATCCACCCTTGTGTCGCCGGCGAGGCGGCCCAACGCATAACATCCGAAACTAATTTCACCGCGCAACGTGACAACGTGTTTTTTCGACTGTTTTCTAACTTAGAAAATTGCGTTTTTGTCAGATTTCAACGTTGGTTCGTGGCGTCCCCCATGGGTGTAGAGGGAAACTATTTTGTGAACGTGTTGGGGTTCCACATATGGTTTTAACTTTACGTGCAGGCGTGAATCTTTAATGTTGTTGTGCTTTGTAAAAATAGTTTTGCAGTTGGTTTTTTCTTTTTTTTACAACGTTGTCTTACACTAGGAATTTCTCCTGTATCGTGGGTGCGTTTACAAAGATTTGAACTCACGTACACAAACATCCAAACCCGGATTAACTACCTGCAGGCCATACAAATATTTGTTCCATGCGGGATTCGGACCCGCGACATGCAGCGCAGCAACCAATCGCTCAGCCACTGCGCCAACTGTGCTGTCTTCTTTGTTCCGAGCAGGATTCGAACCCGCGACATGCAGCGCAGCAACCAATCGCTCAGCCACTGCGCCAACTGTGCTGTCTTCTTTGTTCCGAGCAGGATTCGAACCCGCGACATGCAGCGCAGCAACCAATCGCTCAGCCACTGCGCCAACTGTGCTGTCTTCTTTGTTCCGAGCAGGATTCGAACCCGCGACATGCAGCGCAGCAACCAATCGCTCAGCCACTGCGCCAACTGTGCTGTCTTCTTTGTTCCGTGCAGTATTCGAACCCGCGACATGCAGCGCAGCAACCAATCGCTCAGCCACTGCGCCAACTGTGCTGTCTTCTTTATTCCGTGCAGTATTCGAACCCGCGACATGCAGCGCAGCAACCAATCGCTGAGCCACTGCGCCAACTGTGCTGTCTTCTTTGTTCCGTGCAGGATTCGAACCCGCGACATGCAGCGCAGCAACCAATCGCTCAGCCACTGCGCCAACTGTGCTGTCTTCTTTGTTCCGTGCAGGATTCGAACCCGCGACATGCAGCGCAGCAACCAATCGCTCAGCCACTGCGCCAACTGTGCTGTCTTCTTTGTTCCGAGCAGGATTCGAACCCGCGACATGCAGCGCAGCAACCAATTCAAACCAATTTATGTTTGCATGAATTTTGTTATTCCTATTGGGCTTTGGGGAACAAATCTCTTGTGGTTTGGTCTTTAAAAGCACTTAAAATATGGCTAGTTAAATGTCTTTTACAAAACATAACAAACATGTAATTCCCGAAGGGTTAGTCAGAGGTATTCCGCACCGACATTTCGCCAGTTATGTTACGCCATATAATAGGGGGCGAGCCTATTGCCATCAATCGGGTACAAGTCCAGACTCCGTGAATGTCTTTTATTTAAAGAACAATGAACCTGAAAATCTACTTTTGTTTACATTACATGAAATCTTCACATAGTATAAAACAAAGTGCTCCCGCTTAGATCTTTTAAACTACGCAAGATTTTATTGCAGTTTCCAGCAATAGATAGAGTGATCCAAGAGGAAGGTTTATATGTATATGCTACATTGCATCCTTGCAAAGCCGGGCGGGTCGCTAGTTCAATTACAATTCAAGAAGCAAAATCTAGGTACATTTACAACACAGCGAACTTGTTCAACGACGCTACGGCTCTGAAGTTTCAACAAAGCTTGGCCTTTACGACCCTTAGACGAGCCCTGTGGGTAAGTTCTTCCTGGCTTTACGAGTCGTGGACAGGGTGCATTAACTGTCTGAATACTCAAGAAGTTACTCTGACATTTTGATATCAATGACCCTCGGGTACGTCTGACAATATATCTTTTGGATAGTCATAAAAAGTGAGTGAGTAAAGCTTGTAAAGTTTATTGGGAGTCTACCACAAGCACATTTTAAATTCCAAATAGAGAGATTTGAGATAAGACATCCTTTTATCCTACTAATATTAATACGAAAGTTTGTGAGGATGTTTGAATGTCTGGATATTTGTTTCTCTTTCACGTAAAAACCATTAACTGGATTTGAATGAAATTTGGCACACAGATAGTTTATAAGCTGGACTAACTAGAAAAATGTGTGTTTTCGTCATTATTAAAAACAAAAACACCTCAAAAATGTAACCAAGTAAATAAATAAACAAAAATAATAATTCCAAAAGGGCCTCAATGCCATTTGCATTCCACTATGTTAAATTATCTTCTTTAATCTTAAGTCGATAAAGATATTATTGATCTTTAAAATGTAACAAAGGATCAAATAATTTGGAAACGTCACACATGTTGCTTAACCTTTTCACTTTTATTGCTTCAAAAAAATTCTAAATTCAATTAAAATGTATAAATATTCCGTGCCTCCATCTCATTACAAAGTTGGTGGATAGACGCTACGTTAGAGACAATGGCTTGACGGATGCCGGAGGTTATCCTTAAATAAAATAAACGATGTACAAGCTTAATTGAGTTTATTTTGGGACATCCGATAGACATTACCGAAATAGAATGGTTTAAATATTCATTAAGTTGGTGAAGGCGGTGATTAAAGAGCGATAGAATTTGTTGGAACAAAAGCAGGTGCAAAAGCTGTAGAACTCCACTTACTACAATTTTTATGTACTGCTTATGTTAGTCTACGTTTATTTATCACGTTTGTATGACGCATACGCAGGCTGGTTGCCAGTAAAAACCCAATAACACTTTGCCTGACCTGGGAATCGAACCCAGGACCTCTTGCTCAGGAATCCCGCTTGCGACCATAAAGACAATTATATAAACAGTTTACAAAAAGCCAAATGGTTGGTTGACGTTATGTGCATAATTGCATCTAGATTTTGATTTTTGATTTTGATGGGACAGAACAGATGGGCCAGAATCGTCACACAGTAGGGTGCCTGACGACTGTCGTCATCACTGAGGCAGACTCAAGAAACGCTGGCGTGACGATTTGGATTCATTCCTGGCTGATTGGCAAGAGGAGGCAAAACACCGGGAGAGTTGGAAAGGAATGGGGGAGGCCTTTGCCCAGCAGTGGGACAGTATAGGTTAATTTTAAAAAAAAACAACATCGCGTAGGCAAAGTTATCCGTGAGATTAGGCTATTCATAAAAACTCGAACCCAACCACCTCACAGTAGCCTACCAGACTCTTCTGATCGGAGGATTTTCATTCGATGATAATGTGATAATTTTTCACCCTGTTGCTCATATCCTACCTATCATAATCATTATCCTGTCATAACCCAATTTATTTGGACTCGGCGCAGCATGTCTTCTTCTTTCATACTTCTCCATTACTCGTCACCTCCTTTCTTGACATTTGATCTTTAACACAATCCATCCATCGTTTTTTTTTCTTCCTCTACTCTTATACCCATCTACATTCATACTCAAAACTTTCCTCACGAGATTTTCCTCATTCCTCCTCCGCCTTACATACCGTATTTTATTACTATTCTTATAATAACTGACAGCCCAAATATAACTATAATTAGTGATCCCTATTAAATGTTACCAATATTAGCTGAGTAGGATTATGTCTGGGCCTCTAGGGACGGGTGGACAAGCACAAAGCAATGTCTAATTTTATCAAAATGACGAAAATAATATCCTTTGACGTTAAATAGTAAGAATAGCACTTATTTATTTTTATCACATTAATGGTCTGGTTAATTAAATAATCTATCTTTTAAGTGTTATGTTTAATTATTAGAATGTAACTCAACGGCTGACGGCATCAATGTTTAGCAAATCCGTGTTTTTATAATATTGAAGTTGAAATTTTAAAATACAACGCAAACAATTAAAGTGAAGTCAGTCAATCAATTGAAGTAAAGTAAAGTGAAGTCAAAGACTAATAATTATTTTTATAATTAGTTCATAGGCATTAAAAAGCGTAAGAATAAATTGCGTAAAAACCATAATAAATAAATTATGTATGTACCTTGTCATGAAAATGTGGAAATGTTCCATGGGACAATACGGAGAAAAATATAAAAATAAAAACATTAAACAAGTACACCAATACGCAACTAACATTATTACTAATTAGAATTGAAAAGTATCTTTACAAAATGAAAACTCGAACGGCAGCCATTTAAATTGAAAAATAAACTTTTCAAAACTAGTTATTCTACCTGATCTGCGACCGTATCGAGTTGAAAATATTGGAAAGGACCAACTAGCTCGTTTGCACCTAAGGGTGCCTTTCTACTGGGTGGGGAGGCATACAAAAGTCAATCAGAAAAACACATACATCTGACTGAGGCCCTAGCACGAAGCTGTTCTTCTTCTTCTTAGCGTTTCAATGGCAAAAAGTTTATATATGTTTAACCCAAAACTCAGCAACGTGAATAATCAAACGATCAAAGATCAAGGATCCATCAGAAAACCTTTCACCTGGACACGAGTTGCCGTGGCCGACTTGGAAATCTCTAAACAGATTTCAAACCTAAGTGGGCCGGAGCAAAGACAATCTCTGCAGATGGGGGTTCGTGGACGGCTCAGACCTCAAGTGCGTATGCGGCGTCTCCCCACAAACAATGGCCCACCTTCCACGAAGCTGTTCCTAACATAATAGGGGAAGCCTTTTCCCAACTATGGTAGGAACAGCTTCCAGACCAGGCCAGCTACCGTGCATGTTAAAAATATCCGTGTCACATACGGGGTGGAAGGGACGCCGACGCGAAAACAGTTACCACGTATTCAGTATATCGTTCTGAGATGTGGGGACACAGTGAAATTTTATATCGGTTATTAAAAAAAAAATGCTGTTAAAAAAATAATAAAAAGGTTTATTGTAGAAACTTGTACAACTTTTATAGTAAATCTTACGTAGGGACAATATACCTGTGTTAGGAGATCCCGCTCTTCAACGACAAATTTTGTAATGGTAAAAGTGGTGTACAAATAGAAAATAGAAATCAAATAAAAAAATCACAAATAAAAACTAAAACTAAACCAGACAAAACTTGAACTATACCAAATACTGAGATTTGAGCAATACCTACACGGTCAAAATGTATTATAACAGGTAATTTTCTTTTAATTATCCGTTGTAAAAATTCTATGTGGTCAGCTCAGAATGAAGTACATAGTTGGGAAAGGGGTTACCAATTATGTTAGGAACAGCTTGAGGTCTAAACGGATACTATGTCAGTATTTTACATGCATGTTTTTTACTGCATATCTGACCTCCGCAACGTAGTTACTAGAGAATACGATACCTTTTGGTTGGATGGCTTGTTTGTACATAAAACTCCAATTTAATTTAACTGAACGCTTCAGAGACAAAGCAGATCGGCTATTTCTTTTATCTTCGGAGTATATTATGTAGAACTGATTACACTATCTTACTCTACACTATCTGAAGTATCAACCAGAGTCTGGTTTAACCGAACTTAAAAGTTTCCGGAAGCCGGTGTCCGATTTGACCGAACATTAAGGCGTCTGTAGCTGCGCGCGAAGTCTATTTGACCGTCATCACGAGCGCAAATATGTATCATCATCATCTGCCTAGCCTTTTCCCAACTATGTTGGGGTCGGCTTCCGTTCTAACCGGATGCAGCTGAATATCAGTATTTTACATGGAGCGACTGCCTATCTGACCTCCACAACCCAGTTAGTACTAGGTAATACGATACCCCTTGGTAAGACTGGTTGTCAGACTTTTTGGGCCACTGACTGCCTAATGACTGTCAAAGATCTACAAATGACACCCGGGACCAACGGCTTAACGTACTTTCCGAGGCACGGAGGAAACTCGGTATGTAATGGGTGGTCACCTATCCACAGACCAACCTAGGCAAGCACGGCTTAACCTAAAGATCGATCCGAGCGGCCGTTATTATTTAGCCACGAGCTCCTCGAGCTCCACGAGCGCAAATATGTATACACTTAGCAATATTTAAAATCGTTTTTCTCTTACTGTATTGATTGCTACTGCATGTTTTTACTAGCTTTTGCCCGCGGCCTCGCTTGTTTTAATTTAGAATTTGACAATCAATTCATGTTGTACTCTGCTTGTAATAATATAATTCAATCATGATTCGAAAGCCACCGCGGAAAAAAAAGCGGGACATTTGGCGAGTCACATGTCTTCGAATTTTTAGTTCTAGGACCCTTTTAGAACTGCCGGTTATCTCACGATGTTTCCCTTCACCGTTTTGAGAGCAGTAGTGACGAAATAAATTACACAAAGTAATGCGCTTGCCTGGGTTCGGACCTCGACTTGATGTTCGTAATTCGAGCCGGACTATGACTCTCGGGCTGCATATTTTTTTTCTCTTAATTTTTGTGACATTTTAAGACTAATTTATTTTACTGACTTATCAATATTTATTACTGACTATCATGTACTTGGATTGAAGTGCCTTTAGTAATTTAGTTTTTGCGTTGTAATTTATTTTTTAATATTTTGTAAATATTACAAATTTGTGTGCCTTACGGGTGAATGCTGCATGCTTCATTTGCATGTATACGAATGTTTTGACAAATAAAATTATCTTTATTTTTACCGGTTTGATCAAACCTTTACGTAGAGGGCAACTAGTCGGTGTATACCTACATCTGCAACTTTTTCCCCGGACCGTGAGAAAGTTTTCAACGTTTAGTTGGCTGTTAACCTCGTTTCGAGTCTGTGTTTATAAGCTAGCTTGGTACTTAGGTCCTTCTGCTATTGGCAGTGTATTATAGTTTGTTTGGAATTGGATTTTAACTTCTTTTTTTACTTTTATTTTGGACTGCTTCGTTGGACTGGCGGTCGTTATCGTGACTGCTGAGCATGAGGTCCTAGGTTCGATTCCCGGATCAGGTAAATTGTTATTGGGTTATTCAATCAGGAATTTCTTAGTAGTAGCCACGGAGTCTTGTGTTCGGTTGGCGGCAATAGGCTCGCCCCCTATTCCATGGGACATAAAACATAATTAGCGAAATTGGGTGTCCTATTAGGTACACCTCTGGTTAACCCTTCGGGGATTACAGGCGTGATGTTATGTTATGTTTTACTTTTATTCTAAGGTCGTTTTGGCTATAAAATAAAATGTTTTGTTAGACCGCTGTTTTGGTAGTGTTCGTAAGTTACTAAAAAGGGCATAGGAATTCATTCGATGTCTATCTTTCTATCACTACACAGCGATAGAAAGATAGACAGCGTGTGCCAGAAAAGTGTGGCCATATTTAAAGGTGTGGAATAGACCATCAAACTGTACAACAATATTCATGGAACGTTGGTTCCATTGAGATCGAAATCGCGAAAAAATAATCAGCTGTTCCATTCCAAATTTCAATGCCTACTCGACCCAAATGTATGGAACAGCTGATTATTTTCACTGAAAGAAATTAGTAAAATAAACTATAAAATAAAGAAAATGTGCGATAGCTTTGAAATGTTCAATTAAACTGTTCGGTTTACTTATAAATAGCGAATATTGTAGAAAAAAGATTAAACCAGATACCATAATATTCAATTACCCGCTGTCAAGATCCATCCAAGCACAAGTCGACCCTAAAATTATATACAGACTAAATGAATGAATGAAACATGTGAGTGACTGAAAATGAACGAACGATAAAATAAAAATAGACAACCCATTAACTGGAATTGCACGGTCCGAAAAATAACATCGAATTGGGAATTGTGTGATGGTTATTATTATTTTGCAAAATATATTATTATATTTATCAGAGTGTTAATCATTTCGCATTGCTGGAATTTATAATCCATTATCAACAAAAGAGAAGTATTAAAATGCGGTTTTATGGTTCTAGAGCTCGTTTAATAGCCTGGAAAAGGTACATACCAGAATTAATTAATGGTTTGGCTTTGGTTACGCCGCGCAGTTAAATATAAATGATAAGTGTTATTTACCTTAGAATATAAAATGTTAAACCCAATTTTTCTGGGATATTTGAATAATCATACTCTTTTAAAGGGCGCGCGGAAGCCGCGTAGCAGCCAGATAAAACAGCTACAGCAGCGTAGCAATACGTTACGTCGTATCAATACGCTACGTCGTAGCAATACGCTACGTCGTAGCAACAGCATAGACCTATGGCTATGAATACACTGATATGTGCTTTGCTTAGCGCCTATAGTCTAGAGACTTACCATGGGGTTAGGGTTACGCCACATCTATCAGCACGGAACCGCATTTTTCCATGCTCCTATCGTTTTATATCTCTCAGAACCATCATTTGCTAGGGCGAGAAACAGAGCGGGAGTGCTGCGGCAGCATCGACGATGGGATTCCGTTCTGATAGATGTGAAGCAAATCAAAATTGCTAGCGAAGGCGTCAAGCGTGGCTGGATGCGAAAGTTCTGGAACGTTCGTTTCACTTCGATACTCGCTAGGCGCTAAGCAAGCTACCTGTCAGTGCGGACGTAGCCTAACTAAATCTTTTCTACAAAGTCATAGATACGGATTATGGTCTTTAATGATGTGTTTAAACCACTAATAACAGACGGGACCAACGGCTTAACCTGTTTTCCGAGTCACGGAGGAACCTTAGTATGTAAGTAAGGGATGGTCATCCATCCAAGGACCAACCTAGGCAAGCGCGGCTTAACCTGAAGATCAACCTGAGTGGCTGTTATTATTTAGCCACGAGCTCCTCCGTTATAAGCAAATGACATTTTAAAATATTGATCACAACGCCGTCATCTACCAATTCTTTGCATCAAACCAAAAACTATTTCAAATTACTGGGAAACAATATTTATTTTTAGTAGACCACAATTTAACACACGCAAAACATTGTGCTGATGGATGTATGCAACGGCATATTGATAATTTAAAAAAAAAGTTCAAATAAAACATTAAAAAATTAAAAAAAAAACAAATGAAAAGCGTTTATTCGTGGTAACCTCCAATTACAAAAAAAAAATGTTACTTCTGCCAAACTGTAAAGCAGTTTATTGGCAGATGTAGCTCCCATATACATGCAATGTTACCTATATTTTTCCGTAACTACTCGAAGGTACTTTTCATCAACAACAAGAATAAACATTAACTAGAACTAAACACAAATAATTTACTTATTATTTTACTTTTATTATTAGTATATAACACAAAACTATAATAATATAAGAGCACTAGGACATACATAGCCTATCCTGATTCTAATCCTAATCTATAATTCTGTTGTAGACTTCAACACCTAATTACTAATGCACAGATTAATTTCACACGCACCAATTAACTATATCTCACAGCTAAATTAGTCATGTTGTTAACATATTCACATAATTTAATCTATTATTAATTCAAAGTATTAATTTAACTGTAAATAGCAGGCTTGTATTAAATAACGGATTATGTGTGTCCCAACAGGTATTAGCTCTCTGTTATTTCCGCTGAAAACTTTTCATGCATTATTTTCACAGAAATATTTGTCAAAGTCGAAGAATTGAATGTGGACCCCTTCCAAAAGACAAGTTTTCTAACAGATTAAAAAAAACACTGTTTTAAGCTTTCACGGTTTAAAAGTAAACTTATACTGTCACTTACGAGATATCTTCCGTGATTGCCGTTTTGCCGTGACTTAGTATCGAGTTAAAATACTGCACGTAGCAAAAGACAAAGAAAGAGAGTAGACAGATTTGTCTGCTCCTAACAATTTAGTCTCCATCCATCCACATTCTCCGGTCATCCCGCGATCATGGCGCTTGCAACAGCGTCGAAATATCGTGAGCTCAAAATTATGAACAATCACGGAAGATATCTCGTAAGTGACAGTGTAAGTACAGTTTTTAAAAGCTTGTGAGGTAAGTTAAGAGTAATTTAGTTGCGAGAAACAGTCCATGCTACTGCGTGCGATAGCACTCTCACTCTTTCTCCTCTCGCTCTAGCAAATGAGGGTTCTGAGCGACAGAAAAGGATAGGAGCATGGAAAATGCGACTCCGAGCCGATAGATGTGTCACAACCCTAACATGGTACAATTCAGTTACTATCCAATATAGAAAACAATGAATTGTATCCACTTTATGAATTCCAGTAAATGTAGGCAAGTCTTGCATAAATCGAGAATAGTACAGAAGTTTAGTTTGACTCCATACCAGGAGCGAACACAAACACACACGTAGACATACTCCACGAACAGCAAGCGCAAGCGCACTGGCGGCTAGCATTCGGTAGAGATAGATAAATGGCTTTATTATTTAATTATTAATATTCAATTCAATTTATTCAGAAACAATTCACATTGTGTTTGAAATCATAAATCTATAAATAAAAAAAATAGAAAATCATGTTCATTAAAATTATAGAAAATAAAACAAAAAAAGTCGATAACATTACAAATCAAGAAATCAATACAATCATATATAGATTCATCAACAGCTTCTGTGTACATTTCTTAAGTATAGGTTTTTACAGTCTTGGACTTACACAGTCGCCGATTACTGTTCAACCAGCATTCACAAAAATAAGTGATAACATAAGGAAAAAATAATATTCAAGCGAGTGGCTCCAGAAATTAAATACAATAATAAACTCCTTAAGTTTAAGAGTTTATTTATTTATTTAACACTTCAAGCACAAAAGTACAGAGGCGGATTTAATGCCATAGGCATTTTCTACCAGTCAACCTTTGGGTGATGCAGAGACAAGCAGTGGTAGGTGTATATCTGAAAATAATTTTAAATAATACTAAGATTAACTACAAGGATATATAAAATACAATAAACATATATCAAATACTATAAATATATATCAAAATTTAGATTAATGTAAATAGACATTAACAATTCATTTATATTCTTCATACTTGAGTTTACTTCAGCTAACAAACAAAAAAATATAAAAAAAACTATTTTGCTTATCACCAAAGCTACCAACATGTCGGCGGCATGTCTGCGACTTGCTGTAGACTCTGTCACTAAAGCTGTAGTTTAAAAAAGTCGCATATCTCGTGTCACAGACATGCCACCGACAAAGTTTTTCGATGTGCAATGATTTGAAGCCTCCAGCCCGCCGACAACAAAGTCGCCAACATATGTCGACAGGTGGGCTTTGGTGTGTCGTAACAATGACCTAACGATAACACTTTTAAACTCTGCATGACCACATAGTTTAGTTGAGTGGTGTCGACCTTCTGCTTCCTCTTTTCTGTGCGTTTTATAGAATAAGCAGCGTTATATAAAATACTTTACCGTCTACTTTCCTGTGGCTTAAGAGTTAATTGGAGAGCTGAAAGTTATTGTAGTGCTCTTGCAGATAAGCTGGAAATTGCTGCTTCAGTTTAATTTATATTAATGTAAAATTTTTATTTCAGTTGAGGAAGTCTGTAATAACTTTTGCAATAAGGAAGTCTTGATGACCTGGATGAAAGTTTTGTGAATACTTTAGATTATAGGAATGTCAAGATGAAAATGAAAATGTCCATCAAAGGATAAAGCCTTCTTGCATCTCAATTCACAAAGTCCGTTTAGCTCTTAATGTATTTAACATCTTCTGTTTGTGTCAAATGTTTGAAGATGAAAGAGACAAAATTATATTTCAATAATGTTGTTATTTTATTGTTGTATGTAACATTGTATTGTTAAATGCCACGTTGTGACGACTGCTGAGTATGAGGTCCTGGGTTCGATTCCCGAGTCGGGTAAAGTGTTATTGGGGTTTTCCCAACAGGAATTTCTCAGCAGCAGAAACTATGTCTCAATTTGTCCTAGGTTGATGGCAATAGGCTTGCCTAAGGACCTTACATGGGACTTAAAACATAACTGGTGAAATGTGGGTGTAGGTACAACTCTGCCTAAGCCTACGGGAGTACAGGCGTGATGTTATGTTATTGATAAATTAATTTAGTAAATTATAGTGCAAGCTATGTATATTACTTAGTTTTCTAAAAAAAAAACAGAAGCCCATTTATTATAATTACTGCGTTTTACTTCACACTAAGCACATTAAAATAGCTCTTCCAGATTTTTTTTGGAATCGAGACCCCTATTTCGGCACGTTTTCGTGAAACTACATCAAAGGTAAAAGCAATAAGGTCGTTAGTTAATTATCCTCGGAATAATTCACAAAAGATAATTTGCTAGGGGTGCGATGGTCGCTCAAGTTGATTCTAATTTTGATCGTCGCGTCGGTTGTTTGGGCGGCGTAAAATGTTTCTGGTTGCTATTTTTAGATGAAAGAGATGTAAATTGTATAAATATAGAACAGACTTATAAAGGTAGTATATTAGTTTATTGTCAGCAGTGTACAGTCACGAGCACCAATACGCAAACACTTAACAACTTTTAAAAGAGTTTTTCTCCTACTGTTCTAATTAAAATTTCATGTTGTTACGAACATAGTATTCTGGAACTTATATTCCTGTGAAAAAGATCCTAACTCCAAGTTACAATTGTTATTTCTCGAAATGCAATCGCAAACATTTAAACTCACATACGCAAACAGCCAGACCCGGAACAACTACCTGTAGGCAATACTAATATTTGTTCCGTGCTGGAATCGACCCCACGACACACAGCTGTTACACTTTAAGAGTAGCTGTATTGACTCTCAATTCAAATTACCGCCTTAGCGGCAAAAGAGTGGGAGTAATAGCGGGGAGCAATAGAATAGTAAGACGACATTCGTTGGACAGCAGTCCAGCCGTAAGGTTGTCTCAGCACCCTATAAACTAGTGAGTGTTCGATGAGTGTTGAAATATTTTAATGTGTGTGATTTAATGTGAAAAATAAAAACTAAATTGTGAAAACGATAACTGACGTTGTTATTTGAAGTGGCCTTCCTGAGTGTCCTTTACATCTCAGAAGTGGGATTAATTGGGCAATTACACCTGTAATCGCCCTCCCTGCGCCAAAAGTAACCTTATAAAACATAAATATGCCAAGAAGTAAAGCAACCCGAAGTGGCACACCGGAGTTACCGAGAGCTTCAAAAAGGGTTCGCCATGAAGAAAGTCGACGCCCGCCGAGCAGCTCTAGTAGCAGCAATGACGAACTAGCATCCCGTCGCCGCCGAGAAAGACGCCGGCGACAAGAAAAGCGGCGGGAACCTAGCAGTAGCTCTTCTACTGGAAGTGAACGTAGGCCAAAACGTTCTCGCAGGTACGATAGCCAAAATATGTTGTTGAAACAATTTGTGGATATTATGAAAGATATGAAGAATGTTGGTGAACGTGATAAGTTTCCTGTTCTCCATAATGTTATACCCGAATACGACCCAATGTCCAAAGAACAGACGATGGATGCATGGATTAACAAGGTTGAAGAATGCGCTCACATTTATGGATGGAATGATAGGCAGTTGATCCACTATGCCTTACCTAAGTTGAGTGGTGTAGCCAAGTCTTGGTATCAGGGATTACCTACAGTACTGTTTTTCTGGGCGGAATGGAAACATAAACTTAAAGAATCTTTTCCAACCCGAGAAAATTATGCGGATCTACTAAATGAAATGTTAGGTTTGAGAGTTCGATACGGGGAATCGTTAGAATTGTATTATTACTCCAAAATGAACCTGTTGAACCGGTGTAATATTACTGAAAAGCGCGCCGTTGATTGTTTCATTGCTGGTATTGACGATCGTGGAGTAAGGTTAGGTGCTCAAGCGGTCGAGTTTGCGGAACCTGAACAAGTTTTAAAGTTTTTTAAGACCGTAAAAATCGGTCAAGATAAAGGTCTTCCGGAAAATTCAAAGAATAAGGATAAGGACAAACGTACAGTTACTCAAAGTACACAAAAGGTATTACCGAACCTTAATAGTTCACAGTCGAGTTCTAGGTATAATCGCGTTGTATGCTACAACTGCAAGGAAACAGGGCACCCATTCTATAAATGCACTAAACCTAAAATACAATGTACCAAATGTAATTGGCTAGGGCACTTAGAGAAAAATTGTCCAAATAGAAGGGATAAAAGTGACGCTTCTGAGGCTTCGACAAAAACTGTGTTGCAAATAAATAATAGTTCTCAAAAATCTAATTATAAATATAAAATGCCGATAAAGTTAAACGGTTGTATTATAGAATGTTATGTTGACCTCGGAAGTGATGGCACTCTAATCCGACATAGTGACGCTTGTAAACTAGGAATAAAATGGCATACTGTACAAACACCATTGCTTAAGGGTCTAGGTAACGTACCATATCAACCATTAGGTTTAGCTTATGTAACTATTGAAATTCAGGGAATTGTGCAAAACGATGTGGAAATACTAGTAGTCGCTGATGAACTTATAAATGTCCCTGTATTACTGGGCCACACATACACGGAAAGACCATCTATAAGAATTACTAAGACTGCCACTGATGTAATATTTCAAAAAGTTGAAACTCCACTCAGTGATAGCGCCAAGTTTCCTCTAGTTAGTGTCTCTGATACAAATATCGCGCCGGGTGATCTTAGAGTAATCCCTGTTAAGAATCCGTATGATTATACCGGTCAAGTTTATATTCACGGTTCGTTTAGAGGATGTCCCGGTTCAGAACATTATTTATTGCCCGGCGAATATCAATTGAAACTAGGTCTTGGGAATATCCTTGTACAAAATATTACTAATAAAAATATAGTTATTCGAAAGGACGAGTTAGTAACACGCGGTCATAATGTAGACAGATGCCTGCAGATTAATACCATTCAAGAATTTCATGAAGACAACTTGGATGAATCACCATTTAAGTGTGGGGATTGTATTACTTCTGAACAAAAAGAAATTCTAAAACAATTACTAGACAAATTTAAAGACTGCTTTTCTTCCAATTTAAAGGACTTAGGGTTTACTACAACGACTGAAATGGTGATTAATCTCAAGGATTCTGAACCAGTTGTCTATCGTCCATATAGACTGTCACAAACAGAACGCGTACACGTACGTACAATGGTTCAAGAGATGTTAGACGCAAATATTATTAGAGAGTCCAATTCCCCATACGCAAGCCCTATCGTACTGGTTAATAAGAAGTCGGGTGAGAAGCGGTTATGCGTGGACTATCGCGCTCTTAATAGAAAAACCACTCGAGAGCACTATCCACTACCTAGGATAGAGGACCAACTAGATATGTTAGCTGGCAGTAATTTATTTATTACATTAGACATGTATTCAGGGTACTATCAGATCCCTATTGCCAAAAACTCCCGCGATAAAACAGCTTTTGTAACGCCTGATGGGCAATATGAGTATAATAGGATGCCTTTTGGCTTAGTAAATGCGCCTTCCATTTTCCAACGCACTGTTAATAAAATATTACAAAAATCACGTGCAAAGTACGCACTTATATTTATGGATGATGTATTAATCCCAGCAAGTTCATTTGAAGAAGGTATTACGAGGTTAGAAGAAGTATTAAAATTACTAAGAGAGGGTGGTTTAACGTTAAAAATGAGCAAGTGTAACTTTTTCTTTAATATGATAGATTATTTGGGGTTTGAAGTTAGCGAAATTGGCATTAGACCAGGCTCGTCTAAGATAGAAGCCGTATCAAAATTCCCCGTACCCAAAAATATACACGAAGTGAGGAGATTTCTTGGGTTAGCAAGCTTTTTTAGGAGGTTTGTCCGTGGGTTTGCTACCATAGCACGTCCCTTGACGGGCCTCTTGAGAAAGGATCAGGTGTGGAAATGGAGCAAGGAAGAGTCTGACGCGTTTGAACAATTAAAGAAATGTTTAATAGAACGCCCTGTATTGGCATTATATAGACCGGATGCAGAGACACAGCTTCATACCGATGCTAGTAAATCGGGTGTCGCTGGTATCCTGATGCAAATGGGTGAGGCTGGTTCTCTGCAGCCGGTGGCTTATTATAGTAGACAAACGACCGTTGACGAACAAAAATTACACTCTTTTGAGCTCGAAACCCTTGCTGTTATTTCTTCACTGAGTAAGTTCCGGGTATATTTATTAGGCATACAATTCAAAATCGTCACTGATTGTAACACCCTGCGCACAACATTGACCAAGCGCGATTTGATACCGCGTATTGCTCGATGGTGGGTACAGTTTCAGGAGTTTGACTGTGAAATTGAGTTTAGGTCAGGTGATAAAATGGCACATGTCGATGCCCTAAGTAGGGCCCCCATCGAGAGCGATCGTGGTTATAACGATAATAATATCCTAGATGTCCTTGCTATTAATTCAGAAGACTGGATAACTACTGTCCAACAGGCCGATGATGAGATTAAACGTATTTCTGTTATTTTGAACGATCCCAAAACTAAAGAGATGGCAGACATACATAGTAATTATAAAAATAAAAATGGACGAATATATCGAATAATCGACAAGGACAATTTACGTTGGGTTGTACCCAAGGGTGCTCGGTGGCAGATTTTAAGAAATAACCACGACGACGTCGGGCATTTTGCATTCGAAAAAACACTAGAACGTATATCATCGTTATATTGGTTCCCGAAGATGCGACGGTATGTGAAGAAATATGTTTCGGCGTGTATGGAATGTGCTCATCATAAACTACCTAGTGGAGCAAAGGCTGGCGAGTTACACCCAATCCCTAAAATCAGCAAACCATTCCACACAATACATGCTGATCATTTAGGGCCGTTTATTAGGACAAAGCGTGGGAATACATATATATTAGTAATCATCGATGCATTTACGAAGTACATAAATTTAACGGCGGTTCGTAACACAAAATCTACCACCAGCGTAAGAGTATTTCGTGAGCATATTAGTTACTTTGGTACACCTTGTAGACTCATTACGGACCAGGGAAGTAGCTTTACAAGTAAAACTTTCAAGGATTTCATAAAGGCTAGTGGTATTAAACATATTTATAACGCCGTCGCTACACCGCGTGCAAACGGACAGGTAGAGCGTTACAACCGAACTATATTAGCAGCGTTAGGAGCCATGAACCACGATAAACCTAACGGCTGTTGGGATGAGCACTTGGCAAACATACAGTTAGGAATTAATACAACTCCACATGCCACTACCAAAAAAACTCCCTCTGAACTGTTATTTGGTATAAATGTCTTAAACCCATCTCAAGGTAAATTAAATGAAATCGTCTCTGATATTCTGCCCCCAACTTCGGAAAATAATTTATTAAAAATTAGGTCGGAGGTTGAACAATTGATAAAGAAGCAACAAAATAAAGACAAAGAAAGATTTGACAAAAAGAGGAAAAAGGGTGTTTCTTTTACTACCGGAGATCTTGTAAAGGTGATAAGAGCGATTACGGGTATCGAGGGTCAATCCAAGAAATTGGAGGCTAAAAGTAGGGGACCTTACAGAATAAAAAAGGTCCTTCCTAATGATAGGTTCGTTATCGAAGATACCCCACTTACGAAAAGAGGTAGACGTTATGAAGCAATAGTATCCCTAGACAAGATATCCCCATGGCTTAGTTTTAGTGACCCTGCTTCTGATTCTAATGAACCAACAAGTGATGATGAAAGTAATGAGAGGGATGCATGTAACGTGACAGGTGAACTTGGGGAGAAAGATAAATTTAGTGAGAAAGGTGAAAGTAGTGAGAAAGATGAAAGTAGTGAGAAAGATGAAAGTAGTGAGAAAAATGAAAGTAGTGAGAAAGATGAAAGTAGGGAGAAAGATGAAAGTAGAGAGAAAGATGAAAGTAGGGAGAAAGATGAAAGTAGGGAGAAAGATGAAAGTAGGGAGAAAGATGAAAGTAGGGAGAAAGATGAAAGTAGGGAGAAAGATGAAAGTAGGGAGAAAGATGAAAGTAGGGAGAAAGATGAAAGTAGAGAGAAAGATGAAAGTAGGGAGAAAGATGAAAGTAGGGAGAAAGATGAAAGTAGGGAGAAAGATGAAAGTAGGGAGAAAGATGAAAGTAGGGAGAAAGATGAAAGTAGGGAGAAAGATGAAAGTAGGGAGAAAGATGAAAGTAGGGAGAAAGATGAAAGTAGGGAGAAAGATGAATAAAGCATAAAAAGAATATATATTTAAAATATATATATATATATATATATAGCATCATAACGTATACATTGGCCGGTTACCTTGACCAATGTATACGGATCTTTTGGAGACACAATGAACCATGACCCAGTCATTGTGAATCCCTATATATATCATATATATATATATATATATATATATTTAAATATATATTTAAAGGGATTCACAATGACTGGGTCATGGTTCATTGTGTCTCCAAAAGATCCGTATACATTGGTCAAGGTAACCGGCCAATGTATACGTTATGATGCTAAAGTCCCCAGTCAAGGTCATGGACTGGTTGTAGGTAAAAGACTAATCAACGTGAAGGCGTTGGTCATTGTCATGGACCATACGTAAAGTCGAGTAAAAGTACAAAATTTTGATGATGATTCTAAAAGACATTATACATTGGTCAAGGTAACCGACCAATGTATATGTTATGATTCTTAAAAGACCCCAGTCAAGGTCATGGACTGGTGGTAGGTAAAAGACTAATCAACGTGAAGGCGTTGGTCATTGTCATGGACCATACGTAAAGTCGAGTAAAAGTACAAAATTTTGATGATGATTCTAAAAGACATTATACATTGGTCAAGGTAACCGACCAATGTATATGTTATGATTCTTAAAAGACCCCAGTCAAGGTCATGGACTGGTGGTAGGTAAAGACTCGAGTCAACGGGAAGGCGTTGGTCTGTGTCATGAACTATACAATGTATGATAATTAAAGTTGGTATGATTAAGAAATGTTTTCAAGCTTATCGCAAATTGTCCTAATTCTAGTTCTAAGTTATAAATGTTGAAAATATTTTATGATTGTTGTTCAAACGAAGAATAATGATATGATTGTTATTTTAGCCGAATAGATTTTTATGTTTGTTATGCTAATAATGAAAAATGTTTTATATATGATTGTTATGTTATAAATCAAATAAAGAAAATTGTTTATTGGTTGTACACTCAAAATTAAAGCATCCAACGACGGGACTCGTTGTGGAACGGATGGCCGAGCTGTTACACTTTAAGAGTAGCTGTATTGACTCTCAATTCAAATTACCGCCTTAGCGGCAAAAGAGTGGGAGTAATAGCGGGGAGCAATAGAATAGTAAGACGACATTCGTTGGACAGCAGTCCAGCCGTAAGGTTGTCTCAGCACCCTATAAACTAGTGAGTGTTCGATGAGTGTTGAAATATTTTAATGTGTGTGATTTAATGTGAAAAATAAAAACTAAATTGTGAAAACGATAACTGACGTTATTTGAAGTGGCCTTCCTGAGTGTCCTTTACACAGCGCAGTAGCCAATGGCTGAGCCACTGCGTCAACACAATATTAAAAAAAAAATCAACAAATGATGTCAATTTTGGCTCTTGTGATACAGGGAATCCTAGTACAAGAGCCAGAGCTACACTGATGTTACTAACAATCACCTGTTAATAAAGATTTTTTTTTTTTTTTTTTTAATTTTTTTTATTATTTTGTTTTGTTTTTCGTTTTGTTTTTTTGTTATTAATGAATACATTTTAAATTTGATTGTTTAATATTAGGAGTAAAATCTAAATTTAATTAATTTAAGTTGGTTATGTAAATGTATGTGTAATTTTATTTTTTTTGATTATTTTAATGTTCGTGTTTTATTAATGTGATTTTAATTTTTATAATTTTTATATGGAGAATGTCTGAAATAAATGATTAATAATACTTGTGTTGAGGGTAGTTGTAAAAACGCGTTGAAAGCGATCTTCACCTGTTTTAAACCTGATATGTGTGCACGACTGATTATCTTATTGAGGTAGCTGTTAATATGTTATAAGAGCAAATTGATGGGGGTAGGCAAAAACACAGAACTCCACCTGCTACAATCCTTAAATACTCCTTTTGCCTCGTCCACGTTCATACACCTGGTCATACACGCACGCCGGTTACGAGACTACTACGCACCTGACCTTCCTGATTAACTTCAGTAATAAGGTCAGTGTCTGTCGTATACAGAAAACAGCGTTCGCTTTTCTTTTAACCGAAGGTCCATGGTCACATCTTAAGTTGCCCATACCTAGGAAAGAGGGAATGAGTACACAATAACAAATCTATTGATCAATGTAAAATTGAGTACCAATTCCGTGATGTGTTTAAAAAGGAGATCGCCAGAAATCCATACATCGTTGGGCCAAATGTGAACAGTAATCATTTATGTATTATTTAATAGATAAAACACATACATATTCATATCAGAAAGATTTTTTTCAAAACTCTATGGGAATTGGGAAGTAAGGTAAGGAAAATAAGTTTTTGGGTCACTAGGTTAGGTTATCCGGCAGATGGTAAGAATTGTACCTATATTATACCAAAATGTATTGTAAATACCATACTCAATAGACACATTGATTTAATTGTTTGAAAACATATTTGTATGTTACTATTAGCATATTGGGACTTGACGGGAGTGACGTGACATTGACATTTTGACAAACATCGATATTTTTTCGTTTTGAAACAGTCGCCCGAAACACGATTTTGAACGATGTTATTGTTAAATAAATAAATAACTATTACTAAAACAACAATAATTTCATCAAATGTCCTTTTTTCTTTTATAAATGGTTATAATGTTCATGACGAATGCTAAAACAAAATAGATATCGTTTTTTTAATAACTTCTTTAGAACTAGTTTTAGAACGAACTTCAAACGACCTGACAGCTTGTTTACGGAGCTAGTTTTAGAACTATATTCAATTAAAAACCATATTTAAAATTATAATTTTTAGCTCATTCCGGTAGAAAGTTATTATTGTTACATGTTATTTTTAATCAGTAAAAAATCTAGTCTTTTTTATATACATATCGTTTCTGTACATACTTTAGCCCAATACTGGCTATCTCCTTTGCTATTTTAGTTCAAAACACAAAAAGAGAAAGAAGTAAATGATAGCGTGACGGTTGACGGTGGAGAATGGAAGAAAAAAAACGTGTTGAGCCGACCCCAAGTAACATGTGACGAGGGCAGAAAGATGAGTACAAAAACAAAGTAAAATAAATCAGATTATTTCTGATGATATAATCTACTTATTCCAACAGAAAATTACAAAACCAACGTATACAAAAAAAGATGAAAATACTTCATGTCAGTTGGACGTCCATACCGATTTCGCTACAGAGTTATTTGACGCCACGAAATTGGAATTTAATTGGTTTACCACGTATTTCGGTGAGAACCACTTTGTATTGTAATTATGTTACCACCTCAATTCGAATGAGAAAATCTTATTTGATTGATTGAATCGAAAACAGGTTTTTCAGTGGGGAACCAGCATGCCTGTGAGATATTTCTTGACGGCATGTAAAGCCAAGTCAGAGGCCCATGGGCATCATAAAGACTCTGACACCAGGTTCGGCACTAACCACACGATAAAAAAAGAAAAGTGGCTAATAAATACCAAAAGGCCCACTTTTGCAACAATTCATAAACAATAAAAGCGTTTAGCGCCAAAATTTTAAAACGTCCTTCGCAGGCAATTCTCACACGACACCACTCATCCACGCGGTCGGGTGGAGGCGGTGAAGCAAATGTATTGGCAAAGCGCAGTCGGGCGGTGTACGTGTGTCAGGCATCAACGAATTTCATACGCGCCAATGCGACGTGACATCCGCTTCACCGCCAGACCGCGCGGACTAGCGGTGTCGTATGAATATCGTCTTAGGCCCGGACTCCACCCAAGCGGTGACAAACGGAGCGGTGCGGATACGTGCAAGATTCAACCAATCGCAGGAGACACGATGCGGATGTCAATACCAGGTCGGATGACCAATATGATTGGTGGTTTCCAGTCAATCTCTTCTCCGCTCCGCTCTTCTCCGCTTGTCTCCGCTTTAAAACGCTTTAGTGAAATAAAATGTTTGGGTAATTGGATTTTAGTTTTCCAATTGCGGTCAATTTGTTTACCCGTTTTGTTTTGGTTAGGTACTTTCAATTCTTAATGAATAGGTTAAAGTTCTCTCAAAACAGTTAGGTATTGCTTCGTTTTCAATCTCTCGTAGTTGATATAATATCATCAGAAAGTTTAGCTGAAACCCTGATTTCATACATAACTTTGTATTCTCAAAATTAATTAAGTGTCATTCTAACGAAAGGTAACCACCTTAATATAAAGAGGAAGAGCTAGCATTGACCACCACAATCATCATGTGCCTCGACTTTTCCCAAACCTATTGAGGTCGGCTTCCAGTCTTACCGGATGCAGCTGAATACTAGTATTTTACATGGAGCAACTGCCTATATAACCTCCACAACCCATATAGTACAGGATAATACAGTGCCCCTTAGTAAGACTGACTACCTGTAACGAATGTCTAAGATCTACAAAATAATGACGGGCGGGACCAACGACTTAACGTGCTTTGCGGAGCACGGAGGAAACTCGGTATGTAATGATGGTCTCCCATCCACCGACCGACCTTGGAAGATCGACCCGTGCGGCTGTTATTATTTAGCCACGAGTTCCGCCATCACCACAATGCGTTACTAAATTCGGACCATTAAATCCTACCTCCCGATTTTCCTTCCTCGTATTTACTATTTATTGTACCTATCTACCACCAAAAACTCCCAATATCCATACTAAAATTAATGTTAAAGTAATTCTGTGTGTCTAACAGACAGAGAGAACGAATTTCGATGTAAGGCACACTCAGAGAGATACAGGTAGACCATCATTAGGGATAGAAGTCTGGATAGTACTACATTGGGCCCTATCAGACTAACACCATGCAGAGATAGTGGCCTTTTGGTCTCGTACATGACCAATCTAATGTATGTATTATTTTAAATTTTAATGTGTTTACTTTTTTATTTAATTTTGTTTTATTGTTAACTAGCGACCCGCCCTTGCTTTGCACAGCGCCACCTATCGGGTCCAAAACTAAATCTAAGCATCTAGCAGTAGAGCGATGAAAACTACGTTCAAATCCATGCAGTAGTTTTTGCGTGATGCGCGTACAAACATACAGACAGAAAGACAGAGAGACAGACAGACAAAAATTCTAAAAGCTGTTGTTTTGGCTCCTTTTGCTCTAATAAAGAAGGGGGGTCTTAATTTATATATTTTTCAATATTTTCAATGTACAGACATCGGCTTGTTACAATTTTATTATATGTATCTACAGATTTTAAAATTTGTTTTGACCTGTGCGAAACAAATAAATACTTTTTCTTTCTTTCTTCTTTCCGTGTGTTAATTTCCGACCACCTCACAGGCGAACACGTGGACAATAGGTTGAGCCATAATAAGGAAACTTCACCAAAACGAGCGCTATCACGAATCAACCGGCCGATTGCTCTCCTTCGCTCCACTGATCTAAGCCATCACGTGTCGAAGATAAAATGTTCCAATTGATCTCAGGCGCGGTTCGGAAACGCCAATTTCCTATCACTCTGCTAAATGGATGTCCGATCCGTATTTGTGTTTACATTGTTATAGGCCAACCACTGTAAGTAAGACCTTCCTGAAGAAGTATTTCAGAGGCCCTAGCATGAACGCGAGCAACGTATATGCAAAATTTCAGGATGATTGGTTCAGTGGTTTAGGCGTGAAAAGGTAACAAACAAACTTACTTTCGCATTTTTATTATAAGTTACGATTAGGATATATAACATAATTATATATTATGGTAAGATTGTATGGTCCTCATTATGCCATCTATATTATGACGTCCCTACTCAATGAGTAAATGTAATGAACCGAATCGAAAATACAACTATCCTCACCCTAGATATAAATAAAGTCTTTTTTACATAATTTCATTTTCAAAGCACAAATCACATTACGTAGATGTTGATGATGATTTATTTTGATTAAACTAAATTATTGGTGAAAATATACCTCGACTTAGTAGCTAGTATTCTCAGATGCTAGAAACTCATCGTGGTCGCCACTTATAGGCGATAGTTAGGTACCTTTCTTTAGTACTGTAAAGTACGCGTGCTCAGCAAGAGCCTAAATGGTCTTGAGTTCTATCCCCGGCAGATCCCTAGAGGCAAAGTATAACATGAGCAATACTCTGTAGCTGCTTGCAATGCCGCTTTGTGCAAGCCCGACGCTAGCTAAACATAAATGGAACTTGAACTTAATGAGTGATATGTGGGTGTACTTTACACCTGTGCCTGCCCTTTTGGGTAACGTAGGCGTGAGGTTATGTTAAAAAGTTTACCTACGTGTAGTGTCTAGAGAAATTTCTGAGAAGCAAGAGTGATATTTAAAAAAATGATAAGATAAAACAAACTTGAACCCTAAGCTCTTAAAAATAATGATTAAAATTCTAACCAATAAAACATTGCCAAAAATGACACGCAATTACGAATCTACGTGAAAAGCGTCACATTGGTGTAATACCATAATTTATTTTACGGTTCGAACCTGCACACCTGAGCCATTATATTGATTACACACATCCAATATGCCTAATCCTCACTGCTTGGCCACAAGATACACGCTCAAGCGACACATGACGTATTGCTATAGTCACCATCTGTCTAGCCTTTTCCCAACTATGTTGGGGCCGGCTTCTAATCTCACCGGACTCAGCTGAATACCCAGTATTTTTACATGGAGCGACTGCCTATCTGACCTCCACAAGTCAGTTAGTACTGGGTAATACGATACCCGTTTGTAAGACTGGTTGTCAGACTTTCGGGCCACTTTACTACCTGTAACAACTGTCAAAGATCTGTAAATGACAGACGGAACCAACGGCTTCTTTGTGTTGCAGTTATTGCTGCGAATAAAAAATAATGATTACAGCATGCTGCGAGTCACCGCGACTTGTGGAGTGACGGTACTGACGCGAAGGAGACAAAAGACGCGCGCGCGTTTCGATTGATGCAAGTTGTATCGCCTGAGGTCGCGACCGGGCGTTGCACCGCACCCGACATTAGATAGATCTGCCTTTTTAGGTATTTTCTCGATTCGGGTTTGACAACGTTGATCCTTAACTAGGAAGCTGGTGCAGGTGGGATATTAATAATTTGGACCCAAAATACCTCTGAAGGAAATTGATTTCCTATTTCATTGTATGATATAATACAAGTATTTTGGTTACGTTTTAAATTATTGCACCTTATAAAAGTTTCTTGTGACATCATAAGAACGTTTTTGTTGTTTTCCTCGGGAACAGTACTGTTATTCGGGACAAAGGGTCCTATGTCGGTTTCTGTACACCTGACAACGTATTTGCAAAATTTCAGGAAGATAAAAAAATAAAAATATGATGATTTTTCTCGGATCAATGGTCTAGGCGTGAAAAGGTAACATTAGGTTAGTTACGATTAGGATATATAATATTTATATTATATTAAGATAGTAAGATTGTACGGTCCTTATTATGTCATCTACATACAAATATGTCGTCGCAACTCAATGAGTCAGCAATGACAAGCCACTCAGCAACCGCTGCACAATTCGATTAGCAACAGGACCGTCTTCTTCCCTCAATCATGTGGGACGTGACGTGACCTTTATCAGTATGGGTGACATGGACCCTCTATTAAGTACAGTGTGCGAAATGAACTTTAAATGTCATGCAGATTCCATCTATCAGTAGCTGTACTAACGGAAGTAAGAGCACGTGTTGTTCCCGTCATTATGATTTTTTTTTAAACTGAGCCATGCCTAGAACCCTTCTAGTTACTGTGACATTGAAGGCAAAAATTCCAATATTTCCACATGTTAAAAAAAAAAAAACAAGTTTTGAATGCTATAACTTTACTTCAAATACCTCCTTGAACCTTATACAGTCACGAATATGTATACTCTTTCCTTAACAATTTTCACGAGAAATAATGATTGTAACTCTGAGAGAGGATATATGTTCGTAACAACATGAAAATAATTTTATTCAGACCAGTAGGAGAAAAACACATTTAAAAGTTGTTTATTGTTTACATATTATTGGTGTACGCGACTGTACTACTCAATGCATCCATCAGCACAAAGTTTTAAGTGCGTTACATTGAGCGCTACAGTAAACCGTGAATATTCACACCGAAAAAAGTCATTTCACATCAATAACTTTTGTGCAGTGTTACTCAATTTGATGTACAGAACGCTTCGATGACAGCATTGTGATAGGGGTTTTTACACCCAGTATAATAATAATAATAATTTCTGTTTGTTTTCCTCTTATACAAAAGCTGTGCTTAGTAATAACAGTCACAGGTACCCCAGAACAATCCCCGCGCTCAGCTCTAAAATCAATGCAGATTTATTGAAATCTCTCGGACTTCGTTCGAAACCCAACCTACAACCTGTCCTATTTTCTATCTATGTTCTTGATATTACTTATTTTATTTTTGACATTTTAACTATATTATTGATTGTAACTTTTATTGATTATTATTATTGTATTAATCCTGTATTCGACACAAATGTATTTTTGTTCAGAATAAAATGACTAAATGACTATTCTTTTACTTGAAAATCAATTTTGAATTTCGAACGTGGTCGGTTCAATCAAATTGAAGAAAGGTACAGAAATGAAAGCTTATAGTATGACCACTTTAAGTGAGCAGTTCAAAATGGCGTTGCTTGTCAAGAAAATTTACATCGATATGTCAAACTTGGTACATTTGTTTGTTCTGTATTTTCCCGCCTGCATAGATAAGTTGGTTGAAGTGTACTTATGGTTGAGATTGAATGGTTTGCCCTTATTGTTTACTGTTTTTGCGAGGCGGTTTGTTTGGTTCATGCAAATTGAACCTTCCAACGAAAAGGTCATAGGAGGCGTGCGTCCCAGCAGTAGGGAATGTTATAGGCTGCTTATGCTAATGTTTATCCAAATTAAAAAGAGAATGTGAACTGAAAATACAAATAAGCACTTTAATATTATTACGATCCCAACCTTCCTATCTAAAATTATTGCGGCTATTAAGTTAATTTTAACTTGTTAAATATTTTTTGTTAGTTCAAAACTTAGTGTTTACGGTAAATAAGCATAGTTTATGTTTTACGAGAAAATCGTTTAATTTTAGATACATAAGTGGTGTATATTTATCGCCTCGTTGGTCGAGTTGTCGCCGACTGCGATTCCCAGGTTGGGCAAAGTGTTATTGCGTTTTTCATCAGGAATTTCTGAGTAGCAGCCTCGGAGTAAGGATTTGTGCCCGATTGATGGCAATAGGCTCACCCCTATTACATGGGACTTAAAACATAACTTGCGAAATGTGGGTGTACTATTAGGTACACCTTTGCTGAACCCTTCGAGTACTACAGGCGTGATGTTATGATTTGTCAAGTAGTGTGATAAAGAACTTCATCATCATCATCATCATTTCAGCCTAAAGACGTCCACTGCTGGACATAAGTCTTCCTCAAGTGTCGCCACATTGTCCGGTCCCATGCGTCTCGCATCCAGCGTATCCTCCCACCAGGTGGACCAATGACCTGGTGAAGGTTACGGGAAATAAAAAACCTTGGATTTACTTAATGAAAAGTGGTGTTTGTGATCCACTCTGCAATTCTGACCACTATATTCCTCACTTAATTTTTAACCTTTTGACCGCTGTAGTCACATATACGTGACAAGCAAGCGCGTGCCCTGTACGCCAAACGACACAAATATGTGACAAAATGGAAGGTGAAATTGTGGCTTGGCGTGGAGGGCACGCGGTTACGTTTATGCTCTGGCGTTGAAAAGGTTAAAGAGATTTATTTTTAACAAGGTAATTCATTTACCAATGACATGCTTTTTTGATAGCTAACTAGTTTTTAGATGACGGTGTGAATTCAATCGCTATATGAAGGAGTGCCTGGACCACAGTAGCAAACATCTGTGAAATGTGGCAAGAATGGAGTCCAGCACTCTACAGTTAACTTTTGAACAAGAGAAAACGCACCAGTGTTTGCGCAAACACTTGTGCATTATTATACAAAGTGTAAACGGACCCTTCACGAAGCCGTCAACCAAGCATTCTGTACATCAAATTAAGTAACTGACTTTGCAAAAATTATTGCTGCTAAACCAATTTTTTTGGGGGTGAAAAATCACGTTTTACCGTAGGACTCAATGTAAGCCAAACAAAACATTGTGCTGGTAGATGCATGGACTAGCACGAGGGTCCTGGAGATAATTAAATTAAAGTTATAGCATTAAAACTAGTAATGTATTTCGTAAAATGATTGCAATGATGGAGAGAACAAGTTTCTTTCGGCTTCGTTAAGGGTGTTTTTACCCCCACTATTATCCTTTTAACAGAACTGGGCTGGGAAGGTTAGATATGCAGTCAATCCATTCACAATATGGTATTCAGCTGCATCTGGTTAGACTGGAAACCCCATCCCGTCATCATCTGCTTAGCCTTTTCCCAACTATGTTGGGGTTGGCTTCCAGTCTAATCGGATGCAGCTGAATACCAGTATTTTACATGGACCTACTGCCTATCTGAGCTCCACAACCCAGTTAGTACTGGGTAATACGATACCGTTTGGTAAGACTGGTTGTCAGACTTTTTGGACCACTGACTACCTAACGACTGTCAAAGATCTGCAAATGACACCCGGGATCAACGGCTTAACGTGCTTTCCGAGGCACAGAGGAAACTCGGTATGTAATGGGTGATAACTTATCCACAGACCAACCTAGGCAAGCACGGCTTAACCTAAAGATCGACTCGAGCGGCTGTTATTATTGAGCCACGAGCTCCTCGAAGCCCCATTCCATCGTAGTTAGAATTTTTGAAAAAGGCTAGGTTGATTACAAAATTGAAAATTGAGGTATAGACCAATTCATTTTCAATTTCACAATTCGTTTGTTTGTAAAGATAAACGATTCAATTCCCAAATTTTGCTACAAAATATGCAAAATGGTTCGACTATGATTAACGTTTATTTATGCTAATTATTTCATTTGATCAGTAAATTGTGTAATGGTCTGTTATCAAACAATTAGGTATCTGACACGAATTGTTTTGTGTATAATAACAAAGAGCATTTTCAATTATAAAAGTAATAAGGTAATTATACTGTGGTAAAAGTTTTTAAGCTGTCATGGTCACTACGAGTAAAATTAACACTAGAAACAGAATATTTACCATGTTTACTGTTTAATATTTACCATGGTTACTGAAACAAATAGTCAACATGGTAAATATCCCGTTTCTAGTGTTAAAGTTAAACTGTGTTATTGTTTAATGTTTTTTCTAACCTTTGATCGCATCTTGATTTTGAAACACATTGATTACAGGAAAAAGAATGATTTACTTTTACAATAAGCCTGCTCTAGTAATCGCAATCGCGAATGCTGAGCATGAGGTCCTAGGTTCGATTCCCGGGTCGGGCAATTTGTTTTTTTTTTGTTTTTCCATCAGGAATTTCTCCGTAGCAGCCACGGAGTCTAAATTTGTGCCCGGTTGGTGGCAATAGGCTCGCCCCCTATTACATCGGACTTAAACATAACTGGCGAAATGTGGGTGTATTTATTCTGTATTCTCGTCTATTAGGTACACTTCTGCCTACCTTTCGGGATTACAGGCGTGCGTGATGTTATGTGTTATGTTAAGGAAAATACGAAGAAACAACATGATCCGCCTATTACGCTATATCAGATTCTGTATAATGTATTTATTTAATGTATTTATAATGTACTCTGTACTTATCAAATTCTTTGCTTGTTTTGGCAAAATGATACATTATTTTCGATTGATAACCATGAAAATTCATTTACTAAACCAATTTAAACCCGTCGTACCACCGATCCAATACGCCATCGGTTCCCAACACTAAACTTTGGTCGGTCGTAACCCGAATCCAATTTTCTTAGCCGTTCACTCCGGTCTTACTATTGAAACTCGACTGGAAAATGCAGGATAGTTGGTAATTCATGCAGTACTCGTTGGGGAAGTACGAATAATTAGCTGACATTTCTTACGCAAACTGTGGTGCTTATTAAGTAAGCACGTTCGAGTTGAATAGTAAAAGCATTAAGCTGCAAGATTCTCTAAGTAGCAATGATTGTTACTTATTTGTCTTTGTGAACACATGCAGAATGTAGATGTGCATAGGCATGCAGAAATTAGGACGAAAGTAGGTAGGGCAGAGTCGTTAATGGATTTCCACCTCACCAGGTTTTCCTTGCTGTTGCCAACCTGGGTCCGGAGTCTATTTAAAGACTTCCAGGTCAGCCATGGCAACTCATGTTCAGGTGCGAGATTTTCAGCAGGTGGAACGAATGAGTTAAGGATGCACTGACAGATACAAAAGGATCTTTCTTTGATGCAACTCCCTCCCCGTTTTTTTTTGGGAAATCATCAAATGACAAGTCTAATACTCCTTTCCGCTCCCCCCCACTTTGGGTGGAGCGGAAAGGAGTGTCAGACTTGTACTGACTAAAACCCATCCATGTTCCTTCTTTGCCCTTTGTGTTCCAGGGCCACGGTATCTCTTTTGAACAGTCGCGCAGCCGTGGGCAGTCCCGCAGCCCTGGGCTCCCTCCCTGTTAGTAGTTATAGTTAAATAATAATTACCAATCTTGAGTTACAAAAAGAAAAGTTTAAAACAAAGGTGTGAAATTCCAGTACTTCTAAAACCCGTAGTAGTCCCTTCGTTTATATTCAGTGGTTAGCAAGGCGGTGAGTTCATTCAACTTGTATTGTTTCTTGTTTAGCATGACAAACCGAGTTGATACATCGACGTGGTTACGATCAACAGAAGTTCCTGAATATTGAGTGAAAAGAAAATATTTGTAGAAGCTGCTTCTAGAAAATAGATATTTATTTGTAAGAATAGTAACTAAGAATATATTTTGTTTTTTTTTTTTTTTTTAAAACTATTACTTTTTAAACGACGACGGCTGAATATTTATTATTAATTAGATAAATAACTAATTATCTTAAATAGTTAAAACTATAAGATAAAATCAAATTTAGTTTTGCTGTTGAGTGTATTGTTTATGTTTTAGATATCGATATTTCATTATTATGTATCTGTGGAGTTTTGCTAACTAATTTAACTTGACCCTGAGGAACTTGGTCTGTCTCAAGAATCCAGATATAGTTTAAAACCTATTAGGTATTATATTACACTAGCTGTTGACCGCGGACTTCGTCCTTATGAAATTGTTATAAAATATTCCTTCTCTATTTAATCAGATTTTTATTAATGATTTCAAGGGTTTATGTTTTTCTGCACGGAATCCTAATTCTTTTTCTAAAATAAAAGTCAGTTACTCTAGCTACAGTTTCGGAGATTAGGTGGGGCAAACAGAGACAAAAATTAAAAAAAAAATGCTTTTTTTTTTGCTTTATAACAATTTTTTTTCATTTATTTATAAAGCTGTTATTTTGAAATTACAAACAGATACAATCAATTTCAATTGTATTTATTTGTATAAATTAAAAATTGATCTCTTAAATAGTAAAAACTACAAGATAAACCGACAGACACCGTTATTCAAGCTGTACTTTTGTTCCCACACAAAACATTTTCGATCACTCCCGTCTATAAAGAAAAGCCTACAAAAGAATAACAATAGAGCAATCATTAACAGCTCACTACATCTCGTAATTACCTCTCTCATCGACACGAGAAACACAAGTGGTGATCCAGTGAGACGTGACTGATTACTGAGAGATGTGAGTGCGAAATTACTCCTGAATATTTTCATGGTTAGAACATGGTTTTGGTGAGGTTGAGTTGTAACATGAGTAAGCAGCTTAACATAACATCACGCCTGTAATCATCGAAGCGTTAGGCTGGGATGTGAGGCTACATTTCGCCAGTTATGTTTAAGTCCCATCTAATAAAAGACGAGCTTAGAGCCATCAACCGGGCATAACTCCAAGCTCCGTGGCTGCTACTTAAAAATTAGAGATGGAACAACCTAACAACACTACCCGACCTGGGAATCGAACCTAGGACCTCATGCTCAGCAGTCGCGCTTACGACCACAATCCCAACGAGGCAGTCACTTTAAATAAACCAGCAATCAACTAACTAGAAGAACTAAGTTTGTTTTTAGGGTTCCATAGCCGAATGGCAAAAAACGGAACCCTTATAGTTTCGTCATGTCTGTCTGTCTGTCGAAACTATTAGGACTACACAGATGAAACTTGTTAGGTAGATGTATTCTGTGAACCGCTTTACGATTTTTATATAAAAATAAATAAAAGATTAAGGGGGACTGCAACAGTAACTTTGTTTTTCATTTACATAATATGAAAAAAAAAAATAGTTTTGCTGTTTTGTTTGGTGCTACGGAACCTTGCGTGCTTGTGAGTACGACTCGCACTTGACCGTTTTTAGTATTTTTATCCCATTGCTTACTTCTTTCCCGCAAAAATGTTTATGATGTTGTGTTGGGATCATTGAACTAATAAATCTTCCTAGCATATCTGGGAAGCGGGCTTGGTCAACCGCACGTTGCTTCTACGTACATCCCCGAACAAATGTATAGTACATTATTTATGTACACTAGTGAGATAATCTTAATAAATGTCCAACTTAAGCTGTAGCAATGCACGCTGTAAATTCTGTTGCTTGGTCACTTCTTAGCTGAATAGTTTATGTTCTGGATTATGTGTAGCTGGTCTTGGCTTAAAGGTTGGGAAAAAACTTGTGAACCTACAAACAGGGTGGAAGAGACACCAACGCACGAACGGCTACCACGTTTTTAATACTTCATTCTTAACCCCCTACATCAAAGAGATGTCAGCAACCATGAAGGGGTCCGCAAGGGTTGATGCTGGGACTGCGGGACTGTTCGAAAGAGATACAGTGGCCCTGGAACACAAAAAGGGCAAAGAAGGAACATGGATGGGTTTTAGTCAGTAGAAGTCTGACACTCCCTTTCACTCCGCCCAGAGCGGGAGTCATTTGATGATTTCCCATCCAAAAAAAATAAAAACCGCCTACATCGAAATTTTCCTATTACAAAAAAAAAAATCGTTAAAATTCGTTATTTTTATCGGTCGGGTTGTGTTATTTAAATTTATAACTTGTTATGTTATTACCACTGAATGTATTTCTTTTACTGTTAAACTTTAGAACGACAGAATCATAATTGAAATAGGATTTCTGAAGCAGATGAACCTAAATAAAACGATTTTATAAAATTGTCAGCAATAATGAAACTTAGCACATTCATTAATTCTGACAGTTTTCACACTTAATGTTATAACTTTTTACTTTCTAAAACATCATTCATCATCATCATCATCTGCCTAGCCTTTTTCCGACTATGTTGGGGTCGGCTTCCAGTCTGACCGGATGCAGCTTAATACCAGTATTTTACATGGAGCAACTGCCTATCTGACAGTTAGTACTGGGTAATACCCCATAGTAAGACTGGTTGTCAGACTTCCGGGCCACTGACTACTTAACGACTGTCAAAGATCTACAATTCACAGCCGGGACCAACGGCTTCATGTGCTTTCCGAGGCACAGACTCGGTATGTAATAGGTCGTCACCTAACCACGAACCAAAATGTTTCTTTCTAAAACATTGCACCTAAATACCAACAATGATACCTAATGCCATACCAAGTGTTATTAATTTAAGGCCTAAAACTCAATTCGCTGAAACCCGAGCTAGCTCGTAATCTTAATGAATAGACGACAAGATACTAAGTTTCTAACAACAGTTAGTGAAGTTTTGTAGTTGAGAAGAATATAACAGAAGCTTCAGTTCGGCAATATTAAGTTTAGGACGAGAATTTCTAAGTTTAGTTTTCAATTATTTAATATTGGTTGGATTTATAAAACTATTTTTGTTGTAAGCTTATAACTTCAATATTTAAGGGCCCGCTTGCACTACAAATCACTCAATGTATTAAATAAACATACTTATAAAATCATTTTCTCTATGTCGGCTTCAACTTAAATATAACATTTGAAGACAAGACAAGACATTTATTTGTAGAAACATGAGTATACATACACACACACACACATAAATACAAACAAATTTCATATTTTAATTTCGTTTAACGATAATTGTTTAATCGGACCTTGCGGAAGGGAATGTCAGACTTGTACTGACTAAAACTCATCCATGTTCCTTCTTTGCCCTTTGTGTTCCAGGGCCGCGGTATTTCTTTTGAACAGTCCCGCAGCCCCGGCAGGCATCGGCCCTTGCGGACCCCTTCCTGTTTACTGATATCTCTTTAAGGCGCGCGTGGAACACGAACGCGCCGTCGACACGGCCTGTCGTCATAGGACGGACGGATGGCGAGCTAGCCCATTACTCACCGTTCACATCCCGGTTTAATTGGGCCTTAAACTTGGATTTTCAAATCAGTTTTTCCAAATGTTTTGTAATCTAACTGGATACCAGTTTCTATTTCAAGCAATCTGAAATTTTTCAACCTGAATTTTTGAAAAGAAGAATTTTTCTTCGTTGTAAGTAGTCCATGTACAAAATATACGTAGTTTAATATGTAGACCTTCGAACCTTACCCTTATATTGACTCCAATATCATTCTAGACTGACTGTAGATAAACTGGTTTGGTGCATGTGAGCAACAATTAAAGTTACCAGCCTTAGAGCCACACTCAGAGAAGTTGAACCACCGTAAAATACGGCTTTAAATACTGCTTAAAATAATGGCTCATGGATAATCTGACAGCTTCTAACTTTGTGTGTTTTTTGAATGACATACGAAAAACAACAAAAGGGGTTTCACGACAAAAAAATGTTATTAATGATTGAGTGAGTAAAACCACCTTAGTTGGTCAACCTTTTATGCTTTTGTATTGTTATTGAAATTCATTATCAATTTTTGAATACATATACAACACACCGCTGGTGTTGTATATGCAAGTATCATTATTTTATTAATCGAAACGGCGAAACGTTTGACCGCTATCAGCGACGTTGCCAGCTTTCTGAATGCACCTCCCACTCACTAACCATCAAGTGAGCATCTTTCTGCAAGGTCTAATCTTTCATGGACCACCTGAAAGTCCCTGAACCGTGCCTGGACTCAAGTGAGAAGATCCAATTCAGTTTCGTTAAGTGGGGCTACCTTAATGCACCAGCAGCGGGTTGTGGGTGTAGAACTGTGTCACAAACCATACTCCATCTCCTATCCTGCCCTTTTAGCTCTAAAACATGCAGCCGAAGTGAACTCTGCGCTGCTACCGACGACTCCGTGAAACTCGTAAAGTTCTGGGCTAACAAAATATAAATACTGTCGAGTCAGCGACATGAAGAAGTTAAAGAAGAATGTACAGCCTTAAAAAATGAGTGTAGAAAGTCGATACCAAAGATCTTTGAAGATGGGTAACTTCTTTGTTGAAGTCCCATAATGGACGTATACGCATATACGTGGGAATGAAAGCCGATAGGCACTTGTTATCCCCGTCATTGCGATTAGTTTTTTGTGCTGGACCATACCTGGGAAACTGCTAGTCAGGGATACGAAGGTCAAAGTTTTAACTTTTTCACTATATTTAGAAATACAAGTTTTTAATGTTATACGTTTACTTTAAATACCTCTATGACCCCTTTAATATTCAATACATAGTGTTTTGTTCACGCGAGAGAGAAAACGCGACGCCAAAAAAAACGTTACATTGAGTCCTACAGGAAAACGCGACGCCAAAAAAAACGTCGTTTTCCAGCAATAATTTCTGCGAAGAGTTACTTAGTTGACGGTTTCGTGAAAGGTCCGTTTACACCATGTATGTACTACTCTATAAATGTAGTACAGAATTTGTTTCGGCAAAAACTTACACAATCAGGTTATGTGGTTATGCTGGAGCACGTTCGTTAAAGCTTTCTACAAGATTACTACTTTATTATCAAATTAACTACTTTTAGTGTTTGGCACATTTACAAATTATCCCAAATGCTACTTGTTAGAAGACTTTGAGAGTGGAATTACGACTTCAGAAAAAACTAGTTTAAGAGATTTTAAGTTAGTCTGAGTGCCCAACTAATGAAGCTAATTACGAAAGTGTAATAATTAACAGGTACACTGTAGCAATACTAAATAGAGGTATTGGAAATGGTGCGAATGTGAATTTTTATTTAGGTACGCGCTCTTAGGTCATGTTGGGGTCGGCTTCCAGTCTAACTGTAGGCTTGTTGTCAGACTTTCGGGCTACTGACTACCAGTAACGACTGTCAAAAATGTAAAATGACAGCCGGGACCGCTTTCCGAGGCACAGACGACACTCAGAGTTTCCTCCGTGCGTTTCGTACGCTCTCTTGGGTTCCCCACGAAATTCTTATGATTCTTCTACACAGTAAAGTCAGTCTAAGGCTTTTTATTTATTCCTGAAAACCTGTCACTCTTTGCAGTCAAAAACTGTTAAAAAAAAATCGCCTATTAATCTTTAGAACTTGTTTCGTTATTTTTTTTACGTGTTTTAGCAAAAGATGACCTTACCTGTTTACAGGTAAGGTAAAATCATTTTCTTTTTAAGTATCTAAAGCAAAAAGACATACTCTGAATATACATAAATTTAAGCGAAAAACTCGTATTTGCAATTTGTCATAAATCTGACCTACTTCAGATTCTTATAAAAGTTCACGTCAAACTTGGGTCGCGTAAACATTTTCGACATTAGTTGAAGTCCCCAGTGGACAGACTTCCAAATGTCGAAAACTGTACGAAAACTTGGAACAAATTCCGGAGTTTCTGCATGTAAAACAAAGAATAAAAAACCGGCCAAGTGCGAGTTGGACTCGCGCACCGAGGGTTCCGCATGTAGGTATTTTAATAACTTGTAGGTATTTTGCTATTGAACTACATATTTACGGTTTTTTTCCTTAACATGTGCTGTAAGACATTGCTTCTTATCTTTAAAAAACCTACATCAACGGGAAGTACCCTATAGGTTTTGATTCCCTTGTGAAATCGCAATATATACAACAAAAACGGTCATATCTTTTGATCAGGTTGACTTACAAAATCTGAAAAATTACAGATGTTTTCACTGCTCCAAGAGGTAGCAGAGCTGAGTATTTTATATGCATTTCAGCTTGATACCTCTACGCGTTCCTGAGAAAAAGGGTCTTGACAGGCGGACAACAAAGTGATCCTATAAGGATTCCGTTTTTGCCGACTGAGGTACGGAACCCTAAAAACGAACAAACTTAGCTGAATACGATCTACTGTTGAATTTCCAACGCTAGGCTTAGCGCTCAAAGTTGAAAGTCTAGTGCAATAATATTTAGACATTCAGTTAGGTTCAGTGCCACTGAACCTAACTGAATGTCTAAAAAAACCTGGCTATGTCCTGGCTTTGATAACATTTTCCAACTACGGCGACGGAATTTCGTAAGATTTAATTAGTGTCTGATACCAAATATGTGCTTTCATTTCCTATTTTAGAATTTCTACTAGGAATTTTAATACTTCGGAGATAACGAGTTACTGGAAAGCAGCAGTGGCCCAGTGTGAGCAGGGGTGGCCCAGTGGTGGTGGCCCCAGCTTCCGAGCAGTAAGTTGTGGGTTCGAAGACGAACCCAGGCAGGCGCATTACTTTGTACAATTTATTTAATCACCACTGCTCTCAAAACGGTGAAGTAAAACATCGTGAGGAAACCGGCATGTCCTAGAACCAAAAATTCGAAGACATGTGACATCATCCAGTCCGCAATGGGTCCGTGTGGTGGATTATAACCCATTTCTTCTCATACAGAGGAGGCCTGTGTCTCAGCGGTGGGAACATTATAGGCTGATTATGTATGATATTTGGCACTGCAAGTATTGCTCAGAGTAAAAAGCTACGTTAGTTGCAGTGAAAAATTGATGAAGCATTCGCATAAACGAAAAGACGAGAGCGACTTAAGGGGACGACATGTGGATGTGGCATACAGCAACCCGTAATGGGTGTGCCTGTCTGATTGAATTGTGGCCCAACCCCATCACACAGAGAGGGGGGTCTGTGTCCCAGCAGTGGGGAAATTACAGCCTGATTATGTCATGGGGTTCCAGCGACCCTAATGCGACTGCTGAATTGTATTTTATGATATTGTAACCTAGCGCCGGCGGGCGTCTCGCCTGTCGCTAAGGTCCCTCCGCCCGGCCACATCTACTTTGCATATCTTTTTCCACATCGTGTCGTTTGATAATAATTGATACAATTATTGTAGAACCTCTTGCGCACTGACTGGCAAGATTTATCGCGCAAACTGTACGCGACGAGTTCAATGTTGTCACCGCTTCTTGACGTTCGGCTGGGCCCTGGCCGCGGATTTTTGGCTGAACTGTTGGTTGAAACTTTTGCACCCGCAATCAAATCAAATTTTCAGTGGGCACGTCAGGTAACCGACGAATATTGTACTGTGAACAAAATCTACGACGAGCAACAACACAAGAATCATTTGCCTTGAAACCGCTTCGATTGCGAACGCACGTTGTTCACCAGTCCACTGAGAAATTGTGGTTAAATAACCCTCACGAATGACAAATCAAACGCGGCGCCCTGCTCGCCCGTCCGCTCTATGGTATAAGCACAGTTCGAAATTTAAATCCTAACTCTGTCTACGGGACACCCTTTACGTGAATGAAAGTCAGAACCCGTCAAATAGAATAAACGCGAAAATAATCAAATTCTTCACGTTTAGAAGTTTTTTTTTACCAAAAGTGAAGGAGGTGAGATTCAATTTATTTTTGCCCTTATCTCCTGAGCACACGGGTTAGCATTTACGGGCATAGGATACGAGTTTCAGCAAACCTAGTCATCTACTTAGGCTTAGGAAATTGATTTCTACTTATCGTCACCAGAAATAAATTTTCAAGCTTTTTGCCACAAGGGTTAAACTTTTTGAGTCATATTGATTTTGAATACCTCGTTGGTCCACTGGTCGCATGTCGCGACTGCTGATCATGAGGTCCTGGGTTCGATTTCCAGGTTGGGTAAAGTATTATTGGTTTTTTCATCAGTTATTTGTGTCCGGGTTTGTGTCACTGATGGCAATAGGGTCACCCCTTATGTCATAGAGCTTCAACAGAACTGTCGAAATGTGATGGACTATTAGGTAGAACTCTGCCTAACCCTTCTCGGATTACAGGCGTGATGTTATAATGATTTTCAGCAACAGTATGTGTCCGAACTTTCGTCCTTATCGAAATCAAAGTGATCTTTACTCTTTCTGTAATAAAGTTGCTGGTGGTCTGCTGCTTTGGTTGTTACTGTTAGCTTGTGTCATCCCACTGCTGAGCAAAGGCCTCTCCCCATAACTTCCAAATCTTTCTATCTAGGGTTAATGTGGACCACTGGTCGTTGGTTCTGTCCAGCTCGTCCCGCCATTTCCCATGAGGTCTACCGCGTCGTCTTCTGGCTGTGTCAGGGCTGCACATCGTGGTTATTTTGGCCCACAGCTCGTCAGGCATGCGGCAGACATGGCCAGCCCAGTCCCACTTCAACTTAACGGCTTTTTGAGCAACTTTTGTTGTTGTCAAAGGTAAAAACGACGAATCGAAACGAAACACTGTCCATAACAAAAGTGTGAAGAAGATGCATTTTAGGTGTCGATACTACACATAATTATGTTCTTTTTGGCATAGCCAGGCAGCGAGAAAAACCACTCAGTTTATCTTGTCTAATGAGTTGGGGACGGCTTTGTTATTCAAAAAGTGCTAAAGCAAAAGTGCTGACCTGTTTGTACAGGTCGGCACTTTGTCTGTAGATCCTCTGACTAAATTTAATGAATACCAGAGATTCTAGAATCCAGCTCTTGTTCTGCTTATAAACTCAGAATTCTACCAATTTTAGATATCTAAACAATGGCATTCTAATAATGGTCCTAACATGAACTAAATACATTGCCCGTCGAAAATTTGGGCTAGGACTTTCGAACGTTTGACGTAGTATTTCACCTTGGTCCCTAAGGTATTTCAAAACTGGCGAGATATAATAATAGACATAACACAACATCATGCCTGTTATCCCAGAAGTGTAAGGCAGAGGTGTACCTAATAGTACATCCACATTTCGCCAGTTATGTTTAAGTCCCATGTAATAGGGGGCGAGCCTATTGCCAGAAACCGTGCACAAATCCAGACTCCGGGGCTGCTACTAAGTAATTCTTGATGAAAAAACCCAATAACACTTTGCCCGACCTGCGAATCGAACCCAGGACCTCATGCTCAGCATTCGCGCTTGCGACTACTAGACCACCGAGGCAGTCATTAATTATAGACAGCCGGTTTAATATCGCGATCAAAGGAAATAGTAAAAATAAATTATAGAACGGTATTTCCTGAACTGTAAATATCATAAACATATACTAGGTATCTGGTTTATATTAATGTTTCGAACTGATTTATGGCCGTAATTATATAAATTGGTAGATAATTTAGAAAAACGTTAGTCATGCGTTTATTTTAAACGGGCAGCATTATTTTGTCTGTCCAAATATGGAATGACACTCAAAAGAAAATGTCCTTTTTTCTAGAAAATTATCAGAACTTGTACTCAAAAGTGAGATGATTCTGAATGATTACTGAATGTACACACGGCGGCACATAAAGCTGTACATTTCCAGTATAACTTGGCCTCGAATTGTATTTCCTATACAATGAGAGATCCGCATAAACTGGTTTTGTATAGCTTGATTGGCCGTCGTGCGTACACTGAGTTTTCAAGTTACTGTCAAAATTGTTAACCGATGCTGCAATAAAAATGGCCTCGCGATTCACACACGGCACCGCACTTACGCGCGGTCAGGCGGAGGTGGTGTAGATTTTGTGGCAGTGTGCCGCGCGGAGAGACAGTGAGCGCCGCTCGCCCGCGCGGCGACGTGAGATCACTTCACTGCCCGACTTCGCGGACGAGCTGAGTCGTGTGAAAACGGCCTTACTGGGCCCAAAGAATGAATATAGCATCCATATCATCATCATCCTAGCCTAGCCTTTTCCCAACTTTGTTGGGGTCGGCTTACAGTCTAGCCGGATGCAGCTGAATACCAGAATTTTACATGGAGCGATTGCTTATCGGACCTCCATAACCCAGTTAGCACTGGGTAATAAGATACCCCTCGGTAAACTGGTTGTCAGACTTTTTGGTCAAAGATCTACAAATGACAGCCGGGACCAACGGCTTGACGTGCTTTCCGAGGCACGGAGGAAACTCGGTATGTAAGGGGGGTCACCTATCCACAGACCAACCTAGGAAAGCACGGCTTAACCTAAAGATCGACCCGACTGGCTGTTATTATTTAGCCACGAGCTCCTGTTATAACATCGATATGAAAATGAAAAAATACTTTTAAAACAATGTCCACCACGGGAAACATTGAAAGAGATATCGAGCAATGAATATTAATGCGGGTTTGTCCATAAGATATTAAGTCAATAGATTGCCAGGATTATCGAGTTAACTAGACACGGCCGTCGATCTAACCACATTAAGGCTACGGCCATAAAATGGCGCTTTTCGTGAGTTTTGTACTTAATATTTATTGAGTTTCTTAGAGTCGGTTGTCCTTCATATACTAAATGAAAAATGCTTGGTGTCGTTTGCTGCTTATGGGGTTATAAATGGTATATGTAAATACTCCTGCCTGAATTTGTGCTCGGATGATGGCAATAGGCTCGCCCCCTGTTATATGAAATGTGTACTATTATTAACCCTTTGAGGATTAAAGGCGTGAATTATGTTCATGTTTAAACAATGCTATTTAAGTACATCCGCTTAGACTGAAGCCGACGTAACAGCCGGAAAATGGTGAGACAGATGATGTTGATGGACATGGAGGTTTTTTAGGCTGCATTTTAGCCGGTCTCGTGCAATTTTTTTAATTTTTATTTAAACATTAAAATGGTTAAAAAGGTTTAAAGGTTAAAATCAAAGTAGGACTTTAATATGAAGATATCCTTTTTTAAGTCAAAGCCAAAAGCAATAACGAAAAGACGGAAAAAGCCTTGATATTTTAATAAATAATCTTCCTTTACTCCGAAAATCTAAAATCTTACCCTTGTTTGATATTGAAAATTGGGTCTCCAATAATTTAATTATTGAGATCTGCCTTTCTTCATGAAAATGTTAATCCCCAGTTCAACAATCAGTTTCTCATTTCTCATTTTGATAGAAATATTTTAAACTGAGTTAGAATTCATAGCAAGTTATTTTATTGCGAAGGAACAAAAAGGCATCTACATTTTTACGAAGATTTTTATTTATTTTGGAACATTTGTTGTTCACGATTTCGTTCGCGTGGAAATTTTGATAAGCATGAGTGAGAAAAAAAAATATCTTTGTGCTGTCCGTTGTCCCGTTCATAAAGATCCGATTAGCCGTTCTGGCATGATTCAGAATCAAACATCCATCCATCCAAACTTTCGCATTATAATAGTAGGATGTAGTATGTTCCGCTCATAGCCCACTTCCTCCCATAAAGTGTAGGCCTGTCTTCCAGCAGTGGGAACATTATGCTACGTCTTAAATACTTTTCCCATATGCATCTTCGTATGTAAGCGCCATATTAGCGGCCCCAATACACCCGATAACACGAGTCGATGCCAAGTCTAAACAAATACGATTAGCGGGAAACTGCCTTTTGATCTCACCACGAAAACATTTTCCCTTGCTTGGGGGAGAGTGTGGGCAGACATTCAAGGTTCTTTTATAAGACAAGTACGAAGATATAGGAAGTTATTGCACGTTCATGTGAGAAAAGTTAGCGGTTTTAAAGATAAGTAAAATATAAGAAATGGTCGTCTAATCTAGTCATTAATTCACACTACATCATCTGCCTAGCCTTTTCCAACTATGTTGGGGTCAGCTTCCAGTCTTATCGGATTCAGCTGAATACCAGAATTTTACATGGGGCGACTGCTTATCTGACTCCACAACCTAATTAGTCCTGGGTGATAGGATACCCCTTTTTAAGACTAGTTGTTATACTTTCGGGCCTCTGACTATCAGTAACGACAGTCAAATGTCTAGAAATAACAACCGGGACTAACGGCTTAACGTGCTTTCCGAGGCACGGAGAAAACACGGTATGTAATAGGTGGTCACCCATCCACGGACCAAACTAGGCAAGTGCGGCTTAACTTGACGCAACTTTTCGTAATGCCATAAATAAGATTAACTACTAATTAGATTGCCTAGCCCCATGGGACAAAGTCGTGAGTTTATGAAGTACATAATATAAGTTCATATACATATATTATTATGTGTTACCAAGTTACCTATCAAGGATAAGTTGCTATAGTACGTTTCCCAAAGGACCGGCGTAGGCATGGCGCACGTGCCTCCAGAACACTCTGGGCGCCAAAAGAAATACTCTATTAGATTACAATTATACTGAACTTTGGATCAATAAAAGTTCTTCCTGATTCTTTCAAGATTTTTGAAATACATTTTTTTTTGTGATAAGCCTAACAAGTCCAAACTCAAGGTTTGGCAAAGAGCGATGGGTATACCATTTTGAACATCAAAATCACCGATCTAAACAACAATACGCTGCAAGACAGGCATCGCCGATGTTGGCGATAAGTCATAAGTTTAAAATGGGACTGGGCGGGTCACATTTCCAGGATGGTGACCCATCCTGGAAATGTGACCCACCCAGTCATCGGACAGATGGGCCAGAATCGTCATACAGTGGGTGCCTGCAGACGGTCGTCGTGGGATTTCACTCGTTTCTGACTGATTGGCAAGAGGAGGCAAAACACCGGGAGAGTTCCAAAGCAATGGGGGAGGCCTTTGCCCAGCAGTGGGATGGAATAGACTAATAATAAAAAAGCCTCAGGCTCTATTCCCAGACCATTGCAACTCCTGAATGCCAGAATCAACAGTGGCGGTTATCAGAGCGCCGAGACAATGAAGCTCGACGAAGTCCCAGAGAAATTATTTAACTGTTTTGGATCCCGCAACGTAATTAATCAGAAAAAAAGTAGAAGTAGATATAATGAACACTTCCCATATAAAAGAAAGAAAAAAATAAAGAATTCGAACGGAATAGTCTAACGCTACACATACCTCGAAATCAGTTAAACCATTTACAAGTTATCTTGAAAAAAAACCGTCACACATACCCACATACAACACTGAAAACATGACCCGCTCGTTTCTCAATTGACATAAAGTTCATTGCGCGTTGCATAATTTCGTTTAAAAAATCACTTCCATTCCGTTCCGCGGCAATGTAAAGTGAACTTTATAAGTATGTGTAATAGGTATTTAGACAGATATGTACCCAAGCATTTATTAAATATGTCTACAAAGGTACTTATGCATCTTGTTCCACTTTCACGCATCGGAGATTGCATCTAGCGGATAATCCGATCCGATCAGACTTATCTTTGCTTCGACACAACTCGAGTGGAGTAAGATTAGATTTTATAAAAATATCTCTCGTCTCCCAATACACCTACGTGGGTACTGGAAACATACAGTGTGGGTAGGTATTACAGTGACAAGAATAACTTGTAGTTTACAAGAGTGTGTTATGAAAAGTTATGTCAGTTTGTTAGGCCAGTCACACAAAATATCAACACAGTACAATTATTTACGACTTTTAAATAAAATAAAAAATCCTAGATGCACGGTTCCTTGCAAATGTCACATCAGAAAGTGTCGTTGATGAATCAAACTAAAAAATAAAACACCAACCACATAAAGTAGTTTTAAAAAACTGTAAACGTGTTTTTTTAATTCAATTTCCGAAAACTGATGGCTGTCGCAAGCAGCGAAAAGCATTTTTTCAGCGGATGTTTTTGTGACACTGGTTCTGATTCTCATATAGCTTACGATGTTCAAAATGACTGACCTATGTGGGCCCAGAGCGTTGATTTGATCATTTAAATATCATAATCAGCCAATAACGTTCCTACTGCTGGGACACACGGCCTCCTCTCTATGCATAGCATAAGCATAATCAGTGTATTAATGTTCCCACTGCTGGGACGCAGGCCTCCTCTCTATGAGAGGATAATCCACCACGCGGGCCCAGTGCGGGTTGGTAGATGTCACATGTCTTCGAATTTTTGGTTGAGGACATGCCGGTTTCCTCACGATGTTTTCCTTTACCGACTTCACATCTCTATGACAGGGGATTTAATAAATTATTTGTGTGGCACGTGGGCCTTTAATTTAGAGTAGTGGACTGTATGAGATCTATAGAAGGCTTTAGAGATACCTAATAATAAAAATAATTATGGTGTAAACTGCCTAAGATTGAGATTCTTGACTAGAACAGGCAATTTGACTGCACAATTACAATTAGCAGGCACACACAAATAACTTTTCGTCTACTTTTGTGATATAGTGCCTACTATACCACAAAAGTAGACGAAAAGTCAGGTTATACAATGTGGTAATCGACACATTGGTGTGCACGGCAACGCGATCCTGCTTCCCTTTCCCTTTACCAAGATGGCTGTTCATCGCCGTCACTTCACCAGAAGTGAGGGTAGAAAGCATTAAATTAATGGAGCTTAAAACTACCTTAAACTAGACAAGGATCGAACAATTTGAATATATTAAATCGTAATTCTACGTATAAACCACTTTAAACATTTTTTCGTTTGACAATTGAGGGTAACTTTAAAACCTCATTTTTTGCGAAAAGTTTAAAAGAATCAATTTAATCATGTTATTGAAACAATATGTAATTGTTGAAAAAAGTGTTGGGATATAAAATTTGAACGTTCTAAAACCCGATAAATGTGTCACTAACTCATTTTAGTGATTGGGTGACAATTTCACCCACACAGGGTGTGTTTTTATTTTCATCAAATATTTCTGGGACTGATCAAACAATGGCGATCAATTTCGACTTATTAGTCTGGCCTCGACCGATATCTGACTACCTTAGACTTGACTACAATGCTCTCGAAAGTAGTCTTGGCTCCAATATTCTAGGCGGTCTATTGTGCCCGCATTGTGAGTTATCAATCATAATATAATGGAGTAATATTAGAATGAAGGTTAATTAGCTTCTCTTTGTGATGAAATCAGTGAAATAGAAAGTTAAATCCAGAAGAATTGATATCAAATTTACGGAAAATGTCAACCCTAAAATTAATTTACGCTTGATAATAAATCGTCCTTCGTCACAATCCGGCACGAACGGAACGAAGGACCAACCGGCGCAGGATCAGGTGAAAGACCGACGGCCTAACGTGCTTTTCGAGACACGTGTTTCCAAACTCCAGGCTACTTGAGGAATTCCTAATGGAAAATCCCAATAACACACGGCACGGCACGTTTGACGTAGTGGCTGAGTAATTGATTGCCGCGCTGCGTGTCGCGGGTTCGATCCCCGCACGGAAATAAATATTTGTACGGCCTACAGATAGTGGTTCCGAGTTTTGTTTTGTTTTGTCTGTTTGTGTATGTGAGTTATAATGTTTGTAAACGTACCCACGATACAGGAGAAATTCCTAGTGCAGGCCAACTTAAAAAAAAAGGAATGAAAAAAAAAAGAGTAACACTTTTCCCGACCAGGGAGTCGAACCCAAGACTCCCCGATCAGGAGTCGCGAGACTGATAACCGTCTTCACGTTCTATTTCCTATCTCCTTCTTTCGTATTGCAATAAACATTCTAAGAATACTTTATGCTCAGTTAAAAATATATTCGCCAGTCAGATAATTCCTAGTGGAGGAGCTCGTGGCTAAATAATAACAGCCGCTCGGGTTGATCTTTAGGCTAATCCGTGCTTGCCTAGGTTGGTCTGTGGATGGGTGACCACCCATTACATACCGAGTTTCCTCCGTGCCTCGGAAAGCACGTTAAGCCGTTGGTCCCGGCTGTCATTTCTAGATCTTTGACAGTCGTTAGGCATTCAGTGGCCCAAAAAGTCTGACAACCAGTCTTACCAAGGGGTATCGTATTACCCAGTACTAACTGGGTTGTGGAGGTCAGATAGGCAGTCACTCCATGTAAAATACTGGTATTCAGATGCGTCCGGTTAGACTGGAAGCCTACCCCAATATAGTTGGGAAAAGGCTAGGCAGATGAGTAAATTCCTAGTGGGCATTGGCCAAGGATGCAACAGACGTACATTTGAATATTACCGCTCGTGTAGGTCATTTATAACACTAAGTAATAACCTTCTATATGAAAGAGCTACATAAACTAAAGTACTTTTAAAATGTGCATACCTAGACTTGAAAAATGGTTTCCTGGATGCATGCAAGCTGCTCTCATATTTCATGTTTATTATGAAGGTATAAACATTCCCAAAAGGATGTTTCGTCTTTGTACCTCGCGTATACTTGTTTAGGTAAATTTTATGTGGAAAGTGTAGTGTATTTATGTTTAAATATTGAGCGGTCTTAGCGAGGAAGGCGGTATAAACCCCGTTCTTTCTAAACTGAATTCAGCTGAATCCGGTTAGACTGGAACTCGACCCGAAGATAGTTGGAAAAAGGCTAGCCAGATGATGACTTTATTTATTTTATGTACACACAAAATACTTAACAAGACAGTTTCTGTATGGCACCACGTATATTGAACCACCTTCCACAGGCACTCAGAGATGTTACTAACTTATTAAAAAAAAAAAAAAAACTATAAGAGTATTTAGCAGCCAAATGTATCTATAGTATTGCTTTTTTTTTTTTTTCGGATGGGAAATCATCAAATGACCCCCCCCACTCTGGGCGGAGCGGAAGGGAGTGTCAGACTTGTACTGACTAAAACCCATCCATGTTCCTTCTTTGCCCTTTGTGTTCCAGGGCCACGGTATCTCTTTCGAACAGTCCCGCAGTCTATAGTATTGCTGAGTTTCTAATGGAGAAAACATGCTAATTCTTATCTAATTCTAATGTAGGGGCGAAGTTGGGGGTTAGTCTGTTGACTGTTGTTAGTTTATTATCTTATGTTGATATTTTAATTTTGACGATGATATTTTATTTCTTCTAATTTTGTTTAAATGATATTTGAATTGCTTATAATGTACCTATATTATGCATAATCAGCCTATTAATGTTCCCACTGCTGGGACGCAGGTCTCCTCTCTGTGAGAGGGAATGGGCTATAATCCACCGCGCGGGCCCAGTGCGGGTTGGTAGATGTCGCATGTCTTCGAATTTTTGGTTCTAGGACATGCCGGTTTCCTCACGATGTTTTCCTTCACCGTTTTGAGAGCAGTGGTGATGAAATAACTTACACAAAGTAATGCGCCTGGCTGGATTCGAACCCACGACTTACTGCTCGTAAGTCGGGGTCTCCACCACTGGGCCACCGCTGCTCTCTCCCTATATTATCATCAAATGTAATTTATTGCAACAAATGAATTTCAATTAATTGTATTTTTTTATATGTTTAATAATTAATATTATTTAATAATAGTTACAAATAATTGTATAATTCATTCAATGTTATTATAATACATATTTGTACGCCGTAAAGGTAAAACATGACTGTGATCCTATCTGTAATGTACTTAACATCTTAAATGCTTTGTGCATACTCATGTTTCTAACAAATAAATGAACTCTGAACTCTGAATACATTACATTAAGATAGAAGAGCACAAAGGTACTGCTTATTTCATGAGAAATCTCTTCCAGCAGACCTGCGAGAGGAAAGTAGGATTAGAAATGTAGACACAGTGTGTAGAAAAGACAAAACAGGAAAATTGAAATTGGAACTTAAAACAAAATTATACCTATATAAAATAAACATACATATACAAATATACACATATAAAATAAATACTAGTACTGTAAATATATACCTATATTATTTATCCAGAATATTACAGTATAGAGGAGAGGTAATGCTCTTTGACTTGCTTTTTAACAGAAATAAAGTTTTAGAATCACGAATGTTAGGCGGAGGTGAGTTCCACAAACGTACTCCGTGAACAGAGAAGGAGTTAGAATAGAATTCAGTACTTAAAACACTGCTTATGGAAAAATATATAACAACATTACACTACCTTTAGACTCCGCCGCAGTTGGCTTGAAAATCAATAGGTAGTTCACCATTTCAACAAGCGATATAATTTTTAAAATGTGTCTTTAAAACTATGCGTAACAATTTCTTAATTAACTAAAGTCCAAGTGAAAACTAAAGGAACGTCATCATATCCACCAAAAAATATTAAACTGGCGCTTTAAAAACCAAAAGCTTTAAAATTAGGAACATCTCAATTAAAATAAAATCCTTTTGGGCCTTCCACATAAAAAGCAGTCGAAGCTAATTCACTCTGCCGTCCGCCAAAAGCCGGATGGCAGATGTTAATGGTGGCAAAAAATCAAATTTCGTGCCAAATCAGACGTTAATGTGTGAGTCGGGATGTTTACCGGAGACCAGGAAATCCTTTCACGGATGTGAACATTTTTTTTTTGTCGATTACAGACCGTAAGGCCGTGTGTAGAATGTCATTAACCGACTTCAAAAAAGGAGGAGAGGTTTTTTTTTTGTATATACACCGATTACTCGAAGCTGCCTAAACCGATTTGGTAAATTATTTTTTTTGTTTGAAAGAGTATACTTTCAAATTGGTCCCATAGAAATATTGTCATGATCTGATCATGGACTGCGGAGATAGGGACGGTACTCATCAATAATAGACAGCTAATCTGTCGTGATTGCTGCAATCGCTTATATGTTTATTGTTTACACAACTTGATAACATAACATCACGCCTGTATGCTCTGAGGTGGTACGCAGATGTGTACAGTACACCCGCATTTTGACAGTTAGGTATCTTAAGTCCCATTTCATTGGGGATATGCCTGTTATCATGAAATGTATTGTTAACAATGTAAAATAAATGAATAGCAAATATTTGTATAGGATATTTTACAGCGGAGCATTATGGAGCGGGTTTGCGAGCCACGCTGGTGCTCTGCCTACCCACTGTTGCACGGTACGATAGTAATGAGACAGAACGGCGTCACGCGGCTTACAGCTGATAGGTCACAGGCGCGGGCGCGCGAATTTCATATAGCTGTTGTGTTATTGTAACAAAAGTGAATGAGTATTAAAAAAATGTTTCTTTGGGAAAGTTGTTTGTTATCATGAGTACAATCACGTGTTTAAGTATAGGTCACTAATTACCAGTCACCCAATATATGTCATTGTTGTGTCGCCCAGGCTTAATCACTAATTCATCAAGCAATCAGGACAGTCTGCAGCATACCTAACCCAGCACGGAATACACAAAGGTCGTTTGTACCCAGGATTAAACTCGGCAATCGCGACAATTTCCCGCAGCCCGCGTCGCGCCACGATATTAGTGTACTCTTTGAGTGATATAACGGAAAATTTGAGTTTTACTGCTACATCGATATGCCGAATTAATAATGAGTTAGATCCTATAATGAGATTTATTTTCTAAACTAACTGTTGCCCGCGAGTTTCGTTCGCCTCAGTTTATTATAAAAAAATTTAGTTCCCTTTTTGAATCGGATTTTGTTCATAATTTCCAGGGTTTAAATATTTTTGCACAGAACACTAATTATTTTTCTAAAATAAAAGTAGCCTAAGTTGGACTTTATAATATCAGCTATCTGTCAGTAAAAGTCCCGTAGTAGTTTCGGAGATTAGCCGGAACAAACAGACAGACAGACAGACAGACCGACAGACAGACAAAATTTGAAAAAAATGTGTTTTTGATGTAACGTATAAAAAGTCATTTGCATTCAGTAAAAAGCTATTATTTTGATGTTACAAACATACACTTCAATTTTATTTATTTGTACAGATGGTTGTTGATAAAATACGGTACGATTCTGAAGGTCACTGCACGTGATGTAACGTATTGGGCAGCTTGGCGAAGGCGAAACAGGCCATTTTGAATGTTGCACATAAAAAGATAAGTTTGAATATACGGGATTATCTTCCGAACTAAATATCCGATTCCGTAAATTGTTATTCCAACGGAAAGCAACATTTATCCCGAGTGTCGTAGGCTTTATTTGATGTTTGTGAAACTGTAGAATACGATCGAAGCCATGTTATATTTGCAGAACGCTGGTTTATGTCGAAGTAAACGCCGCGACACAGGGGTGCAATCGGCTTAATTTATTCATAATTCTAGGAATATGTTCTCTGTTGTGGAATGTGCATAAGCATAATAGCATAATCAGCCTATTAATGTTCCCACTGCTGAGACGCAGGCCTCCTCTCTATGAGAGGGAATGGGCTATAATCCACCACGCGGACCCAGTGCGGTTTGTTGATATCACATGTCTTCGAATTTTTGGTTCTAGGACATGCCGGTTTCCTCACGATGTTTTCCTTCACCGTTTTGAGAGCAGTGGTGATGAAATAACTTACACAAAGTAATGCGCCTGGCTGGGTTCGAACCCACGACTTACTGCTTGTAGGTCGGGGTCTCCACCGTTGGGCCACCGCTGCTCTCTCTGTTGAATGTGGCTGTTTCGTAATTCGAAAATTCCTAGAAAAAAATGAAAAAAACTAAAATGTTATTAAAATTGACACACTGCATCAGTTAGCCGTGTTACAGCTATTTCATATAAGGCATATAAGGCATTTCATATAAGGAACATAAAAACAACATCACGCCTGTAATCCCCGAAGGGTAAGGCTGATGTGTACCTAATAGTACACCAACATTTCGCCAGTTATGATATTAAGTCCCATGTAATAGGGAGCGAGTCTATTGCCATCACCGAGCACAAATCCAGACCCCGTGGATGCTTCTGAGAAATTCCTGATGGAAAATCTCAATACCGACCGACCCGGGAATCGTACCCAGGACCTCATGCTCAGCAGTCGCGATTACGACCACTAGACCAACGAGGTAGAACAAAGATTATCATCTGCCTAGCCTTTTCCCAACTATATTGGGGTCGGCTTCCAGTCTAACCGGATGCAGCTGAATACCAGTATTTAACATGGAGCGACTGCCTATCTGACTTCCACAACCCAGTCAGTACTGGGTAATACGTGCTTTCCGAGGCACGAAGGAAACTCAGTATGTAATGGGTGGTCACCCATCCACAGACCAACCTAGGCACGGCTTAACCTAAATATCGACCCGAGCGGCTGTTATTATTTAGCCACGAGCTCCTCAAGGTAGAACAAAGATACTCCTATTAAAAACATAAAAATATCTTGCCTCATATCTGTGCCCAGTCTAACACATCTAAAGTCAAGAAGCATCAAAACAACTTTTCAAAACGGCTCCATCATAGCTTTTACATTAATAACAAGTTTGAAACTCAATTAATATTTGGCCAAAGTCAGTCTTGGCAACAAGATTACGTCTCCCGAGCTAATCTGTCATGTCTTTGAAGAATTTCCTCGTTACGTGCTTTCTAACTACATTTTACACTTCGGCCCTAACTTTGTTTACCGTTCGGTGAAAAAAGGTCACCGTTATTTTTTACACGACTGCCCGAAAATGTGTTATATTTCTTCAACGGTGTTTATTTTTGGTGAACTGCGAAGGAAAGCCAATTGGGATTAGTGGTAGTTTTTGCGTGAAAGAGTAACAAACATCCATTCATCCTCACAAACTTTCTTTTTATAATAGTAGTACGAAGTATGACAGGATTACTTTGGACCTATAACGGTCGACAACTAACACACAATCACTAAGGCCTATTTCTTGTGAGAGGAATGGGCCATAATCCACTTCACCCGCCATTTTAGAGCTTAGGTTTACGTTTTAGGACTTATCGGTTTCCGACCACTGGGCCACCTCTGTCCTTTCATTATATTGGACACTCGTTGCCACAACTAAAAAACCCGCCCATTGAAAAATTATGAAAGAGAAAAGAAAGAAAGGAGGTGTCTGGCGAGATGACGAGTAATAGAGAAGTATGGAAGAAGAAGACATGCAGCGCCGACCCCAAATGAATTGGGATAAGGGCAAGAGAATGATGATGATGATGATGAATCAAATTCAGGGTTTACAAGGTAAAATCGACTCCTCCTATTCTTGAAATCAGTTAAAATATAGCCTATTTTTCCCGGGCCATAATAACGAATCGATTGACATCTTATTAATCACAATCGGACGAATAGTTTAGGCACTACGGAGAAATATACCTAAATACAAACATACATAACTGCATAGACTGCTAAAATCATAATCCTTCCTTTTGGCTTCGGCGTAGTCGGGTAAAAATAAACTATTCCGGAGGATGCCAGCCCGTAACTTGTACCAGGTTGATAGCAATAGCATATCAGCAGCCTATAATGTTCCCACTGCTGGGACGCAGGCCTCCTCTCTATGAGAGGGAATGGGCTATAATCCACCACGCGGGATATACGGGATTATCTTCCGAACTAAATATCCGATCCCGCAAATTGTTATTCCAACGGGAAGTATCATTATTCCCGAGTGTTGTAGGCTTTATTTGATGTTTGTGAAACTGTAGAATGCACACGAGGGAAGCCATGTTATATTTGCAGAACGCTGGTTTATGTCGAAGTAAACGTCGCGACACAGGGGTGCAATCGGCTTAAATTATTCATAATTCTAGGAATATGTTCTCTGTTGTGGAATGTGCATAAGCATAATAGCATAATCAGCCTATTAATGTTCCCACTGCTGGGACGCAGGCCTCCTCTCTATGAGAAGGAATGGGCTATAATCCACCACGCGGACCCAGTGCGGGTTGGTAGATGTCACATGTCTTCGAATTTTAGGTTCTAGGACATGCCGGTTTCCTCACGATGTTTTCCTTCACCGTTTTGAGAGCAGTGGTGATGAAATAAATTACACAAAGTAATGCGCCTGCCTGGGTTCGAACCCACGACTTATTATAGCAATAGACTCAGACATAACTGTCAATAGGTAGACCTCTGCTAAAACCTTTCGAGGTTTGTAATGGTTTTCCTACTCCTCCGCTATTCTTTTTTTATTAATTTCGTTGCGGTATCCAAGACGGTTTAATTGTTTTTAGGGACTTCGTCGAGTTTCATTGTCTCGGCGCTTTTGTGGTGACTGGTGGTCGACACTGTTGATTGTGGCGCGTCCCAAAAAAACAAAACAGCGTAACTTCTTTTTTTTTTTTCCCGATGGGAAATCATCAAATGACCACTCTGGGCGGAGCGGAAGGGAGTGTCAGACTTGTACTGACTAAAACCCATCCATGTTCCTTCTTTGCCCTTTGTGTTCCAGGGCCACGGTATCTCTTTCGAACAGTCCCGCAGCAGCGTGACGTACTGTGTTCAAAAACTATTCATTCCTACCTACTATAACACATATAGTCAAAAAGTTACCCACAGCTGAAACAGCGTATTTTAATTAAATCAGATTTGATCCGAAAATAATGATTTCAATCATCCGAAAAGCCGTTTATCGGTTCGCGTTAATTTTAGATAAATGTATTCGGCTTACTGATGGATGTTAGGTGGATTTTATTATTTGTTTAACATTAATACGGTCAGCTCTTTGAATGCCAAAAGCAGAAAGCGTAGGCGGGTTTTTTAATTGGAATAATCTCCATGGTAAAATTGCCTGGGGTTCCAATGAGTTTTAGTTACCATTTAATTCTGACATAAACTTAAAAAATATCTTCAAGTCGAAAAATCTGGCCAAAAAGACAAGGCCGGACTCAGTGTCCCTCACACTGAGTCCGGCCTTGTCTTTTCAAAATGGACATAAGATTGTAATAATTTACAAGCACAATAAGCCCATATATAAAGTGTGTAACAAGACCCTTAACGAAGCCGAAAGGCACATGTTCTCCCCGTCATTGCGATAATTTTTTTGTGCTACACCATACCTGGGGACCTTCTAGTTTCGGAGATATTTTGGGTCAAATTTGAAACTTTTTCATAAGTTTTTTTTTAAAATACAAGGTTTTAATGTTATGACTTTACTTTAAATACCTCGACGACCCCCGTACTATTCAGTGAATCCATCAGTATAAAGTTTGAGTGCGTTACATTGAGTTCGAGTAAATCGTGCTTTTTCACCCCAAAAAAGTCGTTTCCAGCAATAATTTTAGTTCGTAAAGTTACTTAGTTTGATGTACATAATGCTCGGTTGACGGCTTCGTGAAGGGTCCGTTTACACCCTGTATGAACTAAGTACGTAATAAATGCAACAAGTATTGTTAATATTAGGTCTTTACCTATGAAATTGGAGATTTGTCTGAAAATTAAAAAACAAAAAAAATTGTATTTTATTTTTTTATTTTAGCTTATCTAGCTTTTTTATCTTTCCGATTTGACGCAAGTGCTTCAATGTCGTTTTGACTCTAACTCCAAGGCCCGCAGCAAGCTTAGCCGTAGATTGAGTTGGATCCGTTTCCTCTACCGCCTTCAATTCGTCGTTGTCGACAATGGTTACCGGCCAACCGCGAGGCTCATTCTTCAACTCAAAATTTCCAGATTTAAAACGATTGAACTAATAATGGACAGTGTTTATGCAAGCAGTGTTAGGCCCGTACACGTCGTTAATGTTTCGTGTTGTTTGCGCAGCGGTATGTCCACGTAGGAACTCATATTCGAAAATTGTACGAATATTCAGTTTATCCATGGCGCCAAAAACTACCACAATTTCACAAAAACAAAAAAATATCTAAAAACAAATGACTGAATTTGAAATTAAAAGAACACGGCTTTCGAATAAAATTTATTTGAATTTCGAATTGCGCGCCAATCCACAGATAATTAAATCTGAAAATGCTGGTTATTAAATCTCCAATTACATAGGTAAAGACCTATTATTACGAATGTGCATTTCGTTTACCCTGCACGTATGTTTCACAGTCAGTTGACGGCACGGTTGGCGCAGTGGCTGAGCGATTGACTGCTGCGCTTCGTGTCGCGGGTTCGATTCCCGCACGGAACAAATATTTGTATGGCCTACAGGTAGTTGTTCCGGGTCTGGCTGTTTGTGTATGTGATCTTAAATATTTGTAAACGCACCCACGATACAGGAAAAAATCCTAGTGTGGGGCAACGTTACTTAAAAAAAAAATAATGACCTTAGGAGCCACGGGGAAACCACAAATATCTAAACAAACTTTCAAGTACCAACATTTAACTTTATTACTAAGGAATCACCAATAGATTCTAATACTAATCATCATTCGGTACTTCAAAGTACCTACAAAGTTGAGAACCTCCCGGTCTAACGTTAGATTTAACAAATTAATGGATTAATTCAATTAGTGGTTATTGGACGCAATAACAAGGCTTTTCATTGGTTTCCGAACTCCTTGTTCCATTCAAGGTTCTGTTACTGGGATCTATTGGGCAAAAATGATAAGCTTAAGGCATTATGAAAACTGGCAATGCCGCAAATTCATGTCAAATATTTCGCTGTTTTGATGAATTAGTGTAGTGTATTTTCTCTAAAGAAATTGCCCAGATAGTCTTGACAGGAGTCTGAAACGCTGTCTACCTGACTCAGCGATTCCGTTCTTACTTCACTCATTGTTTCCTCGTTCATCGTGTCAAATGGCAAAGCGTCTATTTTTACGAATAGTTATTAACAAGCTGTTGCCCGCGACTTCGTTCGCGTTGAAATTTTGATGTTTGTGTGAAAAAAAAGTATCCTATGTGCTATTCCAAACTATAATCTATCTTCGTGCCAATTTTCATCTAGATTCGTTCAACCGTTCTGGCGTGATTGAGTAACAAACGTCCATCCATCCGTCCAAACTTTCGCATTTAAAATAGTAGTAGTTATTATGATGATGGAGATATTGATATACCTAGAAGCAAGCATACTTTCAATGATTACAGTTTATTCAAGCACTGTTTGTTTCCAATTAACGTTATTTCCATTTAAACTAATATAGACTTTATACTTTATTTTAGTTTAAATGCAAATTGAACTTTATGTGTAAGTTTAAGAGTCGTTCTTCCAAAAACACATACTTGTTAACATGTCTGAAAATTAATTCGCGGGGGTAGCTAACATGTTAGGTCTTGGCTGTGATTGATCTCACAGCTTTTTAAAACCCATTGACTGATTGATCAATGACTGCCTCGTTGGTCGAAAGGTCTCAAACGTGACTGCTGAGCATGAGGTTCGCTCCTGGGTTCGATTCACGGGTCGGGCAAAGGACAAAGTGTTATTGGATTTTTCCATCAGGAATTAGCAGCCACGTGGTCTGGATTTGAGTCCGGTTGATGGCAATAGGCTCGCCCCCTATTACATGGGACTTAAAAACATAACCGGCGAAACTGCTAAGTACATCTCTGCCTAACCATTCGGGGATTACAGGTGTGATGTTATGTTATGATCGATTGATTGAATTACATAATTAACCCCATATATGTTATATAATTATAATATTTAAGGTTTTTATTTTTTATTATTATTTTTTATTTCCTTTATTTATTTTTTATACATATAATTTACACTTTTAAATATTTCTATACAAAGTAATGTAAAAAAAAAAACATTTATAAATTTAAAAAATAGTAGCCCACCGGTTTCGGGAACAGGGTCCGAGATACCGGTGGTCAGGGCTCTTGAGAGAGGAACCTCCTAACGATACGCGCCGTGTCCAGAAGTACTGCTTTCTGTATCAAGCCCTTGATCCAGCTGCCAAGCGAGAGCCTCCTCAGATGTTGGTCGAGGCTATTGGCTATTAAGCCATTGGCTGACACGACTATCGGCACAATGACTGCTGTACTCACGTCTCACATGTCGACAACCTCGCGAGCCAGATCTAGATATTTGAATGGTTTATCTTTCTCTGCTTTCACGACGTTCTCGTCAGGCGGAACCGTTATATCAACAATCGTTGCGCGACGCTCTAATCGATCTAACACCACAATGTCAGGTTTATTGGCAACAATAGTCCTGTCAGTGACGATAGATCGATCCCAATACAACATGATATTACCATTATCGAGAACTGGGTCGGGCGCATACTTATAGTATGGTACTTCTGATTCCACAAGGTTGTACTTCAAAGCAAGTTGCTGGTGGATAATCCTGGCAACGAGGTTGTGTCTTTGCAAATACTCTCCGTTAGCCAGACGAGAACACCCAGAAATAATGTGTCGGATCGATTCTCCCGGACGGTGGCATGCCCGACATAAATGTCAACCGTGCTATCCTTCACAAAGTATTTCCGGTAGTTATTCGTCATCATAACTTCGTCCATTATTTCACAGACCTTCGGTTTCCCCGAATAGGTCACCGAAGCGCAGCCAAGATACGGACGCTAAGAAGTCTACATCGGGTCCATGTAGGGCTTGGTAAAACCGTCCGTGAAGCTCCTTGCCTTGCCATACCTCCTTGCGATCATTAGTGTCTAATACTCTAGGTTTGCGCCAGTTCTCGTTAGCCAGAGAGAGCGGGGTGAGGCCCTTGTCCAGAGATACCAAATCTCGGTGCATCCCCACGTCGGCTTCTAAGAAGTATTCCCTGAGGCTGCATACCTCACGGTTGTGCAGGGTCTTAGCATTTAAGAAGCCACGACCCCCGCACTTCCGCGGGATATACAGTCTCGTCACCGACGACCGCGGGTTATGCAATCGATTTGCGGTCTGCAGTGCGCGGACCCTCCTATCCAGGGCATCAAGTTCCGTCTGAGTCCATTTAAGTACGCCGAAAGAATACATCAAAACCGGCATGACCCAACCATTGAAGACGCGCACCTTGTTTCCACCTGACAAAAGACTGCTTAGTACTTTATTCAGGCGGCCAAAGAAGCGGTCCCTCTATGATTGTTTCATGTCGGCAGTATTGATACCTAATGCTTCCGACATACGCAAAAACTTGTAGGTTTCTGTTGAGGAAAGGGATGTAAGGTGTATGGAATCCGAGAGTTGAGTTCCCACGGATTCCATAATCTCCCCTCGCTTCACATGCATGACTGCACATTTGTCCACACCAAATTCCATCCTGATGGCGCTACTGAAAGTTTGTTGAACCTTCAGTAGCTTCATCAAACTACTAAAAACTGTTGGGGGCAAAGGGTTTCAGATCATCCATGTTAAGAAGGAGAGATATGACCTGACCACCTCTCCTCAACCGATAGCCTAGACCTGAACCCTCCAACAGTGTGCTGAGAGGGTTCAAGGCTAGACAAAACCACAATGGACTCAGACTATCACCCTGGAATATACCGCGCTCAATCTTTATCGGTTCGCTGTTCCCCTGGATCTGTCGACATCCTGGATAGCGAAGGACCGTTCTCCAGCGCCTCATACATGACATCAGGAAGGTACGCAGGTATCATAGGTCTTCTTGTAATCTATCCAACATGTAGACAGATCCCTTCAGGAGCGGCAAACCTGTGGGCTAATGGCCATATCAATAAGGATCAGCTCCTTAGTACCGCGAGACCCATTCCTACATCCATTCTGAGAGGCAGACATGACAGAATTACTATCAATATGATGGTTGATTTTAGCTCTCAAATTGGATGTTAGAACTTTATAGACCGTTGGTAAACAAGTGATTGGTCTATAATTGTTGGGCTCCGCAGTACTACCTGATTTATGGAGCAGGTGGGTAACTCCTGTCGCCAAGAACTGGGGCAGCGACCCTGACTCTAAGGCTGACTGAAACTGGGATGCCAAGCGAACGTGCGATCTCTGGAACCATTTAATCCAGAAGTTGTGCAGTCCATCCGACCCTGGAGATTTCCACTTAGGCAACGGACGGACTGCACGAGCTACATTTTGGGAGCTGATGATGATTGCCCCCATTTCAGGGCTCGTTCAACCTCCCGAGTCCAATCACCCTCAGTGTGACTGACAGGCACCGACCAGATGCTGCCCAGAACGAACACATGGCGTCATTATCCGGTAGACGCGTGTCAGTCACACCGTCGTTCCCAAGCCCTATATACCCACCTTTCATCAATTTTATTTATTATTAATTTTAGTTATTTTTTATTTTATTTGTTTTTCCCTATTATTTTCTATACTCAGAACCCTACAGATTCCTGGGAATTCAAGCAGTGGAAATTGTGTAAGTTGGGAACCTACGTAAGAGTAAAGTTAAATGTTTTTGTTTACACAATGGCGGCTGTGGCTGCGTAAGTCTTCATCCGAAACACCTGAGTTTACAGTCACGTTTCTGGGGTGAAGTAGTACTGGGAATCGATGGAAATAGCTGGGCGCGTGTGAATATAGAATAATTTATGGAAAAAAAAACAAGTTTTTAGGACTTTAGCATAAGCATAGCATAAGCATAATCAGCCTATTAATGTTCCCACTGCTGGGACGCAGGCCTCCTCTTAATGAGAGGGAATGGGCTATAATCCACCACGCGGGCCCAGTGCGGGTTGGTAGATGTCACATGTCTTCGAATTTTTGGTTCTAGGACATGCCGGTTTCCTCACGATGTTTTCCTTTACCGTTTTTGAGAGCAGTGGTGATGAAATAACTTACACAAAGAAATGCGCCTGGCTGGGTTTGAACCCACGACTTATTGCTCGTAAGTCGGGGTCTCCACCACTGGGCCACCGCTGCTCTCGCACTGGGCCACCACTGCTCTCGCACTGGGCCACCACTGCTCTCGCACTGGGCCACCGCTGCTCTCGCACTGGGCCACCGCTGCTCTCGCAATGGGCCACCGCTGCTCTCGCACTGGGCCACCGCTGCTCTCGCACTGGGCCACCGCTGCTCTCGCACTGGGTCACCGCTGCTTTCGGACTAGGCCACCGCTGCTCACTCTCTCTTTAGGACTTTATCGAAGCATAAACAATCATAACATCATGCCTATAATCCCCGAAGGTATCCCGAAGTCGTCGCAAGCGCGACTGCTTAACATGAGGTCTTGGGTGTGATTCCTAGGTCGGTCAAAGTGTTATTGGGTTTTTCCATCAATAATTTCTCAGAAACAGCAACGGAGTCTGGATTCGTGTCCGGTTGATGGCAATAGGCTCGCCCCCTAATACAAGTTAATACAAGTTTATAACCTGGATTAACACATAGGATAACTTTAATCCCGGTAGTATAATCCCGTGGGACAATAATCGAACTTCACGCGGGCAAAGCCGCGGGCATAAGCTAGTGGTTGATAATTTCTGAATAACCACAACATCTCAAAGCTGCACGTGCCAGAATGACGTAGAAAGAGAATCAAAAGGATAACAAACAAAACTTTCCTTTCTGTTATTCCAATAAATTATTTTGTAAGAGGATTCATTGTTGTGATCGCAAGCAAAAGAGATAGAATTCATTCTTTCAACGGTTTCTTATTACCGTGAGATGCTGAACAGGTGCACTGTTTTACTTTTCATTTATTTCTTACAGTAAACCATTTAATCTAACATGGTTGTAGGCAGTTAGGTAGAATAGGTATTCTAATTTTAATTTAATTTTAATTTTGCATGCTGAATGAAGTCAGCGAAATATGTAAAACTTTTTATTTGTAAAGCCATATTTCGTATATTCATTTTTCTTACATACTAATAAAAGTTTTAAATATTTTTATCAGCAAAAATCTCTTGTCTTCTTCTCTTCGCACATCTCCGCTGATCTCCGCTTTTGTGGACCCCGGGCCTAAATACGCTTAACTTCGCTTCGCTGTGATAAGCGATTGATCAACCGCTTTTCTTTTACTGTCACATACATACAGTTTAAATTGGACCAACCTTTCGTTTTCCAAGAACAATAAACCAAAATGGCAGTTATTTTGTACTCAAGCCCGTAATTTGTAAACATCACTTATTTTTCTAGCCTTCACAATCGATTCTGAACGTAAATAAGCTTAATGGTCGATGGCACGCGAACTCGAATTAGGTGCAATAGCCAATGTTTCACCCGTTTAGGTAGACGTTTCTAGGTGGCGCCACTTGCAAGGGAATAAGTCAAGTACGTGAATATAGATTAAGTTATTTTAATGATCAACATTCATATCCATTACTCTTTTAGTCACATACTTTTCATCCCTCCTCATTACATGTCCATATCAAGACGAACGACTTCCTTTAAATTTTTCTGTAACAGCCACTTTGAAACTTCCTCTAATATACTCATTCCGTACTTTGTCTATTCTTGTCACACCACACATCCATCTCAACATTTCATCTCCGCTATATGCAATCGTTTTTCATCCATCTTCTTACCAATAAAACAAACAAACATATTTCAAATCGACGAAAGTTGACACAGTAACCTATAAATACAGTGTTCATTACGAATAATGCCGTTCCAGTGCCCTTTTAAATGTTAAGGGCACTTGAGCTAGTAGGTATAATAGCTGGTAGAACAATGGTCTCTCTAGTCTTTCATAGAGGGTAACAATGTGTAGGGTTCTTCAAGCCCGGTCGAGTGATCGGGCAAACTCGTTTTATGCAGAAGATTAATTCATGACTAGTTTTACTGGAACAGCTTTAGTAGCTGCGAAAGGGGCAATGGAAACTTGAGCGAGTGACTGCGCTAAGTGTTCGAACAGGGCATCTTAGGCAGTTAGCTGTGTTACTAACCTAGCTGATTTGGTAATCTTTGTTACTAGTCATATCACTCTCGTCACTGACAGTCGTGTTGTGCTCAATTTCAAGGTCTCTCAGCCCGCTGTGGTGTGATCTATTAGGCGTGGATACAGGATTTCGATTAACCAATTTAGAAAAAAAAAATGATAAACTTTTGTTAATAATTAATGGATTCAGGCGTTACTTTGCCATGATATACAAAATATACAACTAGAATATTTACTTTTAATTCCGCCAAACTAGTTGAAGCTTGAGTGCATGCAGCACCAAACTCCCGCCCGCAAACGTATGCACATGCAGAAGGTGCGATTGATATAATATAATGTTACAAGCAACCCAAACCGATCCTCGACACGTGTTTGGCCCACCCACAGGGAATAAAATACTACTAATAAAGTTACTCAGGAGAATATGTTTATTTAACTAATTTAAACTGTTTTTATTAACACATTCAGACAAAATTGTAATTGCTTTATTGAGTAAAGGAAATGAAATGCTAGACTGGAACTTTCAAACTTAAAAGTTATAATGTTTAAATGTGAAAGTTCCTAATGATCTATGTAAGTCATATTAAATATTTAATAATAGATACTCTGCAATATTAGTTTTAAGTTATCTTGCTGCGCCCTAACAGGGTCGTGTACTCACTATTTTAAGCTTAGCGTGTAAAATTGGATGTGTACATTGTGCATTAATATAAATAAATATGTTGACTCATAGGTCGACGAATCTGTTTGCATTCAATTTCGAGTGCTACACGTATTCATCGATCGATACTACTACATAATTATAAATTGTAATGAGGAAGCCGACCCCAACATAGTTGGGAAAAGTCTAGTATAGGCAAATAACGATGCTTGACGACAGGAAAGAGTTTTTTTATCTTATTTTTCAATTGAAAATTACTGCCATGTTTTTAAAAACATCCTGTGTACTTCTCAGGCATCCCACAGTTTCCCTGTTCAGAATAAACTATTAGCTAATAATTGGCTCGGGAGCATTAAAATTCATCGTTGATAACAGCAAGGCTTACTGATAAGCCATAAATTGAATCTCATTACGATGCAAGTTGTGTCTCTCTTGCTTATCAATCGATAAACGTGGAACGACGGAATAAATTATATTGGTTGGATGTTTTTGCATGTTTTAATTAAAAGTGTAATTGAATAATCTTGAGTTTACAGAGAATATTGAACGGGTTAAATTAATAGTGGGTTGTTTTATTTATTTGCCTATTGCAGAGGTTTACAAAAGTTATGAAAATCAAGCGTTACTTCGCGGAAATCCATGCCATCAAAACTGTATGTTTAATTTAACTGTGACGGCTTGGGAAAGCGCATCAAATAGTTGCCCAATTAACATATATAAAATTCAGATTGACGTAAGTTCACTTACAATTTAACATAATTTAAAGGTGTCTGGCGGGAGTTTTCCACTACACAAAGTGTCTGGCAGAGTAGCCCGACACTTTGTGTAGTGGAAAACAGAGTAGTAATCATCATACTAGCCCTTATGTAATATCAAAAAAACACTCTTTATCGTATGTCCTAACCTAGCAGCTATTTAGCACAACTTTGCCACCTGATATGTGGTAAGGGTTACCACCAAGACCGACTTTTCATAATATCCAATTGTTCTTTCCTATTAAGGTACTTCCACAGAAAAGTTGCAACTTTCATAACGTGACGTAGGTCTGGCGGTCAGGGAATCTCTCTCTACTAGACGTTGTTTTCATTCACGTTGCATTGGTGCAGAGATTTGCAATTAAATAATCTATAAAAATAAATAAAATTGAAGTGTTTGTTTGTCCGGCCCTGTGGAACATCGGTTACGACTGGGTGCTGCGCGCCGACCTCCCTACCGGCGTCAGTGTAGTTTGCTACGCTGACGACACGCTGGTACTGGCACAAGGGAGGTCGCACCAGGCGGCGGCCGAAAACATGACATGCGGGGTTGCGATAGTCGTGGATAGGATCCGGCAATTGGGTCTCGAGGTGGCATTGCACAAGTCCGAGGCCATGTGTTTTCATGGGCCTCGGAATGCGCCACCGTCGGGATCCCTACTGACGGCAGGAGGGGTTTCCATCGGCGTCGGGTCGACGTTGAAGTACCTAGGACTCGTCCTCGACAGCCGGTGGAACTTCGTGGAGCACTTCCGACGTTTGGCTCCCAAACTGGAACGGACAGGGGCTGCCTTCAAGCGGCTCTTGCCCAACCTGAGGGGTCCAAACGCCTCCTGCCGGAGGCTATACGCGGGGGTCGTGCGGTCCATGGCCCTTTACGGGGCCCCGGTGTGGGTGCGTTCTTTAAGGCGGCAAGCCGCCCACTACCTGAACGCGCCCCAAAAGGTGATAGCCATAAGGCTAATCCGGGGGTACCGCACGATCTCCGGCGAGGCGGCTAGCCTCCTTGCCGGATAGCCGCCATGGGATCTGGAGGCGATAGTCCTCGCGCGCCTGCATGAATGGCGCGCGGAGGCACTACGTCGGGGGGAAACTCCGCTGCCGCGGCAAATTGCCGCTCAGCGGACAGACCTCCGGCGTGATATCATGGCGACATGAAGAGAGCGACTGTTGCAACCCCGTGCAGGGCACGCTACCATAGTGGCGATAAGTCCCCTCTTTGAGGAGTGGCTAGAGAGGCGCCACGGCGCCCTCACCTACCGCCTGACGCAGATCCTCACCGGACACGGTTGTTTCGGGAGGTTCTTGCACCGAATCGGGCGGGAGGAAACGCCCGGGTGTTTCCACTGCGAGGATCGTCCGGAGGACACGGTGGAGCACACCGTAGAGGTCTGCCCCGCTTGGGCGGAGCACCGCCGTGTCCTTGTAGCGGCGATTGGCGGCGGCGATCTCTCGCGTCCGGCCCTGGTTCAAGCCATGGTCCGGAGCGAGAGGGAATGGGAAGCCGTCACCACCTTCTGTGAAGCAGTCATGCTAGTGAAGGAGGTGGCGGGACGTGAGAGGGAAAGAACCTCACGTCCCAGCCGCCGCGGGAGACGCCCTGGGCGTCGGGGGTCACGTGGTGGCTCCCGGCCACCGTAGGCGCGGGCCTGTGGACGGCGAGTTATGGGCTAGCTCGCCGTCCGGCCGTCTTATGACGACAGGCCGTGTCGACGGCGCGTTCGTGTTCCACGCGCGCCTCAAAGAGATGTCAGCAACCGAGTAGGGGTCCGCGTGGGCCGATGCCTGCCAGAGCTGCGGGACTGTTCGAAAGAGACACCGTGGCCCTGGAACACAAAGGGCAAAGAAGGAACATGGACGGGTTTTAGTCAGTACAAGTCTGACACTCCCTTCCGCTCCGCCCAGAGTGGGGGGGGTCATTTGATGATTTCCCATCCAAAAAAAAAAAAAAAAAAAAAGTGTTTGTTTGTAATATCAAAATCGCCACTAATAACAAAAACATTTCCTTTTTTCAATTTTTGTATTTCTGTTTGTTCCGGCTAATCTCCGAAACGGCTGGACCGATTTTGAAGGGACTTTTACTGACAGATAGCCGATGTTATAATGAGTAACTAAGGCTACGTTTATTTTAGAATACCATTTACGTTCCGTGCACTAAAATTAAACCCCTTGAAATTGGTAACGAAAACCGATTCAAAGAGGGATGTAATATTTTTTCATAATAATTTCATAATTTCATGCGGGTAATAGCTATTCTTATATATTATAAAGCAACAATGTTGTTCGAGTTTACTAATAAAAGTGAAATATACCCAAACACTGCTCCTTCCCTCATCAATCAATGTAGGGTATAATCAGCGAACTCCTAAGAGAATTTGAAATGAGATTCTGATTACCTATATTAATTGCATGATTAATTACGTTTGATTTATTAGAAGGCCTTAAATCTGTTAATAATTAAGTAAGACAAGGGTCAATAATATTAAGAACTTAATTTTGATCAATTAAGCAAGTGATTTAGGTAAACAGTGGATTGCCAGCTCTATATTAAAATGATAGGTGGATTGTGTTTGATATTACATAGCTACCAGACGATGCGATGCGATGCGATGCGATGATGATTTAACTGAGACGATGCTAACTGAGGAGCTCGAGGCAAAATAATAACAGCCTGCACGGACCCCTAATAAAATATTTAACCCAAGTAATTCCTTATAACATCAGTATCTGCCACTAAAAGTCCCGTCAAAAGGTCCAGTCGTTTTGGAGATTAGCGAGAACAAACAAAAAGACAGATAAATATTTTTAAAACATGTTTTTTTTTGTTATAAGCACCGTTTATAGGAAATTCCTCCCTGTATAGTTTAATTTTTTTATCTTTACTAAAGCTGTTATTTTGAAATTAGAAACAGACACTTCTTTATTTGTGTAGATTCATTCAAAATCCGAACAAGCAATAAAACTTAAGATTACGTAACCTAATATGCAGCCTACACAGTCAAACCCACATCACCAGCGATTTCAAAAAAAAAACGTCCTGTCAACTGCGCAAGTTACATATCAAACGCACTGTAGGTACACAGAATGTCTGTTTAACAGAAAGGCCAACTCCCACGAATAAATTCGTAAGTCGTAGCCGCAGGGAAATGTAACATATCCAATATTATACATCAATTCAATGGAACCCTTTTAGCTCTTTGAAGAGTTGACAAGTCCCGGATAATCCGACGTTTCGGTGTTTCGGCCGACAACTTCGGGCTCGCAAAAGGGCGAATTTGACAATACTTTGGTTTATTTTTGGAAATCGAGTGTACTGGAATCCTGTGTTAGTGTAACTTAATAAGTGGACCGGTCTTTAAACCTTAAATGATTTGGATATTTTTAGATTCAGGTTTTTTCTATTTTTAACCTTGTTGCACGATCTATGTAATACATATGGAATGCAATACATTCTTGAGTATTGAGTACACGGTATTTTCCATTTTGGTACGATTTGAATGGCTCTTCACACTTAATTACGATGCAGTGGAAGGCATTTTGGCGAATCTGGGTTGAACGTCATGTATACTGACACACACACACACTCCAACACACACACACACTCAAACACACACACACTCCAGCACACATCCACACACACACACACGCCCACCCACACACACCCATACATACACACACATACACACAAATTACACAATCATACACACGTATAAACACACAATTATACAAACACACTCTAGTTCTCACACACGGCCATAAACACGACTTTCATTTTTCTTTTTATTGTTTTATAAAAATGTGTAACTTATACCTAATTAGCACAACGAATCAATTGTTAATTAATTGAGGAAGAGCGAGGTTTATCCCATCACAAGTATCTTCGGATTACTTTCTGGGAAGCCCCGGCAACTTATTTGTATTGATTTAAGATAATAAACACATTTTTTTTTTATTTTTTTTTTTTTATTAAAAAATATATGTTAAACATAATTTTAAAAAATAAATATGTAAAAAAATATATTTATGTGTGTAATAAATATGTCTTTTTTGTACCCTATCACAATGTTTTCTTATTAAACCCAAAGGTTGACTAGTAGAGAATGACTTGTGGCATTAAGTCCACCTATGTACCACTATTGTACATCACCTGCCTAGCCTTTTCCCAACTATGTTGGGGTCGGCTTCCAGTCTAACCGGATGCAGCTAGATACCAGTATTTTACATGGAGCGACTGCCTATCTGACCTCCACAACCCAGTTAGTACTGGGTAATACGATACCCCTTGGTAAGACTGGTCGCTGAAAATTTTTTGGGCCACTGACTACCTAACGACTGTCAAAGATCTACAAATGACACCCAGGATCAACGGCTTAACGTGCTTTCCGAGGCACGGAGGAAACTCGGTACGTAATAGGTGGTGAACCTATCCACAGACCAACCTAGGCAAGCACGACTTAACCTAAAGATCGATCCGAGCGGCTGTTATTATTTAGCCACGATTTCCTGTACCACTATTGTACATGAAGTTTAAATAAAAAAATATATCTTTTCCATGAAAAATATGTGTTTTTTGCCTCCTGCAAAAATTGTTATCTAATTGTCTTTAGTGAAAACTGTTATTTATATTCCCCCAGCCATTACACAAAAAATAAGTGCTGACAAGCACATAATTACTGCAATACTATTAACCTGTTTAAGTTAATTATTAAATTATACCAACAGGTATTTAATCGTCCAAATTAAGTTATTACTTAATTATCACGTTTACCTTTTATTATTCGGCGCCATTGTCACAACCGCTGGCAGCGCCCTCTGTGTACCATTACGTTTATTAAATCTTCCATATTCCAACCAAAGAGTTTTGGCTATTATCGTCAACCAGGAAATGCCGCTGGCAAATTATGAAAGTGATTAAAAGAAAAATAATATGGCGTGATTATTTCGCAGCTTCATTTACCGATGTTTTTTAACAAGGCACGTAATGAGTAGATGCAAGATGAAGTCTTGAAAGCTGGATTAGAAAACATTGGCTACAGAGTGGATGTATTTTTATTGATGACTAAGTGTTGCCCGCGTTAAAATAACTTTCCTGGTTCTTTTTTTTACGGACCCTAATCTTTTTCCTAAAATAAAATAAAAAAACAAAATTGCTCCTGCCGTTTCGGAGATTAGCTGGAACAAACAGACAGACAGACAAAAATTATAAATTTTGCATAAAAATTATGCATTCAGTAAAAAAAAAAAATTGAAATTACAAACAGATAATTCAATTTTATTTTATTTGCACAGCTATTGGATTGAAGGCAAAGAGCATGAAAAAATGATAAGCATTTTTCATTCACAGGGCTGATTCTATTTCTTTCTTATTCTCCAAACCAAATCAAATTAAATCACCGGCATATCTCCTTCATTTCTTTATTCCAAGTTCAGTCCCTGCGTTAATTTAAAGGACCCATTAAAATTTCAAGGTGCGACGAGTTATTTCGAATAATTGACCTGTTTTCGCGAAGAACGTTGTAATTAAGTTTATATCGTACCAGCAATTTGGCGTCGAAATATGATTAAAACTGTGTATGATTGAGGAATTTGATTGATGATTATTATTTGAGTAGGAGGACTCAGGTTAATAATCACCTCGTTCATTAATTAACGAGGCGATTATTAACTGACTGTACCCTTTTTTTTCCAAAAAAAACTGGGTGTGTTAAGTTGGCGAAAACATAAAAGTGATTTAATTTAAGTTTCACTATGTGGTCACGCGTAAAATTCTTGGCGTGTCCAGATGACGAAATAATAAGTGATACGTACTTTAAGTACAATACTAGACGGTGAGTCAAAATTAAGTGGATGAATAAACCTGGGCTTAAATAATAATACATACATGCATATCTTTTTTTTTCTATTTTCTAATTATGTGTGTATTTCTATTATTTTTGTCTGCAATTAAGAATAAGAATTGATTTAAATTTAATGATTTCTTTTTATTCCATCAAATTAAAATAAAACCAAATTTGTGTTAAATTGTGTTACATTTATTTTAAATTATGTTAGCGAGCGACCAAGTCAATACACATCCATTTGTCTTGGATAGGGCAAACGGCGCGAGCTACAATCAACTGCAGGATGCCATTGCTACTACCTCGCACGCGCTTCGACAAGGAGGCTACCCTTTTGCGCACAACTGCATGAAAGCCTTCCGTTCGCGCCTCCGGCAATGTTGTTATATTGGACACGTAGAGCATTAGCAGCCTGATGGGTGTAATTTACCCGCAAACTGCTCGACTAAAAGGACTTACAAAACGCCTTAAAAAGAGCTGTTTTCTTAAAAACCTAAATTTTTATTTACCATAAACCTCAAAAAAAATCAGGGTGGAAAGGATACCGACGCGAAAACGGCTACCAAGTATTCAGTATATCATTCTGAGCATTCATGTTCCATAAGTTTTGACCGAGTATGCATTGCACTTTTGTAGGTAACAGCAGATTTTTTTAAAACCGATGAAAAATTGCTATCCTGAACTGAATACGTGGTAACCGTTTTCACGTCAGTGTCCCTTACACCCCGTGTTTTGACGATTTACATGAACACAAGTATATTGTGAGGTTTAAGATTTTTTTTTGCAATTTCAGGGAACTACTTTTTCTATGGGTTGGTCCCATAATGACGTGTACAATGATGACGATCTCCTTAAGAGATTTATGGTTAACAAGTACTAAGACTGTCTTATTGTTTATGGTATGAACCCTGGAACCAGCTCCACTACCATCTTTCTGACTGGCTAATATTTTTTCAGCATGAGTCCTTCTCATAATTATACACAGAATAATGAAGAAATTCTTAATTTAACCTACTTTTCTTCGATAGATCCAGCCTGGGCCCACATCTCTACTCACGAAGAAAACATTTTTACTCTTTCATTCATCACTAAGCCTAGTGCTGGAAAATCCGAGCACTCGTTGAGTTAGTCACGATTCTTCGAATCGAGGGAACGTTGAACGAGAATACTTTATTCAGCGCAGAACCGATAGATATCTGCATTTACTTCGTTTGGTTCGAAATATGCTGTCATCATTTGTTTCGTGGTGACGGAGAAGATGTATTATAATTTCATGTACCAATGACTGTATTTTGCTTCGTCCATAATTGGTTCAGTATCAATATTAATAGCAAGAATGATAGATTTATTTATGACGTAAAGTAAACAACTATATGTAAACATTATTAATTACAAACTTTTAAATAACCTAAAATAAATAAACTAACAACAAACTATAAAAGGGCATTAAAAAAAACTCCTCCCCAACGCTGTCAGCTGGTAATGTGCCCAAGAGACTGGCGGTGTTGCCATACGACGTGGCAACACCGCCGTGGTACTCTGGCCAAAGTAAAAGCCAGCCCTTGGGTCACTTGAAGCGTCAACTAGGCGTTTCGAAATTTCCTTAAACAGGCTATGTGCACTCGGACCCCACGACCGCAGAGTTTCAACCCCAAACGGCTCTAAAATATAGTTACCACAAAGGTTTCTATATATACACCAGAGTCAGTCTACTACATATTTACAAGGCGCACAGAGATGTTTTGGCGCACGATCGGAATAATCGCGAAAACTACACTAACATTGAGGTTATAATGGGTGTAGATAATTATATTTTTTCTCTTCTTATTTCATATGTGTTATTGTTGTATTCGTTCTACAAATAAATATATTTTTTTAATTTGTCGTATCTGACCACTTGGGCCTTATCAGAATATCAGCGCTGTGAACATTTTTAAATGTTACAGCTCCATTCAGAGATACACACCTTTTGGCCTCGTACAGGACCAATAAATCGTGTAAACGAAAGGCACTTGTTCTCCCGGTCACTGCGATAATTTTTTTGTTCTAGACCATACCTGGGAACCTTCTAGTTACGGAGATATTGGGGTTCCAACTTTTTCACAAGTTTTTTTTAAATATATGTTTTTAATGTAAGATTTTTACTTTACACACCTCCACGCCCCCGTACTATTCCATCCATCAGCACAATGCTTTGAGTGCTTTGCATCGAGTCCTACTGTAAAACGTGATTTTTCACCCCGAAAAAAAAGTAAGCCAGCAATATTTTTTGCGTAAAGTTACTTAGTTTGATGTACAGAATGCTTGGTTGACGGCTATGTGAAGGGTCTGTTTACACCCCGTATAGTTTAATGTATGGTAAGTTTTTTTTAAATTATTTTTTCGTTATTCTTTTTTTTTAATTTTGTTTTATTGTTTTGTCTTGTGCGAGTCTAATAAATACCTTTTTTTCTTAAATAAATGTTAACCAACAGAGCCCCTATGAATGTCATCAAGCGACAAAATATCCCATAACGATCAAAATTGTCTTTCATTCATATATGTACAATCAGGTGTCAAAACCAGTTTTTCAGTACCTATATTTTACTAGTGATTTCGAACTCATCTTTCCTACTTCTGATTCCATGTACCGACAACTTTGAGTCATTCAAGATAAAAATTATATTATTTTTAGGAAATTTTTTGTTTGCAGGAATTTCCTGTTCATAAGATAATTACCTGGTGTCTTGTTCCTGTTCTTTCATATAAGTATATATAAATAAGTAAGTAAGCACTATGCTATATATATATTTTCCGCTGTCTTAGACCCGTCTGTCTAATTCACTGTATTTATAGACACACGTGTAGGGAATTAATAAAAACCTTCAAGGAACATGAAAAACGCTACCCTCCTTTGTGGTGGCTATAAGGCATAAGTCTCACCGCTGACGAAGCGACTAATTACCGACTAATTTCACGTTCAAGAAACGTACAAAAGATAGTAGGTTCCGTAACGTACATAACGTAAATACGTCTATTCAGAAATTTTAAATACTCGTTTCATCATCATCATCATCATTTCAGCCGAAAGACGTCCACTGCTGGACATAGGCCTCCCCCAAGTGTCGCCACATTTACCGGTCCCATGCGTCTGGCATCTAGCGGATCCCTCCAACCTTTACCAGGTCATCGGTCCACCTAGTGGGAGACCTTTCAACGCAACGTCTTCCAGTTCGCGGTCGCCACTCCAGAACTTTCCGGCCCCATCGGCCATCCGTTCTGCGAGCAATGTGCCCTGCCCACTGCCACTTAAGTTTGGCTATTCTTCGGGCTACGTCGGTAACCTTGGTTCTCTTACTCGTTTCACTTAGAATATTTTCATAATTTTAAGAATTTATTAATTTCTCTGGATGGTACTGGTTGTGCTTGTTGCTAACAAATTAAATAAAATCCTATAGGATAATTGGATTTGCGATTAAAAAATCGACGTGTTTACGTTACGTTTACACCGCGCACTCGTACAAAGGACTCGTTCAAGAAACTACATAGACAGTCTTTTAATTCAGAGTGTTGTTAGCAAAAGAGATATATGTATATATCGGTTAAGTCAGGATTTATTCCGTTAGGCTCGTACATCGTGGGGGCAGACGATGGGTTTCGTGCAATGGAAACACACTGGGTGCGGTACACCGTTTTTAGCAAACTAACAAATTACTTGAAATTACAACTTAACACAATAACACGGGGCACAATGAATTGGGTACAGTTCCAAGACGTCTCAACTCCGCCGCGATTAGACATTGAATGTCGTCCTCGCTGCGAGGTCAAAACATCAGGGCTCTGTAGAAGCAAGCTGTGGTGTGGGTAGACTTATAAGTAGGTCGCATGATGTCACCACTGTGTACTTCCGATTCATTTTAAGCCCGTACTAATGATCGGATCCGTCATATAAATAGTTGATCGCTGACTGTTGACATTGCCGTCGAGTACCTACTAGTTTGTCGCGTCGCAGTAACAGTCAGCGATGCTCGCTTGTCGGTCAAACAACTTCACATTCATTGCCCGTCAACTCGTTTTTAGTAGCTAGCTCCATTCGCTTCTCGCTTATCGCCGATGGTGGGACGGATTCCATAAGCTTTCTTTTCTATCAAAGTGTGGAAACAGTTTTCCATAGAAAACCCTTACAATGGTACAGCTACAATTGTGACTTTTTAAAAACGACTAGGAACTATAGTGCGATATAACTAAAAGGTTCCCGAAACCAGGTGGTTCGAACGATCAGAACGATTAGTGCTAACTGCTAACTGATGCTTTTTTAGGGTTCTGTAACCGAAGGGTAACCAACGGGAACCTATTACTAAGCCTCGTCTATCCGTCCGTCTGTCAATCAGCGGGCTGTATCTCATGATCCGTGGTAATAGGTAGACAGATGAAATTTTCACAGGATGTGTATTTCTGTTGCATAAAAATTAAAGGAGGCTACTACGATGGTACGGAACCCTCATGCGCGAGTCTGACTCGCACTTGGCCGGTTTATTTTTCAACTTAGAATCTAGCGCCCGAAAGTCTGCAAATCATGCTTGGCGAATGGTTTTGTCTTTTCCAGTGACTGGGTTGTGGAGGTCAGATGGACAGTTGTTCCATAGTATTCAGCCGCATCCAGTTAGACTGGAAGCCAACCTTAATCAATTACAGCATTAAAACTAAAGTTACATGAAACTTTGAAATTGTATCGGACTGCCACCTCTTTCAATATTTCACACATCAGTGGTTTTATCCTGAGCAAAACGGTACGATTCTATCAAAATCTTTTCGATGAAAACCCACTGTACTGTTCCATTAGGCATAAAAAGACAGGTTTCGTAGCCAAAGTCTTCGTGTCTGGTTAAGAATTTCTTGCTCTTTGAACAAGCATGGAAATGCATAAGGCATATACAGGATGATTAAAAAGGATTTTCGGGGAAATTGTGAGGTGTATGAATTTTTGTGCTTTTGGCTAGATTGGTACTCGTACCAGAACTGTTAGATTGATCAAAAAATCTATTCAGTAAACTAGATACTGACTTCACAAAAATGCGCCTTTGTTAGAATACGGAGAAAAATCGTGTGATGTTTTTGACAAAGAGCTTTATGTCCATGCAAAATTAGCGAGAAAGGCGTAATTGCACGACTGGACTCGACATTGCGTTTATTTAACTAAATACGACAAAGAAGAGTGCAACGTCTCACGAAATCTGGGGACCGCATTTATGAAATTGCTGATATTGAACGCCTCTGAAATTAAGAGATATTCGTGTTGCCGTTCTTCTTGAGTGAAACGTGGTCGGCTGAGTTTGGTCGGTAAATATGGTCATTTCTTGGCATAACTAAGCTTTATCGTGTGGTTAATGCCTAGCCTGGTGTCAGAATTTTTTTTCCACCCATGGTCCTCTGACTTGGCTTTACATGCCGTCGAAAAATATCTCTCAGGAATGCTAGTTTCCTCACAATATTTTCGTTCACCGAAGCAAGTGATAATTATACAATGCACACATGAATCCCAAAAAATTTTTTTTGTTTTTTTTTTTTCGGATGGGAAGTCATCAAATGACCCCCCCCCTCCCACTCTGGGCGGAACGGAGGGGAGTGTCAGACTTCTACTGACTAAAACCCATCCATGTTCCTTCTTTGCCCTTTGTGTTCCAGAGCCACGGTATCTCTTTCGAACGGCCATGCGGACCCCTACTTCATCTCTTTGAGGCGCGCGTGGAACACGAGCTCGCCGTCGAATCAGGTGTGCCTTGGGTTCGAACTGGAGACGTATGACTTACCAGCCCGACAGTCACGTCACTAGGCTATCAGTGCTTACACATTACTTTTATTTATACCAGTGGTCATCCTGCTAATTAATATCCTCTCGTTTTTCAACTCTCTCGTTTTTTATTCATCATGCATAACAATATACACGGTGTCAAAGCTTACCGTCATAATTCAATGAATTATAACGGTTCCAAATTCGAGGTTTCCGCAACCCAGAGTGATAAAAATTTATGAAGCGGGCTTAATAGTTCGGTTGAAACGGCAGGATTTAAATTAAGTAGCTACATAAAATTATGCAGGAAAGAGTATAAACTGAATACCAGACTGACTAACTGCCTACTAGCACTTCACCCGCGACTTCGTCCACAAAAATTGTGATAGGTCGGCTAATATGAATGATATAAATATAATGTATAGCCTATGGCACCCACGAATAATGTAGCTTTCTGCCAGTCAGAGATTTTTTAGAATTGGATCATTAGTTCCGGAGATTACGCCCTACATACAAACTTACAAACATGTTTTACCTCTTTATTATATATTAGTATAGAATTAGATATACCTGAATTTTAACCGTTTGGTATACGCTACACTCTTAAAACGACATGCGTGTTGCGACTGCAACTGCGAAAAATATAAACGTTTAAACGTGTCACCGCGATGCGACTGATTTGATGTGTAGGTAATGAAAGCGTCGTAAGTCGTATCGTCGATGGCCGTGCACAGGGCATAGGGCTAAAGCTTCAAAGCTGGAGTGGGCGATAACGGCAGAGAGGCAAAGAGCGGGGACGGTTCAATTAAATATGTAATGTACTACCGGGTTCACTTACGGTCGACCAATTTTCACCTTTATGCCCTGAGTGATAAGGTTGAATAGTAATCGACCGACAGTGAACCCGGTCGTATATTAATTAGTTTACGATTAGACCACACGAATAAAGTCTATTCGTGTGTTTTAAACAACGACCACAGTAGACCCAACTTGTAGGTGTCAAAGTTTTATTTTAAAATCACCTATTTATTACCTTTTTATTTGAAATTTTTATCTCTTATTTGAAATTTTAAAAACACAGACAGAAAATAATATAAATCATTATCATCCGTGTGTTGAAAAAATCGCTGTATGTATGGTTTGTGTCATAATATATGGTCGTTTCAAATCAGACATTTTCATTACAACTGGGTTTTCTATGAATGATAATCTTTTTTCATCTGAGCATGAGGTCCTGGTTCGATTGCCGTGTTATTCGGTTTTTCCATCAGAAATTTCTCACTAGCAGCCACGGAGTCTCGATTTGCGCCTCGTTGATGGAAATAATCTCGCCCCCTATTACATGGTACCATTAGGAACACCTCTGCCTAACCCTTCGGGGTTTACAAGCGTGATGTTATGTTTTGTATTACTTCTTATTTCAAAATCTTTTACAGCAAAGCTAGTCTCACATCCGTATCACATAACAATCAACATTTCATCTATAATTAACTTTATGTACTACTTTGGCTTAACGCAGTAGTAACACAATAGTTGACTGTCAGATACATTTGGCTATTATGTGCCGGTTGATAACTACACAATGAGGCACATGATAACAATAGTCCAAGTATAGAGGACCCAATTAACATGATCGCCTTTGTTACCCACGGTTGCGGTATTACATTCGATGTGTATTATGACTAAATGTGGGTGGGTTATTTGATTTGCTATCATCCTACAAAGAGTTTTGTTTTCTATCTCGAGATTTTTTCATTGAAAGGTTTTAATAGATGCTTATCCAGCTGCTGATCAGTCAGACTGTCCAACACCTTTGCAATGATGGTAGCCAGGGCTATAGGCCTGTAGTTGCTCTTGTCACTCGCATCTCCAGTCTTATTTTTAACAATGGGCACAACAATAGTTTTCAGTAAATCAGCTGGAAGATACGAGTGACTCAGGCACAAGGTAAAAAACATTGCTAGCACTTGCGGTAAGTGCTTACCAGCATATAGCAAATGCTCTATACTTAGGTTGTCATGACCCGGCGACTTGCCTCTCTTTAAGTGGCTTATGACAGTAGCTACCTCTCTGGCCGCAAACCTAATAGGCATGTCTTCGGACCCCCCCACCACCTCCGGCCCGCCAGACGACGTACCTAGGGGAGACCCAACCCTAAAGGCTCTGCTGAATAGGTTGGCGATATTATTAGGATCACTAAGGCCCTCAACACTCACAGGCAGACCCGACCTGGGATTCAACCTGTTTGTGGCTTTCCAAAAACTACCAAAATTCTTTGCGCCATGATGACTTGCAATGATGTTCAAGTCTTTTTATTTGGTCCTTATTATTTTGACATCATTTTAATTTACTTTTAAAAACCCTTCTACTTTCCACCATTTTTTCATACAAGTCACCATTTTTCGGCCTACCAAACAATGTCCAGGTTTGAAAAACAAGCCGAGCCTTTCCGTGTGCGTCTTTCACATGCTTATTCCAGCCCGTTATGTAACGCTTTTTGTGCTGTATGCCGTTCTTACAATTAGAGGTAAATGGTCCGACCAAGACACGTCGTCGAGCTCACTAGCGTCTCTAATAGTATTACACGCCGCGTCTGTCACTACGCAGTGGTCTAACCAACTAGTGAACCATATGCGTCACTTACGTAGGTATACGTGTCCGACTTACCACCGAGCAGGCAAACGTCAGCGCCAAACTTTTGACAATACAAAAATTTTTGGCCAGATTTTAAACTAAATTCATTCTACTTTTTCAAATGGGCCTACTCATGACTTCAGTTTAGTCCTGAGGACAGAGATGAGGTCGACGATGGAACGAGCTAACCCAAAAGAAGCCTATTAACTCGCGAATTTAATAGATTGGCGTGACTTTCTCACACCATCTTCATCTCACTTCCATTGATTACCGTTTTTCCTTGCCAACGGCAACAGCTGAATACTATCTTCATTACTAAGAACATGCAAACATAATCAGCTTTTAATGTTCCCTCTGCTGAGTCACTTGAGGCTCAGCAGAGGCCTCTTCTCTATGGGAGGCAGAGTTGGCTGTAATCCTCCACGCAGGCTCAGTGCATATTTGTAGATCTCACAAGCTTTCGTTTTTTTTCTAGGATGTGACGGTTTTCGCACAAAGTTCATAATTCAAAACTTCGTCAAAATTTTGAGAACAGTAGTGATGAAATATATACTAGAGAAGCTCGTGGCTAAAATAAAATCATCCGCTCGGTTCGATCTTCAGGTTAAACTGCGCTTGCCTAGGTTGGTCCGTGGATAGGTGACCACCCATTACATACCGAAATAATCCGTTGGTCCCGGCTGTCATTTGCAGATCTTTGACAGTCGTTACAGCTAGTCAGTGGCCCGAAAGTTTGACAACCAGTCTTATCAAAGGGTATCGTATTACCCGGTACTAATTAAGTTCTGGAGGTACAGGCAGTCGCTCCATGTAAAATAGTTGTTTTCAGCTGCATCTGGTTAGACCGGTATCCGACCCCAATATAGTTGAGAAAAGGGAAGGCAGACGAGTGACGAAATATATTACACAAAGTAACTCACCTGCCTTGGTTTGAACTCAGGACCTGCAACATATCCGTGGGCCTGTGGACGGCGGGTTATGGGGTAGCTCACCGTCCGGCCGTCTTATGACGACAGGCCGTGTCGACGGCGCGTTCGTGTTCCACGCGCGCCTCAAAGAGATGTCAGCAACTAAGTAGGGTCCGCATGGGCCGATGCCTGTCAGGGCTGCGAGACTGTTCGAAAGAGCTAGAACACAAAGGGCAAAGACGGTACATGGATTGGTTTTAGTCAGTACAAGTCTGACACTCTCTTCCGCTCCGCCTAGACTGGGGGATTTGATGATTTCCCATCCGAAAAACAAGGACCTGCAACATGCACACACTACATAATTATAATTCGGTAGTCTATTAACACTGGTTTCGCTCCACAATTGACGGGTGAACGCTAAACAATGCAATAAGACAACAATAGGACTGTCAAGTCCAAACTCGTGCACTGGCACTCGCGGTATGGAACAAAACTTCAATACCATTTAATTGAAGCATAGAATTCAGTAAATTCATTTATTGGGAGACCTTTGCCCAGCAGTGGGTCAGAATAGGCTGAGTGGGTAGGAAGAGGTATCGTATTACCCAGTATATAACTGGTTGTGGAGGTGAGATAGGCAGTCGCTCCATGTAAAATACTGCCATTCAGCCGCATATGGTCAGACTGGAAGCCGACCCCAGCATAGTTGGGGACTATTGACATAGTATCAAGCTCTATTCCTGTTAACACGTAAAGGATTTCGTAGAGTGGGATATAATATACATTTGCTTTGGTCCAAACAACCTTTACGAAATACAACGATGTCTGTTTATTAGAGCTGACTCATAAAATAAGTGCCCTAACGCACGGTCATGAAACAAGGTGCACTCAAAAATGATGATCAGAGATTATGAACCATAAAACTGCGCTTTAAAATCTAATGCGATAAAATAGAGACTTTAATAATCTAGTACAGATACTAGTCATAAAAAATATTAAGTTTAGTACCCACTAACATCTATTAACACATTGGTATTACGACTTTACTCATCTTTGAAATAAATTCATATAATAAAACTTCATTACTTCATGTATGAAATCCCCGAAGGGTTAGGCAGACCTTGTACCTAATAGTACACCCACATTTCACCAGTTATGTTAAAGTCCCATGTAATAGGGGGCGAGCCTATTGTCATCAACAGGGCACGAATCCAGAATCCGTATCTGATAATGAGAATTTTCTAACGGAAGAATGATTTCCTGATGATAAATGTAGTTACTTATAATCCTCTGTTACTAAAGGATTGATATCAAATGAGGCAACAGCAACGGTAATATTCCAGTTCTATTCAAATGACATTAGTCTCTTTGTTACCTTTTGACATGGGGAGTAACTGAAACAACCGGCTTAACTTAGGTTACGTAGCTACGAGTACTCCAAATTGAGTTGCTTCTGGTAACATAAACTTGAGCATTAACATAATGCAGAACCCTTGTTGGTTAAAACTAATTAGTGAGTGGTTGTTGTTATAATTGTTTTAAGCTTTAGGGAAAACATTGCTTTTTTACTGTTATTAGGTAATGGGTATCAAAGGATGAAATTGAATAAAAAAATGAGTGTATGGGAGGAAGTCTGAAAGAGGCGCCGGTGACTGAAAAGTTGTGTGGTAATTGGTTGGCTTGGTATGGGAATGTGATGCGGAGGAATTTTAAAAGAGACTTGCCTATAAAATATCGTCTATTTTTATATTACTTAGTATGAGTTCCAAGTTTACTGAGTTTCCTCCGTGTCTCGGAAACCACATTAAGCCGGTGGTCCCGGCTGTGCTTTGTAGATCTTTGACGCTCGTTACAGGTAGTCAGTGGCCCAAAAAGTCAACCAGTATTACTAAGGGGTATGGTATTACTTAGTACAAACTGGGTTGTGTGTGTGGGTCAGATAGGCAGTCGCTTCATGTAAAATACTGGTATGCAGCTGCATTCGGTTACACTGGAAGCCGACGCTAACATAGTTGGGAAAAGGCTAAGCAGATGATGATGAGTATGAGTTTCAATATACTTTGTTCCAGTAGCATAAAATTACAACAGACACATTATACAGGGTGTAAGGGACACTGACGCACAAACGGTCACGTATTCAGTAAATCAGTACATCATTCTGACTTTCCCCCTCTTTCAGAAATACTTCATCGGAAATTTGAAAAAAAAAAAATCAATACAACAAATATTCTGTATTGGTAGGCAGAGGTAGATATTATAATTTGAGACTTTACTTTAAATACCAACCTTTAGTGTGACTGACTAATTTAGGTGTAACAGCCAAATATTTCTTAGGTATTCCAATATAAAGTCCTTAATCGAAATAATTGGTTCTAGATAACAATCGAATCAAAAGAATTGTTTGCGAGACCACTACAAAGACCTTATAAACTTTACTGAATAAAAACTTGTATAATGAGCTGTTCAATTAAAATTCTTCGTCGAAAATCAAGAATATTGGTTTTTCTTCGGCCTTTCTGCGAAACCCACATTAAAATGTATTTGCGTTGTTATTAGAGTAAGTATTTTTTACTTAACCTTTCAAATATTTCCATTATTTTTGCTCACAACAATAGCAAACTACTTTACTGTTTTGCTGTGTGTTCTTTGTAGCCTTTTTGTAGATATATTGTTAGAGTAATATGATGATGACATTAATTTTGGTTAAGCAAAGCTCGCTTGTCGATCCGTGGACACCGATCATAGAACATTATCACCCAGATCGACAATAACTTCTACTCGACTCGAGTGTATCATGATTAAAAAAAAACAATGGAATCATAAATTTTCTCTATAGTAATATAACTCGCAACAGTTCAATAACTAAACGCTAGCCCCACTTCAGGTGAAAACGCTAGGATAGCCCGCGACATTCAAATATTCACGTTTCTTTGCAATTTGCATTGAATGACTTTTCATGAAATATTTATTGAATGGGGTTAAATGAACTTAGAGGGTTGTATTGATGATTTTAATGATTACAATTCAGTAAAGCCATATTTGTTACGGGCGCGAATCATATTTTAATTAGGACTTTCAATCCGGAGTTCCGGAGTTTCGTGTAACTACGGAGTTTCGGAGCGAGCATTTTTCAAATCCGGAGTTGAAATAGAACATCGGAGTTGAAACCGGTTTTCAAAAAACCATATAAACATTATTTACAAAACGACGAAAAACGCATCTTAATTAGGTCTGACTGTTAGAATTATGAAACAAAAAGTTTCTTTTTATTAAAAATTATTAAGTATTCTTGCCAAACAAATGTTTATTTTTTATGATTGTTTTAATATTTTATAATACGTATTAGTTGTCTATTATAACTTCTGTCCGTCAGACAGTAAATTTTAAAACAAAAATACTGATTCCTTAACAAATAAAACTTCTATTGATTAAAATAAAGAGCCTGTTTATTAATTTATAAAAAAGCTGTCAACTCCGGAACCAACTCCAGAGTTCCGGATTTGATTGCTCAACATCGTAACTAGCTCCGAAGTTTGATAACTATCCGAGTTTGAATGCCCTAATTTTAATCAACATACAACCTGACACTGACCTGAAAATGGCAAAAAATCTAAATTTCTCGGGTTACTGGCGCTTCCTCCTTCACAAAAAAGCCAAAGCAAGATATATTTGCCTCGTGACCGTGGCCTTTACTAGATTTTATAGCATTTCCCTACTTAATAGGCTACATAACTCTATTATTAAGACTTGGGAATCATTCGCACGAGCGATTTTCAAGCTTTGAAAATCTGACAGCACCGCACTTTATGTCGCGATACGGCAACGATCGGCTCACATGATCTGATCATGACAATGTCTGGACTTTAAAAGTCACTTTACCATTAGGTTTGTTTCGGTGTTTTTTCTCAGAGTTATAAGTGAGTTCGATGGGATACACCTCTCATTTCAAAATACATATATTTTTATGACGACGAATTAATCTATCTTTTACAAATTTATAATTCAACATTTAACAGGCTTTGCATCAATTCAATAAATAAATAATAAATTAATAAATTAATTTATTTTCTCACCACAATATTTAAAGATTACATGGAAATATTGTTTAGTAAATTATATTAAAAAAATACTTCAATATTGTGGGAGACTGGTGCCTAAGCTAGGCTAATAGCCTGTGTTAAAGGACACCAGGTCCCCACCCCGAGTAACATTGTCAGCTCGTACTAAAGCAATACACCTGTTAGTAGTTCCGGCAAGTTCAGTGTTGTGGGAGGTAAGTATTATGAGGGTGTGTATTTGGTGTAAGTGAATTATGTGTGTATGTGAGTGTGTGTTTGTGTGGTGTTAGATTGCTGCACGCGTAAATATTGGTGTGAAATTGTAAAAGATATATTATAACTTAAAGGTCTATGAGTTAACTATAAGGACACGTTCGGTACTATCGTAAGATAAGTCCTGGAGCCAATTGGTAAGTTTGGTCATCAATGTACTTCTGGTGAGAGGATATATATGAAGAAGACGATGGATTTTATTATAAATTCTAACACTTAGTACGTCGAAGTGGTGGCCCGCGAATGAAGTGCGACGTTGGTTAGGATTGCAGACTGGATAACCTTTGCGTTTCTTTAAAATTTTGTCGTCAAGAGGAAGCAAAGAGTGACGGCGTAGAACGGCACGCAGAATGTACAGTTGTCGCACGGTAAGGACCTTTGACTCGGAGTAGAGCAGAGCGGTTGGATAATCTCTGCGTTTGAACTGCATGACTTTTAGGACTGCCCTTTGGGCTCGTTCAACCTGAATTAGGTGAGTTTTGCAGGTTCCTCCCCATGCAGAAATGCAGTAAGTAAGAACAGAGACACACAGGCTCTGGTACACAAGGAAAAGAGTTTCTCGATCAGCTGAGTGCCTGAGTTCTTTGAAAATATATAAAAATTTCCTAATTCGCGAGCAGAGTGCTTCAGTATGGGGACGCCAGCTAAGGTGTTTATCAATTTGAACTCCGAGGTATTTGGTACTTGGAACCAGTGATAAGGTTAGGCAAGTGCAAGCATTTGGGCTGTGATTCAAAGAGTTCTGGCAAGTGTGGGCTTTGACAATATCAGTACCCACAGGAGGCATGATCGTGTGAGGGAGAGTGAAGCGAACAACCTTTGTTTTCTCGATGTTAAGGGTTAACAAATTCGCAGAGAGCCATGTCATCACTCGTTGAACCGACCGTTCCGCCCTCAATCTGCAGTTATCCCAGTTATCATCATAAATGATCAGTGCCGTGTCATCCGCATAAGTGAATATATCGCAGTTAGGTATTGAAAGGCGGCACAAATCATTTATGTAGAGTAAAAAAAGGGTAGGTCCCAAAATACTGCCCTGTGGCACACCGAAATTGATGCCCCATAGTCACTATACAATGAGTCGATTTTAACACATTGCGAGCGATTTGTCAGATAGTCTGAGAAGATCCTAAGTGCAACTCCGCGTATTCCAATGGCTTCCATTTTAGAAATGAGTATAGGTACAGAAACCGAGTCAAACGCCTTTGACAAGTCAAGAAAGACACCAAAGCATTTCAGTCCCTCATCCAACTTGCCCACCACCGTACCAGTAAGGTCAAGAACCGCATCCTCAGTAGAGATTCCCTGTCTGAAACCGTATTGATTATTTGCTAGTAGCTTATATTTCGTGAGATATGTGGTAAGACACTTGTTAAGGATTTTTTCAAGTACTTTAGACAGGGAACTCAAAACGGAGATTGGCCGGTAATTGGTGACATTGGATCTGTCTCCATTCTTAAAGATTGGGTGAACAACGGCCTTCTTGAACGCCCTGGGGAAAGTACCCGACTCAATGGCGCGGTTGCAGACGTGCGTTATGGGAATCGCTAGGACGGAGCTAGACTGCTTGAGAACACTGGCAGGGATATTGTCATAGCCAGTGGCGCAGTCACTGCGTAAGCTGTCAATAACCCCCTTTACTTGCATTTCGTCGACTGGCATAATGACAAGAGAATTGCACGGCGGAGGTTGTGATGAGCATTCAACATAAGGGGATCCAGGAGATTTAATTTTTGAGGCTAGATCTTCACCCACACTAACAAAAAAGCTATTTACTCGGTTAATAGATATTTTGGGGTCTGTCGAGCTTTGCAGAAGCGCACTTGATGACTGCGGAAGATGGTTTTGGTTTATTATACCCTTAATAGCTTTCCATGTGGCCTTGGTATTTTTTTTAGCTTTAAGTAGTTCATTTTTGTCGTACGATCTTTTCAATTTTTTCAAAAGATTATTGAGGAAATTTCGGTATCGGGTATAGGTAGTTTTATGAGTATCGTTATCGGGGGATGATTTGGATTTTTTGTGAAGCCGGTCTCGGTTTCTGATGCAGCGAACTAAGCCAGGGGACATCCACGGTTTGAGAATCCTGCATTTCCTAGAGACTCGGGCAGTATAGCTATGTTTTGTAATAACAGCTTGTATGGTAGAAATAAGTTGATCCGCGGCAAGATTACAGTTTTGTTCATTTAGCACATGACTGAAGTCAGTGCTATCCAGTGATACTTTAATATCTGAAAAATTATAGCGGAGCACGTTAGCTGATTTCTTAGTTGCGGATATTTTCTTCATGTCTAGACAAAGGATGACTGGGAGGTGGTCGGTGATATGACTTTCAAGGACTATTACTGTGGCAAGGCGTTTGGATTTTAAAAGTACGTGATCTAGGCAATTGCCTGATCTAGTGGGGAGCACATGGGCAGGCAAAAGGCCCAAAGAGGCACACGTGGTGAGATAATTGCTCGAGTGGCGATCGTGATTGTCTGGTTTAATATCGATGTTCATATCGCCAATCAGAGCTATATTGTTATAGCGTTTTAGTGATTGTGCTACATTATCGAGACTTCGGTAAAAATTTTCAAGGTCACTAAAAGATGGGGAGCGATAAACGCAAATGATTGCTGTGTCACCTATTGCACAGATGAGGCAATTTGAGTCACAGAATGAGGGTTCAAGATACGTGCAATTTAATGAAGTCTTAGTGTAAATCACCACACCATCGTTCTGCGACTTGTTGTCAGTCGTTGCGGAAAAAGAGTAGCCTTGCAAATAAGGAAGGGGCCCTGAAACCCTTAGCCAACACTCGGTTAAAATGATAACGTCAAATTTAATTTTTGTGGTTGTTAGCATCGTGATAAATTGGTCAAAGTTCTTTCTAAGGCTTCTAATATTAATATGAACCATTTTTAAATTATTATTTGGTTGCTTAATAAAGTCTAAACATCGTTAGGGGGGGCATAGATGAGAACAGGCTATGGAGAGATCGTCTATTTCATTAGATAATGTTCAATGTTCCTAGAGCATAGGAATTTTTGTAGCGATAAAAACACACGACTGGACGTAATTCACTAGCGGTAAATAAAGATGGTAAACGACGTCATCGCGACTGACTTGCAGCAAATAATTGTCGTTTGTAACCAGACTTAGCACCGAGACGTTAATAATTTAAGTTTAACGTTACGTTTCTAAATAATTTATTCTGTAAATTATTTTTGTAAGTATAATTAATTTTGTAAGCAAGCTTTACATTAAACTTACTTTCTAGCACTTTTAATGTTAACAAGGAAGTGTTTAAGGAGAAATATTGTTGTACTTCAGTGTTGTTGTTGCTTAGTTGCTGACATATGGTAGTCGTTTCTGGTTGGACCTTTTAGAGACCTATTTTATCTTTTTCGGCTTAAACTGGTACAAAGCAGATAGCTTAATAATGTTCTTTCTTTTAGTAATAAACTACCACCACTCCTACTTTGCACGGTTTTAACACCCTGGCAGGAAATCGAAATCGCTTAATTTTATTAATATCAATACATTCAAACTTTTAGAAATGTTGCTTTATGCTGATGACAACTGAATCAAAATCCGTTGCGTGGTTGAGAAGAATAAAGTCTTCACACAAACAAACATGAAGTTAGTGTACATTGTAACAGTTCACAATTTTTCGATAGTTTATAATCTGGCGGGATTTATTATTATAATTATAAACTAACGATGTTCACAATTATACGGTGACTCATGGACAGGCAACTTTTTTTCAGAAACTTAGGTATAGAGAGATTGGTACGTGGATGGGTGACCACCCATAACATACCGAGTTAATCCGTTAGTCCTAGTTGTCATTTATAGTTCTTTGACAGTCGTGAGTCTTTACAGGTAGGCAGCGGTTCGAAAATCTGACAACCAGTCGTACCAAGGGGTATCGTATTATACGGTACTAACCCAGTCCGTACTGGGTAATATAATACCCCTAACCCTGTCAGTCGCTCCATGTAAAATACTGGTCTTCAGCTGAATCCGGTAAGACTGGAAGCCGACCCCAACATAGTTGGGAAAAGGCTGGGCAGATGATGTAGAAGAGCTGTTCTATAAAATTCATTTGTACCATTGGAATATCACTTCAATGATTGCACACAATTCGAAAGCGTGCTCATTTGTTTTTCAAGTGACTCTCGAAAACCAATCTTTCAAGAGCACAGATTTTATTGAAATACGAACTTTTTGTTATTCAATTGTTCGTTATCAATTTCAGAGTTCTTTCATTTGCATATACTTTGAACGTCAAAGGGAAATTTTGAAATATTCTGTTTTGTCTGAGAGTATTGTTATTTGTGGCATTTCTCTTTATATTGATGGAAAACAAACTTGAAACACAATGCAATGCAATGAAAGGTTTTATATTGCATTGCATTGTGTTTCAAGTTTCAATACAAAGGATTGAATTTGTGGACTGATTGCGGCTGGATAAGGAAGTGAGTGTGAACCAGGCAGGTACTTAATTTCGTGTTTTTTAATTCATCATGACATTACGCCTCTACTCCCCGGAGGGGTTGGCAGAAATGTACCTATTAGTACACCCACATTTCTCCAGTTCTGTTCAAGTCCTATGTATTAAGGAGCGAGCCTATTGCCATCAACCGGGCACATGTCCGGATTCCGCGGCAACTATTGATGAATTCCTGATAGATAAACCCATTGATGCTCAGCAGTCTCGCTGGCCACCACTACACCAACGAGGTATTCCATCGTCTCCACGTCGTTTTCTGAAAACAATCAAGGAAAACAATGTGAGAGAAATGTACTAGAATTAAGCGTTATTAAGCGCATCTACTTACCCGCACTTGTCCGGCGTAGTGAATTACTACCCTCTCACAGAAATGAGGTCTGTGTCCGAGGAGTGGGATGAATATGTTTTTGAAAACCAGATGGTGGTAATTCTCATTAAGATGCTCGTGGCTAAATAATAGCAGCCGATCGAGTCGTTCTTCAGGTTAAGCCGCGCTTGCTTAGGTTGGTGCGTTGATGGATGACCCAATACATACCGAGTTTCGTACGTGCCTCGGAAAGGACGTTAAGCCGTTGGTCCCGGTTGTCATTTGTAGATCTTTGGCAGTTGTTACAAGTAGTCAGTGGTTTGAAAATCTGACAACCGGTATTACCAAAGGGTATCGTATTACCCAGTACTGACTGGGTTGTGGAGGTCAGACAGGCAGTCGCTCCATGAAACATACTGGTGTTCAGCAGCATCCGTTTAGACTGGAAGCCGACCCTAACATGGCTGGGAAGAGGCTAGGCAGATGTTGATAGAAGGTTCTCAGTTTCGACACGTGTCAAATGAGTCTTGTACAGCTATATGATGGTAATATTTCCAAGGACGAACTCCTTCACAAATAGCTTGAGTACCTACCCATTTAATCATTATAATTTTCCTCCAAATATTGTTGGGACAAACTATTTATCTGCAAACAGAGCACGCGTCTGGAAATATGTTTCTCGAGAAAATTAATTAACTGGAGAATTTGTGATTCAAAGAGACGTCAAATTGTTTAAAGTTTGGGCATATTTTTCCTTGACTTAAATAATTGCTACAATGTAATTAAACTCCGAAGGGTTCGCCGAATTGTTTTTGTAGTATTTCGGTGTCTGTACAATTGCAAACAATCTAAAGTTGTACATGGATCTTTTGGCGCGTGCCCCTTAATTTACATCAGAACGAACACTGTAATCTTTTTGTATTCAATATAATTTTCACAAATGTTTCAACAGCTCTCGCCAGTCTATTTCATTTAAGTGCCAAAAGAACTATGCAGCACTGTATAGGTGTATACTGTCATTAGAAAGAAGTCATTATCGAATGTTATGCCCGAAGAATAGCTAAACTTAAGTGGCAGTGGGCGGGGCACATTGCTCGTAGAACGGATGGCCGATGGGGCCGAAAAGTTCTGGTGAAGGCCTCCCACTAGGTGGACCGATGACCTGGCGAAGGTTGCAGGGTTCCGCTGGATGCGAGTCGCACGGGACCGGTCAATGTGGCGACACTTGGGGGAGGCCTATGTCCAGCAGTGGACGTCTTTCGGCTGAAATGATGATGATGATGATGATGATCAAATGTTAGTGAGGTCACGGCGAAACCTCTGATACTAAAAACGGAGATCTAAAGTTGCTACGTAGTTTATTTATTTATTTATTTAACACTTCAAGCACATAAGTACAGAGGCGGACTTAATGCCATAGGCATTTTCTACCAGTCAACCTTTTTTTTTTTTTTTTTTTTTTTTTTTTTTCCGGATGGGAAATCATCAAATGACCCCCCCCACTCTGGGCGGAGCGGAAGGGAGTGTCAGACTTGTACTGACTAAAACCCATCCATGTTCCTTCTTTGCCCTTTGTGTTCCAGGGCCACGGTATCTCTTTCGAACAGTCCCGCAGCCCTGGCAGGCATCGGCCCTTGCGGACCCCTACTTATTTGCTGACATCTCTTTGAGGCGCGCGTGGAACACGAACGCGCCGTCGACACGGCCTGTCGTCATAAGACGGCCGGACGGCGAGCTGGCCCCTAACTCGCCGTCCACAGGCCCGCGCCTACGGTGGCCGGGAGCCACCACGTGACCCCCGACGCCCAGGGCGTCTCCCGCGGCGACTGGGACGTGAGGTTCTTTCCCTCTCACGTCCCGCCACCTCCTTCACTAGCATGACTGCTTCGCAGAAGGAGGTGACGGCTTCCCATTCCCTCTCGCTCCGGACCATGGCTTGAACCAAGGCCGGACGCGAGAGATCGCCGCCGCCAATCGCCGCTACGAGGACACGGCGGTGCTCCGCCCAAGCGGGGCAGACCCCCACGGTGTGCTCCACCGTGTCCTCCGGACGATCCTCGCAGTGGAAACACCCGGGCGTTTCCTCCCGCCCGATTCGGTGCAGGAACCTCCCGAAACAACCGTGTCCGGTGAGGACCTGCGTCAGGCGGTAGGTGAGGGCGCCGTGGCGCCTCTCTAGCCACTCCTCAAAGAGGGGACTTATCGCCACTATGGTGGCGTGCCCTGCACGGGGTTGCGACAGTCGCTCTCTCCATGTCGCCATGAGATCACGCCGGAGGTCTGTCCGCTGAGCAGCAATTTGCCGCGGCAGCGGAGTTTCCTCCCGACGTAGTGCCTCCGCGCGCCATTCGTGCAGGCGTGCGAGGACTATCGCCTCCAGATCCCATGGCGGCAATCCGGCAAGGAGGCTAGCCGCTTCGCCGGAGATCGTGCGGTACCCCCGGATTAGCCTTATGGCTATTACTTTTTGGGGCGCGTTCAGGTAGTGGGCGGCTTGCCGCCTCAAAGAACGCGCCCACACCGGGGCCCCGTAAAGGGCCATGGACCGCACGACCCCCGCGTATAGCCTCCGGCAGGAGGCGTTTGGACCCCTCAGGTTGGGCAAGAGCCGCTTGAAGGCAGCCCCTGTCCGTTCCAGTTTGGGAGCCAAACGTCGGAAGTGCTCCACGAAGTTCCACCGGCTGTCGAGAATAAGTCCTAGGTACTTCAACGTCGACCCGACGCCGATGGAAACCCCTCCTGCCGTCAGTAGGGATCTCGACGGTGGCGCTTTCCGAAGCCCATGAAAACACATGGCCTCGGACTTGTGCAGTGCCGACTTGTGCACGACTATCGCAACCCCGCGTGTCATGTTTTCGGCCGCCGCCTCGTGCGACCTCCCTTGTGCCAGTACCAGCGTGTCGTCAGCGTAGCAAACTACGCTGACGCCGGTAGGGAGGTCGGCGCGCAGCACCGAGTCGTAACCGATGTTCCACAGGGCCGGTCCCAGAACCGATCCCTGTGGAACACCGCACGACATCTCTCGCCGGTTCCATTCTCCGCTTCGACCAGGGTAGATGACGGCTCTATCCGTCAGGTAGTCCCCGACCACACGACGAAGGTAGGTCGGCACCCGGTGATACCGGAGTGCCTCCCTAATGCAGCTCCAGGGCATGGAGTTGAAGGCGTTGGCGATGTCAAGAGACACCGCCAAGACGACCCCGCCCCGGGACACCGCGTCCCCCGTCGTGAGGGCTCTCACGCGCATGATGGCGTCCACCGTCGAGCGCCCCTTGCGGAAACCAAACTGGTGTTCCGCAAGATCCGGCCCCATCCCCGCAAGGTGCCCGGCGAGGCGGTTGGCAATGACTCTTTCAAAGAGCTTGCCCACCTCGTCGAGCAGCACGATGGGCCGGTATGCGGACGGAGAGTCCGCAGGGCGCCCTGGTTTCCGGATGAGGACCAGCTTCCCCGTCTTCCAACGAAGCGGAAACTGGCCTCTCTCCAAGCATGCGCTTAGGAGCCCTTCCAGTCGGGGCCCGAGAGCCTCAGAGGCCAGGACCCAGGCTTTGCCAGGCAAGCCATCGGGTCCCGGGGCGGTGTTTCTGGTTTTCAGCCTGCGTATCGCCACTCTCAGGTCTACCCCAGTCACCTCCGGAACGTCGTCATCGTCATCGGTGTGGTCCGCTTCCGGCACCGCACGCGGCGGCGGAGCCATAGGCGGGGGAGGATGCTCCCCTCGCGAAGGGAACAAAGCGCTCACCACGTCCTCCACGAGCTCAGGCCGGAGACTCTGCGTCAACGGGGGGGCCCGGGTGCGGAGTTTGTCCCGCACCATCTTGTAAGGGCGCCCCCACGGATCTCCGTTCAGAGACTCCAGCATCTCCTCGCGGGCCAAGTTCTTGGCCCGCCGGACAGCCTCTTGGAGGGCGGTCTTCGCCGCTCTGTACCCCTCGTACAGCTCCGCCTCAATGGCTGCCGCATCCGGAGGGCGGATGCGGAGCCTGCGATGCCTGGCGTACAGCGCCGCGTGGCAACGCACGCCTTGCGCAGAGACGTCAGCTCTCGCGACCACCAGTACACCTGACGCCGGGCGCTTCCTGGCCGAACTCGGGGCATTGCCACGTCGCAAATGTCGGACATGGCCTCCTGGAACCAATCCGCCTCGTTGTTGATGTCGGCAGGCCTGACTGGTGATGACACCCAGGCCTGCACGATCGAGGCTTCCAGGAGGAGCTCCCGGTCCAGCTGCTTCAGCGCCCATCGCGGACCACTCGGGGCCTGTAGGACCGGCACGCTTGAGGACTGGGTGGAGACGTCGAACCGGATGTACCGGTGGTCGGAATAGGTCTCCACCCCCTCCATGACGCGCCAGTCAACGACACGCGGCGACAGAGCGGGGCTGGCGAACGAGATGTCCACCACCGACTCGCCCCGCATCCGCACGCACGTGGGGACAGAACCCCGATTTAGGACGACCAGGCCTGTCTCCAGAGCCCAGTCCTCCACCATTCTACCCCGCACGTCCGTGTAACGAGAACCCCAAGCCAAGTTCTTGGCATTGAAGTCCCCGAGCACAAGCACGGGGAGGGAATGGCTTCCGATGACGACACTCAACTCCGTGAGGGAGTTGTGGAACTCGGCGAGAGTTCGGCTCGGGGAGAAGTAGACTCCCACTACAACGATCTCCCCGAACCGTGCTGCTACGCACCCCTGACCCTTCCTGACACTCTCAAGGGTTGGGGTACCGGCGGCGACCGACGCAATTATGGTCACTGAGCCGCTAAGGTCCTCCACCCAGTCATCCCTGGGCGGGACAAAGTACGGTTCAGCGACCACGGCGATGTTAATCGACCACTGCGCCACGCTCTGGAGCAACAGATCCTGAGCGCAGGCGCAGTGGTTGATGTTCGCCTGGAGAAGGCGTAATGGGGCCGTTACTGGCACTCCATTTCAGCCCCCTCCCGGGCCCCCTGCGAGGGCCCCGCTGCGGAAGTTGCAGCAGTAGCGGCAGCGGCGGCGACAGTGGCGGCAGCTGCGGTGGTGGCGACGGTGGGGGTTTTGGCGGTGGTGGCGGAGGGCCTTCCCTTGCCCCTGGCCTTGGCGGGAGTACCGCAGGACTTGCTCCCTGCCCGGTGATCGGCCGGCTTGCCAGCTGCCGCACATGCGGCGCAGCGCGGCGCGGCGGAGCAAGCCGCGGCCATGTGACCAGGCTGGCCGCAGCGGAAGCACAGGCCGCTGCGGTCCACCTCCGAAGTGCACCGGACCAACACGTGGTGCCCCACATGGCAGCGGAAGCACCTCAGAGGTCTGGGTTCCAGCAGCTTCACCTGCGCCGAAACCCAGCCCACCAAGAGCCTTCGGCCCTCCACAATGACTTTCGCCGCCGTCACAGGGCAGCTTACCGTTATGGTTCGCATGCCCGACAGGTCCGGACGTAAGGTGCCTGCCTTGACTTGCTCGGCAGGGCACCCACCGGTCCTGGTGACGGCGGCCACCACCTCCTTCTCGGTCACCGAGTCGTCCAGACCCAGTATGCGCAGGTCTGCGCATTTGACGGGCCTGGACACTCTGGCCTCGTCCGCATTTAGGGACGCTCTAAGCTTTTCAGCCAGAGCGTCAGCGGACGAGCCACGGGTTTCGCCAGGGATCTCCAGCACTCGAGCCCCTGTTGCGGTGACTCTAAGCCGGAGGCCCCCGGTGATCCCGAGCTCTCCGAGATCCACCGTCGCTTTCGCCTTAGCGAGCACGTCGCTGTAGGTCACGCCCCTCTTTTCCGCGTCCGGCTGTAGTGTAATCACTACAGCTGCGGTCTTCGGGGCGCTGAGCCTAACCGCGACGCCCCGCTCCTTTTGCCGGCGTTTCTGCTCCTGCCTCCTGGCCTTTTTGGCCGCCCTTCGCTCCCTCGCGTTTTCTCCAGCCACCTGCCACCCGGTCTCGGCCACGGAAGGCTTAGGGGGCGGGGGGGGGGCGGCGATAGCGGCTGTCTCGCGGCTGGCGCTGGCATATTCGCCACCTTGCCCTTCTTTTGGGCCGCCGCCTTGCCCTGTTTCAGGGCCGCCGCCTTCTTAACCGGAGCCGGTTTCGTCGGGGCCGACATAACCCTGCCGGGGGGCTGGCTGGACGGCCCCGGTGCGGAGGCCGCAGCAGACGCATATGAGGCCGCCCTCAGGCCCGGGCGCCTTGTTTGCCGCCAGGGGGGGGCGTAAGACAATGCCCTCCAGGACGGAGAACCGCGCCTGGAAGGCAGCCAGCTCCTGCCGAACCAGATTCAGGACCTGGTTCTCCACCGGCACGTGCTGGCTTGGACGCTTCTGGCCCCCATTTTGGGGCGCCTCGCGAGAGCCGGACTCGCGCAGACTGGCCAGGTCTGCTCGGAGCTTCCTATTCTCCTCTTTGAGAAGCTCCGTGGCGGCTGTCAGTCGAGCGACCTCTGCCCTCAGTTTGGCCACGCCGTCTGGCGGCGGCCCCGCAAATCTAGCCTCCGCTGCCGCCATAATGGAGGCGACCGCAGCAGGTATAGCCCTTTGCCTGGTGGAGGGCTTTTGTTTGAAGGAGACAGCCCTCAGCGCTGCCTCCACCTCCTTCGCGAGCCCAGCCTTACGCTCCGCATCAGAGCCGCCATCTGCGCCCGCCTCGTCGCCAGAATAGCCCGAACGGGCCACCTCGTGACCGGCGGCCACCCCCGGGTGGCGCCCCTCCTCGGCAAGCCGCGCCGACCTCTCAGTGGCAGAGAGGCCTCTCCCCTTGCCGCGGATCCCGCCGCGCTTGCTGGTGGGGATCTTGCGAGCCGAAGCCAGCTCCCCATCTGACGACGACTCTCGGTCGCCTACCGGCCTGGACCGCTTGCGTAGGAACTCCCTGTTCCCCGCAGCAGCCCCGGGCCTCCCGCGCTGGGAGCACACTGAGCCAGCGCTCACCTCGCTGGATGCGGCGCCGGACTCCGACCCCGCATCCCTCTCCTCCCTTCCTTCGCCGTTATCGGCCGTTTTTTGGGTTTTGTAATCTTCCATACTGTTCCCACGAGTATGGGGGAAATAAATAGTCCATCTGGGCAGTGCCCCCTGTACCCAGATAAGCCATAGCCAGGCCCGGCAGTGGTTCGCACTAGAGACTGATTTTCCAAAGGAACCCGTCAGCCATACATCTCCTCGCGGTGCGCCGCCGCTTGAGATTCGGGGTAACTTTTTATAGAGGTTTTCTACCTCGTGGTCCGGGCGGTTAAGCCAAGACCCTCGGTCCCAATCGAAGCCGCGAGACGTGTTCCACGACACTTCGACGGTGGGATTACGATATCGACGGAGACAGTGAAGGACGTGCGTCCTTCACTGTCTCCGTCGATATCTTCGTCGATTCTTCGTCGATATCTTACCCTGCCTCCGAGCAGACAGTGAAGGACGTGCGTCCTTCACTGTCTGCTCGGAGGCAGGGTAAGTGCACACCGAGCCCGCCCTTGCTCCTCCGCTGTGCCCTCTGCTTTTCAGAGGGTCACGCGGAGCAACGCCCCCTTGGTCCATGAGGGACCCCCCCATGTCAGAATATTAGCCATGGGCAGTAACATTTCCCGAGGAATAAGAATCTCTTCCCATTCCTCGGGGAAGGATACTGCCCACGCCCAGGGTGCACCGGCCCAGCAGCTGCTATTCCCTCCAGACGTATCGAGAGGGACCGGCAGCCATCAGGCACACGAGGAGGAATTCTGACAACGCACCCCAATCAACTGCCCCTTTACATCTACACAGCATAACAATGTAATGCCTTTGAAACAATATCGTATGTTAATACCGACCAGTCCAGTGGAATAGCTGACTAAAACCAGTTTCCGTAGAAAGCGCGTAGCGTGATGGCTACGTGGCCTACGCCGTAGCGGATACGCGTAGCGCGTAGTAGTCATACGGGATTATATTAAGAGAAACTTAAATCAAAGCATTTCACTGATTCTATTTTCAGCTTTCTATAACACCCCTAATTTTGTTCCCTCCAAAACTTTTGATGAATTCCACCCGCTCCCCCTATTCCTTTATTATCTACACAGCTTAACAATATAAAGCCAGTGCAACAATATCCTATGCTAATACCGACCGCCCCAGTGGAATGCCACAGCATATCTGCTATATCAGCCTGTAAATATGACTGAAATTTCACGTATAATTCGACGAGAGACGCAAATTGCAATAACATCACACCTGTGGTACTCAAAGGGTTAGCCAGATGCCAAAGGATTAGCCAGAGGTGTACCTAATAGTACACCCAAATTTCGCCAGGTTTAAGTCCAATGTAATATTTAAATAACACTTGTAAAATACAGCATGTTACGTTTCCACTCCTAAAACACTTGCCTTGTCTCGGTGAGAAGGAGTAGGCTAATCTAGCACGTGGAACCAGTGTGGGTTGGCAGATGCCACATGTCTTCGAATTTTCACTTACGACCCGTTTACGACGTCAGGCGATACTGCCCGTCAAGCGGCAGGCACGTGTTTCTTTTGTTTACCTCGTGTGAGCAACGTCGTGATGGTTGTGGTATATTTAAAGCAATGTTTTTACTAGTTTTCTGCGAAGTCCCTGTCGTGTGTCGCTGTACCCCGTGGCCAAGCAATTATGGCTAACTGGTATATATACGCTGTGTTAAAATTTGTCCATCTATTTTAATGGGACCCATTAAAATATATGGACAAATTTTAACACAGCGTTCAGTACTTCTAACCAAAGATATCCAAGCAAAAAAAAACACTGATTAAAGTGATTTTATTTTGACCTATAATAATAAATTGCCCGCATTCTAGAATAAATACATCCATTATGGGTAGGTACTTGCACTCGCACATTTTGTAGTATCACAATTATGAGATAACAAAGACATGGATGTGTTTATGCAGTGAGTAACCACAATTTTTAGTGTATTTTCTTTAGCAGTTTTTTTTTCTTGTAAGTATCTAATGAGTTTTAGCCTTATTTTGGTGGTCTGTGGACCTTTTATTTCAAATCTCCATATAAGTATCAAAATACAAAAGAACACCACCTCTTCTGAACACGCAGTCGTCATACTAACGATCATACATTTCAAAATACACAATCAAAACCACTTACCTAATTTACTGAAACTCAAATAAAAGCCTCCGATACCCGCTTAACATCAAAAGCACCATTGTTTATACCAATTTGGACCCGGACCCGCATTCAGAACTCTAAAGCGGGTTGAGACTAAACAAAACGCGGTAATTACCGTTCACAATGACACTAATCACTTTAAATGTCCCTAACACACATTTTCATAAACTAAAGAGGAATTAACACTCCCATGCAACCTACTATTAACCTAGTTATGTGGGTATTAAGGGCTAATGTAATTTGTAGTTATTTACTGGGTTATAAAATACTTTAATTATTTAAAAATCTTTTTAGACTTTTTTTTTCGATTGCCTCGTAGGTTTAGTGATCGCAAGTGCGTCTGCTAAGCATTAGGTTCTGGGTTCGATTCCCAGGTCGGGCAAAGTACTATCGGGTTTTTTCATAAGGAATTTCTCAGTAGCTGCCACGGAGTCTGGATTTGCGCCCGATTGATGGCAATAGGCTCGCCCCCTATAACATGGGACTTAAAAATAACTGGCGAAATGTTGGTGTACTATTAGGTACACCTGTGCCTAACCCTTCGAAAATTATAGGCATACCTTGGCAGATTTAATGAGACAGACAGCTTGACGCCAAACAATCGATTTTAGACGAGCTTTTTTGTTCGCGCTTATAATCCTTTATCGGCTTACGCGATAACATTTTGCGCTTCAAATAACCGAACGCGGGTACACGCGCTTATTCCGCCGTGTTTGCACAGGGTTAGTGGGCGCGTAGAAAGGCGTCTCTCACGGCTCGCGTTTATACGAGCTTATAAGTGTGTCCATCACAGATATAGATAAGCCTAGATAACGCATTTTTTAACCACCTACTATGACGTTATAAGCACTATCATTAACACAAGAAATGAGATATTTACCATGTTTTCTTTGAGTTCCCGATATTTCGGCGCTGTTGTAAGCACCGGATATCTGAAGTTGTTGCGGGTGTGTGTTTCGGGAACTCAAAGAAAGCAGTAAACATGGTAAATATCCCGTTTCTAGTGTTAATGATAATGTTAGTGACCATGAGTTTAAAATGTTATAAGCACTATTTAGTTGCCACACAAAAAAGTGACTATGCAAAATATACTACTTTGCTGTTTTAAACAAATTAATTTGCTGCGACACCACAGCCACGTTAAACATAAAATGAATCGGGTACAGTTCCAAGACGTCTCAACTCCGCCGCGATCAGACATTGACTGTCGTCCTCCCTCGAGTTGAACATCAGGGCTCTGTACAAGCACGCTGTGTTGTGACCGGTAAGTAGGTCGCGTGATGTCACCACTGCACACAGGCGTGCTTTCCAATTCATTTTATGTCCTTACTAATGACCAGATCCGACATATCTATATCTGTGGCGTCAATGCTCGTACGAGTTACTCGTGTGGCAAACAGCGCGTCAAATACACGTCTACACGCGTTTTCAAAAATGAGCTTACACGTGCCGAAAATACTCTTACCTGAAACCGAACCCTTACACGTTTGTTTATAATAATTTATTTTAATTAAATAAGTTAACTGATATTTAATTTCGAATTATTTAAATATTATTAAAATGAGACATTGTGATAATTTTGTGTAATTAAATATACAGCATATTAACTGATATAAACTCGATGTATGTATTTAATATATTGATAAGCCATGCATATAATTTTCATGTATTACGTTCATAAAATTGCGAAACTGGATTTTAATTTCGTATCATTTTGTTATCATATATGTGCACATTCGAAAACAAAATATTTTTGTGAATAAAATGACTGGTAACAAAATAATATATTATTCTTATATAAATAAATATTATACTCATGTATGCAAGTACTTTTTAGGATTGCGTACGCGAAGGGTAACCAACGAGACCCTATTATTAAGCCTCCGCTGTCAGTCCGACCGCCTGTCTGCCAGCGGCCTGTATCTCATGATCCGTAATAGGTAGATAGTTGAAATTTTCACAGAATGTGTAATTCTGTTGCCGCTGTTACATATTCGCGTAACACGTGAACCGCTGATCGCGCGTTACCCTAATTACCGCGGATTGCAACAGCGGAGACACGAGTCGCCGACGCAGCTCAACGTGATGCAGCCCGGCACCGGACATCGCGGCATTTTGTCGCGAATCGTCACTTTTGGCACAGCATCGGTCAACTGTCGACATCTTAGTTAATATTTTACATTGTAATTTCTGTAATTAAATTTAAGTTCAAATAAATTTTGTATTTTTTTCCATCCTCCGGCTACAGCCTTCGTAATTGGCGCAGTCGGTAGGATACTCGCGGGCCGGTTCGCGAGAGTAAATTGCTAGGATCGCGAGTCACCCGGGTGGCTTCGGGCACCGTACGAGTATCCGGAATCTACAAGAGCTGCAGTCCAGAGGAGTATCCAGACATCGATACAGAAGAGGTACAAAATCATTGCAAGTAAGTACTTTAGAATCGCTCTAGAGTCGCTTCCCTTTTTTTATCCTATAAGATTCCAAGATTTTCCATCCAAGGCAATCTCGGTCCCCTAGGTTAGGTTATAGAATTAATATTTTAGACGCTAATAGAAATTTAGAGGCAGAACAGGAGGATAGTAATAGTTCATATATATCAAGTATGGCTGACTCAGTGGATCAAGTTTACAAGGCCCTACGATTGTTGCCGGAGTTCGACGGAAACTCGAACGTATTAACTCGATTTATAAAACTATGTGATCAACTAGTACAGCAGTTTATGAGAAACGGACCGGAGTTTCAATTAGCTAATTTAGCATTATTAAACGGGATTTTGAACAAAATAGTAGGACCCGCATCGCGTACGATTAATTCGAATGGTATCCCGGAGACTTGGGAGGGAATTAGAAGTGCTTTAATAAATAATTTCGCCGATCAACGCGCTGAAACATCTTTATATAATGACTTTTAACGCAGGGTTCGTCCACCCCGCAAGAATTTTATGAGCGTTGTCAAAACCTTTTCAGTACTATTATGACTTATATCAGCCTACATGAAACGATAGCGAGTACCATTGAATCGAAACGCACTTTGTACAAGAAACTCACGTTACAGTCGTACTTACGTGGTCTACGTGACCCGTTGGGCTCTCGCATTCGTTGCATGCGGCCTGATACAATAGAGAAAGCCTTAGAGTTTGTGCACGAGGAAATGAACACGTTGTACCTGCAGCAGCGCAACGACCATGTTCCCGATAGGAAGACGCAGCCTCAGGTTAGTCCAAAAATTCCTTATGGCTTTATGCCACCAATTCACGTGGCACCACCCACACCGCGTCCGTCTAATTTGCAACCCCCAGGATCTTTTAATATGCCAGGGCCATCGCGACCACCTATGCTTCAAGGACAACACCCTGTCCCAATTTGGAGAAACCAACCCCCACAAAATCGCGGGCCCACACGTACTCAACAAATGTTCAGTTCTCCACCGCCTAATTATATACCCCAGGGTCAAGTTTTTAGAATGCCTGGTCCCAGGCCAACTACAAGTAACACCCCACACCCGATGAGTGGCGTAAGTCACTACGTGGCTAAACCATTCGCGCCGCGCGCGTCCCATGATTGGTCCAAATCTGGGAATCCGCCACCCTCGAATTATTTCAGAACGCGGGAATTTAACTTTAACGATTTTAATGACCAGTTGCAGTATGACAATTATAGCGATTATTTTGTTAGCGATTATTACCCCCAGGAATATTTTGAGTATCCCATTTACGCGTACCCGAGTGAATATGTGTATGAGCAACCACAGCGTACAGATTCTTATGTTATAGTCGAGGAAGTTAAGGATCCAACCCCGTCTGCTGAAAAAGAGGATTTTCAGAAGGACCCCAAATCAGACAAGTCAAAATAGAAATTAATTTGCAAACGCAAAGGCAATTACCATATATTCAGATTTCAAATCCCCCGCTTAAACTATTAATTGACACTGGCGCAAATATGTCTTTTGTGAGTCCCGAAGTTGTTCAAAAATTCTTTTCCCACATACCGTGCAATTATGATCCCTTTGAAGTAACGAATATTCACGCTAATTCATCTAAATTAGTATTAATACCTGCTAATTCATCTAAATTAGTTAAAGTTCCTATAAACTCTGCGGACGGTGACGTTTTTATTCCTGAACAATGCATTTCAAATTGTTTAATAAGTGATTGCGTTACAACAGTTAGAAATAATAGAGGTGTAATAGGGGTAGCGAATACGTCACGTCATGACGTAGTCTTTTCTATGGATCGCCCTATTAGTGCTGAGTTGTTCAATGTCCAGTGCACGCGCACTAAACAACAGTCCGACCGCGTAAAGGAAGTTTTGTCTCGTCTGCGTACGGATCATTTGAACCCCGAAGAAAAAGCTAATTTAGAAGTACTTTGCGCTCGGTACGCTGATGTATTTTATATTGATGGCGAACCATTATCTTTTACGAACCAAGTAAAACACTCTATTCGAACTACAGATGATGTGCCTATCTATACGAAAAGTTACAGATATCCTTTCATACATAAGCAGGAAGTCCAGGATCAAATTTCTAAAATGCTAGAACAGAATATCATACGTCCGTCTCAATCTGCGTGGAGCTCCCCCATCTGGGTAGTTCCCAAGAAAGCCGACGCCAGCGGAAAAACCAAATGGCGCTTGGTAATAGACTTTAGGAAATTAAATGAGGAAACTATAGATGATCGTTATCCTATACCCAACATTTCGGACGTCCTTGACAAGTTAGGTAACTGTCACTATTTTACCACCCTTGACCTCGCGAGTGGATTTTATCAAGTGGAGATGAACCCAGATGATATTCACAAAACTGCTTTTACAGTAGAGCATGGACACTTCGAATTCCTCCGCATGCCAATGGGTTTAAAAAATTCTCCATCAACCTTTCAACGGGTAATGGACAATGTCTTACGGGACCTTCAAAATGTCGTGTGTTTAGTATATTTGGATGATATAATTGTGTTTTCAGTGTCCCTTCAGGAACACATGATTAATTTAGAAAAAGTATTTCAGAGACTTAGGGAATCTAATTTCAAAATACAAATGGACAAATCCGAATTTTTAAAGTTAGAAACTGCATATTTAGGACACATTATTAGCAAAGGCGGTATTAAACCTAACCCGGATAAAATTATGGCCATCCAGAAATTCCCAATTCCCAAAACGGCAACAGAAATTAAACGCTTCCTAGGTCTGTTGGGTTACTATAGGAAATTCATTCCAGACTTTGCTCGTATAACAAAACCTATGACGCAATGTCTAAAAAAAGGTTCAAAGATTGATATAACTAATCCTAATTACATCAGTTGTTTTGAGAAGTGTAAAACCCTTTTAATCAACGACCCAATCCTGCAATATCCAGACTTTAGTAAAGATTTTATACTGACAACAGACGCATCTAATCTTGCCATTGGTGCTGTTCTCTCTCAAGGTCAGATAGGTACCGATAAGCCCATAGCATATGCATCGCGCACATTAAACACTAGTGAAATTAACTACAGCACAATCGAAAAAGAATTATTAGCAATTGTGTGGGCAACCAAGTATTTCCGCCCGTACCTATTTGGTAGGAAGTTCAAAATTGTTACAGATCACAGGCCCTTACAATGGGTAATGAATTTAAAAGAACCCAACTCACGTTTAACCCGTTGGAAATTAAAGTTAAGCGAGTATAATTTCACTACTGTCTATAAGCAGGGTAAGCTGAATACCAACGCAGATGCTCTGTCCCGCATAGAAATTAATAATGAAGACGCTAACTCTATAGCAGTTAACACGTCTGAAAAACCCCCTTCAGTAATTGATTCCACAACCGCAACAGCTCACACAAGCGCTGAGAACCCCATATTAGAGATACCAATATCGGATGAGCCTCTAAATAAATTCCACCGTCAAATATCCTTTATAATCGTGGGAGACATTAAAAAACGCCCAACCGTGTCTAAACCATTCGAAACTCATACCAAAACTACTATACAACTATCAGAGTCAAATCTGGAAGAAGAAGTAATTAATGCCGTAAAGGAATATGTTAATCCCAAAGTAAAAACTGGAATTCTTATACATCCCCCTCTAGCCATGTACAGCATAATTCCGATTATACAAGACAAATTTAAAAGCTCCGCCTTAAATATGGTCTTAACAAAGAAAGAGGTAGAAAACGTTAAAAATTACTTGGACCAGCAAGAAATTATTCGCAAATACCATGAAGGAAAAACAAATCACCGTGGTATAACCGAATATTTCCTTGCTTTATCACATCGTTATTATTGGCCTAAAATGAAAGAAAATATCTCGAAATATATTAATGAATGTAGTATCTGTGGACAGGCAAAATACGATCGGAACCCTATTAAGCAAAAATTCTCTATAGTTCCTCCCCCAACCAAACCCTTTGAAATTGTTCATCTTGATCTTTTTACAGCACAAAACGAGAAATTTCTTACTTTAATTGATGCTTTCTCGAAATATGCACAAGCATATCATCTCAGAGATGGTACCGCGTTAAGTGTCGTCCAAGCACTTTTAACGTTTTGCACCCATCATGGCGTCCCCTACACCATAGTTACAGATCAAGGACCTGAGTTCACTAACGCATTATTTTCGGAGTTCGTCCGTCTTCATAAAATACAGCATCATAAGATACTTGCACATACCCCTAACGACAATGGCATAGTAGAGCGCTTCCATTCTACTATTCTCGAACATCTCAGAATCCTGAAATTAGAAAAGCATAGTGAACCTGCCGTAAATCTCATGCCCTATGCAATTTTAGGTTACAACAGCTCAATACACAGCTTCACTAAATGTAGGCCTATAGACTTAATCACAGGACACTTTGATCCCCGTGATTCCCTAGATTTAAATTTATCGGAACATTTACTGCAAAATTACTTACAAGACCACAAAAAACGACTAACACAAGTCTACGATATAATAAATGAAACCTCTCTTCACCATCGGACTGAATTAACTGAAAACAGGAATAAGGACCGCGAACCTGAAAAAGAGTATGTCCCTGACCAACAAGTATTTGTCCGCAATCCGTTAGCTAGCAGACAAAAATTAGCTCCACGTTTTACCAAAGACATAGTCCTAGCCGACCTTCCCATACATATTTACACCAGAAAGAAGCGAGGTCCCGTTGCAAAATCTGGTCTTAAAAGAAGCCCTAAGGAATCTGTATTGTTACAGGATGTTACTGCTACTACTACTCCAAATGACGCGAGGACAAGAAGTAATGATTGATCCTTTAGGGAACGGCCCTGGAATACTTCCGTTTAATCTAGGAGCGACGCGCATCATTTCCCATTATCACTCTTTTCTCAATTATGTCAACCTCGATAGTATACAATCTCAAATAGATACAGTTAATACCAGAATGACTGATGTTAGACACACATTAAATAATAAGACATCTCTATTATTCGAACCGCACATGGATTACCTTACATCCAAACTAGTTAAGATATCTGCCCAGTTAGAGTCATTTGAACATAATCGCTATAAAAGAGGACTCATTGATGGCCTCGGTTCTGTAATCAAAAGTATATCCGGTAATCTTGATCAAACTGATGCAATTAAATACGACAACGCCATAAAAATCCTTAAGGAAAATGAGTATAGGATTCAAGCTCAACTTAATCAACATGTTAGTTTATCTAAAACTTGGGTTTCACAAAATGCCAACTTATTAACTAATATAACTAAAAATCAAGAGTTAATAGGCAATGTTTTAAATCGGATAATAAATAGTACAACAGCAAATCTTGATTTAATCCACTACGCCCACATGGCTCAACACTTAATTATCTTAAGTGATAACATAGATAATTTGTCCGAAGAACTCCATAAACTAGAGTATACTTTAGCTTTTATACGCGCACTAAGCACACCGCACATGGTAGTTAATATAGCTGAAATTAAGAACATGATACAGAAACTAAGGATTCTATACTCAGGCGATGAGATCCTTGAATTAGAATTAAGAGACTATTATGACGTAATTAAGCTAGGCTACTTTTATAAAGATAATCAGATAGTTATAGTATTTAAGGTGCCGATTGCCTTCCCTCCAATCTATAACCTTTATAAACTGTCCACTGTCCCTAACAAGAATAACAAAATCCTTTTACCAACCTCACCTTTCATTGGGATTTCTGGTCAAGATTCTATGTACATGGAGGCTGAATGCCCGAAGGTAAATTCTCTGTACCTCTGTGAAGCTAAATCAAAATACAAGGCCCGAGATGATCCCGATTGCATCCAGCATCTGATCTCCAAGCAAGAACTTCTCCCATTCTTTAAACTGTCTTCAGTCGCATTGAAGAAAGAAGCTGTAGAACAACTCGACGAGAAGCATTACACCATCAGTTTCCCACATCCAACCAAGGTGAAGATATCATGCGGACAAGAAACATATAAAACCCTGGAAGGAAGCTATTTGGCGATCATCCCCTACAATTGCCACATCAAAACGCCCGAATTTACTATAGCAAACTCTAACAATCACATCAAGGGTTTCGCTCTGGAGATTATGCAATTGCCCACAATTAATGAAGATTTAGAGACGTCGAGCGAATCACCAATCATACTAAACTCTGCAAATCTAGAGAATCTGCACTCCATTAACACAAAGATCATGCAACAGGCACCAGCAAAACTCAATGAAGTAGTTGATCCAGTTCTCTACCATACTACAATTCCAATCTATCTGATACTAACCGGTGCAAGTGTACTCATTATCACACTGACGTACCGACGATATCGAGCGAAACGCCTTCAAAGAAACCAAGCAATGCAAAATGATGACGCAACATCTCCAGGAAATTATGCTGAAATTCAAGAATCGCATGGAATCAGTCCCAGCAAGATAAAAATTGACCACAGCAACATTTCATCATCTCTCTCACACAAGATTTCGAAATAGTTGCTTATCTTCGGGGGGAGGTGTTACATATTCGCGTAACACGTGAACCGCTGATCGCGCGTTACCCTAATTACCGTGGATTGCAACAGCGGAGACACGAGTCGCCGACGCTGCTCAACTTGATGCAGCCCGGCACCGGACATCGCGGCCTTTTGTCGCGAATCGTCACTTTTGGCACAGCATCGGTCAACTGTCGACATCTTAGTTAATATTTTACATTGTAATTTCTGTAATTAAATTTAAGTTCAAATAAATTTTGTATTTTTTTCCATCCTCCGGCTACAGCCTTCGTAATTCCGCTGTAACAACTAATAATAAAAATAAATAAAAAAATTAAAGGGGGCTTACCTCCTACGAAACACTTTATGCGCGAGTCCGACTTGCACTTGGCTGGGTTTTTATAATTAAGTCGTCAATATTTTTGCAAAACTTATAAGAGGCTAGCTTCTTCAAGTTAGACAAACTTGTCTAACTTGAAGAAGCTAAGCAAGGTTGTAAATAATTAAGTAAGTATTTTTAAGTAATCTCCAAAGGGTAGAAGAAGGTGATGTCGTGCGGTGTTCCACAGGGATCGGTTCTGGGGCCGGCCTTGTGGAACATCGGTTACGACTGGGTGCTGCGCGCCGACCTCCCTACCGGCGTCAACGTAGTTTGCTACGCTGACGACACGCTGGTACTAGCACAAGGGAGGTCGCACGAGGCGGCGGCCGAAAACATGACATGCGGGGTTGCGATAGTCGTGGAGAGGATCCGGCAATTGGGTCTCGAGGTGGCACTGCACAAGTCCGAGGCCATGTGTTTTCATGGGCCTCGGAATGCGCCACCGTCGGGATCCCTACTGACGGCAGGAGGGGTTTCCATCGGCGTCGGGTCGACGTTGAAGTACCTAGGACTCGTCCTCGACAGCCGGTGGAACTTCGTGGAGCACTTCCGACGTTTGGCTCCCAAACTGGAACGGACAGGGGCTGCCTTCAAGCGGCTCTTGCCCAACCTGAGGCCTCCTGCCGAAGGCTCTACGCGGGGGTCGTGCAGTCCATGGCCCCTTATGGGGCCCTGGTGTGGGCGCGTTCTTTGAGGCGGCAAGCCGCCCACTACCTAAACGCGCCCCAAAAGGTAATAGCCATAAGGCTAATCCCCCGGATTAGCCTTATGGCTACCGCACGATCTCCGGCGAGGCGGCTAGCCTCCTTGCCGGATTGCCACCATGGGGTCTGGAGGCGATAGTCCTCGCACGCCTGCACGAATGGCGCGCGGAGGCACTACGTCGGGGGGAAACTCCGCTGCCGCGGCAAATTGCCGCTCAGCGGACAGACCTCCGGCGTGATCTCATGGCGACATGGAGAGAGCGACTGTCGCAACCCCGTGCAGGGCACGCCACCATAGTGGCGATAAGTCCCCTTTTTGAGGAGTGGCTAGAGAGGCGCCACGGCGCCCTCACCTACCGCCTGACGCAGGTCCTCACCGGACACGGTTGTTTCGGGAGGTTCCTGCACCAAATCGGGCGGGAGGAAACGCCCGGGTGTTTCCACTGCGACGATCGTCCGGAGGACACGGTGGAGCACACTGTAGAGGTCTGCCCCGCTTGGGCGGAGCACCGCTGTGTCCTCGTAGTGGCGATTGGCGGCGGCGATCTCTCGCGTCAGGCCCTGGTTCAAGCCATGGTCCGGAGCGAGAGAGAATGGGAAGCCGTCACCACCTTCTGCGAAGCAGTCATGCTAGTGAAGGAGGTGGCGGGACGTGAGAGGGAAAAAACCTCACGTCCCAGCCGCCGCGGGAGACGCCCTGGGCGTCGGGGGTCACGTGGTGGCTCCCGGCCACCGCAGGCGCGGGCCTGTGGACGGCGAGTTATGGGCTAGCTCGCCGTCCGGCCGTCTTATGACGACAGGCCGTTTCGACGGCGCGTTCGTGTTCCACGCGCGCCTCAAAGAGATGTCAGCAACCACGTAGGGGTCCGCATGGGCCGATGCCTGCCAGGGCTGCGAGACTGTTCGAAAGAGATACCGTGGCCCTGGAACACAAAGGCCAAAGAAGGAACATGGATGGGTTTTAGTCAGTACAAGTCTGACACTCCTTTCCGCTCCGCCCAGAGTGGGGGGGGGGTCATTTGATGATTACCCATCCGAAAAAAAAAAAAAAGGGTAGAAGAAGGTCTTCTTAGCGAGTTGATGACTATTCAAATTGAGTCAGCCCAAAATTTGGCGACAAATTTGGCACCGAATTTGGCACTTTCAGTAGCTTCCATCAGCTCCTGTGATGTGCAAACAACAGGACAAGCAGGACACAATATCAAGTGTCCCATCGTTTGTTTTTTTCCAAAAACACTCTTATTTGTTTAGAATTGTTGAAACTAAATCGTGAACCCAGTATAGTATATTAAAAACACAACATGGCAGACAAAGATATAGCACGTCGTTCATCCTTTTTAGGGTTCCGTAGTGAACCCTTATAGTTTCGCCGTGTCAGTCCCATTTTTTTTAAACCACACACTAGGAAATTTCCCTGTATCGTGGGTGCGTTTACAAACATTTAAATTCACATTCACAAACAGCCAGACCGAGACCCGGAACAACTACCTGTAGGCCATACAAATATTTGTTCCGTGCGGGAATCGAACCCGCGACACGAAGCGCAGCAGTCGATCGCTCAGCCACTGCGCCAACCGTGCCGTCAAAATTATTTTGAAATGACTGTAGACCGACCGCTTTAATGAGTCTTCCGCTTGCCTCATCAAAGGCACATTAAGCGTCCACAAAGTATTAACAATATCCCACAGGTTTATTTGCTTTAAATAACCATAATCAACGTAGGTATTACGACGCTAAATGAACCAATACGTGATCAACCTTTAGAATATTCCATTTAAATTGATACATTCGCGAGGACTCATTAAAGCGGTCGGTCTATAGTCATGTTTGCCAATAAGAAATCCCGTCGGTTTCCTCCTAATAAAACTTAAATTAGCGATGAATTGGGAAAAACAGCAATTACTAATCCACAGAGATAATACTTGACAACAAAATTAAACCTAGCGGGCTTCCAGCGATTTGTGGTTATTTATTAACCTGTTGTTGACTCGAAGTTAGCTGAAATTCAAAATATTTACAGTTAACTGGGTATGTTTCGGAGCTATTTGCATCTGACTCGTCTTAATTAAACCTGGAGGCTGTATGTACCGATTTGTGAAACTTTCAGTATTTACCCTGAACAGACTAAACTGATGTAATATTGTTATTTAAGATAGATCAAAGATAGTAGTTATGGAGGAGCTCGTGGTTAAATAATAACAGCCGCTCGGGTCGATTTTCAAAGTAAGCCACGCTTGGCTAGGTCGGTCTGTGAATGTGTGACCATCCATTACATACTGAGTTTCGTCTGTGCCTCGGAAAACACGTTAAGAGCGTTAACGACTTACGGTATTTCATACAAACTTTCAAGTCCTTTTTTCTCGAACGGACTAAACCGATTTTAATGAAACTTTATACTCATAAGCAGGATACATAAGTCTAAAAAGTTGACAGAGAACACGCCATTATATGTACAGGGGGATGAAAATAGGGTGAAAAGTTTTTCAACCCCCATAGAAAAGGGTGGATCCTCCGACTAGATAAGTGTTGTGTCTGATGGGCTACTGCCAGACAGTTGTAGTACTTTTTCTAGCGCCGCTACATAAGGGTATAAACGGACCCTTCACGAAGCCGTCAACCAAGAATTATGTACATCAAACTAAGTAACTTTACGCAATAATTATTGCTGGGAAACGACTTTTCTTTTTTGGGGTGAAAAATGACGTTTTACGGTAGGACTCAATGTAACGCATTCAAAACATTGTGCTGATGGATGGTTTTAATAGTACGGGGGTCACGGAGGCGTTTAAAGTAAAAAAAAATACATTAAAACTATATTTTATAAAAACTTGTAAAAAAGTTGGAACTTTGACCCCCAATATCTCCGTAAATAGAAGGTTCCCAGGTATGATCTAGAGCAAAAATATGATCGCAATGACGAGGAAAATAAGTGCCTTTCGGCTTTGTTAAGGGTCTTTTTACACCCTTACAGTATTAGTTTTGGTTTTATCATTTCTTTTAAACCAATGTCGTTTTAAAAATAAGTTTCAAATACCGCAGCAATCCAACAAGGTTTCAGATTTCAAAGCAAAGCGTTTCGTAAACATTGCTATAAAACATCAACAAACAGCTGAAACTATCATAAACAATTGCAATCAACTTCGCTATCGATTGCTGGCTCAGTACCATTTAAACTTTCTGTGTGCACTAGAAACTTTTCAATGTATTGCTTTGTATTTTTCAGCATCGTGTTGTTTGCTAGCGATAGAAATCGGAGTAGTCGGATTGCATTTAAGTAAACAGGGGTTGTTTATAGACATTTTGTAAGCAATAGCAGTGTTGTCGTATTTCTGGCAAGGCACTTGTTCTCCCCATAATTGCAATATTTTTTTTGTTCTAGACCATACCTGGGAACCTTCTAGTTACGGTGATGTTTGGGGTCAAAGTTCCACTTTTTCACAAGTTTTTTTTTTTAAATTTATTTTTAATGTAAGACTTGTACTTTAAACATTTCCACGATCCCCGTACTATAATCCATTCATCAGCACAATGTTTTGAGTGCGTTACATAGAGTTCCACCGTAAAACGTGATTTTCCACCTCAAAAAAAATCGAGTCCAGCAATTTTTGTTGACGGAAAAAAAAATTCACCCTATAGGTGAATTTTTTTCAAGTGGGCCAAATCCAAAACTATGTGGAAAAAATACAGTACAAAGTCTCGAGCCCAATTTTTATGAAAACTAAAACTGCATCACTAGATTTTTGAAAAATCAATATTCCTAGCCAGGAATGAAACCCGTTGATTTTGGAAAAAAAAATACATAGGTACTGTACTCGTATTATTACACCATTCGATAGCGTCGTCACCCTGAATAGCCTGTATGTAAAAGTTTCAAGCCATACCTGTAATTTTTTTTACAAAGCGTCTCTAAAACTCAGTAGAAGATCGGAGTCTGAATTTGTGCCCGGTTGATGGCAATAGGCTCGCCCCGTATACCATGGGACTTAAATATAACTGGGGAAATATCGGTGTACTATTAGGTACATTACTGCTTAACCTCTCGGGGAGTCTAGGTGCATCAGGCGAGTTCCGGCCAAACGCAAGTCGATTGAAGGTCACAGCACACATATCAACTCGGAAAGGGGTCGTCAACATATCAATTCGGGTCATTCAGTACTCTTTGTTTGAAACTCCCTACTGCAACGCACACTAATCGGAATCTTAACATAATCGCCTCGCCTCGGGACATGCTCACGAATCGCGGTGCGGTGCGTGGTCAAATTGCAGTTTCCGCGCTTACGGCTCGTCGTCCCCGCGCTTACGTCTCTTCTACGTTCTTTTTCCTCTTCGTCCAGTGCTATAGCTATGATAGCCATCTCGCGTATTGGGAACCGAGACATAACATTGCGAGACACTTCACGTTCGTATTCAAACTGATCTGGTGCCAGCCAGGTCAACCAGCGGTCGGCAAGTAGTAAGCGCGGTGTAGCCTAGCCGTAGCCAATTCGACGTATCGGAGTTGCTGATTCACTTTGGTTGCGTGCTTACGTTAGGTTAACGCCTGTTTGACGGCGAGGCGAAAGGCGATACGGTGACAATCCTTTTCCGAGTTGATATCTACCTGATAGCATAAGCATAATCAGCCTATTAATGTTCCCACTGCTGGGACGCCGGCCTCCTCTCTATGAGAAGGAATGGGCTATAATCCACCACGCGGGCCCAGTGCGGGTTGGTAGATGTCACATGTCTTCGAATTTTTGGTTCTAGAACATTTCGATGACCGGTTTCCTCACGATGTTTTCCTTCACCGTTTTGAGAGCAGTGGTGATGAAATAACTTACACAAAGTAATGCGCCTGGCTGGGTTAGAACCCACGACTTACTGCTCGTAAGTCAGGGTGTCCACCACTGGGCCACCACTGTTCTCTACCTGATACCTTTAGACTAAAAAAAAAACAAAACACCAATAGTCATGATAATGTACTGAGCTATTAAACTAAGTCCAGTGGATCCTCATCAAGTCAGCCAGTCTCAAACCAGGTAACAGACCAAAATACCTCGACAATCCCACAAAGGTCAAACTCCAAGCTCACTACTAACTTGCTAACTACCCCAGTTCACCGCCAAAGTAATGACGAACACCGGTAGAAATCACAACGTTTACATTATGACACGGACTTGGTAAACAGTTAACATGGTGTATTTGTACACGCGCCCGTCAGTTGACACACTAATGGTTGCTAGAATTTGCTGTGGAGTGCGAGTGTACGCCGAGAATAGGTTTCTGAGAAAGGAGTGGGTGGTTAGTTAATAGAACTATTAAAAAAAAAATATTGAATATATATTATTATTGTTGTTGTTTGTTGTTGTTGTTTTTTATTTTATATTTCATCATCATCTGCCTAGCCTTTTCCCAACTATGTTGGGGTCGGCTTCCAGTCTAACCGGATGCAGCTGAATACCAGTATTTTACATGGAGCGACTGCCTATCTGACCTCCACAACCCAGTTAGTACTGGGTAATACGATACCCCTTGGTAAGACTGGTTGTCAGGTTTTTTGGGCCACTGACTGCCTAACGACTGTCAAAGATCTACAAATGACAGCCGGGACCAACGGCTTAACGTGCTTTCCGAGGCACGGAGGAAACTCGGTATGTAATGGGTGGTCACCCATCCACAGACCAACCTAGGCAAGCACGTCTTAACCTAATGTTCGACCCGAGCGGCCGTTATTATTTAGCCACGAGCTCCTATTCCTTTTTATTTTATATTTATAAATATAAAATAAAAAACAATTTATTGATTGATTTTTTTTATTTATTTATATTTATAGAGTAGTTTTCTGAAATTTAGTGCAAAATAAATGAAATTTTGCGGAGTTCTACGAAAGCTTGGAAATACAAATTAATATTGTTAAAGTAGTTTCTGCTGTTAGGCATAACAATCATAATTTTATTCTGCTTCTTCAGAAAAGTTGCGTAACACGACTACCCCTTCTAATTGTTCTCGAGAAACTTCGGGGGTTCTATCTTTCCACGACTTTTTTCATTATACATTCTTAGTGCAAGCGCTACTGTTGAGCATGAAGACCTTGATTCGATTCCCAGGTCGGGCGAAGGGTTTATAGTAATTTTTCAGTAGCAGCCGCGGAGTCTGGATTTGTGCCTGGTTGATGGCAATAGATCCTACATTACATAGGACTTAAACATAATTGGCGAAATGTAGGTGTACTATTATGAACATTTCTGCCCAACCCTTCAGTGATTACAGGCGTTTTGTTACGAGGTTACATACTTGCTGACTCGTAGCCGTCGCAGTCGCGACTCTTGCGACTGTTTTTGCTAAGAGTGAGGTTTGATCCCCAGGTCGGGCAATATTTATTTATTTAAAGACTTTGGAAGACTTTCAGCTAAATACAATAGTGATAAATACTCGTAACAGTATGATAATCTGACAGCCAATTACAAGTCTTCACGTCTAGAGCTTGTCTGGTATATACTGTGTAACAAAATATACACGCTGCCAAATAATGCCAAAATTTAAAAAAAAAAACATGCAAATAGATCATCACCTGAAATATGTACATAATTGCAACAGGTTATTTATCATGAGAACCAAGATGTTAAAATTGAATTAAAAAAACAATACTAAAACTAAAGACAAGAGAATATTTTCTTTACACTTCGGCTCCACAACTAAGGTCCCTTCCAATTTAAGGTCTAAAGAAATTCATTGAACACTTTTTTGCCGAGGTCACACTTGTTTCAAAAAGATCAAAGTCGAACTGCTTGCACACCCTATTAAAATACTTACTCACACGCACAACGTACGAATTCATTCAATATGTAAATAAGTTTTTAATATTACTTGTTTGAGCATTGAAGGACATTATCGGAGACGTGAAACTTGTAAACAAGTACTGGGCCTATTTAATTACAAAAAGTACCGGTAAAGAATAACAATTGGGTAGTTACTGTTGACACCATTTACCAATAATACCAAGACATAAACTCTCTAGGTCTGAAAACCAGATTAATTTTTAAATCAACTGTAAGATTCGATTTTATTTGCTTTAAAATCAGTGCAAATTAGTGACTTTACAGATTACAAAATTAAAAAGTATGTCAATAGGGAAGGCTGGTCAAAGTTGATTGTAGATGACGTGTCTATAGCTTAGTCCTGACCAATGAGGTCGAGCTATTTAGAAATATAAAATGACATTGACAGATTTTTAACCAATGACAATGTTTGGTACAAAGCTATGCTAGCGCCATCAGATTTACAGTTGCTTTCGCAATTGATTGGTGGTGTCAACTATCTAATTGTTATGATACTTTAGAGCTCTGTATCTTCTGGCATTATGTACTTTAATAATATTAATGCATTTATTTCAAATAATTATGATCCACACAATACATTAAATTAAAATCTAATTTCACATTTATTATTTGACTAACATTATATAAAATTAAATTAAAATCAATTTGTAATACTGCAAATAATTAACAATAAATTAACAATTGTGTTAGTATTGAACATAAACAATGTGTTAGTGAGCGCCCAAAACAATGCGCACCCATTTAATGCCATCGCTATCAGTGAGCCCACAAACGAAAGACAAAGCGGTGGATCTGTTTCGAAAACCACAAAATGCTTTTACTTGAAATTACCAAAACGATAAGGATTTCTTTCACACGCAGATGTGTTTGCAACACTTGTAGCAATTTTACTTTGTAAAAGACTAATCCACACTCCATTTTAATGTTATAAACTTGAAAGATAGTCTTTAATTGCGTCTATCGGTTGCCTTAACTGATCGTCACGGTATTTTAAAGCGAGTCTAGGATCCGAAGAAGGATTAATGCTAATTTTCGTTCCAGATATTTGTTTAAAAAATTATGAAATATGAAATCCGCGTAGACGAAGTCATGCCAACAGCTAGTTTGTTGTACCTAAGTCGTACCTTTATGGTGAGTATTCATATTCAATCTGCCTTAATGATTCCTAGAAGCCTGTTTAAGTAGCTGAGTTCCCAATAGCATATCTATTTTTCATAGTATATCTATTTTTGGATACTTCATAGAGAAAAAATATAGAGTAGGTACCTAGGTACTCTTCCGTAGAAAAGAAAGTTTCCAATCTATTTTTATATTCGTATTCATCATTCAAGGAATTTAAGTCAAAATAAAACATTTCACTGAATTATATTTTACGTAAATGACCGATTTTCCTTCGTGAACAAACGGTCCAAATATAAGGTCTGACTTTTGATAGAAAAAATGAATTCCCGACGGAATAATGAGGTGTTTGACTGGCATTTCGTAGTAATCCACAATTTTACTTAGTAGATCTTTTGTTTAATTTTTTTTTTAATTTTGATGGGAAAATGAAATTATCATTTTGGTTTTATTTTCCCTGTTTTAGACATGTGACATCTACAGCCCCCACTGAGCCCGCGTGATGGATTATCGTTCCTCTCTCTCACGTCGAAGAGCCTTTTGTCACAGCTGTAAGGCTTCTGATGTTAAGACAGGGAAAGCATTAGGAGGAACACTATCCCCAAATATCGAAGCCATCCACCATTCTCTTCGCGCGAAAGATAGGTAGTTGGGTAGGGGGCCGACGACAGGAAGGCGGCCTCAAACGCTTCCGAGGATACGGCGCCTGCTTCACCTGCGGCAGAAAAGCTGATTATACAATACTTATGGTAATCAGATACATACATAAACTTTCACTTTTTTCCCATAGGACTAGGCAGAACACTTAAAACGCCACCTGCTACGATCTTTACATACTCCTTTCGCCTCGTCCACGTTTTTACGCCAAACACATAAGGTGGCTTAAAATAATGAAGGAAGGACGTCTTTCCACTACCATATTTTCACGGACGGAGGTGGAGTAGACGAAGGTGAAGCCGAAGCATGTGTTTTCTAGTAGTTTTTCGCATCATGGTCCAAACAAATAAGCGTGTATCATCAAAACGGAACAACTACACAAAGTTTCAAGAACAGAACTTTCTAAACAAGAACTACTAACCTGTCTCCACACAACTTAAGTGATCACGACTTACTTTAGCACCCCTGCTTGCAACAAGTAAGTAAGTTTACCTGGAACAGCGTCACTTGCGACCTCAGTATTAAATTGTAAGAAGCGGAGCAAGTCGAAGCTACTACTAAGGCTTCGTATACGCTGAGGAACTTAAGCGTGAGCAAAGTATCAATTATGTGATACTGCCATTTAATTTGCGTCCATATTAGTGAAACGGACTTGAGAGAGTTACAAGTCATTTCACAGATCATTTGCCTCTGACTGAAACAATCCAACAGCATTTTTATTTCTACGAAAATAACGATCACTTTCATTGTTACAGACTTGTCAGTAAGACCAATCGAAGATCAACTTTATTTGTGTGAACATGAAGATCACTTTAGTAACACAAAGTCACAAAGTTTTGACAGTAATGCAAAGTCGGGGTCAAGCTGAAAATACTGTGAAAAGACTGCAGCGTTCATCTTTTGTTTTACCCTATGCAAATAAAATTCAATTTTTATTTCCTTTGTTTTAAAGTTTGGCGTTCAAAAGTGCCTTGTAATGGTCCAATAAAAAATAAGTGACGTCATTTTATTTCTCATATTATTCTTAGCCCTTACATTTAATACCCATATCATATGCGAATGCATAAAAAAAACTGCTCCGCCATCTTTGGGAGTCCGCCATATTGAATTTAAAATGACGCCACTTAGCTTACCATGCATTGTCATCCAAAAGAAAATCGGGAAGCGGGTCAAATTTAAATTCTAACATTTTTACATTGTTAGTTACAGGTGAATCTAATAAAAGCGTGTTAATAAATAGAATAATAACCAAACTTAAGTGGCAGTGGGCAGGGCACATTGCTTGCAGAACGGATGTCCGATGGAGCCGGAAAGTTCTGGAGTGGCGACCGCGAACCGGAAGACATTGCGTTGGAAGGCCTCCCACTAGGTGGACCGATGATCTGGTGAAGGTTGCAGGGATCCGCTGGATGCGAGTCGCACAGGACCGGTCAATGTGGCGATACTTGGTGTAGGTCTATGTCCAGCAGTGGACGTCTTTCGGCTGAAATGTTGATGATGATGGTGTTAATAAATGGTTGGAAATAAATGGTTTGACTTTGAAACTCTTCTAACCTCTACTGTCGATGCGAAGTAGTACACACGTGCATAGCGTGCGCCGCGGTGGGCTTGCGCCTTTACTGTCGCATGATGCATGCTTTTGTCAAGCGGTTAGGCAAGGAGCTCATGCACTGTTTGCTCAAAGAGCTCCAAGTTGGTAAAACTTATTTACTCTTGCGTGTGCAGGTGTTATAAAGTCGATAGTGCTGAGTTGAGCTGCCTGAAACTGTCTTATTACCTACTTGCAGTTCGGAATATTAATATATGTTATAAGTGAATAGTAATAGTGTTATAGTAATGTGCAGTGCACGATATTGTGGAAATGTGCACCTTGTTAGGGTACGCTTTGATTTGTATTTACATACATTTTGTAGTTATTAATCGAAACGGTACATATCTACGTAATAAAATGATTGAACCACGACGAATAATAAATTAATAAGGCTCCTGTCTTACCGCCGCCCGACGATAAGTGATAAGCTGTCGACTATTTTCTCGCAAAAGAAACTTACAAAAGATTGTAGATCCCGTTCGAGTAAAAGAGATGTATATTTGGTAATAGTTGATCACTGACTATTCAAACCGCTACTCCCTCTGTCAATTAAACGATTATTTTTTATTTCTAGCTTTACTCGCTTTTCGTTGGCGGAGGAACAATCGCCTTTATTTCTATTTTCATGAAGTTAGGGATAGTTCAATCAAACTTTGGCCGTATGTCAACCTAAGAAGAAAGAAAAAAAAAGTTTGAATTGTCACAGAAATAGAAGCACGTGTAAGGTTGTACGTTATTCTGTCTCTATGGCAGTTCTATATTATTTTCCTTTCTATTTTTTATGCCTCCGGTCGGCCGGTGGCGAAATGATTTAGACGCGCATCACGAATGCTGGTTCGAGGTGGCGCAGGAGAAGAGTACCTGGAAGGATATGGGGGTGGTCTTTGCCCAGCAGTGGGACGTACAAGGCTATTAAAAAATTTAAAAAATATAAGCAACTTTTTCCACTGATGTAGGTAGCTTGAAAATAAATTAAAAGCTGTTTTTGATATGGAAAGAAAAATTCAAGTGCGAGCAGGGTTTGAACCTCCCATTCTGTACACCGGACGTCTTAACCAATTAGATCGCACCCTGCTCACAGTTCTCGAAATGTTCGTTCTATTAATAACGTCTTACGGTAACGTTGGCGCCATCTATTTAAGAAAGTATTGAACTAACTTAAACTAACACGTTGACATTACAGCCAAATCAATGTTGTATAGAAGTCGCCATACCAAACTATTTTTTAAATATAGGTTTTTTATTTTAAGGAATGAAATATTTTATTTCCAGGAATCCGTATCGCCTGGATACCGTGATTCAAACGAGAAAGAAACACAACTATACCTGTCCCTGTTGCGGAGGGATCTTGAGAATAATTATCTATACCCAAACTTAAAATAATAATAAAAATATATCCTTATAGAAGAGAAGAAAAGCGTTAAAGATTGTCAAAAAATTCGTCCACATCGCCAAGCTGTTGGTCGACTTTTCCCGTGACCAGAGGGCTATTTCTAGGGGTTTATTTTTTGGTCAAAGAATCAGTATTGCCATCCAACATGGCAATGCCTTCTGCGCACTACTCCTGTTGACAGCGATGAAGAATTGAAGCACGTGGGAACTATCAACTGACAGTATTGTAATAGGTGAAACAAAAATATTGACTTTTAAACTCAATTTTGTTTTAAAATGATGCAACTTTTATTGAAGTTCTGTACAATTTATTAAACCACACTAATAATTAATTATTTTATCATTGTGCCGATAGTTGTATCAGCCCATGGCTTAATTGCCAAGAGCCTCGACCAATACCTGAGGAGGCTCTCGTTAGGCAGCTGGATCAAAGGCTTGATTCAGAAAGCGGTACTCCTGGACACGGCTCGTATTGTTAGGAGGTTCCTCTCTCTAGAGCCCTGACCGCCGGTAGCTTGAACCCTGATCCCGATACCGGTGGGCTACAATTTTTTATATTTTTAAATGTTTTTTCTTATTGTTTTTTTGTAAGGAATATTTAAAAACATAATTAATTTGTATGGAAATAAATAAAAGAATAAATAATTTTATGTAAGATTAATTATTGAAGTAATTCATATTTTTACATTTTACTACATCTCCTTTGTCTTTTTGAAAAGTAGTGCTGTTTAAGTCGAATTTAAAACAAAAAAAGCAATAAAAAAAAATAAAATTAATAAACTGCGTTTCAAATGTTGTTATAATTTACAAATAATTAAAAAACCCATTACATTTTGTGTTTCAAATCGAAACGGAAACAGAATAGGCTGACGTAAATTTTCTAATTAGACAAATTAATTTCACAAGAATTGGGGACCTAATATTTCATAAGAGAACTAATTAATTTAACTGGAAACATTTGGTACAATTTTGTCATGAATTCGCTGTCATACCCATTGAAATGCAGGCTTAGACGTAATACAAAATCTTCATGATATGACCAATATTGTTAGTTATTTGAGTATGTGTGTTTGTGTGTGTGTGTGTTGTTTGTTTGTTATTGTTTGTGAGTGTTCCCGACACTGAGGGGAGACGCCCTAGTAAAACATCTATTACACAGACCTTATTCGTGACGTGCTGCAAAAAGGTCTGATAGTAACATAGTCCTCGTAACCGGCGCGCTTGTATGACCACAACGTATTAACTGCACATGCAAATTGGAAACCCATGGAAAAACGGTGCAAGTTTATGTATGTATGTTTTTGATCTAATATATATAATTAATTGCCCTCGTTGATCTAGTAGTCGCAAGCCCGACTGGTTAGCATGAGGTGCTGGGTTCGATTTCTAAGTCTTTCAAAGTGTTATTGAATTTTTCCATCAGGAATTGAATTTCTCAGTAGCATCTATGGAGTCTGGATTTGTGCCCGGTTGATGGCAATAGGCTCGCTCGCAAACGTGAAACTTAAACATAACAGACGAAATGTGGATGTACTATTAGGTACACTACTGCCCAAACCTTTGGGGATTACAAGCGTGATGATGATATGTTATTAATTTAATTCATTGTAAATAACTTGTGTACAAATGTGATGGTTTTTTACCACCCTTAATAACATTGGACGTCCAACATAACTGGTGAAAATGTGGTTGTCCCTCATACCTCCTTTTAACTTTCTGCGAAAACATGAGTAATATGTCCTGTTATGTTCATTAAAAATTACATTGACATTTTTTCCGGGAACTCACTTCAAACACGTTTTTAATGAGAATGCCTTTTGATAAAATGTTGTTTTAGCGACGCCTACGTTAATTACCCTTTTATCGTTTCATATTCTTTGTTTTAAATATTTATATTAACAAATAGCTTTTGTCTGCGGGTTCACTCGCGTGAATTTGACAATCAATTCACACTGCTAAAGTTTTTACAACAATATTATGTAATTCAATTATTCGAAAGACACGTGGCGCCATCTATTTAACAAAAGAACGTTATTGTTGTTTTCCTCGGGAACAGTACTTTTTTTCGGGATGAAAGGTATCCTATGTCCGTTTCTGTACTCCTGACAACGTTTGTGCAAAATTTCAGGATGATCGGTTTAATCGTTTAGGCGTGAAAAGGTAACAAACTACTTAATTACTTAACTTTCGAATTTATAATATTAAGTTAGGATACCCTCATTTATAAATGGGTTAATATCAGTATCTTTGTTGTATCGTTGGTCTAGTGGCCGCAAGCGCGATTGATGAGCTGAGGTCCTGGGTTCAATTCCCAGGTCAGGCAAAGTGTTATTGAGTTTTTCTATCAGGAATTTCCCAGTAGATCATTTATAAATGGGTTAATATCAGTATCTTTGTTGTATCGTTGGTCTAGTGGCCGCAAGCGCGATTGATGAGCTGAGGTCCTGGGTTCAATTCCCAGGTCAGGCAAAGTGTTATTGAGTTTTTCTATCAGGAATTTCCCAGTAGATCATTTATAAATGGGTTAATATCAGTATCTTTGTTGTATCGTTGGTCTAGTGGCCGCAAGCGCGATTGATGAGCTGAGGTCCTGGGCTCGATTCCCAGGTCAGGCAAAGTGTTATTGAGTTTTTCTATCAGGAATTTCCCAGTAGCAGCCATGGATTCTGGATTCATGCCCGGTTGATGACAATTAGCTCGCCCCTATTTCATGGGACTTACTGGTGAAATGTGGGTGTCCTATTGTGTACACCTCTGCCTTACCCTGTAGGATTACAGGCGTGATGTTATGTTATGTTTTAATACTCTTGAAAACAGATACTGTGAAATGTGAGCATCATCCCTTTTTCCACTAAAAGCAAATATTAAATGCAGAAAAAAAAATGTTATCGGTTCCTTGTGCGCGTTATTTATGCAACATTGATACCGTCGTTTTATGAATAGCGAGCATCTTTGCCCCGACGAATATTTAAATCCCTAAAAAAGAAAGAAAATTAAGAAAAGTCCGACACCTAGTCTTACCAAGGGGTATCGTAGTAGAGGTCAGATAGGCAGTCGCCCCATGTAATCGATACTCAAGTCTTTATTGCATACCATATGTATTACATTGATGGTGTTTTTTTTTTTTTTTTTTTTTTTCCGGATGGGAAATCATCAAATGACCCCCCCCCCACTCTGGGCGGAGCGGAGGGGAGTGTCACACTTGTACTGACTAAAACCCATCCATGTTCCTTCTTTGCCCTTTGTGTTCCAGGGCCACGGTATCTCTTTCGAACAGTCCCGCAGCCCTGGCAGGCATCGGCCCATGCGGACCCCTACTTGATTGCTGACATCTCTTTGAGGCGCGCGTGGAACACGAACGCGCCGTCGACACGGCTAGATGGTGTAACAAGGTAAAATATCAATATGGACCCTGTCGGCCACAGCAACATTAGTAAAATATATATATGTTACGGCTAAAAGCCGAAATAAGGTTACCCCTAGTTCTAGCCGGCTAAACCTAGGTGCGGCCGGTAACAGTTGTATATCCTTTTTATTACTAGGACACACCGACCAAATGAATTAGGTTAATTTAGGTTACGAACGCGCGCGAGCCGAACGAGCAAAGCGAGCGGTGCCACGGCAGCGGCCGGCGAGCGCTACATCCAAATTAGCTGCATGTTCTAACCGAAGATACATCTAAGTTTAACTGCATGTGGCCGGCTGCACCTAATTGTACCCGGCTAAAAGTAGGTGTAGCCGCACTTCGGCTATTAGCCATAACATATATACAAAATACTGGTATTCAGCTGCATCCGGTTTGACTGGAAGCCGACCTCAACATAGTTTGCAAAGGCCTAGGGTTATGATGATGATGAGCTGAGTTTTTCAAACATGTTTGAGAGTTTCTTTCAAGATCCTTCGGATTAAAACTGAAAACATGTTACACGATTGGATTGCTGTACCTTTGGCTAACTAATCGAGTTTCATAAAAACAGTTATAGCCTAGTGGTGCGACCGTCGGACTGTCAAGTCATAGGTCTCGAGTTAGAACCCAAGACCTCTAATTTTTCGGATTCATGTGCGTATTGTATAATTATCACTTGCTTTGGTGAAGGAAAACATCGTGAGGAAACTAGCTATGCCTGAAAGATAAGTTAAGTCAAAGGTCTATGGGCGGTATCTTTACCATTCTGTTTTTTATAAGTGAAGACTTGTAATTAACTGTCAGTTTCACTTATCATTTTTTATTCTGTTTTGTTTAGCTGTAAGTCTTTTATAGTTCATAAATAAATAAAAACTCTGGCACCAGTTTAGGCACTAACCACACGATACCGCACGCAAAATACGTGCTTTAGGCGTGGTGTTGCGGACACCACTCCGTTATACAATACAATACAACCACACGATAAAGACGAAGATCAAGTTTTATGATACCGATATGGGAATCAAAGCAATTAAAAAAATACTACTTCATTATTATGCAATGTCGAAGAAAACCCTTTTAATTAACTTTGGATGATGCTCACGGAATTCCATTACTTGCAGATTGGATATTTTTTTTTAAGAGAAACAAGCTGCGTTGTGAATTTTAAAATGTTAAGTTTTTAAGTGCTCCAGCCGAAGTGAAAATTAATATAAACTGGTTTTTATACGGGGATGAAAATATTAAAACAGTTTCAAACTAAAAGTTAACGTATTTAACTAGACAAGGTTTAATTAACTTACTTTCGGGTAAGGAATCTTGAAACGGTTAGTTGCTTCCCGTGACCCAAGGGCTGGATTTTACCTTGGCAATAGGTTAAGCCTTGCCATGCCATAATACTTGGCAATAGTGCTCGGCACGGTATCAGTTTCGACGTCATGTTTAAAAAATAACCCAGCGAAAGGATGTACTAAAGGGTGTAAATAGACCGTGCGGTGTTCCACAGGGATCGGTTCTGGGGCCGGCCTTGTGGAACATCGGTTACGACTGGGTGCTGCGCGCCGACCTTCTTACCGGCATCAGCGTAGTTTGCTACGCTACCGACACGCTGGTACTGGCACAAGTGAGGTCGCACGAGGCGGCGGCCGAAAACATGACACGCGGGGTTGCGATAGTCGTGGAAAGGATCTGGCAATTGGGTCTCGAGGTAGCACTGCACAAGTCCGAGGCCATGTGTTTTCATGGGCCTCGGAATGCGCCACCGTCGGGATCCCTACTGACGGCAGGAGGGGTTTCCATCGACGTCGGGTCGACTTTAAAGTACCTAGAACTCGTCCTCGACAGCCAGTGGAACTTCGTGGAGCACTTCCGAACGCCTCCTGCCGGAGGCTCTACGTGGGGGTCGTGCGGTCCATGGCCCTTTACGGGGCCCCGGTGTGGGCGCGTTCTTTGAGGCGGCAAGCCGCCCACTACCTGGGGGCCCCTAATCCGGGGGTACCGCACGATCTCCGGCGAGGCGGCTAGCCTCCTTGCCGGATTGCCGCCATGGGATCTGGAGGCTATAGTCCTCGCACGCCTGCACGAATGGCGCGCGGAGGCACTACGTCGGGGGGAAACTCCGCTGCCGCGGCAAATTGCCGCTCAGCGGACAGACCTCCGGCGTGATCTCATGACGACATGGAGAGAGCGACTGTCGCAACCCCGTGCAGGGCACGCCACCATAGTGGCGATAAGTTCCCTCTTTGAGGAGTGGCTAGAGAGGCGCCACGGCCCCCTCACCTACCGCCTGACGCAGGTCCTCACCGGACACGGTTGTTTCGGGAGGTTCCTGCACCAAATCGGGCGGGAGGAAACGCCCGGGTGTTTCCACTGCGAGGATCGTCCAGAGGACACGGTGGAGCACACCGTAGAGGTCTGCCCCGCTTGGGCTGAGCACCGCCGTATCCTCGTAGCGGCGATTGGCGGCGGCGATCTCTCACGTCCGGCCCTGGTTCAAGCCATGGTCCGGAGCGAGAGAGAATGGAAAGACGTCACCACCTTCTGCGAAGCAGTTATGCTAGTGAAGGAGGTGGCGGGACGTGAGAGGGAAAGAACCTCACGTCCGAGCCACCGCGGGAGACGCCCTGGGCGTCGGGGGTCACGTGGTGGCTCCCGGCCACCATAGGCGCGGGCCTGTGGACGGCGAGTTATGGGCCAGCCCGCCGTCCGGCCGTCTTATGACGACAGGCCGTGTCAACGGCGCGTTCGTGTTCCACGTGCGCCTCAAAGAGATGTCAGCAAACAAGTAGGGGTCCGCAAGGGCCGATACCTGCCAGGGCTGCAGGACTGTTCGAAAGAGATACCGTGGCCCTGGAACACAAAGGACAAAGAAGGAACATGGATGGGTTTTAGTCAGTACAAGTCTGACACTCCCTTCCGCTCCGCCCAGAGTGGGGGGGTCATTTGATGATTTCCCATAGGAAAAAAAAAAAAAAAAAAGTGTAAATAGACGTTTACACGTTTTTTTGTATTTTTAACATAGCCGATTGGCACTTGTTGTCCCCGTCTTTGCGATATTTTTTTTGTTATAGACTATACCTGGGAACCTACTAGTTACGGAGATATTGGAGGTCAAAGTTCCAACTTTTTCACAACTTTTTTTAAATAATTAGGTATTTGTTTTTATGTAAGATTTTTGCTTTACACACCTCCACGACCCCCGTACTATTCAATCCATCCATCAGCCCAATGCTTTGAGTGTTTTCCACCGAGTCCTACCGTAAAACGTGATTTTTTACCTCAAAAAGAAAGTCGATTCTCTCCTCCAGCAATAATTTTTGATGTACAGAATGCTTGGTTGACGGCTATGTGAAGGGTCTGTTAACACCGTGTATATGGATACACCTCTGCAACACTTCGGAGATTACAGGCGTGAAGTTATGGTACCAACTAACCTTAGAAGCTATTCTTTGTGGACACATACGGCTTTGATTTGTGGTTGACTCGACTCGGTATCGTTGACCTATTGCAGCTCACTTTACGCTAATGGATACTATGTGGCGGTTAGACGGCGTTTCTGGATCGTTATACGACTTCAATGGAAACGCAAATGATGTATCCTTGTTAACATCATTTGTGGGAAAATGTATGGAATCTATACTAATATTATAAAGAGGTATTTGTTTGTAAGTTTATATGTAGGGGGTAATCCTCGGAAGTTCTGATCCGATTCGGAAAATTCTTTCACTAATTGGAAGCTACATTATCCCCGAGTGTCATTGGCTAGATTTAAAACGACGGCACGGTTGGCTCACTAGCTGAGCGATGGGCTGCTGCGCTACGTGACGCGAGTTCGATCCCCGCACGGAACTAATATTTGTATGGCCTACAAGTAGTTGTTCCGGGTCTTTTTCGGTTGTTGTGTATGTGAGTTTTAACGTTTGTAAAAGCACTCACGATACGGGAAAAAATCCTAGGGAGGGGCAAGTTTTTTTTTAAAATAAAACGCTCTCGTGAGTTAATTTCCGTACATAACGGAAGCGTAGCCGCGAGCTAAAGTAAGTTTTTAGAAAATGGCAAGGTTTTCAGTAAGATTTAGTATAACTTTACCTCAAAAAATCCTGCCTCAGTTTTGCACAGTTTTTATGATTTGACAATACTATGAAGATTTCTAAAACCCGTTGCGCAGTTCAGAAGAACAAAGTATTCAGACAAGCAGACTCGTAAAGTGACCTCAATCTATATGTTAACCTTTTTACCGCCATGGTCACAAAAACGTGACAAAATGGTAGGTGAAATTTAGGCTGGGCGCGGAGGGTACGCGTGTGCATTTATACTCTGGCGGTCAAAAGGATAAGACGTATTATAAATAGGTACCTAAAGTTTGTGTGTTTGGATGTAGGCTGTAATCATCGGAACTCATCATCATCTGCCTAGCCTTGTCAAAACTATGTTGGGGTCGGCTTCCAATCTAACCGGATGCAGCTGAATACCAGTATTTTACATGGAGCGACTGCCTATCTGACCTCCACAACCCAGTTAGTACTGGGTAATACGATACCCCTTGGTAAGACTGGTTGGAGACTTTTTGGGCCACTGACTACCTATAACGACTGTCAAAGATCTACAAATGACACCCGGGACCAACGGCTTAACGTGCTTTCCGAGGCACGGAGGAAACTCGGTATGTTATGGGTGGTCACCCATCCACAGACCAACCTAGGCAAGCGCCGCTTAACCTAAAGATCGATCCGGGCGGCTGTTATTACTTAGCCACGAGCTCATTCTCTGTAATCATCGGAACTCATGTTCCGATTTTGTAAATTGTTGCACGGATGGGAAGCTAGGAAGCTACATTATCCCCAAGTGGCCGAAAGAACCAGTCTTACCAAGGGGTATCGTCGTATAACCTAGTACTAAGTGGGTTGTGGAGGTCAGATAGGCAGTCGGTCCATGTAAAAGAACTAAAAGACGTTTCACGTCAATACTTGTCAATACCTGCATGCGGTTAGACTAGAAGCCGACCCCAACATGGTTGCGAACGCGGGCCTTTTACGGACGGCGAGTTAAGGGCTAGCTCGCCGTCTGGCCGTCTTATGGCAACAGGCCGTGTCGACGGCGCGTTCGTGTTCCACGCGCGCCTCAAAGAGATGTCAGCAACCATGTGGGGGTTCGCATGGGCCGATGCCAGCCGGGGCTGCGGGACTGTTCGAAAGAGATACCGTGGCCCTAGAACAACAAAGGGCAAAGAAAGAACATGGATGGGTTTTAGTCAGTACAAGTCTGACACTCCCTTCCACTCCGCCCAGAGTGGGGGGGAGGGGGTGGTCATTTAATGATTTACCATAAAAAAAAAAGATAGATGATAAAATACCACCAAATCAAATATGCAGAAAAGACGACCCGAACAATTTTGTAGCGTACCTAAATGCAAAGGCTTAGTACTCAGGCAGCTGTCGCATAGGCTGTTTGTGGTCTTAGCTTTGTCACTAGATTCGGCTACACTTGGCTTGTCTATCTACCACAAATTGTGTGTATAGGTGCAATTGTGTATACAGGGTGGAAACTTCCAGAGGGCCGGTAAGGGGAACTATCTTAACCGTTGCAGAGACACGAAAATGATCCTAAGACACTATACATATTTTTTTTGTGAAATATTGATCCAAATTAACAGATTTTCAAGAAAAGGTACAGTTAGCAAGAAAATGGTAATTTTACACAATTTTTTTATTGATGCCAATCGATCCTGTTTCCAATACTGTTATAAAACTTCTATTGGATCCTCCATGCATCGTTGGAGTTTAAAATAGTAAGAAACTGCAAAAAACTTTTCTCATACATTTCGTAGGAAATCATTGCAGGTCCTAAGAAATCATTTGTAAGACTGAAATACAAAAAAAATCTGCACAGCTGAAAGTTAACACCCTGTATAAGTAAGATTACTGGTTTGACGTAGAACCTACCCAAGCATTTAGAGGTTAGCTTTAGAACATGTAGGCAAATTGTATCTCTACAGATTGAAACAAAACACTGTCTGTGTGCACATAAACATGGTTCGTCTCATCTCGGCACCTTCCCATCTCGGCACCCTGTCATAATTGATTAGCATAAGCATAATAGCATAATCAGCCCATTAATGTTCCCACTGCTGGGACGCCGGCTTCCTCTCTATGAGAGGGAATGGGCTATAATCCACCACGCAGGCCCAGCGCGGGTTGGTAGATGTCACATGTCTTCGAATTTTTGGTTCTAGGACATGCCGGTTTCCTCACGATGTTTTCCTTCACCGTTTTGAGAGCAGTGGTGATGAAATAACTTACACAAAGTAATGCGCCTGGCTGGGTTAGAACCCACGACTTACTGCTCGTAAGTCGGGGTCTCCACCACTGGGCCACTGCTGCTCTCTTTATCTCTCCGTATATTATTATAAAAATAGAAACTTTAGTATTGCGAATTGCTAGTTTATTTTATTATAATTAAATGTTTTAATCTTGCGTGTCTTTCCCTTAAGTATCCTACCTACCTATTCAAATTAATTAATTTCAAAACCACTGCTTCACTTTGTTTAATTATTCTATTAACTTTGAGAAAAGAGACTTACGCAGCTACTAATTTAGAGACAATTTCTTCTCAAAACTAAGATTTAGTCCTTTCATTTGCTTATAAAATGAAGATTCTGTAACAATTTAGTGTTTCAAAGCTTGTTTAATATCTTAGGACAGTCTTATTGGTACGGACCGCCTAGATACATATTTTAATTTGAAATTTATTTATTTATTTAAACAATAGTGGTAAACGTAGGCGGAAAAAACTGGCTAAAAAACGGCAAAAAAAAAAGAAAAAAAAAGCGGCAAAAATTATAAAATATCGTAATTTAAAATAAGAGTATGTACACACGGCGCCTCATCAAGCTATACCAAACCAGTAAAACCTGACTTCACTTTGTATGAGTTTCCCGTACGATGAGAGATCAGCTTAATTTGGTTTTGCATAGCTTGGTTGGTTGCCGTGCGTTCCTATGGGATATTAGGTATCTTTCGGCACTGTTTTAATGTTTTAAGCGCAGGCCCCACCGCCAGCTAGCTAGCGAGCGAGCGAGCCGGGCGAGGCATCGTTTCACCTCTTTTCATAATTTGGGTCACACCACGAACTACCGAAAGAGCCGAAACGAAGTATGAAAAGAGGCTCGCCCGCCTCGCTCGCTCGCTAGCTGGCGGTGGCCTGCGTTTTATGCTGGTATGGTAACAGAGTGAGTGAATTACGCATACATAGTTGACAATGCATAATTTTGGTTATTACTAGCTGTTGCTCGCGACCATAGTCCACGTAAATTATTAAAAAATATTACTTCCCTATTTAAATCGGATTTGGTTAACAATATCAAGGGTTTTAATGTTTTTGCACGGAAAGCTCATTATTTTTCTTAAATAAAAGTAGCTAGCAATGTAGTAGTAATGTACTCCTTGTAATATCACCTTTCTGCCAGTTAAAATCCCGTCAAAATCGGTTGAGCCGTTTCGCGGTTTCGGAGATAAGCCGGAACAAACAGATAGACAGACAGACAAAAATAAAAATAAATGTATTTTTTTTTATTATAACTGCCATATATTATACTTTCATATGTATTAAATAAAAAGCTGTTATTTTGAAATTACAAACAGACACTTCAATTCTATTTATTTGTTTAGAGTAAAAAATGTAATACTACAATTTCCAAGAAAACTGCTATCACGAACTTCAGCGACTGATTTCTATTTCTGTTATTTCATTTCTACGAAAATGCCAACAGATGACAATGTTGCCAGCTAAGCAAGCGTATTCATAGAGTTACCTAGAAACTAGTCATGAAAGACTTCAGCTAACATATTTATTTATTTGTTTAAACTTCATGGAGAAGGGTGGTACGTAGGCGGACTTAAAGCCACAAGGCATTCTCTACCAGTCAACTTTTGGGTCAAATAGGACAGCATTGTGATAGAATACAAAAAAAAATAAAGAAGAAAAATTCAATTTTGTACTAATACACATTTTTACAGTAAAATGTATATTATAAATTAATATATATTATAATACATACAAATAGTCCAAAATACGAAAAACCTTATAATAACTACTAATACCTAGCTTGTGAGCAATTTAGTCTGATTTTAAATAGTACTTATCTGTGCAGGCAGGAAACCATAGAATTAAACGTTAAGGTTTAACAAATCGATGAAATTTTTCTTGACAAGCAACGCCACCTTGAAATGCACAACTTTAAGTGGTCATTCTATACTGATGAGGTTTGTGGTTAAGGTCGCCTTCAAAATTGTACCTTAAGGTGGTTATTTCTAGTAACACATTCGTGTAATCCGTTTATTTCATCAGTTGATATTAATTCAGTGAACGTCAACAGTAGACATTTACAGATGTCTACTCTCACTCATTTTACGAAAAGAATTCAATATAGTGACATGTCGAGCTGTGGTGCAAGTCAAAGGAGGTAAGGAAACAATAGATAACTTTAATAAGATATTTTACCTGTTTTTCTTTCATTTTATGCCAGATTTGGCCCAGTGGTGGAGACCCCGACTTACGAGCAGTAAGTCGAACCCAGCCAGGCGCATTACTTTGTGTAAGTTATTTCATCACCCCTGCTCTCAAAACGGTGAAGGAAAACATCGTGAGGAAACCGGCATGTCCTAAAATCAAAAATTCGAAGACATGTGACATCTAACCAACCCGCACTGGGCCCGCGTGGTGGATTATAGCCCATTCCCTCTCATAGAGAGGAGGCCTGCGTTCCAGCAGTGGGAACATCAATAGGCTGATTATGATATTATGCTATGCTAGATTTTATTATTCTTTGAATGTCCCAAAAATCATTTTAAAACATAGTTTGTCTACCCTTACATTTGTCAAAAAAAAAAACGTGTCATAGCTCTGTTAGTGACAGCCTATTCAGACTGCGGATCCGTGGTGCTGTCACCACTGTTCCGCAGTCTGAATGAACGAATGAGTTATGTTCAAAACCGCTACATCCTATCCCTTAAAACAATTATATTATCCGGGCCACAGAAGCGGGGCGCTCCATACGAAAATAATTTTATGTGCAATAAAAAGCCTTTTACTTGACGCGTAAAAAGCCCGGTTCCAGGGTAGACCGCCATGTTTGGCGGCGGGATGTACACGAATTTTCATAGATATTTCAGTTTTTTTGGGATTAAATTGGATGTTGCAGTTACAGTAAACTCTATGATCTCACTTCAAACAAACATCAAACTAAGTAAGTATCCGAAAAAATTATTGCTGGGAAACTACTTTTCCTTTGGGTTCAAAATCACTTGTACGGTAGGACTCCTTGTAACTCAATCACAACATTGCGTATAGTTTGCAACATTGCATTGGATGCAGTACCAGGGCCGTATTACATAAAAAACTAGTATTAAAAAAAAAAAACTTGTGATAAAGTTGAAACTTTTACTCCCAATATCTCCGTAACTAGAAGGTTTCCAGGTATGGTCTAGAACAAAAAAAATATCGCAATGACGAGGAGAATAAGTACCCTTCGGCTTGGTTAATGGTACTTTTACACCCAGTATGCTTCTCAAGCTTAACCCCACTGACCCTGCATCCTTTTTATTTACATGATTATTTCTACTGACATAATTTATTTTTTATTTAGATGATTTATCTTTTATTGAAATGATTAATTTTTTATCGGTCAGTTGTTGGGAAATACGGAAGGCGTCTCCTGTCAGCGTAACAACGCGTTTGTGACTGCCTCGTTGGTCTAGTGGTCGCAATCAAGACTGCTGAGCATGAGGTCCTAGGTTCGATTCCCGGGTCGGGCAGACTATTACTGGGTTTTTCCATCAGGAATTTCTCAGTTGCAGCTACGGAGTCTGGATTTGTGCTCGGTTGACGGCAATAGACTCGGCTCCTATTACATAGGATCTTTACATAACCGGCGAAATGTGGGTGTACTATTAAGTACGCCTCTGCCTTACCTTTTGGGGATTACAGGCGTGATGTTATGTTATGTATTTAGTTTAGAAACGCAAATCGCAATCGCAGCATCACCGAGCGTGAATGAAAAGGGGGTGCATGATAATGTGACGGCTTACATGGAGGAGCTGAAGAAAAGTAAACACGTTCCTCAGACCTCAAGTTACAAAGGATGAAGATAGGCAATCTCATTATATTCTCGTTATCTAAAATTCCACTAACGGTAACTACCCACTTTAGAAATCAATCCAGCGCGCAGTATTAATAAACTGTAGGCGAGTCGTCCATTAGGTATTTCATACATAGTTGAAATATCCAATATCTAATCATTAGATTTAGATGGAGGAGCTCGTGGCTAAGTACTAACAGCCGCCCGGATCGATCTTTAGGTTAAGCCGCGCTTGCCTAGGTTGGTCGGTGGATGGGTGACCACCCATTACATACCGAGTTTCCTCCGTGCCTCGGAAAGCACGTTAAGCCGTTGGTCCCGGGTGTCATTTGTAGATCTTTGACAGTCGTTATAGGTAGTCAGTGGCCCAAAAAGTCTGACAACCAGTCTTACCAAGGGGTATCGTATTACCCAGTACTAACTGGGTTGTGGAGGTCAGATAGGCAGTCGCTCCATGTAAAATACTGGTATTCAGCTGCATCCGGTTAGACTGGAAGCCGACCCCAACATAGTTGGGAAAAGGCTAGGCAGATGATAATCATTAGATTAATCGTTCATTAGTACGATTAATTTAATTTTTAATCAAAATTAAGTAAGTAAAACAGTAGTTGAGTCGACCAATATGCATTATAAACATATGTGAATCAACCGTAATTATCTCGAAAACAATTACAATATGCTTAGATATATATTACATAACCTTTGCTGCTTATTACAGTTCTATTTCCATTGTTCGATTAATGTAATTTAGATTTAAACGAATATCAACTCTGGGTCAGTAATTATCAAGATGATTTCAGAATGACTAGTGCCATAATTAACTAATGTTGGAAGTTGTAGCACAATTTGAACTTTGTCTGTGACTGTTAAAATTGTTTTACCTAAAACAAAGACAAATGTAAATATGTCTTCATATTTCAACCTAAATTGAGAACGCACTTTAAGTACATCTATTCACCATTCAATCAAGGACCTAAAATGCTTCGACAAGCATTTACCGAACCAAACGGATCACATATCAGCGAAAATATTCGGATAGAGATGTCAATATCACTTGCTATCAAAGAATTGCTTTAGGCCATACTTCTTGTTGATAAAACTAGTCAGTTTATACAAAGCCAGTAAAAGCTGACTTCTCAGTTGACGGAAATCCTACACGAAAACAGTTCACCTTATACTGGAAACTTAACTTAATAATATTATAAAATTGCCAGTATAAGCTGACCTCTCATTGCAAGAAAAGCGCATACAATGACAGGTCAGGTTATACTGGTTCGGTATAGATTCATATATCAGCGTGCCTACACTCTTACGGCGACAGGGGTGACAAAGTGTGAGTCAATAAAGAAAATGGCTTACTAAAGAAAATAATGGTTAAGCAAACTTGTTACTCGATACCATCGCTTAGTTCGGTTGTTTTTATCGGAATATAAATATTTTGTGACATCACTACGTAGTATAAAACAAAGTCGCTTCCCGCTGTCTGTCTGTCCCTATGTATGCTTAGATCTTTAAAACTACGCAACGGATTTTGATGAAGTTTTTTTTTAAAGATAGAGTGATTTGAGAGGAAGTTTTATATGTATATAAGGTCTATCTTTTCATACACGAAATATTTTAAGAGTAACTTCTATAAATCGTAAAGTCACCATAGCAACGAAAAAAATAATTCTAAAATTTTTTGTGACTTTTTGCATAAAACCTTTACTCCCATATTCTAACAATGACAATAGGTAAATACGACGTAGTAAACTAGCGTAATGGATGCTTAAAAATAAGGAGCCAGTATATTTATCTTGTGGATCAAGTAATTTTAAATTAATTATTTTTTATAAAAAATATACTCAGATAAAAAAAAAACCATTGAAATGGCATTGTTACAGCCGTTAGATGATTCCCTGAAAATATTTCGTTTATGAATAGTTAGACCCTATATATTGCACCCATGCGAAGCCGGGGCTGGTCCCTAGTTCAATGGTAAAGAGCAGGTCACACACCGCCAGCTGTCGAGCGAGCAAGCGATCAAGCGAGCCGAACGAGGCATCGTTTCACCTCTTTTCATACTTTGGGTGAACGAACCGCGAACTACCGAAAGAGCCGAACGAAGTATGAATAGAACCTCGCCCGCCTCGCTCGCTCGCTAGCTAGCTGGCTTTTTGGCCCGTGCTTTATGGTGGAGACAAACATCGTGGGAGACCTAAGTGGTCTTAGTTAAATCAATAAAACGCTAATGTGGTATTTTTCTATGAAGGTATGGAAAGCTGCTTTTTAAAAATACAGTTAAAAAAATACACAGGACATGTTGGTGCCTACCTCGTTGGTCCAGTGGTCGCAAGCGAGACTGCTGAGCATGAGGGCCTGGGTTCGATTCCCAGGTCGGGCAAAGTGTTATTGGATTTTTCCATCAGGAATTTCTCTGTAGCAGCGACGGTGTCTGAATTTGCGCCCGGTTGATGGCACTAGGCTCGCCCCCTATTACATGGGACTTAGACATAACTGGCGAAATGTTGGTGTACTATTAGGCACGCCTCTGCCTAACCCGTCGGGGACTACAGGCGTGATGTTATGTTATGATGGTGCTACTCGTATTTTTGTGGAAACCATACTTTTACCACACGAAATTAGGCAAGGAGAGTAAGTTTTAACATAACTATCATATTCGTGTCGACGAAATGTGACATTGCGTGACAAGGGGTGGGAGGTGTTCTAAATTTGGTGACGTCACATTTCAAAATCTAATATTGCTAAGTTTTAAAACATGAAGAGAGGAGCTCGTGGCTAAATAGTAACAGCCGCTCGGATCGATCTTTAGGTTAAGCCGTGCTTGCCTAGGTTGGTCTGTGGATGGGTGACCACCCATTACATACCGAGTTTCCTCCGTGCCTCGGAAAGCACGTTAAGCCGTTGGTCCCGGTTGTCATTTGTAGATCTTTGACAGTCGTTAGGTAGTCAGTGGCCCAAAAAGTCTGACAACCAGTCTTACCAAGGGGTATCGTATTACCCAGTACTAACTGGGTTGTGGAGGTCAGATAGGCAGTCGCTCCATGTAAAATATTGGTATTCAGCTGTATCCGGTTAGACTGGAAGCCGACCCCAACATAGTTGGGAAAAGGCTAGGCAGATGATAAAACACGAAATTGAAACTATTAATGAAAAACCTTGGAATCGAACCTAAGAACTCATGCTGCTGAGTTCCTGGGTTCAATAGCAGCAGAAGTTTAAAATACACATTAAAGAAAAAAAAAAAAAAAAAAACATTAAAAAAAGAACAAAAAAACATTCATTAAAAATTCTTAAATATTGTCTCTTCCTGATCCAGCCTTATTATCGAAGGATTGAAGTCTCCATAGCGACGTCTCAGATATCAGCTGGTATATTAATAAACCGAAATTTTAAACGGATTTTTCCTTTATCATAAACCATTTGGCCATCATTATTTTCCTTCTTGTATCTTGCCGGCTCTGGCAACGAAAAATGAGGTCTAATATAATTTAATATTCCCCTGTTGACGTTTATAAGCTTCCAAAAATTGAGAAATTCTTGGAATTTTCGTTTACTCACTTTAATTTTTGCTTGCGGTGTTATTATTATTATCTTGTTGTTAAGTTTAGGTTTATTTGATGTTTTAAAAGGTCGGGACTATTTTTAGACCATCACAAATTTATTTTAGTGTTTATAAATCTAGCAGCTGTTCATAATGCACACCGGTGCCTACAAAGGTTTAATTAAAAAAAGTTTGAATGTTCATTAGGAGTTACGCAATTGTTTTGTTTATTGGTAATGTTAGTTTGGGTTTGGTTATTTTAATTTATGCTTATAATATTGTAAAAAGTTTTAAAGGAACATCATTCCAAATTATTTTAACAATCAGCCGTGCGTTCAGGCGTGCAACAGCTGACTGGTGTGGTGCGAAGGCCGAGCGCGGGTCTCCGCACCACACCAGTCAGCTGTGGCACGCCTCCACGCACGGCTGCGCTTACGCTTTTCCTTAGTGTGTTTGTTTATGCTCAGATGATGGCTATAGGCCCTATATAACTGGCGAAATGTAGGTGTACTTGTTAAGTACATATTTGCTTAACCCAGGGATTACAAGGCGTGATGTTATGTTACTCAGCGCTAAAAGTTGACATGCCAACACTGTAATTTTTATATAGTGTTACTCAATACACTAAGTAACACTTATAGTGAAAGTAAATGTCTTTTAACTGTAAAAAGGGGACCAAACTCCGGAAAGCCCGTCATAACTAGATAAACTAAACGTCACTTTAGAAACTTTCTTATCGTAAGTTCAAAACTGCATTTGCTATCTAATAGGGGCAACACGGGTTAAGTTGTTGTTTTCTCCCCTAAGTTATCAGGAATACTTCGGTTAAGTTGTTAAAGGCGGCTTAAGCAAGTTGAGAGAAGAGCTTAGAGTTCTTTAGGCGTTCGTTTAATTTAATCCAATGGTGTTGTTGATAAAGAGGAGCTCGTGGCAAAAAAATAGCAGCCGAATGTCCAGGTTGAGCCGAGATTGGTCCGTGAAAGGGTGACCATCAATTGCATACCGAGTTTCCTTATTCCCTCGGTAAACACGTTACACCGTTCGGTCCGGGCTGTCATTTGTAGAGCTTTAATAGTCGTTACAGTTAGTCAGTGCCCTGGAAGTGTGATGACCAGTTTTTACCAAGGGGTGTCAAATCTGCATCTCGTTATGGGGGAAGACTTTTGGCCGCTGGGAGTGGTGTTTCGTCGCTTCCACGGGTAAGTGCCACATGGACGCACAGTGATATAGTGCACAAGTGAAGTGTTACTAACATAGTTTTAAGGTTCTATTTACTGACACAATTTGTATTTTATCTTATGTATGTTAGTCTGTAAGGTATACAACATTAGTTTTAGTATATGCGAAACCTGAAACACGTGTCTAGTATTTAAAGAATCTATGTACAAAATTTCAAAACTGTATCATGAAAAATTACAAAGTTATAAGCTTGTTCTGTTACCTAGTTGTCCGCACAAAAATGTGGTCACCACGCAGCGCGCGCCTCCAGCGTCGTCTTGAGCTCATTGATAATAATAATTTGGCAGTAGGTACCTAAATTATTGCGATAGGTACTTAAAGTCGCTCGTTGTACAACTTTTAACTTTTTAAAATTTTTTGGGGAATATATAACATGGTTTAAAAATTATTAAAATCGATTCAGTTATTTATTCTGAACAAACTATATTCAGGTTTCGCATATACTAAAAATAATATTGTATATCTATGGGCTAAAGTAGCCTGAATATAAATGGATGTTGTTGGTGTAATTACCCAGTACTTACTGGGTTGTGGAGTCCAGATAAGCAGTTGTTCCACGTAAAATACCAACTGCTATTCAGGTGCATCCGGTTAGACTGGTAGCCGTCACAACATAGTTGGGAAAAGTCTAGAAAGCTGAGGGTGTTGTTGATTATTCATAATTTCATCGTTTAAGGGCATAGCTTAGCAGCAGCCTATAATGTTCCCACTGCTGGGACACAGGCCTCCTCTCTATGAGAGGAAATGGGCTATAATCCACCACGCGGGCACAGTGCGGGTTGGGCACATGTCACATGTCTTCGAATTTTAGGTTCTAGGACATGCCGGTTTCCTCACGTTTAAGGGCATTTCAATTTAACCATCATTTCATTTCATTTTAATTTTAAATATTCAAGAGAAACCATTACTAGTGGGCATACTTTTATTTAAGTTTTACTTTATTGTAAGCTTAGTTTTTACGTTACTGTCAATTTTCCCAAGTTTGGTTTTTCCTTTAAGTAGTGTAAACTAAACAAATTATTTCAAAATCAAAATATTTTATTTCACATAGGCCTCGATGGGCACTTATAAAACGTCGACAAAAAGGTGCACGGTTCGGGTTGGTCATTTCCTATGGAGAAAAACCGGCAAGAAACTCCATGGTTACTCTTTTCAAATCATTTGGTATTACAATTATCATGGATACAGCATTTGTACTGAAGTATGAACAGCGTAGGCCCGACAATAAGTCGTTGCTTACTATACAAAACATGTAGAACAAGATAAAAAGTTAACAAAAATTATCTTAAGTTGTCTCTTTCGTGTGTTCTTAATGTTAATTTTTAAATCATGAGAAAATAAGACATTACTTTCTAACTTTTTATAATCCGTTCATCACATTGATTGATATTTTATTATCAAAAACTTGCTAACTCTAAAACTCACTTAGTAAGATTTATTCATTTTTTATCAACGAATACACTATCAAATTTGTAAAAAACTGCGAAGAAAAAGCATTATTTATTCATTACACATTGTTACGTCTCTTTTTATTTTATTAAGGTCAAGCTCCTCCAAACTCTGCTAACAATATTATAAGTTTCTGAAAGGTGAAGCCTCAAAGTTACGATTTCATGTAATAACAAACTAATACACAGAAAGTCCATTTTTCTTCGTTAGACTTATAATATGGATGGATCTTGACAAGTGTGGAAGGAAATGCTTTGAGTTTTAAAGTTAAATGTTCCTGCTGGTTTGAAGATTCAATTTTTATAGCAGACTAGCGACCCGCCCTTGTTTCACACAGCGCCTCCTATCGGGTCCAAAACTGTATCTAATGTAGCCTATATTTTAAGTAAAGCATCTATCTATAGAAAGGTAAAAACTGCTTTCAAATCCATGCCGTAGTTTTTGCGTGATGCGCGTACAAACATACAGACAGAAAGACAGACAGACAAAAATTCTATAAACTGTTGTTTTGGCTTCTGTTGCTCTAATAAAGACCCCCTAAATGATTTTTTTATTAATATCTTCAATGTCAGACGTCGGCCTGTTACAATTTTATTATATGTATAGATATTATAGTACTATTTGCGCAATATTATACGGCTACTCTTTTTTTATATTTTTTTTTTATGCTTCTCATGAAAATGTTCAGTAATTAGGTACGTATATTTAACGTGTAATGTACGAAGATAAATTCGAATGTTTGTTATGTTTTTGTGGTATTTCAAAATGTTTGTAATGTTTTTAATAAGCACGTTTCGACGTCCGTTTCCATTATTAATCTACATTTTTGGGCAGCGCGTGGGTGAATAGTCAATATTTGTAAATCAAATATTAGTATAATTTACGTTTTCAGCATAACTATTTGTATAATATATCAGAGGTATTTATTTATTATTTTTTGGTGGTACTTCTTAAAAATATTCGCAATACCTACTGAGAAAATTCTTAGTATGATCATCATCATCATCATTTCAGCCGAAAGACGTCCACTACTGGATGTAGGCCTCCCCCAAGTGTCGTGTTGCCACATTGACCGGTACCGTGCATCTCGCATCCATCTCGGATCGTCCCACTCCACTCAATCTAGTGGATCCCTGCAACCTTCACCAGGTCTTCGGCAATATGATAGGCTTAGAATGATAGACAAAGATGATTATAAAATAAATGGTATAATCCTAGTAAATTATTTTCTCTTTAAATATTTATTATATTTTAATTTACTGTCAAACTAATGACTTGCCATATTATCTCTCCACTACCCTTGGTTGACTGGTAGAGAATGCCTAAGGTCTTTTAACTTTTTAAGTGCAAAAAGATTAAAGAAATACTATTTAATTATGAATGTAAGCTAGTCTAGATTTTATTGCCTATTATTTATTATTTATTTGCTTTTAGTGCTAATTATTACTCTGTTGCCAAGCTATCAAATCAATTGGGGTTTTTATTCTATTTCTATTTTGCATGATGTAATTAATATTTCGTTTAATTAATTGTTTAATAATCGCTAATTAATATATTTTCTATAATTATTTGTTATTAATGTGATGTAATTATTTATTACCTTTCTAGTGGCACTCATTATCATATTCTGTTTTGTTAATATGCGGATAATATAGGAGGCTGCAATATTGTTAATATTTTGTATTGTCTTTCCTCTGTTCCAATACATATTGTAGCTGTTTATTGTCCCTGAATAAATAAAAATAAAAAATAAAATAAAACCCTGCGGTAATTCCCTAAATTACCTGCGTTGGGAAGGTCGCAGGTTCAAACCCTGCTCGCACTCGAAATATTCTTTCCATATCAAACAGCTATTTAATTAACTCTTATAGCCGGAGTGATTCCAGTATGGGAAAGAGACAGGGCTATACAGGTCGTCTAGCATCATCTCTTTCCCACACTGGAATGACTCTTGCTTTAAGATGTCATGGTAGGCCACTTGTTCTCACACACAACTGTCTACATTTCTTTTTTACTTTCGCAGGCCTACCGTTAGATTTTTTTTTTGAAATAAGGTATGCATAAAATAATGATAAAATATTATTGCAAAATTGTCGAGAACATAAAAGTGCCTGCATTTAGCCCTTTTTATCACCAATAAAAATAATCTATTGCAGATTACTTTTATTCCTAAATTACAACAAAAATTGCATACAAAGTACAAAATTAAGTGGTCCTCGCTTCAGGCAATTACTTTTAATATATATTTACGATACACCCGACCTTAGGACCCTCGCACACCGCGACGTTTTGCAGCGATGTAAACGCAACACGGCCACGATGCCAAGGATTCTGGATCGCATCTATCGTGATGCTGTCGCATGTCAGTCTCGATGCAAATGCGGGGTAGCCTTTCTACCAGTATTTAACAAGGAGCGGCTACCTATCTGACCTCCACAACCCAGTTAGTACTGGGTAATACAATCCCCCTTGGTAAGATTGGTTGTCAGACTTCCGGGCGACTACCTGTAACAACTGTCAAAGATCTATTAATGACACCCGGGACCAACGGCTAAATGTGGTTTGCGAGGCACGGAGGCAACTCGGTATGTAATAGTTGGTTACCCATCCACGGACCAACCTCGGCAAGCACGGCTAAACCTTAAGATCGACCCGAGCGGTTGTTATAATTTAGCCATGAGCTTCTCACGAAACGCGCAACAGCATCGCTACAAAAATTCCCCGTGAGCGAGGGCCTTTATATGAGGACGGGTCATGTGGGGTATCTGCCTAAGTGGGTCTAAATCCCGTTCGGGCCCAGTCGGGGACGCTCGGGTTTCATCGGGGATTGACAGCTTGTTTTTAGAAAATCCTCTTTTGATGGTTATCAACGGGTTATAGGGATTTGTTGCGGATGCTGTAAACAGGGATTTTGTTCTGTTTTGGTGTGTAAACGATACGTGTTGGATGAGAAAGGACAACGATCCTTTCTAAATCATCAAATAAAATAGTATGTACACACGGCGGCACGTCAACCTGTACATTTCAGGTATAATATGGTCTCACTTTGTATAGGTTTCCAATATAATGAGAGATCCGCATAAACTGAATTTGTATAGATTGACTGGCCGCCGGGCGTACACATTCTACATGGTGTCTTATTAATCATACTCCATGATGTTGTAAAGCGATAGTAATAAACAATATTTTAAAATATTTGACTAATAGAAGCAATGATATTATAAATAAAAAGAGGTACATTTCGCACTTGTGCGCGCAAATTGTTGCAGACATATTCAGACAATTGTCGTAATTTAACTACTTCAAGCGCTATAGCTATCTCTTTCTGTATCATACGTTCCCTATTATCTATCGCAGTCGTAACAAAGCAACTATATTTGAACGCCGCCGCACCGCTCAGTATAAACGTAGCGTATCTTTCTTTATAATATCATTGAATAGAAAAATCAGACTGAAATAATCTCCAAACCGTATTTTTCCAAAGAAAAAGATTTGCCAATAAATAAACTTGGTAACGCGTTACCTACTCATCAACATTGAACAACAAACAACTGAGTTAAAATAAAAAGTAATGAGGAGGCAACAAATTCTGTGAAACATTTAATTAGAGATATTCTTTATAAAACTGGTGCATGGTATTGGCTACTGGCGTGCGTATATTACTGGATGTATAAGTACCTAAACGTGAAAGCGGTATGGCGTTTTGTAGTTTCTGCCTCTTTATATGGGAAAAAGGCGTGAGTATATGGGATGTAATTAATTTAACTATTTATATGGTTGGAGCAGTCTGCCTCTTTATATGGGAAAAAGGCGTGAGTATATGGGATGTAATTAATTTAACTATTTATATGGTTGGAGCAGTCTGCCTCTTTATATGGGAAAAAGGCGTGAGTATATGGGATGTAATTAATTGAACTATTTATATGGTTGGAGCAGTCTGCCTCTTTATATGGGAAAAAGGCGTGAGTATATGGGATGTAATTAATTTAACTATTTATATGGTTGGAGCAGTCTGCCTCTTTATATGGGAAAAAGGCGTGAGTATATGGGATGTAATTAATTTAACTATTTATATGGTTGGAGCAGTCTGCCTCTTTATATGGGAAAAAGGCGTGAGTATATGGGATGTAATTAATTTAACTATTTATATGGGAAAAAGGCGTGAGTATATGGGATGTAATTAATTTAACTATTACATGGTTGGAGCAGTGGCTGAGCGATTGGGTGCTGCGCCGCGATCCCCGCACGGAATAAATATTTGTATAACCTACAGGTAGTTGTACCGGGTCTGGCTGTTTGTGTATGTGAGTTAAATCAAGGTGTAGTGCGCATACCAATGCGTTTACTCTAATTAGAGCTGAAAGAAAGGTTATGGCCGCAGGATGTGATGGTTCGTCACTTCCGCGGACAAATTCTACAAGAACGCACAAAACATCGTGCAAGTGAAGTATTACCAACATAGGTTTAAGTTGCTTATACTAACACAAATGTTGTTATTATGTAAATTTATGTTAAGGTATTTATCTATGGGTGTAATGGCGGTAGCGTTAGCGGGCAGTAAACGAAGCGACGAGATGGTAGTTATGATATACACCGTGACTTTTTAGTCTTCTTACAACGGCAGCCCACTTTATGTACCCAAGGACTACTAAACAAAAAAAAAAATGGTATTTATGAGATTTTAATAATTTAATTATAAAAATAATATTCAGTATTATGACGCATGACGAAGTTAAAACACGCTGTAGCGAGCGATGGTCTACTGGACTCGAGCGCTGGGTAGGTATGTTCTCCCGTTTGACACGAAAACATCATTAACAGGATGTTTCATAATTTTATTCCAATGTATTTTTTATCTTTCTTTTTACTTATTTATGGTTGGTAAAAAAAAAATCACGCCTAGAGCTATTTTGTGTCGGGTACATTGAGTGGACCAGTTTGTAAGAAGACTAAAAAGTCACGGTGTATAATTAGGGTACACAACATGAACATACAAACTATCTTACATACTACCCAATGCGGTGTGGGGCTCGCGTACCAAAATTTAGGTATAAGGCGTCACGCAGTTGAGCGTGGGCCGACTGTTGACGCTGGCGGCGCGCGGCAGCGGGGTGCGGGACGCTCGAGCAGGCATGGACGAAGTAAGTTTGGAGCGATGGCGTGCGTACACGTTACTACGTTATTACCTCAAAATAAATGGATTACTATTATTAAATGTTATTTTTAAACGCACCCACACTAAAGGAGTAATTCCACGTGTAACGTTTCTAAAAAAACAAAAAAAGTGACTGCCAATTGTCAAGAGTCTCTAAACTCCTTCCATACGAGGTTACACTTATAGCACAATTCACTGCAGACATGCACAAATAGCTTGAAAACTAGCTATAAATTCAGCCTGTATTGCGGTCTGAATCACGCTAGGAAATACACAAATCATTGTGACACGAAAGAAATATGTGACAATGTTTCATAGGAAATCTAGTCATTTATTGCAATTTTTCACGCTATAAGGCTGCGCTTCCATTGGAGCGGAACGGCGAAGAAGAAGTAGGAGAAGTGTAGCAGAGAGAGATTACTAGTCCTCGGAAGTCAGAAGCAAGCAGTGTGGTGGTAATTTTTAATATTTTTTCTCTGTAAATGTTTCTAGATCTGTTGGACTGCCTCGTTGATCTAGTGGTCGCACTCGCGACGGCTGACTATGAGGGTTCGATTCCCGGGTCGGGCAAATTGTTATTGGGTTTTTCCATCAGAAATTTCTCAGTAGCAGCCACGGAATCTGGATTTGTGTCGGGTTGATTGCAATAGGTTCGCCCCTTATTATATGGGACTTAAATATAACTGGCGAAATGTGGGTGTAATATTGGGTACACCCACATGAACTGACACGTTTCTAGATACGTGTTAGTTCTACATTAAAATCCGTAGGATTTATGATTTCTCAAGATTGGCGTCTTGAATATCTATTAAGTTGCATGTAACAAATAAACTGTACAAATTAATGACATAACTGACCTTTTGACCTACATACCAGTTTGCTTCCCTAATAATGGAATAACAACAGCTTCTACTCAGATGGCTATTACGTAATCAGGAACGGTGGAGGAAAAGGGAAAACTGCCGGATAAGTAAATACATCCGAGTCAACAGGGAGTCTTGACTGATGAGTGCTTTGATCGATTGCAAGACATTGAAGAGTTATAAATGGAGAGGTAATGTACTGATTGGTAAACATACTGTGTAATGACGGCACGGTTTGCAGAGTGGCTGCGCGATTGGCTGCTGCGCTGCGTGTCGTTCGTTTGGTCTCTACACTGTACAAATATTTGTATAACCTACAGGTAGTTGTTCCGGATCTGGCTGTTTGTGTATGTGAGTTACAATGTTTGTAAACACATCCACGATACAGGCGAAATTCCTAGCGTGGGTCAAGGTTTAAAAAAATGGCTGTCGTAGTATAAAAATGACGATATTATCCTTTTCACTTTGACATATTATTAGCAGTATTAATGACCCCGCGGAACTTGATTTCACAGTTACATTTTGCAGCTAATTACCCCACTACGTTAAATAGATTACAATCCGTATTTGAGTGTCTAAACTGGTTCAGTGTGGCAGTTGACAGTATATGAAGTAAACAGTGTTTAGTGCAAGAAATAATCGGCAATTTAGAATAGAATAGAAACTTTTTATTTCAGACCAGGGTCCATAGGGTTAGTAACAATTTTACTTAAGTTCTAGTGTTAGTAGGTTACAGACACAGATGAAAATATACAAGTTAAAATACAGCATGGAGCCGCATCCACCTTCGCAACATCGGGGAATCCCACCGATCTGCGAACACACCGAGAATACTGTTGGTGCTGCCGCGAACACGAGTAATCAGGGATGCACATCTATTTCTAATAATGGCGGCAAAACCAGCAATATTATTATCTGCAAACATCCCCGACGCACTACTACGCCACGGCAGCCGCAGCAGCACTCTCAGTGCATTATTGTATTGAACGCGTAGGTCGCTGTATGTCCGCTGAGTAAAGTTGACCCACAGGCTGCACGTGTAGAAGGACTGGCAGTAAGCTATTTAAATAATGATGATCTTATAATATTTAATGACATAAATGATGATCTTAAAAATATAATAAATTGGTTAGTTAATAACAATCTAAAAATAAATCTTGACCAAACTAAAATAATGACATTTAATCAAAGAACAAATAAACCGAAACTGAATATAAAATATGGCAACGTAGCAATCTCTGAAACAGACATCACAAAATTTTTGGGCCTTTACATAGATAGTCATCTGACTTGGAAAAATCATATCGACTCTTTGTCAAAGAGGCTTAGACAATTTGCGTATGCTCTGTACAAACTATCAAAAACGGTTAACCGCTATAGTTCAAATATCTTATAATGCTTATGTGGCTTCTAGCATTAGGTACGGAATCATTTTCTGGGGCAACTCCACTGACAGAGACATTGCTTTTAAAGCTCAGAAGAAATGCTTGCGATCGTTTACCAAATTACAAGCGATTGATAGTTGTAAACCATTGTTTAGGGAACTTTGTTTGCTCACTCTACCGTCTATGTACATATATGAAATGGGAGTGTTTGTTCGCTGTAACCTGCATTTATTTGAAAAACTACGCTCTCGCCGTTATCAGAATACCATTCATGTTACCTCTCATAAAACCGCATTTTTAGGCAAAAGTGTGCTAGGTATGGCCCCAAAAATATATAACAGTATACCAGAAGCTATCAGAAATAAAGAGTGTCTGGCGTCCTTTAAGAGGTCTTTGTTTAAATTCCTTATAGATAGATGTTACTACTCCATCACTGAATTTACTACTAATAAGCATAGGTACTATGACGATTCCGACTTGCCAATGAAACATTTATGATTTTATTTATTGATTAAGTATAAATATGTTTATTTATCTAATAAACATATTTATACTTAATCAATAAATAAAATCATAAATGTTTCATATTTATCTAAGAGGAGCTCGTGGCTAAGTGATAACAGCCGCTCGGATCGATGAGGAGCTCGTGGCTAAGTGATAACAGCCGCTCGGATCGATGAGGAGCTCGTGGCTAAGTGATAACAGCCGCTCGGATCGATCTTTAGGTTAAGCCGCGCTTGCCTAGGTTGGTCTGTGGATGGGTGACCACCCATTACATACCGAGTTTCCTCCGTGCCTCGGAAAGCACGTTAAGCCGTTGGTCCCGGGTGTCATTTGTAGATCTTTGACAGTCGTTATAGGTAGTCAGTGGCCCAAAAAAAGTCTGACAACCAGTCTTACCAAGGGGTATCGTATTACCCAGTACTAACTGGGTTGTGGAGGTCAGATAGGCAGTCGCTCCATGTAAAATACTGGTATTCAGCTGCATCCGGTTAGACTGGAAGCCGACCCCAATATAGTTGGGAAAAGGCTAGGCAGATGATGATGTTTATTTATCTAAAATTTTTGTTAATTTTGTACGCCATAAATTGGCAAAACATAGTGCACATATTCTAGACAATATACTATCTGTTATCTGTAACCATACCTATGTTTAACAAAATAAATGATTGATTAATTTGGTGATAAGTCAACAAGCAATCTAGACAGATTAGATGATCAGCATTCATTGTCTCCTACCTCCTTATATTCATTATTGGCATACGTTTTTGAGTTCGTAATTTAGTCAGTAAAAATTACGATTTTGCTACTAAAAGTGAGCACTTCATTATCTTTACTCATCCGTGGTAATACAGTGCCCATGGGACATTTAGGCTGTGTTGACAAAGGATTCTTTGATCGTAACTAATATTGTAACTGCGTTTGGTTTGATAATGGATCGTCTTGCACAAGGACGCATTCGGTGGATGGAAGTAATTTATTCGCTAATTGCTATTTGTCGAGATTCTCTTGTCTTATTAAATCTTTCTCTCGTCTCGAATAATTTCCCATAGTTTAGCATTCACACCACACTATAGTGATACGGGTGGATGTAGTAGAGCTCGTGGCTAAATAATAACAGATGTACTGGTCGATCCTCAATATTAAGCAGCTTTGCTAAGACTGGTCCGTAGATGGGTGACCATCTATTATATACCGAGTTTCCTCCGTGCCTCGGAAAGCATGTTAAGCCATTGGTTCCGGTTGTCATTTGTAATTGACATTTGTTGCAGATAGTCGGTGGCTCAAAAATATGACAACGTCTAGAGGTATTACTATTACTAACTGTGTAGTGGAGGTCAGATAGGTATTCCTTGAAAAATACACCCGCTTAAACTGTAAGGCGACCCCATAGTTGGGAAAGGGATAGGCAGGTGATGATCCCACTACGGCCATAATATGTAATAGCGGGCATATGAGAATAAAAAATAAAATAATTTGCTATCGAGTTTGTTTATCGTCTATATAACGTCACGCCTTGTATCCCTGAAGGGTTAGGCAGAGATGTACCTGACAAGTACACCCACATTTTACCAGTTATGCTAAAATGTTATTGGGGGGATGAGCTTATTGCCATCAAACGGCCTTGTTTGTCCCTTAGTAAATTATATAAAATCCTAAAATATATCCTATTATCACGGATAACTCATGTGGCGTTGTAAATGTTACCACGGCTAAAGAACATAAACCGGCTTTGCTAATAGCGCTTTCTAAAATCAAACGATTTAAATCCTAATAAAGAATAGGCATAAAAAGCCACGAACCGCAAAAAAACTTGAAAGGAAAGAATTTCCAGCTGATCTCATTTTGAGCTTTTATTACACTCAAATAATTGGCTCGGAAACACTACAGGAAAAAATTCGCCAAATTAATTTGCTCCTTATAGACGTCTTTTTTGGAGTGTTTTACTTTTATTTTCGCTTGGTGATTAAAAGTTTATTTGCTTCTAACAAGGAACGTTCGACATTTATTGAGTGCCGAGACATTTGTTCTGCTCCAAATAAAATCTTTTAGTATTTTCTGGAATTTTGTTCGAGTGAGCGAAATAACTGTGGAGGAAAACATCGTGAGGAAACCGGAATGTCCTAGAACAAATACACCGAAGACATGTTACGTCTACCGACCCGCACTGGACCCGCGTGGTGGATTACGGCCCACTCTCTGTCCATAAAAAGAAGAGTGTGTCTCAGCTGTGGGGACATTATAGGCATTATAATCAGCCTATAATATATATTAGGTAACGGAGGTGACAAAGTTAATTGAACTTTAAAAGTAAATAAGAAGGTTAATTGTTATTCAATATTTTAATGATACTTAGTTTGACTGCCTCGTTGGTCGAGTGGTCGCATGCAACTGCCGAGCATAAAGTCTCTCTGGGTTCGATTCCCGAGGCGAGGATAGTGTTATCAGGTTTTTCCATCAGGTATATTTCCGTAGAAGCCATGGGACTTAAACATAACTGGTGAAATGTGGGTGTACTATTATTACTTACATCACTGCCAAACCCTTTTGAGATTACAGGCGTTATGCTATGTTATGTTCTGTACCTACAGTAGCTACTCATTTTATAATGGCTTACTATGATGGTGACGTAAAATCGCCACCACACCGAAAGTAAATGGTAATAATGAGGTTGACATTATTTGAGTAATGATGTCATCAAACAAACAAATCGCATGTGACTAAAAGAGCGATAATATAAATGTTGATGTTTGTTTTCGCAAAAAAATATTTGTACGCCATATTATGGCAGGATATGCTGGAACCAATATTGTAACATCTATTTGTACCATATTCTGACAAATAAACATATTTGAGAGGTAGAGGAAGACCAAGGAAACGATGGATTGTGGGAAGAACGATATGGAAGATAAAGGAGTTAATGATAGCGTGACGGTTGATAAAGGAGAATAAAACAAACGAACAGAATAAAAAGGTTGTTTTGATATGGAAAGAAAAATTCGAGTGCGAGCAGGGTTTGAACCTGCTCGAACCTGCTGATGGTCTAATTGGTTAAGACGTCCGGTGTACTGAATCGGAAGGTCGCAGGTTCAAACCCTGCTCGCACTCGAATTTTTCTTTCCATATCAAAACAGCTGTAGTTCCCTACGCTGGGTTTGCGTATAAAAATAAAAAAAATTAGAATAAAAAGGTGTTGTGCCGACCCCAAGTAATATGGGACAACGACAGGAAGATGATGTCTTCAAATAATCTTTATTCTAAAAGCATTCTTCTTTCTTATTCTCTTTTGTTAGTGAAACAAAAACACCAAATCAAAAATGTCAAAACCCTAAAAAAAGCAGCGGTTACTTAGAAAACGAAAATGAAGCGTCCTCATACTAAGAATGTAATAAGTACATAACGACGTTTTACAAACGAGCGTTTATTAGAAAATATTATATTCTCATTCATCCCCTTGGTAACGATATTGATCCAAAAGAACTGTTGATTTTCTTTTATATAACACAAAATGTACAGTCAAGAGCACTTGTATGTACAAACGTAGCTAAACATCTAGTAGCAATTTTCTGTTACTGAATTGATCGTAATTATAATTATGCTTTTATTTTTGAAGTAATAGTTTAATTTATGTCGGATAGACATTCGCTCTTCCATGTAAAATACTAGTATTCAGCTGTATGCGGTAGGACTGGTAGCCGACCTCAATAAAGTTGGAAAAAGCTAGGCAGATGATGATGATAGTTTAATCAAATATGCCTACAGTTTCGTACTAAGTACAATGCTTTTTCTCTCAAAGTCGAAATCAATATATCAAAATTTCGATTTTAATTTTGGTGCCGTAGTCAAATGCCTAAACCGAAACCCTTATAGATTCGTCCTGTCTGTCTGTCTGTTGTCTGGTCACAGTTATTTTACTCCGAGACTGTTGGCACCACACTTTGAAATATAGAGAGGAGGTTGTTTCGTAATCGTAATCGATATTATTTAATTTTGCTAAGTTATTGTACCATAGAAGTGTACCTGACTGTAGATAAGTACGTACTATCAGGACAACGACCTCCATACATAATTATATAACTAATTTTGGAGAACAAAATGTCGATGAATTATATTTCTTCGAAACAAACCTACGACTTTTGAACTTAGTCCCACGGATTGGCCTTGTTTCGGAAATGTTCTGGGAACAAAAATCAAAGTTATTTATACAAACTAGGCTGAAGGCACTTATTAAACGTTAATTACACAAGGGGGAACTCCCAAACGCCCTGCGCAAGTTCCTAGTATTTTCATGTCAAGAAGAAGAAGAAGTGGCGGAACAAATTCCCAGCAACACATCTGTCTGATAAGACATATGTGTTGCTGGGGAATTTATTCCGGCTAACTTATCGGTTAGAAGAACCAGATCTTATACAATAACTAGCTGTCGTCCGCGACCTTCGTTCGTGAGAAATTATACTTCCCTATTTGAATCGGATTTCAAGGGTTTTCTAAAATAAAATAACCTAAAATGAGGCTTATAACATTAGTTATCAGCCAGTAAAAGTCCCGTCAAAATCTGTCCAGGCGTTTCTGAGATTATCCGGAACAGACAGACACATAAAAATTTTAAAAAATGTATTTACGTTACAATAGTTAATAGCTTTTTACTGAATGATGATACTTCAATTTTATTTATTTTATATTTTATATATCTATTAATTTTATTTATAGATATCCAAAGTACATTATTTTTATAAAATAACACTTTAAATTACTTGTCTTAAGCAATTCAGGTTTTTACATGACTTTAGACTAGATTGACGTATGTTAATCTAGTTTAAAGGTAACTTAAGTCAATACAATACAGTTGTCACTTTTCAAATCAAATGTATCGTCTGATCGTCAATGGACTGCCTCGTTAGTTTAATGGTCGCAAGGGTGACGGCTGAGCATAAGGTCCTACGTTCGATTCCAAAGTCGGGCATAGTATTAGTGGGTTTTTCCATTTAGAATTTATCTTTAGCAGCCACGGAGTCTGTATTTTTGCCCGGTTGACGGCAATAGGCTCGCCCCCTATTACATGTGACTTAAACGTAACTGATATAATGCGGTTGTACTAATTAGGTACACCTCTGCCTACACCTTAGGAGATTACAGGCGTTATGAAGTTACGTTACATCGTCATTCTGTTGATATAATTTCAGTAGTACATCTGGTAATAAAATAATATATTAATTTCTTCTGCATATTGATGTAAATCAGTTTTATTATTATTATTGTATCAACTTTTCAATTACTATATTATAGAAATGTTTCTGTAAATCGTGGCAATTTTGATGGGAAAAGAGTCTTACGGAGGAAAGTTTTTTTAGATTTTCATTAGCCTTTTTCCTCCAAAATTTGTTATAATAGGAACACAGATATAGAAATTTCTAGATAACCGTGCCCGGCTTAACCAGTTTATGCTTAACGTGGACACTGTCACAGGAAGTTAATTTGTTTAAAACAACAACGTAACAACATAAGAACTTCTTCCTGTCCTTGTCCCATTCTATTCGGGGTAGGCGCAACACGTTTTCTTCTTCCATTCTCCCCTGTCAGACGTCACGGCATCATTTACTCCTTACTCTTTCATATCAGTCTTCACACAATCCATCAATCTTTTTTTTGGCCTTCCTATTTTAAAAATTTAAGAAATTAATTTTAGAAATTTAAAGCGCACTAACGTAGTATTTTTTTTATAAAACTAAACAGGCTTGCATTTGGCAGCAACTCACCTGATGTGAAGCGATGACGCGGCCTAGGGTGGAGTACGCTTGCCTAGAAGAAACCGATTCACTCGAACTTTGAAGAGATCTAGATTATAATGATCGCGAAACAGAGAAACCGGCAGTAATATCCACAGAATGGTGGCGTAATTTCCACAATGAGGAGCTCGTGTCTAAATAATAACACCCACTCCGATGTAACACACACTCCCTAGGTGGGTCGCCTAGTGGTCGCCTAGGTTGGCCTGTGGATGGGTGACCACCCATTACATACTGAGGTTCCTCCGTGTCTCGGAAAGCACGTGAAGCTTTCCGAGACACGGAAGTTGAAGTTGGTCCCGGGTGTCATTTGTAGATCTTTGACAGTCGTTAGGTAGTCAGTGGCCCAAAAAGTCTGACTACCAGTATTACCAAGAGGTATCATATTACTCAGTACTAACTGGATTGTGGAGGTCAGATAGGCAGTCGCTCGATGTAAAATACTGGTATTTATCTGGATCCGGTTAGACTGGAAGCCGACCCCAACATAGTTGGGAAAAGGCTAGGCAGATGATGATGGTGTTTCGCATAATAAATGTGGAAGCATAGCGCTATGTTCTATAGTTTTCTCAGACCAACACACAAACACTATACCATTTTGAACACCCTTCGGATCTTCACAAACTCCTATAGAGAGGTAGGTACTTTTCTGTTAATAAAAGAACCAGAATAAGTCCGCCGCCAGTTAGGTGCCAGTCAGGCCTGCCAAATTGTGAATAAGAACGTAATCAGTCCGGGGTTTAACCGCCAAACGACTGAACTACCCGCTCGCCATACAATACGCTCGTCACGGGGTGTCTTCAGGACGGCAAAACATTGGGATTAAGAAAAAACATATTTCTTATAACATTTATTTATTAGCTAGAGTAAACTAACTATAAACATTATTAACTAAAAACATATTATTTATTGTGTGTTATGAAACCTGATAAAACTTTATTATGTAGGTACATCATATACAGACTAAAAATAGAACTTAAGTAATGATAAAAATAAGACTAAAAGTAAGTAAATATAAACATAATTATAAACAACGACGACAATAGGACACTTATGCGTCAAAATACTCCTCCGCATCGCTGTCATCTGGAAACGTGCGCAGAAGACTGGCAGCATTGCTACGCTGAGTGGCAATGCTAATTCTTTGGCCAAGAAAAAGAAAGAAAAGAAACTATTAAGTAAACTCTCTTTGTATTAGTTTTTGTTAGAATTGAAATGTAACATAACATAACATTAAGCCGAAGTTTTGGGCAAAAATGTGTCGTTTGTTATGATATACATACTTAAGCACATGTCAGGCTCTGTACTACATAAAAATGGAAAAGCCCAATAACACAATTGCTGACCTGGGGATCCAGCCAAGGACCTCATGCTCAACCGTACCACTTGCAGCTACTCGAACTACATTTTACTGTTAACAACTTTACAAAATAAATCAGTATCAATTTGTCATTTTACTAAATATAAGTCCTATATAATAATACTAGCTAATACCCGCGTTGAGTTCGGTAATTGTCTCGCGGGATAAACAAGGGTCCTATGTGTTAATCCAGGTAAACTATCTGTTTGCCAAATTTCATCCAAATCCTTTCAATAGTTTTTTCGTGAAAGAGTAACAAACATCCATTACCCTCACAAACTTTCTCATTCATAAAATGGTAAGTAAGGTAAGATTTAAACAGGATCACATAAAACTAGCTACTGAAAATCTAGACTTGATAGGTATCGAAATAAAACAAAGTAGGTAAGCATGATGAAACCAAAGAAATATTTTGGGACTTTTCCGATTCAACGACCGCAGGTATTAATATAACTGCTTAGATTACTAAATTATTATTTACGAAAATCAGATATACGTCTTAGCAATCTTTTTTTTTAAACTAAAATTTCAAGAATGGCCATGTCGCACGAATGCTCCCGGAGAGGTGGGCAAAGATCGTCACTCACTGGTCGCCTGAGGGTGGACAACGCCGACGAAGTCGACCGCGGAGAAGGTGGTGAAACGTGGCCAGAAATTGCACAGAACAGAAAGGTTTTGAGGGAGTAAGGGGAGGCCTTTGCCCAGCAGTGTCCCACAATGTAGGATAACAAAAAAAAAAAAATTCAAGTAAATAAACGTTTAAGTCTCTTATTAATTTGATGTGCCCTAGTTTATGGTGCCCAGAACCATTTACCTTGAAAAATAATTTAGTTCATTTGTCACAAGAAGTGATGGACATAACGATACGTAGATTACAAGAGCAATTACCATTTAAATAGCAAAACAATTTCCTTGAATCCATTTAGATCCATTTGCATGTTTTTATCGTTCTCTGTTAACAAATGTTGAGACTCTCTGGACTTTTTTAGTTTCTCCATACATTTTATTTGAAGAATTGAAATTTTTTGTTGAATGTTGTTATTTTCATCAACATCTAAAATACGAAAATACGAATACGAAAATCAGGGAGGTCGGTTGGTTCGAATCTACCACGGGTCGTAGTTTTTGCTTGGGTTTTTAATTTTCAGGTGATATTTTGGTATAAATTTAAAAAATGCCTAGATTCTCCATTTGTTGCCTTAGCTCTCTTTTTGGACTGAACTCAGATTAAATGCACTAATTCAAATCTAAAAAGAATAAGAAAAACACTAGGCATACTTCGCAAATTTTTGGGTAAGCCTAATTTCGCATTTTTGGGCCACAAGATATAACGGGTGTTCTTTTTAGAGGCGGAGAACTTTGAATTGAAATAAAATACAAAAAAATACTTTAATGTAATATAATATTTGACTCATCATTTAATGTCATTACTAGCTTCACTATAAACGTTAAAATATATGCAGCAAAAAATCGACGTAACGAGGCAGTCCAGGAGGACTAAATTTCCATAGTTTAAAATTGTAAGTCCTCCAACGATTGGAGGACTTACAATTTAGTGTAAAAACCAAACACCACCTATTTACTTTTTAATGGCTTTTTTGGAGCTACGTTCGAATAAATATTTCGAGGAATACATGATTAAAACGTACGAATTCAGATTTGATTGCATGTTCATTACGTTTTGCAATTAATGAAAGTTTATTTAACTAAATAAATATGATACTTTATGAGGGTGAGCCTCATTAAGTTACTGGTACTTTCAGAAGTGGTGGGGTAGGTATTCATTAAAATATGGATGTGTTAATTACAAACTTGTAAAATTACACATCGAAGATTCTCAATGAGTCTTTAAGACCAAATGAGGTTTTCAAGTATATAAGATGCATGGTTCCATATTTTATAATTTACCATTATTTGAAAACGAATTCAATATTCTAGTAGTCACTAGTTATATTGGGATACCCATCAAAAATTTATTGAATCAACATAATAATATAATCATCAAAAGTTAGTCATAACTACACAAAACTGCCGAAAAGTTTATATAAATTCAGTTGGCAATACTAGGCTCAGGCTACTAAGCCACATTATAACTTAAGGGCTATTTTTCAAGGTGACAATCTGATAGCTTCAGTCTTACTTAAGTTACAATTTAATGGGAATGGTTTTATCATAAGTGTTCGTGGCTAAATAATAACAGCCGCTCGGGTCGATTTTCAGGTTAAACCTTGTTAACGCTTGCTTAGCCTCCGTGGATGGGTGACCACCCATTACATACCGAGTTTCCTACGTGCTTCGGAAAGCACGTTAAACCGTTGGTCCCGGCTGTCAATGTAAGATCTTTGTTAGTGGTTAAGTACAACCAGTATCCAAGGGGTATCGTATTACCCAGTACTGACTGGGTTGTGGAGGTCAGATAGGCAGTCGCTCCAAGTAAAATACTGGTATACAGCTGCTTCTGGTTAGACTGGAAGCCGACCCCAACATAGTTGGGAAACGGCTAACCAGATGATGATGGTTTTATCAAAAGTGATACCTACCAAAAGCGATTACGAGTACAGCTATACAACATTAGTTTTAGTATATGCGAAACCTGAAACACGTGTCTAGTATTTTTATGTAAAGAATCTATTTACAAAAATTCAAAACTGTATCATGAATAATCACAAAGTTATAAGCTTGTTCTGTTACCTAGTTGTCCGCACAAAAACGTGGTCACCACGCAGCGCGCACCTCCAGCGTCGTCTTGAGCTCATAGATAATAATAATTTGGCAGAAAGTACCTAAATTATTGCGATAGATACTTAAATTAGCTCGGTCTTCAACTTTTAAAATTTTAAAATATATTAGGGAAAAAATATAACATGGTTTAAAAATTATTGGAATCGATTCAGTTACTTATTCTGAACAAACTATATTCAGGTTTCACATATACTAAAAATAATGTTGTATATCAAAATATTAGAAGTACCGAAGTAACATAAAATATGGGCTTTTAGCAAACACGATCAGTTCCAAACTTGACTTTAGTTGCTACGGCATGTGACACGTTACCGCGCGAAGATGATCGATTGCTAATAGTAGTTCTATTACTTATCGATGTTACTTCCAAGGCCTACTTTCTGAAACCAATAACTAGATAATCTCCTGATAGTTGTACAGAAAGGGTGTAAAAAGACCCTTAACGAAGCTGAAAGTTTGTTCTCCCCGCCATTGCGATCATGTTTTTATTGTTCTTGACCGTACCTTCTAGTTACGGAGATATTGGAGGTCAAAGTTCCAACTTTTTCACTATTTATTTTATTAAATACTAGTTTTTAAAGTTATAACTTTACTTTAAATATCATCAGCACAAAGTTTTAAGTGCAATGAAAATCACGATTTACGGTAGGACTCAATGTCTTACCGTAAAACGTGATTTTTCAGCCCAAAAAAAAAGTCGTTTCCCAGCAATAATTTTTGCGTAACTTAGTTTGATATTCAGAATGCTTGGTTCACGGCTTCGTGAAAGGTCCGTTTACACCTTGTATTTTTACTTGGGTATACCATTAACTAAATCATGAACACGGCTTAACTTTTTAGAGGATGAAAAATACCTGTAAACGCTGCTCTGTATAAAAAGTTTCTCTGACGTCGAAAGCACTTGCCTAGTTTTGATGAATTGTGCGTTTTGCTCTAAATACGTATTCCATGGGAACTAGGTTGTAGGAAAAGTTTTTTTAATATATTGTTATGTAGGTCACATGCCATAAGCCGAGGCTGCTTCTCATTATTATTTTTATCCTTACTAAAATCTCGTAGCAATCGCGTAGCAATCTCGTAGCAATTGCGTAGTAATCTCGTAGCGATATTCGTAGCAATGGCGTAGCAGTCGCTTAGTAACGTGTAGTCTATGTTCTTACCTTCCCTCTTTCTTATATAACTAAGCAAAAAAATCTCATGTTTCCTATGGTATTAAATGATCAATATTTGCATAGTCGTATAGGTGTTTACGGGGGTGAAAAATCAATATAGTTAGGTCTCATATCTCATATTTCCACCCGAGTAGAACTCGGTCACCCAGGTACTGTATCACTACCAAAGTAAGCTTTTAATGCCCCTAATTTATCGCCTGCTTAGTTGGTCAAGATATTGCAAGCGCGACTGCTTAGCACGAGGTCCTGGGCTTCATTCCCAGGCCTGGTAAAGTGTTATTGGATTTTTGCATCAGCAATGTCTCAGTAGCAGCACAGAGTCTGGATTTGAACCCAGTTGATGGCAATAGGCTCACTTCTATTACATGAGACTTAAACATAACTAGCGAAATTCAGGTTTACTATTAGGTACACCAATGCCCGACTCTTCGGGAAGTACAGGCGTGAAGTGATGTCATGTTAATTCATCAACAACAAAATAAAAACGGGTAATAAAATAGCGCTGTCTCCAAGTGAACAAAAAGTGAATTACTTAGCCGTATTAGTGAGTTACAATCAATCATGTATGTTACTATGTGATTTATGAGCGTGTTACGTGAGAGAAAAGCTAATATTTGAGACGGTGACGTGTGAATTGGGGGAAGTGTTGTGGGTAGAGACTGATGGTAAAAGTGACGGCGAAATAATAAAGAAAATAATTGGAAAAATCGTGTTTTGTTTTTAGATTTAGTCTTGACTGATGAGACGATTTTAAACTATATTTTAACGTAACATGAAGTCTATAAGCTCCAAAAGGTTTGGCAGAGTTGTACAAAGTATACCAAATATAATGTTTTGTTTATTCTTTGCGTCTACCATATTGTTTACTTTATAATTTTATTATTATTTTTTATTCTGATTTTTATGTTCAACCAATAACTTGTATGTGTGGATTAAACTTTAAGTATAAAATTGCTTATAAATAAACAAATACCTACATTTCGCAAATTATGTTTAAGTCCCATGTAATAGAGCCTAACACCTACTGAAAAATCTCAATAGCCCGACTTGGGAATCGACCCCAGGGTCTCTTGTTTAGCAGAAGCTCTTGCCACAACTGGACTAACGAGGTAGTTTAGATATAAATATTTGGTTTTGCTGTAAAATAATTTATCAGGCGTATTTGGTTTAAAACTTTCATACAAAGAGATTCAAATATTTACGAGTGATAGACGGACAAGACGAAGAAAATCGTAACAACAAACAACAACAACAACAAGCAACAAGTATTGGATTACGATTTTCTTCGTCTTAACTTCGGAGTAACAAATCGGTCTGTCTAGTGTCATACGCCCGCTTGTCAGGTAGCATTAGTGTGTAAAAATTGAAAATGTTCTGGATCAAAATTTTTGTACGACTTTATTCCTAAAGTTAGCTTTTAACTCTTTTTGCTTTCACATAAGTTAGTAAGTACTTACTTCAGTCGTTATAGGTAGTCAGTGGCCCAAAAAGTCTGACAACCAGTCTCACCAAGGGGGTATCATATTACCCAGTACTAACTGGGTTGTGGAGGTCAGATAGGCAGTCGCTCCATGTAAAATACTGGTATTCAGCTGCATCCGGTTAGACTGGAAGCTGACCCCAACATAGTTGGGAAAAGGCTAGGAAGATAATGATGATGATGATAAGTTAGCAAGTACAAAGGAAAATTTTCACAAGAAAACACCAGTGAACCGTCAAATGATGTCCTATTTCTCTATGTAATATGCGGAATACCAATACAGCTCAAAAATCAAGCAAATATCCTGCCCGTGATTAGCGAGTACCGATCACAAAGGGAGAAGTATTGAATCAACCCGGATAACGAACACAAAAATGAAAAATCAGAAAGGAAAATTCCCTAATTCGTGTTTACTAGGGATTTCGTTGCTCCTGAAAGTTATTCCCTACCGACGTAGTTTTAAAGTTCAATTTTAAGAACAGCTGCAATGAACACAATATTATTGAAAGATGATGACTGTAGTAGTCACACAGTAGGTGCCTGGGGAAGTATAGAGCTATACAGGTCTAGCACCATCTCTTTCCCACACTGGAATTACTTCTGCTTTAAGACGTCATGGTGGGCCACCACACACAGTCGCACACACACACACATAGTCGTAGTCACCGCGACCGGCACAAGAATTTATAGTTTTCTTTGGCAATGTTACAGACACCCATCTAAATTACTGTATCGGGACAACCTTTTGGAATCTGCTGTTGGCTGTCAACAATGTGACCCCCTCGTAATTTTTAGTTTAGCTATCCACCTTATTGTACGACAGCTAAATTCAAAATTTAACTTTTGGAATCCTGATGATGGAACCTTGACGGTCATGTAGATTTCGTTTTAAAAGATCTAAATTTCTTAAAAAATGAACTCATTCCATTGGCCTCGACCTACGTCTCAAAATGCGAAATATATGTACCGGACAGTACCGACAGACAACTGACTCTTTCAAAATTTAACGCAATAGCCCCCCCTGGCATCAAAATTATAGAAAAAAGCTCTCTCCGTCTCCTTGGGTCTCCGATCTCTGAAAATAATTTTCCCGATTTTATCTAGGAAAACATTCAAAATTTCAATGATGGTTCGGAAAGATTGCTCCAAATTAATATACATTCGGCCATCACAATAATTCGTTACTGCTATTTCGGCCGAAAATTAACATATTTCCTTCGTGCTTCTCCTTTATGGAAGCACACACACCTTTTGGACAAAATGGATCAAATTTTCAGACATACTAATCATCAATTTTAAATGTGGCTTTGGACGACCGAACTTGGGCACAAGCTACTTTTACCATTCGCATGGGAGGACTCAGCGTCCGCAAAATTTCCAGTATTAGTTTACCGGCCTTCATATCCTCGGTCCACGGCACTAAAAAATTAATCAATAATAATATCCTGGCTTCCACACTGGTTTGATTTTGAAGTGCCGTGCTTCTCCGAGGCTATCGATGGAAACTTGTTTGCCCGAATACTGAAGCACCCGACCATCCATTTTCCCAGAGACGGTAGGACGAGCCGCTCTGCAGAGTAGTTCAGAACAATCTACTGAACACGTCTGCTACTACTGCTGAACGTGCGCGCCTACTGGCTCTGGGTGAGCGGGAGTCGGGTCTTTGGCTTCACGCACTGCCTTCGTCGAGCATAGGCACATTGTTCGACGACACGACCTTCCGCCTCGCTGCTGCTTTACGCCTTGGTGCTAACTACTGTTCTCCTCATCGCTGTCACTGTATTGAAGCTATCAACAACCTCGGTCACTACGGCCTGTCATGCAGCTGAAGTGCGGGCCGTTTTGCACGGCACGCGAACATAAATGACATCATCTGACGAGCTCTTGTCACCGTCGGCGTTCCAGCTGTTTTAGAACCCCATGGCTTGGCACGCGACGATGGCAAGAGATCGGACGGCATGTCATTGTTTCCTTGGAAGATGGGTAGGCCTTTAGTGTGGGACGCAACATGCGTCGATACTCTTGCGCCATCACATCTTCCAAGCTCGTCGTGCTGTGCTGGCGCTGCCGCTGCGGCTGCAGAGAACCTCAAGCGGCGTAAATATAGAAACCTTTGTGGTAAGTATATTTTCGAGCCGCTTGTGGTTCAAACTCTGGGGTCGTGAGGTCCGAGTGCTCATAGCCTGTTTAAGGACATTTCGAAACGCCTAGTTGACGCTTCCCATGACCTAAGGGCTGGCTTTTACTTTGGCCAGAGGCTAAATGTGGCCATACAACGTGGCAACGCCGTCAGTCTCTTGGGCACATTACCAGCTGACAGCGTTGAGGAGGAGTTTTTTGATGCTCTTTTAGAGTTTGTTAGTTTAGTTTATTTATTTTAGGTTATTTATTAGTTTTTAATTAATTCAGTAGTTGGATCTAAACAGCTGTAAATAGTGCTTATGGCATAGATAATTGCTGAACTGTTAGTTTTATTAATCCTCATAGAACTTCACCTAGAAAGTCGCTCCTAAAGAACTTTTTAATGGTAAGTTCAGGTTTTAAATCCCAGACCTGTACCCTAATAAAACTTGTTGACTTCTACCTATCATCACTTTTATTTAAAGAGGGCTAGTTTTTTTTTTCTCCTGGTCTGGACTGTTTCATTGGTCGAGTGGTTGGTGAATTTCCAAACATTTTGGACAACCATAATTATGATATTGATTAAAACTGAGAGAAGATTGGGATTGGAAACCTAAAACATTTTATTTACCTTTTAGCTGTTATGTTAACTAACCTGAGATTTGAATAATTCCCCTCTAGACCATATTTTTTTTCAAAAAGTTAATTAGTCAAAATTTATTGTTAGCGGTATGTCAAAAATGACACTTAGTACAATGACACATTCCGCCATAATAAATTACACGCAAACGTTAATAAACAAGATGTTCATTTCAATACACAGTACCTAAGTGAACACAAACATTAGATTTAGTAGGTAACTAAATAAAGTACGATGTTTCCAAGTCTAAACTCAACACAACACATAATTTTGGTGTTCAACATTACAACAAATTGTAATAAACACAATAAAGTATTTTTAACATACACAAACCCCAGTTTAGCCAACTTAATAGCTAAAGTTAAACAAATTGTGGAACGACTGTAAATTTAGGTTCTTATTTATGACTAGCTATTCCCCGCGACGTTTGTCCGCGTGAAATGAATATAAAAAATTTAATTTTATATTTGAATCGGATTTTGTTAAAAATTTCAAGGGTTTTATTTTTTTGCACGGAGCCCTTTTTGTAAAATAAAAGTAGCCATAGTTACTTCTTATAACATCAGCTAAGTGCCTTTAAAAGTCCCATCAAAATCGGTCCAGCCGTTTCGGAGATTAGCCGGAACAAACAGGCAAATAGACAGACAAAAATTTAAAACGATGTTTTTTTTTGTTATAAGTATCTATACCGGGTGTAAACAGACCCTTCACATATCCGTCAACCAAGCATTCTGTACATCAAACTAAGTAACTTTACGCAAAAATTATTGCTGGGAAACGACTTTGTTTTTGGGGAAAATTCACGTTTTACGGTAGGACTCGATGGAAAGCACTCATAGCATTGTGCTGATGAATGGATTAAATAGTACGAGGGTCGTGGAGGTGTGTAAACTAAAAACATGTATTTAAAAAAAAACTTGTGTAAAGTTGGAACTTTGACCCCCAATATCTCCGTAACTAGAAGGTTCCCAGGTATGTTCTTAAACAAAAAAATGATCGCAGTGACGGGGAGAACAAGTGCCTTTCATTTTTGTTAAGCGTCTATTTACATCCTTTATACTTTTTATTATGTATTCTTACTTAAATACGCATTCAGTGAAAAGCTGTTATTTTGAAATTACAGACAGGCACTTCAATTTTATTTATTTGTATAGACAATCGGGCTCCTGGTATAAAATGCTGTTACGTCGGATACTTTACGAGAACATTCTAGATTACGTTTGAGTGTAGAATGTTCCACCATGGACCTGTGTAGAAGATTCGAGAATAATTTTGCAATGTTCCACTACTAACTGAGCTGTGCAGAAGGTTCGAGAAAGTTGTGGAACTTTTTCGAAGGATGTGTCGGGTTTGCCGGAGCAATCAGTCTGATTTTGACAATACAACAAAACGAATCGAAGTGAACTACAAGTGCGACATCTAAGTGTAATAGTAATCAGTGGTGAATTGGTGATTGAGTTATAAGTGTTTTGTGATAAATAAAGATGTTTAATCGGTAGAGTTTCATTTATCCCATACATAGTTCATAACAATACAAAATATTGTTAAGTATGCACACAGATATCTTCTTCCACCTATTGTGTGAGTGCTTGCCTATGTTGATCCGTGGATGGGTGATCACCGGTTACATACCGAGTTTCCTCTGTGCCTCGGAAAGGACGCGTGGTGAAGCGTTGGTCCCGGCTGTCATTTGCAGATCTTTGACAATCGTTACAGGTAGTCAGTGACCCGAAAGTCTGACTGAGTATCGTATTAACTAGTACTTACTGGGTTGTGGAGGTCAGATGGGCAGTCGCTGCATGTAAAATACTGGTATTCAGCTGCTTCCGGTTAGACTGGAAGCCGACCCCAACATAGTTGGGAAAAGGCTACGCCGACGGTGATGTAACAACGGCTTGTGATGTAATAACGGCTTTGTATGAATAAACATAATTATGTAGTTCGAACTGTAAACCGTGTCGGATCATAAAGTTTTATCGCGTCTGCTACAGACTTGCATACGTCAACGTAATGACGTCATAATGTCGTGTACGATGCAAATGTTCTCACTGACGCATTACATCTAGTTGCAATGCTGTTAAGGTGGAGGAAAATGTTGTGAGGTAAGTACTACTTCTTGTATATGTCACCGTATGATAGACTATAAACCATCGAAAAATTGTGAACTGTTATATTATAACGCATTTATTTTTAGTAGTTTATAATCTATCAATGTCAAATTGTGAACGCACCTACATTGCTTGACAGGACCGACCGATCGAGGATTTGACTCACTGTTTTTAAATTTCGAACCTTACTTCCAACTATGATCAAGTTGACAAATTACCAAGTTAGACTATGTTTTGTATTTAGAATTCAATCACTCACTCTCGGAATAACGTTCGAAATTCAAAAATATTTCCACCAAACTATTTAAAATGTTTTGGAATACTGTTAAGACGCCATGTTTGTTTACTGATTCGCTGGCGTCAGTATAAAAACTAGTTTTTCTCAAACGCGGAACTGCATAAGACATCGTGAAGAACTAGCATAGACTGCGGTTTTCATGGGCATAGCGTGCGCATTTTTTTGTTTTCTTTTTAGAGTATAGTTGGAAAGTAATGTCGAATATTTAATGTAATGGCTCAAATACAGTGCGCCGGGCCAGCCAAGGATACGGTGGCAAAGATAGCTGAGGAGTTTCGTGGTTTTCGGGAGCTTGTTTTCTCCATGCTTGGGCTGCTGCGAAGCCAAATCAGTGAGTGTGCCAAGCAAATTGATGGCTTAGAGACCAGGCACCGGCGGAAAGCTTTGGTTTTCCAAGGTCTTGCTGAAACGGAGAATGAAGACTGCACGGCTGTTATTTTGGATGTTTTAAACACCAAGGTAGCGCTGAAGAATATCTCGGCACCTTCTATTAAAGCTTGTCACAGGCTGGGGGCCCTCAGCAAGGATCATCACAGGCCTATCCTTGTTAGGTTTGCCAGTGTAGACTTGAGGTCATCAGTGTGGAAGGCAAAGACAGGCTTGAAAGGCTCCAAAATGTCAGTGAAAGAATTCCTGACTAGGACCAGGCAATCTATCTTCGGCAAAGCACGGGAGCACTTCAGCATGCGGTCGTGTTGGACCCAAGACGGGGTTATCTTCATAAAGGCTCCTGACGGAAGTCGGCACAAGATAACTTCCTTTGATGAGCTGAAGCCCTTGGTAGCCCAGTACCCCAAGGCACCGGACGCGGCTCCTTCTACCAGTGGAAGAGGTGGCGGCGCTGCTGGGAATCTGAAAACCATAACACGAAAATTATAGGTTTGAGTGTTGATGTTTTGATGTTTTTTCTTGATTGTTGTTTTAGATTCCAAATCTTTACTTACCAGTTTGTAGTTGTCCAGTCTAATAGTTATCTTCCTTATGTTTTGTACTCCAACTGTTTACTTCTACTTCTTTATTATTAAGAGGTGCATTGGTACTTAGATACCCTCAACTGTGTTTATTTTTCTAATATTAGTTTGAGTGATTGATTGATATTGTTATATGAATGTCAGCTGCGGCTTGTCAAATTGACGTTTAGAAATATTTAAGTGACAGTGACGTTCCAAATAAACGTTTCGAAATTTTGTTTCTGGTAAACTCACAGATTATTTGTTATCAGTTACGTTTCGTTCCATGTACCATCACATAATTTGCAGTTGGGTGTGTCTCCTTCTTTTTCTATATTTAACTATTATTCTGATTCTGTTTTTGTTCTTTTGTGTCTGGGAACTACGGCTTTCACTTTTCCTTTGTATTTTGCTGTGTATATGTGCTATATTCTATGCTTATTTTACTACTTGCTACTAGTGTTGGTGTTAGCTGGCGGGTGGTGCGGAGTTGTGCACCTGTTGGTGATACTTAGTTTGTTTTTAGTAATAGCTTAATTGTTTTATATATTTATATATATATATATATATATTTGTTACGTGTATATTTATGTCAAACAATGAAATTTTCTTATCCGCGGATGAATCTGCTGCTTCTTCAAGCGATGGAAGTTTTTGCTCGTTCAGTGATACTCTTGGTGAGTTTTTGCAACAAAAGTTTAATGATAAGTCTGATCGATTGTTGAACGTGTGTCATATTAATGCTCAAAGTGTTCCGAGCCACTATAGCGAGCTGTACGACGCCTTTAACAGCAGCAATGTACACGCCATCTTGATCTCTGAATCTTGGCTCAAACCACATCTCCTGTCCACTACTTATCCTCTTACTGGTTTCATTCTTATACGTAATGATAGGATTGGTAAGGGAGGGGGTGGTGTGGCCATATACCTCCGCAGTGACTTTCCTTATAAAATACTTGCCACTTCCTCTTCACAATATTCTGCTTCTGCTGAGTTTATTTTCCTTGAAGTCTGTGTCAAGGGAGCCAAAACTGTTATTGGTGTTGTTTACTGTCCTCCCACTGTTGATTACTTCACTGAATTCGAATCAGTACTTGAATCTTTGGGTTCAGAGTATGCACATCACATCATAATGGGTGACTTTAATACAAATCTCCTTTCCCGCAATGCCCCTCGGTCCTGTAAACTCCTCCAGCTTATCGAGTCGGTTAGTCTGCACGTGTTGCCGCTCCAGCCTACCCATCATAACGCTGTCGGTGATGACACCTGGCTCGATCTGATCCTTACCTCAAATCCTTCTCTTGTATCCTCCCATGGTCAACATGACGCTCCTGGCTTTTCTCACCATGACATGATTTTCCTCTCTTATATCCTGAAACCTCCCAAACCTAAACCTAGGGTTCTGTACAGGCGTTGTTTTGCGCGGATGAATGTTGAGGAAATTAAGAAGGATGCATCTGTGACTGATTGGGAGCCTATGTTGGAAGCCTCTTTGGTTGACGATAAGGTTGCGATATTTAACGATGTTGTGATCAACCTCTACAATATTCATGCTCCCATCAAAAAAATTAAACTAAAACGTCCGCCTGCTCCATGGATGACAAGAGGGATACGGATGGCAATGCGACGTAGGGACCGGGCATTCCGTAAATTTAAGAGGGATCGTGCTGACGAGAACTGGTCATTATACAAGGTTGCAAGGAATAGATGCAACCAGATGATACGCATCGGTAAACGCCGCCACATTTTAGATAATATAACTTCTTCCTCTTCTGCCGATATTTGGAAATTTCTTGGAACTCTGGGTATCGGCAAACCGCGACATTTAGACCTTCCAAACTCTATTGACCTGGATGAGCTTAACCGACATTTTTCTTCTGCTTCCTCCATGGATCGCTTAACCAAGCAACGAACTTTGTCCTTAATTTCTGGTCTAACGCGCCCTAATATTAACCACTTTTGCTTCGTTCCAGCTGAACCGGGAGAGATCAAAAAGATCATCCTGTCCATCAAGTCGAAAGCAGTGGGTTGTGATAATATCACCCGTGGTATGATCATAACTCTTCTGGATGAGCTCCTACCTGCGATTACCCACATTGTGAATTTTTCCCCTTTTTACCGGAGCATTTCCTTCCCTGTGGCGCAAAGCCTATGTTTGTCCGCTACCCAAGGTCCCTAATCCCTGTCTTCCTGCCCATTTCCGTCCCATTTCGATCCTTCCCTTTCTATCTAAAGTGCTTGAGGCCTGTGTGCACAAGCAATTCTCCGATTTTGTCCATCGGAACTCGCTTATCAGCCCACTTCAATCTGGGTTCAGGCCTGGGCACAGCACTGTTTCCGCCCTTCTTAAAGTGACTGGCGATATTAGGGCAGGACTAGAAGACACCAAGGTAACGGTACTGGTGCTGGTCGATTTCTCAAATGCCTTCAATACCGTTAGTCACGACATCCTTTTAGCCATTTTATCCCATGTCATGGTCTCTCCCGGAGCACTGGAATGGTTCTCCTCTTACCTTCAGGAACGCCAGCAGTCAGTTCATGTTGGGAATTCCTCATCATGTTGGTGTGATTTGGAGACTGGTGTTCCTCAAGGCGGTATTCTTTCTCCTCTTCTGTTTTCTATTTTTATTAATCTCCTTACTTCTGAGCTTCAGTGTGCGTATCATCTGTATGCCGATGACTTGCAGTTGTACTGTCAGGGGAGGGTTGATGAAATTCGAGATCTGATCGACAATTTAAATCGGGACCTGATAGCAATAAATACCTGGTCCGATAAATTTGGTGTGGCAGTAAACCCTAATAAATGTCAGGCGATCATCATTGGCAGCTCTCGCAGTCTATGCAAGTTGAATGGTACAACCTTGCCACCAGTTCTTTTCGACGGTACGGTCGTTCCTTTTAGTGCTGAGGTCAAGGATCTTGGCTTGCATATCGATAGCTCTATGAAATGGCATACTCAAGTTGCTCGTGTCAGTCAGAAGGTTACTGGTTCGTTGCGGGCTTTGTACCGCTTGAGAAACTTTTTACCCTCAAATACGAAAACAATGCTTGTACAGTCCTTAATTTTTCCTATCATCGATTACGGTGACGTGTGCTACTTTGACCTGAATGCGGATCTCCTCGACAAACTTGACCGTCTTCTAAATAACTGCATTCGATTCGTTTTCAATTTGCGTAAATATGATCATGTCTCCGAACACCGGACTCTTCTTAAGTGGTTGCCCATACGTCAGCGTAGGGAGCAAAGGGCGCTTACCACCTTGTTTTCTTTTCTTGTTTCTCCCACTTCCCCTAGTTACCTTGCTCCCCACTTTCAGTATATTTGTGCCAACCATAATAGGAGCCTGCGATCATCGCAAAACCGTATGCTTCAATGTCCCTCTCACCGCACTGATTTCATTCACCGATCTTTCTTTGTCCAGTCTATTTCTCTGTGGAATGTGCTTCCCCAGGAAATCAGGATGGCAACCAATCGCTTATCTTTTAAAATTAAAGTTCGTGAGTACATTCGGAAGAAGCTGGCAGTTTCGTCACAACGGTAATGTTTTCCCCATGGTTTGTGTTTTTATTTTGGTATATTCGTAGAAATGTTTATTTACATTAATTTAAATTTTGATATATATTTATAGTATTTGATATATATTTATAGTATTTTATATATCCTTGTAGTTAATCTTATTATTATTTAAAATTATTTTCAGATTTACACCTACCACTGCTTGTCTCTGCATCACCCAAAGGTTGACTGGTAGAAAATGCCTATGGCATTAAGTCCGCCTCTGTACTTATGTGCTTGAAGTGTTAAATAAATAAATAAATAAATAAATATTTCCGATATATTTCTGTTTTCCTCCAAGCCCCTCTTGATGCATTCCAATTGATTATATAAATTTATACGACACTCGACTCTCAACGATTCGCTCGTATAAGCACGTAGGTGCGCATGACGATAGCTTAAGTTATACGTTCATTTCCAGTTTATCCTGTCCTCACTTTGCATGAAAAGCCAATACAATTCCAAATCAACTTTAACTGGCAAATGACGAATTGACGTCCGGAATTGACAAACTCAATTCAGTGTGTGAGATTACTCAAGGATATTGAAATTATTTGAAACCGTCCGGGGCCTTTTTCCAGATTTTTGACTTGGCTACAGTATTAAGACACGTTTTAATTGGTTCAGTACTTAGTTGAAATAGGTCCAATAGGTACATCATTCTGAACTGGCCACATATAATTTTTTTTATCGGTCATTTAAAAAAAATCAACACTTCCATATGTGTACTGACAACCACTTTTTTTTCTTTTTTTAGTTCACTTTTTGTCATGGCAGGTGTGTTGTTTTTATTTATTTTTTTGCTCTCTCTTTCATATTTTTTTTAATTATTTTATTCCAAACTTGACTTCTAAAAAATACGAGGGCGGGGCTCGTATTTCCTACGGAAGTGTCTGCCAATGTATCCAAATCGATTGAAATACCAAAATACATAAGTTTTCAATTAAACTAAAGTATTCATTCATTATCAAAATTAAAGTATTCTCCTTGTAAAGCGGCCGCTGATTTCCCTGGAGCTTCAACCCTTTCGATACAAAGGCGACAATGAAGTTTTATCTCGCCTTTGTGAATCAGAGTGGCTGGAATTAAACCATATTTTATCTATATTTCTGTGTAAAATTGAATGTTTTTATGGTGGTAGATAAAGAAGAATGTCATGTCTATAGTGGGAAAGTATTATTAATTAATTTCATATGTCGGATCCGGTCGTAGTAATACGGACATAAAATGATTTAGAAAGCGCACCTGTATGCAGTGGTGACATCACGCGACCTACTTACCAGTCTACCCACAACACGGCGTGCTTCTACAGAGCACTGATGTTCAACTCGAGGGAGGGCGACAGTCAAAGTCTGATCGCGGCGGAGTTGAGACGTCTTGGAACTGTATCCGATTAATTTTGCCCCGTGTTATTGTGTTAAGTTGTAATCTCAAGTTATTCGTTAGTTTGCTAGAAACAGTGTATCACACCCAGTGTGTTTTAATAGCACGAAACCCATCGTCTGCTCACATGATGTACGAGCCTAATGGAATAAATCCTGACATATCCGACACATGTATAATCCATAGATTACAGAATACATAAAATTAAATTAAAATCAATTTGTACATTACTAACATTACATTTTTTGCTTACCTATTTTCTCAGAACACATACGTACAGAAGCTATCGTTGACCTAGTCTGCGGAATTTTCTATTACGCTTATATACTTTACTCACTAACAAGGATAACTAGGTATTTTAATAAAATTAAGGACACGAGTCCGCCATAATTTGTATTACCAAACAAAATTAAATTCTTGAAGGTATACTCAGAATACCTACACCATATAAAGGGTGTAACAAGACCCTTAACGAAACCGAAAGGCACTTGTTTTCCCCGTCATCGCGATATTTTTTTTGTTCTAGACCATACCTGGGAACCTTCTAGTTACGGAGATATTGGGGGTCAAAGTTCCAATTTTATCACAATTTAAAAAAAAAAATTATTACATGTTTTTAATGTGACATTTTACTTTAAGAACCTCCACGACCTAGTCAATCCATCCATAAGCACAATGTTATAAATGCCTATGCCTACCGTAAAACGTGATTTTTCTCCCCAAAAAAAGTCGTTCCCCAGCAATAATTTTTACGTAGTTACTTAGTTTGATGTACATAATGCTGGGTTGACAACTTCGTGAAGGGTCCGTTTACACCCTGTAGGTACACAAGCTATCGTTGACCTGGTCTGCGTAATTCGCCATTACGCTAATATGCCTCGCTCGGGTAAGCATGGAGGTCGTTTTCTCTCGCTCGTTGAGATGTAAGGCTGCTGCAATTAATGGTTATCGTCCTTTCTAAGAAACTCGTTGCTCAGCATTTTCCTAAGTGCATTAAGTGTGTTGATATTTTTTCCTTAATAGAAAATATTATCTTGCCTAAAGATGTTGGTAGTTTTACTCAAGAATGGGTGTTTATTTATAGTTTGAAATCTAAACGTTACTTAGCATATACTTTAACGTACACTGTTTCCTGTGACTATTGTACAACTGCCCAACTACTAGAGTTAAGTAACGTTTATAGATCTGAGCCTAAGTTATGATGTCATGTGAAAGCTTCTTCATTTTTAGAACAGTTTTTTTTAATTTTTTATTTGATCATATTGTCCCATTCCTTGGCAACGGCCTCCCTTAATTCCTCCCACTCGATGTTGTGCTTTTTCCCACCAATTCGTGAGAAAGTCAACCAAGGCGTCCCGCATCTTCTCCTCGGTCTTCCGCGACCACGTCTTGCTGTCTCAAGGCTCCAGTCTTGGGATATTCGGGCCAATCGCTGTGCCGGCAGACATGGCCTGTCCAGTCCCATTTTAGTCTCGCAGTAAGCTACGTCGGCAATTTGCATTCTGGTATGCAGTGTGGTGTTTCTTATCCGGTCCATTTTGACAGAATTTGAGTTAAGTTAAATTGATATGGTTTATTCATACCATAAGCTTTATTAATAAACGTTGCCTAAAGTTAAAACACGTGATAACATCAAAAAAGATAAGCTGACGTTAATCATGACTTAACTCGAAGCAGCGGGTATGGATAAACCCCTACGTTATAAACAAACATCATCTTTTATGCACAAATAAAAACAAATCGGGATCGTTTATCCTCTAGGATTATCACAATTTTCTCTTTTCTTTCAAGCTTTTATAACAAAGAAAGAACGTAGTATTTTTCTTGTGATTTGTGGTTAATTATGAGGATTATGGTTAGCAGGGGACAACCAGTCTTACCAAGGGGTATTGTATTACCCAGTACTAACTGGGTTATGGAGGTCAGATAGGCAGTCGCTCCATGTAAAGTACTGGTATCCAGCTGCATTCGGTTACACTGAAACCCGACTCAAACATAAATAGTTGGGTTGAGGCTAGACAGATGATCCCCTCCGCTTCGCCCAGAGTGGGGGGGGTCATTTGATGATTTCCCAACCGAAAAAAAAAGTACTGGTATTCAGCTGCATCCGGTTAGACTGGAAGCCGACCCCAACATAGTTGGGAAAATCCAGGCAGATGATTATTATGATGATTAGCAAGGGCCCTTAAACTATCGAGTTAAATCATACATACGTTGATCTTTGTTCTAGTCAAAGAGTTTGAGACACTATGGGGGAAGCTATTGAAAGAAATGCCATAGGAAACCTTTGATCCCATATCTCAGTGACGGCTTAATGTAAAATGAGAGAATTACTAAGTTTTGACTTGTTAGGTTGGATACTCTTATACCAACACTATCCAGTTGGTTATTGTAAGTATATTACGATGGTGCCATCATTATTCTCCTGCCCTTATTCCGATTTATTTGGGGTCGGCGCAGCATGTCTTTTTTTTCCATAATTCTCTATTACTCGTTATGTCATCAGACACCGCTTTTCCTGTCATATCATCACTTACATACCCCTTTCCTGTCATATGATCACATACTAGTTCTGTACATCGTAGCTATACAACATTATTTTTAGTATATGCGAAACCTGAACTTACTTTGTTCAGAATAAGTAAGTGAATCGATTCCAATAATTTTTAAACCATGTTATATTTTGTCCCAAAAATATTTAAAAAAAGTTACAAGTTGGACACCGAGCGACATTAAGTGAATATCGCAATAATTTAGGTACCTAATGCCAAATTATTATTATCAATGAGCTCAAGACGACGCTGGAGGCGCGCGCTGCGTCGTGACCACGTTTTTGTGCGGACAACTAGGTAACAGAACAAGCTTATAACTTTGTGATTTTTTATGATACAGTTTTGAAATTTTATACAAAGATTCTCAACTTAAAAATACTAGACACGTATTTCAGGTTTCGCATATACTAAAACTAATGTTGTATATGTCTTAGTTCTAAACTGGTGTCTGTCTCCTAGTCCTAATCTGGTACGAGCTCTATTCAGTTCAATAGTTTAATGAGCTTCCAAGCCAGCTTGATCCTTATTGCAAATTCCTCGTCCAAGAACTGTAGATTCCCAATAACAGTTTAAGTATTCAATACTCTCACCTCAATACCAGTTCTTGAATAATATTAAAAAGTACTTTCATTAAAGCAAATTGCATTCTCATTCTGATCCCGCAGCTTCCGATACACAAGCAATACAATACGATTAAATTGTGTCCAATAAAATACTTCGAGCGCAAAGATCATATAAGCAGATACTGAAATTGAAATTTCATTTTATAGTACTTTTATTGATTCTTTTTGAGTTTACGGTTGATACTACATTACAAACCATCACGCCTGTTTATACGAAAGGTTAGGCAGAAGTGTGTCTATAGCACACCCACATTTCACCAAAGTCCCATGTGATAGGATAAGCCTATCGCCATCAACCGGGCACAAATCCAGACTCCATGGCTGCTACTGAGAAATTCCTGATAAAAAAACCCAATAAAGATTTGCCCAATCTGGGAATCGAACCTCCACCACTAAACCAACGAGGCAGTTATGTTAGTTATGTTGAAGTCCCATGTAACTGGAGGTGAGCCTTTTGCCCACAGCCGGGCAAAAACCCAGACTCCGTGGCTCTTACTGAGAAATTCTTGACGGAGAAGCTCAACACTTTCCTAGACCTGTGACTCAAATGCTTGCGACCACTAGAACTATGAGGCTGGCAACGACGCAGGAATCATTATCAGATACTGTAACTGAAATTCAATTCTAATATATTTTAATCCTTTGAGATAATTATGCAGTTGACACTAATGAATGTATTTTAGGTTTTAATATTAAACGGAAAATGTTGAGTATGAATGTAGATAGCTATAAGAGTAGAAGAAGACCAAAGAAACGATGGATGGACTGTGTGAAGGATGATATGGCTAGAAAGGAGGTGACTGCTGAGATGACGAGTAATAGAGAAGTATGGAAGAAGAAGACATAATACGCCGACTCCAAAATAATTGGGATATGGGCTGCAGAATTATGACTTACTGGTCAAAAAATTCCTTAGCAAAAAACGAAAAGGAAAATGAAATTCCTTGTGATATTGAGTTTGTCAGCAAATTGAGAATATCTAATTAAGTTTCCTTTGCCTGTCTATTTTATAAAGTAATGAGAATAGTCATTAGAGATATTGAAAATATAATGGTAGCTACGGTTATCAAATACAGTGAAACTATAGTCACGGTATAAACCACTGTAGGCAAAATTGTTTCATCATCATCTGCCTAGCCTTTTCCCAACTATATTGGGGTCGGCTTCCAGTCTAACCGAATACCAGTATTTTACATGGAGCGACTGCCTATCTGACCTCCATTTTGTAGCCAAAATTGTTTCAATGGCTAAAATACATACAGGTAGTTCAGTATCCTTTGAGAATTATGATATTTGAGGTCAATATAATTAAGTCAGAACCGCTTATTACCCAAGATCTCAATATGCGTATATATCACCATCCTAGCCCAAAGCTATTAGAATAGATAAGATCGTTATTGTTTAATTATAATTCTAAAGGAATGAATAAAACAATAAATTACAAAACAACCACCCCTCGTTTATTCTCCACAAATGTAACAGTAAACATGTATACTAAGTACTAAAACATTGATTCATTTAGTTTAACAAATAACACTACCAAGCAAATCACGAAAAAGTTCGCTAAATTATGTTCTTACATTATTTTACCTTATTTACAAAATCTTTCTAATTAAGACTAAGAGTTAGAGTTTGTACAATTTAATTTTATATGAGGAATATTTCTAAACATTCTCGATTTGTGTTTCCTGATAAACTCATAATTTCAAACACCGACATTTTTGAAAATTATAATTATTCTACAATAGAAGCTACGCATAATAACTCTGCTGCTTACATTTTTATTTTTAAAGAACAAAGTAGCGTAAAAATAGCTAATATACACAAAGACATGACCCAAAAACAATTAGGATGGTGTTGCTTCTTTAAATAAAGCTGTCAAAGTTAACATAGCTAGCTAAGATGTGAAAATTACTAAAGATAATGGAAATGTAAGCAACGGAATCAACAATACCAAAGCTAAAAATTGTGATGTTTGAAACTGGGCTCAACAGTTTAACAGAAAACACGAATTAGAGATGACTTACTTATTAAATAAATCTGACAGTTTCACTGCCACTGAGATAGAAAATAATCATAGGCCATTTGGATACTCGCTTCATATTACTGACTAACTTATTCTAAAGGTACACACATTCTTAGATGTACAATATATTTACAGTAACTTAGACCCTAATACAATTGCATTAAGTAACACTGATCACAGTAAGCAAAGCAAGTTAAATATCTATACAATTTAATTTGTTAAAAATGTAAAAAACACAAACATCACTTTTAACATAATTATATTTTACATTAAATATCCGAATTCTTCGTTTCAATGTCGTTGTAAAGAACATGGGTCTGTAACAAGGAAAAGACATATTAGTGACAATTATTATGACGTAACGTTATTTTTGTTTGCGTATGTTTATAGCCTTCAAATTATTTCCGTCATTTTCTACACGTGTCGCTATTAAAAGCTTCATCGTAGAAAATTATAATTACAGTCAAGGACTCGTAGCGAAATGGATACTGGGAAGTTTGATCAGGCTTTGCAGATGGCAAGGCTATAAGATATGAAAGGATGACTGTGTTTGACATGCCAAGACTCGACCGTGTCTTAAACAGCTCTTGGTTGTTGCAAGGATACTTCGAGACGGCTGTCGTCCATATTGATATTGTAAATGCAAAAATAACTCTATTTGTCTACCTTTCACGCCTTAAAGAACAGATTATGATGAAATTTGACGCAAGGATAGACCATAACCTGAGTTAGAACATTTTATCTAACAGCCGCATAGGTGGATCTTCAAGGTTAAGCCGCGCTTGCCTAGGTCGGTCGGTGCATGGATGACCATCATAACATACCGGGTTTCCTATGTGCCTCGAAAAGCACGTTAAGCCGTTGGTTCCGGCTTTCATTTGTAGATCTGTGACAGTCGTTACAGGTAGTCAGTGGCCCGAAGTCTGACAACCAGTCTTTCCAAGGAGTACCGTATTACTCTGTGCTAACTGGGTGGTGGAGGTCAGATAGGCAGTCGCTCCATGTGAAATACTGCTATTTAGCTGCATCCGGTTGGACTGGAAGCTTACCCCAACTTAGTTGGAGAAAGGCTAGGCAGATGATGACTTTTTATCTCTGTAGTAAGTTGTCATGGTATACTTTCCTAACTCCGTGACCACAGGCAAAAGCAGGCAGACGGTTTCAAAACTGACACAAATAAGAACAAGAACATTGTAAACAGTCAGAATACAAATGAGGAAAGAAGACCCCACGAAATACGGATTAAAGTTGATCAAAAAGTTAGAAATCAATTTGAACTTGTGCTAACTGAATCCCGTCAAACAATGAAATGATTTGCCTCGGCTCAGTTCATATGTAAATACATGGCGCGCTTCTCATAAATTATTATCATTGATCGTTAGTTTAATTAAAGCCTGCTCTTGTCTTCGTTCTGCCGTGGCAGATAGAAATTTAATTAAGGGCATAAGCTAGCGTTTAAATTTTTAACATAAATTGATGGTTTCTAAGGCGCGATTTGTATAGAAACGGCGTAAGGTGAAGGTGTGTTTTAGACGCAGCGCAGACATGATGCCTCTTCAAAACGGCGTGAATTACACTCGAGCGGTGCGGCGCAGGCACGCCATCCTTTCGTTTCGTTATCAATTCCACGCCTGGCCTGCGCCGCGCCTTCCCCTTACGCCGTTTCTGTATAATTCGCGGCTTAGCGTGTTGTAGAGGAATCTTTCGAAAAAATACATCTGGCTAGTCTTTTCCCAACTATGTTTTGGTCGACTTCTAGTCCACTCAGATGTAACTGAATACCAGTATTTTAAATGGAGCAACTGCCTATCAGACCACCACAACCAAATAACTGGGTAATATAATACCCCGTGATGAGACTGGCTGTCAGACATTCCGTCTATGTACGACAAAGCTAAAACGGCTCAGGCGCAAAACGTCTCTTTCGCAAAATGTCTACTGGTAGTAAAAAGTCTCTTTCTCAAAATGTCGCTTTCTCATAATGTCGCTTTCGCAGAATGACTCCTTCTCAAAAAGTCACTTTCTCACAATGCCTCTTTCGCAGAATATCTCTCTCGCAAAATGTCGCGTTAGTAACTTAGAACATTTAGCCAGGTTTAAAAAAAGGTTGCTTTTTTCCAATTTCTTATTAAATATTTACAAGTTTTACAACATATTCAATCGTCGAATCTGACTCGGCTGGGCAGCGTTCGGGAAGTTGCGCGGTATCTTCTCGTCCAACATAACGAAGTGTCTCAAGGCGAAAGTCTATGACCAGTTTGTGTTGCTAATTCAAATTCAAAAACTTTAATTCGAGCGGAGGCTCATATAGGGTTAGTAACGTAATCCTTAAAAACTAAGTGTTAGTAAAATACAATGATTACATACGAGACCGAAACGTGGTCGCTCACAATGGGCTTCATCAGAAGGCTTAAAGTCACCCAAAGGGCAATGGAGAGGCTATGCTCGGAGTTTCCTTGCCTGATCGAATCAGAAATGATCAATCTCAGAACGGATGGCCGATGCACGATGGGGCCGAAAAGTTTTGGAGTGGCGACCGCGAACCGAAAGATTTTGCCTTCCGGTAGGTGGACCGATGACCTGGTGAAGATTGTGGCGGGGATTCGCTGGATGCGAGACGCACGGGATCAGTCAATGTGGTGACACTTGGGGAGGCCTATGTCCAGTAGTAGGCGTCTTTCGGATGAAATAATGATGATGACATGCCAAAGGAGATGGCCAAAAATTGTATGAGCCTATTCCCCAGAATGGAAAAAAAAATACAAACAAAGAGCAGGGCGAAATATCGCTAGAATTGCTTCAATCATAGCGTTGGTGCCGGTCAATGAAATCCCTGCTGCTTTTTTTTTTTTTTTTTTTTCCGGTTGGGAAATCATCAAATGACCCCCCCCACTCTGGGCGGAGCGGAAGGGAGTGTCAGACTTGTACTGACTAAAACCCATCCATGTTCCTTCTTTGCCCTTTGTGTTCCAGGGCCACGGTATCTCTTTCGAACAGTCCCGCAGCCCTGGCAGGCATCGGTCCTTGCGGACCCCTACTTATTTGCTGACATCTCTTTGAGGCGCACGTGGAACACGAACGCGCCGTCGACACGGCCTGTCGTCATAAGACGGCCGGACGGCGAGCTGGCCCATAACTCGCCGTCCACAGGCCCGCGCCTACGGTGGCCGGGAGCCACCACGTGACCCCCGACGCCCAGGGCGTCTCCCGCGGCGACTGGGACGTGAGGTTCTTTCCCTCTCACGTCCCGCCACCTCCTTCACTAGCATGACTGCTTCGCAGAAGGAGGTGACGGCTTCCCATTCCCTCTCGCTCCGGACCATGGCTTGAACCAAGGCCTGACGCGAGAGATCGCCGCCGCCAATCGCCGCTACGAGGACACGGCGGTGCTCCGCCCAAGCGGGGCAGACCTCCACGGTGTGCTCCACCGTGTCCTCCGGACGATCCTCGCAGTGGAAACACCCGGGCGTTTCCTCCCGCCCGATTCGGTGCAGGAACCTCCCGAAACAACCGTGTCCGGTGAGGACCTGCGTCAGGCGGTAGGTGAGGGCGCCGTGGCGCCTCTCTAGCCACTCCTCAAAGAGGGGACTTATCGCCACTATGGTGGCGTGCCCTGCACGGGGTTGCGACAGTCGCTCTCTCCATGTCGCCATGAGATCACGCCGGAGGTCTGTCCGCTGAGCAGCAATTTGCCGCGGCAGCGGAGTTTCCTCCCGACGTAGTGCCTCCGCGCGCCATTCGTGCAGGCGTGCGAGGACTATCGCATCCAGATCCCATGGCGGCAATCCGGCAAGGAGGCTAGCCGCTTCGCCGGAGGTCGTGCGGTACCCCCGGATTAGCCTTATGGCTATTACTTTTTGGGGCGCGTTCAGGTAGTGGGCGGCTTGCCGCCTCAAAGAACGCGCCCACACCGGGGCCCCGTAAAGGGCCATGGACCGCACGACCCCCGCGTATAGCCTCCGGCAGGAGGCGTTTGGACCCCTCAGGTTGGGCAAGAGCCGCTTGAAGGCAGCCCCTGTCCGTTCCAGTTTGGGAGCCAAACGTCGGAAGTGCTCCACGAAGTTCCACCGGCTGTCGAGGACGAGTCCTAGGTACTTCAACGTCGACCCGACGCCGATGGAAACCCCTCCCGCCGTCAGTAGGGATCCCGACGGTGGCGCATTCCGAGGCCCATGAAAACACATGGCCTCGGACTTGTGCAGTGCCACCTCGAGACCCAATTGCCGGATCCTCTCTACGACTATCGCAACCCCGCGTGTCATGTTTTCGGCCGCCGCCTCGTGCGACCTCCCTTGTGCCAGTACCAGCGTGTCGTCAGCGTAGCAAACTACGCTGACGCCGGTAGGCAGGTCGGCGCGCAGCACCCAGTCGTAACCGATGTTCCACAGGGCCGGTCCCAGAACCGATCCCTGTGGAACACCGCACGACATCTCTCGCCGGTTCCATTCTCCGCTTCGACCAGGGTAGATGACGGCTCTATCCGTCAGGTAGTCCCCGACCACACGACGAAGGTAGGTCGGCACCCGGTGATACCGGAGTGCCTCCCTAATGCAGCTCCAGGGCATGGAGTTGAAGGCGTTGGCGATGTCAAGAGACACCGCCAAGACGACCCCGCCCCGGGACACCGCGTCCCCCGTCGTGAGGGCTCTCACGCGCATGATGGCGTCCACCGTCGAGCGCCCCTTGCGGAAACCAAACTGGTGTTCCGCAAGATCCGGCCCCATCCCCGCAAGGTGCCCGGCGAGGCGGTTGGCAATGACTCTTTCAAAGAGCTTGCCCACCTCGTCGAGCAGCACGATGGGCCGGTATGCGGACGGAGAGTCCGCAGGGCGCCCTGGTTTCCGGATGAGGACCAGCTTCCCCGTCTTCCAACGAAGCGGAAACTGGCCTCTCTCCAAGCATGCCCTTAGGAGCCCTTCCAGTCGGGGCCCGAGAGCCTCAGAGGCCAGGACCCAGGCTTTGCCAGGCAAGCCATCGGGTCCCGGGGCGGTATTTCTGGTTTTCAGCCTGCGTACCGCCACTCTCAGGTCTACCCCAGTCACCTCCGGAACGTCGTCATCGTCATCGGTGTGGTCCGCTTCCGGCACCGCAAAAATGTGGAACGCTTCACGATTTTGCGTGTCATCCTTGCGCAGGGGCCATGCTAATCTTCTCTGTATCGTTCCAATTTTAGTATATGTACTGCCGAAGCAAGTACAAATCCCTGCTGCTTTCAAAATAAATATTAGGTGACTTTGAGATGAGAGGTGTGAATGCAAAGTAGGCCTTGTTATTGCTTATTCCATTTTTAAATCAATAAAAAATAAGTAGATTACAGTACCTACTTACCAAAGTGAAAAAGTTTATGATTTGTTTCCTTTTTTGTTTGTAATTGAAGACGTATATGATTTGTTTCCTTTTTTTACAATATACGACTTTAACAAAATATGTTATTTTATTATTTAAATGTTTAACGTACTATACCACTATACCAGATTTTGTAAAGAACTCATAATAAAAGTTTTTTTATTTTTGATTTCACTCGAAAAATCGAATTTACAACGTTACCATACAATATTACCAAAGAACAGAACAGAACCAACCAAGAATAAGAAATTGGAAAAAAACAACCTTTTTAAAACCTGGCAAAATTTTGTTCTAAGTTACTAACGCGACATTTTGCGAAAGAGATATTCTGCGAAAGAGGCATTGTGAGAAAGCGACCTTTTGAGAAGGAGTCATTCTGCGAAAGCGACATTATGAGAAAGAGACATTTTACTACCAGTAGACACTTTGCGAAAGAGACGTTTTGCGCCTGAGCCGCTAAAACATTGATAGCTGTCACATGGCTTTGTAAAAGAAGAACAAAAACCACAAATGACACATGTCACACGTTTTGCGTAAATCGAGTTACGGAAAATATCAAAGGTAAATTTATGAATTAAATTGAATGTATGTGTCAAACAAAGCTAACAATTGCGCATGGATGAAAAATTTCAACTGACTTTTAGCTGTTGGAAGTCACCGTCAACTTATTGATCCACAAGACATGAAGAATGATAAACATGTCAACAAAGAGATTTAAAATACTTATAGAGAGGACATTACGAATATTTTCACACAAAATGTTTGATCCCGAACATTTTCGATTTTGACACACGAATGCTACCTGACAAGCGGGCGTATTATTAACGATTTATTACTAAGTAGTAATAAGTTTTTGATTACAATTTTCTTCGTCTTGTCCCGTCTATCGCTTATAAATAATTGAATGTCCTTGCGTGTCAACAAGAAAATATATTGTTACAATGTCAGAACGTAAATAAATAAACAGGGGTTAAGAATAAAGGAAGAAAGAGATAAAGGGATAAGCTCTCTACAGTATATCGTTACAAAACCTCAGGAAACTACAACAAAATACATTGAATGAAGCAAGACAAACTCCTTGAAAACTAATCATTTTGATAGACATAATACGCGTAATGCTTTCTGTCAAACTAGGTGAAAACTAAATAAATAACAAGGCGCTTCGAATTTTTGAAATGAGCGTTGAAAAATTCAACAGCTCGGTTTTATTTCGGCATTAATTTTTTGACCGACCGCTTTAATGAGTCCTCCACCTTTACCCATCAAAGGCACATTAAGCGTCCACAAAGTCCTAACAATATTCGACACGTTATTTGCTTTAAAATAACTAATCCACGTAGATATTATATTACGATACTACTTGAACCAATACGAGATCAACCTTCAGAATATTCCATTTAAATTGATACCTTTTTTTTTGTCTCCCTCCTCGCGAAGTTGATACCTTCGCGAGGAGTCATTAAAGCGGTCGGTTTATAGTTGTTCCCACACACATTTTCGAAAAACGCTCGGCTTATAGATTTGTGCCGAGCATATCCGAACATCCGTGCATGAAGTTATAGTAAAAGCCGAACGGAGTCGAATAAAGCAGAATATGTTTAATAATTGCTCCTCCGTGCCTCGGAAAGCACGTTAAGCCGTTGGTCCCGGGTGTCATTTCTAGATCTTTGACAGTCGTTAGGTAGTCAGTGGCCTAAAAAGTCTGACAACCAGTCTTACCAAGGGGTATCGAATTACCCAGTACAAACTGGGTTGTGGAGGTCAGATAGGCAGTCGCTCCATGTAAAATACTTTTATTCAGCTGCATCCGGTTAGACTGGAAGCCGACCCCAACATAGTTGGGAAAAGGCTAGGCAGATGATGATGATGATGATGTTTAATAATTGCTTCGACTCGATTGTTGTACAAAATACTGCCGAATCGAATCCTCAATTCGTACACGTGTTTGCCCTCAGAGAAGACGGCCACGAGTCGACCAACTTAAACGTCAATTTTAATATAATACCAAATAATACACCGGAGCCATGGAATCCAAGTGCCCAACTATTCTTCCGGGACATCGCCAAGTGGTTGGTCGTCTCTTCCCATGACCAGAGGGCTAGCCTATTTTTTGGTCAAAGACTCAGCTTAGCCACTTTGGATGGCAATGCTGATTGCTTGACCAAAAACAATAACAATATTGCACAGCCTTGCCATCCAACGTGACAATGCTGCCAGCCTTCTGGGCAATATTCCTGTTGACAGCGATGTGGACGAATTTTTTGACGCGATTTAATGCGTTTTTCCTTTCCTATATGTACATATTTTTGTTATAATTTTAAGTTAGTTATAGATAATTTTGTAAATATTCATAAAAATAATAATTTTACTTGTTATGTTATGTAAATACCAAATAATAGTTGAAATTATTCATATCCACCATAATTTATACAGACCATATGCTAATCAAACTCTGGATTAATTCTCATGTAAATTGGTATCATAGACTGTGTATTGTTTATAGTTGACAAATTGAATTACCTATATAGTCTAATTATTATTGGGGATAATTTGATGGCATATGGAATTTGAGGTTTGGTTTAACAGTGGACTGAATTGTCACGGATTTGATTTCAATTAACTGCCAATAAGTGTGGTTGGATGGACAATTTGTGTAGTTTTGTGGACTAACTACTAAATATTGTAAAACATTTTAAAAGAGCAACCCATTCTTCTTCATAAGAAACTTTTTTTGTGAATTGGCATGGTTTATTGGAGTTCAAAAGTGCGTTTAATGGACTTATTGTAATAAAAAAAAAACGAAAATAGGTAAAAAAGATAAATCTATCGCCGTGTCGAAAATGCCTGGAAAAGTTACTTGTCCATGAAGACGGTAATGAAGGTTGATCTTCCGATCTCCTTAAAGTGTAAACTCATCGACATGTGCATCCTGCCCATCCTAATCAACGGTGCTCACCGAGTCTCAGAAGTTCCGCCTTGGAGTTTGCCAAAGGGCAATGGAACGCAGCATTCTATGTGTCAAAAGACAAGACAGGGTTCGAAAAACCACACTGCATTCCAAAACGGGCATTGTGGACGTTGGTAAAAAGGCTGCTACACTAAATAGGATTGGGCGGGTCACGTCCGCCACATGTAAGATGACCGCTGGGCAAAACTGTCCACACGATGGTTGCCGGAAGACCGACGGCGCCGCCGGGGCCGGCCCAGAACGAGGTAGCGAGACGAATTGGAAGCGTACCGCGAGGGCTGACCCGAGGAGGCACGGGAAAAGAGCATAGCATAGTATAAGCATAATCAGCCTATTAATGTTCCCACTGCCTCGGGCCTCCTCTCTATGAGAGGGAATGGACTACGCGGGCACAGTGCGGGTTGGTAGATGTCACATGTCTTCGAACTTTTGGTTCTAGGACATGCCGGTTTCCTCACGATATTTTCCTTCACCGTTTTGAGAGCAGTGGTGATGAAATAACTTACACAAAGTAATGCGCCTGGCTGGGTTCGAACCCACGACTTACTGCTCGTAAGTGGGATCTCCAGAAAAGAGCACATTGAGCGAATTGGGGGAAGCCTTTGCCGAGCAGTGGGACAGCACAGGCTAATAAAAAAAAATAAAAAGAATAGTATGACGTTGGTCGCAGCTGTCATTTGTAGATCTTTGGCAGTCGCTACGAGTATGGCCAGAAGCACGAAAATCTGACAACCAGTTTTACTAAGGTATAATGTTTTAAAGGGTGTAAAGTTATTCATCCCCCATAAAAAAGGTAAGATCCTCCGACCAGACGGGTGTTGTGTCTGGTGGGCTACTGCCTAACAGTTGCTGTCGGGTTTTTCTATATAGTCTTTAGTCGCGCAAAACTTTAACTGCACAATTTAGAATTTTGATGTTAATTCTTTATTTGTGTCATAGATGGCGCTGTAGTACTTTTTGTACTATGTAGCTGTTGTACTTTTTGTAGTGCCGCTACAGTTTTACCCAGTAACACGGTTGTGAAGATCAGATAACTATAGTTGCTCCATGTAAAATACTGTCAGCTGCATTTAGTTAGTTGTTTACTGGTTTTGGGATGCTGATGACAACTTTGGAGTGAGTTTACAACTATTGGATACTTGTGATAACAAACTATCGATGTAAACGACACGTGTCTCAAAGGACCCATGTTAATGTCGTTTAAACTGTAATTTCCTTCGGCCATTGACAAACATCTCCAATTTCCTGTTTAATTATACCAGAGGGAATTGGTTTTGGTCGGTCGGCAAAATAGAAGTGTCAATAAAGATAATAAAAACAAGCTCTGTCTTGATCCGACCATAAAAATAAGCTCGTAGAACAAAAAGTGTAATTCAGGTGTCGTTGTTTCCAGGGCTGCGGGACTGTTCCAGGGCTGCGGGACTGTCCAGGGCTGCAAGACTGTTCGAAAAATATACCGTGGCCCTGGAACACAAAGGGCAAAGAAGGAACATGGATGGGTTTTAGTCAGTACAAGTCTGACACTCCCTTCCGCTCTGCCCAGAGTGGGGCCGGTCATTTGATGATTACCGATCCGAAAAAAAAAATGGTGTCGTTGTTTACTCGATAATCATAATGTTGACGCATCGAATTTCTGAGAAACATTCCACCCTCATTCCTAAACTTCCTGTAATTTGCTTTCAGCTTCCCATTTTTTATCCAAAACTTTATTCCAAATAAAGAGCTGAAAGCAGTCACTTTTGTAATTGCTTTTATCGAAAGTTTTCATGAGTTGCAAGGAAACTTTCCCAATTACGCAAATAAAGGGGGAAGAGGTGAAAATTGAAGTTAGAAAGTTGGTTCACAGGAAGATTGGAGGGAACGAGCTACTGTTTAACTTGTTGAGTATTGTCTCGGAACTCCTTTGTTGAATGTGAAGAGCATTTTCTGTTTATGAGGTGTCTTAACTGGTGCGACAGATATGAGCTTACTTTTGTGCGTATTTGAGATTCACACATCAGTGATTTGTAACAAAAATAACAGGCTTCTGAGTTGGGTGTAATTTTGGATGAGATGATACTTTTATATGCAATCCTTGTTCTGCTAAGGATAAGTCTACAAATTTTACGTTACAAAGTTATTTTTAGTTATTTGTCTGTTCAAGGAAAATTTCGAAACGCCTAGTTGACGCTTTCCGTGACCCAAGGGCTGGCTTTTACCTTGGCCAGAGGCTAAGTGCAAATCAGACTAAATTGCTCACAAGCTAGATATTAGTAGTCATAGTAATTATTATAAGGTTTCTCATATTTTGGACTATTTATATGTATTATAATATATATTAGTTTATTTAATTTTACGGTATATGTGTGTATTAGTATGAACCTATTTATGTATATCAATCTATGTTAACAAAATGGTATTTTTCTTATTTATTTTTTTGTACTCTATCACAATGCTGTCCTATTTAACCCAAAGGTTGACAGGTAGAGAATGCCTTGTGGCATTAAGTCCGCCTATGTACCACTCTTATACATGAAGTTTAAATAAATAAATTAATTAAAAATTAATTATTAACCATTTAATTATAATAAATTAAATGGTTAAACCTATCTAACCTATCTATCTAACCTATAAAACCTATCTAACTCAGGAGATCCCTCAGATCTCTCTGCATGCTCTTCACGATTATGAACGATCAATGTGCTCCTGATTATCTAAAAACTTATTTCTAAGTGTTGGGCAGTTCTCACAGTCGTAACCTTCGAGCTTCCAAGGATCTACTTCTCCAAATTCCTTCACACCGCACCGGTTTTATGTCAAATTCTTACGCTATCTCTACTATAAAGCTCTGGAACGCGCTACCTTTTGGCATTAAAAAAGCTGAAAGCAAATTCACTTTTAAAAGAAAAGTGCGTAACCACTATTTAAGTCGGAATAAATAGCTCTCTCTCTATTAGAAGTCGAGTCATGGTAATTATTATTAGGTTTCTCGTTTTTAATTTTGGTATTTGTTAAAATCATCATCATCTGCCTAGCCTTTTCCCAACTATATTGGGGTCGGCTTCCAGTCTAACCGGATGCAGCTGAATACCAGTATTTTACATGGAGCGACTGCCTATCTGACCTCCACAACCCAGTTAGTACTGGGTAATACAATACCCCTTGGTAAGACTGGTTGTCAGACTTTTTGGGTCACTGACTGCCTAACGACTGTCAAAGATCTACAAATGACAGCCGGGACCAACGGCTTAACGTGCTTTCCGAGGCACGGAGGAAACTCGGTATGTAATGGGCGGTCACCCATCCACAGACCAACCTATACAAGCACGGCTTAACCTAAAGATCGACCCGAGCGGCTGTTATTATTTAGCCACGAGCTCCTCGTATTTGTTAAAATATGTATTAGTTTATTTTATTTGTAAATATATATTTGTAAAATGTATTAGTATCAAGAAGTTATTTTTTATATATTTATTTTGTACCCTATCACAATATTTTCTTATTTAACCCAAAGGTTAAATAGGTATCTGGTTGAGAATGCCTTGTGGCATTAAGTCCGCCTATATACCACTATTGTACATGAAGTTTAAATAAATAAATAAGTGTTGCCATACAACGTGGCAACGCCGCCAGTCTCTTGGGGACATTACCAGCTGACAGCGTTAAGGAGAAGTTTTTCGATGCCCTTTTGTAGTTTGTTGTTAGTTTATTTAATAATGCATAATTATAGTCAGTTTACTCTATATAATACATATTTTAGTGGATATTTATACTTACAATTACATAGGAGATTTCGTCTCCCTCGGTTCACTGAGTTGTGATTCTTCATCTATCAACTGCAAGTTCACGTTTTCGCTTTTTGTATGAAAAGTTGCTGACATTGCCTTATCTTCTAAAATAATATTTTCTACCTCCACACCGTTATCTTTTTTCCCATTACCTTCCAATATCCTCTGCTTTATCGACGGCCCTCTATTGAACGACGAAGCCAACAAAGTTTCTTGTATGGTGTCATTACCATTACATATCTTATCCGTCTTATGAGTTGGCATGCGACCAGAATGATAACTGTTCCTCACTCCGCCAGTCGACTCAAAAAAAGGAAGCACTTGCTTGAATTCCTTCCTGAAGTTTTCGTTCAACCATGCGTATAGAAAAGGATTATAACAAGTTGATGCCATCGCCATGGAGTGAGCGAGAAAGAATGACACAAAGTAATAATTCCACTCCGTCATCTGAGCGTAGAAGTCATTGAAAATGTTGATCAAGTTTATAGGCAGCCAAGATATACCAAATATAGCCACCATGGATATGAGCATCCTATTTGTACGTCTTTTTCTATCTCTGTCCGCCTCTTCTCTCCTGGTATTCTTAGCACCCGGTTTCGACCTCGCTCGGTCATTCAATCTTATACTAACGCATGTATAACATATAGCTATTATTAAAAATGGTATTAGAAATTGTAGTACAGTTGTGAAAACTCCGAATATTTTTCTAGATTTATCGGAAGGCCAACTTTCTTCGCAATAATACGTCTTATTGTTCGTCGTTTGTATTCCCATGAAGAGGCCGTATGGGCAAGTTACGACTAAGGAAAACACCCATATGAATATTATAATAAATATACAGGTGCCCAATTTCATCCGAGGATGAAAGGGGTATATTATGACGAAAAATCTGTCTATTGCTATAGACGTTAGTGTTAGCGTAGATATGTACACGCTTGTGCCTTGAGCGTACGGCATGAGATGACAGAGTAATCTTCCGAAAACCCACCTTCCTAGGAACGTGTACATAGGCGTCAAAGGCACAGCGAATATGCATAGCAGAATGTCGGAGAGGGCTAAGTTAGTAATGAATAGGTTTGTGACGGTCTGCATCGCTTTATTTCGGAAGACGACATAGCAAACGAGGACATTGCCGAAGACTCCGAGAACGAAGATAACTGTGTATAAAATACAAAAGGCAACTTGAACTATTTTAACGTCGATTATATCTGTGGTTTTGTTGGATTTGGGCTCGTCCATCACTTCCACTGATTCTCCAGTGAGGGTCTTGGTGAGGATGAGGACCCCTCCGCCTATGTAGGTGGTTCCGTTGAGAGACATGGCGGCGGGGACATAGCGACTGGCTAAGGACGCCAAGTCTTCATGGCTGCTACTGTTGTATACGGACAGCATGTTAACTCCAAATTATCTTCCTTTCAAAAACTCCTGGTGCTCGCCAGTCCATCTGTGAACAAAGAAAAACGTTTTATGTTAATCCATTGTGCATTTGCAAAAGTTCTAAATCAGAATTTTGTTCAAAGGGATTTAAAATATATCTGAACAAATATATTTTCAAGACAGGAAAATCAGTTCAAAGCCCACGCTCAATTTAACCTTCCAGCGTGTGAATTTGCTTGTTTAAACCTTCTGGCACGTGCGTAGAGACTAATATTGCTTAACTGATTAATAAAATTCCGATATAATGGTGCTGTACTAGAGTGGTTACCATGGCAACAGAAACGATCGCTATTAAACCAAAACATTATTTCGGATGGGCCATATATTACGTCATATTCTGGCACCATGTGTCGTGGTAACAAAAATACTGGGCGAATTAATTCAATTTGTAAGTTTGGGTCGAAAACCTTCATCAATCTTCGGTGACACGAATATCATTATGGATGGTTCTAACTATCTATGTAGTGTTTTATATTCAAGAGAGAAGTTAAGTGTCATCTTGAATTTTTCTAGTGGAATAAGCTTTTTATGCTTCGATGGTTTCCAATTATGTTGAAGGAATCACTTGAAAGATTTTATTATTTATATTATCGTGAATGAACTCTAGTACTACTTTAGCAAAACTCAGTAGACGTAAAGTCCTACTAATATTATAAATACGAAAGTTTGTGAGGATGGATGGATGTTTGATACTTTTTCACGCAAAAAACTACTTAACTTACAGGATTTGTATAAAATTTAGCATACAGATAGATTATATATATCACATAGTGTACTTTTTATCCCGGTAGTATGATCCCGTGGGACAATTATCGGACTCCACGCGGGTGAAGCCGCGGGCATAAGTTAGTTATCAATAAATTAATGTGAAAAAGAATAAAATGACTAAAATACACATATTTACACACATATAACAATTATAAATGCGAAAATTCGTCAATCAATCAATCAATCAAATAATTTATTTCAAGTAGGCCAGTTACAGACACTTTTGAATTGTCGAAACGAAGACAACAGTAAAATATAGCTACAGTCCCAGTCACAAGGCACAAAAACTGTGAAAGTACTGTAGTTGCCCATTCCCTAACGTAGATCTCTATAGAGAAGAACGGGCAAGAAACTCCATGGACACTCTTTTAAATCAGAATACTTCAGAATCGTGAGGATGGATGGATGGATGTTTGTTTCTTTTTCACGCAAAAACTACTGCACAGTTTTACATGAGATTTGGCACACACTTAGGATACTTTTTATCCCGGTGGTACGATCTCGTGGCACGATAACTAAACTCTACGCAGGTGTAGCCGTGGGCATGCGCTAGTAGTAAAATTATAATTATCATCAAGATTTGATTAATTATCTAATTTGTTAATAACCACAGACATAAGCCTTCGAAATGGGCCTTTTATTAGCTCGTTAGAGAATGTCCCCCTAGTCGCCAAACTTGGTATTATAACTCTGTAATTGCCATCTAATCCAGTTGTTATATTGTTTATATTTGTTGAAGGATTAACAAGATAATTCAACAAGGCAGGATTAGGACCCTACCACTACCAAAGTACTGTTAGCTGAACACCCTTGTAAGCCTATTAAGCGACTGATAAAAACATACGCGCCAGTAATTGGTACTGAATTAAACTTTAATGGATTACGGTGAATGATCTTATGATATGTATAGTAATGGCAGGATTAGGGGTGGAACTGTGTGTGGAAGCCAATCTGTATACTATGGTTATGCAATCAAAGAGTTTAGTTTTAAATAGAGGGAATTGAGTGAACATTTCAAACCTACTTTTCAATTTAAAGTACTACATCGATTCATATAAAGATCCACGAAATGCAGACATTTATTGAGTCATCATCTGCCTAGCCTTTTCCCAACTTTGTTGGGGTCGGCTTCCAGTCTAACCGGATGCAGCTGAATACCAGTATTTTGCATGGAGCGACTGCCTATCTGACCTCCACAACCCAGTTAGTACTGGGTAATACGATACCCCTTGGTAAGACTGGTTGTTAGACTTTTTGGGCCACTGACTACCTAACGACTGTCAAAGATCTACAAATGACACCCGGGACCAACGGTTTAACGTGCTTTCCGAGGCACGGAGGAAACTCGGTATGTAATGGGTGGTCACCCATCCACAGACCAACCTAGGCAAGCACGGCTTAACCTAAAGATCGGTCCGAGCGGCTGTTATTATTTAGCCACGAGCTCCTCCAGACATTTATTGAGTCATCGTTATCTTAATGAGTAGGACTATCAAATAAAATCTTGTACAGTCAGCGATTAAAATTAAATTTTCACAAAGTTGTTTAAAACTTATGTTTCGTTCAGCATTTTATAAAAAATGCTTTATTTTAATCAAATTTATAGTATAATATTTAAGATTGAGTTCGGGTTAATCGGTTTCTCCTAGGCATGCGTGCTCCACCCTAGGCCGCATCATCGCTTCACATTAGGCGAGTTGCGGCCAAACACTAGCCACCAATTTAGTGTAAAAAAAAAACTTTTAATCGACTATTATCGCTTATTGAACTCAAGATTTAATAATCGATGAAAATGCTTTTCGAAAACGGTAGCAGTGGACAAGTTATTGTCTAACAAAAACACGAAACGGGAGCACGTATAGAATTTAAATTTAGTTCAGTAACTGGATCAGCGGACGAAGAAGTTTTGACTACTTTTGACATAGGTGTACATCAAAAGTAGTCAGTTTTATGTTGACAGTAACGAGTACAGCACTCAGGAGTATTTTAATACCACAGAGTTACCGAATTTCCTGGAAAATAAACAAGTTCAAACAATGTTTCCAATTATTCAATCGAAAATCCCGTATCCGTTGTCAGTTTCCAGCGATGTGATTGAGTAATATACTCCTACACATTCTGACTATTCAACAATATCCGTTACGCCGCTGCGCCGTGTGTTTTAAAATATGTGTCAGGGTTAAACCTCATTGAGCAGGAACAGAGCGAGAATGCTATCGCACGATCGTCGATGCGCTCGGCAGCTCGCCTAGTCTAGCAAATTCGGGTTTGAGCGACAGAAAAGGATACTAGCATGGAAAAACACGATTCCTTGTTGCTAGGCGAGCTTTGATCCGATCATCATGTCAATACATACTGAGACCCTCGGGGTCTCTGCAAGTTCGGCAGGTTGTAAGGCCGTTGGTTCCGGCTGTCATTGCGCAATACCTTCAGTTTATCAGTGATCATGAGGCTTGCAACAACACCGAAATATCGGGAGCTCAAAACAAATAGTAAACAAACACTGTTTTAAACTTTCACGGTTTACAACTAAACTTATACTGTCACTTACAATAATGAACAATCACGGAAGATATCGCGAAAGTGACAGTATAAATTTGATTTATTATTTATGGACGCAGAAAGCGATAAACTGAATTGTGAATTGTTAATATCGCTCATAATACTGGGAAGAGAACTGTGACCTGAAATACAGGCTCAGCCTAGCTCAGGCACAGCTGCTCATATTACTCTTTGTGCTTATTCCTAACTACATTTAAATATTGTTCAATATGTTATATCTTTAAGGAGCAATAAATAAACTTATAAATAGTAAACATGTGAAAATATTCCTTTTTCAAAGTTAATGATAATAACATGATCATTTTTCAATGCAATAGATGTTATTGATTTGGAATGCAATACAAGATTAAGGTGCTATAAATAAAACACTATCAATCAATCAATCATTTTATTTTCAGGCAACTGAGGCCCATAGATAAAAATACACAAAATAATCTCTGCAGATGGGGGTTCCTGGACGGCTCAGATCTCAAGTGCCTATGCGGCGTCTCCCCACAAACAATGACCCACCTTCCATATTGCCCCCCATGCCCTATCTCCTGCGCTCTTGCTGATTTATTTACTGCATCAGTGAGCGGGGTACGCGTAGCTGAGTTTTGGGCTAAACATATTTAAAATTTTTGCCATCGAAACGCTAAGAAGAAGAAGACAAAATAATCTTATAAAATAATAAACTTATACCACACACACTACCACTGGTGGTGGTCCGGTCTCCATACTACTGGTACTACTGGTGGTGTTTACTTCAGAATCTAAATAACCCCTAAGACCGCGTTATTCGTAGTAACGTTGCAATTAAGTACAGAACCTTTACAGAATTAATGGGAATATTTCTGCGCGTCATTCCAAAGATTCTTGTCTTAATAGTTGGTTTATTGTTCCTTCAGAATTAAGGCGTTTTGGAGTAAAATCAAATTGAAAAGGTGTCTTCTGTTTTAAGGTCATTTTAGGTGGTTTAAGTGAAGGAATATTTGAAACTCTTGGCATGATACCCTGACCTTACACCTGATATTGTGATGATTGCTAATGGCATCAAGGACGCACATCTTCAAACGAGTACAAGGGTGATACCTAACTCGTGACGAAGATTTGGCTATGACTTAAACAAAATGTTAATTAATAATGTAACGAATAATCTGCATTGAAGTGTGATTGGAAAAAAATATGTCTTTGTTTGTAAGTAGTATTGATTTACAATATGTTTATTCGGTATGGGAAGTAAAACATTATGTGTTAAATAAGAACTGACGTAAGAGTTGTGCAATAAATATATCTATATCATTGTCACGCCATTGTTTATATACTCGAATATAATCTAATAAAATATTGCAAGTTGGTGTAAATATTGAACGTATAAAAACAGTGGTCATATAAATTAAAGTTTTCATTTTAAACATCTACTGCATTGCATTAATACGTTTTTTGTCAGGGTATAAAACTGCCATAACACTGCTGTAAAATCCATTGTTTTTGCATTTTATTGAGAGCGCTATTTTATTATTTTGATCTTAAAATACAGTAATGTTTTTTGTTTACAGGCGAGGTTGCAAAACATGGAAATAAGTGTAATTAGTGTAAAAGTGAACCGACGGTCTTCTTCTTCATTTTCTACATGATAAATGATAATGTTGTTTATTTTGCAAAAAAAGGTATATTCAAAAAGTTTTAAACATCGTCTTTTTTTTAAAATAGATGAGGTCAGTCTCTTTTATGGTCCAGACATAATTTTTGTCAGCTCACATGAGGACCATGCTGATGATATGATCTTTTGAATAAAGAATCACACAGATTTGAGTAGACCTGTCCACTTGTCCAGCCAGTGTAAGCATTTGTCAGTTATAACTCCCGGTTTTTAGGACAAAAATTAACACAAATTGTCAAGCACGCGTTAACTTGACTTTATTGCTTGACTGAATTATCAACACCGAAACGGATAACTTGAGTCTTGTCCACGTTCATACATCTGGTCATACACGCACGCCGGTTGCGATTTTTTTTTGTTATTTTGTTATTTTATTTTATCTTTGTCATATAACAATTATTCACATTGTTTTTGAACGACATATTCTGCAACTTCTATGATAAATCCCCTATAAAAGTATTTAATATTTTGGATGAATATCAAAACTTAACAATGAACCACTCGTTTTGTTAATATTGGAAAGCACGCTGTTTGAATATTTATAATAGTAAAGTTCTACTTCCGGTGAAAATACTGAGTAATTTTGTTATTTCTATCCATAAAAAATTCAACTCGATTTAACAGACTGATAAAAACTTTGACGGAAACAAGCGTAAAAAAACACAAACTATTGTTTTCAGTAACAATAATTGACTTGGTTGTGGAGGTCAGATAGGCAGTCGCTCCATGTAAAATACTGGTATTCAGCTGCATCCAGTTAGACTGGAAGCTGACCCCAATATAGTTGGGAAAAGGCTAGGCAGATGATGAATTAACTTGGGTGAGGCTTAATTAGCTACACTGTAACTAAGTTTCGATACTTCTTAACATCCCAAAAATAAAAAAATCAAGGTTTTTTGCCTATCTGACCTCCACAACCCAGTTAGTACTGGGTAATACAATACCCCTTGGTAAGACTGGTTGTCAGGCTATCGGGCCACTGACTACCTTTATCGACTGTCAAAGATCTACAAATGACAGCCGTGTCCAACGGCTTAACGTGGTTTCCAAGGCATGGAGGAAACTCGGTATGTAATGGGAGGTCACCCATCCACGGAACAACCCAGGCAACGCGCTTAACGTGAAGAAGACCCGATCGGCTGTCATTATTTAGCCACGACCTCCTCAAAAAATAAATCAGTACCGCTAAAAATTATGGCTTAGACCACAAACTCACAGAAACCTACCTAAAATCGTAATCGTAACACGAAAACATCCAGAGTCGTTAAAACTGAATTAATGGCCTCACAAATTAACGAAAAGACTCAATCCTTCGCACAATTCAATTGAGTCCGTCCCTTTTGAAGGGCATGGCCTCCTTTGTGACAAGTTTCATAGATTGGAATTTGGACAATCATTTGTTTTTTGAATTGGTTTGTGAAAGGTCACTTTTGATGTAGGTAAAGATAACGTAGAAAATTCTTGCGGGATAGCGTATCCTGGCAACATTTAAAATCGGAGGTATTTTCAAAGAGTTGTCAGCAACCAGGAAGGGGTCCGCAAGGGCCGATGCCGGGCGGGGCTGCGGGACTGTTCGAAAGAGATACCGTGGCCCTGAAACACAACGGGCAAAGAAGAAACATGGATCGGTTTTAGTCAGTAGAAGTCTGATAGTCTCTTCCACTCCGCCCGGAGCGGGAGGGGTCATTTGATGATTTCCCATCCGAAAAAAAAGGGATTGTAATTTCGCTATCGTAAGAAATAATGCAAAAATATATATGCATATGTATATATGTTGAGCAAGGGCGAGCAACAGGCAGGAGAGAGCAGCGGTGGCCTAATGGTGGCGGCCCTGACTTACGAACAGTAAGTCATGGGTTCGAACCCAGGCAGGCGCATTAACCTACGGTACTCACCGAGTCTCAGAAGTTCCGCCTTGGAGTTTGCCAAAGGACAATGGAACGCAGCATTCTAGATGTCAAAAGACAAGATAGGGTTCGATACACCACGCTGCATTCCAAAACGGGCATAGTGGACGTTGGCAAGAAGGCTGCTAGGCTAAAATGGGATTGGGCGGGTCACGTCAGCCGCATGTACGATGACCGCTGGGCAAAAGTCTTCACACGATGGTTGCCGGAACAAGGACGGCGCTGCTGAGGCTACCCAGAAAAAGCTGGCGAGATGATCTGGACGCATACCGCTAGGGCTGGTTCGATTAGGCACGGGAAAAGAGTAAATGGAAGGGATTTGAGGGGGGGGGGGGGTCTTTTGCCCAGTAGAGGGACAGTACAGGCAGGTTTTGAATAGACAGGGAAAATAGAACAGTCTAGTTGTGTAAAAACTAGAAAAGCAAAACTAACACAGTCTTTTATTTTTAATCTGTTGAAAGTATGTATAATTCCGAAGAAAATTTCCAGGAGATCACAAAAATAAATAAGGTACCTAAAAACGTATTGATATTGTTACAGTGCACACTAGAAACAAGACAGTGTTAGTTGGTCTGTTAAATACAGTTTTTTTCTATGAGATGTTTTTTTGTTTAATCTTTTTTACTCGGACGGGCCTTGTGTGTGTCTGTGTGTGTGTGTTTATTTTAAGTGTTTCTTTATTCCAAGTAGAAAGTTTCCTTACAAAATAAATACTAACGCCCAATAACTCCAAATAAGTAGGTTAATAAATTCGATTTTTTTACGACATCATAATGTTTTTTATCTTTCATCATTACACAAATTGATGGGTAACAAACTAACAACATCCCTACTTTTATGTGTTTTTACGTTAACAAGTGGCTGATGGAATGAAAACACGCACTTAGCTACTTTGAAACAAGTAATTATGGTGAAAGCCTTGAAAAATAATATAATTTTAATTATGAAACGATATTCATGATATTGAAATATGGAATGAATAAATAATGATCGTACCTTAATAATATTGAAGTATATTGTTACACGTGTCTTGATTAAGTACTTGTTTCCGATTCACTCTCACAGAGAGGAGTCCTGTGTCTCCACATTGAGAAAATTATAAGCTGACAATGTTTATTGTATGATCAGATTATAAGTGATAAGCGAGAATATGTGGGATAAAGGTCAACGCTCTTTTCTCATGTCGATACATTTAATGTTTGTTGGGTCAGCTGAAAATAAGACATCGAAGAATCGAAGAACAAAAACAATCCAAAAAAAGGGGAATTTTTGGATTGATTTTGTTCTTCGATTCTTCGATGTCTTATTTTCAGCTGACTTTATATTCTATCAAAAAAATTTCACAAAATCTCACAAAATCCTTTTTTATAATACCCAAAAATAAAATAAAAAGAACGGCATCTATACCTTATCGGGGGATAAAGACAGTTTAAAGTATTTTCTATGCCCTAGAATCTTTTCTATGCGCCAGTGAGATCACTTTCCGCTCGTTTGGCTAGCTATAAATGTAGTAAACGACCAAGATACTTTAAACCCTAGCTTATGTTATGAGTGATCTTTAACCCATATTTAAAATGAAGTAGAAGAGTGCATCTCGGTAAGCTAGATTCGAATTTAGGTATAAAATGTGTGTTACGTGGATAATCTATTTTATCAGAGTCTTGATGATGATGCTATGTAGCTATACAGGGTGTAACAAGATCCTTAACGAAGACGTCAACCAAGTATTATGTACATCGAACTAAGTAACTTTACATAAAATTTATTGCTGGGAAACGAATTTTTTTTGGGGTGTAATGTTACGTTTTACGGTAGGAGTCAATGTAACGCGCTCAAAACATTGTGCTGATGGATGGATTGAATAGAACGGAGGTCGTGAAGGTGTTCAAAGTATAAACCTAACATTCAAAACATGTATTAAAAAAAAATGTGAAAAAGTTGGAACTTTAACCCCGAATATCTCCGTAACTAGGTATGGTCTAGAACAAAAAAATGATCGCAATGACGGGGAGAAGAAGTGCGTTAAGGATCTTGTTACACCCTTTTTAGCATATACAGATTTTGGCCACAGCGACTACATTCAATGGCGTTCTAGGCTGGTTGTCGAGAGCATTGGTGTGCTGCTCTTTCATGTTCTCTCAAGTGCTTGCAAAATAGTAAAACTAAAGTGGCAGTGAGCTGACAAGGACCAAACGTCGATGGAGCTAATGACTCCAAGAGAGCAGACCGCATATCAGTAAGTGGAGCGTAGTATGCCCACTCCCATGGTAGACGGACTGACAACCTGCAAAAGGTGACTGAGACATACTTGATGCGACATTCGGAAGACAGAGAGTTGCGGCATAGCTAGGGAGAGGCGTATGTTCTATGATCTTCATCTTAGCGTGTCGATGGTAATCTAAATTGTGTAGGGCCAGAACTGAGCCACTAGTTTGGCGTCTTCAGTGGCGTTCCTGTAATGAACAAACAACAGGACACGCTGGACCTAATATTAAGTGCCCTATCTTTTGTGGCACAGCATAGATTAATTAATGTCTCTGCCCTGGAGTTCAAATATCATATTTGAACTCCAGGGCAGAGACATTAATTAATCTATGATGGTTCTACGATGATTTATTTTTTTTTTTTTTTTTTTTTTTTTTATTTAATTCACAAAACCGATGTACAATCACAAATGCAATAAAAAAAAGTTACAAAACAATATTTCTGATTGCCATCTACTAGATGTGAATCTAGCATGCATATTTTTATGTAAAACACTTACAATTTGACAAAAAAAAATAAAAAGACAATTAGCTAAACGAAAAATTACAAGTTGTGACTTTTTCAAAATAATAAAAAAAATTTGGGAAAAAATTAAAAAAAATTAAACAAGAAAGAAACATAAAAAAAAAAAACTATAAAAACATATTACACGATTAATACTCTAAGTTTAGTCCTAACTGAGGCCACAGAACCAGTAAAGACATCTATTTCACTACGAATGGAGTTGGCAATAGAGAGCATGCGGTAAATGGGTGAAAAATTACCTATATTAGTTCGACTATGCGGCAGTACGAAAGTCCTTCGGTTAATTAAGCGGCTACTACTACGTGGGATACAAAATTTCACTTTTTCTAAAAGCTCAGGAGAATCTATTATCCCATTTATCAGTTTAAACAAAAACATGAAGTCCAGAGATTTCCTTCGTGCGCTCAAAGATTTCATTTTATAATAGCTCAGCCTAGAGTTATACGTGTTCAGACTACGACACTTGTTATCCGAGAAACTTAAGTGGTATAAGAACCTTTTTTGAACACGTTCAATCCGATCAGAGTGCACCTGATAAAACGGGTTCCACACCGTACTACAATACTCCAGAATACTTCGAATAACGTTGTTGTAAATGGAAATAGTCAGAATTGGTTCTTTAAAAATTTTCATTTCCCTGACGATGAAACCCGACAATTTAGATGCCCGACCAATAATTTGGTCGTAATGACTCCTAAAACTTAAACTACTATCTACTAAAACACCGAGGTCCCTAATAGTATCAACTTCTTGGAGCGGGCTGTTATCAATCAAGTAATAATATTCACATGTTTTCCTTTTTCTGCTAAATTTGATAAAGTAACATTTGTTTTGATTTAATGACATTTTATTTTGTATGCACCAATTGTGCACGTTATTTAAATCTAGCTGAAGCTGATTAATATCGGATTCGTTGTATACAGTTCGGTATATTTTTAAATCATCTGCAAAAAGTTTATATTCCGAACTAATTTTGCAACCCAAATCATTTATAAAAACTAAGAAAAATAGAGGCCCCAAGTGTGAACCCTGCGGCACCCCTGATGGTATGTAATATTGTTTGGATTTGAAACCCTTAAGATACACCAGTTGTGAGCGATTTTTTAAATACGATTCGCACCAACGGAGCAACGACCCATGAATGCCCATACTTTCTAATTTAGCAATTAGTAAGTCGTGATTTACTAAATCGAAGGCCTTTTTAAAGTCGGTGTATATTGCATGAACTTCTCTACCGTCATCTAATGCAGATGATATATAGGAAACATATTCGACCAGATTTGTCAGTGTCGATTTTTTGGGGCGAAAGCCGTGCTGGTTGTCATCCAGCACACTTTTAAAGTGAGAGAACATTTTTTTCTGAACAAGGGATTCAATAATTTTACCACAAGCGGATAAAATGGACACTGGTCTGTAATTTGCAACATCATCAACACGACCCGATTTAAAGATTGGCGTGATGTGCGCTATTTTCCACTGATCAGGGAATAAGCCCTGTTCCAAAGAATAGTTGAATATTGTAGTCAGAGGATCAGCTAGGTTCGCTGCACATTTTCTAAGGAAGAGAGGAGGGATTGAGTCAGGCCCGGGTCCTTTATCACAATTTAGGGAAGACAAGTAATCAAAAACTTCTTTTACTTCAAGTTTGCACCGACTGAAAGTGTTATTGTTACAGGGAGTGGGTTCAACTGGCGTTGAAGTGAGTGTGTTACTATTTACTCTATATATAGACTGAAAATGATCGGAAAACAAGTCACAGATTTCTTGGCCGCCCCTGGCAAACGTAGAGTTATTCAAAATCATTTTGTTGGGAATATAATTGTTACCAATCCGTTTATTTTTTAAGTACCTCCAGACATGCTTAGGATTGGTACGCAGATGTTCAGCTATATTCCTTTTAAAATTAGCATAACAGTCCTTTATCAACCCACTGCAACGCACTCTCAGGCATTCAAACGTAATTTTATCTCTGGGATTCCCGTACTTTTTATATATGGAGTGATATTTAGCTTTTTCTTTAATGACTTTTAGTAAAGCTCTACTGTACCAGACAGGATAGCGTTCATCTCGTGGTTTTGTAATCGGAGTATGCAGTTTAATAATTGGCATAAGAATATCATAGAATTTTTGCAACATGTCGTTAATATTATTTGTAGAATTCCATTCATCAGACCAAGCAATTGTCGCAAGTTCAGCGTTGACCGCTTCATAATTACAGAGATAAAAGTTCAAGTATATGATTTTATTTTGCACAAGAGGATTGCTATTATTAGATGTTAACGAGATCTCCAGCGCTGGATGATGAGGATCAATTGGTATAAGCGGAATTGAGGCCTGAGACACCAGCACTTTGTTGTTACTACTACTAAGTACAGGTCTAAAATACGATTTGAAGCGTTGAGTATCGTGTTGCATTGGTGAAGATCGTTAAAGGCTAGCATGTCTAAAAAAGTGTGTTCTATATTGCTACTGGATTCTTTGGGGACCAATAGACCAGAATCCGCATTATATTCCCAATAGATACTACCCATATTAAAATCACCGATTAGCAAATTGATCGAATTAATTTTACTCTTTTTATTAATTACTTCTGTAAAGTTTCGAAACAGTGCATCGATATAGTCTTGTTTGATTGGAGGTGGAATATAAACGGCACAAATATTAATTCTCAAGCCACTCTCACACTTGATTGTGATCCACAATTCCTCACACTGGGACTCCCAATTTAATCTCCGTGAGACCTCATATTTTTCCAAAGTTGCAACAAACACACCTCCACCATCCCTTTTTGTAGTCGAGGATACCGTAGATGACCTATCGCGCCTGAACACTCTGTATCGGTTATCTAAAAATTCATGGTCTAACACCGTATCATTGAGCCAACTTTCAGTGCCGATAATGATGTCGTAACCAAAATTTAAAGCTGCAGTATAAAAATCCTCTGTCTTGGTTCGTAAACCTCTTACATTTTGATAATAGATTTTAAACTTGAATTTAAAATTAATATAACACTATTAAGCGTGCAAATTATGTGACTAATAAACTAACAAGTTACAACGACTCTACACATGCCAAATTTTTAACTAGAAGAGATTTAGTTGTCACATCTTTCCTCACAAATATGCGTCCATTCCGAACCCATACAAAGTTATATTTCTTTTCCTTAGCAGCGATTCTTGTCGCTGCATGTAGTTTTTTATTTGCCAGAGTCAGATTTTCCGTTACAAAAATCGGCTGCTTTACTCCACCAATACCAATATGGCTACTGTTCAACTTCTCCGACTCATTCTTCTTATTAAAGTTTCTAACTGCAGCAAGTAGATTATCGCGAATACGAGGACTGGCTAACTTGACAACTATGCTACGTGGACGATTAGTCTCTTCATTTAATTTAGCAACTCTATGAAATGACTGGATTTCATTATCCTGAAGTTCATTTCCCACAACTCTACCCACCTGTTTTACGACCGTTAACAGGTTTTCGGATCTGTGCTCAGGAACGCACTGTATCTCGATATTGCTTTCACGTGCCAGTTGATCTATTAGCTGAAATTTAGTTTCCAATTCCCTCACTTGAGCACTCATCGCAGCGTTATTCTTGAGGAGTTCGGCAATACAGCTGTTATTTCGGGCATTTAATTCGACTTGCTCATCATAAGCGTCAGAAAGAAAAGATACAGTCTTCTTAAACTCGTCAAAGTCTTCGTACATGGAGGAAAATCTCAAGGTTAGGTCATTAACTTCCCTTTTGACCGTAGCTAGAGTGGATTCAAATTTCGCCAAAGAGGCCTGCTGACTATCAAACTTTTCATTCATTTCCTGCCGCAACTTACGAATTTCTGTAAGTATTGTGTCTTGCAAATTGACTTCTGTGCCAGCGCATCCCACTCGAGGCGTAATTGGTGGTGATTTCTCAGCTGGCGTAGGTTTCTGACCAAGTTTTTGGCTAGGTTTGTTTTGGCTATTAGACGATCCCGACATAGAGGAATTCATTGTAGCCATTTCAGCTACTGGACCCGCTTGGTCAGCTTGTACAGTGTGACCTTTAGGATGGACTGGTGTATTAGTGTTGTCCAATTTAGGACGACTAGAGACGCAGATTGGACAAGTCCATTTAGTCCTAGGTGTCGACGCTTCATCGTACTTAACGCAATCCAAATGGTACTGAAGGACACATTTGCTTAAACAGCATCTAATTCTCTTTTGTGTAACGAGAATAGCAGCATTACAACCAGCGCAAATCATTATGACAAAAGTAGCAAAAAGAAAATCCAAAAAGTAAATCTTTTACTGGGATTCGAACTCACATGCATACACGTCTCAGTCGCCTCTCATTGAACGCTGCCAACCACGCTTTGAAATGTCACTCGAAATGTGAGTATTGGTGCGTTATCATAAAAAAAAAAAAACCAACGATCAGAGTGAAGTCAATGTTGATAAGGTTATTTTCGAAACACCCACTTTCGTGTAAAGTACTGGAACTTGCAATGACACTTTTTGTGTTAATTTTATGTTTCTGCTAAACTACAGTCACTGATCACTCTGCAAACGATGTCACGTATGCCACATCCACTTGGTTATAGCTTCCACACAATGTTTATATCGTAAGTAAGGTTATTATAATATTAGTATTTATTTGTTTACGGAACAGCAAAATATAAGTGTTTACTAATTGACTACCTTCTACCTTCCTGAAATTGGCTATCATCATGATAATGATGATAGCCAATTTCGGCCACTGCGACTGCATTCGATGGCTTTCTAGGGTGATGGTCGGGAGCTTTGGTGTGCTCTTTTTGTGCTCTCAAGTGGCTAGATATCCAAGTTTGACCAAAAAAAATTGAGAACATTGTAAGCGATAGCTCTAGGTGGTCCAGTTTTAAGGTCATTACGTTGTTTATATGAATAATTGAATTTTAATCGAGATTCACATGTGATTATCGTTCTGGAACACAAGTTTCTCACAGTCAGCCTATTAGCATCGTAATACCATTCACTCAGCTCTTGAAATGTCCATTAGGAACAAAGTCCATTAAGCTGATATCAAACGCTTCACTTTTTGCTCATTTTTGTCTTTCTCTCGAGAGGAAACGTCTGAACACAAAAAAGGAAGCAAAAATGAAAAATGATTTATTAGTGAACCGATTCAATGATGTCGAATTTTGGTACTGTGCATTTTTGTCCGTGACGTTTGAAGGTAAAATGAAACACAATCAATCATTCTATCGAGTGAAGTGCCTGATATCAGTTTTAAGAACGGAAAAGAATACGAGTCTCTGTATAGACTTACTTCATTGAACAGTTTCATAGTGATTGTGCTACAACAGACATTGCATTCGGTTTGATATCATCATCTGCCTAGCCTTTTCCCAGCTATATTGGGGTCGGCTTCCAGTCTAACCAGACGCAGCTGAATATCAGTATTTTACATGGAGCGACTTCCTATCTGACCTACACAACCCAGTTAGTATTGGACAATACGATACCTCTTGCCAAGACTGTTGACTGACGGACTTTTGGGCCACCGATTACCTGTAACGACTGTCAAAGATCTACCAATGACAACCGGCTAAACGGCCTAACATCCTTTTTGTGCCAGGGAGGAAACTCGTTATGTAGTGGGACCCATCCACAGATCAACCTAGGCAAGCGCGGCTTAACCAGAAGATTGATCCGAAAGGCTGTTATTATTTAGCCACGAGCTCCTCCGCATTCGGCTTGATAATTGTAGTTTATTGCAAAAAGCTTAAAGGAAAATGGTTCCTGAGCGTGACTTATTCTGAGTAATGCCCAGATTCTAATTTATGTATTATCAGATACTCAAACTCTTTTTAAGTTTCTTTTTTCAATGTAATGACAATGAGGCACTCGAAATTTAATAATTAAGTCCTAAACTTCAATGATAACTCAATTCAGAAATCGGCAATGGATCTCTTACTCGCTCTTTAAGAAACTACAGAAGAGAGTATCAAAGAGAGAGAGATAAGACTTTATCTGATGCTCAAACGATACAACCAATATTCAAGAGTAGTCTATTCACTCTAGAGACGACAGGCGCTCTATACTTTTATTTCAAAGTAAGAAAAAGAACTGAGTCGCAAATCGCTACAGCATTCCGATAATACTTAGTCGATAACCGATGGTACCTACCTATTCCGTTTACCTTGGTTAATCTCGTAAGTACTATTACCGGTGACAACGAATGCAATACGCTTGGTAAATCTATTTGGCTTAGCAGTAAATGTTCTTTAGTTTCATTCAAAGATTGAAATCGTTAGATTCACCCAAACAGATTTGAGGTACCTACTATAGAGGCGTCAGTCGGAAAAAATGTCATACAAAAATTGTAATCCCATTTTACAGTGACAATTTAAAGATACAGTCAAATCACTTCGGAAAAACTGCAGACGCGGGTTCTTGCGCCAGAGTCTGACGCACTGAAGTATCTGTGTGTCCGCTGTCTACAGCCAGTCCGCAATATTTCCGTACCGGAATCAATTTACTGAACTTTTAAACTAAATGATATAATCACGTTAAATTTGGTTTTGTACTGGCTTTAACCCGTTGGCTCTTGCAAGTAGCTTAAGATTTTGTTTGCATTGTCCTGTTTATCGTATGTGTTTCGATTCATTCTACCGTCGTTTTTTTCTCGGAAAACCTGCGCTGTGCTGCGGGCCCTCCATAGCACAGCATCATGCTGAGTGGTAACCTGCTTGTCGCAGTCACGACGTGCAAGCGTGTATTTGTGTTCCGTCCTGTTGTATTTATAAATATTTGTTATGCGTTGTGTGTTTATTGTTAATTTTTTGATAATTTTGTATGCACGTCATAAGTCTCTGTGTAAAATAAATGTTTTTTTTTTCTACCGCGTCAAAAAATCATTGTTTTTCTGTTTGGTTTTGACACCTCTGTCAAAACTGACTCTGTCTGTCTCACAATCAATGTCACATGCTGACTTGATAACGACATGTCTATACGGCATGTGTAAACTCACTCTTTTCGCGTGAAATAATTACTGTGAGCTTATCTGAAGATTTAAATCTTTGGTCCCATTAGAACGTGTAGTTTCTACCGAGACAAATGTACGAGCAATTAGGAAAACGACTCTCTTCAAACTTGTGGAATTGAGACTTGGAAATTGTTTTAGTAGTTTCGTTAATTGTTTTATTGTTGGTAGTTGAGAATTATGACAAACATTTGAATTGGTGTTTGTGTCTGAATCGTTGAAGTCTGGCAAACACGTATAATAGCTTGTAACAACACCTTAATGCATTTTAGGTGTCCTACAGTGTCGTTGAAAACAAGCTTAAGACTTGAAAATTGTTTTAGTAATATCGTAAATGTTTTAATTGTTAGTAGGCAGTTGAAAATGTTTGTAACATCTGAATTTGTATTTGTGTCTGCATCACTAAATCTGTGTGATAACCACATTCGTATAACTATTTTAAGGGGTTTCATTAATATATCTCGCATTACATGTGACAATACTTCTAATAATAGGTACATTTACCATGGCATGTCGACATAAAGTACGATTCTAGAATTCAAAATCAAAAGTCTTTTAATTTTATTCAAATTAGGCTGAAGATTTACATAACATCACGCCTGTAATCCCCGAAGAGATAGGCAGAGGTGTACTTCACAGTACACCCACATTTCGCCAGTTAAATTTAAGTCCCATGTAATATTGCCATCAATTGAGCACAAATCCAGACTTTCATCAAATCAGGAATTTCTCAGTGGCCATCAACGGGGATGGCCACTGAGAAATTCCTAATGGAAAAACCCAATAACACTTTGCCCGACCTGGGACTCGAACCCTAATACTCATACTCAGCAGTCGCACTTGTGGCCACTAGACCAACGACGCAGTACAGGCAGTCGAGGCTGAGGACTTTTTGACGTCAAAATTACTTAAGAGATTCGCCCAAGTTCTTTAGCACTTCGTGGCAGTTTTGTAGATGGACGAAGAAGTGTCGCAACAAATTCTCCAGTAACATACAAACTCGAATTTTAACAATAATAAACAGACTAATTTAAATATTAAAAACAGACGAAAATTGACCGAAATAGACCTGTTCACCAATGCATCAATCCCGCCTCTTCTTATGCATTCACTGACAGAATTCATCCGATATTCAACAAAGGCTCGGATGAAACTGACACTGTTTGCCGATTGGTACATAATAATAGCTAGCTTCAGTAATAGAGCCCACGCCTCTAGGATCACTTCATCACCGCCCACATGTCCAGCCGGTAATGCTAGTAAAGTTACTGGCATTGTTTGTGTGATCTTTATTGCAAAACGCACCGTAAAGGATTGAAATAGAATACGTGATATCCAAGTAATTATGGAGGGTATGTTTATTGTGCAGTAAGATTCAATGTCAATGAAGCAGACCAGAAGTGGCTTTTGAAAGCATGTCGCGTTATCACGACATTCAACAGGATTGATGAACTGCCTAGCCTTTTCTCAACTATGTTGGGGTCGGCTTCCAGTCTGACCGGATTAGTTCTAAAAATACTACTCTCTTATAAATAAACTGCCAAAAAAAAACAACAGACTGTGTAGGTCCATTATTTTACGAAATACACCGGTGGGTGCCGTCTTAAGGCCTTGCCGAGACAACTTTGAAAAACGTGCCAGGAATTTTAATACCCCTGAAAGTGATTTTTTGTATGTACGTAGCATCCTTCTATTGCCAGATGTCGCACCTTGTGAGTAGCGAACTCTTTCTTCGGAAGATGTAATTATTTCTGGCCTATAGGCGCTGTTCCAGCAGAGACGCGAGTAGGGCTAGCAGCTACGGAGGAGTTGTATGCTCTTCTAGTGGAAGGGACACCGACACGAAAACGGTTACCACGTATTCAGTACATCATCCTGAGAAAATTTTTATGAGGGGGGGGGCCATATAGAAATTTTATAGATGTCACATGTCTTCGAATGTTTGGTTCTAGGACATGCTGGTTTCCTCATGATGTTTTCCTGCACAGTTTTGTGAGCAGTGGTGATGAAATAAATTACAATAAGTAATGCGCCTACCTGAGTTCGAACCCACGACTTACTGCTCGGAAGTTGAAGCCCCACAAGGCCACCGCTGCTCTACAAACAAACAGAGAGCCTAGGTACATAATTTTAACAGAAAAGTGTGTATAATATCGTAATGTGTGAACATTGTTGGTAATTTTACACATTCAAGCACCTACTTTTCATTTGAAAGCAAACTCTTTTTCTTTCCTAAGCGATTCTCACATTATATTCCCATTTACTGTAAACACGAACCAACATTATTGTACCGACACAAATACTGACAACGAAATCACAAAATTGACGCAGAAAATCCTTTATTATTATTTGTCTGATCAAAGAACCAGCCATTGCATTGCTTCCTGATAATCATTGGATTTGATCACAAATAATACGACAAATATATACTATGGGGGTGTCATATTGCCCTACAAGCCTCTATTTACTCACGTATTACATAAAGTCCAATGACACTGAAAATGTGACGGAAAAAAAAAAAATAAGGGTCATATTAGATCAGCATTTCTTTTTTTTTTTCTTTCATGAGAGTATATTTTGTCTTCCGGCTCAGAAGACGATTTCTTCCGAAGCGTGTCTTTATAGGAAATGGAAGGATTATATCAGGGTGATACGTCGGCCATATTGAGAAAGTCATACTAGGTCAGCCTGAGATGAGGAAGCAGTTGATGTTTGTGTTTATCTCTCAACAGGACAGAACGTAAACACCCGTACATAATAAAAAAATAACATAGGGATCAGAATTTGCTTACCAAAATGGTCACCGGGTAATACAATTAAAAGTAAAGATTTAAATCGTTCGATTTCACCACTGAAAAAATTTGGCTCGCACATCCGTAATAGAATGATGGATACAATTTTTAGTATGTGCGAGAAATTACTATAATATCTCATTGTCAAAGAAATTTAAAATTCATTTATTTCGTGAACACAGGGTGTATACAGAAGATGTTATAAATAAATTAGGACCGAGCTGTGTCCCGCCAAAAGGCATACAAAATATCAAAGGTTTTTTTTTTTTTAAATATAAATCTGTTTTGTCTCGGCAAGGTGAATCTAACAAAAGACCGTCAGAATTGCCTTTATGATAACCAGTGGACTGATTATTTGTCCAATTATAGGAAAGAAAGTAAATAGACAAAATTATTATTTCAGCTTAGTAGTAAAATAAGAATACAGTTATTTGACGCTGCCTGTTTCCGAAAATAAATATTTTTATATGCTTTTATAACAATTAGTCTAGTAATACTATTAATATAACGTTAGCACAGACTGGTAAACTGATATAATAAAAATACCGTCTGAATATGATCTAAGTACCTACTGAATTCTATATTAAGAAAATATTTACCCAATATTATAATATCTTTCATAGGGTACATTCATGGTTAATCTGTGTGGTAAACAGAGATTCCTAGCAAATTTGCCTTAAATGCCTTCCTTATATTTCAGTATATAGAGTCTTTACTTATATGTGAATATTTTTGGCCAAATAAACATCTATTTTGCATATGAAGTATTTTGGAAGATGCTATGGGTCGATTAAGGTATGTGACAAAAGAGTGATTATTAATATTTTATTCAACAGCGATGTTTTTTTTTGGAAGTTACCTACTTTTTTTTTTTTTTTTTTTCGGATGGGAAATCATCAAATGACCCCCCCCCACTCTGGGCGGAGCGGAAGGGAGTGTCAGACTTGTACTGACTAAAACCCATCCATGTTCCTTCTTTGCTCTTTGTGTTCCAGGGCCACGGTATCTCTTTCGAACAGTCCCGCAGCCCTGGCAGGCATCGGTCCATGCGGACCCCTACGTGGTTGCTGACATCTCTTTGAGGCGCGCGTGGAACACGAACGCGCCGTCGACACGGCCGGTCGTCATAAGACGGCCGGACGGCGAGCTAGCCCATAACTCACCGACCACAGGCTCGCGCCTACGGTGGCCGGGAGCCACCACGTGACCCCCGACGCCCAGGGCGTCTCCCGCGGCGGCTGGGACGTGAGGTTCTTTCCCTCTCACGTCCCGCGAAGTTACCTACTTAGGAACAAAAAGTCTGTTAAAGTAATCAGAGGGTCTAGCCTAGACATGTAGTAACCGTATCGAAGGTATTTTATGTCAATGGAAAACATTTTTAAATTTTCTCTCGATAAATTCGTAGTGTTACAAAAATTAAAACGATCGATTTGCACGTAATATTTACGTAGTTTTAAGACTATTCAAAAATGTGTAGGATAAGTTGTGTTTTTGATTTACAATCAATCGAATTTGGTCTCTTACATTGTCCATAAATGATGAAAAATGCAATAGCAGATTTCTTTCTGTGGTTGTGTCGACTGCCATGGGTCGAAATTCGTTTAAATTTTGTAAACTTATGCAAAAAAACCAGAAAGATGTTTTGTAAATTCCACTAAATGTCCGATTAAAATTATGTGACGTAAAGAAAGCCAATCTCAGTTAAAGTTACGACGCGTTTATGTACGGTTTAAACCATAACAACCACGACCCACAAATAAACATTTCAATGCAATGTCTCTTTACAATAATAATCAATTGAAAGCTAAACAATAAGAACACGCACGTGTGCACGTCCCTTTACAAGCCCGATTGCAGCCTGAAGTGTGTCACAGCATACAGATGACAGACATTTGCAAGCTCGCTCCGTTTACCCTGAAGGAGTCGGGCGGAAAGATACGAAGATATTCGGAAATATTCGGCTGAGTATCGTGTCTTTTTGTAATGGGTGTCTCTACTTAAGCTGTGATCGATAATGATCATGGAAAGGTTTTTTTTATGGTAGTCAACTTCTGCCTAACCTCTTCCCAACTTTGTTGAGGTGGTCTCCAGTCTAACTGAATGCAGCTGGATACCAGTATTTTCATAGAGCGACTGCCTATCTGACCTCCACAACTCAATTAGTACTGGGTAATGCGATACCTCTTGGTAAGACTGGTTGTCTGGCTTTCCGGCCGCTGACTATCTGCAACGGCATGGCATGTAAACTTGAAGATCGACCCGTGTCGCTGTTGTTACGGAGTGTCCTGCGTGAGCGACGAATACGACGCGACGCGACGCTGCTAACGCGACGAACACGATCAACTCTACGGCATACCCTGCTTGCGGCCAGACGCGACACCATGAGCTGCGAAATGGTTGGTTGTAAAAATATTATATTTGTTTTATTTCTGTGTTTTTTACGATATTTTTTTAAAAGTCTGTACTTTAAAAATGAACTTTCAAGCAAAATTGTACTGTACTTCTCCATTATTCGAGAAGTAATGACCAAAATCACGTAGGACATTTGTCGCGTGTAGCATCGCGTCGCATTGCATCGTGTCGTATCGCGTCGCGTCGTATTCGTCGCTCAAGCAGGACACTGCGTTTGTTAGCCACGAGCTAATCTTTAACTTAAGAGTAATGTTTGTGCTGGTGTTCTGTTTGTTTATCGTATAATGATCTTGATAAATAATTACAGCCTTGTGATCAACAGCTCGACGCAACGTTGACACAAAACCATCAATTAAATTAGTATAAATTGGCACATTATAGCCGTGAGCAGACACTTCGGCCATCCATCAGTATTATTAAACGAGCTCATTATCTGCGAGGTTATAATTGTTAGACAGCATAATTATGTATTACTATCTTATGCCCGCAGCTTGGCCCATGTGGAGCTCGGTGATTGTCCCACGGGATCACAATACTGGGATAAAAAGTATCCTAAGTATTAATACAGGTTATAAACTATCTAGGAGCCAAATATCCAAATCCGATCTGTGGCTTTTGCTTGGAAGAGTAACAACCATCCTTCTATCCATCCTCACAAACTAGTAGTAAACTGTATGAAAAACAATTAATAACCACGTATTTTCAGATTCTTGATGCTCGAATTAAAAGCACACAGACATGCTGAAAGTGTGTCAGAAATCCCTGACATTGTGTTTCAAATGCTACTAACTTAATTATTCTATGCAAATGATAACTGTAACAAAGAAATGATGGATGGACTGTGTAAAGAATGATGTGGCAAGAACGGAGGTGTCTGATGAGATGACGAATAATAGAGAAGTATGGAAGAAGAAGACATGCTGCGCCGACCTCAAATGAATTGGATAAGGTCAGGAGAATGATGATGAACTGTCCGTCAGTGACAGAAATATCTATAAGGCACCTCGTGTAGTACCGGCCGCTATCTTGAAAAAAAATGGTCGGCACTCTGTTGTGGGACCAAACTTTCTTTCTGATCGAAGCTTCTGTGGCTTTTTGACATATTAGGACTTTTTTATATTATTTTATATGTGATATGTAATGATATTTAATTTTTATTTTGCTTTTTGAATTATTATTATTCTAAAGATGATATTTGACTTTGTAATATGATTATTGTTAGCTCTTAAGCGTTTTGGAAAAAAAACCGTTAGCTTGGAATGTATTTCTGAATAAATAAAATGAAAATAAAAAGTCTTGGCCGTCATGGTGGCAAGTTGACGTAAGGTGTCAATGTTCTTGCCTTACAATTCCTTTTCCTGACTGGCACTGTACGTGCACTTAACAACAGACACTACGTCTTAATATTAAACCCTGGCTGAGGGCCTTAAATTCATTTGAGGTCACCACAGGGTAGTCCGGTTAAAAAGTATAGCAACCTTATAGAATTGAACTGCAAGGATGTAACAAACTACGAGGGTTGGCATCCACTCAAAAATTCTGCCATCTTGATTTAAACTAAAACTTAAGTGAGCAAAAGTTCTAAAGAAAAGGGTTGACTAAAATGCTTTTCGGTACTCAAAGAACTTTAAATAAGTTAATACCCAAATCCAAGCAAGTACCTATCTACTTAATAATTAATTTAATCCTCGAAAGCAAACTTCTAAGTTACGGGTTTAATAAGAAAACTTTATAGTTATGTTCCATCCAGAACTTCGCGTGATGAATAGCCATAAAGAGACCTATGTCACTTTGGGGCCTTACTCTGTCAACATAACGTGTTTATACAATACATTATATCCGTTTATTCCTTTGGGGGTATCAGTATGCCGTAGCCTATATTAACATAAATGAATTACTGATTAATTAAAGTGATTATGATAATTTAAAATATGTTACGGATAGTCAGAAACTGGAAAGCTCGAAGCTCGTGGCTAAATAATAACAGTCGCCCGGGTCGATCTTTAGGTTAAACCGTACTTGCCTAGGTTTTCCTGTGGATGGACCACCCATTACATACCAAGTTTCCTCCGTGCCTCGGAAAGCACGTTAAGCCGTTGGTCCCGGCTGTCAAATGTAGATCTTTGACAGTCGTTACATGTAGTCTGTGGCCCAAAAAGTCTGACAACCAGTCTTACCAAGGGGTATCGTATTACCTAATACTAACTGGGTTCTGGAGGAATCGCTCCATGTAAAATAATGATATTCAGCTGCATCCGGTTAGACTGGAAGCTGATCCTAACATAGTTGGGAAAAGGCTAGTCAGATGATGAGTCAGAAGCTCGAAAGTCTGTTAGAATCGTAATAACCAGGAACTGGGTTGTGGGGATCAGATACGCAGTCGTTCAATGTTAAGTACCGGTATTCATCTGTCCTGGTTAGACTGAAAGCCGAGCTCAATACCTATAGGTGGTAGTAGAAAATTGGTGTTTAAACCACGATTACCAAAGAGTTTAGCGATTTTTGCAAACTTTTTACCTTATTAATTTGATTATTTTAATTTAGGGAGAAAAAAAAAAAGTGTTATTTTGTTCAAATTAAACATTTAGCAAATACTACTTAATTGCCTAAGTTTTTTTACAATTTACAATTTTTGAATGAGGTTTTCATGGGCTTAGTGAAAGTGTTAAATAGGTGCTACCAAAAAAATAAAAAACACCAAACCATGTATGGAGTCAGCATTATAAAGGTATAAGCCAGCTCACAGAGGCACATTAGTAGAACTAGTACTAACATAAGTTAATCCTAGCACTCTGTCTTCCCACAGAACCGGAAACATTCAAACTATTCAAATTATATTTCCAACATTTTTTCAATTTTTTTTTCATGTAGTTTTGTTTTTTTTTTAACCTAAAAGTATATTATAAAACTTAAAATACCTATGTAAGTGCTGTGCACACCCGTAGTGACAAATTCACTCTAGATTTTAAGTTTAACTGTTACATCATCATCATCATTCTCCTGCCCTTATCCCAATTCATTTGGGGTCGGTGCAGCATGTCTTCTTCTTCCATACTTCTCTATTACTCGTCATCTCACCAGACACCTCCTTTCTTGCCATATAATTCTTTACACAGTCCATCCATCGTTTCTTTGGTCTTCCTCTACTCATATACCGATCCACATTTGTACTCAAAACTTTCCTCACAACATTTTCCTCATTCCTCCGCATCACATGCCCATACCACGACAACCGATTACCGCACAAGTTTTCAGTCACCTGCGCCACTTTTAGACTTCCTCTTATACACTCATTTCTTATTTTATCCATTAGCGTAACACTACACATCTCCCTTAGCATTCTCATCTCCGCCACATGCAAATGCCTTTCATTTATCCCTATTGTGGCCCAACATTCTGATCCATTAAGTTTAACTGTTACATTACCCCAAAAAATGTGTAAGTGAATAAGTCGTTGGAGTGCCATAATAAAATAAATAAATAAAAATAAATAAACTTATATTTTCCTTCACCGATGTCAGTATGAACTCAATGTTTGCAATAAAGCTTGCAATAAACTGCTGACTACGCTATACCATCAGAAACTCACGCGACACATCAGTACTAAGAGATATATCGTATATTTTCTATTTGTGAAACAGCTGAAAATCGCAGGCTATAAAAGTCAAACTGAAAATATATAGAAAACTTCTCAGTCAGTCTAAGGGTTGCTGCGCACTTGCTCGGTTTTCGGCAGTATTTATTGAACAAAAAACGTGACTCACAGTAATTACTGCAAGGTAAAGAAGGCAAGAACGGCCTTTAAGAAAGATGGAAGACGAAATTGTAAGAAAGACCCAAAAATGGCTCACAGTAGCGCGAGACCGTGACTAGTGGAAGAAAATGAAGGAGGCCTTTACCCAAAGAGGGATCCTTAAAATTAACTTTTACAACTTTTATATTATTCTGGGCAAAGGCCTCCCCACATTCCTTCCACTTCTGTCAGTGATGGATGGTGTGCTTCTTCTCGCCAATTCACAACTAATTTTTTGTAACTATATTCGGCTTGTACCGATTAGCAACCATCTTTCGGCATCTACCATCGCTGATTTATAATCGTGTGGCTCGGCGCAATTCTTGCTAATCCGAGCGTTTTTTTTTCCCGAATTTAACATATCATCTTTTGCCACCCAGCTATGCCGAATTAAAAGCTGGGCCGAATAAGTGTGCAGCAACCCTAACAAAAATACAAGAAAATACTGAACAAAATAAGCAGGCCAGTGCCCTCAGCATTGCATAAGTTGGTAGCAAACACTTTAGTGACTGGACGTTGGCAGGACGCCAACAAATGCAGCTTTTAGAAAACACGACTTTGCCGTGTGAAGACAGATTTATCCAAACATATTACGCTGTTTAAAAAAAAAAAACTTACTTTAGAAATTAAAGGGGGGGGGGGCTCTAATTTCTAAAGTACCTAAGAGGAAGAAAATTCTCTTCATGTAATTCAGGGTTTAAAAAATATATCTACGTATATATCTGTGTGGGGTGTCTATCAACAGCTATTTAAAAATGATACCAAAAGAGGTTCCTAAAATACTTTTTTTTTTCTTAATTCAATGATTGATGAGATATTTACTTATTAAGCCGTAAAAATTGTGTCCTCCCTTCTAATTTCTAAAGTAAGAGGAAAATTCTAAAACAAAATTGGGTTGTAGAACGTAGAAAGAACTTTCAATGAAAACTACTTTGAATAAAATTTGATATTAATTTAGCTTTTGCGATATGTGACGTTTTCGTGAAACAGCAGCAGTAACTTTGTTTTTCATTAACATACTATGAAAAACAAATTTAGTTTTGCTGTTGAGTGCACATTAACTTATGAATGAGCGTTAAAAATATTATTATTACCGACTCACAGATGACCTTTTTTTTTAAATCACTATATTTTATTTGTTGTTTTTTTCTGAAACTCTAAAAACTCTGCTCTACATACATCTTTCATAAGTACCTAGTTTCTGCTTTCATCATAAGATTTCTCCTCAAAAAATTTGCCTGAAAAGTTGTCACTTTATGAAGCTATATGCTATAAGCAATATCTTGCTCTTTTACGAGCATATTAAAGTGTGGGAGCGTCAAGATTTCCACTTCATACTGTATGAAATATGTTGACTGCAACTAAAAAACATATTGCATCTCTCATGTCATGTTACACCTCATAAAGTTCAAGTGTTTATCTGTTTTTGCGTTATTACTTTTAATCACTATAACATAACAATAACATCACGCCTGTAATCCCCGAAGACTTAAGTAGAGGTCTACTTTATATTACACCCACATTTCACCAGTTATGTTAAAGTCCTTTGTGATGGGGGCGAGCCTATTGCCATCAACCGGGCACAATTCCAGGCACCGTAGGCACGGTGCCTGGAATTGTGCCCGGTTACTGAGAAATTCCTGGAAAAAACACAATAAAACTTTGCCCGAACCGAGCAAATGCAGAAGAGCCGAACGCAAAAGGGAATCGAGCCCAGGATCTCATGCTCAGTAACCGTGCCTACAACCACTTCACCAACGTGGCAGTTATCACTATAATAGTCAAACTACTTAGTTAAAACTACTGTAGCTACCATATACCTACTCACTATTGAAACCAGGTTTAAATCTATAGTGGTTTAAACTTTTATTTGTCGAATCCGGTCATTAGTACGGACTTGGGAATCGCAAGTACGCTAGTGGTGAGATCACGCGACCTACTAACAAGTCTATCTACACCACAGCGTGCTTCTTCAGAGCCGAGATGTTTTAAGCTCATGGCGAGAATGACATTCAATGTCTGATCACCCATCCGCAGACCAACCTAAGCAAGCACGGTTTAACCTAACGATCGATCCGAACGGTAGTTATTATTTACTCACGAGCTCGTAAGAACTATGAAGTATTCCGTTTCAAAAATACTTTATATTTTTATATTTTTTGTTATTAGAATCGATGTTATGGCCAACCCACACGTACCTGCAAATTTTATTTTAGGACTATTCATACAAACAATACGACGTTGACGATAACCAAAGGACGCACACAATGAACGGGAATTTAATTTATAAATACCGTTGGAAACAATAGAGCATCGCTCACGCTTGAATCAATCAGTTTCTAAATTGATTGATTGGTTGATAAAGTAATAGAATGTGTGCTTATGTCAATACAGTCTATTATCCGATGTACGGGTATAAAGTTTGATTTATGTGGGACCAACATAAATCAAACTACATTGTAGGTCTTACCTATAGCTTATGCTTGGATTGATTTGTTGCTATCAATGGTAGTAATCAAATATTCTACCAAACAACAAATTTACTTAACATACTAATGTTTAAGTCACTTTTTTGCTGGCCAAAATATGATTTCTAATCGGTTATAACCTAACTTCCTGACTTGTATTATAAATGCAAATGTAAGTTTGTTTGTTTGTTACTTTTTCACGCCTAAACCACAAAACCGATCATCCTGAAATTTTGCATATACGTTGTCAGATGCACAGAAACAGACATAGAGTTCCTTTCATCTCGAAAAAAAGTACTGTTTCTGAGGAAAACAGTAACGTTCTTATGATAATAGATGGCACCACGTATACATCGAATCATGATTGAATTATATTATTACAAGAAGAGTACAACCTGAATTGATTGTCAAATTCTAAATTGACAATCAATTCGGGCATTTCGGGCATTCGGGGCATTTCGTTTTTTTTGTTTATTATTTATTTATTTTTTACCTCGAACGAAGCCGCGGTCGAATACTAATAACCCTATTAAGGTTAGGTTAGGTAGGTTAGTTACCTGCCAAGGGTAGTAGAGTGAAGCTAAATATAACCTTTGCGACCTCCATACGGGCGAAGCTGCTCGTAAAAGCTAGTTCATATTAATTTAATTTATTTAATGAAAATTCTATTATTAAAGTTACCTAGAACTTGTTTTATGATTATGAACATGGTATGTGTAAACAAACATTTTGTAGTTTATGCTTCAGTCAATCACTAGCTGAAAACAATCAAGTGTTTGATTGATTAACGGTTATTAATAGTGTTATGCTTATCACACAAGATTCTTACTTTTTTCAATATTGTTATTTTTTTTTAATATTTTAAAATTGTTCATATGGCAGACCTCGTAAAGGACGGGACCAGCTGTATAAAATCAACGACCAGTACCCTACATTAGTCCTGGATTGAAAAAGCTGGAAGTCATGAGGAGAGGCTTTTGCCCAGCACTGGGATAACACAGGCAAGCTTTTTGGTATTTTTGACAAGCGTTCTGAATCTGTCTGCTTTGCCTACTATTCCATAAATTATGCATTACTAGCTTATGCCCCCGACTTCGCCCGCGTGGTGTTCGGTAATTGTCCCACTAGATCGTACTAACAGGATAAAACGTATCCTATCCCAGGTTACAATCCAGATTCCTAAATAAATACAAAGTATCTAATTTTGTCCAAATCCATTCAGTAGGTTTTGCCTGAAAGAGTTATAATATTTATAATAATAGTAACACTACCGACCCGTCCCCGCTTCGAAGGTAAAGTTAAGAAATTGACAAGGTTAAATATTTCTTTATTACGTACAAGTACACTACGTCAACAACATTCACAACATTTCGTCGTAACATTAACGTATTATTCGTTTCGTAGTTTACAAAAGCAAAGCAAAAGGCGACTTTAATTTATAGTTTTTCAAACTTTTTACATTATTTTGAAAGAGCGGCTGTTCCACAAATGATGGTACACGTATGTCCTGCGCGTGCCCTGTTGCCTTTTCTTTACATACAACTTATGGACGCTACGAAAGGCGTCAAACCTCTAGCATAGTTCTGGGTCAACACAAACAAGATTGCCATATACACGTTAGGAATATTTCAATTAAAATAATACGAGTTAAACAACTTCGATAGCGAAACTTAAGTGGCGGTGGCCAGGGCACATTGCTCGCAGAACGGATGGCCGATGGGGCCGAAAAGTTCTGGAGTTACGACCGCGACCCGGAAGACGTTGCGTTGGAAGGCCTTCCACTAGGTTGACCGATGACCTGGTGAAGGTTGCAGGGATCCGCTGGATGCGAGTCGCACGGGACCGGTCAATGTGGCGACACTTAGGGGAGGCCTATGTCCAGCAGTGGACGTTTTTCAGCTGAAATGATTACACAACTTCTGTATAAGAAACATGTTGTTAAAGTAAAAGTTACGCCAAATTATCATCCGGTAATTTTCCAAAGTCACAGAAAGACTAATATCGTAATAATTATCGTATCTGTTTCATTTACAATCAAATCAATCATAGAACTCAATCAAATGTTTATTATTTACTCGGATGAAACCGGATTCTTTTGTTATTGATCTTCGCGTCGTTAGGATGAGTTACTGTGCTAACTGGGATTTGGCCATCAAGCAATGTTTCTGATGTTTCGAGATAATTGTTTATTACTAGTATTATTCGAACGAAATCAGTTAGCCTCATTGCGGAAGACTATTTCGTTCTAATGATCAAAATTATAAAATAAGGATGATAACTGCGATCTGACCTGTATCGACAATGTTTCATTCATTGGTAGATCGATATTGTTTTATGCTCTTTATTTAACTACCTCATTGGTCTAGTGGCCGCAAGCGCGACTGCTGAGCATGACGTCCTGGGTTCGATTCCCAGGTCGGGCAAGATGTTATTGAGTTTTATCACCAGGAATTTCTCAGTAGCAGCCACGGAGTCTGGATTTATGCCCGGTTGATGGCATGGATGATTTTGTTTTCTCCCAAATTACTTGAAAGTATAAACAGTAAAAAAAAGTAACGGGCTGGTTTCCTCAACTACGAGTTAAATATTTTAAAACAAGAATAAAAGTGGATTATTTACTGCTTTTGTAATATTCAATAAATAAACAGAGCCTTTAATAGGCTTCGGAGGACGTTATATAATACAGACAAAATAATAAACCAAGAGCTACCTACAGTCGTACAATTAATTGTTTTAATTCCAAGATAGACATTGTTCATTCAAGCGAAAATACGAAGACTATTCACAGATAGCCGAGTGGCAAGTCTCTTAGAAACACGATAAGTAGGAATATTCACTTGAATGCCCGATAAAACGCACAAACCCGGGCCTTTATTACATAACCACCCAACAGATTGAGCACAGCAAAAAAGGCCCAGAGATTACATTAATTTAACGGAAAAAATACGTCGTTTCTTCAGGAAATTGCCTTCAAACTCACATAACATGATTAAATTACTTGAATTTTTTCATCAAAAAATTCAGGATTATGTAATTTACCTACTTCATTTTATAGGCTGAAGTAAAGGTTCGTTTACAATTCACGATCTACGGAGTTGAAGAAATTTAGCGTGACGATTAAATTTTACTATTGTGACTTCGAAAGTGGCCGAAAGTATTTTAATTAAATTAAATTCCACTTTGATAAATGAAATGTATGAAAGTACTGATTGGAATTTGGAGCAGACTGTGGTTTGGTTTATAAGGGCGCTTAGCCATTTTATGTATAGAAAACTGTTAAAACTGACTGCCTCGTTGGTTTACTGCTCGCAAGCATGACTCCTGAGCATTGGGTTTTTCCATCCGGAATTTCTTTGTAGCAGCCACGCCGGGTTGATGGCAATAGGCTCGCCCCCTATTACATGGGACTTAAACATAACTGGCGAAATGTGGGTGTAAGGTACACCTCCGCATAACCATTCGGGCATTACATGCGTGATGTTATGTTATGTAATACTGATCAACTCAAACTTCTGTGTTATAATTTTCTAATTGGATTGAGTTGTAAAGCAGTGAACGATTGAGTACCTAAGCAAGTTAAATATGTCACGCTTAGAGCGGTGTGCTACGCCGTAGCTCCGGCGTAGCTCAGGGCTACGAACGTGCCTACGCAGAACCTTTGAAAAAAAATAAAATACTCTATCTGTCGAACCAGAGGCTCTATGTAGCACGAGCGCCCGGTGTAACCGTAACGTAAGTACTGGAATTTTTTGTCGAAAATACAATGAGCCCATAGCATTTTAGTAAAATTATTTGCAACCAGCGCTATCAGTATCATTCATAGAAATGAATAAATTCGTAAAATTATGAACATCGAACTCGTCAGCGTGCGTTTGCCATTCGCTAGGTACGATAACGATGCATTACATGGTTAAATAACAATAATTTAAAAATTAACTTAGATAAAACAAAAGTTATGTTTTTTAGTCAACGTCTAGCATCACCAAACCTCAATATCAATTATCAAGGATCAGTTTTAAAAAAAGTAGACTTTACAAAATAGGCGTAACGATTGATAAAAGTCTTAATTGGAAAGAACACACAGAGCTATTGAATAAACGAACCAATTCCGCGGCTTACGCGCTTTACAAACTTGCACCGACAATAAACACCGATGCGCTTCTTACTGCCTACCATGGTATTGTCGGTTCCATATTAAGGTTTGGCGTTATATTCTGGAGAAACTCTGTAAATAAAGACATAATAAGTCCCAAAAAAGGTGCATTAGGGCTATGTTCGGTCTAAAAGTTACCGATAGCTGCAAACCATATTTTATTAAGCATAATATTTTAAGTTTGCCTTCCTTATTTGTATATGAAGTAGCTAATTTTGTCCAAACGAATCCAAAATTATTTTAAAAAATGTCAGAAGTTACCATCCGCAGTCGTCGTGACAATCATAAGCTAGAAATAGTTAGGCCGAGCACGGCACTGATGCATAAAAGTATTTTCTATTTGGCACCAATTATCTATAATAAAATCCCTAATCTTATTAAGCAGTTACCAACTAGACTATACAAAAAACAGCTTAAAAAATTTATTTTAGCGAAATGCTACTACAGCTTATCAGAATTTTTAAGCGAGTAAAAAACAATAGGTACATCGGCAATTAAGTTAGGTACGACATTTCTTATTTTAATATTTTTAGTTAATAACGTCTATTTTTTTAACCCTATTGTCTAAGCCTTTTTTTAAATTTTATATCTTTTATAATAATTAATATACCCTATTGTATAAGCCATTTCTCGTAAATTTAATATTTTAAGGTAAAACCTACTAGTTTTTTAGCGTAACATTTTTTTTTTGTACGCCGTTCCTATATGGCAAAACATGTAGAAACTTTATTTTTATTTATAAGACCTGTATAGTGCATACCATACCACTCATGTTTTTACAAAATCAATATATCTTTATTTATCTTTACCTTTATCTATCTTACGTATGAGGAACGAAACTAATCAGTCTGCGCAGGAGACTGTTTTTTTTTTTTTAATTAATGTATGTAAACCGGGTATTTTTAATTTAAAAATCGACGTATTTACGGCAAGAGTGCACCGTGCCCTAGTGCTAGGACCTCTTGTAGGCTTTGTGTCTTAGATTACGTTAATATCACTACAAATTTCATTTTAAAAGAGTAACCTTGGAGTTTCTTGTCGGTTCTTCTCCATAGGAATCCAACCCGAACCGTGCGCCTCTTCTCGACGTTTTTTAAGTACTCGTCTAGGCCCATGTTGAAATAAAATATTTTTATTTTGAAATCTAACTGGCCATCAGTGGCAAAGGTTCCATACAACTCGATTCCCACCGGCTTCCCTTTGAAAAATGGCACAGTCAGTATTTTATAGCAAATAATATAATCACATTAAATATATGTACTCCGGCTTACCTCTTATAAAAATTGACCCTTCGCTACTGCTGGCCATACAAGGCGCCTCTGTGAGTCCGGGTCGTAATTCTGACTCAGCAGTGTTTCATGAAATTAGAGGTTAAACCACGTCAATGCAACGTAACTTTCCGAGTTTACCAAAATTTGACCGCCATAACTGTTAGCTAATGCATTTTAGTTGGCGAACTGGCTTTTATGTACTCAAATATTAGAGCTGCGCTCGTACACTAGATGAAAGTTTCATAAAATTTTAATATAGGGTTTTGATATGAATTCCAGAGGCTACCGGTAAAACTGATGTTGTTTGACGTACCGGTATTTGAAGTTGATAATGCAAAACATATTATACTATATCGAACTAAACCTTATACATACATAACATAACATCACGCCGGTAATCCCCAAAGGGTTGGTTATGCAGGGGTGTACTTCATAGTACACTCACATTTTGCCAGTGATGTTTAAGTCCCATGTGATAGAGGGCGAGCCTATTGCCACCAACCGAGCACAAATTCAGCCTCCATGGCTCCTCATAAGAAATCCTAATGGCAAAACCCAATAACAATTTGTTCGACCCGGAAATCGAACCCAGGACCTAGACCAACAAAGCAGTATCATAATTTACAATAAAATGTAATAATGTCTGATGTGACTGTCTGTCACGTACTCCTAATTTTTAAGTAGATATTTTAGTATTGATTTTTATTTAAAATCATCACACATTAAACTTCTATTTTATGGCTTGACAGGCTGGCAAGTGACCGTAATTAATAAAGATTTAGTGAGCTTTCTTCCTTGAATTGTAAAAAATATTGCATCACTTAGAAACGCTTAATGGGAAAGGGACTAGAGAAATCTTAAGAAGAGATAAAAGATTTACTGATTTCTAAAGGATACTAACGCCACATCTGCTGGAGAGTCTTGGGTATCGCACGGCCCGGGACCCTTTAAAACAATTGAGACGGTTGCACAAAAAAAGAGGCGATTTAAAAAGTATGGGAACATGTCAAGCGTGGGGCTTTTGGAGGCTGGGCCGGAGAAAGCTGGGTGGATTCGAGGCAGTTGATTGAAAATCGCGGAAGAGTCCACACGTGGAGGCTAGTCGAGCTAAGTCAGAGAGTCGGTCTAAAACGGTTAAAGAGCTAGGACGTTCTAGGTTAGGTTGATGTAGTTAGCGTAATCTTGGTACCAAGATGGACATGTCCCAGAGGACTGTCGTAAGAGAGCGATTAGTATTTTATAAGTTAAATATAAGTAGTAGCTATATGCCTAGTTAAAGTGAGTGACGAGATCCTGAAAGAGACGCTGTAGCGGAGGTGAGACTGGTAATGTGTGCAGTACTATGTAAGTAGCTGGTGACTAGTCCTCCTCAATGAACAAAGAACATGTGGTAAGTGTTAACTATAATTAACTCCTAGCTTAAGTAGCAGTTTGGCGGAAACGCAGCGATGTTAATAATTATTTATTTCAGGGTATCAGGACACTAGCGCGAAAGACATTTGCGCGAAGGACACTTGCGCGAATCCACATGCGCGAAAAGACATATGCGCGCATGGACTTTTGGGCGATTAGACTTTTGCGCGAATGGACCTTTGGGCGCATAGACAGTTGCGCGCATAGACACTTGAGCGAATAGACTTATGCGCGAACGGACATTTACGCACAAAGACACATGCGCGAAAGGACTTATGCGCGAATGGTTAGGTTAGGTTAGCTGTAGAGTAAACATAACACTGAGGTTCTTCTAAATCGGAATCGATTAATAAATCTTTTTTGTACAAAGTAACAAGAATGTTCTATAAATCAATATACATTTGTCATAATAGACATTAAAACAACTGACTGACCTTAAAAATCGACATTAATGAAACCCAAAAGCTTGAACAGAGAGTAAAATTCCATATTTCCATATTTTTCAAAATCGATATTGTAAATCGATTAAACAATAATTATATCTGGCAACACTATTCGTGGTAAATACGAAAAAATAATTTGACATGTCACTCGGGCAGAGTTGCCACTTCTCTCGCTCTATCTCGTTGAAAATAAGAAATAATAATATGATGCTATGTTTACTCTACAGATTAACCGTAGCCAGTCGCGTGTAAATCTAGTCGCGGAAGTGTCCTTTTGCGCAAAAGTTCATTCGCGCAAGTGTCCATTCGCGCAAGTGTCTCTGCGCGCATCTGTCTATGCGCGTAAGTGTCTATGGGCGCAAAAGTCCATTCGCGCAAAAGTCTAATCGCCCAAAAGTCCATGCGCGCATATGTCTTTTCGCGCAAGTGGGTTCGCGGAAGTGTCCTTCGCGCATATGTCTTTCGCGCAAATGTCCCAGATCCTTATTTCAGCATGACGGCAGAGCCGCTTTATCATCACAATGTATATTATTATGTCCTGTGTTGTGTGTCCTAATAACTCCTAACCTTGGCACATATTCTCCATCTGCGTTTGGTTATAGGGACGGAGACCGCCTTTCGCAACACTATACACACATTTCATACAAACGACATGCACACTATACACCAACACACCCGACTATTGACGAATGTTGACTTTTATCTGACTAAACACAAAATGAAAGGCAGAACCGTAATATTCGCATTCGGACAAAATATATTGTTCAACACCGTAATATTCACGGGTTGATTAAGACAAATTATATTGCTCAGTGATTTGATGCCGACTTGTACTTGTGGTACAAATCAACCAAACGTTGCTGATGAATACTGCTTCCTGTAAAGGTCTAGCTCAGAAACATTGCGTGGGGATTGTTGGCGCACATTTCAGGGAGCGGGGGTAGGCATCACGAAATATCTCAAACCACATCGATAACTCCGTTCTAAGGAACGCTAGGGACAGAAAGTCAAACCCCGGCTGTTTATCTCGTTAAACCCAAAACCGGCCACTGGTTGGCAAATTACTGAATTGACATTACTAACGAGATACGCAACCACGACATGGGGAAGAGTAAAGAAATGTGAAGTGACGATATATCACCACTTCGGCGTCCACCAATAACAAACGCAATATGTTCTGCTACAGACTGAATCTACGGTGCGCTTGCGCAAGTTGTGTGTTATCTTAGACAAGGGGTAGATTGCCGTAAAGGGTGTTACTAACATGAATACGCGTGTAGGGAGAACTACTAAAACGTGTCTTCCTCAATGGCAGTAGGACTTCTCAGTACTCTGTCTTAGGATTGAAAAAGACAAGTGAATGATGCTTAGGAAACGTGTTCGGTTAGAATTCGTAGCAGGATCCTTAGTGGGCCTATGCGCTTAGGTCTAACCGTCACGTACTGAGGCAGTTATTGTAACCGGTTACATGCCATAGAGTTGGGTTCGTAATACGTTTGAACCATTAAATTAACGTAACTGTAAATAGTGAATCTCTTAAGCGCAAGCGTAACGTTTCCTTTCACCAACCTTTCATCATATATATATATCTTTGCGCCCTCTTGCCTTATTAGCTTCATACTTTATTACTGATTTAGTTTTATAGGATTTGATATTATTCATGTATATGTCTTAACTGTGACCTCCCAATATTAAACTACACCTTGTACCCCTCCCTGTCCCTTAGCTTCTAAAGTCGGGACAGGGCTGGAGTTCAATTTAGTAGTCGGTGGAAAGATGACCAGTTTGGTGTCGAGTCTTACAAGGCCGTGCGGACGGAGGGGCGCGGCCTCTCCTCCTTCGGGGGGAGCCGACATTAATACTAATATGTGCATGATTTAGGAAAAACGAAAATTTTATCAGCCTAGGGTAATTTACGAACAGTCACACTGAGAAGAAAAGGCTTACACAAACTACCTATAAGAATATTACAAAATTATTCCCTCAACCATACCATTCCAACATGGTTAGATTCCTACAGTACAAATGATTAAATATCAAAATCGGATTTCCAATACCAGAAATAGAATATAACCTTGAAATAAATTCAGAAGTTAGACTCTCATTCGACATGCATATTCGTGATCGTTCAACCGCAAAACGTGTTGGTTTATAATACCCTGAGCCGTATTCTACTGCATTCGCTGTGTAATCCAGTGCTCTGATTGGTCGAGACCGGCTGAATTTTAAGCACTGTCGAAAACTAGACAAAATATAAACCACCACATTTTATAAAACATAGCTCTCTGATGTTACGCGTAGGTAAAACCCAGTAGGTATTTTGAATTTGAACTATTATGATTACATAACAGCACGCAATCCCCGAAGGGTTAGGCAGAGGTGTATTTAATAGTAGGTACACTCACATTTCGCCAGTTATGTTCCAAACCTATATAGGGGGAGCCTATTGCCATCAACCGGGCACAAATTAAAATTTAGTGGCTGTTAATGAGAAATTGTTTATGGAAAAACTCATTAACAGTTTGGCCCGACCTGGAAATCGAACTCAGTAAATACCTGATACGCTTGCGACCACTATTAGACTAACGAGGCTTTTGAAAATAAAAACACGCTCATTATTACCAACCAAGGTTTGGTTGGTGTAATAAAATGTTTTATATGACGGAATCATCATCATCATCATAATTTCAGCCGAAAGACGTCCACTGCTGGACATAGGCCTCCCCAAGTGTCGCCACATTGACCGGTCCCGTGCGACTCGCATCCAGCGGATCCCTACAACCTTCACCAGGTCATCGGTCCACCTAGTGGGAGGCCTTCCAACGCAACGTCTTCGGGTTCGCGGTCGCCACTCCAGAACTTTCCGGCCCCATCGGCCATCCGTTCTACGAGCAAAGTGCCCTGCCCACTGTCAATTAAGTTTGGCTATTCTTCGGGCTATGTCGGTAACCTTGGTTCTTCTTTCCTTTACGACGAAATAGTGTGTGCCAATTATAACCTGTGATTTTTGTTTTTTTTAACATGTACCTAAATGAAATAGATGAAATTCTTAACTGAAGATGTACTTTTTTAAAACAGGGGTGCTCCCATATTTAAACATCATTTTTTTTTTCAAATCTGTTTTTTCACTTTCCTGTTGTGTAAGTTAATAATAAATGAATTTGAATTTGAAGTTTCCACTTCTGTATTCATTTCTTTTATTTAAAATAAAAATACTCAAATTGACTTTCAATTTATAAACCACGGAGCACCATGTTCATGTTCTTATAAATTAAGTAGGCAATTACTAAAACATCTGTTTCTGTTTCAGATGTATCTTTAAAAAGGTTGGTTACGAGGAAATTTTAATTTAAATTAGGGCCATTACAGCTGAGCTGGCTGTTAAATAAATGAGGATCCGTGTCACAAGTGTTTAAGCCATTACAGATCCTGTTTTTTTCTTCTTTTTAATCTTTTTAACCATAAAAATTGCTAGTTTCGTTTTCTATAGCGATATTTATGTATATTAAATACTTACTGAAAAAGGAGCATTTTTTATTTCTGACTGTTTAAAATAACATGAATCGTTTTTTTTTGTAAGAGTAGCCGATAGACCCCTAATAAGCCTTTGTTGATAATCTGAAATATCAACAACTCGCAATAAAAAAAAACACCGTGAGAAAACCTAGAACTAATAAATAATAGGTAAATAAGCGAGAAATGAGCGAGCGTGTTGATCAATGCTTCGTGTTGGTCCATGTCCTTTCTGTCCCTGTGATAGTTATATCTAAAAAGGTCATATATTCCAATATTAGACGAGTAAACAAAAACACAAAAGAAACGGTATATTTTTAGACAAACCTATAACCAAAGAATCGACATAAACAAATATGTGTTGTAATACGACAGATGGCTATTGTCACGTGTCGAATATTCTCGAATATTCTTATGTTTTTAAGAAAATAAAGAACTAGATGAATATCTCGTTTAGTCGACATTTGACAGATTCTATATTTGACAGATTCTACATTTGACAGATTCTATATTTGACAGATTCTATATTTGACAGATTCTATATTTGACAGATTCTACATTTGACAGATTATATATTTGACAGATTCTACATTTGACAGATACTATATTTGACAGATTCTACATTTGACAAATTCTATATTTGACAGATTTTGAAAAAGTGAGACACCTGGTAAGGGACACCTTGTGGAATCAAAAATAATACTGTTATATAGTAATCACTATATTATTTATTGATAATTGTAAGTATGGTTAATTTTCAGGTTGTTTAAGATAGAAACAAGATAGAACATCGTCTTCCTGCCCTTGCCCATGTAACTTGAGGTCGCAGCAACATATTTTTATCTTCCATTCTCCTCCCAGCCGTTATACTGTCGTTTCACTCCCTTTAATTTCCTATCAGCACCAGCATCAGCCAAGGAGTGGAATTCCCTCCCTGTGTCGGTGTTCCCGAGTTCATATGACACCAATATATTTAATTCGCGAGCTAATAGGCTTCTTTTGGGTTATCTTGTTCCTTCGTTGACCTCATCTCTGTCCTCAGGCCAAGATTGAGGTCAATAGTAGGCTCATTTAATATTAAAAATAAAAAATTTCTCACACAATCCGTCACATTTTTATTTATACCGTACATTACATTACAAATTTTCTGTAAAAGGTGCCACAAAAAACAAAACTGATCATTATTATTAACTAACTTATGCCCGCAGCTTCGCCCACGCCGTGTTCGATTATTATCCCACGGGATCGTACTACAGGGATAAAAAGTATCCTAAGTGTTAATCCAGGTTATAAAGTATCTGTGTGCTAAATTTCACTCAAATGCGTTAAACCATGTTTGCGTGAAAGAGGAATAACATCTATACATCCACACAAACTTTCGCATTTATAATAGTAAGAAAGTAAGATACCTACATCAACATCGACATTCATAATCGATATTCCTAACTAATCGAACGCTCATTATGTATATAACCCCATTTCATCACGTAGATATTGTAAAATGTACTGTAAACAAAATCAAAACGTATTCCGTCGAGATACGGCACGTTTTGGACATCACAAACTTAGAAAACGCTGTGTTTCAACTTATCAGGTTTACATTGTTTACCGTCACTTGTTCAAAATGTAAACTTCATTTTAGCTCTCTCACAAAACCATCATCATCTGGTTAGGCTTTTCCCAACTATATTGGGGTCGGCTTCCAGTCTAACAGGATGTAGCTGAATACCAGTATTTTACATGGAGCGACTGCCTATCTGACCTCCACAACCCAGTTCATACTGGGTAATACGATTCCCCTTGGTAAGACTGGTTGTCAGACTTTCGGGCCACTGACTACCTGTAACGACTGTCAAAGATATAGAACTGAAAGCCGGGAAAAACGGCTTAACGTGCTTTCCGAGGCAAGGAGGAAACTCGGTATGTAATGGGCGGTCACCCATCCACGAACCAAGCTAAACAAGCTCGGCTTAGCCTTAAGATCGACCCGAGCGGCTGTTATTATTTAGCCACGAGCTCTTTCACAAAACCATGACCCAATAAATCTATTTTCAATACCTATCAAGAGTGTCAAACTACATCGTCATTGGAAACCTTTCCGCTGTCAGTTGAAAGCAAAAACAGAGGAATATAATGTCATGGGCACAAGTGTCTCCATTAACGTAAACCGTAGCCAATTTACCCTGACCCTTTTTAGTGGCGCTGATTGTCAAGAAAGCTGTCAGTGAAACGTCAAAGTACGTACACATTTAAAGTTAGTTCCTTCGATTGCCGTGTGTCAGAATATGTTGGTGGATTGGAAGTTTACACAATTTGACGTGGAACATTGTAAACAAGGTTGGGTACATCGATTCACGTTATTGACACAGCCGTATCGTAGCCGTGGCGATGAATGCGATGGCATTTATTTTTTCTGTGACGTCATTTATCATAGCCGATGGATAGCTCAATATTGGTAGCGCTGATTGTGTTTTGTTTTTGTCGATGTAATCGTACTGTGCTTTTTGTTATGTTTCATTATGTGCGTGGGTGTTATTTGTTTTCTGATAGTAATTGGAAGATATCGTCATAAAAATAATTATTCCAGGTTTTACAGTACCCTTTATATTTAAAAAAGAAACGCTTAAAAAAAAAAAATTACAGTGCGTCAAAAAAATTCCTTTGCATCGCTATCACCAGTAAAACTAACTAGAAGGCTCGCCATTGCCACGTTGGATGACAATGCTGATACATAGAGAGGACATAGATAGGCAATAAATAGCCTGAAAATACAATAATAAAGAATAATTTCTATTCAAATAATACATGATTAAATAAAAATATGTCACTGGACCTCGCATTACGATAAACTCCGTAGAATTCGATAGGTTCGAAAAAAAGTATAAATCTAAAAAAAATATATAATGTTATTTTTCTGTCGTATCTACTGTGTGTCCGTAAATATTAAAATAAATAAATAATGTTAGAGCATTAAAGCTAACGCTGTGGCGAGGTAGTGCCTAACCCATTCGTTCTACCTGCTGAAAATCTCCCACCTGGACATGAGTTGCCATGGCTGACCTGGAAGTCTTTAAATAGACTCCGGACCCAGGTTGGTCGCAGCAAGAAAAATCTGCTCAGGTGGAGATTCATTAATGACTCTGCCCTGGAGTGTAAATGTGGTGCTGGTCTACAAATGAGGGGGCACTTAATATCGTGTTCTGCGTGTCCAGCGTGTCCTGTTATTTGTGCACTACACGAACTGATGGATCCTACCGAAAGCGCCAAACTAGTAGCTCAGTTCTGGGCTGACACAATTTAGATTGCCATCGACACGCTAAGAAGTAGAATAAATAATTGCAGTACCTATGCTGTTCTTAGTTTACAATAAAATAGCTGCTGCTCCTCTCGGGCTCATATGCCTTATTCGAAAAAAATCTAGACTCAGGCAAATTCAACACTGAAAATTCTAAAGATGAATTGCCATTTATTCCCAGAACTCGCTTTTCCACGTGCCGCGAGGAAAACCGAATACCCCTTTTAGATCGAATAAATAGAAAACTAAGTTTGTATTGCACCAAATGAATACAGCCCTTTCATTTCCCAGTTCTAGGAAAAACCCGCACAACTCCTGAGTAAGACGTGGTTGCTATGTGCAGAGATACTCGTAGATATTGAATTTTTTTTTTTTTTCCTTTGGTAAAATTTTGGTGTTAGCTTTTGCCCGCGGATTCGCCCGTGTTGTGTTCGGTTATTCAAATTCAAATATTATTATTTGTAAACAAAAGTACAGATGGCAATAGAACGCTATGTCTTGCCGTCAACGGCGTACAATTATTTTAATTAATTTTAATTAGCATATAATTTAAAAAACAAACGATAAATATTCATCATCATTCTCTTGCCCTTATCCCAATTCATTCGGGGTCGGCGCAGCATGTCTTCTTCTTCCATACTTCTCTATTACTCGTCATCTCGCCAGACACCTCCTTTCTTGCCATATCATTCTTTACACAGTCCATCCATCGTTTCTTTGGTCTTCCTCTAGTCATATACCCATCCACATACATACTCAGAACTTTCCTCACAACATTTTCCTCATTCCTCCGCATCACATGCCCATACCACGACAACCGATTACCACACAACTTTTCAGTCACCGGCGCCACTTTCAAACTTCCTCTTATATACTCATTTCTTATTTTATCCATTCGCGTAACACCACACATCCCCCTTAGCATTCTCATCTCCGCCACATGCAAATGCCTTTCATTCATCCCTTTTGTGGCCCAACATTCTGATCCATACACAAACGATAAATATTAAAGGTAAAAAAAAAAACAAAATTAGTAAACAAAACTCAATTATAACAATTAAAAAAAATGCATAGGTACATAATCAAGGATCACGGGATCATTCTTTCGGGATAAAAAGTATCCCACGTGTACATAACCGTAGTAATTGGATTAGCAGTTTGAGATATAAGCATAATATTTGCCTATGAGTGACTACTTGAATACTTTTTAGTGGTGAAGACCTTCTGGTTGGTAGTTAGTCATAAGTCATATATTTTACGTAAACATTGTTATAGTTTTTACCCGATTACCGATAAGCCAAAAGGAAGGGTTAAGATTTTATCAATGTGGCGGGACGTGAGAGGGAAAGAACCTCACGTCCCAGTCACCGTGGGAGACGCCCTGGGCGTCGCGGGTCACGTGGTGGCTCCCGGCCACCGTAGGCGCGGGCCTGTGGACGGCGAGTTATGGGCCAGCTCGCCGTCCGGCCGTCTTATGATGACAGGCCGTGTCGACGGCGCGTTCGTGTTCTACGTGCGCCTCAAAGAGATGTCAGCAAATAAGTAGGGGTCCGCAAGGGCCGATGCCTGCCAGGGCTGCGGGACTGTTCGAAAGAGATACCGTGGCCCTGGAACACAAAGGGCAAAGAAGGAACATGGATGGGTTTTAGTCAGTACAAGTCTGACACTCCCTTCCGCTCCGCCCAGAGTGGGGGGGTCATTTGATGATTTCCCATCAGAAAAAAAAAAAGATTTTGTCAGTCTATGTATGTTTGTTTATAACATTTTTATGTTCCACCGTCTTAACTATCGGCACACTGCAAAAGTATCCATAAAGCAAATCAAGTTATTTCCCGGAGCAATTTGTAAGATTGTTCCGCTGGTATTTTTTTTAATCTATCCTATTTAGTTCACTCGCAGAAATGTGCCTTTTAAATATCGTAAAGTTAAAGTTTACGATGCTCTCGTGCCTAGCCTTAATTTAGCCTAGTTTAAGTTAGTACCTAAAAGATTTCTTTCTTTTTTTAGAATTTCAAAAAGCCTCTAAGCGGGGTATTCCTCAAAGCACGACTATTTTTAAGTGCAACCAACTAAGCGCAACTAAATTATTCCTCAAAGCGCAACCATGATGAAAACTAGAGAGGGGTATGATGGATTCATTATCATCATTATTTATTTATTTGATTTTGTGAGCGCAAGTAATAGTTGCGGTTTGAGGAATACCCCCTCTAAACACTCAGACAAATACAACTACAATTTAATAAGCAAACATAATTTCACTTTGAAATATTCCAACATTTCCGCCAATATTACGTCTTAGATTTTGAAATAATTTTGAACGCACAATGTTTACCCACATATTTTGAAACCGCCATACTACCGTAACCAACTCCCCGTCAAACTATATAACGGCTAAATAATTACCAGCTCAAGAGCCGCGTATTTATTAATTAGTGGGATTGAACCGGTTTAAATACAGAGTACATTCGTTAGCTATCTATTATTTAAAGTTTGACGTCATTTTGCACGAATTTGCGTTTTATATTCATGTTTTAGGTCAGGTTTTAATATTTCACATAATTTCTGTAATGCTGCAACTTTTGGGCCAGGCTGCAGGTAAAACTTAGTCTGATGAGTGTATTGCTATGAAACAAAATGTGGCTAGAGCCAAGTCAAAAATTATATAAAAGTAAACGTAAGAAAATATAAAACAAATGAAATTGGTCCGGAACGAGGTCAAAAGGCCCTATATCAGCATGGTGCTGCAACATTAAAAAAAAAGTCACAGCGCCAGTCAAAGCTTGACTGTGTTTTTGAAACATAGGTAGAAGTTCTGAAGCAAAGGTTTTAAAAGGAGGCTTTAACGAAAAATGTTCCTTTGAGGGAGCAAAGTACACCGAACTTGTACAATCTGAGGACATAAGAAAGGAGGTTCTGAAATTCTCAGTGCGTCGCTGTTACATAGCACGAAATGCGAAGAAAAAAAATATTTTCTGTGAATGAGCACGAAAATGCAGGCATCAAGGTATTGTGTGTTGACAATCATGTGTCTTTCACCAAAGTTAGGTTGGCAGAGACTGATAGTTTTCGTAGAACGTCAAAATCACATCACGTAAAATGCAAATCTAAAATATTCTGTACAAAAATGATGTAGAAAGATTTTTGCGGTATAGCTCATCATCTGCCTAGCCTTTTCCCAACTATGTTGGGGTCGGCTTTCAGTATTACTGGATACAGCTGAATATCTGTATTTTACATGCAGTTACTGCCTATCTGACCTCCACAACCCAGTTAGTACTGGGTAATACGATACCCCTTGAAAAGACTAGTTGTCAGACTTTCGGGTGACTGACTACCTGTAACGACCTGTCAGAGGTCTACAAATGACAGCCGTGGAAAATCGGTGTGTAATAGGTGGTCACCCATCCTCAGACCAACCTAAGCAAGCGGGGCTTAACCTGAAGATTTATCCGAGCGGCTGTTATTATTTAGCTACGCTCCTCATCGTTCCTCCTCCCTCCTCGACCCTTTTGCGGTACGGCTATTCTGCCCAAAGTCTTTGAAGGTCATCAGTCAAAAGAAACAATACACGTGACGTCATAAGAAAGTCTGAAGTTATTCCTGTATAATTATGTTCATGTATTTGTGTGTTTTCTCTTGTACATAATATGTTTCTATTTTGGTCCTTTTCTGTCAGTCTAATTTATTCATCTTCGCAAGAACTCGTGGCACAGGATTATGGTTTTTTATTGTACGCTTTGAAGGGAGATTTGTCGGGTTTCTGAATAAAGTAAACGTCTATTTGTGTTTGCTTTTAAGTTTGTATGTATGAGTAAATGTGTCTTCTATTTTAATGTGGGCTTCTTGACCGCAGACACACTGTCTGCGGTAATTATTTCTGAGGCAAATGTCAAAAGGAGGATATTTTTTAACATTATTTATTTATAACTTTTGTTTGACTAATTTGTTAAAGTTTGTATGATGTTTATTTATGTTTAAATAGATGAACTCAAAAGGCTACCCAACTTAAACGGGACTAGACAGGACATATCTGTCGCATACTGAATGAGCTGTAGGTCCGTAAATCTCAGGACTGGTGCCCTGAAACAGGGACACAGGGTCGCCGCAGACCATGGCTTCCTTGAGAATTGGAAAAAAGTAGCACAGAGTCGTGACCGTTGGAAGGAATGGAGGGAAGCCTTTGCTCAGCAGCGGGATGATAGATGATGGACAATTAACTTTATCATAATCTTTAAATTACTATTGAAGAAACGTGTCACATTGTGTCGGTAATCAAAACAAGGCTAACAAAGATAACTGTGGCTTTGTATTAAAATAATTTGTTCCAGAACTTACTTTCGGGAGGCAGCCGCTGATATCGCTTTTGTGATATCTGGAAATAAGGAAACTTTGTTAAATATTATGTATATGTAGGTACAATAAGTGGTTTAAGTTAACTTGAGGTTATTGCTATAAATAACAGCTCTTAGGCCCCGTTTCATATTTCTACAACGGTTTTCAATGGAATTGACTCACAGCATTACCATTTTAAGCGTTTTTCAGTTCAAGGTGGCGCTGCTTGTCAAGAAAAAATGCATCGATATGTCAAACTTGGTACATTTATTTTAGTTCTGTGTTTTCTCGCCTGCACAGATAAGTTGGCTGAAGTGTAAGCTTTTTGAATATATCAATCCATCACACTTTTGACTTTCCATTATCGTTATGCTGATAGATTGTCACTTTGTCTAGCCCCCTTATCGCAATTCATGAAAATAAACACTCGTGTAGCGATAGGGCCTCATTTCTACGAATCGAAACTCTTTGGTCAATTTTATTTATTTATCGGAGAAAAGTTTGTTCGGCCTCAGTCTGTAAATGGATTCCAATATCCTAGGCTAAAAACTTAGGGAAATGTTCCGGTATTCCGCCATTGACGAACTTAGTTTGTTTGTTAACTCATTTGGGAACGCGGCACAGGTTTCTAAACAAAGTTTCGGAGGTAATTTGTTGTGAACTTATAAAATTTTCATACAGTTCTTCTTACGTCGTTACAATTTGGTGCCGTATATTTAATACTATATAAAATATTGTTTTAGTTTCGTCCTTTTTTATTTTGGTGTACAATTCTTTAATGCTCTGTGCTATTTAGTAAGACAATGTAACACATTACCAACATTCTGATTACAAATACAACCAACCCATTGTTCTTTACTTTACCAAAAGTAAAACGAGAAATAGCAAAGATTGGCACAATAGAAATGAGTCCATTTTTATCACAGCTGTGGTTTATACAGGCTGACCGTAAGTAATAGAAACTTATATTATACTCGCTTATAATTGTCCTGCTGAAAGGCGAGGGGTTTCTAAATTTACAGAACAGGAACCAGCATTAATCAACAGGCTTTGAATACATATAAAGTAAAGTAATACAGAGATTTTGTCTGAATTTTTAGTTTGCCAACCGACCTCTACGAATGTTCAAAAAGTTACTGGCAGCATAAGAAGAAGAAGGCTGATACTTATTCATATTTAGATTTAAAATTGGAAGAAAAAGCAAACAATCATCTGGGATAGCTGACAACTCGTCGTTTTATACAAGGGCACGCGTGGTTAAATACGGAACACAATATTGAAACATTATACAATTTCACAAATTAATGTTCACAAACAGAAATGACATTAGAGGACCTCAAAACAGCCCTGTGTTGCTGTAAAAGTTTATGTTTTACTTCTCGGAATAGTTGTCCTATATTTAAATAGGATACGTATTCCATTCATACGACAATTCCGATCAGAAAAAAACGGGCCAAGTGCGATTTGGACTCGCGCACAGAGGGTTCCGTATAAACTTGTAGGTATTTTGTAATTAGCTAACCCACCTTTGCATAAATGATAAAATTTTATAATTATTTTATATTTTTATGTACTTTGCTCAAATAAATAAAATACAAAAAAAAAAAAAAATTCTATCGATTCGTTTTCTAAAAAATCTCAACCATTTATGCAAAGGTGGGTCAGCTGACTGCTATCACTCACTGTACACATATAGTAACGGTTTTCAGTTTTTTTTTCCTTTACATTTGCTGTAAGACATTGCGTCTTCCAAATTTCAAGATTCTAGGTCAACGAGAAGTACCCGGGTTTTGATTCCGCTAAATCGCAAAAAATGCGATATGGTCATATCTTTTGATCGTGTTCAGTTACAAGTTTGATTTTTTCATTGCTCTAAGAGGCAGCAGGCTTGTATTTGATATTAATTTTAGCTCGATACTTGATACTTTACTCGCTACTGAGAAGAAGGGTCTTGACAGACGGACAAGTCGACGGACATACTGACAACAAAGTGAGCCTATAAGGGTTCCATTTTTGCCGACTGCAGTACGGAACCCTAAAAACTATTACAACTACTAAAATACCTTTTAAAATATCCACATATTTTCTTTACAGAGAAAACGATATTTTATAAGGAAATTCGAACTTCGCCAGTTTAAAACTCTCCCAGGTTGTATCGCATCGTGTTCAACATTCCGTTTTGCGTTTGCAGAACTAATGCTTCCTGCACAGGATTTATGGTAACACTTTTGCATCGCAACAACTTATTGGAATTTGCTTTCTGAATTTATTTATATTTTCACTCGGTTCTGAACCCGACTGGAATTTAAAATAGTTAAGAAGTATTGATGGGTGAAATCGAGAAAATTCCTTTAAAGATTTCATTTTGTGAAACGGTGTTCGTTGTTCTGAATTTATAATGCTTATTTTTCATGCATGACTTTTCAAATGCTCATAGCTTTATAAATTGTAGCAAAGAGATTGATTTAAATGTCTTTTGAAGCTTAATCATAATTCTGTATTGTCTTTTGAAGCTTAATCATAATTGTGTATGAGTTGCATACTAAGTATCAAAAAAGCGATGTACATTATCTGTGAATCTAAAAATTTCATAATCCCAAAAATGTCTCCTTTTTTAAGGAAATTTCTCGCCGACTGGTAAACACTTTTCTTTGGCCAAAGAATTAGCATTGCCATTCAACGTGGCAATGCTGCCAGTCTTCTGGGCACGTTTCCGGATGACAGCAATATGTAGGAGTACTAAGACTAAGCGCCCTGTTGCTCTACCGGGTGTAAACAGACCCTTCACATATCCATCAACTGTACATCAAACTAAGTAAACAGACCCTTCACATATCCGTCATTCTGTACATCAAACTAAGTAACTTTACGCAAAAATTATTGCTGGGAATCGACTTTTTTTTTGGGTGAAATATCACGTTTTACGGTAGGACTCGATGGAAAGCGATCATAGCATTGTGCTGATGAATGGATTGAATAGTACGAGGGTCGTGGAGGTGTGTTAAGTAAAAATCTTACATTAAAAACATGTATTTAAAAAAAAAACTTGTAAAAGAGTTGGAACTTTGACGCCCAATATCTCCGTAACTAAAAGGCTCCAGGTATGGTCTAGAACAAATAAAAATTATCGCAGTGACGGGGAGAACAAGTGCCTTTCGTTTATGTTAAGGGTCTATTTACACCCTATAGATAATTAGTTTTTTTGTTTCAAAAAAATTTCCTTTTTTTGTAAATATTTAGTTTTAATTATTCTATAAGTAGCTTTAATTCAATTATTTACTAAAAGCTAAATAAATTTAAAAAAAAATAAGATGCAATCATTGAAATAAAATTATTGTTGTGATTTTCGGAGACAAATATTGTGTCTGCGAAAATCACTGAATTTTGTTAGGTGTACATACAAGAGCTTGTAAATGATAGCATTACGGCAGACAGAGAACAATGACAGAAGAAAACGTGATGCGCTGACCGTAAGTAAAATTGGACAAGGTCAGGAAGACGCTGATCGCCTGTAAAGTACCATCGATGTTTAGAATCTTAAAAGTTCAGCTTGCACCTTAAAACATAACATATCATAACAATCCCGCCTGTAATCACCGAAGAGTTAGACAGAGGTGTACCTAATAATACACCCATATTTAAGCCCCATGGAATAGGGGGCGAGCCTATTATCACCGGCCACAAATCCAGGCTCTGTGGCTGCTACTGAGAAATTCCTGATGGAAAAATCCAATTACACTTTGCCCTACCCGGGAATCGAATCCATTACCTCATGCTCAGAAGTTGAGCTTGCGACTACTCGACCAACAAGGCAGTAAAAAAAAAATTTGCTTGTTTTAGCTTACCGTATTATTGACCCATAGACACTCCACTTTAGATGTCCTACTTATCAACTTCTAAAAAACTATACTAAATAATACCATCGGATATTAGTCTCGCCAGTCACACAAAAGGAACCCAAATCATGTTAAACGAACAAAGAATAAAGACGTTCCCTAGATCTCTCTTCATTCAAGATTGAGAAAATCTATTTCAGAATTGCGACTGATATCTGAACGTAAATAAGAATATTGTGTTATTGACAAGGAGAATGTCTCTGCTTGATCCCTTGGGTGGTAACTGTCATGTTAGACAACCTTTTTCTAGAGTGTTACTTTAGTGGTTTGGGATTAAAGAATAGTCAAGAGCATAACAAAATATCATCATCATCATTTCAGCCGAAAGACGTCCACTGCTGGACATAGGCCTCCCCCAAGTGTCGCCACATTGACCGGTCCCGTGCGACTCGCATCCAGCGGATCTCAGCAACCTTCACCAGGTCATCGGTCCACCTTGTAGGAGGACAGATAATATAAATAACCAAAACATAACCAGCCTTTAATGTTCCAACATCTGATGCACAGGCATTCTATTTACCACCATGCGGGCTTAGTATGGACTGGTCCCACACGTCTTCGAATTCTAGGTTATAAAATGATACGATGTTTTCCGTCACTGTTTTGTGAGCAGTGGTGATAGAATAAATAATACAAAATAACGCAGTTGCCTGACGAAGCACCAATCCTACTTCAATATTACATAGAAGAAACATTTATACGGAACCACACGAGGAAACTAGGAGCAATAACAAAAACTCTGTAGGAAAGTGGATAATATATCAGAAAGAGGTTCGACTGCTCGATTGATTTGCTAGATAAATCAGGCCATCTTTACGATAGATTGGTCTAGACTTGACTCTAGAATCTAGATAGACATAGTTTTTCATCCTAAAGTTAGCTGCGTGAAAAAACATGAGAAAAAGATTATAATTACCTATAATGTTCGAAAAAAAAAGTGATTGATAGTGACAGTAATTATGTTTTTGTATTTATAATTGGCACAAAATGTATGAGTATGGTCAGCAATATAAGATTTTTTTTGTAAATAAAAATATATTATTTGTAACGAAAGAAATCTGTCTGTCTATTACCTTTTCACGTCTAAATATATTTGAAGAAACTTGGTACACAGGGAGACAATGGCTTTAGTTAGGATATTAGGATATCTTTTATCCCGGCAGTATCTTGTGGGAATGAATAAGGAAAATGTTGTGTATGAATGTAGATGGCGATGAGAGTAGAGTAAGAACAAAGAAACGATGGATGGACTGTGTGAAGGATGATATGGCTGGAAAGGTGACCGCAGAGATGACGAATAATACAAAAGTATGGAAGAAGACGACATGCTGCGCCGGCCCTAAATAAATTGGGATACAGGCAAGAGAATAATGATGAATATTTTGTGGGATGATTTCTGACCGACCCGCACTGGGCCCGCGTAGTGGATTATAGCCCATTCCCTCTCATAGAGAGAAGGCCGTGTGTCCAAGCAATGGGGACATTATAGGCTGATTATGCTTGATTTCTGATCACCACAAAGTCAAAAGAAATGATTGAAGAAATGATAAGAAATGGTTTTTAAAAAGCAGGTCATCTTAACAAGCTAGACTAAACAAGAATTGCAAAACTTCTGAAACATTCATCGCCCGTGCTGTCCGTACATGTTCTAGGTAATGCAAATAAATACGTGTTTCAACTACTATCCATAGTTCTTATAAACATTACCAGTTTAACAGCACAGTTGATCTGTTAATGTTTGATTTATTACAGTAAATTTATTGTTTCTTCTCATATTTATAATTTTACCTACAGACAAGATGAATTCCTAAGTTTTGATGAAAACCATCCGTTGTAGTTTAGCTTTCAAGTTCTTTTGTTGTTTTCAATGAGGAAAGTTTATTTAAATCTATTTTGTGAATGGAAAACTTGAGTCTCTTTGAATACAGAAATAGTTTTGCAGACATAGCAACTGTTTATATAGGGTGACTGGTAATTAGTGACCGATACTTATACACGTGATTGTACTCATGATAACAAACAACTTTTAAAAAGAAACTTTTTTTTATACCCTTTCATTTTTATTATACTAACACAACAGCCGTATGAAATTCGCGCGCACGCGCCTTTGACCTATCAGTTGTTGGCCGCGTGACGCCGTTCTGTCTCATTACTATCGTACCGTGCAACGGTGGGTAGGCAGAGCACCCGCACAGCTCGCAAGCCCGTTTCGTTAGCGAACATAAAAATTTCATGATAAAATTACAGTTTGTTTGATAATCGATTCAGATCATTATCGAACATCTGAAACGCGATAACGATGTAAAGTTGTCAGCCCAAATGAAACTATTTCAATTAAAAGTTTTAGTGAGTATTTACTAGTTTTTACATAAAAGTAATTTCAATTAAAAGTCTGTGACAGATCTTAATTTGTGATTCGAAAGTGTGCATTTTTAACTGCGCTGATTATGTCGATCAATCAATCAATGAACCCAGGTTATCGTAGTCCGCTGCTGATTCAATCACTTGCTAATCTGATACGAAGCTTAAAAATAACTTGATGAAAATGTTTGCATTCCTTAAAGGGACTAATACTATAAAGAGGGAAAATTTGTTTGGAAGTTTGTATTAGGGGGTAATTTCCGAAACTTATAATCCAATTCTTTTACTGGCAGAAAGCTACATTATACGTGGGTGATATAGGCTATAAATTATATTTATATCATCGTTTGGCAATCGCATCTGTCATCAGTAGACCTTTTAATACAAATCTTAACTCATCTTATTTTTTTTTAATTAGAATTAAGGCTTGCGTTTGGTCGCAACTCGCCAGATATGAAACGGTGATGCGGCCTAGCGTAGAGCACGCTTGCCTAGAAGAAACTGATTCACACGAACTTTGAATAGATCCAGATTATAATGATCAGGGAACAGAGAAGCCGGCAGTGCATTCCACAGACTGGCGGTTCGTAAAATAAATGTAGAAGCATAGCGCTTTGTTCAGGTCCGTGGAACTTCAACCATACTTCAAATTTCGAACCAAATACGTGTAAACCTTCCACCTGTTTACAACTTACGTCGTGCAAACAGCTGACACTGACGTACCGAACCTATAAGTCAACAGATACCCTCCGTGGAGGTTTTAGTGTCCGTTTGTTTAAACCGCACTTCACTTGCCTTTCTACTGACGTGATGTAAACGGGTCTTAAAGTGTTGTGTTGTTTGGATGCGGTGGCTGATGTTTTCAGGTATCCAATTTAATGATGGACTTAGTTTAGTTTCGGTATGGTGACGTCATAAGTTCGATTCGCAACTATAACACAATCGTAATCCTATCCTAACTAATATTATAAATGCGAAAGTAAGTTTGTTTGTAACATCGTAAACCCCGAGGTTTAGGCATGAAAAGGTAACAAACAAACTCGAACGAACCGATCACCCTGAAATTTTGCATATTCGTTGTCAGGTGTACAGAAACGGGCACAGGGTACCTTTCATCCCGAAAATAAGTAGATACTGTTCCCGAGGACCCGAAAATCAGAATAACGTTTTATGATAATAGATGGCGCCACGTGTCTTTCGAATCATGATTGAATTATATTATTAAAAGCAGAGTACAACCCGAATTTATTGACAAATTCTATAAGAGGGAGACGGCCGTAATTCTTCACACGGACCCAGTGTGGATTCCTCTTATCTGCTAACGTAGGTAACGTGTACACACTTTACGCATAAATAATTATAGGTATTTATTTAGGATTATTGAAGGAATTAACTTAAATAGAACCTATGCCGTATGGCCAAGCCAACTATACCTATCTAAATATTTTAAACATAACCTTAACACATTTTTCATGTTCGTGTATCGTTGTTTGAAAATGTAGCAGTGTTGCACTACTACATTGTTAAACAAAGCAATGGAAAGTACAAAACAAACAAAAAAGCACAAACAATAAAAACAAATATAAATTAATTGTTTTTATTGTTTGTGCTTTTTTGAAGCACTAGCAAACAGCAATAAAACAAAATGCACCGATTTATTACAACGAACTAAAAATAAATGCATTGCAATTACAGCAGACGCAACGATGCGAGAAGAAAGGTAGTTGAATGTTCATTCAAAGTAAGTACTTTGGAAAGTTCAGTCTTGTCTACTGCGTTGTTGCGTGGGAGTCTAATGTGCACGGCGCTAACTTAAATTTTCTGATGAAATAGTTTGCAGTTTATATTCAAACAATGCTTTAAGCTTTCACGGTAAAAATATACATATACTGTCACTTACGGGATATCTTCCGTTTATCGAAGGCTCAAAATAATTAATAATCACGGAAGATATCCCTTAAGTGACAAAGTACAATTTATATTGATTTTTAAATTGATGAATTGGTATTCGTTGGAGTATTTTGTTAGTATTTTTGATCTGTTACATTGTGAACAAAAAATTTGCCGTCAAACCGAGCGGAACGGATTGCTAATAGGCTGTGGGCACCGGAATTGACAGATATACATAACATAACCTCACGCCTGTAATCCGCGAAGGGTTAGGCAGAGGCGTACCTAATAAAAGACCCACATTTCGTCAGTTTAGTCAAAGAAAAAATAATACTACTATACTATTATTAACCTATTATTTTTTATTAATTTTTTGTTAGTTCATCTTAAGATATGAAAGAAGTCTTTAGACTAAATGACAGGCAAAACGAATATTTTTAATTGAGTCTTCCGAATTTACGTTACGTTTCCCCATCAGTTCATCCTCGGCCCACAACAGGGTGTATGTTGTTAATAAATTAGTACCAACATAATCCTCCCATTTGCCGTATTCCAATCTTATTATTTACCACACCGCATTTATATTATACAGCACATGCAGGTCGGTTATAAATATACCATAGACAAAGGTCTAGAGAACTGTCAACTCTACTACTTTATGCCTGCTATATACTATTTTATAGTGAATCCGTGCAATTCCTGGCTTTTGAAATTGGAATCGTTTGGGATAATAGTGAGATCATTATTTTAAAGGCATTCATTTTGACGTATTAAATAATTCATGAAATTGAGTTTTGCACCCTTTGCAATTAGTAACAAAAAGCAATTTATTCATTTCTTGAAATGTGATATTTACTTTTATTTTCAGAACTATGTGTGCAGCTAGAAGTACACTGATATAGATTACGATTGGTGAAAGGTGATAATGTTCACAAGCCTCAAAAGTAGAAACACATAACCCTCCTTTTGGGCTTCGCCGCAGTCGGGTAAAAATAAGGTAGGTGTTGCAAGAACTCTGAGTTTTAGAGGTGCGAAAGCTAAAAAAGTTGTGTGGTAATTGGTTCTCGTGGTATGGACATGTGATGTGGAGGAATGAGGAAAATGTAGTGAGCAAAATTTTGATTATCATTGATAATCTGAACTCGCGACTATACTCTGATTTTCTACCCTACTAAACTAATATTATAAATGCGAAAGTTTGTGAGGATGGATGGATAGATGAATGAATGTTTATAACTCTTTCCCGCAAAAAGTACTGAATAGATTTGGATGAAATTTAGCACAGACATAGTTTATAACCTGGATTAACACATAGGCTACTTTTTATCCCGGTAGTATGATCCCGTGAGACAATTATCAAACTCCACACGGGCGAAGCCGCAGGTATAAGCTAGTTCTAAATAATCTTGTCGCATGTACCATTAACATTATTTACCAAACACTCGTGGAGGTCAGTTGCCAAAGCTACTCAGAAAAAACCGCTACAGTACCTCTAACTAATTGTTTCAATTGAACAGAAAAAATGGCCATAACTTTTCAAACCAATGCGAAACCACTTCCAACTTTCTTAATTCAATACTTTCCTTATTATTTCGATTTTAACAAGGCTCTTCGCAAACATTTATGCGTACAGTTCAGTAATCAATACCCGCAATGGATAATGGCATACATTTAGATGCTAATAAATCTGGAATAACACTCCTAATGGGCCTCGTCTAGTTGTCATGGATACAACAAAAAAGATGGCGGCTGGCAGCCATCTTGACCCAAAGTAATTGAGCGGGAAACTTCTTAGACTTTTTTTCTACGTCTATTCTAGTTGTTTAATCGGTCAGATAATTGATTTTATTTAAGGACTTAGATGCCTAAGTTCAATAGTAGAAATTGTGGGATGATGTAAATTGTGTATTTAATATGAAAATTACTACCAAGATAGTTTTGTAGAATAAAATCTATTAAATTTGGCTGTTACTATTAGCCAATGTGGACCACTGGTCATTACTTTTGTCCAGCTCGTCCCGCCATCTCCTGTGAGGTCGACCACGTCGTCTTCTAGCTGTGTCAGGGCTCCACATCGTGGTTATTTTGACTTAACTGTACTATAAAGGGTATAACAATACTCTTAACAAAGCCGAAAGGCACTTGTTGTCGGGGTGCGTTGTCAGAATTCCTCCTCGTGTGCCTGATGGCTGCCGGTCCCTCTCGATACGTCTGGAGGGAATAGCAGCTGCTGGGCCGGTGCACCCTGGGCGTGGGCAGTATCCTTCCCCGAGGAATGGGAAGAGATTCTTATTCTTCGGGGAATGTTACTGTCCATGGCTAATATTCTGACATGGGAGGGGCCCATTGTGGGCCTAGGGGGCGTTGTTCCGCGTGACCCTCTGAAAAGCAGAGGGCACAGCGGAGGAGCAAGGGCGGGCTCGGTGTGCACTAACCCTGCCTCCGAGCAGACAGTGAAGGACACAGTCCTTCACTGTCCCCGTCGATATCGTAATCCCTCCGTCGAAGTGTCGTGGAACACGTCTCGCGGCTTCGATTGGGACCGAGGGTCTTGGCTTAACCGCCCGGATCACGAGGTAGAAAACCTCTATAAAAAGTTACCCCGAATCTCAAGCGGCGGCGCACCACGAGGAGATGTATGGCTGACGGGTTCCTATGGAAAATCAGTTGCTAGTGCGAACCACTGCCGGGCCTGGCTATGGCTTATCTGGGCACAGGGGGCACTGCCCAGATGGACTTTTTATTTCCCCCATACTCGTGGGAACAGTATGGAAAATGACAATACCCAAAATACGGCCGATAACGGCGAAGGAAGGAAGGAGAGGGATGCGGGGTCGGAGTCCGGCGCCGCATCCAGCGACGTGAGCGCGGGAGGCTCAGAGAGCTCCCGGCGCGGGAGGCCCGGGGCTGCTGCGGGGAACAGGGAGTTCCTGCGCAAGCGATCCAGGCCGGTAGGCGACCGAGAGTCGTCGTCAGAGGGGGAGCTGGCTTCGGCTCGCAAGATCCCCACCAGCAAGCGTGGCGGGATCCGCGGCAAGGGGAGACGCCTCTCTGTCACCGAGAGGTCGGCGCGGCTTGCCGAGGAGGGGCGCCACCCGGGGGTGGCCGGTCACGGGGTGGATCGTTCGGGCTCCTCTGGTGACGAGGCGGTCGCAGACGGCGGCTCAGATGCGGAGCGTAAGGCCGAGTTTGCGAAGGAGGTGGAGGTGGCGCTGAGGGCTCTGTCTTACAAGCAGAAGCCCTCTACTAGACAAAGGGCCATACCTGCAGCGGCCGTCTCCATCATAGCGGCAGCGAAGGCCAGATATGCGGGGCCTCCACCAGACGAAGTTGCCAAACTGCGGGCGGAGGTCGCTCGCCTGACGGCTGCTACGGAGCTTCTCCAAGAGGAGAACAGGAAGCTCCGAGCAGACCTGGCCGGTCTGCGCGAGTCCGGCTCTCGCAAGGCGCCCCAAAATGAGGGCCAGCAGCGACCAAGTCAGCCCGTGCCGGTGGAGAACCAGGTTCTGAACCTGGTTCGGCAGGAGCTGGCTGCCTTTCAGGCGCGGTTCTCCGTTCTGGAGGGCATTGTCCTGCGCCCCCCTCTGGCGGCAAACAAGGCGGCCACATATGCGGCTGCTGCGGCCTCCGCACCGGGGCCGTCCAGCCAGCGATCCGGCAGGGTTACGTCGGCCCCCGAAAAGCCGGCTCTGGCGAAACCAGCTCCAGTCGGGAGGGCGGCGGCCCTGAGGCAGAGCAAGGCGGTGGCCCAAAAAAAGGGCAAGGCGGCGTATGTACCGGCGCCAGCCGCGAGACAGCCGCCATCGCCACCTCCCCCGCCCACTAAGCCTTCTGTGGCCGAGCCCGGTTGGCAGGTGGCCGGAGAAAAAGCGATGGAGCGAAGGGCGGCAAAAAAGGCCAGGAAGCGGGAGCGGAAGCGCCGGCAAAAGGAGCGGAGCGTCGCGGCTGGGCTCAGCGCCCCGAAAACCGCAGCTGTAGTGATAACGCTACAGCCGGATGCGGAAAAGAGGGGCGTCACCTACCGCGACGTGCTCGCTAAAGCGAAGGCGACGGTGGATCTCAGAGAGCTCGGGATCGCCGGGGGCCTCCGGCTTAGAGTGACCGCAACAGGGGCTCGAGTGCTAGAGATCCCTGGCGAAACCCGTGGCTCGTCCGCTGACGCTCTGGCCGAAAAGCTCAGAGCGTCCCTAAATGCGGACGAGGCCCGAGTGTCCAGGCCCGTCAAATGCGTAGACCTGCGCATCCTGGGTCTGGACGACTCGGTGACCGAGGAGGAGGTGGTGGCCGCCGTCACCAGGACCGGTGGGTGTCCTGCCGAGCAGGTCAAGGCAGGCACCTTACGTCCGGATCTGTCGGGCATGCGAACCGTAACGGTAAGCTGCCCTGTGACGGCGGCGAAAGCCATAGTGGAGGGCCGAAGGCTCTTGGTGGGCTGGGTGTCAGCGCAGGTGAAGCTGCTGGAGCCCAGACCTCTGAGGTGCTTCCGCTGTCATGTAGGGCACCACGTGTCGGTCCGGTGCACCTCGGAGGTGGACCGCAGTGGCCTGTGCTTCCGCTGCGGCCAGCCCGGTCACATGGCCGCGGCCTGCTCTGCCGCACCGCAGCCGATCACCGGGCAGGGAGCAAGGCCTGCGGTACACCCGCCAAGGCCAGCAGCAAGGGAAGGCCCTCCGCCACCACCGCCAAAACCCCCACCGTCGCCACCACCGCAGCCGCCGCCACTGTTACCGCCGCTGCCGTTACTGCTGCAATTTCCGCAGCGGGGCCCTTGCAGAGGGCCCGGGAGGGGACTGAAATGGAGTGCCAGTAACGGCCCCATTGCGCCTTCTCCAGGCGAACATCAACCACTGCGCCTGTGCTCAGGATCTGTTGCTCCAGAGCATGGCGCAGTGGTCGATTAACATCGCCGTGGTCGCTGAGCCGTACTTTGTCCCGCCCAGGGATGACTGGGTGGAGGACCATAGCGGTTCGGTGACCATAATTGCGTCGGCCGCCGCCGGTACCCCGACCCTTGAGAGTGTCAGGAAGGGTCAGGGGTGCGTAGCAGCACGGTTCGGGGAGATCGTTGTAGTGGGAGTCTACTTCTCCCCGAGCCGAACTCTCGCCGAGTTCCACAACTCCCTCACGGAGTTGAGTGTCGTCATCGGAAGCCATTCCCTCCCCGTGCTTGTACTCGGGGACTTCAATGCCAAGAACTTGGCTTGGGGTTCTCGTTACACGGACGTGCGGGGTAGGATGGTGGAGGACTGGGCTCTGGAGACAGGTCTAGTCGTCCTAAATCGTGGTTCTGTCCCCACGTGCGTGCGGATGCGGGGCGACTCGGTGGTGGACATCTCGTTCGCTAGCCCTGCTCTGTCACCGCGTGTCGTCGACTGGCGCGTCATGGAGGGGGTGGAGACCTATTCCGACCACCGGTACATCCGGTTCGACGTCTCCACTCAGACCTCAAGCGCACCGGTCCTACAGGCCCCTAGTGGTCCGCGATGGGCGCTGAAGCAGCTGGACCGGGAGCTCCTCCTGGAAGCCTCAATCGTGCAGGCCTGGGTGTCATCACCGGTCAGGCCTGCCGACATCAACAACGAGGCGGGTTGGTTCCAGGAGGCCATGTCCGAGATTTGCGACGTGGCAATGCCCCGAGTTCGGCCAGGAAGCGCCCGGCGTCAGGTGTACTGGTGGTCGCAAGAGCTGACGTCTCTGCGCAAGGCGTGCGTTGCCGCGCGGCACCTGTACGCCAGGCATCGCAGGCTCCGCATCCGCCCTCCGGATGCGGCAGCCATTGAGGCGGAGCTGTACGAGGGGTACAGAGCGGCAAAGACCGCCCTCCAAGAGGCTGTCCGGCGGGCCAAGCATTTGGCCCGCGAGGAGATGCTGGAGTCTCTGAACGGAGATCCGTGGGGGCGCCCTTACAAGATGGTGCGGGACAAACTCCGCACCCGGGCCCCCCCGCTAACGCAGAGTCTCCGGCCTGAGCTCGTGGAGGACGTGGTGAGCGTTCTGTTCCCTTCGCGAGGGGAGCATCCTCCCCCGCCTATGGCTCCGTCACCGCATGCGGTGCCGGAAGCGGACCACACCGATGACGACGATGACGTTCCGGAGGTGACTGGGGTAGACCTGAGAGTGGCGGTACGCAGGCTGAAAGCCAGAAATACCGCCCCGGGACCCGATGGCTTGCCTGGCAACGCCTGGGTCCTGGCCTCTGAGGCTCTCGGGCCCCGACTGGAAGGGCTCCTAAGCGCATGCTTGGAGAGAGGCCAGTTCCCGCTTCGTTGGAAGACGGGGAAGCTGGTCCTCATCCGGAAGCCAGGGCGCCCTGCGGACTCTCCGTCCGCATACCGGCCCATTGTGTTGCTCGACGAGGTGGGCAAGCTCTTTGAAAGAGTCATTGCCAACCGCCTCGCCGGGCACCTTGCAGGGATGGGGCCGGATCTTGCGGAACACCAATTTGGTTTCCGCAAGGGGCGCTCGACGGTGGACGCCATCATGCGCGTGAGAGCCCTCACGACGGGGGACGCGGTGTCCCGGGGCGGGGTTGTCTTGGCGGTGTCTCTTGACATCGCCAACGCCTTCAACTCCATGCCCTGGAGCTGCATTGGGGAGGCACTCCGGTATCACGGGGTGCCGACCTACCTTCGTCGTGTGGTCGGGGACTACCTGACGGATAGGGCCGTCATCTACCCCAGTCGGAGCGGAGAATGGAACCGGCGAGAGATGTCGTGCGGTGTTCCACAGGGTTCGGTTCTGGGGCCGGCCTTGTGGAACATCGGTTACGACTGGGTGCTGCGCGCCGACCTCCCTACCGGCGTCAGTGTAGTTTGCTACGCTGACGATACGCTGGTACTGGCACAAGGGAGGTCGCACGAGGCGGCGGCCGAAAACATGACACGCGGGGTTGCGATAGTTGTGGAGAGGATCCGGCAATTGGGTCTCGAGGTGGCATTGCACAAGTCCGAGGCCATGTGTTTTCATGGGCCTCGGAATGCGCCACCGTCGGGATCCCTACTGATGGCAGGAGGGGTTTCCATCGGCGTCGGGTCGACGTTGAAGTACCTAGGACTCGTCCTCGACAGCCGGTGGAACTTCGTGGAGCACTTCCGACGTTTGGCTCCCAAACTGGAACGGACAGGGGCTGCCTTCAAGCGGCTCTTGCCCAACCTGAGGGGTCCAAACGCCTCCTGCCGGAAGCTTTACGCGGGGGTCGTGCGGTCCATGGCCCTTTACGGGGCCCCGGTGTGGGCGCGTTCTTTGAGGCGGCAAGCCGCCCACTACCTGAACGCGCCCCAAAAGGTGATAGCCATAAGGCTAATCCGGGGGTACCGCACGATCTCCGGCGAGGCGGCTAGCCTCCTTGCCGGATTGCCGCCATGGGATCTGGAGGCGACAGTCCTCGCGCGCCTGCATGAATGGCGCGCGGAAGCACTATGTCGGGGAGAAACTCCGTTGCCGCGACAAATTGCCGCTCAGCGGACAGACCTCCGGCGTGATCTCATGGCGACATGGAGAGAGCGACTGTCGCAACCCCGTGCAGGGCACGCCACCATAGTGGCGATAAGTCCCCTCTTTGAGGAGTGGCTAGAGAGGCGCCACGGCGCCCTCACCTACCGCCTGACGCAGGTCCTCACCGGACACGGTTGTTTCGGGAGGTTCCTGCATCGAATCGGGCGGGAGGAAACGCCCGGGTGTTTCCACTGCGAGGATCGTCCGGAGGACACGGTGGAACACACCGTGGAGGTCTGCCCCACTTGGGCGGAGCACCGCCGTGTCCTCACAGCGGCGATTGGCGGCGGCGATCTCTCGCGTCCGGCCTTGGTTCAAGCCATGGTCCGGAGCGAGAGGGAATGGGAGGCCGTCACCTCCTTCTGCGAAGCAGTCATGCTAGTGAAGGAGGTGGCAGGACGTGAGAGGGAAAGAACCTCACGTCCCAGCCGCCGCGGGAGACGCCCTGGGCGTCGGGGGTCACGTGGTGGCTTCCGACCACCGTAGGCGCTGGCCTGTGGACGGCGAGTTATGGGCTAGCTCGCCGTCCGGCCGTCTTATGACGACGGGCCGTGTCGACGGCGCGTTCGTGTTCCACGCGCGCCTCAAAGAGATGTCAGCAATCAAGTAGGGGTCCGCATGGGCCAACGCCTGCCGGGGCTGCGGGACTGTTCGAAAGAGATACCGTGGCCCTGGAACATAACGGGCAAAGAAGGAACATGGATGGGTTTTAGTCAGTACAAGTCTGACACTCCCCTCCGCTCCGCCCAGAGTGGGGGGGGTCATTTGATGATTTCCCATCCGGAAAAAAAAAAAAAAAAAAAGGCACTTGTTGTCCCCGTCATTGCGATAATTTTTTTTTCCTGGACCATACTTGGGAACCTTCTATTTACTGAAATATTGGAGGTCAAAGTTTCAACTTATTCAATTTTTTTTTTTTATACTAATTTTTAAGGTTATAACTTTACTTTAAATACCTCTATGACCTGGTTACTATTTAATGCATACATCAGCACAATCTTTTGAGTGCGTTACATTGTGTTTTACGAACACGTTAAACGTGATTTTTCACACCAAAAAAAAAAGTCCTTTCCCAGCAATATTTTTTACGTAAAGTTACTTAGTTTGATGTACATAATGCTTGGTTGGCGGTTTTGTAAAGGGTTCGTACACACCTTGTATAAGTATTTAATTTGACTAAACTGAAATGTTTGAAAGACCCGTAAATACTTTTAGTCAACGTGATTTAGTTTGTAAAGTGAAAAGGGCTGTCGGGATGGTCCCAGAGGATGCATTCCAAACTTTTACATGAAACGTTAGTCTTCATTTTACAGGTATGATGGCTAATGAAGTTGACACTGCTCCCACTAGGAGGACCAATGACCTGGTGAAGGTTGCGGAGATCCGCTGGATGCAAGACGCACGGGACCGGTCAATGTGACGACACTTGGGGAGGCCTATGTCCAGCAGTGGACGTCTTTCGGCTGAAATGATGACGATGATGATACAGCTTTTAATCACCGAAGAATTAGGCAGATTTGTACCTAATAGTACACCCATATTTCGCCAGTTATGTTAAAGTCCCATGTAATAGGGGGCTAGCCTATTGACATCAACCGGGCACAAATCCAGGCTCCGTGGCTGCCTGATGGAAAAACCCAGGGAATCAAATCCCATCATGCTCAGCAGTCGTGTTTGCGACCACTAGACTAACAAACAATATTAATCAACATAATAACGTAATCTCTATGAACGCAGCATAAAGAAATATTTGGACTCGATTACATTTAGGCTCCTGTCTGAAGTTTATTTCGTATTAACTACTTATGCTTACTAATAAAATTTGTGTACCCACAAAAACAAGTGAGATTCGTGAACATAGGCTCATAAACAACGTGACAAGACTTGCGAATGCAGAGTCAGACGTGACAAGAGGTATTGGTCCGTCACAGGAGAGACAGACCTTTAGGGTATGAATTAAACAATGTCATCGTTTCGAAACGGTGCCGGTGTTGGTAAATATAGCGAGGAAACGGGCCATGCTACCAAAAATTCGTAGATATCTGACATCCATCAACCACCCGCGTGGTAGATTCCCAGATAGGAGACCTGTCCCAGCAGTGGGAACACTATTCGCGGATTATGTCTTGCTGAGTTGGACAAAAACGCCATCCTCATATTACGAGTATAAGCGTTATTTTATCGACTTGCAAATAAATAAAATCAACCAACGTGTTGGTTTGAAAAAAATACCTCAATTTTATCGGTTGCTTACGAAAAACAATTTGAAGTTTTATTATAGAAACATTACATGTTTGGTTCAGTTTTAGACCGCACCGATTTCCACTTGTGGCTCTGCGGAACATCCTAAAATATTAAAATTACAATTTGAGTTAGCCACAAACCCACTGTTTATAGGATCCATCCGGTGAAGCAAATATTTATGAATAAGCCATGCGGAGTGAACCACATTCAAAAGCTTTTTAAGCTAATAAGTAGTCAGACAGATACCATAGTCCAAACCACTGTGGCATTAACTCATTGTGTCAACACACATTTGTGTGAATTTAGTATTAAATAAAATACTAATATTAAAAATGCGAAAGTAACTTTGTCTATCTTGTAACCTTTTACAGATAAACAGATTGGACGTTAGGCATATGGAGAGAGAGAGAGAAATATGGGTGAGGACATAAAATATTTTATGATCTTGGTAGTACGGTCCCGTTGGATAATTTTCAACCCTCACGCGGATACAGCAATATCGCAGGCAAAAATTAGTATTCAGTAAATAAGCCACTGTTGTGTGCAAACACCGCACTACAAGCACAACACGACTAAAGAATGGTAAAATATTTGAACTCATAGTCCATTCTCCCCGCTCCATATCGATTCATACCCCAAGATCGAAGTGGACCGTATCAATTAGGTTTGCCCTCGCAGCACCCCGCTTCATTTCGTTGTGGTACATGCTTTGAACCCGAATTATGACCGAATTGGAACCGTTTCCGGTATACTTTTGGGAATAGATGGGATATTACGCGTGTTTGGTGAGACTGACGTCTGATATCTGTTTGTCTTTTGTCTTTAGGGAGTGTCTCTTGTGTGGTGTTGTTGGGTAACAAAATAAGAAAATTTGGGATCTGAAAATGTTACGGTACAATGTTATGTCGCGGGAATCTACTGAATATAGGAAGCATTGAATCTGAAAACACTGTTTTAAGCTTTCACGGTTACAACTAAATTTATACTGTCACTTACGGGATATCTTAGTGGCCCAAAAAGTCTGACAATCAGTCTTACCAAGAGGGTACCGTATTACCCAGTACTAACTGGGTTGTGGAGGTCAGATAGGCAGTCGCTCCATGTAAAATACTGGTATTCAGCTGCATCCGGTTAGACTGGAAGCCGACCCTAACATAGTTGGGAAAAGGCTAGGCAGATGATGACTTACGGGATATCTTCCGTGATTGTTCATTATTTTGAGCTTCCGATATTTCGACGCTGTTGCAAGCGCCATGATCGCAAGTTGAAAAAAAAATAAACCGGGTTTATTTTTTTTTTATCGGGCTCTCAAAATAATGAACAATCACGGAAGATATCCCGTAAGTGACAGTAATAAGTATAGAATCTGCAGTTGGAGTGATTTTTGTCCAGAGTATGTTTGATCGATCCGAATTAAATATTTCCCTAAGCCGTGCATGTCTTCGATAATAATGATGACGATGAAGATAAAAGTTTTAGATGTTTTTCTATTATTGCTCGTTTAAATAGATACTGGAATACAGTCTTACCAAGGGGTATATAATTACTCGGTACTAACTGGGTTGTGGAGGTCAGATAGTCAATCGCTCTATGTAAAATACTGGTATTCAACTGCATCCGGTAAGACTTGAACATAGTTGGAAAAGGCTAGGCAAAACATGAAATGGATACTGGAAAAATAGAAAAAGATCGGTAACGCGTCTAAAATTTTATTTTGCTCTCCATTTCACACGTGCCACGTGTATGCACATCGTTAACAATATTCGTAACTATTTCGATGCAAATTGGATTCCCAGACTTTTTTGTGTGAAATAAATCATGTTATGTCCATTTATTTTAAATACATTTGGGTATGTATTTTTCTATCAATGTTTTAGCAAAAATAACAATTTACACAAATTACAGTTTAAACATAACATAAGCTTAAGCATAAACAGAATATAATGTTCCCACTGGAACACAGCCCTCCTCTCTATGAGAGGGAATGGGCTATAACCCATCACGCGGGCCCGGTGGTAAATGTCACATGTCTTCGAATTTTTGGTTCTACGACATGCCGGTTTCCTCACGATGTTTTCCTTCACCGTTTTGAGAACAGTGGTGATGAAATAAATTACACAAAGTAATGCGCCTGCCTCGGTTCGAACGCACGACTGTTCGTAAGTCGTGGCCGCCACCACTGGGCCACCGCTGCTCCAGTTTTAACATAAGTAGAAGGGATGTTAATAGGGATATTTTAAGCGTTTATTTTTTTATATACGGGTGGAAGGCTGAGACCGACGCTGAAACGGTTACCACGTATTCAGTACATCATTCTGGAAAAAATTCTATGGTGGGGGGGGGCACCATAGAAATTTTTATAACAAAAAGCAGCTGTTCCGTACATTTTGACCGTATAGGTAATATTGCACTATTGTAGGAAAAAGCTGTGTTCTTATTTATTATCCGATGAAAAATTTCTATGTTTCGTATAAAATGTACTGAAAACGTGATAACCGTCTGTGTGTCACTGTATGTATACTTGTGCGTTTATTTGTCTATAGCATAAATTTCATGCATATACTAACTTAATTGCATCTAAGAATCTGCTACAAAAATAGTAAATGTTTATCATGGATGCTGAAATCTGCTGAAGCACCCATGATAAACATTTACCATTTTTGTAAGCAGTAACAATGTTAGAAGATACTCGAAATCATCCAGATCTAAGTTCACCACCACTCCATCTCTGGTCGAGCTGGTTGAGGGACAGTGGTCGACCGATACGGGTGTTTCACTGACAGCTGTCGACTGTAGTATTACAGAGTACGATAGTCAAGGCAACCTCTCGGAGTCACGAATGTTGCAAAGTTGAGTTTCCCTATTAGAGTTTGGTACTGTTTGAACATAATGTAATTTAAACATAACATCACATTTCGCCAGTTATGTTTAAGTCCCATGTAATAGGGAGCGAGCCTATTGCCATCAATCGGGCACAAATTCAGAGTCCGTGGCTGCTACTGAGAAATTCCTGATGGAAAAACCCAATAACATGTTGCCCGACCTGGGAAACGAACCCGAGGCCTCGTGCTCAGCAGTCGCGCTTGTGGCCACTAGACTAACGAGGCAGTCGGTAATTTATTGTATCTGAAATCGAATTGTAATAGAAGAAATATAAATGAAGTTTATCTTGGAGAACTATCATCTAGGAATATTATTTATGGGGCAAACTATTTCTTTATGATTCATCTTCTTTGCGATAGCAGTGGACTGCGGTCAGTAACTGATAAGAGTTTTATTCTTATTCAAAGAATTTGATTCAGAACTTACTTTTGGGAGGCAGCTGCTGATGTCACTGTTGTGATATCTGGAAATAAGGAAACTTCGATAAATATTATGTACAAATTGAGGTCTTCGATAGTGGGATCAGTAAACTTGCGATTTTCAGTACTGGTTTAGGTATTAAATGTTACCATATCTCGTGTTTTATTTTCGATTTAAATGCTTCAGAAGGAAAGTTTCAAAAACTGTCAGATTATGGTGATTTTCAGAATGGCTACGGGAAATTAAAAATAAGAGGATGGCAACACTGAACTAAGCTTTGGAAAAGAAAGAGTAAGATCTATAGACAACATATCCTCTGCCAGGTGCATTTCAGATTCTGTACCCTGACTAAGGCTTACCTTAAATATTAGGTACCATCCTAGTAAATATGAGTGTATGTACTGTTAGACACACCTCTGCATAGCTCTTCGGCTATTACAGGCGTGATATAATATTATAAGATACAAATTAATCTTAATTAATAAATGACTATGACCATAAATAAATAAATTCATTTAAATCAGATATCACAAAATCCATAAATAATGGTACCATTCTTGTTCTCAGCGTATCCAAAATAGCCTCAAATCTACCAGCCAAGTACTTCATAATATAAGCCTTTAATTTAATTCATATTCCATATTATGGTACACCGCTAGCCGGTTCAAACCAGTTCATATCGTCATACCGGTATGAACTGATAATGGTACCATCCTTGTTCTCAGCGTAACTAAAATAGCCTCAAGTTTACCAGCCAAGTACTTCATAATATAAGCCTTTAATTTAATTCATATTCCATATGGTACACCGGTAGCCGGTTCAAACCAGTTCATACCGTCATACCGGTATGAACTGATAATGGTACCATCCTTGTTCTCAGCGTAACTAAAATAGCCTCAAGTTTACCAGCCAAGTACTTCATAATATAAGCCTTTAATTTAATTCATATTCCATATGGTACACCGCTAGCCGGTTCAAACCAGTTCATACCGTCGTACCGGTATGAACTGATAATGGTACCATCCTTGTTCTCAGCGTAATCAAAATAGCCTCAAGTTTACCAGCTAAGTACTTCATAATATAAGCCTTTAATTTAATTCATATTTCATATGGTACACCGCTAGTCGGTTCAAACCAGTTCATACCGTCGTACCGGTATGAACTGATAATGGTACCATCCTTGTTCTCAGCGTAACCAAAATAGCCTCAAGTTTACCAGCCAAGTACTTCATAATATAAGCCTTTAATTTAATTCATATTCCATTTGGTACACAGCTAGTCGGTTCAAACGAGTTCATACCGTCGTACCGGTATAAACTGATAATGGTATTATCCTTGTTCTCAGCGTAACCAAAATAGCCTCAAGTCTACCAGCCAAGTACTTCATAATATAAGCCTTTAATTTAATTCATATTCCATATGGTACACCGCTAGCCGGTTCAAACCAGTTCATACCGTCGTACCGGTATGAACTGATAATGGTACCATCCTTGTTCTCAGCGTAACTAAAATGGCCTCAAGTTTACCAGCCAAGTACTTCATAATATAAGCCTTTAATTTAATTCATATTCCATATGGTACACCGCTAGCCGGTTCAAACCAGTTCATACCGTCGTACCGGTATGAACTGATAATGGTACCATCCTTGTTCTCAGCGTAACCAAAATAGCCTCAAGTTTACCAGCTAAGTACTTCATAATATAAGCCTTTAATTTAATTCATATTTCATATGGTACACCGCTAGTCGGTTCAAACCAGTTCATACCGTCGTACCGGTATGAACTGATAAAGGTACCATCCTTGTTCTCAGCGTAACCAAAATAGCCTCAAGTTTACCAGCCAAGTACTTCATAATATAAGCCTTTAATTTAATTCATATTCCATTTGGTACACAGCTAGTCGGTTCAAACGAGTTCATACCGTCGTACCGGTATGAACTGATAATGGTACCATCCTTGTTCTCAGCGTAACCAAAATAGCCTCAAGTTTACCAGCCAAGTACTTCATAATATAAGCCTTTAATTTAATTCATATTCCATATGGTACACCGGTAGCCGGTTCAAACCAGTTCATACCGTCATACCGGTATGAACTGATAATGGTACCATCCTTGTTCTCAGCGTAACTAAAATAGCCTCAAGTTTACCAGCCAAGTACTTCATAATATAAGCCTTTAATTTAATTCATATTCCATATGGTACACCGCTAGCCGGTTCAAACCAGTTCATACCGTCGTACCGGTATGAACTGATAATGGTACCATCCTTGTTCTCAGCGTAACCAAAATAGCCTCAAGTTTACCAGCTAAGTACTTCATAATATAAGCCTTTAATTTAATTCATATTTCATATGGTACACCGCTAGTCGGTTCAAACCAGTTCATACCGTCGTACCGGTATGAACTGATAATGGTACCATCCTTGTTCTCAGCGTAACCAAAATAGCCTCAAGTTTACCAGCCAAGTACTTCATAATATAAGCCTTTAATTTAATACAAATTCCATATGGTACACCGCTAGCCGGTTCAAACCAGTTCATATCGTCATACCGGTATGAACTGATAATGGTACCATCCTTGTTCTCAGCGTAACCAAAATAGCCTCAAGTTTACCAGCTAAGTACTTCATAATATAAGCCTTTAATTTAAGTCATATTCCATATGGTACACCGCTAGCCGGTTCAAACCAGTTCATACCGTCATACCGGTATGAACTGATAATGGTACCATCCTTGTTCTCAGCGTAACCAAAATAGCCTCTAGTTTACCAGCCAAGTACTTCATAATATAAGCCTTTAATTTAATTCATATTCCATTTGGTACACAGCTAGTCGGTTCAAACGAGTTCATACCGTCGTACCGGTATGAACTGATAATGGTACCATCCTTGTTCTCGGCGTAACCAAAATAGCCTCAAGTCTACCAGCCAAGTACTTCATAATATAAGCCTTTAATTTTATTCATATTCCATATGGTACACCGCTAGCCGGTTCAAACCAGTTCATACCGTCGTACCGGTATGAACTGATAATGGTACCATCCTTGTTCTCAGCGTAACCAAAATAGCCTCAAGTTTACCAGCCAAGTACTTCATAATATAAGCCTTTAATTTAATTCATATTCCATATGGTACACCGCTAGCCGGTTCAAACCAGTTCATACCGTCATACCGGTATGAACTGATAATGGTACCATCCTTGTTCTCAGCGTAACCAAAATAGCCTCAAGTTTACCAGCCAAGTACTTCATAATATAAGCCTTTAATTTAATTCATATTCCATATGGTACACCGCTAGCCGGTTCAAACCAGTTCATACCGTCGTACCGGTATGAACTGATAAAGGTACCATCCTTGTTCTCAGCGTAACCAAAATAGCCTCAAGTTTACCAGCCAAGTACTTCATAATATAAGCCTTTAATTTAATTCATATTCCATATGGTACACCGCTAGCCGGTTCAAACCAGTTCATACCGTCATACCGGTATGAACTGATAATGGTACCATCCTTGTTCTCAGCGTAACCAAAATAGCCTCTAGTTTACCAGCCAAGTACTTCATAATATAAGCCTTTAATTTAATTCATATTCCATTTGGTACACAGCTAGTCGGTTCAAACGAGTTCATACCGTCGTACCGGTATGAACTGATAATGGTACCATCCTTGTTCTCGGCGTAACCAAAATAGCCTCAAGTCTACCAGCCAAGTACTTCATAATATAAGCCTTTAATTTTATTCATATTCCATATGGTACACCGCTAGCCGGTTCAAACCAGTTCATACCGTCGTACCGGTATGAACTGATAATGGTACCATCCTTGTTCTCAGCGTAACCAAAATAGCCTCAAGTTTACCAGCCAAGTACTTCATAATATAAGCCTTTAATTTAATTCATATTCCATATGGTACACCGCTAGCCGGTTCAAACCAGTTCATACCGTCATACCGGTATGAACTGATAATGGTACCATCCTTGTTCTCAGCGTAACCAAAATAGCCTCAAGTTTACCAGCCAAGTACTTCATAATATAAGCCTTTAATTTAATTCATATTCCATATGGTACACCGCTAGCCGGTTCAAACCAGTTCATACCGTCGTACCGGTATGAACTGATAAAGGTACCATCCTTGTTCTCAGCGTAACCAAAATAGCCTCAAGTTTACCAGCCAAGTACTTCATAATATAAGCCTTTAATTTAATTCATATTCCATATGGTACACCGCTAGCGGGTTCAAACCAGTTCATACCGTCGTACCGGTATGAACTGATAATGGTACCATCCTTGTTCTCAGCGTAACCAAAATAGCCTCAAGTTTACCAGCCAAGTACTTCATAATATAAGCCTTTAATTTAATTCATATTCCATATGGTACACCGCTAGCCGGTTCAAACCATTTCATACCGTCATACCGGTATGAACTGATAATGGTACCATCCTTGTTCTCAGCGTAACCAAAATAGCCTCAAGTTTACCAGCCAAGTACTTCATAGTATAAGCCTTTAATTTAATTCATATTTCATATGGTACACCGCTAGCCGGTTCAAACCAGTTCATACCGTCATACCGGTATGAACTGATAATGGTACCATCCTTGTTCTCAGCGTAACTAAAATAGCCTCAAGTTTACCAGCCAAGTACTTCATAATATAAGCCTTTAATTTAATTCATATTCCATATGGTACACCGCTAGCCGGTTCAAACCAGTTCATACCGTCGTACCGGTATGAACTGATAATGGTACCATCCTTGTTCTCAGCGTAACCAAAATAGCCTCAAGTTTACCAGCTAAGTACTTCATAATATAAGCCTTTAATTTAATTCATATTTCATATGGTACACCGCTAGTCGGTTCAAACCAGTTCATACCGTCGTACCGGTATGAACTGATAATGGTACCATCCTTGTTCTCAGCGTAACCAAAATAGCCTCAAGTTTACCAGCCAAGTACTTCATAATATAAGCCTTTAATTTAATACAAATTCCATATGGTACACCGCTAGCCGGTTCAAACCAGTTCATATCGTCATACCGGTATGAACTGATAATGGTACCATCCTTGTTCTCAGCGTAACCAAAATAGCCTCAAGTTTACCAGCTAAGTACTTCATAATATAAGCCTTTAATTTAAGTCATATTCCATATGGTACACCGCTAGCCGGTTCAAACCAGTTCATACCGTCATACCGGTATGAACTGATAATGGTACCATCCTTGTTCTCAGCGTAACCAAAATAGCCTCAAGTTTACCAGCTAAGTACTTCATAATATAAGCCTTTAATTTAAGTCATATTCCATATGGTACACCGCTAGCCGGTTCAAACCAGTTCATACCGTCATACCGGTATGAACTGATAATGGTACCATCCTTGTTCTCAGCGTAACCAAAATAGCCTCAAGTTTACCAGCTAAGTACTTCATAATATAAGCCTTTAATTTAATTCATATTTCATATGGTACACCGCTAGTCGGTTCAAACCAGTTCATACCGTCGTACCGGTATGAACTGATAATGGTACCATCCTTGTTCTCAGCGTAACCAAAATAGCCTCAAGTTTACCAGCCAAGTACTTCATAATATAAGCCTTTAATTTAATACATATTCCATATGGTACACCGCTAGCCGGTTCAAACCAGTTCATATCGTCATACCGGTATGAACTGATAATGGTACCATCCTTGTTCTCAGCGTAACTAAAATAGCCTCAAGTTTACCAGCCAAGTACTTCATAATATAAGCCTTTAATTTAATACATATTCCATATGGTACACCGCTAGCCGGTTCAAACCAGTTCATATCGTCATACCGGTATGAACTGATAATGGTACCATCCTTGTTCTCAGCGTAACCAAAATAGCCTCAAGTTTACCAGCCAAGTACTTCATAATATAAGCCTTTAATTTAATACAAATTCCATATGGTACACCGCTAGCCGGTTCAAACCAGTTCATATCGTCATACCGGTATGAACTGATAATGGTACCATCCTTGTTCTCAGCGTAACCAAAATAGCCTCAAGTTTACCAGCTAAGTACTTCATAATATAAGCCTTTAATTTAAGTCATATTCCATATGGTACACCGCTAGCCGGTTCAAACCAGTTCATACCGTCATACCGGTATGAACTGATAATGGTACCATCCTTGTTCTCAGCGTAACCAAAATAGCCTCTAGTTTACCAGCCAAGTACTTCATAATATAAGCCTTTAATTTAATTCATATTCCATTTGGTACACAGCTAGTCGGTTCAAACGAGTTCATACCGTCGTACCGGTATGAACTGATAATGGTACCATCCTTGTTCTCGGCGTAACCAAAATAGCCTCAAGTCTACCAGCCAAGTACTTCATAATATAAGCCTTTAATTTTATTCATATTCCATATGGTACACCGCTAGCCGGTTCAAACCAGTTCATACCGTCGTACCGGTATGAACTGATAATGGTACCATCCTTGTTCTCAGCGTAACCAAAATAGCCTCAAGTTTACCAGCCAAGTACTTCATAATATAAGCCTTTAATTTAATTCATATTCCATATGGTACACCGCTAGCCGGTTCAAACCAGTTCATACCGTCATACCGGTATGAACTGATAATGGTACCATCCTTGTTCTCAGCGTAACCAAAATAGCCTCAAGTTTACCAGCCAAGTACTTCATAATATAAGCCTTTAATTTAATTCATATTCCATATGGTACACCGCTAGCCGGTTCAAACCAGTTCATACCGTCGTACCGGTATGAACTGATAAAGGTACCATCCTTGTTCTCAGCGTAACCAAAATAGCCTCAAGTTTACCAGCCAAGTACTTCATAATATAAGCCTTTAATTTAATTCATATTCCATATGGTACACCGCTAGCCGGTTCAAACCAGTTCATACCGTCATACCGGTATGAACTGATAATGGTACCATCCTTGTTCTCAGCGTAACCAAAATAGCCTCTAGTTTACCAGCCAAGTACTTCATAATATAAGCCTTTAATTTAATTCATATTCCATTTGGTACACAGCTAGTCGGTTCAAACGAGTTCATACCGTCGTACCGGTATGAACTGATAATGGTACCATCCTTGTTCTCGGCGTAACCAAAATAGCCTCAAGTCTACCAGCCAAGTACTTCATAATATAAGCCTTTAATTTTATTCATATTCCATATGGTACACCGCTAGCCGGTTCAAACCAGTTCATACCGTCGTACCGGTATGAACTGATAATGGTACCATCCTTGTTCTCAGCGTAACCAAAATAGCCTCAAGTTTACCAGCCAAGTACTTCATAATATAAGCCTTTAATTTAATTCATATTCCATATGGTACACCGCTAGCCGGTTCAAACCAGTTCATACCGTCATACCGGTATGAACTGATAATGGTACCATCCTTGTTCTCAGCGTAACCAAAATAGCCTCAAGTTTACCAGCCAAGTACTTCATAATATAAGCCTTTAATTTAATTCATATTCCATATGGTACACCGCTAGCCGGTTCAAACCAGTTCATACCGTCGTACCGGTATGAACTGATAAAGGTACCATCCTTGTTCTCAGCGTAACCAAAATAGCCTCAAGTTTACCAGCCAAGTACTTCATAATATAAGCCTTTAATTTAATTCATATTCCATATGGTACACCGCTAGCGGGTTCAAACCAGTTCATACCGTCGTACCGGTATGAACTGATAATGGTACCATCCTTGTTCTCAGCGTAACCAAAATAGCCTCAAGTTTACCAGCCAAGTACTTCATAATATAAGCCTTTAATTTAATTCATATTCCATATGGTACACCGCTAGCCGGTTCAAACCATTTCATACCGTCATACCGGTATGAACTGATAATGGTACCATCCTTGTTCTCAGCGTAACCAAAATAGCCTCAAGTTTACCAGCCAAGTACTTCATAGTATAAGCCTTTAATTTAATTCATATTTCATATGGTACACCGCTAGCCGGTTCAAACCAGTTCATACCGTCGTACCGGTATGAACTGATAAAGGTACCATCCTTGTTCTCAGCGTAACCAAAATAGCCTCAAGTTTACCAGCCAAGTACTTCATAATATAAGCCTTTAATTTAATTCATATTCCATATGGTACACCGCTAGCGGGTTCAAACCAGTTCATACCGTCGTACCGGTATGAACTGATAATGGTACCATCCTTGTTCTCAGCGTAACCAAAATAGCCTCAAGTTTACCAGCCAAGTACTTCATAATATAAGCCTTTAATTTAATTCATATTCCATATGGTACACCGCTAGCCGGTTCAAACCATTTCATACCGTCATACCGGTATGAACTGATAATGGTACCATCCTTGTTCTCAGCGTAACCAAAATAGCCTCAAGTTTACCAGCCAAGTACTTCATAGTATAAGCCTTTAATTTAATTCATATTCCATATGGTACACCGCTAGCCGGTTCAAACCAGTTCATACCGTCGTACCGGTATGAACTGATAATGGTACCATCCTTGTTCTCAGCGTAACCAAAATAGCCTCTAGTTTACCAGCCAAGTACTTCATAATATAAGCCTTTAATTTAATTCATATTCCATTTGGTACACCGCTAGTCGGTTCAAACGAGTACATACCGTCGTACCGGTATGAACTGATAATGGTACCATCCTTGTTCTCAGCGTAACCAAAATAGCCTCAAGTCTACCAGCCAAGTACTTCATAATATAAGCCTTTAATTTAATTCATATTCCATATGGTACACCGCTAGCCGGTTCAAACCAGTTCATACCGTCGTACCGGTATGAACTGATAATGGTACCATCCTTGTTCTCAGCGTAACCAAAATAGCCTCAAGTTTACCAGCCAAGTACTTCATAATATAAGCCTTTAATTTTATTCATATTCCATATGGTACACCGCTAGCCGGTTCAAACCAGTTCATACCGTCGTACTGGTATGAACTGATAATGGTACCATCCTTGTTCTCAGCGTAACCAAAATAGCCTCAAGTTTGCCAGCCAAGTACTTCATAATATAAGCCTTTAATTTAATTCATATTCCATATGGTACACCGCTAGCCGGTTCAAACCAGTTCATACCGTCATACCGGTATGAACTGATAATGGTACCATCCTTGTTCTCAGCGTAACCAAAATAGCCTCAAGTTTACCAGCCAAGTACTTCATAATATAAGCCTTTAATTTAATTCATATTCCATATGGTACACCGCTAGCCGGTTCAAACCAGTTCATACCGTCATACCGGTATTCCGCTGCCTGTACAAAGGAGCGCCAGCCGGATGTTTGCGGGACGGCCGTGCCGCTGATTTCCGTAACAACCTTCACGGTATAAACCTGTTTGTATATTACACGGTATTTCATTAATATGTGGCTAGTCGCTTTTGAAGTACCTGTCTATTTTGATTTAAAGCGTGCTTAGTTCATACAGGGTGTAAAAGGACCCTTCACGAAGCCGTTAACCAAGCATTATGTACATCAAACTAAGTAAGTTTACGCAAAAAATATTGCTGGGAAACAATTTTTTTTTGGGGTGAAGCGCGCTTTACGGTAGGATTCGATGTAACGCACTCAAAAAATTGTGCTGATGGATGCATTGAATAGTACGGGATTCGTGAAGGTATTTAAAGTAAAGTTAGAACAAAAAAAAGCTGGAACTTTGACCCACAATATCTCCTTAACGTAAAGTAACCGCAATGACGGGGAAAACTAACGCTTTTCGGCTTCGTTAAGGGTCTATTTACACCCTTTATTGTTGACTAGCTGTGACCTTCGTCCGCGTGATATTATTAACAATTTCAAGGGTTTTTTTTGCACTAAACCCTAATTCTTTTTCTAAAGTAAAAGTAGCCTATGTTACTCCTTATAACATCAGCTATCTGCCAGTAAAAGTTCCGTCAAAACAGGCCCAGTCGTATCGGAGATTAGCCGGAACAAACAGACTGACAAAATAAAAATAAAATGCATTTTTGTTATAAGTGCCGCATAATTATACTTTCATATGCATTGAGTAAAAAGCTGTTATTTTGAAATTACAAACGGACACTTCAATTTCATTTATTTTATAGAATATAGATGGGTGGAGACGGGGAGGAAGGCAAAACAAAATATGGAAATTTATTTATTTATTTAAAAAACATAACATCACGCCTGTAATCCCCGAAGGGTTAGGCAGAGGTGTACCTAATGGTTCACCCAAATTTCGCCAGCTATGATTTTAAGTCCCATGTAATAGGGGGCGAGCCTATCGCCATAAATTGGGCACACATCTACATTCCGTGACTGCTATAGAGAAAACACACAGGTGGTGCTATTTATTTAGTTAGAATTCTTCTTTGAAAGAAAATCTCTTGACGTACATATTTGTACTCGAATTCGTTTGTTTCTTTCTTTCTTTTGGCACGTGGCGGTAATTGGCACTAACACAGCCTTTTAACCCTCCTGACTTCTCATTCAGGTTCTAAAGTACCAAAGCAATACTGTACGTCTGGAGAGCTCACTTAACAATCGGTGTAAGTAGACAAATTGAATATTTACAGAAACTCCAAGCTACTACAGTAAAACATAAATCTTTCCATCAACCAAGACGTGAGTGACGTCACTTGACCTCTCGCTCAGGTCACCGGCTAAATTAAGCTGTAAATCTAGCACACCCAATTCGGCCATCTTGACCGTAAAGTCGACCGTCCACTGTTAGTAACAGAGTAGCTTCGTTCTTTTGGGCTTGAACGACATTGTCAGGAGCTGGTGGAAAACAATTTGTGAAAATGTCTGTGGAAATTGTATTAAAAAAATATTTTTTGTTTGTCTGTAGAAAAGGGAAGATCCTCCGACCAGACGGCTTGTTGTCGAGTTTTTATTTTTTTAAGTCAAGGATAACTTTAATAGTGCGATTTAGAATTTTTATGTTAGTTCTTCTTTTATGTCATAGATGGCGCTGTAATACTTTTTGTACTATTTTGTTACTTTCTGTAGTGCTACTATAGTAGTGTTGGTTTCGACTATGACTATAAGTATGTCTAAAGAACGATGCTGTACGTAAAATGTGGACAGAGAGTTTTACAAAATTAGCTGCGTGGTTCATTACTGTGTAAACATTAAGCAGTTACTTAGCGCAAAAACACTTTAGCAACAGTGGTTGTTAAAGGATAAATAAATAAATGATTTTTTTCAGGACCAATTATTTTGTACATTTTATAGACCCATAGCGCTCGATGAATGATGATGATGATGAATGTATATATATCTCGCCTAGTCGAGCGAGACAAAAATTCCGATAACGATTCACAAATACACAAAAGCGGGTTGAAAAGCTAACAATATAACAATATAAATTGACAGACACCAAACTTGCTCTATACCATAAACAAGAAACAAGAGACAAGAAGCAAGAGACAAGAAACAAGAGACAAGAAACAAGAGACAAAAAACAAGAGACAAGAAACAAAAGACAAGAAATAAGAGACAAGAAATAAGAGACAAGAAATAAGAGTGTGAAAAATTTAGATTTCCAACGTTACGAGTTGCTGGAAAACGAATGGTGACCCGAGAGTGTCACTCACGAGTGTGATCACTCAGGGATCTATATTATATTACTTTAGGCAGAAGGTAACAATACGTTGTTTAGCTTGACGTTAGTGAAAACTCGTGTGTAGCTTAGGCGTCGATCACTGTGGAGCAGCGCCTAAAACGTCACTGTATACGTGAGTACAAAAGACAAGGGACAAGTTTAAAATAAGAACAAGGGATAGCTTCGTTTCTAGCGAATAGTTTTATGTAGTCACGCATCCGTTGGTTAGTCTTCATGTTTGAGAGAGGATGGTAATTTATTGTTAGTACCTAATTTTGGTGAATATTAGAGTTGCGTTGCATGCGTGGTGAAGGGTAGTATGAATTGAAGTGCTTTGTGACTAGAAGACGAACAATGGCGTAGGTAATTCTTTTTCTGTCTATCCCAAAAGGACAGTAAAGTTTTACGAGATAGAAAACCTCTCTAATTCATTTCACATATTGTCATCATCATCATCTGCCTAGCCTTTTCCCGACTATATTGGGGTCGGCTTCCAGTCTAACCGGATGCAGCTGCATACCAGTATTTTACATGGAGTGACTGCCTATCCTTCCCTGACCTCCACAACCCAGTTAGTACTGGGCTTTACGATACCCCTTGGTAAGACTGATTGTCAGACTTTTTGGGCCACTGACTGCCTAACGACTGTCAAAGATCTACAAATGACACCCGGGACCAACGGCTTAACGTGCTTTCCGAGGCACGGAGGAAACTCGTTATGTAATAGGCGGTCACCCATCCACAGACCAACCTAGGCAAGCACGGCTTAACCTAAAGATAGACCCGAGCGGCTGTTATTATTTAGCCACGAGCTCCTCACTCCTCATATCATATATTGTAAAAGGTCAAGAAATCCTAAAAACAGGAGATAGCTTGTTGATATTTCCGTCTCAGCATTTATTTTATAGTTTTGTTTAATATTTTGTGTAAGAGCGGAGTCTTCTAATGCCGTTTATATATTGTTTGCTTAAGGAAGGCTTCAATCACAAACTAATCGTTGTAATCTTGATCTTGTTATGAAATAAACAATTTTAAATTAAAATAAGCAGCATTATTATAATTGTTATGTCTGAAGTATTTTATATTATTTTTTAAAGATTAATTTCGTAATTTATTCAAATGCTACGCCTAAAATGGAATCCTCCTACAAACGTCCCCAAATTCACACCCAACCCACTCACTAATTCTAAATATACCTTCAACATTATAACTACTATAAACTCAAGTCAAATTGCTATATCCAGTTCGCAACATAACTAATTAAACGCTCACAATGTTAGCTCAGCTTGGAACTTCATCGGCGATAGCTATAGAGACCCGGTCGCTTTGTTTCAAGATAACGTTTCACTCATTACTGGGTACCTACCCAGTCACCCGGATTTCCAATGAAATATTTTGTTAATTAGGTAGGTACTCGTCGGATTGGAAAAAGTCGTGGCATCGATCCGCGAGCTAGGTTTAGAGATAGCGCCTCATAAAACTGAAGCACTATGGTTCCATAAGCTGCCGAGGAGTAGAGAGCCGCCCAGCTGTTTAGTCAGAGTGGGAGATGCGCAAGTCCAGGTGGGACGATACATTAAGTATCTCGGCCTAACCTTGGACGGTCGGTGGGGCTTCGAAGAGCACTTTGAGCGCCTGGTTCCCCGAGTCGGGAAGGCAGTGGGTGCGTTGCACAGACTGTTACCCAATCTTGGAGGGCCTCGAGAAGAAGTTCGCCGCCTCTACGTGGGGGTCGTGCGATCGATGGTCCTCTATGGGGCGCCTGTTTGGTCAAATAGGTTGTCGGGCGTCCGGCGCTGCAGGACTAAAATCAACAGCCTGCAGCGAAAAATGGCTATTCGTATTGCACGAGGATACCGTACTGTGTCCTTTAAGGCGGCAACTCTCCTGGCTCGTTTTCCACTGCTGGATATCCTGGCAGATATGGACACGAGGGCTTATAGCCGAATCCGCGATATCCGCCAAAGTGGTAATAGTGTACCAGAAATCGCTATTGCAAGGCTGAGGCGGCAGGAACGGCGACACGCGCTCGAGCAGTGGCGTGAGCGGCTGCAACAGCCGCAATATTCGCGTAAGCGCGTTGTCGAAGCCATCCTGCCGCACTTCGAAGCCTGGCTGAAAAGAGAGGAGCGTATCTCCTATAGACTTACTCAGGTACTTACCGGGCGCGGTTGCTTCGGTGAGTATCTGAATAAAATTGGGCGAGAGGCCACAGCAAATTGCCATCATTGTAGAGGCAACCTGGACTCAGCACAGCACACTCTCGAGGAGTGCCCTGCATGGGACTCTGAACGACGGGTCTTGGTAGCCAAGATCGGGCAAGACCTGTCTCTGCCAGCCATATTTGGGGCTATGCTGGTGGACTCTGACAACTGGAGGGAGGTGACCTCGTTCTGCGAGACCGTGATGGTTCAAAAGGAGGCTGCCGAGCGGGATCGTGAGAGAGCCGATCCCAATAGGAGAAGAAGTCGTCGGGGAGGCAACCACCTCGCCGCTTAACACGCCGAAACCCCGCCTGCATTAACTAAAGCAGGTGGGACACTGGGTCACGGGCGTCCAGAGTGGGGACTCTGTGCGCTCACCAAGTGACCTTGGATATGACCGGCAGCACAGTGGTCACGTGCTGCCGTGCACACTTGCACAGCGAGGCTCAGGGGAGATCTCTGCATAGTCGCCCCAGGGATGTGCCTTAATAGGCGTTGCACAGAGGGGGCTCTGGACAGGTCTTTTAAGAGGAAACGGTGCCTCCTCTCATGTGTGGATGGTGACCACCGGGGTGGTTTTAGTGCGGTAAAAATCCCACACTCCCCGGTCTTATCCCCAAAGACTGGTCGCCTTTTGAAGGTTTCCCCCCGAAAAGAAAAAAAAAAAAGAAAAAAAGGTAGGTACTATAATAATTTCAGGGTTCGAAGTGATAATTATCATCTCACTAATATTATAAATGCGAAAGTTTGTGAGGATGGATGGATGGATGTTTGTTACACTTTCACGAAAAAACTACTAAACGGATATGGATGAAATTTAGCACACAGATAGTTTATAACCTGGATTAATACAAAGGATACTTTTTATCCCGGTAGAATGATCCCTTGGGACAATTATCGAACTCCACGCGGGCTAAGCCGCGGACAAAAGCTAGTTGATAATAATCTTGATAAATTATAATTATCATTCACTTCACGTCACGTATAGGATTGCTAACAATAATATGATGATTACGAGTGCTAACAAAAATGATTCATAATTAACTTGAATCATGAATTAATAAAGTGGCGAAAACTTAGATACAAAATACGCTTTCCAACTAAAATATTGAACAAAGTAAATTAGGGGAACCTATAGACTTTTAGTACTTAAATAAACATTTTAGTTTGTAATGCTTTATCAAACAGAAAAAGATATCAATAAATATTTTCGTTGAGAATTACTTTAAAAAGGGTTGATTAGATTAGGCCTATGGAAAAGTGTAAAAGTTCAAAAACATTATTCGGGCAAACTGAAAAATCTGACCTTGACCTTAATCACAAAGTAAATAAATTGGGTATATATAAAAAAAAACTCACCACATACTTTTAAAAATGCATCACACCTATTGAGGTTGAAATGAATACCCCTTTTTATAAACCACTTAGGGTCGCCCTTTTAGAAAACTCAACATTACCATATTATGATCACAAGCACTCTTATAAAGAATTTTCCTGTTGTATACACAGTGAGACATTTTTAAACCCAGAAAAGAAAGGATTTTCCGTCTAAATAAATATTCAGCCGTTAATGTTTTAGTAAGTAGTGTTTAAGATTTTTTAGTACTGGATAATACGATACCCATTGGTAAGTTGGTTGTCAGACTTTCGGGCCACTGACTACCTGTACGACTGTCAAAGATCTACCAATTACAGCCGTGTCCAATGGCTTAAAGTGCTCTCTGAGGCACGGGGGAAACTCGGTATGTAATGGTCCCATTCACGGACCACCCTAGGCAAGCGGCTCTTAACCTGAAGATCGAGCAGAGCGGCTGTTATTATTTAGCCACTAACTCCTCCATCCCGCCATCTTAAACTGATTTCATGATCATAAAACTTCATGTTAAAAATATCCGCACCTAACGTATCGTCGAGAGGTGTTACCTTATTTGATTTGAAACGCGCCCTGTGTCAACTTTATCAATTATTTCTAAGAATAGGCCACCTCCCTTATTGGTAGTCGCCTGTAGGTGTACTAACAAGCTAATGGTTTGCTAATGAGCTTGCCAGACATCGTGTAGGTACCTACTTCAGATGTGTTATGTATACTGGCAAAGCTATTGTGTGCATGGAAATATTATTCTTATTGTTATTTAACCCTACAAATTTATATAAAAAATCCAAAATAAAATACAAAAATATTTATTTTTCTCTCAAAACATTGTGTCATATATAAACTGAGGCAGCCCCACTAAGTTACAATAATACTTGTGTCGGGGCTGTTGATGTATGAATCGATAATACATAAGAATGCTTCAGTCGCACCGCAATGTCAACTTTAAGGCGGTCGAGGTGTCCAACGGTGACCAACGTGTTTCCTGCACCTCGTCTTGGACTTTTGGCCGCAGGGAGTGGTGTTCCATCGCTTCCACGGGCAAGTGCCACATGAAAGCACAGTGACACAGTGCACACGTGAGTGTTACTAACAATAGTTTAAAGATTCTATTTACTAACACAAATTCTATTTTACCATAAGTATGTTAGTATGTAAGGTATACATATAGGGTGACTGGTAATTAGTGACCGATACTTAAACACGTGAAAAAAAAATGTTATCACAATAATAACACAACAGCCGTATAAAATTAACGCGCGCGCGCCGGCTTCGTGAAGGGTCCGTTTACACCCTGTATATGATGTATCTATGCGTCAAAGTTGCCTGAGAATAAATGAATGTTATGTTATATTATGAGAAAAATGTAAGTACTTGAAACGACAGTAAATATAATCTTTAAAACCGAGTAGCCCTTAAAAAGAGAGGGCGGATGGCAGGTAATCGCTTGACAGGCGATAGGCGAACTCCATTATTAGACGTAGCCTGTAGGTGTGCTATCATGCTAATGGTTCGCTAATGAGCTTCTGAACGTGTCCGTCTCATATGTGTATAATTTGTAGGAGTAAAAGGTGAAAAATAGGTATTGAACTATTTTGTAAATAGTTTTACGACATTCTATCGAAACGAGGCACAGTCTTCTAGAATTAGGAGAAACATGAAAGAAGGATATAATAGGGTAATGGTAAGATCTGCTTTTAACATGTATCTAAAACCTAATAAAATGTTTTTATTCATTCACTGACCGGTGCCGTACTCGGTAAGTTCAATGACGGTCTACCACTTTTCACCCTTTTTTTTTCGGATCACTTTTCACCCTTACGAAATAAATTATAAGGTTGAAAAGTGATCAACCGTCAGTGAACTGGGTAGTACATCAAACCACTAGGTCCAAAAACATTTAGAGTTCTTTAAAAACGAAGGCACTTAGGAAAGATTTTTGAAAATTTGTCCATCAAATTTGTACTTACATTCGTAATTTTTTCCGGTCACACGAATTAATCTTGGCTTGTACGCCTAGGAAGTGAGAACATTTGTATGATGGAAAATCAGATAGAATATACACCGTGACTTGTTAGTCGTCTTACAAAGGTGGTCCACTCAATGTACCCGACATAAAATAGCTCTAGGCTATTTGTTTTTTTTTTGTACCTACCATAATAGGTACAAAAATAAAATAAAAATTTGAATAAAAATATGAAACATCCTGTTAATGATTTTTAAGTGTCAAACGGGAGAACATATCTACCCAGCGCTCGAGTCCAGTATATCATCGCTCGCAACAGGGTGTTTACGTCATGCGTCATAATACTGAATAATAATTTTATTTTTAAATTATTAAAATCTCATAAATTGCAATTTTTTTTTTATGAATGTTTAGTAGTAATTGGATACATGAAGTGGGCTGCCGTTGTAAGACGACTAAAAAGTCAAGGTTTATAATTATAAGCCACGCTTGTATACGTTGCACCTATTACACATCGAGTTTCCTTCGTGCCTCGGAAAGCACGTTAAGGCCGTTGGACTCGGCTGTAAAATAAAGACCTTTGACAGTCGATAAAGGTAGTCAGTGGCCCGAATGTCTAACAACCAGTCTTGCCAAGGGGTAACTTAGAACTTTGTGGAGGTCAGATATGCTGACTGCATATTTGACCTCCACCTCCATGTAAAATACTGGTGTTCAGCTGCATCCGGTTAGACTGGAAGACGACCCTAACATAGTTGGGAAAACGCTAGGCAGATGATGAGAATAGATAATTACATTATAATCTAGGTAAATTAGTAACTAGGTTAATAGTTCTATATTAGTAAGGCTAATAACATCTTGAAACCCTATTAATTGAATTACAATCTGTGTAGGGATTCGTAAGTACCCCACTCAAGGATCTATTGTTAGTCTCCGGTACGAAATAGGCCATCCCAATAAATGGCTTACGAATGGGTCTTGAGGACCAACCATTATTATTAGGTACGTAAGTACCTAGGACCAATAAACTTGTAAAAAGATTAGTCGAACGCTACCGATCGGTTATTATTTATTTTTCTTTATTCATTAATTCATCTAGTTTTGTACATTTATATTTCTTACAAAAAAAAAAAACATTCAAAATCAAAGCATTTATTTCAAGTAGGCCAGTTACAGTCACTTTTGAATTGTCAAAACAAATATAACAGTGAAATATAGCTACAGTTCCAGTCACAAGGCAAAAAAACTGTGAAAGTACTGTAGTTGCCCATTCTCTAACGTAGATCAAATTCAAGTTTCTCTTTATTCAATACTATATCACAATCGCTACTTTTTACATTCGTTAAAGCAAATCTTATGCATTTAAAAGTATTTAAAAGTAGTGGTCCGCCGGTGTCGGGAGCAGGGTTCAAGCTACTGTTGGTTAAGGCTCCAGAGACTGTAACCTCCTCACAATGCGAGCCGTATCGAGAAGTACTGTCTTGTGAATCAGGCCCTTGATACAACCGCCTAAGGAGAGCCTCGAAATATCTTCGTCTTTTATGTTTACTAGCTTATACCACGGCTTCGCCCGCGTGGATTTTGGTAGTTGTCCCGCGGGATCGTAGTACCGGGATAAAACGTATAGGTTGTAAACTATCTGTGTGCCAAATTCATCCTATCCGTTCAGTAGTTTTTGCGTGAATAGGAGTAACAAACATTCATACAAAATTAACAGATTTTTTCCTGTGGCTTCGCTCGTGCATGTCGTGGGATAATTATGCTCACCAGAATGTACTCATCTGCCTAGCATTTTCCCAACTATATTGGGGTCGGCTTCCAGTCTTACCGGATGCAGCTGAATACCAGTATTTTACATAGAGCGACTGCCTATCTGACCTCCACAACCCGGTTAGTACTAGGTAATACGATACTCCTTTGTAAGAGTGGTTGTCTGACTTTTTGGGCCACTGACTGCCTAACGACTGTCAAACATCTACAAATGACAGCCGGGACCAACGGCTTAACGTGCTTTCCGAGGCACGGAGAAAACTCGGTATGTAATGGGCGGTCACCCATCCACAGACCAACCTAGGCAAGCATGGCTCAACCTAAAGATCGACCCGAGCGGCTGTTATTATTTAGCCACGAGCTCACCAGAATGTACTATCGGGATAAAAAGTCCTATCTTATGTTCAAACCCAAGCCATGGTGTACCTATCTGTAGATATGCCATATTCACTCAAAATCCCTTAAGGCGTGATAAATAAACTCACTTTCACATCTTCTATATGAATAAATAAAGTTGAAGTGTCTGTTTGTAATTTCATAAAAACTGCTTTTTACTGAATGCATATGAAAGTATATGCACAATACTTATACAAAAAAAAAACAGTTTTTATGATTATCTGTCTGTTTGTTCCAGCTAATCTCCAAAACTGCTGGACCTATTTTGACGGGACTTTCACTGGCAGATAGCCGATGTTATAAGGAGCTACTTAGGTTACTTTTATACCAAAAAAGGATTAGGGTCCGTGCAAAAAAAAAAAAACTATGAAACTGTTAACAAAATTCGATTCAAATAGGGATGTAATATTTTTATAATAAATTCACGCTGACGAAAGTCGCGGGCAACAGCTAGTTTTTAATATTAGTTGGGATATTTCGGCTCCGTTCCGTTCAGACAGACACTAATTTGAAAACCCTGTTACTAGGTTATTGGGTGAATCCGCCAATTTGTCTGATTGAGTTACTAACTTGATTTGCGCAAGCAAGTGCGATCGTCAATTTGTTCTTACTGAATCGAGAACAAAGGTTGATGACCTTGGTTCAGGGATTTTGTACAGTCATAAGAACTAATGTGTTATCATTTACACCACTGCTTTGGTAACAATTTTTCGTTGTTACTAATAATGGGTGTAAAAATATCTTTAACCAAGCCGAAAGGCACTTGTCCTTCCGGTTATTATTTATTTTGTTGTGATATTGCTATATTTTTTTTTTGTTGTAGATCATACCTCCAGCTACCCACCTAACTACCTTCACCTTCTAGTTACGGAGATATTGGAGATCAAACTTCCAACTTTTTCACAAGTTTTTTATTTAATACAAGTTTGTAATCTTACAACTTTACTTTAAATAACTCTACGAACTATTCAATGCAGCCATCAGCATAATGCAACTGCAACCATTTTAGGTTGCAATCTGTTTTCGTCGAGAAAATGGTTAACATATCAGTGCCCGTGACTGTACTCAAGACGTGGGCTCAAATCCAAAGCGTGGCCCCATTTAGGAACACCTACATTTTGATACGAAGAATATAACTTTCGTACTCCCACATTTTTGTAAACGATTTTTAGAAATAACGAAAAAAATCTTTATTTTTCATTGTTATAACTGCTTAAATAATTAAGCTCCTACGTTAATATTTAACTTTGAATTGGGACACAATTTAAGCGAAATTGGAGAGTACGGTGGGCAGCGAAAGTTGTTTATTTATTTTCCATTATGTAAGTTATTTCATAATTTTAATTAATCCTAATAAAAACGAAACACTCCTTGTAAGTTTATGTTTTTTAACTATATAAACGTATCTACTTATCTATATAATCTTTGCGCGGCAAAAAAGGCATACCAATAGAATGTGCATTGGCTGTTAACCGAATTCAATAAGAAAATTAAATCATTCTCTGCCATTTTTATTTTTATCGATGTCAATTAAGCGTTATGTTTAAAACAATAGTTGTTATAATAGCTGTACACTCTCGCCAAGACACTCCGAGTTAGAGCTAGAGCGAGAGTGTCCGTTGCCTCTCTTCGTCCCTTGTCGGTTTTTTGCGAGACGTCTCGAGAGAGATACAGAGAGAGCTCTCGATCGCCAGTGTACAGTCACCATTATATTATACTTTCTGTCAGATGCGAAGTTAACTTTTATAAATAAAATATATAATATATAATAGCGAAATATATAGTATATAATATATATGCTTTTAAAAATATATTGCTGTCTGTACGTGGGTACATCTGTACACATACCTTACCTTATACAAGTTCGAAACGTTTTATAACTTTGTGAAGTGTGGTTAAGCGAATATCCATAGGTACTACCACGCTCACTGATGTTTGACCACTTTTCAACCTTGTTACTCTGGGGATAAGGGTGAACTTTCAAGCTGAAAACTGAACTCAGCCCTTCAATTAAAATAAAACGGGTAATTTTCTGAAACTGTTACTAATTGCTTTCTGTATTGAAATATTACAAAAATGAGTGTCTGTTTTATTTTTAATGCCTATATCAGAAGCACTGATGTGCTAAATAGGGTAATCTTCTACACGATATATGTTTGAAATTACAAACAAACGCTTCGTTCAATTTCATGCGATGCTGTGTAAAGGTCACAGCACACAAATCAACTCGGAAAGGGATCGTCACCGTATCAACTCGAGCCGTTCAGTATTCTTTGTATGAAACTCTCTACTGCAACACACACTAATCGGAATCGTAACGTAATCGCCTCGCCTCGGGACAAACTCGATACAGTGAGATATCCCTGTCCGAGTCGATATGTGTTCTATTTCCTTAACTTGTGATACGGCTGCTGTCAAGCGCCACACGCACGCTTCACTTGTTTTCTAAGCGTAAGTAAAGATGACCATATACGATAGGTTATGCATGTGCAGTTTGTCTGCACAGTCAAACTGTGCAGGCATGCATGAACGTGTTTATGAGAAAACTGTGCAGTTATCCTGGCATGTAACTCAGAGAATATCGAAATACTTACATATTATTTTAGACTTGGTTAGTGCAAGTGTAACCGAGCGTGTATTGCAAGTCGCATGCACAGCTCTCAGTTCCCAGTTAAACCCACTAAAGCAACCGTATTGTCGTGTGTTGCCGGTGATGGCATGCTTGACAAATGAGCCTACTAGAGATGAGTAACTCAGGAAAGTAGATAAAAAAGATATAAATCAATCTGTTTACATCAATCACTCTTTATATCCATTCACATCCGAATGTATCACTGTTTCAGTCAGTGTATCTTTACAATTCATTATACTGGTTTTGACTGCACATGTACTTTGCCTAAATTTTAGTCACACAAAATCAAGTGCTTTTGGCGCTCTGGTTACAAAACTAAACAAAATATCAGTTAATCAGTTTGCTTCATTCATTAGTTCAAGCTTCAAGCAGTAGATTCGAGAGTTTGAAACAGCAGTCCAATAAATCAGAGAGATACGTAATGTAACGACCAAGCAAAGTGCAGCACACAGCTTAGTTACCTATCTATCACTCTTACTGATTCATTGGATTGAGTTGAGCGAAGCAAGCCACGCTGAGCAGTGAACAGCACAGAGCAATGTCACTGCGTGTCGTGCGCGGAAAGATAAGGATATAAAGATATAAAAGAGTGATACATATCCCAGCGATCGAAAGATACATTTCAATCTTTTCTTTTCAGTGATACATTATGCCCATCTCTAGAGCCTACCGACGAGCTTGCAGTTACGTATGTGTCCTCTGTGGAACTCGGCTTCGCATTAAGGTTCAGCATAGACCCTGCATGCATAACCTATGTCATTCCTGACCTATGTCTAACCTATGTCATGTCTACTAACAGTTCCCTAATCCGTACCGTCGTAAGTCGCGTCGTGGCACCTTGTAGCATGCTCTTAACAATTTCTTTAATTTGATTTTTCCACAGTTGTTGTCGCAAGATGCCTGTGTTTGAGCGTGTCGCTTAGGGTTAAGTGGTTAAAGAGCTAATTGCTAAATAAGGTAATCTTCTGGACGAGACTTGTTTCTAATTATGAACATTAATAAAACATCTGACACTAGAAACGGGATATTTACCAGGTTTACTTATTTTTTTACCGACCCAGTTCTCGAGAATGGTCTTGCCACATTGTATTGGGATCGATCTATCATCACAGACAGGACTATTTTAGCCAATAAACCTGATATTGTGGTGATAGATCGCCGAGAGCGCCGTGCAATGATTGTTGATATCACTGTCCTTCATGACGAGAATCTCGTGAAAGCTGAGAATGATAAAAAAAAATCAAGTATCTCGATTTAGCACACGAGGTAGTCGACATGTGGGACGTGGACTCTGCAATCATTGTACCGATAGTCGTTACGGTTAATGGACTAATAGCAGAGAGCCTCGACCAACACCTTAGGAGGCTCTCATTGCGCGGCTGGGTCAAGGGCTTGATTCAGAAAGCAGTACCCCTGGACACGGCACGCATAGTGAGGCGGTTCCTCTCTCTGGAGCCCTGACCACCGGCAACCTGGACCTTGTTCTTGATGCCGATGGGCTATCTATTTTTTATATTTTTAAATGTTTTGTTTACTTTTCTTTGTAAAAATATTTAAAAATGTATTAGATAAGAGAAAGAATGAATAAAGGAAATAATGTTAGGGACCATGATAGTTTAAAATCTTATATATTCATCTGCCTAGCTTTTTCCCAACTATGTTGGGGTCGGCTCTCAGTCTAACCGGGTGCAACTGAATACCAGTACTTTACATGGAGCGGCTGCCTTTACTGTCTATTATAAGTATAATTATTTTGTTCAAAATCAAACAAAATTAGTCTTATACCTCCCTCACTGTATACCTCCCTCACTGTGTACGTCAAATTAAATACGGTTACTGCCGGGGCTATAACTATAGCCGTCGAGTCCCAGACATTGTGCGAATTCAATGGAGACCCGACCTGATGACCTTGCAATCAATATTGTTGGATTTGGCTTTAGAAATCTGAAGCGTCTCGATGGAAAGACGCCCATGTCCATATGTATATGAAAACGGTTGCCTGAAAATAGCGACGAGACATCATCTTCTCACCGCTTGTGCCAATTTAAATTCTCTTATCATTCACGATTATTTAGTCTAGCATAGCATAGCATAATCAGCCTATTAATGTTCCCACTGCTGGGACGCAGGCCTCCTCTCTATGTAAGGGAATGGGCTATAATCCACCACGCGGGCCCAGTGCGGGTTGGTAGATGTCACATGTCTTCGATTTTTTTTTTTGGTTGTAGGACATGTCGGTTTCCTCACGATGTTTTCCTTCACCGTTTTGAGAGCAGTGGTGATGAAATAACTTACACAAAGTAATGCGCCTGGCTGGGTTCGAACCCACGACTTACTGCTGGTAAGTCGGGGTCTCCACCACTGGGCCACCGCTGCTCTCTATCGATTTAGTCTAAAAAAGAAATAAAATTGTATTCTTGTTTTTTATTGGTGTGCAATAAAAAACAAGAATTCAAGAAACCTTTCATTCTGTGATTGATTGATTCACCTATTTTTAGAAACACTAAGAGACACCTACAGAGTGCTTTCACATTATTTATGTATTTGTTTTTACATATATAAACTCACGCCTTTTAGCCATGGGGCTAGGCAGAACCTACAGAACGCCACCTGCTACGATCATTACATACTCCTTGCGCCTCGTCCACGTTCATATCTAACTAGTCATACACACCGGTTGCAAATACTACGTACCTGGCTTTCTAAAGTATCAGTATCAAATATTCGTGCTATTAGTTTTTTCGTGAGCTGTTATGTCTTGTTGAGTATTTTGTGTGTACATAAATAATAAATAAGAATTTTTTATTTTTTTATTTTTTGTGAGTATTTTTTTATTTGGGTTATGTTCGCCATTGTACACAAGCTATATTATTGCTATTTGTATGTATGTTTGTTATTTTGTGTGCAATAAAGAATAAGAACAAGAAAAAAATTAATTCCATCACATTTTTTCTGGGATTTTTTCTGTTAGTCCCTTTATAGCAGTCTAAATCTTTTTAAAGCTTCGGAGATTGCCACGCTGTACTTTATTCGATCTGATTAAAGATTTCGTTTTCTAAGAAATAGCAAGTTTATTTCATGAAAATTCGTTTAGAGCTCAAGTGATCTTTCTGTATTAAGCTTTTTCTGATCTAAGGTCGGGAAATTGATTTTGAGCTTTACTGTTAAAATACCGTTTCGGTATTGCTTTTATTTTACGTAATACCTAGCTCCATATTATTATTATTTTTTATTTTTTTTGTATTTTGGACTAGCTGTTGCCCGCAACTTTTCTCCGCGTGAAATTGTTATAAAAATATGACTTCCCTATTTAAAACGGATTTTGTTAACAATTTCAAGGGTTTTAATTTTTTTCACGGAACCGTAATCTTTTTACTAAAAAAAATAATTTTAGTTACTCCTTATAAACAACAGTTATCCAGCAAAAGTTTCGTAAAAATCGGTCAAGCCATTTCGGAGGCCGGAACAAACAAACAGACAGCCACAAACAAAAGTAAAAATGTACTGTATATACAAATACTTTTTTTTTTTTTTTTTTGGATGGGAAATCATCAAATGCCCCCTCCCCCCCCACTCTGGGCGGAGCGGAAGGGAGTGTCAGACTTGTACTGACTAAAACCCATCCATGTTCCTTCTTTGCCCTTTGTGTTCCAGGGCCACGGTGTCTCTTTCGAACAGTCCCGCAGCTCTGGCAGGCATCGGCCCATGCGGACCCCTACTCGGTTGCTGACATCTCTTTGAGGCGCGCGTGGAACACGAACGCGCCGTCGACACGGCCTGTCGTCATAAGACGGCCGGACGGCGAGCTAGCCCATAACTCGCCGTCCACAGGCCCGCGCCTACGGTGGCCGGGAGCCACCACGTGACGCCCAGGGCGTCTCCCGCGGCGGCTGGGACGTGAGGTTCTTTCCCTCTCACGTCCCACCACCTCCTTCACTAGCATGACTGCTTCACAGAAGGTGGTGACGGCTTCCCATTCCCTCTCGCTCCGGACCATGGCTTGAACCAGGGCCGGACGCGAGAGATCGCCGCCTCCAATCGCCGCTACAAGGACACGGCGGTGCTCCGCCCAAGCGGGGCAGACCTCTACGGTGTGCTCCACCGTGTCCTCCGGACGATCCTCGCAGTGGAAACACCCGGGCGTTTCCTCCCGCCCGATTCGGTGCAGGAACCTCCCGAAACAACCGTGTCCGGTGAGGATCTGCGTCAGGCGGTAGGTGAGGGCACCGTGGCGCCTCTCTAGCCACTCCTCAAAGAGGGGACTTATCGCCACTATGGTAGCGTGCCCTGCACGGGGTTGCAACAGTCGCTCTCTCCATGTCGCCATGAGATCACGCCAGAGGTCTGTCCGCTGAGCGGCAATTTGCCACGGCAGCGGAGTTTCCCCCCGACGTAGTGCCTCCGCGCGCCATTCATGCAGGCGCGCGAGGACTATCGCCTCCAGATCCCATGGCGGCAATCCGGCAAGGAGGCTAGCCGCCTCGCCGGAGATCGTGCGGTACCTCCGGTATATACAAATACTTGCAATACAAAGCTGTTATTTTAAAATTACAAACAAAAAAATCAACTTATTTTTGTTTGTATGGATTACTATTATTATTATTTGGCCCACATTAGCCCTGGATCGTAGCAACTGAAAGTCATGAGGCCCTTGTCCGGCAGTGGGATGACGCAGGCTAACAGTATCAGTATCGATGCATAGATATTGACACACTAAATATTGAATAGTATTTATAGATGACCAGTCTATGACCAGTGTGTGTTGATTACATACGGGACCGAAACGTGGTCGCTCACAATGGGCCTCATCAGAAGGCTTAAAGTCACCGAAAGGGCTATGGAGAGGGCTATGCTCGGAGTTTCCTTGCGTGATCAAATCAGAAATGAGGAAATCCACAAGAGAACCAAGGTTACCGACGTAGCCCGAAGAATAGCCAAACTTAAGTGGCAGTGGGCAGGGCACATTGCTCTCAGAACGGATGGCCGCCACTCCACGGTCGACACTCCAGAACTTTCCGAACCCATGGCCGGAAAGTTCTGGAGTGGCGACCACGAACTGGAAGACGTTGCGTTGGAAGGCCTCCCACTAGGTGGACCGATGACCTGGTAAAGGTTGCAGGGATCCGCTGGATGCGAGACGCACGGGACCGGTCAATGTGGCGACACTTGGAGGAGGCCTATGATGATGATGATGATTTGTAGTTGATTTAGATAGATAACAATTAAAAAAAAACTAGCTTAGATCTTGGAGTAGATTTGAAAGTTATTTTAAAATAACACAACCTTTTAATAAAAGGTCAACTTTAAAAACAGTTTCAAAATAACTAAATGCCTAACAAAACTCAAGAAGAATAAAACAACAGTTAGGAAAACCAATTTAAATTCCTAGGATTAAATGGTCATTTATACTTCAATGCGGGTCAACATTCATTGAATCGCGAAGACCTCGCATTCCCTACATACTCTGTGTCTTATTAACATAGCTTGATACAGGTACCCGCATTTCTTGTCTCTTGTTTTGAACTCAAATATTTAATTTACATTTCAACAATCACATAACGAATATCTTGATTCGATTAAGTTTTATTGAAGAAGTTTTTTGAATATTTTTTTTTATCGTTGAGCACCTAGATTTATAAGTCGAGCAACACGATATCTGACAAATGCTTGCACTGTCTGGACAGATCCACTCAATATGTGTGGTTCTTTCTTCAAAAAACCTTCTCAGACACTTATCTGCATAATCCTCCTGTGAGTTGACTAAGATTATGTCTACAACCTTAAAAGAGACCTCTGACTTTGTTTCGGCTGTTTCTTCTCAGAACCAAGTACAAAAAACCGGTCTCATATAGTTCTAAAAAATACGACATGTAAAAGTTTTTGTAAAAACGTATTTGCAAAATAAACATAATTTATCATTTATTTCGGTATACGTACATTTATTTATAGACTCCTACACAATTTTTCAGCTCTTGGGCTCTTGGAGTTGCCATGACGCGCAAGATTGGTGACCATGGGAATAATGAATTATCGAGATCCCTCTAAATTAAGTATTTTATCATTATAATTTCCATCCAAAAATACAAACGACGGACTGTGTGAAGATTGATAGAACTTGCATGGATGTTCGTTACTCTTTCACGTAAAAACTACTGACCGGATTTGAATGAAATTTGGCACACACATAGTTAATCACCAAGATTAACACATAAATTACTTTTTATTCCAGTGGTACGATCCCGTGGGACATTACCGAACACCACGCGGGCGAAGCCGCGGGCATAAGCTGGTTGTTAATAATTTCTCCTACGCAATGCAAAGATATTTATAAGCTTAGTTGGTTTCTTTTTCTATTGTCAATTGTATTTCTGTGGTGGGTGTACTCAATAAAGGTAACTTACAATAAAGTAATTTTCAGAATAATCTAGACCTGCATAAACTTGATACTGTTTACGGTACCGCACAATACCCATCATTGCAATCCTGTGTAGTTGGTTGTCATGGATACGATAACAAAGCAGGCTTACAATTAATTCCATGCCGATGTGGTATCGATACTCGGAATGTTTCAAATTCATAATATCTATCTACTTTATTTTTCAGGGAACATAAGTTCCACGAAAGTATCTTTGTAACTTATAAAACTATAAATAAATCATAAAAGCATATTTTCATACATTTTCTAACAGTAAGTGATTATTACATTTAAAATACCTATTTTTATATCTCATTGCGTCTCATACTAATATTTTTTCTTATAATTTTGTATTATTCTTAAAACATAGAATGAATAGCAAAATTTTTTTTTGAATCTTTAGAAAGTCATGGGGGAGGCCTTCGCCCAGCAGTGGGATAGAGCAGGCTGATATAAATAACACAAAAAAATTGTGAGTATTTTCATTTTCTTATCCTAAAACGAATGATAAATTCATTGGTTTCAGGAACAAAAAAAAGAAAGAGTCTTGCCAAAATGTCTACCAAATATTGAACTATCAACATCTACAATTTTTATCTTATGAAAGAAAGCCTGGTAGTTTTTTCACCAAATAATAATTTTGTACAAAAGCTGCCGCTGGTTAAGGCGAGGCTAAATTAAACTGACAGAAGCATTGAGTATATTTTATATCGGAACAATTTCCTTCAAATTGCTCTGTAGAACAATTTTCTTATCTGTCAGTTGCAGGTCGGTTCATGATAAAATTATGCGCCTGTATAGATTCGCTGGGCATATGCGTTGCTAGGCAACGAAAATAAATATTATGAACTAATAAAGATTAAACAAAAATATTTTTGATTGAAATATTAGCTGACATTTTGATTGAAGTCTGTGATCTGAATGCAGATTCGAATTAAATCATTTTAATGTTCAAAAAATTAATCGAAAGACATCCATAAAGTACCTACTTATATATTTTATCGATCTGTTTTCCACTATTCTAGCTAGGAGCAAATAATTTTATTAGCTCTACTTATAAACAACATTTTTTTAAACTTGTGTTAAAATAACAATTAATTAAGAAATCCGAATTAGCACCTTTAAAACAAAACACAAACGAAAGAGCCAGAACAGATAATTGGATGAAGGTCCTATATACGCAGGATTCTGAATTTGAAAAACAATTCCTTTCTCAAATAATTTAGCCGATGAAAGGTTTTTCCGTAACCATTCGAAACGTTCAGCAAACTAATTTCGTTCAGAGCACAGAGGTTCGATTTTAAATCCTTTTCCTGAATGAAATTAGTCATGAAGTTTGCACCAACCAAGTCTAGAAGAAATTAGTGACATCGTTTTCTTGGTTTTTACTATAGTCAGCCAGTACTTTTCTTCATAACAAAAGCCTTACGTGTCTATTGCTGGGACACAAACTCCTATCGATAAGGGAGTGCCCTTAATCCAATACAAATTCGATGTTATTGTTGTAGTTGTTTGTTGTTGTTGTTTTGTTGTTGTTACTTCGAATTTGTGGTTCTAAAGACATGCTGGTCCCCTCGCAATGTTTTCCTGCACAGTTTTAAGAGCAGCAGTGATGAAATAATTAGTACTTACACAAAGCACAACATAAAGTGCATGCAGGGGTTTCGAACTTCATCATCATCATCAGCCTACAGATGTACACTGCTGGGCATAGACCTCCCCAATCGCACGCCACTGAATTCAATTCTCAGCAACTCTCATCCAGTTGCTACCCTGCGAAGAATCGTCGCTCCATCGAGCCTGAGGACGTCCCACCTTACGCTTGCCGATTTGCGGTCTCCGCTCAAGAACACATCTACCCCATCGGTCATCGGTTCTTCGCCTAATACGTTTCGAACTTACGACGTGTAATTCGGAGCCGAATACTGGGCCAACACTGCTTTCACTTATTCATCGATCATGCCCACGACCTTTTATGGCATTTCGATATTGGATCGGTTCTTGAAAATTGTTATATAACTGTTGTAAATGTGTTTCCATGAAACCCGTAATAACAAAAGTATGTGTTTCCCAAAGGTATCAGATTTGTTCGTGAAATCACGTCATAATATCATTAAGTAAACAGATCACCCGATTTCGGCTTGACGTCGACTTTTGGGACATCCTGTATTATGTATAAATGTGTCACAATCCACTTTCCACAAATTATCACAAAATCAGACACCAACTTGCCTATCAAAATATTAGTGACAGTCGTAACCGAAACTCTACAAAATGTTTCCTCAAATATCTATTTAGAAGCACTACGTCGAGTTTTCTACCTACAAAAGCACTGTTTATGTTGGTTTCATAGGACAAGGTTACTTTTGTTCGTATTGGAACCTATTGTTAGATCTAATATGATATTATGGACCTTCTATTCTTGCTAGATGATTGCGATGATAATTCGTTAACAACCCTCTTCCAATTTACATGGGGTCGAATTTTCCATCTACATCACCATTTCACTGAGACTAATCTATACAAAAAAATAGAATTGAAGTGTCTGTTTGTAGTTTCAAAATGACAACAGTTTACTGAATGCTTATGAAAGTATTATACGGTACTTATAACAACAAAACTTTTTTTTAAATTTTTGTGTTGTCTCTGAAACAGCTGGACCGATTTTGATGGGACTTTAACTGGCAGATAGCTGATGTTATAAGAAATAGCTTAAGCTACTTTTATTTTAGAAAAAGCAACCATCCGGTTCCGTAAAAATTAAATAAAACCCTTGAAATTATTAATAAAATCCGATTCAAACATTATATTTTTCTAATAATTTCACGCGGAAGGTAGTTTAAAAATTAAAGAGAAAAAAATCAACCAGGGATTTAATTGTAGTTGAAAAGAATTTTCAAAGAAAGAATGTCGTCGTTTGTTCGGGACACAAAAAGTTCAATTTTCCCAAAACTTATTGGCGGTAAACATTTGGAGGTAATATCCGACAGTTTGATTTGCTACAAAATTGTGCGCGAACTCAATTTATTGCCGTTACCTTTTTCGCTTGGGGTTAACAAGTTTTTGGGTAATTCAGAGTACTTACAAGAGTTTATTTATACGGAAATTGTTGTGTGGGAAAGCCGAAAAGTTTGTTATTTTTTAGACGGTGATTGATTGTTATTAGAAATTAAGGGAAAAGCAATGTTACTTCTTCTTTTTAGCGTATCGTTAAAAAAAAAAACTTGAAGTGATGTGCAAAGATAAGCTACGTAGACAATAAATACACATTTGGCAGCACGGTTGGCGCAGTGGCTGAGCGATTGGCTGCTGCGCTGCGTGTCGCGGGTTCGATTTCGGAGCAAATATTTGTATTACCTACATGTGAGTTTAAATGTTTGTAAACACACCAATCATACAGGAGAAATTCCTAGTGAATGGCAGTGTTTTTTTTTTAATTTGCTTACAAACTGATGACAGATATGAAAAAAATGTCCAATCATTCAAAAGGAGACCTCATGTAGAAGGATTATTCGTCATCATCATCTGCCTAGCCTTTTCCCAACTATGTTAGGGTTGACTTCCAGTCTTACTGGATGCAGTTTAACATCTGTGTTCTACATGGAGCGCCTGCCTATCTGACCTCCACAACCCAGTTAGTACTGGGTAATACGATACTCTTTTTTAAGACTGGCTGTCAGAAATTCGAACCACGGACTACTTGTAACGACTGTCAAAGATCTACAATTGACAGCCGAGACCAATGGCTTAACGAGCTTTTCGAGACAAGGAGGAGTCTCGATATGTAATGAGTTGTCAATCTACGGATCAACCTTGGCAAGCGCTGCTTGACCTTGAAGATTAATCCATGCGGCTGCTATTATCAGCCACGAGAAAGAAAATTCATATCATCACAAAAACAAAAGGCCAACGACGTTCCATTACGTAATATCTCTGATAATGTCCCGTCATACTAGCGCGCCTACACCGGCTAATCGAAGGTAATCGTCGGCAAATTGCACCGACATCAAACGTCAACGATCAACGAAGATTAGATAAACGAGAGGTTAATCTCTGTTATAAACTGTGATCTTATCTTTTGTATGATTTTTATATCGTTTGCAAATAAGATTGAAATGGAGATATTGTAGTAATGTTTCTATTTGTTTACCGACACAGGTTTTGAAATGACGGCTGGAATCGCACAGTCGCTGCGAGCGATTTGCTTTAGGCACCTATCTGCCTGCTACGAAGAAGCGATTGTTTTGACACTCAAGAAATGCACAAAAAGTTCTAGGTCTCTTGTCAGTAAATTAAAGACATGCATACAGAGTGTAAAAAGACCCTTCAGGAAGCCGTCAACAAAGCACTCTGTACATCAAACTAAGTATCTCTACGCAAAATGTTTTGCTGGTAAATTACTTTTTTTTTTTTGGAGTGAAAACTCATGGTTTACGGTAAGACTCAAAGTAACACACTCAAAAAACATTGTACTAATGAATGACATGTACATGAAGCGTGGAAGTGTTTATAATAAAGTTCTAACATTTATAACTTGTATTATTTTTTGAAAGTGTGAAAAAATTGAAACTTTGACCTCCAATTTCATATATCTGTAACTAAAAGGTTCCCAAGTATGCTCTAGGACATAAAATCATCCCAATTTTATCAAAAACAAGTGCCTCTCGGCTTCGATAAAAGTGTTTTTAAACCCGTTATCATAGATGAGCGCTGATTGTTTATCAACGGCGAGAACTGTATCAAACAAACAGTTAGACTAGTTGCCAACTCAATTCGCTTCTCGCTTATCGCCGGCGGTGTGACCCTTGTCCTAGCGCTCCGGGGAAGAACATCGTTCAAATATTTGCATGGTGTACATTCTGTTGGTTCAGGTTCCGGATATGTGAGACTTTATGTCTGGAAATGCTAAGAGGGTGCATTCTAAACGATGATAACGTCAGTAAATAGCTGCCAAATTTAATATTTCCCTGTTTTGATGAACTAATCCATATTACTCAATGACAATTTTGAATATGACTGTGTTGTGATAACTAAAATATTGATTGTGAATTTGATTTACTATAAATTTATTTATTAATAATCAAAACAGCTCGTATTTATATATAACATCCAGAAGGCACAACCTTAAATTCAAAACATTAAAAGAAGCATGAGTCTAAAATCGAAATTAGAATCTTTTTTTATGTAAAGAGTGAACATGGCCAAGTAGAGTATTCTTTTTTTTCTTTTTAGCCTTGTTTTTTCGGGTGCGAAATCATCAAATGAGCCCGCTCCCGCTCTGGACGGAGCGGCAGGGAGTATCAGTCTTGTACTAACTAAAACCCATCCATGTTCCTTCTTAGCCCTTTGTGTTCCAGGGCCGCGGTATCTCTTTCGAACAGTCCCGCAGCATAGCCTTGTTTTAGTTTATGTCTACGTCCATGGGAAAAAAGCTGAAGTTCATAAAAGTAAGTATATATTCATGCAAAACCGCTCGGGTCGATCTTTAGGCAAGCGCGGCTTCACGTAAAGATCGACCCGAGCGGTTAGGCGGGTACTACCCTAGGGTAGTCCGTGGATGGGTGACTACCCATTACATTTCGTGTTTCCTCCGTGCCTCGGAAAACACGTTTAGCCGTTGTTAGACTGGAAGCCGACACCAACATGGTTGGGAAAAGGCTAGGCAAACGATTATTCATGTAAAATTTTTGGTTGGCTTCTCTGAGCAAAAAAAAAATTTTCCATAAACAACAAGCAACATGGAAAACGGTCAGTAACTTGGATGAAAACTAATCAGGATGTCGTTATCAGTCAATATTAAATCGACAAGATAAAACATGACAGAATTGTGACGAAAATAGTACCATGTTAAGCCTTGATCGTTTCCGGCGAACTATTACAATGTCAAGGTAAGGCAATGTTATTTTTTTGGTCAAAACATTAGTCATTATGAAAACAGTACGTTCCGTAGTCAAATGGCAAAAATATAACCCATAAAATTTCGTTACATCCATCCGTCTTCTGTCCATCCGACATACAACTTTTAGTGTATCGATTAAAATTTTCGACATGCTCTTGACCGATTCATCATCATCTGCCTAATCTTTTCCCAACTATGTTGCGGTCGGCTTCCGTATGCAGCCGAATACCAGAATTTTACATGGAGCAACTGCCTATCTGACCTCCACAACCCAGTTATTACGGTACTACGGTACCCCTTGATAAGACTGGTTGCCAAACTTTCGGGCCACTGACTACCTGTAACGACGTTTTCCTTATTTATGTAAATAGGTTATGAAAAAACATCAAACTAAACTAGACATGTGTAAATATCTATCCTAACTACAAAACACTTCAAGGTACGTGGTCCGACATGATTTTGACCGATTACTTCTTTTAAACACCTCTTCAATATAAAATCTCGATTTTTCACGAGACGAGACACTACCTGGATATAGAAACCGATATTTTCAACAAAAAAAAAATCATTTCGTTCTCGGAGAATAGTACCTTCAATACATACTCTTTTCCGGAGTATTAGGCATTTATAACACTTGAATAGTTTCTCAGTGATGCGTGGAAACCACCGTCACGGAATGAATAAAACTGGTTTTTATTCAGACCGTACTTTCCATACGAAGATCGGGTTTATAGGAAGTTGACTGTAAAAGAAAAAGCAAAATCTTTACGATTCATTTCCTTTTCGATATTAGGTACCTACCTACTTTAATATTATGACAAGTATAAATTATCATATTATTGTCCTATGATGACATGGTACTTTTATGAAGCCCCTACCGAGTTCTGCCAGTTTTCACCCTTATGCCCTATGTCTTAGGACATAAAGGTGAAAACTGGCTGATCGTGTAACGCTTTTCAACCTTATTACTTAACTTTACTTTGAATAAATTCTTTATTAAGTAGAGTAAACTAACTAAATACATTATTAATTAAAAACTATTAAATAACCTAAAATAAATAAACTAACAACAAACTATAAGAGGGCATCAAAAAACTCCTCCTCAACGCTGTCAGCTGGTAATGTGCCCAAGACACTGGCGGCGTTGCCACGTTGTATGGCAACACTTAGCCTCTGGTCAAAGTAAAAGCCAGCCCTTGGGTCACGGAAAGCGTCAACTAGGCGTTTCGAAATTTCCTTAAAAAGGCTATGAGCACTCGGACTTTACTTATTATTACTTTACTTATTCCTCATTACTTAGGTAATAAGGTTGAAAAGTGTTCGACCGTCAGTGAACTAGGTAGTACCTCTTGTATCAAATTAGTTCATTCGTCAAACAAAAGAGAAAGCTAGGTGCAGAATGCTCCAGACATAAGAACATTAACATCATCACACGTATATGAATCGTAATAAAAATTGGAGAACTTTGGTTTACACTATTATCATTTGTGTTGATAACCTCACGCCTTGTAATCCCCGAAGGGTTAGACAGAGGTGTACCTTACAAGTACACCCACATTTCGCCAGTTACATTTAAGTCTCATGTAATAGGGGGCGAGCCTATTGCCATCAACGAGACTCCCGTGGCTGCTAGTGAGAAATTCCTGATGGAAAAACTCAATAACACTTGCTTGACCAGGGATTTGAACCCAGGACCTCATGCTCAGCAGTCGCGCTTGCGATAACTAGACCAAAGAGGCAGTCTAGTAATTAGTATTGATATTAAAATAAAACTATTATCGTAAGTAAGTATGATATCGAAATATAAATGACCACGAATTGCTATAACAATAAACGTAGTTACGAATAGTTGGCAACAGTCCAAGCTCACTGTATTTACATAACAATATTATGTAATACTAGCAGCCTGCCCCTAATTCGCACGGTTCTAAGAATTGACTAAACATTTCTATTTCTTGGATAATTACTCTTACATAATTAAAGAATTATATACGTTTTCTTATAACATCAACCTGTAGCAAAAGCTAATGTACCAATTGTCCCGTATATTACGGTTCTAACTTATATGGTGATAACTTTGTGAAAATCCGTAGTGCAGTTTAGGATAACAGTTCACACAGGCAAATACTAAAAACGATTTTAACATAAAATATAAATAAGTTTACAAAGCTTGAATCACAATAATACACACACACAGCTATGACAAAGACTAGATGTAATTTTCTCCTTCCCTTTCAGTAGTTACAATGGTTCTCACATATTCTCTCCTCTCTCATATATTACAATTGTGATAGATCTCTGAATAGGTCGGCATTGATTATAATATTTGTTAGCAGTCAAATTCTTTGAAAGAATTTAAGTCAAGTTCTTTGAAACAACGTGTTTAGGGATATGACAAAGTCACTTACATAAAATGACAAAAGTTAGCATTTACCCGCGGCTTCGTGCTGGCTATACAGGGATAAAAGTACCCTATATCCGAATCCTGAACATGGTCTATCCGTCTGCCAAATTTCCGTTCAGCCGTTAATGGTTGAAAATGTTATTTTTATGTAAGAATTCATGGTCGTTAGTTCTTTTCGTTTTACTCTTTTTTATACACATCAACAAAGACTGTGATGAAACCTTATTTGTGAAAACCTTGGCGAATGCTTGTGATACAGTATATACACTCCTTTAAAAAACGAGCATTGTTTCATTTAACCCTGCGAAAACAAAATTTTATATTGTGTTGTTTACTTTTTTATTTTCGTTGGCATACGACTTTCTGTTCCCCATTTAGGGGTTGTGTTTGTTAATAACTCTCATGGTTTCTGCTGTGGTGTATGTCAGACAGTCATAAAATTGTTTTCAACAGAGTTTAAAAAAGGAGCATGGTGACTTATGCGGAAATCATATTTTGTTCTTTTTTTTTAGATTGCGTATACTACATAACTGGAATTTCTCCATTCATATATTAACTTGTACTGTAAAATCCTCTTTATGTGTTTGAAGATGTCTGAAGAATAAATGAAAATTAAATAAACACTGGGATTGACAGACAGGATCTGCATCATCTGCCTGGCCTTTTCCCAACTATGTTGGGGTCGACTTCCAGTCTAACCGGATGCAGCTGAATACCAGTATTTTACATGGAACGATTGTCTATCTGATCTTCACAACCCAATTAGTACAGGGTAATGTGATACCCCTTGATAAGACTGGTTGTCAGACTTTCAGGCCACTGACTACCTGTAACGACTGTCAAAGATCTACAAATGCAAGCCGGGACCAACGGCTTAACGTGCTTTCCGAGGCACGGAAGAAACTCGGTATTTAAAGGGTGGTCACCCATCCACGGACCAACCTAGGCATGCGTGGCTTAATCTGAAGATCGACCCGAGTGGCTAGTATTATTTAGCCACGAGCTCTAAGAACATGCTATATCTATTCACAGTAATATTTTTTTTTTACTCGGTAAAAAATCAGTAATTAAATTTTGTCTTTATTATCAGATAAAAGGATATTCCTGCTCATCCAAAAATAGACTACCCCTTTAATACCCAAAGGTTTCTTAAAAGGCGATTATGGGATTACGTAAAGGATGTACCTTCACAAGTATAAATATTTATACTATTTATAGTCCTACTTAAGAATAGCTATTTTTCGTCAGACATAAAAATGTGAACGCTATTCGTTGTCGATCAGCATAAACAAATGCCAATCACTCTTAAACTATGTTTGTCATAATAAATCAAAGAGTAAAGCTCTGTTTATAATAAGACCACAGATGTGCAAGCTTTAAAGATGGACGATTTCACAATATTCATGAAAGATGGCAACATCGTCCGTAATGTGTTAACAGCGTGTGTAACGTGGTAGCTGTAAATTCTGGAGGTGTATCTGAGTTTTGGATAGCTTCGCTCGAAACAAGACGACACATCGTTCTAACAACACGTAAGTCAAAATAAGCAACTTTATAGAAGAGTGAAGAACATCATAACATAGATACCATTTTATAGATTGTGTACACTTTAAATTACATATAGACTTTGTTTGTTTGTTCTGATTAGCTAAAACCACGTGTCTTTCGACTGTTTAGCAAACGGCATGTCAAAACTGCCTAAAATTGACTTACGTGGTGTTAGAACTTAAACGACGACTTGCTACTTCATGAAGCACACGACTTCGCCTTCGTGAAGGTCAGTAATTATCCCTTAGGAAACGTATTACCAGCATTAGAAGTACCTGCTAGGCACTTTTAATCCTTACTATTATGTCCTTCTTCAGGTCCAAAACTAAACCGGGTCAGATTTCATAACGATTGATTCAGTGGATCAGGCGTGAAAAGGCTTCAGACAGACAGACTGATTTACTTTCCCATTTTAATAGGTATTTGTATAGTTACACCAGTTTCAAAAAATCTTGCTCTGGTGTACATCAAGCTTTATATCCCGTTCTTGGCCGTCGTCCAAACCCCATCAAGCTTCGTAGCTGACCTGAAAGTCTATTGATTACTATTTGATTGCTACTCAGATAAGGGAGACTTATTTCGTTTTACGAGAATTCATATAAATCAGAGTGGCTTGTGAGTAAATTTTGACAGACGCTCAGGTACATCTTCAAGGTTAACAGCACTTGCCGAGGTCGGTCTATGGATAGGTGACTATCATTACTTAACTAGTTCCCTCCGTGGCTCGGAAAGCATGTTAAGGCGTGTGTCCCGGTTATAATTTTTAGAATCTATAACAGTAGTCAGAAGTCTGACAACCAGTCTTACCAAAGGGTATTGTATTACCCAATAACCGGGTGGACGATTTCAGATAGTTAGTCGCTCCATGTAATATACTGGTACTTAGCTGCATCCGATTAGATTGGAAGCCGACCCCAACATAACTGGGAAACGGCTAGGCAGATGATGCTGAGAATGTATACAGGGTGTAAGGGACAGCCCTCCACAAACTGACAGGGTGCATTCAGCTCCTTATTTTGAAGCATATTCCACCGGAATTTTTCTCCGATTTTTTTTTTTTAAATTTTTTTTTTTAGTTACAGTTCTTTTATTTCAATGTAAAATTACATTCCCTGTACGCAGCACTCTATTTATGTAAACAAACGGCGAAAATAAAAAAAATCAACAATGGATGTTGAAATACTCAAACGAACGACGTGTGAAATCAGCTGTTCTCTTCCTGCCTAGCTTCAGAGTTCATCGAACTCGTCGTCGCGCTTGCCATTCGCTACGTGTGTTTTGCCACGGTAACGATACATTGCATATGAGAAAATAAAACAAATCAAATTTATTGATTCCCATGACATTCCTGAAATAATTTCTTGTACCAGTCATCTTAGTATGATATACTGCGTTCACCCCATTAGTTTCTGGAAGGCTGTCCCTTACACCCTGTATATCTTGTACATAAGCGTGTAACTCAAACCGCTCGCCTTAATTTGAGATTTTAATAAAAGTAATTGGTATGTGGGTAAGGTTGGTAAGGGTTGCGACGGGTCTCTGCCCTTCGTTATTTAAATTGGTCTTATTAACTTTCATAATTTTCTAGAAACATCATTATAAAATATCAAAGACCAACAGAGGTCTAGCAATTTAACACATCCATTCAATTTAAACCAAAGGGTTTACAGAGATATGACTTGTTTGACCATTAATGTGTGCCCTTACATTTTACGCAAGACGAGAATAATCCTGATTGCGACGAAGGACAAAAGATTACTCCAAGGACAAAAGAAGAACATATAATGTTGTTCTCATCGTAAAACGTAATCGAAGGGAAAGGTTTACTAGCTGAACCGATGGGATGACATATAGGCCACATAACGATTCTACATTGCGAAATACTCGGGCCGCATAATGATACCACAGGGTGACATGCTGGGGCCATTCCTAATCAAGTTACTGACGTTAACATGCTATTCGAAACATCACAGGACAAGGGACAGAAAATGGAACGAATTAATTATCTTCAAGATCGAAATAGATGTAGAGGAAAATCAAGGGGAAGTTTTTCACGCAGCAAATTGGTGGTAGTTTCGTGTAATATGGTCGCTGTCTTTTGGGATTTCAGGTCAATTATGATTGTTGTTGCTCTTGTAAGTCTTCTCAAGGTTGCTTCGAGTATCCTTGATTGATTATGTCAAAATGTATATATAATATATATATATTTTATTTATAATTCTTTTTTTAAATATTTATATTATGTGTGTGTTTCTCTTAATTTAACAAATAGTATTTTGAATAAGAATATTTTTCAAATTTTTTTTTTTGCCCAGAACGGAAAAAGGCTAGGCAGATGATTTCACCGCCAAGGAAACTGCTAACTTTGTTAATATCGGCTTCCAGTTAAAACGGGTGCTTATAGCTACTAATTTTTTACATGAAGCGATGAGTGATCTGAACCTCGCAACACAGTCTCTGGGTAACACAAGACTCGTTGGTAAGACTAGCGGTCAGATTTCCGACTCTCCATAACGACTGCCAAATATCGACAAATGACAGCTGGGTTTCCTTTGCAGAATGTGACTATACGGAGTGGAAGGGACACCGACGCAAAAACGGTTACTATGTATTCAGTACATCATTCTGAGCCTGATAATAAATTTCTATGTGGGGGGCCCACATAGAAATTTATCATCGGTTATTAAAAAAAAACAGTTGTTCCATACATTTTGACAGTGCAGGTATTGCACTCTTTTAGGAAACAGCCGATTTATTTTTTAATAACTGATGAAGAATTTCTATGTAGGGGTGCTCAGAACGATGTACTGAACACGTGGTAACCGTCTTCGTGTCGGTGTCCCTTCGACTCTGTATACAGATATTATGTACTCCTACTAAAGACAACAAAAGCCAAGTAAAATAATATCGTAAGACGTGGTTTTCGAGTTATAAGTAAGTACAGTAATGGACATAAGGATAGACATTGTTTTTAGTTAATTCTAAGATACATCTACATATTTCTTGGTACAACATTTATGTAACATCGATTTGCTTTCGAATTGTCACGTCTGATAATAAAGGAGCTCAGCGAGACGTGACTGTAACTAATAAGGGTCGGTATACCGCAGTTCCTGCACCCAACAAAGGATAAGAGATAAGCCCTTACAAATGAGCTGAATCCTCGACGGAGGACATTTGATCAAGCAGCTCCGGTGACTAGAGAAGATTCAAATTCAGATATGTTTATTTATGACACATAAGTAAAAGTAAGTACAAGGTGTTATAAAAAAGTTGTCTCACTATGTGCTGCCTTGCAAGGCGTACAAATAATGTTGAATGTCGATTTCTGTTGAATGAATAAAGTAAGGAATGAGTATTTTAGAGGAAGTTTGAAAGTCGCGTTAGTTACAAAAAAGTTGAAAAAGAATCGACTGTCTTGGTATGGACATGTGATGAGGAGGGACGAATCTCATGTGACTAAAAGAGTCACGAATATAAACGTTTGATGGAATAAGAGAGAGAGGAAGATCAACGAAACGATGGATGGATTGTATGAGAAATAATATGAAAGATAAAGGAGTAAATGGTAGGGTGACAGGCCCTGTCAACTGTCACACGTCGTAATGTGTCTCAAGCAAGGTCTCAATATTAGACGAGTGTCTTATTTTTTGCACAAATACCCGCTAAAATGTTTTTTGATCCAAATTAGTTTTCTAATAATAACAGATGAGAAAGAAATAAATAGTAAAGGCTATTTATTTCTATAAAAAGTAATATGTTTTCGCATCTTCGCAATAATTTAAGCACTATCTTTCACTATTTGTGGTAAGCCTGACGTCAAATCCACAAATAGGTTTTATTTATACTTCTTGGCCTACTTATAAGCTCCACAGTGTTAAAGGCCTTATGGTACAGACATGTTTCGAAATTATTTTATTGAATTATTATTTTTTTTTTGTTTGAATTTGAATTATTTTACGAATAAGATCACGAACATTTATTATTTAGGAAAGCTCTTGTCTTTTTGTGTTGAAAGTTTCTTGTTTTAATTCTTTAATTCAAATATAATGAGAATTCATACTCAGGATGAACATGTAAAGTGCTTCTAACATATTATTCTTCTATCTACAATATTGCGTCTCTATTCGCCAAAAGAGTGGATGGAGAGGCACCTTTAGCTAACTGTCAGACTTGGAAATCAGAGAAATATGCTTATAGATTTGTGGAAGGACACTTTTCCGAGTCTTGCATTTTTCGAAATATTTAAATTTTAAATTGCGCACATATCAATGATGATCAAGTACGGCACATGAAACCTCGTTTCCAATCTTCTCGAGATTACATTCCCTAGTTGTGACAGGAGACAAAACTGTTCTGACTCCGATAGTCGAAACTGTTATGCATAGTAAGCACTATCCAATATTGAACTCAACCAGAACTAATATACATAATATGTACCGTTAGCCCAGAATGATGTTAACAATATCCAAGAGCAGACGGTACCCGCATAGGTTACATTATACAAACGTGTAGGTACATGTCAGAAAATGAGCAGCGAACGACGTATGTATAAGTTTATATGTTTACTGAAATATACATTAGTTGTTACACAATCTCTCTAGGTCAGATTATTCTACATAAATGGCCGTTCTCTTGAACTTTAGGAAACCCATAAAAGTTATGACTGAATTCATATTCCAAGAACTTGAGGCTTTTAAGGGCACAGTATCGTAAGTCTCTCTATCTTCAGAAGTTGGTTAATTCAATACCTTGCATGTCTGATTAGTCAGTATATGTAAACGCATGTTTGACAAATAAATTATATTTATCTTTATCTTTATCTTGGTAAAAGTAATGTAAATAAAAAGATTTACTTACCTAATTTCAAATTAAATGTAGCTATAATATAACGTGTGTAAAAATACCCTTAACAAAGCAGAAGGGCATTTGTCCTCCCCGCCATTGCGATCAGTTTTGTTTTGTTCTAGTCTAGACCATACCTGGGAACCTTCTAGTTACGAAGTTATTGGGTGTCCAAGTTCCAACTTTTTCATAATTTATTTTTAAATTCAACTTTTTAATGTTAAAACTTAACTTTAAATACCTTTACGACCCTCGTACTATCCAATGGTACATCGGCACAATATTTTGAGTGCATTACATTGAGTCCTACCGTAAAACGTGACTTTACCCCAAAAAAAAGTCGATTCCCAGCAATAATGTTTGCGTCGAGTTACTTAGTATGATGTACAGTCACGAGCACCAAATATGTATACACTTTCCTAAATTTAAAAGAATTTCTGTGAGAAATAACGATAGTAACTTGGAGATGGTATCTTTTTCATAAAATTATGAATTCCAGAACAGCAACAACATGCAATTTTAATACGGTAAACAGTAGGAGAAAAACACATTTAAATGTTGGTAAGTGTTTACATACTGGTGCTCGTGACTGTACAGAATGCTTGGTTGACGGCTTCGTGAGGGGTCCGTTTACATCATGTATAATCATTGACATTATTAAAGTGTTCGATATGTAATTAGTTGTAAAAAGAATAACACACTGTTATAGCACACTGTTATATTAAAAATCCTCAGCTCAGCGTCGAGAGTTGAAAATCCAAGGTTCAATTTAGATGTCGCCTAGCGTTAGTAAAACCGAGCCTAAGTATCCGACAGGTTCTCTCTTACAATGTTTCACTGTCACAGATACCTACAGATCTATTTCTCTGTATTTTCACAGCTGTCTCCTCTCCCAGACCGATGTGTGAAGAAATGCTTCATGAATTATGTATTACGATCTGTATTTTCCGAGGTAACATCTGTGACAGATTTTCTTTGTTTGTTATTTACTTAGTATCGAAGGAGATCGTGGCTAAATAATAACAGCCGCTCGGGTCGATCTTCAGGTTTAAATTTTCTTGCCTAGGTTGGTCCTTGGATAGGTGAACACCCATTACATACCACGTTAAATCGTTGTTCCTTGCTGTCATTTGAAGTTCTTTGACAGTCATTATAAGTAGTCAGTGACCCGAAAGTCTGACAACTAGTCTTACCAGGGGGTATCATATTCATCATCATCGTCATAATTTCAGCCGAAAGGAGTCCACAGCTCGACATAGGCCTTCCCCCAAAGGGAGGGTTTTGCCATAATCGCCACGCTTGGCAGGCGGGTTGGCGATCGCAGTACGGCTGTTATAACACGCACAGAGAACGCTGCTGTCCATTCTCTGGTAAGTCCTTTAGTCGCCTCTTACGACACCCACGGGAAGATATGGGATGGTGCTATTCTTTACGTCCGACACCATACAGTACATATTACCTAACACTAATTGGGTTGTGGGGGTCACATAGGCAGTAACTCCATGTAAAATACTGGTATTCAGTTGCAGCCGGTTAGACTGAAAGCCGACCCCAACATAGTTGGGAAAAGGCTATTTAGACGATGATGTTATTTACTTAATATTTTTCTGAATTATAATAATAAATCCTTCAGTAATCATTAATGTTACAACCAAATCATCATAGTCTGTCAATCGTGTTAGGGTCGATTTCAAGTCTAACCTAATGCAGCTGAGTATTTTACTTTAAGCGACTGCATCTGACCTCTACAACCTAGTAACTGGTAACGCAATGCCCCTAGGCAGACTAAGCTAGCTAGGTAAGACTGGTGGTGTTGGGAAGGACATCTGGCTAGACGCAAAGATGGCCGACAGACTAATGTTTTTAACGGATGGTGGAAAAGTTGGGCCTAAGAAATCAGGGCAGTCCAAAAGCACGTTGGTTTGACGATATCGTCAAGATTGCTGGAAATGGATGGATAAGGGACGCACAAAACAGAGAAGAGTGGCAGAAGAAAGGGGAAGCTTATACCCAACAGGGATAGGGATCCGCTGGATGCGAATCACACGGGACCGGTCTATGTGGCGACGCTTGGGGGAGGCCTATGTCCAGCAGTTGACGTCTTTCGGCTGAAATGATGATGATGACGATACCCAACAGTGGGTGATTCCGGGCTGAAATGACGAAGACTGGTGATCAGACTTTCTAGCTTCTGATTACCCTACGACTGTTTAAGATCTGCGAATGATGGAGGGATCTCGGTGGAGAATGCGTGGTAACCTATCCACGGACCGACTTCAACTGGTGTTGCTTAGCATTGAAGATAAGCCCTGTGGCTATATTATTTAGCCTCTGAACCTTCGAGACAATATAATATTAAAGCTTTGTTAAATATTCTCTTTGATCTATCACTTTCATTTTATAGTTGTCAGATTAAGTAGGTACCTAAATATTAAAGATTATGGTTAGTTGTGTACTAACGAGTTATTTATTACTTACTATTGCCAGCGACCTTCGTCCGCGTGAAATTATTATAAAAATATTACTTTCCTATTTGAATATTACTGTCCCTATTTTTTTTTTTTTGCACGGAACCATAATCCGTTTTCTAAAATAAAAGTAGCCTTCGTTACCTGCCTCCTTATAACATTAACTGCCAGTAAAAGTTCCGTCAAAATCGGTCCATCCGATTAGAGATCCGATTATTACAGAGATTAGCCGGAACAAACAAACAGACAGACAGCAGACAAAAATAAAGAAAAAAAAGTTTGTTGCCTTAAGTAGTCGGTACCTCCGTATAGTACTTTCATATGCATTCAGTAAACAGCTGTTATTTTAAAATTACAAACTGACACTTCAATTTATTTATTTATAGATAGATATTCTAATGGAAATCATCCTTTGTCTGAGGAATTTATATATATTATCATATAAATTCCTCAGACAAAGTAGACTGCCTGTGGAACCAGTGTTAATGTATATTTTAAGAAGTTTTAATTAAAATTATTGATGTAATTTTGTAGTATTAGAACAGATATAAGCGACTTGGTGTAAACTGTTAGCTTATATTTGATGAATAAATGAATATGAATAGACTGTGTAAAGAATGTTTGAATTATATGTTATTAATATGTTATGTTGCTAACAAGGTCTCTAAATAATTAAGTATAACTAAGTAAATAAAACAGATTACTTTTTGATAACATAATCAAATTAATTCAACGTTAAAATCCCTTTCAAAATTTGTCTCTATTCACCCCTGTGGTCCTATTCACCCCGTTTTACCGGTAGCGGTTTCGCTGCCAAAAAAACAACAACAGAGAAACGATCAATCGAAATTTAAAACAACGACGACTGAGTTCACCGAAAAATTCACACTGTTCTTATCAAATTTTTCAGCACGCCATAAAAGGATGTTTGCAGAAACCGTAGCCACCGCGTACAGTTAAGACCCAACAAGATAATGGTATCTTGGATCATAGTATTACAGGATTTAGTCGTATCGCGTGTGTAATATGAAATTAAAGGTTACATTTAAGACTTTGGTGTTTACCGCGGGTAGAGTGACTTGTGGTTGGTGTCGTGTAGTAAATGTAAAAGTACACCTGATTTAGTTTAATTTTAGTTTGATGAGTCAGGAACTAGGCATTTTATAGGCCTCGCATAAGATGATGAGGACCTGAGGCTAGGGCCTCAGGTCCTCATGCGAGTGCGCGGTTATAAATGTCATGTACTTGCGTCGATTTTAAAATTAAAAATACTCGTTTTTAATTTTATATAGAATTTATTCATATCTATGGATGATACTGATTGTGCTTGTTGCAAACAATTTAACTAAAATGCTAACCACTCAATTGTTTCTGGCAACTATTGTTGCCAAAAATATTTTTTAATTTTTTGTTACTCTAAACTCTATTTAAAAGACTCTTAAAGACTTTTAAATCTCACGATGATTGAGGAGCTCGTGGCTAAATAATAACAGCCGCTCGGATCGATCTTTAGGTTAAGCCGTGCTTGCCTAGGTTGGTCTGTGGATGGGTGACCACCCATTACATACCGAGTTTCCTCCGTGCCTCGGAAAGCACGTGAAGCCGTTGGTCCCGGGTGTCATTTGTAGATCTTTGACAGTCGTTAGGTAGTTAGTGGCCTAAAAAGTCTGACAGCCAGTCTTACCATAGGGTATTACCCAGTAGTATTACCCAGTACTATCTGGGTTGTGGAGGTCAGATAGGCAGTCGCTCCATGTAAAATACTGGTATTCAGCTGCACCTGGTTAGACTGGAAGCCGACCCCAACATAGTTGGGAAAAGGCTAGGCAGATGATGATGATGATAGAGGAATCAGGTATGCATGTTAAGCTATGACACCTAAATAAAAAAACGATGTATGGTGGTAAGGTCGAAAGGAGTTTTTTTTTGGTAGCCTTTGATGTCCCACTGCTGAGCAAAGGGCTCCCTATATATTTCCAGGTGTTCTTTTCGTTCGCCACCCCGAACCTCGCGCCTGCAGTGCGCGTCCAGGAGAAGATAACAAACGAAAAATAAAATGTTAAGACTTTTAATACTACAGTGAAAATAACACGTAAGTACGCACCACGGTAAATCAAACAATACAAATCCGGTTCATGCGGAACTCTCATTTTATAGAAATTCTATACAAAGCGAGGCCAAGTTATACTGGAAGTGTTCACGTGCCGCCGCCGTGTGCACGTGATTCTTAATGAAAGATGTTTCTGAAGAGTTAATTACCATTTGCTCGCTCAAATAAAATGAAAATTCCCTTTGCGTGTAAAGAATCATACGTGGCTTTCGAAAAATGCACCTTAATGAACGCAAATTCATGAAAATAGATCTTGAAAATTAGAAATTGAAGACATGGATCCCGTTTAAGTAATTGCTATTCTAGTCATCTAGTATGTTAATGTTTGTAAGCAGATGTTTGTTAGTAAACGACGTGAGCTCTCTATTTGTGCGACAAGACCGTCTGTGCGGTATGGTCTTGCAGCGCTGAACCAGCTGAAAGATACGAGGTATGGCGTGCTGTCATTTTGAGTGTCCTCTCTATAGGAATGGTCTTGCAGCGCTGAAACAGCTCAAAGATACGGCGTATACCGTGCTGTCGTTCTGAAGTGCAGCGCTGAAACAGCTAAAAGATGCCATGTGACATACTCTCATTCAAGTGTGTCGTTTCTCTAAGGTCATGGTCTTAAAGCGCTGAAACTGCTGAATTTCCGTTGCACTTAGCGAGGCGTGTTTTGAACTATCGTAAAAAAAAGCTGAAGAATACCTGTTAAATACTTATCTACGTCAGTTTATCTTTTATACGCAAAGACTAAAGAATCACTCACCCGATTTACGTGATTTTATATTCGTAGGTTTTTAGCCAGGTTTTATAAGAAGTGCCTATAACTTTCCCAAGTCAGAAAAGTTCATAGCTATAAAATCGATTTCAATATTCTATTCACATAAAAATATTTTCTGTCTTTCCACACCTTTGTACTCCGGGGCACAAGTATCTACTTTTTATTCCATTAGTACACTCGGCAATACATCAAGCTATAAATTTCCAGTATAATATAGCCTCCCTTTGTATAGATTTCCCGTGCAATGAGAGCTTTGGATAAACTAGTTTTTCATAGCTTGAATGGTCGTCGTGTGTACCGTCGTATCCTCGATATAGATTAAGACCTATACGCGGTTAAAACCGCGGGTAAAAGCTAGTAGACAATAAAAGGTTGCAACAAAATCACAACAATAAGATAACAGCAGGGTCTAAGCAGAAAAAAATCTTTTGAAATGAAAATAAGTTGGCATATTTGTTAGATTTTGAATGTTTTCAGCTAAGTATAAAAACTGTGTGTCAGTAGGTATATTTTCTACCAGAGTCTTGACAAAAATATAATTTGAAAAGAAAGTTTATTTACGGAACAATGAATGCCTTTCATTTGTATATTTCGCAGACTGTATGATTCAAATGATATTCTGAATATTAAAACGAAAATGGTTTGCTCTGACTATCTATTTATGATGTCTCCATGTCCAAACTACCGAACAAATATCGCTGAGTAACGGAAAGAGGCAATTCGGAAAAAGGACGAGGTTTTGTGTTCCGGAAAATTAAAAACATTACAGATGACTACACCACTACAGTTTTATATCATAAGTACCTACATAAGTTTACGGAATTTAACGAGCATCTCATAAACGTTTCACAAAATTAATAGCATCGAAAAGTCTAATAAAACGAACGAGAAAACCAGTAAATATTGTGACATCCGTTTCTCAATCCCACTCTTAAAAGTCTTAACTCACTCTTAACAGTTTTACAGCGCAATAAAAATGTTTGCCTACATTCAGTAAACAACTTTGAACGGGGTTCTCATTCTATTTTCGTCGACAGTTTAGCCTGAGGACTTATATCGCATATTATAAGTTTTAAGACTATCCTGGTCACTTAAATTACCATTAACACTAGAAACGGGGCGGCGGCGGGTTTATCCGTGATCATGGTGCTTGCAACAGCGCCGATATATCAGGAACTCATAACAATCAGTAAACATGATAAATATCATCATCGTGGTAATATATGGTATATTTCTAGTGTTAATGATACCGCATAGTATGTTTTCTTTGAAGTTTTATTCGGGGAAAATGCACTCGGAAATTGAGGAGGACCGTGCTGTAATAGGGAATCAGTTATCATGCAGACAGTACGTTAGCTAGAGGGCAATATGTGGAAGTAAAACCTAATCGAAGAGGATTTAGAGCAGGGAGGAAATGAACAATGAACCAGACATGTCTTTCTTTATTTGTATGGTTAGTGCCTAACCTGTTGTCAGAGTGTCTATGCCGCTCATGGGCCGCTGACTTGTCTTTACATGCCGTCGAGATATCTCTTAGGCTGCCATCAAACAGACTGCATCGCAGCTACCGCGCTGTCGAGAAACATAGTAAGCTTTGGTCAGGTGCGGCCGAGCCCATGGAAAAAAGCGGCGTTGAATATATTGACTGCGCGCGGTTGCTGCGATGCAGTCCGTCTGATGCAGCCTTATATATTCTGGTTTCCTCACGATGTTTTCCTTCACCGAAGCTAGTAATAATTATACAATACGCACATGAATCCGAAAAATCAGAGGTGCGTGTCTTGGGTTCGAACTCGAGACCTATAACTTGGCAATGCGACGATCACACCACTAAATTATCACTGCTATGCCAGGCATGTGCACCAACGAACACTGAACTCGCATAGTGGATTATTGCCCACTCTCACAGAGTAGAACCCTGAATCCCAGCCAATGTTAACTGAAAAGATTTGCCAGCTTTTTACTAAGATTTTAATGTTTTTGTTTGGTGTTTCAGTGCTTAAAAGCAGAACTTAATTTGGAGTAGGGCGCGGTACATGTTTTTCCACTTCGGCACAGGTGTCCCAGAATTAGTCGGCACCTCGAATTTCTGCCAAACATTTGAAATGGAACGCGTTTAGACGTACCTAGTATTTCATTTCAAAATGAAGGGAGTACTAAGTTTTGGGAGTACAGTCACGAGCACCAATATGTAGACACTTAACAACTTTTTAAAAGTGTTTTTCTTAAAAATTAAAAGTTGTTATTTCTCGCGAAAGTTGCTTTTAAATTTGGGAAAGTTTACATATTGGTGCTCGTGACTGTAGTCTGTACATGTACATATGATGGGCATATTATGTAGCATAGAATAAGCATAGTTTCTATAGTTCATATTCGAACGACTGTAAAATTAGTATTTTCACAGATATTTTATTTTGTTTTAATTTACGTTTACATCATACCTCGCATTTCTTTACAATTTATATTGAAATCTTTAACTTATACAAAATTAACATTTTCATTTCTCGATGAACACAACAATACGCTGCTTTATTATTGGTAATCTGTAAAGTATACTTATTAAAAAGAGTTAGTACAATCTTCATCTGTCAAAAATAATTTTTCTCCTGTTTTTTTTTATATTTCTGCTGCGTCTAATATTTTGATATCATTTTGTAGGTTGACTCAAATACTTCTGATATAACATAAAAACATACGCAATATTCAGGGGTAAATTTTACACTAGAGTAGAAAAATTACGTTATTTCTTATTTTTTTAGGCTTTTTTTGCTTGTTTTTCACGAAAACTTATTCAACCATTTAATAGCCTCGGCATTTACCCTTGCAATAAGATCATTTGCACGTCTCTCTCTCTCTTAGATTCAAAGATATTATCATTTCATTGAACATACCCTAGATCAGCCGATTAAAAAAACAAAATGGCTGCCATTCGCGGGGTGTGGGGGGTGAGGAGTATTTATAAACATATATTTGTCGAAACAATATGTACATCAAACTCTGTAACTTCACGTAAAAATGATTGCTGGAAAACGACTTTTTTTTTGGGGTTAAAAATCACGTTTTACTGTAGGACTCAATGTAACGCACCGAAAACATTATGTTGATAGATGGATTGAATAGTGCGGGGGTCGTAGAGGTGTTTAAAAGTAAAGTTCTTACATTAAAAAACGTCGGTCAAAGTTCCAACTTTTTCACAAGTTTTTGTTTAAATCCATGCATTCAAACAAAACCTTGTGAAAAAGTTGGAACTTTGACCCCCAATATCTCCGTAACCAGAAGGTTCCCAGGTATGGTCTAAAACAAAAAAAAATATCGCAATGACGGGGAAAACAAGTGCCTTTAGGCTTCGTTAAGGGTCTTGTTACACCCTTTGATAGACTGTACAATAGCAAAAGAAAGAAAAAGTAAAAACAGATTTACGTCGTCCTTTCAGTTTCAGATTAAAAGATTGTCTGAATAAGTCAATTGTAGGCTGAGTACCTTCCAGTAAATTGAGCTTTATACAGACTGAACCAATTTCAGATTTTCCTTTATAGCTTGTGCAGAAATGGCGAAATACGTCGCTCTAAATTTCAGTATTATAAATAGTCACTGAATTATTAAATATTAGAAAATACATTTTTATTTTCTAATATTTTTGAGTTTTTAGTTTAAACGTAACGTGTGTATTACTAGGTGGTGATAGAGGACAGTTATACTGAATTTCGAAGTTTAATATACCGATGTACTCTATTCATAAAGTTCAAAAGAACGATAAGGTGTATTATGACGCCTTATTTAATTGAACACATAACATCACGCCTGCAATCCCCGAAAATATAAGCAGAAGTGTACCCAGTAGTTATCGTCTGCCTAGCTTTTTCCCAACTATGTTGGGGTCGGCTTTCAGTCTAACCGGATGCAGCTGAATACCAGTATTTTACATGGAGCGACTGCCACAGTAGTACACCCACATTATGCCAGTTATGTTTAAGTCTGTGCTGAGGGTCCTGGGTTCGACTCCCGGGTCGTCTCCATCAGGAATTTCTCAGTAGTGGTCACGGAGTCAGGATATGTGCCCGGTTGATAGCAATAAGCTCGCCCCCTATTACATGGAACTTAAACATAACTGGCGAAATGTAGGTGTAGTTACTAATGTACACCTCTGCCTAACTCTTTAGGTATTACAGGCGTGATGTTATGTAGTAGTATTTATAATTACTGTAATTTACACGCCATTGAAAATGGCCTAGTTATGTGAACTACACCATACAGTAAATCAGATAAAGTGCGGGTTCATTTGGCTTTGTTGAGAGAAATAAGTTGCGGCCATAGTTGGGCTATATTGCTCATTGAGTTATTGCTTATTGTGCCTTTTATTGTTAGCTGGATATCGGTCTGTGATTTATTTGAAATGATCATTGAAAATAAGGAAATCTTTCAGTAGAATTTGTGTTCTTTCCTTAATTGATTTGTTAAATTACGAAAAAACACGTAACACATAATATCACGCCTATTATTCCGGAAGGGTTAGGTAGAGGTGTACCTAATAGTACCAGTACGCCCACATTTCGACAGTTATGTTTCAGGCCCATGTAATAGGGGGCGAGTCTATTGCCATCAACCGGGCACAAATTCATACGCCGTGGCTGCTACTCAATTCCTGATGGAAAAATCCATAAACAATTTGCCCTATGCGATAATCGAACCCAGTACCTCTTGCTCAGCAGTCGCAATTCCAAACTCTAGAGCAACGAGGCAGTTACGAAAGAAACATTATTAAAATAAAAACATGCGATTATTTTTCCTTGTAGGTACACAGGCATTAAGCTAAAACTGGTTTACAAAATCCTAATTTTATTCCATTTTTAGGAAAGATTATAATAAAATGAAAATACAATAAAGTCAAACATATCTTTCATAACGTTCTGAAACCTGTCAGAAAAATGTTTCCATTATCGATTTAGAGCCGGAACTGCTGTAGTAAAAATGATTACAGACTCGCTCTATATCACGATAAATTCCAAATCTGTCACCATCAGTGAAATGTAAGTTTCTCAAAAATATACATGTCATGTTGTTGTTACCGAGAATATAGGTTTGTTGTGATACAGATGTAAAATTGTGATTTCATATTATTTACTCTCATAAATATCCCCTTTTTAAAAATACATTAACTATAGAGCGACGACTTTAATGAGTCCTCCGCCTTGCCCCATCAAATGCCCATTAAGTGTCCACAAAGTTCTAAAATTATCCCACAGGTTATTTGATTTAAAATAACCATAATCTACGTAGGTATTACGATACTAATTGAACCAATACGTGATCAAGTTTCAGAATATTCCATTTAAATTGATACCTTCGCAAAGACTCATTACAGCGGTCGGTCTATTATTCCTTCCTTTCTTGTTCCCGTACAACAAGCCTTATTTCAATGAATTTTATTTATTTTAATTTTATCTTCAACATCTTAAACATTGTAAAAAAAAATCGTGATATGATGTTGCAAACTTGCATCCAAATGTTAGATAATCTATTAGACTATGGTTTAAAAGCGTTTTGAAAGTACTTTACAGTCTTTAGAATAGAGTTTAGAGTAAAAAATATTTTTGGCAACAATCGTTGCCAAGAGCAAAGTTCGAGTTTTGGTTTTGGAAACTATAGCCAGAAGCAAGTAAGTAGTCGGATCGTAATGAAATTAGACAAGACGATAGCACACATACCCATCAAAACTTCCACGCGCACGTAGTCGCGGGCAACAGCTAGTATTTTAATAGTTTTATTCGAAAAAGCATTACAAATAAAACTCGCTATTTTCTTTACTCAAGACAACTCACATTCCTAAGTGGTTCGATCAGTATACTTCTACGTGACTGAAGAAAATCTCTGAAAAGATAACAAAGGTCCTTCCAACCGCTTTATCTTTTATTCTCAAACAGCAGCTTATTTTATTTGCGGAATACTATCCGTTATCTCTCCATTCTTTTATCAATAGATACAAATGCGAGAAGAACTTCCAATTACGCCATATTTGATGTGATATGATGCGCTATCTAAAAATGGAACGTTGTCATGATATGGAGTGGGTACTTCAGTTTTTCGGACTGATATTAAAATATTGATAAAACTTTCTGACATTCGTTTTTTAAATTGCACATGCATGTATTTCATGATGGATGTAATATTAGATAAAACGATTTTAAAAAATTTTGAATGGAAAGGATCATTATCTGTCCAGCCTTTTCCCACTATGTTTAGGTCTACTTCCAATCCAACCGGCTGCAGCAGAATACCAGTATTTTACATGTAGCGACTGTCTATCAAACTCCTAAAAAGTAATTACCTACTGGGTAACACGAAACCCCTTGGTAAGACTGGTTGTAAAATTTTCGGGCTACTAACTTCACGTACCGGCTGTCACAGATCTACAAATGGCAGACGGGATCAATGGCTTAGCGTCTTTTCGAGGCTCGAAGGGGTCTTTGTATGTAATGAAGTATCTCTCATCCTCGGACCGGCCTTGGCAAGCGTGATTTGACCTAGAAGATCAACTGCAACAACATTAAAAGAAAAGCTAAATAATATTTCATCAAAGACAGCCATTGAAAGATTTCTTTTGTGAAGAAATCTTAATGGGGTCATAAATAAATAATCCGAAATGAGCATAAAAATATAACTTACAGAAATAAACTTTACTTTTAAAATGAGCTCGTTGCTTTCACTTTATGTTTAATTTTTTTAATAGAACCTTTTCATCGCGCAGTTGCAAAGCAAATCGTATCTATTGAGAAAATGACTAATGAGTCGCCTTGTTAGCTTGATTCCCTTTGAAAGTGTCTTATGAATAACTGTTTTTATTTGTGACTAGCTGTGCCCGCGACCTTCGTCCACGTGAAATTATTACTTTCCTATTTGAATCGGATTTGATAACAATTTCAACAGTTTTAATTTTTTTGCAAGGATCTCTTATAAAATCTAAAATAAAATTAGCCTAAGTTACTCTTTATAACATTAGCTATATGCCATAAAAAATCCCGTCAGCCGTTTCAGAGAGTAGCCGGAACAAACAGACACATAAAAATTTAAATAAATAATAATAAATTATGTAACGTATATGTAGGTATACTCTCAAATGCATTCAGTAAAAAGCTGTTATTTTGAAATTACAAACATACACTTTAATTTTATTCATTTGTATAAAAGATGATACATTTTTAATATTTTATACGCAAACCCTGCGTAGGGAACATAGCTGTTTTTGACATGGAAAGAAAAATTCCAGTGCGAGCAGGGTTTGAACCTGCGACCTTCCGATTCAGTACACCGGATGTCTTAACCAACTAGACCATCGCACCCCGCTCACAGATCTCGAAATTTTCGTTCCATTAATAACGTCTTAGGTGACGTTAGCGCCATCTATTTAAGAAAGTATCGAACTAACTTAACAAACCCTGCAAACCCTGCAAACCCTGCTCGCACTGGAATTTTTCTTTCCATGTCAAAAACAGATGATACATTTATTTAAAATCACGTGAAATTAAGAAAAGTTAGCTAGTTGCTATGAAAGTGAATCAACAGCGTTGTTAACTATAAAATGAAACCGGCTCAAGGATTGGTGAAACCAGTATTGACAAATTGCGAACCAGCTGCGCACACCGGACACCGGCAGATACTTCAGTATTTGTATGATGGCGTACGTGTCCGGAAGCACGTCTACAATTTTTCCGTACAGGTGCAGGGGAACCTTAAAGAATCCTTCTAATTTCGAATAACACAAGAACCAATACCGAATTTCAAGGAAATCGATTCACATAAAAGAACTTTACAGTTCTTCAAACGATTTAAGATTTGATTAAGTTGCGATTAAAAACCCGTCCCTCAGACAACCCACTGTCCAACTGCTGGAAATTCCCAACTGCCTAGTAGTAAGTACTTCCACCACCTGCTACTCTCTATCTACGTGTATAATAAAAAAAATCGGTCAAGTGCGAGTTGGACTCGCGCATGAAGGGTTCCGTACCATCGTAGTAGGGGAGCCCCCTTTTTTATCCCCTTTTTCACATTCTGTAAAAATTTCAACGGTCCGTAATACGGATCATGATCGACGGACGACGGACGGATGGACGGACAGCGAAGGCTTGGTAACAGGGTCCCGTTGGTTACCTTTCGGGTACGGAAAAAATCTGTTTCATTAAATAAAAAATGTTGAAAAAACGGATTCGAGAAGGTAAAATTTATTGCTTCAGGACCAATAAATTCTACATTCACGAATCCATTTTTAACAATATTTAATCATCGAATTCTGGGAACAATCGCAATTACCCGGTTTGTTGTGACTAAAAGCAAAAGCTCATAGATTTAATCCTATCAAAAGAAATATTTTACATCGGCAAATCAGTGACCCAGATATTCCTATCAGAATCGATAACATTAATTTGTATTAGTAGTGTCGATAAACATTTTATGTTTATTCAGAAAACAGCGTAGTAACCAACTGTAGCATCATCTGCCTAGCCTTTTCTCAACTATGTCGGGGTCGGATTTCAGTCTAACCAGATGCAGCTGAATACCAGTATTTTACATGGAGCGACTGCCAATCTGACCTCCACAACCCAGTTAGTACTGTGTAATTTACGATACCCCTTGGTTAGACTGGTTCTCAGACTTTGGGCCACTGATTACCTGTTACGACTGACAAAGATCTACAAATGACAAGCGGGACCAACGGCTTAACGTGCTCTCCGAGGCACGGAGGAAACTCGGTATGTAATGGGTGAAACCCATCCACGGACCAACCTAGGAAAGCTTAACCTAACGATCGACCCGAGCGGCTGTTATTATTTAGCCACGAGCTCCACCTTGTGGTAACCAACTGTATAAATAGTGTTTTTTCCACAAAATTTTCGTATTTATTTCATCATTCTGCTTTCATTCCGTCTTCTTGGGATCAACGCAGCATGTCGTCTTTTCTCATACATCTCTACTGCGTGTATTATAAGGGCGTGATACACAGATCCCAGCTGCTTGTTAAACTTTTTATTTTGTTCTACATTTTTTGTGTAGTAAGCAACGATTTATTGTCGGGCCTACGCTGTCCCCTCATACTTAAGTAAAATGCTGTATCCATGATAATATTGTAATACCAAATGATTTGAAATGAGTAACCATGGAGTTTCTTGCCGGTTCTTTTCCATAGGGAACGACCAACCCGAACCGTGCACCTTTTTGTCGACGTTTTATAAGTGCCCATCTAGGCCTATGTGAAATAAAATATTTTGATTTTGATTTTTGAGATCATCAAACTGAACAAAATTCTCCATGGAACCAACGCTGGCTAACCAATAAGGCTGTTTGTGTATGTGAATTTAAAAGTTTGTAAAGGCACCCATGTAACAGGAGAAATTCCTAGTGTGGGAAAAAGAATTTAAAAAAAAAAATCTTATTCGCGAAAAATTAATCGGGTGACCCATAACAAATCGCAATACCTACTCCACTCAAATATAAGCTGTGATCTCGGTTTACATTCCTTTTCTAGATGTAAACTCACACAATCTTTTACACTAATATCTGTAACAGTATAGTTTTAATTCGTTGCTAGTATTTATATTTACGTATCTTTTTAAAATAATTATAACGGTAGCAGAATAGGCTGAGAAGTTCCCTAAACATCCATTTTATTCACTTTAATGCTAAGCTTTCAGGCTTATAAAGTTGTATAAAATTTCAGCCAGTTTTTAAGCCGAGTGGGCGGTATTCCTGTTGTGCATATTTTGTTGATGATACCACGATTTTTATAATAATGTTGATAAGAAAATAGTTATTGAGTGAAGTCTCCCTAATAGTTATTGATTTGATGCTCGAGAACAAATAAAAGATATGTGTACTGCCACAGTAGTGGCAATAAACTGCAGTAACTACGTCCCTGTAACGTTCCTACAGCTAGGACTCGCATCAGTCGAAATCCACCAAGCATCTCCAGTGCATATTGGTAGATGTTACATTTTTTCGATTCCTCAAGACAAACATGCATGTGTTTCACTTTGACTTCTACTCGATTCCAAAATTAAAAGCAGAAATTCTTTTCAAAACTCCTTAATACGTAGGAATTGCAAAAAGACAATGAGTCGAACCACGTAAAATGATGATGAGTAAAAAAAAATTCCAAAAAGGCGTCCGTTTTTCCGGATAACACCACGATTCTCTTTGCTTGCGGAAAATTCGAATAAGGACGTTGATTGCGACTTAAAAAAAAAAATTGTCTTTGATGGTGGAACGGGCTTTGACAGCTCTAATGTCATTATGGAACTTACCGGTTTGAACCAGATTTTAGTCGTTAAAACTTTCAAAGTGTCTTTATTCTACTTCTCTGCGGATTTAAAATGACCGGTTTAGTGTTACTAATTGTTAGAGCTACGTTGAAACAAATTTTGGTGAAAAGAAAGTTAAGTTAACGGTGAAACGTGGTAGATTTTATTAATTTTTAAGGAATTCTTTAGTTTTGTTACGTAAGAAAATATTCAGTCTTCATCTTCATCATCACACCTGCTTTTCCGCGAAGGGTTAGGCAGGAGTGTGCCCTACAACCTTCTACTAATTCAAAATTTCACCAGTTTTTATTGTAAGTATTGAAATAATTTAGGAAATTAAAAATCTTAACATTTTAAGACTAATAATAATCTTAAAACTTTATCGGCGAGACAAGGTCTGAGTGTATTCACGGGTGGGGTTTGGTAATTTACCTCCTCCTCCAAGTTGGGTTATGCCTCTGCAGTATGAGCAGCAAAGGAAATATAAAATAGCTTAGGTACCTCGGCTAAATTTGAGGTTATACTACTAATATAATTTTAATCATCATCATCATCATCATTTCAGCCAAAAGACGTCCACTGCTGGACATAGGCCTCACCCAAGTGTCACCACATGTGTTGCGCTCATCATTGGGGGGGTTTTGCCATAATCGCCACGCTTGGCAGGCGGATTGGCGATCGCAGTACGGTTGTTATAAAACACAGAGAACGCTGCTGATATGGGATGGTGCTATTCTTTTACGTCCGACACCATACGGAACTAATTTTAATACTTATAAAATTATTTATTATGTATGAAAATATTGTCATTACCTAATCTAACACATATCGTAACGCACACACTGTAAAAAACATAAATATAGAAAGTAAATCACATTATCATGGTTATAGTACCAGTATCTAGAAACTTGGAAAAAAGTAGTTACACAGCAGTTTCAGAGCCGTCATTAATCTTAAAACAGCTTAGAAACTACATGAACGTAAAACAGATACCCGTAAAAACTATAATATCTAACATAACATTTTAAAATAATTTCACAAACCTTTTACGAGGCGACTTGATCGTTTTGTTGGTCCACTGAAACACTCGCAAACTGCCACAAACAATGAAAGTTCAGTTCTTTATGAAAAATTCCACTGTCTATACTTTATTCAAAACAATCACGAAGAAAAACTAACGCATCGTCAAAAAAAAAACAAAAAAGAAGATCGCACTTTTTAAATCTGTCAAAGTTATTTGAAATAAGAACGTAAATTAACAGTCTCAACTTTCATGTAGATTTTTTTTGTTATTATTAAACTTTGTTTTATTCAATTCTCTAGTCAGGCTTTGGTAAACTGCTTACAGCCAAGTTTTACTGTTTTTCGTGTTGTTGACGGCTGATACCGTTACAGAGGTTCGCATCGGACGCTGGCTGTATACAGACTGAACGTAGCGAACGTTCGCCTACGCTGTCCGTCGCAGCCTACGCTCTTATTTTGAAAATGTAAGCCGTAAAGACTAGTGTACACTTCTTTATTAGTTGCCAGGGTTTATTAATATTTAGAATACAGTCTTGAACAAGATCTTTTTTACATGAAAATAAAAATGGCCGTGTATTTTATGTAGTCTGACAAAATATAATCTGCTTTACAGGCTCATTTTGTAGACTCTGTAATGTTATTGTCGGGAAACTTAACTCGCAAATTCTCATGCAAACATAGTAGAATCTTTAATAATGTGTGCGATATGATAATGTTATTCAAACTTGCCTATAGCTACAGAAATTTCAGACACTGACTTTCGAGATCTTGGCAAGAAGCCAAGTTCAACATTATCGTTGTAAAAAGAAATAATTTTTCATAGTCAAAACTGGGAGTTATCAAGTTAATCAATCATGGAATGGATTCGAAGCAGTTGCTTTCTAGATTTGATTGAAATAGTTTAATGCGGTTCGATCAATTGTTGGCGGAAGCAGAATTTGAGAGATTTACATTTCGAGATTTCAATAGTAAAAAGGGAATCTAGAACACATGGATCATTTACTAGGTTAGTAGCAACTTGGTTGTCTCGTTAGTCAGAAAATTTTGGAATCTAAGATTCAATTGCAAGTTTGGCGGTTTATTTAAATAGTGTTACCATGTTTTGTGGCTGTTTACTAATGCTTATCCCCTATACATGGCACTGTAAAGATAACTGGCGTAATGTACAATCGCCAGCACATGAAGTTACCACAAACTGTAAAATTTTCGCATTCGATTTTGCAATGAACCGTCAACATTTTATGGTTTAAAATCATTTGGAGAAATTTGACATCCCTGCCTTCTTTTTGGGAAATGCACAGGTGGTTGATATCTTATATTATTATACTGGGTAAATATAAAATTATTTTTACTGACTTATTGGTCGACTCATCGCACGCGCGACTGCCGAGCATGAGGTGCTGGGTTTGAATTAAGTGTCGGGCAATGTGTTATTGTGTTCTTCCATCAGGAATTTCTCAGTACCTAGCAGCCACGGAGTCTGGATTTGTGCCCGGTTTTCAATCTTCTGTTACATGGATTTCAAACATAACTGGCGAAATACGGGTGGACCTCTGCCTTACCCCTTGGGGATAACAGGCGTTATGTCATGTTATATATTTTCACTAACGTAACCTACTTACCTACATGGCGGGAATACCTATAATAATTTTCAGTGCCACATTCACTCAGCTCGTTACTTCGTTGACGATCCGACGTCAGATCATTACCTCGCAGCTTCACGACCTCCAAATATTCTGTATCACGAAACACGACGCCATGTCGCTTGTTATCTCGAATGCTTATTGCCTCAATACTTTAATATCTCCATTCTCCATCGTTCAGACTTTCGACGTAATGATATGTTGGCGCTGCATTTTGGTTATGTTTGTTGTTTGCAGATTTTTAACCCCCTACTTAAAAAGAAGGGGGTTATAAGTTTGACCGCAATGTGTGTGTGTGTGTGTGTCTGTCTCTGGCACCGTAGCTCTTAAACGAGTGAACCGATTTGGATGGATCTTGGCGATGGTTCTCTCACTCGTTTTTATCAAAATCGGTGCAGCCATTTACAAGATATGGGGGATGAAAATAGGTATGAAAAATTGAATATTTTCAAATTAAAGGGTCAATCATTTTTGATGTGTATATTACAATTAGGCATGTTTTATCAAACGAAACCAACTCGGTCATTTTATTGACTTTTCAAATTTTTGTTCGCTTTTCTTTGTTGCGATGGGGGTTTTTTAAATTTGATTTATTATATTTTTTGCCTTGAGAAATTCCACTACATTTATTTTTAATTGCCCCGGTGATATTCACTTGCACGAACACAGAAAGCGGTTGGACCCTCTGTGTTCGTGCATGTGAAAATTTCAAGGTTGAACGAGATGATATGTGACACTTACTTAGTTACGGAGATATTTACATAAAACTCAATGATTTTGCCTTTACTTTTCAATTATAACTGTTTGTCTTATTTTCCGTAATATATAAAAGAACAATTGTTTCATTTGGTTAAAAAAACAGAAGAATCTAGGATATATTCATATGGTTATATGCTGATATCGATGGTCTAGTAGTCACAAGCACGACTGCTGAGCACGGTCCTGGGTTCGATTCCCGGGTCGGGCAAAGAGATATTGGGTTTTCCCATCAGGAAATTCTCAGTAGCAGCCACGGAGTCTGGAATTGCACCTGGTTGATGGCAATATGCTCGCCCCCTCTTACTATATGGGACTTGAATATAATTGGTGAAATGTGGGTGTACTATTAAGTACATCTCTGCCTGACCCTTCGGGGATTGCAGGCGTGATGTTATGTGGTTGTCCACTTAAATACTAAGTGCACAATCATTTTCACAAGCCAATAAGCAAAGTTATATCCCACAATAAATTCTCTTTGTCACAATATTTCAGTTTGGGACGATGAAAGCCCGTTTCACAAAAAAATAACTCAAACAAAATATTTATTCACGAAGTAAAAAGTTTACAATAACATTTCTTTTGCAGAAACCATAAAATACAGAGTAGTGTTCTTAATTTATTTCAGTCTGAATAAAGCTTTTCTTACTTACTGAAATAAGAATAAAGTTTTTCTTTTGGCTACGACTAAACTAACCTAGAATTAGGTAGAAGGCTACAACAGTCTGAAACAATTATTATTATGATTCGGGAATGCTCAAGCTGTCATAAACCCTCCCTGCATGCTAAGCTGATGACAAAATAAAACAAATGAATTTAGAAAATTCCAAATTTGAAAAAAAAATAGGTAACACAGAACTTTTTTTTTCTGATTTCGCAGGCCTGCTAGTAGAAATATCTGTTGAAATAAGCTGTACCTTTGTGCTATAAGTTATGTTATGTTGTATCTTTATGTTCTCTCTTGTGTGTACATAAATAATTAAAGGCAAGTCCGCTTTTGTATAGTTTTTACTTGTGTATAAAGTTTAAATAAATAAAAAAAAAAAAATATTTGCAAGTGCTTCAACCAAAAAGATTCCATGATTTAAATAAACTTTCAACAAGGTGGAAGCGCCAGGGTGGCCCGCGAAATCAGGTCAGTGTTAGGCTGTATGATGCCCATTTCTAAAAATTAAAAAAATTAAAAAAATTCGCTGGCTACCTTTATTCCTCCTTTATTACGATCATACGTTTAAAAAAAAAACTTCTCACCAGAAACTCACACGTTGTTTTAATAAATTCTTACCTACGAGCATCCCCATTTCAGTAATGTAACGTAGTTAGCATCAGACGTAAAGTAATGGGCTGTGCAAACAGTCTACACGGTAACTAAGTTTTATTTAAGTGTGCAAAAAATATAAGGAGCTTAAGGTGAGAACACATTTTCTGTTGCACTTTACCAAGTGTTTTAAATTTTCTTCGCCAGTGTACCCGCGAAATTCCAATTTTCGTACTTTTTTTTGCAATTTGCAGGGAATCCCATTGAATTAGTTTTTCATGAAAAAGAAAAACTTAGAAGGTTTTAATGATTATAATTCTGTACATACGTGTTACGGCCGCGAATCATATTTTGTTTAATATACAGCTTGACACTGACCTGCAAATTGCAAAAAAACATAATTTGAATTTCGCGGGCTACCCTGGCACTTAACCCTTAAAAACTTTCCTCAATTTTATTCTTAACTGTGTTCCTGGCTAGAATTGTGGATTTTTTTGATGTTTAAGACATTTCTTTAAATAGGTTTATCATCTGTCTTCATAACGGGTTTATTTAATTAAGATTTTGGACTAATTGGCACAATGCAGGCCAAAATGGCGAAAGTCCCTGCAGAGGCCAAAAGAAGATAAGAATGATTACGATGATGATGATGTCGTTCACCAGCCTCCATCTGTGGATCGTTTTTAAACCAAACTACGGCTTTCTTACTTGCAGCAAAAATAGGTATCTGGTACACCCCACATTTCACAAGTTATGTTTAAGTCCCATGTAATATTGTCATCCAGGCTCCACGGCTGCTACTGGGAAATTCCTGATGGAAAAACCCAATAACAATTTGTCCGACCCGGGAATCGAACCCAGGACCTCAAAATCAAAATCAAAATCAAAGCATTTATTTCAAGTATGCCCGTTACAGACACTTTTGAATTGTCGAATCAAAGACAACAATGAAAAGTAGCTACAGTCCCAGTCACAAGGCATAAAAACTGTGAAAGTACTGAAACTACTACTTTAAAAAAACTTCTAAAATAAAATAATTAATTCAAATAAGCCGTGGCAACCAAGAGATGACCAGTCACAACTGACACCGCCCATTCACGAACATGATGCATGTATCAGCACCATTCAACTCAACCATTTTGAAGGGAACTAAATGATCCGACACACGCGCCACCATCAGCGAGACATTTGAGTGAGCATGACATACTCTTAACCACCAGGGCATGCTCATGCGTAGCAGTCACGATCGATCACCACTACACCAACGAGGCCGTTGAGGTAAATGGGTAGACAAATGGAAATAGAGGTTGGGGTACTACTAACGTGGACAGAATCTGCGTTCAGTCATGCGGCTGAAGTTTTATAACCTCTAAACCACAAGGAATTCTTGGAAAGTTAGTAAATCGGTGATCGTTTTCAGGAAAAGTATCTGTGGCGGCATCTACTACTCCACAATGTACTATGCGTACATGCCTGACGTCAAATAAATCCTAAAGCACAGGCCACACAGCCAGCTAGCGAGCGAGCGAGGCCGGGCAAGCTTCTTTTCATACTTCTTTTCGGCTCTTTCGGTAGTTCGCGGTGTGAACCGAAGTATGAAAAGAGGTGAAACGATGCCTCGCCCAGCTTGCTCGGCAGTACCCCACCTGACAATTCACTCGTTCAGTCGGAGAAACCTCCGAATGACTGCTTCTCTGGCCCCTTCAACCTAGTGACCGGGTTACACGATACCTGGTAAGAGAGATTGTTAGACTTTCGGCTTCTGACAACTCGTAACAATTGTCAAAGATCTACAAATTACAAACTGAGCGTGCTTTCCGAGACACGGAGCTATCTAGAGATTCCCACTTGATATATATATCAGTCGCAACGACCTTGGCGACCATAGCTTAAACTTCAATAAACCCGTGTGACTGTTACTATTAAACCACGAACCCATTACATAACATAATATTATCTAATCCTCTCCAAATATTATTGGCTAAATTACAAGCCCTCTCTAGAAAATATGACGCTGTCATCTTGACATAACATTTGACATCTCAAGTCAAGGGGGTATGTAGTTGACAGATACACTTACGTCACAAGCACTTATACTGTCATATGCCACGATATATCTCGCTTCTCGTATCTCGCGGCGTCTGCGCTCCCACAAGTGGGAGTTTTGTGCGGGAAATTGATGTTACTAATTATGTTCCTTCTCAGGTTTGAAGTACACTCGGCGAAGAAACTGGTAGCAAGCAGCAGCCAATCAATGGCTCCCATTTTTCACCTGTACAGGTGAAAATCCATAGACAACGCTGACCTGGAGTGTAAATGTGGTGTTGTTCCACAAAGTTAAACGATGGGACACTTGATATCGTGTCCTGCTTGATCATATAATTCATCACTATAGGAAAATATGTGTACGCTAGCTTATTTTACTAAACTACGAAAAAATGTAGTAGAAAGGCACGCCAAATAAGCTCTCTGCTGAAAATAATTTTGCACCATTTTTTGGTCGGATTTTTCATAGGAAAAAAAGCGAAAAAATTCGAGTGATTTGGATATCGTATTTCAATATACTGCAACCATTTAGGCTTAAACAAAAGGGAATAACAGCTGAATGGGGAAAACACTTCGGGAAAAAGGTAAAAAACATTTTTACCCCGGCGTTTTATGTTTTCATTCAGCTTCGCAATTATTTTTCCGATTTCACGTTAACTAGAATAAATTTAATATTCCATAACTAGAATAAATCTCTCACCATTTCTAAAAAAATATACAAACGCATGCAAAAAAGAAATTGCAAAACGTGAATTTCATTTTATCAAATTCTCTTTCGCTGATATTTTTAGTTCATAATGTGCATATAAAAACGGCAATGTGTGTCAAATGGTTTTTATGAGGCGAGTATCTACCTATAAAACCAGCCAAGTGCGAGTCGTACTCACACACATATAGGGTTCCGTAGCACCAAACACTGTAATAAAAACATTTTGAAGACACTTTCATAATATGTTGTATTTTATTGCATTCAAAACTAAATTTGTTTTTCATAGTATATTAATGAAGAACAAAGTTACTGCTGCAGTATGATGAAAAAGTCCCATATCTCAAAAGCAAGCTCAAATCTTATTCAAAATTCTCTTTACTTCTTCAAATTTTTTTTACGTTCTACAATCCTACATTTTTTCATAATTAAACCCCAACCCTAAAAAGCAGGTGCGGTCAGGTAACTCCTCGTTGGTCTAGTGGTTGCCAGCGCGACTGCTGAGCATGACGTGCTGGGCTCGATTTCCAGGTCGGGCAAAGTGTTATTGGGTATTTCCATCAGGAATTTCTCAGTAGCAGCCACGGAGTGTGGATTTGTGCCCGGTTGATGGCAATAGGCTCGCCTTCTATTACCTGGGACTTAAACATAACTGGCGAAATGTGATGTTATGTTTAAATTATCGAACTTAGATCTGGACGATTTCGATTATCTTCTAACTTTGTTACTACTGACAAAAATGGCAAACGTTTATCATGGGTGCTTCGACAGATTTCCATTGGATTCTTAGATGTGTTCGGATTTGTGCCCGGTTGATGGCAATAGGCTCACCCATATTACCTGAGACTTAAACATAACTGCCTAATTCGGGTGTACTAATGGATACCTCTGCCTAACCCTTCGGGGATTATGGCATAAGCATAATCAGCCTATTAATGTTCCCACTGCTGGGACACAGGCCTCCTCTCTATGAGAGGGAATGGGCTATAATCCACCACGCGGGCCCAGTGCGGGTTGGTAGATGTCACATGTCTTCGAATTTTAGGTTCTAGGACATGCCGGTTTCGTCACGATGTTTTCCTTCACCGTTTTGAGAGCAGTGGTGATGAATTAAATTACACAAAGTAATGCGCCTGCCTCGGTTCGAACCCACGACTTACTGCTCGTAAGTCGGGACCGCCACCACTGAGCCACCGCAGCTCTTCGGGGATTACAGGCATGATATTATGTATGTTAAAAAGCAGGTCATAGATGGTTCTAAATAATTGTTTTTGTGTACTCACTAATGGGTTTGTACATTCATCGTAAGAATGAAGTTATTTATTTCCATAACATCAACCCTATCGTTCCAGGAAGGTTGGGCAGTGTTACCTACCTTTGGTGTAACAGTCACGAGCACCAATATGTAAACACTTAATAACTTTTAAAAGTGTTTTTCTTCTACTGTTGTGATTAAAATTTCATGTTGTTACGATTATGTTTGTAACAACATGAAATTTAATTTTATTTGTATTCTGGAACTTCTATTTTAAAGAAAAAGATCCTATCTCCATATTACAATCGTTATTTCTCGCGAAAATTGCTTTTAAATTTAGGAAAGTGTAAACATATTGGTGCTTGTGACTGTACCCAGTTTTAGTCATTTCTAGTAAAGCTTGTGGTGGCTTACGTTAGTGTGGAATAGATAGAATGGAAGGTTTGGGGTATACTGACAAGTTACGTGTTAGGTAAGAACATCACTAAAGCTCCAATATAACACCACCAATGTACACAACGCTTAACAAATACCATTGCCGCCTTAAAAAAACAAGTAAATAACATAAGAAAAGAAAACAACGGCAGATACAGCCAGTAATTATCAGCACTTTCAAGGCAGTACCTAATGAGATATTTGTAAGCAAATGTGAGTGCCTGACGTAAATCTGTACGTATTTCTACGTTATGTGCCTTTGTCATTATGGTTCAGCATGAGAGCAGTGTTGGCTTACCTACCACAACTAAACGTACAGCGAAAAAAAAAAAAAAGGGTCAATTTTTGTAAGAGGTAAGCCGGAGTACATAATCTTTAATGTAATTATATTACTTGTCTATGGAATACCCGACCCCAACACAGTTGGGAAAAGGCTAGGCAGATGATGATATCAATGGAATACTAACTGTGCCATTTTTCAAAGGGAAGCCGGTAGGAATCGAGTTGTATGGAACCTTCGCCACTGCTGTCTCTTACGGGATATCTTCCGTGATTGTTCAGTATTCTTAAGGAAGAGGTTAGATAGATTTGTCTGCCCTTAACAATTAATTTTTCATCCACCCGCCTTCTCCAGTCAACCCGCGATCATGGCGCTTGCAACAGCTTCGAATTTTCGGGAGCTCAAAATAATGAACAATCACGGAAGATATCCCGTAGGTGACAGTATAAGATTAGTTGTAAACCGTGAAAGCTTAAAACAGTGTTTACCACAACTATAGTAGTTGTGTTTTAGCATGGCAATAGCGGTCATTGTCCTTTCCCTGATATCTCTTTACACGAACTGAAACCATAAACCGTGTACTTATCGTTTCTTCTGTTAATATTCAGTATCACAATCAATGTCAATTCAGGGGCTATTAACAGGTTTGTATACGTTTTTCAAAAGAAGAGATTCAATAAATGTATGTGGTTCAATGACCGCTATTGCCATGCTAAAACACAACTACTATAGGTAACTATGTATGCATTAGTCTAGTGGTTGCAAGAGCGACTGCTGAGCATCAGGTCCCAAGTCGAGCAGCGTTACTGGGTTTTTCTGTCTGGAATGCTCAGTGGCAGCTGGGGAGTCCAGATTTGTGCCCGGTTGATGACAACAAGCTTACCCCTAATACATGACTGAAACATAACTGGTGAAATATGCCACATGAACACATATGCCTAAACCTTCGGGAAATACATGCGTGATGTTATGTTATAATAAATCCCCAATCCATTCTGACAGTTAAGCTTCCTACGAATTATTATTTTAATACTGACATAAAGTTAAACACGCCTAAAACCGCAATATTAACACCACTATTAATATAATAATTCATAATAGACGACGTAAACCAAGATACGGTCTAAATTAGCGGATAAAGTTTATACCCAATCAAGTGGGTCATATAAAGGCTACGGGTGGGCCCTGCCTTAGGGCCCTCGCTCACTGCGATATTTTGCAGCTATGCAAACGCGAAACAGCCGCGATACTGTCGCGATGCTATCAGTATTGCTACCTACGCTCACGTAACCACAATTCTACTATCACGATACTGGTGCGCTTCAGTCGCATCCTCGCTCCATTTTTCACTCTTCGTTCCGCGATGTCGTCAGAAACAGTTGCGCGTTTGCATCGATACGGTAGCGATGCTGACGCACGTTTACATCTCATCTGCCACGCGTTACAAATGCGCGTTGCGATAGCAGAGATGTATGAGCATGTTTATGAACCGCGTGAAGCATCGCTACAAAAACTCTCCGTGGGTGAGGGGCCTTAGGCATTATGCCAGTGATTCTTTGCCGTAAAGTGGGCCTTATTAAGGAGCAGCACTAAAGCCACGACACACGCGATTAAGGCGATAAAACTGCCATTGTTGTGACGTTATTTGGCACCCGTGCAGCTATGATAAGGGTTCATTTCGAGCGTTATATTTTTTCGCAGGTTACATCACTAATCTTTGTTTAGGATGTACAAAGTGTTGTGAAGATAAATGGGGCCGGCGCCGGCCGGACTCCGAAAATATTAGACGGCAATTTTCATGATATGCCTTTTTTGTTCTAGTTAGGGCCACTCGCAATTCAACTCGATAAGATTGCAATACTGCTCAACCGGACTATCCAGAATATATGAATTTTAATGCCCAACTTACTAAATGTACTTTCGTGATATATTATTTTTTTTACGTTTTATCGACTCAAGGTAAAAATAAAAACGATTGGTGGACCGTAAAACGCATTCATTTTGAGTACAGTCCAAAGCATTCCAGCATTCAAGCAAGGTGAAGTTTTTCACCTCGTTTTGGATTCGAACCACCGACCACCTAATGAATTTGGCCGTTGGCGTTTTGATCACTGAATTAACGAGTCCTGTAAACTGCAGCTGAAAGACACCTTCCCTTGCGAATCTGTGACGTCATGGATCGACACCCTGAATAGAGACTGCGATTGAATAAAATGCAGTTGGCATGTGTGGGTGTTGGCACACTTGTTGCGTATTGGAGCGATTTTAGCTCTGACACAATTAGGCTGCGTTTCCACCAGATATGAGCGAGAATGTGTAGCGAGGGTTGTGTGTGTAACTAACCAATAACATCGCTTCTTTTTCACAGCTTGAGATATTCTAGCTATGTAATTGGTTAGTTCCACACACATCCCTCACTACGCATCCTCGCTCATCTCTGGTGGAAACGCAGCCTAATGGAATACAATACGTGCAAAGACGCGGGCATTAGCTATTGTTCATCAAATGAATATGGGAGCAGCGGTGGCCCAGTGGTGGAGACCCCGACTTACGAGCAGTAAGTCATGGGTTCGAACCCAGCCAGGCGCATTACTTTGTGTAATTTATTTCATTACCACTGCTCTCAAAACGGTGAAGGAAAACATCGTGAGGAAACCGGCATGTCCTAGAACCAAAAATTCGAAGACAAGTGACATCTACCAATTAACCCGCACGGGGCCCGCGTGGTGGATTATAGCCCATTCCCTCTCATAAAGAGGAGGCCTGCGTCCCAGCAGTGGGAACATTAATAGGCTGATTATGCTATGTTATGCTTATGCATCAAATGAAGCCTAACAAACAATGTTTTTTACGGAGGGTAACGTATAATATGATACTAGAAAACAAAAGCCTTTTTCGAACTTGAAACACCTTCAGTTTCTAGCACAACTTTGACACTCAAAAAAGAAATAGGTAAAGAAAAGGTAAATAGCTACCACCAATTGTGTTTCACAACAAAAAAGTTGTTGAAGGGTTTTAAAATCAATGCGCGTTCTTGGTGGAGAAGTCTTATGAAAAACATTAATAAAATTCATGTGTATGGTAGAATGACCTTAGATAGAAACGATTTGTAGGTAGGAATAAATATTACAGGGTGTAAGAGACAGCCCTCCGCCAACTGAATATGATTCAAAATAAGGAACTGAATGCACCCTCATTCAGCTCCTTATTTAGAATCATATTCCACCGGAATTTTTGTTAGGATTTTTTTTTTGTAATAGTTTTTTCAGTTACTACTCCTTTATTTGGGTACCTTTAAATGGATGTTAATACTAGTGCCCAAAAAATATAAATCAAATAAAGCTTTCATGGTTATTAAACAATTTTTTTCTGTTTCATTTCAATTCAAAGTTAATCGCCTGTAACACAAGGTTTTGAAATCACTATAAAAGGCGCGAGCGCACAGCCACTCCTCTCATTTTTCGGGTGTTACTCGGAGCGGCAACATCGTTCAAGGGCTGTGAGATATATTTCATTTTATTATTTATCTTTAAATTTGAATTAGAAGTGTCCTATTTATTTCAATTAATGTTGTTTTGTTTCTCGAAATAATTAAGTTGAATCGTTGTGATTACCAACTAAATATAAACGTGATTTGTGAACTGTGTTGTTTTTTTTTAAATAATATCCACCTCTGGTTCCTAAAAATATTATATCTTGCGGTCCAGGAGCGCCGAATCAGGCTTGAGTATATAGGTAGCACGTCTAATTTTTCTGTTATTCTTTCTATCTGGATTAGCAATACATTCTGAGTTTAGTCCAAAAATGAGAGAGCTGAGGCAGCAAATAAAGAATCCATTAATTGAATATTAAATATTATAACAAAATATCATCTGAAAATTAAAAACTAAAGCAAAAACTACGACTCGTGGTGGATTCGAACCACCGACCACCGAATGACTGACCATTGGCGTTCTGACCACTGAACTAACGAGTCCTGTAAACTGCTGCTGAAATACACCTTCTCTTGCGAATCTGTGACATCATGGATCAATACCCTGAATAGGGGCTGCAGTTGCACAGAATGCAGTTTGTATGTGTGGGTATTGCATCTATGCACACTTGTCACGTGAGGGAGCGTTTTTAGCTCTCGAATTTGTTTTGTAAGCAGATTATTTATCTGTGCAAAACGTACCTATTGTACTAAACGTCTGTTGTAATTGAAAATGAAAGGTGAGGTGAAGGGTCGACCTTTAATCACGAGAGATTCTAACAGGGGACAGGGGGTCAGAATAAAATCACAATTTATCACGGGGGGTGGGGGGGTCCTGTTCTAATCGCGTGTATTTTTCGAGAGACGAAAAAAAATATTGTGTAAATATTGTGTGGGTCGAAACATCACGACGTATCACCAAGGAGGAGGGAGGAGAGGGGGCTAAAAGTGGCCTAAAAACCCTCACATGATTAAAGGATGGCCCTGACCAAAGGAACAATATCTAAACAGTATGTTTAAACTACACTCAGACCAATAAGAGCAATTACAAGACTTTGAGCTCTTACCTAATAAAAATACAATACACCAACTACTAATCAAGACTGTTTGCGAAAGAAAACACTCAAGTAACATAATTCCTAGAGCACATTGCTAGGCTTCGAGAACCGCGCACGCCTAATGCCGCCTTTCGACAAGTTCCAGGAAATATCTGAAGCCACAATCAGAAACGTGACTGAACTACACAATATTGTACGAAGACTCAAGCTTGTAATGCCTGAGAGATTAAGAAGAAATCTCATTTTATTACGCTACACGCTGAGCTCAAAAAGACTGAGCGAGACTTTCTGGAATAAGGTTCTGTTTTTTAGTGTGTAACTTCTTGGGCCAGAATCAGGAATCGGAGCACTGTTTTATAAATTCGACACAACACACAGCTAAGCGACAATCTGACAATAACTGACAGATTTTTACAAATTTTTATACACCTAGTTTGTATAAACAGCACATGTCGTGAAAATATGTCATGTTAGTCACTTTTTGAGAAATAGGTTATAGTGTTAGTAACATAAAAAATCTGACCTGCTAAGTTAACACAATTACACAGAGCATCATATACAGGCTGGGTAAAAAATCGTGGATCAAATGAAAAAGGGCGATAGTTGGGATTATTTGCAGTAAAAAAAAACTCTGTGGCAGAGTCCTATCGTGATCTCCTTAAAAGATATGACTACTTGAGTGTTTTTAAGAAAATGCCAACATTTTTACAAAATAGGCAGAGTAAAATGGGTTGCTTCTGGAAAAAGTATCATCACTACAAAAGTGATTTATGAGTATTGGCACTTTTTTCAACATCTTTGAAGTCTTACGAAAGATTATTTGTAACTTCAGAACATTCCTGAAAAAAAAAATACCCTGATAACCCCAACTATCGCCTTGTTTCGTTTGATCCACGATTTTTTAACCACCCTGTATAATACAATCCATCGAGTTTTAAAACGGATATCTCCACACACACAGTTTCAATCTAAACCATGAAAATCTCCGTATTCAAACAAACATAAAGGCTCAGTGCCCACAACATGGGTTTTCATCTCCTATGTATGCAGATTTATGCTGAAATTTAACCCATGTGATGCGCTTCCGATGCCCTCATCACGCACGGCAGCACTCTCCCATATTGACAGAGGACAGTGAACAAGAGGACGGTGTTTGAAAAAAATGTAATATAGGACGCATGTTGAACGGTTTGGTTTGATGTGCCTTTATTTATTTTATGCTTCACAGCTGCTTTTGCTAACGAGTTGACACAAATAGAGGTCAGAAATTATCACGAGAACATTTCCGTGACCGGAAACTCAAAACTCAACGGTAAGTCATCATCTGCCTAGCCTTTTCCTAACTATGCTGGGGTCGGCTTAACTGAATACCAGTATTTTACATGGAGCGACTGCCTATCTGACCTCCACAACCCAGTTAGTACTGGTAATACGAAACCCCTTGGTAAGACTGGTAGTCAGGCTTTTTGTGCCACTGACTACCTGTAACGACTGCCAAAGATCTACAGATGACAGCCGGTGCCAACGGCTTAAGGTGCTTACTGAGGCACGGAGAAAAAACAGTATGTAATAGGCGGTCACCCATCCACAGACCAACCGAGGCAAGCACGGCTTAACCTAAAGATCGACTCGAGCGGCTGTTATTATTTAGCCACGAGTTCCTCTTCAGAAAACTCAACGGTAAGTATGGGTAAAATTATGAATTGAAAAATAGCAGGAGAAGCGCTGAGACACGATGATCACATTTGGCCGCAGAAGCTTCGACCAGGAAGAAAGTTTCGTCGTACAACCGGGCGTCCGACCAGTTTTGTTCAAGATAGCGGCCGGTCATGTGAGAAGTCGTAGTCGTGGCCGCGTAGAGCGCGAAGTCCCTTAGTGTGCTTCTCATAATTACCCCAGTTATAGAAAACGTTGCGTTGGAAGGCCTCCTACTAGGTGGACCGATGACCTGGTGAAGATTGCGGGGATCCGCCAGATGCGAGACGCACGGGACCGATCAATGTGGAGACACTTGTGGGAGGCCTATGTCTAGCAGTGGACGTCTTTCGGCTGAAATGACGATGATGATAGAAAACAAACAAACAAACAAGATTTGGGCCCCATTTAAAATTATGGTAGAATAGGCAGACTCATCACGATCTCTGATTTCTTTCTGAAGTTATTTTAAAAGAGCAGTTTTTAGGGTTCCGTACCTCAGTCGGCAAAAACGGAACCCTTATAGGATCACTTTGTTGTCCGTCTGTCAAGACCCTTTTTCTCAGGAACGCGTGGAGGTATTAAGCTGATATTAATAACAAATACTCAAATCTGCTACCCCTTAGAGCAGTGAAAAAATAAAACTTGTAAGTCAACACGATCAAAAGATATGACCGTTTATGTCGCATCTTTTGCGATATCACAAGGGAATCAAAACTTATAGGGCACTTCTCGTTGACTTAGAATCATGAAATTTTACAAGAAGCAATGTCTTACAGCAAATGTAAAGAAAACAATCTAAAACCCGTAAATATGTAATTTAATAACAAAATACCTACAAGTTTATACGGAACCCTCGGTGCGCGAGGCCAATTCGTATTTGGCCGGTTTTTTTTATTCAGACGTGACATTGTCTCTTCAGTTAATTTATAGCCAAAAGTCTCAGGACTCCATTTTCTTAAGTAAAGTGTTTTCCATCGGATTTACTTATCCGTACTTCAGAAAGATCATAACTTAGCAAATATTCCTAACAAATGGAATAATACAATCCATTAAGTGTAGCTTATTTCTTCCAAGGACATGACTAAGCGTATACAGAACCCTTGTTTTCTGAAGACATTGATAAAGTGTGTGGATTTAAATTGATAGGGTAAACAGTGATACTTAATAATGGAGGTACATCATATTCTGTTGGATTCATTTGTTTTATGTAGATTTGTTTCAAGCAAAGCTTTTAATACTTGACAGGTTTTTATTTCGTGTTTTCTTTAACTTAACCTGCGCTTACACCCAGATACAAGCTATAAGACTTGAAAACTTCAAATTTCAAATAAAGAAAGAAAGAAAAAGTATTTTATTAGACACACAGGACAAAACAAAAAAAAAATGAAATTACAATAATACAACAATTATATAAAAAAGTAAACATAAGAAAAAGATAAAACAAATAACACAAACAAACAAACTACTTATATTTCGAAAATTATTTGGAGATTTGTCAAAAAAGTAATCATCTGCCTAGCCTTACCCTTTTGGCGTCACCGTCGGCTTGCAGTCTAATCGGATGTGGTAGAATATCAGAATGTTACATAGAGCGACTGCCTTTCAGAACTCCACAACCCAGTTAGTACTGGGTAATACGATACCCCTTGGTAAGACTGGTTGTTAGTCTTTCGGGCCACTGACTACGGGACCAAGGGCTTCACCTGTTCTCCGAGGCGCGGAGGATACTCGTTATGCTATGGGTGGTCACCCATCCAAGGTCTGAAAATATTTGTCTAAAACTATTATGTTCAAAACATGTATAGACATGTGGTTTTTATGTATTCAGTTCACTTTTTATAATTTTTCGACAACTGTCTTGTTGAATATTAAACTGGTGTAAGTACACTACATTGCACGGGACCGGTCAATGTGGCGACGCTTGGGCGAGGCCTATGTCCAGCAGTGGACGTCTTTCGGCTGAAATGATGATGATGACATTACATTGAAGGATACATTTTCTAGATTGCTACGTACTGTTTACGAATTTAAAATTATTGTAACACCTCACTATGTTCCTATTACTCCAATAACAGCTAGGTACTTAAGTTAGTATATAGTATAAAACGAAAATGAAAAAGAGTACCTATGTATGCACCCATTTCATTTCATTGTTATTATAAGCTTTTATTTTACGTTTCGTATGCCAGAAATGGTTAATATGAGAATCATTAGTGTTATATGTAATGTAACATTTATGTACCATCTATCTACCCGTAATTATTTGATTTGATTTTTTTTATTTTTTTATTTGGCTCTTCAACAATGAGTACACTATTACAAATAATATATGTTTGTAAAACATTACAAACTTAAGTCTAAGTGCCCCTTTACTTAAAGAAGAGCACTACATGCACTATATTACGCGCCTAAACATTTAATTAAACAATGAAAAAAATTTTTATTAAAAACATAAATAAAAAATAATAAAACAACAGCAGTATCGATAATATTAGGTAAGTTAAGGCAAGCCAAACAGAATTAAACTTGATTTATATTAGGAGTCATCGATTCTAGAAGAATAAGTAGAATTCAAGGATGCAATGTTTTATGCCGTGGTGAAAATGCGAAGTTATGAACTAGTGCCAAAAAATTGTAAGATCTTTTAAAACAGTTTCGTCATAAACTGTAAAATACGACTGAAACTATTTTATCGATGATATCATAAATAAAGGGTGTAACAAAAGACCGTTAACGAAACCGAAAGGTAGTTGTTCTACCCGTCATTGTGATTTTTTTTTTGTTTTAGACCATACCTGTGAACTTTCTAGTTACGGAGATATTGGGGGTCAAAGTTCCAAATTTACACAAGTTTTTTTTTAAATACACGTTTTTAATGTAAGGTTTTTATTTAAAATACCTCTACGACCCCCGTACTATTCAATCCATGCATCAGCACAATGTTTTGAGTGTGTAACACGAGTCCTACTGTAAAACGTGATTTTTCACCCCAAAAAAAAAGTCGTTTCCCAGCAATAATTTTTGCGTAAAGTTACTTAGCTTGATGTACATAATGCTTGGTTGACGGCTTCGTGAAGGGTCCGTTTACACCCTGTATTACACACACCGAACTTAAAAACTTAAGTTTTAGTGAACTACTAAAATCTAGAGCGGGATTACACTTGAAAGATTTTAAAAATCGAGTTGAGGGGTAGTTAAAAGCACAGTTTCAGGAAACGGTAGGAAATATGAAGTTATAATAGAACTCAATGTGCTTATGAAAGAGCTTAAAAATCGCTAATGTACGAAAAAGTTCACATCGTAGTTTTAAATCCATTAAATAGTATGTTTGCAGGTGGAACAGATTTTATTTTTGCGTTTTATGAAAACATTTTCATGAATTTCATTTTTGTTGGGAGGGTTAAAAAGTCTTTGTTTTAATTCGATGTGTACTTTGAGAGTCCTGTTTATTATTATTATTATAAGCTTATATTGTCCCACTGCAGGGCAAAGGCCTCCCTTCCCTCCTTCGACATTTCGCGGTCTAGTGCGATTGTAGGCCAGTCCTTTGCGAAAGAGTCCAGCTCATCCCGCCAGCTCCTTCTGGGCCTGCCACGTTGTCGTCTCCTGCTGTTTGGTATCCACTGAGTAGTAATTTTTGCCTATTGCTCCTCCGACATGCGGCAGACGTGACCAGCCCAGTTTCACTTCAAACTAGCAGTTGTAAGGCCAGCATTAGCTATTTGAGTTTTGGAGTGAAGTATGGAGTTTCTGATGCGGTCCGTAAGTTTGACACTTGGCTCCATAGCTCGTTGGCAGAGCCCAAGTGCGGACTTCTGAAGTTTTATAAGCGACCACGTTTGCGCTCCATTCAGTCCTGTCTAAATAAGTAATTTCATGAACAACAAAGTTATTATTTTGTTATTTTTTATGATTTCAGTTAGGTATTAATTAGCTATTCCTGCCACTGAATATCAGCGCGGTACCTTTGTTTTGTGGCTTCTATTTGTATTATTAACGCATATTTTCTTCATTCGTTTTAATTTTCCTTTTTATACTCTTTATATCTATCCTTCTATGATTTAATAATAATAATAATATTCTTTATTTTTCGGACAACAATGATCCAACGTGTTAGTAAACAATAAAATAACTTATTACTAGTGTTAGTACTTAAACTAAAATAGAGACATACAGAAAGAATAGTATTGTGAAAAGGACAACCCCAAATTAATGTTGAGTGATTGTCCTTCTCACAAAACCTTTAATAATCGGAGAGTCGATACTCTCCGCCACAGTTTTAAGAATGCTGTTGGCACTCGCCCGCAACCTTGACAACAGCGACGCGGTTTTCTTGCGAATGACGGCATGGAAGCCGTCAGTTTGATTTATCTATTTATTTCTTCTTCTTTCTTTTTTTTTAAAAACGTTGCCCCACACTAGGAATTTCTCCTGTATCGTGGGTGCGTTTACATACATTTAAACTCACAAACAACCAGACCGATTTCAGAGACATAAAGAGAAACTACAAAAACAAGCTTAGAAAATAACATAAAAAAAGGTTTACAGTTCCGTGCAAAAAAAAAATTGGTATTGTTAACAAAATCCGATTCAAATAGGGAAGTAATTTTTTTTATCATAATTTCAAGCGGACGAAGGTCGCAGCCAACAGCTTTATTAAATAAAATAGTAAAAGTAAGTACATACGTGTAGCGTTTGTTATTCTTGTATTGTTTTAACTAAATGAGGAAAGTGGTTACAGTGGTAAAAGAAAACCGAGGACATGTGTGTTTCTGTTTAATTTAATTTAACATTACGTAACATCGTGGTGGTTTTTCCTGAAGTTTTTTTTAACTCAGCAATATTGTGTTAAAAAATCATCTGTTCCATACTCTTTAACCGTGTAGGTATTATTGCATTTTTGTAGGAAACAGCTGTTTATCTTAAATTGCCGATGAAAAATTTTTACGTGGGGTTGGGAATGATTTACTGAGCACGTGGAAACCGTTTTTGAGTCGATATCAATTCCACCCCGTATGTTCGTGATACACTCAAGTTTTTTTTAAACTGACACTGATGATCACATGACACTATCATTAACACTTAAACTAAATTTAACAGAATATTTACCATGTTTATTATTTGTTTCGAGTTCCCGATATTTCAGCACTCCGATTATTCGATTTATTCGTGATCATATAGCGCTTGCATCGGTGCTCCAAATAAATAATAATCATAGTAAAAAGAAAGTAAAAGACAGAAACAAAAAATAAAAAATATTTATTTGTTGCAGGGACATGACGTGCATCATACAAAATTACAAAAAATAAACTAAAAAAAAAAAACAACAAAAAATGGTAAATATCCCGTTTTAAATACTAATGATAGGATTTATGTTCAAATGCATATTTTAATGACTACAAAAAGTTTTAGCTCCGGACAGTGGGCAAACATTCTTTAAAGCATTTGATACAGTAGTAGTTGTTGAAATAAGCAGCTGTGTGCCCAACTAACAGAAAAACTCCATTCAAAATGGTTATTTCCACGTTACTTCTTTAACATTTTCGTAAAGAACCTGAGAAGCGACACTTTTCCAACAAACTATTTGCTTCATCATTTCAGCCGAAAGATGTCCACTGTTGGACATAGGCCTCCCCCAACTGTCGACACATTGACCGGCGACCGTGCGACTCGCATCCAGCGGATCCCCGCAACCTTCACCATGACATCAGTCCACCTAGTGGCCTTCCAACGCAACCCTTTGCTTACGCATTTGAATAAGATTTCAACTAATGATAAAATGTTGTTACAATGTCACATGTGATGTCAAACACATTAATGACGCAGCCGCGTGTGCTCAATATTATTTCATTTTACTTTTGTATGCCAGGGCGGCCATGTTTGTGACGCTTTGGGGACAATACGGGTTTATTTTTCACGCAGTTTTTTCTCTTCTATTTATAATAGACTTACAGCGAAATGTTTTGAAACTGAATTTGAAAAATTATTCTACTAAAACTATGGGTATTAACGTTGATACTTGTTTAAAACAGGCTGCGATTGCAACCAAGAATCAGACTTTTATTTTGCAACTAACGTGCTTCACTATATTGACTTTATATGTATATAGAAATATCGAAGATGGAATAGTAAATGGTTTGGATGGACATACGCTACTGAAGAGGTTTTAGCATAAGCATAGCATAATCAGCCTATTATTGTTCCCACTGCTGGGACGCAGGCCTCCTCTCTATGAGAGGGAATGGGCTATAATCCACTACGCGGGCCCAGTGCGGGTTGGTAGATGTCACATGTCTTCGAATTTTTGGTTCTACGACATGCCGGTTTCCTCACGATGTTTTCCTTCACCGTTTTGAGAGCAGTGGTGATGAAATAACTTACACAAAGTAATGCGCCTGGCTGGGTTCGAACCCACGACTTACGGCTCGTAAGTCGGGGTCTCCACCACTGGGCCACCGCTGCTCTCAGGGAAGAGGTTTTAATGAAACTTAATTCTCTTGCATTTTTTAAATTTGGGATACAACGGAAATACACAATTGTTTTGTGGGATCCAACGCCAAAAATATTAAACAGGGATCCAACGAAACTAAATCTTATTATAGGTGATCCTTTTGCAAGTTGTAGTACAAATCTGAAAGCGCTTTTCACTTGTTTCGGCCATCTTCATCAGCCTGTTCAAAAAAGGAACGCCCAACAAGACATTTCTGAATGTACGAAATGAGTGGTCACTGTACTTCTGCGTTTGTTTTAACACGTTGTCATGGCCGTTCGTTATGCACGAGTGCTCACGAAGGATTCACAACGTCACTACTCGATTACAGGGCGCAGGCTGTTTTATTTAAATTTTCTGTTTAATGCAAAAAAATGGTAAAAAAGAGAAAGACTATAGCTGTTTTGACATGGAGAGAAAAATTCTAGTGCGAGCAGGGTTTGAACCTGTGACTATACTACAACAGGCGTGGCAAATAAAATGTTTTAGGTACTTAGTAAATTCGGATAATTATTGCCTGGGTTCGATTACCAGGCCGGTCAAGGTGTTATTGGGTTTTTTCATCAGGAATTTCTCAGTAACACTCAGCAGTGGGATTCTTTAGGGGAAAAACCAAATAACCGATCAATTGCTAGAATTGGAAAAGCCCAATCCTAGGAATCGATCCTAGGACCCCACGTTCAACTATAACTTAGATTAGTTTTGTACCTGACAGGATTATAAAAAATGTAACTTTGTAAAACGAATCCTACCTTAACTAAAGATGTAAAAAAGAGAGAGAACCGATACTGTTTTGCTCAGTAGGTTCTCTGAACTCCATGTGTTGTGGGACCAATGAGCCTGTGCAGGGGTAGACGGTGTGTCTAGATTCTTCTTTTTAATTACTAACATTAGTTATAGGAGCTCGTGGCTAAATACTAACAGCCACTCGGATCAATCTTCAGGTTAAGCCGTGCTTCCCTAGGTTGGTCTGTGGATGGGTGACCACCCACTACATACCGAGTTTCCTCCGTGCCTCGGAAAGCACGTTAAGCCGTTGGTCTCGGCTGTCATTTGTAGACCTTTGACAGTCGTTACAGGTAGTCAGTGGCAAAAAAAATTCTGACAAACAGTCTTACCAACGGGTATCGTATTACCAAGTACTGGATTGTGGAGGTCAGATAGGCAGTCGCTCCATGTAAAATACTGGTATTCAGCTGTATCCGGTTAGACTGGAAGCCGACCCTAACATAGTTGGGAAAAGGATAGGCAGATGATGAGTTATAAGCAAAATTCTTGTTACTAACAAACTTGCCTTGTCTGTGGACTTTTTTATCTGAAATAAATGTTTTTTTTTATTTTATTTTTAATTAAAAAAATATATAGAAAGTAAAAGAAAAAAGATACACTTCAAATTCGGGACCCTAAAAGATGTTTTTACAGTTGCCCAAGGCTAGTACTTAGAACCCAATTTTGGCTAGTTTTCTACCTATAAGACCCGACCATAAACATGTTACATTTTGTAATTTAGGCGAATTGAGAGACGTGCCCAAATGATCAATAGGAAAAAAACGATGTACCTTCCAGTAGCTAAGGGTCAATTTTTATAAGAAGTAAGCCGGAGTACATACCTTTAATATGATTATAGTATTTGTCTACAGAATTACCAGATTCCCTTTGAAAAATGTCATGTACAGTGACATTTTTCAAAGGGAATCTGGTAGGAATCGAGTTTTATGAAACCTTCGCCACTGGTACCTTCCTACATACTGTTTACTACTGTTCTTGGTGTAGTCTGTCGGTCAAAACTCAGCCTAGTCGTCTATTTACCACCTCTCAGGTGACGCAACCAGCATGCCCCTTGACCCCTGCGTCTGGCGTAGACCACTGACGTCGTGCCCCGCGGGATGGAACACATCTTTCGCAGATATCTCAATAATTTATATGTGTATTTACATATAATAATATAGGTTAAGTTAGGTAAGGCACGGCACATATATAAACATTATTCTCTTCTTTTTCTCACACACTATTGTCTACTTTTCTCTTTCATTTCTCCTTTTGCAGGTCCGCTGGCAGAACATTCTTAAGAAATAAGCACTACCTATGTACTCAAATATTACGTCTTTACCTATTAAATTGGAGATTCGTATGAAAATTTTAAGCCAAATTTTTTTGTATATTTTTATTATTTTAGCTTATCTAGCTTTTTTATCTTTCCGATTTGACGCAAGTGCTTCAATGTCGTTTTGACACTAACTCCAAGGCTCGCAGCAAGCTCAGCCATAGATTGAGTTGGATCCGTTTCCACTACCGCCTTCAATTCGTCGTTGTCGACAATAGTTACCGGCCGACCGCGAGGCTCATTCTTCAACTACAAATTTCCAGATTTAAAACGATTGAACTAATAATGGACCGTGTTTATGCAATCAGTGTGAGGCCCGTACACGTCGTTAATGTTTCGTGTTGTTTGCGCAGCGGTATGTCCACGTAGGAACTCATATTCGACAATTGTACGACTTTTCAGTTTATCCATGGCGCCAAAAACTACCACAATTTCACAAAAACAAAAAACTATCTAAAAACAAATGACTGAATTTGAAATTAAAAGAACACGGCTTTCGAATAAAATTTATTTGAGTTTCGAATTGCGCGCCAATCCACAGATGATTAAATCTGAAAATGCTGGTTATTAAATCTCCAATTACATAGGTAAAGACCTATTATATTATAATGTTATTTTCCTGTGTTCTACTGTGTGTACATAAATAATAAAATTAATAAATAAATAAGATAGCGACTGGAGATGATGATTTTTAAACCCCAAGGATGTTCCCCAAGAAAGTTTGTATTCTATGGTAGTTTGACTAGAGATTTTTTTAAAATTATAGTCATATTACAGGATAGAAGGGATACCGACGAACCAACGGTTACCACCAAAATAAAATCAGCTTTCCATTCATTGTGCGTGTAGGTATTCCACGTTTGGTGGAAACAGCTGTTTTGAAAAAAAGTGACCGATAAAAAATTTCTATGGGTTTTTTTATTTATTTATTTAGGGACTTTTATAATCGCTATGCGTATATCAGTTCCATCCAATGGGGGGTTTAGAATGATGTACTGAATATGTGGAAACCGTTTGTGCGTTGATGTCCCTTCCACCTTATACAGTGTCACAATAAACTTCATATTTTTCATTATCTACTACATTTTAAAAAAGCCGCAATAAGACATATTAAATTCTTACGCAAAAAACATGCTACGATGTGTTTTGAATGACTACTTGGCGTCCTCGCAAGTCAATTCGAAATAGAACTTCAAACCTTACTACTTGAAGATTAAAGTTTAAAATTGCAAAGCCATGTGTTTCTACTACAAGTAAGTTCAGAACTTCATAGCTAGTTTTATCACCACATCAATGTATTAAAGTCATAGGAGCTCTAAACAATAAGTATTCTCGCAAAGCAATAAAGACAAACTCGACTGCATTTCGAGTTACTTCAGAGACTTGATTTCCAGGACTTGGAAACTGAGCTTGGCTTTGTGATTTGAAAAGATTTATAGGTGTCGTGTTAAGTAAGTACGCAGGCAGATAAATAACTTTTATTTGGACAAATCTAGCTAACGACCCAAGAGCTACACTGACCCGACACTATACCGAAGACATTCCGGATGTCAGTCTGTACGAGATTAGGATGGCACTGAAACAGCTTAAAAACAACAAGGCACCGGGTGATGACGGAATTACGGTCGAACTCCTGAAGGCAGGTGGAAAACCGGTACTTAAGGCCCTTCAGAAGCTGTTTGATTCCGTCATACTCGAGGGGAAAACGCCGCAGGCATGGTGCAGGGGTGTGGTAGTACTCTTCTTCAAAAAGGGCGACAATGCCTGGCTGAAGAACTATAGGCCCATCTTACTTCTAAGCCACGTCTACAAGTTGTTTTCAAGAGTCATCACGAATCGTCTCGCGCGCAGGTTAGACGATTTTCAGCCTCCCGAACAAGCCGGATTCCGAAAAGGCTTTAGCACCGTAGACCACATACATACGCTGCGGCAAGTTATACAGAAGGCCGAAGAGTATAATCTGCCTCTCTGTTTGGCGTTTGTGGACTACAAGAAAGCCTTCGATTCGATCGAGACTTGGGCTGTACTGCAGTCTCTCCAACGGTGCCAAATTGACTATCGGTACATCGAGGTGTTGAAGTGTTTGTACAAAAACGCCACCATGTCAGTCCGACTTCAGGACCAGACCTCGGAACCTATCCTTCTGCAGCGAGGTGTGAGACAGGGAGACGTCATATCTCCGAAACTCTTCACCGCTGTACTGGAGGATGTCTTTAAGGTTCTGGACTGGAGCGGGCTAGGCATCAACGTCAATGGCGAGTACATCTCTCACCTTCGGTTTGCCGCCGATATAGTAGTCATGGCTGAGACCATGGAAGACCTCAGTACAATGCTCGATGACCTCAGTAGAGCTTCCGAAAGAGTAGGTCTTAAAACGAACTTGGACAAAACCAAAGTCATGTTGAATGCCCATGTAACACCCACTCCTATCAAGATCGGAGACTCTACACTCGAAGTTGTAGACGATTATGTCTACCTGGGACAAACGATCCAATTAGGTAGGTCTAACTTCGAGAAAGAGGTTAATCATCGAATCCGACTCGGCTGGGCAGCGTTCGGGAAGTTGCGTGGTTTCTTCTCGTCCAACTTACCGCAGTGTCTCAAGACGGAAGTCTATGAACAGTGTGTGTTGCCAGTGATTACATACGGGACCGAAACGTGGTCGCTCACGATAGGCCTCATCAGAAGGCTTAAAGTCATCCAAAGGGCAATGGAGAGGGCTATGCTCGGAGTTTCCTTGCGTGATCAAATCAGAAATGAGGAAATCCGCAAGAGAACCAAGGTTACCGACGTAGCCCGAAGAATAGCCAAACTTAAGTGGCAGTGGGCAGGGCACATTGCTCGCAGAACGGATGGCCGATGGGGCCGGAAAGTTCTGGAGTGGCGACCGCGAACTGGAAGACGTTGAGTTGGAAGACCACCCACTAGGTTGACCGATGACCTGGTAAAGGTTGCAGGGATCCGCTGGATGCGAGACGCACGGGACCGGTCAATGTGGCGACACTTGGGGGAGGCCTATGTCCAGCAGTGGACGTCTTTCGGCTGAAATGATGATGATGATGATGATGGACAACTTATTTGTTCATGAAGGCCTACAGAGGAGCTTTTAACAATTAAGTACCTACACACGGCGACAAATAAATAAATACAATAAAATTCATTTATTTCAGATCCATACAGTCCGATTTAAATTAAAATAAAATAAAGCACATTAAGCACACATACGTATAGTGCGTACATAAAGCTGTAAAAATTAAAATAAAATAAAGCACATTAAGCACACATACGTAAAGCGCGTACATAAAGCCCACTGCCTTGGCTTTCAAGTTCATCCTTATTTAAAAGTGTTTTCGAAGTTACTTTAATCTGAAATCAATGGTTTTGCTGATGATATCTTACAGTAGAAGTAGGTTACTTTAATTGTTCATACACACATACATAGTATGCTCGATGACCAGTGAAGCTATTAATGTGATCCAAACTAAGCTGAACTATCATTGTAGGGGAAGCTCATACAAAGCGAGGTTAGGTTATACTTGCCAACCCGCTTACAAAGGTATCTAATAAATATAACATAACAACTTGTAACTACTTGTACATCCACACTTCGCCATTTACGTTTTAAGTCCCATGTAATAGCCTGTTGCCAACAACCAGCCACAAATCCAGACTCAGTGGGCTACTACAAAGAAATTCCTAATGGAAAAACCCAATAACACTTTACTCGACCCAGGAATCGAACCTCGTACTCAGAAGTTGCGCTTGCGATCACTAGACCAACGAGGCAGTCTAATAGGTGTCTAATTTTTCGCTAATAAATCTAATTATTCGATTCGCTAGATGGCGCTGCGTCTAGCCAAACGTTGAAACAAACGCTCTGTTATTAAATATCAGTTAAAAATACTATTTGTGCTTTTAAGTGAATAAAAATAAGTGAACTCATAAAACATCACCTAATACTTAAGTGACAGTGTTATCCACGGATTTCATACATAAACTGTGAAGTTAATACATATTATACTGTGAACAATAAACTGTGCTTTAAAATAACAAACTCGACCATAAAATCAACAATAACAATGAAAATAAACTAAAGATTGCAAAATGTATTATATTCTGTGACTTAATTCAGTTTGCTAAATAAATGTATTTATAATTCAAAAAAAAGTACAAATATAAAATATATTCATAATCAGGATAACAAGTGCAAAGCCACATGGAATGTCATTAAAACCGAAATAAACAGTAACATTCAGAAAGACAACATAGAATGTATTAAATTCAATGATACAATAACTACAGACCCTGTACAAATGGCTATTATATTTAATAACAATTATGTTAATTTAACGCATGTACAAGGGGAAAAAAGCACAAATCAAAACCGCTTCAGAAGTACGTGTGTCAACTCTATCTTTCTTAGACCAATGGAGGTTAACGAGGTAAGACAGGAAATAATCTCTTTGTCCAACACTAGGTCGGAGGGCTATGATGAGATCAATACAAAAATCGTCAAAGCCTGCTGCAACGAACTGACTAGTATTCTGACGCATTTAATAAACATGTCATTTTCACAAGGCACCTTTCCTGAAAAATTAAAAATGTCTTTAATAAAGCCTTTATTCAAGAAGGGAGATAAATGTGACATCAACAATTACCGACCTGTAACTCTTATACCCATATTGTCTAAAATTTTTGAAAAATGTATGTTTAAAAGGTTAACTGACTTTTGCAATAAATTTGATATAGTAAGTGACCAGCAGTTTGGATTCCAAAAGAACAAGTCCACGTCGTTAGCTATTTTCTCCCTCATGCAAGCTATACTTTCAAATATTAATAATAATTATATAACTACAGGCCTTTTTTTTTGATCTATCGAAAGCTTTCGATCTGGTGTCACATGACATATTGCTACAAAAATTGGAAGCTGTTGGTATTAGAGGACCGGCACTTCAGTGGCTGTCGTCCTATTTAAGCAACAGAAAACAATGTGTCATCATCAATAAAAAAAATGAAAATAATGTCATTATATCCATCATCGGAATATAAACATAATAAATATGGCGTTCCACAGGGAAGTGTGCTGGGCCCAATATTATTCCTCATTTACATAAATGACATCATAAAAATAATTAACCATAAATGCGTATTATTTGCTGACGATATTTCTATTATAGTGACATCTAATAAAAAACTAAATACCATTTCAGAACATGAACTTGAAATTAATAATACAATTGACAAATTATTGCATTGGCTTGACATTAACCATTTGATGATAAATTTAGACAAATCTGTTTACATCCAATTTAATCGATCAAATAATTCCAAAAATGACATTAAACTCAATATTAATAAAATCAATGAAGTAACGCGTACCAGATTTTTAGGTGTAATAATAGATAAAGACATTAACTGGAAAGAGCACATAGACAATATTAGCACTAAAATCAATAAATTTGTTTATGCATTAAAACAAGTTAAAAAAGTAACTAATACAAAAACTGCTGTAATGTCATACCACGCGTACGTCGAATCGTTGTTACGGTATGGGCTAATAATGTGGGGTAACAGCACTGACTTCCAAAGAGCATTCATCGCTCAAAAAAAGTGCATGAGAGCAATTTGTGGACTTAAGCCCGACGACTCATGTCGACCAATATTTAAAAAACTTGGTTTGTTACCGTTACCGTCGCTTTACATTCACGAAATATGTGTGTTTGTTATGAAAAATAAGCAACTATTTAAGACTGCAAATGATGTCAATCCTCGGAACCGACGAGATCCATATAAACTAGTGTTAAATGATTTGCCTAGACTATCTAAATACAATAGTAACTGCTTGGCAATGTGTGTGCGCATTTATAATAAAATACCTAGGCATTTCAAAGCTTTAAATGCAAAATTATTTAAAATTAAATTTCATAAGTGGTTACTCGAGTGTAGTTTTTATAGTTTAAAAGAATTTGAAGATAAAAAATGTTGATGTGTAAAAAAAAAAAAAAAAGATTGTTGTTGCCTTAACTTGTCTTTAAAATTTTGCATGCTATGTTTTATCCTAGCTAAACATGCTTGTGCCTCAATTTGTATTTATCACCCTTGTATACCATGTTTTACGCAAATAAATATTCTATTCTATTCTATTCTATTCTAATGGTTACTAGAATAAAATGAATACAAGAACCGAGAGTTATAAAATGAGTTTTTAGTAATTAATTCTTTATTGTCCCATAAAATCCTTAACTTGATTACTACTTTCGTCTGAAAACAAAGCTCAAAAAGAAAATAAAATTTAGATCAACGCCATCTGTCACAAAACCCCTGTACTACGTAGTGTCGACATGACAGATGAGTTCCACTCTATCGCGAGCGGTATCAACAAGTGGTTTGTGAAGAGTGCAAATATTGCGCCGATTATAAAGGGAGGTCGCCATGTTATACCATTTTATTATTTTATTGCAGGACAATCCATGCAGTAAACGTTTTATACGGGAGATTATAGACACTGATAACTGTGTAGAAAGCGGAGGATTTAGATTAAAGTCATTATCTATGGTTATTGTGCGTGAATTTTCCTAATAGACAATAAATACAGAGCTAACAGTAAACGCAGTGGTGTCTACAATTTATCTAGGTACATATTATCATAGCAATGTCTACAGATGAAAAGTAGGAAAAAAAACACACATGCAAGGAATTCTAGAGTTGAAAAAGATGAGACATCAAAATTAACTGATCAATCAATCAATTGTTTTATCAAATTACCTAATTAGTCAATCACGCTTCTAGAGGAAACAATAGTAAGACCCCTTTGGATCGACAGAGCTCCTATCAAACAGACAAAAATCCAGACTCATGACTTCTGAGTAGGGAATTGGAATATCCTGGGTACCTACCTATCTTAACTAGTAACAAATGCCCCTGCTTTCGAATGCCTACGTAATATTTGACCCCTGGCAATATACCCGATTAATAATAGACTAGGTACAATAAAACATGGGACTGTTGGCTCAAGTACCTAAGTATATTGACAAGATATTTGCCCTTTGGCTGCGGACGACATTGCCATTACAAAAAATTCCACTCCGCCGTTAGAAATCGCTGACTAACAAGGAGTTACTATACCTATTGAGCGGTAACATTTTGACATTGACATTGCTCTGGCGTGGTGCGGAGGTTCAATACAATAACAATTTTGTTACCACTGATGTGCATTGTGCCGCTATGGAATTAGTATGTACTACGTAAAACGTAGTACATACTAATTCCGTGTAGTCTACTTTAAAGGTACTTTTTTTTCCGAGCGTAAGAAACCTTTCTAATAATAGACTAAACTAAAAACTAATCAGGATTTTTAATGAGTATAAAAAATGAAAAGACGTAGATACTGTCCATTTGGAGGTGACTTTTAATTCGGTCTCACAATGCGTACATGGCTCGTCCAGTGGACATTGACCACTGAGCTTGCAAACGACATTTAGTTGCTAGAATCGAGCCTTAAATGGCTGTATGGCTGCATGTAGCTAGATCTGGAGCAGACGGGTGAGGTAGGTATGTCCATAACTAACTATCTTAGTGTTTATTAAGGTACATAGTAACATTTACTGTTCAAATTTTCTAAAAAAAAAATAAAAAGCCAAGGCAACAGAGCTTCACTAAATGTTTGAGGTAAAACTGGGGTAGGGCACGCCACCATAGTGGCGATAAGTCCTCTGTTTGAGGAGTGGCTAGAGAGGCGCCACGGCGCCCTCACCTACCGCCTGACGCAGGTCCTCACCGGACACGGTTGTTTCGGGAGGTTCCTGCACCGAATCGGGCGGGTGGAAACGCCCGGGTGTTTCCACTGCGAGGATCGTCCGGAGGACACGGTGGAGCACACCGTGGAGGTCTGCCCCGCTTGGGCGGAGCACCGCCGTGTCCTCGTAGCGGCGATTGGCGGTGGCGATCTCTCGCGTCCGGCCTTGGTTCAAGCCATGGTCCGGAGCGAAAGGGAATGGGAAGCCGTCATCTCCTTCTGCGAAGCAGTCATGCTAGTGAAGGAGGTGGTGGGACGTGAGAGGGAAAGAACCTCACGTCCCAGCCGCCGCGGGAGACGCCCTGGGCGTCGGGGGTCACGTGGTGGCTCCCGGCCACCGTAGGCGCGGGCCTGTGGACGGCGAGTTATGGGCTAGCTCGCCGTCCGGCCGTCTTATGACGACAGGCCGTGTCGACGGCGCGTTCGTGTTCCACGCGCGCCTCAGAGATGTCAGCAACCACGTAGGGGTCCGCAACCAGTGCCTGCCAGGGCTGCGGGACTGTTCGAAAGAGATACCGTGGCCCTGGAACACAAAGGGCAAAGAGTGGGGGGGGTCATTTGATGATTTCCCATCCGAAAAAAAAAAAAAAAAAAAAAAGGTAAAACTGGGGTGCATAAAAGTAGACTTAACAAATAGCTTTTTTAAAAGTTTGCCTGCCGTACCCTAAGCAGTTGGCTCAATTACTAGGTATTTCATTCACATTGTCAATTAATCAGCCTAAGTTGAATAATAATACTGCTAAAATAAAGTCCTCTCCGTGATCTGTGAGAGAGAGTAGGCTGGTGAATAGGACGTGTCTTCGATATTTTTGGTTTTTATATTTTTTTTTTCATTCTGGTTTCTCGAGACGTTTTCCAATGCGGGTGGATTAGTCACCAGGAGCTGTTTTAACTACCGATTCGAGAAAAAAATTGAGAAGAAAATATATAGATTAAATTCAGTTAGTACCGCAAAAAATATAGTGAGAAGGCCTGAGACGCTGGAACTCTTCGTTTTTGGATGCATCTATAACAGACAGAACTATGCGAAAACATTGCACAATAACTTAAAACTCTCAGGAAAGTATAAGCCAGGGAAAAGGTAAAGATCTGCGTAAGAAAAGAAGAAGACTTATTACTATAAAGAGAATCATTTATTATAACATTGTTTACAGTCATAAAATTAAAAGATAACGCCTCAATAATCATTACTCACTCACATTAATTAAGTAGATACCTAATAAGACTACTGATTACAATGACAGAGGCACCTGTTCCGCAGCTGACAAAGAAGCGACCTATCAACTATTTTCTTGCTTAAGACATAACATCACACCTGTAATCCCCAAAGATATTATGATAACATGATGCTGCAGCATCATCTGGAATCAGTTATAACGGGTGTACATATACCCTCAACGAAGTTGAAAGGCACTTGTTCTCCCCGTCATTGCGATATTTTTTTTGTTCTGGACCATACCTGGGAACCTTATAGTTACGGAGATAACGGGGGTCAAACCTCCAACTTTTTCACAAGTTTTTTTTTTAAATAGATACTAGTCTTTATGGTTAAGGAAAACATCGTGAGGAAACCGGCATGTCCTAGAACCAAAAATTCGAAGACATGTGACATCTACCAACCCGCACTGGGCCTGTGGATTATAGCCCATTCCCTCTCATAGAGTGGATGCCCGTGTCCCAGCAGTGGGAACATTAACAGGCTGATTATGCTATATGCTTTATGGTTATAATTTCTTTACTGTAAATACCTCCATGACCACTATTCAATGCATCTACCAGCACAATGTTTTCAGTGCGTTTCATTGACGTTTACCGTAAAACGTAATTTTCCACCACAAAATAAAAAGTCGTTTCCCAGCATTTTATGCGTAGTTACTTAGTTTGATATACAGAATGCTTGGTTGACGGCTTCGTGAAGGGTCCGTTTATACCTTTTATGCCTAACTCTTCACCCACTCACAGCGGAAGTATCGTGCTTGAGCTCATTAGAACGTTCACAATCTCAATAGATAAATAGCGACAGGCCGTGGCTTTTTTTTTAATTTTACCCAATTGTTACATGCCGAACTGTCTGTATTGCATTGGAGAGATTATGTTGGAGTGCACATCTATTATCACAAACTTTTGCATTTTTAATATTAGTAAGATAAGATATAAACAGAGTAAAGCCAGTTCGAACCCAGGGAGGCCCCTGGGTTCGAACCCACAACCGACAACTCGCTAGGACTGCCGCTTGTCGCTTATCGCTGGCTGTGGCACACGTGCCTTATTAAAGCAATGTAGGATTGTGTTTACGACAGTTATTATGATGATGCTATTCGCTTAATACTTTATTTATTATAATGAGTCGTTCGACTATTTACTTGCTAAAGATAAAACATAATATGGTGATTTCTTCATCTTTGAAGGATATGGATGCTGAATTGTGGTACCTGCTTTTAAAAAAAAGTTGCCGTCACGGGCGCCCGGCAGATGAAAAACATGTAATTCATAATTAATAAAAATCTATTATATTCTATGGTATCGTAATACCCAGTATTAACTGGGTTGTTGAGGTCAGATAGGCAGTCGCTCCATGTAAAATACTATCAGCTGCTAAAGGTTAGGCAGATGATGATCAGCTTCTTATAATAATGTTTACCTTACGGATGACCGGGGAATTACGGGTCAAACCCGATATTTTGTTATCGAAACAAAAACAGTTTAAAAAAAAAGAACATGTAGTGATAAAGTGTCATGTTATCGTGTCTCACGCATGATTCAATGTTTACAAAAAAAACAAATTGTACCGACAGATACCGGGAATCCCAAATTCAAATTAAAACATATTTTTAACCTACTTAGTTATTATCTGCCAATCCTTTTCCCAATCATCATCATTTCAGCCGAAAGACGTCCACTGCTGCAAATGTCGCCACATTGACGGGTCCCATGCGACTTGCATCCAGCGGATCCGCAACCTTCCCATGTTGAGGTCAAATTCCATCTAACTGGATAAAGCTAAATACCAGTATTTTACATGAAGCGACTCGCATAACCCATCACTAACACGATACCCCTTGGTAAGACTGCTGGTCAGACTTTCAGCTTTTCGACTTCCCGTAATGACTGTCAAAGATCTATGAATGACTGCCAAGACCCGATGATCTCGTGTCAGCCTATGCTTAAGGGAGTAACCGTAACCACACTCAGGTGAAAATGCCAGGGTAGCCCGTGAAATTCAAATTTTCTTACGTTTTTTGCAATTGGAGGTCAGTGTCAGGCTATAAGGTGAACAAAATATTATGATCCGCGGCCGTAACACGTATGTATTTACACAATTATAATCATCAATACTTACCACCCTCTAATTTCATTAAATCTCATTGAATGGCTATTTCATCAAAAATTCAGTACCTATTGATAATTTTAATGATTCTCTCATCATCATCTGCCTAGCCTTTTTCCCAACTATATTGGAGTCGGCTTCCAGTCTAACCGGATGCAGCTGAATACCAGTATTTTACCTGGAGCGACTGCCTATCTGACCTCCACAACCCAGTTAGTACTGGGTAATACGATACCCCTTGGTAAGACTGGTTGTCAGACTTTTTGGGCCACTGACTACCTGTAACGACTGTCAAAGATCTACAGATGACAGCCGGGACCAACGGCTTAACGTGCTTTCCGAGGCACGGAGGAAACTCGGTATGTAATGGGTGGTCACCCATCCACAGACCAACCTAGGCAAGCACGGCTTAACCTAAAGATCGACCCGAGCGGCTGTTATTATTTAGCCACGAGCTCCTCCATTTTAATGATTCTCTATGAAGCCATATTTGTTACGGTCATGAATCATATTTTAATTAGCGAAAACCTTTTTCAGTCCCTTAGTAAAACTCGGGGTTTCCTGCGTTATACTATGGGACCGAAACCGGGTTCCGCATGGCCTAGTGTTGTCCAAGCCATGGAGGGATCTCCCCGAAGGTAACCCTTTAAACAAATCACAAACAAATATCTAACAAAAAATAAATTTAAACAAATATCGAGGTAGGTACCTAACGTTTTCGTTTGAATGAGATCATGTTAAATTGCGTCTTATTCATCTTTATAAAACAACAAATTTTGAAGAAATAAAAACGACAATTGCAGAAAAAATTGTTTATTAAAAAAAGGATTTGAAACCAGGTAAAAAAACAATTCTTGTTGTGGATCTAATAATTTGGCCTGCTTAATTTTCCGACATTTTATTTTATCTTCAAAACAGCAGCCGCGCATATTACCTTGAAATATGCGCGGCTGCTGTTTACGACATATTAATCAATAGCGGGTATCAATACAAACAAGTATTATTGGATGAGACAAACTGTACTAAAGCGACACGTTTCTGAAAATTATGGGCGCTTTTTAATAAAATAAAATTGTGGAACTTAGGCAGGCCAGACGCGTTAGAAAAGTATTCCAACCAGTTTGTACTGAATGTAAATTTTGTGTACATTATAATATGTACATTATGTAAACAGCTGAATTAACTTCATTGGCAAAATAGTAAAAACTCCCCCCCACCCACATCTCGCTCCGAACATTCACTTTCGATTCCACACTCTTCCGCACACTGGAAATAAAAACAAAATCATTACACATTTAAAGGTACTGAGTAAAATTAATCACTTTTTTCCAGAAAGATAATAAATAAAAAAATAAAAATATCTTAAATAAATTATTATTCTTTAATAATGTTGCCAATAAACCTGATATTGTGGTGATAGATCGATTGGACCGTCGCGCAATGATTGTTGATATAACGGTTCCAAATGACGAGAACCTCGTGAAAGCAGAGAAAGAATAACAATTCAAATATCTAGATCTGGCTCGCGAGGTTGTTGACATGTGGGATGTGAGTACAGCAGTCATTGTGCCGATGGTCGTGTCGGCCAATGGCTTAATAGCCTATTGGCTATTAAGACCATTATCGACCAACATCTGAGGAGGCTCTCGCTTGGCAGCTGGACGAAGGGCTTGATTCAGGAAGCAGTACTTCTGGACACGGCGCGTATCGTTAGGAGGTTCCTCTCTCAAGAGCCTTGACCACCGGCAGCTCGGACCCTATTCCCGATGCCGGTGGGCTACTATTTTTTTTATATTTTTAAATGTTTTTTTTTTTTATTAGTTTGTATAGAAATATTTAAAAATGTAAATTAAATGTATAAAAAATAAAATAAATAAACTATTAGAAAAAAACATTCCAAAAAAGCATTCTATTTAATTCTCTAAAAAAGGGAAATTAAACTTTAAATTAAATTAAACCTATCATTTTATTAAATTCTACAATTTATCTATATTCCATACGTAATATTATAAATGCGAAAGTAAGTCTGTTTGTCTGTTTGTTTGGTACCTTTTCACGACTAAACGACTGATCTCCCTTATGTGAACATTTATTCGACATGACTTGTCGATTATGTCTTTTGTTGGAGATTCTAAATTAATTAATTACGTGGTATCACAGTTGAATAAAAAACGTCTTACCCTGTTTCTGTCTTGCTGTGTAATTGCTGCGTAAACAGAAATCGCAAATAAAGTGATGACCATGAAAAGTGTGATGTAATTTCTCAACATATTGCGCGCTTGAATTCAAAACAGCTGAAATGAAGATTATTGATGTTAGCGTATCTTTACGATCAAAAAAAAAATTTAAAACAACAAAAAACAACACATGCACGATTGCACGTGTAACAAACGTTGTTTGATACACGTGGGCATGTGTTACAGTTCCCGGCTCCATAACAACCTCGCCTGAAGCTCGGCTATGAACTCCGCCTCGAATGCAATAACAAAGTTTCCCCACTTGATCAAAATGTACTATGTCAAAACTGGAAAAGTGGGCAAAAGAATAATCCCTGAACACAAACACAAACATCACAAATAGTCGAATTGGAAGTCGGTTAAAGCCACCGTTAATTGATTTTATTCGTTTGATTTTTATTACAAAAAAATAAGAAAATATTTAAAAAATCTTAGATAAGTACCTGGACGCATAAAGTCGTACTCGTGCCTTCAAACTGTATTAACTAATTTATAAATAACCAAACATCGTATTTATACTTTTAAAACTTTAATTAGCATACCACCTGCGTAAATTAGTTCGTCTTTGTCTCTCACAATTATAATTATGTTAATCTCATGCATATCAGGTGTTCTTGATATTTATACAGATCGGACTAACTTACCTAGTGACGTCCGATCCTTAATTATGTGAAGTAATCTCGTCTTCATTTAGTACTTGTAGTTTGCACTTTTTGCTAACTCGCTGTCACATTTTTCAAAGATGAATCGATTTCATCAGAACAAAAATGTTATCCGTGGTCCGGTCGTTGGCGCGCTTTCTCTTGACATCTGTCAATTCATTCTTTCAAAGTATGGTCGGGACGAAGAAACTTATATACTAACTGGAATGAGTACGAACAAAATTTTGAAATCAAAAAACCGTTTGAAAATGAAGTTTATCTCAAACAAATAGAGTACTTATTACTTTAATTAATTTAAAGGGGGAAGAATACTTCAGAGCGAGAACGCGATCAAGAGTGGATTGTGTCCTTGTCTAACAATTGCCAGTATACATAAAAAATTTTTTTTTTTTTTTTTAGTAATTTATTCGGAAATCACTTTGATAGCTAAACTAGCACATAAATCGTATCGGGATTAATTTAATATTCAAATACCAAATATTAAAATAATAATTTCTTGCGAAATACAACAGTAAGCTTAAATAAATTAAATTATTTATGAATTATGTTATTTCTGAATGGCAACATAGATGACACTCATCTAAACAAACAATATGGCCGATACAATTTCGCGCTGAAGTCATATTTTTGCGTTATCAAGTTCTTTTTACATTACTTAAGTGAAATCTTCCTCTTTAAATGTCGTGAAATCGAATTGTGTGAACGGGTGTAACAGTGAAGGGTTTGCTGGATGTGGAATTTCTTTTTTCAGGTAAGTTCGTATAACTTTGTTTACAAATTACGACTAGGGTTCAATGTTCTAGATATGTAAACGGGGATCAAGAAAATATTCTAAAGAATACGCCTTTTTTATTATCCATATCGGTATTTATAGTCTTGTGAAAATGCGTACAAAATACATCATTTATAATGCAGTAGCAAAACTTAATCAATTGCTCCATTTTAATAATAACAAAAATAACTTCTTGAAAATAAACGAACTCTATCTTTACTTTTTTAAATACTGTTTATTGTTTGTGTATTAATAATACTGTTTTGTTTCCATGCAGACTCCCTAACAATAAGAATCTTCAGCAACGGGCTTGAAGTTGTCCATTTAAAGAAGAAGTATTTAACCTATCGCCTAGTTTGCAACTGTCTTCCATCATCAGCATCTTCGCACTTAAATTTAAGAATACTGACTCATACTAAAACCAACAATAACATGAAACCATAAGTTTTATAATTTATAGTGTGATTAATAAATTTATCAAATACTACATATAATATTGTTTGAAAATGCTACATGCTCATGCTTCATCTATGTGAATGTTGCAGCCTTGTACGCTTTAAAATCTCTTTACAAATGAAGGATGTAACCTAAGTGTCACGTATTCTTCACTTCATAGACCTATCCCATTACAGAGTTTTACAGTATGCGTAGGCTTCGGCTTCGCCCTGTTTTTGATTCTAAAAGAATAACTGTCCCAAAAGTAAGTACAAATATTGGATACCCTATTAGAAAGGGATGACATCCACTCTCGAAGTTTTCTCGCTCGGAACGGCTTTCCGCTGCACGTCCTCATTCCAGTTAGTATATAATTTCCTTGGTCGGGACTTTACGATGACCGATACGGTTAACGTACAGTCCCGAAACATTAGATAACAACACAACTTTAAAAAGGGATGTAGATAAGACAATTAAAAATGTCCACACATTTATTCAGATTGATCTTCTGGGAAGGGTTGTTGGGATACAATGAGGACGAGATTACTTCACATAATTAAGGATCGGACGTCACTAGGTAAGTTAGTCCGATCTGTATAATTATGCTCCGTAATCTCGTTGTCATTTAGTACATGAAGATGTTCAAAGAAGAAAGTTGTGTTGGTAATATAATCAACATCTTTAAACATTGAACAAATTATTTTAACATACTGAGTATCATTGCTTAGGTACTAATTACACATTTATTTCTAACTAGCTGTTGCCCGCGACTTCGTTCGCGTGGAAATTTTGTTGTGTATACGTGTTCCCGGGTAGGGTAAAGTGTTGTTTGGTTACTCCATCAGGAATTTCTCAGTAGCAGCTACGGAGTCTTGATTTGTGCCTGATTGATGGCAATAGGCTCGCCCCCTATTACATGGGACTTCAACATAACTGGTGAAATGTGGGTGTACGATTAGGTACACACCTGTGCCTAACCCTTCGGGGATTACAGGTGGGATGTTATGTGTGAGAACTGAAAGCCTGATAATGTGATAATGTGGGTGATGACTACAAAAGGCGTCTTTTTGGGCGCTGTACTTCTGGGCGGCAGAGGTCTGAAACAAAATTAAAAGGCGTTGAGGCGACGATATGGCTTAAAAACTGGAACATTATACCATACGACTTTTTTTTTCAAAGTGAACAATCAAACGCCTTGTTGGGCGCTATTTATTTATTTATTCTAATACCGTTTTGTATACAACATTAAATGATTTGTATAATGACCGTGTGAGAAGCATGAAGAGCCCAAATGAATGTCTGCCACTTCTAAGGTTTTTCCTTGGAATTTTTTGACCGTCATTTTAAAAGCCAATTTTAAGGAAAATTGCAACTTCTTAAATTGAAATGGCCAGTTATTTGGAATAATGGATATACGGGGAGTTAAACCGCTCTCTCCTTTAGCGACTCCTGTAATAATGGTGGCTATTATAATTTTACTGCCCAGCTCAGTGATACGAAGCCTGGTTCCGTTGCCCAGACTGGGAGTTAACCCCAGGGAGTTGTGAAATTCAACGGGGTAGGCAGTACTTTCATCATTAGCCATCACAGGGTGGTGGTGGTCGCCGACGAGCATATCATTTTTTTTTATTTGATTGACACTCTCGTTCTTTGGCGACAGCACTACCCCTCATCCATTTTTTAAATTAACCTCCAAAATTGGAAAAACGTGCATGATGTGATGATGTGGATGTGCGTGCATCCTCTGTAGCCACTGGATGGGATTTTTTTTCGGAAAATGGAATTTTCCCATCTGCGCCCAATTCCAGACGACCCACTCCCATTTGCAGCAGCATATTCGCAAAGACACCTGCTTCGTGGTCGTTGTACAGTTGGACGCGCATGTTGTAGGTAAGATGGATCTTTTCGATCCTAGACAACAGTGGCGACGCCTTGAGACATGCGTTTATTTCATCCGCCGGTGTGCCCCTCTCAATAACTTGCAGTACTGTCTAAAGTCGCCTGCGAGCAAAACAACAACACCACACGTCAGCACCTGGTTGCCGCGGATGTCCTGCCAGCTGCGGTTCAACGCCTCTTATGCACTTTAAACTTGCACTGCTGCAAAAGGACTCCCCGGCCGCTGTTTTTGGTGATGTTGCATGTAGACGTATCTTCACTTGCAAGATTCAGCGGCAATATGAAAACGGAATATGCAGTCCGGCCACCGTTAAGCAAAGTTGCAGCAATCTCCGAGGGAGCCACAGCCATAGCTATGTGACCACACGGCTGGCGCAGTGGCTGAGCGAATGGCTGCTGCGTTGCGAGTATCGGGTTCAAATCCCACACGAATCACATTTTTGTATGGCCTACAGGTAGTTGTTCCGGGTCTGACTGTTTGTGAGTTTAACTGTCTGTAAACACACCCACGATACAGTAGAAATTTCAAGTGTGGGCCTGGACTGGCACAAGGTAAAAAAAAAATTAAAAGCTGGATATAGCGGTCCTTACGGAGTTGGGCCAGCAGAAGATTCAGCACAAATACAATGTGACGGCACAGTTGGCGCAGTGGCTGAGCGAGTGACTGCAGCGCTGCGTGTCGCGGGATCGATTCCCGCACGGAACAAATTTACAACGTCGTTGTTTGTATCTAATTTTAATTTTTGTTTTTATTTTAAAGTTTTTAGAGATTTGGTCAATTAATATTTGTTAATTTAGGATTACCTAACTGTCTTTTGAATGGTTAAAAAAAACCAAAAGCATATTAATCTACTTTATAATGATTTAAAAATCATAAAGCATTAGAATAAAACAAATATCCCCCTAAGTTATTAGCACGATAATTTATCTCTGTGCCAAATTTCGTCTACATCCGTTCAGCCGTTCTGGCGTGATTGAGTAACAAACATCCATCCATCCACCCAAACTTTCGCATTTATAATAGTAGTAAGATATGATAAAGATACCTAAATAATTTTCAAGTAACGAATTACGTGCTTTTTTTAACAATCAAGAAATCATATATTATAATCATCCACCCTCCGACAAAGACAACAAAATCGAATTTATTTTTGGGACCTAACAATGCAGAGAAACAACCTGAACCTATTATAGTTGTGCAAAACTAAGAACAACGACACAACAAAATAGTTTCAAATTAATTTCCATAACTGCTATTATTTTTATTGGGAGCGATAGGTAAAATTTAAAACATCGAGTCTGACAGCACCTGTGGACAGCTGACAACGACGTTGTCAGTTCAGAACACCATCGAACGGCCAGATTCAAACATGAGGAAACAGATTTTACCAATGATTTAACTTTATTCATAAGAATTTATAATATAATACATAAAAACTGAACCGGTAATGATTCCTACCGGCGATATGGTCACCCTACTCAACGTTTTCCTTAAGGATTGTAAAAAATGATTTATCTTTTTAAGTATTACACTTACAGGGACGACTGATTCGTCAAATTTTAGTACAACATTTTTCACAATTTCTGATGTATCTACCTTCTACCTATAAGTTTTGGTTTATTAAATATAGTTCAAAATAATGATCTCTCAGTTGGGACGATCGACAAAAAACAAGATTTTCATTTTCTCTTGAACCAGTAAGATTTCAATCACGATTTTTGTTTCACAAATTTTCCCAGAAGCATAATTTGCAATAAACATGATAATTATTCATACTTTTTCAGTATTAGGTCGTGTTTTACAAGATCACTCAATTGAAAATTGTCCCCTCTGAGTGATCCATATAAACCGTTTTAAATCTTAAACGTGGCTTTGAAACGAATCGAAATTTTGTTTAGCAGCTTTCACAAATCCTTCACAATTAATTAAAATGCAAATTATAAACACATAGGCAGTATATTCTTGGATACGCGTTATGGCTTTTTCTTCAGTTGTCCAGATTGAGAGATCCAGTTAATGAGTTCTAACTTTCTTTGTTTAGGTTTCACAAATTTTATACCTTACCATGAAGTTATCACAATTATTTTCTAAATCCTCTTATAATTTGGTTGGGATTGGAAGAGTTTTTCGAAAAGATTTCCAAATCCACACGCATCTTTGAGGAAATAAATTACTGTTATTCGACAGGTATCATTGACATTAAAATATAATCAGCTCTCACCCTCCATAGAACACACTGCCTGTGCAAAAGCATTAGGATCACTAACTATAGGTCTCTTCTAAAAGCGAGCAAAGGTTGAGGAATTTGTTGTCCAACCAGCTGCTTTTCTTATAATTTCAATCTATATTTATGAGAGACAAGGTTTGAATTCTATGTGCAGTTGTAAAGGGTTAATATGGTAACTAACTTTTTAGAAATTAGTTCCAAGCTAAGGGTTTCATTAGGGAATAGTTTAGACAAATAATTCAAAACAATACTGGGATCCCATACTACGAGTATTTCATATTTGGGGTTCTTAGGCATTGATTTAAATATACCCCTGAAGAACCTTGACAATCGGTCATCAGTGCCGATGTGGGGGCCTAGAACTAAAGAAATAGCTGATCGAATGGTATTAAGCGAGCTATATGATAGTCCCTCATTAAACTTTTTACTCAGAAAAGATGTTACAGTAGGAACTGAGTCTAGGAGAGGGTCAATATTCTGATTCTGACAATAGGAAATCCACTGATTAAGAGCTGATTCATACTGCTTTCTTGTTTTGGTAGACAAGGAAGCTGACACTATATCAAGGGAGGAAAGTGGTATTCCTCTTCTCAGGCAGGCGGTCCTGGTAATATGGCGGCAATCAGTGTGAGACTCCTGTACATTGGATGTGGGTCCCTGGAAGGAGACAATAGTAAATCATGACGGGGTTCCATTACAATTTTTTCAGAAATAACCATGGACTCAAATAAAGGAAACCATGGTTGTGAGGGCCACCTCGGTACTACAACAATGCCTGTCGCCCCCTCTTTTTTATCTTCTGTAACATCTGACTAATAAGAGTAAATGGTGGAAAAGCATAAAAGAAGTTCCCAAACCATTTGACAGTGAATGCAAATTCCCTGATTCAGAGCATGCATCTGAATCAGGAAGCCATGATATATAGTTCTGACATTTAGCGTTAAGGTTGCTTGCAAACAGGTCAATCCTAGGTTCACCAAGTTTGACAATAATAGCCTTGTAGGCTACTTCACATAGCGTCCATTCAATTTCTGTGTTTGGACGTCTAGATTCCAGATCTGCTATAGTGTTTTCTTTTGAACTGATGTAAGATGCATAGATCCAAATGTGTCTTTCCTCACACCATTGCCACAACTTTCTGGCTAAATTATTAAGGTGGGGGTAGCGAGTGCCACCCATTTTATTGATGTAGGCTATGGCAGTTGTGTTATTTATTCTAAGTAAAACTTCACAGTGTCTGTGTGTGTTTGCAAATGTTTTGAGGCCTATAAACGCTAATAATAGTTCAAGATCAGTAATATGGAACTATTTAACATCTGTATACCAGTGCCCGTGGCTTCTGATGTCATTACATACCAGACCCCAGCCAGTCTCTGAGGCATCCGAAAATATTTCCAGAGTAAAGTCAAATTGCTTTATTTTATTGTGGGTTGTTGGAATGTGTGACAACCACCATTCTAGTTCTAACCTAATTTCTTTGGTGATAGGTAGTAGTGCTTTATAATTTTCATTGTTGTTCTCTAAGGCTTCTGTCTTATAACTTTCCATAACTTTGGTGTAAAGCCAACCATATTTTACTGCTGGACATGCAGCAACAAGGATACCTATCAGCTGAGCAAATTCTACTATTTTACATATCCTTTTATATTTAAATTTGTATATTATGTCAAGAATGGAATCTATCTTTTTTTGAGGAAGTGAGATATTAAACTGAACCGAATCTAACACAAATCCTAAATATTGACAGTGCTGTCTGGGTTCTAAGGCACTCTTTTTAATGTTGATAACAAACCCTAGATTTTTTAAGACAGTTTGTTTTGTGGACACATTTTTTAAACATTCAGCATATGAATCACCAAGGCACAAAATATCATCAAGGTATGTTACAGAAAGTAACCCTAATGATCTTAGATAACACAGGACAGACTTCATGATCTTTGTGAATACATATGGTGCTGTGTTAAGACCAAATGGAAGGCATGTAAATTTAAGCAATGTGTCTTGAAACTGAAACCGGAGAAATCTTCTATCATATTTTTTATGGGTTACAAGTAATATGCATTTTTCAAATCTATAGTTGCCATAAAACAGCCTGGAGTCATGAGTTTTGTTGCTGTTCTTAAATCTTCCAATTTAAAGTGTTGTGTAGTAATATATTTATTAAGTTTTTTAAGATTTAATATAAATCTCCAAGTGCCGTCCGATTTTGGATGCAAAAATATGCTGGATAAAAATTGATTATTTACAGGTAAACATTTTTCTATAGCACCTAACTCTAGGAGTTTAGTAATTACCATAGAGATAAGATTACTTTCTTTCTGACTGAAATTATTGTTCTAGGCTAAAAAAATTTGTTCCAGGCTTTTGAGAAATACTGTAATCTAGCAGTTTGCACCTGACCTAGTGGCGTTCCTGACCCCGACGTCGCTGCTGGCGCCTCTGCGGTGAGTGCCTCTGGCGTGTTGCTGGTGGTTTGTTCCGCTTCAGCAATATCTTCTGCCCACCCGGACGCGGGAACTGCTGTCTGTGTTCTTTTTGGTCTTGTTGGAGGTCTTGCAGGCACATTTTTCAGTTCTTGACCCGACTTCTTTACGGCTTTTATTGCATTAAACTTGTCTTGAAGTTTATCTCCAAATAGGTACTCGGATATTGGTGTCTGCTCCATTAGCTCCTTCATTTCCTTATTAAGGCCAGGTAGAATTAAAGGACGTCTAGTAATACAGTTTTCATGATAAACATGGCATAGTAATCTGGCTGCGTCACTTAGAGTAAAAATTTGATCAGTAGTATCCTGATTGGCAATAAGGGTCTTTAACACTTTGCCTAATGATATTATGCCAGGGTGATCTGCTGCGCCCTGATACGTCTGTCCTTTTTTACTCCACTATCACTGAGAACAGCAGCCACTTCTTCATTTAGCTTTGGTGGGTTCAGCAAGCTTCAGTTCTTGGGTGTTTCTTGTTTGTTTAGTATGTTTTTCCTTGTTTCTTCATTTAAATCATACACTATTATAGTTGACCACCGCGTGGCTAGGCTGTTGTGAAGTTCTATGGGAGTCTTTATTGGCTGTACTCCTTCATCACCAAGAAGCTCCTCGATACCTGGAGGAAGGACATCAGGTAAGTTTGCCGACACCCCTTCATGGTCAGCTTCTTTGCCAGGACTCGGTGTTGTGTGGTGGCATGGGGGACTGCTGTCACGGGGAGTAAAGCTGCGTTCGGCACGTGACTCGCAGCTTTGGTCACTGTACTCTTGTTTTCTAGAGCGTGATCGACTGTGGCATGACTGCGTAGAGCCTGATCGCCTGGAGCGCGATCGCCTGGAGCACGATCGCCTGGAGCACGATCGCCTGGAGCACGATCGCTTGGAGCGCGATCGCTTGTAGCGCGATCGCCTGGAGCGTGACCCACTGGAGTCTGACAGGCTGGAGGATCGTGCGTAGTCGTCTACGAAGAATAATTAAAATTAGACCCTAAAATCCACGGCTAACCTCTCGTGATAACTCTAGGGATGCAGTAGGGACTAGATTTGGAGCAACTGAACGCGTAGATACATCATCGGCTGACCTCCCGTGAAAGCTCTTGTGATGTCGTTCTATTGTAAGATAGTCTAAATCATTGGCTAACCTCTTGTGAAAGCGCTAGTAATGTCTTACAAGATGTCACAGTTGGTGTTCTCATGGTTAACCTCTCGTGAAAACTCTAGAGACAAGCGCATCTTAGGGCGTCAGGTAATTCCAAGATGTGGGTACTCATCTAAATATGAAAGAAACTTACTGGAGCTTCGATGACGATTCTTTTTTTTTGCTTGTTCAGCCGATTTTCCAGCTCCCGCAGACGATCGTTGAGTTCCTTCCTTTGTTCTTCTCGTTTTCTTCGGTGTTTTCCCATGTCGTTGGTTAAATGGTAAATTTTTGGAAAATTTTAACGGAAAACGTGACCGGCGTACTTCACAAAAAAGTACAAATGAGTTGACAGATGTCAAGAGAAAGCGCGCCAACGACCGGACCACAGATAACATTTTTGTTCTGATGAAATTGATTTATCTTTGAAAAATGTGACAGCGAGTTAGCAAAAAGTGCAAACTACAAGTACTAAATGAGGACGAGATTACGGAGCATAATTATTTTTAGAGTTGTAACCCCAGGGCAGACCTAACCATACTTCGCACTTGACATTTAAATGTCAAGTGTCAAGTATTTATACTTTTAAAACTTTAATTAGCATACCTACCTGCGTAAATTAGTTCGTCTTTGTCTCTCACAATTATAATTATGTTAATCTCATGCATATCAGGTGTTCTTGGTATTTATTTTTAGAGTTGTAACCCCAGGGCAGACCTAACCAAACGCTGACGTCCACTGCTGGACATAGGCCTCCCTCAAGTGTCGTCACATTGAACGGTCCCATGCGACTCACATACCCAACGGATCCCGGCAACCTTCACCAGGTCATCGGCCCACTTAGTGAGAGCGGCCATCCATTCTGCGAGCAATGTGCTCTGCCCACTGCCTCTCAATTTTGACAATTCCTCGGGCTTTGTTGGTAACCTTGGCCTCCCCTTGAATTCCCCAGTTTTACGGCCGTGATTAGAGGACTACAACCCACACAAATTAAAAAAGCTTATAACATAAAAGAAATTGATAGGAACCTAGACATACTCTTTTTTTTCTCAGTTTTCGAGGAGAAAAAAGGGGAACACGAAACGTCGATCTCGTCAAATTTTTATAATATAATCCTGGGCGAGGACACCGATAATCGATCTAAGCTGTAACTGTCCCTATTGCACTCTACGGGGGCAGGCTTGACCCAGCGCAACGGCAATAGTTTCTTTAAAAACCTATTTGTCCATTTCCCTGGGCCCTCTTAAATACTCCTTTCGCCTCGTTCACGTTCATACATCTGGCCAAACACGCTCGCCAATTGCGAGTACTACACTTGTACTATTATGTATTCTATGGTATTATAAACGCACCTTTTCACTATGAAGACCATCACCAATAAAGTCAATATATGTCCTGAAAGAGCGTCGTCTCCCGGCGTTGCCACTCACATCCGCGATTTAGTTCATCATCAACACCATTATTCTGTGCAAAATTGATAGAGCATTTTTGCATCTCAGTCTTGCTAAGTTGCTAACCCTAACTCCTTGAGACAAAACGCGTAAAGTCTGCAAACAAATCGTAAGTGGTCCACCATGTTTGTTTACAAGAAGCAAAGCTCACACCGTAACGTTTACAGCCCGTCAGAATATTCTCGTATATTTTATGGGCTTTTAGATTACTGAAACATATGGCATGCAGAAGAAAGTTTTAGTGCAACCTTGAGATCGTTTGGTTAGTCTTTTTAATATCTGTTTGTGTTTAGGCCCCAGTACGGTCCAGGCAGATTCTTCTTCTTCTTAGCGTAACGATAATAATGTAAACTGAACCGGCCCAAAATTAAAAAAACGGTAGGTATCAATTTGACTCAGAGTATGCTGAAATGGCAATGACCAGAATTCGTACCTGAAGCAAGCAATAAAAGTGAGCTGTGGACCTCGACAAAATAACATTCTATCAGCGAAAAAGATGTCGGAAAAGACAAAAATGTATTGAATTGACAAACTACCGAAAACTTAACATAACATCACGCCTGTAATCCCCGAAGGGTTAGGCAGAGGTGCACCTAATAGTACACCCACATTTCAATAGTTATGTTTAAGTCCCATGTAATAGGAAGCGAACCTATTGCCATCAACCGGGCACAAATCCAGGCTCCGTGCTACCGCTGCTACTGTATACACTTTGCTCGACCTGGGAATCAACCCAGGCCTTCCTGTTCAGCAGTCGCACTTGCGACTACCAACGAGGCAGTCAAACTGAAAACCTTCATGTTAATCCTATTGAAAGTCGTTGAAACCGAATTTCTACTGGTTTAGGCCCTTTGAGTTGAAGAAACTGAAGACCTGAGTAGAATTTGCGAGAGAACGACCGCGTCGTCCAGCCATGCATAATATAATAAATAGAGTGCACAAGTTGGTGTAAAGCGCAATACACACTGAGCCCGCCGGGCCGCCGACACAGCCCGGCGACACAACCCGGCGGCCTGTATGAAAAGAATCATGTCGGCAACATGCGCCCGCGCGTTGCCGACATTATTTGCCACATTTATTGCGCTAACCGACGACATTGTTTGCCACAGACAGCTGTAGCAGCACTGTTGTTTATTCAGAGCTCTTCAACCTCAAAACAGGGTACTCATTAGCCACGTTCATATTTATTTACACAAGAACGCTAAGGACTGTTGCCAACAAGGATTACTTTGGAAATTATCACCGCACAGTTCAAAGGTTTCCCAAAATACTTGGAAACACCGTCAAGGGCCAAAACTTACAACAAACAAAAGCAATAACAATCATATTTCGTAAGTCTAAAAGATAAGACTGTGCAATTACTTGGAGTGGTAGTTAATTACCTGAAAAATTACTGAAACGGGTAAAATACTTCAGTTATCTCAATTCGGATTAAAATTGAGAGGAAAAGGGGTTTGTTTGGAGGGAAATTGCACCTCTTTGTGCCACACTACAAAGATAACAGGCGGAAGTTGAGAGTTTTATGAGGAGGGCTAAGCCTCGAAGCGTAGCAGACTGTGAGGGTGGGGCTTCAGTGCTGGCGGGTCAAGATATGATCCAAAGAAATGTTGAATAGACTGTTTGGAAGATGATTTATGGTTAGGAACGGGATGACGACTAGAGACTTATGGAAGAAGATAACCCACGTCGACCTCAAATAAATTTGAACATGGATAGGAGAACAATGACAATGATGAGTGAAGATAAGATGGCGAAATATGTCGTATAAAAACCTGCCCACAGCGAGTCAGGCTCTCACATATGTGGTTCCAAATAGCTATGCGTTATTATCCGTAAGTAAACAGTTACTTTGTTATCCGTACTCAATAAACCTTCGCTAATTTCTACATCGAATAGTGTCCAAGAATAAAACAATCTTATAAATGATGAAAATTAATACTACAATTATAATTTAACACATACACACACACATATTTTTTTTTTTTTACTGTGTCAGAAAGCACTATAGTTCTCCTGTAAAATATAGACCAATGCCTTATGATACCTTTTTTTTATAATATTTATTTATTTATAACAGCTTAATTACTAAGTTTAATTAACTAACATTAAACAAAATTTTGATGTTAAATACTAAAATCGAATAATATTTTTAACATACAACAAATCCTTAACGTAATAAAATAGTTTAAGTATACAAACACAACATCATATAACGTAGGTAATTCCTTACAATGCAATTCGGTAGTGATATGAGTGACAATTAGATTTTTTGAAAAATTCCGCTATGGAATAAAAGCTATGTGAAATAAGCCATTTTTCAGAACTGCAGAATTTTCTGTACGGAAGCTCAGTGATAAAAATCGGTCGAACCGTTTCGGAGGAGTGCGACCACAAACACCGTGACACGAGGTTTTTTTATAAGAAAGATATAGTTGACCTAACACGACGAACATGATATAAGATTTTAAACTTTCATGGTCACTAAAATTATTATAACTAGAAGACGGGATATTTACCACGTTTATTGTTTTCTTTGAGTTCCCGATATTTCGGCGCTGTTGCAAGCACATAGTATTTCGAGCGTATCTCCAAGCGATTTGTCGACTGTCAAAATGTCGGTGTACTATTAGGTACTGCTCTGCCCAACCCTTCGGGGATTACAGGCATGATATTACGTTATGTTTATATTATATGTACTAAATAAAATAATGTAGGTAACACAATTTTCTTTAGTAAGTACAAGGAAAGAAAGAAAACAGCAACATAATGCAACCTATTCTTATAAGAACTATGTAGGTTTTCCCGTAGCAGTTTATCATGTTAGATAGCAGCGCATGCGTCGAATAGTAATGGGAGGGAAACTCATTAATTAGCTTTGTGTTATAAATCATACAGTACTACTGCCTCGGGAATTTATTTCTTGTAATACAGTCCTTTGTTTTTTCGTAAGATGTAAGGAACATTTATGTAAAATTAAAATAATTTGAATAGCCTTTTCCCGAATTTATTGGGGTACAGCTGAATACCAGTATTTTATATGGAGCAACTGCCTATGTGACCACCATAACCCAGTTAGTAATGGGTAATACGGTACCCCTTGGTAAGACTTAATAAATATTTTCTCCAAATGTGAGTATTAAGTCCATCAATTATTTTTCGATACCTTCACTAAGAATTTACTCATAGTAGTCATCATCATCGTCGTCCACCGCTGAGTATTATTATTACTTATTTTTATCAAGCGGTGCTTGTGGGATTGCACCCACAAAAAAAAAACACTTCCGTGAAACTACTGTCGCCTTGGTAGATGAGTCGCAAAAACTGCTACGCATGACGTCCGCGACCCATACAGCGCAGCCCGCCTCTGGGCTTCAAACTCCTTTGGCGATGTCCGGGCTCACCTGAAACATCGCCACCACACGTGAGGGCCGTGCAATACGACGATGATAAACACCACGATCCATCACCCGCTGGCACCTCCTAGCGCGGTATCAGGTCGCCGTGGCTCCAAGTTCCTGTGCCAACCTTATCCAGGATATACCCGTGAAGACAACGAAGATGTGTGCCTATCTCGACGACAGATGAACAATAATCCTCTTCCCAGTCATTTCCAGAGTACCTCAGGTAATCCGAAAAATGCCACATTAAGAAGAGTGTCCTCAAACATCCCGCATGAAAGGATAGCTAGAATGTTCAGTACCTATGAGTTAGAGAGATGAGGAGTTAGTGATTCAACGAAACAGATACGTAATTATTTTTGACGCGTCTTCATTTATTATTTTACTACCTAGCTTTTGCTCGCAGCTTAGCTCTCGTTAATTTAGAATTTGACAATCAATTCGGATTGTACTCTGTTTGTTTAATAATATAATTCAATCATGTTCGAAAGACACGTGGCGCCATCTATTATCATAAAAACGTTATTGTTGTTTTCCCCGGGAACAGTACTTGTTTTTTGGGATGAACCGTACCTTCAGGTACGGACCCCTAAAAGAGGAACCGACGATTGATAAAGATGTTTGTTAGCAAAAACACTTAAACAAGATCAAGGAAACTGTATTCAACAAGAAAACAGAAACGAGGCCTTCAGACCTTTGGCTGAGTGTTTCACACATTTTTCCTGCCCTCAAAGAGGCTAGCCACTTTATTCTGAGACCATTGATTTATGTAGCATCTTAACCCTAAATCTTAGTCTGGTCCAATTTGTAAATACGTCTTCAACATTACAATAATAAGTGTAAGGTTTGTTTTAACACTAATATGCTGATAAAAATATGCATAATCCTGTGCAAATTCTATACGTTTTAATATCACCTAGTTTTAAGAACATTAAAATAAAATAAAACCAAGTCCCCCTGATCCACCCGAGTTTCCTCCGTGCCTCGAAAAGCACGTTAAGTTACGTCCCGGCTGTCATTTGTAGATCTTTGACAGTCGTTATAGGTAGTCAGTGGCCCAAAAAGTCTGACAACCAGTCTTGCCAAGGGGTATCGTATTACCTAGTATTAACTTGTGGAGGTCAGATAGGCAGTCTCTCAATGTAAAATACTGGTATTCAGGTGAATCCGGTTAGACTGGAAGCCGACCCTAACATAGTTTTGATTTTAGCACGTTGCTAATGTATAATGCAGAATCCGATGCAGATTTCAATGCAAATTTATGCAAATTTCTTAATTAATTTAATTTCCGAAGCCAAGATTACATGCACTGTCTTACATTTCCCATGTAATAGTTTCTGCTTGTATCTCCACCTATGTTATAACTAAATCTATTTCTGGTTCTATTGGTAAAACTCTGTGGAACATTTTGTCAGGATAAAAATCGCATTAAGTTGAACAGTTGTCTTGCAGCATAGTGCAAGACAACTGTTCAACAACATTGTTAGAATTAAATTAAATTACATAGTCGAATATTAAATTTTTGTAAAAACAAAAAAAGGTGTTAAAAATTCTAGTGAAAAGAGTGGGTAGGAAAAAGAGCGACGTTGAATAGTCTTTTTAGCTTAACATAGAAGGTGCAGAACAATTTTTACTACTGGAATTTTTAAAGCCTATTCATTTGTAATTTGTGGTGTTGGAATTCCAGACAAGGGAGGATTTGTAATTGAAATTCTTTCTGAAAGATTGATGGAACTTCTGGTGGCGGATTGCGATCGGTCGTACAATCGCAATCATAGATCGGTCGTACAGTCGCAATCATAGATCGGCATTGTTGTAATACTCATTTGTGCAGAAAACCGCAAGGCGCCCTCTGTCGGCAAGATTAACGTTCGGGTTTGCTGACAGGCTAGTTTTGCCGCCACGTTCGCTTTTCAAATTCAAAATATTTAATTCCACATAGGCCTACATGGGCACTCATAAAACGTCGAAAAAAGGTGCACGGTTCGGGTTGGTCGTTTCCTATGGAGAAGAACCGCAAGAAACTCCATGGTTACTCTTTTCAAATCATTAGTACTTAAGTGTGGGGTGCGTTGTCAGAATTCCTCCTCGTGTGCTTGATGGCTGCCGGTCCCTCTCGATACGTCTGGAGGGAATAGCAGCTGCTGGGCCGGTGCACCCTGGGCGTGGGCAGTATCCTTCCCCGAGGAATGGGAAGAGATTCTTATTCCTCGGGGAATGTTACTGTCCATGGCTAATATTCTGACATGGGAGGGGTCCATCTTGGACTTAGGGGGCGTTGCTCCGTGTGACCCTCTGAAAAGTAGAGGGCACAGCGGAGGAGCTAGGGCGGGCTCAGTGTGCACTTACCCTGCCTCCGAGCAGACAGTGAAGGATGCAGTCTTTTACTGTCCCCGTCGATATCGTAATCCCACCGTCGAAGTGTCGTGGAACACGTCTCGCGGCTTCGATTATGACCGAGGGTCTTGGCTTAACCGCCCGGACCACGAGGTAGAAAACCTCTATAAAAAGTTACCCCGAATCTCAAGCGGCGGCGCACCGCGAGGAGATGTATGGCTGACGGGTTCCTTTGGAAAATCAGTCGCTAGTGCGAACCACTGCCGGGCCTGGCTATGGCTTATCTGGGTACAGGGGCACTGCCCAGATGGACTTTTTATTTCCCCCATACTCGTGGGAACTGTATGATGATTAAATCAATAAAAACCCAAGACACGGCCGATAACGGCGAAGGAAGGGAGGAGAGGGATGCGGGGTCGGAGTCCGGCGCCCCGATCGGAGCGGAGAATGGAACCGGCGAGAGATGTCGTGCGGTGTTCCACAGGGATCGGTTCTGGGGCCGGCCTTGTGGAACATCGGTTACGACTGGGTGCTGCGCGCCGACCTCCCTACCAGCGTCAGCGTAGTTTGCTACGCTGACGACACGCTGGTACTGGCACAAGGGAGGTCGCACGAGGCGGCGGCCGAAAACATGACACACGGGGTTGCGATAGTCGTGGAGAGGATCCGGCAATTGGGTCTCGAGGTGGCACTGCACAAGTCCGAGGCCATGTGTTTTCATGGGCCTCGGAATGCGCCACCGTCGGGATCCCTACTGACGGCAGGAGTGGTTTCCATCGGCGTCGGGTCGACGATGAAGTACCTAGGACTCGTCCTCGACAGCCGGTGGAACTTCGTGGATCACTTCCGACGTTTGGCTCCCAAACTGGAACGGACAGGGGCTGCCTTCAAGCGGCTCTTGCCCAACCTGAGGGGTCCAAACGCCTCCTGCCGGAGGCTATACGCGGGGGTCGTGCGGTCCATGGCCCTTTACGGGGCCCCGGTGTGGGCGCGTTCTTTGAGGCGGCAAGCCGCCCACTCCCTGAACGCGCCCCAAAAGGTGATAGCCATAAGGCTAATCCGGGGGTACCGCACGATCTCCGGCGAGGCGGCTAGCCTCCTTGCCGGATTGCCGCCATGGGATCTGGAGGCGATAGTCCTCGCACGCCTGCATGAATGGCGCGCGGAGGCACTACGTCGGGGGGAAACTCCGCTGCCGCGGCAAATTGCCGCTCAGCGGACAGACCTCCGGCGTGATCTCATGGCGACATGGAGAGAGCGACTGTTGCAACCCTGTGCAGGGCACGCTACCATAGTGGCGATAAGTCCCCTCTTTGAGGAGTGGCTAGAGAGGCGCCACGGCGCCCTCACCTACCGCCTGACGCAGATCCTCACCGGACACGGTTGTTTCGGGAGGTTCCTGCACCGAATCGGGCGGGAGGAAACGCCCGGGTGTTTCCACTGCGAGGATCGTCCGGAGGACACGGTGGAGCACACCGTAGAGGTCCGCTTGGGCGGAGCACCGCCGTGTCCTTGTAGCTGCGATTGGCGGCGGCGATCTCTCGCGTCCGGCCCTGGTTCAAGCCATGGTCCGGAGCGAGAGGGAATGGGAAGCCGTCACCACCTTCTGTGAAGCAGTCATGCTAGTGAAGGAGGTGGCGGGACGTGAGAGGGAAAGAACCTCACGTCCCAGCCGCCGCGGGAGACGCCCTGGGCGTCGGGGGTCACGTGGTGGCTCCCGGCCACCGTAGGCGCGGGCCTGTGGACGGCGAGTTATGGGCTAGCTCACCGTCCAGCCGTCTTATGACGACAGGCCGTGTCGACGGCGCGTTCGTGTTCCACGCGCGCCTCAAAGAAATGTCAGCAACCGAGTAGGGGTCCGCATGGATGCCTGCCAGAGCTGCGGGACTGTTCGAAAGAGACACCGTGGCCCTGGAACACAAAGGGCAAAGAAGGAACATGGATGGGTTTTAGTCAGTACAAGTCTGACACTCCCTTCCGCTCCGCCCAGAGTGGAGGGGGTCATTTGATGATTTCCCATCCAAAAAAAAAAAAAAAACAGCGTATGCCCGACAATAAGTCGAAAGTAAAGAAAAACAAGACAAAAAGTTAACAGGCATGTTCACACATTCACAAACAATTTTTTTTTTTTTTTAAAAAACGTTGCCCCACACTAGGAATTTCTCCTGTATCGTGGGTGCGTTTTACAAACATTTAAATTCACATACACAAACAGCCAGACCCGGAACAACTACCTGTAGGCCATACAAATATTTTTTCCGTGCGGGGATCGAACCCGCGACACGAAGCGCAGCAGTTAATCGCTCAGCCACTGCGCCAACCGTGCCGTCAATTGGTAAAAAATAATCTATACAAAGGTAAGATAATATTATAAAACACTAAATTAAACAAGTCACACAAATACTGTCATCAGTGTTGTAACTATTGAGCAAGAGATGTATATGAATTGATACTATCGTAAAAAATCTGATTATAAAGAAATTGGGTTTGGTTATGTCTCGTCTACTATACATATTAGTAACCACAAACTAGCTTGGTGCGGTTGCGATACATTATGCTAAAATGTACCAAATCTGTAAGCATAAGTTTTGGATTATAAGGAATTGATTATACTACATTTGTAATACTTATTAGCCGAGTGCAATTAGACAAAAAATACCCAAAAGGTCGAACGAAGATTATAGTGGTCGAATTTTCATGGGACTTTATTTATTGAGTTCCTGGACGAGTGGAGAAGAAAGTTAAAAAAAAAATTTCGCAGCTCACGACTTTTTTTTTTGATTTTCTTTGGTCCATTTTTTTTTCTTTTATGAATAACTTTAAATTGGATGGGTTCATATTATGGCGTAATAGTATAATCCGCGTGCATCAATTAAACGCCAATTTTGTCTGTTTCTTTATTCATTATTGTCGATGTAATGCATATTTCAAGTATTTTTTTTTTAAATTTCCTAATTTACATAACCTGAATAAAGAACAAAGAAACAGACCAAATTGGCATTAAATGGATACACGCAAGTTACACTATTACGCCATAATAAGAATCCATCAAATTTGAAGTTATTCATAAACGAAAAAAAAATATACCAAAAGAAATATAAAAAAAAAAGAAAAAGTCGTGAGCGGTACATTCTTTTTTTTAACTTTCTTCTCCACTCCTCCAGGAACTCAATAAAAAAAGCACCATGAAAATCGGACCACTATAAAAACTTTGTTCCACCTTATTGTCTAATTGCACTCGACTATATTGGATTATTTTAACGTTTTTAATCAAATTGATTGAGCATGGGATTCTGGGTTCGATTCCCAGTTCGGGCAAAGTTTTATTGGGTTTTTCCATCACGAATTCCTCAGTAGCAGCCACGGAGTCTGGAGTTGTGCCCGGTTGATGGGATTCTTTCCCTAGGATTCCATCCCTATTACAAGGGACACAACAGCAAAATACGGGTGTACTGTTAGGTACACCTCTGTCTAAGCCTTCGGGGATTACAGGCGGGATGTTATGTTATGTTACTAAGAGATTGTGGGTTGGCCCATTTTGGCAGAACTAAGTCAAGGCTCCAGGTGTTAAGTATCTGATAGATCAATTTTAAAATGACCGATTCACACATTTCGTTCATTTCACATTCAGACATTTTTGTACCTAGCAGAAAATAATGTCTTCATACCAAAACAATGAATCAGAACAATCCTCACAAATTCCATAACACGTGCTTCATTACTATTTTCGCTACTAATTAGTTTATATTAACGATGCGGATCTGAACCGCAACATCCATTAGCGCCATTGTAGTGAACGGTTTCATCTGTGTTCGTGTGATGTAATGACTAATGGATCCGATGTGCAAAGGTTTTTGTGTTCCTGTTATTATATCGATTTAATCATATTTTTACTTCCAGAACTCATTTATACTGTTGACTGCCTTGTTCGTGTAGTATTCGCAAGCGTTATTAGTGCATTATTTGCACTAATAACATATTATTCGTGTTTTTTGATAGATCATAAGATAATGAATATTTTAGCTAAAAATCATAAAAATATACAACGTGTAAAAGGAGGAAAACCATCAATCTGAACAACTTCCTCCATGTGTAATATCGTAAATGCAAAAAAATTATCAGCTGTCCCATACATTTGGGTCAAGTATGTATTGAAATTTTGACTCGGACAGCTGATAATTTTTCGCATTTACGATATTGGACTCATGAAGGAAGTTGTTCAGTTTGATGGTCTGCAGTATATGACTATACCCTTTCTGTTACACGTTGTATAGTATGATTGTTTTTAAGTTATAATAATAATTTATTATTTTATTTAAATACTTGCTTATGCCCGCGACTTTGACCGCGTGGTGTTCGGCAAAGTCCCATGAGATCGTACTATCGTGATTAAAACATTATATATGTTAATCCAGTTGTAAACTATTTGTGTGCCAAATTTCATCCAAATCCGTTCAGTAGTTTTTGCGTGAAAGAGTAACAAACATCCATACATCCATTCATCCAACATCCTCACAAACTTTCGCATTTATAATATCGATTACCATTAATTTTAACTGATCTCTAATTAGAAAAATGCAAAAATGTGCCGGAAAATTAAATGACACCCCCAAAAAAGTACCTAAATTCAAATTATGCCCATTAACTTATAGGTTGTAGAACGATCATTTTCAAGTTATAAAATATGTTATTATTTTATTTAAATATTTAATTTTCCGTGCCTGACACGTTCATAACACGGTTATGATATGCTACGGTGTAGTGGGCACTATACTTTATACGCAATTGACCGGCATGGCGACAATTACTGGCAGGATGGTGTCTAATTACCCAATTTACCGTTTAGCATAATATTTAGACTCAAATTGTGTTTAATTTTAGCTAGCTCTCATTAGATTCGTCGATTCAGCAATGTGACTGAAACAGCTATACTATCGGCTATTCAGTTAACTGGGTCAAATAAATTTATTTATTACTGATCGGACAGAATTCCGATTCCGTTTTTTTTTTATTTTTTTTTTTTATTTTTTTTCCGGCTAGGCTGGAAGCCGACTCCAACATAGTTGGGAAAAGGCTAGGCTAATGATAATGACTGATCGGACAGAATTCAAAGTCGTTATCGCATTACCCAGTACTTACTGGGTTGTCGAGGTCAGATAGGCAGTCGCTCCATGTAAAATACTGCAGCTAAATACTCAGCTGCATTCGGTTAGACTGGAAGCCGACCCCAATAAAGTTGGGAAAAAAACTAGGCAGATGACGTATGTATTATACATACAGTTAAAGCGTATAACAACAGTATTATAACGTCCCATTAAAATTGATGGATACATTTTAACACAACGTTCAGTACGTCTAACCAAAGATATCCAAGTAAAAAAACACTGATTAAAGCAAGATTTTTTTTTATGTCCAACAATGTGTTATTAATGAATAAGTTTAATTTGATTGTATGTTGTTTATGTTTGTGTTGTTATTAAAAATTTTTGTGCCACATAATGGGTCGTATGTTACTTGATAATGAATAAAATAAATAATAAAAAGCGATTTTATTTTGACCTAAAATCACTATTTTTAGTGTATTTTAGTTAGCTATTTTTTTTCTTGTTACTTACACGAAAAAAAACAGCTAATAATCTAATGCGTTTTTCTCATTTTTTTTTTTACCATTGTCCTTATTTTGATGGTCTAAATTATTTCTAAAAGTTTGTCCATTTATTTTATTGGGACCTTATAAATATTCTGGACCGATTGATTAATTAATGATACACATGTACTCTGTACAACAACAATCAATTAGCATTACAACTAGATATTGGTTACGACATGAACATCCCGCAAGCTCTCTGGGGCATTGTAAACCCGGTTGATACAAGCTTATCGAAACACCATCGTTTAGCAGTCAGGATTACTTAGAAACAACGGATATAATACATACTAGCGACCGGCCCTTGCTTCACACAGCGCCACCTATCGGGTCCAAAACTGTATCTAATGTAGCCTATATTTTAAGCATCTAGCATCAGAGCGGTGAAAACTACTGTCAAATCGATGCAGTAGTTTTTGCGTGTGGCGCGTACAAACATACAGACAGAAAGACAGACAAAAATCCTAAAAACTGTTGTTTTGGCTTCTGTTGCTCTCATAAAGACCCCTCATACATATTTGTTTTCAATATCTTCAATGTACAGTGGACTCCAAAAATGCATGGACAGTACAGAAACAAAATCCTGCGAAGCGAGAAATGACGCCACCTAGCGTAAACCAGTTATCGACTAACAAAAGTAATTATGCTGTTACTAGAGGGCGTTGCATAAAACATTTTTATAGTTTCTTGTTGTCTCTGCAAGCATTCAAATAATTTATAATTAATAGTTTATTTTTAAGAAATTTGTTCCTTACTATTAACCTACTACGTTAAAATTGAAAATCAATTTAAAAATATGTGATTTACTAAGTTTTAGTTTAGACCACGACTTACAAACACATTGCAGCGTCAAACCATGATAAGGGAGTATGAAGAAAATGGATTTCTGCCGACGAACCAGATGCCAGATGCTGGTTTATTTGACACCAGTGTTGACACTGTCCGTCGTGCTCTTCATAGTGAAGGGCTGTATTATCGCAGGCATACTGTGAAACCCTTGCTTACAGAAAACCATAAAAGGGCAAGATTACAGTTCGCTTTGGATCACTTAAACTTCGATTGGAGTAATGTCATCTTTACAAATGAAAAACTTTTAAGTCCAGTGAACACGGACGCTTATGTTTGGGGCGCCGAAATAAAACGCGATACACAAGTGGTCAAGTTGTGCCCAATATGCAATCCGGTCATATAACAGTGAACATGTGGGGATGGATGAGTGCAGCCGATCCGGGAGAACTAGTCAGACTACCAAGTCGAGCAAATCGTGTAAATTATATAGAAGTGCTGGAGGAGACCATGTTGCCTACCGTTCGAAATGTGTTTCCAAGAGATGAATTACCACACATAAAATTTGTGCAGGATAATTGGTCCAATACACCGTTCGCACAGTGTGCAGGAGTGGTTTCGTCAGCATAATGACATTTGCGTTATTCCTTGGCCTGCTAGATCACCGGATTTAAATCCCATTGAAGGGTGTTATCGTTCAACGGTGGAATAATCAAAATGAGCATCCTCCAGATGTGTTAGAGGCTCATTGTTTACAAATATGGGAGAGTTTTCGTGGTTCAGATTTGTGTAAAAATTTAATTAATTCAATGCGTTCCCGCATGCAAGCTGTTATCGACCAGAATGGTGGTTACACGAGCTATTAATAAATATTGGATTATGGTTAGTTAATAATATTTTACTTAGTACTTATTCTTTATGTTAACTGGAGACCTGGTTGTGTGTATTATAACCTATTACTTAAGTATTTTAGTAACTTAAAAAAGTTATGAACACTTCAAGTTTAAACACAACATAATTTTTTAATTTTTTATGTTACCTACTAACCATTTGGTATGTATTTTTTCAATTTTGTAGTTTTTAGCTTACATATTTAATCCGTTTGACTTTTGTGATAAAATAATCTGGTCTCCTGTTTCTTTTTATTGAGGTTATATAAGCTTCAATCCTCTTTCTGATCTGGAAACGAATACTTAAGCTATGACCTCAATAAGAAGTTTTACGTAATATTATAATGCTATACGATAATTAATAAACCGACTGTTAAATATGAATAATAAATTGTAAGAAATAAACCTCTATAATTTTTTAATAGTGTCTTTTTGTTTGGCGAGCCTGTTTACCTGCGATGACTCTGCCCTTTTTTCTGTTGCTAACTAACTACCAACTCAAATATTATATAATTAAATTTAATACTCACTCGTTAGCTTAATGAATATAATTATTCCTATCGGTTTCTTTAGTTTTTATCATTTAAGCTACGTGTGCTAGTAAATGTAATGCTTCACTAAAGCTTACATAGATAATTAGATAAATGTATTTGCTTTAATCCTACTTAATACATTTCTTCCTAACTCCTTACATATCCCTCCAATTCCCATGTTCAAGGTCAACATTTTTTTCCAGTATCTACCCCCAAATAAAAAAAAATAAAATATAAAAATCTACCCCATTTTTATTTCACTTACAAGTGACACTGGGTCTTGTCATTGTGTAAACTTAAGATTTTTAAGGACACATCATGACACGTGATTTTTATTATTCTTAACGTAGAAGTTAAAAGTAAAATTGCCTTGTGGTAGAAAAAAATCATTAAACTTCTGCCATCTACAAGTGACACTGCTAATTAAGGAGTTAATACGTTTCGTAAATTAGCCATAGTTATGAAGAAACCAACGCCATCTAGTTTTTATTTTCGAAAAATTGAACTCAAACGTTCACTGGAAAATAGACTCTAAGGTATCCATGCAATTTTGCAGGTGACTGTACAGACATCGGCATGTTACAATTTGATTATACTCGTATGTATCTATAGATTGCAGTCCACATATCTGTCAGACCAGTTGCAGTACGAAAATCGACCTTACAACCAAGACATAAAAGCATTGCCAATGTTAGATTGTTACCATTGATTTGCTGTTGACTGCATAGCATGCTATTTACAGACGAAGTTTTTTAGGGTTCCGTACCTGAATGGTTACCAACGGGCCCTAATACTAAGCCTCTGCTGTCAGTCCGTCCGTCCGTCCGTCTGTCTGTCAGCGGGCTGTATCTCATGATCCGTAATAGGTAGACAGTTGAAATTTTCACAGAATTTGTATTTCTGTTGCCGCTATGTTAACAAATTATAAAAATAAATTAAAAAATTAAAGGGTTCTTTAGTGTCTTCATGCGCGAGTCCGACTCGCACTTGGCCGGGTTTTTTTTTAATTTAATTAAAATTCCCCCGAACTGTGATGGTGAGTTTTTACACAATCGGAGTTCTGGATCGATGGTTCAGTGAAGTTCCTAGAGTGTACAGAATCGCTTTTGTTTAGCCACTAAACAAAACACATAATTATGCACTAACAGCTCAAACACCACCCAAACTAATAGTAAGTATGTAAACGTAATTTATACTACCCTACTGCTGAGCATGAGGCCTTAGATTCGATTCTAAGGTCGAGCAGAGCGATTTTAGATTTTTCTATCAAGAATCTCCCATACTCTGAGTTTCTACCTGATTAATGGCAATAGCTAGATCTATTGATCAGTGGCACAATGTGGATGTAATATAAGTACAAATCAGCTTAACTCTTCAGAAATAAACAGGCGTGATGTTAAATAGTGTACCAACACGTATTCAGATGCATGTAATCCGAAAGCCAGCCTCGTCCCAAATACCGGGGTTCTGGTCGAGCTGGTAAATTAACGAGCTGTTTCATTAGTGGCCATCGAGCGGTGCCTAACATGGCAACGTAAACAACAGTGCTTGGAGATAATCGATATGATCGCGATTAATTGGAAGTTTGGTTGTACGAGTATAGAAACGTAGAACAACATAGGAAACTTAAAAGAGAAAAAAAACTGTTTTCCATAATATAACCACTACTACCATAAAAAAAAACTGTAAAAAGTGGAAAATAACTTTACTTCTGGAAGTCAGAGACTTTATTTTGTTTCATTGACTTTTTTGCCACCAACTTTCGGAAGTAAAGTTATTATTCACTTTTTAGTGTTTTCTTGGACGTCGTTTATTTTTTGGCAAAGCAGTTTTTTAATTGAGCCGTTTTAGTTGTGGTAAAATGGTATCTCAAACGAATTCTTGTCGCGTATTCATTTTCCATTGTTACTAAAAGATATTAGCAGACCATCCAACTAAGAAAACGAAAAATAAGAAAACATTTGTTCTATAAATAGAAGACAACTGAAAACCTACCCAAGCAATGTGAATAATAATAATTTATATGGAAACACTGCGTAAGTTTCTTGTACGAAATGAAAAAAGAATTACAGAATTCCGACCTGTAATCTCGGAGCTATGAGGTAACAAACAATAAAAATAAAATGCGTGGTGGATAACAGCTTGGGAAAAGGCTAGGCAGATGAAAACATACATTATATTTTACTGCCACCGATACCAGTATACTTGGTGGAAGGGACACCGACGGGGAAACGGTTACCACGTATTCAGTACATCATTCTGGGCCCACATAGAAATTTCGGTCGTCAGTCGGTTATTAAAAAAAAAAACAGCTGTTTCCTACAAAAGTTCAACCTATACGGTCAAAATTTATGGAACAGCTGTTTTTTTTTAAATAACTGATGAAAAATTTCTATATGGGGGGGCTCAGATGTACTGGATACGTGGTAGCCGTTTTCGCGTCGGTGTCCCTTCTGGGGTGAAAGGGACAGGTGTAGTAACGCATGATTACTTTTAAAAAAACTTAACAGTCGATGGAAGACTGTTAATGATGACTCAGTCCAATTTAGTAAAGATCCCACAAGGTGAAGGCTATCATGTATAAATCAATAGAGCCAACACTATGCGTGCCTGTAGTCAATATTTAATACTTTGTTCATGGAACATCAAATAAGTTTATGGAATGAAAGATGTTCCAATCCACTTTTAGAATTATGTATATTAGTCTTTTCTGGCTTATACGTGTTAACGGACCCATCCCGAATCCACCAATCATTCCGTACATCAAACTATGTAACCAATCAGTAATGCCATCTAGGCAATTTCGGCAACAGCGACTGCATTCGATGGCTTTCTAGGGTGGTTGTCGATAACTTTCGCGTGCTACTCTTTTGTGTGCTTTCAAGTGAATAGTATATCTATTTTTTTTTAAATACGTTGCCCCACACTAGAAATTTCTCCTGTATTGTGGGTGCGTTTACAAACATTTAAACTCACATTCACACAAAGCCAGACCCGGAACAACTACCTGTAGATCAAACAAATATTTGTTCCGTGCGGGGATCGAACTCGCGACACGCAGCGCAGCAGCCGATCGCTCAGCCACTGCGCCAACCGTGCCGACAATATCTAATTTTGGCCGAAAAACTCCGAGCACAAAGCGGGCATGTCAGTCAGTCCAGTAGTAATGGTCAGTTTAGTAGGGACATCTCTATTATTAGACGTTTATGGCTTTCTGTAGTTTAGATATTATCGCGGATTGTGTACAAACTCCTAACAAAAACATTAATTAAGGTGTATTCAAAAACGTTGTAAAGATTATCAGAGACAATTAAAATAATTACCCGCGGCATTTATGACTGCTATCTCTATGATATTTACTATTCTAATTAATTAAACTAATTCATTAGCAAATCAACAAGGGATCCGAATAAAATACTTTGAATTGGATTGTAAACCTTTATTTGTATAATTTCATTTAGCTCGTGGCTTAATCATAACAGTCGCACAGATCGATCTTCAAGGTTAAGCAGAACTTGCTAGGGTTGGTCTGGGGATGGGTGACCATCCTTTTTTTTCCGAATTTCCTCCGTGCCTCGGAAAGCACGTTAAGCCATTGGTCTCGGCTGTCATTTGTAGATCATTGACAGTCGTTACAGGTAGTCAGTGGCCTGAAAGTCCAGTTTTACCAAGGGGTATCGTACTACCCAGTACAACCTGGGTTGTGGAAGGGTTACAGATAGGCAGACATCATTAACATCGTCATCATTTCAGTTGAAAGACGTAGACTGCTGGACATAGACCTCCCCCAAGTACCGACACATTGACCGAATAGGCAGTCGCTCCCTGTAAAATATTGGTACTCAGCTGCATCCGGTTAGACTGGAAGCCCATCCCAACCTAAACAAAATATGGTTAAACAACAATGGAAAATCAGTGCATAGCAAAATGGCATTAAAGCAAAAAAAAATTATTCATCATTTTTATTTATTATTTTATCATGACAGTCCTCCTATCTTTGTTATAGTCATTATAATTAAGAAAAAAAAAACATATTAAGTAATGTCAAAAGCCATGTAAACATTTTTGTCTATACATAATGTATAAATTCACAAGTGACACCTAGATAACCCGCAACTATCCCAATACATAATTTCAACAAGCAAGTTTATATGTACGCACGGCAGTCAATTAAGCTATGCCAAAAAAATTAAGCTGATCTCTCATCGTACGGGAAGCTCATACAAAGCGAAGTCAGGTTATTCTGGATATTTAGAGCTTGATGTGCCGCCGTGTATAACAATCAACATTGAACCTAATTCTTTAGCGATAAAGTTGAAAATCTATTACACAAAGACAATTTGTAAAAGCTTGATGTGCTGGCGTGTGTACTACCGAATAACGGAAATTTTATTTCTATCAAAGAAAAAGGATGCACCACTAAGTCCAAAGTCCTTTCAACAAAGAAACTAATAAAGTGTCAAAAGAAAAAATATCAGAACTTAACAATAAAAGTTGTTGCCTGTGTATAAGAGACAATGGCTCAGCGGTCAGGGTGTTGATTTACTAAAGGTCGTGGGTTGAAGACCCGGCTGTTGAACTTATCTGGTGAACCCATTTCGTAGAAGGGCGCAAGTCTTGTGGGTTATCTGGAATAATAGTTATGCATGCCAGTAGTAGTTAGATAACAAAATAATTGTTATGATCAAGCTTCTGAGTACTGCGTATATCAAGAAGGTGTGGTCTTAATCACGAAAAAATATGCAGCTTTTAATATTAGGCTGAGGCCAAACGGGCGTAATTTTTTGAGCTGCGAGTCACGTAAAATGAGTCGCCGAATTTATGTTTGTACCAGTACCGGCACCGGTGTGGTACGTTTAGGTACGTCGTTTAGTTTAGAAACCGAATGAGTAAATTCCGCGACTCATTTTACGTAACTCACAGCTCAAAAAATTACGCTTGTTTGGCCTCAGCCTTAGGGGTTAAAGTATGACATTGTCGATTTGTATGGACGATTTCGTGACAAGTGATATTCTCATACTAACATATTTTATTTTTCTTGGAAACGTCTCAACCGATTATGATGCAATTGCAAACTTTAGTCAGAGTGAAAAAATCTGTGCTGCACTGCCTATCTTAAATTCTCAAAACACAGTCTATGACAAAAATATACCTACTTGAAGTAGTAAAACCGACGGCACATTGAAACAGGCATTTTGACACACTACCCTATGAGGTTATATGTAACTACTAATACGGTTTTTAAACTCTAAAAGGTACGAAATTTAAAAATTAATTCTCAGACTTCAGCAGTTCTTCAACAAAACATTTTACATCTAACGTAAACCTTATGACAACCAGAATAAAGGTCGACATTGCAGTGACAGTACAAGACAGTGTCTTTATTATCTGTGATGAACGTTTCAAAATGAGTTTCTCGTGTTTCGACACCTTCTATGAAGACGGCATCTTTTACGATTGACGACCCTCAATAGCCATTCGTCTAAGTATAAAATCCAGAATATCTATTGTTCTTTATCAGGCCAATTTACGCCTGATTGCAGCTCAACTATGCCCTTTGAGATACTGTAACAAAACATAAAATGTACCAGCTGTTAGATTCCCGCTAAAACTATAAGTCATGAAGGAAAATAGGTCAAAATACTGCTCGTTCAGGAACTGGCCATCTTTTACTGACAAGACTGACTTAACAGAGCAGTTGCAATAATCTTCTAGACAAAGATTTATTCGAAAACTCAAGCTACTCGTAAATAAGTTCTTAATATTGAAGAAAAAGTCTTAAATTTCTTTGTTTTTTTTTTTCTTTTAAAAATAAGCAGTACCTTTGTGCTATCCTGTCCAGTATTTTTTGTGCACATAATTAAATAGACTGTCTCGTTGCTCTTGTGGTCGCAAGCGCAACTGCTGAGCATGAGGTCCTGGGTTCGATTCCCGGGTCGGGCAAAGTGCTATTGGGTTTTTCCATCAGGAATTTCTTCTGGTTTCGATCTGTGCCCTGTTGTCTGTTGACTACAATAGACTCGTCCCCTATTACATGGGACTTAAACATAACTGGCGAAATGTGGTTGTACTATAAGGTACACCTCTGCCTTACCCTTTGGGGATTAAAGGCGTGATGTTATGTTATATGTGTAGAAAATACGCATAGGGTCAAAAATTGTCCCACGAGAAAGTAATACTCACTTATTTGTGACTTGATTTTATCTGGCGAAATGTTGGGTGCACTGTAGGACATCTCTGCCTACCTTTTTCGTGTACATCAGGCATGTTGAAATGATAACCGTTCACAAAAGTAAAAATTCACCTAATACCTAGATCATAAAGATTATTTTCTGGTTGCATTTTAGATAATCTTGGTACACTGTTATAAAACCACATGCTAGGTGATAAGCGCACGTGCTTAGTAACTATTTACACACGTCATTTACATAAGGAAATAGGAATATAGAAAAAAAAGTAAAATTTCCATTTCGCCAGTTTTTATTCAACTTTAAACTACTCGACCATAATAAACAATCCGCAGGTACCAGGAGCCCATGACTAACCAAGCGATAACAAAGCCAAGCTTATCCTCAATGCCACTGACTTCGTGACAAAAAGGAGGGAACCGATTCAAACATGACATCTCGCTATACAGTGCGTATCAAAAATGCGTTGTCATATTTAAGGGTGTGGTACAGACAAACAAACTGAACAACTTTTTTCATTGGACCAACGTCGTAATCGCGAAAAAAATATCAGCTATTCCAGACAAAACTTCAATGCCTGCTGGTCCCAGATGTATGGGACATAATTATGTCAAATTTTCCCGATTCCGATGTAAAAATTGGTCTGTTTGATATACCACAAAAATTTCCGATATAGCCTGTATAATCCTGTTGATTCGATATAATCCCTCTGAGCAGAGTCAATCGAGAATTAATCCGAGTCGGGAGGGAAGATTTGGAACAAAATGATTTTTAATCTTTTAAAAGCTGCCGCTGACTGGTAATGTTTTTGTGGCTGTTCCATGTGTGCAAAAGGATTGGATAGGTTTACTTCGCTGAGCAGGCAAAGGAGTATTTAATTTATCATACAGTTTAGATTTGCATGTAGCCAGCTTGTAGCGGTTTTCGTAAAACCTTTAAAATTACTTGTCGGATTGTCAGGATTTATTCCGTTAGGCTCGTACATCATGTGGGCAGGATATGGGTTTCGTGCTATGAAAATACACTGGGTGCTATACACTGTTTCTATTAAACTAACAAATTACTTGAAATTACAATTTAAAAGAATAACACGGGGCACAATGAATCCGGTACAGTTCCAGGCCGTCTCAACTCCGCTGTGATCAGAGATTGAATGTCGTCCTCGCCACGAGCTTAAAACTTCTTGGTTCTGTAGAAGCACGCTGTGGTGCAAGTAGACTTGTAAATAGGTCGCGTAATGTCACCACTGGCGTACTTGCGACTCATTACAAGTCCGTACTAAAGACCGGATCCGACATACTTTTATTTTTCTTTTCATACTCACATCTTCATTATCGTCATTTATTTATTTATTTAAACTTCATGTACAAGAGTGGTACATAGGCGGACTTAATGCCACAAGGCATTCTCTACCAGTCAACCTTTGGGTCAAATAGGACAGCATTGTGATAGAGTACAAAAATAAGAAAAATACCATTTTGTTAACATAAATTGATATACATAAATAGTTACATACTAATACACATATATACAGTAAAATGAAATAAACTAATATATATTATAATACATACAAATAGTCCAAAATACGAAAAATCTTATAATAATTACTATGACTACTGATATCTAGCTTGTGAGCAATTTAGTCTAATTTTAAATAGTACTTTCGAACTGTTATTTTGAAAGCCATTTTGCCTTCAGCTTTGTCATTCTACCCAGCGTTTTCCAAACTGTGGGCTTTTTGTCTCACCAGACGCAGCTTAGTATTTTACATGCAGCGACTGACACAACCGTTAAAACCCTAACAGTCTCACCAATGGGTAACGCGATACCCATTGGTGAGACTGACCGTAACGACTGTCAAAGATCTTTGAATGATAGCCAGGACCAACGGTTTTTTAATAATTATATAACATAACATCACGCCTGCAATCCCTGAAACGATGCAGAAGTGCACCTAATAGTACCTACACCCACATTTTGCAAGTTGTATTTAAGTCCCATTTAATAGAGGGCGAGCTTACAGCCATCAACCGAGCGCAAATCCAGACTCTGTGGCTGCTACTGAGAAATTCTTAATGCAAAAACTCAATAATAATTTGCCCGATCCGGGAATCGAACCCGGGACCTCATGTTCAGCAGTCGCGATTGCGACCACTGGACCAAGCAGTCAGTATCAAATTAATTTTGGCAAAAAATAATGACTGCATAGCAACATTATTCATTACATAGCTTCAAAGTCTAGTAGGTAAAATTTGGTGACCTTTAAAAAGGTTTTCGTCACAAATAAAGTCTCTCCGGTATTATCAAGCGGCGAAAATAAACAATGTCTGAAAGTAATATGTTTTAGACAAAATGTGTTTGAATGATTTCCTCTACCCAACGTAACAGCAACACAAGTTAATGAAAAGAAGACAATAATTATGGTGATAGTATAAAAACAAGGAAACCAGTAGTGGCTTAAGATAACACTTAATAGACACCTTTTTTTTTCTTTTTGTTTTCGGGTGGGAAATCATCAAATGAGGGGTCCCGCTTTGTGTGGAGCGGAAGGGAGACTTGTACTGACTAAAAACCCATCCAGGTTCCTTCTTAGCCCTTTGTGTTCCAGGGCCGCGGTATCTCTTGCGAACAGTCTCGCAGCCCCAGCAGGCATCGGCCCTTGCGGACCCCTTCCGGTTTGCTGACATCTCTTTGAGGCGCGCGTGGAACACGAACGCGCCGTCGACTCAGCACTTGCTTAGTAGATAACTAATATTAATAAAAAAACATTGCAAAAAAAAAGCCTCTTTAAACATTTGTCGCAAAAAGTACAAAAATATCTCTTAATTAAATACAACTTGTCCATATTAACTCACAATAATCTCAGTAATACTCAAATGTACTGGTATCGTGTGTAATTTCTTATTGAGTAATACTTCTTAAGTCACTGATAAGATTCGACTTAACCGATAAAAGTATTACGTCATAACATGACTGTCTCTCTGATACCATACTTTTTGGTAAAAATAAATAAAATAACTGTCAGTTTCTCTATACTCTGTTAAAAATAAAAACAAATCATAAACACTTCAACATTCCAATTTCAAATTATACGCGAGATATTAAAACTTTTTAGATATAACGTGTGGGGTGTACCACGTCAGACGATTAATTAATTTTAAAAAAGGTTACTGTGTTTTATTGTTTAGTCAGCCTATAATTCAATATTTTGGCCAGTTAGGAATAGGGAAAACAGGGCCTTTAGTCAGTACGGTGAAGTATCATCGTATCACCGGACGGGCCACTGCTAACTCATACTCAGTCTCACATTGAACATTGGTGCGTACAGACGACTTGACGTTTCGTCTAGCGGGAACGTGCGCGCGAAAACTTAGTGAAACTGGAAATTTATAAAACAATTTACAGTATTTTGTTTTTAAAAACTTTTATGATCTGTGGTTCGAATAACTCTTTCATTACGTGTGACTTTCTGTACTGTTTAAAAAGTTTCGTGAATAAATACTATAAAATTGGTTTTGTTTTTTTTTCTTCGGATATACTTATTGGTAAGTTTTTAAAGTTTATTTAGATCTAGCTTAGACACCAGTCTCCCACAGTTTAAATAAAATTTTAATATGTTCTTGATACCTCGAAAAATTTACTTTAAATATATTGTGGTGATAACAAATCTTTACTCATTATTAATTTAAATTACAAGAATATTTAATTACCTATTTTAATATTAAATAGGATTAATTGTTATATCTAATGTACCCCTTTTAGTTTAACTAAATACTTTTACATGTTGTCTGCTTTAAAATCTTTTAATAAAATCAAAATTTTCCGACGTTTCGTAAAATTATGAACGATGGGGTCGTATGTTTATTTATATACGGTTTTCCAGAAAACCGTATAAATTATCTTCAGCCAACGATCATTACTATTGAAACAGCTAATAAATCTTATTGAATACTAACTAACTACTGACACTTTTACATTCAACTCGATCATATTTATTTTAAATTAAACATAGATGTATTTTTCAGGAAAGTTCAACGAAATAATTTTCAGATAGAAATTGGTGTTGGGTTTTACGTAATTGTTACTTAGAATTAGATAGGTCATTCAATAGGTAATGAATTGACGTACCTAACTAATAGATATTTAAAAAAACTCTGGTCTTGGAGGACCTACTTAGATAATTTGTAAATAAATCTACTTAAATCTACAATGAAATAAACCTAGATAGGTCATTTAATAGTTAATGAATTAAAGTATTGAATGGCTAATAGATATTTTAAAAAACTTTGGTCTTAAAAACCTACTTAGATAATTTGTAAATAAATCTTCAAACTGCACACTGAATGAAAGGACGTAGACTTTGAAAAAACGCGAATATTTAATGACTTTTTCTTTTAACTATCTCGTTTCATCAGGAGTTTCCCTGAATTTACTTAATTTATTCATAGGACGGTACCTTGGTGGTTTAATCATCGTATCAAAGACGAGAGCAATATTGCGATGCTATATCGGCATATATCCAGATCACGTAGTAATCTAGATAAGGGAAGATACACAAACTTATTTGATAGGAGAGATTTTGATTATCATTTGTAATTAAAAACAGCTTTTATAGATTTCCTAAAACATGCGTCTTAGTTCTTAAACTAAATCTGCGAAACGAAAACATTCAGATGGAAAAACTATTATACTTAAAATAACACAATTATTTCAAGTTTAAATTATAAGTGGCTTCGACGGGGGTATAGAATTTTGAAATTGTTTATTGAAATTACTGTTTCGCGACATTAATGCTTTAGACTAGAGGTTATTAATTATTGAATAATAATTGTACTTACCTGTCATAACTTAATAAGCAGTACCTTTGTGCTCTTCTATCTTAATGTTATGTCTTGTTGAGTATTTTGTGTGTACATAAATAAATAAATAAATAATAATAAACTTCGTTTTTCATCACGTGTGTTAATAAATACTTTACATTATTCAAGGTGTAGTTTAAATATTCATGAGCTTGGAGCCTCAATAGTTAGAAAAACGAAAAAAAATACACATCTATTTTTCACCAACAAAACGGTCTTTTGGCAAAGGAACTTCTTATCATCCAGTTCTATTCAGTATGTCTACACGGAACATTAGCTTTGGACCTCCGAGGTCCCATTTCCTAACTAGCAGCGCCATCAAATGTAGCCAACCGGAATTGTGCTAGCTTGCTGACCGAAATACGTCTCGAGGAAGGATGTGGCCTACATGGAAACTGGACTTGTAAGGTCCAAGTTAAAGCAAATAGAATTTACTAAAATGTTGTTAAATGGTAATTTTACTTAATTTTATTCTTGGTATAATAAGACACACCCACTCGTGGCTAAATAATAACAGCCGCTCGGGTCGATCTTTAAGTTCAGCCGCGCTTGCCTACGTTGGTTTGAGGATGGGTAACTGACCATTACATTACGAGTTTCCTCCGAGCCGACTGTTCTTTTTTCTTCTCTTCATTTAAAGGGGCTTGTTCAATTTAAACATTCCGTGCCGACTGTTAAGCCGTTGGTTCCGGCTGTTAATTATAGATCTTGGTGGTTTTTGGTGGTAAATAAATAAATAATAATAATAAATAAATAAATCTTTGACAGTCGTTACAGGTAGTCAGTAGCCTGACAGTCTTACCAAGGGTACCGTATTACGCAGTATTAACTGGGTTGTGCAGGTCAGATAGGCAGTCGCTCCATGTAAAATACTGCTATTCAACTGTATCCGGTTAGACTTGAAGCCGACCCCAACATAGTTGGGAAAGGGCTAGGCAGATGATGATGATGATGAATAAGATATACTCACATTTTGCCAGTTATGTTTAAGTCCCATGTGATACAGATAAGGTACACCTCTGCCTAACCCTTAGGGGATTACAGGTGTGATGTTATAATAGGACACTCGTGGGAAAATTACAGGCTCATACGAACAAGTATCGTTACTAACGTTATGTCGATGTAAAGAAAAAACTTTTTAATAATATGTCTTTGCCTTACAATTCCACTACACATACAATTATAAGCTAATGGAAGTAATAAAATAGAAAGCTATTAACACGCGGTGTAAAGATTCAGCTCATGATGCTCCTATCGCACTGTATAATTTCGAACCCAGGCAGGCGCATTACTTTGTGTAATTAATTTCATCACCACTGCTCTCAAACCGGTAAAGGAAAAAAATGTGAGGAAACCGGCGTGTCCTAGAACCAAAAATTCGAAGACATGTGACATCAGCCACCCCGCACTGGGCCTGCGTGGTGGATTATAGCTAATTCCCTCTCTAGAGAGGAGGCCGTGTGTCCCAGTAGTCGAACATTATAGGCTGATTATGTATAAGGCAGAGCTGCAATTTTTTTGAAAAAGAAACTTCATCTTACAATTATTCATCCTGGAACAATTTCGCAGAATAAACACTTAGGACAAGCTAGCAAGCTTAGTGCAAGTTTATCATCTTACTGTAGCCCAGTCCGACTGGCTGTATCTTTACTAACATTTCACTGAACTGACTGACTTCGTCTTTTGACTGAAGATGTTTCACACGGGACTCATTTTAACTCAGTGCTCGTATTAATATTCTTTGACTCGACTTATTTATTTATTTATTTAACACTTCAAGCACAAAAGTATAGCGGCGGACTTAATGCCATAGGCATTTTCTACCAGTCAACCTGTGGGTGATGCAGAGACAAGCAGTGGTAGGTGTATATCTGAAAGTAATTTAAAATAATACCAAGATTGGAACTTGAAACTACAAGGATATATAAAATACTATAAATATATATCAAATACTATAAATATATATCAAAATTAAGATTAATGCTCCTACTGATAACTGCTGATTACTTGCTTTTTACTTGTAGATGATATAAAGGGTGTAACAAGACCCTAAACGAAGCCGAAAGGCACTTGTTCTCCCCGTCATTGCGATCATTTTTTTGCTCTGAATCAAATTCAAATTCAAATTCAAATTCTTTATTGCTAACTATGTGTACATAAATAAAGTTCTTAACAGAGGATATCAGTTCTTAGAACATAGTGGCCCTGTTAGGGCATTGCAATTTCATCATGCATATATGTTTATAATTGTAACAGTAACAGTTGAACATGCATTATTTACATTCATTAATTAAAAAGAAAAAAGTTATAAATATTTAATTTTATATAGGACATCGTTAATTACATTATATAATTTTATCATTTACATCATATTAATTATAAATTATTATAGTCATACCTAAATAAAAATACACATGTCATGAGTTACCTGATTTAAAAAATTATCATTATTCATTAATTCAATTATGTCACAGTATTGTAATCATTTAATATTAATTATCATAATCCTTTTAAAATATTTTACTGAATTATATTCACTTTAGTGATAGGTACTTTATTGAACAAAATTATTTTTCCTCAAGAAATTCTGCTATTGAGTAATAGGCCTTTTTAATTAAGAAAATTTTCAGCATTCTTCATCAGCATTCATCATACCTGGGAACCTTCTAGTTACGGAGATATTATAGGCCATAGTTCCAATTTTTTCACAAGTTTAAAAAAAAGTACTACTCTTTAAGGTTACTTGACTTTGATTACCTCCATGACCCATTACTATCCAAAGCATTCATCAGCACCAAATTACATTGAGTTTAACCGTAAAACGTGATTTAGCACCCCAAAAGAAAAGTCGTTTCCCATCAATATTTTTTGCGTAGAGTTACTTAGTTTGATGTACACAATGCTTGGTTGACGGCTTCGTGAACGGTTCGTTTACACCCTGTATAGTATACACTCTCATTCTAGTCTTTTTCTTTCTAGATATAAATTTACTTCCCGTCTATAAATGTGGTACTGCAATAACCAAGTTAGCACTGGGTCATTTTCCGTTTGATAGACAAGTTTGTTTAATTTTCGGCTTCGTGTCTTTCTGTAAATGGAGTGCTCGTGCCTAAATAATTACAAATACATACCGAGCTGCCTCCGTGCCTCAGGAAGCACGTTAAGCCGTTGGTCCCGGCTGTCAATTGTAGGTTTTTGACAGTCGTTAAGTAGTCAGTAGCCCAAAAGTCTGACAACCTGTCTTACCAAGGAGTATCGTATTACCCAGTACTAACTGAACCTGTGGAGGTCAGATAAGTAGTCGATTCATGTAAAATACTGGTATTCAGCTGCATCCGGTTAGACTGGAAGCCGACCTCAACATAGTTGGGAAAAGGCTAGGCAGATGACTATGTCATTCTGTAACTACAATCACAGATATTTGTACAGCAACTGGGCCCACACGGCGTAACGTGTTTCGTGAGAAGTTGCGATGTAAGGCAAAGTCACGAAGTGAATTACCGTTGTCCAAGTACTGACCGCGACAAGTACAGATCTATTTAGCCACGAGGCTCTATAACAATAGACATAATACTATAATTTTTGAATGAACTATTATCATAGCTGACGGCACGGTTGGCGCAGTTGCTGAGCGATTGGCTGCTGCGCTCGTGTCGCGGGTTCGATCCCCGCACGGAACAAATATTTGTATGGCCTACAAGTAGTTGTTCTGGGTCTGGTTGTTTGTGTATGTGAGTTTAAATGTTTACAAACGCACCCACGATACAGGAAAAATTCCTAGTGGGGGGCAAAGTTTTTTTTTTTAATATAGCTGGTAAAATTCTACCTACCCTTTCTTTAAATAAAGGCGTTGTATACTTTAGGACAGTAAACTCGTACATCACCAGTTGAATGATTCAAACAATCCAAAAGATAAAAATGTCTATGAAGTAATCAGATAAAGCAAGATAATTTGGCATCTTACGCATGTCTAGAGTAGTTGTACCTAAAATAACACCGTAAAAGACCAACGTGTAATTTAAATTACAGCTTGGTAAACCTCATTGCTGATAAAAAGTTTCATTATGACTGAATTTTATTGTTAACCGCGTTGCTGTCAGTGTTAGTCGCGTTGCTGTGAGTGTTTATCGCATTGCTGTCAGTGTTAGTCGCGTTGCTGTCAGTGTTATAGAACGACCAGTTTAATGAGCCCTCGCGAAGGTATCAATTTAAATGGAATAGTCTGAAGGTTGATCACACCTTGGTTCAATTAGTATCGTAATAGCTACGTGGATTATGGTTATTTTAAAGCAAATAACCTGTCGGATATTGTTAGGACTTTGTGGATGCTTAACGTGCCTTTGATGGGGCAAGGCGGAGGACTACTTAAAGCGGTCGGTCTATAGTCGCCTGAGCTATTCCCATGCATAACTTCTTTTCGATAGGGAAATTAAATAAAAAGAAAATCAGTTTCGAAAAATAGTAAACTTTATTTCTTGTCGTGTACACAGTAATCAGTTAAAAAATATATACTTTATTTATTGTAGCCACAGATACCGTGGTCAGTGCGTAAAAACATTCAGTTTTTTGAGGGAAACGGATCACATACCGTGATCCGTAAATGGATTCAACTCGCCGTGATCCGTGGCTATTTTTTATTTTTAATAAATGTTTAAGCAGATAATGCACAAAGACGGACTTAATGCCTTAATTTTCTACCAGTCTACCTTACTGTGATGCAGAGACAAAACTGTAAGAGCAATGTACAGAATTTTTTTACGAATAAAATATAACAAAATATACATACTACTAATTCAATGATACCGGGATCGATGGAGACAAACCCGCGTATTGACACTAAAGGACTTGAAACTGTCAATATTAAAATCATATCATTTAGTTGAGAAAACATGCAACCTATACACGCTTTATATTAATTTTGTAGTGTTTGGGTGGTTTACAGCTAACAATATAACGAGTGCCAACAAAATAAATTACGATAAGATTAACATTACAGAAGTTATGACGTGGGTTTAGTGGATTACGTCACTAAGATGGTTGTATTAAATACAAATGAAACTAATGCATGCATGCACCTTGTTACATAGAAAATGCGATATACACTATATTTTAACCTTATTGGTAACTACAGTTTTGAGCCGTTTGGGGTCGAAACGCTCGGGTCATGGGGCCCGAGTGCGCGTCTCCTTTATAAGGAAATCTCTCGCTGACTGGTCGACACTTCGTGTGACCAGAGGGTTGGCTCTTTCTTTGGCCAAAGAATTAGCATTGCCATTCAGCGTGGCAATGCTGCCAGTCTTCTGGGCACGTTTCCAGATGACAGCGATGCGGAGGAGTACTTTGACGCCTAAGTGTCCTATTGTCGTCGTTGTTTAGATGTTTATATTTTCTTACTTTAGTCTTATTTTTATCTTTAGTTTAGTTCTATTTGTAGTCTGTATATAATGTAAATATAGTTTTAAAACTACAATACTATAATAATGTGAAACATAATTTTACTTATACTATATTTTTACCAAATAGCAAACTTATCGTAACATCCGCTGCCAATCAATGGGTATATTGAGAAACCAAAAAAAAACACAAAGGTAAAGTATATACTATATTAAACCAGCAGACTGATAAATCCACCACATGAAACATTGTCTGCAATATCTGGAGTAGAATGCTTGATAGCTCTATTTGCGCATCGCCTGAGTGATTGGAGCAATTTATGAATAATAGTTAGAAGGGCCAGCACGAACTGTTATTAATATCTGTGCCTACGGGCTGTGCATAAGAGATGTGTTACTTCTATAGAACATTATTTTTAGTATATGCGAAACCTGAATATAGTTTTATTCAGAATAAGTAAGTGAATCGATTGTAATAATTTTTAAACCATGTTATATTTTGTCCCAAAAATATTTAAAAAAGTTACAAGTTGGACACCGATTGACATTAAGTACCTATCGCAATAATTTAGGTATCTACTGCCAAATTATTATTTTCAATGAGCTCAAGACGCGCGGGCGCACTGCGTGGTGACCACGTTTTTGTGCGAACAACCACGTAATTGAACAAGCTTATAACTTTGTAATTTTTTATGATACAATTTTAAAATTTTGTACATAGATTATTTACATAAAAATACTAGACACGTGTTTCAGGTTTCGCATATACCATATATATATATGTATAAACTAATGTTGTATAAACATAAATTAGGTATACAAGGTGTAAACAGACCCTTCAGGAAGCCGTCAACCAAGCATTCTGTACGTCAAATTAAGTAACTGTAAGCAAAATATTATTGCTAGGAAATGACTTTTTTTTGGGGTGTAAAATCACGGTTTATGGTTGGACTCAATGTAATTCAAAACATTGTACAGATGGATGCATTGAATTGTCACGGACGTATAGTAAAGTAATAATACTAAACCCGCCAACCCACGGTCATGGCGCTTGCAACAGCGTCAGCTCAAAATAATGAATAATCACGCAAGTGACGGTAAAAACTTGTTGTGCAGTTCACTAAAAACTTGTGGTAATCTTGGTCTTTGACCTCCAATATTTATTTATTTATTTAAACTTCATGTACAATAGTGATACATAGGCGGACTTAATGCCACAAGGCATTCTCTACCAGTCAACCTTTGGGTCCATCTCCGTAATTAGAACGTTCCTAGGTAGGTACAGTCAAGAATAAAAAATATGATCGTAATGACTGACGGGGAGCACTCGCTTTTGTGACCGCGCGACTGTACGTATGACCACAGATAATATAATACCTACTACGTATGACTGAGTGGATATTTTAAACTTTGCCACGCATTTGGATGTTGATGACGGTTTTCACCTTTATTTAGGGAATTTATTAGATACCTACAGAAGGTTTATGCGAGAGTGTGTACTTTTGTAGCATTTATATTAAACTAACATTACGCCTGTAGACCCCGAAGTGTAGGCAGAGGTGTAGGTACCTAATGGTTCACCCACAGTACACCCACATGTCACCGGCAATGTTTAAGTCCCGCGCTACAGGGGGTGAGCCTATTGCATCAATCACATACGGGTGCAGAGTCCACGGCTGCTACCGAGAAACTCCTAATGGAAAAACCCAATAACACTTCGCCAGACCCGGAAATCGAACCCAGGACCTCATGCTCAGCAGTCACGCTTGCGACCACTAGACTAGCGAGGCAGTCAAATATAAATAGTATTATATAAAAAACATGGAGTTTTTTTTTTACTATTAATAAATAGTAAAAAATATCTCCATATTTTTACAAGACGCAAAAACCCCGCGGTTTAGCGTCAGGTCGCTAGAGTTTATCAAATAATCGGAATATTCTTTTGACATTAAGATAAATATGACAATAAACAAAATCACTAGCGTTAAGTTGACATAACACATGACACTTTAACGTCATCACATTCATATTTATCACTGAACGAAAAGATCAAACAAAGACTACCGAATATCTCAACAAATACGTAATATAGTTTACTATTTTATCTTCACACTTTTTATCAGAGATTACGATTATCTTAAGCAAAGTGATTTCTTATTTTTGTAGTAAATTGATGCTGCAGTTATCTCTTTGAAACCAGATGTAACCACACTAAAGCTGGGTATCTTCTAGTAACGGTCAAGAAGCGATAATTTTAAGCAGTATTCTGTCATTTTCATTAAATAACGAAGATGTCGGAAAAATACCATTAAAAATACGCGTAACTCGTTGGTCTGGGGTCCTGGGGTCGATTCCCGGGTTGGGTAAACTGCTGTTTCACTTGAGAATTTCTCAATAACAGCAACAACGCTGTTTGGAATGGGTTACCCCCTTGCCTCGGAAAGCACGTTAAGCAATGGCTTATTAAAAAAATAATGAATCCATCATACCCATCTCTATTTTTCATCATGGTTGCGCTTTGAGGAATAAACATATAATATTTTTAATTTGAATTTGTAAGAGCAACTAATGGTTGCGCTTCGAGAAATAATTTAGTTGCGCTTAGTTGGTTGCGTTTAAAAATAGTTGCGCTTTGAAGAATACCCCTAAATAATATTCTAAACTTTCTACAAATACCTAAGTTTATTTACTACCTGTCATACCTAGACGGTTTTATAAATGAGATAACAAGGGTTCAGGTGGTTAACAAAAATGTTTGATCAGTTCGAAATTCAATTTATTTTTCAAGAAGGCTTTGAATTCTGACCGCAAACCAAATTGAACCTCTGAATAAATCATGAAGGTCTACATTGCTTTTACTTTTGTTTTTCGATAATGTGGAAACTGGATAGTAATAACAAATGGTATTTTCCTTGATCGGTGCTTACTGTCAAAACAAATTGGTTCCTAATCAGATTTAGTATAAAACATACAAACATACATACACTCACGTTTTTTTTCCGGGGAGTTGGCAGAATCTATAGAACGCCACCAGCTACGATCCTTTTTTTTTTTTTTTTTCCGGATTGGAAATCATCAAATGGCCCCCACACTCTGGGTGGAGCGGAGGGGAGTGTCAGACTTGTACTGGCTAAAACCCATCCATGTTCCTTCTTTGCCCTTTGTGTTCCAGGGCCACGGTATCTCTTTCGAACAGTCCCGCAGCCCTGGCAGGCATCGGCCCTTGCGGACCCCTATTTATTTGCTGACATCTCTTTGAGGCGCACGTGGAACACGAACGCGCCGTCGACACGGCCTGTCGTCATAAGACGGCCGGACGGCGAGCTGGCCCATAACTCGCCGTCCACAGGCCCGCGCCTACAGTGGCCGGGAGCCACCACGTGACCCCCAACGCCCAGGGCGTCTCCCGCGGCGACTGGGACGTGAGGTTCTTTCCCTCTCACGTCCCGCCACCTCCTTCACTAGCATGACTGCTTCGCAGAAGGAGGTGACGGCTTCCCATTCCCTCTCGCTCCGGACCATGGCTTGAACCAAGGCCGGACGCGAGAGATCGCCGCCGCCAGTCGCCGCTACAAGGACACGGCAGTGCTCCGCCCAAGCGGGGCAGACTTCCACCTTGTGCTCCGCCGTGTCCTCCGGTCGATCCTCGCAGTGGAAACACCCGGGCGTTTCCTCCCGCCCGATTCGGTGCAGGAACCTCCCGAAACAACCGTGTCCGGTGAGGACCTGCGTCAGGCGGTAGGTGAGGGCGCCGTGGCGCCTCTCTAGCCGCTCCTCAAAGAGGGGACTTATCGCCACTATGATGGCGTGCCCTACACGGGGTTGCGACAGTCGCTCTCTGCATGTCGCCATGAGATCACGCCGGAGGTACTTTGTCCGCTGAGCGGAGTTTCCTCCCGACGTAGTGCCTCCGCGCAAGTGAAACTACCCTGGGGTAGCATGTGAAATTAAAATTTTCATACGTTTTTTGAAATTTACCGGTCAGTGCAAGGTTGGATGTTGATTAAAATATGATTCACTACCAGCGATTACCATCCTCCTTAATATTCAAAATGTTCAATTAAAACTTATAAAACAAATACCCAAATATATCTTAACGATGTAAACTAAAAACCAAAACAACTTTAAAAAAAAAAAAAAAAAAAAAACAAAAAAAAAAAAAAAAAAACAAACTATCTAATTTGTACAAATATTACCAACGTCGTAACTCCGGAAAACAGATTAAAGCGGGTCTCAAACTTGTGTTTGTTTTGTGTTAATTTATACTCTGTGCATTTTATGACGATCGATAATAATATGAAACAGTACAACCTTTTATAATTCAAACTTAGTATAGGTGCTGAATTGTCAATATTAATTTGAACTTCAAAAGGATCATTTTCGAATAACTAAGTTCAAATAGGTAATATACGGGTGCTACACACTTGTAAAGATCGGTTCATTTGATTCATCAGTATTTCAAAGTGTACTCGAAACAAAGACTTCAGTTAACACAACATCATCACGCCTGTAATCCCCGAAGGGTTAGGCAGAGGTGTACCTAATAGTACACCCACATTTTGCCAGTTATGTTTAAGTCCCATGTAATAGGGGGCGATCCTATTGCCATCAACCGGGCACAAATCCGGACTCCGTGGTTGCTACTACGAAATTCCAGATGGAAAATTCTAATAACAATTTACCCGACCTAGGAATCGAACCTAGTACCTCATGCTCAGCAGTCGCGCTTGCTACTACTATACCAAAGAGACAGGCAACTATGTAAGTGCAATCATCTGACAAGTCAAAGATACATTGAAGAAATCGCCGTCGTCGGTGTTCCATATTTATCATCACAAAATGAACGCGTTTAGTTAATTTATTACATTATTCATTAATAAATATTAGTTTAACGAAGTTTCCTGCTTTCTCCTGCGATACGATACCCATGGGGTATTTAGGTTATGACGGATGATAACAAAGAGAAATCCGTATTACTTAACAACTAATAATAGTATTGCTGTCTGAATTTGAAATACAGCCTGGTATCAGCGGCTCAATAGGTTGTCACATAGACAAACAAATACATGAACAACCTCAGACATAACCCTTTTTTTTTTGGTTAGGGCATCTCGCAGTTCAGTCTCTGAGGCTGGTTTCTGCTTAACCGGACAAATCCTGTGGATGCTTGAGAGTAAGGCTTCCAGCCAGGGCTACAGCTTTAACCTAAGCGATCGGTCGCGCAAATACGTGATCGTCGCTTTGCTTGATTTTTGCTTTTGCCTTTACATAACATCACACCTATAGACCCAACACAGATTGGTAAAAAAATAATGAAGCCATCATACCCCTCTCTATTTTTCAACATGGTTGTACTTTGAGGAATAAACATTTAATATTTTTAATTTGAATTTGTGAGCGCAAGTAATGGTTGCGCTTCGAGGAATAATTTAGTTGCGCTTAGTTGGTTGCGCTTAGAAATAGTTGCGCTTTTATCGTTGACACTATATTGATAAAGTACCAGTTTGTGCAATTGTGCACCCTATATACAGGGTGAAAGGGACATCGGCGCACAAATTGTTACCACGACGTGTTCAGTGAAAAAATCTATTAGAAAAATCTATCTCAAAATGATGTATTGAACACGTGGTAACCGTTTGTACGTCGCTGTCCTTTCCACTCTGTACAATGCAGTCCTTTACAGGTATTTAAAAGCGAATATACTACTTTTTCGGGCACCACTGTAAAAGGAACATAAATTCAAAAATGCAAATTCATTTATTTCAGGTACTTAACCCTTAATGGAAACATTTTAAATTATTCAATTAAATACAAAATCACAAACAAATAAATACAAATCAACACCAATTAATTAATCATCATCTGCCTAGCCTTTTCCCAACTATGTTGGGGTCGGCTTCCAGTCTAACCGGATGCAGCTGAATACCAGTATTTTACATGGAGCGACTGCCTATCTGTCCTCCACAACCCAGTTAGTACTGGGTAATACGATACCCCTTGGTAAGACTGGTTGTCTGACTTTTTGGGCCACTGACTACCTAACGGCTGTCAAAGATCTACAAATGACACCCGGGACCAACGGCTTAACGTGCTTTCCGAGGCACGGAGGTAACTCGGTATGTAATGGGTGGTCACCCATCCACAGACCAACCTAGGCAAGCACGGCTTAACCTAAAGATCGATCCGAGCGGCTGTTATTATTTAGCCACGAGCTCCTCTCACACCAATTAATTAATAACAACAATAAATCACATTCAATCATAATCATAATCAATTAAAGTAGAAACAGCAACAAAACTTCAATATTTCGTGCAAATTGAGAAAGTAACGAAAATATTAAAACTCAATGCAAATGCTGAAGTTTTCTTCTCATGTTAATTTCGTATTTTTCTTCCCCAGTTTAACTTTACTCATCATCATCATCATCATTTCAGCCGAAAGACGTCCACTGCTGGACATAGGCCTCCCCCAAGTGTCGCCACATTGACCGGTCCCGTGCGACTCGCATCCAGCGGACTACCTCTTTTTACTCGACTCTTTTCCATAGCATCAGTTTGTTTACAGTATATTTCAGTTAGTGTTAGTTTATCACACGTTTTATCTCATTCAAGTATCTATGAGTATCATTCTAATGCTGATTAGATAAACGTTTCACAGTTGTTTTAAAACAGTGAAATGGTCTGAGAAGCCACGAACTTGAGCTGGTTTACTTATCTTCTTCATAGATCTTCTCCATCATCATCAACATCATTATTTCAGTCAAATGACGTTCACTGCTCATCTGGACATAGTTCTGCCCCAAAAATCGCATCAACGTATCGTGTCCGGGCCTATGTATCAAGTTATATTCTTAAAATCATACACAGGCGCTGAGACGCAGTTAATATTATTTATTGTCACATTGTGGCCGTTTTACGATTCTGTTAAAGCCGCCATTTTAGCTGGGCTGCCAGCTCAACTGTCAACTTAGGTGGTCAGTGATTCTTGTTCGTACACTTAACGGTTGTTATAACCAAGTTTTTACCCGCGGCTTTGCCAGGTTGATTTGGTCCTACGTGAACTTACTATCGGAATAAAAAGTATTTAAGTCCTCATTTTTAATAAAAGTATAAAAGTCACCTCGTTGGTCTAGTGGTCGCAAGCGCGACTGCTGAGAGGTCCTGGGTTGGATTCCCATGTCGGGCAAAGTTAGTGGGTTTTTCCATTTCTCAGTTTATTTCAGTAGCAGTCTGAATTTGTGCCCGGTTGATGGCAATAGGCTCGCCCCCTATTATATGGGACTTAAACGTAACTTGCAAAATGTGGGTGTACTATTAGGTACTATATCTCTGCCTTACCCTTCGGGGATAATAGGAGTGATGTTATTTTATATAATTAAAAAGTATGGAAACACAATCATCCCCTTGTAACTCCTACGTGTATATTTGAACTTAAACCTTCTTTAAAGTCTCTGTTTGGCAAAGTGGCTGCAAGTATCTATAAGACCTCTAGATGTCAAGTATACTTCACAAGGGTGTGTGCAAACGTCCCCGAGTCACCCTTGAATAAGTCACAGTGCTTGCACAGTGGAACAATGCAATGCATAAGCTTCCTTAGTTCCTCTCCACAAAGCCATAAAAGCATCCGCAGTTAGAAGTTGCTGTTGTTGAAACGAAATTATAGTAATAAGGTGGCCCTTGCTTCTTAAAGGTGCAATCTGTTGAAGTGTATGCCAAAACATCTAGATGTTGATTAGAATGCTTTCTCTACAGTTCTTCATTATCGTGTAGTTAGTGCCTAGCCTGGTGTCAGGGTATTTTTGCCACCCATGAAATATCTCTCAGGCATGCTGGTTTCCTCACGATGTTTTCTTTCACCAAAGCGAGTGATAAAATTATACAATACGCACATCAATCCGAAAAATCAGAGGTATTACTTGGCAGTTTGACGATCACATCATTAGGCTATCACTGCTTTTTTAGCGCTGCTTTATCTACACTTAAACTTCCGAAATAAATTAAAATCCGTTTTATAAGAAAATTGCCACAACACAGACAGATACAAAAGTGACATATAAGTATAGTATGATCTTCTATAGAATAGAAGTGTTGGATTTGCATTTTAGATTTTGCACTTGCATATTTTTCTTACTCCTGATAGATAGGTTTTAGCATAATACAAATATAATTATAGTTTTAAGATATTGTTATGCCTGATGGACATAAATATAATTTTGTTTTTATTTTTCAGATATTTTATTTTGGCACCATTAAAAGAATAGAATAGAATAGAATAATATTTAAAAAAAAAAGAAATATTTAGATAAAAGTCCTGAATTAACCCAACACGTGTGCCTGATAAAGATCCCTATACGGGTATAAACGGACTTCACGAAGCCGTCAACCAAGCATTCTGTACAACAAACTAAGTAACTCTACGCAAAAATTATTACTGGGAAACGACTTTTTTTTTGGGGTGAAAAACCACGTTTTACCTTAGGACTCAATGTCACGCGCTCAAAACATTGTGCTGATGGATACATTGAATAGTACGGGGGTCGTGTAGGTATTTAAAGTAAAGTTATAACATTAAAAACTTGTTTTTAAGAAAAGATGTAACTTTGACCCCCATTATCTCCGTATCAAGAAGGTTCGCAGGTATGGTTCAGAACTAAAAATGATCGAAATGACGAGGAGAACAAGTGTCTTTCGAATTCGTTAAGAGTACTTTTCTTACTCCATCTAGATGTGTCTATACATAATGAGTGCATTATGTATAGACACAACTAGATAAAACGTACTCACGCGATTGGAATGGTCAGACAAAGGTTATCAGACTTGCACTCAAATGACAATTTCACGGGTGATTTAGTTAGCTGATAGTGTCACGTTTATGAGTTATGGTTTTATATAAGAGTCAAGGTTCAAGAGTACCATATTAATTGGATTGAATTGAAAACTTCTTCCACGCAGTGTCCATGGTTTCTACTGTTATTTACAACACTTTTCCATCTCTAAAAATTCGACACTGACTTTTTTTTCTGATGGGAAGTCATCAAATGACCCCCTCCCCCCCGCTCTGAGCGGAGTGGAAGGGAATGTCAGACCTCTACTGACTAAAACCCATCCATGTTCTTTCCTTGCCTTTTGTGTTCCAGCCACGGTATCTCTTTCGAACAGTCCCGCAGCCCTGGACACTGACTATTCTTTTGTTCGGCCCAGATTCAAGTCGCGGTAAAAAAAGTCGCGTTGAAAAACCGACCATGCGTTAGTGGGATTAAAGCACAAATAACGATTCATCAAAGTGAAAACGTTACACAAATCTTGAAAAGTATTTTTCCCGTTCGTCAAAAAATGACATTATGAATGCTAAAATTAAACTCGACCCAATTAGCTGACCTTACCCAACGGCACCTTTCATACATGGTAGCTTCATAGACACCTACGTAAAATTACACGGATTGTTTCCATAGTAATCTGAGTGTCCATTATGATGGTTTACTCTGCCCCCAGGTGGGTATTGATAACCTATATAAAAGGAATTGATTGCCGCCACAGAGTTATTGTAAGGATAGAGTACACCACATGCGTAGATCATACCTAAATTATGGCTATAAGGACAATTGAATATTGGGTCCTTGGGCAACGATCATTGATAAATTATGTAAATAAGTTAAAAACAAAAGATTTTTATATGCGACCAGAGGGACACGTGGCAATCGATTTCAAAGCATTTTGCATTTGTACAAGCACTTTCAACTTAATTGACATAGAATTTTCTTTGACTTGCATCAATCCACAAGGAACACTTTTGACCTTTCCTCTGTCGTGATCGCTGATAGAGTGTCTGACTGCCTCGGGTATAACAGGAATATTTCAAGAAACGGACCCGAAAAAAGCGCATTGCTTCCACATTTATTGTATGAACCGCCAGTCTATGGAATTCCACAAACTGGCAAGACAGAGGGCAGATGAAGCATATAACTGTTCCCTAATTATAATCTGCCTCTCTTGCAAGAGGGCTCCACCCCAGGCCGCATCATCGCTTGTGTATGTGTAGTGTAAAAAAATTAAGTCTGTTTCATTGGATAGTCTCCAATATCACGTCATATACCTGGTTTGCGATTAGCTATTGTGATTGACCAAAAGTTATCACTCCATTCTTGCGACGTCAACGTTCATTATCTACACAAATCTTTCACGAATCTTTGTCATCTGCACTTGTGTTATCAAAAGCAGCATTACTCACGTTTCTAAATCTGTGTAGTCACGTCATTTTTTCTTGTTCATGTACAGTAGACGCTCAAAAGTGCACTACCATGCTAAAGATTATATTGCTATGAACTGTGCGAGCGCGATACAGCAGTGTGTGTGCGTGTGCGTGTATGAGTGATGTCTCAACATTCCACACATATCACACACTAATGAACTGTCGTCACACTACGCGAAATAGCATTATATTTCTGTTGCATTTAGAATACACTTCATAGTGATGACCTGTTCTTACCATTGCATTGTTAAAATTCGCGTAGTATTAACATGTGTTGGTAGCTGTTTGGGCTGAGCATGGGTTCACGATCAATGAAGTCCAAGTTCGAATCCATGTTATTACAATGTGTGGCTGTTTGTTTTGTTTCTTTGAAACCTTAATAATATTTGTATTTTTAGCAGAAAGTCGTTAGGTATTTATGTTTATTTATAATGTAGTCATGCTTATTATTTATTTTTTATAAGGAGTTAAATATTAGATAGTTATTGTATTATTATTTAACCTCATTAATTGATTTTTATTTTATCTTTTCGGTGTTGGAAGGTGGAAATAAAAAAATCATGCTGAATGATAACAAAAATGTTTATTGGTTTTATTTATTTATAAAATTAACAAACTTTTACGAGAATTGTGACGTCACATTCCTACCTAGGCAAAAAAAAGTTCTCTTATCACCGTTCATAAGATTTTTTGTTGTATACCCACTTAGTCAATTCATAATAAGAATAACATAACACGGAAAGGATATTCTAATAACACAAAAATAATTGTTGATACCCGCTTATTATAGGTATTCAGCAGAGTTCATTGAATACTAATATATGAGTTAGACTTTATGAACGTGTTTTTTTTATGTAACGTCACATTGAATGTATTGAGGTTATAGCTTAAGTGTTCATTTTCTTGACGAAAAGAATATTGAAACTAAACCCCAATTTAAGATCATTAAATTTAAAATTTATTTCTTAATTTTTTATTTTTTTTATTTACGGTTAGGTTAATATTACTAAATATTTAGTTACCCGGTCTACTTATTAAATTAAGTATTATTATTTTTTCGCCATAAATTAAGTCTTCCTTTTGTCAAGACTTGAAAGTCTTCTCCTCAGAAAATACAGTCACCTCCCAGTTAAAATCTAAATAATCTGGAGCAAAACGTAGTCTTTCCTCCCTGTGGTTTTGTGTCAAAAATGGTTTTTAGCTGGCTTCCGATGATGTAAACCTTCAGCATGGACTGCATGGCGAACAGTCTGTAATGTAGTATCCAATTGCTCTGCAAACATTATAGTTGGAATGAAACCATTTGTTTCATATTCTTCCACCATAAAACGTCGCTGAGTCGGGTTAATAAGCGGCGGCCTTTCACTTCTTAGATGACTCTTCAGACTACCTTCTTCCTCAAACCTCTTTACCCAACGGCTAACAGAATTTCTAAAAAAAAAAAACAAAATATGATTACACACTTGCAACTAGCAATTTATTTAATAATAAGAAAATCACACACCACAACTATCATCATAATAATTATAATTTTTAAAAATAACTTACACATTTTAAGCCAGTTTCAGTTGAAATTTGAGAAATATTAAGCCCATTTTTACGCAAAGTGACAATATTTGCCCTGTCATCAATACTAATATTAGCTTGCATCTTGAATAAAGACAATCAAACAATACGCTAATGGTAATAATAACACAAACGCTCGAAACAAAGTTCACCAACTAACAACGTCATAACTAACTACTTTGTTCAATCCAGAAGTTTATTTTGTTTCACATTCACCCTCATCTTTTTTGTTAATAATAAGTTCCAACTAATATTTTGAAAAACATATCTCATCGGGTTTAACGTATCATTTATAATTAAAACACAAAAAGTGTAACTGTGTCACTTGGATTCGAACGCAGGCTCCACCGTGTGAGACATTTAATCTATAGCGTTAACCGCTAAGCCAGATAGACACATAATTGTTAGTTTGAAATTAAATATCACTAACTTAATACTCCGTCGCGACATGACAGGCTTGTCACTAAGGCAAATATCATTATATCGCACTCTTTCTGACTAGATAATTATGAAAGAGTGCGATATACGAGACCGTGTATGTGTGCAAAATGTTTGTTATGGAAAAAGGTCGTAAGTGCGACTTGTTTTGATGCGATCGTTTTGTGAAACTGCTATTGCACTTATGGTCTCTACTGTACCTACAAATCGACGTTGGAAAGAAAAAGTTGCACATTTTTGTATTTGAAACCTTCGGCTCGGCGCTTAAGGTTCTAAATCAACCAGCACGCTCAATATCCCTTACGACATTTTCAATTTCCACCGTCGAAATCTTAGTTTCATTGCTACATATGCTTGGATTTTCTATTGTCTGTTTTTCCAGAGGTAGACTAGGTAATCTAATATTGTTTGTATTACGTTTTCCATAGTCTACGTATTATCACAATGAATTTTGACGTGAGATTGTGATAGCTGGTGAATAAATAATGTAGTATTCATGGTAAACAAAAGTTTCGCAACATTGTTTCTAAAACATGTTTTTGTTTTTTAAAACATGTTGCACACACTGTATGCAATACTGTCAGCTTCAGTGTGCGACAAAGTGTAATTTATTCCCTCCTTTCATATTTCATACAAATGTTTGTTCTACAAGTCTCCAACAACTGTTTGCATAACACAAGAAAAACAATAGAGGGTTCATGAAAACTTGCTATTCAAAAAAAAAAAAAATCGCAGACTCATTATTAAGATGTCGCAACAAAACAGCCAGTCTTTTACACAAACACAAAACTGTACAAAATAATAGGTTCCAATGGAAACCAAAAAAAGAACTAAAGTAAATACAAAGAAAGAATGAAGGTAAACACGACAACATTTACTGAAAACAAATAACATACCACTCGCTAACAGACAGCTTTACGGGAATTATTTTACTTTTGTGAAAGCTCCCATTGACAACGGACATGAAAAAGCTGTGTAAAGCTTTATTTCAGCTGTACAATGACCTCATTTATCATATTATTGTCTGAAATTATTTGTATAATAATCTGTCTCTGGAGCCCTAACCACCGGTAACTTGGACCCTGCTCCCGACTGGACCACTATTAACCACTATTTATTATATTTTTATATGGTTTTTTTTTTAAATTATTTAAAAATGTAAATAATGTGTTAGAAAAACGAATAAAGGAAATAATCATTATGATAATTATTAGTCGTACAGGCAGTCAGTGGCCCGAAAGTCTGACAACCAGTCTTACCAAGGTGTATCGTATTACCAAGCACTAACTGGGTTGTGGAGGTCAGGCAGTCGCTCTATTTAAAATTCTGGTATTCAGCCTCATCCGGTTAAAATGAAAACCGACCCCAAAATAGTTGGGAAAAGGCTAGGCTGATGATGATCTGAAATTATTTATATAGGAATTACTTACATTTTTAATCGGGTAATATCGTTGTAACATATTGTATAGTAATTCAAAATATTGACTGCCTCTTTGGTAAAGTGGTTGCAAGCGCTGCTGACTGCTGAGCATGAGGTTCTGGATTCGATTCCCCGGTCGGGCAAATTATTGTTGGAATTTTCCATCAGGAATTTCAAAGTAGTAGCCACGAAGTCTGGATTTGTGCCCAGTTGATAGCAATAGGATCGCCCTCTATGATATGGGACTTAAATATAACTGGCAAAATGTGGGTGCACTATTAGGTACACCTCTTCCCCCCGTCAACCCTCCCCCTCTTCTGCTTAACCCTTCGGAGATTACAGGTGTGATGTTATGTTGTGTTCAAAATATTGTAAAACATTTTAAAAGAGTAGTGATGAAATTTGCTTGTCCATGGATCTCCAAACGAAACTATCTTTGAATGATCAACTAGAATTATTCCCTTTTAAAGCTTGACGTTCAAAAGCGCCTTATAATAAATAGTTTAATAAATAACTTTGACTTTTTATTTTGCCTATATTATCCCACTGTAGGGCAAAGGCCTCCCCCATAGCTTTCCACTCTTCTCTACGTGCGGCTTTCTCAGGCCAATCTCTCACAAACGCCTCTAAGTCGTCACGCCATCGATTTCTAGACCTACCTCGGCGACGACGGCAACTTTGACTTGATAATCTTTAAATGTTATCAAGTCCCAGGGGATAGGTTGCTACTGTTAAATGTTGACAACGGGTTATGCGCACTTCGTCCTATTCGCACTTCGTCCTGCGTTCAAAAATCATCCCATTCGCAGTTGGTCCTGTTCGCAGTCGGTCCCATTCGCAGTTCAACGTCTCTTATTACATCCAAACTCATAATTGCAATTAACAACACTACCAACAGCCGTTGACTGTGTAATTAGTTGTAGTTACGTGAAAAATTATGATAATAACATATTTTTATTTTCTATGTCACCATAAGATGTCGTCGATATTTAACACCTGTTCAGTTTCGCTAGTTAATTTTACTTTACCTTATACTTCATATTATGAGCATTTATGAGCTCATGCTGTGTTAAAATATTAGCCATGTTCCCATGGTGCGCTAGACGTAAATTACTCTTATAAGAAATCTATTACAATATCCCTTCTTACTAGTTTATTATTTGGGTTTATAGTGCTAGATGGTTCTTTTGGTGCGGTGATACTCAGAACTAATGCCACCATCTTATTTTTAGGGTTCAAAAACGGAACCCTTATAGGATTACTTTGTTGTCCGTCTGTCCGTGTCTGTCAGTCCCTCTGTCAAAACCCTTTTTCTCATGAACGCGTGGAGGTATTAAGCTGAAATTAATATCAAATACTCAAGTCTGCTATCCCTTGCAGCAGTGAAAAAGTCAAACTTGTGAGTCAACGCGATTAAAAGATATGACCGTTTATGTCGCATATTTTGCAATTTCACAAGGGAATCAAAATCTACAGGGTACTTCTCGTTGACCTGGAATCATGAAATTTAGCAAGAAGCAATGTCTTACAGTTACAGCACGTGTAAAGGAAAAAATCTGAAAACCGTAAATATGTAGTTCGATAGTAAAATATCTACAAGTTTATACGAAACCTTCGATGCGCGAGCCCAACTCGCACTCGGCCGGTTTTTTTCAACACAATTTCCACAGACAATTTCATTCATGTTTACCAACAGCCCTCGTGGCAATGTTTACAAGTGTCAAAACAACCACGCTGCAATTTACGTCACAGCCAAAAGAAGCAAAAATTATCAAAGAGTTTCTATTTAAATATCACAGGAAGACATGTTTTATTTATAAGTATCGTGCGGGCGAGGCCGCAGGGCGAAATAAACTAATAGAAGAATATACTTTAGAGCTTTTATGGTGGAGTATATCCGGTATAACATGTCAGTTATACGGACAAGGGTCAACAGGAAACCCTGAGGTTACATTATGAATGTTACCTGTGGACCTTGCGCACTACGCGTCCTCGACCACGACTGCCTGAGAAGCGATTTTTCGCCGGAACCAGGAAGAAAGTTTAGTCGCACGACCGGGCGTAGCTTAGCTATTCACAAACGCTTCGATTCGGAAAGTCGTATGTCCATCTCGCTCGCTTTCGTAAAGCCAAAAAAAGATAGACATAGGTACGACTTGTCGAATCGAAATCAAATCGAAGCGTTGTTCGTATTCAAGATGGCGGCTGGTCATGCGATAAGTTGTGGCCGCGTAGTCGCGAGTTTCCTAAGTAATGACATTGACATTGACGTTACCGGTTACATTTTGAGGGAGATGTTAAGATCAGTAGAGCAGCGGCCCTATGGTATCGGTACCGTCTTACAAGTCGTGAGCTCATAAAAAAATATTAAATCCTTAATATTGTTGTCTTTTCAGATAACAAAATGGAAAGATGTATGTTAATCTCTTCCGAACGTAAAATATTCGGTATTAACCGTAAAACTATTGCTGGCTGTACCTATTAGCAGATAGTAGGACCCATCTCTTGTTTTTTTAAGTGATTATGGTATATAATTCATCATTATCTTCCTGTCCTTGTCCCATGTTACTTGGGGTCGGCGCAACAATTTTTTTCTTCCATTCTTCCCTGTCAACCGTCACGCAATCATTTACTCCTTTTAGCATAGCACTCACACAATCCATACAACGTTTCCTTCGTCTTCCTCTCCCTCTCCATCCATCAACATTTCTATTCATCACTCTTTTAGGGTGTTCCCACACCCATCGATCGATGGTAGAATGGATAAGTCGACGTCGATCGACAGTTTCTACTACACCAATTGATCGATCGTCGTCATTTCTACCATCGATCGATTGGTGATCGGCGATCGATCGATTGGTGTGGTAACACCCTTAGTCACATGCGATTCGTCCCTTCTCATCACTTGCCCATTCCAGACCGGTAATAATTAAGGTATATAATTACAAGTTTAATATTAATATAGTCAAAAGTTTCAAAGAGTTCTTAATAATATCCTACAAAACTTTCTTGGTACAAGTCCATTAAACATTTAATTATGTAGGCCCATATTTATTATTTAATGAAAACTAAGTAAATAGTATATAACCCGGTACATAAGTACCTATTATCATGAAAAGTTCGGAGTCTCAAGATTTTTTTTTTCGAATTTGACTCGTTAGCTGCCGTGTTATAAAACTTATAGGAAAAGTTCTTGATATTAGATTTTTTTTATTCAAAACAGAATCCAAGATTCAAGAGGCAAGTGTACTTCGAGGAATAGTTGGCATAGTTAATAGGTAGACCCAGATATACCCTATCAGCATTGTGGAGATATGAAGCATAGTTATAAGCACTCGGTGAAGCAAGGGCTCTTTCATAAAGTATTACTTTCAAGAGGTCCTTATAAGTCTTCTTCTTAGCATGTCGATGGCAATGTAATTTGTGACGGCCCAGAACTGAGCCACGAGTTTGATGCCTTTTTTTTTTTTTTTTTTTCCGGATGGGAAATCATCAAATGACCCCCCCCACTCTGGGCGGAGCGGAAGGGAGTGTCAGACTTGTACTGACTAAAACCCATCCATGTTCCTTCTTTGCCCTTTGTGTTCCAGGGCCACGGTATCTCTTTCGAACAGTCCCGCAGCCCTGGCAGGCATCGGCCCTTGCGGACCCCTACTTATTTGCTGACATCTCTTTGAGGCGCACGTGGAACACGAACGCGCCGTCGACACAGCCTGTCGTCATAAGACGGCTGGACGGCGAGCTGGCCCATAACTCGCCGTCCACAGGCCCGCGCCTACGGTGGCCGGGAGCCACCACGTGACCCCCGATGCCCAGGGCGTCTCCCGCGGCGACTGGGACGTGAGGTTCTTTCCCTCTCACGTCCCGCCACCTCCTTCACTAGCATGACTGCTTCGCAGAAGCAGGTGACAGCTTCCCATTCCCTCTCGCTCCGGACCATGGCTTGAGTTTGATGCCTTCAGTAGCGTCCATCAGTTCCTGTAATGAACAAACAATAGGACACGCAGGACACGATATTAAGTGCCCCATTGTTTGTGGAACAAGAACACATTTACACTCAAGTTCTTAGCCGCGGTCTACCTGGGTCTGGGGTTTATTTAAAGACCAGGTTCATAAAAGTGCCAAGACAGCATTGCTGTCTCAGTTTATGCTCATCCTTGTCGACTATAGCAGTCTACATGGCTAGACGTGGACCTATCCAATTGCAAGCTCTTTAACTCGCAATTGACAGCAGCTAGCTATCAGTGGCCGAGGATACTCTCATCACCATCAGCCACTCTGCGAACATGGTCGTACCACCTAGTCTGGACGCGTCTTCTCTACCTTAGGCTATCATTATTTTCCTACCCTTGTTCTATGGTACTTGGGGTTTGTGCAAAACGTTTTCTTCTTCCATTTACTCCTGCAAACAATCACAAATATCATAAATCGTTTCTCACACAATCCATCGTATTTTTTTCGGCTTTTGTACGTCATTCATTTATTTATTCACAAGGCTAGAGTATGCCTTGTGAATAAATAAATGAATCCAGTCAACCTTTGGCTTAAATAGGGCAAAAAAACAATACATAAAAAACTACCTACTTGTTTTAGAAAATTAATATACTTGTATGTATGTATTGGTATATGTATGTAGATACACACATATACCAATAAATAAAACCACGTCATTCATGTGTGCTCGTAAAAGCCACAGAAATTATGAGATTTTTGACTTGAACCCTGGCGCCATGTAATGACGTGAACACCAGGTGGACCGTATCAATCATTTACGTCACGAATCTAAACAACTGGTATACAATCTATCAACAAATACTTAAATGCATTACGAGAGATTTATGTCCTATGTAAACTCGTAAGATTTATATATAACCACCATTTAAGTTTGTCGTAAAAATTCTTAGTGTGTTCGTACCTCTTAAACATTTTAATAGGTAAACACATCAGAGTTTGTCAGTAATTAAAAGAAAGGAAAACATTTTTGCACCTGGTTTTAACAGCACGAAATATGTAACACTAGCGACCCGCCCCGGCTTCGCACGGGTGCAATATATGCCACTATGTATTACTGAAAACCGCATCAAAATCCGTTGCATAGTTTTAAAGATCTAAGCGTACATAAGGACAGACAGACAGCGGGAAGCGACTTTGTTTTATACTATGTAGTGATAAAACATGTAAGCACCATTAATGCACTTTCGGAAGCAAGCCAATTTATGTGCGGAACATCCAGCTTGAAATTCCTGGTATGACGACACAGAGTATCCTTTGGTCGCAACGGCTTTATTATTTTTCGTTTTATTTAAAAAAAAACCGGCCGTGTGCGAGTCAGACTCGCGCATGAAGGATTTCTTACCATCGTAGTAGGGGAGGCCCCTTTGATTTTTATTATTTGTTGTTATAGCGGCAACAGAAATACACATTCTGTGAAAATTTCAACTCTCAACCTATTACGAATCATGAGGTACAGCCCGCTGGCAGACAGACGGACGGACGGACGGACAGAACCCTAAAAACGTTACCTCACATTAGGAAAAAAAATCACATACAAAAACAGGCAGACCCGGAACAAAGTAGGCCATACAAATATTTGTTCCGTGCGGGAATCCAACCCACGACACGCAGCGCATCAGTCAATCGCCCAGCCATTCCGCCAACCGTGCCGTCAAATTTAATCTGACCTTTGGATAACATGAGATTCTACACCGGTCATCGCATTATTAATCTCATTAAACTGTGGAGGTATATTCCCTAATTTGATGTTAAAAGCTCACCCTTACAGACTTATTAATAAAAGCGACCTTTGAACGATATCGTACTATTTTAATAACCGATTAAATAAAGACCACGCAACGAAATATCAAGTTTACCTTTCTTTCCCCTTTAGCATTTATACACCAAGTTTTCCCGAAAGGTTATGTAAACAAATAACTGGGCACTAGGGTACCCAGTACCTAGAGTACACCCACAATTTGCTAGTTAAAAGTCCAGTCAATGTTGCCATTCTTAATAAAGAGCATTTTGCCATTGACCGGGAAATTTTTTTTATTCTGGCTGGACTGCAACTGAAACCTCCCTAACCGAAAAGTTCACACTCACACTTTGGCCGAACCGGAAATAGAACCCAGGGCACTCAAGCTTTGCAATCAAGCTTTTCACCATAAAACCAATGACCTCATCATCTGCATAGCCTTTTCCCAACTATGTTGGTGTCGGCTACCAGTCTTACCGGATGCAGCTGAATACCAGTATTTTACATGAAACGACTGCCTGAATGACCTCCACAATCCAGTTATTACGGGGTAATACGATACCACTTGGTTGTCAGATTTTTTGGGCCACTGAGTACCTAACGACAGTCAAAGATTTGCAAATGACTCCCGGGACCAACAGTTTAACGTGCCGTAAAACCAATGCCCTAATAAATAATAATAAAATTAATTATGATGATGGCAAAGAGTTTCGACGAACATCTCTCCAGGCTCTCGTTAGGCGGTTGGATCAAAGTCCTGATTCAGAAGACAGCACTCCTTGATACGACCCGCGTTGTGAGGACGTTTCTCTCTCTGGAGCCCTAACCACTGGTAGCTTGGACCCTGCTCCAGACACCGGCGGACAATTCTTTTTTTAAAGAAATTTTTAAAATTGTAAAAGATGTGTTAAAAAAATGATAAACGAAATTAATTAAATGATATCCTACCCTCATAACACTTTTGATTAAATCGAGCCGGGTATCAAATTAGAATTTCGGAATAACGAAAAAATATCGCTCAGCGTTTTTTCCCTGGTAACCGTTAACCAATAAGGGTCAAGGGATAATTGCAACTGGGGCCTATTAACGATATTGTTCCGAGTTATTTTTGCCAATCGAATTTCGAACTTACCGTAGTTTTTGCTAGCATAAGTTTGATTCTTACAAGCCTGTGTGTGTAAGCCTAATTCGTTACCAACCAAAATTTGCGAAAATTGCCGTATGTCTAACAGCCTATTTTTAAGGAATAATGTTAATCGAAACAACAAAAATAATTATGTTATACGAAATGACAGATTCTTGTGTTTATTTTATTTTTATTTTCTCAGCTGTTTCCCTGAGAAATTGAAAACCTTTAAAATATAGCTATCTTAAGATTTGAATTAAAATCCATACCTAAAAGTGTCTTCTTTTCGAATCTTTTAAACATCTTCTGGGCACGCTCTTTCCATCATAGACCTCATCCATCGCTTTCCATCAGGCGTGATCGAGGCCAAGAGCAGGACCAATTCGCAATAAAAAATTAAAAAAAAAGTTTAACCTTTTAAAAGTCTCAACACTTTCAATTGAAGCAACATAATTATGACGTAATGTTGGCGCAGTAGCTGAGCGACTGGCTGCTGCGCTGTGTGTCGCGGGTTCGATCCCCACACGGAATCACCACCAACCACAGAATGTATATTTGTATGGCCTACAGGTAGTGGTAGTTTGTTCTGGGTCTGGCTGTTATTGTGTGTGAGTGAGAATTTCTAGTGTGGGGCAACGTTTTCTTAAAAGAAAAATAAATCTTATCTAACTTCTTACTAATATTATAAGTGCGAAAGTTTGTAAGGATGGACGGATGTTTGTTACTCTTTCACGCAAAATCTATCGAACGGATTTGGATGGAATTTAGCACACAGATAGTATATAACCTGTATTAACACGTAGGATGTTTTTTATTCCGGTAGTATGATCCCGTGGGACAATAAACGAGCTCCACGCGGGCGAAGCCGCGGGCATAAATCAGTAAAATATGTATAAATATTCTCCTAAAATTTTTCTTTCATTCTCCTGATTACACAAACTTTCCACGATTACTTTAGATGGGATTGATATTATTTATTCAGCACTCACTAGATTCGTTACTTAGCCATTACTTCACCCGCACCATTCCCATTAAGCTTCAAATGTGTTTCCAACAGTTTTCCTCTTATCTTTAGTAAAAGGGACTTAAGTACCCCTATTGGTTATCGAATTAAGATCCTTTTGAATTGATTGAAATTGAAACTAATCTAAGCCAATGATCGGTTTGTATACTTTTTATTTACAGAAAATTGAGGGTTAAGACAGATCAAGTAGGTATAATTAACATTTAGAAATATTTAGTTCGTTTTCGTTTCGTTAGTCTAGTGGTCACAAGCGCGACTGCTGAGCATGAGGTCCTGGGCTCGATTCCAAAGTGCTATTGGGTCTTTCCATCAGGAATTTCTTAGGGGCAGCCACGGAGTCTGGATTCGTACCCGGTTGATGGCAACAGGCTCGCGCTCTATTACATGGGACTTAAACATAACTATATAATATTAGGGACACCTCTGCCTAACCCAGCGGGGATTACAGGCGTGATGTTATGTTTTGTTAAAAATATTTCTATTATGTATGTAGAAGTATTGCTTGTCCCTGGACTCAGAGGTTACGGGTACAGGTTTGATTACGAACCGTTTTTCTAAGAAGGAAGCTTACTATACAATCATTGACCAATCGTCCGAAGGTTTTTCAAGAATTTATTTCAGAAAGGCTGTCAACCGGTTCAACTACATTCATTGTGATATTTAGTTGTTGTGCATTTTGTTGAAAATTTTAAACTTATCAAGCACTGGCTAAAACATATTTGGGTGATGTTCTCCTAAATTCCGTTCCTACCTAAACTAAAAACTGATTTTTCGTTATTATTAAAATATGCAAGAATAATTACTGTTAATTCCGCTTTTTTTCGTTTTGTTTAATCGGAATTAAAAACCAAATATATTTTGAATAACAATAAAATTGTTTCCATGGATTTTCGTAAAGTAACGTCTGATTCCATATATACTTAAACTGGATTTCTGTTGCTGTTAATATACTGACGATTAGCCTGCGTCATCCCACTGCAGGGCAAAGACCTCTCCCCACGACTTCCAGTTGTGTCGATCCAGGACTAATGTGGACCACTGGTCGTTGGTTTTATCCAGCTTGTCCCGCCATCATCTACGATGCTACATACAATATTAATTTTCCAGGTAATTATGTTAATCCAATTACCGCTGTAGCGGAATATCACCCTCTCAGTAACATTTTAGTATGTAGGGTACATCGACAATATTGTGCCAAAACTAAGTTGTCGATGTACCCACTATGCATTGATTTTTGATGACCAAACTTTGTATAAAAGGGACCGCCTTTTTCTAAATACATTCATTCCAATAAGCTTCAGCACTTGCAACTAAAATATACTACGTCGTCATCATCTGGAGTATTATTCCACACCACCTAAGCGCTACATTGGTGACCCCGACGTGATTATTAAGAAGATACCTCCAGATCAAGATTTCATCATGGCACAAGACGGTGAACAAGAACTCGGCGACATGAAGCCTTCACAGCTACTACGCCGCATGAAAAACCTCGCCGCCGACAATATCTCTGACTCAGCACTGCGGATTATGTGGACCAACCATCTACCACAATCTGTTCGAGCAGTCCTCGCCGTCAGTGAAAACATCGCGAAACACTCCGATATCCACGAGCTGGCAACGATGGCAGATAAAATCCTCGAGCAGACACAACCACTCGGCGCAGTCGCTGCAGTTTCCTCCGTTCCCACTACCCCACGTGCATCTACGTCAATTGAAGAGGAAATTGACGCGCTCACCAAAGAAATCGCAGAGCTGAAAGCATACCGATCGCATCAAAATCGACGTAGATCGTTCGACAGACGACGCTCAAGATCGCGTTCATCGAGCAGAGCCAATCACAATCGCGCCCGAAACGACCAATCAGCGACCTGCTTTTATCATCGCAAGTTCGGCAAAGAGGCGCGAAAGTGTACGCGTCCGTGTAACTACGAAGACAGCAGCGCCCCCTCGGGAAACTAACGCCTGCGTTGGCTGAGGCGGGAACCAGCGCAAACCACACTTCTTACCGCCTATTTATAACAGACAAAAACTCACGTCTGTCATTTCTAATTGATACTGGCGCCAACGTCTCCGTAATACCAAGAAGAAAAGGCGGGAAAGCTACGCCAACAGACTTTTGCTTGTATGCAGCGAACAACACGGTAATCCCAACGTACGGAGAGAAAACACTACAACTGGATCTCAACCTACGAAGACCATACACCTGGAAGTTCATCATCGCTGCAGTCAGTAGACCCATCATCGGTGCCGACTTCTTGAAAAAGCATCAACTTCTTGTCGACATAGCCGGCCGATGTCTAGTCGACAAAGTTACCAACCTCATAGTCAAGGCACCAGTCACCTACTCCGCTGAGCCTACCGTAAGAAGTATCGACGTTGATCAACCATATCACCAGCTACTCAGCAAGTTTCCTGACATCCTACGACCATCATGCATGAAGGATGCTCCCAAACACCGTGTAGAACATCACATTGAAACTACCGGTCCACCAGTACACAGCAAGAGCAGACCACTACCGCCACATCGGTACATGTCCGTGAAGAAGGAATTCGAGTCGAAGATGCAGCAAGGAATCTGCCGTCCAAGCAAAAGTCCTTGGTCCAGCCCGCTACACGTCGTACCAAAGAAAAACGGCGACCTTCGTGTTTGTGGCGACTACCGCAGACTCAATGACGTCACGAAACCAGACCGCTATCCAGTGCCACGTCTCAAAGATTTCACCTACCTACTTCACGGCAAGAAGATCTTCACAACACTCGACCTAAATCGTGCTTACCAACAACTGCCTGTATACGAACCGGACATCGAGAAGACAGCCATCACAACACCCTTCGGCTTGTTCGAATTTCCTCGAATGTGTCCTGGTCTCAAAAATGCTGGACAGACATTCCAACGATTCATTCATCAAGTACTCATCGGGTTAGACTACGCATTTCCATTCATTGATGACGTCATCGTCGCATCAGATAATGAAACCAGTCACATAGAAGATCTACAGGAGGTGTTACGCAGATTAGACGAGTATGGCATCACAGTAAATCCATCAAAATGCGTCTTCGGTAAAGAAAATGTCAAGTTCCTGGGTTATCAAGTGTCGAGCAACGGACTCAAGCCACCACAAGATAAAGTCACTGCTATCACTGCTTACCCCAAACCCGAGACAATTGAAGACTTACGTCGATTTATTGGCATGGTAAACTTCTATCGTGACAGCATACCGAACGCAGCCCACATACAAGCACCTCTCAACGCGTTCCTGCACAATTCGAAGAAACGCGACAAGACAAAAATCGACTGGAACACAGAAGCGTCACAAGCATTCGAGTTGTGTAAAGTTAGCATCCAAAACGCAGCTTTACTCGCTCATCCATCTCCATCACCAACCGACGCCATCTCCCTTATGTGCGACGCATCAAATACCTGCGCAGGAGCTGTACTTCAACAACTTGTAAACAAGAAATGGATACCGCTTGGATACTTCTCAAAGAAATTCTCCGAAACACAACAGCGATATAGTACATTCGACAGAGAATTATTATCAATCTACATGGCAATCAAACACTTCAGAAAAATGTTCGAAGGAAGAGAACTTATTGTTTACACCGACCACAAACCGCTGACTTACGCTATACGCAAGCCTCCGTCCGATAACGATACGCAACGGCGCACGCGTCAGCTGTTATTTATCAGCGAGTTCACGACGGACATTCGACACGTCAGCGGAGTAAACAACGTTGTCGCCGACGCACTCTCTCGTATCGAAACCATCGAATTACCATCACCAATCAACTACGAAGAACTATCACAAGAGCAAGAAAAAGACAGGAATATACCCATCTTATCACAACAAACAAATATTCAACTCAAAAAAATCGTCATACCCGGCACTAACAAGCCAATATTCTGCGAAACGTCTACGTCACACATTCGTCCATACCTACCAGCTGACTTTCGCCGCATCGCATTCAACGCCGTGCACAATGTAAGTCACCCTGGAATACGAACTACGCGCAAACTTATACAAGATCGTTACTTTTGGCCAGCAATGAATACAGACATTGGCGAGTGGACGAAAGCATGCACTTCGTGTCAGCTGTCCAAAGTTCAACGACACAACAACAGTGACGTCACAGCATTCCCACCGAGCGAACGATTTCAACACATTCACGTTGATATTGTTGGACCACTACCTACATCTTCGTGTGGACATCGATACCTACTCACGATGATCGACCGCTGTACACGTTGGCCCGAAGCAGTACCCCTTCATGAGATAACCGCCGAAATCGTCGCAAGAAAGCTGTACGAAACATGGATATCTCGTTTCGGTTGTCCTACAAAAATAACGACTGATCAAGGACGACAGTTTGAAAGTCGACTATTTCAAGACCTCGCACAACTACTTGGAGTAGAAAGAACCCGTACTACTGCCTACCACCCGCAGAGTAACGGCATCGTCGAACGCTGGCACCGAACACTGAAGGCCGCACTCATGACACGACTAGCAAACAGCAACAAATGGATCAACGAATTACCTATTGTTTTGATGGGGCTACGAGCCGCCACGCGCACCGATACCAACACGATACGATTTTATATCACCATCACCAGCCGCAACGAAGATTGACCACACCTACGTCGATCAGTTATACGACGTGATTACGAAGCTGACACCTACATACAAGCCGCATTCAAACAAGCGATGTATGTTCGTGCACAACGACCTACCAACATGCAGCCACGTGTTTGTACGCGATGACACCGTCCGAAAACCACTGCAGCATCCATACAAAGGTCCATACAAGGTCATCGAACGCAACGAGAAGTATTTCACGATACAGCTACCAGGCAGATCGAGCAACATATCGATCGACCGTCTCAAGCCGGCATACACTATCAACATCGAAGATAATCACGAATACACGAGTACTGAGACACGCCAACCAGCTGCAGCTACCACTGAAGACCACTCCAGCCTGCTTCCAGCCTCGAACACCAACGACCAACGTACAAGATCAGGCAGGATCGTCAAGATGCCCGTACGCTTCGCTAAGGGGGGAGTACTGTAGCGGAATATCACCCTCACAGTAACATTTTAGTATGTAGGGTACATCGACAATATTGTGCCAAAACTAAGTTGTCGATGTACCCACTATGCATTGATTTTTGATGACCAAACTTTGTATAAAAGGGACCGCCTTTTTCTAAATACATTCATTCCAATAAGCTTCAGCACTTGCAACTAAAATATACTACGTCGTCATCATCTGGAGTATTATTCCACACCACCTAAGCGCTACACCGCTTACTACGTAAGTATAAGGGCTCATTAGATTGGCATTATATAAAACGCTCCCGTTTAGATAGATATCTGTATGCATTAGCGAGAACTCCTAATTAAGACTTTATAATGGCCAGCGCACACCGAGGACGATAAGGCAGACACGCAGCTAGTGGTAACAAGATACAGATTCCAATGTTTAATGATCGCACCCAAGGCGTCAAAGGATGTTTTCCTTTTGGAAACTGTATCTTGTTTCCACTAACTACGAGTGAATTTACGTTGAGTAACGAATGCTCTGTCTGCCGTCCTCGGTGTACGATGGCCTTAAGTCTGTGTATTTCCGAGGATTGCAATCAGTGCAATCACGTCTGTTTGTTCTTTACGCTTAGCTTTAAATATACAGTAATAAAAGAATGAGCAAATATGAAGAGGAGACGCAGAGAAACGTGCGGGTACTTTGATTGCGCAGTTGGCACCATTCACAAGATGCTTCCAGACATATTTAAGAACAATTGGAACTGGAAATTCCTCATCTTATTCGCGTCGCTTGTACGCACAACGACCAATTAAGCTATATAAACCCAGTTTGCGCGGATCTCTCATTGTACGGGAAATCTATATAAAGCTAGGCCATGTTATACTGGAAATTGATGTGTCGCCGTGTGTACGTCATATTTAAATGCTTGCCCAAAACTTTTCCACTTGCGCGACGTCGGAATTGGAACTGTCATGGATAGTAAAGTGCATAAATAACGAAGTAGCTATCTAGTTTAAATCTTTATAAGTGACAATAATTGCTTTTAGACCGTTTCGTATTTTTACAACGAATTTCAACAGGATTGACTTTTCATCATCTGTCTAACCTTTTCCCAACTACGTTGGGGTCGGCTTCCAGTCTAACCGGATGCAGCTGAATACCAGTATTTTACATGGAGTGACTGCCTATCTAACCTCCACAGCCCAGTTAGTACTGGGTAATACCATACCCCTTGGTAAGACTGATTGTCGACTACCTGTAACGTACCCATGGATACAAATAATTATAACAGGATGCTGAAATAATAATTTGTACCACTTAATATTGATTATGAATTTTGAAAACTTATGATATATTAAAAACACTATATGACATATACCTTACCAAAATAGAAAAAAAATCAAAGCTGTATTGCACACATGCACAAAAATCGTCACTTTTAATAACTGACTGCCATGACATCCTGGGTACGGTTAAAGTTGTCTGTATGTTGGAAAGTGACCTTTCCGTTCATAAACAGAACTAACTGTGCTAACTTAGAACTTTCTATATACTACCAAATTCACTGACGATCTGTCACTTTTCACCCTTACACCCCAAGTAATAAGGTTGAAAGTCGACCATCAGTGAACTCTGTAACACGTAATAATGCAGACAGAATTCAAATGTCCATTTCATACAGAGTGTTATTCTATTCAACTACACAATGTCACTGTCAAGGTTTGCAGTACCATATAACAGTCATAGCCAAGAAACTTGTTGGAAACTGTTCAAGAACTTAATAGATTTGGCTACAACCTTTCATGTGTCATGTTTGCAGAATTCAAGCAGAAAACTTCGCAAATATGGAGTTATCTATTCTAACATCTGAATTGAACTTTACGAACTATTCCTTCAACTAAACGTTAATAATTATGCTCATGGTCAATAGTGCAATGACAGGGATTTGAACTTTTAACCTCTCACTCGATAGTCGCTCAGCGAGCTATGGAACGGGCTTTGCTTGCAGTCTCTCTGAGGGATCACATCCGGAATGAGGTAATCTGACAGAGAACCAGAGTTGTTGGCATAGCTCACAGATTAAGTAAGCTAAAGTGGTAATGGGCCGGCCATATTAGCCGTAGAACCGAAGACCCCTGCTGCTCTTGAGTGGAGACAGCGAATCATCAAGCGTAAGGTGGGACGCTCTCAGGTTCGGTGGAGCAACGATCTTCGCAAGGTGACTGGAAGCAACTGGATGAGAGTTGCTAAGAATCCAGTTGAGTGGCGTGCGATTGAGCAGGCCCATGTCCAGCAGCAGACTGCTGTAGGCTGATGATGATGATGAAAACTCGATAGTCAAACACCCCGTGTTTGACAAAACATAAGTATTTTTTTCAGAAGATAAATTCATTTTAGACTGAAATAGTAAACCAGTCACACCACTGACTAAATCAGTCTAAAATGTTTCCAGCAAATGCACTCAGGCATCCTTTCTACGAGAGGGTCCCATTTTTTGTAGACAGTAAAACATTATTATGTCGCTCATTCTTACTGAATTCTCGTTTTGTTTCGACGTTTTGTAACGATTTTTCACTCGACCTAAGTATGCTTAACATACCTGTAACCACAAACATACATCACGCCTGTAATCCCCGAAGGGTTAAACAGAGATGTACCTTACATACATCCATATTTCGCCAGTTATTTTTAAGTTCCAATTAATAGAGTGAAAGCTTATTGCTATCAAACGTACACAAATTTTGCGAAATTCCTGAAGGAAAAACCCAATAACATTTTGCCCGACCTAGGGAATCGAACTCAGGCCCTCGTGTACAGCAGTTGCGCCAACTAAGACCACTTAAATCTTTGGGTTCTACCCACTATTTTACAAGGACACTATTGCCCTGTACTTCCTAAACCCCATATGCTAACTCGCCATAATCGATCTATAATAAATTGACATCAATGACTAACAAATAACCACGTTAATATTGTGTGTTTTGTATCACAGCAAATCACGCGATGGCGTTATTGACATGTTCGAACACATTATTTGCGGAGCCATTACCGATTGTACCCGCGGTGTTAGGTTGATAATATGCTGGTGGTGAAAGCGGGCGCGGAAGCGGTTACTGAACCAGTTCGTAAGTTTTTTTTACACGCTAAGTAGACCTGCTCTTGGCCGCATCTGGCCTGATGTAAAGCAATGATGTGGCCTAGGATGGAGCGCGCTTGCATAGAAGAAACCGATTCAGTCGAAGCTTGAAAAGATCCAGATTATAATGATCGGGGGAGCAGGCAGTGAATTCCACACACTGGCTCGCACGATAAATGTGGAAGCATAGCGTTTGTTTGGGTCCGTGGAACTTCAACCATTTAACGGGGATGGAATATCTGCTCGTCCGATGATGGAAGCATGTTGTCACTTTCTTATATAATTGTGTTCTAAATGTTCCTTCAGAAATTTCTCAGTAGCAGCCCGCAGTTTACATTTGTGCCTGCTTTGTTTGTGTGCGATACATTGAGTGCAACCGTAAACCGTAATTTTTCACACAAAAAAACTCGTTCGCCGGCAAAATTTTTGCGGAGCGTTACTTACGACGACGGCTTCGTGAAGGGTCCGTGTACACCCTGTATAGTCCATTCGCATTTCACCAGTTATGATGACTTCTGGTACGTGATTTTTTACAGATCCAGTATATTGTTGGTGTCCCGGAACTGTGTTTTACATTTGCTTTATCTCAAAGTACACTTGTGTGTTAATTAATACTTGAAAACAGAAATGTTAATGCTCAAGCTCGTTATGATAACTTAATGGGGCTACAAACTGTTCGTAACGGCGAGCTTCCGTCTAACTTATTTGTTTGAATGTTAATTTTATGTAGAATTGAATAAATAATGTGCTTTCCGCACTTCAGTAATAGGTTTTAAAATATTAATAACTACATGAATTATTATTAGCCTAAGCAGCATTTAATTCTATTGCAATTATCATATCACGAACACCATTTTTTCAAAGAAACTGTGCTACCGATGACATGGTGAAGGGACCTGGATCCGCTGGATGCGAGACGCACGGCACTGGTCAATGTGGTGATACTTGGGGTAGACTTATGTCCAGCAGTGGACGTCTTTCGGCTAAAATGATGATGGTGATACTACGAATAATGAATTGCAATTCAGCACTCGACTTTATACTTTACTTTACTTTACTTTATACTTTATACTATAGCGTTTTTCCAATTTTCATATGAAAACTCTTTTAGTTGAAAATCAAGGCATATTTAGGTGTGGTTTTTGCTTTCCTTACTTTCTCTGCATGACGGTCATAATTTAAAAGCAGTGGGTAGGTAGTAATACCATCAGAATAAGTCTAAACATTTTTTTTTACGTATAAAAATTTCCAGTACCTAGTAGACTGAGCTTGTGGCTAAATAATAACAGCCGCTCGGATCAATTTTCAGGTTAAGCCGCGCTTGCCTAGGTTGGTCTGTGGATGGGTGTCCACCCATTGCATACCGAGTTGGTCCCGGCTGTCAATTGTAGATCTTTGACAGTCGTTACATGTAGTCAGTGCCCCAAAAGTCTGACAACCAATCTTATCAAGGGGTATCCTATTACCCAGTACTAACTGGGTTGTGGCAGTCAGATAGCCAGTCGTTCCATGTAAAACACTGGTACTCATCTGCATCCAGTTAGACTAGAAGCCGACCCCAACATAGTTGGGAAAAAGGCTAGACAGATGATGATAAAAAAATTCCAGTAAAAATTCCTCGACAGTCCGCAATCTGCGCATTTCATAATCATTAAACGCATTTTGTTTTTTCCGCCGGCCTTCATACATGAGTTCACAGCCAATTTAACTTTGCGACGACGCTTCAAAGAGCGGACATCAATCATAAACAAAAAACTATTTAAACTCAGATGCCGTTACGAAAATAACCTATGATTTACTGCGATGATTACAATTTTAGGACATAAAAAAATCTGTTCAAGTACAAGTTATACTAAGGTACTTTTGGAAGGAAGCTATGCCATCCTTGGATATGAAGCTGACCAAGCGCCTTTTGCGTCTGGACAGAGATAGCCTGCGACTGGTGGCGGGGGCCATCTCTGGACACTGCTCACTGAACAAACACTTTCACACCCTAGGTACCACTGACAGTCCCCTGTGCAGAGCGTGCATGGACGCAGAGGAAACGGCAGCACATGTACTTCTTGAGTGCACCGGCGCCTCTCAGATCCGCTAGGAGACTCTTGGAACATCAAGATCCTTTGCGGATGTCCTAATAAGACCGGGAAGATTGATCTGCTTCTGAAGGGAGTTGGGCTGATTGGAATAACGGCCACCAAGGCGCACATACAATGGACAAGGATAGATATTCAATATTCTGTTTTCATCATTATCATCGAAGACCTCGTGGCTAAATAAAAACTGCAGCTCGGGACGCGCTGGCCTAGGTTGGTCCGTGGATATTACATACAGTGCCTCGGAAAGCACGTTAAGACCTTGGTCCCGTGGCCGTGGTTCCTCTAACCTTAACCTACATTATTTGTAGCAGATCTAGATATCTAGCTAGATCCCTGGATATCTAGATAGCTATCTACCTATGTCTGGTGATCCCTAGAAATATGAATCACCTTTCTAGCATCACAATTGAACGAATCATTCATTTATATGTCGGATATCTCAGAATTTATTCCGTTAGTCTCGTACAGTAGACCTCAAAAGTGCAGCACCATGCTAAAGATTACATTGCTATGAACTGTGCGAGCGCGATACAGCAGTGTGTGTGCGTGTGCGTGTATGAGTGATGTCTCAACATTCTACACATAACACACACTAATGAACTGTCGTCACACTACGCGAAATAGCATTATATTTCTGTTGCATTTAGAATACACATCATAGTGATGACCTGTTCTTACCATTGCATTGTTAAAATTCGCGTAGTATTAACATGAGTTGGTAGCTGTTTGGGCTGAGCATGGGTTCACGATCAATGAAGTCCAAGTTCGAATCCATGTTATTACAATGTGTGGCTGTTTTTTGTTTCTTTGAAACCTTAATTATATTTGTATTTTAAGCAGAAAGTCGTTAGGTATTTATGTTTATTTATGATATAGTTATGCTTATTATTTATTTTTTATAAGAAGTTAAATATTAGATAGTTATTGTATTATTATTTAACCTCATTAGTTGATTTTTATTTTATGTTTTCGGTGTTGGAAGGTGGAAATAAAAAAATCATGCTGAGTGATAACAAAAATGTTTATTCGTTTTATTTATTTATAAAATTAACAAACTTTTATGAGAATGTGACGTCACATTCCTATCTAGGCAAAAAAAAGTTCTCTTATCACCGTTCATAAGATTTTTTGTTGTATACCCACTTAGTCAATTCATAATAAGAATAACATAACACGGAAAGGATATTCTAATAACACAAATATAATTGTTGATACCCGCTTATTATAGGTATCAGTATTCAGCAGAGTTAATTGAATACTATGAGTATGAGTATAATATATGAGTTAGACTTTATGAACGTGTTTTTTTAATGTAACGTCACATTGAATGTATTGAGGTTATAGCTTAAGTGTTCATTTTCTTGACGAAAAGAATATTGAAACTAAACCCCAATTTAAGATCATTAAATTTAAAATTTATTTCTTAATTTTTTATTTTTTTATTTACGGTTATGTTAATATTACTAAATATTTAGTTACCCGGTCTACTTATTAAATTAAGTATTATTATTTTTTCGCCATAAATTAAGTCTTCCTTTTGGCAAGACTTGAAAGTCTTCTCGTCAGAAAATACAGTCACCTCCCAGTTAAAATGTTAATAATCTCGAGCAAAACGTAGTCTTCCCTCCCTGTGTTTTTGTGTCAAAAATGGTTTTTAGCTGGCTTCCGATGATGTAAACCTTCAGCATGGAATGCATGGCGAACAGTCTGTAATGTAGTATCCAATTGCTCTGCAAACATTATAGTTGGAATGAAACCATTTGTTTCATATTCTTCCACCATAAAACGTCGCTGAGTCGGGTTAATAAGCGGCGGCCTTTCACTTCTTAGACGACTCTTCAGACTACCTTCTTCCTCAAACCTCTTTACCCAACGGCTAACAGAATTTCTAAAAAAAAACAAAATATGATTACACACTAAACTTGCAACTAGCAATTTATTTAATAATAAGAAAATCACACACCACAACTATCATCATAATAATTATAATTTTTAAAAATAACTTACACATTTTAAGCCAGTTTCAGTTGAAATTTGAGAAATATTAAGCCCATTTTTACGCAAAGTGACAATATTTGCCCTGTCATCAATACTAATATTAGCTTGCATCTTGAATAAAGACAATCAAACAATACGCTAATCGTAATAATAACACAAACGCTCGAAACAAAGTTCACCAACTAACAACGTCATAACTAACTACTTTGTTCAATCCAGAAGTTTATTTTGTTTCACATTCACCCTCATCTTTTTTGTTAATAATAAGTTCCAACTAATATTTAGAAAAACATATCTCATCGGGTCTAACGTATCATTTATAATTAAAACACAAAAAGAGTAATGTCACTTGGGTTCGAACGCAGAGTATACAGTGCGAGACATTTTATCTATAGCGTTAACCGCTAAGCCAGATAGACACATAATTGTTTGTTTGAAATTAAATATCACTAACTTAATACTCCGTCGCGACATGACAGGCTGGTCACTAAGGCAAATGATCATTATATCGCACTCTTTCTGACTAGATAATTATGAAAGAGAGCGATATACGAGATCGTGTATGTGTGCAAAATATTTGTTATGGAAAAAGGTCGTAAGTGCGACTTGTTTTGATGCGATCGTTTTGTGAAACTGCTACTGCACTTATGGTCTCTACTGTACATCATGTTGGCAGACGATGGACTTCGTGCAACGAAAGTAAACTGGGTGCAATACACTTTTTCTATTAAACTAATTTACTTGAAATTTCAACTTAACACAATAACACGGGGCACAATGAATCGGGTACAGTTCCAGGACGTCTCAACTCCGTTGCGATCAGACACTGACTGTCGTCCTCGCCTCGAGCTGTAAACATCAGGGCTCTGTAGAAGCACGCTGTGGAGTGGGTAGACTGGTAAACAGGTCGCGTGATGTCACCACTGGCGCGCTTGTGATTCATTTTATGTCCGTTCTAATGACCGGATCCGACATATCTAATATTTTATCCAATGGCCTAGTAACAAAGGCAGGGAAAATAGAACTTTTAAACCAAACACCAGTTTAAAATAATGTTCCTAACTTTCTAATGAAAACACTTGTAACGAGCAAACTGAAAACTTTTCAAGCGACATTTGTTAATACAATGTTCTTATTTACACGAACATTGTTTAAATATAGAGTGCCTACTTAGTTCATGAAAATAGTTTTACTTAATGTTTAACCAATGTTGAATTTAATTAAGACTGGGCTACGACCAAATTGCGTATTTTATTTTATAAAAGTGCGTTTACTTACCTGGAAGTCTCATAATCAGTATTAGGGGGTATATAGTAACTGGATTGTCTCCACAATCCAGTCAGATAGGCAGTTGCTCCATGTCGTGGTATGTAAACAGGTGCATCTGTTTCAGTAAAAATAATAATTGAATAAAGGCTAAACAGAAAGGCCCTTTTTTAAAGTAATATATAGTTAAAAACGTGAACTAATATTTTCCCGCATGTAATATAAATTCCTACTCAAATACAATTATAGCGAATTTATATTCAATAAAAACCTGTAAACAGTTTGAAAGTGATATTAGTTCATTAGTTCAAACTACGGCTGAAACTGTGTAACACAACCCGACAACAATTTGGCCCTAATTATAGGCCCTACTAACCCATCAATCGAGAGCTTTTGTTGACCCAATTTGTGCTTCTAAACGTGCGGGTAGAAACCGATCCATTATTCATTTACAGAATATCTTTTACTTGGTTAAATTCAAAGATTTAAATCGTTAGAAGAACCTTACCGTGACAACAAATTATCACGTTTCGGTTTCGTTGAAATATGAATGAAAGAAAAAAAGGATTATTATTTACTAGCTTTTGCCCGCGGCTAATCTCGCGTTAATTTTGAATCAATCAATCAATCAATCAAACTTTATTTGTGAACATAGGTATTACAATAAAGGTCTTAGGTATACAATTTAGTCGAGCTCTATGTCCTACCAATGAAATTGGTGTACAAATCTATTAATTTTTTTAGGAATAAGTCTGAATTTATACAATAAAAAGTCAAGTTCGAATAAATAATGTCAATTAATAATACTGTTATTAGGCAATTAATCAATTATAATTTATTGTTACATGCATGTCATAGGTAAATTGTATTAAAAAGGTAGGAAGGTAGGTAAGGTAGGAATTTGAAAATCAATTCGGGTTGTACTCTGCTTGTCATAATATTATAATCATGATTCGAAAGACACATGGCGCCATTTATTATCATAAGAAACTTATTGTTTTTTTTCTCGGGAACAGTATTTTTTTCGGAATGAAACCATATCCGTTTCTGTACACCTGACAACGTATATGCAAAATTTCAGGATGATCGGTTCAGTGGTTTAGGCGTGAAATGGTAACAAACAAACAAACAAATTTTGCATTTGTAATATAAGTAAGGATAAGGAAGTAAGGATTGGACTCGCACAAGACTAATATAATTGACAAAGGAAATAAAACTAAATATAAAAATAGGAACAAACAATAAAATTAAACTAATTAATAGGTTCTGTACAAGGCCAAAAGACCTCAGCATGGTGCTACGACACAAACAAAAATAGATGTCACAACGCTGGTATTCTGATAGCCTAGTATTGCTGTAATTGGTCTAGCCTAACTATAGAATAGCCTTAATTGTTTCTTACTCATACCGTAACTCGTTCCTTCCGTTCCATGCGGAAAGTGCTCACTTTTTTCAGTGCAAGCACTCCGCGCGACTTACTCGTAAGTACGATGAGAGCACATCGAACGATTTAAATCTGTAGGAAACCTCAAAATCAGAATGATATCTTGTTGTTATTTACCGGAAATTAAAACCCGATAACAATCCATTAGTCTAAAGATAACTTTCGTAAGCTTACAATACCAAGAAATTGTAAAGCTTCGTGTTACTGACTGCGCTGAAAAGCTCTAATTATATTATTATAGGAACATAAATAGGCGTAATTATTTTATTTATTTATTTATTCAATAGTACACGTACATTTTATACATTTTAAGTTGGTGCCAACATAAACGTGGTTGCTTTCTATTATAATCAAAAAGTATTTATCGTAACATAAATTCTCCTCGTTGGTGTGGTGATCGCTAGCACGACTGCTGAACTTGAAGTCTTGGGTTCGATTTTCAGGTCGGGCAATATTTTATTGTCAGTTATTTCTGAGCAGCAATTCGCAGTATAGATTTGTACCCGTTCGATAGGCTCGCCCCCTATTACAAGTAAAATGAAATGTTATGATGTTACGATACAATTTGGATAGTCGCAGAATATCAAATAAACACCTAAATTCAGTAGTGAAAGCAACAACATCAAGCTACTTTTTCAATCAAACCCAAAATCAATAATCGCGTCCTTGTATCGCAGTGTCCGCTACCTTACAAGGCGACAATTTGGCGCGCACAGTAATTTGTTCCACATCACCATCGATCGAAAGCCCTTATTGCGATGATTGTGTTGTTTATGGCTTTAGGGTATTGACATGGCCTTCGTAATATTTAATAATTACATTTGGTTGAGGAGCTCGTGGCTAAATAATAACAGCCGCTCGGGTCGATGTTTAGGTTAAGCCGTGCTTGCCTAGGTTGGTCTGTGGATGGGTGACCACCCATTACATACCGAGTTTCCTCCGTGCCTCGGAAAGTACGTTAAGCCGTTGGTCCCGGCTGTCATTTGTAGATCTTTGACAGTCGTTACAGATAGTCAGTGGCCCAAAAAGTCTGACAACCAGTCTTACCAAGGGGTATCGTATTACCTAGTACTAACTGGGTTGTGGAGGTCAGATAAGCAGTCGCTCCATGTAAAATACATGTATTCAGCTGCATCCGGTTAGACTGGAAGCCGACCCCAACATAGTTGGGAAAAGGCTAAGCAGATGATGATGATGATTACAGGTATGACGGAGATGACAGTTATACTCATCATCAACATCATCATACATCCCGACTCAAGAATGGGGGATTCTTGATTTTCGTGTGGTTATTGCCTAACCTGCGGCGCTTGCACGAGCACTTGGTGTAAACGTAACGTAAATAAGTCGAGCTCACTCCCTTATTCGGCGGCACGCTCTAACTATTCCCATTGACTTTGTTCACTGGATCAATTTTGTAATTTGTTACTTAAAACTATAACTTTTAATTTTTGTGTTTTGCTATATTACATTAATTTTGTTGTCCTGATAGTTATTTCATTTAAATTTCCGAAAATCAGAAGTGGGATCGGTTGCAGGTACTCATAAGTCGATTTAAATTTAAAAATGAAAATACTCATAGTATAAGTATTATCAGCCTATAATGTTACCACTGCTGGGACACAAGCCTCCTCTCTATCTCTCTATGAGAGGAAATGGGTTATAATCGGGCCCAGTGCGGGTTGGTAGATGTCACAAGTCTTCGAATTTTTGGTTCTGTTACATGCCGGTTTCCTCACGATGTTTTCACTGACTGTTTTGAGAGGAGTAGTGATGAAATAAATTACACAAAGTAATGTGCCTTCCTGGATTTGAACGACAAAAAAAACTCGTTTCGCTTAAAATATTTTCATAATTATAAGATTTTATTAATATTTATGGATGGCACTGATTGTTGCAAATAATTTAAATAAATTGCTATAAGATGATTATATTTTCGATTAAAAAATCAACGTATTTAAGTTACGTTTACTCCGCGCGCTCGTGCTAGGGCTTCTGGTGTCAGAGTTTTTATGCCGAGCATGGGCTCCTGACTTGGCTTTACATGCCGTCGAGACATATCTCTCAGGTATGCTGATTTGGTTTCCTCGCAATGTTTACCTTCACCGAAGAGATTATGGTAACATACATGAATCCGAAAAATCAGAGGTGCGTGTCTTGGGTTCGAACTCGAGACCTATGACTTGGCAGTCCGACGGTCACACCACTAGGCTATTACTGGTTTACCCATTGCTGGATAGAAACGGATGGAAACGGAATATTTTTTTTGTAATTTGACAATCATCAAAATTATTTCACTGTACCTACGAGTATGCTGGTAGTTTTTGTGAAGTGACGTGTGTAGTGACTCACACAATGAATTCTTGGTAGTATATTGAGAAAAAGCGTTATTGTTGTCGTCTAATAACTGCTCCGTCATACATCTATGGTATCAGATGGAGGTCACAACTACGGTGCTGCTAAAATCGGTGTCGATCTCGTCAGCAAAAGAGTAACCATGGAGTTTCTTGCCGGTTCTTCTCCATAGGAAACGACCAACCCGAACTGTGCACCTTTTTATCGACGTTTTATAAGTGCCCATCTAGGGCTATGTGAAATAAAATATTTTGATTTGGATTTTGATTTTTGAGCATTCACAGGCTGCTTACACTTTCCTCTGTGTCAATCAATTCTCTGTTAATCTGATAACACTTAGCTAAACTCCCTTCTCCAGGGCTGCGTTCAGGTCTATGTTCAATATAAATGAAAATGCGGTTGTTAATCAAAAAGTTACAACATTATTACCTTTTTTTAAAACTGAATCTTACTACTTTTCTATTTGTTACCTAATATTCTTTTTATATTAAATTGTTGAATAGTCGCAATATCGCATGTCGCTATCATTTCATTAAATGTAGTCCAGACTGATATTTTATTGCTAGTGGACTAATATCTCTCCTTACAGAATACTAGCATCTGCCCGCAGTTCCAAGATGTACTAAGTAGTAAGAAAAACCAATTTCCAGCCGAAATAATGTACCTTTCTAATGGTGAAAGAATCTTTCAAATAGATACCTTGGTTTTGGAGATTGACATTTGCACTCTCTCTTTATAATGCTAAGTTAGATAGGACTTTATCTCTTCTAAACTCAGAAGGTAACTGACCGCGTACCATCTCAACTCTTTCATTACGTCAAGTATTTGCTTATTTAAAACAAAAACACTCATTATGACGTATTTAACCCGCGCAGTGTCACCTTTACCCCCACTTAACCTTGTAAGAACATTACATATGCATGGAGTACGCCGGTACATAAGAACTAACAAACGCTGACTTCTTATCTACGTACCATACGTAGGTACTTCGTTACAAAAGTCTCGGTGCCAACTGCGAATATTTTCTTTTCGAAAACCTTGGAATTTGGAATTTCTAGAATTTTCACTGTGTGTTTTTTGGTAAAACTACCTACCAAATGTGACACTTGGCAAATGTTATGCACTCATTTTAAAAAAAAAAAATCCGGTTGTTCGAGTATTTCTCTAAAAGAAATAAATAACACACTCCACATTACTTTGTAAGTAGTAGGTACCTACTTTGCTAATTAAATTCAAGAAGTGCCTAAATTGCCCTTAAATGCGTAAGTAAATGTGTAGGTCTCTCCTCGCCACAGCACTTAGTTCTTAGAGTTCTGTACCTCAAAAGAAAAAAACTGAACCCTTATATGATCATTCGTCTGTCTGTCACAGCCAATTTACTCCGAAACTACTGGACCGATTGAATTGAAATTTTTTACACATTATGTAAGTCGGTGACCCAAAGACGGACATGTAACGTAAATTAATGAATTTGAAACATGAGGTCACTTTTGGGGCATAAATTATAAAATGAAAAAAAATGTGACATATTTGACAGATTGAGAGATGAACTTTCAGGCTGATCTATCGCTTTTATTAAATAGGCCCCAGTAAGTACCGCTGAAAATTCAGAAACATTTTTAACAGAACTAAAACACGTGCATTTAAACATTCTTGATCACACAACATTCTACATTTCCTTTAATACAAGTTTTATAAAGTATTTAAATACAACTTTGTACTTAAACCTCGTTCAATATTACCCGGCCATAGTTAAACGAGCGCGGTTACTGTGACGTCACATAACATGACGTCATTATCAACGTATATAAACTTACATAACGTATTTGCAGGCCACTGGGAATGTAACACAACGCAACATCTGGTTGCTATCGCAGGGAAATTCCGGTGCTTGAATAAATCATGGAATAATGTGAATAATGCGTACACTTGACATAATGTACCTATGTTATTTAATACGTGTTACTAGGCTGTACTTGCCCCTATATATAGTGAATACTTCTTTTTTATGTGAAAATATAACTGTTCTGACTATTTATACAGGGTGTAAGGGACAGCCCTCCACAAACTGATAGGCTGCATTTTAGTATATCATACTAAGATGACCGGTGCAAGAAATTATTTTAGGAATCTAATAATAAAATAAATTTGATTTGTTTTATTTCCTCATACGTTACGATAGCAAAACGCACGTAGCGAACGACAAGCGCGACGACGAGTTAGATGAACTCTGTAGCTAGGCAGCAAGTGAATAGCTGATTTCACGCGTCGTTCGTTAGAACTACACGTCGTTCGAAGAAGAGTATTTCAACCTCCAACGTTGGATTTTTTATTTTAGCCGTAGTATTTACATAAATGGAGTGCTGCGTACAAGGAAAGTAATTTTACATTAAAATAGAGGAATAGTAAACTGAAAAAAAAAAACAAAATCCGGAGAATAATTCCGGTGGGATATGATTCAAAATAAGGAGCTGAAAGCACCCTGTCAGTTTGTGGAGGGCTGCCCAGGGGATAGAACTGTAAAAACTATGGGGATACATAGGTATCCACAAACACCCACCACTTTGCAAGTTTTATCCATCTTAACACTGCTGATGCATAATGAGGATGAATTAGTTTCAATAAGTATTTTTTATTGAAAAGAGCCTGTTTTAGATCTATCATTTTCTCATATTGTTTGCCAGAAAATGGTTGATTGTCGATAATCGAAAAAACCACCATTATCGCGAATTTTTCATTCGTAAAATAACGTATTTAATTACAAAAAAAAAAACTTTGAATCGCTTTTTTCGTTGGCTATTACCCTACCTACGTTCACATTTAGTTGAGGTAATTTGTATAGAATGAGAAAATAAAATGAGTTTCTAAAGGTTAAGTAATAATAAGCCTGAAGCTTAGGCCTAAGCTAGGATTCTTCGGACTGATAAAAAGATGTAGGTCTAAAAATATATTTAATTAGGTACACAATTAGATTGAGGGATCCATTAAAAAATAATCGCAAAACAAAATAGTCGTAGATATAATTAGAAAAATTGAAAATGCTGTATCGCCTATCTAACAGTTTAATGTGAAAAAATGCTATTAATGTTTTTTTTTAAATATTAATGGGTATACTCTTGACCTCAATTTTATCCTTAGGACAGAGATGAGGTCGACGATAGAACGAGCTAACTCCAAAGAAGCCTATTAACTCGCGACTTAATTAGATTCAGGATAATTTTATGCAGAATATCTAGAAAATAATTCTAGTCATTTATATAGCTACGCTTGCACTCAAGCGTAGCTATATAAATATCAGTTGCTTATGTAAGAAAATCGCTGCTCAGCCCAGCACCGGTAGTAAAAGCAGATAAAAACTGATGCTGGCAGCATTCCAAAATGAGGCTTGCAATAAAATGGAAAAATAAACATTGGTTTTCGAATTTCATAGATTAACTATAATTATGCCTGTCAATACTAGATTTACAGTAAGAGAAATCACTAATAAAAATAAAGCTTGTCAGTCAGATTGCAAGACACAAGCGAGCGAGGAGCTCGTGGCTAATAACAGCCGTACGAGTCAATCTTCAAGGTTAAGCTGCGCTTGCCAAGGTCAGTCTGTGGATTGTTGGTGTGGCTATGGTTGTTGGCTGTCATTTGTAGATCTTTGACAGTCGTTACAGGTAGTCAGCGGCACGAAAGTCTGACAACCAGTCTTACCAAGGGATATCGTATAACCCAGTACTAACTGGGTTGTGGCGGTCAGATAGACAGTCGTTCCATGTAAAACACTGGTACTCATCTGCATCCAGTTAGACTAGCCAATGAAGTTAGTAGCGAATGAAGTTCAGTTATTAGTATTAACTTCAAGCTAAAATAAAGACCCATGAGTTATGGGCTGGCTCGCCGTCCGGCCGTCTTATGACGACAGGCCGTGTAGATGGCGCGTTCCTGTTCCACGCGCGCCTCAAAGAGATGTCGGCAACCACGTCGGGGTCCGCATGGGCCGATGCCTGCCGGACTGTATGAAAGAGGTAGGTAGGTAGGCAGGGCCACGGGGCCCTGGAATACAAAGGGCAAAAGAAGGAACATGGATGGGTTTTAGTCAGTACAAGTCTGACACTCCCTTCCGCTCCACCCAGAGTGGGGGGGGGGGGGGTCATTTGATAATTTCCCATCCGAAAAAAAAAAAACCCGTTAAACTATGCCAAAGATGAAGAAGTCAGGAAATGATAATCTAATTTTAAAGCAACTGCTATAAAGCTTAACTACTTGTGTTAAATTAATAATTTTATTGTTTTGAGAGTTAACACAGTGTACATTTTCGTTAATGAATATTTAAATCATAGATGTTGTGTTATAAATCACTGAGATAACAGACCATAACATCACGCCTGTAATCTGCGAAGGGTTAGGCAGAAATGTACCTATCCTAATAGTAATCATACCCACATTCCGCCAGTTATATTAAAGTCCTATGTAATAGAGGACGAGCCTATTGCCAACAACCGGGCACACATCTAGACTCCGTGACTGCTACTGGCAAATTCCTAATGGATAAACCCAATTACACTTTGCCTGACCTGGCAATCGAACCCAAGACCTCATGCTCAGCAGTCGCGCTTATGACCACTAGATCAACGAATCCAAAGATTTTGTAGGTTGAAACTGAATAAGGACATTAAATAAAACAGCTTAAACTCAAAACGATGAAAAATAAAATACCAACAAAAATAATTGCCAGCTCAATATTAATGCAAAGGAATTTGCATAAAAAATGAACTATCACTTATAACATTTACATACACATAAATAAACTTGAGAATTATGTTATTAAGTTAGCAATAATATAAGCGAAACGACGCAAACGCAATTTCCCTAATTTTATCGACGACATTAAAATGTAAAGGTTAAGTCACACGAGCGGAGCACGGACGAATAATAAAGGCCCTCATGAATAACGTCCAAGAAAATTCTTGTTTTTCCGTTGCCGAGATAAAAATAAACACATCGTCTGTTGTACACTTTGCACTGATAATATATTTTACAAATACTGGCCAGCAGTTTGTGTTAGTTATTAAAAGAAAACGTGCATATATTTGCGTGTTTACGTAAAATGTTTGACTTGACTATAATATTATGATGTTGGCTTTTCATCGATGTATCTATTTAATGTGTGGCAGGTAACCTTAGGTAAGTTGTAGTTAGAAATAGTAATTTGCAAACCAATTTGGTAACAATCCTAATACCAAAGATTCAAAGCACATAATAAAAAAAGAAAAAAAAAGATCAAAAAGAGATAAAGAGAAAGAGAGACAGCAAGGGAGAGAGAGAAAGATAAAGTTTTTTGAGTATTTGAGCTCTGCCGTAAAATACTAGCAAAGATTCATTACATTACCTGTTTATCTTACTAAGTACAACTTTAACTCGTCTTTGATAAACAACGTGAAAGCTGTTAACTTTTTTTGTTCCACCCTGTTGTATTTATAAATATTTGTAGTGCATGTTTATTGTTGATTTTATTTTTTTTGGTCACATTGTATGCACGTCATATCCCTGCGACAAAAAAATATATTTTTCTTTTCTTCTTTATTATGTTTTACCAAGGTGCAAGATTTTCCTTGGCCAAACATTTGGCTTGTATGTCCCTGCCCTTATACACATAATAACTAAGCAAAATGTTACCTACCGACATTAATGATCTTTAACCTTACACTTACGCACACACACGTGGAATAAAGTATTGAAACATACTCATGCATAGCAGTTACTTAGTTAATAAAATTTAATTAACACTGGCAAACAAATATTGAAGACTACCAGTTTCTTGCGGCTTCACCCGCGTTGATACATACGTGATAAACAAATATATTTACACAAACAGACGCAATACATTGTTAGTCGTTTAGAATTCACACTATTACATCTTATAATATAAAAATGAATCCCTGAATTTGTTGCTAAGCGCAAATCTCGAGAGCAGCTGAACCGATTTCGCTAATTCTTTTTTTGTTTGGTTTGTTACTGTCCGGAGAAGGTTCATAGGTAGGTAGTAGGTAGGTAGCAGGTAGGTAGCAGGTAGGTAGCAGGTAGGTAGCAGGTAGGTAGTAGGTAGGTAGTAGGTAGGTAGTAGTAAAAGGTGCATTGTAACGCATGCCGGGAACAGCTAGTACATAGATAAATATTGTTTTGTTATACATTACCAAATGATTATTATGTTATAAGTTTATAACAGATCTCAATAAAACTAATGTTATAATTTATTAAATTAATATTAAGCACATGTTTAATATATTTTATATTGTAAATTGATTCAGTATTAATTTAATAATTTTATTTCACACATAAATTTTATAATTTTTGTTGTGCCCTACAAGGTCCGTAATTGTACTTTATCTTTAAGCCCATTGTAAAATCTTCACACATTATGGAATGCAAATAAAGATAATATGAATATGAATATGGATGTCGGAAAGTATTCCATGGAAACATACTCTTAGTACCAGGCTACCTATGTGACAAATATGTTTGACAAAACGATCGGTTCAGTGGTTTAGACGTTAATAGGTAGCAGACCTGTCAAACCTGGCAGACCTGGTAAAGGTTGCAGGGATCCGCTGCATGCGAGACGCACGGGACCGGTCAATGTGGCGACACTTGGGGGAGGCCTGTGACCAGCAGTGGACGTCTTTCGGCTAAAATGAATGGATGAATTATGAGGTAGCAGACAAACAGACAGGACAGTAAGCTAGATACTTCCACATTTATACATTTTTACAATATAAAATTGAAGTGTATGTTTTTATGTTTAAAATAACAACGTTTTACTAAATGCATAATATGAAAGTATGGTATGGTATGGTGTTTGGTAGGTACTTTTAACAATAACTCATTTTAGAAAAAGGATTAGGGATCCGTGCAAAACAATTAAAACCTTTTAAATTCTCGACAATTTTTTTTTTACTATTGTTTCACTCGGCCGAAGATCCGCGGCCAGTAACCAAATAAAGACTAAATAATGAAACGAACGATTAATATTTAATAAGGCTTACTGTTCAGTGTGTAATATTTTATAATATACACATGAATTATTTTGAGCGTGGCTCAAATCCTGATCAACCACTTAGGTTTAAATATTTTATTCAGTCGTTTACGCTGTAGCCACTCTTAAATAAATAATCTGTACGTGTTTGTTCATAATACGGCTATTTGAGTGAATATTTTATAAAAAAAAACACTACTTAGTTACTTCTTTTTTAGTTATTTTATTGTATTTACAGTATTGTTATGTTTTGACTTAGTATTATACGCAAGTTAGTATATTCTTATTTTATTATGTTTAAATAGTTCTGCTTTACGTTTTATGTATTCCATTTTCTCTTCTTCTTTTACACACTATGTCTACATCTCTTTTTTAGTATCTTCTTTCGCAGGTATGCTGGAAGAGATATCTTTATAAATAAGCATCACCTTTGTACTATTTTCTGCTCCTTTCTTCTTTCCTGTCTTTAGTGTGTACATAAATTATTAAATAAATAAATAAATAGTGTTTCATATTACATGGATCATTACGTATCTGGACTATGGGTTTTTTATTTGGATGTGTGCCCTGTTGGTGGTAATAGGCTCGCCCTCTTTTACATGGGACTTAAACATAACTGGCGAAATGTGGGTGTACTATTAGGTACACCTCTGGCTAACCCTTCGGGGATTTCAGGCGTGATGTTATGTATATCGTAATGTGGATGTACGATATGATACACCTCTGCTCAACCCTCTGGGGAAATACTGGCCTGATGTTATGTTATGTAAAATGTATACTGAAGTACAAATAAAATAATTATTATGTCATGTACTCAGTTATCCTTGGTGGTCATAGGAATACGACTCCCAGTACACCAATTCGTGCATATTATTGACATACATAGTAATAGTGACATAATAACTAATACGGGAAATGTACTACAGTACCAAGAATTATGTAGGTATTATAATAATACCAGCATTTATTACTATTCCTGTGCAAGGTTTTTTTTTAGCGGCATGCCTAGAGGGGCCAACAATAGGGCAAGACCACTGCCAGCAGACTGTTTAGAAACTCTAAAGGATGATTTCCACCAAACGGCTCGTATCGCATCGGACCGCAAATATTTACAAGCAGATGCGGCGACAGCCGATTGGTTCCGGCAGAATGTCGACGCATACAATCGGCTCCGAACATATCCTTTTCTGTGACTAGTCAAAAAGATTGTAAAATCCGGTTCAATCCGATGCGATGCGAGCCGTTTGGTGGAAATCACCCTTAACGTCATCAAACATAAGAAATAAAGTAAAGAGTGGTAGGTATAAGGGCAAGCCAAGCTTTTAGACTTGAATGAAAGAACAGTCAATAGTTTTTTGTGTGTGGCAACTTGCAGGTCAATCCAGGAGATTGTCGCCTGCATAACCAGACTATCCTATGGGCTGCTTTGATACCTCGAGCCAGGGACTATAAAATTGCAGGGCAAAGACCTCTTCTTATATAGAGAAGACACGACATTGAATTCAACACCCTCGCTCGAGACTGGTGATTTTAGACTTTAACGAACTTCATCATCATTCTCTTGACCTTATCCAAATTTATTTGGGGTTGCCGCAACATGTCTTCTTCTGCCATACTTCTCTATTACTCTTCACATCAGCAGTCACCTCCGTCTGGCAGGCGGCCAGTCATAAAATCTTTGCCAATATCCAAAGCCGTACAAACGAACAATTACAATGATAAAAGTGAAGTCGATTATTGGATATAGTGTTTCCTTCAAATATGTCGTATGACGTTTGCCATTTAACCCCCATCAATTTTTCTCTTTAACCAAAAACTAAAATAATAAAACAGCTCACCTAAAGTTGGACGGTTATTCAAAATAAGGTACTGTAATTAAACATTTTACGTAGGGTTGGAAATTTAACTTGATCGCAGCCATTAGGTGGAAGCATTAGCCTGGAACATTCTCTCAACCATATTTTATAGTTTGAAACTCATTCAACTGAAAATTTTCATCGATTTTATAGAGGAGATAAATTTTCGGCAGTTTTAGTGGACTAGTTTAGCTACTAACTACGTTACTAACTTTGATATCATGCACGGCTGGATAACAAATAAAAATATGGCTTGTGTTTTAATTAAAAGCGACCCAAAAGTGATCGGATTTAGTAATAATTTGTTGGTCGACTCTTCACGTGACCAGAGGGCGGGTCTAGTTTTTGGCCAAAGGATGGCAATGCTGCCAGCCTTCTGGGCAGTTTTCCAGTTGATAGCAATGTGGATGAATTATTTGATGCCCTGTAACCCTTTTGATACTTGTACATATTTTTATTACTGTTATAGATTTGTAGTTTGTTAACAATTTAGTTATTAGTTTTTTTAAGCTAAGTACGCTTGCGTTTGGCCGCAGCTCACCTGATGCTGCAGCCTAGGGTGGAGCACGCTTGCCTAGAAGAAACCGATTCACTCGAACTATGAAGAGATCTAGATTGTAATGATTGGGTAGCCGGTAGTGAATTCCACTAACTGGCGGTTCGCACAATTCGCTTAATAAATGTGGAAAAATAGCGCTTTGTTCGTATTCGTGGAACTTCAACCATTTGTGAAAGAAATAACGAAATAAATGGAATCAGGAATTTCTGGGCTTGGATGTGGCAATTTTGACCGTTTGATGACAGTAAGCTTGTTTCCCGTTAGCCGGTACACACATAACTGGCGAAATGTGGATGAAAAACAAGCACTTCAAGAATTTCAGGCAGAATTTCTTATGTCATGGATGATACAATACCTACATTCCCTCTTTCAATGTTTTGCATTTTCGGCCATAAAATCTTAAATGCTTTCATCAAAACATGAACAAACAAATTCAACATGGCGACAAGAATACGCTCCACTACTTCTCGAAGTATAATTACTCTCACAGATGTGCTTTAGTCCTTAGTCAACATTGTACTTAATCTCTTTTGGTGCCAGTCGACCGTCAGTTGATGTCAAGATTATGCTAATCCCAGCACTATGCGACCTACATACTGAATTGTTTAGATTTTGAATTCAGAACAGCTATGGCAACCGGCAACAGGGGCTACACTTTTTTTTTTCTTTTGTGATGGTTGAGTGATATAAGTATGTGGCTTTTGGTGCGGAATAGTAAAGTTCCCATTCTATAGTTTCTTTTGTCATAAAATGTGAGTGTGAGTTTCCTTGTTGAGTGATTTTCATGAAAGTTCCCTCAATAACTGTAAAACTTTACGGAACATAAAACTCAAATACTGGTCTCAGTATACATAGTTTATTTGTGGTTATACGCTTTTCACTTTGGATTCGATTTCAAAACAATACAAAATGTTTTGTGTAGTCCACAAAGTATAGTAATGTTTTCGTTAGCGTCTTAAAGCTGTTAATTCTGAAAGTTGACAACGTCGCAAATTGCTGTCAAATATTTCAGTGTTTTAATAAATTAATCAATACTACAAAAAAATTGCAATAACAATACTGAATTAGGTATTGTAACAATTTTAGGTGCAAACAAGTAATTGGAAAGGTTTTCAAGTTTCCTTTTTGCGTCTAAAATTAAATATTCAGTGTCACGATATAAGTAATTGCGATCCATAACCAATACTTCAATTCCTAAACGACAGACGTCCACTGCTGGACATAGACCTCCCCCAAGTGTCGCCACATTGACCGGTCCCGTGCGTCTCGCATCCAGCGGATCCCCGCAACCTTTACCAGGTCATCGGTCCACCTAGTGGGAGGCCTTCTAACGCAACATCTTCCGTTTCGCGGTCGACACTCCAGAACTTACTTACTAACTTACTTACACACAGGGCGATAATATTAATGAATTTTTTTTTTTGCAATTTGTGGCGTAGCCCACTTTCTGAATACATCCTCTTAAGGAGAAATTCACCACTTTGCATAAAAACGACCTGCTGCATCTACATCAATATTTCACCAATACTAGTAGTTTCCCTGTAATGAGGTGTCAACCTTATTTTTAAGAAAATGTTGCTAATAATTTTACCTCGTAATAAGTAAATTATTATAAAAGTAAGAAAAGTTGATGTTCACCTCGCGTTAATATAGTGCAAAATCGTGTTTCCTCCGTAAGCAGATGCACTGACTTCGTGGAAAGCTAATTAGCCACCTAGAATATCTCGGATGAGATAGCACGTCAGACACTCGTTAATTTTGCTTGTTAAATCTGGTTTATTTCGAACAAAATACTGAAAACCCTCAAAATAAAGATTTTCTGAAACAAGCTTTATTCAAACAGATTAAGTTTAAATAAAGCCTATTTGCTCGTTGCAACAGCTTGTTGTTAGTACCAGGCTTTTCAGACAAGTGGAAGTTTTCATATTTCTACAGCGATTTTCTACAGCTTATGTCAATAGGTTTACATTATAAGATTTTCGGTTGCGGTTGTCAGTCCCATTCATTTTTGACTATCCCATCTTCGTTATTGCTGATATAATGTTACATTATCTGTGGTGTGGTGTTCCGAACAAATTAAAATTGGTATAAAAGGTTTCATTAAATAATCTTAACAAGCAAAATCTAAAAAGTATATAAGTGTAAAATTTGTAAAGCTTGCAAAAATACCTGTCCATCTGAATCCATTTTTGATCGTACCATGTTAAATAAAAATATGGAACAACTACAAAGTAAACGTCAAAATTGGGACACGCCATTTTTATTTAGAACTTCTATCAAAATTGGAATATGGAACGGAATTGGAAAACCATCTTTTGTTCGCTCTACAGCCAATCAAACGAATAGTTATCGTTTGAGTAGTCTAGATTAAATTCGTGTCTGGCTTTGTGCTTTTCTATGTTCGATGAAATAGTTGTTTTGTATGAAAACCCGTTATTATTCTATTTTTGTTAGAACATACCATATTTTAATTTAAACACTGTTAGGCTCTCAAATCTAGTATTTAAAATTCAGTTCTCTCCAGATTTTTCCCTGTAAATAGGAAAGAATTTGAAGCTAGTTTTTCGGTTAATAAAATTCAAATATTATGTACCTAAGTATGGGTATAACAATATTAAGGTCAGCACCTGAAAAGAAGCCAGTAAGAGCACAGTAATATTACAATTCTAGATGTCGAACTAGTAAATATTTTATATATTTTTAACTAGCTTTAGCCCGCGACTTCGCTCGCGTTAGTTAAGAATTTGATAATCAATTCGGGGTGTACTCTGCTTCTAATAATATAATTAAATCATGATTTGAAAGACACGTGGCGCCATCTATTATCATACGAACGTTATTGTTGTTAACTGCGGAAACAGTACTTTTTTTCGGGATTAAAGGTACCTTATGTCCGTTTCTGTACACCTGACAACGTATATGTAAAATTTCAGTATGAACGGTCCGTGGTTAAGGCGTAAAACGGTAACAAACAAACTTACTTTCGCATTTATAATATTAGTTAGGATTAGGATAGCAAAAAGCAGACTATAATGCCGTTAGACATAAATAAAAGAAAATATCACAAAGAAAAATGTTTAATAAAGGAAATGTAGCACGGAATAAAACAAGATCTAAATTGACTTGACGACGTTTGCGATCTTAGCCGGATTACACAATCTTAGATCCAATCCTTTGTTTTCCTTCAAAGGTACTAGATTTCGGTTATCCCCAGAGAACCATATAATTCTTTTTCTTGTCAACTGGCTTATTTTTCTTGCAAACTTTTCCTTGCGCAAGCATTCTCGCATATTGTAAAAAGAAATAGAAAAATCAAATTGTTGATGTGGCTCACACACTTACCTTTTTCGGCATTTCCGGAAAATTTCTGAATTTGAATTTGAATTCAAGAGGTTATTGCTAAACCGTTTAGACGAAACTATTCATTAGAATTTATTATAAAAAATTAATGAATTGATTGAATTTATTATTTTTATTTATTTTTTATTGTGAAAGAGTTGTTTCAATTTTGGCGTGCAATAAAGTATATTCTATCTATCAACATTCATCCAACAACAGCCATTATGGATTCCTAATGCTGTATTCTATAGATATCTGAATTCATATTTTTGAACACCAGTTATTGTGTTCATCCCAAATGTATACAAAAAGTTACACGCGAAGATTAACGGGTCCGGTTCAGAGGCGTTAAAAGGATAGATCTACAGAAACTCAACTCCACACATAAAAAAAAAGCAAAAGGCGCGCACATTTTAAGTCCGCCTCTATACTTTTGTGCTTGAAGTGTTAAATAAATAAATTTTACACACAGTGAGTGCAAGCGTACTCGAAACATGCACTCGTTAATCCGATCGATCGCCGTACATCCTTTTCATAAAAAAATTACCTGTTGTTTGTCATCATTGGCAAAATCACATGAAGCTTTATTTCTGTTGCATTAAGGTTGCTTGTCAAAATGGAATGGAGAGACACTAACTTAAACACGTAACTAAATTTAAAGATGTGAATAATAAAGTATGCAAAACACTTAAATGGAAATGTGCAGAACATGTGCTGAGAGAGAGAAATGAACTAGAATAATATCAGAGTGATACCCCAGGATTGTTATAAGACGTAAAAGTCGACAAATGAAACGCTAGGAAGATGATTTCAAAAGAGTTGCCGGTCCAGAAATGCAGAAACAGAGATAGGTGGAAGTCTTCGGCGGAAGTTGTCGAAGGACAATCTGTTAATGGAAAAACCGATCGTCAGTAACTAATGTAATATACTGTAATTACTGTAAAACAATAAAGGCTTATTTTCTTATTAAGGCTGCTGTTGGGTTGTTACCACAGACAAGTCTGTCAACTTATCAAGAGCACTATGATCTTTATTACTGTTACTTTAAGGTAGCTTTGTCTTGCTGCTCTCAGAGGTAAAATAACCGTGAAAAGGATGTACTACCAAGTTGTTCAGTGAGGGTGTGCCACTTTTCACCCTTATGCACTAAGTAATAAGGTTGAAAAGTGGTCGACCGTCAATGAACTGCAGGGTTAGTATGACGTCTTAAAGCAGGAGCAATTCCAGTGTGGGAAAGAGACAGAGCTATACAGGTCATCTAGCGCCATCTCTTTCCCACACTGGAATTACTCCTGCTTTAAGATCATGGTAGGCCACCTGAGCAGTACCTAGATAAGTACGTTCGTGTCTAATCACTTGTTAAGAGTAAACCTTCTGAACCAACCTTTTCTGATGACAGACGTATCAATAGACATTTCCGCCATCAAAATATGATTCTATTATCGTTCTTCACGGAATTAGGGCCACGTCTGCCTACTCATGAGGGTTCTTTGAAAAGGATCCTCCTTGCAAAGACATGACTGGATAATATTCTTTCTTTCCTCAACCCGAATGTAGGCACCTAATGTTGGGAATACATTCTTGGAAACAATCACGCGCGAGAGAACCATTGTTAAGAAAACGGATTTAAAGCTTCATAATCATGTAAATGTTGACTCCTTATATGTAAAAACTAGCTTATGCCCGCGGCTTCGACCGCGTGGAGTTCGGGAATTACCCACGGGATCCTTCTTCTGGGATAATAAGTAATCTCTGTGCTTTACCAGACTGTAATCTAACTCTTTGCCAAGTTTCATCAAGATCTGTTCAACCGTTCTGGCGTGATTGAGTAACAAACATCCATCCATCCAAACTTTCGCATTAATACTGCCGAAAATTAATGCGTTAAATTGTAAACAGTATGTTACGGTTCACAGTTTTTCGACAGTTTAGAATCTCGTGAGATTACAATTTTACGGTGACATATAGATAACAAATCGCCTTAAAAACCTAAATCTATATTACTATATTAAATGATGGAGGTATCGCAGGAATATTATTATTGTATGATTTGGCATTATACAAACTGCGTCGTCCATTTGAAAACACTACCTGCTAAATGAATTGCCGAATGCACAAAAAATGCTTCAGCGATTTGTAAAAGTCGAAAGATAACAAATTATACATATAAGGTCCCATTCAAATAGATGGACAAACTTTTATAAATCATTCAGACCACCAACCTAAGGACAATGGTAAAAAAAAAGTAAGAAAACGCATTAGATACAAGAAGAAAAATCTGCCAACGAAATTACACTAAAATTGTTGGTTACCCAATGATTTAAGGTCAAAATAAAATCACTTGAATCAGTGTTTCTTTTTGCTTGGATAGCTTTGGTTAGACGTACTGAACGCTGTGTTAAAATTTGTCCATCTATTTTAATGGGACCTTATACAACCAGCCAACAACAGAGGCATTTAACAAAGCCTCCACTGATAACATGACCCCCCCCCCCACTCTGGGTGGAGCGGAAGGGAGTGTCAGACTGGTACTGACTAAAACCCATCCTTGTTCCTTCTTTGCCCTTTGTGTTCCAGGGCCACGGTATCTCTTTCGAACAGTCCCGCAGCCCTGGCAGGCAGCATCGGCCCATGCGGACCCCTAATTATTTGCTGACATCTCTTTGAGGCGCACGTGGAACACGAACGCGCCGTCGACACGGCCTGTCGCCATAAGACGGCTGGACGGCGAGCTAGCCCAAAACTCGCCGTCCACAGGCCCGCGCCTACGGTGGCCGGGAGCCACCACGTGACCCCCGACGCCCAGGGCGTCTCCCGCGGCGGCTGGGACGTGAGGTTCTTTCCCTCTCACGTCCCGCCACCTCCTTCACTAGCATGACTGCTTCGCAGAAAGAGGCGACGGCTTCCCATTCCCTCTCGTTTCGGACCATGGCTTGGACCAGGGCCGGACGCGAGAGATCGCCGCCGAACTCACACATTTTAACTTTGTCAAAATTCTTATTATTTAAGATGACACACAACGATGATAAATCGCTATAGCAATGCAATTTTCTTCAATCAAAATTTCAAAATTAAAATTCATGGCACACATGGCGCGATTTAGCAAGCTGATTGAACAAAAATCCTGACATCCGAATCTGGTGGAATTTTCATCTACCAAAAGCATCTTTTAATCAAAACAATAGCTCCTGTTCTGAACGACACACGAGGGAAGAGAACTAGTGGTCATCTTAACACCAAACAACTAAAAGTAGTTAAAATTGAAAATGGGACTCTATAATAATGAACATACAGTTTGAACTCATTAAACTCGGTTAGTGGGGTCTAACAGGAGTATTAGTAATTCATTTCTCGTTAGTGGTCCACCTCAAGTGCAGTTTGTATGAAAACGGTTGGAACTACCCAGGTATGCACACTCGGTTCCGTATGAACAGTAAGCGTTTAATTTATATGGTCGTTGTATTTGAGTTTCTGGTATGAGTTGTTAGGTACAAATGCTTAATTAACTTTGAACGAGATGTGTTCATGAGTAATATAATAGCTGTGTCCGAGGTTTTACTGACGTTGCGTTGTCTTATCTGGTGCCAGAGTTTTTTATGTCGCCCTCGGGGCTCTGACTTAGCTTTACATGTCGTCAAGAAACCTCTCTCAGGCATGCTGGGTTGCTATGTACTTTTTCGTCACTGCCTTAAAAATCATTGACTAAATGAAAATTGGCATAAACACAGACAGAGCTACATCAATGTGAAATACGACTCATCTGCCACTTTATTGACAGAAATTTCTTTCCAAATTGTAAATTCACATCTTGACATTCTCTCGCTCGTTAAGCATGTGGCTTTTGACAAAGTCGACAGCACCGTGGCTCGTCTCAACATCTTGGAACACATGTATAGTGTTAGATTTTTTTTTTTGTTTTTTGAGTTTTGGCCCACACTAGGAATTTCTCCTGTATCGTGGGTGCGTCTATAAACATTTAAACTAACATACACAAACAGCAAGACCCGGAACAATTACCTGTAGGCCATACAAATATTTGTTCCGTGCGGGGATCGAACCCGCGACACGCAGCGCAGCAGTCCATCGCTCAGCCTCTGCGCCAACCGTGTCGTCAATATTAGTCATCAGAGCAACCCAGCAGTGTAATCAGATGTTTTTCCTCTATCAATACTTATTGATAAATCACCGTCAATAAACGAATTCTAAGAATAGGTTTAAAACTGATTAACTATCAATACACCGGCAATTTCGCTTTAATGCATTAATGTGCACTTTATCCACTGCAATAAAAAAATGAATACCCGATAAATAATAAAATCATTATAATTGTATTACAAAAAACCGGTGACGTCATCCATAGCCAATCGCAGTACTTTTTATTAACTAATTTTTGTACCGAACATAGTGTGGTATCAGAAGGTATTAATTTTTATCTCCGACGAAGATTACGAGTGCTTTAGATTTCAGTGCTAACGATAACATACTCTATAGATGAGTTCAGTGGAAATTTTGGTGTTTGGGTTGATGAATAACCGGCTGGGTGGTGATCTATAGTTAGTAGATTAGAGAATCAGCCTTGATAGTATAAAGTTTTAGATCTATATTGTTAAGGTGGCTGTACACTCTCGCTGAGACACTCCCAGAAAGGGCGAGTGCGAGAGTGTACAGTCAAGCGAGAAACATCGAGGCTAGACGAGCACTTCTTTACAGGGTGGAAGGGACACTGGCGCAAAACGGTTACCACGTATTCAGTACATCATTCTGAATTGGTCCCCGACCAAGACATTTTTAGAAAGAAAATAAAGTAGAAAGAATAAAGTTTATTTGACGTCAGTTCATCAAGCACACAGAATAAAAAAAGGTAAAAAAAAAAAAAAAACTGCTATTCGTTTTTTCGCCGGCTATTCAAAAAAACAGCAATTCCCTACACAACTGAAATACCTACACGGTCAAAATGTATGGAACAGCTGATTGTTTAAAAACAATATGGTGTATTGAATACGCGGTAACCGTTTTAGCATCGGTGTCTCTTCCAGCCTGTATACACACTCGTACTCGGCATGCTTCGAAGTGTCTCGGCTAGAAAGTACACCTTAAGAATTATAAACAAAACACAAAATTCTTCCTCCCCTCCCCATCCCCATCCTCATCATCTCCCTCTCCATTCTTCCTTCTTCTTCTTCCCTCCCTTCTCTTAATTTTTCTTCCTCTTCTTCTTTTCTATTTTATTTTATTCTTTCTTTTTATTTTTGTTCTTTTCTATCTCTTCTTTTTTATTTCTCTTATTTTTATTCTAATTCTATTTTTTTTCTTTTTGTATCTATTCTTTTCTTTTTTTTTCATTTCTTTTTTTCTTTTTCTTTTTTTCTATTCTAGTTCTTTTTTTAAGTCCGCCTATATACCACTCTTATACATGAAGTTTAAATAAATAAATAAAATTCTTGTAAAGGTTTTTTTTTCGCAGATTCAAGTTACATAATAATATTAAATAAAAGTTTACTAGTACCTAAACAGAAATTAAACTGATGCTATTGACTAACCAATCTAAGCAACCTATAGATAATATTATCCAGGAATACTATTGATATTAGCATTCAATTATGCTGTCGGTTATTAATTAACAATTAATTAATACTACAGGGAGTTACTGAAGTAAGCCGGTTGGGTAAATAAATAAACAGACCAAACTTTAGACGTAAACGAAGGACAGTACGGTACAACATGGAAGTTGCATCGACTAATATTTACACCTTTATAAGACGGCTCAAACAAAGTGCCCAATAAACTAGCCAGTCACTTAACTCGTGGTTATTTCATTTTTAATTCGAAATTTGAACCATGGAAAACATTTACGATCCGAAAAAAATAGGGTGGGTGTTACAGGATTAAATGCGATTGCTAACTTGGTTCAAACGAGCTCGGGCAGGGATTGGTCAGAGGCATGAAGATTGTAGGTAAATCATTGCCTATTTTCATACATTTTGTGGCCGGGAACCCGGTGGCCTACCATTACGTCTTAAAGCAAAAGTTATTCCAGTGTGAGAAAGAGATGGCGCTAGACGACCTGTTTAGCTCTGTCTCTTTACCACACTGGAACTACTCCTGCTTTAAGACGTCATAGGTTGATGGGAAGTTGCTTTAAGTGACCTCCCTAACTCCCTATGTATGTGATGCAGCGCTCGCTTAATAGCCTGTTTTCGAATACATCTAATGGTTTTGGTCGTTAGATGAGGAAATCGATGTAACCTCTACCTTGTATCGTATTGTAACTACTGATCTGGGTTCAAAGTTCAGATAAGATATAAAGCAAATGTCCTGTTTATTGTATGGCAGTTCGTATTGTTACTCAATTAAATTCACCAAGTTGTGGTGAGGATTTACCTTCCTAAAATACTCTGTAAACAAAAGTTGTTTACCGCACCTCGTCTGTGTTTGAACTTTATCAATTGAAAGTATAATTTTATGTAAAGTTTGAAGTAATTTTACTTTGATAACATTGGAAGAACAGAAAAGGAGAAAATAATTCTATTTCGATCTGATAATTATATTGGGTGTAAAAGGACCCATCACAAAGCCGTTAACATACCATTCTGAGGCACTAGCACGAACGCGTGGTGTAAACGTAACATATTTATGTTACGTCGATTTTTAATCGAAAATACAATTATTTATTTTATTTTATTGTGTTTGGGTGGCTTACAGCTAAAAATACAAACATTTTTATAGTTCGCTATAAAAAAGATAGCTAAATAGTTAGCTATATATATAGTATTGTATGCTTAGTAAACAACGACAAGTCATTTACAAGCCGCCACAGTTAGCAATAAACTATTGTTGCACAAACTAATAACTAAGAATAATGTCAATAACTAAGTATAATGTACTAACAAAGAATAGGACTAAATTATAGCATGTTAGTTAAATTGTTTACAACAAGCGCAATTACAACCCATAAATATTATGAATACATTCTAAAAATTGATGGTATTTTTTTTAAATGGACATATTTACTTTATGTTTACACCGCGTGCTCTGTACATCAAACTAATCACGGCGCAAAAATAATTACTGGGAAACTACTATTTTTAATGTGAAAATTCACGGTTTACGTCAACGTCCAAAGTAACGCACTCAAAACTACATTGTGTTCACGGATGCATTTATCAGTACCCGGAGTCATGAAGATATTCAAAGTAAAGTTATAACTGTTTTTGACATGGAAAGAAAAATTCCAGTGCGAGCAGGGTTTGAACCTGCGACCTTCCGATTCAGTACACCGGATGTCTTAACCAACTGGACCATCGCACCCCGCTCACAGATCCCGAAATTTTCGTTCCATTAATAACGTCTTACGGTGACGTTAGCGCCATCTATTTAAGAAAGTATCGAACTAACTTAAACCAACACGTTGACATTGCAGTCAAATCAATGTTGTATAGAAGTCGCCATACCAAACTAATTTTTAATATTTTATACTCAAACCCTGCGTAGGGAACATGTCAAAAACAGCTATGTTCCCTACGCAGGGTTTGCGTATAAAATATTAAAAATAAAGTTATAACATTTAAAATGTGTATTTAATAAAAAAGTGTGAAAAAGAAAGTTGCAGTCTAACCGGATTCAGCTGAACACCAGTATTTACATGGAGCGACTGCCTATCTGACCTCCACAACCCAGTTAGTACTGGGTAATACGATACCCCTTGTTGAGAGTGGTTGTCAGACTTTTTGGGCCACTGACTACCGGTAACGACTGTCAAACATCTACAAATGACACCCAGGACCAACGGCTTAACGTTATTTCAGAGGCACGGAGGAAACTCGGTATGTAATCGGTGGTCACCCATCCACAGACCAACCTTGGCAACCTAAAGATCGACACGAGCGGCTGTTATTATTTAGCCACGAGCTCCTAATGATTTTGATGATTATAATTCTGTAAATACATACGTGTTACGGTCGGTACTCATGTTTTGTTCAACATAAAGCCTGAAACTGACCATGCAAATTGCAAAAAAACGTAAGAAAATTCCATCTTAGTTTAGTTTTGGAAGGACACAATAATAAAGCGCAAAATAACACTTCTTTGCTTAGATACCTAAGTCTCAATGCAATTAACATCTATAGCAGTCAATAAAAAGCGCTTCCAATAACATTTTCTTCAATTAAAAACTATAAAACGGTTAATGACCAGTAAACACAACTTGAGAACAACGGTGGCGCAGTGGTGGCGGCCCCTACGTACGAACAGTAAGCCGTAGGATCGAACCCAGGCAGGATTACTTTATGTAATTTATTTCAGCACCACTGCTCTCAAAAACGGCGAAGGAAAACATCGTAAGGAAACCGGCATGTTCTAGAACCAAAAATTCGACAAAGACATGTGACATCTACCAACCCGCACTGGGCCCGCGTGGTGGATTATAGCCCTTTCCCTCTCATAGAGAGCCGTGTCCCAGCAGTGGGAACATTATAGGCTGATTATGCCAAATACAACTTTCTATTGTAATAACTACAATAGTACAACATTAATTCCCTTGCCTCGTTGACCCAGAGCACTCCTAAGTGTGAAACAAAAGAGAATCTTGTATTTATTTTTCTTGCTCAACGCGCGATTTCATTTGTTCAGAAGGGAATGAAATAAATGGCGTAATTAGTGTGAGAGAGGAAATGAACTGTATGGTTGATTCTATTGTATGGGTACTTGGTGCTTGCCATGGAAAATTTTCAGGATGTTACATGGATTTTTGTTTTTGTTAAACTGACTGACTGACTGACTGGGTGATATATCTACACAGCCCAAACCGCTGGTCCTAGAGACATTAAAATTGGAGGGTGTGTTTTTTGTAAAGAGTAAGTATCCACAAAGAAAGGATTTTTGGAAATTCTACCCCTAAAGGGGTAAAATAGAGGATGGAAGTTAATATGAAAGTCCGTCAGTTTTGAAGTTAGGATCTTCAAATTTTGTGTTTAAGCTGACAATTGAAAATTAATCTATACGTGTCTCAGCGTTTTTGAGAATTCTACCCCCGAAGGTTTCAAATGGGGGATGAAGGTAAGTAATCGAATATTTTTCGACATCCACGCGGGCGAAGTCGCGGGCAAAAGTTAATTCCATATATAATTGTTAGTAAAGCTTAGCGATGTTTTAAGCAACCAAGTAGGGGTCCGCATGGGCCGATGCTTGCCAGGGCTGCGGGACTGTTCGAAAGTGATACCGTGGCCCTGGAACACAAAGGGCAAATAAGGAACATGGATGAGTTTTAGTCAGTAGAAGTCTGAAACTCCCTTCCGCTCCGCCCAGAGTGGGGGGAGGGTAATTTGATGATTTCCCATCCGAAAAAAAAAAAAAACTTAAAACAATGTTAGCACCTTAAAACTACTTATACAATTTAAATCCGATTATATTACATTAAAAAGGACACCACCCCACAATAGGACACTCGATCCTTTCCGTTATGGTGTTTAGAAGGCCATTATATTTCTCACATCAAGATAGTTATAAATAAATAATCAGTTGTAATTCTCACATAAACAGGGAGAAACGGACACCGACGCGAAAACGATTCCCACACAGTACAACATTCTGAGGTCCTGATGGTCCTGGGTTCGATTCCTGGGTCGGGTAAATTGTTATTGGGTTTTTCAATCAGGAATTTCTCAGTAGCAGCTACGGAGTCTGGATTTAGGCTTGCCCCCTACGGGACTTAAAAAAATAACTGGCAAAATGTGGGTGTACTATTAGGTACACATCTGACTAACCCTTCTGGGATCACAGGTGTATTTTTTTGTTATGTGATTTGACTTATTTATCTTCTACCGCTAAAATTATTCACCCGGGCCCTCTCATCGAGTTCACTAAACTTTCTCCAAAGAATACTGTAAAAAGATATTGTAGTACCGTCTAATAAGGTAACGGTTCGACGGCAAACAGCGTTATTGGGCATGTTACAGGCTTACAGGCGAGAGTACTCGAACACGACTCGAATCTTAATGAGTTTCCTTATTGAGTACCAATTTGTAGGCAGTAGGAAATTATTAGGTATGAGGTTCTTTTTACAGACTCACAAATTGGTTTTCTAAGTCATATGCATAGCAAGTGATGTGGTATAAAAAAATACTTATACTGGGTAGAAGGTATACCGGTTACCACGTATTCAGTATAGAGGGTGTAAACAAACCCTTCACATAGCCGTCAACCAAGCATTCTGTACATCAAACTAACTAACTTTACGCAAAAAATATTGCTGAGAAAAGACTTTTTTTTTTGGGGTGAAAAATCACGTTTTACGGTAGGACTCGGTGGAACGCACTGAAAGCATTGTGCTGATAGATGGATTGAATAGAATGGGGGTCGTGGAGGTGTTTAAAGTAAAAATCTTACATTAAAAACATGTATACCTGTGAAAAAATTGGAACTTCGACCCCCAATATCTCCATAACTAGAAAGTTCCCAGGCATGGTCTAGAAAAAAAAAATATCGCAAAGACGGGGAGAACAACTGCCTTTCGGCTTGGTTTTGGGTCTATTTACACCCGTTATTATCATACTGAAACTCCTACACAGAAACTTTTCATCAGTAATTTAAAAAAAAAAACAGCTGTTTCCTACAAAAGTGAAATACCTAAAAGGTATGGAACAGTTGATTTTTTTTTATTGAATGACTAGGCCCGCTGAAGCATGATTAGTCAGTCTTGCCACTAGATGTCTCTAATGATCAGGTTTTTTCTCAGACTTGACATTTTATGACAAAACCTAACATAAACGCAACCAACGCATTTACTTCCCGGATCTTTAGCCACGACATAACACACCAGAAAAATCCTCCTATCTACAAGAAAACACGCATCGTTAGGTCGGTTCACCCAATTTCGTCCGTCCTTACAAAATGGCCTCTTGTACTTAGGTTTTTTCCTAGAGATGTCCATTGACCATTGCCTACTGACCTCATTAACTCGACAATATTCATGAGCAGGGCTCAGAGCAATAGTTAAGGCGTGTCGTGGAAATAGATCAAAATGGACGAACACGCTTCGTTGAGCTACATGCCTAGTCAAGTTCGCTATTCGATGTGGCTTTGTTTAATTGGGATCTTCGACGTGTGATGCTCATTTGATTTTAGAATCGCTTAGTATGCCTTTAACGCTGCTGCTGCGGCGAAGGTTGGTTAGGTTTTTTTGGAAAAGTAATATCACTAGCATATTCAAGAGTAGATAGATCGTAGATCGGAAGAAGTGCTACCGTGATGTTAAATATGGCTTTTCGTGTTCCGTTCACTGCCATTTTTTCTTTATCCTCAGACTTAAATTAACTAGTTACGTCTGAAGAAATAATTGAGGAGCTCGTGGGTAAATAATAACAGTCGTTCGGGTTCTTCAGGTTAAGCCGCGCTTGCCTAGGTTGGTCCGTGGTTGGGCGACTACCTATCAATACAGAATTTCCTCCGTGCCTCGGAGAGCATTTTAAACCGTTGGTCCCGGCTGTCAATTGTAGATCTTTGACAATCTTTCGAGGTAGTCAGTGGCCCGAAAGTCTGACAGCCAGTTTTACCAAGGGGTCGTATTACCCAGTACTAATTGGGTTGTAGAGGTCAGATAGGCTGTCGCTCCATGTAAAATACAGGTATTCGGCTGCATCTGGTTAGACTGGAAGCCGACCCAAACATAGTTGGAGAAAGGCTAGGCAGATGATGTCTAAAGAAATAATGTATTATTTAAAGACTACAATTCTTTCTATTACCAACAAAAACAAATAGTACATCCGATGCAATCGAGTTCAAAACGAATTTTATCGAGATTAAAACAGTGCATTTCACAAAGCCCCCTTTCATCTGTGTCTAGCTCAGACCAGAATGTACCGACTCGCCTCGTTGATTTAAAAGGCTCAACTCGACACGTGCTCTCAATGGTTCTTTTTGACACTGCAGAATTAGGGGAGCAGCAAAATCCCTGGTTCATGCAGCCTGGTATTTTTCCTAGAATTTTCTCTGTAAGGTAAAATGCACCTGGATGTTACGTTCAGGTTTACGTAGTTTGGAAAATCGATAGGTATACGGGTTGATACTGATTGAATAGACGATGTTCGACGCAAGGTAAAACGTAAAAAAACGTTGTGGTTAAACCGACCCGACCGCGACCCTATCTATTTTTCAAAGGAGAAAAATTTTCAAAGCATTTTCTTGTTTTACCATGAACTGGTGATCAGTAGTTCAGTATTAAATCGGCCTCAATTTACGACGTCGTGGGTTCAAATCCATGTTACTGTTTGGAATTTATGTGATCACTACTGATCTTAAGACTGCGAACGAAAACATCTTGAGGTAACCGGCAAGTCCTAGAACTATAATTTCAAAGACATTTGACATCTGCCAACCCACACTGGGTCCGCGTCTGTTAGGGTGTTACCACACCAATCGATCGTTGGTAGAAATGGCGACGATCGATCAATTGGTGTAGTAGAAACTTTCGATCGACGTTGACTTATCCATTCTACAATCGATCGATGGCCTCGATCGACGATCGATCGATTCCATTTCAGTCCAGTCCCTCTCACGGGCAGAACGACTTGTTTTCTTTAAAAAACAAAACACATACGGCCCATTACTTCCTCAACTTTCTTTAAAACATCCTTCCAAACCATAGCGTTTACACAATGGTCATAAACCGTGGACCATTCACACTGAAGCTACACATTTGTACACCACGCTGATAATAAAAGTATATAGAAGTCCACAAAGGAATATAAATTGGCGGGCAGTCGTATGTGAATGGCCGTGGTCTGTTTTGGGCACTGAATTAAGGTATAAAAGGTAGCGGATTATACATTTCAGTTATCTATGTGAATAAATGGGACGATCATTTTGTGTGAAATCTGGTTTTTGTGTTTTAACAGGCTCTCTGTCTACGAATGTTTAACTGCTCTGAATTGTGGATAGATAAAGGGTTTTGTCTCTCCCGCGTAAAGTTTCTCAAACTAGCTTGCGATTGCGACTTTTCCCGCGTGAACATCGGATATTTTCCAGAATTTGTAAAGGATATTTCGATCCTACGCAGGTCTACCTGTGTGAAAATCGGTATTTTTTTTTTTTTTTTTATAATGAATGTGCTTACTCTTGACCTCAATCTAGTCCAGAGGACAGAGATGATCATATTAAAAACTTTTCAGCCGTTAAGACATGACAAGTTTACAGACAGACGACAGTGTTTTGAATTCATAATATCTGAATGTATTAGCCAAAGAATCCATTGATTAATTTAATTTTGAACTAAAAACTTTTTTATCAAATGACCGCGAAAACTTTAAATTAAATGAAATGATTTTATTTTATTTTTTTCTTTTCTTTATTTCAGGTAAGTACGAAGTGATGGCAAATATATAACACGAAGCAGTCTCAACTCAGTCACAGCTATTTTCACAGAAAATGAGTACGTAAGCAATAAACTAAGAAAAAAGGTAAGTAAACAGGAAATTGCGTATAAACAATGTATTGTTTTCGTATATTACACAACAATGGCCAAGATCAGTAAACAAGATGGCCCAAGATTAAAGTCTAAAAGAAAATTTTAGATGGCTCTGAGGGAAGGGCTTCCTGAAAAATATTTGAATTTCAGCAATTTATAGTTTAGGCGCCTTGATATTTTGGGATTTTTTTTTTTTTTTGGAATTTATTATTTTCTCTGTGAAGCATTTTTTAATAAAATTAATTCAGGTTAATAGAATTTTCTTTTGGGTATTTATTTTTGTACTACACTGTATGGATATGGACAAGCAAGTCCAAAAAAATCCACGCACGAATTTCACCGCAGTTTCTTATGACTTAAAACACCTGAATTCGTTACTCGTTTTATTGACTGACAATAGTAAAACTGATTGACCGTTCTCTGTTGAAAGACCGCGAACGAAATGTGATCAGTTTTGTGACTTTTAGAGTATCAGCATTTTCACCAAAGATTTTATACAGAGATAAGCCCAGCTTTATTTATTTGGATGCTTAAATAATATTCTGTTCTACTTTTTAATGGGAATTGCGAAACGGATTATTTACCAGTTTAACGATGGATGGAGGGTTTAAACACAATTATTTCATGTTCATAAAAGCTTGTTAATTTTATTTTTACGAAAGCAAATAACGCCCACGGACGATGGATAAATAATAGAAACATGACTATATATTTAAATAAAATACTGGAAAGGTTAAACGGATAAATTGCGTTCAACGTTTTAAGTTAACATTTTTTGCGTTGGATCTGATTTTTCGACGAAACAGTTGAAATAATAATTTTTAACCTATTTCAAAACTATTTTTTGCCCAGAACGTCTGCCACGTTAGACCTGAAATGAGGTATCCTACAGAAACTCTGTGATATAAAGTATTTCATGTTTTAAACTAGGTGGATCACTTGTCCTAGTGTGCCTCATCGAAATTCATTCAGCCGTTAACGTACAAGAAATTGACAGACAAAATTAATTTCGCATTTATAATGTTAGTATGACATCAGCAAGCAACTTCATTCTACACGTTTTCTACATCAAATAAACATAGACCATCATGTATTATTGATCGCATTTATTATGCAATCGGGTTGAAACATCGCTTCCACAGGTACTTAGCATTAAATACGGGAAAGATTCCACACCGCTTCGATGTTTATTTAAAATCAACGGTACCTAAGAGAATAAATTATTCAAGTTAAAGTTACTACTACGGTACTATTTATCTAAAATAAATTTGGTCAATTTTCTAATTTTCTAATTTTGATCAAATCAAGTTACGTAATAAAAATAAAAATTATTTCTAAAATTAAACTTGAGTTTCGGGAGCCTACCATCACCTCAGCAGTATTATTTTAATATGTCAGTGACACTAAATAAGTGTGATATATCATATACTGGGGAGATTTTTAAAACGTTGGCAATTCTTTAAGAGCGTGTAGTACTCATGAAAATGGGACTTTTGCTACGGGACCGATCATGAAATCGCAAAAAAAAATCAGCTGCTCCATACATTATTGGTGACGTAACAGCAGTTTGATCATACACTCCTCAATTGGGTTCTAAAAATAATGCCCTTAGCTTTAGGGCATTATTTTCAGAAAGTGATCGGCCTAAAGCAAACAATCACTTGGAATGGAATTTTCTAAGAAAATAACGTAATCATTCCATACCATTTGTGCGGATGGATTGGAATGATGGAATGTCGAGAGGTCGCCAGGAAGCCATTCCAACTGATCATTCCAATTGACTGTGAATGACCGCTATTTAAACTTATGAATTGATGGAGTTGATTATTGCGTTAAGGAAAACTATTTGAACAGAAGTCTGTCCAATAAAATTTTAAGATAATTTCAGTAGATTTAACATCATAACATAAAATCACGCCTGTAAACCCCGAAGGGTTAGGCAGAGGTGTACCTAATAATACCTAAACCCACATTACGCCAGTTATATTTAAGTCCAATGTAATTGCCAATACCGTGCACAAATCCATACTCCGTGGTTGCTACTGAAAAAATCCTGATGGAAAAACCCAATAACACTTTGCCCGACCCGGGAATCAGGCCCTCATGAAAATATCAAATCTCTTCAATAGATTGGTATTCTAAAAACCGTTATAAATAATATAATGCTTACAATGTCAGCGGCCAAGGTTATGTGTAACACCGGTCCTCTCCCCTATTACAAACAACCGTTATTTTTAAAAGCATAATACATACATTTGCTCCAAGCAAAAACGTTAGTCGTTTGAAGTACTGTATATCATCAATGGATATTAATATATTATTTTATATGTTTTAAGTTTTATGTTTTTTTAGGGTTCTCCATTGTAGGGACACGTGTGTCCCCAAGTAATTTCAATGACCAAGTTATCATGCTGCTAATGTTCAAAAACTCAAGGCTATTTTTAGATAAAGAAAAATAAAACTAGTTTAGCAGATGGTCTCATTTTAAAATAAGTAAAGGGGTTACCTGAATATGCGGTTGACCTAATAAATTTGTAAAAAGAACTCTATTCTTTCAATTTTGGCAGTCAAAAATACACACCTACTTTTGTATACCTGTGTATTATAAGTTTAGATTTTTTTTTTGTTTGTTTTTTTTTTAATACGTTGTCCCACACTAGGAATTTCTCCTGTATCGTGGGTGCGTTTACAAACATTTAAACTCACATACACAAGCAGCCAGATTAGGAACCTGTAGATCACACAAATATTTGTTCCGTGCGGGGATCGAACCCGCGACACGCAGCGCAGCAGCCAATTGCTCAGCCACTGTGCCAACCGTGCCGACAAGTAGTAGTAGTAGTATGTACTATCTACAGGTAGGTCTACATTGAATAAACTCAATAAAACATCAAGGCCATAGAAACGTTTACATAATTTATTTGGCAGAGAATAGCATTTATAGACATACTCATCATTATGTTTACAACAAAAACTATCAGCTTGCTCTCTGTATCCTTTGACTCTGTACTGGATGAAGAATTTGAATAATAAATTATATGGCATAGCAGAGTCTAATAACAGTACCTATATACTTACTCTATAGTTAGAAAATTAAACTACAAAGAGTACTGTATTTTTATAGCTTCACTTTTTAAAAGCAATGTGGTCATTCTTTTTGTTCCTTTTTTAGAATTCTGTTGAAATAACCAGTTTGAAATGAAATTTTAAAACGTAAGAATTGTTACAGACTTGTTCGGGTGTCAATTCGGCAGTATTGCTTCAACAAGAAAGCCGACCCGAAATGATTACTATACATTTTGGAGGCGTCCATTAATTAGTTGAGGCGTTTAAGGGGGGCCCGTCGCGCCGACTTGACCCAATCTCACGAGGAAGAAGTTTCGGCAAATATCACATGATTATTTCCTGCAAGAAACTGTATAATTGCGTCAAATCGACAAAATCTACTGACATAATTAATTAACGCCCCCTTTCAGCTTTCATTCGGGTCGTGTTCATCGACAACTTTTGTTCGGTATCTGGCATAAAATCATGTTTGGGTCAACTCTGTATTAACTCAAAACTAAGTCGAGCGGCATTTATGTAAACTTATACTTTTCTGTCCGGCTGTGCACGCTCGATCTAGTTTGTAATAACCCTTATATTTTACACATTCTGTAATTTATTTGAGTAAGGAATCAAAAGTCGTGGTAGTATTCAGTTTGTCTTTGAAAAGAGGTATTTTTTAAAGTATTTTTAAAAAAGTATTTTTATAGATAAAATAATTCTTATCCTTACTCCTTACTAATATTATAAATGCGAAAGTAAGTTTGTTTGTTACCTTTTTACTCCTAAACCACGGAACCGATCACCTTGAAATTTTGCACAAACGTTGTCAGGTGTACAGAAACGGACATAGGGTACCTACCCTATGTTTCTGTATCCCGAAAAAAAGTTCTGTTCCCGAGGAAAATAACATTAACTTTCTTATGATAATATAGGTGGCACCACGTGTCTTTCCTTTCAAATCATGATTGAATTACATTATTACAAGTGATTGTCAAATTCTAAATTAACGCGAGCGACGCCGCGGGCAGAAGCTAGTTAATTATAAAATTTAAATTTAAAGATTTGATTTAAAAATACACTGCTCGGGTAGGTATCCAGATTGATTCAAAAAATATAATGATAAAAATCACTTTGGTATTAGTAGAAAATACTAGGTGGGTACTTTAGAGCTCAAAATTATATAGGTATCTACCAGAAATACTACTTCTACATACTCGTACTAGGAAATAATTAACTACATACTAAGGCACAATTACGTAAATATTAAAACTATCACAATTTTCATTTAAATAATGCCTATGCACGATTCAAAACTTTACTATTTAATTATTCATATCAATGTAGCTTAACTATGGAGAGGATAATATATTCGCATAAAATTAGAACGTGAAGTTGTGTCCATTCGTCCGTATTCAACAGTTAGTCATTTGAGTGAATTGGGACCGAAATAATATTTACCATTATTTTCCTCAAACTGTCGGCGATCGAAATAGTTCTTACTATTATCTTGCTCAATGGCGCAGAAAATAACAGGCCGTTTATAATATTTAGCCGAAATTCAGCGTACAAGTCTTTTAGGAAACAAGAGGACGTAATTTTATTTTAGTTCTATTTGTAGTCTGTACAAAAAATAAAGTAAACTTCCGAAAACAAATTACAACCCGCCAGAGAGCTTAATGACATTTTTAGTGATAGCGATGCGCGACGATGGAATAGTAAAAATATAAGTGCGAGATTGACATCATCCATCATCTGCCTAGCCTTTTCCCAACTATGTTGGGGTCGACTTTAGGTCTCACTGGATGTAGCTGAATACCGGTACTTAACAAGGAGCGACTGCATATTCAGATATGGAAGTCAGCCTTCACAACCCACTTAGTACTGGGTCTTAATATCCCTTGGTAACACTGGTTATCACAATTATATTTTACATGGAGCGACTGCCTATCTGACCTCCACAACCCAGTTACTACTGGGTATTACGATAACTCTTGGCAAGACTGGTTGTCAGACTTTTCGGGCCACTGACCACCTGTATCAAAGATCTACAAATGAGAGCCTGAGCCAACGGCTTAACGTGCTTTCCGAGGCACGGAGGAAACTCGGTATGTAATGGGTGGTCACCCATCCAAGGTCCAACCTAAGCAGGCGCGACTTAACCTGAAGATTGACTCGAGCGGCTGTTATTATTTAACTACGATTATAAGCTATCGAAAAAGCTAATATGAATCTGGTTCAAAACTATTAGTAGTAGAAATACGATGCGGTTTGAAAGTGATTGCCAGTTTTTAACGCTCTAAAATAATGCTCTGTGGTTATAGGTTAAATATCCGGTTGGTACTTATTTAAAAGACTTTTTCTCATTACTTATAAAGAAAATCTTGATTAATAATCTCAACATGGCACCTGGAATTAAAATTCCAAAAAGGACTTTAACTAGGACCTACAACTTTGATAAAACTACATCTACATAAATATGGAACAGTCAAGTACCCATTAGGAAGCATCGCTGTACTTCGCATACTAAAACTTAATCTGAAACCATCAAAATTTATTCAGTAAACTGCCTCGTTGGTGTAATGGTCGCAATCGCGACTGCTGAGCGTGAGGACCTGGGTTCGTTTCCCATGTCGGGCAAAGTGTTATTGGGTTTTTCCATCAGGAATTTCTCAGTAGCAGTCATGGAGCCCGGATTTGTACCCGGTTGTTGGCAATAGGCTCGCCTCCTATTACATGGGACTTAAACATAACTGGTGTAATGTGGGTGTACAGTAGGGTATTAAGTACACCTCTGTCTAACCCTTCTGCGATAACAGGCGTGATGTTATATTAAAGTTGATGATATATGCTGCCGATAAGATGAAACCTTTGCCAAGTTCCATTGCGAGGGCCAATGGAACTTTCCGTTAATATTTTTACTTAAAGATTTTTACCGTGGACTTGGTAAAAATCTTTTAGTAAAAGTGAACGAAAAAGTACCGTTAATGGTAAAATCATTTCTTTGTTTACGGCTTCAAGTTTAATCTCCATTCCTTTTAGAGACTTACTTTATAAAACATGACAGTTCTTTTTATAACTCAGCCTATTTTTGAAAATTTTTGCCCAAAGTAAAAGTCTAAGACAAAAGACAGGATCAATTTTTGTAAGTTTTCAGTGTATTTAAAAAGATTTATAAAATTTTTTTGAACCGGTATTGTTGAACAACGAATTTATTTTTAACAACTTTAAAGGAGTATTTTTAGGAGCTGTGTCTACTGGCTTGGTCCAATGTCAAATTTTTATACTATAAAAGTTTAAGTGTTTTAAGCTGCGGCGTCGCTTGCAAGGAGCTCGGAAATTTATCCCACGGGAAAGTAACACCGTGGTCTAATGTAACCTATCTCCTAACCAGGGGTCGAACTGATAATTATCATGTTCCTGATTTATTTATTAATTTAGGTTAACCAACAATTGCTTACACTATATACATTTCTGATTTAATAACTACAGTAACATTTACAAGTGCAACAATTAATTACTGGTTAACACCACATGCACAGAAAACGGCTTTACATTACATATTTAAAAATATTGAAATTAGAACTTTTACATGCAATGAATAAGTAATTAAAACAATAATAAATTAAATTTTCATAACATTCAATGCTATAATTGTACAACATATCAAAATAAAATTTAAAAAAAATTCATGTTAATACTGATTAAATTGATTACATTATGATTAATTATTAATTGAATTTTGAATAATTGACCATAAATTGATAATTATTATGACAATTTGATTATGATAATAAGTTCGTGAGCTCATACTTGCATACTTAGTTCGAGGGCTTGAGGTACTCACTGCGTCCTGAAACACAGGCTGTAAAGCTGGTCCGGTAGCAGATGCTATAAACAGACAAAATTGCAGAGATTATATTTTTAAGATTAATAATAAGTAGCTTGTTGACAAATTGTGTGAAAATATTATGTATATTTTTCTGGTCTATTAAAGGTCTTTTCTTGATTGTAACAAAAATCATGATTCCGCGAGTATTATGTGTCAACTTAAAAAAAACGGTCCCAAACACTGAGTTAATTATTAAAAAAAAAGATTTTTTGTAAATTTGAGTTAAAACTAAAGAAGAACACAACCAGTAATTATAAAATGTCTTTCTTTACTTAAAATTTTAGTAACGAAGTTATCATTTGTAAGTCAAATAAAAGAGATCTGATAATTATCATGAAAAATATTGTGTTATTGTGATAACATTGAATGAGTATAAAAAATGTTTCTTTGGGAAAGTTGTTTGTTATCATTAGTACAATCACGTGTTACCAGTCACCCTATATTGTCTGTAAAATTATTAGAAAACGTAGCCGTTAGTAACGTAGGTACTAAAAGACAGACTGAAACCTTTTTGTTAAACAGAACGTCTAGCTACCATTTCATATTCATAATATTTCAATATGGACATTATCGACTTCGTAACATTCGTATGAGACACGATAATATTTCGATAAGGTTGTCACCCTCCCTGTATACATATTTTCTTTAATGTCTGGTGTCTGAAATTCATAAATTAACATTGTTTTAGACTGTTCTAGTACCTTTCGAGAATTTAAACGTATGTTTGTTTAAAGCATAATCAGCCTATAATGTTCCCACTGCTGTGACACACGGCCTCTATCAGAGGAAATGGGCTATAATTCACCACGCGGGCCCGGTGCGGGTTGGTACATGTCACATGTCTTCAAATTTTTTGGCTCTAGGACATGCCGGTTTCCTCAACATCGCGATGTTTTCCTTCACCGTTTTGAGAGCAGTGGTGAAGACATAAATTACACGAAGTAATGCGTTGCCTCGGTTCGAACCCACGGCTTACTGTTCGTAAGTCGGGGCCCCCACCAATGGGCCACCGCTGATCTCGTTGTTTCTTTAAAGACACCTTCAGTTTTCACTTAAACTAGAATCTTTATAAAGGTTTCACTATGATTCATTTTAGTCACGACCCAACCGAAATTAAGGTAAACTGAAAGGGCTGTGGTTTCGCTACATTTCCCTTCGACGCTTTTAGCTCTTCTAAAAGCATCACAAACCTGGTTATATCCACTAGTTTAATTACAAAGATTTCGCTTTAAATATTCTGTCGGCGAAAACGGGTTAATTTTTAATCGCCCGTCGAATTAACCCTTGTCCAAGACGCAGGCCTCGGGCTTTTATAAAACGGCACTGAGAATAATTTGTCGTCCGCCATTCCTACTTTTGTCTGAAAAATTATACAGCCACTCCGACACTGAAGAAAAGACCTTTAAGTAAAGGAATAAGGTTATATTTCTCTTGTGATAAAAAATCAGTCGTGAGTTATTCAACGTCCGAGTTTATTGTTTCATAATTTCCTCGCGAACGCTTCGTAAGATGTTATTTGCAGTTTTTTTTCTCAATTTATGACATTATGGTGTTATAAATGTTTAAGGAGTGGAAAATGGACGCCGGGAGATTTTGTGATTATTTTTACTGACGTTGCTCATAATAAGCCGAGTTCTCTTCATGAAGGGTAGGGTTTTTTTTTAATGTAAAAAGTGGGTAAGTGTGGGTGTGTGGTTTATTTTTAATGGTTTTACCAATTGAGGATGCTTTTACCAATCGTGTAAAAATTGTGATATTATAGAGACTGTAACAGAAAGGGTACAGTCTCAGTATACATTTGGGTCAAGTAGGTATTGAAATTTTGTATGGGACAGTTGATAATTTTTTCGCATTTACGATACTGGACCCAAGGAGAAAGTTGTTCAGTTTGATGGTCTGCAGCATATCCTAGCTTCATATGACTATACCTTTCTGTTACACCTTTCTGTTGTAGAAGACTTGTGGAGTTCTATTCTTGTCTACAAGTACATCAACACCAAGTGCATCAACACCAAGTTTGTTTTTATGGAGCAACGTTTCAGCAACGGATAACAAAAGGTTATACCTGGCAAGAGTCGTAAAAGTTATAGAAAGTCACTTCGTGTTATCATGCTGCATTTTTTTTCTACAAAAATTAATTCTAATGTAAATATGGCTTTTGGTGTTTTTTATACAACGATACTTACCTCTATTTGAGAAGGACTATTCTGAACAATGAGGGAGATGATGAGAGGAGCTCGTGGCTAAATAATAACAGCCGCTCGGGTCAATCTTCAGGCCACGCTTGCCTTGGTTGGTCCGTGAATGGGTGACCACCCATTACGAGGATGGGTGACCAGACATACCAAGTTTACTCCATGCCTAGGAAAGCACGTGAAGCCTTTGGTCCCGGCTGTCATTTGTAGATCTTTGACAGTCGTTACAGCTTGTCAGTGGCCCGAAAGTCTGACAACCAGTTTTACTAAGGGGTACCAACTGGGTTGTGGAGGTCAGATAGGCAGTCGCTCCATGTAAAATACTGGTATTCAGCTGAATCCAGTGAGGCTGGAAGTCGACCCCAAAATAGTTGGGAAAAGCCTACGCTAATGATGAATCCTGAATAATGAGCATATTTTTCAGCCTTCTTTTTTTTTTTCCGGATGGGAAATCATCAAATAACCCCCCTCGCTCTGGGCGGAGCGGAAGGGAGTGTCAGACTTGTACTGACTAAAACCCACCCATGTTCCTTCTTTGCCTTTGTGTTCCAGGGCCACGGTATCTCTTTCGAACAGTCCCGCAGCCTATATTTTTTTTCAGCCTAACGATGAAAATGATAATCTTGATATTAGTGAAAAACTTTACAAATCATGAAATATGTATATCAGTATGTCTTTGATTGTCATTGCTTAGTGGCAAGGAGATTTGTAAGACAGTAGCTCGTAAACTTCGGCTTCGACACCATAAAGTAAAATGAGTTCAGGGGTGACATCAGGCCCTTTCAACATTATGGTGTTAGCATAAATTGCTTGAATGTATGGCATAATATTTTTTTTATTGTAAACTTAATGAGTATAAAGACCTCATAAAATATAGCTAAATAATAACAGGTCGATCTTTAGGTTAAGCCGTGCTTGCCTAGGTCAGTCTGTGGATGGCTGACCGCCCATTACATACCGAGTTTCCTCTGTGCCTCGGAAAGCACGTTAAGCCTTTGGTCCCGGCTGTCATTTGTTGATCTTTGACAGTAGTCAGTGGCCCAAAAGTCTGACAACCAGTCTTACCGAGGGGTATTGTATTACCCAGTACTAACTGGGTTGTGGAGGTCAAATAGGCAGTCGCTCCATGTAAAATACTGGTATTCAGCTGCATCCGGTTAGACTGGAAGCCGATCCCAATATAGTTGAGACAAGGCTAGGCAGATGATGACAATATAGTTAGGAAAAGACGACAGATGATGATTCAATGTATAAAAAGAACTCCTTTCCAAATGGATAAAAAGTTTTATCCAATTTCAGGCCGGTTGATAAATTAATCAAAAGTATTGTCTAGACTAGAGATATCTTCTCTTTCGTAAGTTATTTATTAATACAGAACAATAATAAATTGTTTCAGACTTCAGATATCCGAAATTTGATTAATACAATTTATTTTATTGTGTGACGTGTATGAAGTAAGACAACGTTATCCACCATGGGATGTTATCCATAGTTGGATCGGTTCACTAATTCATTAATTTATCACTTTTGATTAATTTTATGTTCAGATGTTCACTTCAAGTGAAAGATAAATATAGTAAATAGCATATAATATAGTAAAAGCAAAAGAAGTGTGTGTGAAAGTGAAACCTGTAATATCAGTTTTAGGTAAAATTGCGAATAATAATTATTGTTGTATTATTCTTTGAAAACATGTATTTATGTGTAACATTAATTTGATTCAAACTAAGCTTTTAGGTAAAACGACAAACTATAACTTTATTCGGAATCAAATATGGACAAACTATGACCTTATTCGGAATAAAAACCAAATAAAAAAAACACTAATTTGCACGATTTTTTTTTTTTTTTATAATTCAATAAATCTTATGACTATCATAAACCTTACGTTTGGCTTTGCGTAGTTAAGTAAAAGCAAAGCAGTTTATGTACTACCAGCATACCAGCACAGCGATATCTATATTTTTTAAATGTTGCAGCATCATGCTGAGGAGGGTGGTCTCGTACAGGACCCATAAATTATGTTAGTGTAATTTTATGTTTTAGTTTTAAACATTTTTTTTTTGTTACTCTAGTTTTTGAATTTTATTTATTTATGTGCAAACATTACACAACACCGGAAAAAAAAAATTGTGTACTTCTTTTTTTTAATTTTGTTACTATGTTTTATTTTAAATTGTTTGTTCAGTGTGAGTCGAATAAATACTTTTTCTTTCTTTCTATTACCGACGACATAACATTAATTTATTATTCGTTCGATGAATGTGTCAAGCACCCGGTAGATATTTCCTTTTCAAAACATTATGGTCCTGCTAAGTCTGTAACACTGCCGTGCACCGAAACGAAACATAAACCAGTTTATTTTTTGTTATAAAACACAACGTTTACGGTGACGCCTGGGCTGTCGTTCGCTTACAAAATTCTGTGTCGGATGTCGTTAAGATTTGTCCTTTTTTATCCGACATCTAGAAAAAGAAAGTTATGTATTCGGACAGTATCTTCTTTTTGTATTTAAGTACATAAGAAATTATGTGAGGTCGAAACAGGGAGGGTTTACGTCAAAAAGTAAGCAAATTAAAAAGATATTATTTTAATTTACGGCTGGCAATTTTTAAGTAGATAACTTTTTACGATTAAAAAGTTAATAATAAGTTGGCAAACTGGCGTTTCAATTTATGGCTTTTTCTTCGATTATAATTATGTATTCACCGAGAGTAAATGGTATTTTGGTTTTCAATTTCCGCAGTTAGCGCAGTCGAGGCACCGTCCTCGCCCTGAAATATGAATTGTTAATTAAACAGCAGTATTTATTTATGTGAAAGAAAGTAAAAATCAGATTTGTCTTGTTGGTACCCTATTTGCCTGTATGCTTCCCACCAGTTCTTTTTCTTAAATAATTTGGAAGATATACAAAAGCCATTCATTGTCATTCGTTTAAAACATTACCGCAGCGAATTTTTTTTAACTAACTATTATCTATTAAAAATAATAACAATAAATAACCTGAACTTACAAAAAACTAAAAACATACTATCAAAAAGGTCCTCCTCAACGCTGTCAACCAGTAATGTGTCCAAGAGACTGGCTGACGTTGGACGCTGTGGCCTTCTTACTTAGCCTTTACCCAAGGTGAACGCCAGCCCTTTGGTCACGGGAAGCGTCAACTAAACTTTTTGATATTTCTTTGAAAAGGCGTGAGCGCTTGGACCCCAACGCCAGCACAGCCGGGCTAGGAAGATGTGATGGCGCAAGAGTATCGAAACATGTTGCATCCCACGCTAAACGTCTGGCCGTCTTCCATGGAAACAAAGACATGCCAGCCGGTTTTTTGCCATCATTGTGTGCCCAGCCATTGGGTTCTAGTCAGCTGAATCGACGACGGTGACAAGAGCTTGTCGGAATATGTCATTTAAATTCGCGTGATGCGCTAGACGGCCCGCACTTCGGCTGCATGAAGCACTGTATTTTTAATGTATGTAGTTATTTACAGAAATAAACGGAATTATATGGTTTATATGACTAATATTAACATCATAACACGAATGTGTATAACGCACATGAATGAAATGTTATATCGCATAGCACTTTGAGAAAGATCTTGACCCAGATTTGAATTTTAAACATATTTATGTTGGCATCAATATCAACAGTCCTAAGTATCTTTATAACCATCAAAACACCGGTACTTAGAACATAAATCCTATTGAATCCAACACATAAAAGTCCAGAATCCCATTCACCGGATTTGGTTTCACGCAAAATCTGTGCACATTACATTGTCCGCCATTTTATTTCGCGCAATAATCCTAGTTGAGATTTATTCGACTACAATAAACTTAAGTTTGGGTTAATATGGCCTCGAAGTGATTGTGAATAGGTGACAACTGAATAAAGGAAAATAGCCAAGTTTCGCGTGTCGAAATTTTTATGTCCATAATAAATCTGGAATACGGTGCGTGAGAATTAGGTGTTTGTGGATGTCAGCGAGGCTCAGGCGAGATCTCTGTATAGTCGCCCCAGGGATGTGCCTTAACAAGCGTTGCACAGAGGGGCCCAGGACAGGTCTTTTAAGAGGAAACGGTGCCTCCTCTCATGTGCGGATGGTGGCCACCGGGGTGGTTTTAGTGCGATAAAAATCCCTCACTCCTCGGTCTTATCCACAAAGACCGGTCGCCTTTTGAAGGTTTCACCTGAAAACAAAAAAAAAAAACAAAAATGGGTGTATATTAATATGATAATAATGTATTACTGTATAATAATGATTTAAGTGTAGACAATATTTTAGGGTAGAAGATGTTTTTATAGTGAGATGCAGGCACCACGGTTCCTTAGACTCTTTTTCTTCTCGAATCTATCACTCATTTTTGTCCAACCAGTCGAAAATCCTTCCTTAAAATGAACCAGTGGTTGTTACAGAACTATACTTTAGTGTGCGATTGATTTACAGAGACAAATCAGTACAAATTTAACTGGCAACGCGTACCCTTTTTTTTATTCACTTGGGGAACCCATCAAAAGGCGACTGGTCTTTGGGAATAAAACTGGGGAGTGTGGAATTTCTACCGCACTAAAACCTCCCTGGTGGTCACCATCCGCACATGGGAGGAGGCACGGTTTCCTCTTAAAAGTCCTGTCATGAGCCCCCTCTATGCAACGCCTATCATGGCACATCTCTGGGGAGATTATAAAGAGGTCTTTCCTGAACCTCGATGTGCAAATGTGCACGGCAGCACGTGACCACAATACGTACCTACATAAGAATAGTACAAAAAGTAGTTAGGTATAACCATAAAACATATCCGACTTTATTGTTCAGGTTACAATAAGTATTAGTAGTTACTAAATAAAACTTTATCATTGATGTTTATTCATTCATCAATGTACTGACAAAAACATGCAAGGCCTATTTATAAAGGTTCAACAAATTGCTCCTCACTCAGAACAAAATATTGGAGAAATCCTCCAACTGTAACATGACAAGTACTACTTGATAATCTCCGGGAATTATTGTATCGAGAATTTCGACCTCGGTAACTAGAACTTTTTACATAACTGCTTCCATGAGTGGAAATGGTCTATCTCTACTTTTTTATTTTTTATTTATTTGTCGAGTTACTTCTACCATTACAGCTAACCAATGGGGTAAATGTGTCTTAATACATCCTTAACCTAACGTAATTGTTACTTATAACTAATATCTATAACTAATTACAAATAAAGCATTCTTTGTCAACTCACTCAGAGAACAACAGAATAAGTCCGTCACTCGCTATGAGGTTGAGCGTGCGGAGTGCACGCGTCAGCGGCGCCTCCTTTAAAAGGTTGGCCCGAAAACGCGGTTCCACTAGCAGTAGTGGCTGCCTTCGTCGCCACACATACCTGTCCGGAACACATAGACTCACCTGGTCTAAAATAACTGCATTATACACCTTCCCTCTCAGTAATTTAAATATATTACATATATAAATTCCTCCTTCTTCTAAAATTCCTCCATTTCATAATATTTACAGTTTTCTTTTATTACCGTTTTTATTTACGACGCCATCAATTGTTTTAAATTACGTATTTCAGTAAACACAGAGATGATTCATTGGATCATACTGTGTGTTTGGATAGACTTGATATTTATTAGACGTTATCAAAATATAATAAATTAAAGTTTATGTGAAGATACGTAAATATTATTTGGAGAATTTTCATTAATTTGTTGATTTTCTTTGTAGTTTTATGAATTGGTGAGACTTTATTTGATAGTTTAATAATTTAAGAGTAAAATGTTCTAGCTTTTTACGTAGAATATATTAACAGATGCAATTAAGGTATCTGCTTGAAGCTAGATTAAAATATTTGAAGTAAATTACAGTTTATCTAATGATGTCTGGCAACTCGTTGAGAAGGTATTTGAAGCTGTTTATTTTGATACTTTTAATGTAATTCTTAATACTGAAATTCAGGTATCTTCGTAACAAACAATAGCTAAAAATAAAATACCCAGTATTCTTCATGCTCTTGGAGTTTCATCATAATGAAAAATATTTGTCTTAAACTTTTACGAATTCAACCAATAGGTATATCCTGTTGACTCATAAATAATGCATGGTGGTTGATTTTGATAAACAAAGTCTACTTTCATACCGCTACGGCTTTCTAAGGCGGGTGGAACATTTCAGCAAAGATTATAGTTATTTATGCTGTTCGCGGGGCCTTTAACCTGAACCTCGGCAAAACTAAAGCGATTTTGACGATCGGTGCAAAATATACCACAACGGTTTTAAAAAACAACACTCGAGATTACACCTCAAAATTAAATTAATGATTTTTCGCGTTCCGAAATGCCTGAACAACGAAATGCAAAAGTGCGTGGACGTACTGGCCATACAAGAAAAAAGAAAGAAAAAGAAATATATTTATTTGCAGACATCAATAATAAAAAAAAAAACTTAAATTTAAACAGAAAAAAAGGAGAATACAACACAATACAACATGATATTCGTTATTTAAAAAGCCACGTAATCAAAATGGCGTCTATCGTGCGACGTCACAGCACGCTTGTACCGTACAGCGTCTGATATTGACACGCACGTGTTACGGATGGGCGGATATTTTTTATGGAAATCTATCGTCTATCCCATTCAGTTGATTGTGATTGCGACATGATGTAGTACGATGAATATGTGTGGCCTCGTAAAAGCATGTGGTTTTATTATCAACTACATGGAAGATGTGGTTAGATGACAACAGATTTTTATAGGTTTATTGACGGATTGAATTTTCTCGGTTGAGTATGTTTAATATTTGAGTTTTGTCTGGTTTTCTGTGTCATAATCGTAATCTGCCTAGATTTTACGAACTATTTTGAGGCTGGGTCCCAGTCTCAGTATTTCACTAGGTTGATATGAAGCTTTATCTATGCTTTTTAGTATTCGTAATCTCTCTTTTAAGTACAAGATCTATACTAAAATAACTTCAGCCCTACAAACGATTTGCTAAACAACAATTTTCCTAGCAAGTCAGTCTGACTACGAAAGTTTCCGTCTTTTTTTCCGTGACTTTATATCGAGTTCCAGTAGTGCGCCTAGCAAAAGAATAAGAAAAAGGGTAGACCGTTTGTCTGCACCTTATAATGCGACTGTCCCTTTAAATTTATTTAGAAATCATTTTATCACCGGTCCTTTGGAACGGAGACAATTTTTCGTTACGGTCGAATGGCCCACGGTCCATTGGCTTTGGGCCCTTCAGACTAAATACCCAATTTATTTACCATCTATCCGCATTCTCCAGTCATCCCGCAATCATGGCGCTTGGAAGAGCGTCGAAATATCGGGAGCTCACAGTTATTAAAAAACACGGAAGATACCTCGTAAGTGAAAGTGTAAGTTTACGAAAGTTTCGTTGCATTTAGGAACTTATTATTATTATAGTTCTACTGACCGTTTTTGGACACGACAGCCAACCTCAAAGGAGATTAGCCATCATATTATAATGCACAAGTGTGTCGGCAGGCACAGGTGCATTCTCTGTTCCTTTACTTTCCTAGTCCGATGGGACGGCAATCCGACACAACCGGAGAGAGATCAGGCGCTGGACCAACATCTTATCGTGCTTTTCGGCACGGGGGTATCCGCGTACCGCCAACTTCCCAATTCCAGGCTGCTACTAAGAATTTCTAATGAAAAAACCAATAGCACTCTTTGCCCGACTCGGAAATCGCGCCCAGGACCCGACGCTCACTAGTCGCGCTTGCGACCACGAGAGCAACGCGACAACGGGACAGTCTGTTAACTTAGTATAGTTTACTACTTACTTATATACTCGTGTTTTAGTACACATTCCATTCTCTTAGCCATCATCATTCAAAATAACATCCTAACAATTCATAAAAATAACTTTTTCTATAACGCTACAATAAGAAAAGCCACGTGACTCGGCCGAGCGTAAATGCAATTACTCTCCGGGCATTCTGTTCTTACATTAAGAAAACCGGCCAAGTGCGAGTTTGACTGGCGCACCGAGGGTTCTGTATAAACTTGTAGGTATCTTGTTATTAAACTACATATTTACGGTTTTCAGATTTTTTCCTTAACATGTGCTGTAAGACATTGGTTCTTGCCTTTCATGATTCTAAGTCAACGGGATGTACCCTATAGGTTTTGATTCCCCTGTGAAATCGCAAAATATGCGACATAAACGGTCATGTCTTTTCATCGCGTTGACTTACAAGTTTGATTTTTTTACTGCTCCAAGGGGTAGCAGATTTGAGTATTTGGTATTAATTTCAGCTTAATACCTCCACGCGTTCCTGAGAAAAAGGGTATTGACGGACGGACAGACAGACGGACATACGGACAACAAAGTGATTTTATAAGGGTTCCGTTTTTGCCCACTGAGGTACGGAGCCCTAATAATAAAGAGACATTAGTTTTATTATGTGGCTAACTTTATTATATTTTGCATTTACTTAATTTTCAACCAAAGCGCTTTGTGGGATTTATAAACGGTCGGTACGGTAAGTCGAAATGCCAACAGCTTGTCTCAGATATTACATTTACACGGTACCTGAGTGCTTTTTTCATAAAATAATATCTTAATGTTCTTCTAGTCTGTATTCATGATTTTTCAGTATATTATATTATTTTTAACCTCTTCATTATGCAATCCTCATTTTTTCGTGTCGGTTCGCGTTAGTAAGTCGCCTCGTTGGTCATGAGCATGAGGTCCTGGGTTCTATTCTCAGGTCGAGAAAATTGTAATATTGGGTTTTTCCATCAGGATTTTCTTAGTGGCGGCCACGGATTTTGAATTTGTGCCCGGTTGATGGGCTCGCCTTGTATTACATGGGACTTAAACATAACTGGCGAAATGAGGGTGTACTATTAGGTACACCTCTGCATAACCCTTCGGGGATTACAGGGTGATGTTATTATGTTATGTTAGTAAGTCGCACTTCAATGGTGCACGTTTAACCTAGAGCTGTAAGCTATGAGAGTATAGTACGAAGTTTACATAGAATGTGAGGCCATTTTATACTGGTTTTGTTATTACTTTTTGTTGTTACTGCACTAAAATATAACATACAGGGTGTAAACAGATCCTTCACGAAGCCGTCAACCAAGCATTCTGTACATCAAACTAAGTAACTTTACGCAAAAACTATTGTTCGGAAACGACTTTTTTTTGATGTGAAAAATCACTTTTTACGGTAGGACTTGATGGAACGCATTTAAAGCATTGTGCTGATGGATGAATAGTACGGGGGTCGTGAAGGTGTTTAAAGTAAAAATCTTACATTAAAAACATGTATTAAAAAAAAAACTTGTGAAAAAGTTGGAACTTTGACCCCCAATATCTCCGTAACTAGAAGGTTCCCAGGTATGGTCTAGAACAAAAAAAATATCGCAATGACGGGGAGAACAAATGCCTTTCGGCTTCAATAAGGGTCTTTTTACACCCATTATAACCGAAAAAAAAATCGGTTTTCTAAATAACTACTACGAGACTAACCGCTTAGGAAGCACCAGACGTAAATATACACACACATTGGCACTCGTAGACTGAATACGGCACAAGCACGTGAGGAAATCATAATACGTGAACGCACTTGAAATAATTTTGACTCTGATTCAGAAAAACAAACAAACATTACGTCATATTTAGACAGCTACCGCAAAATTCAACGAATGATTCACGTACTCGTACGTCTTATACTAAGTTCTTAAACGTTACTTAACATCATTTGTTTTAGCTTGGAAATGTTCCCGTCTCTTTCTTGCACTTGTAGTTCGATAGTCTGTTGTCGTTTTTTCACGGGTGACAACTGAACACCAGCGCTGTGCTGTGGGCCCGCATAGCACAGCATCATGCTGAGTGGTAACCTGCTTGTTGCAGTCACGACGTGCAAGCTGTGTTGTTCCGTCCTTTTGTATTTAAGAATATTTGTTTGAACGTTTATTTTTTTTGGAATTTTTTATGCATGTCATGTCCCTGCGACAAATAAATATTTTTTTCTTTAGTTGTGACAGTCACAGGAATAACGCTTGGCTCAAGTAACGTTTGTGAATCTTGGCCTTAGATTTTCCATAAGTATCACATGGCGGAGTAACTATTAAGTAATCCTTGCTAATACGGATGCGAATCTGCTAAATATTGTTGTAATTTAAACTTCAAACATATTTGTGTGGAAAATAGATCAAATGAACTGTTCATGATCGTCGCAGATATTGACTCAATATTAAAGTTCATGTTCTTTAGGTTAAGCCGTGCTTGCCTAGGTTGGTCTGTGGATGGGTGACCGCCCATTACATACCGAGTTTCCTCCGTGCCTCGGAAAGCACGTTAAGCCGTTGGTCCCGGCTGTCATTTGTAGATCTTTGACAGTCGTTAGGCAGTCAGTGGCCCAAAAAGTCTGACAACCAGTCTTACCAAGGGGTATCGCATTACCCAGTACTGACTGGGTTGTGGAGGTCAGAGAGGCAGTCGCTCCATGTAAAATACTGGTATTCAGCTGCATCCGGTTAGACTGGAAGCCGACCCCAAAATAGTTGGGAAAAGGCTAGGCAGATGATGATGATGATTAAAGTTCATGATTTGTCGCTCAGTAAATCTACGAAAGGTACTTGTGACATACACACGTAAATTGCCTCTGCCCTGAATCTTTGTGAATCTTAAAAATTCCGACCCTAGGTAATATAGGGTGACTGGTAATTAGTAACCGATACCACAGATAATATAATACTACGCCGATACTTAAACACGTGATTGTACTCATGTTATCAAACAACTTTCCCAGAGAACCTATTTTTTATACTCGTTAACTTTTATGTCAATAACACAATAGACGTATGAAATTCGCGCGCGCACGCCTGTGACCTATCAGCTGTTCTCATACTAGCGATTTTACGGTATCATACTATTGAGACTGACGGCGCGCGCGCTCGAATTGCGTACGGCTGCTGTGTTATTGTGATTAAAGTGGTTAAGTATTAAAAAAAAATGTTTCTTTGGGAAAGTTGTTTGTTATCATGAGTACAGTCACGTGTTTAAGTATCGGTCACTAATTACCAGTCACCCTATATTCCCAGAAAACAGACTCATCATCTTTCTGCCCTTGTTCCATGTTATTTGGGGTCGTCGCAACACGTTTCTTTCTTCCATTCTCCCCTGTCAAGCGTCACGCTATCATCTACTCCTTTTTCCTTCATCTCCATTCCTCACACAATCCATCCATCTTTTTTTTGGTCTTCCTCTCCCTCTCCATCCATCAACATTTATTTTCATCAGTCTTTACCACTCACCCAAAAAATAGACTAAAACTAGAAAAATGTTTGATCAAAAACTACCTTTTTAACACCTCTTAATAATATTGCCATAGCTGCATAGATTTCTTTTGAAAAAAAAATACACATTTCAATGATTCTCTCTGAAGAAATCCTTTTTGTATTTATTCAGCCATTCCTTCAGTTAAAAGTTTTAAAGCGCACGTTTCAGTCGTTTGTCACATTTCCTTCGCTCTCCAAGGATCTATTTGTGGATATAGCTTTGAAACGCACACGGATTTAAAATAAGGCGTTTTGATTTTCAGTGAAATAAAACGATTTTGATAAAATGTACTTAATACAGTATGAAAAAAATAATTCTCGTTGGTCTAGTGACTGCTGAGCATAAGGTCCTGGGTTCGATTACCGGGTTGCGCAAAGTGTTATTGGGTTCTTCCATCAGGATTTTTTTCAGTAGCTACCAAGGAGTCTGGATTCAACTTAACATAAACTGCCGGTGGTGAACTGGAAGACGCTGCGTTGGAAGGCCTCCCACTAGGCGGACCGATGACCTGGTGAAGGTTGCAGGGATCCGCTGGATGCGATTCGCACGGGACCGGTCAATGTGGCGACACTTGACGTCCACTGCTGGACATAGGCCTCCCCGGCCTATGTCCAGCAGTGGACGTCTTTCGGCTGAAATGATGAAACTGGCGGTGGGTGTACTTAGTACACCTCTGCCTAACCCTTCGGAGATCACAAGGTGGCGAATTGTTCCACCAGTCATGTAAGAGTCCCATGTAGTCGAGCCTGTTACCAACTGGGAATCCCCGATGAAAAGACACTGTAACACTTTGCTATACCTATTCACACTATGGTCACATAATTAAATTCTGACGCCACATACTACCGAATTCACTGTCAACCTTATTACTTAGGGCATAAGGCTGAAAAGTGTTAGACCCTCAGTGAACTCCGGAGTACATCTCTCCAATCCATCAGATGTGTTCACATACAATTATAAGAAGAAAAAATCCATGCAAAGTGTTATAAGTACATAGAGTTCTGTTAACATGTTTACCAAAATGTCATGGTGTGCAAATTATTAATAGAAGTATCGAATTTAGAAAAAAAAGTACGGAATAATAACAACATTCATTAGGTAACATTGACAATGCTGACATAAGTAAATAAATTAAATTAAAACAACCCAAACAGACTAACATAATTATTTCCAAAAAGCAATCGAGAAACTTACCCTATTTCCACGTGATAACTCTCCTTATTTGTTGTACTATTAAACTTCCACCTTTCAGTTAAACCCGGTTTAAATGTGACACGAGACGATCCCGCCGTCAGGGGTGCGTGAGGCATAAGTAATTTGTTGAATAAACTTCCTGAACTACTCACACGGTTTGTTTTGACTCGCTTGACACAGTACATAGGTTATGTGTGTGTGGTTGTGTGGTGTGTTAGGTTGTGTGTGTGTGTGTGTGTATGTGTGGTGTATGTAAGTTATGTGGAGTTAATGTTAGTTTTGTTTGAGGCCTTCAAAGTTCTGTTAGTGTTCGGTGTTTTTCTAGAAGTCTGTTTAATGACCACATCTGGGCTAGTCTAAGTTAACAGTGAACTTTGACATTGAATTTGTGTTATTCCGAAACCATTAGGATTAAGAATTCGGATTTTGTTAACAATTTTGCTCGGAACACTAATATTTTTTCTAAAATAAAAGTAGCCTAGTTAGTAAGTTACTCCTTATAACATCAGCTGTCTGCTTATAAAGTCCCGTCAAAATCAGTCCAGCTGTGTCGGAGATTAGCCGAAACAAACAAAGAGACAGACAAAATTTTAAAAAATAATGTTTTTTGTTATAAGTACCGAATATACTTTCATATGCATTTAATAAAAAGCTATTATTATGAAATTACAAACAGACACTACAATTTTATTTATTTGTATGGATACAATTCTATATTGCATTGGGACTTATAAAACGTAAGAAGCTAGGTGCACGGATCAAGTTTGTCGTTTTCCGTTGGAGAAGAACCGGCAAAAACTCCATAGTTATATTTTTTTTTAATATTTGTCATCTTCCTTTTACTTCTATCTCAATTTATTTGCGAACACTTTTTATGTTCTCTTTATTGATAGATCTCAGATTTCTAACAGCTATCACATCAGTATCTACACCATAACCAATCATCATTTTATACAATCCATTCCATGTTTCTCGAATCTTCCTCTATTACCACCTTACTCAGTAAGTTCTAGAAAGATTATGACCGCTTAACCTCAAGCCATTACCGACACAAATGGCTTAGATTACGAGTCGCGTTGATACCGCTCATAAAGATCGTACGTAGAACCAGAATGACATAACAAAGTGACGTATGTAATATAACTCATATTACATATGTCATTATCATACCATTATCGCTGCTTTTATGACCGTTTTATTGCTACTGACTCGCGAAATGCAAAAATCTACAAAGCATGACCGGTGACGTCGTAAGGCGTAGTTCAGATAGATTGTGGCGTGGATGTGGACATAACTAGGTCACGTTCCCGTCATACTTTGATATCAGACCACTAACCTCTTGTATAGTGCTCCAGGATCTTCTTGGAAAGCCGATAAGTGAATTTTCAGACGAAGACATTATCACTACATTTGTGAACGGAAGGCCAATTCCGGTAACTGACAAAAAAAGTCGCAATTTCATCTCAGAGACAATCAACGTCAAAATGTAGATAAAAAAGGTATTTTTGACAAATTGAGTTCAGAAAGTGAACGTTTTTGAAAATACTGGAATTGCCGTCATGCTCACTAACCAATCTTTTTTTAGGAAGCTGCCATTGATGGTATGGCAATATCGATGTTCATCACGGAATATTGAAAGACATTGTCACCACACTTGTAAAATGTTCGCACATCACTGTTATTTCTTTAAAAGGTTTCAGTTCCCCTGAAAGAAAGAAAGAAAACTTGTTTATTTGGCACATGCCTCTAAAACAAATAAATAAAAAAACTTAAATCTAAAAAACTTGCGTGTCTCAAATAGACCCAATTCAGCAAACACCCGGGCAACTAGTGCCCGACTCTGGTTTTCTCTGACTATTCTTCGCTTTAGTAGCCTTAAAGATGCTACACATGTGGAAATGTGGACTAAAAAATGGCGACCCAGCTCTTCGAGAACTATAACTAGATCTGCAACTCACTTTATAAGTTCCACATAAAACATCATCTAACATCCGCCACGCGCGTGTCTATTGTCGCACGTGTCATCTATGTGAACTGAGCCTTATAGCTAATCCCTGAATGGAATATAACTTCTTCTTTATAAAACGGTGAAGTTGTATGATAATCGTGATAACTTACTTCAGTAGCTAGTGCGGTGTTCAGCTGTTAGTTATTGATTAAATAAGGATAAGCAAAGTAATTGGTTTCGTGAACTGTTTTTCAATCGGTTTCATAAATTGAGCTTACATTTAAATATGGTGTACATAACAAAGAGTTTTCTTGAGTGAAAGTGAGTGCTAAGATAAAGACCTATAAGTGTCTCTGTGAATTGTGTTATTATTTATGAGAATACTTAAAATAGTATTATCCACTTATGGGTACGTATTTTTTTTAGAGGACTTCGAGGCTAGATAATAACAGCCGCTCGGGTCGATCTTTAGGTTAAGCCGTGCTTGCCTAAGTTGGTCTGTGGATTGGTGACCACCCATTACATACCGAATTTTCTCCGTGCCTCGGAAAGCATGTTAACCCGTTGGTCTCAGCTGTCATTTCTGGATCTTTGACAGTCGTTACTGGTAGTCAGTGGCCCAAAAAGTCTGACTACCTGTCTTACCAGGGATATCGTATTACCCAGTACTAACTAGTTTGTGGAGGTCAGATAGGCAGTCGCTACTTGTAAAATACGGGTATTCAGCTGCCTCCGGTTACACTGGAAGCCGACCCCAACATAGTTGGAAAAAGGGTAAATAGCTGGGCTGGGTACGCATTCTTTTTGTTTTCTTTGATTCTTTCCGGGTTGATAGAATGCATATTGTCTGTTTCTTAGTATTGTCGCTCATTTAAAATTCTTTTAAAATTTACATAGATCCTCGTTGATTTTTCATAGAATCTCCCTTTCTGACGACCTTATTTTTTATTAAAATCACCGCCATCGTTCAGAAAAACGCTCTATGAAAGAATTTGTGAGGATCCATTTTCATTCATCACAGGAGATTATCTGAAATTGAGGAGTGGGAGCGAGATAGACCATAAATTACTTGCGTAAGAAAGAGTTAGACTTATAATAAAAAACGTCTAAGCTTATGATTAGTTAAGGACCTTATTCCTACTTACTATGATTTAAATTTCATAGATATTTTAGTAAAACATTTCGAAAACAGAAGTCTAGTAAGCTAGCTTAAACTTCTCGATAATATTTACAACCTATTTGGAAGCAACTCGAAGACGAATTCGATTGGACGAATACATTCGTATCTATACAAATAAATAAAATTGAAGTGTCTGTCTGTAATTTCAATATAACAGTTTTTTTTAATTAATGCTTATGAAAGTATAATTATACGGTCCTTTTAACAAAACATCTTTTTTTATTATTTTGTCCATTTGTGTGTTTGTTTCGGCTAATCTCCGAAACGGCCTAACCGATGTCGACAAGACTTTTACTGGCAGATAGCTGATGCTATAAGGAGTAACTTGGGACTTTTGTTTCAGAAAAAGACTTGGGCTTCCGTGGAAACAAATTAAAACTCTTAAAACTACTAATTTCACGCGGACGAACGTCGTGTCTACCTACGTACGTACTAAAATATTAATTAGGTTCGTCGTAACGACGTACCTAATTAATATTTTTAATAATTTCTCACTTTATCTACAAACTATAGCAGTAGTCGGATCAGAGTGAGCGCAAACACGTACGAGTTGTAATAACTCAAACAGCACTATAGAACTACTGCGAACATTGCCGAATATGATGTGGAAAGCTTCGACGGATAGTTTCAATTGTACGCTACGGTAACGTTCGAACTTATTTCCGAACCGTGCGAATCCATTTCGCTTTGTTTTAGAACCGCTTAGAACTTTGCTCACTGAATTAAACTATTGATTCAAAGTTCAAATTATGATTCAAAGTTAAAATTTATGGGGTGGCTTGCGTGTATGACCAGATGTATGAACATGGATGAAGTAAAAAGAGTATATAGGGATTTTTGCAGGTGGCGTTCTGTAGCTTTTGCCCATCCCCAACACCTCGTAAGTACTAGACTACCTTGTTGGTGTAGTGCTCGCAAGCGTGACTGCCGAGCAAGAGGTCCTGGGTTTGATTCCCGGGTCAGGCAAAATGTTATTGTGTTTTTCCATTAGGAATTTCTCGGTAGCAGCCACGGAGTCTAGATCAGCGCCCGATTGACGGCAATAGGCTCACCCCTGTTACAAGGGACTTCATAGCTGGCGAAATGTGGGTGTACTATTAGGTACATCTCTGCCTAACCGGGGATTACAGGCGTCATATTATGTTATGTAATTTAAATTACTTTCGTATCAGTCATTCCTAAAATGGGTCTTCCCCGTACCACAACTAAAAGCAAACATCGTTCACGAATCGGATCCCTACGTAACGTTTCTATCTATCATCGGCCTGGATAATTTCAGTCGGCACGATAGATTGATCTTGAGTAATGATCGAAAGGTGCCGCAGACAGATGAGAATGCCCAGTGACAGGGAACGGCGTGCTCAGATAAAATATTTTTTGGATTGTTAGATTTGCTTATCATCTAAAGACGCCTGGAGTCCTGGACCTATACTTGTTCCTAGGACCTATAACAACATCATCATCATCTGAATACATACCTTTCAGCTATCTAACGAGCCAACTGAAAACATCTTGTTTACTATGGCGACATTCTTCATATATTTTTTTAATATTTTTTTTTTTGTTTTTTTTTTGTTTTATATGTAGGGTTTACCTTGAATACCTGAATAATTCAACTAAAACTAACCTCTAGCGATATCCTCCAACAGATTTGAAACAGGTGTCATTCGACTTTTCATTCAATTTTCTTTAAGGTGGTAGCGCCAGGGTAGCCTGCAAAATTCACCTTTAAATTCACATTTTTTTTTTTGTAATTGGAGGTACCACGAATAAACGATTTTTTTTTTCTTTCAGTTTTTCTTAGGTTTTTTGCAATTCGCAGGTAAGTTTCAGGCTATAAGTGAAACAAAATATGATTCGCGACTGTAACACATATGTAGTTACAGAAAGTCATTAAACTTATCAAAACAACCCTCTAAACCTCTCTCTTTTTCATGAAAAAGTCATTCAATTTGATTATATGAACTTAGAGGGTTGTATTGATGAGTTTAATGATTATAACTCAGTAGAGCCATATTGGTTACGGTCGCGAATCATATCTTAATCAACATACAACCTGACACTGACCTGTAAGTTGCAAAAAACGTAAGAAAATTTAAATTGCTCGGGCTATCCTGGTACTTCCACCTTAAATGTTATTTTTTGCTATAGGACTAATAATTTAAATGCTTTGTTTTTTTTTGTGTTGAGAAAAAAATTTCTACTGTCGAGATCTTGTTTTGTTAATACCGTATCGAAAACAATAAAAAAATATTTACTACCTACGTTCGCCCTCTGGGAAATCTTTCAGTATCTCGGGACTAAATTCGAGGGACAAGAGAATAGAACTGGAAGTACAGCATTCGATCGATATAAGATGAAGGTAAACAAATGAAAAAAAAACCGGCCAAGTGCGTGTTTATTTATTTATTTATTTTATTTGGCTCTCAACAATGAGTACACTATTACATATAATAAAGTAAAACATTGCAAACTTAAGTCTAAGTGCCCCATTACTTAAATAAGAGCACTACATGCGCTATATTATGCGCCTAAATATCGAGTGTATTCGAAATACACTCGTCGAGACCCCACAAGATTGCGAATACCTTCACATCAAAGCACATTATGTCAAACAATTGGTTTAATCACTGCAATAAAATTTTTTAACAACATACCAAAAGAGTTAAGAGAACTCCCTTTAAAATATTTTAAATCCAAATTACATAAATGGCTTGTTGACAATTGTTTTTATAGTTTAAAAGAATTTCTTGATAAAAAAGTATCCGATAGATATATTCTGAGTTCTTTAAGTTGATTTAATTTTTCTTTTATTAAATGAGTCTATTATTGTTATTTTTATTAACTAGACATATAAAAATATAAATATATACACTAATAATTGTTGTTGTAATAAAATTCTATGTTTAAGATGTTCAAAAATTTGTATGCCATTTTGTACATACATGTACCATGTTTTTACACAAGTAAATTATTCTATTCTAATTAAACAACTGTGTTCAGTCCAACACAGTTGTTTAATTAGATATATTCGCTTACCGAGGCGTCCGTATAAACTTGTAAGTATTTTGTTATTAAACTGCATATTTACGGTTTTCCCTTTAGATGTGCTGTAAGACATTGCTTCTTGCCAAATTTCATGATTCTAGGTCAACGGGAAGTACCCTATATGTTTTGATTCCCTTGCGAAATCGCAAAATATGCGACATAAACGGTCATATCTTTTCGATCGCGTTGACACTTACAAGTTTCACTGCTCCAAGTGGTAGCAGACCTCACAATTTGATATTAATTTCAGCTTGATACCTCCACGCGTCCTTGAGAAAAAGGGTCTTGGCAGACGGACAGACAGATGAACAAAATAGTGATCCTATAAGGGTTCCGTTTTTGTCGACTGAGGTACGGAACCCTAAAAGGACATCCTGATTTTGGCACTAATCTTAGGGAACCATCATCTGCCTAGTCTTTTCCCAACTATGTTGGGGTCGGCATCCGGTTAGACTGGAAGCAATTGAATACCAGCATTTTATACGGAGCGACTGCCTATCTGACCTCGGGGTATCGTATTACCCAGTACTAACTGGGTTGTGCAGCTAGTACTGGGTAATACGATACCCCTTGGTAAGACTGGTTGTCAGACTTTCAAGCCACTGACTACCTGTAACGATTGTCAAAGTTCTACAAATGACAGCCCGGACCAACAGATTAGCGTACTTTCCGAGGCACGTAGGAAACTCGGTATGTAATGGGTGGTCACCCATCCACGGACCAACCTAGGCAAGCGCGACTTAACCTAAAGATCGACCCGAGCGGCTGTTATTATTTAGCCACGAGCTCCTCCTATACTTAGGAAACCAATCCTTCTAAAAACATTTTATCTTAAAGGTTTAATCGACAGCATTACCTCATTTCCAATTAATTCAATATAGGCAACAATTCTGTGGTTTTCGAAACGTATTACAGGGCATTAGTCGTGCACTCAGCTGAGGGTAATCCCTTTAATAAATCGGCTTAAGCTATTAACCTTGTAATACCTACGCCAGGCTCTGTCATCTCTGTTCTTGGTTTATAGTTATCTTGATTTCTTGTCTTTCATTTCTCTGCGGAAAAGCCAACTGGACTGACTTAATTATTCATCAAATCCAATGACGTGGAATCATAGGGTTCCTTTTAAATTATTGTTTTGTTTCTGGGCTCAATTCGCAGGTCGGGCAGTGTTATTGAGTTTTTCCTTCAGAAATTTCTCAGTAGCAGCCACGGAGTCTGGATTTGTGCCCGGCTTATGGCAACAGGTTTCGCCCCTATTTACATCGGACTTAAACATAACTGCCGAAACGTGGCTGTGCTTTGTATTAGGTACACCTCTGCCTAACCCTTCGGGATTACAGGCGAGATTTTAAGTTACGTAAATTTAATAATAAATAGATAAAATAAACTACAGAAACTGAGAGTCTTACTGTTACTGGTAACCTACGTTATCCCTGACTTGATGACTTCAAATTTGTTCGATCTAGGGCAATTGTCCTCCTCGTTGGTTTTGTTCAGCTCATCCTGGGTTCTTCTACGAGGCCTGACGTGACACCTTTTTTTTTTTTTGGATGGGAAATCATCAAATACCTCACTCTGGGCGGAGCGGAAGGGAGTGTCAGACTTCTACTGACTAAAACCGATTCATATTTCTTCTTTGCCCTTTGTGTTACAGGGCCACGGTATCTCTTTCGAACAGTCCCGCAGCCCTGGACGTGACACCTTCTGGCTATGTGTGTACCTTCACTTATTAAAAACTAGTTAAAATCCAAGAAACGGGTTCCTAAAATCTTTTTGAAAGGAATAAATCAGAACGTAATAACGGATCAGAACGTTTCTGAAAATTTATAATGAAGGATGAAAATTGAATATTATAATGAGCGGTGTAGAGTTACAGCGATAATTAAAATATGATATGACTCTTGCCTGTCCATTTATCTTAATTTTCTTTGTTTATTCACGTAGCGATTCAAAACAAAAGTTCACTAAAGATAGCCACAAGGAAGGTCACATTTTGTAGGGAATTTCTGCAAAAAAATTTGCCATAAGGTCATCGGACAAACGGCACAACGCAACATCACGCCTATAATTTCCAAAGGGTTAGGCAGAGGTGTACCTTATAGTACACCTACATTTCGCCAGTTATGTTTAAGTTCCATGTAATAGGGGGCGAGACTATTGCCATCAACCGAGCACAAATCCAGACTCCGTGGCTGCTACTAAGAAATTCATGATGGAAAAACCCAATAACATTTTGCCTGACCTGGGCATCGATCCCAAGATCTCAGCAGTCGCGGTTTCGACCACTGGACCAACGAGGCAAAATTAAAGCAGTCAAAGTTATTAAATTACTCCGTTACATATCACATCGACCGACCGACCGGAAGACGTTGCGTTGGAAGGCCTCCCACTAGGTGGACCAATGACCTGGTAAAGGTTGCGGGGATCCGCTGGATGCAAGCAATGTGGCGACACTTGGGGGAGGCCAAGTCCAGCAGTGGACGTCTTTCAGCTGAAATGATGATGATGATATCACATCGTATTTTAAAATATAAATGTAAGAAAGAGTTGCACTTCCAACATTTTTAACAAAGAATTAGAGCCATATTCGCGCACCATTTGAACCTAGTGTCTTGTAAAGAGCACCATTGCACATTTAACACATAAAATGCAGGGCATTAAATTTTTACAGCGTGGACATTGCCATAGATAGTAGTCGGTATAAAGTTTATGTCTTCAGCTTAATGGAGATAGAAATTATGGGACTCGGAAATGTTGTGGGAAAAGGTATTTTCAAGATGGCTTGACTGTGCTTTCGCATTAAACACTCGTTGGTTTGCTTCTACAGCATTAGTTTTAGTATATGCGAAACCTGAAATACGCGTCTAGTATTTTTATGTAAAAAATCTTTGTACAATATTTCAAAACTGTATCATGAAAAATCACAAAGTTATAAGCTTGTTCTGTTATCTGGTTGTCCACACAAAAACGTGGTCACCACGCGTCGTAGTCGCGTGCGCGCCTCCAGCGTCGTCTTGAGCTCATTGATAGTAATAATTTGGCAGTAGGTACCTAAATGATTGCGATAGGTAATTATAGTGTCGCTTTTTGTCCAACTTGTAGCCTTTTTTAAATAATTTTGGGACAAAATATAACGGGGTTTCAAAATTATTGGAATCGATTCAGTTACTTATTCTGAACAAACTATATTCAGGTTTAGCATATACTAAAAATAATGTTATATATATAATGTTTGTAATTGTATTTGTAACTCTTTGTGGTTTGGTTTCATGTCAGCACGATTTGTGTCAAATTTTTTAGGTTAGAAAGAGTATTTTCAGTTTTTTTTTCGGAGGGAAATCCTCATACGTCCTATAGGGTTATATTTGAACTGTGGGATATTGCATATGCTTTATCAAAGCTTCCGTAAACGAAAAATACAAAAAAGTTATTTGCAAAAAAAATAACAGAGTTCCAAAGTCTGTATTTTACCTTGTTTAGGTGTGCTATTCGCATAATAACAAATTGCAAATGTTTTACTTTTTAATTAATTTATTTGGTTAGTTTTTTATTAATTATTTATTTATTTGATTAATGATTTCTATTGTAATTTTTTTATTTTTATAATTTAGTGCAACATTTCGATAGATAAAAAAAGAAATATGGAATCTCACACAAAACCTAGTCAAGTATCAATTTTACATTCTAATTAGATGTTATAAGAACATCATCCACATAGACGAAGAAGAAAAGTACAATTAATACATATTATAAAGGACAACTCAAAAAGTACCGAAGCAAAGTTAATAAAATTTATATGGGACTGTCACGCGAGTTTTTTCTATCAAATGAAAAAATAATCACTTAAATCGAACCAGTAATCATGGAGCAATCGATGAAAAAAAAAGTTGCTGGTGGAATGCATAACCCCAAAGGTTAAAGTACCACCGCCAAGAAACTAACTTTCAAATAAAAGAAACTGCATCCAAATCGGTTCACTCGTTTAAGAGCTACGGTGCCAGAGACACACACACACACATAGCGGTCAAACTTATAACACCCCTCTTTTTGCGTCGGGGGTTAAAAAGAAGATTTGACAAACATTGACACTATTGACGTAATAAAGTTCAGTAGCAATAGTAACATATACGTCCATCATACTTTTATCAGTCATCGTCGATATTAGGTGAACGAGGGATTCCTGGTAAACTTTTTATATTTATCTTATCGCCCAAAAGGCTTTTGTTAGTGTTTGAAACATTTACGCCCATGAGTGGCCGCATACATTTCCAGCTGTTATTTGATTATCGTCATGGTTATTTGGTTATTGAACAAACAGTTTGATAAAAAAAAGTTAAAAATATTATGTCCTAAAATGTTTCTAAAACATCATTTGGGCTGTGTGTTTTAAACCATAACAAGTACTCAGTTGAACATTTCCTTAATATTCATATCTTTATTTGCATTCCATAATTATTAAAGATCTTACAATGGGCTTAAAACGAATGTACAATAACGGACCTTGTCCCCGTAGGGTCCGTAATTGTACATGCAAAAAGTATTAAATGTACTAAAAAAAAATGTAGAATCAATTTACCGTTGTCATTATACGTTGCGTTTTACGATGGCTCATGTTGTTGGACAGTTGCATGAAACGGTATGTTTTTAGATCTCGGCCTTAATGCACGAGTCCGACTCGCACTTGCCAGGGTTTTTGCGGGTATGTGTGGGTGTAGTAATTAATCATCTATCTTCATAATTTCCATTAGACCAGCTCAGCTGATCAATCAATCATATTTGCACAGCCATCACTCTGCAGTATTACAATCCACTTCAGTTTACAACGTGCGCAACTTACAAAAAACTGGTTGTTTTCATATCTGTTTCCAATATCCTCACTACCCTACATATTGATAGAGTGTGTCCGGAACAAAGCCATTAAAGATTTTATAAAACTAAAATTAATATGATTCCTCCTATGGGCTGGTGTAACAGCATTTTGTCTTTCTCTTTGTCGAAGGAGGCCAGATTGCTGTAGAGGCTCGCTCAAATGGGCATTAAAAATAGAATAATTTCGACATTTGACAGAATCTGCTTTTGACATCATAGTCTACATATGATAGATTCTATATTTGACAGATTCTACATTTGACGGACTCTACATTTGACAGATTCTATATTTGACAGATTTTGAAAAAGTGAGACAAGACACCTTGTGGAATCAAAAATAATTTAAGTAAATCTACTGTATAACTGCGTTTTGAAATATGTGAGGTGGATTTTGTAATTTGTATTATAATGGCGACATCTTCGAATTGAACACGCCCCCTTAAATAAAGCGAAAAAAAAAACCTCACTACCAAAAAGATTTCCGCTTCCGTCTGAAGTGCCATTTATTTTTGAAGATAAGTAACCAAATATTCAGCCAATGTCAGACTGGCAACGTCTTGGAATCCATCGCTTTCCATCAGCCCTCACAGATTCCTGCGGTTTCCCGGCTCAAGTGAAAAGGGTCCCCATAATTTATATTCACGATAAATCTTAGCCGGAGGCGTTTACTCATTTTGTGTATCATTTCCAGAGTTATTTACTTGTTATTGCTGTACTTATTAGCTTATTTCCACGCATTGTTTGTCTAACCTGAGAACTGTGAGTGGTTGCGTGGTATGGAGGTATACAATCAAGCGTGTTCTTAAACAAATATCGCTTGAGTTTACCTCGACAGCGCTTTTGTGTGTTGAAATATAAGATACGGAATGAAATGGTTATATTTGAAGAGCTTGCACTGAGTTTTCTTTGATAATTAAATGTAAATAGACGATCTTATTACGCAAGAACGCGAAATTTTTGGGTAAATATTTCTCATGAGAAATATTCACAACATACTTATATTTTGTCATATTCGTCATCATCATCATCATGTCAGTAAAAAGACGTCCACTGCTGGACATAGGCCTCCCCCAAGTGTCGCCACATTGACCGGTCCCGTGCGTCTCGCATCCAGCGGATTTCAATTTTCTGTCATATAAAAATATGAAATGGGTAGATACTAAAATATGAAGGTTTTTGTGATCAGAAATAGCAGTCTAGACAATAATATTTACGAGTAATTATTTTCATTTAATTTAGTAAAATATGTCTAGAACAAGAGACCTATTTAATTATAGCCCGAAAATCTCGATCGTATTTCTAGGGAAACCGAAAATTTAACCGTTTTAAATTAAATTTTCTGAATGTTCTCATATTTTGGGGTAACGCGAGCGTAAAATGATTAAAATGTGGTACTTTGCACCGTCAAGTAGGGTACGCACAGCTCATTTATTTAATAACATTAAATTAGGCGAGAATTTGGTAGAAGATTTTTTTTGAAACCTTATTCTGTGGTGTGTGGGTTGTCTTTGATATGCGAGAGAATGTATTTATACATATTAATAAACAGAACAAAGATCTCGCTGAAAATTAAACGTTTACTTTCATAATATTATACAACATTATTTTTAGAATATGCGAAACCTGAATATAGTTTGTTGAGAATAGGCAACTGAATCGATTCCAATAATTTTTAACCCATGTTATATTTTGTCCCAAAAATCTTTAAAGAAGGCTACAAGTTGGATACCGAGCGACACTAAGTACCTATCGCAATCATTTAGGTACCTACTGCCAAATTATAATTATAAATGAGCTCAAGATGACGATGAAGGCGAGCGTGCGGGCGCGCCGCGTTTTGACCACGTTTTTGTGCGGACAACAAGGTAACAGAACAAGCTTATAACTTTGTGATTTTTCAAGATACAGTTTTGAAATTTCGTACATAGATTCTTTACATAAAATACTAGACACGTGTTTCAGGTTTCGCATATACTAAAACTAATGTTGTATAACTTAGAACTAAGAGATAGTGGCAAGTATTTTAAAACTCAGCTTTGTTTTTCAAAGAATCAGCATAAAAACCTTTGTTATCTATCCGAAATACAGTTCATGCAAATTGTACAAATGTTTACGAGCACTTTGTGTATTTACATTTGGTTCTAGATACGTACCAACCTAACATACACACAATAATAAATGGCAACGCACACTGACTGTGGCATTTTTTTTGTATTTGACAATTCAAAACTGGCTGTAACTGGCGTACTTAAAATAATTGCTTTAAATTTAACACATATGACCTCAAACACGCCACACACACACATACAGACACACACCCACACATACATATACACTCACACACACACACACACACACACACTACAATAAACTAATTCTGATTTATAACAGCTGGTTGTCATATTAATCTACAGTCAATTTGAACAAGTCTGCATTCGAGTCTTCTATGAATGGATCCCATTATGTTAAGATAAACTCTTTGAAGTGTTTTTATATTTAAACATTTGTTTATAATCTGTCTGCTTGATGCTTTTCGGACTTTCGATCAAATAAATCATGTTTTTTAAGTGTTTTGGCAAATCCAAATTCGTGTTCTATCTCTGCATTAAAGTGCTTTATTTTATTCTGTCCAGATTTACATAATTTTTATATTTGTTTGCACTTTTCACCGCATTTTCCCAATTTTTTAATAATTATTATTTTTCTGTTATGTGCAACAAAAAATATGTTTAGTCCGAAATTCAGTAACGGAAACTCGGTCATAAGATCGAAACGTGCGCTTGAGATTTGAGCCATCGATGAATCTGTGAAGATTGAGTTTGAAATATTGTGGCCTTTATAAAAACCTAAAAAATATATTTTACAATGTGATAATGACAGCTCATGTCATTGCTATTCTCTTTCAAATTAACTAATAATTATGTCGGTCATATCATTTACTAATAAATTACCTCAGTACCATGGTATGGTCATCTGTATACGAATAGATTTGATCAAAAGTTTACTCAGTTTGTTTGATACGTTCGACTATCGTAGCAAAATGTTGTAATCTCTATGATAAGTTAATTTTATGCTCAATGGTCAAATAAATATTTACGATCCTTTTGCAACTTTCAGTCATTTCTATGCTAATATTATTATGGAAAAAAATCATGCTCCTCCATTTTCATTTTTATTTTTGCCTTATCTCTTTTTAAGGCTGCTATACAGTTTGCTGGGGAATCACTGGGAAGACTACGAGTCTTGTTATCATAAACCGTCGTTAAAGTTCTAACACCACGTAAGTCAAAAATTGCAACTTTAGAGTAGAGTGGAAAACGGCATAATTATACCTAAGTAATGGTACAATACCATTTTATAATTTGTGTTCACTTCAAATTACATAAAGACGTTGTTTGTTTCTGATTGACTGAAACAAGGCGTCTTCCGATTCTCTAGCAAACGGCATCAACAAGCAAAATGTCTAAACCGCCAAAAATTTACTTACACGGTGTTAGAACTTCAACGACGAAATGGGGTCAGTTCACAGCGATATCCTTGTGCCAGGCCGCAATTGATTCGTCGCTGACTACCGTCTGTCCTCAGTTTGTGAACAGAAGAAGATTTCGTAATTTGACTTGACTTTTGCACCTATCTTAAACCTATTATTATATGGCACTGTAAGTAAACGAGGTCATAAGATCATCTATGGCTCTCTATAGCTCATCCATTTATGGTACATCTATGGGCCTTAGTTGCCTGAAATAAAGTGAATTATCACTATAAAAAAATTGAATTTGTTTATTAATTTTGAAAACTCGAAAGAACCAAGTGCTTGCTGTCTATTTAATAATTAAATTAAATAAATAAATTAAAAAGCTTTTTATTTTATAATTATTACAACTATTTTATTATGATATTCTAGAGAACATTGATAGAGACCAATTTTCTTTAGCATACATATAGTAGACACAAGCCCCCATAGTCCAAAAACCTAGTGAGTGCTTTGAACAAATATAACTAGTAGCGCACATCTGGCGGCAGTTGATCAGCACTAAAGCAGTAAATTCCGACAGTGATTAGAGGTGACGAAGTTTGATTAAACTAGAATCCGACCCCGAATACTAGCGAGAGGCTTGAGCTGGTACTGATTACCTCTAATCCTTAATTCGGGGTATTCCACAAAGCGCAACTAAATTATTCCTCGAAGCGCAACCATTAGTTGCGCACACAAATTCAAATTAAAAATATTATATGTTTATTCTTCAAAGCGCAACTAATGGTTGCGCTTCGAGAAATAATTTAGTTGCGCTTAGTTGGTTGCGCTTCGTTGGTTGTGCTTAGTTAGTTGAGCTTAGTGGTTGCGCTTAGTTGGTTGCGCTTAAAAATAGTTGTGCTTTGAGGAATACCCCCTTAATTCTTATTTGAATCAAGTCGTCTGATACCTATTAAGGAAAAATAAAAGAAAAATAACTCTCATATTTCAATCCACAGACTTATACAATGATCACTAAGAAGCCACAGCTCAGACGAAATCCAATTATAATTTATCTTTACATACATAAAATCACGCCTATATTCACCGAAGAGTTAGGCAGAGGTGTACCTAATAGTAAACCCACATTTCGCCAGTTATTTTTAAGTCCCAGGTAATAGGGGGCGAGCCTATTGCCATCAACCGGGTACAAATCCAAACTCAGTGGCTGCTACTGAGAAATTCCTGATGGAAAAACCCAATAACACATTTCCCGACCCAGGAATCGAACCCAGGACCTCACGCTCAGCAACCGTGCTTGCGACCATTCGACCAACGATGTAGTCATAGTAATTTATCTTTATTGGTATATAAATAACTTTATTTATTTTGATTACCTTTATGGAGTAGAAAACGTTGGCTTACCTCCAACCAGCCACATCTGTGATCAATACCAACACAATAATGTCTAAATCGACTGATTGACACACGATACATAAAATATACCGACGACTTTTACGACTTAAATAAATAATGCTGACGAATTTATAGATAGGTAGCTTTATTTATTTATCAAAATCGACTGATCGTCTCGTAAGACTGACGTTTACCAGCTAATGTGACGATGGGAATAACGTAAGATATTGACAATTGAGAGAAACATCTAAATTCGTTCAAATATTCCAAGATATACCTACACCGTATTAGGTACTTTTGTCATCTCGTTTATAAATTTAAATAACCTAATGTAACTTAACAACTGGTAATTTCCCCAAGAGACTGGCCGCGTTGCCACGTTGTATGGCAACGCTTAGCCTCTGGCCAATGTAAAAGCCAGCCCTTGGCTCACGGAAAATTTCACCTAAGCGGTTTGAAATTGCCTTGAGAAGGCTGTGAGCATTTGGACTCCACTTTCCTAGAGTTTTAACACCATCAGATTGATTAGGTTCTGGACTAGAGAGGGCTAGGCATCAACGTCAATGGCGAGTACATCTCTCGCCTTCGGTTTGCCGACGATATAGTGGTCATGGCTCAGACCATCATGGCTCAGACCATGGCGGACCTCAGTAGAGCTTCCGGAAGAGTGGGTCTTAAAATGAACATGGACAAAACCAAAGTCTGTGTTGGGCATTCAACATGCCCATGTAACACCCACTCCTATCAAGATCGGAGACTCTACACTCGAAGTTGTAGACGATTATGTCTATCTGGGACAAACGATCCAGTTAGGTAGGTCTAACTTCGAGAAAGAGGTTAATTGTCTAATCCGACTCGGCTGGGCAGCGTTCGGGAAGTTGCGTGGTATCTTCTCGTCCAACTTACCGCAGTGTCTCAAGACGAAAGTCTATGACCAGTGTGTGTTGCCAGTGATTACATACGGGACCGAAACGTGGTCGCTCACAATGAGCCTCATCAGAAGGCTTAAAGTCACCCAAAGGGCAATGGAGAGGGCTATGCTCGGAGTTTCCTTACGTGATCAAATCAGAAATGAGGAAATCCGTAAGAGAACCAAGGTTACCGACGTAGCCCGAAGAATAGAAGTGGCAGTGGGCAGGGCATATTGCTCGCAGAACGGATGGCCGATGGGGCCGGAAAGTTCTGGAATGGCGACCGCGAGCTGAAAACGTTGCGTTGGTGGACCGATGACCTGGTAAAGGTTGCAGGTATCCGCTGGATGCGAGAAGCACGGGATCGGTCAATGTGGCGACACTTGGGGGAGGCCTATGTCCAGCAGTGGACGTCTTCCAGCTGAAATGATGATGATGATGATGATGAGATTGATAAAATGTCTAGATTTTGAATAAAAAATTTATACATCTCTTACCTAATACTCGTAGAAGCAGATTAAACTTTATTTATTTATTTCTTCTCCATCTTACAACTATCTTTACAGGCTTACCTAATGCGATAATGTACACAATAACAATATTAAATTTTGTAATAATACACACACAATGCATTTTTTGTGACTCATTCAGAGAACAATGGAATAAATCAACGTCTATGAGGTTGAGAGTGGGGAGCGCACGCATCAGTGGCGCCTCACCTAACAGCATGGTCCGCGCGCGCGGCTCCGCCAGCAAGCGTGGCTGCCGACGTCGCCCCTCGTACCGGTCCGGAACACACAAACCTATGTTCCCTAAAAAGTCCGCATTATGTACTTTACTTTTAACTACTCCTGCGGCCTGCTTGTTAGTCTTATTCTGCGATTAATTTCACAACATTCGTTTAGAAATCAGTGATACCAAAATAGGGATCTATTTACGGCAAGAAAAAAGAAAAATCCTAAAAGAAAAATAAAATAATCCTATAAGAAAAGTCTTAAGGAAATATAATATCTCTCCATAAATACATTTTCTTTCAGCCGTGTATAATTCATAACATTTTCTGAGTCTATTTATGTCCAAGCAAGTGGGTGTATCGGATATCCGTTGCTAATTTTATTCGCTCTTTACAATAAATTAATGAATATATTTTTAGCACTGTTCTAAAAACATTTTCTCATCATATCTCATAAGCCTTCTTTCATCTCTAGGAAACTTTTGATCTAACGCATAAAAAGTGGGAGTCACAGATTTTTTAACGATAGCAATATTCACTATGTCATCTATGTAATTCATCTTTTTAAAATATCTCCAAATTAATACTGTTCTATTAAAATTAAATACCTTCCTACTTCGAAGTAAACGTTTTTCAAATAGATTAACACAAATTTATATTGTCACTTACGGGATATCTTTCGTGATTGTTCGCTATTTTGAGCTCCCGATATTTAGATACTGTTGCTAGGTCCATGATCGCGGGGTGACTGGACAATGCGGGTGGATGGTAAAAAAAATTGTTAGGAGCAGACAAAACCTGTCTACCCTTTTTCTTTGTCTTTTTACAATCACGGAAGATATCCCGTAAGTGACATATGAGCATATGTTTAGTTTGTGAGTATATGCTAAGTTTTTAAACCGTAAAAGCTTAAAACTACTGAAATCATTTTTTTTTTTTTTATAAAAAAACTAAAGGTACGGGATCAAAAATACTTTTGCAAACGCAAAACAGCTATTACCCTCAGTTCCATCTTTCAGTTAAGAAAATGTGAATGACAGAAACGATTTATTGGGCTTTTATAGATGTCACGAATTCGTGAATAAAGAAGAATAATGGGCATATCGTTTCACAGATTATTATGAATTGTCTGAGCAGCCTTGAAAGGCGAGGGACGGTCACAAGCTGGTTTTTCATTTACTCATCTCGGTGTTATTTTGAGACCATACATATTCTAGGTACTAGCTGTTGCCCGCGACTTCGTTCGCGTGGAAATTTTAGTGTGTAGGTATGTGTGAGGCCGCCTCGTTGGTCGAGTGGTCGCAGGTGCGACTAATAAGCATGGGTCCTGCGATCGATTGCGGGGTCGGGCAAAGTGTTAAAAAAATATTTATTTATTTAACAATTTATGTACACACTAAACATGTGTATTTCAATTACATAAAAGTTATCACACACATGATTTGCATATCACCTTTTAAGAAAAGAGATGCTTGTGTTAGGGGGCGTCCATTAATTACGTGAGGCAACTTTGGGGGGAGCCCCTTGGTGAGATGTCGTGACATTTGGCTTGACCCCCTTCTCCCCTTCTAATATCACGTGAGATTTATCAGAATGCGTAGTTTAGTATAAATACGGTAATCTGCGCCTGATTCCGTAGAATTCTTAAAAAAAAATTTTTTTAGAGAAACATCACAAAACAAAATTACGTTATATTTATTATAACGGGATATTTAAAATGTTTATTGTTTTGTTTGAGTTCCCGAAATTTCGGCGCTGTTGCAAGCACCATGATCACGGATAAACCACCGATTTTTTAGTGACCATGAAAGTTTAAAATACGTTATATTTTCCAAGACAGGGGGTCTATCCCTCATAAGATTGGGTGAGATTCAGCTCGACGCCCCCCCCCCCCCCTACAAACGCCTGACGTAATTAATGGATGCCCCCTTAGGTGACTCCGCTCTTCCACTTAACATTAAACAATGGTTGTAAATACAAAATAAAAAAATACTGTAAATAATAGTGTTGTTGGTTTAATCCATCAAGAATTTATCAGTAGCAGCCGCGGAATCTGGATTTGTGCCCGGTTAATGGCAATAGGCTCACCCCCTATTACATGGGGCTTCAACATAACTTGCGAAATGTGTGTACGATTAAGTACGCCTCTGCCCGATCCTTCGGGGATTAAAGGCGTCATGTTATGTTATGTGTGAGAACTGAATGCCAGATCAAAAAGTGATAATGCACTAATGACTACAAAAGGCGACCTTTTGGGTGCTGTAATTCTTTGCGGCAGAGGTCTGAAACAAAATAAAATGGCGTTGAGGCGATGATATGGCTTTAAAAACCGGTTTATATTGGACAACACAACTTTTTTTTAAAAGTGAGCGTTGTTGGGCGCTTTTTATTCTAATACCGTTCTTTATACAACATTAAATGACTTTTTGCGAGAGCTCTTAGACCTCCTTAATCCGGCCCTGTCACAAAATCCATTCTTAGCGAACGTGTACTAACTATAAACTACCTCCCTGCCCAATGTCAAGTTTCTAGCATAAAAAAATGAAGGACTTTCATACAAACTTGCAAGAACCCATGGACCTCCTTAATCCGGCCCTGTCACAAAATTCGTACTTAGTGGATGTCTGCTAACTATGTACTACCTCCCTGCCAAATTTTAAGTTTGTAGCACAAAAAATGAAGGACTTGCTTTCAAATTTGCGAGAGCCCTTACACCTCCTTAATCCGGCCCTGTCGTAAAATTCTTTCTTAGAGGACGTCTACTAACTATAAACTACATCGCGGCCAAATTTCAAGTTTGTAGCACAAAAAATGAAAAACTTTCATACAAATTTGCGCGACCCCTTAGACGCCCTTAATCCGGCCCTGCCACAAAATCCGTTCTTAACGGATGTCTACTAACTATAACCTAATGCCAAATTTCACCTTTTTACGTTTTCGATATTTCGTGATTATACATGAGTGATCTTTCGCTTTTATATATTTATAATATAATATATATGTATTTAAACCAATTTGTAACAATAACGTGTTAGAAAAAAATTTAGACAGGGTACTTTCTCACAATATATTTACATCATCATCTGCCTAGCCTTGTCCCAACTGTGTTGGGGTCGGCTTCCAGCCTAACCGAATGCAACTGAATACCAGTATTTTACATGGATCTGCTGGACTGCTTATATTATGACCTCCACAACCCAGTTAGTACTGGGTAATACGATATCCCTTTGTAAGACTGGTTGTCAGACTTTCGGGCCACGGACTACCTGTAGCGTCACAGATAACGTGCTTTCCGAGGTACGGAGGAAACTCGGAATGTAATGGTAGTGATACACTTTCTCACAATAATATATGCCTGTCTAATTGCATCACTAAAATTGCAACAACAGCTTTATCACAGAATATGAAGTCCTTGTTACATCTTACCGACCGACAAGACACACTGCCAATTTTCCGTGTTGAGAGTTCATACTACTGTCAAAGAATGACATTTATGATATGAGTTGGCTGAACAATTGACATGACAACAAATCTCATGACTTTACATTAAGTTTTGGATTAAATAATAATGTCCTTCGTTCCAAATGAAACTTATCATATTTCCAAGCAAACAGCCTGCCAATTCGAAAACAATTAGTATCCATTTCTTAGGCAATATAAACTGTTTAACTTTGACTAACGCTAAGCTGATCTGTTTGGGTAATCTTTCATACCTAGTTTAAAAGCAAGAAACTGTACCTTAACAGCGTGTGTCAGGTTGGGTTGTGGGTATATTTGAGTATGTCATCATCTGTCTAGCCTTCTCCCGAACATGCTGGGGTCGGCTTCCAGTCTAACCGGATGCAGCTGAATACCAGTATTTTACATGGAGCGACTGCCTATTTGACCACAACCAGCCCAGCCAACTGACCCAACCCAGTTAGTACTGGGTAATACGATAACCCTTAGTAAGACTGGTTGTCACTTTGTCAGACTTTCGGGTCACTGACTACCTGTAACGACTGTCAAAGATCTACAATTGACAGCCAGGACCAACGGCTTAACGTGCTTACGTTACGGAGGAAACTCGGTATGTAATGGGTGGTCACCCATCCACAGATCAGCCTAGGCAAGCGCGGCTTAAACTGAAGATTGATCCGAGCGGCTGTTATTGTTTAGCCACGAGCTCCTTATATTATTGAGTATGTAGAATAAGCACTTTTCTCCATTAGACGAACATCGTAATCGCGAACACACATTTTTTTTTTTGCACACTCCTCATCTCTTTTTTTAGTATCTCCTTTCGCAGGTGTGCTGAAAGAGATTTCTTTAGAAATAAGAATCACCTTTGTACTATTTTCTGTTCCTTTCTTCTTTTCTATATTTAGTGTGTACATAAATCAGCTGTTCCATACATGTGTGCCGAGTAGGTAGTCTTTTTTGCTATTACGATTTTGGTCCCATACTTTGGCTGCATCCGGTACTACTGGAAGCCGACTTCAATATAGTTGGGAAAGGACTATGCAGGTGATGATGACAGCAAGTTGTTCAGTTTGAGGGCCCCTGCCACACCCTAAAATACGACCACACTTTTCTTATACATATTGTAGAATATGAAACCTACCTTCCAAAAATGAGCTTCGTTATTTTGTTTGCCAGATTATTCATCTGCTTACCTTTACTATCAGTAAGGATGACTATCACCTCAAAGATTTGTTGTTTACAAATACAATCTCGCAACACACATAAAACAAAATATTTTTATTGAACCCAGTGTTTTTGTTAGTAATCCACTTCATCGATTCTACAGACATATTTATGGCAAAACCCATTTTAGAATCTACGTTTTATAGTTTCCACTTCAGCATTCCGGTTTTATAGACACAAGTCTTTTTACAGCCAATCAAAACACTTACCAAGTGTGAAATATAGGTATCTTGGAAAATTTAAGACATGAAATACCCTACGAACCGGTATTAATACTTTATGAACGATAACTTTGAACATGTGGAGTATTATTTAATATCTCTCATATTTTTTACTGTCGAAAAGAAAAATATCTAGAAACCCTTTGGGATTTCTTTGTTCTATGCAACTTCGGACTAGATCTCGACATTTCGTTTACCTAAATTAATGCGTTTATAAATAATATCTTCAATACCATTACTAAAGATGTCGATAACTGTCTAAAAAATTTCACTCAAGCAAATACAATAACTATTCTCTCTCTTGTTTCAGATTTCAATCATCAATCAAGAATGATCGACCGGATATAGAAAACAATGCTCAAATATTGTACTCCGTTTAGTTTCGACGATAACAAATATAACAAGCAAATAAGCAGTTAATAACAGTATGAGAAAAAGCCAGCTTCACATAAAGATAAATAAGATAAAACATACCAAATATGATAAGACCAAACCTAAATGGTTTATGATGACAAGTTAAAAACAAGAAGGAACTATGCCGACCGACCTATGGGCAACCGATACTCCAACAGACAATGACACTCTCAGCGCAATCAACGATGAATTCCAAAACAATACAACGACTGACCCAATTGAGGATAAAGCGATTCAAGCAGCTTTCTGTACAGCATACACCATTATTTTCGTAGTTGGAATCTTTGGGAATGCCCTAGTATGTTACGCTGTGATCAGAAACCGGGCTATGCAAACCGTCACTAATCTCTTCATCACGAACCTCGCATTATCCGACATCCTGCTCTGCGTGTTTGCTGTACCATTTACACCACTTTACACTTTCCTCGGCAGATGGGTGTTCGGAGGCCCTCTGTGCCATATTATGCCTTATGCACAAGGATGTAGCGTCTATATATCCACGTTAACTTTAACTTCGATAGCTATTGATAGATTCTTCGTCATCATCTATCCCTTCAAGCCTCGCATGAAGATCCAAACCTGTATCTGCCTGATTGTTTTCATTTGGGTGTTCTCTCTATCTGTGACCTTCCCCTATGGCTACTACATGGCACTCCAAGACGTATACTGCGCCGAGAAATGGCCTTCAGATCAAATTCGTAAGGCGTTTGGTGCAGTGACCACCATAATGCAGTTTGTAGTCCCCTTCATTGTTATGGCTTTTTGCTATACCTGTGTTAGTATAAAATTGAATGATAGATTAAAATCAAGGCCTGGAAGTAAGAACAGTAAGAAAGAAGACGCAGAAAGAGAAAGGAAGAGGCGAACAAACAGAATGTTGATAGCAATGGTGGCCATATTTGGGTTGTCATGGCTGCCTTTGAATCTAATAAATATAAGTAGTGACTTTTATTCACTGGCCGAAGACTGGAGATATTACATGGTGTTATTTTTCATTGCGCACTTCATCGCTATGTCTTCCACTTGTTATAACCCGTTCCTGTACGCGTGGTTGAACGAGAACTTCAGAAAGGAGTTCATGCAGATACTGCCGTGTCTAGGAGCGTTGGTCACAAAGAGGTCTAAGAGGAAGTTCAACCAGTCAGAGCGGACAGGTATGTTTCGTTCAGAGAAAACTTGCAACGGTAACGATACCGTGCAGGAGTCACTTTTGACTTCCACAGTTAGTAAAATACCCTCAGTTAGATATAAAATAGAGTTCAATGATAAATTAAAGGTGTATGAAGATGATGGCGAAAATATAAGTCCCGATGAGAAGCCAGAGGACAATCCCAGTCCTAACGAAGACTGTGTTAATATGTATATGTTTGTAGATAAAACTGTAAATACTTCGGATAAGGAGCCTATCGTGTCTGCGCTGTAGATATAGTGGTAAGTTGAAACGTTGTTAAGATAAACTAAATATTTAAAAAACGCTTTCAAAAATTGACTGACGCGTTAACATCACAAGTAATTAAAATAAGCGCTCCGTGCTTCCATAACAAATAGGTACTAATTACACCAAATATGGCAGGTGTACTTAATAAGATTAATAATGCTTTGATCTGGAATGTATGCTCGCAACGTTTATTAGTGAACTAATATCTATTTATTAGCAAGCTGCCCGATGGAATAGTTGCACCAATTCGACACTTAATTGAAATTCTAAACAGTTTCGATATAATTGCAGTAGGCGTTAATAGAAATTCAAGTTATTCAATGGCAACAAAGAAAACTAATTTCGTTTAATGCAATGGTATCATTATAGTTTTAATCTTTTTCTATTATTTAGATGAAAACTTTTGATTAATAGCAGCTATTCACAACAATGACATTTAAAATGAAAACTACTTAGATAGGAGTTTTAAATTGAATGAACTGAAATTTGATTACACATGTTTTGAAAAAAATCGCTCCTACCAATAAAGAAGCATAAAAAATATTGAAATTTATCTGAACATCACAACGGTATAGAATTTTATACTTTTTTTGAACTAACCGACCGATCTGTATGTTCATACGCAAACACGAACTAAAAATAAAACTAAAATGGTATGTTCGATTAAAATGGGCAATAAAATACACTCACACGTTTTAGAGGGTTGAACGTTGAATTCAATTGAACGTTTGTTTGGTATAAATTGTTTTCTATGTTACTGCATTTTCATTTTATATTTCCAATATTTTGCCGCTTTACAGTGCCCTTTCTCTCGATCATTCGAGTTTTATGATTTTGTAAAGAATGAAAATTTGTATACAAACGCAATATCCAAACTCAAAAGAACTATAAAGCTGAGAAATACGAGTATACAACATTTTAAGTATTTTAGTCGAGAACTCAATTTTGAAAACGCTCGATATAATGTTTCCTGAAAGTCGACCACGACAAATTGTCGCATGATTTTGGCAAGATCGTATTTTTGCAACTTATATCTTTGAGTATCATTATACTTGTCGCAATTTGAAGGTAGTCGCGAACACACGTGACAGCTGTCAATTTAGGCGATTTCTCATGACGTGAGAGGAAAAAATAGAAACATTTTTAGGATAAGTTATGCGTTTCAATTTTTATTTTGCCTTTTTTTTTGTTTATAAATAGCTATGAAGGTTACCATTTGAGAATATTTTCTTTAAAGAGAATGATTGAATAACGTTATGTTTACCTATCGTTATTGTAACAGAATGTAAGATTCTGAGTCATCCGAAAGATTCAAGAATACACTCCAGGATAAATCTATTAAAATGTATCGAACATTCCAAAGGGAACTGTCAGAAACAAGTAAAAACGTTTATTGAGTAGTAAAATGTATTTTTATTTACGATCTAAATAGTTTTAGTTTTTATTTTCTTACTTCGAACAAAACGATCTTTAAAATAAAGTAACAGCTTCTAAATTACATTACAATAAAATGCTTCCAAACAGTGGGTATTGATTGAGTCATCATTCGTTTATTAAGCCTGACACCACGTCAATTCTTTTATCTTAAAATTTATGCAAAAAAGTCATTTTATGAAGTCATGCTCCCCAGACACCCCATCGTCTATTTCGCGATACTAATTCGGTACACACTGGCGTACAATTTTATTGTATTAACTTCAAATCGTATCTTGAAATAATGTATATCTGGATTATTTTGGTGACAGCATTAAAAAAAAAAAAAACAAATAGCGGAGTTAGTGTAGTGTAGACTTCGCTTTTTTTTGTTTATTGACATTCAAAAGTGCTAATTGAAATATATGCTTTGACTTTTAGTTTGAGTTTCGATTCCCACAACTGCTAGGTTTGTCGTACATTTACTAAATAAATTAAATCCGTAGTGGTTCTGAGTAATAACACGTATAATTTGATGCACAGCAACGAGTCTCAACGTTGTGGAGTATCGAAGGCTTGAATACGTCACTCGTGTGCATGCCGTGAAGTAGATAGATAACTCAATAGGCAGCCGGTCTGCGACATAAACTCGCTGAAGCACACATTTTGTATGCACTGTTTGTAGGCTAGACCATGGAAATATAAATAACATTTTGCATTCAAATTTTTACAAGCTATAGGACGGCAAAAGACAAAACAAATCGTAATCCAATAGCTACTTGTAACAAATTCGTCTGTCTATTGTCATGCCCTCTTTTCAGGTAGCATTTGTGGGTAAAAAATCGAAAATGTCCGGGATAAAATTTTTTGTATGACTTTATTCCCAATGCCCGCTCTACAATTCAATTAAATCTCTATGGTTAAAAGAAAACTGGGCGAGACGTTCGCCACGAAGCTCACCATAAATTTCCTGCTCTTGTCTTAGCATGTTTAAAACTACTTGAATCGTAAACAAACTTACATGTTAAAATGACGAAATAAGTGCGATTTTTAACTAGTAAGAAATAATAAATAAAATAATAATAATTTATTTAACAATTAATTTAAAAAAAAAAAATACGCATTTTTAGCAGGAATTTCGTTTCTATACAAAATAGGTGCTCTTTCTTTTTCTATGACTAGCCTTTTTACTGCTACGATAAAAAGCTAGAAAAAAAAAACTGAGTGAAAACATTCCAACAAAGGGTCGAAGTGTCTCTCCACTTAATTTGGCCATGATCCATCCACTTTGAGTCATTTTTTTTGCACCCCACTTGAAACACCACTTACTTCACTTTTAATACGGTTCACTTACAACACAAACTCTTTACAGCTTTTCAACTGTATTTTGTGATCGAATTTTATCCATTTTCTGTATCGGAGTACAAATTGGGTCCATATTTTCGTAATCGGAGTACAAGTAGGTCGAAATTTGGAACGCACGTATTTCTTTCTGCGTGTCTGTTAACTACTCCTTACAATTTCAATGTGACTCATGTCGTTGTCAGAAAGATATATTTTGTAATAATTAAAACGCGTTCGTGAACAGCAACAACTATAAAATCATGACAGGTAAAACGTGAAGTCGTTGTATATAAATTTAATTTTAAAATAAATTTATTTTCATGTTTTATTAACTCTGCTACAAAATGCTTTGTTTCCACGCTGAAGCACTTGTACCTATCCATCTTACTCAAAATGTAAGGCAACAAATAAATCAATGCACAATGTAAATAGCACACAATTTTTTACATAAATCGTGTTATGTTTTCGCCACTTCGGGATCCAATTCCCAATTGTAGTACATTCGTACATTGCACAGTCAGCAGAATAAATTGTTCAGATTTATGTATACAATGTGCATTTATCTGCACTTCAATCTTGTATGCACAATTCGTTTAATCAATACGAGACAGTAATATATTCTGCTATTGTGAAATATAGAGGTTGAGATGGAATTACTGAAGTTCTATTTTGAAAAAACATGTAGATACATTTAAAGCGAAACTACGGGAAATAGGAAAAACAAAAGAAATACTACTTTATTACTTTCTTATACATATACCTACTGTCTCATTGGTCTAGTGGTCGCAAGCGCGACTGCTGAGCTTAAGGTTCTGGGTTCGATTCCCAGGTCGGGCAAAGTGTTATTGTATTTTTCCATCAAGAATTTCTCAGTAGCAGCCTCGGAGTCTGGATTTGTGCCCGGTTGATGGCAATAGGCTCGCCCCCTATTACATGGAACTTAAACATAACAAAAATAGCAAAATGTGCCTATTAGGTACCACCAGTACCATCTCAACATGAATAATGTAACTAAGGTTTTGTAAAGATATTCTGATTTAAAAGTGTCTATGGAATTTCTTGCCCGTTCTTCTCCATAGAGATCAACGCTTTCGAATGAGCAACTACAGTACTTTCACAGTTTTTATGCCTTGTGACTGGGACTGTAGCTACATTTCATTGTTGTCTTTGTTTCGAAAATTCAAAAGTAAATACTTTGATTTTGGTACAACTCTGTTTAATAGTCGTGATGATATGCTCGACGAAAAATAAAATATATGTATAATTAATAATTTGATAAATGGCGTTAAACTCTCCTCAAACATAAAAAAAAAGTTCGTCAGAATCATTTACGGGGATGAAATGACGAACAAAGGAAGAACTAACAGAATTCCACATTCGACGGTACTCTTAAAAATTCAACGACGGAAAATAACAAGGAATAAAAACGACGAATCATATAATAGACGAACTTCATAAAAAAACGAGCGAATGTTATGATTATGTTCAAAAGGAAAATCATCGAGATCTTTATTTTGATCTCGCTTCTTTTATGGCCCATGCCCATCACACGATGGGCCAGCGTAATCATTTTTATATTTAACTATAGAAGCGGGATTTGTTTATTTAGTTCACGTTTGTTCAGATTTAGAACGTTCCGCTTCATTGCCCATAAAACATTGTATGCATGGCGTTTTAGGTTCTCATGGTTGTTATATAAAATGAATCGCGACTTTTATGTGTAAGCTACAAACTGCGTATGTTTATCTGTCAGTGTAGGTTCACCCTTTTTATTGTTTTATGTTTTTTATTCGCCTTTTATATCACAGATACACTCCTTTTATTATTCACATAATATGTTTTTTTTAAAAAGCACTTCATTTCTTCTTGATATATTTTCCTATGAAACTGAAAATATTTTTCAAGCTTTTTTTTATTCAAATTCTGTACAAAATATGAACTCTTCCAACAGCTTTAGAAGAGAAAAATCACGGCTAATATAAAATATACAAAAAGGTCAGCAATTCGTCACTTCACCCTCTTTAGGACGTAACAGGGTGCGAATTACATTGCACCATCCATCGTTGGCTAACAGAAAATCTCTTTTCATAAAAACACACAAAACTTCCAAAGGTTTCATTTTAATATTTTTTTTTACAACTTTTTCCTGTTTTTTGTTACAGGTAACACATTGCAGTGACCTCCTTTCGAAAGAAAAGTATTTAATATTCGTGTTTTGACATTTAAAAGAACTGTGGTTTTAGAAACATGAAGTTTATTATATTTTCACAGAATAATTGTGACGATTGATGTTTCGGTATTTGTTCTCATTGTGTCTAATTTATTATGTACCTATCAATTGCTGTTACTGTGTTCAGGATCTTGTTCGTGTAAACTTTTAAAGATAAGAACTTGCTGTAAAAACTATTAGATAAACCCCTTCTTATTCATATAAAATATGAAATATATTAACTATTAGATGGATAAATAACATATGTAAAATTCAAATAACTAAAGATTGTATGTAAATAAAGAAGTAAGTATACGAAAAAATGTACAGATTAGCCAAAAATAATGCCTAGTGTAAAAAGATTTTGTCATAACTAAGAATAAAAGAATTTACGTCAATTATGTTCGATTACGAACTTTGAGCCCATTGACGAAGGTTCTTTTTTCTATAAATGTATAGTCATTAGTCTTAGGAAGTTTTAAGTAGAGATGTGTTACGCTAAAAATATTTTTGTAATGTAAAAATGGGTAAATTAAAAATGTATATAAAATGCAAAATGCCTTGTAATTAATGTCAATGGATGAAATACGTGCAATTCGCTGTCGTTATATTAATAAAGTGTACCAAAGACATTGTTATATTTATTTTAACCCTTATATACCTGACCCTATAGATAGGTATCTGGAATATTTTTAATGGTTTTTTTTAAGAGACTGCAGAAAATTAAACCTGAAAATTGCTTTGAAAGGAGGAAAATTATTATGCTAAGCTATGCAGATTGCGGACTGTGCTTTATTATTAGGAAGATAATAAAACTATAGTAAGTCAGTTGTTGCCCTAGGCAAATGGTACACAAAATGTTTTAATGTACGATACAATGTTCTTGAGTGGGAACAAAAGTAAAATAGAGATTTCAGCCCACGGTCAACATCATCATCTGCCTAGCATTCCAGTCTACCTGGATGCAGCTGAATATCTGTTTTTTACATAGAGCAACTGTCCACCTGACCTGCTCATCCCTGTTACTGGGAAAAACAATAAAAAGGTCTACAGAGTTCATTTAAAAGAGTAAGTATCGGTAAAGACAAATATTTTAAAAATTTATTAATTATGTTAAAAACGTACTTACTACGTTTTATCTTCAAACAAATGAAAATAAAACTAATTGGGTATGTGTGTGTTTTACATGACTTTAGAACAAAGCTCGCCTACATGTGAATTTCGAGTTAAGTCCTTTGAAATACAACACACAAAAGAAACTCCTAATGAATGAGAAAACTTTTTCCAATTTGTCGGAGTTTATTAGGTACTGAATAATAAAAAAACATTGACGTATTGTGAATGAGGTACGAGTATGTTGTAAGTCAGATTATAATAATATTATGTAAAATTATGTAATAAATAAACTTGAAGTGTCTCTTTGTAATTTCGAAATAACAACCTTTTACTGAATGCATAATCATATGGTACTTATAACAAAAAAAAAATTTTTTTTTTCTTCTTGTCTGTTTGTTCAGGCTAATCTCCGAAACGGCTGGAACGATTTTGACGGGACTTTTATTGGCGGGATAGCTGATGTTTTTACTTTCTAAAATAAAAGTAGTCTAAGAAGTAACAGACTGATTTTATTTTAGAAAGTAAAAGCTTTTAAAAAGGATTTTGTTTCCGTGGAAAAAAAAAAAATTGTTAACAAAATCCCATTCAAATAGGGAAGTAACATTTTATAATAATTTCACGCGGACGAAGGTCGCGGGTAACAGCTAGATTTAAATAATTTTAAATATTAATAATACATTAATGAATTGTTATTTTCACATTCAAATTCAAATTCATTTATTTCGTGAACACAGGGTGTATACAGAAGATGTTATAAATAAATTAGGACCGAGCTGTGCCCCACCAAAAGGCATACAAAATATCAAAGGTTTTTTTTTTTAAACAAATACCTTTTCGAAATTCAAAAAATAATTCTATAATAATTATATAAATTATGTCAAAATTATATAAAATGTCAAATAAATGGCAAATAAAATAAAGTAAAGAGAACCAAAAAATACAAAAATAAAAATATTTTTTTTAGGCTGTCACATGCTTTAGTCACAATCTGTGGCAATATCCAACTTCTTCTTCTTAGCGTGTCGATGGCAATCTAAATAGTGTCCGCCCTGAACTGAGCTATTAGTTTGGCGCTTTCGGTAGCGTCCAACAGTTCTTGTAGTGAACAAACAACAGGACACGCAGGCCACCGTTTGTGGAACTGCACCACATTTGCACTCCAGGGCCGAGTCACTAACGAATCTCCACCTGAGCTGAGGTTTTCCTTGCTGCGACGGAACGGAGCCTATTTAAAGACTTCCAGGTCAGCCATGGCAACTCATATCCAGGTGAGAGATTTTCAGCAGGGGGGACCAATGGGTTAGGTAAGGATGCACTAACTCGAAACAAATTCAGGAATCCCGACACACATCGGAAGTCACTTCCACAACCACTTAACTACCGTAAAGGCCATAAATATTCTATGTTAGCTCTTGTGCAGTAAAGTTCACAAGAGAAACGTCACTCGAAGTAATATCCAGTGGCCAAGTCAACCTAGTTTCCACTAGAGATGCGACGACGGTAAACTTATTCGATTTAGGTATTCAGTATCGTATATTCGAAAATGCAAGTTTGAAATTCTTGAATATCTGACAAATGTGACATGTTTGTTGAATATTGGATTTCGAATAAAATTGTAGTATTGGTACTGAAGTTGGTAAAATATAAAGTGGCCGCAAAATATTAGCGTATTTTTGTAAAAAAAGGAATCTGGACGTAATCTCTTCCAAGCATTCTGACTGAATTGCATAAGGATATAGCCAAAAAATTAGAAAACAAAAAATCTCGACAAACATTTTAAAGTCTTTTTACCGTAGAAAAGTTTAGAATGAGAGAGGGGCCTACGTGTGGGGCCACTACCAGACAAAGACCTGTGAGCTTAATATAAATCGATAGAGCACATAATATTACCTCAAAAAGATTGAGCGCTATTTTAATGTAATAATTTGATGAATGCATGTTGAAATAAATCGTTATTTTTCCTATCTTCGTTGAATATTCTACTTATTTTATAGTTAATAATACTCTTAAAATCAATATTGCCAGTGGTCACATTAACAGCAGCGTCATCAAGGGTGTTGCATAAAGTCCCCACAAATGCGATTGTGTGAATATTTAGGGCAGTCCAGTAAGTGGGTCATCTTTTTGTAGTCATATTCTTGGTGGGTAGTAAGTCTAAGTTTTATTTTTATCGGAAACTTGGGTGTAGCCAATAAGTATTAAAATTGTCCTCTGATCTGCAATGGAAATGAACTGAAAAGGATTACGAATTCAGAAATTATTTTAGATACCAATAAGTGTAAGTAAGTCTGGAAATGAAGCATAAATCTTATATATTAGGTCTTTACCTATGAAATTGGAGATTTGTATATACACAAAAAAAAATTGTATTTTATTTTTATTTTAGCTTATCTAGCTTTTTTATCTTTCCGATTTGACGCAAGTGCTTCAATGTCATCTTGAAACTAACTCCAAGGCCCGCAGCAAGCTCAGCCGTAGATTGAGTTGGATCCGTTTCCAGTACCGCCTTCAATTCGTCGTTGTCGACAATGGTTACCAGCCGACCGCGAGGCTCATTCTTAATCCACACGTCGTTAATGTTTCGTGTTGTTTGCGCAGCGGTATGTCCACGTAGGAACTCATATTCGAAAATTGTACGAATTTTCAGTTTATCTATGGCGCCAAAAATTACCACAATTTCAAAAAAACAAAAAACTATCTAAAAACAGATGACTGAATTTGAAATTAAAAGAACACGGCTTTCGAATAAAATTTATTTGAATTTCGAATTGCGCGCCAATCCACAGATAATTAAATCTGAAAATGCTGGTTATTAAATCTCCAATTACATAGGTAAATACCTATTATTAGTTATCTGAATACAAATTACTACCGCAGACACGTAATGGATCCGAATCTCTCGTCTAATTTACGATATTTTATTCGAACATCGTACGTACGATACGATTTAATTCAAGATCAAGTGCGATAGTTCAAAGAAACCAATTTAAACTCTTTTTTTTTTTAGTTTAAGCATTTGAATACTTACAAAATAATATAACTGTTTTACCTAAACGAAATGTTAAAATTTGAAGCCATAGCTCCATACCAGGAATTTTTCATTCGCATCTCGAAAATTCATCATCTTCCTGGCCTTTTCCCAACTATGTTGAGGTCGGTTTCTAGTCTAACCGGATACAGCTAAATAGTAGTATTTTACAAGGTACTACTGCCTATCTGACCTCCACAACCCATTTAGTACTGGGTAATACGATACCCCTTGCTAAGACTGGTGGTCAGACTTTTAGGCCATTGACTACCTGTAACGACTGTCAAAGATCTACAAATGATAGCCGAGACCAAAGGTTTAACCTGCGTTCCGATTCATCAAGGAAACTCGGTGTGTAATGGGTAGCCACCCATCCACAGACCAACCTAGGTAAGCATAGCTTAACCTAGAGATTGATCCGAACGGTTGTTATTATTTGGCCATAAGCTCCTCACTCAAATTTTCTTAATTATAGAACATCAATTAATTGAGCAGATAGCTAAATCCAAAATTCACATAAATCCTACCAATATATCTACTGGGAACCCTTTTGGCTTTATTCCGTAGTATTCCGAACTAACAAGGCCATCATCATCAAAATAATTGCTCTGAATTTCGAAAAGTTTTATTTGCGACTATTAGTTTTGGAGATTCGAGAAATGCGATAATGTGTTGTCTACGGCATTGTTTGTTTTGTAATTACATTCAATTTCAGAACATTGGTGTCTCAGTGGTAACGGTCCGGACAGGCACTACAGGGGTTGGAAAATTAAAATTAAATTAAAATTGGTCTGCCCACCGTCCGCCATTTTGTTTTATTCTAAAATAGCGGCCTCGCATAAACAAAATATTAATCAATAGCTGGTATCAAAACAAACAAGTTCTGTATGAGACAAAATCTACTAAAGCGTCATGTTTCCGAAAAATAAGCTAGTATATTTGGTCTTCAAAATACTAATGAAGAATAAGGAAATAATGGGAACCTAAGCTTTCCTGCATGTAACAGCCGTTTAATGATTACACACACAAAAGTTTCATACATGTGCTAATAATAAATTTTACATTACCTCTGATCACGTACCTACAGCAAACCATCGATTCGTAAATTCAAAGACGACGTCCCATCTCTATTTCTTAAGAGGAACTTGTGACTTGGAGTGAGCACATGTCACTAATCGTCTAAGTTCCTCCGTTACAAACCAACGTCTGGCCTGGATCATTATGTCGAAAACACAAGGCCACGAGTTGCAAACGTTGGGAAATCCCTAAATAGACTTTTGTGTGATGACGGCTGGTTAGAGTAAAAGTACTGGGAATTAGTACAGACTTGACGTAATACTCTTTACTTTGCGTAGTGTGTACCGAAATTAAATAGTCATCACTTCTATCATATGGTGAAGAAGAACGTCGTGAATAAACTGGAATTTTAAACCTTAAAAACATTGACATGGCTCAATTCGTCGTGCAGATAGGAGGGGTCTCAGCATTTATTATGCTTGTTCTTACGTAAAATATGTTGGTTTGTAATTAAAGAAAATACATAGTTCGATAAATTCCAAAAATATAGCGTTCGAAAAATCAAGAAAATATAAAGTCTTTTATGTAAGATGAGAATTAAATATTCATCGAAAAAATTTTAAAACCCGACCACAACGAAGACTCCATTATTTTTTTTATCCAATCAGATTTCTCTTTGAGCACATTTGCGAAACCGGAACCGCTTCCAATCTGCTCTGGGTCTTCTTAAACTCATCTACTGCAAGCTTCATCAAGAAATTGTTATCGATAGAGAAATATTTACCACCCTTTTGGTTAACTCGGCAAAGGAAAATCTTCTTACACTCACATTCAACTGCAATCAAGATTTGTATGTTATGATTTTTTAATGATTGTTTCTTTGCATTGAAGTTTGCCACTGTTTCTTTCAGACAACTAGGTAGTTTTTCACATCTATACAAATAAATGAAATTGAAGTGTCTGTTTGTAATTTCAAAATAATACCTTTTTACTGAAATATATACCTATGGTACTTCTGACAATAAAAAAAAAATGTGTTCCGGCTACTCTCTGAAACGGCTAGATCAATTTTGACGGGAGTTTTAAGTTCAGATAGCTGGTGTTATAAGAAGTAACTTACACTGCTTTTATTTTAGAAAAAGAATTAGGGTTTCGTGCAAAAAAATATTAATAATTGCACGCGGACGACGGTAGCAGGCAACAGATGGTAAAGTAATAAAATGACAAACAATGTCTTCAAATGGATTATTGTGTCAGGTTTCTAGAAAAGAAGACTCTTTTCTAAAATTAAAAATAAAATCAAAACAAAGCTGAACCAGTAACAAAAGTACAGAAATAAAAAAAAACACTGCACTCTATTCTAAAAATAAACCAAAATGTTCAAAGAAACCAGAACAAACAGACACTACTTGCCAGTAATTTGCACGTAAACAATATTAAGTTAATTGGTTAATCGTCGAAACATGGCTGCCGTCATCACGCAAGTAATTTAGCTGATGGCTGCAATATGATCATTTAAAAAACACTTATCTGTTACCGACACAAACAAGGTTAATGTACGTATGCTTACTAATATTTTGAAAACGTAGCACAGGTTTTTAACCACTTTATTTTATTTTGTTCCTATTTATCATCATCACCTGGCTAGCCTATTCCCAACTATGTTGTTCCTATTCTCATGTAATAAAATGCAGCAGGTGTAGTAGGTACACCAGGGTGGTGGGCTTTTCTGGAGAAGAACCATAGGGTTCTCTCCTTCGGAAAAGATTTTGCAAATCAAAAAAGAACCAAATTTTATCGACCTAAGTTCAGCCAACTAGAACCAACGTATACAACATTATTTTTAGTATATGCGAAACCTGAATATAGTTTGTTCAGAATAAGTAACTGAATCGATTCCAATTATTTTTAAACCATGTTATATTTTGTCCCAAAAATATTTAAAAAGGTTAAAAGTTGAACACCTAGCGACACTATGTACCTAATCATTTAGGTACCTACTGCCAAATTATTATTATCAAGGAGCTCAAGACGACGCTGGAGGCGCACGCGGGCGGTAACCGCTTGGTGACCACTTTTTAGTGCGGACAACTAGGTAACAGAACAGACTTATAATTTTGTGATTTTTCATGATACAGTTTTGAAATTTTGTACACAGATTTTTTACGTAAAAATACTAGACACGTGTTTCAGGTTTCGCATTTACTAAAACTAATGTTGTATACTTCATCAAGATCTTCTTTATCGTATGATTAGTGCTTAACCTGGTGTTAGAGTTTTAAAGCCACCCATGGACCTCAGACTTGGCCTCATGATGTTTTCCTTCACCGAAGCAAGTGAGAGGTGTGTGTCTTGGGTTCGAACTCGGGACCTATGACTTGGCAGTCCAACGGTCACACCATTAGACTATCACTGCATCATCAAGATGATTAGTAGATAGTTTCTTACTTCGGTACTCCTAGAATGTCAAGACACAACTGACTAACGCAACGTTAAGATGACCCATAGAAACTACGGAAAGACGACGAAGGATGAAAGCTGAATTTGAATCACCAAGACACAAAGCACTGACGTGGTAAGTGGTAATCGATGTGCGTTCTTAATTTTTATGAGAACAGACATTTTCTCTACAGTGGAACAGTTTCAAGCCATCATCATTTGCCTAGCCTTTTCCCAACTAGGTTGGGGTCAGCTTCAAGGCTAATAGGATGCAGCTGAATAACTGTATTTTACATAGAGCGACTGCCTATCTGACCTCTACAACCCATTTAATACTAGGTAATACGATATCCCTTGGTAAGACTGGTTGTCAGACTTTCGGGCCACTAACTTGTAACGACTGTCAAAGATCTACAAATGAAGGCCGGGACCAACGGCTTAACGTGCTTTCTCGGAAACTCATAATTTAATGGGTGATCACCCATCTACAGGCCAACCCTGGTAAGCGGGTTAACCAGAATATCAACCTGAGCGGCTGTTATTATTTAGCCACGAACTCCTCAGTTCCACAGTAACAAGCCGTTAGAACTAAAACAAGCTTTCAAGGCAGTTAACAGTATTTTAGTGCAGAATTTCCCAGTATTTAGTGCGGCACTAAAACCCTGTACGACTCGAAGTTACGCATGCAATGTTAACGGCTTGGAAACTTAACAGATTGACTGCAGAAACCCAGATTTGTGCTTTTGATGACCTCAGTAATTGATTTTTTCCAAATCAATTACTGAGGTCAAACTGGCTGGCGAGGTTCGAATTCTGCATCTGTGTGTTTGTTATACGAAGAATATGGCGCAATTTGTGCTTACGAAGCACCTAATATTATTAACGTTGAACTTTAATACAAATACAAATTCAGCTGATAACTTAATCAAGCACTTTTTGAACGTTAAAATGTACATGCGATAGTCCCCCAAAACACCTGAACTTCAAATACTGTTTTAAGCTTTCACGGTTTACAACCAAACTTATACTGTCACTTACGGGATATCTTCCGTGATTGTTCATTATTTTGAGCTCCCGATATTTCGGCGCTGTTGCAAGCGCCATGATCGCGGGTTGACTGGAGTATGCGGGTGGATGGAAAATAAAAAATAATAATAATAAAAATAAATAATAATATTGTGAAGGACGGTACGGTTGACATATGTCGGGCATGCCACCGTCCAGGCGAATCAATCCGTCACATTATCTCCGGGTGTTCTCGTCTGGCTAACGGAGAGTACTTGCATAGACACAACCTTGTAGCCAGGATTATCCATCAGCAACTTGCTCTAAAATACAACCTTGTGGAATCGGAAGTACCGTACTATAAGTATGTGCCCGACCCAGTTCTCGAAAATGGCAGTATCACATTGTACTGGGATCGATCCATCATCACTGACAGGACTATTGTAGCCAATAAACCTGATATAGTGGTGGTGGATCGGTCAGAGCGGCGCGCAATGATTGTAGACATAACGGTCCCGCATGATGAGAACCTCGTGAAAGCCGAGAAAGATAAGCAAATCAAGTATCTTGACTTGGCTCGCGAGGTTGTCGACATGTGGGATGCACAGCGATCATTGTGCCGATAGTTGTATCAGCCCATGGCTTAATTGCCAAGAGCCTCGACCAATACCTGAGGAGGCTCTCGTTAGGCAGCTGGATCAAGGGTTTGATTCAGAAAGCGGTGCTCCTGGACACGGCTCGTATTGTTAGGAGGTTCCTCTCTCTGGAGCCCTGACCGCCGGTAGCTTGGACCCTGTTCCCGATACCGGTGGGCTACAATTTTTTATATTTTTAAATGTTTTTTTATATTGTTTTTAGTTTATGAAATATTTAAAAATGTAGAAGATTTGTATAAAAATAAATAAAGGAAAAATAAATAAAGAAAATAAATAAAATTTATTAATTAATTAATTAAATTAAAAATAAACCACCTCCTCCCTTTTTATTAATTATTATTTTAATTTAATTTCCCTCTAATAGAGAGGAGGCCTGCGTCCCAGCAGTGGGAACATTAATAGGCTGATTATGCTTATTATGCTTATGCTTTAATTTAATTTAAGTAAGTGACAGTATAAGTTTATCTTAACTTCATTTTCTCTTTAAGGGCACACACTCAGGCAGACATAACAGACTCCTTTTTAAGGAAATGACACAAAAATGATCAGAAAAGCTAATGTGTTGTAAAATCTTTAGCCAATCAGCAATGTGTTAGCGAAGCTGACAACACATGTACAATTTAAGTATAATGTATATCGTCTATTTTTTGAGGCAATACCTTTCAACTCAAATATCAACCAACAACAAAATACTCGTATTTTTAAAAGCACTATAATCCAATTTGTACACCGACGGATAAAAAATATCAGTATTATCTCATCGGCTTTCCTCCGCGCGGAAATTAAAATTGATTGGTTATGGATAAAGAGGACACGGCCACTAGTATATAAAATCATGAGTACTAGTAGTCTGAATCATTTTTGGTTTATTTTGGCTGGGTTAAAAATAACTTGGCTTATCTTTTTTTTATTTTTGGGACATATTGTTTTTTTTTAATAGCTTGGGGGACACTTTGCTCACGCCCACGTGAGCAAAGTGTCCCCCTGCTGATATCTAAAATGATAAAACTAAATGAACAGCATGGTTGGCGCAGTGGCTGAGCAATTCGCTGCTGCGCTGCGTGTCGCGGATTCGATCACCGCACGGCACAAATATTAGTATGGCCTACAGTTAGTTTTACCGGGTCTGGATGCTTGTGTATGTGAGTTTAAATGTTTGTGATCGCCCCTACGATACATGAATGATCATTCTGCGATTCAGCAGTTTACTTCACATTCCTTTCAACTCATAATATTTCGTCGCCGCGTCACTCACTTCATTTCCACACCATCAGTCCTTTAAGCTCATTTTACCTTAAGTATCTTTCGGACAATACAGTAGTGTTTTAAAGTACATACCTTCTTTCATTCCTATCATCTAAAAGTAATGTATGGGATCATACACATGGTGCGGGACAACATTTAAAAAAATAATTTATATTTTACTAGCGACCTGCCCCCGGCTTTGCACGGGTGCAATATACCTACATATAAACCTTCCTCTTGAACCACTCTATCTATTGCTGAAAACTGCATTAAAATCCGTTGCGTAGTTTAAAAGATCTAAGCGTACAGACAGCGGGAGCGACTTTGTTTTATACCTACAATGTAAAGATTCTTTACGGCTATGTTTTGTAATTACATGAAATATCTCGGTTAAATAGTCTCGGTTATAAAATCCCAGTTGTTTATTAAAGAGGGGCTGGTGACTACGGATTATCGTTATGTGTAAATAGACCCTTAACATAAAAGAAAGGCACTTGTTCTCCCCGTCACTGCGATCATTTTTTTGTTCTAGACCATACCTGGGAACCTTCTAGTTACGGAGATATTGGGGGTCAAAGTTCCAACCTTTTCGCAAGTTTTTTTTTTAAATACACACAAAATTTTTACTTTACACACCTTCACGACCCTCGTACTATTCAATCCATCCATCAGCACAATGCTATGAGTGCTTTCCATCGAGTCATACCGTAAAACGTGATTTGCACCCCAAAAAAAAAAGTCGATTACCAGCAATAATTTTTGCGTAAAGTAACTTAGTAGTAACTTAGTTTGATGTACAAAATGCTTGGTTGACGGCTATGTGAAGGGTCTGTTTACACCCGGTATGATGTTACTACTAGTACAATAAAGATCATAAACGCTCCTGGTTCTCACACCACCCATTAGGTAATTAACAACGTCAGTATATCAATGTCAATTAAACAATGCATTCCAACTAGAGAACATTGAATAATGACCAACCAAAATTGGAGGTAGAAATCATCCTAGATTACGTTCAGCTATGTGTGTTAGCCTGTAATCACTTAGCGATAGCCCCGGCGTCACTAATTTGATCCAGAATGTCAGCATTTGAGCCAGAATGTTGGCAGCACCGACAGCCGAACGTATCATACGTCACTCAGCTAAATCTACATATCAACCATGTAAGCCTCGAATCAGAATACCTAATATGATTTCCGGGGCACGAACTATCATTGATTTATTAATATTAGTTCACCGCAAATGTCCGTCATAATTTTATTCAGTCCCTCCTGGTAGCACATATTATTTGACATAAATGTGGCATTTATTCCTGGTGAACAATCCCGTGGGAGAATAATAGATATTATGAAATGTAGGTAACTATTGGGTTTATTCCCGTCTGCCCCCACCGGTATGTCACCATTGGTGGTAGTTGCAACTATTTGTCGTATCTACCACCACTGGTGGTGGCTGCGTCTGTTCAGTCGCATTTGCTCCTGCCTCTGTCCCCGCTGGTGGCAGGTGACACTTAAATTAGTGGAATCCTCCACCAGCGGTGGCAGACTCGACGATCAAGTAGCCGTCTGACACCACCAAGTATTTCAATTAACAAATAGAAACAAGGATTTCCTTTCTGGGCCCAGCTGGCAGCTATTAACTAGTTGAAATATGTACCAAAAAAGTAGTACACTGATAACTTGTGATACGAAAAGTTTCGAATGTAGATTTGCGTCCACAGTGCCTAGACAAGTGACGATCGCTTTCAAAGACCATCGTATTTCTTTTTCTCGTACACAAATCCGATCCAATCCATTTCTATAGGGTTACGAACCTGAAGGGTAACTAACGGGGCCCAGCTGTTACTAAGCCTCCGCTGTCCGTCCGTCCGTCCGTCCGTCCGTCCGTCCGTCAGCGGGCTGTATCTCATGATCCGTAATAGGTAGAAAGTTGATTTTTTTACAGAATGTGTATTTCTGTTGACACTGTAATAAAAATGAAGGGGTAGCCCCCTACGATGGTACGGAACAATTCATGAGCGAGTCCGACTCGCACTTGGCCGGTTTTGCAGTTTTTTTTATAGTTATCGCTGATAGAACAACACTTTATCCAGGCCTCAAGAAAGGGTGACTCAACTATTTCTACCAAGAATCAACATTCACATGTTTTCGCTTTGAAGGGTTCCAATTTCAAACCAACGTTGGGCCTTTTCACAGTCATTTGAAACGGCAAATCGCTAAACGACGCTGCTGAAGACACGCCATTTAAGTCGTTTAAAATAATGATGACTCTAATTTGACTGATTTGATTTGTTTTTTTTTTTTGATTCGATTTTTTGTTTTATTGTGAATTCAACTATTTTTTTTTTGTTTTGTCCTGTGAGAGTCTAATAAATACTTTTTCTTTCATTTAATTTAGAAGAACTTTTTAAGATAGCTAGCTATTATTTGTTTTTAATTTAGGACTTTAGTTTAGGTTGGTTAAAATAACCGACTCTATTTTTCATTTCAATCAAATAGAAAACTAGTTTTCCGACGCCAAAACTAAATGTTGAAAGAAATTAGATTTGTTCTCAGAAAGACATCTGTTACAATATATCCCATTAAAAAAATCTTGTCTAACATTCATGGAAAGGTCCTCTTTGATATTTAATATAAATTCTTCAAGTTTTCCACATCAAATTATGGAAATCAGTACCCTTAGAAGTTACTTTACATACTATGTTCTTGAATATTTTTGAAGACCTTTTTTGGTTCCAAAAATAGACTTTGATAACTTCTTTTACTAGGCTTACAGAAACTCAAACATCATTAAAATGAAAAATATTTTATTAACAGGCAGGAATATTTATTTCTTTTGAAGTAAGGTTGCTACAAGAGACGAGGAAGTCGTAAGGAACGTGTCTGGTAGTTAATAATGTTTCTGAAAGGTTCTCATTACTCATGATTAGGAAATTAATTGCCACGTGTCTACACACCATTACTGACGTATTCTACGTGTGTGCTGTGTTCTCACTCCAACTTAGTAGGAATCACAGATATAGCTAGATACCTAGGTAACGCAAGAGCAACTTTGTGTGTTTGGCTTTAGCATTTTATGCTTAACGTGGCTACTGTTGCAGCAAGGTAATTTGTTTAAAACAACAACGAACTTAATTCTAGACATTTAAAGAACAAAAAAGTAGTCTATTTTGTGTAGTAACTTGTTTGTATGGTAACTAAATAGTGCTTATGACGTCATAGTAGGTAGTCAAAAAATGGCACGCTTGGTTTTTATACGATTCGTGATACTTGCGTTGTAATCTATTCTAATTTATTTTAATCTATGTTATTTTATTTTATTTAATTCAATGTAATTAATTAAGTTTTAATAGTTTATTTTTATTTTTTATTCTTGTTTTAGTAATTTTAATTATTTAATTGTGTAATTATCCGCGCATAATGTAGTGCATGGTGTGCTTTTCTGTAAGTGATGAGGCGCTTAGACTTAAGTTTGCAATGTACAAATTATAATGTAACAGTGTACTCATTGTTGAGAAGCCTAATAAATAAATAAATAAATATGTCTAGTATTTAAATATGTGGTAGGAATCGACTTGGATGGTTTTCAGAAAATGCAAAACAAGAAATTGTATTTAGCATATATGACTGTAAGTTTTCTATTATTATCTTAAAGATTGTAAGTAAATCCCATTCCTATTGAAAGATTATTAAGTGATATTATGTTATATCAAAAACCAAATTCAGGGTAAAATTGAACATGATTTGGGGGAAATCACTACAAAAATATAGTTAAGTTAGACTTTGCACATATATTTTTGAAAACTACATATAATCAAAATTATGAGTTATTAATATAAAGAGAGAGAGAGAGAGAGGGGGAGGGGGAGAGAGTTGTTTTAATATAAAGTAAACAACTGGTGAAACCTCTTAACCGCCGAAATTACACAAGACAGTCCCCAAAGAAGCCCTTCCTTCACTACTTTCTATTGTTTTAGTTGGGGAGACCCAAATAAACACCCAACCTAATGAGTGAAACTAATAACTTAAGTAGGTTAGAACCAGGTAGCCAGTCTAACTGGTTTAGATTAGGTTAGAACTGTAACCAAACGCGCACGACCTGACCGAGCGTATAGAGCGGTGCCGCGACAGCGGCCGGCGAGCGCAACATCGAAGTTGGATGCGTATTTACAAATCGACGTCTTCACGATTTATAGTCGCTCACAGTCATTCGCCCACAACACTTACCGTCTCTGAGATACCCTAAGATATACCAAGTGAATGGTAGTAATAGTACAAAATGAACGATTGTCACAGAATCATTCGGGCTTTTCCAGTAATACCAACTAATACTTGTATATTAGTTGGTATTACTGGAAAATCAAAATCAAAATCAAAGCATTTATTTCAAGGGCCAGTTACAGGCACTTTTGAATTGTCGAAACAAAGGCAACAGTAAAATATAGCTACAGTCCCAGTCACAAGGCACAAAAACTGTGAAAGTACTGTAGTTGCCCATTCCCTAACGTAGATCTCTATGGAGAAGAACGGGCAAGAAACTCCATGGACACTCTTTTAAATCAGAATACTTTAACAAAACCTTGGTTACATCATTCATTTTGAGATGGTACATTATGTGAGAACGATGCAGCAAGATGTGTACGTTAAAAGTGTCCATAGTAAAAACAATTCAAAAATAAAATAATTAATTCAAATAAGCCGTGGCAAATAAGAGATGACCAGTCACAACTGACAGCGCCCGTTCACGAACATGACGCATGTATCAGCACCATTCAACTCAACCATTTTGAAGGGAACTAAATGATCCGACACACGTGCCACCATCAGCGAGACATTTGAGTGAGCATGACATACTCCTAACCGCCAGGGCACATTCAAGTCAAGAAAAGACGCAGGTTTCCAGCGAATGACAACTTTCTAGTACATAGTACTCACACAATATGGGCTAGGCGGCTATATAATACAAATAAAAGAGATTGAATCTATACAATGCAAAGATAGTTATACAATCTTCAGCAGCTCCAACAATACTATTTAATGCTATCAATTTAGGCGCCCCTGTTCTTGTGGAGCAGGACCGGCATTGAGCCAAGCATTTTTATCAGTGATATAATCGTCCAACTTGTAATATGCTTTCTTACATAGTGTGCGTTTAATGCATGTTTTAAATTTCGTTTCATTCAGTTCAATAATACTTTGTGGAATTTTATTATAGCATCTCAAACAGTACCCCATGAAAGATGAGTCTACTTTAGCGAGTCTGAAGCCTGGCTGAACTAATTGGTCTCTATTTCTAGTACTGTAACTGTGTCTGTCACCTCTTTTATTAAAAAGATGTAGATTTTTTCTTACATACATTATGTTTTCGTAGATGTATTGACAATGTAGCGTCATGATGTTAATTTCCTTAAACAGTTCCCTTAGAGAATCGCGCCTACGAATATTATATATGGCTCTGATGGCTCTTTTTTGCAGAATAAATATAGACTCAATGTCTGCAGCCCGTCCCCACATTAAAATGCCATAAGACATAATACTATGAAAGTAACTAAAAAAGACCAGTCTAGCGGTATCTACATCAGTATATTGACGGATTTTTCTTATAGCATACGCTGCTGAACTTAGCCGCCCCGCAAGAGATGTTAAATGAGAACCCCATTGTAGCCTTGAATCAAGCGTAATCCCCAGGAAAACCGTTTTATCTACAAATTCAAGTTTCTCTTTATTCAATACTACATCACAATCGCTACTTTTAACATTCGGTAAAGCAAATCTTACGCATTTCGTTTTTTTTTTCATTTAACACTAAATTGTTTGCTGTGAACCAATTATGGACCTGAAGTAGGGCATTATTCACGTCATCTAGATTTTGGGCCCGTCTATTTATCTTAAAAATTAGGGAAGTGTCATCAGCGAATAACACCATATTTTGAGGTTGGTTTTGCAATAAATAGGGGAGATCATTTATATATACTAGAAAGAGGAAAGGACCCAATATTGAGCCTTACGGTACCCCCATTTTTACTTTTAAACCCTGTGAATTAACACCATTTATTTGCACATGTTCTGTCATGTCCTGGGTTCGGAATCATCAGGAATTTCTCAGTAACAGCTACCGAGTCTGGATCTATGCCCGGTTGATGGCAATAGGCTGGGCCCCTATTACATGGGACTTAAACATAACTGGCAAAATCTGGGTGTACTGTTAGGTACACCTCTGCCTAACTCTTCGGGGATTACAGACGTGATGTTATGGTATTTTACAAATACAGAAAAAACATGTAATACATAACTTTATTGATTTCCAAAAAGGAAAACAAAAATACAACATCAGCTGTTTCTAATTCCACGACAGTTTTAGGAGAGAATTGAAGAAAAATGGCGTCGGTTTTCCTCAGCCGTTTCGCAAGAGTAACTTAGAGTGAACAATAGCGTCAGCATTTGTTACTGTATCACGTAACTTTAACATTTACATTGACTCGAGTTCTATAGTATGTTTATCGTAAAATCTTGTTTATATCTAGAAACTTTGTTGAATAAATTGATTTGGGAAACCTGGTATGAGGAAATCTATGTGGAACTAAAATAGGTTTAAGCGGTAATCACTTTACGATCAATAAAACTGTTCTGTATTGTATCTAGTATTTCAATTGAATATTATACAGGGTGTAAGGGACAGCCCTCCGCACACTGTTGGGGTGAAGTCAGTATATCATACTAAGATGACCGGTACAAGAAATTATTTCAGGAATGTTATGGGAATCCAATAAATTGATTTGTTTTATTTCCTCATACGCAATTTATCGTCATTGGGGCAAAACGTGCGTAGCGAACGGCAAGTGCGACGACGAGTTCGATGAACTCTGTAGCTAGGCAGGAATCGTTCGTTCGAGTATTTCAACATGCAACATGTAAAATCCATTGCTGTTTTTTCTACATTTATGCCGTATTATTTATATAAATAGAGTGCTGCGTACAGAAAATGTAATTTTACAATAAAATAGAGGAATAGTAACTGAAAAGGGTAGATGGGGTAGATGGCGTTGTCTCGCTTGACACCTCGATAAACAAGCTCTGTGTTTACATTTCATTTAAAAATATTTAAAATCGTACTTCTGTGATAAAAACAAGTAAAATATATACATAAAGACTAATTTACCAGTATAAGCGTTATCAAAGTGACTAATTCAACAGTGACCGAAACAATTAGTGTTAAAATAGCAACCATGACTATTCGTAATAAACCACAAAAGTGACAATTAAAAGTAACAATAACAGTGATATTATCAGAAACAATACAATCATTCAACCAAACTGTATTCAAAGTGAACATATTCAACATAAAAAGTGTTCACATTAGTGTCTCAAACAAAGGTGTACCTACGTCAAGTGGGAAAAAAAATCCTCACACATTAGTCATACCAACCGCTTTGCAAAATTCAAATTTGTCGTCCTTTAACATACGCTATTTAATTTTAACAAGGCACCTTAACTACACTGTGGCTCTGATGAATAATCAGCTACATGTGACAGACGCTCGCTTCACATACCAAGTTCGAATCCGGGTCGCACAATCGCTGACTTTTTGCGAGATTTAATTTCATCCGAAATAACATTGTACATTAGTTAGTAAAAGTGCTAAGAGAGGGCGCCACAGCAACATAGCTACGACACAACCACATATAAACATGGATACAGATAATATCACACTTCGTAAGCAGAACACTGGCTCTTTGACTAATTTATCTGTCTTGACAAATGACGATGAAAAATCAATATTTGACACCACAATGATGAGCATACCGGACAGCCTGCACGATTATAATGACGACGACACTGTTAACGACTTGAACGAGCAAATAAGTAGACTGAAAATGCAGCTTATGAGTGCTCATCAGGAAATAGACGACCTCAACAGCGAAAACTTCCGATTAAAATCAGATTTACAAAAAGCTCTAAAGAATGTCGAGACATGTAAAAAGATCTGCTTAACGCCTGGCAGAAAAAGTAGCGCACCATCATCATCGAGAAAACAAAAATCTATGCATCACAAAATTCGACCAACTGCTTCAAATAATGACTGCCAGATTCCGTTCAATTACTGCAAGGAGATAAAAGTCGACACTCTCAACAAAGAAACGCAAACTTCCGAGATGACTAATGAAACATTGACACAAAAACAAAACATGACATCAACTTCACACCTAGGTAATGTTGCCTCAAAAAAACCAGTAGGCGTTTCACGATCACAACCTAAAAATAGACTCGCTATAATGAGTAACAGGTGTACTAAAGGAGCGCTGCCGTTAATTGAAGAGGTCTTCTCTAATAAATTTGACTACTGTCATTATTTGCTTCATAACGCTACCACAAAAGAGCTGCTACGCACTGTCGAAGACAACTTAAAAGACTTCACAATGCAAGACTATTGTCTGATCTTCATTGGAGAAAACGATATCAGAAATAGCGAGTATCTAGATATCCTTGAAAACCTGAAAAACTCTCTGAAAAACACCAAACACACAAATATTGTTATATGCGCTCCGACTTATATAAGAGGTGCACTAATTCACAATTATAAAGTCGAGTTATTCAACAACCTCCTCAGTTTGGACATAAAAAACAACAAGTATGCATACTTTTTCGACAGTAATTACACCCTGACTCTAGACATGTTTTCTTACAATACAGGGAAAATTAACAAATACGGATGGAGCGACATCTTTCACCAGATCAGATCCAACATATTTGTTAACTGTGATCAAGATTGTACTAAAGTTAGCGACAATATCCACCTCCTCGAAGGAAACCATAGTGGCACATCCCAACTTCCGCGTAAGTGTAATCGTGACCAAGTTGGTGAACTGTTTTTTCTCCAATAAATATCTCAAAATACTGCATCAAAACATTGCAGGCTTAATAACAAAATCTAACTTTCTAACTGTATGTTTAGATGAACTTACGGGAAAAAACATAAATGTGGATGTCTTGTGCATTACAGAGCACTTTATTATGGAAGGATATCAAAACCAGTTATCTGTTCCAAATTATTGTTTAGCTGCTTACTTCTGTAGAGAGGGGAGTAAAAGGGGAGGTGCTTGCATCCTAGCTAGAAATGGTATACAATGGAAGGAATTACCTAAAATTTCAAATTTGTCTTGTTCAGGCATATTTGAATGCTGTGCTATTGAGCTTACGCATTATAGGATAGTTGTAATCTGTATCTATAGAGTACCTAATGTAAATAATCTAAACTACTGCTTAGACAAACTAGAAATTGTACTGCGAGGAATATCACGAGCACGTTATAAAAACATTGTTATTGCTGGAGATTTTAACATAGATATGCTTAAAAAAAATAATCACACAAATGCATTTGAATATTTATTAATGAGGTATAACTTGAAATTGGCATTAAGGCAACCTACTCGCATGGCAAGCATGACATGCATAGATAATTTTGCGCATAATTTTAGTAAATCTTGCAAAACTGACGTGCTAGAATTTGCGTTGTCCGATCATACGGCACAGCTCCTTCACTGTCCTGTTCAAACTAAATCTATCATAAACCATTGGTATGCGGCTAAAAGGGATTATAGTATGGAAAACATAGCTAAGTTCAAAGGCCACATCAAAAATCTTACCTTTTCTGAGATTTATGACACGGATGATCCGAATATTGCTTATACTCATTTTATCGACTCTTTCAAGCTTTTGTACGATTTGTGTTTTCCAATAAAATTGATCAAAATTGATGTCATTAAAAAACCTAAGTGGCTTTCAAAAGGAATTAAATTGTGTAGCCAAAGAAAAAGAGAGCTTCTGTGGCAGATGAGATTAAACCGAAGTAGAGAAAGTAGAACTAAATTCACTAATTATTCAAAATTACACAAAAAAATTATACACTTGACACAAAAGGCACAAAACAATCATAAAATTAAATTATCTAAAAATAAATCTAAAACTACGTGGCAAATTATTAATCGCGCAAACCATAATTTACCCAAACAAAACATTTATAAAATTAAGGTTGGAGACCGTATTCTTTCAAATCCCAAGTGCATAGCTGAAGCGTTTAATAACTACTTTGTCGATAGAATTCAGCCGAAACATAATGACACCGAGGACCCCAAACGCTGCAAAGTAAACACGAGCGCGAAATCAATGTTCATGTCACCTAGTGTACCTTTAGAAATACATAAAATAATAATGACTTTGAATAATACAAGTAGCGTAGGGTATGATGGTATTAGTACAAAAATACTCAAGCACGTCTCAATGGAAATATGTGGTCACTTAAGTCATATAATTAACCTCAGTATCAGCGCAGGCATCTTCCCCGATGCATTAAAAACTTCAATAATAAAGCCAATCTTTAAGAAAAATAATAGAGAATTAATGGAATTTTACCGGCCAATCGCACTCATACCTGTGATCTCCAAAATTTTTGAGAAATTCATTTATAACAAACTGTATAAATTCATTGATAAAAATAACATTTTATGTGACGAACAGAAAGGATTTAGACAACATAGAACTATCAATATGGCCGTTTATGACTTTATTTATAATGTTATGCAGAATGTTGACAAACGAATACCCGTATGTGGCATATTTTGTGACATGACACAGGCCTTTGACCACGTGGACTATGAGATTCTCTTAAGAAAACTTGAAGCTTACGGAATTAGAGGCAATTTACTTAGTCTTCTTGAGTCTTACCTTAGAGATCGAAAACAAGTAACTGAAATTTGTCAAATTAATCTAGTGAGCAAGCGCGAAGAGACATTTCGATCCTCAAACCGTGAAGTTATGTTTGGAGTACCGCAGGGGAGCGTATTGGGTCCTTTTGTATTCATACTGTACATAAACGATCTACCTGAATGCATTGAACAACCAATAACACTGTTTGCGGACGATAGTACTGTGACAATACCATGTAAAACTGTGGAGACATATGAAAGCGACATTAATAGTTGTTTAAAAAATGTTGTTAATTGGTTAGAGGCAAATAATTTAAAAATAAACATGGAAAAAACAAAAGTTGTACATTTTAGTCAACGTATTCTTAGAATTAGCCCTAATATACAATACAACAATGAAATAGTAGAAGAAGTAGAAAATACAAAATTTTTGGGACTGGTAATAGATAAAAGCCTAAATTGGAAAGCACATACCGATACTTTATGTAAGAGAATTAGTAAGTCCGCATACGCTCTACATTCACTATCCCCAATAGTATATATGGACGCACTTCTCACTGCTTATTATGGTATAGTAGAATCCCACCTACGTTACGGTATAATGTTCTGGGGTAATTCAACCGAAAGAGAAACAGTCTTTAAAGCCCAGAAAAGATGTCTAAGGGCGATGTTTAAGCTTAAATCCACTGATAGCTGCATGCCATACTTTAAACAGCACAAAATATTAACACTACCTAGTTTGTACATAATGGAAGTAGCTGTGTTTGTGAAGACGAACCCAAATCGTTTTAAACGTCTGACTGACGTAGTTCCACGTAATAGACGCGACAATAACCTAGTGTGTTCCCATCCCGCCAAAACGGCACTAATGCGCAAGAGTGTCTACTGCATGGCTTCGGTCATTTATAATAAATTACCTAAGCAATGGAAAGTATTGCCGCTATCATTATTTAAAAGCAGGCTCAGAAGCTTTTTAACGCATAAAGCGTACTATACTGTCGGTGAATTCCTTACCGAGAAAGAATTCTGAAGAAAAAAGATTTTCTGCCTTTCTTAATAATTTGTATTGTGTTTTTAGATATAAAGTTGTGATTTGAAACTATTTATGCTGTTACTACTAATTGACATATTATTATTCTAGTTGGCATAATGTTATTCCGTTTGACATTATTGATAATATTTTTAAATTTATTTTATTTTATTTTTTTACTTTGACCATGCTGACATTTTTTATTTTTTTATTTTATCATTTTTTTTATGTAATTCCAATGACATGCCACTTATTTGTTTGACATCATTGATAATATTTTTTATTTTTTATTGTTTTGACCATGTTGACATTTTTAATTTTTTATATTTTATATAATTCCAATGACATGCCGCTTATTTTAAATTTATAATATTTTGTAAACCAACTATTTGCATGCCCATGTGACGGCAAAATGTGGAGAACATTATTATAAAAAAAAAAAAAACATCTATGTACCTATTACCCATGTTTGCAAAGAAATAAATGATTTGATTTGATTTGAAAAAAAAAGTCGATTTAAAAAAATGAAAATTTCTCGGAGAAAAATTCCGGTAGAAAATATTTTAAAAGTGTTAAAGTTCTCCGCAACTTATGAGCATATAGAAAAAACACTACACCCGTCTGGTCGGAGGATCCACCCTTTTCTGTGGGGGATGAAGAATTTCACACCCTGTTTTTCATACCCCTATATCTATATCACTTATCACACACAAAAAACTCTCTAACATTTTGCCTTTTTAAAGATCGTTTAATTATATTCTCCTCTCAAATCCCTTTTGGCAAGTTCATCGATAAAATCCATTCATTCATAAATTCCATAAGCTCTACGTTATCTTTAAGTATCTAAATGAGGTGATTAAAATCTTAATTAAGTTTTATAAGTCGCTTTTGGTGTTCAAATAATTCTATAATGGTGTGAGATTGTTGAAGCTAAACTTTTTGGTCGAGCTGAACTTTGTCGTTGGCCTTTGTGATGTGGTGAGGACCAGGATGCACAGAGGCCTAAGCACGAGCACACGGTGTACATAAATAGTATTTTTGAATCGAAGAATACAGTAATTATCCTATAGCATGTCAGTTATCTCTTGTGATACAGGGAATCCTTGTACAAGAACCAGAGCTACACTGATGTTTGAACAATCACCTGTTAATAAAGATTTTTTTTTTTAGTTAAATTGTTTGCAACACGCACAATCAGTACCATTAACAGATAAAGAAATAAATAAATAATAAATAAATTCTTAAAATTATGAAAACATTATATGTGAAACGAGTATTTTTTAAGTTTAAAATCGACGTGTTTATGTTAGTTTTATACGGTGCACGCGTGCTAGGGCCCCAGGTACTAGTTTTAAAAATGCGATAGTAACTCTGTCCGCTTTTCACCTTTGCACACTTTAACGGTTGAGCAGGTTTCTATTTTCAGCACACTGATAGATCATGTCCCGAGTAAGAACATAGGATACTTTTATCCCCGTAGTGTACGATCCTGTGGGATCTCTTCTGACCTCCGCGCGTTCAAAGCCTCAGGCAAAAGCCTATAAATAAAATATTCATCAATGATTATGGAAGTCAGGCTGAAAAGTCCATCGTAAAATCATCGACCTGCATACACTTTTTAAATTTAAGCCTTTACAAAGGAAATCTAATAAATAGAAGCAACTGAAACATTAAAATTCACCTACACGGCCATATTGAAAATCAATTCAAAAAGTTCGTTTGAAACTGCCGTAAACTGGCTGGATCCGGTTTCAAGCAGTTTGAAGCGGGTCGAAGCGGTTCGAAACGGTCACCGTATTTCATTGTTTCACAGTCCACAATAAAAATGAAAGGTCTGTGGTACAACTGACCTACAAAAGGTGCTGTTCTTGTTCTGTTTTATGAATTGGTACAATACTCCTATTGTTTCAGTAGTACGCTAGTATTGTAATATTAATTAAATGATTTGGAACAAAATTGTGTTTTATAGGTGTTTGGTCGTAATTTTCTTGTTGTGATTTATGTCTTTTGTTGTTTACAACATCAAACCTTACATTATACTTATTAGTGTACTGATCCTTGTAGATAGTCCACGACAAAAAAAAACTGGGAAAGAGTAGGTTCCTACGTGTTTTTTTTTGGGAAATTATGCTCAGGTGTGGGACATCCCTGGAAAACAAATTTGGAAGACCACTGCTAGACATCATTGACGTCCCGTTCTTTGCTCCTCCCCCCCCCCCCCCTCTCCGACCCTTGCTCGTGCCAGCCCGCGATACTGGGTAGCCGCTTTGTAAGTTTTTGGGCCCTGGCTGAAGGCTTTACACTCAAGGCACCCACGGAAATAGTTCGGTTAAGCCAACAACCTCCTAAGTTGACTTGCGAGAGGCCATACACAAAACCAAAAAAAAAAAACTCATTATCATTGCATCGACAGAAGTCTACTGCTAGACATAGGCCTCCTCCAAGTATTTTCCAAAGAAAATCCTTATACAAATGAAATTCATAAATTCATTGCTGCCTACCAAATTACATAATCCTTCGTCTGTTGCGAGAGAGGTAAGTCCTTTAGAACAGGATTGTAGGTACTCCAGCTAGTAAATTGCCATTAATTTGATGAAGCCACTCAAGTGGAGCTCGGATCACGCAACCAGGCTGGCTATTGTTACTTCTCGTTCAAACGATGACTTTCTTAAACTTGAAACTTTCTTAGAATCAAATCTTTATTTTTAAAGAATGTTGTTATGAGCAGTGATGGTGAAAATTGTTAGATTTTTTTTTGTTGACGGTAAATGCCAACTTTATTATTGCATCACATACTAAGATGTTGCCCTACCATGTGACGGAATTACTAAAAAAAGTTTTTTATTTTTCCATTTTTAGTAGTTTTATCCTAAAATAAAAAAATAAAAAATACGGTATATATTGCATACGGGAAACACTAACTATTCGTCTACCTACATATTTTACGAGTAAAAGAATAAAGAGAAACTAAAAACTTTGAACTTTAAACTTTCATAGTAATCGTCCAAGACTTGTGAGGAGGAAAGAAAAAAGATAAAACAAAATGTAGCAGCAATTTATCTTTTTACGTAAGTTGTTATTTAACTCGACAAGGCGTTTCAGATTGCGAATTATGTTTTGCCTGGAGAAAAGCTTATTGCTTTCCTTCAGGCTAGATAATAATAACAAAACAAAAGGAAGAAGTAAGAGTGCTAGAGAGTAATAAAAATCCAACTAGTAATAGTAATTATAAAAAGAGTTGTTATATTTTTGATTATTCTAACCGAAAAAAAAAATTATGTTGATATCTACTGTTATGTGGTTCTATCGAATTCAAAACTTATTTTGAGAATTTTCGGTTTGTACAATTTGGCAAACGATGCAAAAACATCCTGTACAGTGGGTATGTACACTCACTCTTTTATGCACGTAAATATGGGGCAGCAGCTATACAACAAGCTTTAGGCGCTAAAATTGAAAGTAATGCCACCAATACAATATTTAATCAAACAGTTTCTCAAATATTTCCCAACAAATGGCGCAAAAGATCCTTGGGGCGCTGCAACACTGTATCAAACGTCATCTATTAATGATGTCCGTTATTATCCTATTACGCTGCCAATCGTATTGGCAATAGACCAAACTGAGTTCCGTTCTGCGGCCAAAACCTTTCAACCAATATCTGGGAGCAAACATGATTTACAAATCATGAACCTTTGCAATCACGAAGTGAACTGAAAATCCCTTATTGCCTTCTGTGTGTACCACAGAGTATTTACTACAAATATTGGAGAGTTCATACGAGTACATACCTACCTACACTGCTGTACTATCTGGGTTCTCTCGCTAGTAGCCCAAAGTTTGGCGATGTGATAGCTCAGTGCCCGGAGAGCACGTTAAGCCGTTGGTCCTGCGTTTAATATCTCTCGGGTCGTGTCGGGTTGCCGTCTGACTATGAGTGTGAGGGAAGTGTGTGTGCACTTATGTTTGCGCGCATACTTGTGCACTTTTAATATTACTAACGATGATAGCTAGACTCCACTGAGATTGGCCACCATATCTGTGCATCTTTCTAGCAAGGCGGTTCAGTATGATAACACAATGAAGTGAGGCCGAAAACTATGTTGGCAGGGAACAACATGGGTCTCCCAGTAATCTAAACATACTCGTAACATTAACTAATAATTAGTTATAAGTAAATCATGATTAGCAACGTCGTATTGCCAGTAGCAAGGTTTGCCTCTCAGGAGTCTTCAAAGGGCGACCAACTATGTCGGGGGTCATGTGGTGGCTCCCGGCCACCGTAGGCGCGGGCCTGTGGAAGGCGAGTTATGGGCCAGCTCGCCGTCCGGCCGTCTTATGACGACAGGCCGTGTCGACGGCGCGTTCGTGTTCCACGTGCGCCTCAAAGAGATGTCAGCAAATAAGTAGGGGTCCGCAAGGGCCGATGCCTGCCAGGGCTGCGGGACTGTTCGAAAGAGATACCGTGGCCCTGGAACACAAAGGGCAAAGAAGGAACATGGATGGGTTTTAGTCAGTACAAGTCTGACACTCCCTTCCGCTCCGCCCAGAGTGGTTGGGTCATTTGGTGATTTCCCACCCGAAAAAAAAAATAAAAAAAATAAGGGCGACCAACTATTTAACATCGTTTTGTACTTATCTCTCCATTCATACTATTCCGTGGTCCCTAAACTAAAAGGGCCAGATTAACAGCTCAGTTGTATCGAACAAAAGCTCTAAAATAACATTGTCACCATTCAATTTGTTTCGTATATTTGTTCCGCTCCGATCCTTTGGTAGGCGACAAAAAGTTTACGAAGTTACGTTATTGGAACGATATTGTGTTGATCTGAAATTGAAAATAAACGGATCTTTAGCTTGGATTGTTTTTCTTTCTTTTATTGTTATTGGATCTTAATCTGGTTGGATGTTCCAATAAGGTATCATCTTCTTGTGTATTGAAAGGGTTTGTGGGGACAAACCGAGCTAAAGCTATTAAGGGTGTAAATAGACCCTTAACGAAGCTGAAAGGCACTTGTTCTTCCCGTCTTTGCGATAATTTTTTTGTTCCAAACCATACGTACCTTCTAGTTACGGCGATATTGGGGGTCAAAGTCCCAAGTTTTTCACAAGCTTGTTTTTAATGTAAGATGTTTACTTTAAACACCTTCACGACCCCTATACTGTTCAATCCATTTATCAGCACAATTCTTTGAGTGCGTTCTATCGAGTCCTACCATGAAACCTGATTTTTCACCCCAAAACAAAAACCGTTTCCCAGCAATAATTTTTGCATAAAGTTACTTAGTTTGATGTACAGAATGCTTAGATGACGGCTTCGTGAAGTGTCTGTTTACACCCTGTACGTATAGATACCTCGTCAGTCTAGTTGGCGTAAGTGACTGCTGAGCATGAGATCCTAACTTCGATTCCCAGGTCGGGTAAAGTGCTATTGGGTTTTCCCAACAGGAATTTCTCAGTAGACTTTTGCCCGGTTGATAGCAATAGGCTCGACCTTCAAGGGTGTACTAAATAATTAGGTACACCTATGCCTAACCCTTCGGGGATTACAGGCGTGATATGCAAGGTATGGTTGGACTTACCGTGGTGTCTTCTATTTATGTCTGAAGACGGTACGTATCTTAATATAGATCCGAAACTGACGCTATTTATCACAATCTAGTGTAATGGATAGCGTCAGTTTCGGTTGTCTCACAAAATTAATACGCGTCGCCACGGATACTTACATACCTAATTGATAATATCAATTAATTGTACAAAACGGGAGGAGATATACAGGGTGTAAACGAACTCTTCACGAAGCCGTCAACCAAGGGAGACGCCCTGGGCGTCGGGGGTCACGTGGTGGCTCCCGGCCACCGTAGGCGCGGGCCTGTGGACGGCAAGTTATGGGCCAGCTCGCCGTCCGGCCGTCTTATGACGACAGGCCGTGTCGACGGCGCGTTCGTGTTCCACGTGCGCCTCAAAGAGATGTCAGCAAATAAGTAGGGGTCCGCAAGGGCCGATGCCTGCCAGGGCTGCAGGACTGTTCGAAAGAGATACCGTGGCCCTGGAACACAAAGGGCAAAGAAGGAACATGGATGGGTTTTAGTCAGTACAAGTCTGACACTCCCTTCCGCTCCGCCCAGAGTGGGGGGTCATTTGATGATTTCCCATCCGAAAAAAAAAAAAAAAAAAAAAGCGTATACGTAAATCAACGCAAAAATTATTGCTGGGAGACGACTTTTTTTTTTGGCTGCAAAATCACATTTTATGGTAGGACTCAATGTAACGTACTCAAAACATTGTGCTGATGGATACTTATGGTCGCAGAGGTATTTAAAATAAAGTTAAAACAAAAAAAAACAAGTAGGTATGTTTAAAAAAAAACTTGTGAAAAAGTTGGAACTTTGACCTCCAATATCTCCATAACTAGAAGGTTCCCAGGTATGATCTAGAACAAAAAGTGATCGCAAAGACGGGGAGAACAAAGTGCCTTTTGGCTTCGTTAAGGGTCTATTTACACCCTTTATATTCAGCGATGGGTGAAACAAAGCTGATAACAAGATGGTAAAAATGATGCCACCTCCATGTTCCGACAGCATCTTGGTAGTATTTTACAGCATTTGAATTTTGCTTTTCATTTTTTTTTCATTTGATTTGTTTGTCTTCTTGGGCCGTATAAAAACTCTGTATTCACCTGTCTTCCTCTACGTCTTTTTCCATTTCTCTGGTACCATTCTGTGACTTTATTGGTCCATTTTTCCATCTTGACTCTCAATATATGACTATAAAATAGAGGAGGCCTATGTCGCAAGACAACCTGAGCTGGTAGCTGATTAGTTTTAAGTTAGTGTTATTACTTGTTTATGTATTAAGAAGTTCAGAGTAAAATAAAGGCTATTTTCATTTATTTTATTTTTTATATATAAAAACTCTGACACTAGGTTGGGCACCACACGATAATTAAAAAGATAACATTTAATTAAAACAGAAGTCAGACCGAACGAAGTAGGGAAAAACGTTAATTTAAATAAGAAATGTAAAGAAAGACGAAGAAAGAAAACATATTTATTTGGCACATGCCACAAGTGCACACAACAAACAAATAATATAAAATAAAAAACTTAAATCTACACAATAGAAAACTATAAACTAAACAGAAAAAAAAAGAAATAACATTGTGTGTCTCACGGCTGCGCCAAATAAGCCCAGTTCAGCAGACTGCCGAGCAGCTAGTGCCCGACGACGCTGGATTCAACTAGACCTTAGATGCCGATGTGACAGACACAAAACAATTTTGTTTCTAATAAGGTATGTGTACGTATGTATGAGGTACATTTTTTTTTTTTTTTTCCGGACGGGAAATCATCAAATGACCCCCCCCCCCCCCCACTCTGGATGGAGTGGAAGGGAGTGTCAGACTTGTACTGACTAAAACCCATCCATGTTCCTTCTTTGCCCTTTGTGTTCCAGGGCCACGGTATCTCTTTCGAACAGTCCCGCAGCCCTGGCAGGCATCGGCCCTTGCGGACCCCTACTTATTTGCTGACATCTCTTTGAGGCGCACGTGGAACACGAACGCGCCGTCGACACGGCCTGTCGTCATAAGACGGCCGGACGGCGAGCTGACCCATATCTCGCCGTCCACAGGCCCGCGCCTACGGTGGCCGGGAGCCACCACGTGACCCCCAACGCCCAGGGCGTCTCCCGCGGCGACTCGAGGTTCTTTCCCTCTCATGTCCCGCCACCTCCTTCACTAGCATGACTGCTTCGCAGAAGGAGGTGACGGCTTCCCATTCCCTCTCGCTCCGGACCATGGCTTGAACCAAGACCGGACGCGAGAGATCGCCGCCGCATGTATGAGGTACTTAAATAGAACAAATGTAGGAAAAGAAATTTCAAAAATATTAGCAACGGCGACATGTTTTTTTCCCTACAATTCTGCACATTCTGTTTTCGCAATAAAGCGTACACTTACGGCTCGCTAGCCGTTGCTAGCAATTCCGTAAATATTTACCTGGAAACGTCACAAAAGAGGAATTTTCATAATATAATGTGAATTATGAATTCCTTTATCTTGTGTCGTACATTCTGTCGTTTGATGTAGGAAGCAAATGGCTGGGCATGGGTTACCCACGTCTCTCTCTTACATTTTACAAGGCAGTATTTGAAGAAACGATATCACGATAGGGAAAAATGCTTTGAATTCGAAGTTAGAGAATAAAATTTTATGGGAGCACATGTTATGATTGGGAAATCGATTGAATGAACAAAAAGCGGGGTGCCAACATCTACTTAGCTACCATAATCGCAACTTTAGGTTAAAACAGCCTTGCTCAATAGTACCTAAATAAATAAACCTGGGTCATACGGATTTGTGATCTCAGTAAGTTGTTTTCAAAGAAAATTTGCTACCTGTAGTCGTGACTTGACTTTTTTTTTAATAACATTGCCTCACACTAAAAATTCCCCCTGTATCGTGGGTGTGTTTACAAACATTTAAACTCACATACACAAATGGCCAGACTCGGAAAAATTACCTACAGGCCATATAAATATTTTTATACCCGCGACACGCAACGCAGCAGTCAGTCGTTCAGCCACTGCGCAAACCGTGCCGTCTCCTTATTACCTTATAAATCGTACCTAGTATTTGATAACAATTAGGGATTAAAATTTCATAACCAGACTAATCCTTGGACATTAAATACAACAATTGTATTCGTCCAAACGACATTAATTCAGCCACGAAGGCAATAAAAACAAAAAGCTTTATGTTGAAAACTTGGCGGAGGGTTACAATTTGTCATATACACAGCCGTGTGTAAGTGACAAGTTCGCTCATTGCCCTCATTTCTGTCAACTGGCTCATGTAACTGTCGTTTATCGATATGTAAATCATGTATTTTTTTAACAAACGTGAATAAAATACAGTGAGAATTATATGTAGTACTTTGGGTAAAAGTTGAAACTTGCTAAAAAGAGCTTTGCTGAGTTTATGAGTTACAAATATTTTAACCAAAGCCAGGTATATCTCGATAGTTTGTGCGGACACCAAAAAGAACGCCGCCAGCTACACTGGTACACTATTTCGAACTACTGCAATTCCTGTTGAATTAACAGAGCGGAACATCTGTAAAAACACCGAGAAAATGATTTCCGAAACTGACATCCAAAATCTATCGATAACTACCGAGTAATTACTACATAGCACACTACTAGGGAACTGGATGAGAGTTGCTGAGAATCGAGTTGAGTGGCGTGCGATTGAGGAGGCCTATGTCCAGCAGTGGACTGCTGTAGGCTGATGGTGATGATACTATGTCAATGCTATTCATTTTGACAGTTGAACTTTCATTTTGTAGCACTTTAATTTTCCAACTTAAAAAGCAATTAATTTCCTTTCAAATCTTTGTATATCTTTTTTTTCACACATTTCCCCTCGCTAAGAATTTCTCCTGTATCGTGGGTGCATTTACAAACATGCAAACTCACATACGCAAACAGCCAGACCCGAAACAACTACCGGCACGCGTGTGGCGCGTAAGCCGATACGAGATCATACGCGAAAAAAGCGCTGTCTAAAACTGCTGTAAAAGTGATCCCAGTTCTATCTTCATTATATATGTTGTGGAAAATTTCGTAGGTTATACATTTATGACTTTTGTATATAACTTAGTATAAGATTTTAATGTATACCCGTTTATTTTTCCGAATAAATAAAATAAAATCATCAGCGAAACTCCCAAATCAACACATAAATTATTGCCAACCCCTTAATAAGACGTACCCCTTAACGTTAACATAAACTTGTAACATTGAGAGTGGTGTGACTTCCCTATTGTTCCGCTAGCTATCACCCAGTATAGTGCGACAATATAAAACGAGGCGTGTTGAGTCTCTCTAATAAACAAGGGCGTGTAAATTATGAAGGATGAAGGTAGGAAAATAAAGCTACCGATGAATATACTTTTAGGAAATTGAAATTAAATTACTATTAGAATAAGGGATTGAGCCCTTAGCCACGGTACGCGTTGACTTAAATAGGCTCATTCAAATAGTCCGGGCTTTCTGGTGGGGTGTAGGTTCAAGACGCAGCTAACAATACAGTAAAGATGCGGGGGAGAAGATAGATTAACTGCTACTTGATAATTTGTCAAGAATATTCATTGCTTGGAGAAAGAGAGGTCAGAGAATGGACTATAGTTAAACTACATAGTAATTTGTAATTAAAATTTTCGAATCTACTGTAATACTGATACCATCACAAAGTTCACATTTCTGTAATTATCTGAACGCGCCCATAATACAGGGTGTAAGGGACAGCCCTCCACAAACTAACAGGGTGCATTCAGCTCCTTATTGTAAATCATATTCCACCGGAATTTTTCTCCGGATTTTTTTTTTTCAGTTATTGTTCCTTTATTATACATCCAATTTTAAGTTTATTTCACGTCTATACTATTTATTAGTTTTCACCCAACTTTATTTTTTCACTGTAAAATTAGTTCAAGTAGAATTTCTAGATAGTTTATTCTAATGGATATTAGGTACAGACGCCAAGCACACCGAGCTACGACAATCTGTCAAATTTCTTTAATCGATTTTCAACTTTATCTCTTAAGCATTAGGTTCAAGGTTAATTAAGAAAATTTGACAGTTTTGGGTGGTTAGATGTGCTGGCGTCTATACTTTGACGTACAATAATATAGTTTTTGTTAATTTAATCAGTTTACCTCAGTTTTGACCTTTCATAAACTTAAGTAATACAAGAACCGTGAATAAATAATAAGTATTCATTTATTTAATACCAATGTTTCAGACACGCTACTTCAGTTTTAATCAACTATAATTTATACTAGAATATGAAATAGTACTTGAAATAAAATTGTATATATTTAATATACCTACATATTATTATGTAGGTCACCGTCAGCGCGACATAAGCTTAAATGAAGAAAATCTTTTCAATCATCATCTGCTTGCCTTTTCCCAACTATGTTGGGGTCGGCTTCCAGCCTAACCGAATGCAGCTGAATACCAGTATTTTACATGAAGCGACTGCCTATCTGACCTACACAACCCAGTTAGTACTGGGTAATACGATACCCTTTGGTAAGACTGGTTGTCAGTCTTTTGGGTCACTGGCTACCTGTAACGACTGAAAGATCTACAAATGACAGCCGGTACCAACGGCTTAACGTGCTTTCTGAGGCACGGAGCAAACTCGGTATGTAATGGGAGGTCACCACATGCACCAGCCTAGGCAAGCGCGGCTTAACCTAAAGATCGACCCCACCGGCTGTTATTGCTTAGCCACGAGCTCCTCTGAGAAATGCTGTTCAATGTTTTGATTATAGACTTGCCTAACTGAGAATAAAGGATCAAAATCGCACCTAGGACCAGGAAACCATCACAAATGTATGCGATCGGATTCCTAATCCGCCGAGCCAAATTGGACCATAAAAACTATTGAGTCGACACCTTCCATTTAAGGCAGGTGCCTAAAGGTCAAAGGGTCTAATCGGACCACTATCTGTTATCGGTTACTGTCATGGCCGATTTCTATAAAAAAAACTAATGTTATAGCGATCCGGAAAATAGGGTATTATCGCAAAACTTTTGTGGGGTCAGGAATATTGGGAACCCTCCCAGTGCTCATCAAGTGGAAAAGTTTACTTTTATTTTCTTCGTGTAATGCGGAAAAAATATTGTTATAGTGTATCCTGGTCCCTGGAACAAACAATTGGTGTTATAAAAGGATTAAGGGTATTTTTACACGGAAAGAAAAATTCAGTTGGTTGTTTGTTCAGAATTAACAGTTATTCCAATATTTCGAAGAAGACCTTTTTCTTCGTTTAAATTTTGAATTTCTCAGTCGTTGAATGTATATTTTCTGCATGACTGTATATTCTGTATAACATTACTTATTTGAAACAAACTCATAAAACTTATACCGAAAAGTTGTTACAAACAAAATTCTATAAACATTTATTAACTCCTACATACTAAACAGGTATTTCTTACCTTTTTGTTCTCCAAAAGTTTAAAAGTCAGAGCGCCAATTTGGAAGTCGTCAACTTATAGGTCATGATATTGACAACGCATTTACCTTTCTTGTCATAGTGACTAGTGACACGGGTCTCAATTACGTATTCGATGGCGTATCTACGCCTTGACGTCTGAACATCATAATTATAAGATATTGGTTAAGACACAGTTACTTAATAATAATCTTCTTCTTTATCGTGTGGTTAGTGCTTAGGCACACCAGGTTAGCCTGGTGTCAGAATTTTTATGCCGCCCATGGGCCTCTGACTTGGTTTTACATGCCGTCGAGAATTATTTCTCAGGCATGCTGGTTTCCTCACGATGTTTTCCTTCACCGAAGCTAGTGGCGATTATACAATACGCACATGAATCCGAAAATCAGAGGACGTGTCTTGGGTTCGGACTAGAGACCTATGACTTGGCAGTAAGACGGTCAAACCACTAGACTATCACTGCTACTTATTTATTTATTTCAGTAATCATCTACCTAACTACCAGTTTAATTGCAGTATTTTACACGGAGCTACTGCCTATCTGGACTCAAACAACGTAGTAACTTGGTTACGAGATACCCCTTGGAAAAACTAGTACACAGACTTACGAAATTATCATTAAAACTAAAAACGGGATGTTTACCATGTTCACTTGCCACGTTTACTTGCCACGTTTACTTGCCACGTTTACTTGACATGTTTACTTGCCATGTTTACTTGCCATGTTTACTTGCTATGTTTACTTGCCATGTTTAGTTGCCATGTTTACTTGCTATGTTTACTTGTCATGTTTACTTGCCATGTTTAGTTGCCATGTTTATTTAGTAAACATCCCGTTTTTTAGTGTTAATGATAATGTTAGTGACCATTTCAGTTCAAAAATTTATAGACTTTCTAAATTTACATCAGACAAAATACCCATAAACCTACAACCATAAATTGAATCGAATAAAATAGTAAAAAACAGTAAAAGAATCAATAAAAAAAGCATTAAAAAATCAATAAATAAAAATTTTATTAAAACAAAATTCGCCATCAAACGTAAAAGTTTGGCGTGTTTAGAATTAAGCAACACCTCTGAAAAAAACAAACAAAAAAAATTACCTTTCTGTGCTATAATTTGATTCAAAAAAATATTTAAAAAAAACAAACAAAATTATTAAAAATTAAAACATGTAATGGATAAGTAACGACAGTACCTCTACCATGAGATGTCATCGAAAAAACACGCGCTAGCGTTGAACTCGCTAGCGTGCTAACGTGGATCAAATAGATTTCGATAATGCTTGCACCATGAGATTTACGGAATCTTACGCAGGCGCTAAGGTAAGCTCGATAGATCGTGTCCTCTAACTAACTTCACTCTACTCCTTAGAATACTTTCGTCTATGCTTCACTACTTATGTTTTGTTTCTTTCTTTCTCACTAATAAGAAGAGAGAACGGCTCGTAAGCTCAAAATGTAGTGTTATCGCTATCCTAAAAATGTTAAGACAGTCAATATCACAAAATAAACCGACAAAATAGAAAAGTTGAAGGTTAGTGGACTACTTATGGTATTTAGTGGTTTTTGAATTTTTATTCCTTATAATATGTCACTGTCGCCATTCAATTCAATTTGTTATTTTGTTTGTTGACGTTGTGTCACAGAGTGCGTTGTGTGGTTTGAAAGTTTAAAACAATAAATTATTTGGATTATATTTTAATACAATGAGGACCAGTGTCACAGTTTCAATTGTTGGTGGAGTTCATGGAAAGGTATGTTTCTACTTTCTATTAAATTATTTTAAAACGTATTAGTTACAGAATTCCCTAATAGTTGCCCTTCATGCAGGTAGATATGCCAAGCCACCTGAAAATTTGAAAGTGTAATAAGTTAGGTAAGTTCAAGTGTCTAAAATACTAAAGACGTGAGGAATGCAACAAATAAACAAAAAAATGGAATATGATTTGACTAAATTTAATTTAAAGGCACAGCTTGCTAGTTCGTAAAATATAAATAATATAGTCTAGATAAAAACATGTATGTTTAAAACATATCATATTGAAGGTAGCAAAATGTTTTCAAATTGCTGAATAAGCTCTTGCAGACATTATTTTCCCTTCATTACACTAACAAACGTATATAATTTTAATGTAAACATATGTTTCACACGTCAAAATGCTAGTGAGCTACGTTACTACTATCGCAAGCGTATTATTCGATAGCTGCTGTAGAATTAGTGAGTCATGGTACCGTTTTGTATGGTGACAGCTGAAAAACGTTAGTAGCTATCGAATAGATTACGTTAGGTTTTTAACCTATCGAAATCTATAGTGCTCATGGTACGTATTTTAATTCATTCTGTGACCGCTAGGGGCGCTATACAATATTTCATACAAATAATTTACGGAGACGCTGGCGAGTTTTGGCTGCGTAAACTCATGGTAGAGGTACAGCTCATTCTCATACCAACCGCTGCAAACGCTGCTTGACCTTGAACTACAAATGCGGCTGGTATTATGTATCTGTCTTCCATTTATTTATTTCCTCTCGTCAGTATCAACATCAAAATCCTCGTTATCATGTCCATATCATATACAATGACACCCAAGTGACCAAAATTCATTCATATATTCCTGTTAATATGAACTTGGCCATGTTTCGGTAGACTATTCGTTTTTATAGTCCCTAGACGAGGGACCTTAAATAACTACAATTAAATTCATTTTGTTTATTAGTAACACAATTTTCGGATTATTATCTAAATTATTATTGCGTAATACTGCCTTAATAAATTAGTCAGGATTCCCGAGGGAATTATAACCTTGAGAAGGTCGTAGCTAAATAAATGAACGAAATGCGGTTAGTTAGATTTATAAGTGCACTAGCGACTAGAGCAGTGGTGGCCCAGTGGTGGCGCCCCGACTTACGGATTATGTTATGTTATGTTTTATAATTATTATTTCTTTTATTTATTTTTATACATATAATTTACATTTTTAAATTTTTCTATACAAAGTAATATAAAAAAACATTAAAAAAAATAGTAGCCCACCGGTATCGGGAACAGGGTCCGAGATACCGGTGGTCAGGGCTCTTAAGAGAGGAACCTCCTCACGATACGCGCCGTGTCCAGAAGTACTGCTTTCTGAATCAAGCCTTTGATCCAGCTGCCAAGCGAGAACCTCCTCAGATGTTGTTCGAGGCTATTGGCTATTAAGCCATTGGCCGACACGACTATCGGCACAATGACTGCTGTACTCACGTCCCACATGTCGACAACCTCGCGAGCGAGATCTAGATATTTGAATTGTTTATCTTTCTCTGCTTTCACGAGGTTCTCGTCATGCGGGACCGTTAATTTTTTTTTTTATTTTTTTTTTTATTCAAAAAGTACAACAAACAGCTGCAATATAAAACATAGATAAATATTGGTGATCGGTGGTGATTGGTGGTGGTGGGTGGTGATTGGTGATTGGTTGGGTGGTTGGTTTGGTGATTTTTTTTTATTTGACTCATATAACTATTACAAGCAGTCAGAAAACCTGAAAGTTTGACGCAGACTGCCTTACATTACATAAAATTTTATTTTTTGTATTTTTAAAAATAACTTTTTATATTCATTCCAAGATGAAGCAAATCTACAAAAATCATACCTACGTTTGAAAAAAGCGGTTACAGAAGCCTATACCAATTTTCAATTAAAAGAAAGCACCAGTGATTCGTTTACTTTTAATTAAGAGTTAGGTTGATATCGGCAGATGAGGCTGGCTCTAACCTAATCTAATAGGAGTAGAATGTAGCCATATACAGGATTTCCTGCAAGCGTTGCCATTTGATTAGTCTCATTTTAACCTATTTAAAAGAACCATCCAAGTGTGAGTTGGGCTCGCGCACCGAGGGTTCCGTATAAACTTGTAGATATTTTGTTATTTAACTACATATTTACGGTTTTCAGATTTTAAACACTGTTTTAAGCTTTCACGGTTTACAACTAAACTTATACTGTCACTTACGGGATATCTTCCGTGATTGTTCATTATTTTGAGCTCCCGCTTTTTTCCATCCACCCGCATTCTCCAGTCAACCCGCGATCATGCCGCTTGCAACAGCGCCGAAATATCGGGAGCTCAAAATAATGAACAATCACGAAAGATATCCCGTAAGTGACAGTATAAGTTTATTTCAGATTTTAATTTCATGGTTCTAGGTCAACGGGATGTACCCTTGACCTAGAACCATGAAACCTAACGGGTTGCGAGCGATGATCTACTGGACTCGAGTGCTGGGTAGGTATATGTTCTCCCGTTTGACACGTAAACATCATTAACAGGAAGTTTCATAATTTTATTAAAAAAAAATATTATTATTTTTCTTTGTACCTATTATGGAAGATTTAAAAAAAATCGCGCCTAGAGCTATTTTATATCGGGTACATTGAGTGGACGACCTTTGTAAGACGACTAAAAAGTCACGGCGTATTTTGATTCCATTGAGAGTATCGAAATATACGTTTTTAACGGCATAAACGGCTGCATTTTTTTTACGTTATATTAGAAATTTGATTTATAAATATGGGTGTACTATAAGTACACCTCTGCCTAACCCTTCAGAGATTACAGGCGTAGTGTTATACAATACAAAATACAATACAAAATTTTTTTTTATTTCAATATTACACTTATACACACGTTACAGTTGGTGGCGTCCCCTTTTAAGCATATAGATGCCTGTGCCAGGAGGCGCCGCTCCTTTACATCTTAACACCAGTGTAACATGTTATTAAAGAAAAGTTATTAAACAAAAGTTAAACAAAAATTATGAAAAAAAAAAAAAAAAGTTAAAAGTTAATGAATTTATTATTTCCATTTAGTCTGTTGGTGTGTGTGTACATGTGTGGGTGCGTGTGTGGTTATGTGTATGTGTATGTGTTAAATGTGAATGTATGTATGTGTGCGTGTGTGGTTGTTTTTTTTTTTTTTTACGGAAAGGGTTTCACCCTATATCCAGTAGAATATTCTCTACTTCATCGTAGCTTAACCCGTTCATCCACCCAATCAGCAACGATTTGCATTCTTTATATGGTTTAGCATGTAAATCCATTCGTTTATTTATTTTATTGTATATGAAAGATGAGCGTTTGTCGTACTGAATATTTGCAAATTCTGTTCTTACAAAAGTGGTGGAAGCAATGTTATGTTTCCTTCTTCTAGTTAATATATTAGGATCTAAGGGTAGAGTTTTATGTTTTTTTAATACTATGTGTATAATATATAATTTTCGTACTGATAATAGATTACTTGTTTGGTATAGCTCATGGGTGTGAAATGTTCTTTTTTTGAAGTACATTATTTTTATTAATGTCCGTTGCGCTCTTTCAACATCAAGAAAACGTGTTTTACGCGCGCCCCCCCAAATGGAGATACAATATATTATTACTGATTGAACTAGTGAGATATACACTTCATTTAGAAGATTTTTTGCCAAGCCACTCTTGGGGACTATGTGTCTCAATGTTTTAAAAATCCAAATAAATTTTCGTATTCTCGCAGTAATTTGTTCAATTTGAGGATACCAGGACAAGCTTTTGTCTTTGGTGTTATGTAACACTTTTAAGGATCGTTTTAGAGAAGATATATTATTACGGGTTACGATAGGGTTCAATAGTTAGGGCTTAAGTTTCCAATTTGCATCTTTGTGAAATCTAAAGCGTTGTGGTCGAACTTTCGACAAACTGTAATCGATAAGCGAACCTTTGACCGACTATGTTTATGGATTGGAAACCTGCACAAAGATGGACGGAGAGAATAAGAATAAAGCTAAGGTAACTTATTTTAAACCTATTTCAAAAAAGGATAAGGCGAGTTGTAGCTGCTAGGTAGTGGTCGGTAGTGAGAAATGAGAAAAACACGAACTTTTGGTAAATTAGACCACTAGAACGGAATGCGCAGGTGTTGGCATTACACGTGGAGTGTTCGCGAGGTTTTTTGACACACTCATCGTTTGATTTATTGCAATAGCGGCAGCTACAGTAGGCGGGGTGAAGGCATCGCGCATCAACCAATGAGAGGGCCCGTGTGCAGCCCGTTCTTGTTGGCCTTCCATTTAATTTTAAATCACAAATACAAACGATATAAAAACATAAAAAACGATAAAAATATGATAAAAAATATTTTCAGATATACACCTACCACTGCTTGTCTCTGCATCACCCAAAGGTTGACTGGTAGAATATGCTTATGGCATTTAGTCCGCCTCTGTACTTTTGTGCTTGAAGTGTTAAATAAATAAATAAACATACTTTTAAGGTAAAGTATACATGGGTACCTACTTAAAAATTACTAAAATAAAAAATTACGGCTGAATCACGACGCCGTTGTCAACACGAGTATTTGTAAACAAACTCGTAGATCCAAATAAAGACTTCGAAAAACAGTAAAGTCGTACCAAGGATAAAGTAACTTCGTCACATAAAAATCGTATTTACACTTAAAAGGAACGGCTCTTTGGTCGTAGTGAAGCAGTAAACTAAGAGACATGTCCAAGTCCACGCCATTATCAACTGTTAATAGAACATTCCACGATAGATGGACTGTGTGAACGATGATATGGCTAAAAAGAGGGCGGCTGCTGAGATGACGACTCACAAGAAGTATGAAGAAAGAAGACATGTTGTGCTGACCCCAAATAAATTGGGATGATGATGATAATATGGAACACAAGCTGTGAGCCGCGACTTCCGACGCGAAACACTATAATCTATCTCTGCGCCAAATTTCATCCAGATCCGTTAAGCCGTTCTGGCGTGATTGAGTAACAAACATCCATCTATTCATTCTAACTTTCGCATTTGTTATATTAGTATAGAAGCTTAGATTCTGCCTTTCTCGAAACTTTTTCAGTCGTCACTGCAAGGTGCAATTGAAATAACTGAGAACCTGAAAAGAGACCATTATACTCATGATTTTAAACAACTTTTACTATGGTCCCAGGACCATGGTTAAGGACTAGTTTTCACGCACCGATCGGTATTATAAACTTGTTCGTACTGAGAACCTATATCTTCATGCAAGTAGCCTGTCGATATTTTGGTAAATTACATTCAAACCAATCATTGAATCGTTACACCATATTTCCCGGTTACCAAAAATATTAATAGGCAGTTAGGAGTATAGAACTCCGAATGTCTGACAACAGCACAGTCCTACCCTATTGTTTTTTTTTTTGGTTCGGATATCATCAAATGACCTCGGAGCTCTGGGCGGAGCGGAATGTAGTGTCAGACTTGTACTGCCTAAAACCCATCCATGTTCCTTCTTTGTGTTCCAGGGCCGTGTATCTCTTTCGGACAATCCCGCAGCCCCGGCAGGCCCTTGCGGACCCCTTCCTGTTTGCTGACATCTCTTTGAGATGCGCGTGGAACACGAACAACTGTTCTACCCTTCGATTTCATTGTAAAGCAGTTGGCGAGTAAAGCAGTTCAGCAAGCAAGGCTTTTACTAACAGATATAATCAAAACTAATCAGTTTTGTCAAAACAATCTCCTATTAAGCTCAAAATAATCTGTTCTGACAAAATGATTAGCATACCGTAATAGAGAATACATATTTCGTTTATCTTCAAGCCAACGACTTTCATCCCTCAGTATTAAAACGATTAGCGAGTATTTAATCGGATATCGAATTTATGTAAATCGATTATTTGAAGCCGACCGAGATTAATGCTTTCAGAAATTGGTTAGTTTTGTGAAAAAGGAGAATGAGCTTTAAAGTTATGCAACTAGCATTCAAAACTCGGTTTTTCAGGTTTGGCGTTTGATTCGTTGTTCCTTTACGTCGTTCAATTGGTTGTCAACCATACATACGTACCTAAGAAGGGGGAATGTTGACGGAATGTTGGATGAATCGGTTTTAGGTCGCGGATAGGGAAAATGTTTTGAATGGTTGGTTTTGTTTATATAATGTTAATGGCCGACGTAGCCCGAAGAATAGCCAAACTTAAGAGGCAGTGGGCATATTGCTCGCAGAACGGATGGCCGATGGGGCCGGAAAGTTCTGGAGAGGTGACCGCGAACTGGAAGACGTTGCGTTGGAAGGCCTCCCACTAGGTGGACCGATGACCTGGTAAAGGTTGCGGGGATCCGCTGGATGCGAGACGCACGGGGTCGGTCAATGTGGCGACACTTGGGGGAGGCCTATGTCCAGCAGTGGACGTCTTTCAGCTGAAATGATGATGATGATGATGAATGTTAATGGTGGCTTTTATTTATTTATTTATTTATTTATTTATTTAACACTTCAAGCACATAAGTACAGAGGCGGACTTAATGCCATAGGCATTTTCTACCAGTCAACCTTTGGGTGATGCAGAGACAAGCAGTGGTAGGTGTAAATCTGAAAATAATTTTAAATAATAATAAGATTAACTACAAGGATATATAAAATACTATAAATATATATCAAATACTATAAATATATATCAAAATTTAAATTAATAATTAATAAATTATTAATAAATTTAAATTAATTTTTTAATTATTGCTTTTAATGGTTTTCCATCATCTTAGGAGGAGATATACTGAGTTAAGGACGCGTGTGGTGCCTTTGAAGTAGCATCTGGAGGTATTACTTTCTTACTATCGCGGGACATAATACATATAAAAGGTGTAAACGCAGCCTTCACGAAGCCTTCAACCAAGCATGTGTACATCATACTATGTAACGCAAAAAATATTGGAACGATTATTTTTCGCGATTACGATGTTGGTCCCATGATGAATGTGGTTTAGTTTGATGATCTGCATCACACCCTTGAATTTGATCACACTTTTCTGGGTACATGCACTAAAGAATTTTCAGTTCTTTAGTTATAGTAATTTTCATTCTTTAAAATAAATAAAATATTGCTTTTGCACGTTTAACACGTGGAGCCCAGATAAGACAAAGGTAAAAAATAATGGAAATGGTGGAATGGTGGTGGTGGTGGTGGTGGTGGTAATGAATTGAATCTGTTGAAAGAGATCAACATTTATCAGCTTACTTTTACGAAAATCTTAAAAGATTGTAATTGAAAATGAAAATTGATGACGAAAAGGCTTACAATACCTTAAGACCTCTACGCAGGATTAATGTTAGTCAAAATAATTCAAGAATTAATTTCAATAAGTCAAAGGGCCAACATTGTAGTTATCTTGATCGACCTGAATTGGCCTGACTATGACAGCCGTTTAATGCCCTGAAGTTGACATGTCATTCTGGACAAAATAATTATAAAAGAAATAATCTTCTGAACTTTGATAAGAACATCATAAACGATTTATCCAAGGGTCAAGTCGGCTAACGCAATTATACGTCCGTCATAATGGCTGATCAATGATCAGCCATTATGACGGACGTTTATGATGTTCTTATCAAAGTTCAGAAGATTATACACCGTACCGATTATACACCGTAATTATTTATTTATTTATTTATTTAACACTTCAAGCACATAAGTACAGAGGCGGACTTAATGCCATAGGCATTTTCTACCAGTCAACCTTTGGGTGATGCAAAGACAAGCAGTGGTAGGTGTAAATCTGAAAATAATTTTAAATAATAATAAGATTAACTACAAGATAACTACAAGGATATATAAAATACTATAAATATATATCAAATACTATAAATATATATCAAAATTTAAATTAATGTAAATAAACATTTCCACGAATATACCAAAATAAAAACACAAACCATGGGGAAAACATTACCGTTGTGACGAAACTGCCAGCTTCTTCCGAATGTACTCACGAACTTTAATTTTAAAAGATAAGCGATTGGTTGCCATCCTGATTTCCTGGGGAAGCGCATTCCACAGAGAAATAGACTGGACAAAGAAAGATCGGTGAATGAAATCAGTGCGGTAATTGTAGAACATCACGCCAGTAATCCACGAAGGGTTACGCAGAGATGTACCAAAAATACACCCACAATTCGCCAAATATATTTAAGTCCCATGTTGAGGGCATGTCCCGTGTTAGGCGGTGAGCATATTGCCATCAACGAGGCACAAATCCAGGCTGCTACTGAGAAATTCCTGGTGAAAAACTCAATAACACTTTTCCCGACATTGGAATCGAACCCAAGATCTAGTAGTCGCTCCTTGTAAAATACTGGTATTCAGCTGCATCCGGTTAGACTGAAGCCGACCCCAACATAGTTGGGAAAAAGCTAGGCAGACGATGATTCATAGTCAAAACTTTCCTCACGACATATTCCTCATTCCTCCGCATCACATGCTCTGAAACATCACTCACTTGCAAAATGTTAAAATAAACCCCACTTACAAAAATATCAAAAAGCCGTTAGGTTGGTACTTGTAAAACCTTTATTACTGTATTAGTTGCTCATAAATCCAATAAGTTATTGCTTGACGTCACTTCAAGGGGCAAAACTTATTTTATTGATACCACCGAAAGCTGTTACCTCTAAGTTCTTATATGAGAACAGACGTCAAATCGTTTTCATCAATCATTCTACTTTTGTCGTAATTCTTCGGTTAATGTTCTATTGGATATTTTACAGATGAAATGGCTTCGAATTAAAGTTTTTGTAAAATGGTGTGGGGATGACGTGTAGAATAAGATGAATATTTTTTTAAATCACGCCTGTAATCCCCGAAGGGTTAGGCAGAGGTGTACCTAATAGTACACCCACATTTCACCAGTTATGTTTAAGTCCCTTGTAATAGGGGGTCAGCTTATTGCCATCGACCGGGCATACATCCAGACTCCGCGGTGGCTACAGAAAATATCCTGATGGAAACACCCAATAACACTTTATCCGTCCCCAGAATCGAATCCAGGACCTCATGCTCAGCAGTCGCACTTGCGATCAAAAGACCAAAGAGGCAGTCAATTATTTATTATCTCATGGTTTAATGGGGTTTACACGTGAAGGAGCATTAAGTGGAGCAGTGATGGACAAGTGATGTTAGCGATGAGTGATGCCATGGTTCGTGAATTCAAACCCCAAAGGCACATCACTTTGCGAATAACTTTTCAGTATCATGGCTCTCAAATCATAAATTCAAAGACATGTGACCAACCCTCGATGGGCCGCCGTGAATGCTAACAGCCTACTGTGTCCCAACAGTGGGGACATTAAAGACCTTTATGTTACACCTGAAGGACTTAAATTGATCGCAATGAAGAAGAGTCCTGAAACGTTCCGATGTCATGGAGGCTACGATTTCGTAGCACAATGCCAGCTACGCCGTAGCAGACTGTGCTACGCGCTACGACACCAAGCTGTGAAGGCACTGGCTACGACTCAGGCGTAGTACAACAGTAAGTAAATGAATGTAATCCCCGAAAATTTTTGCAGAGGTGTATTGGTACACCCACACATTTCGTCAGTTATTTTGAAGTCCCATGTAATAGGGACGAGCCTATTGCCATCAACCGGGCACAAATACTGAGAAATTCTTGATAGAAAAACCCAATAGTACTTTGCCCGACCTGGGAATCGAACCCAGAACCTAATGCTTAGCAGTCGCGCTTGCGACCTCAAGACCAACGAGACAGCGCGTTTGTTTGACCGTATTCGGAGTTAAACTTACAAAAAAAAAAAACTCGTCGAATGTAAAACCTTTATAACATAACCTAATAATTCTTGTTTTAAGTTAACTCAAAAGGAAGTTTACTTCTTAATGATCGTGTGTTTTCTTATGATTTGAGGTTGAAATTACACCTCAGACTTCTAAATTCATACCTTCCAATATTGGTAATAAAACATTGTTTCCATCTAGACCCCACACAAAACTTGTTTATTAAAAGCACATGACATTTATGACCACACAATTTACAACATTTTTCCGAACAAATTCCCTAAGGTCAACGTGTAACAAATAAACGACCCGTATTTTACCTTGAACTATAAAGAACACAAAATCTTAACGTATAGGCGAAATTATCCTCACAATTTATCTTTATACATTCGGGCAGAACAACAATTTTTCTGGTTGCTACACATGATCAGTATGATCTTATTTCCACATGATATCTTAAGACTATTTCCGCCTTGTATATCCGTCTCCAACAACGATCTCCGGTTGCAAATTTATACAGTGTGTTTGGTTACCGGTTACCGATACTTTAAGGGCATATTATATACTCATTTCTATCGACAAATATATGTTTATAAATACTCCTCACCCCCCACACCCCGCGAATGGCAGCCATTTTGTTTTTTTAATCGGCTGATCTAGGGTATGTCCCCAAAATTTCAGCGCTGTTGTAAGCACCTCACACGGTCACGGATAAACCGGTGTTTATCCGTGACCGTGACATGTTTACTATTTGTTTTGTGTTCCTCGTTGGTTTAGTGGTCACAAGCGCGACTGCTGAGCATGATGTCCTGGGTTAGATTCCCAGGTCGGGTAAAGTGAAATAAGAATTTGTCAGTAGCAGCCACGGAATTTGGAATTATGATCGGTTGATGACAACAGGCTATTACATGAAACTTAAAACATAACTGGTGAAATATGGCTGTGCCAGGGACGCTTCGAGGATTACAGGGGTTATATCACTCAATATTGCACTAAAACATTGATTACAGTAACTAATATCGTACGTAGAACTGAATACTATTACGATCTTTAACCACAGCCCTGTTACTAAATGGTTTTTATTTTTATTATTACAATATTACATCATCATCATTTCAGCCGAAAGACGTCCACTGCTGGACATAGGCCTCCCCCAAGTGTCGCCTCATTGACCGGTCCCGTGCGTCCCGCATCCAGCAGATCCCTGCAACCTTCACCAGGTCATCGGTCCACCTAGTGGGAGGCCTTCCAACGCAACGTCTTCCGGTTTGCGGTCGCCACTCCAGAACTTTTCGGCCCCATTGGCCATCCGTTCTGCGAGCAATGTGCCCTGCCCACTGCCACTTAAGTTTGGCTATTCTTCGGGCTACGTCGGTAATCTTGGGACCAATATTACATACATTTATAAATTTAAATAACCTAAAGTAACCAACTGTAAAAATGGCGTCAAAAACTGAATCTGGTCATGAGAGGCACGCTTTCCTACAAAAATAAGTGAATAATGTATTTTTATATAAATATGTCGCGTACAAAACAAATTGAAATTGAGGTAAACATTTAAATATTCAACTGTATATAAGTATGTCAACAGTTTACACGTGGCAATACGAGAATATTTGTTTATTTTTCCAAAATTATGTTCTACAAATATTTTCATTTTTTCTTTCCAACCTACTATACACACGAGTCAACTTCTGTTTTTTTTTATTCTAAATCCACGCAAAAAACTCTATTTCCAGTCATAAAGATGGGGTATTCCTCAGAGCGCAACTATTTTTATGCGCAACTAACTAAGCGCAACTAAATTATTCCTTTATTAGCGATATCATTAATGAATCCATGATACTCTCTCTATTTCTCATCATGGTTGCGCATTGAGGAATAAACACACAATATTCTTAATTTAAATTTGTGAGCGCAGCTAAAGGTTGCGCTACGAGGAATAATTTAGTTGCGCTTAGTTGGTTGCGCTTATAAATAGTTGCGCTCTGAGGAAAACCCCATAAAGATTTATACTTACTACACAAAAAATAATATAAGATTATAACTCTTGGGAATTAACAGTGACGTACATCTAAGCTAATAATAATTCAAAGAGCGAATTCACACTGACAAACCTCGATTGTGAACGGACTCTCCGCGGGTAAGAAGCGAGATAGCTGCGACTACGCGATGTATTTTCTGCGATTTCCCACAGCGTCAATCTGAGTGGAAGCTTTCTTGTCTTGCACTATATGCAACCGCAATTTTTTTTTGTTTCATCCTTCCTAGTTTTTATAAATATTTGTTTTGTGTTTTCCATATTTTGTTTTGGTTTCGAATGCACGTCATGTCTCAGCGAAAAATAAATAAATATATTGAATCTCATCAGAATACCAGCGCTGTGTCATTTGTTTTAAATGTTACAGCACCATGGTGAGATATATACAGAACCAATTTTAGGTTAATGTATGTATGTCTTATTTTTGCTTTTCTTATTGTCATTATATTTCTTTATTTATTTCTATACAAATCAATTATATTTTTAAATTTTCCTTACAAAAAACAATATAAAAAAAAAGATTAAAAAAAAAAAATGTAGTCCACCGGTATCGGGAACAGGGTCCAAGCTACTACAGGGTCAGGGCTCCAGAGAGAGGAACTTCCTAACAATATCATTATTATTATAGCTAATCCATATTGTCCCACTGCTGGGCAAAGACCTCCCTCCATTCCTTCAAAAGGTCACGCTTCTGTGCTACTTTTTTCCAATTCTCAAGGAAGACATGCAGTTCGTCCCGCCATCTCCTTCGTGGCTTTTCTTATATTTGGTTTTTATATTTTTGTTTTATTTTTAATTTTAATAATTCTGTTTTGTGCTGTGCTTGTCAAATAAATTCTTTTTCTTTTTCTATCTTCTTTCAATTTCAGAATATTGTACACTCGCTCTCTCTTGTACACTTACATCAATCGCTGTCGTCATGAAACCTCGGCTAAAACGTTGCGCACCCGTGGCTTGCTCGCTACGAACAAATACGTTATGACGAAAGAAAATTAAAGAAAAATATAAGGGTGCTTAGCTTGCTGCGTTAGTTCTTTAATATGGCGAAACAGATTAGTGTGGCGTTTGTAAAGTTTGTTAGTGTAGGTGGGATTACCATTAACATATTTAACAAACAAGTTAAATAAATTAAATATCTTTGCGCCTGCTTTCCCTGGAGTGATAAAAAAGTGCGCCTATTATACAATATTAGTTTTAGTATATGCGAAACCTGAAACACGTGTCTAGTATTTTTATGTAAAGATTCTATGTACAAAATTTCAAAACTGTATCATGAAAAATCACAAAGTTATAAGCTTGTTCTGTTACTTAGTTGTCCGCACAAAAACGTGGTCATCACGCAGCGAGCGCCCCCAGCGTCGTCTTGAGCTCATTGATAATAATAATTTGGCAGTAGGTACCTAAATTATTGCGATAGGTACTTAAAGTCGCTCGGTGTCCAACTTTTAACTTTTTTAAATATATTTGGGAAAAAAAATTACACGGTTTAAAAATTATCGGAATCGATTCAGTTACTTATCCTGAACAAACTATATTCAGGTTTCATATACTAAAAATAATGTTGTATAGTACAACTATTTTCAGGCACATAGGTATTAGGGGCCAGCTTATTGCCATCAACCGAGCACAAATCTAGACTCTGAGCTACTACTGAATAATTTCAGTCGAAAAACCCAATTTGTATACATAAATAACATCACGCTTGTAATCCCCGAAGGGTTAGGCTGAGGTGTACCTAACAGTACACCCACATATTGCCCGTTCTTTTAAGTCCCATGTAATAGTGGGCGAGCCTATTGCGTCAACCGGGCACAAATCCAGACTCTGTGGCTGCTACTGCAAAATTCCTGATGGAAAAACCCAATAACATTTTGGCCGACCCAGGAATCGAATCCAGGTTGTTAGAATACATGTTTATCCATTATTACTAACTGTTTTAATTGACATCTATTAGTGCTAACTCTCATAATAAAAAAACACAAATTATTCCACTTACGATTAACTTTTGAAAATAAACAAGATGGGTTTTCAAGGCCCTCTTTAAAAAACATTACCCAAATGTCTTTCAAAAGCTCTTATCTCCGTACGTGCTGGCTATTACTAAAATTAGCCGGATCGAGCTGTCCCGGTGTCGTGATGTTTGCTCGGCGGCTGCGAGCCTCAATTAGCGCTACTCAAATATGGCCTCCGCTCCTTCTTTTTGTGGTTGCGATTTAGGGTTGGGCTGAAGCGATTTTTTTCTTGTGTTGGAATTTTCTAAGTCGTGTTAATTGTATTATTACTGTACTTGGTTCGATTTCTCTATTATGACGCGTGGAGAGCCCGGTCGTCCAGGTACTTCAAGTAATGCAGGGTAAAAGACCCTGCTCACACCAGTGTAATAACTGATATTTCACGTTTCCAAAATAAACACATTAATTTTATCTCTACTGCTCCGCCTCTATTCTTAGCAAGCCGACTGTTAATCGCATTATAAGATTAACTAATATCCAATTGGCTATATTATTATATCATGAACCAACTTCCCGCTCTTCTATGGGATAATATCAATTAGTTATCACAATTATCTGTTGAGCTTAGCCCGGGGCAGTGGCGGCCCGTTGGTGGACGCCCCCCACTAATGATTTGTTGCTAGGTCGTGAGTTCGAACCTTTTGTGTAATTTATTTCATCACCATCATCATCATCGGCCTTCCGACGGAGGAGCTCGTGGCTAAATAATAACAGCCACTCGGGTCGATCTTTAGGTTAAGCCGTGCTTGCCTAGGTTGGTCTGTGGATGTGTGACTGCCCATTACATACCGAGTTTCCTCCGTGCCTCGGGAAGCACGATAAGCCGTTGGTCCCGGCTGTCATTTGTAGATCTTTGACAGTCGTTACAGGTAGTCAGTGGCGCAAAAAGTCTGACAACCATTCTTACCAAAGGGTTTTGTATTACCCAGTACTAACAGGCAAATAATAGGCAGTTTCTCTATTTAAATTTTGATATTCAGCCGCATCCCGTTAGACTAGAAGCCCCTTGGTAAGGACCTCTCATAGAGAGGAGGCTTATGTCCCAGCAGTGGGAACATTAGAAGCTGATCACAATAGCCCGGGGTCAAACTTCCCGCTACCGCTTATGAACGTAACACCATTCTTAGCAAGTCGGATGCTCTTGTTTGCTAGCTCTAGTGACATTCTGATATAAAGTTACATTTTAATCACCCAGCCGTGTTTCTGACGTCAAGCTGTTTTTAGGAAGCGTGATTTGACAGTCCTTTACGTTAACGTTCGCGTTTGCGTTTGCTTTAGTAACGCGAAACTTTGTGACGCGTTCCGTAACGATGTTATCAATATTTATGAAGATTCATCTTGGTTAATGGGAATGTGAGACTGAGATTGTTTCCTTAGCGTAATGTGAGGGTAGACATGACATTTGAGTATAACTGAGATAAATTATACTGTTACGGCAAAGTCATGGCGTGAAATGATGTTGCCAGGCTGATAAAATCACGGTAAAATTACATATAGTCACTTTCTTGATGCGCAAACATACTTGAGGTAAAAATTGTTCTTTTTGTAGGGTTCCGTACCCGAAGGGTAACCAACGGGACCCTAGTACTAAGCCTCCTCTGTCCGTCCGTCTGTCAGCGGGCTGTATCCCATGATCAATAAGTAGACAGTTGAAATTTTCACAGAATGTGTATTTCTGTGGCCGCTGTAACAACAAATAATAAAAATAAATTTTAAATTTAAAGGGGGCTCCTCTACTACGATGGTACGGAACTCTTCATGCGCGAGTCCGACGCGTACTTGGCCTTTTTTTTTTACCAATAGTTCCTTTGTCTTTGGTACACGTACCTATCCCGCCGTGATTAAATTATTGCTATCTAAAGACGGTATTATAAAAGACAAAAAATTATATATCACACCCAGTATTAACCCAAATAATACGAAGTATTTACACAGTCAAGTTACACATTAAGTAATTACCTACAACGACATGACAGATAATTTAAAAAGACATTAGACACTGTCCTTTTGTTCAGAAGAAATAATTGACACGACGGTCTGTGCCATTTGCGATAAATTAAATATTGAACACCAGTCAATTGATCAGTTCTCGTTATCAATTAAACATTTAAAGGTCAGCTGTACTCCACAAACTCAATCGAGACGACACGAGGTCCTAGCCATCAATTTTAAAGTAACTTGCAAGACCTTTTAATAAACTAGGAACATTTAGTAGTCTGTTTTTTCTACTAAAATATTGGTATCATGCGGAGAAATGAGGAAAACGACCTTAATATTTTGTATGGATGTTTAAAAAGTAGGGACGACTAAAGAAATAATAGATTTAAGGATGACTTCCACCGAACGGCTCGCATCGCATCGGATCGGAACGGATTATACAATCATTAAACGATATTAAATCGTGTACACAGTACTTAAAGTCTATATATTACGACCGCGGGTGTCTTCCGCGACACGCAATCGGATCCTTTCGGCTGTCGTCAAAGTCGTGGCCGGGCGGCACCACGCATGCTAGGTCAATTTCAACCATTTCCAAAAATTAGAACACGTCAAAACGTAGGAATGAATCTATTTGACTAGGTGCAGAAACGAATACATTTGCAAGCGACGGTACAGAGCCGATCGTATGCGTCGACATGCTGCCGACCCGATCGGCTGACTCCGCAACCGTTTATATCCTTTCCAATGCGATGCGGGCCGTTTGGTGGAAATCATCCTTTAACCTGTGAAAAGTGATATTGCTAGAAATTGGCTATCCTCATCTCAATTTAACAAATACCAATTAATTTAACTTAACAAAAAAAAAAAAATTTTATTCATAGCTTATTATTTTCATTCATACTTACGTATTGGTCGTCGTCTCAATAGTCACCCCCTTACAAGCTGCATCATCTTTTACACTGTCCATGTATCGTTTCTTAGGTATTTCCCTACTTTTACTCCCTCCCTCTTATCTCCCTCTTATCTATTAATATAGTCAAGTTAAAGTAATTACTTGAATTTAATTAATTACTTATCCAAAAAGAAGAAAAGAAAAAAATAACCGTCAAACAAAGTAATGATAACCCTGGTATCTATAGTCAAGTTTAAGTAATTACTTTTGCTGACATTCTTATGCAATAGACAAGAATTTGAACAAAGTAATAACCCGTCAAAGAAAATCAAGCTAAGCATTCTAACTTTTGACAGTTCTAACTTGAAGCAATTACTAAACTACAGAATCAAAATCGTATCGTTAATCGTAAGTTATTACTTTTACTCAAGTAATCACTTTGACATGTTTAGGGATACGGGTGTTAGTCTCATCTACCTTTTTTTTTTTTTTTTTTTTTTTTTTTTTTTTTTTTTTTTTTTTTTTTTTTTTTTTTTTTTTTTTTTGGATGGGAAATCATCAAATGACCCCCCCCACTCTGGGCGGAGCGGAAGGGAGTGTCAGACTTGTACTGACTAAAACCCATCCATGTTCCTTCTTTGCCCTTTGTGTTCCAGGGCCACGGTGTCTCTTTCGAACAATCCCGCAGCTCTGGCAGGCATCGGCCCATGCGGACCCCTACTCGGTTGCTGACATCTCTTTGAGGCGCGCGTGGAACACGAACGCGCCGTCGACACGGCCTGTCGTCATAAGACGGCCGGACGGCGAGCTAGCCCATAACTCGCCGTCCACAGGCCCGCGCCTACGGTGGCCGGGAGCCACCACGTGACCCCCGACGCCCAGGGCGTCTCCCGCGGCGGCTGGGACGTGAGGTTCTTTCCCTCTCACGTCCCGCCACCTCCTTCACTAGCATGACTGCTTCACAGAAGGAGGTGACGGCTTCCCATTCCCTCTCGCTCCGGACCATGGCTTGAACCAGGGCCGGACGCGAGAGATCGCCGCCGCCAATCGCCGCTACAAGGACACGGCGGTGCTCCGCCCAAGCGGGGCAGACCTCTACGGTGTGCTCCACCGTGTCCTCCGGGCGATCCTCGCAGTGGAAACACCCGGGCGTTTCCTCCCGCCCGATTCGGTGCAAGAACCTCCCGAAACAACCGTGTCCGGTGAGGATCTGCGTCAGGCGGTAGGTGAGGGCGCCGTGGCGCCTCTCTAGCCACTCCTCAAAGAGGGGACTTATCGCCACTATGGTAGCGTGCCCTGCACGGGGTTGCAACAGTCGCTCTCTCCATGTCGCCATGATATCACGCCGGAGGTCTGTCCGCTGAGCGGCAATTTGCCGCGGCAGCGGAGTTTCCCCCCGACGTAGTGCCTCCGCGCGCCATTCATGCAGGCGCGCGAGGACTATCGCCTCCAGATCCCATGGCGGCAATCCGGCAAGGAGGCTAGCCGCCTCGCCGGAGATCGTGCGGTACCCCCGGATTAGCCTTATGGCCATCACCTTTTGGGGCGCGTTCAGGTAGTGGGCGGCTTGCCGCCTTAAAGAACGCGCCCACACCGGGGCCCCGTAAAGAGCCATGGACCGCACGACCCCCGCGTATAGCCTCCGGCAGGAGGCGTTTGGACCCCTCAGGTTGGGCAAGAGCCGCTTGAAGGCAGCCCCTGTCCGTTCCAGTTTGGGAGCCAAACGTCGGAAGTGCTCCACGAAGTTCCACCGGCTGTCGAGGACGAGTCCTAGGTACTTCAACGTCGACCCGACGCCGATGGAAACCCCTCCCGCCGTCAGTAGGGATCCCGACGGTGGCGCATTCCGAGGCCCATGAAAACACATGGCCTCGGACTTGTGCAATGCCACCTCGAGACCCAATTGCCGGATCCTATCCACGACTATCGCAACCCCGCGTGTCATGTTTTCGGCCGCCGCCTCGTGCGACCTCCCTTGTGCCAGTACCAGCGTGTCGTCAGCGTAGCAAACTACGCTGACGCCGGTAGGGAGGTCGGCGCGCAGCACCCAGTCGTAACCGATGTTCCACAGGGCCGGTCCTAGAACCGATCCCTGTGGAACACCGCACGACATCTCTCGCCGGTTCCATTCTCCGCTCTGACCAGGGTAGATCACGGCCCTATCCGTCAAGTAGTCCCCGACCACACGACGAAGGTAGGTTGGCACCCGGTGATACCGGAGTGCCTCCCCAATGCAGCTCCAGGGCATGGAGTTGAAGGCGTTGGCGATGTCAAGAGACACCGCCAAGACGACCCCGCCCCGGGACACCGCGTCCCCCGTCGTGAGGGCTCTCACGCGCATGATGGCGTCCACCGTGGAGCGCCCCTTGCGGAAACCAAACTGGTGTTCCGCAAGATCCGGCCCCATCCCCGCAAGGTGCCCGGCAAGGCGGTTGGCAATGACTCTTTCGAAGAGCTTGCCCACCTCGTCGAGCAACACGATGGGCCGGTATGCGGACGGAGAGTCCGCAGGGCGCCCTGGTTTCCGGATGAGGACCAGCTTCCCCGTCTTCCAACGAAGCGGAAACTGGCCTCTCTCCAAGCATGCGCTTAGGAGCCCTTCCAGTCGGGGCCCGAGAGCCTCAGAGGCCAGGACCCAGGCTTTGCCAGGCAAGCCATCGGGTCCCGGGGCGGTGTTTCTGGCAGTCTCATCTACCTTCACACAACACTTTGCTCATTTTGTAATTCCAAGACAACGTATCTTCCAGTCCGTGCTCTCTTAAAATCCTACAAAATATCCCGTTCTACTTTAAAAATGGTTCGAAAGTGCATTCTCTACAAGTCCCCTGAGGACCGTTAGCTTCAAATGACATGCATGTACTGCCGAGTTCACTTGACAGTCTACACTTTTCAACCTTATTACCTAGAGCATAGGGGTGAAAAGTACTGAACGTGAACTCGGTAGTCGTACCTACTGCCGAAGCGAAGCGGTTTATTGCTAACTACCCGCAATATTTGCCACAGCCTGCTTTGAATTTTGTATTGCTGCTAGAAAGCATTACCGGTAATCGATTTGTTGCATTCAGTAACTACAATATTTCACCACAGGATTCCGACACCATTCACAAAATACACGCTTTTCACATGGACTTGCGGACACCAGCTAATGCAGTTTTTTATTTGCATATCAACTGCCTCATTGGTGTAGTGATCGCAAGTGTGACTGCTGAACATGAGGTCCCGGGTTCGATTCCCAGGTCGGATAAAGTGTTATTGGGTTTTCCCATCAGAGACTTCTCTGTAGCAGCCACTGAGTCTGAAGTTGTGCCTGGGCGAGCCTATTACCATCAAGCAATAGGCTCGCCCCCTATTACATGAAACTTACACAACATAACTAGTGAAATATGGGTGTATTACTAGGTATACCTCTGCCTAATTCTTCAGGGGTTACAGGAGCAACCTTCTGCAGCATTAACCTTCTGAAGTTTGGCGTTGTAACTTCCTCTTTGTCTACCTCGACAGAATGACCGCATGAATGAATGAATGGTGAGGGTGTGGAATTCTGACGCTGTGACACTGTGTTTCACCTCCTATCAAGTAAGACGGTAGTTCGAGACACAATGGGTACTCTGTGCCACAAAACACGTTGTCAAAGTGACCTCTATGCTGCCACTGACCAGTAACAAAAAAGCTGGGTATCCTAAATAAGGTTAAGCGTTACTTCAAGCCTGGACAGCTTTTAGTCTTATATAAAGCTCAATTTCGGTCCGGCATAGAGTATTGCTGTCACCTTTGGGATGGCTCAGCCAAATACCAACTAGCCACACTCGACTCTGTTGAGCGCAGAGCCAAGAGGCTGATTGGTGACGATAAGCTCGCGGGTACCAAGCTTCATAGCCAGGCCCACAGGCGCAAAGTTGCATGTTTTTCGGTCTTTTACAGATTGTACTTCGGTGAGTGTGCCCAAGAGCTCCACGAGCTCATTTAACCATCCCCCTTCTTCCATCGGGAGTACGAGAGACGTACAGCAGGTTATCACCCATACCTTGTCGATGTTCCACACATTCGAACGAAGTGCTTTGCTACATCATTTATTATGCGCTCAGCCAAGGAGTGGAATTCCCTGCCAGCGTCGGTGTTCCCAAGTTCATATTGTGACCCCAATCTATTTAAGTCGCGAGTGAATAGGCTTCTTTTGGGTTAGCTCGTTCCATCGTCGACCTCATCTCTGTCCTCAGGACTAGATGAGGTCAAGAGTAGGTCCATTTAATATGAACACATTAAAAACACTGTTGTACTAGCATAACTGATACTGTTATCCTGCGTCATCCCACTGCTGGGCAAAGGCCTCTCCCCATGACTTCCAGTTATTTCGATCCAGGGCGAATGTGGTTGTTGGTATTATCCAGCTCGACCCGACATCTTCTACGAGGTCTGCCGTGACAGTTTCTGACTGTGTCAGGGCTCCAGAAACTGGCTATTTTGGCCCACAGCTCATTGGGTATGCGGTAGACGTGGCCAATCCAGTCCCAGTTCAGTTTAGCGGCTATTTGAGCAGCGTCAGTAATTTATGGTTTGGAGCGCAGTGTGGTGTTGCGTACATGGTCAGTTAGTTTGACGCCAAGAATGCTGCGCTCCATTGCACGTTGAGTTTGGACTTTGAATGTTTGTCAAAAACCAAGGGATCCATAGGTCAAGATGGGAAAAATGCAAATGTCCATGATTTTTCGCTTTGGTGACAAAGAAAACCATTGGAACTTGTAAAAGTAGTATTTTCACCTAGCCAACGTAGTTTCTCCATTTATTTAAAGAATTATTATTTTTATTTAATTTTTTGATATCTTTAGCACGCGCAACTAATATCCACAACAAGTTAAAAACACTTCAACATAAGGAACTTCAGATGACAGCTAAATGCGGTGTCCAAACACCGCAGAGCATGTATGGCTGTCGATAGCAGCTGTTGCACAAATATCTACGGCATTAATATCTGGTATAGCTCTTGCTTTTGAATTTCATTGCAATCGAAACCTTAAGTCTATGACTTTTAAATTCACATGACTCGCACTCGTGATTTTAAAGAACTATAGCAGGTATTTCTTGTAAAAGATGTCAATTATTGGTCGGTTACTCTACTATTAAATGTTAAGCAAAACATTGAATTATAAAAATATATATAGTAAATAGTAGATGCATTATTCTCGTGTGTTTATAGTATATTATTTTATTTTAATATTTTACATATTTTTTAATTATATATATATTTTAATATTTTTATACGCAAACCCTGCGTAGGGAACTATAGCTGTTTTTGACATGGAAAGAAAAATTCTAGCGCGAGCACTCGAGCAGGGTTTGAACCTGCGAACTTCCGATTCAGTACACCGGATGTCTTAACCAATTAGACCATCGCACCCTGCTCACAGCTCTCGAAATTTTCGTTCCATTAATAACGTCTTACGGTGACGTTAGTACAGCTATAGTTCCCTACGCAGGGTTTGCGTATAAAAATATTAAAAATTAGTTTGGTATGGCGACTTCTATACAACATTGATTTGGCTGTAATGTCAACGTGTTGGTTTAAGTTAGTTCGATACTTTCTTAAATAGATGGCGCTACCAAGCCTAAAGTGTTAGATTCGTGTTGATAATTTCACTTAAAATTATCAATCATTACACGGTAAACTCAATTAAGTATCAAAAGTCATTCATAATATCAGCCTGTGAGTGTTTAGATACGTAAAATTCGTTCATTGAACTAACATCATAACAACACATCTAATGCCTACTAGCTATGGTCAGCTGGCGGGAGCTAGAGTTTGCGTGACGCGTTGGCCGCTAACATTGCATGAGTGTGTGTGCAGGGATGTTGATGTACATACGTTTTGCGATTAGTAAGGATAACTATTTTATAAAAAAAGACTAGGTTTGGTTTAATTTTTTTTATTTACTGATGTTGTTTTAGACTTATAATTTAATATTCTAATTGGGGTGTCTGAGGTTGCGCTTAATCTGTTACACGTTGTATGTATATAATTAAAAAATATGTAAAATAAATAAATATTAAAATACAATAATATACTATACCATATATACTATAGAGTCTATAGTATAGGTTTGGGTGCATGGCATGTTAATTATTATTGCTTTTCCTGCATGTGCATATTTTTGGGGTGCTGCATCCTGCATTCAGAAGCCTGGATCTTTTTTGCGGAATTATAACTAAATCATCATCATTTCAGCCGAAAGATGTCCGCTGCTGGACCAAAAGGCCTCTCCCAAATATTTTGAATAAAACTTAATGTCATGCATTTCCACAAAATAACGCTCGATTCTATAACCTATCTACTCTAGTGTACATCGCTATTTTTATAAAATTTTCCTGTTTAAAGATAAAGATATGTCGGAACCGATCATTAGTACGGACATAAAATGAATTGGAAAGCGCGCCAGTGTGCAGTGGTGACATCACGCGACTTCTAACCGGTCTATAAACCACACGGTATGCTTCTATAGAGCCCTGATGTCCAGCTCGAGGGAAGATGACATTGAATGTCGGATTGCGGTGGAGTTGAGTCGTCTTGAAACTGTACCCGATTCATTATGCCCCGTGTTGTTGTGTTGAGTTGTAATCTTAAGTAATTTGTTAGTTTTCTAAAAACAGTGTATCGCACCCAGTGTGTTTTCATAGCACGAAACCCATGGTCTGCCCACATGATGCGCGAGCCTAACGGAGTAAATCCTGACATATACGACATCAGAATTGGGATCAAATCGTGCTAATGAAATCATACGCGGGGACAGTGACAATAACAACCAGTGACGGTTACTTTTTGAAATACCGAGTGCAATTAGACAAAAATACTCAAAAGCCAGTGTATGCTAGTATGTGTAGTGTGTGTGTGTGTGTGTGTGTGATCACATGGTCACTTCCCTGCGCGCACGCACCCGTTTATTTTGACATTAAGTAAAGCGTTAAAGGGCTTCGCATCCACATGGCTGTGGCTTATCCAGGTGTGACGTGGGACCGGTTTAGGGAATTGTTCAAGGCCGGATTCGTGTGCGTCGAGACTTCTACGGATACCCTCATTAACCTGAGTGGTGACAGGCCTAAGGCTGTGCACGCTCGCGCCGGGAGCGAGAGGCGTAGGAGGTTTTCATCGCTACCCCCAATCACGTGTCACATGTGCGACGGGACGAGACGCGGCCAAGCGGATTGTCGTACGAGGGGGACTGGCGGCGTCGAGAATCCGTTGCGTGTGCTGGCTGCTGCCGGATTTATTTATTTTGTAAAACATGGGTAGGTATGTATACACTATACAGCTTTTATAAATAAAAGAAAGTACCAAAGTAAATTGTATCATCATTGTTGTTTCAGTGAATAACTCGTTAACTTCCAAATCTGCATTTTATCACTAGTCTTTATTTATGTTATAGCCAGTTTGATGTCTGTCTGTATTGATAGAAAAGTCAACTTTACATCGAATCGATGCTGAAAAATCTCACCAAGTGGATGATGTAATGTTTTTCGCTGTATCTGGTTTATATTTAAGCACTTTATTAAGATGTTGATTACAGCTACTTAAAACGGGCAATTGTTAATAAAGTTCAATAGCTAGCATAGTTACTGAGTTACGAGTTATTAAATTATTGATATATCGAACATTAATATCACAATATTAATACAACGACTACCCATATTTTCATAAACACACTTTAATCAATCAACAACATAACATCCAATAAGTATACATTTCATTAATTAACCATGCTCAATATGTTTCAATTATTAATCAGCTTGGAATATCAAATAACATTCATCAATTACTGAAATACATTTAAAACCTACTCGTAATGGTCGTCCCTAAGATCTTGACACGTTGCAACAGTTTCTTCCTCTTACGGTTTGAAACGCCAGGGTGGCCCGCGAAATTCAAATTCTTTTACGACAAGTCAAAGATCTACAAATGACAGCTGGGACCCAAGGCTTAACACGTTTTCTAAGACAAGGAGGAAATTCGGTACGATAAAAACGTATGTGTGGTCCCATCCATCCATCGACCGACCATGATAAGCGCTGCTTAACCTTTAAGTTCGACCCGTGTGGCTGTTATTACTTAGCCACAAGCTCCTCTAAAAAAGTTCAACTACTGAAATGAATCTCCAACTACCCTCCACACAAAGCTTCCCCATCCTACAGTCTCACCCAAAAGTTGGAATCCCTTGTGAAAACACATCGTGATTGAAACAAAATTTAAATATTCATCGGTACAGACGCGGTTTAATTAAAAGCTTTAATACGTAGGTCGATTCAACGACGGAATAAATTGTTTTCAATACTAAATGAGACTCTGTAATTATAGAACGTTCAAGTGGATACCAAATTGATTTGTGTAATAAGTACCTATATTTACAGTTCAGTTGCCTTAGCACCGAATGTTGAGCACAATAGAATAGTCACTGTTTTTGTGTTTTTATTTACTTAAAAAAAAAGAGGAATCGTTCCTTCTTTTTAACCGACTTCAACAAAAAGAGGAGGTACTCAATTCAGTTGTATATTGTTTATGTTTGTTACCTCATAACTCCGAAATTTATGAACCGATTTGAAAAATTATTTTTTATGATAAAATTATGTCGCCGCAAGAGTGTCTATCTGCTAAGAATATTAATTAAACTAATTAACAACAAACTTATAACGTCTCCTCATCCATCTTAATATTGATCCTGCCATCTGTAGGTTGGCAGTACAATTATTGCAATGATCCGAATCGATTGACAGAAGAGATAAGCGCCATCTATTGGCCTTTGTATGAACTAGTACTGAGATAGTTCGTGATTTAATCTTCTGAAGATTAATGTATTATTACGAAAGTCTTTAGTTACAACTATAGTTAAAATTAAGATAAGAAAATATTTGACAATTGGGATTTTAACAATTGCTCTTTTGACACTAAGATTTGTTTAAGAGACAACATTTCACAATCTTGTGGAAGATGGCGCTGAATACAATTTTAATGATCAATAACTCAATTTATAATTTAAAACTACAAGTAAACCAGTTTCTGTAACTAATTACAAACTAAAAAGTACAGAACCATTTATTACTGGAATACCTGTTTGTATTAAATCCTTTGATCTGCCGGAAATGGTTTCAAGCAAGACATATTACATTGTTGTAAAAAGTAATGAAGCCACTAATTAGTTTTAACTCAATAAATTTCGCCTTTGTGTTTGTGAATATTGTTATTGTTTAATTGTTAAAATAATTAATTGTGAAGTATTCTAGAATTGTTTGTAGTTTTTACCGAAATTACTATGTAATGAATTACTATACTCAATGTGTGATGTTTCCGCCACGCAGAGAACTCGCGTAGGTGCAACGAGAAGTCTTGTTAACTCGCGATTAGCGTTATTTTCGTTATTTTCTCGTGAAGTATTGAGTAATTAAATGTGGTTTTTAAAGTGAACAATACTAAGTTGTGTAAATGAGAACTGTAACACGATTTAAAAGAGTGTGTAAAGAGTTTTTTCGGTCCCGTTCTTCTCCTTATAACCAACCATGTTTGCGAACGGACTTGGCTCTGAAAAGTTTGTGCCTGTAAATGGTTTATTAGAAACTACGAAACCTAACCACTACCTACCCACTACCTACCCACTACCTACCCACTACCCACGGGATCAAAAGTAGCTTATGTGTAAATCCAGAATATAAGCTATCTTGATACCAAATTGCATCCAAATCCGTTAAGCCGTTTGAGCGTGAAGGAGTAACAAACATACTCACATACAAACTTTCGTCTTTATAATATTAGTGTGATAAACGTTTGGAGTTTGAGTCAAGTGTTGTGTGTGATTTCAACTACCTACCTACCTATCTACCAACAATGAAGAATCTTGTCATGTCAAGACAATATGGCGAATGGCGTCGGAATTTGGGGATAGTGATTTCCGATTGGTCCCACAGAAATTTCATCAAAATCGGTTCAGTTGTTTGGTTCTTTTTCTTCTTAGCCTTGACCTTGTGTGATACGGTACAACTAAAAAGGGTAAAATAAAAAACTTTTTGCAAAAAAAAACAGTTCGATTCCGCAAATTGGGATCGCCTCGGAACAAAATATTAAGTGTATGCATATCCCTAACACATCCCGCAATGTGAAATTGATTTGTGGAAGCCGTTCGGAATAAAGCTTTGGATACGTCTCAAGATATAAATGCTCAGGTAAGGAACTACTGAATCCGTGATTCATGTGCGTATTTTATAATATAATTATTGTATAATTATAGGAAACCAGCATGCTTGAGAGATATTTCTTGACGGCATCTACATCTTGGTATAAGAGTAGAGGAAGACCAAAGAAACGATGGATGGACTGTGTGAAGAATGAAATGGCACGAAAAGAGGTGTCTTATGAGATGACTAGTAATAGAGAAGTATGGAAGAAGACAAGCTGCGCCGACCCTAAATGAGTTAGGACAAGAGAATGATGAATGATGATGATCTACAGCCCAATCAAAGGCCCATGGGCGGCAAAAACCTCCGAGACCAGGTTAGGCACAAACCACACGATAAGAAGAATAGGAACTTCCAGTAATTTAAAAGGTCACCGCCAAGCCGCGGGCTGGTGTTAAGGGAATCATTTTCTTTAGAAAATCAGGTGTCCTAATAATGTTCTCTTCACAAAACAAGACAAGATGGGATAGAAATGTTAAAATCAGAAACAGCCAAAGTTTACCAGAAACTTCACTTTAAATCGCAACCTCGCAAGGTAAACGCAAGGCAAATACACGTACCTCCCTACTTATCTGACTTACAAGTCAAAGTTTCTCAAGTAATAACATGTGAAACATGTCTTACAAACAAGTTGCTCTCTGATTCGGAATGTTCTCACTGGCAAACTTTGAGGAAGACTGGCCAAGATAATGGCTTGAAGTCCGACAATTCATTTTGGGAGATAAGCTGAAGAAGCCAGTGGTTTGGAAGGTAATTTATGATTGTGTGTATTTAGTTGTGAGGAATTTACACGATTTAGTCGAGTCTACAGCTCAATAATTTAATAATAACAGAGAAGACAAATACATTCACCGAGAAAAAAGAAAAGTATGCGCTTCGGCCATCATCGTCTATCGTCGAAATCCTCGTAAATACCAAAATGAATTGAAATGTTTTATTTGAAACAATTGTACTACATTACAGACGCAAGCATCAATCAAAGAAGCAACCCAAGCACCAAACCAATGTCCCCATTGGTTTGGTGCTTGGATTACTTCTTCTTCTTCTTCTTCGGAAGGCAACGTACAAAAACTGCTTACTGTCTGGTGATCTCTCAGCAGACAGTAAGCAGTTTTTGTACATTGCTTTCTTCTTATCTAAAATTTTCTATGACGATTAAACATCAGCAGACAGTGTGCAAAGATTGTTGACTCCATTGGCTCTTGTGATACAGGCAATCCTAGTATAAGAGCCAGGGCTACACTGCTGTTTGAACAACCGCCTGTTAATAAAGGTTTTTATTTATTTATTTGTTTTAAACTAAAGGCATGTAATTAGAAGGGATGAACAATAAGAGTCATCAGCTGCCTAGCCTTTTCCCAACGATGCAGCTGAATACCAGTATTTTACATGGAGCGACTGCCTATCTGTACTTTAGCCAGTTAGTACTGGGTTATAGATACCCTTTGGTAAGACTGGTTGCCAGACTTTCGGGCCACTGACTACCTGTAACGACTGTCAAACAAATAGGTTTTTATGAGATTTTAATGATTTAAAAATAAAAATATTATTCAGTATTATGACGCATGACGTTGTTAAAACACCCTGTTGCGAGCGATGATCTAGAGGACTCGAGTACTGGGTAGGTCGGGTACATTGAGTGGACGACCTTTGTAAGACTACTAAAAAGTCACGGTGTATATATATATATGGGGTTTCCAACGTTCAGAGAAATAAAGACATGAGATGAATATTAATACTAAGTTGATACCGTGTTTCAGTAATTCGGTGATTAGTGATTAATAAATATTCTTGCAAAAATACCGCTTCCGAAATTGTTACCTTGGGTATGATGTCAAGTGATTATAAAAATTCCTTCAAAATAATGTTCTATCTTCCGTAATGTTGCTGTTATGAAAATAACGTTAAAAGGTTTCGTTCATTATATGAACATTTTATAAAGCTTTTGCGGATTCTTGAATACATTATTGTAGGCCCTTTTGATGAAATTAATAACCGGTAAGAGAACTTTAAAAACACATTGTTTTGACAATATAAAAAACAAATATTCACGGAACATAATGATGGAAACTGAAAAGTGGGACTTCACTAGCAAATTTAATCAAAATTCCTCACAGATAAACTCCAATTTAAAAAAAAAAACAAGCCATTGCTACCAAAAACACCGCTTCCACTCGAATTTACGTAAAAAACATAAACTCTTTACAAAAACAGAGCTAGTAAAAATAAAACTTTTATTCATTGATGACAACGAATATCAAGCAAAACTCGAAATGTTTCGACCTCGACATAAATGGCGTATATTGGCCCCGTAGCATGACCACCGTAGACAAGGATTTCTTTGACGGAAGAATCGACAAAATGACAGATTGTGTCGACACAATGACATATTTCTTTGCAATAAATTTGCAATTAATATTTTTCTTTTTTGATATGTATTCTGATTGTGTTTTAATTGTATTTTTGTTAGCTTATGTAAGTTATTGTATCTTGGTGGTGGTAACATCGCATTGGCGTTATAGCTGTAAAGGTGTTATTTCATAATTTTAAATAAATAAATAAAAATAAATAAAATATTGAAGTTTTGTGAGTAGGTACAAAAAGCAGTAACTTTACAAATCCAAGTTTCGAGAAAACTGTGAAATATGTGAAAAAGTAAGCACACTAAAATGGCAGGGCACTAATTAACAAGACGTTATGGTGGCAAGTGGAGTAGAGCCCTCATCAAATGGTTACCGAAAAACGGCAGAAGAAGTCTTAGCACCCCAACAGCCAGATAGGTGGGTAGATGGCATTCAGAAGACCGTGGGTAAGACCTGGTTGAGACTCGCACAGACCAGTGAAGCAAGGGGCCAGAAGAGTGATGATGATGATATGAAAATGTATTATTTATCTTATTTAATACATTTACGAGGAAAGCTTTTCATGCTGTTTTTTTTTTAATTTGTCAACAAAGAGTATTTTGATTAGTCCATCTGATGTGCGATATCTCAAGCTGACAAAAGCAGTCAAGCAGAATTTTAGATTTTTTGAGATATTTACTTCCTTTTGGCATAGGCGCGGGCAGTATTGATCGATAGAAACTAATATCTAGAAAGCGACTAGTCATAAGGTTATAAAGGGTGTAAATAGACCCTTAACATAAATGAAAGGCAATGGTTCTCCCCGTCACTGCGATATTTTTTTTGTTCTAGACCATACCTGGGAACCTTCTAGTTACGGAGATATTGGGGGTCAAAGTTCCAACTTTTTTACATTTTTTTTTTTTTAATTTATGTTTTTAATGTAATATTTCTACTTTACACACCTCCACGACCCTCGTACTATTCAATCCATTCATCAGTACAATGCTATGAGGGCTTTCCATCGAGTCCTACCGTAAAACATGATTTTTCACCCAAAAAAAATCGATTCCCAGCAATATTTTTTGAGTAAAGTTACTTAGTTAGATGTACAGAATGCTTGGTTGACGGATATGTGAAAGGTCTGTTTACACCCGGTATTAAGACTAAGCTAGCTGCTACAGAACTGAGGAAATTTGGGAATCGGACACCATGACTGTGTCAAATATTCTAAAACTGATTAAATGTATTCTTATTTTTATAGCAAAGCAAAATTAAATTGCGATCTTGAGCTTTAGAAAAAAAACTGACTAAGATTTAAAACAAAACTTAAGACACTTGTTTACTTGTTTTTTTTTTTCTGGAAACATTTCAATTACTGTTTAAACTCGCTTTAACTAAATACATACTTGTACAGGGTGTAACAGAAAGGGTATAGTCATATGAAAGGATATGCTGCAGACCATCAAACTGAACAACTTCCTCTATGGGTCCAATATCGTAAATGAGAAAAAAATTATCAGCTGAATACCAGTATTTTACATGGAGCGACTACCTGACCTCCACAACCCAGTTAGTACTGGGTAATACTATACCCCTTGGTAAGACTGGTTGTCAGACTTTTTGGGCTACTGACTGCCTAACGACTGTTAAAGATCTACAAATGACAGCCGGGACCAACGGCTTAACGTGCTTTTCGAGGCACGGAGGAAATTTGGTATGTAATGGGCGATCACCCATCCACAGACCAACCTAGGCAAGCACGGCTTAACCTAAAGATCGACCCGAGCGGCTGTTATTATTTAGCCACGAGCTCCTCCAACATCGACCATATATACAGGGTGTAAACACCCTTCACGAAGCCGTCAACCAAGCATTATGTACATCAAACTAAGTAACTTTACGCAAAAATTATTGCTGGGAAACGACTTTCTTTTTTGGAGTGAATAATCACGTTTTACGGTAGGACTCGATGGAACGCACTCAAAGCATTGTGCTGATGGATGGATTGAATAGTACGGTAGTAGGTGTTTAAAGTAAAAATCTTATATTAAAAACATGTATTAAAAAAAAAGTTGAAACTTTGACCCCCAATATCTCCATTACTAAAAGGTTCCCAGGTATGGTTTAGAACAAAACAATGGTCGCAAAGACGGGGAGAACAAGTGTCTTTCGTCTTCGTTAAGGGTCTATTTACACCAAACAAATGACCTCCACACGGGCCAAACCGCGGGCTTTTGCCTAGTTTAAGCATAAACTAATCTCAACATTAGTTTATTCTATAAAGTGGAAACCCGAAACTTATAAACACTACCCACTTACCCGGTCTCGGGCATCGTCGGACTCATTAAGGAGGCAACGTGTCGGCTTACACAATATACTACCTACCAAGTAGTTCCTATAAAAATAGAAGTAGTAAATCTTGTTCCCACAACCATACGAGAATGTAAGTCATTTTTAGACTTTTTTCAAATAACCGTGTAACTTTACTTCACATACCATGTTTTTAATTTAAAAAAATTAAAAGTTGAACACCGATATAATTTAAGTACCTATCGCAATAATTTAGGTACCTACTACCAAATTATTATTATCTATGAGCTCAAGACGACGCTGGAGGCGCGTGCTGCGTGGTGACCACGTTTTTGTGCGGACAACTAGGCTATCAGAACAAGCTTATAACTTTGTAATTTTTCATGAAACAGTTTTGAAATTTTGTACATAGATTCTTTACACAAAAATGCTAGAAACGTGTTACTGGTTTCGCGTATACTAAAACTAATGTTGTATATACACACAATAATTAAATAACCGTGTATTTACTTGACTTCACATTCCATGTTTTTCGCTTATTACTTTAAAACAGCGCAATTATCGGCTCACCGGGCCGAAATTATCCGATGCATCGGGCGAACAAAATTAAATGATTCGTTTAAAATTAAATTGTTTATCCGTTGATGAAATATTTGGTCGGGTAGTCGAGTTTCAATATTTCGTACCATGGTTATTAAAATGTTTTGAGGGGTTCGTGGCTAAATAATAATAGCGACATAGGTTGATCTTCAAGGTTAAGCCGCACTTTCCTAGGTTGGTCCGTGGATGGATGACCGCCAATTACATAACCAAAACTTTATCCGAGTTTCCTCCGTGCCTCGGAAAGCACTTTAAGCCGTTGGTCCAGGCTGTCATTTGTAGATCTTTAACAGTCGTTACAGGTAGTCAGTGGCCCAAAAGTCTGACAACCAGTCTTACCAAGGGGTATAGTATTACCCAGTACTAACTGGGTTGTGGAGGTCAGGTAGTCGCTCCATGTAAAATACTGGTATTCAGCTGATAATTTTTTTCTCATTTACGATATTGGACCCATAGAGGAAGTTGTTGCATTCAGCCGCATCCGGTTAAACTGGAAGCCGACCCCAACATAGTTGGGAAAAATGCTAGGCAGATGATGTAAAAGATCAGGTACGTAATGAGTTCATTTATGTAAATGTAATTAGGACGTTTGTATAAGAAGGGTCTAAGTATCGATGACAGTTTTCAAAGTTAGAAAGACAGAAAATAAACCTTTTTTTCTTTATTTTCAAAGTCGACTAAACAATGGATCCACCCTTAAATCTGACATATGATTACTTACAACTTCAACTTTACCCATATCATAACATCTATTTAACTCAATATTAGTAATAGCATATTCTACTTTATTCAATATCATCATGCCATACTGATTTTGTAAATAAACACCAACATTCTTATTGCCTATAGCAAACAAAGAAAATAAAGGCATCTCTTGATAATTCACATCATAATTTTTAACACCATATTCCCAAGTCAGCTGCTGAATAGACGAACCAGCATAAACATACTTCATAACACGACCCGGCTGACTCATTATACTACGAACGGGTGGACCAGCATAAACTAAACTACGTCGAACTCGACGTGGGCGCCTCGTCTTCCGACGACATGTAAACACTTTCTTGCGACCACGGCGGCGAACTTTTTTCAACTTTCGTTACAAACGTCCGTATCGCCTCCCAGTACGGTTCCAAGCCACTAACAAACAATAAACGATTCTTTAAAGCATCATCCATACCTTCATCCAATTCATTAGAAACAAAAATAATAGGGCCAAGAAAGGTAATAATCTTGTCACTCTCACATTTAACAGGATAAGCATACTTACGACCTTCCAAAAGTCTCTTTAACATACTCGGAACACAAAATTTATAAGAAAACTCTTCAAATAAAACAACCTTCCCGATACCCTTGCATAAAAAATTTACCCACCCCAGGATAAAATATATATTTCATATTTGTACGACCGATTACAGATTCAATATAAGTAGATTTACCAACATTTGAAGGACCATACAAATACAACTGTTTACGTTTAAAACCAACAGTTCTTAAATAATCGTTCCACCACATACACACCTCCATAGTCCAATTACCATAACACTCATACATAGGTCGCAAGCGAACATCCACAACCGGTTCTTTAACATCCGCAAACACCTTTTGCAAAAAACGATAGCAAAAACGATGCTCAATAACAAAAGGATCATCACAGCGGAATCTAGGAAGAAGACAAAATAATAAACATGTGGGCGGGGCACATTGCTCGCAGAACGGATGGCCGATAGGGCCGGAAAGTTCTGGAGTGGCGACCGCGAACTGGAAGTCGTAACGTTGGAAGGCCTCCCACTAGGTGGACCGATGACCTGGTAAAGGTTGCAGGGATCCGCTGGATGCGAGACGCACGGGACCGGTCAATGTGGCGACACTTGGGGGAGGCCTATGTCCAGCAGTGGACGTCTTTCGGCTGAAATGATGATGATGAAAATAATAAAATGTGTACAGGTGGCCTACCATGGCGTCTTAAAGCAGGAGTAATTCCAGTGTGGGAAAGAGATGGCGCTAGACGACTTGTATAGCTCTGTCTCTTTCCGTCATAGTAACCCCCTGTACTCCGTAGCAGGTTGTGTAGCGGTTATCGTAGCAATATCATCTCGACGTCCGCTACACTGTAGCGAAAACTTTCCGTCGTAGCACGACTATTAATTTGTAATATTTTCTAAAGTAGTGGTTTAAACCGCCACGCTGGTCAGACGATGGACATTTTTAGGGTTCCGTAGCCGAATGGCAAAAAACGGAACCCTTATAGATTCGTCATGTCTGTCTGTCTGTCTGTTCGTCCGTATGTCACAGCAACTTTATTCCGAAAATATTAGGACTACACAGTTGAAACTTGGTAGGTAGATGTGTTCTGTGAACCGCTTTACGACAATTTATAAAAAAAAAAAACATTTACACAATATGGAAAAAAAAAGAAATTTAGGATTGTGGAACATAAAAAAATAACTTTCAACGAAAATTGATTTGAATAAGATTTGAAGTTTGGTTTTTGAAATATGGGACTTTTATCAAACTGCAGCAATAACCTTGTTTTTCATTAACATACTATGAAAAACAAATTTAGTTTTGCTGTTGAATGTAATATAACATATGAATGAGCCTTCAAAATATTTGTATTATATTGTTTGGTGGTACGGAACCCTGTCTGCGTGTGAGTACGACTTCGCATTTTTTTTTCAAGAACAATTTGCTACTCCTAGTATCAGTAAAAAGAACACGGTATCCGAAGGACAGGGGCAGAACAAGAGCTTCTTGATTTGTCCGCAGCGGACAAAATATAGTCAATCGTATAGATATGTATCTTTGTACCTTTGTCGCACTCTAGAGACCAAACGCGTGGGCCGATTAAGATGGTTCTCACGACAATCGATTTGTCTTAATGTTGCGAGTGTCATTACAGACAAGACAGTTATCAAAATTCGATATGGCAACAACCAGACGCCAATAAAGATGGTTATTCGAAAAATCTAGAAGTTAATTCGTCTGTGAAATCTTTTGGCAGGACCCATTTAAATATAAAATTATTAAAATATGGCATGGAATGGTGGTGGTGTTTTTACTTTTCAGTCGGGATTTTTAGTTTTTATTACTACTTTTTTTTGAGATTTTGTTTATCACACTCTAAACAGTATTATAGTGCCTCAAGTGCGACGATCTATAGGTAATTAATCGCCCCAGCGACAAACGCCGAACACGGAGAAGCAATTAGCTGAGCAATCTAGAGCAATATCTGTCAGTATCAGATACTGGGGCGGCACAAACGCCTTTTGATCCCACGGTCCATCAATTCTAATCGCCCGTGATACGGTTTCGTAGATCGATTTATTTGGTACAACAGCCATTTAAGTACTAAACTAGTTTTCTTCTATATAACACTAAATCACGCCTGTATTATGTCTGCTTACCCCAGTAGGCAGAGGTAGAACTAATGTTTCCCGATCGATAACGATTTTTTTAGGTGAAAAATCACGTTTTACAGAAAGACTTAATGTAATGCACTCAAAACATTGTGCTGATGGATACATTGAATAGTACGGGCAAGGAGGTTTTTAAAGTAAAGTTATAACATTAAAAACATGAAAAAATAAATAGTTTTTTTTTTATTTCAACAAGTCTTTTTTTAATCCAATATCTCCATAACTAGAAGGGTCCCAGTCAAAGACAAATTTCCCGACCAGTCCGTTCTAGACGTAAATACGTCGATTTTTTAATCTAAAATACAAATAGATAATAATAAAAAATAGAAAATAGACAAGAATAAATTCTTAAATTATTATTCAATTAAATTTATTTAACTCAGGCAAAGTTGTATATAGTGTAATTATGAAAGCATAAAATGCGAAACGCGTGTTTTTAATTTTAAAATCGACGTACGTTTAAATCGCGCGCTCGTGTTGGGGCCTCTGGGACCCAACTATAATGGTGTAGTGGCCTCTTGATTGTGTGTTTCTGACAGATTTACTGTACGAAACAAATCAAAAATAGACAATCGACAGGCCACTGAACCGTTTATAACCACAGTTTTTCTTCTACATGTTTAAAAATAAATTCAAGTACCACAAAAACTAAACATGTTTTAACATAAATGAAATTATATGGTGTCCTCCATGACGCTTCGCCTCAGGCTCTCTATGAAATATTTAATTACGCCTGGAATAATAATTAAATTTGACCCTTTGTAATGAGTCACGTACATGTTTTCTATGGCTTTCAGACGAATATTCATGTTACAGTACCTTTATGTGAGTACAATTAACAAAAAATCACAGCTAGAATCAATTCTATTTCCTTATTTTTACCATTCAAAAGTCCTTTTCAATGGTCTGATTTAAAAGAACGGTTTATTTAAAAAGAACGGTAATTTCCAGTGTAACTATACTTTTAAAATTAAAAACCTTTCAGACTTACTATGTCAACTACATGAACATTCAACAAATAATATGTTCGAAACAAAATAAAAAAAATCAAAGTTAGCTGCCTGTGTCAGCTTATTTTTTGTTGAATGTAATCAAAACATGTAAACGAACATGTTAGAACATTGTTTCTGTGAATGTTTTTTTGTTACAATTTCGTTATGTGGTAACTGGTAATGAAATTGAATGTTAAAAGCTTTTGCTATCAATGAATGTAAAACGGACATCGATGATATAAAGGTGGTAAACAGACCCTTAACATAAACGAAAGGTACTTGTTCTCCCCGTCACTGCGATATTTTTTTTGTTCTAGACCATACCTGGGAACCTTCTAGTTACGGAGATATTGGGGGTCAAAGTTCCAACTTTTTCGCAAGTTTTTTTTTGAATACATGTTTTTAATGTAAGATTTTTACTTTACACACCTCCACGACCCTCGTACTATTTAATCCATTCATCAGCACAATGCTATGAGTGCTTTCCATCAAGTCCTACCGTAAAACGTGATTTTTCACCCCAAAAAAAAAAGTCTATTCCCAGGAATAATTTTTGCGTAAAGTTACTTAGTTTGATGTACAGAATGCTTGGTTGACGGATATGTGAAGGGTCTGTTTACACCCGGTATGACAGTTACATAGGTTGGGTTGGTTGATAACATTATATGTCTGTAGCTAGAATGTTGCAGGGACGCAATTTGCCATGAGAATGGTACACCACAAATATCTCAAACAGATCAATTTCGAAATATCTTTCTCCGAATTTCAGTGCCAGGAAACATGGCTATTCCAGCTATTTTCACTGTAGTAGTTCTATTATTATAAATTGTTGGGTTGACCAAGGTTACGCGTGGTTTAGACAAAGATAAGACTACTCGTGCGGGTTATTTTCCATATTCGGGCAGACATTCGGGTTTCATAATACAAAACTGTAATTGGAAACAGACGATAGTGCAGCAATCAATGCACATTTTTTTTTTAAACTGTAGCGTAACCAATTGGAAAGTTTAAAATTGGCTTTCATTGTGTAGGTATGGCCTACGGCCACGTTCGTTGTGATCAAAAAAGTTCTTACTGTACACTGCACAGCGTCGTTTATTGAATACTCCGTGTCAATTAAACGGTATCGGGTTGTAAACAAATTGAAAACTGAAGGCCAATTATTTGAATTTAGAAATGTTCAAAATCAAAATTCAATTCCTTCTAATTTAATTTTCTTTTTTTTATTTATTCTTTCATTTTTTTATGGCCTACAGGTAGTAGTTCCGGGTCTGGCTGTTTGTGTATGTGAATTTAAATATTTGGAAACTCACCCACAATACAGGAGAAATTCCTAGTATGGGGCAACGTTTTCTTTTTTAAAAAAAAGAAAACAAAAATCGTGAGATTTTGAAAGTAGAATTCTAATTCTTATGGGTATTACGCCTTTCTTTCGAACAAGCATAGCATGACGTCCCGATGGAAAATATTTTTTGTCGTCACTTACAACACCCCGGGCTTTGATTATACGTTACCCACTTTAATTACAATTCAACATTCTCAATAATAACGTGTGCTCGTGAATTATGGAGCACGTTACACAATGCTGCTTTGTGGCAAATACAGATATGTTGGACCTAAATGGCAAAAACGTTGGCGAAAATCTAACAAACATTTCACAAACTTATTCTATTCTTCTGCGTTCCAATACTTTTCATTATTTAACTTATGATGATTCGCAAATATCTAAGCGACTTCATCATCATCTGCCTAGCCTTTTCCCAACTATGTTGGGGTCGGCTTCCAGTCTAACCGGATGCAGCGACTTATTATACATAATAATATCCTTTTTTCACACTACAAACACTTGTAACAAGACAATTTAATATCTGCAAATACCAGTCACACACTCGGTATATCGGCTTCCCAGCCAACTAACTGTGTTGCAATATCCACATGGTCGCATCACAACTGGCGCGTCACATCCGGTGAGAGACAACATGGCCGCTATCTGGTTTCCGGTTGCGCTGCAACGCTACTCTTTGACGGATTTCTACGACTGATCGACGGCGACGTGTGGAATTTGTTTTTTAATCTGTTACTGGCTGGTTTGGTAAAAGGAATTAAAAAGGTTTGTGTAGGTCTAAAATCCTTTATTTTTTCCTTTGTTATTGCACCTGAGGCTAAAGCACGCCCTAGCCGCAGGCGAGGGGGTTACGGAGCCCAGAACTGCAGTAACAAATACCCACTTGTATTAAACGACGGTTTTCAACACACATTCGAAGAAATAAAATAATGGAACTAAAAGTATTTTTGTTATTAATCTAACTATGTTTTATTTTTTTTTCCCCGCGCTTTGCCTTCGCAGGTTGAAACGCAAAAGTATGAAGCCGCAAAACAGACTAATATTAAAAAAATAAATTTCATATATTTTTGAATTTAGAACACATATATAATGTTAATTTGTTGATAAAAGCAAATCATTATATTAAAACAATGATTATGTATGATATTCTACTTATATATAAACACAATTTAAATAGGTATTCACAAAATATTTAGGCCGTAAAGGCATATGCGCCTCTTTGCTGAGATTAAAAAAAAACTATAACCACCGACTATAGGAATTGAACCACATTTGATATCTGTGAAATTCATATAGTTACCTGTGGAAATAAATGAAAAAAAAAATAAGTGTGAAATACGCTGCATTCTGGAACTAATAGTAGCGCGATAAGAGTCAGTTTTCAAGGAAGTGTATTATATATGTCGGAACCGGTCATTAGTACGGACATAAAATGAATCGCAAGTCCGCTGGTGGTGACATCACGCGACAAGTCTACCCCCACCACAGCGTGGCTTCTACAGAGCCCTTTTTTTTTTTTTTTTTTTTTGGATGGGAATTCATCAAATGACCCCCCCCACTCTGGGCGGAGCGGAAGGGAGTGTCAGACTTGTACTGACTAAAACCCATCCATGTTCCTTCTTTGCCCTTTGTGTTCCAGGGCCACGGTGTCTCTTTCGAACAACCCCGCAGCTCTGGCAGGCATCGGCCCATGCGGACCCCTACTCGTTGCTGACATCTCTTTGAGGCGCGCGTGGAACACGAACGCGCCGTCGACACGGCCTGTCGTCATAAGACGGCCGGACGGCGAGCTAGCCCATAACTCGCCGTCCACAGGCCCGCGCCTACGGTGGCCGGGAGCCACCACGTGACCCCCGACGCCCAGGGCGTCTCCCGCGGCGGCTGGGACGTGAGGTTCTTTCCCTCTCACGTCCCGCCACCTCCTTCACTAGCATGACTGCTTCACAGAAGGAGGTGACGGCTTCCCATTCCCTCTCGCTCCGGACCATGGCTTGAACCAGGGCCGGACGCGAGAGATCGCCGCCGCCAATCGCCGCTACAAGGACACGGCGGTGCTCCGCCCAAGCGGGGCAGACCTCTACGGTGTGCTCCACCGTGTCCTCCGGGCGATCCTCGCAGTGGAAACACCCGGGCGTTTCCTCCCGCCCGATTCGGTGCAAGAACCTCCCGAAACAACCGTGTCCGGTGAGGATCTGCGTCAGGCGGTAGGTGAGGGCGCCGTGGCGCCTCTCTAGCCACTCCTCAAAGAGGGGACTTATCGCCACTATGGTAGCGTGCCCTGCACGGGGTTGCAACAGTCGCTCTCTCCATGTCGCCATGATATCACGCCGGAGGTCTGTCCGCTGAGCGGCAATTTGCCGCGGCAGCGGAGTTTCCCCCCGACGTAGTGCCTCCGCGCGCCATTCATGCAGGCGCGCGAGGACTATCGCCTCCAGATCCCATGGCGGCAATCCGGCAAGGAGGCTAGCCGCCTCGCCGGAGATCGTGCGGTACCCCCGGATTAGCCTTATGGCTATCACCTTTTGGGGCGCGTTCAGGTAGTGGGCGGCTTGCCGCCTTAAAGAACGCGCCCACACCGGGGCCCCGTAAAGAGCCATGGACCGCACGACCCCCGCGTATAGCCTCCGGCAGGAGGCGTTTGGACCCCTCAGGTTGGGCAAGAGCCGCTTGAAGGCAGCCCCTGTCCGTTCCAGTTTGGGAGCCAAACGTCGGAAGTGCTCCACGAAGTTCCACCGGCTGTCGAGGACGAGTCCTAGGTACTTCAACGTCGACCCGACGCCGATGGAAACCCCTCCCGCCGTCAGTAGGGATCCCGACGGTGGCGCATTCCGAGGCCCATGAAAACACATGGCCTCGGACTTGTGCAATGCCACCTCGAGACCCAATTGCCGGATCCTATCCACGACTATCGCAACCCCGCGTGTCATGTTTTCGGCCGCCGCCTCGTGCGACCTCCCTTGTGCCAGTACCAGCGTGTCGTCAGCGTAGCAAACTACGCTGACGCCGGTAGGGAGGTCGGCGCGCAGCACCCAGTCGTAACCGATGTTCCACAGGGCCGGTCCTAGAACCGATCCCTGTGGAACACCGCACGACATCTCTCGCCGGTTCCATTCTCCGCTCTGACCAGGGTAGATCACGGCCCTATCCGTCAAGTAGTCCCCGACCACACGACGAAGGTAGGTTGGCACCCGGTGATACCGGAGTGCCTCCCCAATGCAGCTCCAGGGCATGGAGTTGAAGGCGTTGGCGATGTCAAGAGACACCGCCAAGACGACCCCGCCCCGGGACACCGCGTCCCCCGTCGTGAGGGCTCTCACGCGCATGATGGCGTCCACCGTGGAGCGCCCCTTGCGGAAACCAAACTGGTGTTCCGCAAGATCCGGCCCCATCCCCGCAAGGTGCCCGGCGAGGCGGTTGGCAATGACTCTTTCGAAGAGCTTGCCCACCTCGTCGAGCAACACGATGGGCCGGTATGCGGACGGAGAGTCCGCAGGGCGCCCTGGTTTCCGGATGAGGACCAGCTTCCCCGTCTTCCAACGAAGCGGAAACTGGCCTCTCTCCAAGCATGCGCTTAGGAGCCCTTCCAGTCGGGGCCCGAGAGCCTCAGAGGCCAGGACCCAGGCTTTGCCAGGCAAGCCATCGGGTCCCGGGGCGGTGTTTCTGGCTTTCAGCCTGCGTACCGCCACTCTCAGGTCTACCCCAGTCACCTCCGGAACGTCGTCATCGTCATCGGTGTGGTCCGCTTCCGGCACCGCACGCGGCGGCGGAGCCATAGGCGGGGGAGGATGCTCCCCTCGCGAAGGGAACAGAGCGCTCACCACGTCCTCCACGAGCTCAGGCCGGAGACTCTGCGTTAGCGGGGGGGCCCGGGTGCGGAGTTTGTCCCGCACCATCTTGTAAGGGCGCCCCCACGGATCTCCGTTCAGAGACTCCAGCATCTCCTCGCGGGCCAAATTCTTGGCCCGCCGGACAGCCTCTTGGAGGGCGGTCTTCGCCGCTCTGTACCCCTCGTACAGCTCCGCCTCAATGGCTGCCGCATCCGGAGGGCGGATGCGGAGCCTGCGATGCCTGGCGTACAGGCGCCGCGCGGCAACGCACGCCTTGCGCAGAGACGTCAGCTCTCGCGACCACCAGTACACCTGACGCCGGGCGCTTCCTGGCCGAACTCGGGGCATTGCCACGTCGCAAATCTCGGACATGGCCTCCTGGAACCAACCCGCCTCGTTGTTGATGTCAGCAGGCCTGACTGGTGATGACACCCAGGCCTGCACGATCGAGGCTTCCAGGAGGAGCTCCCGGTCCAGCTGCTTCAGCGCCCATCGCGGACCACTCGGGGCCTGTAGGACCGGCACGCTTGAGGACTGGGTGGAGACGTCGAACCGGATATACCGGTGGTCGGAATAGGTCTCCACCCCCTCCATGACGCGCCTGTCAACGACACGCGGCGACAGAGTGGGGCTGGCGAACGAGATGTCCACCACCGACTCGCCCCGCATCCGCACGCACGTGGGGACAGAACCCCGATTTAGGACGACCAGGCCTGTCTCCAGAGCCCAGTCCTCCACCATCCTACCCCGCACGTCCGTGTAACGAGAACCCCAAGCCAAGTTCTTGGCATTGAAGTCCCCGAGCACAAGCACGGGGAGGGAATGACTTCCGATGACGACACTCAACTCCGTGAGGGAGTTGTGGAACTCGGCGAGAGTTCGGCTCGGGGAGAAGTAGACTCCCACTACAACGATCTCCCCGAACCGTGCTGCTACGCACCCCTGACCCTTCCTGACACTCTCAAGGGTCGGGGTACCGGCGGCGACCGACGCAATTAAGGTCACTGAGCCGCTAAGGTCCTCCACCCAGTCATCCCTGGGCGGGACAAAGTACGGCTCAGCGACCACGGCGATGTTAATCGACCGCTGCGCCATGCTCTGGAGCAACAGATCCTGAGCGCAGGCGCAGTGGTTGATGTTCGCTTGGAGAAGGCGTAATGAGGCCGTTACTGTCACTCCATTTCAGCCCCCTCCCGGGCCCCCTGCGAGGGCTCCGCTGCGGAAGTTGCAGCAGTAGCGGCAGCGGCGGCGACAGTGGCGGCGGCTGCGGTGGTGGCGACGGTGGGGGTTTTGGCGGTGGTGGCGGAGGGCCTTCCCTTGCCCCTGGCCTTGGCGGGAGTACCGCAGGACTTGCTCCCTGCCCGGTGATCAGCCGGCTTGCCAGCTGCCGCACATGCGGCGCAACGCGGCGCGGCGGAGCAAGCCGCGGCCATGTGACCAGGCTGGCCGCAGCGGAAGCACAGGCCGCTGCGGTCCACCTCCGAGGTGCACCGGACCGACACGTGGTGCCCCACATGGCAGCGGAAGCACCTCAGAGGTCTGGGTTCCAGCAGCTTTACCTGCGCCGAAACCCAGCCCACCAAGAGCCTTCGGCCCTCCACAATGACTTTCGCCGCCGTCACAGGGCAGCTTACCGTTACGGTTCGCATGCCCGACAGGTCCGGACGTAAGGTGCCTGCCTTGACCTGCTCGGCAGGGCACCCACCGGTCCTGGTGACGGCGGCCACCACCTCCTCCTCGGTCACCGAGTCGTCCAGACCCAGGATGCGCAGGTCTGCGCATTTGACGGGCCTGGACACTCGGGCCTCGTCCGCATTTAGGGACGCTCTAAGCTTTTCAGCCAGAGCGTCAGCGGACGAGCCACGGGTTTCGCCGGGGATTTCCAGCACTCGAGCCCCTGTTGCGGTGACTCTAAGCCGGAGGCCCCCGGCGATCCCGAGCTCCCCGAGATCCACCATCGTCTTCGCCTTAGCGAGCACGTCGCGATAGGTCACGCCCCTCTTTTCCGCCTCCGGCTGTAGTGTTATCACTACAGCTGCGGTCTTCGGGGCGCTGAGCCTAGCAGCGCCATTCCGCTTCTTTTCTTGGCGCTTCCGCTCCCGCTTCCTGGCCTTTTTGGCCGCCCTTCGCTCCCTCGCTCTCTCTCCGGCCACCTGCCACCCGGTCTCGGCCACGGATGGCTTAGAGGGCGGGGGGGGCGGCAGTGGCGGCTGTCTCGCGGCTAGCGCTGGCACATTCGCCGCCTTGCCCTTCTTGTGGGCCGCCGCCTTGCCCTGCCTCAAGGCCGCCGCCCCCCCAACCGGGGCCGATTTAGCCGGAGCCAGCTTTCCAGGAGCCGACGTAACCCTGCCGGAGGGCTGGCTGGACGGCCCCGGTGCGGAAGCTGCAGCAGCCGCATATGTGGCCGCCCTCGGGCCCGACTGCGCCTTGTTTGCCGCCAAGGGGGGGCGCAGAACAATGCCCTCCAGGACGGAGAACCGAGCCTGAAAGGCAGCCAGCTCCTGCCGAACCAGGTTCAGGACCTGGTTCTCCACCGGCACGGCCTGGCGTGGTCGCTGCTGGCCATTTTGGGGCGCCTCGCGAGAGCCGGACTCACGCAGACTGGCCAAGTCTGCTCGGAGCCTCCTGTTCTCCTCTTGGAGAAGCTCCGTGGCGGCCGTCAGTCGAGCGACCTCCGCCCGCAGTTTGACCATGCCTTCTGGCGGGGGCGCCGCATATCTGGCTTCCGCTGCCGCCATGATAGAGGCGACCGCTGAGGGTATAGCCCTTTGCCTGGTGGAGGGCTTTTGCTTGTAGGAGACAGCCCTCAGCGCCGCCTCCACCTCCTTCGCAAGCCCGGCCTTACGCTCCGCTTCGGAGCCGCCGTCTGCACCCGCCTCGTTACCAGAAGAGCCCGAACGGGCCACTCCGTGACCAGCAGCCACCCCCGGGTGGCGCGCCTCCGCGGCAAGCCGTGCCGACCTCTCGGTGGCAGAGAGGCCTCTCCCCTTGCCGCGGATCCCGCCACGCTTGCTGGTGGGGATCTTGCGAGCCGAAGCCAGCTCCCCCTCTGACGACGACTCTCGGTCGCCTACCGGCCTGGACCGCTTGCGAAGGAACTCCCTGTTCCCCGCAGCTGCCCCGGGCCTTCCGCGCCGGGAGCTCTCTGAGCCTCCCGCGCTCACATCGTTGGATGCGGCGCCGGACTCCGACCCCGCATCCCTCTCCTCCCTTCCTTCGCCGTTATCGGCCGTTTTCTGGGTTAAAATATGTTCCATTTTGTTCCCACGAGTATGGGGGAAATAAAAAGTCCATCTGGGCAGTGCCCCCTGTACCCAGATAAGCCATAGCCAGGCCCGGCAGTGGTTCGCACTAGCGACTGATTTTCCAAAGGAACCCGTCAGCCATACATCTCCTCGCGGTGCGCCGCCGCTTGAGATTCGGGGTAACTTTTTATAGAGGTTTTCTACCTCGTGGTCCGGGCGGTTAAGCCAAGACCCTCGGTCCCAATCGAAGCCGCGAGACGTGTTCCACGACACTTCGACGGTGGGATTACGATATCGACGGGGACAGTGAAGGACTGCATCCTTCACTGTCTGCTCGGAGGCAGGGTAAGTGCACACCGAGCCCGCCCTAGCTCCTCCGCTGTGCCCTCTGCTTTTCAGAGGGTCACACGGAGCAACGCCCCCTAAGTCCAAGATGGACCCCTCCCATGTCAGAATATTAGCCATGGACAGTAACATTCCCCGAGGAATAAGAATCTTTTCCCATTCCTCGGGGAAGGATACTGCCCACGCCCAGGGTGCACCGGCCCAGCAGCTGCTATTCCCTCCAGACGTATCGAGAGGGACCGGCAGCCATCAAGCACACGAGGAGGAATTCTGACAACGCACCCCTTCTACAGAGCCCTGATGTTACAGCTCGAGGCGAGTGTGAACAGTCAATGTCTGATTGCGGAGGAGTTGTGACGTCTTGGAACTGTACCCGATTCATTGTGCCCCGTGTTAAATTGTAGTTTCAAGTAATGTTAGTTTATTTTAAACAAGTATCGCACCGAGTGTATTTTCATTGCACGAAACCCATCGTCTGCCCACATGATGTACGAGCCTAACGGAATAAATCCTGACAAATCCGACATATAAATGTGTAGTTATTTACAATTACCTGATCAACTTATATTTGGGATATAAGCATCAATGACGAAAATAAACTCGACCTCAAAACATTTATTTCAATGAAACCATTAACAGACACTTTTTAATTGCCTGCTCACACACCCGTTTTTCATTTCCTACTTTTATTTTAATGAACTTTTCACGTGGCAAGCCACAAAAACGGAGTGGCACAATGAAGTTTCACCGATCGTCGTCCGACCGAGAGTACTGTGGTTGCGTCCGGATTTTACCATTTAAATCGAAAATATCTTACTTGTATACAGGGTGTAAAGGACAGCCCTCCGCAAACTGACAAGATGAATTCAGCTCCTTATTTTGAATCATTTTCCACCGGATTTTTACTCGGGATTTTTTTTTTCTTTTTTTATCGTATTTTCAGATACTTTTCCTTTATTTCAATGTAAAATTAAATTATCTGTTCGCAGCACTCCATTTGTGTAAATAATACGGCTAAAATAAAAAAAAATCAACAATGGATGTGAAAACTCTAAGTACTACTGAGACTCCGTGGCTGCTACTGAGAAATTCGTGATGGAAAAACCTAATAGCACTTTTCTCGACCCGGGAATCGAACTCAGCTCAGATATTTTATGAAAATATTCAAATGAACATAACATTTCTTAGAAAACTAAACAGGTAGATAAGCATGAGTAAACCAATCACTAAACCTAATAAACCCTCGAGGGAAGAAACTACCAGCAAGTTTATCCCATAAAGGTTAGGTAAACTAATAAAATAATTAAGGTAACATCAGAGGACCGATTCCAGATTCAGGGAAATAGTTGATCGTCTTAGTTAGATTAATGACTACTAGGCAATCAAACTGGATGCTCGAGCACGTTTATCTTGGCATCAGAGCATTTATTATTCATTTTGCATTATCGTATTTTGGTAAAAGTCGGACAACTTTTTAAAAATAACGTCATTGACTGGATTCTCTATTGTGTTCCCTAACTTTTTTTGTCCAAAATCTAAATGTGCCATAATTTTTTTTGTCCTAATCATTATTTGTCCGAATGATAATTTACATTACATAATATTACATAATATCACATGCCATAAAATTAAAATCCCTAAATACAATATGCCCTAAATGAGTTTGTCATAAATATTAACGACTATGTGACCCATTAATTAATATGAAAGACTGCATTCTGTGGGTCTACTATTTAACTAAGCTACGTTGAGCGGTGCAAAAGGAGTGTTGAATAAACAATCAAAGACATTTATTTGTGTATAAAACAAGGTGTAAACGGACCTTTCACGAAGCCGTCAACCAAGCATTCTGTACTTAATTAAGTAGCTCTACGCAAAACTTATTGCCGTGAAAATATTTTTTTTTTAAAGTGAACCATCCTAAAAAATTCTGCACATTCTGCGCATTATTTATTGATTAAGCATTGAATAGTACGGAGGTCAAGGAGGTATTTAAAGTAAAGTTAAAATTAAAAATTCAAATTAAAAAATTGTACCTAATCAAGAAAAAAACTTTTGAAAAAGTTGGGACTTTGACCCGCAATATCTCTGCAACTAGAAGGGTATCCCTGTATCTCCTAAATTAAAAGGGTCAGAACAAAAAAAAATGATTGCAATGACGGGGAAAACAAGTACCTTTCAACTTCGTAGGGTATTTGTACACCCGTTTTGACACGAGAGATGCGAATAACAGGGCCCCCGCATCGAGCATCTACTTCAGCCACTGCAGCAGTTAAGTTAGTTGAATACATAACAGGCCTATTGTACTTTGTATTATTATTCTTTCTAGTTTCGCATTTAAGAAGAAAGCTGTAAAGTACTCAAACTGTCGCATAAAAAGCCAACCACGATTACGAAGAATCCTTGATTTATCATCAAATAACTGACGCCAACAGATAAGACGAAACATTGTATGAAGCGAATTTTCCCCCGCAGTAACTCAGAGAGCCGCAAGCAACACATTTTGACGGTTTATGTCTCAAAGATGGCGTCGATGTAATGCCGTTAAATTGCGGCGTCTACAGTGCGTGGCGGAATTGCATATTTTGTGATAATAATAATTGAACGACGTAGATTACGATGTTTATTGCTTGCAGGATTCGATTATAATTCGGCTATAGGGTAATTCGGCTTCTTGATTAGCAGGTTTTACAGCTAGTCCGCCAACCCACAAAACACCTGCGTGATAGATTATGCGACCTACTCTATCTCACAGCATTGATGCCCTGCTCCCAACTTACAGTGAGAATGTCTTGGGCATTAGGGGTCAGTGGATCCCTAAGGTAACAGTTTTAAGCACTCCAAAGAGAAAAGCCCATGGCTAGCGATGTGCCGAGAAACGTCAATTAATTTCAAAAACAAAATCTCCAATTATTTCGTGGAAATGGGTCTAATCACTTACAGCTACAGATAGATAGAAAGAAAGAAAAAATATATATTAGTTGTCATAGGACAAAACAAAAAAAAATGGTTAAATGAACAGTAAAACAAAATTTTATAAAAGGAAACAAATATAAAACGAAATGATAACCACGAAAACAAGAAACACGGAAAACGAAATGAAACCAACACGGTTCTGTTTATTAAATCAAATCCGGTTAATATTTCCTTAAAGCGTTCCTGAACACGTAGATGATCAAATTTAAAGAAATACGCAACCGTTTTGTGATAAGATTGCCAATTACATTTCACACTATTGTGACTGTCTGTCACGTACTCCTAATTATTAAGTAGATATTTTAGTATTGATTTTTATTTAAAATCATCACACGGTATGGGCCACTTATAAACACATTAAACTTCTATTTTATGGCTTGACAGGCTGGCAAGTGACCGTAATTAATAAAGATTTAGTAAGCTAGCTTCCTTGAATTGTAAAAAATATTGCATCACTTGGAAACGCATAAATTCTTTATTTAATGGGAAAGGGACTAGAGAAATCTTAAGAACAGATAAAAAAATTACTGATTTCTAAAGGATACTAACGCCACATCTGCTGAAGATGTTTTGGGCATCGCACGGCCCGGGACCCTTTAAAACAATTGAGACGTTTGCACAAAAAATGAGGCGATGTAAAAAGGATGGCAACAAGTCGAGCGTGGTGCTTTTTGGAGGCTGGGCCGGAAAAAGCTTGGTAGATTCGTGGCAGTTGATTTGGAATCGCGGAAGAATCCACACGTGGAGGCTAGTCGAGCTAAGTCAGAGAGTCGGTCTAAAACGGTTAAAAGGCTAGGACGTAGTAGGTTAGGTTCATGTAGTTAGCGTAATCTTGGTACCAAGATGGACATGTCCCAGAGGACTGTCGTAACGGAACGATTAGTATTTAATAAGTTAAATATAAGTAGTAGTAATAAGTCTAGTTGAAGTGAGTGTCGAGACGCGGGAGAAGACAAGCTGTGGCAGAGGCGAAACTGGTAATGTGTGCAGTACTCTGTAAGTTAGTCGGGGATTTATCCCCTTCAATGAACAATGAATACGTGGTAAGTGTTAACTATAATTAACTCCTAGCTTAAGTAGCAGTTTGGCGGAAACGCAGCGATGTTAATAATTATTTATTTCAGCATGACGGCAGAGCCGCTTTATCATCACAATGTATATTATTATGTCCTGTGTTGTGTGTCCTAATAACTCCTAACCTTGGCACATATTCTTCATCTGCGTTTGGTTATAGGGACGGAGACCGCCTTTCGCAACACTTTACACACATTTCATGCATACGACAAACACACTATACACCAACACACCCGACTATTGACGAAAGTTGACTTTTATCTGACGTACTACACATGAAAGGCCGAACCGTAATATTCACATTAAAACTGGGATAAAATATATTGTTCAGTGGTGAAGGCAACACCGTAATATTCACGAATTTATTAAGACAAATTATACTGCTCAGTGATATAATGCCGACTTGTACTTGTGGTACAAATCAACCAAACGTTGCTGATGAATACTGCTTCCTGTAAAGGTCTAGCTCAGAAACATTGCGTAGAGATTGTTGGCGCACATTTCAGGGAGCGGGGGTAGGCTTCACCAAGTATCCTAAACTGATTGGATAGCTACGTTCTTAGGAACGCTAGGGACTGTGTCTCGTTAAAACTAACCCCGGCTGCCACAGGCCTATTACTGAATCGACACTATTTAGCGAGACACGCAACCACGACATGGGGCAGAGTAAAGAAATGTGAAGTGACGATGGAATAACCACTTCGGCGTCCACCAATAACAATCGCAATATGTTCTGCTACAGACTGAATCTACGGTACGCTTGAGCAAATTGTGTTACAGTATAGTAATTGGGGTAATCTGCCGTAAGGGTGTTATTAACGTGAGTACGCGTATAAGTAGAAATGCTAGAAACCTGTCTTCCTCAATGGCAGTGGCCTCACAACCCACTGCCTTAGGATTGGGAAAGATATGTAGATAGAGCCTAGGGAACGTGGCCTGTTAGAGTTCATAGCAATGTTCTCAGTAGGACTATGCACTTAGGTCTAACAGTACACGTACGCCGAGCAAACGTTGTAAAACGGTTCCATGTTGTGACATGGAATCGTTTGTGTTTGCAAATCGGCAACTAGTATTTTGGAATCATTAAATTAACGTAACTGTAAAATAATGAATCTCTTAAGCGCAAGCGTAACGTTTCCTTTCACCAACCTTTCATCATATATATATATCTTTGCGCCCTCTTGTCTTATTAGCTTCATACTTTATTACTGATTTAGTTTTATAGGATTTGATATTATTCATGTATATGTCTTAACTGTGACCTCCCAGTATTAACTACACCTTGTACCCCTCCCTGTCCCCTAGCTGCTAAAGTCGGGACAGGGCTGGAGTTCAATTTAGTAGTCGGTGGAAAGATGACCAGTTTGGTGTCGACTCTTACAAGGCCGTGCGGACGGAGGGGCGCGGCCTCTCCCCCTTCGGGGGGAGCCGACATTAATACTAATATTTACATGATTTAGGAAAAACGAAAATTTTATCAGCCTAGGGTAATTTACGAACAGTCACACTATCAAAAACTACGAAAAAAATAATCGAAAACGGAAAGTTCAGCCAATTATAGCTACGGGAAAACTTGTGCTCTCCGCCAATAACAAACAATAGAGGACCGACTATAACGTGCGCACACACCCGCTATCTATTGCGAACCCAACTTTGTGTGGCAATTAACACCACCCTGTATTGTTTTTATCGCGGTCATTTTCTACGGAAACTTTCGTACGTAGGTTATATATATACGTTTTAGACAGTTTTAAGTAATTTCACTTGGATAAAGTTCGTTGCAGGGTCGTTTCCAAGTGCAGCTACAGACTTATGAGACTCTTATACATTAGTTATAAGTAGTTAACACATTAATACCCGTTAGTTTCTAAAGTTCGAGTGATTCGGTTTCTTCTAGGCAAGCGTGCTCTACCTTAGGCTGCGTCATAGCTTCACATCAGGCGAGTTTTGGCCAAACGTAAGCCTATTTAGTATTTTTTTTTAAATTACCCACGTAGACGGAGAGACGACCATTAGAAGACGGATGGGAAAAATTGATGCCTTAATATTATACTGTTGGAATTTCAACTCTAGAAGCTGAGAAGAGCATTGAAAATCACAGTGTTAGTGAAAGCGGTCATGAATGTTGTATGCGTCTTCCTCGAAATTTGGAGATGCTATGCTGAACTATGAACGGCAAACGGTTGAGTGAATGCGCCGGCAAACTCTGGATGTTGTCTGGATGCTGCAAAAGTGTATGTTAAAAACATTTTACCATAGATTCAGTGCATCCCTCAGAATTTTAGTCGGGTAATAAATTGTATACTATTCCATTCAAAATAACAATGCTGAAAGGTCAAAAAGTCTGTAAAAAAGGGGTGGAACCTCTTTTTTTTTAAATAATCAGTGATAAAATTACCCGCACACCGTGCTTTTTATGATTTATGTCACTAGACACGGCAGACACCATTTTGTCCAATTAATAATCGATATGTGTAGTCGGACATAAGAATTATATCACAATCAATCTATGTATCAATCTATGTAATGTCTACTTAACAATAAATATTTTCTTCTCGGATGAGAAAACTGATAAACTTCCTGTATGTGACAGATGTGAAATAGTTACGATTATGATAACAGCATTATGTGGCTCTCGTATCGCTTGTTAGATTATGTAAACAGTGGTTAGGGTGGGGCAAAACACAAGAGGCAGCGATTTTCTTCATTTTAAAAACTATATTTTCACGTACACGTTCTGTTACAGCGAAACAGAAGAAGGTAGGTTTAGAAGGTAAGCATGTAGCTATTGCACAATTTTTCGGATCGTATTCAATCCTTAGGGCATACAGGGCTGGATGTCTGCCCCGCTTCGGCGGAGTACCGCCGTGTCCTCGTAGCGGCGATTGGCGGCGGCGATCTCTCGCGTCCGGCCCTGGTCCAAGCCATGGTCCGGAGCGAGAGGAAATGGGAAGCCGTCACCTCCTTCTGCGAAGCAGTCATGCTAGTGAAGGAGGTGGCGGGACGTGAGAGGGAAAGAACCTCACGTCCCAGCCGCAGCGAGAGACGCCCTGGGCGCCGGAGGTCACGTGGTGGCTCGCGGCCACCGTAGGCACGGGCCTGTGGACGGCGAGTTATGAGCTAACTCGCCGTCTGGCAGTCTTATGATGACAGGCCGTGTCGACGGCGCGTTCGTGTTCACGTGCGCCTCAAAGAGAGGTCAGCAAATAAGTTGGAGTCCGCATGGGCCGATGCCTGCCAGGGCTGCGGGACTGTTCGGAAGAGATACCGTGGCCCTGGAACACAAAGGGCAAAGAAGGAACATGGATGGGTTTTAGTCAGTACAAGTCTGACACTCCCTTCCGCTCCGCCCAGAGTGTGGGGGGTCATTTGATGATTTCTCATACGAAAAAAAAAGGGCATGCAGGGTAGAAGAGTCATCGCCGATTTTTTCAACGAAACTATTCTTCATGGGGAATAATGTACTGAATACGTTTTAATCGTTTGTGCGTCGATGTCCCTCCCTGCGACCCTGTCTATATTGTTTTAAGTCTTCCAGTCAGATTTTTTTTCCAGATTAATGCCCCTTTTAGATACACTTCTCAGAAAGGCTAAGTTATATCTAGACAAAAGAATAATGTGGATATATCCATACAAAGCTTCAATCTCAAGTAAAATCTTCAAGTAAGTAAGTAAGCCAAGTGATAATCAACCTCATTTCTAGTTCAATATACATTTTAAAGATGCTTGAGTCACAAATGCTTCGCCCTCAGCCATCATAAAGTCGCAATGAGTGCCGCAGTAGTCTTTAAAAGTCATAAATTACGACTTACGAGCGAAGATAACGCCTTTTATTACTTTGTACTTTTTGCTTTCATTACCAAATCCTTGGAAATAAAATACAGTTAAATTGTTGCGTTAGTTTATTTTTAGAATTGAAGATATGTATGGCAGTAGGTTACTCAACCAATTATTTGTTATTTTGAGGAGCTCGTGGCTAAATAATAACAGCCGCTCGGGTCGATCTTTAGGTTAAGCCGTGCTTGCCTAGGTTGGTCTGTGGATGGGTGACCGCCCATTACATACCGAGTTTCCTCCGTGCCTCGGAAAGCACGTTAAGCCGTTGGTCCCGGCTGTCATCTGTAGATCTTTGACAGTCGTTACAGGTAGTCAGTGGCCCAAAAAGTCTGACAACCAGTCTTACCAAGGGGTATCGTATTACCCAGTACTAACTGGGTTGTGGAGGTCAGATAGGCAGTCGCTCCATGTAAAATACTGGTATTCAGCTGCATCCGGTTAGACTGGAAGCCGACCCCAATATAGTTGGGAAAAGGCTAGGCAGATGATGATTAGGTAATTTTAATTGCATTTTCTACCGTGGTAGTGGTTTTCAGAAAAAGTAGTGTTAATTGACAAACATAACAGCACAATCCTTGATATTCAAGGTGGGTTTTCGAACTCTAAAATTTCAGTTATTTTTTATTAAAAGAATGTTCACTTTTAAGGTCTATTTCTAGAAAACAAAACGCTAGACGCAACACAACAACGAAAATAATGGATTACTGAACAACGATAAAAATATTATATATCAATTATAAATAGGACAATATTATGACCCCAAACAAATTAGGATAAGGGCAGGGGGCATGATGATGATGATTAAATATCAATTATGTTGTATTATTAATACATTTCTGTGTCCGCTAATATCTTTTCACTTGTACCACAACCAAAATATTTGTATTCCACAACTCCTGCTTCCCCGGCATTAACTCAGTGAAAGTCTGAATATTGACTCTCGCAAAATTGTCTCCGCTAAAATTGATGCCTAGCTGTTTTTACTTTCGAAAACTAATTTTTGGCAATAGACATTTTTCATTTTAAAAATGTATTAAGCAACTGAACCAATTGGTAGTTCAGCTACTGAAAGAGTGTTTGTTTTATACACCTTCTTCATTTTCCTTGCGTGTCGATGGACTCAAATAATACCCGACCAGTAAATAGCCGACTGCACAGCTCTTTCGTTGGCTTCATTTCAATCCTCGAAGGTACAGGTGGCTGTGCAGGATGGGCAAGAAAGGAAGTGACACACCAGCATTGTATTTGGGACGAGTCGATGTTACCCCATTTGGTCAGATTATTTTTACAGCGCTCAACCTGGGCCCGCAAACGGTTAAGAGATTTCTAGATTGGCCACTGCAGTTCACGTCCAGGAGGAAGGTGTTCTGCTGGATTGATGCAGTGAGGAGAAGTGGGATGGCTGTTCCTCCACAATTCACATCTTTCATCTGACGCACTGTCTTCTTTTATACACCTACAACTCATTCACTCTGTATTCATTTTCCGTGTTTGGCCAGCCATTTTATAAAAATGACAGTTGTTATTTGCATTTATGGACAACTAGCTGTACCCGGCATGCGTTGCAGTGCTGCTTTTGCTACCTACTCCTTGGGGGTTTACTACCTCTACATCTACTACCTACTGCCTACCCACTGCCTACCTACTGCCTACCTACTGCCTACTTACTGCCTACCTACTGCCTACCTACCGCCTACCTACTGCCTACGTACTGCCTACCTACTGCCTACCTACTGCCTACCTACTGCCTACCTATGTGCTAGGCTAATCCACAATATAAGCTATCTTGATACCAAATTTCATCCAAATCCGTTAAGACATTTGGTACTGAAGGGGTAACAAACTTACACAATTACACAGTCATATACAAACTTTCGCATTTATAACCTTAGTGTGATATAAGTTGATACAGTTGGTAGTCCATTTTACTTAACAATTAATTCCTAAAACTTTAGCAGACTGTAAGTCTTACCATTCTTACAGTTTGCTAAAATTTATGTGAACTTTTAAGAAAACGATCGGTTTACGGACGAAGATTTTCACAAGAATGCCAACTTCGCTAAAGTTTTAGCTACTTCACTGTTGCCAAGATCTCAGCATACTTACAAACTCATAGTTTTAAAGATTGCAGCACTTCGCACGCAGATCTAAATAGCTAGGGATCGAACAAGCAACTTGGCAACTGCTCCTAACTTCGAACTTGTTAGGAAAAAGTCGTCTAACTTAAAACTTACAACTTGTTAAGGCAATGAGAATAAGGTCGTATTTGCGACGCTCTTAGTGTTAATTCCATGTTCTTTGTTCTTTTTTACTTTTCGCGCGAGTGTTTAGTGATTTAAAAAGTGCAAACAAAAGACTAGTCGACTGACTTCTTAATTTAAAATGCATGTGCACGCTGCGAACATCAACATTAAAGTACTTAACGTAAACCATTAAGGTACAATTTCCTAAACCACATACACTGACCTAATTGGTGGTCTTCAGAAAGGTCAGGTGCTTAGTATTCGCAACCCGTGTGTATAGCCGAGGTATGAACGTGGACGAGGCAGCAGGAGTAAATATGTAGATGGCATTTTATTTTTTCATTTTATGAAAAAAGCGTGAGTTTATGTAAGTAACGTATGAAACTTGAAAGCCATTCACCTTGACGGTCGGCTCTCGGTATTTAAGTAATTTAGCACATTACACCGTGATCCTTTCAGTATATCCTAAGCCATGATATGGGACAACACCTGTTGTTTCTACGTCTTTATGGTATTCACGGGGTAGGATTAAGGTCTGGTCCTGAGATACGTCGGTTATACCTTTCTTGTTGGTATCGTTTTTGTAGTGAGCATTATGTGTAAAGCTACTGCTGTGGTTGGATTACTAAACAATGGTACGCAGCCAGAATTATAGTTAGATTGAGGGCGAATTTCACCAATTAAACAAGCCAAGTCAGAGGTCCATGGGCGGCATAAAAACTCTGACACCAGGTTAGGCACTAACCACACCTTGAAAAACCTTATTTAACCACGTTCAAAAGTTGTCAGTTGAAATTTTGAATGAAATTTTGACGCAGAGCTTTTAAACGCCGTTTAGTGCCAATCGCTTCCGGTTCAGTAGTTAAATCCATTCCTAGATAGCTAATTACTCACAAATTAAATATTATAATCGTAGTACCAAAACTATACAGATTTAGATCAAATAGCTCAAACTTCACTTAAATTCCGTTGGTACGATTCGACGAGTGGTGTTTCAATCACACACGAATTGAAATCAACACACAAAATAAATCGTGGATATTTGGGCTGCTTGTTCTAGATTATTAAAAAATAAAGCCGGCTTTAAGCCTGTCTGTTTGTATGACCGCCTATTTTTCTGTTACTACGCAACGTACATTTATAGACAAAGAGTTCTTGATATTTTTTTTAAGTCGAATCACTTGCGAAGCAAGAGTGGGTCGCTAGTTTGGAGTATGGACGTTGTCCTTCATTTAATTAAATCAAGAAATAAATAATGATGTGAAAAACTTAATGAAACACGAGCATCCCATTACACGTTATTACTTGGGTCCAACGAATTTGCAGAGCTGCCCTACAAATCAGATGAGAGGTTTGCTCAACTGTAGAATTAAGATTTAATATGTAGGTCATTTCCGAAATGACGTGAGCCATTTTCTAAGAGGTTAAAGTAACAATTTAACAGACACGGCTTGTCATAGCTTCTCGACTTTTTTCCAAATCTCTACTTATTATTAACAAACTAGCCCGCGACTTCGTTCACGTGGAAATATCTCCTTGCCAAATTTCATTACGATCCGATCAGCCGTTTTAGTCGAGAAAAAGTAACAAACAAACAAACAGTCTTCCTTTCGCATTTATAATATTATAGTATATGGATATCATTGACGGACAATGTACAGCCTAAACCGCTGGCTCTAGAAGCATGAAATGCACGAAATCTTGCAAAATATTTAATGTAATCATCTGCCTAGCCTTTCCCAACTATGTTGGGGTCGGCTTCCACTCTAAACAGATGCAGCTGAATACCAGTATTTTACATGGAGTGACTGTGTATAACGATACCCCTTGGTAAAATGGGTTATCAGACTTTCAGGTCACTGAGTACCTGTAACGACTGTTAAAGATCTACAAAATGACAGCCGAGATCAACGGCTTAACGTGCTTTCCGAGGAACGGAGGAAACTCAGTAATTAATGAAAAATATTTAGTGTCAGTTATGCAAATAGATCCAGGTTTTGATGTAGAAAGCAGCACCGCGCTCCCGCAAAAATATACACATGCAGGTAGTGCGAACAATAAACATGCAACATGCAATTCCCAATGCCCAAACCTACCTAAAAACCTACTCATCACGCGATTCGCCCCTCCGGGGGATATCCTCAAGAGTTTGACTCGACAACTGCTCGGGCGCGAATGAGCCAGCTCTACAGCGAGCATCGCGGTGCTGCATTCTGCATTGAAGCCTAGATCTATTTGCGGAATTAACACTAAATATTTTGCGTAACATTGAATGTCCGTAAAGTAACGCGTTATTCCATATTTTTTCCCAACTTCATAAGTTTCCCTGAAGAAGTCAAATACGAGAGTTTGTTAAGAATTTAGTCAATTTCCCCGATGCCTCGTGCCCGATGGAATTATTCTTGACTTTTTGATGGCCTGTTCGAAACGAAGCCATAAAAAATAAGTAAACAAAAAAAAGTAAAATGTAGAAAAAATCTAAACGTAAATAAAAACTTTTTGCTTTTGTCAACAAACCTTTTGTGTTTCGTGAAACAAAAGCACCTGAACTTAGCCGTAGTATAGTAACAGTGACGTCAAAACTTGGTAAGGCTTATTTTGATCACGTGGCTGATTTCCTTTGGGAAAGCATGGACTAGTGGTGTCGCGTCATCAGCATCGACGACAATATACGGCTTTTTAAATATCATCCGTCATGCTAAATATCAGGTGTTAGAACTACGTCAAGCTACCAAAACTTATGCAAAAAATAATAGATGTAATGAAAAGACCCTTGACGAAACCGAAAGGCACTTCTTTTTTTTTTTTTTTTTTTTTTCGGATGGGAAATCATCAAATGACCCCCCCCACTCTGGGCGGAGCGGAAGGGAGTGTCAGACTTGTACTGACCAAAACCCATCCATGTTCCTTCTTTGCCCTTTGTGTTCCAGGGCCACGGTATCTCTTTCGAACAGTCCCGCAGCCCTGGCAGGCATCGGTCCATGCGGACCCCTGCGTGGTTGCTGACATCTCTTTGAGGCGCGCGTGGAACACGAACGCGCCGTCGACGCGGCCTGTCGTCATAAGACGGCCGGACGGCGAGCTAGCCCATAACTCGCCGACCACAGGCCCGCGCCTACGGTGGCCGGGAGCCACCACGTGACCCCCGACGCCCAGGGCGTCTCCCGCGGCGGCTGGGACGTGAGGTTCTTTCCCTCTCACGTCCCGCCACCTCCTTCACTAGCATGACTGCTTCGCAGAAGGTGGTGACGGCTTCCCATTCTCTCTCGCTCCAGACCATGGCTTGAACCAGGGCCTGACGCGAGAGATCGCCACCGCCAATCGCCCCTACAAGGACACGGCAGTGCTCCGCCCAAGCGGGGCAGACCTCTACGGTGTGCTCCACCGTGTCCTCCGGACGATCCTCGCAGTGGAAACACCCGGGCGTTTCCTCCCGCCCGATTCGGTGCAGGAACCTCCCGAAACAACCGTGTCCGGTGAGGACCTGCGTCAGGCGGTAGGTGAGGGCGCCGTGGCGCCTCTCTAGCCACTCCTCAAAGAGGGGACTTATCGCCACTATGGTAGCGTGCCCTGCACGGGGTTTCAACAGTCGCTCTCTCCTTGTCGCCACGAGATCACGCCGGAGGTCTATCCGCTGAGCGGCAATCTGCCGCGGCAGCGGAGTTTCCCCCCGACGTAGTGCCTCCGCGCGCCATTCGTGCAGGCGCGCGAGGACTATCGCTTCCAGATCCCATGGCGGCAATTCGGCAAGGAGGCTAGCCGCCTCGCCGGAGATCGTGCGGTACCCCCGGATTAGCCTTATGGCTATCACCTTTTGGGGCGCGTTCAGATAGTGGGCGGCTTGCCGCCTCAAAGAACGCGCCCACACCGGGGCCCCATAAAGGGCCATGGACCGCACGACCCCTGCGTAGAGTCTCCGGCAAAAGGCGTTTGGGCCCCTCAGGTTGGGCAAGAGCCGCTTGAAGGCAGCCCCTGTCCGTTCCAGTTTGGGAGCCAAACGTCGGAAGTGCTCCACGAAGTTCCACCGGCTGTCGAGGACGAGTCCTAGGTACTTCAACGTCGACCCGACGCCGATGGAAACCCCTCCTGCCGTCAGTAGGGATCCCGACGGTGGCGCATTCCGAGGCCCATGAAAACACATGGCCTCGGACTTGTGCAGTGCCACCTCGAGACCCAATTGCCGGATCCTCTCCACGACTATTGCAACCCCGCGTGTCATGTTTTCGGCCGCCGCCTCGTGCGACCTCCCTTGTGCCAGTACCAGCGTGTCGTCAGCGTAGCAAACTACGCTGACGGTGATACCGGAGTGCCTCCCTAATGCAGCTCCAGGGCATGAAGTTGAAGGCGTTGGCGATGTCAAGAGACACCGCTAAGACGACCTCACCCCGGGACACCGCGTCCCCCGTCGTGAGGGCTCTCACGCGCATGATGGCGTCCACCGTGGAGCGCCCCTTGCGGAAACCAAACTGGTGTTCTGCAAGATCCGGCCCCATCCCCGCAAGGTGCCCGGCGAGGCGGTTGGCAATGACTCTTTCGAAGAGCTTGACCACCTCGTCGAGCAACACGATGGGCCGGTATGCGGACGGAGAGTCCGCAGGGCGCCCTAGTTTCCGGATGAGGACCAGCTTCCCCGTCTTCCAACGAAGCGGAAACTGGCCTCTCTCCAAGCATGCGCTTAGGAGCCCTTCCAGTCGGGGCCCGAGAGCCTCAGAGGCCAGGACCCAGGCTTTGCCAGGCAAGCCATCGGGTCCCGGGGCGGTGTTTCTGGTTTTCAGCCTGCGTACCGCCACTCTCAGGTCTACCCCAGTCACCTCTGGAACGTCGTCATCGTCATCGGTGTGGTCCGCTTCGGGCACCGCACGCGGTGGCGGAGCCATAAGCGGGGGAGGATGCTCCCCTCGCGAAGGGAACAGAGCGCTCACCACGTCCTCCACGAGCTCAGGCCGGAGACTCTGCGCCCGGGTGCGGAGTTTGTCCCGCACCATCTTGTAAGGCCGCCCCCACGGATCTCCGTTCAGAGACTCCAGCATCTCCTCGCGGGCCAGATTCTTGGCCCGCCGGACAGCCTCTTGGAGGGCGGTCTTCGCCGCTCTGTACCCCTCGTACAGCTCCGCCTCAATGGCTGCCGCATCCGGAGGGCGGATGCGGAGCCTGCGATGCCTGGCGTACAGGTGCCGCGCGGCAACACACGCCTCGCGCAGAGACGTCAGCTCTTGCGACCACCAGTACACCTGACGCCGGACGCTTCCTGGCCGAACTCGGGGCATTGCCACGTCGCAAATCTCGGACATGGCCTCCTGGAACCAACCCACCTCGTTGTTAATGTCGGCAGGCCTGACCGGTGATGACACCCAGGCCTGCACGATCGAGGCTTCCAGGAGGAGCTCCCGGTTCAGCTGCTTCAGCGCCCATCGCGGACCACTCGGGGCCTGTAGGACCGGCGCGCTTGAGGTCTGGGTGGAGATGTCGAACCGGATGTACCGGTGGTCGGAATAGGTCTCCACCCCCTCCATGACGCGCCAGTCAACGACACGCGGTGACAGACCGGGAATGGCGAACGAGATGTCCACCACCGACTCGCCCCGCATCCGCACGCACGTGGGGACAGAACCCCGATTTAGGACGACCAGGCCTGTCTCCAGAGCCCAGTCCTCCACCATCCTACCCCGCACGTCCGTGTAACGAGAACCCCAAGCCAAGTTCTTGGCATTGAAGTCCCCGAGAACAAGCACGGGGAGGGAATGGCTTCCGATGACGACACTCAACTCCGTGAGGGAGTTGTGGAACTCGGCGAGAGTTCGGCTCGGGGAGAAGTAGACTCCTACTACAATGATCTCCCCGAACCGTGCTGCTACGCACCCTTGACCCTTCCTGACACTCTCAAGGGTCGGGGTACCGGCGGTGGCCGACGCAATTATGGTCACTGAGCCGCTAAGGTCCTCCACCCAGTCATCCCTGGGCGGGACAAAGTACGGCTCAGCGACCACGGCGATGTTAATCGACCATTGCGCCATGCTCTGGAGCAACAGATCCTGAGCGCAGGCGTAGTGGTTGATGTTCGCCTGGAGAAGGCGTAATGGGGCCGTTACTAGCACTCCATTTCAGCCCCCTCCCGGGCCCCCTGCGAGGGCCCCGCTGCGCAAGTTGCAGCAGTAGCGGCAGCGGCGGCAACAGTGGCGGCGGCTGCGGTGGTGGCGACGGTGGGGGTTTTGACGGTGGTGGCGGACGGCCTTCCCTTGCCCCTGGCCTTGGCGGGAGTACCGCAGGCCTTGCTCCCTGCCCGGTGATCGGCCGGCTTGCCAGCTGCCGCACATGCGGTGCAGTGCGGCGCGGCGGAGCAAGCCGCGGCCATGTGACCGGGCTGGCCGCAGCGGAAGCATAGGCTACTGCGGTCCACCTCCGAAGTGCACCGGACCGAAACGTGGTGCCCCACATGGCAGCGGAAGCACCTCAGAGGTCTGGGTTCCAGCAGCTTCACCTGCGCTGAGACCCAGCCCACCAAGAGCCTTCGGCCCTCCACAATGGCTTTCGCCGCCGTCACAGGGCAGCTTACCGTTACGGTTCGCATGCCCGACAGATCCGGACGTAAGGTGCCTGCCTTGACCTGCTCGGCAGGGCACCCACCAGTCCTGGCGACGGCGGCCACCACCTCCTCCTCGGTCACCGAGTCGTCCAGACCCAGGATGCGCAGGTCTGCGCTTTTGACGGGCCTGGACACTCGGGCCTCGTCCGCATTTAAGGACGCTCTAAGCTTTTCAGCCAGAGCGTCAGCGGACGAGCCACGGGTTTCGCCAGGGATCTCCAGCACTCGAGCCCCTGTTGCGGTGACTCTAAACCGGAGGCCCCCGTTGATCCCGAGCTCCCCGAGATCCACCATCGTCTTCGCCTTAGCGAGCACGTCGCGATAGGTCACGCCCCTCTTTTCGCCCCAACCGGGGCCGATTTCGCCGGAGCCGGCTTTCCGGGGGCCGACGTAACCCTGCCGGAGGGCTGGCTGGACGGCCCCGGTGCGGAAGCCGCAGCAGCCGCATATGTAGCCGCCCTCGGGCCCGAGAGCGCCTTGTTTGCCGCCAAGGGGGGGCGCAGAACAATGCCCTCCAGGACGGAGAACCGCGCCTGAAAGGCAGCCAGCTCCTGCCGAACCAGGTTCAGGCCTGGTTCTCCACCGGCACGACCTGGCTTGGTCGCTGCTAGCCATTTTGGGGCGCCTCGCGAGAGCCGGACTCACGCAGACTGGCCAAGTCTGCTCGGAGCTTCCTGTTCTCTTCGTGGAGAAGCTCCGTGGCGGCCGTCAGTCGAGCGACCTCCGCCCGCAGTTTGGCCATGCCGTCTGGCGGGGGCCCCGCATATCTAGCCGCCATGATAGAGGCGACCGCTGAGGGTATAGCCCTCAGCGCCGCCTCCACCTCCTTCGCAAGCCCGGCCTTACGCTCCGCTTCGGAGCTGCCGTCTGCACCCGCCTCGTTACCAGAGGAGCCCGAACGGGCCACCCCGTGACCGGCAGCCACCCCCGGGTGGCGCGCCTCGGCGGCAAGCCGTGCCGACCTCTCAGTGGCAGAGAGGCCTCTCCCCTTGCCGCGGATCCCGCCACGCTTGCTGGTGGGGATCTTGCGAGCCGAAGCCAGCTCCCCCTCTGATGACGACTCTCGGTCGCCTCCCGGCCTGGATCGCTTGCGTAGGAACTCCCTGTTCCCCGCAGCAGCCCCGGGCCTCCCGCGCCGGGAGCTCTCTGAGCCTCCCGCGCTCTCATCGCTGGATGCGGCGCCGGACTCCGACCCCACATCCCTCTCCTCCCTTCCTTCGCCGTTATCGGCCGTTTTTTTTTTTGAGTTATCATCCATAATGTTCCCACGAGTATGGGGGAAATAAAAAGTCCATCTGAGCAGTGCCCCCTGTACCCAGATAAGCCATAGCCAGGCCCGGCAGTGGTTCGCACCGATATACACAAACACGGAAGATATCCCGTAAGTGACAGTATAAGTTTAGCTGTAAACCGTGAAAGCGTGAAACAGTGTTTGGAACTTTGAGCTCCAATATTTCCGTAACTAGAAGGTTCCCAGGTATGGTCCAGAACAATAAACCGATAGCAATGAAGGGGGGAACAAGTGTATTTCGGCTGCGCCTGTGGACGGCGAGTTATAGGCTAGCTCGCCGTCCAGCCGTCTTATGACGACAGGCCGTGTCGACGGCGCGTTCGTGTTCCACGCGCGCCTCAAAGAGATGCCAGCAAATAAGTAGGGGTCCGCATGGGCCGATGCCTGCCAGGGCTGCGGGACTGTTCGAAAGAGATACCGTGGCCCTGGAACACAAAGGGCAAAGAAGGAACATGGATGGATTTTAGTCAGTACAAGTCTGACACTCCCTTCCGCTCCGCCCAGAGTGGGGGAGGTCATTTGATGATTTCACATTAGAAAAAAAAAAAAAAAAAAGTGTATTTCGGCTTCGTTATATAAGCTGCATGGGACTTTTAACAAAACTGGCGAATACCTGGTGCCTACCTGTTCAGGATGGACGAAAGATTACTTTTATTTTTTTTATCTTTCTTTTAACTGTGCAATAGTTTGCACTTTTGTCTGTTATGTTGTAAATGTTTTGTCTAATAAATAAATAAAGGCGAGTCGTTAGAAAAAGAAAAACATTTTCATAAAGTCATTAACTTGTTTTACTACAGAGTTGGGTTTTTTGTTCCATGCATAACAAAATCATCTGAATTCAGCCACTGTATTTCAAGATCGGGAAATAACAGTGACGTCGAATCTCGGAGATGCCCATTTTGATCACGTAGCTGATTTCCATTGGGACTACAGCCATGGATGCTGCACAATGACATTGTGGTCTTTCGGTTGGCAAAGCGTACAGCCCACATTTTCTAGATTAGTAGGTATTATCAGTTATTACTGATGACTTTGATGTCTCATCGGAGTAACGTGACTTAAAGTATGTTCTAGACAACAAGGAAGAGATCCGCAAGGGCCACCACGTAGGGGTCCGCATGGGCCGATGCCTGCCAGGCCTGCGGGACTGTTCGAAAGAGATACCGCAGCCCTGGAACACAAAGGGCAAAGAAGGAACATGGATGGGTTTTAGTCAGTAGAAGTCTGACACTCCTTTCCAATCCGCCCAGAGCGGGGGAGGGGGGGGGGCTCATAAACATGGTCGGATCTTCCAGCGTCCCAACAGAGGCGACGGTCGCCCTCTCCCATCCGCAGTTGGGGCGCGTGGATTACATCAGTTTAGCCGGCGTATTACATCTTACCAAAGACAGTTGTGATGTGGCAGGCAGCGGGTGTACATGTTTGCGGGTATAACATATTTACATATACGTATGTATTTCGGAATCCTGATTAATAATTAGAGAACTATGGTGAGAGTTTAGACGGTAGGATCCTAATTAGCTCGTCAGGGTGATTCTTGCAATCTAGAATCGATTAGCATGAATCCTATTTCGGATACTTAAATTCTGAGTGGTGCAATAAGAGTTTTAGTGAACACTATTGCCAGTAGGAATCTTTAATGCTGAACCATACCCACTCTTGGAAAGACAGTAATAATTTCATGAAAGAAACCGAACAACCTCATTAAAAGAAATACGAGATTTGCTGTCAGACTCTAATGGATGCATTGAATTTACTACTACAGCTTTAAATTAAATCGAATGACAAATAAATAATTGTGATAATTAATTCTTCTAATTGGTAGTTTCTTTAAGAAATACGATTAGTCTAAGAACGAATGATCGTAATTAAAAATTCAACTAAGACTCTAATTAGCTCTATCGATGACTCTAGAATATTACGAAGATATTAATAACGATCCAATCAAGCTAATATGACATATTATTTCAGGAAGAGCTAACTAATAAGGTCAATAATTGCGTGAGGTATTTAATCTGTATCTACAACATTATTTTTAGTATATGCGAAACCTGAATATAGTTTGTTCAGAATAAGTAACTGAATCGATTTCAATTATTTTAAAACCATATTATATTTTGTCAAAAAAAAATTAAAAAGGTTAAAAGTTGAACACCTAGTGACACTAAGTACCTATCGCAATCATTTAGGTACCTACTGCCAAATTATTATTATCAATGAGCTCAAGACGACGCTGGAGGCGCTTGCGCGGCGTAACCACGTGGTGACCACGTTTTAGTGCGGACAACTAGGTAACAGAACAGGCTTATAATTTTGTGATTTAACATGATACACTTTTGAAATTTTGGACATAGATTCTTTACATAAAAATACTAGACACGTGTTTCAGGTTTCGCATATACTGAAACTAATGTTGTATAATGCAAACTGTTCCTTCACTCAAGTCAAAGACCACATCCTAACAAAGGCTACCGTCGCGTTGATCAGCGGATCCCAAGGCGCCTTCCAGTTTTCTGAACAAATGAGTCAAATAGTATGAACGCTGCACACGCGTATTCGCATGACCAATCACTTCTTCTTCGTCATGTCGATGATTCCCATAGTTATCTAATTAAATTAGCTTTGACCAGAACTCAGCCACGTTGACGGCGGTGGCGGAGTTGCACAAAGAGCTGGTCAGAAAATGGTCTATAGTTTGGGATGCAGCTCCGCAATCGCAACCTGCTTCATCGGAAAACCCCCATCGGACCAAGTTGTACTGGCAGCGGCCCATCTGACCTCGCGGTCAGTTTAGTCTTCCAGTTGGGCCATGGCAGTTGACAGCAAGGAGTTCAATGTCAGGCTACTGCGAGATCGTCCAGCCCTGGTTCAATCCATGGTCCGGAGCAAGAGGGAATGAGAAGCCGTCACCTCCTTCTGCTAAGCAGTTATGCTAACGAAGGAGGTGGCGGAAGAGAACCTCACGTCCCAACCGCCGCAGGAGATGCCCCGGGCGTCGAGGGCCACGTTGGTGCGGGCCTGTGGGCGGTGAGAAATGGGCTAGCTCGCCGTCCGTTCGTCTTCCACGCGCGCCTTAAAGAGATGTCAGCAAACAAGAAGGGACCCCTTCTTGCAAGGGCCGATGCCTGCCGGGGCTGCGGGACTGTTCTTAAGAGATACCGCGGACCAGAAACACAAAGGGCAAAGGAACATGGGTGGATTTTAGTCAGTACAAGTCTGACACACGACAAGAGGTCACTTGATGATTTCCCATCCAATCCGGGCAAAAAAGGCTACAGCGAGATGTGAAACATGTTACTCCGTAAGTAAATATGTATTTTTCCTGCTTCTTTTCCAATCCCAAATAACAAGAAAACAGTTTGGAATTAATTGTCAAGGGATGAAAGCAAAACATTGAAAACAGGGAGGAAAACTGTGCAATGCAACCCTGAGGCCCCTATGGTTCGAGCCAAATACTCGCGAATTTGTACACGTGTATGGTATTGTAAAGTTGGAAGACAGAAGTTTCACTCAATTGCTACTACCATCTGCCTAATTGGACGAGAGCAGGAGGTCCTGAATTCGATTCCTGGGTCGGGCAAACTGTAATTGTGGGTGGGTGTTTATGAGCAGACAAATCGATCTACCCTCTTCATTGTTCTTTGTGGTAAATATCTCATTTTTAGTATCAGTGACCATGTGAGTTTAAAAGCGTTTTATACTGTCCAATCGAAGTTGGACTTCTATATGTAAACGTCTCTACCGCACAATCGTCACACAATATATTCCAACAGCTGTCCAATTCGGGTCTTGGACACGACACATCTATCTATACATTTCCAGTATAAAATGGCCTCGCTTTGTATAGATTTGCTGTACAATGAAATACGCGTAAACTGGTTTAGTATATCTTGATTGGTCGCCGGGCGTACGGTCAGGCATCAATCTTACATGGCAACCGATACATCGGTGACTGTCCACCGTTCTCTGAGGACCCTCTCTCAAGTGTTTGTCTAATAAATCTGGAGTGAGATAGTGTCGAAGGTGAGTTCGAGTTAAAATTAACAGGAATAACAAATTACCACTTTGAATGGATAAATAAAATTACTGAAAATTCGACCATAGACCAGTGTGATATGTCTACTCACTTTATTTCACACGTATCAAAATCCACATCGTGACAAAACATCGAGATTTCTTTATTAAAACTGAGTTTTCTAATTCTTTTGTTAAGAAAAACAATGCGGTCAGACAGACAGACAATAAAAGCGACTTAAATTATAATTGTATGTGTATTGTACATAACATAACATCACGCCTGTAATCCCCGAAGGGTTAGGCAAAGGTGTACCTAATCAAATAGTACACCCACGTAAGGGGGGCGAGCCTCCACGCCCACGGAGTCCCGGAGTCTGGATTTGTGCCCGGTTGATGGCAATCCATCAACCGGGCATGAATTCAGACTTCGTGGCTGCTACTGGGAATTTTCTGATGGATAAACCCAATAGCACTTTGCCCGACACGGGAATCGAACCCAGGACCTCTTACTTAGCAGTCGCGCTTGCGACCACTCGACCAATAGGCCATTGGTCGAATCGTTGCAAGGTACTTACATACTTGTATTTTTTTTTCTTTTACTGCTGTGATTTTAAGCCACTGCTCATTTGACATCAAAAGTTAGAAAAGTTATCGTAATAAATAAGTTTTCTCTGAAACTTCGCAAAATATATGAAAGTTGACGTTGTCACGTAAAAACGTACTGACAACCCAACTCATGCGATTGAGTATTGTTGATACAACTTTCAAAAATCTGTTGGGAATACCAGTGATCTAAAAAAAAACTGTATTTTTTTCCAAGGGAATAAAATAAAGTTTAGAACTAACACACCACACACACACACTCATACACACAACACACGGTTTAAACACATCCATATAGGCTAACCTTCAACGTGTAGATCGAATCACTGGACGGATTGTGCTTAAATTTGTTATACAATAACTATTATGACGTAGGCACTAAGAAAGGATTGTGAAAAATTCAACCCCTCAGCGGGCGAAATAGGGGTTGGAAGTTTGTATGGAAATCCGTCACAGGGCGAAGCTAGTGCGGGTCGGCTAGTTTATAATATTAACCTTCCAGAATGCATGATCAAAAAACCTGGCTACCAACAGTTCTTTACCAACGCCAGTCTGTGGAATTCACTGCTGGCTTCTCTGTTCTCTGATTATAATCTGGATCTATACAAAGTTCCTGACCTGGTGAAGGTTGCGCGGAACCGCTGGATGCGAGACGCACGGGACCAGTTGTGGCGACACTTGGGGGAGGCCTATGTCCAGCAGTAGACGTCTTTCGGCTGAAATGATGATGATTATTATGATGATTCAAAGTTCAAGTGAATCGGTTTCTTCTAGGCAAACCTGTTCCATCCTAGGCCGCATCATCGCTTCACATCAGGCGAGTTGTGGCCAACCGCAAACCTAATTAGTATAAAAAGAACAATTAAACTTTTAAATAGAACTTCTAGTACCTTAATCAAAAGGGCGCCACACATTCCCAATCCCATAATTACAGCAAGAAGGTTGAAGCTGTTCTCTTTTGCCGCACCTCTTAGTGAGCTCAGGCATTGTAATTAGTGCCAAAGGCTTTAAACTAAATGCCACTCATCTACTTTATGACGCTAATTAAGCCCCCACGTGGTGAAAACGACCTTGAAGTTCCTGACTTGGATAGGTGTTAGGCCCACTTCCACCACTAATCACTGAATGTATCAGTGAAGGTTCAGTGAATTTAAAACGTAATTTTGTTTGTGTCAATGATTTAAAATCGTTATGTGTTTAATACATTTCATGGTTTTTGATGCAAGTGGCACTCGAAAAAGAAAATAACATAACATCACGCCTGTAGTCCCCGAAGGGTTAGGCAGAGGTGTACCTGATAGTACACCCACATTTCGCCAGTTGGGTTTTAAGTCCCATTTAATAGGGGTCAAAGCTAGTGCCATCAACCAGGTACAAATCCAGACTCCGTGGCTGCTACTGAGAAATTACTCATGGAAAAACTCAATAACACTTTGCCCGACCCAGGAATCGAACCCATGGTCTCATGCTCAGCAGTCGCGCTTGCGACCACTCGATCAACGAGGCAGTCAATAGGTGTCAATTTCCTTTAAAATAAATTGCCATACCCAAAATTATTGTAGTCAAGTAGTACGCATACATTTCATGTTTAATCAGAGGGATGATTCGAAAACCCCTAGCTAGGTTTACGACTAAAACCGTGGTTAATACGGCCCGCTGGATGAATTTCGGGATCCCTTCTTTTCGCATAATGTTTTTTGTCCTAATATACTTCGGCATAACGATTTTGGCACAATTTGTTTTGGCATAATAATACTTTGGCATAATTTTTTTAGGCATACATTTTATGTTGGCATAATCATGTTAAAGACTAATTTGTTTTGGCATAAATTTGATTCGCATAACGTTAGTAGGCCTAATGACTATTAGCATAACGTTAGTAGGCCTAAAGACTTTTAGCATAACGTTAGTAGGCCTAATGGCTATTAGCATAATAATATTTAGGCATACAATTAATATAAATAACAAAAACAATGTTCATGCAAATGATTTATTATAAATATACATGACATTTTCAATCGCGAGAAACGTTTATTTCACACAGCAGTGAATTAGTTAACTTCAATCAGTTAACTTCTATTATGAGAAATAAATATGGCGGTTATTCCTCAGATGGAAGTTAACTGATTGAAATAGTAGTCCTTAATTATTTATTTTAGGTGTATATTTTTAGCAATTGCTTGTAAATATTCTAGTTTAGAAGGATACTCATCTTTTTTACCAATGATTTTTTAATTTTTTTTGGTTTTGTCCGTGTATTTTTTTTTTTTTTTGGTATAAGTGATGTTACGATATCCAGTTTATCTATTTCAATGGTTTGATGTCTTATTTCTTGAACTATCTTTTTTGCCAAAAAATAAAATCCAGTATGATGTTTTCCCACAAAATGAGCAAATCTATTGTGCCATGCCTCTGCATGATTTTGTGTCCTGGGTATATTTTCCTTTACTAGTAAATACGTACTCCAGACTTTGGGTGGAAATGGTGGTGGTGAACTTGTAGTGCCCCATACATAATTCTGAGCAAAACAATTAGCTATAGTACCTGTAACAATCAAATAATATTGTTGGTTAAAAAATTAATATGCTGTGCAACAAAAGTTAGTCACAGAACCGAATTGCTACAAAACCGACTTCACGTAGTCTTGTTTGTCCTACCCCTAGAGTGTTATTTAAAATCGCGTAGGCGCGTGGGGCCGCCGGAGGGCCGCAGCGCCGGAGCCGTCACAGAAACCCTGCCTGCTGCATGCTGCGTTATTTATGCTTAACTTTTATGCTTTAGGATATTATGCTTAAAAAAGTTATGCTTTAGAACTTTATGCTTAAAAAAGTTATGCTTTAGAACTTTATGCTTAATAAGTTTATGCTTTAAAATATTATGCCTAATCATTCATCAAAAAGTTTCTTTTACCATAAACAGTATGGATTTAGAGCTCAGTCAAATACTCTCGCTGCTACAATTGACCTCGTAACCAAAATTAAAAATAAAATTGATCAAAAAGAAGTTGCCTTAGGAATATTTATTGATCTTAAAAAAGCCTTCGACACCATCAGTCATGACAAATTAATACAGAAGCTAGAACTCACCGGTGTCACAGGCAAAGCACTTGAAATTTTTAAATCATATATGGAGAACCGTAAACAAATAGTAAAAATAGATAAATATGAAAGCAACTCCTGTGTCCTGAATTTTGGCGTCCCCCAGGGATCAAAATTAGGCCCCCTCATGTTTCTTATTTATATTAACAGCATCAGTGAATTGGGTCTCAAAGGAGACATCTCCCTTTATGCAGACGACACAAGTCTCTTTTATTTTGGACATTCAGCCGAAGCTATAATAGCTGACGCTCAGAATGATCTTAATCTCTTAAATGAGTGGTTTCAGTCAAATCTTTTAACTATTAATATTACAAAAACAAATTACATCATTTTTGCAGCAATAAATAAGAAATAAATGGTAATTTCGAACTTAAAATAGACGGTCAACTACTTGAACGAAAACCTAAAGAAAAATATCTCAGACTTATTTTGGATAGTAACCTAAATTGGAAACCACATCTAGAAAAAATCAAACTTAAACTAAGACCACTTACCGGGGCTCTTCACAACATAACAAATTGTCTCCCTCGAAAAGTGCGATATCTTATTTATAATTCTCTGGTTAAGCCTCATATCGACTACCTCATTGAAATCTGGGGTACTGCAGCGAAAACTAACATAGATCCAATTCAACGAGTTCAAAATAGATTAATTAAAATTTTATTCAACTATTCATTTCGGACACCAACTATTAAAATATACGAGGAAACAAAAATAATGAATATAAAACAAACCTACATATACTACACATGTATTCTAGTACATAAAATATTAAATAAGCAAATCCATTCTAATATAAGATTTGTAACAAAACAACAAACGCGAAAGATTAACTTAAGGCGTGCTAGTTACTTAGTGACCCGCCCTCCTAGAACTAACTATGGAAGAAGAAATTTGGAGTTTGAAGGTGTTACAATTTATAATAAATTACCATCAGTAATAAAAGGAGAACAAAGTTATGCCCGGTTCAAAAAGCTACTAAAAGCCCACACAATTAATACATACAAATAAGTAAAAAAAAAAAAGGATTAACTACATGTTACAAAATATATCAAGCATTTGTAATTACTTAAACTTAACAAAAAAAAAAAAAAAAAACCATGTTTCCCAACTCTGTAATCGGTTGACAACATGATTTGTTCGACATAACATTTTTTTTTTACTACCTCGTGATCTAGTGGTCGCAAGCGCGACTGCTGAGCATGAGATCGTGGGTTCGATTCCCGAGTCGGGCAAAGTGTAATTAGGTTTTTCCATCAGGATTTTCTGAGTAGCAGCCTTGATTTGTGCCTGGTTGATGGCAACAGGCTCGCCCCCTATTATATGGAACTTGAAACATTACTGGCAAAATGTGGGTGTTTGTATCAAGTACACCTCTGCCTTACCCTTCGGGGATTACAGGTGTGATGTTGTGCAACTTTCTTTTTTTAACCTATACTGTCCCACTCCTGGGCAAAGTCCTTCCGTAATTTTTTCCTCGGACGGATATTTTTAAGCCTTATTAATTAATTATCTAGTAACTTTGTTTGCACACCCATTGTTTATTTTATTTTCATATTGATGTAAAAAATATTTATGCTGTCTTGGCTTCCGTACGTTTTTTCACGGGTGACCACTGAAAACCAGCGCTGTGTTGTGGGCCCCCCATAGCACAGCATCATGCTGAGTGGTAACCTGCTTGTCGCAGTCACGACGTGCAAGCTGCTAACTTTTTTCTTTTTTTGTTCCGTCCTGTTGAATTTATAGTTTATTGTTTTTTTTTTTTGTAATTTTGTATGATGCACGTCAAGCCCTTGCGACAAATAAGTATTTTTTCTTTCTTTCTTAAATTACACGAAAGATTACAGGATCAACACAAATTTCATACTACAACATTGTCTACAATACTTTTCCTACTTTATACCGTAAGCAGCCACCCGATGACATCACCCTTTCCCCCAACAGTATAAACAGTGAAACTCAACACTCTGCACCTGCACAATTTAAATAATAGAACAGCTCGGAGGGGCTTGCAGCGCTAACACGGTGTGACGGTTACTCTTAACGCGTGTCTCCCCAAGGAGAGGCTGAGCTTACGGAGTCTAGCTCAGTTGCTAGACACAACCTAGGGGAGCTATTGTATACCGTGTTATGTTGGAACTTGTGTAGTTTGATACCATCCCGTGGGATTTTCGGAGTCGAAATCTAGTTTCAAAAGATGGGAGTAAGATGTTTTTTGACTTATATTTTGTCAACGCTAAAATAGGGGTTCTCGATTTCGCTGCTGTACAAGAAAGCACCAGAAAAATTACAAGACTTATTTACGTTCACAAGGATCTATGATTGTTAATATCATCATCATCATCATTTCAGCCGAAAGACGTCCACTGCTGGACATAGGCCTCCCCCAAGTGTGCGGTCCTGTCCCGTGCGACTCGTATCCAGCGGATCCCTGCAACCTTCACCAGGTCATCGGTCCACCTAATGTTAATAAATACGACCATGATAATATATCGCTATCACCAAGCAAGCCGCAGAATGTTATAGACAGTTTGAAGGGGGCTACAAATTCTTGCCATTTGATTCAAACCATAAATTTATCAGAAAATAATTCTCAACTCGTTGGTAAATAAGTCCAGTGTTTCTTCAGTAAACCATTGAGCTTATGCTCACCTCTATCTGCAAAATCAAAATTTAAACCAGCTGTCAGATATATAAATCTACTGACTGATCGTGGCTTTCTGAGATAACAGCAAACTCCGAGTGAATAACTAACTTGACCACAAGATTCTCATACCCACATTGCATATTCACCCACGGTTCCGCAGGAGTTGACTTAATATTATGCCTCTTCTATCTCACCATGGAACAATCACAAAAAGTTTGAGATATACTTAACTAAGAGACAGAAACTTAAGACCAACAAGACTCGTTACCTTTTAAAATGTTAAGGACTAGCTGTTACCCGCGACCTTCATTCACGTGAAATTATTATTAAAAAAGTTATTTCCCTTTTTGAATCGAATTTTGTTACCAATTTCAAGGTTTTTAATGTTTTTGTACAGAACCCTAATTCTTATTCTAAAATAAAAGTAGCTTTAGTTACTCATTATGACATCAGCTGTCTGTCATTAAAAGTCCCGTCGTAATCGGTACAGCCATTTCGGAGATTAGCCGGAACAAACAAACAGGCTGACCGACAGACAGACAAAATTTAAAAAAAAAAATAGTTTTTCTTATAAGTACCGTATATGCTGTCATATTTATACATTTAGTAAAAAGCTGTTATTTTGAAATAACAAACAGACACTTCAATTTTGTTTATTTGTTTAGATAATGATAGTGCAGATACGTAACCACACACTTAGCTGAAAACACCGTTAGGTACAAGTGTACCATGCATCAAGTACACTGTAAAACGTAAATGAACCGTTCCCAAGGCCAGCATGCAATGTTATCTTAGTGAGGTGCACTTGTGAGACCTAGAGCTGCAGAACTTATGTAAATGTAATACCTACCGACGACGTGGAGTGTCACTTAAAGTAAACACGTTCAGAACCCCGTATTTTCTACAAAATTTATTTAACTTAGGTAACTTTTAAAATTTTTATACGCAAACCCTGTGTAGGGAACTTTAGTTTGGTATGGCCACTTCTATACAACATTGATTTGGCTGCAATGTCAACGTGTTGGTTTAAGTTAGTTCGATACTTTCTTAAATAGATGGCGCTAACGTCACCGTAAGACGTTATTAATTTAACGAAAATTTCGAGAGCTGTGAGCAGGGTGCGATGGTCTAATTGGTTAAGAGGTTCAAACCCTGCTCGCACTAGAATTTTTCTTTCCATGTCAAAACAACTTAGGTAACTGCCTCGTTGGTCATAAGCGGGACTGCTGAGCATGAGGATGCGGACCCCTACTTGGTTGCTGACATCTCTTTGAGGCGCGCGTGGAACATGAACGCGCCGTCGACACGGCCTGTCGTCATAAGACGGCCGGACGGCGAGCTAGCCCATAGCTCGCCGTCCAAGCCACGGAGTCTGGATTTGTGCCCGGTTGATGGCAGGCTCACCCCCTATTACATGAGACTCAAACATAACTGGCAAAATGTGGGTATACCATTTAATTTTGGTACACCTTTGCCTAACCTTTCGTAGATGACAGGCGTGATGTTATATTATGTTAATTTAACTTCACGTGTATATTACTAGTTCAAATAATGCAAGTAAATATTCAATTGATCTTAAAAAAAATCTGTTGTATCTTCTTATAAATTTATTCAGTTTATAATGTCGCCACTGCTGTAACACGGGTCTCCTCTCTGTGGGAGGGAGTGAAATATCTTCTAATTTTGACCTTTTTTACTCGATAAACTGAATATCTGTAACCTTTTACACCAAGCTTTTTCGTACACTTCCACCAACTTATCTGTGCAGGCAGGAAAACACAGAACTAAAATAAATGTACCAAGTTTGACATATCGATGCAAGTTTTCTTGACAAGCAACGCTACATTGAACTGCACACTTAAAGTGTTCATACTGTAATAGTCTACCGACCAATACTAGTAATATCAGACGCCTTTTTACTCGTCGTCTTGACAAAGTTATCTGTGGTACGCCACGATCCTCCTGCTATTATTTTAAAAAGGTTTTAATGCATAAAGGTTTTTAAACTAAGTGAATAGTGGTTTTTGCACTTATGTCTGTGAAAAGTTCGCTTTAATGCATATGAATGAAGTTTAAGTGTAATAAATAAATTGATTACTTAAGTTGGTACTAATTCCTTTTAGTATCAGTGTTATACAAAGTGTAAAGGGACCCGTCACGAAGTCATCAACCAAGCATTCTGTACATCAAACTAAATACGCGAAAATTATTGCTAGAAAATGACTTTTGAAGGTGAAAAATTTCTTCTTTTGAAGGTGAAAAATCTCGTGTAGCGGTAAAACTCAATGTGATACACAAAACATGGTGCTTATGAGTTCATTGAATAGTAAACGTGTCATGGTGGCATTTAAAGTAAAGTCAAACCATTAAAATCCTATATTTAAAAAGACAGTTGGAACCACAGGTTGGAACTTTGACCTCTAAGATCTTCGTAACTGAAAAGTTTGGTCCCGAACAAAAAAAAAATCGCAATGACGAGGAGAACAGCTGCCTTTCGACTTCGTTAAGGGTCTTTTTACACTCATTATTTCAAGCCCTGTTGGGTAACAGACACATTTAATGCATAACCACTAGTACAGAGTATAAGCATTTTATGCCTAACTCACACTGTTTTAAGCTCCCACGGTTTACAACTAAACTTATACTGTCACTCACGGGATATCTTCCGTTATTGTTCATTATTTTGAGCTCCCGATATAATAATGAACAACCACGGAAGATATCCCGTAAGTGACAGTATAAATTTAATTCACTCATATAATAATTTTCTAATATTCTATGGTAATAAAGAGCGTTCAGTAAATTCAGAAGTTCGATTCTGGCTGTAATTCGTGTTAATAAAATATGGGCAGACTAGGTTTAGCCCGCGGATTCACACATGTGGACATTGGAAATAATTCGACAGGAACCTACCACAGGAATTAGAAGTATCCTATGTTCTAATCCTTGATCCTCGTCCTGATCTTCACCTGTTTAGTGGTTATGGCGTGAAAAAGTGACAGACAGACAGATTGATATACCGATAGGCAGACAGGCCGACAGACACACAGAGATTCTTTCGCAATATAGATGAGCGATAAAAACTTTAACAACTACACGTTTTTCAGTATTCATTCCATTACCTACTCTCTTTAATTCTTAAGATCAAAATACGACCAACTTATTTGCTGAAGTCAACCACATGGAAAATCGCATTTTTATGCAATTCTCCTATTCCGCAGAAGTTATGTCATTTTGCAACTTAAACTCATTACATTTAGCTACTTTTCACATTACAAACTTTGAATATGCCAAAAGTTTTGTGCCAGCTGCAATGTAAGCTCATTTTGAGAAAAACTGGATTTTAAGTCTCTGAATCTAGACGTAAACAAATAAGAACTATTTATAAGGTCCCATTAAAATAGAAGGACAAATTTTAACACAGCGTTCAGTACGTCTAACCAAACATATCCAAGCAAAAAAAACACTAATTAAAGTGGTTTTATTTTGACCTATAATCATTGGGTAACGAACATTTTTAGTGTATTTTCGTTAGCTGATTATTTTCTTATAATCTAATGCGATTTTTTTTTACCATTGTCCTTATTTTGGTGGTTTGAATGTTTTCTAAACGTTTGTCCATCCATTTTAATGGGACCTTATATACTATAACCTTGGAACTAGAATCTAGGTAAACAGCACCCTGATGTGTCAAAGTTAAGTAATGTGGCACATAATTACTAATAGAGTACCTGTTTTTACTGTATGTGAGACTAAGTACGTTTTGTACAGACAGGACAATCTTTAATTGAATATTTGTGCCTAAAACCAAAAATTTTGAACGTAAAAAGCTGATCAACTTCAATTCATTGCGTTTAACGTTTTATTTAAAAAGGTTGACTTTGTTTTAATAACAATGAAATTAGCATTAACAAGGGTATGACTCGGCAGCTATAATTAGCGGCTTTTGAATAACGACTGTCTGTACCGTGAAGGCTCTGTCGTTATGCAAAAATATCTTTTATACATTTTGTTTTAAGAAAAATTGCGTATCATTTGTGTGAAATAATCATCATCAGCTCGAGTAATCATCATCTTCCTGCCCTTATCCTATATCGACAAACTGTCATGCAGTTTGGCAGGAGATTTGTGTTGTAACATTTGTGAAACTATGAATAAATCTATTTCTAGCCGTGGAAGGGGGGGCGGAGGCTGGAGACCTGTAACAAAGGTTTTTCCCAAAACCCTCCATCAGGCAACAGTCTCTCACAAAGGAGGAATACAACAGAGACATTTTAGCTTTGTGAAAAGAGAATAATTACTAATAATACTCGTATATATAAATATTTTTTTTTAATTGTTTTTTTATATTATTTTAAATAGCAATATTTAAAAATGTAAATCATGTGTAAGGAAATGAATAAACGGAATAATATTTAAAAAAATGTTACTCGGTGTCGGCGCAACACGTTTTTTTTCTTCCCTGTCAATTATCGCACTACCTTTTTCAGTTACTCCTTTTTCTTTCATGTCATTTCTCACACAATCCATGCATCGTTGCCGTGGTCTTCCCAAATCCAAAAAATATAGATATTATAAAAGTATATACCAACCCGCTCTGGGCAAACTGGGTGAATTACAGCCCCTCCCTTTCACAGAGAGGTGGCTTGTGTCCCAGCAGTGAGTACGTCTACTGATGGATTTTGCAGTATGTATGCATTTACAAGGCAGATGTGAGTGGCAACTTATAACTAGTCTTTCCAAGGGGTATTGTATAATCCAGTACTAACTGGTTTGAGGAGGTCAGATAAGCAATAAGGCAGTCGCTTCATGTAAAATACTGGTATTCAGCGGCACCAGGTTAGACTAGAAGCCGACACCAACATACTTGGGAAGAGGCTAGACAGATGATGATGTGAGTGGCAACGCCATGACGCCCTAGAAAGATATACACTGACATTGGTGAGGTTCTTCAGAAAGGCTAGGTGCGTAGTACTCGCAACTAACGTGCGTGCATGACCAGATGAATGAAAGTACACGAGGCGAAAGCAGTATGTAAGGATCGTAGCAGGTGGAGTTCCGTTTCTGCCTACCCCGATGGGAAAAAGGCGTGAGTACGTGAAGAAATTTACTGTTTCATGTCGCCTCTACTTCAGTTTACTTAATCTTTGTCATGTATTCCTTACGGGGCAACACGTAATGCTGTCAGTATTATGTCATATATGAGTACTCTTGTGATCTGACTTTGACCTCAGCCTTCATTATACCACTGTGTGTTTATGACTACATTGCTAGACGCTTTTCCATTGTTACGTCACACTTATTATAAACTAGCTGTTCCCGGCATGCGTTGCAATGCACCTATCCTACTACCTACTACCTTCCTACTACCTACTACCTACCTACTACCTACCTACCTACTACCTACCTACTACCTACCTACTACCTACCTACTACCTACCTACTACCTACCTACTACCTACCTACTACCTACCTACTACCTACCTACTACCTACCTACTACCTACCTACTACCTACCTACTACCTACCTACTACCTACCTACTACCTACCTACTACCTACCTACTACCTACCTACTACCTACCTACTACCTACCTACTACCTACCTACTACCTACCTACTACCTACCTACTACCTACCTACTACCTACCTACTACCTACCTACTACCTACCTACTACCTACCTACTACCTACCTACTACCTACCTACTACCTACCTACTACCTACCTACTACCTACCTACTACCTACCTACTACCTACCTACTACCTACCTACTACCTACCTACTACCTACCTACTACCTACCTACTACCTACCTACTACCTACCTACTACCTACCTACTACCTACCTACTACCTACCTACTACCTACCTACTACCTACCTACTACCTACCTACTACCTACCTACTACCTACCTACTACCTACCTACTACCTACCTACTACCTACCTACTACCTACCTACTACCTACCTACTACCTACCTACTACCTACCTACTACCTACCTACTACCTACCTACTACCTACCTACTACCTACCTACTACCTACCTACTACCTACCTACTACCTACCTACTACCTACCTACTACCTACCTACTACCTACCTACTACCTACCTACTACCTACCTACTACCTACCTACTACCTACCTACTACCTACCTACTACCTACCTAAGAACCTTCTCCTGACAGTAACAAACAGAACAAAAAAATAATAAGCGAAATCGGTTCAGCTGCTCTCGAGATTTGCGCTTAGCAACAAATTCAGGGATTCATTTTTATATTATAGAAGATTTAATATGAACTTTATACAATAGCAATAAAGCTCAAATTGACTACGTTTTAGTTAGAAAACGTTTGTATAGGAAAAAATAATGGCTGTTTTAAGGGTTTTTCCGGCAATTATTCGAATTTTTCTCGCCGTAAAAACCATCCTTGAACTCCAACGAACATTTAAAAAAAAAAATTGCCCAAATTGGTCCAGGCGTTGTTGAGTTATGCGCTTACCAACACATTTTGCGATTCATTTTTATATTATAGAAGAATAGGAATATGCTGATGGGTGTTGCCAAATATTTTTGTCTACTTTTACATGATAACAATGGGTGTAAAAATACCCTTAACGAAGCCGAGAGGCAATTGTTCTTCACTGCGACCATTGTTATGTTCTGGACCCTCTTGTTACGGAGATATTGAAGGTCACAGTTCCGACTTTTTCACACTTTAAAAAAAAGTACTAGTTTTATATGTTATAGAATAGAATAGAATAGAATAATTTATTTGTGTAAAAACATGGTACATTAAGGTCTTATAAATAGATTTGTGAATTTACATGTTTCGCCATAAAATGGCATACAAATTTTTGAACATCTTAAACATAGAATTTTATTACAACAACAATTATTAGTGTATATTTTTATATTTTTATATGTCTAGTTAATAAAAATAACAATAATAGACTCATTTAATAAAAGAAAAATTAAATCAACTTAAAGAACTCAGAAGCCATATCTATCGGATACTTTTTTATCAAGAAATTCTTTCAAACTATAAAAACAATTGTCAACAAGCCATTTATGCAATTTCGATTTAAAATATTTTAAAGGGAGTTCTCTTAACTCTTTTGGTATGTTGTTAAAATTTTTTATTGCAGTGATTAAACTATTTTTTTGACATAATGTGCTTTGATGTGAAGGTATTCGCAATCTTGTGGGGTCTCGACGAGTGTATTTCGAATGCAGGTCACATGCTATAAAAAATTTAGAGTGTTCCTTCACAAATATACCAGCCTGTATTATGAAAAGACCTGTTAAGGTTAATAGTTTTAATTTTTTAAACAGTGGTCTACAGGATGTTAATGGGCTGATACCACAAATTGCTCTTAGGCATTTTTTTTTAACAATAAATGCTTCACTTACATTTGTGGAGTTCCCCCAGAGTAGGAGTCCATACCTAAGTACAGAGGATACATACCCGTGGTAAGCAGTAAGGGCGACTGCTTCACTAGCGGTACGTCTTAAACGTTTAAGAGCAAACACAAATTGATTCAGTTTCTTACACACTTGTTCTATATGTAATTTCCAGTTACAATACTGATCAAGAATGAGTCCAAGAAATTTGTATTCACCAACTTCACTAATTTGTTGTCCTTGACAAATAACTTTGAATGTTTTTGGTTTTGAGTTGTAATTTTGAAAATTTATGTACTTGGTTTTACTAAGGTTTGCACAGAGATAATTATTTTCTAGCCATTTTAAAACTTGATTTACTGTTGTATTAAGGTTTTTTTCGTGATTTAAGTCTGATTTATTATCATTAGTAACGATTACAGAAATATCGTCAGCAAAAAGTATGCATTGTTGTTGTAAAGCAGTGGGCAAATCATTGATATAAATAAGGAAAAGTAATGGGCCCAGTATGCTTCCCTGTGGTACACCTGATTTAGTTTGACTATATTCAGAACTGAATGATGCGGACTCGTTATTTTGGTTCATTGAGCTTATTTCTACTCTTTGTTGTCGGTTAGATAAGTAGCTAGTAATCCAGTCAATAACTATCCCTCTGATTCCGTAGTTATTGCATTTTTTTAGAAGCAGATCGTGGTTGACAAAGTCGAAAGCTTTGCTCATGTCAAAGAAGATGACAGATACTGGAATTCGTTTATCTAGTTTTTCGATTACATTTTTTATTAGAGTAAATGCTGCTAACGTTGTCGATTTACCTCTTTGAAAGCCGTTTTGTTCTTCTTTTATAATTTGGAACTTTTCTAAATAATTTGTTATTCTACGATGCATGACTTTCTCAAAGATTTTTAATAAATTTGATATAAGTGTAATAGGCCGGTAATTAGACAAATCTTTTATGTCACCTTTTTTAAATAAGGGTTTCACAATTGATTGCTTCAGTTTTTCTGGAAAAATCCCTTGCCAGAATGAGAGATTGATCAAGTGTTCAATAATTGGCGATATAATAGTGACACAGGATTTAATAATTTGAGTTGATATGCCGTCAAATCCAACCGATTTAGTGTTGTTGAGGGACATTATGATATTTATTACTTCGTTCTCATAACATGGATGTAAAAACATGGTAACTTTACTCTAAATACCTCCATGTACTATTCAATGCATCTATCAGCACAATGTTTTGAGTGCGTTACATTGACCGTAACCGTGATTTTTCACACCAAAAAAAGAGTCGTTTCCGTGCAAAAGTTTTTTCGCAGTATCACTTAGATGTACTGAATGCTTGGTTGACGGCTTCGTAAAGGATACGTTTACACCCTGTATATAAAAATTTATGATAATATGGAAGTATAACTTTCATGTTCATATAATTTCATGCTGCAGGTGCTGAAAACCTCAATCGACGCAAATACAATAACGTATTATTATTATGCATCTGTAAATTTGTAGTTTGTAAATGAAGAATAATTTTGTTCATATAGATAATGTTTTACTTTTTTCTAAAAGTAAGGGCAGCAACGGCTTTGGAAGAGGCATATTTCCTTGTCCAGTAGTAGACGAAGAAAAGCGACACATCATTGCTTGTAAAACAAAGATAGTTGCGATTACCACTTCAGTTTTTTTTTTTTTTATCAAAGTTGGAACAAAAGTGAAAAAGAATTTTAACTCTTAAGCTATCTCTGTCCTTAGGACTAGATTGAGGTCAAGAGTAAGCCCATTTAGGATTAAAAAAAAAATATATAATCTTATTATTTTACTGTGACTTGTATAATACTAATGCAGCACCTTATTCTTCACATCGATAACTTATTTCTCAGACTGCATTTAACTGCAAATTTCTACCATAGAAACACATTCAAAAAGCAATATCGTAAAAATATTGATAAATGTGATCAGGCATGTCAGATGATACTTTTAATAAAAACACGAGCGTTAAGCTGAACAAAATAAATGGTTTCCCATGATCGATGCGCTGCTGTCAAAAATATTTGGCAAACATTCCTAAATCACGCAATTTCGTTTGTGCAAACCCCTAACACAACGGCATAAGGCGGAAAATGCTTTAAATCAATATAATCGGTGAAATAATCATGCAATACAGTATCGTCTTATCAAGATTGATATTCGACGATCGGGTGTAAAATCCATTAGGCTGTTTTCCTTTTTTAGGTAAAAAAGGTATAACAACGATTTTCCAAGTCCCTTAGGAGCAATGATGGGTGGATCCGGTAAGCAGAGGGCAGGGATGGGGCACAAGGTACGGTTTTTTGTTTAAAAAGAAAATAAATCGTTTTTCATTGAGAAGTTTGCTAAGTGAAAGGAGGTCGAGTGAAAAAGTTTAGGGATTTTTTTTGTGGTGGAATTATAAAAGACTTAATTTAGAATACTGGGTTTAAGGGATGTCGATGCTCAAAAGTGTCAGCGCTGGTAGGTCTAGAATTCTAGAATCATGTTTCATTAATCATATTTATTTCTGTAAATTGATTTTACAAAACACTTTTACACGTCACATCATGTTATGATTTAAAACTAGTTGAGGCCGGTGTCGCACCTGACTACTCTGAGAAGAAACGTCACTGTCCCTTTTAAATCACTACATAGTATAAAACTGTCTGTCTGTCCCTATGTATGATTAGATCTTTAAAACTACGCAACGGATTTTGATGCGGTTTTTTTTAATAGATAGAGTGATTCAAGAGGAAGGTTTATATGTATATATTGCACCCGTGCCAAGCCGGGGCGGGTCGCTAGTAATCTATATATATAAAATGGTAAACTGACTGACTGACTGAGTGATATATCAACGCACAGCCCAAACCGCTGTTCCTAGAGACATGAAACTTGGAGGGTGTGTTCTTTGTGAAGAGTAAGTATCCACTAAGAAAGGATTTTTGCGAATTCCACCCCTCAAGGGGTAAAATAGGGGATGGAAGTTAATATGAAAGTTCGTCAGTTTTGAAGTTAGGATCTTCAAATTTTGTGTTTAGGCTGACGATTGAAAATTAATCTATACGTGTCTCATCGTTTTTGAGAATTCTACCCCCGAAGGGTTAAAATGGGGGATGAGGGTAAGTAATCGGATATTTTTCGACATCCACGCGGGCGAAACTGCGGGCAAAAGCTAGTATATGTATTGTTGTAAATAAGATGGCAAGCTACTTTTTAAAAAGAAAAATCTTACACTTACAATATTAATTTAATAAATTCAGCAATTAACAAAGCACATGAAAATAAAAGCACACGATATTAGGCAAAATAAATGTCGGACGCTACAAAGACGTGTTTACGGTCGGACGGTTCTGGAACTAAAAGGGGCGCGCTGTGGGCAGCGCTCGCTTATATACGGTTGGATTTCTTGACTTCTTCATTCACAACAGTATATATGTTGAATTCATAGTAACAATAAACAGTTGTTGTTGCTGTTCCATAAAATCTGATCGTGTAGGTATTGTAGTTGTAGCGGTACCGCTAAAAGTACTACAGCAACATTGTACAAAAGGACCATAGTGACATCTATGACAACAAATGAAGAACTAACATCAAAATTTCAAATCGCAAAGTTAAACTTATCTGCGATTTAATACTATATAGATGAACCCGACAACAACTGTCGGGCTGAAGAACTTTACACCCTGTTCTATCGTTTTGTAAGAGACAGCTGTTTTTATAGATATCATTAACCGTTGAAAATTTTTCCGTCTTTATGAATCAGAAATCATGTGCAAAAGTCATGGTTACAGTTTATGCGTCAATGTTTACACAGTGTTTATTACAGGACTATAGTTTCGTATTTTGTTTTTTTTAAAAACGTTGCCCCGCACTAGGAATTTCTGCTGTATAGTGGGTGCGTTTACAAACACTTAAACTCACATACACAAACAGCCAGACCGGAACTACCTGTAGATAATACTACAAATATTTGTTTCGAGCGGGAATCGAACCCGCAACACGCAGCGTAGCAGCCAATCGCTCAACCACTGCGCTAACCGTGCCGTCGAACACTGATGCGACGTAGTACAACGATTAAAGAGTAAGTATTAAATTTGTGTAAGCCATAGTTTATCTGCCAACTTCGAGAAAGTTATCACGGCCTACCGGCCCATAGTTTCACTTGTGGCTGCCCTAAACTAACACATGATTAAAATTCGGGCCTATTTCAATTCGACCTTTGTTAATACTTTGTAAAGTAACCAATTAAAGTGTAAGACAAACTGCGACTGATCCCGGACAAGACCTTTATGTTCGGAAAACTTCGGCAATCATCGGTTATTTCACATCCTCTAAGTAAGGCCCGTCGCCCACACGATCAAAAGTCGAGGTGCAGGCGCGGAAGTGCCCCAGAGTGTGACGTCATTTTATTATTTCGTTTCGTGCGGAGCAACGTATAGAAAAAGGATGGAAGTATAGCCCGCTTGTCGACTCCACAAAGATACCACGACTCGACCGTGTCGCGACTCCGACTCGACTTACCAGAGAACGACGCGCCTTAAAGACCAGTTTTTGCGCTAAAGACAAGGTGTAGATAAAGTACCTTCAGTGGTTTGCAATTGTTATAGAAGAAATGTTGAGGTAGCATAGATGGAAAGCGTTATGTTTTTTCTAACAAGGAGGTCTTCTAACATAAGGAAACTTAACACGGTGAGTGTTAAGTTTCCTTATGTTAGAAGACCTCCCTAATAAAGAATGTAAAAAGACCCTTAACGAAGCCGAAAGGCACTTGTTCTCCCCGTCACTGCGATCATTTTTTTGTTCTAGACCATACCTGGGAACCTTCCAGTTACGGAGTTATTGGGGATCAAAATTCCAACTTTTTCACACTTTTAAAAATGTACTAGTTTTAAATATTATAACTTTCCTTTAAATTCCTCCATAACCCGTTTACTATTCAATGCATCCATTAGCACAATGTTTTGAGTACGTTACATTGAGTCCTACCGTAAAACGTGATTTTTCACCCCAAAAAAAAGTCGTTTCCCAGCAATAATTTTTCAATTCAATTCAATTTATTTACTTCAGACACTACGATCCATAATTTTGTTAGTAGGTACACTTAAAAATAATCTTAGTAATTAAAATAATCAAAAACAAATCACACTACACAATACTATTACATCAAAATTTAATATCAAAATAACCTATAAAAATTAAATTAATACAATACTTATCCAAGTCAAATAAAATGTAAAATGTTCACAATCAAATTTAAAATTAAAATAAGATAAAATTAAAATTCATTCAAGATTAAAAAAGATAACATAAAGTCGGCAGTGATTGTTTTTTTTTAAAGATATATTTATGTGCAGGCGCTGGCATGCAGCTGCAGCCATCTCCGCAAGAAAGGAGAATCCCACCGCTCAGACAACACGCCCAGAATCCCATTCGAGCCACCCCTACAGCGCCGCAGAAGCGATGCACTCCTTTTCCGGATTATTCCGTAGAAGTCATCGGTAGCAGCATCAGCGAACATCGCCGATGCGCTACAATACCGGGGCCGCCCCAACAGAATCCTGAACGCATTGTTGTACTGGACACGAAAAGCGATTTTTGCGTACAGTTAGTTGTTAGTTAGTTTGATGTACAGAATGCTTGGTGCTTGCTTGAAAGCTACGTTAAGGGTCTTGTTACACCCTGTATAAACAAGTTAGTCAACGCACCACACGGCGAGCAAGCTTGCTAGTTTTACCTAAAACAAGAAATAACTATAGCAAAAAAATGTTAACTTTTGAAGGAACACAACTCTATAATAAATGACCGTCCTGTATAAGAAACAAAGATATTTAAGAAAAAAATCTTCTGCCTAACCCTTCGGGGATTACAAGGCGTGATGTTATGTTATGTTATTAAAGTGACCTAATGAACTTTCAACGTTCGGTGCTGGATCGAGTATTTAAAATCCAACAGTGGATTTTAATTTAGCCATTAATTCACGGTAAGCCTGTGTTAGTGAAAACCGACATCAAATGATTGTGTTTGTTCCGGTAATTTCTATCAGCATCCAATAGCTCTCTTAAGATTAATATCCGTCTTGATTAAGAGCTACATTAATTTTAAGACTAGCTGTTGCCCGCGACCTTCGTCCACGTGAAATTATTATAAAAATATCACTTCAATATTTGATTTGGATTTTGTTAACTAATTTAAAGATTTTTTTTTTTTACGCGGATCCCTAACGCTTTTTCTAAAATAAAAGTAGCCTTCGTTACTTTTTATAACATAAGTTATCTGCCAGTAAAAGTCCCGGTCCAAAATCGGAATAGCCGTTTCAGAGATTAGCCGGAACACACAGCCGTCTGTTTTTTTCGGCTAATCTCCGAAATGGTTTTCCAATTTTTGTCTGTCTGTCTGTAAAGACAGACAAAAATTTAAAAAAAAAAGTTTTTTTTTTGTTATAAGTACGGTATACTATGTACTTTCATATGCACTCAGTAAAAAACCGTTATTTTGAAATTACAAACAGACTCTTCAATTTTATTTATTTGTATAACTTTTTGCACTGTCGTGTTTTTAAATTCAATCTATTAATTTTTGTGTTGAATTTGACAAGCCATCTCGGATTGGAATAAAATTATGGCACCAGATTTATCAGAATGTACTCGTAAGTTATGAGCCACATAACCAAGGACCGGAACATTTAATTTGTGAAGTAGGTACCTATTGTACCGTTTTTTTATTTTAATAACTGTGAATACGAGGACTGGAGTGGTATTTTTTCTCTCTTTCTTCACAGTAAGGAAGATTTCCACCAAACGGCTCGCATCGCATCGGATCGGAACGGATATTACAATCTTTAAGCAATATTAAAATGTGTACATAGTATTTTAAGTCTATATTACCAAGCCGTGCACAGCAGCTTAACCGCTGGGCGTCTTCCGCGGCACGCGATCGGCTCCTTTCGCCTATCGTCGTATTCGATCGGATCCTTAATTAGAACATGTCAATACGGTAGGAATGAAACTATTTGACTAGGCGCTAGAGACTAATACGTTCGCCAGCGACGGTACGGATCCAATCGTGTGCATCGACATCCTGCCTCGTCGCCGCATCCGTTCGTATCCCAACCGATCCGAGGTGATGCGAGCCGTTTGTTGGAAAACATCCTTTAGGCCACTGAATGCCTGTAACGACTGTCAAAGATCTACAAATGACAGTGCTTTCCGAAGCACGGCGGAAACTCGGTATGTAATGGATAGTCACCCATCCACGAGCGCCCTTGTAGATTGACCCGCACGGCTGTTATTATTTAGCCACGAGCTCCTCTTTTATCTATCCTTGGGTAATCTCAATTGTCTTTTAGACCAATGACGATGCATTGTATCCTGCAACAATCGAAGACCTCGATTTGTTAATAATCACGAATTGTTCTATAATGCACTGTGACATCCTTGCACGCGACTGAAGTGCCCATTCTAATATTCTGTTACCATATTTGAAAATCAACCTTAAGTCTTGGAGATAGAGTCTAGTAACGTTTTTTGGATGGTAATTAGGGTTGGCAGTTTTAAGGTAATAAATTGACTTGTGTGATCGATTGTCAGTTGTATCGATTCATAAATCAAAGAAACAATATGTCTGTTTATGTAAAGGTGTTTACTTTATTTGTTATTTATTTCATGGTTGTGGTTTCTGAAGAATTAACTGACTGTGACGATTACGATGTTGGTGAATTTGTAAGTACAAATTAAAATCTGTTATTATTTGTTTTTGTCTGTCATAATCGTTTTTGTTTGAGTGTTTGTTTTTTTTTCGTCATTTTTCGTAATCTCTTGAACTGTTTTTTTTTAATGTTTTTTTGAAGGTGTAAACGGCCCCTTCACGAAGTCGTCAACCAAGTAGTCTGTAGTTAGTAGTAGTCTGTAGTCTGTACATCAAACTAAGTAACTCTAAAGTAAAAAATATTGTTGAGTTTTTTTTTGGGTTAAAAATCACGTTTTTCGGTAGGAGTCAATGTAACGCACTGAAAACATGTTGATGGATGCATTCTCATGGAGGTATTTAAAGTAAAGATAGAACATAAAAAAATTGTTTTTTTTTTTAAACTTGTGAAAAAGTTGGAACTTTAACCTCCAATATCTCCGTAACTAGAAGGAATAATAAAATGATCTCAATGAATGGGGGGAAAAAAGGGTATTTCGGCTTCGTTAAGGGTATTTTTACACCCATTATATTGGACTTGCATATTACTATTAAAAATATTTGTTTCGTTCAGTCATAATGACGGACTAAGTCACGGGCGGGAAACTAGTAATCAATAATTAAGCACTTATTATTCCGCACCCAAAAACATCGTAATCAATTACGCACTCCTCATAGAACGATTGAATTATGTAAATGATCTACCGATCCAACAATAAAGCTGTCAAACGAACCATAACAGCATGACTTCATTAATCTATCCCTCAATGGAACTTTCGCTATTGTTATAAAAACCATATATTTAATACCCGCATTAAACAAAACTATTGAGGCGTTGCTAAATAAAAACCAGAGTAAGTTGGCCCCTGTCCCCTCTATGTGCAAAGTAAATGTCAAATAGAAAGGGCAACTCTATACATATTCAGGGTTCTAATTAGTGTGGTTTTAGTTTCGACATCTCACTTACCTGGGACAGTTATTACGTGTCGTGGAAAAACTCAATTTATAAAATTTATTTCAAAAGATCCAGTAATTCGATAATCTGCTAATCTGCCTAACAAAATCAGCTATTGTTCATTATTTTTTTAAATTTATCAAACACGCTAAAAAAATTCATACAGTATTTCATAGTCCTACTCAATAAATGAAAAGAGCAGCTGAAATCATTATGACTATCAAACGTCACGTCACAGCTCACGGGTCAATTATCCAATTACGCAATTACAACTGTCAATCTGACATACCTAAATTCCATTGCCATCACCATACGTAATAGTACAGTGCACCGGCTGTGCTAACTCGGCCACAATGGCCGAGGCCGGCGCGGGCGCAGATACGACCATTTTACATAATTTCATATACGCGATACCTTGTGACAATTTCCTTCTATTTATTTTTATCAGTTTTAGTGATGAGACATGTGAAAGTGAAGATGAGGATAGTAATAGTGTTGTTATGTAGTTACGTGGTTATGTTTGCCCGTGCGCAGGATTGCAAAGTTGGCGGGAAAAAGGTTGAGTTAGTTTTTCAGTGACTTTTATTTCCTTTTTTTTTAACTTGGTTTTTTTAAATTCCTACTGGTTGAAAAATGTTGACATAAGTTTTAGTTATTTGTTGCCTTCTTATATTAGCTCCTAATATTATAAGCCTGAAACTTTCTTATACTCCTCCTAAAGAATTATTTTATTTATAATATTTTTAATCTGACATAATCTTTTTGATACAGTACTTACACAAAGTACTCTTCTTCTTAGGTTATGTAAATACAAAAGAATAACGAAATTATACATATATCTGTCATTATTTAGTCCAATGAATTCCAAATAACCACGTTTAATGGTAAATTACAACAAAAGTAATACTTATCAACTTATATGTAAGAGCACGGACCATTTCACTACTAACTGCCAATTAAGTTGACATAAAGTATTTATTTTTCAATACACTTTGTCGATAACTGGTTCTTATCACACTACGATTAGGTTCAAGATGCAATGTATTTCACACCTGTGGATTTTTATTGGATTTTTTTTTATACTTATACTAATTCCAAATGGGTTACTATAGTAGGTGGTTTTTTTTTTTAATGAGATTTGCGTCTTTAAGGCGTAAATATTTTTTGAGTATTTAAATTGTGTTTATAAATAGAATATCATAGATAAACATGATTATTTAAAACAAATATTTATGTTTATGAACAAATTAACATTTATTCGTGTTCTGAATTCAAAAATATTTGAATTATCCTTTTTCCTATTGGGCTGTTTAGCAGCTTCATACCTTTGCTCCTTCTTCAACCTGGCGACAGCAAAACGCGGAAAAAACTCCAATTAAATGATAGTTTCCTAATAATTCATGACTAAAATACTTTTCGTTATATTATTTTATTTCTTCGAAAGTGGGTATGGAAAGACATCGTTTGATACACTTGGGCATTTGTTACTGCAGTTCTTGGCTCCATAACAACCTCACATGCGGCTCGGTTGTGAATTCCGCCTCGAATGCAATAACAAAGTTTCCCCACTTATTTCAAAATGAACTATATTCAATGCAATTTCCATAAAATTGTAGAAGACGACCAGCATCTAAAGTAGTATATTTTTGAAGAGTAATTGTTTTTTAATGAAAACTTACTAATTAGTTAAGTATATTTTTGATTCAAACAATTGCTGGGCAAAAGTAACACAGAGTAGGTAACATAACATTACGCCTGTAATCTCCGAAGGGTTAGGCAGAGGTGTACCTAATAGTAGGTACACCCAAATTTCATCGGTTATTTTTCAAGTTCCATGTAACAGGGGGCACGCCTATTACCATCATCCGGGCACAAATTCAGACTCTATGGCTGCTGCTGAGAAAATCCTGATGAAAAATCCCAATAACACTGCCCGACCCGGGAATCGAACCCAGGACCTCATGCTCAGCAGTCGCGCTTGCGACCACTCAAACAAGGAGGCAGGTATAGGTACCTACTTAAGGAGAAAACTCGTCGTCGTGGAAGACCCAAGTAAAGTTCAAGATATGAGTTGGATAGCTTTAATAAAGATTGGCTCCGGAAAGCCCAGAGCAGTAAAAAGAATGAAGGTACGCCTTTGACCTGCACTGGGACACCATAGACTAATGTAATAATATTTATGGTTACTCAAATGCATGTCTAACTGAACAAAACGTGTAGATATTATGTGAGAAACGTGAGAAAACAGCTGATTCGGCTGTCACACTCAAAAGATTTACTACGTTATTGTGTACTAGTTAGAGATACTAATCAAAACTTCGCACTAAACTTGTTAAACTTTACTTCATTGACAAACCTTGTGCTGTACCTACCTATAGCTAGGTACCAGTGGCGAAGGTTCCATAGAATTCGATTCCTACTGGCTTCCCTTTGAAAAATGGCACAGTCAGTATTCTATATACAAATAATTTAATCACTTTAAAGATATGTATTCCGGCTTCATCATCATCATCATCCACAGCCCGAACTCACCCACTGCTGGATATAGACCTCTCTTTTCTTGTGCCAATCTCCCCGGTCCTGTGCCAGCCTCATCCAGGTTTTTCCCCCTATGGCAACTATGTCGTCTGCCCATCTCGCCCCGGGACGACCCACGTTCCTTTTGCCAGTTCTTGAACGCCATTCGGTGACAACCTTAGTCCACCTGTTATCGCTTGCTAGGTGTCCTGCCCAACTACATTTGAGTTCCGTAACGCGATTTCCAATATCGAAAAAATAAAAAAAATAATTTTATTCCGGCTTACCTCTTACAAAATTCACCCTTCATTACTGGTAGGTACCTATTGCATATTGGTGCTGAGAATGTTCAGTAATCTATGGGTACATACAGAGAGGTCGGAAGGGACACTGACGCTCAAACGGTTCGCCACCACCATGTATTCAGTACATCATAATGAAAAATTTTTTCATTGATTATTATAAAATAATCTGCTATTTCTTACCAAAGTAAAGGTGACCGACACGTTTAAAAAGTATGGAACAGCATTTTCTTTTTTAATGACCGAGCACTGTATGTTATAAATGCGAAATTCACTATATTTACTCTTTCAGTTATATCCTCACGCACGCCTTTGCGGCTGAACAGATTTCGAATTTCTTTTAGGCAAGCATACTCCATCCTAGGCCGCATTATCGTTTGCGGTCAAACGCAAGCCAAGTATTTAGTGTAGAAAAAAAATTTACTCAGGTGTACCAGAATAGACGGATAGAATATAGATACATTTTAACCCGCGTAAGTAATACGTTCCCTTGCCTGGGGACTATTTCGGACCTCCACACTTTATCTTCTTCTTTTTTGTGTGGTTAGTGCCTAACCTGGTGTCAAAGTTTTTTATGCCGCTTTTTATGGGCCTCTGACTTGGCTTTACATACCGTCGTGAAATATGTCTCAGGCATGCTGGTTTGGTTTCCTCTCGATGTTTTCCTTCACCGAAGCAAATGATATTTATACAATATGAAGTGTGTGGCTAGGGTTCGAATTAGATACCTATTTCATGGCAGTCCGACAGTCACACCACTGGGCTATCACTGTTACACTTCCACGCTGTCAAGCTACGTTTCGATTTAAGATGCTAATCATACGCTATTAACACGGTACGGTATGTCCACAGTGTGTCGACCACGAACAATGTTGCGGAGGCTGCTGCTTCTACGGCGAGTGTATAGACAGTGAGTATCACGAGTTGATGTAATACTTAAAATAACAACTGACGTTGTAAAAAAAAAAATGATTATTGTTTCTCAAACGGTTACATTTAAAAATGTGATTGAAACAGGCCCAGTAAGTAATTAACAATACTTCTGTTGGAGTTGTCTCACTCCTTCCCTTAATTAATAGTTTACAAAACTGACACTTTAAAAAAAAATCATCATTTTTTATTTTCTTGCCCCTATCCCAATTTACTCGTATTTGGAATCGGCGCAGCATGTCTTCTTCCATACTTCTCTATTAGTCATCATAATCTTGGTAGTAACTCTCTTTCTAGTCATATCATCTTTCACACAGTTCATCCAGCATTTCTATGATCTTTCCCAACTCTTATAGTCATCCAAATTCAATCTCAAAACATTCATTTTGGTTTTATCCTCATTTCTTTCCATTTCATTATCATATCATACAGACAGCTAATTTCCACACTTCTTAGCTGCATGGAACCCTCAATCTAATGGTTATCTCCTATCACAGAGTCTATCGGAGTCAGTGTCCCATCAGTGGGAAACTAACACCGCTAACACCCAATAACACGACACAAATTACTTGAATCTCTTTTAGGTAAATTTGGTGGGTTTGATTCCCGGGAATTTCTCAGTAGCAGCCACGGAGTTTCGATTTGTGCCTCGTTGATGGCAATAGGTTCGCCCCCTATTACATGGGACTGAAACATAACTAGCGAAATGTGGGTGTACAATAAGTTACTTCTCCGCCTAACCCTTCAGGGATTACAAGCGTGATGTTATGTTATGTACGGGGACTTTAGGTTCCAAATCACATCTAATGAGGCGCTCAATTACATAGGTAGTTACCCCTAATGAGTACGAGGTATGATGAGCTCATGAGTGACAAGCTGACAGGCTGACATTATGCATTCGTGTTAGGTAACGTGATTATCACGGCATTATGCATTAGCGAGCTCATTAAAATTATTTGTGTGCTATGTGCTACTGTTTCATGTTCTCAAGGCCTTCAAACAATAGTTTTCAATTTAGACGGAATAATTATTCATTTTTGTAAAACTATTGTCCATCTGTTTCTGTAAACCCCTACTTCCTCGTTTTGCGAACTGTGAATAATGAGACATAATCAGAGGATGGCTGGATGGATGAATGAATTTTCTGACAGAAAACCCCAACAATAAACCGTGTTCCGGACGATACACATAAACTTTGACCAGATGTTCAGACCACGGAAATAAGCATTTTTCATTATGGACACTTTAATGAATTCTTATTATTTATTTTTTTATTTACTCTCGGGTTCCTCGCATACGTGCAAATGAAATGCAAATAGCATTTGATTACACTAAGCGGCAACAAAGGTCAAATTAAGACCTTTTATTACTGCATAGTTCAATTAAACTTTAAATGCTCATTCATATAATTCATTACAAATATTTTTGTAACGAAGCCTTTTTAAGTCCTTTGTAAGATTTGATTTGTAAAAGCTATAGAAGCGTTTGCCAAAGTTTATGGATAACGTGCAGAACACAGTTTATTGTTCAACCTGGTTATTAAACATCATCTGCCTAGCTTTTTTCCCAACTATGTTGGGATCGGCTTCCAGTCTAACCGGACCAGCATTTTACATGGAGCGACTGCCTATCTGACACTATGTTGGAGTCGGCTTCCAGTCTAACGGGATACATTTGAATACCAGTATTTTGCATAGTGACTGTCTATACTACAACCCAGTTAGTATTGGATACCACTTAGTAAGACTGGTTGTCATACTTTCGGACCACTGACTACCTGTAACGACTATCAAAGATCTACAAATAGACAGCCGGGATCAACGGTTTACGTGCTTTCCAATACACGGAGGAAACTTGGTATATAATTGGTGGTCCCCCATCTACGGACCAACCTAGGCAAGGACGATCGACCCAGGCGGCTGTTATTATTTAGCCACGGGCTCGTTTACTGTTTTTTTTTAATTGACATATTTACATTTGGAATACTAAATACTGCTTTGTACTGCTTTTAATTTCAAGAATAAGCCTCATAATTCTGATTACATGTGAGAAGTTCCAGATAGAAAAACCCTATAACGCTTTGCCCGACCTGGAAATCGAACATAGGACCTCATACCCTGCAGTCGCACTATCGACCACTGAACCAACAAGTTATAAGAAATTTTATTTGTCCTTCCAGCGTACAGATCCTGCCTTTCATCGATGGACGTGTGTGATGACCACGTGTGCCTCGGAGAAGAAGAGTGTATAGTGTACACACCGCCCCAATGTCCTGGCTGTGAACCGTTACCGCTGTGTCGAATGCCGGGGACTTACCTGGAATACAAGAGATAATAGATAACGGACTACATTTGTGAAAATTTCTTCACAAATGACTTTTCCATTGTGGAAAATTACGAAATGTTTATGGTTACAAATAGGTAGATGATAATTTATTTATGTTGATAAAAAATATGTAAACTTATACTGTCACTTGGGGAATATCTTCATTTGATTGTTCATTATTTTGAGCTCCCGATATTTCGACACTGCCGCTGTTGCAAGCGCCATGATCGCTGGTTGACTGAAGAATTCGGGTGGATGGAAAATAAATTGTTAAGAGCAGACAAATCTGTCTACCTTCTTTCTTTGTCTTACGCGCATGCGCACTACTGGAACTCGACAGTATAAGTTTAGTTGTAAACCCTGAAAGCTTAAAACACTGTTTAAAAATATGTATTTTTAACTAACAAATCAAAGTTAAAAATACATGAAAGAAATGGTCAGATCACAACACTGCATACAATCACAAAAAACAGTCTTCAGAAAATAAATTGTACGAAGATTTTCTAATTTTAATTTTCTTCTTCAAGTAGCTATATAAAATGAAATTTTGATCTCACGAAATTAAGAATTTATGAAGTACAAAATGGGCTAACCATTAATGCATTAAAACTTAAAATATGATAAGCTGCTGTTTTACTTAAGTATAACCTTTTTTATAAATCACTAAATTCAGAAATGAGTAAGTACTTTTGTTTTTGAAAGTTTTGCTAAGCAAAACAAGAAAAAACGACATAAAGAAAGAAAGAAAAAATTGTGAGCCGTCACCGGACGCCTGGCAGATGTGAAACATCGACATTATTTTGTAAAATTAATATGCAGAAAAGAACAGATTGTGATAGGAACTAAATATGTCATATTTATTTTCATTAAATACAAAAATTTACGAATTTATTTCAAATCGTGACTACTTAATTCGTTTAATCAGTGACTTCGGTAATAGTTATATTCGATGTTGCCTCTGAGGACGGTATTACTGTGACAATTGGTCGATGGTAACTGAAGTATGTTACAAAAGTATTGGACATAACATTATCAAGATATCTAATAAATACAGCATCTATTGTTGTTCCGTATCTGGTGGTAGGTTCTTTTGGATTGTTATTAATTTGCAATTGAAATTCTTCTTGGAGAAACGTAATAAATTAATTAATTAATACATCCAGCAGGTGACGCACCGTACACACTACTGCATATAGACTGTATATATATACCATCATATAGTGTGGCGACGCGTCGCCACGGCATGCGTCGCCACGCCAGAAATCGGTTTTACGTGCGGCTATAGATGTTTCACATCAAAAAGTATTTATATAAACTCCGCGACCCATTTTACGCGACTCACAGTTGAAAAAATACGCTCGTTTGGCCTCAGCCTCAAACTTAAATTGGTCTTGTACGTGGCCAAAAGGCTATTTCAGCATGATGCTTTCACATTCAAAACAAAGTCACAGCGCTGCTAGTCTGATAGGGCCCAAAGTTATGCCAACTTATAAATAAACCAGTCTATTGCCTACATTTAAATCCATATTGAGACTGTAAAACTCATGAACCTGTCAATCTGTATCCTTGGCTAACACCTATATAAACACTTTAAGAAACACCTTGAAAAGAATACCAATGTTTTTCATACTGGCCACTAGGGTAACGAATGAATAAAGATTGGAAAAGTAAACGAATTTGAATCGATTATATTCGGTCGCAACAATTTCATGTTTGTTTGTAACACTTTTGTCAAATCAGCTGTAATTTGGATGAAATATAATTATGTGGGATGTTAATTCGGAACGCATCATAATTTTAAAAAAAGTAACTGAGCATGAATGCAGCGATGAGTGAATGACAGAGTATGTGTGGGAGGGAGAAGAGGAGTATGGCGAGCGAACTAAGACTGAAGACGATTCCAATGTATTTTAAAGTGTTTTTAAATATTAAAAGAAGTTTTCAAGACGGAAGATTATTTATTTCGTCATCCACACCACCCTATATGCATAATGTCCGTATGAAATAGTGCCAGAGTGCTATGTGGAAAGTGTTGTGGAAATCTACGTCGTGCAATGTAAAAATATTTTCGCAAATGGTTCGGGTTATGGCCTCGGCGCGGCGGTGCAGGATTGCACTGTCAGTTTTCAAGACACGACACGAAATTGCATCGTGCCGTCACCGACCTTATTACCGTGGAAATAAAGATCATAACATTACTGTCATCTTGACAGACTTGTTGGTGAAAGCGATCCACGACCAATTTTGCCACCAACGTGCTAGCAAAAATGGGCAATGCATTCCAAAACTGAATAAAAAGAATGAATAAAATAAAAACAAAAAGAGATTGTACATTGTTTTCCTTTAATATTCGAATTTCATATTCGTCCATGTCAATACATCGGAAATTAATGATGAAATTCACGAAATTTCCGCGAAAACTCAATCGTGAAACACAGTTTACGATGTAAGCGAAAAGGTCGTTAGTAACAGATTCAGTTTCAATTTACATTCATATTCACGCAATCTGTCCACCATTGTCACGGGTTATTCCATGGAAACATAAAACTTACCGGGGTAAAATGTATCCTATGTCCGAGGACGTGATCTACTCGTCTGCAAAACATCTACACCGTGACTTTTTAGTCGTTTTACAACGGCAGCCCACTTCATGTATCCAATGACTAATAAAGATTCTTAAAAAAAAAATGTTATTTATGTGAATTTATTAATATAAAAATAAAAATATTTTTCAGTATTATGACGCATTACGCAGTTAAAACAGCCTGTTGCGAGCGATTATCTACTCGACTCGAGCGCTGAGTAGGTATGTTCTCCCGTTTGATACGTAAACATCATTAAAAAAATTGCGTTTAGGGCTATTTTATGTCGGGTACATTGAGGGGACCACCTTTGTAAGACGACTAAAAAGTCACGGTGTATATTGTTTAGCTGTTACGGCGTTTCTTTCGCATTATATGCTAGATTTATTCAATTGCTAGATCCTACAACTTTTTGGTCAGGCGGAGTAATACGATTTTTGTAAGTTTATTTCGCTGCTCTTGTGTACAGATTTCCGCACGGATAAGAATATTTGCTTGACTTACATGTGGTCATTTCGGGTCTGATTGTTACTGTCAACATGTAATATTCGTATGTGTAACGCTCCCCGTACATGGCAAAACCATTCAAGAATTAAAAAAAAACAAGACTCGATTCAAAAAACGAATCGTCAATTCACTTGTTTTGCGCATCCCTAGCCGTTCGTTTCAATTTAGAGTGATATAGGCGTAAGACGTGGGTGGCTCAAATTACTTGTGTACCGTTCCTCTATGTTCGGAAATAAAGATCAAAGAGATTGAGATGTGGGAAGTAAGTAAAATATTAAATTATCGTCCAGTTGTTACTAAACTACGTTTTTTTCGATCTTTCACATGGCCATGGATAATATGAAAGCCTAAAAATCCACCAGTCTGTTAACCGGCTGGTAAACTGGGTTGTGAATATAGATAATTATGCAGTCGCTTCATGTAAAATACCGGAATTCAGCTGTAGGAAGCCGATCCACACTTTTGTTTTACCCAAACCCTGGTTGCGTCTAAAAACATTTAAACTCACGTACACGAACACAGGCGATTATTATTTATAGTCTTTGACCGCAGTCCAAATTATTTTTTAAATCATAATGAAATCTTCTTTCAGTAAAACATCCTATCTACAATATTCAAGGTACTTCCGTGTGGCACAGCCGTGGGACGCTCTGTATTAGTAGTTAGTAACTACACCCGTACATATCTGTAACCTGGCACTTAGAAACGTGTTCACGAAACTCCAGGCCATTGACATTTTGAGTAGAAGATGGAAAACACTACATAACTGCCAAATTACATACATACACTCGAATTATTTGTAAATCGACTTAGGTATTTACCCTTAGGTACTTTGACACCGACTCGTGTCTGCCAATCAAACTTTAGATATTTGGAAATGTTTGCACTAGGTATATAGGGTATAGTATATACAGAAAGGGTATAGTCATATGAAAGGATATGCTACATTTGGGTCAAATAGGTATTGAAATTTTGTATGGGACAGCTTATTTTAATTTTTTCACATTTACGATATTGAACCCAAGGAGAATGTTGTTCAGTTTGATGGTCTGCAGCATATCCTTGCATATGACTGTACCCTTTCTGTTACACCCTATAAAGCTTTATCCTCCATGCTCTATTTTGACCAAGTGGTAGGAAGTACAAGTACCTCCTAGACTAAAATTATGGAAAACTTAGTTTAGTTTGAAGAAATGAAGTTGTTTTTCTAGAGTCTATCTACATTATTACAGATTCTCATGACACTCACACCACTGTAAAAATATTTACTTTGGGCACGATTACGTCTCATCATTTGTCGCATAAAAAAAAATAAGGCTACGTCGTCGGTTCGACATGCTGGCTGTAATGATTTTAATTATCAGTTTTATTTATATTTTGTTAGTATTGCCCCCGGCACCATAGAGGTCTGAACGAAACCATATTAGTTACACCTAGTTTTATTTATTTAACTATTCATGCACACACAGAAGACAACACAGGAAAATAACATTATAATATATGTTACGACAGGGAACGGATTAGAAGAAACACTAATCCCAAATATCGACGCCATCCGCCAGCCGCCATATTGTCTTCGCGTATTTAACCATGGGACACGATTCTTCATTGTTTTTGTTGGTAGATAGGTAGGTGGGTAGTTTAAATCACACACAATACTCGACTCAAACTTCAAACGTTTATTTCTATTAAACCATTTACAAGTTGAGCCACCCGTTCGCGCACATGGTTGTTTATAAGGAGAAGAACGGGCTAAGAAAGTCCTTACACACTCTTTTAAATCGTGTTACAGTTCTCATTTACACAACTTAGTATTGTTCACTTGAAAAACTACTTTCAATTACATACTTCAATGGTTTTTCAATCACTTCAATTTCAATATCCTACACAACCCAGGACGGGTTGTGTAGGATATTGAAGAGGAGACATAGGATCCTAGTGTTCCTGTGAAGGCGGATTGGGAGCCACTTGAGTTCTTTGCGAAGGTGAGAAACGTGGTCATATTTACGGAGACCAAAAATAAAGCGAATACATAAATTTTGCAAGCGCTCAAGCTTATTTAATAGCTCCTCAGTAGCATCCAGTTAGCAGGTATCACACATTTATTTATTTATTTGCTTTCATGCACATCACACATTTACATATTACTGTCGGTTTTTGTACATGAACACTGTCGGGGTACTGCAAAGCACAATGCTGGTTTGCTGTTGAGTTTATGAACAGTAAATTAATATTTTAAATTGAGTCAAAACTTATCAAAGCACAATACAATACATTTCAGAAAAAAATATGTCTAGAAGTCGTTATGATGTCCAGTTAACAGTATTAAACACTATACAATAACTCACATACACATTTTACAGCCTAGTCGCCGAGTAGGTATGGCCTCTTTCAAGGAGCTTCATTCACTACACTGGGTCTCAGTCAAAATACAGGCACATCAGAATTCACACCATTGCAGCGTCAGCGTCTAATTTTAACAGAACCTTCAAACTTCTTACAGGAAGAGGGTTAACAAAGCTTCCTTAATCCCTTGTCAAGGATTATTTTTACCGTTTACGAGGGGAAACCTAATTATCAAATCGCTTCCTCAATTTTATGTGCCATTTACTGTAATGGACGTATTAACTGATCCCTAAAGCTTGTCTATATAAAGCTGATGATCAAGAATAGTATTCTATTGTTGTCATGTCGATATAGCGTTTTTCATTGTTTTTTAAAATGCGCCAACTTTTCTTGTCAGCGTCAAAAGTAAAAAGCGTTGGGGTTCAATTAAAAATAAAGTATATTAATGGCACACCTACAATAATAAACAACCCTGCAAAAAACTACGAACAATAATTGCAACCATACCTACGACAATGGCTAGCAATACCTACCAAGTTATTAACAATTACCAAAACATAGAAACCAACAAATCACGGCTCAGATTTGTCTACCTCAATGCTCGAAGTATACGCAAAAAAGGAAAATTTGACGAACTAAAATGCATTCTACAATCGCTTCCTAACACGATACATGTTATTTTAGTGACTGAAACTTGGATAAGAACTGAAACACAAGCCTTGGAACTACAAATAAACAACTACTCACACTACTACAACTACAGAACCGATTCAAGAGGAGGTGGAGTTTCTGCATATGTCCACAATGACCTCAAACATAGCTTATCAGATTCTAAGTACACAGGAGGAAACAACTATCTATGGATACGACTAGAGCGATATGCACTGGAAGTAGGAGTCGTATACAACCCCGGCGATACCAACTACACAGATTTTCTTGAGGTTTACGAGTCTCAACTACAACAAAAAAACAGAGCAATAGTGTTCGGAGATTTTAACATTGATCTTCTAAACAAAGACAAAAAGACTAAACAATATCATGAACTTTTGAAGGGAACTGGGCATACATTACTAAATAAAATCACTAAGAAATATTGTACAAGGGAATCGAGTACCAGAAAATCTATTTTGGACCATGTTTGTTCTAATCTGAAAGACGATCACTTTCACATGGCAATAGCTGACTCTTCAATGTCAGATCACAAACAAATATATGTTGAACTCAAAAAAACTAAATCCCCTCGAAAAATACGGACCCAATACGAAGGCATTGATTTTACGAAACTACATGATATGCTAGAAACAACAAACCTTGAAGAATTAGATGGTGATTACGCAGTACTAGAAAACAAAATAAAATCAATAATTGACAAAAGTAAAACAACAAAAACCAAAATTCTAAACCTACCTCAAAACGACTGGATAAATAGAAACATAATTCATGATATCAACCAAAGAAACGCATTGTGGACAGAACTAAAGAAGAATCCAAAGAATACCACCCTGGAAGCAGAATTTATCACAAAGAGAAAACATGTTGCCAAACTCATGCAAGATACAAAGAATATTTTCTACTATAAAAAGTTCAGCGATTGTATTAATAAACCCAAGAAAATGTGGAATCTGGTAAACATTCTAGCAAACAATAAAATTAAACTAAATTGTGCTCCTTGAAAACTATTGATGGATTCGAAACACATTACGAACCCAAACGAAATTTGCCAGATTTTCAACGATTACTTTGCCACTATCGGACCCCTTTTAGCGAATGAAATACCTAGATCATTTCATGATGATCATACACATGCTTTACCAAAAACTCCTCCTGAATACACTCCAGTGTTATCAACTCTCGATCCGTGTTCTGCAACTGAAATCACAAAAATCATATCAAATCTCGACCCTAACTGTAGTACTGGATTAGATGGAATTAGTACCAAAGCAATAAAATGCATAAAAAACTTAATTGCGAGCAACCTGAGCAAATGCTTCAACAAATTGCTGGTTGAAGGTAATTTTCCCGATACTCTAAAAATGGCGAAGGTCACTCCCATACACAAATCGGGTTCAAAAATGGACCCAGGTAACTACCGACCTATTTCAGTGTTGCCTGTATTGTCAAAAATATTAGAAAAAATCCTACACAACCGATTGGATAAACATTTAACTTCTATCAACTTTCTTTCAGACAGACAATACGGGTTTCGACCAAAAAGCAACACACTAACGGCTACAGTCGACCTCGTTACTAAAATTAAGCAAAATGTAGATGGAAAAAACATAGTCATTGGTATCTTTATTGATCTCAAAAAAGCGTTCGACACCGTTAGTCATGAATTGCTACTTAAAAAGCTAGAAACCATTAAAATTACCGGCAGTGCCCTAAATATGTTCCATTCCTATCTAAAAAACAGGTCGCAGTTAGTTAGAACGGATAATAATTATCAAAGTGGTACATTACCTATAACTTGTGGCGTTCCCCAGGGATCAATTTTGGGGCCCCTGCTCTTTTTGATCTACATAAATAATATTCAGGAAATTCAACTACATGGCCATCTTACTCTATACGCAGATGACACCTGTTTATTTTATTTCGGACCTTCCATTCATGATTTAGTTTCCCAGGCTCAAGACGATTTAAACACCCTTTTTTCATGGTTTCAATATAACTTATTAACAATAAATATCTCTAAAACGTGCTATATCTTGTTTAAAGCAAAAAATAAAATAATACCTCCACATAATCCATTAGTAATTAACAATATACCCTTACAGCAAAAATCTTGTGAAAAATATCTTGGCTTGAGAATGGATAGTTCTTTATCGTGGACTGTACACTTGGATCATATAAAAACAAAGCTTACGTCACTACTTGGATCCCTCCGAAACATAGTTCGATGTATTCCACATAGATTGCGTCACACCATCTATAACGCCTTAGTTAAACCACACCTACTATATCTGGTTGAAATTTGGGGCAGTGCGGCCAAGACGAAGCTAGCAAGTATCCAAGTTGCGCAGAACAAAATAATAAAAATGATATTTAACTACCCCTATTTAACATCAACTAGCAAAATTTATGAAGAAACCAAAATAATGAACATTAGACAGTTATATATTTACAATACATGTATTTTTATTCGTAAGGCACTCAACAAAAGCATACAGACTAATTTATCGTTTATAAAAGTGAAACAAGTAACCCAACGTAGCACTCGCCGAGCTAGTTTTCTGATTTTGCCGAAGATGAGAACTAAGTTTGGCAAAAAAATGTTAACATTTGAAGGAGCACAATTTTACAACAAAATACCCTCATGTATTAAAAGGTTACACTCATTCAATGCATTCAAAACTCTGTTAGCGGAACATTTGATCACAAATCCTAAAATCTGAATTCATTGGATGGGTGTAATAAATTATAATATAATAAGTGCTACCGTGACGTCTGCGACGAACTTTAAATATAAGTTACATTAAGCATTGTTCTCATGTAAGTGACTTTGTGTCTTTTTTGAGAATAAATATCTTTAAACCTAAAAATAAAAGCTGAGGGACATACATGGCTGGCTCCCTCGCGTATACCTAAGTCATCATCTTCCTGCACTCGTCCCAAGTTATTTGCTGTCGGCGCAACACGTTGTTTTTCTTTCATTCTCCTTTTTCCTTCATATCATTCCTCACACAATCCATCCATCTTTTCTTTGATCTTCCTCTCCCTCTCCATCCATCAACATTTATATTCATCACGCGCGTATACCTAAGTTTATTATAATAATTAAATATTCCACACTCTTCTTATTTTCCAAGTATCATGCAGTACAAAGACTCATAATTACAACAAAAATCTCTTTGTTATTATTTGTCTTATCTAGAGCGGAACACATTCACCCTTTGCGGCTTTGCAGATTTCATCTACAGAATTCCCAACTCCGGAAAAATGCAGCTCGCATTGTAATAACTTAAAACCAAAGCTTTATCAACTGAAGCAAGATCTTTTTATGTGAACCAGTTCAACGAAACAGTTTAAGGTTATAAATCTCTATAACTATAGTGGTACCAGTACTTAGTGCGAAAAACGAACAAGAAAGAGGGTAGAGTGATTTGTCTGCTTATAAACACCCACCCGCAATAACTACAGATTATCCGTGATCATGGTGCTTGCAACAGCGCCGAAATATCGGGAACTCAAAACAATCAGTAAACATGGTAAATTTCCCGTTTCTAGTGTTAATGATAATCTGTATAACTGCTTGGCCAAGAGCTGCATGATCAAACGACACGTGTTGCAAATCGTTTTTTTTTTTTAATAAATTTCTTAAAGCATGCCACGAGTCACCGATATGCGGTTTGCTTCACTATTTGCGAATCTACGATAATCACACGAAGGAAACGAGCGTCCCACGCGTGTGTACCAATCGCAAGTTGCACCGCAAGTCAAATCACTCGAGGTCGTAAACAAGGCGTAATAACTTAATACGAAAGCTTTATCAACTGCAGCACAAATTCTTTATGCGATCCAGGTCAACAAAACATTGTACGTTCGGTTGAAAATCTCTAATAAATCGTCACGATAAAGCTCTAAAGCATTTAGATCTGGAGTGAATCCAAAAGCGTGTCTTGTATGAAAGTGGGACAAAGCCGGGAAATGGTCGCCCGGACGGGTTGCGAGCGGTTCGGTCAACAAAATAAGACAGAGTACACATTGAGGGAGCTTGCGACGGAACTGATGAAGTCTTGGAGACTTCCCACTTCGCTTGATTGCTGAGAGCTGTATCAAATAATGCTGGATGTGGTTTATTGATTTCGTTTGAATTGATTTCATTATTTTTGCTTGTTTGCTGCAGTGCTACTGGCAACTACTGACATTAACTATAGGAAATATTTTGAGTAACCATTAACATATCAATTTGTTCTTAAACTTCTTACGTATCATCCCAATAAGTGTTTTAGACTTCTACAACAGACAGGACAAAGAGATCGACCGTCGACTCGAAAATACCTGGAGGAGCTACTGCTCCATGAAGGCATTTATAAAGGGCGACCTTCCTATCTCACTGAAGTGCAAGCTCGTCGACATGTGTATCCTGCCTATCCTAACCTATGGCGCTCAGACTTGGTCTTTGACTGAAGCTCCGAAGTAAAAATGTAATCTTTACCAAAGAGTGATGGAACGTAGCATTCTAAATATAAGACTTCGATCGAATGCGCAACACCTTCATACGACGTATGACGTGGATTGTGATGGCAGGCGGCAAAAAGAAGCTCATCTCTACTAAAACAAAGGACTGGGTTGTCTACATTATCAAGGACAAAATGAAACGATCAATCTACCAACAAAAGCTCAACAAAAACTCCGCCACGTTTGGATGGACTCAATTTTTGCTTTGTAATCACTTCTAAAATATTAAAACTTTAGTCCTAAGATTCTTTGTTAAGACTCAACCAATATTTCTCGAATATAGACAAATCAGTGACCTGTGAACAAAACTGACAGCACTCAGTTACATTTTTTTTTGTGTCGAATTCGTAATATCAATATTAGTTTAGAAGTAACGTTGCTGTCAATCCGGAAAAGTTTGATTGACAGTGTGAAGAAAGTTTATCAAATATAGTTCGGGTATGTCAGGATTTATTCCGTTAGGCTCGTACATCATGTGGGCAGACGATTGGTTTCGTGCTATGAAAACATACTGGGTGCGATACACTTACGAATTACTTGAGATTACAACTTAACACAATACGATACACAATAGACGTCTCAACTCCGTCGCGATCAGACATTGACTGTCGCCCTCGCCTCGAGCTGGACGCTCGTCTGTAGAAGCACGCTGTGTTGTGACTGATAAGTAGGTCACGTGATGTCACCACCGCACACAGGCGCGCTTTGCGATTAATTTTATATCCATACTTACGACCGGATCCGACATATACATATATGAACCGTCATATAAGTATTTACACATTTTACTTGGAGAAACAGTAGACGCTGTACTAAAAAAAAATGCGCTAATTTAGAAAAATTTTGAAAACAAGTAAAATCAAGAGTCTTTCTCATTTATTCGTTCCAAATTCTAAGTCGACTTTAATACCCTTTCCTCGGTATTTTAAATTAAGAACAACGGGAACGAAGCCAAAAAAATACCATAATGAAATTTCCAACAAGATGGTTTACATAAAACGGTACAAGCTATTTTCGGTTATTAATGTGGGCAATAGACAAAATTAGGCGACCGTAAGACGACCTTTAATATGACAAATTATGTAATCATTCTATTGTGACGAGAAACCTTAGATTATTAACGTGTCCAAGAAACCTTGAGCTATATACCTTTAGATTTAGGGTTATTATTAAATAACATTGACTTGTGATACGCCTTTCACCCATTTCGGGTAATAAATGAAGCCGCTGATGAAACGTATAATATTTTTCATTCGCCTTACTTTTTTGAAGACACACATTTATTATTTTAAAACTTAACGTAACACCATGCCTGTTTTCCGCCAAGAGCTAGTCTGAAGTGTACCTAAAGTACACACGGAGATACATCAATCATCAAGCTTTAAATATCCAGTATAACCTGACCTCGCTTTGTATGAGCTTGCCGTACAATGAGAGCTCAGCTTAATTTGGTTTTTGATAGCTTGATTGGTCGTCGTGCGTCCATCCACATTTCGCCGGTTATGCTGCTACAAAAAAAAATCTAATGTAAAAACTCAATGACCCAGCCCGACCTGAGAATAGAACCCTAAATCTCATATTCAGCAGTAGCACTTTCATCCACAACACTAATAGGGTCAAAAATATTTGATATACCGCAAGAGATCTGATCTATAATAATATTAAAAAGATATAATTTTTTTTTTGTAAGTTCGTATGTAAGGGGTAATCTTCGAAACTACAGATCCAATTCCGGAAATTGTTTCACTAACGGAAAGCTATATTATCCCCGAGTGTCATAGGCTACATTTGAAATATTACCGTGGATAAATTTCCGTACATAACGGGAGCCAAGCCGCGAGTAAAAGCTAGTAAGTACTAAATAATTGGTTCAGTTTCAGCGAGCCTTGATTGGGAACGGCTCCAAAGTTGAAGTAAACATTTTGGAGGGTACGACAATTTTTAATTGAGAATATGGCGGGTATGCAAACTTGACACCATTTGCATATTTATTAGGTTTCAGGGTTTCAGTCTCTTTCGAGTAAGCCTTGTCGGCATACTTTTGAAAGCGCGTTAAGAGTGAACAGAGGCTGCGATTCCCCATACAAATGAATGAATTCCCCTTTTTTCTTCCTGAATCATGCCTCTTTAGCAATCATTTTTTTTCATAAAATCAAGGTATACTGTAGACACTTCCTTGTCATTTCCTTTTTTTTCGTAAAAAAAATATGACCATCCAAAATTTACAAAAACTGCCCCATTTTACGGCCGTGATTAGTGGACTACTAGACAAATTTGAAAAGTTTTTAACATAAAATAAACTGTTAGGTACATTGACGTATGACATACTCTTTCTTAAAATTTTAATGTCAAAAATAATTGAATCGGCTCAGTTTTTGAGGAGAAAAAACAGGGAATAAGAAACGTTGATCTCGTCAAATTTGTGATATAAATCGGTCTGAGCCCGCAGCTGTCCCTATCGCACGCAACGCGACGGCAATAGTTTCTTCAAATACCTATTTTTCAAATTTCTGGCAAGCCCTGTTCTCTCTTAAGAGAATGGCAGTGGTGTGAAAGATCGCTTTTTTTCGTTTTTCACGACAAGACGCATCAATCAAACGCCCGCACTTCGTGTAAACATCATTATGTCATTACATTGAAAATTGTTTCACTTCCTGGTGAATGTATAGCCAGAAAACAACCTCCTTGGTACTAAATGCCTAGTACCACATTAGATGGTGTATTTAACATTAGTTTTAGTATTTGCGAAACACGTGTCTAGTATTTTTATGTAAAGAATCAATTTACAAAATTTCAAAACTGTATCATGAAAAGTCACAAAGTTATAAGCTTGTTCTGTTACCTGTTTGTCCGCACAAAAACGTGGTCAACACGCGGCGCGCCCGCATGCACACCTCCAGGGTCATCTTGAACTCATTGATAATAATAAACTGGTAGTAGGTACCTAAATGATTAGATAGGTACTCAGTGTCGCTTGGTGTCCAACTTGTAGCATTTTTTAAATATTTTTGGGAAAAAATATAACATGAATGTTGGCTTGATATTTTTAATTAGTTCGACTTAGAAGATCAAAACTTAGCTAACCTATCTCCTAGCAGCTATCGAAAATAGAAATAAAGCTTACATTATTATTTCAGGCTTAACATAGAACTACATGTTCGGGTTACAAGGTCGTTTCTCCACCCTGCGTGCCTACGAATCTTCTAGACCGTAACAAAAATCAGTCTACGCCTCCAAAAAATATCAGTTACCTACGAAAATAAACGGTGTGAACCCTTATAATTCTCCTAACAAAACTGAAAGGATATTTCTCACAAAGAGCTCAGTCATCAAAAGGTAATATTTTAGGCGAGTGTATCAAAGAAGCTTGAACGGGCTCACTTGGAAAGAAAGCAAAAAAATACGTACATTTGGCACAAGTAATAATTTTCTGAAGGTATTTGCATAAACATGGTAAGCCTGGGGCCATACTTGTGATTAGCTGTTTTATTAATGTCGGCGAAGTACTTACTCTCACAAGAAATGATGAGTAATTTTTGATACTTTACGATATCATGTTCAATGTTGTTGTTTTTACAAGCTTTTTATGAACTTGCTTCATTTATATGTGTCTCCAGTAACAAATTACTAACTGTGTAGGTTAGCACTGTTTTTTTATTCCACATGACTTAACGCACAGACGGATCTCATTTTCCCGTTCCATGATATCTATGCTTCTTTATCACGATTTTGATTGCTGCTATTAAACAAGTCTATCTTTTATCTCAGAAGTCTATCTCTCTTTGTCAGTCAATGACGGTACAGCCAGCCAATCAAACAAATAGCACTTCGCCCGCGACTACGTTCGCAAAAACTGTGATAGCTCGGCTAATATGCATGATATAAATATTATTTGTAGCCTATAGCACCCACGAATAATGTATCTTTCTATCAGCAAAAAAAAAATTGGTTCTTTAGTTCCGAAGATTACCCCTAACGTACTACCTCTTTATAATCTTAGTATAGATAAAAAATTGGTAACGACACAGATTTTGTATGATCCACACAAAAAGGAAAGTACTCATAAATGCAGTCAATTTGTTCATCATCAACCACAGCCCGACTGCACCCACTGCCCCCCTGTAACAACTGTCAAAGATCTACAAATGACAGCCGGGACCAACGGCTTAACGGGCTTTCCGAGGCACGGAGGAAACTCGGTATGTAATGGGTGGTCACCCATCTACAGACCAACCTAGGCAAGCACGGCTTAACCTAAAGATCGACCCGAGCGGCTGTTATTATTTAGCCACGAGCTCCTCCATGTCAATGTTCCTGTACCAACCTGTACCAACCGACCATTATACCACCTTTCCGGCACTTACTAAATTAAAAAAAGTTCACATCCCTAACAAAACTATCACTAAACTGGATTATGAGCAGGCCTTGAAAGATTTACAACAACAACACTTATCTGAATTACTCTTCTGTAATGATCCCAACTTATTAACTACTCTTCTCATAAATAAACTAATCGACACCATAAAAAATAATACCACTATCCGAACGGTACCTAATAATAAACGTATAATAAAGCCGTGGATTACCACAGGTATTCTACGTTGCATAAGAAACCGTAATAATCTACAAAAAAAATCTAACTTGACCCACACAATGACATATTAAAAATAACATATACTAGGTATAGGAATTATTGTAATTATTTAATAAAAAAATTGAAGCGAAAATATGAAAGAGATTTACTCACAGATTCGGTTTCGAACAGTAAACTGCTCTGGAAAAATATTAAACATCTAACCTATTCTAATAAATGTAAAAATTATAACTCTGAAATACTAAAATACTAATACCATATTTAGTATTTCAGAGTTGTAATTTTCATCCCAAAAAAACACCTTCGTTCTTCTAGACACCGACCCTGATGAAGTTGATAAAACATTGATGAGTCTTAAGTCTGACAGTGCCCCCGGTTGGGACAATTTACCCACAAAATTTATAAAATTTGGTAGAACTTAAGTTGTTCCTATTATAACTCACCTGACTAATCTTTGTTTCCAAAAAGGTATTTTTCCTGATTTGCTAAAGCAATCCATTATCATTCCAGTACACAAGGGGGGGGGATAGAGACAATGTCAATAACTACCGACCTATATCTGTTTTACCATGCATATCAAAAATTCTCGAAAAATTATTAAATCAGAGATTAGTGCAATATTTAACTAAATTCAACATATTATCACATTCGCAATTCGGTTTTAGACAAAAATTATCCACTGAGGACGCAGTTACTGGTTTAAGCTCTTTAGTAACTAAGCATCTTGACTCTGGGAATAAATGCTTGACTGTATTCTTGGACCTCAAGAAAGCATTTGATACCGTCTCTATCCCTGTCCTAGTGAAAAAACTGGAAAAGGCTGGAATAAGGGAAACTGCGCTCAACTTATTAAAAGACTATCTCTCACAGAGAAAACAAAAAGTTAGGGTATATTGTAACCTCTCCGGTTACAAGTGATCAAGCGGAGGTATCATTCGGCGTTCCACAGGGAAGCGTACTAGGCCCAACACTCTTCCTGTTGTACGTTAATGACCTCTGCAACATGAACATCAATAACGCAAAGGTCTTCTCATACGCCGATGATACTGCGATAGTCTTCTCTGGTAACTCCTGGGACGATGTGAAGCAAAAAGCTGAGGTAGGCATGGCCCAGGTAGCTAACTGGTTTATCAATAACTTGCTCACACTTAATACATCTAAAACGAACTACATATGTTTTAATATTAGTAAAAACACACTACCTAGTGAAATTTTTAACATAAAAGTTCATGTATGCGGTGATACTAATAATAGACATTGTAACTGTTCGGTTATTAAACAGGTCACACAGACAAAGTATTTAGGCGTGATACTCGACCAACGATTATCCTGGTATGCCCACCTTGATCAAGTAACGAATAGATTTAGGAGATTAAGCTGGATTTTCAAGACTCTCAGACATATTGCTCCAAAACAAATAAATACGAACAGTAAACGAAACTCGTCTAGAAACATATTAAATGAGATTTACGTAGCTCTAGTCCAGTCTGACTTCACATATTGCATCCCCGTTTGGGGTGGGGCTGCAAAAACCAACTTTATCAACGTAGAACTCGCCCAACGGGCCTTAATTAAGATCATGTATTTTAAAAAGTTAAGATACCCTACTGAAACCCTGTATCAGATTAGTGATTTGCTCTCAGTTCGTAAATTATACATTATTCAAATAATTCTAAAAATGCAGAAAACCCTAAAATATGACTCAAGTAAAATAACCCAGAGAAGAAAAGATCTAATCGTTCAAATTCCCCATACAAAAACTGTATTTGCGGGCAGACAATACAACAAGCGATCAGCTTTTCTTTATAATAAAATTAATAGTAAAATTAACATATACTACGAATGTAAAAAAACTTTAACAGATTGGATAAAATTACTAAATTATGACGACACGGGGACACTCTTGGAACACATTAAGTAAAATCTTGTACTAATTAGGTAGTAATAATCACACAACTTAACCACACCTATATCTATAAACACCAAATGCACAACACACACATACACTCACACACGCGCACGCACACACACACACACACACACAAATAAGATAAGTAATACTTAGATGTAAATACCTAGTTCATATTTTGTATTGCTTAGCTATGGAAGAGCGGGGCTCCCCAACACAGGCATTACTTGCTTACAGGGGAGCTCCAAACACAAATATTGTAAATGTAAACTTGTTGAAGCAATAAACCATTTTGTATTTTGTATTTCTATTTGTAACCTCCTATTTAGGTTGTTTCATACTTAGGCCAGTGACTCGATATACCGTTTATTTGTCGGTTATATCCGTTCAGTTATTATTTGCCGATGTAAAAGATTATAGGGCAGTAACTCATGATTTGTTTCAGCATCGGTTGTGGGTTATATGAAGAGGAGAGCTCATCAATAAAACATTTGAAGCGGTTGCGTTGTGACGTAGTCGGGAAGCAGAAGTATAAGTTTGGTAAATAATAAATATGTAGTGGACAGCGCAACAGTTATGTCATGGTCAGTTTCTACCGTAATGTGTAGCTACGGAAAACGGATTGATACTAAAATGAAAGTATGTAGTAAGTACATACTATCAGTCAATCTTCATTGTTACCGGTACCAAGCAGAGTGTAGAGTACCTAATTCGAATTTTAAGCGCAGTTTTTTTTTCATGGGCTTTTTTTATGATTGTCATTTTGAGCCTTGGTCAATACATACATGGTGTAAACGGAACAAGCATTATGTAAATAAAACTATGTAACCCTACGCAAAAAATATTGCAAAGAAACGACTTTTTTTAGGGTGAAAAATCACGTTACACGGTAAAACGCAATGTAACGCACTCAAAACATTATGTTGATGGATGCATTGAATAATAAACGGGTCATGGAGGTATTTATAGTTATAATTTCAAAGACTAGTATTTTTTTAAATAAGTTTGACCTCCAATATCTTCGTAACTAGAAGGTTCCCAGGTATGGTCCAGAACAAAAAAAAATGATCGCAATGACGGGGTGAACATGTGCCATTCAGCTTGGTTAAGGGTCTATTTACACAATTATCAGGCCATAAAGAAGAACGGATAGCCGATGGGGCCGGAAAGTTCTGGAGTGGCGACCGCGAACTGGAAGACGTTTCGTTGGAAGGCCTCCCACTAGGTGGACCGATGACCTGGTAAAGGTTGCAGGGATCCGCTGGATGCGAGACGCACGGGAATGTGGCGACACTTGGGGAGGCCTATGTCCAGCAGTGGACGTCTTTCGGCTGAATTGATGATGATTATGATGGTGATCAGGCCATACAACCTGACATGCATTTATTTTTCGGCTTCTGTTATGTACCTGATACCCGGTTAAACAGTCGCTTCGTCCACTGAATAAAGTCATATCGAATAACTTATCTGCATTTTAGATGGACAGGGAACAAAGAGTCACGTTTTATTGAAAGCCATTGTGTTCAATTACTTTTAATTATAACCTCAATGGAGAATATTGTGTTTTGTTATGCCAACCACGGCAATAACGGGTTTTTTACTGATGTTTATTTCAATTAAGACAAGCTATCTCATTTGTTTTTTAGAGGTAAAATTGCATTTCAGAAAGAATTTCTGTGCAATCGTTAGCCTCAATACTCAATACTTTATTGCATTCCATAATGTTAAATAAAACAGTTGGTATGTTAAAACATTGAATCAATTATGGACCCTGTCGGGCACAGCAAAGTTAAATTAATTGGTAATAGGAGAGAGGATGAAGGCGCTTTTTAAAAAGTTAAGAAATATTAAATTAAAATAGTAAAATGGCTTTTGTGGTATTTACATTATAGATCATAATTATATTTAATTGAGTACTAATAAATTTGTAAGTCTTAAATGTAATATTTGGTTTTACTTTATTTTATTGCACCATTATTTACTAAAATTATAAGTTATAATAATAATCTAAAATTAACTTTTTTTACAGTATTTTTTAAATAAATTGGATAATTGGATTGAAAGGTGCGCTATTTAGTATAGTTATTTTAAATGAACAGTATTTTCGAGTTTTAAAATAAATTAATTAATTAATTCAAAGTCAAATTTAAATTGAAATGTCGGTATTATATCAGAAAAATGTCACAATGGTTTTTATTATTGTTTAAATTTATCGTCAAAGTATTCGTTAATGGTGTAGTAGCTTTTATTGATTAGTAATTGTTTAAGTTTATTGGTGAATATATTATTGTTGCTGAGCATGAAGACCTGAGTTCGATTCGCAGGTCTGCAGAGCGTTATTGGGCTTTTCCGTCTGGAATTTCTCAGTAACAGCCACGGAGTATGGATTTGTGCCCGCTTGATGCCGTTATTACATGGGACTTAAACATAACTGGCGAAATGTGGGTGTACTATTAGGTGCACATGTGCCTAACCCTTCGGGGATTACAGGTGGGATGTTTTGTTATGTGTCTGTTCAATGCTTGATGGTACCATCATCACTGCTGTCAAAACTGTGAAGAATAAACCAGGAAACCAGCTGGTCCTAGAACTACACATTCTAAGACATGTGACATCTAACAACCCACACTGGCCCCAAAACAGATCTCACAGAAAGGAAGTTTGTGTCCCAGCAGTAGGAACATTACACGCTGATTATGCTCGAGTAGTTTCTTCTAATTTGCAACTATTTTTGAGTTAGTCCAGGTTTTAAGAAAAAATGGTTATTTATGTTAAGTTTTAAAAAGAAAGAGAATAACATTTATTTGGCAACAGTTCAGGAAGCACGAAACATAAAAGAAATATGCTTTAAACACAGTTTGCGCCTAACGACTGCCAAAAAGGTCCAATTCAGCGTTAATTCCACACAACTACTGACAAATGTGTTCTGAATCTTAAATCAGGAAAGTCTACTTCAACTATCATCAGCTTTTTTAGTGCTTCTGCAGCCAAAGTGTACATCATTGCTAACTTATAAAGCTTTTTTTAAGGATATGCTTTAAAACATCCATGTCCATTATAAATTAGAAAGTAACTCTGCCTGGCTTTCTGACTGTCTGTCTTTCCGTCTGTCGGTATGTTTTCTTTTGACGCCATAACGGTTGAATATATTCACATTCAATTTGATCGGGCACAGGGATATACGGTACTCAATGACCTGAAGGGGACATAGGATACTTATCACCCCCGCAGGTAGTACGTTTCTGTGGGATAATATCCGGGCGATGCCGCGGGCCAAACCTATAGTATTCTATACAAAACTGATTGGTAAATTAAACACAGCAGCGCGAAGCTGTTGGCCTCTTAGTTTAGAAACACTTGGAATTAGTTAACTAAGTCCTCTTAGTGAACTAATTTCCGGAACTCGTCATACTTTGTGTCTCAGTTCCAGTCTGTAACGTCTTTGACGAGTTATTGAATTTTAAGAGGATTGCGCACAGAGGCATAGACGCATAGCACGAACGGGCGACATTATCAAGATGTTCGAAACATTTTTGAACTAAAATACTACTTGGTATCCTACAGCATTTTCATTTAAATATATGTCGGATCCGGTCATTAGTACGGACATAAAATGAATTGGAAAGCGCGCCTATGTGCAGTGGTGACATCACGCGACCTACTTACCAGTCACAACACAGCGTGCTTCTACAGAGCCCTGATGTTCAGCTCGAGGCGAGGTGACAGTCAATGTCTGATCGCGGCGGAGTTGAGACGTCTTTGAACTGTACCCGATTCATTGTGCCCCGTGATATTGTGTTAAGTTGTAATCTCAAGTAATTCGTTAGTTTTGCTAGAAACAGTGTATCGCACCCAGTGTGTTTTCATAGCACGAAACCCATCGTCTATCCACATGATGTACGAGCCTAACGGAAAAAATCCTGACAAATCCGACATATATAATAAGTAACACCTATAAATAAAGTTCTAAAGCTAAGTAAAATAATGTCTGAAACGAGAATTTACAATATTAATGTTATGGATGATTGTTTTTTTTTTAAAAACAAATGACTTGTTGGGCAAGTCATTTAAATCTGCTATTTTACACGTAATCATATACTAGATCACCTATGGCTAGAAAAGAGATGTCTGACGAGATGACGAGTAATAGAGAAGTATGGAAGAAGAAGGCATGCTCCGCCGACCCCAAATAAATTGGAATAAGGGCAAGAGAATGATTATAATAGGTCGTCTCCGTAAAGTAGTAACCGAAATTATCATAAAAGGATTTCCCACTTCTAATCTATGAAAACGCAAATTAAATAAAATATTAAAGAAAAATGCAGATTTCCACAATATATTTATTTTTAAAGATTCATTTAAAAAGACAGTAAAATTCAAAGACAAGCTTTAATTTCGGACCGCCAGACGTTTTATTTTCACTTTATGGTAAGCAGCATCTGTTCTGGCCTTTGTTTACGATCGAAAAGCACAATTTTTAAACGACATTTGGGTCAGCACTTCGAAAATTATGTATGTAAACTTTTTCTTTCTGGCTAAGGACTTGAGTCAATTTTCAATTTAGCAAATTCCTTTAGAAACCAATCAAGTTAATCTAATTAGAGAATAATTTTATAAAACTAAATATTTACAAAAAAAAAAGAACTAATTTATATAAAAAAATTAACTAACTAAATATAAGCTAACTAAATAAACAATAGGACGCTTAGACGTCAAAGTACTCCTCCACACCGCTATCATCCGAAAACGTGCCCAGCATTGCCACGTTGAATGGCAATGCTAATTATTTGGCCAAAGAAAGAGCCAGCCCTCTGGTCACGCGCACTCGGGTCCCATGACCCGAGCGAAACTAAGCTACAAATACAACATACAAAATACACGCCCCGCCCGCAAATATAATTTTGCCGACTCGAGCCGACCAGAAAATGTGAGTAGCACTTCTAAAATTTTAGCGAATACAGTATTTTTTAGGTTAAAACTAAAAAAAATGTACCCGATACTTAACTCTCCCGACACTAAAAAAATCTTCATGCGTCCATTTCGTTTTTCATACTCCACAATAGGAGCTATATCTACAAAGGTACTAGATATATTGAGTTTTACTACCACCGCTCGGTCGTGGAGTCGTAAACACGAGACGGTCCTTGTCTCGCCCCGTATTGTTTCCTCTCCGACTCCCTCGAGACACAACCTCAAGATAATCGGTGCGGTTCACGAACGAGGCGGAGAATGATGAGCTGGAGCTGTTTTACTGGTGGATCGATTTCTGGAATTTATCTGTCGGTCTGTAGTTTATTTTTATTCAAATCCTTGTTTTGAATTCACAATTATTTTTTTTTATAGTTTCGATTTCAGAATTGTGTGGGGTAAGTATTAAAAATGTTTTTCCAACACATATTTCTATTAAATTTGGAAACTAAATCGCGATTATTATTATAACTTAAAATTTTAGTATACAATGGTGCAATAAAATAAACTAAAACCAAATATTACATTTAAGACTTATAAATTTATTAGTACTCAATTAAATATAATTATGATCTATAATGTAAATACCACAAAAGCCATTTTACTATTTTAATTTAATATTTCTTAACTTTTTAAAAAGCGCCTTCATCCTCTCTCCTATTACCAATTAATTTAACTTTGCTGTGCCCGACAGGGTCCATAATTGATTCAATGTTTTAACATACCAACTGTTTTATTTAACATTATGGAATGCAATAAAGTATTGAGTATTGAGTATCGAGTATTGAGCAGTATTTTGCTGTACCTATGCTTTCAAATAGTATAATTTTTTCAATCGACTTCGGACTTGGGAAAAGGCTAGGCAGATAAAACATACGCGAAAGAAATTATATTTAATTATCTGTTTATTATTATTTTTATTTTTTTTTTATTATCTGGATGCGAGTCGCACGGGACCGGTCAATGTGGCGACACTTGGGGGAGGCCTATGTCCAGCAGTGGACGTCTTCCGGCTGAAATGATGATGATGATGATGATCTGTATTCATAAGAACTTTAATCCTAAATGGTTGGTTCTAATATATATTGTTGTATGTAGTGATTTCGGTATGTGGAGTATATCCACTATTGATAGTTTGATTCTTAAAGGATGAACTTGCTGTAAAGTTTAGCCAAAAATACGTGTTACACGTGCCAAACTCCCAAGTGACATCTAGAAAGATAGTCTCGACTTCATACACTCGCAGACAAAGAATACAGGTCAGTACAAAAAAACTAAAATTACTCTTAAAATATTATCATCTACTTCCCTTATCTTCTTTTTTTTCTTCTTCCATACTTCTGTCTTCTTCTTATTACTCGTCATCTCAGCATATCGTCCTTCATACAGTCCATCCACCGTTTCTTTGGTCTCCCTGTACTCTAATAGCCATCCACATTCAAACTCAAAACTTTCGTCACGACATTTTCGTCATCGATCCGTATTATTAGACCGCGAGTGTACATGATATGATTCGGCAGTGCTCTCTTCTTGAATCAAGAACATTGTAACCCGTAATACAAACGGGCCACAATCCGTTTTTTGTAATAATAAAAAATAATAAAAAAATGTGTTTTAATTCAGGCGTAATACCCATATACAACAAAAAATAATAAGAATAATAATAAATAATAAATTGATATTGAATAAAAACAGTAAAGTAGAAAATCATAGAAAAATATCATTAAAAAGAAATTTAAAAAAAATCAAAAAAATAAAATGATAAAAGAAATAAAATAAAAAAAATATATAAATATTGAAATATCATTAATAATGTATTCTTTGATCTAGTCATCTAGTGACCCCTAGCGCGTCCGCTGAGCATGAAGTCCTTGGTTCGATTCTCATGTCGGGCAAAGTGTTATTGAGTTTTCCCTTGAAGAATTTCTTAGTGCCAGCCCGGAGTCCGGGCCCGATTGATGGCAATAGGCTCGCCCCCATTACCTAATAGTTAAATTATTATTCGGGAACTATCTATAGAAACATAGTTATCCTGTTTAGTTCAAAAGAAACCTCATTGTGGGTAAACCTCTGCCTAACACTACAGGGAGTACACACCACGGCCAATTAAGCAACACAAAACCAGTTTATGCGGATCTTTCATTGTACGAGAAACCTATACAAAGCGAGGCCATGTTATACTGGAAATGTATAGCTCGATGTGCCGCCGTGTGTAGACTGTGATGTTTTGTGTATAAACAATCTGAAAACGTAAAGAATAAGGCAGGCACAATATTATATTTCGTCGTAAAGTGACTTACAAAATGTGTAATGAAAACCAAGCGTATTTTCTTTTATAGTTCATACGTGATCTCTAAGCTAGGGTTGCGTCCCTCCATTTTTTCACAGGAAAACTGTGTTTTTCTCAAAGAAGGAAACGATATCAATAAATATCGTTGTGTAGTCGTAAACTGGGAACTGGTTTTATAACGTAACATCACGCCTTGAAATCCCCGTAGGGTTAGGCAGAGGTTTTACTTAAAAGTACACCCATAATTCGCCAGATATGTTTAAGTCCCCGGGGCCGAGCCTATTGCCATCAACCGTGCACAAATCCAGACTCCGTGGCTGCTATTGAGAAATTCCTGATGCAAAAACCCAATAACACTTTGCCCGACTCGTGAATCGAACCTAGGACCTCATGCTCTTTTTTTTTTTTTTTTTTTTTTTTTCCGGATGGGAAATCATCAAATGACCCCCCCCACTCTGGGCGGAGCGGAAGGGAGTGTCAGACTTGTACTGACTAAAACCCATCCATGTTCCTTCTTTGCCCTTTGTATTCCAGGGCCACGGTATCTCTTTCGAACAGTCCCGCAGCCCTGGCAGGCATCGGTCCTTGCGGACCCCTACTTATTGGCTGACATCTCTTTGAGGCGCACGTGGAACACGAACGCGCCGTCGACACGGCCTGTCGTCATAAGACGGCCGGACGGCGAGCTAGCCCATAACTCGCCGTCCACAGGCCCGCGCCTACGGTGGCCGGGAGCCACCACGTGACCCCCAACGCCCAGGGCGTCTCCCGCGGCGACTGGGACGTGAGGTTCTTTCCCTCTCACGTCCCGCCACCTCCTTCACTAGCATGACTGCTTCGCAGAAGGAGGTAACGGCTTCCCATTCCCTCTCGCTCCGGACCATGGCTTGAACCAAGGCCGGACGCGAGAGATCGCCGCCGCGGACCTCATGCTCTACAGTGTCCTCTCTAAATTGACATAAACCTTTTAAGTTGTCAACTGAAGCAAAGCAATACTTTCCATTCTTCCTTACTGTCAGCTAAGTTCATTAGGTATTCACTCATTACTTACAACTATACATTTAAGTCTTTGATAAAATCTAACGCACACTGCACACTGCACATTGCGACAGCCCTGGCTTTGTCTGCAATACACAGGTAATACAAGTCTGTACTACATCATAAGTTGAGATACTCGCTGTAAAACATGTCTTCGAATAGGTTGTCTAAAGCAGCGATCTTCTGAAGTGTCGCCAGAAGACTAAATTATAGCCTACTCATACAAAATACACATGCAGTCCGCCTCTGTACTTCTGTGTTTGAAGTGTTAAATAAATAATAAATAAATAAATAATAAATAAATAAATAAACATTCTTAATGCGTTACAATAAGTTGTACACGCTCAGTTATTTCTATATTGCGCTGTAAGTGTCTCTTGGTAATTAATACCAAAAACGTGCTTTAAAACAAAAAAAAAAAAAGAATCATCAAAATCGGTTCACAATTGGCGAAGATATCGCTGAACAAACACAAAAATATTTAGTCGACTTGCTAATCTCCTCTTTTTGGAAGTCGGTTAAAAAGGGTACGGACCGTTTGGTAACGTTCCCGTTTCGCCAAAAACAAAAGAAGTGCAAAACAAGTGAAAAAAAGTCCCCTTTTGTAACTATTTTAATCTTTATACATTGATTCACGTTTCGTCAACCATAAATTTCAACTGTTTTTTTCTGCCAGTTTTTGTAATAAGAACATTACCGTCATTGAAATACAAAACACAAAACTGATTCCTCCCCATCCACATTTTATGATCGGACGAGCAGAGATACGGCGAAGCATCACCGTTATATGTTTGAAGTTCTACGGACCCGAACAAAGCGCTTTGTTCCACATTTATAGTTCGAACCGCCAGTCTGTGGAATTCACTGCTGGCTCCTCTGTTCCCTGATCATTATAATCTGAATCTATTGCAAGTTCAAGTAAATAGGTTTCTTCTAAGCAAGCGTGCTCCACCCTAGCACAGCTACCTAACAGATCAACTAAAGAAATCTGTCATTTTATCGATTCTTCCGTCGACAAAACCCGTTTCTACGGTCTTATATTTTCCGTGCTACGGTGGTCATGTTACGCGTGTAGTTTGCATCATCGCTTCACATCAGGCGAGCCAAACGCAAACCTATTTAGTAGTCCACTAAATAGGTTTAGTTTCAGTAACCTATATAGTCCGGTACTGTAAGTTGTTATACCTAGGATTGGTTGGTGGCCTACCAGGAGTAATTCCAGTGTGGGAAACAGACAGAGCTACACAGGTCGTCTAGCGCCATCTCTTTCCCACACTGGAATTACTCCTGCTTTAAGACGTCATAGTCAAGAGTCACAGAAGTGCAGATAATTCATGTTTTGTAGTAAAACAAAAGTGTTAGCAATTTCGTGATAGGTACAGGTCTTATTCCAGCTTCACAAATCTCCAAACACGATTCAGTTTGTCACAGGAGTTTGTTCGTCTTGTTCGAGAGATGAACTATAAAACAAAGATGTTTGCATAACAAAGTTCGATAAGAGCCATTCCCATTATTATTTTATTATTGTTATAGCTTTATTATGATCAGGGGGCAGTGGTGTTTTTGACAAGTACGGGTTGAGTAGGTTAACTTCGTGTTTTGGGAGGAAATAGACGATTATATTGTGAAAAGGTCGTCCCTCCCCTATTACAAAGGACTTAAAAATCATAACTGGCAAAATGTGGTTGTACTATTAGGTACACCTCTGCCTAATTCTTCGGGGATTACTGGCGTGATGATATAAATAACTTTCACAAAACATAATCTGACTATAACATTCACATAAATATAACCCCCCAATTGATAAATTAATGGAGTGTTATGATAATAACACCCCATCTTTCTATTCTAATTATAAAGGTCCCGTTCAAATAGATGGGCAAATTTTAACACAGCGTTCAGTAAGTCTAACCAAAGATATCCAAGCAAAAAAAAACTAGACCTACCATCATTGGGTAACCAACATTTTTTGTGTATTTTCGTTAGCTGATTTTTTTTCTTGTAAGTATCTAATGCGTTTTTCTTAGTTTTTTTTTTACCTTTGTTCTTATTTTAATGTGGACCTTATATATTTAAAAAAATCCTATATTCATTTTATTTTAAATACCTTTGTTATATCATAATTAATATTTTCTAACAAATTCAACAACTAATGCCACATCATCGTATTCCTTCGAACTACAACAGATTGCCACAAGTTAACTAAATACACCCCAATGGCTACAAGTTCCAACAAGTAGGCGCTTAACTTAGATCATTAAAACTGTTTCGGCTTTGTCTAGACATGGCACTAAACTTACCTGAGCTTGCAATGCGATCACCATTAAATATCGGCATTAAAGCCCGCTTGTCTGAACAGTGTTCTCACAAGGAAGTCTATGTAGATTTGGTACTAATGATGGGTCAAATGTTACTTTACCCGAAATCTACACACGTTACTCAGCTCGTATTTTGATTTAGACATATTCCCGTCTCTTATGGTTTGACAGTTGTGCGACAGTGACAGTAGGCAAAGTATTGTAATGAAAATTTAAGCAATACCTTAATGATTGCAATATTTTGATGGTCTGGGAAGGGCCGAGTTTAGCTTCAACCTTTTGATCACTAGAGCATAAAAACGCGCGCGTACCCTCCACACCAAGCCACAATTTCACCTACCATTTTGTCACAAATTTGTGTCGTTTGGCGTACAGAGCACGCGCTTGCTTGTCACGAATTTGTGACGGTGTTAGGTTGAATGTTGATTAAGATATGATTCGCTACTGTAACAAATATGTATTTACAGAGTTATAGTCATTAAACTCATCGATACAACCCTCTAAGTTCATATAATCCCATTGAATGACTTTTCTCATGAAACAGTCATTAAATGGGATTAAATTAACTTAGAGGGTTGTATTAATGATTTTAATGATTATAATTCTGTAACTACATACATGTTACGGTCGCGAATCATATTTTGTTTCACATACAGCCTGAAACTGACCTGCAAATTGCAAAATCTAAGAAAATTTGATTTGCCGGGCTACCCTGGCGCTTCGACCTTAATGAGACGCTCGAGGATGAACCTCCCTTGGAGCAACAAATTAAAATAAGAACATTAATGTTTATTTATTTAATTGGTCTAGTATATTCACAAATTCCGAAAAGTACACAAACAAAATACTAAGTACTTTGAAGTTCTTAACAGCTCTTCTTTTATCTTTATCACATTACAAATCAGTAGTTCAGTGGCGTACATTTTAATACGACAATATCAATTACTTTGTCTGCTTGAAACCTCAAAGGAATTCACAGCTGCAATGGTTAAGCGAAACGACTAATATAAATCCTCTGTATCGGGAGATAAAAGAGATTTGTTCCATTTGTATCGCAGACAAAGACCACACTGCGAATGCTGGGGGCGAATTGTTTTATCTATCCGTTGCCTTTACTTCTCCAGTGTGTATGTGGCCTTAGATTGAAGAATCTGTGGCTGCTTTTACAATGTAACTATGTCCAGACAATCACGCATGTGAGACCGACCGTTATACTTTGTGGAAAGTAATGTCAACGACTCACAACCATAAGTTAACTTCGTTGTTTATTTTGCTGGAAAATAACATTACGACTGAATTCCGTAAGAGGCTAACAGGGAGTTCGCATATTGGTGTACCTATAGAGTATAATAATAATAATACCAGCCTATTACTGTCCCACTGCTGGGCAAAGGCCTCTTCCCATAAGGCAAAGGCACGGGCGTTGATCACCACGCTTGCTCAAGACGGAGCTTGCTATACAGCATTATTAGCGTATACATACGTTCCGACAGTTAGGACTCGGGCTTCTTCTCTGTGTCTTGTGCGGACTGGTGGAAGTCAAAGTTTTCTAATAAGAATTTTGGTTTTATTCATACCTGTTTTAAATCCAGACTCCGGGTGGTTTGTAGGTAATACTCACAATAATACGAACAGTCCCGCAGCCCTGGCAGGCATCGGCCCTTGCGGACCCCTACTTATTTGCTGACATCTTTTTGAGGCGCACGTGAAACACGAACGCGCCGTCGACACGGCCTGTCGTCATAAGACGGCCGGACGGCGAGCTGGCCCATAACTCGCCGTCCACAGGCCCGCGCCTACGCTGGCCGGGAGCCACCACGTGACCCCCGACGCCCAGGGCGTCTCCCACGGCGACTGGGACGTGAGCTTCTTTCCCTCTCACGTCCCGCCACCTCCTTCACTAGCATGACTGTTTCGCAGAAGGAGGTGACGGCTTCCCATTCCCTCTCGCTCCGGACCATGGCTTGAACCAAGGCGGACGCGAGAGATCGCCACCGCCAATCGCCGCTACGAGGACAAGGCGGTGCTCCGCCCAAGCGGGGCAGACCGCCACGGTGTGCTCCACCGTGTCCTCCGGACGATCCTCGCAGTGGAAACACCCGGGCGTTTCCTCCCGCCCGATTCGGTGCAGGAACCTCCCGAAACAACCGTGTCCGGTGAGAACCTGCGTCAGGCGGTAGGTCAGAGCGCCGTGGCGTCTCTCTAGCCGCTCCTCAAAGTCCCCACTTATCGCCACTATGGTGGCGTGCCCTGCACGGGGTTGCGACAGTCGCTCTCTCCATGTCGCCATGAGATCACGCCGGAGGTCTGTCCGTTGAGCGGCAATTTACCGCGGCACCGGAGTTTCCCCCCGACGTAGTGCCTCCGCGCGCCATTCGTGCAGACGTGCGAGGACTATCGCCTCCAGATCCCATGGCGGCAATCCGGCAAGGAGGCTAGCCGCTTCGCCAGAGATCGTGCGGTACCCCCGGATTAGCCTTATGGCTATTACCTTTTAGGGCACGTTCAGGTAGTGGGCGGCTTGCCGCCTCAAAGAACGCGCCCACACCGGGGCCCCGTAAAGGGCCATGGATCGCACGACCCCCGCGTATAGCCTCCGGCAGGAGGCGTTTGGACCCCTCAGGTTGCGCAAGAGCCGCTTGAAGGTAGCCCCTGTCCGTTCTAGTTTGGGAGCCAAACGTCGGAAGTGCTCCACGAAGTTCCACCGGCTTTTGAGGACGAGTCCTAGGTACTTCAACGTCGACCCGACGCCGATGGAAACCCCTCCTGCCGTCAGTAGGGATCCCGACGGTGGCACATTCCGAGGCCCATGAAAACACATGGCCTCGGACTTGTGCAGTGCCACCTCGAGATCCAATTGTCGGATCCTCTCCACGACTATCGCAACCATCAACAGATTTCATACAAGCCAACGCAACGTGAGATCCGCTTCACCGTCCGCGGATGAGCTGCGTCATGTGATAACCGCCTATTTTTTTTATGTCAGCTTCTCTGTTCCACTGCTGGGCAAACGCCTCGTCCACGGCTTTCCAATTTTGTTTCCAATTTCGTTTCCAATTTTGTTTCCAATTTGCCTTCTCCGACCAATCCGGTAACAATGAGTTCAGATCGTCTCGCCAGCGTTTCTCGGGTCTGCCTCTGTTATGACGGCCGTCTTCAGGCACCCACTGTGTGAATATCTTCGCCCATCTATCCGGCTTCATCCTAAAAACGTGACCAGCCCCGTCCCATTTTAACCTGGCAGAGTTATTGCCAACATCGGCGATGCCTATCTTAGACCGTATTAAGGTGTTGCGCAATCGATCGGAGAGTCTAATATTGAGAATGCTACGTTTCATCGATGGATGGATGGAAGGCCTAAGAAAACATTGATGGATAAATCCATTATGTAGAAAACCAATAAAGACAAGTTTTAATTTTATACTCCTACAACCTCGTCTACAGAGGTCATATATAACAGTACAGAACTCGACATCCACAGTTCACACTCGACCGGGTTTCCAATCCCAGCTGTAATAAGCCTTCCGTCTTGCGATCAGCTTTATTTCACACTTCTCGGACACCAAGAAATAACATCGCAATAAGTCGATTTTCTTTATGGAAAATAGGAATACCCTTATTTTCATACAGGAATATCTATTCTCATATTGCTTCATTTTTGGTGTTTCTACACCCTCATCTGCTATGATGAGATTGTGTGAGAGGTTTTTTTAATACTATTGACGGGTGCAACATACATTTAAAACTTCCTCTTGAATCACTCTATATATAGCTGAAAACTGCATTAAAATCCGTTGCATAGTTTAAAAGATCTAAGCGTACAAACAGCCTATGTAAAGATTATTTAACTTACCTTGTTAGTATGTAATGGTCAAATCTTGCAACTGAATTTCAAACCAATTTTCCCTAACCGATTGAGCTGAAATTTTGCACACACCTTTGGTTCTGGTGACAATACATTCTTATGACAGACAAGACTTGATCCTGCAGCCAGTATCGCCTCCTTACAAGAGAAATTCTCAACGGAAAATACATCGTTAAATGTTGATAGATAAACTTTTCAATTTAATAAAAGCTTGCTTTTTATTAAAAAAAAAAAAAACAGTTTTAATTTATTTCTGGCTGTGAAAATATGTGCACCCTTTATTTAGAACTGGTTGAAAGTATTGTGAAACAACATTTTAATTGCGCAAAGGAGAAAGAAAGAAAACAAAATGTCACTGAGAAAGGAATCTTTTTCGCTTCGTTAAATGCCAGTAATTTATTTTCAGTCAGTACTTTGTATGGCTTCAAAAGAAGTTTTTTAAAGACAGCACAGATTTTTGATATCGACTATAATAAAAGCGTGCACTAGACTTCACTTCGGTCATGTGGAACTAAGAGTGAAAGAGAGATAGCATCTTTGTTGGCACACACTCTTGTGCACTTCATTCACTATTATCTTAAGGAGCTCGTGGCTAAATAATAACAGCTGCAAACCTTTCCGGGAATAACCCGAGTAAAGCACATAGCACACGTTCATATGTGTACGGTACCGAAACGGTACTGGAACCGTGAATCGGTTCGGCAACACTTATTATTTAGCTGAACCCGATCTGAGGTAATGCTGACGCTTAGCTTTAGATGGCAACCATCATCATCATCTGCCTAGCCTTTTCCCAACTGTGTTGGGGTCGGCTTCCAGTCTAACCGGATACCGCTGATGCCAGTATTTTACATGGAGCAACTGCTTATCTGACCTCCACAACCCAGTTAGTACTGTGTAATACGATGTCCTTTGGTAAGACTGGTTGTCAGACTTTCGGGTCACACTACCTGTACCGACTGTCAAAGATCTACTAATGACAGCCGGGACCAACGGCTTAACCTGTATTCTGAGGCACCCATCCACGGACAGACCTATGCAAGCACGGCTTAACCTAAAGATCGACTCGAGCGGCTGTTATGACGACCTAATAAATAACAGTCTAGCTTTAGATGGCAACCAGAAGATCAATAAGCCGGATTAATAATAAAATGGATACACATCATAGGTCCTATTTTTCAGTATATATTTTACGGCTAATAGCCGAAGTGCGGCTACACCTAGTTTTAGCCGGTTAAACTTAGATATATCCTACTTATCTTTGGTTAGAACATGCAACCAATTTGGATGTAGCGCCCGCCGGGCGCTGCCGCAACACCGCTCGCTGCGCTCGCTCGGCTCGCGCGCGTTTGTAACCTAACCTAACCTAATCCATTTGGTTGGTGTGTCTTAGCAATAAAAAGGATACACAACTGTTACCGGCCGCACCTAGGTATAGCCGGCTAGAACTAGGTGGAGCCGCACTTCGGCTTTTAGCCGTAACATATATAAACGAAATACTTTCAAGAGGACCGAAGTTTTCAAAAATAAAGAGAATTCTTTTGTAAAGACGACCCTTTTCTTCAACCCTTCATAAACTTAACTTTGACAAGCGTTGAGTGGTAACAGCTGATTTATTTATTCTTTTCGCTAAAATAATCATAGACAAACCTTTCGGAATATTTGTCATTGCATCTTTTTCGTTCATCTGACCATAGACTAGACTGCTAAGAAATAAAAACAAGAAGTATGCATGCCCCAGCGAAGTTATGTAACATCATATGGACCTACGTGGTAGATTATGTCTCGTTCGCTCTCACGGAGAGGAGGCCTTTGTCCAGCAGTGGGAACGTTACGCGCTGATTAAGCCATTAAATTATTGTTACGTCGGTTGTTTTACGAGAACATTCTAGATTACGGTCGAGTCTAGAAAGTTCCACTGTGGAACTGTCTACTCTAGAAGATTCGAGGGTAATCCTAGAATGTTCCACCATGGAAGCCTTCACCAATTGTGAAGGTTCCACAAAGTTGTAGAACTTTCTCGAAGGATCGGTCGTGTTTGCGGGAGGAGTCAGCTTGATTTAGGAGATACAACTAAACGAATGGAAGTGACCTAGAAGTGCGATATCTAAGTGAACAGTGATCAGTAGTGTATTTGTGATTGAGTTACAAGTGTTTTGTGATTAATAAACAAAAAAAAAACATACCGACCATGTTCTGACAAATAAATAATGATTTGATTTGATTTGAATAAAGACATTTGGTGTATAATCGATAGTGTTTTAATTGATTCCATACCTAGCCCATAACATTATACAGGGTGTTAGGGATAGCCCTCCACAAACTGACAGGGTGCATTCAGCTCCTTATTTTAAAGCATATTGCACCGGTTTTTTTTTTAGTTTTTTTTTCATTTACTATTCCTTTATTTCAATGTAAAATTGCATTCCCTGTAAACAGCACTCCATTTATGTAAATAATACGGCTAAAATCAAAAATTTAACAATGGATGTTGATAAATTCTAACGAACGACGCGTGAAATCAGCTGTTCACTTCCTGCCTAGCTATAGAGTTCATCGAACTTGTCGTCGCGCTTACCGTTAGCTACGTGCGTTTTGCCACGGTAACGCTACATTGCGTATGAGGAAATAAAGCAAATCAAATTTATTGGATTCCCATAACGTTCCTGAAATAATTTCTTGTACCGGTCATCTTAATATGATATACTGAATTCATCCCATGTTTGTGGAGGGCTGTCCCTTACACCCTGTATTGAGTTCCAAATATTACTGTTCTGTTCCTGGGTAAGGAAACATTTTCTCAACGTTCTGGTTTATCCAGACTTACTTTACCTTGTTACCTTTTCCGCCATCTTTGCAAACTACGAGTATAATTGAAACCATAAGCAAATAAAAACAAAACACGTTCATTCTGATTTCCCTTGTGATGAAAGCAGAAAAACTTAATTGACTGTCTTGTCAGCGTGAATGATAGTGTTCAGCTTCAAAGTTAATGTAAAGAAACATTTCTAGAATAAATATCAAAAGGAAATTGAGTTTTTTTTAGTCCTCACTGACCAACAAGTTTAAAATGGTTATTTACACAAAAAAAGTAATTTGTAGGTAGGAAAAAATACCAATAAACGCATTTCTTAACAAAACTAAAGACTCTTGCTACCAGGCTTGCATAAATTTGAAAAAGTAAGCTCGAAGATGGTTCACACTCTTATCTCATTTCATTCAAAGCCCGAAAGAAACATGTTTGTTTGCTAGTAATTGTTGATTTAATTTGAATTGCTGACGAGTTTTTTTAGCGTTATAAAATGAAAAACTTGTATTAATGTAAAAAAAAACTTATGAAAATGTTGTAACTTTGACCCCCAATATCTCCATAACTAGAAGGTTCAAAAAATGATCACGATGACGGGGAGAACAAGTGCCTATCGGCTTCTTTAAGGGTATTTTTACACCCATTTAAGTACACACACATAAGATAATCCAAGCTTATTGGAATTGTTTCGGTATCAAGAATTTACCGATAGAAAAACAAGCCTTGCACTACCAGGCTCCCATACGCAAGAAGAAGCTTCACTTTTCACACTAATCTCGCGACAAGCAACCACCAATATACTTTTCAGTGATGTACGTGTATCTTATTGCAGTCAAAATACGGCTTAAATTACATAAATGAATCTGAAAAGCTACTGAATTAACTATCCTGTTTACTTCAATTAGCGAGTCTTCGGTTAGTAGACGACTTAACTGTGGTCCGACGTCTTGGCCCAATTAGTAAGCTGTATAAATAGTTTTTTTTTTTTTTTTTTATAATGAATGGGCTTACTCTTGACCTCAAATTTAAAATCTTATATTACTTTTCTTATCTTATCTTATATTAATGCGAAAGTTTGTGAGGATATATGGATGTTTGTTCCACTTTTACGGAAAAACAGTTGAACGGATTTGGGTGAAATTTGGTAACATATATGATACTTTTTATCTCGGTTGTACGATGCCATGGGATAATTACTGAAATTGACGCGGGCGAAGCAATCTATTATTTAAAGTAAAATAAAAAAGGTTTATTCTTAGATTTTTGTTCATTACTTTTGAGTGTTTGACTGTAGTTCCAACCAAAACTGCTCATGATGCAATAACCCTTTTTTCCCAATAAATGTTAATGTATCAGAAATATACTGGGTGTAAACAGACTCTTCACGAAGCCGTTAACCAAGCATTCTGTACATCAAACTAAGTAACACTACGCTAAAATTATTGCTGGGAAACGACTTTTATATTTGGGGTGAAAAATCACGTTTTACGGTAGGACTCAATGTTACGCTCTCCAAATATTGTGCTTATGGATGCGTTGAGTAATACGGGGTTGTGGAGGTATTTGAGCTAAAGTTATAACATTAAAAACTTTGGAACTCAATATCTCCGTAACAGTAGAAGATTTCCAGTTATGGTCTAAAACAAAAAAAATATCGCCATCATAGGGAAAACAAGTTCCTTTCAGCTTCGTTAACGATCTTGTCACACCGTTTATATAATACGTATTACAGTCCGCATATCTGACGGAACAGTTGCAGTACGGAAATCGACCTTACAACCAAGACATAAAAGCATTGTCAATGTTAAGGATACTTTTACACCCATTATAACACTAAACCTCCTAGACAGGGTTTAAACCCCTTATTATGTACTAAGCTACAATAGACTACCATTATCTTCAATGACCTAGAGCACCCCGGCACTGGCCAAAGTCTAACAATACAAATTTGCCGCTTATTAATAAGTCATTTGTTAATTATTGAGTATGGACTAGATCAATTAGACGTCTATAATAGATAAAGGTCGTAATAAACTCTTTATATTAATAAAGAGTTTATTACGACCTTTATATATTTTGTCGATTTAGTCTAGTTTCCAACTGTTTGGCTCCTAATAAAATCGTAAACGGATTTAGAACTCTTTAAGTGACTAAGAAGTAGAATGGTTTGTTTAATGGGGTATTTAGTCTGAAAGGCCCAAATCGAATGGACCGCGGGTCATTCGACCGTAACGAAAAATTGTCTCCGTTCCAAAGGACCGGTGATAAAATGATGTCAAAATAAATTTAAAGGGGCAATCGCATTCATTGTGATAGTCGCATAGTTTATGAATTTTTTATCACCGGTCCTTTGGAACGTAAAGGTTTTTTGTTTGTTTACGGTCGACATTTGGGCCGTTTCGACTAAATACCCGTTTAATTATCGCGGTGGACCGTGACTATTGACCTATTTATATTGTTCTGGTATTAGTATTGATTCATCATCATCATCGTTTTCTTGTCCTTATCCCAATGGATTTGGGGTCGGCGCAGCATGTCTCCTTCTTCCATACTTCTCTATTACTCGTCATCGCATCAGACATATCCTATCTTGCCATATCATCCTCTACACAGTTAATCCATCGATTCTTTGTTCTTATATCCATCCACATTCATACTAAAAACTTCCCTCACAATATTTTCTGATTGATTATCTAGTCATAGTTATAAGGTTGACTTATTAGGTTGGTTGGGTTGGTTGGTTTACTTCTTCCTTTTTTTTTCTTTTTTTTTTATTAGAGTTTGGAAGTGTTTAGATGATCTTCAGGACAACATTTATCAAATAAAGACATAGTTATTATCATAACAAATACTAATTTTCATATAGTATACTTATTGGCAGCCACAGGCCTGATATAGTACCTCTATGCTCATCTCTTTTCGCTTTCCATATCCTCTCTATCCAGTCTACAATATTCAACAGATACTAAAGAACTTGAGGAAATATTCAATATTCCTCACTGAACTCCATTAAAGCTTATGTTAAGCTTCAAATAAATGACCTATAAACACGATATTGATACACAAACAACGCTAAAGTATCGGAAATCATTACCTATCTGTTTATTCTCTAAAACGCTGTAGCCCATAAAATGAGGTGGGAACATAAAAACCTCGGTACGGTAAAAAGCGTTCGAACGGAGCTAATATTTATAAATTGATTTTTAGATGGATTTGCGCACAAGTGCAATCACGACAATATGGCGACGAACTTCTTAAGGGAGAGATGACATGGCGTAATTGATGTGCGGTATTTCGATGATGGATGTAAATATCTTGGGGTTGACGTAGCTAAAGTTGAGGGACAAGCTATACGAAAATATGAGCATAACTTAAGCTATGGTAACAAAAATGTCAGTCAGCAGATCGGTAGCATGGTCCAGGGTGCTGATAATCGCATAGTTTTGCCACAGGTGGAGGCTATAGACCGACCGCTTTAATGAGTCCTCGCGAAGGTATCAATTTAAATGGAATATTCTGAAGGTTGATCACGTGTTGGGACAATTAGTATCGTAATACTCACGTAGATTATGGTTATTTCAAAGCAAATAACCTGTGGGATATTGTTAGGACTTTGTGGACGCCTAATGTGCCTTTGATGGGGCAAGGCGGAGGACTTATTAAAGCAGTCGGGTCTATAGATTGTGTATGACACCTAATTTCTCTAAAAACACACAGAGACACACGACATAGTCAGCAATTTTCATACGTACCAACCGTGTCCCCATTTTCCCTCACTACGACACATTTATGAAAACGATGGCTTTGAATGGCGTTCCAGACAAAAATTGTACGCTAAACGTACACTCAGTGCTATGAATTTCATTACTTCTGTTGTGCACTGTGCTGTCTAAATCAACGAAATTTGAACGCAGTGCTACGTACCAGCCAAATTGTTTCATATATGAAACTATTTAAACCATTGTTACGGGTTTTTGGTATCTACACACAGAGTTATCTACAGACTGAAGTAAATACTAAACACCAATATAATTATGTGCCCTCTAGTTAGAATTTGGTTTCAAAGGAACAGTTTGGATCGCAGTAGATATGATGTCACACAGCAATCTATAGTGTGAGGAGATTCACTTACAGTAGAACCTGAAAATTAATTTCTGTATAGAAATCAACACCAATCGATCGATCGTCGATCGATGCCATCGCTCGTCGATCTATGGTAGAATGGATTAGTCGACATCAACCAAAGCTACCACTATCAATGTTGACCGATGTCGATCGATTGGTGTGGTGACACGCTTAAAAAGATAATCGAGCCTAATAGCTGCTTCTTTGGTATAGTAGTCGGAAGCGCGACTGCTGAGCATGAAGTCCTGCGTTCGATTCCCAGGTCGGGAAAATAGTTATTGGATTTTTTTTTCCATCAGGATTTTTTCAGTAACAGTCACGGAGTCTGAATTTGTGCCCGTTTGATTGTAATGGGCTCGCCCGCTATTACATGGGACTTAAACATACCTGGCGAGGGTGTCTGAAATTACGTACAGGACTGCCTAACTTTAAGGGGATGACAGGCGAGCTGCGGGACTGTTGAGCTGCGGGACTGTTCGGAAGAGACACCGTGGCCCTGGAACACAAAGGGCAAAGAAGGAACATGGATGGGTTTTAGTCAGTACAAGTCTGACACCCCCGTTTCGTTCCGCCGAGTGGGGGGGGTCATTTGATGATTTCCCATCCGAAAAAAAAAAAAAAAAAAAAAAGTGTATGACAGGCGTAATTTTTTGTTATGTTAATACATATCCTCATAAGGAGCTAAATCTCAGTCCAGTTGTATAGAATAATATTTTGTTACCCATTTTTGTCGCAAGTGTTATTTCAGTTTCTGTCATGGTAGTATCAGTTGCACAAATGACTCCTTTGTTATCCAACTGTGCCCTATCATAAACGTAATTCATGCTCCAAAAGATCCACGCCGAATTATACTATTTTGGTTTCAGTTAAATGATTATTAATAAATATTTTTTATATGAGTTATTATTTTTAAATATGTATAATAATATAATTTTAATTTGTTGACTTTGCCAATTTAATTTGTAAGTAATAATGAAAGTGTGTGTTGTGTTTTGTCTTATTTTTATTTATTTTTCTAATAATTGTTATTTAATGTGCCTAAGGCTATTATATGATCCAACTGTTGATTGAAATAAAGGAATTGAATTGAATTGAATAAGCTTTCTTTGCTAAAAGTTCACACTAAACCAACTGAAGTCAAAGTAAATGAAAGCTTGTATAATAAAAGAACAGTTTCTCAAGCAAAAAGTGTTCAAAAGGAACAATAACGGAGACTGTAATAACTTGAGCCATTCCGAACAACTCTTGAATAAATTATTATTCTTTCTCGCTTTCAGTTTATCACTTAAATATTATTTGTACAGTCCATATAAATAGGACGGCAGTTCTCATCACATTTTTAATTTATTCACAGATATGTAGATTGATTATATGTAGTATGGAGTACGAGCATGTGTATGCTCGAGTGAGCTCTTTCATGTTCATGCAATAATTTAAATTCTAAATGTGTTTACCTGTCGTTTTTTTACGACTTTCATTTTTAGCTTCAAAACGTATAACGGATGTTTTCAGCTGGGTAACAATATGCTTTTTTTTTAATACTAAATGAGCTTACTCTTGACGTCAATCTAGTCCTAAGGACAGAGATGAGGTCGACGATGGAACGAGCTAACCCAAGAGAAGCCTATTAACTCGCGACTTATATAGATTGGGGTCATATGAACTTGGGAACACCGACGCAGGCAGGGAATTCCACTCCTTCGCTGTGCGCATAATAAATGATGTAGCAAAGCGCTACGTGCGAATATGTGGAACATCGACAAGGTATGGGTGATAACCTGCAGTACGTCTGGACTCCCGATGGAAGAAGGGAGATGGTGGAATGAGCTCGTGGAGCTCTTGGGCACCCTCACCGAAGTACAATCTGTAAAAGACCGATGCTTCTAATAGTTTTAGTTTTACAAACAAAGCTAATCTCGTTTTTTATTAGAGGTACTAGGAAAACCTAAAACATTTTTCGACCTTCAACCCTGTTCCAGCCTCAGGTGAAAAACTAAGGAAAAGAAAAATCAATTAAACTTGCCTGATCTAGAACAAAACTGAAATCGAACCTTCGAACTTAAAAAACTACTGGTATGAAAGACGACATTTTTATGTCGGTCGAACTAGATGTTGAAATCGTAATATACGATATCCCGGAATAATGATCGAAAGAGGAAATAAACAAAAAAAGTAAAAGAGCCTTTATTTTTCCTTAATCCGAAAGAGGAAAAGCGACCATTTATGCAGTATTTGAAGAATCGATTACATCGCTTTCATGCATACATTTGAACATCACGGCTGTAATCACAGAGGGAATAGGCAGTACCCACATTTTGCCATTTCAAGTGCATTTAAGCTGAGCTTATTGCCATCAACCGCCCAAATAAGACTGCGGACGGCTTCTGAGAAATTCCTAACGCCTAATCCGAATAATACTACCCGACATGGAAATCGAACCCAAGACCTCATGCATCAGTAGCGCTTGCAACTGCTGGACCAACTGAGCAGCAGTTACCTAACCATCGTTGATATCTACAAATCTAAGATGAAGACTGTTCTGAGAGTGGAATCCATGTCTTTTATAGTACATTATGATATTACGGCGGGTAGTAAGTCCTTTGCAACTTTGCCGACCGTGAACACTCTTTATTGATTCTAAAATATTTCCGAAGCTCACAGGCTCTTAAAGCAAGTTTATCGAGACCTTAATAGATCCATGCATTTTAATGTTGCCAGCGAGTATAAAGGCGCAAACACACCGCGGCGCATGCAGTGCACGGGCACGCGGCGAATTTTAGCTGCGTGGATTCATTTGTTTAACAAAGTGGGTCTACGTTTCCACTGCAGTACACATTACACACCCACAACTATAGAACTATAGCGTACGTGTCCACCGCGGCATAGTCGTGAGATGATATTCGTGTATAGCGAGTACCGCAGGCACAGCGTGCATGGCGTTGACAGCGTTGAGCTATGTGAGCGCCTTAGTACATACTAATGTCGTCAATTGATGCATAGAGTGTCCATGGTTTGCAGTCGACACAATCACATACATTTTCTTGCAAAGCGAAGCTTAAGACACGTGCGTGGCCTATCCGTGCGCCGCGGTGGGTATGTGCCTTAACTCTCCAGAACCGAGGTACCGAGGTTCTAGTGTAGGCAGAAAGCGGGGGCGTAATTGAACCACTTTTATTGAAACAATATTGAAACATTTTGTACAATATTTAATACAATTTTTGGGAACTCTGATACAACAAGGGTTTTCAGTGTGTATTTACACTAATTGCTAATACCAAAAACTGTTACTATGAGCCTGATCGAGGTACTTTATGTGTAATTCGGAAGCCAGAAGTATTTCCTCAATGTATTTTAGATTGAGAAAATATTTGAATCAGGGTCAAGGTAAATTAACTAGCAAAACTCCACAATCCTGATGACATTTGATATCTAAATATGATAAAACAAAAAAACTAACTGCCTCGTTGGTCTAGTGGTCGCAATCGCGACTGCTGTGCAAGAGGTCCCGGGTTCGATTTCCAAGTTGGGCAAAATATTATTGAGTTTTTCCATCAGGAATTTCTTAGTAGCAGCCACGAATCCTATAATTGTGCCCGGTTGATGGCAATAGGCTCGCCCCCTATTACAGGGGACTTGAAAACATAACTGTTGTACTAATGGTTAGGTACACCTGTGCATAACCCTTCGGGGATTACAGGTGTGATGTAATGTTATAATCCAAAAAAATAAAGATTTTTCTGGGATCGACTGCATGTGGTTTGGTTAAGAACTTGAAATATCAGCTTTAAGAATCTGTTATTTTTCTACAAACTACGAGACGTGATGAGTATCAATATCACGTGATACTAACTAAATTACAATATGTCTCGTCGCTTACAATCTTACCTCACCTTCCCAGATTAAGTTAGGCCGGGTACTAAACAATGGGCCCGAACTGTAGTTGACAACCTCATTTAATATGTCTCGAGTACCTAATACATTTGACGTACTAACTGACACCGTTTGTGTTCATGAAGTGAAGAGAATGGAGACCTAAGTACAATAGCAACATGAAGAGAGTGACGTCACGAAATGAAAAGTTTTTGTTCTTATTTTGTGTTGGCACGAAGTTTATTATAATGCTTCAAGCTGTGGCAGATCGGCCGTAGCGAAAATATTTTAGCTTGGCAGGACTGACTGTCAAAGATGTACCAGAGATTCAGCTGTGAATTTGAACCAATGATTTAAATCGTTGGATGTGCCCTCGCCGTAGGTGCAGTCGCCAGCACATCAAGTTACCACAAACTGTCAAATTTCTTTAAATGATTTTAAACTAAATGTTGATGGCTAAGTTCAAAATGGAATGATAAAATTTTGTACTTAGCTCGTGCTATGAGTGTTTGCAGTGAAAAGAGAGCTGACAACTTCTGGCTTCTTTAGAGTCGAGTTCTAGTCCCACCAGAGGATATGCACCTAAACTTTTCGGAAGCTTACTGTCTGTCCCATACATTCTTGAGTTTTCACATACATAACATAACATCACGCCAGTAGTCCCCGAAGGGTTAGGCAGAGTTGTACCTATTAGTACACCCACATTTCGCCAGTTATGTTTTAAGTCCCATGTAATAAGGGGCGAGCCTATTTCCAACATACACAACACATTTATGTAATACACATTTCTTGATTTTTCCTACATTGTAATAGCTGATGAGACTGTCACACTAGAACTTCAATTGCATCAAAATATTAATGTTGCGGCTAATACCCGAAGTGCGGCTACACCTAATTTTAGCCGGCTAAACCTTGGTGCGGCCGGTTAAACTTAGATGTATCCTACTTATCTTCGGTTAGAACATGTAACCAATTTTAATGAAGCGCTCGCCGGTCGCTACCGCGGCACCGGTCGCTGCGTTCGCTCGGGTCGCGCGTGTTTTGTCACAGTTCTAACCTAACCTAACCTAATCCAATTGGTCGGTGTGTCCTAGCAATAAAAAGGATACACAAAAGCTACTGGCCGCACCTAGGTTTAGCCGGCTAGAACTAGGTGTAGCCGCACTTCGGCTTTTAGCCGTACCATCAACATTATACCATACATAGAACTATACCGTTGTGTGTAACCGAGCTGTGGACACCAGCCCGTAATACAATACAATAGAACGGTAGATTTATTCAGTACCTATCAATATTTTCCTAACACGTTCTCCCACTCTCTGAGGAAGGAAAATGTCACGCTCTGAAAAGGCGTGACACGAATTAATGGGGAACCTGATTACTGCTGACGGATTACAGACATAGAAATACGTATTACGATTTTTGCGTTCTGATTGGTTCCGGGCGAGAATAGGTCACGACCGGATCTCGTGCCATGGGTATCGAAAAATGTGTTTTTTCTTATTAAAAAGATTAAGCAGACGTGCCGTAATAATCTCATGTTCTTAACGAGAAACTAATATTTTAATGCAGCGATGTTAAGGTATAAACATATCAATACCATGCCTGTAGATACAACTTCATCAAATCAAGGTAGCAAATAAAACAAACATGGACTCAGTTAAAATTGTTGAGACAACAAATAATAGACAGTACCGCAGCGACAATGTATGAATTCAGTCAATTCAGACATCGATAAAACCATACCAGTAGTCAACATCATCTGCCTAGCCGTTTCCCAACTGTGTTGGGGTCGGCTTCCAGTCTAACCGGATGCAGCTCGTACTTTTCATGGAGCGACTGCCTATCTGACCTCCACAACCCAGTTAGTATTGAGTAATACGATACCCCTTGGTAAGACTAGTGGTCAGCCTTTCGGATCACTGACTACCTGTAACGACTGTCAAAGATCTACAAATGACAGCCGTGTTTTCCGAGGCACGGAGGAAACTCGGTATGTAATGGGTTCCGAGCGGCTGTTATTATCTAGCCACGAGCTCCATACCAGTAGTAACTCTTCTAAAAATTATAATTCAAGCGATCGGAATCACAATTTAATATACCGCAGTAAAATATTCTAACCTGTTTCCATATTGGCCCCGCAGTGCGGCAGCGCCGTGTTGATTAAAACTGAATATTTCAGCTTAACTACTTTTACCGGTACAGCTAGAAGTACCTACAAACTCGATGCTGATTCAAGATAGGAAGCAGTTTGATTTCTTGTTGATTATTTAGTCTGCGTGGGCTAGTAATTGATTGGTTTTGGTATAATTTGTCTTTTGTTTTCCCTTGTCTGATTGAACTGGATTTGTACAATCTTTTGAATGGTGGAGCGAGTGGCGAGGCGAGCGTATACACGATTATTATAGGTATATTTTGAACTAGCTGTGTCGCGTGGAATCACCTGCCGCTCGTGTCTGAAGGGTCGCAGCGTGGTCTTAAATAGTCAGCCTCAAGAATTGGGCTATCAAATTCTAAAATATTTTTTTCAAATCTGACTTGTAATTCCAGAGACTAGAGAATTTACAAACAAACAAATTCTTTATATTTATTATATTAGTATAGGTTAGGTACTGTTTAATAGATGGCAAGTTATATTAAGATACGCTAGTACAGTCGTCGACATAAAATCAAGAAATAATCTTGAAAGACCCACGCTGTTAAATACTATGAAAAAATTGAAAGTCCTTTTTTTACCTTTAGTTAACATATTTTCACTATTAAGCCAAAACATAACAATAATGTATACACTCATAATTTAAAATAACCTAAAGTAACTAACTTAACTACATACTTTCACTATTTAAGTCTTTATTAGCTGTGACTGCCTCGTTGGTCTAGTGGTCGCAAGCGCGACTGTTGAGGGTGAGGTCCTGGGTTCGATTCCTAAGTCAAAGTGTTGTTGAGTTTTTTCATCTGGAATTTCTCAGTAGCAGCCTCGGAGTCTTGTGCACGGTTGATGGCAATAGGCTCGCGCCCTATTACATGGGACTTAAATATAACTGGTGACATGTGGGTGTACTATTAGGTACACGTCTGCCTAACCCTTTTGGGGATTATAAGCGTCATGTTTTATTAACTGTGCAGAATATGGACTGATTATAAAAAATGGTATTTTAAAGCAATTTTCATGCCACATTGTCACAACATTATTAACTGAAGCAAAAATCAATTTGTTCTAAGCGGTATTTTACCGAAAAAATGTAATAAAGAACGCGCTTTACGGGAGACTTAGTCAAAGAGAGCCTTATTGATGTTCATTCAGTATTTTATCTTCACTTACTGAAACTTATGAGGAGATTTATACCGATATACCACATTTTTCTTAGAGATAGAATAAAGTCCAGTTTTCACCCACAGTACCATGTCTTAAGAGTCACATCAATAGGGATATTCATTATCTGCCTAGCCTTTTCCCAACTATGTTGGGGTCGGCTACCAGTCTAACCGGATGCAGCTGAATACTACCAGCATTTTTTACATGGAGTGACTGCCTATCTGACCTCCACAACCCAGTTAGTACTGGGTAATACGATACCCCTTGGTAAGACTGGTTGTCAGACTTTCGGGGAACCGACTACTTGTAACGACTGTCAAAGATCTACAAATGACAGCCGGGACCAAAGGCTTAACGTGCTTTCCGAGGCACGGAGGAAACTGTGTATGTAATGGGCGGTCACTCATCCACCTACCAACCTAGGCAAGCGCGGCTTAACCTTTAGATCGACCCGAGTGGCTCTGGATGCGAGACTCACGGGACCGGTTAATATGGCGACACTTGGGGCTTGGGGGGCCTATGTCCAGCAGTGGACATCTTTTGGCTGAAATGATGATGATGACATTTCACTTTTAATTTATTTATGCAAACATATCATTTTCTACAACAGCACAATGAAAAGACACATCAAACACAAACACACATCATTTCAGTAACCTTTCAGTTCGAACTGTAAACAAAATAGCGGCTTTCATAGAATTAAGTTTTTCTTGTACAACATCCATTCCTATTGTGACGCAGCTGAACAATTTTCCATTTAGCCACTGAAAGCGGCTTAACCTGCCACAAAACCTTTTATGATTATTAAACAGTTTGCTGTAATCAATGAAAACCACTTATTGCTAAAATTTAACGAATACTGGCCACTTTATGCAAAAATACTAAAGTAGAACCTTTTTGTTGTGGTTTGGCATTTTATTCGATAAATAATTAAACTGTTACTGAAAACAAGTATTTAAATTGATACTGAAAATAGGTTTGTTATTGTCAATGTTGTAAGTACTTATATTATGATCGTTGGATACATTCATACTAATAGTATAAAGCTGTTTTTGTTTGTTCGTTTGTATGTAGGCAGTAATCTCCGGATCGAATGATCCAATTCTAAAGATTCTTTCACTGATTGAAAGATACATTATTCGTAGCTGCTCCAGGCAAAAAAATATAATATGTATATCATGCATATTAGCAGAGCTATCACAATCTTTGTGGACCGCGGCGGGCGAAGTGCTGGTGTGCACTAAGTAAGCATTTCGTGTTTTCAGTAGTGTAGTAGATTCATCTCAATTAATTGGAATACCTACTGTTATTGTTAATACGCATTCTTGCTTTTAATATCCCAGTTACTGGATTGTGGAGGTAAGATTGTGACTGGAAGGCGACCCCAAATTATTTGGGAAAGAACTTTTTAATTTTAAGTCACATAACGTATGTATAACACATTCATACGCCGTTTAAACCACAATAATGTTAAAATGATTAAATCCACATGAGCGCAGCCATGCTTATTCCCCAACATGCATTTCACACAAGTTTTCGATTCAAGCTAAACCTGACAGCACACACAAAGCCGACATTTCAAAACAGACTAAACAGAACATCAAAATTCAATTCAAGCTCACATTTCTACGTGAAAGTGCTCTTTCGAAGCCACATAGCATTACAATAAGCGGTTTAGAGTCACAATATCAAGTGTGCACAAACTAAGCTTATCACGTCCTCCCAGCAAACATTTTCGCTGAACATAACAATTTGCATTCAACGATGGAAAAACTGATTCAATCTACATATTTTTTATTTGCGAAACTACGTCCAAAAAGGTGATGCGAACCAATTATCGGTTCTCGGAATCGCATGTAAAAACATAACGTATTTGTGTACTGATGCCAAAAATAATTAAATAAAATGATATATGAAACAAACAGTATAAATTGGCTGGCAGCATTGCCATCCAACGTGGCAATGAGGCCAGCCTTCGGGCACTGTTCCTATCGACTATTGACAACGATGTGGACGAATTTTTTGACACCCTGTAATTCTTTTCCCATTGTAATACATGTACATAATTTTATTATTAGTTTAGATCTATTAGAAGTTTGTAAATAATGACCCGTATAAATTGTGTCTAATATTATTTAGGTACGTAATTATTTTCGGTCAGTGGGTCGTCTTCGGTTCCATACCTTATTATTGTCTGAGGAAAATTCAACATAAATTTGCATGTGTGAAATAAGTAGTACTAAAATGTTATTGATTTCAACAGTTTATATTATACATCACGCTGTAAAATTGTACTTTTTATTTCCATAATTAGTAACTTAATTGCTCCATGGTTAATTCAAGTTTCGATTTCACGTATTTAACAAAAGAAAACTCAATCAAGTTGCCATTCATAAATGAAAATGAAACTAGGTTAAATTACCCTTCATTCATTAGAAACACGTTTCATTTGGATATTAAATAACATTTAGAGGAAATATCCGCTGAAAATCATAAATTAAATAAAAATCAATAAAAAACGAATTAATTTTGTCTTTCAAAAGCTTCAAATAGTTCTAATTTATGAACACACTTGTCTATAGGTCGTTCTAATTGTAATAATGCATTTATGAGCCACAAAGTCTTGCTCAGTGCGAGAGATTGTGGTTCACATATAACATTTCATTTTATATACTGCTAATTATTAATATTGGGTAGGTTAAAATATCGAAGCTTGAGAGAACATCAAAGCATTGCGTTTGGCAAAAAAGTGGCTGGCCATAAATATCGGGGAGACATCAGCGAATTAAAACAAAAAAAAAACGAAGTTAGGTTATGGGTACGTTTGAATCGATGATCTTGACAGTTTGGCTGGTAGCAGTTGGATAGGGCGTGCGATTGGAAGGGCCTATGCTCAGAAATGGACTGCTATAGGCTGATGATGATGATGGAGCACTAGAGTGAAAAGGCCCTTAATGCATTATTGAGTTCTTTTTATTCTACATAATACTCCAATAGTAATTTAAATAACTTGCCTATTCTACCTTTATGAGTTTCCATCTCTAATTACCGTGAACGCAATTTAATTTCGCATTCAAATTGAGTCAAAGGCACTTAATAAAACTCTGTTATAACCATTAATTACCTCATCTAACAAATTGTTAATGGCGCTGTTGGGCTTGCCAGCGCAAAATACTAATCACCCGCCCGTAAAAATGTGTTGCCAATTTAATAATTGCGCCATCTTTTTACGTGGAACGACAAAAAGCTTTTACGTTAATTAAAAACTAGTGCTTAAAAACTAATGATAAAGTTGATATCCTAGGAATTAAATCTTTTTGGCTTTATTGTGATCCCCTAGATACTTAGTTTTGTTAGTATCAAGATTTTAATGGTTTCTTAACTTAGTGAAAGCTTTAAGGTCTTGTTTACAAGTGTAACAAGTTAATAAAAGCGTTTTTATTAACTTAATTTCTTGGAGCAAGATTGACCCTATATTATCGGTAATTATCATTCGCTCTTTACGGGTTTGTGCCTTCTACAGGTGACTGAGTTCACTGAGCACAGGTGAATGAGAAAGGGAAGGTCAATTGATTGATTATTATTATAGCTGCCCGTACGAAATTAAGAAGATCCCTAGCTACCTACACACAAAATTAAACTTAGGAACTCAATTACTCATCACCTCATGTACTATATAAGGTCTAACTATTCATACACGAAATATTTTTAGGGAATCATGTAACAAAGCCATTTCAAGGGATTTTTTTTTATTTGAGTATATTTTTTTATAAAAAATAAAAAATTTAAAATTACTTGACCCACAAATTAAATACTGTCGCCTTATTTTTAAGCATCCATTACGCTAGTTTACTACGTCGTATTTACATACTGTCATTGTTAGAATATAAGAGTAAAGGTTTTATGCAAAAAGTTTAAAAAAAATTTGAATTATAATAATTTCGTAAAAAAAACACTCAAATATTTTTTTTTTTTCGTTGCTGTGGCGACTTTACGCCTTATAGAAGTTACTCTTAAAATATTTCGTGTATAAAAAGATAGACCTTATATACAGGGTGGAAGAGACATTTACGCACAAACGGTAACCACGTATTCAGTACATCTTTCTAAACACCCACCACATAGAATTTTTCAACATTAAGTTTAGTTGTTCCATACATTTTGACCGTGTAGGAAACAAACTTTCAATGCGGGGCCTCCGGGGTTTCAGAATGATGTTATGGTATTTGGTAACCATTAGCCTGTGGATGTCCCTTCCACCCTGTGGAGCTTTAATGTTCACAGTGTTTGTTTGCTTGAACCGGTTGGTGTTAATGTATTCGATTTTTTTTGTTCTAAGACAAGGATTCCGGTTTCCTCACGATGTTTTCCTTCACCGCTTTGAGTGCAGTGATGATGAAATAAATTACATAAAGCATCACGCCTAGGCTTAAACCCAAGCCCTATCACTCATAAGCCGACGCCGTGCTACTGGGCCACCACTGCTTTCCGTCTTGTGAATTCATATAAGTCCTCAAGGACAAGCAAATATGTTAGGCTAAAGACTTATATTAAAAACATTGATGAAGAAACTCCCAAAAGTGAGTGATTTATTATTCCACGATGTTGTTTATTCTACCGAATCTAAATATTTGCTGAAGTACGTTATTTTTCACGGTAAGTAGAACCTAATCGTTATAATAACAAACATGGCTTGAGATATTACTTCACAGGAATATGCCTAATACCGTATTAGACTGCCTAATATGATGCAAATTGTTCCCAACTTCCTCTCCGAAACAATTTATGAGCTGAGGAAGTAAAACATGAATAAGATTACTTACTTGATTATTTTTATTTGCTGTTTATACTTGCATGATAGACTTCATAATCGGTGATTAACCTTTTTTGTCATCTTCTAACCTATCCTAGCCTTTTCTCAACTATGTTGAGGTTGGCTTCCAGTCTTACAGGATGCAGCTGAATACCAGTATTTTACATATAGTGACTGCCTATCTGATAGTACCCCTTGGTAAGATTGCATCGACCAACTTTCGGGTGCACTGGCTACATGTAACGACTGTCAAAGATCTACAAATCAAAGCCGGGACCAACGGCTTATCGTGCTTTCCGAAGCACGGAGGATACTCTGTATGTAATAATGGTCAGTCATCCACAGCCCTTGGCAAGCGCGGCTTAACCTTGAACATCAAACAGAACGGCTGTTATTATTTATCCACGATCGTCTCGTGAATAAAAAAATAGAGGATATCCTATACAAACAAGATCACAACACACAACCCAGTTCAGTGTAATTTGGTGACTAGCACGATTCATGAGCTCTCATGGATTCGCCTTTTAATTAGCTGAGTAGCTAATGAGCTATGTTGACAATGGAGTCGGAAAGATAACGATGCCAACAATATGTGGTACAAACTTAGTGTTGATCCGTAGAGGAACAATTTTTTTAGATTTCGCTAAAGCAACACTTTTACGGAGTGCAGATATTTTGTAGACTGGAGTGACACTACCTCATATACCTCTAAAGCCATTCATTGGTCTAATGCACTAATCGATTAGCAAACAAACCGGGCCAGCAAGTCTACCGCTCATAATGCCATAATGGCGGACCAACCGCGATTTATGAACGGAATAAATCAACCACGATTAGATAGGTTCTATTACGTTAGTGCAACATGATTTATTTCAGCCATTTTTAATTTTTAAAGACTAAACTAGTCGTTCAAGAATTATGGCCTCGATTTTAATTTATATTTGCTAACTTAGACTTTATTGGAAAGAGAGAAGATTTTTCATACCTTGATTCATGGTAGTTTTTAGGGTTCCGTAGGATTCCGAAGGGTAACCAACGGGACCCTTTTTACCCTAATTACTAAGCCTCCGCTGTCCGTCCGTCTGTCTATAAGCGGACTGTATCTCATGATCTGTAATAGGTAAAGAGTTGAAATTTCCACAGAATGTGTATTTCTATAGTCGCTATAACAACAAATAAATTAAAAATTAAAGGGGGCTCCCCTACTACGATGGTACGGAACCCTTCACGCGCGAGTCCGACTCGCACTTGGCCGGTTTTCCCCGTGATATAGCTGCTGGTATCGCTACCTACATTGTTTACCTGTTAGTCTGTATTTTCATGCCCACTTACATTGTTCACTAAGATGTACAGCTAAATTGAGAATGATATTTGTGACAATTCTTCACGTCAAAAAGAAAACATTTTACAAACTTACGTTCAGGTCGGTGTTTCCCGTTTCCTATACCCGGGTACTCTGAGAAGACACATCGAAATAAACTCGGGGATGTAACATTGATGTAATTTCAAATAGATTTCTTTCTTTAGCAAATATGATGTCGTTTTCTGTTTTATTAACAATGGTGTTGTTTTTTGTTGTGTGGTTTTAGTTACTACTGTTAATGATAATATTAATGACTTAAGTAGTCATTCGAATGACTTACTGAAGATCGTATGAAGATCTCCTTAACAGTTTTGAGTAAGTAGACGTTTACTTAACAATTACTGTTACCGCTTTCGTTGGTAATTACCACACGTGTAATTTACAATTAATTCGCATATAGGAAGAACTTTCTCATTTACATTGTAAAATGTTTACTTCACAAATTTCCTAGAGACTTAGGAAATGTTCGCTGTATTATTTATGGGTTTATTATTATACAGTATTGAGAAGAAGTGCTAGCAAATCGTAAGTTTAAACTATTAAGTTATGAGCAAAAGGAGTATGAAAATATCGTAGAAGGTGGAAAAAAGAGTCCTTTGGAAAGGCAGGAGTTTCTGTTTATATGTATACTGATACTAGCCTGCGGCATCCCACTGATGGGCAAAGACCTCTACCCATGACTTCCAGTTGTTTCTATCCAGGTCTAATGTTGACTAGTCATTGGTTTTGTCCACCTCGTCCCGCCATCTTCTACGAGGTCTGCCGCAACGCCTTCTGGCTGTGTCTGGGCTCCAGAAAGTGGTTATTTTGGCCCACAGCTCATTAGGCATGCGGCAGGCGTGGCCAGTCCAGTCTCACTTCAACTTAGCGGCAGTTGAGCTTTTTGAGTTTGTGTGTATGTTAAAACTAATAACTAGCGAACTAGTGAGTGTACACTATAGGTGTTACACACGGCAACACATCAAGGTATACTTCTCCACTATAACTTGGCCTCGCTTTGTATAGATTACCTATAAATGAGAGATCAGCCGAAACTAGTTTAGTATACCTCGATTAGTCGTTGTGCGTACTACCGGCAATCCTCTGCTTAACCCCTCGGGGGTTACAAGCGTGACGTTGTATTATGATTGAAATTTAAAAAAAAAATACAAATCTAACCTTTGTATAACGTTTATACGATGGAAGCAACTGTTCACATCTGCTGTGTATTCTACAAAATGAATGTTGATCACACACAATTTTCACTCCTGTTTTTCTTTCATTCCACACAAAAGTAGGCATAATTTATCTATCTAAACTCTAAACCAACATTGTAACAAAAACAGTCATTATTCTGATAATTAAACAAACAAAGTTATGAGGAAAAAGTAACACATATACCTACCGTAATCGAAAATGAAATACTCACTGTATTTCATTTGAGGAAAAAACAACTTTTTCTATGGCGCTTAACTAACTCGCGAAAAATGTATCAGCTGGTCCATACAATTTGTCGATGCAGGTGAACAAAAATAAACTGAACGGCATTTTTTTTTCATTTTTTTTCAGAATAGTCCTCACAGAGACAAATTACATCATCATCATCCATACCCCGGCTTCACCCATTGCTGCAAGCTCCACGCTCCTGTGCCAGCCTCATCCAGGATATTCCCGCGATCCCAACAATGTCGTCTGCCCATCTCGCCCACGGACGACTAACACTTCTCTTTCCAGTCCTTGGACACCATTCGGTCACAGCTTTTCTCCACCTGCATCACCGCGCCTTGCTAGGTGTCCTGCCCAACAAATCACAAAGTTCATCAGTACAGTCACGTGTTCAAGTATCGCTCAATAATTAACAAAACAAGGTGTAAACAGACCCTTCACGAAGCCGTCAACGTAACTATTCTGTTCATTCCGCCTGACATTAGGGACTGCCAATCGGTTGCAGGCTTGAAAAGAAGAGTGAAAGAACATTACCTTTCCATTTCGTCGTACTTGCATAGGTATTTATTATTTATTTATTTTATATTATATTTTATTAGTGTGACGATCTCATGTTGTTTAGGCGAACATGACCAGAGATTGCACAGGATCGAGAGGTTTGGAAGGAGAAAGGGGAAGGTATTCACTCAAGACATTGTGCTGATGGATGCATTGAATAAGGCAAGGTCATGGAGGTATATAAAGTGAAGATATAACACATAAAACTTATATAAAAAAAAAACTTGGAACTTTGACCTGCAATATCATGTAACTAGAAGGTAGGTATGGTCCAGAACAAAAAAAATCGCAATGACGGGTAGAACGAGTGCCTTATAAGGGTCTTTTAACGTCCATTAATTAATTATTGTATTTCCACACGAAACTAAACTATCAAAAGTTTTAAACGGTCGAAGAGTTTTGAAGAACGTACGTGGTAACATAGGTAGGTATGTAGGTACGTACCTACTCTCAAATAGATCAATCACTCTACTTCGATGCCCGAAACCCAACGTCCTTGAAAATTGATGGTGTTTCAAACTTTATACATTACCCGTATTTGCCTATTAGGAATTAATTACTGCCCCTAAATGCCTTTACAAGTTCCCTTTATATTCGTTTTATATGCTTCGTTGGTCTAGTGACTAAAAGGTCTTAGTTTTGATTCCCAGATCAGGCCGAGTGTTATTGGGTTTTTCCATCACAAATTTCTCAGTAGTAACCCGAAGTCTGAAATTGTGGCCGGTTGACGACAATAGGCTCGCCCCCTATTACATGGGACGTAAACAAAACTGACGTAATGACCCTAACTCTTCGGGGATATCAGGCGTGATGTTATCTTAGCAAAATATCATAATCAGCCTATAATGTTCCCACTGCTGGGACACAGGCCTCCTCTCTACGAGAGGGAATGGGCTATTATCCACCACGCGAGCCCAGTGCGGGGTTGGGATGTCACATGTCTTCGAATTTTTGGTTTTACGACATGCCGGTTTCTTCACGATGTTTTCTTTCACCGTTTTGAGAGCAGTGGTGATGAAATAAATTACACAAAGTAATGCGCCTGCCTGGGTTCGAACCCACGACTTACTGTTCGTAAGTCGGGGCCGCCACCACTGGGCCACCGCTGCTCGATGTTATCTTTATGTTGTTTTATTTGTGATATTTATTTTTACGCACGCCAGTCATAATTAAAGGTTCCTTAAATATGTTCGTTCCCCTGTCTATCTGTCTGTTCCTCCGCATATTAGGTTCTCCAAAATCACTTATCAAAATTACGTGATTTTGGTTTTAATTTACAGCATGTTGTCTCGCCAGATTTTGGCATGTAAATCCAAGAAAGCAGAACTGTGGTACTGTTACTAATCTCTGGAATAAATTTGATTAATAACAAGATACAGAATGTCTTGTTTGGTGATTAATTGCCGTAATCTACCCTTTATTACAAACTTTTATGTCATTCTTCATTATGTCTTAAACGATCTTTGTAATTGCGAAACTGATTTGGATGCGGTTTTCACTATTTTTTAAAGAATTGATTCCGAAATGGTATATGGGTATAATATTGTCCAACTTATTATTTCCTTTATTTATTTTTATACATATAATTAACATTTTTAAATATTTCTATACAAAGTAATATAAAAAAAACATTTAAAAATATAAAAATAGTAGCCCACCGGTATCGGGAACAGGGTCCGAGATACCGGTGGTCAGGGCTCTTGAGAGAAGAACCTCCTAACAATACGCGCCGTGTCCAGAAGTACTGCTTTCTGAATCAAGCCCTTGATCCAGCTGCCAAGCGAGAGCCTCCTCAGAAGCCCAACTTATTACTATTATTATTTTTCAATAGCCTTGTATGTCCCACTGCTGGGCAAATGCTTCCCCATGTCCTTACAGGTAATCTCCTCCTACTTAATTGGACCAAGAAAACTCGATGATTTACGAAGTCGTTAATTTGTTATAGAGTCGCTAGTTTATTATAAGAAAAACAAAAACTCAACAACAACAAGAACACGACAAGAAGTTTGTGGAATTCACTGTCGGCTTCTCTGTTTCCTGATCATGATAATCTAGATCTCATCAAAGTTCGAGTGAATCGGTTTCTTCTAGGCAAGCGTGCTCCACCCTGGTCTGCATCATGGCTTCACATCAGGCGAGTTGCATCCACAAGCAAGCCTATTCAGTGAATATTTACTTAATTATCTATAAACAAACTTAAAATAATAATAAAAATATGTGCAAATAGAAAAGAAGAAAAGCATGAAAGGTTGTCAAAAAATTCGTCCACCATTCCTATTAAAGTTCGACCTTTGGAAAGAAATTACAACTGCTCTTTCTTACAAAGGTTATTTACCCCCTCATGTCATTGACCTTTGTCTTGATCTCAATAGGGTTGCCTCGTCAGGGGATTAGGTTGATCCATCTACATTTCAACTGACCCTCCTCACGAGGTTCCGTTCACAAGATCGTCTTATCTGGGGCTGGGCTATTTACTGGTCATGATCTGGTAATACGACTCCCTCGTTGGTCTAGTGATCGAAAGCGCGACTGCTGAGCATGAGATCCTGGGTTCGATTCCCGGGTCGGGCAAAGTGCTATAGGTTTTTCCATCAGGAATTTCTCAGTAACAGCTATGGAGTCTAGATTGATGGCAATAGGCTTGCTTCCTATTACATGGGACTTAAACATACCTAGCGAAATGTCGGTGTACTATTAGGTACACCTCCGCCTAATCCTACGGGGATTACAGGCGTGATGTTATGTTATGATCTGGTAATGAATAACCGAATACAGGATTGAATTGAAACTTTATTGTTATCAAAATCTTACAAACCTTGAAAATGAATTTCCTGGAAATTGATGGCCTTTAATTTTGCTGATATTTATTAATAGGGTTCGGTTTCAGTTTACAGGTTATAAGGTTCACAGAGAGACATACTATAAGAGAGCTCAATAAAATAAAGTTTTTTTTTCTATGGGACCAACCCTGTTATCGGGAAAAAAATCTGCTTCTCCAAACATTTAATTTTTGTATATTCTCGACACAAGAAACAGTATTTTTTTTTTCATATTTCATACTTGGTCACATTACTAAAAGTTGTACATTTTCATGAGTACCTATACCCTTCGTTTAACCCAACACCCTGTTTATTTGGATTTTTACTAAAAGATAAGCTAAATGAAGAATCTTTTTCTGTTCTTTTTATAGTTTGCTAAACGTGTCGCTACAAACCAGTATTTATAATATTTTCTCTCGTAAGGATATCACCAAGATACACTTGCGTTATAAGACTATAAACAAAGATCATCAATCACTGCACGCCTGATGGAGGAAATCGCTGTCGAGGTAGACCGCGGCGAAAGAGATGTTTTGATCTGATCATGTTTACGGGCAAACATGGCCCAAGATAGAGAGGTTTTTTTTTGTTACAAAAACGTTGCCCCACACTAGGAATTTCTGTTGTATTGTGGGTGCGATTACAAACATTTAAACTCACATACACAAACAGCCAGACCCGGAACAACTACCTGTAGGCCATGAAAATATTTGTTCCGTGCGGGAATCGAATCCGCGACACGCAGCGCAGCAGTCAATCGCTCAGCCACTACGCCAACCGTGCCGTTTGGATGGAGAAAGGGAGGCCTGTGCCCAAAAGTGCGACACTAGTTATCCTAACAAAAAAAAAGTACTGCTGTAATGGTTTTCCCAAATTGAAGTTCTCCAAAACGTAGATTCTTATGTACCTAATATAATAAGTACATTGGAGTTAAACATATAACACTCAAAAAAAATATCTTTTGTTATTCCAACCCTCGTAACATTTTAATCTAGGTAAAAGGAACCTCATCCGCGTAACATACTAAAGCGGATTACTGCAAGAGGCGGCACCGCACGAGCGCCATATTCATGCGTTATGAGATTGGATACTAACTTGCATGATATTACCTGAGATTGCTGACGTCTTAGTACTTGCATCGAACTAGATAGAAACCGCATCAAACTTCCTACCTACTGCTCCTAAAGCTAAATGTCAAGACCGACTTCTGATAAACTAATCGACTAATAATATTACTATTAATTTTTACCCGAATTTTCATTTATTTTTTTAGGAAGGTTTATGATTTTATCAGTCTATGTATGTATGTATGTTTGTTTGTATGTTTGTTTGTATTCTGATTTAAAAGAGTGTCCATGGAGTTTCTTGCCCGTTCTTCTCCATAGAGATCTACGTTAGGGAATGGGCAACTACAGTACTTTCACAATTTTTGTGCCTTGTGACTGGGACTGTAGCTATTCTTTACTGTTGTCTTTGTTTCGACAATTCAAAAGTGCCTGTAACTGGCCTACTTGAAATAAATGCTTTGATTTTGATTTTGATTTTATGTACGTATGTTCCTCCGTAGCGCCTAAACTATTCATCCGATTTTGATGAATAAGGTGTCAATCGATTCGTTATTAGGCCCGGGTAACATAGGCTACATTTTATTCAGTAGTCGGGTTTTTTAGTTGTTTTTCATTATTGTCTGTCTGTTATCTTGCAGCCGGGCACAATAAATTCGTCATACACTAGAAAAGAGATCGTCATATTCATGGAAAGTGGCTAGTTTTGTTTTTGTAATCAGTCAGATTTGAGTTTGCATAGTTCTGTTCAAACTTTATGGCGGCTCGGAAGTTAGCTGCGAGTGACGGTCTCCGCATTAAACAGTCAAGACGATCAAGTCAAGGCTTCTGCGCCCCGCCCTTAGAATTGTGTTCTGGGCAACTCTACGTTAGGTATTCGGAGCCCCAAAAAGTTTGAACCGTTATATACTGATAGAAAATGCCAATGGCATTAAGTCCGCCTCTGTACTTTTGTGCTTGAAGTGTTAAATAAAGAAATAAATACACCTACGCGCAGACGGTCACTCGCAGCTAACTTCCGACCCGCCAGAAAGTTTGATCAGATAATTAGTTACTTTTGAGCAACGTCATGGACAATAGGCCTAAAACATTCCTCATCACTAAGTTCTGTGTTGATACACCATCCTTATTATTTATAGTTTATCTATTTCTGAAGACAGTTTTTTTTCTAAACGATATTATTTTATCTACAATAAGAAAACAATCGCTTTCCAATGATCAGTGTAGCAGATACTATTAGTAAACGCGACGATATTCCCACACAGTTCATTGCCCTCGCACTTAGTATAAGAGTAGTTAAGATGTATTATAATCTAAATCTGCCCACGACTCAAGCAAAAGCAATAAGCCTCCTAATCATACCTGGCGAAATGTGGGTGTACTATTCGGTACACCTCTACTCAACCCTTCGGGAATTACAGGCGTGATATTACGTTATGTTTAATAAAAGTATTATTTTGTACGAGTATTTTTTTAATAGAACAAGCACTCCGACAGAGATTGACTTCGACATGATCGTTGATACTGCATTATAGTTTCTTGGAATCCCTGACAGTTCGCATTGCTCTATGCTTTCAGCTGATAAAATACGCTGCGCGTATGTGCTTTACAGTTCCCGTTAGCTGGAGTCAGTGGCTGATATGATTGGAAATAACAAACATTGCTAAGAGTTACGATTCCTTCTAAACGGAACTGTGTGTTCCAAGCAACGTGATGAATATGTTCCTACAAATACAGCATAACACGAAATAAAGAGAAAATCTATTACCAAGGAGATCTTTTGACGACATGTAAAGCCAAGTCAGAGGCCCATGGGCGGCATAAAAACTCTGACACAAGGTTAGGCACCAACCACACGATAAAGAAAGAAGACCAAAGAGATTTACAAGAAATTGAAGGATTGGGCGAAGGCCTTTGCCCAGAAGTGGAACGGAACAGGCTAGAAAAAAACTGAGCTAGGCCGCGGACAGAAAGACAGACGGTCAAACTTTAAGGGTTCTTTGTTGACGACAGAACCCTAAAAAAGATATTTAAGATAATGACGCTACCAGAAAAAAAATCATACAAAACTGTGGTCTCATTTTTCAGTGACTGGTGATGTCGCTTTGTCCGCTACCGTAAGTATATTTAAAGTTGAAAGTCTTTGTATGTTACTTAATATCTTTAAGACCAGGAATATTTTTATCGGCCAATCACAAAAGATAAACCTTTTCGACTATATCCTCTGGCTACATATCTCCCAAAAGGTCTGAACCAAAAGGGAATCTAATTTTAGTACACGAGGACAAAGTGCCCTAGAGCTAAGCACTATAGTTACCAAAATGTCGAATGAAAAAACAGGACACGTCTTCAATAATTTGGAGTTCTGCTCCAAAAAAGACTTTTAGGTAGGACTAGTGCTACTAGTTGGTACTCAAAATCTAATTAGAACTTTTATCGTGTCGTTGGCACTTCGTCCTATATTTAATCAGCCCGGCAAATTTAAACTCGCAAGCTACTTTCAACCCGTTTATAAGTTCCTCAGAGATTTATTTATTTATTTATTTAAACTTCATGTACAATAGTGGTACATAGGCGGACTTAATGCCACAAGGCATTCTCTACCAGTCAACCTTTGGGTCAAATAAGAGAACATTGTGATGGGTACAAAATAAATATATAAAAATAACTTCTTGCTTTCGAAAATTTATATAGGCAAGATTTCTTCTTTATCGTGTGTTAGTGCCTAGTGGCTACATTATAACAGACACTCGGGTCGATCTTTAGGTTAAGCCGTGCTTGCCTAGGTTGGTCTGTGGATAAGTGACATACCGATTTTCCTCGAAAGCACGTTAAGCCGTTGGTCCCGGGTGTCATTTGTAGATCTTTGACAGTCGTTAGGTAGTCAGTGGGTCAAAAAGTCTGACAACCAGTCTTACCAAGGGGTATCCTATTACCCAGTACTAACTGGGTTGTGGAGGTCAAATAGGTAGCCACTCCATGTAAAATACTGGTATTCGGCTGCATCCGGTTAGACTGGAAGCCAACTTCAACATAGTTGGGAAAAGGCTAGGCAGATGATGGAGTGACTTGGCTTTACATAACTTCGAGAAAAATCTCTCAGGCATGCTGGTTAGGTTTCCTCGTGATTTTTTCCTTCACCGAAGTAACTGTACAACACGCACATGAATCCGAAAAATCAGAAGTGCATGTTGAAGAATCAGGTTCGAAATCGAGACCTACGACTGGGCAGTCCGACGGTCACACCACTAGGCTGTCACTGCTGTTCATCATCATCTGTAATGCATTGCAACAACTTTTTCATTCTTTATATCCCGACATCTACGGATAATTTGGAATGTAGAATGCATCATAAATAATGCATTTGATTTGCTCATAATCTTCTTACCCTTGTCCCTTGTACCCTTGTTAATTGACAATTTTTCTTTTTCAAGAACAATTTTTTTTCTTCCGTTGTCTTCATTTTCATTCATTCCAAAATAACATTTAAGCTAGGAAATTTACCTCTGAACACGGAATATCCCTACATAAACAAGACAACTAGCTGCCCTACTTAGTATTCAGTTCCTTACAAGATAAGAGCGTGGATAATTCCCCCTGTCTCATAGGTAGACGCGATTAGTACAGACTCCAGTCTCACATTACCTCTAATGGCTGCGATTTAAACATAATTGTAGCATATCTGATAATCTGACAGGCTGGCGTTCTCGGATTAGCCTAGAGTTAAATGGGAATAACTTTATAATTTCGTTTGAATTAGTGCTTTTAGTTGTCGTGATGCTTGAGTTAAATTGTTTAATCATTTGTGGTTATGATGGTATCTTATAAACAACATAACATCTCGCCTGGAATTTCCGAAAGCGTCGGAAATTAGTAGAAGTACTTACCTACATCCACAATAGGAGGCGAACGTATTGCCATCAACCGGGCACAAATCAAGACTCCGGACTGCTACACTTTGCCCGACCTGGGATTCGAACCCAAGATGATCAGCTACTGTTAATGCATTTGCGTACACTAGACCAACGAGATAAAGACTTAAAAGATTACAAGCGTCATTGTTTATATGTGTCGTCTAATACTAAAAAAGGACTATTCTTTCTTATAAGAGCTTTCACAGCTCAATTTAATGATCCATTCTTTTATCATGTAAGGACGTGAGCTAATTTTATTTTCCCCACTTCTATTTTTTTTATTCTTACCAGCACTCATGTTACAAGCCCAAAATAGTTTATAACGATCTCAGCTTAAACTGGCAACACCAACACGCGTAATCCGAGCACAGAAGTTTGTGCCGACGCGCGACGATGACAAAGTTACAAGTTCCACAAACTAAGTTACAACAGGAACAACGGTTGGAACTATTCTACATTTTATATTTGACGCCTTGAGGAATCCTGTCGAGAAACTGTTTCAGTACTTTATTTAAGTTTGTCTGGTTTTCAGCGTTGATTTGGTTGTTTATATGATTCGTTCTAAATGCAGGTACTGGAAATAAATAAGTTATGGGTTTTGTTTTTACGATAGATATCATTTTAATCTATGATATTCTTTTAACTTAAGTGGCAGTGGGCAGGGCACATTGCTCGCAGAACGGATGGCCGATGGGGCCGGAAAGTTCTGGAGTGGCGACCGCGAACTGGAAGACGTTGCGTTGGAAGGCCTCCCACTAGGTGGACTGATGACCTGGTAAAGGTTGCAGGGATCCGCTGTTTGCGAGACGCACGGAACCGGTCAATGTGGCGACACTTGGGGATGGCCTATGTCCAGCCGTGGACGTCTTTCGGCTGAAATGATGATGATGATCATTTTAATCTAGATCTCTTCAAAGTTCTAGGCCGCATCATCGCTTTACATCAGGCGAGCTGCGGCAAAACGCTAGACTATTTAGTATTAAAAAATAAATAATAGATATAAATTCGGGATAGATTAGAGTTTATTTTTAAACGTGTTGGACACATAGTCTCCTCCATACTTTCCAATTGTCTTTATGATTTGTCGTCTCTGACTAATCAACCAAAAACGAGTTCAAATCTTCACGCCAACTTTTCGGACTGCTTCGGCAACGACACCCGTCTTCAGGTACACTGTGTGACAATCCTGGGCCATCTTTCTCCATTCACCCCATATTTGTGACCCAGCCGGTCCCATTAAACATTACCAATGCGAGCTCAAGTGAGTGAGTAAGGCAAAATTCCCTATAAATTTTGAATATTTTAACGATCGAGACGCGTTGTTCGGAGAATATCATGTGACGTCATTTGATATGTATGCGGCAGTGGCGAAGGCTCCATACAATTCGATTCCTACAGTCTTCCTTTTGAAAAATGGCACAGTCAGTCTACTATAGACAAATATAAAAACGCATTAAAGATTTATACCCTCTATACCTCTTATAAAAATTGGCCCTTCGCTACTGGTGTGCTGGCTGCAAAAATAGAACACGATCAGTTATTCCACCGAACGAAGGGAAGCGACGTTGGAGTTGCAATATGATTGTCTAGAATTAAAACCGTTTTCTTACATAAAAGCAAGCAGCAATTAACGACTTCAAAACTTTAAAGATTAACCTGCAACTTGGGCTTGCTGGGCTTTTCAGTTTTCAAGTTGTAAAAATAAGTTCTACTTTGTTAAACGTAATATGCACAATTTTCTCCAGTCTACGTCTTTAAGTTTTGTAGTGTAAGCTTTTTAATTTCTCTGGGGAGCTTTTAAAACTTCAGCCTTGGTGTCTGATAAATGCATACATAATTGTAATTGAAAAATGTATTAACTTTACAGAAAAAAATATATCTTCTTAGCGTGTCGATAGCAATCTAAATTGTGTCAGCCCAGAACTGAGATACTAGTTTGGCGCTTTCGGTAATGTAATCTGAAACACAATTAAAATAAAAGTGATTGTCAGTAAAGTCAATCAGTAACTCGTCAAAACTTGCACTGTTTCAAACATTTTTACAAGCGTTTAAGTATTTATTTTCAAACCCTTAGATAGACCGATTTGGTACTAGTTCAGAGAGCTATTGGTTTTTCATGTTCGAGCTATTTTTGACAAACACTACAACAGCGAAATAAAACTCTTCGTTCACGCGCCTATTATTTTTGTTGTTCGAATCAATGGACTATTCAATTGAGAACCTGCAGTCTATGTGAAAAGTGCTTTGTTTCAAATTGTCACACACAAATCTATCTATCTATACATATAATGAAATCGTTAAAATCCAAATCGATGTTCCGAATTGGCGCAAAAAGAACTGCATAGATCCTGTTTAAATTTTGCAAAAACATTCGAAATACGCTTCTTCAAATGTTAGGCTATATATTATCACGCTACTTGCTTAAGGGGGTGAGCAATATTGCATTATAGCAGTATTATTCAATTGTTTACCGTTTCAGTCATGATATGCGTAAGAACGTCTATTTCAAAGTATATGTCAGCGAAACAAATAGAGAAATGGTTTCACGACCGCTTTACGTGCATCACGTTGCAAGTTCGATCCCCAGTAAAACTATACTTTTTGTAATTGATTGTAATTTTTTTTGATAGAGATTATTATTATTTATTTTCTCTTTTTTATGTATTATATTATAAATTCTTATGAATAAAGTTAAATCATTGGTAAAATCTCTTCCCTCATGTTTGAATCCGGCCGTTCGATGGTGATCTGAACTGACAACGTCGTTGTCTGCTGTCCACAGGTGCTGTCAGACTCGATGTTTTGAATTTCACCTATCGCTCCCTAAAAAAATATTAGCAGTTTAATGGAAATTAATTTGAAACTATTTTGTTGTGTCATTGTTCTTAGTTTTGCACAACTATAATAGGTTCGGGTGGTTTCTCTGCATTGTTAGGTCCCAAAAATAAATTCTGATTGTAATGTATGATTTCTGATGCGTCTTGATTGCTAAAAAAAAGCACGTAATTCGTTACTTGAAAAATATTTAGGTATCTTTATCATATCTGTCTTTTGTATCTTACTACTATTATAAATACGAAAGTTTGGATGGATGGATGTTTGTTACTCAATCACGCCACAACGGCTGAACGGATGTAGATGAAATTTGGCACAGAGATAGATTATCGTGCTAATAACTTAGGGGGATATTTGTTTTATTCTAATGATTTATGATTTTTAAACCATTATAAAGTAGATTAATACGCTTTTGGTTTTTTTAACCATTCAAAAGACAGTTCGGTAATCCTAAATTAATAAATATTAATTAACCAATTTTCATTGGCCGAAAAAAAATCTATAAAAACTTTAAAATAAAAACAAAAATTAAAATTAGAAACAACCAACGACGTTGTAAATTTGTTCCGTGCGGGAATGGAACCCGCGATACGTAGCGCTGCAGTCACTCGCTCAGCCACTGCACCAACTGTGCCGTCACATTGTATTTGTGCTGAATCTTCTGCTAGCCCAACTCCGTAAGGACCGCTATATCCAGCTTTAAAGATTTTTTTTTACCTTGCGCCAGTCCAGGCCCACACTTGGAATTTCTCCTGTATCGTGGGTGTATAATATTCAGACTCTTCAGACTGCTTCGATGGTCTAGCGGTTGCAAGCGCGTGGACTGCTGAGAATGAGCTCCTGGGTTCTCGGGTCGGTCAAAGTGCTATTGGGATTTTCCATCGGAAATTTCTCAGTAGCAGCCACGGAGTCTGGATCTGTGCTCGGTTGATGGCAATAGGCTCGCCCCCTAATACATGGGACTCTAACATAACTGGTGAAATGTGGGTGTACTATTAGGTACACTCCTGCCTTAAGCCTTCGGGGATAATAGGCGTGATGTCATGTTATTCAGCCACACGAAATAAGTGTCCAAACATAATTTCGAAGTAAGTAAGAAAGATGGTTTTCGCTGATCAAATACAAGTAGGTACGTATAAATAAGCTCATTATAGCTATCCTCATCATCAGCCCTGGCGACTTCCAGATGTAGCTGAATACCAGTATTTTATTTTCCAATTAGAGCGACTGCCTATCTGACCTATACGCCTCGGTAAGAGTGGTTTTTAGACTCTCAGACCACTGACTACTTGTAACGACTGTCAAAGATCTTTAAATGACAATCGGAACCAACAGCTTAACGTGCTTTCCGAGTCACGAAGGAGTCTCGATTTGTATGAATAATCACCCATCCACGGACTGACCTCACAAAGCATGCGTAGCTTAACCTGCGCTAGAACTGTGCAGTGTTTATTATTTACAAACGAGCTCCTCCTTGCTCATTAAACCAATCAAGGCTGATTTTCCTAACGCAGTAACATGTAGCGTCCTGGGGCACTTTAAATAAACGAAATCAACAGATTGGACAGGAGGGTGCTACACCCCTGCAGTTAAAGGGAATGTTCACAGCTTTGATGCCGACCTCTGCCGGGCCATTAAGATAAAATCTAGCGACGGTTAAGTAGGTAACGTGGTTGACTTGAGGTTGTGTTGCTTACCTACATGTAGTTTGTGTTGTACTTAGGGTGGCATTGACATTGACATTTAACAAGATCAGCACGTGAGCTTGCTGTGTCATAATTGCTATGGAATATTGAGATTGATTGCTCTCGAAGGCGGTTTTTAAAGTGCTGATCAGCTCTTAATAGTATTTCGTATATGTTAAGGTTGAATTTGCGTCACTTCTGATTAAGTTGTAAGAAGAGGGGTAAACACAACACCTATTCGTGTTAATGATTTATGTACCTAAGCGTTGTAAAATAACAGAGCCTCTGTTTGCCAGATAAACTTTGTCGGCTAACAGACATGCAAAATTGTTTCTACCTTTCGAAGATTAATATTATATCATCATTTCAGCCGAAAGTCGTCCACTGCTGGACATAGGCCTCCCCCAAGTGTCGCCACATTGACCAGTCATGTGCGTCTCGCATCCAGCGAATCCCCGCAACCTTTACCAGGTCACAATAATATATAGACCTAAGACAATTTCCGTAAACAATAATAATTTAATTTAGAATGTTCAGTCAGTTGTTCCTTCTTCTCAATAACCAAGAATGCAGCAGTAACAAAAATTGGGCTTTACAGAAAGGACACAATTCACCAGCGATTGCACCTCCATCGTTGCCCGACCGGTGAATGCTGACACTGGCCGGTTCATTTAGATAACGTCCGTCAAGGTAGCACCTGAACGAAAAGGTAGTAACAAGGGTAAACAGATTGTGCGTGACAATGTGACCGGGGAAAATGGTAAATGTAAAAAAATTCAGCATTTTTGGCTGTCGTCAAACCGCTTGGTTTATTTTTAAAGAACTGTATTCAGTGGTCATTCTTTGGAATACAGCGCTTTTTTGTAACGAACCTCCATAAGTTAACGAGTTAGGTGTGAGGATTGTATGAGGTGAATGTTTATTTACATGATTCTGATTCAATAAATAAAGAGGGTATTACACCTTTGAGATAGGTACTTAAAACTTATTGACAACACTACTGAGTGTTACAAGTTGGCAAATTGACAGGTTGACAGCCTTTGCCTACCTTTACGTATATACAAACAAGGTGCAAATGGACCCTTCACGAAGCCGCCAACCAAGCATTCTGTACATCAAACTAAGTAACTCTACGCAATTTTTTTTGCTGCGAGACGACTTTCTTTTTGGTGCGAAAAATCACATTTTACGGTAAGACTGTATGTAACGTACTCAAAACATTGTGCTGGTGGATGCATTGAATAGTACAGGGGTCTAGGAGGTGTTTAAAGTAAAATTATAACAATAAAAACCTTTATTTAAAAAATTGTATGCAAAAGTTTGGAACTTTGTCCTCCAATATCGTAACTAGAAGGTTTCCAGGTATGGTCTAGAACAAAAAAATGATCGCAATGACGGGAAGAACAAGTGCCATTGGGTTTCGTGAAGGGTCTATTAATACCCTTTATACTACAGTCACATTCCATCATCGGACGAGCAGAGATACGGCGAAGCGTCACAGTTATATGATTGAAGTTCTACGGACCCGAAAAAAGCGCTATGCTTCCTCGGTAAATAATTTTCTGAAATTATTTATTTATACCCCGAATATTTTAAAATAGGGATGATATTTTGTATTTAACACAACATAACATCACGCCTGGAATCCCCCAAGGGTAGGCAAATGTGTACCTAATAGTACAGCCACATTTCGCCAGTTATGTTTAAGTCCCATGTAAAAGGGGGCGACCCTATTGCCATCAACCGGGCACAGATCTAGACTACCTGGCTGCTACTGAGAAATTACTGATGGAAAATCAAACCAATAACACTTCTATCACACCTCTTGCTCAGCAGTCCACGCGCTTGTCTGAAGAGTCTGGATATCACTACATAGTATAAAACAAAGTCGCATCTCGCTGTCTGTCCCTATGTGTGCTTAGATTTTAAAAGTACGCAAAGGATTTTGATGGCGGTTTTTATATATATATATATATATATGTCGAATTTGTCAGGATTTACTCCGTTAGGCTTGCACATCATGTGGGCAGACTATGGGTTTCGTGCAAAGAAAATACACTAGGTGCGGTGCACTGTTTATAATAAACTAACAAATTACTTGACATTACAATTTAACACAATAACACGGGGCACAATGAATCGGGTACAGTTCCAAGACGTTTTAACTTCGCTGCGATCAGACATTCAATGTCCTCCTCGCCTCAGGCTGTAACATCAGGGCTCTGTAGAAGCCACGCTGAGGTGGTGGTAGACTTGTAAGTAGGTCGCGTGACGTCACCACCAGCGGACTTGCGATTCATTTTATGTCCGTACTATTGACCGGTTCCGACATATATATATATTGCACCCGTGCGAAGCCGGGGCGGGTCGCTAGTTAAAATCAAATCATTTATTTCTTTGCAAACATGGGTAATAGGTACATAGATGTTTTTTTTTTTATAATAATGTTCTCCACATTTTGCCGTCACATGGGCATGCAAATAGTTGGTTTACAAAATATTATAAATTTAAAATAAGCGGCATGTCATTGGAATTATATAAAATATAAAAATTAAAAAAGAAAAAAAAAAATTAAAAATGTCAACATGGTCAAAACAATAAAAAAATTAAAAATATTATCAATGATGTCAAACAAATAAGTGGCATGTCATTGGAATTACATAAAATAAAAATAAAAAAAAAATTAAAAAAATGTCAGCATGGTCAAAGTAAAAAAATAAAATAAAATAAATTTAAAAATATTATCAATAATGTCAAACGGAATAACATTATGCCAACTAGAATAATAATATGTCAATTAGTAGTAACAGCATAAATAGTTTTAAATCACAACTTATCTAAAAACACAATACAAATTATAAAGAAAGGCAGAAAATCTTTTTTCTTCAGAATTCTTTCTCGGTAAGGAATTCACCGACAGTATAGTACGCTTTATGCGTTAAAAAGCTTCTTAGTTATGACATAAATCCTTTTTTTTTATATTGTTTCGTAAATATTTTGAAAGGAAGAACTGTTGAAAACGCAGTTCTTTTTCAGTCCCAAACTCGCACAAAAATAAAAACGAGCAACGACAACTTATCTCTAGCCAGACAGTTCTATTTGCAAAGACGTCTCCACGTTCAAAGAAACTTGTGTCGTATTCATTACATATTCCTTTAGTGGAGTACATAGGGACAGGATTGGCCGATATAAAGCGACAGATCAAAAGCCGGGACATCTAAATCACCGACAGTAAATAATAGAGCTGTGTATAAATAACTGAAGCGCAATATACGGTAGATATGGAAACGATAGATAATAAAAGACTCTCATCGAATTTCACCAGTAAGTTCCATTCGAGGCCGATATTGTCATTATCTGCCTAGCCTTTTTCCCAATTATCTTGGGGTCGTCTTCCAGTCTAACCGGATGCAGGTGAATACCTGTATTTTACATGGATTGACTGCCTATCTGACCTCCACAACCCAGTTAATACTGAGCAATATGATACCCCTTGATAAGACTGGTTGTCAGACTTTCGGGCCACCGACTACTTGTAACGACTGTCAAAGATCTACCAATGACAGCCGGGACCAAAGGCTTAACGTACTTTCCGAGGCACGGAAGAAACTCGACATATAAGGGGTGGTCACCAATCCACGGGCCAACCTAGGCAAGCGCGGCTTATCCTAAAGATCGACCCCGAGAGACTGTTATTATTTAGCTACGGGCTCCTCCGAGAAGGGTGATGTTATAACTTAGCCTTATAATTGTACTACACTATTCTCCTGGGTCTACAAACACAGCACTATTTCACCAATTACTTTATCAAGAGTCTTATGCTCATAAAACAATTTTTTGTCAAAGCCTATTAGGGCTTAGCATGTCTGGCCAATTACGAGCTGAGAGCAAAGTGACGCTTACAAAATATTAAGCGACATGACAAGATAATATACACATATATACAAGTATATGTCTTAGGAAATAACCAACTATTCACACATAAAGGATATCCTGTCTGTGAAGGTTTCATCCTGTGTTTTGTGACGTATTAGGGTAAACTAAACATAATTGGGATGAGTAGACACTAGGCATAGTTGGGACGATTTTGGAGCGAGTCATTTATGTCATGGCCAGTTATTTTGATGGTATTTGTGTAATTTAGTTGTTGTGTACAAATGTTTCTATGGAATTTTGCGTTTAATTAGAGAGGTAAATATGTTTAAAATAAACAAGGGGTAAACGGACCCTTCACGAAGCCGTCAACCAAGCATTCTGTACATCAAACTAAGTGACGCAAAAAATATTGCTGGGAAACGACTTTTTTGGGATTAAAATTAAATCACGTTTTATTGTAAAACTCAATGACGTACTTAAAACATTGTGCTGATGCAAGCATTGATTAGTACAGACGTCATGGATGTATTTAATCTAAAGTCATAACATCAAAAACCTGTATAAAAAAAATTGTCAAATAGATGGAACTTTGACCTCCAATATCTCCGTAACTAGAAGGTTCCCAGGTATGGTCCAGAACAAAAAATTATAGCAATGACGGGCAGGACACGTGCCTGTCGGCTTCGTTAAGAATCTATTTACACCCTGTCCCGTTTTGCCCGAGGCAGTAGGTAGTTCAACCAAAGATTGCCGAATTATGCAAAACTTAATATCCCAATTTTTTTGGTTATGGCAATAAACGTTGACAAATTGCCCAAATAATCCCCGTACCCGGTAAAACAGGTGCCCCGCCATTTTGGCTTTAACAGTAAAGCTGCATAAAGCCAATCCATCAAAATGTACTGAAATATACTTTACATTATTCATACATTTGTACGATGTGGAGGATAATCAAAACAAACAACTTCAAGAGTGCCTTTTTCCATCAATCTGTATTTTATTGGTGACTGGCAAGTGGCAACATGTTACAAATAACTTCAACGTCAGTTATTTTACTTCTGATTGGGCATCACTGTCAAAATAATCGTGATCTTTATTTTCGTTAACATACGGTTGCATTTCGGTTTTTGCTACTGACAAGTCTGTCAAACAACAGTGATCCTTATTTTTATCTCGATAAGGTTGTTGTTGCTGAAACTAACTGTGAAAAGACTGTAGAGGGTCGTTTTGTTCTCGTGAGTCTGTTCTGGCCAGTGACGATGCAACTCAATATAAGAGGTATTTACGAGAAAAGGGTTCGCGTCCTACGTTCAACGCTCTCGAATGTCTCGAAATTGAAACATTTGGATTTCGAGTCGGACCCGAAATGCATGGAACGTACCGTTTATCCGTTTTACATTCAAATTCGAACGTGCAACGCTTCAGTTGTTTTCAAAATTCGAACGCATGGTTTGTTTTTTCGACGTTGTAATGGCTTTGCTGGTGGGACTAAGCTCCTATTTGTTCTTATGGCGTACCATGCGTGTAACTTTCATTACATTTTGTAAAGGGACTAAAGCTTTTGTTGCTCCGAAAACTGTTTTTCGTTTCTTTTGTCTGTATTTACCTTATTTCATAAATAAACTTTTATAAAGGTAATTCTTATTTTTTTAACATTTTACTTGAATGTGGAAAGCTCACAAAGTGTAGTAAATACACATTATCGTTCGTCATAAATTCTTCCATGCACCTTTTAACCGCCAAAAATCACTGATCAAAGAAATAAATCACAACAGTTTCACTAGAATTACGCTAAATCAATGGTCGTTCGTCAAAGACTCTTGTTCACAGACAAGAGTCAAGAATTGAGACAAATTCGACAAATGGCCGCCAATAAGTGCGCTTGACTTACGAGTGTGTGACTCCGACAATTTGAGCCGCGTCCAGGGATTTGTGGTTAATATTTATTTGTTGGTGAGTTTGTTAGTCTGTTCTGATAAATGTTTTGTAAAACTAGAAATATTATAAGAAAATGTTGTAAAAAAAGCTCGAATTATGGATTGATTAGGTACCAATTCACGTATAAAGAAACCAACAGTCAGATGGGTGGATGACATGATCCCGAGGATCGTGGAGACCTAGGCCTACGTAGCTTGCTGCTACTTCTAGCAGGAATGTAGTTGGCTTGTTTTAAGAACTTGATGGTACGAAAACACAAAGTAAGGTTAAAATAAGACTGCTTTAACACATCATGGTAGGGCTCCTGATTGAGACTCGCGCAGACCAGGGCAGCATAGCACAAAAGAGAGGAGGCCTATTACCCAGCAGTGGGTGGAACAAGGATATCAATGATCGAAGCAGACTTTTTTAAGTGTGGCGAGGACAAATATTGTTTAACTACCTACATTATTCTGAAAGTATATTAAGAACTAAAACAGCCGGCTGCCTCAGGCAAGTTTTAACCTTTACTACCTTTAAATACCTATTCCCTTCAATGATCCTATTACACAACCTAACGCTTAGACACATCCATAAATACGTTTCCTTTGTTATGTTACTGTTCTGGAGCATGAAAAGCATAAACTTGTTCATTAATAAATACAGACACGAGTGGGCGAAATAACCTAAACCCACATTACTCCCAAATACGAGGTACAAAAAATCCAGAATAACAAGACACGCGGCGAATAATGGAACTATTCTCAAAATGTACTGAATTTGACAGACAGTTGACATTTGTCTTGACAACCAGCGCGTCCCCCGGGCTTCAGGTTATACTGGTCAAGCCGTTTGCCATTTCTAATTTCCATTGTGCCTAGATTTATCATTCAAATGATTGGTAGATAATTACGCTCTACTGAATTCCTTTGTTAAAATTGACAATAGAAGGACATACGTATGGAATACATTAATCGTCGTTATCCGTACTAGAAAATACTGCTTTTAATTTCTGAAAAGGCTTTCTGAAATGAGCTGTTCATTCGATTCATGATTGTGATTTAATTAATAACACAGGCTGATTGACTGATGACGTCTGTTGTTTATCCTTTTGTCTCGATTGCCAGGACTTTACTTAATGGCAGGATAGAACTCCATTTTAAATATAAAAAGTTACTTCATATTAAAAGTTAGGATGCATTCATCTTTGTATTTAACATAACATCACAACCTGCAATCCCCGAAGGGTTAGGCAGATGTGTACCTAATAGTACATCCACATTTCGCCAATTATGTTTAAGTCCCATGCAATAGGGGGCGAGCCTATTGCCATAAACCGACGTCCAAGTCGAAGTGGCCAAGAATGGCCCATTGTATACGTAAAAGAGCCAACAACCACCATTGTGTATAGAAACTACGCTTAGACATAGTCAGTTGCAGCTTTTGTCTCCCCTGCAACGGTTTAATGTCGCTCGATAAGTGAAATTGCATTCGCTGCTATTTCCGAACGATTATGGACAAAAGCTAAACTGCCATTTCGATACAACTTTAGAGAGGCTTTTCACTATCCGATAGTGCTTTCTATGTTTATGCTATAGCTCTGGTTCTGCAAAACCTTTATTGTCTGTAGGTGCCTAGGCATACCGCCATTAGCTTGCATTTTAAATTTCATTTTATGCATTACTTTTCTATGCGTACTTATAAAATTTGCGTACATTTATGAAAACTCAACGTGACATTAACATATTGTTACTGGTTATTTTCCGTTTAAAAAATTTGTTGTAGCTATTTACTAAATAAAAAAAATAAAAAGCTTGTCAAATGGCATCTCAGTATTTTTTGTGAGGAAACGGCCTGTCTTTTGTGTTGATTTCTACCATAAACCCTCATTTTGTAAAAATGCGAAACGTGTTCATCTGCAATAACTTTTTCTGGACCGTTTTAATTGTATTAAATAGGTACGTGTTGATCATTTCAGTTGAATAAATTCTAATTATTCTGTGTTAGAAAAGAATCTTGAATAAGTTTTTAAACTGACAGGGTCACTACGATTAAAACGGGATATTTACCATATTAACTAACTATTTTGAGTTTCCGATATTTGGGCGTTGTTGCTAGCACTGTGATCATAGATAAACCCGAAAAACCGTTGATGGATAAACCGTTTTTAGTGATAATCATAGGTATCTTATAGTCTTGTAAATTTAAACATTTTAAAAGCTTCTTGAAACCTACTATGATAAAAAAAATACTGTGTAGATGATCTATTATAAGTTTAATATTGTGGGGGTGGTTGTAATATGCTTGTTTGTATATGAGAGGCCATTTCGCGCCAGTGAGTCAGAATAGGCTGAACTAAAAAATAACCTTCTACCCATCTACCATACTTAGCGTAGGCGCGTGTATAAAGTTCTCAACAGTGTAATATCGTAGTGCGATTAATACCGAGCCGTAGAAATGTGGAACTTCGCTTTGTCAGTGTCATGTTAGTTTGCAAACTTTTCGACTGCTACAAACGATTAATAAATGTTTGTTTCTGTCACCCTTTCACCTTTAACTCGAGTTAACTTCGAGAACTAAACACAGAAATTTTAACGTTAATTTTACTCACAAGCTTGTTAAACATTTCTTTCAAAGGGCAGTGCATAGCTGCAGATCCTCGTCGTTTATCTAGGTGGCTTAGCCTTTTCCCAACCTTGTTTAGTTTTATACGTTTTACAACCTTATTTAGAACACTTTTCCTGGAAGGTAAATTTCACAATTAAAATACAGGGTGGGCATTACCGACGAAAGTTTTATGTGTGGGGGCTCAGAATGATGTACTGAATACGTAGTAAGCGTTTGTGCGTCGGCATCCCTTCCACCCTGTATACGTGTCGATTTGAAATCCTCCTTTTTTTCGTTAATTAATAAAAAAATAAATAGTAAAAACCGTAAGTGAAAGGAAGACAAACAAAATAAAAACAACAAAGTTTGCCAAACACCACACAAAACATATTCAGCATTAATGATACCTGATATCGCAAACGGAGTCATTCAAGAAGAGAAACTAAATAAGACCCAACCGTAAGTTAGAAACATAGAAGGACTAAATAAACCAGATAAGTAATGTTCAAAAGTCTTATTAACATAAACTAGCTCTATTCTTGAATATGTACCGATATTCTGAAACAGAAAATCTAGGTTCTCTTTACCGTAGCAATATAGCAATTTATTGAGGTACCTACTACCTTTTTTTGGTAGTTTAAAGAAACAATATGCTATCCCTTGTTTCAACCGAATTAGTATGCCCTATTTTTACTAAAAAACGAAAGGATTCCGCCGAAGGCTAACCAACGGAACCGTATTACTAAGTCCGCTGTCCATCCGTTTGTCTGTCTGTCAGCGGGCTGTAGCTCCTAATTGGTAATAGGTAGACAATATAAATTTTTACAGTATGTGTATTTTTGTTGCAGCTTTAACGACAAATAATAAATTAAAAAATAAAGGGGGCTCCCCTACTACGATGGTACGGGACCTTTCACGCGCAAGTCCGACTCGCACTTGGCCGGGTGTTTTGTTATAGTACTAATTTATTAAACAGATAAACATAACAAAAACATATCGAAAATGATTCAAGTCCGTTATAGTCAAGTAACAATCTGATGGACCACCTGAGCCAATACGATAAACACGGATTACAAATTCCCTAAAGTTTAAATTTAATGAATTTTACAGCACCGGCTCCGCTCGAAACTTACCAGTATATACCGGCCGTGTCGAAAATCGAGACCGTTCGCGTTAATTAAAAAAAATACGGAACTAAATGATATTGTATCAGTGTTTGAAACGGTATCATTTTGCGCGGAAGTTCTCGTTATTTCCTCTCAAATTTAATTGGATCGAGGACATAATAGACAGAATGATATTTGGAGTACAATGGGTATTGGCCAGATGTTATTAATTTTGGGGTCCCCAGATGGTATTCAAGAATAATTTCGTCCGTTACGATCTTCTTTGTTAGATATGATTCCGGTTTTTATATATTAAATTTGACATTGAACAAGTTTTTTTGGAGCAACCACTTGATATTAACTTGTAACCAAAATCTCATGAATTAACTCATTTAATGTTTACGTCGATCCGTATATCACAGCATGCATCATGTAATTTGGCAACAGATTAAGGGATCAGTTTGATTAATGCAGCAAAGCCTAATCAAGTTTCCGACACAATGCTGCACTCGAAACTTTAAAAAAAAAAACTGTAAAAATCGGCGAAGCTGTACTTGCAACGTTACCATATAATATTCTTTTTTTTTTTTTTTGCAAAACCTTATCTCTCGATAGCAGCATAATCAGCCTTTTTAAATTCCCACTACTGGGACAGGCCTCCTCTCTGTGACTGTCTCCGCTTTGAAGTGCATCCACCCAAAATCCAATCCCATCCATTGTTTTCTTAACAAATTCCGGCAATTCCGATACTTGATCCGTTTACAAATCTCTCCACAATCACAACCGAGAAGCTAGTATCAATCATAGCAACAGATCAGTGGCACCTGTTACTATTACTTTATTAGCCCAATTCCGCCTGATTGATTGGATCTCGACAACTTTCCACGGAACCACACCTCCGTATACATAAATGTCTAGTCGACTAATTACTGTGGTTTACCGGATTAAGATGGCCTTGAGGTGGCTTAAAATATCGGGCAGGGATTAACGTAGGTAGAACAACGTGGTAGGTTTCTACTGCATATTGTATCTATTATGGTGTGGGACGTGGTATAAACCATCAACTCATTTAGGACCTACACACAGATATAGTTATATCTAGACAACGCAAGTATCACGATCCGGATGAAAACCAAGCGTGCCATTTTATGACAGTTATAGTATGTCGCGAAGTAATTTTTTGTATGGGACAGCTGGATATTTTTCGCAATTATGATGATGGTCCCAGATAGAAAGTCACCACATCCTTAAATATTTACAAACTAGATACAGTCCATCCATTGTTTCTTTGGTCTGCCTCTACTCTTATACCCATCCACATTCATACTCAAAACTTTCCTCACAACAATCTTCCTCATTCCTCCGCATCACATGTCCATACCACTACAACCAATTACCACACAACTTTCAGTCGCCGGCGTCGTTATGTTCACAAAATGCTGTGTCGCAAAAGTCACTTATCAGATGTTTTACCAGTAACCGAATCCCAAATAACTGTTTTGGCACGTAACATAAGATTCAATGCGAACTGTAACCACTATTTCGGTAGCATGGAAACAAAATAATAAAATAAATTCACACAGAAACAAAATGTTTCGATGTAAAACATTTCAGCCTTCCAGTCATACTAAAGTACGTATGTTTACGAGACATTTTTAATTATTGTGTAAGTACAGCATACATAATCGTAGCGTATCCAATCTCCAATATTATATACATATATTATATACATATACATAGGGTGATATTATATACATATACATATATATAGGGTAACTGGTAATTAGTGACCGATACTTAAACACGTGATTGTACTCATGATAACAAACTTTTTTTTTATACTCGTATCCACATAGCGGCACAGAACGGTGTCACGCGGCTAACAGCTGATAGGTCACAGGCGGGCACGCGTGAATTTTATACGGCTGTTGTGTTATTGGGATAAAAGTAAACGAGTAGGTATAAAAAAATGTTTCTGTGGGAAAGTTGTTTTATCACGTGTTTAAGTATCGGTCACTAATTACCAGTCATCCTATATATATGTATATAATATATATAATATTGGAGATTGGATTGGATTGGTAAACGGGGTATATATAGGGTGACTGGTAATTACCAGTCACCCTATATGCCTATGGCATTAAGTCCGCCTCTGTACTTTTGTGCTTGAAGTGTTAAATAAATAAATATATATACCCCGTTTACGACCGCCGATGATGCTACTATCGTCCGGCTATACGCGCGTGTCACTTTTTTCCTTTGCCTGCGTACCATGGCCAAGCGGTAAAAAACCTCATATTTACGAGGCAATTAATTATTATATAGGTACTACAGTACTAAATAAACACGACCAACTCGCACGTATCCGATCGCAATGAATTCCCCCCATACCCTGGTCATCTGCCCACCCCCATTTCACTGACTAGCACTTTAGCGCTACGCTATACGTTTTAAGGCCAGAATTTACCAATACTCTGGAATACGGCCAACACAACGTGTTCACGTTTCATATTACATTTTTGCTTTGCTACTACCATCACAAAATTCATTTAAAGCGTTGTTGTTTGAAGTCTTGTGCTTATATTAACATTTTGGGAGGATAATTTACACGGTGTATGGAACATCGGATCATGAACTTAACACGTGATTCTAGACCTTTCATCATCATAATTCTCTTGCCCTTGTCCCAATTCATTTCGGATCGGCGCAGCATGTCTTCTTCTTACAGAATTCTCTATTACTCGTCATCTCATCAGACACCTCTTTTCGTGCCATGTCATTCTTCACACATTCCATCCATCGTTTCTGTGGTCTTCCTCAACTCATACCCATAAGCAGTCATACTCAAAACTTTCCTCACGACATTTTCCTCATTCCGCTGCATTTCGACATTTTCCTGATTCTAGACTAGACTCTGATAGCAGAAATTATTCACCGGTATTAAAAAAGAATCTGCTGTTTCATACATACATAAGTGCAACCTGCCACAGGGTAAAAATGACTGGTAAAACCTTTTTTTTTTTTTAACCCATGGTTTGACCTAAATTCATGATAACAATTTGTGTGCCAATGTGTCATACACCCTGTATATGTGGTGTCAGCTTATGTCTTCAATCTATAGCGTGCTGATGATGATAGCCGACAGGCTCAACAGTCCATACATCAGACGCTGCAGTGACTTGCACGTCACCTACAGTCGTCAGCTGTCAATATAAATATATGTTTTCTGTGTTTATTGTTTTGTGTTGTATTGGTATGTTTAATGTATTGTATGTGTTTAATGTATCGTTTGTGCTATATTGAATTTTGTGTGTATTAATGAGTCCTTGTTACTTGAATAAATAAATTAATTAATTAATAGCACTTCAATTCCATTGTCTTTATGAAAAAATGGTACTTACAGCCCAATCACTATTCAACGTCCACGGGAAAAGCTGCCTATTTCCGTCCGAGGAAACACCCTCGCTGCTTAGGAAACGATTTTTTTCTTCATAATGTGAGTCTACGATCAACTTCATAGCTGCTACGAAATCTCGTAGCACATCGTAGCCACTGCTACGCCATATTTAACTCGTGCAGTAGGAACTGCAATATTTTAAACTGTAAATTTCTTCAGTAAAATATCTCTGGAAAGAGGAATATTTAGGTGCCAGTAAAGTGCTCTTCGTCGTGAAATATGTTCACCTGAATATTCTAGTAATATTTCATGATTATTTTAAACGTTATTTATATTCGCTTATGCAAGAAATAAAAGACTTTAGTTGCGGATAATTAGCTAGTAAAGAAGTCGTAATGGGGATAGAGAAACTAGTAGCCCTAGCATAGCTAGTTCAAAGCATCGATATTGGTTAACAATCGGTTCATGTCAATTTATAGTCGTGTAGTTTTAAAGCAAGAGTAATTCCAGTGTGGGAAAGAGACAGGGTTATACAGGTCGTCTAGCACCATCTCTTTCCCACACCGGAATTACTCCTGCTTTGAGACGTCATGGTAGTAAGCCACCACATTGGGGCTAAGCTTGAGGAAGACCAAAGAAACGATGGCTGGACTGTGTGAAGGATGATATAGCTAGAAAGGAGGTGACTGCTGCTGGTGAGTAATAGAGAAGTTTGGAAAAAGAAGACATGCGGCTCCGACCCTAAATAAATTAGGATAAGGCAGGGGATTATGATGGGACTTAATACTCAATACAATACTCAAATTTTTATTGCATTCTATAAGTATTACGAGTACATAGATGGTGTAACAAGGTAAAAGATCATTATGGACCCTGTCGGGCACAGCAACATTTGGAGAGAGGAAGAGGGCTAAGCAGCAATTCAATAATATCATATAAATTATTATAAATTATAAATTTAATTGGATGTATAATTATGAATATATACATAATACATTTTTAGGTTTGTTCATATAGGTAGAGTATATTAGTTATTTTTAATAATGTATTGCATAACAATAATGTAGGTAATTATTATGAAATTATTAAAAGTATTTAATTACTATTAAATTATGTTATTATTTGTGTATTCATATTTTCATATTTATATTTGGTTTCCTAAATTCCTCATTATTCCATATTATAATATATATTTATTTCGTAATGTTTGTTGTATTACATGAGAGCGAATGATTTTAGCTATAGTCTTTTTATAGATTTATAGATTTTTTATAGATTTATAGACTTTTTATAGATTTTAGCTTAGCTATAGTCACGCCATCTACATCGAGCAGCTAGTGCCCGAACAGCGTCGGGCACTAGCTGCTCGGCAGTTTGCTGAACTGGGCCTATTTGGCGCAGCCGTGAGACACACAATATTATCTCCTTTTTTTGTTGTTTTGTTTTAACATTTTTATTGTATAAATTTAAGATTTTTAATTTTTTAATATTTTTTGTGCTTGTTGTATGCACTTGTGGCATGGGCCAAATAAATATGTTTTCTTCTTCTTCTTTTTCTACATTCCGCTTTGACAGGCCATTTCCCCATTAGAAGCCAGAAGCCTGTTTCCTTTTCTTTTACCATAGAGTTTTACAGCAATTGACCTCGTTTCTTCATAAACGTAAAAATTGGAGCAGCTTAAGCCAATCGGAAGCCAAACTTTTTGGGTTCAAAGCCGCCTCTTGGGTCTAAAGGTTCAAAGTAATGAACTTTTCTGTATGAAGGTACAATCATGTTATAAGTGGCAATTAATGCATTCGTTTTTGCTGTTAATCATGATAGGTACAACAAAAAGTGGAAAAATATTGAGCAGGTGCATCTGTTTGTCCGTCTATGTGTTACGACTTTTATTTTATTTACATATCTATCAAGTTGTTATTTTTACGCATATTTGGTGTGCCATTTCAGAAACGTTCTACCTCGTTGGTCTAGTGGTCACAAGCGCGACTGCTGAGCTTGAGGTCCTAGGTTCGATTTCCAGGTCGGGAAAAGTGTTATTGGTTTTTTCCAGCGGGAACTTCTCAGTAGCAGCCACGAAGTCTGGATTTGTGCACGGTTGATGGCAATAGGCTCGGCCCCTTTTACATGGAACTTAAACATAATTGGCGAAATGTAGTTGTACTATTAGGTACACCTCTGACGGACCCTTAGGGGATCACAGGCGTGATGTTTATTTCAGAAAAGTTGATTTTTTACGACTATTTCATATATTATTTACCAACCTAAGTCGTCAAGATCCTGGGCAAGGGTACTATGCTAAGTGTAGTCTTCTCCGGCCAATCCCAAAATAAACGCCACTATTTAATCTTGATCTTGATGACACCACAACAATATCGGGTAGCCTAGACGTCTAGACGTCTACTAACTATCATTTAAATTTAAAAAATCACGTACAACTTCTCGAATATAAACCAAAGTTCGTTTGTTATTTAGTACTTTATATATATAAGAACTCCTGTTCGGTTCAGCGGACAAGTACCCACAATAAGGAACTAGTTTTGTAATAAGCCTCGACCAGCGATCAACTATAATCAAGTGGAGTATCCAATTAGGGTGGACAGAATTATAAGTAGTTTTGAAAGTAAATAAAATTGCTCATCTGAGCGCAACGGAGAAGTGCAGGAATCGAATGGTTGATGCCGCTCGTCTCCGCTTCAGTGAAATAGCACACTTAGATGGTACTTGGAAGTGCAAAGATCTGTTTCGTCGACGCACGAATTAAACTGCACTTAGATTGATCTAATCTCAACTAGTGTGTGGAATGGAACCACAGCGAAACGAGATACTGCACTCAATAAAACAAATTCTTTGAGTACTAGCTTATGCCCGCGAGTTCGGTTAATATTCCACGGGCTAGTACTACCGGGATAAAAAGTATCCTATATGTTAAACCAGGTTATAAAGTATCTGTGTGCCAAATTTCAACCAAATCCGTTCAATCTTTTTTGCGTGAAAAAGGAACAATCATCCGGACATCCTCACAAACTTTCGCATTTATAATAGTAGTAAGATAAAGATCTAAAATGCTGAATAAAAAGTAATAGAAGACTTCTAAAACGCTATGTATTAACCTAAAAAAAAATTTAAAGTCAGCATTAGTTGGATTCAGAATTTATACGTTAACAATAATAATCCCAAACGAAAAGAAACTTCAACATTTCTGTCTTCAACGATCTTGTTCGCGCTTAGATACTCTTAGATACTGTAAATGATATAAATATCTTTCCTTTGTATCGATAGACAACAACATCGTTTCTTTAACCCTGGCCAACATCATTTGACTAGAAGTTAATTAACGCCTGTCTTTTGTCAAACATTTGTTTAAGCTTAATCAAGCTAACAGAAGGCTTCGACGTTGAGCAAAGTCTGGAAATACTAAACATTTGTCTTATCCTTCAGAAACTGTGTTTATTTTTAAACAAGCTGTATGTTTGAGAATAATAAAAACGATCGACTTGGGCATATGCTAAGGAAGCCCGCGAAATTCAAATTTAGAATAAAATGAATACCACGGGCTGCGCTATCACGTGGATTAAATAACGGTTACTATTAGCCTGCATCATACAAAGTCCTCTTCCCATAAGTTCTTCCGATCCTGCTCCAACATATCTCGATGAAAAATTATTCCATTAAACATGCTTAAAAATTCACTGTTTTAAGCTTTCATGTTTTAAAACAAAACTTCTACACACACACAGTACAAGTAACATACACAGTTTAAGTTTATACTTAAAAAATTATGTAAACTATCCGTATCTGCTTTGCACACAAATATTGCATGTAGGTAGGCTGAGTACGACTGCAAAATCAGAGTAACCCAATGATATTATAAATAAAAAGAGGTAGATATCGCACTAGCGCGCTCAAATTGTTGCAGACAAATTCAGACAATTGTCGTAATTTAAGTACGTCAAGCGCAATAGCTATCTCTTTATGTATCATACGTTCCATATTATTTGTAGCAGTCATAACAACGCTACGATATTTGAACGCCGCTCAGTATGAACGTAGCGTATCTTTCTTTTATAATATTAGTGGAGTAACTGAATCGTTTTGAGAATATTATTATATTTTTAGTAAACCAACGGGCTGCAGAATTGTAAACAAACTACATTAGGCAACAAAGACCTTTTCAAAATACAAAAATATCAAAAAACGAAGAATACATTTCCTTTGCTACAGTTCGTCTTTTAAGAAATGTAGCTACAAAGCAAATGTATTCTTCTAGCGAGCACGTCGAGACCAATCTGTTGCAACGAACTAATACAATATTTGTCTGGCCTGGATGCGAGTAAAGACTTGTATTTGCAGTTTAATATTAAAATTGTGGTGAACTGAAGTCATCTGTAAGGTAGTCAGATAGAGGCTGAATAAAACCTATTTTGCCATTAGGTAGAAGTTAAAATTCTCTAAGTCCATTAACAGGACTGAATTGTATTTAAAATAATTTTGCGTACGAGTGTGGGCATCTCCTTTTATGGCGAATTTCGCCAATGGAGGAGCTGAACTCGATCAGACATAGAATAGGCTGTGTCATTCGTAAAATCCGCTTCCGAGATTTCTGACGCGTTTTCTATAAAGAATTTTAAACCGACTTCTAAAAAAGAGGAGGTTCTCAATTTAGCTGATTTTTTCAACATGTTTGTTACCTCATAACTTCGTCGTTGGTCCGATTTACGTGTTTCTTTTTTGTTTTGGTGGAGGAAGCTTGCGCGGTGGTAACATTTTATAAATTGTATTCGATTGCTTGGGTAGTTTACGAGTTATCTTCCATAATACATATTTATTATTCTGTCTATGTGGGAGATCTGCTAATAACTTTTAGTGACAATGGAAAATGAACACTACAAGAATTGGTGTGAGATACCATAATATCACAACTAAAAAGGCTGAAAAAAAAAACTTTATTAAAAAGTTTTGCATTCAGTTAACAGGGGGGTTACTATGACATCTTAAAGCAGAAGTAATTCCAGTGTGTTCGTTCAGATCGTTGAAAATCGATCTTAGATGGAATCTTAAAATAAAATGGTATTACCAAAAAAATAAAGATACCACTTAAACAAGTACTTCGTCAAGCCTTGTCTAATATAAGACACACAATATATTACTCGACGAAAACTTACCTTCGTAAATCACAAAACTAGCCGAACTATACCGAACGAAATTGCCGATTGAACGGTTTTTCCTTCCATAATTCCCGTACCCTATTAACTTTGTAAACAAGTCTGTTATTAGAACAAACATTTTTCAAAGAAACCGGGCATTGTCTTTTAATATTTCTTAATAGGTATATCAACATTATGGTAGGTGTCTTAATTAGTGAAGTTGACTGAAACGCCGTTGGGCTCATTTTTATAATTGGGCAATGATTTTTATAAAGTACGTAGATTTTAAAGTACTTGATACGATTTTAAATAAAAATTAAGTAACAAGGAAGGGCCTTATTATGTAAAATAAAATTTGAGAAAAAAAAATTGTAAACATAATAAGCTAACGACATTAAATGAAGTCAGAAGACGTAGGGTACTTGAAAATACTACAGTTACTCTTTGAGACGATAATTATGTGTTTAGTTTTAAATCATTTTCACGTGGATTTCGATCGAGTCTGGGTGAAACGTACGCGACCTACGACTCCGGCACCTGAGCCCTGGGAGATAAACAAACGCTTTCAAGTTCTTGGTAAATTATTTAACAGATGACCACTTTAAATGACTGATACCTTCTTTCGCTAACTCTAAGCCACTTAACTTAATGCCGAAATGTTATCGCATAGTTTGGTATGAGAGCAATTTATGGCATGAGGGCAATTTGACCAAGGTAGGTACTAAAAAAAAAAAATATAGGTACTATAAATATTTGACAAGAACCCAACTTCAGCGTTCCATGCCAAAATCCATAAAAACTCAACATCCTTTGTTTAATAAAATTACAAAGAGGCAATTTTATATCGATACAAAGTAGGCAAGATATTTTATGAAAATCGAAACCTTCAATAACCCGTAACTTGAAGCAAGGGGGAGAGAATAAAAAACACAGCATATCCTCGTAAAGTTTCGGTTTTTACGAGCCGGTACAAATCACTGGTGGCTCATGTTTCTGACTCACAATAAAACCGAGTTTTGACTGAGCAAACACCTGACGATCAACAGCTTGTACCACAATGTTGCGATATGTGATTTATTTTTGACTGAAAAGGGGTCATACCTACTGGTGGAGTTATAGACACATTGGCTATTGCACAGATTTCACCTGCGTGCAGTTCAGAAATTATCCGACTGGCAACGGGAACCGAGATCAAAAGTACTTGTCCTTTTTTTCGGATGGGAAATCATCAAATGACCCTCCCCCCCTCTGGGCGGAGCGGAAGGGAGTGTCAGACTTGTACTGACTAAAACCCATCCATGTTCCTTCTTTGCCCTTTGTGTTCCAGGGCCACGGTATCTCTTTCGAACAGTCCCGCAGCCCTGGCAGGCATCGGCCCATGCGGACCCCTACTTGGTTGCTGACATCTCTTTGAGGCGCGCGTGGAACACGAACGCGCCGTCGACACGGCCTGTCGTCATAAGACGGCCGGACGGCGAGCTAGGCCATAACTCGCCGTCCACAGGCCAGAAGTACTTGTCCTTTGGTCCTAACCCAAGTCATGGTCATATGTCATCGAAATATGTTTATTTATTTACTTACATAAAGTTCATCCACAGCAAATACATACACATACATTATACTAAATCATTCGGTAATATATATATGCCAATTACAGGTAAACACAACATTGACAATGACAATGTCAATTGACATTGACGCCAGATTACCGCTTAGTTGCTAACTTAAGTCTAGATGTTCAATCGATTCGGAAAATGGGATTTAAATTTTGTTACGAAGAAAATGAAAATGAAAACAGAGTAATAACATTCATGAAGAAATTTTGACTACGTTTCATTGGTGTGTTCTGCCGCTAGACAAGAAAAGGTACAAACAGACAAGACTTACTTTCGAATTTATGAAGTCGAAGTATGAGTTCGGTAATTGTCCTACGGGATCGTACAACCGTGATAAAAAGTCCTGAAGTTCAGAAATCTTATGTGCTAATCCAGGTTTAGTCAATAAACTATATGTGTGCCACGTACAAATCCAGTCATTAGTTTTTGCGTGAAAAAGCAATAAACACAGACATACAGACATCCATACATGCTCACAAACTTTCGCATTTATAATATTAGTCTCTTTGTCTCTGTGATGGTAACACAATTACAGGGCGTCGTAATCTATATGTTCGTAGTTACCGTTCAGCATCAGTTGCCACAGAAAAGCAAAAAACAGTATCTAAACGTTCCTAAATATCTTGAGGAACAAGTTGCAAATTACTCCTAACTTCCCAAGTGAGCATACAACTTAAGATTCACCAATTCAATGTCAAAAAAATAAAGTTGTTGGTAATAAAACTACAAATCTAAAGAATACTGAACAAGTCCTTGGAGTAATAAATTGTTGTAGGTTCAATTAGGCTTCAGTCGTAATTAAGTTGGACCAACTTTGTAACTTCTATTATTTCTGTAGTAGCGGTAATAAATTTAAAAAATACTTAAAGTTTTAACTTTGCCAAGAAAAGAACAAAAAACAAAATTGATGAATTAATGAAATGTCTCTCTCCACTTGAACAAAATAAACGATGTGAAATTGAAATGGACCATGGAAGAATCATCAGTCATTGTTACTGCAACATTCGTAAATTAATCTTTAACAATCAATGATCCGCTTATGGCATTAAGTCCACCTCTGTACTTTTGTGCTGGAAGTGTTAAATAAATAAATAAATCAATACTAGGACAAATTAAATTTACCAGAGAAACTCCGCAGACGTTATTGGTATCGATATGTTAACGTAACATCACGCCTGTAATCCCCGAAGGGTTATGCAGAGGTGTACCTAATAGAACACCCACACTTCGCCAGTTATGTTTAAGTCTCACACTCTCATGTAATAGGGGGCGAGCCTGTTGCCATCAATCGGGCACAAAATCAAACTCCGTGATCCTGAAAAATTTCTGATGAAAAAACCCAATAACAAAAGTGTTATTAGGTTTTTCCATCAGAAATTTCCCAGAATCGAACCCAGGACCTCATAACTTTATAGTGAAATTGACAGGCCACGTTTCAATGGTTTGAACAAGAACATGTGGAAAAATGTGTTCATTGAATTTGTATAGAGAAAAAGAAATAATACTATTGATATATTGAAATTGATTGAACACCCAATTTTGTCCCGCTCAGGACTCAAAATAGCCAAGAACCCACTCTTGGTTGTTTTTATTAGATGATTAATTTGTACAAAGTATGCCTGTGGCAGGCTGTGATATTAATTTAACTTCTGATAAACTGCTGTTCACGACCTATATTCGTCTTTATTTTACTGCAGTCTAAAACAAAAGCAGCATCGAAACTTCAAAGCGCATCCAACATCCGAGCTCAACTCTTTACGAAGTAAATCCGTACAATTCTTTGAAACCATAATCTCTTTCAAACTATTCCTTTGACAAAACCGTTGTCTGCGCGTGCAAGCAAGTGACGTCACATAAAAAGTCATCCAAAACTCTTTTAATTAAGAAAGCACCGCCACACTACCTCTCGCGATCCTCGTTAGCCAATAATTAATTTCCGCCTCGCTTTGATTAATGTACCAGGGCGCCAGACCTTTGAGGAGCTTGACGGGCTTCGTAACTGCAGTTCAAGTAGAAATAGCCATAGTTACTTTTAAAGAACTAGGGCTAGGTTCTACATTTTTATTTACAGGTATATACAAAGTTAACGATCCAAAAGTTCGGAGTTTTTATGTGCTAAATTGTTGCCGTCAACGTATAAACAGATAAAAAGCGACAAACGCCATAAATAAATTGAGGAAGGGTTTCCACCGAACCAATACCATCATTTCATTTCGTAGTGAATAAGAAACTCGCCGTTTTCCCGTCGCAATAAACCGCGGCCTACTTAAAAGCTATCGTTATTACACTGTATTTAATTGTACACCTTGTTACACTCTTATAAAACTCAATGAAGCATATTTTTAACTCATAAATTACAGTTCAAATGGTTTTAAACGAAAATAAATCAACTTAATAAATTAAAACGTATAGAAAATCTTATTAAAGTCACACGCAGTGAAGGAAAAGATATTAGGTCCCTCGTATTTTGAAGCCCACATAATTTCTCTTTAATGTTCTAGCTTTTATAAAGGAGGGCTAATTCGGGTTTTCACAATTTAATGGATTCATGTTACAGGCTTATGCAAACGAATTGAGTTTCGTTTCGGTCTCCAGAACTATGCCGTATTGCGTCTTTAGTCTTATGATGGACGCAGACAATTTGAGAACTAAGTGTAGATACGAATAGAGATGATTTCGTTATAAACATTTCTTAGAATTGTTTTATATTCTCACGAAACAGTCCAGTCAACAAAAAAAAACTTTTTAAAAAACCAAAAATAACCGACTTCCAAAACACAAATACAAAAAGTGAAAAATAACTTTACTTTCGGAAGTCGGTGGCTTTTGTTTATTTCATTGACTTTTGCGACCGATTTCTTCCGGTATATCTGAGCCACATCTAGTTGTTGTTACTTGTTATTAAAAAAAAGAAAATGTGAAAACCGCGGGTAACAATTAGTATCACACCTACACCGTTTTCTTGAATCAAGTAATGTCCCTTTTATAAGACAAGAATGAAAGACAAGTAAATTACTTTTTCTTTTTCCATGTAAATGTGTTTTATTTCCAGAAAGGTCAAAACGTTGTTACTCTACATAAAGAAAAAGGAATCATTGAGGAAAAAGATTAGGACTATATTTACAACCAAATTACCAAGAACAACTTCCATAGAAGCCCGAGAACCCAAAATGACGTACTTAATTCCTAAAATGTCTGCACACTGAGTATGCGAGTCTAATAATATTACCCGAAATGGGAGAAATGTCGGGAATATAATATTACAAAGACTAGCTTTGGTTAGACACATTGCTTTGTACACTTGGCCACAGTATAATGCTGAGTTATTACGTAATTAAATGAGTTTAAACTGCTAGAAACATGACCGGCGGCCATTATATGTGTCTTAGTATAGAGACCGAGATTTGAGACAGTCATTTCTTGAATAGATAAGTTGGGGGCACTTGTACTGTGACACAGTGAATGTCTGATAGCCCTGTCAAGCTAATAGGCCACCAAACTTGAGGTTCTCCCGGTGAATCATGACAACTGGCACTGGTGTGTTACAATTCAATGACGGCACGGTTGGCGCAGTGGCTGAGCGATTGACAGCTGCGCTTCGTGCAAGGATCAAATAATTGTATGGCCTACAGGTAGTTGTTCCAGGTCGGGCTGTTTCTGTATGTGAGTTTAAATGTTTGTAAACGCACCCACGATACAGGATAAATTCCTAGGGTGTGGCAAAATTCAAAAAAAAAAAAAATTGTCTCTACACGACAGACATTTTATTAACATTGGAACGAAAATTTCGAGAGTTGTGAGCAGGGTGCGATGGTCTAATTGGTAAAGACGTCCGGTGTACTGAATCGGAAGGTCGCAGGTTCAAACCCTGCTCGCACTAGAATTTTTCTTTCCATGTCAAAACATCTGTAGTTCCCTACGCAGGGTTTGCGTATAAAAATATTAAAAAAAATTGACTTCCGTTTCACACTGCCAGACAAAGCACAGCTTAAAACGCTGGATCAAGTGGTATGAAATGTCGCACAAGTTACTTTTGCCACAAGTTACTTTATAACGAAGGTAGGTGGTAGAACAGAGGAAGGATTAAAAATACAACTCCTAAAAGAGTCAGGGAATTAAAGTTTGTATAAAATCTCATCAGGCTTATAGTTTAAAAACGTTTTGAATAAATGAAGTCTAAAAGCACCTTTTTTGTATGTAAAGTCCCATTAAAATAGATGGACAAATTTTAACACAGCATTCAGTACGTCTAACCAAAGCTATCCAAGCAAAAAGAAACACTGATTCAAGTGATTTTATTTTGACCTTAAATCATTGGGTAACCAACAATTTTAGTGTATTTTCGTTGGCAGATTTTTCTTCTTGTATCTAATGCGTTTTCTTACTTTTTTTTTACCATTGTCCTTAGGTTGGTGGTCTGAATGATTTCTAAAAGTTTGTCCATCTATTTGAATGGGACCTTATATATGGGATCCTATGGAAGTTTTAAAACAACTTCTACGAATTTCCAGTGCCCTAATCACTAGAACCTCAAACTAAACCGGTATTAGGAACGCACCCACTAAATTGAGATTAGTTTAATATTGGTTTAGGAAATCGCCAGCATTCAGAATCGTGATTCATGTTAGTTATTACTCGTTTCAACTTCCAGGAACGTTGAATGGAACTCAATTGCGATGTTTTTAGTGTTGTTGTTTTCACGCATTTCGTGACGCTTGTTTTGTTTTATCTGGGTCGTAGCTTGAACATGTGAGAGTCTGACGTTTTTATGTTTAGGAACTACAGAGACCAGAGGTACACGTACTTATCCAGCCTATATCAATTTAAGCATTTATTTCAAGTAGGCCAGTTACAGGCACTTTTGAATTGACGGAACAAAGACAACAATGAAATATAGCTACAGTCCCAGTCACAAGGCATAAAAACTGTGAAAGTAACTACTACTACAGCAAAAGTACTGCAACTACAGTACTTTCACAGTTTTTTTATAACCGATGAAAAATGTCTATTTTAATGACGTACTGAATACGTAGTAACCGTTGTCGTGTCGGTGTCCCGTCCACCCCGTGTACAAATAAATAAAATTGAAGTGTCTGTTTGTAATTTTAAAATAACAGCTTTTACTGAATGCATATCTATGAAAATACGAGTATATACGGTACTATATATATTTATTTTGATAAGGACTATTATATTTACATTATATACAGACTACAAATAGAACTAAACTAATGATAAAAATAAGACTAAAAGTAAGAAAATATAAACATCTAAACAACAACGACAATAAGACACTTAGGCGTCAAAGTACTCCTCCGCATCGCTGTCATCTGGAAACGTGCCCAGAAGACTGGCAGCATTGCCACGCTGAATGACAATGCTAATTCTTTGGCCAAAGAAAGAGCCAGCCCTATGGTCACGCGAAGTGTCGACCAGTCGGCGAGAGATTTCCTTAAAAAGGAGACGCGCACTCGGGCCCCATGACCCGAGCGTTTCGACCCCAAACGGCTCAAAACTGTAGTTACCAATAAGGTTACAGTATTTGCGCCGCTTGAGGATGTCAGCAGCCGAAGCAGCAGCGCCTGCACAGCCCGCCGTGCTTGCGAGGTGAGATGGCGCAAGGGTGTCGACACAAGTTGTGTCCCACACCAAAGGCCTACCCACCTTCCAAGGCACTAACGTCATGCCGTCTGGTCTCTTGCCATCGTCACGTACCAAGCCGTTTGGTTCTAAAACCACTGGTACGCCGGCTCTGGCAAGGGCTCGACGAATAATGTCGTTAATGCGTGCAATGCGACCTGCGCTCCTGTAGCAGGACAGGCCATGGTGTCCGAGGCTGTCGACAGCTTCACCGCAGTGACACCGATGCGGGGCAACACAAGGTGCGCCTAAGCGTAGACTCATAGCGACCCGGAACGATGCGTCATCGGTACTTACAATAAAACAACAATTTCTAAAAATTTTGTTTGTCAGTTTGTTCCAGCTAATCTCCGAAACGGCTGGACCGATTTTGACGGGACTTTCATTGGCAGATTACTGATGTTATAAGGAGTAACTTAGGTTACTTTTATTTTAGAAAAAGATTAGGGTTCGTGCAAAAAAATTAAAAATTAATGTTAACAAAATTCGGTTCAATAGGGAAGTAATATTTAGTAAAATAAAACCGGTCTATAAGTAGAGACTTAGGTTTACGTCGTGACCTAACCAAGTCGGTTCGCGTCTTCGCACGACCGATCGTTTTGGCTAGAACACGGGGCTACACAGCTTTAATGAAGTCACACACGTCATTTAACGCAATCCAAGCCAAATTCCAACTTTTTATCATAAAATTAGCGTTGGAGCGAAAAATCTGCACAATTATAGTCGCGCCATTTCTTTGTCAAGGCATAAATTATGCAGACGTGCTCCCTACGACCTATTAAATGAAAACATGAATATGTATGCGCCTAGAGATCTTTTAGAGTTCCTTATTGAATTAAAAAGACCTGCACTTTTTAAGTCAAAGGACTAGTTAGCATATCTAGCTCTTTTGAGAAAGTGGAGCTGTTTAATTAATTTAATTCAGTTACAGCGGTAGGTAGGTAGTTACACATGAGAAACAGTTGAACACAAACTTTAGGTTGGGAAATCATGTGTAATCTCATTAATTAGTTGAATTACCTATGAAGTATTAAGTGTAATAATGTGTAATAATTATAATTCAATAGACGGTCCGACCGCTTAATAAGTCCTCGTGATGGTATCAATTTAAATGGAATATGCTGAAGGTTGATCAGGTATTGGTTCAATTAGTATCGTAATACCTACGTGGATTATATTGTTAGGAGTTTGTGGACGCTGATTGTGCCTTTGAGGGGGCAAGGCGGAGGACTCATTAAAGCGGTCGGTCTATAGCTAGCATCTCGCCGAGAAAAAATCTCTATCAGTAAAACTTGCATTCCTCGATTCAAGTTTTAAATATATGCCCATTGTTCTTGAACAAAACTTTTTCTTAAATGGAAACAATATAGGGAATTACATTTTTAAAATAGCTGTGAAGAAATTCTTTAGCAAACCTTAAAAAACTATTTGTTTGAATTTATAATTTTGAACGTCTACGGAACCCTACTAAGTTTTTTTTTCTTAATAACTCATCTCTTATATTTAACAAAAAATTCTAAGGTCTAATTAAAAACTGCAACTAACTTATATTAGTTACCCTCAGTTTTCCTACGCCTGCATATTTTTTACAGTTTATTAAAATGAGAGAAAGATCAGGGGGTTACTATAACGTCTTCAAGCAAGAGTAATTCCAGTGTGGGAAAGAGACAGAGCTATACGCCGTCTAGCGCCATGTCTTTCCCACACTGGAATTACGCTAGGCCACCAGACACCTTTTCAATTTGAAACTTTTTCATAAACGGACTTAAATAAAACTCGATCTTATTCAAATTCAAATTCAAATTCAAAATATTTTATTGTGGGCATATGTTAGTTACAGGTCTAAACAATAAATTTAAGTTCCAATATGTCCTGCCTAATAGGCATACAATAATTATGTAGTGGCATTACATTTAAAATTATTTTACATGTCAAATTTGGTTATTATAAATGTCAAAATATGAATATACAGTCAAATTATTACATGGTCAACAATTCATTCAATGGTTTAAGAAATCTTGGATCGTGTAGTATGGTTTCTCAATTAAAAATTTACGCAGTTTATTTTTAAATAGTGGAAGTTCCTTAGTGCTCAGAATGTCAATAGGTATCTTGTTGTATATTTTTGATGCCATGCCAAAGAAGCTTTTGTTAAATAGAGCCGTTTTATGTGGTACATTAGAAATTTTTAACTTGTATCTTCTCGATTTAAGTTTATCAAATAGATTTTCATTTGTTTTTATAAATACGGCTACTTCATAAATGTAAATTGCAGGAAAGGTCAAAATTTTATATTCTTGGAAATATGGTTCACATGAATCAGGAACACGGATTCCGGCAATCGCACGTATACACCTTTTTTGCGCTTTAAACACTAAATCCCTATTAGTGGCATTGCCCCAGTATATGACTGCATATCTCAGTGTCGACGAAACATAAGCATGGTATGCGATCAAAAGAACTGATTTATCAACAATTTTGGATAATTTATACAAAGCATATGAGTACTGATTAATTTTATTGCATACTGTGTCAATGTGTTTTTGCCAAGTCAAATCATTTTCTATCCAAAGCCCTAGAAATTTAACGCAGCTGACTTGTTCAATTTTCGTCCCATTATAATGAATATTGAGTTTGTTATTTTTATTGTTACGCCCGAAATTGACTAATTTAGTTTTTTCCAAATTTATAATTAAGTTATTAACCGTCAGCCAGTTAATTATATTGCGAAGAGTGGAATTTATGTCATTTTCAAAAGTATCAATTTTATTATATTTTTTTTAACTTATTTAATTCATTAAAAATATTGTGTTAAGAGTACGAGTACTGATAAAACAGATCTGCTTCTTTATTTGAACTCTCGGGATAGAAATGTTAACTTTAAGAAACTTTTATATTAATTTTACAAAATCATGCAGGCTAGCTTTCAATAAAAAAAAAAGAAATTAGCATCTAGTGTTAACGAAAATATTGTTATGCCTCAGTGACCCCAGCTTCCACTTTCTCTTGCTTGGGTCTTGGAGGTAACGGATCGTCTGGTCCTATCAAGCCGTCAGCGATCAGCCTCTGTCTCCTGGCCTCGTCCCGAGCTCGTTTATCTGCTTCTTTCTTCTCCTGCTCTGCTTTCTCTTCTTCTGCCTTCCTTATAGCCATCTCAGCCAAAGTCTTCTGGTCCAACTTGAAGAAGTTGACAGGTTCTTTGAAGAATCGCTGATCTTTCGCGTTCATGTTCTCCACAAAAGGAAGAATTTTAAACAACCCAGTTTCTGGATTATAAGTTTTATCTCTCGTAGCCATTCTTATCCAATCCACGAACTCGATTTCTGTTAGTGGTTCACCCCACGTCATCAGTTCCTCTCGGAACCGCTCAAAGTCAACGAAGCCTGTTTCCTCGTCGTCGTGTCCTAACGCTGCCATAGCTTTCACGATCGTATTCTCATAGTCGTCTCCCATAATCATTTTAGCTTCTATCATTTGATACCATTCATGTACCTCTACTGTGTCCACTAATTCATCTTCGAGGAACATTTCGAACAGTTTATTTACTTCAGCAGTTTTCGGGTTGAGTCCAATTAGCCTCAACATCACTGTAATATCGCTTATGGGCACCTGTAAAATTAAGAGACATTCTGATCATTCCTAAATGGACTGGGGTCTACCAATCCAGTCGACTAAATCCATTCGAGAAGTTTTGAATAACTTTAACTTTTTTAACTTTTTCTTTTTTTTTCTTTTTTGTTAGTTTATAAATTAGTGACCCGACCTTTTTCACACGGTTTAACACGGTTTACGAGTTGACAAAACATCGAGATAGCTTACGTTTGATATTCGTGTTTCAGGCACAGACCAGACAGAAAAGGCGTGAGATGAAAACGGGACGCGGACGCGCCACAGACGAGACGCGAATGCGAGTTTTCAAACTTATAAAGAAGAGATCAGCCACGAACGGAATGAAAACGCTACATTCTGTACTGTCTTTGACGGCTCATTTCGAGAGCAGCGGCGATGTCGCAGACTAACCTGTCCACGGCGAATCAGTGATCACCGCGCCGAAGACAGTGCGTCTGCACCGTGTCTGCATCACGTTAGAGTGAGTCACGTCGTGGGGGCAGAACGAAAAGCGAAACGCCTGAGTCCTGTTTTTTCTATACACCGTGACTTCTTAGTCGTCTTACAAAGGTCGTCCACTCAATGTACCCGACATATAATAGCTCTAGGCGCGATTTTTTTTTTTATCTTCCATAATAGGTACAACGAAAAATAGTAATAAAAAATTAGAATAAAATTATGAAACATCTTGTTATTGATGTTTACGTGTCAAACGGGAGAACATATACCTACCCAGGACTCGAGTCCAGTAGATCATCGCTCGCAACAGGGTGTTTTAACTACGTCATGCGTCATAATACTGAATAATATTTTTATTTTTAAATTATTAAAATCTCGTAAATACCTATTTTTTTATGAATGTTTAGTATTCATTGGATACATCAAGTGGGCTGCCGTTGTAAGACGACTAAAAAGTCACGGTGTACGTTTTGTGCCAGACCATCGTGTTCATACATTTTGTGTGAAGAATAATGAAGATAGGCAAAGATAGGCGTGAAAGGGGCACCAAATGACCGTGCCGTCCTCTCGTGTTAGGCACAGGCGCAGTTAAACTAAAAGGGACGTGTACGGGAGTAAGAGGCCTCTGTGCAACAGCAGAACTACAAACAAGAATAGTAAATAAAGGTACTTCTCTATTACCTTATCGATGTTGTCTACATCGTATAGTTTATAAATTTCTTTATATCTTTGGAGATCTTCTAAGGTAAAACATTTAGGTGGAGGCGGGATTTTTTTTGGCTTTGGAAGTTCACCGACTATCAGATTCCCGAGCTTCGCAGGGGTTTTTGGTGCTTCTTTCTTTTTCTTTTTTGGAGCCATTGTTGTTCAAAATTACTACAGAACCTTCAAAAAATACGGGAGAAATCCTATTTTTCTGTATCCATAATATCTCCTGAGTCACTGGATTATTTGTTTTGGAGTTTTGTAAATATTTGAATAGAAAAATGATTGTTGTGTCACTCTTTGGGAACCATTGATATTATAACTAACCGTACCTTTTTAAAATATCATTTAATGTTTACGGTGATAAAAGTACTATAAAAAAAAGTACTAAGCACTGAAAAAAGTAATTTTGTTTTTTTGACAGTTATCTGAAGACACAAATGAAGAAAAAACTGTAAATACTTATAATGGTAATAAGGTTATATAGATATGTGCTGTACACCTCATTACATTAATTTGATGTTTAAAATTAATAATCACTTCTTAAAATTTTAAGTTTACAAGATGTCTTAATAATGAAATAGTAACTATAGTAAATCAATCTTTATTGATTTACTTTTACTAATTTTGTTGATTTACTTTATGAGGAACTCGTGGCTAAATCACAACCGCCACTCGGGTCGATCTTAAGGTTAAGCCACGCTTGCCTAGGTTGGTCCGTGGATGGGTGACCGCCCATTACATACCGATTTTCCTCCGTGGCTCGGCGAGCACGTTAACCCGTTGGTCCCGGCTGTCATTTGTAGATCTTTGACAGTCGTTACAGGTAGTCAGTGGCCCGAGTCTGATAACCAGTCTTACCAAGGGATATCGTATTACCCAGTACTAACTGGGTTGTGGAGATCAGATAGGCAGTCGCTCCATGTAAAATGTTGGTATTCAGCTGCATCCGGTTAGACTGGAAGCCGACCCCAATATAGTTGGGAAAAGGCTAGGCAGATGATGAGTAAATCAATTTTATAAGTATTGACATTGTTTTTTTTATGTTTATTATTATGTCATCTCTAGTGTATTTCGTACTTTTGCCTGTCTTCTGGTTAAATATGGCTGTTTCCAATTATATTTTTATGTCACTGTGTTTGTACCCATATTTGCAAAATAAATATCTTATCTTACAAAAACAGCGTACAGGTAGTTCAGTAGTAGATATTAATTTATACTTAGTCCTATAATAGTTTTACAATCTATACCTATCAAATTCAAAGTCCTGAATGACTGACTGACTGATATATCAACGCACAGCCCAAACCGCTGGTCCTAGAGACATGAAATTTGGAGGCTGTATTCTTTGTGAACAGTAGGTATCCACTAAGAAAGGGTTCTGCAAAATTCCACCCCTAAAAGGGTGAAATGGGGGTTTGAATTTTTTGTAAAACTTTAAATACTCTGGGTCGATCGACTCGAAAATTGGTGTACACACTCTTCAATTAAAATTATGAGACACGTATATCACAGTTTTTCCAAAATAATCCCCCAACAGAGTCAAATAGGGCTTCGAAACTCACGTAGACGGGCGCATGGCCACGTTACTATTATAAATGCGGAAAGTTTGTGAGGATGTATGTATTGATGTTTGTAACTCTTTCACGCAAAAATTACTGAAGGATTTGGATGAAATTTGGCACATAGATAATTTATAACCTGGATTAACACATACCAGGATAATTTTTATCCCGGTAGTACAAATCCGTGGAACAATTAGCGAACTCCACACGGGCGAAGCCGCGGGCATGAGCTAGTATAATATACAGTGGAAACACAATGTAAGGAACAGTTATTAAATATTTTCCCAAAGAAATTGCATTAAGTGCAAATCAATCAGCTGATGGAACACGGAGCACGCATAACAAATGATCAACGCAATGGATCCAGGGACACTATCACGAATTTGAAACATTCAGCCAAATAGCAATTCAACCTCGGTAGCCACGGATACAATCAGATTAGGGGCTCGCGATCAAACCGCCAACGTGGACCGAAGGACCGGACTGTACCCGAAAATACGGGGACAGTATTTTCGGGTACAGTTCGGTCCTTCGGTAACCCAAAAAGCGGTAACTTCTTCTCAGATTTATGTTTTAAGAAAACATTGAAAATGTGGAAATTAACCTACGAATGGACTGTGTAAATTATGATATGGCTAGAAAGTCTGAAACCAACCCGCACTGGGCCCGCGTGGTGGATTATAGCCCATTCCCTCTCATAGAGAGGAGGCCTGTTTCCCAGCAGTGGGAACATTATAGGCTGCTGCTGCTGCTGCGGCTGCTGCTGCTAGAAATTCAAGTCTAGTCTGCTGAGATGACGACAAATAGAGAAGCATGGAAAAAGCGGACCTGCTGCACCTACCCCAAAAATCTTAAGATCATACGGACATTAGAAAAAATGTATTTTTTTTTAGATATTTCTTTTTGGCTTACTGGGGCAGAATAGAGCTGCTCTTTATTCGGTGTTATTAAAACCCTGAATAAAATGGGAACTGTGATGGAGCGATCGCCCTGTTTGTTTACACACCCTTTTCTCGTAAGCGATGAGTCCCAAATTGCTTTGATCCTGAATAGGTATAAAACTACATACATAACGGTATTAAATTGGTATGGTCCGGGACTCCGGGTGCTTCACTAGAGAGAAACTGTAGGTTTTAAATAACTTCGTTGATTTAATTTTGTTCCGGGTTTATGTCATCATATGCCTAGCCTTTTCGCAACTATAGTCGGCTTCCAGTCTGACCGGATGGAGCTGAATACCAGTATTTTACATGGAGCGACTGCCTATCTGACCTCCACAACCCAATTATTTATTTATTTATTTATTTAACACTTCAAGCACAGAAGGACAGAGGCGGACTTAATGCCATAGGCATTTTCTACCAGTCAACCTTTGGGTGATGCAGAGACAAGCAGTGGTAGGTGTATATCTGAAAATAATTTTAAATAATAATAAGATTAACTACAAGGATATATAAAATACTATAAATATATATTAAATACTATAAATATATATCAAAATTTAAATTACTGTAAATAAACATTTCCACGAATATACCAAAATAAAAACACAAACCATGGGGAAAACATTACCGTTGTGACGAAACTGTCAGCTTCTTCCGAATGTACTCACGAACTGATTTCCTGGGGAAGCGCATTCCACAGAGAAATAGACTGGACAAAGAATGATCGGTGAATGAAATCAGTGCGGTGAGAGGGACATTGAAGCATACGGTTTTGCGATGATCGCAGACGCTGACGTATGGGCAATTAGTACTGGGTAATACCATACCCCTTGGAAAGATTGGTTGTCAGACATTTTGGGCCAGTGACTACCTGTAACGACTGTCAAATATCTACAAATGACAGCCGGAACCAACGGCTTAACATGTTTTCCGAGGTACGAAGGCAAAATCGGTATGTAATGGGCGGTCACCCATCCATAGACCAACCTAGGCAAGCACGGCTTAACCCAAAGATCGATCCGAGCGGCTGTTAATATTTAGCCACGAGCTCCTCCGATGAAAATATAACAAGCAAGTCAGTCATAACGTAAATCTCTGAAACGGGAAAGTGAACTAGAAATTCAGCAAAAAAAACCTTGATTAATTATTACAAACTCCCTGAACTAAGGTCTGAACAGTCGCTCGTTTGCCGTTGAGCCTAGGACAACTCCAGCCTCCCATTCACTCTTAAAACAGGAACGAAGTAGGTTACCTCACACACAAAATAAATTATTAGAAGGCGGAACGTCACTGTTACCCCGATTTCTCTAATTTGGTTCCGTTAGCAATAACCTTTAATTTCACAGACGCTTAAAGCTAAGTTATCGGCCAGAAGGCTCAATAAACCCTTCCCAAATTGCTTCAAACGACCTTTAGGTTGTTATTCCCTGTAATCGACAGTGGTCGTCAACCATTTACAGTGACACCTTTTCGAGTTAAAGCCTCAAATAAAACAACGATGACCACGCTTCGCACTATAATGCATTTTATTAATATAAAAACTGTTAGTGCCATTCCATAAAGTTAAAAGCAATTTTAATGAAACTGTACTACGTAACACCACATTTTATGTTGAAGACGATGGATGTTGAGACGTAAGAGACTCATACAAAGGGTTTTAAGGTATTATTTGAGGATCGTCATACTTCAAATAGCAATGTGTCGTAAAAAGAGATTTTGTAATAGGTACAACTAGCAATTAATCAAACCATTCAAACGTGTGTTTGAATGGTTTGATTGTGTTTGGCATTTTTCCAATATAATTCAGCCAGATAAGACATAAAGTAGGAGTATGGGCGTTAAACTTACAATAAAGACCTTTATCAGAGGTCCTGACCGGTTGAATAAGCATGTCTACAGGTACAGTAGTAAGATGCCATTTTTCCTCGATGAATTACTCTTCAATCAGTCGTTTGCTCTCAACTGTAGGTAAAGGTGTGAACTTTCTCAAAATACTTTAATCTATCGTGTTACTAACTTTATATCAATCTACTGTGAACTACGAAAGAGTAAACTTAATGTTTCAATACATACATACATACGTACTACCTGCCAAATAAATCAATGACAACAAACGTCAGGGTTAGGGAATCCAATCCCGCAAACGCGGGATCCCGCACCTTCTTTGCGGTATCTAAAATGAGGGGTTACTCATCCCGCACGTTTGCGGGATTGAAAAAAAATATGAGCTCAGAACACGTTCTGATTATTTTTAAGACCCAGCACAGCCTCATTAATAAGTGATTTAACAACTTTCCCCTGGAACTCGTGCATGACCTTTCTATAGCGTTTGTATGGATAATACTTTAGTTTTAGTTTTTAAATTTATAGAGCTAAAAAAAATGAATTTTAATTTAATGTTGTGTGAATCCTGTTTCGGAACGGAACTTAATCAACGTCAGGTCAAATCCTCTATGACTAGGGCCCCCACGGCACGGGGACTTACCTTCGCGCGTGGTTAATTGTCAAAGAGAGTTATTGCGTCATTTGCCTCTTACTTGTGATGAGAAAAGGTACTAAAAATGTATTAGATTTGTATATAAATAAATAAAGGAAAAATAAAAAAATTTACTTGTTTTAAAAATTTATTTATTTCATTTTTTTTTTAAATAAATTTTCAAAACAAAAGAATATTTAAAAAATCTCAGCCCCGTGGCATCCGCGGGATTGATGACCTCAATCCCGCACGCTTGCAGGATCGCGGTTTTGATGCGGGATTGGATTCTCTAGTCAGGGTAGCCCTATTCTGTAACTGTTGCATGAAAAAGTCATTCAGTGGGGTTTAATGAACTTAAAGGGTTGTATTGATAATTTTAATGATTATAATTCTATAACTACATACGTGTTACTTGCGCGACTCGTTTTTCGTCAATATACAACCTAACACTGACCTGCAAATTCCAAAAAACTAAAGAAAATTTGAATTTCGTGGGCTACCCTGGCGCTCCCACCTTATGGTAGATACCATTTCCTAGGTTAGATATTTCTCCTTTCGTACTAAAATGGTACCTACCTTGTATTTAGATACAACAACAAAACGTACTTTATAAACTCGTCCAGAAATTTACAAAACCATGTTTGTGAATGTAGCAAAATTTCAGAATTGTATTTTTATACCAATTACTACTTCTATGACGTTTAATAAACACGTGAATTATCAAACACATTTTTTTTGTTATTGATTAATGAACAACACGGGATTTTTTTTGTAATATTTCGAATAATCGATTTCAGAACGTCTGAGGAACTGACGCCAATTTTGACAGTTGATTAATGAATCCTCGCTACGCTTAGCGTTTACGTTGTAACATTAAAATAAAACTGCAAATAATAATTTTTGTTCCTCACAGTAGTGTTTTTATTTATCAAAACCAAGATGGTAGCGCGGGTGGCTGGCGTTTTCGACGAAAAGTTGACGGAAGCCATTGCAAATTCTAAGATTTTGGTTGTTGGGGCCGGCGGTATAGGTTGTGAAATATTGAAGAATCTCGTGTTGACCGGCTTTCCTAACATTGAAATTGTACGTGCTACGTTTTTTTTACAATGAGAATATTTGTTTACGGGGATGTAAGACCTTACTCATGTGTTTTTTTTTTCAGATCGACCTTGATACGATCGACGTAAGCAACTTGAATCGTCAGTTTCTTTTCCACAAAGAGCATGTTGGAAAGTCAAAGGCTCAGGTGGCGAAGGACAGCGCGCTAAGTTTCAACCCTAACGTCAACATCGTAGCACATCACGACAGCGTCATCAGGTTTGTCAAGAGTTGCATCTTAAAATTTGAAATAGGGGTAAATAATCTCGATGTGTCATGTCAATTGTGTCGACAGCGTAGCTGCTAAAGGTCATTGACTGCATTGTTGCAAATATTACTGCATCATGCATTTTTTGTAACAGATCTAGAAATGAAAGGTTTTGACTCAAGATTAAATTCTTATCCACATAACTTCAATCTGCTACACCATTCAGATATTCACGCAGGGAAATACACCTGATTTAATCTCAAAATTATCTTTAAATATTTATATTATACCTAGTTACCAATAAGATTATAATAAGAAGAGTGAAAGAACATTATCTATCCATTTCATCATAGTTGCATAAGTATTTATTATTAGTTATTTTATTGTATTTACAGTATTGTTATGTTTTGTCTTTGTATTTATAAGTATGTTAGTATATTCTTATATTATTATATTTCAATAGTTCTGATTTATGTTTTATGTTTTCCCTTTTCTCTTCTTCTTTTACACACTTTATCTACATCTCTTTTTTTAAGCATCTCCTTTCGCAGGTATGCTGGAAGATATTTCTTTAGTAATAAGCATCACGTTTGTACTATTTTCTGTTCCTTTCTTATTTTCTGTATTTAGTGTGTACATAAATTGTTAAATAAATAATTATAATATTCTAAGTAATTCTAACCTATGACATACTTATTATAGATGAGATATTATTATAGTTAAACGTGGTAATTGTTATTGTGCTTGTATATGCTGAGATGGGTCTATGGGACGATGGGATCTAAGTTTATCAACAGCATTTCTTCTGATAGCATCTCTAGAACCTCTGCTTCTAACTAATATATTTTCCAATATTCCAGCAATGATTACGGAGTCAGCTACTTCAAACAGTTCCAGATAGTGATGAATGCGTTGGACAACCGTGTGGCACGTAACCATGTGAACAGGATGTGTCTCGCTGCCAACGTGCCACTGATTGAGACTGGTACAGCCGGATATGCTGGACAGGTAATAAGAACCACCAAAAGTTTAAAAAGATGGAGGAGGCCTTTAGGGGCCATCTGTACATTACTTAACACAAATTTCATGATTTTTTTAGTTTAAGAAGTCTGACAACCAGTCTTAGCAACGGGTACCATATTTTAACCTATACTAACTGGGTGGGAGGTTACATAGCCAGTCGCTCTATGTAAAATACTCATATTCAGATGTATCCTGTTAGACTGGAAACCCACCCAACATAGTTGGGAAGCTAAGCTAGGCACAGCAAACCAATTTTTTATGGGTGTAGGCCGATACTACAGAACACCACCTGCTACAATCCTTACATAATCCTTTAGTTTTGTGTTGAAATAATTATTATCGAAATATGCTGAAAAATACAGATGAGAAAGAATGCTTTCTGCCTAACAAGCACAAGCTCACAATAACCTTTAATACTGTAGAAATATTTCACTGCTATAGCTGTAAATTATGATGTTCTGTACTCTTATAAGTAAGGTTATTGATGGACTTTTTATGTTAGATTAAAGCACCAAGTTGTTATTTTTGTACCAAATCAGTTCATGAACACAACATTGACTTCAAGTAGTATATGTATTATAAAATGATATTTATCTCTATATTATTTTTTTAACAGGTTGAGCTCATCAAAAAAGGTCTGACACAGTGCTACGAATGTCAGCCAAAAGCCCCACAGAAAACATTCCCTGGCTGCACAATTCGTAACACTCCATCTGAGCCTATCCACTGCATTGTCTGGGCCAAACATCTCTTCAACCAACTATTTAGTGAAGATGACCCTGACCAAGATGTCAGTCCGGACACCGCGGACCCTGAGGCAGCTGGAGAAGCTGGTGCATCTGCACTATCAAGTGAAGGAAACACAGCCGGCAATGTAGAACGAAAGAGCACTCGCACATGGGCTGCCGAGACAAACTATGAACCAGAAAAGCTTTTCAGCAAGTTGTTTGGCGATGACATCCGTTACTTGTTGTCCATGGAGAATCTTTGGAAGAAGCGCAGGCCGCCTACCCCTCTGGTTTGGAACAACTTGCCGGGCAAAGATAATGCTCCGGCCCAGCATTCTGGGTTGCCTGATCAAAGGACTTGGTCGGTGCATGAATGTGCACAGGTAATTTTCCATCATTACTTACTCATATTGCTTTTTTGAAGACTTGACCTAAATACCTAATTTTATTAACACTGCAACACCTCAATTAATGTGTGAATAAAAGCACACTTCAACACGTGGCATGAGTTGAAGTTCCAAAAGTGCAATATTTATTATATTTAAATTCTGCTTGCATTTAAACATCAACAGACCACAGGAAAAGGTAAAGTATTTATGCATGTAGGTAGATACTGAGGCAGAAACTTCTTCAATTTTATTTCTTACTAGCGACCCGCCCCAGCTTCGTACGGGTGCAATATATACATATAAACCTTCCTCTTGAATCACTCTATCTATTAAAAAAAAAACGCATGAAAATCCGTTCTGTAGTTTTAAAGATCTAAGCATACATAGGGACAGACAGACAGCGGGAAGCGACTTTGTTTTATACTATAACAGTGCAATAATACACTAGCATTCAGAACTCATTTTTGGTTTACAGTTTTAGCTCATATTAATTTAAAAAATGTCAATTTCACAGCAATGCACTGACAGACATTGCGCATCCTAAACCGCTACATCCAGATACATAAAATTTTGCGCAAGTCTTCCTTATTATGTTACTAAAGTAAGAAGTAAGGATCATAGGAAAATTCATCGCAAACTACAAACTTTCAGAGTCTTCATCATTTGTGTTAAGTAAACTGTTCACAGGGCTTGTTGCCATAATCTCCCCATATTTTCTCTTAAAACCATTCTTAGAATCTAATACTCTTTAACTACCATTTCCAGGTGTTTGCTGCAAGCTGTGCTGCTCTACAGAAGGACCTGAAGAGTCGTCCAGAAGGTGATCACCTGGTCTGGGACAAGGACGAGAAGAGTTCCATGGACTTCGTCACGGCCTGCGCTAATATACGCGCGCACATCTTCAATATTCCACTCAAGTCTAGGTTTGAGATCAAATGTAAGCACTAAACACCTTTAAGTCTTCACTACTAATTGTGAAGTTACAGTTATAAATGTTATAATATAATGTACATCTTACTCAATTCTATTCAAATCCTTATTTTTAAAAAATTTAAATTAATACTTCCATTTTGAATCGGATTTTGTTAACAATTTCAAGGGTTTTTATTTTTTTTTGCACGGAACCCTAATTATTTTTCTAAAATAAAAGGAGCACAAGTTAGACCTTATAACATCAGCTATCTGCCAGTAAAAGTCCCGTCAAAATAGGTCCTGCCGTTTCGGAGATTAGCTGGAACAAACAGACACAGACAAAAATTTAAAAAAAATGTGTGTTTGTTTATAAGTGCCGTATATATTTTCATTTGCATTCAGTAAAGAGCTTATTTTGATATTACAACCACACACCTCAATTTTATTTATTTGTAAAGATAAAAACAAATTTATTATTGAACAGGTTTCAAAATCATTTGAAGTTGTAGGCCAACTATTTGGGCCCACATAAAGTTTAGAATTTCTGCAGCTCTTTTTTTTTCTACAATACATTTATTTACACGTATTATTATACCACCACCACCACTTATCTCAATTTATTTGGGGCCGGAGCAGCATGTCGTCTTCTTCCATACTTCTCTATTACTCTTCATCTCAGCGGTCATCTCCTTTCTAGGAGGTTCCTTTTCTTCCTTCTGCCAAATTATCCTTCACATAATCCATACATCGTTTCTTACATTTATTTACATGTTTTGAATCTAAATCTCAAATGCAGTGTATGTGGTTAAAATGGTACCACAAACTTATGAGATGCCTTGGCCTGTCTTAAGTTAGTTAGCAGCTATCGACTGAGATTACATGACTTTAGTGAACTGAAGTGTTACTAACATAGTTTTAAGGTTCTGTTTACTAACACAATTTGTATTTTATTATACGTATGTTAGTCGAATTTGACTGAAAAATTGTGTGGTAATCGGTTGTCGTGGTATGGGCATGTGATGCGGAGGAATGAGGAAAATGTTGTGAGGAAAGTTTTGAGTATGAATGTCGATGGGTATATGAGTAGAGGAAGACCAAAGAAACGATGGATGGACTGTGTAAAGAAAGGATATGGCAAGAAAGGAGGTGTCTGGCGAGATGACGAGTAATAGAGAAGTATGGAAGAAGAAATGCTGCGCCGACCACAAATGAATTGGGATAAGGGCAAGAGAATGATGAGTCGGTAAGGTATACAGGGTGAAAAGGACACCGTCGCGAAAACGGTTACTTACCACCGTATCCAGTACATCATTCAGAGCTCCCGCACATAGAAATTTTTCGCAGGTAATTTAAAAAAAGTCTGCTGGTCCATACATTTTGACCATGTAGGTATTGCACTTTTGTAGGAAACAGCTGTTTTATTTAATAGCCGATGAAAAATTTATATGTGGGGCTCAGAATGATGTACTGAATACGTGGTAACCGTGTTCGCGTCGGTGTCCCTTCCACCACGTATACCTATGAGCCACGGTAGCCTGAAAATAAATGGATGTTGTTGTTATATCTTTCCTACACTATCAACAAACGTGTGAACAAGGCATAATTTAAAAGGATTACCTAAGCATCCCTAGATAATCTTGATTTTTAATTGTGTACAAATATTTATAAAACTATAATCTTCCCACAGCAATGGCCGGCAACATAATCCCAGCCATAGCGACGGCTAATGCTATCGTGGCCGGGCTTGCCGTACTTCGCGCGCAGTCGGTGCTCAGAGGCGAGATAGAGCACTGCACCAGCGTGTACCTGCGGCCCAAGGTCAACCATCGAGGACAGCTATTTGTGCCGGAGAAGAGTAAGTTGACTGAGAATGTAACATTTTATTTTCGCTGAGCAAAATTAAGTTGGCTAATCTGTCGCAAGCCTGGAACCCTGAGACAGACGGAGGATAAGCTGAGAGGAAAATAAGCACAACCTGTAAACAAATGACCGAGGCCTTTTCTATAAGTAAGACAGTTCAGGATAACAAAAAAAAATACGACCGTCATTGTAAGCAATTATAGCTATGGCGTCACAACATCTTATCATTTACGACGCCATCGATCTTATGGGGATTACGCAGTAGCCCCATAACGCTGATACAGAAAGGTAATAAATTAAGTGCCCATACTGCTCATTTGTTGTATGATACTACTCTCCTTAAGACCTGGGTGTTATAACAAGATAATTCAGACAGAAGTAGGTAACTGGCAGACTACTTATAAATTTAACTATTTTAATGTTTCTTTTCAGCACTAACTCCTCCCAATCCAAAATGCTACGTGTGCGCGCCCAAACCAGAAGTGGGCCTCGCATGCAATCTGAAGCAACTCACACTCAAAGATCTCACCACCGCCTTCAAGGAGGGACTCAACATGCAGGCACCCGACGCTACCGTCGAGGGCAAAGGCCTGGTCGTCCTGTCCTCGGAGCCCGGCGAGACTGACCACAACAACGACAAAACGCTAGAGGAAATAGGTCTCAATGATGGCTGTGCGTTGTTGGTCGATGACTTCCTACAAAACTACGAAGTGAGGGTCAGATTACAGCAGGAAGACGAGGAGAAGTCCTGGAGACTCGTCACAGACACTGATGCCCCAATGCCGGCTCCGAAAGAAGAAGAGAAACCGGCTAATGGTTCAAACGGTAGTGACCCGAAACCTGGACCCTCGACGTCAAGGGCCCGGGAGGACAGCGACAGTGATATGGAGATCATCGAGGAGGATGACGACGAGCCCACAGTGAAACCACCGAAGCGTAGGCGCACAGAGATGAGCGACGAAATCGTTAACCTCTGTTAACTAAGCACTTTCAAATTCAGAATAAAGCGCATCCAACTGTTCATAAGTAGTGGTCGCAAATGTTACAATTTTCTACTATTAAATGAATAAATGTCTAAAAGTTTTTATAGAAATATTAAGGCGTTTTGCCAATTTAATAGCAATATATTGACACATGTTCATATGTTATATTGGGTCATGTAATCGAAATGTTTAAAGAGATTGCGCAACATAGTATTTAAACTCGTTGAGAGGAATAATTATAAGAACAATTCATTTTAATTTAAGAGTTATGTAACTTTTCTAGTACTCTTCTCATTAATAAATTAATTTAGATAAGAATTTTTTGATTTTATTGGAGCTGTTAGTACCCAATTATAATTTCCAAATATGTAGCACACAGAAGCATTACTTATCTCAACATTGTTTTAATCAAAATCATGTGCTTTGGGTACAACGAACTCTCTTCTAAGTCAACCTAAAAAATGAAGTACCTATTATAAAAGTTGAATGAACCGTACCACCATACAACACTATTATTATCTCTTAATACCATACTCGGTCAAGATATTTTACGTGATCCCAGCCTGTTTTCACTTGTGGCTACCGAGAGTGATTTCCCCTCATTTCACATGCCGATTGCCCCGTTAATTGCGACGCGGTCTGCTCATTCCCACGGTCATATTACGCGACCAGTGACCATTGTAATTTGTAGACAGAAAACGGCTCATATCCTTATTAATTCCTTTGTGTTTTTTGTGTAGTTTCTAACTGAAACCCTGACCTGGGTAGGTAGATATATCAAGAAATTAAAATAATAAGTTGATTTAAGAAATCGAAATAAATACTGACCCCAGGTCAACACTATCTGGGGTCATGGGGACGATTATTCGATGTTTTTGCGTTGCTAACGTATTCGCCAAATACTTCTTGATTCTTGAATAAACTATATTCGGCATATAACTTTAATACCTTAGTATTATGACTAGCAATCATTGAAGGGCTATCTCAGTCCTATTGATTATACCCTTAATAGTCACAATAGGGCTTAATACAATACGATAATGGTATGTTGATGGCCTATTGTCTAATCAACAAATAATAGCCAATCAACTTGGGTGAGATCAGCACGCTTTATTCCTTAAAGGGATAGGTAGAGATGTACTGTAGGTACGCTTAAGTCTGGTGTGGTATTGGAGTCTTTCGCACAAGAAACGATTTACCACATTTCTAAACTCATAACGGTAGATATTTCTGTATCAAGAGATAAAATCATAACTTTAACATGAGGTACGCAGTAACCAAATCTACTCATCAGAACCACCGTAACAAATTGTAATTAGTTCCAGTCAATTAATAACATACCGCGCGATGTATTTTTATTTTTCCTCAAAGATAAGTTAGATCGGTTCGGTGAGCGTCTAAATAAACCATCTGCCGAGTTGAGATTCCCCTATTTACAAATAGTAATAAATAACATGATCCTACGCATCCTATACATACGTTTTCACGACTTTTTTCTAGTTCGCGTGTTTACGACGCCATGTTCTAAACTTAGAACAGATAGCGGGTAATGTTGTGGTAGCGGTCTCAATAAAGAACTCACAGTAAAGCCGGCCTAATCTACTTACGCAAATAGGTTTTGTGAATCTTTTTTATTCAGTGCTCCTCAAAGCACAGTATTGTATGTATAACCATAAACCTAAGAAAACAAAAACTACGAATTGCGCACATAAACACACGCCTTTTCATTATGAGGGGTAGAAACAACAGAATCACGTAAAATTCACGTTTATTACATTCTAATATTACAATAAAGAGGTATTTTCTAAAGATGTATTATTGATTAGCACCCGCTAAATCTTAGGCGGATATAATGCAGCCAAAAATTGGATTACATTCAATAAGATACATACATCGCAAGAGACACTATTATTTTAGAAATGTAATTAATACAATGGGTACTTCTAATAGGAAAGTGTAAGTACTAAGTTTTGAAAGTAAATGCATTTTTGTCTTAATTTTAGAATAAACTTCTTAAAAATAAGCAAGAACTTAAGGAGTACCACAGTGATATTTTAATAAAAAAGTAATATTTCAGAAAAGTTAAACTGTTAAGTTTTAGTTGTTCATGGTAAATTTTAGTACATATTTTTATACCACTTGTTATCAACTAATATTTTAATTAGTACTCACAAGACAACACAACGCTGAATGTTATGAACTAGTAAGGCTGATGAAATCCTAATATTACACATAAAAACTACCACATTGAAAACTAAGTCTAAATATTGCTACCAATATTATAAGCTTAAATATCTCAAAATACACAAGAATATTTCTGCAATTTTTTACATCATTGAATAATTTAGTATACTTTGGCTGGAAAACATTCATTTATTATAAAAGATTGAAATACAAAAGTTGGTTCTTAGAAATAGGTCAAGAATGCATTGTTGGCCGCTCAATGGCTGGCTGTTACCAATTATTACCATGACATGAATCGCTGGCTCACAATGCATCATAAACATCTGTTACATCAACACAGATGACATTCAGTGACGCACAAACAATCCCTTACCACAAAGAGAAAATATAACATACATACAGGGAAACCCGTAAACATCCTTCAAGGATTTACTTGTACAATATTATTGGTGGGACGTGTACAGTATGATTATTCAAGCATAAACTCATGATAAGTGCACCTGCTGCATATCATAAAACATGTTTTAAAATTAAAAATAGGTCAATAAGGTAGCATGATTTTCCTTAAGCAATGGTACACAGACATATTTCATTGAAATTGTTCCCATAAAAGGTATGAGATACACTTTCCTTAAAGCTAAACTAGCCAAGCTTACATTCATGATTTTTAAAAATAAATAAATATAAAAACTAACCCTCCTTTTCAAAAACAAATCAAGATTTATTTTAACTTATTACTTAAATTATGATTTACTTGAAATTAATTCAGATTCATAACAGAAATTAAACCTACTTTTCTGGTAGCATCCCAAACTCAATGAGGAAACGTTCCACATCCGTAGCATAGAAATCATTGCCAAGCTCCGTAGCTAGTTGTACGAAGTTGCCAATAGTTTGGCCAGCTTTGTACACAAGTATTGCTGGAACACCATCCACACGGAAGTGGCGACTCAGACCCGTGATGTCTACTGCTATACGACAGAACTTTGTTGTTGGGTATTCAGTCGCTAATATATTCAGACAACCGTCCATTGTCTCACAAGCTCTAGTGCTATTGTTGTAAATGTGAATAACTACCGTCACTTTCGGATCTTCCTTATCAATAGCGTTCAAGAACTCTTCCTGGCTGTTAAGAGTTGTAAGTACACCAAACTTTGGTACCTTCTGTAACTGACTCATCAGTTCTTCCATTCGTTGTTTCTGATATTGCAGGAGGAATTCCTCATCCATAAGCTCGGATAATTCGTCTTCCAGTTCTTCTCTTTGCTTCTCCTGAGCCGCTTCGCGTTCTGGTTTGACTGTCAGAGTGAGCTTCTTTGCTAAAGCGATACGTTCTTTGGCAAGCTCAGCGCGGTTTTCTGCCTCCAACTGCTTAAACCTTCGCCAGTCTTCTAGTACTCCTTTCGGGCCAGTGTTGCTGGCTTGGCCGCTCCAGTTGTTAATGGGCGGTGGCTCCGCATTCGTCGCTACCTCAGCTTTAGCAATTCCACCTTCTTCGTCTCCACTTCTATCGTCATCAGAGTCGCCTTCGTCTTCGCTGCTACTACAATAATTTTGTAATTTATTCCCCAGAATTTTATCTTCTAAAGTAGCCATGGTTATTCCGTTACTGTATCTCACAATAGATGATTCACAGTAATAAAATCGGAATGTATACAAGTGAAACAATAAAAAATCTAATTTGAACACACAACAAGTCTAACTGCTAACGCCAAACGCAATTGCGTTATTTTCCCTCACATGACATTACATCAAAGCTGTCAAAAGAGGTGAGCCAATATTACAAATTATTTTTCAAAATTGCCAACGATAAAAATAGGTTCTTAAAATACTTGGTGCCCAAGATAAAAAAAGTATGTAAATATGTCCATTCGCGTTCCAGAGTAAACCAAAATGGTAGAATATAACATCTTTAACTATTTCTTCAAGAATGTCGAACGTCAAGATGTCAATGTCAAATGATTATAAATTTTTGCTAGTTAAAACGTGGGTTCGTGGGTTTGTTTACGTATTTTAATAAGTGAAAATAACAAAAACCTAATAATAATACAGACGCCCGTTAACTATCACGTTAAAATGAGTGAGTATCTGTGTATTATCAAGTCGTGTCGCTGTAAAAAATATTATTTCGATTATTATTCTTACCTTCAAAATATTCTAGGTCAAATATTACAAAAATTGCGGGACGTAGATCCAAGCGACAGTGATGCGGTGAAGGAGGTCATCACCTTATTTTTCCAGAGTTTGCTCAAACACACACAAGAAAACTGCAACATATGGCTGCGTGCTTTAGAAGACGTGATAACCCGGTAATATAACCTACAAATACTTAATAATAGGTATACTGCATTCTACTATATAGCAGTAAACAGCAGGTCAGGTAGTAAACATAGCAGTATGCACCCATTGTTTATTTCTGTTTTTGATCACCACCACAAAAAGGTTTTTAATGGGGGCCCACACTTAAATCCCCTCCTGCTGAGCAGAAGATTGACTGATAACTTCATACTGCTAGAACTTATAACACTACAAGTACCTTGATCATTACTCGTCTCAAACCATTCCATTTTGCTGAATTGATAGTACTTCATACTTCCCGCGTTTTGCTTTCTTGACTGATCTTAACCATATTTTCCTTTACTTGTAGGTTCCCAAGGTACTGTTCACAACATCGGCCGACCATAGAGAACTACTTAGCTCATTTCTTGGAATCAAGAAATTACCACAATGTTATTGTGGCGGCAAAGAGTGCACATGGCTTGCAACTTGTAAGTAACAATTCAGTATCTTTTAGAACAGTGCAAAACATAAGGAACATTGGAAATGGCCTTTACCCAGGCAAAGGCCTCGCTAATACAATTCCAATCTATATGAGGCTATCCTGGCAGTGGAACAGAACAGGTTAATATTGTATAACAGTGTGAAGGGTCAAATTTTGTAAGAGGTAAGCCGGAGTACATATCTTTAATGTGAATATATTATTTGTCTTTAGAATATTGACTGTGCCATTTTTCAAAGGGAAGCCGGTAGGAATCAAGTTGTTTGGAACCTTCGCCACTGTTCTATAGTTGTATAACGGGGTTGTCCTCGCAATTCTGAGCAACTCCACATCTAAGCGCGTATTTTGCGCGCGGCTAATATAAAAAAACTGTATCACCCATAATGATTATATAAATGTAAGACCTTTTCAGGTTTTCATTGTAATTTTATGAAAATAATTAATTTTTTTCAAAAAAGATTTATCATGTATTTATCAAGCTTGCTTTATAAATAAAACTTTAACTTTTTTTCTACCTTTGTTACCTTCTGTTCTCTTTCAGATTCGTCCCTCTCAAGACAAGCTGGCTAGCCCAAAGAACTGCTGGAGGGAACAAATGGCTATATTATGCAACTCAGCACACACACTCATTGAGGCCATTTTCTCCAAGACCGTAAATATTTACAAAAGCAACCAAAGTGCCAAGGTAAGGTTTCAACCAATAATCACTGCTATACAGCTATATAGCTAGCCTGTACTATCCCACTGCTGGACAAAGGCCGCCTTCCTTTTTTTCTAATAATTCCATCTCAACAGTTTCTAAGGAAGATTTGTTGTGCTGCCACCTGCCACCCCAGTTTGCGTTAACATTGAACCAATTCTGTGTTTTATGGGTCATCTGTACAAATAATTAAAATTGAAGTCTCTGTTTGTAATTTCAAAATAACACCTTTTATTTAATGCATATGAAAGTATACATATACTGTACAATTGTACATATAACATTTTTTTAATTTTGTTTTTCCGTATCTGCCTGTCTGTTTGTTCCGGCAAATCTCCGAAACGGCTCAACCGATTTTGAAAGGACTTTTACTGGCAGATACTGATGTTATAAGCAGGAACTTAGGCTACTTTTATTTTAGAAAAAGGTTAAACCTTTTTCTATTTCCTGGTTCCCTGGTTCCATGCAAAAAAATTAAAACCCTTGAAATTGTTAACAAAATCTAAGTAATGTTTTTATAACAGGTTGCGGACAACTGGTAGTAGTAAATGTTTCAGTGATGACACGCTGACTCTGCAACATAGACAACGCTGCCTTGAGTGAATATACACAATTAACTAAATTTCTTGTTATTTTCAGAAAAAAAATCCAGAGCTTTTAGCTAACAGTCCACTAACAAAGGCTCTTACTAACATTTTGACTGTAAAGAAATCACGGGAGTCCAGTAATGAAGAGAAAAACACAGTATTATGTAATAAGTTGAGGAATGTATTTGTCTTCATTCAGGCTATGCTTGTGTAAGTATTATATTGTTGTTTGATTTATTTTTAGTAAAGTTAACAAAAGTATCATGAAAATGCACCAAGGTCAGAGAATAAGTAAATTTGCATAATTATGCTAATATGGAGAATTGGAGATGTACTAAGAGAATGAATAACTGAGATGAGTTATCTATACTAATACGGGGTGGAAGGGACACCGACGCGAAAACGGTTACCACATATTCAGTACCTCATTCTGAGCCCCCCCTACATATAAATGTTGCACTGGTTATTAAAAAAAACAGCTGGTTCCTACAAAAGTGCAATACCTACACGATCAAAATGTATGGAACCGCTATTTTTGTTTTAGTAACCAGTGAAAAATTTCTATGTGGGAGTGCTAGTCCATTATAATAATTAGTTAAATATTATTGTTACTTTTAACATTTCTTTTACAAACAGTACTGGCGTGAATGTATTCTTTGACGGTAGACATGAGTGTGTATACTTGGCGGCCATCACCATCTCCTTAATCTCTTAAAGTAGTATTAATTTAATCTTACGTACGTAAGAATGACAAAATGATGGAGCAATATGTCCTGAATTGCTGCATCTAAGATCATAAGGGCACGTTCCCACTATGCCGTGACGACAGATTATCGTGTCGGTTAAAGCGTCGTGGCGTGTGTATTTAAATGGAGGTATTCACATGTAGGACGAAACGATTCACTGTTGTCCACGACTTTTTCATATATTTATCCAACGATAAATTAATCGTCACGACATAGTGGGAACGCGCTCTAAGAAGTGGTAATACAGTTATTGAACATTTCATATGAAATTTTAAAAGTCTATAAAAGCAGAGTCGAGTCTTAAGTTGTATTTATGGATGATTTTCTAAGTATGTTAGCCCTTACCAACCCATATTAATATAAGAACATTAATCCGCAGGGAGGCGTACCCAGTCGCCAAGCCAGTGCAACCCCAACTCATTCTAGAAGTGATAGTGCAAGCACTCAGTGTGTCTAGCAGTGTCAACACAGATGCGAATGAAGCTGCCACAGTGAAGATACAGGCACTTAGGACGCTGGATGCTATGATATTATGGTAAGGTCAATTCATAATAACATTACATAAGCACTTTGCTTTTAGTTTTTTTTTTCTTGAATTGGTTTCTATTGCCGCTGTAGCGATTTCTTTAAAAGTATTCAGATCAGCAATTCAGGATTACTCTCAGTTTATTTATTAAACATGTGCGACAGTTTGTTCGGGTTTAATAACGCTCGTAAGACGGTTCAGCAGCAGTCTATACTAATATTATAAAGCTGAAGAGTTTGTTTGTTTGGTTGAACGCACTAATCTCAGGAACTACTGGCTCGATTTAAAAAAATCTTTTAGTGTTGGATAGCCCATTTATCGAGGAAGGTTACAGGCTATAAAATTTCACGCGAACGAAGGTCGCGGGCAACAGCTAGTTGTTTATATGTATGGCATAGTAGAGAGATAGGGCGGAAGTTTTTAGGTTCGTCTGCTGTTTTACTTGGCTCAGGAATCTCGATGACCTTGTATTTTCTCCAGAGATCAGGTCTTGCTGGAACGGCGTGTTGGTTTGTCATTTAAAAGTATTTGATGTGCTTGGCGGTCCGGGTTGACGGAACTCGCTGGTCAGCTTTCGTATAGTACTCCAAGTTGTTTTACTAATCCATCAAAATCATTGTTTTGTTTTGTCTTACAGCTTGGGACCAAATCTTATTCCATTCTCGGGATTAGTGTTCAGATTTGTGATGCAGACGCTGAAGTGGAGCTCCGAGAATCCTACTGACGAGTCAAGGTAGTATACACACTACACACACACACACAGCGCACAATTCTGATTACTCGTTCTAGAGAGTTGCTCATCCTCTAGCAAGCCTTAAATCCTTTTCTATTTTTATTTTTTTCTGAAGTTTTGGTAGTGATTTTGTATTTGATTTTATTGTTAAATTGCTCACTTATGTATTATTAATGTAAACCGGAAGAGCGGACGTACCTAATACAAGCAATTTTTTGCTTAAAAGGTACTTCCTATCATTTGATTGTTCTTAACAGCTTTCTTAGAAATAAAAAGTTTTTGGTGGACAAATAAAAAAGTATTATCAAAACGCTTAATTTTTCGAATCTCCTTATTATTTTGTCAATTCTACTCATTACTTTATAGAAAAGTCCGCATTACCGCTTACAACAGCCTCTCCAAGTGGTTGAGTACGTTACACGTGCAAAATGTATTAAGTGAAGGCAGGGGGCGCTCCTGGGAGGAGGAGCTCACCAAACACATAATAGAAGACATCACACCTGTCAGGAAGATTGTGCAGCTTACTGTAAGTTTATTCTTTTTTGTCAATCCAATGCTTTTATAGTTACCATTTACAAAAAAGTCCGGAAATTTTACTTTTGTCTTACTTTTTGCGATATATTTAACTAAAATAATAAATAAATAATAAATAATAATAAATAAATTTATTTAAAAATATAAAGTACAACTTTTACAGTTTTTCTTAAATCTATGTCAAGTTCACCCATGATTTGTGCCTGAACTAGGTAATCCTGTGTTTCAGGCGATTGGAGGTAACATTAATTGATAAAATAATCACTTTTTCTTATTAATCTTATTGGTAACTATGTAGTATGTATTATACCTATGTAAAAAAGGTATATAAAATTATATTATCTTAACTTAGATAACTAATTAAAAAAATAACAATAATTCGAACAATATTTACTTTAGCACTAGAAATAACTTCTCTGTATCTTCATAGGACATAGTTTGAAGAGCCTCCTTAAGGGTTTTCTTGCAGTTACTGATATTTAAAGAGTAGATGTTTATTTTTTCATTTAGCCTGTTATATAGCAGCGGTCCGAGGTACATATGAAACTTCGCTGTGAAAGGTGACTAAAATTGAAATTTTCAACTTGAGAGTTTTGAGCCCGACTAAACTATGGGCCGATAGAAAGTCTGCTGTCTGCGGGGACTCTTAACCTCGTACACTCTCAAGCAATACTCGTCTTACGAAAGCGATTGCGTAGAAAACAAATTAAAAAAGTATTTAACAGCAGCACACGAGTTACGACGGTACTCACGCTAATTGTCTTTGCAGATGAGCAACCAATACACTAAGAACTTGAGTAAGAAAGCTAAGAGGAAGCTAGCAAACCAGACGCTACAGCAAAGTGTCATAGCTAGTCACATGCCAGGGGAGAAGAATAAGGCCAATGTGTAAGTATTATCCTTTACCAATGCATGCTTTAAAAAATCAAAATCAAAGCATTTATTTCAAGTAGGCCAGTTACAGGCACTTTTGAATTGTCGAAACAAAGACAACAATGAAATATAGCTACAGTCCCAGTCACAAGGCATAAAAACTGTGAAAATACTGTAGTTGCCCATTCCCTAGATCTCTATGGAGAAGAACGGGCAAGAAACTCCATGGATACTCTTTTAAATCAGAATACTTTTACAAAACCTTGGTTAAAGAATTCTCTATAGAATTCCAATTAATTGATCATTGGCGACACCTATAGGGCTACATACGAACTACGCATGCGGTGTGACGTCACACGAATCCTTCATCGCCACAGATATAGATATATTATTATCTAGATAATGCAAGTGCACCTACTTCGCGCGCTTTAGTATTTTATACTTATCGTGGCTACTGTCGCAGCAAGCTAATTTGTTTAAAACAACAACGTTACAACTTTAAAACTCAACAATTTAATTTTAGACATTTAAAGAACAAAAACGTAGTCTATTTTGTATAGTACCCTGTTTGTATAGTAACTAAATAGTGCTTATGACGTCATAGTAGGTAGTTCAAAAATGGCACGCTTGGTTTTTATACTGTGATACTTGCGTTATCTAGGTACAATATATCTGTGTTCATCGCGCAAGCAAAGTTTTCACATGCAAAACTGCTCGAAATTTTTATCGGGCAGTTAGGTCCCATGCAGAATTTTCTTGCTATCGTGCTAGTAGTAAGACATTAATGGGGGAAAAATGTATATCCTTTTTGTATTATTAGGTCTGATGAATCAAATGAAGATGTCGCAATTGCAGCTCTAGATTGTGCTGAAACATTTCTCACAGTCACTGGAATCTTTTTGAAGCCAGACATACATAAGGTCAGTTAATAATTAATGTACAAAGTTGTGCACTAATGCCATTTCTAGTCTAGAACAATGCTTAAGAGGGAATAGGGCCTGCCAAGAAGGTATTTGGAGAAACTATTGCCGTCGCGCTGCATCAAGCCTGCCGCCGTAGAGTGCGATGGAGACAGCTACAGCTTAGACCGATTATATCACAAAAATTTTGACGAGATCGACGTTTCGTATTCCTCTTTTTTCTCCTCGAAAACTGAGCCGATTCAATTATTTAGACAAAAAATTTAAGAAAGAGTATGTCCAGGTTCCTATCAATTTCTTAAATGTTAAAAACTTTTCGAATTTGTCTAGTAGTCGTCTAGTCACGGCCGTAAAAATGGAGAATTTTTGGAGGGATGGAGCAATTTTTGTAGGGTCATATTTTCTTTACATATTAGTTGCTGTAAAAAAGGAAATGACAGGGATTCGAAAGGAAAAAAGGGGAATACATTTGTATGGAAAATCGCAGCCCATGTTCCTCCCTCTTAAGTATGAATCTCCATTTCAAAATGGCGTGAACATAATATAACAATTTATCGATTAATGAAATAAGTTACATACTTTTTTTTTTTTTTTTTATTTTTTTTTTTTATTTTTTTTTTTTTTTTAATTTTGGCGCTGATCGAATCCAGTGATCGGATAAGCTTATGTACAAACTTCTTCCCACGAAATAATAATATGGACATTCCTTTCTGAATAAGTATCCCGGAACTATAACAAGCTTAATGAAATTAAAGCAGTGGTTATTTTGATTTAGTATCTTTATTTTATTAAAAACAAATGGAATATCAATAAAAAATGATAATGTGTCAAGTAGTAGAAATTTATTTATCTATCTAACAGATGAGTGATCGAATCGACTAATTTATTGTATTTTATACGAACAGAAAACTAAAAAATATTACTTGTATTTATTACACGACTGCCCGAGAAAAGGAGTGTTATTATTTGTTATGTATGTATGTAACTTCTAAATGCCTAAACCGATTAAAAATTGTGTGATATTGTTGGAATCCGTATGTCATCCCGAGTGACATAGGATATCTTAATTGTCAAAAACCACCGTAAAAATAAATCACTGCAAACTCTTTCTAACTTAAAAAACTGTCCCCGACTGGCAAAAAAGATAAGAGTATATGACTTTATCCAAAATCTGATTTTGACAGGCATGTCCGTATTATTCTTTCGTGGGAATAAAAGTGAAGTTTAGGTATATTAACGCCCGATTATCCGATCACTGGTCATAACGAATTGAGATTCTAACTTAATTACACTTAATATCATTCCCTAAGTGTAGTAAACATAGTCTAACGTGATTTTACAATAACTCTTTCAATCGAACCACTTATATCATCCTCCAGACGTTCCAAGAGCGCCTAGTCCGCGAGTGCTACAACCTGGACAACTACAGCGTTACCCGCTCGCTGTATCTCCTGCGTGCACTGAACGCAGCACGCAAGAACACCGGGACCAAAGTACCGCCGCCGACGCAGTACTGTTTCCAACTGTACAGCACTCTTGTCAACAGTCGCTGTGATGAAGTAAACTTGATATTAAAATTGATAAAATTCCAATTGTGTACAATCGACAAAAGAGATCAGTGTGCATGTATCTATAACCACTATTTTGACGCCGCTGCTGTCCGTCACCGAGTAATCAGCACAACTGCTTCTACACGTGGACTTTCGCTTGCAATGCCAATAATATCTTGGGTAGTAACTTATTCATTTAGTTGACCGTACACTTCTTCTTTCGTCTTGATTTTATTTCTTGGGCCCAGTATGTGGCCACGTTAATCGACTGTACAGTAAAAGTTGTGCATGGTGCCTTCATAATAGTAATATCTGCAGTAAACTCCCACTTTTTATTATTTTCATTTAATATAGAGGATTTATTTCGGACAGCCTGCCTCGTTGATCTTGGTCGCAAGTGTGACTTCTGAGCATGAGGTCCTGGGTTCAATTCCCGGGTCGGGCAAAGGGTTATTGGGTTTTTTCCATCAGGAATTTCTCAGTAGCTGCCACGGAGTCTAGATTTGTGCCCGGTTGATGGCAATAGGCTCGACCACTATTACATGGGACTTAAACATAACTGGCGAAATGTGGGTGTGATATAAGGTACACCCTGCTCAAACCTTCCGCGATTACTGGCGTGATGGTATGTTCTGTTATTTCGGACAACCCGATCCCTAGGGACAAGAAACTTAGAAACACAAGTGTGCTCATACTTGCCACATTTTTATTTGAGTTCCCATTTGATTACTACAAACCTTTTTATACTTTATTAAAACATTTATTTTTCCCGTAGATAAGGAATTACTGCTCACACGCACTGTTAGACCTTCGACTGCACCTGCACTGTTCACCGCCGTCGATCAACTTCGCGCTCGACGTACAACCTGACACTACTAAAGCTGACAAAAATAAGAGAAAGGAAATATCTAAGGCGAACAGAGCTGCACTCGAGTCTATGATAAACGATGGGTGAGTGTCATTATTTGAGGAACATTAATAAACAAAAGGACGTATTCTTTAGGAGCTTCATCTGGGAAAAGAGTTTGGCCTCTCAACTGGTTGTCCGACCAGTAGCGTCCAAACTGTGTTCTTGATCTGAGCTTCTGCGATTAGGATTAAAGCCGGTCGTGCGGCTAGTCGTGACTGTGTAACGCGCAAAGTCCCTAAGTCGTTTATATGTAATTCGTCTTTGATCATATCTCTAGGAACCTTTAAACGTATTAATAAGTCATAATTATGTTTAAATATTTTACAGAGTGGGACCCTCGAACGCTGGAGGAGTTGCGGGTGAACCATCATTCAAAAAACCGCGATTAGAAGAAGACAGAATCAGTATCAGCAGTGATTCTGAAGAATCCGTAATTATTCCTGAAGAGGACGCCTCAGACGACGACGTACTGGAAATTAACGAAGAAAACAATGACCTTGATGCGGATGAAGTAGTAGTGCTGCCAGAACTCGAAACCGATGAGTCCAGTCACAAAAGTAGCGAAGAAATCAAAGAAACTACAGAAACCTCAGAGGATAACACACAGGTGACAGTCGATCCTACAGAAGACTCAATAGATACTACAGATGCCTATCCCAACAGGAAAAGAAAACTAAGTGAACCAAGAGAGGAAGCTTCTATCTACGAAGCCAAGACACAAGTTCCTCTAAACACATCAAGTGACACAATAGATGATAGCCCAGTGTCGGTGGAGATAGCTTATGATGCTTCCAATGCTGATAGCAAAGTGGTTGTTCTAGAAAGGCAGGATGATGAGCCTCTACCTAGCACGAATGAAACGGACGACGTGCAAATAACTTGCGGACAACTGGTAGTTTCCCAGGACTCAGAACCAGCCAAAGATACTGTTGAAGTTGAGATAGAAATATCTGCTGTAGGCACTGAAGCAGCTGATATAGAAGAAAATGTAGTAATACAAGAAAATAGTGATGACATTGTGGCAAATGGGAATAATATAGAAGTGAAAATAACTAGCCAAGAGATCAGTGTTGAAGATATGATGGCTGATTTCGTCGACGAGGTTGTTGAAGAAGGAAGTTTAATAGCATAAGCGTTTTTTTTTCAGGTACTTCAAATTTTATATTTGTTACATACACTTATAAATCAAAATAACCTAAAGTAACTAACTTAAGAATAAACTATAAAATGGCGTCAAAAAACTCCTCCTCAACGCTGTCAACTGGTAATGTCCCCAAGAGACTGGCGGCGTTGCCACGTTGTATGGCAACGCTAAGCCTCTGGCCAAGGTAAAAGCCAACCCTAAGAAAAATGCCTTAAAGCGTATAATGTATTATTATAAGAGAACATTTGTGTATTTAATTTGAAATCGATAATTAAATAGCTTGAAAAGCTTCCATCACTTTTGTAGTTTCTTTTGATAACGAGTTTTTATTGAAGACATCTTCTCTTCGAATCTCTCGAAGAAGGTTGAAGAAATGAAAGGGCGCAAATAACCGTTAGCGTACCATTGGAAATGTGTAATATTATACACGGTTATTTTTTGGTCGTTCTGGAACCGAAAGCCATAAACTCAATCATCGATTTCGAAACGATTGGGACTATTTTTTTCAAAAAGTAAAAATGAAAAAAGTCACGAAAAAAATAATTATTGTTATTTTTATGAAATAATGAGAACTCGAAGTAACGCTTCCGCTTCCGCTTCCTTTGCGGTAAATGCATATGTGTGTGTAAAACGTATTCACGATCGGCAACACATGCGAACGGTACCCATTGAAAAAACCCATTCATCGATCAAAAAGCCTGATCCGTAAGCCACGCCCCCACCCCACGCTTACACAGTCTAGCCGACCGGCCCGCAACCTAATCACGTGCTAAAAATGAGTCGGCAATACGCCTACTCTAACGTGGAGTATTGGGCAATGGTGGATTTTTATGGGATGGTGCACCATAACCTGGAAGAGGCTAGACGATTTTATGCTCAGCCGGAACACCTGAACTCAAATTTTTCACATGTTTGTTGTGTTTGATCTAAATTGCGTTTATTTTTACGTACTTAACAGTTAAATAACTCAAATTTTTCCTTCATACTTTTTACGAAAATTGTATGGATGTAATCCATTCGTATTTAATCATTTCCATACGTAATATTGGCTAACATTGAATCGCCTGGCCGCCATTGTGGTACTTCGACGTGGGTCGCGTTTGAAGTACTCCAGTATGTCTTCCTCTAATTCCGCCGAGTATGGTAGTCTACCGCGGCCCTGCGCGTGTGTGGGTGCTCGAAACTGTCCGTGATCGAGGAGGCGCTGGGTTACAGCCAGGATGGTGGAGGTGAAGGGAACTTGAGGGTCGGTGACTCCTAGTGCGCGCAGTGAGTACACCTCTGCCAAACCCTTCGGGGATTACAGGCATGATGTTATGTTTACGTTATACTACTGTAGCACTCCGCGTTCTAACCAAAGGGATCGGTCGCGCAAATAGGTACCTACGCGATAGATAAATTAATACACAAATAAAAATACGAAAACCGAATTTAGACTTTATTTCTTAACCGTAAACGGTGAAAATTAGAAATTTTACCCAAACTACCTAAGTAAAGTACACAGTTTACTAAAATTTTATTATTCTGAGAAACCTATTGTCTCGCGATACGTCTGAGTCAAGAGTACAATAATTAGTAAAGTGATCAAAGAAGAAAGCTTAGATTTATCGTCCAAACTATGTTTATAGGCGGTCAGACGAACTTTACTGGGCTCTAATATAGTGTTGTTAGGTACTAGGCCAAAAGCCGCTGGTCTAAATAATTCATTTTTTGGGATGAAATGGTAGAAATCTAAAAATGGCACTGACACCACTCACATGACAGCTGTTTTAATTTGACATTTTCAATTCAGAGGTATTTTTGTTTATTGAAAACACGAGATCTACGAGCTTTGAATACAAATATTTAGCTGAAATTCCATTCCAAACATGGTTATAGCAATCGGTTTTGAAGGAAGTGCTAACAAAATTGGCATTGGTGTAGTCAAAGATGGAGAAATACTGTCCAACTGTCGAAGAACTTATATCACACCGGCTGGTGAAGGTTAGTTCTACATATCAATAATATTAGCTGGAGACCATCGATAAATAAATACTTTTCTAAGTAAATTTAGGGAATACTTATCACATATTCCCCAGAATACATCTTCACACAGTAAAAAATAGCACCACAGACTCTCTCTCTTGAGTAATATGAATGGTTAGATTGATCATAATATTATTGTTTTTATATGGCTTTCGGCCGTCAGCACACATCTGTATCTGTATTTAAGCACGTAGACACGTGTGGGGATTGGGCATACTTAAGCCAAAATAATAATAAATTGGGATAAGGGCAAGGGAATGATGATGATGACTTAAGTCAAAACATAAATACAGTACTGTACTAAATCTGCCCACAAAAACCAGATTTAACATATTTTGTTCTCTGCTTTTCTTGTATAAAGCAAACATAATAATTTTGACATAGTCAATGTTATCTTATGTATGTTATCGTAAGTTATCATTACTTATGTATATATTGTCTATAACAAATGAAAATAAGAACGATTAGTAACACTCTTCTTTTTCCAGGCTTCCTTCCCAGAGAAACAGCTGAGCATCATAGACAAAACATTCATGCTGTGCTAAAGGAGGCTTTAGACCAGTCTGGTATAACTCCTCAGGAGATAGATGTGGTGTGCTACACCAAGGGCCCTGGAATGGGAGCCCCTTTGATGGTCTGTGCTATAGTGGCCAGAACTTGTGCTAAATTGTGGAAGAAACCAATTCTAGGAGTCAACCATTGCATTGGGCGTATCCTTTTATTGTGTCTGACTGAAGGTTGATTTCTGGCTGAAGCCGTTTAATTGGCCATCGCCAAAATCACCCCACTAGTGCGTTGCTGGCCTTTTTCGGGGAAATGGGGTGGTTCAAATGATTGATTTTCCCACCCACACGCATGACATGTTCTTTGGACATGGAGTTGCTAGCACTAGCCTGTTCTACAATACAATACCTTCGGCCAAAGCCCAATGTTTAATAACCCTAAGAAATTCAGTTCAAGATTGGTTAAAAAGTGAATAATAAAATTGTTTTTACTTTAACATTTTTAATTTCATGCTTTCTGTATAAAATCACTTTTGTTCAATATCGGCGCATGACTTTGGCCTAGTACGGCCAACGCTGAAGTTTTTGTCGAAAGAAGCCGAAGCTTTGGTCAGACAACCACCTTTAACAAAATTTAAAAAAAATCTCTACTTAAAAAGTAGGTTTATTTTGTGAATGTCTTAAAATCTTATCTCATAACTGGAAAAAGCAAATAGGGCAACTGAAAAAATTTTGAAAACGGACCCCTTAATAATCAAATTGGACTTGTAGAACTTATTAAAAATATTTATATATTTCACTGTTGATCTTTCTACCTACAACATTATTTGTCCAGTCATGATTAAACAATAATAAACTTTACTTTTGCATTTTAACAAGAGGTTTCTTATAAAACTCTTGCTATCTTTGACCACCTTGAATTCCTGAACACACAAACAGACATAGAAATGGGTAGGCTGATCACAAAGGCAAACAACCCAACTGTGCTATATGTGAGTGGTGGCAACACACAGATCATAGCATACTCCAGGAATAGGTACAGGATATTTGGGGAGACAATTGATATTGCTATGGGCAACTGTTTAGATCGGTAAGTGTACTAAAATTATATTGGTGGCCAAGGATTATTACTTAGCAAAAGAACCTTGCAGTCCATGATGGATTAGCAGTTCATCATATTGTAACTTGCCAGTTTTCAGCAGAAAAATATTATTATACTTTTCAGATTTGCAAGAGTGCTAAAACTATCTAATGCACCAAGTCCAGGTTACAACATTGAACAAGCTGCCAAAAAAGGAACAAAATATTATCAGCTTCCATACTCTGTAAAAGGTATATGTAATGGATTTTTCAATTCAACTGTTCATCTTGTGGCTCATTATTATATTATTTCATAATTTATAATGGCTAATGAAAACTCTCTTTTCATTTTTCAGGCATGGATGTAAGCTTTTCTGGTATTTTGTCTTACATGGAAGATAAAATTGATGAACTCCTAAAGACGTATACGCCTGAAGACTTGTGCTATTCATTACAAGAGACTGCGTTCGCCATGTTGGTGGAAATTACTGAACGAGCTATGGCACACTGCGGTTCGGATGAGGTAAATACAGCCAACAAAAATCAATTAACATGATCAAAATCAAATAATTAATGTGTGCACCAACTCATAAGTCTTGAGTTGGAGTTGCCACAGCTAATCTCAATAAACCATAATAAAATAGGCAAAAAAAAGTATAATTTTACTTCGCTATTTTGAATGTTTTGTTTCAGGTCCTAATAGTAGGCGGAGTCGGCTGCAACGAGCGTTTACAAGAGATGATGGGAGTAATGTGTGCCGAAAGAGGAGCGAAGTTGTTCGCCACGGACGAACGGTTCTGTATCGACAACGGCGTTATGATCGCGCATGCAGGCGCTTTGGCATTCGAATCGGGAGCGACGATGGATTTCAATGATTCTACTATAACACAGAGATATAGGACAGACGATGTATTAGTTACTTGGAGAGATGATTAAATAATTATGTGAACTTTATTTTTTTCTTTTCACTAGTGGTGTTTATAAACGATGTTACCACCCTACTCCTTGTGCAACTTCACCTGCACCTTGAGGCACGTATCCAAAGTCGCAACTAACGCCGTTAAGTCTTGGTGACAGAGTTCTGGTCGAAGCTCAATTAACTTGAATATGGGAATCACCGACACGACGAAAAAGAAGTATTGTTCTGCTGTCTGCATGTTGTAGAAACTGATCTACGCTGCTGACGGCGCCACACTTATAGCTAAATTCTGGGCTGATAAAATTTAAATTGCCATCAACATAGAAAATCTAAAGATAAATTATTCCATAAAAACTCATGAGTAAAGTTACAAAAAACTTTATTAAACCAACCATTAGGTATATTATTTGTTCAAAATCAGGTTACCACTGCAAACTCATCAGGAGCAAAAACGCAACAAATAACATCACAAACAAGATATCTATTATTTCTTTTTTCAAAATAAATTATAACTTTGAGGAATATTGATAAAACTTAACAAGAAGATTTTACTTACAATAATAAAAATAAATACTACAGAAATGCAGACGGAGATATTGTCAACACCAAACTATGCTTGCTGTTTCTCTATTCACAGCAATTATTATTTACAATCACTCCAACCAATTTCTGATTTTAAAATGTAAAGTTTCTCCAGACTGATGAAGCGCTTGTATGACTTAATAACACGCGAATCTTCATACTGTCTTGACGAAGGTTTAAATACCCATTTTAGTTACAGTATTTTGTATCTATCACGGACTATTGCTTTACGTTTTTATTCTAAAGAATGTTTAGTATCAATTAATTAAAGAATTATAAATTTTGCAGCCAATAATCCTACACCGTAATCTAGTTAAATTAAACGGCAGTGCTGAATTTATTCAATATTTATAGATTATTTCTGTTCAAGACTTTAATTTAGAAGTTGATTGCATTTTAGAAACATGAAATGACAACAAACATACCATGCCAGTAAATTTTATTTGCAGTCTAAAGGCAAAAAAAAGGGCTTTTATAGAGATTGAGTAAGTTTTGAACACTAAAATTAAGACAATAAGTCACTATTAGTATTTAGTAAACCATTAAAAGGTTTGCCAATGTGTCTTATTGTGCATTTGAGCCCATAGAAGTGTGAAGTAAAAGAAAAATTTCATTGAGTTAATGATTCTCAGTAAATTCATTCAAATATTGCTTTATAAATGGTAGAAAAGTTAAATTAGCCGTATTTGGCACTGGCTAGAAGACTGCATACATTTAAAATGTATGATCATGTTATTTAGGTTCTATTTTACATTTTAACTAAAATTCGATGACTTAAATATGTAATCCAACATAGGATGTTATTGATATAAATTAATTTCATATTTTGCAAAATTATGTTATGTCCTTACAACAAGAAGTTTTTTTGTATGTGTGAACGTTTAAAGTAGTAGGAATCCAATCAAGCCTGCATATGTGTTTGATAAACATTCACACAAACAAGCCTCATTGCAAGTATGCTGAAAAGTCTAACATAAAAACTATGAAACAAGTTGCCGAAACAAACCGACTGATGGCCAAAAAGCAACAACAAAAAAACTTAATGAGCTTATTGGGTAGAAACCACGTAGAACAGTGTATTCACATATTTTGTACTAGGACTCTCTCTTGCAAGTCTCGCCTTGATACTGAAGCACTCAATGTTGGGTTTACTTTGTGTCTCATAAGTTGTCTGCAATGTGTAATCCTGTGTAAATGATGATCCATGTTACCTGAAACAAGGCAAAAGATTCAATAATAATTTAAACTATAAGTAAATAATAGATTTTTATGACAATAGTGTTTAAAGAGAATATCCTATTATTAAATGAGCAATGTATATTAGTAATCACAGTCTAGAAAACAGCTCTAACAAAAGTTGCAGTTGGTGGGTTATGGGGTGAAAACTCGATTTGGCTAGGTCTCATTGATCTGGGAAGATGCGTTTTGTCTATTTACACGCAAGCAGAGCTTGGTTGCCCAGGTATTAGAGGAAATATTTCTAATCACAATATAAATATTTACATTGCGCTGAAGCCTTCAGATTTATCTCATTTATTGTTTACATTGCATTACTATTTGTTAATTATTTGTTAATTACTATTTTAATTTTCCCAATTTTATTGCCAAATATGTTTTGATTTTTTTTATTTTTTTATTGCGGCTATGACTTTGTTAATTTATTTTTAAATTTTATTTTTCCAAAAGTATTTCCAGATGACAGTATTTCATTTTTTTTAATTGCTATTATGACTTTGTTAATTATTTTATTTTTTTAAATTTAATTTTAGTACTACATAATGTGTTGTGTTTTAATTTGATTTGAATGTTTAAATGCTACTATAACTTTGTTAGCTTAGTTATACATCTTATTACGCATGCTGTGGTCTCCTGTAAGTGAAGGAGTACACCTACGTAATACTTTTGTCGTTGATTATTTATTTCATGTGTTTGTGTATATCCTTTGTTGGAGATCCTAAATAAATAAATAAATTACTTTTTATAGCCTTACAGAAGTATTGCTAGAGTTTTTGGTATTCAGCATAGACTTACTAAAAATCCAGCAAATGAAGTCATAAATCCCTCCTTTGTTATTTCCCAAATGCCACCATACTCTTCTTCATCTATGTTTTGAAAATTATTCACGTAAAAGTAAATAACTGCTGCATTAACTAGCACGAATCTGAAATAACATACATCATAATGAGATGAAGAACAAAAAATGTTTATACTACAGTTTAGTAACAATCTAATAAGAATTTTACTATTTTGACATATTGTGTAGACTTTTAGGACAAACGTAAATATTAAGGCAATGTAAATGAATACTTACAGAAGTAAACCAAGGAATCCTTTCATTGGTAGGAGGCCCCAAAACAATCCCAAGAAAATGCCCATAGCTTGACGCATCCAGTAAATAACGTCCAGGAACTCCTCCTGAAAGTGCCGAACACAATTAAATGATCAATAAATCATATTTTCATTGACGAAGGTAGGCAGTCTCGTGATACGAAGTCTAACCTTGTCCGGCCATTCGGCGTTCGCAATTAATGCTCTCTTCCATGCTGATTCGAGCGCTTTCACCTTATTGCTTCCATCTGAAACTTTGCTTTTACTCGACATGTTTAAATAAGTTATTTTCTTTCGATTTATTGAATAAATTCATAAGATTTCTGGAATCAATAAGTCATCTCACGCAAATGGTACACGTCACGGTGACATTGTAATGATAATTGTCAAAAATGTCATCGTAGTTTTTTATTTTATGAGTAGGAATATGGCTTTTGGCTTTCAATGTTGCATGGGTTAAAATGTTTACTTTGATGGTAGAAAATCAGAAAGATCACCTCACGGACCGATTGATCCTAACGCTTATAGTAGTCTAATACAAATTGGTAATTAACCATTAGACTCATTAAATATATAATATAATTGCGTTGATTAAAACTCCATGCACATTCCATTACATCCCCCGCTACCTGTTAAAACGTAGTAGTGCCACCTCGTTTGATATAAGTAAAAATAAGTACCTCTTTGTTGCTAGCAGGATTAAAAGATAAACGTAAAATAGTATAAAAACAATTTATTAAAAAAAATGCATCACTTAATCTTAAAATTAAGCGTTTATAGCGTAGGAGCGACCCTATTCTTTATTCTGTGGAGCCTCTCTGCTTCCATACTCTTGGTGATGTCCCAACATTCCTTGTTGAGGGTATCCAGCCCTCGAGAGAGGCTGACCAGTCGCGCCAGTACTAGCAACCTGTGCAGGTCGTCAGCTGTCACTGGATTATCTGAATCTGAGTTGCTTCTCATTTCTATGAAATCATCTTCTACAAACTGGAAAAATTGAAAATTATCGTAAATAAAAGATTTGATGAAAACATTACATTGCCAGTAGAGATGGGATTTTGCCCGGTAAAAACCCAAAAGTGGGTAAATTCGAGGGAAAATACCCGATTGGGAAAATATTCGAGTGTGTTAAAATTCAGCTTATGTAATGTTTAGATACACATACATTAAATAGTACATAGTTTTTAAACTTTATTACTACTAGTCAGAGCTTGTATAAGTTGAAATAACGCACTCCACTACCACATCTTATGTAAACAAGCTTTAAAGAATGGATAATTAAGTAGTGAGTCACGTTATTTCCACTTAGATAAGCTTTATCGCTAGTTAGTTAAGAAAAGTTTATCTTTTCTTAGAACCTGTAACATTTATGTCTAGCTATTGGCGACCAATAAGCCGCTCGAAACTACCTGCTCCCACCCCGGGAGCACGTAGTTTCGAGCCGGACAATAGCCAGTAGTAGTTGTCGCATAAGTGATCTTTCACAAGTTGTTTTGACTTCATACCGTGCGCACTTGTGTTAGTTTCTTTGATTTATTGACGACCTGGATTCAGTTTTGTGGACTCTTGATATTCTAGTGATTAAATACGTGATATACTTTGGATTGATAACTACTGCTATCCTTACAGACTTCGATACCTACTGCATCCCATCAACATAAATAAACCGGTAAGTTTGAGCTTATATTAGAAATGTAGAATACTTTAAAACATCTGTTTGCTTCTGTTCTTACAATTGTTTTTTTTTTTTTTGCCATTGATTACACCATGCCCAGAAAGAAAAATAACGATGTATGGGAAAACTACTTCCATTCCGCGACCAGTAAAACGGTTAAGTGCAAACACTGTGAAAAAGTTTACATATTTGGCAATGTAAACAAGATGGCCCGCCATCTGTTGAAATGTTTTAGATGTCCAACTGTTATCAAGAACAAACTAAACAAAACATCTGACGCTAACGAGTTGCGTTAGCGTCAGATGTTTTGTTTAGTTTGTAACAACAAATCTGCCTTTGCAAGATGAATCGCAGCATGAAACGTTAAAAGATAACAGTTTAACTGATACAAATTCTAGTACTACAACTTCAGCAGAAAAGAAACTTTATCTAGATCAGCTTTTGTCGAAAGCAATATTTGTTTCCGGTTCTCCTTTGTCCATTGTTGAACATCCGCTGTGGGCACGATTTTTTGATGAGTTGCAACCATTTTACAAATTACCATCCAGAAAAGCAATCTCAACTACACATCTTGAAGCTATTTATAAAGAAATGGTAGAAGAAATTACAGACGAACTGAAATCTATAAATAATTTGCATCTGCAGTGTGATGGCTGGAGCAATCAGCGTAATGAAGGTATTATCAACTTCATTATTGCAAAACCCGAGCCCGTTTTTGTCAAAAGTCTTAACACTCTTACCAACCGACATACAAGCCAATATCTTTCTCAAGAGATTATCAAAGTTATAAATATGTATGGAGGCCACAAGTTTGTAACTCTTATAGGAGATAACGCTAATAACATTCAAAGAGCATTTCAGATGGTAAAAGATGTGTATATTACCTCTGAGATGCGTAGCACATACATTAAATTTACTGTGCGAAGATTGTACAAGACCAGAACCTGTTAAAGCATTTATATCGATTGCCATAGAGACCATAAAAGCAATAAAAAGAAGTCAAACTATGAGTGCTTTACTAGCCCAGATTATAAAAGACAAACGATCAGGCGAAACATTGAAATTGCCAGGAAAAACCCGTTGGGGCAGTTACTGTACTGCATAAAAAACTTGAAAAATTCGAAAGTAGCATTACAGACATTAGCTGTTCACGAAGATGCTACTATTTCAGAAGAAATAAAGTCAAATTTATTGGATCTCAATTTCTGGAACATGGCCGAAAACTGTATAAAATTGTTGGAACCGATAACTGAAAAAAATTCAAACTTGAAGGAAACGGAATATTAATAAACGAAGTATACATGGCTTTCAGAGATATAAAATCTACATTTAATTTTGTGCTACCCGAAATTTCTATTTTAGATGACCAGCACAAGCAAGATATAATAAATGTTGTAACCAGGCGAACAAATAATTGCATCAAACCAATCCATTATGCTGCATATTTGTTAGATCCGAGATCGCAAGGCATTGAACTCGATGAAGAGCATGAAGTAGATGCAATGGAGTTTATACATGAAGTGAGCCAATCACTCAATATTGATGTTGGTGTAGATTTAGCTAATTATAGAGCTAAACAGGGTTTATGGGGCAAACCATTTATATGGAAAAATGTCGCAGAAATGGACCCAGTCGTTTGGTGGAGGGGACTTTGCAGCTCCAAATTGCTGAGTAGGGTTGCAGTACGCCTTCTGACTGCTCCCTGCACTTCCGCAGCGACTGAGCGGTCATTTAGCACACATGCTCATATACACAGTCACAAAAGAAACAGATTGACTACAGACAGCAACAAAGATAGCTTTTATATCATATAATTGGAATCATTTGCATAAACATAAAGAGGATGACAACGACGAAGATGACGAGTCCTTATCAACCCCTAGACAGTTGTCTAGCCCGATGAACAGCCCAATTCATGACCAACAACCTTCTACATCTCGTGGAATCCAAAAATAGAATTCTGTGATATTGATGATCTGTATGATGATCATGACAGTAGCGATAGCTATTAAAATTTTAGAACGACTGAATGAAAAAATATTTTTGTAATTATTTTCTATTGTGTAATAAATAATTGTGATTGTCTATGTTTTGTTTTATTTTTTATATGCAGAAACATATTTACAATCCTACTGGTAGTTCCACGGATTACCGCGTTTGAACAAACAAAAAATTCGCTTCAGCTTTATTGTATTAGTGTAGATAATGAAAATACCCGTCTATTGGGTTTTTTCCCACATAAATACCCGGTATTTACCCTAATGGGTAAAAACCTGGGTATTTACCCGTCGGGTTTTTTCCCACCGCCCATCTCTAATTGCCAGTAGGATCTCAGAATGAAACACCATTATTTATAAACACAGAGTAGTGACTTAATGGAGTACTCAGAGTTTTGAAAAAAGACCCACCAACTTGTATTGTGGGATGAATTGGATGAAAAATATGTTTCATTTGGTGTTTTTGTAATATCATCTTGTCTTTTATGCATTTGACGACAAATGGTCTCACCTGCAAATCTTCACTTATAGTATACTTGACAAGCTTGAGATTCGTTATGTATTTCCTAATGATGTTCATAATGTCTTCCTTCAAGTAATAAGTGGCTGCCTCTACAATGGCGTCAAAAATTTGTAACGAAGACTCTTCAGGGCGTAGAGGGAGGTGGTAATCGCTCTGAAAAAAATTGATAGTTACATTAAATGCCGCATTGATCCGTCTGAAAACTAAGAAACGAAAAACTAAAATAGAAAACAATCAGCGTGAGTTTGCCTCTGTCGACCCCTGTTATGATCGTTGGTATGATGGTTTAGTTTATAGTTGCAATGGACACAATGGCTCATTTTCAATGCTTAGTTGTTGTTCATGACACACCTCGAACATTGATTTATTTGCAAACACATCACTATTATAATTTTTTTTTACAAGGTATAAACGGACACTTGACGAAGCCGTCAACCAAGCATTCTATACATCAAAGTAAGTAACGTCTTTTTTTTTTGGAGTGGTAAATTACGGTTTACGGTAGCACACAATGTAACCCACTCAAAACATTGTGCTGATGGATGCATTGAATACTACAGGGGTCACGGAGGTATTGAAAGTAAAGTAAAACATTAAAAACTTGTAGAAAATAAAATATAATTTGATAAAGTTGGAACTTAGAACAAATTTGTCGCAATGACTGGGAAATAAGTGCCTTTGGGCTTCGTTAAAGGTCTTTTTACACCCATTATATTTGTAAACTTCTGGTCTAAATAATTCAATTACATCTGCCCGATTTATTAGCAGCCGCCAAATTTAGAATGGGTTTATTAAAAACATACTTACAGGTAACAAAGACTTGCCCTCGGACAATATCAGCACCGCCACATCAGAATCAAACTCCATCTTGTAATACTTGAAGTCATACTCCACTTTCTGCGTCATGATCATATTGCCCAACGCCGCGACGTTGTTCACTCCGGTCGCATCTAGTCGACCTTGTTCCATCTTAGTCTCATCTAGTATGAGGTGGGTGTCTTTGCTTAGTTGTAGGACTCCGCTGGTTAGGCGGTTGCATTCGTAGTCTTTTCTGGGGAGTTAGAAGAACGATTACTCCTTCTGGTGGTTTGATATAAACAAAAAAAACTTCAGTCAACTCAGCCAATCTCAGGCCACTGCTGGACATAGGCCTCTCCCAAGCAGAGCCACAACACCCGGTCCTCCGCCTTCCGCATAAAGTTTGACCCAGGCGCCTTTAAAGTCGTCGATCTACCTAGCTGGGGGCGTTCTATAGTATGCTTGCCGATACACGGTCTCCACTCCAAGCCTCGGCTGCTCACTGTCCTTCGGCAGTTGTAAAACCTTACAACTAGTTTTACAATCCAAATAAAAAATTTAAATGAAGTCAGTTAAAAATAACAACCAAAAGAAAACCGATGATGAAGATTTTTGAAATAGGTGAGAAAGGCCATAGATGACCAAGATGGAATACAGACAGACTGAAAAAATGCGCATCTGGTTACAGTTTAGCAAAATCACTTTGCCTTATGAAATGTTGGACCATAGCAGGTCACATTCATTCGTTTCTGCCTACTTACTCCCCACGGGAAAAAGGCGTGAGTTTGTGTGTAAATTTTTATAACTTACTTTGGTAATAAGCAGAATGTATTCATATTATCAATGGTAAGCGGCAAATAATAACTCTTGGTGACAAACTGCTTGATAATCTCATACAACTGTCTGGCGTAGTTTGGGTACTTCTGTGTTGGCAGATTGGACAAGTTCAGGCAGAACTGGCCGAGGGCAAGTGTTTCTTGGCGTAGGTATCTGGAAAGTGGGATAATAACATAAAACTTTCTTGTTTCAGAATCAATAGAGTTAATTAGTAAATAAAATGTTTTCCCCGTTTGAATACAAAATACCATAATTTTCAGTGTCTTCCATAGATGTCGAACAAACGCAATCCGCGCTAACACTCCGTTTAATCCCTACTCTGTGTTTTCTGCAAAATCTAGCCATTCGAAACTGATACTTACATACAGGCAATAAGGTGGCAGATTAGATATTCGGCTGCTAGTTTATCTCCCAGCAAGAGTTCTGAAAGCGCTTTCAACAAATGTTCGCGCGCCGAATTTGCTTCTTTTAGTACTGCATCTGTAATAAAATAACATTGGTGATTTCTGTATGCATGTACACACTACGGCACATCTTATACTGGTTTTGTATAACTTGATAGGCCTTCGTGTGTACAATCAGGATTTCAGTTTACGGAATTTGTAGCAAAATACAATACTCTATTTTCAAAAATAATTATGCAAAATATGTACCTTGATCAAAGCTCCTAACCAAAGGGTTGCAGTGATCCAGTTTCTTCACATAAACCGCATGGAGCCGCGGCACCAAGCTCGGTGGGGGATTGTGTGTGATAGTCTCTACATCTGACTCTGTCTGAGGGTCCAGTAACGGATCCTTCTCAGGTTGAAACTCTCCAGATAGTGCGGGGTCAACTGACAAGAAGCCTATTACTTCTATCATGTCATTTAATTTGATATTTTCACTATCATCATAAAGCTGAAATGGGAAAATTATTATTGCTAATGTTTTTAATTCTATGCTTTCTTGAGGAAGACTTAAATGAGACTGGCAACGACCAGGGAAGCCTTGCACAAAGGGAGAAGCTCTGTACTCAGCATTTGGTCAGACTTTGACTTCCATGTTATCTTTGAGACATGAGATAAATTTATAATTAATCAACATGAAAAAATATTGCACTACTTTTGATTAAATTATATTATAATATTATGAGATTTTGCAAATATTTTTTTACAATAATAGAAAAGCAGTTATCATACCTTAACAATACAAGACTTGCTTGGCATATCAGGCAAAGGGAAGTTCAACAAATGCTCCCTAGACACTACATTTGCCGTACCGCTATCCGTCTCAGTAGTTTTTGGTTCCTTAGTACCAACCGCTTCATCAACCACCTCCATAGCATCAGAATCCTCCTCTGCCTCATCATAACTTCGTTTCAGCTTCAAGCTAGCATGGCTGAGCCGTTTAGAAGTGTTTGGTTGCTGTTCTAAGTGCTTCAGATGGTTCTGTCTGTCTTCCAACTGTTGTGCCCAGTCATTGAAACCGGGCATTGTCACAACAACCATGGTTTGTCGTTGTGAGCTTTTGAGATTCTCTGTGTAGTTGATTTTTTCATTTTCCTGCATGAATACAGATTAGAACATTTTGATGTTGAAAGAATTTTTAAGTTTATCATTCTATCGGAGACACATACATGAAGAATCTTTTATTAATAAAACAATTCTTTCTCAAAAAAATGTGAGCAGTCACGGGACGCCTGGCAGATGTGAAACATCGACACATTATTTTGTAAAAGTAATATGCAGAAAAGAATAGATTGTGATAGGAACTAAATATGTCATAATGATAAAATAAAATATTACGATTTTTTTTTCCAGATAACGATGACTATTTATTGAATAAACATTTATTTTCATTAAATACAAAAATTTACGAATTTATTTCAAATAGTGACTACTTAATTCGTTTAATCAGTGACTTCGGTAATAGTTATATTCGTTGTTGCCTCTGAGGACGGTATTATTTATTTATTTATTAAAACTTTATGCACAAGTAAAAAAACTGTACAACGACGGACTTAATGCCATAGGCATTAAGTATTACTGTGACAATTAATTGATGGTAACTGAAGTATGTTACAAAAGTATTGGACATAACATTATCAAGATATCTAATAAATACAGCATCTATTGTTGTTCCATATCTGGTGGTAGGTTCTCTTGAATTGTTATTAATTTGCAATTGAAATTCTTCTTGGAGAAAAAAAAAAAAAAAATACAACACTGTATACTGTAATGGCTCTAGGTACATCCAGCAGGTGACGCACCGTACACACTACTGCATATAGACTGTATATAAATACCATCATATAGCGTGGCGACGCGTCGCCACGGCATGCGTCGCCACGCCAGAAATCGGTTTTACGTGCGGCTATAGATGTTTCACATCAAAATATCAATGAAACATGACAAATTATGGAAATAGTAAGCAGTCTTAAATTAATGTACTTACCAAAATATGGGCTGTATCCCTGTACTTTCCACTTCTGTTTTTAATATCATTGGTAACTGTGTTGAACACTTCAAACTGTTCGAAATAAAACTCAGGGTTGTGCATATCCTGCACCATCCCCCGGAACCGGACTAACGTGCCATCCGGCAAATTATGAGATGCATTTGAATTGATCAGAGGAATCTATTAAAGAACAATGTAAGGTTAAGTAAAGGTCAAATGCATCAAAAAGAAACAAGTTTCTAATAAAAGTTTATATTTGTGCAAGAAATTGTTACCTGGAACCAATTCGGCAATTTCAATAGTTTATCTTTCCACCCCTCTTCGTTTGCCATCCATATATCAGGAGTAACAGTTTCAAAATCAGTCAATAGATCATGCATTTTTATAACAGGTACACACAACTTTTGATTGTTTTATTATTAGAAAAGTGTTGAAGTATCCTTCAGATGAGGGTTTATTTATGAAAAATATAAAATCAACAAAATTAATTTATAATTATTTTGAAAACACAACTTGAACATGAACAAATCACATTGACAGACCAGATTTAGGGCTTATTGACAGCGCGCGAAATTTCATATTTTTACACTCAAATGTTATTCAATAATTTCATTCATTCAATCATTGTTATTCTTGACTATGAATATTTTTCATTATTGTAAAATAATCAAATACTATTATAAGATCAATCGGTTTAATAATATTCATGTTCTCGGAAGTTAATAAATCTTGGGGTCTTGAATAAGCTGTGAACTGTAGTCAGTGGTAGTATAAAATTGATAATCTGTGGCGCAGAGCATCATAATTTATATCTGTGGCCTGTGGTAGTAATTTGGCGTGTGTTGTGGTGGCGTCGGTAGAAAGATTATAAATAAATTATTGTTTAAAATATTTATTTGCAATACCCCGTGTGTTCTAAGAATAGTGAGTAATCATTAAAACACTTTATTCCGGGCGAATAGTTTAATATTTGTCTGTAACACGGTGCAAGTACAGAGCGCGGATCATCGTAGTATCTTCATCCTAAGATTTTTCAAATTTTTCAACATGAGTAAGTCCAGCCTTTGTATTATAAATTGAGTTATTTTGTGGGTGATTTTATAATGATTTGTGCATTAAACAGCTGTTCAGGCTTACCCATAATAAAAAAGAACCATCAAATAACCTAACATAAACTTAACCTCAAAACGTGAGGCTTTCAGTGATACTTTTTTATGGTTTTTCTAATTTCAATTTGTACTTTTTTTTCAGCGATGGATATTCGACCCAACCACACAATTTACATCAACAACCTCAATGAGAAAATTAAAAAGGAAGAATTGAAGAAATCCCTTTATGCTATATTTTCCCAGTTTGGCCAAATATTAGATATTGTGGCATTAAAAACATTGAAGATGAGGGGGCAAGCTTTCGTTATATTTAAGGAAATATCCAGCGCTACTGTTGCTCTAAGAAGTATGCAAGGTTTCCCATTTTATGATAAACCTATGGTAAGCATTGCAACACTGTAATTTTCTGGAGTGCACTTTATTTTTTAGTAGTATTCCAGACTTAACAATATTTTTACGACTTTTCAGAGGATTCAATACTCAAAAACTGACAGTGATGTCATTGCCAAAGTCAAGGGAACATTCCAAGAAAGACCAAAGAGACCAAAAATGCCCAAAGGTTTGGATGACAGCAGGAAGAAGAAGAATAAGGATGCCAATCGTCCTGGCATTCACGTGGGACAGGCTGGCATTCTTAACAATGTCAATGCTGAGCAGCCTCCTAACCAGATCCTGTTCTTGACCAATTTACCTGATGAAACTTCAGAGATGATGTTATCTATGTTGTTCAACCAGTGAGTATTGTTTACTTTTATTGTACAGCATTTAAGCTGAGACAGTTTAGAATCATTGTCGCCATGTCAAAAATCTTGGTTCACTTTTCTAATTCTAAATTATTGTTACAGATTCCCTGGGTTCAAAGAAGTGCGTCTTGTACCTAATAGACACGACATTGCATTTGTTGAATTTGCAAACGAAATGCAATCAGCTGCAGCGAAGGAAGCCCTCCAAGGATTCAAGATAACACCCACTCATGCAATGAAAATAACATTTGCAAAGAAATAATACTTTACAGTACATTGTAGTCAATTATTTATATATTAACAATAAAGTTTAAGTATTAGAGACCTGTTTTGAGCATTGCACTAAGCCTGAACAGCTCTCCTCGGCTGTGATATTATTCTAGATCTCAATAAGACTTTTACTTCTACATCAAAGTCAAGTTGAACACATTTAATCTTTCTTTGATGGGGCCAGGAATAACATAAATAATAACATGGTCCCTTCCATGTTATTATTATTTATGTTATTCCTTGTTTGATACAGAATATTTCGAACTCCTGACTAAAAAATTGTCTAAAACTCGGATGTTATACTAGCCTTAGCTTGCTAGCACGATTTCAGTATATAAAGCACAATTAGTACATTTAAGTACATAGTAAGTAGCCACATAATAGTGTTAAGGCGCTAACCCACCGCGGTGCACGCTGTGCACGGGCACACGGCGCATTTTAGCTGCGTGGATTCATTTGTTTGTGAAACGTGTGGGTCTACGTTTCCACAGCAGTACACGCTAAACACCCACAACTAAGTACATCTGTAGCGTGCGTGGCCCACCGCGGCATAGTCGTGGGTTAATATTTGTGTATAGCGTGTACTGCATGCACAGCATGCATGACGTTGACAGCGTTGGGCTATGTGAACGCCTTATTCGAGCAAGCCACGCATATACTAATGACGTCATTTGGTGCATAGCATTTCCGTGGTCTACAGTGGACACAATCATATACATTTTCAAGCAAAGCTTAACACACGTGCGTAGCCTATCCGTGCGCCGCGGTGGGTTTGCGCCTTTATTGGTGTAACAACCACGAATTTCGTTACAGAAATGTGGTTTTGCCATAATATAATATACAACAACTATAAACCAGTAAAAGACATTGTTATCCACTCCAAAAAAAAAAAAGGCTAAACACCGGAAGAGTTGGAAAGGAATGGGGGAGGCCTTTGCCCAGCAGTGGAACAGAATAAGCTATTAAAAAAAAACACTTCTGCAAAGTCTTACCCTAAAATCTTAGGTCTGCAAATACTGCAAGGTCCTTACTAAATCGTAATATTACTCGAAACTTGCAAATAGCCTCGATGTCGCTCGGGAAACTACCATTCTTTTATAGTTTTTTTTAAATAACAATTTAATCTGGCAACTCCGTAAATATTATACGTCGAAAAAGAGTTTACACGGGTTTCCTTGCTAGAAAGAGAAAAACTTATAAACAAAACTGTTGCATGAAAGAGATATAGAGGACTATTTGAATCAGTTTAAAATATTAGTGGAACAATATTATTTTCGGTGATTGCGAAACTGTCAAACAGGTCGCAGATGAAATGATTTCATTTATTTTCAATAAAAGATTTACCTTGTTACAATAATTCACGGTTTTTTTTTGTTAATTGAGTTAAGTGTCTTGGAAAAAATAGTCTTTTCGTACAATTTCAAGTTGTGTTGTTAGTGATTTTGGTGTTAAAACATGGAAGATATATTTCAGTGGTGTAGAGAAGGAAATGCCTTACAGGTGCGAGTTTGGCTCGATGATACTGAACATGACATGAACCAAGGGTAAGTAGAGTATATTTACAGTGTTTTTGTCAAAAGATACTCCATATGGAAGGTCTAGTTTCCCCGTATATGGCATTGAGAGAACACGCCCACAATGTAGTCATAGCATAGTGTTATGCGTCAGATGTGTACAAAAATTATAAGTATGTGTCTATGAGATCAGGTATTCGACCTTCGTAAAATATAATTAATTTAATAATATGTTTCTGGTGCAGGAATAACTAAAGCACTGCTTTGTAGGTCAAAACTTCCTGACTAATTGGTCTGAAAATAGATCTGATCTTATTAGCTCTGCATACCTAACAATAGGTATCTAATTTACTTTTTTCCTGTTGTAATATTTCACGTTTTGTGTAAGGTTTTATAAAATGTTTCCTTGTTTAGTAAAATCCAAAGCTTCCTCTTTAAAACAATATGTTAGTGCTAGTGTTTCATCAACTGCCGAATATCTTTGGTTTTAAGTTATCCTCAATTTATCTCGGAACACTAACTAACACTCTTAATTATAACTTTAAAACACAAGCAGAAAACAGCATAAATCATGTAAAAATTCACAATACCTACTGTTAATGAAAATAAATCTTATTTATAAGGGGAAAACACAATTTAAGAGCATAGAAACTGAATTTGAGTACTGTACAGTAGACGCCTTATGGTCTCTACTGTACATTGAAGTTACTGTAAAGCTGGGTGAATGAAAACAAAACTTTGAAGGAGTTTTTCACCCTGTTTACCCCATTCAGTTTGTTTGAGAAAAAATAATTTGTGTAGAAATATTGTTTTATGATATAGTAATGAAATGTGATGCGGCAGTTAATCCAATTACAATGAAAATCTGAATCCTAAAATAAATGTTTTGTTACTTCAAATATATTTTAAAATAGATTTTTTTTTGTTAGCCTGTACTGTCCCACTCCTAGGCAAAGGTCTCCCCCATTCCTTCCTGTTGTCTTGGTGCTGTGCCTCTTTGCGCCAATTTGTGAAATACTAAATAAAAATTGATGTAAAAAATATTATAAAAATGTAAATGGCATCATTCATTGAGGAAAATATTAGTCATGGTACTCCACTACTTGATATTAATTTGACCTTTGGACATAACTTATGTCATACCTAGTAATGTAATCCCTACATATATGCCTCACATAATCTACAAAGTACAAACAAACATCTTGACTAAAGGATAAATATTATGAATAAAAACAAATTCAACTTTTGGTGTTTTTTAAATTGTGCTAAAAAGATATTGGTAAGTTCCCTCTGACCATTGTAACAGTCATTGGGAAACCAAATCCAGTCATCAAACAGTAAATAATACAGATTGGTATGGGAGATAATGAGTGAACCCGACTGATTGACCTTTTTAACTAACAAATAAAAATTCACTACTATTCAGTAAATACCCTCCCTGACTTCACACAATTGTTGCAATTTGCTTATGAAGAAAATGAGAAGTATGCTTAACAATAAAAAAACATACATAAAAATATATAAATATGTATCTCATACAAATATTGCCTTGATAATATTGCCCAAACAACATAAAATCTGCAAAAGTGATGGAGCTCTAAAGTAAGAACCCTTTAAACATGTGAAAATAGATTTTTATTTAAATAGATAAGGCTAATCAGCCTATAACATTCCCACTGCTGGGACTCAAACCTCTTCATCTTAGAACTCTAGCTTGCTTATTACAAGAGTTTTTATGAACAGAATTAGTCATTTAAAATATAAATACACTCATTTAAATACCCTCTCATCATTCCAGAGATGACCACCACTTCAGTCCTCTCCACTGGGCATGCAAGGAAGGCCATCTCAAGATCGTGGAGATGCTGATCCGGCGCGGCGCCCGCATCAACGTCACCAACATGGGAGACGACACCCCACTGCATCTCGCGGCCGCACATGGCCATAGGCCTATTGTACAGCTGGTTAGTTATTTATTTCTCCTCTTTGGCAATAAGACTGACATCTTTGGATGTGGACTGTTTTGCCAGTGTCATGTGGTGACAGCAGCATAGCAAGCTGCGACATGGAACTTTAAAATTAAGTAGCTGTAAGAAGGTACACGAGTTAATAAAGTTAGTAATTTTATTATAATCAACATTACAAACATAAACCATTATAGTCAAGTAAAACGTGTTTGGTCGCTTATAGTATGTACAAAATTACACCCAAACCCATCCCGCCAGCAGTTTTAGCGTGAAGGAGTATAAAACATACACACAAATAACTACTAAAATAACACAATTATTAGTGCAATTAGGGAAATATTTAATTGGTTATCAATTAGTAATTCAAATTATCCTGATAACCGATTGCTTGTATTTCATTGAATGTGCTTATTCTTAATTAATCCATGTGTAAAATCACATGATTCAGACATTCTTTTAGGGTTCCAACCTAAAAAATAGAAACTTATGACATTCATTTGGATCGGGCAAAGTGTTATTGGGCTTTTACATCACGAATTTCTCAGTGCCAGCCACGGAGTCTAGAGGTTGGATTTGTGTCCGGTTGATAGCTATAGGCTCGCCACGCATTACATAAAATTACAGTCGAGATGATATGTCCTTAATATTATACAAATACTAATTCCTGTCTAATCCCTGCAGCTCCTTCAAAACCGCGTGGACGTGAACTTCACAAACGAACACGGCAACTCACCGCTGCACTACGCCTGCTTCTGGGGCTACAGTGCCATCGCCGAGGACTTGCTGCTGGCCGGGGCTCTCGTGTCGCTCGCCAACAAGGATGGGGACACGCCCCTGGACAAGACTAGGGGAGTGCTTGTGCAGAGGTAAGGAACTTCTTGCATAGAAGATATTACGATATCGTCATAGGAAATTGTTTTGACTAAAATACGCAAATTCGCTAGGGTTTTAAAAGATACAAAAACTTAGCCCAAATCACTGCTTAGAATCTGCATCACACCTCGTCAGTTTTGCTCGCTGATCCCGATCTGAGGTGATGCTGCTATGGTGCTTATAAATGTAAGTTGTAGTATTTTAAAAAGTTTTATAAAAAACTCACGACTGGGTCGAGTTGAGATTAGTATGGCTAGAAAGGAGGTGACTGCTGAGGTGGCGAGTAATAGAGAAGTATGGAAGAAGAAGACATGCTGCGCCGACCCCAAATAAATTGGGAGAATGATGATGGCTGGAGTTGAGACGATACTGATTTAGTGACAATTTGCGTTGACATTAGTCCATCACGGCCGATTCTATCGCTAGTGTTCTAAATGATACTAAGTCGTCAGCCATTATTATAGGATCAAGCAGTGACAGACTGCGTGCTAAATGACATCACTAAAGTAGAAGACGAAAGATGGAAATGATAGCGCGTGACACAAATAGTTAATAAGAATAAGAATAATTATAAGAATAATTTATTTAAAAAGTATTACAAAAAGTGTACATTTAAGCGCAGTAGTATTATTTCTCATACTAATTATAAGTACTTATAAGTAAACTATAACTAAAATATATCCTACAGTCGCAAGTATTCAATAGTTCAATTTAGATGTCAGCGACCTGCCCGATCTAGGTTTATTTAAACCTGTGTTTCAGGCCATCACTTTACCTAGCACAATTCAATAAGGACAATAAAATTATAAAATTAAATTAATCTATTAACAATTATAACTATGCATCAAGTTGGTATAAAAGAAAAACACTAAAACTAGCTTAAGTAAATATGTACAAATAGATACGATAACATAATCAAACCACAACTTCTAGAAGTTTTTCTGTGTCTGTGTAATTAAGTACCGCTAAATAATCTGACATTACCAAACTACATTTTTTATTACTTAAACTGTAGAAATGTAATGTAATGATAGGTCGGTAGAACAAGGTACCTTATAACATGACTTTTATCGTCCCTAAACACATAATTGGTTAAGTTATTCAGATAGGTCAGTTGAGTGGTCCTAGCAAACGGCGAGCGTGTATGTCCTGATGTATGAATGTGGACAAAGCAAAAAGAGTATGTAGAGGTCGTAACAGGTGGCTTTCTATAGTGTCTGCAATATAAAACAACTGTATCTAAAACATACAAAATATTCTTTACTACGGCACTATAGTCTTTGGAAGCAGAGTTACCGACACCAGCCTGATATAAAATACCAAGACACTAACATCCGTACCTTCATCCCCACAGACTCCACGAGCTAGCCACTACGCAAGGCCAAGATCTGAAGAAGATCCAGTTCAAGGATCAGTCGTGGCTGGGCTTGAAGACTCGCAGCCGGGACGCCACGCTGTCGCGTCACAAGGGGATCAATATCAACGAGTTGTCGCTGCACACCAGGATTGCTGTTACTCCATCCGGTACGATATGATAGATGGCAAATTCCTTTGCGTTGAATCTTTTTACCCGACTGAGGAGAGTAATGTGTCCTATATTTGTATGTTTGTTCCTTTGTGGCGCTATAGAGACCAAATGCGTGGGTCGTTTTTTATGTGTCTTACGTCAATCCTTTTGTCTTAATCTCGCGACTGTTACTAAAGACGTGATAGTAATCAAAATTCAATATGGCGACGACACGCCATGTTTTTTGTTACCCTTCACACCATGAGTGTAATGTAATAAGTCTTGAGTGTTTGTGAAACAGAATCTAAATTGGTCTCTAGACTCTAAACAACGTAGGATTCATTATGATTATCATCATTTAGATGAAAGACGTCATCATTATCTGCCTAACCTTCCAACTATGTTGAGGCTGGCTTCCAGTCTTGACAGATACAGGTGAATACCAGTATACAGGGTAATTTTTCAAGTGGGCGTGGATGGCCAAATCCGAGACTATGAGGAATAGCGAACAATACTCAAAGGGGTCTCATTACTTCCCAGATTTTGATCCTTAATACCGATGCTATCGAATGGTGTAATAATACAGTGTTTTTTTTAATATTTTATACGCAAACCCTGCGTAGGGAACATAGCTGTTTTTGACATGGAAAGAAAAATTCCAGTGCGAGCAGGGTTTGAACCTGCGACCTTCCGATTCAGTACACCGGATGTCTTAACCAACTAGACCATCGCACCCCGCTCACAGATCTCGAAATTTTTCGTTCCATTGGAATCCCCTGCTCGCACTGGAATTTTTCTTTCCATGTCAAAAACAGCAGTGTTTTTTTTTTCTAAATCAACCTGTTCGATTCCTGGCATTTTTCAAAATCGGGCTCGAAACTCCTTTGAGTATTTTTTGCTATTCTCATAGTCAGAGGTTGGCCCCCATCACCACAATGACTTATTTTTGACACAAATATTTTTCCTTTTTTTTGGTAGATATTCTAATAAAGTTATATTACAGGTGAGACCTGGCGCGGCAGATGGCAGAAGAACGACATCGTGGCGAAGATCTTAGCTGTCCGGGAGTGTACGCCGCGCGTACAGCGAGACTTCAACGAAGAGTTCCCCAAGCTCAGGATATTCTCGCACCCCAACATATTGCCTGTTGTGAGTATTTATTTAATTATTTAAGCATACCTCAGTTTCTGTACACAGGCGGACTTAATGCCATAGATAATTTCAACAAGTCAATCTTTGGGCGATGCCTGTGATGGCAGAGAAAAAACTCCAATATATCAGTTGTAAAATATACATTCTATTTTAAACACATCAATCAATACTGTGGAGCGTGTCCGTCTGCTGGCCGCTGGGGACATGGGGGACATCGTAACGTACCTAGCCATTCGCAGAAACCATACGGCATGACATTGGTCGTCCTGTGTCGACGTCCTTGCGCCATCTCATGTTTAAATATAAAAAAGAAACCCTCAAGCGGCGCAAATACAGTTTTGAGTATTTGCGCCGCTCAGTTTTGAGTCGGGTCATGGCGCCCGAGTGCACCGACTGGTGTAATCTCTCGTCGACACTTCGCGTGATCAGACGGCTGTTTTGGCCAAAAAATTGCATTGCTATTCAACGTGGCAATGCTGCCAGTCTTTTGGGCACGTTACCAGATGACAGCGACGCGGTAATGTTGTTTTAAGCTTGTAATTCATTCTATTAAAAAAAAAGCTGCAAGTTTTAACCAGCTTCTAATACAATTCGACCAAATCTTACTCAAAAATGAACGTTGTTACGTTCTGACCCCTAAGTTCAGAACGCTAATTCAATAATCGTTTCGCCATTCCAGGTGGGCTGCTGCGTGTCGCCGCCGTCGCTGGTGGTGATATCGCAGTACATGTCGTGGGGCTCGCTGCACGCGCTGCTGCACGGCGGCGGCGGCGGGTCGGCGGGCGCGCTGGTGCTGGACGCGCACGCGGCCGCGCGCCTCGCGCACGACGTGGCGCGCGCCATGCGCTACCTGCACGCGCTGCAGACCGACAAGATCCTGCCCACCTATGCGCTCAACAGCAAGCATATTATGGTGACTTGATAAAGGGTTTTTTTATTATAAAAAAAAATAAACACTTCTAAAACTTTTGCCGGTGAAATTAGTAATATAACCAAGTCTCCATAATTTGCTCGTCAAAAACGAAATCAACTAAAGACTGAACGTGACTGGCAAACTACTTGATTAATACTGACCAGATGAACTTTTTGCATAAACGTGTTAATCTAATACTGGATTCAAGACATGCTCTCATGAAATACGGACTTATTACTTACGGAAAATTTTGAATTTATCTATAAATCACCCAATTTCAGGACAAATAATTGGCTAGCCTAGAACTAAAGTGGTCTATGTAACATTTATGGCAAAATCTTATTATTTTTAATATTTTTTTGTTATTTTTACTCCTAATTATCACTAAAATTACATATGGATAACCAAGTTATGCATTTAACTATCGTATAAATGTTTAACAGCAACTTAACATACATTCATAAGTACATAGTGACTTCAAACGTGTTTCGTTTGATAACAGAAAATGTTTATTTTGTATCATAGACCACTTTAGTTCCAGGTTAGCCAATTTATCATTGTCATGTGAAGCTCTATCTCCAAGATTAACTTATCTCTAAGAACAGATGTCATTGAAATCTAATTCATTTGCGCCACCAAAACTATTCCAGATCGACGAGGACCTGACAGCGCGCATCAACATGGCGGATTCGAAGTTCTCGTTCCAAGAGAAGGGCCGCGTGTACGCACCGGCCTGGATGGCGCCCGAAGCGCTACAGAAGCCGCCCGCCAAGCGGAACCTGGAGGCCGCTGATATGTGGAGTTTCGCCATCCTGCTGTGGGAACTCGCTACTAGAGAGGTAAGTTATTTGCCAAGTAGGTTCGATGTTCTTTTCAAAGGCAATTCGATTGCCTTTGTAAACGCCTATGCAGCATACAGGGAAAAGATTATCTGCACGATAATTAAAATGTTAAGTGCAAAATGCAGAGATCTAAAGTCAAGTATAACTTTTGGGGTCGTCTTCCAGTCTAACCGAATGCTTTATATGTAGCGCCTGACCTCCACAACCCATCAACTCAACAGGGTAACAGGATATTAGTCAAGTCAACATTTGTATTTGTATTCTTCAAGAACACAAGCCATTGGATGAACCGTTTAGGTATTTGTCGCACGTCCAGCCTTGCCTAAACGGCACACTGCGAAATAAATGGAACAAGATTTTGTATTCGCCAAAAATGTTTTTTTTTTTTGTTAGCCTGTACTGTCCCACTGCTGGGCAAAGGCCTCCCCCAATTCCTTCCATGTGCTATTTTCCCGCGCCTCCTCGAACCAGCCTTCGTGGTACGCGTCCAGATCATCTCGCCACCTCTTCCTGGGCATTTTATAAAATCATTTTTATTTTATTAATTTTAAGAACACTTACAGCATTAGCTGTAAGTTTTGTGAGTGTATTAACACTCGAGTAGTTTTGTAGACCATTCTCAAACAACTGTAACTGATATTAATACTTTCTTCAGGTCCCCTTCGCCGACCTATCTCCAATGGAATGCGGTATGAAGATAGCCCTAGAAGGTCTCCGCGTCACCATCCCACCAGGCATCTCCCCACACATTGCCAAGCTTATCAAGATCTGCATGAACGAGGACCCCGGCAAACGACCCACCTTCGAGATGGTCATACCTATCCTCGAGAAAATGAAACGCTGATACAATCGAAATGAGAAGCTTTTTTTAATATATTATTTTTAATGGATATTTAAAAGTCAGATAATTTATACAAGGTGTATATTGAAATATCGACAATCACTAGATGTATTTCAATTTTTTATGTTGAATTTAAGAAAACTGTTTTTTTGTTATATTTTATGAAGTGACACAACCCACCCTGCAGATAATAATAGTTTCATATATACACCGTGTATATACTAAAATTCTACTTGGAATAATTTTAAAAGGAATACCAAGTGTTATTTATATTTATGAATTCTGATTTACGAAAAAAAAAATGTACAATTTGTGGCTTTTATAAGTATCTCCTGTCAATTGCAGTGTTCGAAAGTTAGGGATAAATGAAGTAGATTAGCTCATGCTTTACAATATTAAACAATTTCAATGAATTCTTGAATAATATTGTACTATACAAAAGAAAGGAATGATTGGGTGCCATCAGTTTAAATATATTAAGATTTTAAAATCAATTTTAAGTACACCTTTAATTCAAATGTCGTACTAAAAATATTTTTATTTACACATTTTTTATATAAGTTTAAAAGATAACTGTATTTAAACATCACTAAAATCTTTTTTTAACTGCCAGTATTTTAAGTGTTGTTTAGTACATAGGTTGTGTTGTATTAATAAATTTATTTTTTGGTTTTGATAAAATATGTTTCCTAAATTATATTTTTTCGTATTTTAATCTACAGATAAGTGTACTTGCTAATATTTAAAACGGTGCTAATGTGAATTTTATGAACCAGAAATATATGAAATAGATCTAAGAGAATTGCCTGAAATAGTTGTAGATAAAATGTATTGTCACTGCTGGAAAATACATATTGTATATTTATTCCTTGCGGTTTTAACTGAGAACAATGCAAGGAAAAATACAACAAGTTTAATAGATAAATATTGAATATAAAACATGAACTCGAAACTCTTTAGAAACTGCATTTCTATCTGTCTCGATACTAGAAACTAGAATCTCTGCAATCATTGTGTAATTTGTGTCATCGAGAATAATCGCTGTTATAAAATGCATAGTGTAGAAAAACTAATATTGATAACGCTATCGTAAAATGTGCCTTATAACCCGGCCAAATAACATTGTTTGCCTTATGACATTGTAACTGTTATAGTTAAGAGTAGATTTATATTTTTGATGACAAATCAATGTTACAACTTTCATAAAGTTGTTTTAATAAACTAACGATTTAGTAATATATTTTTGTTTTATTTATCTTAAAATACTCACTCATGATAAAAGGCTAGGCAAGTACTACTACGACTAACTACCGACTTCCGCCTTTGACTATGGTCTATGGAGTCTTGTACACACGGCGGCACATAAAGCTGTACATTTCCAGTATAACTTGGCCTCGCTTTGTATAGATTTCCTATACAATGAGAGATCCGCATAAACTGGTTTTGTACAGCTTGATTAGCCGCCGTGCGTACAGACGCCAGCACATGAAGCTAGATTTTCTACTTTATCTGGAAAGCATTAGATTCAAGGTTGATTGGGAAAAGTTTACAGTTTCCGGTAGCTTGATGTGCTGGCGTCTGTACACAACTCCGGCACTAGCCCCGGTTCACGTTGTGCGCCGTGTCAGTCCAGTGCAGGGTCAAGCAAAGAGTAGAATTCTTATACCAGGGTCACAAAATAGATCGCTTGTTCATGAGGCTGGCCATGCAAACAAAATCGCATCTGTTACCCGCTAAAAACAATCTATGCTGATAGCTGTAAAAGTAATTCTGGATAGTTTGGTGCTAAATATAGTTAGTGTGTATGCACCCCAGTCAGGAAGTGAGGACAGCGTAAAAGAGAAGTTCTGGGAAGACTTTGATCGAGTGATGTTGGATGTGCAAGAGAGTAAAGAAGTGTATGTGGGGGGTGATTTCAACGGGCATGTAGGAAGAATGAAGGATGGGTATGAGAGAGGTGGTGGCTGGGGGTATGGAGACCGTAACAATGACGGCGAAGCACTACTTCAACCTGCGTCTGCCTTCGACCTGGCAATAACAAATACGTGGTTTTAAAAAAGAGACGAACATCTCATTACGTATAAAAGTGGCCACCACGCGACGCAAATAGACTTTTTCCTGGTCAAACGGGACAGTCTTAAATACGTCAAAAACTGTTAAGTGCTGCCAGGCGAAGACTTAGTCTCCCAACACAAATTGGTCATAATGGAGGTCAAAGTCAGTGTCTCGGCCAGTAGAAACAAAGAACGGCCCCCACCCACAACCAGATGGCGTATGATTGAAAATGAAGAATGTACAAGTATGTTTAAGAGTCAAGTAGTAGATAAGATGATTGAAATGAAGGATTTGGAAGGAAAATCTGTGAATGAATGTTGGAAAGAGATGGCAAATTGTATAAGGAGAGTAGCAAAAGATGTTTTTGGAGAATCCAAAGGGAAAGGTATGATAGATAAGGTATAATAGATACATGGTGGTGGAATGAAGAGGTGCAAAAGAGTCTGAAAGAGAAAATGGTTGCGTTTAAAGAATGGCAGGGTGTAGCAAACGTGAACGACAGTTTGAAAGAAGAAAAGAAGAGGATCTATGAAGAATGGAAGAGAAAGGCAAAAAAGGCGGTAGCAGTTTCCAGGGCTAAGGCCCAGGAGAAGTTATATGACTCACTGGACAGTCCTAGAGGCCAGAAGGAGCTCTACCGGATTACAAAAGCGAGAGAAAGGAGAACGAGAGATATGAATCATATAAAGTGTATAAAGTAAAGACGGCGCTGGTAAGGTTTTATCTAAAGATGATGAAATAAAAAGGAGATGGAAGGGTTATTTTGAAAAGCTAATGAATGAAGAGAATGAATGGAGCGGTGTGCTTAACGAGGTACAAGTAAATATGGGTTTGGTGAGGCAAATTAGCATGGATGAAGTGAGGAAGGCAGTTCAAAGTATGAAAAATGGAAAGGCCATGGGCCCTGATGAAATACCAGTAGAAGTATGGAAGTGCTTAAAAGAAGACGGATGTATGTGGCTGACTTTATTCTTCAATAAGTTGTTGTATGAAGGAGCGATCCCACAAGAATGGTGCAATAGTTCGCTAGTGCCCATCTTCAGGAATAAAGGTGATGTGCAAGACTGCAACAACTGTCGGGGGTTAAAGCTCATGTCACATAGTATGAAAGTATGGGAGAAAGTGATAGAGAAAAGATTGCGAGAGGAGAATGAGATTACCCAAAATCAGTTTGGGTTTATGCCAGGTCGAGAAACAATGGACGCCACTTTTGCACTCCGCCAATTGTGCGAAAAGTATAGACGTGCACAAAAAATTGCACATGGTGTTCATTGATCTGGAGAAAGCGTATGATAGGGTACCTCGGGATGTGTTGTGGTGGTCCTTGAAAGAGAAAGGTATACCAGGGAAGTATGTAGAGTTAATTCGTGCTATGTACAGTCAATCTTGTACCTACGTCCGGTCAGCTGCTGGCAACACCGATGAGTTCAATGTGGCTGTAGGCTTGCATCAAGGGTCGGCTTTAGGTCCTTACCTCTTCCTGTTGATTATGGACGCTTTGACGTCGGACATACAGGAAGAGGCACCCTGGTGCATGCTGTTTGCCGACGACATTGTTCTTGTCGGTGAAGATGGATCTGAGATCCAGAGCAGATTGGAGAAATGGCAACAGAAGCTGGAGAATGTTGGCTTGAAAATCAGCAGAACTTAAACGGAATACATGTTCTGCGATTTCGGCGGTCTCTCCAGTTCTGGAGCCCTAGCGCTAAATGGCGCGTTTCTTCCTGTCTGCTCCAACTTTCGGTATCTCGGTTCACTCGTGCAAAGCGATGGCGAAATAGATCGTAGTGTATAGCAAAGACGGGACACGGGATGGATGAAAAACCGGCAGGTCACGGGAACAATCTGCGGCTCCCGCATTCCCCTTAAAGTTAAGGGGAAGATTTATAAAACAATGGTTAGACCTGCCGTCTTGTATGGATCAGAATGTTGGGCCACAAAAGGGATGAATGAAAGGCATGTGGCGGAGATGAGAATGCTAAGGGGGATGTGTGGTGTTACGCGAATGGATAAAATAAGAAATGAGTATACATATAAGAGGAAGTTTGAAAGTGGCGCCGGTGACTGAAAAGTTGTGTGGTAATCGGTTGTCGTGGTATGGGCATGTGATGCGGAGGAATGAGGAAAATGTTGTGAGGAAAGTTTTGAGTATGAATGTGGATGGGTATATGAGTAGAGGAAGACCAAAGAAACGATGGATGGACTGTGTAAAGAATGATATGGCAAGAAAGGAGGTGTCTGGCGAGTTGACGAGTAATAGAGAAGTATGGAAGAAAAAGACATGCTGCGCCGACCCCAAATGAATTGGGATAAGGGCAAGAGAATGATGATTTTCTTGAAAACAGATAAAAAAGTTGCGATGCTTTACGGGGCGAAAAATCAATCGAGCTAGGTCTCATAACTGGGAAAATCATTTTCTGTAGGTATTTATTTTTATCGCCCAGGTACTAAATATACAAACAATATCATATATCCTATTCCTCCACTTTTTATCAGCGCGGATTACCCGCTGCCCGGATATACGAATTACAGTAACCGCAACGTTCTCGACCAAACAGACGGGCATTATCTCTCTCGTCTGGTGGGTCATTGCCCGTTGTACCCTCGTGGAACCTCGCGCCTTTCACCTACGCGAGGTCACGACGCTTGGGTGGCCTATAATTATATCCAATATAAGATTTTTTTGGCTGAAATGTTGATGTTTACTACTTATGACTTAAAAGTATACATTTTAAAATATTAAAAAAATTATGCTCAAAACCCAATGATCCATTTTATAAAAAGAGTGAATGATTTCACAAGATGACACCCACCCTGGCCATTACAGTACGTAAAAATTCTAAATATGTAGCATTTAGCATTATATTTTTGCTCTCGTTTCAATGAAAGCAATGGGAGAGACAGAGATAAAAGTTTTCTTTCTTTCATTCTTCTGTCATCATTGACGTATTTTAATGCTTGTCAAAAAGTGGTCAAACAAAATAGTAAATAGTTGGTTAAAAATATTTACAATAAAATACTAATGCTTGTACCTTGAAAATCAAAAATACAATAAAGTATATGTAACTACTATAAAGATTTTTACCATGGAGCCGGGCCCTAACATTGATGCCAGCGTTTTACACAAAATCACAGACGTGGACTGGAAATTAGAAGTTATGACCAATACTCCAGGAGTTGGGTCTGACAACTTGTTATACACCGTTATATTGAAGACGAACAGCGGTGAAGACATCAGGTTCACTTGTGGGAGCCAGCAGCTGCAAGATTTGGTGTATAAACTGAAGGATTTAGTGAGACATTGCGAGAAAGTGAAAACTGAGGTAGCTTGATGTTTTTATTGTTTGTAATCTTAGGAGGCACTAAAATAATTCCAGATAAATATGATCTTGTAAGTTACATCTTGTTTAATATATTTCTCCTACATATCAATAATGAGTAGGTTATAAGTTCAGCTCAGCTGAGATTAGAAGTATGTAAGGATAGTATGTAAGGTGGAGTGTGTAGCAGATCGCGTTCTGTAGTATCTGGCTACCCCTTATGGGAAAAAGTCGGGAGTTTATGTATGTATGTTAACCCTGAAGCTCATAAGCCTTCAATTCCTTTTCTCTCCATTAAAACAAAAAATTCTTATTCAAAATAATTTTATTTCAAAATACCATTATAAAGTACCATAGTGAGAACACAAATAAAAAAAAAAACAATTCCATTGTGTAAAACATAAAGCTGATCACAGATTAACTAAAAATGACTTAAGTGAGTAGGTAAGCTGCATTTTTCATAATTATTAATATCTACCTGAAATAATGAACTACACAAGGTTCATTCCTATATAATGACAAGTTCACCCAGAGTTATACATGGTGGTGACATGGCGGCTCTGAAGTTAGCTGCGAGTGACTGTCTGCATAGGTATAATGGTTCAAACTTTGTTGTGGCTCAGAATTTTTTTTTGTAAAGCTGTGCAGAACACAATTTAGGTATCAGCAGGGCGCAGAGGATGCACTGTCTTGCCTGTATAATGCAGGGACCGTAGTTTGCAGCTAATTTCCAAGCCACCATAAAGTTTAATACAAAGTATCTTCCTTTTTTTAGGTTCAAACATAGGCAAATCAATAGTACAAACTTGAAATTGAGTGTGCAATAGCACTTATTGTACTGTCACTGTCAACACATTATTTCCAGCATCTTTGTTTGTATGGTACATGCACCTCATGTAGTTCTTTATTTCATGTGTCTACTCTACATAGGGTTAGCTTCTTGGGACTATTGAATGCTTATTATAATAATAATAAATTTATCTTAAAATATCACAATATCAACAACTACACTACCACAATACAATGAACATTTTGATTTTACTGTATTTATGGGAGCCGCAGCACATAAGAATACAATTTGATTCATTGATACTCCCAACCCCACCACCTACCCTACCTACCCCCCTCTCCTACCCTTGCCTACTTTCAAATCATAAAGGAAATGATTTATACTTCAAATCATCATCTGCCTAGCCTTTTCCCAACTATGTTGGGGTCGGCTTCCAGTCGAACCGGATGCAGCTGAATACCAGTACTTTACATGGAGCGACTGCCTATCTGACCTCCACAACCCAGTTAATACTGGGTAATACGGTACCCCTTGGAAAGACTGGTTGTCAGACTTTTCGGGCCACTGACTACCTAACGACTGTCAAAGATCTACAAATGACACCCGGGACCAACGGCTTAACGTGCTTTCCGAGGCACGGAGGAAACTCGGTAACTAATGGGTGGTCACCCATCCACAGACCAACCTAGGCAAGCACGGCTTAACCTGAAGATCGACCCGAGCGGCTGTTATTATTTAGCCACGAGCTCCTCAAATGATTTATACTTCAAATGCTGGATGATAATAACATTGTGCAGTGTTTGAATAAATGCAAATCATGCAGTTGCTTGGGGAGGCCTATGTTTAGCAATGGACTACTCAATAAAAGGCAATGATCATGAGCTACACAATTCTGCATCAGAGCCGTCAGCCGGCACCCCAATAAATACAGTCTACAACACAATACACCTAACTTCAGACTTAGTAAGTAATTTTGAATTCAGATTCAAGAGTAACAGCAGAGACCTTATATTACTGTGACGGACAGAACTTTGAAAAGTTATCTTTAGGCCTAAAGATCCTTATACAACAGTTTTATGTTTCTAAAGTGAGCTTGCAAATGTCCTTACAACAATTTACTTTTAACATGCAACTACCAATGTGTAATAAAATATTGCTTTCTTAGAGCTACTAGCTGCAGACTCATATTGTATGACTTTTACGAATATTTTCAAGTCTACTTTTGAACTACTACTAATATTGTGATATCAATACGGAGTAAGGGCTGCTGGCAGCAGAATTTGACGAGTAAAGTCTTTCTCTTATGCTATTGTTCAAGGCAAAAAGGTCTCGTCAAATTCAACTATGTTCACTATTCTACAATTTTACATAGACTATCACGGATATGGAAGAACAGAGCTGCAGGGATTTTTTAGTACTCGTGTGATGTTGGCAGAGAAAAAAAATGTGTTTACGCGATGTTAGTTCCGATTATCGCCACGCGCAAAAAGATCTTGTTACAGCTATACTGTTTACACAATCATGTTTGGTATGTAGGTAGTTGAAAAAATCTCAAATCATTATGTATAGTGTGCAAATTAAATGCAAGCGCACAATTTAAAAGCAATTAAGTCATGGTATTAAATTCATTAGCTGTTAAATAGTCTAATTCAAAACAAAGGAACTAATTTTAATCAGTGTTACAATATTCAATAGTTTTTATACAGCCATTTTGTTTCAAAGTATAAGACTTTTTCCTGCTGCATTCTTACTGTTGCAATTTATTTTAGTGGTAACACCACAGTATTTTTTTAAGAATTGCCAAACAAGCGACATTTGCTGGTTATTTTTTAATTTATTAGTGAATTTGTGATCTGTAATTTAACTTTGCTACTTTTCATTTATATTTTTTAACTAAAATAAAAACCATTTAAACATAACAAACAACACACAAAGATAAATAGTAAATACCAATTACAACACACTTATACCGATATAATTTTGGAATTATCACATACTTTTTTTTAATTATTTCTAAAGCCTTATTCATATTTTATATTATAAGCATTAAGTGCGTGCGCAAACAAAAATAGGTGAACAAATTAATTCCTTAAACATAACATTATATTCATATAACAAACAAAGCAAGTTTAAATGTTTTTGGTCACATTCACTGGTAGTGTTGCCATTATTTAGGAAGTTTTAGAATATATTATTTATCTTCATGCATAATTGCATTTTAACAATATTTTGTTTTTAAGGATATTTTAGCATGGCAACACTTTTAACTGGCTGGAAATACTGTATTAATTAATATAAAACAAGGTTTTCTTCTTGTCTACTTGTAAATTATCACTACATTAAAAAATCCAATATTAATAGAAAGTAGCTACAATGGAACATTGATTTATTTAGCGATTGATCACAAACCATAAATTGTAAGTGTTACAATGATTTACAAAAGCCATAGTAAAATACAAAACTTATAAGGAATTTAATCCTTTATTTAAAAGTTCTTACTCACATAGCATAGTCAATTTTATAAAGGTAGCATCTTTCTTTGACTGATTGTAAATTGTGATGTTCTTGTGAATGTACAAGCGACAAAAGAAATAAGTATACAAGTACCTATAAACAGCTGTCATAGAATTTTTTGATGTAAAATAAAGTCGAAATTATCCTTTGCCGTCCATACTATACATATATTAATACATACACCTACAGTTTAAGTAATTCATTTCCTACATGAATAGCACTGATAATATTATAAAGTAGGCCCGACGCCCGAGATCTTAGTCAGTCGTTGATATTTTATATTAAAGGCTGCATTATAAACAGGTTTCCATTTTGATACATGTTTTTAAAAATACTGGACAAAGCACCAACGTATTATGAATCGCATTAAGTAGGCATCTCAATGTTAGATTTTACCAAATTACTTTTTAAATCAGTGTAGTAATTTCCTTTTGTGAATGTACTTGAGCTGCTTGAGCTGTTGTGCTTGGAATCACCTATTTATTTGTACATTTAAATACTGTTCTTAGTTTGTTTAGCACAACACAGATTGCTATTTTTCAGTAAATGTTTTTTTTGTTAGAATATGTTTTTCCTCAATACTGTGGGAATAGGATACTATGGTTCATTGGCGTGACGATACTGAAAACGTCACTAGATATCTATAAAATACGAGCTGTGGCTAGGGGCCCCAAACTATTTAAATACATTAATTATGCTCGCAGAACAGTTTCTTAGCTACTGAACCCCAGAAATATGACGTCATAGTTTGACATACGGTTGCAAATAATCTGGGCAGTTGACTGTCCACGGCAGCCAAGGAGTGTTGATAGTTGTCTTCGAGAGAGGTGTATCCAGTCATTTAAAGGGAGAAAAACTTGAGGAAGGCAGCTGGCGGCACGGGGTGCGGGGGCAGGGGCCCGCCGGCCTCCTTGAGTCGCTCGCGGTACTCTGGGCACTGGTCGGCGATGCACGGGTGGCCCAGAGAACACCAGAACAAGCACTTACAGTGGCGACATAGGGAGAGGGTCTCGGCGAATTGCGCGTCTTCTCGGAGGCCGTACATCCTATAAAACGGAGTAATTAGTTCATTTACTCTAAAATTTCGAAAACTATCTACATAATTAAACCCACATATTGCCTGTCAGTTACACAAGTCCCATGTACGTAATATGTGGCGATGTCAACAACTGGGCATAAAGTAGAAATCTAGACTCAAGGCTGTTGAGAAATTCTTGATGGAATCACCCAATACCACTCTGGGTTCGACTCCTGAGTTAGGAATCAAGCCCAGGACCTTAGAGGCCTCGCCCACGGCAACTTTTTGTAGTGATGCTGTCGCTGTCTGTGTACCTTTGCCCAATTCTGTACCGCGCGAAATTAGCGATGCAGAAGTGTGTTCACAAAATGCGCGACTGCATCGCGCATTTTAAACAAACAAAAAGTTGCCGAGGGGCCTTATGCTCAGCAGTAGCAGTCGCTGGTTACAAACTCGACCAACGCGAGTTACTATTTGTTTTCATATTTACAAGAGTCGACATCACATTTTTAATCAAAAACTTACTTCCTAAGTTGATGGAACAGTTTCTTCCAGTCGAAGTCCTTCTCATCGACGACCTCGTCCTTGTTCTTTGCCAACGCAGCGTCGGTCTGCTGCTGAGTGAAGTGGAAGCTAACCAGCTCACGCCAGATGCGCTGCTCCGTGCACACGGATGCCATTACTGTCCATGCTGAAGACGCCGCCTGAGAAAAGGGAAAAAAACTTAAATAAAATGCCTCTATTGCTACTTGCTATGATATTTCTGCCAACGTAAGCAAAAGGGGTGCGAAAAATAAGCCTTACTAGAATAAAACGCGCATTTTCGCGAATTACATCCGCAGACTTGGGTTTGATGGTAGAACAAAAAAAAACAAGAAAATGAAATTAATTGAGCTGTCTCTGCAGCTGAATTAATTTTATTTTTGATTGTATTAATTTTATTTTCAAATGAATGTCTGAAAAAGCAGTATATGGTTTAGATATCGCAGATAGCAATTTATACTGCAGTGGTCATACGATAGATTAAAGCTTTTAGGTATTCTTCGAAAAGCAAGATTTGATAGTCGAACCTAAAATAACGATGAACTAAAGCCAAGATAGTCCAAACATCCATAATTCTACTTACATCCAAGTCCCTGTGATCCGATATCCTCAACAGAATCTCTCTGATGCACTCCTCAGGCAAATCGTGAAGCTTAGGCACTACCTCTGGTCCCGGCTGAAAACAAACGCTTAGTTATTTGTACCGTACATCTTGATTTAACTACGAGCATACTCCAAACGGGCGCACATTGAGTGCTCAGACCGTTTGGAGCATTGCCAGAATGCCCTTAACAGAAAATAGCACTAAATGAGCGGTTCTGGCGATTGTGCAAGATAGATTTTCCAATTGCTGTCCAAAATATAATGGGAGCTTTTGTTTTTGCACGATTTATAATATTTACGAGAGTAGGTAAATCATTATTAAAGCGAACTTGCTTTAAAATAGTGCAATGCCGTGCAGTTTTGATAAGAGGAAAAACAAATAGAGGAACAAATACCAGAGGCCTAACTCACTTAAGGCTGAACCGTAAAGGCTTGTGACCTGTGTAGAGTGGGGATACATAGGTAGGTTGTAACATGGTCATGGTCGTTTCATGATTCTTAAAAGGTACAAAGGGACAATATGCGATAAAATTAGTTTGAGATCATGCCCTACATCATTGCACTTCTATCGTCGACTTTTCATCTTACACGCTGTGACGACAGAACGAATATTCTGTACTCTAGCTAGAACTAGTTTCGGCACATTACATACCTCTTGTATCCTAATACTGTTAGCGATGCGGTTGATCCTGGCGATGGCGTGGTCGTGGTGTCCCCAGAGCGCCCGCGAACCGAGCGGCCGGCCCCAACACGAGCGCTTCTCTGACTCACGGGCTGATGATACCGACATCACTAGCGCGCGGAGAGCGTTTAGATTCTGTTTTGAGGTTGCCACTGGAAGAAATTAGAGGGTTACAACATGGGACAGATTGGACAACTGGATAGTGTTCCCTTACAATAGTATAATCAAGTTACTGCTGGTCCAGATTAAAGCGATAGCTGAAGAGTAATTTTTAGTGTTGATAACTTATTCTCCTGCCTTATTCTAATTTGGGCTAGGTTAGGTTAACCCAAAAAAAAAGTGTTGGGATTTTTTAGTCTTAAGATACTAGGCACTTTTCTTCGAACGATATGTGCTCATTTGGGCTCGTTTGACCTAGGCCCAAAGAAGTGGCGCGCCACTGCGCGTTCTCCTGGAGTACGCGAGAACCGTCTAGTAATAATACACCTCCGTTCCCCACTGACCTTGATCAGCAAGTTGCTCCAACATGGACAGTAACAGTTTCTGCGCAGCACCGGGCAGATGCGTCAACCTCTGACCACCGACCAGCAGTTCCAGCAACGCGCAGATGTAGTTGAACCGGCGAACATCGCGCACGGCCGACGAGAAGTCTAAACGACGGACGGCTTCTGATAGACCATTGAACCCTGCAATCTGAGGAGAAAAAGAAATTACAGATTGTAACTCGATGCGAGCCTTGTGAGTCCGGTGGAAACCTAAGTGGAGACAAGCGGAGCGGATAGAAGACGTGTGGGATTCTTCCAAATACATTAGTTGAACTCCATATCGCCTGTCGTCTCTCCTGAGCTTGGTCGAATCTTGCACATCTCCGCACTGCTGCACTCGTTTCCGAGTGAAAATCGGACCTAAATACAGTAGCATATAAAAATAGCTACCTAACTGGATGATACAAACGATCTCAAAGATCCCTGAGTCCGTTTATTTTCTCAATATCATGTTAATATGAGCACATATTATTAAGTTGGGAACAGATCTCATAAAAAAGTTTTCAAATCAGTCCAAAAACCCTTACCATCATAAGATATCGGTATTATCACCAAGGAGGGTGGGGAGGAAGGATTTATACGAAGCGGAGACCACTAGACAGATAACTTTGGATTTGTTATATCAACGGTATCAGCTGGCAACGAATGACCTAGGATGGAGTCAAATGACATGCGATTATGCCATGTTACTTGGGGTCGGTGCAACGCGTATTTTTCTCTCATCAAGTGTCACGCTACAATTACTCCATTTTCTTTCATATCATTCCTCACGCAATCCATATTTTCTTTGGTTTATTTTACAAATTAGCTAGCGAAACTACGTGATGTACGTATCGCAACTATTGTATGTATAAGATAATGATGATGAGCATTTGGTACTTACCTCTCTAGTACATTTGATTGTGATGTGACAATGTGGAGGTATCCTGTTCACGCCATCGCTTGTGTTCTTATCGCTCTCCTCGCCCTCTGGGGACCTAGGAACAGAAAATTACATTATTAATCACATATTAGAGAACTAGAAAGTGGTAATCTATGATTACTTAGCTATGCGTTCTGATTCTATTGACATAATTATATGTAGCTTGCGTATGTGTGAGTACTCCGCCTGGGAAAGGATATCATAAACAACAACAGTTATTGCTACTTAAAATCCCTTTTCTTGTCTATGATAAAATATAAAGATCGCTAGTCGATATGGTTTTTTAAACTTGGACAAATCTGAGAACATAGGTTGGAATAACGAAACATTACACGAGAATCTATCTACCTAAGAACCTAACCATAAACATGCTATACGAGACGAATCTTTCTCAAGGCTCGCAAATTCGAGGTAAAAGCTAATATTGCCAATAATAACAAGGTTTATTACAGAAATATGAGAACTCAATTTATTTCATATTTGATATGAAATAAATTGACTAATAAAAGATGTACAAATACAAAATACAAATACAATTTTTTTTATTTCAATATTACACGTTATACACACGTTATACAGTTGGTGGCGTCCCCTTTTAAGCATATAGATGCCTGTGCCAGGAGGCGCCGCTCCTTTACATCTTAACACCAGTGTAACATGTTATTAAACAAAAGTTATTAAACAAAAGTTAAACAAAAATTATGAAAAAAAAAAAAAAAAAAAAAAAAAAAAATGTAACAAAATTAAACACGTATCATAATAATATGAACCTAAATGACATAGAATAGGAGAGCTACGATAGAATTTTGCGTAAAGGGACAACCAAAAATAGCTCAGGGATATCCGATATCCGAAATATGGTCCGAGCAAAATGGGTCGCTAGTAGTTCGTTAAGCGTGACCCATAAAGCATGTCCAGTATTATAGAACGATGGCCAGGAAGATGGGCCATGGGTGCTAGGGTCTTATTCAAATGGCCGGCTTAGAGCCATCACTCGCAGTTCCTTTGTATTCGCTGTGAACGAAGCGTGGAGTACTGGAGTAGATGCACACTTAAAATCTGCACTAATGTAGCTTAAGAACTGTTTCAGAATAGAATGGAAGATTTTTACACAACATAACATCAGTTATAACCTATACGCTAACTTACTTAATACCATCTATCCCTTTTGGATTAAAATACAGAGTAAATCCCGATATCTGATAAGCTTACCCAAGGGTTTCCGTCTTGCTCACTTCTCCATTTTCGTATACGTAGGTATTATTGTCATGGGACATCTCGAATTCGACTTCGTTTTGGAACGTTACAAAATGTTTGCGTCCAGCGTCCATCTCTGTTTCTAACATTAGAAAAAAAAAAAGCATGAAGCTATGGAACGATGACCCGATTTTAAATATTGTCAACTTTCATCACGATTCGCGGTGCTTTAAATGCAATTACCTCCTGGTAGCTTCACTATCGTAATTGACAATCTAGTTGTTATAATAACTACACCATACCCCGTGGTTTATAGCCTTTTTATCGTGCATAACTATCGTAAATTCTTTTTTATTAGAAATAATGGGTGATCGTCACATTTTTGCTCTGGTCATTAGAAAGTTCGTTTACGTAAGAATAGGCAGCCATATTGACTAAGAAATCTTTTTACTGAACTCATTAGTTGTGTAAGCCGAAAACATGGCACAGACGCTTGTTGGACTATTTGCTTGAATAAGTTATGCTAAAGTTAAAGTTATTATGTATGTCGAGATAACTAAGCTCATAAAGTTTCTTAGCTTCTAACTAGTTGCTAGTTTTGAGCACGTACATGAATGTGATACTTGATGCACGTCCGCGCTTCCATAAAGTGTCGTGTTTATGCGCATATCCGAGAGGTGACAATTATTACAAAACTTCAGAGTTTTCTGTGAGGCTCAGAGTACATGTTCGTATATATGCCGTATGCATATGTATCATCACGGTTTCTGCACTTAAAAGAACGCCACTAACGAGGGGTGTTACTTAAGACTTGATGCTGCACACACAGTACTACCGTTACGTAGAAACAGCGAAGCTTTCTAGGAATTACTTCCTACCATGGACATTTTCTTTCATTGGTTTTCGTCATAGTATTTTAGTAAAAATTCTAAGACCTCAGACTTTTAGATGACAGAACTAGCGTATTTTAGTTCAATTTGGACACAAACACTGTTTGTACTTTTTGGCACGATTCACCCAAAGCCAAGCGGGCCGGTAAGAAAACGCTGTATGTACCGTAATCTCCGAACAAACATTAAGTCCTGTGTTTTCATCGTAACACAAATCTTGCACCAATGAATGAACATCCGCAAATGGCTCCGACGACGTAATGAAAGAAGCCACCTTTTCAATCGTCCGTCTGACGGCCTTCCCCGGAAACGCTCGCAAATGGCCGGGTATTGTGCTGTGTTACTACATCCTAATGATGTGTCATGAAATGTAGCGTGAAAATATTAGTGTTTGAAATTGTTTCTTCTTCTTAATGAGCCTGCTTTTACTGATGAGAACTCTGCCATTAAAAACTTGAAACACAAAAATTTTATCAAAGCAACAACGTGCTGCCGAGCACATCGACGATTCTGCCGCGTGCGATAGCACTCCCAATCTGTTTCTCGCTCTAGCAAATGACGGTTCTGAGCGACAGAACAGGATAGGAGCATGAAAAATCCGATTCCGTGCTGCTAGAAGAGTCGCAACCCTGTGTCCATTTTTAACAATTCTTCTTGTCAGTTATTCAGTTTTCATGGTATGGATAGACATATTTCGGTAGAATGTAGCAAATCTCATGAGGAAAGTTTTAAGAATGAAGAATGTGGATCGCTAGAAACGGACTGATTAAGTGTTTACTAAAGTACTAAACGGACGACTTATCGTAAAGTAGGGACAGGAAAAGAAGACATACTGTGCCGACCAAACAAAATAAGGTAAAGGCAAGAGAATGATGAGGTCTATAAAAAACAGCTTCTAAAAACGCCTATCCTACCGTTAAAGCTAAAAAAAGTCCCAGCAAGCAACACATCATTCGTTTAAAGAAACGTGACAGACAATTGACTAGACCAGCACCTACCTAATGTAGATAGGTACTTTCGATTTCATTATCAACTTGTTATGTTCTCGACACGTGGTAATCAATAAAAGACAAAGGAGTCTAGCTAGGACCCTATGGTAGCCTTATTAGACTTAACAGTGATTAAATCATGTAAATCTTTTAAGTAACTTGATTATTTTTTTAAGAATAAAGGTTACTAAGAAAAATAAAATGATACTTTCTGGGGTTTCAATTCGTAACAAATCGATTTCTTTTCGGAATACCATCGAGGCTTCAATTAATTTTCAATTTTCAATAGAATGATATTGATCGCTGCATGCCACGAAATTGTTATTTATTAAGTAATTCAGAACATGCAAGAGGCATTATATTTAGGATATTACCAAGAATTTGATTACCGCATAGAAATTGCTTTAGAACAGCATGCTATAGTGCCTTCTTAGAAAGAGAGATCAAAGATGCACAATAGCTGTGAATTCAAATGTGTGGAAATACGATACTATCTACAAATTATCTATATATCTTTTCCTCATTTTTCCAACGTATTTAGATCAGTTGCATGTACATATTAATTTCTTCTTCTTTTCGTGTCGATAAAACTCAAATAGTGTTGGACCAGTTATGTAATCACCTGCACACTCTAACATTTGCCTCGTGTAAATCTTGAAAGGTTCGAGTGGTTGTGCAGGATGTCAGCTAGTACATACATGTCAGCTACATATTGAACCTAAGATCATCCGAAAGGCCACTAACTGTGAGTAGAAAGAATATTTATATTCTTGAAACAACATTACATTGTATGACTCGCAATATTGCATTGTGGAAGCAATATCTCCCTATCAAACATCTAACCGTGACGCAATAACCAATAAACATAAAGCAATATATTGTCTTACATAATACGTGCATAATGTAGCTTAGAATAAAAACAAGAAGCCCCTCTGTTACGAGACTGAGGCATCGTGATCTCTTGCATTTTCTATGAGACCGTTCGCCTTACTACGCTACTCCGTACCAATTTCGCAAGACCTCTAAAGTTCCTTTCAGTTTCGTCTTTATGTCATGGGTTTGATAGATGGAGAAGGGGGGAACGGCTCGGGTTATGGTGGACGAAGTTGAATGGCAGTGCAATGGCGTAGGTCGTTGACGTGGGATCAGAAGATTCGCTGTACGGTAACAATGTTTTCAGGTTGACTGCCATTTTGGTCTGGTAGTAAGGCACAATGTTTGCATAGTAAATGTTGTTTGTAAACAGTGGGACTGCAGTGTTTATGGAAAAGATTGAATGCACACGCATACGCGCTACACTTCTTTAACCAGGTTTTGTGCAGTAGCACGAATATGCACATCTAAAGTCGTTAAACTGATCATCAACTTCAAAAAGAGTACCACTGAAGAATCCAGAATTATATAATTTTATTTCCTTGAGGATACGACGCGGAAAATACGGAATCTAGATATAGGATATACGGTTTTAAATTGTATTGGACGTGTCGTAGAATCTGGGTTATTCGGAAAAGATATTATGTAAGCTAAGATGGTATTTGTGGAATCCTACCTTTAGATGTGAGATGAGAGATGTCAATACTGCTCTACCTACTACTGATTACCTTTCAATTTATTCTAAACGAGGCCTATTTTAACCGTGAGAGCTTTTCAAGAAGTATTGATGGTTGGTTTAGTTTACGTTGCACATATGATTTTGTAAATTGATGAACTTATCGGCCCTGTTTTTATTTCTAATCATACAACATTATAAGTATCTAATATGCGAAAACCGTAGGAATAAGAAACTTCAAAAATGTATCAGAATGAATTTTGTTCCAGTGAATTAATCTGTCGTAGTAGGTACATATAATTGCCGTTAATGGCCGACAAGGTACAATATTATTTTGCCGTTAGCAAATCGTCTGTCTTTAGCACCAAGCTAATTGCTTAACAAGTTATGTAAAATGATAATTTATCGCAAGTCGCAAGTGCAAATGGTAGATGTTTTTAAATTGATGCAAAACAAGATTTGCATACGATACAGTGGCGATTTGAGTGTCATAATAGTCAGCTGCGTAATGTGACATTAATTAATCGCATCACTGCTACGCGGGAAAGCGGACGACAATTTCACTGTCGTTGTATATTATTTAGGTTGATGTAATTGACGCCAGGCCTAGTGAAAACGAAAGTTATCGCGTGCGAAAATCGTGAACGCATGAAAACGGAACGCAGCCTAAACCTCCAAGCTTTTTAAATTGGCAATCTGAGGAACATTTTCATAAATGGAACACTGAATGCAATCAGATTCGAATAAGAACGTTTTCAAAAATAGACGGCGAGACTGAATGTGTTTATAACTTACCATTTAAGAAGACCTTTCGGGGTGTATAAAGGTATTGACGTTAAGTGAGCACTGAAAGGTCAGGATATATTGGTGATGTTATTCGAACCAGTTGTTCCTGGAGAGATTCCGGGTCAGCGCGTGTGCAACGCTCTGTGCTCATGACAGCCAGTCGCATGAAGCAAGAAGCGCCATTCTAATGCCATTTTGAATATTTGATGCAACATTTGCAACGTTGAACGTTATTTCTTTTTGTTTATAATTTATTGTCGCAGAACACGATTCTTGAGTATGTGTGATATTCGATTGTCTTTAGAATATTTGTTAGGTTCTCTTTATGAAGAGTTAAATATGCTTAATTAATTTGTTTTTTAACCTTATAATAAATTATAACTATCAATCATCGGTACTACTAACGGAAATATATAGGTACAAACTAACTATACTATCTACAGCTTAACATTTATATTCATACTGCATTATTTATTCCAACATATAATTAACAGACCTACCTACCGAAGTGCGTTCTATTTCGTGAATTAAAAAAAAACACTTATTTAAGGTACCACAAACAATTATTAAAGGTGGATTGCACCATTCGCACTTATTATATTAAACGCAATTTTAAACTAGGATCAACTGCATAAACTACCGTTAGCGCAAGGTCAAATCAATAATAATAAAAGTTGAACTTGTGGCTATCCGTTTGTGTCACGTGTCGATTGCACCGCATACAATACAAGGTCACGGTCGGTAGAAATTGTTGGTAAACATTAAAACAAATGCAGTTTATTTATTTGTTCCTGTTATAAAATTGCGTTCTCATGCCGAAAAACAAAATAAAGTCAAAAAAAATTGCTGCATGGTAATTTTGGCATCGCCGCCATCTTGTTTTTTTTTTCAATTCAATTTCCACTGACACTTTCACAAATGTTTTACAGTGCGCTCCTGGCAATGCCATTAATTAAAAATCGCCAAACGAACCACGCAACACAATAACCCAGACTGGACTTTATTAATTAACTCCTCCTGAACGTAGGAGTTGTGGTCGTTTGTATCGTCTCAATGAAGTCGAAATGCAGTTCACAATAAGAATTTTAATACTTTCCTCATTGTTGTTTACACATTTATCGTATGATGAAGTAACAGCTGATTCATTAACTCCGTAGTAGTTTTATCCTTATTTTCTTGCTCATCTTAGTGTTCTTTTCTCTTTATTATTCTTATTGAGGATTAAATTCAGTTTTTGCTCATGGAAGAATTTTATGAGAAAATATCTTAGTAGTTGGTTGAGGTCCTTATCTGAGAGGTCTTAGTAGGTGCAGGCTATTTTCTCATAGAGCTGAGCAGTTCAGTAACTTTTTTTAAAAAAAATTTTATTACAATTTTTGTTGACAGTTGGCTTGTGTGAAATTCATTTATCAGTGACATTTATGTATACAACTTTATTTTTAGTATATGCGAAACCTGAATATAGTTTGTTCAGAATAAGTAACAGAATCGATTCCAATAATTTTTAAAACAAGTTATATTTTGTCCCAAAAATATTTAAAGAAAATTACAAGTTGGACACCGAGTGACATTAAGTACCTATCGCAATAATTTAGGTACCTACTACCAAATTATGTTTGTCAATGAGCTCAAGACGACGCTGGAGGCCCGCGCGAGGGCGCGTTGCGTGGTGACCACGTTTTTGTGCGGAAAACCAGGTAACAGAATAGTAACAGAATAAGCTTATAACTTTGTGTTTTTTCATTATACAGTTTTGAAATTTTGTACATAGATTCTTTACATAAAAATACTAGACACGTGTTTCAGGTTTCGCATATACTAAAACTAATGTTGTATAATTTCATTTAATTGCTGTTATTAGGTTAAAGTAAGTAAGCACAAAAACGAAAAGCTAAAATATTTCCATCCCTGGCCTGAAATTAAATTAAAACGAAGCGGGAGACTCCGAGAAAATTGCGAACTGAGCTAATAGTTATTGCTTGCCTAGCCAATCCAGGCAATTTGTTGTTATAAATTTGAAAAAAATTAAATGATCCAATTAACCCAATTATAAAGCCGAAATCTCCATTACTAAATCAAGTTATTTGCAAAATTAATATAGAAGAAAGAACATGGATTTTTATTTAACACAGACTCAATATAAAAACTAGAGAAGACTGACCCTCACTCCTCTGTAGCAGACAATACCATGGCCAAGATAAAAACGAAACAATAGGCCTACAGGAACCCTGCAGGCACCTAAAACTCCTAACTTACAAATCATGAATGTTGGACTCTTTTAACTTGAAACAATGAAGATAAATCTGACACAGACCTAGCTCCACTAACAGCGAATGAAACTTTTCTCTTTGTAACAATGTAAATCGCAATTCAATTTGAACAAATAGATCGTATAACAAGAAAGCCAATAGCCACTCTTTTGTAGCAAATAAATGGATTCATATTGTGGACACTGTTCTCAGTGAGCCAGGGACACAGGCCTCCCACTTCCCAGGCCTTGACCTAATAAATGGCCGACAAGTTGAGGCCAGACTGCGGAAGGAAGGGGTCTAACAAAATATTTACAGCCACTGGAGGCCTTTGTAGTCCTTTTCAATTAGCTCTTGGCTATTTGTAGGGACTTGTGGAGTAACCAGCATATTTTATTTGGGGGCTGAGTTCTGGAGAAAGTATGAAATGTGACTTGAACGCAATGTACCCGATTTGAGTTCACTGGCGTAGAATTATCTAAGGGTGAAACGTTACTGTTTTGTTCATTTGAGCGCGAAAGTTTATACCTTCTTCGAATGTATTTCTTCATAAATGGAACTGCGTTCTCCTTATCCAAAATACTGCTTGTGTTACACATTTTTATTTAAAATTTTAGAACTGAAACGAATGTTCGTCTAGTTACGTATATAATTGTTTTCTAATTTATTTAGAATATTTTTCATCCACAAGGAAAGGCTTAGCAATTGTAAATCTACCGATTGTTAAACGTTTTACTTACCTTTGTATATTAAGTACTTCTTCTAGTTCATGCTCATGAATATTTCCAACATGCATGAGCACATTAGCATCAAAGGCTTATTCACACTTTTCCTTTTATCTTGCCCATTTAAAAGTACAAAATTTATTTTTTGAACCTCGTGACAATGTTCTGCATGCGACAGGTTCAACCATCCAATATGTAAAATCAATTTTTGCTGTAACGTGCTTCCAATCATTTTAAATTGCGAATGATTGTGTTTCGTGAAATTCGGCTCTATTGAGACCTTCATTTCAGTTATGTAATAGCACAATATTATTGTTCATAAACGGCTTTTGTCATGAAATGTTCTTTATTATAATGGTTGTTATGGCGAATTGTAATGTTGGCTTCTGAAGACGATTTTCTAGGTTTAGTATTAGTACTAGTTGTGCCTCGCGACTTTCGTCCGCGTAGTTATTTAAAAATATTACTTCTCTATTTGAATCGGATTTCGTTAACTATTTCAAGGGTTTTATTTTTTTGCACGGAACCCTAATTCTTTTTCCAGAATAAAAGTAGCCTACGTTACTCATTATAACATTAACTATCTGCCAGTTAAAGTCCCGTCAGAAATCGGTCGTTTTGGAGTTTAGCCAGAAAAAACAGACAGACAGGCAAAAATATGTTTTTTTTTTTTTATAAGTGCCGTATACAGGTTATAAACAGACCCTTCACGTACCCGTCAACAAAGCATTCTGTACATCAAACTAAGTAACTTTACGCAAAAATTATTGCTCGAAATCGATTTTTTTTTGAGGGGAAAAATCACGTTTTAAAGTAGGACTCGATGGAAAGCACTCAAAGCATTGTGCTGATGGATGGATTGAATAGTACGGGGGTCGTGGAGGTGTGTAAAGTAACAATCTTACATTTAAAACATGTATTTAAAACAAAACTTGTGAAAAAGTTGGAACTTTGACCCCCAATATCTCCGTAACTAGAAGGTTTCCAGGTATGGTCTAGAACAAAAAAATGATCGTAAAGACGGGGAGAACAAGTGCCTTTCGTTTATGTTAAGGGTCTATTTACACCCTTTATGTATACTTTCATATGCATTCAGTAAAAACCTGTTATTTGAAATTACAAGCAGACACTTCAATTTTATTTATTTATAGATGTATGGTATAGATTAATTATGCTGAACTTATTATAAATTTCAAAATTAGGGCTGGGATGGCTTCTGGTGTTTAATATTCTGCTTGAAGTCCAATCTCATTAAAATTTATATCTAGTTCAGTACGAAAACTTGGGCAGTCAGATCCGACATCATCTAGCCGACTGAGTATCACTTTTTCAACAGCTTAGCTATCCTAGTTCATACTGATACGAAAAGAAGAATAAGAAAACTTGGAAAACAGTTACATATTGTCTTAAAGTGAATTGAAGTTCCAGAATATTCTTTACGTTACTCGCGAGACGTTTTCGGATGCAATATTGTCATGACTTCTGTCGACACGCCAATCTTCGAATCGAGTTTCTAAATGTTACGATTGCTATTGGAAATCTTTGTTACAAATGTACTATCACGCATTTTAACTAAGCGATAAATTGTATTGGATATTATCAGTTTCTGTTTCTAATAAAAGAGAGCCCATGGAGTTTGCTGAGAGATTTTTTTTTTTTTTTACGGATTTTCCAATCTGACTTACTGCTAAATTCCTTGACAATTCATCATCCTCTGACTGGCCTTTTCCCAATTTTATTGGGGTCGGCTTCCAGTCTTACCGGATGCAGCTGAATACTAGTATTTTACATGGAGCGACTGCCTATCTGACACAACCCAGTTAGTACTGGAATTCCTTGACAATTCATAAAGGTTTATTTGAAAATTCTTTTAGTTAAAATAATGGTGAAATACTGAAAGAGCCTGAATACCTATATAGATAGACTGTCATAATCTATGGGCCGTATTTTTAGTCTATGTAATATTAGAAAATACAGCTGCATAACGAATAGATGAACGTATATCTTCCCTAGCAACTTGCCAGTTTTAAATGAGGGAAACGGGTCGGTCCGATGCTAGTCGGCGATAACCGTTCTTCTGAATAAACTTTTTAATATTTGTACAAAATAAGGAGCGATGGAGTTTACGTTTTATGCCGACTGTGAAAAGGGGACTCTGCAAATTCGTACACGATTATACGTTAATAAAATGGTACTGAAAAGTTAATATTTACTCGCCGTATCAACTCGGGAATCTCCAGTAATGATAAACATACAGAAAAGGGAAGGTCGCACCTTCGTACCCAGCCATAAAGGAACAAAAAAGATATTTCTGTTATGCTTCGATCATTTCTTAATTAAAATTAATGGGCCGTATAGAGATTGAAGACCCAACCAAATGATGTAGCGATTTAAAAATAACTCAGTCATAAAAATTTCCTTTGAACTCGGTAAAATTCGTCTTTTTTTTAATTTTGAGCCACAACTGTTTAAAACGTTCAGTTTGAAATTTAGAATTTGGAAAACCCGACCATAGACAGTTAAATAGTTACAAACAGCCAACAAGGCAAACATTTCTCCCTGAGTTGGCATCCTGGCTTTTTGCCAAGGATGGTCGGACAACGACCAACCTTTAATCACCCCTCGCATAGACGTGTCTGAACGATTATAAACTGTTTCATTCCCGTTTTAGAAGTTAAAGCTCTTTTATTGTGTTCCCAGCACTTTAAATGCGATACATAACTGGCTGGTTCGGATTCTTAATCTGTTTCGGGACCGATTTTCTTCCGAGTCTATTTCGAAAAGCGCGCGAAATTACTTAATGGTTTGCAATGGTTACGTTAGGTTGGTTTGAACCGTTTCAAAACAAAGGAGATAAAGTCTTCAAGTGTTGATCGTGGACGATTACAAGCGATGGCGTCTAGCGATGTTGCGATAAGCTTTAGAAATACACTGTCATTTAGAACTCTGCGACTAATTTAATTGGAGCATTCGTGCAAATAATAGTTCCAGCGCTCTATCCATTGTTATATTTTATTAACTTTGCTTCTTAGATTTATAGTTGTGTATTATTGTCAATTAATATTGTTTTGGTTTCACGTTGTGGCCTTGCGTGACTTCTTTGAAGCTATTTTAGGTGTTGGTGTAAAATTATGATCTGCGTCGTGATACTACGCCGTCACAAGAAAGATCTTAGTCAGTCTATAGTCATAGCTTAGTCTGACTGAACGGAATTTCTCAGTCGCAGCCACGGAGTCTAGATTTGTGCCCGGTTGATGGCAATAGGCTCGCCTCTTATTACATGGGATTTCAACATAACTGGCGAAATATGGGTGTACTATTAGGTACACCCCTGCCTAACCCTTCATGAATTACAGGCGTGATGTTTTGTTATTACATCCTTCACTTTTAAAACCATTAAAAAAATCTTTAATACCAACAAATGCACATCAACTCATTTCTTAATCAAGCCACCACCAGTCCACAATCATTTTCCACAATAAAAACGTACCATCTAAAGTCGCAGGCGCCGGTCGAGGTCTTTTTACAAGACTTTCTCTGGAAAATCTTGTCATTTGGACATTTTGATGTGCATCGTTTCGTAGCGTTATGAGGTTTCAATGTACCATTGTTCGTTTGTTACGAAATGGTAAATTACGTCTGGCTGGAGTAACACAGTAGAACGATACCACTCTCACTTTTATAAGTTTTATTCTTTCTTTACCGAGGTCGACATGATAAAGATGATCATCAGTTATTATTTCAGGTAGCGTGATTAACTTACATATTCTCATATAATAACCCAAACTTTCATGTTAGTCTAGGACAGACCTAGAAATCATAAACGGAAATGAATATTTTCAGCAATAAATGAGGCTGTAGGTAACTGTGTAAATGTTCCAAAATAAACACCAATCTTCTTTATCATGTGGTTAGTGCCTAATCTGGTGTCAGAGTTTTTATGCCGCCCATGGACCTCTAACTTGGCTTTACATGCCGTCGAGAAATATCTCTCAGGCATGCTGGCTTCCTCACGATGTTTTCCTTCACTAAAGCAAGTGATATTTATACAATACGCACATGAATCCGAAAATCAGAGGTGCGTGTCTTGGGTTCGAACTTGAGACCTACGACTTAGCAGTCTGAAGGTCACACCACTAGGCTATCACTGCTTATAAATAACAATAAGTCATCAATATACAAGCTAATAACAACTACAGTTTACATCCCAACATATAAAATGTTAAATCGAGTTGGTTTAACATTTTCCCAAATTTTTAATTGCTCCCTTGAACTAATCAACTATTTTTACCAGCATACACATCAAAGGTACCAGTAGCTTGTAATTATTAATGTTTGTACACTTCCGCAGTCTGAAAATAAACACAAGGGAATCGAAAGCACTTTCAGAGTGAAAGTGCTTTCGATTCCCACTTCAAACTAATAATAGAAAACTCAACCTTATCTTGAAGACTGTGTGTTTAATATAGTTTGTCATGGTCGTTAATTGATGCAACCAAGTGCAATTGATGCACAGTCTTTAAGAAGTTCAGCTGTTAGATTGTCTTTCGAAGTTGGTAGGATTGCAATAATGCAATGTTTGTTGATTGGTATTGACAGCGGTCTCTGACAGAGACGTTTCCGATTCTTGTTAGAATTATGATTATTTGCTTTCGAACACTTTCATAGACACCTTAGATGTTGGATAAGAAACTGTTAGGGTTGTAAATAAGCTCAGTCTATCGAGAAAACTTGGTAATGATAATGATAGCTAGTTAGATAGAGGGACAGGAAAAGCATTGACTGTAATTGCTGTAGCACCTAAGTGTTAACGTTTTTATCCTGGTGTTTCTAGTAAGGCATAAGCATAAGCATAATCAACCTATTAATGTTCCCACTGCTGGGACGCAGGCCTGCTCTCTATGAGAGGGAATGGGCTATAATCCATCACGCGGGCCCAGTGCGGATTGGAAGTAAGGCAGTGAACAACGATTCCAGAGTTACAGATAGTCATTGATTTTTTAACCGAATAGGCCACTCAGCAAACTACATAGAAATAGAAGGAAATTAAAATGGGAATGTAGTTAATCCAAAAGCTTACGAAGTGCAAAAACTAATCCCGATTCCAGAAAGACGCTAAAATCTTATCGAAAGTCGACATTCCGCAGGGATTAAGGCCAAGCCATTTACCGTAAATTGGAAAACATCATCGAGAACCCACGATTTGTTGGACAGAATACAAAAAGTCAAGGCAACGTTTCCGCAACAATTTATTCCAGACTTGTCAGGTCAATTTGTTTCGGTTTCTGGATGAAGGCAAAATCGAGGCATACAAAGTGAGTCCCGCTTCAAGAGGTCTAATCTTTTGATTTATATATTTTGGCAACGAAACTTTACTTGGGAAAAGGAAAAATTTAATTTTGCTTTTTCGAAAAATGCTAACCTTTTCAAAGATACTGCCTAATATTTTGGCATATTTTGTGGAACTCCCAAAGTATGAGTGCAAGACGTTATAAACTTTCTATTTTAGGTAACATAATATAGAAAATATGAAGGGAGCTGGGTACAAATTGCAGCTTTTATGGTATACTGTAAAAATAAACTTGGATCATAAAGTTGAAGAAGCTGTAGCTTATAATAGGAACTGTGAAAGTGATGTAAGCATAGGGATTAAATAAAGAGAGCGTGTTATTACCTGCCTTGTAATGGCAGACTATAATAATATAATAGATACTATTATTTGTTATCAAGCAGGGTTTGAAAGGCAGCTTCCAAATTCAACTGTTTGATCTTCGCAACTAAGCACTGAACTGTTCGTGCATTTCATAAAACGCAATATATCAATGCAGTTCCTATTGATCTATTCCATCAGTAAGAAAATGTCACAAGCAACACAGCAGCAAATACCTCAAAGTTAATTCCTAAAAATAAAATAAAAACACCTAACGTTAAAATAAAAGGGCCAAATAAAGAAGACCGACGTCATTATTATTAAAATATAGAAGAGGTCGATGTCAAACAACATGACACCTTATCTGAGTTCGTTGCCAAAGCTCCGCGAGTCCGCGACACTCCACGACCTACATTTGGGAATATAATATGACGAGACATTATAAGGCACTTTTAGAAATAAAATACAAGAAAGGTGTTCCGGAATATAAAATTTTAAAAGAATCGTAAGGTGTTTGATGTAATAGTTCATAATATGGAACTGAAAGCTGAAATTGTTTCAGAAGAGGAAAATGATTTCATTACCTTTCCTGATGAGTTAATCATTATTCTTTTTAAGAAGTTGCTAGTAGAGGTCGAATATTTTAAACATATTAGAGCAGGTGTATTTCGTACCAAAGAAAAAGTAATTCGCAACAATTTGTTATTTTATTTTTCATCTATTGCAACGCAGAAGACATGTCCATCGGAAAATGAGGATACTACAATACGAGTCTATATTTCAAAGAAACCTCGTTTCTCACATCCTTAATTAGAAGAAAATCAACAGCGATCCAATTCTGAACAGATATCCTATTCAGACTATAGTTAATTATGAGAAAAACACAGTGATTATGAAGTGTTGAAGTATTGCATCCGCAGTAAGATTACTCAATCGTTTCCTGACGAACTTTGCTTCGACCATGACCTACTTAGCTATTCGAGGATAGATGCGATGTTAACCTCACTGTACAGAATATGTACCTATGTATATGTAACTCTCGGGCAATTTAGTTCAGATTGTTGTTGCCTGAAGTTAATTAGATTCATTGACAATCCTTCAGGGACTAAAAGTTTCTACTCATCAATAACAATCTGAACATCTAGTCATAAGGGAGCAACTCTAAAAAGAGAAAAGTAAGAAATTTTTATATAGAGGGACATTGAAAGCAAAAATATTCGACAGAAATCTTGTTGTGACGATTTTCTTTAATGAAAATCTACTACCAAAGACTTTTGTAATTAGTCTCCAAATAGTCGCTCCTCTAAAAGCAACTGTCCGCAAAATAAATACCCATGTCTACGTAAGTACTTAATGGTACAAAAACAAAACTTTTTTCATTAAAGCTCTTGAAGAAACTTGCGACAAGTTTTGTCACGTAGGCCCAATAGATGAGAACAGATGGGCAAACGAACAAGAACCTAGAAAGACTAATTGTTTGTCAGCTGAGTGAATCCAATCAAAATTAATGGAAAACATACTAAGAGCATTTCGGTAACAGAAAATGTTTTATTTGCTATTGTTCATACTAAATTGCCATTTGTAGTTAGTATTGTACATGGATTTACTATGAATTGTGTTGAAATGGCACAAAGGGATGAGGTGGACTTCTTTTACAAAGATTGGTCCATGGAAACTCTGGATAGAGAGAGAGGTGCAAGAAGGGTAGGGAGGCCTTTGTCCAGCACGGACGATAAGGTCTAGTAATAAGATAGATATAATGATAATAGAAAAAAATTGTTACAATGGTAACTTCGAAAGTACACAGCTTTCCAAGAAGGGAGACATACACCAGGAAATGCAAAAGCCAAACAAGATAATCCTGGTACAATACCTCCCAAAACCTATTATAAAGTTGCCAGAGAGTACAAGTTTGTCGACAAAGCAACAGCTGAACAGGCTCCAAATTGAACTTCCCAACACCCTTTGTATCAAGTACACTACATTGCATCGAGTTATACCGAGATACCCCACAACGACGAGGTCACAGAAATAATGTTTCCTGTTTGATGTGGACACGGATGCATGAACGGAAAATCCATAGTTTATAAAATATCCGAACAGATGCCAGATTATAATGTTACTGATATCTAAAGAATGTTTAAAAATTCAAACGATACAAATCTAAACTCTCCGATCTTTTGTATAAACTAATTATCTGAGAAATGCTCACGTCTGAAAGTATATTGGAAAGTACGGATAAATCCATTCACGCTTTTGTCGAAATAAAATACTAGCGCACTGCTTGAATATAACCAACATATAAATCCATGTACATATTGAATCTTGCAAAGGAGTAGGCAAGTAATTCCTTTTGCTAATCACTCCATTTGATCAAAACACATCGTTAACAGTTTACGCACTAAAAGCTTTTCCAATCAAGATACGAGCAACGGGGGACCCCAAAACACTGAATATCCAAAATGTGACCGTATAGTACTTTCGATCTTATTGCTAGAAGTTACAGTTCTGAATCCCTAAACAATACTCTAGAAAGATAATCTGATGCATTAGATATCAGTGCAATTCCCTAAAAGGCTTACTTTAAGCTTTTCAGTGGGTGTGGTGGGTTCCAGTAAAATATTTAGGTGTGGCCTGTTTCCAACTGAAGTTATATCGTCAATTTGTCTTTGTCTTTCTATCTGAAGTGAATCAAGATTGATTGAAATCAAGACTAGCTTTTCTAGTTGATATAAAACTGAATAATAATTCACACAGTCTGTATTGAATTCTATTAACATGAATGTGACGATAATAACAGGGAAGTATGTTGCTAAAGATATACTATATTATTTTTATGAAACCTGTTCTTCCTGCAATCGGTGTTATCGAGAAAAACAAGACGATAGCAGTCATAAAAAACATTGCACTAGTGGCTAGATTGCCAGTTACACAAATATGGTATGTTTTTCTTTTTTATTGCTGATTTTGTTTTGAAGTCTTTGACCATTTATCCGATCCGTGTTGGTAAGCTGGAATTTCCATCAATGCAATAGTTTCTCCGTCTTTTGTATCTATTTATTCTTTATACTCAGAGACATGTTATATGTTTCAATGTAAAATATTTATAACATACACGTGTATCAGTCGTACGTTTAAATCGTGAACCAGTAAAGTCCGTTTGATTGGCATCAATTTCAACTAGATCGTGTTGTATCTCAGTACAATCCTTCAAATACTATCATTCACCTTCAAATGGCCTCCAATTCTTTTGTGACTCATATAGGCAGCACTGTAATGATCGTACAGTCTCTTTAAAGACAATTTTATAAGCACTGTACCGACTACGGGAGCAGCATTGCCTCAGTTCAAACTCCTTCAACAAAGCATCGCCGAGGAGAATGATGCAAAAGTGATCCTGTACAGTGCTTATAGTGTACGTTGACCTTCTGGTCTTTCATCATCTGCCTAGCCTTTTACCAACTATGTTAGGGTCGGCTTCCTAACCTAACCGAAATCCAGATGCAGCTGAATACCAATATTTTAAGAGCAACTTTTGGAGCAACTGCCTATATAACCTCTACAACCCAGTTAGTACTGGGCAATATGGTACCCCTTGGTAAGCCTGTTTGTTAGACTTTCGGGCCACTGACTTAACGACTGTCAAAGATCTACAAATGACAGCCGGGACCAACGGTTTAACGTGGTTTCCGAGGCACGGAGGAAACTCTGTATGTAATGGGTGGTCACCTATCCACAGACCAACCTAGGCAAGCGCGTCTTAACCTGAAGATTGATCCGAGCGGCTGTTATTATTTAGCCACGAGTTACTCCTGTTCAAGCATAATGACCTTTAGGTCTTTATTTTCGATTTTCATTCAAGTTAGTATTAACAAAATACTAACTTGAATGAAAATCGTCTTAATTGTTGAGCGAAGAGTCCTCTCAGACTGGATTAATTGAGACGTAAAATTGTTATTGACCCTCAAGTGCCCTCAACTCTTCAAGATCGCCCTTATTCTTGTACGATGTTCAAGAGTGGACCTCGATTTAATTTAAAGTTTATTTTAGTTAGTGTATGAAAACTGTCACTAATTTTGTTTCAGCCGAGTTTTTTTCAGAGAATTTTGAGTAAACAGATGCGCAACTTTTTTTTTAATGATGCCAACTAAATTAAATGGGAGTTTAAAGCTAGAGCAGAAAGTTTTTAGAAATTCTGTGAATTGCAAACGCTTTGCACGAGTCAAATTAATTCTAAAACTATCCTCGAAAACATGTCCGTTGAAATTGCACGCGACCGCACTGAAAATTATTTTTCGAGTCGTTCCATCAGCTATCCTCTGCTTGTGAAGAGTATTAATTTAATAGGATTATTTATTCTGACTAAGACTGGAAGCCGACCCCAACATTATTGGGATAAGCCTAGGCATGTGATGATTTATTCTGATGAAGTGGGAATTTCTGAATGAAGTGCGTTTTCAAGAGCTATCAATATTCAATAGCATTGATGACACTGAGAGCCCTTGAACGCAATTAGACGAGCTGATCGCGTTCAGCGTCATTCCTCATTTGTAAAATTCGCTCTAAAGCTAAAGCAGGTTTATTATATTCCTAAGCAAAAAAAATAAATCTAAATAAAACCGAGATTAGCCTCACAATGCAATTCAAAGTTCAACAAACGCTATATTTTATTACCAAGTGTTTCGTAGGCGTCTCGCTGTCTGCTGCGTTATCTTGTGAATCATCGTAATCTCGTGTTTACTTCGCATTATGTTTTGGTTTTTATATGTTGTGGTTATTAAAACGCTGTTTATTAATTTATTCTCAGGCGTGTTCATTGTTTTTGTTGTTTGTGGGATTGTTTTTAGTTACATAATTGACGACTGTCTCTTGTATGTGATGGGAGTTGAACCGGACTCCGTACTTTGACAAATAATGTATTGAAATAAGAGTTACAGACAGGTCGGGGTCCGCAGCCAGTCCGGAGTGTGGTCGTTGACCGCTCCTCATTTTGATGTGAGTTTATCGAAATGCTCAACAAATCTTGCTCCTATTTCGCAAAGGTATCCCGTTACAGTTCCAAGTATGGAAGAGAACCTCTCTCCTGTTGCCTGATCATTTAGCCTTTGTGGAGCTTAACCACAAACTGCTTCCACTGCTTTGTGAAACATTGTTTAGAAACCCGTTAAAACAAATTAGAAATTTTATAGCTTCATGTAAACATTTCTTTGTGACAAAGCTTGGCTTGAGAATCCGCTAAAACCAAACTGAAATTCGATAGCTTCATGTATTGCAGTCCAGTCCAAAAATGAACTCTGTTTACTTAATGTACATTACAATAAAATAAAACGGTAACACAGTTATACAGGGGTAAATGAACTGTGGCTCGAAATATTCAGTTAAATGTTTACCTTATTTTCTGCACCGTTTCACTTGCCCCGAATGATGTTTCAGCGAATTTCATTATAATTTTCACATCAGTTGGTAAATTATTTGGTCCATTCGAAACATATGTGCCATATTTTGATGATTTAACTTCAGCCCTTCCACTACCTACTGTGTTATTTACACCATCTTTTCTATAACATAAAATTACACTTGTAATTCCCGAAGGTTTAGGCAGTGGCGTACTTTTATTACACCTCCTTTTTCAAATTATGTTTAAGTTGTTTGAATTAGATTTATTATACTGACTTCGGGCTGCTGAGATTATATGGAAGTCACTTACACTGTACTATTTATCCATATCTAAAACCTTTTTTTTCTCCTAACAGAGCTCTCTTAACATCGAATACAGCCAGCCAAAAGACTTCTCAAATAAAACTGCAAGAGATTGTTGGCTTCGGTCCAGTTTTCATAGTGAGTTCTGCATGGCCATCAATATTCTAACATCATCCATTACAGTTCGTCTATGGCCGTCTGTAACTGACGTTTGATTTATTTATCTTTTGCAATATCATCATCTGTAATGCGTAGATACTGCATTCATGATAGTGAGTTGCGAAGACTGACAACTAATTGATCAAGTGCTCAATTACAATATTCTAAAGACAAGAGTCTTCAGAATATTGTAATTATGATTTTATGAAACTTCGAACTTCATAACTCTTGCTACTTCTAAGGCTATTAATAGAACTTGACATTCAATAACATACTCGTAGCTAAAGGATCGTTTAAACTTTGAAGGATCTATTTTCGGATGCTATGCGATAGTCTACTGGCTTTCATAAATGTGAAGTATGTTGACTAAAACTGAAATACACAGTCGTTTACGAACAGAATTACGCTGCTGAAATTACCAATTATTGTAATTTGTTTTATCATAACTAAAATTACAGGGCTCATCGTGGTGGAACAAAACCAGCATTTTCGAAAAGTAAAAATGCCTTGTCATGAAATTTTCAAAACGCCATTAATCCACTCACAGAACCGTGATCACACAAATAGAAATGACAGCAGAATAGAAACCAAGTGTAATAACGTAGTCGTCTCAATGATCTGTAAGCATAACTGCCTATAAACGCAGTACGATTATCGTGTCTACTTTCTAATTCCCGACCTGCAATGCAACCCAGTATTTAAATGGAGCTGAACTGTCGCCTGTGAAAACTGTTACGATGTTTCAGATATGAAATACCGGAATTTTATTATTAAATACAATATCTGATGGTAAACTTGTTATTTGTGAGAAGTTCTAAGCCTTAACTTGGTTTCTGTGGTGAATCTAGCCGAAGATAAGTACCTTTAGTGTTAGGCTGCGTTTTCACCAGAGATGAGCGAGGATGCATATCGAGGGATGTGTGTGAAACTATCCACTAATTTCGCTTAATTTTCTTAGCTTGAGCTATTCTAGCTATGTTATGTGATTGGTTAGTTTCACACAGATCCCTGGCTACGCATCCTCGCTCATCTCTGGTGGAAACGAAGCCTTACAAGGAACTTTTCGCGCTCAAATGACATTGACACGAGAGGGGGGGGGGGGGGAGGTTCGTTGTTTGTAAACGTTTGTGTTTGATGAAATTGTAAATAGACCGGTATTGAAAAAACAAGATGGCGGAATTATTTTCGGTTTTGGCTAGGCATCATGAGATCTTTGTAGAACTATGTTGTAGTCTTATAGGGGGTCCCTATTATTAAATGACTTTAAAGAAGGGCAGCTGGAGCTGACGTTTGTAGACTAGAACCAACGAAGATATTAAACTTAACTGTTTTGTTGCAATAGCGTAACTAGCATTTGTAGATCAAATTGCCGAACGGTCGATCGTAAATGCAGTTAAAACCGCTTTGAAGATGAGAATTACTAGCTTTTCTAAGACTACGGCAATAGTTGGTCTTCATACTAATGAAATAACTAACAACTTGATAATTTCCCTCTTTCCAGACCAGCATGCATTAAGAGACATTATATTACAAGATAAAATGCAAATGAAGCATACATGTAGCTTCATTTTGCACAAATTGCGATGCTCGTTACAAGAAAACGGGCTGGTCTAGTGCTGGTTCGGCTCCAAATGGGAGCTATAAACTAAACAATGTGACGATCATATCTGTCTTTACTACTGGTAAACCAAATATCCAAAATTCCGTTAGAAGTGAAAGAAGTATTTACACACTCAACATACAGCTTTTACGATGAAAGCTTTTGAAGGATAAAAGGTCACAGTTGACTAGATATTGAGAGGTCAAAGGTTTAAGGTGTCCCACACAAAACCGTTATGCTTAAACCGCTCCTTAATTCTACACGTTTAACCTCGGTTAGCAGAGTCAACAGAAGGATCGATGAAAGGGAAAAAGTGAAAGGTACGAATCCAGATTTTTAAAAGAATTTGCAACCCTATTCTTTCGACAATTGCAATCCAGACAGTCTGCATCGATAGGGTGACCCTCACACTTCAAAATACTTTTGAAACGACAGACCGACGACCGTACGTACAAAGCAAGACTGGATTGCCATTGTTCAACTTCATTCAACTCAACATCTGTCAATGTATCCCAAAAATCTCAAGGTCTACCCATGTCTACATCAATCCCTTTTATCAGACCACCTCGCCCTTTCTGGTTTAGCCGGTTCTCAAGTGTCAAAGGCGAGAACAAATTCATGGCAGTTTTACTGGCCATTTTACCAGTCGTTATAGTTAATATTAGAATGGCTAAATATAGAAAACTAGCCCGCTGCGGTTCCGGAATGGTTGTTATGGAACTGTTTTGACAATAAAAGTAACTTATCGGATTTATTGACTTTTGAAGAGAGATTTTTATTTAGAATACTTATTTTAGTTTACTGAGTGAGACTATCAATATTGGTACAGGATTTTAATGAAATGACGCCAACAGAATTAAGCAGAAATTCATATTGCTGGATATCGCAAATCGCAGTGGAATTTGTCAACCGTTTAGCAATAATGTATTTGCAAATTTCACTGGGATTCCGTAACGGAATATTGACTAATTAAAACATTCCGAAATGGATAAGAAGTAGCCACTGCACATAAAACTGCCAAGCAATTAGCAATCTATCAATTTGCATAAAAATGAGCCAATGTTGAATCATTGAATGATTTTATAAGGCGTAATGAATTAATGAAAGCAACAGTTGCAACGTTTTATTTTTAGATCTACCTTTTAGTTCAAAGATCTGTTTTGATATAAAGTCAACTTGTGAGGAGACTGTCACAACTATTTCTTAAAAAGCTTGGAAGATTCCTTCACACCAAAATGTCGAAGTTTTTAAAAATATCGTCCACTTTCCTGTCGGGACATGTTGTGAGACGAGTTGAGTCATCCGGATCCGTCCGACAACCGTGGGTGGACCTTTTTAGGGATAAACATATTTTTATTTTGGTCCCATTTTGAATTAAAATGTCGTTACGTTAATGGCCTGTCCTGTCTTGAGTGGCGGATTGAGTTATAATTAATCGTTGTGGTTAAATTGAAATAAGTTTGCGTGTCTCGAATATTGGTTTTATTACCGAGAAGTAAACAAAGGGATGATTTAAAATATTGAAAGCTTCAATGCGTAAAAGTTCCTAACAACGGAAAATCTAAATTCTAAATAAATTCATGTCACAATTTAGGTTAGTCTAAATCTAAAGATTTTTTTTTTTAAACTGTCTAGTTGCTCTAAATACTTTGCTAAACAAAATATCTGTCTGCCAAACAAATTGGTTCTTCATGTTTAGTCGGAATTTTTCAGGCGAGTGGTTTGACCTGAACTGTGCATTTCAGCCTGACCTAGATACAGTCAGAACCTTTGTGTTTGGTCACGATTTGCCGTTTCTATTAAAACCTTGTTTGTTCGGGTTCGTAGTCTATGGATTTCAATTCCGTTCTTTGATTTTTTTTAAATAGAACCTGGAGTTGAATTTGGAAAGACGGGTTCCAATTTTTTAAATTGAGGAATTCATTTCTTTGTAATCAAAAATAAAAAGTCGGGAGTCTTTCGACGTTTGTTCTAGTTTCTTTTTGCAATTATGCTTGTCATATTCAACTGTTGGTTTTGAAGTCTATCACAGTAATCCATTTGACTAGCAGCAAATATTAATGTTGCAAAAAGAAGGATGTACACGGTAAAATACGGTTTTAGATATTAGTTACCTGCCTAATATGATATTACAATTGATTCATCATCGTCATCTGCCTAGCCTTTTTCTAACTATATTGGAATCAGCTTCCAGTCTAACCGGATGCAGCTGAATACCAGTATTTTACATGGAGCGACTGCCTGTATGACCTTCACAGCCCAATTAGTACTGGGTAATACGATACCCGTTAGTAAGACTGGTTGTCAGATTTTCGAGCCACTGACTACCTATAACGACTATCAAAATCAAAGATCTACAAATGACAGCCGGGACCAACGGCTTAACGTGCTTTCCGAGGCACGGAGGAAACTCGGTATGTAATGAGTGGTTAAACACCTACGGACTAACCTACGCTAGCGTGGCTTAACCTAAAGATCGACCCGAGCGGCTGTTATTATTTGGCCACGAGCTCCTCACATTGTATTGTATTAGAAATTGTAGTATAAAATCAGCTGTATCTTAGATGCCAGTAGCTGTAGCCAATCATACTTGTAAAACAAAATGATGGTTCATGTTTCCAATACTTACATAATTTATTCCTTGGCTAGCATGATTGTTTATTTACATTATCAATCGACCTATATTTTCTCTTTTACGCGTCGATACAATATCTTTTAGAGAGTTTGTTATGATATTTAATAATATACATCAATAGATAAGATTAGGTGCTTGAGCTCTTATTGGTGGGGTTATGGAATATGGGTCGATAATATTGAAAACTAGTTTTTTGGCTTCGTCTGCGTGGATGTCCAAAATTATCCCTTATAAACTTACACAGGTGCCTACTACAAGGACGTCTACCATGAGCTAATCCTAATCCAGGTCTCGGCCTACTAGTGTGCCATATTTTATCTAAATCCGTTCAGGCGTGAAAAGGTAACGGAAAGGGAAGTTCCTTTCGTAGATGTATAACTGGTGAGGAATTAAGAAAATAGCGTCATTTGATCTCAAATAGGTAAAACCTATGATGTCTTTTGAAAAGAAATAATTATGCTTTACCTGAAACTTTTTGTACTTTTTTTACTTTTAGCTTTGTTGCATTATAGCATTACGAAACAAAAAATCAGGATCCAATCCAATAGGACCAGTCGATGGTCGTTGTTAACAAGCCGGGAAATAGTAGTAAGTAAATTAAAACTTTGCCAGACAACTTTATTGGAATATTTAAGATGTTTCAGGCAGGCTCACCGGTAGCGTCTTGTACCTAATTTAGGTAAGACATTGAGCAAGTTGAGCTATAAATCACGAGTTCACGACCCTCGTTTTGTAGTTTAAGACAAAGACTAGAATGCCGAGGTATATCAGGGAAAGGTAGGCAAGCTATCCAAAACTATCAAATTTTCCCAATCAGCCTTGAATCTAATGCTTTAGCGATAAAGTTGAAAATCTATTAAAGAAATTTGACAGATTGTAGTAGCTGATGTGCTGACGTCTGTACATTCCGAGAGAATTGTCATTAAATATTTAGGTTCTGATTTTAGAGTTTTGTAAACCTAGGTAGGTAGGTACTTACTTTGATTTAAGAGATATCTTGTAAATAAATAGATACCTACTTATGTGTTTCAGAAGCATTAATTATCGCCCATTAATGTGTGCGTACTTAAATGTTTATATCCTATGTAAGCTAGGCATTTAATTTAATGGGTCATAAATTGCGTGCGAGTGGGCAGTAGTTGCGATGTTATGTTATGTGACTGTAACTGGTTTTTCCTAAAGAAAACGTTGGAAAGAATAGAGGTAAACAAACATAATTTCATTGCTGCGTTATACCTACCTATGTACCTACATTTTAATTGCTCCGGTACTTCAAAATACCGTTTCAAACTTCGTAATGAAGCGCTTTGTTTCACAAATAGCTTTCAGTAGGTATATACATATGTCTAAGCAAGTACATACCTACCTACACAAGTTTATAGGTATGTACGCTTTCTTCGTTTGCACATTGGATTCACACAAAACCAGGCGGAGGACTCACAAACACGCGCGCAGGAAAATCAATAATAGTGTACAACAACAGACAACAGCTGATCACGACAATCTAACAAACGTAGGAAATAACTATGTAGCAACACTCACCACGATTTCTGCTGACTATCATCGGGGTTATTAAAGTTAGTTATAGCGGCATATCTGCAATACAAAATAGCAATTTTCAACAATCACAATAACACTACAAAATCAAGCAAAATTATCAGTTTTAGCGCACTAATGTTAGGTAAAATTAATGAACTAAACTGCCTGTGTTATTTCGTTGCGTTCAACTAAATGCGAACAAAGGACTGTGTTTATTTTGCAACGCTACTCACCTTTGGGCAGTACACTCCAACACTTTCTTCTTTTCCCATCCTTCTTGAGTTTTCACCCATTCTTCACCTGGTGACCGCCAGTCTTTTGAAATAAAAGGCATTTTATAACACAAAACACAATAAAGTTTAACGCGATTCTAGTGCGGTCAACGAATCGCACAAGCTAACGTCTGCAACGCGAGACGGGATTTGACGATTTTGACACGAGAAGTGCGAGGTTGCGAGTTCGGGCCGATGCAAATGCATAAGTGCGACAGAGAAGTCTTGTTTAGAAAGGGACGATTGCGCGCATGTGTTGTTGTTGATTTCATGGAGGATGTCATGAACAGCTGTTTATGTTTTGAATTTCAATATTTAATAAAGGAACTTATAATTTGTCATTGCCAAAAGTGCCCATAATATTCGTTTTTTTAAACAAAGGTTTGAAACAAAAATTTTTGGTTGGATGCTGGTAAAATAAAAAAGATACTTTTTTTGACGGAAAATGAATGCTAGACGTAATGCTTGAAAAGTCAACATTGCGTTACTCTGGAATGTTTTACTAAGTATCATTCATTCATTACATAACATTTTGATTTCGTTATCTGTGGTACATGATGAAATAAATTATCCATTCGGTCTCTAGGATTTGATATCTGCGTTTTGAGGTTATATTTGTCGAGAATTTGTGTTTTCGTAATGGGAGACTCAGATGCTAGCTTCAAGCCTAAAATCAACAGTACAGGTCAAGACCCAGTACTTAAACAGGCTGAAATAGCTTACATGAAGTTGATAGAGCAGAAAAATCGTGAACGTGTACAAAGGTTGCAGCAGATTTCCAGGAAAAATAGACTCACCGGACTAGCAATTGGATCTGGAGTACTCAGTGTTTACTTGTACTCGATATACGCTGTGAAACAAGAAACCTTCCTCGACGACTTTGAAGAACCTGTCAAGATTCAGCAGTAATATGGCGGCGGCAAAGAAAGCTTTACAGATAAGATTACCTCCTCTACCAAGTATTAAAGATGTTATTCGACTGTACAAGCTACGTGCTCTTCGGGAACTGTCTCAGAACTTCCTCATGGAACCGCGTTTGTTAGACAAAATAGTAAATGCTGCTGGTAATATAGAAAAGCATGTCGTTTGCGAGGTCGGTCCTGGCCCCGGCGGAATAACAAGATCTATAATCCAAAGAGCTCCAAGAAAAGTAATCCTTATCGAAAAAGATCGTCGATTTGTGCCATCATTGGAACTGTTAGCTGATGCATGCAGTGATAAAGTAGATGTAGACATCATAACTGGTGATATTTTAAAGACTGACATTGGTCAGTTCATCCCTAAGGATGTGAAGACAGATTGGCTTGACTCACCACCACCAGTAAATTTAATTGGCAACCTGCCTTTTAGTGTGTCCACAATACTGATCATACGATGGCTAGAATTGATATCTAAGCAGGAAGGTCCATGGGCTTTTGGCAGAACTAGAATGACACTGACATTTCAAAAAGAAGTAGCTGAAAGGATGGCAGCAAGAATTCTTAGCAGTCAGCGGTGCAGGCTATCTGTCATGTGCCAGAACTGGTGCACAGTAAAATATAAGTTTGACATTTCAGGTTCAGCATTCCTTCCAAAACCAGACGTTGACGTTGGAGTAGTAACCTTAACACCTATGAAGCACCCTATAATACAGCAGCCTTTCAAAATGGTAGAAAAAGTTGTTCGGCAAATATTTTCTATGAGACAAAAGTATTCCATTAGAGGTGCTCAAACATTGTTCCCTGAAGATGTTCGAGAAGAAATGGCATTGAGAATGTACAAGATAGCCGACATGGATCCTGTTACTAGACCCTACCAGATTGCTAATATGGAATTTGCCAGAATAGTTGATGCATATAGTGAAATCATCAAACAATATCCTGAATTTGAGCATTATGACTACAGGGCTAAAAAAGTACGACCAGAGGCAAAAGTGGTAGAGAAGGAAGTTTAAGTTATTTACTTAGAGGGTTTAGATGTATATACTAGTATTTAGTTGTTCCAATAAATAATTTCTGTGAGAACAGTTAAATAATTTTATTACTTATTACTATAGCATTCAAACAAACTCAAACAGCAGAAGTTTTTTTCTCCTCCTCCATCAGCTCCGTCTTTTTCTTTTGCTCTTCCAGGCGCTTCTTTTTCTTGAGTACTTTATTATGTCGTATGGACTTTAGATGTATGGCATAAACATTATCTCCTATGAATATTCTGTTGCACACATCACAGTGGTTGTGTGAATTTCCATCAACACCCCTTTTCAATTCATCTATTTCCGACTTTAATGGTTCAAAGTCACAAGGAGTTTCGTTGAGGTGACTTTCTAAAATGTGTATAGCTTTGTTTTTAACTTGATCATCCCATTTTAAAATATCTGTAGTATCAAGTTCATAGATAGGTGGTATCTGAAAATAAAAGTTATATCAGCGCCATCTATTGTTGGCTTAAAACAAAATTGCAATTTGTTTTAGTAGTTCAGCTATTCGGCAAAAGATGTCTCTTGAGTTTTCTTTATAGTAATTTTATTACTTGACACAAGATGGCTCTATTACAAAAGGTTGTAAAGGTCGCAAAGCAACTTTTAACGGAATAATGTAATATTAGCCAATAAAATATTGAACTAAAACTATGAGTGAGTTACCGTACTACAGTATTAACAAATATTCTGTGGTACGTAATTGAGTCTGTTCAAAATAGTCACATGTAATAAATAAGTATTTTCAGGTGAACGTTTAGTACAAACAAAATATATGCGCAATAAACTAATAACACGCAATACTTAGATATCTGATATTTTGATCTATCGACTGTTCACGACACGGAAAAATATAGTACTTTTTTATATCCCGTAGGTTTTTCTATTACCTACGTACAAAGCCGTTATTACGAGAGTGCCGTACAATACCTACGTTTTATTTATTTGACATTTAATTAAAACCTGCTTACTTCTCTTGTAGGATGTTCTAAGAATCTTCCTTTAATCATTTTGTTCTGACGGCGGGCATACCTTCTAGTGCCCATTTTCATGTTTTCAATACTTTGTTGAAGCAATTTTTTTCCTGCATCAGTTTTTTTTTCCTCGGCGGATAACATTAAATAGTCATGAAATTCTTTAAAGCCGAGAGTTTGGAAGACGCCTTTGGTGTAGTCCGGTGGCCTGGAAAACGATAATAAATAGGATAATGTATGAAATAAATTATTAATGTTACACGGGGTACGGATACCGCCTGAGGGTCTTTTACCCGTCGAGGATAAAAGCTTGAGTATACGTCCATGGAACACAGAAGTGAATAATTAAACAAATACGAATGTTTGTTGACGTCGACTTGGTTATGATTATGAACATATGAGCACAAGCAGGTACCTAAGTTGAACTTCTTAGACAAATTGATTTTGAGTATGCTCGGTAACACGGTAAGCCTGTAGGCAAGCATAACAGGATTAGGGAAGCCAAAAGTAAACATTATGATTTTAAGTTATAACGAATTATTTAAACATGTATTGAACAACCTGTCGAGGTAGATATTTCAGGATTTGTTTAAAAACTGTAATGTGTGAAAGATAAATCGTTCAGGGTCGGTCCGGTGCTGGATTAGCTTCAGATAAGTATTTGCCAACATAAAGCGATGCTAAAATGTTTTGTTTATCTTTTCGATACCGTATATCTTTCAGGGAAGTGGAACTAGCGGGATTTGTTTACTTGTGGGCGTGTCGGACAGTTGTTTTATTGCGATGTAGTAAATATAGGCACACCACCGATTCTTATGAACGTTTAAATTCGGAAACTTTTAGTTCTGTTGTTATTGGCAGTGGAATAAGACTGTAGGTGTCGGATACTCGTCAAATCAGTTGTTGAAGTCGGTTTCTATGTAGTTTTATGCTAATCATAGGATAGCCTCTATCTTTCCTTTTATGGTAACGCTCGATATAGCTACTCGGAACGGTGGGTCGCACTGCTGCTTAGTTTTTCAGTGACTCAAATGCGGTTAGACCGTAATATTGAGTTTAGTTTGGTGCTAGTAAACTTTATTTTTTTTGTAGATTTAATCGAACACCTGTATTCTAAACACTGCACCAAGTAGTCTAACTAGATTACATTAGACATTATAGAATGCAATAAAGTATTGAGTATTGAGTATTGATCATAGAAGAGATGATTGAGATATAAATAAGCAACAAGATATCAATAACAATAAATATTGTAACGCTTATGCAGATGATGCACGACTAACGTATTTTGCATAAAATCGCCTTATTATTCACAGCAGCGGCAACGTAGAAACCCGAACATTTAAAAACGGAATACGAATATTTGCGCGCCATTCTCGTGGCGGAGTTTTTGTCGATGGTATAATTTAGTGAGCGATCATCGATTACGTAACGTTTGTTAGGTATCGTTCGTTCACCCCAGATTTGCTCGTTCGTTCTTGACGTTTAACCTTCAAAAGTTATGCGATTTATTTCCTATATTTCTGGTATTTTATCGTACTCGTGTGGTTTAGTCACGTGTTCGAATAGGCGCAGATAATTATAATGTTTAATGTAATGTTTCTATTTTTGGAAGCCTATAGGCCTACATTATGTGCGAGACTGGTTTTGCAGACAGATTTGTATTTTTAAAACGCAAACACTACTTGATTAAAGAACTAAAATACATTAGCCGTAGGTGACGTCAAAATAACAAGACTGTCAAAATATACCGGATTCTCGTCTAAAAGCCATAATGATGTTCGCACAACTTTATCCTTATTACCTGTTGAAAGTTTTTAACAAGAATACCTATGTGACTTTTTAAAGACTTGGTGGTACAGGATCGTGACACATCAATGATTCTTGGAATAAATAATAAAAGAAGTTCAGGCTTTACGTGGGAACCGATTGAACTAACGAATATATTTCATTTGATGATTATTGTTAGTGCAGTTCACTTTGATAGCTTTACTATACCCGTTTTCACTAGCGTAACCTGAACGAATGCCTGAATAAAAATGCACTATAGGATTAGCGAAAATTCCAAGAGTGCATAATATTTAGGCATTCATTAAGGTGTTGCCTAGTTTTACTGAAACGGACAAGTTAAAAAAAAAAAAAAATACCTGTAGACGACGGGGGTATAGAGAGAGCTTCACAAGCAGATTGCAGCTACGTATAAACAAACGGAAGGACGCTTCCAACTTATTATCAAAATGTATTTTAGTACTTTTATTATACGCATGCAGTGATGAAGTAAGTCTTTACAGTAGTAGTAAGTACATGAAACCATAATGAATATAGACAGATCACTAGATAACTATTTACATCGGTAATAGTAATAACTGATAAGATCAAAATCCGTTTATAATTTGCAAGTAATCTGAGCTAACAAGAATAGTTGCAGTTAACAATACATTTATAGTCGTGATTGGGGTAATTTAACAAACCGGTACTTAATCAATTAAATTGTAGACACAAATATTTGTGGTCCAACATGGTAACAACGGGCTATTTGACAACAATATTGCAAATGAAATGTTGTGAGATTGCGTTGTCAAGTTAGCCAAACAACATGAACGTAAGAATAGTTTGCAAAAGCCTGATAAATAAAAGCTGCCCAAAATTGAGTGAGTTAGCTGACCCAAATAATAACATTCAATATCTTTTAGAAGATTTAGAGCATCCTGGAATATTGAGTAATTTAGAGCAAAGATCATGTTGACTGACAACTTGGAGACAACTCTAGCGGATTCAAACCACTTACATCCGTCTTGAGAGTTTGTAGGTTGACAACTTGTCAAACTTTACTGGAACAGGTACATAAGGTGTTTATATTGAAATTTAAAATTACTTACCTACACAAAAAACTTAGGAAATTATTGAATTTCGTAAAGTTCCACTCGTTGCCAACTTCAAATTCTTAATTCGAAACTAGCAAACAGTATTGCGTGTATTTTCGAATTGATTTCCACACAAGAAGACTTCCCTAGCCTAAAACACCCATTTTCCTTGAAACAGGAACCCGTCCCTCAATTTCCTCAATCACCAAGGCGCAGCCCGTAGCTCATAGCAACAACATTTGAAGAAGGGGGTCACTAACAACTCCAGTGCCCTCATTCAAAGGGTAGGACCGCTGAAGTAGGTTAAGGGGTAGTTGTTAGTAGGGTGACGTATTACTCGCGCGTAATGAACCTACCGGCCAGATGAAGACCTATAAGTTTACCAGGAGTTAGACTTACTAGATATGATAGCTAGGTTGTGTGGATTTTGCAGTTTTTAAGTTTTAATATCAAAGTTATGCTGCATCTGCCTACATATGTTGGGGTCGGCTTCCAGACTCACTGGCGGAACCAGCAGAATCTGACTTCCACAACCCAGTTACAAGGTAATGCGACGTTCCTTGGTAAGACTGGTTGTTAGACTTTCGGGTTTCCGACCAGTAAGGACTTTCAAAGATCTACAAATGACGGCCGGGACCAACGTATTTTCCGAGGCTCAGATCGATCTCAAAGAAAACGGTAATACATGCTTAGAATCTAAAGAATGTTTATTTTAAGACAACTGCATGTTATTCGTAAGTAAAGCAAAGGCATCGTTGCATGTAGAAAGAGAATGAGCATTGATGATTGGCCTTGTTCCCTGAGTATTGGCAATTTCAGACTACAAGTCGGTTTAATCAGTTGTCATGGTATGTGTGCGGAGGAATGATGCAAATGTCGTGAGGAAAGTTCTGAGTATGAATGTTGATGGCTGGAAGAATAGGGGAAGACCAAAGAAACGATGGATGGGTGAAAGAAAATCTGATTAGAAAAAAAGGAAAGGGACTACCGAGTACAGAAATGACTACTAGAAGAAATATGGAAGAAGACATGATGTGCCGACCCCAAAAACAATGGGATAATGGCAGGAAAATGATGACTCTAGGTACAAGTCTTCTCGTACAGTGCTACGTTTCATTCAATTCATGACAACTAAAGAAAATATCCTCATACGATATTTAAAAAGTTACATCAGGCCTTCCTTTAAAACTGCAATATAAAGTTCGAACAAGATTTTCATCGTCAGATAGTCATTCAAAATGTCTATTTATTTCCGTGTTCTTATCGATTTACATGTAAAATGAAAGAACTGCTATGTAGTTAGCTCTGTGTCTTCCCGTGCTACACAAAAGGGTCAAGTGGGTGTGGTTTTGGGATAAAGGTACACCTGGTTTATGCACAATTTTGATCTATTACCCCGTATTACTTGCTTGTTGGGTTTAGGGTTCACTGTTAATGAATTTTAATATAGTCAGAGGAGGTGGAAACGTATTCATATGCGTATACATTGTGTATACGCTACGGGTAATTTTCCATCGATATAAGCTAAAGCTCGATTCTCGAAAATCAAAATCATTGTTAGGTTGGAACTTGATATTCCTACATGAGTGTCTAGGCATATTATCTTCACCAATATGAAATCTATTGGCCTGATTGTTTTGGGTTCTATTATACATGGGGTATTTGGTAAAATTATTTGAAATACGAAACTAGAGTTCATCGCTTTCAAACAGTTTTGTATTTCTACCAAGATTTTCAATAGGGTGGACCTACCCCTCGCGGTAGCTAATGTCAATTGGATACATTTTTGACGTTTCCATTATCGTCATCGCTGTTAGACTTTAGAAAACTTTGTTGAAAAAACAGAACTATATTTTGTCATCATGCGTGTGTTTGATTGGTTTATTTGGTTTCTATTGTCTGTAGCCCGCATTCCAGCGTCTGTGAACTCTTGAGGCTAAAGTCCTATGAGGACAAGCTGGCTCACATGCTATCGCTTGTTGGTTGGTGTTCACTGTTTGCTACCGCCCCGCGCTTACGCAGCGTCTCTTTAATTTTACCATTTACCACCTGTCTTGATACTTGCAATTAAATTAATAATTCATTAATTTCTTTGACCGATTTTATAAAGATGGCTAGGGAAGACTGGATGTGGAAGGCGTCCGTGCCTTCGGGTCGGGCGATCTGGTGATGTGGCGCAATTTTGGAGAGACCTATGTCTGGAAGAGGAGTTTAACTTGCATTCCCTTAGCATGGTTCCTGATAACTGACACAGTGTGGCGTAATCCCGACATCTACGGGCAAACTGTTAACATGAATTCGGCAAAAAAAAAATCAACACAGATTCAGAAAGATGTGCTTATTGCGCGGCAACCGTTTCGCGTCGATTTCTAGCATCTTGTACAGCTGCCCTTTAAAAAAGACACATAAAAGCAGAATTCAATTATCCCCTAAAAATGAACCGTAATAAAAACTTGTAACTTTTTTTAAATGTGAAAAACGAAAGTGCCGTCCATTGGTCCCGGAAGATTGGATATCAATTTCACACTACGTTAAAAAATAATCAATCAGAAATACTAAGTTTCTTGTTCCAAAGACCTCAATTAAATAAAAAAGGTAATCAATCATGAAAGTGGGTAGATGATAGATCCTGTTATAGCTGTGTTTCTAGATTATTTAACTCACTACAGTACTAGGTTTTATGTGGGCGTCATAAAACGCTACAAAAGAAATGAGCAGTGAAATTCTGTGCCTTGTTAGTTAAAAACTAACACGGCTGTGACGCGACGGCTAGTGTCAAAACTGCCTGTTTATCCGTGTGTCACTAAGTCCAATCTCAGTACCGTTTAAAGAGAGTCGGTTAGCTTCTTCCATTTTCAGATTGTGTAGGTATTGTCATGGTTCATGGTTCATTTGCGATAAAATATTTTAGATTTATTCATTTAAAAACAAACTGTCAACTGTCGTTTTTTTTAATGAGCTATAATTTTTCCTAATAAATACCTAAGTACCAAACAATGGGATCGTAGTCGCATAGGCTCGGCCGTGTAACACGACCCTTCGCGTAGTACGCGACCGCAGCACCGCACAGCAGATGACACTCAGGACATTGCCCGCGAACGCCATATTTGTTTTTGTGCATTTTTTTTTGAATACCATAGACTTGCACACCGTGGCGGTGGAGGTGCGTCGGAATATTTGTAACTGTAAAGAAGTTGGCGATTTGAAAAGAGTAAAAAGTTTTATTCTTGATCTGGCTTTTTAGAATTTTGGTTTATTTTTTATAGTCAAGTTGCACTTTATCATTAAAATCAGCTACGATGATTCAACTATTGGTTTGGTATCAGTTGTGTGTGCCAGTTATAATGTTGATACAACTTTATTGAATATTGTACTGTCTTATAGCTTTATCTTCTTTGTGTCGCTGGTCTGACAGTGTTTCTATGGGCCTAAAACTTCTCCATGGTATCGTCGGTGGCAGAGGTCACTTTGACATGTTGTTGTTTGACAGGGCAGGATAGGTGGAACATAATTTGTGATACAGTTCCACATCAACACCCTGCTGCCGTTCCTTCGAGATAGTCCCACTTTTCTTTTTTTTTAAACCTTGCCCCACACTTTGAATTTCTCCTGTATCGTGGGTACGTTAGACCCAGTCAATCGCTCAGCCACTGCGCCAACCGTGCAGCAGGATTAAGATGCACGATTGTATATATGATGATGTAGTCTAGTTGATGCCTTATGTAGTCCTTAGTGTTCCTCCCGATAATATCGAATAGTAATTATACTACTACGTCTTTGTTCGATTTAACTTCTGCTAGTCGAGTATTATGAGTTAATGAGTGATTGGTCCGCTGTAGCCGCATAGACACGCAAATGGCTTGATCAAACAGTTGTTTGGTAATTTGCGGTCAGGGTTAGAATGGGTAAATGATTACCCATTTACCGCTACCCTGGGAAGAGCCCATTAACGTTAAGCTTTTCATTAAAAATATGCTCGATTAAAAGTTTTGTCTTTTATGCTCGAGTAAGATTAAGAAACTGAGAAATAGCATAGCATAGCTTGATCGGCCTATTACGTTCCCACTGCTGGGAAACTGGTCTTCTGTGAGCAGTGGGCCATAATTCACGACGCGGCTGGTGGGTAATTACTGTCACATTTAAAGAATGAGTCATAACTTGACCTTCCATCTTTTCTATCAGCCAATCAGACGCTCTTCTGAGTAGGCAAAGGAGTCAAGTTCATTGAAGCCATTATCAAACAAATGTAAAGCTTCAAAAACCATTCAACCAGTCAATACGGCTATAAAACTTATCAAACATATAATTACGTAAATAAATACATTGCCCAGTATATCTTGACATTTCAAGATGGCGCCACTTTCTATGACAAACGTCAAATACAGTACTATTTCAAATTAGTTCAGTGTTTCGCCACGGGGCACGTTATGCTGGTCACATTCTAAAGAAGAGTTTCCTGTCAATTTCGCGTTTCTTACTAACAAAACGTTTCGCTTAGCGCCATTTAATTTCACGGATAATTTGTGTGGATCGAATGCCCTTTTGTTTTTCGTAAATTAAGTATTGATCGGCAGACTTTATTGTCTGTTGGTTCTTATTTTAAAATAATAATGGTTTTTTTTTTTGATGTCGGAATTTTTCACAATAGAGACGTTGACTTTTTTAGGTTCTTCAAATTAATCGTCGGTTTCCTCAAAACCGACGATTAACCAATTAACCGCAAGTCATCATTTTCCAAGGTAAACTTTTAGCTTTGTATTTTGGCAAATACCTATTTTCCAGTTATTTACCTCTGTGTTTGATAAGATATACATAATAATAAACATAACATCTCGCCTGTGATTCCCAAAGGCTTGGGCAGAGGTGTACCTAATATTACACCCACATTACGCCCGTTATGTTTACGTCCCGTGTAAGGGGGCGAGCCTATAGCCATCAACCGGGCACAAATCCAGACTCCGTGGCTGCTACTGAGAAATTCCTGATGGAAAAACCCAATAACAAATTGCAGTCGCGATTGCGACTACTGAGCATAATCATAATAATATTTCCGTTAAGCAAAGAGCCTCCATTTACTCTTACCACTTCTTACAACTATTTGTTGTGGCAATCCTCTTGAACCTGTCTAAAATATTATAAGTACCTAATATAAGTCATAGGGTTGAACTCACTGTCCATCCTGTATCCTTTGCTTGTTGTGTTCGTCGTGGAAGTCCAGCAGCTCCTGAATGAGTCCATCCTCTATCATCGAGTCTACTCGGGCGTTCAGTCGCTGATCGTGGACCGTCTGTAACAATATTTTTGGGTTGTAAGGATATGATAAATGGCATACCGAGTATGCGGATTGGATGTGGCCTCTAGTCTTTCATAAAGGACTCTTCATCATCATCTGCCAAGCATTTTCCAAACTATGTTGGGGTCTGCTTCCAGGCTAAACGGTTTTTTTTATGGATGGGTTGCCTATCTGATCTCCAGTCCTAAGTTACTACTGGTAACACGATACCCCTTGCTAAGACTGGTTGTCAGACTTTCGGGCTTCTGACTCCCTGCAAGGACATTCAAAGACCTACGGATGACAGCTGGGACCAACGGCAAATGGTGCTTTTAGAGCCAGACCGGCACCGGTTGCGTGCACCGGTCGTTTCGATATCCATATACTTGGATGATAGCGTTCTCTGTTTGACGTGCGCTGGTCGTGAAAATCGCACGTAACGAATTCCCGATCGGCGCACGCGGCCGGCGCCGGTCTTGCTCTGAAATAGGCCGTCATGATCTCTGCTAATAGTAAAGAGATTGAGAAGTTGTTATAAAGTTAGTGACGACTGTAATAGATTTTAAATTCCAAATTCTTGGGTACTTTTTTTAAAAGTACCTATCGAAGCAAGCCATAAAAAAGCAATAACCCCCAGAAATAACCTCACAATCTTCAGAATCAACAAGAAACAAGTTTTTTTCCAAGTTCACCAATTGGCACAGGTGGCAGGTGTTCCCGATTTATATTTGACTAAGAGGACGAAGACCCCAGTCCCCCCCCCCCCCCATGTAGCAACATTACCTAGGGAACGGAGGATTCCCGTGTGAACCGAATAAATCTGAATTCGCAAGAGCTGATAAGCAAGATAAGGCGATAAATGCTGCACTGTAGTGCAATCAATACTTACGTCACTGGAAATGTAAAGTCCCCGAACGGAATGTTTTAAAATTGACTCGTGTAAAGTATAGATAATCCAATAAAACAGTCAGGATGTCCAATTGACTAGAAAATTAGAATTGAGAATTTTAAATCTAATTTTAATCATACTAGTTAAAATATGGAACTCGTGGCTAAATAATAACAGCCGCTCGGGTCGATCTTTAGGTTAAGCCGTGCTTGCCTAGGTTGGTCTGTAGATTAGTGATCACTCATTACATACCGAATTTCCTCCGTGCCTCGGAAAGCACGTTAAGCCGTTGGTCCCGGGTGTCATTTGTAGATCTTTGACAGTCGTTAGGTAGTCAGTAGCTCAAAAAGTCTAACAACCAGTCCTACCAAGGGGTATCGTATTACCTAGTACTAACTGGGTTGTGGAGGTCAGATAGGCAGTCGCTCCATGTAAAATACTGGTATTCAGCTGCATCCGGTTAGACTGGAAGCCGAACCTAACATAGTTGGGAAAAGACTAGGCAGACGATGACTAGTTGGGGAAATAGGTGTGGTATTATTATTATTATGTAAATCTTTCTTTATCGTGTGGTTAGTGCCTAACCTGGTGACAGAGTTTTTATACCGCCCATGGGCCTCTGACTTGGCTTTACATGCCGTCGAGAAATATCTCTCAGGAATGCTGGTTTCCTCACGATGTTTTCCTTCACCGAAGCAAGTATACACACACATACAATAAGCAAATGACTCCGAAAAACCTGGAGGTGCGTTTTGTGTTCGAACTTGGGACCTATGACTTGGCAGTCTGACGGTCACACCACTAAGCTATCACTGTTTACAAGTGCATGTAAATGAACGAATATCTTGGATTCGTTATCATCAGCTACTGGATATTATAGGCCTTTCCAATCGCACCTCATTCAAGTCAGCAACTCTCATCCACCTGCTACCAGCCAGCCTCCGAAGATTATCGCTTGCCCATACGCTTGCCGATTCGCGGTCTCCATTCAAGGACACGTCAACCCCTTCGGTTCCACGGTAAATACAGCCAGCCCATTCCCGCCATCTATTAAATCTTGTAGTTCATCCTTTTATTTGTTTTTGTACTGTACCGTAGCGACCCTTGAATGTAACTACATGACATAACATCACGCCTGTAATGCCCCAAGGGGTACGCAGTGGTGTAAGTGTCTAATAGTAGACCCACATCACGCCAGTTATATTTAATTCCAACCTAATATGGGGCGACTCTATATCCATCAACCGAGCATAAATGCAGACTCCGTGGCTGCTACTGACAAATTCCTGATGTAAAAAACCAATAACAGTTTACCCGACCCGGGAATCGAACCCAGAACCTCATGCTCAGCAGTCGCGAGGCAGTCTACCAGGGTTTAAAACTACCTGACTACACTTAAATAACCCACGTATCACAACATAACTGATTAAAACTTATAATTTTATATGAAACGCAAATTTATGTACCAGGCGAACATACACGCGAGAAAGTTTCATCCCACAAACAGGTAATCACAGTGAGACAACATCTGCCATGAGAACCTTTATGAAGCTGAGGAAGACTTGAAAAGATGTAATTTCCTTACCCTAAGCTGTTTGGCAATCTAGACTGTATTGAAGCTGGGAAATCGGTTTAAGATTATAACAGTTGTCCGTTGGCCGTGGTCGAATGAAATGCATAAAGGATCAGCAATCCGCTGATCCTTTTGTGATCAGATATTTTATGGTGAAACTTATGTTTACTAAATTGCTAGTTAATGGTTTTTTAAGCGATGCATGTTTCTGCAATAAAGTTGTAGTGGTAGGGGATTAATAAAGCAACAAATAGCTTAAGAAAGTTAACAGTAACACACACACACACACTCACACCCGCACACACACACAAACACGCCTGCATAGAATAAGTTCATAGAAACTATACCTATAACTATATATCATATATTTTTACCAGCTGTGCTCCTTGGCTGGGTTTTGTTAGCCACGGAGCCTCAATTTGTGCCCGGTTGGTGGCAATTGGCTCGCCACCTATTACATGGGACTTAAACATAACTGGCGAAATGTGGGAGCACTATTAGGTAGACCTCTGCCTAACCCTTCGGGGATTACAGGCTTGATGTTATGTATGTAGAAAAGGTTATCAATCCAGTCCATCCAGCCCACTGTTCAGCTTCAGAGTCAAAGCCAATTCTAACCTAGATTTTCACCCAGCTGAAATCGGGAATCTTTCGCACAATTACCAATACGAATACAATGAATTCATACTTATTCCCACCACTTAGTCATGAATATAATAATGACAGCGATTACAGGACAACACTCGATTAGTGGAAACATTACTATTGTTGATCGTTAACACGTTATAACGATCGCGTACGACTTCAAACAATCAATTAACTTATGAGTCACGACACGGCCAGATTGGGCAGTTATGCTTATGGTGTGGAAAAACTGTGTGTCGGTATGAATCATAATCAGCCTATACTGTTCCCACTGACTAGTAGTCAGTGGCCCGAAAGACAACCAGTCTTACCAAGGGGTATCGTTTTACCCAGTAGGTACTAATTGGGGTGTGGAGGTCAGATAGGCAAACGCTCCATGTAAAATACTGGTATTCAGCTGCATCCGATTAGACTGGAAGCCGAACCCAACAAAGCTGGGAAAAGGCTAGACAGATGATGATGATGACTTTTTCCACTGCTGGGGCATAGCTCTCCCCTCTAGAGGGAGTGGGTCAACACGCTGTCTTCGAGTTTTTGGATTTAGAACATTGTTTCCTCAATGGTGATGAAATAATTTACGCAAAGTGTCTGAATGTGTTTAAATCTCCGGACTCCAATAGTCAGTCGCGGCCGTTTGTGCCACTACTGCAGCACTGCTCCTAATAGTAATTTGGTATTTTTAAAGTGTGGCCACCTGAATTCTTCGAGTGCAAAAATAACGATTAGAGTTCTATCAGAGACTCAAAGAGGTCCTAGCAAAGAGAAAAAAAGGAGCAGGCTTAAGGCACAGAATTAGTAAGCTACTCGTAAAGTGGCAATCGGCCGGTCATATTAGCCGTAGAACCGGTGGCCGTTAGAGTAGACGTGTTCTTGAGTGGAGACCGTGAATTGGTGAACGACGATCGACGAGGATGAGAGTTGCTGAGAATCGAGTTGAGTGGTGTGCGCTTGAGGAGGTACTATGTCCAGTAGTGGACTGCTGTAGGCTGCTGATGATAAGAGAGTTTCTATCCCTGAATGACAAAGTAGATTCCACAGCCTATATTCAACAAATTATTCACCTATTCATAGTTTACTTGCGATGAATCACGAACACGCATTTGACGCATCGTATTTTCCAAATGCGTGCGGTGTTCCAGTCAGTATCAATGAGGTAGGTCTGCTAAATGGATACCACATTGTTGAATAATCTAGGGCTAGTCATATAAATGTGGGTGGATACTGTATAGGTAATAAAGATAGTTTTCAAGGATGAAATATGAACAAACCACATTGATTTTCGTTAAAGTAAAAACTTTGAAAGCAATAATGCATCATCTGGAATTTTAGAAGGCTGCAGTTAATTTTTCCGCATCTTTTTTCTAGAACTGCGACAACAGAAGATAATTTTTGCCATCACGCAACACTGGCTATGTGCACTTGTGCAGTCATGCACAGTACAGAGCTTTAGAGCCCTTAGATGATGAGCTTGCCATTTTGCATCCAGTAAACTATAAAATTTTTAAACCCATGAAATTAGTTGCAAATAAACAAACATTGTGCTCTCTACTCTAAACAATAAAATCACTTTTAATTCACAAAATGTTAATGAGGTATACAAGAATCTCAACACAAGAGTGGGTGCACTCGTATAAGTACACTAGTACTCGTGTTACTACATCATGATCATCTTCCAGCTTTTGTCCCATATTACTTGGGGTCCGAACAACACGTTTTTTCTTTCATACTTCTCTATCAACCATCACGCTACCATAAACTCCTTTTTCTCTCATATCACTCCTCACACGATCCATCCATCTTTCTTTGGCCTTCCTGTCCCTCTACATCCATCATCATTCATATTCATAGCTCTTCAAGTCTGCTTGAGTACACTAGTACTGAGTACACTAGCACTAGGCATTCGTACGTCCGTGTTGGTCACGGTTATGTCATTTGGGTCGAGCGTGTGTCAGTCCTTCACTGACCTTTCTCATGCACGATTACAGGTGCATAGTACAGTAGAATTAAGAGTTTGGTATATTAGAAAAATAGCCTTCTACATTTTTATATTGTGTGAGAAACAGCTTTATAAGTTGCTAGCAATTCGCCCGCGACTTTGTCCGAAAAAATTGTGATAGCTCGGCTAATATACATATAAATATAATTTATAAAGTATCATTCTAACGATGAAAAAAAATTTTTGAATTTGATCATTAGTTCCGTCGATAACCCCCTACATACAAAATGACGAACAAATTTTACCTCTTTATTGTGATGATAAATGTACCAACACGACAGCATCACCCTAAGGGTGTTTTCACCCTAAGGGTTTTGCAGCGGCCAGGGCCAGCCTATTGCAGCCTTGCATGCCCAAATCTCCGACTCAAAACTCCGGGATACCTAGAATTTAATGATTTAAAAAACTCAATAACACTTTGCCTGACCTGCGAATCGAACCCAAGAACCAGGAGCTGCAGTGTGTGCCACTGCTAGACCAGCGAGGCAAATATCTGTATATCTGTCCCTTTGTTTGACTGTACACTGTATGTGCATAGTACCTACACTGGACTGGTAGCTTGGCTCCCTATGGACAGTTAGTATGTCATTGTGTCCTTTAGTGTATATGAATACGTTTATAATTGGTTGCTATTTGAGTAGTATAAAGCCGGGTTGAAATAGGTTGACTGTAATTTAGTCTAACTGAAGGCACTATCCCACAAGTTTCTAACCTTGGGTGCGCCGATAAATGCCTACATTCTGCCTAACATTTAGCATACTGCGAATAAAACAAAAGTGCAGTAATCAACCAGCTATCGTCCAAGGCTGTCAACCAAAAATATAAACCCTCTCTTCGCAAATACCCAAACGCCACTGTATTATATGGCGTACTAGTTTAAGTTTAACAAAGCATGCTTTAGCAGTACAATGCATATAAACCTTACTAACATTGGAAATGCAAATATAACTCTGTCTATTCTAGTCTAGTCTATTATACTGTGCGAAAAATGATATGGCAAGAAAGGAGGTGTCTGCTGAGATGACGAGTAATAGAGAAGTATGGAAGAAGAAGAAGGCACGCTGCGACGATCGCAAATAAATGGGGATAATGGCAGGAGAATAATAATTACAAATCCCCGATCTGTGATAACCAAGTACCAATCCCACTAATATTTTAAATGCGAAAGTTTATGAGGATGTATGGATGTCTGGATGTTTGTTACTCTTTCACGCAAAAACTACTGAACGGATTTGGATGAAATTTAGCACACAGAGAGCTTATAACCTGGATTAACACATAGGATACTTTTCATCCCGGTAGTATAATCCCGTGGGACAATGATCGAATTCCACGTGGCTGAAGCCGCGGGCTTAAGTTACCAATTTAGAATAACACTCTGTAACACTAGAAGGAAACAGTAAAGTCTCATATTAGACCTTCATACCGCAAACGCGGTACACGTGTTCTCCTACACGTGGTTGTAATAAAAGGATCTTATCCTCTAGCGTATAGCTCCGTGCTTACTGCGAAAACAAACTAGTATGAGATGAGAAAATGAACAGTGGAAGGTGGGAAGGGGTGGAAAAAGGAGGGGGTATGGTCGAGTTTTATATTAAAAAGAAACAGTTTAATCTAAACGTGTTTATAGGTTTATTTAGTATTGTTTTTAAACGCAAGGTGTAAAAGGACCCTTCACGAAGCCGTCAACCGAGCATTCTGTAAATCAAACTAAATAAGTTTACGCAAAAATTATTGACGGTGACCGTTTTTTTAGGATGAAAAATCTCGTTTCACAATTTTTTGAGCCCGTTACATTGACTCCTAATACGTTGGGACTTAACATTGTGCTAATGGATGCTTTGAATAGTACTGGGGTCATAGAGGTATTTAAAGTAAAGTTATAACATTAAAAAGTTGTTTAAAAAAAAAAAGTTGTGTAAAAGTCAAAACTTTGACCTCCAATATCTCCGTAACTAGAAGGTTCCCAGGTATGGTCTAGAACAAAACAATGATCGCAAAGACGGCAAGAACAAGTGCCTTTCGGCCTCTGTTAAGGGTGTTTTTACACCCTTTATGTAGGAAGCAATGTGAATGAATGTGTTTGATTAAGGTGCTTGTGATAGGAGTGAATTCCAATGCGGATAGGGATAGTAGTTCGAATCCACAAATACCCTCTCGCTCGCAAATCAGGTGTCTGTTGGATGGATCCTATCTGTAACTTTCATTTAGTCCATTACTTATTTAAAATTTTCCGTGCTTTGGAAAGCACGATAAGCCGTTGATCCCAGCTGTCATTTGAAGATCTTTGACAGTCGTTACAGGTAGTCAGTGGCCCGAAAGTCTGACAACTAGTCATATCATATTACCCAGTACTAACTGGGTTGTGGAGGTCAGATAGGCAGTCCCTCCATGTAAAATACTGGTATTCTGCTGCATCCGGTTAGACTGGAAGCCGACCCCACCATAGTTGGGAAAAGGCTAGGCAGATGATGATGATGTTGAGATGACTTATTAAAACTTTAGGCATTCAAAAGGTACAATGTACCAGGCAACTATGGGTAGCGAAGAGTTTTCCTTTGACACCAATGTGATTAAGAGTAGTAAGACCAAATAGTGAAATCTTGGATGGCTCTTTCCAAAAATATTTAATTGCCTTATGTCAGTTCCCCAGTATTCGACAGTCAATTAAGCAATGAAAGACGTTAATAGAATAATATTCAACCCATTACCAACCAATTAATTAGATTATCAATCAAATCCCATAACAGACGGCTGCTAAAATTTGCACATAGTTTAAATATAATCCCCATTAACCTCTAATCAGAACGCCAATAGATTCACAACAACCATCTTTCACGCAGCGATTACCTTTCACATAAGGGTCTGTTCGGATGTAGTCGGACGAGTTCGGACGTAATCGATCGGATACGCGCGTTATTGCATTATGCGCTCAGCCTAACATATGCACTTGTGGGCTCTTAGCACGAATAGCTCGGCCATAGAGTAGAGAGGAAGACCAGCAGGTCTATTGTTGATTTCATACTGAGAGATGAATAGCTCACACACGTAACATCACGCCTGTAATCCTCGAAGGGTTAGGCAGAGGTGTATCTAACAGTACATCCACATTTCGCCACTTACGTTAAAAGTTCCAAGTAATAGGGGGCGAGACTATTGGCATCGACTGGGCACAGCTCCAGGCTCTGTGGCTGCTACTGAGAAATTTCTGATGAAAAACTCAATAACACATTGTGGAACGGACAGCAAAAATAACATAGCCAAGGGCGCTATGTCCGCTGCCGCCCCACGTTTTGGCCCGTATGACGAAGTGTTGGAAGGGCCATGGGAAGGTTAGAGGGAGTGTCTAACCCGGGACTCGAACCCAGGACCTATTTCTCGACACTCGCGCTTGCGACCACTAGTATTTTTCTCGTGGCAGAAAGTGCAGAAATCCACCTGCTATGATCCTTACATCCTTATTTTGCTTCCATGTTCAGTTAGTGAATAATGCCTGAGGATAGGCACTCTAGACAGCAGGCTCCTCTCGTCCTACAAGTGCTACTTTGATTAGCAAAACTAGTTCTAGTAGTTGCAACGGAAATGCTTCTGTCCAATTTCACCTAGATTTCAAGAATGTATTCTTATATTACTTGTCTCCTAAGCTAATGAAAGCAGCCTGGGGCTTCGCTCACGTTAACATTAGAAATTACCCTACATGAGTGTACTATCGGATAAAATCATGCTCTACCTGTGTCCCTCAGCCGAAATGGTGACAAAAGGTAACAAACAGACAGAGTTACTTTCGCATTTGCAATATCAAACTACGGATTTACGCTTGAATTAGCGTCCAACTGCATTGCATAACACTGTTTTAAGCTTTCACGGTTTACAACTAAACTTATACTGTCACTTACGGGATATCTTCCGTGATTGAAATAATGAACAATCACGGAAGATATCAAGTAAGTGACAGTATAAGTTTTGCTTAGCATATCGCAAAAATCAGTCCTGCTGCACTACTGCACAACTTTGTGCACTATACCGCAGTTCACAAGAATCACAACTCATTAGTGACCTCGTCCCCAATATGGAAGATAATTTCAATACTAGATAAAATTGACTTTGACTCGGAGCTGACTGAGTTATATCGTGCCCTTGTCGTAACTTCACTCGCTCGTTTATTATTTTAAATAAATAAACAATGAAATAGCGACACACATAATATTGACATGTGGTGTACCGTTTGCGAATATATAAATAAATAAATAGACCGGTTCACGTGGGTTATAAATTCTAATCAAAGCTGATATATATTTGCAACTGACGTTGCTCAAAAAGCCGCTAAGCTAAAGTGAGCATGAGCTGGCCACGTCAAACGCATGCCCAACGAGCTGTGGGCCAAAATAACCACTATGTGGCGCCCTGACACAGCCAGAAGGCGACGCGGCAGACCTCGTAGAAGATAGCGGAACGAGCTGGATAAAACCAACGACCACTGGCCCGTATTAGCCCTGGATGGAAAGAACTGGATGACGATGTAAACTAACAGTAACTGTACAAACGTATCATCATCTGCCTAGCCGTTTCCCAATGTTGGGGTCGGTTTCCAGTCTATCCGGATGCATCAGAATACCAGCATTTTACATGAAGCGACTCGACTGCCTATCTGTTCTCCACAACCCAGTTAGTACTGAGTAATACGATACCCCTTGGTAAGACTGACTGTCAGACTTTCGGGCCACTGACTACCTGTAACGACTGTCAAAGATCTACAAACGACAGCCGGGACAAACGGCTTAACGTGGTTTCCGAGGCACGAAGGAAACTAGGAACCTATGTAATGGGTGGTCACCCATCCACGGACCAACCTAAGCAAACGCGGTTTAACCTAACGATCAACCCGAGCGGCTGTTATTATTTAGCCACGAGCTCCAACAGTAAAAACGTATGTTTACCTAATAATTAAATCTGCCTGTAATTATTATCTGCAGTGAAAATGCCATTTCAGGTTTTATTCCGGTCAACATTACCATAAAATCGTATTTTTCAATAAATCTGTTATTTCGTAAAGTGGATTCAATTAACAACCATTTTTGGAAAGCGACTAATCGTTTTATAACTCAATTTACGAAGTATTTATGTTTTATTCGATTTTAATTAAATCTTGGTAGACGGATAGATTAATAGGAATAAATTGATTGTGTCTATAAGAAATATTGAGAGATGTTGTGATAATAAAGAAGAGAATAAAATATTAATGTTTTATTTTTCGACTGCCTCGTTGGTAGAGTGGTCGCAAACGCGACTGCTGAGCATAAGGTCCTGGGTTCGATTCTCGGGTCGGCAAAGTATTGTTGGGTATTCCCATCAGGAATTTCCCAGTAACAGCCACGTAGCCTGGTTTGTGCCCGGTTGATGGCAGTAGGCTCGCCCCCTATTACAGGGGACTTAAACATAACTAGCGAAATGTGGGTGTACTATTAGGTACACCTACGCCTAACCCTTCGGGGACTACAGGCGTGATGTTATGTATTATTTTGCACCTATAGGTAATAAAAAATATACAATATTATTTTTAGTATATGCGAAACCTGAATATAGTTTGTTCAGAATAAGTAACTGAATCGATTCGAATCATTTTTAAACCATGTTATATTTTGTCTCAAAAATATTTAAGAGAAGTTACAAGTTGGACACCGACCGACATTAAGTACCTATCGCAATAATTTAGGTACCTACTGCCAAATTATTGTTATCAATGAGCTCAAGACGACGCTGGAGGCGCGCGCGCGGGCTCGCCCCTCCGGGATAACCACGTTTTTGCGCGGAAACCAGGTAACAGAACAAGCTTATAGCTTTGTGATTTTTCATGATACAGTTTTATAGATCAATTTTGTATGTAGATTGTTTACATAAAAATACTAGACACGTGTTTCAGGTTTCGCATATACTAAAACTAATGTACTGAGTACCTGGGGCTACAGGTACAAGTAACTTTCAAAAACGCTTTCAAAGAGTTTTTATTTCTACAATGATTTTCTACAGTACTGAGTTACTGACAAAGGCATTCGGTTGCTTATGTACATCTCAAATACTTTTGACTTAAACATCATCACGTCAATATAAATATTTAATCTGCTTTTTTTTCTAGCTCTTACTGTCCCACTAATGGGCAAAGGACTCCCCAAAGGCTTCATTGATTAATTATTACCTAAAAATCAACTATGCGTCATTCTTTCCAGCGTCAATTTTTTCCTTAAAAAAACTTTTATCAAATCTTGTAAATTTTACCTTTACTGCATATCTTATCAACTCAATTGCACTCAGGCAATTCTCAAAACCACTTATCAAAAAAAAAACGACTGCCAATCGATTGTGCAATAGATTGCACTCCTCAATGTACTTGCACCGCGACTTCACAATTCACAAGTGATAATAGATAAGGTTATGCATGATGATTACACTTGTTGTGCAATCCAGTGACACAGCGCCGGGCGCCGCGCGCCGCTGCCGCCGTGGACACTGGACATACAGTGTGAAGATAACCAGTAAAACAACCAGTGTGTGCCACTGGAATGAGCGCGGATAAATTAAGTTAAACAAATGATATGATATGGAAATAGTAAGTACTATTTCTTTACAAGCCCTTTCAAACTTATTTTATTTCTGACAGGTGCAGTCTGGGAAGCTTGTTCCGCCACTTCTTCTTCCCAGCTAAAACACTAGGAAGTGGGGAAGGGTGGGCGTTTTGAGTCCGACTTTATTTAGGCATTCAAAAAGGATTTTCAGCCTAATCTAAATAAAAGACTTTTGTTTTTGATTTTGAGCTAGGCCTAGTCGTTTTTTAGTGAAACTCAAACGCGAGTGTTAGAGATGTCAATAAAACTTTTTCATTATTTTTATTTTATTGCACTACTCATACTCATAAAAGGTGAAACATGATGCTAGCCCCGACTTACTCACAAGTAACCTGCTATTTTATATTTCAAAATAACTTGACCTCATCGGTCAAACTGGGACATAGCTACAGACACGCCATCTACAATGAGCTTTTTTTTTTTTGGCGGAGCGGAAGGGAGTGTCAGACTTGTACTGACTAAAACCCATCCATGTTCCTTCTTTGCCCTTTGTGTTCCAGGGCCACGGTATCTCTTTCGAACAGTCCTGCAGCCCTGGCAGACATCGGCCCTCTCTTTTCTCTCATCTACAATGAGCTTCGACCATCCTTCTCAATTCGTGTAAACTTTCTGCATGTGTGTGATCGAATTCCGAGAATTTGTTCCTAGTTGAAATACTGTATGTAAATAACAATATATCTACCGTGGTGAAATAAACAATGGCGATCAGCTGACTAAGTCGAGTATCTACCTACACAGCTGATATGGTATGTTGATTGTTGTTGTTTTGCTCACCTTTTGGAGTTTGCGTCAGATAAGGAAAACGATAGGTAAACAGATGATGTGGACGCTTGGTTGTTTACGTTACATTATTACTTTCTAGTTTACTATGTATATGATGTTTTGAGATTAGCCGTATTGGTTTATCAAGCCTATGCGTATAACCGTAAAGGTTTCTTTATGGATCTATAGACCAACAGCTTTAATGAGTCCTCGCGAATATATCAATTTAAATGGAATATTCTGAAGGTTACTTGGGGGAGGCCTATGTCCAGCAATGGACGTCTTTCGGCTTGTGTCTGTTGTATGTTCTCTGTTTTCCTAAAGTAAGAGTTAAAATCAATAGTAATAAGGAAAACAAACAAAAGTGGATAAGTAAAGGTTTGAGACAAAGTTGTAAAACTAAACGGAGGCTACGGTATGGATATTATAAAAATAAAAATTTAATTAATAAAACAAAATATAAAACTACTTAAGTTTGCTAAATAAATGTATTTATAATTCAAAAAAAAGTACAAATATAAAATATATTCATAATCATGATAACAAGTGCAAAGCCACATGGAATGTCATTAAAACCGAAATAAACAGTAACATTCAGAAAGACAACATAGAATGTATTAAATTCAATGATACAATAACTACAGACCCTGTACAAATGGCTATTATATTTAATAACAATTATGTTAATTTAACGCATGTACAAGGGGAAAAAAGCACAAATCAAAACCGCTTCAGAAGTACGTGTGTCAACTCTATCTTTCTTAGACCAATGGAGGTTAACGAGGTAAGACAGGAAATAATGTCTTTGTCCAACACTAGGTCGGAGGGCTATGATGAGATCAATACAAAAATCGTCAAAGCCTGCTGCAACGAACTGACTAGTATTCTGACGCATTTAATAAACATGTCATTTTCACAAGGCACCTTTCCTGAAAAATTAAAAATGTCTTTAATAAAGCCTTTATTCAAGAAGGGAGATAAATGTGACATCAACAATTACCGACCTATAACTCTTATACCCATATTGTCTAAAATTTTTGAAAAATGTATGTTTAAAAGGTTAACTGACTTTTGCAATAAATTTGATATAGTAAGTGACCAGCAGTTTGGATTCCAAAAGAACAAGTCCACGTCGTTAGCTATTTTCTCCCTCATGCAAGCTATACTTTCAAATATTAATAATAATTATATAACTACAGGCCTTTTTTTTGATCTATCGAAAGCTTTCGATCTGGTGTCACATGACATATTGCTACAAAAATTGGAAGCTGTTGGTATTAGAGGACCGGCACTTCAGTGGCTGTCGTCCTATTTAAGCAACAGAAAACAATGTGTCATCATCAATAAAAAAAATGAAAATAATGTCATTATATCCTATTCATCGGAATATAAACATAATAAATATGGCGTTCCACAGGGAAGTGTGCTGGGCCCAATATTATTCCTCATTTACATAAATGACATCATAAAAATAACTAACCATAAATGTGTATTATTTGCTGACGATATTTCTATTATAGTGACATCTAATAAAAAACTAAATACCATTTCAGAACATGAACTTGAAATTAATAATACAATTGACAAATTATTGCATTGGCTTGACATTAACCATTTGATGATAAATTTAGACAAATCTGTTTACATCCAATTTAATCGATCAAATAATTCCAAAAATGACATTAAATTCAATATTAATAAAATCAATGAAGTAACGCGTACCAGATTTTTAGGTGTAATAATAGATAAAGACATTAACTGGAAAGAGCACATAGACAATGTTAGCACTAAAATCAATAAATTTGTTTATGCATTAAAACAAGTTAAAAAAGTAACTAATATAAAAACTGCTGTAATGTTATACCACGCGTACGTCGAATCGTTGTTACGGTATGGGCTAATAATGTGGGGTAACAGCACTGACTTCCAAAGAGCATTCATCGCTCAAAAAAAGTGCATGAGAGCAATTTGTGGACTTAAGCCCGACGACTCATGTCGACCAATATTTAAAAAACTTGGTTTGTTACCGTTACCGTCACTTTACATTCACGAAATATGTGTGTTTGTTATGAAAAATAAGCAACTATTTAAGACTGCAAATGATGTCAATCCTCGGAACCGACGAGATCCATATAAACTAGTGTTAAATGATTTGCCTAGACTATCTAAATACAATAGTAACTGCTTGGCAATGTGTGTGCGCATTTATAATAAAATACCTAGGCATTTCAAAGCTTTAAATGCAAAATTATTTAAAATTAAATTTCATAAGTGGTTACTCGAGTGTAGTTTTTATAGTTTAAAAGAATTTGAAGATAAAAAATGTTGATGTTTAAAAAAAATAAAAAGAAAAGATTGTTGTTGCCTTAACTTGTCTTTAAAATTTTGCATGCTATGTTTTATCCTAGCTAAACATGCTTGTGCCTCAATTTGTATTTATCACCCTTGTATACCATGTTTTACGCAAATAAATATTCTATTCTATTCTATTCTATTCTACCTGAAAAGATGATGATGATCCTGAAGGTTGATCACGTATTGGTTCAATTATCACCATCATTTATTAATACCTACGTGGATTATGGTTATTTTAAAGAAAATAACCTGTGGAATATTGTTAGGACGTTGTGGACCCTTTATGTGCCTTTGATGGGATAAGGCGGAGGACTCATTAAAGCGGTCGGTCTATAAACGACCACATCAATTACGTAACGCGCTGTAATCAATATCCGAAGGCTTTTAAGGAAAGTTGCTTTGCTTTTGCCTTCTCAAAAATGTAATCAAGGCAATGATTGTTGTTGAACGGTAGAAATGAAAAAAAAAAATGAATTAATGATGGTTGTTGAATTTTGCGTGCCTATTTCCAGGCAGAATCTTCATGGTTCATACCTTTCTACTCCACCTGTATTTTAATTTAACCTGCATTCATTGCAAATAAAGGATTTGTTTGATTGATTGATTGAATGAATGAAATAGCAGTTATGTCATCATCATTCTCTTACCCTAATCCCAATTCATTTGAGATCGGCGCAGCATGTTCTTCCATACTTCTCTAGTACTCGTCATCTCTTCAGACACCTCCGTTCTTGCAAAACAATTAACGATAAGTACTTAATTAATACTATAGAGAGGTAACGTTTGTATGCTTGGATGTAGAAGGTAATCTTCGGAACTACTTTACTTTGACTCCGATTCCGAAACAAAAACAGAATGGCTCAGATTGATGTACTGAATACATGGTAACTGTTTTCGCGTCGGTCTCCCTTCCACCCCTGTGTCGCAGGCAAAAGCTAGTTGTAAACATTTTACTCAATTACCCCGCTAGTCTTTTAGAACAGTCCATCAATCCTGCCTATAGAAGTCCACAACTGGACATAGGCCATAACACACAGGGTGTTGTGGCACAGCTAGGGGAAGGCCTCTCTGACTTCCGTATCCAGCCTGACCTAGCTGGAGTCACATAGTGTTAGTACCGTCATTCCGTCATGAAACCCCGAATTGTGATAATTAACGATTGATAAGGCGGGGATGTTGATGAACTGATAAAAGGAGGGCCCGCACTTCAATTCTTCTGAAATATGTTAATTACAATGATAAATGCCACTTCCTACTTTTATTCCAAATAATCGGAAAATCCTTTAGTAGTGCGTCAATGGTAAAGTCCAAGTGGTAACGGTATGTCCTTCATTGAGTACGCGAAAATATCCGACAAAGTAGCAATAATAAGTTAATAAATACAGCTATTGTAACGACCTTCAAGCTGCGGTCATACTGTGAGCGGACAATCGCTTCTCAACGTATTAAGCGAGCCGTTAATGGCAGATCAAGTATCGTATCGCTTCTTGAGTATTGCACGAAACAAGTGAAGCTACTACATACATGAATCATTCTGTTCGGGAACATGTCATGAATATTGGCGTAATGCGTCCAAACCATAACATCACCACTGTTTTCCTCGAGGAGTTAAACAGAGGTCTATTGTAGCAGTAGAGCAGTGGTAGCCCAGAGGGAACGGCTCCGACTTGCGAGTTGTATGTCGTGGGTTCGTACTCAAGCTGGAGCATTATTTTGTGTAACTTATTTCATCACCACAGCTCTCAAAACGCTGAAGGAGAAATCGTGAGGAAACCGGCACGTCCTAGAACCAAAAATTCGAAGACGTGTGATACCTATCAACCCGCACTTGTACCGCGTGGCCTGTGTCCCAGCAGTGGGAACATTATGCTAATGCTACTATGGCAATCCCATGATGGATGACCCTATTGTTACCAACTTAGCGCTAATCAAGACCTCATAGTCATAGTCTGACTGACTTGAAACTAGAACGAAAGTATTGCTAACGCTCATTTTTTTTTTTCATGAGAGTTATATCTAGAATCTTTATGGTACCTTCTTAAATAAGAAGCAGTCCTGTTAACGCCTCTAAATGTTTGGTCGAACCGGTACGGACGGATTGCGGACACTGGATATAGACAGATATTTCATTTCATTATCTGACAGTCTAGCCAGGAATGCAAGCGCGTCTGCAGTTTGTCGGTCGGGTTTGACCGGACCTGTAATCACCTCCGCTTCCAGCTCAACCAAGCCTTACCCCGCCATAATCAGGATCGTGCAGAATGTATTATTAATAACCAGCTATAATAACATGCGCCAGGCGTCTGATGACTCGTGACTGGCGCAGCATGACCTGTACTCCTAATTACGTGGAAACATGACTGTGAGCTGCCCATTACGGAATTATCTACATTACATATGGGTAAATGGGTACAGTCCTTTTGTATGGAGTAACAAGTCCTGTCTTGTGGCAGTGACCTCAAGAGGTAACATATTTAAGTCTATGCTCTATGGGAACAAAGATTTGTTAGATAGATCAATCGTTTTTCGTCGAAGAACAAATTTTCGAAATCCGTGGTCCCGCAAAATATCCGAGAATATCCTCTACTAGCCTTTTGCTGTCCACTGCTGAATGCAGGCATCTCCCAAATTGCGCCACCATGTCCTCCGCCTTCATTGTGACTCTGCCGCCTGTGGGTCTATAGTTTTATGTAACTGGGGGATCCCAGATCCCAGGACTTATTCTATTGTCCATCGATTTGTTGTTCATCTCACTGCATACCATCCAATGATACGCGCAAAACATACAGTCACAATGACACACAAATACTTGTGAACCACTATCAATATACAACTAAGTACTCTCGACACCTCCACAACGTGCAATGAGTGCATAGATCTATCTAGTCTATGCTACATGACTCAAACGTTATGTCATCTGTGGGCTTCCAGTGGGCAGTGAATGACATTAATTAGAAGACCTACGGGCTTTGTCAAAAACATATTTTGCCCGAAAAATTCTCATTAATCTTACAACATATCCACTACATAATTTTATACGCGCAAAACACACTAACATACAGTCACACAATTGTGTGCAAATTACTCTCACTATGCCTACTACAGACAACACTCTTGACAACCTCACAATGGGTGCATCGCTCTATAGTCTATGCAACATGAGTCAAACGTTATGTCATCTGTGGGCTTCTAGTGGGCGGTGAAATCTGACGTTCGAAACTTCGAAATTTGAATTGGTCGTTATATATCAACGAGTAGGATATGGTTGTTGTGACAGTTGACTTCAGGGGGCGTAAAGCCTCCTGTTCACAATGTAATTTATTCAATTTTTGTTTTCACTTGCTGACTGATTTAGGAGCACTCGGTCAAGGGATTTGCAATTGATATCTTAAAAGGAGTGGGTGTGAATGAATACTAACGCTTTCGTGTTTTGAGTTTTTGTTGAGAGTTGTTTGCTTTATTCTTTTAATTGCAGCCAAAGAGTTAGACTTGTACCGACACCAATGATGTTCACCTCGTCCCGTATATCGAAAGAATATTTAAGTGTTTTTAGCATGGAAATGTCACTCTATTTTCGACGTGTTATCAAAAAATTGAAGCTTGAACATAAATATGACCTTTGTTTAAGCTTTAACTTTGATATCTCTTGCTTCAAAAGCCACAAAACTTGATTTCATGATTTACTAAAGAGCGGTAAAGCAATTACACAATTTCCTCTATAAACTGCGAGTCTACGTAGTAACCACAAACATAGCAACCGTAGTTCATTCATGACTATCACCTCCTTTCACTAAGACTGTCTGCCGTACGCCTACAAGCGCCTTACGCATAACTTTATCAACACAACTCGTTTAATTTTCACGGTCTCACTAATATTTATTCAGCAAACCGGTTCTTTAAAATGCCTTATCGTTTTGGACTTCAAACGTTCATTCATGAAACCTGAATGTGGATTAGGTGATGAAATTGTAAATGTGGTCGGGAAACGATTTTAAATGGTTAAAAGGGCTGTGTGTTGTTTTAATTTTGTTTTAATGAGGACAACAGACACGGCTGTTATAAACTTGGTTCTTGTTGGCATTGTTTGTTGGAGTTACGCTGTTCTAAAAGTCTCTTCTACTCTCTCATAGTTCGTATTGTAACATTAGTGTTGTTCTTTTCCAAGCTCTGTCACTTTTGCACCTCAATTATGAAAATCACAATTCAGCAATATAAATGGTTTGATGTTAAAAAAAAAAGTAAATAAAAAAATAAAAAACAGAATCTATATTCTATTATTTATTTAAATTATAATGCAATTAAAATATATATATATATATGTACCTATAAAGAGTGAACAGAAACTGAACAACTTCCTGCATGAGTCCAATATCGTAAATGCGAAAAAAAATTATCAGCTGACCCATACTAAATTTCAATACCAACTCGACCCAAATGTATGGGACAGCTGATAATTTTTTCGCATTTATGATATTGGACCCATGGAGGAAGTTGTTCAGTTTTATGGTCTGCAGCATATACTTTCATATGACTATACCCTTTCTGTTCCACCCTGTATAAGTGTTTAAAATTGAACGAGATCATTATGGACCCTGCCAGGCACAGCAAAAACAGTAATACATTCTTTGTTGTATGCTAACAAACCATAATCTACTACTAAAGTCCAAATAATTTAGCCCATTATAATTAGTTTTGTTCTCATGGACATTCCGAAAAGGTCAGAATGATCTACTGCAGATACAAACCCCATAATCTGCTCCAAAATCAAAGGTCCAACACAAAGTGATATTTCCTAGATTGGCCACGGTTTTAGCACGCCCGGCTTATTCAAGCACTTTATTCGAGTGTTGTATTTATACGCGTAATTTTATAATAGTAGTGAACTGCATTTCGCACGACCCATGACCAAATTTGGGCGTAACTGGTGTCTCGAGTTCCGTTTGTAAGGAACCATGAAGGAATGTTGGATGTGGCATATCGAAATATATTGGAGGAAAGTTAAAACTGTTTTATACTGTCTTATTGGTAGAGGTTGGCTAAAAGAATAAGGTTACGAAGAAGCGGCCTTTACAGTTGGTAATGTTTCTATTTTAATTCGCACTTTGTAGTTGGCTGTCATATCAGATTAGCATCAGACCGAAAGAAATCGCGATACAACAAGCCTGTCTCGAAAGTAAGTGGGTGGTATCAAAGAAAACATAATTAAAGCATTCGAATCTTCATAAGTTTCTTGTAAAGATAATTATAATGATTCCAACAAAAACAATCAAAAGAAAAAAAATACACAACTAGATAACAGATGTACCACGCACGACTTAAATATGTAGACAGACAGTTGTATATCCAAGTAATTACTACTGCCACTACTAAATATTTCATAATACTAGACAGGCAACTGGCCAGTTTATTGATCTCCAACATTAAGAAAAACTTAAACACACATCGCGCCAAATCGAACAGCGAAACAAGTGGAGCTGTCACATCAATTTATTTATTGAAATATGTTCGTGCATCCGAGTGTGAGATTCGTGCGAATTCGCCGACGCTCGGCCGTGGGCGTCTGACTAACAGAGGCGGAATGTAGCCGAAACATCGCACTGTAGCACGATAGCGCAATGAACTGCACAGGGATAGGGCTGCGCTGGTTTTTTGAAGGGTTATGACGATGACTGTTGAAGGGTTTGGTGACACGGCAATTGCAAATTATATCGCAGAGACATTATGGTTTCACCACACCAATCGATCGATCGTCGATCGAGGCCATTGATCGATGGTAGAATAAATAAGTTGACGTCAATCGACAGTTTCTACTACACCAATCGATCGATCGTTGTCATTTCTACCATCGATCGATGTGTGAATGTTTTTTTATCGATCGATTGGTGATCGACGATCGATCGATTTGTGTAGTAACACCCTTACGGGTTTTTGAATATGTAACTCATTCACAAAATTGTCTAGAATCTTCTGCCTAGCCTTTTCCCAACTATTTTGGGGTCGGCTTCCAGTCTAACCGGATGCAGCTGAATACCAGGATTTTTCATGGAGCGACGGCCTATCTGACCTCCACAACCCAGTTAGTACTGGGTAATACGATACCCCTTTGTAAGACTAGTTGTCAGACTTTCGGGCCACTGATTAGCTGTAACGACTGTCAAAGATCTACAGATAACAACCAGGACCAACTGCATAACGTGCTTTCCGAGGGACGGTCAAAATTGTCTAGAATGCTAAATATTAATTTTAGGCAAACCATTGTGCTTAAGCTGTTAGCACAATGAGAAGATTTGATTGCTTGTCAGCAAACCTGCGGTAAACTGCGGTTACAGCAAATATCGATTAAGAAGTGGTTGAACTTCGATTTCAGTATACGAATCGACTTTTTAAAGATTGCCTCGTAATTTGTATTCTGAATTTCGAGCGTAGACGTGTAAAGCTGGCAACCCTGTCAATGTTGTGTTTAGTGCATACTAATAGAATAATTAAGTAGTAAGAAAAAACTCTTAACGAGAACATTCAACTCGTGCAGTATCGCGAGCCGTGACCGTGCCTGCGTTCAAGGTTGGTTGAGACGTTTCCAAATTTGAGATCGTCTAAGTTCTGAGGTACACATGCATAATGCGATTTTGGCTTAAATAGTGTTGCGATTTTAAAATCGCGTCTTATTTCAGTAGAATAACACTTAGGTCTTCTGAAATACGAGAGGTAGACTGACGTAATGCTTTTGTTGTGATGCTAAAGAATCTTGTTAAGAATCGTCAAAAGGCAGATTCTCATCTCAACACAATAAATGCCTTGTCTGTCATGTTTTTGTTATTTTCCAATATTTTTTGTCAGATTATTTGTGTTTATAAAGTAGGTTAATTGCGATTAAATTCTTATATTTCATTACAGCTACAGGTTTCTGTTTAACCAATATTTCGGTCAATATGTTTGTGTTTAAAATAATTGTTTTTTTACAGCTTCAGTGCCAAACTATCCAGTCCCTACTATTAATAAGCAGCTGTGTTATCTATAGTATGTCAATAGTCCCATTTATTGTCAGTAAGCTGTCAAAAAGAAAACGTAAATTTAAGAACTAGTTCATCTTCTAAACTACTAGTGAAAATAACAATATAATTAAGATAAAAAATAATATGGATAACGGCCAGTCGAACTAATTCCATAATTTAATCGCGACAAATGAAATCGTTATTATCTGCGAAAGGGCCATTAATGTCGTCGCATACACTTGTCGTAGTGTGAATGGGTACCTTTATTTCAATATAAGTGTCACTTTGTAAAATAAAAAATATTTAATGAAAACGAAATCGGGTTTGAAAGGAAAAATAGTTTTCAGTAAAAATGTATTAATTAACTCTCTGCGAAGATGTATGTTCTAGGTCATGGGAATATATATTTTTTTTTAAATTGTGTCGTTTCTCAATATAAATATTTATTTGAACTTATCTAAGCTATTTCGGCTAAGATTCTTCCTAACGGATATACCTACTTCAAATATATGCTAAATTTTGCTAACTTTACACTTTACAAGCCTTCGTTGGTTAATTTCGTTTGTTGCACATACCTATGGGTCTTTAAAAAATCGAGTATTAAATTAAAAAAAAATATCATAGATACAAAGAATCTATGCTCAGCGCATTCATAGTATTTAGTAGTTTTTCAAGAGGTCATTTCACCAATGAAAAATTAGGGGGAGGGATTTTGAAATCTGACTCATGTAACTGTTTCTTTAGGCCGGAATCGGTTTTGATAAAAAATATCAGATAGTGGTTCGGTGTTTATACCCGGATATTTCACCCGCAAATTCGCGACGATTTGGTACATAAAGCGTACAAAAACCATTTAATGCTATGTTAAACGAGTAATTGAAGGCGTTTATATCAGGGATGCGGGGTCGGAGTCCGGTGCCGCATCCAGCGAGGTGAGCGCTGGCTCAGTGTGCTCCCAGCGCGGGAGGCCCGGGGCTGCTGCGGGGAACAGGGAGTTCCTACGCTAGCGGTCCAGGCCGGTAGGCGACCGAGAGTCGTCGTCAGATGGGGAGCTGGCTTCGGCTCGCAAGATCCCCACCAGCAAGCGCGGCGGGATCCGCGGCAAGGGGAGAGGCCTCTCTGCCACCGAGAGGTCGGCGCGGCTTGCCGAGGAGGGGCGCCACCCGGGGGTGGCCGCCGGTCACGAGGTGGCCCGTTCGGGCTATTCTGGCGACGAGGCGGGCGCAGATGGCGGCTCTGATGCGGAGCGTAAGGCCGGGCTCGCGAAGGAGGTGGAGGCAGCGCTGAGGGCTGTCTCCTTCAAACAAAAGCCCTCCACCAGGCAAAGGGCTATACCTGCTGCGGTCGCCTCCATTATGGCGGCAGCGGAGGCTAGATTTGCGGGGCCGCCGCCAGACGGCGTGGCCAAACTGAGGGCAGAGGTCGCTCGACTGACAGCCGCCACGGAGCTTCTCAAAGAGGAGAATAGGAAGCTCCGAGCAGACCTGGCCAGTCTGCGCGAGTCCGGCTCTCGCGAGGCGCCCCAAAATGGGGGCCAGAAGCGTCCAAGCCAGCACGTGCCGGTGGAGAACCAGGTCCTGAATCTGGTTCGGCAGGAGCTGGCTGCCTTCCAGGCGCGGTTCTCCGTCCTGGAGGGCATTGTCTTACGCCCCCCCCTGGCGGCAAACAAGGCGCCCCCGGGCCTGAGGGCGGCCTCATATGCGTCTGCTGCGGCCTCCGCACCGGGGCCGCCCAGCCAGCCCCCCGGCAGGGTTATGTCGGCCCCGACGAAATCGGCTCCGATTAAGAAGGCGGCGGCCCTGAAACAGGGCAAGGCGGCGGCCCAAAAGAAGGGCAAGGTGGCGAATACGCCAGTGCCAGCCGCGAGACAGCCGCTATCGCCGCCCCCTCCGCCTCCTAAGACTTCCGTGGCCGAGACCGGGTGGCAGGTGGCTGGAGAAAACGCGAGGGAGCGAAGGGCGGCCAAAAAGGCCAGGAGGCAGGAGCAGAAACGCCGGCAAAAGGAGCGGGGCGTCGCGGTTAGGCTCAGCGCCCCGAAGACCGCAGCTGTAGTGATTACACTACAGCCGGACGCGGAAAAGAGGGGCGTGACCTACCGCGACGTGCTCGCTAAGGCGAAAGCGACGGTGGATCTCGGAGAGCTCGGGATCACCGGGGGCCTCCGGCTTAGAGTCACCGCAACAGGGGCTCGAGTGCTGGAGATCCCTGGCGAAACCCGTGGCTCGTCCGCTGACGCTCTGGCTGAAAAGCTTAGAGCGTCCCTAAATGCGGACGAGGCCAGAGTGTCCAGGCCCGTCAAATGCGCAGACCTGCGCATACTGGGTCTGGACGACTCGGTGACCGAGAAGGAGGTAGTGGCCGCCGTCTCCAGGACCGGTGGGTGCCCTGCCGAGCAAGTCAAGGCAGGCACCTTACGTCCGGACCTGTCGGGCATGCGAACCATAACGATAAGCTGCCCTGTGACGGCGGCGAAAGTCATTGTGGAGGGCCGAAGGCTCTTGGTGGGCTGGGTTTCGGCGCAGGTGAAGCTGCTGGAACCCAGACCTCTGAGGTGCTTCCGCTGCCATGTGGGGCACCACGTGTCGGTCCGGTGCACTTCGGAGGTGGACCGCAGCGGCCTGTGCTTCCGCTGCGGCCAGCCTGGTCACATGGCCGCGGCTTGCTCCGCCGCGCCGCGCTGCGCTGCATGTGCGGCAGCTGGCAAGCCGGCCGATCACCGGGCAGGGAGCAAGTCCTGCGGTACTCCCGTCAAGGCCAGGGGCAAGGGAAGGCCCTCCGCCACCACCGCCAAAACCCCCACCGTCGCCACCACCGCAGCTGCCGCCACTGTCGCCGCCGCTGCCGCTACTGCTGCAACTTCCGCAGCGGGGCCCTCGCAGGGGGCCCGGGAGGGGGCTGAAATGGAGTGCCAGTAACGGCCCCATTACGCCTTCTCCAGGCGAACATCAACCACTGCGCCTGCGCTCAGGATCTGTTGCTCCAGAGCGTGGCGCAGTGGTCGATTAACATCGCCGTGGTCGCTGAGCCGTACTTTGTCCCGCCCAGGGATGACTGGGTGGAGGACCTTAGTGGCTCAGTGACCATAATTGCGTCGGTCGCCGCCGGTACCCCGACCCTTGGGAGTGTCAGGAAGGGTCAGGGGTGCGTAGCAGCACGGTTCGGGGAGATCGTTGTAGTGGGAGTCTACTTCTCCCCGAGCCGAACTCTCGCCGAGTTTCACAACTCCCTCACGGAGTTGAGTGTCGTCATCGGAAGCCATTCCCTCCCCGTGCTTGTGCTCGGGGACTTCAATGCCAAGAACTTGGCTTGGGGTTCTCGTTACACGGACGTGCGGGGTAGAATGGTGGAGGACTGGGCTCTGGAGACAGGCCTGGTCGTCCTAAATCGGGGTTCTGTCCCCACGTGCGTGCGGATGCGGGGCGAGTCGGTGGTGGATATCTCGTTCGCCAGCCCCGCTCTGTCACCGCGTGTCGTTGACTGGCGCGTCATGGAGGGGGTGGAGACCTATTCCGACCACCGGTACATCCGGTTCGACGTCTCCACCCAGTCCTCAAGCGTGCCGGTCCTACAGGCCCCGAGTGGTCCGCGATGGGCGCTGAAGCAGCTGGACCGGGAGCTCCTCCTGGAAGCCTCGATCGTGCAGGCCTGGGTGTCATCACCAGTCAGGCCTGCCGACATCAACAACGAGGCGGGTTGGTTCCAGGAGGCCATGTCCGACATTTGCGACGTGGCAATGCCCCGAGTTCGGCCAGGAAGCGCCCGGCGTCAGGTGTACTGGTGGTCGCGAGAGCTGACGTCTCTGCGCAAGGCGTGCGTTGCCACGCGGCGCCTGTACGCCAGGCATCGCAGGCTCCGCATCCGCCCTCCGGATGCGGCAGCCATTGAGGCGGAGCTGTACGAGGGGTACAGAGCGGCGAAGACCACCCTCCAAGAGGCTGTCCGGCGGGCCAAGAACTTGGCCCGCGAGGAGATGCTGGAGTCTCTGAACGGAGATCCGTGGGGGCGCCCTTACAAGATGGTGCGGGACAAACTCCGCACCCGGGCCCCCCCGTTGACGCAGAGTCTCCGGCCTGAGCTCGTGGAGGACGTGGTGAGCGCTTTGTTCCCTTCGCGAGGGGAGCATCCTCCCCCGCCTATGGCTCCGCCGCCGCGTGCGGTGCCGGAAGCGGACCACACCGATGACGATGACGACGTTCCGGAGGTGACTGGGGTAGACCTGAGAGTGGCGGTACGCAGGCTGAAAACCAGAAATACCGCCCCGGGACCCGATGGCTTGCCTGGCAAAGCCTGGGTCCTGGCCTCTGAGGCTCTCGGGCCCCGACTGGAAGGGCTCCTAAGCGCATGCTTGGAGAGAGGCCAGTTTCCGCTTCGTTGGAAGACGGGGAAGCTGGTCCTCATCCGGAAACCAGGGCGCCCTGCGGACTCTCCGTCCGCATACCGGCCCATCGTGCTGCTCGACGAGGTGAGCAAGCTCTTTGAAAGAGTCATTGCCAACCGCCTCGCCGGGCACCTTGCGGGGATGGGGCCGGATCTTGCGGAACACCAGTTTGGTTTCCGCAAGGGGCGCTCGACGGTGGACGCCATCATGCGCGTGAGAGCCCTCACGACGGGGGACGCGGTGTCCCGGGGCGGGGTCGTCTTGGCGGTGTCTCTTGACATCGCCAACGCCTTCAACTCCATGCCCTGGAGCTGCATTAGGGAGGCACTCCGGTATCACCGGGTGCCGACCTACCTTCGTCGTGTGGTCGGGGACTACCTGACGGATAGAGCCGTCATCTACCCTGGTCGAAGCGGAGAATGGAACCGGCGAGAGATGTCGTGCGGTGTTCCACAAGGATCGGTTCTGGGACCGGCCCTGTGGAACATCGGTTACGACTGGGTGCTGCGCGCCGACCTCCCTACCGGCGTCAGCGTAGTTTGCTACGCTGACGACACGCTGGTACTGGCACAAGGGAGGTCGCACGAGGCGGCGGCCGAAAACATGACACGCGGGGTTGCGATAGTCGTGGAGAGGATCCGGCAATTGGGTCTCGAGGTGGCACTGCACAAGTCCGAGGCCATGTGTTTTCATGGGCCTCGGAATGCGCCACCGTCGGGATCCCTACTGACGGCAGGAGGGGTTTCCATCGGCGTCGGGTCGACGTTAAAGTACCTAGGACTCGTCCTCGACAGCCGGTGGAACTTCGTGGAGCACTTCCGACGTTTGGCTCCCAAACTGGAACGGACAGGGGCTGCCTTCAAGCGGCTCTTGCCCAACCTGAGGGGTCCAAACGCCTCCTGCCGGAGGCTATACGCGGGGGTCGTGCGGTCCATGGCCCTTTACGGGGCCCCGGTGTGGGCGCGTTCTTTGAGGCGGCAAGCCGCCCACTACCTGAACGCGCCCCAAAAAGTAATAGCCATAAGGCTAATCCGGGGGTACCGCACGATCTCCGGCGAAGCGGCTAGCCTCCTTGCCGGATTGCCGCCATGGGATCTGGAGGCGATAGTCCTCGCACGCCTGCACGAATGGCGCGCGGAGGCACTACGTCGGGAGGAAACTCCGCTGCCGCGGCAAATTGCTGCTCAGCGGACAGACCTCCGGCGTGATCTCATGGCGACATGGAGAGAGCGACTGTCGCAACCCCGTGCAGGGCACGCCACCATAGTGGCGATAAGTCCCCTCTTTGAGGAGTGGCTAGAGAGGCGCCACGGCGCCCTCACCTACCGCCTGACGCAGGTCCTCACCGGACACGGTTGTTTCGGGAGGTTCCTGCACCGAATCGGGCGGGAGGAAACGCCCGGGTGTTTCCACTGCGAGGATCGTCCGGAGGACACGGTGGAGCACACCGTGGAGGTCTGCCCCGCTTGGGCGGAGCACCGCCGTGTCCTCGTAGCGGCGATTGGCGGCGGCGATCTCTCGCGTCGGGCCTTGGTTCAAGCCATGGTCCGGAGCGAGAGGGAATGGGAAGCCGTCACCTCCTTCTGCGAAGCAGTCATGCTAGTGAAGGAGGTGGCGGGACGTGAGAGGGAAAGAACCTCACGTCCCAGTCGCCGCGGGAGACGCCCTGGGCGTCGGGGGTCACGTGGTGGCTCCCGGCCACCGTAGGCGCGGGCCTGTGGATGGCGAGTTATGGGCCAGCTCGCCGTCCGGCCGTCTTATGACGACAGGCCGTGTCGACGGCGCGTTCGTGTTCCACGTGCGCCTCAAAGAGATGTCAGCAAATAAGTAGGGGTCCGCAAGGACCGATGCCTGCCAGGGCTGCGGGACTGTTCGAAAGAGATACCGTGGCCCTGGAACACAAAGGGCAAAGAAGGAACATGGATGGGTTTTAGTCAGTACAAGTCTGACACTCCCTTCCGCTCCGCCCAGAGTGGGGGGGGTCATTTGATGATTTCCCATCCGGAAAAAAAAAAAAAAAAAAAAAAAAAAAAAAAAAAGGCGTTTATATCACAGATAACATCAAAACTCATGTCTAGAATTTAAATACGAATACCACACATCATTTCTTTGTTCCAAAAATATATCTAATTATCTTAATAACTGGTTAGCTGGTAATTAACGTTGTTTTTGGTGTTTTTTTGGTGCTAAGTCATAACATTGCCAGAACGTATGTACACACGGCGGCACATGAAGCTGTATATTTCCAATATAACTTGACCTTTCTTTGAATAGATTTCCTATACAATGAGAGATCCGCATAAACTGGTTTTGTATGGCTTGATTGGCCGTCGTGCGTACTCGACGTTAATAAATTAAAAAGTTTACTAGGTGCATCGGTTGGATACAAGTCCATACGTTTGAAGTGCTTTTTATCAGCACTCTCAAAAATGAATTTCCTCAGTCACGCCTTATAAATCGACTTAAATATTGAAATAAATTCAAACCAAATGGGCGCTTTTAAAGTTCAAGCGCTACGTAACGTCTGACCTTGGACGGAGCCCAGAATTTTTGGGGATTAATTTGAATTAACTACCTAAGTTACTCCATATCATTATAATATTACGCCGTCTGCTACTATGCTAGAATTAGTTAATTTATGCTTCAACATTTAATTCACAGTGAATACGCTCGCTCGCGTCGATGAATGAAAAATTCCGCTCATTTATTAGAGTTTATTACGTGATTCAAGTAAGTATTATTGCCATGTTTGAGAAGTTCAAAAATAGAATTGCGTATGCCATAGGCCCCATAGTTAGGATATTGATCGGTATCTGAACATGCGTAAGACTCAAAGATGTCTACATTTCTAAAGTCCTACCAAAGGCGGGTTTCTGAGTAAGGAAATATCGAAAGTGAATATAATTTGCGTAAATATATGAAAGTTACAACTTTGGGCACGCCTCATGCGTGCTAATCCAAGGGGAGAACGATGTTGACAGAAATATTGATGGCTTCCACGCGTCCTTTGAAATCTAAATGCTTTTGGCGGGTACGTTCCAATTTTAAATTGTTGTCAAAATATTCGATCAATGAACGCGTTTATGTTTCGAATTTTGATTTTATTTTGGCAAAACGATTGAGAAATGTACGACTACGGAGCTTCTGACTATGCTTTACTCTATACCGCGATTTAAAAGACTGCGTATCAAAATAAATTTCAGTAGATAGTGTTATAGTCATAGATTGTAAACATTCCACATGAGTCGGCTGAAAATTCGCCCAAAATCGAGATCGCGACTAATTTCTTATCACTATGCACAAAACAGGTTACTGACCTAACTTTGAAGGTCCCTTGCATCACACAGATACACCATATACTATATCCTCAAAAAAAAAAACGATTAGATACACATACTAAAAATATATAAATGATCAAATTTTTCCACACGAATTCGCGCATAGTTACAAGACTACAATAAAATTCGAGTTGTGACCTCGGGAGCGGTCGTAAACTAGTATAAAGTCGTAGTTTGTGAATCGGCAACGTGTTAAAATTCACTAGGAAACCAGCTGCCTCGGTGACTGCCCTTGACTTAGTGCGACGCGACGGTACGCGCTAATTGTCGCGCAATAGGGTTGACGAACGACGCCATTGTGAATGGAATTCATGATCCAAGTCGAGATGTGGTAAAGAACAACAATTTTAGAAAAAACAGTATTTAGACGCTGAAATTAAATTAATTTGGACTTCAGGGACACTTTTTAATAAAAAAATTGAAAACACAATATAGGTTGTAATTACCTAATTTAGCTTTTATTTTGGTGGAATTTGGATTTGTAATTACACCGAAATTCCCGTTTCCTAATCAGTGACAATTAAAATATCTATTTTATTACGGAACTATCCATGTCATATTAAAATCAGACAACCCTACAACCGCGTCAGCCGGACGTTTCTCCATTTTTTTTTACATAATCACGATATTTTTAAATTCCGTGTAAGAGTAAAAGTGTTATTTCACATTGTGCCTAGTTACAAAAAAGCATAACAGATGTTAGGCGGTGTTGACACGATATGACGATACTCATGTTTTACCGCGAAACACATTAATTCGACAAAAGAGGTAGACTGTGGTTGGGGTCGGTTGAAATGAATATTTATTTACTTTTGTTGCTACTATGGTGAGAAATAAAATTTATTGCCTTTTTAAAACTTAAATGGTTTGTTGATTTACTTACATGAATATTTTTAATTTATTATAGTAAGTAGTAGGAAATCGATGTAATTTATTTGCTCCTGTTATATTTACAGAAAGAAAAAACTGTTTTAGTATCATTGACATTGTACTTACTACTTACAGGGTGAATTAAATTCCAAGAAATAATAAGCACATGGTTACCGCTCGAGGACTCAAAAAAATGTGTAAAAAATGTAACAGAAGTATACATCAGTCAGATTACGAATTGGATGTCTGTCAGCTACAGCTCACCCCACCGCACCAGTAACTTATATTTAAGAATTATACGAACACTTTTCTATCGGGTTTTTAAGGTTTGTCATCATCATCATTCATGATGTTTATACTTAAGTTAGATTCAATTACTAAGCTGAGCAAAAGTTATTTTCTACTGCGTGAGGAAAAACAGCTTCGTTTTGAATGTCTATAAAAACTTTAACAACATTAAACTTCTCCAACTAGTGGTGACTAAAAATAGATTTCAGTCAGTCACCAATACCTATTGATTTGATACTTTAGCCTTAAGTAATAAAAGCAGAAAAAAAAAAAAAAACTTTTGAGAATCAGTGGTCTACATAATACCGCATCTATGAAACAATAACGTGCGTCTATATATTATTTCTAGCATAACTACGTAGTAGGTACGTCGTTGTTTAAATTAAATTAAATTACACATACCTAACGAAGTTGACTGAAATGGTATGTCAAACATGTTTCTTTGTAAATTCCATGTTTACAAAACTAAAAAAAAACTTGACAAGCATTTTTTTTGTTCCGGTATCACACATTCATGTGCACTCGCCTTAACAAAATTAAAATATTCTGTCACGCCATATTTTTAAACATTTATAGGTATGGTAATGGATTCCGCAAATCTAATTGTGCATTTAAAATCGATCATTCGCGTGTTCGGTTTGCGTAATCGTCGAAAAAAGTTAATTCTCCGATGAGTTAGCGAATAGCGATCGACGAATTTAGATCGATTCATTCATACCCGTTTATAATAATCGGAAATGCTATTCAGTTCCTAATACGGAATACCTTGATCCAATTTGACGACGTGGGGAAAATAAATGCAGTAACTTAGTGAAAAATCATTTATTAGTGCAGATAGATTCATCAGAGATCACTGTTTTAACCTACAACGGCTCCAACACAATTTTAAACAAACATAAGTGAAATGACACAAATTATGTGTGAATTTCCTAAAACACATGAGAAATATAAAATAAATTAAATTAAACTAGCACAAACAGAAATGATTTAGGTGGGACTTTATCCGTTATCTTTCTCTAAAACAGTAAAACCCCAGTTGTGTACTAAACAAGATTTCTAACTTATAAATAAGGCAACTCGTAAAATTCATAATAATAAATTCGCAACTGCTCCAGAAAGAACAATAAAGCAATAATTTATAATATTCCACAACTTGACTCTTTCTAAGCGAAACTTTAGTCTTTAAACACGTTTCGAAATTGCAACGCTAATATAACAAAACAAAACATCTTAGCGACAACAATATGGCGGCACAAAAACACACCTCACGTATGCTCATTTCGAAACGATCTACATTTTAGTTTTTATCGATGCCAATGCTTTTTAACGCGTCTTGATGCCATTAAATGGCTATCATTGATGCGAGGTACGGTTTTTTGTGCCTTTGCCTCTAAAAAAGTTTAGAAAAACATATAGACAACCATAGACACTGATGTTTAACGTTTGGTTCGCGCCAAAACTTGTGCGATTCAAAGAGGTTGTTGTTCATTGCAGCCTACGCTTCGGGGAACCCAGGTCATGCGATGTCACTCCATTTATATCGAGTATTGGAAATTCAGAACCGTGTTATTAGGTTTCTATAAATGGTGCGTCTATTTATTTACTTTTGGTTTTGTTGACGTTCGACTTAGTAGTGGGTTTTTATTTTCTGCTGTTTTGTTATTTTTACATAGCAAGATTATCTTCGTGACAACGTTTATTCCTTTCAGAGTTCGAGGAAAATGTATTGCTTATTTTCATTTCTCACGAATTTCTACATTTTAGACGTGACATAAGGTTAAGTTGACGATCACAGCAGCGAATTACTTCAACGCACTTTTCAGCTACATAGGATTTTTAAAAGTTTTGGTTTTCCTACGCATCCAGCGTCAAGCATTATGGTATTTTCGTTTTTTGTTCAAAACTTTTACACCTTAGATATATGTTAAGGTTCACGAAACTCATTAATATAATAGAGATTAACATAATTAGCTAGGCAGGTACATACCGAATAAATTATAAAATTACCACATAAGCCCTCATTTTTTGTTGAATTTCACATAAATCAATTTACGCAAAATTTACGACTATTATAAATGTCTGTTTTTTGATGGTCATGATTTGAGATACATACAGACGGCGACATCTAGCTATACATTTCCAGTATAACATGGCCTCGCTTTGTATAGATTTCCCGTGCAGTGAGAGATCCGCTTATATTCGTTTTGCATAGGTTGATTGGTCGCCGTGCTTACATTTACTAACTGTTAATTTTGCTGAACAAAACGGCTTCTATATAGCTTTCCAGCAGCTTATCTTTATTAGTGTAAACCTCGTACATTTCTCAAAATAGGAAACTAAATAGAATCGAAAAATTATAATTGAATGGTTAATAAACCGCGTTTTCGAGCCCACGCCAAGATATTGCCAAAAAAAGCTCAAATGAAGAACGAATCATTTAATGTTTTTCCCAGAGCAAATAATCGCGAGTCATTGAAATCTGCGCAGAAATTACTTAATCAGTCTGTTAAGACGGTTTTAATTTTTTTTCCACGCGTGAGCTTACAACAGAACGATCGCTTTTTGTCATTTTATTTTGGGGTCTATGAACTTGGTTTCTCAACCTGTCGGGACCTGTAGATTCGTGGGAGCTTGCTAGACTCTGACAGAAGAGGACAGGGCCGGAGTTAGGTAGCCTATGGTGGGTGCGAAGAAAGTCTCTAGTACTAGACTGCAAATAATTTAAAATATTTTTTACAAAAGCTTCCTAAACCATAAAACATTTCTTTGGAACAATAAAACGGGATTATGAGAGCTTTCGCTGTGGATCTTAAATGCGCAAGAGTCGATGTCTACCGTTTACTTTTTTCTAATGAAATCCTGTAACAATAACAATATTGTTAGGTTTTTTATTCATGATGTCAATATCAATCATCATGTCATATCAAATAGTACGTAGTTGTTTTAATAGATATCACTCAGGTGTTACAAGTAGCTAGTAGTTAGAAACATAACTTGCTAAAATGAAGGTGTAAACGCAATTTAATTAAACAACTTTCAAGCAGAACCACCGCCGAATGCACCCATACCCGCCCTAGTCCGCCCCTGCAGTATCAACCTACATTACAATATCAGTATCTGGTATCGTGGTATCTGTCGGCACTTTGATACCGGCGTGGTATCGACAATTTTGACGTCCACTGATTGAGAGGCGTTGAATGGACGTGAAATCATTTATTACTACGCATTTGTAAAGTGCTAAGGAGGCTGACAGCTTATTTATAGTGACGTTACTGACGTCATTTGTGCTGGTGGCGGGTAAACTGCATCCTATTATGTTTTTGCCGGTGTGTTGACATCAGTTATGTTTACCATTAGCAATATATGCATGCTTTTCTAATGCGTGGTTGGTTACCATGTTTATTATGCCTATTGTAATTTGTGAGTGCTGACTCATGAAGTAAACTGTGTACACTTATGCTGACTGACACCATTTCTAAAGGGAATTGTTTACTATAAACCTTCCCCTTGAATCACTCTTATCTAATACTGAAAACTGCATTAATACCCGTTGCGTAGTTTAAAAGATCTAAGCGTACAGACAGCGGGAGCGACTTTGTTTTATACTATGTAAAGATTATAAATATGTGTAAATTTGCATAGTTTCAGTGCGATGTCCAACGACCGTATAGCATATAACCCGGTCGCAATCCAGCTGAGCTTACGGAAAAGGAAAAAATCTGATTAATACCATAAACGTTAGACAGAGGTGTACCTAGTACACCCACAATTCGCACGTTATGTTTAAGTCCCATGTAATAAGGAGCGAGCTTATTGCCATCAACCGGGCACAAATCTCGTCTCCGTACTGCTACTGAGATATTTCTGATGGAAAAACCTGCTTACACTTTGTCTGACCTGGGAATCGACCCCAGGACCTCATGTAGTCACGTTTGCGACCACTAGACCCAACGAGGCAGCCAACATCTAAATCGTGTATCTTTAATGACTGTTAACCAATATGAAAACATCTTTTACAAACATGACGAGGACAAAGAAATAAATTAAGCAATTTTACCAACCCTAGCACCGCGACCGTTCGAATTTCGAATAATTCCAAGAATGCGAGCGAGTTCCGGTGCAAAAAAAAAACAACAACGCATTAAAAAGGTTAAAATACTGATGTCAAATGACCTACCATAATACATACTGGCTTATTATACTTGCCAAGTCGGGTTAAAGATGGGGAAACAAAGGAAAAAAAGAAAAAGGCGGGAAAACAGCAGGTGCGCCGCGCAAACATACAGCCTGATACAAAAATTTTGAAGTAATTGGGATACTTGCATCAATTTCAACCATTGGACAATTTTAATTGGTTATTTAATTTATTGATTGGGTGCAATTTATTAAAGAAGTTTCGATTTTAAAATGTAGATGAAAAATTGCCTAAAGATTAAATTGATACCATGTATTTAATGGACTGCAATTAAACGTTGATTCATTGAACTAGCGTAAAAAAGTAATGAGTTGTTTAAATATAGCGCTAAGTAATTGGAGGTCTTCACAATTAAAAACGAGTTCACTTATACTTGTATTAATCGGATTTATCTTCCAAATACGGATAATGATGATGAGGATTATTAATTACTCGATTGAAAATATAAATAATTATCAACACATTCGTATATGAACTCAAGGTCATTGCCGCAGATAAAATAACTTGCTTGAAGGTTTTTGATCGACGACCAGATGAAAAATTTTGCATTTATAGCTACTGCATAGTATACTCTATAGTAGCTTTTCCACTTAGGTTTTGGCGAAAATGGTTTTGAATGGGTTTGTTTGGCTATCTTATCTGACACGTCCTAAAGATGTAGTCGGCCACCAGTCGGTGTCTGATGAGATGACGAGTAATAGACAAGTATGGAAGGAGAAGATATGCTCCGCCGATCCCAAATAAATTGGGATAAGGACAGGAGAATGTTGATGATGTAGTCGGCCACCAAATCCTTGCATTTGAACGCCGTGTTCCTTTAAGGAGAAGAACGATAAAGTTGCGGTTAAACCAATTACGGACCGGACTCCTGACACCGGATTATGATGGATTTTTCCCGCGGCCAGTCGGTGTGACTGAACTATAAAAGAAACTATACAACCTCTTCGCACATCATGTTTCCTATCAGCCTGTATAAGCACGGAGGGTGCGCAGACACAACAGGTGGCTGACTGCGCCACACTCCGCTCACGTGCCGACAACAGCCGAACATGGCCGAACACATCCGATTTATGACGGACAGGGACACATAGATCATCATCGTAACCTTTGCCGTGTGTTTCTGACGGTTTTCTTGTTAAATAGGTATTCGTTTGTCGCGTGCCGACTACAGCCGATTTACGCCGAACCGGATCAGAAGTAGATGTGTGGGAATCAACCAATCTAATTCGTTGAAATTCACATCGCGTCTCTCGTCTCTCCTGTGATTGGTCGAGTCTTGCGCATCTCTTCCCTCCGCTCGTCCGCAGTTTGGTGGAAACTGTACCTTATGATGGTTTATAGCTTTCTTGCAAGCACCCATGTTCAGTTCGTGGTTGATTTCTGCAAAATCTACAACTCGATTGTTGTCATCATAAATAAATAAAAATAAATAAAGTGTATAACCTTTTTTTTTTTTTTTCGGATGGGAAATCATCAAATGACCTCCCCACTCTGGGCGGAGCGGAAGGGAGTGTCAGACTTGTACTGACTAAAACCCATCCATGTTCCTTCTTTGCCCTTTGTGTTCCAGGGCCACGGTATCTCTTTCGAACAGTCCCGCAGCCCTGGCAGGCATCGGCCCATGCGGACCCCTACTTATTTGCTGACATCTCTTTGAAAGTGTTTAACCTTAACATTCAACAAACCTAGGTTAAATAAAAAATTGCCGAAACTGGCACGTAAACGTTGATTTAGACTTAGACTAAACAAGCAAATGCACGCACATTTTACCCTCTTTTTTCAAACTATTTTCGCCTAAACAAGGATGGAAAGAGCACTCTTTCGTCGGTCTATCGGTACTAAAATATCAAGAATATCAACAAAAGTTAACACAAATAAATTCAATACTTTTATTCTGGGTCTATGTTATGTTCGTTGGGTCTCAAGGTCTCACTGAGAAGACTGGGCTTTGGATAGGGCTAAGACGGACAAATACTGAAATACCAGTCCTAGATACCGATCTAGCTGCGGCCACTCGGATTTGAAAAACTTCAAAGAATCACGCACCACGGGAAGTTAAAACGATCATTTTTTGTTTTGTCAACGAGAAAAAAAGGGATCACAAGCTATTGTAGCCTTCTCCCTAAATGTAACCGTTAAAGTGATTTACGCAATCAATTAGAACCCGATCATAAAACCGAATGGTGCCGAAGACGCCCCAACGCACCTGACTCGTGCGCGCACGCAGCACCTGCTACACTTTGATAGAGGAAAAAATAAAATCGTCTATTTATTGGGTTAATTAGGGAAGCTGTTGTGCATGTTTTAGATTGGAAGGGCAAGCATCTAATTATTTTAAATGTTTGGTAGAAACGTAACCATATTTTAGGATAATATAACAAATATTTATGAGTAATTTAAAAGAATAGGTTGACAACCTATGAGCTATGACAGTGTTCAGAGAATTATCTTTTTTTTCTTGCTTGTCTAAAATATGGTTATGGTTTTTACAAAAGCTTTTGGATACTAACAATTCAGAGACAGTGTTAAGATTGTTTTTGATGGGCAGATGACATTGTCATTGCAGGAATATCCTGGATGAGGCTGGCTCAAGAACGTGGAGCTTGGCACAAGCGAAGAGAGGCCTATACCCGGCAGTGGGTGATGTCGGGCTGTGGATGATGATGATGATATTAAGATTGTTTCATTATTTCCCATTTAATGTTTAAACCCTTTAATAAGTAACCCATCCTAACTTCCTTACTTATATCCTTATCAATATTATAAATGTAAAAGTAAGTTTGTTTGTGTGTATGTTACCTTTCCACGCCTAAACCACTGAACCGATCATCCTGAAATTTTGCACATACGTTGTTAGGTGTACAGAAACGGACATAGGGTACCTTTCATCCCGAAAAACTGTACTGTCCTTAAAGAAAACCACAATAGCTTTCTTGTGATAATAGATGGCGCCACGTATGATTAAATTATATAATTACAAGCTGAGAACAACCCGAATTGATTGTGAAATTCTAAATGCGAGCCAAGCCGTGGGCACAACCTAGTCATCTATAAAATTAACAGTTTATGATTAAAAACTCACATAGCCGCATTTCATTATCACAGTTTTTCCTACAATTCATTTACGGGAGTACTTATGAACAGCTTTCAATGATTAAAAACTCTTCCTTCTAATGCACTACATTGTCTATTCGCACATTTAGCTAAGTAAAAACTGAAATTGTACCCACTGCATTACTATGCAAAATAAAACAAGCATAAAATGCATCTCTACCATTCAAAAATCACCTGTATTGGTTATAAAATAAAGCCTCTAACTCCCGCAAAGGGTTATTGGTAAGAAGTTATTACAGTACTTATACATAGATAATTATAATTGTTGTGGGTAACATTTGTGTTTAGCATAATTGTTAATAGACAAGATTAAATAGCCCCAAGGTGTTGCCAGTATTAGGAGTTTGGTATTTATAATGTAAAATAAGAAATTTACAACAGGTGTCGGTGGCATAGGTGCTGGTGCTGTAAGGTTTTATGATAGCTTATTACAACCAACCTTTAATTGGGCAGGCTGCTTATTTTTTAAGCTGTTGATTGATCAGTTGGCAGAAGTTATTGTCCTAAGCCAGCTTTTTGTGTTACGGCGCGTTCGTGTTCCACGCGCGCCTCAAAGAGATGTCAGCAACCGAGTAGGGGTCCGCATGGGCCGATGCCTGTCAGGGCTGCGGGACTGTTCGAAAGAGATACCGTGGCCCTGGAACACAAAGGGCAAAGAAGGAACATGGATGGGTTTTAGTCAGTACAAGTCTGACACTCCTTTTCGCTCCGCCCAGAGTGGGGGGGTCATTTGATGATTTCCCATACGAAAAAAAAAAAAAAAGAAAGCTTATTGTGTTACAATTGTAATGATCCGTTCTGTCTAGCTTTACTTATTTGACTAACAATTTACCCAATACAATTCATGATTTCCCTAGCGATAAATCTTAACTTGTATGTTAGACTACAATTTCAAGTATGAGGTGTTGCAGTAGCGAAGGGACAATTTTTGTAAGAGGTAAGCCGAAGTACATATCTTTAATCTGATTATATTATTTATCTATAGAATACTGTGGCATTTTTCAATGGGAATCCGGTAGGAAACGAGTTGTATGGAACCTTCGCCACCGAGGTGTTGTTCCACGTACAAGTCCTCATAGCTACATTCGGATTCTCGAAGAATTTTGAAATAAAAGTAATTTAGAAATAGAAGATTTTTTTGCCAAGTCACCGGATTGTCAATTGGATTTTATTCTTGTGAAAGTGTAGTCCCTTTTTCTAAAATATATGGCTAAAGTCGCTGTAAAACCAACTTATAAAAAAGGAGGAGGAAACGAAACACTAACAAGTAGAAAATAACTTTACTTTCGGAAGTCGGTGGCAAAAACGAAAAAAAGTAAAGTTATTTTTTACTTTTATAGTAAGTTTTAATTGAAATTCGCCTATCTCTTTCTTGCAAAAAAAAAAATATATAAAGTAGAATATAGTCCCCACGCTGATTTTCTACAGTACTATACGTAGAAATTCTTCTTTCTAATATCTATGGTGTTATAGTACCGGCTCGTTCGTCTTACGATTGCGCATGAGCACCTTGAGGTTTTAAGGAGATTTTATATCGAACAGGAATTATAGGAAGCCGACGAATGCTAAACAAAAAAAAATTCCTTAATCATAGTGCTGATTGGTCTCCTCTTTGATACGGAGGTATGTGGACATTATATTTTTTCCAATCCCTCCGCTGTTCTTTTCCGATTAATTTCGTTGCGGGATGCAAGACAGTTGGATCGTTTCTTCGGAACTCATCATCATCTGCCTAGCCTTTTTTCCAACTATTTTGGGGTCGGCTTCCAGTCCTTTCGGATGCAGCTGAAAACCAGTATTTTACGTGGAGTTACTACCTATCTGACCTCCATAACCCTGTTAGTACTAAGTCGCTTCTCCGAAACTCATCTGACTTGAGTGGTAGACACTGTTGATTCTGGTATTCAGAAAATGCAGGGGTTGGGAATAGTGTGAGGCTTATCCCAAACCCCAGACTGACCAGACATGGTTAATGTTTACAAGATAATCATGTGTTGTTACTCTCTTCTTGTACATCGCCCTATTTAACATTGAGCAATGTTCATAGCGTCGTATGTTTTGTAATCCGTGTCCAGGTTAACCAACACAACGCATTGGTTGTTGTTGAACTGTCAAAATGAAAGCGATAGACATTATTATGCCCTTTGTTACAATAAGGTGAAAAAAAAAGTAAAAAGTAAGTAAATAGTTCGTCAATGACGAAATTAATTAGACCGTAACTAGCGCGATTGGGCGCGTGAACCTATTAATTATAAATAGTCGAAACAATAGGAAGGCCATTACAGTGATAAGCTGTTACTAGTTGATTTGAAATCAGGGCAATTATAAATCCGATAATGGTGGTTATGGTCCCAGTTCTTTCCTAGATGAATTGTCTTCATGTACACACATACAGGAGCCAACGAGTCCAGGAGTGCAGGCCGCGTATTGGCAAGCTCAGTAGGTATCTCCCAGCTAGATGGACCGCCAGATCTTAAGAAGGTGGCTGGGTCAGACTGGATGTGGAAGACCGAAGACCGAGTGTTCTGGCGCAGCTTGGGAGAAGCCTATTTCCCGCAGTGAACTGAGAGGGGCAGAGACGGGCGCTGGTAAATATTTACGAAATTGTTTTTTGAAATCTATTGAAGAACATGTGATGATGGCAGTTCAGTTCCGATTTTTGTTTACGCGTCAAGAGATCTATGTACAACTAAAGAAAGTATGTATTTTACGTGTGAATCCAGGATACAGCACACACAGATATTGCTGCGCCTTCCATCCAAATGCGAAAAGAGAGCGGTTTGACGCGATTGTGAGTTTTATGGCTCAAAAATTAAAGGTTTTTTTTCTTTGCTGCTATCCGTCCTCAAGGCCTCCCACTAGGTGGACCGATGGCCTGGTGAAGGTTGCAGGGATCCGCTGGATGCGAGTCGCACGGGACCGGTCAATGTCTCGAACTTGGGCGAGGCCTATGTCCAGCAGTGGCCGTCTTTCGGCTGAAATGATGATCCGTCCTCTTGTTATGATTGCCTTTTATCACCCTCAGCATAAGCAGGGTTAGCAATTGGCGAAGTTTTTGTGGCAAAGGTTTAGTTAGTTTGACAAATAATGTCCTGTCCCTAAGTATTAGACCTACGGACAGTACATAATCTGTGCAAGTCCGATGTCCGGAGTCCAGTCCGCAATCTGTCAGCACCTTCAGTAACAAGCGGCCATTACAAGTCTTCGTTACAAAGTTATGAAACAAGACAGTTAAGTTAAAACTCATGGTATCGTAAATATATTCCAAAAAACAAATAAGAATCCATAATAAGTAGAATGTTTCTATATTACTTGTATTATAAATAAATAGTACCACCCTTTTAGTGTCCTGAAAAAAGAGCTCTCTTGGATTATAGAGAAGGTATGACCATTAATCACCACGCTTGCCTCAGGTGGGTTGGCGATGTCAGTGCTCAGTGATGTCCACGATAAAATTAGAAAGTACGAGTACATACGGGTACTTAGTATAATATACCTACTTTATTTGAGCAGCTCGATATTTGCCAACACGATTCTTACAATCATAATGTTAATACAGATCCCTATCGGAAAACTAACTGGTTGTAGTAATTTATCGGAAATCGCCCCGACAGGCTTATAGTAAGCAGCCGCTGTTTTACCGATGTGTCTATTTTTAATAATTATTTAAAAATAAATATTAAAAAAAACAAATCGGGATCTCACCGGTATTGAGCAGGTTAATTGTAACATGAAGTTGTGAGCCCAATGACATTAGCATTTTTAATCTTTAATAGCGATGTCGGCAAAATTACTAAAGAGCCCAGAGGTTACTTAGAGCTAGGGTTACTACACGTCCGAATTCATCCTGAAGTGTCGGACTTCGCCCCCCCTATCCGGAGTTTACGACATAAAAAAGATTTATTTGAGAAAATAAAAAAAAGTTTTAGCAATACTTTCCAGTATTGCTAAAACTTTTTTACTTTCCAGTATTGCTAAAACTTTTTTTTATTTTACTGAAAAAGATCATCAAACTCTTTTGTTTTAATATAATTTTTTTCTCAACACTGTCTGAATTACGAAGTCCAAGATGACGCTTCTAGAACTCAGATCCATTGTCACAAAAAGACTTACTAAAACCGTAAAATTAAAAACGTAAAAACCGGTTTTTTTACCAATGTCCGGGTTTGTATCAGGACATTTATATTTTTTAATTGGTAACCCTATAGATACAGCCAAATACGAATAAGTTAAGATATGGCGCCGGGACTTCGCGTGATAGGGTACTCTAAATAAAAACATTTTTAATTAAGCCAGGTGGAGGCACCTTGTTATATTTCTATTTCCACGTAAACACGTTTCAGTTATCTAAAAGAAAAATATTGACAATTAGACTATGTTGGTATCATGTGCAAAGGTAGTATGTCATTCGGCCAATTATTAAATTATTTAGAACTAACACTTCGCCCGCGACTTTGTCCGCAAAAAATGCGATAGCTCGGCTAATTTGCATAACATAAATATAATTTATAGCCTACGTTACTTCCTGATAATTTAACTTTCTATTGGTGAAAAAATGGTTAAAATCGGTCCAGTAGTTTCGGAGCTTATTCGGTACAAACAAACAAACAAAAAAATATTTCCTCCTTGTAATATAAGTAACGATAAAACTTTTAAGCAACCATCTATGGTATTTCTGGGCAATATATTTAAAAAATAAGGTACCATTGAACTTTCTAGACTAGACTTTCACTTTGGATTAATGTTTGGAGTTAAAAGGTATAATGGTAAAAGGTGAACAAATAAATTACAAAAATACTTTAGAAGTTAGATATGTTTTTTTTTTTATATTTAATGGATCGACACTTGAGTTCAATCTAGTCCTGAGGACAGAGATGAGGATGATTATGTACTTTTAATTGTTACGGTAGATCACCCGCCATAATATATAACTTTAAATAACCTGTCTTATGAGGTGATACCTACCTACCATAATAGCAACGAAGGTTAAAGAAAATAAATATTACACTAATAACTATACATTACAGGTTGTCCTTCTTTCCACTCCTAAACATAAACGTATATCTTAAAAGATATAAAGACTGAAAAAACAACTTTAAAAAGGCCGCCATTTTAACACCTGTCATAAATTCTGACAATTCACCGAAGGCATCTGTCAAAAATGTCACCCAAACCACGTAAGTCAACATCACTACGACTACCAAAAACATCGAATACTCGATCAACCCTAAACTCCCAATTAAACTAAACAAGGCTTGCAACGAAGTAACGTTATTAATCGTTCGTTGGCGGAGGTCGCGGCGCAGGGTTGAAAAAAACGTAAACACCACAGTTTCACCTGCGTGCCGAGATTGGCAGGTGCGACACGGGCGCATCTGCGTGGTACTGGGTAGATGGATGCAGAAGTGTAAGTGAAGTGGTGCACCTGCAAGACTGTATTGAGCTTAAGGAATGATGGCCTGAGGATCTAGACCAAGAAGTGGCAACTGTTTTCAAAGCGTTGAGATTCTTAATTACAGCCACATTTGTGTTAGTTTCATACATCTTTGACCTTATAACGTTGTTATTGCCGATAAAAATATAACTAACTAGTGCCCGTGGCTTCGCTCGCGTTATAGTCAGAAAATAATGTCTGGGATAACCCAGGGGAACGTTTTAAATATAGCATATGACACTCGGGGATTATGTGGGTTTCGACAGGATTTTCGAAATCGATTCAGTAGTTCCGAAGATTACTCCCTACGTCTAAACTTACAAACAAATATATAACCTGAGTATTTATTGGTCTAGGCCCCAGTAGCGAAGGGTCAATTTTTGTAAGAGGTAAGCCGGAGTACATATCTTTAATGTGGTTATATTATTTGTCTATAGAGTACTGACTGAGCCATTTTTCAAAGGGAAGCCGGTAGGAATCGAGTTATATGGAACCTTCGCCACTGTAGCATATGACACTCGGGGATTATGTTGGTTCCAACTTGTGACAGAATTTTCGAAATCGATTCAGTAGTTCCGAAGATTACTTCCTACGTCTAAACTTACAAACAAATATATAACCTAAGTATTGATTGGTCTAGGCCCTTTGATGAAGATACTCTCAGGTTCACTTTTCCGCACTTATAAAATAATATTTCCGATTGATTTGTGATTCAAGGGATAGTTGAACGAATAAAATACAACAGCATTCTGCGACTAAGATTTATCGCACCACAAAATATACCCAATGGCTGTCATGAATGTGACTACTGTCTATTCTTTTCCTGTGTCACGAAGGCAAGAGGGGGAACCGCCAACCCTTGCACATGCCGCATTAAAACATCGATGTGTTTAGTTTATAAATAACTTGTTTATTCCAATGCTACGTCTATGGGTATTCTAATTAATGCGTTTAGATAATCACATTTATGGGACGAAGTCATTAGTTGGTGTTCTAAGATCAGGTGCTAAACGACGGGGCTTGACGCGCGCGGTAATATTTCTTGCTCAGGCGCAGCTTGTGGCGTGCTTATGGTACTTATCAGGGTTTTTTAACGCGCGTTTGGACGTGAGGTTTTTTCTTAGGATTCACATCGAAGTGTCAGCGGTCGGCAGCGCAGTGTCACTGTCAAGCCATTTTATGCTTTATCTCCATTAGGAAATGCCTCGCGGCGCCGCGAGCGGCCGCGCGTCTTTCAAAGGGAATTTAACCTTAGAGTTCAAGAGACTTAATACAGAGGAGCTAATATTATTTTAATTTTACTTCAATGTGTGGGAGAAGGACGGAGAGGAAGAAGAATACTAAAGAAACGATGGATGAATTGTGTGAGGAATGATATGAAATATAAAGGAGTAAATGGTAGGGTGACGGTTGACAAGAGGAGAATGGAAGAAAAAACGTGTTGTGCTGACCCCATGTAACAGGGGGACAAGTGCAGGAAGATGATGATATGTAGGACTTCTGAGTAGCTCCTAAAAGTCAGATAGATGGACTGGATCAAGCCTGCCAATAATTACGAAGAACTAGGTGTTGCCCGCGACCATCGTCCTCGTTAAATTATTATAAAAATATATTTTCCCTATTCGAATTGGATTTTATTAACAATTTCAAGGTTTTTAATTTTTTTATTGTACGGAACCCTAATAATTTTTCAAAAATAAAAGTGACTTAAGTTACTCTTATATTTACGCTATATAACATCAGCTATCTGCCAGTAAAAGTCCCGTCAAAATCGGTCGAGCCATTTCGGAGATTAGCCGGAACAAACAGATCGACAGACAAAAATATATAAGAAGCATGAATCATTAGCTAATAAATCGTCTTAAAACTCCACCATGACGTAAAGTAATCAGACAGCGATGGTATTACTCATCCTCTCGTATCATATTGACAAAGGCATGCTTTTATAAAAGGTGTAACAAGACATAGCGGTAATTTTTTTTGTTCTAGCTAGACCATAGTCTATGCCTGTCCAGGTATGCCTGGGATATTGGGGGTCAAAGTTCCAACTTCTTCACAACTTTTTTTTTAAATACATTTTTTTAATGTAAGAACTTAACGCCTCAACGACCTTCGTACTATTCAATGCACTCAGTAGCACAATGTTTTGAGTAACGCACTCATAATCAATGTTTTGAATAACGACATTGAGTCCTACCGTAAAACGTCATTTTTCACGCAAAAAAAGTAGTTTCCCAGCAATAATTTTTGCGTCAAGTTATTTAGTTTGATGTACAATAGTTGACGGCTTCGTGAAGGATCCGTTTACACCTTGTATTACTTAAAGGATTTGTACGATGACACGGCGAAGTCTATTTATCAATGACACAGGTGCAACTTGATGGATAATTCAGTAAATGTCCGAAATCATTACGTGATGTAATTTTGATTAAAGAAATGGGGTATAAACGCTGTATGATTGACATAATTTTTACAAAAGAATGTCCGCTACTCATGCAAACATAATAACCTGTGTAGTGTGTAGTTCGCAGGATGAGCAGCATTTCGTGTAATTTTTAATAGTGTGTACTACAACGACACCTGTCGATGGTGGGTGGAACTTTTAAATATACATACTTGAGCATTTAAAAAAAAAAAAATTTAAATCTTAGTGAACTTAAACACGAAGGCACACGAAGGATTTCGAAGTAGATAAATAAACAATTAATTATAAGCAACGATGGCTTAGTGGTAACGGCCCGGACTTACGAGTTTTATAACATGGGTTCGAACCCAAGCAGGCACTTTCCTTTTTTTTTCAGTTAGCCCTTATTTTCTCACTCCTGGGCCTTCCATTTGCCCCACTTCTCTCGATGGTGTGAATCTTCTCACCAATTTGCGAGGAAGCCATCGAGGAACATCAACTTTAAACCTTATTTTGTGTACATTATTTCATCACATTTCTCAAAACGGTGAAGGAAGACGTTCGTGAGGAAACCGGCATGTCCTAGGACCAAACATTGGCCGTATATATGCCGGATATGCTACATTATAACCCGCACGATTTACCGGCTTGCCCGCTTCTATCAGCGATCTTACTACCTTCATAAGCAGCTGGCACAGCACCATAAATATCCCAATCAAAGAATACTTTAAACATAGCCCAATGACAGCTACATAGATACAGGATTTTCTTAACTGCGTATCCTATTAATAGTCCATTATAACCATTGTGATGTAGCCCGCCTATTTTAATTAGAAGGTACACCGGCGTTTTAAATAGAAGCGGGTTTTGAAACAAACTAGCATTGTCGAAGATTATCCTCATAGTGTTTATGGAGCTGTAAGCTGTATGAAGTGGCGGATTTACCAGCAGGGCGGGCAGGGCCTAGGGCGGCAGATTTTTGGGGCGGCAAATTTGGGGGCCGAATATTTTTTTTTTGCTGCCTCATAGAAATCAAAAAGATTTTGGCATGACGGTTTTCTGATGTTTTACAGATAGAAGTCTGCTACAAATTTTGCCGATGACGTTCCCCTCTCACTTGTCATTGCACATTCCGAGTAGCAATCTTCCATATTCTAGAGTAAACAGCTAGTTCGCCGCCCCAAAACCAGTAATCGGTAATATACCCAAAAAATATTTTACGTGCTATTTCAACGAAATTGTAGCATTGTAAAAATAATGTAGGACATGACAATTGTAGAGGCAAGGGCGGCAAAAACTGTACAGCCTATACCTTGAAAACTTGTAAATCCGCCACTGGCTGTATGATGATACCAGCCATTTCAATTTCAAATAAAACCTCGAGTTCAGGTAAACCAACTTCAATCAATTATTTTAGAGTTTCGTAGTCAAATGTCAAAATAGGCAAAAAGATCGTGTTCTGTAACACCGGCTAAAATCGTGAGATGAAATTTTGAAAAAAATAATTCGTGGTGGCATTTCATCGTTTTTTTTTCGTATGCACTAAAAGCTTATTTTTGCGAATAGTTTTTATTTATTTTTAAACTTTCAAGTAAGTAGTTAATTATTTAATTTAGTCAATCAAATAAAAATGTGGTAACACTACTAATCTTGCGAGTGTTTGTAATCCATAATCTACGATCAGGGAGCTTACCCTGAAGGTTTTAGGAGGGAGGCCTCTGGTATTAAACTGGCTCATTCGAAAAGTCAATCCATGAGTTTTGATATATATTTCAGTGACGAGCGCAATCGGTGGAGAATCATGAAACGCTCTGGAAACAGAGCGTTTCATGATTCTCCACCGACTTTCATCAGTACTTCCTTATTTCTACTAGTGTTTTATTTCCACAGATAACCAACCAAACTAAGAAAACAGAAACGATACACACAAACAAACATACAATAAACTAAGTCCAACTTGGTTCAATTCCAATAGTCGGCTTTAAGGCCTAAATATTTTTGAATATTTAAATTGTGTTTATAAATAGAATATCTATCATAAATAAACATTTACACACAATTTATTCATACCATAATTTGCTTTTATGAACAAATTAACATTTATATGCGTTCTAAATTCAAATATATTTGAATTTAAAAAAATCATATTAGGCTGTTTTGCGGCTTCATACCTTTGCTTTTTCTTCAATTTGCGAAAACAAAGAGCGGAAAAAAAGCAAATTAAATCATAGCACCATAATGTATACTTTTCGTTTTATTATGTGATTTCTTCGTAAGTGTATTGAAAAACGTCGTGAATTCCGCCTCGGGTGCAATAACAAAGTTTCCCCACTTGTTTAAAAATGTACTATTTCGCTAGCTTATGGCAATCCCAAATATTCCCAGGCAGGTACTACTTTGTGTTATTCCGTTCACCACTATTGCTCTCAAAACTGTGAAAGAGTCTCGGCTCGCGTGGTGGATTTTGTTCCACTCCCTCTTGATAGAGAGAAGGCCTGGGCTGTGTCCCAGCATTGAGAACATCATAGGCTGATGATGTAAACAGTTCAAAATAGCATTCTTCGTACAATGCCTTTAAAGCAGGTAATCAATGTCTTACCTTATCACATTTCAGCCAGAATATAACAGTCGCTCCTGGCCTCCTTAGCTGTCCCTCACTTAACTTCTGCTCCGCCAGTATGTCGCTATGTCGGCGGCCTGTCTTCAGAAAAACCTCGATCGACCTGGAAACAAACAACACATGAACTTGTGGTCATGATATCATTAACAGGCTATACCAAAGAGAAGCTCTTGGCTAAATAATATTATCCACTCGGGTCGATCTTCAAGTTAAGCCGCGCTTGCCTAGGTTGGTCCGTGGATGGTTTACCACCCATTACATACTGAGTTTACTCTGTGCCTCAGAAAGCACGTAAAGCCGTTGGTCCCGGCTGACAATCGTAGGTCTTTACAGTCGTGGCCCGAAAGTCTGACAACCAGTCTTACGAAGGGGTATCGTATTGCCTAGTACTAATTGGGTTGTGGGGGTCAGATAGGCAGTCGCTCCATGTAAAATACTGATATTCAGCTGCATCCGATTAGTCTGGAAGCCGACTCCAGCATAGTTGGGAAAAGGCAGATGATGAACAGGGTTAACTAATACGGACTGGCTACTGCACATTCCCTCTCACGGAAGCAGGCCAGCTTCCCAGCAATGTCGCCGGAATGCACTAATTAAAGTTATAGATAGCCTAAAACAATTTCAGAACAAATTATTTTTTTTTGTGTTGTATTGTCTGTTCATTCTTCATTAAATCTTTTTTAGTAAATGTGGTTTAACCCTAATTTCCTATTTTCAAAATAAACACCAAAACGACATTAAATGATGGTCCCAGTAGTTATTGTAATTGTCCAAATTATGCACAAGTGACATTCTATTAAGAGGAAGGGAAGAAAAACATTAGTGTTATTAGAACTACTGAAACGAAGGCATGAAAAATTTAGTAGCCGCGCTCCCCTACTCATTGACAACCAACAAAATACATTGTTCATTTATCATATTGAACTTTATTTTGTGTTTTGTGCCCCTGACCCTTGGTTACGCCCATGACTTAAAAAGGAGTTCGTCAAAGTTCACGGACTACTTGCTACCGTTTGAAGACAATGGAAAAACAAAATGGAATTATGGAAAGTTTCGATCTTCAACCTAATCAGTCAGTGGGACATGAGAATTGTTTTCTAAAGAAGTGGTACTGTTTCAATTGAAACCATGTAACAATTTTGTCAACCCTCCCAAAACTTTAAAAAACACTTAGAAAGCAAGCTACCATAATGCAAAAATGATGATTCTACTTAAACTTGTGAAATCAAAAAATATTACATGGTAAAGAGGTCAATTGAGAACCAGGCAATCCGCTGTCATGCTTACAAACAATCAGACAGGTTAACGAGCAAATTGTCGTATCCAAGTGTCAAATGTGTATTTAGAAAGATTCTCACGAAACTTACAATACGGTAAGCAGTTATCTTATGACAATAACTATCGGGTTACCTAACAATTTCAAGTCATCAACGACGTGGAAGAGTAAAAATATAAAAAATACAGTGTCACCACATCCTGCGAGACATTTCATACTTTAAACTTGTTTAGGGCGCATTTGTATCAGTCGAGTAACTCGCTCAAGTAAACAGAGGAACTATTAGTCATCGGGAACTAATTGGAATCAATAAAGACAAAAGCAGGGGCTCAAACGGACAGGTACTTTTTCTTAGTGATAAATGACTACAAATGCGTGCACGTTATTGATGTAATTTTTTATTTTGTGACGTGTCCGTGGAATACGGGTGCTTGTTGCGTCTTTGAAGCAATATTAATTAAACTAACTCACTTTGTAACTGTAGTAACTAGTAAAAGTATAGTAGAAGACAAAAAACTGAAGTTGTTTTCAGGCTCTCTAAAGTATTTGCGACTTGTTCGCACTAAGTATAATGTAATATAACAAAGTATTTATTTTCTTTATTTATTTATTTTCTCGGAATTTTGTGTAACTTTTCAGAATTATAAGTTGAACCCAGCGGCTAGGACACAAACAGGAATATTATCTTTATAGTTATCTCATTGATTTCCCTAATAAACCAGTAAGAAAAGTATCTTCTTCGTTTCTTTGTCTAAAAATAAACCTCGCTAGACTAGGAAACCACCCGGTCTAAACGCAGCACAAGAAAATTTCCGTGCACGAATCCGTGCACCGTGGTCTCAACATAGAGACATTAAGTTCGGCCTTCTATCGCCATAATGGCCACTTAAAAACTCATAAAAGTGAACTCAGACGAGCCCCCGAAAGCGTCGATGTAAGGAGATCATACAGATTGGACGTGGTTAAGAACTAACTCGTGGAGGAGGGGTTTTATGGCGTTGTGCAGCTTATCGCAATGTTTTGTGGCGCGTGATAGAACAGCTTTATTTGGCTTAAAAAGGACACTGGCAGACGAGTTCTTACTTTCTTGTTTTTATTCCCACCCCAATGGTCTATTTTGCTATGATGATGGCGATTTGAACATAGACACGTAATTGATCTAAGTGAATGATGTTCAAAGTTTAGCAATAAAAGTAAACATTTTTAGATCTATGAGGGCGAATTTCATCAATGAAAGTGAACGCGATTAGCTCATCTTAACCGCGATCAAGAGTCCAGTGTCAATCTTCCACAAAAAATATGACAATGACAGCTCGACAACGCGGTTTAAATGTGCTGTTCAACGCAGCTGTAAAGCTAATATCAATTAAAACGGCTATCTATGATTAAATAAACTTGCTTTAACCAACCCTGTACCACAGAGATTGAACACTGAAGTAGTACAAAAGTTTGACTGTTACAAAAATAAAAGTCTGCGTGAGTCCAAGGATGCGTTCACAGGATGTTATGAAAGACGATATGAGCCAACAACCTGACCACGGACACAAGAGTTCACAACACTGAACATAGAGTACAACAAAAAGTTTTTATATTAACAGCTTTTTTTTTGGTGTCCGATATAATTGAATGATTAGTTAGATATTATTTGAAAGATTGCCTATTGTCATTCAAGTGAAAACAAGTAAGAATAATTAATTGACAAATGCTGCTGTATCAATATGTAAGTTTCTTATATGAGTATGGTTGTGGAAAGGTATCAAAGTTGAGAAAGACCAAGGAGACAATGGAACCTGGAAAGATGATATTGCCAAATCAATCAAAATTAGGGTCGGACAGGGCCGGAGGGTATTTAATGAAGAGAAGATGAGGTCTCCGTCTTTATCGTCTCCAATAACAGAATTATTAGCTAATAATGGTCCCATTGTGGGCACAAGCCTGCTCCCTGTGAGAGAGAATGGGCCATAATCCACCTTTCGGCCCAGTCCGGGTTGGTTGATGTCAAATCTCTTCAAATCTTCGGTTCCAGGGGAAATTTTCTCTCTTCACCGCCTTGTAACGTTTTCCATTTTGTTGTGTATCGTATACAATATAATAGACGAAACAAACTAAAGTTTATATTTTTCGAATAGTTTTGTTATTTTCCCTCCTGCAAATAAAACCATGCAGATCAAAAGTTCGATCAAAAGTTGCTTTATATTGACGCCGCACTCCAAAGTTCGGATACAGCTCAAAAGGTGAATCTATGCTTCGAGAAACTTCCTAATCCCCTTTTCATGGGGATAGGAATCGATTCCCGGTTACAAAACTCGCCTTTATCTCTCTAAAGCCTTGAACTTTTCTTTCAAATACAGCATTTGAGACGCTCACAACTTTAGTTTGTCTTTCAAAAAACGAACTGGAATCCCTTTCGTGTTTTTGTTAGTAAACATTTATAAAATATTCTAGAAGTCTGATCTAAAGTTTCATCGTTTACATTTCTCATTTTTTATTATGTTAAGTTCTCTTTTTTTAGTCTGACCCTCGTTACTGTGCCATCTGCGACCACCAACTGGGGAAACTACAACGCAATACGTTACCCTGACCACAAATCAATAATCACCTAAGAGGTTACAATAAAAACTAAGTGCTTAATACTTAATAGACCAGTGCCCAACGCAGACATGATTAAAAAAAAAAACATAAGCAACAGGTGTTGGGTCGTCGACCTCGCTTACATCATGGCGGGAAAAAATGGCGGCAAAAATTGTGTTAAGATTCGGTCGTTGAGTTTGAACTAACAGTTTTTTGGGTGCTCATTGAGTTTTTAGTCGGAGTAATATGATAAAAAAAATTGTCTGCACTACTAAAATTAGACATTTCGTTTGTATATTACCTTGTTTGGAGTATGTCATCATCATTATCATTAGTCTGTCTGGGACTAAAACACTTCCTTCAAGGCTTCTCCCATGGTGTAATTACCCACTTATAATTTCTTAAAACAAATAGCATGAGTCAAAGACGGAAGTTGCGACTTAATTTTAAATTTTTAGGAGTCATTGGACTTTAATTTGACCAGAGCCTGAAACGTGAATATTGTCATATTAACATCCTTTAATCTGAAGTGTGATGATTCTTATCAAGGCGTATAATCCTCCCACAGCTGGGACACAGGCCTCCTCTCACTCCAATTCTGGTTGGTGAAGTCACATTTTTCGAATTTTCGGTTCCAAGACATGACGGTTTCCGCACGATGATTTCCTTCACCGTTTTGAGAGCAGTGGTGAAGAAATAATTTACACTAAGTTAAGTGCCTCCTCGGGTAAACCAAGTTATTTACAACTTAGAACCTATTTGTAAGGTTGATTCTCAAGGTCCAAAAGATCCGTATTTCGCAACCGCCTGAGAAATAACAGCGAACTAGAACGATCAACTAAAGGCCAAATATAAGAAATATGTAATGCTAGAACATCCAAGTTTATTGTTACAAGTTTCGTGGGCAAGTTTTTTGGCAATCGAACATATCTCGGTGGAATTATTTGTGTGAAAATCATTTTACTGAGCAATACCCATTTAAGAGGAGACTTACTCATTTAGATATTTTATCTTTTCCTGATAGTTATCAATCATCTTTTTCTTTATACCACCGTATGAAGAAAAAGATGTTTGTTTTTCAGAAAGATAAACAGCAAGTTAGCCTTTACCAAATGTGGTGTGGTCCACATAGTAAAACAAAGACTATATTTCGTTAGGACTAATTCGTTTATTGAAATAATTTTGTAATTCGTCTCGGGACCTGTCTAGATTATCTCAGTTCGATCATTGCACTGACTACAAGGCAAGTTATTTATCACCAATTTTAAACAAACAAACTAAAACGTCGTGAGAAATAAATTGCAAACGTGTATGACTGTATGTGTTTTGACTCCACAACATGGAAAGTTGTGTCACCTGTTCCAATGTACATGACTTCAAATGTAATAGTAATATTTTGCATAGACAATTTAAAGGCTTCTTTCGGTGAGAATCGTTTGGCACGAAAAACTTTCACTAGTTGGTGCTTCTCATAAAGATCCATACGTTTCTACTAACTGTCATCTCAAATCGGTCCATCAATATTTTTATACCTAGATCGTTTTTTTTTACAAATTTTCACGCTCATCAACTTCGGCTCCGTACCTCTTGTCTGTGGGCCCTAGTTCATCGGCGGGCACAGTGTAGGTTGGTGTAATGATATGCGGTCACCATTTTTAGGTTTTTTTTAATACTAATTCTTTCGTCTTCATAGGATCGACGGTCGAGTTGCGGTCGAAATCGGTATCGATATCTGGGCCTTCACTGCATGGGTTTATCCACATTCTATTTGGAAGACTTTTCTTTGTCTTTTTTATTTTACTTTTTAAATGCATGTCTGCACCCAAATTCTCCAATCTTAATTGATTGGAGAATTTGGGTTCTACGCCAGTCGCTACCAATGTTTTTGCTTACGTCACACAAATTCTGACATAACCAAGCTTATCACCAGAAGTTCATTGTCACCAGTCCCACATTAATTAGTAATCCCCTGTGCCCTTCACAAGTTACTGCATTATCGCACAACGAATGTCAGTCCTCTGATTAAGGCAGGAAGTTCTTCGTTACTTCGATGTAAGACAACCGATGATGTCAGGGTTTATTTAGAATATTTTATGAATTGTCCTTATAGTGCTTTTTAAGAATGAATGAAGAATTTTGAGGTAGTTTAAGACGATACAGTTTCGGTTTCTGTTAAAGAAACCTTTTCAACTTAATTATCAACACAATTAATTATATTTCATGTGTGTTAAACAATAATTTCTAGATAATTTGAATGTAATTGCATCGTTGTTGTATTTCTAAAGCCTGTAAAAATACCCCTAACGCAGCCGAAAAGCCTAGTTACGGAGATGTTAGAGATCAAAATTCCAAATTTTTCACAAGCTTTTTTTAAATACTACTTTTTAATTACCTCCATGATCCGTTAACTATTCAAAGCATCCATCACCACAATGTTTTAAGTGTGATACATTGAGTTTTACCGTAAAACGTAATTTTACACCCCAAAAAAAGCGATAATTTTTGCTTGGTTGACGGCTTCGTGAAGGATCCGTTTACACTCTGTATAATGACTGTAACGAGACATTGACATTGAAGGCTTTCGGTAGCCCATGTCACTCAAATTCATTTATGACTTGTCAGCTATCGCTGATTAAATGTCACTTTGTCAAGTCCCTGTGTTTTCTTTAGAATGCCATTTGCTATGCAACTATCATTAAGGGTCTGAATAAGTTTTTTGTTATACTTTTAAACAAGTATAAAGAAATGGATGGATGGATGATTTTAGCTTTGCCTAGTCATTATAAACTGCTTACTACAGACTTAACTGGAACGCTCAAAGATCAAATTTAAAAGATCCCTTTATCAAAAATAACCATTTAGTACTAAACATGACATCCACTGATTTGAAAATTATAGCGTAGTATAATATCGTAGCTCAAAGTGTCAAACCACAGAGTGATGTATTGTGTGGTATTTTAAAAGATTTAACGTCAGCCCACTTCAATAGGGTTTGAGATATAAAGCTCTTTATTGTCCATAAATATTGGGGGATACAACAGTATTTTGCATCTTGTTGATGGTCTTATTGCATAGGATGCATGTTACTGAGATACATGATCGAGAAAGTATGTTTGGATCTCGGATTGTATTTAAATGCGAAAAAAATGCAAGGCAGCAGCGTCATCAGCTTCTTCATCGTTGGGATCGCCCTTGCCTAGGTTGGTCCGCGGATGGGTGACCACCCATTAAATACCGAGTTTCTTCCGTGCCTCGGAAAGTACATTAAGCTGTTGGTCCCGGCTGTCATTTATCAGATCTTTGACAGTCGTTACAGGTAGTCAGTGGCCCGAAGATCTGCCAGTCTTACCTAGGGTATCGAATTACCCAGTATTAACTGGGTTGTGGAGGTCAGATAGGCAGTCGCTCCGTGTAAAATACTGGTATTCCGCTGCATCCGGTTAAACTGGAGCCGACCCCAACGCAGTTGGAAAAAGGCTAGGCAGATGATGGTTATCCTGTCAGATCTGCCTTTTGGCTGTTTACTATCCGTAACGACTATCAACACACGGCGTCTACATATAACCGTAAAGGAAGACCAAGGAAACGATGGATGGACTGCGTTAACGGTGATACGGCTGGACAGGGGAGGTAACTACTGAGATGAGGAACAATAGAGAAGTAAGGAAGAAGAAGACATGCTGCGCTGACCCCAAATAAAGAGATAAGAATAATGATAATGATCTTTAGGGTTATTACTAGCAAAATGGGCCACTATAACTAATTAATATAAATCTAAAGAGGCGCAAAACAGTTACATGCCTACATAAATCTCCATCGAAACGCATTAATATAGTTATACTAATGTATGTTCAGCGTCAAAGCGTCCGTCGGCTCCCATAGCGGCGCACGCACAGGAATGCGTAGGCGCAAGCTTGGAGGTTTTATTTGTTTCGTGCTCTTCTGTGCGACGAATTCCTTGGCTTTTGATGTTTTTTGTTGATATGTTGGTACTGTGTTTGTTTGGACAGGCATGATTCAATTTTCTTCTTGAATCATTTAGTTGACAGAATTTGAGAGAAAAAGTTTTTTGTTCTGTTTCGTTTTGAGTTTTTCTTCTTTATTGCGGAATTTTTCATATAAGATATCCCATGGTAGGCCGAGTTGTTAATATAAAAAAAAAAACTATACACATAAATAAGGCATAATAAGGTTGACTGGTCGAAAATGCTTATGGCATTAAGTCCGCCTCTGTACTTTTGTGCTTGAAGTGTTAAATAAATAAATAAATAAATGCGAAAGTATTTTATTCGACTGTTAGACAGAAATTATTTAACAATATTAACCCACCTATTAACTGAAGCACCATTGTTACTAACAAAACTATGGACCATGTATTCTGAAATGAAGTTTATTTTATTTTAGTCTTGTCATTTACGGGCTTTATATAATGTCGATGGCAAAGCATGGTGACAAAAGTACCAATTTTCTTTTGAAGATTAGCCATTGTATCAACCATGGACAATGTTCCGGAGAGTGTCTACTACAAGACCTTTATGGTTGCTTCTTCAAGATTTGCCATTTTATTGACTTTTGCGCCCCGTTTTTGATGTGGTGCCTTTCTTAGACTGTTTTTGCCAAGTACTGTTTATTTTATTTTCATAATGATGTAAAAAATATTTATGCTGTCTTGGCTTCCGTACGTTTTTTCACGGGTGACCACTGAAAACCAGCGCTGTGTTGTGGGCCCCCCATAGCACAGTATCATGCTGAGTGGTAACCTGCTTGTCGCAGTCACGACGTGCAAGCTGTTAACTTTTTTCTTTTTTTTTTTGTTCCGTCCTGTTGAATTTATAGTTTATTGTTTATTTTTTGTAATTTTGTATGATGCACGTCATGTAGTAAGTCGTGGGTTCGAACCCAGGCAGGCGCATTACTTTGTGTAAGTTATTTCATCAACACTGCTCTCAAAACGGTGAAGGAAAAACATCGTGAGGAAACCGGCATGTCCTAGAACCAAAAAATTCGAAGACATGTGACATCTACCAACCCGCACTGGGCCCGCGTGGTGGATTATAGCCCATTCCCTCTCATAGAGAGAAGGCCTGCGTCCCAGCATTGGGAACATTAATAGGCTGATTATGCTTATGCTTATGCTTACGTCATGTCCCTGCGACAAATATTTTTTTTTTCTTTCTTTCTTTTTTTTGTTTTGTTCATTGAATTGAGCAAAAACAAAAGACAATCACGGCCCTGCTGCCTGATCCTGACGATACATGCCAAAACCGTTAGGTAATTTGGCGATACACCGAATCGCAAAGCGGTTCGACTCCGGTATGTGGCCGCGAATGTTAATGTTTAATTAAACATAAGTATATAAAGTGAAAGGCTTCCATTGAATGAGCGGCGACAGCGACATTATTCCAAGAATGTGGAATGCACATTCACTCGCGAACTGCATGTGTCAGATTTCTCGTGAACTACCAAATCCGGGAGACGGATTTGTTTAAGTTTAATTGTTTTACTTATTTACTTTAAGGAAAATCTCCGTAGTATTTTAGCTTTTTGTAAATACTCGCCATGGAATGGCAGTGTGCTTGATACATGCAAAGTTATCTGTAGGTGAATGAACTTTGCGATGGTTTTAAACAGTCAGTGAGTCTGATCTACCAAATAGTCTTATATCTTTGTTAATGCAAAAAGAAGACAATGATAACGGTTCTCTATCAATGGACTAGCCTCTTCCCAACTATGTTGGACTCGGCTTCCAATCTAACCGGATGCAGCTGAATACCAGCATTTTTTCATTTTGCCGCTGCCTATCTGACCTGATAAGACTGGTTGTTAGACTTTCAGACTTCCTAAATTCCGAAAACTTTTTTGCAAAAAAAGTAACTTCAGACTTCAACTACCCAATCAAAAAAGTCACGAAAATTGGACCAGTAATCACGGACTTCATCATCTGCCTAGCCTTTTCCCAACTATGTTGGGGTCGGCTTCCAGTCTAACCGGATGCAGCTGAATACCAGTATTTTGCATGGAGCGACTGCCTATCTGACCTCCACAACCCAGTTAGTACTGGGTAATACGATACCCCTTGGTAAGACTGGTTGTCAGACTTTTTGGGCCACTGACTACCTAACGACTGTCAAAGATCTACAAATGACACCCGGGACCAACGGCTTAACGTGCTTTCCGAGGCACGGAGGAAACTCGGTATGTAATGGGTGATCACCCATCCACAGACCAACGTAGGCAAGCACGGCTTAACTTAAAGATCGATCCGAGCGGCTGTTATTATTTAGTCACGAGCTCCTCCAGTAATCACGGACTTATGAGCATTAAAAAAACGGCCGAATTGAGTACCTCCTCCTTTTTAGAAGTCGGTTAATAATGTTTCGATTTGTAAAGGATTAGGTCCAGCATTAACAACCATTTCCTAGAGGGCTTCTTCCAGATCGTTCGGTCCACATCAAGGGACATTTGCTCGACCAATGCGGCGACAATTGCTGAAATAATGACTATTGTAATTACCCTGAACTCTCTCTTAATTATCCTAACATAATTAATGTAAACAATACTCAATGATTCTTGGAAAGAGACAAAAAGCGCGGTCAATGGCATCTAGCTTACCAAGTTAGGTAAAAAATGGTCTTATTAATAACTAATATGTTATACCCTTATTACAATGTCATAAGGTTGATTGTCGTATGTGTTTTTGTTAAGAAATGTCACTTTGACACACACAGAGTGTCAAGCCGGGAGATAATTGATGAGCTGTCGCTCTGTCAACCACCTGACGGTTGTGTCGTGATGATAGAAATGTTACTCGTTGTCTTGTATCAAGCTTATATTAGAATTGATATTTTTTGCTCTATGAAGTCATATGGATCATAATAATTAATAATTTAAGGATTTTTTCTTGTGAGACAAGCTTATCCCCCTTAACATCAGTTTAAGATGTTCTAGAATCAAATTGAGATGCAAAATATATCTTCATCATCGTCATCAATTGTCATAATTTCATTGCTGAATCCTTTTTCAGACTTTTGTGTCCGATGTAGATCATCTGCCTAGCCTTTTCACAACTATGTTGGGGTCGGCTTCCAGTCTAACGGATGCAACTGAATACCCGTATCTATCCCCTCCACCACTCAGTCTTCTCCTTCTTAGCGTGTCGATGACAATCTAAATTGTGTCAGAACTGAGTTACTAGTTTGGCGCTTTCGGTAGCATCCATCAGTTCCTGCAGTCAACAAACAGGACACGCAGGACACGATATTAAGTGTTCCATCGTTTGTAGAGCAACACCACCCTGCAGCACCCAGTTACTGAACAATACGATATTATAGGTTTTCTTATTCTCTTCTCTTACTCTGGGATAAATGTTACTCGAACTGCTATAGAATCGTAAAAGAGCTCAAAGAAATGTAATCATCAGTATATTTAAAAAAAAAAAAACAAAAAACAAAAACTGTTTCGTCATTTTTTTTTTTTTTTAGAATTTGTTCTTGCAGATTTGTTTCTGTATCGGTTGTGTATTTTATTTTTGACTTTTTAATTGAATTATAATGTTTCTAATTTAATGTAATGTAATTCTGATATTTAGGTTTTAGCTATAATTTATGTGTTTGTATTTTCGTTTATTTTTGGTTGTTTATATGGGTCTCGGACCTGAAATAAATGGAATTTATTTATTTATTTTAAACACAACCAAACAGAGTTCCACCTAGGTTCAACCTCACCGCTATAAGCCTTGTCTCATTCTTCCTCCTAGATTTTTTCTAGCCTATCTCTGCCTACCTTTCTAAAGTCTACAAGATTGAGGGCACGTCATCATTAACTATCGAATAGGCTGTAGATGAGTGCATCGTGGTGAACGAACCGATTCAATTAACGATAAATTAGATACAGTTAGTTATGAGTGAAAGGATCTGAGGTGAGAGGATATGACTAATACTAACTAGTAGTGCTAGGCATATTTTTTATGCCGTAGTTAATTTATCATGACTGATCGAGGTCCTGTGTTCGATACCCGGGTCGAGCAAAGTATTGTTAGGTTTTTCAATCGGAACTTTCTCAGCGCACAATTTCGATTTGTGCCCAGTTGAACATAACTGGCGAAATGTGGGTGTAACTATAAGGCACACCTCTGCCTAAGGGGTCGTCCATTAATCACGTGAGGCTGGAAAGGGGGGGAGGGTGGTTCGGAAAAAATCACGAAATATCACTAGGGGGAGGGGCAGGTGTAGTGAGATATCACGTGTATTTATTTTTTCTTTAAACGCGCGATTTCTAAACCGAAAAGCGGTGCGTGACCTTGACATTTTTATCACGGTGCTTATTTTTCCAGAATTAAATTAGATTATACCTGTTAACCTCTATTTAAAGATAATATTCAGATTTTTTTTAAGATACTTTGTACCAAAAAAAATACACGTGATTTTGGGTGGGAGGAGGGAGGGGTAGTCTAAAACTTCACCACGAATCACCATGGGGGAGGTGGTTTAAAAATTTGCTAAAAAACATCACGTGATTAATGGACGACCCCTAACCCATGTATGATGATATATATAAATACAGTAAGGATCTAAGAGGATGTGACTAATACACTAACTGGTCTAATAATAGTGCTAAATAAATATTAGTTTTTTGGCTGCTTTTGATTCATCACAAGTCTATGGAGTTTCCTCATTGCCTTTAAGACCACACTGATTCATCGATTCTGAATCATCATCATGACCTGCCTTGCTCCACTATATTGAAGTCGGCTTTCAGACGAGGATGCAGCTGAACACCAGTATTTTTCATGGAGCGATGGTTTTTTGTATTTTGATTCTTATAACCGAAGAATGGCTGATCTAGCATATCATGAGTAGTTGTTTACTCCAGTGCAGTTGTATGTTAAGTTCAGGGGGCCTACCATGACGTCTTAAAGAAGTTATTCCAGTGTGGGAAAGAGACAGAGCTATACAGGTCGTCTAGAGCCATCTCTTTCCCATACTGGAAATACTCTTGCTTTAAGACGTTATGGTAGACCACCAGCACGCGTAGCTTGACCACCGTAGAAACTGGTTTTGTCGACGGTAGAATCGACAAAATGACAGATTTCTTTTGTTGATCTATCATTTTGTCGATTCATCCGTCGACAAAATCCGTTTCTACGGTCCTCACTACCGGTCTTGCACTGTATATCCATCCTTTGTTCCTATAACTTCTTGGATTTCCCACAGTCCTGATTATAGAATCATAAAAAAATTAGTACTAATAGTAAGGAAGATCGTATCCACAATGTTACAGCATTAGTATCGAATCCACATGCATTTTTTTATTCACCAAACAATTAAAATTCACAGATCTGATCGCATAACTAGACATTTTAGAATGCTAACTTGCTAAGCCTTTCGGCCATACATCTATTTTTTGTCTAGATTTTTTGTCGAAAGATCTAGAACTTTATCCGGCTATATTGATCGAATGTTTAGACGTGAGGCTAAGCGAATGATTTTTTAATTGGTCATGACATGTAAAATTTATGTGGAGGCAAAAAATCTTTTTTGTACGATGAAATTCTAAGAGAGGCATTTAATGGCATAATAATGATATGATAACTGTTCTGTTTTTGTGGAGCACGGTTTCTACTAGTTGGTGGTTTGATTGAGAATAGTACTTGTAAAACTACAGTGAGTAATGTATGATGGTTTCCTAGAACAAGGTGTCATTGAACATGGGAAACGGTGCCTTAATCATCACGCTATCGCAAAAAGCAGGTTAATTCAAACCAAAAAAAATACGTTCGATCCTTCTCACTGATGAAGAGTTCTGCCACTGAGTTTTTTTCGGATCGGAAATCATCAAATGACGGGGTCATTTGATGATTTCCGATCATTCCGCTCTGGGCGGAGTGGAAGGGAGTGTCAGACTTTTACTGACTAAAACCCATCCATGTTCCTTCTTTGCTTTGTGTTCCAGGGCCACGGTATCTGTTTCGAACAGTCCCGCAGCCCCGAACAGTCCCGCAGCACCGTTGAAGCTTGTCTTAGTTGAAGATGTTTGAGTTCATAAGATGAAGAATAATCCTAACACAAGAAAGTTGATATTAAATTGAATGAAATGTAATCACCAGAGGCCAAGTTAAAGTTGATTAGAACAAGAAATTGCAAAGACAAACACGCAATGTTCTTACATAGAATCTTATCTTACTAATATTATAAATGCAAAATTTTGTGAGGATGGATGGATGAATATTTGTTACTCTTTCACGCGAAAACTACTGAACGGATTTGGATGAAATTTGGCATATAGATAGTTTATTACCTCGATTCACATATAGGATACTTTTTATCACGGTAGTATTATCCCTTGGGACAGTAACTGAAATTCACGTGGGCCGAAGCCGCGGGCATAAGCTGTTACAATTAAGTTTAGAATATAATAGAAATAAAATTAAATAATAATAATACTTTCCACAACTTTCATAATCATAAAAGTTTTCTTATTAAACGGAAAGAAAAATAAGAAATTGTAGTATGATTAATTTTCCGAGCACAGAATGTAAAATGGAGACAAAACTTGTTCATTTTCATCATTATTTAAATCTAGACTTCAAAGCATCTGCTATAACAATGGTCTATTAATAATAGTCTACATTATACTATTAATAATGTTGTAATCTCAGTTATTAATGAACTCAGCGGGGTAATGACTACCAACTCATTGAACAGTACTATATTACTTCGCGCTAATTTTGGCTATTTCATAGAAATTGTGTGAATCTGATAGTAATAAATAGTTATGATATAGAGAGCGACCCATTCAGAGTGTTAATTGTAATAAACGGTAATTAATCGACATTAGCGCTGTCCGTGTGGCCGTTACAATTATATTAAAAGATTTGTCAAAGAATCGTGTGTGCGTTTCCATGGTGCACTTGGATACGTCACAATTTCAGGGGTCGTTTATAAAACACAAAATGTCCGCGTGTGTGTCCACGTGTGTCGTGTGTATATGTGACCTTGAAATTGAAATTAGAATTATTCAATTAAGCCTAACGTAGTCCACTGTTGGGCTTCTGTCTTCCGCATACAGTCTGACAAAGCCACCTTAATATTGAATAATGGTTAACTTCTATTAGATTACCTTCTATTTCTTAAGACTCAGGTTCCTTAAGAGTTCGCCGTTATTGAAGATATAAGATACAGAAGCTTTGCATGTGATTGAATTGTTCAAAGCCAGTACGATTTTAATTCTAAAGCGTCAGATTCTCCGCGAAGGTGGACGTCATCCTCGCAAACCGTCACCAATGTTTACCGACTGTCTATTTTCTTTCCCGTCATTTTATTTTCGTTTCTTACACTCACTCGTGCCAGAAGACGGGCATTGTCATTGTTGAGAGAAGAGTGGGACAATATAATTATGTGAAATAAAAATACTCACACGTGACTTCAGTGCACAAGAAAAACCTACATTCATCTTGTCGTCTATAAATTCTCGTATCGTCCGCAACAGTGGAGCTGCGTCAATTGGCGGAAGCAAGCACATGCTGCCGCAACATGTGACAATGTAGCAGGTGGCTGCCATACTTATTCTATAACTGCTTATCAACCAGTGGGTCTTCAGCCTAAAATAATACTAGGCAAAGAATCTTCCTAGATTGTACACTTGTAACCTAGTGTCCTTTGTCTTTATGGCTTTTGATTTTTGAACGAGAGATGATTACTCGCTTTTCATTTTGTTACAAATTACCTTTTTTTTTACGAATGTGAGGCAGCTTTTCTGTGGCAAAGTAATTTTGTTTTATTAATTTTCTCAACGTGCGAAGTAAAGAAATGAAGGAGGGTAATGCGTTGCTCAAGCTCTTTATAGTAAAAACCACCGCGTTTTGTATAAATTAATTTAATAATTGCCTGCAAAACACTGTTAAAAAATAGAATTGATCGATGGTTTAATAGAGTAGGGACATCTTTATGACCTTATAAAACACATCTGTTTTAATCAGTGACGTATTAAAATTCAAATGAATAGTAAGTTGATAACAATATGACTTACTACTTAATAACCTAACCGTCGTCGGTGTTTTGTACGTAAAGCTTAGAGTAATTTTTTTTACCAGTTTACTCAACATGTTTTTTGCATGAATGAATTCCCCACAGCTAATTTAAATTCGTCCTTATCACCCTGATTTACATAAAAATGCACTTAAATTTGACATAAGTAATGTTTTAGGATTAAATAGAAACAAAACTGCAGCTTAATTGAACTCCGATAAGTAGCTTTATATACTTTTTGCCTACATTAAAAATGTTTGTGTCGTCAGCCAAAGATATTGTGGCCACAACGTTACTTTGTTATTTATTTACTTCATTTAATTAAATTAGCCTGTAATTGGTTTGCCTGCTGGCCACCGAGAAAAAAAAAAGTTTGCAAAACATTTTTTGAATTACGAAGCTTTGTAATTTATGGGTTCTTAAATTAAAATAATTCGTTTTTCTTGCTAATCATAAACAGCCAGTGAGTTTGAACGTTTGAATAAAGAACGCTGCCGGCCTATCTCTAGTACACTATGGTCACAGTTCATGATTCTACTGTAAACATCACTAGGCTATGCAAATAGGTACCTAATTAAGTTTATTAAATCAGTCATGGAAGGAAATGGAGATAACTATAAAATAGGATCTTGTCAGCGGGCCTTAATTATGAGGACAAAAAAAACCGGCCAAGTGCGAGTCGGACTCGCGCATGAAGGGTTCTGTACCATCGTAGTAGGGGAGCCTCCTTTAATTTATTATTTATTGTTACAGCGGCAACAAATAATAAATTACTGTTTACATATTACGGATCATGAGATACATCCCGCTGACAGACAAACGGACGGACGGACTGACGGACGGCGGAGGCTTAGTAATAAAGTGCGTTGGTTAAGCTTCCGGTACGGAACCCTGAAAAAAGTTTAATAAATCTGAGCTTTATTCAAAAATAAATCCTTCTTCTTCATCCGTTGGTCCCGGCTAACATTTCTAGATCTTTGACAGTTCTTACGGGTATTCTGAATCCCGCAAGTCTGACGACCATTGTTACCAAGGGGTACCAGTCGTGTTACCTAGTTATTCGTTTGTGAGGGTCAGACAGGCAGTTAAAATAAAATAAAATAAATAAAAATAGCCTTTATTTACTCTGACCTTCGTATACACAATATAATAATTTTGAAAAATAAATATAAATAAACTACACTTATTTTTTTTTTACATCTAAACTTAAATTATAACTTAACTAACCTTAGATTATACATATTTCATTTATTTATCAACTACCAGGTCAGGCTGTCTTGCGACATAGGCCTCCTCAAGTTCCCTCCACATTTGTCGATCCCTCGCTATATTCTTCCATCCCTTATTCAGATCATCCTCCCATCTTTTTATCTGCCTTCCTCTGCGTCTTTTTCCGTCCCTTGGGTACAGGCAGTTGCTCCGTATAAAATAATGGATTGGTACTGGAACCTAACTCCACCATTGTTGGGAAAAGACTAGGCAGATGATGATAATTTATTCTTGAACTAAACGCCACAGCCTAACAATGATCAGTGAGACAATACATAACCCCTAAGAGACCATAGAGCATAGAGTATTAACATACCGTACGCTTATTACCGATGCCATGAGCCGACACACGTGAAATCGATGTATCGGATGTAAAGATTTTATTGCGGACAACTAGTTTTGGTACCTGGTTTGGCTTGTTTGTATTTTGAAGATTGGAGAAATTCAAGTTTGGTGGGTACTTTCGATTTTGGTGGCCACACTAGACTTTGAACTAAAATATCTCAAAAAGTTATCGAGATATTCTCAGACCTCATGAAGATCCTTCTATATTGCACTTTCAATTCTTATATCAGGTCCTTATTTTTCACAAAAACTGAAGAAAAATTACGCCACCAAAATTGAATAAAAATGCACTTTGTTAATATTGACCCATAAGATGCACGGACATTTTACAATAAGGATGAATACTGAAGTCATAATCTCAGATGTCAGAATCATGAAACATCAACAAACGACGACATATCAAGAAACTGGCCGAATTAAGAAGAGATGACGAAGTGGCTAATGGGCCGGTTCTTGATTCATCACTTGTTTATCCACCTGGTCTTCTTCTTCTTTCGTGTGGCAAAAACGAGATATTATGCCGCCCATAGGCCTCTGACTTGTTTTTACATGCCGTCGAGAAATATCTCTCAGGTATGCTGTTTTCCTCACGATGCCTTCTATATATAATTATACAATACGCACATGAATCCGAAAAATCCGAGGTGCGGGTATCCACTTGGTAAGACATCTAGAAGTTCATCTAGAAGCTAGGCTGGGTCCGAAAGTTAAGTTTTAAAGTAAGTTCTTTACTGATTTTGGCTAGCTTCTTTGTGTGAACGTCATATTTTCTAAGGCAGCAAAAGTGGACGATATACTCGGAGGTCACTGGGAAATCTGATTGCACTGCCATACCGAACTTCAATGGAAATAAAATTCCTATGGAGAAATACTGCATTTACGAAAATACAAACACACTAACCCAAAATCAATGTATAAAAAAAATCATGATATAACATATGAAATATCGGTTGTAATCGATTAATTGACGTAAACTCGACTCAACTCGCCACGCCATCGATTTAATAGTTACCGACGGTTTCTCGATACTCCACTACCGTAGCGTATCAGCTATCAGGTACTTGGTGCGAGGAGCAGGAACTGGTTTTTAGGATAACAAAAGACTGTATGAAAAATGAGTGATTTTTCTGCACTATTAGAATTTCGACTGTCGGCACTAAGCTTAGCGTTGAAGATGCAATATTAACGTGTATAATTGGTAACTCATTTACAAATAAAATGCAAGAGAAATTCTTAGTCATGGGCAATTGGGTATATAGACACAACATAACAGCTCGCCTGTAATCCTTGAAGTGGTAGGCAGAGGTGTACCTAATAGTACACCCATATTTCGCCAGTTATGTTTAAGTTCCATGTAATAAGGTCGCAAGCGCGACTGCTGAGCATTAGGTCCTGGGTTCGATTCCCAGGTCGGGAAAAGGGCTATTGGGTTTTTCCATCAGGAATTTCTCAGTAGCAGCCACGGAGTCTGGACATGCGACTGGTTGATGGCGATCGGCTCGCCCCCTATTACAAGGGACTTAAACAAACTGGCGAAACGTTTGTGTACTGTTAGGTACACCTCTGCCTAACCTCTCGGGGATTATAGGCGCGATGTTATGTCTATGTTATGAAACGCCTTAAAGCGATTACCACTATGGCAAAAATTAAAAAAAAAACTTAATTCCTGTCTCCATTTACATGCGTTTAGAACTAAAGTTCACCATCTATTACAGCTAATTACCATACTCCCTTGCAATTTTATAAAAAAAAACACATGCAAAACCGTCGTCCGAGCATACAAATAAGACACATACTAGTTGGTCATTACCAAGGACCTCCTCACCACCAGATCCTATGGGCAGATTGTAAAACTGGTGTTTGTGACCTATCACGTCATCCAGCTGTGGGGCTCATTACCATACACCTACGAGTACACAGTTATTATCCCAATTACTATTGGATATTGAATTGTAGTTACTAATTCTATTTCTATCGTGGGTATTAAAATAGTCTCGACCAAACCTAACAATGTATTATGTATAACAAACCTAACAATGTATTATGTATATATTCATAATTATACAACCAATTAAATTTATAATTTCTAATAATTTATATGATATTATTGAATTGCTGCTTAGCCCTCTTCCTCTCTCCTAATGTTGCTGTGCCCGACAGGGTCCATAATGATCTTTTACCTTGTTACACCATCTATGTAATACTTATGGAATGCAATAAAAATTTGAGTATTGAGTATTGACCAGACATGCTCAAAAGTACAGGTATCACATCAATGATAACATTTTTATTACGAATATCATCCTTACTGCAACGAAATAAAAGCGCTGTCATTCCCCTCATGGTCTGTCCGTACCGCTACCACCTTGCTGACTGGATATTTATGTACTAGCATGAGCTATTCTAAAATTGTTCTACACATGATGATGAGAGCGAGTTAAATTCATTTCGTAAAAACATTGAATAAACTTTCGATGCTGAAAGCCAAACAGCTTAATTATTTGTTCAATACACAGTTGATTTACTAGTAAATAACTGATTATATCATCTACTAAGTACAATAGCCCTCATACACACAGAAGAAATATCTCCTTTAAAACAATCATCATCTGCCTAGCCTTTTCCCAACTATTTTGGGGCCAGCTTCCAGTCTAACCCGATGCAGCTGAATACCAATATTTTACATGGAGCGACTGCCTATCTGACCTCCACAATACGATACGATACCCCTTGGTAAGACTGGTTGTCAGACTATTGGGGCCACTGACTACCCGTAACGACTGTCAAAGATTAAAAAATGACAGCCAGGACCAACGGTGAACGTGCTTTCCGAGGCACGGAGGAAACTCGGTATGTAATGGGTCATCACCCATCCACGGACCAACCTTGGCAAGTGTGGCTTTACCTGAAGATCGATCCGAGCGGCTGTTATTATTTAGCCACGAGCTCCTCTAAAACAATATATTTACAAAAGAAACAGCTGTTTAATTGACCGTTAATCAACAACTTCACAAAAATATCAAGTTACCACAGCTACGAACCGTACCAAAAATAAACTTGAATCGATGTTGTTTTTTGTCCTTAGAAGGACCGACAATATAATTATGTATCGATTAAATTTAACTGCGGTTAAATTGATGAACTTGTCTATTAATCTCCCGGTTAAGTTTAACCTGTCTTTGAGTGCCTGACACGACAAAGGTGGGGTCCTAGTATGATAGGTCGTTGTTCCCATGGTTTGCGGAAAAAAGTGCAAAGAGTAGAAGAGTTGTTAAACTATTCTATTGTGCCTAAACCCTAGCAGCTTTTCTGAGGAAAATACGTGTCGATAGAACTGTTAAGGTTGCTAACAAATGATTAATTTAAAAACATTATACACAATCTTTACAGCAGCGGTGGCCCAGTGGTGGCGGCCCCGATTTACGAACAGTAACTCATGGGTTCGAACCCGGGCAGGCGCATAACTTTGTGTAATTTATTTCATCACCACTGCTCTAAAAAACGGTGAAGGAAAAACATCGTGAGGAAACCGGCATGTCCTAGAACCAAAAATTCGAAGACATGTGACATCTACCAACCCGCACTGGGCCCGCGTGGTGGATTATAGCCCATTCCCTCTCATAGAGAGGAGGCCTGTGTCCCAGCAGTGGGAACATTATAGGCTGATTATGCATACACAATCTTTATACCCTTACTGAGTAGCAACAATACAACAACTGCAACTATTGTTTACTCGATTAAACAATGCTTGGTATGGCATTTAATTAGCCTCATTAACTGTTTCTCATATTAACGCATAACAATACCATCTAGTTTATTTTAAATCAAAGCACGGAAAATTAATGTACCATCTCTTAAAAGCTCAAAGAACAAGATATATTACTTCATTAAAGTAATTAAGTATCAATTAAATGGACATAATTAACTTTATTGCCCTTGTGCATGTTTCATTATTCATTACTGATCTAGTCTTGATATAGATTTATGTATACAGAGGCAGAAAACAGTTATTTGTTCCTAAGGCTATTATGCAACTTCAAGTTGCTTATTGCAAACGATGGACTATGATAAGACCAGTGACCAGATGTAGGTACTAAAGATGACTGATTAGTGTGTGTTAGCTCACTATTTTCCTGTTAGATGAGGAAAGAAACATCATATTATTCTAATGAAAACCTACTACCTAATGAGCCTGAGGAAATAGGTACTGATACTGTTAGCCTGCGTGATCACACTGCTGGGCCTCTCCCCACGACTTCCAGTTGTTTCGATCCAGGGCTAATGTAGGCATGGGCCGATGTCTGCCAGGGCTGCGGGACTGTTCGAAAGAGATACCGTGACCCTGGAACACAAAGGGCAAAGAAGGAACATGGATGGGTTTTAGTCAGTACAAGTCTGACACTTCCAGACAGTCATTAGATGATTTCCCATCCGAAAAAAATAAATAAAAATAAGGGCTAATGTAGGCTACTGGTCGTTGGTTTTGTCCAGCTCGTCCCGCCATATTCTACGAGGTCTACCGCGACTCTTGGTTGTGTCAGGGCTCCAGAAAGTTTAAAGGAAATAGGTAGAAAATACAAAAAAAAACACATCTCTTCCTAATCTATGTCAAGACATGTCCTTTCACTTAACCCGCATGCAGTGTTCGATTTCAATTACCTCCTCACCTTGAAGAAAAACCGTGTGCAAGCGAGACAGGCATTACACCAACCCTTAAGAGTGAACGAGACGCAATATAAACAAATCGTAGGCCCGTAAAAACGCCATATGTCGAGGCATGACAGATGGCCCCAGCGTACCGCAAAGTGTTCTCGAGTTCATTTGCTTAACTTCTGGTTATTTTCTTAGTGCTGTCACTTGACTTCGATCAGGTAAACGAACCCTTACGGCAGATTGGTTGTTTATATTTATTTTTAATATTTCAGGTTTTGTTGGCGGGAATTTAAGATGAATATAGAGCAGGTCAGTGTTGTTTGTAGTCTGATGTCTGCCGACACGGAGCCAGGTTTTTGTGAATAAATAATTATATTGGCAGTTTTTATCTAATTCGTAATTTAATAAGCAGACTCTACTTCTAGATATTCAAATAGATGTCAATAACGAATACCAGTCCTTCCAAGAGATATCGTGTTATCCACCTTGTAGCAGGGTTGTGGAGGTCAGACAGGCAGTCGCTCCTTGTAAAATACTAGTATTCAGCTGCATCCGGGTGGACAGGCAGTTGACCCCAACATAGTTGGGAAAAGGCTAGGTAGATGATGAGATGGTGGAGATAGTGAAAGAAACGTTAGTAGGAATTTACCTTCATCGTGAGTGTTGGGTAATAGTTTTCAACAGCACTATTGGACAATGCGGATCGCCCTGCCCAACTACTCGACATTAAACGTACTGGTAGATAGACAGAGTTTACTCGTTTAAAGATTCTTAGGTTCGTAATCCAACGATGTCCATCGTAGTTAAGCGGGAACGCCAGGGCCGCGAAATTCAAATTTTCATACTTTTGCATGAAATAGTCATTTAATGGGATTTAATGAACTAAGACGGTTGTATTGCTGATTATAACTATTATAACTCTGTAAAGCTATATTTGTTACGTTGCGAATCATATTTTAATCAACATACAACCTGACACTGTAGAGACTGAGAGCTCGTGGCTAAATAATAACAGCCGCTCGGGTCGATCTTTAGGTTAAGCCGTGGTTGCCTAGGTTGGTCTGTGGATGGGTGACCACCCTTTACATACCGAGTTTCCTCCGTGCCTCGGAAAGCACGTTAACCCGTTGGTCCCGGCTGTCATTTGTAGATCTTTGACAGTCGTTAGGTAGGCAGTGGCCCGAAAAGTCTGACAACCAGTCTTGCCAAGGGGTATCGTATTACCCAGTAGTAACTGGGTTGTGGAGGTCAGATAGGCACTCGCTCCATGTAAAATACTGGTATTCAGCTGCATCCGGTTAGAGTGGAAGCCGACCCCAACATAGTTGGGAAAAGGCTAGGCAGATGATGACAACCTGACACTGACTTGCAAACCGCAAAATACGTTTGAAAATTTGTATTTCGCGGCTTACCCTGGCGTTTCCACCTTAAGAATCTCGACTTAAAATTTACAGCTTTCACACTATTCTCGACGCTGATGTAGTTTTAAATCGAGTCTCATCCATCTTTCTAGAACACAGAAAACACTGATGTATAACTTGGACGAATTCCAAAGAGATAAAGGCTATATCACCGAACATTGGAAGAATCTGGCCGAGATATCAGTTTTCAAAAGAAATTGAGAATCGCTTAAGAAAGTTATTGAAAAAAAAAGTAGATTTTTTAGAAAGGTCAAGTGTGTCATACTCGCAGCTCGTGTATGACCAGATGTATGAAGCAAACAGAGGATTTAAGGATCTCGTACAGCAGGTGGCGTTCTGTAGTCTCTGCTGACCCCAATGGAACAGAGGCGTGACTTTACGTATGTTTGTATGATAGTTACATAGACTTAAGCAAATACATGTTCATAATCATTGATAGGAATCACTTAAGGGTGTTATTAATTAGCGACTGAGGATAATAAACGGGACAGCAGGTCTGTCCTTTCGCTGATAATTCATCTGCAGAGCGTGGTCATTATTGCAATACCCTATGGTTTCTCGTATTCCGATGAGGGAAACCAGGTGATACTCTCTGTTCTTGCCATCATCATAAGGTCTACAGATCTACAGCCTAAACGACGCGACGTTTCTGGGCTATTATACAACATTAGTTTTAGTATTTGCAACACCTGAAACACGTGTCTAGTATTTTTATGTAAAGAATCTATGTACAAAATTTAAAAACTGTATCATGAAAAATCACAAAATTATAAGCTTGTTTTGTTACCTAGTTGTCCGCACAAAAACGTGGTTACCCCGCGGCGCCGCCACGGGCGCGCCTCTAGCGTCGTCTTTAGCTCACTGATAATAATAATTTGGCAGTAGGTACCTAAATGATTGTGATATGTACTTAGTGTCGCTCGGTGTCCAACTTGTACCTTTATAAATATTTTGGACAAAATATAACGTGGTTTAAAAATTATTGGAATCGATTCAGTTACTTATTCTGAACAAACTATATTCAGGTTTCGCATATACTAAAAATAATGTTGTAGATGTTCCATGTTTGTTGTGAGTTACACGTTGATTAAGACACGTTGTAAAATCAGTCAATGGATAAATTTTTATGAGTCCATCTTTTTTTAAAAAGTATTCATCTTTACTTTCGTTGTTAATTGTTCAATGAGAGACGATTTTAGGAAAATAATACACATAAGGCCATAAAAACGACCACCCACTTAAAATGAAGTCTCGCTCGTGTAACGAAGCTTAAATAAAAGCCTTTACCTTATGTACAAGTAATCTTTCCACCTTGCCGGATCGTTACGTTTCCTCATTTATGAGCATTAAATATTAATTAATTAATGTTTTATTTGAACTTTGAAAGTGTTATATAAAACATGAGTTTCAACAATTAAGACAATTATGGTAGTAATTAAATATTATGGTTCTTGTACCTTTGGGTAAGTAAAAAACGGAGCTACGCACACAAACTTTTACGATTATCATAAAATCGTTACAAAATTATTTAAAAGCCATAATAAGTTACTAAATGAGAAGTGTTTAGATATTAATCTGTAGTTCAAGACAGTTGAATAAGTTTGTGTGGGGGTCGTTAACCTGACGAAGTACACGTGAGGCCATGAAAACCGTATCAGTTTACGTTTGTTGTTGAGAGATTGTTTCTTTTAATTATGGTCTACTTTATAGCTTGTAACAGATTATAATCTGTGAAAATTAAAAGAAAAACTTCATTGTGTTTGAATAACGACTGCGTGACAGATCCATTGATATAAACATACAACAACAACACACGAAGGGGAAATGTTTAGAAAAAGAAAAACATATTCTAACTCAAAGAACCCACTAGTTTCCCACTAGTTGGTAACCGGTATCAAAAGATCTTTTGCTTTCTAAGTAGGTAATTTCTTGCAAAAAGGGAATCAGTTCCAACGTTTTTGTTATATTATGTAACCTTTTTTTTGTGCAAATATGTAGATACACCAGACCACAAACGCATCTAACTTTTGATATGATGAAATTATAACTTATTCAATTATTACCCAAACCTGGTATTAAACCAATTTATTTTAAGGGGCGTTTCTACGAGTCAAAATATTTTACTACATGACACATACTAAAATCGCCCTTAAAAATACTTAAAGTGCAATAAAAAAGTACTTTCATTAAACGCACAAAATTTGTATTCGTCTATACAAACACTATGAATATTAAATGTTTAGTTACTTTTATAATCATTAAAAGTATGAAACACATCACTTTTTATTGTTATGAAAAATTTAATGACGTATAAGAAATTAAAATAAACTGCTTACCAAGTTTATATGGTAGGAAGTGTATGGAGTTATAACAATAAAATAAAAACTTAAAAAATAATGGGTAAGTAGGACGTGTGATAATTAACTTAGTTTTATTTGACTGGGGGTTGAGTACACACAAAATAAACTGAAATTATGAGCATTAAATTAAGTAAGCTTTTGTTTCTTTATTGACATCATTTTTCAATCTTTCGTCATGGTTATAGTTATGTTTCTAAACGAATAAATCCATATTTCCATGCTTAATTCGATAGTAACTATGTCTGAATGTCTGTTACATTTTTAAACCTGCATAATTTAGCGTACAAGTAGATTATAGCTGTATAAATTTGTAACTTACTTTACGTGATCGAGGTCAAGAGCAGGCCCATTTTGTAATAAAAAAAAAACTTACTTTACTTTTTAACACGCTTTCATTAGTTTCACCAGTAAGTATGTAAAAAAAATCTTAAAAGTTATATTTGACCCACATCCCGGTTGAGCTGAAATTTTGTATACATGTTTAGTGTGGATAACAATGCATGGTTAGCTAAGTGATGTCATTATAAATCCAATATGGCGGACTACCAAAGATGGCGGACTAGTTATTTTTTATGCATTCCCATGATATGGGTATCAATGTAAGGGTTTTAGAAGAAGAATACGAGAAATAAAATGACGTCACTCTAAAACATGTTTTTTTAGTTTTAAAAAAAAAAACTATAATACTATTATACCGGTAGTACGGTCCAGTACAATAACTTTTTTTTAATGCGCGGGCAAAACCTATTTGTCGTCGTGTTTATTTGAGAAAAGAAAGGTGCTGCTATTAATATTACCAGGTGTAAAATCTTAATTAGGAAAAGTTGTCAACCTTTATTCCGTTCCCAAACTTATATTTGATTTTCAAAACATTCCTTAATGTGATAATGACACATGTATGTGTACCGTACCCTTTTATGTAAACAAAAACATTTCAATTTCCCTTCACAAACATGTCAAAGTAACTTTACGCAGACAGGTAAGAGTCGAGAAACAAACTTCTTGATTGAAATGTTTCCTGCTCTTTTGAGTGAAAAGGGCAAAAGGCGTAATGAATGAATGACTTATGGTGTTAAGAGCTGATGGTACTGCTTTCCAAAGATGGACTATACAGGATGTCGATAGCATTTCCTAATTGCCCGCGAAATTAAATTTTTCTTGCGTTTTTTGCAATTTGCAGGTCAGTGTCAGGTTGTATATTGATTAAAATATGATTGGCTTGCATCATCATCATCATCATCATTTCAGCCGAAAGACGTCCACTGCTGGACATAGGCCTCCCCCAAGTATCGCCACATTGACCGGTCGCGTGCGACTCGCATCCAGCGGCTTAGATTGACGGATTGGCGGCTTGGATTGGCTTTACTGAGTTATAATCATTAAAATCATCAGTACAACCCTCTAAAGGGGGTTAAGATGAGTGATATATTCAGCATTGAGCATATTACAGACCCACAATTAAAACACCAATCTAAAACGGCAATATTCCTGAAAACCTGTACTCATCACTTAGTTCTCATTCATCTACTAATAAGTACAACAGTCACAGAGATAAGCTCATTTCGAATAACAATGAGGTTGTGCAGCATGGCGCCAATATTCTAAATATAGCATAATAGCATAGATATCGTCACAATGCGGCCGACTCGGCGCACTATGCTGAACGGTTTCACGAAATCCTGAAACACACTGAGAGATTGCATTTGTATGTAACATGTTTTCATTCAAAAATATTAAAAACGATGTATGAAGGATTCAATTAATACTTTGTAGTGTGTAGTACTTCTATACCTATAATGGGTTTAAAAAACCCTTAACGAAGCCGAAAGGCACTTGTTCTCCCCGTCCTTGCGATTAGTTTTTTGTCCTAGACCATACGTGGGTTGCGTTGCGTAGTGTAATGTACCGAATGACAACTTGCAACCTTACACCTTGTATAAGCTCTGTCCCTGATGGATTTCCTATCGACTAATTCTAAGGAGCTCCTAGGGGTTTAGTTTCCATAAAAGGATGATATAACATTAGCTTCTTACCACGAACAACCATGTGATACCCTATTTAACACTTTTAGGGGATGAATATTGAAAAATCCTTTCTTAGTGCTTATTTTGGTTAATAGACTAACTGTTGTCTAGAATTGCCCGTTTCTACACGGTTTTGGTTTTGCGTTGTCTGTCAGTTAATTTAAGGTTTCTTTGAAGTAGGATCTTAAGTTACCAAAGATATGATTGACAAGACCGAGACACTAGCTAAAGAACAAAGGCACAAAACAAAATTAAAAACCAGCCAAGTGCGAGTCGGACTAGCCCACTTCATTTTTTTATTTATTTTATTATTTGTTGTTATAGCGGCAATAGAAATATACATTCTGTGAAAATTTCAACTGTCTACCTATTACAGATCATGAGATACAGCCCGCTGACAGACAGACGGACGGACGGTCGGATAGCGGAGGATTAGTAGTTAAATAGGGTCCCGTTGGTTACCCGTCGGGTACGGAACCCTGCAAACGAACTAAGAATTTATTATAAACAGAAATCCCTTTTTGGTTTCAAGCGCGAAGCTCACACGCGCCAACTCTCGTTAGCAACCGACACCCGACATAATTTCTCCACCACTTTCACTAACAATCTATGTATTTCCATTTAGAATCCCAGTGCACCATGGGGGAACCCCCATGCCACCACATTTGCATAGGCATCCAGCTAATTAGAGGTATACGTTACGTGCAAACACGGGTCTATGCGACAGTTATGTGCCTACATTTTTGCGTGATATTGCCCAATAAATATGTCCCTATTTGTATTTAAAATGCTTTAGCTGATAGAGGGAAAGTGGTGGTGTGTAATGATTCAGGAGTTATGTGTTTTATGACCGGTTTTATGCAGTTAGTTGCTCAATTATGATATTGTTTTTTTTTTACGGTGCAAATACGTCAATTGGTTAGATTGCGTGGGTAGACCCGTTAAATTGTGACTGCTGTGCTGGTCTACTGATCGCAAGTATTACTGATGAGTATGAGGTTCTGGGTTCAATTAATGTCAGGCTGGAAAGTGTTATTGGGTTTTTCAATTTAAGAATGTCACAGCCCAGTTGGTGGGACTTGCTCGCTTCCTATTACATGGGACTTGACCAAAGAGAGAAATGTGGCTGTAGTAAAGGTACATCTCTGTTTTACCCCTCGGGGATTACAAGCGTTATAGTATAGTATAATCAGCCTATACTGTTCCCACTGTTGGGACACAGGCTTCCTCTCTATGAGAGGGAATGGGCTATAATCCACCATGCGGGTTGGTAAATGCCGGTTTTTTCACGATGTTTTCCTTCACCGTTATGTTTTATGTTTAAAATGTCCTTTTTAACAAAGATAATAAACGTTTAGCAGACAAAAATGTTCACTAAACGAAGCCATAATAGCTGAAGAATGGGACACCTCACACATTTAATGCTGCCCCAAAGTCAGTAAGGCATCGGTAACATTTTGACGTTACAGGTGTCTACAGATACAGTAGTCACTTCCATCTGGCTGGTTCTTGACCCGCCCAACCTACATAAAAAACATTGTCCTTTGCACTGTTTTAAAAAAAAAAACGGTTAGACACAAAAAAGAGGTGTCTCCAAAAAAGCCCCGTTACTTTTCACAAGTAATCACTTTTTTTTTTGTCTAAAACTTTACAATAGACTGGTCACACTATAAAGTGTCATCTGTCTACCTGTCTATTGTTACCCGACGGCTGCCGACAAAGAGGTATTGTGTTTCACCGGCTACAAGTATTAATTACCGTTTTTGTCATTATAATTGTGGGTATCGATTGCATTATTTTCTAGTTGTTTGTAAAATTGCAAATTTGATGAGTTGGGTGTTGAGTGAGATTCTTTGGGTTGGTGTCGTAATTTGTAATTTTATTAGTATGTATCATTATTATCAGTTGGATAGGTTTATGCAAATGCCTGTGACGTGACGTTTATGAAGTCATCAGTCTAGTGTGGCTTCTATTGCGATACAAGGATTTTTAGCAAGGGGCGCTGTTGGCAAACTTTCGTGTTTTATTTTTTTATTGTCCCTGAACGTCCCACTGCTGGGCAAATGCCTCGCTATATCTTTCCTACCTACTTTTCTAATGCATCACGTCGAACCAGCCTTCATTATGCGCGTCCAGGTCATATCGCCACCTCTTCCTAAGTCGGTCTAGGGATTAACATGGAAAAATACTGCCACGTGCCAAATGATCATTGTGTAGCTAGATGCCGACTTCAACTACTTACGTGTCAACGGGCAGTTTTTTCCAAGGAAAAGGAGGCTAATCTTAGGTGCGGTTAGATCTTGTTCTTAAAGTGTCGATGACAATTTAAATTGAGTCAGTCCAAAATTTGGCGACGAGTTTGGCACTTTCAGTAACGTCCATCAGCTCCTGAGATGTATGTACAAGCAACAGGACAGGCAGGACACGATATCAAGTGTCCCATCGTTTGTGAGACAACACCACATTTACACTCCAGGGCAGTGTCATCTATGAATCTGTTTCGGCCAACCTGTGCTAAAGCAAGAGGCGGTTAGATGGCAACGAGTTATGAATAACTATCTTAAATTCAGCGATTTCGTACTTGATATTCCTCTCACCGGTCCATTTGTTATTTCAAGCGAATTCTCGAAATAATCTCCATCGAAAACTTCCTCTCGCTGTCACAATGTATCTGTGTAGAGCCTAATAGTTTGACCCGAATTCTTGCTCAGCAAGCGACAGGCATAGCTTTAAATATAGACAAACCATAGCTTCGGCTCGCAACTCCGCCCGCATCGAAATAGACGCGCCGGATAGCGATGGCTACTGAAATTGTCATTACTGCCCATATTTTATCTTGAATTACAATTTGTATATAAAATATTTTTTGCCGTAAATTATTCGTTGCCAGGTGAGTTACTGAAATAGGTAGAGGGAGATGGATGGATGTTAGAAGAGGGTTTCCGAATGCCATTGAGCTCATTAGATGAGTATATTTCCTCATTCACAATTTTAGCACAATCGTGACAGTATTGAAGACTAGTGTGGGTGACATAACAAGTTGCAGTTGTTCTGTAGTCAAGGAAAATATTCATAGACTTAAAGCAAGAAGACCAAAGAAATGATTGATGGTAGCTAAGGTGACGCCTGATAGATAAGTAATGAAGTATGGAATTAGAAGATATGCTGCGCCGACCCTCCATTGGGATAAGGTCTGGAGACTGAGAATGATTATGACTTGATAAAGAAAGATATTTAAGAAAATATGCTAAGAAATGTTAGTTAACAGTTTCTTACTCTACAATGACAGCGATATATCTATGCTAATATACAAAGAGGTAGAATTTGTTCGAAAGAGATACCGCAGCCCTGGAACACAACGGGCTAAGAAGGAACACGGATGGGTTTTAATCGGTACAAGTCTGACACTCCCGCTCCGCCGAGAGCGGAAGGGGTCATTTGATGATTTACCATCCGAAAGAAAAAATGTTATATGTAGGGGGTAATCTCCGGAACTAACGATCCAATTCTAAAAATTCTTTCACTGGCAGAAAGCTACATTATTCTTGAGTATAGTGCCGGGCTATATATTATATTTATATCATGGATATTAGCCGAGCTATCACAAGTTTTGCGGACGATGTCGCGGGCGATGTGCTAGTTCTAAGGTAAAAAGCGCGATATTGCCTCGGAAATGCAAATTCTTGGGCGAAAAACAGCCTTTTAAGAAAGTTGAATATCATAGAGTTTCCCCAACAACGTCGGACAGACAGACTTCAGTTATTTATAAATAAAGCTTCGGACTACGTGACTGCGGCTCATGATAATATATCATTTTTAACGCGAACACGTTGAGAGATACAAATTCTTTTCTGCTATTTAAGAGGTGGAAAATCACAGATTAAAAGAGCTGTGATATAGTGATGTTGCCCTGGTATTTCAGCTTTGTTATTGTGCCCTTTATGTTGACAGTTGGATTAATATGCTTTAGGATTCCGATGGTTCTGTGTGGTCGTGGACGTGGTCACGTAGTTTTCACACTTATTTTAAAGTCTATCTGCCGGCTTGGTTGAAAATTCAAAAGTAAAAAAGCATGAAGGCTGCCTCGTTGGTTTAGTGGTCGCAAGCGCGACTGCTGAACATGATGTTCTGGGTTCGAAGCCCGGGTGGAGCAAAGTGTTATTGGGTTTTTCCATCAGGGATTTCTCAGAAGCAGCCACGGAGTCTGGATTTGTGCCCGGTTGATGGCAATGGCTTGCCCCCTATTACATTGGTCTTAAAAACAAGACTGGCGAAATGTGGGAGTACTATTAGGTACACCTCTGCCTAACGCTTCGAGGATTACAAGCTTGATGTTATGTTTGGAAAAAAGCTCCGGGACACTTAGTTTGGTGTTTGAAAAATAGCCCTAGGATACCTTTCATTGGAAATCTTGGAAGTACAGTCGGTACTAGGTAAGTCATAATTTTTAACAAGTTATACCTTTTCATACTTTTTAATAAGTTGATGAAGTCATGGACAATGCCCAGGTATATTTTCAACAAGATTTTAGTTTTAGCTAATTGTCTAAATATAAAAACATTTTTAGAAAATCCCCATCGTACTCTAACTCTTCTACCTATTGGTAATATCTGGGCCATGTACCTGAACAGACTCTCCGCATAACCACCAGTTGAACCTTTTACCTAAATTAGTACATATTAGAATTTTTTTAAACAATCCTACGTATCACCGTACTCGGGGCTAAATAAGAACAGCCGCTCGGTTCGATCCTTAGGTTAATCCGTGTCTAGGTTGTTCCATTACATACCGAGTTTCATCCGTGCCACGGAAAGCAAGTTAAGCCGTTTGTCCCGGCTGTCATTTGTAGATCTTTGACAGTCGTTACAGGTAGTGACCTGAAAGTCTGACAACCAGTCTTACCAAGGGGTATCGTATTACCCAGTCTAACTGAGTTGTGGAGGTCAGATAGGCAGTCGGTCCATGTAAAGTCCTGGTATTCAGCTGCATCCGGTTAGAGTGGAAGCCGACCCTAACATAGTTTGAAAAAGGCTAGGCAGATGATGAAATACCCGCTCGCGTGCAAAACTAAACATAAAGAATTAGTACACACAATATACCAATCTAATATTAGAATCTCCATAAAAGAAGTACTTCGCATTTATTTAGCCATAAAACTGTTTATTATAAGTACATATTTTATAGTGAACAGCCTCTATAAGTTGACCTATCAGATTTACAAGCCTATCAAATTTGACCTACACTCGTTAAAGCGGGTGCTGGATGGTTTATGTCAAAGGCCTTTTTGATGAGGATAGTGTTTTTTTAACCGAATTAAAACAGACTTTAAAAACACAAAAAAGTGAAAAATAACTTAAGCTTCAGAAGTGGGTGACTTTTGTTTGTTTGATTTTTCACTTTTTTGTGTTTTTGAAGTCGGTTTTTATTTCTCCAACAATTTTTTTTTTTCTAAATAGCATCTCGCAGTTCAACCTAGGAGGTTGTCGTCTACTCAACCGGACTATCCTGTGGGTGCCTTGACTGTAAGGCCCCCAGCTAGGGCAAAAAACTTACGAACTAAGTGACTACACGCTAAGGGCACCTCCTGTGGGGTAGGTACGAGCCTCGGCTTAGGGCACCGCTAGAGGAGGACAGCAAAGGGACAGACTACAGGCTCAGCCACGCGGGCTGGCTCGAGCAAGGATCGGGGAGGATGAGGATTGAAAATTAAGCTGTGTATTTATAGCAGTTTTGTAGGAAACAGCTTTTTTTTAATATCATCATCATCTGCCTAGCCTTTTCCCAACTATGTTGGGGTCGGCTTCCAGTGTAACCGGATGCAGCTGAATACCAGTATTTAAAATGGAGTGACTGCAAAAAAAAAATCGATATAAAGATTCTGGGTTCAGAATTTTGTACTGAATACGTGGTAACCGTTTTAGCGTCAGTGTCCCTCCACCCTGTATACTTAATTAAGTTTAGACAGAATAAATTGTTAATTAGGTACTTACAGGAACTTCTCGAGCATTTCAGAGCAAAAATATTCAAAGAACTGAAAACAATGAGTGTCTCTTTCAATTAATTACTGAGAAATTCCCAGAATTTAAATTATAAGAAAGCTGTGTCTCTGTAAAACATACGTAGGTACATACACTCACGCCTCTTACATGGGAGTGAGCAGAAACTTCATAACGCCTCCTACTAATATCCTTACTTGCGACGCAACTACCTTAGATATTGGCGATTATATAAGGGTTTAACTCACTCCGTAAGACGTAAGAATTGGTGATGACGAAATAAATAACAACTTTTATTTTTTTCCTTAGCCCACAACTATAGTCCCACTGCTGGAAAAAGGCCTCCCCTTTTCTTAATCTCTCACAAACGCCTCTAAGTCGTCACCCCAGCGATTTCTAGGCCTCCCTCGGCGACGACCGACGCCCGTCTTCTGACTCCCACTGCGTGACGGCTCTGGCCCATCGGCCATCAAAAATGGACATTAAATATTTATTTTATCACGAAGGTATATATGTTACAGTCAAAACTGTTAATCGGTCAAAACCGCTTTAGACTGGTGTCAGTCAAATTCCTTATTATGTTAAAATGCGTTTTTTCCATTTAAAATAAGTTGTTTCAGCACGTTGTAATTACCTAGTCCTAGAATTACTACAACATAATGTTTTGCCAAGGCTCACAAAAAAAAACCTAACAAACCTAAAAAGTTTCTAAGTAAATGTTAGTTATTGTTAAAATAGTTCTCACCGGTCCAAAGTAGTTCTGACTGATTAACAGTTTTGACTGTGACATATACAGTAAATAAAGAATCTAATAACTAACAGCCCTATTGTTATATTCCTACAAAAGCCTCCCGAAATCCTAGCAACAATGACAAGCCAGGATCCTTGCGAAGGACTAGACAAGGGCTTCCAAAGCTCGGTACATGTGTACCTAAGCGGCGGCGGGAAAGACGGAGCAAAACTTTTGGAACCTTATGTACTTTATTTTCCGCCATACCAATTTTTTTTTCATCTAATTATTTTAATGCTTTTAATTCGGTTAATAAACTTTATATACTTTGGAAAGGACACTAAAATTTAAACTGCCTCGTTGATCAGTAGTCGCAAGTGTGACTGCTGAGCATGAGAACCTGGGTTCGATTCGCAGATCAAGTTGGTGGGTATAGGCTCGCCACCTATTATATCGGAATTATACAAAACCTCTGCATAACAACTCTGGATTACAACCGTGATGTTGTTTACTCAAAATGAACAGTCCAGTGCATGGGGCTTAAACATTCATGTAGCTATACGGGTTCTGTTGAAATATTGCCATAATCACTATTTTTTGCAATTAGACTGGTGATTGCATTATTAAAAGAAATCATGATACAGGCCCTCTTTGGCACACTCGCATAGCAACCTTTATTGTTGCCCACAAAGTGTGGAACATTTGCTAGAAATTGTTTGTTTGGTGTAATCACCACCATCATCATCTGCCTAGCCTTTTCCCAACTATGTTGGGGTCGGCTTCCAGTCTAACCGGATGCAGCTGAATACCAGTATTTTACATGGAGCGACTGCCTATCTGACCTCCACAACCCAGTTAGTACTGGGTAATACGATACTCATTGGTAAGACTGGTTGTCATTGGTGTAATCACCACCACCAATCACAATTGATATGATCTGTTTTATCTCTCCTCGAAGAAGAATTCCTTCCGAATTCAGAAGTATCCTTGACCATTTAATTTGTTTTGCATGTTCCTAGCTAGACAACACCAGCTTCTTCTAGCCTTAAAACAGCAAACTGTCTTAAACAACCAACTAAACAAACATCATTTAACATTCAAGAACATTGTAACGCCAGCTCCTTTCGGTCACACTTGCTATTCCTCAGGCACCTCTCAAATCTCCCCAGGGATCCGTTGTCGGGAACACTCAGCCAAATATTCTGCTCTAAGGACACGATAAGGACGAGCAAACATCTCGGTACACCCGCACTTGTGGTAACAAGACAGCCAGGACGAAAGGACCAAGAGTCTTTGGGACTTTGGTCCTTCAAGACAGACGCAGAAGAAATCTGTGCAAAACAAAATCTGTGTACGCACTCTACGTGTAAGTTAATATTCTTGTTGTTCTTTAATAAATGAGAAGCGATTATGTTCTATGAAGGAGACGGCCTTGTTTGTAAAGGCAGGATAAGGACGAAGAGAAGCTTCGGTACACCCGTACTTACAACTAGCGAGACCAATAAAGTATCAATCGAATTTCTCCGAAAAATCAGCGTTAAATCGCTCACACGGCAAGAAAAGCGATTTCTTTGAATACTATTTAGCTAATCTACCTCAAAGTAACTTAGAACGTCAATAGACGTTCAAATCAGCGAATCCGGGTGTAAGGACAAATAAAGGGCGCCGGGGAAACTCGGTGCGTTCGTACCTAACCAGACATTACAAAGAAAAACCACCTCCAATCCGTTACAAAATTAAAATGAATTACTTTGATACAGAATACGAGTTTAGTGGACTTTGAACATAGTGAGTAGATCCCTTTATAGCTGTTAAAAATACAAAAGTGAGGTGAAATTTGTATATTGCGTCGTATCCTGTTTTAAGGGCAGGGTAAGGGCGCCAGGCCCGCTCGGTGCGGGTGTACCGGCCCGGCGAGACGCTCGCCCCAGACTAATGGCCCGAAATTACAGAAGCGACGTCGGCGAAGATTTTTTTACCTATTCGGGTATTAGCGGTGAGTGATGACGTGATTTAACGTTGACTAAATTAAAGCTTTGTTGTTTGAACTAGATTTCGCTTGCGGTATTGCCGACGGCAATGTAGTAGTGGTATCATTTTATGTTTCGGTTTAATTCTCGAATATTTTTTGTATTCGTTATTATTCAATTTACTACTTTTACAATTTAACAATAAAAACATTTTCCTATAAATGTATAGCCAAATAAAGGTTTATTTGAACAGAAAATATAGATTTACTTGAACACGAATTTCGTTAAACATTCAATATCTGAAAATTAAACCGAACTTGCCAGAAAATAAGCTCGCGAATTTTATGAAAACGTCTTGTTTATATCGGCTATTGAATTGAAAAACATTTATTTAATTCATATATTTTTGTAGTAACCTCAGGTAGTATTTTGCTACTTGTCGGTCTTCTCTTCTTCATAGTGTGGTTAGTGCCTAACCTGGTGTCAGAGCTTTTATGCCGTTCATGGGCCACTGGTACATGGTACTTGTCGGTGGACCAATCTAAATCAATAAAATAAATGTGAAGAGATAACTGTTTTGACATGGAAAGAAAAATTCTAGTGCGAGCAGGGTATACAAAGACCACGTGTGCTTAAAAAACTCTCGTGCGGAAAAACGTTCCGCAATTTTAAGGCAGCGACATCAATCCAAAACCTGTCAATGATTTAGGTGAATTTGCATATTTTTTGACATATTGAGACAGAAACTCGAATGTGAATTTTCTTTAGAATACTGCAATCGGATTAAGTGATCACTGCCTTTTCCCAACTATATTGCTTTCGGCTGCCAGTCTAACCGGATGCTGCCGAATACCAGTACTTTACAAGGACTGCCTATCTGACTCCCAAAACTCAGTTTGTGGGTAACATGGTAACCCCTCGTCAGTCTGATGGTCAAACTTTCAGGAGTCTGACTACTGTAATGACTGTTAAAGATCTACAATTGACAATTGGGTCGGCGTAAGCATTGGATGGTGACCCATCCGCGCAAAGACCTCAACAAACGTTGTTTAACACTGCAGATCGGGGCGTACGGCTTTGTTATTTAACCCTCAGACATAGTAGGTAAAAATCTTTTCCCGCCGAAATTGATCCGCATCTGCACCATTAATCAAAGTTGATCTATGGGAGAGGGCAAAGGGCGTCGGGCCTAGGGCGCAGACAGGGGGGCGTCTGCCCCCCACAGAGGCGTTTACTATTCTAATCGAATGTCGAACTGCGTACTTACTGTACGTAGCGAAACTTGGCGCGAATTAAAACTTCAAACTCTTCTATGCGAATATTTTCGGTGTTTATGAGGATTTTTGTGTGTTATTATTTAGGGATAGATAATATTTGTTTTTGTGTGGGTGGTTGTGAGCGGTAAATTGAGCTTCGTTTTTCGTACCTATCTAGTCAAATAAATGATTAATGGGAGAATTGGGACACGAAAATTAATCTTAGTTAGGTAAATGTTTTTGCGGGCTATTATAATTACAACTATAATTTACGAAAAGTTAGTAGACTAATAACAGTGTATTGTAATAAAATACAGTATTTATATAGTACTTCTTCTTCAAATATATCAACGAAAATAATGTCCTACTTTGTCTTGTAAATGTAGTCTAACAACATTGTTTGTCCCAACAGATTACCAGCTCGTCATATCAACTTCGACCTTCAAAGTTAGACAGACTTTGAACAGCTTATGTTGTTAAAGATTTTACTTAATCTCAAAGATTTAACTTCTTGGCATCAATGTCGTTTATGTAAACAAAACATAAACACAACATATCAGTTGCTTTTCGCGCGCAAATTGCCGTCTGCGAGGGAAGACTGTTGTCAACGATTTGCGCGCCAAATTAATGTTTACGTTTCGCTTTTAAAGATGGCGGCTACGTAGTATAAATACAAAACATTATTGTTTTTTTGAAACTGAATAAGTGAAGTACTTATTTAACCAAAATATGTGGTTTGAAAGATCTTGAGTTATACAATTTATACATAATAAATAAAATGGAACTTTAACATTGTGATTACTAAACAGTTTTCCAAGAAATGAAAACATATCTAAAACAATTTCATCAACTCACGGACGATAACCGAAACCGTTCGACAGAATTCTCGAAACAAAAACTTCAATTTGAATAATAAATTACATATCAAACAAAACTTTGGGAAAAAATATAATTTTACCGCGACATTTGATCTGATAAAGCGGTAAGAATTTTTTTGTAACTTTTTTACGATTTTCCTATTATGACTTTGGGAGGGTCAAAATGTCCGGACTTTGTACTCAATGTGGAAAGTTTCAGGGATATTATCGTTGTGCAGAGGGTCGCATAATGTGGTGTAGTAGTTAGTATGCGAATTATGGCTCGGGGATGTTTTACACTCTATGCCGAGGGTGAAATGAGCTTTAAGTAGAAGGTAATTTTATTACTTTTAGTTAGTTTTGCATGGGGATTTACTACATTTCTGAATACATGGATTTTTATTTCTAGATCTACGTGCGTGTATGATCAGATGTTCGCCAAAGGAGTAGAGAACGTTGCGGTGGTGTTCTGCTAGAAAAAAGGCGTGTCCTAATGTTTGTATATTCTAGATGTACCGCATCGCAAATGAGAATCTACTAGTCAAAGAAAATTGCTTTTTTGTTTAAATGATTATGAAATGGCAAAAGCGACTGTACTCCAAAATGTACTCAGAATAAGATTTTTTAAATAATCAAACCAAGAAAATTCAAATAACAGAAAACCTGCAGCAGACATCTCCATAGAATAAATACGTGCTAAATTATGAACAAACATAGCGTCGAATCGAAGACCAAGTTTAATACGAGTATTTAAAAAGAAAAATAATTTACATACTACCACCAAATGAAAATTCCTTACCATTGTTTTGTGTTTATGGAAATTCTTCTGTTTTTCATTTCGACAGTTTTTTGCTCGACCACATCTGTATGCGTCCTTGGGCGAGGGGAGAATTTAGTCAACAGTACTCGTACTTTAAATGGTTTGAAATACAAGAACTTTGAAAACTTTTGACTTGATGGATCGTGAGAGGTTCTTCCGAAACTGTTGAAGCACGAGGATCCTAATGTTTGTCACACCATTTATTTGCTCGTGAATTACTTACAGGTACTTAAATTTCCACATCAAAGACGTCTTCAATGTTAGGTCCAAGGGAGCCTGTTGGACCATTTAATATACTTTGCAAAGATAGAGAAAGTTCAACATGATCTTACTTTCTTTTGTACATCTACACATCATCCATCATAAACTGTTAACAAATATACAGGGTGGAAGGGACACCTACGCGACGCACAAACGGTTACCACGTATTCAGTGCCACATAGCAATTTTACAACGGTAATTTTTTTTAAATGTATATGTCGGATGCGGTCACTGGTACGGATAAAAAATGAATCGCAAGTACGCCAGTGGCGACATCACACGACCTGCTTACAAGTCTTAATGGAGTAAATCCTGACAATCCGACATATAGAAAACCTTCAAAACATCATTAGTTTGACGATCTGCTAACACACTTTAAGCAACAATTCCAAGACAATCCACAAACTAAAACAAAACACGATCCACTAAACCGCTCTGCTTACAACTAACACTCGAAATCGAGTTGCGTTACCACCGCTTCGACGGTCCGTGGTAACACCAATCTGATTCCAGACAACAAAGAGTGAAACAGTATCATATCTCGCAGTTTACTGTTGCGACCATTTGTAGCTACAGGTTGGGGGTCACTGACCGTCTGCGGGGATGGATGTTGTGGATGCTGCTGATGATGTGGTAATTTTAGCGAGAATTTGGCAGGGGACACATTTTTGAAATGTCTAAAATCGAAGAAAGTAGCATCTAGGGTGTCGCTTTAGAGCTAATTTTACCAGTGACTTTGAACCCGATCAGCACATAAAAACGGTGTTTAAGTGCTGTCACTAACAATAATGACCATTAAATAACAATAATGACACTGACAGTTCTTGAAAGCAGCATAGAAGTGCTGATCTCGAGGTTTGTTGGAGCAATTGGCCATTAGACAACAAAGAAACTAACAGGTGGAACGTTCAAATTCAAATTCAAATTCAAATTCTTTATTGCTAACTATGTGTACATAAATAAAGTTCTTAACAGAGGATATCAGTTCTTAGAACATAGTGGCCCTGTTAGGGCATTGCAATTTCATCATGCATATATGCGTTCGAGGTCACACCTAAGGACATGGTAAAGAGGACTCTCTTCATGGGTCAAAATTAAGGAACAAAGGAATACATTCAGCAGAATGGACACTGAACCAATCCGACCATTCTGATTCAAGGATGTTGAGTTTTGGAGACTTTTTCGAAAGTTCACAGTTCGGAGTAGAAAAACAACAATGGTGTGGTTATAATACAGAAGAAAAACAAATTACTATAAGAGGATGGAAATTGGACAGCAACCAAATAGTAAATCCACTCCACTTTCTGCAAAGGGTGTGTCAGCAGCCTACCTGCCCTACTGCTGAGCATGGAGTCCCGGGGTCTATACCCGGGTTTGGAAAAGTGTTATTTAGTTTTTCAAGCAAGAATGTCATAGCGGCAGCCAGGAGTTTGGATTTGTGTGCAGTTGATGGAAAGAGACGCGCCGCTATAACATGGAACTTAAACATAATATCTAGCGATTTATTTATTAGCAACTTTGTTCCACACTAGGAATTTCTCCTGTACATTTACAGATATTTAAACTCACATATACAAATAGACAGACGGACCCGGAACAACTACTTGTAGGTCATACAAATATTTTCTGTGCGGGGATCGAACCCGTGACACGCAGCGCAGCAGCCACTGCACCAACCGTGCCGTCAACGCAATGAGTGTATTATGGTCTACCCATCTGCCTAACCACATCACATGCGTGTATGTGTTAGTTAGCAGTTACATAGAAGTTTTAATGGCTGTGACAGCAACAGAAAATTTCAACGGCACATATGATTAGAATCGAAGCTCGTGGCAAAATAATAACAGCCGCTTGGGTCGATATTTAAGGTTAAGCCGAGGTTGGTTCGTGGATGGGTGACCGCCAATTACATTACGTGCCTCGGAAAGCAGGTTAAGCCGTTGGTCCCGGCTGTCAATTCTAGATCTTTGACAGTCGTTACAGGTAGTCAGTGGACTGAAAGTCTGACAACGAGTCTTACCAAGGGGTATCGTATTACCCAGTACTAACTGGGTTGTGGAGGTCAGATAGGCAGTCGCTAAATGTAAAATACTGGTAGTTAGCTGCATCCGGTTATACTGGAAGCCGTCCCCAATATAGTTGGGAAAAGGCTAGGCAGATGATGATGGTATGATTAGAAAGAATTGTATGGCAAGTTTAAGCAATTGGCATTCGACTTAGAGACACGATTTCTGTCTGTAAAAGCATCCATAATAAAGAAGAAATCTTGTACATACTAGTAGTGATTTAAATGTATTCTGCAAGCGTTCTCTTCGGTGTAAAAATGTCTCTTGATGGGTGAAAGTTCGACGAGTTTTGCTCGTGAAATGCGTCCTCTGGGAGTCGAAGAGCATGGGGTGTGACATCTGGCTATCCATAAGTAATGAAAGGAAGACGTGCTGTATTCTTAAAGTAAAGGGGTTGTATTCCTTTACTTTATAGAAAGTAGAAAGAGATTTTTATTTTCTTCTTTGTCCAGGTTTAAGGCAGTTCAATTCTCGTTCCTTTAGGTTAAGGTTAATTAGGCCATTAAACACTTTTGAATATCAAACTTAACAAGTATACTTTATAAGAAAATAAAATTTAAAGTTTAGTAGCCATTGTTACTCTTGTCAGCCAGGATTAAAAGGAGGAGGAGACGATAGCAGGAGGAAAAGCTAATGCCTGTTTTCGGTAAGACTAGGCGATACCTAAGTTAATACCTAAATGTTATTGCTCTGTTAGGCGCCACGCCGAGTGAAAATCCAACAGCGAACTTTGCAGGTCAAATAAGCATTCATTCAGGTGTTTAGGCAAAACAAGTGAATGTCAACTTGTACCAAAAACTTGCAATTGTAAACGATAGCTATCGCTACACGTACCAACTGTCGATAAATAACATATCGCACTCGTATCATGATACACAGGTATTATGGTACAGTTAGTACGATTAGCGATAAATATCGTTTACAATTGAGAGTTTTTGGTACTAGTTTACATTCAATTGTTTTGGCAGTTTACAACGATTCTACTACAGTGTTACTGAAACATAATATTAAGTCTCTGAAAACGTAGAAGATTTATAAGGATCATTTTAAATCATTTGCGAGCTTTGACCTCAACGAATTGCCGTAGTTTGCACATTTTAGTTTCGTCTTTTTTTGTAGAAGTTTCAGCTAACAAAAGCTTCGACCAAAGATAAAAAAAAATTTTGAAGATAATTTTAATAATTAGGATATCTAATCCTAGTTTTTTTATAAAAAAATTAATCTTAATTTATTAAATTAAATTTAATTAAAAATGTAATAGATTTTGTTTAGTCTGTAACTTTGCAGCCTCCTTCACTTTGTCGTCGGTATTAGACAAAGTGAAAAATTAAGTTAACATTTGATCAATTTGGTAGACAGCCTTTTTCGTCTAGACATTAATATTATCCTAGACTTGGATAATTTGTTGATGGGCTTTGGTAAGACTTAATTAATCGAATAACAGTCGTACAGATATACCTGAGCGATGCATTCGAAGCTTTTTCATTGATTGTTTTAGATATTCTGGATTTGGGGTTTAGCCTATCCCCAAATTCAGAATATCTAAAACGATATACCTTTTTTATATATGGCATCTCGCAGTCCAGCCTATGAGGCTGGCTTTTGCTTAACCGGTCTACTCCTATGGATGCCTTGAGTGTAAGGCCTCCAGCTAGGGGGCTTAAAACTACTTATATACTAAGGGCTAATATATACCAGAATTTGTTTGTGTAGATATACTTTTATCTGAACTTTTAAGCTAACAGATATGAAACATGAAAACGCTGTTTTTCAGACGCCCCGTGCGTGATAATGGTTAAAGGTATAACATTTTTTTTATTCAGCAAACAATATAAATTTCAATGATTTCTAACTGTATACATTATTACAAATAAAAACGCGTTGAGAAGTTTTTGATGGCATTTTTTAGTTATTGTTAGTTTTGTTACTTTACTTTATTATAACAAAACTGAATGGCTTTGTTTATTTAGCATGTTGGTTCTTTAACTCTCTTCAAGAAATTTCAACTAGACATAACATAACATCTCGCCTGTAATCCTCGCTGGGTTAGGCTAGCCCAACTCCCATGTAAAAAGGAGCGAGCCTTTTGCCATCAAATCCAGACTCCAGGTTGCTACGGAAAGAATCCTCTTAGAATACACCAGGACTTTGCCCGACCTGGGAATCGATCCCAGAACCTGATGCTCAGCAGTCGCGCTGACGACCACTAGACCAGAGATCCAAGTGAACTTAAATCAGCCCCTATTTCTGCGGTTATGCTACTCACCCATAAAACATGCAAATAACTATTAGAAACCGACTCCAACCAAATATCTTCCCCTTGACATCTAGGTGTTATAAATTAAGAAATAAAAAAGTCCCACACACCATATTTCGCAGTCCCAGCGGTGGGCTAATCCTCAATAAATACGAGTTATAATAATATTCATGTCATGTCGTCGTGGCCGCCGATTTATGGCTGAATCGATTCCTTGTTTAAGTATGGCTGCGAAGTTAGCGGGGCGATGAGCTGAGCGGTTAGCGGGTGTTTGAGTTTGAAGATGAAGGTAAGTTACACGAATAATTCAAAAATATGCTTGATTAACGTCATCCTGACAAAACTGTTGAAAAAGTTATTCGTAATCTTCGGAACTCCTACTGTTTCGATTCCGAAAATTCTATCACTAATGGGAAGCTAAATTATCCCCGAGTATCATAATAAGCTATATTAAATTATTATTAAAACGTTCCCGAAGGATTTTTCCGACCAGAACTACATAAATAGGCAAAATTGACGAAGATATTCTAGGTTTTCACTGAATCTGACTATTAACTTTTTAAATGTAGTTTTGGCATTTTCTCATCACGCCGTACTTACTCAGCTATATAGTTTTCATGCTGAATAAGCTTGCTGAAAATCCCTCTTGGCTGTATTACAAGCATATTGGCAAGCATAAACCAGACGATCAAATAGTAATTTCCTCGCCCTCCATTCTAGTGGCCACACGGAACGTCGCGAAAATATCTTCACGGCACGCGGATTAGGGGCCCGCTACGTGAGCGAAACGGAAAAACCTTGGGGTTGTAATATCGAATAGAGATATTGCGTAACGCATGAATGGAATTTAAAAGAGCTAGAATTAATCGCGAATAGCTGCGTCTGCGGGAACAGACTTGTAACACAACATCGACGAGCAGTTGTGTATTTGTATAGGTATTTTATGGAATGCATTTTGGCTAGTGTCGAATTATATTTTTAAACCGGACCGGAAGTACGCTCAATCGCTCATACACCATCGCTATAAGGTCGATATTCCACCAATACGTACAATACGCTTCCGTAATAGTTCTGTAAGTGCAACTACTTGTCAGAGTCTAATTTACTACCAGCTGTTCTTATCACATCAGGTAGTACACGTAAACTGACCTGGGCATCTTCAAGAACTGTGTATTTTTGTCACCCAGATCCTCATTTAACAAGAGGTAAGATACTGGCAAATCGCCTCAACGTTAACCTAGCAATAACAAGCGCATTTGGCTCCATTTTATCAAGCGACCGATTCTTCCCGCGACAGCCGTGACAAGTGTGTCCCCATCCTTATCGAGAAGCGCATATGTCGAGTCATTATAGATCAAGCTTAGTGGTGTATTGTCGTTATGAGTTTAAAGTAATTAAGTTTTCCCCTACCCGTGTTACGTACATTTTAATGGACTTCCAGATTTGTTCACAACATCCTTGAGTTTTAAGTGGTTGTGACTTAAGGGTGCGCAGGAGGTGGGATGATAATTCATCATCATCATTACGTCTGCTGATTTGTTTAAAAGTAGGCCTATGATTACAGACTGTGTTGAGCTTCACAGTTCAGATTTTAGACATAATTACTACGATTCGACAGTTTTGGGGAGCTAGACTTTCATGTCAAGTTTTAATTTATACAAAGCAGCTCACAACTTCGCCCGTGTGCATTTAAGGGTCCCAAGGGAATTACTACCGGGATAAAAACAGTCCTAACTATCCTAACCTAACTATCTAACCTAATCTAGATCATCGTGTACATGTGTGCCAAATTACATAGGAATCAGTTCCGCCGTTAAAACGTAAAAATGCATAAACAGACAGAGTTACTTTCGCATTTATAATATGTATTAGGTATAGAAATATCGTTGGTCTAAGGTCGCAAGCGCGACTCCTGAGCATGGTTCCTGGGTTCGATTCCCAGGTCAGGCAAAGTGCTATTTGGCTTTTCCATCAGGAATTTCTCAGTAGCAGCCACGGAGTCTGGATTTGTGCCCGGTTGATGACAATAGGCTCGCCCCCTATTACATGGGACTTAAAAACATAACCAGTGTAATGTGGGTGTACAATTAGGTACACCTCTGCCTAACCCTTCGGGGATTACAGGCGTGATGTTATGTTACGTTATGTTGCTACTGAAAGTATTGTGAACATATAAATTCAGTTGCAAGAAGCTCTATCTTAGTTTTATTTGTTCACTTTCGAGCCGACACGACAGCGTGGTCTCGAATACTAAAGTGATTGGCAATACTCTAAAGTACGTGTACGATATTTGTATTTGAGACATAAGGGATAGTGCTGAGCTTCTTGCTTCCTGTGGGTCACTAAAATAATTCTATTCTATCATAGACGCACTTTCACTAATAGTTATACATCTGGAATTCTGGTGGCGAGTTTATGGATATGAGATGCGGAGGAATGAGGAAAATGTAGTAAGTAAAATGATGAGTATGAATGTGAAAGCATAAGCCAGCCTCATAGGTTGACTTGAGAGATGCCATGTCGTAAAAATAAAAAAAAGAGGAAGACCAAAGAAACGATGGATGGACTGTGTGAAGGATAATTTGGCTAGAAAGTAGGTGACTGCTGGCAAGGCAATTTCACGTTGTTGAGATGAGAATTCTAAGGCGATGTGTGGTGTAACACGAGAGGATAAAATAAGGAATGAGTACATAAGAGGAAGTCTGAAAGTGGCGCCGGTGACTGAAAAGTTGTGTTTTAATCTGTTATCGTTGTAATGGACAGGTGATGCAGAGGAATGAGGAAAATGTAGTGAGGAAAATATTGAGTATGAATGTAGATGGCTATAAGAGTAGAGGAAGACCAAAGAAACGATGGATGGAGTGTGTGAAGAAGGCTAGAAAGGAGGTGACAACTGAGATGACGAGTAATAGAGAAGTATGGAAGAAGAAGACATGCTGCGCCGACCCCAAATAATTTGGGATAAAGGCCAATGAATCATGACAATGACATTAAACGCCGTTTAGATAGGTAAGGTAGGCTTTGCAAGTTTCATTAAAGATGACTAAGACTATTTGCTCCAAATCTCTGCACAGATTTTGATGAAGTTTGTGTAGTACATTCATACAATCTCAAACACAATTTTTACAGCAAAGTTTTGAACGCTAGTTTTTTAATTGTATTAAAGATTCCATGACCCTTACCCATGACCCTGACCTTCAAAGGGTATACATATGTATAATAAACACGACCTTGCCTAACGTGAATGCCGATGACTGTACCAACTCCCAAGTGGGGACCTTACACCACATAATTTTCATTTCAAAAGTGTATTTAAGCATTATAAAACAATTTGTAGCCAAATATATTGTTATTTTAGCTTGTAGTGGTCAACGCTGTTGTAAAGACTGCCTAGGGAACATGATAGAACAATTTGCGAAGTTGAAAGTTCGTAAGGTTGAACTTCGCACGCATGGCGGTCGTTTTTGAAGGGCATCGGTGTTGGACATCTAATTTTAGGATTGCAAGTTATTTTCGTTTATAAGATTTTAAACTTTCATGGTCCGTGATCATGGTGCTTGCAACAGCGCCGAAATATCGGGAACTCAAAGAAAACAATAAACATGGTAAATATCCCGTCTTCTAGTTATAATAATTTATTTTCGTTTGTTGGTAAATATTTCAGAAAGGGTTTATGATGCGTACGTGACTTAGGGTATGTTTAAGAGTGCCTGTATATGGGCACTTTCTAACTTGCAGGAAATCTCTTCTAGATAAGTTGACCAGGAGTTATCTTGAGGCCGAGCCGTAGAACCATGCCTAATTGTTAGTCGGAAGCGCGGCTGAGAATGAAGACCTGGTTTCGAATCTCACATCGGGCAATTTTATTAGATTAGATTTCGGGAGTTACTCACTAGTAGCGAAGTCTCGATTTTTGCTTGGTTGATGGCAATAGGCTCGCCCAATATTACATCATACTTTAGCAGGTCCTTCCGGATATTGGGTATTATAGAAGTGAGTGTTATGTGGCAGTGATATAAAACTACGAAAAAAAACAGACAGATTAAAATCTCCATCTTTCTGTAAAATTACTGTAATGACTATATTACAAATAAGGCGCGAGTTATTTATTACTTTTAAAGCCGACTCTCTTTTGCTTAGAATCTTCTCCTTAGCATAAAGCATAGCATAATCAGCCTATTAATGTTCCCACTGCTGGGACGCAGGCCTCCTCTCTATGATAGGGAATTGGCTATAATCCACCACGCGGGTTGGTAAATGCCACATGTCTTCGAATTTTTGGTTCTAGGACATGCCGGTTTCCTCACGACGTCTCTCTTCACGTTTCGAGAGCAGTGGAGATGAAATAACTTACACAAAGTAATGCGCCTGGCTGGGTTCGAACCCACGACTTACTGCTCGTAAGTCGGGGTCTCCACCACCGGGCCACCGCTGCTCTCAATCGAGCTCGAATCTCCTCCTTACCCCATACTAATATTATTGATCCTTCGTATCAATACTCCAATTTGTTTTTCTATGTCCATTTCTCGAAAATAGCCGAAATGGATTTGATGAAAAGGGGCCAACGAATCATTTACAGACCCTACAGAGCTATTTAGATGAATTTCGTTATTGGCAAACCTCATCTTGAAGGGTTCAAATATGTTTTTCAGAGTATTGCATTACTGCATGAGGGATGCGTAGATGAAAATGAAAAACAAAATGGCGGTACGTAAGGTCAAGCGGGTTTCGTGAACTCTTGTTTATCTTGTTTGGTGTTTGCGTTGATTTAATCCTGTGGCTTTTTGAGTTTACAGTCTGTTTTAAATTTTAGTATGTGAGCAACGTGTGTGTGTATATGACTGAGGATTTTAGCTTGTCAAATATTGTAAAGATTTATGAAAGACATATAAATACAAGGTGGAAGGGACACCGACACGAAAACGGTTACCACGTATCGAAATTTAAAATTTATTTAAAAAAACCAGCTGTTTCCTACAAAAGTGCAATATCTTCACGGTCAAAAAGTATGGAACAGCTGATTTTTTTTGATAACCGATGAAAAATTTCAATGTGGGAGGCTCAGAATGATGTACTGAATACGTGGTAACCGTTTTCGCGTCGGTGTCCCTTCCACTCCGTATATTTATTACAATATACACGGGACATAGCGAACAACATCGTGATGTACTTATAACAAATACCCACCAACTGGTTCATCATCATCATCATCATAGCAGCCCGGTATCACCCACTGCTGGGTATAGACCTCCCCTTTTTTCTGCCACAGTTCCCGGTTCTGTGCGTCCCTTATCCAGGTGTTTCCCGCGACTTTGACGATATCGTTGATCCACCTGGGCCACCAGGGCCGTCCTAAAGCTCGTTGCTTTTTTTGGCTTATCCTTGGCCACCACTCTTACGAAGCCTTGCTCCATCGGCCATCTCCGCGTCTAGCCAGATGTCCTGCCCAGGTCCACTTGAGGCGCACCGCCCGGTCCTCGACGTCGTAGACTTTCGTCCGACGACGGATTTTGGTATTACGCACTTATAAGAATTCACAGATTCTCCATGTCATTTCTTCTAAAAACCTCATTAAAGTATTTTAAATTTCTGGGGTCAGATTAAGAAAATAAACTTGGCAATTGTCATGCATGAACTGGGGGGTTAATATGACGTCTTATTCCAGTGTAGGGAAAGAGACAGAGCTATACAGATCGTGTAGCGCCAACTCTCTCCCACACTGGAATTACTCCTGCTTGAAGACGTCATGGTAGGCCACCAGAACTTAGGATTATAAAAATTAAAAAATGCTGCTTCAATCTAAGACTTCTATCGTTTCAATCACAACATGGTGCTTATTACCTAACTATGTGTTTAACCGTATCAATATATTCCAAAACAATCGCGTATTTGATTTCACAGCTACACATCACACTTTAGACCACGATATCTTATTACAGGCAATGGACGAATGCGGAATACGCGGTCCCACAAATAATTGGTTTAGAAACTACCTCACTAATAGAAAAATAAGCACAATTGTCTCCCGTGTGGCTGGGAAAGAGGCGAATGTCGACTTGGGTGTGCCTACTGGATCGGTATACGGCCCTGTAGGGTATATAATGCATGTTAATAGTGTATCAAATGTCATACGTAAATGTGAGGTGTTCACGTACGCTGACGATATGTGTCTTGTTTATGCCTCCAAAGATATAGTTGAGGTCCAAAAATGTATTCAAGGTGACTTTGAAAATATAAGTAAATGGGCACACGACAATGGAATAATATTAAATCTTTCAAAGACTAAATGTATGCATATATACTCGCCATATAATCGTAATGCTAAAGATGTAAATAGTGAATATCTTACAGTGATAGGACATACATACGAATGTTTGCACAGACATAAGTGTAATTGTAACTGTTCGAAATTGGAGTATGTGGGTAAATTTAAATATTTGGGTCTAACAATTGATAAGAACTTTAATTGGAGATTACATGTAAACGACATTTGCAATAGGCTAAGATCGGTGCTAAGTAAGTTTTACCACTTAAAAAATGTGTTAAACAAACATACGTTAAGAATTGTGTATTTCGCACTTGCCGATTCGCTAATAAGCTATGGACTCCTTGTGTACGGGCGTACCTTTATTTCATATTTAAGAGAGATCAAAGACATACAAATAAGACTGATAAAGTTTCTGGTTAGTAAGACTGTTAAAGATAAGTGCAACAAAGAGTATGATAAGTTATTTCCCATCTGTAAAATTATACCCATAGATAGAAATGCATGAAATGGAATACATGTTCTGCGATTTCGGCGGTCGCTCTAGTTCTGGAGCCATAGCGCTTAATGGCGCGTTTCTTCCTGTCTGCTCCGACTTTCGGTATCTCGGTTCACTCGTGCAAAGCGATGGCGAAATAGATCGTAGTGTAAAGCACAGAATTAACACGGGATGGATGAAATGGCGGCAGGTCACGGGAACAATCTGCGACTCCCGCATTCCCCTTAAACTTAAGGGGAAGATTTATAAAACAATGGTTAGACCTGCTGTCTTGTATGGATCAGAATGTTGGGCCACAAAAGGGATGAATGAAAGGCATTTGCATGTGGCGGAGATGAGAATGCTAAGGGGGATGTGTGGTGTTACGCGAATGGATAAAATAAGAAATGAGTATTTAAGAGGAAGTTTGAAAGTGGCGCCGGTGACTAAAAAGTTGTGTGGTAATCGGTTGTCGTGGTATGGGCATGTGATGCGGAGGAATGAGGAAAATGTTGTGAGGAAAGTTCTGAGTATGTATGTGGATGGGTATATGACTAGAGGAAGACCAAAGAAACGATGGATGGACTGTGTAAAGAATGATATGGCAAGAAAGGAGGTGTCTGGCGAGATGACGAGTAATAGAGAAGTATGGAAGAAGAAGACATGCTGCGCCGACCCCAAATGAATTGGGATAAGGGCAAGAGAGAGAGAATGATGATGAGATAGAAAAATAGATTATTTGGTAGGTCTGGAATATTATTACAAAGATGAATATAAATTTAATGTTAAAAACAAGTACAACACACGTAGGGTTAGAGAGAACAGACTGGTTCAACCTCAGATAACAAATTATTATGGTAAGAGAACATCTAAGTATTTGGTACCTAAAGTGTTTAACAAAATAGATTTATTAAGAGAAAAAGAAAAAGTAAGTAAAGGATCACTAAAGACAAAGTTAAAAAACATTTTACTGGAAAGCAAACTCGAGGAGCACGTGGCTAAATAATGAAAAAAAAAAAAAAAAAAACTAACTTTTATGTACAAATTAACATGTTTATTTATTTGTGTAATATAAGAAATAGCTATTTAAGTAAGGTGGTTCATTGTTATTATGTAAAAGAGCGCCTCTCGCCATCAAACGTAAAAGTTTGGCGAGTTTAGACTTAAGCAACACCTCTGTACTATAGTCTCATTAAATAAATAAAAAAAAAAAAAAAAAAAAAATCAAGCTATGCTATACATGTCCAGTATAACATGGCCTCGCTATGTATAGGTTTCCCGTACAATGAGAGATCCGCAGAAACAAGTTTTGTATAGCTTGATTGGCCGTCGGACGTACCTCACAATTTACTATCGCCTCAAGGCAAATCGTGAATTGAGATGTCAAGCCTCAACATTACTACGGTCTGGTAGACCCCGCCTTCAGCGATCATCGCCATAACTAGTGATACGACCAGGCGTCCACTTCCTCATGTCTTTAAATGGGTTTTATCGATGTTCCCACATACACGCCCACTATAATGCGTCAGACATTGTCGATAACGCTAAATACGGACGGACAGACAACGTAACGTGCCAAAATAATAAAATTACACGTAAATAATGGAATTCGTTTTCGAACGCCGCGATGTAGTGAAAACGAAACTGTTTCAGCATTTATGTAGCAGGCCTAGTCATAAATTGGGTTTTCTTAAGAATTTCCTAGTCGTCATTACATTTTTGTTCAATAACATTTTCATATAGTTTCTATATAGGCCGTTAAATAAACGAACTTTAATTTCGTTTTTATTCAAAGTTGTAAAAGTTTGAATTACAAAAATACACAAAAGCGCCATTTTATTTGTCCAATTATGACAAGTCAGATATTTTGCTACGAAAATGAGCCGATAAATTCATTTTAAACGAACTCTCAACTTGATTTATGAACAAAAAAATTATTATGAAAAGTACGCAAACGCCACGATTTGCAAATAAATTAGATTCTAACAACGACGGATCAATAAATAAATCCCGAGATAGTTACGTAGACAATTTCTTCATCAGATCCGCTTGACCTGATTCCGAGGCAATTTCAATTAGTAGAACGATAATAAAAGTGATTCTTTTAAAGAAAAACGACGGAAGTTGAATCTTACATCGGTCCAGTATCGTGCGTGTTATAAAACAAGCTAGGCAGATCAAACGCCGCCAGTGGGAGGTGCGCACACGCAGCGATTTATGCGAATTTAAGACGAACACATTAAGTTATTTTTACAATTATTATGAAAAATGGCCCCAGTATTTATTAAGGTACCATATCATTGAGAATATAAATATTTATTAGGTTTGAGTGTTTAGAAATAATTTATTGGACAGTAATTATGTACAAACTAATGGGAAAGACACATAAAATATAATACATGGAACAGAAAAAAAACACACTAAGTTTTTTTAGTATAAGTACGTATGTGTTTTGTTTAATTTAATAATTTAATTATAGACTATGGCTTTTTTTTGGGTTAAAACAAATAGAATAAACTTAGGTATAGGTAAGTATATATTTATTTCAAACTAGCTGTGCCCCGCGACTTTCGTCCGCGTGAAATTATTATAAAAATATTATTTCCCTATTTATTTCTTCTTTATCGTGTGGTTATTGCTTAACCTGGTGTCAGAGTTTTAATACCGCCCATGAGCCACTTCCCTATTTGAATCAGATTTTGTTACCAATTTTAAGGGTTTTAATTTTTTTGCACGGAACCTTAATCTTCTTTATTTTAATAAAAGTAGCCTACGTTGCTCCTTATAACATCAGCTATCTGCCAATAAATCGGTCCAGCCGTTTCGGAGATTAGCCGAAACAAACAGACAGACAGACAAAAACTTTTTTTTTTTTTAGTTACCTCTGTTTCATATAAATTCAGTAAAAAGCTGTAATTTTGATATTACAAACAGACACTTCAATTTTATTTATTTGTATAGATGTAATGATACATAATCGGATGGCTCGTCCCCTATAACATTAGGAGAACTTTTGCTAAAGGGATGGATAAGCTTACACAGAGAAGCCGTTGCCATGGCAACGTACACTAGTCCAATAAGGAAGTGAAGACGATACGAGACTCAAATATTTTCTCAAGTACCTACCTCAGAAGTGCGGAAATATTTCATTGAGCATAAATATACATATGTATAGTACATTATATATAGTCGGACGTGACCTACATGCTTATTATTGTTTATAATAAAGTATATAAACATTAACAAACGTTCCAGGTCGTAAAACCAATCTTTATAATCCAATGTCGACGACTTTTATGTATTTTTAGATGTATTTAGGAATAACGTAACATAATGCCTGTAAACTTATACTGTCACTTACGGGATATCTTCCGTGGTGGTTCATTATTTTGAGCTCCTGATGTTTCGACGCTGTTGCAAGCGCCATGATCGCGGGGTGACTGGAGAATGGGTGGATGGAAAATAAATTGTTAGGTGCAGACATATCTGTCTACCTTCTTTCTAAGCCTTTCAACAAGGAAAAACAATCACGGAACATATCCTTTAAGTAACAGTATAAGATTAGTTTTAAACCGTGAAAGCCTAAAACTGTGGATAATTATTGTCTTTATTTCAATCAACTTTGGATCATAGGTACAATTAATAATGCCTGTAATCTAAAAAGATTTGGTAGTGGAGCCTGTAGTACTCCCACATTTTGCCAGTTATGGTTAAGTCCCATGTAATAGGGAGCCAGCTTATTGCCATCAACTGGCTGCTACGGAGAAATCCCTAATGGAAGAACCTAAGACCTTATGCTCAACGACCACTAGACCAACGAGGATAGTCTTATCATTTTAGTACAAACATAGCATAAACTCACACCGTTTTCCCATGGAGGTAATTTATTTATTTAAACTTCATGTACCTACAATAGTGGTACATAGGCGGACTTAATGCCACAAGGCATTCTGTACCAGTCAACCTTTGGGTTAAATAAGAAGACATTGTGATAGGGTACAAAATGAATATTTAAAAAATAACTTCTTGCTTTCGAAAATTTATATGGGCACTTATAATGATACTAATAAATAAATACAAATAAAATAAACTAATACATATTTTAACAAATACCAAAATTAAAAACGAGAAACCTAATAATAATTACCATGACTCGACTTCTAATAGAGAGAGCTATTTATTCTGACTTAAATAGGTTAGGATAGGTTTAATAGGTTATCTTAATGCTTTGACCTTTTAATTGATGAAAAAATAATAGAAGAGAAAGCTGTATTTAATTTTGTAGGATGTTTCATTGAGGTAGCTCCAGTTAACGAGGAAGGAGTTACATCTTCCCACTTAAGTCCGGAGACGGTTCAAGAACTTCCAGGTGGACCACGGAAGGTTAGGCCCTGCAGAATGATGCTATCTTGGTGGTAAATACTATTTACCACCAAGGTTTGCCTTCAAAAATTATGAAATAAACGCGAACGAAGTCGCGGGCAACAGCTTATCTATACTTATATACTTATCTATACTAATATTATAAAGCTGAAGAGTTTGTTTGTTTGGTTGAACGCGCTAATCTCAGGAACTACTGGTTCGATTTGAAAAATTCTTTTAGTGTTGGATAGCCCATTTATCGCGGAAGGTTATAGGCTTAAAATTTTAAAACTTCACGCGGCGAAGGTCGCGGGCAACAGCTAGTTTAAAATAAATTTAAAATATTATACAACTAACATTCCCATAGTATATTCCCATGCTGATAAATAACGAAACAGAAAGTAAAATGGTGTTTATGTAGATATCAGTGGTTTCTCATCCGGTACATGATAAAACCTTCTTCTACTGGGAACACCATATTCATGTCGACCTCATTGGATGGCATTGGTTCTGTTATGATGCCTTCCGTTCACACGGGCCTCCAAGAAGACATCATTCACTATATCGATCAGGAAGTGCGTGATAAAGTAATAAGATACTTGTAATTATTATCTCAGCCGGTAAGAGGAGTTCTTAAAGTAACCTCCTCTTTTTTTAGAAGTCGGTTAAAAATTACGAAAATCATCAAAGATTTTTCGGGACGAGGTTTATTTGGTAAATATGAAGAGTTAGCTTTTGCAAGCGGCATAGATGTAACACAACATCACGCCTGTAATCCCCGAAGGGTTAGGCAGAGGCGTACCTAATAGTACACCCACATTTCGCCAGTTATGTTTAAGTCCCATGTAATAGGGGCGAGCCTATTGCCATCAACCGGGCACAAATCCAGACTCCGTGGCTCCTACTGAGAAATTCCTGATGGAAAAACCTAACAGCACTTTACCCGACCTGAGACTCGAATCCAGGACCTCATGCTCAACAGTCGTGATTGCGACCACTAGACCAACGAGGCAGTTATCTCGATAAAAATAATCCCATGTCCTAAACCAAGTTTTGGCCTACCAAACATCGGAATCCGTTCAGTCGCGAGGCACGAAAAGGCAATAAGACCGAAAAACAGAATTACGCAATTTTATTAATATTAGTATGAATTAAGTACGTAAATTGTCTAAAGAATCTCTGGCAAATAGAAGTTACTACATAAAACACAAAACCTCTTTTTAGAATCGTCTTACAGTCTATTTCAGACTCTCTCGGCCTCTCCCGAGTTGCCTACACTACAGCCATTAACACTAGAAACAGGATATTTACCATGTTTGCTGAACTGACTGTCTGACTGTTTAATATCGGGAATTCAAATCAATTACTAAACATGGTAAATATCCCGTTTCTAGTGTAGTAATGTTAGTGATCATTATAGTTTAAAATCTTACACACTAGCGCCATCTACAATTCTATCCCTGTCTACTGAAATAATAGTCACAGCATGTGAATTACTTTGATCCAACCAGATCCAACTATATATTTCATGGCTTCATGCCTCCCGCTGCATAGCAACGTTCTAACTTTAGAAACATGCAGAACTGTGAACAAATATATTTTGACTTTTAAGTATGGGGTCGTCCATTAATCACTTGAGGCTCGAAGGGGGCGAGTTGACATTTTTATCACGGTGCTTAATTTTCCAGGATTAAATTTGATTATACCTGTTAACCTAACTACTAACTGTTTGATAATATTCTGTTTTTTTTTAAGATACTTAGTACCAAAAAATACACGTATTTTTGGGTAGGGGAGAGGGGTAATCTAAAACCTTAACCTAAAAGTTGCTAAAAAAGCATCACGTGATTAATGGACGACCCCTATATAGTATGTATACACGGGTTTACAAAAATGTTTAGGTATTGTACAGATAATGTCCGTTGAGATAAAAATTAGGTCATGGACTCATGATTTGTTTCACTACAGTCGTTAATTCAGTGTACTTGAGAATGTTTAATTTAACTTTGTTCCCCGAGGTTTTTAATTATTGTTTCTTATTCTCAATTTGAATGTTAAATGTTTTCATAAGACTTTTCCCTTTCCGTGAAATATGTTTTATGATTTTTCTGTGTAGAATTTCTTGATACTTTTCAAATAAAAAAAAGTTGAAGTAGATTTAATTAAATTCCCAATTTTTTTGCTACAATGGTTAGGTTCTAGGAAAACTGTATAGTATGAGATAATGGTGGCAATTAGGAAGCTGGCTGGCATTGAATTAAAATAAGTAAAAGTAGAGTAAAAAGATTGTAAGGTCGCTTCTCTTTGTGAATTATCCATAGAATTAGATAAGGTCATGGTGTTTGGGATAAACATATTTTTAAACTTTTGAACGCCATTGGCACATATACGTGACAAGCAAGCGCGTGCGCAAACGACACAAATATGTGACAAAATGGTAGGTGAAATTGTGGCTTGGTGTGGAGGGCACGCGCGTGTGTTTATGCTCTGTTTGGCGTTCAAAAGGTTAGCTGACAGATAGGCAGTCGCTTTATATAAAATACTGGTATTCTGCTACTTGGAAGCCGACCCCAAAATAGTTGGGAAAAGGCTGATGGTTGGTGATAATTGTACACAAAAAATCTGTTTCGAGGCACTTCTTATGTCGTAGACAAATTGGACATAAATACATATATCTGTCAGATACTTTCATAAATTACGATTTATTGCAAATACGATAAAGACTAAAATAAACTTACTATTTTCTTTCACGAAAGATAAATAAAGGAATAATAAAGGGGCAATAAAGGGAGGATTTCTTTAAAACCATTTTCCTCAAACAATTTTTTTAAATTTTCATTAAAGAGACGATAGAAAATCAATTTAAAAAGGCTTAAAACTAGGCATTTAAAGCCTGAAACATATTCCAATAAGATATTTCTGATAGTTTTAATCAAAACTTCGATTCAGCATCATTACAAAATTTCCACATAACATTGTATGATCTCGTAAAAACTATAAACGAGTTGTCATCAAAACTATATTGCTCTGAATTCTAGATTTTACTGCGTCACGCCCATCGGCCTTGGGACATCGCTTCCTATATTATAATATCAGACTTTCCGTCCGCGCGTATAATGCAAGCTATTCTGGTGTCGCCAAATGAACGATAAATTTTCGCACTCTTCCTCAATTATATTGAATGCGGTCATTAACAGGCTCATAATCCCTCCAATATATTGGATTGTCACTCAACATTGTAGCGTTGTAGTACGCTGCGGTCACGACCTCAAGCGACGCGATTTGCGACACGCGTCTGTGTCACTTGTTTCCTACGCGCGAGTATCGTTGCGTCGCAGTTGACTCATGGCAAGCTCTAAGCCAAGGGTTGCCAGACTTTTTCAGTGCACTGCGCTCTTTCAGGTTTAGTAATTTGTCGCCCTAGCTAGTCGTAATAGGGCCCACATCGATCTTTGAGCTATATTTGCTCCTAATTACAGCTACAGCTGAAAATTCGGTTTCACAAATAAGATTCTTTAATGCTTTTGAAATTAAAAGTTGAATATTAATTTTGAACCAATATCAAAAACTCCACCAGATCTGAATAGGTACGTGAATCTTGCCTTAAGGCTGCTGTCGCAAGAGAGTTCTCCTTGCGCAGTGAATTCGGGTGGATTTTGTGCATCCTGAAATTTTCCACATCATCTTCGGCAAAGAATTTCGAAAACCATATAGTGAGCTTCCACGACAACAAGCTCATTAGTTTGTAGCCGCGAATACCTCAGTTTAGTTTCCAGAGAATGGTAAAAAGGAGAGGAGGAGATGAGAGCCTTACGGCGCCCTTCTGTACCCCCTACTGTGTACCAGGGCGCCGCCGCCCGTGGCGCACTCTTTGGGAATCCCCGCTCCAAGCAATTTCTTGTACCGCAGTCACTCTCGGTAGTCGCATGCCGCTTGAGCGCGAAGCTTGTGGCCCAGAGGTTATTGTATCTAATTGTTTTCTTGCCAGATTCAATAAGAGCATAAACACAAAACAGCAGATGCATTTTCCTAACAATTTTTTTTTTTCAGTTTATTCGCAAATTGTTTGTCTTTGATATACAATTAATATTTAAAGCCTTTTCATTGCTTTCATAGTAACATCACGTAAAATAATATAAGTTTTCTATTAATTATTCGATTCAATGGTTGATCACATTTGAAGTGAAAGCTTATTACCGCACTAGTTTCAAAAATTTGTCATTTGTATGTATTTGTTAAGACGTTAATGTTTTGATTGTCAGCTATACGTACAGCATTGTAATTTTATTTAAAATAAGAAATTATCTTTCAAAGCTTTTTCTGTTGCATTGCGTCGAACTTAGTCATTCGCCAAATTTTCTCATCACCTAGGCATTATATGAAAATTCCAGTTTCACAAACACCTACAACATAACACAGGTGCTATTCCTATTACACAATGACGTGATCAGTTGTTATATTTGGGTCACTAGAGGAACACTACGAACAGTTTTAGTGCTGATTCACTTTTATAACATCTTGTATAATATTTTATTTCGCGTTTCCTACGAAGTTTAGTAGCCAGTGTCCAGGCATCGTAATCTATGATTTATTGCTGAATAAAATTTTATTGTAAATTCTTCGTCAAGTCGCGGATTTTTAACGCGTCATCCTAATGACGCGAATTGGTGAATATAAATGGAGATCAACTCAAGGCGTTTTTCTTTTAGGCACGTTCTCCTCTTTAGTTCTTCCTCGTCCGCAGGCCCCAGCGAAGGCTAGCCTGGGTTATATACCGCTAAATGATGACCTACCATGTAGGTAGACAGTCAAACTAATATTTTAAATGTGAAAGCAAGTATGTGTGTTTATTTGTTCGTCACATCTTAATAGCTGGACAGATTTCGATGACATTTTGCATACAGGTAGACGCGACCTGGCTTAGGGCATAGGACTTCCATCCCGATAGCAAGTTTTTGTGAGATAAAATAATTCCAGACACACACGCGCGCATGAATCTGCGTGAATAAAAATAGGGGATCGTCTCAAGGCTAGTCTCTAGATTAAATACCGCGTAGCCACCTTGTGTCTGCAGATAAAATCATAGATAAAGATAGTAGCAGTAGTATGATCGTATCTATGTAGATATCAATATCTTAGATTTCGCAGAATGCCGCAAAACAACATACAGATTGATCGTTAAGATTATAATTAAACATGTGAAAAATTTAACTGACCTACCCGAAAATCGGATGATTTCTAATCGTTAAGATCTAATATTGGTCTATCTATTGATGACTTTTGATTAGGTTATCGTGATAAGCCTTATCTACCATCTGACACATGACTAAGTATCAGGATTCTTTAATTGATAAACTTCCTTGATTCTGCTCGATTTGATTTCTCCCCAGATCTTCTAATAACGGCTCCACTGTACGTGCATAAGCACTAGCATTATCAGCATCAGCTCCAACGAGCTTGACTCCTACCGAAGGCAGTCGCTGGCACTAGCAAAAGTCAGAATTGTATGGCAAATAGAGGGGAAGATCTTTGCCGTGCAATGGGACCATACAATCTTGGTTGGTAAGTATTCGGACGAACACAAACATTTTATCTAACTGAATGAGTGATAACTTATTCCATCTTGCAGTCTGTTATACACAGTATAAAACTATTAGCAAGCACTGCAGTGACGCTGCAGAGTGCAGAAGCCCTTGATTAAGTGGCGGCCATCACGGTGAGAGCTTAACACTGCATCTACGTCGCATCTGTGTTTTACGAGCTGCTCTGTGGCCGGTCGAGATGGATCTGTGTATGCGACAGAGCAGGAGCACGGTTTTTCAAGTTAGAGGAGTCTACAACTTAAAACATCTGGCTTCTAAAGTTCTCTGTGTCTTTCTGGTTTGACGCAATGAAGGTTCGGTCTATATGGTATTGACAAATTGCGGGCTGGCTGCGAACACGGACGCTGACAGTAATTTCAGTACATTATCTGTCAAGGCAGATGTGAGTGGCAACGCTGGGAGGGACCGCCCTAGAAGGACATACACTGACCTTATTGGTGAGGTTCTTCAGAAAGGCCAGGTGGGTAGTACTCGCAACCGGCGTGTATCACCAGATGTATGAACGTGGACGAGGCAAAAGGAGTGTGTAAGGATCGTAGCAGGTGGCGTTGTGTTTCTGCTTACCCCCATTAGGAAAAGGCGCGAGTTTATGTATAATATGAATTATCTGTCAGTGTACGAATTTCGCTACGTTAGAAAAATTTGACAGAATGATGTAGAAAAGAACAATCAAATCTTTTAATCGTTTTCAGCACAATTTTGAAAAATAATGAAAACTCGATTGAGTAGCCTTTTGTCCGTACTCCCGAGATGTCGTTTACTTTACATGTGTATACAAAACGTTATGCGAAGTACGGGCGCCGTACATCGGTCAGTCAAAAGATCTCTTAAGATTTAGTACCAGACATTGGTAACTTATTTACCTAGGAAATGTTAGACAACAATCTCTTTGCGAACTAAGTCACAGTATGCATGGATGAAATATGAATTACTAACTTTTGTACGCGGCTCTGCCTGCTGGAAGATCTACCGGAACAAAAGGAGTTCTTTCGCAAGTATAGTAGTGAAACTTTAACGGCACGGCTGGCACAGTGGTTGAGCGACTGGCTGCTGCGCTGCGTGTCGCGGGTTCGATTCCCAGACGAAACAATTATTTGTATAGCCAACAGGTGGTTCCGGTTGTTGGGGCTGTTTGTGTATGAGAGTTTAAATGTTTGTAAACGCGCCCACTATACAGGAGAAATTACTAGTGTGGGTCAACGTTTTAAAAAAAAAGTGGATTTAATCAGTGTTTACAATGTGTAGCATTTTTGACATGCCTACTGTTCCACTTCAAAATCCATGTTAGTACAGACAAATCATTATGTAAATTGGCGATTTTTTTCCATTGGAATACTCCGCAGCAATTTAAAAAGATTTATTAAAAAAAAATAACTTTTGGCATTATTCCCGTAGGTCAGTTCAGTGAAGAATAAATCAATTCCGCAGTTCTTTAACGGCCCTAATCAAGGTTGTCAGTTACAAAATGTCTGTAGACACATGTTAACAGATATAGACAAGGTGACGTATGTATGTACACATTAATATCCATAGGTACTTATGTATCCAGTGGAGGTGGAGCTTCTGTAAAACCGAATATATCCGGGGTAATATATCTCGCGTTAATTGCTGAATTTGTTTCAAATTTATTTTTATTATGGTGTGCATGATAGTCTTGTTTATTGACAGCCAAGAACAGGGTTGTGGTATAGAAACGTTATTGTTTACTATTTTTTGTTGGTTATTGAGGTTGGTCAAGATTGGGTTTCATATTAGTGTTGTATGGTTCATTTAGTTTAGTTTATTTATTAACCATTGTCGTATTTAAATTTTATATATATTTTTTTTTTATTAGATTGTATTTTAAAGGAATACTTAAAAATGCATTAAATATGTATAAAAAAATAAGTAGTAATCAGAATTACAGCCCAGTCAATAGAACTTAATAAAGCAACATTCGTCGGGTTTCAATATATGTACAGACCTAATTAGCGTTAGGTAAGATTTCGAAATTGTCTGTGTCCAGGTAACATATGAATACCCAACTACCAGTAGGCCAGCCAGTCAGTGAGTCAGTATCTTGTAAGGCTGAGGAGCCAATTCATAGCACATATCCCAAATCTATTCCCAATTCAATGGCATACCCGTAAAAAAGTAAAATAAGTACTCTGTCACATAAAATGGAAGTGTTGCCAATTTCCCGGGCTCCAGCGAAAAAAATCGCAATGAAATATGAAAAGTGTAACGTCGTGAAATTTCATAAATCACATAACCTTCACGTACTTCAGGAAGTTTCACTAGGTAATATATATGACTTGACGCAAACCCAACAGAATCTGTACTAATATTATAAATGCGAAAGTTATTCTGTCTATCTGTCTGTAAGTTACTTTTTCACGCCTTAAGAGGTGATCGAATTTCGATGTAGGGTAAAAAGGCAAGGAGCTGTGCCGCTAATTATTTTTTCTTGCAGTGATATAGATCACTGCAAAAAAAATAATTAGCGGCACAGCTCTTCGCCTAGCCAATAGTGTACAATATCTTAAAATTATTAGGCGTTGGTGTAGATTTGTCCATTCTCCTTTGGAAATTTAGGTAAGTAGACCATATTTCCAATTAGATATATAAAGATATTAAGAGAGATTATTCCTTTTATTCTCTTATAAATAATAAGAGAATATTTCCAATTAGGACATAGGGCTTTTTATTCCGGTAGTTTACGTTCCCGTGAAATAAATTTCCGACGAGGATGCGGGAAAAGTCGTGGATAAAAGCTTGTCTAAGGAATTACTTCAAATACGACAAAATAGCAGCAGTTGACAGATCTTTTAATAACGTCTGCGAATGTAAAGAATTAAAGAAATGTTGAAGTAATTTAACAATGTTACCGGTATTTCTATAATTTACCGGTATTTTAGGGAGCTCCGATATCTAGGGACGATAATTATGAGATCACGATTTTTATTTCTTTTTCGGTTGAGAAAATGTCTTGATGATTTTTATTACGATTTCTTAAAATGCTGCCAAAGCATTGAAGCTGATTCCAATTATTTCAGATTTATTTCGATAATTATGGATTAGTGTGATTTTATATCGTTTTTCTTGAAACTAGGAAGATATGTGATGTATCGGTATTTGTTTATACTGTAGGAATCTTATCGTATCCGGTTCCCCACACAATACCTACACCAAATATTTTGGTAACAATGAGTAATGCTTTTCATAAAGTTACCATTTTAATTTGCACAAAAGAAATTATTATTTTTAGGGTTCCGTACCCGAAGGCTAACCAACGGGACCCCATTACTAAGCCTTCGCTGAACATCCGTCCGTCTGTCTGTCAGCGGGCTGTATCTCATGATCAATTATTTCCATTGTACTAACAAATAACATAACATTCTGTGGAAATTTTCAACTGTCTACCTATTACGTATCATGAGATACAGCCCGCTTACAGACAGACGGACGGACGGACAGCGGAGGCTTAATAATAGGGTCCTGTTGGTTACTCTTCGGTTGCGGAACCCCAAAAATCGTGTATACCTGTACTCACAAAAAACTCAATGAAGGAAACAGAATTTAGCACTTCAATGGACATTTCCAACATAATTTACGTCATATACACACGCCCAAATCGTCCCATAGCAACAGCCGATCATCATCTGCCTAGCCTTTTCCCAACTATGTTGGGGTCGGCTTCCAGTCTAACCGGATGCAGCTGAATACCAGTATTTTACATGGAGCGACTGCCTATCTGACCTCCACAACCCAGTTAGTACTGGGTAATACGATACCCCTTGGTAAGACTGGTTGTCAGACTTTTTGGGCCACTGACTACCTAACGACTGTCAAAGATCTACAAATGACACCCGGGACCAACGGCTTAACTTGCTTTCCGAGGCAAGGAGGAAACTCGGTATGTAATGGGTGATCACCCATCCACAGACCAACCTAGGCAAGCACAGCTTAACCTAAAGATCGATCCGAGCGGCTGTTATTATTTAGCCACGAGCTCCTCCATATTAACAGCCGATAAAGCTTTTAATATTTCTAGGTCAGCATACCATATTGCCGTAACCGCAGATCTAACTTTATTCGTCCGATGGCACAACGGATCGTTAGATAATCTGACGTACTAATACTTTAACCCGGTAACCTTGCGTCCCGTCCTATCTTGACGAAGAAAGAAAATGCCATTATAAAAATTAAATACAAAGAGAACACCTTAAAAGTAATTTTTCGAACAAATCGATATCCCAGCATAATGTCAGATGGCAAAACTCCTATCTGCCGCTGATTTTCAGCTGTGACTCACGAGAGCCATACATTCAATTACGTTTACTTAGTTACACACAAAGCTCTTCGTAAGAGGCAGAACTTAGAACATCTAACCACAAATTTCCGACATTACACAGCCCATAGCAACAGCCGATAAAACTTTTAATATTACTAGGTCAGCATACCATAGTGCCGGAACCGCAGATCTAACTTTATTCGTCCGATGGCACCACAGACCGTTGTCAGCTAATCTTACGTACTTATACGTTAACTCGGTAACCTTGTGTCCATTCTTGCCTTGATCAAGACAGAAAATGTATTTATTAGAAAAACTGCAAATTGAATCTTAAAAGTAATTATGCGAAAAGGGCTCATCTCAGCATGAAATCAGATGGGAGAACTAGATAATACCTGGCGCTAATTTTCAGCTGTAACTCACGAGACCCATACAATAAACTACGTTTACTTAGTAATGCACAAAACTCAAGCTCATCCTAATAGGCAGAACTTAGCACATCAACGGACATTTCCGACATGACACGGCCCATAGCAACAGTTGTCAAAACTTTTCCTATTTCTAGGTCAGCATACCATAGTGCCGTAACCGTAGATTTAACTTTATTCGTCCGATGGCACAACAGATCGTCGTCAGTTAACCTGCCGTACTACGATTCGTTAACCCGGTAACCTTGCGTCCCTTCCTGTCTTGATCATTCGAGGGACGCACTACGTAGTAACCGCCCATTATTTGCATATATAACGATACCGCTTTGTTTAGTTATTAGTTTCGAGTTAGGATTAAGTGGCGGGTTTGCTTGTGAAGTTTTTAACTACTGGTATAACGGGGTATTGTTTTAGTGCCAACTTTCAGAGCAAGATCTAACTTGCTAAAATGAAGATGAGATGTGCAATGAGTTGTATTTGAATTTCAGTTTCATTTTCTATTGTATTTTATTTATTATTTTATTTATTGTTTTTTATTTTGTATTGTATTTTATTTTTTGTTTGTACCTACCACAGCAGAATATTATGAGGAAAATGTTGAGTTAAATGTAGATGGTTATAAGAGTAGGGGAAGACCAAAGAAACGATGGATGGACTGTGTGAAGGATGATATGACTAGAAAGGAGGTGACTTCTGAGATGACGAGTAGGTAATAGAGAAGTATGGAGCGGGAAGACATGCTGCGCCGATCCCAAATAAATTGGGGTAAGGGCAGGTGAATGATGATAGTGGAATACCATGAATGTTTTATAAGATTACAAAAACCCGTTCTATTTCTTTCTAATTGTTTAAAAATCTAACAATTACTTTAAACCGTAGTTTTTGATTTATTGAAAGTTGCAGTTTCAGACTTTATTAAACACCAACAAACACACAGTCCGTATATTTGCAACCGTAGGAACCTATTACACATATAAAATTTGCCCATTTGTACAACTAATATATTCTAGAGGACTCCTTGCTAAAGCGAATCTAAGGTCGATTTCAAACTTTGCATACACGAGGCTACAGAATAATGTTATCAATGATATGCGCTTAGCAACACGCCAGTCTCCAAGGCACGTTTTAGGCCTACGCCATCATAAAAGAGGGTGATGCCAAGTGCTTGACAATCGGAGTAGTCAAGGGATATTGAGAAACTATGTGGAAGGACGTGAATACTAAGTTTTTTGGCCATTGTTGTCAATCAAGTGGGATCGTGATTTCCTGGCGATGACCCATTTTTTTTGGATTTGCATGAATGAGTGGTCACAGCTGGTTTTCTATTATGAGTTGGTGTCGTAAAAGATTGGGTGTTAAAAACTTGACCTACACTCCGCCAGTGGCCTTACGGTGGGAGTATGAAAGCCATAATTCAAGAAAAGTTGAAAGGGAATCGTCTGTATTGGTATGGACATGTGATGAGGAGGGACAAATCGCATGTGACTAAAAGAGTGATGAATATAAATGTTGATGGATGGAGAGGGAGAGGAAGACCAAGGAAACGATGGATGGATTGTGTGAGGAATGAAATGAAAGAAAAAGGAGTAAATGATAGAGTGACGGTTGACAGGGGAGAACGGGAGAAAAAAACGTGTTGCGCCGACCCCAAGTAATATCACGTAATGCTAATAAAATAATTCCAGAATACAGGTATGTATTCTGGAATTATTTTCATTTGCAATTTCGTGAAGATACACATTGGCAGGCATTACGTGTAGCCCGAAAATCTATTAATAGTCTTTCCAGGTTCCAGGTCAGATAAGCTGTCGCTCCACGTAAAACACTGGTATTCAGCATTCTGGTTAGACTGGAAGCTGACCCCAATATACTTGGGAAAAGGTTAGGCAGATGAGGATGACAGGACAACTCAATTTGAAGTAATATCCAAAATGTACAAATATTGGAGACACTTCATCATCATCAGCAGTTAATTTAGTATTGGCATCGATTACCGTATAGATAGAGCAATGAACTCAGAAATACATACTACAATATATGTGTAAGAATGTGGTTGTGACTCGATTCATTTCAGAGTAATGAGCCGCGAAGACTGAAAAGTTCAGTGAGACTTCTAGAAATTGTAATAATGTACGGTATAAAGTCAAAATTTCGGTAGCAACGAATTGCTTTGACGTAATACTGAACTGACGTTAATAATCCATTGTCTACAGCAACTACGTTATCACTTGTATTTGCAAATTATTCTATTTTTACTTACTTTTAACGTAGGTTGATTTAACGTATTCATGATTTTCGGTGTCTTTAACCTACATATAAATATTCTTTAAATTCTCGATAGGTCATCTGGATAACTTAAACTGTCTATACATACATTAATAACTTAATTTCAGTATATTACGTAAATTACGGGGAATTCAAACCAGAAACCAAATATTTTAACAAAACATTGCGGTTTCCAATTCGGCTTATCATTTCGGGCCCAATTATTGCGATTAGAATAATTATTTAATTATTACGCAACGCAACGAGTGCCTATTAAATTATCAGTAGAAACGTGTATGAGCGGCCATGAAATTTTCCGCGTGTCTGCCCTTGAACTAGTAACGCGAACAATGTCGATAAACGCCGAAAACGCGCGAGTATTGCCGAAGTGCTGTCGGATGCGTGGCCTACATTTTTCCAGAGAAATAAAAAAAATAAACAGCGGTTTTTTTTTTGGTTTCTGGATTTAGAAAAGCGTCATGCTGCACTGGGCCCGCGAGGTGGAATGGTCCAGTCTCAATCAGCAAAAACCAGCGTTTGGCAATCCTCTACAGGACCTAAGCATAATACTAAGGTTTTAACATTTTTCTTACTAGTTATGGTACATACATAACTAGTAAGAAAAATGTTAAATGTGTTGATTTTTGAATTGTCGCGACAGTTCGCTGTTTAACTAGAAAAAACGAACGAAACAACAAACAAACGACGGGGTACTTAGTATCCTGTCCTAGAGACCTAGAAAAAGATCAGTAGAAAAGACCAATGGGAAGTTCTTATTTCCTTAATTGTTTCTTCAAAATTAGACATTATCCCCAGCTGATTAAAATTATTTATATGAATGAGAACAAGCAGACAGTTCTGTTTCAATTAATCTACATTTCAACAGAAATATATTATAATGTGGGACAGTGGGACTAAATTATAATATTCTTAAAATATTTTATTGTCTCAGTTGGCGGCCGCGACAAGTCTGTCTACTATATGAATATTATAAAGTTGTAAGTTTGAATGTAGGAGGTAATCTCTTAAATACTAACGCGATTTAAAAAAATCGATCACTGGCGGAAGGCTATATTAATTGTCGAATAGTAATAGGATGGGTATTCATCATCATCATCATCATTTCAGGCCAAAGACGTCCGCTGAAGCAGCTGGACCGGGAGCTCCTCCTGGAAGCCTCAATCGTGCAGGCCTGGGTGTCATCACCGGTCAGGCCTGCCGACATCAACAACGAGGCGGGTTGGTTCCAGGAGGCCATGTCCGAGATTTGCGACGTGGCAATGCCCCGAGTTCGGCCAGGAAGCGCCCGGCGTCAGGTGTACTGGTGGTCGCAAGAGCTGACGTCTCTGCGCAAGGCGTGCGTTGCCGCGCGGCACCTGTACGCCAGGCATCGCAGGCTCCGCATCCGCCCTCCGGATGCGGCAGCCATTGAGGCGGAGCTGTACGAGGGGTACAGAGCGGCAAAGACCGCCCTCCAAGAGGCTGTCCGGCGGGCCAAGCATTTGGCCCGCGAGGAGATGCTGGAGTCTCTGAACGGAGATCCGTGGGGGCGCCCTTACAAGATGGTGCGGGACAAACTCCGCACCCGGGCCCCCCCGCTAACGCAGAGTCTCCGGCCTGAGCTCGTGGAGGACGTGGTGAGCGTTCTGTTCCCTTCGCGAGGGGAGCATCCTCCCCCGCCTATGGCTCCGTCACCGCATGCGGTGCCGGAAGCGGACCACACCGATGACGACGATGACGTTCCGGAGGTGACTGGGGTAGACCTGAGAGTGGCGGTACGCAGGCTGAAAGCCAGAAATACCGCCCCGGGACCCGATGGCTTGCCTGGCAAAGCCTGGGTCCTGGCCTCTGAGGCTCTCGGGCCCCGACTGGAAGGGCTCCTAAGCGCATGCTTGGAGAGAGGCCAGTTCCCACTTCGTTGGAAGACAGGGAAGCTGGTCCTCATCCGGAAGCCAGGGCGCCCTGCGGACTCTCCGTCCGCATACCGGCCCATTGTGTTGCTCGACGAGGTGGGCAAGCTCTTTGAAAGAGTCATTGCCAACCGCCTCGCCGGGCACCTTGTAGGGATGGGGCCGGATCTTGCGGAACACCAATTTGGTTTCCGCAAGGGGCGCTCGACGGTGGACGCCATCATGCGCGTGAGAGCCCTCACGACGGGGGACGCGGTGTCCCGGGGCGGGGTTGTCTTGGCGGTGTCTCTTGACATCGCCAACGCCTTCAACTCCATGCCCTGGAGCTGCATTGGGGAGGCACTCCGGTATCACGGGGTGCCGACCTACCTTCGTCGTGTGGTCGGGGACTACCTGACGGATAGGGCCGTCATCTACCCCAGTCGGAGCGGAGAATGGAACCGGCGAGATATGTCGTGCGGTGTTCCACAGGGTTCGGTTCTGGGGCCGGCCTTGTGGAACATCGGTTACGACTGGGTGCTGCGCGCCGACCTCCCTACCGGCGTCAGTGTAGTTTGCTACGCTGACGATACGCTGGTACTGGCACAAGGGAGGTCGCACGAGGCGGCGGCCGAAAACATGACACGCGGGGTTGCGATAGTTGTGGAGAGGATCCGGCAATTGGGTCTCGAGGTGGCATTGCACAAGTCCGAGGCCATGTGTTTTCATGGGCCTCGGAATGCGCCACCGTCGGGATCCCTACTGATGGCAGGAGGGGTTTCCATCGGCGTCGGGTCGACGTTGAAGTACCTAGGACTCGTCCTCGACAGCCGGTGGAACTTCGTGGAGCACTTCCGACGTTTGGCTCCCAAACTGGAACGGACAGGGGCTGCCTTCAAGCGGCTCTTGCCCAACCTGAGGGGTCCAAACGCCTCCTGCCGGAAGCTTTACGCGGGGGTCGTGCGGTCCATGGCCCTTTACGGGGCCCCGGTGTGGGCGCGTTCTTTGAGGCGGCAAGCCGCCCACTACCTGAACGCGCCCCAAAAGGTGATAGCCATAAGGCTAATCCGGGGGTACCGCACGATCTCCGGCGAGGCGGCTAGCCTCCTTGCCGGATTGCCGCCATGGGATCTGGAGGCGATAGTCCTCGCGCGCCTGCATGAATGGCGCGCGGAAGCACTATGTCGGGGAGAAACTCCGCTGCCGCGACAAATTGCCGCTCAGCGGACAGACCTCCGGCGGGATCTCATGGCGACATGGAGAGAGCGACTGTCGCAACCCCGTGCAGGGCACGCCACCATAGTGGCGATAAGTCCCCTCTTTGAGGAGTGGCTAGAGAGGCGCCACGGCGCCCTCACCTACCGCCTGACGCAGGTCCTCACCGGACACGGTTGTTTCGGGAGGTTCCTGCATCGAATCGGGCGGGAGGAAACGCCCGGGTGTTTCCACTGCGAGGATCGTCCGGAGGACACGGTGGAACACACCGTGGAGGTCTGCCCCACTTGGGCGGAGCACCGCCGTGTCCTCACAGCGGCGATTGGCGGCGGCGATCTCTCGCGTCCGGCCTTGGTTCAAGCCATGGTCCGGAGCGAGAGGGAATGGGAAGCCGTCACCTCCTTCTGCGAAGCAGTCATGCTAGTGAAGGAGGTGGCAGGACGTGAGAGGGAAAGAACCTCACGTCCCAGCCGCCGCGGGAGACGCCCTGGGCGTCGGGGGTCACGTGGTGGCTTCCGACCACCGTAGGCGCTGGCCTGTGGACGGCGAGTTGTGGGCTAGCTCGCCGTCCGGCCGTCTTATGACGACGGGCCGTGTCGACGGCGCGTTCGTGTTCCACGCGCGCCTCAAAGAGATGTCAGCAATCAAGTAGGGGTCCGCATGGGCCAACGCCTGCCGGGGCTGCGGGACTGTTCGAAAGAGATACCGTGGCCCTGGAACATAACGGGCAAAGAAGGAACATGGATGGGTTTTAGTCAGTACAAGTCTGACACTCCCCTCCGCTCCGCCCAGAGTGGGGGGGGTCATTTGATGATTTCCCATCCGGAAAAAAAAAAAAAAAAAAAAAAGGCCAAAGACGTCCACTGCTGGACATAGGTCTCCCCCAAATATCGCCACATTGACCGGTCCCGTGCGACTCGCATCCAGCGGATCCCTGCAACCTTCACCAGGTCATCGGTCCACCTAGTGGGAGGCCTTCCAACGCAACGCAAGGATGTGTATTATGTAAAAAAAAACTTCGCGGGCGGATACTAGTAAGATATAAAAAGAAACATAAAACGTATCTATATATACATATAATTTATTGTAATGATGATAGTTTAATCATAATGTATAATAATATAGGCTTGTAGCAAAATTTTAATTAATTTTATTTTCTAATTAATTTTCGTTGTAAATTTTGCTACACCCACTAAAGATGATGTAACATCGAAAAAGATTGGTTCTGCAGATTATAATTATCTCAGTTGAAAGATTTGCGGAAACATTTTTATCACAGATATACTTTTTCAGTTGAAACAGTTACATTGAGTCATAGTTATCTACATAGTTACTTACTTATGTAAGCGTGTACGTCAATGTATATAATTTGTTGCAAAGGTCGGCGGGAGGCCCATTTTTAGCAAAGATTGTTGAAGGGACGGGAAGTTACTAATAAAGTGTGTTACTAAGCAAAACTACGCGAATAGTAATTTTTCTAAGAATTCCAAGAAATATTTCTGTTGATAAAGATAAATTTTACTACGTCTAAAAGTATTTACACTAGTAAGATATTTTAAATAACTTGTTTTATATTACAAGATTTTTTATTTTATTTCTGCGGAATTCTAAAATAATCACGTGATGCTATCGAAAGCGGTATTATCGATCATCCTTGAACTCCGAACGGTAACCGAAACCGGCCAATCAAAGAGCGTCTCATTAAGAATTTGTCATTTTTATATCATTATTGCCAGGTGTTGTAAATTAGAAATAATTTGATGATAAACGTCTCGAATGATTTGATAGAGTGGTTATGATATATTATTACGCCTGCTGATTGATTTGTCTACATTTTTGTAGTTTAGAAGCGTTTTTCGTGCTTTTATGTCAATGATTTTTGTTTTATCCAGAAATAATGACATTATCATTTGTAATAAATCGTCCGTCAAAGTCTACGAATACTATATTTCTCACGAAAGTAAGATTTATTTCGTGGGTGGTTATCACGAAATAAATCTTACCTTCTGTGCTAAAAAATATTAAAAGTAAGCTTGAAAATTATTACTGCTGATTCTGAAAACACCGTATTACATAAGGCTACGTGAAAGTAGCGAAGTCATTGGCTACTAAAATATATTTTGCCTAATAATCTAAACTCTTATTATAAAGAGGTACTTTTTTTTTTTTTTTTTTCGGGTTGGAAATCATCAAATGACCCCCCCACTCTGGGCGGAGCGGAAGGGAGTGTCAGACTTGTACTGACTAAAACCCATCCATGTTCCTTCTTTGCCCTTTGTGTTCCAGGGACACGGTATCTCTTTCGAACAGTCCCGCAGCCCATAAAGAGGTACTTACTTAAAAGTTTGTAAGTTTGTATGTTTTTTCATTAACGGGAAGCTACATTTACCTCAAAGTGTCACAGGCTACATTAAAAACGTTCCCATAGATTAATTTCCGTACATAACGGAAGTGTAGCTGCGAGCAAAAGCTAGTAAAATATAATGTCGTGCCGGCGATACGAAGAAGAACACATCTACACATTTATTAATCTAAAATAATTACTTTACAACACTGTTTATGGTAATACCTAACCTTTTGTATGTTTGTTTTATTAGATTATCGTGGCACAGTTTTTTTTTATATGAGCCGTGGGAAATGTGTGCTTTGCGTTACATTTTGTGGTTTCATGATAAGCTTTGTCTGTTTACGATTATTCTGGATACAACATAATAACGTGGGTATTTCACCACCATGTTTTATTTCCTGGTTAAAACAATTTCCTAAATTGTTAGCTCTCAGGATAACTCCGTACTCTTATGCCAACTTCCACCAAGAATCATCAATTGGGGCTTTTTGGCTTCGTACAGGACTAATTTTAGTTTAATGTAAGTATCTAGTTTTATTTTTAAGGTTTTCTTGTTTACTTTTTATATTTTTTGTTTTATTGTTAATTTCAATAATTTTGTTTTGTCTTGTGCGAGACAAATTTATTTATTTTTCTTTCTTTCAAATGCAATTAATGCCAATCCTATTTAAAATAACTTCTCACGCCTTTCTAGAAGCTAATAAAGTTCCAGCACCGCTTATTATCCAGTTAGCATACATAGTTTTATGAAGTATCGTAAAATATTAAAGATTCTCCTTGATTTAATTGCTAATAACCCGCAGGGGACGTGTGTGGTGGATTACAGCCCATTTCCTCTTATAGAGGAGGCCTGTGGCCCAGCCGTGGGCAAATTAAGCTTTTAGCACTCAGACGGCACGGTTGGCGCAGAGGCTGAGCGTTGGCTGCTGCGCTACGTGTCGCGGGTTCGTTCCCTGCACGGAGCAAATATTTGTATGGCCTACAGGTAGTTGTTCGGAGTCTGGCTGTTTATGTATGTGAGTTTAAATGTTTGTAAACGCACCGACGATTCCGGAGAAATTCCTAGTGTGGGGCAACGTTTAAAAAGAAAAAAAGATTACGCTCATTTAGTGTGTAACTTTGGTTTCGCTTTAGCTCTATGTAAAGTAATATGGTTTTCTTTCATTTTGAAAACGCTGAGAAAATCTCTTGTAGGCGTGGCGAGCATTACAAGTAACTAAGAAATTCAGCGACTGACTAAGTTTGAAATATTAGCTATCTAAGAATGGGAAGTAAACAGAATTCAAATTAATCTAATATTTTTTATGATATATGTTTTTTACTGATAACGGTGATAGCATTTCAAAACATCGGAAATTTTAAATAAAACTAAATCTGTAAGTTAAGACGTAGTATTTTAATATCAAGAGAGATATACTGATATGACTGATCTGTTATCTTGTAGTAATCTGTTATCAGTAGGAAGTGAGTGATTAGATAGGGAGAGGCGTCGTACGATTGCTATTTTTGAGGCAAAGCCACGTGACTAGGTTAGTTATCGAAAAACGTTGGTTTGTTTGTACACACAAGGTTCACGTGCTGACGTTGATACGAAGGAATAAGTAGATAGATAACAGGAATGTACGAAACTGCAGTGTGGAATTGTTTGGGTCTTATCTTTTTAAAATGTAACTGGCGCTTTGGTAGGTTGTACTGAAGTGTAGCAGGTTCGTTACAAGTTTCAAGACCTAATGCCCTAGAACTGGGTTTTAGTCAGTACAAGTCTGACACTCCCTTCTGCTTCGCCCAGAGGGGAGGGGTCATTTGATGATTTCACATGTGAAAAAAGAAACCTAGAGCGAGCGCACGGTGTACACGTAACATAAATACAAGTTTTTAAACTGTCTGTCATGGTCATTAACATTATCAAAACAGTAGAAAAGTGATATTTACCATGTTACAACAACAACGTGTAACATAATAAATATAACATAAATACGTCGATTTTTGAATCGAACATATTAATATCCTATAGCATTTTAGTTAAATTACAAGCGCAATCAGTATCAGCCATAGATTTGAATAAATTCTTTAAGTTATGAAAATATAATAAGTATGTGAAACGAGTATTCGTAATCTGTAAAATCGACGTTTTTATTTTACCGCTGAAGTTATAGAAAAATGATCTACCGAAGTGTAAAAGGTCGGTTACAACGACAAACGACAATCTATCAACGAGAAGGATGACTGGGACGTCAAAGATTTATTTCATTGACATAAGATACCGTGTTCGGTAGCAAGCATGCTAATACTGTTGTTTTTTTGAAAGTTGTAGTAGGATTACGAAACGATATATAGTTTTTGATTTGTTGCCCCGCACTAGAAATCCTCTGTATGGCAATGGAAACGTTTGCCACTTTACTGGGCCCTCAGGAACTCTTCTGTGGCCTATAAGATGAGTAATCATCAACTGACCTTTCCCAGACTTGTTCTGACTAAAACCCATCCAAGTTCCTTCTTAGGCCTTTGTGTTCCAGGGCCACGGTATCTCTTTCGAGCAGTCCCGCAGCCACGTTTTACACCATCAGCTGATATTATTTACAAGTATTTAGGCCATCTTACTACTAACTACGATAGATTGATATTTGTTACTCTTTCACGCAAAAACTACATAACCGATTTGGATGAAATTTGGCAACACTGATAGTTTATAACCCGGATTAACACATTTAATACTTTTTATTCCAATAGTACAATCCTGTAGGACAATAACTGAACTCCACGCGGGCAAAACCGCGAGCGTAACCTTTAAAATACCTCTTCGTTTGCAGAACACTCAAGGCCAAGTACCTACCCATACACAAATCGCGAATGAATGAATGAACCTACACCCGATACATAGCGCGGGCGCCGCGACGCGACGTGGTCACAGCATAAATCGCCACGTAACTTAACGCCGGCGTCCGCGTCATGACGCACGCTACAACTATTAATTAGAGATACGCTCGTAAAATGCTAATTGATTTGTTCATACTAATACCTATGTGAAAATATAATGGACTGTAGGTACTTTGTACGACTTACACCTCTGTCTATCCCTTCGGGGAAATAGGTGTGGTTTTATGTTTGCTTTTCCTAATGCCAGGGTCCATTACAAGGCGTAATTGGACCCTTCAACCAAGCATTCTGTACATTCAACTAAGTTACTACTAAGTTTACGCAAAAAATATTTCTGAGAAACGATTTTTTTTGGGGCTTTATGTAGCGTACTCAAAACATTGTGCGATGGATGCATTGAATAGTACGGGAGTCGTAGAGGTGTTTAAAGTAAACTTACAATATTAAAAACTTGTATTAAAAAAAAAAACTTGTAATAGCAATGACGGGGAGAACGAGTGCCTTTCGACTTCATTAAGGGCATTTTTACACCCATTATACCTGCGCATAGGCAAACAGGCTGACCATTACCTAGTTTCCTTTTTTGGTCCTCAAGATTACTTGACACTTGTTCAGTATGCTGATTACTTCATTATCTCCTTTTCAGGATATTTTTTGTCAAACAAAAGGTTAAGTTGAGAGAAGACATCTTTAGAATTTTAGAAACGACTGTGTCATTGAACACTGCTTACGAGAACATAGTTTGCCCTTTACCTGCTAATTTAACACGCTTACATTAGACAAAAAAAAAAAAAAAAAAATTATAAGGTTTTTTTTATTAGCTTCAACTGTAACTAAGTATGTAAAAAATCTAAGAAGTTAAATTTGACCCACTTTCCGGTTGCCAATTGAGCTGAAATTTAGCATACATGTTTAGTTTGAATGACAATGCAAGGCTAACTAAGTGACGTCATTCTAAATCTAATATGGCGGACTAGTTATTTTTGATGCATTCCCATGATATGGGTTTGCTGAGAAGAATACGACAAATAAAATGACGTCACTCTACAGCGTGTTTTTTAGTTTTAATAAACCATAATATTTTATTATCGACATAAACAGAGTTCAGATTTCAGATCGATTCCTTAGGGGGACACTTGCACCACAATTTCCTAAACAAGCTTAACGTTGTACATGTTTCAAATTGTCTTTGTCATCTTTAAAAGATTGTCAGACACTGAACGATATTTTAATTTTTTTTAAATTCTTTTTTTTTTTTTTTCCTTAATAAAACGTTGCCCCACATTAGGAATTGCTCCTGTATCGTGGGTGCGTTTACAAACATTTAAACTCACATACACAAACAGCCAGACCCGGAACAACTACCTGTAGGCCATACAAATATTTGTTCCGTGCGGGAATCGAACCCGCGACACGAAGCGCAGCAGTCAATCGCTCAGCCACTGCGCCAACCGTGCCGTCAAATTTGTAGGTATGATTAGGACTAGGTACCTATATCTATAAAACTGGGTTTTTAATATAAGGTACCATTATCCTCTTACACCGGAAACAATGTTATGTATTTTCGATACCTAATAACCACCTCCCAAATGGCCCCTATTACATTGGGAGCTACCTATTATTTTTGACGAAGTGTTTCGGGGGTTCCCTCCAAAATCGAACAAATATAGGTCGTCGAATATAATATTGAGGGCCTCACCCGGGTATTAAAATCAAGCATAAATGTGTGCCATTTATGCTTGATTTTAATACCTAAAATTAACACTTTAATGAATAAATATATTCCACCGTTGGAATGTCAATTCTCGGCATTCTACCGAGCGTTCTAAATTCAACACGGTGGTTTAATTAAGGCATCCATTTGGTGTCAAATAGTGTTTCTGAAAATGTGCATTAACTGTAAAAGATTTACTTCTTAGATTTTCAATCGTCTGCCTAGAACAGTTGGTCCTTTAATACGATGATTCTTGAAAGACTGCAAGTAGAAGCTATTGACAAAAAAAAATGTCTTATTTGGCTGTATTAAAAAGCAGTAAAAACCTATAATTTTGAAATTGCAAAAGAACACTTCAATTTTATTTATTTATTTGTTTAAATAGATACTTGCCGCACTTACAGTTTGCACCAAAGCGTGCAGCAAGCCAACAGCACAACATATTAACTAACTAAACTACTACCAATAAACACAGCAAGCAAACAGCTTTACTAGTACTCGTAAACATATCTAGACCCGGCTCCTCAGCTATCAGGGCGGTCAATTTATTTTTATAGATAGACAGAATGGACCAATCATTTATGACACCATTCTTATACCAATAAAAGCAGCCAAAACATTATTTTAAACGAATAACTACAATAATATCCAAATAATTTACAGTCTAACTACGAACCATTCGCTTATGAAATGGCATTCAGAGGTATTTGAACGTATATTGTGGGACTGATAATGTCAAGAGTCAAGCATTGAGGAAAATCCGGTACAGTTCGAACATAGGCACTTGGCGCCTATCAGACTAAAGTGCGAACCAAATTATTTATATCCAATAGGTGGCGCCAAGGAGGTTTCAGTCACCAATCCCGAGCTTTACGGGACCACAGCTAGTAATATACATATAATACTTATAAATGCGAAAGTAACTTTGTCTTCTATCTGTTACCCTTTCACGCCATATCAGTTGAACGGATTTTAGATATTATGAAAAAATTTTGACAGTGCTGCGTCTAGCAGTGACTGACATAATATATACGTGCTCTGTGGGTAATTCACTATTTTTGTTTTGTTTAGAAATACGCTTGCTTGGTCCAGTTGTCTCAAGTGCGACTACTGAGCATGAGGTCCCGGTTTCGATTCCTAGATCAGCCAAATGTTATTGGGTTTATCCATCAGCAAGTAGCAGTCTGGATTTGTGCCCGGTTCATGGGAATAGGAGCACCCACTGTTACAATGGACTTAAACATAACTGTCGCTATGCGGGTGTGCTATTAGAAACAACTCTGCCTAACTCTTCGGGAATTATAGGAGTGATGTTATGATATGTTAAGAAATATAGTATTTGTAGGCCAAGAATAACTGTAGGGAAACACAGACCGGAAAACTATTGGAAATACAAATGACACAGAAAATATAATAATACCGACTTGATCAGCTATTATCTATCTATAGTAGCTACTAGCTGTTGCACGCGACCTTCGTCCGCGTGATATTTTAGCCTATAACCTTCCTCGATAAATGGGCTATCCAACACTAAAAGAATTTTTCAAATCGAACCAGTAGTTCCTGAGACTAGCGCGTTCAACCAAACAAACCAACTCTTCAGTTTTATAATATTAGTATATAGATTTTGAAGTATGAACGAACCAGTAGGGTTGCTAGCCTTCGTTCACACCCGTTTTAGATTATGTTGCTAGTTGCTACTAACAACATAATCTAAAATGGTAACAACATGTTTCGCTAACATCTTTTGCTAATTACAATAATGTGAAAGCTCTATAATCCGGTACAAGAGTCTACACATTGAAGCCACATGTATCCAACAATTAATATTTGAGTTGTCAACTATTTCCTGGATCTGAGGACCGTCAATGATTTTTCTGTATATGTGTGAATGACGAACTTTCATAGTATTCTATTTTTGGCCCTGATCAGTGATGGCGTAACGGTTTATGGGAAATTCCCTTAAAAATCGCAATTCATGGACAATCAAAGTCGATGTTTTTATAAGGAATTGAATTGATATCTGAAATTAGAGAATTCAATTATCATCCGTGTATAGCGCCATACTGACTGGACGAGATAACAAAATATTGGTTTCGATAACATATTGATATAAAATGTAATCAATGACAGCCTAATCATTTAAGTTTAAAATAGAAATGGGAAAAATGCAATATCAGATTTATTTACTTCAACTTTGCATATGCATAATCAGCCTATAATGTTCCCAATGCTGGGACACACGGCCTCCTCTCTATGAGAGGAAATGGGCTATAATCCACCACGCGGGCCCAGTGCGGGTTGGTTCTCGGGCCCAGTGCGGGTTGGTACCTACTTTAATTACCGCCAAAGGTAAACTAGGGAAAGAAGCTCCCATCACCTCTCGATTTCGTTAAACCCCAGCAGCATTTGCCTCCGAGACATGATCTGCAGTGGCCTGTTTGGAAAGCACTTAACCGATTGTGCATTTGTGCTAATGCAGGGCTCGTGGCCACATACTAGGCCCAAGAAATTCAAACAGGTCGTACCATCGACACGAAAGAAGAAGAATTACTGCATTTTTTCTCCAATAACTGTTTGTTTATTTACCCAATAACCAACCCACCATGACGACACCTTGCAGCATAACGATGCACCGGCCATGAGGACCACCATAAATAATTAATTCCTAATTGGGACATTCTCACGTCTATTACAAATAGAAAAAAAACCTGCGTTCACCGAGCATGCATTTTATTAAACAATATCTAATATTCAAAACATTTATTATGGAGTTTTGAGACCAGTTAAACCTGAGCTGTGCCACCCTTTTGGCCCTAATGAATTTGTGGTGTTAAATGGGATGTGGAGCTCTTTGTTTTCTGGTTGTTGGGTGACTTGTGACTTCCTCAACGATGGATCGAATTTGACAGCGTAGACTTATGGTAGGGTGTCCGTGATGTAATTGTGTACCTGTTAGTGAGGACAGGCCCATTTGTTTTCGGTTTTATAGACATTTTTCGAGAGTTTATCATCAGGTGTGTTGTGTTAACGGATTTTTCCTGTGGTGTACTAATTGGGTTGTGTATGTCAAGTAGTAACTAGTATTAAAAATTGCTTGATAATACTTGGGTTTTGAAATGTTTCAACATAATCAGAAATAAAGAATAAATAAAGCATAGAAATAGTCTGGCTAAACGAAAATGTTTTAAATTCAGATGAAGAGTTATTTGAGACTGTGTCTGAATTAAATGCTTATGTAGAGAGAAATCTGTTTAATTTTTATGAAATTAACGATGTCACAATTAAATACCTAACAAAAAATATCAAATAAAATCGACAAATATCAGTAATAATTTCATCTATTCTACGAAGAATCTCATCTAAATAAGAAGTCTATCTACGAAGACAAGGACCAATTACTTTATAAAAAAATTACGCAAAAGACCAAAAAAACAAGCAGGACTATCCCAGGTCACACAAACGCGTACGCAGCTCACACCTGTCCGTCGAAACTTGTCTGTTGTCGGCAACTTAGCACGGAACTTTTAAAACTCGCGTCGGATTAGACGCGCGCGCATTATTGCATGTAAGTCGTGTACCATACGTCATGTGTGATGTGGGAGACAAGGCATGAGAGGCAGGAGGGTACCCTGATAACTAATAGATGGCAAGGTCAAGGAAAATACTGATGACTGGTTGGTCTAGCGGTCGCAATCGCAACTGCTGAACATAAGGTTCTGGGTTCGATTCCTTGGTCGGGCAAATTGTTATTGGGATTTTTTCCATCAGGAATTTCTCAGTAGCTGCCACGGAGTCTGGATTTGTACCCGGTTGGTGGCAATAGGCTCGCCCCCTATTACATGGGACTTAAACATAACTGGCGAAATGTGGGTGCATTTCTTCTCTATTCTCGTCTATTACACTTCTGCCTACCCTTCGCGATTACAGGCGTGCGTGATATTATGTGTTATGTTAAGGAAAATACGAAGAAACAACATGATCCGCCTATTGCACTATATCAGCCTCTGTACTCTGTACTTCTCAAATTCTTTGCTTGTTTTGGCAAAATGATACATTATTTTCGATTGATAGCCTCTTAATTCACTGAAGTCAACATAACTAGGTCTATAAGGAAGAACAGATGCCATGCTGCGGCGCAGTTATGTTTAGGACTTCTGAGCCCTATGATTTCAAAGGAAAAATCTCGAAACTTGGTGGAACCACATTTCGACAAAAGCTTATAGTTGTTACTTGGACGTTAAAATAATAAGTTCATTAAAACAAAAAACAAACCCAGTGATCCACATTAGCCCTGGATCGAAAGAACCAGAATTCATGGGGAGAGGCTTTTGTCCAGCAGTGAGATGAGTAACAATAAACGAACGAAGCTGGAAGAATTTGTAATCCTTATTACCACATCTCTTATACCTTGAACCACACCTGTCTGCTCACATTATTGTCGGGCATCGAAACTCGTACTTACCGCTCGTAATAACGATGTTTCAGGACATAAAGCACGGAAATAAAGGGGGTGATTATTATATCACACATACATACATATGTATACAGTGTTTATATACCGCTCTCGAGTCGGGAGCAGTCGCCGGAACGGAAAGTTGAGAGACTTCTTAGCTTAGTTTTAAGTGGAAAGTGGAGAATATTGGGGACATGTTGTGGGTTTATTTAGAAAGGTTGTGTAAGGTTCTTTACTCATTGATTGGGTTTCATAGCTACATAAGCTCCTTGGGTTATGAGTCTAGCTAAACGATCACTGACAAAAACTTGCACTGACTCGGTAGGTCCACTCAAATCTATGGTTCTTCCTTCAAAACACCATCTCAGACACTAATCTACATGGTCTGCATATGTCTTGACCAGTGTCTGGACTTTAAAAGAGACGGTGACCTCTGAGTTTGTTTCGGCTGTTTCTTCTCAGAGTAGTCAGGTACGAAACACCGGCCCCATCTAGTTTTAAAACACAACATGATGTGACGTGTAAAAGTGTTTTGTAAAACGAATTTACAGAAATAAATATGATTTATTTATGTCTAAATTCTCTGAAATGGAAGTGAGCAGGACTCTTGTACTTTGGAATGATTGCCGAAAAAGGGTAAGAGTGTTGTCAGACCAACAGGCAAATGTGTGGACGACCTTCAGAAGATCACAGGGATGGACATAAGCCATTCGTTAGCTTATATCAGTCTCATGAGGAGCTCGTGGCTACATAACAACAGCCACTCGGGTCGATCTTCAGGTTAAGCCACGCTTGAATAGATTGGTCCGTGGATGGGTGACCACCCATAACATACCTAGTTTTCCCGTGCATCGGAAAGCACGTTAAGCCGTTGGTCCCGGCTGTCATTTATAGATCTTGAACAGTCGTAACAGGTAGTCAGTATCCCGAAAGTCTGATGAAGGGACATCCTATTACCCAGCTATACCTGGGTTGTGGAGGTCAGTTAGCCAGTTACTCCAAGTAAAATATTGGTATTCAGCTGAATCCGGTAAGACGGGAAGCCGATCCCAACATAGTTGAGAATAGGCTAGGCAGATGATGATATTAGTCTCATGCATTTTGACTTCTCCATCAATATTAACGCTGATAGATTATGGCTTTGTCTAAGCTTAAAGCGGATTGGAGATCTGGTAACAGTATTTTGTTATAAACGTCCCTTATATTTCGGACATTTCTCTCAACCATTCATCTTCTAAGCCCCGTCATTATAGGTGCTCAAATATCCAAGACTAGGTAACCATAGCAACCAAAACTCCTCGACCCTCAGAAACGCGAAGCGAAGATAACTAACGACTTCCCCTCAGCGAGATAACCTTTAATTAGGTAAAGCTCAAGTTGTTTATTAATTAAAAATTATTATGTAAATCGTATAATTTTACAGTCGACCGACCAGAAACGTATACAGGCTGTGTCTTCTGGATTATTTATATTAATTAGGTAGGAGATAGGCATCTGTGTATATAGTTTATTAACTTCCGTGGGTGACTGACGGGTGGGTGTTGCCATGTGAAGATTCGTTCGATGAATATGGGAAGATATGGCGCCTGTCTTGAAGGTTGTGAAATAGTTGATGTGGAGCTTTTGAGTTATTTTCTGGGGAAAAGGAGAATTTGTGATTGCAGTAAGTATGTGGATTGCTGAGATAATTCATATCGTAATAATACCTCGGGACTGCATCATTAGTCTAGTGGTCGCAAGCGTGACCGTTGTCCTAGGTTCGATTCCCGGGTCGGGCAAAGTGTTTCTGTGTTTATCCATCAGGACTTTCTCAGTAGTAGCCACGGAGTCTGGATTTGTGCCCGGTTGGTGGCAATAGGCTCGCCCCCTATAACATGGATCTTAAAACATAATTAGCGAAATGTGGGTATACTATTAGGTACACCTCTGCCCAAACCTTCTGGGATAACAGGCGTGATGTTACATATGAATATTATAAATACGGGAACCTCTTTCGACATCATTGATAAAGTAACCACAGCCTACTTATTATAAACAGAAGGCAGATCAATAAGTACGATAAGCTACTTGAACTTAAGTTAAAGCAGAAGTTAACTTAACTCTATAGTCTATAGTCGTATATGCCACGAGGTCAAGTACGGTCATTGTGTGTAAAAACAATGAATTGGCTTCAGGATAGAAAGGGCCTACAGCCCTGACTACCTACTGTTTTAATAGGGTTGATAACATTGAGTTCTGAAGCGATTCTTTAACGGAATCATAAAGAAAAGAAGCTAAGGAGATGAAGAGAAAATGGTGATGTTATGAAGATTATCGCGGATGGATGATATGGCTAGACAGGAGGTGACTGCTGAGATGACGAGTAATAGAGAAGTATGGAAGAAGAAGACATGCTGCGCCGACCCCAAATAAATTGGGATAAGGGCAAGAGAATGATGAATCAAGTCAAAGCACTATATCTGTCAGTGGCAAAACAGATTGATGTACTCAAGTACGTTATCTGATTAATTTGTTCGTTATAAATATATTCATATTCATTCATTCGTTCATATCATATAGGTATTATAATCATAAAGGTTAAAGCTAAGTTAAGTTAAGCTCGTGGCTAAATAATAACAGCCGCTCTGGTCGATCTTTAGGTTAGGCTGTGCTTGCCTAGGTTGGTCTGTAGATGGGTGACCACCCATTACATACAGAGTTTCCTCCGTGCTTCGGAAAACACGTTAAGCAGTTGGTTCTGGCTGTCATTTGTAGATCTTTGACAGTCGTTACAGGTAGTCAGTGGCCCGAAAAGTCTGACAACTGTCTTACGAAGGGGTATCGTATAAAAGGTTAGGCAGATGATGAGCTGATGATATCATATCATAAAGGTACTTTTGGAGCAGACCATAGGTATAACAGCGAAGAGTGAGGTTCAAAATTCGATTAATATTATGGGTTTACTGCTATTCATCGTCATCATCATCCTCTTGCCCTTATCCCAATTCATTTGGGGTCGGCGCAGCATGTCTTCTTCTTCCATCCTTCTCTATCACTCGTCATCTCATCAGACTCCTCCTTTCGTGCTTACTGCTATTAAGGTTCTTAAATAAACGAAATGTTTAAAGTAATAACTGTTTCAGTCATAATTATGTCACCATTAATCACTTCGCATTAACATCTACCAACCTTCCTTAGGAAGTAAGTACTAAAATCCTTTTATTTTTATACTCGTGTCGTTTTATATCGAAGTCGCAAGCGGATGTATGAATTAATGAATGAGACAGACTCCTTCATATTTGAGTGCTTCTGAAGTGACGTCATTTTATAGTCTGACGGCTAAAATTAGCCTTGAATGTGTGCAAACTTCGTTTAGTGCACGATAACTTTTGGAATTCTCACTTGTTTAAAATTTTATAATGTGTTACATAAACAAACATACTTAAGATTTTTTTTTCTGACTGCTTTCTGTTTACGTCGTAAGCAAATTGACACCTTTCTCTCTCTCTCTCTCTCTCTTTTTTAAAACGGTTGCCCCACACTAGGAATTTCTCCTGTATCGTGGGTGCGTTTACAAACATTTAAACTCACATACACAAACAGCCAGACCCGAAACAACTACCGTCAATTCGTCGTCTACGTTCGTCAATTTGCCGCATTATACTTTTCTGTAACTGTCAATTATTGACAGTTGTGATTTCTTTTTATGTACCTGATGTCGCCAGCACAAGTTACTGTCAAATTTCTCCAAATGATTTTAAACCATAGAATGTTGACGGTTAAGTTCTAAATCGAATGAGAAAATTGGACAGTTTGTAGTATCTTGATGCACTGGCGACTACTACCGCGGTCACTGACGTTCGATCACTTTTCAACCTTATTACTCAAGACACAAGGGTGAAAAGTGGTCGACAGACAGTGAGCGCAGTAGTACGTTGGTCCTTGGTAGTCAAGTTGCTTAACAATTAATTTCCCTGTCTTCACCTACAATGTTTAAAGTTGAAACAGCCGCGAAGAGATTACCGCGCAAAATAAGTTCAAATTAGCCATCGTGTGATTTCAGTTTTAACCCCGCCGATATTTATGTGAATAGCTCATTACTAAAATACCTGAGACTTAGGTAGGAATATTGTTCACTTTGTGTAAAAAAGGTTTTTCCCTACACTAAAACCCGCTACCGCTTATCGCTACCGCCTGACAATGTGACCCAACTACGAGTTTTCCTTTTTCTGCAAAATAATTAGGTACTTGAAGAAACAATGCTGGTACTCCGCGAAAACTCATTGACTGTGTGCTTATCTATATTGACTCAGTTGCTATATATATAATATCTTGTATGTATTATGTCATACTATGTATATTCATACAATAAAAACCAATGTAAATAGTTAATACCGTTATTAATCGACGTTAAATTACTAAGTATTCGTCAGCCCTAATAAAACAATACTGTTCTGTAATTCTCAAGGTTTCAGATTAAAATTATCTGATACACAGACATTTATCTTGAATTAAATATTATTGAAACACATTTCAATCTCATTTTCAGTATTAAAACGCGCCTAGCAACAGTGCGACCCAAAAAGATACAATAATATATTGTAACTATGTCTATCTCTTTCTTACAAACAACTTATTACGTTGACAAAAAGAGATGGAACATTCTGAAATCGAATCGGTGTCATCAAGATTAGCTGTGAACTGATGTGTGTGTTACTTGGTGCATAATTTCACCACTCACAACAAGCGGCGCCGTGGCTTAGTTGGTTAAAGCGCCTGTCTAGTAAACAGGAGATCACGAGTTCGAATCTCGTCGGGGCCTATGCGAGTTCGCGCATATATTCTTTTTTGGTTTTTATTTACATTTTTTTACAATAATTTAGTTAATACAATAATATTTAAATTCAAATATTCCAAGTTATTCAAGAAAATTCTCAGAATTTAGTCGTCCAGAACTGAATACATTTACAACAGTACCTACTAATTATAGTTTTTCTATTGTTATGATACCCGCGTTTTACATACAACAAAAAATTGGTTCATGGACGAATTTAAAAAAAGCCCGTATGCATCGAGAAAGTTTAATGAACAATGATTACTGAGGACATTGGACAATGCTTACCGTTGTCGGTAGAGTTAGCAGAAAAATGTTATCAGAATATTGAAAAGAGGTTTTTACTTTTTTATAAGGCCTGTTTGTTATTACGGTTTTTGGATTTTGTTAATATAATTTTGGAACAATTGTGAGGTTTTTTTTCAGCATTTCATATTATATGGAACCAAATTCTTTTCACGTTATTGAATGGCTCGGGCAATTAGAAGTCAGAAATTAAATGTTCCACCATTATCCAACTGGTCGCGACAATTGTTTTAGTACTATGTAATTTTTCAGTAAGACTGCTAACAGATGTAAACTTATAGGCAAATGAAATCCTGTCTCAAAATTGTAATGTTTACATTTTTGTTTAATTTGAATGTTTAACCATTAATTTCTCTACTGTTAAAAGTTTCGCAGTTATTAACCATTGAAATCTCATAATATTTTCACGATCAGAAATACTGAACTTACCAGCCGTATACCGAGCGAAAAGATGTCTTCACGTCATAAAACCCTAGAAACTTTTAACATTGCTATTCGTTCCAGAACCAACAATTGCTCTCTTAACCCTACAACCGCTACACGTCAGGAATGGCGAGTTGCGTGGGACCCGACCAAGGAGCCGTCCAACATTAATTGCCACCACGTTAACTCCTCAGTCGAACAATGGCGTATTAACATACTAAATGTGACTGCCACTAACGCATGTAATATACAGGCGCCACGCCATGCAACGCTAATGTCTACTGCATTTATATTTGAGTGATTAAAAGCGTTGCCACGACGCATTTTGATGTTATGGAAGGAATAAAGCTGTCTGCCAGTCTACCCCTTCCCTGTCTCTAATATTACAAAGATAAAGGGGAAAGTGAAGGTCGTGACTTGTTAGTAGGTCAAGGAATTTGTTCTCAGGTGGGTGAGATGGCAGATTCCAGGTGGCGCGGAATAAAAACTGTTGGAAGACTTTGGGGAAGCCTTTGTCCAGCGGCGGGCAGTAAGGGCAATAAAAAAGAGATAACTGGAAAGAGATTTATGTAATTGGATGGAGAAAGCTGGTATAAGCGTATGCTTGATCAGCGATAATCTATATTTGAGTGATTAAAATCGTTGCCGCGACTCACTCGTAATGTTTTGTAGAGTATAGACGGAAGGGGTTGACTAGCACACAGATATATGTATATAAAACGGATAAACTAAAAAGTGAAGGTCGAAGGATAAAGGATTTGATTACTAATAGAGATGGAATGGGCTACAGCTATTTGGATGAAGAAAGTTGGTATGAGCGTAAGCTTGATTAGCGATCAATTTTATTTGAGTGATTAAAACCGTTGCAACGACGCATTCGTAATGTTATGGAAGTGAAGCGTTGGAGAAAATGGCGGAACGGGATAGTCTGGCAGACAGACACATCACAAAGATAAAGGGGAAAGCAAAGGTCGTGACTTATGTGTAGGTCAAGGAATTTGTTCTCAATACGGACGTATTGTGTGAGGAATGAAATGAACGACAAGGAAGTAACGTGACGGTAGATGAAGAAGAGGTGTACAAGTAAAATAGACAAAAAAATTGAAGATGATGAGAGAAGGCTGGAAAGGGCTGCATTAACAAAGTTGAAGAAAGCTGCTTTGAACTTAAGCTTGATCAGCGACTGGCAAAGCTAAAAGTGATTTACTGCAGATTTGTAAAGCTCTCTACGTTTTAGTTCTCAAACTTGGTAACCTCTAGTGGGGAGCCTATCTAACTTTTTGCGAACACAATCTTCAGTCATCATAGTAATACTCAAATGAAGATGCTACTTAATCCATTCTCTGATGAGAACCATTCAACCTTCAGAACCTCAACAAATTGTTCTACCAATTCATGAATAAAACAACGAGTCAGTATCAATTTACTATTATACTGGTAATAACCTAATAAATAGTGACGTAACGGCTAGATATTGGCAACACAAGGTAACGATCGCCGTGCAGCCAGTAATGACTCACTTATTACTGAGGTATGCTAAGTGCTGGGTTGCCAGATGCGACGGCGCTTGCCCTGTGTGCTGGTATGTGACACGAATCTACATAGTATGAGGATGCTGCAGATAGACCGCAATCATAGGTGTTGAACCGTAATTGTCAACTGATCTTATTGATAATCTAGCACCACCAAAGTTGCTACATACAAAATTTGATGCGGATTGCTGAATCTATATTCAGCATCTATATTCTTGGTCTAGACCGATTAGTATTGCTTGGCAGAAATAGATTATTGACATAGGACTGGGCACTACACAATATAGTAGGTTCAAGAAGGGAAATGCTTTAATGGAGTCATACTTTAAAAGCTCGCTTGAAACCACAATCCACAATTAAGCTAAGACATAAAAATAACTGTTCCTTACTTATTGATTCTAACATATACAACACACTATTTGTACCTAAACAACCTAAGATATATCGTAGCCAGGCCCATCAATCATCAGGCAGCATACATTATGGAGTATGGACGTAAGTAGCCTTGTTACCGAGATTACTTGTCTGGTCGATACCGAAAGAATTATTGGAAATCAAACAAGCTTCCTCAATATAGTGTCTGTAAAAATGGATGTCTAGATTCTTACGCGACGCAAAATGCTGTGATGATCATCTACATGGTGGAAGGGACACCGACGCTTAAACGGTTACCACTTCATCAGTACTTCATTCTGAGCCCCCCACATAGAAATTTTTCGTCGGTTATTAAAAAAAACAGCTGTTTCCTACAAAACTGCAATACCTACTGGTCAAAATGTATGAAACAGCTATTTTTTTTAAATTGCCGATGAAAAAATTCTATGTGGGGGGTTCAGAATGATGCACGTGGTAACCGTTTTAGCGTCAGTGTTCCTTCCATCTTGTATATTTTTGTTTTCGCAGTATAACGAAATACAGATTTAGGTAGAAAAATAGTTTTTCGATTACCTACATGAAAAATTGAGTCTAAGCTCAATAAATTGCTTTATTATTCTCCTACTATTCCATTTACAACTTAGGTATCTCCTATTAATACTACTATATCATCACAAGGCCTTTCCTCTCGCAATATTGGAAGTAGATCTGGTAACCCAGCCAAACGTTCTCTGATTAATTCACACAGCTTAGGTCGCGCAAGGTCACAAGGTCCATTCCCGGCTGTTTCATTATAATTCCCATAAAATATGCCGGTTATCGCCGCGCCAAACAAGGAGATACAACACATGTTTCGTTGGTTCTAGAATATAATGGAAGCCATGGGCTTGTGACCGACTTTTTGGGGGGTGCGGCTTCTGATGCTACTTCTAATACTTGGTTACTGACCTACTTCAAGTATGCCGCTGTTGTTTCTTCAACAAATCAATGAACACGTCAGCGGATTACTGATTAATGAGTTCCGAAACTCAGGGTTCAGAAATCGGTGGTTGTAATTTTGTCAACGTCTCTAGTTCCACTACTAAGCCAAGTCTTTGTTTCAGAGATCGATAAAATGACCAGGGATAAACTCGTTTGTCTACTGCCTTTTCATCATCAAGCAGACTTTTCCACTTTCCAAGTTCTAGGCCGACTTCTCAGTCTTGGTACTGAGTGGCCGCTGTAATATGTGTAATCAAGGTATTCGAGTTGAATAAAAGTGACTTCCTTGCATTCATACCCACAGTGTGAACCACGACGAACCTCAAAGGAAGAGCTAATAGACAAGTATGTAAACACAGGTATTTGTCGAACAACCGGCAAGCGGCGCGGCCCTACGGAACCCGAGGTGTCGAGAAACGAATGAAACACACTAATAAAATACTCACGAAGTAAAGCGGAAACATAAAAAAAATATATATCTACGTACTGCGGGGCCTATTGTCAAAATGTTATCCAAGGGCACCCGGGCTAGGGTTATCGACACCTACTTCAAATATAAACATAGCTAATTTACGATTTTTTGCGAAGTTTTTTTTTTGTGACCGTACATCCCTTGACGCACGTGTGAATGTACATATTTAAATGTTTATAATTTTATATTTATGCGTAGGATAAATGAAGGCGTCTCGTTATTTTAATTTATTGTTCGCGGTCGCTTGACTTTAGTTTCTAATGTCTCTGTTAATTTAGATAAGTTTTTATTTTTAATAAAATAGTAGAGTATTTTTCTAAAAATAGTGATTTAATTTATTACATAACATGGCACCGGCCTAATTTAATGTCGTAGGTATACGCATTACTATTATAATAAATTAAATATTGAGGTGAATATTTTAAACAAAACTAGCACAAGAAAAAACTAGATATTGCGTGAGATTGTTTTGACAAGCACTCTTTTTCTTTTTTTCTGGCTGTAGCAATTGTAGCTCTGAATTGTGAATTTCTTTTTAAATCTTTTATAAGTGTGGCAACCCTAGCACATTGTCCAAATTTGAAGGACGACATCTGTTATAACGTGGTGTGAATGATTATGTTATATTAAACGCGCCGATACCGGTCGCAGCGCGAAATATACTAATATGGCGCCGATGGCAAATTAATCTATGAATAAATCGACAGGAATTTGATAACTTCATCAAAATGTGGGACAGTGGGTCATTCAAATAAGGTGGTGAATTATATGAATCTATACATATAATAAAATTGTAACAGCCCGATGTCTGTACATTAAAGATTAATCTATAATAATAATTATATGGGGGGGGGGGGGGGGGTCTTTATTAGAGCAACAGAAGCCAAAACAACAGTTTTTCGAATTTTTGTCTGTCTGTCTTTCTGTCTGTATGTTTTTTAGTTTTGTTCGCACATCACGCAAAAACTACTGCATGGATTTGAACGCAGTTTTCACCGCTCTACTGCTAGATACTTAACTTAAAATATAGGCTACATTAGATATAGTATTGGACCCGATAGGTGGCGCTGTGCGAAGCACAGGCGGGTCGCTAGTGACAAATAATAATAAAACTTAATGTAAGTTTCGTTTGTTTAAGCTCTCGTTAATAAAGGTAAACTGACTGACTCGTTGATCTAGTACTCAGTAAGAGGTTCTGGGTACGATTCTCAGGTCAAAAAAGTGTTATCATGTTTTTTCCAACACATTGGAATTCCTCAGTAACAGCTTGGAATAAGGAATCACCGGTTGATGGCAATCGGCTCCCCCTATTACATGAGACTTGAATATAACTAGCGAAACGTGGATAGGTGTAGCTATTGAAGTGCACCTCTGCCGTACTCTTTAAGGATTACAGGCGTGATGATATCTGTTCGGTATTAATGTTTAAGTTTTCTTTAGCCCTGTGTGATAGATAAGATAACCGGTATAGACAAAGAGGCCAACGCAGGACTTTAAATCCATCGACATCGACGCATAATTTTAAAACAGAGACGCAAAGGTATTCTTACATACAGCCTTCAATAAATCTATCACAAGAATTATGTGGGAAATGGGCCAATACGCCACGAACAGTAACTATAAATTAAATTACAACTTATAGGCACATTATATTGTTTACATACTAGTTATTTATGTACCCAATAACTCTGAGAATATTCAAAATATTTTTATAGGTTCCCCAAAACGACACCATTTGACTTTTTAATGTCCCATTAAGATAACATTACAAAAATTGTTTGTAGAGATTTTTTTGTTTACCTTACTTACTCTTTTACCTACCCACAATACTTAATTGTGGGTAGGTAAATGTGGAGTAGCATTTTTTGTTATGTTATCGTAATCTTAATAGGTCATTAAAAAGCCAATTTATCAATTTTGCTTATTTACGGATAAACAAAAAATATTCGTTAAAATTTAATACCCACTTATTAATTAAATAACAAAAGTTGAAAGTCTAAATGTCAATTTAAATAAAAAATATATAAAAGTTTTTAATAAAATAGAACAGAAACACTTAGAACAGAATCAGCTTAAGAATTTTTTAATTTTTTATTTAAAAGTATTTTATTTTTTGTTCCACCGCATATGCCTATTCCTTTTAACTGAATTACTTAAAATAAGTACTTATCATCGAAAAAAGCTTTAAAAACAAACTGCCTACATCCATCAAAAATTCCATAATGATAATATCACCGAACATTAAACCATCACACACAATAACTCTAAACACGATTCTAACATTCATTACCGGTATTAAAAACTATAAATAAGAAATATTGAAATACCGAGAAGTGCGATCAGAATTATCGGTTACCGTTTAGCGTGTACTCTGGGCAAAGAGTAAAAGAATGACCAAGGTACGAAGCATTTTCGACATCATCTATCTGCCTAGCCTTTTCCGAACTATGAGGGTCGGCTTCCAGTCTAACTGGATGCAGCTGCCAGTATATGGAGCGACTACCACTCTAACATAACATCACGCCTGTAATCCCCGAAGGGTTAGGCAGAGATATACCTAATAGTACACCCACATTTCGCCAGTTATGTTTAAGTTCCATGTAATAGGGGGCGAGCCTATTGTCATCAACCGGGCACAAAGACTCCGTGGCTGCTACTAAGAACTTCCTGATGGAAAAATCCAATAACACTTTGCCCGACCCAGGAATCGGACCCAGGACCTCATCCTCATTACCACTCTGACCACCACAATTCAATAATAAAAATAATGGAACAAGAAGGATATCGAGAGTATCCTACTTTTTTTCAGTCAAACCATATACTTTATCATTTTGCAACTATGTTTAATAATATTATAATGTGTAATCGGAAGTGACCTATCATAAAACAACGTTCGGAACATGATAAATGAGCTTCAAATCTTAGATATTTCAATGATTCATGCCCAGCTGTGAGAAGTGACGACTTTAATACTCGTCTACATCTCTACAGTTGACACATCTCAATATTTTTATAGTCTACGACGAAACAGAAGAGATATTGCTTTTAAAAGCTATAAAATGCCGATCGATATTAATCGTTAACTTGTTATAGGAACGCATTCATATTCTTAAGAATGCTACACACTTATTCGGTTCCGCTTCATTCGGCAAAAACGGAGGTAAAACCGAAAAAATCGGCGGGAAAACGTTGCTCGGATTAGCACGAATCGTGACGAGCTAAGCAGAACATGGTCTAGCAATACAGAATCATAATTCTTCTTCCTTAAATATCCTAATTTATTTAGGGTCGGCGCAGCATGTGTTCTTCTTCCATACTTCTCTATTACTCCTCATATCAGCGACACGATATCGTGGGACTGGAAGTTTCATACATTTTGTAACGATATAAGTTGCTGGCAAGACGCGACTAGGTACTCGAGACTGCTTAGTAGCATAACGCATACAAGCTGTTGGTTAATGTCGTCTCGACATCGTCGGCTAAATGAAACTACCAGTCCCACGATATCGTGTCATTATCGTAATCGCCAATGTGCCGAGCCGAATATGTGAGTAGCAGCCCTTAGATTCGTATTTATGGAACCGATATCGAATCAGACAGGTAATACATCTACATATAACGCGCAATGCATATGTGAAAGTTTCTATTTGATATTCAATCAACTAGTTCCAACATAGAACGTGCTTGATTATAAAAACGTAAGTATGGTTTTTTTTTCTGTAACTTGGCGATCTGTGTCAAAGTAGGTATGTAAAGGTAATTTCATTGCTGTGTATTTGATATCTGGTCTAGTGATCGCAAGCGGTCCTGATGACCATGAGGTCTTGGGTTCGATTTCCAGGTCAGGTAAAGTATTATTCGAGTTTTTCCTCAGGAATTTCTGACTAGCAGCCGCGGAGTCTGGGTTTGTGGTCGGTTGATGGTAATAGGCTTGACCCCTATTACATAGAACTTAAACATTACCCGCCGTGGGTGTACCCTGCTATTAGGTTACACCTCTGCCTAACCCGTCGGGGATTGCCAGGCGTAATGTTTATGTTTGTTTTTGATAACGAGGGCAAATCCGTGGGCAACTGCTAGTCATTGAATAAGTTGTTGGATCCTTAATCTTCTACTTATCTCTGTCACATGATAGCGTCCGCTTCTGTGAGGGGAATTAAATGAGTCAATAATATCGACCGTAGACTCAAAAGGCGGCTAACTGGGAGATTACGTCAGCTGATAAGCACTTGGCAATTACTAACATGTTTAATGTCTGTAGTATGCCTTAACACAAGCCAAAATCATCAAAATTCACGATAATTATGCATGACAATCACCAAATTTCAAAAAACTCGTCCAATTTCGCGGTAGCGCCATCATTATTCACGAAATTCTTAATTCGCCAACTCAAAACTAATTAACAATGTGCTAATTTTCCAAATTCTGAACATATGCTCGAACATATCCTGTTTTTTACGATCTAGGACCGCAAACATTTAATCTTGAAAAAAAAAAAAAAAATTGCTCGAGGTGGGTTTTCAAGCTAAATTGTGTTTTAATGTGTAGGTTATAAGGTCAGAGTTTGTTTGCGGTGTGTAACGAGGCGTAAGTTTCATGAATGGACGTCTCGGCATGAATGGCGGGCGGATATGACGTCACTCGATGCCAACGAGGCGCCGACGCGCGTACGCACCCTACGAACGTAATAATAATCGGCAGTAAATCAAATACAATTTGTCTTTTGAATAATTGTGATTTTCTTGAAAACGTTTAAGTGGATATTTTCCAATCTGAGTATTGGTACGTTATTAACGGCCAAAAAAGAATTTTGTATTTTGTTTTTTTTTTTGGAATTTGCTTTTTTAGATTTTTTTGGATTCTGAATTTTTGCAATTTTGCGAGAAAAGTGAAAGATCGACGTACCTCTTATTTATTTTTGTGTTATCACAAGTTAAGATAAAGCTTACCAATATTTTCATTATTTTAGTCAGAAGGCGCACGATTCCACAAACCATTTATAACCACAAAAGTCTTTGTTTCAAAGACAAGACATAATTCATTAAAGTTTTTTTTGGTTGTAAACCTTAAGTACACAGCCTAACTTAATTCCTGACGTGTTGTAGCTACTTATTGCTATTCTTAATGCGTTTTACCCGTTCAGAATATAAATTAGGCACAGAGGTTATTAATCATTTTATCCTACACACGTTCGGGAGCGTCCATTGACAAAACCCATAGATAAATTGCAAATAAGTATATCCTTCAAAGCACATTGACAGAAACAGATTCGAATGAATTACCATCCATATTACTATTTAGTCATTTACTACATTCATACATCGTTCTGTTTATTTACTTTGTATATTTTTGGCAGGGTTCGAAGTGATAATAACAAAAATTAATGACCTTCACGTGTATCCGAACGCAATTTGCTGTTTCTGCATGTATCCGAAGGCCTTTAGTGTCAACTTAATAAAAATGGTCAGTCAAACAGATTTTTTCTTACATTTTTGTTAAAGAATAAAACAATCAATTTTATTCTTTACTTAATATTTTAGTAACGAAGTTATCATTTGTAAGTTAAAAAAAGAAGTTATAAATTGATTATTATTTGATAATTTTCATGATAATTATCAAAAAAATATATACATATCTTAATAATTTCCCTGATTTTTGGTTATATTTTTCGTTACCACAAAATAACAATCTATTGTTGGTAACATAATTATTATCTTTCAGTGAAAGAAATAGCTAAATAGGGATGACCTCGACATAAGAGCAATTTTTTGTTATTTTCTAAACGCTTCTAGAACCAGGATTGAAGAAAAATCACAACATCAAAAATTTTAGCTAAATAAATACATTTAAAAAAATGGGACTTTAGCTGGTGACGTGTGCGTGTCTAAAAATTTTATGCCAATATTTAATTTTTTTTTAGTTACATTATCTCGAGAAAAAACCTCCGTGACAATCACAAGTAAAAGTTAAGCTTCAGTTTTTCCTCTTAAAATCGAAACCTCAAACGTCTGTGTAAATCTCTTTGTAATACTGCATATCGCTACACTGTGACATCTACGTCACATTGTCAATAGCGATACTACGACAAGTTATTTACGATTCTCATTGTTAGCAACACTGCAGTTTTTACTGCAGCCACATCTCTCACGCAGCGTTGATGAATGAATCAGTATTTATATTTTAATGAATGGGTCACAAACTCAGTAACCGTTGAGGTCGTGGACACATTTACTATTGGCGGTAGTTTGATAAAAGTACTTGTATGACGTTTAGGAATTTTATTAGACATCATATACAACATTAGTTTTAGTATATGCGAAACCTGAAACACGTGTCTAGTATTTTTATGTAAACAATCTACATACAAAATTAAAAAAACTGTATCATGAAAAATCACAAAGTTATAAGCTTGTTCTGTTACCTGGTTATCCGCGCAAAAACGTGGTCACCACGCAGCGCGCCTTCAGCGTCGTCTGGAGCTCATTGATAATAATAATTTGGCACTAGGTACCTAAATAATTTCGATAGGTACTTAATATCGCTCGGTGTCCAACTTGTGACTTTTTTTAAATATTATTGGGACAAAATATAACATGGTTTAAAAATTATTGGAAGCGATTCAGTTACTTAGTAGTAGTTAGTACATAGTAGTACACACGGCGGCACATCAGGCTATACAAAACCAGTATAACCAGACTACAGACTTTGCTTTGTATGAGTTTCCCGTACGATGAGAGATCAGCTTAATTTGGTTATCATAGTTTGATTGGCCATCGTGCGTACACTCACATTTCGCCGGTAATGTTCAAGTCCCATGTAATAGGGGACGAGCTTATTGCCATCAACAGGCCACAAATCCCCCGTGGCTGCTATTGAGAAAATCCTGATGGAAAACCCCAATAACACTTTGCCCGACCTGGGAATCGAACCCAGAACCTCATGCTCAGCAGTCGTGCTTGCGACCACTAGACCAACGAGGCAGTTTTATTAGACACTTAATGTTATTATGCCACTGCTGGGCAAAGACTTCTTCCTATAACTTCCAGTTCTTCCGATCCAGGGCTAATGTGGACTACTGGTTGGTTTTGCCCAGCTCGTCTTACCATCTTTTACGAGGTGTCGATCCATGGCTAAAGTGGACCACTGGTCGTTGCTCTTGACCACGTTGTCCCTACATCATTTACGAGGCTGCGACGTCTTCTCGCTGCGTTAAGGCTCCACAATGTCGCTATTTTTGCCCACAGTTTCTCCCACTTGGCAAGTTATATTTGAATAAACTGTCTGAGTAGAGTGGACTGCCAGAGTTTGGCCGCCAATACTATTATTATTTAAGAGACCAATTTTGCAAGCAGCTCACAGAACTTAGCTCAAATTGTAACCTGAAATGAGACTCTTCTAAACCAAAACTTCATGTCGTGAAGAAAATTATCCAGTTTGGGAAAAATCAATCAATTAAGGCTGCGCGTGTATCATCATCTGCCTGGCCTTTTCCCAACTATGTTGGGGTCGGCTTCCAGTCTTACCGGATGCAGCTGAATACCAGTACTTTACATGGAGCGACTGCCTATCTGACTTCCACATCAAATTTAGTACAAGGTAATACGATACCCTGACTACCTGTATTGACTGTCAAAGATCTACAAATGGCAGCCGGGACCAACGATTTAACGTTCTTTCCGAGGTACGGAGGAAACTTAGTATGTAACGGGTGGTCACCCATCCAAAGACCAACTTAGGCAGCGCGGCTTAACCTAAAAATCGACCCTTGCAGCTGTTATTATTTTGCCACGAGCTCCTGCGCGTGTATGCAGTGAATGAACTTATTTAAAAGATTTTTATTAGATAGTTAGTAACGACAGTCTCATCGCAGTTAAATCTAAACGATTAAATTACTCTCTCAAGATAATAATAATGATCGAAAGTTATAATTAACTATTAACACGTTACTAGCCTTTAACCCGGCTATCATAACATTGTAATTAATAAACGTTTAGTTATTTATACTCCGATGAACTGCGTTAATATGTATATACTTTCTTTGCTGTTATCAATACTGTCTTATCAGTAAAGAAAATGGCTTATTCATGGTATCAAGTTCTGGAAAATGCTTTTATACATAATTTCACGCCTTTTTCTCATGGAGGTAGGCTAAAACCACAGTACGCCACCTGCTACGATCCTTACACCCTCCTTTTGCCTCGTCCACGTTCATACATCTGGTGTGATGGGAATTTTGAATTCATTATTGTTTTAATCATAGGGAAGACACTATGTTGTTTCCTGAGATACTATGTTGAACTGAGCTACTAGTTTGGCGATTTCGGTAGCGTCCATCAGTTCCTGAAGTGAACAAACAACAGGACACGCAGGACACGATTTTAAGTGCCCCATAAATTTCTCGACATAACAAGCTAATTCTATAGTAAAAAAAAACGTCAAACTCGGTTCTGTAATTTTGCCGACAGACAAACGCAGACAGAGAGGCTCACATTCGCAATTATATAATAACTGCCATGGATTCAATCAATTCCACGCATAAATTAGCAACCAAACATAAAATATTTGATAAATTATTTATTCATTTACAAGACGTTTTAATTCTTAAGGTCAACGCACATGTATAAGCACCGCACGGCATCAGCATCGCCTTCACTCGAGCCGTCCAATGGACTTTCTATGAAACGCCATTTTTTTGGGCCACAGTCTTTGATTCTCGTGTTAGGTGAGAATCAATCTAGTCACCTGGGAGGTTACGGCTGCTAAATCGGACAATCCTGTAGGTGCTTTAAGAGTAAGGCCTCCAGCCAGGGATATGCAACGCACACTTATATGAAATGTAACAGCATCGCCTCAGATTGAGATCAGGGGGCCTAAATTGGTCGCTTTAGCAGAACAATAACAGGATAATTATATGAATTACTTTAAATTCTTAAAAATTGTCTCAAAGTGACAATCCATAATCTAACTGCATCGAGTTTCCTCCGTGCCTCGGAAAGCACGTTAAGCCGTTGGTCCCGGCTGTCATTTGTAGATCTTTGTCAGTCGTTAGGTAGTCAGTGGCCCAAAAAGTCTGACAACCAGTCTTACCAAGGGGTATCGTATTACCCAGTACTACCTGGGTTGTGGAGGTCAGATAGGCAGTTGCTTCATGTAAAATACTGATATTCAGCTGCATCCGGTTAGACTGGAAGCCGACCCCAATATAGTTGGGAAAAGGCAAGCAGATGATGATGGTCCTGCTGAAGCGGCCATCTTAGAACCCCAGCTCGCAAAAATTATGTGAGGCGATACCGAACCGGTGCAGTGCTTATACGTGTGCTATGACCTTAAAAGTGTACATAATTGGCTTATTCTAAAATCCAAAACGCACGCCTTTGTAAGCATAAGAATGACTAACATATACATATTTAATTACATAATTTTTAGACAGACTTCTTGCGTTATGTCATCGTCTTAGTAAATGGATGTCTGGCAGTCAAGGTCAGAGCTATCGGCATTATGATGATTGCTTCTTGAGAACTGATGAGTTGACTGCTGAGATTTAAATCATACATACATGCGTACTCACACCGTTACCTTATGGCGGTAAGCAGAAAATAAAGTACGATAACCTGTAGTATGATCTTTACATACTTTTATGCGCCTTGTCCATGTTCACACACGCACGCTTGTTGCGAGTATGCACTTGGCCTTTTGGAGAAGACTTAGAGAAGCACGAATGCATCCGGAGAGATGGGCAGCAAAGATCACTAACTGGACGTCTGCACCGTCGAGGTCGACCGCGGCGAAGGTAGCTTGACGACCTGGTCATGTTTGCAGGGCTAACATGGCCAGAGGTCGAACAGGATAGAGAGGTGTGGAAGGAGAAAGGCGAGGCCTCTGTTCAGCAGTGGGATACAATGTAGGCTGGCAAACAAGAGATACTTATCAAAGGGATATTTTAAGAATTTCAAGCAAATTGTCTGTTAAACATCTCTTGTGACGATTTGTTTGCTTAACTAAGTACATTTTAAGAGATCCTCATGAATTGACCCGACCTAATTAAACACTGCTGATGAATTTGATGTCGGCCGATGGGGCCGAAAAGTTCTGGAGTGGCGACCGCGAACCGGAAGACGTTGCGTTGGAAGGCCCACACTAGGTGGACCGATGACCTGGTTAAGGTTGCAGGGATCCGCTGGATGCGAGTCGCACGGGACCGGTCAATGTGGCGACACTTGGGGAGGCCTATGTCCAGCAGTGGACGTCTTTCGGCTGAGATGATAATGATAATGATGAATTTGATACATAAAACGCATGATTTTAAGAACAAGACTCCCATTTTTCCCCATTCATCTGTCTAATTTCAATTAAAACATTTTACGGCCCAACGTTAGGTTAACAACATTTAACAGTATTTTGATAACTACTTAATCGCTTAATACTTAGCAACATTAACATAAGCCAGTACAAGACCTTATCAGTTTGACACTTAATTACCGCCTCGAGTTTCTAACGACTCAATAAACATCGTCTAACACAAAAACCAATCGATTTTAAGTTAATTTGTACTTAGATCCTTTCGCGCGTGGCGATAATCCACACCACACACCGCGAACTTTTTTTTTTAAACGTTTCCCACACTAAATGTTTCACCTGTATCGAGGCTGCGTTTACAAACATTTAAACTCACATACACAAACAGCCAGACCCGGAACAACTACCTGTAGGTCATAGATATATTTGTCCCGTGCGGGATCGAATCCGCCACGCAGCGCAGCAGTCAATCACTTAGCCACTGCGCCAACCATACCGTCAAAATTTTGTTTTTCTATACAATTTGCACAGTCTAGTTCCAAAATGGTTACCATCAGCTCCCTCCAGACATTGTCATTCAAGCGCCATTGAGCCTAAGAGCACTCATCATCTTCTGCCTAGCCTTTTCCAAACTACGTTGGGGTCTAGTCTAACCGGAGGCAACTGAACACCAGTATTTTACATGGAGCGTCTGCCTGTCTGATTTCCATAGCCCAGACAGTACTATACTGGGTGTGCTAAGACAGATTTTTCAGCGTTTCAGGTCATTGACTACCTGTTACGACTGTCACAGATCTGCAAATGACAGCAGGGACCAGCGGCTTAACGTGCTTTCCAAGACATAGAGGAAACTCGTCATGTCATGGATGGTCACCCATCCACGGCGCGTCCTTGGCAAGCGCTGCTTAACCTATTTAGCCACGCTCCTTGTAGCACTGTATCCTAATATTTTCGCTAGTATCAGGTCATATCGTAGTACTTGCCCGTACTCGTGGTGGCGGTGTACATTACATTACAATAAATCAGTCAATACGCACCGCATTCCGACTGGGAGGGTCAGTCTGCGAATTTTTACAACTATCAAATTTTAGAGTAGTCGTGCTAACAGTACCTAATAAAAGTATGCGATTGAAAATCACTTAGGATTATTATCGAATTAGCTTTTATAAAAAACTACGTGGCAGACGTTAAATAAATCCCAGATTTGCATAGAAATTAAATCATAAGTTATTATTAAATTATGCTTTTTATATAATTCCGCTAAAAGGACTGAGTTACTTAACACATAGGCCTTGGAAGATACCTAATGTCGAGATTGGCAAATCGTGAATGAAGTTTAGTAGGTATAGGTATACACATAATTTACATTTTGTTAATAATTCAGGGGTCGCAGGTGTGTCGCTGTAATAAATTAATTAAAATTACTTTTCGAAGGTCAGTGTGCCAAACGTTTCCTAATAATATTAAATAATAATTTAAGAGAATTAAGAGTATAGTATTGTCTAGTTTTAGTAGACTAGTCTGCTCATATTCAGAATATTTTAATATTAATTATTATTTATGTTTCTATCTACACCTACCGATTATTATTTAATGATACCGTCTGCGAACACAGTAACCTTCTTAGTCCAGTTATAACCGTGACCACCAACAACGTATAAATTTGAATTTCAATATTAAAATACCAACCTTTTCATAGGTCACGTATTTACTTGATTAAAAAAAAAACCGTATACCACTTACAGACAAAGCGAATCGTTTCTAATATTCACCTAGAAATCGTGAAAAAAAAATATCTTAATACTATTATTTTTTTTATAAATAACCAAAAATTATTGCCAAAAACTACGGCCAGCAACCGCTACAGAATGGCCCAGACGTACGCATGGACAATTGAACACACTTCCTTATTGTAGGGCTTGCGTCATCCTCTGGGTGACGCCCCCCGCCCCGCGCACCCCGCACCCCGCCCCCCGCGTCCCGCCAAGATACCCATCTGATGTATGTGGGTCACGCACTCAGAAAGTTGGTGTAAATTAGCCTCTGTGACATTGAAAATTCGGTCTCATATTTTTCGCATCCTTTTTTTTCAGGAAGCGCTGTCATCGCTTGACGACGTGGGAGGAAATGGAAGAAACATGTTGAGTTGGAGGAATGTTATATGCGAAATACACATGGCTTCAGACACTACCTACAACATGATATATTTAATATAATGGATACATTGTAAAGCTCGTGGCTAAATAATAACAGCCGCACGGGTCGATCTACAGGTTAAGCTGCGCTTGCCTGGGTTGGACTGTGGATATGTGACCACCCATTACATACCGAGTTTCCTCCGTGTCTCGGAAAGCACGTTAAGCCGTTGGTCCCGGGTGTCATTTGTAGATCTTTGACAGTCGTTAGGTAGTCAGTGGCCCAAAAAGTCTGACAACCAGTCTTACCAAGGGGTATCGTATTACCCAGTACTAACTAGGTTGTGGAGGTCAGATAGGCAGTCGCTCCATGTAAAATATTGGTATTCTTCTGCATCCGGTTAAACGGGAAGCCGACCCCAACATAGTTGATGTCTGTGGATGGGTGACCAGTACAACGGCTGGATCGATTTTGACGGGATTTTTACTGGCAGATAGCTGAAGTTATAAGTAGTAACTTAGGCCTATTTTATTTTAGAAAAAAGATTAGGGTACAGCGCAAAAAAATGTAAACCTATGAAATGGTTAACAAAATCCAATAAGGAAGTAATATTTTTATAATAATTTCACGTCGACGAAGGTCGCGAGTCGAGCAACAGCTAGTTTGAACATAAATTTGAACTGATAGATAAACTTGGCTGACTTAAATTATATCAGTCATTAGAAAAAAAAGCTTGAAAGATATTATAATTATCTTGCTAGATTGATTAAGGCGATTTTTAGAAACTCCAGCCCTATGTAAAACAAACGGGGGATGAAGATTTATGTAAACAAGTAACATTTAATTAATAGTATACCCGATTACAAATTGTATTATGTACCTCTGCAATATTATTAATATTTATTTATTTATTTATTGGTATTTGGAACCTTTTTTAAATTTCCTTCATTTTGATACCTTATTCGATAGGTTTGATTGAAAAAAAATATTAACAATTTACAATTTAGCGCCAAAAATACGCCGTTTTTTTTTTTTAAACACCTTTCTTAGGACACTTGGGTTTTTGAGACGAATCTAGTGATACCTTAATCGTCGAAATACATCCAGCCATTTGGAACATACGAGGTAATAAAGAAATTTACAAAAAACAAACAAGATACGCGCGAAAAACAAAACTCTTCCTTGGCAGTCGGGTAAAAACTTTACTATAAAATCAGAACCCCAGTCCAGCTCAGTAACCAGCCAACAAAATTACTTTTCAACCACATTTCGATTCTGTGGGCAATCCCTGTCAATTGGCTTTTATAAGTCTCGCGACGTTCGTCATGATTGATAAGTAGTTGACATATGACACGGCTTTCTGACATAATGAACCATAGAATATAACATGTATAGGCAGAACTACAGTTTCCTTTCATTCAAAACCGGTTTAGGTTATAGACTAGACGGTATTACATCATTAAGGTGGAAACGCCAGGGTAGCTCGCGAAATTCATATTTTCTTAGGTTTGTTGCAATTCCGTTCCGTTGCAAGACCTTTATGTCCGTTTACACGAGGAGATACCACAGACATGAATGCCTACACAAAAGCGCGATGCTGGACTTTCAACATTATTTTCAGTGCCGAGAGTTGAAATTCAAAGGGTGCTGAAATTATATATTATACTAGCTGTTACCCGTGACCTTCTTCCGAGTGAAACTAATATTTAAAAAAAAATATACTTCTTTGTTTGAATTGGATTTTATAAACAACTTTAAGGGTTTTATTTCTTTTGCACGGAACACTAATCCTTTTTCTAAAATAAAAGTAGCCTTAGTTACTCCTTATAACATCAGCTAGAAATAAAAAATAACACTTTCTTATGCATTCAGTAAAAAGCTGTTATTTTGAAATTACAAACAGACACAACAATTTTTTTTCGTTTGTATAGAACAGTTTTCCTTTATGAAAAACCAGTTTTAGTTACAGAAAAGACGATATACACCATTAAATCACAAAAGCTATGTTTCACAAAATATTACAAGCTTTCTATAAACTTCCCAGTCCATCTATTTCTTTAGAAGACAGAGGGGAGGACTCAAGACATGGATGTAATATACCTAATGATACAAAACGGCTTTTTGATTGGTTGAAGGTCATTACCAAGAGGCCGGAGTGAGCCCATGACATAGTGAGGTACGGGTACGGCTGACCCCGAGTCTACACCGTCTGTCGAGAAAATTAGGTTATCGTTTCGAAGAAATATTGTTAAAGGAATGGAGCTGGTGAATGTATGTTGAGTATCGCTTCTTGGATCTGTCTACGTAACATCACGCCTGTAGTCCCCGAAGGGTTAGACAGAGGTGTACGTAATAGTACACCCCCATATCGTCAGTTATGTTTAAGTCCTATGTAACAGGGGCGAGCTTATTGCCATCAATCGGGCACAATTCCAAACTCCGTGGCTGCTACTGTAAAATTTCTGATGGAAAAACTCAATAACCCATATACCTATGGCATTAAGTCCGCCTCTGTACTTTTGTGCTTGAAGTGTTAAATAAATAAATAAATAACACTTTCCGACCCGGGAATCGAACCCAGGACCTCATGCTCAGAAGTTGCGCTTGCGACCACTTGACCAACGAGCCTGTGATCATATGGATAAGTCTACATTGCTGTAGTTCAACGATGGAAGCACAAGAATGGCGAACAAGGCAGACAGTTATCGCAACCTATTCCACGCCTGCAAGAATAATAAGAGCGCAAGTAACTATTAAGATGAGACAACTTCATCCGCGGTCCTTGCATGGCAACCATTACAAAATCTTCAAGGCAATATCTCAGCGTTACCATGGAGACATTGAAAGGAGAGACTAGACCAAGTTGCCTAGTTATACGCCAGCCCTCGCATAGCAACCGGTACAAAAAAGTGAGATGTCAGAGTTTGGGTGTGGAGTCCTTGAAAGGAACACAAACATATCCAGGTAGACTTCTGCTGCTGATTGCCTGGATACAGTGCTACCTGCTAGGAAGAGCGAGCATGTTACTTCCAACTAATATTTATAAATGCGAAAGTTTGTGTAGATGTATGAATGCTTGTTACTCTTTCACGCAAAAACTACTGCACAGATTTGGATGAAATTTAGCACACAGATAGTTTATAACCTAGATTACCACATAGGATACTTTTTATCCCGGTAGTGTGATCCCGTGACACAATTACCGAACTCCACGCGGGTGAAGCCGCGGGCATAAGCTATAAAGTCTATAAAATAGAATACAAACCTACACACATCCCACCCGTCCCAAAAGCGCCCCAAAGTCAACGAACTACACCCAATCGATACGGAAGCGTCAAGAACGAGGCCAAGGACACGAGCATATACAAAACTGGATATAATACCATTATCTCTGCAAACATCCACTTCTAAGAGTTCTATAAAAAGGGGGAATATTCTTATTGTTTTCCACACCATTATTTATTATCCTGTGCCGAAATTGGGGTGGTTATACAACTAGCAACAGAATAAGGATAGGAAGTCCTACTTTTCGATTGCGTAACACTCTTGTAATCGCAATCCGAAAGATTTTATTTCATGTGTTTGAAAAATTCGTCGTCGGCTCGATGTGAGAAACGCAATGAATGTTGTTGGACTGTCAAAATTAAAGGCATTGGTGATGGTCAGTGTATTAGGCAATTAGGCTGTTTAAAATTGTGACAGCCTCGTTGGTCGAATGTTCGCAGGCTAGACTGCTGAACATGAGGGTCTCGGTTCGATTCCCGGGTCGGGCGAGTGATTGGGTTTTTTCATCAGAAATTTCTCAGTAGCAGACAAGGAGTCTGGAATTGCGCCCGGTTGATGGCAATGGGCTCATGGGACTTTAACATAACTGACGAAATGTGGGTGTACTATTAGGTACGCCGCCCAACCCTTCTGGGATTACAGGCGTGATGTTATGTAAAATTGTGCCATCCTGGAGAAGTGTTTGAAATAACTGGAACCTCTGATTTCGTAGCAAGACACAATAACAGTTTGCAATCTGCAGTTATTTGAATGGATTTACACTTTTGTTTGATGACCGGATCGAATTCACTGCCGGCTTCTCTGTTTTCTGAACATTATAATTTAGATCTTTCAAAGTTCGACTGAATGGGTTTCCCTAGGGCGCATCATCGGTTCACATCAGGCGAGCAGCGGCCAACGCAAGCCTATATAGGATGACTGGTAATTATTGACCGATGCTTAAACACGTGATTGTACTCATGATAACAAACAACTTTACCAAAGAGGCAATTTTTTTTTTTACTCATTCACTTTTATCACAATAACGCAATAGCATTACGGAGCGGGCTTGCGAGCAGCGCGGGTGCTATGCCTTCCCACTGTTGCAAGGTATGATAGTAAAGAGACAGAAGGGCTTCACACGGCTAACAGCTGATAGGTCACAGGCGCACGCGCGCGAATTTCATACGGCTGTTGTGTTGAGTATTAGAAAAAATGTTTCTTTGGGAAAGTTGTTTGTTATCATGAGTACATTCACGTATTTAAGTATCGGTCACTAATTACCAGTCACCCTATATAGTGTTAAAAACAAAATAATTTGGGTTAACAAAAAGATGTTGCTCTATTTAGTGTCTGAGGCCTTGCTAGTTCTGTTACTTCTTATGTAATTCCAGCCTATATAAAGGGGACGTATATTGTGATAAGTAAAAACGTAAATGTCGCCATAACATATTAACGACAGGCGTGCTCTTCAGCCACTTTTGATTATTTACACAATAATTAGTACAGTGCGTCATGCGTGTCTCTATACGTAACGTCCTTGGTGACCAGACTGACCAAACATGGTTATTAGAACATTTAGACATTTTTAAAACTAGGTCCGGAAACGTACCTTCAGTGACAGACTTTTGTCTGGCATTTGAAACGTTTTGACACCTCCAACTAAATACAGATTCATTCAAAACGGATTCTCTTTACGAATTTAGGATTACATTACCTAATTTTAATGTTTAGCAAAAATAGGAAGCTTGATAGCAACGGGGCTGCGGGACTGTTCGAAAGAGGTACCGCGGCCCTGGAACACAAAGGGCAAAGAAGGAACATGGATGGGTTTTAATCAGTACAAGTCTGACACTTTGACCTTCCACTCCGCCCAGAGCGGGAGGGGTCATTTGATGATTTTCCATGCGAAAAAAAAAGAATAAAAATTATACGAAGGCAAGTATGTATCTCAGTCATTCGTTTGTATGTCATCATTCTCCAACCCTTTTCCCTATTTGTATGGGCTCGGCGCAGCATGTCTCTCACTCGTCATCTCAGCCGTCACCTCCATTTTAGCCATATCATCCTTCACATAGTCCATCTATCGTTTCTTTGGTGTTGGCATATAATGGGCGTAAAAATACCCTTAACGAAGCCGAAAGTTACTCAAACTGCTCGTCATTGCGATCACTTTTTTGTGGTGGATATAGTCCTGGGAATCTATTTACTGAGATATTGTAAGTCAAAGTTCCAACTTTTTCACAAGTTTTCTTTTTAATACCTACTAATTTTTAAGATTACCTATTTACTATTTAATGCTTCCATCAGCACAATGTTTTGAGTGCGTAACATTGAGTGTTACCGTGTGAATTTTTGCGTAGAGTTACTTACGAGTAGTTTGATGTACAGAATGCTTTGTTGACGGCTTCGTGAAGGGTCCGTTTACACCTTGTATGTGTGTGTTAGACTATGTTCCCCACGCCAGTTTTGTTATAGTACAGCGTGTAGGCTTCTAAATCTCGACCTTTAACCATAAGCAGACTAAGCCGCTGGGCTTTTGTCGCTTCAAATTCCTTAATATAAGTTCCATGCCCTCAAAACCGAACTTAAGCCAGTTAGCCGTAGAAAATCTTCACACAGAAATAATAATTGAAGATGACGTATGTACTTTTACATTGGCTGGAGTTGTAGATCTCTGACAGTCGTTACGGGTAGTCAGAACCTCGAAACACTGGCAAACACTAGTCTGGCCTAGGGGTATTGTATTACCCAGTAATTGGGTTGTGGACGTCAGATAAGCAGTTGTTCTTTGGAAAACACTGGTGTTCAGCTGCAACCAGTTACACTGGAAGCCGACCTTAAAATAGTTGGAAAAACGCTAGCCTTGTATCAAGTATATGTATAGTCAGCAAGAAAAAGAGCATATATGTAGAACGTATCAATAGTTGAAGGTCACAACAAAGGTTACTAATAAAAGGAAGTAGCCAATTTTGGACCTTATTTCCTGCTGGCTTACCACATAACAACTAAAGGACCTATGGCGGACCAAGCACGCGTAACGCAGAGACAAGACCAATCTCTCACGGACATAATTAGTGACACATGTCGTGGCGGTCTCCGTGCCTGTACAGGACCTCTTTTATATAACAGGAATAAATAAAAGTGAAGGCCACAAGTAACAGATCGATACGCAGGAAAATTGATTGTCTGTTTGATACCAGCGAAGAGGTCTATCAGCGATCATGATGACGATGTTTGTGATTATTCACGGCAGGATGGCTGAACGGGTCTGGATGAAATTTGGCACAGAGATAGATAATAGTTTGGAATGGCACATAATTATGCTTTTTACTCACACATATACATCAAGATTTCGACGAGAACGAAGTCACGGGCAACAGCTATAAATATAGTGTGCGATAAAATTGTTGGAAAAGTGAAAAATGCATTGACAAGCTACCGAAAAGTATCATACATATCAATCCTGCTGTACGTCATTGCAGTAGTACGAAATGTGGTCGTTTGTCTGGTACAATGAACTGCAATCACCCATCCATCTACCAAGAATGAAATGATGAACTGGACTGAAGAGTTGGTCTAGTGGTAACAATCGCGACTGCTGAACATGAGATCGATTCCCGGTCGAGCAAATTGTTATTGGGTTTTTCCATCAGGAATTCCTCAGTAGCAGCCACGGAGTCTAAATTTGTGCCCGGTTGATGGCAACAGGCTCGCCCCCTATTACTTGGGTCTTAAACATAAAATGCGAAATGTGGGTGTACTATTATGTAATGCGTGATGTTATGAATGGCGTCGCTCTTTCTTTCCAGCCTAAACACTCCGAAGCAGTTGAAATACTTTGTCCGTATTCTATTTTGAGCAAGTAAATGATTTTCGAGTGAGTTATTGAACTATTCACGGAAATGCTTGTCTAACGTAGTGCTCATTTCCAGGCTTATGATCTGCAAAAATTTACGCATTCCCTGCGATCACGCTTATTTTAGGCGCACAGAACATTCTCATGCGCGCTTAAAATAAAAATTGTGCGTTCCAAGTGCACACGAATGCGTGAATCAATTTAGATCAGAGAAAAATCTAAAAAGATCTCTTTGTCTGCCTAAACATTATATCATGCTAGGCTAGCTATTTAAATTATTTTGCTTTGAATCACGGAAACCAGGCGGAGTAACGAGGCCACTGAATTGAGAAGTACGGAGAAGCAGCCTGGTACATACTAGTTTTTTTTATAAAACTGTGACGTGGTTTTCGATGTTACTTAATCATTATCGTCATCCTAATATTTTAATTCCGAATAAGAGCTGTAATGTTTAGCAATTATTCAATAGAATAATAATCATGTAATTAACTTGGGGCAGACCACTTAGAAGCTGAGTCGGTCGGACTAGCTGGTTATAACAAATAATCAGAAGTCCACATTAGACCTGGTTTGAAGCAATTGGAAGTATGGCTAACAGTAATACCAAACATTTAATAAATTAATCCATAAAAATAAAACAGTGAGTCAATTAAAATAAATCCATAATTTTAATTTACTAACGTTTTAAATACCGTAGCACAAAATACTATAAGCGGACTTACCCCATACGCTATCTAAGGCCCCTGTCCCATTGCAAACGAGAAAACGACTATTTATCGACTACTTTCTTGCTCAAGAAACGTGCTAAAGATTGTGAGTCCCGTCATCCCGTGTCGGTAAAGGAGATGAAAATATTAATAGTATGATGCCTGTTCTGACTGTTTACACCAGTGAGAACTCTGTCGAGCAAACCACTCGATGTTACTTACACGCTTTATACGCCTATAATCCCCGAAGGCTTAGGCAGAGGTGTACCTAATAGTACACGCACATTTCGCCAGTTATGTTTAAGTCCCATGTAATAGGGGGCGAGCCTATTGCTCACAACCGGGCTCAAATCCAAACTCCGTGGCTACTACAGAGTAATTCCAGATGGAAAACTCAATGACACTACCGGACATTGGAATCGAACCCGGGATCTCAAGCTTAGCAGTTGCGTTATAATTGCTAGCACTACTCGCTTCTCGCTAGCAGTTAGGCAGATGCCTCAGTTCTTTACACAGTGACGTCACAGTCATATAATAAATGTCGTGTCGGAAAAATTCGCCTATTCGCACGGCATATACATAAATTCCGTTGATATAGTCTGGACATATGACGATAGTACGAAACAATAGCATAACCTAGTTTTGGTAGGATAAAGAGCTTGGTTAAAAAAACTGGGCGCGGAAAAAATGGGGTAATGAGTGGATAAATGAAATAAAAAGAAACAGTTTTTTTTCCTTCTCTCTAGCCTGTTCCCAACTATTTATGTTGGGGTCGGCTTCCAGTCTAACCGAATCCAGCAAAATAGCAGTATTTTACATGGTGCGACTGCCTATCTGACCTCCACAACCCAGTTTGTACTGGGTAATAAAATACCCCTTGGTAAGACTGGTTGTCACACCTTCGGGCTACTGACTACCTGAAACGATTGTCAAAGATCTACAAATGACAGCCGGGACCAACGGCTTAACGTGCTTTCCGAGGCACGGTGGAAACTCGGTATGTTATGGGTGGTCAACCATCCATGGACCAGCCTAGGCAAGCACGGCTTAACCTGAAGATCAACCCGAGCGGGTCTTATTATTCCTCTCTATTATACATATTATTAATTAATTGATGAAAATCGCATTTAAAAGTAGCTTAAATTTTTCTAAAATAACCGTAGACCCTCTACGCAAAAGCCTTCAAATTTTGGCGTAGCATAAGGTACCTACTGACAACTTTAAACTTAGGTACCTTCATAATATTTATAGAATCTAGTATATTAAGATATAATCATCAACTTTAACTGAACATACCTACCCTTAAAAAGAAAGCCAGTATGTCTCATGACAGGGAACAGTCAAGTCTTCGAAAAACGTAGCTTCTTGCGTCTACGATCACACTCATTTTCATGATTATTCTTGCTTAAAACTAAAAAACGAATACTTTATTGCTTAAAATTATGATCCTGCGAATCTTTCATTTTCCCCAAAGACGACCTGTCTTTGGGGAAAATGAAAGATTCGCAGGATCATAATTTTAGTTGTTTCAGTGTCTTTTTTTTCCTGTTGAGAAGATCATAAATAACCTTTGAACAAAAGTCTCCGAAACCAGGAACGAGGTCACTGGCACTGGTTTCATGATCAGCTATATGAAAATTACAAAAAAAAAATACACGTAGGTAGGTGTGTACTTGTAATCTATTTATAAACATTAATAGGTGTTCATATTGTACTTACTCTAAGATACAACCATCTTTGAAACAGATAAGTACAATGATCTCGATACGTTTTTCTCAAGTTTTTTTGCTTAGAACTTTATAATAGAGTTTTTATTCGTCAACTGTTGGCTATCCATCTTATGGGTGATACACAATGGGCCATGGTGGACGAATGTCGTCAATTGATCGATTATATGCTTGTGAATGAAGTTATCGATGTAGCTGTATCTATGGGTAACCATTGACGAAGCCAAACCATTGATGTAAGTCCGCTATTACATAACACTGTGTAAATGTTTCAGGTTTGAACATGACAGAGCATATCACACTGGTTTAGTTATGAAAGAAGAATTATTAGTTTTGGGACATATTGTTTTCGAGAGGACCAATAACCTAGGGAAACTTGCCCAGTGAATGGGTTAATCAAGAAGATGGAATACTTAGCATTTTGACTTTCAATACTATTAATAAACGAAGAAAAAGAATAAGGTATGCCTAACAAAGGAACAGAAAGAAACACATTTTCAGCACTTATATCATAGGATGACATTCAGATGGTGGGTTAGGGCTGGTTGAGACTCGCGCTGACCAGGCAAGCAGGCCGGAAAGGAGGTGATGCATATACTCAGCTGTGGGTGCAACTAGACTACCAATGATTAATGATGTTAAAAATGGCGGAAAATTGTAAAAAAATCAAAGTCCAGTAGAATATGCGTATTATATGATAATTTTCCATTTTAAACATGACTGACGCGTCTAGCTTGCCGAATGTATAATAACCACGTGATAAGTAATTCGGGGTTATCGGGGGGCCTTATTCGCGATACTGAGTAGGGTGACCGTGATCCCTCGTGCTAGATACCGGACTGTTTATTGAAAATCGTTTGGCATTTGTTTTTGTTTACATATAGAGGTTGGCATTAGAAGTTACTAGTGGTTGAGGGACGTGCAAAAACTGTGAGCAGGATTTTATTGCTTATTTTGTCTAAACCATGCTCTTGGCGATAGTTTGTAACCAGACAGTACGACAGTCAGATATGACCATATCTGTACTTACACCTGTATTCCGGATCACATGCAAAATTACACAATTGTTTAAGAATGTTCTCTTATCTGACTTTACGGAATTGCGTGTTACCTTGAAAAACACGTGAAAAAATAAAATACTTTAATTTAAATAATACTACAGACAGTCTACGTAAAACTATAGTGTACCTAAAAGTCGCGCGATCACCGTGATCGATATATATATTAACTAATTAAAATAAGTAAACGACGATTATTTATATAGTAGCAAAAGTATGTCATACGTTCACCTCAAATATTAAGAGCAAACCCAACTTAATTAACCAGAACGGAACAAAAATATTAATTAATATGACGTCGGTATAACTTTATTAAGATATTCGATCACTTGTCCTAACAAAACGGCCAATTAGATCGACCCACATACGCTCGCCGCGACCCAATCTGCGAACTACGCCCGCAAACATGGTCACACTACGCCGGGTAGTAGAATCAAGGTTACACGCATACATTCGCAAACGTCTACGAAATCCTTGGCAGCGGTTAAAGACCTACGGAAGTGGTAACGTCTAGTGTAAGTAGGACCGCCGCCGTCAGTACACTTCCCCCTTTGTGGGGTGTTTACGGTCAAGGAGGGGGCTCAATCTGACTGGTTCAAAGGTTTTATGTCATCATGTCATGCGGCCTTCAGTTCCTCTGTTTATGTAAACCGCGTGAACAAGTTTCGCGACTGTGTTGTCAGGGGGAAGTGTGTGTTTTTTTGAAGTCTAATTTCGGTTATATCTCATATCTTGGCCTGCCTTGTGCGATACGCGAGAGAGTCGACTTAGCATGGAGTTTCGGAGTGGCAGTCATTGATGTGCCCGTTTCTATAACGGATTCTGGTAAGGTGATGAAGCGATACTAAACATATGATTTAGGTTGACGTATAACAGAAGAGGTGGTCTTTATAGTGAACATGACGTAGGTAGGAGGTTCATAAAGTATTCAAAATTAGCAGGATTTGATCAGTGTATTGTTTTCCAACGGATATTATGAAATCATTCATAAATAAAGCGGTAGAGTAAAGTTTATTATTCTTCCTACATCATAACACTCGTTGGACACCCAGTGGGACTACTGTGACGCAATCACAAACCCAACCTGAGAACACAAATAAACTAGAATCCAGAAAAACACAGAACAAAGATACTGTGGCAGAAACAAATGAAAAGAGCGAAAATGATGTAAGAGAAGAAATAAGTAACATTGCCATTAAAGGAGACGATACTAAATAAATAAAAACAGCCCCTTTCGGAAACAATCATAGTAACACTAAGAACGTAATTATTAAGCAACAGGAAACGATAGAGGTTGATGAGGTCGAACGAGATATCTTCATATAACATTAAACATAGGAAACCGACTATCTATAGCAATAAAAAGAGAATAAAATTGATTATTCGTTCAAGGCTGTTAACTATAGAATTGGTATAAAAATTCATTGTAATGTATTCCTAGAAAGGGACAGTAGTGGATATAATGTTAGATGACTATGTTATTTTTGATAGTTAAATTATCATGCTTCAAAAAATCTGAAATCAATCGTGTTTATCGGTAACGAAAAGTTGGTACTACTGTAGAGGATTTTGATAATATATGGATATTACTAAACATAGGTATTTCCACTGATATCTACTACTGTAGGTATGGCCATTTTCTACGAAAACTTTTCCAGAAAATTCAACCGATTGGCTCATTAACTACTTGTACATAAATTTAAATTAATTATGAAAAATACACGTAACCATTTGAGGAAGGATGTCGAGTAAATATTTTAACAGATAAATAAATTTACCTTAAAGATAATAGGAGTATTATTCCGATTACCTGCTTCAGACTATGTTTTTTCAGTGTTCTACTTATTTATGTATAAAACAGCTGATTGCCTTCCCAAATATCACTTATTCTAGAAGGCAGTGGCGAAGGTTCCATACAACTCGATTCCTACCGACTTCCCTTTGAAAAATGGCATTCTATAGACAAATAATATAATCAAATTAAAGATGTACTCCGGCTTACCGTTACAAAAATTGACCCTTCGCTACTGTTATAAGGTATACTCATCGTCTCTAGATCTTCACTAGAATTTGGTGTAACCGAAAAAGGTTCCCATCAAAATTCAAATTTAATTACCCAAGCACATCCCACGGCTACAATCCCCAAAAGCTCACGTGACGGACAAGAAACATATAGTCCGTACAGCAATCCTCACACCACTGCTGATTTACCAATGTGACCCCTATAATCACAGCATAAGGTCCAAGATAACAAACACACAGCCAACACCAGATTGATCAATTTGACACACTGTGTCTGAACTCTGACATTACTTGATAAAATTGATAATACCTATTTTATAAAATAGATTTGTGGTCGTTAGAAGTCTTATAAGAAGGCGATAGAGGTGAGAATCGAATGGTAGAGGTTAGAAATAAAACTGGTAATGAGTTATTGATAGTCACCTAACAAATATCCGATGGATTCATTCATAAAAACCGGTCGCAGCAGTCTGTTTGCGTCGCTCCGTTGTTTTTGAATGGATAATATTGTTGAATGATTTATTTTTAAACCGTTTAGTGATAGCGAAACCAATTTGGTAAGACGTTAAGCTATTATAAAAACATAATTATATTAAGTTAACACCAGTGGAAAACTTTTAAAAAGAATATAAACAGGTAGAAGATACTTAGCCATATTATGGAATAAAAGATAACACGATTCATAAACTGCGGAAGTTGTCTAAAAATATTAATCTTAATTAAAGCAAAGCCGATCAAAGTATGTTTGATATCAATCGTGAAAGTCTACATAATAGCTAAAATCTAACCGGTTTGTTGTGTATATTTGCGTAAAACAAACCTGACGCACGAATACGCGTCGATAGATGGCGGTAATTACCGCAAAGTCAATCAATTAATGAAAACGACGACCAAGAACTTAACACACAGAATCAACATTAACATCTACCACTTACCTCAGTATTTTTCTCCTATTGTTCGGATGCAATCGTTTCGCCATCTTCGGATCTACCAGATGCAATTTCGTGTGAATCTCTTCGTTCGAAAAGATAACTTCGTTATCTATATCTCTCTGTAGCTGTTCTTTGGTTGTTTGAAACTTAGATATATCGACGTCTTTTCTGGTGGCTTCAGATGTAGATGGCTCCTCTAGATCTACTGTTTCCTCTTCTTCGTTTCTATCTTCTTCTTCTGCTTCTTGTTTAGCTTCTAATGCCTGTTTCTTCCATTCCCCTTTTACTATTTTTCTGTCAATTTTATCTCTCTTTCTCCTGCTCTTGTCCCATAGTAAAGCTTCATTGTCATCCATGTCTTCGACTAGTATTTTGTACACGATAGATTCTATGTAGTAGTTTGTTCCACCGACTACGATTGGCATCTTTCCCTGTTCTGCTAGTGTGTCTATCTGTATGTAATGATAAGGAAACAATGATTGTTTATAACAGGATGAGAAAATTAAATCATGATCAGTAATCTCAATTTTTAATTAGATTTCTACGTTACCCGCATATTTATCAGGAAATTACGAAACTTTTTGAGGAACTCAGTATCAGAGATATCTGATTAGAAATCATCACATTTCGGCGGATCTATAATTAGACAAGAATTAAAGAGAAGATTGAAAAACCGGATGTTAGATAGGTTATACATAGTTTATCTTTTACTATCAGTGATTATGGAGTAACTAACTGCTTCCCCGAAAGCTCAACGTTAGGTTTTGAGATGGGAACAACATGAAATAAATGAATAATTTGCAATTATTACCAATTGTAATAAATTAAAAGAACACACCGAAAAAGAGCGGCAAACACTAAAGAGACAAGGAAAACCGCATAAACAAAAAGAATTCACTTAGGTACAATAAATAATCTTTTGATCAAAGACCAGAACCAAAGGAACGGTACCTTCAATCATCCAATATGAAGTTTTGAATGACGAAATTGCTCGTTAGCAACGTACCTACTTATTATAGTGACGGGACGGTGTACCAAATGTGTAAGCTACTTTGGTCAACATAAGAGGATTACGTGGTCAATGGCCGAAACGCGAAAGACGGTAAACCTTTCAAATACTTGTCAGAGGTGACGCGCACTTGTACGGTTTGATCGACGAATATTTTTTTGTAATATAAGAATGGCTGGTGGAATGTTTGTTGAAGAAAGTCTTGGTAGGATATACCTTGAAATTTTGACAGTGACATCTTTAGGTGCCATGTCATACAGGGTGGATGGAACACCGACGCTAAAACGGTTACCACGTACGTCATATATAGAAATTTTTCATCGGTAATTTTTAAACAAAACCGTTTTAGCATCAGTGTCCCTTCTCACTTGTATATCTGTCAGGAAATTTCTGAGCAAGAGCTTGAAGTTTAGTTTTCTGGTGGGTAGCAATATACATGCCCTTATTAAAGAGGACTTCATTATCATAACTGGCGAAATCTTAGGTATTTTGCTGCCTAACCTTTAAGGACTGCTGGTAAGATTATGTTACTTTTATTACAAGTTACCCACTAAATGGAAAAGGTGTCCTTTCCCTCTTTTTAACTCTCCTGCCCTAATTCAATTGTGAGCCAGTCCTTATTAATCTAGCTCATCCCGCCAAGTCATAAGGTCTTTCACAGGTTCAGGTTTCAACCAAGACGATTGGTCTAAGACTTACTTCATTATCATCATCATCCTGCTCTTGTCTTATGTTACTTAGAGTCGGGGCAACACGTTTTTTTTCTCCCTTTCACACCTTTTTTCGTTCATATCATTCCTCACACAATCCATCCATCGTTTCCTTGATCTTCCTCTCCCTCTCGATCTATCAACATTCTAAGGCATTGGTCTAAGACTAACTTCACACACCCATAAAACCGTGTAGCTTAAGAATCTACAACTACTAACACAAATAGTTCCAAGCCGGTATGACTCACAGTTACCACATTATCTTGAACTGCATGACTAAATTAAATTCCGCAATACTAGTGACGTGTTTTACGCCTACTCCGCCATTAATGTTGCAGTTGACCCTTCCGTGACTTGCGTGGACCGCCAGCTGATATTCTAGATAAGTTTCCCTTTCACACGCACTATAGTAACTAGGTGGTACCTATACGGATTTGTTTATTTTAAGCCGTGTTAACTTTATTTGTTACTTTTTTATCAAATTATGAAGAAGTGTCTTTTTTTTAAACTTTGCCCCACACTAGGAATTTCTTCTGTATCGTGGATGCGTTTATAAACATTTAAACTCACATACACAAACAGCCAGACCCGGAACAACTACCTGTGGGCCATACAAATATTTGTTCCGTGCGGGGATCTAACCCGCGACACGCAGCGCAGCAGCTAACCGTACCATCAAAGCGCACGGCAAAATGTTATTGGGAATTTCTCAGTAGCAGCCGCGGAGTCTGAATCTGTGCCCGGTTGATGGCAATAGGCTCGCCCCCTATTACATGGGACTTAAACATAACTAGCGAAATGTGGGTGTAATATTAGGTACACTTCTGCCTAACCCTTCTGGGATTTCAGGTGTGATATTATATTAGGTTAGAACATTTCACACAAGACGAATAGTTTCATTGAACACTCTCATCGCAAAGATGTGTTACCGTTTCAAAGGTAAATTAATTGGTTAAATTTCCAAGAAATATTTGATTTGGATTATCAAATTCCCAAATATAATAAATGTGGAATACGGTCCGAAATTTTCCCGGAATTAAGGCTTTATCTAATAAACGTGGTTATTGCCAGGAGCTTCATGGGAGCGCCTCTTAAGTAGAAGCTAGATATAAGTGTGTATTGTGGCATTTATTTTTTCATTCCTACTCCATTTTTTCCTACTCAATCAGTTTTCATTCTCAGTTTTCAATGGTAGCGAGAATATCCTCAACTTGGCATATATTTTTTTTGGCCAAGTCCGCCACACTACCCCAAACTACTCCAACTCCTGAAAGCCAGAATCAATAGTGGCGACCACCAGAAAAGCGCCGAGACAGTGAAGTTAGACGAAGTCCTACACAAACAATTTAACTGTCTTGGATCCCGCAACGAAATTAATCAGAAAAGAATAGCGGAGGAGTAGAAAAAACATAATTTACAGTTCAAACATATTTTCTATTGGCATATCCATACTTTTTTCTCACAGGAGGTCTTCCTAGTTATGAGAACAGCGAGTGTAGTTCCTTGGTTGATCCTTCTACCAGACGGATGCTTCGTCTGATGGACTACTGTCCGAAGGTTCTGTATGTGTAAACCGCGCAGAAAAGCCTACTTCGCGATGCTTATTTTAGATACAGGTTTTTTTACAAAACCCACGAGAAAAGAGGTTCGTTCTTTGTCTTTGAATATTATACAATCAATCCAAATTCACGTTATTCTGACCCACATACCTACAATCGCTTGGCAACAAATCGTCACCTACTTCGACAAATACTTCGTAACTTTTTCTTCGTAAAATTTAGACAATCAATATTCGCCAAATTAAAGCTGTATTGTCAGTGCATTAGTCCCCATACATAAAATTATCGAACAATTCAGTTATGTGTACATATTTGAACAAATGTTCGTTGTACAAAAAGCTGTAGTAAGCAAATGTCAATTTGATGTTCATATTAAAATTCTTGTGCAAAATGGCGCCGTTGCCAAATGCTGTAAATATTCATTTGGTATCATTCATTGAAGTGTACATACTGAATTTTATGTAACTATGTCAGTTTTTGGGCAAACCCAACACACTGTCGACGTACTATTGCCAACCACTGCAACTCCTGAAAGCCAGAATCAACAATAGCGACCAAGCTCGACGAGTCCTGAAGAAACGAACACCGTCTTGGATCCCGCAACGAAATGAACCAGCGGACCAGTAAGTAAAACTTAATTTCCCTTTATAATAAGCAGGACTTTTATGTCATTTTACGAAAATACCTGTAGTATAAAACAGAATAGCATAAATGGCAATGACATAATCGTCTGTTCGTGACAACTGTTCGACCTGCTTCCTGAGCTGTTAGCTTAAGTAGGAATCTGTCTAGGGTACTCGAAATGGCCTATCAACCGTAACTGATATTGTGCTCCAGCCGACAATCTTACAAATCTTCCCGTGCTCTAAGACAGTTATCACACGACACCACTCGTCTGTGCCGTAACCGACACCGCCGTTATCGGGCGGTGAAGCGGATCTCAAATCGCATTGGCTTTTATGAAATTCGTTGTTGCCACGCGTACATCGTACACCGCCCGACCGCGCGGACGAGTGACGCTCATCGCTTATCCGCGCGGCGCACTGCCCATACATCCGCTTCGCTGCTCCGCCAAACCCCGCGGACCTGCGGTTTTGTGTAAGAATCTCCTAAAAGTCAGACAAAGGTTTTCTATTCTGTCCAAGTTCCAATACTGTACATAAACTTTAAATAAGTAAATTTTATTTAATACATACACGTGCCGCATCAAGGTTTTGAAGATTATTATTTATTCAGACACATGACATACATTGAATGCGTGAAGTTTATCTATTCAGTTGGTTTATAGCTAAGTAAAATTATCCAGGTTTATCTAGAATTCCGAACTATATAAACCCACCATTTCAGATGCCTGAGGGTAGCTGTGCGGTGAGGAAGGAGTGTTTACGCCTTTCAGCATGCTAATGACGCGAGATGTCACCACAGTTATCTCAGACAAAATAAAAAGTAAAATGGTAGGCACAGGCCTAGTCTTTCAGGCTACAGAGCCTGAACCAAGGTTTCCTTCTGTATGTATTCAGTATTTTAAGAAAGGATACAATCTTCAGTGCCCTGTTCCTGAAGTCGACGACGGTGAACATCTGATGCGGCTCCAGAATGTCGAGGAGGTGATGTGTCGCCATCTCCTGCTCTTTGGGCGACGCCTTCGCAGTCACCACGTCTAGCCCTTTGTAGATCTGAAACAAATACAGAAATGATTAATGTTTTTTATCGCAGGTCCTACAGCAAAAGTATGGTCAACCCTGTTCCCACGCATGGGACCCAGGTCACCCAGGCCTCCTCGCTAAGAAAGAAAGTGGGCCGTAATTAACTACGGGTTCACTGCGATGACCAGGCAGCATGAATAATCTGGCATGTTTATTTTTAGTCTCTACTTATTAAAATCGTCAGCAATCGAATGGAAATTCAGAAAAAAGGTCGCTAAACTTGCACCGACCCTACCTGAACATGATTTAGTGATAGTATACAGAGTGGAGGGACATCGACGCATAAAATGTTACCACGTATTCAGTACATCATACCGAATGACATAGAAATTTTTCATCAGCAATTTTTTTTAAATCTGCTGTTTCCTACAAAAGTGCAATCAATACCTACACGGTCAACGTGTAAGGAACAGCTGTTTTTTTTTAAATTACCGATTAATAATTTCTATGTCCAAGTTCGGACTGATGATGTAGGTACTAAATACGTGGTAACCGTTTGTGCGTTTATGTCGGATTTCACCCTGTATTCCGAACAGAGTTTCGCCGTACGTGTCGCCTGTTCAACAAATTCTGCCGAATATACACCGTGACTTTTTAGTCGTCTTACAAAGGTGGTCCACTCAATGTACTCGACATAAAATAGCTCAAGGCGCGATTTTTTTTTTTTACCTCCCTTAGTAGGTACAAAGAAAAATAAATTTTACATTGGAAAAAAATTATGAAACATCCTGTTAATGATGTTTACGTGCCAAACGGGAGAACATACCCAGCACTCGAGTCGAGTAGATAATCGCTCGCAACAGGGTGTTTTAACTGCGTAATGCGTCATAATACTGAAAAATATTTTTATTTTTAAATAAATAAAATCTCATAAATACCAATTTTTTTTTATAAGTATGAATGTTTTGTAGTCATTGGATACATGAAGTGGGCTGCCGTTGTAAGACGACTAAAAAGTCACGGTGTATATTCCCGACAAGTGTGAAACAGCCCTTACGCAACCAACCAATAAAACTCTCATGGAAAATTTCCCCTCTTTCCACCAGAAACACTCAATTTCCTCCCATACACGCACCTTATAAATCACGAAAAATTCTATTATAACACCTCCGATGGATCATGGGACATTATGTTAATACAAGTGAAACACCATGAAATGTATGTAAAGGGGGCGGAGAGCGTGACATATATCTGAATAATGTCCCTGGCAGCTTTCAATACTCATTATATAACGTTAATGGAGCATCGAACATCTAGAACGGTCTTATTTATAGAATTATGCGGTTTCTTCCAAGTTTTGGTGAATGGAAAGTTATCGAGTTTGATTTGCACGAGGCACTTGCTGTGATGAAGTGGCTAAATAAGAACAGATCGTTAGGTTAAGCCGCGCTTGCCTAGGTTGGTCCGTGGATATGTGACCACCCATTACTTACCGACTTTCCTCCGTGCTTCAAAAACCACGTTAAGCCGTTGGCTGTCATTTGTACATCTTTGTACAGGTCGAAAAGTCTGTCAAGCAGTCTTACCAAGGAGTAAGTAACGCCCAGTACTAACTGAGTTATGGAGGTCAGATAGGCAGCTGCCTTGCAACTGCTTCCGGTTGGACTGGAAGCCGACCCCAAAATAGCTGGGAAAAAGGTAAGCAGGTGATGACTTGCTATGATGAAGTAGAGAACGATAATGATAGAAATTTCACAAACTTCATGTGCCTAGTAAGAACATCCTCATGGTCAACATTACCACTACGCCTGATCGAGTCACACTGGTGGACATAGGGCTCTCCTGAGCGTAGCCGCCGCCGCGCCGAGGCGGCTGGTCGATACCAGTCCCGCATTCGGCAACGGATTCCCAAAATAATAGTCAGATTGATAAAGAGAGAAGCCTGAAAAAAATGTTGTAGCTACGAAGTAGAGTTGATAAGACCCGGTGAAGAGGCGCGCAGACCAGGAAAGAATGGCACAAAAGTGAAGAGGCCTCTACTCAGCAGTGGGCGTTCTGAAGTTTTTGCCGAGGGAAAATGGTGTGAGTTTATGTATGTGTGTTTAGGTTTTTGTTCTAGTGGTTTCAAGCACGACTGCTGAGCATGAGGTCCTGGGTTCGATTCCCAGGTCGAGCAGTGTCATTGGGTTTTTCTATCAGGAATTTCTCAGTAGAAGCCACAGAGTCTGGATTTGCGCCCGGTTCATAGCAATAGGCTCACCCCCTATTACATGGAACTTAAACATAACTGGCGAAATATGGGTGTACTATTAGGTACACCTCTACCTAACCCTTCGGGGATTACTGGCGTGATGTTATGTTATGTATGTTTAGGTGACTATAGCATTTTTGACATCTCAATCATCATCTCATCATTAGATCTAAGTACAGCAGAGAATATCTATAGGCTACTATGATGATGATGACATCTGCGAGATCTGAGTGCATGTACCAACTGATAAGAGAAAAATTTAAAGATAAAATTAAATAATAGTAAGACAACTTTTAAGTCCAGTTATCAGCGAGAATTACAACAGGTCAAGACGAATTTACGCATTTACTTCAATGTCACTTAGCGTTGTGCTATTATCTCAATCGGGAAAAAAACTCTTAAGGGCCATTATTATCGCGTCATATTATCAGCTGATGTAATTACAGAAAAAAAAAAAAATTTCAAAACGATATTAAAATTACATATTTTTTTATCAGTAGGTACTTATTATTTATCTTCAATACACATTTTTAAATATTTCACAAAACAACATGAAAAAAACATTTAAATATATGAAAAATAGTGGTCCACAACACAATAATTATTATAAAAGCAGAATATTTTTACTATTTCAGGGAGGACGATTCCACCCTAAAAAACATACTAGCATTACTAGCTCTAAGAAGTGATGACATTTCACAACAGCATAGTTAATACTGTTTATGCAGTTAGACTGGAAGCCGACCCCAACATAGTTGGGAAAAGGCTAGGCAGATGATGATGATAGTTAATACTGTTTATGCAGATATACAGCAGATGCAAAACTTATGTTAGTTTTGTTCCTTACGACCTTTGAAGAAATACTCGAGTCTTGGGGTATCAAAATCACTGCAATGCACGTACCTGCATTCCCGCAAAACGATACTACATCTTAATTCATTTCAGTGTCCAAAACCGAAGCTAGCGGCATTAGGCCTTTTTTTTTTTTTTGTTTTCGGGGGTAACCTTCAAAAGGCGACCAGTCTTTGGGGATAAGACCGGGGAGTGTGGGATTTTTACCGCACTAAAACCACCCCGGTGGTCACCATCCGCACATGAGAGGAGGCACCGTTTCCTCCTAAAAGACCTGTCCGGAGCCCCCTCTGTGCAACGCCTGTTAAGGCACATCCCTGGGAGCGGCATTAAGCCTAGCAACCAAATTAAATAATACCTTCCAATTAGTGTGTCGGTAAAGAGAATCGGAACTTATACTGTCACTTACGGAATATATTCCGTGATTGTTCATTATTTTGAGCTCCCGATATTTTGGCGCTGTTGCAAGCGCCATGATCGCGGGTGTAGATATCCCGTAAGTGTCAGTATAAGTTTAGTTGTAAACCGTGAAAGCTTAAAACAGTGTTTAAGAGGATCGGAGTCGATAAGTTCAATCACTAAAAAAAAAAAGTTATTCACAGCCCGCACATATGTGGTCCTAATAAAGTACTTTTCGTTTTTGAAAAATTCAATTATGTGTAAATCTAACCGCCCAGTTAGGGGTTCCAAGACCTGGAATCTAATTATAGTTGCCATTTACGAATTTCTCAATGAACATAGAACTTCGAATCGAATTTCACGTAGCTCAGAATAATTTGTTTTCCAAAATCGACAGACAAGTAAATTTCTCAATAATTAAATTCTTATTGTCGTTGGTATTACGTATTCAGTAAGGTAGTAGGTAATAATTCAGCGATATGGGTCATACGGCAACAGAATACCAGATTACGCCGTCGCCAAGCCTATTCTAACCAATCCTTGTTTTACAAACACTCTTTTAAAGTCACAGTTACAAATTGTTAATTGCAGCTCCCAAAAAAAGTAATCTATTGACAGCAGTAGCGAAGGGTCAATTTTTGTAAGAGGTAAGCTTGAGTCCATACTCTTTAATGTGATTATATATTTGTCTATAGAATAGTGATTGTGTCATTTTTCAAAAGGAAGCCGGTAGGAATCGAGTTGTGTGGAACCTTCGCCACTGATTGACAGTATTAGCAACACAACCTAACAAAGAAAGTTATTTTATAGACCATCATCAACTAACAATGCAACTGCTACTAATGTCCATCGTTATCATTTTATGTGCCGTTAAAAATTAACATAGGCCGCTCCCAAGCTCCGTCACATGGACCATGCCCGTGGTTCTCGCATCCAGCAGATTTCCGTGGCGTTTCCAGGTCATCAGTCCACCTGATAGAAGGCCTTCAAACGAACGAACCGAGCATTACTCGGATACAAGAAGATTTCTTCTTGGCATAATAAGTTAGTCACCCTTAACAATATCGGTATGGTCGATTAAGCAACGATACATAAATTAAGACGACCTAATAACCACAAGATAGGTCGATCCTAACAAAACATACGAAAATAAATATAACACAATTCTCGTAACACATCCATACATTATACGTACAAAGATGATAACAGCAATGTGACTTTGATCTTGTGAATGAAACTCGGAAGGGCAAGTCGACTTACCAGATAACCCGACGACACTCGAAGCAATTATTACGATTTTTTCTATAACATTTTTTGGGTCATTTGCGCAGATGCGATAAGTATTGTCGTCTTCGATTGGTGTTGAGTTAAAAGTATTATTTTTCGATAAATCCGTGATTTTTTTTACTTATTGAGATGAGGTAGTTGAGTGATATTGAAAGATTATGTCAAGCATGAGGATAAGAAGATCAGCCCCATGCAACTACGCAGAGGCGTTACTGAAACTGTCCTCCAAGCTAGATGGACTGACGAGCCTTAAAAAAGCTACGACAGACTGGATGCCAGAGAACAGGGTGTTGTGGTGCATCCTGGATCCTGATGGGCTTAGTTGATTGAGCCAGCAGTTTCTTAGTGTCTTTCTATAAATGTAATCTGATGACAACATCAATATTTCTGATCATTATGAGGACCATGTTCAGAACTGGATAATTATAACACTTGGACCATGGACATCACCATTAGCATTGTGCAAATTCTGAACACCTCACTTTAATTCTTATAGGATAATAGGCGAAATAATTACGTATGTTACGTGGAGGCACAGTTGTCAGTCGCCAAGAACTAGGTCCCCTTAACGACATCACAAAATGTCATCGGTCAATGTCACTTTGGGTTGGGTTTGTACCTTCTAATCTGAATCTTGTACTAGGGATATATACGTACATATTTCTACTGAATAAGGAGTAAGATAACTTTTGAATGCAATAATAATATCAGTTTTAATAATATTAAAAATGCTTTGATGTTATCAATTGTGATCCGAACTGCGCACCATTTCTTGGTGACGAATTCAATATTTAATTTCAAGTCATTTTGGATGAGTCTAATTTGTGTTACCAAGACAATTTGTCAGTTTTTTCTTTGAGTGGCTATTAATAAAACACTTAACTTTTCAGGAAGCTAGGGCCTTTTTTGTAAGTCACTATCAATGAAGTGCTCGTGAAAAGAATCCCTAGGGAAATCAGAATCAGAATTCTCTTCGTTTTTAAATATTCCTTCCTCATTCCAGCGTTTTCCATGAATACCAGTGTTTCACAAAGAGCGACTGTCTACCTGATCTGCAAAACCCAAACCAGTTACTGGGTAATACCATCTCCTTGGTAAGACTGGCTAAAATAAACAGAATGAATATCTATATTTATAAAGTAAGAAACTGACTGGCTGACTGATTCACTGACTGATCGATCAACGCACAGCTTAAACCGTTGGGTCTAAACGCCTCAAATTTTGCACAAACGTTCCTTAAATGACGTAAGTGTGCACTAAGAAGGGATTTTTGGAAATTCACCCCCTAAGGGGTTAAAACGAGGGTTGAAAGTTTGTGTAAAACTTGGTCAATTTTACGAACGAAGTCGTGGGTAATAGCTAGTTTACAATATAACCATAACAATGTTAGGAATTAGCACAAAAATTAACCTTGTGATATCCATGTTAGGTAACGTCGTAAGAATACTTGGTATTTTGCTCCTTTCCCTAACCTACAGAGTCAACAATGTTTACTGAATCGTAAACATCAAGTGAAACCTAGCTGTGAATCACAAGTAGGTTTACCATCCGTCCATGTCCGGACTTCTAGACTTTTGTCCGGACTTTGTCCAGTTTCTTAATTTGTCCGGATTTTTTAGCTTAGATGGAATACGAGTTATAAAACTTATATAAGTAATATCAAATAAGTCTTAAATCTGTATGAACTTATCATTTATCTAAAAACAAAATATAAATCTTCTTTAACAATCAACTTAACGAGATCAAACAATAAATCTTCTATTGCAAACAATCAATTAGTTCAAACATAATATCATTTGTTCAAAACAAAAATAGTTTTACGTAAAATAATCAAACTTAACGCTAGTTTTCGGTATATTATTTTTTTAAATGGCCGGACTTTTATTGAAATGTCAGGCTTTTTGTCAGGACTTTTCAAATTTTTGAATGGCAACCCTCACAAGTGATATATTTTTTTTTTTTTTTTTTTGTTTATTTAATGAGACTATAGTACAGAGGTGTTGCTTAAGTCTAAACTCGCCAAACTTTTACGTTTGATGGCGAGAGGCGCTCTTTTACATAACAATGAACCACCTTACTTAAATAGCTATTTCTTATAAATTCTACTGTTATGGTTTATTGTTTATTCTACTGTTATTTAGACCCGGTTGTACACACGGCGGCACATGAAGCTAGACGGGCTATCAAAGAGTGTAATATGATAATGTGTTTTGAGCTGCGGATTACAAATTAAGCATGTGTCATGAGAATTGCAGTCTTTTTACCTGATTGCCAAGAAAGGGTTATGTTTTTCGCGCGTATCTTGTTTGTTTTTTGTAAATTTCTTTATTACTTCCTATGTTCCAAATGGCTGGATGGATTTCGACCATTAAGGTATCATTAGATTCGTCTCAAAAACCCAAGTGTCCTTAGATGGGTGATTTAAAATAAAAACAAAATGGCGGTTTTTTTTCAACCAAACCTATCGAGTAGCACAAACACCGCGACACGAGATTTTTATATATAAGAAGATAGGTAAGTACATAAAACATTTTGTAGTCGGGTTTTTTGATACTTTTAATTAAATGTTACTCGTTATTTATAATTTTTCAGTTTAATCTACACCCCTGAGTTAGGTACAAAATTTTAGGAGCTCGTGGCTAAATAACGACAGCCGCTCGGGTCGACCTTCATCGATAACGATGATAGAAATCCTAAACAAGTATTAGGGTGTTACCACACCAATCGATCGATAGCCGATCACCAATCGATCGATGGTAGAAATGACGACGGCCGATCAATTGACTTATCCATTCTACCATCGATCGATTGGTGTGGTAACACCCTTAGATTGACATGAGCTTCTGAAAAGCTTACGTCAATCTCTCGTCGTCTATTGAAAGTCGGTGTAAAAATACGAAATGCTTCAAAAGAGTTTTTTTTGGGACAAGCCCGTCACACTATTCCCAAACCATGATGATGCAAGCGGGCATTAGCGGTACATTTAAATTGCATTTAGAGTTGCCACATAAAATAATATCGAATCTCTCAAAATAAACCATTTATTACGCAACAACAACAGAAAACTTTCCGAGAGCATGTCGACATTCAGATAGATAGGCCTATTCAAATAAATTACCATAATTTCACAAAACTAATTAATGTATTTAGGACGAGTAGATTTTTTCCTAAGAAAATCTTAAAAGTTAGCCATAAATTACGTGCTTTGTTTTATGCTTACGCAGAGAGCCTCCAATTTAACTTGAGCCACGGGAAAATTGTGAAATACTGATTACTGATACTGATATTGACATAGTTCCTGAGACAGTGGCGCCACTACGACTTATCAAGCTATAACAGTCGGTACAAATACTTTTACTTCTTAACACACACCTACAGTTTACCAATCAGGTATTACTGTAATGACCACAGTTGATAAGCGGATTGGAGATTTGAAAGGAAATCTTAGTTGACAGGTTACCTAATAATTAATAGGCTCATAAGCAAGGTATTGCTCACGGTAAAGTACAAGTGATTGGTATTCCTGAGCCTCACATATTATATTTAACGAAACCTGATTACGCCAGTGGTTTTGTTTTTAGCAGTGATAGCCTAATCGTGTGACCGTCGGACTCCCCAAGTCATCTGTCATAGATATCACAAAGACACTGGGTTCGATATCCCGCACCTCTGATTTTTCGGATTCATGTTCGTATTGTATAATCATCACTTGCTTCGGTGAAGGAAAACATCGTGAGGAAACCAGCATGCCCGAGAAATATTTCTCGACGGCATGTAAGAAGTTAGAGGCCCATGGGCGGCATAAAAACTCTTGACACCAGGTTAGGCACTAACCACACGACAAAGAAGAAGAAAGCCAGTAGTTTTGCAGTAAAAGTAGTGTTTTAAAATTAGATAGATAATCGTCGGTATTGAGTATATTAGAGGAAGTTCGAGAGTTGCGCCAGTTACAGAAAACTTGACAGGAATCAACTGTCTTGACATGGGCATGTGATGAGGAGGGACGAATCGTATGTGACTAAAAGAGTGATGAATATAAATGTTAATGGATGGACAGGGAGGAGAAGACCAAGGAAACGATGGATGGATTGTATGAGGAATGATATGAAAGAAAAAAGATTAAATGATAGCGTGACGGTTGACAGAAGAGAATGGAAGAAAAAAACGTGTTGCGCCGACACCAAGTACCCGACTACTCTGAGAAGTATCATAGTTTCTTTTGTAGTCCAGACATAACCTTGGTTAAACACGATGATCATCTTATAGGTTTCTTTAAACGATTAAGAATCAATCTTCAATTGCTGATCACAATAGTAAACTGGATAGACTGTAATAAGACCTACGCCATTTCCGCTAGGTGTTTAAAAATTTGTCTATATCTCTGATTTATTCCTTATCAGCATAACTTATTTTGTTTTCATAAACTGATGAAATATATCGAAAAATATCAATCACCTTGAGCAACATTGTAAGCTTGTGGTAGGACATGCTTACATTTGATACTTTATATCTGCACCGCGAACCCTGACATCTGACCACCGTCATTTAGTACCAAAAAAGATATCTTTATAACTGGTCATCTAAGATGACCAGTTTAAGATGGCCTTCTAGAACTAAGTTAACGTTCGTAATCAGGGGTCTTGGTAAGCTGTTATTTTTTTCGGTGCATCCATTCTGCATAGGCCTATATCTCGGGTTTTCAGTTATTACTGTTAGGGTCACTGAATCTGGTCATGCAGTATCATAATATAAACAAAACTATTGACGTCAGGATGAGTAGATAACGATGAAAAAAAGAGGTAATAATTTGGTATGTGGGTAGGAGGTAATATTTTTAGATTAGCTGTCAAGTCGTTGTTAATGTCAATATTATTTTATCGAAATGTTAGGAAAACCTTTTTTGTGTAAACATAAATATTTGTGATCCCAGATCTGATTTTATTTATTTATGACCGAAAGTGGTCCTCTATAATATTTAAATCTACATAATAAAACATCATGCCGGTTATCGCGAAGGGTTAGGCAGAGATGTATACCTAATAGTACAGTACACCCACATTTCGCCAGTTATGTTTAAGTCCAGTGTAATATGGGGCGAAATTATTGCCAACGACTGGGTGAACACCCAGAATCCGCGGCTGATTCTAATAAATTCCTGATAGACGAACCCAATAATATTTTGCCCGACCTGGGCATCGGACCCAGGACCTCATGCTCAGTAGAAGTGCTTACCAGTCAATGAGTCGAGGTAGTGTTTTCCATTTAGTTGTGAACGAAATCGGCCTTTTTAGACCTTTACATCTATTTCTAGAAAATAATTACGTCCCAGAAATATTCACTCAAATTCGCAACTTTCAAAGCCCAATAACATACCAACTTCATAATTAAATCGCGAAACCTAAACCAACAATCAGGTTCCTAAATCTATTCTAAAACGTATTACGTCAAATACATATTGCCCGTCCGACAAGCGGCCCGTCCCGGCTTCGCACGGGCGGACATTTATTTACCCCTAATTCTCCCCCCACTCCTATTTTTTTCTAGAAATAAATATAGCCTATGTTACTCAGGGATAATGTAGCTTTCTAATGGTGAAAGAATTTTTGAAATCGGTCCAACAGTTTTTGAGTTTATTCGTTACAAACATACAAAATACAAATCATTCCTCTTTATAATATTATAGTGTAGATGTAGATACCTATCGGAAAATTTACTAAAATTAATAAGCAACGACCAGTCTGGTAGTAAATTGAACCAGTTGGTGATATAATATATAAATTTTGTAGTTATATGTATACATAATAATGTGCTGCAGGTTGCAGACAGATATGAGCCTGTATCAGTTTACATAATATGTTTCGTATTGGGGAAAAATCTGTTGCTATGTAGAGGCGCAAGTTATAAGCGATAGCGGAATAATTTGCTTACTGAAAGTTACTGAGATGGTAGAAGAAACGTTGACAGACTAACATCCAGACGGGTCGACGATCTACAGAAGATTCCGGGGAAGACTTGGATGAAACCCGTTCAGCTCATGTCATTTTGTCGATTCTTCCGTCAAAGAAATCCTTGTCTACGGTGGTCATGCTACGGGGGAAGAGGTCTGTGGGAGTCTGAAGGAAAGCATGCATCAAAAGGAAGAAGCAGTATTATTGACAAAGGAAGAAGAAGAAGCAGTATTATTGACGGCCTTGTTCCACACAAGGCCGTCAATAATGATGATGATACAAGTTTCTGGGACTAAATCAAGAATCTTAATTGTTGTGATAGCAGGGGGCCTAAAACGGCTGCTTTAGCAGAATCATAATAGGATAATAATATGAATCACGTTACAATTCGTAAAATAGTCGCAGACACAGCAAATATTATGAATAGGCACTGTGATTCTACAAGCAATTGAATTGAATAATAAGATTAATAAAGCTGCAGAAAACAAAAGCTCTGCAGATTGTTCTTTTAGAAAGCTATTTTTTAACAAAGCACCATTAATTTCCGGGAGAATACAATTTGGTATTTAACTAGACCTCAAACTGATCTTACAGAAAACAAAAATATTGAACATTGATGAGGAAAAGGAAGTCTGAAAGTGGTGCTGTAGAATAAAAAGTTGTGTGGTAATCGGTTATCGTGGTAAGGACATTTGCGACGCGGAGAAATAAGGAAAATGTCGTGAGGAAAGTTTTGATTATGAATGTGTATAGGTAAAAGAGTAGAAGAAGACCGATATGGGAAGAAAAGAAGTGTTTGACAAGATGACGAGTAATAGAGAAGTATGGAGGAACATGACATGCTGCGCCTCCCCAAATAGATTGGGATAAGGACATCGTTCAGGAGAACGATGATGAGAAAAGAGAAAAAATCTTAAACAGCTGGTTTAGTTACAGATATCGCCAAAACTGGCACCACACAACACATTTTAAAATTCGCTAGATAAGTGAAATCAGCCAAGGCCGAGCCTATCGCTGTAATTGCAAGTATCGCCGTATTCGCTCATTAGTTTACTAATAATAACTATAGTTATCTATCAAACTATTGGGTACGTATTATCTGTTCGGTTGATTATCTGTTTCTGACCTACTCTGGATTGGGACAGGGCCAACTGAGGGCCGAATGAAAGGATTTTGAAGTTCTGATTATTGAGCTGCCAAAGGTTAAATAATAACAGCTGCTCGGTTCGATATTCAGGTTAAGCCATGCTTACCTAGGTTGGTGCGTGGATGGGTGACCACCCATTATATACCAAGTTTCCTCTGTGCCTCGGAAAGCACGTTAAGCCTTTGGTCCAGGTTGTTATTTGTAGATCTTTGACAGTCGTTACAAGCATTCACTGGCCCGAAAGTCTAACAACCAATCTTATCACGAGGTATCGTATTACCCAGTACTAACTGGGTTATGGGGGTCAGATAGGCAGTCACTCCATGTAAAATACTGATGTTCAGCTGCATCCGGTTAGGCTGGAAGCCGACCTCAACATAGTTGAGAAAAGGCTAGGTTAATGATGCAAGGTTGAATCGCTTGTATTTGAGACCACCGCAGAATTTGTGGTACCAAATTCAAAGGACCAATTCCGCCGTTTAGGATGTGGATAAAAGAGTAAGTTACACATAAATGAGGACTTTGACTAAAACACTTAATATGTCAGAAAATATAGGCAGAGGTATACCAAACTGATGACGGTATAAAGCCCTTGTGAAAAGTAAAAATGATGCGGTACTGTTCACCATTCTTGAGATCTTGGGTTCGATTCCTCGATCAATAATTGCTCAGTAGCACTTTGGAGTATGGTTTTGCACCCGGTTGATATTAGTTAAATCTTCTCGCTCCTTATTACCTAGTTACCTACCGAGTTCACTGAGGGTCTGTCACTTTTCACCCTTAGACCCTAAGTAATAAGGTTGAAAAGTGGTCGACCCTCAGTGAACTCGGGAGTACTTCACTACAGGCGAAATGTAGATATTGGTAGTACTAAAGGTTCATATCTGCCTTACACATCTGGAATTGCTGCACGCGTAGCATGACCACCGTAGAAACGAGTTTTGTCGTCGGAAGAATCGACAAAATGACAGATCTTCAAAAGAAATCTGTCATTTTATCGATTCTTCCGTCGACAAAATCCTTTTTTACGGTGATCATGCTACGAGACTGGTGTTATGGTTATGGACAAATTGGATGATAATCGCTACTAAGAATTTCTATATCAGATGAAACAAAAAGACACCATCTAGAACATTGTTCTTTTAATCAATTATGCTACTATCAATTAAAGCGTTTTTTGCCTTTTTTTATAAATTAAATAAAGTGATACAAAACGAACAAGATTCTTTGTGGAAAACTGTAGTCGTAGCGTTATCAAAAGTTAAAGCAATGTCAGACGCGGACACAAGCCTGATATCGAAGTGTCATTGACAAAACTATAGATATTTAACTGTAGTGGGTACAGTCTATAGTATTGACTAAATACACTGCTGCGATACAAATTCTAGACATTTTAAAAACAGAAACGTAGTCTATTACGTATAGTAACTAAATAGGGTAGGATACTTGCGTTATCTAAGTATATCTATATCCGTCATCTCTTATTTGCCACGGCTTATTTGAATTAATTATTTTATTTTTGAATTGTTTTTACTATGGACACTTTTAACGTACACATCTTGCTGCATCGTTCTCACATAATGTACCATCTCAAAATGAATGATGTAACCAAGGTTTTGTTAAAGTATTCTGATTTAAAAGAGTGTCCATGGAGTTTCTTGCCCGTTCTTCTCCATAGAGATCTACTTTAGGGAATGGGCAACTACAGTACTTTCACTGTTTTTGTGCCTTGTGACTGGGACTGTAGCTTTATTTTACTGTTGCCTTTGTTTCGACAATTCAAAAGTGCCTGTAACTGGCCTACTTGAAATAAATGCTTTGATTTTGATTTTTGATCCGTGGAAAGATGTTACATGTCTTCGATTTTTCATTTCTAGGAGATGCCGGTTTTCTCAGCATTTTTTCGAAGCAGATAGTTTTGAGAACAGTGGTCATTAACTAAATCCTCCTGCCTGGGTTTTAACACAGTAGTTTCCCGAAGGGTTGAGCAGAAGTGTATCCACATTTCGCCAGTTATTTTTAAGTCGCATGTAATAGAGGGCGAGCCTATTGCCATCAACTGGGCACAAATCCAGACTCCGTGGCAGCTATTGAAAAACGCAATAACCTCTTGCCCGACTCGAGAATCGGTGACCTCCAATAATATGTATCAAAATGCCCATTGTAATTGAAATAAACATTTTTATTGTAATTTTTTATTTATTAAAATACAGCTTCTTAAAACATGAATATGCACAAAGAACTTAATTTTAACATTTGTCATCTCTTATGATTAAATTCAAAGAGCAAAAGATGGTTTGTCCCACGTCGTAACCACGCTGCATTAACCCCACAGAATTCCGTAGTAAATAGTACAATCATTTACTTGCACTTACAACACACACATAGAAAGCAAGCAGTAGATAAACACTATCTTTCATTCACCAATGCACTTTAAATTGAAATGAAATTCAATGAACATGCAATTGGCGGCAATACTTTCGTATATACACTTTTGCAATAAAATGCATGATTATTGATAAGACGGCACAGGGTCAGGGGCGTCACGTTTCTCATGGATGCACGAGCGGTGATAAGAATGATTGAGATACAAAGGTATTTGGCATTTTAGGGTTATCGCCAGAATCCGTATTGCAAGAATTTGGGCCTCTCAATGACCGCTGTAGTGGACGGTCGGTCAAACAGTGAACAGCTGCTATCGTCATCGCACTTGGCAAACAGATGGGTATAGTGATGGTATTTTGTTTTGCTGTGACACTGTAGGAAAGTGCTTCCTGTTTAAATAGTAACGGATGGAGAGGGAGAGGAAAGCCAAGAAGATGGATGAGTTGTAAGGCCCGTCGCACACACGATCAAGAGTCGAGGTGCAGGCGCGGAAGTGCCCCAGGGTGTGACGTCATTTTATTATTTCGTTCCGTGCGTAGCAACGTATAAAAAAGGGATGGAAGCATAGCCCGTGCGTCGACTCCACATAGATACCACGACTCGACCGTGTCGCGACTACGACTCTACTGAACAGTGAGCGTCGCGCCTAAGGAATTTTATGAAAGAAAACCGGCTAAGAGCGAGTCGCATTCGCGCATGAAGAGTTCCGTACCACACGATGGAGAGCCCACTTTTATTTTTATTGTGTGTTGTTAAAGCGCAGGCCACACCGCCAGCTGGCGGGCGGGCGAGCGGGCGAACCTATCCATAGACCGACCTTGACAAGAGCAGCTTAACCTAAAGATGGATCCAAGTGGCTGTTATTATTTAGCCACGAGCTCCTAAGCTCTCTAGGCTCTCAGATGTCGCTAAATATTGTATTTTGTAAGGGAATAGTAGTATTCGGTAAGCGATCCTCGAATAAGATTCATGACCTATTTTCAGGTCTATCTTAAACTATGTAGACAGCAAAGAACTTACTAAAATTGCTGTACTTTGAAAACAAACTATTTTTAGAATTAGATCTTCTTAGTCTGGTTTTCGAACAGAGGGGTCTCGATTAATACTATTTTTTTATTTTTTATTGTTAAGAATTATTAACAAAAATGTTAAAATAAAAATATCACTTGTTCCAGGCCCGCTGATTCCTGAAATTATCAGCAGATTTACTATTCAGTCTTGGTCTGACTTTAGAAAAAGCTGGGCTTCAATGTTCCTGCATTCCCTTGCTTTGATCCACACGTCATAAGAATACCTTATTTACTGACGTAAGTTCCCACGTTACGACCCACCCGTTCGATGTTGATGAATGAACCGATTTGTTCCGATCACGCGATCCACTACACCACAGATACCGACAAGGTGTTTAAAATTAAGCTTTGTAAAGTCTAGCTGAATGCTTGTTTCTATTTGGTGCTTTTGTACTTAAACGAAAATCAACTTTATATCAGTGTTCATTGAGTTGTTATCCCAGACAATGACTAGGTGTTTCAAATTAAGCTGTGGAAAGTCTATTCAAATCTTTGTTTCTAATATTGATGAAATTTCTACTCAATGATGATCTTTGAGTTTTGTAACTAAGTTGGTTTCAGAATTACAAGTACTATTGAAAATGTTAATGTCAATGTTTGAAGTTGCACTAGCTTGAAGTTGTCATGCAATAAACACATATTTGTTTATATGTTTGGAAACTAAATCGCGAACACAGAATAATACCAATATCCTCGATATATCACTAAGGAAAAATACTATAGTTGTGCTGCTTTTGGTCCACAATCGAATATTTTCGAAAACGACTGGTTGTAAGTTACGTAATTTCAAGGATTGTTGTTTCTATATTGATAAACTTTGTATTTCGTTTTTTTTAATACATAATTATGACGTTTCAGCCAATGGCTCGGGGCTCTTGCCAATTAGCCAAAAGCCCCGACCAATACCTGATAAGATTTTCGTTAGGCAGCTGGATCAAGGGCTTGAGTCAGAAAGCGGTACTCCTGGACTTGTATTGTTAGGAGGTCTCTCTCTCTGGAGCCCTGACCGCCGGTAGCTTTAACCCTGTTCCCGATGAAATATATTAACACACCGGGGGTTACTATTTTTAACTACTATTTGAGGCGTTGTAAGATAAATCTAAGATACTTAATGACATCTAAAGGCAGTTTCAAACAGTCCCTAATTCGCGTAGACTTTAAAAAACTGAATAATTAATTCTAAACTTCCTTAGATAAAACAAAGTTGACTTTTACCTTTCCGTTTCATTGTCTTGACCTGTAATTGTGACATACATTGATGAAAATAATTACTGTATCAAAGCAGGATGAGTATAAGGGCTGTTTTTGTTCCGAAACTATTATTATCTGAGCACTCGTAATCCCGAAGTAAACACGTAAATAAATAAACAATACACAACAAACATAGTAGTCCAATTCACTTCACTCCATGAATAATAGTCAGTTTATATTTTTTTTTTAAATTTATTCTGGATTACCAACGAGTTATATTACGATTTATCTTATATAAAATTAAAACTACTACAGAATGCATAGTCTTTTAACGCATACTCAATTACAGGTAACCACGGCTTACACATTATCGAGTACACATGCTCTAAATATATAATTTAATAGAAATTAAAATTAGGAATACATACAATTAAACAATGATGCTATTATTAAATATTTAAAATATCTATTAAATATTCATATTTACCCCAACTTCATCTATACGTCCACTACTCCCTCTGTTAAGTCCTCCTACCCCAAACATCCAAATCGCCTGGAGTCTAGACCAATGAAAATCGTTTTAAAAGCGTATAGTATCACTACAAGGCCAGCGAATACGACTCGAAGCAATCATGACACTCGTTCGGATTACACTCGTGCCGATCGACAAACATCTACCATCTCTGAATTATGTTTGGATAGGCTCGATACAAGTCGAGCTCAGAACAATGTGGCATCCCTACCGCTACTAGCTAATGCCATTCACAATAACACTAAAGACGCAATGCACTCAGAATTATCTCTTTCTATTAATCAATACGCCGACGTAGGCGTCCATTCATGCTTACTATTCGTAGGCAGTAACTACGAGTACTAAGGCGCTCTTCACACATAGTAACGTCAAGCTGTCAGTTGCGGCAACCTGCAACTAGCTATTTCTCCGATTTTCATATGCTTGAGAAACTACGCAGATGGAACTAACACGTCAAACGTGCCTCGGACAGCACGATAAACCGTTGGTCCCGGCTGTCATTTGTAAATTTTTGACTGTCTGTACAAGTAGTCAGTGGCCTGTATGTCTGACAACCAGTCTAACCATGGGGTATCGTCTTACCCAGTACTAACTGGGTTGTGGGAGTCAAATAGGCAATCGCTACAAGTACAGATACTGGTATTCAACTACATCCAGTGAGACTGAAAGACGACCCCAAAATGTTGGGAAAAAGCCTTTTCCCAACATTTTGGGGTCGTCTTTCAGTCCGCCTAGCCAGGCGGAGGATGACGTAGTTGTATCAACTGTGGCAACCGGTAACGAAAACTTGTAACACTTTCACTTTTCACGAAGCAGACACGTTGGCTAAAAATGCCCCTGAACTAAATTAAAAATTGGTTTATGGGACAGTCCTAAGGCAGGTTAAAAAGTTGCCACTCACATCAACTCAAGTTGCGCAGTCTGCGGAGCACCTAAGTGGTTATAGGATTGACCTTTGCCATCGACACAATCATCATTACCTGCACGAGGAGTGGCCTCGTCAGGTTCATTCAGCTATGCAGAACAACACAACCTAGTATGCACTGGGTTGTGTTGTTTTTCTTTGTTTGCGTTTATTTCATAGAATTCTTCAATGGAATGGGATTTGTTGGTTTTGAGGGATGTAGTCAAATTATCAACCTGTTGACGTGGTCTGGTCTGCTGGAATCCTCATGCATGATCAAAGACACGGTAGGTCAAACGGAAACTTGTCATGATCAACAAGGTTGGTATTACTACCAATTGGATTCCAGCCGAAATAGACTGAAATAAACCGACAACTTAGTTTCAAGAAACTCACAAACCATATCATGCTAATTCCATTAAGAAAACAACAGTACTCTTCTCTAATCTCTTATCAATAAATCTAACATTTTCCAACAACTAAACCCGTACAATAACATAACTACCACCCACACAATTTCCCCGCTAACACACTCTTCGATCTGACATTCTGTTATCAGTATTATCAACGTAACACTGCACTACTCGACATCTGTCGTAGGTACGTGACGTCACAATCAATGAATGGGCCCACGCTACGCCAAACTGGGCTACTATTGGCCACGGTTCGCCACGGTATGCCCTAGTACGAGACTATTTTCAGCGCTCCCCCCGACGCAAGTTCTAATAATTGTTATATAAGCTAGATTTGTGAAAAAGCTCGTTGTATTTTCGATATTTTTATTTTTATTAACAGCGTGTAATTTGATTTGATCGTGGGTGAGTGTAGGATGATGAGTGAGGTGTGTTCAGTAGTATTTTTACTATCTTTTTTTTGTCGTGGTTCGAGTCGGCTTCAGATAATTAAGCTATGATTTCTGACCTTATTTTTATGTTACAGCCACAGGTAATTAGGTTGTGATTTTGACGTGACGTTGACGTAAATTAACTAGTACTTAGTTGTTTATTTCGTAACACAGATAATAATTAGAATATAACGGGTTTAAACTCATACTGTCACTTACGGGATATCTTCCGCGACTATTAATTATTTTGAGCTCCCAATAAATAAAATAATCACGGAAGATATCACGTAAGTGACAGTATAAGTTTAGTTGTAAACCGTGAAAGCTTAAAGCAGTGTATGACAGGTTTTTCTTTGAGACGGCGATGTATTATTTACTTTATGAAATACTCATCGCGATTTCTCGATAACCAACATATAATCGATATACGTCCATTTACCAATATTAGAAATCAATTAAAAGTGTTAGGTCGTCAATGATTTCTACCAAAATTACGAAACCGTAGTAGTTAAAATTTCTAAAAATAAACTTAGAATAGAACAAAACCACGCTGTGTAGACGGCCAATGCCTTTGCAATTTTTTTTTTCACACAGTTTTTTTACCATAGTGAATGTATGATTTGACGTATTGGTTTTTTAAACCGTGGGTCAAACTTGAGTAGACAATGCTAGTCGGCGGCAAAGCCGTTCACTGCCAAGGCCTTTTCTTAACAGTCTGGGTTCAAGGGAGTACAATCAATTCAATACTGATTAATTAAAAATAAACATTACTTTATTGTGTTGAGAGCGTATTTCGTAACTTTTTTTGGAGATTGGCGTAGATTCAGAGATTGTGAATCTCAATATGATTGATTGACAAGTGATTGCAGTTTATCAATATTAATTAGCTGACAGTTTTTTTTTCTTATTAGCTTGTGCTGTCCCACTGCTGGGCAAAGGCTTTCCCAGTTCCTTTCATGTGCTCTTTTCCCCTGCCTCCACGAATCAGCCCTCGTGGTACGCATCCAGATCGTCTTTCGGGGCTCGTCTCGGCTTCGCCGTCCGTCTTCCAGCAACCATCGTGTGGAGACTTTTGCCCAGCGGTCATCGTGAATGCGACTGATGTGAGCTGACAGATACAGTTTTAGAATACAAATCCGTAGACAGTCTTTGACATTTGTATCTTTGACAGTCGTTACGGGCAGTGAGAACTCAGGAGGAATCATTCCCGTTACCCCGATTCTCGTTGACTCAACTATTGATTTTTCATGGTTTTTCCGACCCATGATGATACGTCAGGAGGCCGGAAATCTGTCATCAACCAGTCTGCCAAGGGATATCGTGTTGTAAGTTACCGAGTTGTGGTGGTCAGATAGGCAGTTACTCAATTTAAAATACTGGTATTCAGCAGCGACGGGTTAAATATGAAGGAAACCCCAACATCATCAGGAAATGGCTACGCAGATGATAACCTGCTGAGTCACTTAAAGTATTGAGGGAGGACAATTATATGCCAGGTATAATTTAAGACTTAAAAGTAAAGAAAATACAATCTCGTTCTACGAATTTATTCTGTCCAGTGACAAATTTTATTTTGGGTGACACTCCACTCTCTCAGCGGGAGCACCTACCACATAATTACCTACCGACTACCGAGATATCATAGCGGCTGAACTCCATAATATATTCATAATTAGGTACTCTCCTACTTTGTTAATTAGTCCAAAAATATGGTTCCACATCATTTGGTACATAGGAATATGGGTTTTTGTTACGCCAGGAGGTACAAAGCTGAAAATGTACCTGCAAATAATAGGGATTTAAAATACTATTAAAAATATTTATATGGGTGAGAGTCAGATTCGTGATTCTAGAAAGTACTTGAGGACCACCTTCTTTGTGTAATTAATTTTATCACTAGCTGATGCCCGCGGCTTCGCCCGCGTGGTGTTCGGTTGTTGTCCCACCGGAACGTAACCGGGATAAAAAGTAACCTATGTGTAATAATAATGTAGCTCCAGGTTATAAATTACCTGTGTGCCAAATTTAATTCAAATCCGGTCAGTAGTTTTTGCATGAAAGAGTAACAAACATCCATCCATCCATACATCCTCACAAACTTTCGCATTTATAATATTAGTACGACTTATACTCTCAAAACGGTGAAGAAAAACATCGCGAGGAAACCGACATGCCCTAGAACCAAAAATTCGAAGACATGTGACATCTACCAACCCGCACTGGGCCCGCATGGTGGATCGCCAAGTCTTTCTCATAGAGAGGAGGCCTGTGTCCCAGCAGTGGGAACTTTATACGCTTATTATTTAAGCTACTCAAGCAAAGTCCTCTATCTCTTTCATTCATCATTCTCCTGCCCTCATCCCAATTTATTTGGGGTCGGCGCAGCATGTCTTCTTCTTACATACTTCTCTATTACTCGTCATATCATCAGTCACTTCCTTCCTTGCCATATCATCCTTCACACAGTCCATCCATCGTTTCTTTGGTCTTTTGCACGACATTACCTACGTCCCACATAAATAAATATTAATGTACCATTTTTCCTAGAACTCGAATCCCTTTCAAATCATGACTATACACAAAGTTATTCAGCCTATTACAAATAACAGTATTTAAGACGTATTACCTAAGTAATAAAATGTTGGAACAGTAATTATAATTGCGTGGTAACACTACCGCCTAACTTGTGGGCGGGCGGACGTGGGCGGATTTAGGACCGACACTTAAACTGTGAAGCTAGTGTTTTATTTGATAAAAAGGGTTCAAAATGAGATACTGTAATGTGTATTGAAAAACCATTTTTTTTTTACAATAAATATGTTTTTTACGCAAACCCTGCGTAGGGAATTACAGCTGTTTTGATATGGAAAAAAAAAGAAAAAGAAAGGGCAGGGTGCGAATCGGAATCGGAAGGTCGTAGGTTCAAACCCTGCTCGCACTAGATTTTTTCTTTCCATATCAGCTGTTGTTTTATACTGATTGTTAAAAGGACCAAATAAAAATTTGTGGTCTAATGAAACTTCGTGTCTGTACTGTCACGAGCACCAATTTATATACATATGTTTTGCGTGTGTGTTGTATTTTTCACCCCAAAAAAAGGGATTTATAGCAATAATTTTTGCGTAGAGTAACTTAGTTTGATGTAAAGAATGCTTGGTTGGCGGCTTCGTGAAGGGTCCGTTTGGACCTTGTAGGTGCTTACAGGAAAAGGTATTTGTGTAATAGAAATAGATAATTGTTTATTAAATAGGTAATACATAAGCAGGTACACGTGTGGGGTAACGTTTTGTTTTTTAAAATTAAAATCTCCGTCACACTTTTGATTCCCCTCTTTCAACTTCTGTATGGGAAACTAAACAGATGTCGATTGACGTTAAACGGTTCACGAAAATGATTTAATTATTCAATTGTAACAATTTGTAAGTATTTTACGATAAATGGCTCTGATTTTTTAGTTTGGAAAGCGGTTTATTTAATTCCAATTTTTGTTAAAGTTACTGGGTCAGACAAAGTTTTTATAAGCTAGTGGACTTCAATATAAATGTATGTATTAGGCGACAAGCTTATTGCCATCAACCGGCAATTCACTCCTAGTGCTGTTACTGAGTTGTTTACGATGAAAAACCTAATAACCCTTTGGCCGATTTGGACATCGATTTCACACAGCAGAAGCGCTTGCGATCACTAGACCAATGAGGCAGTCTTTTTACCAAGGCAAAAATGTATGTAGGATCATTTTAACTAGTTACAGGAATAAATTACAATCATACATATATAGCATTTTCTTTTGTTCTGTTTTAGAAATTCGACAATGAAGATGAACAAGTCATTTCATCTTTTACCGTTCTCTGCAGAAGGCCCAATTTCTATGATTTCTGTAACCAGAGTCGGACAAGCGTATAGTTATAGAAAAATTGATAAAACCTTGACAAAAGAATTGATCTATTCTTTCATCATCATCATTTCAGCCTAAAGACGTCCACTGCTGGACATAGGCCTCCCCCAAGTGTCGCCACATTGACCGGTCCCGTGCGACATGCATCCAGCGGATCCCTGCAACCTAATATAACCCAATCTATAACTTACTTACGCATAATACAATACCCAAAAACATCGAGAGTGAGGGAAACCAGAAATTTTACCTTTACATTACAGGCTTTACACTACGAAAGACCACGGTAAAGCTCGCAAGAGGTGGCGGGACGAGCTAGACAGAACCAACCACCAGTACCAGTGCTCCACATTGGCCCTGGATCGAAAGATTTGGAGGTCATGGGGCGAGGCCTTTGCCCAGCAATGGGATGACACAGGCTAGCAGTAACAGTAACCACGAAAAAAAGGGCTTATCAATAAAAAGGGTAGTTCCAAGTTTTCCTGCTCACACAATGATGACGCCCTTTCCACCTCGTTATCAGCTGAGGTGACGTCACGGCGCGACCTACCGCTAATTCGGCCATGCTCAAATATTTATACGCATTTTTGTCACTAATTTTCAATTATTTTTAATTTTTTTAGAAGTCGACAAAAATGATAAGTGGAATCACAATTTTCTCTCTTATCCCAATACCCCAAGCACTAAGCTGAGTTTTCCGCCCAAGGGCCTCTGACTTGGCTTTACATGCCGTCAAGAAATTTCTCTAAGGCAAGTTGTTTTCCTTACGATGTTTTCCTGCACTATACAATAAGCACATGAATCCGAAAAATCAGAGGTGCCTTGGGTTCGAACTCGAGACCTATGACTTGACAGTCCGACGGTCACACCACTAGGCGATCACTGCTATAATCAAGGCATAACGGATCAAAAACACTGCTTAATACCGGATTTTATTTTATGCTTAAAATTCGACCAAAAACCGAGCTTAACAACCAACTACAGTTACCACATAAAGTACTTAACCCACACAAAATACTAAGACAATTAGTTAATAGGCAACACCCAAATAGGGCCGCAGACAACCTGGCTGGGGGCTATAGTGTAATCCGTTTACCTTAATTGCCGTCTAGGATTCGCACAGGCAGGTTTTAGCGCTAATCTTTGGTTTGCCCCCATTTCCACTTACCTTAATAACGTAAATGATCCCGCGATCATGGCGCTTGCGACAGCATCGAAATATCGGAAGCTCACAATAGTTGAAAATCACGGAAGATATCCCAGTAAGTGACAGTGTAAGTATAGTTATAAACCGTGAAAGTTTGAAAAAGTAAAATTATGTTTGTTTTTCTTTTTGAAATATTCCGAACTGACTGACAATATATTAGACAGTGTACAAGAGCCATAACGGTTGAAGACGCTAACATGGCCTTTGAAAGATGTATTCCTGCACGGAATCTTTCAAAATTATGGAGCAGTAAGTAGGCTGTGAGTTTTCTTCAAAATCTTTTGATTGTGAAAGAATAGAAATTAGTCCATCCACTACTTCGTACTATGTTTGAAATTCTCGACTAACTGATCACGCAATGAATACGTTTAAATTTTTAAAAGGAGCTTTGGAAATGCGAGTGTGTTACGCAGCTACCTTGCTGGATCACTAAGAAATATTTTGGCGAGTCTCTATCCCTAAATATAGCAAACGGAGGGTTGAATTTTGTAAGCAAAGAAGCGGACAACAGCTAGCCCTTTAAAACAGTTACCCCTATTATTCTCATAGCGATCTCATCTCAAAGACACCGACAGCAAAATGAATGGTTTACAATTCGGGGCCGTATAGCAACAAAAATGTTGAATACTCGCTCTGGACCCCAGTAAATCACAAAGGTAGGTCAGGGTACATCGCAAAAACAGAACAAAGAGACGGCAACCAGTCCTCTTGACCTCCAGACGGTCGCCATCTTGGATAGCGAGGGTTGTCACTCACTTGTTGAGCCGTCGGATTATTTGAATGATGACAGTATTGTGTACACCCCTAGGCGTCTAGGCCCTAATGTATCAAATATGGGTTAGGTATAGATTATACATTTGTTACGTTTTAGTGAGTGGCTAAAGTACGAAATGTTGTTTATATTATTACGAAGTTGATGTTTCTGACATAATTGGGTGGGTTTGAAAAGAAGTAGATGGCGATAGTTGAAAATTACCATCCATTGCAAAAGAATATAACAACGGCTTGTTCGAACTATGGGTGTTTTAAATCGCTTACATTTGGCGTCTACGCTACGAAGTCAATTCACGCAAGAAAAAACGATTAATGAGGAATATGTGGATTGTAATTATTTCCAAGACCCTTAACGAAGTCGAAAGGCACCTGTTCTTCCCGTCATTGCGATTTTTTTTTTGTTCTGCTCCATACCTGGGAACCTTCTAGTTACAGAGATATTGGGGGTAGTTTTTTTTTTAAATATGTTTTTTAAGTAAGAACTTTACTTTAAACACCTCCACGACCCCCGTACTATTCAATCCACAATGTAAAGCACAATGTTTTGAGTACGTTACCGTAAAACGTGACTTTTCATCCCAAAAAAAAGACGTTTCCCAGAAATCATTTTTGCGTCAAGTTACTTAGTTTGATGTACATAATGCTTGGTTGACGGCTTTGTGAAGGGTCCGTTTACACCCTGTATGAAGTTAGTATGAGTCCATGATACAGAAGATAACTAACTGAGGCAAGGCTTTTCTATAAATTAAAACACCGATTTTTCTTCGAAAACTTAAACTTTGCATATTTAGAGGACCTCGCGCACTACGCGACTATGGTTTGTCGTATGACCGGCCGCTATCTTGAACAAAACTGGTCGGACGCCTGGTTGTACGACGAAACTTTCCTCCTGGTCGAAGGGTGCCTTCAAATTAGAGGCGTGAAGAAGCCACGCTGTAGTAGAGCCACTTTGTCAAATCGCTCTAACTAACCTAACCTAACCTAACAAAAATCCGTGTTGACAAATGCGTAATCACATAAAGTTGTAAAATAAGACACATGTCAAAGGTACTAATATGGAAAGAGCTAGCGACTACTAATGGCTTATACGGGGTGGAAGGGACAGCAACCCGAAAACGGTTACCACGTATTTAGTACATCATACCCCCACATGGGAATTTTTCATCGGTTATTAAAAAAAAATCAGCTGTTCCATACATTTTGACAGTGTAGGTACACTTTTGTAGGAAACAGCTGTTTTTTTTTTTGGGGGGGGCTCAGAATGATGTACTGAATACTTGATAATCGTGGGGCCTTCCACCCCGTATTAAAAACCGATTTACGTAAGTACAAATTTACGTAAAATTTGTGCACATTTCTTGCTACATCGTTCTCACATAATGTACCATCTCAACATGAGTGATGTAACCTAAGTATTGTAAAAATGTTCTGATGTAAAAGAGTGTCTATGGAGTTTCTTTCTCGTTCTTCTCCATAGAGATCTACGCATTGGAATGGGCAACTACAGTATTTTCACAGTTTTTATACCTAGTGACTGGGACTGTAGCTATATTTCTTTGTTTCGATAATTCAAAATTGCCTGTAACTGGCCTACTTGAAATAAATGCTTTGAATTTGATTTTTTCCGGTTTTGTAAAGAATGTGACAGTTCAATCAACGTACCAATCATTTATACAGTGTGTGTCAGAACAGCTTGATATTTATTGGATCGAGTAGTTATAGAAGTTTTGTATGGGGCAGCTGATAATTTTTTCACAATTGCATTGATGTTACCATGAAAAAAGTTGTTCAGTTCGGTGGTCTGCAGTACCACACCCTTAAAATATGACCACATTTCACATTCACGCTGTATGATACTTTTATGGAACTGACTCTTAAAATAGTTTTGAATATTTTTACGATGACTATTGTATGTCATTTGATGATGATGTGAGGTCTAAGAGATCCCTCCGTGTCTGGGACAGTTGTCGGTCCCTGAGACTATTATAACGGCTAGCCCGAAAACCGGTCTGAGATATTATAGTCTAAAAATAGTTTACTCTCAAAGTAGACTAATAATTTAGTAGTTTCAAATGTCTACATAGTTTAAGACAGACCCGAAAATAGGTCATGAATCTAATTTGAGGAGCTCGTGGCTGAATAAAAAAATAGCCGCACCGGTCGCCGAGGTTGGTCCGTGGATGGGTGACCATTCCTAACATTCCGAAACATTAAACATTAAACCAGCTTGTGTGTGTGTGTGTGTGTGAGTGTGTCTCTGGCACCGTAGCTCTTAAACGAGTGAACCAATTTGGATGCAGTTTTTTTTTTATTTGAAAGCTAGTTTCTTGGCGATGGTTCTTAGATACGTTTTCTCAAAATCGGTGCAGCCATTTACTAGATATGGGGGATGAAAGTGGGTATGAAAAATCGAATAATTTCAAATATGGCGTATCATATGAAAGTGCATGATGTGTGTATTATATCAATTATACATGTTTTATCAAAATCGGTGTAGCCATTTACTAGATTTGGGGGCTGAAAAATCGAATATTTTCAAAAATACCCAAGTGGGGTGTAAAATGAAAGGGCATGATGAGTATATTACAATTAGGCATGTTTTATCAAAACCGGCTCAGCCATTTTATTGACTTTACAAATGTTTGTTCGCTTTTCTTTGTTGGATTGGGGGTTTTTAAAATTTTAAATTTAATTTTTATTACACTACAATATCTTATTATATTATTCCTTTACAATAAAAACAAACTAGCATAAGCAATAGTCATACAATAACATCTCAGAAATCCAGTATTTGCATCGGTTACCCAAGGATTTTACTATATGCAGCAAATATTGACTACAATAATGTTCTTTGAAATAATATTATTTGCTTAATTTATACATGGATACCGGGAAATTGATGTATGTCAGCGTTTAAGTAAATAATCATAGATTTAAGCTTGTGGGAATATATTGTGTAGGTTTTATTTAAAAACTTTTTGAAAAAAAAAAAAATATATATATTTTACCATTTTTAGTTGTGGTATCTCACGCTAATTCTTATAAGTGCGTCAGATAGCATAACATAGCATAATCAGCCTATTAATGTTCCCACTGCTGGGACGCAGGCCTCCTCTCTATGAGAGGGACTGGGCTATTATAATCCACCACGCGGGCCCAGTGCGGGTTGGTAGATGTCTTCGAATTTTTGGTTCTAGGACATGCCGGTTTCCTCACGATGTTTTCCTTCACCGTTTTGAGAGCAGTGGTGATGAAATAACTTACACAAAGTAATGCGCCTGCCTGGGTTCGAACCCACGACTTACTGCTCGTAAGTCGGGGTCTCCACCACTGGGCCACCGCTGCTCTCAGATGAAAGATGTGAATTGTGGAGGAACAGACATTCCACCCCTCCTCACTTCATCAATCCAGCAGAACATCTTCCTCCTGGACAGGAACTGCAGTAGCCAATCTGGAAATCTCTTAACCGTTTGCGGGCCCAGGTTGGCGGCTGTAGAAATAATCTGGCCAAATGGAGTATCATCGACCCGTCCCAAATACAATGTCAGTGTGGAGCCCCTCTGCAGGATATGCCCCAACGTCCTTTCTTGCCCATCTTGCACAACCACCTGCACCTTCCAGGATATAAACGAAGCCAACGACAGAGCTGTGAAGGTGGCAATATACTGGTCAGGTATTATTGGAGTCTATCAACACGCAAAGAAGAAGAGCAAATCCTTGTCAAGTTTCAATTTTACAATGTAACTAGAAGTTATTACTTATAGTTTTTTTTTTTTTTTTGTAATAAAACGAAGTTAATACAATTAATATAAGACTACCGCGCGAGCTTCCTCTACCAAATGAAAAAAAACGGTGTACGTCACGAAGAAAACGATGTACATACAAGAAAAAAAAGATGCTGCAATACATAACCTCCTCATTTTATAGAAGTCAGACAAAAATAACTATACCATTTTAGTTATTAGGGCCGGATTTTTAAGAATTCGGATGATTTTTCTTTCGATATCCGTGAGTTTTACAAATAATACCGCAAAAAGATCTGGTTGTTGATTAGAATCAATCTGCCTAGCCTTTTTCCCAAACTATGTTGGGGTCGGTTTCCACTCTATTGCCTATCTGACCTCGACAACTAGGTAATACGATACTCCTTGGTAAGACTAGTTACTGACCACTCGTAAAGACTGTCAAAGATGTACAAATGACAGTCTGGACTAACGGCTTAACGCCATTTCCGAGGCAAGGAGGAAACTCTGTATGTAATGATGGTCACCCATCCAAGGACCAGCCGCGGCCAGCACTGCTTTAACTTGAAGAAAGATCCATGCGGCTGATATTATTTTGCAACGTGCTCCTCAATTGCAGATGGGACCGAAAGACCAATATTGCGGAGTTGAAAAATCGGTCATAGACAAATTGCAGACGCGGTTCCGGACACGGACACCTACTGATGTATCAGCTAGTGTCCGTGTCCGGAGCCGTATACCATATGATTAAGAAATTAGTCAATTGGTAAGATGGTCGATCCTAAGATTTATTTCATAATTTTGTAGGTAATTTTGCAAGCAACTGATAACTTTAAGCTTTATGAAATTTGCTATTATATTGATTTGCTATAGGTAGATACCAATAAGATCTGTTGACAGTCATCAGAAATCATAAATAACAGCAATTCAACTACAAGAACTACACACTGATCACTTGAAGAAAACGCTACACTGACTGATCGAAACACCAGCTCAAAATCTTCGCCCTTACTTCAGCCACACTCCAAACTTTACTTGCTGATCTAGTTACCGCTGGCAACCAGCCATAAGTGGAACAACTTCATCAACTCTTGACCCAGTAATTATATTCACGGTAACTAAGTTTCAAGTTAGTTTTAACAACAGTCGCCGACCACTGGTCTGGCTGCCAAGTCAAGTTATTAAAGGGGATACTTTGTGGAGAATGTGATTGTTTCGTTGTTGTAGCGGACGCAAATGCTACTGCTTAGCGTGAGGTACTGGGTTCGAACCTTAGGTCGTGCCATCTGGAATTTGTCAGTAGCAGCTTGAAGTTTGGATTTAATGTGCCCGTTCGATATCAATGGACTTGTCCAATTACATCATCATCTGCCTGCTTTTTCCCAACTATATTGGAGTCGGCTTCCAGTCTACACTGATGCAGCTGAATGCTAGGATTTTACAAGGAGCGACTGCATATCTGACCTCTACAACAGTACTGAGTACTAAGACACTTCTTGCAAAAACTGGTTGTCAGATTTTCGGGCCACTGACTACCTGTAACGACTACCAAAGATCTACAAATAAAAGCCGGGACCAATGGCTTAACGTGCTTTCCGAGGCACGGAGGGAACTCGGTATGTAATGGATGTTCACTCAGCCGCCAGACCAACCTGGGCAAGCGCGGCTTAACCTGAAGATAGATCCGAGCGGCTGATATTATTAAGCCAGATAAAGAATGATATGGCTAGAAAAGAGGTGGCTGCTGAGATAAAGAGTAACAGAGAAGTATGGAAGAAGAAGACATGCTGCGCCGACCCCAAATAAATTGGGATTAGGGCAGGGGTATGATGATGATGATACTAACTAACAAGGCAAGTTAAGTAACAGCTTTATAATTATAAAACTTCGACAAGTACAGTTGCCATTTATATAACGGAAATGCCAAATGTCAAAGTACATCCGAACGAGAAGTATATTGCAATGACGTCACCTAAAGATACATAATTAATTCTAGTAAAACAATAACCTCTCCATGACGTTATGTCTTATATCCTTAAAATACACAATCTAAAGTGCATCTTATTTCCAAAAGAATAAAGTTGATAGTTCTTTGAGCAGTAAAAGGGAAATATGTAGAGCGGTTTGCTAAAAGTATTTTGTTTGAAATAAAAACGGCAAAATAATGGAATTTAAGTAATACGATACGATTTTACAATATCAAGTGTTAATTTACATGGAGTTAGGAATTCGCATTATCGTGAAATATGGCCTTTTATTTGCAGTTTTGTTACGTTGTTTCTAGGTGAACTTGTCGGCGAGGAATGTTTTTATTTGATTTTGCAGATAGCTTTATATATTCTTCATTAAAACTTAAAACCGGATATACTTAAAACTGTATCTTCCGTGATCGCGGGTTGACTCGCGCGTCAACCCGCGATCATGGCGCTTGCAACAGCGTCGAAATATCGGGAGCTCAAAATAATGAACAATCACGAAAGATATCCCGTAAGTGACAGTATAAGTTTAGTTGTAAAAGACGAACTTGAAGTTGTCGTGAAAGTTTAAAACAGTGTTTAAAACGGGAAATTTACTATGTTTATTATTCGTGACCGCCTCATTGGTCTAGTGGTGGCAATCGCGACTGCTGAGCATGAGGTCCCGGGTTCGATTCCCAGGTTGTTCAAATTGTTATTGGGTTTTTCCATCAGGAATTTCTCAGTAGCAGCCACGAAGTCTAGATTTGTGCGCGGTTGATGGCAATAGACTCGCCCCCTATTACATGGGACTTAAACAACCCTGCCTAACCATTCGGGGATTACAGCGTGATGTTATGTTATTTTATGCAAGACATTACTAAACAAATGTCATTTACAACGAAACAAAAACGACTTGTTTGTTGAATTTAACACAAAATTTAAATATTTTATTTCGCATAGGCCTACTAGGCTAGGGCCTACTTATAAAACGCCAAAGGATAGGTACACGGTACGGGTTGGTCGTTTCCTATGAAGAAGAACCGACACGAAACTCTGTGGTTACTCTTTTAAAAAAAGATCTAAGAATTTAAGTTTTTGACAGTTAACCCCGTATTAAAAAGAAAACAACTAAAATAGAAACAAGATGTAAGTAGAAAGAGAAAATTAAATCGAAAATATCCCGTTTCTTCCCACATTACCTTCAAATTAGTTACTAAGGCCAATCAAAACATAGTTTTTCCCTGTCTATACAGGGTGGAAGAGACACCGACCCGAAAACGGTTACCACGTATTCAGTACATTATTGTGAGCCTCCCACATAGTTAAAAAAAAAAACACACATCAGTTAAAAAAAAAACAGCTGTTTCCTACAAAAGTGCAATACCTACACGGTGCAATTGCTAATGAAGAAAATGAGAAGAACTGGGCTTAGCAAAAAAATTAAAATAAATATTCTTTTATTTTTTGTAACATCCGAAATTTTTAACTGCAAATCTGGTCCTGACAATTATTACGCAACACAATTAAATATGCCATCGGTCGAGGCGTCCTCAAATGATGCTCCTTCATAAATGCAACAAAGGTACCTAACTTGATTTATAAAAATCTTCAATTAACAGAAAGACAACGCACAATTAATTGGAGCTAACTATACGGAGTAGAAGGGACACCGACGCGAAAACGGTTACCACGTATTCAGTACATTATTTTAAGCCGCCAAATAGAAATTTTTCGTCGGTTATTAAAAAAAATCTGCTGTTTCCTACAAAACTGTTACCTACACGGTCAAGATGTATGGAACAGCTGATTTTTTTTTACCAACCGATGAAAAACTTCTATGTGGCTCAGCATGATGTACTGAACACGTGGTATCTGTTTCGCGTCGGTGTCTTCCACCCAGTATACAAACAATACTATTGTAGGTACTTTTATTCACATTTAAAAAAACACATAAATTAGTTTTATAAGTTTTTAAACTGTCATAGTCAGTAACATTATCATTAATACTAGAAACGGGACATTTACCATGTTTACTGGTGGTTTTGAGATCCCTATATGTCTAAACATTTCAATTAGTTTTTCCTCCCTTTACCTACAATTCGAGGAAGGAAAGCCTTCAGATAACTATTTATAATAAACATAAACGTACGCACGGTCTTATATACAATTATTTTGTTATTTATTTCAAGTATTATCGCAACGCATGAATGGTTTTCTGACCACGTCCGTCGTATGATTTGGAGTTGGGATGTGGTACTTACAGGAAAACAGATTTTTCGTTATTAACACAACATTGTATATATAGAAACTTAAACTCTGCTAAAGTTTCATACATACATAAAGAGGGTCCATGGAGTCTCTTGCCCGTTCTTCTCCATAGAGATCTACTTTAGGGAATGGGCAACTACAGTACTTTCACAGTTTTTATGCCTTGTGACTGGGACTGTAGCTATATTTCATTGTTGTCTTTGTTTCGACAATACAAAAGTGCCTGTAACTGGCCTACTTGAAATAAATGCTTTGATTTTGATTTTTGATTCACGCTTGTAATCCCCGAAGTGTTAGGCAGAGGTGTACCTCATAGTACCTACACCCACATTTCGCCAGTTATGTTTAAGTCCCATGTAATAGGTGCCATCAACCGGGCCTAAATCTAGAATCCGTGGCTGCTACTGAGAACTTCCTGATGAAACAATCCAATAACACTGTCCGACCTGGGAATCAAACCCAGGACCTCATGCTCGCTTGCGACCACTACACTAACGGGGCAGTCACACTTAAGTTTCATTTTTTTTGGAAATTCAGTGTGCTCTACGAACATCTTTATCACGGCATGAGTTAGTCTTAAAGATTTTATAGTGCATGCCTATACATGTATACAAGTGGATAAGCGTGAAGATATGGACTACGTCGACTGAAAAAAACCGACTAAATCATAAGGTCAAGGTGTATTTATGATGCCGAGGGTCCGCAAGTGCCGATGCCTGCCGGGGCTGCGGGACTGTTCGAAAGAGATACGGCCCTGGAACACAACGGGCAAAGAAGGAACATGGATAGGTTTTAGTCAGTAGAAGTCTGACACTCCCTTCCACTCCGCCCAGTGCGAAAGGGGTCATTTGATGATTTCCCATCCGACAAACAAAAAAAAAAGGTGTAAGTATTTATGATAAACATACCTAAGATTTGTTCCAAAAGTATAGAAGAAGAAACAAATAATGAAAGTGTCAAAAACCCTGTTCAGGGAGGCCTAAAATGGCTACTTTAGCAGAATCAAAATAGGATAATACGATGAATCAAATTAAAATGGCCAGGTTGAATTATCACTAAATCACTTATTGAAGTGAATTGGTACTAGAACAAATAATAATAACGTATTATTTTGGAAAGCTATATTATTTTGTAAATTCAACGTCGCTTAGATATCCCGTATGTTTCATCGTGACGTCATTCATAAACTAGTATTATTATAGTATTGTTTATGGTACAGGCTGACCAAAATGGGTAATCATGACAATTTCCTTATCACCCATTCATTAATATAGTGGTTATGGTAATATTAATGAAATAGAAATAAATACCTACTCATTCAATGTAATAGAACATTAATTGTATTAATAGTTATTTAACTTGATCGAAAGTGGTATTAGCCATACTTGATAGCCTAAACAAGAAGTACACTATGACCCAGTAGCGATGGGTCATTTTTTTTAAGAGGTTAACCGGAGTACATATATTTAATTTGATTTTATTATTTGTGTATGGAATACGGATAGTGCCCGTTTTCATAGGGAATCCGGTAGGAATCGAGTTGTATGGAACCTTCGCCACTGCTATGACCACTTCAAGTGTACAGTTCAAGGTTCAAACCCAACCTAATTATTTTTTCTAGATTATTGCGGAACAGTGCCCTGCTACGATATCATTTAAAACGTTACACGGTTTTCCCTGAACACGTTACCCACGGGAGTCGAACCAACGATAACACTCCAGCAGGAAGGTTGCGGTTCTCTATCGGGTCCTTACTTCCGCGTATAATCTAAGTTAGTGATAAAGACCCACTAATTGGGTGTTTTGAACCTTTGTATTAATATTATAGTTCATTAAAAGAACTGTGAGCCGTGTTATGGGTTCCCCAGTTACCATGGGCTTTGAGGAAAAATTTGCTTATGTTTATCACTGACAAAGGTTCAGTACGCACGGCGGCCAATTAAGCTATGCAAAACCAAATTAAACTGATCTCTCATTGAACGGGAAGTTCATACAAAGCGAAGTCAGGTTATACTGATGATGTAGAGCTTGATGTGCCGCCGCGTGTATTAAGAAAAAATGTTTTGTGCCAGTTTTATTTTCAGCGTGCGTTAAAGGTTTTATTAGTTTTCCTTGTTATGGTATCTTTAATTACTCATTCTTATATTTCCTGAGCTTATGAGTTTTATTATCAATCAGCTACTTCCTACGGGGATTTATACGGTCTCTAAGAAATTCTTGCCTGGACTCTGGCTGTCGGTTTGCGGTTCAAAGGATTCACGATCATTTTGAAGATTAGCATAAAACCAGCACCAAGTAGACGGAATTGTGGTCAAAATTTGCAGAAGTACAAATATGTGCTATCCTGACGACACCGGAAGAGTGTTTTAAAGAAAAATTGGAGACAAATTTCGGCGAAAATTGTACGGGATCACCAAAGAAAATAAGTCGTATATAACAAAATATCGTTTCTTTGCAAAATATGAGTACATATTTCTTCAAAGAATAACCTTGGGAGTACCTTGTTTACTAACATTACGTCCCAAATCTAAAATGGCGGACCTAACTTCGTGTTTCGAAAATAAAAATAGCAAGTCAAATTTATTGCGTCGCGTTCAGCTCCAAAAATAACTATATATTTCGTTATAATTAGCTGTTTTATTTGTAAATAACAGTAAGGATAGGTTGCCTTTATTTATGGATGCATGTTTCATTCGGTTTATACGTGGAAAAATATAAGTGTTACTGGAACATTGATGTTTCAGTGACACATAGGTTATTGATGGTTTGGTTGCTTACCGCTCGTATTTAGGTAGGTATATAAATCAGCTGATTGCACAGGGTGTTAAGGTGTTTGGTGCATCATTTTTCAAATTGAACGAGCCGAAAGGAGATGTCACTTGCTGTCTCTTCAGCCCCAAAAACTCATAGCATATTGCCTAATCAGCCTATTAATGTTCCCACTGCTGGGACGCAGGCCTCCTCTCTATGAGAGGGAATGGGCTATAATCCACCACGCGTGCCCAGTGCGGGTTGGTAGATGTCACATGCCTTCGAATTTTTGGTTCTAGGACATGCCGGTTTTCTCACGATGTTTTCCTTCACCGTCTTGAGAGCAGTGGTGATGAAATAACTTACACAACGTAATGCGCCTGGCTGGGTTCGAACCCACGACTTACTGCTCGTAAGTCGGGGCCTCCACCACTGGGCCACCGCTGCTCTCACCAATAACTCTTTAACACATTTTTTTTTAATGTTTATATAATTGTTTTATGTTTATATATTTATTTTGAGCAATCGCAAAATTCGACATCTAACTTGAAGTTGAGTTTTATAAGGATATTTTTATTTTACTTTTTCAAAATTTTAGTGTGTTGCGACCAAGTTTAAATTTAATAGAACAAGAAACCAGTAGACATAAACATTTAAATTAAATTTAGCTGTTAAACTTTTTTTTTATTTTTATTTAAGTTTAAATGAATTTAGCGATTTTTGAAAATTAATGTTTAAAAACAAAATAAAATTCTGTGGGGCCAAGGCTGAGTTATTGGGGCTGACGAGACAGCAAATAACCCCTTCTTTCGGCTCGTACAATTCGGCAAGCGATGTACCAAACATCAAACATGTACCATCATGATCAAGTGGGTCTTTCTTATGAAATTCATGTTTAAATTATTATGTCGTTCTATTAGTAGAAATTACCGACGAAAGAAAGAGCAAGGGGCTCTCGTGTACGCAGTTTGCTTTTTGACTACACCGCATACGCGCAGGCCTGTCTGTAATTAATTATGTTATGAAAAGCACTTAACCTTTAATTGACTTAACGTCTTCTGATAGAGGCTGCCTTTCATCAAGAAGGGGTAACAAACACAAGATATTGATTATAGACAGTCCCTTAAAAAAAAAAATATTCAGGATCGGCGCAGCAAATCTTCTTCTTCCATACTCTTAAATTATAAAATGCTATTGTAGATTAGAGGCGCAAGCGTTACTGCTGAGAGATCCTGGGTTCGATTCCCAGTTCGGGCAAAGTGTTAGAGGGTTTGTCCATCACAAATTTCTCAGTAGGAGCCACGGAGCCTGGAATCGTGCCCAGTTGATGGCAATAGGCTCGCCCCCAATGTGACAGCTGAGCATGAGGTCCTGGTTTCGTTTCCCAGGTCGGGCAAAGTGATAGTGGGTTTTTCCATCACAAATTTCTCAGTAGCAGCCACGGAACCTGGAATCGTGCCGGGCTGATGGAAAAATCTCGTCCCCTATTACATAGGACTTTAACATAACTGGCGAAATGTGAGTGAAAAATGATAATTGGGTTACACCTCTGCCGAACCATTAGAAGATTACAGGCGTGATGTTATGTAGATTCAAAAACTTTGAAGATGTTAAACAAGTTTGATAGGTAAAGTGAAGGATAGGTAGGTACAAAACCAATTTATGCAGATCTCTCATTGTATAGGAAATCTATGCAAAGCGAGGCCAAGTTATACTGGAAATGTACAGCTTCATGTGCCGCCGTGTGTACCATTTATAAGTCGGTAGGTATCTTGGCTAGGTCGATATCGCCTAGCAAAAACCACAGCTGCAATCAATTTGAATATAAAATCGATTTAATCATAAACCTACTCTTTAAACAGCGGGGTTGTCAACATTTGTTTGAATAAAAAACAAATACTTAAGCGCTCGTTGACATCCGGATTAACTCAAAAAAATCTAGCGCGAGAATGTAATCCAAAAACAATGCGACGCAAATAATATGTGATTTAGTGACACTAGGTAGTACTCGTGACTTCGCTGTGTTACTTATTATGAGAGCGTAATTTAAATTTTGCTTGAAACTGAAGGAAAAAAATAGTCAAAGTCAAAGTCAAAATTATTTATTTGCTGTAAATGTGGTACAAAAGATGGTAAAAATGACATGAAGTGCAATGACACATTTCGCCATAAAATAGCATGCAAATATTATTAAACACAAACATTAATTTAATAAATAAATATGTAACATCATCTGCCTAGCCTTTTCCTGACTATGTCGGAGTCGGCTTCCAGTCTAACCGGATGCAGTTGAATATCAGTAGACTCAAATAAGCAAACAATTATTATAAAACGTCTTTATATTTGATAGATTTGCGTTGTAAGAGTCTACTAACAAATAGTGCAGAGTATGAATCATTCTCTCTACGTCGATTCCCTTTACTTCGACTCGTGAAACAAATGACATCTGTTTTAAAAAGTTTACGATCAGTAGCGAAGGGTCAATTTTTGTAAGAAGTAAGCCGCAGTCCATATCTTTCATGAGAATTTTATTATTTGTCTATAGAATAATGACTGTGCCATTTTTCAAAGGGAATCCAGTAGGAATCGAGTTGTATGGAACCTTCGCCACTGCAGAGTATTATGTAATAGCCAAGAATAAAACAGCAGAAAGGCAAGGTATGTGAAAAAGTAGGCATATAGTTTTATTAGCCTTTAGAGTGTCCCACTGCTGGGTAAAGGCCTCCACTATCTCCTTCCAAATGTCCCAATCTTGTGCCATCTCTGGCCATGTTCACCCCGCAAAAAACATCAGACACCAATTCGTTAAAATTTTACTCTTTACAGAAAGGCAAAGGAAGATAGAGAAGATAAAGATGAATAAAACACCAGACTTGACTTTAGCCACCCGGAAAAACAAAGCGTCACCACTAAGCTAATATTAGATGTGGGAACAATAAAGAACAGAAACAGAATATCCGTCTCGACCGAAGCTTTAAGAATCTGGCTAAGAAAGTGAACTCGGCGTAGACACAAACGTCATTTGCTGAGCAAAGACAAACAAACAATCACACCTACTCACAATAATAAAACGTGCACAAAAACAAAGTAAGTCCTCCAGACCGTTTTCGGTCACGGCGGCCAATCTTAGCGGAGCTTAGCCATCGGCGCGGGAGATATTATAGTGCACGAGTGTGTGCGCAGGCACATGCGCACTCTCTGTTCCTTTAGGCTAAGGCCAAACGAGCGTATTTTTTTGACCTGTGAGTCGCGTCAAATGAGTCGTGGAATGCTGCATTCGGTTTCATACTAAGGTACAAACAGGACTTTAGTATGAAACCGAATGTAGCGTAAATTCCGCGACTTATTTTACGCGACTCACAGCTCAAAAAAATACGGAATTTACGCTGCATTCGGTTTCATACTAAGGTACAAACAGGACTTTAGTATGAAACCGAATGTAGCGTAAATTCCGCGACTCATTTTACGCGACTCACAGCTCAAAAAATTACGCTCGTTGGTCTCAGCCTTATTCTCATAGTCCGATGGGACAGCGATCCAACACGACCGGAGAGAGATCAGGCGCAGGACCAACCGCTTAAGGTGCTTTCCGAGGCACGGGGGTACCATACCGCCAACTTCCAAACTCCGGGCCACTACTGAGAAATTTCTAATGGAAAAACCCAATAGCACTTTTTGCCCGTCCCGGGAATCGAACGCAGGACCCCACGCCCAGCAGTCGTGCTTGCGATCACGAGACTAACGGAGAAGTCACAAAGTAAGTAGGTAGGTACCAAAAAAGCAACAAGTACAGAATTTTAAATGGCAACGCAACGATCAAAACACGCCGCTTGCAGGTAGGCCAATGACCTAGGTATTGAGTAATACAAATATAATATATGCTATACATGACTTCAGCAAACAAGTTCGAATTTTTGGAATTCCACGCGAACTGGTATTTCGACTTTGAAAGCACTAAAAAACGCGGACAAGTGTGAGTTGGGACCTTAATGATTATATTCCTTATAAGGCTACCTATATCATAAAACATCATGGTTTTTGTCAGCATTTTTTGTTATGTCGCGCGAGGAAAGAATTGTATAACAGAAAAGTTCATGCCGTGGTGGAAAAAATACCAATCAGCAGAGTAGCATGAAAGTGGGGCTGGTTCCACTGGATAATCAGGACGAATTAATTCAAGATGCTCATGGAAGCTGTGAATGCAGCTATAAAACGAACTATTCTAAAAATATGTCCTCTGAGCCTGGAATTTATAGCTGGTTTAAAAAGACCTCAGTTTTAAGATACCTCATTTTTGCAAATGGAATTCTGTCTACGAGTGGAAGTCTGTGATGCAGTCAGTCATGCCGGTTTCATCTCGATGTTTTCCTTCACCGTTTTGACAGTAGTCCAGAAACTTATATATCCTGTTATTTTCTGTCAACCAAAATATAGAATTGGTTCAATAGTCTTAATAAAGACTCCAATACCCATCCACGGTACCCTAAAGTATCGAAAATCAAGAATTGGAAACCGGAACGTATTAATGGTGTGTGGAATAATCCGATGGACCATGGTGGACGTTGAGATGCCCCGTCACTTACTGGAACTCGTATTCTTTACGTGATTATTATTATAATGTTATGTGCTGAGTCACAATTGTGGGATTAGTGGATTTCCAGGTATTGATGATGGTGTTATGGCACACCTTAAAACCTTCGGCTCGTGGAGAACCGTATAAAAGTTTGAGAGAAGAAATATGTACCTATTGCACATTACTGCTATAAAGGGTGTAAATAGATCCTTAACATAGCCGAAAGGCACTTGTTCTCCCCGTCTTTGCGATCATTTTTTTGTTCTATGCCATACCTGGGAACCTTCTAGTTACGGAGATATTGGGGGTCAATGTACCAACTTTTTAACAAGTTTTTTTTTAAATAGATGTTTTTAATGTAAGATTTATACTTTACTCACCTCCACGACCCCCGTACTATTCAATCCATCCATTAGCACAATGCTTTGAGTGCTTTCCATCGAGTCCTACCGTAAAACGTGATTTTTTACCCCAAAAAAAAAGTCGATTCCCAGCAATAATTTTTGCGTAAAGTTACTTAGTTTGATGTACAGAATGCTTGGTTGACGGCTATGTGAAGGGTCTGTTTACACCCTGTATAATTATAGCTGCAAGTGGTCGATCATTTACCAGGTTAAGCAACGCTTGCCGAGGCTTGTCCGTGGATGGGTGACCATCACTAACACACGGCCCCTCTTTGTTTAGGACTGCACGTTAAGAAATTGGCCCTGACCTCCCTCTGGCACCATTCGTAGATCTTTTACAGTCAGAAACCCGAAAGTCTGATAAAGTGGGACAGGGGCCTAAAATGTCCGTTTTAGCAGAATCATAATAAGGTAATAATATGAACTACGTTACAATTCTGCTGAAGCGGCCATTTTAGGCCCCCAGTACGAAAGGTATTGTGCTCAACACAATCACTGGATTGGTCAGGTCAGATAGGCAGTTCTCCAAGTGAAATACTGGTATTCAGTTGATAAGACTGGAGGCCGACTCCAACATAGTTGAGAAAAGTCTAAACGGATGATGCACATGAGAGCATTGGACCTAACAAATAAACAATAGCATTTCAAAACATAATTATGTGATAACATAAAGAAAATTAGATACTTACATGCGGTTCCTATAATAAACGATTGATTAAAATAACATTTACTTAGCCGTTCTTCCCATTGGGATATGAATACAAAGTTATTGATGTAAGCAATCAATTATATCACCGTTAGCTATATGAAGATAAACCTGGGAACGCTCATCTTTACCCGCGAAATGAAAATTTTACACGATATTATATTTTGCTTACACACAACAGTACCTGTAATTCTTAAAACGAGATCAATAAGGTTGAAAATTGAATGAGTTTTCAGTGATGGAACAGCAAATGATAAGCTTGTTATTTTAAAGACATTTTAAATAGGAAAGTTTCGGTTTCACAATGCATTGTTAGCTTTGCAAAATGGCGACTAATTATTGTCTATTCGTTATTTAACGAGGGACCGGACAAATGATTTGGAAATATTTCTTTATTTAGCGTTTTGTCTGTTGTTATTGTTAAGAACAGTGTATGTCTGACATACGCTTTCTTTTGTTGATAAATTATTATGTTTTAAGTGGTTTTTACCGTTTTCTGGTAATCGCAGACATCGCAGTTTTGTTTGAAATGGCAAGGTTAAGGCTGGGACAGACTGGTAACATAATACACGACAAAAATAACATAAAACTTCACGCCTGTAATCCCCGAAGGGTTAGGCTGAGGTGTACCCATTAGTAATCTCACATTTGCCCAAATATGTTTAAGTCCCATGTAATAGGGGGCGAGCCTATTGACATCAACCGGGCACAAATCCAGACTCCGTGGCTGCTACTGAGAAATTCCTGATGGAAAAACCCAATAACACTTTACCCAACGTGAGAATCAAACCCAGGACCTCACCTCAGCAGTCGCGCTAGCGACTTCTAGACCAGAGGCAAAAATGAAGCGTATATCGGCCCCCATTTTAAATATTGAACCTGCAAATGTTATCAACTAGGCATGGGCTTCTCAAAGATCACTACGATAAACGGTCCTGATACCGTTCCGTTATTAATAGACGGACACAGAATGACCCCTTGCAATAAGGCATTTTAAATCATGGGGTCTCATTTCCTTAATTGTCTAACGTACCCTCGTAGGGTGTTACAAATGTGCCGCACTTAATCTGAATATCAAAATGGGTGATTTTTAACAGACAGACATGTCAGCAGCCATTTCCTGACTACCTTATCTTAATTAAAGCTATCCATGGCGTTACTAATTAAGACATTAAGCATCATTAAGAAAGAATACGCTTCTAAAATTATTTCCACTCCTTAATAAACATGTAACCTGTCTGCACATCACCTGTCCAAACACGCCGTACCTAAGCGTAAATTCAACGCGATAAGTAATAAAAACACCTTATTTTTTAGAACTAATAAAAGCATTCCTATCGGTTATTCGAATGACCTACAAGAACCGTTATCCTGCACTTGATAACCGACCAAATGAAACACATATACAATCCAAACAAATAACACACAATACAAGAGCTTTACAAACTGTCCAGTTTATAACATACTACTGACTCCTAGAGCCTACTTTCAATTCTAATTTAAACATAGAATGAAGACAATTTAATTTGGCCGTGTTATTTATAGGTGCGTTCCAAATGACGTCAGGAGGCGCATTCCATTCGACGAGGAAAATGAACGCAGCGAATTCGCGGAACGCACCGTTGCACTATTTATACGTTGACAATCTATTTGCTATCCCATTTAACACAAAGCCTAATAAACTGGTCCTTATTTGCTTACAGATAAGGGTTTCTAAAGCCTAATGTTTTACTTTTCCGAGCGTTTAATAAAGTTTGCAGGTTGCAGACTTTACGCGGGAAAACGTTTCGATTCTGACGTCGATGAGTCAACAATCGAATCTTTATTTTGAACGCATTCGTGACTTGAGTTTTAAACTGCGGTAAAGCGAAGAAAATACGAAGATATATTGACCTTTCTGGTGGATAGGTTTATTGTGAAGAGGGGGTCAGTTTACAATGGAAATGAAGGGGACGAATTCTTTGACTAATGTTTGATGACTAAGCAAGAAATTGGCACCATTCATGATGTATGAGGGCCTTCTAATCTAATTTTAATGTTATCACAAAATGGTCGCGCTCGCTGAAGAGTCTTATCCTATTCTAGATCCGTTCTGGAAACTAATTAAACAAGTACTTAGTTTATGTTATGCCACAAAATTCTCATTAACATGCGCTGGCTTTCCGATTATTTTTCTCAGAATAGATACCTACTAAGTGTAGGAGATTACACAGTAGCTGTTAACAATAGTTTCTGTACACGTTTCTATTAAGAACAAATCGGTAGCCGGTTAACACAAGAAGAAAAAGTTTTGACAGTGACATTGACAGCTAAGCCAAGAAACGGTGGGAATTTATGACATATGATGCGTTCCATTTCTTAAACTAAGGATGCGATCCTACTCGGATAGGCTAGGTCTAGGTGTGCGATTCGTATTATTAGTAGAATGCAGTCTGGATGTGGAGGAGTCCTTATGCGTCCTTCCTTCCGTTGTTGACTTCCTTGCATAGTATTTAGTATATATTTAGACCACACGCGATTGAAATCCCGAGGGCGAACCGATATAAAGACAGTGGTAGAACTGAAACCGATATAAAGACTGCTTGTACCGGATTTTGTTTTAACTGGTTTTAGGATTTCGAAAATAAATTACAAATGGATTGAACAATAAAATGTAAAAAGACAGAAACTTGTACGCGTGCCATAGTTTTAACATAGTAATGACGAGGCCGCTTTTCTGTATTTTCTTTTGAGAACTTTTGAGTCTACCAGTTTCTACTTTGTTATCTTGGTTTAGTCCCGTAAGTATTCACTGTTGAACTACTGATTCGATTTTAACGTTTATCTACAAAGGCAAAGAATTTATGTACTTAACTGGACAAATACCTACATTTTCCATCTCGGCAAATTATAAATACATATAACGTATAACTAGGCCAGTACTAAGAATTTTATCATACTTAACTTTCATTTCCAAAATTAACATTTACGTAATATTTGTAACATTATTTATTTTCAGCTTCAACTCCAGAACTCTTGTGTAATGAGCCAAACAGAAGAAAAAAATATGCCAATTTATTTCGTTTCTCTGTGCCTTTAGGCAATTTAATAGTCTAGCTATAATTAAGTCTATTCGTCTAGCTTTTTCTATCTATTTTGACGCCTGTTTCTGCCCTAGATATATATAATAATAAAGTCTGCCTCTAATTGAGAAACTGTTGGTTATTGTTTTTAATCATGAATTTAAAGTAAGAGCTGGATTTCTGCCGGATTGATGGCAGTAGGGCGAACCTGTTAGTCACTATTAGAATAGAATAGAATATTATTTATTATGTACACCATACAAGTAACTTTCATAAAATAAAATAGTCACATAGGGTGACACAATGAACGGTTTTATCGCTAAAACCGTTCTTTCAAGACAACACACACACTACACACTACTCCACACACACACTCACTACTCCACACTCACACTATTCCAAGGGATTTAAACAAAACTGGCGAAATTTGAAACGAATATTAGTGCACCTCTGATTATTCCTTCGGGGATTACAAGCGTGATGTTATGGTTATGTTACGTAAGAACCAATAGTATAAGTATCTACCGAAGTCAACATTTTCCCAAGGTTCCAACTTCCAAACGTTACTTTTATTTACTTAGTTTTGACTTTATACGATATTCTCCAAGTTAGTATTAATTTCACCGCAACTTAGAACCTTTCAAAGCAAGTTTGGCGCACGATCTGACGGTACGGTTGGCACAGTGGTTACAGCGCTGCGTGTCGCGGGTTCGTTCCCCGCACGAAACAAATATTTTTATGACCTACAGGTAGTTATTCCGGGTTTGCCTGTTTGTGTATGTGAGTTTACATGTTTGTAGACGCACCCACGATGCAACAGAAATTACAAACAAGGGGCAACGTTTAAAAAAAAAAGTTTCACGGCTAAATAAAACTGTTACAAAACTTCACCCAATCATTGGAACTAATATACCAATAATCACTTTTTTTCCTCATCGGAGACTAAAAATTGCACTAACCGAAACCGGTTTTATGGGGATGTGCCACTTTTTTACCATGAAGCTATGGTTCGATGGCCGATAGAGGATATGGCAGGAATGTCCGGTGGCCGGCCCGAACGGAAGTGACGGCTCGGTAGCAAAGGTCAAATTTTGCCTTTTTGATTCGATTGCGAATAAGACAGTCGTGGTGTTGGTTGGGTAGGTTTATGGTGTGGTGTAGTTAACTGTTGGAGTGTTTCAGAAGGGTGGGCCTGATTGAGACTAGCAACTACCAGGGAAATATTAAAATATGACACTAATAGTAGAGCCTGAGATATTTCTCGACGGCATCTACAGCCCAGTCAGAGACCCGTGGGCGGCATAAGAACTCTGACACCAGGTTATGCACTAACCACACGAGAAAATTAGAAGTGGCTGGAACTCGACTGCCAATGTTGATGATGAATTATCCCTTCTGATCTTAGATCCAAGATCGGAGCGCTTAGACAAGTGGCAATTGCTTTCCGCTAAATGTAAGCTTTTCGTTAGCTTATGTCAATCCATGTTTGACTTTTCCGTCATCGTTATCGCTAGTAGATGTCACTTTGAGGCTCAGGGTTGAGTTGGACTATAAGAACACCGATAACCTGGTGAAGGTTGCGGGGATCCGCTGGATGCGAGATGTACGGGACCGGTCAATGTGGCGACACTTGGTTGGAGGCCTATGTTTCGGCAGTGGATGTCTTCCGGCTGAAATGATGATGATGTTGATGAAAAGAACACCTGCCACCCGAATACAATCTCCAGTAGCCAATCTCTTAACCGATTGCGGGCCAAGGTTGGCTGCTGTTGATATAATCTGGTCAAATGGGATATCCTCGGTCCATCCTAAACAGAATGTCAGTGTGGAGCCCCTTTGTAGGATATGCCCCACCTACTGTCCTGCCCATCCTGCAGAACCACTTGCACCTTCCAGGATTTAATCGAAGCAAATTTTAGAGCAGTGCAGTTGGCTACATACTGGTCTAACACCATTAGAGTTTCATGGACACGAAAAGAAGGTGAAGAAGGTAAGGGGAAGTATTGTAAGTATTGCCAGCAAATATTCTTTAACACGACCCCGCTTACAACACTTATATATAGGTATATTCTGCACTCAAGTAGGCACCTCCACAAGCCCACGACCGCACAAGCTCCACGCGTCATCTTTACCATCATAAATCGCCAAGATTTATACCACGAACCACCACCCGCAAATACCACACAAGCAAAACGTTTCCCACTTATTACTTAACATATTTTATGCAAATCGAAACAGTATTATCAACCAGTAATGTCTACGGGAACAGAAAATATTCGTATTAACATAATTCAGCATATTATTCGTTGAACCGGTTATTTGTACGGTTTTCCCTAGTAGTATGCAAAATACTGTGTATGCAGTGTTGTGGGATAATTGGTAAAATCGGTTTTTTGCGAAAAATCTGGGATTTTTGAGACCGGATTGGAGACTTCGAAAAACAATCGTAATGAGGTTTGAGATAACTTTATTCTCATAAGAATACAAAAATTCACTTACATGAGAATATTAAAACGATAACATAAGTCGAAATGTTTGAGCGTTTTACAAAAACTAGACATTTGCACAATAATTATTTTGTGGGTAGATCAAAAATAATAATACAAACAACTCAATGTTCGCTTGATACACGGGCTCAAAACATCAACATAAAGGTAAACAAGTCTCCGTTCAACATAGATAAACAGTAGCTGGATGTGGCTTGAAATTACTGTAGGGAATGTGATTTTTTTATGATGTGCTGTTTGAGTAGTTTTTTAAAAGTGGTTATGGATTTGGATTCTGTGATGATATTTCAGTAATTTATTATATAGTTTGGATCCTTCATACATGATACTTTTTCTTCCGTCGTCCTAATAGGGTTACTAAAAGGAATTTTGCAAAAAAAAGGTTATGTTTAGGACAATTAAAGATTTGACTACTGACTGGCTTATCTAAGGTTCAAGTCGTAACATCTTTATTCTGATAAAAGATTTAAAACTGACATGGTCACCAACACTATCATTAACATTAAAAACGGGATATTTACCATGTAAAAAAAAAATAGTAAACATCTAAAAATTAAGTTTTAATGATATCTTTATTCTGGTTGGCTCGACAGAAACTGCTATGTAATTATAATGGTTTCCAAGTCAAGTCGTATTAGTTATTCGCGATTTCCCAAATATAAGTAGCCTTTTTTGCCAAAATTCTGATAGTTTCTTCACATTTTGTAAATCTCACTGAGTTCCCAAAAATCCTAGTCTTTTCGCAAACTACCAATTTTCATTTACTCTGCAACATAATACGCAACTTATCAGGAAATTATAGATACACGGAATTGACGTACAGTGTCATAATTGTATTAATTATGCAGTTGTTGAGTTGAAATCGTGATTCACTACGAGTTATAGGGATTTTATCTACGTTTGTATCGGGAATCAGGTTATTTTAAGCCCTAGGTCAAGTTGGTAATCTATGTTAATTCAATTTTATTCATACTCAGACACGTGTAAGGGAACGGAAAAGTTAGAATATTAAAAAGTTTTACTAATAATACAACACCACGCCTGTCATCCCCGCAGGCAAAAGTATACCATAAAGTCATGTTTGGACAGTTACGTTGAAATCCCACGAAATGGGGGTGAAGCTATTGCCATTAAACCGGGCATGACACCAGAATTCGTGCAGCTGCCGAGACTTCCTAATTAAAAACACAATAATACTTTGCTGGACCTAGGAATTGAACCCAGGATCGCATGGACAGCAGTAGTGCAAGTTTTAGAGTAAGTCATCATCATCATCATCAATCTACAACAGTCCACTGCTGGACATAGGCTTCACAATTGAATACCATTCAGTTAGATTCTTGAACAAAATAAGTACATACGTAGTCTGAACAAATTCTCACCATCATCTGCCTAGCCTTTTCCCAACTATGTTGGGGTCGGCTTCCAGTCTAACCAAATGCAGCTGAATACCAGTATTTTACATGGAGCGACTGCCTATTCGACCTTCACAACTCAGAGTACTGGGCAATACGATACCCCTTGGTAAGACTGGTTGTCAGACTTTTTGCGCCACTGACTACCTGTAACGACTGTCAAAGATCTACAAATGACAGCCGGGACCAAAGGCGTAACGTGCTTTCGATGGGTGGTCACCCAAAGGTCAATCCAAACGCTGTTATTATTATTATGTTATTATTTAGCCACGAGCTCCTCCAAACTGCTTCTGAACAAATTCTCATCGTCAGAACAAATACTTCCAACACCGTTATTTCACAGATTATTGCTTGCGATGTCACAGCTTCGAACATTTTCACTTTTTCACCCCTTTACAGCCACAATTCTACAGTTCCACATGAGAGAACGTAAAGAACAGCATTCCAGCGAAATAAAACCTTGTTTTACAATATCACAAATATCCGAAACGGTCTCTATAAACTCTCTCCGTTTCAAAGCTAATATTTTTCTCGGGAGCACCCTGTATAATGTTATGATTTCCACACAAAATTGTTAGTACACCCTGTATGCTCGTGTTTGATACTCGTTGTAATAAATGGCAGATAGACGTACTTTCTTAAAAAAATATACGCACTTGAATTCGGGGAATATTTTTGTATTTGAGTAGATTATATTTGAATGTATTGTCGAAGTGTGAAATTACGATGACGTCTGAAATGGTAGTTGTTTATGTTAACGGTTTCTTTCACCCCTCGGTGAGGAAGCGTGGTCTTTATTCTGTGGTTTTCGGATTTGATTAATTTAAACTTTGAACGTCAAAGCATAAACGCACGCGCGTGCCCTCCACGCCAAGCCACAATTTCACGGCTTATTCATCAACTGGCGAGTGTGAAACTCGCCAGTGCACGCGAGTTAGCACCTTCGGATTTTACCTATTTTTTTGTTGTCAACTCGCTCGCACATTATAAAGTACAATCAAATAAAAACGAATTGAAACCAATCACTACATATAACTAGCTATTGCCCGCGCGGGCTGATTCGGTTAAGTACCGACTATCTACTTAGATTTCGGGATACGGCGAGGGGGATGCGGCCGACAACGCATGATACCCAAGCATATGCTATCCAGAGTTGCCAGAATGTTACTTTTGTAACATTTTACGTTACTTTTGTCCTTCTCATCTTACCTCCGTGTTTTATTTTAAAGTCAAGTCGTATAAAATGTCTTATAAATTTAAAGTGGGTACCTATATTATACATTTTATAAGAAGTTTTTGTAGCTGACTGTACATCTGACGTATTTAACGTCAGATTTTCAAGGTCGAGCGAATTGACGACAAAAAAGGTAGGTAAAATCGGAAGGTGCCAACTCGCGTGCACTCGCGAGTTTCACACTCGCCAGTTGATGAATAAGCCAATTTGACCCACCATTTTGTCACATATTTGTGTCGTTTGGCGTACAGGCCACGCCCTTGCTTGTCACGTATATGTGACAATGGCGTTCAAGACGTTAAACGAACTGGCGTCTTACGTTACGCAATTACGTCAACTACAGAAACTGGACTGAACTATGCGCGTATTTGCAGAAATCAACTTATACTTACTGCCTTTAAAGCTCACTGCTGAATCTTTAGCAATAATGGTAGGTAAGTGTAAAACGGTTAAAATGCTGAATATCATCACGGTTGTGATCCCATAAGGATTAGGCAGGGGTGTATCTAATTGGACACCCACATTCGCCCATCCGAACAGATTTTTTAAATAATTGCCTGCAAACTTTTTCATTGTTAATTTAGTTTTGTAGGAGTTCTATAGAAAATACTTAATTGGTATATATGATAATGATAAATGATATATGAGCGGTTATAGTCATACTTTGCATAGACTATAACTGCATCTTTTGTTCTCAGTTCAAGCTCAACCTTTACTCTGTTATGAAAGTTAGCAATAGACAATAAAATATAACAACAGTTATAAGACCTTTACATCCCATTGGCCTCGTGGGCGTTCAGAGATACGTAACGATGACGTCACCGGGAGGCTGTGACGTCGATCTGACGAGACGAGAGGGATCCCGACGTTTGAACGATAACGTTCAATTGTTTGAACTTGCGCTCTTGTATGGATCCACTTTGTTCAAGTTGTGAACTGATAACAATGGCATTTTATATTTTTAATTGAAAGAAATCAGCTGTTCTTTATAAACGAGTTTCGAACACGTGGGAAAAATGAATAGAACAGTTGATATTGTGTTTTTCCTTTGGGCATTCAGAGGAGAAGCCCAACAATTATCCACGAAAAGGCTAAAGTCGTTTCGCGAAAATTTGATGCGAAATTGTATTGACTTGAAATCATTTTCTTTTACAAGCATTTATATCTCAGTTATACCTAAATCTGATAGAAATGCTTTAAGAATATTACTAAACCAAATAGCTACTAAATCTATTAATAAGTCTATTAAAATATCAGAACCAAGCCCTAAGGTCTCATTCACATCTATACAAATAAATCAAAATTCAATTGAAGTGTCTGTTTGTGATTTCAAAATAATAGCTTTTAACTGAATGCATATGAAAGTATATACGGTACTTATAAGAAAAAAAAAACATTTTTGGCTGTCGTCCGTTTGTTCCGGGTAATCTCGAAAAGGGCTGGACCGATTTTGACGGGACTTTTACTTGCTTATGCTTATGTGATAAGGAGTTACTTATGCAACTTTTATTTTAGAAAAAGGATTAAGGTTCCGTACAAAAAAAAAACCCGTGAAATTGTTAACAAAATCCGAATTAGTCATATTTTTGTAATAATTTCACACGGTCACATGCAACAGCTAGTTGTAAATAAACTATATAATTACATCTTGTCACAAATTCCAATTTCTTTCATAAATAAGTAATTTACAAACCCACTCAGACAAAATATCATTCGATTAACAAAATTGATATTTACTCAAATTATCGGCTAGTAGACATATACATTGGTAGTAAATAAATCAGTAGGCGGTAATGCAACTATACACCGGACGTACCGTAGATATATGTTGCAACATACCTGGGTATGACAACAGAGAAAACAGAAGATCCAGTCCGTGTAACTAAAGTATTACCTAATATTATACAAGGTGGAAGAGACACAGATTCACACACGGTTACCTACCACATATTCATGGAGTATTTGAGAGTGAAGACCAACTGGACTGAGGGTCGAAAGGTTGGAATCGCGTCACAACATCAACTTAAAGTCGTTCGTGGTACGAGTTCCAACTCATCTACAGACCTTCATGAATGAGGACTTTTGGCAGAAAGGTGTCGTATATCGACGATTCCGAGGACGGTTAAGCGACACCACGCAGCAAAACACGACGCCGTCAACGATGCATGTGTAATTATAGTTAAATAAGGTTTTTATATGTATTAGTCTATTAATTTATAAGATTATTTTGTGTATTTGTATCTATGGACCTCAGTTGCCTGACAATAAAATGATTGATTGATTGACATTCAGTTTATCATTCAATTTACCGATGAAAAATTTCCATGTGGGGCTCAGAATGATGTGCTGAATACGTGGTAACCGTTTTAGCGTCGATGTCCCTTCGACCATGTATAAACTTGGCGTCATCTACGCGGAACTAATTTCTAACTAAATTTGTTTTCTTTCACATTCGGTAACTTTTTTGAAGAACTTACAAACGTTGACGAGTCCAAGAAACCAAGATATGCTTTACTGTGACATATTTTGTATTTAATTTAGATGGAGTTAGATGACAGCTCAATTCTGAATTCTACGAAATTAGTGCAGATGTGCGTTATAGCAGGCATGTGTTCAGGAAATGCATAAAGTATGAATGAATTTTTGGTTCAACTTGAATTTTGAAATCCTAAACGGTTGAAGGACATGGCAACTGTGTATACGGTTTGTAAATGAGAAAATGACACAAGAAAGATTAAATACGAAAAATACTACGACTTAGACCGCTCCTTATATTTCATCAAGCAATGGGGAAGACCGTTAAAAGCTAAAGCTGATTGTAAAAGGCGCGACCACAGCTAGGTCCCAATCTGACCAATGAGGTCAAGCTATTTGGAAATATAAAATGATATTATCAGATTTTCAACCAAAGACGATGTTTAGAACCAATCTCTTCAAGTGAACTGTAATTTGTTCTTTGAAAAAATGTCTTTAAACCGAACCAGCTATGCTGGCACCATTAATTTCACAGTTGCCAACCCCATTGTCATGCGAGGGATTTGGATAATGCTGTATCTTAAGGTGAAGGCGCGAGGGTAGCCCGCGAGGCCTGTGGACGGCGAGTTATGGACTACCTCGCAGTCCGGCCGTCTAATGACGACATGCCGTGTCGACGGCGCGTTCGTTTTCCACGTACGCCTCAAAGAGATGTCAGCAAATAAGTAGGGGTCCACAAGGGCCGATGCCTGCCAGGGCTGCGGGACTGTTCGAAAGAGATACCGTGGCCCTGGAACACAAAGGGCAAAGGATGAACATGGATGGGTTTTAGTCAGTACAAGTCTGACACTCCCCTCCGCTCCGCCCAGAGTGGGGGATCTGATGATTTACCGCCAGAGTAAAAAAAAAAGGGTAGCCCGCGAAATTCTAATTTTCTTACGTTTTTTTGCAATTTGCAGGTCAGTGCCGGATTGGATGTTGAGTAAAATATGATTCGCAACCGTAACACCTATGTAGTTACAGAATTATAATCATTAAAACCACTCACATACAACACTCTAAGTTCATTTAATCCCATTGAGTATTTCATGAAAAAATCAGTCAATGAGATAAAATGAACGTAGAGGATTTTATATATAGGAAGAGCAGCGGTGGCCCAGTGGTGGCGGTCCCGACTTACGAGCAGTAGGTCGTGGGTTCGAACTCAGGCAGGCGCATTACTTTGTGTAATTTATTTCATCACCAGTGCTCTCAAAACGGTGAAGGAAAACATCGTGAGGAAACCGGCATGTCCTAGAACCTAAAATTCGAAGACATGTGACATCTACCAACCCGCACTGGGCCCGCGTGGTGGATGGGCCCGTTCCCTCTCATAGAGAGGAGGCCTGTGTTCCAGCAGTGGGAACAATATAGGCTGCTGCTATGCTAAGCTATGCTAGAGGGTTTTATTGACTACCCTGGCGCTTCCACCTTTATGATGTCATCATGGACCTTCTGCCCTCCTATTTATATAACTTATTATGTAGTATCACTGGTGCAACTAGGGCAAAGTGTCAAGTGAAACCGAGTTTTTATCGATTATGTTGATTCTACTTTATATGATTAATAAGTTCGCCGAGATCGATCACTTTGAACATAATTTATACTGATAATACGAATGATGGCGTAATCTGTAATGGAATTTAAATATTGAAAAGAACGATTTGATTTAATTTTTATTATTTATCTAGCGACCCACACCGGCTTCGCATCGGTGCAATTTGCTAAATGAAGAAAATGAGAAGAACTGGGCTTAGCAAAAAAATTAAATTATTATTTTTTTTTTTTTTTGTAACTTCCCAAATTCCGAACTACAAACCTTGTCCTGACAATTATTACGCAACACAATTAAATATGCCTAATCGGGCGAGCCGTCCTCAAGTGATGCTCCTTCGGAAATGTAACAAAATATATATATATGTATATGTAGGTAAATACAGTTTTAAAAAAACAAGAGCACTTCCATGAGATTTCCCATCGACAAAAATTACTAACTTAAATATATACTCTACTCATCCCCTCTATCTATAACCGTTTTCGCATTGGCATCTCTTCCGCCCTGGAAGTCAAACCAACGCGACAACGGTTACCACGCATCCAGTACATCATTTTGAGTCCCCCCTCCCCCTCCCACAGACATTTTTCATCGGATATTTTTTTTTTAAATCTGCTGTTTCCTACAAAGGTGCAATACTTACACGGTCAAAATGTATGGAACAGCTGGTTTTTTTTTAATAACTGATGAATTTGAATGATGTACTGAATACGTGGTAACCGTTTTCGCGTCGGTATCCCTTCCACTCTGTATAGATGGAGGGGATGAGTGGAGTATATATATAAGTTAGTAATTTTTTTCGATGGGAAATCTCATGGAAGTGCTCTTGTTTTTTTAATAAAATGAAGATATTCAGGCATTAGTGATGCTAATGCATTAGTCGAAGTAATAAGGAAGAAAACTGTATTATTATAAAGTACCTAGTTAGAGTGAGATTTTAATTAATACCTAACTAGACAAAACAAAATAATCTGTACCACCAGCCAGCAAACATTCCTGGGGTTTTCCTTGAAGGCATACAAAAATACAGTTTTAATTAAAGTACATTTGCCATTGACGTCAAAGACTTAGTTATAATCTTCTAAAACTTGTTTTTCGCGGCCATAACAATGCCTGCTCACAAACACTAATCAAGGGAACAATGTATAGGCATAGTATATAATAATTCTAAAAGGAAAAAACGAATCCATCAAAAGAATTTCAATAAATACGCACCTACCTAACAAAACGCGCGAAGAGTTTTTCGCGGAGCCTGAGTGGGGTAAGGGTACATTTGTATAATGATTGAAACCTTGGACACCACTCTTCTTCTTTATGGTGTGGTTAGTGCCTAATTTGGTGTCAGAGTTTTTATGCCGGCTACTAGCCTCTGACTTGGCTTTACATTCCGTCGAGAAATATCTCTCAGGCATGCTGGTTTTCTTACTACGTTTTCCTTCACCGAAGCAAGTGAAAATTATGCAATACGCACATGAATTTGAAAAATCAGAGGTGCTTGTCTTGGGTTCGAACTCGAGACCATGGATATGGCAGTCCGACGGTCACACCGCTAGACTATCACTACTAGAGAACCCCATTCTTATCCAGCTACTACCAGCCCCTCTACAAAGATCGTGACATAACCTAGCCTGAAGAAGTACACCCGATTTCACCGAGGGTCGAACACTTTTCAACCTTATTACTTAGGACATAATGGTGAAAGAAAAGTGACAGACCATCAGTGAGCTCGGTAGTACCTGTAAGGATGAAAATGAGACGGGTAGTACTTCATCAGAGAACTATCCTACGGTCCTGCTACTCCATCCGTTTTTATCCTGCCTTTCAGCGTGATCACCTACTTCCTACCCAGTACCCGTATCTCATTTCAATTGTGTTAGGCGCCGGTTGTCTTCATTTTCCATAGATCTCTATTAGCCATCATCTCAGCACTCACCTTCTTTCTTACCTTATCATCTTTCACACAAATCATCCATGTTTTTTAGGTTTAAGTCCAGCCGTCTTCTCAGTCAGGTTGTCAGGCTCTACAACCCGATTTGATTCAGATCTTAAACGGGTGAAAATCTCATATACCAATAAATCATTAAAGTAAATACTCGAAAGTAAAAGCTACGTGGTACAAAATATTATTTGAGTTTTCTTTCCTAAATACATTTTACTTTCGTTCTGACTAGGGTTGTCACTTTCTCAAGAAGTAAGTTACAACTTTTAAGGAAACTTAATCACTTGTAGTGTTTGTGAATGAAAGATATGAAAGGAAAACTGTAGAGCAGCTATAATGTCACTTCAGCCCGATTGCATCAAAAATCATTAATTATTAAACTTACTTAAAACATTTCGGACTATTAAATGAGAAGTGCGGTCGCGTCAGACAGCAATAACACCATCTACAGAAGCGTTTTCATATGACAAACTGTAACAACTTTTTTTTTTTTTTTTTTTCGGATGGGAAATCATCAAATGACCCCCACACTCTGGGCGGAGCGGAAGGGAGTGTCAGACTTGTACTGACTAAAACCCATCCATGTTCCTTCTTTGCCCTTTGTGTTCCAGGGCCACGGTGTCTCTTTCGAACAGTCCCGCAGCTCTGGCAGGCATCGGCCCATGCGGACCCCTACTCGGTTGCTGACATCTCTTTGAGGCGCGCGTGGAACACGAACGCGCCGTCGACACGGCCTGTCGTCATAAGACGGCCGGACGGCGAGCTAGCCCATAACCCGCCGTCCACAGGCCCGCGCCTACGGTGGCCGGGAGCCACCACGTGACCCCCGACGCCCAGGGCGTCTCCCGCGGCGGCTGGGACGTGAGGTTCTTTCCCTCACACGTCCCGCCACCTCCTTCACTAGCATGACTGCTTCACAGAAGGTGGTGACGGCTTCCCATTCCCTCTCGCTCCGGACCATGGCTTGAACCAGGGTCGGACGCGAGAGATCGCCGCCGCCAATCGCCGCTACAAGGACACGGCGGTGCTCCGCCCAAGCGGGGCAGACCTCTACGGTGTGCTCCACCGTGTCCTCCGGACGATCCTCGCAGTGGAAACACCCGGGCGTTTCCTCCCGCCCGATTCGGTGCAGGAACCTCCCGAAACAACCGTGTCCGGTGAGGATCTGCGTCAGGCGGTAGGTGAGGGCGCCGTGGCGCCTCTCTAACCACTCCTCAAAGAGGGGACTTATCGCCACAATGGTAGCGTGCCCTGCACGGGGTTGCATTAGTCGCTCTCTCCATGTCGCCATGAGATCACGCCGGAGGTCTGTCCGCTGAGCGGCAATTTGCCGCGGCAGCGGAGTCTCCCCCCGACGTAGTGCCTCCGCGCGCCATTCATGCAGGCGCGCGAGGACTATCGCCTCCAGATCCCATGGCGGCAATCCGGCAAGGAGGCTAGCCGCCTCGCCGGAGATCGTGCGGTACCCCCGGATTAGCCTTTTGGGGCGCGTTCAGGTAGTGGGCGGCTTGCCGCCTCAAAGAACGCGCCCACACCGGGGCCCCGTAAAGGGCCATGGACCGCACGACCCCCGCGTATAGCCTCCGGCAGGAGGCGTTTGGACCCCTCAGGTTGGGCAAGAGCCGCTTGAAGGCAGCCCCTGTCCGTTCCAGTTTGGGAGCCAAACGTCGGAAGTGCTCCACGAATTTCCACCGGCTGTCGAGGACGAGTCCTAGGTACTTCAACGTCGACCCGACGCCGATGGAAACCCCTCCTGCCGTCAGTAGGGATCCCGACGGTGGCGCATTCCGAGGCCCATGAAAACACATGGCCTCGGACTTGTGCAATGCCACCTCGAGACCCAACTGCCGGATCCTATCCACGACTATCGCAACCCCGCGTGTCATGTTTTCGGCCGCCGCCTCGTGCGACCTCCCTTGTGCCAGTACCAGCGTGTCGTCAGCGTAGCAAACTACGCTGACGCCGGTAGGGAGGTCGGCGCGCAGCACCCAGTCGTAACCGATGTTCCACAGGGCCGGTCCTAGAACCGATCCCTGTGGAACACCGCACGACATCTCTCGCCGGTTCCATTCTCCGCTCTGACCGGGGTAGATGACGGCCCTATCCGTCAAGTAGTCCCCGACCACACGACGAAGGTAGGTTGGCACCCGGTGATACCGGAGTGCCTCCCTAATGCAGCTCCAGGGCATGGAGTTGAAGGCGTTGGCGATGTCAAGAGACACCGCCAAGACGACCCTGCCCCGGGACACCGCGTCCCCCGTCGTGAGGGCTCTCACGCGCATGATGGCGTCCACCGTGGAGCGCCCCTTGCGGAAACCAAACTGGTGTTCCGCAAGATCCGGCCCCATCCCCGCAAGGTGCCCGGCAAGGCGGTTGGCAATCACTCTTTCGAAGAGCTTGCCCACCTCGTCGAGCAACACGATGGGCCGGTATGCGGACGGAGAGTCCGCAGGGCGCCCTGGTTTCCGGATGAGGACCAGCTTCCCCGTCTTCCAACGAAGCGGAAACTGGCCTCTCTCCAAGCATGCGCTTAGGAGCCCTTCCAGTCGGGGCCCGAGAGCCTCAGAGGCCAGGACCCAGGCTTTGCCAGGCAAGCCATCGGGTCCCGGGGCGGTGTTTCTGGCTTTCAGCCTGCGTACCGCCACTCTCAGGTCTACCCCAGTCACCTCCGGAACGTCGTCATCGTCATCGGTGTGGTCCGCTTCCGGCACCGCACGCGGCGGCGGAGCCATAGGCGGGGGAGGATGCTCCCCTCGCGAAGGGAACAGAGCGCTCACCACGTCCTCCACGAGCTCAGGCCGGAGACTCTGCGTTAGCGGGGGGGCCCGGGTGCGGAGTTTGTCCCGCACCATCTTGTAAGGGCGCCCCCACGGATCTCCGTTCAGAGACTCCAGCATCTCCTCGCGGGCCAAATTCTTGGCCCGCCGGACAGCCTCTTGGAGGGCGGTCTTCGCCGCTCTGTACCCCTCGTACAGCTCCGCCTCAATGGCTGCCGCATCCGGAGGGCGGATGCGGAGCCTGCGATGCCTGGCGTACAGGCGCCGCGCGGCAACGCACGCCTTGCGCAGAGACGTCAGCTCTCGCGACCACCAGTACACCTGACGCTGGGCGCTTCCTGGCCGAACTCGGGGCATTGCCACGTCGCAAATCTCGGACATGGCCTCCTGGAACCAACCCGCCTCGTTGTTGATGTCGGCAGGCCTGACTGGTGATGACACCCAGGCCTGCACGATCGAGGCTTCCAGGAGGAGCTCCCGGTCCAGCTGCTTCAGCGCCCATCGCGGACCACTCGGGGCCTGTAGGACCGGCACGCTTGAGGACTGGGCGGAGACGTCGAACCGGATGTACCGGTGGTCGGAATAGGTCTCCACCCCCTCCATGACGCGCCAGTCAACGACACGCGGCGACAGAGCGGGGCTGCCGAACGAGATGTCCACCACCGACTCGCCCCGCATCCGCACGCACGTGGGGACAGAACCCCGATTTAGGACGACCAGGCCTGTCTCCAGAGCCCAGTCCTCCACCATTCTACCCCGCACGTCCGTGTAACGAGAACCCCAAGCCAAGTTCTTGGCATTGAAGTCCCCGAGCACAAGCACGGGGAGGGAATGGCTTCCGATGACGACACTCAACTCCGTGAGGGAGTTGTGGAACTCGGCGAGAGTTCGGCTCGGGGAGAAGTAGACTCCCACTACAACGATCTCCCCGAACCGTGCTGCTACGCACCCCTGACCCTTCCTGACACTCTCAAGGGTCGGGATACCGGCGGCGACCGACGCAATTAAGGTCACTGAGCCGCTAAGGTCCTCCACCCAGTCATCCCTGGGCGGGACAAAGTACGGCTCAGCGACCACGGCGATGTTAATCGACCACTGCGCCATGCTCTGGAGCAACAGATCCTGAGCGCAGGCGCAGTGGTTGATGTTCGCTTGGAGAAGGCGTAATGGGGCCGTTACTGGCACTCCATTTCAGCCCCCTCCCGGGCCCCCTGCGAGGGCCCCGCTGCGGAAGTTGCAGCAGTAGCGGCAGCGGCGGCGACAGTGGCGGCGGCTGCGGTGGTGGCAACGGTGGGGGTTTTGGCGGTGGTGGCGGAGGGCCTTCCCTTACCCCTGGCCTTGGCGGGAGTACCGCAGGACTTGCTCCCTGCCCGGTGATCGGCCGGCTTGCCAGCTGCCGCACATGCGGCGCAGCGCGGCGCGGCGGAGCAAGCCGCGGCCATGTGACCAGGCCGGCCGCAGCGGAAGCACAGGCCGCTGCGGTCCACCTCCGAGGTGCACCGGACCGACACGTGGTGCCCCACATGGCAGCGGAAGCACCTTAGAGGTCTGGGTTCCAGCAGCTTCACCTGCGCTGAAACCCAGCCCACCAAGAGCCTTCGGCCCTCCACAATGATTTTCGCCGCCATCACAGGGCAGCTTACCGTTACGGTTCGCATGCCCGACAGGTCCGGACGTAAGGTGCCTGCCTTAACCTGCTCGGCAGGGCACCCACCGGTCCTGGTGACGGCGGCCACCACCTCCTCCTCGGTCACCGAGTCGTCCAGACCCAGGATGCGCAGGTCTGCGCATTTGACGGGCCTGGACACTCGGGCCTCGTCCGCATTTAGGGACGCTCTAAGCTTTTCAGCCAGAGCGTCAGCGGACGAGCCACGGGTTTCGCCGGGGATCTCCAGAACTCGAGCCCCTGTTGCGGTGACTCTAAGCCGGAGGCCCCCGGCGATCCCGAGCTCCCCGAGATCCACCATCGTCTTCGCCTTAGCGAGCACGTCGCGATAGGTCACGCCCCTCTTTTCCGCCTCCGGCTGTAGTGTTATCACTACAGCTGCGGTCTTCGGGGCGCTGAGCCTAGCAGCGCCATTCCGCTTCTTTCCTTGGCGCTTCCGCTCCCGCTTCCTGGCCTTTTTGGCCGCCCTTCGCTCCCTCGCTCTCTCTCCGGCCACCTGCCACCCAGTCTCGGCCACGGATGGCTTAGGGGGCGGGGGGGGCGGCGGTGGCGGCTGTCTCGCGGCTAGCGCTGGCACATTCGCCGCCTTGCCCTGCCTCAGGGCCGCTGCCCCCCCAACCGGGGCCGATTTAGCCGGAGCCAGCTTTCCGGGAGCCGACATAACCCTGCCAGAGGGCCGGCTGGACGGCCCCGGTGCGGAAGCCGCTGCAGCCGCATATGTGGCCGCCCTCGGGCCCGAGGGCGCCTTGTTTGCCGCCAAGAGGGGGGCGCAGAACAATGCCCTCCAGGACGGAGAACCGCGCCTGAAAGGCAGCCAGCTCCTGCCGAACCAGGTTCAGGACCTGGTTCTCCACCGGCACGGCCTGGCTTGGTCGCTGCTGGCCATTTTGGGGCGCCTCGCGAGAGCCGGACTCACGCAGACTGGCCAAGTCTGCTCGGAGCCTCCTGTTCTCTTCTTGGAGAAGCTCCGTGGCGGCCGTCAGTCGAGCGACCTCCGCCCGCAGTTTGACCATGCCGTCTGGCGGGGGCGCCGCATATCTGGCCTCCGCTGCTGCCACGATAGAGGCGACCGCTGAGGGTATAGCCCTTTGCCTGGTGGAGGGCTTTTGCTTGTTGGAGACAGCCCTCAGCGCCGCCTCCACCTCCTTCGCAAGCCCGGCCTTACGCTCCGCTTCGGAGCCGCCGTCCGCGCCCGCCTCGCCACCAGAGGAGCCCGAACGGGCCACCCCGTGACCAGCAGCCACCCCCGGGTGGCGCGCCTCCGCGGCAAGCCGTGCCGACCTCTCGGTGGCAGAGAGGCCTCTCCCCTTGCCGCGGATCCCGCCACGCTTGCTGGTGGGGATCTTGCGAGCCGAAGCCAGCTCCCCCTCTGATGACGACTCTCGGTCGCCTACCGGCCTGGACCGCTTGCGAAGAAACTCCCTGTTCCCCGCAGCAGCCCCGGGCCTCCCGCGCCGGGAGCTCTCTGAGCCTCCCGCGCTCACATCGCAGGATGCGGCGCCGGACTCCGACCCCGCATCCCTCTCCTCCCTTCCTTCGCCGTTATCGGCCGTGTCTTGGGTTGTAATTGATTCAATCATACAGTTCCCACGAGTATGGGGGAAATAAAAAGTCCATCTGGGCAGTGCCCCCTGTACCCAGATAAGCCATAGCCAGGCCCGGCAGTGGTTCGCACTAGCGACTGATTTTCCAAAGGAACCCGTCAGCCATACATCTCCTCGCGGTGCGCCGCCGCTTGAGATTCGGGGTAACTTTTTATAGAGGTTTTCTACCTCGTGGTCCGGGCGGTTAAGCCAAGACCCTCGGTCCCAATCGAAGCCGCGAGACGTGTTCCACGACACTTCGACGGTGGGATTACGATATCGACGGGGACAGTGAAGGACTGCATCCTTCACTGTCTGCTCGGAGGCAGGGTAAGTGCACACCGAGCCCGCCCTAGCTCCTCCGCTGTGCCCTCTGCTTTTCAGAGGGTCACACGGAGCAACACCCCCTAAGTCCAAGATGGACCCCTCCCATGTCAGAATATTAGCCATGGACAGTAACATTCCCCGAGGAATAAGAATCTCTTCCCATTCCTCGGGGAAGGATTGACCTTCAACTTCAGGGGAGAAAAACAATTATGAGGTCGACTAGACTCACACACCGCTAAATTCGAACAGTGCCAGCCCTATCCCCGATCACGAGTAGCAGATAAATCTATAAAAAGGTCGCCGGCGTTGTACGGTTCAATTCGATAGTAAACCTATGCTGTATGGACAATAAAACCATGGAATAGCCGTTTGTTTTAGACTGATGTCAGTAGTTAAACTTGCGGTGTAAACAAATACTGTTTCCATCGTAGTAGGTGGGCGGGGAAATGTGGATAGTATGTGTGGTTTGGGTAGCCAGCTTCTGGCTTCGAGGAGAACTGAAAAAGAGGAATCATCATCAGCACATTTTTTTTTTTGTTGTGTTTTTGTGGCGTACAGCTACACAAAAATTTATAGAGAAAAAAAAAAATAAAAAAAATGCAATCAACGACAAAGCCTTTTACAAGCGTCCACAGTTAGCTGTAAACTAAGTCATACTTAAATGAATAGCGACACCAAAATTGGTAAATGTATTTTATCCTGATTTTGGGCATCGCTGCAGTGGAATAACTAGAAACGTGTAGTGGCCTAATGAGATTTCCACCAAAAAGCCTTTGGATAAAAAATATTTTTTAAGCGAAGAAAATGGTAAATCGTCTTCAGTTAAAATCTTGACGCTTTATTGATTTTTCATTAACAACAATAGTCTAAGGGGGAGACCCGAATCTCTTAGATTCCCATGGGTCACCTATTGCCCAAAACTACATGATTTCATAGACACTCTTATTTTCTGTAAGGCGTTATGAAATGCGTAGAAGCTTTTACCGGACGGTCTAATGGGTGTGACCGATATCATATTTCTCTCCTTCAAACCGTTAGGTTGGCAAACCCATCTCTCAAACGTTTTCAGTTGCTGAAAACTTCTAAAAACAAACCATGACTAACGACTGCACTAACAGACATACGGACAAACATACAGATATATTAAGAAACTGAAAAATGTGTTCCATTTCCGAATTCCCCGACAGATGACGAATTACAAATTCTATATTTGAATCGCGAAGTGACATTTCTCATGCGCGTGAGTGGATTTGTAAACAGATAACGCTTAGTGTAGTAATAGGTGATTCATCCAGTTTAGGTATGGAATTAATTATGTGCATGTGTTGGTACTTGCTGGTACCGTACCTACCATCTAATGATTGAGCTTTTAATTCTTATCGTATGAGTCAAATTTCATGGCGCCAATTTATAGATGCGTCAGATTTGATTGAAATAAGTACCTATTTCACAGACTAGTGTAATGTACTGTGGTTTGTGAATATGGGATAACTCAATGTGCTAATTAATTAAATTAAACTCAACTCGAATGTGCTAAATCAGTTTAATTATCTACATAAGCACGTAAGTTAAGTACCTATAGGCCAGTTAAAATGTTCCGCGCGAGACGTAAATAGCATTAAATCTGCCTTTTCGTTAAACAGGAAACTGTGTTGCTGCTAAAACACATTTCAACACATTAATTCTTCTTCATAAATATATCACGCCTGTAATCCCAGCAGGGTAAGGCAGAGGTGTACCTTATAGTTCACCCACATTGCGCTAGTAATGTTTAAGTCCCATGTAAGCCGATCCTATTGCCATCAACCGGGCACAAATCTAGTCTCTTTGGTTGCTACTGAGAAATTCCTGATGGAAAAACCCAATAACACTTTGCCCGACTCGGGAATTGTACCCAGGACGTCATGCTCAGCGCAGTCCTCATACACATATACTGAAAAATCCTCACACTTTCACATCACACCGTCTTCGTCACATTCAAAGATCTGTCATCTCCCAAATAACACGCTATTCAACACTTAACTTATTATATCACCAACCGGCATCATTAAAGACTTTCAGCATTCTTGAAGAGAAACTTGAAATCCTCTTGCCCCGTTCACGACCTCAGGCGATCCGACTTGCGACGCAACTTGAGTGACACTCGCGTGGACCTCTTGACACAAGATGCGTCGCGGTGGCTAAACGTGAAGACAAATGAAAGAAATTGCTTGGAGCATGCTACAAGTACATGATCTAAAGAAGATTCACAAACGACACCGCTCGTCCGCGTGGTCGGGCGTAGGCGCCGAAGCAAATGTATTGGCGGTGCCCCGCGCGGAAATGCGGTACGCGTCGCTCGACCGCGTTGTCTGTCAGAATACGTGTATTAGGCATCAAAGTATTTTTTTATACAAGCCATTGGATTTGAGCCCTATTGATGGCAATAGGCTCGCCTCCTATAACATGGGACTTAAACCCAACTGGCAAAATGTGGGTTACTGACTACCTAAACCTTCGGGGATTACAGCCGTGGTGCTATGTTTTCTATCAAAGTCCGATGTCTGTAGCCAGTCCGAAGTCCTGTCCGCGCCTTGAGTGTGTAGTTCGTGGCCAAACGGTCTGACATCGTTAATTAAAGGACCGCAGAAAAAGAAAAAAAGAAACAGTGGTCGCAAATGTAACCGATACGATATCTTAACCGGAACAGTTCAAGTAATTAACCTTAGCTCCGAAACACGCTTGACCGAAATATTTCGGCGAATCAAGCTCTGTGTTACCATGTACAGATAATTAGATTAGTGACTATTTTTTAAAAACTGGGTTTTATTTTAATAAATGCTGATATCTAACCTATCAATTGGGATTGCAATGTTTTTTTTTTATTATTAAATGGATAACAATAAAAAAAAAACCAGTGTGTGTGTTCAATGGCTATTGGCTGGCTTATGGGCTTATGGAATCTAAGTATCTTAAATTTAATTATTCACCGACAGACGCAAAATTATAAACTGCTGGGTCTAGACGCAGTTTTGCATTTGTCGAAAGTAAAAAACTAAAAAAGAATTTTTGAAAATAATCTCCTTAAAGGATTATGGATTTTCATCACTTTTGTCGATGGGAAATGATATCGGCCATTCGGATTCTGGTTTGTGATAGGGGAAGGGCCATGATCCATCACGGGGGCCCGGTGAGGGTTGCTGAGTGTCCATGTCTTTTAATTTTTGCTTTAGGACATGTTTTGGGTTCACACTCAAAACTCCCCAAAATATGGCAATGAAGATCAGTAAACCACACTACTTTCACCAGACCATGGTAACGATCTAAACGCAAGTCTAGCATCTGACCAAGATGTCTTAGTATCACCATGGGGTCCGATAAGATATTAGACTATAATATACCCTTTGTACTGGATCTCGTGTCAAAGGTAACGGGTAAGATCAAGATAAGTATCTCTAGACAAAAGGTAGTAAGTAAGAAGATTGGTAACATCTTTTGCAAAGGAATAAAACGGACGATATAGCCGGTTGGGGTAATCATCCGCAAAGACCAGTCGCTTTTTGAAGATTTCCCCCGAAAGCAACAAAAAAATCCTCAAGTTCATAATAAACGACAAAAGACAGATTAACAGATTTTTGCAAAATTCTGTTAGAAGTAACAGAATTTTGCAAAAATCTGTCAAAGAAACCTTTCTGAAGGATAGTTGGACCACAGGAGCTCAAGATTAAGAGCATTGAAAAGGAGAAAAGGAGGCATTTACGTTGTAGTGCAGTGGGACGAAACAAGCCGAAAGTTAAATAAATATTAGGATAGTTTCAATTTAGCAATCTAATTGCGCTGGATTTGCATAAAATTTGGAATGCGGATAGTTCATGAGCTGGGTTTAAACATAGAATCATTTTCATCCGGCACGTTCCCGTTGATAATTTCCGACCACCAAGCGGGCGGAGCCGCGGGCAAAACCTGAAAAAATAAAACAGTCTAGTCAGAAACTAGACGTCCTTGAGAATCAGTGATCACACATATAGGTCAGTTATGATATTATTCTAATTTATATCATTACCGGCGCCATGTTTGACCTGACTAAAACTATCGTCAGGCACGCGATACTACCGCAGAGCGCCATTATGAAGATGTGCGAATTATGGAATAATGTGCGTTTAGGCAGGCGGGTTGTGGCGACACTTGAGGGAGGCCTATGTCCAGCAGTGGACGTCTTTTGGCTGAAATGATGATGATAATGAGGCAGGCGAGAACGCCTGAGCGCCTGTGTATACTTGTATAATTGTAATCCTTAATAGATGATGCCAGCAAGTATGGAAGAAGAAGACATGCTGCGCCAACCCCAAATAATTTGGAATAAGGGCAGGAGAATGATTTTGAGATGTTGTCAGCAACTCAAGGCCCCGATGGTAGGTTCGCTCACACCTGTACGGACAAAATGAAGATAAAGCTCCGGACACGTCCCAACTAATACTTTCTGAAGTATCGGCCAGTGTCTGATGTACTAAGCCGGTCCACAGTCTATCCGTACCCGTGTAATTGATCCTTGAGGGTGCGTTTCCACCTGGCATGTACGAGAATGCAGGCAGCGAGGATGTGAATTGTGGTGATACTGTCTTTATTAAAGACGCGCAAGGTGACAAGAAACTTCGTATGAAAACCGTTTTGTCCCAGAAACAAAAATCAAAAATTAGTGGATAGGCGCTTTTAGGAGCAGCGGTGGCCCAGTGGTGGCGGCCCCGACTTCGAAGTTGTGGGTTCGAACCCAGGAAGGCGTTTACTTTGTGTAATTTATTTGATCACAACTGCTTTCAAAACGGTGAAGGAAAACATCGTGAGGAAACCGGTATCTCCTAGAACTAAAAATTCGAAGACATGTATCATCTACCAACCCGCACTGGGCCCGCGTGATGGATTCCCATTCCCCGCGTGGCCCATTCCCTCTCAAAGAGAGGAAGCCGTGTGTCCCAGCAGTGAGAACATTATAGGCTGATTATGTTTAAGCTAATGAACTTTTGCTGAGTGGAGGCCTGTGCGTCAGAAGACAGAACTTCATACGCTAATTATGCTTTGGGTGTTCTGAGAATCACACATAACTTTTATCTCACACGTGATTTCCACAAAACACAGCACAATTCTTAACCACAGACATAATACAGCAATAAACGTTATTATGTGCATGCGTCAGTAGGCATGATTCAGATAGGCATCGCTCCGAATTGTGCGCTTGACCTGTACATTATCTACGATATAATTGTACTAGATCCGGCTGGCAACAAGCGACAAACAATGTATCGTGGAGTTCCTTGGAATTCGCACAGAACACTTAAGTAAGTCGAATTTATACGTTAGGTACAGTTCTGTAAAGAACCTCACGTCCCAGCCGACGCGGGAGACGCCCTGGGCGTCGGGGGTCACGTGGTGGCTTCCGACCACCGTAGGCGCTGGCCTGTGGACGGCGAGTTATGGGCTAGCTCGCCGTCCGGCCGTCTTATGACGACAGGCCGTGTCGACGGCGCGTTCGTGTTCCACGCGCGCCTTAAAGAGATGTCAGCATTCAAGTAGGGGTCCGAATGGGCCGATGCCTGCCAGGGCTGCGGGACTGTTCGAAAGAGATACCGTGGTCCTGGAACACAAAGGGCAAAGAAGGAACATGGATGGGTTTTAGTCGGTACAAGTCTGACACTCCCCTCCGCTCCGCCCAGAGTGGGGGGGGGTCATTTGATGATTTCCCATCCGGACATTACTTTGTGTGATATATTTCATCACCACTGCACTCGATATGCTGGAAGAAAACATCGTGAGGAAACTGCCATGTCCCAGAAACGAAAACATCGAAGACATGTGACATCTAGATCTACCAACCGCACTGGACACGCGTGGTGAAGGACGGCCCATTCTCTCTCACAGGACAGTCAGCGTCCCAGCAATGGGGACGTTATAAGTAGGCTGATTATGCTTAAGTTAAAATCTACTAACATTATACAAATACGGAACCATTATAAAGATCACTGGCTTAACACCGAGTGCATATTATCTGACCACCGGGCGTCAACGAGCTAATCTACATCGACGGTTAGTATCAACATAACCGAAAAAACTGTAATTAAATGCATTGATAACGAAGTTTCGGTGGCTGCTGACCTCGATCACTTGACACTTGAGGATAATTTAATGTTGGTAACACTTGGCGATAGCAGAATCAGCGAAAGAAAAAAAAAGAACGAACAGAAAAGAGAACAGGCAGAGTTGCTGTCAGGCCTTCTTTGTCTTCGTCTGTGTCAGCCAATGATGAGCCAGCCAGCAAAATTGATAGCCAGGTCTTCTTCTTTTAAATAGGCCACATAGATCGCGGCTTTAGTAGCGTTCTAGACATCTTCAAATATACAGGAGTAGAACACAATTACCCCATCAAGTAGCTGATCCCCTGGATGTCGGAAATATCAATAATCCTCTTTTTTGCCCGATTGTGTTTTCAGCGGCCTAATTGGAGTGCTTAGTAGGCAGAATGCACTAGAAATAGGTATCAAACATCACTGTCATCCGTGTATCATAACATGTTGACGCATTTTTTAGGCAGCCGTGTGTTGAGTATCGTCAGGAAACTACTAGGCCCGCATTTCCCACTCCCTCACGCAAAGAGAAGGTCCGAGTCAAATTGGTAGAAACTTTATTGGTTGATTATGATGTACCTTGAGAATACGACTAACCAAAAAGATATTGGCAGAAATCAAGCTTTTATATCGAAAACTCTTCACAATATCGTAGATCTCCATTGTTTACCTTTCAATTACTTTATCAAAAAGCTGCCACTGCGAAGCCCCTTTAATAAGTCAAGGTAAATTCGATGAACAATAAGACTGAGTGAAATTGCTGTCCCTCAAAAAGTCCTTTCCATAAAACCAATAAAATAACCTAAACTTACAACAGCCTAAAATATAGTATCAAAAAAGTCCTCCACAGTGCTATCATACCGGTTGATAGCGCTGTGGAGGACTTTTTTGATACTATATTTTAGGCTGTGCCCAAGAGACTGGCGACATTACCACACTGTATAGCAATGCTTAACCTTTGCCTAAGGTTAAATAAAGCCAACCCTGGGATCACGGAAGCGTCAACAAAATTTACAAGTAAAACAATGACATACTTTAGCCTAACATACTTGTACATTACTTTCAGCCTACCCATCAAAACAGCGGCCTCGCAAACGACATTCTGATTGCCAATCAGCCTACCGATGAGTCGGCAGATTTTATTTAAAATATTTAAAATTATGGCCAAAGTACAATGACACTTAATATGTTATGAAAAAATGAGTTGGCATCAAGCAAATATGCAGTAGGCATAATTTATCATAAACGCAATTTAAAAGTGTAGACGCAGCTTATTTTCAAGCTGTACAAGGATTTTTCGACGTGCGACCAAGATAGGAAAAGTGTCGCTATTAAAAAAAACAACAGTCTGTCAATGTAGTTCAAGCGTCAAAAGATCCTTCTACATTTCAGCCAAATTATCTGTGCAGGCGGGAAAACACGGAACTAAAATAAATGTACCAGTTTGACATTTCGATGCATTTTTTTTGACTGACAACGCCACCTTGAGCTGCACTCTTAAGGCGGAAGCGCCAGGGTAGCCCACGAAATTCAAATTTTCTTAAGTTTTTTTGCAATTTGCAGGTCAGTATCAGGTACAGCCTGACACGGACCTGCAAACAAAACATGATTCGCGACCGTAACACGTATATAGTTACAGAATTATAATCATTAAAATCAATACCACCCTAAAGGTTCATTTAATCCCATTCAATGACGGATGTCATGACAAAGTCATTCGATGATATTAAGTGAACTTAGACGGTTGCAAATCGGCGGATTTCAATCATTAAAACTCTGTAAAGCCATATTTGTTACGATCGCGAATCATATTTTAATCAACGTACAACCTGACGCTGACCTGCAAATTGCAAAAACGTAAGAAAATTTGAATTTCGCGGGCTGCCCTGGCGCTAACGCCTTAAAGTTGTCATACTGTATCTCTGTAGAACAAAATGATGATGAATGAAAACGTCATGGTATCGAAAAAGGTTGGTAGCCATAGCAGAATAGAAAATAGAGTTTATTACGTTTCACGTTCAAACTGCCAAACAGATTCTAACCAAACTTGTATACGTGGAGAATAACAGGATATTACATTGTACGTGCGAGTAAGATTGATATTATGTCTCCAGTATTCCAAAATTAATTGCGTTGTCTTTACAACATGGCATAATTACTCCACTGGTATATGGCGTTTCATTTCGTAAGACTATAACGATGCAAAAACCATTAATTGTACACATTTTTATGGTGTTCCTACAATTCTGCATCATATATTTTCATTAAAAATTGTCTTTTATTGTCCTGCATATCTATGACGAATATAAGGGGAATATGTACCTCAATCTTGCGGATACTGTGTACTGGCAGATACATCAGCACCTTGAAATTAACCGATTCAAGCGAAGATTTTTTCAGTTTCTGGCATTCTCTCAAATGCTAATTACTCGTGAATTTCAATTTAAATTATTATATAATACGGTTTAGGAATTTCTCAGTAGCAGCCACAGAGTCTGGATTTGTGCCCGGTTGATGGTAATAGGCTCTCCCATTATTACGGCACATTTTTTTTTCCCTAGCCTTTTCTGTCCTTCCACTTCTCGCGTCCTCCTTCCAGTTCTGACGGAATCTCCATCGTGGCCTTTCGCGACCTCACGTCAAATACAGAAAAAAACAAATGCCTACGTAAAAACAAAAAAAAAGCAGATCGAGAATTCCTGAGTGTTTGTTTACAAGCTAGAATTCGTCTACATTCATAATTCGAGTGTCGTAATTGGTATTATTGTCAATTTCGCCGACAAACCGAACGTGCGCTCCTCATATTACGTGAAGTGTGGTAACTGGCACGTGTTTAAGCATTCTGCTGCATTCGATTTTTGAAATCCGGTGTACCTGGAAAAAAAGAAAATGGAATGTAGTTGTAAAGGAGGGAATAAAGGCAATTTTCAATAACTATGACACATGAACTTCTCAATGAACTCCATGGCAACCTATCATAGTTTTCGAGAGTAACATTCACAATCAATTTGGATCACGATCAATGTCAAAATAATGGGTGCAAAAGTACCCTTAACGAAGTCGAAACGCTCTTGTTATCCCTGTCATTGGATTTTTTTTTTGTTCTAGACCATACCTGGGAACCTTCTACTTACGGAGATATTGAGGGTCAAAGTTCCAACTTTTTCAGTAGTTTTTTTTTTTTTAATACAAGTTTTAATGTTATGACCTTATTTGAAATACCTCCACGACCCCCGTAATATTCAATGCATCCATCAGCACAATGTTTTGAGTGCGTTACATAGAGTCCTACCGCGAAACGTGATTTTTCACCCAAAAAAAAGCCCTTTCCCAGCAATATTTTTTGCGTAGAGTTTGTTTGATGTACGTAATGCTTGGTTGACGGCTTCGTGAAGGGTTCGTTTACACCCTGTATGAATAGATATGTGATCAAAATCAATGTCACGCTAACTCTAAAAAGTTAATATTTTTTCAGAATTTACTCATTTTAGCAGACCAGTTGGGCTTCAAAAGTGCTAAAAGTATCGAATAATGTCAATTTATTTAATAATATCCATTAAACAACTAGTGTTAAATGTTTTGTGAGTTTGCTCACACCTATTTGCTATGTCTAGATTTTTTTAGAAGAACTCTGTTTTATTAGCTAACAGGTCCGTTGTCTGTTGCGACGAGTATGCAAATACTTTGATAGTAAATATTTCTTCTAGTTCCTTCTAGCGCGGATCTAAAGATTATTTTAGAAATGAATGTATTCTAAAGAATTCCTTGTGAACTGCATTAAGAAGCTCGAAGCTTAGCATATTGTGATAACATAACATAACATCACGCCTGTAATCCCAGAAAGGTTAGGCCTTTCTGGGATTACAGGCGCCAGTTATGTTTTAGTACCATGTAATAGGGGGCGAGCCTATTGCGAAATAGGCTCGCCGGCGCCGGCGGGCTACTACTGAGAAATTCCTGATAAAAAAAACCCAATAACACTTTGCCCGACCTGGGGAGCGAACCCAGGACCTCGTGCTCGGCAGTCGCGCTTGCGACCGCTACATCAACGAGGCAGTCTATTATTGTAATCCTACACTATAAATAAGCCGGTCATCTCTTTAAAACAAGCGAATAGAGCCGAGTTGATGTTCTGACATAAGCATATGAGAAATTCCGAATATTCCATCCGACGTAGTACTAATGGATTACGGTTTGCGGCTGAACGGTTCCAAAATGTAGGTCGGCAGAACACCTGGCTTGACATGGTGATGGCAGGTGGAACAGAGCCCTAACGGTATGGTTGCCGAGAGACGATAAAAGAAGCGTTGGTAGACCAACATTTAGATGGTTATACGACCTACAGAAGATCACAACCACAAGGAAGTTCTGAATAAGGAAGGCTGGAAGCATAGAATAAGAGGTAGGAGGCATGTACTCAAAGCTGGGTGGAACACACGGCAACACACCAAGCTATACATATCCAGTACAACCTGACCTCGCTTTGTATCAACTTCCCGTACAATGACAGATCAGCTTAATTTGGTTTGCTTAGCTTGATTAGTGATGATGGTGATATTCCGTGGTATTATGTAGAGTTACGCTTGATTTCGAGCAATCCTATGTTTGAGTATAACATAGTGTTACTTTTAACAATCAATGCTAGAACTATTGACATTAATCATAGTTAATAATGTCAAAGACACTCCATTAGAAAAGAAGCGTGAAGCCATAAAAAAAACGAGTTAGAAAGACAAGTATGCAAATAAAATGGGTGATAATTATCATAAATTATTTAATTTATAATGTTAATTGTTCAAGGACATAAGGATGATTGATAAAGATCGTCAAACGTCTGTTCGGGCGAAACGTGTTTGACGGGCTTTAATCATATTTACTACGAAAACCTTCCATATGACAGCTAAGTAACTTTTATTATTTTTACCTATAAAATAGGTAAGTATTTCTATCAAAGTCAAGAACTTATGGTTATGTACTTCGCTATTTCTTAATGAAAAATTATTAATCGGGCGAATTAAAATTTAATTGGCGACTAATATACTAAATGGGCGACTATTATATCAAGAAAGTAACTATTTATCCGGTCATAGGAAGCAAGAGCGAGCGAATCGAGCTCGCGGTTTGTGGCATCCCGACTCGGACAGGTTAGGTTCGAAGGGGATGGCGGGGTCTAGTGAGCGGGTGAAGCTCGCCGTACACGCAAGCGTACAGCCACATTTCGCCAGTTATGTTGTTTTAAATCCTATGTAAGTATAATAGGAGGCGAGCCTATTGCCATCAACGGGGCACAAATCAAGACTTCGTGGCTGCCATAGAGAAATTCCTAATGGAAAAACCCAATAACACTTTGCCCGACCCGGGAATCAAACGCAGGACTTCATGCTCAGCAGTCGAGCTTTGAAAAATGTATACCAATATACCACAAAACCAGGAAAAAGAACAACTTTGTCTACATTAAACCTTTTGGTTTAATGTAGACAAAGTTGTAAAAAGCAAAACAAACTTTCTTTGTAAACAGCCTCTTAAACTGTTCCACAATAGAGGCAACGCTTTAAAACAAGTAAAATAAAAGGTAAACAATAAAACTAACTAACCGAGTTATTTTATAGCAAAGTTGCAGGAGTATTTTTAGTTTTTCTTACTTCACAAAGTGAGAATCTCAGTTTGGAGTAAGTAAAACAAAAACAAATAGATGTTACATAAAATACAATGAATTACATAATATAACATCACGCCTGTAATCCCCAAAGGGTTAGGCAGTGGTGCACCTAATAGTACACCCACATTACGCCAGTTATGTTTAAGTCCCATGTAATAGGGGGCAAGCCTATTGCCACCGTCCAGGCACCAATTCAGACTTCATGGCTGCTACTGAGAAATTCCGGAAAGAAAAACCCAATAACATATTACCCGACCTGGGAATCTAACCCAGGACCTTATGCTAACCCAGGACCTTATGCTCAGCAGTCGCATGAAGTAAGTATAAAAAATCCATTCCATTCCCATCCACGACTTGGCCGCCGGTAATTAGGCTTAACTTGACAGGTAATGTAATCGAATTGTGCTTTTGTATATAGCCAGAAGCAAATACATGCGTGACCTTTCATTCTTCAACAAACATTGGAAAAACCTTGAACCCTGAAACCAGTAGGTACTTAGCCATAAAAAGCAGCAGTTCAACGACCTCACGAAATTCTCAAAGTACAAAAAAACTTAGATTATTTATTTACACATAATAATAATAAATTAGTAAGTACTTAATGGCATTATGATAATTCTAATGTCTTATTGTAGTAATTACTCTAATATATGCAAAGTGCGTGAATGAGAATTCAAGGTTGACAGGGTGTCTTAAAATTTTATGTTCTTACGCACTATTTAGAAGGCTTGTATACCTATGGGGCCGATGCTAATAGGCACCGATTAAGCTCAATTTTATAATATAACATATGTCGGATATGTCAGCATTTACTCCGTTAGGCTCGTACATCATGTGGGCAGACGATGGGTTTCGCGCTATGAAAACACACTGGGTGCAATGTTTCTAGAAAAACTAACGAATTACTTGAGATTTTATTATTTATATTATTTTTTTATTACAACTTAACACAATAACACGGGGCACAATGGATCAGGTACAGTTCCAAGACGTCTCAACTCGGCCGCGATCAGACATTGACTGTTGCCCTCGCCTCGAACAGAACATCAGGGCTCTGTAGAAACACGCTGTGGTGTGGGTAGACTGGTAATCAGATCGCGTCATGTCACCAGTACCCACTGGCGCGTTTGCTGATTTATTTTATGTCCGTACTAACGACCGGATACGACACATACATAACGTAAACCCGGTAATACCTGGAGGGTACCTAAACCTGGCACACATTTTCTTTAGCCACTTCTTTTTGACTTAAACCTAGGGACAGTCGAAGCACCCATCATCCCGAAATGTATACACCCTATCAACTTGGTTGGTAAACAAACCACAGCATGGGCAGCACATATCATGGAAGTAAACGATTAAAATAAAGAATGCTGCAAAATGTGGAATTCGAAAGACTCCTGCAGTACTGGGTAATACCCTTTGGTAAGACTGGTTCTCAGACGTTCGGGCCACTATCTGTTAAGACTGTCAAAGATTTACAAATGACAGCCGGGAATAACGGTTTAACGTGCTTTCCGAGACACGAAAAAAACTCGGTATGTAATGGATGGGCATCCACGGGCCGACCTTGGCAAGAGTGGCTTAACTTTGAAGATTGACTCGTGCCGCTGTTATTATTTAGCCACGAGCTCCTCCTCCTTGTTTGCTACTTCATGGCTAAAACAAAACAATGTTACCCATAGGCCTCTCAATCTGATGACTTGCCGATAACCAAAAATCTGGGGCAACGGTTAGCCACCTGTAAGTCCACTTAGACATAGCCCTGCTATCACTTAACGAAAACCTCATCCATCATTTCAATTTCCCATTAAATGCCTTAAAAACATGCGTGTGATTACAATCAGCTGATGCATTGTACTTAAGTTATAATGAACCGCATCCATTGCTGGCTTGGCATTCATACAGACAGATCACCTCAAACAAATATAGTAATGGAAGTAATTCTCTATCCATTACCCGACAAAGCGTTATAACACAGTCACTTAGCGCATAAAAAAACAATAACACCTCTGAAATCAATCAAAAACAAATAAAGTAAGTATCCCACGGCAATAAACCGACAGATATAATAACATATTCCTTATATAATTGTTCAATTTCATTCGGAATCTTACTGACCGCGACCATTCCGACTTGACATTTTAAAGATGGCGCTGTTGGTTGAGGTAGCTGTCAAAACAACTGTCAGATTAGTATTAAATTTTAGTTCCATTTTTCGCCGCGTTTCAAGGTATAGTGGTGGGTGTTACACGTTCGGTTTTAGATCTGTATTTCGTAGTCAATGCCAAGGTTAGAGTCGATGACCGCAGAGGCGACGGTCGCCAACCGAATGGAAGAGCGGGGATAAGTCTGTGTTTATGTTTTGAAGGTGAAGTGCTGTCTTTGCTTTTAGTGGGTTTAATTAGTTTATTGTGTGTACTTGGCCTTTTAAGAGCATTATTACGCTGATTAGAAAAGTTATGATTCATGAAGCTCAACACAATATGACAACTCTCACATCCATAACTGAAGCCATGTTTACTATTGCAAAATCAATCTCTATATCTTGCTAATAATTAAATAATACATGAACTTTCACGATTAATATAATATTTTGAAAATCTAATCTATGTGATATTAGATAATTAGATACACTCTACAATATTATTAGTTTTAAGTCATCTTGCTGCGCCCTAACAGGATCATGTACTCATTAGTCATCTCTCTGTGTACATTGTCCATTCAATCATCATTATCTACCTAGCCTTTTCCCAACTATGTTGGGGTCGGCTTTCAGTCTAACCGGATGCAGCTGAAAACCAGTATTTTACATGGAGCGACTGCCTATCTGACCTTCACAACCCAGTTGGTACTGGGTAATACGATACCCCTTGGTAAGACTGGTTGGTTGTTGCCCATTCAATAAATAAATATTTACTGTAATTAATTTTAATCGGTTTGTTTTCATTTTCAAATCTATTTACCGCTCTTATAATACGGAGCGATTATACAAAAGACTGTCCAAGCTTCAAAACAAATATGGCCACTCAAACGCTAATCCGTCTTAATCAGTCACCCCTGCGGGTTTACTCTCATACAAGTACATACTCATACAAGCCCATACTCATACAAGTTTGTCCTCATACAACATACTCATTATGCAATTATGTGCGAAGGAATTCAAAGGTGGCTGCGATTTGTATGGAGAAGGCTTCAAACTGAGGAATTTGAGGGTTAACTGTTCTTCTGGAAGTACGTAATTAATTTATGAGGCTTATTCGAGTTGAAATGTAAGATTAAAGACTTAAAGAGATGAGAAGGTGCATTTGACCTTTGGAATGTGAGGAATCAATCAAAGCTTTCAAACTCTTTGGAGTTTTTTTTGTTCTTTACCATAAATCCTGGATGGCTGGTGTGTTTATTATTAAAACGGAGATATGATGCATATGCTAAATCAAAGACGAATCTGCCTTTCAGTGTAAATGTGATGTTGTTCCAAAACGATGGGTCACTTCATATCGTGTGTGATGGACGTGTAGCGTAATTAAATCCTTTTAATAAACATAACATCACGCCTGTAATCCCTGAATGGTTAGGCAGAGGTGTACGTACTAGTATACTCATATTTCGCCAATCATGTTTAAGTCCCATGTAATAGGGGGCGAGACTATTGCCATCAACCGGGCACAAATCCAGATTCCGTGGCTGCTACTGAGAAATTCCTGATGGAAGAAGCCAATAACATTTTTCCCAACCTGGGAATCGAACCCAGAACCTCATGTTCAAAGTTGCACTTACAACAATTCAAATTCATTTATTCATTTTGTGGTAAATGTTGGTCCATCCTATGTCCCGCCAGAAGGCATATAAAGGGTGTAAATAGACCCTTAACATAACCGAAAGGTACTTGTTCTCCCCGTCTTTGCGGACCATACCTGGGAACCTTCTAGTTACAGAGATATTGGGGGTCAAAGTTCCAACTATTTCACAAGTTTTTTTTTTTTTAATATGTTTTTAATGTAAGATTTTTACTTTACACACTTCCACGACCCCCGTACTATTCAATCCATCCATCAGCACAATGCTTTGAGTGCTTTCCATCGAGTACTACCTAAAAACGTGATGTTTCACCCCAAAAAAAAAGGTCGATTGCCAGCAATAATTTTTGCGTAAAGTTACTTAGTTTGATGTACAGAATGCTTGGTTGACGGATATGTGAAGGGTCTGTGTACACCCGGTATTTTGTAGTTCAAATAACAAACAAAATAATCAAAAAATAAAGTTAAAAGTAAGTAGTAGATGTCACAATTTAAACCAACAAGGCAGTTAGTCAGGAATATTGAGTCATTTTAATAAAAATGCGTCGATAATGAAAACCATCTCATTATAGGTATGTAGTTGTAAAACCAATATGACAATACCAACAAGGAAACTGCATGAGAACCATAACATAGGGAATAACGATTATAAATAAACAATCAAGTACATCAATTAAACTAATATTATGCTCACATGTTATTCTATTTTCCTGTTTAAAGTACTTCATTGATATCATTTTGCCGCCAATTCTAACGTCCATGCATGTTTTGGCGCGAACTCTACTGGCTATGGTTTATTTATAGTCTGTAGTAAATCGTACATTTTTTGTATTAAAAATAGAAAGAAGACTGACATACCAAGTTTCCTCTATGCCTCGGAAAGCACGTTAAGCCTTTGATCTGGACTGTCATTTGTAGATTATTGACAGCCGTAACAGGTAGTCAGTGACCCGAAATTCTGACAACCAGTCTTACTATACCAAGGGGTACCGTATACCCTGTACTAACAGGGTTGTAGATGTCAGATAGGCAGTCGATGCATGTAAAATACTGGTATTCAGCTGCATCCAGATAGACTGGAAGCCGACCCCAACATAGTTACGAAAAGGCTAGGCTGATGATGAATATAAAGAAGACTGAAAATTAACATTTGTCAAACATGAGTAGATTTTAAGTGATTTTGTTAACCAGGCCCGTATTCACAGAAGCTATTCGACAAGACTTATGTCTTATCTTTTTTTGGCATTACCAAAGTGAGTGAGATAGACATACGACTTTCCGAGTCGAAATTGAATGGAAGCTTTTGTGAATGTGATTACGGTGGCTGGTCTCTGATGTAGGAAATGTAAAGTTAGGCTGCTTATTTTATTGCTAAAAACTATTTACCTGAAAAACTGCTCTTATTTCGTCCAATCGTAAGCATACTGAATCAGCACATAATGTGGGAACATGCTGGGACAGACGCAGGCCTTCTCTCTCTATAAGAGGCAGAAAATGGAAACAAATAATATCCCCTGGCTGGAAGCCTTACACTCAAGGCACCAACAGGATAAATTATATATAGAGCAAAAGCCGGCCTGAGGCCGGCTAACGGAAAACAAATAATAGAATACTTGGTGTTCATTCAATACAATAAATAACATTGTATCAATAGTTTTATAAATATAAGAAAAAAAAACTATAACGCTTTTCTCTTTAATCATTCCTTGCCATTTTCTGCCAAAGCTCTTTCACCAACCGACTTATAATGAGTAGGTATACATAGGCATTATATTAAGAGGTCTCCGAGGTCCGGGTTCGAAGTAACGGGTATTTTTTTGTCTATAACCACTAACAGCTATAGCATTGCTTCTCGTAATTTGAAAGTTGAAACTGATTAAAAGATAAACTGTAAGAATTAGATTGGTAGTTGTAAAAAACTGGATCAGTACGAGTCTTGATAAATGTACACAAGGTTCCGTAGTAGAAGAGATTAAATTGTCAATTTTATATGATATTTCTTTTACTATAAATAAGATTAATTTAGTTCTAAACATAGGGGCTGTTTTAATGTATCTTTTGGCACCTCAGATAACCTAAATTAAAACCTGAAAAAGAAGGTCTTATATTAGTTTATCTAATGAACTGTAAGAGGTAGACAGCTGGAAATATCATAGTTTGTGTAGTAGTCATAGTTGTAACTACGAATTTATTTCAATAAGTCAAAATAACAATAACCGTCTCCGGTCGTGTCGGATTTCCGTCCCATCAGACGATGAGACTGAGTTAGCGAGAGAGTCCACCTGTGTCTGCGTAAATAGTGCATAAATCTGTAGATTTATGCATTATTATATCTCCAGCATCGATATTCGATGGTTAGTCTCAGCGAGTCTCCGCTGAGGTTGGCGGCCATGAGCGAAAATCCGTCAGGAGGACTTATGTTTGCGGAACGCTAAAACTGAGCCTAGTATTGATATTAATATAGGTAGTTAATAAGTAGGTATATGATATCATCACGCATATGTCAGTGCATGTTATGTTTAATTGCAAGTGATATTAATAGAATATAAAAAAATGGGGCGATTATTTGATTTGTGTAGGGAGCGAACCTATCAAACCAAAGCTAGAATTTTTTTTCGTTCGAAGGCCTGCAACGTAGGCCTTCGAACAAAACCAGTTAAGCACAGCAACAAAATTGATATATCTCTAGACTAGGTATTATAAACGACTATAATAACGTCATAATCCATATAACAGACCATTTAGGCAGAGGTGTACCTAATAGTACACGCACATTTCGCCAGTTATGTTTAAGTCCCATGTAATAGGGGGCCAGCCTATTGCCATCAACCGGGCACAAATTCCGACTCCGTAGCTGCTACTGCGAAATTCCTGATGGAAAAACCCAATAATACTTTGCCCGACCTGGGAATCGAACCCAGGGATCTCATGCTCAGCACTCCGATTGCGAACACTAGACAAACGAGGCAGTCCGACGACTAAAATAATACATGTAATTATTATTTTCTACGCTAAGAGAACAGCACGCAGCGAGGCAGATGCGGCATCGTTCGAGATCAATCACACACATTTTATCACAATCTAAACAAAACGATCAAAAATCATAAAGCCTACAATTTTCCCACTGGCTGGGGCAAAGGACGTCTCGTTGTAAGTTGGTGGATGTCAAAAGTCTTCGAATTTTCAGTTGGTTTACTCACGACCGCTTAAAAGTGGTCATTAAACAAATTACACAAAGCAAAGTCAAAGCCCTGACACAGCCAGCACGCGTACCACGAACACCGCAGAAACGGATTTTGTCGACGAAAGAATCGACAAAATGGCAGATCAACAAAGAAATCTGTCATTTTTCGTGCTACGCGTACAGGTGTTGTGACAGACCTCGTAGAAGATAGCGGGAAGAGTTGGAAAAAACCGACGACCAGAGATCCACACTGACCCTGAACGATAGAACGGGGGGTGTATTTCATGTGCATATGCCACTCTATCTTTTCGTAATTGAAGACATTATTTCAAAAACCACTCTTGTCAAAAATTTCTCGCTCTGAAGTTTTCTTCCCCTTTTGAATTAATTAAAGTAATACGAACTCTACGTGTTTGAGAAAAAGTTCATTTTCAAACGGATTTTTGATATCAAAATTTAGTTCTGAGTCTCCAGAGTCACCTCTCTCCCACTCTGGAATAAGATTAAAACATTACCGCTAAAAGTCTTCATAGTAGGCCACCTGGATGTCACAAAGAGGGGCCTTTGCCCAGCAGTGGGACAGGCTAAACGTTACAGTAAAGAGCCTACCAGTTTACATGAAGTTCCACAAACCGCAATCAAAGTAAATACAGTCCTTCGAAAGCAAATCAAAAGCCAGCACCTCAGTTACCTTGGCAACCACAATCTATGATTGGCAACGTTGTGCAAGGACGTGTTAATGATTGCAATTTTCACGGCGATTACTGAAAGAAAGAAACATTGCTGAAGTGAAACAAATGCTCTTATCACGCGGAGCGAATCGGGAAAACTAAGTTGCTGTGATGATAACGTTTTCAGGGTTTAGGTAAGCGTTTTGAATTGTATAGCTATGAACGAAAATACACTCAATTTATGTATTGTAGAAAGGGCAAGTATATACAATACTTATGTATGTGTTCCATAAGCTGATAAGGAAAGTCTCAAGTATGATTTTAGTTAAACGATGGATGGATGGTGTAAACGGACCTTTCACGATGTCGTGAAACAAGTATTCTGTGCATCAAACTAAGTACTGATAAATTATTGCTGGGAAACCACTTTTTTTTGTGAAACACGTTTTACGGTAAGCCTCAATGCAACGCACTCAAAACATTGTGTTGATGTGCATTGTGTGAACAATGTGTTCGTGTTCCACGTGCGCCTCAAAGAGATGTCAGCAAATAAGTAGGGGTCCGCATGGGCCGATGCCTGCCAGAGCTGCGGGACTGTTCGAAAGAGACACCGTGGCCCTGGAACACAAAGGGCAAAGAAGGAACATAAAAAAAAAAAAAAAAAAAAAAGGGATGCATGGAACAGTCCGGGGGTCATAGAGGTATTTAAGTTATAACATTAAAACATTGCATTTGCAAAAGTTGGAACTTTGACCCTCAATATCTCCGTAACTAGAAGGTTCTCAGTATGGTCTAGAACTCTAGAACAAAAGAAATATCGTAATGACGGGGAGAACAACAACAAGTGCCTTTCGGCTTCGTTAAGAGTATTTTTTACACCCATTAGAAATATGAAAGAAGAAGCCATGCTGCGCCGACCCCAAACGCATTGAGTGATGATGATGACCTACCTTTGATCTTCATGAAGTAGTACTTTTACTGAAAACTTTGTGCTAAAACCTAAATTCAGAGCATTTTGGCAAGACTAAGCTCGGTTCAAAGAGAATGACAGGGGCTTAAGATTTCACTGACTCAATGATCTATTTAATATACTAGATAAGTCGACTACAATGCAACTCATCAACCTCAATAAAAATCGGTCAAAAACCTACCTATTTACTTTGCATTTAATTCAACACCAATGACGCATTGAAAACACATTAAGCACAATTTCTGCAGCCAAAATGGCAGTTGCAAAAAATCGAAAGGAAAAACAGCGAATAAAAATTCATATCAGACGTTGTATGTACAAACTAGGACCGGATGTTGCGCAACCGGTAGTGGGTATATACTATACACGCATGTATACATGTATACATTGTGTACATCGATCCCTTATGTATTCAGTGGACGTTTTCGTCGCCCTTTACCTTACGGGGCCTGTGACCCTGGTACGGATTGCAAAAAAAGTAAGATTAGAAAATTGCAACTTTATATTGTACTGGCTTTTGCCCGGGACTTATTACGAAAAAAAAAAGATCATTTCTTGTGGTAAAATGTAGTCTGTATTTAAGTTAAGCATCTAGCAGAAGACCGGTTAAAACTGCGTTCAAATCCATGTAGTAGTTTTTGCGTGATGCCCGTACAAACATACAGACAGAAAGACAGACAGACCGACAAAAAATCTAAAAACTGTTGTTTTTCTTCTGTTTCGAGAGTGGCTTGGCTTCTGTCTATGTTTCTACTTTTTTTTTTGTTTCATAGTTCTTTTTTAATTGAATATTAAAACCGCCAACACCCTTATGGCCCACCCTGTAGATTTGATATCGATGAAAAAGTGCCTACTACCTAAACAGGGAGGTAATTATTCTTTAGTTACTTTTATTATGACAATTATTTTGAAAGTTTGTCTCCAAAGAATAATCAGATATTCATTAACTCGCTGAGCGGACTAACAAAATAACGAAGCACAAACAAATGTTACTGTCAAACTTTACTACAAAATGTCATAGGCAGGGGGGAGAAAGAGACCACATAGCTGCATCCTATTTGCAAGGGAAAAACATTTATCTAAAACCTTCTGCAGCTTTAAATAATTTTGTGAACAAATCTTTGTCCAAAGCGATGACTTTGGCTGCTAACCCTACATCGATTAGGGTAGTTAAACCTTGGGGTTTATTGATAAACTTGGTGTGTAAAACGCTTACTATATTGTTGTTTTTAGATGAGCAGTTAACTATATCGACAGTTGTGTTAAGCGAGGGAAACATATTTTGCCGAATTCAGAAGGGTGAAAGTGGCTGAAAATCATACGTTGGAAAGGTTGCAGCATCACGATGTGAAAGAACGTGATGCATACAATAAATTGCGATCATGTGTATGGAGACTGGAACTATCAGGTGTATGCCTGATGTGGCTCCAATTTTGATTATCTGATTCTAACTTATCTAAGCAGTGATAGCCTAGTGGTGTGACCGTCGGAGTGTCAGTCATAGGTCTCGAGTTCGAATCCAAGACACGCACCTCTGATTTTTCGGATTCATGTGCGTATTGTATAATTATGACTAGCTTCGATGAAGGAAGACATTGTGAGGAAACCAGCATGCTTTAGAGATATTTCTCGACGGCATGTAAAGCCAAGTCAGAGCCCACCGGCGGCATAAAAACTCTGACACCAGGTTAGGCACTAACCACACGATAAAGATAGAATATACTGCTAAGCAGTGGTAAAAAAGCAGGATTAAGCTGGAAATTATTTTTTACTGCTGTTATTCTGTAGCAGCATTTTACCCAACCAGGAGATGATCCATTTAGCAGGACCCTAATCTTAGAACTAGTCATCCTAATACCCATCTATAAATAGGTCCATCAGATCTTCCTACAAGGGTCAACGTACGATTACAATCGCGGCCATTATTGAGCAAATTACAAGTCATTGTTCACGTGATGTCCATGCTAAATAGATCCCTGTGTCGAGCTCATACCTTAAGTAGTGCTGTGTGACAGTTTGCACGTGTTTAAGGTGGAGTCTCCGAACTGCGACATGAATAAAATAAATTGTTGCAATTTGTGATCTATTTTTTAATTAGTTTGTGAATGTTAGTATCATAACATGGTCAGATTAGTCATATAAAGACCACTACGTGCCTCGTAAAGCACGTTGAGCCCCAGTTGTCATTTGTAGATCTTTGACTGACAGTTGTTTTGGATTTTCTTGCCCATTCTTCTCCATAGATATCTACGCTTTGGAATGTGCAACTACAGTACTTTTTCAGGTTATTATGCCTTGTGACTGTAGCTTCGCTTTTTTTTTTACATTCTAAAGTGCCTGTGATGGTCTAATTGAAATAAATGCTTTGAGTTTGAGTTTAGATTTTCAGGTGATATCTGAGTCTGACAACCAGTCTTGTCAAAGGGTATCGCAATAACCAGTTATTGGTAGCCGCTCTGTGTAAAATACTGTATTCACCAGCACCCAGGTAGACTGGAAACCAACGCCAACCATTTTTTTCAAGAAAAATTTGATTACCCGTCATAATCATTTCTTTTCAAAACGACAAAATTAGCCATAAAAAGGTAAGAAGACCAACAACACATATAAAAGTAATAAAGTTTAATACAATTCAAATAGTAATTGCTATAAACACAAATCTCACACTAACTCTCAAACATTACAAAATATTTTAGATTCTAATCGCATTTGACAACAGCGATAAGCCTAGAAACTTCCAAAACCTATCTTTTATGGGAGAATTTCCCACCAAAGATGGGAAAAGATATTCCAAATTTTATTAATTTATTATTGACCTATAGAAAACCTCTAAAACTTTGAACCTTGTGTAACACAATGACAACCTTAGACCATAAAATTAATTTCAATCGGTAATAATATATTTTTATGGGCTGTATTATACGCCATCATTAGGGTCTTAAATTAAATCGGACCAGTTAATTATGTCGGTAGGAACATGTTGTCATCGACATCTTAACATGTTTCGTCGAAAGGATATTTCTCGAAGAGACGAAAACTCAAAATTAAACAACCTCTTGTAACCTGTTTTGCAAAAAACTAGCGTCAATAAATTATTACTTACTTAATCTACTCCAGTAGATTTACGCTTATGGAAAATTTGCGCCTTTTTAAGGTTTTATCGTCAAAACAAGTTAACTAAGAACTATCCAACTTAACATAACCAAAGCTTTATCATCATCATCATCATCAGCCTACAGCAGTCCACTGTTGGACATATATATATGCCTCTTCAATCGCACGCCATTCAACTCGATTCTCGGCAGTTCTCATCCCACCTTACGCTTGCCGATTCGCGGTCTCCCCTCAAGAACACGTCAACCAATGCTTAGCCAGCTACAATACCAAAAAAAAGTATTACCTAACAATATTCTTCCATTTTTGTCAAAAATCCACATTACTACACAAACCAGCAGGTTACACGACATCTGTCCAAACACAATTTGTCTATTTCTTATTTACCTTGCCAAACCGGCTTCTAAAAACGTCTAAAATTAAATGCCAAGTCTGAAAACAACTTTTCATTTCAGTTGTCCCCGTTCTACGGCACACATTATGCTAATACGTACGGTTTCCGGTTGGGGAATCCTATTTGGGTTCCGTACAATGTTTTGTTTGTAAAATATCTCGGTGTTGCCAGACGTGGCGGTTGAGATCGTTGTAAAATCGGCTTGTCAGCGGCACAGGTAGGGTTACCCTCGTGGAATTTGTCCCAAAATTGTTGGTTTATATAGTTGATTTGATGTTTATAGTTTTGTTTGATTCATGTGGCTGGTTGAAATACTTCCTCGTTGCTGGATGAGGATGGTTTCTCGTCTCCTTAAACTAATGTAAACCCTTTGTTAACCATGATAATATTCTCTTTGCATATTATTAAGGATCTAAGTAGAAGACTGACCCGAAACAGCAGAAAAATTTGTGATATTCAAAAGTAGTCACAAATTGATTTTTGGCTTTTCTAAAAACGCCATTTATGTTTTGACAACCCTTGCTACACAGGTGAGGTGAGTGTTGTCGGGTTGCAGTAATATCCCGTGTCCCAATCTAGCTAAATGATTTTTAATTCGATGTCATATGCGAATGAACTTCACGAGGTTTGGACCCACCCAAAAAGGCAGAAAAAATCTCATTTTTAGTTAAGAATAGAACAGGTAATAATTAAAGTAAAATGGCGGTAAATATTTAACAGTATATTGATTAAATGACACCGTAGAGAAAAACTAAAGAAAAGATGGATGGAAGATAGAATAATGGAGATTTAAGAAAGAACAAAACGGGCAGCGCCGGTTCCGAATAAATTTGGACAAAAGCAGGAAAATGATTATAAATTTTCAATGGAAGACCTTAACAGACAATTGATAGTAAACGGCATGTGCTATGGACCTTGAAATTCAAATAGGAAATAAGGCAAATATTGTCAAGACATCTATAAATGCAAATGCCTTGGAATCAATTACTCATCAATCGATAATTATGCCGAATTAGATCCGCTTAGGAACAGAAACGCCTTAACAAATTAATCAATCAATCCTACACAAAATAAGTATTGGAAAACTTAACATATTATCCGATTACGAGCCTTAATAAAAGTTAACGAGTAAATTAATACTGACAACTAATCTATGGCGGAAAACTACAATAATATTTATAAATTCTGTAGAAGTCACTGACGTCGTTTACTTTGTTGTGGTTGAATCATTTACGAAAACTTTTGTTCTAGAGGGATAAAGATTTTTTAGACATCATCAACATCTTTTTTTAATATTTTTATACGCAAACCCTGCGTAGGGAACTATAGCTGTTTTGACATGGAAAGAAAAATTCTAGTGCGAAATTTCGAGAGCTGTGAACAGGGTGCGATGGTCTAATTGGTTAAGGCATCCGGTGTACTGAATCGGAAGGTCGCAGGTTCAAACCCTGCTCGCACTAGAATTTTTCTTTCCATGTCAAAACAGCTATCATCAACATCTGTCTAGCCTTTTCCAACTATGTTGGAATCGACTTCTAGACTACCCGGATGCAGCTGAATACCAGTTTTTTTACATGGAATCTTACGCAGCATCTTCATTTTAGTAATTTGTTGGTTTTCTTTCTTTTGATTTTATGGGTACTATCTTATTTGTGAGGTTCTTCAGAATGGTCAGGTGCGTAGTACTCGCAACCGATGTGGCGTGTGTGTATGAACGTGGACGAGGCAAAAGGAGTATGTCAGGATCCCAGCAGGTGGCGTTCTGGTGGTTTTAGCCTACCCCTATGGAAAAAGCCGTGAGTTTATGTATGTATGTCACGTATGTAAGTAGGTACTATCTTTTACTGAAACTGTTTTTAGTTTATCTTATTCTATTTTCGCAAGACGTACTGAGTTTTAAGTTAAAGTTTAAATCCCATATCAACCTGTGGATTTCTTTATCCCATGGGAGTAAGCATTTCAAATAAAACCTTATACCGTTATTGAACCACGTGTATAGTTGCTTTCATTAACATTCTTCCCAAGGCCTTGGGTGTTTTCAAAACCCAGCTGGCCAAACATTGGCGAAACTAATAACCAACATTGGCTGAAACTTCGGCTTAACAACGCTGACTAGCCAATAGTCGTGTGAAACCTAATGACACGGAAAAATTTGATTTTAATCAAATCAAATCTGTAAGACACTAACTCATGACAGTATTCTATAGTCTAAAGGATGATTTCCACCAAACGGCTCTCATCGCATCGGATCGGAACGGATTTTAAAATCTTTAAACGATATTAAATCGTGTACACAGTATTTAAAGTCTTTAATACCAAGCCGCGCACAGCAGCTTGACCGCGGGGTCTTCCGCGGCACGTGATCGTAGCCGAACGTATGCTGCGACGCGCTATCGATTTTGTTCGCCTGTCGTCGAATCCGATAGGATTTTTTCGGCTATCGTCACATGTGAACATGGTAGGAATGAAACTATTTGACTAGGCGCAGAAACGGATACGTTCGCAAGCGACGGGACGGAGCCGATCGCATGCGCCGACATCATGCCTGACGCGATCGGCTGCTGTCGCATCCGGTAGTATTCTTTGCGATCCGATGCGATGTGAGACGTTTGGTGGAAATCATCCTTTACAAAATTAATAGTTACTTTATGCGGTAAAATACGGTAAAACTTTTCCACGAAGCAGTAGAGGGAAATTATAAGTAACAGATATAATGAGAATCGTTAAATGAGTTGATTAATGTTACTTTAGCACCATATCAATAACTAATTGCAGACCATTTGAGTCCAATGTGATAATAGCTTAATTTATTGTGGTTTAAGCTTTATTGTAGTTTGAATTTATGTGAAAAGCTGTAAATGTTGGTCGCGGCTGTCATTTGTAGATCTTTTTTTTTAAATTTCAAAATGGGCCTGCTCTTGACCTCGATCGCACCTGATGGAAAACGATAGATGAGGTCTATGATGGAAAGAGCGTGCCCAGAAGATGCCTGTTCACTCTTGCTTTGAAGGCAAACGGGTCGAATGTGGGAGGGAACACAGTCATTACGTGTGGTAGGAACTCCGACAACATCTTTTACAGTTTTCCAAGGGCAAAGGGTTACCCAGGAACATGTTTTTGGGTTGATAAACAGTCGTTTCATATCAAATGCTGATATATATCTAGTTCCCCTGGGAGCCGACTCCAACATACAAGGTGTAACAACGCAAACGCAAGAACTCCCGTGTGGTCTCTCGGACCACGAAACTGAACAACTTTTGTTTTACGAGTCTATGAAATTCGCTAAAAAACGGACTTTAGGAACGGACCCGATCAGCTGATCAAAATGTATACTGATACTTTTAGCCTGCGTCATCCCACTTCTGGGCAAAGGCCTCTCCCCATGATTTCCTGTTGCTACGAGCAACGTCAGTATTTTGTAAAATGTATACAAAAAATGTTATGAATTTTTAAAAATCATAATAGTTGTTCCTTTCATGGTCTGAGACACCACACGAGAGATCTTACATTTATTATGTTACACCCTGTATAGTAAGGATGAGGCTTAACTACTTAATTCTGAAGAAGCATCTAGGTAAGTTTTATACTTTCGTCTAAATTCAACACATGTGATCTGAGATTATATGTTTTTATTTATGAATCAAAATTTACAACATTTTTTTTATACCAGCCACAAAAAAGCAAAAAAAAAAGTATTCAGCCGGTTTAAAGCAAATAACCAATCAGAAGCTTCAACAATTAATGTCCGATAATTAAAGATAAACTATTAATAGCTTTATTAACAACCAGTTAGCGACAGTCGTACCATGAGAACCAAACCTTAACCGCCTTGAAAGGAGATCGCCAAAAAAGCGCGCGTTAATCGCACGCACGACTTTTTCATCGCAATTAGACTTAATTCATCGACAATCGTGATCAGAACTTAATCGTACGCGATCACACGCGTTAATATATAAACTGTATTGTTTTTGTAGCAATTTAGTGGTGAATTAATTACTATCATCATTATTAATATTTTATGGGAAAATGTAACGATTGTTGTGTTTTTCACAGTATGTTTGGAGTTTTAGTGACGATTTTTACACCTTTTGTAACTACACTTCATCAGCACCTCTACTAGGCTTGTACCCAACTCATCATCATTGTCTTGCCCTTGTCCCAATTCATTTGGGGTCGGCGCAGCATGTCTTCGTCTTCCATACTCCTCTATTACTCGTCATCTCATCAGACACCTCCTTTCGTGCCATAACATCCTTCACACAGTCTATTCATCGTTTCTTTGGTATTCCTCTACTCTTATACCCTTCCAACTCAAAACTTTCCTCATGACATTTTCCACATTGCCTGTCCCCAACTATGTTGGTGTTTATGTTGGCGTCGAATACCAGTATTTTACATGGAGCGACTACATATCCGACCTCCACATCCACTCCACTCCTGTTTTGTACTACAAAAGCATCAATATTGATTTTTGTGAAACATTCATACTGTATTATTTTTAACATCATATTGCCTTTTACCTTTGATTTTAGGATGGTTCCTTATCAATATCATCATTCTTCTGGACCTTATTCCAATTTATTTCGGCGGAGCATGTCTTTTGCTCCCATACTTCTCTATTACTTGTCATCTCCTTTCTAGTCATTTCATTCTTCACACAGTCCATCCATAATTTATTTGGTCTTTGTATACTCTTATACCCATGAATGACACGAATCGCTAATTGGCAGAAAACAAATGGTACTTCGTAATTTGTTCCGAATCTATTTTTAATAAAAATGATAATCTCAGTCAAAATAACCTAACATTTAAAAATATCTAGAGAGATAAAGATAACATCGTTTAATCAGATAAAGATTAAATTGTTTAAAAACATAAATTAAGATAAGCTGAACATCAAAACAATCTTTACGAGTCTATTTCAAACATAGTAATAAAGATACAGTAGTCAACAATTAACTTGATGCGTTTGACTATGAACTAAGAATAGTTTTAAAAAGCTTTTCCGGAATTTATAACTCATTTAAGTTTTTTCCCACATGTTTTTTTTCCCCTTCCGCTACAGTTTTTGGTCCTTCCATTTATAAACGTATAAAGTAAATGATAAAGATATCTAACTGTCAATCACTTTTACTGTTCAAATAAAAACCAATCTTGTACCAAAGCCCTTAATTCTCCAGCCATTCAAATTTCGAATAGGCATAATGCAAAAAAACAAAGCTAAAATTTCATCATGGCCACCTGTTACGACAATAAAAACGCGGGAAAACATTGATATACAAACGTCAAACGTGCAATACGATTGAAATTCAGAGGGTAGTACCGCCCCATTTCGTATTCAGTTCTATCCGTAATATGCGGATTCTTGAGGGGCGAGGAAATTCCTCGTTTTGGGATGTCCGCTATCGCAATACCGTTTTCCGAAAAGCGAATAATCCGAAAAATGGCGTTTACTAATTTCGGGGCTTCGTTTTATTGCGCTTCGACGTAGGTGTTCGTAATGAGCGATTTATGCTGCTTCTTCATCAACACCTAATTAAGAGTAAGATGTTTTAGACAGAATGAAATTAAATGACTAAATCAATGTTATTCCTTGAGTGCGACCAGTGGTCCACAATCGCCCAGCAGTGGGATGACGCAGGCTAACAGTAACTTAATAAGCATGAGTTCACCATAATATTTCAATACTGCACAAAGTCTGTAGACGATAACATTAGTGTCTGCAATACTTTATCAACATTACGTTCTATAAATGTTTGGGTGCTAACCGCAGTCACTTCTCACGTAGACGCAAACAAAAAAAGAAAAAAATCATCTGTAGTATTCTAAACACAAAGTCGACTTAAATTAGCGCATTTAAGTTAGATGTCTAAATGTCTGTCTGTCTTGCTCATAATATACAGCTACACAGCCCTCGTAACTGAAAACAGAAACGTTATTGATCTTTTTACCTTGGATATCCAGGAGAATAGTAAAAGACATACCTGTTATTGATAGGACAAGTAGATAATACTGTCAACCCCTACCAAAGATAAAGTAGAGGTTACAGATAGTTATTTTCAAGCACAGTCTATGGAAAAATACGTTCACTTTTCTATCTCCTCTAAAATACAAAACAAATGTCATTACATAACATAATAAAAACGCTTTACCTAAAAAGGCCCCAAAACGGGCTGTATAAAAATTCTAATAGCCGAACTACATACGTACAATTTTTTTCGCTCGGATCGTTGGCCGAGCAAACACACGTATAAGCGAGCAATAAGTTAGTACTAATAATATTATAAAAAAACTGACCGAACGATTGTCGGCCTTCAATTCGGACAGATCATTCACCTGCTGATTATAACTACGGAACAGTTCTACAGAAATACCACTTTACACAATGTTGTTACATAATATTACGATTGTAAAACTAAGGAGGTAACAGAGATGTTTATACACACATTGGAACAGGCATATAAGATCTCACGCATGGACTGCAGGCTTTTTGTTATCAATCGGTCATGAATCCAGACTCCGAGCCCTGAAAAGAAAGTTTCTTGACCGAAAAACCCAATAGCACTTTTTCCAACCCAGACTCGACTCCTTCAACATCGAGTCAGAGAAATTGGACCTGGACCTTTTACCACAATGTCTCCAGTAGTCATAGACCAAAGATAAATATTTCCACCAGTCTACCAAAGCTAGCAAAGAGATTAGTGACCGTAGTTTGCTTTATATCACAGACTAGGATGCTATCCTCTTGATATAATCCCAGAGCCACTTTCAACGCCCTCTTTCTGGGAACCCTAGGGCTACAAAAACAATTGAACGGTAACAAAACAAAAACACCGCGAAAGGGCGCGCAATCGATTTCGTCTGAGATTACTTTCGAACGGCTGTGCGTAAGCATGAAAGAATCTTTCACTTATTTTGACTGGAAAAGTGAATCTGTCTGCGGATATTTTGTCTGCTACACTTTCAAGGTCAAACTGCCAATTTTGTATCGATTTAGATGTTTTTTAGGAAAGATTTTATTTGGATGGTTTCGAAAGACGATACGTTCGGATTTTTTAATTGAAATTAAGTTCCGTGTCTATGGTATCCGTCATTTGAAGCCTGTAAAGGGCGTTAAGTGCCGAGAAGATAAAGAGATACAACACTGTTTTAACTCGTTTAAGAATTAGGTAAACAATTACTTGCGGAGAATTCTTTGCAGGCATATGTGGACCAGGAGGGTAGATGACTTTCAGAAGACCGCGAGTAGATATGGTTCAGTCTCGCGCAGACCGGGGAAGCTTGCCACATAAAGGGAGGAGGACCCCACCGAGCAGTGGGTATGAGGATGGTTGTAATACGGATAGACCCACAAATGCCACAATGTAAATTATGTTTTTTTCCTACTCCTACGCTATTCTTTTCTGATTAATTTCGTTGCGGGATCCAAGACATTGATTCACTGGGAATTCGTCGAGATTCATTGACTCGGCGTTATTCTGGTAGTCGCCACTGTTGATTCTGGCTTTCAGGAGTTTTGGGAATAGTGTGGCGGGATTGTCCCAAAAAAAAAGACCCTCAAATGCAGCTGGTATTGCACAATTGCATCTAACAAAGTGAGCCTTCTGTCACTGCAGTTACAGCAAATCGCTGAATGCGTGACGATTGGCAAATGAAGCCGCGTTCTGAGAACGAACGATCCTAGTTGGATGATCAGGCGTTTTTGCGCAGACCTCACTTCTTAGTCACCTCCTAGGTTTTGTTTACAAATAAATCAAAAACCTGCGAAGCTTCACCGCGGGGTTTAATCTGAGCATCTTTGAAAGAATGTAGAATACAGTTGCATGCATTTTCTTCATTTTTTTCTTGATAGGATATAATCTAGGACTTAAATATGTCTGCAACAACATGTCTAATTCTTTTATTATTACTGCTTTTACGCGAAACGATTAGCGTAAACTTTCTTCTGATAACAACTATTCTTGTCCACGATAACGTATCAAAGGAACTCTTTGTAATCGCCTCGCAACTCCGTAATCTCCTCACATAAAATATTCCAAAATCTCCATGGAACGATGATAAATAACAATACACTATTCAAATAGGAAAATAGATATCCCCATACGTATTGGTACCCTGGTATTTTCATACGAACGGTCCCCTATTCTTTGACATAAAAACACCTAAAATGTGTCTCCCCTGGTATTCGGTTCCGAAGCCGGCAGGGGACTTACATAATTAAACATAATGCGCCGACAATACACAAATAATTGAAATATTAACGTGCTTGATGAAAGTTCATGTTTCATGTAAGCAGGTAGAAGGGATGCGGAAATTAAAAACAGGCTAATAAAAAATTATGTTCCTTACTTTCTGTAGCGCGCTTTGAAGTTATAAGCTTAGCTTTAGTATTTACTAGCGAACCGCCCCGGCTTCGCACGGGTGCAATATATACATATAAACCTTCCTCTTGAATCACTCTATCTATTAAAAAAAACCGCATCAAAATCCGTGGCGTAGTTTTAAAGATCTAAGCTTATATAGGGACAGACAGCAGGAAGCGACTTTGTTTTATACTATGTAGTGATTTTATTTTCTTGATTGCTTATCAAATGCACATTCCACTAGACCTGGCCTCTCCAAGAGCACAGTGATGCCTAACTACAACAGTGGTGATCAAAAAGGTTGGTGACCCAAGTTAGAACCAGTTCTAAGTGGTTCAAAACATTGTCTGATGAGTTCAATATGCTTTTAGTTACGCAAAAAGTTCGTTAGCAAAAAGTTTATAAGGTTTAAAACTCCTTAGCACTAAAACACTTTTTTTTTATTTTCAAAATGTGTAGCTCAATTCTTTTTTTCTTTCTGGCCATTGTGAATATCTTCGATTTTCTTAAGAGCAACCGTTAAAACGCACATTCGATTTTATTATCCGATTTCCAGGATACCCGAAGGGAAGCTGTTACTGAATTCGAAGCACATGTTTTTTATTCCTTTTACTGTGATAATGTGAATTGGGATCACAAACAGGGGCCCGTGGTTTAATAATAACAGCCGTCGATCGAAGGTTAAGCTACGCTTGCCGAGGTCGATCCATGGATGGGTGCCCATCCATTACATATCGAGAGTGGAGATCTTCCGTGCCTTGAAAAACTATTGGTGACAGCCCAACCAGTTGAAGATCTGTGACAGTCGTTCCAGGTAGCGTGAAGCCCGAAAACCAAACAACCAGCTAGAACAGCATCAAAATACCCAGTTACTGAGAGTCGACCCTACTATAGTTTTGGTAAAAGGTGATACTGTGATAATGTAAACAAAAGATTATTCACAAAGTTTTCTTTAACACCTATTATACTGCGAATAATCAGCAAGCGAACTTTAGATTCAACAATCATGTACTTAACAAAAACTATGAAAGAACTGACAAATGTATACCATCTAACAATTTAAATACATAATGTAGGAACTACTTTACATAACAAACAATCCAATAACTAATACTTTAAGCTTCAATAATCTCGTAAAAACAAATCCTTTTACTAACAAGAACTCCACAACACATAATTCGATACTATTAGTTGTCACCTGGCGCCATTTTCTTTTTGAACTGCAAAAGAAGTTGTAAAACTCCTATAGAAGTTTATGATTAACTTCTTGCTTATAAAATAAAATAAAATGGTAAGCAAATGGCTGGGCAATGGGCATTGTATTCAAATTTGCAAACAAAGTATGTTTATTTTCTTTACCTTTGAATGAAAACAAATGTGAATTGAAAAAGTAATATTTCTTAACAATTTCACTTTCAATGAGATTTACATAGATTAATTCAAATGAAATGTTTAATTACAAAAAACTACGTGCCATTTTAATTTTAACCCAGTATTGTTTACAATTCTTGCAACAATAAAAAAACCAGTGCAACATTGTTACTTAATTTTTTGCAGCTTGCAACTCTGCTTACACCTTTTTAGCATGAAAGTACATAATTCCATATAGTCAGGTGCGAAATAATCAAATTATAAACGTTAAATATTAATGGTATGCGAGTTCACTACGATTTTTTATCAAAAGAAAATCAATTATACAGTGTGTGCGCTTCATGTCGGTGCACGTGATAAAAGTGGCTATACAAACGTCCTGTATATGGAAAAATAAAACAACTCTTATCAGAGATCAAATAAAGTCTAATTTCTATTGCGAGGATAGTCTTGAGGAAGCAGCAATGCCAAATACAACTTTATTTTTTCGAAGTTACGGTTTGTTTTCAGTTGTAGACGGTTTGACTTGAGTCTATACGGCCAAGTAAAATGTTCGGTATTTTAATAATGTGTAAACTAAAGAGGGGAAATGTATAAAACATGTGTAGTGTAAGTATTCGATTCTGTCTAATGGCGTATTGCTTTTTGCGAGAAATCCGCCATGTTTATTATTGGTACCAAGCGATGGGTCCGTTACTTCGATTTGTCAGTTAGTTTGAGTATGTGGTTGGATTTTGGAGCTCTTATATCGTGAAACTAATGGTTTTGCTTACAAATGGTAATTTAATTATGTTAATGCCATACTATTTCTAGAAAAAATGGTGCGTATCACAGTTAAAGCTACCTACTTATTTAAAAAAAATCTAATTAACATGGCTTGTTGGTGTTCATTGGTCTAGTGGTTGCAAGCGTGACTTCTGAGCATGAGGTCCTGGGTTCGATTCCCAATTCTGGCAAAGTGTTATAGGCTAAGTGCTATTGCGAAATTCCTGAAGGATAAACCTCCTTCAGGAATTTCGCAATAGCAGCCACGGAGTCTAGATTTATGCCCGGTTGATGGCAATAGGCTCGCCCCCTATTACAATGGAACTTAAAAATAAATGGCGAAATGCGGGTGTACCATTAGATACACCTCTGCGTAACACTTCGGCGATTACAGATGTGATTTTATGTTATGTAATAAATAATAATAACTGAATAGCCGTAAATCTACATAGATTACTTACAAAATGTACGTTCTCATCACTATTGCCTAAACCTTTTCGTTCATAATATAATAGACAACCTTGCAAGCCCTACGTCCCTTCCCACGGACACTACAATTTACTACAAATCTATAATTAATCACTGTTGCTCCAAAATATTCCCATAACACACTTAAGTACCCATTGATGTACCACCATCAGCTTAGAAGCCAGTCTACTATACAAAAACCGCAATGGATACAACACTCCTTACTCAATCACTTAAGCTCTGGCAGCTGCAGTCAAACAACACCCTTATTTTCACGAAAATAAAGATCATTGTAATTTGGACAGACTTGTCAGTGACAGCAACCACCAATAACAATCTTATTGCTATAAGGATAAGATCACTATGAATTTGACAGAGCAGCAAGGGCGGATGAAGAATAATTGGGAATGGACTATAGTTTCCAATGTGACTTGTCCCACAGTAACACGAATTGACACATGTCAAGGTGACAGTTCTTTGACAAATTTGATGATACCTCATACCGTATTGTGAAATAATAACAATGGACGAAGAGTTTACGGTAATGACCCCAAAACAAAGGTAATCATTAACATTAGTTTGTGTGATTGTGTGGACATTCTATTTCTGGATATTACTCAATATTACTTTGTAATTGACGAAGATTTTTCACTGGATAAGGGGTGCCGTGCTGCTCATTTGCTGGGTTGTAGAGATCTGATAGGCTCCATGAAAAATACTGGTATTCAGCTGCATCTTTTTAGACTATTTTTTGTGACAAGCCCGCCACACTATTCCCAAACCACTGAAAGCCAGAAACAACAGTGGACCACCAGAAAGCGCTGAGACAATGAAGCTCGACGAAGTCCAAGAGAAACAATTTAACTGTCTTGGATTCTGCAACGAAATTAAAAAAAGAATAGCGGATAAGGAACAAAAACATAATTTCCATATCTGGTTAGACTAGAAGTGGACCCCAACATAGTTGGAAAGATGACAAGAGTCTTAGACGATACCACCACTGCACCAAGGAAGGTCACAAGTATAGTTAAAATGTTTCATGTTCCTGCAATTTTATCACCACCTGCACCAGACATACTTATTCTGGAAGCAGCCCTGGAAATAGAAACTAAGGCATAACTTTCCCAAATTAGTTTTCCAAAATCAAGCTCTGCCAAATTACACTGAAACTGAAATTAGACACCTCTTCGCAGAAAAACTTAACTAAAATATTGCGTAAAAACATCGAAATCGTCCCACTCTCAAAAATGATGGATGAGAAACTTTGAATGAACTGATGAACAAAAACCAAAACATAACGCCCACATACAACGTTTTAAATTTGAAAACCGAAGCCGTATCAGCACCCATTCATTCATTCATTCGTTCTCTGGAGCCAAGATTAAGGCACAAACACCTTTTATGCGCAGAATACACGAATTTTCACGAAGAAAAGTAACATGGAGCGAGCAATCGCGTTTATTTTGCCGGTGTAATTGTGTTACTTACACCCCATTTGATACTAATTCGATTCGACGCCCTACAGGACTGAATGAGTGGGCCGTAACTAGAATTTGTCTCGAGTTTTCTTACTTACTGCTTATATGTCAGATGTAGGGTTGTCTCGCATGATTTTTATTCGTCGAAGGTGAAATTCAGGGGCGATCTTCAAGGTTAAGGCGCGCTTTGCAAGATCGATCCGTCGATGAATTACATACAGAGTTTCGTCTGTGCCTCGGAAAGTACGTTAAGCCGTTGGTCGTTGTCGGCTGTCATTTGTAGATCGTTAGCAGTTGTTACAGGTAGTCAGTGGCCTGAAAGTCTTACAACCAGTACTTACCAAGGAGTATCGTATTACCCAGTATTAACTGAATTGTGGAGATCAGTTAGACAGTCGCTCCATACATAATACTGGTATTCAGCTGCATTCGTTAGACTAGAAACCGACCCCAACATAGTTATGAAACGGCTAGGCAGATGATGACTTTGTGAAATTGAATGAACTTATACCGAGCCTTGTTAACTGTTGGATAACCACAAGTGATGTGATGAAATATTATTTAGTAAAATCCGACGTAAGTAATAAAGCGCTCTAGAAACGAAGATAATGCTATGCCATCCTCTTGATAGTTCGTTCGTCTTGAAATCCAAATGTTTTCTTTTTATACTTATGATGGGTTCTGTGATGATCGCAAATTAGTTGATTGTATTCTTGTTGATAGAGAGAGATCTGTCGGATTTAAGTGATTTCGGAACTCTTGAAGGCCTTTTTTAACGGACCGCCATGTGTGGTCAAGTTTTTATTATATTCTTAAGGTTATTCTACGTTTCGCGATTTACAGATTTTTTTATGGTTTTAATTACGTTCCATTCTCCGTGGAAAAACCTACAAAATACTAACAAATATTTAATACATTTTCACTCTTAAATCTTTACAAAATATACTGAATACATTTTCACTCAAACACAATCCATTCATAATCCCGATATAATCTATTATAGGGCAATATTTCTGGTTGTCATATAAATATCAGTCCATTGACCAATATGCGACCACAGAGTTCGCTCACACGTCTCGCGCGACTCGCGACCAAAATGACACAATATTATATGTAACCACCGCGTGGCCACGAACTACACGCACAAGCAACACGCGTGCAGCAACAGCAACTGTGGAGACTGGAGAAAACGAATGAAAAAAATTGCTTGAAAAAAGACCAGAGAAAAAGTCTTGGTTGAGACACATTCGCGAATGTACCGGAACCACGAGTGCTGCTGAGCTGTTCCACCTCGCAATAGCCAAGGAGAAATTTCCGGAGTTTTCTTTCACACTAAGTAATCTTGCCTTTGGCCGCAACTCGCGAGATGTGAAGCGATGACGCGGCCTTGAAGAAACCGACTCACTGAAGAGCTCCAGATTATAATGACCGGGAAACATAGAAGGTGGGAGTTGATGGCAAATCTTCAGTAATTGGAGAGGCACCAGCAGAAGAAAAAGAATGCCACGAGTCAGGCTCGACAGCACTTGCGAGGCGACGACGTGAAGGAAACAAGAAAGATGGCGCGTGTTGCGTCGCGCGTCGTATCGCCTGAGGTCGTAAACGGGGCATAACCCTTAAAAGCGGGTGGGATGTTCAGTTTTTGCGTAGGACGTCCTCGGCCCGTTTTATCAGTAAGCGAGTGAAAAGCGTTTTCTGCGGACTTTTGCCTCGTAGGTACAAGTTGTTAGCTATTGGGGGTTACTTTTTGGTTTGTAGGTATATTTTTAGTTAATAGATGGTTAGGGTGATTGTTCACTGAGATATTTTTGATATTATAATACTTGGGAGCAATTAATTAAATTACCTCTGTTAAAATCACTTCTATTTGAAGGCAAAACAGATGTTTGACTGATTTTAAAAGGGTTTTGCCACCATCAGTAGTTCCATTTTCGGAAACGTTTTATTTTTGAGTAGCCACTTAATCCTCGTTTGATAAGGACGCGCGACGGTTGCACGATCAGTTGTTATCACAACTTCCGCGAACAAGCGAACACATCGTCGCGTTAATTGGTAACATTCCCGTATATTTTTATTTAACGCACACAAACAAAAATGGCCCTTTAAATATTTGCAAAAAGCCTCTATCGTTTGCTGTAACAGATTCTAATTTCGCCTCTCACTCACCAATTAAAATTCGACTTTATTTTTTAGTGTAAAAGTCTGAATTTTGAATGGATAAGGCTTGTTGCTAAAACACATTACTTTTTATACCAGGAAAAAATAATCATGTTGGAGTTTAGAATATTATCGTAACTGGTTCCCTTTTTGTCGGGGGGTCGAATGCGCCTTATTTCCTGGGTGTTAGGGGCGACCCGTAAAATCGTAAACATGCAAAGTTTTTTTTCAACCGTCAGGGTCAATAATGCGGTCGGCAAACGGAAGGGTTAAGTGGTTCCGTAGCACGAAAAAACCGTTTTAAAAAATAGAATTTTATTTTTAACCCTCCTTGCTCTATATTTGAGGCTGCAATCTTGGGGTTCTATGTTTTACCTCCATCCGAGAACGATGCAGGATATCGTAGAATTTTCTTCTTTGATATTGGTGTGCACACAAGTTCTTTACTACTTAGAGATTATATTACAGTTTAAGCATTTTACGAGCCGGTAATAATGCAATAAATTATCATACAATACATAATACCTACATTATTTATTAACTGCACCATACAATTGCAATTTTGATTGATATCAAACACAAGAGAACCCACGAAAATTCTGTCCAGGTCTTGGTAAAGCAACGTACACTTTGGCGGCGGAAAATGCAGCCGGGGAAATCCTTAACGTAACCTAAGTATGCACGTGTGATGCATGCAAACGGTTATTTTAGTCTCGATGGGTAATAAATGATAATAATATGTGCAATATTGGACCTTATTTATACCGTAACTTGCATCATTATCCTGTGATACGTCCTCTGATGAGGCTTTTCAATAAACAAATGAAAGTCAATAGGGTCATTCTTAAAGCTTTGTGTGGTACCTACTAATGGCAATTCATCATTTTCATCTTTCTGTTCTTGTCACATCTGTTACTTGGGGTCGGCGCAACACGTTTTTTCTTCCATTCTCCTCTGTTAACCACCACGCTATCATTTACTCCTTGTTCTTTCATATCACTCCTCACATAATCTATCCATCGTTTCCTGGGTCTTCCTGTCCCTCTCCATCCATTAATCTACTAATGGGAACCATTTTATTTTATTTCAGGCTTTTTCAAGCCTTGAGGAATCAATGCCTGAGCAACAGGATTGGCATAAGCTTTTGGCCGTGAATCATATTTTAATGAATAAACAGCCCGACACTGACCGGCAAATTGCAATAAACGTAAAAAAAATAAACTTCGCAGTTCGAAGTTCGCTTCGAAGTTTTTTTACGTTAAGATAAGCGTAGAAGCTGCAAATCGCGTTCGGATACTCGTGAAGTGACATTGATAATGATTTTTGTTATAATCAAGATAATTATCAAGGTATAATTATACTAACCTGCAAATGGCAAAAAACGTAAAAAAATCTAAAATACGCGGTGCTCCTTTTAAGATCAATGACCAAGACTGACTATTCTATAAAAGACTAACTCATTAACAACGTGAGCAAAATGGGAAACACGTAATCTCATGGCAGTCAGATCCTCAGATCAGTGGCTGTATATAAATAGGCAGTTGTTTTACGAGCTGCATAATGAGGTGATAGCAACCGAATCTCAGTGTTAAGGATCGCATACACTAGTTCATACAAACGCTGGGTTGTATTATTTCTTCAAATGAATTCTGCATCATGTTTTTTGTTGATTTTTGGCATAATCATCATCCACCCAATCGCCTCGTTGGTGTATTGTTCGCAAGCGCAACTGCTGAGCATGAGATCCTAGGTTCAATTACCGGGACGGCCAGTGTTATTGGGTTTCTCTATCAAGAATTTCATTTTCAAGTACTAACCACTGAGTCTGCATTAGTGCCTGGTTGATAGCAATAGGCTAGCCCCCTATTACATGGGACTTAAACATAACTGGCGAAATGTGGGTGTACTATTAGGTACACCTCTGCCTAACCCTTCGGAGATTACAAGGCGTGATGTTATGTTATGTTATCATCCACCCATACCAGTTAACAGTTAAATATAAATCAATGTACCCAGATGATAAAAATCCATTGCTGGCCATAGGCTTCTCCCACGCTGTGCCACAGCACCACCTCCCGCCTTTTATATCCAATCTACCACAGTAACCTTTTTCAGGTTGTCGGTTCATCTAGCTGGGGGCCGTCCCATACTACGCTGGCCAATACGCGGTCTCCACTCTACAGCTCGTCTGTTGCATCATCTTTATGTCTTTAGCTGAACATTATTACTCTTAAATTACAATTGAAGTCTTCTAATAACCCGTATACTGAAATAGACAACGTACTACTGCTTTTGCAGGCTTTGGAAGACTAGTCAAAAAAATTACTTCCGTAATGGAAAGACTAGGACTCTAGGAGACTGTTTGTGTATTCGAAGTGAGTTTAAATGTTTGTACAAGCACCAAGTTTAGGACAAAAAAAAAGTATAAAAAAAGAACCTTAATGACAGTGGTCGCAATGAAAACCCTGTGTATATAATCATTATTTATTTATTTAACACTTCATGCACAAAGTACAGAGGCGGACTTAATGCCATAGGCATTTTCTACCAGTCAACCTTTGGGTGATGCAGAGACAAACAGTGGTAGGTGTATCAATCTGCAAAAAAATTGATTAATTACAAAGATAAACTACAAGGATATATAAAATTCTATAACAATATAACAAAATACTATAAATATATTTATGTGTATATGTAAATAGAAATTTACACAGATATACTTAAATAAAAAGACAAACAATGAAGAAAACATTAACGTTTCCACACATCATTGTTTCCCTCATACATGATGAACATTTATTTACCCGTTAAAAAGTATCACGTAAATGTTGTATCACAGCAATAAGTGAACGACGTTACCGCAACGACTTATCAACCAATGTAAGGACGCCCAACAATGAATAAAATTAAAAGATACAAATAGAAAAAGAAACCTAAAAAAGGTTAACGATCTAGATTTATTACTAAAAAGACAAACTAGCTCGGACTTCTAATAAGAATATTAAAGTCGTAAAAATAGTTTTATCACAGTCTTGCAAAAACTGGCTAAGCGCGAGCCAGATAGCGTAATAGGTAGGTATCTACAGTCTATACCACCGTGTAGAGATAGGCAAATTAATGTTTTACTACATAACATAACATCACGCCTTGTAATCCCCGAAGAGTTAGGCAGAGGTGTACCTAACAAGTACACCCACATTTCGCTAGTTATGTTTAAGTCCCATATAGTACGGGTAGCCTTTTGCCATCAACCAGACACAAATCCAGACTCCGTAGTTGCTACTGAGAAATTCCTGAGGGAAATTCCCAATAATACTTTGCCCGACCCGGGAATCGAACCCAGGACCTCATGCTCAGCATGTTTGTTTTCTGTTTGTCATGTTTTACTACATACATAACATCACGCCGGTAATCCTCGAAGGGTTAGGCAGAGGTGTACCCATTAGTACACCCACATTTCGCCAGTTAATGTTTAACTAATTAAGTAAAAAAAGGAAATTAGAAAACCAGATATTTTTTTCTCGTCTGAGTTGAATAGTTTACGCGTGGAACATCGTCAGCTTCATTGCAAAGTTTTGAATCGGGGAAAAATTTGAGACAGTAGTCAAATGTATCATCAACTCGAATACATCATCTGCCCAGCGTTTTCCCAACAACGTTGGGGCAGCTTCCAGTCGAAACCGATGCAGCTGAATAGCAGCAGAATTTAGCATGTAGCGACTGCATATTAAGACACAGAGCAGACATAATATTTTACAGTAGTTTAGAAATGTATTTTTGTATTCATTTATAATTGTTTTTTTCACTAGGTGGACCGATGACCTGGTGAAGGTTGCAGGGATCCGCTGGATGCGAGTCGCACGGGACCGGTCAATGTGGCGATACTTGGGGGAGACCTATGTCCAGCAGTGGACGTCTTTGGCCTGAAATGATGATGATGATGATGATGATGTAGTTTAGAAACGAAACGACGGCGACGCCATTGTTGCACTTAATATTAAGTTCACTACAAATAACATGTAACCCCCTGGCAAGCCTTGCAAGGAAATTCTTTTTGCCGATTAACATCAACCGGTGCTTACATTCAGTCTACAAGATGCATTGTGAAAACAAGCAAAAATGTATTTTAAGTGATAAATGTGATAGTAATCAAAGCAATGGTTATTGACGAACAAACACACTAAAAGCTAAGTGATTACTTAATGCCTTTCAAAGTAGATTTTAACGATAATCGATTCTGGAAATTCGTTACTAATATTATTTGACCGATAGCTTGTAGGTAAGCGGAGAAATGAGGAAATGTCATGACGAAAGTTTTGAGTATAAGTGTGGATGTTTCTTAAAGCGAGGAAGATCCCTTTCTACTAAAATGAAGACAAATAGAGAAAGAAGTAAGGAAGAAGTGCTGCGCCGACGGCGAAGCAATCTGTATAAGGGCAGGACAATAATAATGATATTTTTAGTTTTTTTTTTTAAAGTAAATATAATCAAAATCAAATTGATTCAGGTTGTCTCAAATTCATGTGTGCTTCAAAATAACACAAACAAAGTCTGTTTTTTTTTATTTTTATTATCACTTCTTAATGCTTCTTCCTTCTTAAAAACCGGCTGCCATTACCATATTCTTCTTTGTCTATTAAACCATTTAACTTAGCAACCGTCGTTTCAACAGACTTCCGGGGGGCAACCTTCAAATCAACCTCAAATGAACCAGACAGACATATTGAGGTTGCGAAATCTAAATACGGAAAACGATTCGCCATAACTTTACGGTTGAGGATTAGAACAAGGTAAGATTACACCATAAAGATTAAAAAGTTACCTTAAATTGAGCCATACCAAATTTGTAAACTATTCAAGTCCCAATGACTTGAATAGTTTGCAAAATTCGGTTAAGAAACCAAACTAGTAGTCTGTAGACCTACATAACAAGAAGTATCCACTGTTGACCCTCTAAATAGGCCGATAGTGAGCATACCAATATTCTAAACGTGGTTGTAGTAATAGAAAAGACCTGAAGGTGCTGTAGATCATCATCATTCTCCTGCCCAAATCCCAATTTATTTAGGGTCGGCGAAGCGAGTCTTCTTCTTCCATATTTCTCTATTACTCGTCATCTCTGCAGTCACCTCTTTTCTAGCCATATCATCCTTCAAACAGTCCATTCATCGTTTCTTTGGTCTTCCTCTACTCTTATAACCATCCACATTCATACTCAAAATTTTCCTTACTTCATTTTAGTAATTCCTCCGCACCACATGTCCATACCACGATAACCACACTACTTTTCAGTCCCCGGCACCACTTTCAGACTTCCTCTAAAGGTGGATCATCTTCTTAAAATAATTAATTACTCACTATTTATGGCACCGACACTAAAAAGCTACCTGCTCAAAATTAGATGCCCACTGCCCACAAATATTAACCAAATTAATTCCCATATTTGCTTATAGAAGTAACCTGCACATACACAAGATATTGACAACCTCCTTTGAAAACCGCACAAAAAGAAAAAAAAGTCCCTAAACCTTTCATAAATAAAATCAGCCAGGACCCCTACTGGTTGACATTGATATAACTAGCATAGTTTTTAAACGTTCAGCAAAAAATCCCATTCAATTCGATCCAGCCGTTCTTAAGAAATACAGTGACAGACTCATAAACAAATTACCTTTCACCAAACACGGTGAATCTAAATAAATGTTTGTAGTGAATATAGTACGTAGAGGTGAAAATATGCAGCCTTATATGGGGAGATCATAAAACAAAGAATGTGGCTGCACTGGCTATCTCCTAAGGCGATGGAGGTACTTTCTTCTAAACATGGGTCATCAATGTGGTATTAGGTCTAGGAAAGATGAAGTATTGCATATAAACAGTTTGCAACTTAGACGAGACGACTACTTTTAGTGTAATAATAGATGAGACCAAATATATAATTGTCGTAATAACATCCACAGGGGCTCAACTGAAGCTTTAGCATCAATTTCAAGTACCTACGAACTTAAGAAATGAAAAATGGCAGCTGCTTTACATCCGGTTCAAGATATAGATGATAACTTCGAAAATAGACTTATACTTCGATATTAGGCCAGAAGAAGCAAGCGACCAGCCTGAAAATGCACAACTCCTGACCGACCCTCGCTTTAAAACTAAAGCAGAATTGGCAACACATACATCGAATACTGATTGAAATCTATAAAATCCCTATCCACCATACACCCATCCCACCAAGTGCTTTGAAAGATTTCATTCATATGCTATAATTGAGTCATTTTTGCTGTCAGATTTTTTTATGCACTTAAATTCTGTGCTTTATCTTGGGCCGAATAATTTATTTTTCTTTCTCTCTCTCTCTACCATTCACCCTCAACACTACACCAGCCCCATACCACTTCGGAAAGCTTCGGGAAGTATCGTCCTAAATCGTAACGGTCAACCTTGAAAATTTCGAGCGTGCCGAGTCCAGTTGCCTAGCGTGTAATCGCCTGACGTCAAGACCTAGGTTGTGCCAACGACCCGACAAGGCCAAACCGTCCGTTTACGACGCCATAGAAGTTTTATTGAACGCTGTTGTGACACGACGCCGGTTTTTTTTTTAAATTTCAAGGTCGGTTCTGGTGGTTGGGGGCGGTCGTGGTGGTTGGAGCTATATTCCTGTAGGTTTTTCTGGAAAATTCCGTTGAAGAAGGAACTAAAATATTTATTAAGTATTCAATGTTGCGATAGTTCAAGTTCAAGTTTTTATTCGTTTTCAATGATTAAAGAGGCTCATTAGAAATTCTATTTAGTCTAGACTAAATAGAATTTCTAATGAGCCTCCAAAATAGTGAAGTGAGTGATTTTCAATGAATAAAATCGTATCCGTGCGGCATAATTTTCCATTGACATAAGAACACCACCACCATCAGTTTAACACTTTCAACCTCTATTTGATCCTTTTAGGGGATGTAATTTAAAAATCCTTCCTTTATGGCTTACTTTCGATTAGAATCTCTTGTGCAAAATTTCATGCACACAATGACTGTGCCAGTGAATTTAAGATTTTGAATAAATAGGTCAGTTAGTAAGTAGACTTTCTGCTTATCCCCCAGAATCTAAAATAAAGGATATACCTCATTAGCTTGTCGCTGATATACTAGCTACCTGTCAATTATTAATAATTAAATATTTGTGTCTATCTTCACATGTTGTAGTTAGTTCCGCTTCGTCTTCTCTGCTGACACCGTGGCGAGAGAGCGTAAAGATAAGCTTTTATGTTCTATATCTGCTATGTTACTTACTTTCCTAGTTGAGTGTCAAATGGCTTGTTGACTCGACAACATAATCTGCCTCGTACACCCACTGCTGGGCTCCTCTCTGTAATGGAGTAGGTAGTGAGCCGAAATCCACGCACCAAGTGCTATTTTTTTGGGAAGACACTCGTCCTGGGTTCGATTCCCGGGCATATTGTTATTGGGTTTTCCATCAGAAATTTCTCAGTAGCAGCCACGGAGTGTGTATTTGTGCCTGGTTGATGGCAATAGGCTCGCCCCTTATACCATGGGACTTAAACATAACTAGCGAAATGTGGGTGTAGTATTAGGTACACCTCTGTATAACCCTTCGGGGATTACTGGAGTAATATTACGATGGTGGTTCTAGGATACCATCCCCCAGGATGATTTCCTTCAACATTTTGACTCATCAGCCTAAAATAAATCCGTCATTAATTAGATATTTAATTCACAAACAGACAAAACTCAATCAAGAAGTCAAACGTATGAACACAAAATAAATCAAAAGTGAATGCGGAAAAAAATTCACTCGAGTTAAAATCAGATATCAGCTAAATGAATTTTCACAGCAAAATCTTATTGCGTGATTTCAAACATGGATGACCATTCTAAACTCCTTTGTGGCATTTTAACTTTCAACTGATGTCTACCCAATAGGTTGTACAGTCGCCAGCATATCAAGTTACCACAAACTGTCAAATTTCTCCAAACGATTTTAAACCATAAAAGGTGGAATATTAAGTTCAAAATCGACTGAGGAAATAGGACAGTTTGTAGAATCATGATGCGCTGGCGACTGTATCTCGCCACATAACATAGGGCGCTTCGCACTGACCCCCATTAATTTGAACATCTAACTCGAACCAAGGGCCGTCTGCTCAACTGCCCCCGCCCGTATCATACTGGGCCAGTGATTAAAAATAATTGGTTATGATCATTTACTTATTTATATTTGAAGTTATTACTAATTTTTGTAGCTGTGTGAATGTGCAAGAAATTGGTGTGTTATGATTACTGGGAACGTTGAGGTGTGAGAATATGTTATCAGCACATTCCAACGATTTAATAGTATTTAAAGTTATTATGGCGATCTGAGCAGCGAAGAGCAGCGGTGTCCCAGTGGTGGAGACCCCGACTTCCGAGCAGTAAGTCGTGGGTTCGAACCCAGCCAGGCGCATTACTTTGTGTAAGCTATTTCATCACCACTGCTCTCAAAACGGTGAAGGAAAACATCGAGAGGAAACCGGCATGTCCTAGAACCAAATATTCGAAGACATGTGACATCTACCAACCCGCACTGGGCCCGCGTGGTGGATTATAGCCCATTCCCTCTCATAGAGAGGAGGCCTGCGTCCCAGCAGTGGGAACATTAATAGGCTGATTATGTTATGTTATGTATGTTATGGCGATGTAGTTAACAACAGGAAAAATATTTTTTAATTAAATCTCTTTGTAGGTACTTCCTAAAGTAGAACAACAGAAGAAGTTTTTTCCCCGTAGACTTTTTGGCGAAAATAAAATAAATAAGTAAGTACCTACCTTTTTTATTTTGTTAACACGTCTAATCACAGCATCATCATCATCTGCCTAGCCTTTTGCCAACTATGTTGGGGTCGGCTTCCAGTCTAACCGGATGCAGCTGAATACTGGTATTTTTCATGGAGCGACTGCCTATCTGACCTCCACAACCCAGTTAGTACTGAGTAATACGATACCCCTTGGTAACACTGGTTGTCAGACTTTTTGGGCCACTGACTACTTAACAACTGTCAAGATCTACAAATGACACCCGGGACCAACGGCTTAACTTGCATTCCGAGGCACGGTGGAAACTCGGTATGTCATTGGCGGTCACCCATCCACAGACCAACCTAGACAAGCACCGCTTAATCGAAAGATCGACCCGAGCAGCTGTTATTATTTAGCCACGCTAATCACACCATTAACGCAAATTATGAAGGCTTTAAATATAGGAAAGAAGCAAATCTTCAAAATTTAGTTAAAGAATCAGATTGAAGAATCTGATTTTATTTATAGCTCACAGAAAACTAAAGGTCTAATATCCGTTGCTCAGGGATTGAAAGAATGCAAATGAGATTGTGTGATGGTTTTTAAGAGAAAGATTAAAAGCTTTTATAAGTTCACTTTACTGACTTGAAAGTGTGGCGATAAGCATCACCATATTTTATTTCATTAGCGTTATATAACTTCGTATATTTAGACAGACCTGTTTCCCGATCAGCATGGCAATAAAATTATAAATTAGTTATAATAGATTTTAATCTATTATAACTAATTATAATAGATTTTAGATTTTAATCTTCTAAACATAATGGTGGCAAAGTAACTGAATGTCCATCACAACAAACTTATTATTAATTACCTCATCTGCCTCTAGATCCCTTTGAAACGAGCTAATGAAATTATAACAAAATTCGTAAAAACCAATCAGGATTAAAATCAAAGGACATTTCATTGACGTAACAAAAGATTAAAATCTATTATAACTAATTTATAAATTTATTGCCATGCAGATCGGGAAACAGGTCTGTCTAAATATACGAAGTTATATAACGCTAATGAAATAAAATATGGTGATGCTTATCGCCACAATTTCAAGTCAGTAAAGTGAACTTATAAAAGCTTTTAATCTTTCGCTTAAAAACCATCACACAATCTCATTTGCATTCTATCAATCCCTGAGCAACGGAAATTAGACCTTTAGTTTTCTGTGAGCTATAAATAAAATCAGATTCTTCAGTAGCATCTGATTCTTTAACTAAATTCTAGATTCTACGTCTACTCCAACGATCACCGGTTCTAAGGCTAATATGGTGCTAATTCAGGTTGCTAATTCTTTGACATCCATAAATCTCACAATTTTGAAAACCGGCGAATAAAGAAAGAAATTGTATTTAAATAAGGTGACTGGTAATTAGTGACCGATACTTAAACACGTGATTGTAGAAACTTTTTGTTTTTATACTCGTTCACTTTTGCCAATAACACAACAGCCGTATGAAATTCGCACGCACGCCTGTAACCTATCAGCTGTCAGCCGCGTGACGCCGTTCTGTCTCCCACTATGTTCTGCCTACCCACTGTTGCACGGTGCGATAGTAATGAGACAGAACGGCGTCACGCGACTAACAGCTGATAGGTAAGGGTAATTTCATACGGCTGTTGTGTTATTGGGATAAAAGTGAACGAGTAGGTATAAAAAATGTTTCTTTGGGAAAGTTGTTTGTTATCATGAGTATAATCACGCACAGGACAAAACAATAAAACAAAATTAAATAAAAAAGAGAATAACGAAAAATTATAAAAAATAAAAAATACTTATTTAAGACAATCATTAAACTAAATTGGTCCTGAACGAGGCCAAATTGGTCCTATACGGGGCCAAAAGGCCAAACTGGTCCTGAACTGCCAAAACCCAATAATAATCCTAATTACTTAAGAAATTGCTTCGTTGTCAACCAATTCAAAAGCTTCATTCACCCTTCAAGGGAATTCAAACGCTAACGAAACGATAAGACGATTGAATTTTAAATTTTATAGCTATGTAAATCAATAAACAGGTCTGATTAACAAAACGAAAATGTTACTACGCAGTAAAACTAGAAGGATCGTTTCCTTATTGTCAAATTGATTAGCACTACGATGTATTATTTTTATTGTCACAGTATACAAATAATAATGTATTTAAACACGTAGATAGGAGACAACACTAAATGATGAAATAGTTGCGTTGTTTTCGTTGGGAGGACATAAATAGACGGGATGAAGATAGCATTTGTGTATGATGAAATATATACCGTCACCAATACTTACTTTACAAGAAGGAAAGAAAAAACACACGACTTTTACTAGGACAAAAGAAATACCGCGACAAAAAAATCAGTTGCCACATATATTTTTTCTAGGCGATTTCAGAGTTAGTCCCAGAGCAAAAGTTGTTAATGATGAGTACATGCACTTGTCACTAATAGTAATGATTACCAATGATGTCTAGATTTTCCCTAGCACTCAAAACGATATTTGTACTTAAGGGTTAACAAGCCCTTCCTACCACAACATTTGAAGAGAAACCGATGACTCAAAGTAGCTGATGAGTCAACAATAATCCTGACCAACCTACTAACACATAACTAAAACCAGCCGATACCAAAACCTTAACAAAACTGGACAGTTCGCTAACCAGCCACAATGTCCGAAACAATGGTCCAAATACGATACACCCACACAAACACCATAATTTTGTTTACAATCCCCATGTGAGAAACGATGACCTATCAAGGCCGCCATGTCACGGGCCAGCCATCACAATAGCAGGTCGGGGAAGCCGAACATTTTCACTTTCATACAAATACCTACATAGTTGGAACTGAGCGTTGAATTCCAGTTTAAACTGTATAAACGGACCAGCCTATTATGGTCGCAACGATTTTAGAATTTAGAACGGATTTTGAAGGTGACGATGATGAATTTAGAAGTTTGGATGTTATTGGTAAAAATTTTCCGTGGTACCTTTGAAGGGAATTTAGGCAACCGTTTTAAGTTTAATACTCCATTAAAGATTGAAGACGAAATAACAAAGTTGAGAGCTTACCTAAAGAAAATGTTGATTGTTATTGAACTTTATCACATTAAACTGTGAGTTACTTGCATCACATTTTTTACGTTATCGTTTGCATCGCATCATATGACAAGGTTCTAAGCACTGTTAAGATTTTCGGAAGTAGACCGTATACACAAAGTCACGAAAACAGAATATCACGTTTCTAAATATATTGTGTGGCATATGCCCCGGATCTGGGTCTCGCTTAAACTCTGAAACAGGACGCGAGTCATTAGCCTCGAGTAGAAAATTAAGAATGGAAAGGTTTGAAATTCCTAGCGTAAGATTTAATATATGGTTATATGGAAAGAACGGGAAGAATTTGTTATGGGATAAACATAAAAATAACGTTGGTTAAGAAAACGGAATTTAAAGAAGATATAGTTCTTGAATATGTTGCAGAAGTTCAAAACTAAGGACTTTTATGATTATCTATGATTTAGAACTCGGAAGACAAACATAATACAACCAATATTTAATCACTAAAATCTCCGCACAAGTCATACACCGACACGCAAATAAAAAATAGACGTAACTAAGCGGAAGATTCCCACATAAACCACGTACTCCAAATATAAATCACATATTACTAGACTTCCCTATTTTAGGAACTTTATGCCTGTCATCTTAAACACGCCTTGGTAAACTACTCATACAGACTCATACACATTCCGAGGGCCGCAGATAAAAACCAATACTACCCGAAAAAGAGGCTATAAGGAAAAATGGCCGAAGATTTGGGACAATTTGCTGGGACATCAAGTTACAATGTTTTTTATTGGCGAACGTGCGTTTTACATATTTATAAGCTACCGAAAATATAATCTTGTTCCGCGAAAGTTTTAATATTAAAGATTAGAGTGGTCTTGTAATTTTGTTGGGAGATGTCTACGTATATACTCGTACCTACTGTGTTTAACGTATGGATATGTTTTATTCAAAGGTGAAAATTCCATAATGTGACACAGGCAAATTCGCTTGAAACTATTTCGCTGGAATAATTTGTTTAGAAAATGGAATAGATGAAAGTTCAAACATAGTTACACAATCAACCTTGATTTCATTGTCGTTATTTTCTTAATGACCAAAGTGCTTAGAGACATGGCAATTACTTTCACAGCGCTTCGTATTCCTACCACCACTACATTTTCCTTTTCTTATTTTCAATCATTCAGGGAAACAGAATCCTTACTCGATTTGAATCCATCATTAATTGAAACTAGGAATTGCGACAAAACTACTTATATTTCCACGATGTCTAATGTATGTAACATAACAGCTATATCTACTGCATTCATGAGATTATTCCCAAGCTAAATATTTAATTAAGTTCACATGTGCAATTGAAAAACTAAATGTTACGCTAAAGATGGATTCGAGTAATTAAAATGATTTATAATCAGAATATTTACTCAAGCCATTGTTCTTGTATAGACGTTATATATCATAGTAAGTAAAATCGCAAAAAAAAAAACAGAAATAAAATAAAAACGAAATTACTTCAGAAGGTTGGTAGGTACTCGTTAAGTTAAATATTATACTTTTCATAATTGAATACAACTAATTACATAATGATTTTGATGGCCGTGGACAACAGAAAATAGCAGATGAGACTCTAGAATCAACGAACAAATTACACAGTATTATTTCTGAACTTGAGATCATGATCGTTAATTAAAAGATAACTTCGGGAGGCCAAGAAATTGATGTAATGAATTTATCCAAAGCACAAAGGGATAAAGTACCAATCCACCTTCTGGGTTTATCCAGCTGAAATGACAAAAAAAAAACTAAACAGGCAATTGGAAACACTTTTTACACGTGGCAAAACAGACGCTTGAGCACGCGAATGACCTCAAAATGTCGTTGTCCTATCATTGGCAAAAACTGTGTACATAAATAAAATAGTACGTTCAGATATAAGTAGGAAAAACTTACCGAACAGTCTAACTGTGAAAATGAAGACTAGAAACAAAGTAACAAAGATTTGGACTAGAATTTCAGTGTTCTGGGAAAACAGATTCGTCCAGGTGCATCCAAAGTTAATTTCAAAGCTGTTAGCGATTTAATGTATTCATTGTTGACTGAAAGAGTTGTCGGAATCGATGTTGGGCCGTTATTACATTAGCAATCAATTGGTTTTTTCGGTCTGACACGATCGCGGACTGAATTCGGTCCAATGTTGTTAGCATTCTCCTTTTTTTGTTTGTAGTATTTAGGAAGGTGATTTTGTTAAACAGCTTTTTGGGTACATTTTACGCATCGAAGCATGTTAAGAGATGCTGTAAGATCTGCAAACAGATTTTAATCGGTTGTATATTTGGTACATAGGCGTGTTGAATTTATTGTAAAAACATCTTCAAATAAAGATGAAACACAAATATTTGACAAAACAGACACGCAGAACAAAAAAAATCTGCGTATTCGCGTTACTACGTTAGATTCGTCCTAAAGTATTTCCAACACACAGACAGTGTGTACCATTCAAATATTATAAGAGTAAAAACATACAGACGTTCTGAGGGAAAAACGTGTTCATATGCATGAATTACTTTATGTCTGTACATTCATTATTTTTTTTTCAAACCTTTCCGAAGCAAAATCAATAATGACAACTAGTTTTTATTACTATGCTGTAATGTACGCACATGTAACATTAGTTCATTACTATGCGTATGCAGACATTATTCTTCGAGACTTCTCTAATATTTTTTATCTAATCAGAATCTTAATAAATAAAACCGAAATATACTTGAAAGTACATAATAATTAATTATCAATTCAAATAACAATAGAGATCGCATGTAACGCCATGTTTTAAGCTAAGTACAGTAACACAAATCTAAACAAAGCTATAAATAGGTGGCAGTAATAACGGCCCAAGTATGGTCCCCTGCGGTACTCATCAAGATATCAAAATTAACTTATACTCGTTTCGTCTAAACGGCTTTATATCAATGGATAATGACGTAGAAAAGGTAATAATAGAAGAAGTGATCAAATTATTTACAAGTCTCAGTAATTCCAAGTACAATTAGCCGAATCAATGTCTCGTGAGACAAGTCTTGTTTATGATACCTCATTCATCGAATCTTTGCGTTGAGTCAACGTGGGAATGGAGACACAAACACTAATAAATATTACCAGCGCCACGCAATTTATTGATTTTCCTGATGTCGTAAGACGAAGTTTATTTATTTCAATATTTAATAAGGACTGCGGAACAAGACTAACTTTGGCACGTACGAGTATATTTGTACTTTGAAAAAAGTTGTCGCGAAAATACGTGTTTGTTTTGAACATTAAATTAAAGCTAATGAAATATCGTAACCCGAATTGTTTTAAAAATTCGTAGACAACATCCTCGAAACAAAAAAGGTTAAAAATATCAGAAAAATCTATAACCCGTACACCCGTGGTTTGCTAGCTTTAAAAACGAAACAACAACGACAGCTTAATTCACAATCACAAAAATTATACAAATATTTCATAACAACGATCCGGAACATCGATTGCTTATTTCCCAGGCATTAACATCAAGACACATCGCGGCGAGACAGACTACCTATTCGTTTATTTCAAAAAAAAAAACGTGATCTCCCAATTGAAATGCAAGAACACTAAAAGTGGAGAACGGGCAAGATCAATGGCTCGCGCGAGTGCGACGGCGACGTGGAATAGTGTAATCTAATAGAACCGGCGGCCTCGGTGGGTCAGTGGCTCATGATGTCATATCGCGAAACATTCCGCCTAGAGACTACTTTGGGGGGCCTTCGGACTCACCTGTACGAACTACGTGTTGTGTTTTACTTCGCCCGCGTACCACGTTTTTGCGGAGCCTTTGTCTAGTGTTTGATGTTAAACAGTCTGCTGTGAGCGTTGAAGGTCGCGCTCAACAGGACGATACAAAGAATTTGATCAAATCTCATATTACCAGTTTTGGGCGTGTGAGACTGGAGTTTACTCCAAAATTAGGCATGCAAATCGCGCTATTAATTTTTTCGTTATGGCTCTGAATAGAGGCGCGCCATTGGGTCGTGTCAGCTGTTTTTTCGTGTTATATTACAGTTAATTGATGTTGAGGCTTTCAGTAGCTCTAGACTACGGATCACTTGAGTCAATAGTGTCGGGCTGTCTGCATAAATTAGTCATTATTACAAAATGTATGTTTAGATATTTATAGTTTTTGACGCCACTGCAACAAAAGACTTTGCTTATTGTATTTTTACAACTGCTGGAATTGAGTAAATTTGAATTGTTCCAACTTATGCTCATAGCAACCGTGTAGTCTTATGGGTCCTTGTTACCAAATGTGAAATATACCTCCTAATCCTAAAACTAGTATTATTTTAGAAGTTATTGTTCGCAAAGTTACCCGCTGTCGTTTACAATGAAAGGGTATTAAAGGCTAAGCATTATGTTTTTCAGCTATTTCTACTAGTCTCAAGTCCTGTTGAAGAGTGACGATTCTAAGACTGCTCAAAACATCTTTAAATGGCAGTTGGAAACGACCCATCCATTTCTTTAAAGAAATTTTTATTCATTTCTTCATCTTCACATGAATGTCGTTAACTATTGAACACGTACATACCAAAAGAGAATAATGTAAGCATGAGTACTAAAAAAAAGATTGTAAATCTTAATTAGGTACGTGTTAAAAACAGCCATCGATTAGAACTAGGCGCCATTAGCCAAATTTAAAGACTATTAATCAAATTGTGTCAGCGAATATGGCCACCTTATTATGATAATCCATAGCTTACTGGGCGACTGACCTTATATTGTATAATATAATTAAAGCTTCTATTGTTTTAAGATGCTACCACTTGTAAATCAGCGTTATTGCGTACTTCGCTTGCATGACAATACAATCTGTCATTTAATTAAATAAATTAGAATGTAATTAACATACTATGTACAGTTTTCCGTATAATATATGCTAGGAATTGGGTTTTTTCCTTTAGTCTTTGTTCCCTTTCGTGAGTACTTCTGTTTTATTAAGTTTATACAAATAGTTGTACAGCAGTTGCAGAAAATGGATTATTTAATTATGATGAGGTTATTTGAACTAAAAGATACTACTTAGTGGTTATTAAAAGACAAGACCAGATGTATTTTAATATAATAAAGGAGAACTAGTAAAGAAGGCTAAGAAACTTCTTTCTTATTAAATATTAAAATAAAACATAAAAATAATGCTCTAATACGCTTACTGGAGTAATATGAAAATCTATCTAGATGTGATTTTGAGATAAGTAAGCATGCTAGTAAGTGCGGTAATTATATCAACAAAAATAAAGCTTCAAATATAGACATTTATTGAACTACATGATCTGCCTAGGCTTTTCCTAGGGTCGGCTTTCAGTCTAAGCGGATGCAGCTGAATACCAGTATTTCACGTGGAGTGACTGCCTTTCTGGACTGACTGAACTGGGTTATAATACGATATGCCTTGGTAAGATTGTTGTCAAAATTTCGGGCCACTGACTACCTGTATAACCTGTCAAAGATCTACAAATGACAGCCAACGGCTTACCGTGCTTCCCGAGGCACGGAAGAAACTCGGTATGTAAATATGGCTTAACCTGAAGATCGACCTGAGCGGCTGTTATTATTTAGCCACGAGCGAGGAGCTCGTGGCTAAATAATAACACTCTCACCATCTATTGCACTACGTACGAAGATATTTGAGACGAAACGAAACTAGATCAAAATATTGTAGCTCAATCTCAGAGTTATGTGACCAGGATTTCCAAATAACCGTGTAATATGTTTAAAATCGCGTGATATAACCAAATCGATCCGAAAATATTGACATTATATCATTACCGTCCATAACCAAGTGTTCAACAGTATCAACAAGGTTTAGAGGTCCAAAGTTTCAAGGTCAATCTACATAATATGGCGCAACTTAATAACATTATTACCCCTTCGGATCCATTGTTTTACATTGTACACACGTGATAGACTCACAAAAGGCTTCAAATTAGTAAGAAAATTTAGCAAACTGTAACAATGGATGTAAACTTACTTGAAAATGCTAAGAGCCTGAATTAACAATGTCACAGAAAAAATATTCTTGTATTACTTTTGAATACATAAGTGTAATAATCTTCTACTTTATGAAAATCTTAAATTTACTGTAAAATTGTGGCTTATAAACTGAAATAGATTGAAATTTTGCACAAGTCAGAGTTCCTTAGGACTGCCGTGTTGGTCTAGTGGTCGCAAGCGCGACTGCTGAGCTTGAGGTTCTGGGTTCGATTCCCGGATCGGGGAAAGTGTTATTGGGTTTTTTTCCATCAGGAATTTCTCAGTAGCAGCCACGGAGTCCAAAGTCCGTCTGCCGTCTCCATCCGCCTATTAAAAGGGACTTAAACATAACTGGCACACCTCCGCCTAACCTTTCGGGGATTACAGACGTGATGTTATGCTTGTTTGTTAAAAGTTCCTTAATAAAAAAAGTGAAACGAAGGAACAATTTTTAAAAATTCATTCCCTGAAGAGAATAGAGGATGAAAGATTGTATGGCTTAATTAAAAATTAGGGAAAGTCTAAAGAAACGATGTAGTGTGAAAGATGAAATGGCTAGAAAGGGGGTGACTACATATGACGGCTGATAGAGAAGTATGGACGAAAACGAGAAAGCTGATGATGGATTTTTTTATGGAAGTCAGAATTTTCACCTATGAGATCTCCCATTGGGCTTGTTTATTGTATTAAAAAATCTAGTTAAGACCATACTAGCACAAAATAATAATGCAGACGAACAAAAAAAGGTAGGTAAGCAAGATAGCGGTACAAATGCTACGGGTCAGTACCCACCTGCGTGTTACCGAAAGTGCAAATTTTACATTGTGACAGACCGTTTTTAACTGTAAACAAAAATTGGTCTTTTCGAATCTATTGCAACTCATCATCTGCCTTGCCTTTTCCCAACTATATTGGGGTCGGCTTCCAGTCTAACCGGATGCAGCTGAATACCAGTATTTTACATGGAGCGACTGCCTATCTGACCTCCACAACCCAGTTAGTATTGGGTAATACGATACCCCTTGGTAAGACTGGTTGTCAGACTTTGGGCCACTGACTGCCTAACGACTGTCAAAGATCTACAAATGACAGCCGGGACCAACCGCTTAACGCGCTTTCCGAGGCACGTAGGAAACTCGGTATGTAATTGGCGGTCACCCATCCACAGACCAACCTAGGCAAGCACGGCTTAACCTAAAGATCGACCCGAGCGGCTGTTATTATTTAGCCACGAGCTCCTCCGAATCTATTGCAACTGAACAACATAAAATTAGAAATCAAAGCCAATCTGCATTATCTTTTCATGATCCGACTAAGACAATATCATCATCATGATCCTGTCCTTATCCTAATTTATTTGTGGCAGCATGTCTTCTTCTTTCATACTTCTCTATTACTCGTCATCTCAGCAGTCACCTCCTTTCTAGCCATACTATCCTTCATACAATCCATCCATCGTTTCTTTGGTCTTCCTCTACTCTTATAGCCATCCACGTTCATACTTACACAATATCTAAACTTTAAAAAAGACTGTGACCGCTGAGTTTATTTCAGTGTTTCTTGTCAGAATAGAAAACTCCGACCTCATGTAGTTTATAAAAAAAAAAAGTTTGACGTTTAAAAGTGTTTCAACACCTTACTCACAAAATAAATATCATATGATTTCAAAGCTGAATAATTTTCATTCCTATCGGACTAGAAAAAGCAAATATAATTCGCGTGAAGCACATATCAAAGGACCAATGATCTCCATCCACTTCAGAGTCGATTAATGGATTTCTTGGATTCTTCGAAAGAGCTATTTGACTAGATCAATACACTCTCAAGAGTACTTTGAGATGATTAGCAACCGACCACTAAGAACACAGTGCGGTCTGTAACGGATAACGAAGAAAATGAGCAAAAAAAGTTTGTAAAACAAGCTTTAGGGAAACGTCACTCAATTCTTGTAAATTTATAATTGGTAGAAGATCTTAAACTACATAACATAACATCACGCCTGTCATCACCGAAGCGTTAGGCAGAGATGTATCCATTAGTACATATTTCGCCAGTTATGTTTAAGTCCCACGTAATAGGGGGCGAGCCTATTGCTATCAAACGGGTGCAAATTCAGACTCCTTAGCTGTTATCGAGAAATTCCTGATGGAAAAACCCACTAACACTTTGCCCGACCTGGGAATCGAACCCAGGACCTCATGCTCAGCAGGCAATCACTAGACCAACGAGGCAGTCTAAAGATCTAAAACAGTTGCAGCATAATTACACCGTCATCATCTTTCTGCCCTGGTCTGGTCGGCGCAACACATTTTTTTCTTCTTTTCTGTCAACTATTCACTACTTTTTCTTTAATATCATTGCTCACGCTATTCATCGCTCTTTTCTATGGTCTTCCTCTCCCTCCCTTCCATCAACATTTACATTCATCACTCTTTCAGAATGCAGCATATTTTGAACTCCTAAAATACTTACGTAGTTGAGAATCCCGTGGTACAGACGGGAATCCCATTCCAAAAATCAGTGTTGTTTTAAATCTATTTTATCTATTCCAATCTAGCCATGACAAAGGCCTGAAATCCACCAATCACTCATTGTTAAAATCTCAAGTGGATAGAAGGCCTCATAAATGCATAGAGGACCCGACAACTAGAATACTGACACCATCGGGTATTACACAGTAGATACATATGGAAATGCCAGTAATAAATTCAGTATCGTCCCAAATCTACGTCATCTATCAAATCTAGCCATGACTAAGACCTTAAAACTGTAGGGTACTAGGCTAGTATCCTTAAAACTCTAGTACTAGCACTACTTGCTATTTAGCTTGCGATAGGCTCCGGTAATTATCTCACGTTTTTTTTTGTTGTTTTACCTATTCTGTGCCACTGCTGGGCAAAGGCCTCCCCCATTCCTTTCCAACTTTCTCGATGTTTTGCCTTCTCTGGCCAATCAGTCGGGAATGAGTCCAAATCGTCACGCCAGCGTTTCTTGGACCTGCCTCGGTGACGACGAATGTCTTCAGGCACCCACAGGAACGTCCTACGTACTAAAATAAGATCGTCATAACCTAGGTCATGGATGGTCTGCTAGAGTACCTATTCTATCCAAATCCGTTGAACCATTAACGCTGAAAGGGTTAATCAGACAGGCAGACACACAAAGTAACTTTCGCATTTATATATTAGCGTTTTTTTTTCTAGCCCTCTCTGTCCCACTCCTGGGCGAAGACCTCCCTCCACTCCTTCCAGTTCGGACGGAACTTGTCCAGTTCGTCCCGCAATCTCCTTCGTAGCCTGCCGCGACCCCGCCTCACTGTGTCAGGGCACCAGTTCCCTGCTATTTTGGCCCACAGTTTGTCCGGCATGCCGCAGACATGACCTGCCCAGTCCCATTTGAGTTGAGCAGCTTTTTGAGCCACGTCAGCTATATATATTAACATAGGGTATCATAAACCCAGTCCCCTATATTGACGTCATTTCTGTATTGTCACAATCTCATATCTCTATTAAGGATGACAGCATAGCAATTCTGTGAACAGATACTTGTCGTTCGCATATATTTGACATGTTATTTATAGAAGTTATGCCATACTGTGGTACAGTGTCTGATACAGCTAGTTATACATGTCTTATGCAACATGTTCTACGAACTACTATACTATAAAGGGATTACCATAAATACGAAGATAGATTAAGGAAAGATAAAGTAACTAATAAGAATAACTGCATTTGCGAAACAGTGTGATTTCTTAGAAGTCGTGTTGTGCTCGATTGGGATTTTATTTCAGGAAACATGTCGAACTTTATCACAAACTGTTGTCCTCTATTAAAAAGCATGATGAAGCGTGATGAAGTGTAGTAGATGAATATAGGTATTGGGTCTATTGAGCTGATCTTATATCTAAGTAGCTACATTCTAATAGGAAACGATTCGAAAATGGAAAGTCAAATTAAGATATTTATGTGTTTGTATTCCAATTGCCTGCATCGCTGCCTTTAAGTGCCTCGTTGGTCTAACGGTCGCAATTGCGACTGCTGAGCTTAAGGTCCTGGGTTCGAATGCCGGGTCTGTCAAATTGTCATTGTGTTTTTCCATCAGGAATTTCTCAATAGCGGCCCCGGAGTCGTGCCTGGTTGATGGCAATGGCTCGACCCCTATGACATGGAACTTAAACAGGTAACTGGTGAAATGTGGGTGTACTATTAGTTACACTTCTGCCTAACCCTTCAGGGATTACACGCGTGATGTAACGTCATGTATTCCAATTGATATCAACCTAACGAGATCTTTAAAAGAAATGGGATATTCAGGGTTTTTAAACATTCAACTCAAACTTGACAAGGGCATGTAAACCAAACATAATGACGTCTAAACAGCTGAAGTGAATATCCGACTGCCTCGTTGGTGGTGGTCGTCATCGGTTTGATTAACAGTTCGGCCATTTTTTTTGGGTTTATTGATCAGGAATTTCTCAATAACAGCCGGAAGTCTGGCTTTATGTCCGATTGATAGAATTAAGCTCGTTTTATATCACACTAGCACTTCGCCCGCGGCATCGTCCGCAAAAAGTTTGACTGCTCGACTAATATGAATGTTATAAAAATAATTTTTAGCCTATATAGCATCCACGAATAATATAGCTTTCTGCCAGTGTTAACAATTTTTTTAGAAATGGATCATTAGTTTCGGAGATTACTCCCTACATACAAACTTACAAACAAATTTTACCTCCTTATAAAATTAGTATACATGGGACACAAACATAACTGGCAAAATCTGAGTGTACCCTAGCATCTCTGCCAAAACCTTCGGAGATGACAAGCTTGATGATATGGTCATGTTTATCAAAGCAAAATGAATCAGCGCGTCACACCGCAGTTCTTTGACACTTTTCTGTGTTGACGCCGACACAATAACCTCAGTGTGTACGTCAAACGTTTTCTTATTATCTACACAAGAGATCGACAAGACTAACAATTAAGTAGTTGAGTTATTAACAAAGATATATATGCGATTGTTGGCTTTAGTTAATGAGTAGACGAAAATGTGTTTGGAATTTCAGTTTGAAATATCGAGTTCGAAGATTTTTTTGTTTTTAAGATGTAAAATTTTGAAGGAGCTCGTGACTAAATAATAACAGCCACACTGGTCGATCTTCAAAGTTAAACAACGCTTACCAAGGTCGGCACGTTGATGGGTGAACATTCATTACACCCCTCCGTGCTTCGAAAAGCACGTTAATCCACTGTTTCCGGCTGTCATTTGTAGATCTTTGAGTTGTTCAGAAGCCCGAAAGACTGACAACCAGTCTTACCAAGACATCGTGTTACACAGTATCAGGGTTTTGGACTTGGAGGACAAACAAGCAACCGCTCCATGTAAAATACCGATATTCAGCTGCATCCGCTTAGAATGAAAGCCGACCCCAAAAAACCTTGGGAAAAGGCAGACGATGATCTAAGATTTTGAAGTGTCAACTGGCCATTTAACTAATAAAAAAGTAGTAAAAATAAAATTAAGAAGAAATTCAAACCGATTAGAATTCAGTCGTAAACTAAAAGAGACGTCTCACTAAGTAAATATAAAGTTAAACTTGAATATTCTTTAACATTTATATGCAAGAATCGAACGAAATACATTTCAGAATTTAAACACATTTGAGTAGAATCTAGATAGAATAAAACATAAATAAAAAGCTGCTTTTAGAAAACATAACTCGCAGTTATTTAACTACCCGTAAAACTTGGCTTTTTGCAAATTCGACCGTCAATTCAAAGGTGTGCAAAATTTGTTGGCAATAGGCATATCAAAGCACTCAGCGACCCATTGCCAACATGTGAATCGCGTTAACAATTTGTAATGGTCAATATTTAGTACCTAAAGTCGTGTGATCATCATAGATGTAAAAATGTAGACGCCCTCGATAGACGGTCTCAGATTTGCAAAGAGTGCTATACACTAGTTCGGCTCGGCATTCGTTGAACAGCACAGCCACCCCGAAGCAATGGCTACACACATACAGCTTCCATTCGGCTCTTGTCTATCGGCAAACTCTTTTGGGCATCCACAATCGCTGGATCATGTTCGGCTCGGCTTGACACAATTCAAGTTCGAGCTAATCCGAGTGCTTTTTCCCCGAATGTATCCACTTTTTGCCACTAATTATATTTCAGAAAGTAATTCAGTCTGTTTGTTACTCTTTCACGCCTTAACGGCTGAATAGATTTGGATGAAATTTGGTATACATGTAGAACATGACGTGGTGTAGGTTCAGATAGGATTATCCGACCACTACGCGGGCGAAGCAATTGGCAAAAGCTAGTATCTTCATAATCGAATACGCTGCCCGGCTGCACCGAATAATGCTGACCCGATTGATTATATGTGAAGACACCCCTAAAAATCAGTTAAAATAGAACATTCCATAGCGATCGCAGAGTCTACGATTCTACAGTCTATGGTGTCAATAACGTGTATGTCTACAAAACTCACGTGTTTCCGTATAATTAGCAAGTCGAGCCGTGTCAACTTGCCTCCATCGAATGCCAACGTTTTTTCTAGATCTTCTTAGATGGCATGAATTTAAATATAGACTAGACTGAGATAAAACAGAGTAGCGGAGGTAAGAGGCACCTGGTTTTATGAGAGCTGGAATGTTGATAAAGAAACGCTTTACCAAGTTAGTGTTCTTTTAAAAATTTTAATGAAGAAAAAATCACTTTTCAATTTCAGACAACGCGCTTTGAAAATTCCATTTTTATGTATTGTTATGTGCCGCATTTTGGACGACCAATGGGCCAAACTCACGACCCCATGGGTTTATGAATAGTAAGCGACATTGCAACCGGCCCAGACGGCAGGATAAGGTGGACTTCTTCAACAAGAACTGGTCATTAGAAACTTTAAATATGGATAAGTGAAAAGAGAGTGGGCAATATTGTTACAAGTTTCAATCAAAAAGAATTCTTCCAAAAGGTCATTTCAATTAATCCTACCAAAAATAAATATCTGGTAAATCCTGAATGTTTATAAACTCCTACCTAATAATAGAAATGTACAATGACTAACAAAACGTATTCCCTCGTTTTTGGACAAAGGTGCGTTTGCCACAGATCAACCAGTATTGCCCACTCTTGGCCAAAGTGCAATAATAGCCAGACATTACAAACATCGAAAGTTTATTTAAGACAAAAAATGGATACAGATAAGCTTACAGATGTCTGATCAGTTTATTGTTTAAGTTTATATTTGACGTGGCAAAATAGATAAAAGTAGAAAGTAAGTAAACTATATCTAAATTGTAGACACTTATGAATCGAACAACAGCAGCAGTAAAAGCGCCGAAATATCGGGAACTCAAAACAATTAGTAAACATGGTAAATATCCCGTTTCTAGTGTTAATGATAATCGTATGAATCGAGTTTATTATTTTGTCAAAATTCAAAAACATGGACCAAGAGATATGAAATCAATGCAGATGATATTAGAATGGATCACAAAAGTCTGGATGCAAAAGCAACAACATATTAGCGTTTATAACAGAGTAAGTGATGAAACTAAAATCCTCGTGCCAAAAATAGAAACGTAATGTATCGCCGCCATCTCCAATTCTCCAAGTTCAAACGACCAATGATAAATTACAACCTCAAACCAGGCTAATCAAAAAATTATACCCAATCGACGCCTTTATAATTTCACAAATGAAAACGCGCCATCTGAATCCCATTTACACTAGAACAAATGTCAATTTTTCTCTATTACTGTCATGGCCGCGATTAATCATCCAATCATTGTAATGTACACTACAGCTGTTACTTTTCATAAATTTAATTGCTGAGTGCAGTACATTGAATACACAGATGAGATGAATCACGAGGCTGGATCAGTCAAGCATGAGCGTAGGCATGATGTCACGACTAGGGTTATCATTTTGAAATCTGAAGTCTTGACAATTTGCAAAAAAATCCTGACTATTTATTTTTTAATCGTTCTTTTTCAGGTAGTCACTTAACTTGTTCCTTTCCTAAGGAAATGCCCTTAATAAGTCCGGAGAAATTACGAAGCTGGACAAATTCCTGACGCAGGGCCAAAAACCGGAAAAAACTACCTGCAAAAGTACCTGTGGAAAGTACGAACCGCTTTCCAAAAATTCGACCCAGGTTTGACTGGTCATTTACATACATAAGGACAAATTGTAACTTCAAAAAGTTAAAATTACATAACGAAGGCCCGCAAAAAATGTCCGCAATGCCGCTTGAATAATTTCGTAAGAATAGATTTTATTGTTTGAACAGCTGTTTTCTTAGAGGTCTCTTCCATCCTGAATTTCTCTTCGGTGTTTATTTTTAGATCAAGTTTGGGGGTAACATTGTCTCTTGTTTCATTACTTTCTCGGGATTTTTCGTGGTTCAAAGTTTAATTAAATACTCTATAGAATACTCGTATAGCGCATTTTGGGCGTGGCTTATGTAGACTGTAAGACTGCATCAGACAGATATTTGAGAGAATTTTTTTCACGAAAAACATAGTCATATTACATACACCCGAAGGACACAGTGGAACGGAATGTTATAATCCGTTTCATGTGTAAAGAAAACTACTTAAATAATTTAAGCACCTTACGAAAACGAACTTTTCCTGAGTTAGCTTTCGTGATGAAAACGGTTATTTAACCGAAGCGGAAATCACGTGCGAGCAAAAAGGGCAATTAAAATGACACGGTTAATAAATAGAATTTTATTAAAGAACGAAGAAAAACGTTCGTATCGAGACACGGTCATTCATAAAAAGCCCGAGTAGATATGAAGGTTAACACCTTCCAAGGTACCCATTGTACCTTCGAAGGCCGCACGGAGGCACGTCGGCAAACTACAAATTATGTCACGTGTGTGGTGTTTACACGTCTGTCACAGCCTCGATTCTCATCAACTGAAAACATCGCCAAACATCCTCCCAGAAAATCTATTTGCAATCCGATACGTAATATCTGTACTGCAGACTTGAAAACGGGTCAAAATACAACATCAGAAATAGAATACCTTGGGATTACGCTACGCAGGTTATTTAATGCGAACGGAGAACGCAACATAAACTATGTTGAGATACACATCTTACATAATACGTCTGTCTGGAACACTGGAAGAGATTAAGGGTGGCTCCGATTTAAGGAATGTTTCAGTATTTTATTGGAACCGCCCCAAAAGAGAACTTTCGCTGTGTTCCGTACGTTACGGCAAAATTTTCGTATCGTGGCTTTAGGAAAAGGAATTTTAAGACGTAACTTAATTAACATTGGCGTCACCGTACGGCGTACAGGATTTAGGACTGGTTACATTTAAAATTCATAAATAGAAGTCTGTTTGACATTTGCATAATTTCTGCGCAATTTTTTGCGAACTGCGTCTCCTTTCACAGCCTTTCAGACCATTTTTTTTTTTACAGGAGCATCTTCTCTTCGCCCAAAAGGGTCTTAAGTGTCGCAGGATTCGCCCAATTGGTCAGTTCTTAACTTGGTAGGTCTATTGAGGCACCGCAGGGTGGCGGAAAATACCGCGCGAGTGGCCTTGGACGAGACGTCGAACTCTGTGCGGAATGCAAACACGACCAAGAGGACGTCTTGCCGAAATTTGTGTGTATGTGGCGAATTCGCAGATGTAACTTGCCTTGCCTCTAAGCAATGGTGTGAACAGCTTGACATAAATTTTCCTTTTTTTGTTTGGATTTCGGAATTAGGTTAAAGCCGGATGTTATGTCATTTAAATCTGTTTGCAGTTTAAGTAAAAACTGTTGTATTCAAGTTTTAGGAGGATCTAGTAATAATACGTCTGTTAAATCGTTTCCACGTTATATAATTAGATACGCCATAAAAGTTTTGTCCTTGAGTCGTTTTGTATTAAAACTCGTTGGATGTTAACGTTAGACTCTGATTCATTCTATTAATCACCCCGAAAATATATTACAGGAAAACGTATAAGAATTTTCACTTTCTGTAGATCTAGTTCAAATTAGAATCGTTAATTTGCTGAAATAGGTTTGGCGGCCATTAAATAATTAGCACAGAACCCTTTTGTTAGAACTCTTGCGGCTGCCAAATTATGTGAATTGAGATCGATATGACCTATAAATACCGTAAGAAATATCAGTGAGATCACTCAGAAATTGCTAGGAATAATTATATCGTAAACTAAGGGTTTCTTAAACCACTACTGATTTTATGCCTCTTGCCTTTTCTGTCATACTTCCCCGGTCTGTGCGAGTCAGATTCAGGGCTTACCTACCAACTTCTGTGAACTAAGCCTTTAACCTATTATGGCATAGACGGTATAAAATAACCTTTAATTAACACTGCTGCGATTCCAATAAGACTACATTGAAGTCATTCAACGAGGTCTTCATTACAAAGAATATTAAACCAAAGGGATTGTTATTAGTTCCATAAATATTTCCGGATACTTAAACCAGGTTTTTAATTCTCAGTGTCATGGGGGAGAGCAGAATGCGTGCAATTGATGATAATCCCCGGATTACGACGAACCCTAATTAAAAATAATCACTTTTGCAAAAAACTGCAAATATTTTCACTTTAAATTATGTGGGTTTCAAATTAGAGGGGGATAATTGTAATAATAAGAATGTTAAAGCCGAATAAGTTACTGAATTCAGATAAGAATCGTAAGTAAAGTAAGTACCTAATACAATGTTGTTTTATTTAAGCTGAACATCAAAGTGAAGCAGCGCCTACGGTGGTCGGAAGCCACCACGTGACCCCCGACGCCCAGGGCGTCTCCCGCGGTGGCTGGGACGTGTGGTTCTTTCCCTCTCACGTCCTGCCACCTCCTTCACTAGCATGACTGCTTCGCAGAAGGAGGTGACGGCTTCCCATTCTCTCTCGCTCCGGACCATGGCTTGAACCAAGGCCGGACGCGAGAGATCGCCGCCGCCAATCGCCGCTATGAGGACACGGCGGTGCTCCGCCCAAGCGGGGCAGACCTCCACGGTGTGTTCCACCGTGTCCTCCGGACGATCCTCGCAGTGGAAACACCCGGGCGTTTCCTCCCGCCCGATTCGGTGCAGGAACCTCCCGAAACAAAGAAATACCACTTCACCCAATCAGGGAATCAAGCCCAAGACCTCAAGTTCAGAGACCACTAGGCAAACGAAGAAAGAAATGAACAACAAAACAAAATAAACTCATGATACAAGTTTTACTACTGCAGTTACTCAAAACTGACAAGACAAAGCTAATGCGACAATTTTGGGCCTAGACGTGAATTGGGAAGTAATCAACGATTCCACGGTTGTTTAAACATTGTCTCACGAAGTTTATTGTCCCCAAATGTAACCAAATATGAGGAACGAGTTAGCAAGGCACCATGAATTAAGAATGGATAAATCTTGTGTTTTAAATTTCCGTTTGAAAATGATGCCGTTAGTTGCATTTTGCAGGAAGGTTGTAACTTCTGCAGGGTTTAACGGCGAGTCTATAAACTTCCTGTATGCTCAAATTAGTTCATGTCTGTATTTATGTCTGCATGTGTGCCAAGCTGCCAATTTACAGGGCGTAAACAGACCCTTCACACAGCCGTCAACCAAGCATTATGTACATCAAACTAAGTAACTTTACGCAAAAATTATTGCTGAAAAAAACATGTATTTAAAAAAAAACTTGTGAAAAAGTTGGAACTTTGACCCCCAATATCTCCGTAACTAGAAGGTTACTAGGTATGGTCTAGAACAAAAAAAATATCACAAAGACGGGGAGAACAAGTGCCTTTCGGCTATGTTAAGGGTCTTTTTACACCCTTTATTAAAATCCTTTCAAAAGATACGACGAGAAAAGAAGTATTTATAATAGAAGTAATAACAAGGAGAAAAAAAAGTGCATTTTTAAAATGATCTGAAACCTCCACATATACTATATCGACATTGACCTGTGCGAAGGTTACTCGACGCATTCACCTCATAACTCAATGAAGTCTAATCCGTATGCAACGCAAGTCTACTATGCTTTATCTAAAATCTTTGCATATACTATAGTGGCAGCGACCTGACCGAAGGCTACACGACACTGTCTGGTTATGTAACTCAGTGCAAATTCTGGGTACGCGGGTATTCCTTTTGGGACAGGTCTCACGACATACATAGGTGCGTCTGGAGAATTGTGTCATCCTTAATAAATATACATGTCCTTGGAGTGTACGAACGGAAGTGCAAAAATTAATTGACATGTTTTTTGGTTGGTATTTCTAGTCTGTTTTCTTTTTTTTTTTGCTGTAGGGGAATCCTCATGGTTACCTTATGATTGGGGAGAGCGAAAGGTTCTGTTGGACTCCTATAAGTAGATCAGTTAAACTGGTACGGATAAATTGCGAACCGGCTTATGGACACCGGGTAACGACGGATCGAGTATTTCCTTAAAAATTGTATGGAGGTATCTTGACCGGAGCCATGACAGAAATTTGTCGTTAACGGTTACATCGAACCTTAAAATCTCAAGGATCTTACCACTACTATGAATCGGGAACCCAAGAGATAACACGTACATTAGTTAGCACGCAAAATATTATTACTTCCAGACTTCAGAAATCTCGGAAATGCTCTCCTGTAACTATATGTTTTTGGAGTTGCATAAGTTTACGCAAGATTTGTTTGAATAGCATTTGCATTGTAACGTATTTTAGCATCTTGTTCTATCAGCATGACTTGCCGCGTGTAGCATAAATTATAATCTAATTGATAATAATAAATTAGTATCTGGGGTCACCAACCTCAGAGTCTAGCGTGATGCTAACTGGTGATGATTATGGACATTACTTACTCAATATTGGTTGAAATGCTGGTGAAGGTAAAATCTGGGAATTGTCTCTAAAAACGGCCATGGAATCGCTACTTCCAGTTACGGGACAACCAAATTTAAAATATCAACTATTGTACCAGCGACACGAATTAGAACTAGACTGAACTCCATTTTGAGCAAGACTATGCGGACAGCACGGAGGGAAATGCGGACTTCTATTTCGGTTTCTTGAGCTTAGTTGATGCATTTCTGAAAGCTACTTACTTGTTTTATTTTTCCTAGCAGCTCCGTCAAATCTCCAAACATACTGCGGACTTTTCTCAAGTAAAACCAGAGCTAAAATAAAGTTGTTAATTACCTGACGTAAAATAAATTCGAATTATATTTAATCTTTATAAACGAACCACTGCGGTATGAATGCAAGAAGCACAATAGCCCAAAAGGAGGGTGCAGATTGTTCCCCGTGAGGTCGACTCCTATTCAAGCCCATTGACCCATTGTGATCAAACCCACTCTTACACAGATAGGGCTCATTTATCTTAATTTAGGCATTTAATGGGAATATGCAAGTGGTCTTTGTGACGTCTATGAATTTTATAAGGGAGGGAAACCTACCTACCTAGGATTAGGACTACGGCCAGTATTGGTCGTCTTTCGACAAATCTGGGCGACAAAAATGATCTTGGTCCCTGAATTTGTTTGGTGTTACTTTTGCTAATAGAAAACAAGGAGGGCCTAGACAAATGGCACTCTATCAACGATAACGATGACTAGAATAGTCAAAAATGTACGGAACTGAAATGGTCTGCCGAAAATCTTTTGCTAATCCGGTTGAAAAGTGATTTAGAAATACGATAGGTTTTAAAAGCAATTGTAACTTGACTTCTTCTTCTCGAATCGATGATTCAGATTTTGTTCAACAACTAAGTAGCGACCTCGACAGTTTTGGGGTCTAAAATGGACACTTTAACAATTCCTCTAAAAGCGATTAATTTACCGAATTCCACGAATTTTACGAATTGTCATGTGGTTCATATTATTGTCCTAATATGATTCTGCTAAAGCGGTCTTTTTAGGCCCCCTGGTCTCATGGAAACATAACATTTGTCGAGCCATGAAATAGCTTAACATTTAACCAACCAACCGAATAAAAATATGTACTATTTATTATTTGCTGATTGTTAAATAATTGTGAATAGCCAAAAGTTCAGTGCTCCTAAACTTCAGCATTTTATCCTATTTATTACACCAAAAAATTATTTCAAACTTATTTAATCATAATATGATTTGATTCCGTGTTTAATTAAACTCAATGTTCTATAATAATTAGCGATTAAACAAAAAAGACATTAAGAAATTCTTAGAAATAACGAAATTGTCGGCTACAGAGAAGCTTTAGCAATAATTTAACAAGTTTATGAGTTAATGAAGCCTGAAATTAAAATGGGGGAGTAAAAATAGATGTAACGCGGCATATCTTCTGGTTCATGCTTCATCTTAAAACGTATTTAAGACAAACGGGTGCTGCGGATGTTCCCTTTCTTTTTCGTCTATTGAAAGTGAAATTAGGAAATCTATCCTAATATTATAAAGATATTTGATTCTTTTTGTAAGATTCTTTGTGTATGTAGAGGGTAGTCTCCGGACCTAATGATCCAATTCTAAAAATTCTTTCACTGGCAGAAAGCTACATTATTCGTGGGTGCTATAGGTTATAAATTATATTTATGTCATGCATATTAGCCGAGCTATCACAATTTTTGCGGTTGACGTCGCGGGCGAAGTGCTAGTCACCTATGTAATTCTTCGAGAATTAATTATTAGTAATAGAACTATTAGAATATAAGAAATATTAGAAGAATAATTTTCTTACTCTTGACTAGAATGTATCTGACTTAAACACTTGATAGGCTTGCATCTGACCCCATCTCAGGGATAAAGTGATGATATTGTCGTGGTGAATAATTAAGCATTTCGCTTAGTGTAACCTAGTATTTTACTAGCAGATCAAAACGTCATAGTTCGACGGCACGGTTGGCGCAGTGGCTGAGCGATTGACTGCTGCTCTTCGTGTCGCGGGTTCGATTCCAGCACCGAACAAATATTTGTATGGCCTACATAACAGGTAGTTTTTCCGGGTCTGGCTGTTTGTGTATGTGAATTTAAATGTTTGTAAACGCACCGACGGTACAGGAAAAATTCCCAGGGTGGGGCAATGTTTTCTTTACAAAAAAAAAAAAAAAATATTCAAGCGAAATGACTACGCTATTTCGATTTCATCGCAGTCATAAAGTGAGACCGTAGACCAAAGCCTAATCAGTCCAGTGCCTAAAGGCAGGACCTAACTACCATTCATAACTCAACCAAATTATGCTGTAATTCAACCCATGTATGACGAGCTTACTAACTACCGGAGTTCATTTTGGCAATATTTAAAAGTGGCGTGAGTAGTGGCTTGAATTTTTTTTGGGTTGGTAAAAGGAGCAAAGGAATTAAGTTAACTGCCTTCAAATGCATGTTTATGAAGAGGAAAAAGGTAACTGACATGGTCAGGGCGGTGAACTGTGAGATAAGACTGGTCTGTGTCCAGTGGGACAGGATAGACCAGTAAAGGACAGAAGAGAACAGCAGAGAGGGCGCGACAGGACAAGAATAGGAATTTCTAGAAGACAAGCTATAATTAATTTTTCATCTAAAGACACTAATTTCTCCTGCGTAATTGTTCCTTTATACTGTTGCTGTAATATCAACCTTATGTGTAAGAAAATTATAAGTTTTGATTTTTATAAGGTTTTCTAAAATTCCAATACATAAGTAAACGTAGTCAATCGAAAGACCACCTTACAAAAATAATCCCGGATTCAAAAAACGCCACCTCAACAGTAATAGAAAAAAAAATGTTATCCATCTATGTTACTAACAGCTAACTAACATTTACCGTCCGGTTGCCATCAATCGACCATTCACAAATGAATACAGCCTCAGGCGACCCATTCCACATCTGTCCACAAATCAAAATCTTTTTTATTAATGGCAACATTATAATAGGTAGATAGGACGGTGAATGACTCACAAGCTACGCCCCATTGTTAGACTGAGTTTTTTTACTCAGGCATTTGTTCTAACTTCTAAAGCTCTAAGCTAGTTTGAAGCGAAATAATTACATGCAATTTTGAAGCTAGCTTTGAAGTCTCACGAACATTTTGTATTGTTTTTTTTTTTTGTAGCTTAGTGTAAAATTTCAGTTGTAATTAGGTTGGGGTTACCAGGTCAGGTTTGGGGGGTAGTTGCGGATAACGGTAAGTTTTTGTACGGTATTTTTCAGTAGACATTGACTACTTATGTGGCTTTTCAATAATGGCAGACGAGGATGAAAAATGTCTCTAACTGACTAATATTTAAAAGAGTGTCCATGGAGTTTCTTGCCCGTTCTTCTCCATAGAGATCTACGTTAGGGAATGGGCAACTACAGTACTTTCACAGTTTTTGTGCCTTGTGACTGGGACTGTAGCTATATTTTACTGTTGTCTTTGTTTCGACAATTCAAAAGTGCCTGTAACTGGCCTACTTGAAATAAATGCTTTGATTTTTTTTATTTTGATTTTGATTACCCTAGACGTCGCTTTAATTATCATCTTTTTAGCCTGATTTCACTCAATGGGTAATACGGGGCTCCTTTTTTGCCATACTTACTTATCTCCATGCGCGCAATAAAAAACGCGCGCGATTTGCGTCGCGCGGACAACCGCTGAAAATATTAAAAGCAATAATATAGGCTTTGCAATTAGGTGTGGTCTAGTCTTAGTGAAAACTGAAATAAGTATCGCTATTAGATGCAGTCAAAAGCTGGTCCCAAACAGTAATTTCGGTTGTCACCTAATATGCTTAGTAATGCACTGACCCGATAATGGGTGCAGCCTATCTATCAGTAAAAGTAGTGTACTGTAGTTTGTGTGTGTGTGCGTAATTAATAAGGGCAAGCCTATTCCCATCAACCGGGTACAAAGTCAAACTCCGTGGCTGCTACTGAAAAATTCCTGATTAGAATTCTACTTATCCAATAAGACCTCACCTTACACCACACTATAATTTAACACCAGAGTGAGTGTGTAATTCAGGCAGTACATTGTAAAATTACACTAGTAACTTAAGAACAAAATGTGTAAGACCAAGACTAGAAACCACTCATCTAGTTTCAACAATAGTTCCCACTCCAACAGAGAATGATAACAGGATTTACAGGCCACACAGAGAAGAAAATTTCCAATTCCACAAAAATTGTCACGGTCATTCACTATCTGTCTACCTCATTGGTCTAGTGGTCGCAAGTACAACTGCTGAGCATGACAGGGGGTCTATAGTCTGGATTTGTGCCCGGTTGATGGCAATTGACCCCCTATTACGTGGGACTTGATCATAACTTGCGAAATGTGTGTATTAGGTACACCTCTGCCCAACCCTTGGGGATCACAAGCGTGATGTTATGTTATTCACTATACATATATTATCATCATCGTCAAAGGCTTGGTAGACCAGTGTCTCCGGATGTAGTGGAATACCATTATTCAACATGGAGTGACTGCCTGTCTGACCTCCACAACTCAGTTCTCGTTAACAAAATACACCTTAATAACATTATTGTCAGACTTTTAGGCTTCTGATTCAGAAAACCTTTTAATCCAACATTCTAAGCCTAAATACAATTTATTATAAATGTTACCCATTACAATGTGATGCAGATATACAGGTAATTGCTAATTAATTGTGTTCCTCAAAACGTACGGCTGACATAGGTAGTATAAGCCAGACCAAGTTTCTATCATTATAAGCAAGAGATTTTTAAGTTGACGGGACAACATGTAAGTGCGACTTGCAATGGACAGGTATGTCTCACTTTTTTGATACCTTTTGGATAGATCTAAAAGATATGAATTGTACTGTCTTAATTAAGTAAATACATTATGAAACATAAAAGAGATATAGTACTTGTCTTGATAACATGCTCAGAACTTTAAGGAAACTAGAAGTAGGTTTGGTTTAAATCACTACAATTGAAAATCTATCCAAAATCATTCCAGATTACTTAAAAATCACATTTATGTATCGAATTTAGCATCAAGCGTGTAAATGCACAAGGTTTGATTTAAAAAAAGGAATAGATCCCAGACCAAAACAGAGAAGTGCACATCAAAATATTAGTTTTAGGTTAGGATTTATTTCATACCAAAACAAGGACTAGAGTAACTAAATTAAAGAAAATTCTTCCGTCCACCGCTTTTGCATGATGATCTTTCATAGCTTAAAGCTATTTCACGGTTTATCTATGTGCCTATTTTAAGAAAACAGCTGAAAATTTTGAGGTTACAGTCTGACAGAGTTCACTAACAAACCTGCATAGAATCCGCGCTGATGATCTCCGTCGCGAACTTTTGTGCTAATTCTACACCCAACTTTGTCTTTCCAGTACCCGTAGCACCTAAAATGATCACCATAGGAACTTTTGAAGACATCACTGCACGAAGAGCCATCTTTCCAACAGCTCGCGCGAACTTCACTATTGTTTTGACATCTGTCAGCTTCCCGCCGCTGCGTTTGAGGCAAAGGAATAATATTTACAACCAGCGTGATAATAATTATTGTTATTTATAGAAATATCTATTTACATTCGGAAAGTACTTGTAGTTACAGCATTGTTTATTTACCTTTTCATTTACACATTGTTTATCTATATGATCTTTCTTCTAATGAATTACAGCGTTGAGATCGCACCGAGTCACCGACACACATAAATACCTACAGCCGGGTTGTTTTGAAAACATTATTGCAATAACGTAGGTATTAGATTTATTGCACGATCTGGATTTTCTTCTTTCTACTGTTTGTTTATACAGTCACTTTGGTGATAGGTAACCCACAGTTCAAGAATGTCGGAGAAAGGGCTTTGACGTCAATCGCTGGGTGACGGTATTTAGCAGAATAATTATTGTGAATTATCGGGCGCAGTTCCAGTTCAGTTTCAACAGGGATTATTAAATGTAATTCCCAGAACATTGAGGTTTCCTGGGCATCGAACCCAGGGATTCAACGAGCGATAATACCAACTAGTAGATAGGTTTTTGAATGAAGATGTTTTGCAATAGGTACCTACCTACTTAATTTAAGTAGGGAATTAGCTTTGAAATATGTGTGAAATAATGGGCAGTGATGGCACAAAACTATGTGTGGAATACATTGAATGTGTGTAGTTCGTGGCAATTAATCTCCAACCAAGTAGATAATGTTTGACCAGATACCTAACCTACCTCCTGCGGCGATAATCGGGTGATCCATTACATTTTAACTTCGAATTGATATGGAAACTTCTCCGTTAGAACTTTGGACTCGCAGGTGAGTAGTAATCGGACGCTTATTTGCTGTCATTCGTCATGTGTTTATTTTCCAATTCGTCCTCCGAGTAGGATTAGAACAGAAAATTAATTGGGTAGGGTAGGCCCTTCAAGACAGCTCATTAACGTAGCTGTATCGCTCGAAACTAAATGATGAAGCTTCTTCAAAACATCTTGGGATATTTCCACTATTATCTATGTACCTACAACGCGCTTCACTTCCGATTTAGCCAGTCAAACCAATCGCGAAATCGTTCAGTAGGTCACTTTTGTCACCAAAGCTCCATTGATTGATCATTCATAAAACACGTTCGCTTTTTGGATTTTCTCTTACCAGCCATCTTTATTAGGATCTCCAATCATTGGTGACATAATTATGCCTGCCCTATTATGTCTCTCATCTTTTCTTTGTTGATATATGTAGTTTCATGTAGGTAAGTATTTAACCAATTTCGTCACAGCCTAATTTAACTAATATGAAGACCACAATATTTCGTTTACCTTATTATTTTTAAGCAGTTGAGTTGTGGTGTGTATGTATTGAATATTACCTAATATTCTTTTGAGTGGATGTGTTGAATTTAATTAATCACTTGATTGATAATCTGCTTTTTTACTTTTGGCTGTTTTGCCTTGTTTAGTTTAATATTGTTGAATCAGATAAGTGAATCAGAAATGTTCGATGATTCAAAAATTGGATTGAGTCACAGAAACCTAAATAAATAAATAGGTAGGTACCTACTCTATTTATTTCAACGACTGTGGTTTAGGTAGGTACCTATTGTGTGGATGAGAAATGAAAACACAAGTATTTTTATGTATTTTTATTTTTTAGTCAGACCAGATAGGGCTGCGGAAACCCAATCGTACCCCGTACAGGTACATAATCACAGAATCTATACTATACAATACAATGATTTTATTTATCCCAAATTACAGCGAATAAGTATAAAAATCACATTAATTAGCCGACTGTTCCCAAGCTCTCTCCGGGTCCGACGTAAGCGTTTAATATGTATAGTCAATGCAATACAATGTATCAGTGTATCCATACACATTAGAGGAACAAAACCAAAAAAAATCTATCTCTGTTACAATAGTATCCCAAAAAAAATAGCCACATAAGTACAAAGGTCCTTAGACATACAAGAGCGCCGCTTCATAGATTGCAGAGGGCAATATTAATATTAGGCGGAATCTATGTTGCGCCCTGCACTCCCTGTAGCGGCGCGCGCGCACCGTGGCCGGCGCACCCGCGCGGCCGGGCGACAACGCGCGCCCGACCGGCCGACACCGGCCACGGCTAGGTGTTACATACGTACGGATACTATACAAAGAATAAAAGGAAATCTTTTACATATAACAGGACTTATAATTTTATAACCCGACCTTAATTATAAACCTTAACTTATTATCAATAATTCCTTTTCCATTTTGGCAGTGGTGGAAATGTGCCTTGTCACAATAGTGTTATAATAATGTGCATCGTGCTACACTTATCAACGTTCACTTCTCGTCTCCCGATTTTATAAAGCTGTCATTTCTTACCATTAAACTACTGACTTTTTCTTATGTGTCTAATTACACTGGTCATTATCACCAAAGCAACCGATTATATTTTGGATAACTAAAACCATTATTATCTTTATTTATTTATTTATGTCAAGATATGAATAACAAAAAATAAATGCAGGTACAACATTCGAGGATCTGTAACTCCAGTTAAGAAAACTAAACAATTACTAGAAAAAAAACTAGTTAGTAAAAAAGATTGATCAAAGTAATATTACTTAGTTATTACCATTACATCTGTATGTACAATTAAACACCTAGTGGAAGATAAGATAAACATCTTTAATATCAATTACTTTTTCTCGTCAGTGTATGTACACACTACTTAGAACAGCACTATCCTAATCGTAGACAATCTTCACAAAAAAATATGTCTTGCAACTAATTCGAGTATAAACCTAATATGTATATGTACATCAACATAGCAAGGCACATTCCTCACACAGTTAAAGCCTTCACACTCACGAAATGCCGACCATGTGCTTGATAATACATCAACCTTCTGTAAACCTGACCAGTAGAATAAAGACACAGTTACACGGCTCACCGAAACACCAAAACACTGGCCCGGCTCCAAACCATCATCTATGCTTAATTTTGAACTGCTTTATTGTTCTGATCAGGTTCAATTTTTCAATTAACACGAACTATTGCGAGTACTTTACTAACTTACCTGTATTAATAAAAAAATATTATAAAGAAAAAAAAATGCAAAATTTACTATTAGTAGGTACTATGAGGAACTATGTCTTGGTTATTTTTTATATCGGTCCTATTTTCTGGACCATCATATGGTATAATATAAGACTTGATGTTATTATCAAAATACACAGTCTATTATTTTCTTACGAATCGATGGCTGTCAATGAGATTATACAATTTACATCAAAACTTTTTACCTTAATGTCATAAATCATATAAAAATGGTAAGTTACCATTATATCCCACCCAACATGTGAATCAATTAAATATTGTTTTCAATATTCTAAACGACTTAACATACTAACAATGTTTATAATTATAATAAGGTACGATGATCGTAAAATGAAGGGAACGTACACCTTCGGATAGCATGCGCTTGCGACTAAAGTTCCGTTCACAGTCACACGAACAAATGATTTGTCCACAAGAATTTTAACAAGTTAAAGTAAAATATTTAAAATAAATGTTACTTTGTCAAGATATTGTACAAACTTCGAAGTGTGCAGTTGTTAAAAAGCTTGTGAACAAATACAAATATGCGTACGAGTATGTTCTATCGGGTCGACTGAACAGCATTTCATAGTACGAACAGTCGCGATAGAAAGCTGATGGTATCACAATTGCATGCTAATCGTACGGTGAAGTTTCACATGATAAAATTGCATACACAATTACACATTTTTAATAAAATCGTTATGAATCATCACCATCTCATATGGAAGCTGTATGTGAATCATTTATTTTATTATTGTATAAAACTAGATCGATTCAAACTGACCCAAAATCTATTCAACGATTCCAAATTATCGAGAATTGGTACCGAGTTATTTGGGCATAATTATTACCTAATGTAAAAAAAATCAATAAAAGTGTTAAAAATTTACAAAATAACAAAAAAAAATACACTAATGAAACAAGCGCGCTATCCTAAAATGCAATTTACTTAAAGCAGTTAAAATAATAGTTTACTTAAAGCAATTAAAAGTAATAGTAATTGATGTATCACTTCACTAACCCCACTCTCGCGAGTCAAAGGTTAAAATTGAAAAATCCTGCAAATCGGGCCGAAAACATATATAGTGGCCATACATCTCCTATCTGCTCACAAGCGCTAGACCACTTCTGACAAAGCTTTCAACTACCTGCACTCTTTATATTTACAGCACTGACAAACTTATGCTCCTTTCAAAAATGCGACTCCGCAATACTTAACTATTTAATGGAAGGTCCAGTAAAAAATCTTCATATCAACGTCTCGAAACAATACTTTAACAAATGTCATATCATTTTCGATTTGTTAACACGGAGTAAATCTGTAATGTGCTATTTCAACTATGTATACTTTAATGATAAATTCAAAAAACATTTTAGAGGTATAACCAGTCTACTAGTTCACGAAGCAGTCTGTAACTATTAAGATATTTTACTGAAGACCTAGGATTTGTCGTTAACAACAGTTTTATGGCTCACTTTGGCACTGCAAAATATCGTTTTGAGCAAAACATACCTGCAGTTATTGTTGCATAACTATATTACTCTCGAGACATTGCCAGAAGCAGAGTAAGCCGTAAATGTTGAATTTTCATTGAAAAATAACAAACTCGCGACTGCCGACTCGACTGAAGACATCACTTAATTTTTTTTTGCAATCACAACGGACGAGGGCTTCACTGCGCCACCGTGTCTTGGTTCTAACGTTCACTAGAGCGTTTAGAAGCGACTTACATAAAAAGTTACTAGTCCATAAGTGTCCAGTCGAGTAGACTCTATAGTTCCTCGGTCGGAACAAATCAATTTTACCAGTCTGGTAGTGCGGCGCGCTCAGTAGGAGCGGTAGCGCGCCGAGAGCATGGTGCGGAGCTTTTTCAATTTCGTCACAAGTTGGTGTTGTTTCTTCTTCAGCTTATCCCTCTCGAGGTCTTCTTGGTTAAGCTTTCTGCACAGCGCGGCCGCTTCTCTCAGTATAACCACTTTTGGCGCGCGCTCCTTGTCTCTCGTGGCCGGGATTTGCTTTTTGAGCTCATCAAAGAGGTTTTTGAGACCTATGCGCCGGAGTCTCTCCATGTCGTTGTGTATGGAGCGGCGTTCTATCTCGGGCGACTCGGCTTCTGAGTCGGTGTCGGTGTTGGACCGGCGCCCACGTCGGCCAGGCCCGCGAGCCCGGCGGCGCGACGCGGCCGCTATGCTGGGCGGCGGCACCAGCCGCTTGCGGGCGGCCGGCCGTGGGGATCGGGGAGTGATGGCGGTCTCCACCGTGCGCTGTATGTGCTGGCGCTCCAGGGCCGACGGCACGCGCGGAAGCGACTCCGTGCGGACGTGCGTCGGCGTCGTGGGCAGCGGCAGCTGCGTGCCGACTGAGACCACATCGATTTCCTCCTCTGCAACAACGGAGAATTTGTTTTAACATAATGTCGCATAATTAAAGAACCCAACACAAGAATCGTTTATCAGAGTCTCGCCCGCATTTACAGTTTCATTGCTCGCATACTTTCATTCATACCGTTCATTACGCTCACATCACCATAAAAGGCGGGCGTCGATTGTCGTAGCCACATCTGTATACGATAGCAGGGGGCTAGATCTAGTCGGGGAGATGCGACTGCAGTGGTCAGGTGCGCGGGAGGGGGTGTGGGGAGGCGTGTGCGGGGGGGAGGTCGTCGACCCCGGCGTACTACCGCAGCGTCTGCCGCCATCGATCCAGACGCCTGACGTCACGGCGCGCCATTCGCGCCAAAACGAGAGCGCGTGCGCGGCGCGGTGCCGCAACGTCCGCACTCAATGGAGTCGGGATTACCGAGCGGTGGACACGCTTTCCGGCCTCCGCCACCATTTAACAAAGCATCGATCGAAATTAACTGTCACGTGAGAGTTGCACGATAACGACGCTGGCCGGCTTACGCGTTTCAACTGACATACCAGCCGGACCGGTTCGCTCGCGAGCTAAAAGGCGCACTATCGATCACGTAGCATTGCGTTTGGTATTTCGAATGTAAGAGACGTACGGGGTTGCATAGCGTCTATTTAGAACGCCTCAATACGGATCGTCTCTGATTTAATGTACCTGTCTTTTCTAGAACCGCAACCATAGGGCAATACGGCTCCCAAATGAACAGGATAACCCTAACTTAAAACTATGTCTAACTTAGTTATACGTATGTTGTTATTGAATCACGATTAATGCCGTTGCGGAAACGGCCTGAATTCCGTCCGGTGCAGCAATGCAGCGATACTCGTGCTGAGAGTGCATTGTCGACTTCTATGAATGAGCTATGTAGGTGCGGGCGTCCATTTCACGATCGCATAGCATCTAAGTGCGGATGTGGAAGTTTGCCGTCTCGTCTTTACGCCGTTGTGTATGTTTCGCGGAATCCGTTCGACCGCACTATCCGGTTACACCAACAAATAATTATGTCAGCGGTTCATTGTGATTAAAGGTTACCGGTTCCGCGCTAAACGCGTTGCTTGCAGTGCTATTTACGTACCCAACAAGGACGAGTTTCCGTTTAAATCTCCAGTGCTTAGGCACTAGAAATAGAAACAAGTAACGTGGGCAGCTGGCCGATTCGATTACGAAACGGCGAGTCAGGGCCGCGGCTAAATAGGTTCATTAAATTGCGCAGTTTTGCGCGAAAAAATGCGCATCAGACACATTTATCGAACAGCGCGACGATAAATTTATACACGAACGAGATCTTTTTACTACGTTTCCGCATAGTCACGCGGCCGCTTATCGCTTACGCGTAGATCTAATTCGAGGATCGGCGCCTGTCGTCAAACACGCCTCGCTTACGGCTAAATCTAGGCGTGGGTAAGACTGCTGGCGCTATATCGAGTCACATAGACACACCCTGCCTATTATAATAGTATAATAGGCAGGGCTATTATACACGGCTTCTATCTCCATATTTGGGGACAATTTCGGTCGGATATTCCCGAAGGCGTTAATCGCATTTAACGGACGATAAATTCCGAGTGATACCTATTAAATATCGAATGCCCTAAGTGTCGAAATTAGTGAGTGTAACAAAATACAGATTAGAGTGTGTAATCGAGAGGCAATACCGCAGGATGAGAGGCGTAAAGAAAATAGCGTTGACAGTAGGCGTAGGCGGGTATTGTGCGGGAGTCAATTTTGACGTGACGATTTTCTCCGTGGCGCCAACGCGATTAACGGTCGCCGAGAGAGTATTTGTTTCAGGTCTCCGTGTAAGGCGATACGGCCGGTATTGTCGTGGTGCGCCTCCCGCCGGATCCGGTCTAGTGCATATCTATTATATCTCCATCACTCGAGACGCGATTCTCAGATCCGCCGCCGTTCCAATTTTATACTAGAGATAATCCGCTTTTTATTGTTCGCCCGAACGACCGGTATCCGAGTGGTGGGGTAAAAAATCGCCAGCTCTCTCTTATACTTGCCCATATGTTTCGACGTCTAGATACGGCCAGACGTCGAACTTTTATAAAAACTGCTGTTTTTTATTTGCATTGCCGCTTGACTACTTGGAACTGTTGGTACTTGGTACTGGGAACTGTTTTGTTACAATGTCTGGGGGCTGCGTGCCGACCTCCCTAGTGGCGTCAGCGTGGTTTGCTACGCTGACGACACGCTGGTTCAGGCACAACAGAGGTCGCACGAGACGGCGGCCGAATACATGACACGCGGGGTTGAGAGGATCCGGCAATTGGGTCTCAAGGTGGCATTACACAAGTCCGAGGCCATGTGCTTTCATGAGTCTCGGAGTGCGCTACCGTCGGGATCCCTACTGACGGTAGGAGGGGTTTCCATCGGCATCGGGTCGACGTAGAAGTACCTAGGACTGGTCCTCGACAGCCGGTGGAACTTCGTGGAGCATTTTCTGCCTTCAAGCGGCTCTTGGCCAACCTGAGGGGTTCAAAGGCCTCATGCCGCAGGCTAGAGCCTTCGCGGGGGTCGTGCGGTCCATGGCCCTTTACGGAGCCCCGATGTGGGCGCGTTCTTTGAGGCGGCGAGCCACTACCTGAACGCACCCCAAAAGGTGGTAGCCGTAAGGCTAGTCCCGGACTAGCCTTACGGCTACCACCTTTTGGGGTTCCGCACGATCTTCGGCGAAGCGGCGAGCCTCCTTGCCGGATTGCCGCCATGGGATCTGGAGGCGATAGTCTTCGCGCGCCTGCACGAATAGCGCGCGAAGGCACTAAGTCGGAGTGAAACTCCGATGCCGCGGCAAATCGCCGCTCAGTAGACAGACCTCTGGCGCGATTTCATGGCGTCATAGAGAGAGCGATTGTTGCAACCCCGTGCAGGGCATGCCACTATAGTGGCGATAAGTCCCCTCTTTGAGGAGTGGCTAGAGAGACGCCACGGCACCCTTACCTTCCGACTGGCGCTGGTCTTCACTGGACTCGGCTGTTTCAGGCTGGACACGGTGGAGCGCGCCGCGGAGGTCTACCCCGCTTGGGCGGAGCACCGTCGTGTCTTCGAAGCGGCGATTGTTTGCGGCGATCTCTTGCGTCCGGCCCTGGTTCAATCCATGATCCGGACTGAGAGGGAAGGGGACGCCGTCACCTCCGTCTGCGAAGAAGTCATGCTACTGAAGAAGGTGGCGGGACGTGAAAGACGCCTTGGGCGTCGGAGGTCACGTGGTGACTTCCGGCCACCGTAGGTGCGGGCCTGTGGACGGCGAGTTATGGGCTAGCTCTCCGTCCGGCCGTCTTATAACGACAGGCCGCGTCAACGGCGCGTTTGTGTTCCACGCGCACCTCATAGAGATGTCAGCAACAATGTAGGGACCCCTACATTGTTGCTGACATCTCTATGAGGCGAGTAAGGGCCGATGCCTGCCGGGGCTGCGGGACTGTTCGAAAGAGATACCGCGGCCCTGGAACACAAAGCGCAAAGAAGGAACATAGATGGGTTTTAGTCAGTAGAAGTCTGACCTTCCGCTCCGCCCAGAGAAGCGGGTCATTTGTAACTTCCCATCCGAAAAAAATAAAATAAAGTGTCATGTTTATATAATTACTATCAAAACTTTCGGGAACGCGATAAAGAGGATATACCAAACTAGTTGCTAAACCAGAATTGCTAATATTAAAAACAGCTAGTGAAAAAAATCACCTGTAGGTATTTTTATCACTTACTACCTAACACAGACCTTCCAAAGTACCTAGGTGTCACGTTGGACAGGGCCTTAACGTATAAGTCACATTGTCATAGTACGAAACAGAAGGTCGCGACCCGATACAACTTGTTACGTCACCTAGTTTCCACGAGCTGGGGAGCAGCACCCGAGGTTCTTCGAACAACCGGCATGGCCTTTGTTTTTCTGCTGGCGAATTTGCGTGCCCAGAGTGCCATCGATCCGCTCACGCAAAGCAAGTAGATACTGCTCTAAACGAGACGTGTCGGATAATATCGGGCTGCCTAAAACCGACTCCTCTCAATAAGAGGACCTCTTCGCTAGTAGGTATCGCACCACTTGCTGTACGAAGGGACGTCGCATGCGCGCTGGAGAAAAAGAACCAAGAATCCGATTCCCGATATCCTCTCTACGACCACACACCTACTACCCTAGATTAAAAAGCTGCAAAATCTTCTTACGCTCCACTCAGGCAATCCAAGACAGGCCACCCAAAGTCCGCGGCAAGTTATGGCAGGAGAAGTGTCCACCACCCCACGACTTCCTAGAACACCTGGCTCCCGGCAGTGAACTACAGTGGCCTATTTGAAAAGCTCTGAATCGACTGCGTACCCAAGTAGGCCGCTGCAAACATAATCGGGAAATTTGAGACATTATGAGAAACCATTGTACATTTTATCGTGGTATCAAGTAGGTTGGAAATTTTGCAGTCGGCTCTCCTACTATGAGTGAGCATAGTTAGCTATGCTACTTGCAGCCTGATTAGTCACAAATTCTAGGTAGACTAAGCCTGAGCGTGAGAAAACAATGAGTCACAGATCCGCAGACTTAACAGACTAAAGTTATTAATCGCCGGCGATCTTTGTAGACAGTTATGTTAAACCGGTACAACGTTTCCCCAACCATAAAACGTTACCAACATTTTCCCGGTAACTTTGTGAGCTTCACGTTTCTTGTCGGTATTAAAGTTAATTCTCAATTAATTGCCAAGTTTGGTGTGGAGTGATAAATCGAGGAAGGGAAAACAGAAAACATCTGTTTATTATGTTTTAGTGGGAAAATGTCGAGATTTAATAACGCGCCTTTTACGTGGGGATGTTGACAGAATGCAATCATTATCAACTTCTTAATTCGGGACAAAATTGGAGAAAGTCCCGAGGATTTGTTTTGTCGGTGTCAAAATAAACAACTGTCTACGTTAGAAAACGGAATGCAATCCATAATGGTGTCGTCAAGTATGACCTGGTGAGGCGGGGGCCACGCTCCGCTGGCCACGACTTGAGGCCAAGTTCACTGGCATTTGAGCACGATAATTAAAAATTATCGTGACGCGCACGCGGCGCACGCCATCTTATATACAGCCTGCTCGTAATGCCGGCCTAATTAAAAAATAAATAAAACCTTTTTTCATGTAACGCGATGGACTTATTACTTTACTTTTTTTTAAGTCGCGGTATCTTAGTGGCGAATTTCGATAGTAGTCACGTTATCATAAATTTTCCTATTTACTTAATCTGAAGCGATTTCGTCGCGATAAAATGATAATCCTAACAGAGTGTAACGACCTTGGATGTTTCATGATGTTTTTAAGTAATATTTTAAAGGTATTAGCGGAGGAATTTTTAAATCAGCCTGTAGCTTATCTCTGTATGAGTGAAGAGTGGATGCTAATTAGAAGAACGTAAGACATACCATACATATTAGTAACAAGTCTATTGCTTATGTATATCGTTGCTTTTACATTCCCACTGAACTTTAAACTTAATTACATACGTCACGCTTATCAAACGTTAAGTAATGACGCAATATTTTCTCCAGAAACGCGGGAAAAAATAACAAACAAACAAAAATAACTCATTAACAAATACTACTTACACACGAGTACCTACAAAACAAAAATCGTACGCTACTATCGCTGATAAGGCACCGATACGGGCGTAGGTATCAAATAATCGCGTAGGCATCAATATACAGACAGATAGAGCCACTATTTCTGTAGTGTTACGCAACTAAGAAAAGTCGGTCATCTGGTTTACTGGTAACCACTCGTACTCGGTTAAAATAGACCGTTCGTAATTCATCGATCCACCATCAACGTGTGACCTTGAACAGTGTTCGCACCGACGGAAGTTCACGGACGGTACATATGCGTACAAAAATGTGACGCAACCATTTTTTTATTACCCAATTAATGAGACATATGTGTATGGAGGCTCATTAACATTAAACATGCGAATTCCTAAGCGAATTAAAGTGTATGACTGAACCATGGGCGTGAAACTGTGATTAAAAACTTTCTAGATGACGTAAAGGGTTTTAATTCTAAACTATGCTTCTATGCAGGCTCATGATATTTGCAACAAAATTGCACATACTACACAACATACCAGTTGGGGGACAAATATAAATGAAGTTACTGTCAAGTCCCATCTATCGTCTATACTTCATAATTAAATGCAAGTAATTAAAATTTAATAGTACGACTTAAACACACCCTTGACTTGTCACTAAGGATACAACACACTCAACACAGCATGATTTACGAACTAAATACGTATAAAAGATGTCATAACACATCCTAAGCTACAATATCTCATACAAAAGCAATATAGATGACACTTCCTTAGTGTTAAGCATTCAAATGGGCAGTTTATTACGTCATTGTAAGTAGTTTGTGTTGCCGGGCAGCCACCACGCCCATCTGAGCGACCGAATAAGAAACCGGATCATAATTATTACTAGATGAGCCTGACTTGACTCACACGGACACCCGTCTGTGCCCTGTCGCCCTGTGGTCGTATGTGACCACAGTGTGGTCTACAGACACCCTTAAAATGCAAGCAAGATTAATTTTAATGAGTATGGTTTCCATATTAAGATCGCGAGACTTTGTTATTCTGACGAATTTGGCTAAGCGCGCCACATTAAGTACGCCATTATACCTGCGATTATACAGCGCTACAGAATCTTAATGAAACTAAAGAATTCTTTATTTTAATTGATTATGTTCTTTATTACGTGTGTCGCGGAGTCTGTCACGTGTTATCAACTAAGGGGTCATTTTCGCGTTTCGATAAGCGCCGGCGATTTTGTGGTCGTGCGTCGCAGCGGCTTGTGTGAGTTGGAACCGGACTTCGTACGCGCTCGACTAAGCAAATATAACTTCAACATTCCTCATTTAAATATTTTGCGATGTTACGAGATCAAACAGTAATAAAAAAGTTATCTTGTTGCGATGTGGTTTTATCAGTCGTCAGCGTGGCTTTAGTTTTTTTTCGTGATTAGACAATACAAATTTATGTTAGGGTGTCACGTTGTAATAAGTACTATTGTTATCGGCATTGATAATGCGACTCTCGCGCGGAGGCCAAGATGGCGGCTGCGATCGCGATGTGAGCATATCAACACATTCATACCGATTGTTTAAATATCTAAGTGCATATTCTGTGGCGATAAGGCCCAAGGTCCTTTCCACTACGTATGTACATGCATGCCGATCGACCAGTGAAATTACTTTATCGCTGTTTGATAAAGTGCCATTTAATATTTTTTTCGTTACACTGCCCTACTGGCCTAGTGATGCGATTCGCACCGAAATATTTACAAACAAAAAAAACTTTCTCTATCTTTCGTGATCGCTGAAGCGTGTAACAGCCACTTGATTTGTTTGTTTACCTTATTAAATAGCTGTTAATGTACTTTTAATTGAAGTAGGCAGTTTGAACTTGAGTTTCTAAATCTCTTATCACGAGTGCTATACATGATGTTGTCATTTCGCGCAGATAGTTAACTATGTCGCTTTCGATTGCGTATTTATTGGCAATCAAAATGAAACATTACAAAGTTGGTACGATTAAAATTAATTATGACATTCTTGAAGTCAAGTACATGCTGACTGTCACTGTATGTGATTTAACATCGGTACAGAATATAAATCATGCGAGCAAGTACTTAAGCTAAGTTATTGAGATCAAATGTGGGCCAGGCCCGGTGACTAGGCGGCGCAAGGCTAGGTTAGACTAAATATCTGCTAAACTACCGGCCACACTTTTTAGGACAGTGTAGTGTACTACAACTATCACTTGGTAAAGTTCGTAGACAGTATTTTAAAGGCATTTCTCGGCATTTTCCTTTGCCTCGGTTGAAGAGAATGCAAATTCGCGCGCCAATTCCTATTTCAAATTAATCAATGATAGGAGGATAGCTGGGTTGGCCCGGAATGCAAGGCAAGCTAACTGAGCGCTTTCGGTGACCCAGCATTAATTAAGAAAGCTGATTGTCAGCCTAGGTACAGTTGCGGATGCCAACCAATTACCACAGCGTGAACCACGTGAAGGTAGCTATAGTATAACTGTCTTAAACATATAGGTATATAGTATTAACCGCGCAAATTGCTTTACTACGCGTTCGAGGTCTTTTGAATTATTATTACGCTTCGCGACACGATTAATGTTTCTTATAAGACTGTGGAAAGATGGTACCAAATACAATATAGCACGCGAATTCTGATAAGAATGAATGACTGGCTGGAAATGAGATTGGCGCGAAATTTTGACAGATCTTTTTTAATGGCGGCCTTCGTAACTATACAAGGTGTTGAAAAACCCACAAGATTTTTACAGAGTTGACATTTTGATAATTTGATACATGAATACCAAATTTAAAATAGTAAGATCAAGTACAGTTGCTCTTAAAATGATGTTGTAAAAATACCTTATGTAGGTACTTACATATACTATACAGCCTCTTAGAAACTAGTAGGTACGTAGCCTTGGCTCACTGATTGATACTAAAATGTTTAGGGCGCCGAACAAACCGGATCTTTGTGCCCTAAATAGTTAAAGGAACTTACATTTCATAGCTAAACTAGTGGCCTACATTTGAGTCAAGACTATTAATCAAGAGTGTGCAATCTGTCAAGATAGTAGCATCAGGTCAAAAACACAGCGCTGTTTAAACTTTGCTATCTCGACAAGATATATATAGATATACAGTACCTACAGTAAAGTTGTGAGTCTACATAGCTATTTTCAGAATCAAAAAATGTATGAAGAATACGGTACAACCGACGAACAATCATTCTAATTTTTTAGTGAAGTAAAATGGAACGTAGGAATTTAAAAAATTAAAATTATTACAACGTTGTGTTACGAACAAAATTGGCGCGAAAATGTGACAACTACGGGGCGTACGGTTAGCTGCGTGGCGTACGGAGCGATAAAACAGCGCATGCGCGCGTCGTAAATTCTTCGCGCCCACCGTGCTCACTAGCGATGTGACATAGTACAGTTTTGTCAACGGTAGGACGCGAATGCAGAATACAGTTGAACTTTATTTTTTGTTCGGTGGCCAGTCATTACAATTTAGTAGGGTACTCAAATATGTTATTTATCTGATAGAGGCGCTTGCCGACTGATGTTCGATTACGATTATTGAGACGCTGTCTATCAAATTGTCATCCGGCGAAGCTGGACATGGGAGTACCGCATTTCAAACCGGTCCAGCGAGCCGAGCAAGCTCCACTTCAATGAGATTCCATTTCATTCCACTGCATTCTTACACAAGTAACGGACTAGACACGAGAGTGGCGACTGCGAGGTAACCGTGTACCTCGCTCTATTCATTTTGTACTTCGCTAGGATTTAATTAAATTGCTATTTCCGACAACATATTTATTTCCAACTAAAAGCTGCGCAACAAGTTAAAATGTAAACAAACGTTCGCGGCCGCTGGAATCAAACACATGCCCATCGCGACCTTACCCACTGCTATCGACGATACCTAAATTGCTACTATGTATAATAAACATTGTAGTGGCACATAATCGGTTGTCTATTTGAGGTCGCACGCCATGTCACGGTACAGGCGTTATGACAAATCAGAAATCTAGGTAGTATAATTTTCATACCTAACTACAATAAAATTCAAATCAGAGCAATATCTAAGCGGATCTTATAAGTGAGAGTACCGTTTCAATTAAGTTGTCTTATTGGTCTTTATGAGCGATTTTACAAGAGTAATAACGCATCCGCAGATTAACAAAACAAACTTGAATGAAGTTCGTAGACCGAGTTCATCATTTTAATGAATACGAGAGGATGATAACCCTGCCTCCGCCGGCGGGAAGCGCCGGTTGCAATTGGAGGATGCATCAAGGTCGGAACGTCTCGGTCGACGTACTTATGACCTTAGTTCCGACTAAGCCCGTGACACGCGGCGAGACCTCTTACTTAGTTTACATACAACTTTAATTCGCATTCTAATTAACCATGTCAATCCCGGGAGATGAGAAGCCTGGTACTAACGTTGCGCAATCTGACATTAAGGAAGGTTGAGGCGTTCAAGGTCGCAATAGGCGAAGGTTCCGGAAGAGCGGAAAAGCGGGTGCGTCTAGACGCGGCGGGGGACGCGGGATGGCGGTCGATATGCGCAGTTTCCCGCGCTCGCAGTCAGCGCCTGCGTCCTCACGACATTCCCGGTCAACCCAACTTGATGACTACTTAGAGAAACATCTTATGACTAAGCAAGAAAGACGGTTTTTGGAGACTTAAATTTGATGTTCGCGATATAATTAAGTACTCCGTATTTATTTCCGTCTCGTTTCAATACTTTTATATTGAATCTTCGATGATAATTAACAAGCTAAAAGATTTTACTTATCGGTTGAAGCTATTTAAATTCGCATTGAGAATACAGTAAATAATACAAATCGGCGTATAGTAAATGTGAGAAACAAAAAATAACCACTTAGAATTCGTTATTAAGGTCACCGATCGTCACCGGTATCAGCGGCTTCCCAATAAGCCAAAGAGGCGCCCTAATATAATCCATTTGAATTTCAAATCAAAGCGACAACGCTTTACGAAGATATTTAAACGATCGTTTTGAAACTTAACTTGAGTAGCTCACGCTTCACATAGCTCAGAAAAGGCGAAAATAACGGTTGTAGAGGAGTAAAATCAAGAGATAATGAGGAGTACTAACCTGATTCACATGAGTCAGAGGGTGTTTGTATGCCGAGGGCGTCATATTGCCGCCTGGCTAAGGTGTACGAGTGGTCGGCTGCTACCACGGCTGAGTCTCTCAAGAGGCGAAGAGCAGTGCCAGCAACATCGACTGAATGACGGAACTGAGGTGGATCGCCGTCTAATGATGGTGGAGTTTCTGGTCTAGATGATGACTTTTTATTATTATCTCGTCGAAGCAGACTTTGCCCGGGTGTAGTCGGTGTGTTTGTTGGATCGGTAGGAACAAATGTGTTGCCTGATGTTACGGAATCGACCCAGGCGCCTGCCCACATACAATCATGGTTTACGATGTTTTCTTTGTGTGGCTCCTCTGGTGTTTCTATTATTCGCCAGTCTTCATCACTGTCCTGCAGGGGGTCCGAATTGTTGGCGGGAGGGACTAGATCCAATCTATCTGCTTCATATTGAACTTGAGTCCAAAATTCGGACGTTTGCGTCAACCTCAGGGAGTCCTCGTCCAAGGCGTCCCATATGTCGAACTGAACGAACGGATCGAACGGTTGCGACATTTTTAATTCTATATTCATAAGGACTAACTAGTTTTAAAGCTAAGTCGAACTCGTCGATATCACAGGACCCTCTTATCACAGGGAAGATGCGCGCTGGGTACAACGCACGCAGTCTGTAACAATTACAACAAAAAAATATGTAAATTAAAAGAACAAACAGCTACTTAAAGTACACTTAAACTTAGCTAAAGTTTTGAGCGACTTTAAATAAAATTAAAATTGTTACGTAACCAACGATAAAAGTTGTTGCAATTGTGCGAAAAATTCTTAAGTCAATAAAAGCCTACAATATTATCGCTTTGTAAATTAATAATTTTATTGCAATTTATTATTGCAAGATACAGCTATTTAAAGTACACATAGACTTTCCTGCAGTTTTGAGCGACTTCAAATAAAATTTAAGTTGTTACATAACCAACGATAAAAGTTGTTGCCATTTTGCGAAAAATTCTTAAGTCAATAAACGCCTACAATATTATCGCTTCGTAAATTACTAATTTTATTGTAATTTATTATTGCAAGATATGGCTATTTAAAGTACACACAGACTTTCCTGCAGTTTTGAGCGACTTCAAATAAAATTTAAGTTGTTACATAACCAACGATAAAAGTTGTTGCCATTTTGCGAAAAATTCTCAAGTCAATAAAATAATTTATTATTGCAAGATATGGCTATTTAAAGTACACACAGACTTTCCTGCAGTTTTGAGCGACTTCAAATAAAATTTAAGTTGTTACATAACCAACGATAAAAGTTGTTGCCATTTTGCGAAAAATTCTTAAGTCAATAAACGCCTACAATATTATCGCTTCGTAAATTACTAATTTTATTGTAATTTATTATTGCAAGATATGGCTATTTAAAGTACACACAGACTTTCCTGCAGTTTTGAGCGACTTCAAATAAAATTTAAGTTGTTACATAACCAACGATAAAAGTTGTTGCCATTTTGCGAAAAATTCTTAAGTCAATAAAATAATTTATTATTGCAAGATATGGCTATTTAAAGTACACACAGACTTTCCTGCAGTTTTGAGCGACTTCAAATAAAATTTAAGTTGTTACATAACCAACGATAAAAGTTGTTGCCATTTTGCGAAAAATTCTTAAGTCAATAAACGCCTACAATATTATCGTTTCGTAAATTACTAATTTTATTGTAATTTACTATTGCAAGATATAGCTATTTAAAGTACACATAGACTTTGCTGCAGTTTTGAGCGACTTCAAATGAAATTAAGTTGTTGCGTAATCAACGATAAAAGTTTTTGCAATTATGCGAAAAATTCTTAAGTCAATAAACGCCTACAATATAATCGCTTCCTAAATTAATAATTTTATTGTAATTATTATTGCAAGATATTTCAGTGATAAACATCAGTAGGTACCTCGTTATATCGATGTTGTAGTATTGTAATCCAAATGAAAATCGCACAAGTCCACAAATCACTAAAGCACTGTATTGTATTTCGAGAAAACCGAAAAAAAAAAATTAAAAAAATTCAATAATTAAAAAAATTAAGCACTGAAGGGTAATAACCCCTTTTATTTACAAACAATAGAGAATCGAAACGGCACAGCGACAAAAGCTCACTGTCGGTAAGGAGGAAGTGTCCACTGCAGTGCCAGAAACCAGACTGAAGTCTGGATACAAGACCGGACCATTTTAAAGAGTACATTGGCCTTGGGCCCTATCCCACTTTAAAGAAATACAATTAGTCATTGTCCTGACTACCTCCCCCGCCACTTTTTTTTCTCCGGGTTCTCTTTACCTGAAATAGACAATAGAGCGGGCGCATCACTAATCCCGCCAAGTTTTTGCGCGCATCGTACCAGGTAAAGATTTCCGTAAAACTGTTTTTGTTTACAAGCACAGAATGGCGCGAAATGAGTGTTTACTAATAATAATGCAAATAAACGAGTCGTTTTCCCGCTAATTTGCGGCTGTAATGCAATGCGCGACATACCTTTACGTTAATATTTTTATTACACTACTAGTGTTACGTGTTACAATCATTTTATTTTCTAAGTAAGCTTTGTAGACAAGAACTTGCTTTTAAAAGAAATGACGTAAGTTGAAAATTTTAATAGCGTTATCATTATTCTGCTTGTAGTTAAAGTGGGTGGTAACTTAGACATGTAAAAGATAATTCATGAATTATTTTTGTGAGATTGTTGTATTAAGTTTTATTTTGTATGGTTATTTATTTATTATTTTAAACTTGAAATACGAGGAATAAGACTACATTTAAAAGAAAAATGTAAGTACCGATGGTTTTAATAATTTTAATAACAGGTACCTGATCAGCAATTGTAATAATGACTTAGTTCTCGAGCCACAAACAATTTAGATTTCTGACTTTTATTTTATGCATTTCTGCCATCACAATAAAATTATTAACTAAATTAAATTATCTATCTCTTACATAATTATCGCAAATAAAAACAACAACTAATTTCTTGCTTGGTAATGCAGTTGTGAAATACTTTGTAAACACATTTCATAAATATTGCACAACGAAAGCAATCTGTCAAAAAACATTATCATTAGGTACCTTTAAGTTTGTTATCTAAGTACACATAAGTATTATGTAGGTAGACGTAAGTACACTACAACAGTTTTATCTTTATTGTTACTTTTATTTCCTAATGATTTTGCAAGAGAATTTGACTTATATAATTTTTTTTTTATATATTTGTAATTAATTGCCACTCAATTTTTTTTCGTAAATACACTGGCCGAATAAAATCTGAAATGATCAATGATGATGATGACAGTATTAATTTTATTAATACAACCTATTTCGTTTCGCACAGACGAAGTAGGTAAGTAACCTACCTACCTACAAAAATGTACTTACCTACTGTTTTAGATAACACAAAAAAGATTCTTGAAATTACAAGTCACTACTACCCTCCTACTAGGTACGTCCTTATTGTAATTATAAGTTTGCCTAAACAATCAGGTAAAGAATTTGGGCGCTGCCAATTCGCAGAAAAATTCATTAAACCTTAGTATAGGTTCAGTTAGAGTTGCCGGCAACGCCCCGCGCGCTCAAGTACTAGTACCCACACTTATATTCGAAATTCAATATAACACTGCTCACTGTTTGTACTATCTTAATAATTATGTTCAATCAAACACTCACCAAAAAGTTTTGTGCAAAACGCAATCCGGCAGCGGCCGGTGTATTACACAATTTTACACAAGATTCTTCAGAATCTTCGACAAAGTTTTTTCCGTACACACTGAGTAACACTCACTGAGAATATGCGATCGGTTATACAGTGTAAATTATTAAATACGATACTTCTTCCGAGACGTCCGATTGAGTTTGTCAAACACTGAAACATTATTCGGGAGCCGGCCGGTTCTAAGGAGAGCCGCGCGTGCGATTCGATGGGCGCCGTGGACACGACTAAAAGCTAGATGAACGTATTGTACGAACCGCGCTGCGAGTAGCGACTAGCGGCCGTCGCCGGTCGCCGGCGCTCGCAAGCGGAGCGGTGACGCGGCGCCCCCCGCTCTCCGCCGCGTCCCGGCTAATTCCATGTCATTCACGAAATTCTCTGAAAATACGCACATATCCTTACTGGATATTATCTACACGCAGGCTAAAGTTATCTAAGAGTATAGATGACAACAATTTCTGCACAAACGCGTTGAATTTGAAGTTGAATTTTGCAGAAGAATTTCGGTAACTGCGGTTGTCTCGAGGGGTGGAGGGTGGAGGGGTCGCTCGAAGAAGGAAATCAGCGCAGCGGCATTCAAAGAACACGAAAGTAGGGATGTGTGTGTGGTAGTGTTTTGCCAATGTGTGCTTGGCGCGTCGAGTTGAATATCGAGGAGGCGAAACACCGGCTAGATATACGCGTATACCTCACCGCGCTCCTCACTCGGCTGCCGGCCTTGCTGCGAGGAGATTGTGTCGCTTTGTTTTTAGCAGCTGTAGATATCGTAGCCAGACGGTCAACATTCCAGGGGCGGCGGATTATGGCGCGAAGCAGAAATACCTGAGCGATTCTGATGAATTGCCACGTATTATTTACTGGTCGTCTACACAGCAAACAATTAGCGTTTGTGAGGTCCCGCAGCTGTAATACAGGTGTACCTTAACCGAGATGAAGGTCTTAACCCCAGATCGCTGCATTAACGAGCTTTTTATAGGTTACGTTTGTATACTTCTGCGAAAGTATAAATATTATGATCCAGTAGGTATGCAGACGCTGCAATAAAATCTGGAATAAGATTTGTGTAAACTAATGAACAGGTACCTACCTAGGTACAAACATTTCTTAAGACACACATAAACAAGAATTTTAAAGAAAACGTAGAAAATATTAAGTAGTTACGCCAATAACCTACTACTACATACAATCCTAATTAACAACAGAGTAGTTAGGTAGGTACCTACTGATCCTAACAGTCAGTAATTAAATAATATGAGTAGGTACCTATCTAATAACCTTTTTGTTAATGATAATAAGTTACTTAGTACCTACCTACACGAATAACTTTAGGTACATATTAATTTACGAACATAAGTAAATACCTACTCAACAAGTAAAAAGGTTGTTCGTTTTACATAAAATTATCAATTGTATAATTGGCACAGTGCTGCCAATTTAATTCATAGCACCTGAACATATGGTTAAGTGTGAATTAAATACTTATTAAAACCGACAATATTGGCAATTAACATTTTTCCACATAACAACAAAATGGCTAGTGTTTTATTGTTATGAGTTATGACGCTTGTCAAAATGGCCAACGTTCGAAAATTCGAAATTTTAAAAATAAAACTAGGGTTCCGTGCCACTAACAAGGGTTGTGAATACGGTTTGTTATTCGCATTGTTATTATACGTAAGGTTGGAACAAATAGGTAATCCCGCAGAACCAACCCCATGTTCCCGCAACGAAGTTCAACAACCCCGCATTCCTGGCGTTGCATTCCCGTACAAATAAAACTCCGCATCGACTTTGCAATCCTTACGACTAATAAAAGTCATTCTTTCTCTTTCGTTTATGAATTTACACTATAAAATGCGGTGGGATTTTAATTTCCTTCCAATTTATATTTTTTACTCGATCGGCTCATCCATCAATGAGAAATCGGAGTCCCCTATAACTTATACCTACGTAAGGTACATTAAGTAATAAAATCGAGCGGTCGTGTAATTAATAAATTAATTGATAAATTAATGTTAAGAGCTTCATATCATAAGTGTAATGCTTGAAAGCAGCTTTTTGTAATTATAGCTTCTATATTTATAAATATTAATCGCTTTTATCGTCATAATTATCTTGATCTTCAACGCGAACCGCATACAGAATTGGCCACCGTTACGAAAAGAATCTTATTAACTTTGATTTCAATGACTCCTTGAATAACATTTGTAGAAAAAATCTTTGAAAAAATTAGATCAAGCTCGCCCCAATAACTGTTACCCTTTACACGTACATCCCTTCAATTAATTTCACATTCATTCATCCCTTTCCGTGTAAAAAATAGATAAGCAGGAAGTATAGGACGTGTACTTCCGAACATAAGCTAGCTAGGGTTGTCAAACAATGCCACTTAACCCACAATTTTACAATTTCCCTCGCTAAAGTGAAAAAGTATTCAAATCTGCGCTCTATGGTCCTCGGAATAGATTTTAACATTTTTAACCCTTTCAATGCGGAATTTGAAAGGGGTAACATCAAAACCCGATATAATCCGGGCCTCAGTCAAACTCATTTGTCTACGGTCGGTAACTGTCACGTTTTTACGACATGTCACTTCATTATTTTGACAAGTGAAACTGTCCCAGTGATCAAAGTGTACGGCAGGTTAGATTCAAACGTTTTATTAACTTGCTTGCTGCAAGTTATTTCCGAATATGTAAGGGTTAAACTCAATTACGCGTATTATGTTTGAATGATGAGCCATAAATATTACATGTAGGTATTTACTTCATAAACGGACAGTGAAGCCTTTTAAACACTTGTTTAGCATAATTTTAGGTTGTCATTTAAAGCCATAGATACAGAAAGTGTTGAAAATGATTATTGATTTACAATTTCGTAATTATTAGGAAATTAAAAATGAATGCCTAATAGAGAGAACTGCATATTAATTACATTGCACTAAGTGTTATCGCACCAACAGCATTGTTGAAATTAATTAGAATGATTGAGTGGCGATTAATAATAAATTAGCAATGGGTTCTAAATTACTGGCTACACAAATATGATGACTAAAATAATAATGGAATGCAACAAACGCATTCCTTTTGAATGGTATTAAAAAAAACACATAGGGTGTGAAAAACGTCAAACAAAATTATTTCTTCTTGTCACATGTCATTAAAATACAAAATCTTTAATACAATAGATACGTCATCCCTAATAATAAACGGTTTCATGCGTTGTGCGTACGCGCAGGGTGGTAACGGGCTATTTGTCACAACAGGCAGAGAGATTATCCTCATTATGTTAGAAAGTGTCGTTAATCCCCTTTTTATTTGGTTAAACATTATCCCTAATGCATATTCGTGATGTGCAGCCATTGCTCAAGCGCAAGTGGGATGTTTTATTTTTGTTACGATTGACCGATAATAATAAAATGTAAACATACATACATAATTATTTATACGTCCTTTTGAGTGGTTGGCTTTAGCCAAGAGTGTGAGATAAAGATTAATGTCAATTGGTAGCTTTTGTGTGTTGTTATTTTGCGAAAATAAAACATTTATATTATGTGTTTGTAACATGGACTTACATGGAATAATTGTTTGAGCGTAGATAAAGACACCAGATTTACCAAAATACGAATTTTTTAAGTAAACATCTTTTGTGTTGAAGACATACACAGTATTCTACGTATACGTTGCCAGATTTCCTCAATCGCAGTGGTACTTATTCCGTAATTCGTACTTTTTTTCAACACCATTTCAACCCAACTTCTACATGTAGATGAACGTCATTTACTAACTTCTTATTTGTAAGAAGAATATTAAATTAATATTTCCGTTTTAAACCCTTCAAGTTTTGAGAGGTACAAAAATACACCTTGCTTATGTTCCCACGATAACTCTATATGTGACAGGATAGATATCTAAAATTACAAATATCGCTTATAAACACGACTCGGGTGTTCGCAGCTGCAATTTCTATACAATCAGATAAACTGTGTCGAAAAAATAACACTGGTTAGATGATGAAAGAGTATTATTTTCAAAGCGTAAACTAGGCTGTTTGAAAGTTAGAAATTCGAAAAACGTTCAAAATGGCGACGCCGTTTTGGGCGGCAAACAGATAGGATTTTGTATGTCTCTCTCTGTTGGTATATTGTTTTACGATTTTCTTTCTCTTTCTAATGTTTTTGCTGTATTGTTGTAAAATGTACCCTCATTACATTTTACAACAATAGAGCAAAAACATTAGAAAAAAGAACCTACCTGAACTTGTCCTGGAATTTTACCAAAAGAGATAAGTATTGTTAGAAACGGTCACTTTGAAAAAAACTGGCCAGTAACATCACAATGACGTGTACAGTCGTTATGGGCTAAAAATTGAATTTTTTGCAATCATCGCTAATTTTGGCACCTTACACTTCCTTGTATCAATAGCTTTATCGGTTTTAGGCCCGTTTCAGGGCGAGGCGAGGTTTAGAAAATTACTATCTGCAACGTTATTATCGGATGATTAATTAATTGAATTCACTTATCATTATCAGACAATGATTGTAAAGTACTTATTAGCGATATGTGGCATGAATAGGAAGTGTTATATTTAAGTTACACAATAATGGAACATTAACAGAACGCCGGTAATCCCCGATGGGCTAAGCAGAGGTGTAACTAATAGTACATTCACATTTCGCCCGTTATCATAAATCATAAAATCTCTATTTATCTCAACATCAGAAGTAACAGGTACTGGTATATGCAAAATCTTAAATAGAGAAAGATGTCTGAAGTAGGTATGTCCTGAGGTACAGATCACCTCTCCGGCTCAGATATACTATTTTATTTACAGCAAAAATTTAAATCAAGATTCTAGAGTTAAATTGGAATTAGGTAAACAAGTGCTTAAAAATATAAAAATTTTACCTTCAAATAAAATTTATATTTTGTTTCCTAAGTTGAGTCCCATGTATTAGGGAGCGAGCCTATTGCCATCAGCGGGCACCAATCGCCAAAAACTGTCGGTTTATTATTAAAATTATTTTATGCCTCGCAAATATTGTTATTTGGCAACTTCAATACCTAGTTAAACATAAGTGTTATTTTTTCTTAAAAATCGTCGTAACATGAGCTTTTGCGAGAACTGTCTAAGATTACCTGAACGGCTTAACTTACGTTTAAATGCGTTTTTAACATTTTTCCTGGTATTTTGTTGTAACAATGCCATAAAGCATTACAAACCCATAACCTATTTGCTTTTGGGAAGGAAATTTAACAAAAAAAAAAGGGGAAATAAAAGTCTTTTGTTTTTCGTTCTCGCATTTCTACAGCTTGGCAACACCTTCTGTTGTCGAGAATAACATGTATTCTCGACAACACACACACAATGTTCTACTAACAATCACTTTTCCAAAAGATTAACAAATACCTAAATTTTTTTTTTTTTATACTGCAGAAAACAATGTATTAGGAGCTCGTGGCTAAATAATAACAGCCGCTCGGATCGATCTTTAGGTTAAGCCGCGCTTGCCTAGGTTGGTCTGTGGATGGGTGACCACCCATTACATACCGAGTTTCCTCCGTGCCTCGGAAAGCACGTTAAGCCGTTGGTCCCGGGTGTCATTTGTAGATCTTTGACAGTCGATAGGTAGTCAGTGGCCCAAAAAGTCTGACAACCAGTCTTTCCAAGGGGTATCGTATTACCCAGTACTAACTGGGTTGTGGAGGTCAGATAGGCAGTCGCTCCATGTAAAATACTGGTATTCAGCTGCATCCGGTTAGACTGGAAGCCGACCCCAACATAGTTGGGAAAAGGCTAGGCAGATGATGAGAAAACAATGTATTAATAAAAATTACCCATAGACTCCGAGATATTGTCGTTGAGGAAAATATGTTTCGACATAGTAACCAAGATCCCGTTGAGCGTAATTAAAACTTTGTAAATGTTGATTATGCTTATGTTTTATATTATTTTAGTTATTGTTTTTGCCCTTTAATAATAACCCGTGAAACAGGAAACTTTATTGACTGATAAACAGTTTTTCAAGTTAAATTAACTTGACGATATTAATGAGAGCAGTACCTACGTCCTAACATTTATAAGTTACTATACTATTTTCCCCGTTTTAGCAAGTTTTTTCATTGGTGCTTAACTCCTATTAGTTGTAGCGCGATGTTAGATAGCCTATAGCCTTCCTCGATAAATGGGCTATCCAATAATAAAAGATTTTTTCAATTCGAACCCGTACACTGCAGTACCGCGCTCTAAAAAGCGGTCATAGGGATTTCGCTAACAGCTATTTAAATGCATATTAATGCGTGTAAATACGTACTAATGCATAACTATACTATTCCATGATCAATCAAGGTAAATAATAATGAAATAACTTCTTAAAATAATAATATTTATTCAATAACAAAAAAAAATGTTATCGTTAAATACATAATTACTTTGGTAATAGGTTAATTAAAGTAACTAATGAACTTAACTATCTTAAAATAACAACATATTGATAATACCAATTACCTAATTATACTTAGAAAGAAATTAGCTAATTGTTAACTAATTACAGGCATAACATAATGCCATTTAAATTGTTTACATGTTGAAATCTCTAGGTATCTCTAAAAATAATCTAAATAGTTTAATCAAATCGTCAGTTTACATATTTTCAATTTCTTTAACTGGTTTGTAAAACTTGACGACTTCTCTCAGCAAGAGATTTACTGTCCTTAATAGACAGCCAAGTATCTAGTACTAGCATTCTTGCAAAAGCACACTTAAAAATTTGTACCTAAAACAAAAATAGTCATTTCAGTGCAAATAATACATAATATCTCGTAGCAAGTGCTACGCGGTTGGACGCATTGCGTAGACCTTCAGTACCACTTACAGTGTCAATCAGATGCAGGTAATTTTTTATTTATTCAAATACAGAGACGTAAACTAACATTTTTGTATAAAAATCATGCGTGGAATATTACGGCAAAGTAGTTAAAAGTTTCACTAAGGAGAAATTAAAACAAGGACAATTTCGTTTAATTACTTTGGCGTAGCACCGTATTTACAAAAATATACTCGATTGGAAATAAAAAAAATATATAAAATACATAATAAATACCTGCAACTTGAATATCCATTGCAAAACAACAAGTCAGAAACAATGAATTCTGGAAAAAGATGTGTCACGTAATAGATTAATTAGCACTTGGTAATTTCGCTAATGATGACTAATTCGCTGCGTTCATTTCCTATGCACAAAAATAAATCAGAAAATATTGCAATTCTTTTTATACCCACAAGTAGTACGACTATTACTAAGTAATTCGGCGAGGTATCATCTCATAATTCAGGCATTGTGATTGGAGCCCCAAGTATGTCTTGTCTACGGGACCACTGTGCAGTAGTTCCTGAGATTAGCCCAAACAAACTCTTCAGCTTTATAATATTAGTATAGATAATACGTTTAAGGAATATTATTCACGTTTCACAGAGGACAGATGCTCGTAGTTATTTAGATATTTGTTTTAAAAAAAACCTATAAGTTTTAGGTTCACAAAAGCTTTGAAGTTATTGCTTAAAAACAAAAGATAATTTAGATACTTCAAAGCGTACTTTCAACTGGTAATAAAAGTAATTTACCTACCTAGAAAAAACCCTAAAACTTTCCTTTGAATCAACAAATCATCGTTTCGAAAGATAAGCAAATTAGTTCCATTGTAGTCCAGTATATTGTCTAAATATTCCAAGAACAGTCATAAAATTATTCGGACAACATATTTTTTTGTTGTGTCTCTCTCTGTTGGTGTATTGTTTAAAACCTCTTTCTTATGTTATTGGTGTATTGTTGTAAAAATAAATGTAATGCGGGTACCTGAACTAAAAATTCAAGGACTTTTACCAAAAGAGATAAGTATTGTTAGAAACGATTGATCCCTCACAAAAAAAAAACTGGTAACATCACAATGGCGTGTACTTAATGACTAAAATTTAAATTTTTCCAATCATCGTTCATTTGGCACTTAACACTTCCTTGTATTAAGAGAATTGTTATTAATTGTTATTTTGTGTTAAAAATCGTCATAAAATGAGCATTAACAAAAACTATCTAAGATTTACCGGAATGCGATAAAATGAAACACACTGGACGGATGAATGATCAAGTTTGTGCTTTTTAAATTTCTTTTTGTTTTTTTTTGGTATTTTGTTGTAACAATACCATAAAGCATTATAAAACCAAACTTTTGGGAAGAAAAATTAACAAAAAAGGGGAAAAATACTCTCTTTTGTTTTTTGTTCTCGCATTTCTACAGCTTAGCAACACCTTCTGTTGTATATATGTTACGGCTAAAAGCTGAAGTAAGGTTACCCCCAGTTCTAGCCGGCTAAAGCTAGGTGCGGCCGGTAACAGTTGTTTTTCCTTTTTGCTAGGACACACCGACCAAATGCTTCGGTAAGGTAAGGTTAGAACTGTGACCAAACTACATCCAAATTGGTTGCATGTAAGTAGGATACATCTAACTTTAATCGACTGCACCTAGTTGTTCCCGGTTAAAACACGATTTAGCCGCACTTCGGCTATTAGCCGTAACATATACATATAAATACACTACAATATAGATAAAAATTCTTTAGCTGTAGTGACAAAAACAACTTCCTTAAACCTTTATAAATTTTGTCCAAGACTGCTTAGCAATATGCACCTTTTTTTATTTTTGTTATAAAGATCTTTGCTATTAAATGACATAGATTTCACACTTTTTACAACTTAATTAAAACTTTGTAAATGTTGATTAAGCTCATGTTTAATATTATTTTAGTTTTTGTTTTTGTCCTTTAATAATAACCCGTGAAACGGGAAACTTTATTGTTAACTTTGTTGTAACAGTTTTTCAAGTTGACTTGACGATATTAATGAGAGCAGTATGTACCTACGTCCTAAGGAAGGACGTTTTAAGGAATATTATTCATGTATTGTATGTATGTATGAGGAAACAGGTATTTGGATATTGGTTAAAAAAACCTAGAAAGCTATAAATACAGGATCTCAAAAGTTTCGAAGTTATTGCTTAAAAGCAAAAACTTTGATTACTTCGGAGCGTATTTTCAAATGGTAATAAATATATATATTAAAACCCCATAACTACTTTCCTTTGAATCAACAAATAATCGTTTCAAAAGACAAGCAAAATAGTTCTAGCCCAGTTTATCGGCCGAAAATTTGTAAATAAAAAGTCATAAAATTATTCGGACAACTTTTTTTGTCTCTTTAATTGCTGGTCATAAAATTGAACGAAGCCATTAAATTACATAAAAAAGATAAAATAGTGTAAAAACAAAAGAGATTAAAAAAAATTATCCCACTAAAAGTGTCTATGGTAGAAAAAAATTCAAGTGCTGATGTAATCAGACTGTTTGGCGGCAAACAGTTTTTTTTTAATAGTAACAAATTGGATTTCAGCACTTTTTCTCTATATTTGATAAGTTGTTTGGTTCATTACTAAAGGCCAGTTAGCCAGCTACTGTGGTTAATTAGAGGCAAAATACATATATGTATGTATGCGCAAAAATATTGTAAAGAATCGTAGTTATCGGGAAAATCCATTCCTGTATAATAATATTTTTAAACTAACCATGACGAGAACAAGATTAGCCTTAATTTATTTTCCAAGAATAGTGTTGTACCTACCTAACTACCTACTTCAATGAGAAGAAGTGAAAGGATAATTACATTAATTATAGGGTTTTATGGGACCTCGTTACTTTATGATACTTAATTTTATTTTAAGCACCTATTAGTTAATCATCACAGAATTCATAAAAATACTTAACAAGGTACTCACCACAAAAGATGTGTAATTTAACAATTGAAATAATTATAAATAAGTCACAATTAAAATGAATTCAGTTACAAACTCGAGACGTAGTTCATATAATTAAAACGAGGGGAAAAACGACGAAAATGAGGCAAACTAGGCCAAACAAAGGCAATTTTTGACAAATGAGGAAAATATTCTGGTGACTTGAAGAATTATTATTATTGGAAGTCTTTAAATAGACTCCGGACCCAGGTTGGTCGCAGCACGGAAAACCTGCTCAGGTGGAGATTCATTAATGACTTTGCCCTGAAGTGTAAATGTGGTGCTGTTCTACAAACGATGGAACACTTAATATCGTGTCCTGCGTGTCCTGTTTGTTCACTACAGGAACTGATGGACGCTACCGAAAGCGCCAAACTAGTAGCTTAGTTCAGCCCCTGCAGTCTCGACATAGATAGCGACAAAAATCGGTCGTTAAGTCATAACGATGTCAAATTTCTTTAATAGATTTTCAACTTTATTTCGAAACAATAAGGTTGAAAATCTATTAAAGAAATTTGACATCGTTATGACTTAACGACCGATTTTTGTCGCTATCTATGTCGAGACTGCAGCCCCTGGGCTGACACAATTTAGATTGCCGTCGACACGCTAAGAAGAAGAACAATATGATGAGCTATCAGATATTTTTCTGTTGTCTAAAATCTTAAATCAGTCTAAATCTCGTTGTAGATTACTAATAACCTAAGTATTTCAATAACTAATATCCTATATTAAAACAGAGGTCATGAAACCAGGAAAATAGAATATTTGCACGGCCTTAATCTAACTGACGGACGCGATACGTCCCTACGGCCTTCTGCGTTTCCGCCCTTATCACTACACTACGCGACTACGCCCATCTCTTGATGATACGCGTAAACGTCATCGGTTCTGACAGTGACATCTTGTTTTATGAATGAATTTGCCATCCACAGTTCTGTAGGGTTATGTTCGTTATCTTTTAGTTACCTACATCAATCATTTCGTTCATTTATTTAGTCATAGATTCTGACTGACATTTTTTTGTACAGTCCTTTCAAAGCTGTTTCATTTTCATAACAGCAAGCCAACATCAACCTTATTGTAATGAGCATAAAAACCTGTGTAATTTGATGCAAAATCAGCAATAAAATAACTGTCGAGGGAGTAGGATAATGTTGATTATCTTTTAGTTACATCAGCCATTCCGTTCATTCATTTAGTTGGTAAACTGTATTCGTATCAGTTTACCCGTGTTTTCCCAATAATCGCAAAAAAAGATGGTTTGTTAATATCATCATCATTCTCCTGACCTTATCCCAATTTATTTGGAGTCGGCGCAGCATATTTTCTTCTTCAATACTTCTCTCTAACTCGTCGTCGTCTAATATTAAAACACCGATATATAAGTAACCCTATATCGCCGTCGGTTGTAGATACTTTGTCTTTAAATCTAAATAATTATACCTAAAGGATTAATACATAATATACGGACTTTTTATTAAGGATAATCGATTAAACGGAGTGGAAGGGACACCGACGCGAAAGAGAACAGAATTTTTTTATCGTTTCCTACAAAAGTGCAATACCTACACGGCAGTGGCGAAGGTTCAATACAACTCGATTCCTACCGCCTTCCCTTTGAAAAATGGCACAGTCAGTATTCTATAGCATAGCATAGCACCAGCCTATAATGTTCCCACTGCTGGGACACAGGCCTCCTCAACCTCCTTACACAAAGTAATGCGCCTGCCTGGGTTCGAACCCACGACTTACTGCTCGTAAGTCGGGACCGCCACCACAGGGCCACCGCTGCGCTGCAGTTTTCTATAGACAAATAAAATAATCACATTAAAGATATGTACTCTAGCTTACCTCTTACAAAATTGACCCTTCGCTACTGCTACACGGTCAATATGTATGACATGGCAACAGCAGATTTTTTTTAAAATAACCGATGAAAAATGTACGGAGTACTTGGTAACCGTTTTTGCAGCGGTGTGAAAAAACCCGCCTTATCTACGGACCGTGTCTATACAAATCGGCTTTTGTTTGATAAAACAATAACAATTCATAGTTCGTTTTGAACGGCAATTTGAGCAGCATACAAATGTTGGTGGTAAAAGCGATAGGCTGACAGGCCGTTTTTGTGGGTAATAAAAATAATGGTTTTTGAAAAAGATTATTGTTGTCCAGATGTGTTGTGCCGATAGTCGTGTCAGCCAATGGCTTAATTGCCAAGAGCCTCGACCAATACCTGAGCAGGCTCTCGTTAGGCACCTGAATCAAGGGCTCCTGCTAGTACTCCTGGACACGGCTCGTATTGTTAGGAGGTTCCTTTCGCCGGAGCCTTGATCGCCGCCATTTTTTATATTTTATTATGTCAGAAAAACTGTTACACTAATTAATTATATTACGAGCTTTTCCTTGATCGTTTATTATATCTATGGTTTATCTAATCACTATTTAATAGAGGAACTATTTTTAATCTTAGGGATTTAACAAGGATAGGATATAGTTTTGTTATTATATTTACATTTTAAAATATTTCTATCCAAAGTAATATAAAAAAAACATTAAAAAATATAAAAAATAGTCAGGGCTCTTGAGAAAGGAACCTCCTCCTAACGATACGCACCGTGTTTAGAAGTATTGCTATTTATTTATTTTAATTATTATTTTATTCTTTTTATCGATAAAACAGGATTTTATAAAACAAAGTGATTATCTTCATACCGTTATCATTTATCGTCTAAGTCAATACTTATTAAGTTTATCACACTCGTTATTTATTGATAACTAGCTGTGCCCTGCGACCTTTGTCCACTTGACGTTATTATAAAAATATTACTTCCCTATTTAAACCTGATTTTGTTAACAATTTCAAGGGTTTTAATTTTTCTGCACGGAACCCTATATTATTTTCTAAAATAACCTTAAGTTATATAAGATTTAGTCGTTTCGGAGATTAGCCGGAACAAACAGACAGACAAAAATTAAAAAATACATTCAGTAAAAAGCTGTTGTTTTGATATTACAAATAGACACTTTAATTTTATTTATTTGTATTGATTATTAAGCGAAAAATGATTATGTTAGTACTTGCTTTCTTTGATCCAAATTTAATTCAAAACATACTTGAAAAGTTCTGAGAATCGGAATTCTGATTATCCTCATATAATCAGATGTAAACCTGTGTAAAAACTAACTATATCACTTGTGTAACTACTAACTATTAGTTTAAACTATCTACTGCTTCACTGACATGCTCGATAAGGGAGTACAATATTTACCTAAGCCGGAAATCGAAGGCGCGCCCAAACACTGAGGTTCTACTTACTGAGAAGATAAGTCAGTTTTATTGGTGATACTAAATAGATAGATAACTATATTTCGATGAATTATTAACTTTTGGGACCTATTAAGAGTCAAAGTTACCTCTTCTTTGTGTCGATTTTACTCAAACCTCGTTCGATCAGTATGTGGCTAATGGCTATTTATCAGTAGCGAAGGGTCAGTTTGTGGGTAAGCTGGACATATATTTAATGTGATAATATTATTTGTCTATAGAATACTGATTGTGCCATTTTTCAAAGAGAAGCCGGTAGGAATCGAGTTCTACGGAACCTTCGCCACTGCTATGTATCTATTCATGGCTTCGTTTATATTGTGGAAGGTGCAGGTGATCAGGATAGGCAGGAAAGCAGTTAGGGCATATCTTGCCGAGGAGCTTCACTCTGGCACTGTGTTTGTGTCTTGTGTGGTCTACGATACCCTACTTGGTCAGATAACTTCTACAGCGACCAACTTCAAACTCAAATGTTTCTGACTTCAATTGGCCTGGACATGAAAGCGAGATTATAAGATTCCAATTTTAAATTATTGTAGTCTTAATGAATATCTTCGCTCCGGCTGTTTGTACGCTAAGATTTTTTAAACTACGCAACGGATTTTAATACCGTTTTCAGCAATAGATAGAGTGATTCAAGAGGAAGGTTTATGTGTATATTGCATCCGTGTGAAGCCGGGGCGGATCGCTAGTTAAAAATAAACGGAAAAGAATCGCACGTTTGCGGATTTGCCAGTTCGTAAAAGTCCATAGATAAAAGGTGCGGTATCACAGATTAAACACACTCAACTTATATACTTACATAATGCTACACGTCATACTGGAGCCGTTATAATACGTCAACAGTTCTTTTTAAATTCCTACCTATGTTTGTTTACGATACTTACCGGTAAATACTGAAAAATATTGAAATTTTTCCTATATTCCTCGTTCATTTGTTTTGCTTGCAAACCATAGAGTTTGGATCCTCTTATGTCACAAATTCACGACAAGTGAAAACTTGTTTTTTAGTTATTTTTAGTGCTGCTTGGTCTTCTAAGTCTCAAAATCCATAGATGAGAATATGTGAGTTAACCCAAGTCCAGCCGAGGAAAGTCTTGATTTAAATGTATGAATCATTTCAAAATAAGTGTTCGTGTGTACTTTTAAAATTATTTAAATATACGCGAGAACGTGAATATTTACTAAAACGTGTAAGTACTTAAATTACTATTATAATCTGTTCCAAGAGTATTTAATGGAAGTTTAAACAAGGATATGTTTACACTTTCGACAATTACTTACTTTTCAACCGACTTCTAAAGAAAGAGGAGGTTATGTATTACACCAGAACATTTTTTTTTTAAATTGTAGGTACGAACGTCGACGAAGCAAGAGAATTATGTAAGAATCGTAGCAGGTGAAATTTTGCAGTTTATGCTTACCCCCTTAATAAAAGGCATGAGTTTATATGTATGTGCAATTTACACATACATATAAACTCACTCTCACTTTTTATTTTTTTTTTGTATGTCTCAAATAATTAGTAGTAATTTAATCGTGCATAATGAAGACCTACCTCATACGCGAAAGGAGCCGCATGATACATAAGTCCAGGATTAAGCCGTTCCGTCATTAATTATCTTGAGATACAGCAACATTTCCTTGACGACTATCTTCACTAATGTTTATCAACGAAACATTTTATATGTTACAATCATATGTCACACGATAAGTCGGCCCAATTCCAGAATCTTTCATATCGATAATTTATTATTGATAAAATAATACTCGTAATTTATAGGTAATTGGGTTAAATATGATAGCAGCGACTATTATACGATAAGGTTGATTTTTGAAGAAAATTTCCGTTTTTTTTTTTAAGGAATCCGGTTCTTGAAATGAGGGAAAGAGAAGGAGCTATACAGGACGTCTAGCTTCATCTCTTGCTCACACCGAATCCATATTAAAAATTAAAATAATACTGCTATAGTGATGTTTACCTTAGGGTAGGTTTTGACTGTGCGAAATATGGCTTGGATGGATTGGCATTTTGGCATACGGCGATATTACTAATCCTCAATGACCAGAACACAGCCTTATAAATTTTGTGAGTGTAAATTTATAATTCAATAATTGGCGAATTTTGGTTTTCCTAATCTTACAAAGTAAGTCAACGTTTCCGCGACGCTTAATTTAAAGACTGATTTACGATATCTTGCCTTTTCTTCGAATTTAAAAAAGATATCAGTTACTTATCTAGCTGGTCCAATTATTAAAGGAAATATGTAGCCATGATAGGTAGGTAATTGGCGACGGAAAATCAAGTACTTTATATTAGTTTTTTAAAAGTTGCTTCTCTTGTAGGTGTAATATGATAGTTAAACTGACTCAAAAAAATTATATTCCAAAAATATTTAGATAATAAGGTAAGCAGGTATGTACACACACTGCAAAAAAAAAGCTTTTCTCAACTCGAAGCGACACCTAGTTGAATGGAAGCACCATGATTCATTTTCAAACACAGCTCAGCACCGAAAGTTGAAATTCGTAATTTAGGCATACATTTAAGTTACCTAATGATTGTGAATACGGACAAAAGTTAAAATTAGGAAAAACTAAAGGTACTAAGAAAAAAAATTAGGAATCCTCTTCTGCATATCTCGCAATTCAAGTAAGGTTTGATGTAAGAAAACCCAATTCTGGGTTAAGCTCGCCTTTGCACACAAGCTATATGTTGCAATTATGTATATCTGTTATTTTTGTGTGCAATAAATAAGAATAAAAAATATCAGTTTACTTTTTTCTGTCGATTAAAAATCCAAAAAAGTTGTTCAAGAGTACCTAAGTACTCACACAATTCTAATTTTAATTGAACATTGAGGAAAATTGGTTACTAACACATCTTTTTACCCTCTAGTACTACATACTTGTACTGAGCAGGAAAAGTTAATGTACCTACTTACTCACGTAAAGTTGCAGAAAATAAAAGTACATTTTGTGAGCTTCCTAATCTCACTTAAGTAAGTAAAGCTTTAAAGTTATTCTTCAAATGTGAAAGGTGGTTCTCTTGTAACTATGATGACTGAAAAGCTTCGAGTAAATACTAATAAACTAGGATTTCAGTTTGTAACAAATTACTTTTGAGTAGCGTCGATATGTCTAAAACCGGGTACTGACTATTTGCAACAAAGCAAGCAATATTTCACGAAGCTGTCAACCAAGCATTATGTATATCAAACTAAGTAACTTTACGCAAAAAACATTGCTGGGAAACGACTATTTTTGGTGAAAGATGGTCACGTTTTACGGTAGGACTCAATGTAACTCACTCAAAACATTGTACAGTGTGCTGATGGATGGATTAAATAGTACGGCGGCTGTGGAGGTGTTTGAAGTAAAAATGGTACATTAAATACATTTGTTTAAAAATAAAACTTGTGAAAAAGTAGGAACTTTGACCCCCAATATCTCCGTAACTAGAAGGTTCCCAGGAATCCCAGGTATGAGCTAGAACAAAAAAAAATTATCACAATGACGGGGAAAACAATTGCTTTTCGGCTCAATTAAGGTCCCTGTTACACCCTTTATAATCAATATCCGGCTTAAGGCTGATGAGTCAGAAAAACTTGAAGACCTGGCCGTCTCTAACTTGCTCGTTAAATCAAGACATTAGTGACTCAATCCCTGTTTCAACACAATAGTCTTATCTCAATAAATCTTAACAAACCAGACATCAAATAATGTATCTACTGTTTGAGACGAGCGTACTTAAAACCAAAATTATACGCGAAGTGTACACAATTGTATTGATAAAACAATAATTACAGTGTTTTCACCGTTATTTTACCTCCGCCTTGCATCGCTGTCAAAATTAAAGTGACCTCATGATCATAGCAAAAAGGTTGTACTTATTTAGTTTGGTATCCTTGGCAAGTCTGTCAAAATTATACTGATCTTTATTTTCGTGACAGTAAGATTACTGTCAGAAGTAAAATAATAGCGAAAGGGCTGTATATGAAGACACTAGTGTTGCCTAAATAATAATTCTGTGTTGATTCTCTAGAGGTAGATATAACAAACATTTGTGTTGTCCACTTGTGTACGAAGGGTTATATGAGCCATAGATTAAGGGAATACGTAGACGAATTATCATAGACATTCTTTTTGTTTACATTGATATGACACTGGAGACTTATCATGTAAGTCGAGTCTTTCGAACGAAAGATTGGTTCAGCTGCTCAGACCTTCGTTTGTTTTTGCTGTATTTATTGTATTCTACGATGCTTCTATTGTTTTTATATTACCTACTGGCCAACAATTGGGGGTAGGAGTGGTGTTTTTGGTTTTATTTCATAAGGAAGCCAAGCTAAGTTTTATCGAATATGCATCAAGCGTATAATTTTTATTACTAAGTTTTTGCGAATATTGGACGACTGCTGAGCACGAGATCCTCGGATTGATTCCCAGGTCGGGGAAAGTGATGAAGAATTTCTCAGTAGCAGCCACGGAGTCTGGATTGTGTCCATTTGATGGCAATAGGCTCCCACCCTATTACCATAACTGGCGAAATGTGGGTGTACTATTAGATACACCTCTGTCTAATCCTTCGTGAATTACAGGCGTGATGTGATGTGATGTTTTCGCGAATTTTATATAGGCGAGGTTGTCTATCATTCTGCCTTGTAATAAAAATTTGTCACTCTCAACACCGTCATGAAAAACTTTTAACAGCTACAATAGACAAACACAGAGCCTAGCAGGTCTGTACGTCCCCTAATCTATGTCCACAAAGTTCTACAAAGTACATTTATTAGTGGTATTAAAGACACAGACGTCTTTATTAAAGGTATGTTGTTGACGCAGTTGCCCCGACAACTAGGTTATGTTCATTCATTCACTCACTCGTTCACTGCTTCCGCATGCATCTGCTTTGTGAACGTACTAGCAGCAAGGAATGCAGGATAATTTGCGACGTGTTCAGAATAAGATTGCAACTTGTAAAGTTTTGTTTGAAGATGGGGTTTCAGGATGCAAGCTTTGGTTGGTTTTCTTAACACAGTTCATTCAGATAAAAGCTATCGTGCAGGAATTCTGAAACTGCCAGGAACGGTCGATGCATCGGTGCTACGAACCACGAAATGTGCTTATGTCGTTGTGTTGAATTTCAGCTGTTTTATTATTTACGGTCAATATTTGTCGTCGAAATTTCGAGTAAGAGTAGCTTGATCCTTCTTTGTAAAATCAATGTTAAAACCCAAAATCGATTTGAGGTAAAATCCAATCCAAAATTACCTACCTACCTAAAGTACGAGGTGGTATGTAAAGTGCTAGAGAGTGACAAACAGGCACTAGACAAGTCCGCAAGTGCATTAGTACCAGCATCGATCGCTAGTTCAACAAGAATAGATGAGATAAATTATTGATGGGAGTCTGCAAACGAGACGTACGCCAATCTGAGCTTTATTGAGCTGGAAATCAGTAGGAGTCACTTTTGTGAGTGGGTGGTGTTTTTGGGTGGAAATTTACAGGAGGAATGCTTCAACAAATAAGCGTAGGCCAAATCTTCAAAAGTTATCTTTTGAATCTTTTATAATACAGATGAAGGACAGTCCCGAAAAATGCCCGTCCATTTCAGTGGCTTGAAAAAAGAAGCCGATCAAATTTCCCAAGCGCTTTCCAAACTTAAAAAAAAAAAAATAAAAGAAAAAACTCGTACTAAAATCATTTATTTTCGGGTTGCATAGACCCACCCATAGATAAATACCTTAACCTAAGTAATAAGTACACAATAACATTTGTGTTAGGTATTAAAACCGCGTCGGTCGAGCAGTCATCTAGTCTTTCCTTATAACAATCTGTAAGTAGTATTCTTTACCGGTCAATGTGGCGACACTTGGGGGAGGCCTATGTCCAGCAGTGGACGTCTTTCGGCTGAAATGATGATGATGATGAAGTAGTATTCAGTATTTGAGCAAAGAGTGTCGCATGCTTTAAGGAAATCTGCAAAAAATATTGGAACGGTTAATTAAAACAATCAAGTACCTATAACATAACAAACAACACAAATTCACATGTTACCAATGGTATTTCCCGCATTGAAGAAAACTTGATAAACAATGATAAAATGACAATTATGAGGAAACAAAAACCGTCGAATTTTGAACGTATCGTTTATCATTTGGTTTCAATTAGTATAAATATTAATCGTACCTACTTAGTTATCATACTGATGATTAATCAAACTGGCGGTATGTCGTGGAATGTGAAACAAAATTTTTTGGAATATTTTTAATATTTTTATACGCAAACCCTGCGTAGGGAACTACAGCTGTTTTTGACATGGAAAGAAAAATCACTGGACGCAGGTTCAAACCCTGCTCGCACTAGAATTTTCTTTCCATGTCAAAAACAGCTATTTTGAAAATACATGGAGTTTGAATAAGATAATTTTCGCGATCAAGAATTGATTGTCCCACCTCAATTTTAAAATACCAGACTAGCAAATAGTAATCATCATCCACAGCCCGAGTTCACCTACTGCTGGATATATGCCTCTTTGCTTATACTGACCTCCACGTTGCTGGGCCAGCCTCATCCAGGATATAACCGCGATGGCAACAATGTCGTCTGCCCATCTCGCCGCCGGCCGACCAAAACTTCTTTTTCCTAAGTCCTTGGACGCTACTCGGTGGAAGCTTTATCCCACTATTTGTCCTGCTGTTTCGCGAATTTTTCTTATCATACAAAGTTAGGAATAAGCATTTCTGATTATGATTATGTTTGCTCACCCAATGTTGGCGACTTCAGCTCCAGGCTTTCTCAACATTTTATAACTTCAAAGCTCGTTTCTCAAGATTCTAGTTTGTAAACCTTCGGCCCGTCGCACATTTAAAATATTGTTGCTGTGTCCAAAGTTTTAGGTCTATTTTAAGTACCTAATTAACTACGTGGATTAACTTTTGACCCAGTTTTCCAAATTCCAATCTGTTTTTTATTGTTATTGTCACCTATTTCTTAACAATTTGTCTGTTTTTTTTCCCTACCAGTCTATGCAGCTTTCAGTGCGTGTAATTGTGTAACTCGTGTAAATCCAGTTTTATTTACTTACACTTTTCGCGCATAAATTCAACTAGAAAAAAACTCTTATTTGCAATTCCGGCATAACATATAAACATTAACAGCGGCAGTATATTTCTGCTGGCGACAAATACGAAATTTCTGTGATTCCCTCGCGACGCTCGTGGGTGTGGACACGGTGCCAACTAGGCCATAATGTCTTTAATACCGCCTACCACAACACACAAACTATCTCTAAAGACATCATCCATTGCGGACACAACACAACTGGCGAAAGTTGTGCTCAGTACAAAGTCACCAATGGATGCTAAAACAAGAGATGAAACACTGGAATTTTTTCGCCATCGCGATCTAATTTTAGAAGTTTGGATTGTTTTGTCTGTTCGGAATTGTGTAATAGTCGTTAAACGTTTCCTAGTTTATGAAAATAGGGCGGTGGGCCGAGCTGGCTAATTGTTTCGTAATAAAGGTACAAAGATACAAAGACTGTGTTTTGACAGTTCTGAGGTACAGTTATGACGGGGGCATCAACTGATACGTTTGAGACGCATTAGCGAGAGTTATGGAAGCGATATTTGTTTAGAACAGTTGGTCTGATGTTAGTTATTTCGCTGTTAAGTTTGCTTTTTTATGTGGCGCCCGTCATAAAGGTTTCGATGACTAAGATCTGAATCCCTGTCTGCTAAATAGATTTGTCTATCGTCACACACCTACGTTTCCCTTTTGTAAAATTACTGTGGTATCACTCATGGCTTCGTCTAGCAATGGTTAAATATATTTAAATTTTGACGTATAGTAATTTACTTGCCGGAAAATTTAAATACTTTCATTAAAGTTATTAGTTTTTCTCACATTAGCTAGAAACTTATAATAGGGGGTCCTATTTAGTTGCTAGAAATACATTGACTATACCTTTTCCTTTATCTAGCTTTAAGTTTTGTCAAATCAGTATGAACATATTGCGAACGCTTGCCCGGACACCGAACACTTTCAGATAATGTTCTGGAGTATGTGTCAGTGTTCAATGTTTCCCCAATTTGTCCGTAACTTGTTTGAACGAACGTTAAATTTAATTCAGCTGATGATGAAGCTTTTTGTAAGCTATTACAATCAGCTAAAGACACCAAGCAGATTAAAACTACTCCAGATGAAGTATTACCAGCTGCTATAGTAATGATTTATGTAAGTGTTGTCAACTTAACGAAGCTCAATGGTACAGTCAACTGCCATACATAATACATTGAACATTGAAACCGTTTATTTTTCCTAGCATTGAGGCTGGTTTTTTCGTAAATCTTTGACTGTCGTTACGGCTAGTGAGAAGCCCGATGGTCTGAGAACCAATCTTTCCAAAAGGTAACAGGAAAAGTGTGGATCTGGACCTGCTCCGCAAACTATGTTCCATCTCCTATCCTACTCTTTGTGCCCCAAAATATATAGTCAAAACGATCTCTGCGCGGCCACTGATGATGCCGTGGAAGTGGCGTAATTTTAGGCCAACAGAATTTGAAGTGGGTCTTGAGAAGTGACACTATTAAGTAGAATTGGGTGGAGCGTCAATTTATTGAGAGTTTTTTTAATCCTATCGATCTCGTACAGTTCCGGAAAGTTGCGTTAGATTCAGTTTAAAATATTCGCTCCTACTTTTAGCCCAAATGCAGGTCACCTAGGCACCTACCATGAAGGTCAGTTAGGCAGAACTGCTCCATCTTAAAAACTGGATACAGCAGCCGTGAGTTAGACTGGAAGTCAACCCCAAAGTAGTTAAGAAAAGGCTAGGCAGATGATGATGAGTTGTCTATGTAAAGTTTTTCGATATTTTGTACAAGGAACTTGTTAGCCAGATGATGAGTACACTTGGTTTTAGTTGAACTGCTGTGCGGTTGAGCGTACCAGGGTATAAATATCTAGTAACGAGTGTTCCAAAGGGCTGCTCTTGATGTTTCAATATTGTCGGATCGCGTGCGCGCGCGCATTGCACTCGTGTAAGGGCGGGTGCACATTACATAGCGGATGACGGTTACACTGAAATAAAAAAAAGGTTTGAAAGGTTTAAATTACACTGTTTAGAAACGTACTAGAAGTATCAGTCACTGTTTCGCAAGAAAGTTAAAGACTAGAAACTGGATTTAACAATACTTTCTGATCTTGATATTTTAAGGTGTTTTTTATGTAATAATTGATAGAAATCTGTGATCTTGTATCCTCAGAAAACTTTACATCCTTTTCGGCAACCGATCACGTTTATCTTTAATAAAAACAAATCTGTTTGTTCGTTTTCTTTCGTGTGTTCTAGCTTAAGACTTAGTACAATAAATAGGTATTATTATTTGTTGCATTAAGCCGTTCCTTATACCCCCCGCCTTACGTCGCGACAGTGGCGCCATCTTCTAAAAACCAACGAGCCAACAAACCGCTCAGAAATGTGGAAGTTATCATTAATCGTATTATTACACCGTGACCACGGCTTCATTAAGATTATAACAGAAGATACACAATGAAATTATGTACATGAACAATCTGGATAGCTTGCTACTAACTTTTACCTTATTACACTTCTTTTATGTGTCGTAAATAAGGGTAGGTGGCTGTTTCCTGCTGTCGGAATTAAGAACTTATTAGCATAATATAAATACGAAATTATCAAGATACTTATAAAATATTTGGAGAGTGCGTACACGTGCCTTAAACAATAAATATGTTGTCTAACTAATTTTAAATTCAAAAGTGTTTATAAGACTATATTATTTGCGGAAAAGATGCTTCTATACTGTCTTGGACTGTATTTAATTTCATTTAGTAGTAGACTAGTTACGGTACTGAAAACCTGAAGAAACTCAGGAGAATTATAAAATGACTAGTAGAATGAAATTTTCTTTTGTTTCCGCATCGAAAACTCATTAATTTTGTAAAGTGTGTGGTGCGGTGCAGCCAATTTTTGGGAGTTCTAATTCTGATAAAAGTATCGATTTTTGAAAACAAATTGACATAACCTAAAATAGTACGTGTTCCTGTAATTAGTATTAAACTGTGATAACTTGAAACAAATGACGTTATTTATTTTCTACCAGAGACAGCAGTTTTTATTTAAAAAAAAAAAACAGTCCGACTTTGCTTTTTTACAAACTTTTTAAAAAGAAAAACAAACGCCCCGTGTTAATGCAATTCTTATTTTAAACGGTTGTCCAACGATGTATTTAAAAATATAGCGCTCTTATTTTAAATATTCAAACTAGCCAGTCTTGAAGTCGGAACAAAAAAAATTGGCAAGTTTGACCTAAATTCTACTGCAGTCATTCATCCTATCGCCTGAATCTGTCAAACGTAATAGCGATAACTTCTTCTTGTGTGCCTAATCATTTATCGATGCATTGATAACGTTTACAATACCTACTTTAAGATAACGATATCGAACATTGCACTGAGTGCAAAATTCAGAAAAAAAAAAAATGTGTAGATGTGAAAAGTTATTTAGTTTGTATAAAATGTAAAATTTAAGCTTGTGTTAATTTTTATTGGGTACTTTAAATGCACCAAAGTTTAAGGAATCCTTACCTAGTTCCCAGTAACTGGGTTTTTGAAGTTAGATAGGCTGTCAATCCATAATGATATACTCGTAGATTCTGGCTGAAAGCCTGGGCAGTCCTTGTGATAATAAATAGATTTTAAGTTTATTTTATATTTTACATAGAGTAAACTATAATATGGCTGTAGAATTTAAATTTAAATCCAACGACTTTTTTAATATTTGCATCATGAAAATTACTCCAAGTGGAAAAATTTCGAAATGCAATCAAGCATTGCAACAAAGAGTTATGATGTAATCTATTTTACAAAATGGTGGAAAATTACAGGCATATTGAAATGTAGGTTTTATGGAACAAAAGAATTTAATTATTTACTCACTGTCAAAGTATAGTTTGAACAAGTGTTCCAGGTTGGTGGTGGTGATACTGATCGCCGTTCAAATATTTGACAGAAATGCGAGGTTTAAAGCTTGTGTAGAATTCTGTCAAAACTAGCTTTTGTCTGCGGCTTGGCCCCCATTGAGGTCGGAATTTATCTCACGGAAAAGTACCACTGGGATAAAAAAATATCCTAACTCAGGCAATACTTTTCCTTACGTCAAATTTGATCCAAATTCATTAAAAAAATCAAAATCATTAAGGCGTTAAAAGGTTACAGACAAACAAACAGACAGACAGACTGACAGACGAAGTTACTTTATTATTAATATTTGTTTGGTGTATGTGGGTAACACGGTTAAGTATTCAGTTAGTTAATGATTAGGTATTGCAATAATTTAACGGCAAAATTAACCGCGTTAAATACTGAAGCTCGAATATTATTCTAGTTAAATAGAATACGTCAACGTATTAATTTTGTGTTTCTTAATGACTGCGGAATTAAAGTATATACTGCTTGATGGATATGTAATATGTATAATATATGCTATGTAATATACTGCTTGATAGATACAAGTTAATTAAAAAAAAAATACTTTAAGTCCTATTGCCATAAGTAGTATAGTAGTAGTTAGTAGTATTTATAGTTTACATTTCTCACACTTCGTACTTTTTTCGAAAAGAACATTAGATAGTTTTATAGCTTATAACTGTCACTCTTCATCTGCCTAGCCTTTTCCCAACTACGTTGAGGTCAGCTTCCAGTCTAACCGGATGCAGCTGAATACCAATATCTAAAATGGAGCGACTGAAAATCTGACCTCCACAACCCAGTTAGTACTCGGTAATACGGTACCCGTCGGTTAGACTGGTTGTCAGACTTTCGACCCAACGACTGTCAAAGATCTACAAATGACAGCCGGGACCAAGACGAAAGTAGTTTTGACTGGTTGAGTGCTAGAAAGGATGATTTGTTTGATTGAATAGTTGCATTCATAACTATGATTTATTAATTGAATATTTACATCTATCTTTAAAAGGAATGCATCTCTGAACTTTCACGAATGAAATGCGCCCACGTCATTTCTATTTTTAATTCAGATACAGTTGAGTTTATTTTACCAAATATTATAATTTATAATTAATCGAATAACTGGAATACTGTATTAAATTTTATAGATCCAGTTTTAAACAATCTATTTCAAGCCAATATTAATTGAATAGTTTTTTGCTGTTACATTTTATGTGCGATGCATGTATAGATCTATGAGTTTTTAGAACATTTTTATGATTTAATATTTAAACATTATATTTTATGGCTTAATTAACAAGCTCTAATCATCATCTGCCTAGCCTTTTCCCAAATTTGTTGGGGTCGGCTTCCAGTCTAACCGGATGCAGCTGAATACCAGTATTTTACATGGAGCGACTACCTATCTGACCCCCACAACCCAGTTAATACTGGGTAATACGATACCCCTTGGAAAGACTGGTTGTCAGACTTTTCGGGCCACTGACTACCTAACGACTGTCAAAGATCTACAAATGAGACCCGGGACCAACGGCTTAACGTGCTTTCCGAGGCACGGAGGAAACTCGGTAAGTAATGGGTGGTCACCCATCCACAAACCAACCTAGGCAAGCACGGCTTAACCTAAAGATCGACCCGAGCGGCTGTTATTATTTAGCCCAAGCTCTAGTAGCCTTTGGAAAATAGATTTAATAATTAGATCTAGATCTCATATAAAACTGAACTTTCATCTTTATTTCATAGCAACAAATTTATAGGAACACCGCAAAAATCTGTACGAAAGTTACTAACAGGGAAAAGCTATTATTACATTATCTCATCAACGAATGAAACTAATATGACACCTATTTTATTGGATCCTGTTTACTTAAACATACGTGAGAATGTTTGGCAAATAAGCAGACAGATTAAAATAAGCACGAGTCGCAATGTATACCGAAATGAACGAATACTCTGTCAATTCTTCACACCTTTAGGCAATAAGTGTTAGACCACAAATATTTCTTCAACACATAAATTGAAGTCACATTTGCTCGAGAATATCATCAATCAATCTCTGACGTCACGAAGGAACAACCCATCCAAAATGGTGGCAATCAACACGATAATATCGTTATTAAAATGACGTAATAAAAGGAACTACTAAAAAGGGTACATCCTATTCATATTCCATATAGCGTGACAAGCTCTGGCGCACAATGCACCGACTTTACATTTGGTAAATAAGAAGACGCAGAAGAACAGCTTTTTGAAGAATTTACTGATGTAAAAGATGCCTAAGGAGAAGAAATGGGGGTAGTTTTTAACCAGTGCTGTCGTTTACCACATATCATAAATGTTAATGGGTGGAGAGGAAGAGGAACACCAAAAACTATGGATGGATTGTGTGAGGAATGTAATGAAAGAAAAAGAGGGTGGGACCGACCCCAGCAACATGTGACAAGGACAGGAAGATGATGAGTATCGCTTATCACAAAAGGTTGAAAGTCAATAGCACCAGATGTGCGCGTGAACATGTTCTTTCGCCACATTTCCGTGGACCTTCTGTCTTTCCCCCATGGTACAATCGCCGTGGTCGTTGCATTCCTGCGCCCGGCGCTGACTCGCCGAGTTTGTTGACATTGCGCGCGCGCCGGCGGAAAGGCTGGATGCGCACGGAATACGCTCTCGCAGACGTCTCCCAGACAAACGCTAGCGCCATTTTCGAACGCCCTTTCCTGCCAGGGCTGGCGCGAAAATGGGTCACTTTGTTGCACCATTTGAAAATAGCGCAGCCATTGATGACTAGGTTTCATGTTACGAAAATTATCTCCAGAAATAACGCGTGGCAGAACTCGTTATATCCACTTTATCCGCAATAAAAAGGGTTAATTGTTGCAAAATAGATCTGATGTCTGAGCACCTAAAATGAGATTTAACATGAGTTTCAAGATATAGGTCAGTGTGTTAGTAGATATTGCGTCAACTACAGAATTAGGTTCGTAAACTGATTGCTTCAGAAGCGACAACACATGATATTATCTAATTGGTAGACTGAAGATAGTATATCGCTTTGTTTTAGATAAAAACAAACTGTTAGAGAATTACTACCTTGTACTTATCTCGGTTGATAGTGGTAATAAAATTTTTTGTTCAAAAGAACTGAGTTTTTACGTGACTGCCATGGCGTGAACGATTGATAAAGAAACAAGTATAGACGTTATCAATGATTAATAACGATTAGGTGATAGACAAGGCCCCCAATAGGCAATCAAACGGCCAGATCTTTAGAAGTCTGTTTTAATGCTATAGATAAGAACAAAGCTACAAGGCAACGTAATTAACATATAAAGCAAATATTAGAAGTAAAAGCGGATATTACCGATGATGACCGAAGGAAAGATCAAGAATTTACGTAATTGCAAACAGCCGCGCTAAAAGTTCCAAAACTGGAGAAACTCACGGTCACTGGAAAGATGGGAGACCCGTGATGTCATAGCTCAAATGGTCTAACAAAGTTAAGCAATCTAGATACCGTTGCACTTGAATAGGCAAAAGATCGTCGAAAATGCAGAGAGATTGTCAAAAAGTTTAGTTGGGCACATTACAAGCATTGTGACAAGACTTCCTAAGTGTATCTAAACAAAGCATTATCATCCATCCTAGTCTAGCATGAAACCGCTCTTTAGTAAGACTGGTTGACAGATTTTCATCGCTTCCGACGCCCGTAAAGACTGTCAAAGATCTCCAAATATCAGCATCCGGAAGCAACGGCTTAATGTATCCAGAAGCACGAAGAGGTCTCAGTATTTAAAAACGAAGCAGCTTGTATCAAGGAAAAAATTAATGACGCGCTCTTCATCTTGCTAGACAATTAGCAACAATCATGTTATCAACATTGCAGATCTAGGAATCTAAAGCAAACAGAGTATATCAACCTTTTATCTGTTATCTTTCACGCCGTGTTCATCAGCTGAGCGGAATTGGGTTAGTAAGGTATGAGAGGCGAAGTCGCGATGTCACTTATCAAGATGATAAAGACAAAAGTAGATAGGTGTTTCGACTAGGCGATGAAGATTTTGGATGATTGTAATAAAGGGAGAATTTTAAAAGAAATCTGACACCGACAGCTCTTGAACGTCGTTTAGATTTGCTGATACTGATCGAGATCAATTTCAGTAGAGTGACCTCAGAGCACGGAGACGTTCCGGCGAACGCTGCTAGAAATCGCATTGTTAACAGTTAGTTTATTCACACTACGACACAATTTTCTTATTTTTTTAATTCAAAATATGCTTGCGTTTAGCCGCCACACGCTTGATGTGAAGCGATGATGCGGCCTAGAGAGGAACTCGCTTGATTAGAAGAAACTGATTCACTCGAACTCTGAATAGATTCAGATTATAATGATCAGGGAACAGATTAGCCGGCAGTGAATTCCACAATTGATGTATAGAGACTTTGAAGGCGGTCCATGACCAAGTTGTCTGCTCAACACATTTTCGGTACCACCACGGTTTGATTGTAAAGCAACTGACCTTGTAGCTTTATAGTGGGTTAATTATCACATTAGTCAGGAAACAGCCAGAGATGGCATTGAGAGTGAGAGCACAGCTGCAAAGAAAACCCTGAAAAAATATGTTGGAATTAATTAAACTGAAGAGAAGAAACAAATGATTTTAATTGATTTACAAGACTGAAGAGGCCTAGTGGGTGGGACGTGCCCCAGCTAGAAAAACCGATGTCCTTAAAAAAGGCAGCTGGGTCAGACTGGATGAGGAAAGCGAAGGTCAGGGTGTAATGGTGCAGCTTGGGAGAGATCTATGTCCAGCTGTGGCCAGTGATAAGCTGAGTTGATGAATTGAAGAAAATGGAAACACAAAATCTCCACAGATACAATTGGAATTCCCAAACTTATCATACAACATCAGTATCTGTTATCTCAAGAAAAAAACCTATTCGAAACAGGCAGCCCTGAATCATCTGTAAGAAATTTCGTTTTGCTATCAAATGTGAATTGCCTTGAAACAATGTCATTGTGTATGCTTGTCAAATCTTACTGATAACACAGAATCATATCTGGCGCTAAATAAATAATGTTTTACTACTGAACGTTAGTTTTGGTGAAATTATGGGATTAATTTGGTTCCTATACAAAGGACTCGTAATTAAGTAGGGGTGGAAACGGTTATCACGTATTCAGTACATCATTCTGGCCTCTAAATTGAAATTTTTCGTCGTTTTAAAAATAACAACTGTTTCCTACAAAAGTGCAATACCTACACGGTCAAAAAAGTCAAAATGTACGGAACAGCTGATTTTTTTTTTAAACCGATGGGGTACTCAGAATTACTGATGAAAAAAAAAAAAGCAAACCTATACACCTTTGCTATATTATTGCAATTTGTATGTAATTTTTTTTTTAATTTTGTGTGCAATAAAGAATAAGAATAAGATGAATGAAACCATTAAAATCACCTAGAAGTGTGAATATCGATTCTCAGAAAAACGATCAACATTCCATAAAATTTAAATTCACAGGCTATTTTTTTTTAATATTTTTGTTGAAGAAACTGGCTACTATGATAATAGAACAAAGGATATAATTCTTAACAAATGCTAACCCTAAAATGAAGACACTACATCCAAAACCCAGGTCACAACGGCTCGATTCAAGTATCATCACAATTCTAGTCATCATCTCAACTTTTGGACAATGGGTTCGATTCCGCACACGTAAAGGAAGTGCTTTCGGCAAAGTCTGCTTTAAAACATCGAGTGAATGAACTTATTTGTCGGACAATTGTTTGAATACATGCATTTTATGGGTCCATGAATGGATCGGCGTCATATGAGCTATAAAATTGTCTGGAAATTAATTTTGGGAAGCCAGTCGTAACAAACTGGAAGTTTATGAATAAATAAGTGATGGACTCAAAACTGATGCCATGAAATGGATCGATAGTTGAAGAAACAGTCTAAAATATGACAATTTGACATGAAATGTTTTGATAGTTGAGTTAAAAGAAACAATAAAGCATAGAGATTTCCGTGTTATTGATGACCAGAAAGAAATAAAAGAAGATGATTAATTAAATATAGCTACAATAATATCTAATATGAATTACCTAGAACAGCGAACGTAAAACAACAATATTAGCCCTGAATCAAAAGAACTGGATGTCACGGGGAGAGGCATTATCTCGTCAGTAGGATGATGTATGCTAGCAGTACCTAATAATAATGTCCTAACGAACTGCCTAGAACAACTAACGCAGAAGAGACGGTTATAAAACTTGACACAAAATTACAACAGTACTTACATCACAAGAAAACTCACAATAAACCGTAATAAAAGCTGTAAAACGTTTTAAATATCGCTATGTTTCACGCACAAGATTGTGTAACGAGCAGACTGCTGAGCAAACAGACAGACACCGGCCTCTCGCACCTATCGCGATTATGTAAATGTAGCATTTGTTGCCACGAATATATTCATTTGTCTTTTTACGGTCCACATATTTGAATTAAAACTGTTTTTGTTGTTTTTAGCTCTATGTTTTCTTTGGATTTGGGGTCGTTTTAAGCTCTGTGAGCTTCTTTTGTTTCCATTTGTGTGACATATTCGTTTTGACTTCTTGTTTTAGATTTGTGTTATATTTAACAATCATTTTGTTTAAAACAAGTCACTAACCTTCAATTGTCTCTTTCAAAGTTATGATTGTGAATCCACATTCATAACATTCCTCGTAACATTCTCCTCATTCTTCCACCTCACATGCCCGTACAATGACAACCAATGCCACTTTCGCAGTTCCTCATTCTCTGTATTTCTAAAACAACCCGCGAAATTATTTCTATGTCAGAAGTCATTGGTCTAGTTACTAGACCACGAACAAACTGTATTTACTAGACTCTAGTAAAAAGTAATCGACAATAAAGATGCCTACAAGATTATGTTTGGCATTTCTACTTCCTTTTTCGGTAAGAACAAGGCAATCAGATAAGATTTGATCGTTACCATGACAAAGCCTATCGGAACAGGTGTAAGATAGCGGGGAAGCGACAGTAAATTTCCTACTACTACTGCAGTACTTCTACAAAAACATATTATAGAACATTTAAGTTGAAGTTGAACGGTTGAGTAATCGCTGATGGATGCTAATTGGCATCATGGGTCTTGGCGTTGTCAATAAAGATACTTGACATACATAAAGGATTCCGTATATTTTCTTACCTCAGTCCTTTCTTCCCGTGTTTTTTTCGTACAGTCTTATCTTTCTCAGTCTTCTGACCAAATTTCAGTCGTGGTCGCGAATCTCAACCGGCGGAGGCTAGTCATTGATACGGGACAGCAGATATGTGTACCGATGCACATTCTCTTCTCTCTCTCTGGGCGCATCTTATTTCGACCGTGTCGAGATACAAAAAGGCTAGATTTTTTTCTGCTTCAGTAGCAAAAACCGCGAATAAAAATTGTCAAGGGCTCTTCAAACTTTTCCACTACAATAAAATCAAGCAACATAACGGAAGAGACAACAAAAATGATCTCAACACAAAACTTCCTATTGACACTACTAGAATGGCAGCAAACACATTAGTGCCAGCTACTGCGATAATAACACTCAAGTTCATCAATGGACAAATAACCATAGACCGTATGATGAATCTACTGTCTTCGAGGTCGCTGAGAAGGCTGTTCTTACATTTATTGACATTGCTTGTTAACATCTTAGAACCTTAGGGTCGTAGCGCAGTTAGCACGTCACAAATTTTGTCCATAGATGGTAATTTGATAATAGCTGTGGCATAATCTGTTATTCGACAATGGTATTAATATTCGAAACTATAAGGTTGTTGTTGGTTTGCTACCGTCGGGTTTGTAAAGGAACTGTAGCTGGTCTTTTTGATATAAATTCTTTACGTGAGAGTTTATTGGATACCATTTCTTGGTCTGGTTTGTGGGAGGTCTCGTTTAGAGGATTAGCATCTTTTGAAGTTGATTGGGCAGGTGATGTGGAAGATGTTTGTGTACACGATACATGTACACAATATAAACAGTAAGGTCGTTTCTGTTAACTGTACATTTTAGTTGTTGCTAGGTAGATTGAAGGACTGAAATTTTTCATTTGGTGTGTTATGTTTTGAGAAATCAATTCTCGAATGGCTTTTTGGGAAGGTTTTATTTTTCTCTATATTTTTAAGGGGCGTTTCAGACACTGAAGTTTTATGTTGAGTCACATAAAACATGCATCAACACAATCTTTTCAAATGCAAGAGGAACAATCAGAGCATTTGCAATAGATTGCTTAATTTTGGCAATCAAAACTTAGCAGTCAGTAAGGAAATGCGCTGTTATTCCGCTTTCCTATTAAGAAAACATTTGAGGATTTATTCCCGAAAATAATCTCGCTTGTATTCATTTTTGTCTCATCAATGTTTATTGTTTACCGACACTCAAGGACAGAATATAGGTTATTCGCGTCCGAGACCTCACAGCCAGACAGCTTTAGGATACAGCCAGTTTATTTAATTGGTGCAATTACTGCCAGCCCTGGCACAGCGACAATTATGTCACCTCGCGTGACGTCACCACAATTAAAGGGCGCTATTATTATAATTTGGACTTCCTTAACACCGGCATGAAATAGATAAACTTAGATGGGATGTTCTGTGAAATGGACAAACGAGAATGTCGCAATTTGTGACCATGGCGTTTTTTTTTATGGTACTTCAGTTTTATCTTGAACAACATTGTGTTGTGTTTGATGTAGATATTGATTGTCTGTACTTTTAATGTTGACTTTAGTAGAGGAATTGGTTTTGTCTTGTCGTTTTTAGAATATTCTGACTTCATTTCAATTCTAAGCTCTTTTTGGAGTTACGAGCAAGGCTCCATAACTAAACTTGTTCAAATCGCCTTTGTTTTCATTTTATTACCAACTAGAATCCTTAATTTAATTCCTAAACTTGCTAAAATTGGAACTGTTGTTGGCTGGTTTCTTGGAGACATGCGACATACCACACTAGGCCCTCGTTGTGGATGATAGCCTACCATCTCACTGACAGGAGTCATATGTCGCAGCAGTGCGAATTTTAAACGCTGATAAAGCTTATGCTAAAACTGAGCCTTCTGCTCTTACCCATGACTTGCCACAGTTCCATACATTCACTCGTAAAATGCATTGCTCATACAATGTACAGACACAGACGCTAGTAGCTATGCATTGTGTGGGAATAACCGTTAGTACCTGTACCTAATTAATTTGAAGATCATTGATATTATAATAGGTAACAGTTTTTGTAAAATGTTATGCAAAAACGTTTTCTCTATTTGAATGGTGATGACTAAGACTCTTGTTTGTTATTGCATGTCTAGGTTTTTTTTTAATAGTAAGGTTGTGAGGCGCTTCACGATCAAATACTTGCCGTGCTTGTATCTGATCAAAGACGTAAGTATTGTCTTTGGGACATATTTGGCTAAAGTAACTGTACAATTGTTTATTTGTAGACCCCGATGAAGGGGAATCCCGAGTAAATGGTAGTATGACGGTTGGCAGAGCAGAATGTATAAGGAAAACATAGTTGCAATTGAAGGAAGGAGGTCGAATTTCTTCTTCATCTTCCATCACTGGTCCCATCTCTTCGATATTCTGCGCCGATTTTTTTGGTCTTAGATTGTCGGTTTTGTCAATTGGGCTGGGTAGAGGTTTTCTTTATTGGATCAGGAGATCGAAAGAGACGACACAATAGATAGAATAATAATGAAAATGTGGCGCCAAAAGTGAGTTAAGAATATAAATTAAGGTTCGTAAGATCCAAATGCTTGGATAATTCGGATAGCGAAAAAATCTCAGGAACAAAGAAATCAATTTACATTCTCACCTTCAAGATCTTCGACAAAACCTAAACTGCTAAGCCGTTTTGACCCTAATTAGCCAATAGAGACAGTATGTCACTTGGATAGCCTTCGTGAGAGGCCGTGGGAGCCGGCGCCCGCGCATGGGAATCGCCTAAAACCTATTGTTTTTGCTCCCAACTTTGATTTGGTTGAAGAAACACTGGTATTATTGTTTGATTTGGACAGTTACATTGTTTTATTTGGTTCAGATACTAGGTATGTGTTTTGCTTTTGTTGATGACATAGTTATTTTAATGTATTTTAATCACCACTGTTCTTAAAACAGGTGAACGAAATCATCGCGAGGAACCATTTCTTCTTACTCCCAGCAAACGGAAAGTTATAGGCGTATTATGTTATGATAATGCAGATGTGAGTGGCAACGTCGGGAGGGACGCACTAGACGGACATAAATAAATAATAAAATAAAATGAAAATAACCTTTATTCTACCACAATTTAACAATTATTTTATTAATTCGAAACCATTAAAAAATTCGAAATAATAATAAATATAAAATAGTAAATTTGCATTTAAGTATTAAATTAATAACATTATTGAATAAAATATATAATTAAAAAATATAAAATAGACTACACTGACCAAATTAAAGAAAAAGGCGTGAGTTTACGTTTGTGTTGTAATTGTGTTGTTTCATGTTTAAATTTAATGAAAAAATGTCAAAAATATGTACACAATCTTCTTGAAGTTCCCACGAAAAAAAAAACAAGACAAAATTGATGACGTAGGTACCCACACTAATATTTGATATCTACCCTCCTCAAGATAACTGCCACTTACTTTACTCGAAGTAAAACCGTAATAACAGGGGCACCTAATAAAAAATTAATAAAAACCTCCTTGGTATTCAACTGTAAACAATTTGGTGACGATTTGATCAGTTAGGTGCTCCTTTATTGTTACTACCAAATTGTTAATAACCATAAACGAATTTAAATTGCTTTACGTTATCTTAAATAAGTGTAAAACTTATGAAGAGCTTGGATTTGAGAATTCTGGATATGACTTTCAAACAAAAGTGACTACCTACGCCAAAATGGCGTCGAATAAAATTTGCAATATATTTTCTACGCTTGCAGGTAGCTAAGGATCCCAATATAACATCTGCCTGCATTTGTCCGGCGTTTTGCCAAAAAAAAAAGAACAAAGAAACATTGGTAAAAAAAAAAATTGCAATAACTGACTTTGTCGGGACTTTTGAAATTTCGAAATTGTAGCATTTGGTGTCCATACTTAACCGATCTAGATAAAGAAGTAGGTAACGAACTAAAAGTAATTTATGATGGTGTTAAGGAAGTCATGCCATTATCAGTCTTGCAACTTACCGTACGAAATAATTGTCAAATCCCTTAGCAGTTTGCTTAGCAATAGCAGTTATTATTAATAACCGTTATCAGTAACGATAGGCTCGTTATCACTTATAGGTAGCGCCACTGTGGCCATGAACTAACTGCGTAACGAATGCCTATCATTCGGTAGATAACTGTCAATCGATAGCTATGTTTACTTTGCAAGAAATACACCGAAATGCTTCTTCAGTTATTTATTTCGCGATTATTACTTTTTTTTCAGTAACTGCAGACGGTCGTAGTCACCATGACTTGTAGTTTTTTTTTAATTCTAACTAACATAGACTATGTTTCAGTAGCAGTAGATTAAGTTCTACAAAATAATCTAATCATCACAATTACGAGTGCTACTGTAAAATGGCAACTGGAAGCCGTGCTTGCCTAGGTTGGTCTGTGGATGGGTGACCACCCATTACATACATAGTTTCCTCCGTGCCTCGAAAAGCACGTTAAGCCGTTGGTCCCGGGTGTCATTTGTAGATCTATGACAGTCGTTAGGTAGTCAGTGGCCCGAAAAGTCTGACAACCAGTCTTGCCAAGGGGTATCGTATTACCCAGTAGTTACTGGGTTGTGGAGGTCAGATAGGCAGTCGCTCCATGTAAAATACTGGTATTCAGCTGTATCCGGTTAGACTGGAAGCCGACCCCAACATAGTTGGGAAAAGGCTAGGCAGATGATGACTGTAAAACGGCAGCTCCCACATTTTATAAAATTTTAGCAAACAATGAAAACTTTGCTTAGGTTACGTCTTGCCATACCTAAAATGAAATATGAAAGTCAACATCATCTGCCTGGCCTTTTCCTAACGATGTTGGACTTGGCTTTCAGTCTAATCGGATGCGGAGGAGCTCCAGAGCATCCGGTGCGACTACTGCCTATCTGATCTTCACAACCCAGTTATTACTGGGTAAACGATACCCCTTGGTATGGCTGGTTGGACTTTGCTCTTCTGAATGAAGAATAAAAAAAAAACAACTTTTTATTTATGTATTCTTTATTTATCAAAAAAAAGTTTATAAAAATAAATACTTACGAACCATGCTGTACAAAAGCGTTCTCACGGCTTTTCGCAAACATTTGTCGATTCCACCATTTTCAAATCTAAGATCAACGAAAATCCGAAAACATGACATACAATTTAAAAAGAATATAATTTTCAAATTAGTTTTAAAACGGTCTGCACACTCAAAAAGTGTCCGAACAACGATTAGTGATATCCAGTTTATGACCAGCGTAAAGTCTGCAAATCGGCTAATTGTATCACACCAATGGCTGATGAAGGGTCAACGTGCTAGCATGATGTTTTAGTGTCTAATTAGGATTTTGTTTATTATTATTAGTTTAGCTTTAGTGCTGGTTTTGTATTTAATGCCAGCCAACGATCTTGGAATGGATTCGTTCCCAGCTAAGAATAGTTTTACCCTCTGTTAAGGGCGAATAAATTCAATATCTATACGGTATCTTGAATTCTTGATAAAGGCTATTACGTACCAAGGGTTCAGTATACGATTATAAATATTGAACTAGAAAAAAAAATGCTGTTCCATACATTGACGTAATTGTGACTTATTTATTAATTAATCACGAGCTCTCAGACCCTAGCACGAGTACGCGATGTAAACGCAAAGTAAATTTTGTACTATTTCGAAACACTTGTATATGGGAATATTTGTTGACGTTTCTTCTATGAGTTCTACAACAATGAACGATGATTGGCCTTCGCTAGAAATTGCAATGACTTACAGAATAGATCAGACTTGATTCCGTTGCCAAATCTGTACGTTTATATGTATAATTACAAACTACATATTAGTAAAACACATGGGCGTATAATCAAGGACAATATTTATTTATTGCACGTGTTTATTGGCCCGTGGAGTTATAAGGACTCTTAAGAGACAGTAGGTAGGTACTTTTGCAATAGCCATGATTTCTGCGGTCAAGAAATCGAACATAGGACATCGAACTCGGCTACCGGGCCTACGACCACTACCCCATACATACATCATCTTATATATAAAATTCTCGTGTCACAATGTTCGTTCCCGTACTCCTCCGAAACGGCTTGACCGATTCTCATGTAATTTTGTGAGCATATTGAGTAGGTCTGAGAATCGGCCAACATCTATTTTTCATACCCCTTAGTGATAAGGGTTGTCCACCCTTAACATTTTTCTTTAATTTTTAGACATTTTTTAAATTTCTATATGGCAAAACAACGTTTGCCGGGTCAGCTAGTACACATGTATATTTGTCGTTCTGTTTACGCCCTGGCAAATATATGTTTTTATTTTTGAGTAATTTTATTGATATTTTTATTGAATGACTTTTATTGATTTTGTAATGTAATGATTTTAATGATATTTTTCTATGATTTTCTACTTTACTGTTTTAATTCAATCTCAATTTATTATTTATTGTTATTTTTTGTTGTATATGGGTATTATGCCTGAATTAAAACACAATTTATTTTATTTTTATGTTTTTTATTTATAAACTCATCTCACACCTTATTGCCATTGGGGTAGGCAGGACGCCACAAGCTACTAACCTTACACTCCTCCTTTCGCTTCCTCTCATCTCTATACCAGTTAGGCATAAATGTTCAGGGCTAATATGTTCATATGTATGTAAAATTGTAAACCAATTAAATTCCCTTTCATATAATTGTATCTCCGGTCTAATTTTAAACCCAACTTAGCACTTCAAAGGCGGTACCAATTGTAGTTACAAATTGACGCTAAGTAGGCAATAAAATGTTAAGTTTAAAGGTCACTGTAATTGCTGCCTTAAACCACTGAAGTTATTGGTCAAAACAATGCGATAATACTTTACTTAATTGATTGTCTTAAACGTTTTGTTACGTCTTTATATGTGGTAACTTAAGCTGAGGCTTTTGACTAAGATGGGGTGGGAAGAGGGACGACAGAAAGTTCTTCATTAATTTGTCATAAAACCAGTTTAAGCAAGCTATACGAGAATAGTCACCTTCGTGGTACAGAGATTTGCCAATATAAGTATCTACAAAAGGAAGCTAATCTGAGTACCTAGCTGCACTTATAATAAAAGCCTTTTCCAACGACCAAAGAGCCTTTTCTTCTTCAACTTCTCCTATTCTATTCGGGGGTCGGCACAACACGTTTTCTTCTTCCATTCTCCCCTGACAGACGTCACGGCATCATTTACTCTTTTCTATTTCATATCAGTCTTCACACAATCCATCAATCTTTTCTTTGGCCTTCCTCTCCCTTTTCATCATCAGTGACCAAAGAGCGCTGGTAGTAAAAAATTACTAGCCTACCCGGTCTTACTCAAAAATTTAAACGACTCCATGCAATGCACCAAAATCGGTCTCGGAATTTTTAAGTTACGGTGGAATAAGATTTAAGATACACACGTACTTACTACATGAAATCTGAAAATATAACACTCTGTTTTAAGTACTCAAATCCGCAAAAATGTATTTAAGGCGACCGACGGGGCTGCGGGACTGTTCGAAAGAGATACCGCGGCCCTGGAACACAAAGAGCAAATAAGGAACATGGATGGGTTTTAGTCAGTACAAATCTGACACTCCCTTCCACCCCGCCCAGAGCGGGACGGATCGTTAGATAAATTCCTATCCGAAAAAAAAAAATTAACACAAAATCAGACTTTCCTACGCCACATCTCTAGGCAACGGCAACTTTTGAAACGAAAAAGAAATAATAAATTAGAATAAAACAATTCAAATGTCGATGTAATGATTCATACTACAAAGATACGTAAATCGTAAATTAAATAGTACAAATATAGAAGGTCACAGCTGAAACTTGACCTTGAAACATTTTAGCAAATGTTCCTACAAAGAGGTTTTAATTGTCCATTGACTATCGATTTACGTACTACCATTGTACTAAAAGAATACTAATACATATCACGAGGTAGTGCAGACGTACATATATTATTATGACATAACATTCTTGCAAATATGTACACGACGCGGTTGGCGCAGTGACTGAGCGATTGCCTACAGCGCTGCGCGTCGCGTTCGATTCCCGCACGGATCAAATATTTGTCTGGCCTACAGGTAGTTGTTCCGGGTCTGGTTGTTTGTGTATTTGAGTTTAAATGTTTGTAAACGCATCCACGAAACAGGAGAAATTCCTAGTGTGGGGCAACGTTTAAAAAAGAAAAAAAAATAACCCAGGCAGATAATTCAAGTATTTTATTCTTTTACTGAATCGTCTATTGGTAGTCTAGCCAGCAAGACTGCTCAGCGTGGGTCCTGGGTTTGATTTCCAGGTCGGGTAAAAAGTGTTATTGGATTTTTCCATCAGGAATTCTTCAGTCGCAGACTCCGTGTCTGAATTAGTGCGCGGTTGATGCTATAAGGCTCGCCCCCTAGTACGTGGGATTTAAAACATTACTGTCGAAATGTGGGTGTACTATCAGATACCTCTAACCCTTACAGGCGTGATGTTATATTATTAAGATCATCATCATCTGCCTAGCTTTTTCCCCAATCATATTGGGTACAGCTTCCAGTCTAACCAGATACAGCTGAACACCAGTATCTTACATGGAGCGACAGCCTATCTGACCTCCACAACCCACTAATTGGGTGACTGGTTACTTAGCGTTAGCAAACGTAAAGGAAAGTCTAGACCCAAATCTTTTCTAGACCGAGATCTGTTTTCAGACAGCAAATATAAAAATAGATACCAATATGTAGTCACTGACACGGATGTACTAATATTAGAACAGTTACTATATAACTAGCTATATGTATATATGTGTACAGAGAACATGAAGAGAAAGGAAGCTATCGATTTTATTGTTCTCTTAGACACACTGTTGTCATTTCAAATAGTTTAATTATAACTTGAGAACTTGCAACTAATTATCCAACCGGTAATTTTACGTTCCATTGCCTTCTGTCTTCTAAATGACCAGTCGCTACAGCTGAATGGAACAAGTAGCGGACGATGAATATACAGAAATAATCGCAGTTTAAATTTACGTGTGAGTCTCATAATGAAAAATGATTACAGGAAATATTTATAGCATATTAGAAATTTAAAATACAATACATCTGAAGCCTGGATATAAGTTTATGATTCTAGAATGTAGCGCAGTGCACTGTTAGATACATTGCGTTTCATTGCGAAAGCGAAAGTCTGACGAGCATCTCTCGACGTGAAGTTTCATTTCGTAAATCGATTAAAACTGTATGTACAGTCGCTAGCACATGAAGTTACCAGAAACTGTAAAATTTCTCCAAATGATTTTAAACTAAAATGTTGATGTTTAAGTTCTATTCAAAATCGAATGCAGATGACTATACAGTCATCAAACTTGCGTCTGACCACTGTTATATAGTGGCGGTACTTCCATACACAAGCCTAAAAGCTTGGTTTGCCCTTACAACCTACTACTGTTCAAGATGTTAGGGTTTCTTAACAGTCTGCTTGCCTTATGGGCTTGCCGTATTGTTGGCCCCTTGGCACACCACATGACTATTCCTGCTTGCAGCACCAGGCCGCTGTAAACATTTAAAATGTTCCCTTCCTTGGTCCTATCTTTTTGTTTCATTCCTATTGGTCGAAAAAGGGTGGTCAAACATCTGTGATCATTAACAGACCCTGAGGTTTTTTTAAAACAAAATATTAATATTTTAAACAAAGCCCGCAAATTTTTCGGTGTCCTACTATTGGTCCTCACAAAAGGGTACTTTTTGTTTAACTACTATTGTATCGTATGGTGAACAGATGTGGTCGTCGTGTGCACGGGGTTTTGTTTTAAAAATGACCAGACAGCAGTGGCGAAGGATCCTTACAACTCTATTCCTACCGGATTCTCTTTGAAAAATGGCACAGTCACTATTCTACCGGGTGTAAACAGACCCTTCAGATATCCGTCAACCAAGCATTCTGTACATCAAACTAAGTAACTTTACGCAAAAAATATTGCTGGGAATCGACTTTTTTTTTTTGGGGTGAAAAATCACGTTTTACGGTAGGACTCGATGGAAAGCACTCATAGCATTGTGCTGATGAATGGATTGAATAGTACGAGGTTCGTGGAGGTGTTTAAAGTAAAAATATTACATTAAAAACATGTATTAAAAAAAAAAACTCGTGAAAAAGTTGGAACTTTGACCCCCAATATCTCCGTAACTACCAGGTATGGTCTAGAACAAAAAAATGATCGCAGTGACGGGGAGAACAAGTACCTTTCGTTTATGTTAAGGGTCTATTTACACCCTTTATAGACAAATAATATACTCACATTAAAGATATGTACTCCGGCTTACCTCTTACAAAATTTGACCCTTTACTACTGCCAGACAGTCCAGACACCGCTTTGGTCGACTGTGCTTTCACACACTCACTCTATTATATCATCTAACATGACATACATCCGATCTCGGCTACAGTATTGACTAGAATTTAACGACTTAGCTTCTTGTGAATGGTTACAGGCACACCTTATGAAGCTTTACAGGAAATCAGCTGATTCAAGTTTTAGTTTCTCTTTACCTATGGTTGTCACCTACAATTGCCGAGATCGATTGCAATCATTTTCTTCCGAATAAGTTCGTAGTAGTAATCAATCAGAAAACGAGTCTTGACCAATGATAATAACCATATTTTCACAGCAGCTATTTTCATATTAAATGATTTATGCCTATATATTTTAGCCTATATCATCTCGCTGAAACCGTGGTCGTTGGGTTTGTAGAGTACGCCTCGAGGATCTGTTCGATTCGATTCCCGCACGTAACAACAACAACGCACCCACGATACAGGAGAAATTCTTAGTGTGGGGAAAGGCTAAAAAAAACGGGCTGTGTCAGGGTGCCATTTAGTAATTTGGTTATTTTAGTCCAGAGCCCGCTGGATTACGGCAGAAGTGGCCAGCCTAATCCCATTTCAGCTTAGCGGCATTTTAAACAGCACCAAATCGTAGTCTGTGTTTTGGAGCGCAGTATGTGTCGATCCCTCATTTTTAAGGAAAATTAATCAAAGTGTAATTTTAAAAAGTTTGCGACTACAAAACAAACATTTTCAAGTTTCCCATGATAACAATACTGGGTACTATGGTAATATTAAACAAAAACACGCTGGTGCCATAACGAGGAGTTTAAAATAATTTGTGCAAAATTCGCACCTCATCGCCAATGCGGTAGAATCATATAAAAAGAGATGGCAGAAAACCCATTCTGCCATAATCTTTAAAAATGATGGACGTCACTGCTAATATGAAGTTCATAAAGAATTATTGTCACAATACCTTGCATGAGATTGGTGATCACATTATATGGAGCGAGTGTATGATCGTCGAAAATTTAAATGTTGAGCTTCAACGTATTCTTAATAGGTTTTAAGTCTGATTTGTCCTCTCCATCTTCTTCATCATCATCTTCATTCTCTTGCCTTTGTCCCAATTCATTTGGGGTCGGCGCAGCATGTCTTTTTCTCCTTCTTCTCCATACTTCTCTATTACTTGTCATCAGACACCTCTTTTCTTGCCATATCATCCTTCACACAGTCCATCCATATTCTTGACCATGATCTGTGTGTGCAAGAGCTTTTCAGAGAGCTTCGTTTTTACCGTGGTCCTTCTGGTTTCATCTACTTGATGGTGGACAAAACCATGGTGATTGTTTTTATGGGGGTCGGGTAAAGATTCCTGTTACTGGCACGCGATTATTTTTAAGATAAATATAGGTATTTGTGTAATATCGAATGACGAGTAATTCTTTTTGCTGAGTCACTACAATGTCTTCACCTTCCTTCATTATCAGCTGTTGTCATCTTAATGAATACATTTTTAATTATATTTCTGTGAAATACATGAGTTTATTACAATGATGTCAATTAGTTTTTGTTGGTTTTGTAATTATTGTTTGTTTTATTAATTATTTTGTTGTTCTAATCTTATTTACTTAAATTACTTCATTTATATTTGCATTTTAATTGCATGCTGTTCATTCATTGTGCTTATTTTTATTATGTATAATTATGATGAAATGAATTTAACTTAAAACTGTTTTCAGGGACATTCACTATACTTTAAGTGATTTTGTGTGGTCAAACTGACAATGCAACATCACTTCATTAAAATTAACAAAGAAATTGGAAGTCAAGAAAACAGCAATAAAACAGCAATAAACAACATTCCCAGTTACAGCCACAAATAATCCGCCATATTTCGTGAAACAAGACTTATATCGCTAGGCCAATAACAGTCCCTTCTACCTCACCAAAGTATGCAACGGATATACCCCATAGAAGGAGGTGGGTACACGTATTATCACCTCTACAACCAAGAATACCATGTCAAAGCATTCCGAAGACACTTTACTGTACATCGAGAATTCTGAGAGATCTTCTAAAGGCGGATTTAAAAGGAAACTTCCTTTTTTATCAAGTAATGGAGTGAAGTAATCGAATGTACGAGAAGCTTTCAAGTTAATATGGTAGATAAAGAAAAAATAGCTGTTTTATTTTTATTAAATTTATAAATGTGAAAAGAACGATTTGTTTGTTGAAAAGAATGAATTGCATGTTAAAGTCAACTTAAAGAATAACAACAGTTTTTGGTCAGTTTTTGTAAAATCTAATAAATAAAAATCTTTAGTTATACAAAAACCTTCAACATTGCTTGAAGACTAAGTCAAACGAACTTCAGTGATTTAAAGGTCATATAGATAGAGTAAGCCCTGACTCCCAAACTAGAGCAGAACATTCTAGTCCTAACTTTAAAACTCTAGAACTCATATTCTTGTCTTTTGTTAAGAATATTAGTAGAATCCACTAAATTTTAACAATGATAAAACACAAAGACGTCTCTCTTAATTTCGTTGCATGGGTTCTTTATAAAAAAAACCATAACTATAAGTCATTTTGTCAAATTAGGCCGAGAATTACACATGACAATCCGCAGAAAATGTAGTGAGGAAAATGTTGAGTATGAATGTAAATGGCTATAAGAGTAGAGGAAGACCAAAGAAACGATGGATGGACTGTGTGTGAAGGATGATACTAGCTACTGACATGACGAGTAATAGATAAATATGGACAAGAATTTGTGTGAAAAAACCAGACTACTGAAAAATCACGCTGTAATTGAAATCCGGCTTTACAAGGTAAAATCAACTCCTCCTATTGATGAAGTCGGTTAAATGTAGCCTATGTTACCCGGGCCATAATAACGAATCGATTGACACCTTATTCATCAAAATCGGATGAATAGTTTAGGCGCTACGGAGGAACATATGTACGTAAATCCAAACTTACACACATACATACATAAACTGTTAAAATCATAACCCTTCCTTTTGGCTTCGCCGTAGCCGGGTAAAAAGAAGACATGCTGCGCCGACAAATAAATAAATTGGGCAATAGATTAATAAGGGCAGGATAATGATGAATGATAATAATAAGACAATCCGCTAACACCCTCTACCCTTCAACACTTCCTAGTGTAACGACGGAAACAGGAAGTGGCGGATCCACTGAACCATTCCACGCAACGAAACCTTTATTTTTAAACCAGCTGTTGCCCGCGAAGTTCGTCCGCGTGAAGTTATTATAAAAATATTACTTCCCTATTAGAAACAGATTAATAAACAATTTAATAGGTTTCAAATTTTTTTGCACGGAACCCTAAACCTTTTCCTAAAAAAAAAAGTGAAATATGTTACCCTTTATATCAGTAAAAGACCCGTCAAATGGGTCCATCCGTTTCAGAGATTAGCCGGAACAAAGAGACAGATAGACGAAAATAATAAAAAAAACCTTTTATTCTAATTTCCAAACGACAACATACGAAAATACACAACAACACTATCTTATCAAAATAATAATCACGACACTATTAAAAAAAACAACCATACATTTGCTCGACCAGATCACGTATGGCATGTCATTGCACCACAGATGCCAGCCGAGGCAGGACGTGAATCAGGAGGAAATCCGTCATCTTTGGCTCATGAATATTCGATCAACCATTGTTACAAAGTATTCGCAATGTCCTAATCTGGACAATGATTTCTTGATATAACATGTAATCGATGTTGTTATTATGTTATTGATAATTCTTGACTTGTTGTGGGAAAAATTTCGGAAGTCGGTTTGAATTTTACCGGTGAAATGTGACCGAGGAAGTTGTAGACCATATTAAAATTAGGCCAAAGTGTCTACTTGGCACTCTCCTCCCCCAGCACCGAGTCCCTCTCTCTCATAGAGGGGAGGCATGTGTCCCAGCAGTGGAAAATTCTTGGCTGATTATTCTGAGGGTCTAGACAAGTGGCAAATGCATTTAAATCGTTTTGTAACTCTACGACTTCTATCAGAGTTGAAGCTTTTCGGTACCTAACGTCATCCCCTGGGACTTCGTCGATCTTCATTGTCTCGGCGCGTTTCTTGTGGTCGCCGTTGTTGATTCTGGCTTTCGGGAATGACAGTGGTTTGGGAAGAGTGCGGCGGCCTTGTTCCAAAAAAAATAACGTCAGCTCTTACATTCTTTATTTGTTTTTTGACTTTTACGCCATCGTTGTCGCTGGTAGAATGTGGACTTTGTATAGGCCATCATCATCATGTTTAATACCACTCTTCCTGGTGAAGTTTTCACAATTTCTGCCTAGCTTTTTCTCAACTATGTTGGGGTCGGCTTGCAGACTAACTGGTTGCAGCTGAAAACTAGTATTTTACATGGAGCTACTGCCTATCTCACCTCCATAACCCAGTTAACACTAGGTAATATACGATTCTCTTTAGTAAGACTGGAAGTAAGACTTTCGGGCCACTTGACTACCTGTAATGACCGTCAAAGATCGACCGAAGTCGTGACCAACGGCTTAACGTGCTTTCCGAGACACAGACCTGGTATGTAATTGGTCACCCATCCACGGACCAAACTAGGTAAGCGCGGCTTAACCTGACGAGCGACCCGAGCGGCTGTTATTATTTAGCCACGAACTCCTCTTTCTTCGTTTTTTGTTTTTTCACAATACGCTTAAACAGTTAAATACTTTTGGTCAGTCTGAAAAGACCAAAGCATAATAGCCTGTTCCTGATGATGACGTGAAATGTATCGCGAAGATTGGGATCTGTATACTTCTCAACCTAATATCATACATCAGCAATCAGGAAGTATTACGACTGACGTTGATGATGTGTCGGCAATTCCACCTATATGGATAAGAGCAATATCGACAGTCTTCACAACGTTATCATTGAGAGGTTGGATTATCATGATCGATGCTGTGACGATTTTTGACACTGATACCGAATTGCCGCCATCTGATTCTATGCAAAAATGTGTCATCTTTACTTACCAGTATAACTTGACAGATCTCTGTCATTTTATCTACAAAAAGTGCTATCAATTTTGGTCCATTTTAGTACCTCTTCACGTCCTAGTTTATACTGGTCACACGATTAGTCACATTTTTTGGACTGGATTTGTGTCTACGTGTTCTGTAATCAGGTGAAAGTCTAGAAAAAAAAATATCTACACTATTAACAGTCAATGACCGTCTGAAGTAGTGTTTACTATAATTTGTTTATCATTTATTTTGAGGTAGGTACTTGTAGATCGTTTTGATAAAAAAGCTTAGATTTTTATTTTGGTTGCTTAGTGCTGTGTTGTCTGAATGAATTGTAGATTATAAGTACATGTTGGGAAATGTTATCCGTATCGTTCAAGACTGTTAGATACTGCATAATTTATTATATATGAGTCCGTTAACCCCATCGCTTTCATAGGTAAAAAGTACCTATGCTGAGGTTACTTATGGGTTACGTTGGGTTATCATTTCGGACCAAGATGATTTCTAAGATACCCATGGCCTTGTTTCTAGGCAATAAATACATATTATTTCAGGGTTCAATTCCTAGGTCGGGTATTTTGTTATTGGGTTTTTCCATTAGTTCTCAGTAGCAGCCGCGGGGTCTGGATTTGTGCCCCTTGCTGGCAATAAGCTCGCGCCCTATTGGATTTAAAAACATAATTGGCGAAATGTTAGTGTACTATTAGGTACACTTCTGCCCAACCCTTCGGGGATTTCACGCGTGATGTTATGTAATGTTATTTTAGGGTTTTACAAAAATCCTCCAGAAGTCCCTAGCAACGAAACAAAGCATCTTTTCCGGTAAACAAAACTCTCAATGGGCTTCAAAAATTCCACATCAGCCGCCTCTCACGTAACCACGACGACAGATGACACTGATGACGGACGGTTACCCAGTCGCTACCCGGTTATCTTCAAATAACCTCATTTAGTTCGACAAGTCTTTCCACGTGAGAAACTACAAGATGGATGGACCGATAACAATAGGATTTTAGGCCAGTCTAAAAATAAATAAGAAAGAAAATTAAAAAGTGGCACTTACAATCTGAGTCTAAGTGCATATTGTAAAATATTGCGAAATCTAATGGTTATTTTACATAAGCCGATAAGTTTATTGATTAAGAACACACCTTTTGAAGATATTTTGATAAAAACTTAAGGAAAAACCGTATCGACGGCCCGGAAAATTGATGACTGCGACAATTTTTTTATCGAATTTTGCAAGCGGATTAAATGACTGGTGGAAACGATGCTCAATTACTAAGCCAGTATAGGCCATTCACATTTAATTATAACCAGTACACTATTAAGGCGTGCTTGCCTAGGTTGGTCCGTAGATGGGTGACCACCCGTTACATACCGAGGTTCCTCCGTGCCTCGGAGAGCACGTCACTGTTAAAGTTCTACAAGAGGCATGAAATGGATTCCCACCCTTGGGGGGATTATGGATGGTATTTAGCCACGAGCTCTTTCATACACCAGTTGACCAGTTCTTTAAAATCTTCATAAGTAAGGACTTATGAAGATTTTAAAGAACTGGTCAACTATCAGGTCTAAGATGGGGTGTAAAATGGGGCGTAAAATATTATTATTAGATCATGAATTAAATTAAGTCCACCCAAAGACAAAGAGCATAATCAAGGGCTACTTCGCTTGCTAACCCGAAACTGTACGTGCATGCAATGTAGATTTAAAACCTTTTGACGGTATCACATGAGACGAAGGGGCCAACAAACTTACAATATAAGTGTTCCTTGACCACTATCACTTGAGACGCGGTGGAGTTTGCAACTACGATTGAAATGTATCGAATTTGACAGGTGAATGACGTTTCTTCAAACAAGCAGCGCCGCGCTGATGTCTCAAGTTATGTTGGTCAAGTTATAAGTTATGTTGTCATTCCCAACACGTTTTCGTTGCAAAAATTTCTTTAACGTCCGGAAACGACATTTTTTCTGTCATTCCTTTCAAAATGGTGGTGCAGCCGACGCATATAGCTACTGTTTTGATTCATGAATTAAAAATATCACATGGGTACATAGGCGGCATCGCCGACGAACGGGCGTTTGCCAAAACCGTTCCAGGAAAAAATATTTTTACGACAACGTCTATAAAACAGGCGTTTTGTCGGCGCTGCTTGTCTTACGTTTAAAATATCCTTTTGTTTCACACTCTATTATGTATCTGATGTAACATTTCGTTTAATTAAAAGCTATAACTGAGATAATCGTGAGTTTATCAGCGCCAAAGAGATTTAAAACACTTCCAAAGGATTTTGCCCACTACACCGTACCATACCATGACCGTGCTATGAACGTATCAGGCAAAAAAGTTCTTTGTATTGAAAAGTATGAGTTCAGTTACCGAACAAGACCGTCGCGTGCCATGCACGTTGCGTAGCGTATGCACCGGCTAAATAATCTCGCCGACTGGTTGACTAGTTGGCGGAACAGTCTCATACTTTACGGTTTAACCGGGCATAGTACTCCGTGTCATGTTTCTTTCCGTGCGCGATATGTTCATAGCACGGTCATAGTATGGTACGGTGTAGTGGCAGGCTTTTTAAGAGGTTAAATATGACCCCATGTTTCAGTGAGGCCATAGTTATATGTGGCAAAATTTTAATTTTTACCATGTTTGACATTACAATTGCACCGACAGAAGCCAGTTGGCTTTGGCCAATTTTAAGCAGATTAAAGTTGCAGTTTGCAGTTTTGTTTACGTGGAGTTCGGTAATTTTCCCACGGGACCGTTCTACCGTGATAAAAGGTGTGATAAATATCCAGGTTATAAACTATCTGTGTGCCAAACATCCAGATCTGTTCTGTAGTTTTTGCGTGAAAGAGTAACAGACATCCATACATACTTACAAACTTTCGCATTTATAATAGTTATAAAGTATGATTTAGACAGCTGTTGCCTTGAAAAGTACAAAGATCCCGTAATCCCGTCCCAACTCAATTTGGAAACATTGTTGTCACTCCAAATGACTTCGTGAAGCGTCCAAAAGAAATGTGGTGGTAACAATAAATAGCTTTCGGGTTTAACGCCCTGAAGACGCAGTTCTGTAGGGCGTACGTGAACCATGCGGATACGACGGCTGCCAAACGATCATCAGGCCAATACTAGACCAACTGTACGTAGATATTGACGTATAGGCAGAATAGACAAGACTGGTCTATGTATAGACTGCCCTATCAGGAATACTGGGTAGAAGGGACATCGACGTACAAACGATTACCACACATTCAGTACATCATAGCATAGCATAGCATAATCAGCCTATAATGTTCCCACTGCTGGGACACAGGCCTCCTCTCTATGAGAGGGAATGGGCTATAATCCACCACGCGGGCCCAGTGCGGGTTGGTAGATATCACATGTCTTCAAATTTTTGGTTCTAATGTTTTCCTTCACCGTTTTGAGAGCAGTGGTGATGAAATAAATTACACAAAGTAATGCGCCTGCCTAGGTTCGAACCCACTACTTACTGTTCGTAAGTCGGGGCCGCCACCACTGGGCCACCGCGGCTCTCAGTACATCAGCCTGAACCCATTGTGCGTCAGCAATAAAAAAAAAATGCTGTTCTGTCTATTTTGACCGTGTAGGTACACTTTTGAGGAAACAGTAGTAAAAAAAAATACCAATAAAATCCTTCTATGTGGCCCCGGGTCAGAATGATGTACTGAATACTTGGCAATCGTTTGTGCGTCGATGTACCTTCCATCCCGTATAGCGATTCACTCAGGATGTAAATGTCAAGTATTGTTACAGACGGCGATCTCTCGCGTCCGGCCTTGGTTCAAGCCATGGCCCGGGGCGAGAGGGAATGGGAAGCCGTCACCTTCTTCTGCGAATCAGTCATGCTAGTGACGAGAGCGAAAGAACCTCACGTCCCAGTCGCCGCGGGAGACGCCCTGGGCGTCGGGGGTCACGTGGTGGCTCCCGGCCACCGTAGGCGCGGGCCTGTGGACGGCGAGTTATGGGCCAGCTTGCCGTCCGGCCGTCTTATGACGACAGGCCGTGTCGACGGCGCGTTCGTGTTCCACGTGCGCCTCAAAGAGATGTCAGAAAATAAGTAGGGGTCCGCAAGGGCCGATGCCTGCCAGGGCTGCGGGACTGTTCGAAAGAGATACCGTGGCCCTAGAAAACCCATCCATGTTCCTTCTTTGCCCTTTGTGTTCAAAGGGCAAAGAAGGAACATGGATGGGTTTTAGTCAGTACAAGTCTGACACTCCCTTCCGCTCCGCCCAGAGTGGGGGGGTCATTTGATGATTTCCCATCCGAAAAAAAAAAAAAAAAAGTATTGTTACAGAAGGTCTAGAATGGCCGTCTCTTTTAAAGCATTTTGTAATTCTACAAGGTCTTTCTATAAAATTAACACGAGATTAACGGTAGCCTATGTCAATTCAATATTAGACATTTTTTACTTTCTCATCACTGTTATCTATACTATAATATTATAAAGCTGAAGAGTTTGTTTGTTTGGTTGAACGCTCTAATCTCAAGAACTACTGGTTCGAATTGAAAAATATTTTAGTTTTAGATAGCCCATTTATCAAGGAAGGCTATAGGCTATATAACATCACGTTACAATCACATTTATAACTCTCATATGTGATGCAGACAAAGTTGCGCGGGACAGCTAGTCATTGATATAATTTATAGGTCCCCTGGACATACTTGCTATGAACAGGAGGATATTACCATAATCGTGGCATTTGGTAGAGAGTTTGGTGGTAGGAATACTTTGGTCGAGATCTTCCGGAAAATTCGTGGGTTTCCGTTTGCCTACGCCTGCATATCTGAGCCAGAAATACGCAAATCATACTTTTGCATCCTGTGATTAATTACCTGAAGAATCGTTTTGAACATCAGTCTTTAAAATCTCTGATGTTACAAATGTTCAGTGCCCAGCTACATTTAAATATTTATAAATATAACAACACAATTTTAGACAAACCTGTCTAACTGATGGTTAAGCTTATCAAATTCTGGAAATACGATTATCACCACGATAAAAATAACAATACCACCCTGCAAAGTGATATCTACAAACTGCAATTCCTACGAAACCATTAAAAACATAGATAACTTGTACAAAAAGAACGTTCGAGATTTAAATTTCGAATTTCCGTAGATTAAAAATAAATTGACGTCATACTAGTGTTGGGTTTGTCAACAGCACATCGCGATGCACCCTGTTTGCCAATGATACGATTTTCCGCGAACGATAAAACCGAGCTGCATCAACAAGACGTTACATTCGATTCTGCGAACGATAGTGAACGCTCGATATAATTGCTGTTAAATCGATTATTCGCGATTTGATAATATTTTGTGGAATTGCGTTAGCTGTGTTGGTATTTCTATGTTGGTTTTCCTTCATAGTGTTGGCGCCATGTAAGAGGTTTATTGTTGACACAGCTTTGCATATAAATGAAAAGGAAGCTTGTAAACGCATTCTTCAACGGATGTGTTTTTTTATTTGATTAGTAAACCAACAGACTTGATTCTGGATGCAACCAAGTCTTGCGATAGAATATAGTTTAAACAATTACTTAGAACTGATTGCACCACATCTGCAACTCATTAAATGCATTTAACACTAAACTTCTTTAAAACATCATTTAGTCTCTTTGTCATCTGCAAATGATTGAAACACGGAACGATGTTTTAAGTACTTTTAACGCTAAACGTATTTATTGAGATGTGGTACAAGCGGGCCTGATGTGTACTCGTTACGAGAAGTCCGAAGTCTGAAAGTCACAGCGACAACCAGTCGAACCGGGTATTGTATTACCCAGTACTAAGTGGGTTGTGGAAGTCAGATACGCAGTCGCTCCATGTAAAATACTGGTATTGAGCTGCAGCCGGTTAGACTGGAAGCCGACCCCAACGTAATTGAAAAGGCTACGCTCATAGATGATGGTGCAAGCGTGCTTGAATTTCGCAACAACATTGCATATAGCATTTTGTTACGTTTAACTCAAGGCCAGTACCGATTAACTATAAGTCGGTATTTCATACAAGAATCTGTGACCAAATATTAAAATAGGATGTTTCTTTGAATTTAGAAACCCCTGGCTTGTTCATACTCTTTCTCTGTATTACACCTACAACTGACCAAAAAGTCTTGACCGTTACGGTGGCGCTAGTAGCCAAGCCAAATGTCACTTTATCTGTCAAATGCTGTACTGTTAATTTTAGTTCCATATCCCGCCACCTGCCAACATGAGCTGGTTGCTCAGTAATTCATGATTTTCTGTCATGTTCGTACAGATTGCGCCGAACAACATGGCTGTGAGCCAATTTGAAACTACTACTCTAATAAACATTAGTTAATTATTAGAAACTAATTTTAATAAGAACGTTTACGTTACTAAGTACTTGTTGTCATTGAAATTGTTCAACCTTAGTAGTTCAGCTATTTTTGGGAAGTTTATACAGTCAGAAGAGTTTTTAATGGGTTCCGTACTAAACAAGGAACCGACTCCGCCTGTCCGACGGTTCATCCATCATGATGTTTATTCTTGTTACTGAAAAGATATTATTTGGAATAGTTATAATTTTGAAGATTTGGTGTTGATAGACTAGACTGTCATCCATCATCACCTGCCTAGCCTTTTCCCAACTATGTTGGGGTCGGGTTCCAGACTCACCAGATGCAGCTGAGTACCAGTATTTTACATGGAGCGACTGCCTATCTGACGTCCACAACCCAGTAAGTACTGCTGATAGACTAATGTTATTATATTTAAATAAATAAATTTATCACGATTACAAAGTTGGGTTAAGTCATTTTAAATTGTTCGACCTTTGTACTTTAGCTACTTCAGGAAGATTCAATAAAGACAGTGACAATGTCAGTTTATATAACAGTTAGTTTGTGTATACATGTCGAGTTTAATTCTAGAGTAAATAAAGGATTATTGTCGACTTCCTCTGGTTAGGTAGGCTAACAGTACTGTTATACAATTTAGTTTTTTTTTAAATTTTTTTTTTTTAAGTTACGTGGCCTACTAGGAATTTCTCCTGTATCGTGGGTGAGTTGACAAACATTTAAACTCACATACACAAACAGCCAGACCCGGAACAACTACCTGTAGATCAAACAAATATTTGTTCCGTGCGGGGATCGAACCCGCAACACGCAGCGCAGCAGCCAATCGCTCAGCCACTGCGCCAACCGTGCCGTCAGTGCGACATTGTAGTACTAAATACAAAAACTAGTATCTACTAAAACTAGTGTATACTAGTATATACCAGATATTTAATGGAGCCATAAGCGGTCCATTGATATGATCTTTGCCTACGAGTACTTTGATTGAAGTACATTTTACGATAAGAGCTTGCGACTTGCAAAGTAATTAATCGAAGATACATTCTACTTTCGCATGCAAAAATGTAGCAATTATCATTGCAGTACACCTCTGCTTAACCCTCTGCTTTTATACAGGAATTATTGTCAACCTAGTCGTGTGCCTGATATAATTTCTCATCAGCTTAGCATTATGAGGAAATTCCATATAAATATAAACTATCGCCATTACATAAGTTATTTAGAGAAGGAATTTTCAAAACATTGTCTTTCGTGCTCACTATTTTAAATAAGGAACTATAGAGGAAGATTTCATGATCCTCGTCCCAGTCAGTGAGAGAGACGAGCCCAAATGTTGAATGTTCATCCTCTAGAGGTTAAATAGGACATAAAACTTTGTATGGAAGTTTGTGATTTAGGGCGCAATCCAAAAGAATAAAAAGGGAGGGTCTTGCCCAGCAGTGGGATAACACTAGCTAGTGGGAAAGAAGAAAGAAACACCTGCCAACATTAATTAAGCCACAACCATAGCATTCTAACACACAAACTGACACACAGCTCACTGATAAGCGATCACCGCGGGCACGTGTACACGTATCTAGGAAATCACGATAACGCGCTCGGCTTACCGGCGCCGGCGCAGCTGATAACGATAATATACAAGCGCTAATCCCAATCAAGTTTTTTTTTGTATTAATGTGTCTTTAAATTATTTTTATGAGGGTTACTGAAGATTGAAGGGCTTGTGGGTAATATGACAGTAGCGGTCGATCTTCAAGGTTAAGCAAGGCTTGCAGTGGGTGGGTGACCATCCATTAAATACCGAGTTTCCTCCGTACTTCGGAAACCATGTTAAGCCGTTGGTCCCGGCTGTCATTTGTAGATTTTCGACAGTCGTTACAGGTAGTCAGTGGCCCGAAAGCCTGACAACCAGTCTTATCAAGGGGTATCGTGTAACTGGGTGTGGAGGTCAGATAGGCAGCTCCATGTTAAATACTGGTAGTGTAAAATTCACCAGCATCCGGTTAGAGTGGCCGACCCTAACATAGTTGAGAAAAAGCAAAGACGATAATGCATATGATTTTAACACACGTAATTTTTGTAGGCATTGTTATGTATGCAAGAATTATACATACTTCGGTGAAATAAAAAATTCGACAATCTGCCAAGCTGGTACAGGGGCTGATCTTCAATGGTAGTCACTGGAGACTGGTCGATAAAGTCATGCGTGGACATTCTTTGTGTGTGGTGCTGATGATCATCCCATAAGTGTATCAGGTGGATATGCGGCAGTATATCTTACGTGATGATAACGGCATTAAATAAGTTAGATGCTTGCTTAGAAAATCGCAAATACTTTGCAAAGCATGGTGAATTGTATTTTATATAAGTACGACGATGATAACGTCTATTTTCAGTAGGGCACGGTTACAAAAAGATAATGAAAACATTACGTTTTATTATACGGATATAAGCATACGCAAAAGAATTTGATTACGTTAGCGCGATTTTTGACAAAGAAAGACGGCGCCAGTTTATCTGATACCACAAATATTTGCTAATCCGCGAGGATAGTGATATCTCAGTGAAATTCGATGTCATTTTTATTATAGAGCTATTTATTGATGGTATCAGTGTGGGAGCTAGGGATGTCACACACCTGCAGGTAAGTGAGAAAACCCAGAGTAAGCTACTTTAGAAATAACATTTTTTTTTCTATAATAAAAAATCTCTTCGCCCGCGACAACAGTGCCACCTACCCGGTCCAACTATAGCTAAGAACCACACAGATAAGCGCAAAAGACCACAAAAAATCATCGAAAACGGGCCCCATTTAAGAATAAGAACAATCACGAACACGTGCACACCTGAATATTATATATGAAAGAAGATTATAAGATTTGGATGTAGGAGGTAATCCCCGAAAAGTAGTTAGTTAGTTACCTAATAAAATATTATATGGAGCAGCTGATATTTTAGTCGCGGTTTTATGTTCGGTCCCATAGAAAGATGTAGTTTCATTAGTACTACAGTCCCCTAAAATATTTACAATTGTAAAGAGATGGGCTAGTTCAAGGCAAAGGTGTTTCTAAATTCAGCTTCATTGAGCGGGAATAAACAAATTGAGTGAATTTTAGAAGTAAATATTTACATGGAATTGTAAGCGGAAATGTATCTCGCTAGAGGTGGTTTTTGTTGCCTTTTATGCTGATCTTGGTTCATCATACATACAAGGGTTTTCATCATGTATTACTTAGCTTGAAACGATGGAACTGATGTACCTAACTGTAAGCTGATACTAGAAATATGGTGACGACGAATTGGGATAAGGTTAGAAGTATGACTTTTCAGTCTCAAACCGTAGCATGTACATATTTAAGTTGTTGATGGCATATGATATGACTAAAAAGCTAGTTAATATGGTAACTATTTTTAATTTTATGTAAGTCTAACAAAGTCATGCCTCGACCTGCCTCGCTCGTCTAGTGGTCACAAGCGTGACTGCTGATCATGAGGTTCTGGGTTCGATTTCCAGGACGGGCAAAGTGTAATTGGCTTTTTCCATTAGGAATTTCTCACTCTCACGGAGTCTGGATTTGGGCCCGGTTAATGGCATTAGGCTAGCCCCCTATCAGGCGGGACTTAAACATAACTGGCGAAATATTGGTGTACTATTAGGTATACCTCAGCCTACAGGCGTGATCTAACAAAGCATGACGATGACGAAAGGATGACAGAAGGAAGAAGAAGATGGGTATCACCGTTCTAGCAACAGGTTGGTTTCCTGCTGGAAAATATATTGTGAAGGTCGCAGAGAGGCCCATGGGTAAGCAGTCATTTACTGAACTATTTAACATCATAAAATGATTAAATTAAACGAAGCCCAACGCCTATCTCCTAATGTTGTGTAAACATACATAATGTGACATTTTTATAATATAATATAAACATTATTATATTTTATTACCAGCTGATTGATAAATCTTAGGCTACTGCGCAGCGAACGTTACATAATATAAGATATAAAATAAAAATATTATCTTCTGACAATTTTTATCATAATTCCTAGTTTCATAATGGTGTTAAACCATTACCTATCTAACTTTGTAATCACTAACCTAGGAAATTTAAATACAAGGTGTTATTATTTTTAGTCCACGAAGAAGGCATTTTTTATTAATCCATCATCTATACCTACACAACAGCCTGTAATCCCCGAAGGGTTAGGCAGAGGTGTACCTAATAGTACACCCACATTTCGCCAGTTATGTTTAAGTCCCATGTAATAGGGGGCGAGCCTATTGCTGTGAATCGGGCACAAATCCAGACTCTACCAAAGCACACACACAACACACTATTCCCCAATATTACGAAGAAGTCCGTCTACAAAACGACGAAAAAATATTCTAATTAAAACCATAAATGGTCCACCTTCCATCTTGCACCGCATGTCAGTTGCGCGAGAGAGCCGTGTTCGCGTAGCTGGGGCCAACTATGTTTTAACTTTTAACCAACTTCAAAGAGGTAGTGTTATTATGTATGTTTATCGATATTTCCGTCAATTATGGACCGATTTACGTGATTCTTTTGCGTCATTTGGTTTGGGGTTAGTAACTTTGCTTTGGTAGTTTATGATTTAGCTTCTATAATACTTATTTTTTCTTTTTCCTCTATGTTGATGATCTCCTATATCTTCTAATTACAATGTAAAATGAACCCATGACAAGAATTTGTGTAGAATGCTTCAACTAAAAGGGATATAATAAAATTGTTATTGTTGCTTTGCCATCGATTCGCTAAGAAGAAGAAGATAGTTATGCTTAGTTAATTTATGTGACTCATCTTTAGTCATTGAACGTTGTGATGGCAATGCTGCCTGTCTTGAGCCAGTCTAGTTCTGGATACGTTTCGGTGACAGCAATGTGCGCGGGAGTTCCTACTTGGACTCCTAGGTGGTCCTTTTGTTTTTGTTTATACATACGTACTTAGACTTTTAATTAAGTACCTACCTAGTGTAAATATTTAGTTGTGTATACTCATAAGCTGTTACATTCATTTGATATTACGTTTAATTTATTTACGTTTAAAATGATACTAGAGTGTCATTCTAAACAGGTTCATCCTAGACTAAATATTGACATAATTTAACACCTTGGATATAAACATTTATATACAACGGAGGAACCTTCGATCCACTATGGGATTACGTGGACCTTGGTTGTAAGCTGACGTATCGTATCAGATACGGTATCACTGACCTCGCCAAATGAAGGAAGAATACAATGATCCAAAGATATCAATCATATGGCCTGATTATCTTGTGTTTTTATTTAAATCGATAAATAAATAGAAACACTATACATATTACCATAACGTAACATCACACCTGTAATCCCCGACGCATTAGGCAGAGGTGTACCTAATAGTACACCCATATTTCGCCAGATAAGTTTAAGCCCGGCGGGGGCGAGCCTATTACCACCGACCGGGAACAAATCCAGACTCCGTGGCTGCTGCTGAAAAATTACTAATGGAAAAACTCATTAACACTTTGCCCGACCCGGGAATTGAACCCAGGACTTCATGCTCAGCAGCTGCGCTTGCGACCACCAGACCGACGAGCCAGTCAGTTATTTATGAATTAACTTGAAAACACAAAATATTTCCTCAAACTCTTACTCAACCATTTCACAATGAAGGAAACTATGAAAGTTGACAAAAGCTCGACACAGTTTTTCAGTTTTGAGTGATTCCTTCACAAATATTTGTCAAACATTATAACTACATATAACAAAGTGGGTTAATCACATTTGATGATAAGATAAACTTGGCAATTGTATCAAACATTGTAATTTAAACTTTGTTAAAAGAACAATATGGTTGGATATTTTATAAAGGATGATATCTCTTCATGTATACATGAAGTAGAAGTTAAGTAAATAAACTAATTGAGGATTAGTAATGTGTGAGAAATGAAAGTAAATGCGAAGGAGGTGATTATGTTACAATGTAAGAAAATCATAGACCTACATAAGGTTATAGTTATCTACTTTGTATAAAAACAGTTTAAGTAGAAAGTATGGGAGAAAAGCAGTGATTTATTTCGGCAGTACCTTTGTAATACGAAATGCCTTGACCCTTACGGTCACATCGTTTAGGTTTCTTATCGAATGACGCTAAAGACTGAGGTACATTTCTGAATACAGGGTGGAAGGTACACCGACGTACCACGTGTTCAGTTCATCATTAGAACCCTCCCAAATACAAATTTTTCATCGGTAATTAAAAGAAAAACAGCTGTTCCACACATTTTGACCGTGTCTATATGTGTTGCACTTTTGTATGAAACCGGATTTTTTTACAGTAAAATACCGATTATTACTTCTATGTGGATCTTCGAAATGGTGGACTGAATACAACGTTTGTACGTCTACGTTCCTTCCATCCTGTATAACATAGAATCCACGAGTCAATCAGCCAACTCAGACATTCAGGCCACTGCTGGACATAGGCTTCCCCCAAGCTGTGGCACAACACCCTGCCCTTCCGCATCGAGTCGGATCCAGTCACCATCTTAAGGTCGCAATATACACGAGTGTAACCCTCTTGCTGATTGACTCAAATTTTACTACATCACTAAATGAAGAAGCTACCCAAATGACGCATTTTCTTTTTCTAAATGAGAATAAGACGCCTTCGCACTACATTGGGACTGTTACAGGCTAATAAGTTTCTTGGAATAGCTATCACTTCGATTTATAACCGCTATTAACAATGGGCGAAGTCCAATAAAACTTAACGCGATTACCACATTAAAGTGTCATAATTACTATGGAATATTGACACTAGCGGCTCTTAAACGCGGTTTTATTATACTAATCGCGTTTTCTCATTGGTGAAATTCGTCCCAAGTCGAGAATCTATGATTAGCTGTTAAAATTTGACCAAGAATACTATGTAAAGAACCCATTAAGCCCTCTGCGTGAGAAGCACGCCACAAATCTCCGCTTAATGTCCAAATTAAAAGAAAAGAGCCAAAAAAGTGTCAAAAACTAAATGAAGCGTAATAATTAGTGATAATGCCACCATTTCCTGAATCCATGACCTCGACAACACGCGGTGATAACCTATATCAACAAAGTAATTATAAACTGTAAATAAATATTTAATTTATATAACAAATTCAGGTTTCTGATTCGTGCGCAAAATTTATGAGATAATGCCCATATCAGACTCTTCAACCGAGTGAGCGGTTCACTCGGCTGAAGTTTTTTTTCATTCTATGTTCACACGATACTGATAAAATTATATAGGAATTTTCGTTCATCTGCCACTTTCATTTATTTTTCGATCAATCCCGAGGGGAGTGAAAGATGTTGGAGTGAAATGAAATCCAGCATCGTTAGATCGGTTCATTAAAGAATTATTTTTTCTTTATGATACGAAGGAAGGACTCATTGGACGATTTTGACTAGAAAGAAAGAAAGAAGAAAGCTGACGACTAATAGAGAAATATGGAAGAAGACACTGCACAAATTGGGGCAAGGGTAGGAGAATGATGAAGAGAAAATTGTTGAATAAAACAGGAAGTGAAGCGTCTGATATAGGTTTAAAGTTGTGGATTGCTGAATCGTAGTTCGTAGTTATCTACCAACTACGACGCGTAACGTGTGGAGAAACGGATAACCTTGTGGTTTTGAGGTTCATTATCTCTCATCACAGTTTAGTTTTTTTAATTTTTGGAATTCTAAAACTAAAAAATATTTTATAGGTCATCAGGTTGTTTGGTCAATGTCGTTTTGATAATAACAGTTTTATCTTGGGCGCAAATTATTTCGAAAAATCTTTCAGATTTTTCAAAAATTTTGTGTGTCATACACGTTCGCATATTATGCCCTTAGTACCGAAATACTACTTAGATTTTTTTGTAACGCAGAGCAAAGCGTTTGTCTCTAGATTAAATAAGCGCGCGATTCCCTGTTTTCACAAAAGCACTATTAGATTTTCAACGTACAGTCGCCAGCGCATCAAATTTTCTCATTCCATTTTGAAGTCAACCACCAAGATTTACTGGGTTAAAATCATTTGGAGAAGTTTGTGGTATCTTTTTAGCTGGCGACTGTTCATACTATACGGTTCATCGTAGCTACTCGAAATTCCGACATTGCAATGATATTTAGGCACTCATTTTAGTCTCACTTTGTGTCAATGAAAACAAGCATTACTTACCTAGACGATGTTACTTAATTTAATTTTATATTTTTCATACCCACATTACCGTAGTTTTCATTACTATTGCAATCATTAAACGCCGACCGTCGCGTGCGCCGACCAGTTTGATTCAAATGAACTAATATTCTAGCATTATGCACTATCATCTCGTGTTAAACACTCCTTACATGTACGCAGTACTATGGAGTAATGTCACAAGGTTTTATAGCTAGGGATGGCTATCGAATCAAAAGTATCGATTATTTACTCATGAATAGTATCGATATAAACATATCATGTACCCTTTCCCAGGGCATCGAGTATTTCCTTAGATAATGTTAGAATGTTCACAAAATCTAGAATTTAAAATTTACCTACCTACTTGTCTTACTCCCCTCCGTCCATCGTGTTCAATTTCGCTGAATGTTACTGTAGCTAACAAGGTCCTGAATATCGATAACACATCACAAGTGAAGTATTGAAACTACTTACCCATTTCACCAATAAAACTGAACACTATCAATATAATATCTAAGCCGCGTTCAGCAACCGCTGTCAGTGTCAAAATGGCTATGAAATTCCCTCTTACTTTTATCTATCGATAGTTTTTTCGCATCCCTGTTTATAGCAAGTAGTAAAAGTAGTAAAGGAGGACTCGCACGCAATGCGTGACGTCAGACCGTTGCACTACGCTCCCTCAGGAACGGCGGGAGTACAAAATTTGATTTATTATCTTACCTTTGAAGATCGAACCCTTTTAAATATGGAACGATTGATGGAGTTCGTTCCAAGTTCGAGATTCGCTTGGTTAACGGTAAAAGTGATTGTTTGCGTTTTTTTTTATCTTGGACTGTGAACATATTTTCGATCCAGGGCCAATGTGGACCACTGGTCGTTAGTTTTGTCCAGCTCGTCCTGCCATCTCCTACGAGGTCTACCGCGTCGCCGTCTGGCTGTGTCAGGGCTCCACATCGTGGTTATTTTGGACCACAGCTCGTCAGGCATGCGGCAGATATGGCCAGCCCAGTCCCACTTTAGCTTAGCGGCTTTTTGAGCAACGTCAGTAATTTGGAAAAATTTGGAAGTCATGGAGAAAGGCCTTTGCCCAGCAGTGGGATGACGCAGGCTAGCAGTAGTAGTGAACATACTGACATAGTGCCATATACTTGCCACAAGAAATTAATAGTTTGTTATAGTGTCTGTAATTTACAGTTCAAATAAAGACTACCTATCTATTTGCCTAGTCTTTTCCCAACTATGTTTAGGTCAGTTTTTCATACCAGTAGCTTATGGCGAATTTCACCAATTACACTGAAACGATCAGCACTTTTAAACCGCGTTCAAGAACTGTCAATATCCTACAATAACGATGACACTGGCAGCTTTCGAACCCGTTTAGTTTTATTGGAGAAATTCGCTTTCAACCATCAATAAAGTTGGCAACTGAATCAAGTAGCAGTAACTTTTATGTAACAGATTGAATTAGTTTTGCAACACAGTGTCCTGTATGCCATGATAAACTTAGGGCATCTTCCTGCAGGGTTTAAATCTTGAGTGGTTCACCTGGAAGTCCCTGAACCGTCTGCGGACACAAGTGGGGAGTTGTAACTCCAATCACACCGGGGAAGTGGCGGAATTTTTGGGCTTATAGAAATCTATACTAATATAATATGATAAAGCGGAAGGGTTTTTTTGTTTGTTGAACGCGCTAATCTCAGGTACTGGTTCGAATTGAAAAAATTAATTAAGTGTTTTATAGTCCAATTATCGAGGAAGGCTATAGGCTATATAACATCACGCTATGACCAATAGGACCTGAGCAAAAACAAACAAGTCAGATGCGGCGGATGAAACCGCGGGGCACAGCTAGTAATATAATGTTTTGTCAGCGACGCGAAGAAGAAGATTAATAACCAACCAGACAGCTGCAGTTTTCTGTATTGTTACTGACATTTCTATTACTCCGACACGATGTAGCATTCCACGAAACACAAAAGACAACCAATGAGCCAATGCTTTCACAAAATGTCCGTTAAACTTCACATTTCGACAAACAACACGTAATCTTATGCAAAATCCATTTTTCCCAAACCACCCAACCCAGACGAACCGTCTGAACGAGCAACAATACAAATTTTAATTGACAAAGTAACACAATAGTGAAACTAACTGAACGGCAGCGCGGCAGCTTTGAGCAGCTAAATAAGTTATTTGTTCTGTCTAGCTCAAGTTGCTAAGTAAAGTGATACTTGAACAACGGTTCAAGTCTTCCGAGGGTTTGTTAAGTTAAAGTTTGATGTGTTTGCGCTTACCTCGTGATTTTCGGTGGTTTAACATGGAGTTGTGGAATGAAATTAAGGTGGAAGGCGACTGGTAGGATTTGTAAAAGCAAACGTACGTATTTAAGATAATCAGCTTATAATGTTCGAGCCCTGCTGGAACACAGAGCTCGTCTGTGACAGGGCTGTACCAGTGTACCACCATCACGAATCCAGAACCAGAATCCACCACATGGTATAAACCTACCGTACCTTGATCATCATCATCTGCCTAGCCTTTTTCCAACTATGTTGGGGTCGGTTTCCAGTCTAACCGGATCCAGCTGAATATCAGTATTTTACATGGCCTATCTGACCAAACCCAGTTATGATTGGGTAATACGATACAAGTCTTATAACAACACTTAAAAGTTTTATTATTGTTTTACCATCATCATAACATCACTCCTGTATTCATCGAAGGGTTAGGCAGAGGTGTATGTATAATATCACCACACTTTATGTACAATTTTCTTAAAATAACTAGCATTTCCTCAAGGAAAAAATACCTGCTTACTCAATAGCAAAGATATCAGGATAGAAGAATTCTGAAAAACAAAACGTTCACCCCATTCACACTGAACTTCTTCATTTTCTGAAACAAACAAAAATCAACTTAATCAAAGAAGACGAAAGCGTCACTTTAACATCTAACTTAAACAAACATCCATGAAGCTGCATCAAACAAGTCGGTCACAAATCATTAGTCAGACAATAACGCCACACTTGTACCGGATGGTGGTGGTGGACGGTTGCATAAGATGTGGGTAGTTGTACAAATGCTGCACCGAAACAAACAGGACGGGCAACAAAACGACGCGCGCGCATCTGCATGTTTGCACTAAATTAGCGATGACGCCTGCGCTGTTTTCCCACACATTACCACTGGGGACGGTCTGCACAAAATTCTGACGGTGAGCTTAAGTAATTAGTTTTATATTTCAAGGATATCCAAAATGATGGTTTTAAAAAATCGTTTTTTTTTATAAATCTCAACATCTTTCTGATAAGTATTATTTTAGCATTATCTATTGCGAGAATGGAAGGAGAAAATGATTTTTCCCGACCCCCAGTAGCTAGGAATAAGGACAGGAGCATGATAATAAATGCTTTTTCGGAAAACAAAAAAAAATGAAACAAAACTTAACCGCGCATTTTTCTGTGACAGAGTTGAAACCTCGGGAAACACCTCAAAGGTGTAAAGTAAAAAAAAATGCAATTAAGTTTCCATAGTTATTTATTTACTGAGTACACAGCCATTAATCGGAAACAATAAAACAAACAAATATGCTGGAATTTATTTCCGTTAAGACAACAGAATAATTATTAAACTTATACTGTCACTTACGGGATATCTTCCGTGATTGTTCATTATTTTGAGCTCCCGAAATCCAATAGATCCAGGATTCCTCCAATCATGGAAGATATCCCGTAAATGACAGTATAAGTTTAGTTGTAAACCGTGAAAGCTTAGAACAGTGTTAGAATAATTATTCCCAGAATAATTTATGAATGGTAAAATGATTAATTAAAATCTACCAACTAACCGGAAAACACTAGAAACAACAGGAAAAGTAACTAAAATAAACGTTAAACGAACAAATAATAAAAATCAAAAAGAAAATGAATCGAGCCACGTATTGTTGTCTACATTTCAAAATGAGTAGTTTAACCTAAATATTTTAGGACAAGAAACTTCTAAAGAAACGTATGGATTAAAAATATGAGCTGACGTCTTGTGTGTCTTGAGAATGCATTCTTGACACACTAGGCAAATGATCAAGACGTTTATATTTTTTCATTATTTGTTGATATTTTCCTGAAAGACCAAGCTGCTTTTAATGATTTTGTCAAACTAAGATACGCACCAGTAAAACTTTCGCTCTCTTTCTGATTCTTCATTCTTCCTTTGTCTATCTTCGTAATTCACATAATGATGGCAGAACATTTTGTATTTTTGTAATAAGTTGGTAGTTCACGTAAAACCTTTCAAAAGTTTATGTGAATTGCAATTAATTGGTTAGATTTAATTACAACTTTTTTAAGATTAGGATACACGGATTTGTTGATGGCAATAGGCTCGCCCCCTATTATATGGGACTTAAATATAACTGGCTAAATACATATGGGTGTACTATTAGGTACGCCTCTGCCTAACCCTTCAGGGGGTTACAGGCGTGATGTTATGTTATGTACACAAATGCCATAGGATACTAGAGAACAATAATTTTGCTACCACTAGCCTCTAGCCCTTTAAAGTAAACCTAACATTTAATAAACCTAAGACAAGTAATAAATCAATTACGACTCAGCGACAAATTAATCGCACTTAATTTGCTGTCGCATCCGACACAGGATGCTATTCCTCCTCACTTAGTCGTGGCAAATAAAAGTACGACTGTCTATCTGTATAACGAATGGGCCTCATTTGCCGGCCGACCGGTAAGCTGCAATCACTCATATATTTTGTTATACCACTTAAAACAAGGCTTTTTTAAGTTTTTTAAAGTTCTGTCAATGAGTTTGTTTGAGTGGTATTTCTGGTTCCGTCAATGAGTATTTGAGTTTGAGTGGTATTTCTTGGAACTTAGTTGTTGATTTCGGAATGTTTGCAAAAAGGTTGTATTTTCTGGGAGACAGCAGTTCCGATTCGCACTTCGAAACAAATGTTTGTACGGTTTCCCATGAATGTTTTCGTGTGAATATTTGATCTGTGTGTAAAGGAGTAAATACTTGATCACTTTCGGAAATCCTTCTTCTTTCTTGATATCTTAACCGACTTTACGACAGTCGGGTAAGGTGTACAGAAAGTGGGCAATATGAATGAACTGCAATCTCCAATCTGTCTGCTGAACACGGTGATTATGGAAGTTCACGTTTCATTGGAGCTGTCTTAGACATTATCGTCATCGTATCAGCCGAAATACGTCCACAGCTGGACATAGGCCTCCCCCAAGCGTCACCACGTCGACCGGTCCTGTGCTTTTTCATTCAGCAGATTCCCATGACCTTTATCAGGTCATCGGTCCACCTTATCGGAGACTTTCCATCGCTGTGCTTTCTGGTACGCGGAATAAGTGTAGGTAATGATTGATCAGGATTACCAAAAGTCGGTATCCAGTTCTAAAGAGTGTAGACCTATGCGGTCACCAACAAATTCCTTGACCATCATAACCAGCTTTCTCATGACAAAGCTGGTTATGAGGGTCGTGAGCAAGAGCAAATACAGAAGGGCCTTGAAGAAGACCTAGGCTATTAACCTCCTCTACCAACTCATAAGAGGGTAATAACCTGTCAAGCGTCACTAGTTGGTCTGCTAACTCGGATGACGTATGAAGTCATTGCGTAAGATAATATAGGCGATAATTATGTGAAACTGAAGTACTTAAAAAATTCGTCACGCTGTTTGAGGCGTGGAGTAAATCTTGGCTACTTATGGATGGTGAGAAAACAAAAGACGCTTAAGGAGTTACTTCTTCTTTGGTAGTATAGCATAATCAGCCACTGTTCCCACTGCTGGGGCACACGGTCACCTCTCTAGCGAGGGAATGAGCTACGGGCCCAGTGCGGGTTGGTAGATGTCATATGTCTTCGAATTTTTGGTTCTAAGACATGCCGGTTTCCTCACGATGTGTTCCTTCACCGTTTTGAGGGCAGTGGTAATGAAATAAATTACACAAAGTAATGCACCTGCCTGGGTGCCCACCCATGAGGGCCGTCATCACTGGGCCACCGCTGCTCACTCATCGGGTCTCAAGTCAGGTCTTAGTAGTATAACAGCTGCATTTTTTGGGCCAGCGAGAGCAGGAGTATAATTTGCGACACAGGTCCATATTCACACCTTACTGCTGTTCCGTCAAGGCAGCCTCACTTTACCAAGCCGGTATTATATCTTCCCAGTTAGGTTCGGTAGAGGATTTGGAGACTTCCAGATGGACTGGGGTAAGCTACTGAAAGATTCCGTCGTGCCAGCAAAATGAGAAGACGTTCATATTGTTTTGAAAGCCAATCAGTAAGGTTAACTGTGGAGACTGGCTGTCTGGGTGAACCAGACGCTAGAGCAGACTTTTTCAGGAAGTTAATGTTTATAATATTGTTTTATTTACCATAATATCTTGGAAGATTTTCCTCAATTTGATCGTTGCCACTTTTATACGTACACGGAAAGATAATGCGATCCGGAACAGCTAATAATAGAAGTCTATGAACTAATTTTAACACAAAGTTGCAATTATTTAACAGTTTCAGTCCAAAAGATTTTCGAGGAAAACGTATTTCTTAGAACTAGAACTTTTGTAATATAAACATTACACAAAAAATAAATTGGGCATACCGATCTAAACATGTGAGCTAACTTCTCAGATTTCTAGGCACAGCTAAATAGGTTTTTTTTTTCAACTAAACCGTTGATAGTTTTCATTCATAAAACGGTAGATATATTAAGAATATTTTATTTCAAAACGTCTACGATCAATCAGGCTGCCAACATTCTCAAATATCGCATCCAACATCCAGTTTGTGCTTAAAAATAAATGGACAAGTGAGAGTTGTTTATTTCGTGATGAGTTCCGTAGCTGAATAGCATGTTTTTATGTATATTACTGCCGTTCCTGGTACTAAATCTTGTATTATGTGTAGCCAGTGTCGCTTTTCTTACAAGTTCGGAAGAAGAAATTGCATTTAAAATTATGTATTAACAAGGAATCGATCTTTTGTACCGATTTTGATGTCATTTTGCTGCACACCAGATCACATAGATCATAACTTACCTAATTTACGATCTTTGAAGTAAAAGGCCGTAAATTGATTTTGATTACCCACAACAATGGAAGAATACAAGTATCGAGATTTAACCTGTGACAGTGCTCATAAGTGATATATTGCCCTGTCATTAAACAACAGCTGCTTTCATGAAAACACTAACTTTCGCCACGGAACCCTGAAAACAACATGAAAGAAACGTCACGTAACATCGACTCTAACGGATGCCAAATAGTTCTTTTTCCATTTCCAGGTCATTGACCCAACGAGACTAGAAAAGTGGGCGACTTTGCTCGTTTTTAAACTGTGGCGAAAGCTAATACTTTGTGCTGTCGAAATAGATGCTGGGGCTTTCAAGTGTTTAAGTATTTTTTTTTTGTTTTGTATTGTTGTTTTTGTGTGTGTTCGGAATTTCGGATGATGTTGTTATGTCTGGTTGTAACGGTAATATTTGTTAAAGATTTTTCAGATGATTTTTACAGATCTCGGAGGAGAGAGAAAAAATTGGTATTTGTCAGGATATATCAGATCTTCGGCAATGATGTAATTGGTATAGATCAATAAATCTAAGCCTAAGTCAGTGTTTTTTTCTCTCATTGAAGAGTACGTCACCTGATGGTAAGCGATGATGTAATTGACGATGAAAGACGGAAAAGGCCTGGTTTTGGCGACGGGGTAGGCAGGGGCTTGAATCCCATGTGATAAGCCATCAATCAGACTCAAATCCAGGCTAATACTGAGAAACTCCTGACGGAAAACCCCAATGACACCTTCAGTTTCCAGGATCCAATGCTCAGCTCAAAAAAAAACCCTGAAAATAAATTCTCGTGGAAATCTATGAACGTGGTAAGACGAAATGTTTATAGAAACATTCTTGGGAAAAGACTAGCATGATGAAGAACGTAAGAGGCTAGAATATGACAAACGTATTGCATGATTTATTTACACTAATCTCAATTCTCGAATTTAATAGAATGATAAATGTTGACAGTTGTGATAGTCTTAAATGTTATTGCGTCATACATTTAGTATTTAAGATTAGTCATGAACTCAGAATTAATCTCTTTATACTCCGGTGATCCCGTCTCGTTTTTGAGCCAAAACTAACTTTAGAATAGCCAAAAAAGTTGTTAATGTCGCCGTAGTTGAAACAGGCCTCTTTCTTTGGGTATTTTAATAACATCAGCATCTAATTAAAATCATCATGTGTTTTGTTTTTGTTACGTTATTTCGGCTTCCCGTTTAGACTGGTTTGGTTAGCCAAATGCAGCTGAATACTAGTATTGTAAATTGAGTGATTGTCTATTTATGTCACAACCCAGTGACACAACAGTGTGCAGTGGTAGCCTAGAGGTGTGACCGTCGGACAGCCAAGTCATAGGTCTCAACTCCGAACCCAAGACACGCATCTCAGATTTTTCGGATTCATGTGTGTATTGTCTGTTGCTTCGGTGAGGAAACCACCTAGCCTGAGAGGTATTTCTCGACCGCAAACTCTGACACCAGAGAGCTGGGCTGTCTTCTTCTCGATAAAGAAGAAGACAGCCCAGTGGGACCCAGGTACCACGATACCTTGGTAACTTTGCTTGTTAGACTATTAAGCAACGGGCTACCCCTACTAACTGCATCAGCATCAAGCCAGCCTCTTACTATCTTCTGTTCTGAATCTGTCGTCAACCTCAACTTGAATTTTCTTCCGTATCTCAACAGCCAGATCTTTTATTTGCAATTACTTGAAGAAAGGTGTTAAGCTCGAGCTGTCATCTGCATGTGGTCGGTCATGACAGATACTCGTCTGTATTTCGGGCATCGACTTATTTATAAGTGTCGTATAGCCAGTTCCCGTGACATCAGCTGCATCCCTGAAGATGGGAATATCCTAATTTAGAAGAAAGGACAATTTGTGAACCTCTACTAGCCGGATTTTTCTTCAGCCTTTGCATTTGGACATAGAAAAATAAAATAGACCATCATTTAAAAGTATCAAGTCATACACTGTTTTAAGCTTTCACGGTTCATAACTAAAGTTACACTGTCACTTACGGGATATCTTCCGTGATTATCAATTATTCTGAGCTCCCGATATTTCGACGCTATTACAAACGCCATGATCGCTGGATGACATCTCACGGAAGATATCATCGTAAGTGACAGTGCAAGTATCAAGACATCTTTCAAAATTGACGTATCCTAATAGGCCATAAGGATACCCGATGATAGGCACACAGTAAATAGACTCAGTAATTTCGCTATCACGTCGTGTGGAAACTATCAGTGTTACAACTTACTAGCATACTAGCATGTGAAAGCTATAATTATCGTGTATCGTGAAACACTAATTTGCATACATAAAGGCTATTAAGACCGGGTTGTCGCCATTCGGGTCCCGGGTCGAGACATTTCAATTTTTTTTCAATTAGGTATGAAGCAAGGTACGCCGAGTCGTGTCTATGCGAGCTTGCATAGTAGAAAACGGTTTAAAGCGCAGGCCACACCGCCAGCTAGCGCGCGAGCGAGCGAGCTGGCGGGCGAAGCGAGGCGAGGGAAACAATATAAACTAAGCGAAGCTTTGGCGAGTTAAACTATGTAGGTTTACACCGAAACGGTTCCACTAAACCTAGGCAGAGACGAAAAAACTGAGACGAAAAGTGTAATTACAGTGTTTTCCGTGCGGTGAGTGCTGTGTGTGGCGTGCGGCGGTGAGGGGCGTGTGGTGTGAGGCGTGCGGTGGATACACCCTAGCTCTTACGTATCTCCTCACCTCTCCGCTTCGCACATCTCTGTTTGTCTCCGCTTTGCTGGAGTCCTTTTACTCAGGAAATCTCTCGTCGGAGTTTCTCTAACGGAAACGAAAAATCGAACAGAATTGAAGGGGTACCTAGAACTGAGGTACCCACATCAATTCTGTTTTGTTGTCTTACTCATACTATATCCGCTCTCTTTCCTTAAGATAAACATTTATTTAACATAATCTTACGAGATCACTTAATTATTTAAAGAAAACCAAAACCATATCAAAACAATAATATCAATGAGTACAAAAGGGGCGTAATAAAACGTTATGATAAACGATCCCACGCCGTTCTCAAATGAAGTTCTTATATTAAGTTCTTACAGGTGATATATTGAATAATTAACACAACACCGGTGATTAAGTGTGGTGGTGATTAATTATTTGACGGTCATTGACATGTAACTTGTTCATAATTGTGTGTTATTGTTTATGTATTACGATTTACATCATATTTTATTGGTTTGTGGTTAGGTTAAAATTAGGTAGACGAGCTCGTGGTTGAATCACAACAGTCGCACAATTCGGTGAAGCAACGCTTGCCGAGGTCTATCTGTGGATGGATGACCACTCATTACATACAGAGTTCCTTCCTTGCCTCGGAAAGCAAACTTTTGTAGATCTTTGACAGTCGTTACAGGTAGTCAGTAGCCCGAAAGTCTGACAACCAGTCTTAGCAAGGGGTATCGTATTACCCAGTAACTGGTGTGGAGGTAAATATAAGCAGTTGCTGAACGTGAAATACTGGTATTCAGCTGCATTCGGTTAAATTGGAAACCGACCCAAACATAGTTGACGAAAAGCTAGGCAGATGACAATGATCTGTGGTTATGTAAGACAAAGTCAGAATCGATGTTAATAGGTACTACTTTCATTGCTAAATTCGACTTATAGGTATAGTACCTAACTTACTACACTGTGGTATGTTAATTGATACTTAATAAGTAAAAAACAGGAAAAGGTGTTAATACTGTAAAAGGTTTAGTTAGGAAAAATAATGGGTATTTTTTAGACTTTGTTACTGCAGATAAAATTATTTTTACTGGTTTTCCTGTTAATCCCTTATAAAACAGTATAACATTTTATTTGTGCATTCGATTTAACCATGTTTTGGAAAAGGACATAATTCAATAGGTAGATAAGTCCTGAGCATTAAATATTGCAAGTATTTCGAGATATCAAGATAAAACACTTTTAAGTACAATTTATTTAACAGTTACATGATCATAATTCTCTTATCATTCAACACTAGAAACGGGATAGTTACCATGTTTACTGATGTTTTGAGTTCCCGATATTTCGGCGCTGTTGCAACCACGATCACGAATAAACTGAAGTTATAATTCTCTTACTTAAAAATATCTCACAAGCTGTTGAAAATGGATTCAAGTAAAAAACTAACTAAAGCCCAAATTGACAAAATTTCCTCAAATAAACCGAAAATTTCACCTATACACAACAATAGGTAAACTTTTGGCAATACCAACACCATACTAGGCACTAAAGATCACGTCACTAAGTTCCCACTTCTTAGAAATAGACGTTCTGGTGCCAATTGGCAACTGGACTGAATACGTTGACCACTAACTAACGCTAGGTGGCTAACTCACTCACCGACGGACAACGGTTAGCTAACCACGTGTGCGTGTATTTATAGTGGAAGATCCCGTTAGGGTATTGAAGGCAATGATTAAAAGATGGACTGGAAAAGTGTCTAATTTAGAGCAGAGCACGGAGGCTCGCCGTCCGCTGCTTGCATTGTCATCATTTTCCTTACAAACCAAGCGAGTCAACGTTTACTCGTGAAGAGTATGGCATAATCAGCATATAATGTATTCCACTGGTGGGACACTGGTCACTCAGGCCTCCGCTACACTATCGCACTGCTGAAGAATGACTTATCGCTACTTTCAGCTGTTCCTCAACTGCTGTTGGTTTTTCTCTTTCGCGATCAGCAATATAAAGGGACATTCACAGTAACACCAACCTTCCTCCCAAACAGCATCATACATATCATCAGACAACACAAGCTTAGCCCAATAAATCAAGCTCGCAGCCAGTCTCCAATAAACTTAAGAATGATGTAGTCACAAGCCCTGAGTCCGTCATTACCTCGTTAGGCCGGCGCGGCGTCGGTGTGGCAAAGTGGTAACTAACGCAATTATTATCCACCGAACTATGAACCGATAACGAGGCGAACAACTGGTGGGATGGGGCAGAAGGATCACAACTTTACTAAGTTTTCCCAGATCAAAAAGTGGTTTATTTTATATTGAAGTGACGGATCTAAAATGAGCCATAGAGTTTAGTTTTTCACCAAGCTTACTGTTCGATCATTGGAGTTCTGATCACTGTCTGTCCTGCTGGACAGTCAATAGTCAGCGAGTCACCTTTCTGTTTCAGTTAATGTATCAACGGAAAATCTCACTGACTGTCCTACCTCAGAGCAGGGCAGTCAATGTGTCAACCGAAAACTTCTCTGACTGTCGTATTTGGGCAGCGCAGTTATTGTATCAGCCGAAATCTTTCTGTCTTTGTGTCTCGAAATAGCAAAGCAGAGAAAGAGACTGGGATCCTTCCTACTGAAGAAGTCATCGGTAATGCTGGAGCATTGTCTGGACCACATAATATTATGGTCCTGTTCCCATTCTTCGGGGTAACCTTATTTCTCTACACTCAGAGTCTCGGTGTTGTATACTAGGCTTAAGATTGACTGTTAGTCTGTGTGAGCCTTCTTTCTCCATATTTTGTCGTGTCCAGGTTGACTTAGCACCTCGATCAGTCTGACCCAGTCGACCACGAAGTCTCGTTTCGTTTTCGACATCAACTCTCGATGCTGTCAGTTTTGGTATCTCAGGGTTTCATAAGCATACTTAGTGCTTAATGTACTAGATCCTGTACTTCGAAACATAATGATAGAAGAATTGAGCCATTGTCTTTAGGTTACTTAACTTATTGTTTGTTGTGATGTTTTTTTCAGCGGTTGATAGATGGGAAAATAATGCAGCTGACCTAAAAAAATAGATAAAAAGTGACAATATCATTCTCTTGCACTCTTCTCAATATATTTCCTCAAATATATTTTTGGAGGAGTGCTTCTGCGGAGCATGTTTTCTTCCAAACTTCTTTTTTGATCGTCATCTTAGAGTTCGTCTCCATTTCAGCCAAACCATCACGGAGTTCATCTATCGTTTCTTTGATTTCCCCCGACTCTTACAATCCTTACAGACATCAAAGCCAGAAAGTTGAATTTGATAATAGTTGCAGTTTTTGAAGCGTCGATTCGAGAAGAACGGACAAACAACTCGTATTATTCAATTACATTTTATAGTTTGATAAAGACAAATCCGGACGGGATGGAGGAATGTGAAAAGACAACCGTCTAGGTGGACAGACGATCTCATTAAAGTGGCTGGAAGAAACTGAACAGTCATGACACAAAATCGCCTACACGAAGACACCTACACTCAGCATTGGGTGGCCAAAGGTTGAAGGATAAGAAAGACAAATGCTCATTTCCTCTAATTGTCTTTCTTCTCGGTTATTTATTTCCCTAATAATATAAATAAGCACACTTATTAACACCACGGTCGATCGCCCCCGCCACAGTCACAAACCGATCAGTCGCAAGTCGCAACAGTTCACGACCGATCGTAAAACAAAACCAACGTGATTAAGCCGAACATCCGATTTAGGGATTGGCGTATATTATCACTCACCATCAGACCAGACAAACTTGACCCTTATCCCTTTGACCACCCTTCAAAATTAAAGATCTCAGAAAACTGGTCGATCGAAACGTTGACCAGGATAGTTTTGCAGTTGAATCAAATGAAAATAGCCCCTATGGCAATTACATTAAGGGTAAAGTGACTTAAAGAAATTGGATTAATTCACGTGCATAAGCACACGTTTAGCCTGGGGCGTTCATCGCCAATATGTCAAAGTGACAGTATATTGTGTTACAGTTAAATATTAGACAAAAAAATCTGGCCGTTAATATACAGTAAGTTTGAATAAAATGACGTCATATGGTTTAATTGGATTCTATTCTCTTTGGTACGCAAAAATATAACATCACGATTGTAGTCCCCGATGGGTTAGGTAGAGGTAATATGTAGTACACCCAGATTTCGTCAGTTATGTTTAATTCCCATGTAAATGAGTCATGAGTTGAACCTGTTGCCTGACTCCGTGGCTGATATTGAGAAATTCCTGATTTCGAAACCCAATAATACCCTGCCCGACCTGGGAATCGAACCCAGAACGTCATGCTCATCAGTAGAGCTTGCAACCAGACCAACGACGCTGCAAAAACCAAACTTTTTATTTTACACCATGGTGGTCTTGACTATGAATAGATGGCTTGTGTTTCAGTTTCTCGGAATGGAAAGGAGCTCTATTCATAGCCCTGACTCTTTGACAGTTGACGACGTACCAGTGCCGGTGGGTGTCGCTGACGGTTAGGGGATTATGTCAACGAAAGGGCACTGACCACCTGTGTGCTGAAGAGATGACGAAACCGACTGAAAAATGTCTTCAGTTTAACCGTTGTGTTAAAAGATTCTTCCTCTTTTTTGCCAATAGTAATCATCATCGTTGGTGATTGTCTAGGGGTCGCAAGGCCGACTGCTGAGCACGAGGTCGTGAGTTCGATTCCCAGGTCGAAAGAGTGTCTTTGGGTTTGTCCTTCTGATATTTCCCAGTAGCAGCCGCGGAGTCTGGATTTGTGCCCGGTTGATGGCAATAGGCACGCCCCTATTACATGGGACTTAAACATAACTGGTGCAACGTGGGTGTTACTATATTATGTAAACCTCTGCCTAACCCTTCGGGGATTACATGCGTGATGTTATGTTAGTAACCATCACCTGCCGACGCTTGTCCCATGTTACTTGGGGTCGGCGCAACACGACACACTATAATTTACTTTCATATCACTCCTCACACAATCCATCCATCTTTTCTTTGGCCTTCCTCTCCCTCTCCATCCATCTACGTTCATATTAATAATATTTATATTTAATATTAGGTGCGTAGTATTCGCAACTAACTGCATATATGATCTGATTTATGAACATGGATGAAGCAGAAGGAGTATGTGAGGATCGCAGCTGATGACTGTCTATAGTTTCTGCCTCTCCATGGGAAAATGCAAAAGTTTGTTTTTCTATAATGGGTGTAAAAAGCCATTTTTGTTCTCCTCGTCATTTCGGTCGATTTTTTGTTCTAGATCATACCTTGGAAACTTCTAGTTACCGAGATATTAGCGATCAAAGTTCCAACTTTTTCACGAGTTTTTCTTTAAATACAAGTATTAACTTTTAAATGTTATAACTTTACTTTAAATGAGGAGCTGTGGCTAAATAATAACAGCCGCTCGGGTTAAGCCGTGCTTGCCTAGGTTGGTCTGTGGATGGGTGACCGCCCATTACATACCGAGTTTCCTCCGTGCCTCGGAAAGCACGTTAAGCCGTTGGTCCCGGCTGTCATTTGTAGATCTTTGACAGTCGTTAGGTAGTCAGTGGCCCAAAAAGTCTGACAACCAGTCTTACCAAGGAGTATCGTATTACCCAGTACTAACTGGGTTGTGGAGGTCAGATAGGCAGTCGCTCCATGTAAAATACTGGTATTCAGCTGCATCCGTTTAGACTGGAAGCCGACCCCAGTATAGTTGGGAAAAGGCTAGGTAGATGATGATGAACTTTACTTTAAGTACAGATGACCCCTTTACTTATCAATGCATCCATCAGCACAATGTTTAGAGTGCGGTACATTGAGATCTTCCGTAAACCGTGATTTTTCACCCAAAAAAAATAAGTCCCAGCAAAATTTTTTGTTAAAGTTAGTTTGATGTACAGAATGCTTGGTTGACGGCTATGTGAAGGGTCCGTTCACATCTTGTATGCACATATGTATTAAAATTGTAAATATTCATGAACACGTAAGGAAAGAAAATATATTATTTAAAGTAATCATAAATTGCTTTTTTAGCTCAAAGAGGTAAAGTAAGTAAAATTTAACTATATCTTCATAAACCTTTAAAGGTAGATACCTAAGTACACACTTAATGGAGGAAAACCGTTGAATTCTGCGATGACGACCATAGATTACGCATTCCTATTTAAATCTGTTAATTATAATATTATTGACATACTGCAGGCGTCCTTCTTGACGCGTGTTGTGCTATGTGCGGCATCCCAAAGTAATGTCACTTTCTTATTTCATTGTTATTTATAGTGGTTTGTGTATTGGCCATTCAAATTACCTTTAATTATTAAAAGAATGAACATAACATCACGCCTGTAATCTCTGAAATGTTAGGCAGAGGTGTACCTGATAGTACACCCATATTAGCTAGTTATGTTTTCAAGTCCCATGTAATAGGGGGCTAGCCTATTGCCATTTACCGGGCAAAAATCCAGACTCCGTAGCTGCTACTAAGATATTCCTGATGCAAAAACACAATGACACTTTGTCCCACCCGGGAATCTAACCCAGAGGACCTCATGCTCAGTCGCGCTTACGACCACTAGACCAAAAAGTGAGCGAAAAAATTAAATGGTTTTCAAATTCAGTTTTTTTACTTAGCTTTCGATGTTTGTCAAAAGTTTGTAAATAAACGGTATAAGTGACAGTCTACCGTTATTAGATTATATAAAACTTGACACTAAATTATTATTGTATTTAATCGCCCTTACCAAACATGGAGAATCGTATTACCCAGAAACTGAGCTGTGGAGGCCTGATAGGCAGTCACTATTCATCTATTAAGTAGTATTCTTTAGACTGGAAGCCGACAACACCCAAGATAGTTAGACAGATGAAGACATAAATATTATGGTATAAATTATGTATTCCATCATTTATTGGTTGCTCCATCTTAAAAACTTTCTTTACAAAGTTATAAAAGTACAAGTAAAACGTTTATTATTCATTGGATAATTGACAAAGAAGATGGTGATGCTAATTATTCTCGTACATACACTTCCCACGTAAGACCTGATAATTTACATGAAACCGGAATATATTTGAACCAATGATTGACACCTGACATGTAAATTACGAGGCATTTTTATATTATTATAAAAATCAGCATAATTGAATATTAAATTGCTTAATCGACACTTTGTGTAAGTGCAAATTACTTCAAAACCGATCAAGTGCGAGTCGGATTCGCACACGAAGTGTTCCGTACTATGGTACAATATTTAACATTACATTTTTTAAGTTTAGTTAAAAGATCGAAAAAAACACATTTATTTTAAACCTTACTCTATATTCATTAATAGTTGTCATACACACACTCCAAACTCCAAAATAAATAAAATTCTTACAGAGATTCAGTAGTACATATTATTTCCTGCAAAACTGACATCATACTTCAGGTTGCTTGAAAGTCACCTAAAGTATCTTCATATCACAGACGGACAGACAGCGAAGCCTTTTAAGTAGACGTGAGAGTTCCGTTGACACCCTTTCGCTACGGAACCCTAAAAACGAAGAAAAATAGTGTGCGTACGGTATTTTTGATGGCAAGCAATTATCCGAAGCAATAGTTATTGCCCCTTCGAATTAAAACGAAACACGGAAAGGGCATTTCCTCTGATATTTTGACACTCCTCGAAAAAGCTTATGTGGATTTATTTTTACTTTTTGTGACTTTTTGATTACAGCAGGACTGAAGGAGCCGACACGTCATGCGTGTAAAGCTTTTGATTTAAGACATTCAGATATTTACGAGCGAAATACGGGACAAGACGAAGAAATTCGTAATCCAATATTTGTTACTATTTTGTATCAAGTCGCTCTGTCTAGCTTCATATATCTGTTTGTGTGCATTCGTGTGTCAAAACCGAAAATATTCAGGATCAACATTTTTGTATGAAATACTCTATAGATCTTTTAAATCCGTCTGTTTGGATCAACAACTTTTATTTGTTTTTATTCTTCTTTCAGTTAAAATGTTGAGCTGAAACCGGAAACTTTAGACCTGGAAATTATTGACAATACTTTGTTGCAGAACCAATCCTTGGAAGGTGACCAAGAAATGATCAAAATCGTAAATAATCCAAAGTTGTTACCTATCTGGCTGTCAGTTCCCTACACTTCCACGTGAACGGATTTCGATGAGATTGCGATGTTGGGACATAGGATACTTTTAATCCCTGTTGAACATTACCATGGTATAATCTCCGATATGATCGAGTGGCATCCGACGACATTGTTGGCATCGCGGGAATATCCTGGATGAGGCTGCCTCAAGAACGTGGAGCTTGGCACAAGCGAAGAGTGCCCTATACCCAGTAGTGGGTGAAGTCGGGATGGGAGGAGCTCGTGGCTAAATAATAACAGCCATTCGGGTCGATCTTTAGGTTAAGCCTCGTTTGCCTAGGTTGGTCTGTGGATGGGTGACCACCCATTACATACCGAGTTTCCTCTGTACCTCGAAAAGCACGTTAAGCCGTTAGTCCCGGGCGTCATTTGTAGATCTTTGACAGTCGTTAGGTAGTCAGTGGCCCAAAAAGTCTGACAACCAGTCTTACCAAGTGTTATCGTATTACCCAGTGGGCTGTGGAGGTCAGAAAGGCAGTCGCTCCATGTAAAATATTGGCATTGAGCTGCATCTGTTTAGACTGAAAGCCGACCCCAACATAGTTTGGAAAAGGCTAGGCAAATGATGATGTCGGGCTGTGGATGATGATGATGATGAATCTCCGATATCCACGTTGGTGAAGTAGCGGTCAAAATTAAAAAGCCATAAAACTGAGATTTTTTTAAATTAATAAATGTCTTACATAACAAGTTATTCTTAATCAGATGTATGAGAAGTCAATGATTTGCGAGTAGGTTCATGGGAGGACGTTGATAATTGTAATAATGAGTAACACATAATTTACTGTGGGTTGGTACGTAGGTAGATGTGGTCTGTGCTACACTATTCAGATCAAAAGTTAAGTGTAGGCATTATTTATGAGCTGCGCCTGCGGCTACTAACTTACTTTTAAGAATTCTAAACATTTCAAACAGAAAAAGTATTTTTAACAACTAAGATTGATACGGTAAATCAATAATATCAACCGCACGGATCTGTATTCTTCGGTTAAGTAACGCTTGCCGAGGTCAGTCCGTGGATGAGTGACTATCCCTAATATAGCCAATAGTTACCCAAATGTTGTAACATAAAATAGTGGTATTCAGCTGTATCTGGTAAGACTGGAGGTAGTTCCCAACGTAGTTGGGAATATGTTAAACAGAATATAAACTTATTACTTAATGTACATAACGTCGTTGCGACTTTAAGACCTCTAATGTGTAAAATTCAACTTTATGAGAAAATCGATAAAAACCGTCTATTGAAAAAGATATAATGAAACTAACTATAACTAAAAATATGGGTATCAGCCATATCATCATTATGTGGTGGTTATCATGTGGTGGTTGTGTGTGTGTACTTTTAATTTTGCTATTGTTAGTTGAAATTAAAAGTAGCATGATAGTAAAAAAAAAACAGTTTAGGCATTACTTAAAATATTATATTAAGTAATGCTATACTGAAGAGTTCCGCTAGCTAATAAATGAGCATGTAGTGTAAGTTCAGTCGTCCAGCGTCAGCTTAGGGTCGGAAACACGGTAACGTTGTGCGCGGTCACGCGGCCGGCGTGGGCGCGGGCGCTGACGTCTCGTCGGGTTTGCTCTCCAGCGAGAACGGAGGGATCCGGCAGTCGAACGTGTAGCCGTCTTCCCGTTCCATTCTGAATGTGCCCCTGGTAACAGAAGAATTTATTATTATAAAGTCTTGTGACTTAACTACCTGAACTATTTAGTTAAATTAGAATTAAATGCTAATGCTACCTACATGAATAAAATTGGTATAACGGTCTTCTACAACCAAAATACGTGTTCCTAATTCTTTAATTTGAATTGACCAATCAAATCACACGATCAAATCTAAAAATAAACATAACTTAATAACCTTTTAATAAAACAAATGCTGTCTTAAAAATTTTTGAATTTGCAAACGAACTGTGCTAATTGAAAAAAGAAAAAAAAGTGAACTCACTCGCATTCCAGTCCTGTCTGTAATCGGACAAGGCTGTCCGAATCGACTTTTTCGACTCGATTAAGTAGATTTATTTGCTTTATTAATTACTCGTTTAAATATCACGAGAAATACATTAAGGTCGATCGAGTGGTTTTTGTCTGATATATCGATAATCGGGGCTACTGATTGGGCGGAAGAAATTACCTTTTCGCATTATTATTTTGATTGCGAATAATTTGCATGGTTTTCAAGGAGGTAATTGTTTAATTGCTGGTCCTGGGTCTATTCTCAGGTCGGGCAAAACGTTTTTGTGCCTTCACATCTTGAATTTCTTACTAGCAGCTAGGAGACTGGATTTGGGGCTGGTTGATAGTAATAAGCTCGCTTCAAGACTACCTACTAACTAATTGCTACGACTTAAATATCTAGTGAAATTCGGGCTTCCACTTCTGCATATTTTTTCGGAGACGCAGGTGTGATGTTAAGATCAAAATGACTAAATTAAGACTATCCTATTACCAAACATGCCGCTAAAAACTGACATCTATATCTTAGGACATATTATATGGCATAACATATCAAACGTTCCATGTATCAGCATGGAATTCCACTATACTGCCTATTCTGTGACAGAATTTCGTATACCACCCGCACAAGCCAGAGTTTAACCTATTCTTAGAAAGAGACCCTCACGAAATGAGTGCACTGCTTAAGCCAGAACACAGCATAACAGTACTTAAGGATCCCACATACCAAAGCATAAGACCTGCGATGAAAATCAGGCGATTTCCCCTTCGCCCGCGCCGCCGACCAATTACGACGAACTACTCATTATTTTAAGAAAACATTAAATACTTAACATAAAAATTTGAGTCGAAAACGCTATGCAATTACGTGCACCACAAAATTGCGAAGTGTATAATGTAGGTGGCGGTCACACGGAGCTGGTGGGGCTGGATGTGGCCGGGACTGACAGTGGAAAGTGCTTTTGCGCTTTCAAAGAAGCTGCTACGATCGAGGAATCTTATACCAGGACGACAAGAGGAGTTTCTGACCCATTACAACTTATACTTTATAAAGATACGTAGGGCATCTTTTGTTGGTGATTAGTTGGTTACGTTTTCATCTAAACCTCATATTTTTTCCCCAAAAGACCTTGTACAGGAGAGTAAAACTGCTAAATATAATAATTAGAACAGTAAAAATTTCTACATGTTATGTTCTCTCCCAATGATGGGAGCCTTCCAACACAGTTAGAAAAGATTTTTAAAATAGATCAATGCTGTTTCCAAAATCTAACCAAGTCTTTCACTACCAGTCAAATATCAAACATTCAATTAACCATAAACGTAGATAGGCACTTATAAAACGTCACAAGCTAGGTGTTTTTCCTGTGGAGAAGAACCAGCGGTCCAGACCAGTCCACATTGGAACCCCATAATAAAGTTGCATATCACTTCAATACCCCATACATCTTCGTCGGGATGCCGGCCGACCCCCGCTGTAAGTGACTGCCGAAACTTGCACGAAGCTGCAAAAAGTACAAGACGCGCTCCAGATCAAATGAGATGGTCCTCGGGGCACCAGACTAGGGTAGCACAGATACCACACTTTTATTTAGAGGATTTATTTGCCATTTTTTACCAAAAACAACACTTTACATGCAATTTTTGGGTATTAGAGAAGAAAATACGTTTAAAATACATATCTTTAAATAGTGAAAAATATAACATAACATCACGTCTGAAATCCCCGAAGTTTTAGACAGAGGTGTAATTAATAATACACTCACATTTAACCAGTTATGTTTAAGTCCCATGTAATAGGGGGCGAGCCTATTGCCATCAACTGGGTACAAATTCAGTCTCTATGGCTGCTACTGCGAAATTTCTGATGGAAAATCCCAATATCACTCACTTTGCCCGAACTGGGAATCGAACCCAGGCTCAGCAGTTGCGCTTGCGGTCACTAGACCAACGAGGCTAATAAGGCTTAATGATGATCTAAACACTCGGGTTTATTCTTACATAGATCCAGGACAGTTACATTAGAGTAACAAAACATGATGTTATCCAGAAAGTTCCATAAAACGTTTTTGTCTTCTATTGAGTTTACACATCCGCCTCTGACCCAAACTACTCTGTGCTTACATTGCTTTTTAATAACGTGTTTAATGCAAAAGAAATTTACGTTCGAAATCAGTGGGGAAGCAGTTCTTTGCACCGGTGTCGCCCATTGATGCAAAATCGAGAACCGGTTCCGAAACCGATACCGATACCATATGAACACATACCTACTTATTACCCCTTTTGACGGCGACAGGTGAAATTTTAATACCGAATTTTATTTTATTTCAGGGTTGTCGATATCGAATCGTCGAGATTCAAGTCTTCTTGGCACGTAAATTGCAATTTGCGCGATATAGAAGTGACTTTTCAATACCTAAGGATTGCATCCAGATAAGATGTTGATCGTTCTTGTTCAATAATATTCGTATCTTATTGAGATTTCTGAAACTATTATTGTTTTGACATGATCTTTCCAATTTTTCGATTATGTTTTCGACTTGTCAGTTTACACGATTCGAAGAACTCATAAAAGTGAATTTAATGCCACAAATAATACATTTAATTTTAGGTGTCGTTACTTGAATTTAAAGGTCCTATAAATTATAATAACATTTCAATATTTCAGTGTAAATTTTAATAATATGGACCATTTCAAAGATCATTTCGATGAAAATACGATCGAAATTACGTTATAAGTGACTTTTACGACACCTGCTTTATTTTTTCTCCCTGTTCGACCTTTCGTAAATCTTCAGACTGCAATTACCCAAGCTCATATCACCATCGCCACTGCTTTCAAAACAGAGAAAGGCAATATCTTAAGGAAATCAGCCCTGTCTTAGGACTAAAAATTCCAAGACATATAACATCCACGAACCCGCATTACGACCGTGTGGTAGATTTTGGCCAACACCTTCTCATACAGAGAAGACCTTTGTCCCAGCGGTGGGAACATTATATGTTGTTAATCTTCAGTCTCCAAAAAACTAAAGGACTTCCACAGTTTGTCTCTGAATCACCCAAAGGCTGACTGGTAGAAAATGCCAATGGTATTAAGTCCGCCTTCGTACTCTATACTTTAAGATGTGAGCGGCAACGCCGGGACCCGAGAACCCAAGAACATCCTCTGATCCTATTGGTGATGTTCTTCATATGACCAAATGTATGACGAGGCGAAAGGAGAATATAAGGATCGTAACGCGTGGAGTTCTGTAATTTCTGCAGAAATTGGAAAAAAGGAGTGAATTTACAGTGTCAAATCTATACAAGTAAATAAAATTGAAGTGTCTGTTTGTAATATTAAAATAACAGTTTTTAACTGAATGCATATGAAAATATATACTGCACTTTAGCAAAAACACATTTTTTTCAATTTTTGTCTGTCTGTTTGTTTTTTCCGGCTAATCTCCGAAACGACTGGACCGATTTTGACGAGACTTTTACAGGCCGATAGCTGATGTTTTGCAAAAAAAATTAAAACCCTTGAAATTGGTAACAAATTCTGATTCAAAAAAGGAAATAATATGTTGTATAATAATTTCCCGCGAACGAAAGTCGCGGGCAGTAGCTAGTAAATAAATATGACAACAACACAGGACAATGAGGAAACGCTATCATATCACCATACGCTGCAGTCTGCGCGTACGCAATAGTTTCTCACGCGTACAAATACCCGCTGCGGTTTGTGGCCGCGCTCCGTACACCGTACATGCCATGCAATCCGCTCGATTTACTATTTATTAGTAAATAATCGATAGTATATAACTTGCGTATAAACAAACTGTCACTGGATACTTCTTCTTTTTGTATTGACGTGTGAGAATTGCTCATACCGTGATTAAAATACTTCTCAGGCTGAAGACAAGATTTGTAGATCCTTGATAGTTGTTATAGGTAGTCAGACGCGGGTCAGCAGTGATACCCTAGGACCCTACCTTCGGACTGCCAAGTCATAGGTCTCAAGTTCGAACCCAAGACACGCATCTCTGATTATTCGGACTTATGTGCGTATTATACAATTATCACTTGCTTCGGTGAAGAAAAACATCGTGAGGAAACCAGCATGCCTGAGAGATATTTCTCGACGGCATGTAAAGCCAAGTCAGAGGTGACAACCAGTCTTGCTAACCCAAGTTCCATGTTACCCTGGAACATGGGTTGTCGTGGTCAGATGATGATGCTGACAGCAAGGTAGTAGCTGGATTGGTTGTAAAGTCTATTTTGGGGTAAACAAAAATATATTGTAAGGCTTTATACTAAGGCCATACCAAACTTAGAATAGAAACTACAATCCAAAAATACTTACACCAGATAAATATATGTGAAGCAGGAACCCCTATGTATCACTTTGTTGACATTTGTACGAAAAATGTCGGACAGTATACGGTAAAAAGTTTTCCCCCTTGCTAAAAGTATGCCTAATTTCCATAAATATGAATCCATGTGTTTCCTTATACCTGCACAGTTTATTATACGACCAGCATGAAACTTGACAGCCCGTAGATGTTTCCATGCAGATTGTGGGCCCTCCCCTATGGATTTAGAATACCCAGCTAGAGGAAATGATTCGGAAGAATGTAGAAAGTAGGAAAGCTGACGCAGCAGTGAGCTTCTTTTGTCTATCTAGGGGCCGTTACCAGAACAAGTAAAAGACTAAGATGTCGAAGACCAAAACGGTGGACCGACCCGATCATCAGTTTTGGGAGCTATCTATTCAGAAAGCCTCAAGAATGGCTAAGGACCGATATATCTGCCACCAGGCTAGGAAAAAAATTCTCATTCCTTTGTACTGAAGAATCGAATATAAAGAAGATGAGTCACAAATTGCTATAGGAGCAGACGATGAAGACCGTAAAACGGAAAGCGAACAATGGGACACCCTCTAAATAGGAACACACCTCGAAAAGCAGCAAGGAAAGACTGGACACCAAAGGCTGGGAACTGGGTTCAGAGGTGCGGCTTGGGAGAAGCCTATGAAGAGCAGCGAACTGCAACAGCCCGATTTTAAGGAACATCCAGCCGCGATTATGCGAGTACCGTTGGATAACCTTGTAGAAATGCTCGCACTTGGCTATTGAACTTAATGAACGCAGTTTTATGACTGGTTACTGCCGACTTCCGACAGACTGTAAATGCGATAGTGAAACACGATTTCAATTTACTACTGATCAGATCGTTTTGCTAACTTATTAAGCATGTTATGCCAAGTTTCCTACACTTAGCACTAAAATACAATGTAAAGTTGACATTTACCAAGCTGTAAGCGCTTGGCTTCCATAGTTGCAATAAGTGTTCGATAAGATCTGCTGCGCAAAGCTAATTCTCGTTAAGTTCTCACAAACAACTTTTATTGAGATTTTCACTACCTGCTTGTGCAGCTGAACTATTACATTTTCATATACTTCTTCGCCTTTGACATTTTAAATTGAAATTTCTTCTAATTATTACGCATAAATATGACAATGTTGATATTGCATAATAATAACAACTCTACAAGCCTGATTTCATCCACCCCAACATCGATAACAGACTTAAACCAAGCTAAAATTAGAACCATAAAATCCTAAAATAAAATAACAATTAATAACTTAAAGAAGGACCCTCACAGAACAAAAATTCCGTGAGCAGTCAAGTCCTCCCCTCCTGCAATAAAATCATCTTATAACACGTTACTGCTCTGCTCACGACGTTTTAATGTTGAAGACATAATTATATCATTTATAATCTCCGTTGATGGCAACCGAACAATTTGGTAAACGCTCTGGGTGGTACTGAGGTTGAAACTGGTAAATACAGTGGAATGTATGGAAAATGACCCAAGAGGGTAAAAACGTGTATTTTTATTACGGTGATGCGCATCTTGCAAAATGGGCAAATTAAATTTTGTGGGACAGTATTTTAACTACATCAGACAACAGTCCCTACAGGTAGAATTCCCATATCTGTAATTAATAACACAAAAATCGGCAATCTTTTGAGAGAAATTAATCACTGAAACCTTTTCAAAAGTATTCTGGCCCACCATCAGCTAATAATTTCTGATATTAATCCAAACAGACAGACAGACGCGGCCTGTTGCTTACATTGTACGCAGGCAGTGATTACAAACGCCCGCCTCATTTGGGCAATTTAAAAGTAAATTGTAACTGAACTGTATTAAATAATTCCTTTCTCCTTAAGGGCATTCAAATACCACATCACCATAAACCAAAATCAAAAGCGACTCAGATTTCTGAGAACGCAAACAGGTCGGGAGGCATATATACTAAGAGAGGGTATAACGCAAAAATGTTAAGGAACTTGCAAAAATCTGGCTGTGCCGCCTAACCCTCGCCGTCCCACGATCAAGGGCTTTTTTGGGCAAATAATTGTGAACCAGTTCTCGTGCATTGACCCCAGTCGCCGGAGGCTGTGGTATTTGGGCTGATTTCGGCTCCAAAATCGCACATCGTAACGTTGTTTTTGCCTTCACCATTATTATTATTAATTGGATCACCGACTTGTCCAATGATGGAAATCGTTAAGGAACTGCCAGGATCGAGACGTGGCCAAGAGTTCCGTGGGAAAGGTGGAAGAATTTTGTTTATCTTTGTCCTCACCAAGGTGGAGGTGCCAGGCTTGTCATAAAATCTGTAAGTTTAATACTCGCTATGTCTGGGGCTCCGAGTGTGAAATGGTTTACCACATTATTTCTGTCTTTTCCATGAGAGTTAACTGAAACTTTAGAATGAACACTTGCTTCTTCTTCATATTGATTATTCCTCCATCCAGAATCACTGATTCCATCACTTGTGTAAAAACTACCACGAATCACCAAAAGCCACCTAACGTAGGAGCATGTATATTTTCCTAAAACTGTATTAGACCTTGATTTCTTTCAGGTCATTCAATTTACCAGAGAATTTGACCTAATCGAAAGCATCTATTTATCTATTTTCTTCTATCTTCTAAAATTCAACCTTCATTGCTAGATTTACTACTCCTTTACTACTGTCTTTAAAGAAACCCCTTCAGCTCCTGAAAATTACGTAACTAAATCATTCCTTATATTTCCGGATTCCTGTCAATGTGGGACCCTAAAAACGCATTCACGTTTATAGTCCGAATAAATCAAAAATCCCCGGTCGTATATCACCGGCAGTGCTTTCAATGTCCTCCTCGATATATCCGGATAAACTTGTCAATTTGTTCACCGCCGAAACGTGTTGGTCAATAGAGATATGGCCACAACATACGTTATAAGTTGATTTAATTTTGTCGGGTTATAAATCTGGAGTACCACCATAGTGGGAAGGTGACACAGTGTAGCTTAAGCAGTAAGACTAGATTTGTTTTTGAAAGAATATAGGAGTATTTTGATCTTGTCGATTTAAATTCATACATCTGAAAGAGTATTCATCTTTTAAATATTTGCAGTTAGTTTTAGGACTTCCGAAGTGAGAAGGCAATTCTTTGGTATGCCAGAAATCAATTATTTTATCGAAGATAATCTAGCATTGGATTCCAACGGTGACTGAGCTGGGATATGGTATAGCCAAAATCAGAAGACCCCACATTTGCCTTTGCTTAGTATTAGTCATCCACCAACATGCACTAGGCCCGCTTGGTGGATTACGGGTCACTCCCTCTCATAAAGAGGAGCAGCCACTGGTGGTCATACACTGATTATAAGATTGCCTATGGGTACCAACTCCAGGTCATTTCAGATGAATAGATCCAGGCCGATGAGAATACTGGTCTGGTCCGCTCTGTGGCCGCGTTGCATTTCCACGAAGTTCGGCGGCATTCGGTCGTCGTTTCGTTTATATTAGCTTAATGAGTTCGCTTCGGCCTGAAGGCAACTTTTTACTCGCTTTTGCAAGTAATAAAGAGTTACCACGGTGTTCACATGAACCATATAATGATCATTTTTTATTACACAACAGTTATGCACTTTGCTCGACTAACCAGCAACCAACTAAAATTAAGTTATTTAGGTATTGGTTTAGTTATTCTGTTTTCATTGATTCCGTTTTGTTTGTGGTCTGTGTCTGCGGTTTGCCCGTTTTTCGGTGTTAATTCATAATTGAACGTTGACGCAGTTTTAATTTTAATGCCTTATTTGATGTGTTTATTTTGATGTTGTTAAATAACTGCTAACCACATGATGGTCATTATGAAATCATTTAACGGTTTGGTTTAGAACTAAATGGTTCTTTTATTGGCTTCGTTTAGTTTTAGGAAGCGACGCTTAAAATAGAAAAACTGAGTTAAAACCGCGGGTAGGCGTGCTGAAAAGGTTTCAATTCATAAAGTAAGTATTCCAATATGTACGTTTATTATTACCAAGTTGTAGGTACAAAAATACATGTCTCAAATCGCGGAATTCGCAACAACAACAAAAAAAGCGTACAACCTAAAAGAATAATCCAAAAATACCGGTCCAGAAGAACTGTCATAATATTTTAATCAAAGTAACACATCAGTTACCTGTGTGGACTGCCCCCTACTCAGGCCCAGGTACTCCATTAGTCCTGTATTATTTCGTCCGACGAAAAAGCTGTCCAGATTTTTTGCCAGAAAAAAAGTATCGGAGCGAAAAAACTCTTTGAATGATCCGCCATCGGTAATGCTAATTGTGGTGAGTGTGATGCAGGTCCAGACTGTGAACTATAATTTGCTAATAAGCTCTCCGAATACCCTGAAGAGATTGGAAGGTAATTAACCGTTACAGTTTGTTTTGAAATTGCTGTGAAAGATGAAACAGGAGAAAAAGTTGGTGCTCTGAATTCTAAATTGCTTTTGGGAGATAATGATGTGAGGAGATGATGTACTGTGATAAATGCGTTGTTCAGCGTGTACTTTTGATGTAAGTTTATATGGAGTGGTTGGACATATTTAAGATTCGCAAGCCAATTATGAGAACACTTATCGAAGGTCCACAAATGTAGACTTACAGACTTGACAAAGAAAATTTACGTTATTTGCTAAGATAAAATACGAAAAAATTATCTGTCCATGAATACATCTTCATAAAAATGTAGCCATTTTAATACTTCCTATATTAGAACACAAGAACAAGTGAACATTAGAAACAAGTGAAAATCGATTTCAAAGCTTTTCGAACATCGACTTTCAATTCAACAGTAATGACATACATTTTTAGGTCGCCTATGTAAATCGAAAACATTTTGGACTTTTCCATTATTATTGCTTATAGAATGTGACTTTAACTAGAACATCTAGTTAAAAACTATAGAGGCCTGGTTGGAGACGAATTTATTCTAAATTGAATGACAATATAATGTCGTAGCCAAAATTCTGTGAATTTAAAACCTAGGATTTCCCGACTGTGCTGTTTCTGCGAATTTTATGTTAAAACAAGAGGTCTTATGTAATGATATATTTAAGGATGCATGGTGGATTCCGCGCGTGTTTAGATTTTGAAACATGTGTTTTATTTGGTTTTTCCTTCGTTGGAAAACACAAATCCTTTGGAAGAAATGAGTTTTTAATCTATTTAAAATAGCACCAAGGTAAGATAAAAACGTATCCTTTTTTTTTTTTCTTTTCCCAAAATGTTAACTGACTTACCATTTATATAATCTAATCAATTTGCTTTATTAGTAACTCGGAATTAAAACCAGGTATCACCAAATTCTGCCCAAAGCAACAAGCGCAAACGCAGAATTCGACGACCAACTTGGATTGTCTAGGAATTATTAAAGTCTATACATTATATGTCGGTAGGTAGACCTGGGCGAGGACATAAGACTAATAAGACCACAGATATAGGTATACCTAGATAACGCAAGTATCATGATAACTATGAAAACCATGGGTGTCATTTTTTGACTATGACGTCATAAGCACTATTTAGTTACTATACAAAATAGACTACGTTTTAGTTCCTTGTAACGTTGAGCTGCGATAGTAACTACATTAAGCATAAAATGCTTAAGCCTGGCATGAAAAGTAGGTGCTTTTCAACCCTGTAGTACGTTTCCGTGGCATAATTTCCGACAAGGGCAAATCCGCGGGCAATACTAGTGTAATTTAAATATTTAATCCGTCGGACCGTGAGGTCCCACAATACCTCCCAAAGATACTAAAACTATCCAACAATGACCACACAATTAAATTCATTCCTGCAGTCACGACATTCGTTTCCGGATCCAACCGCCGCCAGATTCCGATCATACGAAACCCGTTCTAGAATTACTAACGGTCTGTCTAGATTCTTTACAATATTTATATCTTTTTGATCGGCACTGCCTTTCACGGATAAAAAAAACTAACACATCTTTAATCACGCTAAAACCAACCTTACTGACAACTTTATAAAGTACACATCAACTGCTTCCTAAACTTTGTTGGTTATACTCCTTATACATTTCGTCAATCTAAGACAAGTAATGATTAATAGAGTTGAAAGCGGTGTGTTTAGATCTCTCTTGAACATGATCAATTTATTTTGATTTAATGTTTTAGACTGGGTGCAGGACACTTGGAGTAGCAAGCAAGCAGGTGGTAACTGATGGATAGACCTTGAACTTCGGTGAACTACTGGAACGAGAAGAACACTCAATGTAGATTGAGCTGGGTTGATTAGATCACTAGTAACGGTTAGAGTGTTATGGTCGAATACTATCAAGGGTGTAAATAGACCCTTAACATATCCGAAAGGCACTTGTTCTCCCCGTCTTTGCGAATTTTTTTTTGTTCTAGACCATATCTGGGAACCTTCTAGTTACGGAAATATTGGGGGTCAAAGTTCCAACTTTTTCACAAGTTTTTTTTTAAATACATGTTTTGAATGTAAAATTTTTATTTTACACACCTCCACGACCTCCGTACTATTTAATCCATCCATCAGCACAATGCTTTGAGTGCGTTCCATCGAGTCCTACCGTAAAACGTGATTTAAAAAAAAAATCGTTTTCCAGCAATAATTTTTACGTACAGTTACTTAGTTTGATGTACAGAATGCTTGGTTGACGGCTATGTGAAGGGTCTGTTTACACCCTGTAGATGGTTCCGTAAGAAACTTGCGCGAAGTGCTATGCTGACTGAAGTTGGGTCTTCATGGCTTTATGTTGATGAGCATGACACTTATATTTGGTCGCATTCGTGCTACAATCGTAAATGAACTAGTTTAAACAAGCTGTGAATACCACAAATACTAACTAATAAAACTGACCGGGTTTTATCAGTCAGAAAACTTTGTAAAGAATTAGTTCTAGATTTATAAAAGATCACCCAATTCAAGTACTGTTATCTCTTAGATTAGAAGGTGCGAAATACCTTGAATATCGTTAAAACTTACGACTATTTCTAACATCATTCGATTAGCTATTATATTACTTTTATATCTTTACGCATTGTTCCCGAGGTACGACCCATTAAATAAATATTTCACAGAATTCGTCAAAGTAGGACAAGCGAAACACGTTTTATTTCCAATAATTGCAGGATTTGGTCACAATTTGCATATAAATTGGATTTTAAAAGCCTAACCTTTTGGGCAAATCTTAGATTCGACGCGGAAAATCGCGACTAATCTGGGGATCTATTCATTGATATTATTTAGTCCTTTATGGGTTGAACTAAGGTGGTGGAAAAAATTGGATGCTAAGGTCATGGATGGAGGGATCCTTCATCCAGTCTAAGACAAAAGAGTTTTGGATTCAGAGATTGACAAAGAGAAAACTAAACACATTATTACAGTCATTAACAAACCGAGAAAATCTGGCTTTTTACATACGTACAGAACATAAGCCTCTAATCCCCGAGGGGTTAGGCAAAAGTATACCTAATACAGTACTAGCACCGCCATTTCGCCAGTTGTGTTTAAGCCCCATGTAATAGAGGGCGAGCCTATTATCATCAACCGGGCACACATCAAAACTCCGTGGCTGCTACTAAGAAATTCTTGATGGAAAAACGCAATAACAATTTGTCCGGCCCGGTAATCGAACCCAGGACCTCATGCTCACCAGTCACGATTGCGACCAGTAGACCAACTAGGCAGTTATCTGGTTTAGCTGGCTGGATTTTTAGCTACAAAATAAGATAGCAAGTGAAGGTATACTACTCTATGTAGACAGCGACCTAGCCTACCTATCAGCCCAGGGCGGTATTAGAAACAAACCAGTATGTCAGTATGGCTTTCGCGTGCGTTGCAGTACATTGCTTCTGTCCTGTATTCATTAAGATACTCAGTATCTTTCAGTTGAATTTCACGCATACGAACAATCTTGCGTGTGTATTCAAAAACGTAAGCTTCTAAAAACCGCCACATAACCGTGGTTGTCCTATCAAGTGTGTCGATTATCGCATTAGCATAAGTTTTTTGCTAATCCTATGGCATTTACGTCAATATATCGTTTCTTTGCGCTCCATTGAGCATTTGACAACTACAAGTAGTTTTGTGTGGAGGGCCTAACAACAAAAACGTCTGCTTATCCACAGAATGTTGTAGCGTGACTATAAACATACGATTTCCGGTTAGCTAATCCGTATGGTAATGAACACTCTGGTTACCATACTTTAGCATTTTAATTTCATAGTCTGTAGGCACCGCATCTTTAAAGGTTATACTCGTTTTTACTTGGCGCCGAGTTTTTAGATTAATGAATTTTCGTTATTGCATACTTAAATTGCTTACGAAATTAGCGTGGGTGTAAAGTACATGCAGACGTTATAGAAAAACAGTTAATTTTAATTAATTTTTCATTATGCATAACTTACCTATTTAATAACTTCTGGGTTGTTGTCTACTACTGTTATTTTTTATCGCTACGTTTGTGTTATATAGTCTTCCTTTTCCCGTAATTAAAAATGTACCAAATCTTGTCGCAATCTTGCGTTAATCAATGTCAATATCTCAGACAATTATTGACAGACTAGAACTTGGCCCGCGACTTCGTCGCAAAAATTGTGGTAGGTCGGCCAGTATGCATGATATAAATATAATTTATAGCCTATAGCACCCACGAATAATGTAGCTTTTTGCCAGTGAAAGAATTTTTAGAATCATTAGTTTCGGAGATTGAAATTTGTTTGTAAGTTTGTACGTCCCCTAGATACAAACTTACAAACAAACACATCTTTATAATATTAGTACAGAAGTATAGATTGAATCTGAGATTCGAATGCGAACATTCTTGAAAGTATAGGAATTGCCCCTCAGAAACCATTGAAATCCGAACTTTCTGATTTCAGTGACGGAACATGTTTAGACGTAAGGCATACATTCAACAAAAGTAATTAAACTTTACTTCACACCGTCTCTGTCTGCTCCCCTTAAAGCAAACAGCGGTGTTTCGTATAATGAGGCCTATTCCGACATCTCCATGATTTAAGGAGTACTTCCCCGAGCCAATCATGCGCGAAACTCATTAGCAATATGCTAATTATCATCAGCATAGCCTTTTCTCAACTATGTTGGGGTCGGCTTACAGTTTAAATACCAGTGTTTTACATGGGGAGACTGCCTATCTGATATCCACAATCCAGTTATTGGGTAATACGGTACCCTTTGGTAAGACTGGTTGTCAGACTTTCACTGACTATCCGTAAAGACTGTCAAATATCTACAAATGACAGTCGGGGTCAACGGCTTAACGTGCTTACCGAGGCATGGAGAAGTCTCGATATGTAATGTAAGGTCACCCATATACTAATCGACCTAGGCAAACGTAGATAAACCTTAGATTGGAGCTTGTGATTGTGATTAATTAGCAGTACGTAAAGAATAGTACAAATCGTATAATGAAAAGTTTTGTTAAACAAAAAAAACAAGTAGGTATGGAGTTCATATCCTGGAAGGTGTAAATGCGAAATCACGATTTTTGCTCTCAATTGGTCAGTCACCACAAGCGAATTCTTGCCCTCATTTTAAAGGTAACGAATTCACTTGAAATTGAAAATCAATGGTACACGCACGATTTAGTTATTTAAAATTAAAGCGAGCTTTAGTGGATAGTCCTTGATTTTCTTATTACTTACTTCATCATCATCATCATTTCAGCCGAAAGACGTCCACTGCTGGACATAATCCTACCCCAAGTGTCGCCACATTGACCGGTCCCGTGCGTCTCGCATCCAGCGGATCCCTGCAACCTTTACCAGGTCATCGGTCCACCTAGTGGGAGGCCTTCCAACGCAACGTCTTCCAGTTCGCGGTCGCCACTCCAGAACTTGCCGGCCCCATCGGCCATCCGTTCTGCGAGTAATGTGCCCTGCCCACTGCCACTTAAGTTTGGCTATTTTTCTTACTTACTTACTTTTTTTGCCAATTTATTGGTTCATTGTCACTATTGTTATATATTGTTGTATACATAATTATGATTTTAAACAGCTTTGCAGCAACTCTATAAGCTTTAAGTGCTTGACCAAGTGAGGGATTCTGGATGCAGGAGGCAGAGGACGGAGTGTTGTGGACTTGTGGCCCAGCTTAGGAGAGGTCTATCTCCAGCAGTGGTCTGCGATGGGCTGAGTAGAATTTTGATGGAAGCTTTAAGTTGCTTACGAAAATCACAATGAAAAACCTGCCAACATGAGCAATTGGAGCTGAACCTTAGGACTTCGTTTTTTTTATTATTGAACTAAGTCGTACGTTTGAATAGTATCTACTTACACCAATCAAATATGTTAATTTATCAAACTGACCTGCGTACTACGAGATACTGACCATTGTCAGATGTGATACCAATCCATCATGCCATCGCGAACTAAAACAAATCTTTCCATCGACTCATTTTTTGTCTCAGGTATAGTTGATAGATCCGCCTTTTTTTATAAAGAGTTGTTGAGGCACTGTCACAGGAGTACAACAAGATCTTGAGGCCCTACTATTGACCATACCGTGAGTAGATTAAAGAATAACGAACCTTAGTGCGATGAGAGACGAAAGATATTTGCTTGTTGCAGTACCATTGTCGTCAAAATTTGACTAAAGGCAAGATTTACAAACCATACTTTGCTACGTAACACACCTAAGTGGTTTGTGAACCTTATTGTTGTGCACATAATGTTCATATTCCTATGAGAAAATGTCAATAACAGTCTCATGCTATTACGAACCTTATTCTTCTTAGAGGAGAACCTTATTCTCCTTACCATTTTGGTACTTTACTTGGCAAGGAAAAGCCAAAGTCTGGTCTCTAAATTTAGCCCTAAGAGAGAGGTGGATGGAATTACAAGCTCATGTCACACAGGTACTTCAAGTACCACAAAAACCGGGGTCCTTACACCATAGAAGCTGCGTCTAATTATTACGAGATGTTATCTGAACCAGACGTTTGACAGAGTTCGATGTTATCAGCGGCACACATGACTGAACCACCGTGATACCTGTGACATTCGATGTACGGTTCTTTGTGGGGAGGAAAAAATGTTTTAATTAGGTCACAGTTGGATTTAGATCTAGTGATATATATCTTTACCTACCAAGTTAGACACAACTTGGTAGGTTGTAACCAAATTGAAGAGGCGCTTAAAAGAGAAGAAAACGACGATACCTTAGTACGACAAGTGAAACTGCCAGTCAGCCACTCTTTTTTAATTCTGATTAACTGGAAAATCTGCATATAGCAAGATCTCATGGATCGTGATAAACCAAGAAAAGACCATGGAGCTGTGCCTGTGCTCAATAACTCGAAAGAAAAACGATTTTAGTTTTTAATGGATACGCCAATGCCCATTGTCATCATAGCAAGGTAACCATCACAGGCTTCTCTTCTCTCATTGACCATCTAAGCGAAATCCTGTCTTCCTAATCCAAATTCTTCCCCTACTTCTAAAAGTAGTCGCTTCCGGTCTCTTTCCAATGACCACATTACACGATCATCTCTACACTCAGTAAAAAAACCAACAACACAGTAGGCCATATTACAGAAAAACCTCGAGAGCATTACCTACCACGGCTATGTGTTATAAGTAGTTATAAAGGTGTATTCCGATGGAGACAAAAAAAAACATAATTACGTAAAAATCAACTTCCTGCGAGGACTACAGCCACGCGCTTTGCTCCACTGGCCACTGGCCAGGCGAGTTGTAGGGACAGCAGACAAATTTACTTTTCATTTTTAATGTGAACAGAATTGTCGTGACTGACTACAGCTAATAATGATTGACCGGAGAAAAAAGTCTTAGTGCTGCTGAGCTGTTCCACCTCGCAAAAGATTCAGAGAAATATTCGGAGTTGATGAACCAACCAACCTTCAGTAATAAAAGAGGCACCAGTGGAAGAAGATGAAAGAATTGTTTTTTTCATGAAAAAAATAGGGATCATGTGTTATTGGGTATGTGGGTATTCGAAATTGACATGGACTAACTAACTAACCACTCACACTAACTCTCTAACTGACTAATATGAAAAGCGAAATCTATGCTCGTTCGTTCTGAAATGGTGGGACGCACTATATCAAAGTTCGGAAATTTGAAAATAAAAGGGTTATGTCCTGATACTTTAACTAAAATATTAATTCACACATTCAGGACTATGTTGATAATAATATCACAGGAAATGCCAATTGACCGATAAAATAATCTAGTTTGATAAGATAACACAAAGAAGGATGTCATAATATCCAACGCAATCAAAGCGCACTTGTAATTTCATCAAAATTGTGTTAATAGCTGCAAGCACACTTGTTTCGTTTACTTTGTAGAACAGTTGTTTTATTTTATTTATTTTGTATATAGTGAAACGGATTACTCTTTTTATTCATCAATTGTTTCATACAGAACTATCATCATCTGCGTTTCCTCCCGTTACATTGGGGTCGACTTCCAGTCCGATTTCTTTTTGGTCTCTCTCAGGACCAATTTTAGTTAAATGTATGTCGTATTTATATTATTTTTTTTCTTATGTGTACTTTTTATACAAATTTTGTTTTAGTGTTAATTTAATCTTTTTGTTTTGTCCTGTGTGGGGCAAATTAATACTTTTTCTTTCTTTCTGTCTAGCAGGATGCAGCTGAATACTTGTAATATACATGGAGCTGCTGCCTCTCTGACCACAACCCAATTACTGGGTACCGTGGTACCCCTTATGACTGCCTTTGGCATCATCATTCTGATTACTTAGTCGGCGCAGCATGTCTTCTGCTTCCATCCTTCTCTATTACTTATCATCTCAGCAGTCACCTCCTTTCTAGTCATATCATTCTTCACACAGCCCATCTATCGTTTCTTTAGTCTTCCTCTACTCTTAATTTTAGACAGAACCAACTCTTTAATACAAATATGATATTTATTTTTCACTTTTGCCTTTTTGCTGTCGCTACAGTCGGCAAGTCTCACAGACTCACAGGCAGCGTAATGAATATATATTTTTTGCGTTTTTTCTCTGTCTGTACTTACATAGTGGGTGCGCTTTTTATCACCCCCCGCCACGCTTTCTCTCCGGTTCATCAGCTCCTATGCACTTGCTATTGAAAACTATTCAATTTGTATTGTTATGTACAGACGCCAGCATATCAAGCTACTACAATCTGTCAAATTTCTTTAATATATTTTCAACTTTATCGCTAAAGCATTAGGTTCAAGGTTGATTGGGAAAATTTGACAGTTTCGGGTAGTTTGATGTGCTGACGTCTGTACAAATACTGTAGATTATGTGTTGAATACTGTGGTTTAGTTGTAATGGTGAGCTTTTTAGATGTCCGTGTGTTTGTTTTAGTGTAGTTTGATGGGTTTGAAATTGATTCACAACTATAAGAATATGAATGTTGATGGATTGAGAGAGAGATGAAGGCCAAAGAAAAGATGGATGGATTATGTGAGGAATGCTATGAAAGAGAAAGGAGTAAATGATGCCGTGACGTCTGACAGGGGAGAATGCAAGAAGAAAACGTGTTGCGTCGACCCCAAGTAGAATGGGACAAGGGTAGAAAGATGATGACGTTGATGATTACCGACTACAAGAAATGGAAATAATTGTACAAAAGCTCCATTAAATAGTTACATAACATCAATGCCATGATAGTCCAAATTCCCCAGGTATCACGTAACACTCAATTTTACGAGCATTTCATAAAAAAAGTATACCACTAACTTATTTAATGACCGAAAAATCGATTGGCGTTTGCGTTGAAACAAGCGTCGGTTGCCATGGCAACAGAGTCTGATGCTCGGATCAAATAATTGGCCCGCCGCACCGGCCTGATAGGATCGCCACAGTCCGGCCCACTTTATTTTTATATTCAACTGAATATTGCATTCCAGCGCCTTTACGTACTCAAGTTTTGAGCAAAAACTTTCGACTCGTAAAAAATTAAATCTACCTTTCTCCGTCATCCTTTTCGGGATGTGAAAGAGATGGCAATAGATCTCGGAGTTCAGTTTAAAAAATGGCCGTTTTGCATCAGTCATGATTGGCGTGAATTCGAATACCGTTCAGTGCGATCGAAAGCTCTTTTTGCCGATTGCCAGGCATTAATTACAAATGATATAAATGATGAGTGAAGTGATAAAATAAAACATATACATAATAGAATATTATATCACGATATGTTCCGCCTGCTTAAGGTTGCTACCACGGAAGGAGCCGAGCGATATCATATCTTGGACAAGGAGAAAGCACAATTAAAATTACGTTTTTATTTCTGAGCAAATATTAGAGTTTTATAGTGTGGTCAGGTTGTTTTTATGTCTGACGGAGTAAAAGTGAAATGTCTGCTGAATGAAATCAGCTGGTTATGACTCCGTGCCAATTTCGAGGTTAATAACTTGACGGAGATGGATTTGAGAACTGTTCTGTTACTAAGCAGTATTTTAAAGTAACGTTAGTTTACGTAACCTGTTTTTATAATAGACTGCTCATATAAAGATTAGCAGCAGTCTACCACCTGAATAAAACCTTTTACCAAATATGGTGTTTTTGGCAAAATTCTCGTAAAGTTCCCATAAGTTTTTGACTCCGAAAGAGCACTGTCAAGCCGTATGTAACTGAACTAAAGTATATATTGACACGATAACTAACAAATGCTTGCACTGACTGGACAGCTCCACTCAAATCTGTGTAGCTATTTCTTCAAAATACCATTTCAGACACTAATCTGCATGGTCCTCATGTGAATTGATCAAGATTATGTCTGGATTTAAAAAAAAACTCTCTCTGCGTTTGTTTCAGCTGTTTCTTCTCAGAGTAGTCAGGTACGAAACACCGAACTAGTTTAAAAAAAAAGGGGAAAAGTTTTAGTTAAAACCAATTTGCAAAATAATAACCTCCTCCTTTTTGAAGTCCGTTAAAAATCATTTATCATCTGACAGAGTCCGATGTCCTGAACTGGTCCAAAATCTGCATATACCGGTATGACCTTTATACGAACAATAATTATTTGACAAATTATACCTTCCCAAAGGAGATCAAATGACATCACTAACTGTCAATACACCTATACAATTCAAATCAACTCCTAAAAAAAATATCGATACCAGATCACATTTACAACCTACACTATGAAGTGTAAATTGACACTAATACCTCTTAGAATGACTATCCCCTCATTAACAAAAGAGGCTGATGATACACATACAATCACAGTAGATCAGCAAGATTGATCACTTCGTAGCTAAATTAGCAGCTGACTCGAAAGATTAAGACGAAAATAGAAAGGTTTTGGCAAGAACAATTCTACAGTTTATAAACCTAAACGTTCGACTGAATTACTTCCAAAAAATCCTTAACCAGAAATAGTTTGGGAATGTAAAGGAAAAATTGACAGGTCTATATGAGCATATGCCAAAGCAACAAGAAACGAAAACGACCGGTCATGAATGATAGAACACATGAACCATAGATCAATCAAATTGATAAAACAGCAAAACGACTACACGCTCAAAATTTTAACTAGTCCTGCACAGCAACAGTAGACAAAACCTTTGAAATAATTAAATGTTGAACAGTCTTGACAAACTCTGGAGTTGGTCAAGGCTACGGCATTATCCGATCGCATTTTACTAGATCAGATGTTCTAATTCCATTTGTGATCACAGATCCAAACAAGTTTTCAAAATCGGTTATTCTATATCTCCTGCGTCAACGCTCCGCATCAGTTAACTTTGATATCTAATAACAGTTTGGAAATTCTGCAGATTCGCAACTGCATGTTCAAGTCCTGGAGATGAGATCAGAGTCGGGAGTTGAAATAGTGGCGAGTTCTTTCACCCGCACGCCAACCGTGGGTGGTTGCTACTTTAGATGTGTGGTGCAACCACTGGCAGTAGCGACTTGGGAGATTTTGTTGAACTCCCATATTTAAACGGGACAGTAGGATAGTGGGAAATAATGTGTATTAATGGCATGATGACCAGAGGGCCAACACAAAGTGGCATTTTATCAGTGTTAACGACTGTCAAGCAATAGTTTGATGTTCGAAAAACCACGTGACATTTCTGTAGTGCATGCCATAGTCATTCTCCTTCCCTTATCCCAATGTATTTGGATTCGCCGCAGCATGTCTCCTTCTTCCATACTTCTCTGTTCCCGTCATCTCAACAGTCACCTCCTTTCTTGCCATATTATCCTTCACACAGTTCATCCATCGTTTCTTAGATCTTCCTCTACTCTTATACCCATCCACATTCATACTCAACACTTTCTTCACATTTTCCTAATTCTTCCGCATCATATGACCATACCAAGCCAACCGATTACCACACAACTTTTCAGTCACCGGCGTCTCTTTCAGAATTCCTCTTACTTACTAATTTTCTTATTTTATTCATTCGCGTAACACCACACATGCCTCTTAGCATTCTCATCTCAGACATATGCAAATGCCGTTCGTTCATCCCTTTTCTGTAGTGCATGTCATTCCCAAATATTTCGGACCCTTATGTACGTTAGCCCTTTTGTTGTCATCGTATAGTTTTCTACAGTGTCAGTAGCTAAGATGCCATCGGTGTAACTATATTAAGATAAATTAGGAGCTGCATTTAGTATTTGCACATGTAAATAACAATGGTTGTAAAAGCATCACTAACTTTACCATTTCATGATCAAAAGATTTTGTTCCTTATAATTGAGCCAAGTAATCCTTAGCTCAATTTAAACAAATAAGTACTATGTAAATACGTAATAAGCAAAGTTAGCAAGTCCTGCTAAAACTTTGTAGTACCAACTATACACTTAGGCCTTTTCCTTACGAGCCCTTGCGCATTACAACCTCGATGTTATAAATAAGAATGTAACTATGTATTGTATAGTGTTCTGCTTGTACCTTAACACAAATATTTCAATTAATTTGTAAATCATCAATTCAATTATAACTTCTAATCTGTCAGACCCGCTCAGCAACGCCGCGATTTGCGGTACCATAGTTTGAAAACTATCGGGTTTTGTGGTGCACAGTGACGGAGGCTAAAAGAGTTAAATGTAGTAATTAAACGCATAGTTTCATTACGGAGTATATTCATGCACAAACTCAGGGCTTTTTCGTTGAGGGCATCTTTTATATTACACCTTTTGCTTTCGTCCACGTCCATACACCACAAAGTACTTCAACACAATCTTCTTTTATTACCTAGAAGGTTGTGAAAATGCGTTAAAACAAAGAATGGGCTCATCCACCAATCTATGTCTTCCACCACTTTCGCAAATATTTCACCGCAACACGTCTCCACAGTTTTCGTATTGCTACTCAAAGCATTTCCTAATCCACGTAGCTAACGACATGACGCGAACAGGAAGACGGGACGATGCTCTTTTGTCCAATACCGAAATATACAGTCAATCATCAGGATGCCCCGGTTTGTGGTGTAGCTGATTCTTACGATTCTGACGGCATAATCTGGCTGCGGACCATTGATGAATAGACGGTAGGATCGCAAAGGTTTTGTTCAAAATCATCTGGGTTGATAGTCGATTGAAGCTGATCATCAGTTTTTTTGTTACCCTGTCATATACTCGTACATGATGGGCAAAGACCTCCCCTTTCTCCTTCCAAACCTCTCTATCTTGTGCGATCTCTGGCCATGTTCACTCCGCAAACAAGATCAGATCGTCAGACCACCTTCGCCGCGGTCTACCTCGGCGGCGATTACCTCCGGCAGGCGTCATCAGTTACGAGCATAAAATGGTTAGTCAGTGGCGCAGCTGAAATCAATACATCCCCAGATTTATTGGCGAAGAGGCAACACTTGAGTAGATATAACCCTCCCGTTCTCCAAAGCAAAGCATTCTTCCAGAAATAAAAACAATTGACTATCGCTCACTGTTATATGAACGTCGGAAAGCTCCCCGAAACGTTAATTACCGCAACAATTCTCAATTCTTCGTGTCACACCACAAGAAAACTATTTAGAATCGTCTAGACGAGCCCTTTACTAATCTATTTACGTACTCACGTTTTTCTAACAAACAAAATTAGCTAAACTTCGTGTCCAGCCAAGATTTCATTGATCCCATTATTACACACGTGTACACACTACAAAAATTTAATGTCAATCAGCAGTGTCTATTAACTGTCTTGTAGGTACTAGCAGTTTTTTAAAATCTCGTGATTTTTATCCAATAGAATTTGGCACGTGAGGAGCTCGTGCGTAAATAATAACAGTCGCACGGGTCGATCTTCAGGTTACGCCGAGTTTGCCTAGGTTGGTCCGTGGATGGGTGACCGCCTATTACATACCGAGTTTCCTCCGTGCCTCGGAAAGCACGTTAAGCCGTTGGTTCCGGCAGTCATTTGTAGATCTTCGACAGTCGGCAGTCAGTGGCCCAAAAGTCTGACAACCAGTCTTACCCAGGGGTATCGTATTACCCAATAACTGGATTGTGCAGGCCAGATAGGCAGTCGCTTCATGTAAAATACTGGTATTCAGCTGCATCCGGTTAGACTGAAAGCCGAACCCAACATAGTTTGGAAAAAGCTAGGCAGATGATTATGAGAATTTGGCACGTGACAAAATAGGGAAGCAAGTCTGAGATATCTGACTTCACGGTGTAATATCTCTAGTGTGTATTTTTTTAAGACTATGTTGTCATACTGTCACGTTTTGTCAAATAAATTGTTGAACTTCAAAATGCCTTTGTCTATGACTGTGTGTGTTTGTATGCGCATGAGTTTATGAATATACTAGTCCGATGACGTAAAATTGGCTATCACATTGAACTTATTGGCGTAATACGAGATTCTTTAGATTGCGTATTTCCTGATCTTCGTCAGTTATTGTTGCAAACAATTTATTCATATTTTTCTTTGCTTACATACATAAACTTACGTCTTTTTTACCCGACTACGGCGAAACCAAAAGGAAGGGTTATGATTATAGCAGTCTATGTATGTTTGTATTGACATATGTTCCTCCGTAGTGCCTAAACTATTCATCCGATGTTGATGAATAAGGTGTCAATTGGGTCGTTATTATGGCCCGAGTAACATAGGCTACATTTTAACCGACTTCAACTATAGGAGGAGTTGATTTTACCTTGTAAACCCCGATTTTAATGCGAGCGATGCGATGCGTTTTTTTTTTGAGCGTGATTTTTCATTAGTCGCGTTTTTTAGTTGTAGTATAGGTACCACTCAAATTCTTGTTTGGATGTATGTATGTTTTCTTTGCACTTATTATTAAATTATGTGATAAATTTTCCTTTTTGTTTAGCAGGTGTATGGATCTCTTCGGGCCACATCATCAACTCGGCTTATTGCAGTCTTCAATCTAGTCTGACCCGGCCGTTTTTTTAAGATCGTCCGTCCATCTACTCATACTTATGTTTATTATTATTACAGAGATTTTGTTCTAATCGTTTTGGACATATCTACTGAAACTTCGTGATGTGTTGACGAGCATATATCTCAGATATCGTAGACGTACATAAATACATTGAAGACGTAAGTAGGATTTTTTCAATTTCCAAGTTGCGAGAATTAAGAATAATAAATACAAGTTTGACAGCAAAAAGCTTAATACCCGTTTCCTGTCTACATAACAAAGTGACACTTAAGGGCAGGCTCAATTTCATCAAGCCTTTGTTTTTACCTTGGTTTTTCCTCATAACACTCATATCTTATGTGACTGTTTTAGATATATAATGGTCATTATATACCTATGTACTTAGTGGTTTTCCGCAACGTGACTCTTAGAAGGAAAAATATAAATATACGGGATCGTGCCTGATAGCTTTGTTATTTATTTTATTTAATGTTTAATTCGGTAGCACGTGGCATATGTGATTATTGTGGTACATAATGTTTATTATAAATATTGCGTTTGCTTGTGCGGCGTACTGTGTACTTTCTAACTGACCGAAACTGCAAGTTTATGGGTATGAGAATTTATCCTTCTTTTTTAATAGTGAGATATTGGTACGGACCACTGGGAATTAGCATGATGAGCGGTAAGGCTTAGGCCAAACGAGCGTAATTTTTTGAGTGAGTCGTGCATTTTGAGTCTCGGAATTTACACGCTGCATTCGGTTCCATACTAAAGTCTTGTTTGTACCACACGGCGACTTTAGTATGAAACCGAATGCAGCGTAAATTCCGCGACTTATTTTACGTGACTTACAGCCCAAAACATTACGCTCGTTTGGCCTCAGCCTAAGTCTCAGTAATTACCAGGAGGCCTCATTATCTTTAGAACAAAACGCTCTATAGGCATTCATTTATCACCTCACCACACTTGTAATGGCAGCTCGACTACGGTGGTGACGGAAGTAACTGGTGCTTATAGCACAGGGGTCCTCCTAGTTTAAGCCCAGTTGCACATGTTTTGTATCTTGCCACTAAGTTATAAAGTCTAATTTAAGGTACGTTTTAGTCTTAAACAAATAAATATTGTTTATTTATTTTATTTTCACAAAAATTGCAAGAAAATGACATGAATGGATTGACATCGGACATAGTATCTACATGCTTACACTTCTGAATAATCTGTCCTACTGTGATTTACATGATCGATTGTAGCTGGTCAATTGCTTCGAAAAAGGACATTTAACCGTTGTTTAAAGTTAAGTAATCATTAGTTGTGCGTTATATTAAATGAATATAAATAAACATTGCGCAGCATACCTTTATCAAAATATCATGACAGACAAATATGATAATCTAAAAAATTCTGAAGCAGGTTTCTTTGCGCAGCAAGCCGTCGTACTCCATGTTATAAACAATGTTGCAACAAAAACACAATAGAATCAAAAACAACAGCCGGATGTTTGAGTACTAATATTTAAAAAGGTGCATAATAAAAACACTTTGTATGACTATACCTCACAGTTGCAAGAAAAACTGGAAGTCATCATCAATAACGAAAAAAAATCTGTGTTTTAAGATGATATAATTTATTTCAGTGCTGGCTCCTAACCTAGGATGCGAGAAGCCCGCCACACTGTGCCCAATCAGTGTTACTCCTGAAAACCAGAAACAACAGCGGCAACCAATAGAAAAGTGCCGACGCATTGAAGCTTGAAGAATACCGCAACAAAATAAATCAGAAAAGAACAGCTGAGGAGTATGACTGAAAAAACAGCTGATAAATGGAAACAGTACTAATAAAAATTAAAAAAAAAAAACCTTCCTGCTTGTAAACTAGGTCAGGGATGACCCAAATCTATGCCTAGCTCAATTCATCTGATGTACAGTCACGACCAGTCTTATAGTGTCCGTATAGGCATTCATGTACTGGCCATGTAGGTACAGTCGAAAACAATGTGGATTCAGTTCACACGCCGACTTGACGTGGGTGCTTTAAAGTTTCTGAAAAGCGACAGGTACCAGTTTTTAGGCCCACGGTCAGGGTCAATAACCAGGGCGAGTATTTCGACAATGACTGTACATACAAGTAGGTACGTACAAGTGTCGTATTGCGCACGCGGCGTGTAAAAGTGCCATTTTTGTATCATTTCCATTAGTTTGATACTTAGTTTCCGTTCGTTTTGCGTTTTTGCGAATTTTTTGGCGTCATATTTCTGAATGTATGTGGAATTATTGTAATTGTAACGTTACAGGTTTGTAGGTGATGTAAATGGAAACTTATACTAAATGATTGTAACTAACATTAGCTAATAATTTTCCTTTAATTTAGCACTGTTATGTTTCATAGAAAATCTCTGAAATTAAGTTCTATGATTCATCTACAGACACACCAAAAATTAATTCTTTGTTTTTTAATCGATGTAAAAATCAACACAAAAATAATAATACCTACGTAATAATAATTCGATAATATTCCAAAGTGCTCCAATTTAAAAGGTAAACGTATCGCATCGTAATTGAGCGGGAAAAATGTATGAGATACAAGTTTTTACCGCCATTTCACTCGCTTTGACTTCGTTAATTGGCTAAAGATTTTTTAGTGTTTCACTTCCTTAGTTGGTACCTTGAATATGTGAATATGTAGGTGTACGGAAAAAAAGCTAAATATTCCATTATTAAAGTAAGATAAAAACGGTTCATTTCGGCTAATAACTCAATGTTAAACGCCATTAACGAGCAATATTTCAATTTATTAAGCTTTTATAATTTACAAACTACGAAAAAAAGTCAGTATAAAATTAACAATACAAAAGTGCCTAATTACTTTGAAAAAAAAAACAAAAGTATTGATAAAAAATTACAAATAAAAAAAGTGGGTCCGTAGTAGGCACGAGTAACAATAAAAACACTGAAACCTTAGAAATAATTAGATTCAAAAGAATTACCTAATTAATAAAACTAAAAAAATATCAAAACAGACTAAAACCTTTTTGTTTTGTTCGTCTGAAAGGGTGGCCAGACAGGAGCACCCAAAGTAATTAGCGTTGCCCAAAATCAGTCAAAAGGGATGTTATTTATTTCCATTGATACCCTTCGTCTGGCCGCGACCGACAACCGTACGTACCTAGGAGTACATCTCAAAATATTGGAGGTATCCCTTTCTATGCCATCAGCCCCTTTGATACCTAATACATTCTAATTCCTTAATTAATATGATGTCTACTCCTCGGAGGTTTACTTCATCATGTCCTCTCCGATATCTTTTTGGCTGTTGGCGACAGTTAGGTCTCCCGCTTGATATAGGAATAGGTAAGTGGATTTTCTGTATGTTACTCCTTCACAGTACTTTCTGCCTATCATTTTCCCAACTATGTTGGGTTCAGCTTCCAGTCTACCCGGATGCAGCTGAGTACATTATTTTACATGACGCGACTGCTCATCTGACCTCCACTACCCAGTTAGTACTGGGTAATACGATACCCATTGGTAAGACTGGCTACCAGTGGCGAAGGTTTCATACAACTCGATTCCAACCGGTTTCTCTTTGAAAAATGGCACAGTCAGTATTCTATAGACAAATAATATAATCACATTTAAGATATGTACTCCGCTAACTTACGCTACTGCTGGCTACTATCAACTATTAAAATAAAAGGATCCACATCAATATTTATTTTAATGCTTCTTAACTAAACCATGTAAAAATAAATCAACGCACAGACAAACACAACTTATTATACATGTATAATATTCAGACAAGTTTGCGAAGTCCGGGGCGGCCTTATTTCGCGGCGGCTTAATTTGACGGACCGCCACAGGCACCGCTGCTGCCACTCCCATATTCGATTACATGTCGTGATGACGCTGAAAACTGGACTAGATTGAGAGATAGCCTGTTCGGGTGAAATTGGGGGGGATTATTTTGTTTAAGTTTAATGGGAGGTTTTTATTTAAAGTAGTTTTATTCGTTCATTGATGAGTAGTTAAAGTACAGGAGTTAGGCATAGGTAATTAACACCCATCGTTATTTTTTGTAAACTTATTGTAATATAAAAGAGACAAAGGCTGCTTAACACCTTACGCATTTTCTATTAGTCAACCAGAGGTAGAGAAAAATCATCATTTATTTTAATTAAACTTCTTGAAGTCGCCAACCGTCATCTATCTTCAGACTTTTCCTATTTACATATAGTATATATGATTCTATCTCTAGCGATGTGTAATATAAACCAAGGCATCTTAATATACCAGTTTCGATCATACCTTTACACAGTTTACACCTTATTTCCGCTCCTTTGCTTTATACAAAACAAAAATACACGACTATATACTATACATATAATGTTCACCAAAAAGAGCCTGAAACGGAATGCCGTTAGTTCCGCGCAATAATTTATACCACAACAAAGCAAATCGATTACAAGAACAATCTAGTAAATAGGACTTACTATTTAGAACCTAACAATACATGAAACAGCGCGTTAACTCGTCCAAAATAATAAGAATTACAGATCTAATCTTATAATAAAACAAAAAATCTAGATGACTAGCTTATAACATTTGCTAGTGGAACAGAAATTAGTAAGACAGGCCATGGCGCGCAGGTGGTCGGCCATTGCTACACGAAAACCAACCTTATTTCAAAGAACTAGAGTGTTAAATATTGTTCGTTTAATGTGTCATTTAGTACAGTTCAAGGAACCACACTCCCACACCGATACATTTGAGTTATATTTTCTTTTTTAGAGTTCCGTTTACAAACAGAAAAAGTTTTGTCAATCCTTCCGAATTCATGTTTGTTGCAAGTCATAATTTTTGAGTGTTTATGTAGATATTGATAATGACGTAAATATGGTACTTGTGAATGTACTTTGTTTTGAGTAGATACTTACTGGGAAGTGAAATGTTCAAGAAATTGATTTTTAAACGTTTTATCTATGAATTCATAAAATGATGATGGAAGCGAAGAGTGAACGTTACTTGGTTTTTCTTTTGCAAATTAATAAACAACAGAAGAACAAAATACTTTCGAAAGCCCGGCTATACATTTCTCAGCAAGTCGCAAGTTTCCTTCAATTTCAAAACAAACGTGACCAAATTGTGCAAAAACTCGTCGTGTGCATGTCTTAAATGTAGAATTTACTGCGCAGGCAAAAACAAGACTTTGGCTCCTTGCCTACAAGCGCCGAGAAACCCATTTCAGTTGACTTTACAATTTGCAGAAAAAGAAGCAACCAGCGCTAGTTTCAAGCTGTGCTTTTTTTAAAACAAAACGTGTTACAAATGCAGTATTACAAGAGTTAAAAGAATTTGTTGAATTCGATTTTGAAAAAGAAACCATGTTAAAACATTGAATAGTCGTGTTTAGCTCAAACTGGCTCATCCGGAGGACCAAAATACGATTGGTCCGTGCACTGGTGTTCTCGTCTCTTTATATGGCGCTGAAACCTGGTGCATTAAATGTCGTGAAAAGCAGTAAGATCGATGCCTTCGAGATGTGGTGTTGGCGGAGGTTGATACGTATACCATGGACCGCAATTAAAACTAATGAGTCCGTACTGGAAGAGCTCAACATCACCAAACGGTTATCCACAATCTGCCTAGAGCGTGCCCTCAGCTTTTTCAGCCAAAGCAGTGTCTGAAAAGGCTTATAATACTGTGCCAGGTAAAAGGTAAACGCGTGTAAGGCAGAGCACCGGCAAGATGATCAGACGCCATCAAGAAGACTGTTGGAGGCAGCCTGTACGAGGGGTTCACACTGCAGGAGACCGCATGCCTTGGAGACGTATCATATGTGGTCGCGATCCTCAGCAGTGAGGAAACGACGAAGAAGAAGTTCAAACTGGAGAAATGTCCGTACTATGTAGGATACACCTCTGCCTGCACATAACGGGCCTGATAGATCTTACAGAGAGAAGGCCTTTGTCTCAGAAGTGGGAATGTTGTAGGCTGATCGTAAAGCTGTTCAAAACCGAAATAGATTCCTGCATAATTTAGTCTTATAAATGCATGCAGGGCCACCCTTACAACAGCGCTTATCCCATTTGATTCGCCACTGAACTTGGTATCGAAACAGATAACAAATCAAAATATTGTTCTTTACAATCACCAAATGGTTGACGGAACCAGATCTTTGCGCACGAACTATTCCTACTCAATTTTTTGTCGTCCATTTCTTGTTAATGATGAATCGTCTATTATTTGAATAGGTAATACTGGCTATCGGGAGCATTGGACCTCGGCACTCCACACTTATACCAACGATATAATTCTAGATTCGAGAATGAATTCGTACAAAAAATACTAATGTTTACGGAGCTGGAGTGCTTAAAACACTTAGGAGTGTATTTAAAGTGGTTCAAAGAAATGATCATCGTTTTAAATTGCAGTGAAGACTTATCTTCGATCGTTCACGATCTGTGTCTTCATTTGCTTTGAGAGAAGGATGTTGTTAGACAGAAAACCAGGCAGCCTAGGCACGTAACAATCGATTTTAAAGCGTTTCGTACTTCAACAGCGACTGCCAGCATTGATTTATGCTTTTTGATAGTTTAGCATCACTCTCTTATTCCAATTTATTTTGGGGTCTGCGCAGCATGTCTTTTTCTTCCACACTTCACCTATTACTCGTCATCTCGTCAGACACCTCTTTTCTAGGCATATCATCTTTCTCACCACCCATCGTTTCCTTGGCCTTCCTCTACTCTTATAGCCTTTTTGGTATAGCGTATCATTAACTGTCGTTCCAATATATTTTTTACTTCTCCGTCATCGTTAGCTTTCGCTGATAGAATGTCATGTTTTCAAGGCTATATAATCTATCATTTTTCTATCTAACAAAGCATTCAATTTTGCTCACCTTTGGATTTTGAAAATCCAAAATGTCTTCGTAGACATCCTTGTTGCGATCAATGAGCCGAGTTGACTCATACATTTTACTAGTATAAAAGCGTGAGTAACTCTGTCTGTCTATTTTACCTTTCACGCCTTGAAAGTTTAACGGATTTGGATAAACTATAACCTAGGTTAGGACATAGGATATTTTTTATCCCGCTAGTACGTTCCCACGGGATGATTTCCGACCTCCACACGCGCGAAGCCTTGAGCAAAAGCGCTGTAGAACATGCAGAACAAAATAACTGATTGGACTACTTTGTCATATATGAATGGAGATTTAGATATGATAACAAATAACATAAAATATTAAATTGACCAAGAGCTATATTAAGTCAATAGATAACTAACCTTTTTGGTCTGTCTGTCTTACATCATCTGCATGACAAATTAGTGTTACTTTGTTTACCTAAACGTATTACATAGCTTTAAGTAATAAACTTTGTTCTCAAGGTGCAGTCAGTCTGTCGACCCTGGTTTAACGTGTTGCCGCCAAAATGCACGCCCGAAGTCTATGCATGATCGTATAGCTAAATATGTGAATGACATAATCTAATCGTTGAACTTTTTCACTACACCGCGGCACGGTTCTTTACAAATTCTATCAAGAGATAAAATTAAATTTAAAATTTAAAAACCCACATCGCAACATAGAAAAGCGAAGAAATATTTGAAAAGTCAATAAAATGGCTGAGCCGGTTTTGATAAAACATGTCTAATTGTAATATACCACATCATGCCCTTTCATTTGACACCCCACTTGGGTATATTTGAAAATATTCGATTTTTCATACCCACTTTCATTCCCCATATCTAGTAAATGGCTGCACCGATTTTGATAAAAACGTATCTTAGAATTAGAACCATCGTCTAGAAACTAACTTTCAAATTAAAGAAAATGCATCCAAATCGGTTCACTCGTTTAAGAGCTACGGTGCCAGAGACAGACACACACACATTGCGGTCAAACTTATGACAACCCTCTTTTTGCGTCGGGGGTTAAAAATCAAGGCGTATTGAACGCTTTGTAAGTTAAACTTGCACTATCATATATTCTGTGGTTAAACTTAACTAATCACATCTTGGAAGTTATACGTACGTTTTTACCTCATCGATGAGTTTCTGTAAAAAACTCATTTATCGAATAAGAAGTAATGAATGCTTCGCAAGTTAAAGCAATTTGTGTGGTGACCTGGTCAACAAGCACGATGCATCTGCACCATGGTAACTTTAAGAATATGCCAAGGGAATCAAACCTGCCATGTTGCACCCCACATGCTCAGAATTTTGAGTCTAGGTACATTACTCCTAAATTCCGAGAATTATTAAAGTCGGCACAGCTGGCACTATAACACGCATTTAACATTCCGACATTTTTATTGTAAAATTCTCAATGAGGCATTATTCCGATTTCCGGAATGACCCCGAAAGCAACATCATTTGACCAAACAATCTCCTTCCAGTAGACCTCCTTAAAAACGGTAAAAACATCAAAGTGGCTTCACAAAACCCTTATGGAATGATTACATGAAGGTAGCTGACATCTCCAGCCATCTGATAAGCCTGCTAATTATGAGGACACAAAGGACGAAGAAGGCAAGGGAAATGGACGCAAAAAAAACAACAATCGGGAACATGGCTGTCCTCTGACTGCATATAAAAGCTTTTTTAATTCCACCTTCGTAATTAAACTACGTTTCCCCGCCCTGGTACCGCTACTCGGATTATTTTTAGAGTATTTTACTGATTTATCTGGACTCCAGTGCATGGAGAGGAAGTTCGTTTCTGTAGCATCTTGCAATGTGGGACGTAATAATTAGCATATCACTGCATAACCAGCTTTGTAAAACCAATAGTATCCAAACATATAATCAAGTCTTTAAAACATAAATACAGAAAACGATTACTTCATCATACATCAGCCAAAATGCGACCATTGCCCCCGAAATATAAAGTAAATAAAGTCAAGCAACGTCAATCAAGAAAATTTTAAAATACCACCCACTGATCAAAAGCACATTAGCTATCGGCAACAAGGAGGAAAATACAGAAGCCCTACTCCTTACGATGCCGAACGTCTAGTTTATGCTTGTACACACGGGGACACATCAAGCTATACAAATCCAGTATAACCTGACCTCGCTTTGTATGAACTTCCCGTACAATGAGAGATCAGCTTAATTTGGTTATAAATAGCTTGATTGGTGGTCGTTGTGCGTGCCCACCCTGTACCATCATCTAATTGAAATGGATGTACGATCTTGTTTCAATCGTGGGTATATAGAATCTCAGGACAGGGGGCAGATAAAATGACATTATATCAGAAATGAAAAAGTCATACAATTGACGTCATCTCCAGAAAAGCTAATGTCGATCCTGTTAAAAATCGTTCCAGAAATACGAATCACTTTGAAAGAGACACTTGTGAAGAAAGGTCCAGCAATGAGTGAATACGGGCTGTGAACCATAATCGTCTAACTAACTTATCAGCTTAAATAAAACACAATATCCTGAAGCAACGAAGGTTAGCACCGTGATTAACAATTTACACTTAGCGTGGTTTCTTTTGAGGAATTATGATATCCTGGTTGTTTGTTTATGCCCTTTTCCTTGGATTAAGACATCAATAGCAAGGTCTATCTAGGCAGTAGAACTTCTGTTCCATTCTGCACATTGAGTTCAGCGCTTGTTTCGTTCACATTTCTCTGCGCGGGCGCACCTACGCGTCGGCGAGACGTACACTCACACATACTGTTACTTTCTCAGTAATTTTCCGATTAGTGAGGCAGTGTAATAAAAAATGGAGCTATATTATGACTGTTGCTACGTCAACGCGTTTGTTAGTGATCTCCAATGTATCATAGTCGTGATTGTTTTTTTTATGTATGATTGGATTGAGATTAATGGGCAATTAGTTGTAAATATCGTTTATGTATTGCTTTGGTGTTAAGCTGTTGTCTTGGTTTGATTCATTGGGGTATTGGCATGTAAAACTTTAGTTGTTAAGTTAAAAATATCCGTTAGCAATTATAATGGCTGCAAAAATACGCTTAACGAAGCTGAAGAGCATTTTGTTCTCCCCATCCTTGCGATGTTTTTTTTGTTCTAGGCCATGACTGGGAACCTTCTAGTTACGGAGATATTAGAGATCGAAGGTACAATATTTTCACAGCGTTTTTTTTTTTTTAAATACAAGTTTTTAATGTCTTACTTAAAATACATCCATGACCTCTACTCAATGCATCCGTCACAACGTTTTGAGTCCTACCGTAACACAACAGCAGTTGATTCGTCAATGACTGCTTAATATTTCCTGTAGCAACAGCTTCTGTTTTCTATAATTTCATAGGCCGAAAATGAAATAGAGCATAAATCACTTAGTGAAGTGGACTAATAAATAACGATGAACGAAACCACAACCAGACTATCATTCAATTACAACATTTTCGGCTCGGCGGCCATTTTGTGGAAGGACAGCGACGAGCTGTCTACTACTGACGACATACTGTGGTCTTCGGGGATTTTTTTTATAGGAAGCTCGTGTTTGGTCGCTATCACTAATAGTAACCGGTTCTAAGTGAGATGATTAATGATTCTGAATATTCTCGACAACAGTTCATTGAAGCGTTTATCGGGAGGCCCAAATTTTGCTTAAGACCGTACTAGCTATGAGACGTAGTCAGATAAGTAAGGAAGCGAGGCAAACCTAGAATACTTGAGGGCCTAGGACGATTGGAAACCAATTTCTAAAACCAGTATCTATAAACAAGTCAAAGCGATTACTTATGCAACCATTTTTATGCAATAGACAAGAATTTGAACGAAGTAAGAACCGTCAAAGAAAGCAAAGCTAAGAATTCTAACTTTCGACGATTCTAACATGAAGCAAATACTAAACTACAGAATAAAAATGGTATCATAAGTAATTACTTTTACTCAAGTAATCACTTTGATACGGGTGAGTGACTTTCAGCGGAATTGACATAAGCTTTTATCAATCTATGACTTTTCTATTATCGTCATCGTCGTCACTTTGTTTAGGTCCCTTTAGGATACTTATTAATATGTCGGATCCGGTCATTAGTACTGACTTGGAATGAATCGCAAGTACGCCAGTGGTGACATCACGTAACTTACTTACAAGTCTACCCACACCACAGTGTGCTTCTACAGAGCTCTGTTGTTTACAGCTCGAGGCGAGGACGACATTGAATGTCTGATCGCAGCGGAGTTGTGACGTCCTGGTACTGTACCCGATTCATTGTGCCCAATGTTATTATGTTAAATTGTAATTTCAACAGTGTATTTTCATTGCACGAAACCCATCTTCTGCCCACATGATGTACGAACCTAACGGTATAAATCCTGAACCGACAAATATAAGTCCCATAGTCAAGGAAAGATCTTTCATAGAACCTGCCCCGTCATTCCAGCAATCAATGCTCTCCATAACGAAACATCTCCCATCCACAATCACGTACAAATATTTCCAAACTTTTTTCATCACAAACAAATAATTTTCCCAACAAACTTTCTCTTTCTTTTATTTCATAGTAGCTCAAAAACTATAATAACTGGACTGATAATTAAAACGTAGTACAGCGTTAAAATTCCCGATTGGTTCCAGTATGGCCGCTTAGCTTGGTATATCGAGCAGCATGGACTGCGACCGGTTGCTATGGAAAGTGACTCATTCTCTCTACAGTTATCTGTAGGCGATCTACTCTCACCGAATTATTGTTGTGTTATTAAATGACTGTTGTTGATATTTAGACTGTCATTGACTTGAGTATGTGTGGGGGTTTCCTTAAAAGGGTAAACTTTCTTTCAAGTTACTTTCATAGTTCTTTGTTTATTTGAAATTTTATTTGATTTACTTCGTCTTTCTATACCATCATGTTGTCTAGACGAGTAGATTTTCTATCATTCATTACTGATACGATGTTTCTAGGTAAGTAGACGGTTCCACGAATATCTTTAATCTACGAATATATGTACAAGACATTTAAACCAGTTAATATCGTTTTTATTTCTAAATCTGCAAATCTATCTAGTTTACTGACAAACCAATTAAAATTGCTAGCCATTTCACAATCTACTACTTATTTATGTTAAAAGGTCATAAATCAATGATCTAGAAATGTCAAATTTCTAGTAATAGGTTACTAGCTCAGATTAATTCAAGTATTACTGTTTCGACAACTAAAACAAAATCATTTGAGAGCAAACTGTGTTTAATAGTAACAAGGACAATACGAGAACAAATTGTGTAACAAACACGAAAATAATTTGAGTTATCTTTGTTCAAATTAAGTTTTCTAAATTAAAAAGAGTTCTCTAACCTGTTGCGATAAATTGACTGACATCATTTTTAGGCAATCTAGATTGGGCTGGGTTGCTTTTCATGAAAACTTAGGACCTAAGTGGTGTATTTGCAGTCTTATGACAGCGCAACATTTACTTATAAAGTCGATGCGACTGCCATCTTCAATATAATTGCCTATCATTATTTTTTGCTGCCTTCAGTTTACCCAAAATATTAGATGAAGTAGCTGCACTGATACGCTATTGAATCCTTACACCACAACTTATTAACAAACTTAACTAAAATAAAAACAAATGACATTCAATACGATAACAAACAAGTAACACAAGTGAAACCTCATTTCACAAGCAAGAATTGTAACATCTAGTGACCAAAAGCTTCAGAACATTGACGCATACTGTCGTCTAACCGGTTCTATATTCTTAGTAAGAGAACAAGAGACTATAAATAAAGAAATACTGGGCCAATTTTGATATATACTTTTTGCAGGTAAGTAGAATCTTGTCCAGTCATAGCAGGAAAGTTTCATCGGAATTGGTGCAACGGTTTCTGAGATACACCCTGAGGAAGATACGGTGTTGTCTGAAGAGATCTCTGATCGTGATAAGGTCAGTTTTCGTGTTGTTTCTTTGTCATACCGATGGTCCCAATATCAGTAGCAGCGTTGACATTGCTCAAGGTGGGAAAAAGCTACTGTGGTTTTCCTCAGAGACTTTGAAAGGGCAATAGGAATAGGCTCGCCCCTTATTTAGGACTTAAACAACATTACTGGCGAAATGGGGGTGAACTATTACGTACAACTCTGCCTAACCCTTCGGGATTACAGGCGTAATGTTATGTTATGTGTACGTTGAAAGGGAAAGGTCTACAACAGTAGTAGCATTTTGAACCAACCATAGAGAGCGGCTTGGAAAGGTCATCTAGATTGGACTGTGACGCCGAGTTAGGTGTCTAGGTTGCGTCGCAAGCTGATGTTATCTGTATAGGGAACTGTTTTATTTACGTAGTTCAGAGAATTCACTGACCTTATTGGTGAGGTTCTTCAGAAAGGTCAGGTGCGTAGTACTCGCAACCGGTGTGCGTGTATGACCAGATGTATGAACGTGGATGAGGCAAGAGGAGTATGTAAAGATCGTAGCAGGTGGTGTTGTGTTTCTGCCTACCCATATGTGGAAAAGGCGTGAGTTTATGTATGTATGTATGTTCAGAGGGTCTAGACAAGCATGTCAGTCCTACACATTATCCACATTATCTTTTCCAATATCGTTTTTAACCCCCGACGCAAAAAGAGGGGTGTTATAAGTTTGACCGCAATGTGTGTGTGTGTCTGTCTCTGGCACCGTAGCTCTTAAACGAGTGAACCGATTTGGATGAAGTTTTTTTTATTTGAAATCTAGTTTCTTGGCGATGGTTCTTAGATACATTTTTATCAAAATCGGTACAGCCATTTACTAGATATGGGGGATGAAAGTCGGTATGAAAAATCGATTATTTTCAAGTATACCTAAGTGGGTTATCAAATGAAAGCGAGTGATGTGTATATTACAATTAGACTTGTTTTATCAAAATCAGTTCAGCCATTTTAGTGACTTTTCAAATGTGTGTTCGCTTTTCTTTGCGATGGGGGGTTTTTAAATTTTAAATTTAATTTTGTCTCAGATATAATGTCACTTTCGACATTTAGACCTCGAGCTAGGTGGAGCCAACGTTTTTGCGGGGTGGCTGGTAGGAGTTCTGTGGCTGGAAATCGTCTTACATGGCTGGCAATTGGACACATCCCAATGTAAACATGTAAGTAAGACTACCTAATAAATGTTGCATTAAGTGCAGGGAGCAGCGGTTCTCAATTTGCGTGCCTTTTCGAAGTAGCCATAAAATTGTATTTATATGTAGGGGACGTGGTGTGTTGCACTTACTTCTTATTCTTATAAAAAGGGATATTGAGATGAGTCACAGGTACAACTTTCAGTATGTTTTGGTATGAATCTTACGCTTAGTTTTGTGATTAAATTGTGAACCGCGCGTAAACTACTGTTTGATTGCAAGAATTATATTATCAACAGCAAAGCGTTCAATTTTGCGCGTCGATAATCTTCATTCAATACACTGGATGTTAGTAAGTTTTTTACAATAGATTCTTGATATATATGAATGAAAAAAGCTTAGCCAAGTGAGTAAATTACCTGCGAAATCTCCCATCTCGTACGGCCATCACTTTGGCGGCCACAAGCGCAGCATTCTGTACGCTAATCGAGGCTCATTGTTTTCCACACGCATCGATCTGCGGCCCAATTAGAGCATTCGATCGACACGGACGATTAACCGAATATTCTACATTCATTTACAAAGAAATAGAATGCTAGATGGAACTTTGTTAGCCAATATTTGCTATATAGTTATATTGTTGGCTATATGGTCATGAAGAAAAAGACATGCTGTAGCGATCCGAAATGAATTGGGACAAGGGCAAGAGAATGATGATGATGATGATGGACAAAGTCACGGAAGCATCACGAAGAAGACTAAAACAATTCGGTTGGATAAAGACCTCTTTGAAGACACTCGACGACAGTTCTGTCTGAAATAAAATAATATAATAAATAAATAATATTTTACTAGTTCATTAATTAAGTCTATATGTAGCCTGCGAAATTCAAATTTTCTTACGTTTTTTGCAATTTGCAGGTCATTGTCAGGTAGTATATTGATTAAAATATGATTCGCGATCGTAACAAATATGGCTTTACTGAGTTATAATCATTAAAATCATCAATACAACGCTGGCTGTCAAGAGATTAAAATAAATAAATACAACAATGCCAAATACCGACAAATAGCTTAATTTTACAATGTAACATGTATCTCAAGCATTGAACTTTGTTTGACTCATCGATAGTAGATGTCAAAGTCTAAGCCAGTCCGAATTCTCAAGGTTGCTACCGAATCGCAAAGTGACAAAAACAAATAGGACCGAATTTGATAACCTTTTCGGGAAGATCATTAATTTGTCCGTCAATTACATTTAGACCAATCTCTTGCCTACGTTAACGGATGACGGGCATATGACGCCAAAATATTTATTAAACGGCGAATTATACTTACCAGTGTTATTAGTGAATAAGTTTAACATATTTTCATCATAGAATATATACCTAATATCAAAGCAGTAGGTAATGTGTAAGTCTCTTGTAAAAGGGGCGAGCCTATTATCATCAACCGGCCTCAGTAGCAACTGAGAAATTCCTAGTTTTAAATAATATCATTAGATTTCAATAACTGCACTAGATGTGTGGTCGCTACAAAGAAAACGTATTACTAAAATATTTTTAATATGATTACGACAGGACAAGTTACTTAGTTCTCGTATTAAACAATTTTAAAGGGTACACGTCTGCTGTCGAAGTCCCCAGTAAGCAAACATTGACGTCTGATAGTTAAACAAACAATGTTTTCTCGTAGACTTGTTTAATGAGACAGCTTAGTAAATACTTGAGGAAAGCTCGATAATTAAAGCATTTTACGCCGCCAAGAGAAAGCTGTTTCGTAGACAACGACGCTTAGAGCTTCATCAGTCGCCGTCAATATTGTAAACAATAAATTGTAATATCTGGTTTTTAATATCGTATTTTCAAACTGTCTTGCCAAAAATGGTTAGTTTTCACCATCTGGCAGTGTCAATCAAGCCTTATGTGTGTGCAAAAAGCTGTAAACTTAACGGTATCTAGTAGTTCTATGTCCGTGTACAAGAAGGCAGTATGTATGAGTTGTGAGTCAGTTCTTGATCGATGGGAATGAGTGGTGATCGAATGTTGGCCAGTTTCATTCATGAGCTGGACAGACAATGGGTTTTTTCCTATTAATAAGCTGGTCTGATTGTGATTGTACGGAATTGTGATTTGAATGCGATTGCGATTTTAAGGCAATTTGTTACTTAACCGTTTTTGACGTAACATCGCGCCTGTAATCCTCGAAGGGTTCCGCAGAGGCGTACCTAATAAAGCACCCACATTTCGCTAGTTATGTTTAAGTCCCACATAATAGGGGGCGAGCCTGTTGCCATCAATCGGGTACAAATCAAGACTTCGTGGTTGCTACTGAGAAATTCCTGGTGGAAAAACCTAATAACACTTTGCCCGACCTGGGAATCGACCTCGAGAACCTGATGCTAGACTCAGCTAGACCAAGGAGACAGCCAAACCGTTTTTAAAGAGGCACATTCTCCAAAATGATCATTTCAGCACATTTCAAGAATCTTTTTCGTTATTTTGAATAATTCAGGAAGGCTAGTAAAAGCTTTCCAGCATATTCCACGGAGGAGAGCGGCAGAGCGCAAAACCGTGTTTAGGTTAATACGAGTGCTCGCATATTAAACACACTCTATGTTCAGAAAAAACTACACAAGACTTCCATTTATTACTTAGTCTAACTTTCGCAGAATTATGGTGAAAAGTTTCACATTAATATTTACACTAGAAACGGTATATTTACCATGTTTACTGATTGCTTTGAGTTCCCAATATTTCGGCGCTGTTGCAAGCACCATGATCACGGATAAACTGAAGTTAGTCCCGTTTCTAGGGTTAATGATAATGTTAGTGACTATGATAGTTTAAAAGTTTCACAATCCACATTTTTATACTTAGAAGAACTTAGAAGAATTTTATTTCTGATTAACTGTAGGTGTCATCATCATCGTCATCTGCCTAGCATTTTACCAACTATGTTGGGGCCGGCTTCCTGCCTAATCGGATGCAGCTGTATTTTACATGGAGCGACTGCCTATCTGACCTCCACAACCCAGTTAGTACTGGGTAACACGGTGGGTACTGTAGATATCGTCATCAATTTTAGGACATAGCGACTTTTTGCGCGTTGATCACTCGGCGAGGTAATTTTAAAAAACCATAAAAAATATAAAATTGTTTTTCCAATTAAAATACAAGACCCCAAAATACTACATTACACAGCAATCACATAAACTTATCACAAAATTTCGACAATTCGTTCGAAATATCACCTGATCAAAATTTCGGACGGGCTCGGGTCAACAACCTCGCTGCATCGCGCCACGCAGGATTGATTACCATACAGAATGCAGATAACAAGGCCAGTTACTTGCCGTGGATCGCTCAATTGGAAGCTATTCTTGGCTGGAGGAAGCTCGGAGAATGTATGGATTGTTGACATGGTCAGGTGAGCTGAGCTTACGTCAAAGGAATTACTGATTTGTTGATCTAGTTGTCGCCAGCTCTGGACCCTGTCCAGAGTTCAATTTCTAGGTCGGACAAATTGTTTTTGGGTTTTACCATAAACTGTCTAGTAGCGGAACTGCTGAGCATGAGGTCCTCCATTCGAATCCCAAGTCGGGCAGTGTTATTGGGTTTTTCAGGAATTTCTCAGTAGCAGCCATGTAGTCTGGATTTGTGCCCAGTTGATGGCAATAGGCTCACCTATTATATGAGACCGAAACATAACTGACAAAATGCGAGTGTAGGTAATTTAGGTGCACTTCTACCTAACCTCTCGGGGATCATACTCATGATGTTTAGTTACGTCCAAAAAATGATGACGACGTGGTATCCGCAGTGTGACGTCGCGTCGGGGGTAGATCAGTGACGTCACGGACAAACCTTCCGCGAAGTATGAATGTTAAACCTCCTTGAAGTTCGGGGTTCCTGGTACTTTTAGTAACATCGATGAGTCAGCCAGCCAGTCATCTGTCGTACCCAAATCTTTTTGCTCTCGCCTCAGCATAAAATTCTTCGAACAAAACAATTTTGTATTAGGTACGCTAAATGAGCGTAGTTCTACCAAAGTGTACCAATGCCCACTAAAATTTCTCACATTACCCGAGATTATAAATGCTGATTAATTTTAAATCTTTTCCAAGCATACGTTTTAAATGTACTAATGGCTTCACTGACGGTCGACCACTTTTCAGCCTTATTACTTAGGGCAGAATTGTAAATAAGACTGATTTACTGAATAGTAATTTAATGTTTTTAACTCATCGATTGTGGGTTCGCTCATTATGTCAGAACTACGTCCAAATGAGCTTTAGCTAAATTCTAGGGCAGAAGAACTTCAATAAAAACAAAAGATAAAAGCCCAGACTGATATGCCAGTCGGCATTTACGAAAACCTGATTAGGAGCTTAGGTAGACATTTCTTAGAAGTCTCGAGTTCTAGACTTCTAATCCAGACTCAAGGCTGTGGCATTTGATGTGAAGGCTGAGAACTAGATTGGTCTGAGGTCAGTTCAGGCAGTTCTTGGTAGTCCATTAACTTATCATATCAGTAAAGCATTCATAAAATAAGTATCATTAATCATATACAGACAAAATGTGAGTGTTTAAGTTACGAAAATATTTTTCTGTTAAAGCAATTGCTTGCAGCAATAAATTAAATTATTGCACATGTACACATATGCAATTAGCGCAGTGTTTAATACAATGATCATATTTACTGTGGAATGCAAATTTTCTTAACATTTGCGTCACCTTTGAGTTATTTATTTACTACTGTGGATTTAGAAGTTCTTAGAGCAACATTTTATAGTTTATATTTCAATGTTGACTTTTGAGTAGTTTGTTTTTGTAATCATAGTCCAATGCCCGAAAATCTGAAGACCACTTACGAAGGGGTGTCGTGTTATCCAGATAGGCAGTCGCTTCTTGTAAAATACTGGTATTCTGCTGCATCCAGTTAGATTGGAAGCCGACTTCAACATAGTTGTGGAAAGGTGATGTCTAATTCTGGAATCTTTTAAACACATAGGTAATTAAAATGCTACCCCATACGCACCAAACTTTTAACCGACCAAAAAAACTAGGAGGTTCTAGATTGGACACTACCCAATACCTTTCAGTCTCATTGTCTCGGTATACCTGACACAAATAACAGCTGATCCGTTATCAGCCGCTCGTCCAATCAAAGCTAGGCGATATAATTATTTGCACGCATTGTCGGCATGATGGATGACGGCTGCACTTTCTCTTGCACTCACGAGACTTAGTCTATACGTCATATGTCTGTAGAGCTTTTGAATCAGTATCCTTAAAAATATGTAGGTAATTTCGTTTCGACTTGATTTTTGTTAAGTGTTGGGTGGCCGATGTCAAAGGTATCGAGTGCTGTCAATTTCGTCTGCAACAGTCTAAGTCTTACCTCGGATGTGTTGCAGAGGATTTTATGCAGCATTTCCTTCTCGCCAGCTAAAACATTAGGAAGTGTTGAAGGGCGGCCATTTTGGGATACTGTCTCATGTAGTAACTTTTGAATTTGGTCGTATTTCTATCGGTACTGGTCCGAAGATCGAGGATTACTGATATGGTAACCAATTTAGTAAGTACTCTGTTCCTCCTAGAAGGTAAAATGTGATTGAAATCTAAATGTTATTGTTAGTCCCAATAGGATTTGCTGTTCTCTAAATTAATATAAATTTAATATTCGATTATTTAGTTGTTAAAAATAATAAATTTAGTCCTATTCTTTGTTATTATATTTTGCTTAGTTATTAGTTTGTGCAACAATAGTTTATTGCTAATTGTGGAGGCTCGTAAATGGCTTGTCGCCGATTGCCTCACTGTAAATATTTTGTGTTATTAGCTGTAAGCCACCTTAAACACAATAAAAAATAAATGATACCTATAAAAGATGAATTGCTTGTACTAAGTAACAAAATAAAACCATTTAGTTCGTCTTGTATGTTTTACGTTATTTGCTAAAAAATCGTAATTATATCCTGTAATTCTATAGGTGTCAAGTTACCTTTGTACTCACTAGAGCTCTTTTACTGCAAATTAGTATTTTTTAAAGTCGAATCAGTCGCAACATAAAAGGAAGTTATTAAAATAATTTCTAGGTCTTCTTACTTAAATTGTGATCATGTAGATAGGGCAGAGTTTCTTGACAACATGATAGTTGCTACTTGAGATCTGAAAGCACTGCTTCTTAAACCATAATCACTCCTTTCGACACAAGGATGAAATAATCAAGCAACTGGTGTTCACATCGCCAAAATATTTATCTTAATTGACACGTTGATTGAAGGATAACCGAACAGCGAAAAGTTGTAAATTATAATAGTTGTTGTACCAGCAGGTTTCAGCACATTGAGGGTATAATCATTTCTCAAGTGTGTTGCCAAATATCGAAATATTTTTTTCTTTGAATTTTCAGTTATATGTTTGTTAATATGTTGTATATTTAGAAAAAGGCTAAGCAGATGATGGAACTGTTTCATCTCCAATTTCCATAGGTATGCAGTGCAGATGACCTCATCCTCCGTAGTCCACCTGCAGTGCGGTTGCAGCAATCTCCATCTTTTACGATAACTGCCACCTGTTTTCAGCCGAAGCCATTTCAACATCTCGGCTCATAATAAAAGCAGTAATTTAAAAGTTTTTTTTTTTGTAAAACAAAAACAGTAACTTAATATAGACGTTGACCCGAGCATTACAATGTAATCGTTAAATCGTAAGTACATTTATCTTCGTAAAAAAACACATCACACGACCGCCGAGACCTGTGTTCGATGGTTAAGGTGGTGTTGTATGGGAAGATGTGCTATAGAAACGGTTGGGAGAAGGCTATGCTTCTATTTAGATCTGCTGCAACAGAACACAGCTATTGTTGAAACTACTGCAAGACTTGGTTGTTTGGTCAGTCGCTTTTTTCCGGCCTAAAAACTAAAGCCGAGGTCTTTGAAATGCTTTGACAAGTCCTCGTATCTATCTTGCACTCGTAGTTTGACAGCTGTGTGACAGTGACAGAAATAATACCTTACCTAGGGTACGGGCTAAGCAACGATTCTTGATCTGCCTTTAATATACCACTACACTGGCCTACAGTGTATTTGTGTAGGCCTAGAGCCCACCAAATAATCGTAATCGGCCCAAAAAGTTATAGCCCCACCATATCATCGCCTCGCCTCCACTGGTCAAAAGCCTAACATTCCATAACTGACAGCCAACCCAATTAAGTGAGCAAATTTCGTAAGCATGAAAGTCACTGGCAGGACAACTTTTATTCATCGGCATTAACTTTCGACGACCGTACGTAGGCTGTATGCAACTGTATAAAATGTCACTGGCCAATTTGGTTCAATCGACCAGTTTGGCGAAATCTTTCCTAGAGGGTGTGGTTTGGTGGCTGACATGTCACTGATGTCATAACGTTTTATATAATAATAGTGATTCACTGTTCGTTGCTGTAATTAGTGGTCTTACTTCCTGCAATTTCACGTTCTGTCGCCTGAGAGTTGCGTTATTATGTGTCAATGATACTTGTCCTGATATAAAATTAACTGCTTTATTTTGCAGTGATTTCTGTCATACTTTCCATGTTTTCCTGCCTTAGGGTGTCTGTGAATGCCTTCTAGTGTCTTCAAATATCCCGTTCTCTCCTCTGCTCTGCTGTGCCAGATGGGGTTAAAATAATAATATCTTTGTAACCTTAGTTCACATTGAGGAATCTTGTAAATATTTTGTGTGCTGAAGATGAGTAAATAAAATCTTGGAGGTAGCCCAAATGGTACATGATGTTGATAAAATCGCTCACCAAAAAGGCAGCCTTTATTTAGGTTACAGAGACAAAAACAGCAGTCTAAAACGAGAGACGCTATCGCCAAATCACGGAGCAAAAAACTGACTGCACGATTGCTAATCAGTTCACTACTCCTTCAAACAAAGCTGACCCCGGTTAAAGAAAAGAAAAACTACAACTCTGTGCCCAAATTATGATTTCAATTAACATATCTCGCTGTCTGACACCTTAATTTCAGGTGGATAAAAAGCCTTACACACGTACGATGTACTCAGACGCAATGATCTCGAGATTAGTCATCGTGTTCAAAGATTCTCGCGTCTTAAGACTAGACACCGCGGTCATCGTCCGAAGATCAGTCAGATAAGATCCGAACACAGATTACCGCGGACAAATTAATTTTCACTCGTCGTTACATTAGCTGCTTCGTTAAAATTTTTCAGCAATTATCTCTCCCATCTTTTCTTTGAAAATGATTTTCGGATATTTTATATTTTCTGTATCAGAATACAAATCATATTTTATGGAATTATCGTGAAGGATCTAGAGCATGTATAATTCGGATAATTTTTAAAATGCTGTAGTTTTCATTTGGACTTTGGTCTGTTTATCGAGGCCTATTAAAATAAATATGTAGTTGTCAAGTGCTTATTAAGCAACCTTTCACTAATTTTGCATTGTTGTGATTTTCGAGCAAACATTTTTAAAAGCCTACTTGTTATTGGTTTTGAAATGCTGACACTTGAACGTTCCAAGTTGTTATTGCAGTTCTTTTAACTGCATAAGCAAGAAAATTTATGTAATTAAGTGCGTTTTCTGAATAAACAAATACTTGACACACGTGAAAGTATTTGCTGACTATCTAGTGCGTGTTATTAGTTAACTTAATTTACCAGGTCGTCGTTAATTTCAAGTTTACTAACTTTTAATTTGTAAGGTTCGGTTATTTACAACGGTTGCACTATTCACTGCTTTCTCAACCTAACCATCTCTAGAATGTGTCCTACGAACTAATACTCTGTTTCATTCCCAAAATAGAACATTTAATCGTGCCTTAAGCAGTTAATATTTCCTTCAAATCTTATGACAGTTATAAAACTGAGAACGCACGCGTCAAACTTGTAAATCTTCTACTATATCAAAACATAGAAGATTTATTCGACACATAAAGAAATAAAACGGGTCAAAGTACGATCTTATTATGTAGATAGATACTTATAAATACGAAGAATTAATTTAACACCTGCGTTTAAGCACTTGGATAGAACAACAGTACAAACATATATTACAAACAATGTGGTTTAGCGAACTATAAACACTGAGTAAATCAGCTGTGGATGTGAGCCACTGACACACCAAATGTGACCTATTTAGTACAGAAATACTTCAGCCACTGATCTACTGAGCAATGCACGAACATTTCCTGCGGCAACACTGGCAACGCTCAACTTTACCATGATCTCACGCTCATTATTTAACTTGTCTTTAGAAAAGTTCACCATAGTGAGGAAGCAACTGTACAAATTGACATGTTGTCTATATTGACCTCTTATGTGTGAAGCGGAATTCATCATTAACATTATAACTATAAAGTTTATTATCGTAAAGGACTTGTGTATCGAACATAGGTACTTAGCCGGTTCGATGCAGAGGTCGCTTCGTCCTGATGACATTGGATTAATTGAAAAATGACTTTATGTCCGACCTCCAAACGTGCCATTCAACGTTCACAAGACATGCGAAATAACTGTGGGAACAGACGCCACGTGGAACCTCAATGAAACCAACATTCATGCCGAAACGTTTATTAAAATCCGATTTAAAATCAATACATATAAAAACAATAACTTCCATAATATTTTAATTGACTGATTGATGTAATTAATAGATTGCATAATCAAATTTTTCTAAATAAAAAAAACTAGAAAGCAACCCCGGGTATTGCCATGCAAGAACTAAAACTCGAATTTAAGTGATCAGAATTTAACTAAAATCAAGTTTTATGGAGCAAGGCGAACGAGTACATTCGATTGATCTCATTATGATGATTGAATCCATTAAAACTAACAAATTGTTGAAGTAAACACAATAATTAATAAAAAATTAAACAATCAAATAATTTAAAACATAATTATAACATGTCAGTGTAACAGGTTGTCTAAATATTTAACAAAACGTTTATAACTAAAAGAATTAAATATTAAAACAAGATTATTTGACGTCATGCATACTCGCGAGTTGATATCGTAAAATAAAGAGTCATGCGTTAGAATTGTTTAGTATTTGTTAGTCAATATAATTCAAAACACGTATAGACAACACAACACAAATACATAGAATTGAGTAATAAAACAATGAAAATGCGCGAACTGCGAGAATCGCGGAGGAAAACGGAAAAACGTAATAAAGATCACACAAATTGTTTCAAGTCATAAAACTTATAAACTAGAGGAGCATTTTTGCGGTTTCCTCCGGGATTTTACCATAACGGATGGTAAATGTACTACGGTTTGCTTAACAATATTGGACTCCAACATGTTATGAATCAATGTTCCTAAGAATATACGAAAATGCAGTGAAGCACTATCACGTAATACAGTACATAGCAACAATATAATAGCCCGGTGATGAGTGTTGACTGCAAATTTCGTAATATACCAGATGAAACTAGGATTGTAGAATGAAATAATGTAAACAATATGATTGTAACATAAAGAGTCTAATATAGTGGTGGACTAGAATAAACTAAACGCTAGATGGAACAATGAGTCTCAGCATCGGGCAGGTCGCGTTAGATCTGAAACAAGAATTTTAAACAGATTTAGAATTTAGAAAAGTAAACCCAAGAAAAATAATAAGAACGAAATAATACACTACAAAGAAAATTATTAATGAAAATGTTAGTGAAAAAAATACCGCATAAGAAATAAGTACAGAACAGAAATATGGAACACAATGAAATAAAAAAGAGAGTCCTCAAGAGGTTTACAATAAAAGTGACGTTCCGACTCATGTTACTCAATATCAAATGCACAATAGTTGGCAATGATCCGAAAGTCGATAATAATGAGATCCTCTGGGACCATGTTTATAAAAGCAAGACATCTGCAACACTCGACGAAAGGAACATAGGTAATCCCACGTCAAATGTAGTCAATTAAAATGAAGATGCAAAACTGTCAAGTCACTTGAACGACATCTTCATTCCACACCCTCGGGCTTCAAGCGAAAATGATGACGTATCTAGAGCTATTAGATTTAATAATCTAAGTTACATTGTTACTTGCTCTAACAAAAAGTTTTGCGATACGGAGAAATGCATTGCCATTTTAAATTGGTTGTATTACGCTGTGACGAATCCAGTAATAAATCCAGGAAGGGGTGAAGAAAGATTAATATAGGCCGAATGAGTCAGCGTTTAGTCAACTTTTTGGATCAATAACTGCACCCCGAACCGAGTGAATGGCAAGAATATTTTGAATGGCTCATTTTACGATCAATGACACCAGTTGACATTCTTCTTACAGTTGATATGGAGTTAAGTGATGCAAGAACTGGACAATTTTGCGTAAAAGATTCGTTGATAAACAATCTGTAGGTCAACATAAATCTCGTTACGCAAGAATTTGAGTTGGGAGTTATATCGCAGACAGAGTCCCGATCGCAGGCAACTTATAAAAATAACTTCTTTATATCCAGTCAATTTGCTAGAACATTAAAGTGCGCGTTAACTGCTTCAGATATAATTTATAGGCAAGTTTTCAGTGTCAGTTGCCGCCGGTCGTCACGTTTCCACCAAAGGCGTGGGTGACATTATTTAGAACTCTGATGATTTTGCGCCCAGAAATAGATGGCGGGAAGCCGTTGACTCGTATGGAAAACTTCGTTCTGAACGATTTGGGACCCGTTCATTCATGACAATTTCTGTAAACGGACTAGGAAAAGAAATAAAGTATTTTTTATCAAGTGACATAGATTGTGGACTTGCTTGTACTCACGAAATAATCCAATCCGATTCGGAGCTTCTGTTCGATATATTTCGGGGCAAGAATTTTTAGTATCCCTTGTGAGTGAATTAGTGATGTTTATTGTTAGCTGATGCAGTCTTTGTGATGGCGAGCCGTCATCTTATTTTCCAGCAAGCTCCAACACTTTTAACATATCCTACACAAGTCCACCCACCAGCTGTGTGGGCACATACACAGATAGTCTCGCGCGTCCTATTTTAACATAAGAATACAATGAACAAAAAAAACCTGTACTCGCATATTCTAGCATAGCAACAAGGAACGTTTATCAGACTACGTATAGTGGAACGTTATCAATCAGAGTTTCGTCATGGCCTCGATTCCGCCCACGCCCCGTCGTAATCTTGACTATTTACCCCGTTTCTTAATCCTACATTGCCTCCAAACTAACCTGACCTCTGCACAATATGGGTTTATACAAAGCCAGGGATCACGCTAATTTGCTACTGTGGCCAGCTAGACAAGATCCTTCTCTTCCTTGAATTAAGTTATACGGAGGGTGTCATCGACTATGGTTTTGATACAAAAAGCTTGCCCAGAATATCCCTTTTCCTGATTACGGCTCCCATTGAGTTAGACTCTGATTATCGTATGTGCCCTCAATAGTCGATAATATTTATAAATAGTATAGCTGTTACCATAATAAAATACTTCCGATTTTATCTGTATGGTATGTCTATTAAGCGTTTCTTGAATACTGTCTTGGTGGAGGCATGGGAATGTCGTTATCGTTCTTATAATCGCGGTGAGGTAAACTTTAACGGATGGTCAATAATAATTAGTGTAAATTAGCATTGTGGAGGGGACCGGTAATGTGGGTCTATTGGCTATAAAAATTCATTGACTTCATGGACAGTGGGAACCACTAGTCCTACATTTGTTGAAAGAGCAATTTCTTGATTGTTTCCTTTTCAAAAGAAATGCAAGCGTTTGATGTCACTGTCCGGATTGTTCGAACTTCAATTATTTTTGCTTGCTAGCATGATTTACGTACCTAGTTTTGTCAACTTCTTCCTTTCGTGTTAAAAAATCTTCGTGTGGAAATATTCCGTTCAATTTGTTAAGATAAAACAAAAACAAATTAGCTGTGATTATTTTTATCAATTCCTACATAGTGCGGTCGTGTCCCAGATCATTACTATTATTCTCTATCTGCACCCCACGGTATTCATTCATTTTAAATGTTCTATTTCGATATTATCATATCAGTTTTGGTATGTTCATTGTTTTAAGTTAGTTATTAGTTAGTTGTTGGTTTTTAAGTAAGATGTAATACTAACACCCTATGGGCCTTGATGCCTGACAGTAAAATATTTTTATTTTATATTTTTTATTGTAAACCAAAAATTCGAAAACATGTGACATCCGTAATATATACACAGTGAATTATGGCTCAGTCACTCTAACAAAAACGGAATGTCTGTGTCCCAGCAGTGGGAAGATACTGGCTGACTATGCTTATGTCATTCATTTCGCCAAGACATTTCCTATAATATTCCTTCTTGATTTTACCTACTGATTCTATTTGTAACTAGAGATCGTATGCCAAAATCGCCAGACAGTTTAATTGCAATTTTATATCTTCTAACCACACAGTCAGAAGTTAATTTAGTAATAGATACATTGTGTATATTATATTTCGTAACGGTGTCTGAGCAACATAATAATTTAATTTAATATGCAGTTCTTTCGTTTAATAGACTCATTTCGTTTGCGAGAGAATCATGTATTGGTGTTAAAAACCCCTACTTACTCGTTGATTAAAATAAAATCAAACCAATTATTTTCTAAACCGTACAAGTTATAACCAATTAAAATTAATGAACTGACTAATGACTCTGTTACAATTAAAAAATGTTTCCTGTGCATATCGAAGCGATTGCAGCGAAAAAGCGTAATTGATGTACTTTTAGGAAATTCAGCGACATGGCGCCTTTTTTGCGTGGACAGCGAAAAACCGACTCTACATCGAAAATTGCGCGAATTCGCATGACGAAAATTGATAACGTAATTTTAGAAGAAGTCCACATGAACGAGTATGTATACAGACGTCATTTCGCAATCGTAGTCTTAATTATAATCTATAGAAGCTGACCCGTTGACACAAATTCATACATTTCATTGTGGAAACAATAGGTGAATTTACCGTGGCAACAGAAGGCACGCAGCTGAACAAATCGTTTACAATGCTTGTACAAAACCTTTCAGTACGTGTGCGGGCGAGCGTGACGCAAATAATTCTTATTATAACACTGGAATCCAAGGTGAATGTGAAGTGTTAAAGTTCAATTCACTTTTATGTACTTTTCTAGGGTTCCGTACCCGAAGGGTAACCAATGGGACACTATTACTAAGCCTACGATGTCCGTCCATTCGTCTGTCTGTCAGCGGGCTGTATCTCATCATCCGTAATAGGTAGACAGTTGAAATTTTCACAGAATGTATATTTCTATTGCCGCTATAACAACAAATAATAAAATAAATTTAAGGGGTACCTACTACGATGGTACGGAAACCTTCATGTGCGAGTCCGACTCGCACTTGGACGATTTTTTATTCATACTTTTAAGTCTTATTCTAGAATAAAGCCTTAGAGCTATGCTCAAGCATACCTTGATTTAAAAATGGACTAGTATGAATCTTCCACTGTCTTTCTATTTGGAGATCAATGGACATATTGGACATAGACCTAAGAATCAAAGAACCGTCTGAAGTAATTTGAAATGACTCTTTTTACACACGGTCTTCTGCATTTCATTACTCAAAGCTAAACTTGTCACTAACATAACATCACACCTTTTTTTCCTTGAAAGGTTAGGCAGAGCTGTATCATCTGCAGTACACCCACATTTCGCCGTTTACCTTGAATCCGGGCTACTAAAGACTGACTAGTAGTAAGACAGAGGTTGGAAGATTTTTGTATAAAGCGTAGCCTGCCTAGCTTCCGCAGTTGTATTTTATTTTCGAAATAGGGGCCCTGCCTAAAACCTGTCTAAATCAATAGCTGGTATCAATAAAACAAGTTTTGTGTGAGAAAATCTTCGAAAGCGTCACGTCTCCGAGATATAAGCTGTCTAACTTACAGTCTTCCTTTCGTTCTTGTCACTCACAGCTTGTCTCATACAAATTTTGTTTGTATTGATGCCATATTTTGAAAATAAAATAAAACGGCAGAAGTTACGCAGCCCAAATAATTGAAAACCCTTTTCATAAAACGATTAAATACTTGATTAAGTTGTTGACGGATTTTTATTTAATTTTACAGAAAATTATCTCTGCTTGTCCTTGCATTGTACTATCTGCCGAGGTCACGTAACATCCCATTGCAGATATCGTATTTTACGAAAAATGTATTTAAGTATTTCTTATCAGTGTTATTATCAATGCTAAAGATCTACTTATTCACGTGCTTCAGGCCTTATGTAATGCACACGTGAGTATTTTATCTGAAGTGATTACGTGTAATTTACTTGGGTGCCTTTTTATATGACAATTTTGAGAAGGTATATTGCTCTCAGGCAAATTATTTTTATTTATTTAAACTTCATGTACAAGAGTGGTAAGTACATAGGCGGACTTCCTGCCACAAGGCATTCTCTACCAGTCAACTTTTGGGTCAAATAGCACAACATTGTGAAAGAGTACAAAAAAACTAAAAAAAATACCATTTTGTTAACAGGACTAGATTGAGGACAAGAGTAGGCCTATTTGATATTTAAAAAAAAGCCAGACCTAATAATAATAATAATTTTTAATTCGCAGATGTAATTTTCGTAGATCCTTAATTTAGAATTTTAGATGGTACATCGGAATTAAAACAGTTCTATCTCTGCCGTAGACAGAACAGTTTCAACTTGGGACAAAAGAATTTTTCACTACTTATGTGCTTTCACCTTGTTCCGCATCATATCGTCGACAGGCGTAGATATATATCGTTCCCCATCTCTGTTTTCATTGAGTGTTTGTCTAACTACATTCATGACTAGGTACTCATGGCTCCGGTCAGTTCACAGACTTACGATATAAACAAATGACATCAACTACAGAAGTCTCCATTTTAACATAACATTGTGCAATTGTAAAGTATTTAAAGATCTTTTCGAGTTAACTACCAAAACGACCAAAAAAATATGCTCCATCATTGCTAGATGGTTCCATTTTCCTTATTTGTCTACAAGAACTTGTCTTTAAAGCTGAGGTTTTCTTATTCACTCATTGGCCCTTTCATAGGCAAAACCATGAAATTGAGATCTAATGAAACTTTGAAACTATGCAATAGAAAAAGTGTTACACAAATAGAAACGATTGTCGATTGATGACTTTGACAGAATCGATTCTTGTAACCGAGTGATTCATTTGCAGACCGTAGTTCGCTAGACTGTAAATACTGTTGAAATATAGTCAATATTTACAGTAAAATAAGTAAAGTTGTAGTACATGAATAATTGTTTAACTGAAGCTACTGCGGCCTCTTTTATCGATGTGTTATCTAACGATAAATGGGGACCACATCGACAAATGAAGGCCGGGGAAAATTATCGATAATCACATGCGCTGGACAGCTCATTGGTCGATAAGATTAAAAAGATTTATTTTAGGATACGTGTCAATCGTGGGGTTTTTGTTAGGATTAGTAATTAATACTGTATGTAGTATTGTTAGGTAAGCTTTTAATTACCTTGTTCGAATTAGCCTGCAGTGTTATCTAAACGAATAGGTTATGGTTATGTTGTTGATTATTCTACCGCACTGTGAACATGATACCTAATTAAGTAAGTCATATTTTAACCACCACCATATAAAAGAGTAAGAAGTAATTTTTAGGAAAAAATTTATAAAGCTGTTGATGGAATATTAAAAAACCTTCAACCTTAGTACCAAAAATCATGTCAAGCCTTTTTAATAATTTCCAAAGTTATCAGAACAATAGGTAAATCAGTTACAGCTAGAATCTGATATTAAATTGACCTAGAATAGCCGGTACGATACGATGAATGTATTAAAAGCACAAAATCAATATTTCTTTTTATTATTAACTTTCGTTACGGCCAGCCAAGGAAAATTAAATAAAATCGTAAACTAATACTCGTGTACAATTTAATCAAATATTTTGAATGTGGCGTTACTAAGGCCATTGATAACACGAGATTATTATAAAAATAATTATTTTTATATTGACATAATAATTATGAATAGATTGATGTCACATCACTATCTATTATCACGATTATTAGTCGTGTTACTGTTATGTTACTAAATAATTATTTAGTTTATTTATGAGTAATGAGTGGTGCATACTAATTAATTATATTTACCGTTGCTGCAAGCGGTGTCTGGTGGTGTTTGGTAAGTACCTGCAAATAGCAAAAACATATCATTTATAAATACTGAAGATATCGAACATCTATCATTTATCAATCAGTCAAAACACACATCGAAATCTTGAGTGTTTTGCCACACCATACCATCCTCAATGACATTCAGTAAGTCAGTATGTACGGGAAAGTGCAGCCAAAACCCTAAAACATTCAACGATCTCGGCCTGTTTATAAACTGGGGCTCATTAGACAACTACGCAAAACTCCGTCTACTCCAAATACTATGCAACGATAACCCACACACACCTAACTACACACGAGCGCAATTCATTCTAGAAATCCCCATTTTCCCTCCATTAAGCGTTACAAAGAAGTCTACGTCAAACTGACAAGCAAGTACTACTCCATTACTATTTTCCCATTCCCTTGCATCCGACGCGGAGCGTAATGAAAAAAAAATCAATATCGCCGCAGTACGACCTCAGACGGGGGAACATAAATACAATTCTCCATTCACAGAGTATAAGCGCGGTGCACGCACACTTGCAGCCGCTGCAGCGCATTGCAGCGCTCGCCCGCGTCCCACACCCGCCGCCACACACACACACTCACACAATACTACGATAGTACTATAATGAGTACTATAAACGGCGCTTCATTTTCCGACCTAACTTGCAGCCTACGTATCCGAGCGCCGGGGTTCCCCAATAACGTAAACTCAACCTTGTGACGTTTGATATCGATTCAAAATCGCGTAGCAACGTCTCTCATATGAAAACTGTATTTTATATTTTACAATCAAGTGCAACCGGTGTAAATTCAACTTTATGTATCAGAGATAAGGTTGAATATAGTTTGTGCTAAAGTTTGTAGATAGGGCGTTAGTGTCCACGGGGTTTGTAGTGAGACGTCTGCCGAGTCAGACGTGTCTATTTATAGATAGCGATTAAGTTTAGCGCTCGGTGCAGTTAATGGCTGCAGGGAGGCTCGACAGTTGTGAAGTTGTGCCATCGACTGTTGGTTTCAGTTTAATCGATTGTTTATGTAGTGGTTGGACGGCTCCCCGATGAAGTTGTATGAGTTAGCAGCTCTTTTTGTTGCTCGTTTTTTTTTTTTCTGGCTGGGGCCGTTTTGTGGAAAGTGCTCGAGGAAAACGCCATTTTTGTCTCGATTTTTAATCCAATATAGCCCAGAAAGCTTTTGGCATGGTTTTCGCAGAAATGGCATCAAGGAAATGTCGTTGTGAAATGCAATACGGATGTTTCCCAAAATAATTATCCGACAATTCTAAACTTCGAGAGAGGTCTGTTCATACAAGTCTTGTACTCTAGCCACATATCTACCACCTCTGCAGTTATCAAGCGGTATCTCATCACTTACTGTATCTGCACCGTACGAGAAGCGTTAGCCAAGATCTTCTGATAAAATATAACGTTGCAACGGGACGATCAGAAAAACTTCTAGTAAAACAGAACAAAATATTGTCACTTGCTTCATCCATCATTCTTCTATCTCTATCCCAACATATTTGCGGTCAGCGCGGCTAATAGTGATGTATGAAAGAAAAAGGTCCTGGGTTCGATTCCCAGGTCGGGCAAAGTGTTATTGGGTTTTTCCATAAGGAATTTTTCAGTAGCAGCCATGGAGTCTGAATTTGTGTTGATGGCAATAGGTCGCCGCCTATTACATGGAACTTAAACATAACTGAAATATTTTCTTGGCATGGAAAACCAAGGATTTTCTGTACTCTAAATGAGTTTCTCTGTGCATCATAAAAATAAATCGTGAGGACTGCCTAGCAAGAGTTTTCCAAAACTCGATGCTTACCTTAATGAAGTATGTTAAATATTATCTCAGATGAGGTAGATATATTTCACTGCAGTCTGATGAAGTTCACAGGAGTAGCACTGAAGTGCATTGAAAATATTTAGAGGTGTGCTTATTGTAGGTATTTTAATATTTTTCTTTTTTGATATGTATTCTGATTGTGTTTTAATTGTATTTTTGTTAGCTTATGTAAGTTATTGTATTTTGGTGGTGGTAACATCGCATTGGCGTTATAGCTGTAAAGGTGTTATTTCATAATTTTAAATAAATAAATAAATAATGTTCATATCATCAACACCTTCTCATCATTTGCCTAGCGTTTTTCCAAATACGTTGAGGTCGGCTTCCAGTCTAACCGGACGCAGCTGAATACCAGTATTTTACATGGAGCGACTGCCTATGTGATCTCCGCAACCCAGTTAGTACTGAGTAATACGATATCCCTTGGTAAGTCTGGTTATCAGACTTGCGAGCCACTGACCGACTGTCAAAGATGTACCATTGACAGCCACGACCAACGGCTTAACGTTCTTTCCGAGGCGCGGAGGAAGCTCGGTATGTAATGGGTAAACCCATCCTCGGCACAATCTAGCGCGGTTTACCCTGAAGATCGACCGGAGCGGCTGGTGTTATTTGGCCACGAGCTCCTCAATTAAGTATTAGCATACCAAGTTAAAAATAATTAAAGAAAAGCACACTACAGAAACGATCGACGGATGGTGTGAAAAACTATAGAGCTTGGGCTAGGAAGACGATAATTACTTAAATAATAATGAAATGCGTCAGGAAGATGATGAGGGCCAAGAGACTGAAAGTGTATCCTAGAAAAGTTGAAACACCGACCATTCATAAGAAGTAAGATAACATCAGAAAGAGATGTAAAAAGGCCAGCTCCCATCAGACCCCAAGTTGTAATGTGTAATGCTGCGGCATTCTCCCAACACCCATGGGAGAATGCCGCAGCATTACATATTCATGTCAAGTCCGAACCTCTTAAAATTGCAATAGTGCATGAATAATGACGGGTTGTTAAGGCCGCCGTTTACCGACAACTCAAGTTTTTGCATTTCCTTCCATTAACGCCACAAATTGTGCGGAAAGATAAGCACTTAGTTCGCACTGTTTTTATTCAATCCTTACTTACAAGCGACTATTGAACAATTTCTCACGAAAATTTATCATGGAAATGCGGTGTTGGAATTTCCTTTATCCTAAGTACAGTTTTGCTGTATCAGCTGGAATGGTTCTGCATCTTGGTATGTTAGGCTCGTCACGAGTATTGCATCTGACTACATAATACCGCATTGATATGTTTCTGATATTACCGTGACTGGATACCATTTGATTATAATATTACATGGAATCATGAGGATTGAGAGAACAGATCTGATCGTTGAGGAAATCTATTGGAGAGGCTTTTGTCGAGAGAGAACGTGTTCCGGCTGCTATCAGCATAATATAACGACGATGCTATTCATGAAAACCTGCTTTCTGCAATAAAATGTTGTACTGTAATGACATATCTACATTTACTATTCATTCACCTGAAATAACCCTTGTCGGCTTTAAGACACCTACGTTCGCAGACGGGTTATTAATTCTGCTGTCCACTGGGTAAATTTCAATACAAATACTGAAACATTTAATGACTGCCAACACGTAAAAATTTCCGATTTACTGTGGCCTCGACAGACCGCTGGATAGTAACGTATTACGGTTCTCGGTAACAGAGTAAAATACCTGTACTATTAAAAATAACATGAAAACCGAAATCGATTTAAATAATACAAGTTGATTATATAAACGTTTCATTTGTGTCGCTTCAAGCAGTCGAATGGGGTAAAATATTATTGTGGAGAATAAATTTTTATTCATGGTCACGATGAATAATGGCAGAACTGTCATGATATCATTGTATGAAATGTCAGATGCTGAACATGGAAGATATGCATGTCACACAAAATTAAAGTTTATGTGGAAGTTTATCGTTCATTCTGCATAAGTTACTGAAGCCCATATTATTATATTATAACCCCAAGATTTGGGGTTTCACCATTCATCATATTAAATCTAGGAAGTATTAATATTTGACTAAGTTTGAATCACAACAGAAACGTCTGTTTACACTTTTGCTGTATCTCCTTCGAATCCTCTCTTAACGATCATTAGAGGGATACTTCTACGTCCTCAAAATCCGACTTAACACCCGGACAATCATCTGCCTAGCCTTTTCCAACTATGTTGTGGTCGGCTTCCAGTCAGATGCAGCTGAATACCAGTATTTTACATGGAGCGCCACATCCCAGTTAGTAACTGTACTTTATACCCGGATACTATAAATATTCCTAAAAAAAGAATCAATACATAAACTACTCGAAACATTTCTAGCTATAAAATACAAGCATTATCGTTTGACCTCAACCTAGACCCAGTAGCGACACAATAAACCTTTGTCCAGCGACATCGTCACAAAAACAATATTGAAAATTGTCCTTTCTGTGTTCCTATCACAAATACGGTTCGCCCTACTTGTTGCACTAATGATATCCGTTAGCATTGTGAACAAATATTTATGACAATTGAAGAGGCACAACATGCGATTAAGTCGTTGTACACAAATGATATATGCGAGGCCAACATTCAAATGAGCTTGAAGACTTGTAGAAACTAAGTACACGATTAAACTGTGATTATTTCTTTGTTTTGTTACGAGCCTCTTGTTATAAAAACGGTGAATCAAGGCGAACAGCAGAATTAGTCAACTGAGCTGGTGCACTGCAAGTCAGGGCTGTTAAATTACACAATTCACCGATACCTCCGGTTTACTGCAAAAACAGGCATAAGTCTATTTTAAGAGATAGCCCGCAGTCGCTAGACTTCAGTCTCCGTTAGGAATGTTAATAAACAATAGTAGATACCTAGCCCAAGAACAACATAAACCTGTTCCGTCAGGCCGACTAGGAGCGAGCAAACGTGATGAATCTCGACATGCAATCTTTAGGGCCATAACAATGTATGAAACATGTGCGTACTATAAGTCTGTGGAAATTGTCGACGTCAGCATGCCCTTCATAACATCAGCAAGATGGCGGTGACGTGACAGACGTCACCGCCATCTTTAATGGGCAGTTTTATGCAATTTTGACGTGTATTACAATCTAGATAAGGGATATTAAACTTGTGGGAGTAGTGTGTTAAACGTCTGTGATTGACGGTTTGACGGAGGTGTGGACGGTTGACTGTCTTTTCGATAGATTTATTTGTTAAGTACTTGCTAATTGGCTAGTGCACTGCCCTGAACAGCAGTGCATGGAACCAGAATTAGGTAAGTACAGAAACTGTTCAGGCATACTAAGAGTTGTATGCATTGCATTGCATTTGTTGTTGTATGTATTGCTATTTGCTACTTTGTAAGTTTACGAGTCGAGTAGGTTAGTCAATTAACTTCTCAATTTATGGAGATTGTATTCAAAAGCCTCTTCCCAAAGGCCTTTACCCAACAATATTGGGGTCGGCTTCCAGTCTAACCGGATGCCTCTAAAAACCAGTATTTTAAAAGAGTGACTGCCTATCATCTAGAACATAGTTTACTGGATAATACGATACTCCTTTTATTAGAATGGTAGCAAGACTTTCGGGAAATGGCCCACCTTCCTTGCACCCGCGTGGCCCTGTCACCAGCGCGCTAGATGACCTTTGGACTACATCAGTGAGCAGAATTCGCGTAGCTGAATTTAAGGCCAAACATATCGATTTGCTAGGTTTGCCATCGATAGGCTTTGTAGATGAAGACTTCTGCCTGCCTGCCCCAACTGTTAAAGATCTAAAACCTAAGACTATTATGAAGAATTAGTTCTATGGCAAAAAAAGTCACGGAACGAAGACTTACGCCCTTCATCATACGACCATACAAAAAACACTTCCCAATACTTCCCATACTTATTCTTATCACCCATTGTGTGGTCGAATTCACTGGAAATATATCTATTATCAAACTTCCTGATACTATCGGCAGAAATACAAAGCGGTGCCTGTGATCAACGGATGCTGGGTGATAACAAACAGGAATAACATTTTGACCTTACAATATTGCTCAATTAAGCCTGCGGACTCTGGCGGTGGGCGTGGAGTATCGTCACTGGGGTTCGCGGTCAGCAACCAGCTGGCGGTGGTGATGCCACCCTTTTTGGAGAGAGGTCTACCTATGGATGCAGTTTTGGCAAAAATATGGACAGTTCAGTGCCTAACTAAATGGCTCAGTCTCACCCATCTGAATTTATACTCCAATATTTTCTATTAGCCAAATTGTTCCTTACCGTGTTAACTGTACGTATCAACAATCACATAAATATAGCGATAATTATGTAGGTAATAGTTATTTTGTAGTACATTTCTGTATAAATTGATATTTATTCTAGCACCGTAACATTCTCGCATTTCTGTTGATCGGCGGAACTGACATCTCCATTCACAACTCAGTCACAGTTCAGATTAGCATTGATTAATGTTCTAATGACAATAAAAGCAATTGCCTACTAACAACTAGCAAGTGCATTGCAAAAAATTAAAAACACCCAAGTGTGACAATATTATTTTGGCTAGAGAACCGGTAAACGCTGAGATGACAGCTAATAAAGAAGACACCAAAAAAATTGGACTGATGACAAGAGCATGATGACACGGGATTAGTGTATAAATTCTCTTTAATATTGCATATTCTTTACACTAGAAACGAGATATTTATCATGTTTACTAATTTGTTTGAGTTTATCCGTGATCATGGCGCTTGCAACAGCGCCGAAATATCGGGAACTCAAACAAATCATTAAACATGGTAAATATCCCGTTTCTAGTTAATGATAATCTTAGTGGCCATGGTAGTTTAAAATCTTATACTAGTCACTAGGTATCATAGTCCTCACTATATCCCATGTTATTTGGGGTCGGCGCAGCACGTTTTTTACTTCCATTTACCCATGTCCATCGCCACGCTATCCTTTACTCCTTTTTCCTTCATATTATTCCTCTCACAATCCATCCATCTTTTCGTGGGTCTTCCTGTCCCTCTCGATCCATCCACATTTTAATCTTCACTCTTTTAGTCACATGCGATTCTTGCCTCCTGATCACATGCCTATACCAAGACAGTCGACTCCCTTTCAACTTCATCAAAGCCATTCCTGAAAAAACTAAACCCGCACATATTTTTGTCCACCATTGCAGTAGGTTAAAGTTAAAATCCGAAATAATAAAATATGTATCGCGCATTCCGGCGGGAGCCTTAAATATTATAGTCGGGGAGCCAGTGAGCCGGCATGAATGCGCAGTGCGGCGCTATCGTCGCATTGTGACACACTGATAACGGCTGTTGTGTGTCAGCTCTTCGACTAGATGTGATTGTGTTTACTTGAAGGTTCGATTTGTAGTTTGTTGCTGTTGTTTATTGAAGAATTTCTTTGATATCTTTAGAGGTTTAAATCTTAACGGTATCCAAGGATTCTTTTGGATGAAAGGACTCTTTAAATATAGGATAACCTAAGTAGCCTTATAAGTGGAGGAATTCGTTTGGTGAAGGGAGACCTACAATCTCAAGTTTAAGGTCTAGATCTACCGACTCTCATAAAATCCATCATCATCAAATAAAATTAAAAAACATCACATCAAATCATCAAATTCAATAATTTTATTTTTTCATTCATTCAATTCATTTCATCTCATTAAATTTGTTTCGACCAGAACTCAACCACATCGACGGCGTTGGTAGTGGCTTCGGACAGGTCACTTAAATTGCAGGTGGAGTTGCACAAAGAGCATGTCAGGAGGTGGGCCATGGTTTGGGATGAGACTCCACGGTCGCACTCTGCTTTATCGGTATACCCTCACCAAACCAAGCTGTAATTCCTGTGATATAAAATAACTTGAAGTAAATAGACCTAGAATCTAGAGATTAGATTCTTAAACTGCTTGAAGTAGACCAAATACTTTTATATCATCATCTGTCAATTGTTAGGAAATATATACAAAATACCCTACTAATCACATAACTCCATAACAATCTATCAACAATAACAAATAGAGTAATTAGTCATTAAAAACAAACAATAATTATCAACAATTCCAACACTGCACTGTCCACAATCATTTGTTATTTACAAATAACTAAGCACATATTATCTGCAGTCGATCTTCCGTGAACCTTAGACTGAATGTTTTCCTTGTAAGACTGGTTTACTTAACAAATTGCAATGTTATCTTGACGTATCTGCAGTGGAATGATCGATTTGTCTTCGTTTTGTAGCGTATTTGGGTAAATATGACCCTAAGGTTAATCAATCTTAAAAATGGTAGGTCAACGACAGTCATAATGTGAGGTTGCACAGCTTAGAACTTGGAATTCTGATCGTTCTTTCTTTTTCATGTGGTTAGTGCCTAACAAAGGTGTCAGGGTTTTTATGTCGCCCATGGTCCTCTGACTTGGCTTTACATGCCGGCTGGTTGCTGGTTTGATTTCCTCACGATATTTTCCTTCACCGAAGCAAGAGATAATTAAACAATACGCACATAAATCCGAAAAATCAGAAGTAAAAAGAAGAATTTTGAAGCCTATGACTTCGAATTCTGATGATCTGGACTAAATGTTTACAATTCTGAATTCCAAATTCTTACCTGTCTTCGGCGTCTTAGTACAGGTACTGAACCAACAGCAGTGTAACTTTAACTGGGTATACTTCAGAATTGCGAAAAACTGGCAACTAGTCGAACTACAGAACACTGAATTGCCCAATAATTAGAAAATAAGTAAGGGCAAGAGCCTCCTCGAGTGGCGTTAAGTCCATTCCATTCAGTCCAGTTCCAGCCCATCCTGATTGTGTTCAGATGGGACTAGCTCCTAGCAAGCTATTGATATAAAGCTTCTACTAGCTCTTTGTGCTGTAGTCATACCAGAACTCACTCACACATGGGATAATTCTATACGAATCATTGAAGGAATCTACTATTTACAACGTCCGGCAGCCACCAGCCAAAACTATCTCAAGAAAACGACGCTACTCATCTCCATTAAACGTCATTCCATCACACCATGTCACGGCGACGACTCAATTAACTACAGTATCCCCTTATCCATCGCTAACAAGGAGCACAAACACATAATACCTACTTAACCGACACCAACAGTGCACGTCACGGAGCCATGATCCGAATAATACACCGCACTGTAGACATTATTATATTCTTTTTTTTTTAAATGTTACTGACAAAACTGGTGATCGGTCAAAAGTAGTTATGACTAGTTTCTATAAAAACTGTTGTACCGCTTTATCTCTATTAAAAATCTCTTTTGCGGAAAGTTTTGGTTTTAATTACATAGAAACTCTGTTATAGAAATGTTTTTAAAAGATTCAAACAAAAAAGTGGCTTGTTTAGGGCCTAGCCTAGCGAGTAACATTGCGAATAGCGAAGTAAAACGAATGTTCGTTTAGCGAAAGAATCTTCGAATCCGGCCGCACTGCGCGCTTGGTGCCATCGCTCCTCGCCACTAGGCTAATGTGGCCACCGTGTAAGTACCCAGTAAAGAGCCAGGCCCAGCCAAGTAACCAGATACCACGCCACTAGGCTCTCGGCGGTAAGCAAGGTACCACCATCAGTGCATACGTAGCCTTAGTCAATGTTACAATAGTTATTAACCGGTAAAAATGGTTTTAACTTTTTTAGTCACTAATAGTTTCGACCGTTTACCAGATGTGACTGTAACATAAACAGATAATAAGTCAATGTTGTCCACCATGTTTATTTTAAGGGCGTTAAGGACTGGCCGTTAATTTATTTTACATTAATTTGTTGTTAGTTTTCATTGGTTGTTCACACATGTAGTTATTTGTTCATTTAGCAAATAAAAGTAATCATGGGTTTGGTCGAGTTTTATTGTGTTTTATGAATAAAGGGAATTGACGGTCATTGCCGATTATTTTATGGTTAGTGGTTATTTTTAGGGTAGTCATACAACAAATCTATCAAATTAAATTAACTAGCAAAACTTCACAGACGTCTCGGATTCCAAAATTAAATCAAGAAGAAACAACCCTGTATAATGTTGTAAGTTACTGATATTGGTAAAAACTTGTGTGTGATGAAAACAGCTATCAGAAACTACAAAATGACTTTCAAAATTGTTTTTTTTTTTTCAATTTACACCTCTCATCTTTTTCAATTAAATTGAAAGTGATATTAAGTTTAACATAATGTTACATTTACAAGTCAAAACAGATTAAAAAAATGCAGTACAATATCAGTTCAAGATAAACAAATAAATATTCAAAAATTACGACCAATATCATACTTTCGACGGTAAGAGAACAAGCCAATAACTACTTGTTTACAACCGAAATCAAGTATCCCATTCAACAGTCATCATAAACATTTTCGACATTTTAACGTAAATTGTAACAAGAAACGTAAAAATCTTTTATTGAATCGCGAATATTATGACCCTGTTAATATCACTTGACGTGGCTCAAAAGGCTGCCGAACTTAAATGGGACTGGGCAGGACATGTCTGTCGCATGCCGAACGAACTGTGGGCCCGTAAAGCTCAGGATTGGTGCCCTGAAACAGTGACGCGGGGTCGCGGCAGACCACGAAGGAGATGGCGGGACGAACTGGATGTCTTCCTTGAGAATTGGAAAGAAGTAGCACAGAAACGTGACCTATGGAAGAAGTGCAGGGAGGCCTTTTCCCAGCAGTGGGACAATGTTGGCTAGCTATAATAATATAATAATACCACTTGAAGAGAAAAGGAACAAATACATGAAATAAACGTAAACCTGCCCTTGCTTTTGCGTAGTCGGGTACAAAATATGGAATTGAAAGTAACTTTCTAGTCAATTGAATAATTTTATAAATCCCATATTTTAAGCTCAATTATTTAGTTCAACGACGACATTGATGACTTGTGTAAACTATGTTCTTGACGACGTTTTCTCTTATTTAATAAACACTTTAGTTTGATTATTTTACTGATCCTTTTAATTTTAAAATAAACAGCTTAAAACTCTTTTCAGCACCATAATTTAAATAATTGGATACCTTTTGAACGGATTTCAATAAGACCCGACATTTATTTTCCGAATCAATTTCATCAGACAAGTGGTAATAATGTCACTTTCTTGTGTACACAAAATTAGTATCTGACCGAAACAGGATTTTCAGCCAAAACCGAAACCGAACTTTCGGCCCTGTGCCAAGTTTCGGCCAAAATTGTGGCCGAATCTGGCCGGAACCGAAACCGAACCTTCGGTCGGATAGTACAAAAAATACATAAAAGCAGTCCCAAAATCATTATTTCCTTAAAACATTTTCCTTAACAACAAATAACATAAAACAACATTACCAAACAAATTATCAGTAAAAATAATTTCCCAAAAAAAAAACTGACATTCCCACGACACACTACCCCAATTTGGCGTCAAAAAGAAACGTTTCATTCACAACACATGCTCGTCTTCCACCCTTAATCATCAAACTGTCATCTGCGAGGTGGTCCGAAAAAACCAAATAAATCTCTACGGAGCTAAAAAAATTCACTTAGCACTTTATACATTCATAAAAGTGTATAGGAACAAAGATGTCCATCAAAATGGAAGTATTGTAATGTTCGACTACCATTGCTGCATTTCTACGCGTTAATTTTAAAATGTTTCCTTTTAAAAGATAGATGTAGTGTGAACTATAAATGTTTGTAGTTCTTCGTGATGAAGCAGGGTAGGGTGCAGGTCACTAACGGGTCTCGTTGAAAAAACTCAGCTCACGACTCCCAAGTCCCAAGTGATTGGTGGCAAAGAAAAAATGTGCTAAGACAGAAACGGAGGTATACCGACGAGTTCCGTAATTACAGTATGAATATTCAACGACATTTACAGAGTCGTTCCAAAGAATTATTGGTATGCTCAGAATTTAATTGGGACTTTGTTTCGAATTTAAATACAAGAGACGTTAATTAGGGAAAAAAAGAAAATGCATCTGCGGACTGCTAATAAAGATCAGGGGAATGTCGGTAACGCTTGTAAAACTTTGAAGTGGCCTATTAATCTAACAACTTTATTACTAAAATGTAGTTTTCAATAGTAATTAAAGCAGCTATACAACTTAAAATTAATGAATTTTATTAACGCAATCACTGGAAAGAATCTAAACTTACGAGCGTATGCATGTCACCCGATCACATTCTTTTTAACCAGTGGTTCCGAACAGACCCTGGCCGACTTGCTGGAGTGTCTATAGTGTCTCTACACCTGCACAAAAGAGGACTTCAAAACAAAGGAAATCGCGATTAACGTGGCTATCAACTGGCCCAAAGTTATTTGATAAGATAAATTATATGAAAGAAGACGTTCCGTTTTAACAAACGCAGTACGAAACCCCAAAAACTATTGAACTTTAGCGAAAAAAAAGCCTGGCTTCCACGAACCAACGCACATCGTGATTGAATCTTTCATCTAAGGCAGACATAGATAGATGTATAGTTACTTAATAGTTTTTATGGTCTTATGAAGGCTTATTAGTTTTTTTTTCTACGGTTCAATGATGTTCACCGATGGAGACTAAAGCAGTGGCTCCATTTGAATCATGCTTGTTGAGTAACGGATTATGACAATATTGATATTGGTATTGATAAATGTGTAGTAGTTTTCCATTGATTATGATGTCCTTAGAGCTCAATTTGTGTTGACAGAACTGTGGTGTTATTATAAAAAGAAAATTTATTTGACTGAAATGAGTGCGAGCTTAATTCAATTTAGAAAGTGAACATAGAACTGGAGCCATAATGCCATAAAAAAATATGAAGAGTCTATCTCATATCAAACTTCCGAGAGCTACCTGTTTCCAAAAAAAATCTTCGAAATAATACACAAAAATATTTCTACCCTTTATAAATTAAAATAACATGAAAATTGAGAATCATAAAGAGGGTTGCACTGAATAAAAAAACTAGATTATACAAATTATACAGTATCTTTTAATCCCATTGAATTAAAAGGATAAAGGGTATTATTTCCATAACATTATACGTAAAGTATACATTAATACTAAACACTAGAGGATATCCGGTTTTTTTTAAATCGATCCTTTGGTCCCACGCCCACAACGAAATGAAAGTAAAATATTTTTTATCGATAACATTACAGAACTAAACCCCATGTTACATTTATCTGTTGAAGAGCATCGACAGTCGGAAACAGATCTTATCGCATTGAGCTTCGATTACAATTGATTTTTTGTCGTAAAAAATCCTTCCACATTTCTACCTGGGTTTGCGCAAACAGCTTACGAAAAAAGTCCTTTCCCGTGCTCGCGTTTAGAGGAAACCTGATTGCTCTCACCGGACACACTAGTAACTCAATGGTTAGAAGAGAGATTTATCTAGCAGCGATTGTCAAAACACGCACACAAATCAAATCCGTCAGTGACCACACGACAGCCGCGACAATGGGACATCCGCTCCTAAAAACCGACAAAAGCATTAATCGCTCCGGTCGGACCAAATCAACCGTATGTTGTGGTAGGACCTCTATTGTCAGCGTGACACATTGTTTTTTAACAACGGCCCGTATTAGGTGTGAAACGACGCCTAATCCCTTATTAAGTAAACGAACATGAACATACAAAAAGTTCTTGTCATTTAAAAGCAATAAAATTCTCGGTGCACGAGTTATCCGGAGTGTCGAGCGGTAAAGAAAGCCGATATATCTAAAATGCGTAAAACAGGTTCTGATAACACAACTCGGTCCGGTAACGAGTGGCCCTTTCGAACTTTCACACGGAGTGCACATGTATGTACATCTCGTACAACGGATGTCGTCGCAATTACGAACGGCTGCGATTATTATTGCGCGGTATTGTGCGGCCAAATTACAGCATCTCGGCTTCCCATCCGGTCTAACGCTGCCACCGTGACACGCGAGACTCGATCTTATCACGAAAATGACAGATACCAAATTGTCATGTCGATGCGGCAACGTTTGAGAAGACGCGGCGACATTTACAGGACGCGAGGACGACGGTCGCGATAGACGGGCTAATAAGGGCCGGAAAATTCGCAGGTGTATGAAATAGAACATCGCGCCACGCACACAGTGCAGTCTCGCCGAGATGATACCGCGCGGACACCTGCGGTGGCTCCGTCAAAAGGTAAACTTCTGATTTATGGGCCCAAACATAAATGCTGAGCTTTTGCGTTATGCACCGGAGAAAATCGCGCCTTTCTACATTCACAATAGCGTGTTCGAACTTGTTCAGCGATCAATGCGTCCATCCGACTGTGAGGACGCGATTTTGTTTTCATATCTCTGGAATAATGCAGCTGCATACAAAAGCGACACCCGGAGATGGCAAATGTATGAATTATTGTTAGAATGGGACGGATTTCTAGAATTTCTCTTTGACATTGGACGTTGGCTCTTGGTTCCTGTAATTTGCACAATGAATGTTGATTTAGCGCATCTGCATTGTGCGTTTATTTTTTGCATAGTTGTGGTACAGTGTCGGATGCATAGCGGCGACTGGGCGACTGGGAGAGCAATCACCCCTGCAGTACAAGGTAGAGACTGGGGACGCGCCGTGAGTCAGAGCCCTCGGTGACCCGGTTCGCACGCAGCGTCGCCGCGCGCGCGCTAAGCCGCGTCTTATATGACGCGGAATTTATTGGCTTCATACACCGAGGGAGCACGTATCGCCTTTCAGAAATACTCGTAGCTCCCGCACAGAATTCTAATCATTCACTTCTTGACGTAAGGAAAGCTGGCCAGGAATCCTACGATGAGTTGGCACAAAATCTAGGCATCATTCGTGTATTATCTATCGGTATGACGGCTCATTAGTCTCTGAGACTGCTTTGGTTGAGATATTTGCACAAACATGGCTCGCGCGATGATAACTTTGATTGATGGCCAGTGCTGCAAAGAGCCGCTATTGCCTTGGGAACCAGTTATTTTAGAATAAGTTAGATAATGTATCCATTGTAAGAAAGTGAAGTATCGTGAAGTATGTGTCGGGTGCCAAGTATTTGACATGAATATGCACTCCACTGAATTGTAGAGGAGTCATTGACACTTCCTACTTTATTTATTCCGGTTTTTAACTTATTGTCAAAACTGTACACAAGGCTCCTGTTTTCTGTCAAGGGAGAGTGCAGTACCAGTTTTCCTTCAACACATAACAATGTCAAACAAATATGAGGGGGTTGAGGGAATTTTTGTCTCCAATCAACCATACTTAGAGTGACAGATGCTACTGGACTAACCTAATGTCATCATAGTTCAAGTAAAACCTCAAAATTTCAGAGCAAGCTTAATTAAAAACAATATTTACATACGTATAATTATTTGAAGTATTTTCAAGCCCCGTCATGTAAACGTAGCCGGAGTGGAGCACAGCCGGCGTCCGGTCGGGCCGGTACAGCAGATGCCGCGCCGACCTTGCGCACACGCAGACGAATATAACCATATATCACACGCCTCAGACGCGATAGGAGGCTGTGTAGGAATGTAATGGAGGCTCTATTTTAACGTGCCTTTATCATTTCCTTCTATTTTTGTAGGACAAGGTGATAAAGGACCTTGTTGAATACTTGAAGTGTGATCAAGAGCAGGTTTCAGGTGTAAGGTTTATCAATGATACTTTTATTGTACTGCGATACAATAATAGCGTCATAAACTAAAGTAAAAGCCTACATGCTACGATATTTCTTTCTTCCCAACCACATCTCCTTCGTAAGACAAGAAAACAATCAACAATAAATAAAAACTTCAATTCCTGTTCCACTTTTGATGGCTCAAGATACCAATAAACAATATCCTTCATCGAATATCCTTTAATCAATATTTCGACGACAAAAAACAAGAATAAAAGGTATCATTTATTCGTTTTCTCGTTGTAAATGTCATAATAAACTCTATAGCAAGATAATAACGCGGCATCGCACGGGTTAAGGTCACAATATCCCGTAAAATATTAACTATAATTGGAAAAAACCGGTCAAGTGCGACTCTGCCTCGCATAAGAAGTGTTCCGTACTAGTTAGACGTGTGTATACTTTTATTGCCATAATTAAAATCGAGCAAAAACACATTTACACGCATTTTAATTTTTAATGCACTTAATATAATAAATTTAAGTTGTTATAGCGGTCATAGATATCTAATACACACTCTAATACATTTTGAAGTGCCTGCCATTAGGGTTCAAAAGATACAGCCCTTTGACAGAGGGACGGACAGACAGCTAGCGGAGCCCATTGGCACCCCTTAGTTACAGAACCCTAAAAATAAATTCTAAAAGACCAAAAGTAAATGTCAGGCCGCAAGTGTAATCTTCTACGGTGGAAATGGGTGTGCGGTTTTATGGTGGCAAAAATAAATAATTATTATGAACAAGACCATTGTAGGGTTATTGTGAAGGAGTGATCGGTATACGTATTGGAAGCAATGAGCTCAAGGATAAATGCACTATTCGAGTGCATTTTATAGGAGCCATCATAAAAGAACTTATGATTGAGATGAAGATAGAAGCCGCTGAAGATTTTGAAATTATCTTTTTTATTGCATATGCGTGGCTTATGTTGATGGATGGAGAGGGAGAGGAATGATATGAAAGAAAAAGGAGTAAATGATAGCTTGACGGTTGACAGAGGAGAATGGAAGAAAAAAACGTGTTGCGCCGACTACAAGGCAACGTGAAACAAGGGTAAGAAGATGATGATTGCATATTCTTGGCTTATCCAAGTCAGGACCCTGCCAGGGCTGCGGGACTGTTCGAAAGAGATACCGTGGCCCTGGAACACAAAGGGCAAAGAAGGAACATGGATGGGTTTTAGTCAGTACAAGTCTGACAGTCCCTTCCACTCCGCCCAGAGTGGGGGGGGTCATTCGATGAATTCCCATCCGAAAAAAAAAAAAAAAAAAGAAAAAAACCCAAGTCAGGAATCAGTTCAAAGGGTTGCTCTGAAGTTTTTTAATGAACAGAAAGATTCAACTTGCAAGAAAGTTTCTAAAATAGACTCAATTGTTATTTTCATTAAATCAAAGCATTATTTCTAATGAAACAGGCAAGTTTGAATATTGTTAAAATATAGGTTACTATCGGGTTCGCACGGGTGCCTATGTTACTCAGGGATAGTGTAGCATTCTAATGGTGAAAGAATTTTTGAAATCGGTCCAGTTGTTTTTGAGTTTATTCGTTACAAACATACAAATCTTCCTTTTTTGTAATATTAGTATAGATAAACGATATTTTGTACCTTTATTTAGGTTAGTATCGTGAATTTGCGATCAACAACAAAACCTGGGTTTTCTTCGGATGACTAATCTAAGCACTGATATTTTAGTAAACAGGTGTGGGTGGTAGCAAACAGCCAATTTCCACTAACTGTGACGTCAGTCTGTGTTTAACTTAGATTTTCGGCTGTTTCACCATATTATGATTCACCCACGATACAGCTGTATTATTTGATAAAGATACTACAGTTTTTATTGGGTTCCAAAGTCTGCGTTATCTTAGCGTTCGATCACGAATCGAGGTAGGTAGCATGGTGATGGGTTTTTATTTGACAACATCATTTGGTTGTGAATAGAGGGAAAATAAGTTTAGTAGTAGGTACGGATTTGTACAGATTTAATAACATATTTTTAGGTATTTTAGGCAATTTTAAAAAATCTGCTATTATTTACATTTTAACCGTAACGGTATTGCACTTTTGTAAGAAACAGCTGTTTCTTTTTAATTACTGATGAAAATTTTCTATGTAGGCGGGGTCGGAATGATGTACTAAACATGGTAACCGTTTGTGTCTCTCCACCATGTATAAAATAACATAATATTACGCGTCTAATTCCCGTTCCAGCTAGGTAAAAGTATACCACTTTTACACTTTACCCGACCTCGGAATCGAACCCAGACACTTCAGGGCACCCCAGCAGTCGACTAGACCAACGAGGCATATTTATATTATTATTATTTTTTATTTATTTACCACCAAATTATAGCCACATTACAGACCAAGTCCAATACGATGCTACAACATAAAATAAAACAATATAAACAGTAAAATTACATTTAAAAAAATATTAATATTAAACAGTCAACTCGACAAGTAAATTGTGACTATCATTGCTAGTGTGTTACATAATATTAACGCCGCAGGTCTTCAAAGAACTGGACGGTCATAGGTCATGCCCTTTATCGCTACCAGAATCCAATTATCGGCCGCGGGCTTTATCTACTAACTAAACAGGCTTATCAATATGATTCACAGTTCTACGAATGCCAAAAAAAAGTGTGTAGACGATAGGAATGATATTATTACTTACACAAGCCTGTATTACTGAATAAGGAAGTATACACACTTGTCGACTGAGCTGGTCTGAAACAGTTTTATGTGAAAGCAATAAAAACGAAAACGGTGTCATTCTATTCGGACGACGCGATTCGTCACCTCGTCGGACTATTCCAATTTATTGCAATAAGTATGAAGCTCGTACTGACGCGATACCGCGTCTAAAGTGCGGTCACTCTCACGCTCCTTCTAACTACATGACATCACGCCTGTAATCCCCGAAGGGTTAGGCAGAGGTGTACCTAATAGTACACCCACATTTCGCCAGTTATGTTTAAGTCCCATGTAATAGGGGACGAGCCCGAGCTATTGCTATTGCCATCATCATCATCATCCACAGCCCGAACTCACCCACTGCTGGGTATAGGCCTCTCTTTTCTTGTGCCAATCCCCCGGTCATGTGCCAGCCTCATCCAGGTTTTTCCCCCTATGGCAGCCTATTGCCACTACTAAGAAATTAATGATGAAAAACCCAATAACACTTGCCCGACCTGGCAATCCAATCCAAGGCCTCTTGCTCAGCTGTCGCACTTGCGACCACTAGACCAACGAGGTAGTCGCTCGCTCCTTCTACTTCTATTTATGGCTAATAAGGAAAAGATCAGTCTTTATTATAAGAGGTCCAGCTCATACAAACAGATGGTACTTAAGTCGTATCTCCTTAATCAACTTCCAATTTTTTTAAACAATATTAAGCATCCGTTAATGTATTTATCATTGCCCAAAACGACCGCCCATTTGAAGCTAATCATCCCTAATTACAATCACGCAACACAATCTGTTGAGGTAAAACGACTAGTTACAAGCAGTATAGAGAAAAAAATCTATCACCCGGTCATTACGAGGCTTATAAACAAAAACTGGAGTACTGTGATGGCTTTTTAATTTATTTGGGACGAAGCGACAGGGGTGTAATGACGAACAGGTTGTAAAAACCCGGATGACGATGCTGTTATTGAAACCGAGGAAGGGCCATGTTATGATTGATAAAAAAAGGTGGGTATACAGGTTATAGCTACTACATAACAGATGAGAGATTTGAAGTGGTTTACGTTGAAAGTTACACCCAAATTGAGGTACTTCATTCTGAAGTTGTTCAAGGGCACATTTTGTCGTGAAGCTTTTTAAATTCAACCTTATGGTACTTTTTGGGACAAGCCTGCCACACTATTCCCAAACTACTGCAAATCCTGAAAGCCAGAATCAACAGTGGCTACCACTAGAAAAGCGCAGAGACAATGAAGCTCGACGAAGTCCCAGAGGAACAACTTAACTGTCTTGGATCTTGCAACGAACTTAATTAGAAAAGAATAGCGGAGGAGTAGAAAAAACATAATTCCCACCTAACCCTAAACCTAGCCTCAAATGTTGCTTATAATAGTGATGCATCAAATCTGAACCAAAGGCTTGAAATATCTCCAAAAGGATTCATACAGGGATGCCTAAAGGCAAAAAAGAAAAGACCTACAAGTGAAACCTAACCGATCACTAGTACTGGAACCTTTACTCTTCATACAAAGTTGCTCCTCTCATCCCGAATGCTCCTCACATACCTCGCATTTGCACCGTAGGAGATCCCGTTGCTGTAGAGCATAATTATTCTAAGTACACATATGTAACGCACGGTTAATCTTTGATTTCTAGGGTCAGGGGTATTGTTATAGCAGAACCATGGCATCATATAAGGTATGAATGCATAATCTAAAGACAGCAAACCCGAAAGTCTAATTTCCAGCCTTGCCTTTAAGCACTCGCTAGGTTGTGGAGATCAGATAGGATGTCGCTCTATGTTAAATACTGGTACCTATCCATCTGCATTCGGTTAGACTGGAAGCCAACCCCTACGTTGTTGGGAAAAGACTAGGCAAATGATGGCATGGACGATCTCTGTAACTGAGATGATCCTCTACTGAAAATTTCAACGAGAATCAAACTTTGCTACACCCCGAAATGAATCGCATCATCGGTATAAAACGCTATTAAGGCTGTGTTTCCACCAGAGATGGAGGGATATGTGTGGAACTAACTAATCACAGAGCTAGAATACCTCAAGCTGTGACAAAGAAGCGATGTTATTGGTTAGTTTCACACACATCCCTCGCTACGCATCTATGCTCATCTCTGGTGGAAATGCAGCCTGACAAGTGACTAGTCAAAGATCAAGAATTCGAAGTCTGTTACAGCATAAACCAACACCATAGATCACCCTTCACCTTTAACACGAACAAATCACATAAAACGATCAACAGAAATCGACGAAAAACATCCGAACGTAGATACAAAACGGTACAAAAGTAAGATACATATTTATGAAGCGACATCCTCCGGTCTGGCGGGTTGTCGGCTTGTTGGGATTCATTCACCAAATGTCGCTATCTATTGACATTGTTATCGCCAGTTATCGAGGGTCGCCCTTCGAGGAAACCAGGGTTATCGGTACGAGTGCCGTGACTTTGTGATAAACCAATCATGAAAAGGGATTTCTGAGGATTCCGTGACGAGTTTAAATGTAAATTATTAAAGAAGATCGGTGTGAATCGTACAAGATATCATAGCTTGGTCTGTGACTGTTTTCTGTTTAGGAAATAATATGGTTCTTATTGGCCAAAACACGCAGTCCATAGTTCTATGATTGCATTACTAAAACCACAAAGAGAGAACTGGTTATTGATGTCTAGGGACTAGATACACGATGACTCATAGTTCCCCGTCATTGACAAGCGCAGCCGTGACGATGTTGTGTCAATAAAACAGTAATAACGCAACAGTAGTATTGAATATCTAATTTATCTACTGCAAGTGTAATCAAGATACACATTTTACAACCCATTGAGTAAGTCGTTACGTCAGTAGCAAATGATTCACGAACGTATACCGTTCCTGATCTCAGATCAGTTATAAAGATCTAATAATATAATTGGGACGGTGATAAACCTCCCGTTTGGCCCTCTAAACATCGGTTAGTTGTTGTAAAGGTTAGGTTACATAATCCGAGCTAGCTTCGGCAGTGCAGTTCTCAGACTGTGTGGCTGCGCATCATAAAATATAAGATATTGTCACCTAGGAGTAGCTCATTAGCTAGCATTTCTTTTTTTGTTTTTAGTTTTACTCGCCACTCGCTTTTTCCTCCACCAGACTAAAAGGGTCTTGGTAAGAAATTAATGCCTGATGAATAGTGGTCCGCAGGCATATTTCTTGCCTTTTTCCGGTTAAGGCTACATCGTATGACCAATCAGATCAATTACAGCTACTTCTTCTTCTTAGCGTGTCGATGGCTAATATTGTTTGAAAAGAAGTCATAATTTTGGTTGGCTTAGCACTCGGCAATCTTAACTCTACTCGCTGACGCAGACATTAGGTCCACACGTGTACAGTCTACTATCATATCAGTCAACAGTGATAGTAGCTGTCTGCCCTCACAGCTACTCGTGTAAGCAAGTCTTAATACCTCCCACACACTATCTCCAAGTTTATTTACAGTTCAATTGAGATAAAGACGAGCAATAAAACGGTAGACGTGAACCCTTTAGCCTCCCACCTGCCAAATAACAATGGGTTGAGGTAATCGTGCAGATTTTGAGACAACCAGTCACAAGAACAACAAAACTTGGTAATAAATAACAGTGTTTCAATTGAAATGGATGTTAAGGACGTTGGAACTTGTTCTCTAAGTCATTTGTATCCTTATAAGGAACTTAGCTTCAACTTTGGGACTATATTTTCGGCTGAGGTGACGTGTTTCGTACAGGAAAAAGACGTAATATTTGTCATAAAATGGGTAGCAGAGACAACTATATGAACAATACGTAAACCCAATTTATCATGCTTATATAATACGAAAAACAAAACATCAAAACATACTGCACATAAGAAAAAGAACCAAAGATTTTTTTTCAGTGAAACATCTCCCAACACACTAACGCTACTGAGAAATTCATCGCAACAATAATCATCAATACAAAAAGAATTAACTATGTTAAATAGGACCCCTTCACCATTGAGATCGGTCCCAAGGCTTTCATTTCAACGACTGAAACCGCAAAACGAATTGACAACGAGAATCGACGCAAGAACTTCTGAGAATTCGATAGCAAAAGTTTAAGATGTTTTATTATGAATCATTCGCGAAATCAGATGTTTTTTTTCCAATTCTTTATACTGAGTTCATAAATTGGAAGCAAGAACTACCGTACCGTAGCCGCTGAAGTTTGGCTAAGTAACTTCCAATTATCATTCATTAACTCGTCCCTGATACGCAGTTATTACGACTGGACAAAACATGCAGATTGTTTTATCGAACTGAAATATCTTAAAGCTTTCGGTAAAAAATCTTTAAATTCTTCTTTAGCATGTGGTTAGTGCCTAACCTGGTGGTAAAGTTTCTATGCCGCCCATGGGCCTCTGACTTGGCTTTACATACCGTCGAGAAATATCTCACAGGCATGCTGGTTTCCCCACGATGTTTTCCTTCACCGAAGCAAATGATAATTAAAAATGTATTTATTAATTTTGATTCTCGTAAGTTATAGTGTAGACGTTCAAAATCGATTCCGAATTTTCTATGAACAACCCGGCTACTCAAAAACACACAAAAACCAACTTAATTTTCCAATTTTTAAGCTTCGAACTAAGGTAGTACTAATGCAACCTTACCCCTCAAATGAAATTCTTTGATCATTAACACACGATCACTATAAATAAACAAACAAATATTTCAACCAATTTCCCGAAACCGTTTAAAAACAGCTACAAAAGCCCCTCCACACAAACGCCGAGGCGTCAAGTTCAAAACCGTGAATGAATCAACAACCGTTATTTAATTGCCAATATAAATTTGTCGCCAGCCATTCTGCGGCTCTTTTGGCGAAAATAAACTTCAATTTGAAGTTTTAAACCAAGCACAAAAACTTCGTTCAAATTCTCGGAAAAGAATTATCTTGGCAAACAGGAAAAGGAGGTCTTAAGAGTGCTTATAAACCTCTAATTGGCTTTGGGAACACGAATGAAAATAATTAACGTTATTGTGGGCTCTGAGGATGATTTAGCAGTTTATTTGCGTCATAGTATTACAACTATAAGTTGATTGATGATCAATTGTATTTAGTTGTAAGTAAAAACTATCACGGTTGGATCGATCAATGAACTAATCATTCAACAGAGCCTATAGCAGCTTTATTGGTAAAAAGCTTCTGCGCGTGACTTCTGCTTAGAAGAAACATATGACACTCGGTCGCGTACAATCAATGTCAATATTTTTGAAATCGGATCAGTGGTATCGGGGGGTACCGGAACTCGTGGCTAAATAATAACAGCCGCACGGGTCGATCTTCAAGGTTAAGTCGTGCTTGGGGAGGTTGGTCCGTGGATGGGTGACCATCATTGCATACCGACTTTCCTCCGAGTCTCGGAAAGCACGTTAAACCGGTGGTCCCGGTGGTCGTCATTTTTAGATCTCTGACAGTCGTTATGAGCAGTCATAATCCGAAAGTCTGACATCCAGTCTTACTAAGGGGTATAGTATTACCCAGTTACTGGTTGTGGAAGTCAGATAGTCAATAGTCGCTTCATGTAAAATACTGGTACTCAACTGCATCCAGTTACATTGAAAGCCGACCCCAACATAGTTTGTCAAGTCAGATGATGATATATCGCAGGTTACCTACTAGATCCTTATATCTCTTTATAATCTTGGTAAAGTGCCCGTGACTTTTCCTATGGCACTCGGGACTAGTGTAGCTTGTCATCACTGAAAGATTTAATTAAATCAGAAGACAGTGTCGGTGATTACCTCCTACATCCAACAAACTTACAACCTTTACGTTATATTAAATTTTAACGCCTGTGATCCCCGAAGGGCTACGCAGATTTGTACCAGAATAGTACGCCCATATTTCGCAGGTTATGTTTATTTTTAAAGTCCAGGCAGTCCAGGCTCCATGGCTGCTACTGCGAAATTCCTGATGGAAAAACTCAATAATAATTTAGCGGATCCGGGAATCGACCTCCTACGAAGCAGTCAGACAAAATTTACATCTTTATAATATTAGTATAGAAATGAGCCTGACTCAGTTCACAATACAACATCCATTATACCGTCGATATACACACGAGATGACCGAAGATGACACGAACACAAAGGTAAACAAACGAACAATTTGTAATAAAAACATTACTCACCATGGGTGTTATCAAGGGGCCGCCTCCATCCTCATCTGGAACCAAAAACGAACATGATTTCAAATTAAGGGATAATGAAGTGTCGGCGTTTTAGAGTTCCGTATGATGTACGTAAAACGTTATAGAGAAGACTTGTATTGATGCTATAGTTTTATTTTATTTCTATACAAACCAAATCTGATATAAAATACTGATTTTCTTTCGCGATTATCGCCAGATCAGTTGCCAGATCTAATTGACAAAAATATTGCAAAAGAAAATCTATACTAATGTTAGAAAACAGAAGTATCTTCAGAGAATTTAACAATGGTACGAATGGATTATTTGTTCGTAGCTTTGTAAAATTCTCTATGCGTAGAGCATTTTAAAATTCAAATCGCATAAATATTTTCCTTAATTATGAAAGAGAAGTAGAATTCCGTTCAGAAGTTCTTGCGTGGAAGAGTAACAAAGATCGATCCATCCATGCTCGCAGACTTTCGCGTTTACAATATTTGTAAGATTTTGATAGAAAATCTTAAATAATTTTTATTACATGCTTTCCATTATTACATGGAACCCCTGAGCCTTTTAAACAGTTCGCAGATGACCATACTTTTTTCATTTTACCGTGTCCACAGTTCACCGCCTTGCTACCGTAGCGTAACGATATAACTAGCTGTGTTCCAACTTGATGCCGGTCATCACCGATGGACAAACTAGTTTACACTGGCGTTATAAATAAGACCATATTTCTGTAGAAAATTATGAACTAAGCTAAAAGCTAAACACTGGTAACTTCTTACTATCTCACTAATATTATAAATGAGAAAATTTCTTGAGGATGGATGGATGTTTATAACTCTTTCACGCAAAAACTCTTGAACGGATTGGGATAAAATTTGGCACACAGATGGTTTATAACCTGGATTAACACATAGGATAATTTTTATCTCGGTAGTATAATCCCGTAGGACAACGATCGAACTCCATGCGGGCGAAGCCGCAGGCATAAACTAGTTGAAGATAAAACCGAAGATTTCGAAATATATTTTTTTCGAATGCATTATTAAAGTTTGATCGCAGTAAACGTAAAATGCATTGCTTAAAAGATGTAGAACAATACGAAATTAAAAAGCATCAGGACGAAAAATTAAAATTTTATCATAAAAAAATATTTAGTCCAAAAGAAACTCCGCGCACCTCACAAGTCGCAGACAACAATTATAGACAGCCACACTACCGATAACCATAATGCCTATAATCATAGGAACGTTCGAATAAATGAAACTCCAGGCTAAACGGTTGCAACGATCATAAAACATCGTCGTAAAATAATATACAGAAATACCATCTCCGACGGTTCTCACGCTGTATAGATATAAAACCCATATTATGTACCAGCAATTAAGAGGTATATAATATAAAAATGATTGCTAGACATCACACGATCCTTTTATAGACGGCGATGTCGATACACTGGGCTAGTGCCAAAAAAATGAGCGATCATTGATCTGCAGCATCACTAATCGGTTATGTATACACACGTCCAATTTATTATCATACCCAAACTGGGTTCATCAAATAAATGTGATGTGATAATACAAAAAAACGTCTACATTTTGATGCTAATATTAATACGTAAGGTCAATAAATTTTAATTTGTTATACAAAATTTTCGTGCATCTGCTTTGGATGATCAGATCAAACGTACTCAGACGTTGATACTACATCATTGGAATTAAAAATTAACTTACTATAACTTACGTCTGAAGCAAAGCATCTTATTATAACATTATTAGTAAATTATTACCATACTATAAGTAGTTAGCACAAATTAGACATCATTCATCATTTTAGACTGCTTCATTTTTAGTTACTTTAGCATGCTGCTCGTTGGTCTAGCGGTCGCAAGCACGACTGCTGAGCATGAGGTCCTGGGTTCGATTACCGGGTTGGGCAAACTGTTATTGGGTTTTTCCTTCAGGAATTTCTCAGTAGCATCCACAGAGTCTGGATTTGCGCCCGGTTGATGGCAATAGGCTCGTCCCCAATTACATGGGACTTAAACATAACTGGCGATGTGGGTGTACTATTAGGTACGCCTCTGCCTAACTCTTCAGGGTTATAGGCGTGATGTTATGTAATGTTGATTAAAGAATTGTAGTTCGAAAACTTATCACGAGAAGCTATTCTCAAACTTAAGAGGGGCTAGTTTTCTCAAACAAGAGGATAAAGATGGCGCTTATTTCCATCGATGACCACACGGAAATAATAAAAATATCCCATAACCTAACTAGTAACTATTATAAATAATCACCATTATCCACGCAACTAAGTAGCCGATTCGTCAACCATGACCACATATGCTATTATTAATAACACCATGCATATGTAAATTTTACAAGAAACAATAAAACTCCATTTATTGGCCATTTAAGACTAACCCAAGATGATACTGACGACAATAGTTTTGATTCATGAATTAAGACTAAACAAAATGTGTCAGAGAATCTTATCACGGTTAAAAATAACTCAATTATTGGTATCAATTAGTATCAGTGAACAAGTGTTCCTTATTGAGTCACATTCTATGCGCCTGCGGTGCTGTGTGAATGGCTAGCCAATGACTCAGTGTATGGTGCCAAACGGCTGCATATTAATATTGTTTCATGGAAAACTAATCATACAGGACAATACATGATTATAAATAAATGTTCAAGTTGTTCACTGAGGTGGTCCTCTCGACTTTGGTACTTATTGAGGAAATATATTTTAAAAATTAAGATGAACTGTAGTCTCTAGGCAGGTAGTATTTTAGCTTAGACACATTTAAGCCGTTGGTCCCGGCTGTCATTTGTAGATCTTTGACAGTCGTTACAGGTAGTCAGTGGCCCAAAAAGTCTGACAATCAGTCTTACCAAGGGGTATCGTATTACCTAGTACTAACTGGGTTGTGGAGGTCAGATAGGCAGTCGCTCCATGTAAAATACTGGTATTCAGCTGCATCCGGTTAGACTGGAAGCCGACCCTAACATAGTTGGGAAAAGGCTAGTACGAATTACAAAACTTGTTTATTTTAAGACTTGCACATGTGCAATATGCAAGTGTGCTTATGGAATCTACCGCTAACTCATTAAAATTAGCTTGTTATTTTTCAAGATAATTTATTAGACAATAAAACTCATATGGCGAGGCTAATAACGTGCTTCAACAACAAATAAATTAATTCACTTCAGAACGAAAATAAATGCACGAAACATTACGAAAACAGACACCATCTTGAATTTAGACCCTAGACTAGACTTACTCAGGAGTTCGTTCAACAACGGCACTTCAAAAATCAGTTTTAAACAACTAAGCAAATAGAGCAATTACTGAACCGAACCTCAAGAACATAGAGAGCGAAAAAAACTAATTTTCTAACAGCGCCAATTACTGATCTGATACATTAGTTGAAGTTGATGCAGTGAAAGAAAACGGCGAAGACTGTGAAGCGGAACGGAAGTCCGAGGTCACGGCCGTTCGAGAGTAAGCTGGCCGTTTAATTAATTTATCAGGAAAGAGTCGGAAAGACTCGACGAAATGTAAAAGGTATTTCTTCCTGCTTGGTTTAACGGCACTTAATAACAGCTGATTTTGTTTTTTTTTATTGTGATGGCGGAATTGGAATTGTATTTTGTATTGTTGTTTTACAATGATTGCTACTTTTAAGGGGATTTTATCGTGATCTCGTAGACACTCTTGTCCGATGAAAAGGCAGGTGTCTACATAGTGGTCGAAGAAAAGAAGAAGGAGTCACTCTTCTGAAGTTGTTCTTTAACCAACGACTTTCTGCCTCCGTCCACTAGTAGACCAAAGCCGCACTAAACCCCTAAATTGGGCTCCCATTCGGTTTTTATTTCTACATCCAGTCTCCAGCTGCCTTCTTAAGGTCGACATCCAATTTCCCATAGGTCAACGCACCAAAACGAATAACTACACACACGTAATTAAAAACCAATTGGTTAACTGCTCATGCATCAAGCAATCAAGATCATAATTCGTGACAGAACGCCTTCTAATTCAATTTCGGCCGTCTTCGGTCGTCGGCATAGTTTTCGTAAACCGATTTGAACTCATGACCCTTGCTTCCGCAGGCAGGGCAAGCGTGGTAGATACACTATGCTACACTACTTGGCTATACCGACCTCTGAACCTGAGTCAAGTCGACACAAAGCGGTACGGATGTTAAAGACTCCGAGTTCGCAGAAAGGATGTAGGCATAAAGCAGTAAGTTTATGATTCATTTGCAAGCGAACAGTTGGTCTGCATTCATGAATGATGATGTGATCTTAGATTTTTGCATGTACCCGCTTCTTGTCAACCGTTACTGTATCGCCACAGATTGCTTATCACAGGAAATCGTTAGGAATGCGCGGTTTTGCAAATAATTAATGTTAATGGTTAACGAATATAGGAGGCTAAGTGGAGCAATTTATCTTACTTTAAAAATGTATTTGTCATGCGGAGGCGCCAAGTGTATCGCCAACCCACACAAGACGTGTCCAAAAAGGTTATTTCTAACTAATTTCAAATATCCTTCTTTCGTACTGCGCAGCCAATGGAGCTTTTCGGAACGCACCAAGATAAACTTGGACCTCCAAAATCTGCTCCAATCCAGCTTTCGCAGACAAAAGGCCCAAATTTTGCAAGTAATTGTAAAATAAACAATATGACAAGGACGAACAAAGAAAACCCCTAAAAAGGCCTCGCTCACCATGACCATTAACTATATTTAGAGATACGGGCGACTGCGAAGCACTATAAAATTTTGATTGCCGCGTAGGTCTTGAGACGGCCTTGGCAAGTATGTACTCCTAGTAGTTGAATGATTCATACGCCTACAGTGCTGGTAGCTTAAACCACTTCGTCACCAAATATGCACAAGTGTTTGATACTCTACGTGTCAGAATTTTCGTGTTTCACCAAAATGCTGTGTCACTGAATATAAATTAAGCTGTTCTGAGTTTACGAGATTCTTTTCCTTGATCATGATTTTGGGTGTATGTTGTATAAGAGGCCATAAAATATAAGATGTACTGGACTGATTTATATTCTACACAAATTTTGCAAACTACAACCTTGAAGAAAAGAATATAATCAACATAAATTCACGATACGAATCAGCATACACTCAACTACTAGAAATACGAAGTGCTAATTAAAGTAACGTCTTTCAAATCCTAATCGAGAGTTAAAACAATTTCTTAGTTTAGAGAACATGAGAATCCTTTTACAAAAAGGTGGGAAAGACATAATAACAGAGAGGCTAGAGCTACTGCGCTTTTTAAATTAGAGCACGTCTATCCATTTCTCTTTTTGGGATGTCGATGTTTTGGGGCCACGGGAAATCGGGAACTGGTTACAAAAGCCGATTTGATTTGGGAGCCGAATGCTCATGTTTGTGTAGTAAATAAACATTGTCATCGCCGGCAGGGGGCGCTGGGAGCGAAGGTGCGAACAAACACGCGGACACACAAATTGCATATTTATTTTACATGACGAACATAGTCGCCGAGCTACTTAGACTAAATAATGTGACGAACGTATTCACTCGAATTTTACTCGTCTTTTTTTTCATTTTGATAGTGAGTAAAATTTGATGTCCAGCACCCGTTCCCTGGAAACAATTACATAATTGTGTATGTAAATCGAATCGAAAAATAAGACGTTCATGAAGATTTTATTGGCAATTTTAGAAAGTCAATGTCTTTATAGAGTCGCGAATATATTGGATTAAACATTGGCTACCTAGTTACGTCCCGTTTATCTAGTTGCTACACGTGTTTAAATAAAAGATTCGTAAAGACATCATTCTACTAATAAAGCAATTTACTAGTGCAGTTACATGAGAACTTTTTGTGCTGCAAATGGCAATATAATATGGATGTTATGCTCATATATGGTTTGCCTAGTAAAGAAGTCTAAGCAAAGGTAATAAAAGGTGTATTAAATAAGTTAAAGCAATAGGTTTAGACTGTGAAACTAACTAACACACGTGAGATTACTCTATAAACACAAAACCTAATAAATAAATAAGATGAAATCACGAGTATCGGCCTCTGAACGCGCCGGATGCCAAGATTCGTTCCGAACATGTCACAGGCGCGATGTCATGTTTACATGCTTTAGTCATCAATCTATGTGTCTGGGAGGGTATAGTTACGCAAACGCGCAAAAAGCGAAGTGTAACGACCGGCGAACCGCCCTTGAACCTGAGAACACGTGCACTGACAGACAGTCATGACGACAATATTTAACATTCAACACGTAAACTACTCCGAGAGGAAACTCCGCCGGACAGTACACTGTTCGCTACGGAATGTATTATTATTAGATGAAATGATGCTCATGTTTCAATCCAAACGATTCGCGATGAGCTCACGATGAGATTTTCAAAATTTATTGTTTCATTGCGTCTCTATTAAAGCAATCCTAGAGCGAAAACTTCGCGAAAAGTGCAATGTACAACGGCGAAGTACAATTGCTATTCTAGACTCATTTGGTATCTCTGAAAGATCACCAAAAGGACTCGTGCAGAATACATAAAGTACTAGAGCAAATTCCAAATGCATAAAGCAATCGTAACAAGCTTTTAAGAGCACATTCGTTGCCCTCGGCACGACTGCACTGTTTAGATATTTTTGGCATCCATTTTTATGATACGCAGTAATCCGGCAAGCCGTAACGGTTGAACGGACTTGGATACAATTTGGTACAGGGATTGAATGTATCCTGGATCAGCACAAAAGCGTAGTTTTATTCCGGGAAACTGAATATTTTTCTCAGTGAGGACAACAAACAGCTATACATACGTGATACGTTTGCGCGTGTAGGAATTTCTAAAACTCCATCTTGGATCTGCCTACAATCACATAAAACGCGCATTTATAATATCGGAGAGATTCGCTATTACTTAGACCAGCTGAATGTTTTGACATGGCCGACCTTGAACCGTATGATGGACAGTTGGCAAGGCATCCGACGCGATAAACCGGCGCTTTCGGAAGAAACGATCGTTTTTCATGGATTTTCTCGTAAAAACACGATGGATTAGCGACCGGAACGGAGTAATGGTTTTTGACATTACGTAATATTGTTCGGAGTATAATGGGAGGTCGTTTGACTGAGGTAATGTTTTACTAATAACTTTGTTGAGTGATAGCATTGTCATAGTGGAATTGAGAAAAGATTTTGATTGAGAAAACTGTCTGGAAAAGAAGTCTGGAAAATAAATTTCTTGACCAAACAAAGGCCCACGGGACATCTTCCATGTCTAAGATACTGAAGATGATTATGACGTAAGTCATTACATCAAAGTGGTTCCTGATGCAATAGTTTACTATAAACATATCAAAAGCTTTTCTAAAATCTACTCTATGATCCAACACAACTAGTTTCAGGATTTCCTTTATACTATTATCAACATGACGTAAGCCCTGTTTTGGTTCATCTTGAGACTGCCAAGGAATTTCTAACTCAAGTAGAAATTTCGCTAAGAATTTACTGTGAAATTCCCTTCGTGACGGAAGTCATCCTTCGTCACATTTCGTCTTAGTGTCGCTGAACTATGATGGCCTTAGTATCTACCTACCACCAACGTGTAAAGTATTAGTTTTGCCAATGAACTCCCCAAGGCCAAGTGTACTTAAATAATTATTAGATACGTAGACGTCAAAATACTTTATGGCATTAATGTAGGACTTTCCAGAATTTGTTGATACGGAGAAACAAATATGTACTTAATGCAAATCTAGTATTTTCTATGATATACCTTATAACAGGTATTTTAAGAATAAACTGTCTGCTATACAGACTTGTTTTGCGCCTAAGATTCAAGACGCTGTTCTCGAATTAACAAAGCACTTGGATTTTTCAAGTTTATGATAGCCAGCCCATTGATTCCATATTTCCTCGTAGTCTTTTACAAATACTAGTCCCGTGAGAAGTTTTAAGACTCAAACGGGAAATTCTTGGGAGAATAGAATTTCTAAACAATAAAACAAAGCAATCCCATGTTATTCCAAGGAACGCCGACGAGGAACATCAAATCAAATCCTATCCCAGAAAGTATTGAATAAAACATTCACGAATGTCCATCAAAACCTTTGAAAGTATATCTAAATAGCAATCTTGATGAGTGAGCACACTCAGACATGGAAACACGACAAAATGTTTATGAGAAATTCATCAGCTGAGTTGAAAAATTCGAAGATTTTCCGGGCGACGAAATCCCGCGTGTACTTGATACAAAGCGATCATTATTCAAAAAGAATAAGTACAAAGAAGTCTGAGGAGGTAACCTTGAACCTCAGGGGATCGATACAGTGCCATAATAACCGTATTTATAATAGCTATCGATCCCACTGAAGCTACCAACATTTTTCACGACCAAGGCCGTGTTGAACTCCCTCACGGAGTTGAGTGTCGTCATCGGAAGCCATTCCCTCCCCGTGCTTGTGCTCGGGGACTTCAATGCCAAGAACTTGGCTTGGGGTTCTCGTTACACGGACGTGCGGGGTAGAATGGTGGAGGACTGGGCTTTGGAGACAGGCCTGGTCGTCCTAAATCGGGGTTCTGTCCCCACGTGCGTGCGGATGCGGGGCGAGTCGGTGGTGGACATCTCGTTCGCCAGCCCCGCTCTGTCGCCGCGTGTCGTTGACTGGTGCGTCATGGAGGGGGTGGAGACCTATTCCGACCACCGGTACATCCGGTTCGACGTCTCCACCCAGTCCTCAAGCGTGCCGGTTCTACAGGCCCCGAGTGGTCCGCGATGGGCGCTGAAGCAGCTGGACCGGGAGCTCCTCCTGGAAGCCTCGATCGTGCAGGCCTGGGTGTCATCACCAGTCAGGCCTGCCGACATCAACAACGAGGCGGGTTGGTTCCAGGAGGCCATGTCCGAGATTTGCGACGTGGCAATGCCCCGAGTTCGGCCAGGAAGCGCCCGGCGTCAGGTGTACTGGTGGTCGCGAGAGCTGACGTCTTTGCGCAAGGCGTGCGTTGCCACGCGGCGCCTGTACGCCAGGCATCGCAGGCTCCGCATCCGCCCTCCGGATGCGGCAGCCATTGAGGCGGAGCTGTACGAGGGGTACAGAGCGGCGAAGACCGCCCTCCAAGAGGCTGTCCGGCGGGCCAAGAACTTGGCCCGCGAGGAGATGCTGGAGTCTCTGAACGGAGATCCGTGGGGGCGCCCTTACAAGATGGTGCGGGACAAACTCCGCACCCGGGCCCCCCCGCTAACGCAGAGTCTCCGGCCTGAGCTCGTGGAGGACGTGGTGAGCGCTCTGTTCCCTTCGCGAGGGGAGCATCCTCCCCCGCCTATGGCTCCGCCGCCGCGTGCGGTGCCGGAAGCGGACCACACCGATGACGATGACGACGTTCCGGAGGTGACCGGGGTAGACCTGAGAGTGGCGGTACGCAGGCTGAAAGCCAGAAACACCGCCCCGGGACCCGATGGCTTGCCTGGCAAAGCCTGGGTCCTGGCCTCTGAGGCTCTCGGGCCCCGACTGGAAGGGCTCCTAAGCGCATGCTTGGAGAGAGGCCAGTTTCCGCTTCGTTGGAAGACGGGGAAGCTGGTCCTCATCCGGAAACCAGGGCGCCCTGCGGACTCTCCGTCCGCATACCGGCCCATCGTGCTGCTCGACGAGGTGGGCAAGCTCTTTGAAAGAGTCATTGCCAACCGCCTCGCCGGGCACCTTGCGGGGATGGGGCCGGATCTTGCGGAACACCAGTTTGGTTTCCGCAAGGGGCGCTCGACGGTGGACGCCATCATGCGCGTGAGAGCCCTCACGACGGGGGACGCGGTGTCCCGGGGCGGGGTCGTCTTGGCGGTGTCTCTTGACATCGCCAACGCCTTCAACTCCATGCCCTGGAGCTGTATTGGGGAGGCACTCCGGTATCACCGGGTGCCGACCTACCTTCGTCGTGTGGTCGGGGACTACCTGACGGATAGAGCCGTCGTCTACCCTGGTCGAAGCGGAGAATGGAACCGGCGAGAGATGTCGTGCGGTGTTCCACAGGGATCGGTTCTGGGGCCGGCCTTGTGGAACATCGGTTACGACTGGGTGCTGCGCGCCGACCTCCCTACCGGCGTCAGCGTAGTTTGCTACGCTGACGACACGCTGGTACTGGCACAAGGGAGGTCGCACGAGGCGGCGGCCGAAAACATGACAGGCGGGGTAGCGATAGTCGTGGAGAGGATCCGGCAATTGGGTCTCGAGGTGGCACTGCACAAGTCCGAGGCCATGTGTTTTCATGGGCCTCGGAATGCGCCACCGTCGGGATCCCTACTGACGGCGGGAGGGGTTTCCATCGGCGTCGGGTCGACGTTGAAGTACCTAGGACTCGTCCTCGACAGCCGGTGGAACTTCGTGGAGCACTTCCGACGTTTGGCTCCCAAACTGGAACGGACAGGGGCTGCCTTCAAGCGGCTCTTGCCCAACCTGAGGGGTCCAAACGCCTCCTGCCGGAGGCTATACGCGGGGGTCGTGCGGTCCATGGCTCTTTACGGGGCCCCGGTGTGGGCGCGTTCTTTGAGGCGGCAAGCCGCCCACTACCTGAACGCGCCCCAAAAGGTAATAGCCATAAGGCTAATCCGGGGGTACCGCACGATCTCCGGCGAAGCGGCTAGCCTCCTTGCCGGATTGCCGCCATGGGATCTGGAGGCGATAGTCCTCGCACGCCTGCACGAATGGCGCGCGGAGGCACTACGTCGGGAGGAAACTCCGCTGCCGCGGCAAATTGCCGCTCAGCGGACAGACCTCCGGCGTGATCTCATGGCGACATGGAGAGAGCGACTGTCGCAACCCCGTGCAGGGCACGCCACCATAGTGGCGATAAGTCCCCTCTTTGAGGAGTGGCTAGAGAGGCGCCACGGCGCCCTCACCTACCGCCTGACGCAGGTCCTCACCGGACACGGTTGTTTCGGGAGGTTCCTGCACCGAATCGGGCGGGAGGAAACGCCCGGGTGTTTCCACTGCGAGGATCGTCCGGAGGACACGGTGGAGCACACCGTGGAGGTCTGCCCCGCTTGGGCGGAGCACCGCCGTGTCCTCGTAGCGGCGATTGGCGGCGGCGATCTCTCGCGTCCGGCCTTGGTTCAAGCCATGGTCCGGAGCGAGAGGGAATGGGAAGCCGTCACCTCCTTCTGCGAAGCAGTCATGCTAGTGAAGGAGGTGGCGGGACGTGAGAGGGAAAGAACCTCACGTCCCAGTCGCCGCGGGAGACGCCCTGGGCGTTGGGGGTCACGTGGTGGCTCCCGGCCACCGTAGGCGCGGGCCTGTGGACGGCGAGTTATGGGCTAGCTCGCCGTCCGGCCGTCTTATGACGACAGGCCGTGTCGACGGCGCGTTCGTGTTCCACGTGCGCCTCAAAGAGATGTCAGCAAATAAGTAGGGGTCCGCAAGGACCGATGCCTGCCAGGGCTGCGGGACTGTTCGAAAGAGATACCGTGGCCCTGGAATACAAAGGGCAAAGAAGGAACACGGATGGGTTTTAGTCAGTACAAGTCTGACACTCCCTTCCGCTCCGCCCAGAGTGGGGGGGGTCATTTGATGATTTCCCATCCGGAAAAAAAAAAAAAAAAAAAAAAAAAAGGCCGTGTTGAAAATAGATTGATGGATTCCTTCACACGGAATTAAAGTGGTTTGTTTTGTGATAGCTTATTGCGATCATCAATTTGGTATGGGACAATGGCCCGGAAGGGTTATGAAGGAACGATTTATTAAATAAATGGGTATTCAGTTTTTAAGTTATTATGCTTAGGGGAACAGCTAACACTTCGACGGTAAAAGGGATCCTGCGTATTTTTAGATCGTTTGCCAACCTGAAAGTAATGGAACACTGTATAATTACAAGCTGCCTCGTTTTCCGCGGAAAGTTGAATGAACTGATCAGGTAATTAATGGTTGCGTAAACTATTGTCGGTCTTCTTGTGATTAAGGTTTCTTTTAAGCTCTCTAGGGTCAAAATGTGACTAGTAAATTGGCTATTGAGGCCTAAAATCTAGTTCAAAGAAGCAGGATTTTCATCGACCTCGTTTCGCAAAACCAGGAGCATGACCAGACTCATATAAAGAAGACATCTTCCAAGGCATATAATTACGATCAACTTAAGACGACGCCTTTTAGTCAAATTCTTCTGAGTAGATCTGGCAAAAGCTGGCTTAAACCATCTCATGACGATACAATTGTGATAAATAACCCGAGATAGACGCATTATCTCAGCTTCTACGCTACTCCAAATTTACATTTTTGCATACATCATTTCGCAAGCGACATAAACTTGTAAAAAGATACCATCACAGTGAGTTTTCTATGGCGTGTTGTGCAATAAAGACCTAATGGTATCATCATGTTTCACTGATGCTTATCAATGCCGTCCACATTGTAGCGACAAAATTGCCTGCAAATTATAACGTGATATTAAAATATAGGTTTGTTCTCGTAATTATATGGTGCACTGATAACTAAAAACATGAATTATGTACTGAAACTTGGTTGCATTGTGTGGGTGGTTCATTCATAAATGTTGAGGTTGTTTTAGCTTGCTTTTGTAACTGGCGTTAATTATAATATCAGACGACACGGGTAGATTTGATACCTTCACGTTTATTCAGTTTTTAGACACCATTGTGGGTTTTGGATAGCGTAATAAGTACTTAACTTTATTGGAAAGGGCGTCCATGGGGTTTCTTACCCATTGAAGAATGAGTTAGATAAAGGGATCTAAGTTTTAGAAAGGGCAACTAGCTTTAACTTTAACAGTCAAAAAATGGTTTGAACTGAGTGCGACCAAGCTTCAGATGCAACTCAAGAACCAGTACCATTATGATGACTCAGTGCTCAACCATTCCACACAAACAGCACATTACCCTAAAGATGACCCATAAATCTCAATTGCACCACATTTCACAAACATCCAAAGATAACGATCTAAAAGGAAACGGTCTTGAGAACATTTTACGCAGAAAATCGGAGGACGAACAGGGTTACGCAGAACTTCGGAGGATAAACAGGGTCTCGGTCAGAGTCGTGACCTTGGCAGGACGACGGACGTCGGTATGACCTTGACCGCTTAGTGTCAGTCTACCCACGTACATCGCACACGCCATAAACCACTCATTATGGTAAGCCAAATGTACTGGCACACAAAATTGTATTTGCCGCCGTCCGATATGCAAATTCTACTTAAACACTGCCAGGATCGGTTAGATTTCGGTTGTGAACTGTATAATTAAGTTTGTTGAACGAACATTGCGCTTTTGTATTCAATTTTGACCTCTATGTGAAGGGCGTTAAAGTTAGTGTTTTAGCTACTGTGTGTATTTCTGAGGACGGAAACTAACTTCCCTGACGTAATAGCGAAGTGTTTGATATGTCGGAAGTTATGACTAACTCAGTAGAACTATGTAGGAGTTGGCTAGTCTGGCTGGATGTAACGACCTCCTTTGTGAGCCATGTGCGGGAAACGTGCATTATTTTGATAATTACATGTTTAGGCGAACTGGCGTCCTACTGCCGAACGAATCGCAAGGCAATGTACTCTTTATCAAAATGAGAATTGTATGAAAGAAATGATTGTGTAATTTAGGCTTGTGGCTGCATTGAGAGCAGTGGAGATAACGGCAATGACTTTCGTGTCGTAGGTCATGGGTTCGTTGCCTGACAGGCGCTTTAGTTTTTGAAATATATTTTATCATCACTTTTCTTAAAACGGAGAAGGAAAACATCACACCAGCATGTCCTACAACCAATTTGACGTGACACAAACCAACCAAACCGTACTGGACCCATGTGGTGCCTTGTATCCCAGCAGTGGGCCCGTAATTGGTGGATCACGCATTGCATTTACGATTTGCAGCAATTTACTAATCATCATCATTTCAGCCGAAAGACGTCCACAGCTGGACATAGGCCTTCCCCAAGTGTCAATTTACTAATGACTCGACATAATTAGCTTTTTATGACCAACGGCAGATTAATGCACTATGATAACTATAATCAAGATTCTTGAGAAAACGTTATACGGCGCTAATCGGCTAATAGCCTAATGGTAATGATGACAATAATTTAGTAATTATTCTATAGCACACACACACTCTAGTTACTTTAATTATTTACAGCTTTGACACTAAAACTTGTAGATTTAATTTTCGGTCGAATTAGATACTACATCCTACTAATATTATAAATGCTAAAGTGTGTGAGGAATGGATATATGGATGTCTGGATGTTTATTACTGTTTTACGCAAAAACTACTTACCGAATTTTTATGAAATTTTGCACACAGATAGTTTATTACCCTGATTAACACATAGGATACTTTTTATCCCGGTAGTACGATCCCGTGTGACAACTAGCGAACTTCACACAGGCGAAGCTGCGGGCATAAGCTAAGACAATATGTAAGTGATTTTTCTTTCCAAAGCCCAATTTTTGTGTACATACGTATATTTTAGTACGTATCACCAAAAAACACAAAATACACAGCTAATCACGCTCCCATGGGCCTACGGTCCTCCAGATCAAACGCATCAAAACATGTCCTCACAAGATTATGGAAATGCACTAAAACCTGATCGGACAGCGGCGTCCTCAAACAATATTGACTCTCACATCTAAAGAGGTCTGTCATTATTATCTTACAATACATTCTCCTCTTAATGGAGGTCCAGAGTAAGGTTACCATTTCATTATTTGACAAGTCTTGACCAAAAGGCACATTTGCTAAAATGTCCGCATGTTTTTGAACTTTGTGTCAGCACTCATTTTACTTTTTTTTTATTTCTAAAAAGTACCCTATGGTTCGGAAACCGTTACGGACAGATTGTGGACCGGACACCGGACATTGGCAGAAAATATACTGAAATCTAAATCTGTAAGAACCCGTTTGCCTCACTTTTATTCCGCGAAAAGTCCGGAAATTTCAAGGCTGGATAAAATCCGGACGTATGGTAATCCTATTCCGGAGAGTCCGGGGCACTCTGGTGTCCGACAGGCGGATGCAGGAGCCAAACAGAGCGACATCGTATCATCCGACCGCCCGTCGTGTTTTTGCATTTGCTCCGTTTCTAGGGCTGGCCACATGAATTACTTATTTGTACCTTTCGATTTAGATTTAAGTGCAATGTCAGCTGGTGTGTAAACAATTGTTGGAATTATATAACATTGAAGTGACGCCTATCAAGTAAGATTTAAATAGTACTACGCACGTCAAAAATTATCACGTGACAGTTTCGTTGACAATGACATTTGAACAGTATTGTCTCGCTCACTCATATCGAAAATCGTATCTATCCGTGAGAATACTTTTTCGCACGACCAAAGTACTGAGGGCACATCTAATGATTTAAATCGTTGCCTGTCATTCTATTCTTGCAGAGCCCTGACGTGTCTCTTTGATATATCATATTGATGAGATTTGTAGGAAATTATAAATAGGTACAGCCACAAAAACACAGCAGACGGTAAAATAATAAATGTCTTATTAGAACAAAAACAATTCCATTTTATTACGCGTTCCACCTCAATCATTTTATTTCTAACTCCTGACTAAAAGCGGCTATAAATTGTTAAGTACGTAACTCACTAGGCTATCATAAACCTATCTTTATTAACGACTCACAGATCAAGTTAAACAATACTTTGATACTTAGGAGCCATATCTTCAGGGGTACTAAACTTATAAGTAAACAGGGACTCCGATCAAAACGGATATCTTCTACGAACTTTTTATGAGAGACTTGTGTAACTTATTTAATCTTTGGCCGGAGTGTGGGACAGCCCTGGCCGAAGTTAAGCTCTTATTGTCTGTTCCGATATCTATCGAATCAATCGGAAAGGTCAATGCCACCGCTTTGATAGCCAAGTTTGCACGTGGCAAACTTTTTGCCACAAAACCCATGTTAATCAAGAGCTTTTTATAGGAATCATGGAGTGTGCATTCACTGAAACTTGCTTCTGATAACTTCGAAACTATTCGGCTATTTGATAAGATATCTCTTGTAAGTTTTGTAAACATTTTCGATTGGAAGTCATCTATCGTCCAAATGCTTTCAAGTTTTCTACAAGACTGAAATGATGGCAAATACTACAGTTGGACTAAAGATGCTAGAAGTAAGACACTTTTATCGAAAGGCCGAGGGAGAGAATTTACAGAAATGCCCCTCTGAACAAGAATGAAAAAGCCAAAATCTATGATTAAGTCTAAGTCGATTGCAGATATAAAAAAAGAGAAAATAAAAATAAAAGTTTTCGCGAAAACCGAACATGATAAAATTTCGTATAAGAGTTTATAAGTCACACACAATGAATAAGCATAAGTAAATGTTCAAACAAAGCTTCTTAAAAACCTCAATTAATTTACAGCTGGCTTTCAGACAGCCTCCATAAAGTTCGCATCACAAACTTGACTCCTCGATCATACACCTGATAATTTTATGTATTCGGTTTTCCCAAAACTGCTTAATCTAACAAAAACCGTACCTAAGCTTCAACAAGACAATAATAAAATAGAACATAAAGATAAACCGGCCGACTCGAAAACCGGAAACAATAAAAAACGTAATATCATAACCGCATAAAAACCGACATTTATACATATCACTGGAGGGAATCGTAAAACACCATCTTAATATCGGTACGTGTAGTTCTTAACTGGCGAAACTAAGTTTTATGTTAGTGAGAATTTAAAGACATAACTATTAACCTGCGCCAGAGACCCAATCGTAATTAAACTGATCATACAATTTTAATTACAGAGTAGTTTCATACTTCGCGAATTTATAGCTTATTTTTATGATTTATTGATATTAACTTCTTAATAAAATGTGTGAGAGAATTTATAAAATACTGAACAGAGTCGACGACTTCTAGCAAAAAACAGTTAAAACAAAAGCTTCGAAAAAATCAACCAGATAAGGACAAAAAGGTTACACAACAAATCCATCTTATTTAAAAGCTTATTAAAAGCATAAAAACTTAAATATCTCTACATTATTATTGATACGTTTATTTACAGTATACTCAATCACACTATCTTTTAAGTGTGACTGCGTTCATTTCCCGCGGCGCACGCGCGTACGCGAAAAACCTGCGCTCGCGCACCGATCTCAACAAAAACGCGTCTGCTCGCTAATGAAGAGTTGGAAGGGCATGTATTAATTAGTTGGCGCTCAGCGGCGCGTGCGCCAGCCAACATGGCCGACCGGCATTCCTTGTCAACTATTCTAGTCTTGATACGGTTCGAGTGGCTACAGATATCTATTGTGGGCGCAAAGGAATTAACTTAATGGAAACTTTAGTAGCGCATTTATAACATGTTAATGCACTTTACGTCGATTTGGATTCCTCTGTCTGTCGTGTAGCTGATGACGTCTTTAAATTCAGTTTCTTTTTCGTAACTTCGATTGTATCCATAAATTACCCTACACACCATTGTGATTTAATTACGCTTTAAGAATTCAAGCGTTGAACAGGAGCCCATACGTGGTCCATTCACAAAAGTACTATACAACAACATTCAAAACGCATAATGGTTGTCCAGTGGTCCACATCCTACATTATATTTAATTTGTATTCACGCGGTCGGATCCAGCGGGAAGCGGCACTGTCGGCTTTATCGTCACAATTACACGCCGAATCTAATCTCGAAATCTGTGTTACAAAAAGAGCTATCACACGTCAGATAAACACACCCACATCCTCTAATATTAACATCCACTTCTGTCTATCAAGATGACTAATGCGACTTTCCAACAAGAGGAGCGTGTCGTGTCGTAATAACGTGCACAGTGCATGCTGTGTCACGACACTCGCGACTCGCGTGACGCGTCACCGGAGCGTGCACTGTGTCTGATATTCGCTAAACGCTATCAATTGTATCGGCATTACGCAATAGGAAGTCCACAGTAGTATATAGTATGGGCGGCGTGGATAGTACGGAATTAGACCGGCAACGACCCGGCCCGATTTAGAATTGTCCCCGGGACAAAAAGTACATAGGAACCGGCGCGCCTAAACGACTAACGTGCTCCACTATTACACCGAACTGAACTGAGAAAACATGTGAACTGCATTTCCTAAAAAATCGAAACTATAAATATCAACAATCGCATAAAAGTTAAGATATTCTTCTAGAAATAACTAGCACACTTTTAAAAGTAATCCCGCATAAAAAAATGGAAAATCAGGGCGCAAAAGCACTGAAATTATTATCTACACTTTAAAAAATGTTATACGACTGAACACATAAAACATTCCTGAAAATAAAACAAGCAACAAATGTTTACAGGAACAAAAGCATAAAGTTTCAAGGTAAATTTGATCAAATCTTTGTTTACGCGAACAACGAAGAAAGAAGCCACAAAAAGTAAACAAGCGATTTTCAAAGTCATTATTGTAAATGAAAACGGTTTCACTTTTCACAATTCTAATCGTCTGTTAACATTTTCCTATTTAAAAATGAAAGTAAAAGTTTTACGACGAAGGTGTTTCGTATGCTTTAACTTTTAATAGTACAAATGTTACCGGCCAAAACCGATTTCAGGCCAAACTAGTTTGTCCTAGGCCAAACTAGGCACTCTGACTAAATGGGTTAGGTTAGGTTAGAACTGTGCACGCGCGAGTCGAGGGCGAAAGAAGGCCGATGAGCCCCACAGCAAAGTTGGACGCATTGTAATTGCTTTGTTTGTGTTCACGTGAACTAGTTTGGCCTAGGACAAACTAGTTTGGCCTGAAATCGGGTTTGGTCGGTAACACATACATATATGATTTTTACCCATTTCATTGCTTTCCAGCAGGGATTCTTCTGAAGATACTGATAAAAGGAACTTGAGGATATTGCCAAGATAATGGGTCACTTCTACAAAACTGCACCACTAACTTCGGGTGATTGAACTCTAAAATTACACCACGGTGTGAACGCGCCCACCGCTAAATAGCCAGATATTTCTGGACACACGACACCCTCCGCTCACACCGTAATAGACACCGCTACAATGTCTCTAACACATGACATATATGGTGTAGAAAGTTATGTCATCCGAACGTAACCCGAGCTCGCGGAAGCAACGTAAATCATTGTCGGCTAGGGAATACGTTTGAATCAATTTGAAGGCAGGAGTTATACGAGGGTTTTCTTTTGTTGATTTACGATGTAGGCCATTCATCTTGGAGGATCACTTCAGTAGCTTAGTTGTATATGGTTTGATTTGTGTTGGTGTGAACCGAGTTTGAATGAGAGCAGTAATTAATAAAAGGCACAGCTTTTAAGTTTTTAGAGAAGTTTACTGTTGCAGTCGATGAGATCTTTCATTTTGGCAGCCCATCGAAATCAGACGCAGTACAAATAACTCATTCAGAAAGAGGTTATAATATTAAGCTGAACTCGGAAAGAGGATTGATGTCCACGACAGTCCTAGTTCTTTTACATTGACCTGATTTAAGGAGACTGGTAACAGGGATGATAGCATGAATAAAGAAATCAAAGACTCATCGAGTAGCGACAATAATGAGTGCATATTTTAGGAAAGTTAAATCAGGAAGCGCAATAGTCATAATTCTAAAGGTCACACCACACCACAAAGAAAAGTGAACAAGGAAGAAAGCACTCAATCCTCACAAGGAAACAACAATCTCAATCCACCATGAATCATGAGCAGAGTAACAAGTAACATTCACAGAGCATTTCACAATTAGAACCATGTCATCCGCACCGGCTTTCTCTCCGTTGTCAGCCGTATCAAGGATGACCCTAATACCTTTCTCATTATCATAACTTGTTCATTACATAATTGCTTTGTATTTCGAATTAGAGAATGCAATCAAAGATAAGTTGGCTGCAGTATTAGATATTGAGATTAACTAACTGTACATGCATAACTTTGGTTGAGAGTTCCGGGTCTTTGACAACTTTGTTTGTTCGAACGAGTGTCATATTTTGTTCAATAATAAAAGATATTTTATACATTCTAAGATTCTTACTTATATGTACACTAACATTTTGCTCATATTTGTTTAGTCCATCCCCTAGTACTTAATTGCTAATGGATATACCCCCGTTCGTAATGTTTTTACCCTTGAAATGCTTTCCCACCTTTCCCAGTCCATTAGAATCAACAAGTATCATTAACCCTTCACAAATGTCTAAGCAATCGACCCCAATCATCGTGAAACCTTCTAATTGATCCCGAACCAATTCCGCGCATTGCTTGTTAAATTGTCATATTAACCTCCAGACCGGGCGACTCCTAATCTGTGCAAGAGGAGGCCTCTCAGATGTATTAGTTAATTAATGCAACCCAGCTTCACCTTGACACGATCTAAACGAGAACGTAGACTGTGAACGACCGACCTTTGCAATGGCAATGAAATGTGTTGCTGTCAATTTGGAACGATATTACCGCATTGCTTGAGTGTGTGTGTCAACGGCACGCTTCCATTCCGAAATATAATACGTGATTACTTTATAAATAAAAAAAACATGAATATTTCGGTAATCTTCAATATTATCTTTAATGTGCGCATTATAGCATAAATTACTCACGGTCGACAAAAAGTTGTTATAAACTTAAGGTATGAAATTGCAAAAATCGTAAGTTAACTTTAAATTTCCACTAATAGGCTCAATAAAAAAAACTTATGCGAAAAATCGCGAGCGCTGAATTGTAAGATTTCTGAGCGTATAACGACCTCGGCTATCAAAACATCGTAACAAAGTTCTGGGAAGTAATTCTATCGTTTAAAAAGGGAGCGAGCCTGGCCTAAGGGTTGCTAATCATCTTATTGTTCCAACGTTGGATAAAACAGGCACGCGATTTTTATACCAGTGGAATAATCGTTTTTAAAAAGTTATTTTTTTGTTCACCGAAATATCTTGAGGGGATGAACGGATAACAATCGGAGACCGAAATTATTACAGTAAATAAATATGAGAACGAGGAGTTCGAAATTGGGCGATTATAAGAAAGGTAGAAAAGTGAACGCAATGCATTAACAGTTTGATTGAATATCATAAATACATTTGAATTCTGTATTAAAAACGTCAAAAACGCAATATTCGTAATGAACACATCAAGAGAAAGCTTCAATAACTTTTTCACTTTCCCGAAATCAGTTGATAATGATACGAGTATTGCGGTAATTATCGAGGCCTTTTTAAGTTGCCGCCGATTGACTTGTACAAATGATGCACAGGTGGATAGGTTGCAAAAATTCGTACCTCGTTCCTGCACCGTGCAATTATTTCGCCATCAATTTTCGATCAAAGAATCTTGTCGAAAAATGTTCAACACTCGCGGGTTATTAATCAAAGTAATGAATGAATATAAATGAAAACGACGTGCTCAAAACTTGTACAAACGATGTGAACAAAGCCAATTTAATATAGGAGGGTATGGACCAAGTCTGCAGTAAGATTAGATTTGAATTTTCAGCAGAGGCTGCAACGCAAGCGGGGTTCGATTTTTAAAATGGAAACGGTTATGCTAGCTTCTTTTCAAATATATGAAATCATGTCGATAAAAATGGTGTTTAAGAAGGCAGGCATAAGCTTAATAGAATAAGCAAGATGTTAATTTTGAACACCCAAGAAATTCAACGACGAATTACAGCGGAAAATGTAAACCAAGCCAGACAAAACGCCCACAGTATTACCCAAAGCCTACCGACAAAGCAATAAGAACAATAGTTATAATACACCCTCTAGTTTATAAGTAACCACAGAAGGATTCCCGAGAGACCGTGAGACGTCGCGGTAGACCACAAAGGAAATGGCGGAATGATCTTAGACTTCCCAAAGGAGAGCCCGGATGATGTGATGGAGATGAGAACGGACCCCGACTGTCCGTAAATGTAATAGATTGTGGACTGGACAATCATGACGTAAATTGTTTTGAAACTTGTTTTGATATTGATGCGCTGTTTCCGGAACTTAGTTTTGTGAGAGTTGAGGTTTACTATGACAAACAATAGTCAAATAAAATAAAGATATGCTGCAATTCTTCAAACTTTTGTTGGATAACAATGAGAAGCTCTAATCCGAACACCAGTCCTTTTTCAAATAGGCAAAGCAGCCTGGCCGCTATCGGATTATCTTCCTCTTTTATTTCTTCGCGAATTCTTTATTTCCAGCCAAGCAATCAAACATCAAAGCGACTTGACATCCCCGTAATTAAAGAGTTTCTAATCGCCACACTGATCCACTCAAACGCACAGATAAGGTACACACAAAAAACGGGCCAATTCTTCGTTTATCGTTAAATTGTTAAGCATCGGAGGGTTTTGGTCTTCGGCCCTTTGGTGCATCGGCACGTGAAACCGTTTGTCGGTGAGGTGCAACTTTAGTTTATGGTTTTTTTCATTTATTCTCGTTCTGAGAACTGGCGGCTTTTTGGCGCCTACCTAAAGCCCCCAGTTTTTTTGGAAGGAAAAAAATTTGGCGCGAATGCGGTATCAGATTGAGGGAACTCGTCCCTATTAGCTGTTGGTGCAATACTGTTTCTTTTTAAATTCCTTTGAATTGATATGGATTTATGAGAATGCGAAGTTTGTCTTTGTATTTCTGTTGTGGACTCGACATTATTCGTCCGAGCACTTAAAATATCCAAGAATGTTTTTTCTATGGGTATTTTTAGCTAGCCAATTTGTGAGCACAGGAAAAACCATAGTTCTTTAGTAATTATCGTAAAAAAGGCAATTCAAAAAACCGTTGGTACTTGAAAAACAATTGGAAGAACACACCGGAGGCGTCCCTCAACTGTGTTTTGTCGTCGCTGACATTGTTCCCGTGAGGTAAATAAAAATTTATTCATCAGAAACAACAAAAACGAATCCTCTTACCAAGAAGACGCGACTATTTCACCAGCCACCCTCGACAACAAAAGATGTACAGAATCCATTGTGATGGAGCCTTTTATGGTACTTGCGCTCATAAATCGCAATCTATGGGTGGTATGTTAGCAGAGATCATTTTTCTATGTAACAACTTTGTGAAAAGTCCCAACTATACTCTTGTCATTGGCCATTGTAAAACAAACAATATCCGAGGCGTCATTTATGACACTTCCCTTTTTAATGATGGCAGCTGGTCCGTTGGAAATGTAAAGGTGTTGGTAAGGTGGTCCGGTTTAATGTGGAGCTTTGTTTCATCCTACATCTGTATCTATCGGTAATTGCCATCACCTGCTCCACGTTTCCTTGTTACAAGTAATTTTATCGCTTTGTGTTTGGAGTTCATTTCTTACGGTGGACTCGATATCAAATTAGTGTTTATAATTAAACGATTGATTCGCATCCGGTTTTGGGCAATTTTGGACGGTTTTGAAGTCCAATATTTATGAGTATCTAATGCACAATTTAATCGAATACCCCTTCATTAGTGGTGGGTTTTAAGATATATTGATAAACTGTATTGGTATTATAGAATATCATTTTAAATTGAATACATAATAACGTATATTTGCTAATGATTAAAAAGTGGGGTATCCCAAATCTTCAATATTACTTCTGGCAGTAAATATAGACACGAAAGGCTATATTCCTGAGACAATTCGATTCGTGAAGGTAACCTCGCCCCTCTCGCCGTAAATCTGAATGTCGTAGGCGATAATGAAACTAACACAATGCCACCCTGTGTAACGTCAACTTATTCTACTTGATAATTAGATGAAACTTCGCAGACGTCTAGAAAATTCGGTTTCAACAGTTTCAGCCAATCCGCTGTCTTCGTTTAATTATGTATTTTCGTGCGGTTAAGTCTTTTATACTTTTAATCCTTGAGAGCTTAACGAATCTTCGAAGGTGTCAAGTTTGAGAGAGTTTCAATATTAATACAGTAGGTTTGAATATTGTATTTTAGTTTGTAGAATGTATTTTCGTATTGAATGAAAGGAATTTATGAGAATGTATCACAGGTGGGAATTTGGCCAAGCTTGCTTGCTTTTTGGGTCGTTCAAATGTTTGTTAACTAGGTCACATTAGATAGGCATTCTGTGTAGTGCACAGATTGCAGTGCTATATTTGCATCTCGGAATTCATTGAAAAATGTTTGTAAGACGTTTGATCTAAAGAGTGTATCTCCTCGAAGATCTGCCGTTAATTCTATTTACGTATTTCTACAGTGCAATGTACCTTTGTGTCCACAACTTAAAACTGTCCGATAAAATTGCAATGTGCAGTCTAAAAATACGCACGACATGCGAAAGTGTCTACAATATACTGTCTTAAAACACCTTTCCTATAATTTTAGTAGAAAGTCGACCAATCAACCTGATAACTATAACTCTACAACATTGTCCTTTGAATTTGATGGTGGGTTTTTTTTTACCCGACAGGTGCCTTAGTGGTTGATGGTTATCTCGAGCAACCTTCCTACTCACCCCACTTCCCTTGTCGTAATGAGCCCTTAAAACTCCTAAACATTTGTTAATATCCCTACCGATGGCTTTTTAATGTAGGTCCTGCGATTGTTCAAGTATTTTTTTTTTTTGCTGAATCTGTTGTTTTTGTGTATGTTGTAAATCAACGGCAGATGCGTCGGTTGCTATGTTGTCGATCAATTAAAAGATTTTTGTCGTAAGTTTTTAATACTGATTGGGCTGATTGGTGGTGATAGTATTTCTTAATTGGATCATTCTTCAATTTTTTTTTAGGGAAAACAATGTTTTACTTTTTCATGATTGAGACCTAAGACGAGAGAACATCATTTTCAAATCCCAGCAAGTTCATCATCATCTGCCTAGCTTTTTCCCAACTATGTTAGGGTAGGCTTTCAGTTTAACCAGATGCAACTAAGTACCAGTATTTTACGTGGAGCGACTGCCAGTAACTTATTTGTACATAATGTGCAATTTGTCACCAGAATAGTTTCTCTTCAATTTCTTATAAACAGGAAGGCCACTTTCCGAAATTATCCAAAAAAAATACTCTACCTTCACAAGCCTTACATTTGAACAAATTAAGATCATTACACCATTCATATACACGTTTCCTTCCATTAAAAACAATTACGGTCCTTGTAAGGTGTAAGCAATTATTGTCTGTTTTCCAAATGTTTATAAAAAACTAAATAAAAAATAATAATAAGCGACCACCCAACGGTTCCGTAATGACCAATTCAGTGAGTTCCGATCACTCAAACATCAATTGTTCACGTACACTAATTTTAACATGTCCAGTTTGTTTGTACACTGTACGCGTGCCCTAAGGTAACTGACCTGTCGATCAAGACATTTATTGCTATCCAAATCGTTTATCCCCAACCTTGTTTTGATGAACTTAAGGCTCAAACTGGAATCCAATTTTGTTAAGGCCAAGCAATATAATTTTGTTTAGAAATTAATTTCTGGTCAAAATTGGTGCACTTTTTATCTACGATCGCATTTCTAACAACCTTATCGTGTAGCACGTAAGGTTCATATTTGTTTATTTTTGTATATAGAGCACGATAATAACTTTTTCCTGGAACAATTTTCCTGTTTCTATGTTCGGATATAATGATAAGTTCAGAAGGCATTACAAGTAGTAATTTAGTATAATTCGGTGCTTGTTTTAGTGAAAAAAAGTAACGCCTTTAATTATAAACAATTCTGTAATTACGTCAGTTAAGCACGTTAACTTTCAATTATGACAATTTGTTCGCCCTTTGTACTGGAGCCGAAGATTTTTAGGGGTACGCGGCCAGATGCGGAAGCCTTTGCAATCGGAAGACTTTTATTAAAGTCGAGACTCACCGTCTTAATGGATTAATTAGTTTGTGCAAGTTAATTATAGCTAAGAAAACAAGGAAACAGGGACGTAATTAATTTTGAGAAATATTGTTTGATATCTTTGGTTCACAGATGTAGAATAAAATAGACAGATACAGTGCTGAAAGGATCTTTAGGCGCTTGATTGCCGATTGGTTACAATTTGTGGAATTATTTGTGGACAGTTACACTGTATAGAAAAACCAAAATGGCTGCGTTAGTTCCGATTATGGCCACGGGCAAAAATATCCATGCAGCACTATAAATCTCAGTTGCAGGTTGAATAACATTCTAGATCAAATCTCGTAAGATTACGCGCGAAACATACGGAGCCCCCCATACTCGGGTTTTCTTCGTAATTGTTCAATTATTTCGACAATTAAACAGAACCTGAGTACATCTTGCATTCTCCACAAACCTGGCATTATGTACGATGCGATACTTTTAATAGTTGAGGATGTTTATCACTAATCATACTTAATAACATATTATGTAAGTTAAACAAATTTATTCCGATTATTTTTAGAACTTAATGTTTGAGGGCAGTGGATACTGAGTAAGTATTGTGCGATGCAAGTACGCATGCGTGCGAGAATGTTAATAATATATCTGTGGGTGCGGATTGCTTTAATTAAGTATAACAGAGTGTGTTTTTTATGATCTTGAACTTTAGATATCGATTTCCTGAATAATAAATAACTTCTATTTCTTTTTTTTTCTATTACAAATGTCATTAGTTGTTCTTTAAAAAACATTTAATAAAATTGCATCTCAATCACCATGTATTTTTTTAAAGACAGATGAATATTTTTCTGTATTTTTTAAGTATCACGTTGTTACAATGTTTATTTCCTTTAAAAAAAATACATTTTGATCAACCTGATTTTTTCAAAGCTTTACGTTATTTAAAAAAAAAAGCTAACACTGACCATAACACACAAAATATTATTTATTTACACTAAACACAGATATCCAACGTATCAACAAAAATGAAAGAATCCCCGGACTGATAAGACACGATCACCACGAAACTATGAAATGCAACAAAACAAAGACATTTTTCCCACAAAAGGTACTGATAACATCAACTTCGGAATCACTTGAAGATATCAAGTATCTCTTCAGAAAGTACTTTAATTTCATTACTTATTGTAGAGGGTGAATGTGTGGTCCAAGCAATAATAAGGGCCCAGCGCACCAAGCTCCATCAGTTTCTAAACGTCTTTAAGGATTTTAATCACTGAGCATTTGACAGCTGTCATTTTGACAGTTTTGTATAGTGAGACAGACCGTCAGAATGCTTAATGGCGTATTCAGTAAAGATACTTTATCAAAAGCTCGGAGAAGTTGGCCCTACCCTGGTACAGTAATAAAAAAAATCAATAAGTTCGTTTTTCTCAGGTATATCCTCACAGGCCAAACTGACGCATATGCAGGTAGATGCTTCCTTTAAACGAAAAAGTCGACAGTACTACGATTATTTACTTATACGGTTAAATACTTATTTTACAAGGAAGCAAAAATTACGACTTCATATTGTGCAATATGTCTGAGTTGATGTCAATAATGACTCCGCTTTTATGGTTAAATGATTTCTGGTTAGTTTTCCTTATTGCTGGTGACTAGGAAGCCGCTAATATTACCTATCACGTAGTATTATTTACACAGAAGCCTTTTCCCAACATATTTGGCTCGGTTCCCAGTCTAACCGGATGCAGCTGAATACTAGTATTTTACATGTAGCGTCTACCTATCTGACGTTCACAATTCAGTTACTAGGATACACGATATTTCTTGGCAAAGACAGATATAAACAAAAATAAATGTGCTCACACGCACGCGAGCATGCAAGAATGAAGGAAATTCACTGAACGCTGACCTTTACAACTATCAGTAAAAAAAAAGAAATGGCCACCAGTCACCAAAGCTTGTTGCCAATATAAACCATGATCCCTTCACCCCCTCCCATCTCCTGTAGTTAGCACGGCGCGGCATCGAACCAGCGACCTTAAGGATCGAGGATTAACCATTCATTTATTCATACTGTACCAGAAATTAACATATTTTAATGCCTTCATTTGTTTTTCGCTTTTTCCGAAGTGAGAAACAAAAATAAATGAAGATAGCGAAGGGAGAAAAATTTAATTTGATTAGTTCATAAAATGTAAATATTCATGTATTTGTAATCATTCGTTTACTATCGTGCACTATTGTAGACCCCAATCCCTAACGCAATTATAATTTACTGTTTTGCCGAACTGATGCAAAAGTGGTACCTAAAACTCAAGCTCAATCGAAGATCAAGACGATTGTCTCAAGCAAAACTTATCTGAAACTTAAGCCTCAGAGATCTAAAGTCAAGTAATCTGAAACCAAAGACAATATTTTTTTTTTTTTTTTAAAAACGTTGCCCCACACTAGGAATTTCTCCTGTATCGTGGGTGCGTTTACAAACATTTAAACTCACATACACAAACAGCCAGACCCGGAACAACTAAATATTTGTTCCGTGCGGGGATCGAACCCGCGACACGCAGCGCAGCAGCCAATTGCTCAGCCTCTGCGCCAACCGTGCCGTAATACAATAATAACAACAATAATAACCAGAAGCACCTAAAAGCAAGAAGAACAAACACTGATTAGAGAACGTTCATTTACCGTTCATAACAGAATATTTACTACCGCCAGGAAACGCCGGCAGTAATAACACTAGACTGAAAATATCTGCAAGTAAATTACTAGCAAGCCCGCAGTTTACTGATTGGCATACATATACGACCTATAAAGTACTGTGAAACGTTCGCTAGTAATATCGGTATGACCGTGGCATTGTTCCGGGCCGGTACACAGTAACTGCAGGCCGGTTGCATCATCTTGCCGAGACGTTACAGTTAAAAGTGGCGGTAAACTAAGATCATGAAAGGGTAAGTTCGACGTGAATCAATCAAATCGCAGTCTACTTCTGACCTCCGACTTGCTCATTCAGTTTCACCCAGCGACCTTCGAATGTCAAATAATGTACCAACGGCTACGTTCACAAGTGCTGAAAAGACAGAAGACTGTATCATTGTTTTTCTAAGCAACAGCCCGTCATGATGAGCCCTACTGTCAAGCTTTCTGATTGGCTGATTCTTCCAGCCTGAACTATTCTAAAAACGAAGGAGTCTCTCCTCTCATCTATACTAATATTATTAAGAGGTAAAATTTGTTTGAAAGTTTGTATGTAGGGGGTAATCTTCAGAACTGCTGATCCGTTTCCGAAAATTCTTTCAATAATGGGAAGATAAATTATTTCCGAGTTTCACTGGCTATTTAAAACGTTTCCGTGGGATAATTTACGACCATAAGGCAAGCCAAGCCGTGGGCAAAAGCTAGTCAACATAAGAATGACAAGCGAAGCAATGCTCACAAGTTGGCATTCAAAATCTTGATTTGTTTCGTACGTAATCGTAACGTACTACGGTTTGATTCAACCCGGCCCTCTCTAGTATAGTTGTAGTATTTCTGAAATACACGTGTTTCAAACCGATTTACACACGTAGTTTATAGTTCGATAACAATGTAAATGTATTTGTAAATACAGATACGGTTACTACAGTTGCCATGCGTTATTATCATTACGTTAATGGTATTTCACGCCTAGTACTATTCCTAAACATTGAAAAACTATAGGAAACGGTTCTAAAGAAACGCCAGAATCCAATAACTTTTTCTAAGAAATATTCCGGCTTTAAAAAAATACATTTCAATAATATTCCGATTGGAGCTCGCATGGATATTACTGAATAATACAGCGAGATTACCACACTGTTCGAACATAATCTTTAATTATACCGCAGACGAACACAAGAAAACGCGAAAAAACAAAGCTGAACAAGATCAAGCGAGTTCAGTTGTCAAAACCTCTGTGCTTCACTGAACCGCTGTTTATAGATTGCCCAGATATCGGCTTACCAGATTTATTGCCTAGCAAAATCTTACATATTAATGGATCCGAGTGTACGTTTCCGTGCAGACGTAAAAACAGTGCTATTTCTTTAACAATAGACACGCTAGAATGTTTACGATGTTTTTACTACAGGCTACGGCATTTGTAAATAAATAAATATCGTACTGGCCGGTGGGGAATGGGGATACATTTTTATCTGTGTGTTAGTTCATCGAGTGGGGTACTAAAATAGCGCACACATAAGCGAGCCGTCGGTGAACCCCTCTCACGTGACGAGCCCGAGATCAAAGTAGATGAGTAACGTATAGAAGGACATGTATATGATGATAATGACCCTTAATGAACAAGAGTTCCAGCGAGTCCCGTAGGTGTTACGTATTACGTACTTGATGGCTATAGACACTACAGAATCCAGATGAGACGCCCAAGAAACAAGTTAAGATATTTGCCTACCCGAAATTAGTAGGTTTATCGAGTACCATAGCATTTCAACCCAAAAACATAAATTAACCTAGTTTCACGCACCTTCGAACAACTACTTAAACCTTATTGTATTTCCGACTCAGTCACGTAAATAAATAACCATAAACCTCCCCATTTAACTAGAAAGCCTCAATTATATTTCAACAAAAAAACTTAGTTCACTGAACAATTCAAAAGCTCACCCAGAAAAATAACTCGTACACATCATTTTCATAACAAAAACACGCAATAATACTTAGGGAACCGTTAAAAGTACGTTGGCCAAAGATGTATGGAATTTATTCACCCCATGGAAGGAGATCGCATTTCCATTCACACACGACAAAGTGAACAAGGGGAAAATTGTAAGTACTTGAAGTAAATTGTAATAGGGCTGGCTGGTGGCATATAATTTGATGGTGCAATAAATTGTCAAATAAACGTCATAGGTATGGAGGAACACAATCAGCCATCGATATGTGGGGGCAAATAAGTGTTTTGTCAATTTGTTTTTAATATTGATCAGCAATATTTATTTAACACTTCAAGCGCAAAGTACAGAGGTGGACTTAATGCCATAGGCAATTTCTATCAGTCAACCTTTGGGTGATGCAGAGACAAGCAATGGTAGGTGTAATACCTTTTTCTAATTTAAAGAAAATGTGTTTTTGATATAAAATGGTTTGTAAAAGACACGGAACACAAGCAAGCCTCAAACCCATTAGTGAGAAACCAATCTATCAAAGCTGACAAAGTCCGATCAATAACGTCAATAAACAAATTTTATCAACACAATATTGTAACTTCTCCACAGCCACGGCGTAATGCTCCCATCACCAATCAATGGAAACATAGGAATTAAACAGTGAGCCATGACGCGAGGAATTCTTGGACGGCGGATGAGCTTCGAGCAATAACCAATAAGCTTTTATATCATCAATGAATACATTATTCATAACCTTGTCAAGAAAAATAAGGTACGATAGTGCTGACAATGAAGTTTTACAAATACTTAATGATGATGTAATGTTTCGTGTTGCTAGGCGGTCTTTGGAACGGTTGTAACGGTAATACTGTCACATAACTTTGTACTGGGAATCAGAGTAAATGGAGTCATGTGACAGCATAACTTGAAGGGGAATACGTTAGTAACATAACATGAAGCACCGCAAATTTTAAGTCGCCGTATTGCTCAAATTTTGCACACACAAAACGATACCGTGCAAAAACCGTTAGTGCAACCCCTAAGTGACAGTTCCGAAGGGAAACAATGCATCTGATACGTATCTGCGTCCCACCCTATGCATGCCGCAGCTAGCTACGGATAACCGCTTGACAATATGTACTGGTGGAACTATCTAACAGATCCACGAACTGATTCAATTCATATGATTGAATCAGTTTCTCTCTCGAAACTGTTAAGGGTCAAGTTTTCAAAGCACTGAGCGCTTTTGTTAAAAGTTAAATTAAGAAAGCACAAGTTTCATTCAAGTAAGTTTTAAATGCTATCGATTGGTAAACCGTCTATGGGCACAACCAAGAGACTGTCAGTCATAGGCATCATCATCTGCCTAGCCTTTTCCCAACTATGTTGGGGTCGGCTTCCAGTCTAACCGGATTCAGCTGAATACCAGTATTTTACATGGAGCGACTGCCTATCTGACCTCCACAACCCAGTTAGTACTAGGTAATACGATACCCCTTGGTAAGACTGGTTGTCACACTTTTTAGGCCACTGACTAACTGACTACCTGTAACGACTGCCAAAAATCTACAGATGACAGCCGGGACCAACGGCTTAATGTGCTTTCCGAGGCACGGAGGAAACTCGGTATGTAATGGGCGGTCACCCATCCACAGACCAACCTAGGTAAGCACGGCTTAACCTAAAGATCGACCCGAGCGGCTGTTATTATTTAGCCACGAGCTCCTCCCTCCTCCTCGGGCTCCTCTCGCTGCTCTGACTGTCAGTCATGTATTAAAAACTGGAATGCAAAATTAGCTTGAAAGACAAGCGAGTTATCTCATAATTCCGCAGCACACCAAAAATACATCTACACCCGCCAATTAACCCACTTGCTGAAAAAACTGAACATCGCACCCTCAATAGAACAGCCCTTACGAATTGGCACGTCCACAAAGGAGAACGTGCGGTGGTGTCATGTCGCGGCTATTAGCCACCTAGTCATATAGCCGTACGTATAGGCGAGTGGCCGTTATCCTCGACACAGCTAGGTACGGCACGGCGCATAGGGTGACTGAAGATACGATCTGCTGCATTGTTTGACTTTTTAACTAGATTGCGGAGGGTGAGTGCAGTCTGCGTTTGGAGCATTTGCATTTAATTTCTATCATACACTAATATGTTTGCCTAGTTATTGTAGAGATAGATACATAGAATTTGCGGTATAGTACGGTTGAGGTCGCACAAGTCACCTTTACAAAAGTTCGTGCGAAATAGCAATTCTGTTAGGGCAACACCCATTATTACGTCTAAAATTTCGTACGGAATAATTGTTAGTGAATGTTATGTTAGAGAACACTAATTACGAACAGCGTACGACTCAAGAAGATTCACATTTTAATTAATTAACATTATGTTCTCAGTCAAAACAGACAAAAATAGACTACGATACACAAATTAGCAACACATAAACATACAACATAACATCATGGCTGTATTTCTCCGTAGGTTTAGGTACAGGCGTACTTATAAAGTAATACACCAAAATGTTGACAGTTACATACTCAACAACCCCTTACAAATGGTATAAAAGTCAACAGAACTTCAAGAAAACAACCACAAAAGACTTGATTAGGTGTTCGCAATGGGAAACCCACCATAACTTCCCTGTAGCCCCACCATGCCCCATTCTGCGCCACTGTGCCCCACGGTGGTCATCCATCATGCACCACAATGGGCAGTTCTGCGAAAGGCTAAATTTGCAGGCCCGCCTGATTTATGGCATGCTGAGATAACGGTCCCAGATAACATCGGACTATTATTACCGAGAAAAAAGGCAATAATGCCAATTAATTTTATGGAATTTACGTGAAGGTATTTTGTAACTGTGGTAGGTTAGGGTTTATCACATTATGAAGTGTTAGTGTTACTGTTACATATTTTACAGAGGAATTAATATGGGAGTTCAGAAAGGGAGCTTAGATATATATCAGACTAGCACTTCGCAAGCGACTTCATTCTCGAAAATTGTGATAGCTCTGGTAATATGCATGATATAAATATAATTTATAGCCTACAGCACCCACGAATAATGTAGCTTTCTGATAGTGAAAGAATTTTTAAAATTGGAACATTAGTTCCGGAGATTAGCCCTACATACAAACTAATAAAAAAATACCTCTTTATAAAATTAACTATAGATTATTTATTCGGAACAGTAATAGTAAAAAAACAATATGACAAAAGCGCGATGGATTTCCCAACGGCAAAATGACGTTCTATGCAAACTTTCATTTGAAAAATTCTTTCTTTGAACTGACTTTTGTTATTGAGTTACTCTTTTGTAAAATTGTACTCTTCTAGACCCTGCAGTTTTGGCTGTTCATTGTCTTTGAGTCGGTGAATTCAAAACGGAGAAAATTAAGTTCAGACTATGCAGAAACACAGTCTTGAGAAAGTACTAGTCGCGAGGGATATCTAAAATTATACTGTCAAATAAAAGCCATCTCAGCTGTAGGAGTACTAACACTCAGATAATATCAATTGAGCTCTTACTCCAAAAAGGTTATTCCACGGGGAGTTTATTTACAATCACGTCTGAATCCCTAATTAAAGTCCATAACTCCTAATAACACTGTCCAGTTTAATCAAAAACTAATAAAGAAGATCATTAATAGAGTTGCCATGGTAACAAGTTGTTAGATGGTCCCATAGAAACGTGTTGGTAACATTATCCCTTATTTAACTATTCATAGTTTAGATTGGCTTATCTATAACGGAAATTAACACCCAGACTATGATTTTAGCATGTGTCCCATATTATGTTTCCCACGGTATTTTACATGCCTATTTACTTATTCAGTTATGATTATTGAGTAAAAAAATTTTAGAAACAAAAGTTAATTTTAAAGAATGGCGACTTACGTTTTTTTGCCAAATTCGAATATCGCAGTTGGCATCTATCATGTTTCTAAAAATGTATGAGTCAACAGCAAAAAATGTTGTTTGTTTGTAAACTAATTAACTAATAGACACGAGAAATATTTTTTTTAACATTGTGAATTTATTAAAAAAACACCTCACTTTCCTTGCACCAGAACTACAACACGAAAATCATTACTAAATAAAAAGAGCCTGTAGAACCAAAACTAAAAGAATTTTTTCTCAATGATGTATAAATAAAACCACATAATTATTAGCTTATTGCCCAAGCCAGCATCCTAATTCCGCAACACACTGTCAATCACAATCCGAAGGGTATTCATTACTTCAAATATTTGCAAAAATCGTTAGACTCGACACTGGAAATAACACAATTGACAATAGAAATTACATTGGGATAGCAAGTGCGTTACGCAATCACCCTACACGTTTTAGACACAAATACAGTTCCAGTCTCGGATGGACGAACTAACAACAGGTTATTTTTTTAACATCAACGTATAATACACAACAAATTATAGACTACACTCTACTGGGTACACTATTTAGTATAATTTAGCTGTTGAAGAAAAAGGGTTAGACTTGATGAAGAAACATCATGTATTTACAAATATTGTGATCTTTATGAATGAAGGGCAGTTAGGTAGTGCTGTAGAAATATATAGCCTGCCTGCCTGCCTTTTGAGGATACCTTTGAGTGTTGTAAAGTGAGATAAGGAATAGACGTTAGTCCTGCCGCTGCCATTAATTGGTCAGCAAAATTTGCCAAGTTCCGCAGAAGATCTTCATTATCGGTAGGGCACCAGAGATATTCTATCAGCTATAAACGATGATGAAGGAGTCATAATGTATTGACACAAGCTACCGAAAAGCTGGTGAATATTCTGTTTAAAGTCTTTTTAGTAATACGTAAAGTTTTGTTAGCGTGACACTTGCTTTAGCAATCAATCAATTTGAGGATATCTCTTTAGACTGATACGGTTTTATTCTAGTTGTTTCTTATTATCCAATTTTTTTTGGGGTCTCGTAGAATGTCTTCATCTTTCATACTTATATTCTCATCATAATCATTTCAGCCCAGAGGAGCTCCTGGCCAAATAATAACAGCCGCTCGGATCGATCTTTAGGTTAAGCCGTGCTTGCCTAGGTTGATGGGTGACCGCCCATTACATTCAGTTTCCTCCGTGCCTCGGAAAGCAAGTAGCTAGCTGTAGATATTTGGCAGTCGTTACAATAGTCAGTGGCCCAAAAACAACCAGTCTTACCAAGGGGTATCGTATTACCCAGTACTAACTGGGTTGTGGAAGTTAGATAGGCAGTCGCTCCATGTAAAATACCTGTAAATATGTGTGTGTTCAGCTGCATTCGGCTAGACTTGAAGCCGACCCCTAACATAGTTGGGAAAAGGCTAGGCAGATGATGATGAGTCATTTCAGCCCAGAATCACAAACTGTTGGGTTTAGGCCTCCCCTTTCTTCTGGCATTCTTTTCTGCTCTGTGCGTCCTTATCCATCTGTTTCCCTCGATTTTGACGATAGCGTCAACCTAACGCGCTTTTGGTTACATATTCTAGTCATTAGAAATATTCTAAATTAAATAGCAATAGTTGTCCAACCAATCAGAAATACAGAAAGACACAGGAGCACTGAACTCTTTCCGAGAGCGTGACAGGTCAGCCGACCAAACATTAATAGGCATCGTAAAATAAAACTTTCAACAAATGATACTAATCACGATTATATTAATAAAACTAGGGTCCGCCGCCGTCCAGATTTGGCCAGACATGTCCGGATTTTTGGCCCCCTGAACTGAATTGTCTGGCCTTGTAATTTTTCTACAAGGGTTATTGATTGGAAAAGATACAGTAAAACGACTTTATTGCATGTTACTTTGTGTCAGGACTATTCAAAATTCGTAATGGTAACCCCAATCAGCATCGGTCGGCCTCCAGTCTAACCAGATGCAGTTGAATACCAGTACTTTACATGAAACAACTGCTTATCAGACCTCCACAACCCAGTTAGTACGGGTAACACGATTCCCCTTGGTAACTGTCAAATATCTACAAATGACAGCCGGGTTGATGGTAACTCTAATCGGAAATCTATTAATAAAACCAGCCGCATAGCAACAAAATGTCGCAAAAAATATGTCGATAGGACGGAAATGTAATAATGTTAAAAACTCACATGTTATCACGGGAGGTTTATCGGTCATTGATCTCGATGAATCTGAAACAACCAAATGGAATATTACTGATCGATTACGAATAGTTGTCGGTTATCTGGTTGGCAACCGTGGTAGACATAATAAGGATGTTTGGGGTTTAAGAAGTTATAAACGGTTAACGGTGGAAACTATTGTTTTTGTATCAAGCGATGAACAAGGAAAACTGGCGGTAAACGTAGCTAGTAAACTCAGAAATCTATACTAATATGTATTATATGAAAGTTTGTGAGAATGGATGTATGGATGTATGTATGGATCTTTGTCGCTCTTTCACGTAAAAACTACTGAACGGATTTGGATGAAATATGACACACAGCTAGACCTAAACCTGGGTTAGGACGCGGGATACTATTGATCCTGGTAGTAAGTTCCCGACGGAAGATTCCCGACCTTGATGCCGGCGATGCCGCAAGGCAAAAACCATTAATTCTAGGTGGCAGCGCAAGTACTTTTTCATCATCGGTTTAAAGAAACATTGGAAAAAGCAGGTTTTGCGTAAAAGTATTAAAATTGAAAAACATAAAATCACGCCTGTGTTTCTCCGAAGGGTTAGTCAGAGGTCGACAAGTGTACAACCACACTTCGCCAGCTATGTTTTACGTCACATGTAATAGGGGCAAGCTTATTACTGACAACTGGGCACAAATTCCTGACCCATTTACACTTTACACTGCCCAATCCAGGAATCGGACCGATCCGTATAGTAAGAACCCAGGACTCGTTAAAAATACCGATAAGGTTGTAAATAATTCAAGAAAACAATCATGAAAACAAAATCATGATAAATGTGATACAATGTACCCTAATTTAATATTCAAATCGCGTAATTAAAAACTTGGAATTTTGGTTTCGGTCTCCGAAACCACGGGAACATTCCCAGTCTAGGAATTTATTCCAAAAATAACTCATAACTATTCATAAGTGACAATTATTTATTATCCAACATTAAAATAATACCTTGCTAGTTAATTTTAATCACTCATTATATTAATGTTTGAAACCTGTGAACGTAATGGCTACAAAAACCATAATATGATAGTTTTATTTGAATAAAATTTAAAAGTATAATGGGAATTTTATGTCGAGAACATTACACTAAGTTAGTCACCGGAAACAAGTTAGAAACCAAATATTTAACATAAACATAGAAAAAAAAAACATGCCATTGCAAATTATCGTGTTCGAAATTCGACAAAAAAAATATAATCGTTCATTCAAATTCCGTTCGGTAACCGGCCGATACGTTATCTTCACATAAGCCGTTCACACAGTTCCAACCCAACATGATGGATGGATGAAGTTTCCACGTATTTGAACACCAGCCCAACCTGACCCGTGTTACTAAACCAAAACATAAACATTTGCATGAAGATAATAGGTCAACTTACACCAGTAGCATAATGACGAAATCAAAGCTCAAGTGATGGGCAAACATCAAGTGTACACCCTACACCTACTATTACACTTTGTGACTCGGCATTACATGCAACATTCAACTTTAAATTAATTAATTAAAGTTCAAAATGCCATTAAGCGTTTTTACCGAGTAGTTCAATTAGTGTTCCCATGTGTACGTTGGTAACGCAGGTTTCCGTCAAGTGTGACATGGTTTTAAAGACTTAATTGGGCTTGAAGATTTAAGGCTAATTAAAAAAAATAATTACTATGGAAATTATAATTTTAGGTAAGGGTTTATTAGCATAGCAATACAAACAACAAAAAAATATGGCATCACTAAATAGTGTAAAGAATGATAAAACTTTTATCTAATATCAAATGGGTTTGATGACCTTTGTTAGTGTTTTTATAATGTGTGCAGTGCACACACACACACGCGTATTGCCTGTGTTTGTGCACAGACTAGGTGTGTCCTCCTACGTCATCTCACAGACGTCTAATCACGCGCGTGCATCATGCATCCTGTTTGTTACGTCTTGTGTTTTCCGACTTGATCAAAAACATATCCGAGAATTTGAGATTAATTGTTTATTGGTTTTTTATGAATTCTATTCATATACTTACTAAATGTACATATTGAATTTGATCTGTGATCAAATGCCTAAAGTTTCATAAAATTTGGTTAATAATGCTATTATTCCTTTATTTATATTTTAACAAATCATTTACATTTTTAAATATTCCTTAGAAAAAAAACAATATAAAAACATTTAAAAATATAAATAAAAAAAATTATATTGTTTTTTTTTAAGGAATATTTAAAAATGTAAATGATTTGTAAAAATATAAATAAAGGAAAATAATAATACTATTATTATTATTTTTATTTTATTGTTTTATATTAGAATATTTAAAATGTATTTAATATGTGTTAAAAGTAAATAAAGGAAAAATAAATATTACTAGCCAAGCTTTCATATATTGTAAATTAAATTAAATTCGGTAATGTAGTCAACCCTCAAAATGCAAGAGTAGGCTTTTTAAGTCACTAAAAGCCATTATCTCAAAAAAATATTAAGGCCTGATTACATACTAGACGCGTTTAGCCTTAAACTGTGTTGTTTCCGTCAATCGTTTAAAGAACAATGTTTAACTTTAAACCCATTTAGCTGAACGGGTTTTAATCTACTTTTTTATTCCTAAAAATCTATAACTCACTCAACCCTCAAATGTAGCCGCAAAAATATCTAAGCAAAACCACCAATAGGTAAACGGTTCAGCAAACAACTTCGCATTGGTAATGCCTCGTGATATAATTCGGGTAATGGCCGCGGGGCGGCGCTGGTGGCACATAAACAACAATTTTGCAGCGGGCAACCACCCACAGCTGCAATGCAGAATGCGGCGAGATTTTTAGCCGAATGCGGTCTTTTATGGTTACGTGGCTACCTTTAGTTTTTAAGGGTTAGGCTTGCGAGTTTTTGCAGCTAGAGTAATTTTGGTTTAGTTCAACTTATTCGACTGTTCGGAAATTAAATTAGTAGTAGGTAAATAAGTGCACTGTGCATTTTAATTATTGTTTTAAATATAAATATCTGGGAGTGATTTAAATAAGATATTTAAATGACTGGAAACTAAAGTACAGCTGAAATTTTGTAATGCTGCGTTTTCAAATAAACGAGGCCATTACTAATCCTAGGTTCAAAAACTAACTACTAAAATTATCAACAAACCCAATCTACTAGACGCTACACCCTAAATTCGAACTTTCATAATTACTCGTAAAAACAACAGACGACTAGCAAAAAAACGAAAAGAACTCGACAGGTTGAAACCAAGTTGCATGCAAAGTGTAATAACAGACAATCCCGAAAACACCTAACGGCCGGTGGAGGCACGAACCGACACTTTATTTATAACGTAGAAGAAAGTTGAAAAATCTAATTTTCTACGCAGAGGGCACCCCAGCAGTGCAATGAACTGGCTTTCTCAGAAACCTAGACAAAAACTGTTTGGCAAAGCTCGCGTGGCTGAAATTAGCGTGAGAAAATTGCGCCTAAAGTGGATTTGGATGGCGACTTGGCTAGACTGGAGGTGAAAAGAAGACATTTCAGTACTAGTTTATTAGTTTTAATTTTTTTCGTACGAAAATGTAAATCACGGAACGTTTATTGGTAACGATAATACATAATTATACCTATAACATTCTGCTGAAGCATTATTATTGATATTGATTATTGAGCCTGCGTTATCCCACTGCTGGGCTCTCCCCAAGACTCCCAGTTGTTTCGATTCAGGGCTAATATGGACCACTGGTCGTTGATTTTGTCCAGCTCGTCCCGCCTTTTTAATAAAGAAAAAAAATTTTGATTAAAGTCTTATTTCAGACAAAATACTCTCACTGAGCAGACATGAATGAATAAACAAATCATACTATATTGAATTAGGTCTTTAAATTATTTATAGACATTCATAAACATAAAGCCGTATTATTAGAAATGATTTGAAAGCAAAACATTTTTGTATTATAAACACAACTAAAGCATAACAGAAATAGAAGCGTTTCAAAGTTTCAAATAGTAACATCGTATCCAGAAATATCTGACTGTAACTTTGAAACAAAACACAATAATTCTACGTAATAAATATTAACGTGGGTAATATAATACAATGTTTAGGTGCACCATGACAATAAACTACAGAGAAGATAAGACACCATTAATGAAGGTCACTTTATGACGGTCGAGGTGCAGTTATCCTACCAAGTGGTTACAAAATTGCAAATGGCCGACTTAGTTGCAAACTACGTGAAGCTCCAGGCGTCGTTCGTGTTAATCTCAGTTTTATCTGTGGCAGAAATCTGCATCAAAATAACGAAGTGCGTCCGTTTGAGCTTGAATGTTATTAGCATTTTAAAAAGGAAACGTTTTGTGGTGTCGAAATATTCACGCATTGACGCACGGAGTAAACATAATTATGTTTTGCACGACAATTTCCTTTCAGTGATCTGCAAAATAATCTGAACGATCCTTAGGGCGATTTCCACCAATTGAATTAAACGCGATCAGCTTATCAACCACGTTCAAAACCTGCCAGATATTATTCCATGGCAATTATGACAACTCTTGAACGCTGTTTTGAATGAAAGGTGAAATCTGGTCTGAATCAATTTTAAGCGTTGTGTTACAAGCATTTGATAAAATGTTATACCTTATTATTGTATAAAATGTTTATCTTGTCATCAAGCGCAGAATGGATAAATTTAAAGTCATTGTGATCAACGAATTTGAATGATGAGACATTCTACCAAACAATGAACTTGCCACACACTAAACTCAGCTATAAAACAGACGTTAATAGATATTTTACACAATATCAATAATTTATTGGCAATACGACAATAGTTATATTAGTGACTTTGCATATCAACAATAATAAACTTGATTCGAAGAAGCGCAAGCCTTCAAAATAAAATAAAATATGTAGTTGTCGGCCTCACACCTCGACAATTGAATGATCATTGATATCGCTCCCAAACAGTAAATGATTACATTTCTATTGACAGTTTTATGTAGCTTGTTACACAGTGTACACATAGCCTAAAGGTCAATCGTATGCCGGCCGGGATTGTGGGAGCATGAGTATGTAACGAGGCATCAATACATATGTCAGATGAACGTGTCAAACGGAATTATGTCAATGTCATGCGTACAACGTTCGTTTTCATACGAAACATTTAAATATTGTTTTGAATGGACTGGACTGGATGGGAATATGTCTTTGTTGTGGCAATTTAGAGATGACGTCAAACCTCGGTCAGACAATCACAACCCGCCCACAGAAATTACTCACTGCCTTTTATGGAGGGTTTTTTCAATTCCACAATATTTCCATATTGTGTGTTTTGGGCTGCAAAACAACATTAACTTGAGCAATAAAAGTTTCAGCAAATCAAATTAAATGTAAATTTTTAATTGTGTCTGAAATCATACTTCGACAACAACGTTTACACACGCAAACCGTTGTTTCTTTACGTGTAGAAAACAGCAGACACTTTAATTAATAAACTCTTTCACGTCGTGAAACCGCACTCCATTTAGTAATACTTGTATTTAGTTTATTTACCCTCGGCTCAAAGGCAGATAGAAGTGACATTGTCTGTTGCCCTTGGCATCGACCCGACTACTTCAGACAAACCTGTTCATTTAGCAGATTTAAGAGATCAGAGGGTTCATACAACACGGTCGGTTTATACTAAAGAAATTCAATGTAAATCTCTTTGCTTTATCGTGATTACTCTTCCGCCGAAAGGAAAATGAACATAAATTTGGCCCCTCGCTTTAGAATGCCAGGTCAATTCCGTTAATAAATGACAGCGTGTTCGCGGCTCTTGGTGTATACATGGAATCACGGGCCGACAGACGCTCCGCTCGTTAGACCTCATACACGTTGCCAGTTCTGTGTGAACCGCCAGGTTACGTACCAGACATGTTTTACAATTAAAGATAAGTACTCAATTTAGAGGCTCACTGTTTATTCTTTGTTGACGTCACAAGCTGTTCTTTTAGCTGCTTATCAAGTTCATTAACTCTTGGGTAAAACATGAAATTGCGAGCGATGTCGTCAGCGTTTCGATTGCGAATCTCGTCGCGTTTTATTGAGAACTTTTTTATAGTAGGGCCGTGAGTACTGTGATGTAGGAAATCTCTCGCAATTACTCTGAAAATATTTGACGGGTTACCTTTTGAAATATTACGTATCACGTTAAAGCGGCCAAAAACACTTGAATGCCAAATGAAATAGATTCAAAGACACGATGCTTTAGTCAAAATCTTCGTAATTTAGATGGAGAAATTCACAAAATTGAATAATGCCTTCAGATATTCTCTTGATGAAATACTTTTATAGGTTTCTTGCGACGACTCCCATTTTGATCTCAAAATTGGTATATTTAATAAGGCCCGTCAGTTTGGGCAAGTTGTACCTATTACCAGCTACAATTCGTCTGCCTAATGTATATTTTCTTATTAAATAACTTTTAGCCACTGTTACAGTTTTAGAAACCATTATGCAAATGAAGGAAATAAGTTTTTGAAAGTTGAAAGGAAATTACGAAGCCTTTCAAGGTTTTGGAGTGCTTACATTTTGCTGGATGGCATCCAAGTAACAAACCTAGTCTTTTGACTCAACGTGCTGAATGTGAGAAACAATGAAAGCGTGGCATCTGGACAAGCCTTAAGCCAGTTATTAAATAATAAAGCCAGGCTCAGGCCAAAAATATGCAAACCCTGATAGACCACTCGTACTAAAAATCTAATCCTGTAAAAGGCCTGGCTTGTTACAAAAAGATAGCGTCCATACTAAAGGTCCTGTATCCATTTCTAAATGAGAAACAGTATAAATTTATTGGTTGTTACACAGCGCCACCGAGGCTCATAATTTTCTCTTTTATCTCTAAGTCAATCACGCAAATGGCACCAACATAAAGCACCCCCATACGTCATATATGTATACCAGTAACATTGAATAAGTCATGCATAGCGTTTATTAGAGTAATGCGTCCGATGATATACATTTTTTATCATGCCATTTTAAATTTGGGTAGGTTTTATAACATCATATACTGTGACCCTAGCATTTATGCATTGGTACTTATACTTACTAAGAAGGTGCAGTTTTGCATGTATCTTCGTCTTTCTTTATCGTCTGGTTAGTGCCTAACCTGGTGTCAGAGTTTTCATGCCGCCCATTGGCCACGGACTGAGCTTTACATGCCGTCGAAAAATGTCTCTCAGACATGTTAGTTTCCTCACGATGTTTTTCTTCACCAAAGCAAATGATAATTATACAATGAATGTGAAAAATCAGAGGTGCGTGTCTTGGGTTCGAACTCGATACCTATGACTTGGCAGTCCGACGATCACACCACTAGGCTATCACTGCTTTAAATCTTCGTAGGAGTGAATGGGAATCTGAATTATCTACCTAGAATTCGGCCACGAGTTAGGCGCCCTCAGTAGCGTCCATCAGTTGTCACGCAGAAAACGATATTAAGTGTCCCATCATTTGAGGAACAGCACATTTCCACTTAAGCTCTTTATGTTTTGCTTGCTTCGGCCAATACGTCTGTCAACCGAAGCCCTAATGACTTCGGTTGACAGCCCTGAAGCTGACTGATTGTAATGGCAAGTGCATGCGGTGTAAAAATAATTTCACTGGAGTTGTTATTACTGTATAGCATTGAAAGTCTAATTGGAGATGACAACCATTCAATTCGACCAACTGTAACTTTCAAGCAGGTCTCCACAACGAAACTCTGGCCAGACAAATCGACATTCCGCACGACAAAAACCTAGACAGTTTTTGTCTCTCAAAATTTGAGGAAGGCGCCTATAGTTGGACCGTTAAAAATCATAAATCGTGCTGAAGACGCGAGTGGTGAGGAGTCTCTAAGAGTTATCGGTCGTTGTCACATAACGCTATCGTTCAAGATAACAGTTATGGGAGGTCACGACATTTCATCGTCTTCGTTTCGTCAGCGAACGCAATGGAAAACTACGTGAATACGTATGTCCTTATCAGACAAGAATGTGAGAGTGACAAAAAAAAGTGATATTAGTATTTGAATGTTGTAACTCGACTCCATGTTGGTAATTCATAACACTTTGGTATGTGAGTATGGAGCTCCATAAATGTGTTTAGGTTCGTGATAATGGAGTTCTTTTTCTAACGGGACGTTGCTTAACTGTAACCATTACAAAACGTAGTAATATACTTAACGGAAGAAAGTTAAATTACTTTAGAATTTATAATTATATCTGACAAAAGTTCTTTTGAAAGATTTCCTAGAAATCCAAAGCTTGAATACGGAACAAATAAAGTATAAAAACTAAACTTAAATGTAGCAACTTTTAAATTAAAACGACTGCATATAACAAATAACCGCCTCTTCCAATAAATCATTATTCGTTTTAAAACAAACTCAATTCCATAAACGCAAAGTCGAAAATTCAATAAACAAGATGTTGCCAGGAGTGGTAAACCTTTTATGGGTGTTTTTATTTAAAATGGTTATTTACTTAAGCTAAACTTTTTTTATTCTATGCTGGCTAATTGCAGTTTCGCAGAAGGACTGTGTTGACACTGGCACTAAAGTTTCCGGTTTAACTTTTTTTTTAAATTTTAGGGTCTGTTTACAAACGTCAGAAAAGGTTTTGGCACGATCGCGTTGAGTGATTCCCATGGGGGCATAAATTCCCCATGGTTGAAATAAAAAAGATATAAATGTCCGATATAAGAAATGTATCGTTTTAGAAATACTCTCAGTGGGTTTTAAGACGCGATAAAAATAATACTGAATGGATTCGAAGTGGGAACCCATTCACGTCCACTTTTGAAATAAACATTTCAGAATATATTATGTCAATTTATGTTAAATAATGATAGAATAAACACCATCAACGTGAAATAAACGTCAATTATAAATTAAATTAACCAATGAATTTACGGAAGTATAATTTCCTCTTTTAGCAGCGGCTAATGTTTTCATTAAGTCTCTAAAATTACGATATTTATATTGGGAAGTGGGAACTTGTGGGTCCGAAAGATAAACGACTGTGTGCAGCTTACCTACTAGCATTATAGAAATTCCTCAGTTATTAATATTGAGCAAAAAATTCAATAGCACAATAGTTAATCCGTAGCCAGAACGTGCCCACACGCAGTCAATTCTAAACGTCAGAAAAAAAAATATACAATATGGGGTCCGATTCCAAAATTCATTAGAGGCGCGTGCGCCGATGCGGGTACCATTTTACAGACATACGTTACTGTGTATATTAATGACTTCATAATAATAATCGTCCACTCACTCTGTTTGGAATGATCCCGTATTGGACGAGGATTCGAGAAATTTCAATTGACTGCGACTTTTTTTGTTTACGAAGTATAAGATTAAAATGTGTATTGAACTACCCGCATGGTAACATTAACTATGAAGTTAAATACTCTCACAATCCATAAAATCAACAGTTAATGAACACAGTTCTAAGCCTCGGAGGAGCAACTTCGATATTTTATACAGATTTTATTAGAAACGGTTAATTTCAAGTTGGGTAAAGCTGACCATCTCGTGTCTTGTTTAGGCATGTGTAATCTTATTAAAATTCTAAGATAATATACCAGGAAATGAATTAGACTTTCATATGGGAAGTTGGGAAATGGGTTAGTTGTTATTAACAGTTAACATGCAGAAGGAATAGTAAGTATAAAGATAGATGAGTGGCGATGATGAATCAAAAATATTTGTTAGTACATTAGAAATTTAACACTATAAAAAAACTAACTGCCAAATATAATCTTGTCGATAAGATAACAAACTTATTATATGTCAACTAACTCACTTGTCTGCTACATGAAAATGTGGATAACCAGAGTACATCAAGTAAATACTCGGACATTACATACGTTATCTACGTTTCGTTTCGATGATGAAGAAAAAAGTGGTGATGAAGAAGTTTACTATTTATCTATAGGTATAAATAAATAAAAAAGAAGTGTCTGTTTGTAATTTCATAATTACTGCTTTTTACTGAATGCATATGAAAGTCATACGGTATTTATAACAAAAAGATTTTTTTTCAAATTTTTGTCTGTCTGTTTGCTCCGAATAATCTCCGAAGCGGCTTAAAGAAAAATAAGAAAACCCTTGAAATTGATAACGCAATCCGATTCAAATAGGGATGTATAATAATTCCACGCGGACGAAGGTCGCGGGCTAGTACCATTAAGTAGAGTCAAAAGTACTGATATGTAAGTGTCGTCACGAGTTCTCCGTGAATACAAGCAATACATAATATTTTGCTAAAGAACAATGAATGATTCATAGATAAACACAAAGAAAAGCAAACTAGACAATGATCAGTCGGAAAACCAACTCAAGCACAAGATAACGACAGAAGAAGAAAACTAAAGGAACATTGTAAACACGGCTCGACCTACATTTTCCCCAGTTATAGGGAATGAAAGAAAACAGTGTCAAACGCTTATCTCCCGCGCAAATTGTATAAATAAACTGAGCGGAGCCGGTTGCTATGCCGGTCGCAACGATAGACGTTGACGAAATGTTGTCTATCTATGAAGACACTACCGTAAACAGTGTTTTATGTTTTTTTATTACAGAGCCGCCAATGGATTTATGCGGAGAATTATTACTTTGAACTGTTTGATAAAAGTTCAAGTACACACCGTACGTGACAGAAGCTTCAAATATAATAACAATCACGCTTGTAATCCCCGAAGGGTGAGACTGAGGTGAACCCTAGACTAAACTCACAATAGTCCAGTTATGTTGAAGTCCCATGTAATAGACGGAGTGCCTATTGCCATCAACAGGACACAAACCCAGACGATGCTTCTGAGAAAATTCTGTTGAAAAAACCCAATAACACATTGTCCGAACCGGGAATCGAACCTAGGACTTCATTCTTATTAGTAGTACTTGCTACCACTAGATCATTGAGGCTGTCAGTATCCTCACAGTAACAGATAAACTCAAAACACATGGACACCACGAATTTGACGTTCCACTTGAAATACCAAGGCAACGCCATAAGTTAGGTGTCTGCCACCATAAAATTACACCATCGCAAAAACATATCGCACACCGGCCCTAAAACGATATCATCATCATTGTTGGCCTTATCATTTGAGTCAATTTTGACATCATTAAAATCATTTGAGTCGGCAGCCGCAATTACCTACATATGAGTCAGGGAGTTGGGGGAGTGGTGCCCGATCCAATCCGATTCTTTGCAGTATCGATACAACAGGATACGATACTCCGATATTTTGAATCGATGCAAGCGAATACGATATAAATGCTTGGATCGATACAAAAGTATTGGTATCGGAATGAATGGGTCGTATCATGCCACAATGTCCTAAATTGCATGGTCAGTCAATTTAAAAGAAAACAAAAGGAGGACATAAAAGAAGTACAAAAGAACTCCTACAATTTTGTTTTGGCTTAGAAGGATTATTAAGTATACTTCCATACGCGTCCACACAAATGGGAACATCTTTTATCCCTTAGGTCGATACGATACTATGCTATATCGGAAAATCAGATCGAAGCCATTCAATACGTTCCTAGAATCGTATCTCTTAGTTGCGGTCCAAATCGATCCAAAGTACCGATAATACAAATGCAGGTATCGTACATCCCTACTTGGGGCCCTTATGACAAAATTGGCAACGCGCGTACGTTGCATGTGGCCCGCAAAATGTGGGCTCAAATTGCCAACATATCATTATGTAGGGGCTGGGGGTAAGATCCGAGATAACATTTTTAAATTATATTTGACAGCCCTACACGTAAATGTAAATGGCGACAATTAAAATTATCATTTAACAGAATATTTCATTGTTACTTTTTGGTATTGTTTTCATCGAGTTCAGGGTTGTCTTTTAATGAAAACTCTGTTTTAATAGACGCTTCTAATGAGATGCGTAGTTTCTTGCAAGTATTTTTCACATCTTTATTTCTTGTCTACTTCAAAAAATTGACTGTACGAAAGATTCTTAAGAGGGGTGGCTTAATACTAATAAAAAAATGTTGAATTCAAGTAATATTCATATGTAGCTGTAATTTTCTGCTCCAAATGTAACGTTGAAAGAAAATTATTGCCACACACACCCCTTGTAGATTCTTGCGAAAAAAAGTAATAATGGGTCTAGGCACCATAGAAGCCGTATTACTTACAGTGGTTGCTTTAGCTAATGATGTCAAAAACCGCATAAATAAATAGCTGCCGTACATCTCTTCAAAGATAGGCCCTGTCAAGCTTGCACAGTTAGAAAAACGACCATTAATCAAAAAACTAAAGGACAATATATATGGTAATAGTGTCGGTCTTTCTGTACGCCTATGAGGGTCACAAAAGATCTCCTCCCATAATACATACATTTCGGCTTCTACACAAAACTACTAAAAGAATTTTGGTGAATGCAACTTTAAACCAAGTTGGTTTTTTGTTCGGTTAGTTAGTTAAGTAATGGTTTAGTTGTTTTTAGTTTTCTTAGAATGTGTTCTGTGGCTACTAGCTACCATATTCATCGTTTGTTTACGTCTTCATACAAACTCTGCATATGTACATAAAAACAAACAAACTTACATTTATACTTAAACAGTCTATATAAGTTAACAGACTGGTTAGGTTAAAACCACAGATAAATATGAATTTACATTAATTTATTCTTTTTGTAATTTTACAGTACCCTTACAGAGTACTTACCCTTAGTATCAGGTGTTAGCCTTAATCTATTCTAATATTACAAAGAGGTAAAATTTGTTAATTTGTATATGTGGGTAATCTTCGCAACTACTGATCCGACTCCGAAAATTCTTTCACTAACGGGTAGCTACGTTATCCCGGAGTGTCATAAGCTACATTTAGAACGTTTTGTGGGTTAATGTCCTTACAAGCGAATCCGCGAGCAAAAGCTAGTATTGCTATGAATATTTACAATAAAAATAAAATTTTCTTTTATTTGCAATAAGATATTGGAAAAGCTCGTTAAGCCGCTGGTCCCGGGTGTCATTTGTAGATCTTTGTCAGTCGTTAGGTAGTCAGTGGCCCAAAAAGTCTGACAACCAGTCTTACCAAGGGGTATCGTATTACCCAGTACCTACAAACTGGGTTGTGGAGGTCAGATAGGTAGTCGCTCCATGTAAAATACCGGTATTCAGCTGCATCCGGTTAGACTAGAAGCCGACCCCAACATAGTTGGGGAAAGGCTAGGCAGATGATGATGATTGCAATAAAAAATTGGAAAACCAAATGCTTAAACTAAAAGTTCCTTTTGCTTCATCTAAGTTCAAAGTTCATACATCTGGCTGTACAAGTGTACATACATACACGAGTTCCCATTGAAAGTAGAAACTAAGCACCTGACCTATTTGACATATCCAATATTGGGTTTATCAAAAATAAATTGACATATTCAATCGAATAGAAAGAACCGGAAGGAACAAGCTTTTAATAAAAACGTGTGTCAATTTTTGAAAGTAATTGCTTTTCACTAGTTTTCACCCATTTTATGTTATAGAAATTGTCGCAGCCGAATAATTTTATGTGCATCGCAATTTCTTCGATCCCTTCAAAAATAAATTTCGTTAAAACTATAAGCTGTTAATTAAACAGATTGATGACGTATAATGTATCAGTAAAATAATATTTATTTTACCGATTGATTTTTTAAGCCTGGAAACCAGTGGTCGAGCTGTGTAAAAAGAGGAATAGTGCCGAAAAAAGTTCGCGAGCAGACACAGTGAGTTTCGTGTGTCGGGAACAGAATCGAGTTGTGAGTGACAGTGGTAGCGGTACTGAGTGCAAAAAACGAACAAGAAAGAGGGTAGACCGATTTGTCTGCTCATAAACACCCACCCGCAATAACTTCAGTTTATCCGTGATATTGCTTGCAACAGCGCCGAAATATCGGGAACTCAAAGAAAACAATAAACATGGTAAATATCCCGTCTCCTAGTTATAATAATGAGAAAAAAGTTGATAGTCATTGATTCATAGTAAGATTTTATACTTAACTAGCTTTTGCCTGCGGCTTCGCTCGCGTTAATTTAAAATTTGACCATCAACTCGGGTTGTACTCTGCTTGTAATAATATAATTCAATCAAGATTCGAAAGATACGTGGCGCCATCTATTATCATAAGAACGTTATTGTTGTTTTCCTCGGAAATAGTACTTTTTCGGGATGAAAGGTATACTATATCCGTTTCTGTACACCTGACAACGTATATTCAAAATTTCAGGATGATCGGTTTAGGTATAGGCGGGAAAAGGTAACAAACAAACTTACTTTCGCATTTATAATATTAGTTAGGAAGGAAATACACAAGTTTAGTAAAAACATGCTTAACGACCCGTAACGGGTTCAGCAGAGACCACAATTATTAGTGCCAAAACATTGCTTAAAACCGCTTTATTAGCTTAAATAGCTCTATTAACTTTGATCGTAAATATCCTACCCTTTTTTTTTTTTTTTCCGGGTGGGAAATCATCAAATGACCCCCCCCCCCCCCACTCTGGGCGGAGCGGAGGGGAGTGTCAGACTTGTACTGACTAAAACCCATCCATGTTCCTTCTTTGCCCTTTGTGTTCCAGGGCCACGGTTTCCTTTCGAACAGTCCCGCAGCCCTGGCAAAATATCCTACCCTAAATCTACCCTAAGTCAATTTACCCGACTATAAGTACAACACAATAATCAAAAACTTTAATCATAAATGCTGTTTTTTATATTACACAGCATAGCTAGAACCTACTCGAATTACTAAAGTACTAATTTAACTTATTGTAAAAATAAAATACTTTAAAAAAAATTGTTCCATTTTAAGTTCATACCAAATTAACAAACCCAATCACCTCTGTATACATTACAAAGCATTGCCATAAAATATGGCCACTATTAAAAAAAATGGCCAAAATGAGAGCAATTTCTACAATCTTTGTATACGTTCGCAAAAATAACCGTTAAACTATTAAAGAACAAACAAGTTATATTCGATTATGGCGACAATGGTTAGGGTGCTTTTTTCCAATATTGTACATCATTTGTCACTGGTCCTCTTTTGAGGATCGCAACTGGAATAAAGAATGATGGTGTGTGGTACAGAGAATAAGAGGCAGCGGTTTCGGAGTTCTTGATTTGTTACAAAAATTTGGAGGATAAGGAAGACTGTATTAGTATTAGGTACCGTCTTACCGCTTACTCAGAAAATAGCGGAAATTCCTAGCCGAGAATGGCCGAGATAGATACATTTTTTGCTGACACCAACCCACAACATTTGGAATACAAAAGAACAGAATCTGTTTAATAATATAGCATTATTACCCTTCTAAAACATCTCTTGATTGATTCTTTATACCCATAAATTATACCGTATGTAATTGCACATCCCACGCGATGTTTTTGTCTACCTATGTCCACATTATCTGACAGATCATTTATAAACGCTAATGTATCAAGTTTTTATTACCTTCTATTACAATATGCCACTTTGTAGATATTATCCTAGAATTCACATTGGATGATGTAATTGATTTCATGATATAACCATATTGGTACTTAAATTAATGTATTTATGTGTCATCCTCGCAGAGTAATCATTACTACTTATACGGAAGAGTGTTTGTTTATACGAAGTATGTCATAGAAGGGAATTAACTATTAATTAAACGTTTTAAGGCTAGCCGCTAAATAGTTTGCGTACGCTCAATATAATCTGTATATCTTTCGTCGGAAGCAAACGGCAGAGTATATCACGCGGCACGCGCCCGCTCAATTCTTGTACCGCGCTAAACTAGAGCAGCCGCCGACAAACCGTCCGCCGATAAGTAGTGGATTTAGCAACCATTATACCATTTTCCCGACGTTTACAGTGATTAATGTGGCTACACACTACACGACAATCTACCGCAATTTGTACAGACTCCGCCACGCGTGAAAACTAAACAAAACAGTGTGTGTGAACGCCGCCGACCATTGTCAAACCCGATATTACGATTGTAAACTTTTTAATGACAATTATGAATAATCGCCGCCTGCGTATGAGCATTTGTTACAATAATTTCTGTGTCGCCATTAAAATATTATGTTTATTTACGACGTCTTCATGTAAACACAACGAGTGGTAATTATGTGTTTTAAAAAGATTATCATAATTATATATGTTAAACAACTTGAGCTGTTGATATGGAAGCTAAATAAATCTGTGGATTACGTTATTAGTTATTTAAAACTTTGAGTATTTATCACATTTTTTGCAAGATAGTTTAGCATTTTAGGAGCAAAACCCTTATCAATTTGATAAATTACGCACGTACAGAGACGGACAGTTTTCAACACCTACCAAGTAATTACACATAAAATGAATAGCAGGTAAATAAACATTACAATGACCACATAAACACACAGCAAATTAACATCGAACGTTAATTAATACAATAGATGCAGTATAGTATAAAGATGGTATTTCCTAATCATGATACCTTTTTTTATATACTAAATAGGCTTACTCATGACCTCAATCTAGTCCTGAGGACAGAGAATATAATAGAAGTATTTCCCTTACGTTAAATAAACTCATCATTCACACACATATCACCTAAACTGAAGGTACTAGGCAGCTCATCATTACTCACCGAATAGCCTGAAATAAAAGTTAATTACTGAATAGGTAAGTTCACTCCTTGCAAACATTCTTTAAGGATGGGTTTGGATCTTTTTTTTTGACATAAGTGTCCCTACCACTGCCTTGACTAGAAACCGACCCCAACATACATAGTTGAAGAACGTCTAGGCAGATGTTGATGGAGAAGTTCGTCTTAGAATGCAAGTGAAAACTACGATAAAGTTTGTAATCCTTACTTCCCTACTAATATCAAAAACGCCTTTACGGCTGAAAGGATGGAATTTGGCACACAATAAGACGATGACCTAGATTAGGACATGAGATACTTCTAATCCGGTAGCCCGTTCCCGTGGGATAATTTCCGACCGAGTAAAGCCGCGGGCAAAAGCTATTTAATATAAACAATTCCGACAGTAATATGTGACTGTATCGAGAGGAATGTGTAATTCAACTACTTATTCTCCTTAAGCTCTGGTACTTTATAAGGAAGTAGACAATTTTCCTGCGACTGCGCTCGTCACTGCGGTTTGGTTTTATTTAGACTACTATTGTTTTTAATATAAACCTCTGTGATCAGTTAATTGAAATATAATTTATAAGTGGACGATGAACAGCTGATGATTAATAAAAAAAACATACTTAATAAATAATTGAACATTTTAATGGATGGGGCGTGTGCAAGTCAATGATGATATGAGAAAGAACGAAGGAATAGAGCTAGTATATAGGTTTGAAAGAAAAACACATTCTGTACCAGCCCCAAATAAATTGGCAAAAGGAATTAGCATCATATCATTCCGATTAGATCTTGGTGACGACAGTACAGTATTATTGATTTTCATGTGAACATTCGAAAACCTCACCTGTAATTTTTTTATATAAATCTTGACCAAATCTATCAGATATCCAAAAAACCGCTGGTAAGTTTAAATCAAATATTGATAACCCCACAATAAGGCACATGAAGGGAAAGCGAACCCTGCAAGCGCTGCATGTTTCATGAGATCCCGTAGCGGTTTAAAATCAAAAGTTTACTTATTCATCAGGTCAACACCGTGTTTACTCCGTGGCGATTGGATGAATGGGATCGGTCCCATGAAGTCCCATCAGGCCCATGTTTGCGGAAAACAAACGACCATTTGTATTGTTTGGAATCGCTCGCCAATTTGGGGTGAGTTGAGGAAAATGTTGTCGATATTGATGTCAGAGGAAATGTCAGTTTGTCACTTGATATTGGGGCTATGACGACGGATTTTTATACTGAAGGGAGTGGACAAGCTTGGGACTCACTTGATGGTAAGCTTTCACAGTCACCCTTGAATATCTATGGCAACAGACAAGTTGGTAAAGCGATTATTACTAAAAGCACCAACTTGAACAGCGCGTGAGCGAACAGCACCTAAGCTATTATGATGAATTGCCATTTGTCTATCCTGAATGAATATCACATACCAAATGTGGGTGTACCAAAGGGTACACTTATGCCTTGAGATATGAGGCGTCATATTATGTGTTTATCTTATACCATTATCTTTGTATTTCATCCCTCAATGAGCACATAGATAATTTCAATTGTAAGACGAATGAACAAGAATGGCTCTAAACAAAGAGAAATTAGACTAAAACAATGTAAGTCTGTTTAGGGATAAACAAAGCATTTATCACTACATCGTATTTTCATCACTAACGTCAAATAGTTAAACTAAACACGTGGATCCGGCGATTAATTCTGGACATGCGCAATGACCTAAGAACAATGATAGCCAGAAACTGTTGCTACAATAATAGCTGGTCTGCCAAGAATCAGGAGTAGTGGCCCTGTGGTTACGGCATGTGCAATAAACATGCGTGCAAAACAGGTAATCATAGTGACCTCTGCGCTGCCACCAACCATGTCGTGGAAGTGGCAAAGTTTCAGGCCAACAAAATTAGAACTAGACTAGCTTATGCCAGCGACTTCGTCCGCGTTGAGTTCGGTAAGTGTCCCACGAAATCTTACTACCGGTATAAAAGTATTCTACGTATTAATCCAGGTTCTTTAATCCGAATTCTGACAGTGATTTTTGCGTGAAAGAGTAAACAAACATCCAGACATCCTCACAAACTTTCGCATATATAATATCACTAGGATATGTCATGCCAGCGACACCAAAAACAGAATTAAGCAACCGATTTACAAGTTGTAGGCCGTGAGTCCAAACTCAGGCAGACACGTTACTATTTGCACCAGAAAACGGTGAAGAAAAACATATAGAGAAGGAACAGGCGAGTCCTAGAACCAAATATTGGAAGATGTCACATCTACACGCACTGGACCCGTTGTGGATTACACACAGCCCACTTATCGACAGGAGGCCTGTGTCTGAACAGTGTGAACATTATATACTGATTATGCTATGCTGCCAAGAAACCAGCTACATTTACGATATGTAAGAAATGGCTACTTTCACTGCAAAGAACACGGTAACTTTTACTTATTCATCCTTGGGACGGCCCTTTGCCAAGATCCGCTTTGATTAAGATACTGCTCATGTAATTTGTTGTAACCGTATAACCAGATCCGTAACTAGGACTTTGTAACAATTTCATGTGACATAAGGCTGGGTCGCATTGTAATATACTTTTGTGGTGGTATGGTGATTCATCATCATTCCCCTGGTCTTAACCCAATTTATTTGTGGTCGGCGCAGCATGTCTTCTTCTTCCACACTTCTGTATTACTCGTCATCTCAACAGTCACTTCCTTTCTAGCCATATCATCCTTCACATAGTTCATCCATCGTTTCTTACAGGATTATATCCTGAATTTGAATGAAGATCGTTCTACACAAAGCGGCAGTAACTAAAAAGTGTGAATTTCATATGGCTGACGATTTTGTATTCGTAACGTTACATCCCAACCCACACAGGAGGAAAGTCCGTTTGTAAAATAGTCAATCAATGAAATAAATAAACGACTGTTTTTTTTTGGACAAACCCGTCACTATTTCCACTTTTAGGAGTTGCAGTGCAACTCCTGAAAGCCAGAATCAACAGTGGCGACCACCAGAAAAGTGCCGAGACAATGAAGCTCGACGATGTCCCAGAGAAACAATTTAACTTATTATTAACGCTAGAAACGGGATATTTACCATGTTTACTGTTATCTTTGAGTTCCCGATATTTCGGCGCTGTTGCAGGCAACATGTTCACGGATAAACTGAAGTTATTGCGTCTGGGTTTTTATGAGCAGACAAATCGGTAAACATGGTAAATATCCCGTTTATGTAGTTACCATGATAGTTTAAAATCTTTTAACAATTTAACTGTCTTGGATCTCGCAACGAAATTAATCAGAAAAACACAGCGGAGAAGTAGGAAAAACATAATCCACTTTCCTCCATATCAGCAGGAGACAGAACAAAACAAAATAAACGACTTATTGCCAAAACCTACCAAAAATAACATTAAAACATCCTGAAAACTACACCAATAATATTACTACGGGAATCGAAACTAAATTCCCCAAACCCAACTGCCCATTCCATTTCCAAGTTCTTTCGCCATTGCGTATCCGAACCCACAACTACACGTATAAACATCCCCGGACTCCGTTAAAGGGTTTAGTTTGCAAATTTTCCCCGACGTAAGCCACTTTCTATGTGTTTATCCACATTTAAACCGTTGGTGAATCAACAGGGTGTAGTTTGACCGGCAAAGGGATCAGTTATGGTATTATAAGGATCGGATCGGTCAGCATCTATTTCCGGATCCCAGTTTAGGTGATCATGAGAATCGCTTTAATTAAATGGGTGGTATTACTTACAAATCAGGACGGTAATGTTCATTGGCAAACTGCACGGAGGCCTTCGGATATACTGATGCAATTAATAATGCAATTAATATTGCTTTAGTTAGTGTATTCTAAAGTTAGCATTTATAGTGCCGACAATCTGAAAGGCGAATTTCTGTGTGATGTAACATTTCAAAGAATTACTTTAGCAAATGCCTCATAAATTGGACCAGAAGAATCGTTTCATTACGAAAAGATGGATGAAGTTTAACATTTCTGTATGTATCTGTATCTACCCACGACATCCTGTGAACGTAAAAATCCAATCCAAATACACCTTGGAGCGCAATAATGCTGAATAAACAAACGGCATACGGTTGTAAATCAAACAGTTCAACACATTTCATGAATGATTTGTACTTGCTCCACAAAACTTGGGTTATTACCATCCTATTCTATCATCATAAAACAAGGAAATATGACTCATCACCTGCTAGAAATAAGACAGAAGGCGGGTGTACCGTTAGATTTGCTTTGCGCTGAACAGTTGCATGTCAAGGCCTGAATGGTCGTAGATTTCAAGTGAAGAGCTGGAAGCGATGGATTGAAATATTGTTTGAAGAAGAAAAAATAGATCTCTTTTGTTTACGATTTTTTTAATAAATTGTACAACTAACTACCGTAAAGTTTGCAACTGTGTGTTGATTTAACGAACGGAGCATATGAGAATTTCGTGAGCGGCCCACTATTGCTCGGCTGGATATCGTCTTTGATAACATTCCCACACTACTGACAAAACGGTTGTCTGCAGAACATAATATATTTCCCTCGTTTTATTTCGCCAATGAAATTTATTCGTAAAACAATTCAGAAGAGCTTTGCGAAAAAGAAATTGTAGAAGAAACTAGGTCAATAGTTCTAATATTAAATGATTGTTTGAAATAGCTGGGAACAGTTTCAAAATATTTACTATTCTGTTGCTATCTGTAGTCTTCATATTGGAATTTTCCCGGGCATTAACGAGTTTCGTCATACATTTCTTATAAGGAACTGTCGCATACAATTGCTGATACAATTCAAAACTGCCTGTTTATGGTCTATTTGTAATAAAAAATAAATACTTTGAATTTGAGTTTGATAAGGAACTTAACAAATATTTTCGCGATAATTGCGATTTGACCATTTGAAACTTCTTTCTGTATACATTTAAGGTACAGTTCCGAAACAAATAGCAGCGGCAGAGCTGCCTAATCGCTGCGACACGTCTAGTTTCTATGTTAGATAAAAACGCTTCCGTAGCTGGCGACATTGCCGCCAGTTGCCGTTTTCATAGTCTCATAGCAACTGGTAGTGAACTGGGGCCTTTGCCGCTGCGGCCGTCGGTTAACGTTGTCTTCGGAATTGTACCTTAAAACATCGCCACCCACAGTTAAGCAGGCTATTAATCTTGGTTCAAGCCATGGTCCGGAGCGAGAGGGAATGGGAAGCCGTCACATCCTTCTGCGAAGCAGTCATGCTAGTGAAGGAGGTGGCGGGACGTGAGAGGGAAAGAACCTCACGTCCCAGTCGCCGCGGGAGACGCCCTGGGCGTCGGGGGTCACGTGGTGGCTCCCGGCCACCGTAGGCGCGGGCCTGTGGATGGCGAGTTATGGGCCAGCTCGCCGTCCGGCCGTCTTATGACGACAGGCCGTGTCGACGGCGCGTTCGTGTTCCACGTGCGCCTCAAAGAGATGTCAGCAAATAAGTAGGGGTCCGCAAGGGCCGATGCCTGCCAGGGCTGCGGGACTGTTCGAAAGAGATACCGTGGCCCTGGAACACAAAGGGCAAAGAAGGAACATGGATGGGTTTTAGTCAGTACAAGTCTGACACTCCCTTCCGCTCCGCCCAGAGTGGGGGGGGTCATTTGATGATTTCCCATCCGGAAAAAAAAAAAAAAAAAAAAGCAGGCTATTAACGTTATTTACGACATAGGTAATAAATAAATAACATTGTTCCGTTACCATAACATCATACATCAACATACAATATGTCTGAGTACATAGCAGTAACGTGTAAAGAAGGTCAGCGAGTGCAGTTCGCAGTCTAAGGTACGTACACTGCACATATCTTTACTGCTGCCTGCGTAGAACTATTGTGAACCTCATTGTAACGTAATTCGTAAGACCCTTAAAGCGGTCGCCCCAGGGTAGCAGGAAGCCATCAAATCCATTTCAGCTGATGCCCATGAAATTACTTGATTAATATTAAAACCACAGCCGTATTTCGTTTTGAATGTGACTGTACAGACTGTGTGACTGACAGTCATGTCAAGAAACAAAAGACAATACATGAAAATCAAGAAAAATCACGAGTCGACCGTAAAGGGAGTCGACGTAGCGGGAATGATTCCAACAAACATACTAAACATTAATTGAAACCTTCAAAACCCCGCTGCTAAAACAAGAACAACACATAGACGTAAACGACAGACATATTTAATTTACGATTTTGCAAACTACTACCGCATCATGAGTTCGTACCTTGTACCGTCTCTAAGAATAGTGTATATGCATGTAAATCATAGGATAGCGTCGTAACTGATGTGAACGAAGATAGTACTATGCACGTATATATTTAGCGACCGCTTTGAACCTCGCGCCGTAAAACACTGGATGGATATAAACTCGGTGATAGTAAAATTTACGCTCAAAACATAACTAAACGAACCTTCCAATTCCCTCTTTCGAAATTCGATACAAACGTTATCGAATTAGCTTCTGTTGTTCCTCAAACGGACAACGACTAATGACTGTTCTAATAATTCTGTTAATGCAGCCAATAAATGTAAATATTACGGACAGACACGTAAACAAATACATAAAACTTCATGACCTTATTTAATTAACATAGTTGTGTTAGAATGCAGGCAGTATCTGTATCTCGGAACTGGATTTTTCTCATACAAAGTATGTGAGTGAGGTAAAATATTGTAATTGGTCGCATTAATAGGTTCCCCGTGAAGAGTGAATGCACTCTGCGTCTGAACGAGGGAGATACAATGACTCAATAATGAGCTACTCTAATTTAAGATACTTTCCCGCTAACGGTAATGGACGAATCATCATTTATTTACTGTTTATGAACCTATCAATTATGGACGTTATTAGCATTACCTTAAGAGAGATTGGGGTCATCAATCTGGCATATTGATGATTTCATAGTACTTCATGTTCGTTGCAACACAAAAAACAAACAGGACGAAGTAGACCCTATCATGCCACCAATTTATGTACAGTCAGCGAATTAATTGCTTATCAAATTGGTACACTACGCCAATTCGTCTAGTCCATTTCATACAACTTTCAAAAAAACTACCTCGTTGGTGGTGTGTGTCGTAGTGGTCGCAAGAGCGACTGCTGATATGAGGTCCTAGGGTATGGGTTCGATTCCCAGGTTTGACAAGGTGTTATTGGGTTTTTTCATCACAGTAGCAGCCACGGAGGCTGTATTTGTGTCCGGTTGAAAGCAATAGGCTCTCCCCCTATTACATGGGAGTTAAACATAACAGGCGAAATGTGAGTGTACTTATTAGGTACACCTCTGCCTAACCCTTCGGAGATTACAGGCATGATATTACGTCGAAAATCTAGTTAATTTCCCTGACCTTACTACAGAATACCTTGTCATGCCGTAACAGAAGATCTTAACTTTCACAGTCGCACTCACCCTGCAACAAAAAGAAAACAATCATCAAAACTAGGTACACCAATTACTTACAAAGAAATTCATTAATTACGGAAAGTATACGGACAGACGGGATAAGAGGGGACGAACTTTACGTCCACTTGTGTCCCGAAGTGCCCCAAAAGTCTAGACCGGACGCTTGTTGGACCATTAATTGTCCCATCTAGGGGCCACGTCTGTCCGATTCCCCTCAGTGTTACCAAGTATATGATGGGATCGTAGGAGACTCATAACTGCATTATGGCCGCCATTTGGGGTTGGCTCATTTACTTGTTTTAAGTATGTGTAAGGGAGTTTTATGGAATTTTGTATTACGGTCTATTATGTTTCGTTATTCAGAGACATATTGAAGGAGAGAGAGAGACATATAGGAAGACCAAAGAAACTGTGTTAAGAATTATATGGCACGAAATGAGGTGTCTGATGAGATGACGAGCAAAAGAGAAGAGGTCGGCGCAGCATGTCTTCTCCTTCCATACTTTTCCTCGTCATCTCATCAGACACCTCCTTTCTTGCCACATCATCCTTTACACAGAAAACCACAAAAGTAATTTAAAAAACGGTCTCCTCATTAACTTTATCGTCTACCGTTCAAAAACCTTTAAACAAAAAGTCAAATAACAATACAAACTTCAGGGAACAATCCTTGTCCCAAGAAAATACGCATTAGGGAACTTTCAAGGACAAGTTCCACCAAGATCTGAAGACTGGATAAAGTATAATCGATAGGTATTATAAAGCTTAAAGTTCGGAGTTTCGGATATTATGTTAAGCCATAACGGATGCTGTGCGGATCAGGATGTTTAACGTTGTTAAAGCGTTTATTTCGGAGAAAAAATTGCGGATGATATGAACAGTTTTAGGAGTTGTGAGGAGCGATTTGGTTGATTATTTCCTTCTTTTTTGACCACCATGGTCGGATCTTAAAATATTCGCACTCTACAATGACTGGTTCAGGAGTTAACGAGTGAGAGTTGATATGGAGTCAAGTTCAGCAAAGAAGTAAATTACGAAAATAGACCTACGAATTACAGAAATTTACCTTGTGAACCTTAAATAACCCCAAACAGAGGTTCAAAAAATGTCACCAGGAACATAAGCTTTGCTTCCTAATACCGTCTGAATAGATGTAACTGTTACTCTCCCACATGAACCAACTCAAAAACTTACGATCACGCTTACACACCTTATCGATATGCAAATCTTCAGCCAACTGAATGACTTGCGTTTCATTAGAACCATGCGTCAGTACCACATCATCACAGTAAGCGTATGTGTAATTATAATTAGACTTATTAGCACACTAGTGTGTATTTAAAAGCAGATGTCCTTCGACCGCATTTTTATTCAATGCGGGCCTGAATTCTAAAGGTTTGGTCACACTGAGGGAAACGCGGGATGCGGGCCGCTACTGCACGCATCGATTCGCTAAATAATATAATTAGGAAGTCACGAAACTATTTGAGTAAGAAAACACACCTCAATATGCGTTGGTTGACACAATCGACGCCAATGAATTTCGTATGGCAGAAGACATGTTCCACCGATCCCAAATAAATTGGAATAAGACAGGGGACTGAAGATACAGCGCGGAATTCGCTTCAGTTTGGCCAAAGCTTAATTGAACCAGACATAAAACTGAAACCATTGACATAACTATAAAATCTGGTGTTCCACTTGACTGCAATTTGTATGATGTAATCGTAGTAAAACTAGCATGTTTAATAATGTTAGTTATCGTAAAAATGTTTACGAATAAAAGAGGGACGAGATAAACAAATACAAGAGTATGCCATCAGGATTTAATGCAGGGGAACAAATAGACAATTGCATAAGCATAATCAGCGTTTAATGTTCCCATTGCTGGGAAAGGGCCACCTCTCTATAAGAGGGAGTGGGCTGTCAATACTGTAATCCTGCACGTAGACCCAGTGCGGGTTGGTAGATATCAAATGTCTTCGAATTTCTGGTTTCAGGACATCGAAGTTTCCTCACGAGTAAATACGAATACAGACAGATGGATTTAACATAACATCACATCACATCACGCCTGTAATCCCCAACGGGTTAAGCAGAGGTGTAAGTACCTAATAGTACACCCACGTTTCGCCAGTTATGTTTAAAGTCCCATGTAATAGCGGACGAGCCTATCACATGGATTTATCCGTCTATTTTACGGTTTCGTTGAAGTAGACTATGCCCAAAATATTTCTCCTTCCTTCTTAGAACACATTTTCCTTGTCAAATTAAATTTTTTATACTACCTAACCACAACTCCATTACTACATGATTGAATGACAGTGTTATCAAGAAATAATTGATATACGACTACCATGACCAAGAGTTACTTGGAAATACCAGCATCTAGAGGTGAGACTGTACCGTTTAAATTATGATGTCATTTCCAGCAACAGGTATTATACACAGGTCTTAAAGTCCACGAGAACGATATGGTCAAAGTTGAGTATGAATGTGGTAATGTAGAGCTTAGAAACGACGGATAGACTGTGTCAAAGATGACATGGCTAGAAAGGATGTGGTGATTCATGAGACGACGAACAAAGAAGTATGGAAGACAAACACGTTACGTAAATCTTAAATAATTGATATAAGTGCAAGTGAATGATGATGAACAATATGGTCAAAGGTGTACAAACAATAATAGACAGTATAGATCTCAATAATTGCCAATCACAATTACATTTGCAACAGTACCTCTACAATGAAACACTTGAAACAGTTGACTCATTACTACTCACCTCACTAATGATTTACCGTGAAGGTAAGTAAATACCATTCTCAATACAAGACAATTAGTCATTGCCAATCGTATAAAATAAATACTTCACAAATTTTGCATGACATCTGTTAAGACAGGGATGTCCTTGGATCAGTTGGTTTTGGAGTATAAGAGCAAGCAGAATCCTTAAGCTTGAATACCTACTATAAGTGAAAATCTATCCTAACAATAACAGAAAGCTAATATACATATTGTAATCGACGCTCGAGCAAGTTACTTAGTTACCTACTTGATCGTGATGGTAAAGTGATGTTCTAGTAAAGCAGAATGTTATAGAATATTATGATGTTAGATTATTAAATCAACCGTCTTAATTACGTCGAGGTAAATAGTTTATCGGATAAACACTTGATAAATGTTGAAGGTGTATCTATAAAGGTTCGGTCAAAAGCGATACGGAAAAATTGCGGACATGGCTCCGGACATCGAACCAATGTGCTAAAGTATCAATCAGTGCCCGGTGACCGTAACTGGTCCATCTGTTGGTACCGGTTTACCGAACCATATGAGAAACAAGTTATTATACATTATCCTCTCGTTAGTCGAAGTTTTGATCAACGACCTGGAGTATAAGTTTTTTGTACTTGAGATTACCAGTTTGATCGTACAAACTGGTAATCTTAACAACAGAAATCCGACAAGACTCTAAAAAATATCCCAAAAACGAACACGATTCAAAAACCATTCAATAAACTACAGACATAGGTGCAGTCGAAGAAATATTCTCTAAGCACAATTTAGTGTACATCTACGACCATTAACTAAAGGGTATTATCGATGACATAAAGCAATTTGTAGTAGATTTATCAGTAGGAGGTATCTTGGTATCGACTGCTAATGACAGTGGGGGCCCGGACGATACGATACAGATTATATTGGAAATTGCTATCGGTTTAAAATATTTTGTGAGTAGGAAACGATTACGTACTTTTGGGTTTAGACAGGACATATCTAGATGTTAGCTTGAGGTATGACAGGAAGGGAATTTATTGTGTGTAATTTTGACAGGTTTGTTGCATCCATTGCTGGATTAAAGGCTTCATTTGTCAACCGTCTGGATAAACGATTACGTGAATATTGATGAAAAAGACAGAGAAAAAAAGAGAAAAATAAATACAGTTTGTGTCATATGTATGAATGTAAATATTGTTTTTCTTATGAATCTATTAGTAACATAGGAGTAATACAGAAGTATGGAAGAAGAACCAACCCGCACTGGGCCCGCGTGGTGGATTATAGCCCATTCCTTCTCACAGAGAGGAGGCCTGTGACCCAGCAGTGGGAATATTATAGGCTGATTATGCTATGCTATGGAAGAAGACAAGCTGCCCCTACCCCAAATAAATTGGGATACGGGCAGGAGAATGATGATGATGGTCACTCTATTAGTTTCACAATTCTAAAAAGAAATCTCTCGTTGCTGTCGAATCTATTTGAAGTACATTACATGCCTTGTTGATCCATTATTTTGCTCTCACATAAAGCGTAGCCCTATCTTTGGTGGCGAACCTACGCACTTTCGCATCAGTACCTTCGACATGAAAGTGAGTGGGGTTCTGTCCCGTAGGCAGCATCGAACCAGTTGATACGCCCATATAAAATGGAAACGGCACGAATCTATCATCGTTTCGAAACCTACACAAAACATTTCCGATTGTGATTATTAGAGTGGTTGCGCAGCCGAAAAAATATGGCGCAAACTGGTTGTACTTTTTATATGTTTCATACATCCGATCCGAATTTGTTGACTACGTTGATTTCTCTCTGTAATTATTTCATCCAAATACTGTCAAACTGAAAGCATCATATAAAGCCTTTTCAGGCTGGAAATAAAATGAACTATATAATAAAATTAAAAGTTTGAAAATTGGCATGACAATACGGAAGCGCGAAGCCACCTATACCCGCCTCCTATACAAAAATAAACAGTCCACTACAGACTTCAACCCAGACATACGCGACCACCCATAAAGAAGACAAAACACCACATTCACACCCACACAATACCGCAAATTAATATCATAGCGATAAGTCAGAGAGGACGGCCATTTTTCTCTATTAACTATATTAATATAAAAGCAAGGGAATTCACAACACGTCATAAAGACGGCCCATATGGATCACTCATGGTGCCCTTTTTCGTGGTCGAGTATAATTTGGGACCACGGATATTAGATCTGCAAATTGGTCGTGTTATCTCCCGCCCTACCCAAGGGTGACCATTAGGAAATGGGACTATCACGGAAGTTGATACCGGTAATAAAATCTTTGATTTTTTTGTGAAGGATGTTTTGTCTTTCATCTCTTAGCCCTTTACATGTTGTTTCAGAGTTGATTTGAGTCACAACGACGAATCAAGCTGAGATTTTTATTGAGGATCGTAATTCAAAGTGACCAAAGTCTACATATTTGTTTTTATAACTTCAACATGTGTCCTACACATGTTTGGCATGGATACAATTGGGAAATACCCTGGCTTGAAAACAAAGGCAATAGAACAGAAAAATAGCCACAAGAATATATCTAGATCTAAATACAGTAGCCAGCGTCATTTTAAAGGTAAAATAAAACGTAACTGATGACAGAGCGTCTGATCTTCTAAGCAAAGACATAGATAATTAACATTCGCGTCAACACTGCATAGGTTGTTGGAAAGTCAAACTAAAAATGGACGTTGAGAACGTATATTTTACTCATGCTTATTGTTTCTGCCATTGTATACAGTATTCAAGGTTTATAGAAATACCTACATACGATCTTAAAACGACGTCATAAAATTGTCTTGCACAATGTAAGATAGCTGTGTCTAACAGAATAGCATAAGTAATAAGAATACTAAACAGCGATCAATCAAATCTCAGTCGTTTAGGTCTAATCTTGAAAGGTCTAGACTAAACTTAATTTTATCAATCCGTTTCCGTTAATTTTCGATATTAATACCACGATCATCGTAATACCAGTCTTACCAATGGCTATCGTATTACCCAATACGACTTGGTTGTGGAGGTCAGATAGGCAGTCACTCCATGTAAAATACTGGTATTCAGCTTCATCCGGTTAGACTATAAGCCGACTCCAACATAATTGGGAAAAGGCTAGGCAGATGATGAAATCCACGAACATTGGCTATCATTTCTCTTCCTACAAATCCGTGCCAAATCCGCCATAACTTTAACATAAAATGGTCTCAGATCCAGACGGCAAGTCATAACTCCCAATACATTAAAACCATGGTCACTATACTATACACCGCTCCCTCCTTCGTCTGTAATGGCGTCCGCAACGCCATCTAATAGCTATATTGACCCACAGCCTATCCGCAAAATTTACTAAGGACGCTATTTATATCAACCAAGTCTGATATGCGGATATTACGTCACTAGTGCGAAAAACTAAGTGACTAACATTCTGAGGATTATTAAACGTGAACTGTAATTAATTATAGTTTAGTGCATTAGGCTCTGAGCCGACTGTATGTATGACAGAGATTCATGAAAGTTCTCTCATTTCTAAAACAAAACTGCTTGAAATCATATATTCCTAGAAATAATTCACATCTAAAAAGACAAAACCTGTAAACGTTTTCATCATCGTCGCAGGTAATTTATGCAGTTTTGCAACCGAACACCTACATTTGATTTTTTCTATCGGAAAATACATGACATTGGCTTTACTCCAATCTATAAATTATCAATAAAAACTTCGTTTCCTTGTACAAAAATAATTTGTTTAGATACTTCCAGTGTCACCTTCTAATGACTAGGACTCTAAAATTGCATTTGCAACATACGTTTACACGTAATCAAAGTGACACTCAAAAATGAAATATCCATTCAAAAATATTAAAAGAAAACTTGATTCTGCCAGTTACATGTACCAATAAATAAATATCTAACTTTATGACAATAACTATGAATCTTTTGTCAGGTTCTAAAACCCTAATCGCATACATATACTAAGAATCTACGACGAAATTCAATTGGAGCCAATTGCGAGATAACTTGGAAAACATAATCAAAACTAATTGATCAGACAGACTGATAAAAAACTTCGAGATCAGATAATTGGAAAAGGGAGCAGACGCAGACAGTGGGGAAGTATCTACTGCAGAAAATGTAGAAAGACTCAAGTAAGTTAAAGATTATGTTCACTCCCAGAAAAGAATGCTGATTTCAGAGGCCCCCACATAGGATTTCAGCTATAATCATTTAAATAGCAAATATGTAGTTAATAAAATCACAACGCGGCCTTGAGAGTTACAATGAGGAAGAAAAGAAACGGAATGTATTTGCGAAAGTAATTCTGGATGATAAAAATGTTATAAAAGTATACACTGATATAAAGAAAAGCGCGCTATCATCTGTAACCAAAATGGCGTGAGATGGCTTGTAACGTTTTTATGAATTTTCATCAACATTGAATGCTAACATTGGGAAATAGATGCCATACTACATTGTTTTATGGATCTAAATAAACTCGTACCGCTGAAATTACAATTTATTGAGTCGAGAAAATGTACTTTCGTAATTTATAAGCTGTCACAGGCGCCATCATACTGTGCAGGTTTACGTGTAAAATCTTTGTGAAAATGCGTAATCTGGTGTGAATCTGTGTGCGCGTGACTAGCTGCGTGCGCGTGGCACAGTGACCGAGATGCGCGCGCGCTGCCGCCGGCGCCTACGACTCTATGACGCAACCATGTAGGGCACCTACTACGCTATCCGCAACTATATCTATCGCTGATGTCTGTCGAGATAAAACCCGCCTAGCAACAACATTTCACATTAGCATATCACCATTAATTTTACACTGAATTTAGAACAGCTGAAAATTGTGGCAATGCATTCATAAACGTGACAACAGGTTAATCTCTGTTAAGACCGAACAAAAGAACATAAAACAAATGAAATACAAAAGTTAATTTCAAAATGCACAAGCATTTGTATTACAAGATGACGCAAATGTAGCAGGAAATCTAGGAAAAGCGTTCATGCAAATGTCGCGTGTATCTCAAGAATTTTTGAGAAACAGAAAACATTTTACACTTCATAAATGTCTGTTTGGATTAGCGAAATTACTTCACTATCCATGCAACTTTGCTGTTCATTTGTCACTCCAGAATATTCCACGGAATCGTTTGAATGCAACAATTTACTGGGAAATCTTGACCTATTAGTAAAGTTATCTAGCGACATCGCAATAGGGTCCCAGGTCAGCGAACATTGCAACAGTTGCAGTGGTCACGTGTCACATAGAATACGGTAAAACAGAAGTAACATCGTTAATTACCTGAAGCCGGCATAATTCACAATGGACGAGGAAAATCACTGCTTGAATATTAACTAAGTAATTAGCAAATGGAATTGTTGTAGGGCGTAAATCCCTAAGTACTGGTGTAGCGTCTTCATGTTTATTGCATAGGAATATTTATCGTAGATTTCGTATCTTCGATTTCGAAAATCCTTGAGTTCAATGAACGGTGTAGTGGAAAAAGTTATTTTGAAATGCGATCAAAAGAGCTAATCGATGATTGATCTAAAAGCATTTTTTAACACCAATACTAATATATCGACAGACTAAAATCAAAAAGACTAGAATCATTTAAAAACTGATCGCAAATCACGACCAAACAGATCTAGGAAAATCGTACAGAGTCGTCAGACTCTGTAAGATCAACAGAGCCTTAAAATTGTTTGATGAACCACATTTCCAAGAATACATTATGAACGAACGAAAGAAAATATTTTGAAAGCTTCACGATTGCTAAACATGATTTTAGTTTTCTAGTCTTTGCTGAAGCTAAATCTTCAGAAAATGCAAAGATCTGCGAAGCAAAACCGTTGCCAAGCGGAACTTGCAAGTAGGTTGGATCGCCTACGCCCTACGACTGCCAGACCAGTTCACTGACATCTGCACTCTTTCATTCTTTCCTTCAATGCCAAAATATTTATGCACATCTCATTTCAAATTGCTTTGTTATTTAGGAAATAGTTTTATGTTCTAATGTTAGAAAAGTACTGCGAAAGCGGACACGGGCTATCAATGATCATACTAAGTATGTTATTTGTGAGGTAGGATTAGAATTCTTTTGTTACGTTACTGTTAGAAATGAGCAGATGCGGATGAAGTAGAAAAATAAGTCCCTAAGTTTTTTATGGAATTAGGCAAATAAATTATAAATACTAAATTTGAAGAATTTCGTTGTTTCTGAAGACTCCGAGAACCCTTTAACCCAGATGAAGAGATAATGGACTTTAGACAACACGTCCTGGGACCCAGGACGTCTACGTCTACTAGGAAGTCTACCCAGGACCTGAGTAGACTTATGGCGAATTTCATCGATAAACGAGATCTAAACGGCGGTAAAAAACTGTCAGTGACACTTTTGCTTCGAAATACTGATACTGACTGCACGCCGTTTATTATTGCCGAACCCTCCAGTTTATTTGGTCATTCAGCACTTATCCGTTACCCGACAACTGTATACCAGAAAACATTAGAACAGCCACTGATATAATGAGCTTCATAGCCACAAAACCCTGGAACGAAAACGTTCCAAGACCTACCAAAAAGGTAAAGCAGCAATTCTTAACTAGTCTGCATAAGGAAAGTGGATGCAATTGCATAATGTTACACAATGAATCAAGCGCTATTTCGAGCTGTCGGCGTCGCATACATATCTTGGCACACGTAAGAATGCACCACATTGAATGGTTGTCAATTTATTTATAGAAGTATACCGTTTACCTTTGAACGTGTGGAGCGGTTAGGTGTCGGCTTTAACTGGGGTATAGAAATAGTGGCCAGTCTGCGATTTCAACAAAGATAACTTTGTGAGTAACGGAGCAAAGTCTGAATTCTACATAATCTAGTAGTCATCTAATAGTCTAGGCATGGATCAAAAGCTGGACTACCCAAATAGGACAAAGGAATGAGGACTGCCTCGTTAGTCTAGTGATCGCAAGCACGACTGCTAAGCATGAATCCTGGGTTCGATTCCCAGGTCGGGCAGTGTTATTGAAGTTTTCTTTCATAAATTTCTCAGTAGTGGCAATAGGCTAGCCCCTTATTGCAAGGGACACTGGCGAAATGTGGGTGTACTATTAGGTATAGCTGTGCCTAAACCTTCAAGAATAACAGGTGTAATGTTATGCTATGTGAATGAAAAGATGAAGAATCAACAGCTTCGGTGCGACTTAAAAAAACGGTTTTTGTATGATACGATACCCTCGAAGACACGCTTCTACCATCGGGTCCGTTTTAAAGTTAAAAAAGCTAGTCGCTGTGAAGATCGACGGGAGAAGCATCAGCAAGTGGGTAGACCTCGGTTACTAGATCATGGCTTACCACTGAATTAGCACTATTAACCTATTTCTTTCAATTTTACTACATGCGTGGGTTAAAAAGCAGCTGATTCTCTCAATTTACATAATAATTCTCTCGACTTCAGTGGGACCGGGAAATCTTTTTTTTGCCAATATTTATATCAGCAACATCCCACCTGATTTTGTGCGGATTTCGTATCGTTTGGTGACGCAGAATGTTTTTATTATTATCACGGAGCTACATGGGGCCTAGACATCCGCTTTCCACGATATTTATCACCTGAAGATAATGGACGAGGATCTTTTTTAGGATGGTCATAAAACAAGCATCATCATCTGCCTAACCTTTTCCCAACTATGTTAGGGTCGGCTTCCAGTCTAACCGCATGCAGCTGAATACCAGTATTTTACATGGAGCGACTGCCTAACTGAAATCCATAACCCAGTTAGTACTGACTAATACGATACCCCTTAGTAAGACTGGTGGTCAGACTTTCGGGCCACTGACTACCTGTAACGACTGTCAAAAATCTATAATTGACAGCCCGGAAAACACGTTAAGCAGAATCAACGGCTTAACGTGCTTTCCGAGGCGGAGGAAACTCGGTATGTAATGGGTGGTCACCCATCCATAGACCCGCCTAGGCAAGCGCGGCTTAACCTGAAAATCGATCTGAGCGGCTGTTATAGTTTAGCCACGAGCTCCTCAAGCGTCCCGCTTAATGGCGTGGTTGACCGGACCTATGGCAGCTATGACCTATGGACCTATAAAAGACATCACCACCGTTAGTACGTAGTCATTTTGGAGTCCAAGCTGAGATGTATTTTCTTGTGGTGGTCTTTCCGAAGGATTAGACAAAGTATCTGTAGTACACCCATAAAACGCCAGTTATGTTTAAGTCCCTTGTAATAAGGGGCAAGCCTATTTGCCGCGATAGGGCAAAAATCTAGCCTCCAGGCTACCACGGAGAAATATCGGTACCTTATTCTCATTCATACATCATATTTTATGTTATGTAACGGTTACTTATGTGATAAAGATGATAATTCTATGTGCACATAGTATATTAAAATCAAAGGATTTCCCCGATAGCAGGACAACCAGTGTTCAAATACACGATAAACGGTAAATATGCAGATTCTACGCCTTTCTACGTATTAAGGAAAGACGTCTTAAAAACACGATTTCTTAGCCAAAGGAAGATGAAACTATTCGTGGAATATTTTAGTTTAACTAGATAAATATTTACTTTAGCAATACTTAACAAACTTCCGCATTAGTTAACAGAATTTATGCTACTTAGCAAGTGACTAAGCGAAAGTAATTCGAATATATGCTTATTTAATAAAATTCCTGTTTTTAATACTAGGAAACACAGACATCTATCGATACATTTACAAGCAATAAGTCCACTTCGAAAAGTCCTAGATTTATCCATTTATTCCAATAAAGCTTGAGAGCTCCATAATAAAGAAAAAACCGAAGACTAGCAAAGTAAACAAACGTGCCATAACGTTATCACCTGATAGGCATCCTCTCCAATCAGTCCACATCGCTCGGCCACACAAAGGCGACTGTAATCAAAACCAATAGCTTCCCAGCGCACACAATGCGATATCTTCCGACGATCCTACTAACCTATATACACCCACTTATCTAGCAACCTTGAGGCTACAGAAGAAATTGGCACGACCAACCTAAATACACCAACCACGCGCGGCATTGAAATCAGTAATTTGTGATTCCCATTCATTTTTATATAAAGAAAATTATGCTAGAATTAAAAGTACGAAATGTCGTCTGGCCAGATAATTTACATTATGTATATGAATGTCGCACGAGTGGCGCAAAAAAATCGCAATATTTTACAATATATTTAAGGAACGGGTAACGGCGTAGTAAGATGAATCTTCAGCGGCTACGGCAGCGTAGTAACAGATGTTTTGAGTAGTGGCAAACGAGTTTTGTTTCCGCGATTACGTCTGTTCAAAAATACTTTAAACATTCCTGCGAAAATGTACAAAAATAGTGTTATGGCGTGACGTTTTTAGGGTAAGACGAACCTCAATAATGTGTCACCTGTCGTTGTAATCTGACCTTCTTTGTGCCTACAACATTTAGTTTGCCCCCCGCTACTTAGCATATATTTATCCACGTGTTTACGATTTCCGTCTTTCCTCATTAAAATTAAATAATTCTCGAAGGTTAAGGTCGGTTTATGGGTGTGTTGTAAGGTGCTTCTATCTATAAAAGAACTATTACGAGCCGTGATTAATTGAAGCTATATTTAACCGACTCAGAAAGCCCATCAAGCAGATCAAGTAAATTAAAACTAGAATAAACGTGAGGCGTTTAATCATACAATGACAGAAACTTGTGAAACATCAAAGAAATAGTCATTTGATTGGCCTTGAAACTCCATGATTAAACAGTTGAATTAATTTTGTTTCTGCAAACGAGTAGGCACGTACGCATTTTCTAATACACCAAACCAAAGCGACCAAGCTACTCTATTTTTGTGTGATTTATAAACTTCAAGATTTTTATTTAGGTACAAGAGGCATCAAGATTTTACTTATTACGTTATCAGGGATACAACTTGATAGTGGAGGTCAGATAGGAAGTCGCTTTATGTATAAATAATCAGCTGCGTCTGATTAGACTATCCCAAAACAGTTGAAAAAAGCAAGGCTGACAGGATGCTTAAACTTATTACGTTACCAGGGAGACAGTCTCGTGTAAATCTCGCAGTTCACGCCACAACAGAGATATCTACATGGCATCCATATTTTCTAGTCAAGGAGACTGATAAGTGTGGCTAGACGACGCAGTTGTCAGGGCATTAAACACTACGGTTTTGTTTACGACGTTTCTTAGTCTCGATGTGGCCCTCCACCATAAACTCTTCATAGAATGCATGTAATGAATGTAAAATTCTAATTGGGAATTCGATATTATAAGTATGAAGTTTCCATCACATTGAAACATTAGAACTAAGAATAGATCCCGGAACTAAATGTCAATCAAAATCATTGACTCCAAGTCATCAAATCATCGTGATTTTACTGGAAGAAACTGGTATGAAAGATAGTTGGACCACAGACAAGCTCAATGATATTTATCGTTTATTCGAGAAATAGGATGCATATTTCAGAGGTATGCGAAGGTCTTGTAAAATAAATAGATTTACGGATTATGTAAGCTTTAACTGTTGAATGATGGCTGAACCTGAAGGCTTTATGGTTTCACTTTTCGAACATTAAGGATATCATCATCATCATTGTTCTATCATTATCCCAACTTACTTAAGGACAACACGTTTTCTTCATAAATCGTCTTCTCAGAAGTCAATTAGTCTACCCCCTTTTCCAGCCATTTCATCTTTTACACAGTCAGTCAGGTAAAATCAAGTTTGATTGAATTAAAGGCTCCTGGAAATTACCAATCATTGCTATCGACCTAGATGATAGCCCAAATCTAGAAGAGAGAAGCGAACCCCAAATCCGGCTAGACTTATTTCATTTAACTCCACTATAATTTCTGTTAAGTTTGATATGTATTGTTCTTACAAGAAACTACTTAATTCCTTTACCGATACTTCATCCTGAAATAAGCGTAAAAAGCTATCTGCCTGGCATTTTTCCATTAGGGTTGGCTTCCAGTCTACCCGCATACAGCTGAATACCAGTATTTTACAAGGAGCGACTGCCTATCTGACCTACACAACCCAGTTAGTACTAGGTTATACGATACCCCTTGGTAAGACTGGTAGTCAGATTTTCGGGCTACTGACTACATATTACAACTGTCAAAGATCTACAATTGACAGCCGGGACCAACAGCTTACCAACGGCACGACCAGTATGTTTTCCGAGGCAAAGGAAACTCGGTATGTAATGTCTGTTATTATTTAGCAACGAGATCCTCAAAATCAAATTGGCATGTATTGTATAATTAGCCTATAATGTCCCCATTTGCTAATACGGGATGAGCAGATGACAATTTATCGAGTGTATCAGCTGTGTTCACATTGTAGGCAAACTGAAAGTGTACCGGCGGGTGGGCGTAGTCACGAGATCGCATGAATCAGCCGGTTATTCCCGACATCCTGGCCCAATTACATGTTACACTGGTTAAGGGGAAGCTGTGCTGGTTGTTACTAAGATCTTGCTAGAAAAGTTGGGTAGCTGTTTAGGAGGTAAGGTTGGGATTTGGTACGATGATTATTTAGTATTGATTACTGTGAATAATTATCATTATTCAATTTTGGATTATTATTTTAGAAAGACTACTCGTGATCGATTGTGAATAATCATCAATTCTGAATGACAATATAATTTAAATTAAACTGGATATTTTTAAATCAAATTACTTAATTTTATTTTCTTAACTTATTACAAATCAAATTAGAAAAATCGGAATTAATTTAAAAAAAATACATAATACGAATAGAGTAGCAAAAATATTCGTAATTCTAGTTAGTAGTTTCTAGGCTAAGTAGAACCGTGTATTTGTGTGGCTTCAGTCGTCTAGGTTAAAAGGTTAGAAAAATTAGGCGATGTTTAAGCACTAATTCGGTGTAAGCCTATTTAAATAAAGACCCAATGTTTGTCCCTACCCAGAGATAATACGATATTTATTTCCGTAGAAAAGAAAAACTTAAACCTATCAACGTATCAAATATTTCAATTAAAATATTTTGTAAAGAGCACTAATTGCAGTGGATCAATTAGCAATTATTTCCTCATGATACTAAATAAATGCTACATTTTTAGAAAATTATTACGTTTAACTATTCTTCTAATTAAATCACATGATTACTGAAATAAAAACCGATTAGTGCTACAGATTCAACCATTCGAGGCATTTTGATAGCACTGCACTTGTTCAATTAGCATTTAATTGTTTCTATCTAAAATTAATCAACCACTTATACTTTCGTAATTGCAATTCGCATGATTGCCCTGACCGATGACTAGAAACTTGCTGTAAATCAAACAATAAAAAAATAAAAAATAAGTTTATCGCAAACTGTTTAAAATTAACATTGGACATTAATACGAGCAAGCGCGACTGCTGAACATGAGGTTCTGGGTTCGATTTCCAGGTCGGGCAAAGTGTCATTGGGTTTTTCCATCAAGAATTTCCCAGTAGAAGCCACAGAGTCTGGACTTGCGCCCAGTTGATGGCAATAGCCTCGCTCGCTATTACATGGGACAAACATAACTGGCGAAATTTGGGTGTACTATTAGGTACACCTCTGCCTAACCCTTCGGGGATTACAGGCGGGATGTTATGTTATGCTAATCTGAAGGCGTAATCGCTTTTAAAGCGTGACATATTTCTACACCGAGTTTCAACAAGATAGATACAAACATTCTAATAGAGGTTACATTTTTCACTCTTCCATCATCGTTCTTGATAGAAATGCACTTGGTCTAGGTCTTCTGTTCAAACCATCATCATCATCTACCCAGCCTTTTTCCCAACTATGTTGGAGTCAGCTTTCAGTTTAAACGGATGCAGCTGAATACCAGTAATTTACATGGAGCGCCTACCCTATCTTCTGTTCAAACCAACACGGTATTTTTTCCCTACGTCGACAATCCCCGAGTAATCAGGATTATTATTTAAAAAAACTTCATCTTTGTCCATTTACCCAAATACGAATAGTATATAGCCAAAAATCCTTCCAAAGCTAAATAAGTTTTATAGACAAAAATCCTAGTACACTTCGCCTTAACGGAGCAGCACGTGGGACGAAATGTAGACTATTAACTGAATCTTTATAGAGCCAATCTCTAGGAATGCGGAATCCCAACTTGATGATATTCGCCTTAGCAACACCTAGGGTTGACATCCAGATTTATCCGGACGTTTCCGGTTTTTTGGTCCCTCGTTCGGCAAATCCAGCTATGTCTGACTGTTCCTTTTTTTTTTGGTTAATCTTTTGCCCCTTTGGTAGGCAAAGATCTCCCTTATATTGCGCCTTCTTCGGCCAACTTTCCCGGTTTGTGCGAAGTTTTTTGTCTTCTAGTTAGGACTTTTCTTAAGATACGGTAACCCTAGCCACCAGCTGAGTATAATACAATTATTGAATTAATTCGCTGCGGCTGCGAACGTTTTACGACGAGACGCGACGGATGCTTCGAATTCCGTGTCATTGATGAAAGTGTGCTGTAATTATACGGTTTTGAGACGGTTGCTAAGGTAAATATACTTTCGTTGTCTATTGAATATTTAATGCTTCATTTCCTGATCGAAAACAAATACTGTTTAATAATAAAATCGGCACGGGTCGATCTTCAAGGTCAATAACGCCTGCCAAGGTCGGTTCGAAGATTTGTGACCAACCCTAACATACCAAGACCTCCGTGGCTCAGAAGATATGTTAAGCAATTGGTCCCGGCTGTCGTTTCTATATCATTGACAGAGGCTTCAGGTACTCCGAAGCCCGAAAACTTGGCAACCAGTCTTACTGAGGGGTATCCTATTACCCCGGGGTTATGGAGGTTAGATTGGCAGTCGCTCTATGTACTACTGTTTAGCATTCGGTTAGACTGGAAGCCGATCCCTACATACTTGGGATTAGGCTGGATAGAAGGACTTGTTTTTGCTGGTTTTCTAGCACATAACATCATTCGAAATAAATCCTCGTTTTATGTAAAGCACTACCCAAAACATTACCTTTTGTTATCAACACACAATATGTTTCGTTTCAACACAAGAAACAAAAACAATTGATCGACGAAAAGCGCTTGTTTCCTGATTATACTTTGACCTAATAAATTATTGGTATGATTTATTACCGGGACTAACTAACTCGATTATCGAGAAACGCGATACACGCACCGCTAACAGTTCATTTAGGAGAATCGAAAGGAAAAAAATCAACAGAAACATTAAATAATCAACATTTAATTTTCCCCGGGTAACTGTTCCACCGTAGACGAGGAAGCGAGTCTAGCTATTAACGATTTTCTCGCTCAATACTACATAATATTGTAGATCGCTGGGTATGTAAAAGAGATAAATATAATATTAGTGGAACGCTGACTGTTCACACTGCCGACGAATTACTCGTTTGCCACAGCGACAACAGCTATCAAACAGATTACTCGCTCAGCGACATGGTTAAGAGACTGTTGCTTGGTACAAAGAGTTGCGGTAAAATTTGTGTGAGTATATTCCAGCTATGTACCTACATAGCTGGAATATACTCACACAAATTTTAGTTTAAAGTTTTGCTAAACACTTAAACATAGAATATATTTAAGAGTTTAGCAAAACTTTACGTGCTGGTATGCGTATACGATAGATATCTATACGTATACCAGCGAGTATAAGCTAGCGTTACTCGCCAACTCGTTTTTAGTAGCTAGCTCGACTCGCTTCTCGCTAACCGCCGGCAGTAAAACAAGCGCCTACTGTTAATCAATGTTTCAATATTTATTTACTTTGGAGAACCCCCTACAGAACCCTAAAAACAAATAGAAAATAGTGTAAAAATCACAAACACGTGCGTATTTTATTTTTATTAGTGTTGTGTTTATTGGAAACTTGCACGCACGCCGGCCATATTGGATTGTTGATAAACAAACAATATGAGTGATATTGAATATGTTAATGAGTAGAACATAATGTTTGATGAGGTATAACGTAATAAATGGTCGGTTACTGGCACATTACTAGTGTTTTTTTTTTAAATTATCGTAAATTATCGGAATACTCCACATTTCTATGTAGATTATCTCTTGGAACAGTTGAAGGGGTTTGATCGTCAGCTGTTTATCGTATTGGGAGAATTGAATTTGGAAAACTAGTTAGCACTTCAAAGTGCATTGATGAGTTTGATGAACCACTTTCAAAAGGAATAATGGATGAAATGAATTGGGATTTTAATTTATAAGTCCATGTCATGGCAGCTGGTCATTATTGCGCCATTGCCTTTCATTCGTGTCAAGAAATAGTAGCTGAAATAAATTTTCAAATGCATAGACATAGACAGACGCCAGCACATCAAGCTGCTACAATCTGTCTTCAAGTTTATTGCTAAAGCATTAGGTTCAAGGTTGATTGGGAAAATTTGACAGTTTCGGGTAGTTTGATATGCTGCCGTTTGTACCTAGTATAAAAAGTACTACTCATGATAGTAATATTGATGGCTTTACCTCCACACCTTCCTTATTTACAAAAACTCGGTTATTAATGCGATAAAGAAACATGTTTCATGATAACATATCTTTACCAAGAATTACTTCCAAACCAGTATTATAAGAATTAGAAAAGAGTTTATAATCCTTTCCAATTCTGCTTTCCAACACTAGTTCAGAAAAAAAAAGTCAGGTAACCAAAAAGCACGAAGCCTACGCAACGCTCAAAAACTTTACTGCATTTCCCGCCATTTAAACACAACCGGAATTGGTATTTAAAATGATTTACGTAGAAGGAGGAATGCCGGAAACAACCGCAGCTGGTATGATTCCCGCGCAAATTGTCAGTGTCAACTAAGGGCAATGAGTTGCCATAGTACTTACTTGTGGACAAGAGAAGTACTGTAGCACTAGTATTTAGTGCTTAGTCATCATTCGATAGGTTTCATGATGTAATTCGGTGCCTAAGAGATTTTTGTTGAGTACAGTTGGTACTAAACCAGTCGTGTTAAATTTTGCAATTCATAATCAATATTTTAGTGCAACACATAGCGATATTTCAAAATCAAAATCAAAATCAAAATCATTTATTTTGCTTGAATATGGGTACACATAAGGATGAAATACATTTCATAATTGAATTGAGTTGATATTGATTAATTAATCAAAACAGCAAAATATTTGACAGCAATTTGCGATGTTGCCAACTTTCAGAATGCACAGCCTTAATTATTGATTTAACTAAAAGAGCTCGACAGATCAGGAGAAAATGTTGGTGGCAACATGACCAGCTGTCGCTTGTCAGAACAATTTGCTGGTAAATTAGATCTTTTCAAAATGTTTTAGAATAACTTCTGGTAACGTTACCTACTATTAATAAGTTAAACAACGCTGAGTTTTGTACTAAATCGACCAATCTAAATGCATATTTAATATTATAAGGTATTAAACTAGCAGAGAAGCGAAAAAAACTCGACGCTATCAAGCCGTATCTCAAACATTATGACGCAACAAAAGTTAATAACACAGAAAGAACACCAACGTTCTTCACCACAACACACCGCTTTTAGTTCTTAATTAAAGCTATACGGAACATAACATCCGATTAAGGTTCTGTATACACCAATAAAAGCCGTCGGCTACATCAGCCGGCATACAAAAGAACATTCTCAAAACGATAACCACTTCAACGATCGCAATCACACGGCGATTCATTTAAAATTTATTGCCATTTCGAAAAAGATAACATACGGAGTCGAGCACCCCCTCTAAAGTCGAACAATAACATCCCATCGACAGTAACCAATAACTCTTTTGAATACGACGCGAAAACGGCGCGCGAACAATAAATTCGAAAAGAAATCGCCTCCCGTTTACCCCCCATACGTTCTATATTCGAATAATAGTGTACGGGTATAAGTAACACGGTATTATGGCGACACCCAATTTATTTTTGAGTTTAATGCTCGGTTTGCTGTAATAAATTTCTCGGTGCATTCAAGATGGGGCGCATTGTATTGCAAAAGATTTGGCGTGATAGTTTAACCGTCTCCTGGAGAGTTTATTATAGCTTAAAGTTACCGTTGAATATTTAAGTGTTATTTTTTTTATGCGAACAAGAAATTGTATCAATTAGATGTCATTTAAAATTCTTTACTTAATTTTTAAAAAAAGTACAAACACGTGCAATATTTATAAAGAGTAAAAGTTATTAGTTTTAATTACAGAACCTTAAGAATTTTCCCGTAATTAATGCAATGGGTTAACCCCTAAATGGTCAGGATTACGTAGCGTTACGATATTATAATATCTTTTAACTTATTTATATTTGTAATATGACACGGCAATATGAGTTTAACAGCGCTTTACATTATCCTTTATTCGTGTGATCTCTAGCATAGAACCTTACCTCATAAAAGTCATTAGAGGTCAAATGACTATTAAAAAGATATCAGCATGCACTCGAAAATGATTTCAAAACACATATTACAGCTGTGCATCCAATAAAAACGCTTAATTCTTATTCATACCTCCTTTACGATGGGAAATTGTAATTTATTCAAAATATTACTCTGGTTACGGTCTACCGGACCAGGCGGCCACGGGCTATGGACTTTCATTAATGCGCAGACAACTTTGTTAAACTTATTAACATATATCGCGATGCACATTTGATTTTAATGTTCGAAATTGCAAAAGTCCATGTCAGCTTCACGCTCTGAGAGTCCACAAACAGTAAGCTTTTGAATCTTAATAGTAATCTACTAAATGGACTTATTATTCCATGTTTTAAATAAATATGTATTACTAGTAATGCGTCTGTATAATCAATCGGTTAGTTACTTCCTACCTGCTTGAGGTGTGAAAAACTGGGGTAGATTACTTTAAATAGCCTGTTTAAAATTATTATCCAGTCCTTTGTCCATAAGAAAGATAACTTTTTGTTAATTTTGGGTTATTCTCAGAAACCAGAACAGGAAACGACCGATCCATATCTTATTTAGACAGCATTCATTTTCAAGATTCTACGAATTAAATACCCCACAAAACTTTTGCAAAAGAATTGCACCTCAAATCCACATACAAAATTAAAACCACAGAAAAATCGCACTCAGAACTTAACCCGACCTCAACGCAATGCATCATTAAAAAAACCTTCAATCAGACACTAGGACGAGCACGTCACACCTGCAGCCGCAGGGTTGGCGCTGCGAGCCCTTACTGCCGGAACTCTCTGACGTCATAAAACTGATAAAGAAAAGGTTAAAGATACTATAAAACGTCACAAAGAGACCGCTGACCTTTCAAGAATAATTTTTCCATCAAACGTTCGTGCAGCTTGTAAAAGGTACCTGATGTATAATAGTTAGTTTTTCGTTTATACACGTCAAGTACATGATGTGTTTATCTTTGCTTTCGTTGCGGGGAAGAACTAGCAGCACTTGTAGATAAGTGCGCCGTCAATGGATTTCAGAATGCGTTTTATTATCATTGTGGTAAGAAGTTCCTTGAATGGCAATAAAATGATTCATGTTTTAACAACACTCCTTAAGTAATAAGTACCTATCTTACCAGAATACCAAATTAATTTGAAAATTAAGTAGGATCGTAAACGTTTCAAATTCCCGGATTTTAACGTTCACGAGCTTTCAGTACAAAAACTATTCTTTGAAAAATCTGTCCCAAATCACATACAATGATCTATGCAGTACCATTTTCGGAAGAAAGCTGAAGTAGACCAATAAATCACAGTTTCGACAACATTCCACCTCAAATTGCTGGAATTTCCAAAGTGTGGCTACACCCACAATATTTTAAAAATGCTACTGACAACATAATTAACATGGCCTGGGTTTAAGCAACTTGATTAGACATACTACGAAAGAAGATGAAGGCTCAAACCCCACACTTTCCAATTAATTCCCGACAAAGACTAAATACCACGTCACCCACCAAAAAGTCAATAAAACAATGTCATGTCAATACCAATTTAATACAAGCCTATAAAACAGACAATACGTTGTAATAACATTGTACTGGGGTTCGTTTTACGATCAAACGTACTCCATTTAACGTTGCATCGGTGCAGTTATCAAATCAGTGGATGTATAGCGTTGCGTGTTTATTTTGACGGGCCGACGCTACAAAGTTACAGTGTACAGATCATAAACCTCGTGTAATTGTGTATAACGTGTACATGTAGATGTGATATGTGGAGGTATCCGTGTCTGTACATGCATGTTTTTTGAAGCTTGTCTGTTAGTTAGGCAGTTTGTGTGGGAGGGTGATGTATTTTCTTTACGTTTATCAGTTAAGTTTTTAATTATCATCATATGAGTAGCCTTTTCATAACTATGTTGGGGTCGGCTTCCAGTCTAACCGGATGCAGCTGAATGCCAGTACTTTACATGGATCGACTGCGTATCTTAAGTTTTCAATTATAAAACATACTAATACTAAAGTATTGTTGTAGTCGATGGTATTTCTAAATCAGTTGAGTCCAGTAAGTGCTTACGAAAATGCCAGCGTGAATGACGTTAATTACGTGCTCAGAAGTGCTGTTGTATGGACTCTCAGGACAGTCCATCCTTGCGTCTAGAATAAAACATCAGAAGAAAAAACTCATAAAATGTTTAACATTATCGACGTGATGATAAGATAGTCGGCAGAATTTTAAAAGAACATAGAAGACAGAATGAAATAAAAATAACAATACAAACTTTTTGTCACCTACCCTATTTCAGGTAAGAACAGAAACGCAATATGCTTGCTCAAAAAAAAGTGGAACGTTTACTTAATAGCGAATTCCTCTAAACATTTCTGTAACATCGTTGTCCAAAGAACCGTCGGCTAAAATGAATAACAACAATATAAGCAAACGGTCAGGTAAGGCGGCAGGTAGCGGCTATCGGTAGAATATCGGAACCAATAACCAAACAATACACAGTCCGAACCTTTGGGACATACGAACAAACAAAATTAATAAGGTTTTTTGAGAATCAGTGATGCGGAAAAGCAGGATAAAAGTTCTATTTCGTTGACAAAAGATGGTTTTTGACCATTTGGACAGCATACAAAAAAAAAATGACAAACTGTGCATCCTAAACTAAAAAAAATACTGTGTAAAAATTTATTTGAAAATCACTAAAGCTTTTTCTTAATTCTCTCCGAGTGCTTACCAATTCTTACTTTCTCTTGCTACTGTTTCTTGTGCTACCCTAATATTGTCACTGAAAACTTTTAATTGGGCTTCTTTCATTAACTGTCTGTATCCTAGCAGTAACTTTTTAAAATAAAATTGATAGATTCAATGCACGAACTTTCCACGAAATTATCCAAACGATTGCATAAATAACCCTTGACAAATTCCTTCACAATATTTTCGTAGAGAACCAAAACAAATCAAGTCTCGATATTATTAACTAGAAGTCGAAATCCACATTAATGAAACAGCACCATCCCGTATCGTATCCAATCCTACCCTTTTAAATATTAAACGTTCGCCTCCCTTCGCACATCGTCCAAATTCTCGGTATGCGCCGAGCCAATATTTGCTCCGAACATTAGATAAGCATGATCGACCGGTCGGTACGTTCACGATCGATAATCTGTCACATTCATTCATATCTTAACAGACCTTGGGTTTAGAACTTTAGAGAGGAGAACACTAAAAATAGAACTACGTCGTATTTAAGTTTAGATAGTTTAAATCGGTATGTTACGACCAGTAAACGGAGTAATAACTACACGAAATGTTATCTGCGAGAATACTTTTAGTACTGAATTTTCGACGGAATTACCATTGCGATAAATCTGTCTCTACGTCCAGTCATTTCCGGAACACATACGCGACTGCCATTAAGGAGTTATGTACAAATAACATTAGTGCATCCCCCACGACATAAGCAGCAATTGTAGCTAGAAAATAAGTTATAAAACAAAACACATAAAAGGCAAACAACGCCATTAAATTTGAATCCCCTATACCTAGACCTCTGATTTATTTATACAGTCTAGACGAAAATATTGTTTATTGCACTATAATAGAAAAGATTTAGAATACCCTTGAAGGAGGGGGCGAAGGTGAAAAGTGCTATTTGCAATTCCGTTCGGAATTAAGAGCAGTTAATCCAATAAAACATAGGGGAAACTGGAATAAGTCACTGAATAACGGATGACAAACAAGCAATTTAGGTCTCAGTACTTAAATAACAAAAACTAATATCTAGAAAATTAACATTACATATCGCCATAAAAGTTAAAATATGACCTGATGTTAGGCAGTTCATTCAAATGTGGATTGCTAGCCATTATAAGGACTGTACCAACATGAATGAAGAGATCACAAAAGATTTCAGAGAAAAATAATCCTTCAAATTATGTTTAGTGTATTTTCGAAGCAAACAAATTCAATAAAGCATTTTGACAACGAAACTTGTTAAAAAATAATTACCCACTAAAAACAACTGGTGTATATTGATGAAAATTAATTCATTGCACAATTTCAGTGTAAAATCGAACATGAATACTGATTGTCTCAAACATTTTAATAACGACCGCACTGAATCACCTGAATGATCGACAAAAAGTGGCGTAAAATTAGAACGTACTACGGTCTACCTATCATCATCATTCTCTTGCCCTTATCCCAATTCATTTGGGGTCGGCGCAGCATGTCTTCTTCTTCCATACTTCTCTATTACTCGTCATCTCGCCAGACACCTCCTTTCTTGCCATATCATTCTTTACACAGTCCAACCATCGTTTCTTTGGTCTTCCTCTACTCATATACCCATTCACATTCATACTCAAAACTTTCCTCACAACATTTCCCTCATTCCTCCGCATCACATGCCCATACCACGACAACGGTAGTACTACGGTCTACCTAGTTTACTGAAAAGGTGGTCTAGTAAAAATTAAAGCTTATCTACGGTAAAATATAATTGCTCATACATCAACCACCCAACCGTTCACTGACGCTCGACCGGCGCATTTGTACCGGCCGCGGTTAGTTTGACACCAACAAACATTTTCATAGCTGGTAAATACGTGACCAAGGTACCTCTATTGTCAACGATCCGCAAGTCAGACTTCCCAGAAATGTAATATAACCTCAATGGCCTTTCATTCCTAAAATATATTTTAATGTAGGTGTCCCGCCGTACAAAAACAATCATCAATCTGAAAATGCTTTTTTGGAGGAGCAATCTTGTTTTTTGGTAAATCTTGTGATTAGCTTTTACGTGAAACGGTTAGGAAATTAAATAACACCAGATCTATTTACTTTGTAACAGAAAAGATGGTGAGCGTCAGAACAAAAAGTTCAGTGATCGTTTAATTCAAATAAAATAACAACATTCATTCAGGAGGAATTTCTGAGCGTAGGAGCGAACTGAATATCTGACTAGACTACAGGGACTTCCTAATTTGGAGTCTCCGGAAGGATCCCATCTAGGCATGTACCTCATCAGGAAGGGGTTGACGCCGTCTCGTCGCGTACTATTCAAATCCGACGCGTTTATCGGTCCATAACTCAGAACTGGCGTTGTTATGAGCGTCCGACATTCCTCCGAGATTAAAGGCAGCCCCCGAGCGCTAGAAGCGCCTTAACTGTCCATACGTGACTCGAATCCGACGCTGGGGACTAAAAAGTGCCCGCTAATTCTGTTAGGCACAAAATGGACAACTGGCGAATTTAAAATGAAGACGTTGCGCAAGATTTATAACTCAATTTGGACATTTGGGCGGTGCTTACGTCATGTAATGGGTGGAAAATGCCATTGCAGCTTTCTATGAAATGAATGGACATTGACATTCCGAGACATATGGCGAATAGTGATGCCCGGGGGAACATGTAATAAAATGGAGCTTTAAAGAGATTATAGACAGATTTAATGATGAGCAGTTTTATGTTCTGTTTATAGACTCCAGTGAGCCGTTGACTCGTCCAGTTCGTTGGCTGTGCACAGGAGCTATATCTTTATTACCCTTGTGTGGCAGCATCAATACTAGATGCAGCAAGAGTCACTTCATACAGTGTTGCGAATAAAAATGTCTACTCTTTAACTCCTACAATTCAACCACATGAGATTACCTCAATAAACTTCAACTTCTACATTTAGGTACCTATCAGATGAACGGGTTACAAGATTTGTCCAATAACGAATTTAGAGTAAACTTAGTAAGACTCAAACGGGGTTAAACGGAGGCACTGAAGGGTCCCAGAAGTGAGGCATGAACTCACGTCAATGTTGCTACGTGTGTCGTTTGTTCGATACACTGGAATTGTTAAACACAGGTCTTTTTTACTACCGACTTTTTAGAACGAAAGCTATAAAAATATAGTAGTACAAGAAGCACAAGTTTTTGCGGCGAACTGGCACAAGTCGGTGAAGTAGGCCACTTGACTCTGAGTGTTTGACTGAGCACTTGAGGCAGCAGGAGGGCTGCCGGTGACTATTGAAAGGGTAGGACACCCTTTGAAGAAAAATAGAAGCGACGAATTTGTAATATTTAGAGTTGGACCACTAAAATAATGTTTTGGTAGATAAGAGTGTGGGAATAGGGAAGCTGTAAAAACTTCAAACATGCAGATGTTTGTGCATAACTCTCTGATTTATTCGCTTAGCTAAAAGCGAATAATTTGGCTTAGCTACGCCGTGTAAACAGAAACCGTAAACCGCATTATAATTTAAACGACCAAACGATTATTTATTCCAACAGTCATTCAATAAATCAATATTAGAGCGGCTACTGAATAAATAATAACGAACAAGCTCCAATTTTTTTTAAAATTATGTACCCTCAGAATAATACCACCATTAGCGCAAACGGGAGCTTTTAAAACTGTAACACAATACATCAAAATCAATGTCGAAATCGACATCTCACGATCACAATCCCCATACATGCCAGCATTACGCTCTATCCTAATCCCAAATTGCAAAATGGTTCCCACAGCTTCATAGAATTCATAGAAAAAGAAAATTTGCAAAATCTAAGAAACTAAGAATTTCACCGTAACAATGCCGTGTAACACAATGGAAGTTACAATAATAGTGATCACAATCAGTTTGGGGGCAAAAAATGGGTGCTTGCAGAGATGGGCAATTGAAAAGGGACCGTCTGAGGCGAGCCATCTGCCGCACCCGGCGCTGCCTGCTCATGTGCAATGTGACCAAACGATCCCATTCCGGTGGACTGTGCCGCTACAAACGCTAATTTCGACAATCGCTCAACAAAGAGGCTAGTCGTAAAAATTTAAGACCTTGAAAGGGGAAGGGTTATGATTAAAGCAAGTTTAGTCATAAATATGACGATTAAAAGTTATTATTAAAGGCTAGGGAGAAAGCGAGACTGGTCTGCGAGTTTATCTCTTGTTACAGGCCACAAATAAACTCTTTGTGTACCATTCATGTGGATAATTTTAAAATGAGTCGGGGTGCTTTCAACAATTCCTGAACAGCACAAGTTAAATACAAGTTTACTCATAAAAACATTATCAACATCTGATTTTCTTTAATTTAACATGTCATGTTTCAGACAATTATAAGTTAGTTAACAAAAACTTGGACTTTTTAGCTAGAAATCTAATATTTTTCTCCAAAAACGACCAACACGACTATTCAAAACTCCTAAAATAAATTCACTAGTAATTACAAGGGTCTAACTAACATACACGTACACCCCGTCAATCCCATGTACCCCAGAACTCATGGCCACCTCACACAACACACCCTACTCCATATCTAACTCAACTATATCGTACGTCTGTAGAACCCGTAATTTCTTCAAGACAGCACGTGTTCCGATTCTATGGCGCAATTTGATAGTAAAAAAAAAACAAAGCGTCCCCGTACAGATAAATAAGGGGATTAGATCCGATTTTAGTTTTTTTTTTACACAGTGATTTGTGTCATAACAGCTTAGGTTTTATTAATAGCGATTCTGTTGTTGGAGTTAATTTTAAAGGTGTAAGAAGTTGGAAAACGAGTTTTGTTACTGGCAAACATTGGAATAATTATTTAAACATTTATAGTCCCGTAAAGGTAACTAATTTTAGTATAACTTCGACGTTAAAATAGATTACTTTTGTACGCAATTAAAGCTTAAAGTAACTGTTATTGGAAGTTTGGAGGGAAAAGTCGAAATGTAGTACTTGTTTCTAATCAAACCTCTTTGTTAAAATTATCACAAGTTATTTTTTACCGCTTACAACATCCGTAAACCGTGCTAAGAGAACAGTTCGTCGACACATGAGTCGGCTTGGCTGACCGCAAACATATTTTAATGTAGGTTCTTGACATGTACGATGACTTATAGATTGATTTACAAGGTAAATTAAATGTAATTTTTTCTTATCACAACACAGCTAGAAAGTACTTACGCGTACTCGTATAACAAGCAAAAAACCTCGTTTCAAAGTTCTTTTTTTTTTCCTTTTTTAAAAGCTGTTCATTCACATTCCGAACGTCGTAATTCAAGACGAGCCGCGAGCGTTTTCTCACGCGTTCTCATTTCAAATTTAGGCGCGAAGTTGCTGCCAGACACCTAGGGACGGGCTGCCATAATGACTAATAACTCGTAATGGATTATTTAGTTACTCGTAATGTTATGATTAATTCATTATGCTGTTGTAATACGCTTGTAACTGACGCTCAGTAAAAATAAGTTATCAATATATTGAAGTAGTTTGCGGTAGGTACTATCTTAATTAAAGATTATTTATAATAAGATAAGATGCAACGAAAAGGTCAGTGTTATAGCAGAGATAGGTTATTCATTTCATTAATTAAGAAAAGAAACTCGGCAGAATATAATCTAATTAAGTCGGCATATGTCTAGAGATAAAACCAAGGGTTTGATTAACCCATAGAAATAAGCTTAAACAACCGTATCAGCGTCCGTTTAATAAAATCAAATATTTTAATTTGATAAATCGATAATGGCTATTCGGAACTACATAGTGGATTAGTCGATTATGCAAATCTTTAATGGTTCAACACTAACGTCACTCCGCGCCTGCCATGTCTTAACGAACACGAGTTTATTAACACATAACATCACGCCTGTAATCTTCGAAGTGTCAGACAGAGGCGTACTTAATAGTAAATCCGCATTTCGCCAGTATGTAGAAGTCCCATGTAATAGGTGGCGAGCCTATTTGCATCAGGGCACAAATCTAGACTCCGTGGATGCTACTGAGAAATGCCTGATGGAAAAACACAATAACACGTTGCTGCACTTTATTAACACATTTCTGTTAATTCTAAAAAATAACCAAAAAGTATAGCCATTGAGTTCTGAGATAGACCTCACGCAGTCTGGTCTGGCAAGCAATGCCGCCCACACAATAATTGAGGATGCGAAATGAATTTGCAGCAAAAAATAAGGCTTGTAGATTCATTAAGAATAACAATATGGTATCATAATACAGGCAACTTGCCAATGAATGTTTGTTTACTACTTAATTTTTAACCACTGCATACCTACTTAGTACTATTCAGTCAATAGAATTAAGTAGGTATTAATTGGTTTAAAATTAACTTAAGCAAAGAATCAGTTAATCAAACATGGAATCAGTTCTCTGAATCATATCTTGCAAGGCTTCACAATTTAAAAGAAATTATTATGAGACTATCGTAATCGAGTTCTCGATTGGCTGAAGCCAGCTCGACTAATCAATATTGATTCAAAGACAAGTCTCATCTCTAAAACTCAATATGCTATCGATCATGAATAGATTATCTCCTCTGCAAATAACATAATTTGCATTGCATTCACGTCAAGCCACCTACAGAGAATTTTTCATATTTTCCTTAAAGGAAAATAATACCAAAATATCGGTTAAGGGTATTTCCCTCCGTGCTGATAGGTACAGGCACTTACTGATTAAGCATTAATTTTAGACTAGGCCGGCCAATGAGGTTTTTCCAGCACCTACGAAATACAGTATGAGACCATGTGTTTTGTGGTAAGGAAAAAGAATGTAACCTATATTTGTGACCAACAAGGAAAAATAGTAAAATACGTAATTTCTTCATTGCCTAATACGCTTTTTACACACGATTTGCGAAAAAAAAACTGTTATAAAAGCAAATAAAATTGCAGTAAGTCTGCGTTATTCTTTAAGGCTCTGATGTTACTGCTAGGCAATTAATTTAACATCGAAAACAAGTTGTCACCCTCGAGACGGCCATATTGCACCGAGGGGCCCGCAGCCACACGAACAGCCAAGCTGCCGAACCTGATTTTATTCAGTCCATAAAAAACGACTTTACAATCTACTTCCCGGCTAGACGCGGTCGCGTGTGAGCTAACGATCTCCCATTAATATTTAATACATACTAGTTAGTTACATACATATTTGAGTTAACACGAGCCGACTCCTGTAATATCCCGTAAGAGTAGCGTAGAAACGCGAGCGTAGTGGCCGCACACGCAAACTTAATGTGCTGAAACATTGAGTGGTTTTTATTTGTTAAATAAAGACGTTATGTTTGAAATGAATTGTTTAAATTATAACAACTGTTTTCGCTGGTTGCTTTTAGTGAGAGATTTTTACGCTTACTACACACGATCGTTTCAATCAAATTAAACAATATTTGTAATTTTACAGCCATTTTATAGTCAGGAGGAAAAATATGGCTCATTGTTGAATTGCTTTCGAATTTTGAATTCGTTTGTAAATAAACTCTATTAGTGCCAGTAACAACAAAGTTACTAACACGATAAGACCCCTAATAGCCCACTTCTGGAATGTTGGGGTTATCTAAAACTTCAGGTTTCAATATAATTAATGTAAAGGCTGTTTAATAGGCCCCAGTCGATTACCAAAGTTTTAAGACCTGAGATACTTCCCCTAACTATCAAAGTAACAACTTACCGAATTTGTCTAGACACTATAAAACATTACAAAGACGTTCCACCCCAAAAATAGGTTTAATATCCGTAAAATTCGTAATTTTCAAAACTTTCTTAGCCAAGGGGCCTGTACATGCCATACAAGCTGGGGAGACGAAAAAAAGTGCAAAAAAAAATCTGCCAATTTTGCGAAACCAGTATTTTTATCCCTCGCCAGTTCTATGATTGATTTTTATAGATCCCCTCCGCTAGGCAGTGCTCGATATTTGAAATTAAATGTCGAGCGGCTTTCAATAAAATCGGTAAAACCGTTAACGTAATAATGCTGGCCATTTAGAAACACAGCTACAGTGCTGCGATCTTTTGGCGTTCACATGACATAGTGAGGAGTGCGCTGTTAGTAAATATTTGCGAATTAATCTCTTCGCGGAAATTGTTGAAAAATTAAAATGGCGGCGTTAGTTCCTATTATGGCCACGCGTAATAACTACTGTGTATACCCCGATGTTAATTACCCGTAAAGCGTAATGCAATGTTTACATCCAGCTGATTTTGAGGCAGCCGGCCAGCTTCTCCGAAACTCTATGAACAAAAACTAATAATAGTCCCGCAGATATTCGCAATGTGCAATTACACAGTTTTTCCTGCGTATACATTACAGTGCTAAAAAGATGTTGGATTACAACACGAATTGTTTGAGTAGCCGCGCGCGCGCATGCAGGCGGTACCTCTCAAATATTCAGAGATCGCGCGCTTGCATCAATAGAGTAACGGTCTAACATTCCAGAGGAGGATTACTGTGAAAAAGATGTGTGGATTCCTCCATATTGCAAACTGGCAACTTAGAAGAATAACAAAGACATAAATTAGATGGAAACAATGTTATTTGTAATTAGTTTGGAACTTAGTTAATTAAAGTGTACGACTTCATGGAAAAGGGTAATAGATTGTGAGGGCGAGAAAAACTGCTCGGCCTGAATGCGAAATCTTACTAATTCTTACTTTGTGAGGATCGATGGATGTTTGCTACTCTTTCACGGAAAAACTACTGAAAAGATTTTGATGAAATTTAGCACACAGGTAGTTTATAACCTTGATTAACACATAGGATACTTTTTATCTCGGTAGTATGATCCCAAGGGACAATTATCGAACTCCACGCGAACGAAGCCGCGGGTATAAGCTATTGTATTCTATGCCTCAAATGCTGGAATAGCTTATATCATATTTAAAGAAGAATGGAAGAGGACGATGTTAGAATGTTTGTGGTTCTTTAAGACGACAGGGTGACAGGAACAACTTAATTTAGTCTTAATGGCTTGACTAACGCTGTGTTAAATATACGCTATGGTAATGAATAAATAAATAAATAAAATGAGATATAGAAATTTATTTACCAGCGGAAGTGTTACCACACGAGTAACGAATTGGAATGATAATTAACATGCAAAATGTTGCATTTAGGCCATTTAGATTCCGGTTTTTATTCGCCAGTATGTGCATCTGAATAGAAAATAACACTTTAATGCACGAACAGCTGCGAACACAGGCTCGTTATGGAAATCTGTACATGATTCGACGTAATTAAAAATTATCTGAATTTGCACTGCGGTGTTATCTAGATCTGGCGCCAGTGGAACGCTGATTAGTACATTTTTTATGGTCTTAAAACGAGTGCGGGACTTCCTACTTCTTATTAAGACTCTTAGTTTATTAATTTACGTTTTTCTTTAAGTTTAGAATGTTTTTATGTAACACCATCAACAAACTACGCGAAATTCTATCATCATTGAAAAGCCATCCAATCAAAATACCATCAATAACCGTTTACCAAACCACAACAAATAAATATAAGTTATTTTAAGAACCTCATCATTCAAAATCACACAGTACAATAAAATATTTATTTAATTTAGTCATACACACGAGGACAAAGTCAATCATCAGCCGCCCGCAGCGAGTCATTCATTCGTTCAATCATTCATCCCGTAAAAGCGCGGGAACTATTGTTGGGGAGTAACAATCCGATTGACAGAATGTGTCAACTGTCAATTTTGTCTATAGCGGCGACAGGATTAAAAATATACTCCCACGCGTAAGTTGGTGCAATCTTACGAACTCGAAGAGATAAAACTCAAACCATGTAACGCATAGAGATCTAATCAATTTTAGTATTTTTAGAGTATCTTCTGTCAAGCAGTGTTAGAGAAAGAAGAATAACACGCATTTATCTTATGTTTTCGTGGCAACGAACTTTGGAACGTTCATCGTTTTTAGTGACTAATTGTTAGCTACAAAAATAGATGATGTTTTAAATAATTTTACCGCAGCAAGTTTTAATTGCTGTCGATCTATATCTCTAAGATTTTTATGAATAAATCTGCAGGATATGAAGGAGACTTGAGTAGCAAAACAATATGGCGTACCTATTAATGTTAATCGTGTGTATTCGCGAGCGCGACAAACTACCTTCACCTGGGACGCAAAAAAAAGCTATTAAATAAAAGCATCGCGGCACGCGACTACAGTCCAACGAACTAACGTTTGGACCATTGGACATTCTGCACAACCATAGTTTTTTCAACAAACCCCCATTTTAGCCGAGTTTTTGCGCAAATCTCGCATCCATTGTACTTTGAAACGAAACCGTCCACAATGCTATCAAGAAAAAAAGTACCACTCGCACCTGGCGGGAAGACGCCGCCGACAACAGGCACGAAACGTCGCAACCAACAAAACGGAATAGTCGTAAATCAATACTGTCCCTCTATAAATAAGGGCTTAATTGCTTAATACGGAACTGCAGTTGCCCGCGGCAAAATTCGCGCCAGACAATAGTCTTGAACACACAAAGGCACAAGACATTGAGTAACGAGACGCCAAATATATGGGGATCCATTTTTTTCACATAGACCAGATGCAGGTGATGCCAATGTTATAGAAGAAGGTAAGATTCAATTATTCGTGTATTGACAATGAGAATTTGGAGCGTTTCTAATCCTGTTGCCATGCGGAGCGGAGAAGCTCATTCAAAGTTTGGAAAGCTGCACCGCCCTGAGGCTGTACCCACGGAGCGTTAACGTCGGCCTATTATATCCCGTGAAAAGTTATAATAACTTCATCTGTATGATAATACGTTAACGTTATAATTAAGTTCTATTTTCGAACCTAGTCTCCGCAAAAAAATGGCGGAATTTATTCGATATAGCTGTGTGCGGGATAATAATTGTGTTCTTTGTACATCCGTTGGAATAAGACCAAAAATTATAATTTCTTGTGTGTAATGAACATAGCATAGCAGAGTCAGTAGCGGAACAGAGCAAGTCATCATATTCACGCGAACAGACTTGCGTGTCAAACTTAATTAATTAATTAAATTACGATAGCTACCGTGAAAATTAATTTTACACGAATTACACGACATTTTTACATCAAATATGCTTGCACTATTACTTTGTAGTTGTTGTAGTGAGTTGGTAAAAAAAAGTTTTAACTTCTAACATACTTCTCTATGGCATGTTTTCGCGCGTTTTTAGAGCACGCGATCGTCAGTCCTCGAATATTAAATCCTCCTATTTAACCAGCTATATAATAAGACGCCTGATGTCAAACGTCTTTGATAATCACAATTTACGAGCAGTCCCTGTAACCACAATCTGTGCACAGTCCCCTTCAGAGCTTAGCTGGTCTATACAGAATAAACACGACCCAACATAATGTCCCTTTAAGAGCGTCGTAAACTAGCACTTTTGCAAATTGCTCGTAAATTATATATACGAGTGAATAATATGCAACCATTTAAACAACTAAGTCTATTATCATATACGTTCAGATGTAATAAAACTTATTGTGAGTGGATACACAATAGTTTTGGCATTTGTTTGATTTTATAGCTCTTTTATAATATTGTTAAGGGCGTAATTTGAGGCGCCTCGTTGGTGCCTGTCTACGGGACAGATAATCTGTGGGACTTTTAATTGGCACTAGTAGTTAATGCTATTAAACCGCACGATCCTAGCCCGCATCTAATGTATGATACAACTACATTATTTAATAGTAATTGATACACTGTATACTGTAGTAACAGACATTAAGTCTTAGACACTTTCTTCTTCAACCTTTGGCCACCCAATGGTGAGGTAGGTCTCTTCCAAATCTCTCCACTTTTGGCAGTTTTGTGTCATAGCCATCAATTTTCTTCCGGTCACTTTAACGAGATCTTAGACACAAGTCTACCAACAATTATTTATACCAAAGTAACTGTCTGTCTGTAAACTACGCCTAACGGTTGAACGAGTTGCCAAAGTTCGATGAAATTTCGCACACGGATAGACCAGGACACAGGATTCCGTTAGTACGTTCTCACGGAATAATTTCCGACGTTTATGCGCGCCGTAGTCAAAAGATACTGCTAAATAAATAGGCTTCTGCATATGAAAATGGAGTTTGATCCTAAGTGAAAAACCCTGATGGTATCATGAGAAAAAGTTCTGTAGATCCCCCCCCGCTCCCTGGAATCACAAGGTTTCTGATCAAAGTGAAGTACAAGTAATAGCTCGCAGGCAACATGTCGCAAGTTCGCAAGGAAACATGTTTTGTGTTCTAAACAAACTTTAACAAAACATCGAGTTTCACAACATGTCTGAAGAAACAATATCTTACACATGGTTTCATAATTATGAATATATTTAGATAACTTTAGGACAAGGACTATTGAAATTCCTTATCATAACAGACTTAGAGAATCAATTTGTCTGCCAACGAGGTCAAATCAAATATAGATCTACTGAAGCGTTTCTGTTACTTGTGTTTTCAAGAAGACAACTGTGTTACACCTGAACTACCTATCTCAATAAATCTCTATATTTTAGTAACACAGGTTGATACAATTATCATCAGCAAAAATTTTCGTTAATTATAATGCTCCAGGCATAAATTAAAATAACCGCTTCTCTCAGACTATGTACATATTTTGATAATAATTAACAACAAAATGGAATATGTTGCCAGACTTCATAAATTAATTATTTGCATTTTTAAAAGGAGCCTGCAATAAAACTTCACATTAAATAAAGCATCTACCTGCAGACATACCATTAAATGATTACTTGTTAAGTATTACTTCAAATATACGCCCGCATTAATTACGAGGGTAGATATAAAAGATTGATGACGTTTTAACGTCATTACTGTATACTTGAGCATGACCAACCAGACCACTTGGAAGCTTGAATTACGTTAATCAGTGAATATAATTAGTAGATATTCTGTTATTGCAATAAAATAACACAAGATATCGCGCTTGTATATCCCCAAAGATTTAGACAGAGGAGTTCATCCACATTCAGCCAGTTATGTTAAGGAGGTGAGCCTATTGCCATCAACTGGGCACAGGTCCAGACTCCAGAATTGAATATTATGGGTAACATAACATCACGCCTGTAATCTCCGAAGGGTTAGGCAAAGGTGTACCAAATAGTACACCCACATTTCGCGAGTTATGCTTAAATGACATGGCATTGAAATTGATGGCAATAGGCTAGCTCCCTATTAAATGGTGAGCCGGCATTATTATGGGTAATGATGTTATAATTATATCTGAAATATAACGGCAATGATTTCTATCAAGTTCCGTACACGATGACGGCTAACATTGATGAGGTTTCAACATCGTTACCGCAGGGACCTGCTAACTTGGAAGAGTTACGCTAAACAGAGCGTATAAATAATCAGCACTATTAAAAGATAACTTATTGCAATTATAAAACAATCAAGGGTTTGATTTAACTTTGTCTGGTAATAACAGGGAAGATGTCTATCATCTTTCTGACTAGAGGAAGGAGCTCCGTATTTATTCCCAAACTCAATATTGAATTAGGATTCGGCTTATTGGACAACGAAACGACATCAAATGAAAATCTACAGCCGGACGCCGCGCCGTCGAAATCTATTGAGAATACTCGACCGTCCATGTCAGACATTTCCGACTACCAATTCATTCTAATAGGAGACGTAACAAGAACTACTTGTAAGACAACAGTACACATAATTGTACGAGAAAGTGGCGCCACATAGTCACGCGCATTGACACAATACAACATTTAAAGCGATCGGAAAGTCAACAACACTATAATCGTATGCCCGGATCGAATACGATTTTATCGATTATAAGTTCCGATTCACCCTTTTTATTTTATCCACTTCCTTTGGAAGCGTTATATTCCATATCTGGACAAAACATCCGGTGCTGTTAACCGTTCAGCTTGGCTTTGTTTGTAAATATAAAAACATTTAAAATGTTAAGCGTTACGTGAGTCACACGGCTGGGGATTAGGCCGCAAATATACCGGTAGCTATGCGACAGAAAGCGAAACGAATACTATTTTTAAAGCGCTCAGTTTTATAAACATAGGGAAGTTTCGTCCCACACTCGATGTAGACGACTTTCTTACTAACACGACACTGTTTTCAGATCATCGAACTTTCGTTTGATGTCGCTAATTTTAGACAGACATACGAAATTAACGTTTTAAAATGTACTCTGATTGGGTCTAGTGTCGTTTGTAACTACATTAAATGACACCTACTTATATCTAAATTGAGAAGAGTTTTATTTTTGTGCAATAAGAATAGAGATTCGTCTAATTGGTTGTTTCAATTCCTACAAGACTTCTCAATTCTAATATAATCCTCGATTCCAACGACACTTGAACCATTTCGAAGTACTTAATCAAGAAAAATCTCTTTTATTACATACAATCGCACCTCACTTCCAATGTGTGCGCATCTTAACAGAACGCACGGGTCAAAATGTCCTAAAAAAGAACAAATAAAACTAATAAATTAAGCACTTTGTATTCTCCTAATACAGTAGAAATGTGGCACTTGTAAGATGGTAGATAACATGGTTTTTTAGCAGTTCATAAAGTACGTGGGATTTATGAATTATTTATACAGGACGACGAATTATTATTCAACAACGTATTAAACCTAGTTTTGGTAGGGATTGCATTAGTAGTGTTTTGCTACTGTTTTATTACTACGAGAGATTTAAATATAAAGATTATTATAATAGCTAGAGTAGGGGAAGCTAAAGAAGCGATGGATGGGGCTGTGTGAATGATGATATGGCTAGAAAGTGGGTGATTACCGAGATGACAACTAATAGAGAAGTAAGGAAGAAGAGGATATGCTGCGCTGATCCCGAATAAATTGGGATCAGGACAAAGAGTTATGTTTTATCTTTCTTCTTTATCGTGTGGTTAGTTCCTAACCTGGTGTCAGAGTTTTTATGCCGCCCATGGGCCTCTGATTTGGCTTAACATGGCCGTCAAGAAATATCTCTCATGCATGCTGGTTATGTTTATTATAGCTGATGATCATTAAGAGCGCACCGAGCTTCTGGCGTCCGACAGCCGAAGCAGGACTAAAGCGGATAGGGGGGAAGCGTGGCGGCTCTGGTTAGAATGGGCGGAACGCACGCTAATTTAGGTATTTCCTTCATATTATTGAAACAAATACACATTACGAAAATGTAAAATGTATGCGATAAAGAAAACATGTAGTTTTGTTATTATTCAAAATCTGATGATCTACCGTGAAGCATTTACGCCGTACTTAGGGTTTATTTTGTTTTTTAGAGATTACTTTGGATTTTTTTTCTATCGAGGAAACTAAAAGTAATCGTGTTTCTAAAGTGTACGATGTATAGAGTAAATCCTTAAATATCTTACATATTAATTGCATAACTAAATGATAAGTAATAACGATGCAGCAAGGGATCAAGGGAATGCAATTATTTTGGAATTACGTATCGTTTCCTCGGTGTGCCCTTACTCCGTTGAATGGAGATTTAAAAACAAGGTCTAATGAGTGACCTGAGTTAGGTATCTGTTATATTATATCTACTTACTAGTAAGCTATTCATTAAAATTACCCACAGGATTTGCAATCGAAGACCTAGAAATGTCTAAACACCGCTTCGAATACTAAACCCTTGGTCCTTCACCATTTTCCAGAAAGATATTGCTTAAGCAAATACGTATAATAAATGCAAATCAAATAATCAAGTTACACGAAATCAAAGTCCTTACGTAAGGTTATATTACGGATGGGTAGAATGCGCTGACATATACCATACTAAAATTATAAATGCGAAAGTTACACTGTTTGTCTGACACCTTTCCACGCCTCAATGGCTGCACGATTTCGACGAAATTTGGCACACGGATAAACCATAACCTGGTTTAGGAGATAGTTTTTATCCCGGTGGTGCGTTCCTTTGGAATAATTTCCGACCATCTCCTACAGGTTTTGGGTGGTAAAACGCGGGACCAGCGGGTCCGCGTGGTAGATTATATCCGGCGTGGTTGATTATAACCCGCTCCGTCTTATAGAGGAGGCCTGTACCTAGCAGTGGGATCTTTTAAGCTGCTTATGCTACGCGAGCGAAGCCGCAAGCTAGCGCTAGTCGGCAATATTCTAAGAAAACAACGTAAATGCTAAAATGTGACGCGTACGGTTTAATTAATTCTAAACCAAAGAATGCTCACGACTTTCTGGCCAGGAAACGTGTCGACTTCCACCAGGCCTGAATATATTAGTATCCTTTTCATAGAAACCCTATATTTATGCGAACTAGATGACTACCAAGGAAGCTCGAAGCGACGAACAGCAACAACACAAATAATGGTAACAATGAATTTATTGGAATAATTCATTATCAGTCAATTAAGAATCAATCATTTACTAACAATTCAGCCATTCTTTCATCGAAACATCACGTCTTTATTTCTCGAAGGAGTAAGCAGGGGTATGTCTCGCATTTCGCTAATTTATGAACTAGCATTAGGTAGGTAAGTACCTACTCACACATTACTCTAATGAAAGGTCTTCACCGGGTCCGAGGTCTTAGGGCCAAATTCTTTAGATTTAATTGACTTTAATTATTAAGATGAGTGTTTTAACAACCAAATATTTATAAGTTACGATTCACGATCCTAAAATTAGCTATACAAATCGTACTTATTTATGATAACGATGAAACTACTCGTAAAACACAGCCTTAATGGTCAGACATTAATAATAATAGATGTAATTAATTTAATATTTGAATAACATTATTTGTGTATGAGATGAATCAAAAATAGGTACCTAAGGTGCTGTCGACTTATCGGCTACTATGCTAGGAGTGTGATGCCGAGAAATGTATTCAAATTGACATAAGAAAGGAATACTAAATAACTAAGCGTTCTAAACCTCAATGGAAGCCGGAGGCATTCAAATAACTTTTTCGAAAACCGAATTCCAAGTAGCTTGTCTACGCGAGGTTCAAGGTTGGCTTATTCAAATTGTCTATTGGAATTGCATAACCTGTTATTTCACAACATTTCACACGGCTTTGGAAGCATGGAGCTAGACAGGCCTTGACCGTTGAAAGTGTTTAGGCAGATTAACGGACGTCAAATAGTCTTTAAATAATGGATATCCGCCATGTTTGAAAATGTTTACGTGACTTGGTTCAGGTTGATACGTATTTTGGGCATGAATATGTTCTAATTAAAATTCCTGGTCGAAATTAGGTAACATACGCATGTAGACAGAACAATATTAGATGTATTTAGATATAAAGTAGAATCAGATTTTCTATTTCGTGGGTATTATAAAAACAAATTATAATAAAAAAAACACTAATCACAATACAATGAAAAATCAACGAACTAGATTTAGTCGAATTTTGACATACTTAGGTAGCTTAGCTTCTCCGTTCTGTATTATGATTTCAAGTTTTTTCATTAATCTAGCCCTAATAGCATCAAATCCTATCTTGGTTGTATTTACAGAAAAGTAGCTTCTACCTCACATCATACAATCGAAACTTGGTACGATTTCTTATTAATTTGATCAGAGTAGCACCATCTACAACTCCACGAAACTAAATTAGTTTCTACTACTCGCCACTAGATGGCGCTGAAAACAGCGACATCTAGCGGTCACACGGGCTTTTATGTTAATACAGTGAAACTTACCGACAACGCCATCTAGCGTGTAGTAGCCGAACAAGTATCCTACTTGCTTAGCAACAATCCGAACAGCGCCATCTAGCGAAGAACACTGCATCCAATGTGCACTTTTTAAACACAATTCGAAAAACTGTTGACACACATTTCAATATATTATTATATATATATTATTTTTCACGTTATATATTGGCCGTTTGCACAATTTTTGTTCACAACAAAATTACTTTTAACACATATTTTACACTGGCACATGTGGTATTTCATTTTTGGGTTATTTATCTGAAACAAAAAGAAAAATACATGAAATTTTTATACACACAGGTTTATTGTGGAAATTAAAACAACTAACTCATTACAATATTAACATTTATGGACACTATGAGAAGTATCATGTCTCGGATAGTGTAAAAATATATTAGGTGAAATGCAAATTTTCATCAAAATTTTTATTTTTATATTAAGGCACCTTAACAAAGATAAATTACAATGTTACATACACTTTATTAACAATGGATTTGACAAAACAGATGACTGACTACATCATTCTGATGTAACTTGGATGCCGACTCAGAAATCATGAACCAATAAAGTTTCAAGAATCTATAGTCCATGTGGTCAATATAATTATGTTATAAACAAATAATAATTATGATTCACTGATCTAAGAACATTATTTTAAGCTAATAATCTCTATACTATTCTAATAAATTATAATTAAGTTGGCAGAATTCGTAAATTTACGGCTTATTCAAAATCCTTATTCTTGGACATCTGGTTATACTTAATATTGCATATGCTAGGCATAATTTCTAATGTAGTGTCTAGTTACATAATGCACTTTTTCTGCATAATAAAAAAATTGTTCTTTATAGATTCTTTAGGGCCAGTTTTTCAATCGCCAGTTAACTTCTATCCGATGAATAAGTTTTCCATTTTGACAGTTTTCATTCTGGACATTCTGTTAAAATGTTACATTTACTCTTCAGGTTAAAGTTATCTAATGATTGCAAAATTGGCCCTTACTGGCGTTATTTTATTAATTTTCTACTAAGACCTAATTAAGGCTATAAGATGCATGAAATAAGCTTGCATAGCAGCCAGAAAGTGATTTTTCTTCTAGACATGTGATTGGATTTGATTGATGCATTTAGAAGTTGATAATGAAAAGATTGCCTATGTGGCATTTGCACATGGCTGAAAAAATGTTTTACTAGTGATAGATCTTGTTAAAACTATAATAGAAGAAACAGATTTAAACTCACTAATTTGTTTTGGTTGCATGAAACACAAATGAATATTATATTAAAATTAATATTTATTTATATGCCCATGCACCTACTGCATTTTTAGGCCTATGAGGTATTTTCATGTGAGGTGATATGATAACTACTGGTGGAATATAAATAGAGTAAAAAATAAAAACATTATGACCTTTCTAGAATGTCCTTCAAATACAACTTGTTTTTTTCTCAATTTCAGTAATCAAAATAACCATATTATTTTGTAATACGTACCACAGACACTTCATCCAACTGAATACTAATCCAGGACGTAGGATTCATGACGACACTGGTTCGTAATAAAACAACCAAAGTATTTTCCAACCTAAGATTTCAAACTTATTCTAACACTGTTGAACACACGTTTTCTCAAGGATAGACCGAAAAACTGGGCTCAGGCGGGGGCGGTCGAGTAAATAAGACAGCTCTTATGAATCTAAGGTCACCTTGCAGCACACTTTTAAACTGAAACTTTACAATTAGCCTGAAAAATGCAAGCACGTGCACATAGAAATGCACCTAATATGCACCACGTAAATTAGTCTCAAAATTTTATATATTCACACACTAGATAAGCCTAATGAGCTTCAATATAGCACATCGAGCCAATTATCGAGGGTTTACAGCCAATCTAACACGTGAACTTTATAACCAATTCGAATTACAGCGGCTGAAAAAACTACACAAAGAAAACATATGATCGATCGAAATTGAAGTGCACATGGACTTGTCTATGGTTCGTCTCCTGTCAACTGCGAGGAACGGGAAATGAAAACGAATATAGAGCCATAGAGGTCCGTCCAAAGATGGAAAAAAATAGAATTATTTTATTCTTGGAGTTTTAAAATAATTAAGTAAATCATGATATTGACATCATTTTATAATAAAAGGCAACAGTTGTTAACACATTCTAAATAAGTGTTTTTGATAATGAACGAACTGAGTGAATGATACTGGGCGAAATTTCCCTGTAAAATTAAAGTCCACGAAAACAATATAATCCGTACTTACCTAATGTTTGTACGCAGTATTACGCTTTAATTGTGCAGTGTAAACAAAATTATCATCATGTCGTTGTCAGTAATGCCTGCAAAATGTAAAAAATATTTCAGGTAGTAATGATATCTTTTCAGCACATTATACCTAACACAAAAGTGAATAAAAACTAAAAAAATACCGGTTCGTTTTCCACCCATAAATTTTCGAATTCCTTTTCGAACTTTCCGACTATATTCTGATGAGATGTAACTATAACACTTTCGTGATTTGAAACCATAGCCTGGGTAGACCAGTTTAATGAACCAGACATAACGAAACCTTTAATTTGCTTGTTCTTTTGTGCTTGTTTTATGATTTTGGTAAATTGTGCATGAATATTTAATTTTTCTGCGTGTGCTTTTAACAAATTCTTTCTTTTAATGGCTTTTGGCCCGTCAATAATACAAAACTTGTGGTGCATCAAAATGTTTTTTTTATTTGTCTGCACTTGGATGAAACCTGGAAAATAAAAAGCATGTCAAATAATTAAACTATCATGAAAGCTAGATTGAGCTAAAATTTACTGCATGCACAAAGGAATTTTACTCACTGTATTCTTGTAACTTTTTAATTTGCGATGGTGGTGTGAACGCCATATCACTGTCAACAACTATTCTTACTAAAACATGTTTCTCTCCTAGCCGTATAATATGTTCTGCTATTTCACTGCTTGTTATCAAATACATGCACACATCCAGGGTCTCACGTGCTGATTTTATGTATTTAATTAATTTGAAGCAGTTCAGCTCTCTACTTTCACAAATAGTAACGTCCTTGTTAAGTGGAACTCTTATTGTATGTCGGACCACGTCATCTGAGAATAGTATAACATCGTTTATTTCACGATTTTTAATACTTAAAACTTCGTTGCATGTGTCGTTACTCTCGTGTTCAGTGGTCTTCTTGTAATCGAAGAAATACTTATAAACTTTTTTCACTATTTGTGTTGCGACAACCATCGTCGCTGTAGACGCAAGTAGAATCTTTGCGTTTCTCCAATCCATCTTTATCAATTTACCGCATTCGTTTGTAATTTATAACTATGAAAATTATAAAGAAACTTTTAGATATCACCAGTCCACCATGTTGTCCACGCATCTGCTTAATTTTAGCATGTCGTAACTTATACTTTTATTTGAATACCCTCCAACTTCCAAAGTTCTAAAAAATATATTTTTGTAAAAGGTGTCTTTTATTCGTCTCGTAACTCCGGGCAAACTAGAAATAAAAATTCAACAATATTATTATTAATATTATTATATTGTACATTGATATTTTGAAAAAAAAAAAAATCATTTTCCCTGACTTTATTTCATTCAGAACTGAATGAACTAAAAACTAGGCAGAATGGGTTATGACTTTAGCCTGACACCTACTCTTTGACTATTAAAAAACACGAACAACAACAAACGGAATAGATAACGAATTTTTGATAAAATTTAGATAAATAGCGCCTTTGTTTTAATAATTTGAAATACTAAATATGTAAAATATAAGTGGATTTATCCTCTAGCAGTAATTAGAAAGTTTAATTGTTGTTTAGTTTACAAGATTCTAAAATTAGATTCATGGATTCTGTGCGTCGTATTTAGAAGAAAGAAAAATGCCAAAGATACCGTATAAATCGCCTGAATTATTACATGAAGATGACGAGGATTACGAGATTGTGTCTTTTGAAGACTTTTGTGATAAGTCTCCTGGTTCCAAAACGGATTTATTGACTTTAAATGACAACATAAACTATCGCCTTTGTTACGAAGGTGATAAGAATTCTAAATTAGCTGAACCTGAAGGTGAGAGTTCGAGAAGTGCTGATAGACACACGGAGACTTCACTAAATGGACCTAAGGGTGTAACTTTTAAGAGGAAATTGTCAAATTCGTTCGCTCCTTTCGGGCGCTACAATAATGGCAAGGCGGGCAAGGCACCACTGTTTAGTGGCGTCATTCCTAAGCCGAGGAATGAAGGAGAATCTGGAAGAGAGCATAGGTAAGTGATACATTGTTATAATCATTTCATTTCTAGCAAAATAGTAGTCTGTTAAACATCTTAATGTGGGGAATGTGGAATTTTTAATAAAACGTTGCCCCGCACTATGAATTACTGCTGTATTGTGGTTAGGTTTTAAACATTTAAACTCACATAAATAAAAAGAAGTGCCTACTCCTCAAACTTTTAGATAATTTAAAAACCATCAAGAACGGTGGTGACTGTGGTGAGACAACTTTCACGTGTTCACGAGAATTAGTTCGAGGTGGCACTGAAAAAGTGTTTCTGAAAGAACTCTGGGTAGGCCTTTCGCGCATTGGAAGAGTACAGGCTTCATAATTTCCTATGGTCATAAGTGTTACGTTAAGTGTATACTGAAAGTTAAAGTTCTAATGAAAATGATAATCAGATCTAAAACTTGCCAGCGTACTGCTTACTTAGCCAATGGGTTGCGGCTACACCTAAGTTTAGCCTGCTAATCTCAAGTTTATTTTCACAGCCATCTTTAGCTGTAACTTACTCTGTAAGCATTTTGCTAATTATAACGAACGGTCCAAGAGCATGTAATTGCCATGTTCGAAGAACTGATCTAGATTCTACACTAATAAGGAGAAGTTTCTAATTGAGATTTCTATATTATTTACACAAAAATATGTGTTTTCATAACTAATTTTGGGAATATTGTTCTATGGTGAGCAAGTTATCATTTTCTATAATAATGGCTTGGTTGGTACCACCCTTGGTGGTTGGTATTTGTTTGGATATGTCCAAACAAATAAGAATATCAGGCATTGTAAAGCTTTAGAATCGGTTTGAAAACCACTGGAGAAGCCTAAGATGATGGTTTACTTACAAGTTCAATGATTTCTGTTTTACCAGTTAGTCTAATTTTTGGTGCTGTTATAGCAACTTTATTATTATTTCTAACCACCTTTATCTAACTGCTTATTATCTAATGCCTATTTATACTATACTCACATTATTCATAAGTTTGTTGACCTGAAGTAGACCTACACAATAACTCCATATGCAGAATACACACTTGGAACAAAATAGCAGACACATTGCCACTTTGTTCTTGTGCTGCAATACCAGACTGTAGTTAAAAAACTTTTCCCTTAATCCATATATGATATTTTGTAATCTACATATATAAAGTAAGAAACTGATTGGCTGACTGATTCACTGACTGATCAATCAATGCACAGCTGGGTCTAGAAGTGTGGAATTTTGCACAAACTTTCCTTGCTTCCTTTTCCGTAAGTATGCACTAAGAAGGGATTTTTTTAAATTCATCCTATAAGAGTTTGGAAAAAACCTGGTCAATTTTGCGAATGAAAACGTGGGCAACAGCTAGTTTAATACATAAGTTTTAAATATATTAAGAGTAAAAAACTTAGATTACTCACATCACACCTAAATAAATTACTTAATAGCACATAGTTACAAGTTCAAAATGAAACAACAGCCCAGCTTTCATTGTTTTATGATTCATCATCCATTTGATCAGTAAACATGAACTTTGACTGTACAATAAATTGTCTAATATCAAACTGATATAAATATCATCATACTCTCTTTATTGTAACTAATGCTGTGGGTGAATAAACTTGTGTTAGACACTGTTTGTGTTGATTGTGAAGTGGTATAATGGAAAAGTTTAAGTGAGTATTTTACTCAGACAATAGAACTGTATTAATGTTTCTATTTTAAAAATTAAAGGTTTTCCTATTTCATGTAACTTGTTAAGTGTGTGGAATAGGAATTTAACAGTTTGGTATATGTTTGTTGTCTCTTTGCTCTAGTATTATGTAAAAGGAATACACAATTCAATGAATTTTTCTCGATACAAAAAAATTGTAAAGTTATATCTATTTTTTTACTTTGTTTGACATCACGGCGTAACGTTTAAGAGCTATTTAATGGAATTTACTTTAAACATTTAAACTTTGATATCAATTATGATATCAAAGTTTACTCAAAGTAGGTTTAAATTAATTTTTTTTTTTTTTTTTTAAAAGGTGTTTTGTTTTGGCACATACGTAGTTTTATTCCGAGCGCACGCACATTATAGCCATCTCTTCTTTTGCGTTTCAAAAGTAATTGCATCTCTTTCGCTCGCTTAGTAGATCAGTCTACCTACGATTTATTTTCGAGGTAGCGCTTTAACGAGGCAGTCGTAAAAAGCCGGCGGTTGTAAAAAAACATCATCAAATCGGTTTTATGTATATAATATAATTCAGAGATTTTAAGTACCATTGTATTTTTCCAGGTACCAGCGCTTCTCAGAGCGCCGCAATATATTCCAGCGCGCCTGGGAACACTTGCCGGGGCTAGGGTCGGGCATGTTGGGCGTGGCGCTGGTCTGTGCGCTGTGTGTGGGCGCGTGGTGGGCCGTGGGGGGCGCTGTCGGCGGCACGTGGGGCGAGGAGCACTACAGGTAGATACTGAAGCTTCTCAAACGTCGTGGCTAAATAATAACAATAACTTTTTATGACAGACATGACCTGATCCTGCAGCCCAGATCACGGGAAAACGTGTAAACAGGAGTCAAGGATTTAAGCTAAAAAACTAGCCCTTAACAAACCTCTTCGGGCTTAAGCATCCGCTATTAAACGTAGTTTTGAGTATAGATCTATAACTATTAGCCATAGTACAGGAGACCATAAACTTATTCCATTCTTCTTATAAATTGTTCGAAATATTTTTGAAGAACTCGACTCAATCAATGCTTTTCTAATTACAGAAAACTGTGGGAAAAGACCCATCCTGACACCATCAAGAAACCGCAGTCTCCGATGCCATATGAAAAGGTAATCCATTCGTAGTACACATTAAAAATACTATTTAGCGGTCTATTTCATTCTTAACACCCACATAGAAAATAATCGGTATTTAAAAAAAATATATGTACCGAATATGTGGTAAACGTCGGTGTCCCTCCCTTCCACCCTGTATATTTTTCCGATTTAACGATTTTTTTTTTGTTGGACACCGCCGCCTCTAAATGTGTCACATACATTAATTGAACAGCTTATTTAGACAAAAAGGTATTATTTTTCCTTTTTCAGCTTGTTTTCGTCGGTATTTTTTTTTTTTCAAAATCTTTTTCTTGTTAATTCACAGTTCCCAATCCAGCAAGCCCCAGAATACCGCTACCACGACCACAACAACTTGAGTACAAAAAACAAGAGCAACGCTACAGAACGGAAGAAGACGGAACTTAACAAGAAGAATGTGTACCCTGAGCGGACGGTGGAGGTTCAGCAGGATATGTGCGCGAAGGTTGACGAGATTATGAAGTTTGACTGTTTCCCGCAAGGCACTGCTAATGAAAAGGATTGTGTTAAACGAGGTATGTTTGGTTTAAAACTTTAATAATATGCTATCCATCTGTTTTACAGAAACAGGCTGCCATTAGTGTACTTAATAGGATATACAGGGTCAAACTAGTTTTGTCGTGTGTCGATAGCGTAACATAAAATCGTGCCTATTATCACCGAATGGTTAGTCAGAGACGTACCTCATCATCAGTCTTTTGACGTAACTTTACATCATGCCTGTAATCCCCGAAGGGTTAGGCTGGAGTGTACCCGTGGTACACCCATTATCTCTAATTATTTTACTAGTCCCATGTAATAGGGCCCCCTATACAGTCAGTAACCGGGATGTGTGATTGAAATTACCAAAGGAAAAACCGAATAACACTGTCCTATCTGAGATTCGAACCAATGACCTCTTGCTCAGTAGTAGCGCTTGTGGCCTGTAGATCTATGAGGCAATTATATGATAATATCTATAGAGAAAATATTCTTTACTGCGAATAAATAATTTGATTCAAACTTTTCTAATTCGTAATACGTTTTCCAATAGGAAATTGAAAGTTCCAAATGTAATGTCGTGCAGTTCAATATTATCGTTTCTTTTTTTTAATTCAACAGCCTCGTTGGTCTAGTGGTCGCAAGCGCGCCTGCTGAGCATGAGGTTTTGGGTTCGATTTCTGGGTCAGACAAAGTGTTATTAATTTTTTCCATCAGGAATTTCTCAGTAGCAATCACAAAGTCAGGATTTTTGCCCAGTTGATGGCAATGGACTCACCCTCTGTAACTGGGAAAATGTGGGTGTACTATAAGGTACATCTCGGGGATTACAGGCGTTTTATGTTTGATCTGTTTTTCTAATTCAAACAAAAATGCTTGGTGAAGTGGAAACCTTCTATCTAAGTTTTGCATATTTTTTAATTAGCACATGGAAAAAACAAGGACAAATTGTTATTATCTTGTACGCAGGAAATAGTTGCCTTGCGCCAAATGCCTTGAAATTCTTTTCATGGTTGACCTTACTTATCAGAGTACTTAAACAGGTTTCCACACTCATGTATTATGTAAAAGAATAATGGTTCATTTCCTTTTCGATTTAATCTGTTATGTAATTAGTTAACGTGTGCTGTTAACAGCAATGTATCGCGTGTTTAATTAACCTCCATGTTAAGGACTGCCTTGGGTTTTGCGGTTAAGATGTTTTGTTATAAATATGAAAAACTTGTCATCACTCTTAAGTCTTTCATGAACATTAAGATCCCAGCAATTTTATTGACATACATAAATTAAGCGTTTACTTGTAGAATTGCAGATATCATCCAATTATACCTATTGCAATGTATTGACAGGCAGAATCGCTTTCGGCTTTAATTTTACGAGAATATGGAAAAAAAAATCCATAGTCTAGCCTGTGTCATTCCACTGCTGGGAAATGGGATTTAGAAGTCATGGGTAGACTTCGATCAATCAAATCTTTCAATCTAACGCTAATGTGAACCACTGGTCGTTGGTTTTGTCGAGCTCGTCCCGCTGTCTCCTGCGGTCACGGCCAGGTCTGCCGCGACGTCTTCTGGCTGTCTCAGGGTTCCACATCGTGGTTATATTGGCCCTCAGCATGCGGCAGACATGGCCAGCCCAGCCGTGGGACTGGGCATGTCTCACCTTAGCGACTTTTTGATCAACGTCAGTGTTTTGTCCACTATTCATTCTACATTTTTAGAACAAATTATTACTTCGAACTTAATTCCCCAGAATAACCAAACGAATGCAATTGTGAGCCTTACTCAAAACCATAAAAAACTTGTCCTTCCAGGATGCTGTTGGAAATCCTCTGACACACAAGGAGTTCCATACTGCTACTACCCCTCCCACTTCGACTCGTTCCGGTTCCTCAATATGACGGAGGATAAACACGGCATGAATGTTTACATGGAGAAGGTCCGTCCTTCGGGCTATCCGGGAGATTTTGAAGTTGTTAGGATGGACTTCAAGTATCTGTCTGATGATGCGCTGCAGATTAAGGTGAGAAATTATAATTTTAAAATGCAATATGGTAATTGTTATTAAAATATTTCGTGTGAAAGTTCGTAGTTTCAAAGTTCGTTCTGAAGGAAATAATAGGAAAATGGACAAATAGGTATCAAAGGCTGTTGAACTTTTTGGGAGGCGTGAAAACTCTCTAACATTGCTGTTTCTGCCTCACCAGACTGGCTTTACCAGACTCACTTCTTTACCATGCTGAAAAGGAACGTCATCTCTTCTGTAGGTACTATATTCGTCAGAAACGCCTCGACAACCTCATTGCTAAAATGCATAGGCAGCGAAACCACTTTGTGTTGTTAGCAATCGGTAAGACGTCAACCTGTATCTCAACCCATAAAATTAAAAGTGAAATATCCAGTCATCATCATATGCCTTGCCTTTTCTCGACTATGCTGTGGTCGGTTTCCAGGATGCAGCTGAATACCAGTATTTTACATGGAGCGACTGCCTATCTGACCTTAAGAAGTGAAGCAGCCAGTACGTATCTAATAGCCATAAGGCTAATCCGGGGGTACCGCACGATCTCCGGCGAAGCGGCTAGCCTCCTTGCCGGATTGCCGCCATGGGATCTGGAGGCGATAGTCCTCGCGCGCCTGCATGAATGGCGCGCGGAAGCATTATGTCGGGGAGAAACTCCGCTGCCGCGACAAATTGCCGCTCAGCGGACAGACCTCCGGCGTGATCTCATGGCGACATGGAGAGAGCGACTGTCGCAACCCCGTGCAGGGCACGCCACCATAGTGGCGATAAGTCCCCTCTTTGAGGAGTGGCTAGAGAGGCGCCACGGCGCCCTCACCTACCGCCTGACGCAGGTCCTCACCGGACACGGTTGTTTCGGGAGGTTCCTGCATCGAATCGGGCGGGAGGAAACGCCCGGGTGTTTCCACTGCGAGGATCGTCCGGAGGACACGGTGGAGCACACCGTGGAGGTCTGCCCCGCTTGGGCGGAGCACCGCCGTGTCCTTGTAGCGGCGATTGGCGGCGGCGATCTCTCGCGTCCGGCCTTGGTTCAAGCCATGGTCCGGAGCGAGAGGGAATGGGAAGCCGTCACCTCCTTCTGCGAAGCAGTCATGCTAGTGAAGGAGGTGGCGGGACGTGAGAGGGAAAGAACCTCACGTCCCAGCCGCCGCGGGAGACGCCCTGGGCGTCGGGGGTCACGTGGTGGCTCCCGGCCACCGTAGGCGCTGGCCTGTGGACGGCGAGTTATGGGCTAGCTCGCCGTCCGGCCGTCTTATGACGACAGGCCGTGCCGACGGCGCGTTCGTGTTCCACGTGCGCCTCAAAGAGATGTCAGCAAATAAGTAGGGGTCCGCATGGGCCGATGTCTGCCGGGGCTGCGGGACTGTTCGAAAGAGATACCGTGGCCCTGGAACACAAAGGGCAAAGAAGGAACATGGATGGGTTTTAGTCTCTGATTTACCATCCGGAAAAAAAAAAAAAAAAAAGCCAGTACGTATCTTATATGGTATACTTCTTGAATTTGCAGATTTACGACGCAGAACACAAGAGATTCGAGCCGATGCAGCCAGAAATAGCGATGGTATCCAAACCTCTTTCGAAGAAGAAGTACCGGGTGCAAGTAGATGGATCGCTCATCGGGTTCAAAATCATCAGGACCTCTGATAACGTTACTATGTAAGTTTTTCTTGTAAGACTCGCAAACACGGGCATTATGGGTGTTGTGACTCCCGCTAGGCGGAGCGACGGTCTTCGCATGGTGGGTCAATGGCTGGTACCTGCTGGATGAGAGGTGCCGAGAATCGCCACGGTAACGATATTGCTTATGAGTAAATAAAAAAAAACTAATTTATTGGATTTCCAAAACGTTCCTGAAATAATTTCTTGTACCAGTCATGTTAGTATGAAATATTGAATTCACCCCATTAGTCTGCGGACGGCTGTCCGGAAGGTGTCCGCTTACACCTTGTATAAAGTTCTAGCTACCTTCTTATCCCATTTTCAGTGTTAACACCCAAGACATAGGCGGTCTGATCCTGTCGGACAAGCTGCTACAGATATCGGCTGTGCTGCCGACCAGCCACGTGTTCGGGCTGGGCGAGAAGCGAGCCAGGTTCATGAACAACGTCAACTGGAACACTTTCGCTATATTTAGTAGAGATCGAGCGCCTCAAGAAGGGGTGAGTGTTTTTGAGGATAGCAGTTTAAGTGCAACACACACGGAGCGGGCGCGGGACGGGCCCGGGAGTACGGCGGGTGTATGTCGGGTAAAGCGCTCGTCCCGCGCCCGACCCGCCCCCATCCAGCGCCCGCCCCGCGTTCTACCCGCGACCGCCCGCTCTCGTCCCGCGCCAGACCCGCTTTGTGTGAAGGCCACGAAAAGCGCGTCTCACGCGACGACTCGTACCTGCTTTCTGTGTGATTTGACACATAATAAACTTTGTCTTTATTGCATTTTCTACTACCTGGTCTACACTTATTATACCCATAATCACGCTATCCTACCTCTAGGTGAATCTATACGGCTCGCAGCCGTTCTACCTGGCCGTGGAGCACGACGGCAAGAGCCACGGGATGCTTCTGCTCAATACTAACGCTATGGGTATGGTTATACACCTTGTAAATATACACGTAGTTATTAGCTGTAGTCGATTATAATGTACCTAGGATTTAAAGACTGCACGCCCTTACAACGTTTCACGAAAGACTAACTAACTATAGACCGACCGCTTTAATGAGTCCTCGCGAAGATATTAATTTAAATGGAAAATCTTGAAGGTTGATTCAATTAGTACCGTAATACCTACGTGAATTATGTTTTTTTAAGCAAAAACCTGTGGCATATTGTTAGGACTCTGTGGACGCTTAATGTGCGTTTGATGAGGCAAGGCGGAGGACTCATTAAAGCGGTCGGTCTATACACGTAAGGCTCTTTGATCGGTGTAAACATAGTCACGTCATGAAGCTATTACAGGCGTTATGCTGTTTACACGCTGCCGCTCTTCTATAGACTGACCCCAGATGGCATTTAGACATTCGACATTGGTATAAAAAATGTTCAGCAACAAGTTTATTGCCATGACAAAAATTTAGTTGTTGGTCAATCGCCAAGTTTGGTTTATTTATCAACGTGGCCGAGGCTTAGCCAGGCACTTGTTCTCCCCGTCATTGCGATCATTTTATGTTCTGGACTATCACTGGGAACCTTCTTGTTACGGAGATATTGAGGGTCAAAGATTTAACTTTTGCACAAGATTTTGACTTTAAACACCTCCACGACCCCCGTACTATTCAATCCTTCCATCAGCAAATGTTTTGAGTGCGTTACATTGAGTGCTACCGTAAAACATAATTTTTGACCCCAAAAAAAAAATTCCAGCAATAATTTTTGCGTAAAGTTACTTAGTTTGATGTACATAATGTTGACGGTTTCGTGAAGGGTCCGTTTACAACCGGTAGATATGAGTTATGTGTGTGTAAATGTAAGTTATTAAATTGGCTACTATTTTCGTGTACCACTGACTTATTTGCCAAATAAACTATCAACAATATTTTACAGACATCGTCTTACAACCGACGCCGGGCATTACGTACAGAACAACAGGAGGCATCCTAAATCTCTTCGTATTCCTGGGCCCGTCTCCTAAAGATGTGGTCGCACAGTATACCGAGCTCGTTGGAAGACCGTTCATGCCTCCGTATTGGTCGCTTGGATTCCATCTTTGCAGGTAGGTCGATTTTCATAGAATTTTTATCCTGAACAGCACCGCTACTAATTTACACTAAATGGAGATTTTTTTAGTCTTCAGGTACTGTTAATTTTTAGTGCTATACGTGAAAATAAGAATAGAAAATACTTTCGTTTTTTGCTTTTGCGAGGATTTTTTCAGACAAGTGATCATCGAGAATGATAATATCATTCTCGATGATCACTGAAATTCATATTATCAATTGCATTTACGGGATCCGTGCTTTTCAACTATTTTGAGCTGCCGATATTTCGACGCTGTAGCAAGCGCCATGATCGCTGAATGACCCAACGTGATGTCACTCTGAAACCGTGAAAACTTAAAACAGTGATCAATTTAATGGTTATGTCATGTCATACAATACAAAACGAATTATATGTAAGAAATTAGGGATTGCGCTAAATGTATAGATACTCACTACAGATAAAATATAAAACTATTTAGTGAATGTTTGTGCTGTCATAAAAGTTACCTTCAATTATCTTCCATTTCAGGTTCAACTACCCCACCGTGAACGATACCAGGAATGTGTGGAAATCAAATAGGGATGCTGGGATACCATTTGTAAGTGTTTGATGAAAACCAAAACAATTAAACTATTAGCTACTTGATAACTTCGGGTTGACTATGGGGTAGTCAACTTGAAGAAACGTTTACGGTCTTCAGTCTCGGCTTCATCATCATCATCGTCATCATTTCAGTCGAAAGACGTCCACTGCTGGACATAGGCCTCCCCCAAGTGTCGCCACATTGCCCGGTCCCGTGCGTCTCGCATCCAGCGGAATCCCGCAACCATCACCAGCCCCCGTAGCATGGCGTTTATCTATCTCTATTCTTCAAGAATCGACAAAACTCTTTCTATACAACTCGACATGTCTTCTGCCCGAGCATGCGGCGAGCCGTAGACTCGGGTTTTCACGAAGACAAAGACATAGGAATTCTTTCCTTAGCAACGGATAAATAGCTAGTGATTTGGAAGAAGAAGACATGCTGCGCCGACCCCAAATGAATTTGGATAAGGGCAAGAGAATGATGATGTTAGATCCACTAATAAGGTTGCCTATTATTTTTACAAGGTAGTTGAAAGGCGTACCTAACCTGAATTGAACTCACTTTAACGAGAACAGGCAGACCCTGTGATGTGCTAGGAGACAGATCCTGGCTCAGCTCCCTACACAAATATTGCACCATCTCTTTACTTATCTTATAATTTTCGAGGAACTCGTTTTCAGGGAGATCAAAAGCCCCGGTTAAAGCTCGTACAGCGTTCCTTTTGGCCTTTCTTTCTTTCTTCTCGGCATAAAAACTGAGGAGATGGCGACGGTAGGACCCCGACATGTTTTTAAAACCAAAGTGGGTCACAAACACAAATAACAGTTATAACAATAATCTTTTCTAGGTCCGATGTGATGTAGACTATTTGACAATGACATTGGTTGAGAAGAAACGTTTCTACACCCAAGTGCCAAAAGTAGAGAAGAAAATGTCGCCATGCTCGCCGTTGTCGACTTTTGTTGACAGAAGAATAGAAACTTTTCTTTTCCACATGTCTAACATCGCCATGCTTAGGACGATAGAAATGTTTCTACAATCTGTCATTTTGTCGATTCTTCCGCCGTCAAAACCCGTTTCCACGGTGCTCATGCTACGTGGGCTGGCCAGGCCAGGCCAGGTGGTGTCGGCTTCATTAGATTGTAAACAGGGTAGTGGTTTTCTTCCACCTGTTTCAGTGTTTAAGTAGCACATTCAATTTCCCTTTAAACGAGAGGGCTACCTGTTCGTGGGGCAAGTGGTGTTTGTTTGTAAGAAACGATTTTGTTACGATAACATATTGTAAATAAATCGATTTGGGAGGCACCTGTTAAAAAATATAAATACATACAGACAGAGTCATATCTTCAATATTATTCTGTTCCATACATAAAATATTCACATTGAGTCGTCCAATTTCTTTCAGGACGTACAATGGAACGACATAGACTACATGAAGGATCGCAACGACTTCACGATCGACACGTCCCGGTACGCGGGCCTGGACGACTTCGTGAAGGAGCTGCACGCCGAGGGCATGCACTACATGCTTATTATTGGTGAGTGAGACCCGCCGTGCGCGTTACCTGTATCATGGTCATAGTCATCAGCTCTAATAACTTAGAAACAAGCACTACATTCTTCTCACCTGTTACCGAAGTTCTACAACTGTATTAATGGTAAAAACAAAATCTAACTTATTCAGGACGCTAGAACTTTCTAGCTCGCTTCGCTCTCTCTTACGGCTTAAGGCCGCTTAATTATTTCGAAACTTTGATGCATAAATCGAAAAAGTAAGTTGGATATCATTTATATGGATAACAAAAAGAAAATCGGCCAAAACAAACTACAATATTTTAAGAGCTCGCTTCGCTCGCTCTTCGTAATCCACACAATCCTAGTACTAACGTATTTTGAGCTCGCTTCGCTCGTTTTTCTGAATAAGGCTACTAAAAAAAAAAATATTGTTGTTCCAGATCCTGGGGTAGGCGTATCAGAAAAACCAGGCAGCTACCCGCCGTACGACCGTGGAATAGAGATGGATATATTTGTCAAAAATTCAACCAACCAAATACTTTTTGCACAGGTAAGAAAGCAATGGCCTAACACATACATAAGAAAAAAAATTACTCTGTCACTTACGGGAAATCGTCTGTGATTATCAATTATTCTAAGCTCCCGATATTTCGACGCTGTTGGATGACTGGAGAATGCGGGTGGTGATGGTAAATAATAAGACAGAAAGAGGGTAGACATATTTGTCTGCATCTAGTGTAAGTTTAATTATAAACCGTGCAAGCTTAAAACATACATAAGATTTAGAAAGAGATTGATCACACCCATGCTTTAGAAAACCGAACTTTTCTCAAATTAGCATCACACTGAAATCACGAACATTCAGGCGTAGGTTTTCAACTAGATATTGCCAACGGTCTTTTACCACGTTGTTACTATTATATGGAGTTTCTTCTAGAATAACTTTACTCCAATTAAAAAATAAATTATTATAAAAATTTTACTTCCTTATTTGAATCGGATTTTGTTAACAATTTCATGGGTTTTAATTTGTTAGCACGGAACCCTAATCCTTTTTCTAAAATAAAAGTACTTTTACTCCTTATAATATCAGCTATCTGTTAGTAAAAGTACCGTCAAAATAGGTCCAGCCGTTTCGGATATTAGCCGGGACAAACAGAAGACAGAGAAAATTAAAAAAAAAATGTTTTTTTCTTATAAGTACCGTATATACTTTCATATGCATTCAGTAAAAGCTGTTATTTTTAAATCACTAACAGAAATTTCAAGTTTATTTATTTGCATAAATGCCAATGACCTGATATGATAGATAGCTAAGTCCCAATAATGCAATAATTTATTTATTTATTTATTTATTATTAACTTACACACACTATCTTTACAGGATGACCCCAATACAATAGTGGTTACCAAATAAAATCAACTTACGGCTAATACTTAAAATCTAACAACAAAAATCTTAACACAGAATATTAATATCTAAATATAACTAACACAATTCAACAACACTTTTGCGAATTCACTCAGATTGCACGAAAATATGTCAATTCTCTCATGAACTTCGTTTAATACACATATTGTGCGGGTGAGGGGTGTTTTTGACAGCAGATTGGTTCTGGCAGCAGGCACGGCCAGCAGTGGCGGTCGCCGCCGCCTCCATACATACCGGTCTGGCACGCACAGCTTCAGGTGACGCAGCACACCCGGGTTATGAGCTGCTCCACGCAAGAGCTTTAGAGCATAAGCCGCAAGCGTAAATTCCCGGCGCACTCTGAGTTCGTTGTACCCCACCATACCCAGAACAAACAGTGTAGGATACATCAGCGGGTAAAATGGGTAAACCCCATGAAGTTTAAAATACAAGTGTCTTGTAAATTTGTTCTGTACTCGCTCCAGCATGACATTGTATTTCGCTTCATGAGGAGACCAAATCACCGCACTGTGTTCCAAGTGACTCCTTACCAAAGCGTCATACAGCACCCTAAGCGTGTTTAAGTTTGTGAATCCCTGCGACTGTCTCAGCACGAAACCAAGGTTTCTGTACGCCTTTTTGCAAATCTTAACTATATGATCCCGGAAAGTTAGATCCGGGGTAAGCAGTACTCCTAGATCTCGTACCTGAGACACTCGCTGCATCGGCGCTTCCTCTACTTTGTATTCGTAAGCTAAGGCAGTCTTCGCGCGTGTAAATGTCATCACTGAGCATTTCGTTGTGTTGAAATAGAGTTTATTTTTATGGCTCCACTCTACCACCCTATCTATGTCTTCCTGCAATCTCTCACAGTCCGACTCACCCTTGACCTCGAGCAGCAATTTGAGGTCGTCTGCAAACAATAAACATAAACTATGTTTGACTACGTCTGGTAAGTCATTTATCGTTAAAATAAATTCGAGAGGACCCAAATTGCTGCCTTGGCTCACGCCTGACCTGGTGTAGTATGGCTCGGATTCGAACCCATTGTAGTCAACGTACTGCTGTCGGTCTTTCAAGTAACCGGCGAAGAACTGTAGTAGGTGCGGAGTGCAACCAATTTTTGCCAGCTTCAGTAGCAATACATCATTGTCGACGGTATCAAATGCCTTTTTAAAATCAAAATATGCCACGTCTACCTGCACACCAGCATCGACAGCCGGCACCACCCTCGCCATAAAGTTAAGCAAATTAGTGGCAGTGCTGCGCGCTGGCCGGAACCCGTGCTGCGCATCCGATAGCTGTGCGCTCACTTGAGCCTGCACGCAACGTTGGATGGCAGACTCGAACACTTTTGCAGGTGTCGACAACACTGCTACCGGTCTGTAGCCATTTACATCAGGACCTGACTTGCCCTTGGGTACCGGAATCACTCGCGTGATTTTCCACCTAGGCGGAAACGTTGCTTGCTTTAAACAAGTATTAAAGATATGATGCAGGGGCTCAGCCAGCACCCTGCCACAGTCACGGAACAGAAAAGCTGGAATGCCATCGGGGCCAGATGAGCGTTTTGGCTTGAGCTTTATGAGCGCCTCCCTTACGTCTTGAAGACTGAGGGTCTCGATGTGAACCCGCGCACTGTTCGCTTCCGCCTCCGCCCCCGCCGCCCGCGCCTCCAGCCGCGGCCGCTCTTTACTATACACCGACTCAAAAAATGACGCAAATTCTCGAGCACCCTCCTCATCCGAAAGATGTTGACCATCCTTTATGATAATTTGCCTGTTTAACCTACTTCGTTTGGACCTAATATAATGCCAGAATGATTTTGGATCTTTTGAAAATTGATTTTGTATTTTAAACTTGTGTTCTTTGTGTGCAATTTCTACTGCTTTTTTAATACGAGCTCTGCACTTTGAAAATTCAGAATAATCGCTATCCAGCTTTGTTCTTTTGAAAGTTTTATGAAATCTAGCTTTATTCTTTATATCTCTTATAATATCTGCGGTGTACCATTCGGGATAAACGTATCGAGAATCTTTCCTTTTAGGCTTTTTCGAGGGTACACATCTATCTAAAATATCACTCAGTATATCATAAAAAACATTCAACATTTCCTCCAAATCATGCATGTCGTAAAACATACTCCAATCAGTGGAAGTCAGCATAGAGTATAACAACTCGTAGTCGGCTCGATAGAAGTTCCACTGCGGCCTAAAACTACGAGCTGCGGGACTGCCGCCGGCAGAGGGCGAGGGCGGGGCGGACGCGGTGGGTGCGGGGAGCGCGCGCGCACAGTGTACGCTGACCGCGAGCGGCGGGTGATGCGCGTCGACGGGCACGAGCGCTTCGTCGGCCGCCACCACCGACACCTCGCTAAAACCTGTGCTCAGAATCAGATCCAACTGACGACCTAGACAGTTTGGTACTGTGTTACTCTGAGTGAATTCGCAATAGGACACAAAACATTCATAATAATTTTTAACATTTACAGGACACGAATACAAATTAAAATCACCAATAACAATTATTTCTCCATATCTATCAGATAATTTCTCTATTAATCTAAATAATGTCAAATACTCATTCTCAGAACTCCCTGGTGGTATGTAAACAACACAACATAAAAACAAAAATCTATTTTTGAAATAAACCGTTGCACTAACCATTTCAAAAATGTAGGTGTCTATCGACGCGTTCGCGATTTGTACTTGTCGCAGCTCATATCGGTGTGTGGCCACTAAAAACGCTCCTCCCTGCTTCCGACCATCCGCTCGATCGCAACGTATTATTTGATATCCCGGAGGGATTATTTCAAGATCTCCTATGGAATTATTGCAACCAGATTCCGTTATTGCCCATAAATCAAAATTGAATGCCTCAATGTTGGTTCGGAATTCATCCAGTTTCGTTCGTAGACCTCGTACATTTTGATAGAATATATCGATGTTATGGCTATAATATGTTAGGTTTTGTTCTGTTTGAGTTCCGAAACCAAATCCACTCACTGAATTCCGCCTTCATTGGCCAGATTTCGGCCTGGTTCAACTTATCGAAACACTTTTCCGGTACTCCAATTACAAAGGACGAATAATCTCTCTCGATTTTGTGTTTCAGTTTGTCAATTTTAATTTGAACATCTGAGCCACATACATTTTTTACGTGATCGGATATGGCTTCAAGTGTGGTATCCGGATGCAGTCGCCAAACATGTAGATATTTTTTGCGATCACTAACTTGAATTGCCTTCAACTCCGTATTTGTTCCCACTCTTACCTCTTTAAGTTGCCTGTTCTTTTTCTTATTTTGAACAGTCGTCCATCCTGATTCGATCTTCTTCGCTTCATCGTTTGGTGGTTCACTAGTCGCCAGTGAGCTAGTGCTACACAAAGATTTTTCGGGTACAATTTCGGTAGACCTCTTGGCCCCACATTTGTTTACCTTTAGCGTTTTACTGTAGGTATGAAGCGTTTTATTCGAAACGTTGGAATTATTCTGACGACTTACGACCTCGGCAAAGGAAGATGTAGAAGGAGGATTTCGGGGAATATCAGCAGTTATTTCGTGGGTTAGGTTGTTTTGATTTAGCTTCGCTTCTACTTTTTCTTCGAGCACCGTCATTATTTTAATTATGTTGCCCAACTCTGTTCTTGTTTGAGAAAATTGATTTAGTAGGAGCGATATCGCATTTGCCTGGCTGTCCATGCGGGTTATCATGTCAGCTTTAAATTCTCTCAATTCTTCGAGTAGTAGAGAATCAGAATCCATAGTCATGGGTGAATACTGAGTCTGACTTCCGCGCTGACTGCTTACATTGTTAACAGGAGTGGTGGTATTCAAGCTAGGTATGTTAGTGCGGACCGGGGTTTCACCGTTGCCTCTTTTTGGCATAGCACAAATACATTCCGGACATAACCATTTCTTTTTATATGTCTGGGTGTATGTCTTAAACGCATCCCTGCTTATATCGAGACAGGCTAAATCATACCTTTTCACGCATTTATCATTAGCACATTCCATGTAATAATCCATTATTAGTGAACCACAAGCGCCGCAATTATTAGGCATTCTTATTGGTATCGCGAATAAAAATTTAAATCTTGATGATCAAACCGCCAAGCACTTCACGGTTCCCAGCTGCGCGACAGAGACGAATTATTTATTTTTCGCAGCCCGTCTCTTTTACTCAAGGTGAGGTGGAGCCTACCTCGGCGTTCTCGAACTGCGTGATGTCGCGCTCGCTTATTAATTTCACCAAAACAGTTCACACCACTTTAGTACTTGTTGTCCTTATATTCAAGACACATTATGAGTCAATATTGCACAAATTAATGCTCTAATATATTTAGCAAAATAAAATAAATAACAACAAACACGTCTGCCACTGACCACAGTTATATACGACACGTTATAATGAAGTGACACTATTTTGAAATGTAAAATAACATTAACAGTTTTTTAACCAATAACTATGGTTAGAACTAACTACGCTAGCGCCATTAGTTTCACACTTACCTTCCTCATAGAGCAAGACATGGTAAGCTTGTTTTCATAAATGCTTTAATCGTTTCAGGTATGGAATTCAGGATACACTGTATTCCCTGACTTCACTCATCCGAACTCCAGCAGCTATTGGCTGGAGATGATGAGTAACTTCCATAAAGAAGTAGCTTACGATGGAGCCTGGATCGTGAGTATTGTAACAGTTCTTTGACAAAAATTGACATCACATTTTCTTGTCATTTTCTACCTTCTTAACATTACCAGGACATGAACGAGCCCTCAAACTTCAAAGAAGGTACAGCCGTAGGTACCTGCGGCCCAGAAGACCTCTCATACATGCCTCATACGTCGGACGCACATCTCCGCTCATACACGCTATGTATGGACGCGAAGCACTACGCGGGCGTGCACTTCGACGTGCACAACTTGTACTCGCTCACTGAGTCCATCGCTACTTACTTGTGAGTATATTTATATATAACTAGTTGAGCCCGGCAGGCGTAGCAATGCCTTTTTTTAATTTTTTTTTTGTCAAAAGCGTTCCCTGGCCTATGTAGAACAATTGTGCAAAATTTCATCAAAATCGGTTCAGTAGTTTAGGGAGTCTATAGGGTACGAACAGACGAACTGACAAACAGACATTGATTTATATACACTAGTTGTACCCGACATGCGTTGCAATGCACTATTCTACTTACCGTCCCTACCAACTACCTACCTACCCTACCCTACCCACGTACCTACCCTTCAGAAACCTTCCCTGACATATGTAGAACAACTGCAAAATTTCATCAAAATCGGTTCAGTAGTTTAGGAGTCTATGTCGTTGTGGTCCCTCAATTTGATAGTCTAAACCACATTATTAAATATGACCCAATCTTTCTGATACATGTACTATTTTTTTTTTTATAAGTAAATCAAACTCATCAGTGTGTGTGGTGAAGGATAACATCATCTGCCTAGCCTCTTCCCAACTATGATTGGGTCGGCTTCCAGTCTAACCGGATGCAGCTGAATACCAGTATTTTACATGGAGCGACTGCCTATCTGACCTCCACAACCTATTTAGTGCTGGGTAATCGGATACCCCTTGGTAAGACTGGTTGACAGACATTTTGGGCCACTGACTACCTGTAACGACTGTCAAAGATCTACAAATGACAGCCGGGACCAACGGCTTAACGTAGAAAACTCGGTATGTAACGGGCAGTCACCCATCCACAGATCAACCTAGGCAAGCACGGCTTAGCTTAAAGATCCACCCGAGCGGCTGTTACTATTTAGCCACGAGAAGGAAAGCATCGTGAGGAAACCAAACATGCCTGAGAGATAATAATTCTCGACGGCATGTAAAACCAAGTCAGAGACCCATGGGCGGTATAAAAACTCTGACACCAGGTTAGGCACTACCCACACGATAAAGATCAATGTCTGAAAGATAATATTAAAAATAAAGGAAAATTCTGATGTGTGCGTTTAAACATGAGTTGACTCTCCTATTAACATTTCGCTTCCCCCAACAGTTCCCTGGCAGAGATCCGCGGCAAGCGGCCGTTCATAATATCGCGCTCCACGTTCGTGGGCGCAGGCAAGTACGCGGGACACTGGAGCGGAGACATCTCTAGTGATTGGCATGACATGAAGAGCACTGTGCCTGGTATGTTTGTCTTTTTGTTACAACTTGTTTAATTTTCACGAGGTCCTGGGTTCCATTCCCAGGTCGGGCAAAGTGTTATTGGGTTTTTCCATCAGGAATTTCTCAGTAGCAGCTAGCAAAAAAAAACTCAGCTGATCCATACATTTCTACCGTGTAGGTATTGCACTTTTATTTATTTATTTAACAATTTATGTACACACTAAATACAGAAAAGAAGAAAGGAACAGAAAATAGTACAAAGGTGATGCTTATTTCTAAAGAAATCTCTTCCAGCATACCTGCGAAAGGAGATACTAAAAAAGAGATGTAGACATAGTGTGTAAAAGAAGAAGAGAAAATGGAATACATAAAACGTAAAGCAGAACTATTTAAACATAACTACACTACTACTACCGGTACTTTCCGGTCTACTGGTACTTATGTAGGAAACAGTTGATTTTTTTTTTTAATAACTAATGATAAATTTCTATGTAAGAGGGCTCGGAATCTATACTAATATTATAAAGCTGAAGAGTTTGTTCGGTTGAACGCGCTAATCTCAAGAACTCCTGATTCGAATTGAAATATTCTTTTAGTATTGGATAGTCCATTTATCGAGGAAGGCTATATAAAACAATCCAAATCATATTATTCACAGAACTGCTAAGCTTCAGTCTATTCGGCATACCGATGATGGGCGCAGACATCTGCGGCTTCCGTGGCGACACGACAGTGGAACTGTGCAAGCGATGGATGCAGCTCGGAGCCTTCTATCCGTTCTCCAGGAACCATAACTCTGATAGTTCTAAGGTAAGCAGATTATGATACACCTGTCATTGTTGCTCTCAAAACGGTGAAGGAAAACCATCGTGAGGAAACCGAGATGTCCTAGAACCAAAACATCGAAAATTGAAAATATGCAGCCGCAGGCGTTCTCTCTCCTTTTTAGAGAGCACAAAGTATGGGACGCCGTACGCATGGTTTCGTAACGACGTGACGAACGCGCTCGCATACTTTGTGCTCTTTTTGTGAGGACAAACCGTCGAATGCCAGCGATACTTGTGTTAGGGCTTCTGCTCAAACGCGCGGCTGTGGTTACGGCTGCACGCGAGCGTGACTTTATTGCTACCGGTAGTCGCTTACGATTTCAGTCGACTGTAAACAAAACAGAAAATGTAGTCCATGTATCTTTATTGTCTTCCAGCCTCAAGACCCCGTATCCCTAGGCCCGGAGGTGGTAGAAGCCAGTCGCTCAGCACTGCGTCTGCGCTACACGCTGCTGCCGTACTACTACACGCTGTTCTGGAGGGCGCATGTGTATGGGGAGACTGTCGTCAGGCCGCTGTTCTTTGAGTAAGTTATCATCATCATCAGTGTATCTAGAGCCAGTACTCTTGGGCCGGGAGGTGGTAGAAGCTATCGACATAGGAGTCTTCAACTCTCATCGAATTTGTAACGATCCTGGTTTCTTTAAGCAAGGAATCAATTATTCAGTACTATAAGTTGTTCTAGTTCTCTTTACAAAAGACATAACATCACGCCTGTAATCCCCGAGGGTTAGGCAGAGGTGTACCTAAGAGTACACCCACATTTCGCCAGCTATGTTTTATAAGTCCTATGTTATAGTGGGCGACTTTATTACATTTAACCCGGCACAAATCCAGACTCCGTAGCTGCTACAGAGAAATTCTTATTGGAAAAACCAGTAACACTTTGCCCGACTCTGGAATCGAACCCAGGACACTATGCTCAGCAGACCACTAGACCAACGCAGCAGTATTTATAAAAGAAGTTTATCATAATGTTGAATCCACAATAATCTTTTCTTTTCCAGAGCCCCAGAACAGAATAACCTCCACGAGATAGACACCCAGTTCATGGTCGGTCCGTACGTCATGGTGTCTCCCATCCTGCAGCAGGGCTGCGTCGTGACCCGCGCGGAGTTCCCAGGCCCGCAGAGCTGGTACAACGTGCTGGACGGACAGTTCATCGCCAGCGACAAGTCCTACGAGCTCATGGATAACGAGACCGTGTCGGTTAAGGTGAGTTTTGTGTTTTTTTATGGTCAACTAGCTTTTATCCCCACAGGAAATATGAGAGCCTGGTACTTTTTGGAAGATCGTAACTATAAGACTCTCTTTTTATAGAAAAAACCTCTGCATATTCTTCAGCATCTTGTGTACTCAGAGATCTCCAGTGAAACTGACTGATGTTCCTTACAAACACCCCTTGGAGACCTAATTCAATAGAGTATTGAATGTTAAGTACGGATAAACGGAACACATTTCTCCAGTCGACAATACAACTTGCGCAGAACTACCTACCAGACTTCATTATCAGAGAAACTAATCGAGAACCATCTCAGATGGTAAGGTCACCTGACGCGAAGAGACGAGGAACATGTAGTGAAAAAAGCATTGCAAGTACCCGAATATAAGAGAGATAGAGGACGAACTCCGGCTTCCTGATGAACTAGCGTGACGAAGCACCTGTTGGAGGGAGAACTGCCCGACCTGACATCGCGGGACAGACTGGCCTGGCGCCAGAACATTATGGCGTGGGATAGCGCTAGGAAGAAGAAGATAAAACTTGAGCACTGCGTTGCTTTTGTGTAGATGCATAATCTGTGCAAACTTTCTCCGTTTTTAGAGAGAAAATTAGCCATGTTTTTTTAGCAGTAATTAATTCATTTTATTCTTTTATCCTTAGGGCGGCGGCATAATCCCCATGCAAGAGCCCCCACTACAAGGGCCGGTGACTACGACCAACACGCGCAGCTCGCCGCTACAGCTGCTGGTCGTGCCGGATAGGAACGACCTGGCCAAGGGAGAACTGTACTGGGATGATGGCGATAGCTTGAGTAAGTTACTCTTTCACACCATTACATGAGCCCCTGTATTTCTTGACATGGTCAGTGAAGGTATAGCACACCCTCAAAGAACATAACATAACATCATGCCTGTAATCCGCGAAATGCGGAGGTGCAGAAGTGTACCTAATAGTAAGCCTACATTTCGCCAGATGATTAAGTTCCATGTAACAGGGGGCGAGCCTATTGTCATTAACCGGGCACAAATCCAGACTGCCTGACTGTTACTGAGAAATTCCTGACTGAAAAATATAATAGAAATTTGCCCGACCCTGGAATCGAACCCAGGACCTCATGCTCAGCAGTCGCGTTTGCGTACACTCGACCAACGAGGCAGTGTGTTATGTAAACCCCCGAAATAGGCGACGGAATTTACCCGGGCACTTACCTAACCTATGGAGGTTGGGTGAACCATATCTGCTGAACTTGAAGTGGGTTGGATGAGGATCCAACCCAGAACTTCCACGACGCGTTTGTGACCATTACAAAAACGTAGAAGTCACACAATTTTTTCAAAATTTTGACCTGATAATTTAATTATAAGCCTTTAGGAGAAGGCTTATAATTAATTCCTAATTCCTTTAAATATTACTGTAACACCAACTTTTATTATCGAATCGTATTTTAACTCATCACTCCTAACTTTTACCTAATTCCAGACACCTATGAAGAACAAAAATACAGCCACATAGAATTCACTCTCAACAACACAGAGATACGCAGCAACGTCCAATGGTGGGGATACGGCGTACCGTCCCTTAACAAAATAACAGTTCTAAATCAACCGCTGATCAAGATGGTCGCCATCAACGACCAGCCTTGCGTCAAACCCTGCGAGTTCACCTACAACACACAATCTAAGGTATTGCAGATAACTGCCAATCTCTCCCTAGACAAGCCTTTTAACGTTAAATGGTATGTAACTATGAAACCATTTAACTGGAGAAACTGGGTGGGAACCAAAAATAATCCTTGAAAAATGAGGGTAGTTGTTTGAAGTTTATTGTAAGTTAATGTCATTGAAGATGATGTTGTCGATGGTTTTAGTACTATGTGTACTCTCTGGTCCTGAAAAGTCCCGTTTGTCTATGGAACCATAGACTTTGTGTACCCTGAATATGGTGTAAGGATATTGAATAAAAACAAGATGGTGGAATTAAAAGATTTTATCAAAAATTTGCATAATAATGCTAGTTCCTATGTAGGAATTTAATAGTTTTGCGAATTGAGTGCCAGAAACCTGGGTGATTATGGTGGAGTTGAGTAATGGAAATAAAGATATTCCGTAAAAACTCATACTTTTTGTAATATTTAGTGTAAGTACATACATGAAGGTATTGTGAATTTTGATCGAACTTTCAGTCATTTAGATTTGCAGTGAAGTGGCTAATAATCTTTTCTTATCACAAAAATGGCTTTGCAAGTAGGATATTAGCCACCATCACATCATTGAACTAGCTCTCTTTATCATCCTTCTATACGATTAATTTAAGTATTTAGGAGGTAATTGTACTCAGTCTCAACGTTTTTCTTATCCAGTTTTAAGTATCATTTATCGAAATCGGGCAACACTCACTCAGATTGGAAACTAAATGCCAAATCACACACAATGCCAGAAAGACGAAGCAGTTGCAGTCATAAATCGTGGGAGCGAGACGACACGAACGAAACATTCACCGTCTTACTTGCACGTTTTGTGACCACGCCTGTAATAATTCGCTTATGTGTGATTTGGTTTACTTACACAAAAAATCTTCCTTTATAAAGCCAGGTACAGATTATTTGTACACAACATGTAGTGCCACATTTTCCATAAATGGGAATGCACGTAGCTTGCGCGCAGTTGTTTTTAGAGTGTTCGCGAACACATTACATGTGTTACATTGCATGTTGTGTTGCAAATAACCTGTAGGCTTAACACTACATTCTCAGGCTTTTCAACCACGCGTATTCGTAGCTACTAAGATGTTACACTATAAGTATTATTACTTAACATTTATATTTCTATTGACTACTGATATAGGTACTTTAAATCATTGAGGAGGAGGACACAGTCCAAGTATATAACGTTATTCTATGTCTATGAAGTTAAACTATTGAAATCTATTTCAGAAAACTCTATGGTAGTAGCTTAAAGACATTATACAGGGTGATACATTTTAGATTGGTTAGTAGGTATGATATTACAAGACGAGTATTCGTTTTTTTACTATTTAGCGCTAATAGTTTTGGATTTCTCCCCTACCGACTACTCTCTTTATGTATCATCCTGTATATTAATGTATTTTTTCTCCGACCGCATCTGTTTTCATGACATTTTCTTAAAACAGTTGAGTTATCGAGATATTAGATTTGTAATGCTTATTTTGTTTTTGATAACAAATCTAGAATATTGGTATTAGTAATTGGTATTTTCAGACTTTTTGTATTATGAAGCTTTATAGAATGAATTATGTATTTATTGTTTAAATAACAGGGAATTAAATGCTTTTGCTAATTATTACTAATGATATTATGGTATTAAAAAATCAATGTGTTGTCAAGTCCAAAATTAAAAGGCATTATAATAGTCATAATGTTCCCGAATTAGGAATAAATGGATCCCTTTGATTGCTTAGTTTAAAACCAAATGCTTGGCATTTTTCCAAAATTAACTATGCTTAGATGGCAGTTTAGCTGTTTGGTGCATTGGGCCAATGACCTAATTATAAATTTATCCACACTAATAAAATATAAATAGATAAAATTTACGTGTACCTCTAGTCATAAGGTATATACAGGGTGTAATGGATAGCCCTCCGCAAACAAACAGGGTGCATTCAGCTCCGTATTTTGAATCATATTCCACCGGTATTTTTCTCAGGAAAATTTTCATTTTTTTAATCGTCTTTTCAGTTAATATTCCTTTATTTCAATGTTAAATTACATTCTCTTTACGCAGCACTCTATTAATGTAAATAATATGGTTTAAATAAATAAAAAAAATAACAACAATGGATGTTGAAATACTCAATCGAACGATGCGTGTTCATCGAACTCGTCGTTCCCTAAGTGCGTTTTGCCACAGTAACGATACATTGCGTATGAGGAAATAAAATACATCAAATTTATTGGACTCCCATAACTTTCTTGAAATAATTTCTTGAGGTCATCTTCATATGATATATTGAATTCACCTCATCAGTCTGCGGAGGGCTGTCCCTTACACCCCGTATTTAACACTAATAAAAGCTCAAATTGCATTGTATTTGGTGGTACCAAAAGTCCACAACACAAGAATTACCTAAATGATGTTCATTATGAAATAAAAAAGTTTTTGCAAAAATTATATAGATGTGTATGCATTTTTAAACTTAAATATACATTCATATAAGAATATTCGTGGTATTTCCAAGATAGTTAATTATAAATTTTGTTAAAATATAGCACCAATTACGATTTTATGTACAGACACCAGCACATCAAGCTACCCGAAACTGTCAAATTTTCCCAATCAACCTTGAACCTAATGTTTTAGCGATAACGTTGAAAATCTCTTCAAGAAATTTGACAGATTGTAGTAGCTTGATGTGCTGGACTGCTGGCGTCTGTACGACATTACAGTTTTTATCATTATTATAGTGGGTAATCGGTATTTGTAAGACAATTTTCAGCATAATGGTGTAATTTTAATGTAATGCAACTTTCCACATGATAATCAATTTCGTCATATCTCCTGTACAATAATTTTTGTGATAATTTTGGAATATTTGTGATAATTATGTTACTTTGTCGTTGTACAAAAGAAATAATGTGATAAAATATTAATTGCACTACCGTGGGTGTGATTTATGCCAAAGTAGTACTGACTTGTGTTTACCATTGATTTTGTAGATAAGAATGCACTAATAAAAATGATAACGCACAAAATAATTATTGTTTTTGTTCTTCTGTAATATTATTGTTATCACGTCACCATTTTCCTGTTTTGTTTTCCCAATTTGTTTGGGGTCAGCTCAGCTTCGCAGCTTGTCTTCTTCCATACTTTTCTATTAGTTGTCAGTCATCTCACCCCTTTTTAACCACGCAATCTGCTAAAGGTTTACAAGCAATTGCAAGATGAACAAAAAAAAAAATCTCACCCCTTTTCTAGCTATATCATCTTTCATGAAATCCTGAAAATAATTTCTGTAAATTGCTATATAAATAAAAATGAAAAAACAAATTAACATAACATACTTTATTATTCTCTATAACATCTAATAAATAAAACAAATGTTAACATTTAAAAAAGAGACTACTTATCAATTCCTTTTCCCAGTTTTTCCACGTCTGTTTTAATGAAGGTTTCATACTGTTTTTCTGTCATCAAAGTTTTCAACTCATTTGGATTTGTCAACTTCAGCTTAAACAACCACCCCTTATCATAAAAGTTAGTGTTTATAAGGGCTGGTTTGTTCTCTACTTCAGAGTTCTTCTCCGTAACTACACCAGTAACAGGGGAATATATTTCACTGGCTGCTTTCACACTTTCTAGGGCTCCACACTCCTCTCCCTCCTGGACTATCGTTTTAGGTTCTGGAAGTTGTGCAAAGACGATGTCTCCGAGAGATTCTTGTGCATACTGGCTGATACCGACGGTTCCTACTTCATTGTCAACCACAACCCATTCATGCCTGTCTGTAAACAGCCTGGATGCCTTGCTGCTGTACTGATGGTGTAGCTCACAGTATGTCTGCTTGATGTTTGATTGTAGAAGACAACTCCTTGATAGATACTGTTTTGAGAGTTGCAGGAAACATCTTTGGAATGCCATTTCGTTCTGAAAAAGAAAGAAATTTGATTAACATGGTTTGGTAACAATGCATTCACTTTTTTAGTATTATGGTGAAGAGCTGCTTGAAAACCCCGATGGACAGCTGTTTCCAATAAATTATCCACTATCAAGCTTAGACTTACGACTATAGTGGTAAAAAAAAAACATTCAAATACAAAAAATTTCAATATTTTTCCATAAAGATTGAGTAAACAAAGAATTCTTGTTTTTATATTTACTCATGCTATATGATTGGATAATTAAATGTCAACAATGATAAGTTGTGGCAATAATTAATTGTTTACATTGTATCTAGGGTCAAGAGACAAGATTTATCTCTCACATTGAATGTATGATTAGCTTGGTATGAAAATAATATGAGATGTAATGACAGAAACTATTCTCAATATATCTTGGTTAAGCGAATGACAGAGGTTTTACAGCAACAGAACACATAAATATATAGCTATTTGAGGTGGCTAGGGAGGACTTTTAAGCGAAGAGCCGGGACGCAACTTATAAAACCATTGTCCAAAATTGGACTTTATAGTAAGTTACTGGATATACCACTAAATGTGAATGGGGATAGTAAGGCCCTTTAACGAGTCTACTGTGCAATGTAATTAAGTGATAGGAGACTTGGACTTGTGAACGCCGACTTTGGCCGAAGTCGTGTAACAAAAAAATTAATATTGAAGCAACAACAACTTACGAACTATTTTTATGGAGAGAATTTAAGTCCTATCAGCAACGACCTGGTGTTCATTAAAATTCAGTTCACAAGTCACAACAAACCTAAAATACGAGAGGTTAGGAAATGAATATTTTCGGCTGAAATGACAATGTCAATGTTCCATTACTGTTGACAGTCTTTTTGGGTCTTCTAATATTTTATAATTTAACCAGAGAAATTGATTAATCAGTGTAAATAGCTAAAATCACAAAGATAGTATAAATAAATATTTCTAAATCTAAACAAGACAAAAGATCCCTTTTATTCCAATTTAACGGTGTTTCTGATTTTTTAAATATTCTTTATTAATGACCATAGATACAAAGCTTCAGTCGCATTTATAAATAAAAAAGAATATCGGTGTTTCTGAACGAAAGCAAGACCATATTAAAATTAAATCTCTAGAATAGTATATTTTTAAACTACCATTTAACGACAAAAAATATTTGGCACTTTATTTAAAAAAAAATACTTTAAGATATGTTTTTTAAAATGCAGATAAATCAGTCTTTACTGTTATTGTACTGAGTTACTTAGCGATCAATCATTTTTTCTTAATCTTTTTTCTTACGATTAGATCACGTCGCTACGTGAATTCCAAGAATTGTTAAATAAATCTCAAGTTTGAGTCCAAACCTTATTCAAATTGATGATAAATGCACTTCATTCATTGCAATGATAGCTGCACGATATATTTTCCACCTATTAGTAGAATTTTTCTACTACATTACGGTATCATTGTGCCGTCAATATTGACAAAACTAATTCAAAAACGTCACAACAAACGTCATTGTTCGCTTAGCCATGAGTGAAAGATGTCAAACGAAGTTAGCAGAGAGATTTGATAATAAAAATTATATTATTTACTTCGGTATTCTATGCACGGCGATTGCAGTTTTATATTTTTACAGGTAGTATAATTAAATATCCACATATCTGTGTAATTTGGAAGAACCTGAACGATTACATTTTTTTTCAGATTTCACTTTGCCACAATAGCATTCAGCTATGTGTTGGGATGTGTGGCTTGTTATTACGGGCTCAACTCGAGTATTTTACACGATTACATTGATAAATTAAAGTGCCATTTCGTCGGTGAGACGTACAAAAATGAAGGAGACGCGAGCATCCGAGTGAGTTGGCATACTTTCTTTGTTTACTGTTTACTTGTAATAGAAAACTCGTTATTTCGCGATTGAGGTCATGTACGCCTCCCTATTCATCATTTTTACCATTTGATAAGCAATTATTGTGAGGGAAATAATTATTGTTCCAAGTAATCAAGAAAATAATTTATAGAGCTGTTGTTTTTTGTGCTTTGCTGTGAGACTTCACTAATCATTTTTATATCTTAATTAAACATCGGTGTTATCTTTCAAGCCCGTTTTCTAATGGATAGAGTAATGAGTGTTGAGGTAGGCATGGGACTAGTTAAACTGAAACTTTCTCACATAATCATACTATTGGCTTATCATAAATAACCCAGACATCTTATCTTCTTGTGCTCTAATTTTCCAACAGTAATATACAAAATTAAGTTGGAGTTCAGGCTGTGCCTAGTCCCTTTATGAATGTTTTGTTTATAAATTCATTAACTAATTGCATGTATCTGGAATTCTTATTACTAAGCAGTGAATCATAAAAACAATTGCATAATTAGTTATTAGTTTGTCTAAGACCTGAATAAACAGTTTGTAATTATTAATTACCTACTTACAAATAATTATAAAGCTTAGGTCCTTGTCATCAACTCTGTAATTATAATTATGATTTGAATGTATAATCATCAACATCATTCCTTGTCTTTATCCCAATTTATTTGGGGTTGGCATAGAATGTCCTCTCCTTGCATATTTTCTAAAATTAAAAAAAAAATGATGTATTTTAATGCCCTTGATAACAAGAGATTGAGCTTTGTATTGCTATACTACTGCTACCTACCTGATTTATCAGATAAGATTAGATAACCTAATTACATAAAATTATTATTTTACAAATCAAGATGAGCTCATACAATTGTGAACAGTCAATTATGAATAAAAAAAAAATCACTTTTTGCCAAAATCTAGCATTTAGCAAAACTCTAAAAATTAGTAATTTGTGATGGTACAGCCTTCTGCCTCCCAGACCATGAGTATTTAAAATACTTATGAAAAAAAATTTTTTATATGTCACTTGGTGAACATTGTCATGATAGTTTCTTGAATATGGGAAAGAACACATATGAGTCATGATTTATCTTAAATTATTTAAGAGGTGATTAGTCATCTCAACTCAGATTTGTTATTGAATGAGTCATATTGTTGTTTTTAATCTTTTGATTGCTATTGTCACATATACGTGACAAGCAAGCGCGTGCCCTGTACGCCAAACGACGACAAAATGGTAGGTAAAATTGTGGCTTGCTGTGGAGGGTACGCGCGTCCGCATTCTCTGGCATTTAAAAGGTTAATATTACTTATCAGTACTTATTATTACAGTTTTTCAACAAAATCTTTCACTGTCTTATGAATGAACAATTTTGATTCATGGGAAGTGTACACTGGATTGGTTCTGTGACTAACATGAGACAGTGAAAGTAAGGTTCTGGCCACACAGCCGAATCCCGCGCGACACGTGACGTGCGTCGGTTGTTTTATTGATTAGGAAGTAACACGACTACACCAGTATTAACACCTCCATACACGTTAGTTGACACAGTCATCGCGAGCGAATATTCGAGCCAGTATGGCCAGAGCTTAAAACAAAAATGTCTTGATTGTCTTGTGTTGTTGACGAAGTCTTATTTTCAGGGTTGCGAGACCTGTGGGTCAAAGGATTGCGAGAGACATGACTCTAGCATGTCGGCGGAGCCCTGGGTGGGGCTCCAGATACACAAACAATTGGATCAGGCCATAGAAGATGTAAGTATTCTCTTCTGCATTCTAAAGGATGTTAGTTATTCTATATAATTCAAGATCATCTTTCTGCCCTTGTGTCATGTTACTTGGGGTCGGTTGAATAGGTTTTTTACTTACATTCTCCCTATCACCCATCATGCTTTGTCACTCCTTTTTCTGGCATATCATTCCTCATACTATCTATCCATTTTTTTTATGGTCTACTTCTCTATCTCCATTTATCTACAGTTATATTCATCTCCTTTAGTCACATGCGTAACGTCTCAACTGCTCATTATTTCGAAAAAGAAAAACGAATGTCTTAAAACCAATAATATGAAATATTTATTAATTAAATACTAATAAAATTAAACTTATACTGTTACTTACGGGATCTCTTCCGTGATTGTTCATTATTTTGATCTCCCGATATTTCGGCGCTGTTGCAAGCAGCAACAGCATATCGAGACCATAAAGTAATGAACAATCACGGAAGATATCCCGTAAGTGACAGTGTAAGATTAGTTGTAAACCGTGAAAGCTTAAAACAGTGTTTACTAATAAAATTATCAACGATGTAAAACATTTGATTATCCAGGAAAAAGAAATCATAGATTTAAATTAGCTGTGTAAATTGAATGTTACTGTGTAATTGATATACAATAACAAAAATCATAAATAATCGACATCATTTCCTGCCCACATAACTAAGTAGATCGCGCTCAAATAATCACACGGGTTGTCCCAGGTTATTCAAGTGCGATCCTGGCAACACTTTTCCTTCTACCATTCTCCTCTGTCAACCGTCACGCTATCAATAAGTCACTATGAATCAATCATCACCTGCCTAGCCTTTTCCTATCTACGATCGGCTTCCGGTTTAACCAGATTTATATGGAGCGACTGCCTATCTGACATCTACAACCCCAGTTAGTACTGGGTAATACAATACCTCTTGGTAAGACTGGTTGTCAGACTTTCTAGTCAATGACTATCTGTAACGACTGTCCAAAGATGTACAAATGACAGCCGGGAACACGGCTTGACGTGCTTTCAGAGTTACGCACGAAACTCGGTATGTAATGGGTGGTCACCCATCCACGGACCAACCAAGGCAAGTGCGGCTTAACCTGAAGATCGGCTCGAGCGGCTGTTATTATTTAGTCACGAGCTCCTCACTCGAAACAAAGTATGCAATTAATTTAAAATTGAGGAATATCTTAAATAATACTACTTCAAAACTTGTAACAAAAAAAGGAAACTATTAACATGATCTTATTCTAAAGCCACCAAGGTTAACTAACTTGAAACAATGGGCGACACCAAGTCAAAACAATTGATAATGTGAGATCACTTCTTATTCCAAATGGCAAGACGGTTCATGCACACAATTTATTACGAATGTTATCTTGTACATAACGACTGGAATGAACAGAAGAACAAACACACAATTGACAATCTTACGTAGACTGATACTGAAATACTGCACACATGGGATCACAATTAAAGTCATACTCTATAACACACACTACACTATATGTAGTGTAGTGTAAAAATCCAATAGAGTCACAGACTAGTGTTATGTATCTCATATCTTTGTAGCAGTGTACTCAATTGTTGGTGAGCCAAATAAATAAAATAAAATAACACAATTAAAAGTACTAGACTGACATCACTTTACTTACTAGGTAATCCGATTCCGATCCGAGGCGATGTTTTACATTGATTATAAGTGTGCAGTCTGCCTCGTTCGTCGAGTGGTCGCGACTACTGAGCATGAAGCCCAAGGTTCGATTCCCAGGTCGGGCAGAGTGTTATTGGCATTTTCTAACAGGAATTTCTCAATATCAAGTTTGTGCCTGTTGATGGCAATTGGATCACTTACTATTTCACGGGACTTAAAACATAACGCGAAATGTGGGTGTACTATTAGGTGCACCTCTGCCTAGCCCTTCGGGGATTACAAGCTTGATGTTATGTTTATGTTATGTAATAAGTATAGGTAGAGTTTCATAGACATCCATCCCGAACGGCTCGAGTTGAGGCGATGCTGATCTCATGCAGTGCTTCTAATTTTGCGATGATCAGGCAGTATCAATAAAATTAGTTCCGCTGTAACCTATACTGTCACTTACGGGATATCTTCCGTGAACAATGAACAATCACGGAAGATATCCCGTAAGTGACAGTATAAGTTTAGTTGTAAACCGTGAAAGCTTAAAACAGTGGTAGTTCCGCTGTATTGCCGACTCTCCTCACAGACACAATTTCCAATCAATGTACTTATGCTTGTAAGTCAATCCCTTTTGTAATAGCCCCTATGTTTTACTCTCGTTTTCTCGACATACCAAAGAATAACGCATCGTTTTTGACTACTTATTTTCGTGCGTTGTACAGAGTAGAATTTCTGTACCCCTTACTTTTCAGTGTACTCTGAAACTGTGACGATAACATTTTAATCACTTCCTTATTTCAACTCGTTTCGGGTTACACCGAATGAATCTGATTTAATCTTTGAGGATGACTCATGAAACTGGAAGTTATCAGTGTTTTCCCATTACCTGATAACACTATTACACACAGTAAATATTTATACACATGTAGGATAATTTTATTTGTTTTATTTTTCCCCCACTGTTGAGGATAGATTACTGCAAATCTGAAACCTAAATATCGTTTATTCAAAACTAGCTGTTGCCCGCGGCTTCGTTCATGTGGAAATTTTGATGTGAGTGTAAGAGAAAAAAAGATAGCCTATGTAAGGACATAGGCTGTAGGACATAGACATAGGTTGGTCATAGGCATATCCTGGGGAAGGCCCTAGGATATAGTCCATTTCGTTGCCAAGTTTTATTACGAGCTGTTTAGTAGTGATGGTAACAAACAAACACAGTTACTTTCGCATTTGTAATATTAGTTTGAATTGAATAGTGTCAATAAAAACCTTCTGAAATGTCGCAATAGACGACCCTGAAAACGTACCTACATCATTGGTTTATTTCCCTAGACTAGAAATTCTTTGAAAATAATTCAAATTTTTTTGTTACTTCGCAATTATTTGAAATACAATATTATTATGAAATACAATAAGCTAATTTTATTTGTCTTGTATCGTTTTGAGATTAAAAGCTGTAAAGTTAAAGTCGTCAATAACTTAATTCGTCTCTTTTTACCAAAAATACTGGTAAAGGACAACCGAAGTAACCCACATCACCGCATCAATAGATCTCACATATTTAGAGTTCGAAACAGCTTGAACGATGTCATAATTTCATTATTCACCTTGAAATGTCATCATTATGACTTTTTATAACAGAATAGAGGAACCTTGTTTTTGTCACGTTGTGATATGCAAACTCTACAGTTATTAAATGGTTTATGCAAATGGCAATTATTATATTATGCTATACAAATTATACCTACCAATTTGCCATTTTTTCGAGTTACCATTTCCATAAAGATTTGTAGTTAGACTGATGGTCTTTTTCGAACTTCTGGATATTAGAGATTCAAAATTGGAAATAAGTACCACTTTCTGAATTAATTGTAAATCATCATGTGACACAAATATTTATCCCCTCTTGTTTTTTTTGCATCAAGCTAAAATAAGCAATAACACACATGTCGAATACATTGACAACTTAAAAAAAATATATTAATGTACAGTCAGCAACAGAAGTCGTTGAACATAATTTGTTTCCGATATTTCTTATCATTATTATTTATCATAAATTATTGACTAAAGTAAATTACAAAACAACTTGTCATAATTGAACTACAAAAGTCGCTGAGCTAAGTTAAACCATTAATTGCTATGCATTACTACCGACAAAATTGTATGATCTGTAATAAATACAAAAGTTGCTGAACATTGCTAATTTCCTACATTTCTTGTTCGTTAAACCCGTTTGCTCCAAGGCACTATCTAGCGAAGCGCAGCGCACCGCATTTTTCATAATCAAAACGTTGCCGAATAAACACAGCTACTAGTTCAGAATATAAATTAAATATAATTTAATAATAATATTAATAGATATTGACATTAAAAACTAGGACAATAAATATTTATTTCTAGTACTTATAAAAAAAATATCAATAATGGGTAGGCACTACATACATAATAAAATACTGAACAAAAAAAAAATTTGGGGGTAATATTACAATATTTAAAAAACAATTACAGTTTTTTTTTTTTTTTTTTCGGATGGGAAATCATCAAATGACCCGTTCCACTCTGGGCGGAGCGGAAGGGATTGTCAGACTTGTACTGACTAAAACCCATCCATGTTCCTTCTTTGCCCTTTGTGTTCCAGGGCCACGGTATCTCTTTCGAACAGTCCCGCAGCCCTGGGACAATTACAAGTTTACGATATGTTTACATTTGTTGTTACACTTGTTTTTCTAAACAATAAATTAACCGGCGTTGAAACTGAGTAACGTTTCATGTGAAAAAACGATAAATGAAGGTAGAACAAAATAAAAAAAAATACTTCCCTTCAGTTACAGGCCAAATATGACGTTCTCGAAAAAACACAAAACCTTAAAACCGTCTGTAGGGCTCATCATTACGAAAAACTTTTTTTTTATGGGAGCAGCATGAATGAAATCGCAAAAAAAACAGCTCTTTTATTATATTTAGTACAGCATAACCCATTAATACTAAATGAAGTTATCTTTTTTCTCGGTCTTCGCACAGAACCACACACATTCTCATTATCGTCTTCCATTCATTTGCAAACAAGACAAAATTTATGTCGAAATTTTTGTATTAAAGTGCTGCCGAAATTTGTGGTAATGTATGAAATGGCTGATTTTTTGCTTCCATAGAAAAAGTCGTAAGTAATGATGAGGCATATATTTTTAGTAAATAAAGAAAAAAAATGATTTGATGACTGTTTTATTATTTGTTTAAGATCAACTCTAACTAACATAACCAATTTCTAGGCTTACTATAAAATAACAACATATACCTAAAAAATTACACGGTCACAACTGTTTAATTGTGATATAAATCAGAGCGATGTTAAAAAGGTAATGGTGTATTCTACTGTATCTTGTATTCAATTATGTGATTCAACAACTCATACATTATCAAGTTAAAAACTCGCGCATGTTTAGCGACTTACGGTAAAATGATAGTTACCGACTTATCCTGTAATAATGTTTAGCGACTTATAACATATTAATGCTTAGCGTTTTTGTAACATTGAAATGATAACCTTATTTTGTACTCTATTCTGGTAAGTGATTTATGGTCTGTTTTAGTGTTCAGGTTTTTTGTAAGTTAGTATCTGTTCATGGACTTTCGTTGCTGACTGTACTTTAGGCCTGGTTTACGCTGAGATATGTAATTACCTGTTTATTGCAACAAGCTAAAGGGCATTCAATGGGGAACATAATATTGCTGACTGTTAATTAGTATGAGAACAACACATTGCAAATATTTTAATTGTAACTTTGGAACAAATAACCGTACATACTATGGAAACCGGAATAATTAGTGTTGGAAATTCTTATGAGTTTGTGTATTTTTGATTCATGATTTTTTCCTTCTTGTATTTTTTTTAGCTACAAAATATCATTCTCAAAGTTTATACTTAATTCTAAGAAATTATTATTGTTCAGATACTAATTAACAGAGAGCAATTATGTTACCCATTGAATGTCGTTTAGCTTGTTGCAATTAACACCTAGGGGTACTGTATGGTAGTCCCTGTTCCTCACACCTCTAAACGATGTCACATAACTCTAAAAAAGTGTTTCCTCCTCTAATTACAGTTCTACAACACGATATTGGATCAATTCATAAACTCGTGGTACAGTAAGGTGACGCTGCAACCGTTCTTCGTGGACGAGTTGCGCTACCAGCTTAGATACGCTTCTGCTTGTCTACTGCAGAGAGCTGTTAAGGTATGCTTTACTATAATTTACCGGAATAATTTGATTGGTTTTGCATGCAGCATGAAAACAGATGTAGGTATCTTACTTATTTGTAGTAACTTGTGAGCTCAATAGCCCAGTTACAAAGCAATACAAATATACTAGGTGTAAACGAACCCTTCACGAAGCCGTCAACCAAGCATTCTGTTTTCTGTACATCAAACTAAATAACTCCCGTAAAAATTATTGCTGGGAAACGACTTTTTTTTGGGGTGCAAAATCACGTTTTACGACAAACTCAAAACATTATGCTGATGAATGCATTGAATAGTGCAGCGGTCATGAAGGTATTTAAAGTAAAGTTATAACATTAAACACTTGTATTTCTAAAAAAACTTATGTAAAAGTTGGAACTTTGACCTCTAATATCTCCGTAAGTAGGAGGTTCCCAGGTATGATCCAGAACAAAAAAAATAATCGCAATGAAGGCTTTGTTAAGGGTCTTTTTACACCCATTATATTATGGCGAGCCAATTGTTAGTCTAGAGTCTGAGGCTTTAAACTTAAACTATCCCTAACAACTATCATTATAGGTAAGGTGGGTTCCACATGGAATTACCTGTATGTGATCGGACTCCGGCAAATGAAGCTTAACTTATGGGTTGATCTGCGCAAAGACCCTAAGACGAGCCAGGCATTCAGTCATATCTCTAAGTCACTATTGTCAGTATTTAGATTCATTTTAATTTCCATTTTGTGTTTGTTATTTTTATTTTATATCTTCCAGATAAACTACGCCCGTTTCATAACGTCCCGCCTAATTCCGTGTGCGTTACGTCACTACTCAGTATGTGCCTCACGTCCGGGCGTATCACTAGATTCCAAGATGGCGCTGCATCCGGCCGCAGCCAATAGGAACGCTGAGCTGAAGTATTTGAGATGTATTACGAATGCCATCATGCCGTATTTGTTAAAGAATAATGAGGTGCAGAATCCGTGAGTATTGCCATATCAAAAAAATGGAATTGAAAATGGGCTTGTCATACGGCCTAAAGAAGTTCTTGGTCATAAAGTTATTTGGACTCATTCGTTGCGGGTTCGAGTTTTAAACTTCAATACAATTTCCAGTTAGGCTGTGTTATTAGGTTTTTCTATCTATATCTGTGGGTTTTTCGTAGTATTGGATTAGTGCCCCGATTGGATTAGTGCCCGGGTGCCCCCCTCAAGGGTGCAAGCGTTACCGACCGCTGGATATCTCAACACGACGGGTGCCTGAGGATGGACAGCGCCGCCGAGACCGGCCCAGAAAACTGTGGCGAGATGATTTAGACGCGCATCACGAAGGTTGGTTCCAGGTGGCGCAGGAGGTCCAGCAGTGGGATATACGAGGGCAATAAAAAAAAAAGTATAATACATATTTATTCTATTTGAAGTTACCTTGGTTTTGCGATGTTATTTTTTGCCGTCATAATGCATAGTGCACTAAGAGCAAAGGTTGATGTTCACACATACCAGACGCCGTATTAACACATAGAGGAGACTTTTACGATAGTTATATTAGCACTGTTTAATAGTGTGTTGTTAGCTAAGTGCATTGGTAATTATATCATTATAGTTTATTTCACAGCCTCGTGACCTGGTTAACTCTTTTCACATATACGGGTTGGAACGGACACTAACGCGAAAACGGTTACCACGTATGTAGTACCTACATCATTCTGAACCGGGGGGTTCATCGGTTATTTACGCATTACTTCCTACAATTCGATTCTTAATGGCGACGCTATCGAATGGTGTAATAATACAGTGTGTGTTTTTAACAGGTTTGATTCCTAGCCAGGGATATTGATTTTTCAAAAATCCAATGATGCAGTTTTAGTTTTCTTGAAAATTGGGCTCAAGACTTCTTTGAACATTTTTCGATATTCCTCACAGTTTCGGATTTAGCCATCCACGCCCACTTGAAAAATTCACCCTGTATATTGAACCCGCTCATCAAAATATGTCCAGCATTGAGCGTGATAATCTAATCGATCTTTAAATTGAAGTACATAAAGTCCATATTTCTCTCTTCCAGTGTATTCAACGTATTAGTAAGAGAGATATTCGCAGGCTGGGTGTTGTTAACACTGACTGATGTGTTAGCTGACCCGTATATATTGAACACGCTCATCATACTGGCCACGGGTGATGAAACTATGGCGCAGCTCCCCACTACACCTAATTATAAGGTAAATTGTATGTGATACTTGAAGGATTGTAGATGATATATTTAATGTTTTGCATGTTTATTCATTCTCATGGTTCTTATGTATTTTCGTTCTGTTCTCTCTGCTACCCATATAATAAACTCTAGCCTCCAAAAATATTTCTAATTTCACAAAATGAAATCAAAATTAAAAAAAAGTATTATCCAAACTTACGTTAACTTTGCTAATGTCATCACATCTTACAGTAATGATAGATTTGAAGAAAACTACAGATTTTTTTTGTCTTGCCTTTGATTTTCTATTTAATTCACACTTATTCCGACGACTTCTAATATTAATTTATTGTAAAAAGACCCTTAACGAAGCTGAAAGACACTTGTTCTCCTTGTCATTGCGTTATTTTTTTTTGTTCTGGACCATACCTGGGAACCTTCTAGTTACGAAGATATTGGAGGTCAAAGTTCCAACTTTTTAATGTAACAGCTTCACTTTAAATACCTCCATGATCCCCATACTATTCAATACATTCATCAGCACAATGTATTGACTGCGATAGATTGAGTCCTACCGTAAAACGTGATTTTCACACCAAAAAAAAGTCGTTTCCCAGCAACAATTTTTGCATAGGGTTACTTAGGTTGGTACAGAATGCTTGGCTGACGGCTTCGTGAAGGGTCCGTTTACACCTTGTATTTACCTAACTTCCTCAAAATACTCCTACAGGTAGAATTCCTTGAGACGTTCGTCCGTCAAACCGAATCGATCTACAGTCAACGTTGCAAACTGTTTCGCGTTGAGCTCGACGTGTTCATCAGTGAACAACAGAATCATTACGCGTTCATGCAGTACATGAAGACGACTAGCCATCTGCACTTACTGCAGTTCTATAATGATATTAGTAAGTTAAACTTTAATTATTTTTTTGATAACATTTTGTCGCCTTTTTTGTAGACACTGTGCCAGAGTGTCTTTTGAAATATCAGTAATGTCTGATTATATCTTAATCTATACAAATAAATAAAATTTAAGTGTCTGTTTGTAGAAAAAGGATTAGGGTTCCGTGCAAAAAAATAAATCCCTTGAAATTGCTCACAAAATCCGATTCTAATATTTTTATAATAATTTCTCGCAGACTTCTTCTGACGTTCTTCTTCAGTGTCTTTTATTAAGACTAAGCAACCTGTGCCTCCATATTATGTGAATTTGTACTGCTTGATTTTCTTGGCAAATGCATTTCGTTGATAGTTTCGGCGAAACCCCCAGATAAACAAAGAGTTGCGTAGTCGTCGAAAAACCGAACATTGAAGAACTATTACAAATTCTCATTTCATTCATTTCTTTTTTTTTATTATAGAATTATTTCAAACGAAAATCCTGAACCCAGACATGAACAGTTCGGAAGAAGAGTCTCTCCAGCGCCAGGCTAAAGCGATGTACTCCACGTACTTGTCAGTGGGTCACCCGCTGCCTATCTTCGGCGAGCTAGCAGTCGAGCTGCGAGCTCTGTTGCAGCAAGATAACAGTATCAACAAGTAATGTAGCTTATTATTATGAAAACATTCAAAATTTGAATGTTTTCTTAATTGTCTAATACCCATTTTACACCACCACAAAGTGACACTTAACTGAATGCCTAATGCCGGTTTTCAACTACACAAAGTAACACCTAACTGAATGCCTAATGCCGGTTTTCAACTACACAAAGCATCACCTCACTGAATGCCTACTGCGCGTTTTCACCAACACAACGTGACACCTAATTAAATGCGTATACGGTAACAGTTGGTACACAGCCGTAGAGCACTTCGAAGTCCAAGCCGGCGAAGTTGCGGCCACGCGCTAGTTGACTTAAAACTCGAACTGTCCAGTCACTTCCATTAGACGTACGCTTCATATGCGAATTGTCTCGAAATGCGTACAATTCGAAATTGTGCACAATTTTTTCATGGACGTTTTTGAGACGCTGCGCGCTGATTCTGTTTTTTTTTTGTCTTGGGTTTTTTATACAAACATCAATGTTCTCAAGTTAATAGTTGAGCTGTTTTGCTATTTCATTTGTTTAAAATTTATTTTTCGTTTTTTTAGATTCCAAACCAGTCGAGCACTGTATCAAGCTGCTAGAGAATCCCACTCCGTATTAGAAAAGTTTTGGCTGCCTAAGTTTTTGCACAGTGAAGAGGTAATTTATACTTTATAAGTTTAGATATAGGGGGCAATCTTGGAAACTGGAATTCACTGCCGGCTTCTCTGTATCACGGTCATTATAATCTGGGTCTCTTCGAAGATCGAATCAATCGGTTTGTTTTAGGCAAGCCTGCTCCACACTAGGCCGCATCATCGCTTCACATCAGGCGAGTTGCGGCCAAACGCAAGCTTATTTACTAAAAAATATCATTTAGCATTAATTCATATCATCTATCATTTTGTTGAAAAATTAAAGCTGATTTAATTGTTTACAGTTCTACAATTTACTTATTGGGAGTCGGATACCTGTGGGGTATCATAAACAAATGGTTAAGAAGTAAGTAAATTTTGTATTTTTCTTGTAATTCATGAATTAAGATAAAAGGCTTTGTTTATGTAAAACATGTAAAAAGATTCCGTGTTAAGGTTTGCGTTTAATAGAGCAAGTCGGGCTTTTGAGCTTGTTGAATGTTTTTTGTCGCACGGGACCGGTCAATGTGTGGCGATACTTAGGGGAGGCCTATGTCCAGCAGTGGACGTCTTTCGGTTGAAATGATGATGATGATGCAGGTTTTTTTATTCAAGTTAACATACACCCTATATATGAAATCTATTTTGCCTTCGGGCCCCTTCCTAAACTCTAAACTAAGAATTGTTTTACTTACTGACTATACTTTAAATATTACATAGAGTAGGAGCTTGTGGCTAAATAATAACAGCCGCTCGGGTCGATCAAGCAGGTCGGTTAAGCCGTGCTTGCCTAGGTTGGTCCGTGGATGGATCACCACCCATTACTAACCGAGTTTCCTCCGTACCTCGGAAAGCTTTAAGCCGTTTGTCCCGGTTGTCATTTGTAGATCTTTGACAGTCGACAGTCGTTACAGGTAGTCAGTGGCCCAAAAGTCTGACAACCAGTCTTACCAAGGGGTATCGTATTACCCAGTGCGAACTGGGTTATGGAGGTCAGATAGGCAGTCGCTGCATGTAAAATACTGGTATTCAGCTGCATCCGGTTAGACTGGAAGCCGACCCCAACATAGTTATACGTTTTTTTTTATCCTCAATTGTCTCTTTGAGCCAAAACAAATATTTTATATTTCTTTCCAGACCACACGACAAACTGCTAAACACAGCTCTAAAGCTAGGCCATAGACTAAAAGGCGCGCTAAAACCACAGACAGTAGACGGACAACTACTGGACTGTTACACAAACGATGGAGTTGAAGGTGACGGAGTGGACAATATGGACATATTGAAGTATTTAGATAACCTGGCGGTTGAGGACGCCGCCAGGGGACACGATTTGAGCACTTATAAAGTTGTATTGACTAATGTTGAGACTAAGTTGGTGAGTTTTTTAGATATACTTTATACTTGTTAATCTTACTTCTTACTATAATATTTTAAATGCGAAAGTTTGTGAGGATGGATGAATGGATGGATGTTTGTTAATCTTTTACGCGAAAACTACTGAACGGATTTGGATGAAATTTGGCTGGATTAACTACTAAAATATAAGAGTACTTTTTATCCCGGAGTATGATCCTGTGGGACAGTTTCCGACCGTCACGCGGGAGAAGCCGCGGGCATAAGCTAGTTTGATAAATGTACCGTACGGGGAAGACAGTTTAAAGCTAATTGTAGATGGCGCTACTATAGCTAGGTCTCAATCTGACCAATGAGGTCAAGCTGTTTAGAAATATAAAATAACATTACCAGATTTTCAACCAATAACGATGCTTGGAACCAGTATTGCTAGCACCATTAACGGAATCAAATGCAAAACTTGTGGCGAAAAGAGTTTCATACCTGTAGCATCAAAAAGTGTACCTATTTTATTGTGCCTATCTTTTACATTGCGTAACACACTTTCTATCACAATCGGGTTTTGAACGAAATTCATGATCAATGTTCGCCTGTGCGTCATATTCGAATATTCTTGACTTGTCTAATGCCAATTCTTTTAAAACGATGTGGTTATATTTAAACATATTTTGTGCGGAAGGTTGATGTCGATCGAGAACGGTCTGGTTGTATTGTACCCTTATAGATATTAACAATAAATATAGTCCCAGGCCCCAGTAAATCGTTAACGTCGATCGAGAACGGTCTGGTTGTATTGCACCCTTATAGGTATTAACATAGTCCCGGGCCCTAGTAAATCCTAACTACTATTATAAATGCGAAAGTAAGTTTGTTTGTTACCTTTTCACGACTAAACCACAGAACCGATCATCCTGCAATTTTGCATAAACGTTGTCAGGTGTACAGAAACGGACATAGGGTACCTTTCATCCCGAAAAAAGTACTGTTCCCGAGGAAAAGAACTTTCTAACAACGTTCTTATGATGTAATAGATGGCGCCACGTGTCTTTCGAATCATGATTGAATTATGTTATTTTAGTTAGGATTGTGAACCCGAATTAATTGTCAAATTCTAAGATAACGCGAGCCGAAACACGGGCAAAAGCTAGTTGTAAATAAACCTATATACTTGTGTTGGAATTGCCTCACTACATCCCTTAGCGTCTATGAGTGCAATGTTGTGACCAATTTTATCCTTTTTTCCCTGTAGCAAGCCCCACCCCGACGCGGCACAGTACGAGTATTCACCCTAACAGTTCACCGAGTAGAAGCTGGTTCAGGAGCATCACTATGGAGCGTGGAGCGAAGTGAACATGATTTCCACCTGCTGCGGAGCAAGCTGCATGAGTTCCATGGAGACAGGTTGCTGCTAGACCTTACGTTGCCCTCTAGAAGGTAAGATTCAATATAATGGAATTACGTCCACATTTAGCGTCCATTCCACCGAATCTCCTGCAGGTGAAGGTGGAACTCTGACCAACGATTAGCAGAATTATAATCAATACTTTTATTGCAGCAGATAAACTAGCTGTGTCAACTTGAAAATTGTAAAAAATTGCTTTTGAGTCCTACTAAACTGCAGCCCGAATATCCAATGACATTTGATTCCGACCAAATTGAATGGACCAATCGTCACAAAAATATTTTAGTCAAGTCTATTGTGATAAAAAATCATCATCCTGGTCAATATGTTTGCAACAAGGTTTTCTAACATTCTACTCGGACAAACATCTCAAAAAAAAATTAAGGATAGCAATCCTTCAATTTTTTTTTTTATCACCCTACATATATTTTGGTCTACCTCTTCCTCTCGGCAAGCGCAAAAACCTTATAAAATATATTTGAAAATAAATTCTCAGACAGCAATCTCCTTCCTCCAATTACAGAGACAACAGTCCCCTAGAGACCCTCCGTTACAAATACGAAGACTTTCTCCAGCGCCTTCTTCAAAAAAGTCTTCTCCAAACTAGCGAGCTTCTCCGCATATTCCTCACGGAAGACGGTGACTTCTCCATCGTGGTGCAGGCTTCAACGATGAACGCTAGCACTAATGACCTGGGGAATATCTACCAGAGTGTAGCTCATAAGTTACGGAAGGAAAAAGGACAGCATTTGGAGACTTTCCTGAGGAATCTGTTGGTGTCTTCAGATATAGAGCGGTATCAGGCTTTGTGAGTATGTTTTATTGTGTCTTTTTTTAATGAATATGTGTTTATTTTTGAATATAAAGTGAGAGGTTCGCTTTGGTTCAAGCCAAGTATAATGAGTTGAAATCAACGTTGCTGAACAGCCCATTGTTAGTTTTTAGCCCTCTTTTAGGGTTCCGTACCCGAGGGGTAACCAACGGGACCCTATTACTAAACCTCCGCTGTCCGTCCGTTCGTCTGTCCGTCTGTCTGCCTGTCAGCAGGCTGTATCTCGTGATCCGTAATAGATAGACAGTTGAAATTTTCACAGAATATGTATTTCTTTTGCCGCTAAAACAACTAATTATAAAAATAAATTAAAGTTAAAGGGGGCTCCCCTACTACGATGGTACGGAACCCTACTTGCTCGAGTCAAACTCGCACTTGGCCGGTTTTTAAACACTGTAAGTCGAAACTTTCATAGTATAGTTTTAGCGTTGTCTCATCACGCCCCACCTACTCAGCTATCAAGTTTAATGCAGCAAGCATTAAACCACGAAGAGACAAAGCCCGTGCCATCCACTTCGTGTTAGAAATCTCAAGACTGAAAGAGGTTCAGCAGGGATCAGTCCATAGTCTCCCCGTTACCTAACCGATTCTTCTCTCTCTAGGAAGCATGGCACAGCCCGCGATGTAGAAGAAGCACAAGAGATGAGCGAAGAAATAACTGTAGAAGTAAACACGAAGCGACAACGACGCATCCGCAACATACACACGACCGTGTTCCAGAACAATTTCGACGTGACACCCAATGTGCACGGCGTGGACAGAGAGTACCAGAGCAGCGTGGTCGGCTTCACGCAGTGCGCGATGTATGCATGTGAGTATTATGTGATAATACTGTCCCACTGCTGGGCAGATCCTCTTCTCATTCAGGGAAGGCATGATCATTACGCTTGCTCAAGATGGATTGGCGATTTCCGACTAATGTGTTTTTACTAGCAACCTGACCATGCTTCTCACGGGTGTGATGCACTGATAGGACGACATGTCAAAACATCACGTCATGCTATCTTAGTTCAAATTTAAACTGTTGTTACAAATCTTCTGGAATATTATGTCTTCTAAATGAAAGTGATAATTGCATCAAAATCCATTGTGCCTAAGTGTATACACACGTTTATTTCTACAAGCTTTTATTTAACTTGCATTGTTTGTATTTTTGTTTAGGTTAAATCTGGTAACTGAATTTTAAAACAGTTATCTTATCTCCAACCGATTAAGCTGAAATTTTGCATACATGTTGTTTGGACGGCAATGCATGGTTAGCTAAGTGAAAACATTCTAAATAAAATATGGCGGATTCGATTATTAATCTATTAAAAGGGTTTGCAAAGAAGAATAAAAAAAGAAATACGTCACAACTATACTTAAAAACTTGTTTCTAAAAATTGTTTTTTTTTTATTATAAGCTTGTTTACTTTGTATAGATTACTCGACCTAAGTGAAAAATTAATGTCTAACTAATTATAGCTTAATGTAAATTATTAACCTTTCACTTTATATTTTCAGTAATAAAAGTAATCCGCATCCGCGGCGTGATCGCGCACGTGGCCGGTGCACTGATGGCGCTGACTAAAGACCTCATCGACGACGCCTTCAACTGTCTGCTGAATAGGACGCTGAGGAACCTGCTGAATGAAAGACGACTGGCGCATCTTATTAAGTTAGGACATGGTGGGTAGTTTTTGTTTTTTACTTTTACAGGTTCCTTTACTGAACAAATGTGTCTCCCAAATCTATCTAGATATTTTTTTCTAGGGTCATTTCAATCTAAAGTGTTGCGGAAACATTTTTATGGCGTGATGCTAATCATGTGGTTTTTACCCCAAAGATGAGCTTATTATGATTTGCAACTTCAAAAAAATACAATTTGAACTTATTTTTTATATCATCATATTATTTGATATGGTCCAAAGGTGTGTTCGTGAACGATTCTCTATTGTCTGAGAATCGTGACCAAACAAAAATATTCTGAATTAAAAAACCAATTTCAAATCGGTTTTTATTTTTGCAGGACTGTTATTCGGTAGAAAAAGTTCGTCCCCTCGCGCCTCGTTGTCCGTGCGCGTGCAGGCGCGGCGCCAGCTGCTGGCCGCCCTGCCGCGCGCCGCCGCGCTGGCCGGCGCGGGCCCGGGCGCCGCGCTCGGGGCCGCCTTCGACGTCATACAGGCGCCCGCGCTTAATAAGCAGGTCTGCGACTCATACTTTAGCTTAGTCTACTCACGTAACACAGGGTCCATTCTACTTGGCATCGGCGCAACACGTTTCTTCTTCCATTATCATAATACAATATGACAGGTAAAGGAGGAACTTACTTAAAGGGATTGTAGTACTTATGGAGGTGAGCAGCTGCGTATGAAGATCTCTTCTGAAACAGTAAAGGTAAGACCAGATTTGGTTAAGGCGGGTTGGCGATTTCAGACTTATATAAGCGCCGTTTATTGATTTATGTACACACAAAATACTTAACAGGACATTACATTAAGATGCTTACAGAAGAGCACAAAGTACTGTACTTATTTCATAAGTTTTTTTTTAGCAGACTTGCGAGAGGAAAGTTGTATTAGAGAACAAAAACGGAAAATTTAAATTAGAGCTTGATTGTAAATGATGGAGAGAAAAACGTTTGCCAAAGCGAAACGAAGTTATCATTCTCAGCAATGAGACAGCTATCAGGGAAGAAAAACACAACTCATGATTCGTCCCATACATAATAAGCTTGCATTTAAAAAATTACATCGCATATGTAGTAAAAATGGTTTTCGATTCGACGATTTGCTTGCATGCGTTCGTGAATCCGAGGCAATAATCAAATACTATATGGATATTTGATATGTATGCCACGAATGGCGTTCATAATGTATCTTTTTAATCACTTCTTGTTTATCTTGAGTTGATGACATGATTACTGACTCTGTTATTGTTTGTAATAAATAAAAAATATTCACAAATTACGATACCGACATCCGTAAGAAGAATAAACAATAACAAATCTACTTCCGTGTATCTGATCTTCATGCTCTAAAAGAGAAGACTCGGGCGACTATTTTTCATGTAAACAGGGTGTAAACAAACCCTTCACATATCCGTCAACCAATCATTCTGTACAACAAACTAAGTAACTTTACGCAAAAATTATTGCTGGAAATCGACTTTTTTTTTGGGGTGAAAAATCACGTTTTACGGTAGGACTTGATGGAAACCACTCAAAGCATTGTGCTGATAGATGGATTGAATAGTACGGGGTCGTGGAGGTGTGAAAAGTAATTATCTGAAATTAAAAAACATGTATTTAAAAAGTTGGAACTTTTAACCCCAATATCTCCGTAACTAGAAGGTTCCCAGGTATGGTCTTGAAATGAAAAAATGATCGCAAAGACGGGGAGAACAAGTGCCTTTCGGATATGTTAAGGGTCTATTTACACCCTTTATTTCTAGTATAAGAAGTTGACCTATTATTTTAGTCAAAACCAGTGCAATGCGAGATCAGCTTATACTGGAAATGATTATCATGAAATGTCGATATATGTACTAGCCGAGCTACTGTTTTACTATCTTTGCAATGTTTTAATCTCAAGGATAGGAAAATCTAATGAGTTTTTTCCATATCAGATACTGAATGGTTGATAGGGGGATGATTAATGCTGAATAATTAATTCACAACTGATAACATAAGGATATCAATGACTGATAATTATGTATTTTAGGATACGACGTGACACAGCGAATGAAATGCACAATTTTTATCTGTCTTCATGTACTGATCTACTTTCTGTTAACATGATTACCTATAAAACTCATTGCTACCGCTAAGGATGTGCTGGTTTCCGGGTTGTAACAAGGTTAACATAATAAACGCAAGACCTCCCGTGTGGTCTCTCGGACCATTAAACTGAGCAACTTTTGTTCTACGAGTTGTTGACATTCGTAAAAAAAATTGGACGTCCTATAGGAACTGACGCGATCAGCTGATCAACATGTATGGTAAAACTAAAAAAAAAAATTACGAATTTCCAAAACTCTTAGAACAATAGTTATTCAGTTTCAACTTTCATGGTCTGAGACACCACACGAAAGGCTTTGCGTTTATTATGTTACGCCCTGTATTTATCTGTGAGATTGCAATGCATTTTTAGAAAATAACTCCCAACTTTCTTTTATTACAGCTGGTCTACAATCTATTGGATCTGTGCGTCATGGAGTTATTCCCAGAACTGGGTGCCGTAGACAATAGCTCATCCAAAGAACCAAAGAGTTGAGGAACAGTATCCACATCGGAGACACACTATTTATTTTATAAATAAAAAACTTCAGCTAGGCATTTTTTATTTTTGTAAATCGCCAAAAAACGCACGGTTGTTTGATTTTTAGTTAATTTATACGCAACTTATTATGTAATTGTAAATATTTCTATTGTATTGTATATTAATGAATCTATTTTTATAATATTAGTTACATATTGAAGCAATATTCGTTCACTTAACCCTTTGAGGTTGTAATCGAAAAGACCACAGAGTATTTTGAAATGTTTTCAGTGTAGAAACGAAACACCACAAATAAAATATTTTGATAATTTAAACAGTTTTATTGTATTGTAATCTATATTTTTCCAATGCTCTGTCCTTCTAATCATACTGAATGACTACCGCTCAATTCGAACTGTGTCTGGCCGCTCCATGCAGTATTTAAGAGAAATAAAGATTATAGTAGTTAGTACTGTGTAGAAATACATACATAAATTCGCGCATTTTTTTCCATGGGCGTAGCCAGAAACCACAGAAAAAAAAAACCGTCATCACCTACGATCCTTACTTACTCCTTTTACCTCGTCCCCGTCCTCGTAAGACTAATATATATTTAATGAGACTCGTACTGCATAGTTTTCTATTTATTACAGCTGTGGAAGTGAATGGAATCAAATGTACGAGTGCCACTTTAAAAAAATACCCAGTACTTCTCTGCTTCGTGCTTATGCTTACCCCTGCGATTCACGGTAGTTAAACCGTAGTTTTTCATACATTTTGATCAGTGTTCTCTAAGTTCTCTTACAAACTTCTTTAATCCCAGTCACCAAATTCAATTAAAACTATGAAAATATGAAGTGGGATACTTTTCAGCTATGGTTTCATGGTTTACATTTGCCAAAAGCATAAAATGGCGTTGGATAAGTAGAATGCGTTTGATATTTAGATTATTATATTTTGAGGAGTAGGAAAAACACTGGATACTTCTATTTAGTATTAATATTTTTGAACGCAATGTTCAGCATAGCTGAGTAAGTGTCACTAGTTTCTGAACGTCATGCGTAAACAATTCAATGTTGCCATATGTTTTCTCACTGCACTTATAATGGGAAAATCACGGATCATCTGTGAACTTTTTTAAAAATAATTAATCTACAAGTGCATATCGTCATCGAACTTACCAGCATGACATAAATGCAGTTTAAATATTTCTGTATTTTCAACTGACAAGTCAGTACCATGTTCCATAACTGACAAGTGAAGCACGTACTGAATAAACGTCGTCGTCATAAATTATCAACAAATATTAGATTAAGATGGGATCCGTTGTATACATGGTGTATTCTGTAATTCATTCTACATAAATACAGGAACTAGAGGTTAAAATCTCAAGAACCAAACAAACCAGATAATTTCTACACACTAACAACACTCCCCTAAAATTCAAATCAGGGAATACAAAGACTGTGTTGGCAACACTGATGTTATGTCAATCTTAATTTAAAGTGGAAAGTAAAAGGCGATGGGTGTGTTGCTTTGTGTTTATTTCTTGTTTTAGATAGAAACGAATGAATAAGTTAAAAACAAAATGACTTATTAGAAAATTAAACATTATTTAACTCAGTCTGTTACTAGAATACATCATTGTAAATATCTCTTAACAAAATCCTTGTTTTTATTTCATCAATGGTTGTGTTACTGATTGTAACAAAAACAAAATAGAAAAACAATTGAATAAATTAGTTAGTGTAATGTTAGTGTTAAGTGATGTCCAGTGTTTATGAGGTTCAAAGTAAACACGCCTGTGCTTAATTAGCAGATACAATTTAACGATAATGGCTTTCGTAAATAAATCTTGTGTACACAAACATGGATGTGGTTTTTGAACGTGCTAGTGTTCTTATTTCGAAATCGCGATGTCGTCGTCGCCGTGCCAAAAAGGCGGGATGCGCCTCAGTGAAGCGTTGGATAACATGCAACTTGCGTACAACCCGATCACTAAGCAATTACATTTCGTGAGTCCTAAAGTGGAGAAACATGTAGAGGATACATCAGATGATATTGACAAGCTGTCTAAGAAGAGCAGTTTCAGTGATGAAGGTAACTACTCAATATCAACTTGTGAGAAGAGTGATACAAGTGATTCTCCCAAGAGTACTTTGCAGTGGGGCAGTGTGAGTGGTCACCACAGAGGCAAGGATGGTGGGTCCTTCTCTAGTACTGTGTCCAGTCTGTCAGAGTGTTCTCTTGGGTCTGCTGCTTCCAAGGATGATGAGGTTCCTGATTCTTCTTCTCAAGATCCGGAGAACTCTAAGTTAAAGAAGAAGGGGCTGTCTGGTTTTTTCAGCAGGTAAGACTTTATTTTGTTATTTAAAAAAAAACGGCAAACTTTACCCTTATTTTGGGCTTTCTGCCACAGTTGGTTAAATGAAAAACATACACTATTTATAAATTTCATCTGAATACCAATCAAATAGTTCAAAACATAATGTAATTATGCATCTAGTCTTATAATATTTTATTATGATTTTCACATCACAAAGATCCATATAATGAGTCATTTATGGTCCGTGTTTACATATGTATGATAGAAAACACTGTCCATGTAGAAAATAACCATTATTACAATTAGCAAAAGGATCAAAATCAACTGTGTAATGTCTGTTTGTTCAGTTAAATTCCTGGCATTTTACATTACATTTTATTCTCTTTGAAAAACCAAGAAAAAAAAATTAAACTGTTTTTAAATATGGCAACAAATAGCTCACAGGCCAATTAACATTTCATGTAAATTAGTGCTGTTCAGCATTCTTGAATGCATCTATTAAGTAAGGTATTGACATAGACTTTATGTAATACTATCTCATAACATTAGGAAGCATTTAGTATCCATTTACTTAATAACTAGGAGAATAAATTAACTAGCTGTTCTAGAATATAGTATTTTTCAGCTATTAGCTTAAAATATTGTAATTACTAGCGACCTATGCTGCGTCTCATACGTGCAATATACTGACTGTGCCTTTTTTTAAGATTAATAAAACAAATAAATGAAGCAGAATAGATTCTCTAAATCATGAGACAGAATCAGAGAAACGGAATCAGAATCTATTATAGTTAGGGATGGGATATTCAATCTCATAATATAGTTTACAAGAGACAGTTATGAAAACCAACCTTGTTTTAAACTATGTATTGATTTACCAAATGTACTCATTTAAATTCAAAATATTTAAATTCAACAGCAAGTTACAATGGTGTTGTTTTGTCAATTGTAACTTGACTTTAATTTTCAAACTGATTTAAGAAGGTGACTCGAAGTACATCTTCCTTATTTATCTACTTTGTAAAGTGTTAAACATTACCATGATGCACCAATCAAATAAGTGTATATTGTAATATATACAAGGAAAACCAATGAGTTTTTACTTCTACCGAATGCCTATTATTTGCATCAGTACCTACTTGCATAAAAAGTTCATACCTAAAATGCTGTTCGCAAAACACCTGCATTGTCCATCCACTATTTTAGTAATAACAGGTTAAAGAAACCATTGGAATTTCCCTCCGTCTTAGTTTTACTACTTTGTATTCTTTTGTTTATTGTCCATTGTATTTTCTATGATAAAAATCTACTTGAGCATAAAAAATATTCAGTATTAAGGTCTTTCAACACACACAAAAAACCAAACACACACACGCACACAAAAACGCACAACAACACACACACACATGCGCACGCACATCAAATACCAATTCAGGACAAAGACACTTTTTCTATGTACATTTATTATTGAGTTGTGTAAGTCAACATGTGCGACGTGATTATAATTTACATAAAGTTGTAATAAAACACACACTAGTAAGAAAATAATTTATTTTGAAATTTATTCAAAGACAATCTTATTTAATTAAATATTATGCATCATAAAATACTATTTATACTGTACTTAATATCTAAAGTCTTTTGTATTGGAATAATTAAGTTCAACTAAAATCTAGACTAGACTTATGCTTGACCAAAACTGGCTTTATCAACACCAACTAATTCGCAAGACAAATCAAACAGTCTCTCTTGATGATCTAATTTCTTTGAGAAACTGTTACTAATTCCTTCTATACAATTACTAATGTATAAACCTCCCCTTTTTTCCAATCCTTTATCAAAACAAGCATGAAGTATGGAAACAGCTCCTTTCGCTGGGGTCTTGAAAAACAGTTTCATGGCCCAAGGGAAAGCTTTTTTGAATATGGTCTTTTCAAAAAGATCTGTGTCAACAATGCCTGGGTGAACTGAATAGCATTTCACTGCAGAACCCTCTTCCTCCAGCATCTTGTTTAGGAATCTGGCACTCATAAGCTGTAACAAACAAAAAGCATATTTAAAACACAATTTTACACAACATTCTTAGAATTAATTTGAAGCAGAAAACTGGTTTCTAGTTTGAATACAGTTGCAAGAGGAAAGTAGAACATTTCTTTACCTGTGCCAGTTTAGCCTGCGCGTACGCAGCAATGGTATCATAATGCTCCTTCATATTGATATCTTCGAAGTATATCTTGCCAGGATAGTGGGCGCATGATGTCACATTCACAACCCTAGCTGCCTCTCCGATAACGCCGCCCTTTTTTAGCGCTGGCAACAACAAATGTGTCAAATAAAAGTGGCCCAGATGGTTGACTGCTATTTGGCTCTCAAACCCATCCTCCGTGAGCTCATAGTCACCATACATGATCCCAGCGTTGTTAACGAGAAGGTGAATAGCCGGGAACTGGTCCAACACATTCGCCGCAAATTGTTTGACAGATTTCAAGGATTGCAAATCCAATGGGAAGGCCACAATGTTTTCCCCGTTCTCCATATTATCAGCTAACTTCTTCATCGCTTCCGGTTTCCTCACACCGGCAATAACAAACATATTCGACTTCAGCAATCCCCGCACAACTTCGGATCCGATTCCGCGAGCCCCGCCGGTGACAACCGCAATTTTCCTCTTCGCGTCTGGCAACACAATTTTGTTCCTCCATACGTTAACCCAGTCATCGATGAGGCCTCCGGCGCCTGCGCCCTGTATGTCTAGTGCGTATCGTAGTTCACTGAGGATGTACTTCAAGGGCTTTTGTCTATTGACGTACCAGTAGATGGCCGCAGCACCGGAGAGAATTAACGCTGATGCGATAGCGAGATACATGTTTAGGTTATGTTATCGTCCGCTCGACGCGACGCTACGGTTGCACTGGCGGCCGTGGCTTTCACTCCGCTGGAAATCCTCAACGCTTTCTCTCGATCCGGTGTTTGTTTGGTCTAGTACCGTTAGTCCTGAGGTCGCGCTGCTCATTTACTGATTAAATGACAGGGAGTTCACAGTATCTGTAACAATACATAGAATTGAACGTAAACACATAATTTTATTAATGCGACGCGAGCAGAACGTTGCGAAGCGTGTTATCGATGCGTGGCCTCCAGCTGTACTGAAAACGATGACGCAACGCGAGTACTATTGATATTAGACTAGACGGAAGTCGTTGAAGCGTTAAAATCAAATACAAAGCCTGTTTAGGAATCTTATTGATTCTTTTAACCTAGAGCGATAACTAAATACCTGGCTATCTCACGGCACTGATTTCTCAATAATATTTACGGAATGAAATACCATCTGTTATGCGATATGCACGGTGCACCTGACGGTACTGACTTGTTTGTTTTGCAAATTCAATCGGGGCGCATGCGCTGTACGTGTCGGTATTTATCGGTGTACCGTCTGATTTCTAATTATGGCATTAACAGGTTGCGGTGCAGTGGTTATCGCGGTTTCGTTAATATTCTTTGTGCTAACTTTGGCAACTTGTTAGTGATATCCGATCGACGCTTCCGATTTTCTATTGGAGTTGTTTTTCTGTTGACTTTTTTGAATGTTGTTCTTAGAATTTTAATAACCGGTTTAGACTAGGTATGTCAAAAATGTGACTAACCCGAAAGATCGTGTTATGAGCGCAGCTAAGGCAACTTCATTTGAATATTTTATGACTTCGCCCAGATGGCTTTACTATTTCTTGGTTTTTTTCTGACGGTACCGCAGAGCTGCGGGCTTTGTGGCGATAAAGCAGCCTTCGATGAATCAGCCATACACCTAGTTAGGTACGCCATCGTTTGATATACAGGGTACACTTTATTCAAAAGTTTCAAGCAATTTAAAACATCTAAGGACAAATAAAAACCACATTTTCTTGAAATTCTAATTCGACTCAAATTCCTAAAGTGACAGACAAATCCAAGACATTTTGGTCACAAGAACGCGTAACAAATCTGTCTCAAAAAAATCAGGGTTAAGGGTGTCTATGTAAAACGACCTCTTTCTATGCTCCCCTTATCCAACATCGATGTTTGACGCTGAGAAAGACGGCAATACTTCTCCATCCTTCTCTAACGTTCTAGCGGTTCGGACTAGTTCCCGCTCCGAGATTTTAATTAAGGGTCTTTGAACTACTGAATACTGATGGTGCGTGTCGTCTACGAGCTACGGTATGATGCAACGCTAAGCCGCCGTAAAAACGCCAATGCTTAATATCTATTTAGCCCGAGTGGTCAGTGACGTCATTTTTACCGTAATCGGTGTATTAAACAATACGGATCCTGATAATGAAGATGGATGTAATAGATGTTGTGTAATTAATGATGTTTTGAAGGACTGTTACGAAATCGGATGGTATCTCTCGATATCTTGAAGACTATTGTCTATTCTGATAACTTTGAAAACATGTTTGATAAACCAATCTACATGTGTACTCAACTATTTTTGTTGGTACCCATTGGGAAACAAGAAATTCTTTTACCACAAACGCTTGCTGAGCGATATGTAAACAGCCACAATGTTAACACAAAATGCTAACGAAGCTGAATTCTGATGGCGAGTGCATTCATGTAAGCATGACATCATTTAAAATAAGCGAACTCAAAAGAAATGGACCTGTATTAAAAGGTACATAAGGCAGTTTTTAAAACGACGCTGAACCTGGACAAGAAGAATTTGTGAATTACGGTTAGACGCATTAATAAAAGGCATTCCGGCAGTATATCAGGGCAACCACAACACAAAGACTCAGGGCTTTTTGAGTACCCCACAACGCCTTGCGGTTTATTGTTCGGTTAGCAAGCACACACGGTCTTTAGCAAGCACACACGGTCTTCCAGCTAAACACTTTTAACATGACCATAAGCCCATTATTCATGTTTAATGCACACAAAGTCAGTAGCAAAGTAATATTTAATTTAGAAGAGAATTTACAGCTCGTATTAAACAGTTTCTATATTCTTCGTAAACAAATCAGAAATAAAACGAAGGTGCACCTGAACACAATAAACAGTTCTGTTGATGCAATTAATAACGAATTTAATGCTAATGTAATCGTCGCAGATAAAATCGATGTATTTACAACGCATAATAAAACACCAGGCCTTCAAAGAACTTGCAAGAAAGCATATAAAATAAATGAGAAACACTGAAACAAATACAAGCCCTTCGAGATCCGGTTCGAGAAACAATACGGCATTAAGTTAAAGTGAACTCGCTGCATACGTAATAATGTACAATGGCCAATTCCATACACCCGATACTTGACCGGGGAAACCTGTTTTCAAAGGCGCTGTGCCCCTGGACTCAACTACCGCCACGACGCTTGACCTTGGATGCCTTAACACTAACCCTTTTTTCCATCGCTGGTTTTGCGCATCATGGATTAAAAACATACTTTCACGAAGCTGCAATGGAAAGCCTGCACTTAGCTATTAACGAAAGCTCCACGGATTCATTGTTTGTGAAGGTTGTAGATTTCCAACAGCAGTCTGCACTCAGCTCGGTCAAATGTTCGATGATAAAGATTGTCCAGCTAGTTTTAAAAGTGTTTTCGAATTAGCACTGGGTTAAAAGCATGCCTTATTGGCTTTATCTCACACAACAGTTAATTTCCGTACGTATGCACACGCTTAGCATATGGCGCAAAGTGCGGAAAAAAATGCTCGAGACACCTGATACGTGGGTCGAGGCAAAAATAGAAACAAAAACGTGACAGGCTTTCTGAGAAGCTGACATTTACGACAAAGTAAACCTTACCCGAAAAGTGTTCTTGGAAAGAGCATTAAAGATACAATAAAATGGATTTAGCTTCCTACTTTTTACTCGCCCGGAAACTTAAGTAAGATTGGCACTCAGAATATCGCGCGCCTTTTATTTAAAGGGCTACAAAGAGCTCGGTGTCTGCCATCATAGGTATATATATGGTAATAATAACTGTATGTACAGCTGGTATCTCCAACCGGTTGTCCGGGTCATCCCTCATTACCTGCAAGGTCCTCAAACTAAGGAACTGCTAAATACGGAGACCTGTTTATCGTCTGTCTTTACAGTATTGTCGTTTCGCCTTGAAGTTTAAAAGGCAATGATGCATTAAAAAAGTTGACATCAGCTGTTTAACCAAGGTTTCATTCATGAGTTTGTTTTTTATTTTTATCGACGCGTGACAATGTGTCTTGGTGGTTTTCTTAGCTATTGCTGCTCTAGTGAGAGTAGCCTATACCAACTTAAGCGCAGTAGTGCCTTATACGCAAGAGTTTCTCTGCGAATACACCAGATTAGGCGCAGCTTGGGGGATCCAAATCCGGTTTCCACGTTTTATATGAACTATAATAGTTGTGTTTGCAATAAGAATCTATGTTCATCCGAAAACTTGGATATTTTGCTGGCCATTAAATAATACTGTTTTTCTGGCAATTATGCAAATTATTCTCTTAGACTTGTTTTTCCCCGTGTTTTGTTTGGTCATAATCGTGAGTTAAATATTTTTAGAAATCATTATTGTTCTTGTTTCGTTTACGGTTTCAACGTCTTTGTGACTTTCAACAAATTGTTTGAAATGTTTGGGATTATCAAACATTCTCGTGAGTACTCGTGACCCTGTTTGCAATCATGAACGTGCTATTTTCATAGATCCGAGGTGTTTTAGTAGCAGATTTATCACAAATTGGCTTCAATATATTGTATAACGCTGTTTCTTAGGTTGAAATCAATTCTGTAAAAGTTATTTAACATTTGTTCGGCTTCTTTGACTCAGGCTTTATGTGAGACCTTAAGGCGAGATTAATTTCCAAAGGAATTCACAATGAGGATACCTTATAAGACCCAGCTTTCAAATAGTTTACAATATAATAACAACTGACACAGTTCACTGATTTGAAAGATTACCATCCTGTTTTTTTTCAACGTAAATGCGCATTTTGACCCGACTTCCTTTTACCACAGGTTGCCCAGAAAGAAATTTCATGGTTGAGGGAGCATTGACAATGTTCTATTACGAGTTGGTCAGTTCTATACTTATGCCTGAGCCATTGACGTCAGTACAATTTTATCGAGCATTTAACCGAGACTTAATTACTGCTATTGTTGTTCTTCTAATGACTAATCAGTACTGGACGTCGGAATTCCGTCGGTCTCCGTTCCATCTACATGGCATAATTTTACCGTAGAGTCAACTTGAGTTACGCCTTTGGTTACGTCAGATTCTTACTCACATTTTAATGCATATGGAATTATAACACTGATGAATCGGACATGTTTATCATCTTCCTGAAGCAAACCGGAACTGAATTATCGATGATAAATGTTAATGCAATTTTAAGTGTTGGTATTAAGAACTGGGTTAATCTATTTGTTGAGTCGTGAAAGTAAACACTGATAAGTTTTGTAGACTAAACAAATAGTGTTATTCTAAAAGGGTCAAGAGATGTCTTAAAAACGTGTAGATTAAATAAAGCACCTACACCTACCGCGAAAATTCGATGCAATTTACTGCGTAGGTAAGTAGGTATCATTCACACATCACTAATGGTAGGGAGGCCCCCTCCTGTCTAGCCAGAGGGGAGAGAGCTAACTCCCCTAAATTCAAAGCCAATATTACCGATTCCATAAACAATTCGAATGAACACTGGGATAAATATAGCTCTTGGCATCATATTGCGTGATAACAAAGAGAGAAAAACATTCACTTCACGAATTACATTCTCAGAATAAGATCTTACAAAACAAATTAAAATGAAAGCCCCATTCTGTGTATTCTTAAACATCTTCATCATAGTAAAAGCAGTACCTTCTTATCTCCTAGTACCTACACAAAGATAAAAATAACCATAACCGAGCTTATGAAGTAAAGAATGATAAAAGCAACGTGAATTTTCCTGATGACTCAACAGCTATTTTATTTTGCTGGGTTTACAGTGCAGTGTTTCTTTGTGGAATCTGATTACGGCATGGAGGAAATATTTTTAAAGCGTATATGTTGCATGCAGTGTTCTCGGAATGTTAAAAGGTGTACTGTTTGAATTACAAATTAGAAAGAGTACTAAAAGAGTTAGAATAACTACATAAAACTCTGTAAAATCTTTACAAAACTGTAGTGACTCATATAGCTTCTAAAATAAATACAACATCTTAGATAGTTTTATTGCGTATGGCCCATCAAACTCACAGTCAGTAAAAATCTGGACTGGATCTATTAGACGGAATTCACGAGAAGACTGCATGATTTTATTTAAAACGAGAATTATAAGAAATTATAGTAAGTCATTTACGGATGATATATGGCAAGAAAGGAGGTGTCTGATGAGATGACGAGTAATAGAGAAGTATGGAAGAAGAAGACATGCTGTGCCGACCCCAAATGAATTGGGATACGGGCAAGAGCATTATGATTTTTTTACTGACTCCAACTAAAATATTATAAATACGAGTATGTACACCTACAGTTTTGTTTTTCTACTTTGAGGCGTCATGACGCGTCACTTTGTTTGCAATAGTCTCTTATCTTATAGGAAATTAATGAATTAACGTATCTGTATGCTCCCTCTGTCGCAGCATTATTATTTGTCTTCGCGGTAAAATCTTGTTTTAGTACGATTTCAGGCTTTACAGGCGTATGTGTGTTTTTGAGATGTGTAAAATCTCTCATTCATTATAGTTTTGTTCCTAATTAATTAATTGTAAATCCGTCTCAATCTCAACGCTCTTTAGTAACAGATTTAAGTTAGACTTAATAAGATGTTATCAACGGATCAAGATCGAGTTTGAATTTATTAGATTTTAATAGGTGCAAGTACTTATAGCATGTTGAACTCGTCTGCACTTTTGAAGACAACATCTACTTGAAAGGTTAATGGACTGTTTTGCTTTTGTTCTGGGCTTATATTTACAATTTGTTTACTTGACACTCCATCTTAGCCAACGAATACTAAAATGTTTCACAAAATCACAGTTCCTCAGGATTCTGGTAATGATCTAATTCAACCGAAATCAGAATAACAAAATTCAGTAAGAGCATTATCTCAAATTGAATTTTGGCACACGTTCGCACACACACATTCCGCATACCTTACACAAATACATGTTTCACAAACAATAATTTATTACCGTGATTATGGCTAGAACTAATGTGTCACTTTGTACCCACGAGTATTGTTCAAGTTGATACAGAAACAATAATGTTGTCACAGCGTACTAATGTTTTTAATTTTGTCACCTTTGTGGCATAAACTTTTTAATACAGTGACTAAGAACAAGACAACAGCTTAACGAGTGATAAATTGCCCGATGTTGAACTTTTTACGGCTAGTTGATGACGATATTTTATTTGAGCGTGTGACAGAGGGTCTTATATTGTAATCTAAATATAATATGAATAATTTGAAGCTAGTTAGTACTTGTGTAGACTATATTTGAAGCTATTTCAATGCTGCGGGACTGTTCGAAAGAGATACCGTGGCCCTGGAACACAAAGGGCAAAGAAGGAACATGGATGGGTTTTAGTCAGTACAAGTCTGACACTCCCTTCCGCTCCGCCCAGAGTAGGGGGGTCATTTGATGATTTCCCATCCGAAAAAAAAAAAAAAGCTAGTTCAATCACCTCGATTTCTGAATAGATCTTTTGTATAGTAAAAAGGATCTATGCTCTTGTCAGTCAAGACAAGATTTCGCTATTGCTATAATAGATACGATCTTGGATTATAATGTCAGAGCACTAGTATTTTTCAAGAGCGCTAGCCTGCGTAGGAAGGCAAAGCCAAACTGACGTCATCGCCTTTCACTGTACTATGCCTATTTGAGGAGTGTCACCTTTAAGGAACTTGTTGATTGAACGGTCAGGGAGGTTTCAAAGGTCTTGATAATCACGTTTAATATCTAGACGCTAATAACGAGGCAAAAGTTGCGATTTAAACTGGTATAAATATCTTGGAGCTAAAAGGTGAAAATGAAGTTAAATGAGAATTAATTGTCTCACCAGGTGGGTGCTATTACGGAGAAGATGTGTGCAATATGTTCGTATTAAAAGGCGAAAGGGCAAACGGTGTTAGCGAGGGAAATAATGTAGGTGTTGACTTAACTGACGGAAGATAAAATCTGAATATAGACCTTAATATTGCGTTGGCTGTTAATAATGAAGAACTTGAAACTCAATATCACGGAGAAGAAGACTGTCAAGAACTCATGAGATTATAATTATCAAATTTGATACAAGCTGAAGCACCTGCCTGCCTCGGGGTCGATGACTCTTTTTTATAAACATTTAGATTGTGAAGCAAGATTTTTTCTCATAAAATTAAAATATTTATAGATATAGCGGTCGCTGTGGTTTTATACTTGCTCAGTGTATAAAAATAATACCGGTATAATCAAAAGTATTATCCCCAGCACCGAAAATAATTGGGTTATGTCAGCGGGAGAGAGATGTATAAAATTAGAACCTTTATTTTATCGAGAGAATAGAATACAGGTAGATTTTTTATGATATTGTGCTTTCATATTGCGCGCTACGTTCATTATCTCACTATTGTCAAGTTTGATTGCTTTCTTATGCTTATTAACACTGGAATAGCAGCCAAGCCGCAAAGCCAGCCGTATTTGAACAGGGTTATTGAATTACGATAGACAACGATTGAAACTCTGGTAAAATCCTTTGATAACTAAGTAAAAAAAAAGTAATGTTATCAGCTTGCAATTGGTAGCCGTAGCCTTTATCAGATCCTTCCTGTGACTCACTTCTTCCATCTTATTCATAGCCAACATAATCTTTGTACGCTCCACAAATAAGATATCACTTTCTTTATCTTTTGATGTACTCGACTCTTATCTTTCATGGTTACGTAAAAGATAGTAATGGTCATAGAATTACCAAACATCTTCAATCGCGTGAGAAGTACATGTTATTGCTACACGATAGTATTTTGGAGTCCGTGACGAAATTCTAAATCGTTTTTACCTGAAAATTGCACAGCGTTTTGAGTCGTAAGTTTTCCAAAATTGCCCGAGTAGTCGTTAATTTCAATGTGTCTACGATCTCTAGCTGCGTATTTCGTTATTCACGAGGTTATATTTGGAGATGAGTGCAGCCATAGTGTAGTAATAGAACGTAATAATGCATGACATTCATCAAGGATACTTGTGTGCATAAATACTCTTTGCTATCTTTATCTTATAACCTCTTTACATAATTAAATACTTAAATGAATGTGCTTCACATGAGATCGTGTATTGAAAAACGTCCACTGCATTATTGTCAATCAAAGAGATTTAAAATACACTACATAAATAATTGAATGTCTTTGTTGTCAATGAATTATGAGCTAAAAACTAATTCCATTGTGGCGATTGATCAATATGGTACCAACAATGATGGGAATGCCATTATATTATCGTTTCGTAAAGTCAAGTCGTAATGTGTTTAAATGTCAATATCTGCGTATTACATATTGCTAGCTACACACCAACCTAGTTGTCATTCGTAGAAATCGTGTCATTAATGAAAATTAATTTATTCATATTGCAAAAAATAATAGAGCCGTAACTGATGTTGGTATTAGTAGCGAGACAGCAACTCGATTCACGCTTACCGATGCCATAACAACAATAGTAGCGATGGAATATCTGTCAGTGAAATTTAATAAATTCGCTCAGTGAAAGTACTGCACCGACCAGAGATTACATACACCAGTTACTTAATTATTACGGAAGTCAGTTTATATTTTATACTTTCTTTAAAAGCAGTAAAATCTCAGATTTATGTATTTCCTTTGAACAGACCACGATTATACGGCGGTGATGTTTTCGCGGATCGAATTGCGACACTTTTATGATCTCAGTAACGATAAAGAGGTTTTATCGCCCTAAAACTTCAGGGTGACTAATGTACATAAAGGCAGAACTCCGGTTGTTAAAAAGTAAACCAATCAGGAGTCCAATCTAAAAAAGCGGAAAAGGCCTATGTTCGGGTAAAATCACCTAGGCAACAGAATTACGAACAAAACTATGAATATTTCCACTAATAGAAAGCAATCAAATGCGTAGGAATAAATATTGATTGACGTGGGGTCCCTCAAGGGGTCATCTAAGAATTGAAGCTTACGTCAATAGAACGTCGGCGTCCATTCCATCCATCGTAATGACTTTCTGATTGTTCACTATTTCTGGATTCGATAATCTTTTACATATTTTCGCTGGACATCCGTGTACTTAATTAGTTTTCACATTGTGTGAAAGCAACGATATTTCTTTGTGTATTGATTGGATTTTCTTGGTGGTTTTGTCTACAAATCATCTTTACAACTGCCGTAAAAGTAGAATGAAATATTTTACCAGCAGCATGAATATATCTTTGACTTTCCTATGATTATGCGTTGTCACAGTAGTTCCCGTGTCCGGTAATGCAATTACTGGTTGATACGATGCTGATGATAGATTAGTGTTTTATATCACTCAAGATACATAAGAAAGAAAGTTCAGTTTCACATTAATGATTGATCGTGTACGAACAGCTCCATCCGTACTTAATCTGACATGACTTAAGCTTTTTATAGCCAACAGGAAATTGTTCCTCCACGTAACCACTCGTGTTTTTATGGTTTTACCTTAACTATCAATAAATATGTTAGTCGTGTAGTAAAAATTAAAATAATTAGCGGTTGCGCTCCGCAGCTGAAGCTACCGACAAAAATAGATCTTGATTTATATCTGGAGCCTATATTGGTAATCTGTCTGGTTTTTATATCTGGATATAAAATTCTGAATATATTTTCCGACACCTTTGAGCCATAGAGCATACGGATAGTATTTCTTGCCCATCTGCAGTATCCAGACGTGATTTATTATCTGTTGCAAATACTTGCTCTGAGAGCTCGTATTTCGAATACATTCTTGAAGAGTCTTACCTTCAAAGAGTACTTTGTACAGCCAAAAAGGAAATGAAACTCAAAATATGGGCCATCATCTAACATCATAGAGCAGGCTCGTATTTCAATAACAAAGTACCCTTGTGGTCCGTCGTGACAATTAAAGCATTCAATTGATAAGGCCACAAGAATGCATAGACTATGAATGAATGTCGACTATTTATAGAGAGATAAAGTGGACTAGATTGGATACCATTACTTTTTGTAACAATGATGTAATGGTGAATGTCGTTGAGGACATTTTAATTGAAGCAATTGTGACGGTATTATTGGCAATTGATCTTTGATCGAACAAAATATAAATTGATTTGAAAGAGTTCAGCGTATCGGAATAAAAGAAAATGTACTATGATTGATTTACTATGATAAAATGCTTGTAGGAAGAAAGGTCGACAGTCAACAGATGATATTTCGTATTTTTTTTAGACAGAAAAGAAATAGAGAGTCCATTTTGATCTCGAAGTGGTTGCTACGGAATTTTCATCCGAACGTAAGATAAGTGCGGATGGATAGAAACGACCTCTTGACATTTACGAAGCATTTGGGATTGGTAAACGAACCGTACCTACGTACCTGTGGCGAAGGTTCCATACAACTCGATTCCTACCGGCTTCTCTTTGCTTTTCCCTGTGTTTTGTTTTAAAAATGGCACAGTCAGTATTCTATAAACAAATAATATAATGACATTAAAGATATGTACTCCTGCTTACCTCTTACAAAATTGACCCTTCGCTACTGCTACGTACTGTATAGCTTTTGCAAAATTATGCTGTGTGGTAGTTCAATAGTTGCCTTATTGGGTCAAATTATGTATATCCAATACTGGAAAAAAACATTTGAACTAACATTAGTCATATTTACTTAGTAGGTAATTGACTCATAGCCCTATAAAGAGGCCGTCCCTTATGTTCGTTAATCAACTGTGGTATAGTATCGTCCGCTTTCACACATGACCTACAAAACAAAAAACCAGACAAAGCCAGTATCGATCTGGCTATATAAATATGCAAACAGTTGATAACAAATTACTTTGGACATTAAATTCTATTACTATCAATGAAGTTAAGGTCGCAGAACAATTTTTTTCAATTTATATTGTGCCATAAGATTATAATGTCTTAGAATTGAACACGTAATATATTCTCAAATCGATTTGTATTGAATACATTTGCACGTAGAATTGAAAAGGATCAATTGATTTAAACCACTCAAACACAACTGCAGAATTCTATTTAAACCACACTTTTTCATCTGCAAGAATTTACTTATTGAAAGAATACCGCCTTAAATTTTAAATTGGCCCGTAACAGCTAAGGTCGAACCGTAAAGTGATGTCATGACACCATTAATCCAACTCCGTCTGATCCAGACCACTCGAGACAACGAAACAGTTCAATAATACCGGAGTTATTAAACATACGGCGTCACGACGACCTCCTCGAGGTATAGGTAAATACTAGCACATAATAATATATTAACGACGTCTACGTCACCCGGCATTGACAACTTTTAGTTAAATAGTAAATATAGTTTCCAATCTGAAGAACTTGATCAGTTGTAACGAAGGCCGAAATCAAGAGTACGAATATTTTTTAATATAGATCCGGTTTAAATGAATATTTAATAAATAGTTCGCAGTTCACGCCGATGTTATAGGTTAGATCGAGTCGAAGCATATATCAACATTTGGGAAATGAGGCCAGCTCTCCGCTTAATCTATTTAAATTTACAAAACAAGATCATCGTTCCTTAGATAGAGTTGATTAAATTAATCTGATTCGTGCGACTCGATTGGCCAGTAATGCACTTTTGAATAAGCATGATGTCATCACTTTGCAGTAACGCCAGATTCGGTTCGAGTATGACCAGTGATTGTGTGCTAAGAATGTGTCAACGGTGGTCCGGATTTAAAAGAGGACATTGATCTTTCTGGATTTAACTTTTTCCAAGATTTATCTAGATTTTAATGAAATATAAGGCTATTATTTAAAGCTCGCTAGACTCGGATGCTAAGCATGAGTCATTATAAAACTGACAAACCAGAAAGAGGCTTCAGCAGGTGTTAATTTATTAGAACCAAAGTTGGAGCCGGTATAACCCAACTCGTAGTGGAAAAGAACTGAAAGACAAATGTATGCGTCGATTACGCTGTATAAATGCGTCACTCATTTCTAATACGAAGTGAAACCATAGCTAATTTCAATTGTGGTGCTAAATGTGTCTCGAAATCTTGGCAATCAACACTGCTTAAAATTCCAACAAATGCTAGCACCACAGGCTAGCACGTTTCTCAAAACATTTGGAGTATAAAATGAGTATTGCACTCATATGTGCATGAACCATGTAAAAGTCTATTGTCGGTCGAATTTTTGTGTGTATTACGTAAACAGGTTTCTCGTATTCTTTCACAACTTTCATTCATTGCGACACATTATTTGCTATTGTGCGTGCTGCGGTGGTGTTTAAAAAACGAATTTCGATTGTTCGTAACCGCACGTGTTCGGAACTTAGTTACATCTTCGCTTTGACGTAATGGATGTTAGTAAACATCAGTTTTAGGACTTAAATATGTGGTTGTGGCTTTAACAGAAGCGTGTTGAATTTTGTGCACTTAATATTGCTTGGCTTGAAATTTAAACCGTGCTAGTTGCAGCGCTTTGTGAATAAAATCAACTTTTAGTTGCAACAGTAGTTGCAGCAGCGAGATTAGAGTGAACTACTATTTCATCCTTTGCCTTAAAACACCCAGAAACACTAAGCTGAGTTCTGGGTACATGGAACCCCTTTGTTAGGTACTTACATACGTCGTTAGAAACTATAAGTAGTCAGTGACTATTATAATTGTCCAGCTAAAGGAAAAACCAGAAATGAAGCTTGTTCACTGCTATCTACTTAGAAGTAATTAAAATTTTGAGTTCAGGAGGTATTTTTTTTACAACTAAAATCAATTTTATTTTTTATCATTTACCAGAACGTTGGCGTCACTAAGAATAACGTTCTTGAGAAGATAATATTATCCAATAAGTAGGTGCTCGCCATTAGTTAGCCCGGGATAAGATCTTTTGAAGTTTCTTTCAGAACTGTTGACCTCAAAATGGATCTTGATTAGGCGTTGCCGTTACAATAAGAAGCTCTCTTTTTATCAGTTTAAGTTTATCTGGTTACGGAGTTCATAATACATTTCAAATTTGTTATTCTTTAATACTTATTTAGATCAAATCTAAATGAAAAGGCATTGCGCAAAATATTTGCTTATTATGTCTGGCTGACTGATCCATGCGTATAGCATTTTCACTTTAAAATACTTACGTGTTTGTATAAGTATCTTACCTGCCTTCCTTTATACCTTTTCTACGTTCGGCATGAACGTCGAGATCCATGGTATGCCACTTTGAGTTAGGAGCCAGTCACGATTCTACCGTATCCAATCGATGTTTGATTCTAACTGGTTTCAAGTTTCCAACTACCAAAACTGTGGTATGTAAGTTTCTGTTGGTGATGCACGTATTGATATCGCTCTCAGTTCTGCTCATCCCGGAAGCGAAAACAAACTTGCAGATAAGCAACATTGTTCAAATAAAATGTAATATTTTAAATATTAACTTTTGTTATTGTGTATCGATAACCCGTCTGGTTTTCAGTCACTATGTCTGTCTGGAAACAGTGTGTCGTGTCGAATATTTTTATTTCCACTATTTACTTTTATTTGTTCTTATTTAGCACGTTGTGTGTGTCTAGTGGACATGTGCGCTAAAGCTGTGTGAGTACTATTGTTATTGACACGTATTTGTCTGTACTGAGCCTTCGACACGGTCTCGGCATTTCAGTATTGGTCATAAATCATTGAAAAAAAAAATGGCTTGACATTCTACGAGTGTGATCTTTGAAAACAATTATTTATATGAGCTAGTTGCATAACACAAGTCGTTTTGTAAATAAACAACGGTAAGCCGGAAGACAACAACGAACAACACAATTCATAACTATCATTATATTAATTCACTCCTTCTGTCCACAATTATTTTTTCAAACAAATGAAACAAACAAGCCATTTGTCGCGTTCATAATAAACTGGCGTGTGATTGACGAGGCCAATATCCAGCAGGGACTCTTATATGCTGATGATAAAACTGTACGTTTAGGGCCTTCTTAAACCTCCAACTCACCCTTTAAATTTCAGTTTTTACATTTACCCTTGTCCCAATTTTCATTAAATATTTATACGACGCCACAAAAGAAGACCGTGCTCCATCATAACCTCATTCACGAGAGCATTCCGTTCCCTCGCATTCATCTCACACTACTTGGGGTCGCGTCACTGACCAGTGCAAATGGGTCTCGGCCATCTATCCTCGGAGTGCCAAGTCAAGGCTACTATGATATAGATTGCCAAATTTTACGTTAATACTCGTTTTACGGCAGCTTTTTGTACTATGTGGGTTAAGGATGTTCATGTGGAATTTGTCAGTGACACTAGCGATTTCAATCTCGTTTCGGTATTATGGTTAATATGGTTATATCTATCTAACATTGTTTTGGGATAATGCATGTGATTTTTGATTTTAAAGCATCGGTAACTGTAACGTTTATGTTTTTTTAGTTATAAAACGGGACTTCATTAATGATTAGTATTGTCCTGCTTCTTTGTATGTGCGTTTCACATTTTGGCAACGTTTCAAACGATGCTGTCCTTGATACTTCAGTAGTTAGAACTTAAAGTTCGAAGTCGCTTAGACCTACGCGTCTTCTTTATTATTATATATCTGGTTACATTTATCATTGTGCTTATTGTTAGAGTCAACTGTAGGAAAAGAGTTGAGAACGAGTTGACGGCTATCAACGATATAGATCTGTCACTATTAATACACAGATGTGTCTTTATGACCGGCACGTTGTCTCCACGTGGTTCCAATTGGGGACGAGCGTCATTGTTTGGAGTTACAGTTTGATTGTTGCTATTGTAGGTTGTTGTCTGTCAGGAGCGTTCAATGGTATTGTGAAATGATTTTATAGGTTAGTTTTGTACACGACTAACCCTGTCATGAAACGTGGCGGATAAATAAATAAGTACCTACATACCAGTTTTCAATCGATACCGCAGGTACGCACGATGACCAATCAAGCTATACAAAACCAGTTTATGTGGATCTATCATTGTACGGTAAACCTATACAAAACGAAGCCATGTTATACTGGACATGTATAGCTTTATATGTCGCTTTGAGTACTAGGCCTTGCTTTACGTGTTCTGTGATTCTTTCAGAGTACTTGAGAATTCCTATTCTACTGCAATATTGAGGTCAGCTTCTAGTCCAACTTGATGCAGATGAATATCATTAGATATTCCTTTAAACATCTATACTTCTTTAGTGTGTTATAGCGCCATTGTGTGCAAGTCTATTTACCCGTCCGCACAGATATTCTATTTTCCTTATAATAATTCATTATTCAGAGGCCGAATGCGTTCATTGTAATATAACTTAACGTTCTTACGACTTATTGTATTTCTTACAATATCATCATCTCAGTTAGTTTGATATCCGCTTTGCGTATTCTGTTTTTTTTACTACTATAGTTTTCTTAGCCTTGACATTTGATATTATTTTAACCGTATTAATACCGCCGTACTATAAAAAATCAAATAATATAAAAGATTTTATAGACGTTACGTGTTGGTGACTGGGTGAACAATTTTAAAGACTGCGGCAAAAATCGTCGGACCTTCTATTTAGGCTGCTAGCCCATAACCTTAACCAAACACGTTAGGTTTTTTCCCTAGCATGCCAGGCCTTGATTCATGATATCGTAACGCAGTAAGGACTGATATGATCTGGTAATGAGAAGTTTCTATAGTGATACTGAATATAATTGTGGCAGCATCATGCTATTGTGGTATAACAATTAAGATAGACGTCATGACAGTCCATCATAAAATAATCATAGATATCATCGCTATGATACTGATAATTCCAGTAAATTCGCATACAGAATTGTTGCAATTATGAATAAAATATCACATTTGTTTTATGACAGCGGATAAAAATTGTACTAAGTACAATCAAGCACATGTAACCAAACGTGGCTTTAATATGACAACATATATTACGTAGTTCCCAGATTTGAGCATAGGATTACACAGCCGTATATATCAGTAAATTTTCGAAATATCAAAGATAACATTAACAGTTATTTAGCCAATCTTATCGAAATAGTAATCAACGGTCAATGATCAAAATCTACGTCATTATCAATACTGACGTGCAATTGACACTTTATGACGAAGATAAAGATTCTCTTCAAGCAATTGCTTCATTGCAGTTTAAAAATGTTCAATTACTTCTAACCATTCCCTAGAAAAATAAACTTGTCATTAGACTTATGGCATGAACGAATTAACTCGTCAATTAGTAACGAGACCTCCTACTAAACCATTTGCTGTTTATTCATCGTAAACTGTACCTTATTTGCTTACTTTAACGGTGTTAACACCTTTGATGTTAAGTTGGTTACTATCGTCACTCACGTCTTCTTGCAACAGACCTTGCCGTTCTCACGGTTCACGTCGTGGTGTCGTCTTGAGGATCGAAACCGGAGGTTGGGCAAAGTGTTGCGAAACTTTTATGGTATGGCAGTCAGTACATACCTATGGGAATTGCTAGAGAGAATTTATGCTATGTTCGATGGAAACACGAGTACAGAATATGCCTGTCATTAAGGATGTCATTGTAGAATTTGCGTATTAGAATGCGACATCCCTGAGTTAAGTAATGATGTCAGGGGTCAGGTGCATGCTGTTGCTCGTCTTTCAATTACCATACGAATGTGTACTTGTGATGGCTAGGCCATGTTTCCTTAAATTCCATGTATTACAAGGCCCATGACCTCTTACGGACTGATTCCTACATAAGATTATCCGACGAGGAACTTGCTTAGTAAGATCCCAAGTACGATGCGAGGAAAATCAGTAGGATGTACAAGTTATTCTCAAGATACTTGTAGACGATAATACAGTGTAAATGAATGAAATCGCCTAATCTACTGTATCTAAAGCGGTACTAATCGGGCCGACACGATCTATTGCGTACGACTAGTCTAGATTACAAGGAGATTAACCATCTATACGAAACTACCGCACGAGGTGTTAAGCCATCTAATTCTTAGGAAGTTTTGTCATCTGTTGGCACTACTAATCGTAATATGCGAGAAGTAGATTGGAAGCCATTTACACAATCCTTTGAAATGTCAAAATGAATGCAACGGCGGATATCGTCGCTGTGGCAAAAGATGGAACCACTCTTTTCTTGATGGATGATCCCAATTTTGGCTTTTAGGTAGAAAACTCTTTTTATAAATATTGGGGCTTGGGGCTTTCAGCGAAGCGTTTTATTGAACAGCATTTTCCTTCTAAAACTGGTATTTATTTTTTTATAAACAATCAAGCGAGACTGGTAAAACTATCGACGGACAGAAAAATAAACGTCAACTTATTTTGCATTACGTAACGGCCCCAGCGTGTCCAAAGTAAATTAATGAAGTTAGTAAAATGCGCTTTAATTATGAACTTCAGTTAAACTCTACTTTCATCATTATAAAAGAGAGCATTGGTGAACTTTATAATTAAACATTTTATTAATTTCATTCATACCTCTAGTTTCAACATACTTATAAAAGCGTAGGAAAGTAATTTGCGGTTACTTGACACTGATGACGTTATTAAGGATAGTTGCCATTATTCATGAGAAATAGAAAAGGAGGAAAAAGAAAAGTATTAATGTGTTTGTTGACATCAACTTGGACAAAGAATAGTCACATAAAAAAAACTGAAGACTTTGAGGTAAACACATACAAACTTGGGTGCTAAAGGAGACATAAACATAATGATATAGGTGGCAATAGAAGATACGTGTAATTATATCTTTAACATGAAACCTGTCCAGGACCATGAAGGTTAACGCCTAGCGTGTGAACTTTGGGGCAACCCGCCATCTTTAATTCATGAATATTTAACAAAAATAAACTAAATCGTCGACATAATATAGAATTTCCTGCAGAAACCACTAATTGTTTACAAACATGTTGTTGCTTTGGAGTTGTTTTTAAGATACTTGTAATTCAGCTTTTTACTCTTTTTTCTTAAAACTAATTCTGGCTACGCAAACCTGATTGTAAAAAAAACACATCACGCTTATTTATTATTCAAATGGATGGTAATAATTGAAACAAAAGGCGTAGTAGATGGAACCATAGGATAGCAAGTGTGTCACAAACAGGCGTTCAGATCGTTGCCTTCTCTATCAGCCGACCTTCGTTTATAGCCTGAAGCACTTGAAATCAAACGTAAACAATTCTAATTTTGTTCTTGAAGTAGTAGAATAATTAATACTTTATCTTTTATCAGATAAGTACACATCATCCTGACTGGCATGAAATGTCGGTGGCAGACGAATCACATGCACTGATCAACGAAATTACTGCATCTAAAGATTGCAATAACGCAAGCAGTAATAGTTGCTAAGCCACTTACGAATACCAGGGCAAATAGCTTCCTACATGAGCTGTGTTATTAAGTGTTTAACAAATCATAGGATGCTGTAGTATCACGAGTAATCATGACTACCAGCAGAACAGACTACCATGCCGTCGATGTAGGTTAGGTTGCATGTTAAATATTAATAATAATAATAATAATAATAAAGCTTTATTTGTTCTCACAGTATAAAACCTTAAGATTAGATAGTTACAAAAATAACAGTGATCGTGGTTTTATAGTCACAGTACGGATCGCAACTGGCATCTTAGCTAGATTACAGAGTAACCTGTGTTAAAGATACCAGTCCCTTTTCCCTATAAAATTTTAAGACAATTTCACACGAGATTCAAAGTTTTTTTTTTTTTTTTTTTTTTTTTTATGCAATCTAGATTTTATTAACAATGCGAGAAAACAAAAGATAAAATAAGGTAGAAATTAAAAACTAAAGGAAAATTTTCTTTGTATGCATGCGCGTGTGAGCGAGATTTTTAATAGAGATGTGTAAGTGTGGGTGTAATTGCGTTTAGATATGTGTGTGTGTGTGTCTGCGTGTGTGTGTGTGTGTGTGTGTCTGTGTGTATTTGTGTATGTAATTATACTACGACATTGTACTTAAGAGGTTTTCCGTCTCTTGGTAGGTCAGTCCTTGAAGCCATTTAGTTATTAGATTTTTACAATCGCGGCTAGATAGTTGGTAAATCGGGAGTATTTTATTCAATTTGTTGTACAGTGTAGGTGCAAGAAAATAATTGAACCTAATGGAATGGGTAAGGTTACTTTTCCTAGTTACACAAACTATGTCTTTACGCCTTTTGGAGATTTTTTTGTATGGGGTCGCAGAATGCTGAATTAGGACAGTTTTTGCTATGAAAAGTTGCCTCACAGTCAACACTTGACAACTTTTATAAAGTTCGGCAGTAGGAAACATATAAACATATATTTCTATCAAGAAGCCGGTACTTTGTAAATACTGTCAGGAGATAGCGAACTAACTGCTTCCGCAAAGATTCTTCCGTGATTAAACGAAGTCATTAAGTCTTTTAGCTGTATTTAACTACCCCAATTCGACATGATAATGGGCTGCATGGATGTCAAGGCAAAAATGATTACATACGATTAGTAAGTATCGATGTAAATAATATGTCGAGATATTTAAATGTGTGAACACACGACATGGTAGGCCAAATTGCGGATGTAATTTCCCTCCTAATGACAGCTGATGGCGATATCATGTTTAGCAATATTGAAGGCCAATCCGGTGATCGAATTCGTGCACACTGGAGCGTTACGTTTTGTTTTAAAACTATCGCATTACCGAGTGTGCTACCAAGGAGTGTTTGCAATAAAGTAATGAAACCTTTTCCATTTTCTTGGAACGAACTAGTTTTGTGCAGAGCTTAGCTTCTTTTACTTCAGTAGAAATCCAATTTTAATACTCCGCCTCTGTATTTTGATCTTTCGGGACGGATTTCAAGACAATCTATAGTTCTGGGTCAGACCGGTCGTTACTGCTTGTTTTTTCTTTCTTTCAGATTGAATTTGTCTTTGGCTCTTTACTGTGTTTGATTCACCAGTTCTTGCAAATGATCTTGAGGAGGTCCGGTCATTTAACTTTTAGTTTCGGTTAACAGTCGTTTATCGTAAATTCAAGTAATTGCGCCCTTGAACTCTGAATAGTGTTTAGGTAAATCTTTTCGTTACTTAATTACCTACACATGCACAAATAGTTAATAAGCATTACATGTGCTTTACGCGTTAATGCGAAAATTAAGCATGGTAGCAAATCAAATTAGGAACGTATAGGAATTTCAATTATGGTAAATTCAATGTAATTTTGCAACACGATGTTATGCACAACGATGTCGTGCAAATAAAAACGCTTGATTGATGACGTGTTCATTGGAGAGAAAACTAAGATTCAACAATCACAATCGTCGAAGAAGACGAGAAATTACCCATAAGGACTATTTACAAAGAAGCAAGCATGTCCAATTGTCCAGATTGAATCCAATATTAAGCTCGCACATTTCAACGAAACTCAATCACGACTTACTTGCGAACTTGCAATCTACCATTCACAAACTGCAGAGAATCCCACACAAAAACTGAGTGAGCAGGTCCATCGACGCCCACTCTCAACCATTAGTCTGACAAATACTCTATGACGCGAAGGTCACGACCATACAATGGAATGTTGCGATCGCAACAATGGATGGGCCGGCCACGGCTCGAATAAATAATTTAGCTTTGCGATACGCTATCGATATTATTAGTATTGTCGACTATTGTGCAGTTGCACGTACCTGTACCCGAAAATTTGAATGTTTCGACATTTGTAATGGAAGGTGTAGATTCCTATGCATTGTTATTTCCTGGGTAGGAATGTGATAGTTTTGATGTGGGATCTCATTTGTAGAGAGTACTTTATTCAAATCGTGTCGAGTACCATTAAATTATTTTATATTACCCACTCATACCACCGCGAAAACTATTTGACTAACTGTACACTTATAGACCCAGTGTAATTGCTTTTCATGTTTAATAGCCACTCTGAACCTTGTCTATTTGCTGTGAACGCTTTAGCTTAGCTTTTTATGTTTCGGATAATTGTTGACTTATATTTCCATTCCAGTTGTTACGAGTTCTATTTCATATTGTTTCGCATTCCCTGAGAATCGTAAGATTATAAATGTTTCTAATAATTACAACAATCCTTTACGTTGCTTTCCAATCTTCATGCCTATATTGATGATTTATTTCTATCTAAAGCTTTAAAGATATTAAGTGTTTAAAATCAAGCTCTGCTCTATAATTTACTCTCTATAATAACATTTGAGATTTCTCTGGGCTAAGAAAGTCTTATTTCATCTTCGTCTACAAGAATTCTGTTTATAAACTCACTCCGTTCAATCTTGGAATAAAATAAAAATTCTAAGCATAATACCAGTCTTGGTATCTAAAGGGTCACATCGTGCTCCCTGACCTCAAATAATTGTAGTTCGTACCTCGCGCCACATACCACAAATGATGTGAGATTCTTGCTCACATACATCTAAGGAGGTTACATATTTCTTACATTATATGGTCTGGATTGTTCGCAGACGCTCGGGTGTAGGCGTTCAAGATTATCTTTGATTTATTAGTCCTGTTACTCACAGTAGGATTATACGAATATAGTGGTAATTAATTGACATATGCTGTTTTTATTTTTGCTCGTCCCCATACATGGGCTGGCACTTAGTTGTGACCTGTAGCTGTTCTGCTTAAGGCATATAGATTGTTTTTGTTTCGAGTGGGTTTCTAACGGGAGTTCCAAGTCTACTGAATAAATCAGTAAGATAAATGTATCTCATTTTGCATTAACATTGCTCAGGAGTATTGCTTATTATTTACAGCATCCCTATCTCCGTGGTAAACAACTAACATTCCGCAAAAGGATATTTCGCTTTGTAAATTGTGTGCGTAGAAATACAGAAAGAAATACAGAAAGAAAGAAATACAGAAAGCAATTTAACCCAACTCACAATCAATTCTGCGTTCGTAATCAGAAACCTTGTGAACATTCGCCTCAGTTTCAATTTAATAAGAAATTGGGAAGTTCCATGTAATTTACTTTGGTATTTGCAATTTTGCAAGTAACCTATAGTTGCCATTTCACCGCTGACATTAACCTGCGAGTTTCTACGTTTCTAGTTTTAACGCTGGAAGCCATTTTCCTTGTACGACTCTCTTTTCTTAGAATTGCTAAGAGTTAGTTCAGTTTTTAATAAAACTTTCATTTCTTCAGAATTGCATTTTTAGTCGGTTTAGTGATTTCTTCTGAGTGACACATATACTGTTTGAACTGTAAATACGAAAGTATTACTGATATTAAACCATCATTTACAGCACGCCTTCAAAGACCAAAACATTTATTTTCGGGCTCTGTTGATTGATTTGAGACAAATATGTTTTTATTTAACTCGCAGGTCAGTAAAGCAACTTTTAACGAGCGCCATTGTTTCCATATTTCCCGTTGTCGCGTTGAAAGATAAATACGAATTTAATTAAACAAACCTTGCCGGTACACAGCATGTTTGCTAAAGTTATCCGTACTGTTTACGAGCACCAACGTCATTGTTACGTCCATGTTTCTACACGAGCATTTAGTATGTTATGTACTTAATAAAAAATATCGTTTGCGTTGTGCACTGGGTTTCTCTGAACAAATTAAATTAATTTGATAGGCTGAATTAAACAGTGTATTTGTTTATGCAATGCAATTATTTGGTCCTTCGGGGCAGGACTTATAAGCTTTCTCTTTCCTGGATTTTCCCAGTGACTTGCTTCCTGGATTTCACTGCTGATTCAACGTGAACTGCATTGGTAGTTTACGCAGTTTGATGTTTATTACCAAGCCCCTGACAACTAACATGTACCGACGAAGATTAAAGATTGATTCACAAGGCATGAAACATCGAACAAGATACAATTAGAAAAACAAATTAATGAAAGCTAATAGGAGGAAGTTCTCACACAATTATTATTTCATTACTGCTTACTTCCGCTGTAAATTCCATTGATTTACGAAATTACTCGTGGAGTCTGACAGTTAAACGTCCATGTTAATTGAAATCTGTTACAACGTATACTTAATTAAAGTTCTCAAGAATTTTAATTGTTTCTTCTGCCTATTGTTTTGTGCGATCTTCAAGATCAAAAATGTACTCATTATAATATTATAAACTTTGTATCAGTTGTAGTGATTATGTAAGGGTGATTATATTAAATACAAGGTACTCGTGAGAACTTGTGTCTTTGATAATTGCTTGTTCTCTGTTGGGTTAGATAACTTGACCACTTCAAACATATCATTTATATAATTGCTTCGGTATCAATTCCGTAAATACGGATGATGTGTTAGTAGTGCCATTTCCGTTCTGGTTTTGTGACAGATGTGCGGTTCTATTTTTGTCGTTTTATTTGATGTCATAACGAGCGGCTGTGTAGCAAATTGCCACATTTGTTGAATACTGTAGTCATCTCTTTTGGCGAAATGTAGTTAAAACGATTTCGTTTTGGCTTCCACCGTTTTGTTATTCCAACCATTATGTGACCTATTATTAGTTGACTGCTTGTTGCCTTTGGTTAAGACCTCATCATCATCTCAGTTTTGAAGTACAATCGGATCTGTCTGTATCACCGAATACATGAGTTCGACGTTTGATGTACTTTTAGTGTTTAATTTCATTTCTGATTACTATTATATCTTTGCATGTATAAGTTAGGTCTCAAGTCTCAATTCGTCGACTAACAAGTGCGCCGGGTCGTCGTGATAATGTGCCGGCGCGCGCGCACGTTTCGTACCAAGGTGTACCAAGCGCCGCCCGGCACCGCCGCGCACACCACAGCTGTTTTTATTCCGCACAACTAACAGATTAGCTTTAAAACAATTGTAGGAAACTCGCATTTCTATGGTTGCGTAAAGCTTTTGTTTGTGGCGTTATGATTTTAAGTACCTTTGCGTAGCTTGCTACAATGCGTACTCAAGTTATTACTTCGATGTTGCATACTTTGACCTTAGTATTTCAAAATGGTATACACACTTCGCAAGTACGTAGTTAATATGCTGATGTGGTCTAGGTTACATCAAACTTTAAATTAGAAACTACCTAACGAAATTTCAGTTCTGAGCTATTTGCGGAGATTCTATAATGGTCGGAAACTGCGGTTTGATCAAAGGTTTCCAATTCGACGAAAATTCAAATTTTCCGTTCTAAATATACTGCCCTTTATCGGGATTGGCTGTAAAGTCGGTCTGTAGACAGTGATAGTATTTATAGATAGTAGTGTACTTTCTTGAGCGAGGTCATAATATGTGTTTGCGGTGATTCAATGTTTGCCTTGAATGGAGAGCGTAATCTCTTTGATGGTGTTTATTTTACGACGCTCCATTCTTTCTCACATGTCCGGCTGGATTTTTCTACCGAGATAAAAGTTAAGGGCCCTGAACAAGATTTTTTAAGGCGCAGTAAAATACTTGTTGTGAGCTCGTAAACCCACTGTTCTGTTATTTTATCATCCGCGTTTTTACGATAACTTTTATTAAGGTTGAAATGTAAACAGGCATCTTGATGACCCCTTCTGATTCTGATGCTGTGTGTCGCTCAGATATTAAACGAGGCATGATCCTGCCAATGGTTACAAGTTGAAATATCAACTTTATTTCCTGGCTATTAGGTCTGTATTCGTTTGTTTATGTAATAAAAAGATTGATATGAATGTACTACGCAAATTGTACGAAGGCCGCACATGTGTTTGACGTTGATGCATGCTCATGCTTCGAATATAATTATTTTTTGTGCTCCATCAGTTTGGTTTCCTCATTTTGAACGCTGATTTAGTCGGTACTTAATTTGTTGTCATATCACGAACATACACCGGTTTTGTTGTTCTCGTTCATTTTTAATCATGAATAAGGATAATGAGCTCCGAAAATAAATCGATTGTTCAATTCTTATTATATGCCAATTTGTTTTCGGATGTGGCTTGTGAATTTAATTGGTTGATTACATCCTTGCTGTAGGAAATAGCTCCACAACCTGACGTTGATCTGTATTAGCTGTTTCTAGTTATCTAATTACATTTGCAACTTTCCCATTACTTAAAACGTTAGGTAAGCAGTTTCACTAAACTACTTATTACCGTTTTGCTTTCCATAAGTTCTAAAGTATTCTATTAAATCACTTTTCTCTTTGGTAACGTTTCTGTCTAAGTTTGAAATGGGTTCCTTAAGTACTTCAAAACTTATTTCTCTGTTGCAACTACTGCCAGCAAATCAAAGCTATTTGTTAGTTCTGTCTCCCCAATCTTTACTTATAGCTAAACGCTTAGAAGAATTTAGCATAGCACGTTTTATGATATTACACATGCAGAGCAAACATTGATAAAGATTGTAAAGAACATACAACTACCTGTCCTGATACAGTATAAGAAGTAACCTAAGTCGAACACAGCAAAAAAATGCAAAAACCACAAATAAAAACCGATAGACTTTTTGTCCTAATCAATACAGAAACCTATGCACCTCACAATAACATATAAACCGACCCAATTCAAGTAAATCCAAAGCATCTATTGATCGAAATCTACCATCCCACACGGGGTATAGAGCTGCGAATTATCACACAATGACATTCCTTTCGACGTATACGCAGACAGTTTTGATGATTGATGTGTATTGTCACTGTCTGTCGGTCCTGTATTTGTTGTTTGTTACCGAGAAACTGGAAAGGTTAGGAGGTGGGAACAGTTGTTGGTGATATGGGTAGTTGTAACTGTACCTATGTTGATTTTAGTGTACTTGTTCATGTGTTGTTTTGGGTTATGAATTTTTGTTTGTCAGCAGAAACACTAACTTCTTACTGCTTTTTTTATTTCCTTATTATTACAGTACTAACTGGGTTGTGGAGGTCAGATAGGCAGTCGCTCCATGTAAAATACTGGTATTCTGCTGCATCCGGTTAGACTGGAAGCCAACCCCAATATAGTTGGGAAAAGGCTAGGCAGATGATGATATTGTAGGCATAGAAAAACAGCAGGAAAAATGCGTTTATATTTACAATATTCACGTCGTTTTTTTAGTTATCAAGAAAAAAGTATTGTTTTACGAATTTTCTTCAATCTCCTGCAGCACTGGGCGCAGTTTACTAAGGATTTTTCGCTACCTTAATAAAAGCTGTATACTCACCTTATAAAGCTCATCGAGGGTTATTCAACTTCCAGACTACCTAGTTTTAAAATTCTGTGCACTGTTCCTTTTATGCTCGCTAAAAGGCGGCTCGCTTTGTATAAAGCCAATTTTCGTTAAAAGGAGCATTGAATTCTCAAAATTCTCGTACATTTTGTGACTTTGTAATGCGCACTACGTAAGGTCTGTAAGAACCTGAGTTTCGTAAATATCTTCAACATTTGGCAAATAACGTTTGCCCTTTCTGGATTAAACTTAGCCAAGAATATAATTCCATATTTGATTTGCCCTTATATTTGTACAGCAAATTACAATTCTATATCTACCTTTGTAGATTTTCTCTGGCCTTTCTTACAATATGTAGAGCTAAATGGTAAACGTTTATTAAAAACTTTAGATTCCGTTACACTGGTTGGACTGTTGAATGTTGTAGTCTTCAGATTACGCAGTTCCTTCGATGGTTTATTGAAAATACAGAACCACACGAGAAACGCCTCCATCCATAACTTACACATTACGATTAAATTTCATACCAACTTCTTTAGTGATAAATTCAATACAATTTGTTAGTTTTTCTTTTGACTTTAAATGTTCACTGTCCTAGCTAGATATATTTGTTTTGCAACAAAAGTATGTATGTACTTACATTCTTAAATATTTGATTTCTTGTATAATATTGTAATTTTCGTCACATCACCGATTATGTATTTCTAACTCATTATGTAATGACTTGTCCAGCTGCTTCACTAATGACGGCCTCATTTCTACTCATCTTTTATTTATATTAACTACTTCTTGTTTGCTATTCTCTTCAGGATCATGAGTAGTTTTCTATTTGTTTTTTATTATCGTTATCGCTGTCAACAAGTACAGCAATTCTTTCAATTGTATCATCATAAAGGTGGCATGAGATTATTGAAACCACTAGATCAAACTCAAAGCATTTATTTCAAACAGCCCAGTTACAGGCACTTTTGAATTGTCAAAAACAATGGTAAAGCTACAGTACAACCGCATAATAACCGTGAAAGGCTAGAAAAAGAATGGGCAAGAAACTCCATGGACACTCTGGTTTAGGAAAACTATTAATAGCACAAACCTAATAACTATTCATATAGAAACTGCTAGAGACATACAGGTTCTGTGAGCCTGACTAGAATACCTTTCAAAGTGCACTGTGTAGCAGAAGTGAACGCATCCCGCAGCTTCTTTTGTATAAGCTAAACGAGGCATAAATACGGGATAGTACTAGCTCACAGTTACAGAGCGAATGTATTGGCAACAGACAGCAATACATACTTTGACTTAGCTACATCAGAGCATACGGGGTGGAACGGACACCGACGCGAAAACGGTTACCATGTATTCAGTACATCATTCTGAATCCCCCCTCCCCCCTCCCCCCTCCCCCCCTCCCCCCTCCCCCTCCCCCCACATAGAAAATTTTCATCGGTTATTTAATAAAAAAACAGCTGTTCCATACATTTTTACCGTGTAGGTACACACACAGGTTACAGCTGTTTTTTTTAATAAACCGATGAAAATTTTCTATGTGGGGGGAAGGGGGGGGGGTTCAGAATGATGTACTGAATACATGGTAACCGTTTTCGCGTCGGTGTCCCTTGTACCCCGGATAGTTACAGGATATTATCTTAAGTGTACACTGACTGATCGTTTTATCCTAATTGACATCTACAATTTGCAATGATAAGCCGCTGATCTACGAGTTCCTCTCTATCAATCCTCAACACAGCATGAAAACGTCTACTTTTACTTCCCTAATTAATCTTGATTGAACCAACAACACTGTTAAGGCGTTAAGTGTTTAATCAACATAATTAATTATCATTTAAATTCGTATGGTCATCCCTCGTTAATTTTTAAAAGAAAGTTTTTCCATTATTTTGTCATTACCATGGAAACTTGAAAAGGCTTTTGTCAAGTAAACGCAATTTCGTAATGGTCATAATCATGTTAGCTATTATCATAACAATTTAAATAGGAAAGTGTGATTCGTCTTAGTTAATAGAGAAGTAAGTTTTGCATAAAGCAAGTCAAGATGACAATCTACAATTGCGAAATAGGAGAAACTTGAGAGAAACGTGCGGAACGGAAAACAGAACACATGCAATTGCGAATTTCAAAGTATTTGCTTAGACTTCCCGATCGATGATTTTCATATTATCCATCGAGACTGATATACTATCAGAACTTCTAAACAGCAGTGATGTATAGCATCCGCATCGTCAGTCCTTTCACATCATAATCTTCTTCTTCTGGTGCTTCTCCTCTGAGGTTTGGTCATGTATTCCGAATATTTCTCCTTATCCTTTGCATCATAATATATCAGGCTAAAAACGTCCATTGCTGGATCATTGGTCCTTCTAAAGTGTGTCGCCACATCGACCGCCCCCTTCTCGTTTCGACTATTTTCCAAATCTATTATAAAAGTTATAACTGGACCATTTCGTCACTCTAACCATCGCTCCTGAAAACTCCCCCAAAAGTCGCACATGACGGATCCCTTCTCTTTTAGACAACATTCCAAAACCGTCATAGAAACTTCTAACCTATTACATCACTATTAACATCAAACTACTGACAAAATCAAAATGGGTGTCCGTGTCCACTGCCCATTATGCACTTCCTTTAGCCCACAAAGGAAGCGTCTGCTGCTCGCATTAATCACGAGATTTTAATGGAACTTTCAATGAGCAAGCTTCAGCTTTGTGACTTGTGAGTAATAAAAGTGAAAGACGGCTCGTTGAGTCAGTGGACTATCTAAGTTTAAAATGACTTTAAATAATTATTTTATCATTCTGACTGTCCTTGTCCCATGCTACTTAGCACCGTATTTGGTTGTCAGCTGACACTTGATCATCATTCCACTCCCGTTGCAATCGTACCATCCCTTCAGTGGCGTGGCTAGTCCTAATAGGGCCTTGTATCAAACATTTTTGGGGGCCTTTTGAATGCGAGTGCGGCAAAGCCCAAAAAGAGGAGCTGAGCTTTCTGGACAGTTTTTATTGAGGAGTGAGCGTAGCTAACTCGAAATATTGGAGCATTTTGTTTCGGGATAAATAAAGTCTTTATTAAAGAGCGAACTCGAAAAATTAGAACTTAAAGCCCCGTGATAAATGAAGACTTTATTGAAGAGCAAGCGAAGCGAGCTCACAAAATACACACAAAAACCCTTTACATTGCGATTTAATAATCAAGTATTTAATATTATTTTCTTTTGTTATAGAGGAGTATTTCCATGGAAGAGCAATTCCTCAAAGAACCACGATTCACCAACAACGGTGGTCTCATGGCGTCTCTTCGGCAGCAAATCCAGTGGGAACCTGGCTGCAAAAACCATCAACTCTGAAGCACAGAAGACATTGACTCCGGCGTCTTCGGGAGCTAATACTCCTCATCATCATAAGCGGCAGGGCAGTTCTGCGAGTGAGAAGCAGTTTGAAGATCTGGTGGCCAGCTCTATTGCTCTTATACAGCATGATAGGTGAGTTCAATTTTTATACATCAAACTATCTTCTCTACAACATTCTATATAACCCTGCATATCCTAGCTACTTGCGAGATCGTTTTTCGTTTACCCGTCCTTCTGATGCTCTGTGTAGATCCCACCTCAGGCATCATCTTAATTTCCCATCCCATAAAACTGAATTCTATTCTAACTCCTTCTCTGTTCACGCAGTACGTTTGTGGAACTCACTTCCACCTAACATTCGTGACTGTAAAACTTTATTTCTGTTCAAAAAGCAAGTCAAAGAACATTACCTCTCCTCTATACTGTGATATTCTGGATATATATTATAGGTATATATTTACAGTACAAGTATTTATTTTATATGTGTATATTTGTATGTATGTTTATTTTATATAGGTTTAACTTTGTTTTAAGTTCCAATTTCAATTTTCCTGTTTTGTCTTTTCTACACACTGTGTCTACATTTCTAATCCTACTTTCCTCTCGCAGGTCTGCTGGAAGAGATTTCGCATGAAATAAGCAGTACCTTTGTGCTCTTCTATCTTAATATTATGTCTTGTTGAGTATTTTGTGTGTACATAAATAAATAAAATAAATATCTTCTAGTCTAGTTCGTGATCCAGCGTAGAAATATCTTGGTCCTAAGATCTGAGATAAAAAAAAGAGTTTTTTTTTCAATACTAAACTGTCAGTTGGTCTGTCGTCCTGGCGTCCTATTATGATGGGATGTGTGTGAACTTGAAGTTGACTTATACCAAACAAAACCTATAAAAATATTATCATTTCTATCACCTCGCTTAGATCTCAAGCAGCAACATTTAATTGCTTTATGATTTTACTCACAATAGGTATACACATAAAACCGACTTAATTAACTACGAATTTGCCATCAAAAACAGGTTCAGGTTCAGTTGGCCTGATAGTTCTGTTTACCTTCAGATAGTATCCATGTCAGTTGATGACGTAGCCTACTCGTAAATGTTCTTGTTTTGTCCCAATTACGAGGAAACTTGTTTGCGCAGCCGTAGCATCGTATTCGTGCTTATTATCAGGAATATTGCTTGAACATACAATGTCCATTAAGGTGCATAGTATTTGATATTCAAGTTGAACCAAGCAAATTATAGATATGAAACTAGAATTACAAACTCGTTTTCAAATACTCTTTCAATCATTTTCCAACGGTTGTGAATTCAATTCGATCAGTAGGGTGTAACATTAATCATCTAAAGTTCAAGAGGCTCACATCGTACCGAGTCATCAGCACGATGACCTCACGCTTTCTTCGTAAAGTTCAAACCAATTTTAAGTTCAACAACATCTTGTGCTACCTTTTCATCTACCTGGTTACCGTCCCTTCGCCTAATCTACTTCTTTTCGTGCCATATAAGAAAAAACTCGTTTCTAAATACTCTTTCAATTATTTATTAATTGGAATAGTAGAGCTTTACATCAATCATCTGAAGTTCAAGAGGCTCACATAGTATGGAGTCATCGACACAATGGACTCAAGCTTTCTTCATAAAGTTCGACCGATTTTAAGTTCATCAACGTCATTCGTTACCTTATCGACTACCGGGTTACCGTCCCTTCACCTACTTGCAAGCATGAAAAGCTAGAGTCACGCTTCGTTTTAATAAGTGTCTGATAATCTTCAAATGGTTCAAAGATAATTCAAGTGACTTTGTGTTTGTTGTAAGTCATTGACTGTATGAGTAACAAAGCTTTCTTCGGGTAGTTAATCAACATTGTAAGATTATACTCCAACAGATTGATGACCTTTCTTTTTTTCTTCTTAACGCAACCAAGTCTGATTAATAAGTTACGGATTTGCAAGCAAACTAAAATAGCAGCTGGTGGCATTACTGAGAACACCACAGGACAAACTTTTTAGTTAAAAAGTTCAATTAATCAAGTCATCGACATGGCCAACTAAAAAATCTTCTCCCGAAAGTTCATTAACATCGTCCAAAAGTTCAGGCTCCCGATTAATCAACCCATCGACACGATAAAGTTATACCCTCTCCAAGTAGATCGTCAACACCATCCAACCTTTCAACTTTCTCACCATGACTATACAAATTGGTCTACCGATCCATCGCGCACAATAGGCAGACCTGGTGACATTTCCGAGGTCATATACAGGTGTTATTTGACCGACATTGCCTGCCCTAATAAACTGTTTTCACGTTTTCGCGTCACGCTTCGACGGAACTGTTGCCTAATTAACATTTGGACTGAATTGCTGAAACAATTCAAGCAGGGCCTCGGTTTTGTATAGAAAGCAGTTTGGTAAATTTTTTGAGAGAAATTGGTCTCGAAAGTGTTACTTAGAATTTAGAGGACTTTGTGTCAGTTGGTTTAATTATATGCAACGCTGTTGAAAACCACCCCGGAGTCTATTACAAGGGACTTCAACATGACTGGCGAAATGTGCATAGAAAGAAGTTTGGTAAATTTTTGAAAGAAATTGGTCTCGAAAGTGTTACTTAGAATTTAGAGGACTGTGTGTCAGTTGGTTTAATTATATGCAAAGCTGTTAAAAACCACCCCGGAGTCTATTACAAGGGACTTCAACATGACTGGCGAAATGGGCGTGTGTAGGAAGGCACATCTCTACCTAACCCTACAGGGATTACAGGCATGATGTTGTGTTATTTAGCTAATGAAAAGCTTAGCTAAGCTTATTTGACTGGTCATCTCTTATTTGCCACGGCTTATTTAAATTAATTATTTTATTTTTGAATTGTTTTTACTATGGACACTTTTAACGTACACATCTTGCTGCATCGTTCTCACATAATGTACCATCTCAAAATGAATGATGTAACCAAGGTTTTGTTAAAGTATTCTGATTTAAAAGAGTGTCCATGGAGTTTCTTGCCCGTTCTTCTCCATAGAGATCTACGTTAGGGAATGGGCAACTACAGTACTTTCACAGTTTTTGTGCCTTGTGACTGGGACTGTAGCTATTTTTTACTGTTGTCTTTGTTTCGACAATTCAAAAGTGCCTGTAACTGGCCTACTTGAAATAAATGCTTTGATTTTGATTTTTGATTTTAGGCATCCGTGCAGAAAGACCATTGTAGTTAGTCGTTTTGCTTCATTGTATAAAGTTTTTTTTCGGGTATTTAAATAATTATTACACAGTTCAAGGTAGTTTCGTCAGTTCTGCGTGTAGACTGTGCGTGTTTTCTTCTATTATCTGCAACCCTTAATTTTGTTACTGCTTTATAGTTATACTTTCAGTGCCAAAAAAGAAACCTTTTTCGATTGTTATCTTGATTGACGTGTGACATCTAAATTAAAAAACTCGTGTAAATGTGGGTAGATCGACAAGCCCCAGTAGTTTTGGTCATTGCTCCAACGACATCGTTTTCCATGCGTGTCAGGATATATTAATTCTCCAAATTATGCTGGTGTGGCTTCTGACACGGTGTACCAAATACATACTGAAGTATCTTTTTATTATCATTAGTCGTTTCAGGGTGGTTTTACGTGGCTATACAAGTTTGGTCATTGTTGGGACAAAATTATATAGCTATGTGTATAGTTTTCCTGATTTATGTTATCATATCAATAATATCCTTAACGAGCCTTTACGCTATTTAAGTGCATCCGGCACTCTCCGTTACCGCGTCCCTGCCAGCATAGCTAATTTGCTAATGTTCCCACTTTGGCATGAGCTATTTCCTTGAAACGAGTTCCAAAGCCTAAGTACCCACTTACTAAAATATACTTTGTGTAGATCTCACGCATTTGCTGCTATTCGATCATCTTTTGGTTTTTGATCATCATCTACCTAGCCTTTTCGGAACCATGTTGGAGTTGGTTTCCAGTCTAACCGGATGCTGCTGAATTCCAATATTTTACATGGAGCGACCGCGTATCTGACTTCCACAGCTCAGTTATTGGGTAATACGATATTTTATTTCGATAGTCTTTTGTGAGATATTGCATTATATAATAATATCTTTTTAGCAATGTTCTCTGATAGCGTTTGTTTTGCTGCACTCGATATTCGCAGCGGGTTTTACCAAATAGCCATACACGCAATTCTACAATGACTAACTTGGCTTAAGCGGTGAAGTAAGTGTCGTTTTAGGTTTTTCCTTGTTACCTAAAAAAAATCTAAAAAACTATGGAGGAGTAACCGGTTTGTATGTTATTCTAAATCTTATGAACATGTAGCTATAGGATAGGTATAGAGATATACGTAATTTAGTTCTCTAGTAGCACTCAATTAGTAGCTAAAATGAGTTCAAATGTGCATACATAAATCATTATATTACAAAAGCAGGACAAATCTACAAGAGCTAAGCACGTTGGCACCAGTAATAGGATTATTAGAGCTTGAAGGCTGAAACTGATAATACTACTTCACTGTGCCCAATTAATGTCACGCGCGAAGCCTTTTTCGTAAATCCTGTTAAGCACGTGTGGCTTTACTAATATTTTGGTCCTTCCAGCATTAAGCCCAAAGCATTCAAAAGCCATCAGTAGCACCGGCCACCAGCCTTTAATGATCTTACTTCTGAGTCTGTGACGTCCTTCCTGAAGGGTTAATGTTATTCCTTTATCTATGTGCTGATAGCGACTACCGAGGTGGTTTTACTGAGGGCCAAAATCAATATTTATCATAACCAAAAACGCTAGGCGTGACGATCTGGACACATTCTTAACGGATTGGTCTGAGAGGGCAAATTGTAAACAAAATTGGAAAGCCATGGGGAGGCTTTTGCCCAGCAGTGGAACAGAGCAGGCTGATATGAAAAAAAATAGTCAGTATTGCGTCAATAGTTTTATAGTAAAGAAGTCTACTAAATCTACTACAGCCCAGCGCATTGCCACTTGTATATAACAAGATTAGTCTAGTGCTCTGTACTGATAACACTGTTTTTCAATGTGCCCAACATTGCTGTCACGCGTAACGTGAAGCCATTGTTTGTAAATCGTGTTAGCACGTGTAAGCAGAGTTTGTTCTGTATCGTATCCATATCATATTAATATTATAAACGCGAAAGCATACTTTGTCTGTTACCTTTTCACGCCTCTTTTTTTGGTATGGGGAAATCATGCATCTTCTTGAGTATCTATGAGGATTTCTCTTTTTTTTTCTGGGGAAAACGGAGGGTTAATGTCGGGCTCCAACCTACTAAAATCTCTCTGTTCCATGAGTCGGGAACCTGGGAGATACTCGTACTGTGAGTGATAGTATTACACGAGCAAAGTAAATAAAATATAAAATTCTATTTTACTGTAATCACTGTCGATATTTTACCAAAATTCAATAGTAAATAATAAATAATAATAAAATTCATTAGGAATTACTCTGCACTCTTGGTCAAACTAACCGCAGTCGCATAAATTAAGTGAGCTGGTACATATTATTAAATCTACAGTATACAATAACGGGAAGTTACTAGAAAATACAACTATTTTCAAAATACTAATATACTAATGACGTTGACTAAAATTCCGATGCAATACTATTGAACTTTGGGTAAATATCGATGTAGTAAAATTATCGGTAGTATCCATAGTGATTGCAGTAAAACACATCATAATAGTGATAGTATCGATACTATCGATAGTATTGCACTTTATCATTGTATTGCTCCATTTCTTGGATAGATACTATCGATAGTATTGTAAAATTTAAATTCTATCTTTAGGGCTATCGATATTCTGACTATTTTTCGAGGTCACGAATTGAAAACCTCTCGATAGGCAATCGATAGTAAGGCAACACTGATTCCTATCACACACTGTACATTCACACACACACCCACCTCCGAATAAACCTTTTTCACGGTAAAACTATTGAACTGATATGAAATTTGGCAGGCTAGTAACCTGGGAACTGGAGAAGGACACATGCTACTTTTCATAATTAATATTTGTCGCGAGCACAGCTAGTCTAACATAAAATGATATGTGGTTTCACGTATACATTTTAATGGGCATGAGAAAATATTGCTAGTATTTGATACGGTCTATTTAATTTTTCTATGAAAATGCATTTAGATGTTATGGTCAATTAATATAAAATACTGATAAAGCATTTGGAGTTTATGCACGTGTTAAGTAAGAAATACAAGAATGTCTTGGTGCAATCAATGATGACAAAACATCTACTAACTTTCTTTACTAAGGACAAATGCACGACAGACGCCTAAGTACACGCACATACGTGGATCAGCTAAAAGGCCTTCCAAAAATAATCAATAGCTAATTTTAGAATAATCAATAGGAAACAGAATAATAAATCGCTTTCCGAAGTACTCTTCTATGCGGATAAACCAATAAATATTTAATCGCCATATTGGTACAGACATTCACATGGTTTGAAAAAACTCGTATACATTGTGAACAACAGGTGTTATGATTACGTCATAAAGAACGTAGGGAAATACCTGATCAATTTATAAGACTGCGGATTCAGTGCCGGACAAGCAGTCTTATGTTTCCATCACAAGATTTGTATAAAAACTGGGACTTGCACTCAAGTACCATCATTTCTGGTGTAACATCCTTTGTTACACCAGAAATGATGGTACTTGAGTGCTTGAGTTTATGTAGACATTAATAACATTGATATTTGTTCGCACAGTTTTAAGCTTGTGATTATGGAAAAATTCTCACACAATGGTTTATTTTCGCAGCCATCTTGTTCTACAGAGATGTGAATGTAGTACGCTGCCATGTAATTTAATTTAATTAATATAAAACTAAAATTCGCTATTAAGTTTCATGCTATGCTGTTTCTATCTGTTGAATTTCACATCACATTCTCAGTTCTCTTTGTCAATCAAAAAGTGCTTTGTAAACTTCGTTAGAACGTTCTGCGAGAGCTCTGTCAGCGTAATCAGAATACAAATTGCTGAATTTAAATTTGATCTGCTTCAAAAAGAAATGGAAGGTTGTTAGAGTGCGTGATCAATGATCCTTGCTTTATGGCAGGGCTTGACATAACCCCATTAATTCTCCTTATACCAAGACTGACCTCATTACGTGTCCGTGCTTACGAATTTAAATGGCCAAATTAATATTCGCTACACAACGCGAAAATTACCGGATTCACGCAACATCGTTGGCACTTGCGCTTAATTTTCATAATGTCCGGGGAAATTGGACCGTTAGCCCGTAATAAATAAGTCATATACTACATTATTTATTGCTTGCTTCTCCTACGGGCACGAGAGGGAATCGGTCGGACAACGGCCACATTTTAGACGTTAAATTAGCTTCACTTTATAAGTCAACTAGGGCCCTCGGCTTCGCCCGCGTGGTTCAATAATTGTCCCACGGCACTGTACTTCCGGCAAAAAAGTTGTCCTATGTGTTAATCCAGGTTATAAACTATCTGCGTGCACAAACATTCAAATCTGTTTAGTAGTTTTTGCGTCTAAGAGTTACAAACATTCTCACAAAGTTTCGTATTTATATTAGTAGTAAAACATTAGTGAAACGTGGTTAATATTTTCAATGCAAAGTTTTAGTATGACTGACACGAAAGCTTACACCAGAGCCCTAGTATATAATTTCAATCCATGTTTACAGCCAACAATAAAATCCCCAGCCTACGCTAACCAGACATTATTATGGGAAAATAGCAGTGAACAGTTATAGGAGTCGTGCTACAAGGTGGCTGTTTTACTTTTTCAAACTACAACAGAGGCACAGAAGCGGAAATACCAGTGTAATGACAGAGCTGCCCTCCGCAATTTGCTCGTTCGTGACCGCTCTAGGGCCCGCTGTAATAGCGAACTTTATTTAATCTGTGCCACTCATCTCGCTCCGGTTCACGTCCCGGAATACTTTCGAGTGCTCTCCAAATATTCGCGGAGCAATTTTTATATTTTCATATTCCGCTACTGCCATCGAATTTCCGCCGACGTATTGCAATTTGTTATACCTACATGAGAATTTATTTACGTATTGGCGTGTGACTGCGCAACTTGAGACCTCTCTAGCGTGCAATTTTCAATTATGATGCTAATTTAGCGAATTGCTCTCTGCCCTAACAATGTCTTCGGGTAAGTAACCTAAATGCCTGTTTAGTTGAGCCTTTATAACCAATTTAGCATCGCTTGGTTTGTTGTTTTTCTCTCTTGCGTTTAAAACCTTCTAAAAAATCGTTTTCGACATTCATCATTATTGATTTAGCGTATTTATGTAGATTTTCCACGGTTTATTCGATGCGTGCGTTGCGCTTATAAGCTAATACACTCTTAAGATTTAAAACGCCTGCATAATGAAGTATACACACATTCGTGCATTATAAAAGGTGCAGACGCTTTTTAAGAAATGCGATATAATGAATTAAACATTTACTCGCAATTAGCTTTCTTAAATCAATGTGAACATTTAAATAAATCATCTCGTATCTCTTTGGATTTATCGGCAGTACATGTTGTAATTATGCGTTAAAAAAATTGGGAATACAAGGAGCGTGAAACACGCAAGTTGCAAAATTTTTTAGATTTTATTTTAATTGCGATTTTTTAAGCTGATTAGTTTACGAAGATTACCGTGAACGCTGTTTAAAGGTAAGCGTCGATAACAGTCGAAAATTCAAATTGCGTATCAGCAAGATTTCAATGGGTCGTGTTAGTCTTGTAAGATGTTAATGACTTCGGCATTTTGGCTTGTAGCTGTGAGAAATTACGCATGCTCAATTTTATTTATGTTACGAAAGGTTAATTTGGGCCTGTTGATTTTTTGGGAGATATAACTTTTAGGCAAAGACAGTCCGCTGACCTGGTGAAGGTTGAGGGATCCGCTGTATGCGAGTCGCACGGGACCGGTCAATGTGGCGACATTTGGGGGAACCCTATGTCCAGCACGCGTAGCATGACCGCCGTAGAAAAGGGTTTTGTCTACGGAAGAATCGACAAAATGACAGATCAACAAAAGAAATCTGTCATTTTGTCGATTCTTCCGTCGATAAAACCCGTTTCTAAGGTGGTCATGCTACGCGTGCAGTAGTCAACGTCTTTCGGCTGAAATGGTGATGACGATGATCATGAAGGATAGTCAACGTGGGCATCCTGGTCTGGGCTGTCATTCGTAGATTTTTTACAGTCCTTACGGTAGTCTGAAGCATAGATAGGTGTAACACAATTTATCTAGTCTGAAGCTGACCTCCCGAATTCACATACAAATAACTGTTGTGTGTTGTGGAGGTCATATAAGCAGTTGCTACAAGTAAAATACTGATATTCAGGTGCATGCGGTATGACTGGAAGCCGACCCCAACATGCAGATGCCAGATGGGTCAATGTGTGCATCTACGCCATTGCACAATTCAAAATTTCCAACACAAATTCATTTATTTTAATTCTCATTGAATTTAATAGAGGCAATACCATAAAACTTTACGACTACAGCGAGCTATGAATGTGCGGATTCAACTGACATTTTCCTTAGAAATAGTAATTTTGAGGAAAGGCCAAGGCTGCAAGTATTGTTAGGAATGGAAGTTGCTTTGTCTGTAACGAGAAAAGGGTAAATATCTTAATCCTTAAAAGATATAAAGTAGTTTTTGTGACATTTGAAAAATACATAGGTAGGTGCCAAGATTTGGTCTTTTGGGACGAAATATCTACAATCTACATCCTGTAGATGATTAGAATGTCTGTGTTTTTTGGTTATGGAAATATACGTTCTCAATTCTGAATGCGAATAACATTCAATTTTGATTTACACCTGCTTGATAACATTCCAATTTCAGTGCATTTCTTTGGTTGGTAATCCATAAAATATTCCGATAAGAAGACGGTAGGCAGGTGCGTTTATAACTTCAAACATAGCTATAAAAATTACAGTATCTCAGAATCAAAATACAGATACTAAACCAAGGAACAATGTAACTCGGCCCGTTCTAAATCTACAGGCGTGCACCTCTGCTGCGTTTCCATACATAATGTATCGCACGCAAGCCCTGCACGATATCAATTGAATATTCAACCACTTGATATTACTTTAACTACTTATAACATCACGATGGAGCCATCCTTTGTGTTATCTAATTGCGTATAATAACTACATAATGATTAAGATATTAATTGTAAATGATCGCAATGAACCGGATTTTCTATCAATTATCCGCAATTGATTTCGTGATTCTGAAGGCTTTTATTGATTTTTCATGGTAATATTAAGATGGGTAGAACGCAGATACACTGCATTTTAGTGCATAGTTATAAAATTACTAATTGCTGGTAGGTATTCTCGCCACAACACTGTAAACTGGTATAACTTTGTATAGATTTGTACTGCATAATTGGAATATGAGATTTGCAGCGGTTGGGTTCAATTTGTTATCTATCCAATTATACGTTATAGATTTACGATTTGACCGTTATTAATTAATTACTACCTAGGTATAATGTTCATAAGGCCTAAGTTAGAAGTGTCTATATTGAGCTGGTGACCATACATGTCCAAATCGCGTTTTTTTGCCTACGGAAAAGCAGCAATAAAATAATTTCGATTCTCAAACTTACAATGTGCTTTCAACCCTTAAACTAAATCTAACCCCTCTCCTTTCAGGCCATCAAACCTACCCGCAAAATGCACCGAAGAAGCGCTTCGCCACAAGGCCGAGCACGCAAGAATGGTGGAGGCAGCAAGACGACGAGTAGAACGCGAGGCAGCCGCAAGACACGCGAGACTGCAAGAGTCGCTGCGATTGGAGGAGCGGCTTGCCAGGCATGCGAAGGAGTGGACGCAGAATATACTGCCGGACTGGAATAACACGTTAGTATTCATGTTTCTTCTTTTAAGTTAATGCAAACATATTGAGTAGCATTAAAAGCTAGCTATGTCGACAAAAGCTCACCCCTAATTACGTGGGACCTATAACTGACGATATATGGGTATGCTACACCTCTGCCTAACTATTCTGAGAGAGGCCTGTATTCCACAGCATGTAAAAGAAAGAAAAGAAAGAAAAGAAAAGAAAGAAAAGAAAAGAAAGAAAAGAAAGAAAAGAAAAGAAAGAAAAGAAAAGAAAGAAAAGAAAGAAAAGAAAGAAAAGAAAAGAAAGAAAAGAAATAAAAGAAATAAAAGAAAGAAAAGGAAGAAAGAAAAATTTTTATTTGTCGCAGGGACATGACGTGCATGCATGTAGGATTGGATATAATATACTCCCGGAGTTAAATAACACTTTAGTAAAACATAATACAGGTGGAAGGGACACCGACGCTAAAACGGCTACCACGTATTCGGTACATCATCCTGAAACTCCTCCCCCCACAGGAATTTATCGACAGTTGTTAAAAAAAAACTGCTGACCGTTTGAGCGTAGGTGTCCCTTCCACCTTGTATATTAGGGTACTAACATACCTAGGTAACGTTATATTAGTTAGATAGGAGCCTGCGTGTTCGAGATGGCCGGACGTAGATACTTAAGTATCGTCACTCACTTTAGAGACTCCAGTCTAGACATCTTAATGGCCCTCGTAGGATAAAGATGGTTTCAGGTTTCTTAAAGAGGAATGATTCCATATCTACACACTGATATACTGTGTGATTTGTTAAACGTGGGCAATACTTTAGGGGCGTGTAGTATAGTCCTCATGAAAATGAACAAGTTTAACTATTTAACTCACTCTAAACTATGATTTAAAACACCGGCCAAGTCGGCCAGAAACTTGCGTAGCACCAACACAATTTAATAACAATATTTATAACGCACATTTTACAATTTACACTTATAAAACGAAACTAAAACAGTAAAATCAACCTCTAATCAAACCTATTCTATTTACAGGAAGAACTCAAAACGCACGCTAGAACTTTGGTGGAGCGGGCTACCGCCAGCGGTACGCGGCAAAGTATGGCAACTGGCTATCGAAAACAAACTCAAAATCACCCACGACATGTATCAAGATTACGTCGCGAGGGCGAAGCAAAGACTACACGAAGCACAACTCCGGAGGAAACGGTTAAAAATAAACAGAAACGACAAATGCAGCTGTAAGAAAGAAAATAAAGAGAAACCAACAGAACAGAAAGAAAAACTGGCCAAACTAGACGATTTGCTAGCTAAAACTGATGATAGAATCAAAACTGAAGAAGATAAACCTCGCTTAGGGATCCCTAGAAACTTCAGCGAACAGAATCTAAAGTCTCAAGCCACAGATGCAGGGCCTAAGAAGTGTTGTTCGAAATCCAACCCTAATCTGTTAGACTATGGTGACGAATGTTCTATGGAGTTGATTCAGCTGGACATTGCGCGGACGTTCCCTCATCTGTGTATCTTCCAACCTGGAGGACCGTACTTTGATGTGTTGCATGAGCTTTTGGCGGCGTATGTGTGCTACAGGCCGGATATTGGATATGTTCAGGTATGTTATTTTTTTGTTGTTAATGTATATCCGTCTCGTTAATCTGGTTAAGGGAGCCTTCCGACCATGGGGGTCCTGGGTTCAATCTCCAGTGTAATTCATGAGAAAATTCTTTGTGATATCTTAGCAGTCCATAGTGTAGATTTAAATCCATCATTATTTATAGTATACCTATTGTTGGAACTTAGGCCTACACTCTGTAAGATGAATTTGTGTACATTTAGTGGTGACTTCATTGTATGAAATTATATTGTAATGTAGTTTTAATTTCTATGGTGCATTGTTCTCTTTGTATTTGAAACCATCATCTGCTTAACCTTTTCCCAACTATGTTGGGGTCGGCTTTCAGTCAACCGCGCGAGCGAGTCTATCGAGCGACTGTCTATCTGACCTCCACAACCCAGTTAGTACCGGGTAATACGATACCCTATATATTGTAAGATTGGTTGTGAGACTTTCAGGCTCTTGACTACTTGTAACGTCTGTCAAAAATCTACAAATTGCAGCCGGGACCAACGGCTTAATGGGTGGTCGTCCATTCGCGGACCAAGCTAGGCAAGCGCGGCTTAACCTGAAGATCGGCCAAAGATCTTTAAACTTGAAATAACAAGAGATAAAGGCGGCTTTCTAGTAGTTTCCCGCTTCATTTGCAATTATAATTTTAAATTATTATAATTTCTTCCTTTTAACGAACAACGAAGGAAAATAGAGAAGTAATGCAATTTCGTTCAAATCAAGTTAGTCACGAATCCACGACTTGTAAACCACGTTGCCACGAAATTCAAACAGTGATCGTGACGTTTACTTACTTATTATTTTAACTAAATGTTTGTAATAGTTTATTTTAGAGGGTCCATCTCACGATTCTCTAGACTTCACTTATTTCATCGATTTTCATGTATTCGTTTTGATGACGCTCGGGCAGATCTTAACAGCCGCTCGGGTGATCTTCCGGTAAGCCGCGCATGCGTACTAGGTTGGTCTGTGGATGGGTGACCACCCATTCCATACCGAGTTACCTCCGTGCCGCGGAAGGCACGTTAAACCATTGGTCCCGGCTGTCGTTGAAGATCTTTGACAGTCGCTACATGTAGTCAGTGGCCCGAAAGTCTGACAGTCAGTCTTACCAAGGGGTATCGTATTACCCAGTACTAACTGGGTTGTGGAGGTCACACGCGCAATCGCTCCATGTAAAATACTGGTATTCAGCTGCATCCGGTTAGACTGGAAGCCGATCTAACATAGTTGGGAAAAAGCTAGGCGATGATGATGGACCCTGTGGCCTCATTCTTGCCTGTACCTCTTCCTTAGGCGAATAGTGCGAATATTCCTTACTTACATAACGTCCATTACAACGGTATCTAGAGTGAGCCGCCCGCATGCAGCTATTTGCTGGTAATCGTTACGTGATTACAATGCACGCGTGATACTATGAACGATGGCTCCGTAGCGGTACTTTTGATTGTGTTGTCGAACTGTGGTCTACTAATAAAACTGATTTACGTGTTAATCCTTAAAGGAGTAGCACAAGGCACAACATTAGGCCGTTCAGAAGTAATTGACAGGCTATGCTGCACTTAAGACGTATCCGTAAAATGCCTCTGACTCCTAACTGGTCTATCACTTACATTCAGTAAGTGACTGGAACATCCTCAACCAAAGTCTGCGATCGTCATACATAACTTTGTTGCACTAACATACAATGCTTGTTCGGGGTGACACATTAGATTCGGCAGTGTTTTTGTATAGCCATCTTCATCTTTGAATGAAAATGGAAATTTTCGTTTGCAGGGTATGTCATTCATAGCAGCAGTTCTAATTCTAAACATGGAGGCGCCTCAAGCGTTCGTCTGTTTCGCCAACTTGTTGGACGGGCCGGTGCTGAGGGCCGCTTTCACAAGGGACGGAGCTACCATGCAGGTATGTTAAATTGCTGTGTTAACGGTATGAGTATATTATAGCAAAAACATAGCATAATCAGCCTATTAATGTTCCCACTGCTGGGACTCAGGCCTCTTCTCTATGAGAGGGCATGGGCTATAATCCACCACGCGGGCCCAGTGCAGGTTGGTAGAGGTCACATGTCTTCGAATTTTTGGTTCTAGGACATGCCGGTTCCTCACGATGTTTTCCTTCACCGTTTTGAGAGCAGAGGCGATGAAATAACTTACACAAAGTACTGCGCCTGGCTGGGTTCGAACCCACGACTTACTGCTCGTAAGTCGGGGTCTCCACTACTGGGCCACCGCTGCTCTATCTGCCGAAGTTGAGTTGTTGGATACTTCTCTACAAGTGTCTTTCTACATAAATAGGTATATCTCTTTCGCTCATATCATCTAACAGGAGGTGCCGTCGAGCGTGCGATTAGTTTGGTAAGATCACATAAATGAATAGTCCGTTTTGTATCCGCAGCGGCTATGGAAGGCGTACACGAGGCTCCTGCGCCACAACCTGGCGGCGCTGGCCGACGCGCTGGCGCCGGAGCTGTACCTGCTGGAGTGGCTGTACACGGCCTTCGCCAAGGCCATGCCGCTGGACGCCGCCTGCCGCGTGTGGGACGTGTTCCTACGGGACGGAGACACCTTCCTCTTCAACACGGCGCTGGGTAAGCTTATTACGTCCTTTACAGAAGACTATAAAAAAAGGCTTTCGCAATAAGAGCACAATTTTAAGGTGAAGATGAAGACTGGTGGATAGATTAGGCATTACAAACTTCTTATGGCCGAGATTATAATGCCTAACCTATCAAAATGTCGAATATGACAGTCCACATCTAGATCCTAAAATTGAGAAACTTTTCTTGATATACAGGTATCTTTGTTTAACTCTTGTTAAAATAACTCTTTTCTCTTTATAGGCGTCCTCCACCTCTATCAAGAAGAACTAAAAGACATGGACTTCATCTCCGCCGCACAGTTCCTCACAAAGCTCCCCGAAGATCTGGACCCAGAGGCTCTGTTCAAGAGCATTTCCGCTGTCTCCCTAACTCTTGACGGTATGTCCTTCGAAGAACTGGCTTCATGCTGTGAGGTAGACACTACCTTGGATGATGATGTCACTGTCAGGTTATGATATAAGAGAACTTTTAATTTTGATGGTTTCTGGGACATTGTTGATGCTTTGTCGTTTAGAGTTGGGTTATAGTGAAGTTTGAGTGGATGAATGTAAGAAAAAACTGGGTTTAAGTGTGGTAAATTATCATCGTTGTACTATACTAAATGCCTAAGTTCGGGGTAGTTGCGATCATGAAAACTGTGAGTGAGACGGCACGATACTCAGAATAGAGTTTTTCTACTTAACATTCGCCGTCTTACTCGCACCTTTTAAGACCACAACTGTCTGGACATTTGAAATAATCGTTTTTGTTACGCTGGCAAGATAATATATTCTTGTCAAGTTTTGCAAAAATTACTTAACCTGGCAACATTAAAAAACCCTATGCCATTCTTGGGCGACGATTTGGTGCGACGAGTAATTTTGTAAGTGAATGTAAAGTGAAGTCGTAATACATTGTCGGTCAATAAGTTTTTCGATGGCAATATCTCGTAAGTAGCGGTTTGTTTAGTGTCTATATCATTTTATATAGATTTTTTAGATAGTGATGAATGATTTGTATGATTGAATATTCGTTTTGTACTGTGACATCGTGTTCTTATTTATAAAACTATGTTTATATAAGTTATTTCTTAATATCATATAATTTCGAAATGTAAATAAAATAAAATTTAGATATTATTTTCATGGATCGTTAAAAAAATCGAATTTTTATATTTAATATTTTCAATGGTTTTATTTCAATTTGTATGCTTCGAATTTACATGAAAAAATATGAAATTATTTACGACTGGTCGTAGCGAAGTGTAAATAAATTAATTTAAAGTACTCAAGATCATCCGCGGTCGAGCTTCGAGACTGCGTAGTACCTATCGTCTCCGAATTTATTCGTGATTTTCAAGAAATTAATTAAAATCACTGTATATAATATTATTTGTGTGTAACAAACATATCATATACATTAGGCTTGAATTACTCATTTGAAGTTCTGTTAAACGGTTGTGAAGGAACTTTAGCTTAGTAATTTCGATAAATGACGTCATTATTTTGCTGATGGTAGCTTCATCTATATTACGTTATGGTTACCCTACAGACAAAATCTTAAGGGTTATTTCAGTTCAGACGGAAGAAGGCGCGAGCTACTTACTAGCTGCATTGAAAATAGGGCCGTATTGTCATTGTTTTAAGGCGCGCGACAGCACGTGCGAGGCGACATTTGATGGCCACATTCATATTCATACTATTTTCTACTTGATACAATGGTAATACGGTCCTATTTTCAATGCAGCCAGTACCTCTGAGAGCATCAACCTTATTGCTATTAGAATAAAGATCACTGTAGTTTTGAGAGCGATGCAAAATTATAGGTAAAATCAAATGAGAAACTACCAAATGTACTATCAAATGTAGTATCAGCAAAATTTTGAGTTATTCTGATTTATTTTCATAACTGTTACATTTCAGTTTTCAACATCACACGTAATTAGTCGCAAATATGAAAATAATACAACGCTGTGGCTATACATGCTTAAACAATTTTATGCAACACACCCAAATAAAAATATCAAGTAAAACATCTTCGATAAATTCAGTTTTGCGTTTTTTTCGCCATTTTCGTTGTACATTTTGATCTGTAGCATGAGTAGCCACAACCCATCAATACTATCCATCTTCGTACCTGTTTCTAGAAAAAACTATTTAACAATACTATAAGGTAACTTTATGATTATTTAAGTATCCTAACATATAATCATTAAACTAACATTTTGTACTACAATTCGAAATACTGCGAATAGAATTCGCGAGACTGCGATTTTCGCAATATAAGAAATATTGCGAAAATTTAAAACCATCGTTTTATTTATGTAGTTGATTTTTTAGTTTAAAATAAATTTCAAGTCCCTGATCTAAAAATTAATAAATTAACAGAATTTTAAAATAAAATTCGATCTATTTTCATTTTTTTTTATCTTTCGCTAAAAATAAATTTGATAGAAAAGGATGGTAAATATTATTAAATTTATTACTTATCAATGTTTAGTAATAATAACGAAATTGTACATTATTGTAAACGCGTTAAAGCAATACGATTTCATAGTGTATAGTTATAATAATTATGTGTGTATTTTTAAATGTTTTTTTTTTGTATATAGGAATATTTAAATATTTAAAAAGAAAGTAGGGAAAAATTAATAAACGGAATAACGTTTATTAAAATATTGTTAGTAAATTTTAGTAGTTGTATCTATGAATAACAAACCCTGGTATTGTTGTTATGCATGGTGCATGCTGTTATGCCAGGAGAAAACCCAAAGTGCAGGAAAATGAAGTGGCGAAATTAACCAAAATTGTGTTTGATTGCTAAAAGGTCTTTGAAATATAATTTCTGTCATGAAGAGCAATATTAAATATACGCTGATGATATTCCAATTGACATGAAAAAGCACCACTTAGTTTGTCCTTACCATGTTCTAAATCAGCCATAAAGTAATCGTCTAAATTGTTACCTAGAATACAATACGATAACATAAAATTGCACGGAAATTATAGTTATTTAATACACATCAGAAAAGTGCTCTCAATTTCTCTAACCTTAAATGCAAAACAAATTATGCAACAACCTTATCTCGTAATATTTTATCAAAAAGTTCAATATTATGACTAATGATGAAATATCTTCAAGATTTAACCCTGCACTTTGGACCAGATTAAAATACATAATATCAACTTATCCAGTGGGTGTGAAAACATAAATTGTATATAATGTGAAATAATTACTATAATTATAGTCTTATGTCACCTATATATATCGTATCTTAGTTAATTATGTAGTGGCGGGCGGCAAAACTATAATAGACAGAAGATTAATCAGGTATTTAGTCGTTTGGTAGGTAATAGAATCATCAGATTACTAATATTTTTCCTACGTTATTGACCGACCGACAGTAACACAATTAAATTAAACTAAAAAAACAGCCTAAATAAATCAAAGTCATTTATAAAAATTAGGCTGATATGCAAAACTTATGTATGCATTTCAAAAGAAATCATTGAAAATGTGCGAAATAAGTTCGAGTCAATCGCTTTCTTCTGAGCAAACGTGCTCTCCTGCTGTCCCTAGACCGCGTCATCGCTTCACATCAGGCGAGGTGCGGCCAAGCGCAAGCATATTTATTGTAAAAAAAAGTGTATTATACAAACACTTAATAAAAATCTGGGCAATTATTTTGACACAAAATCGTAACACACTAACATAAATATCAAAAATCTGTGTTAATTACCAAAAACCTTAATCACTATTACTAATCAGTAATTTATTGCACGCCACTACAGTATACTATTATTATGTAACTATACTATTAACTAATTTAATAAACGATCAACGAGTAGAAAACCGGCCTAATAATTAATGACAAGTATCGAAATCTTCGAGAAATAGTTATAATTAATATTAAATTAATTATTAAATGGATTATAAGATATATAATTATTATTGTATGCTATGACAAAACTGCATGCGCGAACGCATGGTTAATAGTTATAGTGCAAGGGAGATAGAAATAGGTCACGTTTGCACGCAGGCTTAACAGTTATTTTCATGAAAATAAGGATAGTTTTTCTTTACAATTTACTTTGTAAAGAAAAACCATTCTTTTTACTTATAATTTTGTGGTCATAGAAAATACTAGTTTTTTTTGTAATCTAATTACTCCAAACAATTTCGTATACTGCTTTAATGTATAAATTGATTTTCTTTTCAGTAATTTAATTTGTTTTTTTTTTTTGCGTGCATTCGTAAATAGTCTAATAATTAACACAACATGTTTTTTTTTTATATTGTTTTTAGTAAGGAATATTTAAAAATATTATTAATTTGTATAGAAATAAATACAGAGAAATAACACAACGATATAAATATCTTAAAATATGTATTATCTTATTTTAGAATCAGATTATAAAAAGCGGCAATACTGGTTGGTATAATTGTTTATTTAGTAAATGCAGTTAAAAACTTAAATATGTATTTACTGAAATATGTACTAACTTAACTATGTATCTTGATTTGACTTCTTCTTTGCTTTCTTCATTAAAGTTTTGACATCGTCTGAGCCTGGTAATATTTCTCTATTATTATTTTTTTCGGTTGGAATTGGACAATGCAAAAACAAAACTTCTCTTCTGCAGTTAACCTTTATCAATTATAGTACAGCCGCTTTATAAATATGGTAGCGTGTATTATAATGTATATTGTATAATAGTATCATATTCGTGTAACTAGCAAATAAAAGCTTTAAATTATAACTTTACTGTAATAATTGTCTTGCCACACTAGCGTTGGTGATAGATTTATCGTATTAGATATGTTTCCTTAAAGGTAAAAAATATTTTATTGGGTAGAGTTTTGATAAAAAGGTAAAGTTTATTTAGTGACAGTTTTTTTTTGTACTTATGTAAAAGGAAGCCGGTAGCAACTTTGAAAATGTTTATTTATTCTGCTGACGGCTTGTTAAAATGCAAAATAGTTTGCGAGATATTATATAAATGATATTATTTTGAAAGAAATTGCTTATGTGTTTTGTCGAGAGTTATATATTTGTTTTCTATCTTAATTTTGCATGTTGATAAAATTTCTATACATTGGGTACATGTAACTAATCAGTCTGTTTAACGCAGACAAATAAAATAGCTATAAAATATTATAATTATATTTAGAACGATATTATTAAATGTATAGATTAATAATATTACATCCTTTTCTATCTATTTTAATTAAGAATCTCGCAGAAAATAATTTATAAAACATATTTTAATGTCTCCTAATAACATCCAATGAATCTTGAATAACTAAAATCAGATTTGATTAATTTGTAGGTATTTTAAAGCAAAAATAAAAAATCTATGATAATTTTAAATAAGTATGGGTGCACACTAGTGATTTCTACGTTTTTATATACAATATCGCTATGTCAAGATTTGCCAAACCAATTTTTACTAATCTCTTTAAACACTCTCCTCTTTCTATAATTCTTCAATAAAAACTTATTAATATAAATGTGGAGTTACTAGTGTGTTTCTATACTAATTGTAAGGTTGGAGACTGATTTGTAACACGAGCGTGTAACATGTTACACCTTGGTTTCAGCTGTGAGCGAACTAACAGAATTATACCGATACTTATGTAAAGTCAGGAAAATGTTGACTGCCAATTTTAATAGTGTATTTAAAAAAAATACAACTGTCATTCTTTGGCAAGCGTATATTGGCGTAGCGCCTAACAGTATTTTTTCCTAACTGTTCACAATTCATCTTTAGGTACATAAGTATTGTTTTAGCATTAAAACAACACTGAAATGTACTGTCCAAAATGAAAACTGTTAATTACTGGGCCTTACTAGATGACTTCTGTGTCTGGTAATCAAACCAACTGTACCAAATCTATCTACAGTTCTAACGCAGCTGGACTGTGAAAATCGGATTTATAAAATATTAACCGATTTAAAAAACAAAAGAGGTAATGTGTTCGCTCAAGCTCCAATCAGCCCCACCCTAACCCAATTATGATTACAGTTGTGATGTGGACTGATATTACTAATTATAAATAATGCCATCTCAATAGTTTTTAAAGTATTGTTATTCGCAGTGTAAATAAATTGTTAGCAAGTAATAATTCGGCCCCAATACAGTACGAAAGTAATTATCATGTAACTTAATTGTAAAATAAACTTATATGAATCGAGAGACGTTTTTTAATTAACTCAATACCTGGGGTTCAAAGGTGTGTAAAGATATTGAATCATATTCAATTGCTGGGCGGGCTGTAACCAGGATAACGAAGTATGTAGGTACAGCGTACAGGTGACGTACCATGACATCTTGAAGCAGTATTGTTTTAATCTTATTCCAGAGTGAAAAAGAGATGGCGCTAGACGTGCTCTATAGCTATCTCTTTCTCAATTTGGAATAATAACGTCATGGAAGCCCCCCAGATCATGTAAGTAGGTATAAGCAATTTGGCAAGGTAGAATAATTTGCTATTTATAGCACAGCGCAAGCTATTCGACAATTTGGCAGATGAACAGTAACTAATGTGGCACAAAGATAAATTAACGATCTTACAGAGCACCGAGTTCAAAACTATGTCATCTTTAATGTCCAACTAGGCTGTCATTCTCTTGCCCTTATGCCAATTTGTTTGGGGTCGGCGCAGCATATGTCCTTCCATTTGTACTTCTGTGTTAGTCGGATCGTTATCTCTTTAATCCCCTCCCTTTCTAGTCATATCATCTTTTGCACAGTCCATCCTTCGCTTTTTTGGTTCCTTCTCATACAGCCATCTCCATTCATGCTAAAATTTTTCTCACGATATTTTCCTCATTTCCCCACATCGTACGCCCAAACCGTTTTCCAAATTATGTAGTTTACCTTTTTATTTTATTTTTTATTAAGCGGTGAAAAATGCGCATACCGCAACGTGGAGACGGCTTGGTTATGTGGGGCTTGCACCCACTTAAAAACACCGCCGTGAGCCTACTGTCGCCTTGGCGGATGAGCCGCGAGAACCTAGCATGACGTTCCCAACCCATCCAGAATTTATGTACTAACCTAGATATAGTTTGAAGCAGTACCTATAAGCTGTTTTGGAGAAACTTATGCTCAGCCCTGGACACCGATAACCTAAGTTGATAGTCCAAGTAATTTGGAAGCCTACTTAGGTAGTTATATGATAAATCAGATTTTATAATAGTGTTAAGTAATACTTATAAAAGATTTATTCGTCTGTCACCGTGTCGGAGAGTCTTGATAAAGATCCAATGTCAGGAGGTTATCACTGTTGGTTTGTCAAGCTCACGCAAAATAGCTGATAGGAGTAGAATAGTTCACATTATAATGGAATGCGTTTAGAATTCCGCATGATGAATTGAAAAACCAATAGATTCCAGGAGGCCTAAAATGGCCGCTTTAGCAGAATCATAATAGGACACTAATATGAATCACGTTACAATTCTAAAAATGGTGACAGACGCAGTTAATATTATGAATTGTCACTGTGACCATTTTACTAATTGTAACGTAATTCACAAGTTAATTATAGTTCAAATTAATGTTTTAGAAAGGCCATTTTGGCTACCATGTGAAGGCCCTTGACCCGGCCCTTCGTGTCGATGGCACTATTCAATTTTATCATCGGTACGGCACAGACGTGGCTTTGACTGCAGCTTTTGAGCAGAGGGCAGGAGAGATGGCGAGATTACAGTCCGCGATGCAATCATAAGTGACTGCTAATAATAATAATAATATGGTGCGATCCGTGAGTATCGGTTCATGTCACCTGATCTTAGACCACGATTACCACGTTTGCCCATGAATAAAAAGAATAGAGCACTGGTGTGTGCCCTGGATGCGCTGTTACCAAATTTTATTGAAAGCAGCACAAACCTTTGTGATACACACTCAATCTTGTATTGCACGGCTGTTGCGGCATGTCGTGTAGCCAATGTCAAATTTCCAAACACTGACAGTCCTACACGACCAAAATCTGCCGTACCAGCCTGGCAATGCAGGATTGAGCGTCGTATTAATGAGGCCAGGGCACTCATCGGGAAGCTCATCTGCTTCAGGGAGGGCAATACACGCCCAAGGGTGATGCGCTTTGTGAGGCGGGCATTCTCGGGAACTGATATCAGTCCCCGAGAATACATGTCACGAGTCACAGAGCGCATCGACTTCCTGAAGCAGAAAGTTTATGCATGGGCTAACCGTATCCGTCGGTATAGGCGAAGAGTGGATCGATACACTCAGAACCGCATGTTCCAGAGTGACGAAAGGTGGGTGTACAGAACATGGGAGCGGCCCGTTACCATTCAAGGAGTGACTGACGCGCATCTGCCGGATAACGACGCCATGAATGCTTTTTGGCGAAGTATTTGGTCGGTGCCCGTCGGCCACACTGAGGGTGATTGGATGCGTGTTGTTGAGCGAGCGTGTGACTCAATTCCGGAAATGGAGGCCATTTCTATTAGTCCACTGGACGTGGCCTGTGCAGTCCGTCCGTTACCTAACTGGAAATCTCCAGGGCCGGACGGACTGCACAATTTTTGGATTAAATGGCTACAAAGGTCACACGCTTGCTTAGCCTCACAATTCCAGTCATCCTTAGAGACTGGGTCGCTACCACCATTCTTTACAACAGGAGTTACCCACCTGCTCTACAAATCGGGTAGTACTGTGGAACCTAAAAACTATAGACCAATTACGTGTTTACCAACGGTCTATAAAGTTCTAACATCCATTCTGAGAGCAAAAATTGTTCGTCATATAGATAGCAATTCAATTATGTCTGTCTCTCAGAATGGATGTAAGAATGGGTCCCGCGGTACTAAGGAGCTGCTCCTTATCGACATGGCCATAAGCCAACAGGTTCGTCGATCCCGGAGGGATCTGTCGACGTGTTGGATAGATTATAAGAAGGCCTATGACTCGGTGCCACATACATGGCTCATGAGGGTGCTGGAATTGTACAAAATAGATGCAACTCTTCGCACCTTCTTGATGTCGTGTATGGGGCAGTGGAGGACGGTCCTTCTTTATCCAGGATGTCGGCAGGTTCTTGGGAACGATGAACCGATCAGGATTGAGCGAGGAATATTTCAGGGTGACAGTTTGAGTCCGCTTTGGTTTTGCTTGGCCTTGAATCCTCTGAGCACACTGCTGGAGGATTCTGGTCTAGGCTACCGGTTGAGGAGAGGTGGTCAGGTTATATCTCACCTCCTTTACATGGATGATTTGAAAATATTTGCTCCCAGCAGTTTGCAACTGATGGAGCTACTAAAAGTGACTGAAACTTTTAGTAGCGCCATCAGGATGGAATTTGGCTTGGACAAATGTGCAGTCATCCATGTAAAGCGAGGGGAGATTATGGAATCCGTGGGAACTCAACTCTCGGATTCCATATTCCTTAGATCCCTCTCATCAACCGAGACCTACAAGTATTTGGGTATGTCGGAAGCATTAGGCATCAATGCTGCCGACATGAAACAATCATTAAAGGAGCGCTTCTTTGGCCGCCTGAATAAAGTGTTAAATAGTCTTTTATCAGGCGGAAACAAGGTGCGCGCCTTTAATGGTTGGGTCATGCCGGTATTGATGTATTCTTACGGCATACTCAAATGGACTCAGACGGAACTTGACGCCCTGGATAGGAAGGTCCGCACACTACTGACCGCAAATCGGATGCATCACCCAAGGTCATCGGTGATGAGACTGTATATCCCGCGGAAGTGCGGAGGTCGTGGATTCTTAAATGCTAAGACCTTGCACAACCGCGAGGTATGCAGTCTCAGGGAATACTTTCTCGAAACCGACGTGGGGATGCACCGAGATGTGGTCTCAGTGGACAAGAGCTTCACCCCGCTCTCCTTGGCTAACCAGAACTGGCGCAAACCTGTGGTATTGGATACTAATAACCGTAGGGAGGTATGGCAGAGCAAGGAGTTACACGGACGCTTTTTCCGGGCCTTACATGGGCCTGATGTAGACTTTTTGGCGTCCGTATCCTGGCTACGATTCGGTGACCTCTTTGGGGAAACTGAAGGTTTCGTCTGTGCGATTATGGATGAAGTTATCATGACGAACAACTATCGGAAATATATTATCAAGGACGGTACGGTTGACATCTGTCGGGCATGCCACCGTCCCGGTGAATCCATCCGACATATTGTTTCTGGTTGTTCTCGTCTTGCTAACGGTGAGTACTTGCACAGACACAATCTAGTAGCTAAGATTATTCACCAGCAACTTGCCTTGCAATACAACCTTGTGAGTTCTGAAGTACCATACTACAAGTATGTGCCCGACCCAGTTCTCGAGAATGGTCATGCCACATTGTATTGGGATCGATCTATCATCACAGACAGGACTATTTTAGCAAATAAACCCGATATTGTGGTGATAGATCGCCGAGAGCGCCGTGCAATGATTGTTGATATCACTGTCCCTCATGACGAGAATCTCGTGAAAGCTGAGAATGATAAAAAAATCAAGTATCTTGATTTAGCACACGAGGTTGTCGACATGTGGGACGTGGACTCTGCAATCATTGTACCGATAGTCGTTACGGTTAATGGACTAATAGCAGAGAGCCTCGACCAACACCTTAGGAGGCTCTCATTGCGCGGCTGGGTCAAGAGCTTGATTCAGAAAGCAGTACTCCTGGACACGGCACGCATAGTGAGGCGGTTCCTCTCTCTGGAGCCCTGACCACCGGCAACCTGGACCTTGTTCCTGATGCCGATGGGCCATCTATTTTTTATATTTTTAAATGTTTTGTTTACTTTCCTTTGTAAAAATATTTAAAAATGTATAAGATAAGAGAAAGAATGAATAAAGGAAATAATAATAATAATGATTTATTTGCCAGATCAGTACAATCCATATGGTTAGTAAGAACATAAACACTTACAGTCTATTGTTAGTACATAATTTCACACATTTACAAATTTCAATACACATGTCAGAAAACAATAATGATAATAAATAATAAATGTCAGAATAAAAATAATAATAATAACACACAGCAACAACTAAACGACACACATTATTTCTGGGCACGGTTTGTAGGCAACACTTGGGTCCTCGTCCAGTGTTTTAATATGAGGCCATCAGTCCTATCCGCCACAGTCATCAAGAGACTGTTGGCGCTGCCCCGCACCCGCCACATCAGGGAAGCGACACGCTTTCGTATGATTGCATAGAAGTCATCTATACGTGCCTCAGCGAACATCCCTGATGCACTGCAGTGTCGAGGCAGCCTCAACAGTGCCCTGTATGCGTTATTGTACTGGACTCGTAAGGCGCTGTAAGCCCTCTGCGTGTAGTCGACCCATAGGCCGCAAGTGTAAAAAGATTGGCAGTATGCCCTGAACAGAGTCGCCTTAACGTCATTTGAACATTTTGCAAACCTACGGATCAACATATTGCTCCTGACTGACAGCGCCCTACGTTCCCTCTCAATGTCACTATTATCGGTCTGCGCAGCAGTGACCCAGTGCCCCAGATACTTGAAAGAAGTGACCCACTCTAGAGCGGTCCCCCCTAGTGTAATGGGTGGTACATCATAGCTTTTAGTGCCTGCATTGAACATCAGACACTCGCTCTTCCTTGCATTATATCGAAGGCCCTGGGCCTCCGCATATTGCTCACAAACCGACAACAGTGTCCTGAGGGCGCTGCTAAGTGTGAAGTGTTAGAAAATTATTCCTTAATTTCAAGCCTCGATCAGTGAAATTCTGTTCTATGGAAAACTGACAGAAAGCTTATCAAATCACTCGACATGAGATTAAAACAACGGCCATTTAAAATCAATTAAAAAGAGCAAAAAAAAACTGATCTGACCAACACTACGTCACAGAGGGGTGTGTGGTGGTTAGTTAGATACCACTTCAGCGCACTAGTAGCTTCTCGATTGCGTGAATAAACAGACCTAGATTATTAGGTTAACGATTTATTTACAACAACACGCAAACCAACGGAAACTAACCATTGATTGACCTAAGTACTTCTGGGGAGCTGAACATGCAATAAAATAAATCATAAAGTTAATTTTATCTTACTTTAACTTTCTATTAGGTACACCTCTGCTTAACCTTTCGGGGAATACAGGCGTGATGTTAGGTTATGTTTATAAGCTTCTTAATATCAAATGTTTACTTAAGTACATTTTAAGAATTCTTAGCGAACGTAAGCTCATCAGGATTTTGAAGTAGCACCCCGTAGACGGGTCCATGGTAGATGTAAATAGGCTCGCCCCCTATTACATGGGACTTTAACATATCCCAACTAGCGAAATGTGGGTGTAACTACTTACTAAGATACACATCTGCCTTACCCTTCGGGGATTTCAGGCGTGATGGTGTTTACCTACATTCAAACAATTATGTAAAGAGTGTCAGGCATAAGAATAGCGAGAATAAGTTTTACTTAAGTTATATTATGAAAGAATAATTAATTTATTAAATTACAATGTTTTATTTGTTGCGAAGTATTTACTTAAGTATAGGTACCAACATATGGATAACGTTGAATTAATATATCTTGTTGGCAACAATAATAAAGTTATAAGTAAGCTATAAGTAAAATACGTTTCTATTCATCCCGTTTCTCGATAACGTAAAAGAAAACAAATTCAAAGATTTTTCTAATTGTTACAAAAACACTACAGAGTAGTAAGTATAGAGAGCTTGCGGCTAAATAATAACAGCCGCACGGGGCGATCTACAAGGTTAAGCCGCGCTTGCCAAGGTCTGTCTGTGGATGGGTGACCTACCAGTACTTACTCAAACATAGGATGATAGGACCTCCGTGCCTCGGAAAACACGTTAAGCAGTTGGTTCCAGCAGTCATTTGTAGATATTGACAGTCGTTACAGGTAGTCTGTGGCCAGAAAGTCTGACAACCAGTCTTACCAAGGGGTACCATATTAACCAGTACTAACTGGGTTGTGGAGGTCAGATAAGCAGTCGTTCCGAGTAAAATACTGGTATTCAGCTGCATCCGGTAAGACTGGGAGCCCAAAAAAGTTGAGAAAAGGGCTAGTAAAGGCAGGTCTATGATCAGACCTGCCTTTGTGCTTTAATTTTTAATTTTTCTTTTGCAATCTCGTCATTTCGTACTATCACAACCCAGAAAAACAGGCGTACGTTTTCACAAACGCTTAGACATCTAAATATTTTTGAATTGTAGAAATGAACGTTGAAAACCACAATTGCGCATTTATTTAAACCTGCATTTATGAAATGAGTGAAAACAGCTAGTAGAGTCGTAAGGAAACACATAATTATAACTGTCTCTAAAATAGTCATAAGTAGGTAACTAAATATCGTTTCCATGACAACGAACAGTTTCACCATCATAAATTATTTTTCCGATACGCTACTGATACGGCTGCTTTCAGTTATGCTCAGATTACCACACAGTTATTATGCACTGGCTGGTGTAACAAGTTTGTTAGAATTCCTCATCAAACATACTAAAACGGTTAAATATTACCAAAGTTTCAGTTTTCTATGTTAGGGTCGGACTCCAGTCTAAACGGATGCAGCTGATCACCAGTATTTTACATGGAGCGACTGCCTATCTGACCTACACAACCCAGTTAGTACTGGGTAATACGATACCCCTTGGTAAGACTGGTTGCCAGACTTTCGGGCCATATTATGAAATGGGTGGTCACCCATCCATGGACGAACCTAGGCAATGGCTTAACCTGAAGATCAACCCGAGCGGCTGATATTATTTAGCCACGATATTATCCAACCTCCAACCTCCTCCTCACCAACAACAAATTAATGACAAGTAATAATTAGTCACAAGCGCCACTGCCGAGCTTGAAATCCTGGATTCGATTCCTGGGCCGGGCAAAGTGTTATTGGGTTTTTCCATCAGGAATTTCTCAGCAGCGTCCTCGGAGTTTGTATTTGTGCCCGGTTGTTGGCTATAGGGTCACTCGCCCGCTATTACATGGGACTTAAACATAACTGGTGAAATGTTGGTGTCCTATTCGGAGATCACAGCTTGTTATGTTATGTATCAAATAAGGTTTTTTTTCTTAACCTTTGTAAAAATGTATTCTTTTGTAAAAACAATTTAGTTCTCACTGTGTTTAATTCTTTTACATAAGATTCTTGAAAAGAAAAATTTATTTCTTTTCAAGAAAAGTAAAGATGGTCTGTCTGACGAAAAACTTTCATCCATTGCTCAATTTTCTCATAAATTTCACAAATTTTCGTCATAATGTACGCCTACGGTACTGACGAATACCCTCCCCAGAGTAGTCTGTAAACAACGAGAAAATATTTCCCAAATGATGCAATACTTCATACCGTATTGGACAATACTGTAAGTAAGAAATCTTTAAATCGGATTAAAGCTGTTGCAAAAACGTGACGTACTTTTAGATGAATGAACGTACTATTAAGCGTCTAACCCAGAAAAATACAACACAAAACAAACTCTATCCCGAGTAGAAAAAGTATAAAATTGAGCGGAACCCACGTACAACGCGTGCTGTTGTCACTGACTACGCGAAATAGGGGTCCGGGAGCTAATCGCGAACGCGCATGCGTCAACTGTGGGGTAACTGACAGTCCGTATTCATCCACGCGACCGGCAACCAAACATTCCCCGAGAGGAATCACGAAAAATAACTAAAATAATTTTCCTGTTAGAAAATCACGATATGGCTGAAGTTAAAAAAGTGACGGAACCAGGCGAGACCATTGGGCTGCTGGAGAAAAAAGTAAGTGGGTTTTAAGTAATGTCAAGTAAAGGTCATAGGGTTTTGGGGTGGTTGTGTGACGCAAGTTGTATTTAAGGTTGAATTTCGTCAGTTCAGTGACGTCCCACGGCGTGGGCACCTTTGAAAGTTTGTGTTTTGAACACTGAAACGGAAAATTTAATATACGAATTTATCAAATCACGGTAGTTCATAGGTACTTTAAATTGTACGCAGTACTAACAAATATAGAAAATGGAATTCATTGCTCAATTAACAAAATTGTGTCAAATGTGTGATGCTGACGCGTTTTCTATCAAAATACCGCGTGTTCATTGCAAGTGTTATGTTTAATTGTTACTTGTTATTTAATTGTATAGGTACACCTAATTATAGAGCAAGAGTTTGCTAAACAGTAATTTACTACAAAAAATACCGAATAACACTTGCAAGGTTGCAGGATTGTAAAACGCTGTGAGACAAATAATCTTAAAGTAGGCAAGTGACAACGAATTATGATGTAATTAAGTATAAAATTGACGGATAAACTTACCTCAGTCGTGTGCAGACCGTACTGAATGTACCAACGTCAATATTATGTTCAGCAGACTCCAAAAATGTACAAATATTAGCACATCATATTTACATCCTACCTGTTAATATGATGTGCTAATTCTCCAGTGGGATATTCCCAAAGATCATACAAATACTTATCATTAACTTGTAATGAATTCAAAATAATTCATTCAATTAACATAGTTACAGAACTGGCCAGATCCGCTTCAAAAACAAACAACAACTATTAAATAATTTAACACCTTGATCAATATTATTAGAAACAGCAGTGCAACAGCAGAACATAGTTCGATAATCGATATGGCAAGAAAGGAGGTGTCTGACGAGATGACGAGTAATAGAGAAGTATGGAAGAAGAAGACATGCTATGCCGACCAGTGGCGGGGCAAGACCACAATTTTATGTGGGCAAGGTACATTTAGCGAGGCCTTCTGGTGGCGCAAGAAGCAATGTTATAAATTAAAAAACAGTTGAAAAATAATTTTTACTAATTTATCATAACAAAGACACTGCAATCCAAACTATTTTCTTAGACTAACATTAAAGAAACAGAAATTTCCTGCTCTTAACCTTACTAAACTCCTTAACGACTGTACCGTAATTAAGCTTAGATGCTATGTCTGCTTCAATAGAAGAAACTGTCAAAGCTGAAATTCTTTCCTGACCCATTGTACTACTCAAATAATTCTTTATCAGTTTTAATTTTAAAAAGCTCCTTTCAGCGGAGGCTGTACTTACCGGTATTGTTAGTAAAATTCGATAAACAATGTAAATATTGGGGTAAATTTCTTTCAAGTTATTATAATATCAATATATTATAATAACTTGAAAGAAATTTAGAAAGTAGTTCTTTCACATATTTAATGAAGTCTGGTACATTTAGGATCATTGTTTGTAATTCTTCACATAATTCGTAAGGTTGGAAGTCACTACTTTCACCCACTCGTAGGACTGTGTGTAAATCTTGACAGTTTTTTAATATTTGTTCTTTTGATACATTTTTCAATTTTCTCAGATCGAAGAGAAAACCAAAATTTTCAAAATGTTCATATAGCGACATAAATCTCGAATCCATATTGCTTATTATGAAATCAACCATCATAATAATAATAAAATGGCGTGGACTAAAGAGCCACGACCTGAGGAAGCTCTCGTTAGGCAACTGAATCAAGGGCTTGATTCAGAAAGCGGTACTCCTGGACACGGCTTGTATTGTTAGGAGGACCGCCGGTAACTTGGACCCTGTTCCCGATACCGGTGGGCTAAACGAAAACTCTAAACTGTACATAGCCATGTACAGTTTAGAGTTTTCGTTCCGGTCCCAATTTTGGCAATGGGATTTTGAGGTGCGAGACGGCCCTCTTAACGCGAGGCCGTAGGCGGTGGCCCACGTCGCCTACGCCTAGCGCCGCCTCTGATGCCGACCTCAAATGAATTGGGATAAGGACAGGAGAATGACGATGATGATAGTTCGACCTTCTTATTTTCATTTCGACGTTACATCCATCAGCGTCAAAGGCATTGTTTAGATCATCAAGAGTGCAGAACAGACACCTAGGACACTCCAGCAAGTGGGACATAGTCTGATCTGGGGCGCCGCACTCGCATTCGGTGTAGGAGGAATCGATAATACCCCATGTAGCCAGATTATGTTTGCTTCGGCCTACTTGTGGCGCAATCGATTCAGTGCTTTCCAGATAGACCACTGCAGTTCACGTGAGGCAGCAGTTCTCGGGGCTTCACGAAGGTGGTGTATACTTCTTTTCCCGTAACTTGCTTCGCTCTTTTGGTGGCCTATCTTGAGTTGCTTGCGAAGAGCGTAAGAAGCTTTTGTGGGTTCTTTGTCTACCCGGGATACTAGAAAATATGCTAAATATGCTAAGGTGATGGACCTGCTCACTTCAGCTTTAGCATCATACAACAATTACTGAACAATCGACAATGAACATCCATAAATTAGTTGAATAAAACACAATTTAGTGTTGTTTATTTTTGAATTTGTAGGAGATTTCCACAAGAGTTAGTCTTGATGATACCTTTATTTTTACTTGTGTCCTATATCACCGGCAGTACCTATGCTGTTTAATTTATCTATTTTCGAAAAGCAACTTGTTAGTTGTTACTGTCTATTTGTCTAAAATTTAATTTCTGCTATTCGCAACGCAACAAGTATTCAAGTCCAGTCTTTCACGAGACACGATAACAGACAGGGCCCTCTCGCTACCTATTTGTAGTCGTAGATATTATCAACGACGAAATCGAAAATTCGTTTTGGGCCTTCTAAAGGGCTGGGTACATCATTTCAGAGTTCTATCAACTTTTGGAAAGCTTTTGGACTTCAATTTGTTTTGCGTCAAATGTTTCAAAAAGTTGGGGGAAAGCTTAAACTCTCCTGGACTCTTACTTTGTTCTCACAAGACGTGTTACCGTTGCTTTGCAACATTAGGTACGCTTTCGTCTTATTTAAATCATTCATTCTTCATTCATTCCAGCCAGCCAGACGCTCCGCGTCTCCTCTTGCAGTTTGCACTTTATCACAGTCACACGGTGTCAAGGACAGCCCCGCGTAAAGTTTGATGATGATGATTCTAGTCTAGTAGACCAGCATGTGCTGGATTTATGGTAACTCGTAGCCCAGTGTCTAGGACAAACAGGTTATAGTTAAGTTAACACAATCAAAAATTCCACTCGATTAGATGAACTTAAAATGCAAAATCATCAGTACAATGTATGTAGGTACCTACCTACTTTATTAAGTTTTTATACGTTTTATTATCTTTTTTAAGATAATATCCAAACTATGTAAATGTCAAGTAGTGCTGTAATTGCTGTCCCGCCAGGAATCATGGAAACACGATCGTAGCACGATAAAAGCTTGTAAGTCTGTCGATTAATGTACGCATACATTATCATCTGCTTAGCCTTTCCCCAACTATGTTGGGGTCGGCTTCCAGTCTAACCGAATGCAGCTGAATACCAGTATTATACATGGAGCGACTGCCTATCTGACCTCCACAACCCAGTTAGTACTGGGTAATACGATACCCCTTGGTAACACTGGTTGACAGACTTTCGGGCCACTGACTACCTGTAACGACTGTCAAAGATGTACCAATAACAGCCGGGGCCAACGGCTTAACGTGCTTTTCGAGGTACGGATGAAACTCGGTATGTACTCGCTGTGTATGTTCCCCCTTGCACGGACCAATCTAGGCAAACGTATAATAAAAACAAAAGAATAAAGCAAATTCTTCCTAAATTTCTACCTAATAATCCCAGTGACAAAAGTTAAGATATAAAGGGTGTAAATGTACCCTTAACATAAACGAAAGGCACTTGTTCTCCCCGTCACTAAGATCATTTTTTTGTTCTAGACCATACCTGGGAACCTTCTAGTTACGGAGATATAAGGTCAAAGTTCCAACTTTTTCACAAGTTTTTTTTTAAATACATCTTTTTAATGTAAGATTTTTACTTTACACACCTCCACGACCCTCTTATTATTCAATCTATTCATCAGCACAATGCCATGAGTGCTTTCCATCGAGTCCTACCGTAAAATGTGATTTTTCACTCAAAAAAAAAAGTCGATTCCCAGCAATAATTTTTGTGTAAAATTACTTAGTTTGATACATCAAACTAAGTAACTGAAGAATGAAAGAATTAAAGAATGCTTGGTTGAAGGATATGTGAAGGGTCCGTTTACACCCGGTAGGTAGACTTTTAGTATCTCCATTTCCATCTTTAAACAGTATCTAGATACTACGTGCAGTTCTGCACGCCGCCTGTCCCCCTTAATCGGATGATTAAATCAAAGAATTTCAAGAACACGTCACCATTTTCATCATGTTCAATTGACAGCTACAAAAACGGTGTTACTGCGTTTCAAAACAACATTCTGCAACGGAGGTGTGTCAAACGAGTTACGCACAATTCTGCGTAAATGACGTCAGGTGCGACCACGCTGCACCTGCTTTAAACCAGTCTTGTTAGTACGGGGAATTTCAGGTCATTGCAAGGAGTACCCGCCTTCATCATGAGTCTGAGAGCTGTGTATCACAGCTTTTGCTAGTACATGCTTATCAGTAACCTATGAAGTGTTTTGACCGCGCCCCCGCCAGATTAGAGGAAAAGTGAATCGTTATCAATATTGTTGGTTACAATGTTACATAAGTTTGGACTTTACCCTCCGAAAGGTAAGGTTTATTTTGGATTGAAAGTGTATTGGTGACGTCAGTCCTGTTTTTGTAGTAAGTATATTTCGTGTAGTGGGTGGGTGTAGGGTTTTGGAGGTCAAAGTACATATGTACGTTTCAGATTGCTTTCTACTATGACAACAGCACCAATCACTCATTTATTTGTCGGCGAAACTCATAAACTAAAAGGGTACTGAAATTCATATGGAATGTTTGGTTAAACCTATAGTTTTCCCCAATAAAAGAAAAGAAAAAGGAAGAAAAGAAAAAATATTTATTTGTCGCAGGGACATGACGTGCATCATACAAAATTACAAAAAAATGAACAATAAATTCAACAGGACGGAACAAAAAAAGAAAAAAGTTAACAGCTTGCACGTCGTGACTGCGACAAGCGGGTTACCACTCAGCATGATGCTGTGCTATGGGGGGCCCACAGCACAGCGCTGGTTTTCAGTGGTCACCCATGAAAAAACGTACGGAAGCCAAGATAGCATAAATAAAGTGATCCAGTGTTTTAAAATTGCAATAAAATTATCCTCAGATGAGAAATAAAGGGCAAGTTATCATTAATATTCATGTACCGAGGTACACTGGCAAGTACTTTGGCCATTTTACACCAACCTGCATACTGGGAAAACCAGATTCTTCTTCCTCACTCGTCAAGTCTTCATTGCCAAAAAGCCTGTCTTGCAACTGATGATTGAGGGACCGGTTTCCAGAAACACAGGAGATGAAGTTAAAACACTCAAAAGCATATACAGGGTAATTACGGTAGGAAACTACTTCATAAGTATAATCAGCCTTTTTATCTGCCACTGCTAGGTAGTGGTGGTACTTACATACAAGCTTGGCTCGCCCTTATAACCTACTACTCTCCATAGTGTTAGGGTTTCTTAACAGTCTACTTGCCTAATGGGCTTGGCCCCCGGGCACGCCACTGCGTAGGATACGTATGTGATATAGTGGGCCGCAATCCACCACGTGGGCCCAGTACGGATTTATGAGGTATCTACAAAATCACTGAAAGACAACACATAGCCGAAACGTCTCGGTCTATAGAAGCTTAGCAATTAGCACAAGAGTTGGTTATAATTATGAAAAAGGTGCGCAGTAAGTGAGGTTTATTGCAAAAACCGTCACCTTCGTACAGGGTACAATAGGGGTTGAAAGTTTTTCTTGAAATTCGTCATTTAGGTACCGATGGGAAATCCCATCAGTCGCTTGTAAATATTTTCATATTTCATCATCATTTGCTTAGCCTTCTTATAGGCTTCTTGTCTTACCGGATGCTGCCGAATACCCGAATTTTACATAGGGCCACTGCCTCTCCACAACTATGTTAATACTGGGTAATATGATACTCTTTTGGTAAGACTGGTTGTCAGACTTTCGGGCCACCTAAGCTGTACCGACTGTCAAAGATCCACAAATGACAGCCGGGACCAACGGCTTAACGTGCTTTCTGAGGCATGGAAGAAACTCTGTATGTAATGATGGTCCACAGACTGACCTTGACAAGCGCGGCTTATCCTCGAAGATCGACCCGAGCGGCTGATATTATTTATTTACGACCTCATAAAAATATTTTCATAATTATCCGCAATAATAATTAACACGGTTGATTATCAAAAAGAATGTATTATAAACCTAAATATAGTTCAAGTTTATCATAGTCAGATAAACTGTAGATATGCAGGAATTACCATGACGTCGGTGCCTACGTCATTGCCTACGGCATTTCTTTTGTTTTATTTTTAATAATAAAATGCCTTTCATCTTCAAGATAGTATAAGAAGGGTCTTATTACTTTTGCTTGCGAATCAGATGAAAAGGAACGGATGCGGATGGGCAGATCCGCAAGTAGGTTACCTACATATACATTGAAGAATATTGAAATTTTATAAGAATATCCTCACTACATGCGTATCATCATCATCATTTCAGCCGAGAGACGTCCACTGCTGGACATAGGCCTCCCCCAAGTGCATGCGTATAGCATTAGGTGCATCGCGAATGTGAGTGTTTGGTTTCAAGTATATTTTAATTTTAAGTTTAAGATTGTACATATTACACAAAATTTTGCTGTGCCCCGACGGGGTCTACAACGGCTCTTAGCTTTAAGCCTTTTGTAAAACACCATGTTTTTACCTTGTAGAACGCAAATAAATAAATAAATAAATAAATAAATAAATAAATATTTATTAATGTACATTTATATTTGCATGCAATAAAAAGGCAAAATATGGTTTGTCCCTAAACCACCATTTGTACATCTGGTAACACCAATAATTATGTAATTATTAAATTTTCTTGTGTTCCTAAGGTATAGAAAAAAAAAAATTGGCAAGACGTTTTCCGAATATTAAGCTTTTTTTTAAAAAAAAAATCTGCTTTATTTCGTCTTGAAATCAATAATGTTTTTAACTCATTTAAGAGTAGACTATGTAATGATGTTATTGATATTGTTAAATGTTCATAATACTTTGTAGTTTCTTGTTCAGCGAAGCTCAAACATGACTCGCCCGTTACTTTTGCGGAAAAGGGGTTTCGAATATGAGTGATTGCCATTAATTTAACATTATTTTAAAAATTCTTGCAGGCCGTCGACAAGAATAACTCAACTCTTGTAATAACAAAACAGAAGGTTCAAATTCTTCTACCCTTTCCCACAAGTAGTGACTAAAATTGTTCAAAATGGGTTAATTTCGTGCACGGACTCTAAATCAAATAAATGTTTCTTGATTCTTGAAGTGAAAAAATGTACACAAAATTTTACAAAGTTTTATCTAACTTTATTTATAAAAGCAATCATGGAGTTTCTGGCCCGTTCTATTCTGTAGAGATCTACGTTTACGAACGGGCAGTAACTAACTTCAACTTGACCATAAATGCTTTGAGTTTGGGTTGGTCCTAAATATTATATTATAAGGAAAATCTAAAATTTTCATATTTACTTACTGAAATGAAGAAAACTCACTTCTTATCTCAGAAAAATATTATGCAGTCTTCTCTTGATAACGAAGCCAACAAAAATCAAAGCTAATGAAAACAAATTAATTACTGATACTGCAATTATGATTTATGGCTTATTTATTAAAGTAATCCACGATTTAAAAGAAAATCTGATAACTTTCTAAAAGGCCGCTATCGTAACTAAGGTTCTAGGGCTCAAGCTATCACTGATAAGTACTATCATCAACATTTACCGATAATTAGTATCATCGTTGAACCTGTAACGTTTGATCTTAAAAGGTTAAGGAATCACATCTTTTATGTGTTGATTTATTCAACATTGATAGTAATGGGGTAGTACCGTGTGCCGATCTGATAACTATAAGTATCTAGGTACAAATTGATTTCAGTGCATCTAGTGAAACTGGAAGCTGATCTCTAGCACAGTTTTGAGTTCGGTGAAGGCTAGGTTCAGAAGACACCATCAACATCATCTTCCTGGCCTTGTCCCATGTACTTGTAGTCGGCGCAACACGTTTTTTTCTTCCATTCTCCTCTGTCAACCGTCACGCAATCATTTACTCCTTTTTCTTTCATTATCATTCTTCACACAATCCATTCATCGTTTCCTTGGTCTTCCTCTCCCTCTCCATCTATCAAAAACACACGAATGAAGATAACTAAAATGGTCAATCAATCCATGACAGCCTTCACGTTTTTCTATTTTGAGTTCAGAGGCATGATCTACCTACCTTTCTTTTCCAGTGTCAAACCATCTCTTCCAAATTACACCAAAACTCCAGCGGTTTTTTTTAGTGAAAGAGTGACTACTTGGACATGAGAGAGAATAAACGATTACCATAATCACTTAGCTAATGGCACAAGAATACATTACTAACTTTTTCTACATAGAAGAACAATATACAATAACCAACATGTCATGTTGGATGTCGCATAAAATATGTGAAATACATAACATCTATGAAAGTATTACCTGTTTGTTTGGAAGCATAGCATCGTTACCTGCTGAGGTCGTATTGATTTTTAATTACCCGTCGCTGTGTGTTGCATGCACTAGGCCTGCCTCATTGACAGTTGCTAGGGAACCTTGGGTTGGCAAGAAACCCAATTAGGGTTTAATGGGATCTTTAGTTTTTTTTAAATAAAAAACGTTGCCCCACACTAGACACACTACACTACACATTTCTCCTGTATCGTGTGTGCGTTTACAAACATTTAAGCTCACATACACAAACAGCCAGACCCGGAAGAACTATCTGTAGGCCATACAAATATTTGTTTCGTGCGGGAATCGAACCCGCAACACGAAGTGCAGCAGTCAATCGCTCAGCCACTGCGCCAATCGTGCCATCAAATGATCTTTTACGATTCATTTTGACGACTGAATTTTCCAAAACAAATCAGGGTTTGAGAAGCCGGCAATAAACAGTGGTTGTAGTAAAACCCTAAAAGATATTTGAAAGATCAGATAGCTACTCATAATGCAAATAAGGCTGATTAGTTGTCTTTTAATTTCCCTCATTCTTCAAAAGGGATCGAGATAATTCATCATCTGCCTGCCTATTCCCAACTTTATTAGGGTCGGCTTCCCGTCTTACTGGATTCAGCTGAATACCAGTATTTTACATGGAGCGACTGTCTTTCTGACCACCACTTCCCAGTCAGTACTGGGTAATACGGTACCCCTTGCTAAGATTGGTTGTCATTGTCCGACTTTCGGGCTACTTACTACCTGTAACGACTGTCAAAGATCTACAAGGACAGCCGGGAACCTGCCGAGGCACGGAGGAAAGCAATAGACTTCTAATCATTCTACCACATACATACTTCCATAGTCCAATTCGCATAACATTCATAAATAAGTCGCAAGCGCACAGTAACTACCCAAACACCTTTTGTAAGAATCGATAACAAACCCGATGCTTTCGGGAAGATTATTTTTGTAATACTCTAGGCTTCTAGGTTCTACTAGTTTTACATACTAAAACTGGTATTGCATAAAAACGACTTTTTATCATTGTTGAAATAAACAGAACCTCTGCAGAAAAACTAAAGAATTTCCATTTCAAATAGGGCCGAACTCTGGCTTTCTGATGAAACCAGCATTTAGTCCAAGGAAACTTATCTATACTTCTATACTAATATTATAAAAAGGTAAAATTTGTTTTTAACTTTGTATGTATACATGTGTGCTATAGGCTATAAATTATATTTGTATCATGCATATTAGCCGTGCTATCACAAGTTTTGCGGACGAAGTCGCGGGTAACAGTGTCCATGGAGCTTCTTGCCCGTTCTTCTCCATAGAGATCTACGTTAGGGAATGGGCAACTACAGTACTTTCACAGTTTTTGTGCCTTGTGACTGGGACTGTAGCTATATTACACTGTTGTCTTTGTTTCGACAATTCAAAAGTGCCTGTAACTGGCCTACTTGAAATAAATGCTTCTATTTTGATTTTGGTAAAGTGCTAGTTATTTATAATAGGAATAGTCCTCAATTTGATGTAGGTCAGGTCACTAACTTTGATCAACGACTGTTTTACTGGTTATTTAACCACTGGCGTACGTAAACCTACTTACTGTCCCGAAAGTAATAATATGATGACATACCTAATTCACGTCATCACAAAAGTTATAATAGTGTGACAGACCAGTGCTATATTTAGAGTAACAATGCATCTTAACCAAACGAATGAGCACTAATGAGCAGCATCCGGTGTGACTAAGGTTGCTACGAAACTATTTGTGGTCCATGACTTACCAAATTCAGGTGATTTAGTTAAGTGTATCGTTGTTAGAAGAACTACCCGTACCTTAATGATTGTATAGTGGAAACACTGTTTGCTGTTTGTCTGTTTGCACTGTTTTGTCTGTGTGTTCAGTTTGACGTGGATTGTGAGAAAATAACTGTACTTATTTATAAAATAGCTGTTGCGTGAAATTATTATAAAAAAAAATACTTTTCTATTTGAATAGGATTTTGTTAAACAATTTCATGGGTTGTAATATTGGGCACGTCCCGTTTGGTAACTTTCCCGTTTCGCCAAAGGAACCCTAATCTTATTTCTACAATAAAAGTAGAATTAGGTACATCAGCTCTCTACCAAAAAAGCCCCGTCAAAATCGATCCAGCCTTTCCGATATTAGCCGGAAAAAACAGACAGAGAGAGATTTTTTTTTGCTATAAGTACCGTATCATGCAATCGATAAAAAGCTGTTATTTTGAAATTACAAACTGACACTTCACTTTTATTTATTTGTATAGATGGATAGATTGTATGTTTTGTGATCATGAATGATGACCAAGTTTTGTTTTGTCGTACAGGAAGCATCGACCTCTTACGTATGAGACCTAGTTTCATAGTTCGGTATGATAAATTGAAGACTATTATATTGATCGAGTACTTGTCTAGAACAAATGAGGCCTAGTAAAACCCCTACAGACACGAAAGAAACCCTAAAACCTGCTTACCGTGAGTTTAAATTCAAGTAAGCAGTAAATTGCAGGTTGTCTTTAACTTTTAAGGAAAATATCTGCATTTCTTAGCAGTTGGCAGTCATTGAACTCGCTACGGTTAATTACCCCTTGGTTGAAAAACCCGACAACTTGGACATATAGGTATTAACTGCATAGGCGCCGCATACTTTCACCTATGTAAATATTTTAACGTAGGTAAGCGGAAAAGTAAGTTGAAATCAGTATATGCAATTTTCAATTCAATTTGACAGGATTTAATCATTATCAAAGTTTGTTGAAACGGAAAATAATAGTGTCAATCATGTATAAAAAGGAAATGTATGACATATTTAATATTTTTAACAATATTGGATTGAATTTAGTTGTATGACCACGTAACGCCAGCGGGGAGGGAAGGGTATAAAAGTGGCCTAAAAAACCTCACGTGAACATAAAACAAATATTTTTACAAAACTTGAAACAAAAATATTTAATATCGTAATTTTTATAGCCGACACGCCTGCCGCAAAAAGTAAATGTTTAAAAAGATGCAAAATATTTTTTTTCAGTTAAATAATAGGTGTAGGTATGCCAATTTATTTTCTAATTTTGTTTTTTGGAATAAAATTTACAGTAGTTAAATAGATAAATAATTTTTTGTATATATTTTAATTTAAGTTATTTAGGTATAGGTAGATTAAAGTTATTTAAATATATTTACTTGATGTAAATAATAAACTCGGAATTATACATTTTTTTTTTAAATAAAAGGATTGTATCTCCTTAACATCTATAATGTAACATAAGATTTTTAATTAAATGTCAAGATTAAAGGACAAGGAGGCGTTTCGAACCGACATACTTTCGAACTAATAAATTACCGAACTATTCAGCAATCGTTGTAAGGTTTTTCGTAACAGGATTTTTCACACAAACGTTACATCGCACCAATAAAGCATCGATGGAATAAAACATCGTACAACTGAATTATCGACACACCGTGTTCGATATAATAAAAATCGAATCATCAACTTTCGAAAACAAGTAGGGAACCCTGATTAAGGGATGCCCCCTTGAGGAAAACTAAGTCCTAAAACCAAACAATCCATACTAGGAATTATAAAAGGCAGTATAAGTCCAGTCAAAATCGGTCCAGCCGTTTCGGAGGTCTAGCCGGAACAGAATCAAAAAAATAATAAAGAATGTTTTTTTGTTATGAGTACCGTACATACTTTCATATTATATGCATTCAGTTAAAAGCTGTTTGAAATTACAAAGATACACTTCAATTCTATTTATTTGTATGTATAAAAATGGCCAAAAAATCATCTATCTCAACTCAATGCAAATCCCATACTTAGTACAAGAGGATTTATATGGGTTCATCTGAATGGCTTTAGATTATTGTGTTTGATTACTGAGCGGACTAGTTTCAATGTTCTTGGCTATTATAATGGTTAATGGCTTTTGTATTCATAAATGAATGGAGAGTTGGATCTCTTTGTTCTTTATAAGTACAAGTGTCTGGGAATGTTGAACTGAATTTACTAGACTAAGTAACAACTAACTTGAATAAAGAAAGAAAGCAGATAATCATCATTAATTCATATATTATTTCATATACATATCTATATTATTAACCCTAACTTTTCTAAAACAAAAGTAACCTAAGTTACTCCTTATAACATCAGCTCATATATCATCAGCATCAGTCCCGTCAAAATCGGTCCAGCCGTTTCAGAGATTAGCCGGAACAAACAGACAAAAATTTAAAAAAAAAAGTTTATTTTTTTTGTTATAAGTACCGTATATACTTTCATGTGCATTCAGTAAAAAGTTGTTATTTTGAAATTACAAACAGACACCTCAATTTTATTTATTTGAATATTGATGATGAGGTATTATTCGGCGATACCTTGAGGGTACGCGATTGAATGAAAAATGCACTCCCTACAACCCGTTCCGTGGTTGCGACTGGGGCGGACTCAACTCGCTTATTAGACAGTAAATTCATGCCATGTTGAGATAGGCACCTTTTGGCCTCGTACAGGACCAATTTAGTTTAATGTCTTATTTTTAATTATTATTTTTTCTTAGGTTTACTTTTTTACATAATTTTGTTTTATTTTTAATTTAATCATTTTGTGTTGTCCTGTGCGATACAAATAAATCCTTTTTCTTTCTTTCTTTCCTTCAAATGATTTCTAGTTGTTTAAAAAAAACTGCTTTTGTTAAAAATCATTTAATGCAGAGTCGATGGCAGAGATATTTTGGGCTGAATTTGTGAAGATAAGTAATTAGTTTTCGAAATATTATAGCATTCATTCAATTCCTTTTTAACCGAGTTCTTATTTGAACTACTTTTTCTTACTCAGATCGGCCTTCTCCGCTGTAGGACCTATTCGGCAAATCCTTATTGAAACTGAAGCACATTTGATAAGATAAGCATTTGAAAATATCGCATGCGGTTTTCCCAAATTAAAAGGCGATTAAAATGACATTACAGAACTTCTGTATATTGTCAATAAAGATAAGATGTTTATCATTAGATAAGTATTGATAAATATGAAAAGAAAGTGATAATCGATGTGCCAATTACTTGTTTAAGTGGCTCATTCGTTGAGTGGTAAAATTAACATACTCACAGGCAACCTTCAGTATTCTCTCCCTTCGCCTGTCCTGTAATCCAAAAGTGGCCTTGAAAAAAAACGCTATAGCGATAAGACCGCCTTTTGAGCCCCAATTTGTAAAATGTCAACTTTTTTCATATGTTTTTCACCAGATTTGTATGGTGTTCGTAATAAAGAGTATTCTATACATCTATTATAAGTAGTCCTTATGGTTGTTATGGCTGCCAATTTCAAATTGATATGAGTATTTAAGTCGTATTTTCTACTTAGCTATCAGTTCAAGTACTTTATAAGGAAAACAAACAACTATAAAAACTAAGATCAGATGAAACACTAATTGCAGATGATGATTAATAACCCATTGATATGGTTTTGTAATAATAATAGTGGTATTACTTTTCCTCAAGCATGTTTGGAGTCGATTTTACCTAAGTTATGGGCTGGATATGAAAACAATAGTGGATAAATTGACGCTTACAAATGATACAAGATCTGAAGAATAACCGACTTCCAAAAAAAAACACTGAACATGTCTAAAATATTATTGTTATTATTGCAGTATTTTTGAAGTCAGTCATTTTTTTTGCAGTTTTTTATTTAACCTTTTTTTAGTATCCCACATAAATTCTTTTAATGAATTTATTTCATATTGTAACTAAAAGTAATTAAGGGACCATCATGTCATATTATCAACATAGAACAAGAAAAAAAATACGTACCTATTAAAAGAAGCTAACTCATAAACTACTCAAGTCCACCAAAAGAACTACCGAAAGAATCACATAATCGATACATACACACATAAAAAACGATGCTGGTGGAATACATAACCTCCTCTTTTTTTAGAAGTAGGTTAAAAAAATAAGTTTCTTTTCTAATTTCTGCATTGAAACTCTAAGCACATACTGCGAATTCTTTATGTAAATATTTTCTATACATTCTTATTTTGAGGACATCTGCTTATTGTCTAGTGTGTATCCTGTTTAGAATATGTAGATGAAGTCCATTGGCTATGTTTTACAGTTTTATAACGGATAACTTTCTTTTAACGCAGCTATAGTAATGCGCCTGAGATGTTTAATTCTTGTATCAATAATAAAATTATTTAAGCAAAGAGAGACATTCATTTATTCTGTTCAAATATTTATCTAATGATGGATGATGTCTTTTATTTAAACCTGTAATAGTTTTTAGATCTTTGCAACGGTATTTTTTTTTTTAAATTTACACAACTATTAATTATTAGTAGTTATAAGTTATGAATATTTTTTTATGATGATGCTTTTATTATTTTAAACTGTGGCTTTCATAGTTTTTTTTTTTTAGAAAAATTACTATTATTTTCTTTTTTCCTCAAAAAAAAAGCTCTTAATTAATTTTGCCGACCTGGATGCCTCCCTGGATACATACCTGGAATAATCACAGTGCATTGACCACACTACAGTTCTACAGCGTAGTTTAATCCTACTTTCCCGAGCATTGCACTCGCCCACTCAACCGGTCGAACAAACCAGTGCTAGTAGCCAGTACTGCCCTGCTAGATTGCACCTTTATGGTATATATATTTTTTTTTTATATGATTGCCGAGGTTGATCAGGTAGACTGTAATTAAGGACAGATAATTAAACCATTATGTAATAGAGCGGTATCATTTGCTAGTATTTTCCGATGTGGAAAAAGCCGGCAGACATCTTTGTTTAGGTAATAATTATCTCAGTTTTGAATGGCTTTTAAAAAGTTAAGCACCTAAACCTAAGTGCTAAGTATTATAAGTTATTAAAATATTTATCTGTCATTTAGTTTTAGTTTTACCTCCTGATCAAACTTGAGGAAAACCCTTAAATCGTCTAGGTACAATTTCGTTATTACATATGGATTTTTTTCCTAAAGTTTTAGTATTAATGCCGAAACAAATATGAAGGTACCTATACGAAGCGATTCGATTCTTCCTCTAATGAATTAAAGTGACATCATTTATTATTAATATTAAGATTTTTATGGAGACTTAAAAATATTCACCTGAGTTTGATGCATAAAACTTTCGTAACCCTTCAATGACTAACAGGTCTCAAGTTTTTACCTCTTACTCGCACCACTGTACTCTACAAAATAAAAAAAACTTGTCTATTGTCAAATCTAGGTGTGTTAAGGCCATCTAAGTCATTGTACCAATGTTTAGGGTTTTTTACCAGTGCAGTATTGCGCAAGATATTTAAGTTTCGTTTAACAATTGTATTTGGGTAATTCCTCGTCGCATTATCAAAATGACTGTTGCAACTTTGCTAATGTCAAGTTTGTTTTTTTTTTCGAATGACAGTTCAGGAATTTAGACTTACTTTTCAGCCAGGTCGTTTTTATAAAATCTGAAGAAGTTTTTTTTTTAAATTACATAGTGGGCCTGCTCTTGACCTCGATCACGCCTGATGGAAAGCGATAGATGAGGTCTATGATGGAACGAGCCTGCCCAGAAGATGCCTGTTCACTCTTGCTTTGAAGGCAGACTTTGAATCCACACTTTGGTTGTGCGCATAATAAACGTGGATGAGAAGCGCTAAGTACGACTAGTTTCTCAGCTCCGGAGTACAGTGGGTGTGGGGTGGAACGCGCAACCATGTGTGGTTATCATGAATCAGTAAGTTAAGCTATGGTGTGACCGTCGGACTGCCAAGTCATAGGTCTCGAGTTCGAACCCTAGACACGCACCTCTGATTTTTCGGATTCATGTGAGCATTGTATAATTCACTTGCTTCGGTGAAGGAAAACATCGTGAGGAAACCAGAATGCCTGAGAGATATTTCTCGACGGCAAGTAAAGCCAAGGGTCCACGGGCGGCGTCAAAACTCTGACAACAGGTTAGGCACACGATAAAGAAGTAAGCTAACTAAGCTAACTCAAAAGGTACTAATAAAACAGATTCAAGGCCAAGTTTGAACAGAGATCAATTGTATGTGCTGACGTAACATGATAACAAATCAGTCGGTATAGTGCTGCATTATGTGCTGACAATGGGAACATTAGGAGCATCGTCGCATTGAATAAGAACTTTTAAAGTCAGATATTTTTATTTACAATCGGTTGTCGTGTTGTGTCGTATTACCCTGCCAGTCAGCTCTAACTGCGTTGTGGAATTGTGGATGTCAGATAGGCAGTCGCTCCATGTAAAATACTGGTATTCAGCTGCAACCGGTTAGACTGGAAGCCGACCCTAACTTATTTGGGAATAGGCTCGGCAGATGATTATGATGGGTTGTGGTTGGGTCAAAGCCAGAAGGCGACGTTTCAGACCTCGTTGAAGATGCTGAAATGATCTGGACAATACCAACCAGCAATGGAGCCCTGGATCGAAAAACTGGAAGTCTTGGGGACAGGCTTTTGCCTAGCACTGGGATGATATGGGCTAGCAGTAAGAGTTACCGTGTGGTTAATCTAGTTATGGCAGGCAATGAAAACAAGGTGACCTACTTTTGACTTTGCTTAATGTTGTTTTTAGTAGCTTGTCTTTTATGCTGAGAGTCATCAGTAGGTAAAATACAAGGTCAGACACAAGGGGTCATTAACACCAAAAAGAAAAAAAAAAACTTTTTTTTTTCAATATGAAGTTGCAGTAGCTAATTTCATTTGAAATTTAAATATCGATTGATCGATCCAAAATCACTCTCCTCTTGATTTGACACTTGAAGAATTACATGCTTGAATTAAATAATTCACGTACTGCACTTAAAATAAATAACAATCTTTCCCAGCGATCAAAAAGTAAAATAATAATGTACTGACTTGGAGCAGAAAGATCCGCTTGCGAAGTAGATCGGTTTAAATTGCTTTATCTAATATTTATTCATTACTAGATACAAGAATTACGACCTAATAAATCTGTTAAATTAAACCAGACAGGTTTTGTGACATAACTTAGATTTTTAATTTCAACATCATAATAATTGGCATCTTGTTATTAACTATCTATTTATCAGGCGTAGGCTGTTTAATAAGAAAAAACATCGTGGTACAATAAGACCATTAAACAAATAGTTTTATAATAATTTCCCGTCTTAAAATTATATATTGAACTCACATTATGAATATGCAACTATAGATTGCTTCGGCAAGTTAACAGAAATCCGGCTTGTGCATTTTTTTCTTGTTTATTAGGTAGAACGTTTCAGCGCCGCGGTCAGTTTACTTCGAGACGGTTTCCCGCGCAGTGATCTGTCAAGTTTGACAGCAGTTTCGGCGGGAAAGCATTTCTTAATCCTTCGTCGCGTAGAATAGATGCAGTTGCGCTTCACGATTCAGTTGCTTTCTTATATGCATCGCGATCAAGGTTTTTAACACACGTGTTCTTGGTAATTTTCATTTAATTCTCAGCATTGTGTGAAACAGATAAACTGATTAAGTAAATATCATTTGGAAGTGGAAAAATGGATAAGGAAAAGTGTTGTTATGATAATTCAGCGTTTGTGTTGACTGAGAAAAATGTTTGGATGCAAAATGAGGTTCGTACTTACGGATTTTTTTTTTTTCCACTACAGGATCTAAGAACAATTCACTACAAATTATTAGCTTTTTAGAGAAATATTAAGGCATTTTGGGTTTCTATTTTTAAAAAAAACTTATTAAATCTACTTTAAAGCAAACTTAAAAACAAATAACTAATCTATTTTAAATCACTCAGCTGACCAGAAACAATGCTGTAACCATTTTAATTAAAATTTTAGCAACGCAAGGATGTTCTACGATTAAATTCTTTCAGCCTTGTGAGTAACCGAGTTACCGAGGCGTAACCACTGATATCGATATAAAATATTTACTCATAACTATTATTTAAATTAAACTACTTATTTTCTACATATCAACACAACATCACGACGCATGTAATACCCGAAAAGTTAGGCAGAGGCGTAATTACCTATTTCGACTTCACCCATAGCTGGATATAGGCCTTTCTTCATTTTGTCAAATCTCCACGCTTCTGTGCCAGCCTCATCCAGGTTTTACCCGCGATGGCAACAATGTCGTCTGCCCATCTCGCCGCCGGCGAGTCTATTGTCATGGATCATTTTTTACATAATTGCTGTTAAAACATTGTAAACTAATGGCAAAATGAGCCTCTTTGTTACTATTATCGCCATCTTACATCGTCATAATCATAAAAACGCAGTGTTTATTATGATTGCTGGTTCAACTAGTATTTTTTGCACTAGATGATAAGGGAATCTGAAACTGCAGCTACGGTAGCATTGTATTTTTTATATTGATCGAGAAATCTTGTTTAATGTGTTGATAGGCGGATAATGGTAATATACTTCACTGTTTTAAAGAAAACTTGTGAGAATCATAAATATTCTATCAGATGTTTTTCTATTGTAATGGAATTGTATCTAAGTTTACATTGGTTTACGTGACGGCTTAGAAATCTACCTGGGGCCCTACCACAACGTCTTAAAGCAGTCCTATTTTAACTTTACTTTGCGTTTTCGTACCATCACGTTCTTAAAACAAGCTTATTGTATTCCTGCTAAAATTAGCAGTTTTGATGACGTCACCTCAAATAGTTCATTCAATTGGTACCACGACGAGCCTTTTGACAACCAGCAATAATGTTTTTACGTCAAATAGCAGGAATGTTTGACAGTTTTAAAAAGTTGCTCCGGACCGACGTATTGTTCTGCAAATTATAATTAAAAACTGTATTGCCGTATCATATAAGGTGAGATAAACGTATTTATTTACGTGGGAGGGATGTACTAAACACCTCTGCTCAATCCTTTGGCGGGTACAGGCGTAATGTTATGTTATCGAAAATTGTCATCTTGGCGATTTCAATGCATCATCATCATAATAGGTACTGATAGGTACTTAGGTTAGGTGTTCAAGAATCCGTACATTATATTATGTAAATAACATTGAAAATGTGGATTTTTTTAGGTAAGTATTTCAGAGAAACCGAGATAAAAACACAGTTTTCCAATATCAGTAATATAAACTAGATAATCAGGTAGATTAGTAGGTTAATGAAAAAAAACATAAATTCAGTTTAAAAAGTACAATAAAACCTTTTTACAATCAAACAAACAAATACACAAGGTAGTTTCATACCGCCACGGTCGAGTAATTTCTACTACACTGAACATTTTGTTTATTTCTCGAGTTAATTTCATATTATTCGTGCGATGAACGAGTTTCTCCTTTGATTGGACGTTGAATTATTCATATAAGCCTCGTTAGTATCAAATAGTGCTAGATAGTGACCCCGATACGCTCGTCAATGATCCCCATGGAAAACACGCGATAACGTGAAAATGTGGTCGATCATAATACCGTTTTCTTAATTAATCGTGTCAATAATTTGTACCGAATTTGTGATACTGACTACACATTAAAATTAAAATTTTGCAAACGAATGAACGTGGGCGAAGCAAAAGTAGGACCTGGTAAGATCTACATAAGATCTTAGCCGGAAATACAGACCTATTGTCTGCCTACCCCCATGAAAAAAAGCCTGAGTTCATGTGTAAATTAAACAAAACAAAACTCCTGCCTTTTCCGAATAGCACATAAACGGGATTTTGAATTCGAGAATCATCAATAGCACGGAGGGGGTTGAATCGAATGTAGGTATATTCTGCCGCCCGGCTGTACTAAGTCGTGTGGAATCGGGTTGACTTAATCAATTTATGTAACTATACCTTACCTAGTCAACCTACATTTTGACCTAGTTGATATTATATTATGCGGCGGTCTAGACTGTGTAGGTAGCCCAGGTCCCTTGGCTATCTGTTAATAGTATCGTAATAATTAATAGCTATTCTAGTTACCCTGTATTGTCTTGTAAACGTGTGTTGTTAAAGTTTATAACTGCTGTTTATTAATAATTTCTCAACATAATAATGCTAATGCTAATTAATGTCAGGTGGCTACTTAGATCAGATAGCTTCAGACACCGTTGATACAAAATGTACCTAGGCATTTATATCTAGAACAGGTCTAGGCATTGTTCAAAATGAAAACTTATTGTAACAATAGACGGAAGAAGAATAAAACTGAGTTACATAAATACGTAACATGAATTAATATTCTGTTTTTCTTTAAATGTTATAATGGGTGTAACAATATCCTCAACAAAGCCGAAAGGCACTTTTGCGATATTTTTTTTTTGGTTTAGACCGTAGGTATCTGGGTTTCAACTTTTCACAAGTTTTTTTTTAAAAACAAGTTCTTAATGTAACTTTTCTTTAAATTCCTCCATGAGCCCCGTACTATTCAATGCATCAGCACAATGTTTTGAGTTCTTTACATTGAGTTCTACCGTAAAACGTGATTTTTCACCCCAAAAAAAAAGTCGTTTCCCAGCAATCATTTTTGCGTAGAGCTAGGTAGGTACTTAGTTTGATGTATAGAATGCTTGGTTGACAGGTTCGTGAAGGGTCCGTTTACATCTTTGTGTCGAGTAAATTACTCTTGGTCTAAACCGTCCACTTTCTCAATTAATAAAACACACATGTTGATAATAAGTAAAATCACTTACGTCATAGCAACTACTCAGAGAGCCTTCCGAGCTTTTTGTACATTAAAAACTTCCTTAACGACATAAAGTCTCCCACGGGAACATCTGAGAGCCCTGTTATTAACGACCAGTCTTGTTCTTGTTTTAAAATGAATGCGCATGCGACGACTACGCACGCAGTCTCGTCAACGCGAGTCTTGAATGTGCGCACGAAAAAAAAGTGGTTGCACTTGTTTGTAAGTCGTGGGTGTACTCTAAAATTTCGTAATCATAGGGTTCTTTTTATTATTATTTGTTCAGAATAAAATACATGATTATTATTGCTTATTTACTTTCCATATTTTTAATATTTTTGTACGCAAACCCTGCGTAGGGAACTACAGCTGTTTTGACATGGAAAGAAAAAAGGGTGCGATGGTCTAATTGGTGAAGACGTCCGGTGTACTGAATCGGAAGGTTGCAGGTTCAAACCCTGCTCGCACTAGAATTTTTCTTTCCATGTCAAAACAGCTACTTTCCATATGTTGGAAGAAAAAAATTAAGTTTCAGGTTTTGGTACGACAGGTCCTGTAAAATTAAAACAAGGACGAGAGACCTCTGAAATATACATGAAAAAATTTGTTTACAAGTATGTACAAGAAAATGTCACATAGGCACTTAAGGAAACATGTTTCCAATAAAACAGGTGAACTTACTTTGTTTGACAAGTACCTAATAACTAATATAATGTAAATGTTTGTTATTGTTTTTAATTTGTAAATTGTGAATCTATTTCCATTTTAATAGTGTGTGAATGATTGTGTTGTGTTGTGTGTGATTGGTTGTGTGTGTCGTGTGATGGTGTACGGCATCCAAAACATCGGCATGTAACGTATTTAACAACACAAGAGGTTGTTTGAGAGAAACTTATGTCAGCAAATATCTTTGTGTTGGCAATGTTTGTTTAAAAAGATTTCTCTCGAAGTTGTCAATACACTATTGTGGCAGAGAGTTACTAAGATTTTCATTTGTTTCTAGATAAGATGATGACTGAAATTTGCATCTCTTTAAAACACTATTTTTTGGGTTCCGTTGCCAAATGGCAAAAAAGGGAACCCAATAACAATCCTCTATTTTTAAGTCGATTAGTTTCTGCTAATCTTTTAGGATCTGCAATGTAAAATATAATTAGAAAACCCACGTCCTATTACTCGTACCTAGGTGCTGGGAACCCATTGAGTCTAGAAATTGCTTCAAGCTGATCATTAAAAGTTGTAAATGGGATGAGCTGAGTTAGTTTCACCGACAAACGCTGTACATAACTTTGACAACAATCTAGGACTAAATACGTCTACTTTTTATCTGATTTATTCTGCATGTACAGCGGCAGCGAATATCGCTTAGGTTTGAAGAGGCCTTTAGGGGAGGACACTGACTACTGCAATACAATTTCAACTACTGCAGGCGTTAGAGATTTCCACACATTATATTCAATGTTTTACGTCACAAGATATTAAAATATATATTACTTAATTAGTACATTCCAACAATGTGATAGTTACGTTTTAAACCCTATTGCCAGCAACCTGGCATAAATAATGGATTTCCTAATGGAGGAACCATAACACTGCCCGGCCTGGCAATCGAAATCGAATCCCGAAGCTTAAGCTCAGCTGTAATACTTGCGGTCATTAGACCATCGAGAAGATTATGTACACAATTTGTACGTACATAATTATATTATAGCTGAAAGATAAAATCCGCTAAAGCCTCTGTACGTTAAATACTTTGTTAAAGTAAAAACCGTGAGAAGTGACTTCTCCTGATGACGCCGTTTTGTTCTGAAAATGAAACGTTATTTCATTTTAATAATCTACAATTACAGTCATCTTTAATTACAGCAGCCATGAGCACTTTTTGCTCAGTTTTCTAGGGACGCTGCTGATGCTTGTAAATCTTTCGATCTGTCTATCTTTGAACGCTTTTTCGTTCGCTTAAATTCAGAATCAAACAATTTTTTTTTTTAAGTGCAACGTAGTTAATAAATTAATACATAATGTATGTAGACAATTGAAATTAACGTTTTTGCATTTTTTGACACAACGGAAAATCAGCAATTTCCTTTGAACACAATAATAATCTAATTCAATTGTGACATTTATTTTGTCGGCCCATAATCGCACGATAAGGTACGCTGGTCGACAAAAATGAATTATTTTAACGATAATTTTCCGTCAATTACAGCTCGTATACTGCGGTGTGAACGATGGCACAAAATGTCACCAGTCACACCGTTACGCTAACAAAACTCTAGTTATCGTTAAACGTTGTAATTGGAAAAACATATACAAAACGTAGCTCCTTATATAAATAGAGGATTTACTAAATAGGTTCAATATTTAAGCTATATTTGGAAACCGTGTTGGTAAAGTACCGTAGCCGTATACAGTTTGTTGGCCAAATAAAATCTGCGTTCGGCTGTTTGTCATAAATGATGGTCCCCCGAAGGATTTGGGCAGAGGTGTACATCTATTTATAGTTTACAAGTCGCCAGTTATGTTTAAATCCCAAGTAATAGGGGGTGAACCCATTGTCATCTACCGGGCACAAATCCACACTCCAGGCTTCTATTAAAACATTTTAGGTGAAAAATAAGATACAAAAAATAATAATAAAAAGTATAATTTTGAAAAATTTAATGAAACCAACTTTTGTAGTAGAATAAAAAATTACGCTAAAGCTTGAAAATTAAATATTTTCTTTAGTTTTACTCATAAATCTACTTTTTCGTAGCTACTGTATGTACCTACATGCCAGCGTTGCCCCCGATTTTTAAATGAAAATTAAATGTCCTGCGCGGGACAGTCCCGCTTTTCGGGGATAACTCGACCGTGCGTGCAGCGTGCTGAGGAAGCATGGGCGGGTGGCACAGACAAGTGTGGACTGGCCGCCAATTTGTAACACTCACTCCACAGACTATTGTTTGAAACGACATATTTTTCTATTATTAAAACTTTTTTGATTCTGATTTCTGTTTTTTTTTCAGAAGACGAATAAGACTATTTAACAATAGGGTAAATCTGATTTAAAATATTACATTTTATTGAAATACATTTTCTATGGTTATTTTTGCTATCTATTGTCACGTAAACGTAATTTGAATTCAAATAAAAAGATAAATATTTAAAAACTTCTAATTAATAATATACGTTTTCTTGCTATGTCCCGCTTTCGACGAAAGAATCCCGCTTTTTTCACTCAAAAAGTTCCAAAATCCCGACTTGGCAATAAGAAAATCTGGCAACACTGCTACATGCAGACAAATAGCCTCATTCACAGATGCCTGGGCCATAGACACTACAATAGAGTTTTATATAAACATGAAAGTAAATAACAAACGGAAAACTACCGGTATACCAGTGATGATGTAAATTAGTGTATCTACGTATTTATACTAACATACCTACATATAAATATGATAAATAAGTAAAGCAACACTATGTAAACGTTTTAAGTAATTGCTTTAAGATGATTACTTATGTAAGGAAAATTTTAATAATCGACTTAAGTGTTTTTGAAGGGGTGGTGGCCACTGGTGGCTGGTGGGAAATATAATTAATGATGGTTAACTTTTAGATTATTTCCCATTATTTTTTAACTTAACTAGGTATAAAAATAGAAAATAAATACTTCGTTACTTCGTACCTTTCGCCTTGACGCCATTTGTTTTTAAGGCTTGAATGCGTTTGCAGAAAGTAAGACTTTATACCTGTTTACGTAGATTCTATTTCATAAAACCCATTCACAGACGCATTTAAATTTTTAACACACTTTTCAATCAAAATCTCTCTCATCATCTTTCAACTGTCTCATCTATCATATTTTTACCACACGGTGGTGCTGTTTTTTCTGTCATGGGCATTCTCTTCATCTGACCAGTCCCACGACCTACCTTATGTGGTACATACTATGTAGCTACATACCCACATGCTCATGCTTAGTATTCTGATTCAGTAGGTATGCAGTGTTAGATTGCAGATCTTGCGTGATCTGACATTTAATTTCATTCACACTACTAACATTCTTAGTTTATTTCGTTTTTCTCAGTATTTTATCCTATAACCGAAGAATCTGTCTATCTTATTTGTAACTAGCTGTTGCCGACGACCTTCATCCGCAAATTATTGTGAAATATTATTTTAAAAAAATACATCGCTATTTGAATCGGATATTGTTAATAATTTCATGGAGTTTATTTTTTTTTGCATGGAATCCTAATCATTTTTCTAAAATAAAAAGTAGCCTAATTTATTCCTTCTAACATCAGCTATCTGCCAGTGAAAGTCCCGTATAAATCGGTCCTGTCGTTTCGGGGATTAGTCGGAACAAAGAGACAGACAGACAAAAATTTTAAAAAGCTTTTTTGCTTCAAGGACTAATACAGTCCTTGAAGCAAAAAAACTTTTTCCTATTTATATTTTATGCATTCAATAAAAAGCTGTTATTTTTTAAATTAAGACGCTTCAACTTTGTTTATTTGTATAGATGTAAGTAGGTAACAATTAAGTAATAATAAGTAAATAGGTACTTAACTTATAGACAATTAGTATATGATTAAAATGACGACAGACGTACGTGGGTCGTCGGGTGAGTACTTCTAACACCTGTCTTAACGTCAGTTCTAAGAAAAGATAGTTAGTAATGATTTGTGTATTGTGCTTACGTTACGTTGTTTAAAGTCCACTACTTTTACTCATCAATATTATGATTTGCCCGCGGAAAACCAACGACAATACGTCATCCAGATGACATGGTATAGGTACGTAAGTCACTTTTCTACGTAATTATCAATGACTGTAACCACTAATACGCCTATGAAACACACCTTCATTTCATTTATTTGTCAATGTAAGAATAAAGGGTGTAAATAGACCCTTAACATAAACGAAAGGCACTTGTTCTCCCCGTCACTGCAATATTTTTTTCATACCTGGGAACCTTCTAGTTACGGAGATATTTGGGGTCAAAGTTCCAACTTTTTCACATGTAGAACACTGACGGTACCGACAGCATTGATACTGGAAACAAAAAGCAATGATGATTCAATAGAAACGTTGGGACCTGTTCCATAATGTAACGATGGCACCCATGTACCAGACAATTCCTCTGGACACAGGTTGACCGAAGCAAGGGAAACCTGTTCAGGTAGAGAATCATAGATGATTCTGCCCTGGGGTGTAAAGGTGTTGTTGCCTGTCCTGTTGTTTGCTCATTACAGGAGCTGATGGACATTACTGAAATGCTAGTCTCCCTGCCATATAAAGGGTGTAAATAGACCCTTAACATAAACGAAAGGCACCTGTTCTCCCCGTCACTGCGATAATTTTTTTGTTCTAGACCATACCTGGGAACCTTCTAGTTACGGAGATATTGGGGGTCAAAGTTCCAACTTTTTCACAAGTTTTTTTTAAATACATGTTTTTAATGTAAGATTTTTACTTTACACACCTCCACGACCCTCGTACTATTCAATCCATTCATCAGCACAATGCTCTGAGTGCTTTCCATCGACTCCTACCGTAAAACGTGATTATTCACCCCAAAAAAAAAAGTCGATTCCCAGCAATAATTTTTGCGTAAAGTTACTTAGTTTGATGTACAGAATGCTTGGTTGACGGATATGTTAAGGGTCTGTTTACACCCAGTATACGATATATGGGGTATTCTTCAAAGCGCAACTATTTTTAAGCGCAACCGACTAAGCGCAACTAAATTGTTAAAATATTATATGTTTATCCCTCAAAGCGCAACGGTTAATAAATGACGCCAAACTGGAAACTTGTTTAAATAACTACTAAGGAAATGACTGTAAAGGTACAATATTTAAAAAGGTGGATGCGCTAATAGCGTAGTCCGCGATATTCAAAATGTCTTATGTTTTTTTGCAATTTGTTGGTCAGTGTCAGTCTGTATGTTGAACAAAACATGATCGCGACGGTAACAAGTATGTATTTCGGTATAGGTACAGAATTATAATGACTATTTCATGAAAAATTATGTAATTCACGTGAAATTTAAGTAGACGGTTGTATTGATGATATTAATGATTATATCTCAGTAAAGACAAACTTTTACGGTCGGGAATCATATTTTAAACAAAATAAAAGCTGTCATTTCGCGTTCCTACTTTAATACCTTCAAATGTCATGATGCAATATAACATAACATCACGCCTGTAATCCCATAAGGATAAGCGGTGGTGTGCCTGCCAGTACACCCACATTTCGACAGTTATGTTCTGTTGAACATAACTGACATTGCACTCGTACAATTTTTCAATTTTTCTCCTCTACCATCATTCATTAGTAAGTACACATAGCGACGTTGGCAGTATATAACAAAGTAAGCTGTGAAAGCAAATAGAAGCCTTGCACACACTTACATAGGTACATACCTAACAGTTAGTGCAATATAGTTTGTAAACTTAGCTCTTCAAACACATCGATATTGTTTGATCAACTCTGCTCTGAATCAGGAATATAATGGGCGCCGTTTATTAGTTGACGAGATTGTGTTTACTGGTCAAGTATTAAGTCAGAATTAAACTTGAAAAATAGTTTTTTAGGTCTAATAGGCCTATTTTAACGGCAGAATACTGCGACTGTTGAGGATGGGGTCCTTAGTCCTAACTTAGGACTAAGGACCCCATCCTCAACAGTCGCACCTAAGGGTCGGGCAAATTGTTATTGGGTTTTTCCATCAGGCATTTCTCAGTAGCAGCCACGAAGTCTAAATTTATGCCCGGTTGATGCTAATAGGCTCTAGCCTACTATTACATGGGCCCTGGGACTTAAAACGCAACTGGCGAAATGGGGGTGTACATATTAGGCACACCTCTGCCTAACTCTTCGGGTATTACAGTCGTGATGTTATGTTACAAATCAATAAAGTGTACACATTATGAACCAAACCTAGATCAACAACGCCCCAACATGAGATCTTTTAGTTACTTTTGCAGTTTCGGACTTTTCATTTATAGTTATCTATTTATTCCATCAGCCTAGCCTTTTCCAAAAATGCAAATTTCTTGATACCTCGTCAAAACAATAAGTGCATGTGCGTATGACATACCTTGCATACCGCGTGTGCGTTGCGTGACGTCACTTATTATAAGCGCCTGCGCCTCTGCGCGCGCTGACCTTGACATAGACACTGCGGAGGCAGGACTAGTTCATGGACACGGGATGATGAAAGGATTGTTTGTGTAGGTATGTTTTGGGGACAACTTGAAGGATAGCGAAACAATCTATAAATTTACAAATAAATAAAATGGGAGTCTGTTTGTAATTTCAAAATAACAGGTTTTTACTGAATGCGTATACCTACACGGTACTTATAACAAAATATTTTTTTATTTATTTTTGTCTGTCTGTCTTTCTGTCGGTCTGTCTGTATGTTTGTTCCTGCTAATCTCCGAAACGGCTGGACCGATCTTGACGGGACTTTTACTGGCAAATAGCTGATGTTATAAGGAGAAACTTAAAAAAAATCCGATTCAAATAAGGAAGTAATATTTTTATAATAATTTCACGCCGACGAAGGTCGCGGGGCACAGCTCAGTACTTAATATTATAAGGGAGAAAGTAACTCTGTCTGCCTGTCTGTTGGTTACCTTTTCTCTGTCCAACGGCTGAATGGTTTTCTATTAGGCACACAGGTAAACCATGGCCTGGTTTGGTTACTTTTTTCCAGGTTCCTATTATTTTCCCGAGGAACACACTACCACTTTGGAGAAGCCCCTATCAAAAACTGTTCAGCCTATAGTATTCTCACAGCTGGAACTCTCCCCTTTGTGAGAATTAGCGATCCGGCGTGCCAGTAGGCCCAATGCGGGTAGAATTTTTGGTTTCTCATGATGTACCTAAACGGTTTTCAAAGTCGTATTGATACTTTTTAGTCGAAACCAGTACGGCTATTTACAACAGACCGTTTAAATTATCACCACAAAAAAAAACAACAATATGAGACGTAAAATCCTTTGTTGGTAAACCGATCAACCGGAAGCGGCTTCGGAACACAATATAGATTTCCGTTATTTCCTAATTTTGTTTTTTGTATTTTTTTATTTTTTTTTTATTATTCACTGCAGATTTATCATTTACTTTTAATATAACTTTATTTAAGGGGGAAATTAGAATGTATTATTGACAAACACTTGTGAAATGTATTGGAAAAAAAAAGATGGCGGCGCGGCTTCAGTTCCAATTTTGTCTATGGCTGGATATTGAATTTGAAGAACTGAGAATATCTTCTTGCACTATCATTGCCAAGCGTTTATTTTTAATTTAGATTCGTCATCTAGTGTCTTCAGATTTATCTTAGAAAAATATCTTGCAGATTCGTAGTTTCAGGAAAGTGTAAACAAACTGAATAATTGATTAAATTGGCATAAAGCGTTATATTAAAAGCGACACAAAACAGATTTCAAAACAACAATAAGATAACCAACTAGTTATTACTTGTTTTTCCAAGAATTAAAAGACAATTCACAACAAATTAATGATGTTATCGAGGTTGAAATTCTTTGATTAAAAGTGTTGTTTTTCTACATAAGTATAAATTGTACCTACAAGGATGATACGATACGTCCTCGCATATTCACGCTATTTATTCACGGGGTTAGGTAGAAAACTAGAAACTATAGAACGCCACCTAACACCGCGCAGCCGTCATATTTAACTATGTATTTAAGGTGATGCCTATCCTCACGGAGGCTCAGACGTGCAAACGCAAGGTTTGCCAAAAAGTGATGGAGCGTAGCATTTTGGACATCAAAATAACCGATCGAATACGCACACCACAATACGCTCCAAGACAGGCATCGCCGATGTTGGCGATAAGTCTGCGAGGTTAAAATATGACTGGGCGGGTCACATTTCCAGGATGGGTCAGGACAGATGGGCCAGAAGATGTCGACGGTCGTCGTCACCGAGGCAGACCCAAGAAACGCTGGCGTGACGATTTGGACTCGTCCTGACTGATTGGCCAGAGGAGGCAAAGCACCGGGAGGGTTGGAAAGGAATGGAGGAGGCATTTGCTATGGTATCCTGCAAAATTCAAAATTCATGTCAGGTTGTATGTTGATTAAAATACGATTCAGATCAGTCAAGTGCGAGCTCTTGCGATAATTGTTCCACAGTTCGTCGGTAAACCTAATTATGTTTTTTTTTGTTTGTAATCGTAGTTATCGATCGAATTAGTAATCGATTGTTCGATGATTACCTACCTATATAAATTTTATCAGTTCACTCTACTGATTCAAGGATCTTTCTGTGTTTCTACGCAATCGATGGGTCCTAATACTAGCAAGAATCCTTTTCATCATACACAAAATCACGCTTGTAATCCCCGAAGGATTAGGCTGAGGTGTACCTGCCCTTCTGTTTAATTTTGACGGTTATGTTAAAGTCCCATGTAATAGGGAGCGAGCCTATTGCCATCAATCGGGCACAAGTCCAGACACCGTGGCTGCTACTAAGATACAGAGAAATTCCTTGTGAAAAAACCCAATAACACTGTCCGACCTAGATAATTCAGGACCTCACGCTCAGCAGTCGCGCTTGCGACCACTAGACCTAAGTATCATACCAGAAGTCACGTTGAATCAGAACGTTTAAAACATCGTAATTATTCATAACTAGTGACAGATTGCAGTAACAAGTTTCCGCCATTTATTTTATGTTACTGTTGCGATGTGCATTCGTTATCTATACTAACATTATAAAGAGGTAAAAGATTGTAAGTTTGTATGTAGGATTAATCTCCGGAACTAATGATCCAATTCTAAAAACTCTTTCACTGGCAGAAAGCTACATTCGTGGGTGAATAACCAAATGTTGACGCGGATGAAGCGAAATAATGCGAACGATTTGAAAATTGGTCGCTTGCGAAAAAAGATGGATGACGCGTATTGTTAGGAACACCAGAAAAGAACAATACACTTGAAAGGAAGAGTGTACCTGCACAATACCTTAATATCGTCGTCACAGTCTCTTTGAGCATCGAACACCACGAAAAACGATGAAACACACCAATTTTCACTAGTTTTCGAATTTTCTTTAGCACGGAATGGAGTCATGCTCGCGTCTTGTTAGCCATTGACTTAATTAACTATAAATTATATTTATATCGTGCATATTAGCCGAGCTATCACCATTTTTAAGGCCGAAGTCTTGGGCGAAATGAAGAAAAATGTAGTGAAAAAAATGTTGAGTATGAATGTAGATGGCTATAAGAGTAGAGGAAGACCAAAGAAACGATGGATGGACTGTGTGAAGGATGATATGACTAGAAAGGAGGTGACTGCTGAGATGGCGCGTACTAGAGAAGTATGTTAGAAGAAGACATGCTGCGCCGACCCCAATAAAGCTGGGATAAGGGCAGGAGAATGATAAAGTCGCGGTCGAAATACTAGTAAATTATAAGTTTATAATTGATTACGTTAATTGTGTGCACCTCAGTATTATTACATTTTTTTTTCTATTTAATTTATGATCATGAGTCTACACCGTCATAAAAAAGTCAGTACAATCTCAAACTTAGCTTTTTTTCTCTCTGAATATGTGAATGACCTGTGTGAAGACTCAAGTGAACAGCTAGTCTATCTATGCTTAAGTGTAACTTTTTTATTTACAGTCTCCTTGATTTCTTGCTTATTTTTCTTTATTGATTGTCTTTTAATAAATGACGTAATTTACAGTTCATTTTCCTAAAGGTCTTGTGTCACTGAGCCTGTCTTTATGAGTCAACTATGATTAATGGGTCTGGCCGAAGTGCATACCTACGTCTTAGTGAGCGTTTAAGTTTTTTACCAGCATGCGTGTGTAGCAATGTATGTGGTTTACATTTCACCGCCAGTGTCAATCTTAAAAACGAAGCACTGTGTTCCACCCACCCACCTGTGTATAAGCCTGCGCCCTTTTGTGATAAGCTTCGCTGGTCTTCCCCGTGATTTTCTGCAGGTCGTCCTCCCAACATCCTTCCCGTCATTTTCTTCTAGTTACGGAGATTTTGAAGGTCAAAACTCCAATTTCTTCACACGTTTTTAGGGTTCCGTACTTCAAAAGGAAAAAACGGAACCCTTATAGGATCACTCGCGTGTCTGTCTGTCCGTCCGTCTGTCACAGTCGATTTACTACGAAATTACTGGACCGATTGAGTTGAAATTGGGTACACATATGTAAGACGGTGACCCAAAGACGGACGTGCTACGTAAATTAATGAATTTTAAAAATGGGGGCTCCATGTTTTGCAAAATTTGCCTATAGATTACAGGAAAACCGATAAGAAAGCTACAACAACAAATAATAACAAATAAGTCCGACTCGCACTTGGCCGGTTTTTTATGATACAAGTTTTATATGTTATAACTTAAAAATACCTCCATGATTATGATTATTAAATGCGTCCATCAGCACAATATAGGTATTGCTATGTTTTTAGTGTTACATTCAACGCTACTGAAAACCGTGATTACACACCAATAAAAAATGTCGTGTCTCTGCTATCATTTTTGCGCAGTTACTTGCGCGTACAGAATACTTGGTTGGCAGCTTCGTGAAAGGGTTCTTTTACGCCCTGTATAATGAAAACATAAAATGTTAGAATTGAACCTTTTAAAAAACACTACGCAAAAACTTAAAACACTATGTTATGACATTATATAACATTATCTAATAAAGAAGCCAGGAAACCTGTTCTGTATATTTTATTTTGTTCACTGAATCTACAAAATATTTATTTTCAAACGTGTTTGGCAAAATTTTAGCATACATCAGAATCTACCTAACTTACAAATGTCTTGAGACAAAAACACAATGATGTCATTTCACATTATATATATGTATTTTACTATTTAAAAGGCAATGGCGAATAATTATTTTTTAGCGACGCTAATATCACACTCATTTATATTTACATAAATTAAATACCTTTTTCACACATTCTAAACTTAGCTATCTAAAATAATCTCTCTCTATTTTATTTCCTCTGTATCCTCATACAAAAGCGTGTTTTTAAATAACGGTTATTCATTAATTGAGACGCAAATGAGGCTGGGATCTCCAGAAAATCAAAACAATTGCGTAATACATATCGCATTTTCCTTTACAAACTGCGTAATCTACGAGGAAAAATCCATGATATGCCAGCCATGTTCGCTCTGTCACCGAAAAACGAGTAACATAGTCGGAATCACGAAGTAGCGTTGGCAGTTTGAGAGATCCGTTTCCTAGTTTTAAAAAAAAGTGTGACAGTTTTTTGACGGGTGATTTTTTTTTTGTTTTAAATATCATTGTTCGTAAGTAGGCTCACGTTTGACCACTATCTGACCTTATGACAGATACCTAAGCCATGATGTGGATCTGGAAATTAGGTGTAGTTTGGGAGCATTCAGACTAACTTCATAATATCATGCCTGTTATCCCTGAAGGATTAGGCAGAGGTGTACCTAATAGTAGACTCATATTTCGCCAGTTATGTTTAAGTCCCATGTGATAGAGGGCGAGTCTCTTGCTTTCAACCGGGCATAAATCCGGACTCCGTGGCTGCCACTGAGAAATTCCTGAAGGAAAAACTCAATAACCCTTCGCCAGACCTGGGAACCAAACCCAAGACCTCATGCTCAGCAGTCGCGCTTGCGACTACAAGTCCAATGAATGATGACAGTCTACTAACTTGTTATTTAAAATTGGTCGTATGATGTTGCAACGTTGAGTTTGGTAGTTCTGGAAAAAATAACATCTAAGTAATTGAATAAAATTGTACCATATACCTACCTAGCTACGTTTAACATGGTTTTTATTGTTGCTGGAATTGTAGTGATATTCGTCATAAACTACCGCTTTTCAAAGTCCAGATAACTATTAACTTAACATGGCTTGGATATCTGCCAAACATGTTGCTTGAAACTTGAAGGTCTGTTCAACCTGTAAATTTGGATACAAAAACAGCCAGTCTTCTTGGTAGCGGCACTGGCTTGTTAGACTGTTCTTTAATTCTTTTCATCATAAAGTATTACTTGAACGCTAAGACAAGGCAAGCGCATTATTCTTCGTCTTGTCAATGATTCCCTTTTTACCCGACTACGACGAAGCCAAAAGGATTTTAGCAGTCTATGTTTATATTTACGTATGTTCCTCCGTAGCGCCTAAACTTATCATCCGATTTTGATGAATAAGGTGTCAATCGATTCGTTATTATGGCCCGGATAACATAGGCTACATTTTAACCGACTTGAACAACAGGAGGAGTTGATTTTACCTTGTAAACCCTGAATTTAACAAGAGCGTGATTTTTCAGTAGTCGGGTTTTTTGTTTTTGTATACCACACAAATTCTTATCACACGTTTATAATCAAATAAGTTTTAACCAGAACTCTGCAACCTCGACGGTGGTTGTGGTGGCTTCGGACAGGTCCCTCAAAGTGCAGGTGGATATTCAACTGGATTGATATTTAAAGCTTTTCGCTAGCTTATCTGATAGAATGTTACCTTATAACAAGCCAGGGGCTGCAGTCTCGACATAGATAGCGACAAAAATCGGTCGTTAAGTCATAACGATGTCAAATTTCTTTAATAGATTTTCAATTTTATTTCGAAACCTTAAGGATGAAAATCTATTAAAGAAATTTGACATCGTTATGACTTAACGACCGGTTTTTGTCGCTATCTATGTCGAGACTGCAGCCCCAGGGACCTCAGGTTACAAGTCAGTCCAAAAAAGTATCGTTTTCACACTATAAGAAGGTTGTACTATCATTTTTGTATAGTCGATTCCACTCTTGGCTGCATGCATAATATTCATTTAAAAAGATAAAGATTATTTAATTAGTGTGTGGGAAACTTAAAAGGTTTAACATGTCTTACATTATCCTTGTATAAGAGATATTTGATTTGCCCTCTTACGCATACGGTAAAACCAATGTTCTAAGTTTAAAGTTATGTTAAGTTAACTTACACTGATCTTTCCTGCTTCAACTTAGTTTCGCACTTAAGTAATTTTATTACTTGCAACATTGCATCAAAGTCATAAAATTGTTACAGTGTATCCTGACTGCTAAAACCATGTTACTTTACTATCTATCTATCAAAATAAATAAAAAATAATTGCCACATTTATGACGGAGCATCACTCGAGGACGGTTCAGCCGATTTTGTTTTTGGTTGTGTACGTAATTGTTAAGGTTTTTTTTGGAAAATCAACGGTAAATATCGGAAATTAACGGTAAATGGACCCGTGCCAATCCGGGGTGATAGCGAACGGAACTAAAAAAATAATTACGTTGTTTGAACTTGACAAGTAAAGGAAATAAAAAAACGTTATGTAATTTTTATTTGAGTAAAACTTCTTGATTATTTTAAATCACTATGTTAATTTGTTGCAAAATGATGTAACCAGATTGGCTATTAAACGTATCTATGTTAACACTAGGTGTAACCTACGTTTGATTTAATTATCTAGGTATACATAATATACATTGGTAAAGTCACCGCTAACACTAATCAAGATTTCAATCAATCCAAGTTCATAAAGGACATTTTCCATGCCGTCTCCTGTGTTTAGCTATTGTCTCTCTTTTCTCGATTCACTTTTTATGCCATATTTTTGCCAATTTGCCAACACAAGAACCAAAATCCTGTTTAACCTGTTATATAATTTATTCTAAAATGTCAACGAGACAGACTTGACTAAAAAAACACATTCCCCATAAATTAATTATGAATAATTCGCGAATTTTGTTACCAAACCAGCTTTACTTCTACGAGTCTTGGAGCTTACTTAGCTCCGAATAAACTTGCTACTCAAGGAAAATGACGATATATCCCTGAGAGGATATATACGACGAAATATTCTCGAAGGAAATCAGTGCAACGTAGTCAGCCTTCAAGAAAAGGAAGGCCGGAATTAAAACGTTTTGAATTTCGAATTTTGGATTTTATAGTCTGGCAATATTTCGTAATTTAGTTCGTGTTCTATTGGTGATTTGTGTTTGAATTTGGATTTGGAAATATTTAAGAACTGTTACTTTTTTATTTTAAAAATAAAAATGGTGGTTGACGGTATTGTGTTGGTGTCTATGAAAAGGCTTTCTTCGTCTTTGAATTATGGGGTATGTACAGATAAATTATTTTCAGTTACTTAATTGTACTTATTCAATTCCAGTCTTCTAAAATATAGATGACTGGAACTGGACTGACTGGACTGGTCTTCTTTATTATAGATTTGTTTAGGTATTTGAAATTTTAATAACGTTGCGAATTTTCATCATACCTAATATTTTTCATCCAATTAGTTACAGAAAACTGGTTCCTTTAGTAACCAAAGTAAATGACTACCCAATTTAATTAAAGTAAGTAATCGTCAAGCAATTAATTGTTGAGTTATCAAGTTTTCTTCATTTTTCCTTCACAGTTACGCCTTTTACATTTCAGAATAAAGATTTATTATTTTTATTCTTGACATAAAGGGACTTTACCCACAACACAATATATTTTAAAAACAATATAACTGTTGTGTCCATTTAGATGGCGCAAGATATGAGACAAAGGCGGTAATAACAGCCATTAGGTTGAAATTACGATAACCACATGGTAACCACATATGTAGGTACCAACGTTGACTTTAAAAGAGGAAGTCTTAAAGAAAAGGTCTTATTTGAATTAAACAATTTCAAGCTAGTAACACATCATTGTACCTAGTTTAAAACCACACCATTTGGTAGCTGGTTTTTACGAGAATTCGCAGTACCCAGTCGCTCAATGAATACTAAACTAAAATAGAGACTCACAGACGATTTAAAAAAGATTTGACAGAACTTTTCGAAATGTCTTTTAAAAAAAAAGATAATTGGTTTCTGTTTCTATGGAAAATCTAAAGTCGGTCTAAATTAACACTATTTTTGGAAAAGTTCTCTGTCAAATCTTTACACTTATGTATCCTGCTTACGTGTACGAAGTTTCATTAAAATCGGTTCAGTCATTTCGAAACAAAATCACTTGTATGAAATGCCGTAAGACGTTAACGCTCTTAACGGGAGCATAACAACAAAAGCTAGTTTTAAAGAAAAGTCTTCAATCTTTTCAAGGTCCTAGAATTGAGGCTAGCTGATGAATCAGGACTAAAAATGTAGGACGAACTATTGTGAAAAATACGTTAGGCGGGGTCGTGTAAAAAAAATTACAGGTACAAAATATCTAGAGTACAATATGTACCAATAGTTCGTCATTGAAACTAGTGAGTCAGTGAAAATTGAAACCACACCTGTACCTTTTAGTAGACGAGCCTCTACAAATATTGGTCAGTCGATTGGTGGCAAATATTGGTCCCGAAATTGGGGCAGGACAATATCTTTTGAGGATAAAGTTGGTTTTATGATCCACTTGGTATAAGGTTTATTGTTGGGTCCGCAACTCCGCATCATATTTTTTCTATTTTTAGATTGAATAGGGTTGCCAGCGTTCTTTTTATTGGTAGTGTTCTTTTCTACTCGCAAATGGAATGTATGACTAGATGTATCGTGAAATAGAATAAAGCAAAAGGAGTATGTAAGGTTTGTAGCCACATTTGTGGTTTCTGCCTATCCCCATAGGAAAAATACGTTAGTTTATGGTGTATGTACAGACGCCAGACACATCAAGCTACCCGAAACTGAGAATTTTTCCCAATCAACTTTGAACCTAATGTATTTGCGATGAAGTTGAAAATCTATGAAAGAAATTTGACAGGTTGTAGTAGCTTGATGTGCTGACGTCTGTGCTGACGTCTCTATGTTCTTTTCTTTAAAGAAAAACTAAATAATACACACTAACACTAACACACACTAACACACTAACTATATAACTATGTAATTTTACTGTTTATATTGTTTTATTATATGTTGTAGCATCGTATTGGACTTGGTCTGTAATGTGGCTATAATTTGGTGGTAAATAAATAAATAATAATAATAATAAATATAGTTTTTTTAAATGTCAGTGATGTGACGTCGTTTAAAAAACTCAAGGTTATGTCAGTTTTACTTTTTATTTCATTAGCATTTGATTTATAAGTTTGCACTTTTGAAGGTCGTTCATTTTTTGTTTCAATTGTTCTGCTTCTATTTAAATCCTTATCTATGCAACTAAAACTGCATTGTATAAAAGTAAACCCTCGATTAATTCTGGTAAGGCCAAAGATCTATCTTTATTGTCACGTCTTAGTGATACCGATGGAATGCTAGATATAGTAGAGACCCTAATGAAACATTCACTTATCAAATGATAAGTAGGTATTCTGGTGAATTTGCAGTTACTAACTTATTAATGGTGCCTGAAATAGATTTTAGTCATGAGGTTTTAGGATGTGATTTTAGTGCCTTACCTATTTAATATAATCAAGCTTTCGAAGGATTGACATTATACTGACTAACGACCTGTTAGGGCCTACACTGTAGACCCTATGGTATGTAGTCAATCAGCGATTACTGAACGATATGAACATATGATAGAACAGGCAAAAAAGTGTAAGATTGACATAAGCTAACGAAACCTAATGTCAAGTTCGTTGAAAGGCGAAATTCAAATTTTCTTACGTTTTTTGCAATTATTCGCGACCGTAACAAATATGGGTTTACAGAGTTATAATGATTAAGTCATCAATACAACCCTCTAAGTTAATTTAACCCTATTGAATGATTTTTTCATGAAATGATCATTCAATGGGATTAAATGAACTTAGAGGATTGTATTGATGATTTAAATAATTCTAATTCTGTAACTGCGTACGTGTTATGGTCGCGAATCATATTTAGTTTAACATACAGCCTGATACTGACCTACAAATTGCAAAAACGTATGAAAATTTGAATTTCCCGGACTACCCTGGCGCTTCGCCCTTAAAAGTGATTGCCTCTGCTGTAGGGCCTCATATCTAGTCTGCACCATTATACTTACAAAGACGAAGAGCAAAACGTTACAGCTTCATTAAATGTTATAGCGTTTCAAAATATTAGCATGAAACAACGATATACGTACATAATAACTAGCAAAGCACGTGGCGACCCGCATATAGGCATTATGTATACATAAGTAAATGCATTTGTACTACTGCAGACTGCAGTATATGCCGGAAGCAATTTATGCATCAATCACTGTAAAGCGAGGTTTACATGAAAAAATAATATCACATATATGAACAAAACTGTAAAGCCAGCGCTAATGTTGAACATCAAATTCTAAGTTTTTCCTTCAAGAGTTTCTTTATAAGCAGCCCAGCCCAGCGTCAGGATTTGCAGTTAGTTAGTTTAGGGGCACTGACGACCCGGGCAAGGATATTCTGGCGACCACTTATGGAAATCATTATCAAGTGTTAATTGTTTGCTGAACCAATGTGAACGTATAACGTAACGTTTGCCGTATCAGCCCCAAATTTGGCGCCCCGGGCCGTCGCCCAATCGCGCCCCCTCCTAACGCCGGCACTGAGGATGGTTGTCCGGTTGATAGCAGTTACTAACACAACCATTGAAAAGTATGTGAAGATACTGAAGGTGAACCTGTGCTTAAATCTTCAGGAATTACAGGCGTGATGTTATGTTTTCTAAAGTATTTTCTCTACACTAATCTATGGCCGAGGTTCTAAGACATTTGAAAGTTAGGCGTTGCAAATTAAGGTGATGTAAACCGCGCCTAAAACCAACGTGACTAAACCACGGCATGGATCAAATTAAACTGGCTTTAAATCTAGTTTAATTCTAATGTGATACAAATATTTGAACCTTTTGTAGTCAGCACATATAGAACTAGACAAATCGGAAGTAATAGATCATAAAAGCGGTTGACAATGCTGGTCGTAAAATTATATGTAAGTATAGTATAGGTATAGGGTCTGTATGTTCCGGTAGCTATTACTTGCATTACATTATTAAGACTTCTTGCATACATTATGTCTAAAACGACTACCATGATCTATTGTTATTTTAAATGCATCAGATTAACAGGGCGATGTTAGATCAGCGTTTTACATACTTATTATGCGAGTACATAACATAGGTACACAATCAGCCTCTAGCGCTCTGCTGGAACACAAGCGTATCTTCTATGGGACAAGGAGTTGGTTATCATAATGCTCCATGCAGGTGCCGTGCGGTTTTGTGGATGTCACAAATGCCTGCGAATTGTTGGCTCTAGGACATGTGGGTTTATGAGCTCCTCACGATATATTCCTTCACCATTTATAGTGAGTTCGACAAATGCAAGAATCTACAGAGCTGAATTTTTCTTTTCCGTACTTAATCCCTAGTCTCTGGTCGTTAGCCTGTTTTGGAGTGGGCTTCACATCTTTGTCACTTTTTCTCTGTCTGGCAGCTACCACCGAGATGGTACTTGTTTATAACTTTTTAATTTGTTTATTTTTTTCTGGTAATATTCGTTATAATAAAAATCCCTTTGTTTCGATAACTGTTTTGTTTTTTTCTTTTGTATGCAACTAAATAAGAAACAATAAAACAGGTGCAAGGTGGTAGGTAGGTAGTAAACATGGTTTAGTCGTAAAATATTTACTACTTATTTCGAAATAATTATTTTCAACAATTTCAGTACTTACTACGTACATACCTACCCATTGATAATATTTTTTTAAAGTCTAATTAACAATTAAATTGTTATCATTTACATTTACTCTCTTTTTGGCTGGATTGTATAATTATTTTTTCAACAACGCTGCCTGCTGTCTCTTGGGCACTTTACCAGCTGACAGCGTTAAGGATGAGTTTTTTAAATGCCCTTATATAGTTTGTTGTTAGTTTAGTTTATTTAATCGTTTATATTTAATTCTAATAATATACATAATTAGTTCCTTAAATAAAAGTAAGTTAAAGGATTCACCCTTCAAATATTTATTCTCACTTATACAACATTAGTTTTAGTATATGCGAAATCTGAAACACGTGTCTAGTATTTTATGTAAAGAATCTATGTACAAAATTTCAAAACTATATCATGAAAAATCACAAAGTTATAAGCTTGTTCTGTTACCTGGCTGTCCGCACAAAAACGTGGTCACCACGCGGTGCGCCGCTATTGAGCTCATTGATAATAATAATTTGGCAGTAGGTACCTAAATGATTGCGATAGGTACTTAGTATCGCTCGGTGTCCAACTTGTAGCCTTTTTTAAATATTTTTGGGACAAAATATAAAATGGTTTAAAAATTATTGGAATCGATTCAGTTACTTATTCTGAACAAATTATATTCTGATTTGTCATATACCTACTAAAAATAATGTTGTATAAAATACTGACTATAAAAACGTCATTGACCTACTAGTCTGCGTAAAGTAACTACAAGTTAACGTTTATCGAAAAGGGTGCGCCTATTGTCAAATATTTTATCTAATGCAATAACGCCTATTGGGGAACACTTCAAGAGTACATAGATCTTTATGAAGAGATACAAACTCATGTGACACTGCTTCAATGATTATCTTTCAGTAACCGTTTGTGAACACTATATGAGTCAAAAGAGATGATTGACAACGTACTTACATAATTTTAGGGGACATTATACTAATAAATGCAAATTATATTTTTTTAATGAATGATATAAAGGAGTTGGACAAAGTCAAATTGTAACCTATTTATTTTTTATACGTCGATGTCCAGTGTCAAATTGGGAGAGACCTATGCCCAGCAGTGGGATGACACAGACTAACAGTAATAGAAACGATGTCCAAAAGGTGTCGAACTTTTTTTTGATGTTAAGAGCAAAAGGCTCATTCTTTATAATAATTATGTACCAATATTTGCAAGTTTGCCCGGTTCCGTCTGGGTATGAAGACCCATTTATGTAGAGTCGTAAATTTTAGCTACCTACTTACTAGATAGTAATTAAAGTGTAGGGTAACAAAAATTTTTTTAATTGTGTTTGTGTAGTTTAACTCACTTTTGCAATTAAGTAGGTACTGATTTTGCAAATATTGTTGTACAATTCTGGGGGGTTACTATGACGTTTTACAGAAGGGGTAATTCAAGTGTGGGAAACAGACAGGTCGTGTAACGCCATCCTCTTTCCCACACTGGAATTACTCCTACTTTAAGACTTCATGGAAGGCCACCTGAAAATATCAAGCAGATACCTACCGCTACGCCATTTTGAAATATATCTAGACACAGACCTAGATATCAGTTTCCGTCTATTTGTATCTGAAAATGATTAAAAGATTTAAAGCTGTATTTTAGGTTCAATTACATTCAAATTGCGAAAACTATATACAAGTAAAACACGTTCGAATAAGCAAGTTTACTTCAGACAGAGCTACCCTTTGCCCTTGCAATTAAGAAACCGTAATTATTTAATTGAACGTTGCATGCTCGAATTTATTCTGTTCTGCGCGATCTCTTTATTTTTATAAACGGTACCTATAGTGATGTGCCTCAACGCAAATAATCATCCAAAATGTTTCTCCGTATCAAAAGCGCAATTTTTTTTTTCATGTAGGTAAAATTATATTTCGCTAATATTGTAATGAATTATACACTTACTTTTCCTGTAATATTCTGGTTTAGTGATAATGTGTTCATCGTCCTCAATTAAATATTGTATTCAGGAAGGAAAAGTCAAGTCTAATCCGGAAAATACTATATAATCAACTAGTACATAAAATTAGTTTAATGTATAGGTAATTTAATTAGTAGGTAAGCGTGTTGATTTCTAATGATAATTAGTATTAAGATAACGCTACTTACATGTCGTATCTCGTAAAATATGTTTTATATCGATAAAACGCGTGTCTTTCAAGGAAATGTACTAGGCTGTGAACCAGTATGACCTTAGCCAATTCTGCGCTTGCACTCGTAAAACGTTCAATATTATCTCCTTTTTTATATGTAAGTATAGAAAAAAATATGTTTGTCGTAAGTTATTAAATATTACTTTTTTCAGTGGAAGTAGTGATTATGAAGGCTTGCTACCTAGGTACTTACAAGGCCTGTGCAATTCTACATAAGTTTAAAACAACACATACCTGGGAATATAAAAAAAAATTTCATGAGTTTCAAAGTGAGTTGAGACAACAGCTATCTGCAATTACCACCTCTTGAATGAGTGAGACACAGAAATGGCCCATATTTGTTATAATGTCTGTTTTGCAATAACAATCCTACATTACCAGTAACACAACAGTTACCTACAAAAACTTTCATGTTTATCAAATAAGGAATACCACAATTTTTTCGTGATCCACATAACCATTTAAGGTCACTGAAACAAACCAGCTTCAGAGAATTCGTACAATCACGCAATCAAATAAACTTTCAGTTATGTTTCCATGTTTTACGACCACCTTAAACCGATTTCTAGTAATCCAACCATAATATTATGTGCAATACCGACTGTGCTATGAAAGTCGCGAATATAAACAAAAACTTCGAGTGAAACCGGCGGCCAAACCACTCATAGTGGTAGAACGCATGCGTCAGAATCGTAGCTATAACATATTCGCATATTTCCTGTAAATGCAGCTTTGTGCGAGTCAGCCAGTTGAGTTGACGTGCTGAGTCCCGCACTAGTCGTCAGTGCCGTGCCGATATTCAGAAAAATAGGCCGTTGACAAGTTTACGCGTGCGTGAAAAATAAATATCGAAAGTAATAACTGGTATTAGTTCGATTAAAAAAAACACGCGGAATTTCGGCGGTTTATTTTGAATTTGAAACTGAAAATATTGTGCCCGCAAGAGACGCTGTTTTGTTTATATTTTCTATAAGATTATCAGGTGAGTTTTCCAATTTAATTTATGATTATTACATAGGTACTTAAAAGTTAATTTATTTAACACTGGTAAAACAAAAACATTCATGAAAACACAACGTCTTGGAAAAATACTGAAACAATGACTGAAATCGCACGCGAATTTTCTTTTAAATGGAAAGTACCGACTTTTGTTTTCACTTTTGCAATCACTTTGCAAATAAGCAGTTTTATGAATCACAGATACTATTGTTATTTTCTTAATGAACGTGTGTTTTTATACAAGTATTCAATGGAATTTAATTGTTAAGTAACTTATCGTAAATACTTATGGTCTTTGAATCTAATCTTTGACAAATATTAGGATTACGATATTACGTCATGAAAGGTGTTTTGATACATATTTAAAAGTGCGTTATGTCGTTAGTCATGAAATTAATATTCCTTTATCTCTTTTAAATTAGTGATTCTGGGACATCTTTCAACAGAAAATTATTTGAGACAGTGAAGTGATTAAACGTAGAGAATGAACGATTGTAGAGAAATATGAAACAAGACAGATAGAATAATTAGTACGAAAATAGTTTTTCTTTTTACGTCGTGTTGGGAAAACTCCAAGATTTATTCATTTTATCGGAGAATCACTCCATACAAAAATATTCTGAATGGGCAATAACTAAGCCAAGAGCACGCTAATTACTGAAATTAATTTAAGTATTTAATAAGAAAGTGACCGAAATAAATTAAGTATTTAATAATTAACAAGGGCTTAACTAGATTATGACTAAGCTGAAATATGGCAGGCCGATAACAAATGCGAGATAACTTGCATTGGAAAACGGTACGGCATTCTTTTGTCTTGATATTATTAATCCAGTACTGCCAAAGGCTTATTGCAATTTATAATAAGCTTGGATTATTATTATAAAATTACTATCTGTACTAGTCATGTTTTTTTACCACATCTAATGCCTATACAAGGAATGCGATAGCGACGTTAAAAACTTTTTTGCATAAAAAAATACGTTTTCCAAAAAAAAACGCTAATATATGAAAAATAAGTCGGTAACTGTCTGTTTCGTTTACTTTTTTAACTCATGCAGTACTTATTTGGAACCACTGCGCGGCTTTCGTCATAATGCTCCTGCCCCTATTCTAATTAATTTTTAGTCTTTGCAGCATGTCTCCTTAGTCATATATTTCAGCTGTCATAGTTAGATAGTATCTGTTAACTTTCTTTCGAAGCATATTTTCTTTCACACAATTTCTACATCGCTTCTTTAGTTTTCTTATCATTTCAATACTTATTTTATATGTTAACTGCGATATAGTGATAAAATCACCCAAATTTGACACTCCTCTACCTACCAAAATTTCGACATTTCGCGATAAAAATACCTTGTGATGACAAGAGATGTTTCTAAGAATTGACTGAAAATTAAATAAACGTCTTCAGGTAAACCTCTTGATCTGGCACGCGGATTAAATGTTACGTTTATCTGCGTTACAGTGATAAGCATTTACGAGTTCTTTAGATAGATCTAATCTTCAGTGGTTATGAGACTAGAGACCTACCTATATTTATGTTCTAGGTTTGATTTAAATTGTAATGTGACGAGTCGATAATGAGGAAATCAAAATAGGCAGGGAGAAATCATTGACATAACATAACCTCACGGCTGTAATCCCCGAAGGGTTAGGCAAAGGTGTACTGAAGCACCCACATTTCGAAAGTTATGTCTTTAAATCCCATGTTCTTTTGGGCGACCCTATTGCCATCAACCAGGCACAAATCCAGACTCCGTGCCTGCTACTCAGAAATTCCTGATGGAAAAACCCAATAACATTTTGCCCGACCCGGGAACCGAACCCAGGACCTCATGCTCAGCAGTCGCGCTCGAGACCACTAGACCAACGAGACATTCATTCAATGTCGAAATTACCTCTGCTGTCAGTCCTCAAAAAGTCCACCTTTCCATGCTACTTATAATGTACTGCTTTTGAGCACAAGTGGCACAAGCAGTTCCATTGCAAGACAGTCTATGTTTTGTAACAAGAACCAGCTAATCTACACAATAATAAAACTGCCACAACGTCTAAGAAAGTTAAAATTGTTTAGTTTAGCGCTTAACACTACACAAAGCAAACCTACTTGTGTAATGACTTGAGTAGTAGTCACACGTTGTTAGCCCATGGCTAATTACCTAAACGATGCAACTTGCAACATGTTGCAAAATATATCTGGGCTAAGGGCTTAGATTTCTCTCTCAAAAAATTCTTTGAAGAATTTACTACTTTTTCGAGAAGACCTATGGCCAATTTGTACGTCTTTCTCTTTGAATACACTTATGAAGAAGAAATGAGCTCTGGGCGGAGCGGAAGAGAGTGTCAGACTTCTACTGACTAAAACCCATCCATGTTTCTTCTTTGCCCTTTGTGGTCCAGGGCCGCGGTATCTCTTGCGAACAGTCCCGCAGCCCGATAGTCCCGCAGCCCAACAATCCCGCAGCCCGACAGTCCCGCAGCCCGACAGTCCCGCAGCCCAACAGTCCCGCAGCCCAACATTCAAGCAATTCCGGACTCTTCTGTCCAGGTTTCCTCTGAAAGCTTTCCTTTCATCATCAATCAGCGGTGTGATGGTTATTTTTTTGCCTCGATCATCTTCTCTTTACTATTCTAGATTTCCTTAGTATATCCTTTTGCTATGGCCCAGGTTTTCTTACGAACTTTTCTTAATTAGTCAACGGTATTTTAGCCATCTTAACAGCTCCTAACAGCTTTTCAACTTCTTTAAGTTTCTTATATTCTTACCAGTACCAGTTTCTTTTATGTTAAAGTTTGTAAGGCCAGTACCAAGGACCTAACGATAGTGTAATGGAGCGTTTGTGCCGCAACGCAAAACAATACTGTTGATATTTACAAATGTTTACAATAATCTGCACGTTTGGTGAACAGCGCCACCACACTCCATCCTGTATATCACGTCTTTTAAAATTTATGATCAGTCTGTAGCTATTTTTGTCCACCTACCTATACATGAAGAGCGCGTGGCTAAATAATAACAGCCGTCGATCTTTAGGTTAAGCCGTGCTTGCCTAGGTTGGTCTGTGGATGGGTGACCACCCATGTCATACCGAATTTCCTCCCTCGGAAAGCATGTTAAGCCGTTGGTCTCGGGTGTCATTTGTAGATCTTTTGACAGTCGTTACAGGTAGTCAGTGGCCCAAAAAGTCTGACAACCAGTCTTACCAAGGGGTATCGTATTACCCAGTACTAACTGGGTTGTGGAGGTTAGATAGGCAGTCGCTCCATGTAAAATACTGGTACTCAGCTGCATCCCGTTAGACCGGAAGCTGACCCCAACATAGTTGGGAAAAAGGCTAGGCTGATGATGATGACCCACATTGTTTTACAAAAAGTCCTTTGTTTTGTGTTTGAAAAGTGTCGTTGTCAACGCACAAAGATATTCTCTCAGCAATTACGATGATTGATATGAGAAATGTTTTGGATTAACATAAGCTTAGTCAATCCTGTTGAGTTATTGCAAAATACGAAATCCTTTGAAAGCGATTACGACTGGTCTTAGCCCTCTCGGATTTTTCAGCTATTCTTCCAGTTAGGGCTTCTTGAATTTCTTGATACAACAAAATTTTAAACATACATAACGTCACGCCTGTAATCCCCGCAGAGTTAGGCAGAGGTGTATCTTATAGTACACCCACATTTCGCCATGTAATATTAGGCGAGCCTATTGCCATCAACCGGGCACAAATCCAAGCTCTGTGGCTGCTACAGAGAAATGCCTGATGGAAAAACCCAATAACAATTTGCCCGACCCGGGAATCGAACCCAGGACATCATGCTCAGCAGTCGCGATTTCGACTACTAGACGAACGAGGCAGTCAAAATTTTAGACTAAGTAAAAAAATCCAGTTCAGCCGTTTCCCGTACAGTCACCTAGCTATAAGTATTCAGGCATAGTTTTATAGCCATAAACTACTAAAACAAACTGGCAACCTTAATGTGCCTACAAAAAACCTTCGTTCGTGTTTATCGGTCGAATATTAAAGGGAAAAAAACTGCCTACTCGTTTACAGTTCTTTGACCTTACGCGGAAAAGGTTAAGTTCATTACACTCTAGGTCAGGAATCTGAAAAGCTTTTTTTTTTTTAAAAAAAGCCAGTCGGAAGTTCTGAACCTCCTTAAATGACTATGATTGCCAGACTAAAAAAAACATTTAAATTTGGCATTATGAATATTAAAATTACACAAGATAGACACCATATGCCTGTCATTCGCAAATTTCAAAAGTTTGAGCTGTGGAGAACTGGAGAAGAAGTGACGGGTCAAGCTCCCCAGTAAAAGACAGGCACTTTATTGTAAACATTATCTTTCAAAAGTACCTACAACTGTACAAACACGGCTCTGAAAATGGGTTCCTCTTACATAAAACAGTAAATTACTATCGAACGGCGTCCGCATTCTTGAGGCAATTCGCTATAAATCGGTAAATCACCCATTTACTCTTAGTTTTATTGACAATAATTGTTAATTGAAAGTATCGGTACAAACAGGTTAAAACTTACAACTTGAGAAATTAACAACAATAAAATAATAAAATGGCCTCCATTGGATTACACTTCGATGTTTTAATAAACTTCCTACAAGAAATTACTTCGAAGGAAGTAAGGCTGTTGTAACTATTTAAAGTAATTTTTGGTAGATTTTGGAAGAGAGGCATAGGTTTCTCTTTCCTTGCGCCAATCTCAGCATTTCTGTGTGATCCAACATCAACCAAAAGTTACTGTAAAATAGTGGAAGCAATAGCTGGAGTGGTAGATGAAGATCCACCACTCCAGCAGTGGGTGAACGGGTGAAGTCGGGCTGAGGATGATGATGAGGATGATGAACTTTTGGCTCGATTGAATGAATAACTTTAGGACAACGATATCCCCCGTATTCTCTAAAATTCATGTGTAACTAATATGTATATTGTTAAATGTACATCTTCTTGCACTGTTTTAAACTTTCACGGTTTATAACTAAACTTGCACACTTCCGTGATTTTCAATTATTCTGAGCTCCCGATATTTCGACGCGGTATAATTGAAAATCACGGAAGATTACCCGTAAGTGAAAGTGTTAGTTTTGAACATCTCCTTAATTTATGGATGGTTTGGATATCCAAAACTATGACATTAAACCTCGTTGGAGATAAATAGAATTTGAAGCAGAGAATAGACGGCTTTCAAAACAATTTGATAACCACATAAATGTATTCACAAGATGCCTAACTGTTTAAATGTCTCCGCACAAGACCATTTATCGTATCGGATACAAAGATGCCCCATACAAGCAGTGGACGTTGGCAGACGATTCTCTTTGACCCATTTCTCTTGACTTACTTGACGATACGCGTTTGATAGTCTGTTTTCTTTTATGTCAAGGTTACTTGTTTTATTTACCTACTATTGTTAGGTCAAGAACATAAAGTTCAACCATAATTATTATCTGGAAGGAATGGAGTTGAGACCACAGTGTAGCCCCCGACTTCGCCCGCATGGACGTGGGAAATTATAAAACGGGATGGGCTAAAAGATATCCTATGCCCTACCTGCCTTGGTCTGGCTGTATGCCAAATTTCATCGTAATCTATTGTGCCCTTATGGCGTAAAATGGTAAAAGGCAGACAAACAGACGAACATACGGAGTTACTTTTGCGTTATTAATATTTATTGCTAGCACAATGAGTGATGGATTGACATAACTTGTAAGTATTGATGTTTCGTTATATCGATTGTCTTGTGTATTTCCTTGTATTCAAGTCATTTAACAATCTTACAGTAAATAAGTATAATGCTATATTAAAATTAAAAACAATAAAATATCCTCAATTTACCTATACTAGGTAGCTTACTTGTTTAATTATTAAAACAAAATATTTATTTGTTGTTTACTCGAACCTGTCACTTTGTTAATTTAGGTACTATCTTGGTGTTAATTAGATAATTTATCGTAATTATACCTAACAGGAGAAGGTATAATATGTGTCAAAAAACAGATTAGATTACGATAACGGTAATTTTTACACTGCATTTCTACATGTAATACCTACCTAAATCAGTCGCTTGAGTAGATCTTAAAAAAAAGTAGCCTCAACTTTCTGACTGACTCCTAGGCAGTTCAAAAGTAATTCAACAAACCAGTATGGACAAACTGTGACAGACACTGACAGATACTTCTGTAAGTATTTGTATACCTAGAGCTGTCCTGTGTCCGAAGAAGAGTCCGCAATTTGCTACCAGTTTGATGGTTTAGCGGATTGGTATTATGCTTTGAGTCATCATCATCTGCCTAGCCTTTTCCCAACTATGTTGGGGTCGGCTTCCAGTCTAACCGGATGCAGCTGAATACCAGTATTTTACATGGAGCGACTGCCTATCTGACCTCCACAACCCAGTTAGTACTGCGTATGCTTTGAGTGTGAATTGAAAAGATTCTAAATGTAGTCAATAAATATAATTATCCTTCAATTTTTTTAACCATTGTCCAAAAAGTATTGTTTCAGTCTGAATCGAATCGCTCATTATTATAGAACCATTTGTTAATAAATATATGTTTACGTCTGCGACTTTGCCACAGAGGGCAATGAACGAATATACTAGAAACAAATACTTATATATTACGTACCTACCTAATATACTTTATCTCTAAATGATATTTAATATCGGAGCTCTGAAATTATCTTACAATATGTAGGTATGTGATAAGTGTGGCAAATGATAAAATTTACCTATCGAGATATCTTTTTCGCAATCGCATTGTAATCATAGCCTTCATATCGAAAAATTCGGCATTAATGATAGTACAAGATGGTGTTACAAATCATGTCAACAGACTGTATATAAAACCACAGATACACGAAATCTATCTTAGGTAATATTAGCTCTTTTTTCATGAAAACAGATTTGGCAATTTTTTTTTGGTCAAGTGTGATTTGTACATAAAATAAGTAAAATTGACCATTTTTTTTAATGCCGTTCTACTCTGTTTCTTGTTAGTATGTCATTGTATGAGAGGAACAAAATCGGTACAGCAGAAGTTGATAAAATTGTCATCATTTTATAAAATAATTCATCTTCATAATAAATAGCTAGTAAGCGATTAAGTTTAAAATATTTTAAAAACACAAATATAAAAAAAAAACAAATATTTATTTTTTATTTATAAAAACTTTATGCACAAGTAAAAACTGCACGAGGGCGGACTCGACCTTATGGTGATGCAGAGAAAATAAATACACAGTTGGTAAATATTATGTTTCACTTAACAAAAACATCACAATTATTTATAGGTACTTTCAATTATTAATATTTTTGTCCTGTTATTATTATCGTCTGTACGAGCTGTGTTAGTTGCAGTTTGACCCTTATTATATTATTATTATAACTCTAATTGGGTTAGATAAGTACCTATGTACGACGTGTCGCCTGCACCTACGAAATCGAAATCGAATCGAGTCGAAATTCAGGCTGTGACTTAGGTACTTGTGTGCTAGAACCTATGTAGTTTTATTGTAATTACTTTAAGATTTTAAATCCACTACAAATATTTCATAGTTCTTCTGTAAGCTAATTATGTACATGAACTTTGTGGTCATATACTAAGTACTAATCGTACTAAGTGATCATACTGTACATCGGCTTTCCATTTGCCATTTGTCTAGGACCACGGCAACGGATCTTTCACGAAGCTGTCAACAAACGTCTTTTTAAACACAATATAATCTGGTTATAATATGTATGTCTAATTTAAAGCGAATCCCAAAACAAAACAAAATGAAATTGTAACTGATCAGAACGGACAGGTTTGTGGCATTATAAAGAAACCGTCAAGTGCCCAATTAGCATGTTTTTTCCGTTCAGATTTGCGCGATTTTAAGAAGTAGCTCGTTATGCTGCTCGTTTGCCACCTTGTTAGTAAAAAACGTATCTAATGATACAAAATTGCTGTCATTTATTGTGGGACAAACAAAACATCATACCTGTAATAGAATTTCCGAGCTGATGATGGTTATACTCAATAAAATTTGTCGTTGGAACCAAACCCAAGACGCCTGACCCTCACTTGAGGGTTGGCCCTAATTTCACCAGTTATGTTGAAGTCCCATGTACGTAATAAGGGGTCGAGCCTATTGCCAACCAAGCCAATAACAAATCTATTGTTGTCTTTGGTAAAGAAACTCCAAAAAGAATACATTTCGCGCGCAAATACGGACATTATATTCTACATCCGTGCGGTAAAGGATATCGAGAAAGGTCGACTGCTACACTTATAAACCACAGACAACACATAAAATTCTTCACCTACCGTCACTTGACGTTCATATGCAAATGAGCCGCTACTTTTTGTAGAATGTAGACGACACTTCCTAATGTAATTAGCAAGTAAATATGTCATCTTCATTGAATAGTAAGTAAGTAGTTTTCCCTTGGTAACCTTTAATTAACTAGTGTTCTTTATTTCAAGGTGAAAGAAGAATAATGTGTACACGAATCCTTGATTGAATTCGAAAGTCTAGAGAAAGCTCTAGTTCGTAAAGATACAACTTTCTCTGATTTTGAAAAAATAACTTGCTATTCTAAGAACGCTTTGCAAAACGGTTGAATATAATATTATACTAACCGAATATTCATAATAAAGAAGCATTAATTAGCAAAAAATGGTAACAGGAAAATAACATTTAAAATCGTTTGATACTTTTGCAGATGTAGGATCGCAGGAACAATTTTTTAATACCTATCCGTAACACTTTACAGGTGTTAAATAAAGACAATAGTTTGAATGATTACCGAATTATTTTAAACAATAAAACAGGAACAGGACATGACAATCAAAATGTGGAACAGACGGGTAGGAATCTTACTTTATTATCAGAACGGAAGAAACTTATCTTTATATCAATCAATAGTAGACGAAGGTGAATGCACAGACTACGCCGAGGGGCAAAGCATCAAATATTGTTGATAACAAAGTTAATTTAAATAAAATTTGTTGAATGTTGAAGTTGTGCAAGCACAAAGCGAAATACACTAGAATGTAGTTATTCATCATCATCATCATCATTTCAGCCGAAAGACTTCCACTGCTGGACATAGGCCTCCCCGAAGTGTCGCCACATTCACCGGTCCCGTGCGTCTCGCATCCAGCGGATCCCTGCAACCTTAGTTACTCATTATAAACAAATTACACAAATTTTATTGCACAGCGAACAAAGAAAGGCAAGTGCTTTCAATTGATCTGTCTTCTTAAAAGAGGATTTATACAATCTTCCTCACCTCATCTTATTCTCTAAAGACCACATTGAAGATAGACTAGAAATGGGAGCAAAAGTTTAAAGGTACTCACTCATTCACAATCAGATTAATTTAGTAATGTGCCAATCGCCTTCTTGCAGTGTAGTTAGGTAAGTGTTTATCACTTGCATTTTGCACGCGATCTTCTCATCAATGGAAAAAGTAAATCTAAGTTCTTATTAGCTGCTATTCCAAGAGTTATTATCAACACTGATTTCATTATCTTTTCGACTTTAATATTTTTATTCAAAAACATTGCATCATTCCTAAATCCCTGTCTAAAACTATCTCCATCAGATCATGTCTGTTATTGATCTGAAATTCTGGAGATAGCACAATCATTATCTCAAAGATTTCTCTCTTCAAGATATATTTCGTTAACACCCCACTCGAAAAACATGTCAAGATCGTTTGCACAAGCAAAATAAAGTTTTTGTTATTCAATTGTTTTTATTCTAAATATTTAAAAGTACAGTTTTCATAATTCAGTTATTTTTAAATAAAGTAAAATGTTTGGCTCAGGATTTGGGCCTGGGGCTTTTACATTGTTGACTGTGCCAGCATTCGGACCCGCTTTTATTACGGGGGCGATTGTGGCTAATACTGTGACCTCAGTTGCCAGTTCTGCTGGAAGATCTTCAGGATATCGTTCCAGTTTTCCTTCAGGGAGTTATGGTGGCGGAGGCGGAAATGTAAAAAGGGTATTTGCTTATTTTAATTTGTAACCTTCTTTATTACTCTTTTATTTGCTAGGCGCGTTATTATTAATATTCCATGAATGCCACAATTTAAAAAGTCCATTTTTCAGCAGTAAATATTACAGAGTTGAAAATTGAGAAACTTATTAAAAAAAAAAAAGATAGATTGAGGCCCGCTTGCACCTCGTCCACAAATAACTTAAAACATTTAACAATAAACCAATTCAAAACATACGTAGTTCTGTTTCTGTCAATTGTTTGAAGTTGACAAAGACAGCATCATAGTTTGCTGCTCAGGAGATTCATTAATGACTCTGCCCTTGAGTATAAATGTGGTGCTGTTCCACAAACAATGGGGCACTTAATATCGTGTCCTGCGTGTCCTGTTGTTTGTTCACTACAGGAACTGATGGACGCTACTGAAAGCGCCAAACTAGTAGCTCAGTTCGGGGCCGACACAATTTAGAAGATAGATTTAATATATTTAGCCCTAGACGTATTTAGTGATTTGGGGTGCAAGTGGGCCATAGTCTTTGATCAACTGATTATTTTATGAAATTTCCATTGTGTACCTATAATGTATGGTTTCAGATTTACTTTTAACAGTTTGAGATAAAGTAGGTAGTTTATCCCTGGCACGGTTTTTATTTCGAAACACAGAGCTGAGATTACCTACCTACGTATTTGCTTAGTCTTATCATCCAGCAAAGTCCAAATTCTTGAGATTTATCACTGATATCTGAAACTACTATCAATGTTTTGAAATCGCTGAGATGTTGTTACAATGTTGTTGTGCATAGACCAACAAGGAACTAATAGGCACTTGTTTTACGTCATGCATTGTGCTCTTCCTAGAGATACTCGTAAGTTGGTGAATAGAACATTGCGATCCCAAGTAAAATATGGTTTTTCTTACATACGAATTTAACCTGGAAAATGGTTTGCGCAATTTTCCTGGAGTATTCGGGATATCTTCGTGATTCAGTGATAACTATATTTGAATAGGATCTTATTATTTTCAAGTAGAGTCTGCAGATTCATTCAGATGTTATTATTTTTACTTCTGTAACTTCAAACTTATCCCCTATTACAACGGACTTAATATATTCGTGCACGTCTGCCCAGAACTCTTCGTGGAAACATCACCTGATGTTATGTAACTTCAAACTGGTAGCTCTCTTCGCTAACCACCCCTCTTGTATAAGCGTTACATACGTAGGTTTCCACCTCTATTTACGCAAGTCCCTATCTTACCTATGTCATTGCCTTTGTTACCGACCCATGTTATCATTATCACCAATAAATGTTTTCGGAGATAAGTGAGTGGACATAAATTCGTTCAATTCAGTAGATAGAGAGAAATAACTAATCTGCAATAGCACTTTGAGTACTGTTTACTCTATAGACATGTAGGACGTAGGTACCTACTTAACCACTTTTACTCATCTTAGCTTTCAGCTTATAATTAGGGAAGGTAATTGGAACCAATTGTGTCAATACCTTAGCTTCGAATCAAATTAAAAATCTATTATTCAAATATAGAGAAAGAAACACCATTTTGAACTTTCAGTATTACATAATTCAGGCCCCTTTCTCCACTTCTTCCCACTTTTGAGAAGTGGTGGAACTAACTCCCAAGCAGCAGCAGTCAGTGGCCCCTTTCACCACTTCTTCCCACTTCGAGAAGTGGTGGAACAAACTCCTAAGCAGCAGCAGTCAGTGGCCCCTTTCACCACTTCTTCCCACTTCGAGAAGTGGTGGAACAAACTCCCAAGCAGCAGCAGTCAGTGGCCCCTTTCACCACTTCTTCCCACTTCGAGAAGTGGTGGAACAAACTCCCAAGCAGCAGCAGTCAGTGGCCCCTTTCACCACTTCTTCCCACTTCGAGAAGTGGTGGAACAAACTCCCAAGCAGCAGCAGTCAGTGGCCCCTTTCACCACTTCTTCCCACTTCGAGAAGTGGTGGAACAAACTCCCAAGCAGCAGCAGTCAGTGGCCCCTTTCACCACTTCTTCCCACTTCGAGAAGTGGTGGAACAAACTCCCAAGCAGCAGCAGTCAGTGGCCCCTTTCACCACTTCTTCCCACTTCGAGAAGTGGTGGAACAAACTCCCAAGCAGCAGCAGTCAGTGGCCCCTTTCACCACTTCTTCCCACTTCGAGAAGTGGTGGAACAAACTCCCAAGCAGCAGCAGTCAGTGGCCCCTTTCACCACTTCTTCCCACTTCGAGAAGTGGTGGAACAAACTCCCAAGCAGCAGCAGTCAGTGGCCCCTTTCACCACTTCTTCCCACTTCGAGAAGTGGTGGAACAAACTCCCAAGCAGCAGCAGTCAGTGGCCCCTTTCACCACTTCTTCCCACTTCGAGAAGTGGTGGAACAAACTCCCAAGCAGCAGCAGCCAGTGGCCCCTTTCACCACTTCTTCCCACTTCGAGAAGTGGTGGAACAAACTCCCAAGCAGCAGCAGTCACTGATTGCTGCTGCCTGTTGCTTCTTCCCACTTCTCGAAATGGGAAGAAGTGGTGAACGGGCCTAGTCAGCCGTTTTAAATCCGGTGATATTTGTTTGGCTGACAAAACCTCAGTACGATTGGAAATAAATTACCTACCTCAATAGATTTCAAAAATTGATACTTGTGATTTAGTAACAGAAAATCTTAAAAATGACCTGAATACCAGTCGTACTATGTGTAACGAATAGCAAAACATAACTAACACAAAGGCGGCCATTGTTATTTTGCAAATAATTCTTCAAATTCGCTGCTGTAACTAATTCAACTGAATACTTACAGTACAGGCATACATATATGTTATTTTTTTGCGCGAAAATTAGATATACATTCTTATATGCCTACTTCTCAGTAAAGGAATTTCTCAGTAGCAGCCACGGAGTCTGGATTTGTGCCCGGTTGATGGCAATAGGCTCGCCCCCCTATTACATGGGACTTAAACATAATTGGCGAAATGTGGATATACCTACTACCAATAGATCCACCTCTGCCTACAGAGGTGCTGCCTCGGGGATAACAGGCGTGATGTTATGTTTATTACTTAGGTACCTACTTCTAGAAGTTTTCAACTTGTAAAATGTCCGAATTTCAGTTCAATTCGAAAACTTCAGAGGGTTTTTTCGAGTTGTTTCGGTGGGCAATATTGCTCAACTTCTATTGCCTTAAATTACTGAAAACTGATGATCTTTGCAGCCAGTATAATATAACCTAGTTGATAAGAAGATAAAGAGTCCCAGAAGTTTTCACGATAATTCGCTATCTCTCAAGATTTAAATACCTAGGTAATTCTACTTTAATAAATAACAAAAAAGGTTAGGTATGCATGCAATAAACTGCAGATTGCAATGAAAAATTTTCAAACATTGCATTTATTCACGTTGGTTCCACGAACGTTTATTCGGTATTTTCATAACACTCGCGTAAACATCAGATTGTTACATATCGTGTTACATATCTGCTCATTATACATACGTAGGTGTATATAATGAGCAGATATGTATACTATATACTATCTGGTATCCAACGTTGGCCATAAAGTGATATAACTGATAAATTAAATTATGTATTTACAACACGCAATATCGTTAATTCGTTCTATAGAAAGTAGGTAATAATGAATTTATTTGCATATTATAAATACAATAAGTAATTTTGAGATATTTTGTTTGATTGCAGTTGATTTCCAGAACATTCCACTATTTCGTCGTCTTTTCAGGCCTATAAGTTTTGTTTAGAAAATTCAGTATCCTACTACCTACCTAATACCAAGGAAAAGTACTTACTCCACAGGGCACAGAGATCATCTATAGTAATTATTCACAAACGTTACCCGGTAAGGTATAAGGTACTTACATAAACACTTTCTATTAGGTAAAGACTAAAGTCTAGAGAAAACAGTTGAATACCCTTTTCAAGTAGGGATAAGTACTAAAACAAATGACTAACTAGCTAGAAAGGTGCTCATAATATGAGATTTTAATCCTAACGTAACGACTTTGTTTACTACTGCGGCAATAAATAGTTGTATTGTATCTCTCTTGGAGTATTTTGTAGCTAATTATAAATTAATAGTGATTAAGTACCAGTCGTTCACGAGGTAGAAAAAGGAGAATTCCCGCAATATGCTTCATTTTAATAGATAGGCAGGTGCGATTTTTCTCAATAAACCCTTTTGAAAGAAGTACATTCTCTCTGGAAATAAATTTATGGAGTTCATCGAAAACCTGCACACCAATTACGTAGGTACTAACACTCCGAAAACTTTTTGAAGGAAATTCGTAATCAAAAATCGTCTGCTCAAAAATTCATGTTGTTGAAATATTGGAAAAGCATTGGAAATGCGAGTGTGTCTCGCAATTACCCCGTTGATATTTGTCGCCTTTTATGGTCCATGTAGGTAGGTACCTATGTTGTTGACAACAGAATAATTTGCGACGAAAATACGATTAGTCATGCTGTTATTATTCTAGTCATAACCACTTACATCGATACAAAGTCACACAAACTAGTAGTTATTGCCACGAAATTGCTCTATGATGTACCTACCTGTGACTCGTTACTAATCTACGTCCATCAGTTTGTCGATTGGGTTCTAAACTTGCATCACGAAACCACATGGTCTGATGAATAAACCCACTAACATTTCTAAAATGTCACATGCTGCTTAATTTTATTAAAAACTTGACCTTTTCAGCTCATAATTCTTACTTTGTGTAACTCGCAGGAACGATGGGTTTAATTAACATTTTCATTCGTACTGGAATTTCTCTATGTAGCAAGTTTTGGGCAGCATCAATAGCAAGTTCATCATTCTCCTGCTCTTATCCCAATTTATTTGGGGTCGGCGCAGCATGTCTTCTTGATCTATTACTTGCCATCTCAGCAGTCACCTCCTTTCTAGCCATATCATCCTTCACATACATCGTTTCTTTGGTCTTCCTCCACTCTTATAGCCATCCACATTCATACTCAAAACTTTCCTCACGGCCTTTGCCTCATTCCTCCGCATCACATGTCCATACCACGAAAACCGATTACCACACAACTTTTCGGTCAAGTTAGGGCGACCGCTTTGATGTAGTGATCGCATGAGCAATTGCTGAATATGAGTCCTCGATTAATATGTGACCGTGACCTGGGTAAGGATACCTATAGGATACTTTTTATCCCGGTAGTACTTATATGTTCCCGTGACATAATTTCCGACCACAAGCCAAAAGCAAGAGTTAAATTAACAAATACTTTCAAATATTACGTACCTACTTCCTATAAATTATGCCATAACATGCAAAGTGTTGTGTAGATTATTCGAATTGACCAAGAGTCAGCGATTAGCCTTGCCAATGTCAAGTACGGTCGTGTACCTGTCAAGCACAGTATTATGGTCCGAATCGAATTAACATTTTAAACAATTAATTTTTTGACTGCTAATATTGAATCGACTAGGTATATAAGAACTGACTAGTTACAAAAAAATCGAAAGATGCGGTTTATTTTTATTACATTGTTATTAGGATAGAGTTATGTTATATTTAACCTTTAGATGTAGCCATGTAGATTTTTACTTATTAGGTACCTACAGACACACTTACCTAAGTAGTGTTAAAATATTTCCTACTACGTAATGTTATAGAACTTAACGTGTAAGACTAAGACCACACAAATGATAGAAGAGCACACATAAAGCCTTAAAATACCAACCTGCTATTCAACATTCTTTATATGCTCATACAGAGGTTTCAAACAAAGAATCGTTATTATTTATGAGAAACATAATGTGGATATCATAACGACCGGCACACCTAGAAAGATATAAATTATGCTTGTTATTTTATCACAAGCAAACTTACATAATTGGCTGTCTTGTAAGAGAGCATTCATCAGTCATTAAGCTGTGAAGGATTATGATTAACGAGCTATCTAAGTATATTACCGATTAAGTGCTAAGTAAATTAATTTGCTTGCACTTTCTAATAGATTGCACTGCACTAGAAAGTAGAAATCATACAACGCCTGCAACTTTTTCAAGAGCAATTTGCTGCGAAAGTACACGTTGCCGTGTTATTTCATTCTGTGGTTTGCTATTTGCACATTATAAACGTTTAAGGGTAAAATTAATAAAAATATGCCTACTTACAAATCTTACGAATTTGCATAAACAAAAATATTTTACAAAAAGTAATTCGAAAAAATCATATGTATATTTTATCTGTGTATCTTGCAACACTGATATCAAGTGTCAATTGCCTGTCAACATGATACGTCAGCTGTTTTGTTGAGCGTTTCCGTAAATTCTGTAAACAAACACAATCATTTCATAGTGAAAAGGCTCGATACGTTGTAGTCTCTGTGTTTAATAGTAAACAAATTCCGTCCAAAATGAGGTCTTCACTGTATAGACGTAGAGGTAGCGATCCAGAGAGAGAACCATTGTTAGCAGCGATTCCCGCCTCTGGACTAAATAACAGCTTTCGTGCTGAGGTAATTCGTGTTTTTTTAATTATTTTCGGACTTGCGTTTCTATATGGCCTGTTTAATAATTTTCTCTGATTAATAAACTGTAGTTTTATTAGGTTTTTGAGCAAGCTGACCTCCTTTGCGTTGATAAATATATTTTTCTGTATAAATTCCTTCATAAAACAAAGTTTTGAGGTCGTCGTAACCGTAGCAAACTACTTTTCTACGATTCTGTCTAAAAATAACATAATAATTGATTATTGACAAGGTTTTGCGCAGTTATGCGGGTGATTGCTCATTTTACCTTTACCAGGCTATAAACATTTTTAAATACCTCTAAATGCTTTGATAACAAAGAGTTTTGTTTGCGTCTTTTAATAATATTATTATAATGACAGCTTAAGCTAGCTGACCTATATTTAATTGCAAAGTTCTTCTTAAATATGTGAAAGTTTTACATTCCTTTTGTTCATGATTCTTAATAACTGATGATATAAAAATATGTCATCAAAGATTATAATCTTGTTCATTGATTAATGTTTTAGGTATATCATAAATAAAGCTCATCATCTGCCTAGCCTTTTCCCAACTATATTGGGGTCGGCTTCCAGTCTAACCGGATGCAGCTGAATACCAGTATTTTACATGGAGCGACTGCCTATCTGACCTCCACAACCCAGTCTGTGCTGGGTAATACGATACCCCTTGGTAAGACTGGTTGTCAGACTTTTTGGGCCACTGACTGCCTAACGACTGTCAAAGATCTACAAATGACAGCCGGGACCAACGGCTTAACGTGCTTTCCGAGGCACGGAGGAAACTCGGTATGTAATGGGCGGTCACCCATCCACAGACCAACCTAGGCAAGCACGGCTTAACCTAAAGATCGACCCGAGCGGCTGTTATTATCATATCATAAATAAAGCTAATTGATGAAATATACGATGTTGATAACATGTAACATAAAAGTTTTTGAAGAATTTCAGAAACTTGCTCTTTACACAATTTTAAAGAAAACTATAGACCTCCGTCTTGCCCCATCAAAGAAAAACATTAAGTGTCCAAAAAGTCCCAACAATATCCCACAGGTTATTTGCTTTAAAATAATGATAATCCACGTAGGTATTAAGATACTAATTGGACCAATACTTTCAGAATATTCCATTTAAATTGATACCTTTGCGAGGACTCATAGTACTCACATACATAAGCGGTTGGTCTGTAGTAACCTACCTTTAGAAAATAGATAGCAATTTAAGTTTAAACCTAGTAGTTGCAAAAGCAATTATTTAAAACATATTTCACCACATCCTAATTTGATTAGGATACAAATATAGATGGAAAGTTTACAAATGGACTGGAAGAAAAAACTGAACATGAAATTTAGTAGGTATTTAAATGCATAAACTTATAATTTTTAAACAACATTAATTAAACCATAACTTCTCTTTATTTCCAGCGTCCAGAGGGCAACGGCACAATGGCAGACATGGGAGTATCACAAGCAGAGCTTGTGGAGCCGCGAGGAGACTCCGGACGCAAGCTGCCTCAGTATCTTGCAGCTCTAGCAGGTATAAACCAGACTATACTTTGCTACTAAAAAATAATAATAAACAAATCCCATCTGGCATTAAAAACTGACCTGAGAGACTACATTTTGGTAAACTCCACTGGCTTCAACATTCTAACTGATGGACTACTTCAAAAGAACTTTTTAATTGTATAATTGAATTAGATGGATTGAGTTTTACCAGTGGAGTAATTGTGTAATGCTCTCACAACCCCTAAGCTTTTAATTTTGGCAACTCAACAATTTTCATTGTGCTATTCCACCAATACAGAATTTGGATAGCATGATAATATAGTATTAAATATTCAGCTGTCATTAATTCCTATTGCATTCTTATCTCTCCTTTGTCCCAACTGAGGTTTTGTATCTTGGTTTAAATGCAAATACATTTTAAAACTATAAAATGTTAATTTAAATATTTGTCCTGTGAAATTTCGACATGCAATTTTAGTTGAAGTCTAGACGGAAGTGACCTATCGTGCAACAATGTCAGAGAGTGTCACGTTATTGGCGATATTAACTTTTTTCCTTTAGCCGGATATAGCGATATGAAAAGTACTTGACATCCAAAATATGGCCCGAGTTTTGTCCGACCTTCTCTATTATTATAAGCCTATGTTGTCCCACTGCAGAGCAAAGGCCGCCCTTCCCTCCTTCCACCTTTCCTAGTATTGCCAGAACTACCTGATTAGCAAAACACCAGGCCTCTTACCATAGAAAACAAACATAATAATAGGTACTACCGAGGTCACTGACGGTCGAACATTTTTCAACCTTTTCACGTAGTGCTTAGGGGTGAAAATTAGCAGACTTTCAGTGAACTCGGTAGTACCCACTCAATGTACGCTAAAAAAAAGCTAAGCTAGCTACGTAAAAAAGCTACCTTTGCTTTGTAAAAAGCAATATGCTAAGTCGAAAAAAATCTATACAATAAAATGGCTAGACTATTAGTTCCTTTTGAGTACTGCGTCATTCAATATTGACGTGTTAGCACTAATAGTTATAGTTATGCTAATTACCAGCACAGCAGGTGTTATTATTCTCAAGTTACGACTCACACACAAGTGATTGATTGCCCTCATTCAAAATGTATTTCTTGTTCCACTTCCACTTATTGCAAACACTTAAACCCGCTTCCCCGACCAATCACTGTATATATTTAACGCTAGATGGATCTAATATATCACTGACTTGTCTGATTTGTGGCGAGAGCCTTATAAGGCTAGGATTATAATTATTTTTGGTCGCCTGAAAATCATCTACATCTCATATTTTGACTGCCGCGTTAGTCCAGCGGTGCCAATAAATTGCTGAATGGTTCTGTGTTCTATCCTCAGGACGGGTGGTGGCCATAGATTCGTTACTGTTGCATGGCGAAATATGGACGTACTAATTACTACACACAGTATACACCTCTAACTACCTCATGTATCATATTTTCAACACAATATTAATTAGTAATTTTTTCTATTCCAGCTACATTAGGAGCGCTAGCCGCCGGTTCGATGCTGGGTTGGTCAGCCCCAGTGATGGTCCAACTAACTGCTGCTCCTGAAAACAACACAAGTGGCTACGATTTCGAGGTGACAAAGTCCCAGGGTGACTGGATTTCCTCCATCATCAACCTCGGAGCGGCCTTCATATGCTTCCCTATAGGCTTGGTAATGGACATCATAGGACGTAAAAAGACCATGTTGCTTCTCGTATTACCGTTCACTTTAGGCTGGTTGCTGATTACTTTCGGAACCAGTGTAGGCATGCTTATAGCCGGCAGGTTCATTACTGGTATCGCCGGAGGAGCCTTCTGCGTCACAGCGCCAGCTTACACCAGCGAAATAGCCCAAGACTCCATCCGAGGAACATTAGGAAGCTACTTCCAACTGATGATCACCGTGGGTATCCTCTTCGCGTACGTTGTCGGAGGCTACGCCTCAGTGTTCGTCTTCAACATCCTCTGTACCTGCATCCCCATCGTCTTCGGTGTCATATTCTTCTTCATGCCCGAAAGTCCCAGCTTCTTGGTAGTGAAGGGCAGGAACGACGAGGCAAGAGAAGCTCTGATCAGACTTCGCGGACAGAGTTACGATGTTGACCACGAACTGAACGACTTAAAATACAAATATGAAGAATCTCAAAGAAACAAGGTGTCTTATCTTTCCGCTATTAAGAAGAAGACCGCTTTGAAAGCCATCCTTATCTGCTACGCGCTGATGTTGTTCCAGCAGCTGTCTGGTATCAACGCCGTCATCTTCAACGCTTCTCAGATCTTCGCCGATGCTGGAGCCACAATCCCTTCGACTATTTCAACCATCATTATTGGAGTTATCCAAGTCATTGCTACATTCATCTCCAGTTTGGTTGTGGACAAACTTGGCAGGCGTATCTTGTTACTTCTCTCTGCGTTGGTTATGTGCCTGTGCTCCACTGCTTTGGGAGTGTACTTCTTCCTTCAACAGACGCACGGACCTAACGCAGATATTGTCCAGAACATCGCTTGGCTGCCTCTCGTGTCGCTCTCCGTGTTTATCATCGCGTTCTCGCTCGGTTTCGGTCCCATTCCCTGGATGATGGCTGGCGAGCTCTGTCGTATTGACATCAAGGCTTTCGTGGGCTCTACGGCTGGTACATTCAACTGGCTCCTCAGTTTCACGGTCACCAGTACTTTCAACTCGCTCAACGCCGCGATAGGCGCAGGTCAAGTGTTCTGGCTGTTCGCTGGCATCATGTTGCTAGGCTTCGTGTTCATCTTCTTCGTTGTCCCCGAAACGAAAGGCAAGAGCGTCGACGAGATCCAAGTCATGTTAGGTGGCGAACCACAATCGAGACCCGAACAGAAGAAATAAACCACACGAACAGACTGACAGACATCACATAGTATTTTTGTACTGAGACTTACACTTAGAAGTTTCTTTGGTGTCACAGTGCTTCGGTAAAGCAATATTATAATTTTATAGAACCAAAGAATTACGATGTATCTTCTAGATGTACCGTTATAAGTTTTACGCTGCGCTGTAAACTATTTATTTAAATTTGTTATTGAATTTATGATAATATCCAGTCACTGAGGCAGCTTGTACGAATTTTTAATAGGTGCATATTATTATGAATTCAGTTGTAGGTAGAACGAATTTCCCAGATGAAATTTTATCGCGATTAACATGGTAACAATAATAGTTTTAATGTTAGGCTGAATAGTTAAGTGGTTTTAACATAATATATATATGTATTTTGAGGGTTTCGTACCCCAAAGGTCCACTGCATATCTTCGTCCCTAAGAAAAAAAAAGGTATACTCTATCTTTACACTAAAATTCAGTTTTGTAACTATTTACTGTAATATGAACATGCAGTGTCGATGTATTTGTCATATCTAGGTGTCACAGGCAATGGTGAATTGAAAACTCCTGAGTGGAACTCTCAAATTACTCACTTTCTTTTTTGTATTTTGTCGAGTTGAGTAACTTGAGTACCTTGCATGTTTGTATGTAGTTGTTCTAGAAAGCGTAAGATAATTTTGCTAGCATTTTAATCAATTGAGAAACCAATACTTTGAATCGCTTTATTTCGAGAGATGGTTAAATATGCTTTAAGAAATAATGCATTATCAGAGTTTTGATTCTAGATTTGTTTATATGCTTAGTAAAATTATCTTGCTTAGAATATAGATGTTGCATATTATGTATCAAATACCCATTTGCCTGTATATACAGGCAACTGGGTATTTATTATACTTTTATAATTATTATAAAAGGGACTATGTATGTTTATGAAAGTAGATAATAAATATTATTAGTGAATTTGTTATGGAACCTTTGGCCCGGACCTAAACCTGACGGCTTGTCGCCATTACAAACGTCTCATATCTAAATGCCATAATGTTGATATTATTATATAAACTTTTATATGAAATGCATGTTTTTGCTAATATAATATTATATACCTGTAATAATGCAATTTTATTGTCAATATAACGCAGGTTTTGCGACATTATACTTGTAATAATATTTATTTTATTTATTTAATTTAATAAAGAAATAGAAATTAACAGTTTTATTGTCAATTTTTGCTCAAATGACATCAGAAAAGATTTAAAAGTTTTAAAATCATTCAGAATTAAATATTTATCAGATTTAATTAATTGTAAGTGGATTTAACGAATGCATTTATTTATTGGCTTAAAATTATTTTGTTGTAATTATTTACTTAAAACTTTAAAAAAATATTTAATGTAAAGTGCACTTGCCTATGCCAACGCGATTGCCATAATGCAGGCCAGTAATTAGGCACAACATGTACTAATTATCATAATTTTTAAATAATGCACTATTATTTAAAAATGTTCCTAAAAACATACTTAAGTTTTTCAAAAATTCTATAGATTCAGAAAGTTGCGGTAAACACCTATCTGTGTTTCGCATAAAGTAAGAATAATGTGGTTGTATATATTGTTACTAGAAATAAGTTTTATAGTGATAATAAATGTGAAAAATATTTACCTAATTTATTTTTTTAATATCCTGATTGATCAAGTGGTCGTAAGCGCGACTGCTGAGCGTGAGGTCCCGGGTTCGACTCCCAAGTCAGGCAAAGTGATATTGGGTTTTTCCATCAAGAATTTTCCAGTAGCAGCCACGGAGTCTGGATTTGCTCCCGATTGATGGGAATAGGCTCGCCCCCTATTACATGGGACTTGAAACATAACTGGCGAAATGTGTACTATTAGGTACACCTCTACCTAACCCTTTGGTGATTACAGGCGTGATGTTATGTTATCCTGATTGAATCCCAGTGGATGACTAGTAGAGATGTGGACAAATATTAAGCGTAAAGAAACTACCAAATTAAGAACAACCTGGAGGACTGCTTAGCGTGGTTTTGATCTTAGTAACAGCGTGGATTCTGGATTTCTGCTCGTGTTTTCTGGATTTTTTGTCAATAGAGGCTCGCTTACCTCCTATTTCATTGGCCTTACATACATAACTGACAAATGTAATTGTGTACAGTTCACCTCTGCCTAACCCTTCGGGGACTGCAAGCGTGAAGTTGTTATTTTTAAACCTAAAATTTTAACAGAATACTGAATAAGCAAATGTTTTGCAAGTTGATCAGCGTGTTTAAGGCATGTGTTAGAAAGTGGATGGTAATACTACATGTATATGTATTAATATCCATTGAAGTAGTGTAATATCAGTTAACAATATCATATTAAAATATGAAAACTTAGGCAAACAATGATCATAAAGATTCAAAAGTTCATCAAGCTCAAATATTTGAAGGGGATGGTAAATCAATTAATGAACCATTAATGATTTTTCAAACAGTTAAATTGTTGACCGCTTTGTTGTCAGAACGGATACTTGTACTTATTCATTGTGTGAGATTACCTCTAATGAGGTATGTAGGGGAAGGTTTATATAAAGAAAAGCACAGAAAGACATGTCTAGGCATTTATTTCAATCATAATAAACAAATGACGGATGGTCATACATTACCGATAGCTAAATAACTAATAACATAGGTAAAAATAAACAAATCTTGTGTAATGGAACTTTTAAATATCATTAATTCATTCGATATATTAGGTTAAACACAGATTACTCATCATCAACAGACTCTCCTGATAATAATGGTGATGCCAGAGGATCGGTTCCATGAGTTTGGTTCTGTTGGCCGCTAGGTTTGACTGACATGACTTAATATCGTATTAAACATTAAGCGCTCCTGATCAAAATTTGGCCATATTTTTCTTATTGCAAGGAGCATCAAAAAACGGAGATATAGAGAAGAATCTAGCTAGGGCGGGCTGCATTCAGCAAATTGGACGACATTCTGAAATCAGCCAAAATTCCACACTGCCTGAAGACCCTTCTCTATAATCAGTGAGTTTCTGTTCAGTGCGGTGCTGAGACATGGACGCTCACACAAGAGGCTGCCATGGAGCAGAGAGCCATGGAGCGTTCCATGCTCAGCATAAAACTAGTACACCGGGTTCCAAACGTAGAAATCCGGAGACGTACGAAGGTCTTCGATATTGGAAATCGCGTTGTGGAACTTAAATGGACTTGGGCAGGACACCTAGCAAAGGCAGATGAAGATGACAGGGATGATGATGGGTGATGGCAGGTGGAGTAAAGTCTGTGACTGAGTGGCGCCCAAGGTATATATATACCATAGGTCCATATAGTCTATTTGGACGGTTGTACACTGTTAGACAAAAGTTTTATAGAATTACGTTTCATATAAAATTTTTCTCATATTAAATTATCATTTCATAGAATACTCAATACGAAAAATACTTCCTTTGCAAAAGATTAAATCGTAGATTTTTGTTACAAATAAAACTTAATGTTTCTATATTCATATCATAGAATAACAAATCAAATATTCTTTATACTTATATTGTTTAGTTAAAACTTATTATCAAGAAAAACATTTTATCGAGTGACAGTTTCTAAATGTTTCAATTCATACCTTTGACAAAATGCATACCCTCCTATAAAATAACAACACCGCGTTCACAAAAACAATACAATCTCATCAATAATAACTTAATATACACGTACGTACTGTGTATTTTGCGGTTCATAAATGTTGAAGTGCCCTAATTTTATTACTGCAACCAATTTCGACGTAGCGCTCGCCGGCCGCTTTCGCGGCATCGCTCGTTTCGCTCGCTCGGCTCGCGCGTAGTTGGTCACAGTTCTAACCTAACCTAACCTATTTGGTCGGAGTAAACTGTGTTTCAACGTCAACGTAAATATCAAAATGTTGTAATAAGGCGTAATCGCTGGCTCCTATTTCTGTCTGCAGAGTTTAAAGTAACCTAACTGCCCTGTCTGGAGTCGGTATGCCCCAAGTCCTGAGCTCGCTTCACTCGCACTTGCATCCTAAGTTTTCCTTGCCACAATGCCTTGTGTAACCTAACTGCCCTGTCTGGAGTCGGTATGCCCCAAGTCCTGAGCTCGCTTCACTCGCACTTGCATCCTAAGTTTTCCTTGCCACAATGCCTTGTGTAACCTTACTGCCCTGTCTGGAGTCGGTATGCCCCAAGTCCTGAGCTCGCTTCACTCGCACTTGCATCCTAAGTTTTCCTTGCCACAATGCCTTGTGTAACCTAACTGCCCTGTCTGGAGTCGGTATGCCCCAAGTCCTGAGCTCGCTTCACTCGCACTTGCATCCTAAGTTTTCCTTGCCACAATGCCTTGTGTAACCTAACTGCCCTGTCTGGAGTCGGTATGCCCCAAGTCCTGAGCTCGCTTCACTCGCACTTGCATCCTAAGTTTTCCTTGCCACAATGCCTTGTTTATGTTGATGTGGTGAGTAGTGTATACTAAACAACATAAAAAATAGGGGTACGATAGACGCATACGACTGTTTGTATATTTATTTATAATATTATGGATAGCATAATGTCTACTTATACATTTTCTTTGAAATAAAATACCATGGAAAAATACACCAAACAAACAATATTCGTTAAATAATAATTCTACAGTTTCATAAGTTTGTTAAATAAAAAAAATGTGATTATAAAATTCATTGAATTGTATTTCTGTGAAATATTTTTCAGTCAAGTAAATAGTCATTAAAACAATAATATTAGAACTAAAAATACAAGAACCAAATTATTAAATGAAACATTTTCGGCGAAACGAAATTCTATGAGATTTCTGTCTACGAAACAAAGGGACACCCTATATGGACTTTCCGAAACTTATAATTTACAAATGCATCCTAACACCATAGCTAAAAAACTAATAAAATAAGTAATAATAAACAAATATTAAACAAAAATTACACATCATCAACAGACTCTTCTGATAATAATGGCAATGCAGAGGATCGGTTCCATGAGTTGTTCTGTTAGCTGCTAAATGATTGGCAGCCGACCTATTGTGGTTAGACTGACCTGACTTTTGATATCATATAAAACATTAAACACTCCTGACCAAAAATTGTGCTTGTCAAGTGAAATCAGGGACAGCAAAATATCTTCGAAGATCACTGCGAAGCGTGGTTGCAACTGGTTGCCAGGGCTGATAAATAACTTCTGAAGATAAGGCTTCCACTATTACTGCTAGAGATGTAGGCCAAAGGGTACGTAAAGGATCTCCTGCTAAGACCTCTAGAAGGTCAGCATCCATTACATTTCGTAAGCTATCCAATGCCCTGTTGATATCATAAGGTGGATAACATAAAGTACCTGAAACCTCTTCCTCCTCAGATATTTCATCTTCTGATGATGCATATGTTTCTTCCAAAGCTCTTTCAATTTCATGATCAGGAACAATTAGACTATTATGTGGTTTCTGTGTGTTCTGAAAAGATCAAACTGTTTCTTAGGAGATTTTTTTTGGTTTAGTGGGTGGGTGAAAATAAAAGTTGAAAATATACTAATTTTCAACTTTTATTTTCAGTAATCTAGTGTAACCCTTAATATTTATGAAGACAACTTACAGGACAGTGGCCACATATAGACCGCATTTCTATATATCAAATGGGCAGAGTTTATATGTGGACCACAAACTGTGAGAATAAATATTTCACAAAAAAAAAACAAATATTGTGATAAATCAAATAATATTACAGATGAATAAACTAGTATAATTATATTATCATTAAAAAATAAAATCATTTTATTTCGAGTGTACTGACTCATAATAAAAATAATACACAGTCACATTACATACACAACATTACTTATACAATTCAATCCAATTCATAACAATTTAATTTACTTAATTCAACTCAATTAGTCATACAAAATAAAACAATAATAAAAAAATTCTATAAGTAATAAAATTTCACTTACCATATTGATTTTCAGCATATTCACAATTTATTGTCAACACACACCCAGGAAAACAAATTACAAACCGTTTTTGATACTCCAAAGCAAAGCTTCAAAGAGTATAATAATAAAAGAGGATTTGATACTGTCTGTTGGTTTTTGGCAACTATTGAACAATCAAGAATATTCAAGAATCAAATCCAAGGTACTTATATACTAACTGGAATGAGTACGAACAAAATTTTGATATCAAAAAATCGTTTGAAAATGAACTTTATCTCAAAGGGATAGAATTCGTATTACTTTAACTAATTCAAAGGGGGAAGAAAACTTCAGAGCGAGAAAGCGAACAAGAGTGGATTGTGTCCTTGTCTAACAATTGCCAGTAAACAATTTTTTTTTATTTTTTTTTTTAATAATTATATCAATCGGAAATCACGTTGATAGCTAAACATAAATCAACATAAATCGTAACGGGATTAATTTAGTATTCAAATACTAATAATTAAAATAATAATTTCTTGCGAAATAAAGTAAGCTTAATATAAAATAAATTATTTATGAATTAAGTTATTTCTGAATGGCAACAGAGATGACACTCAATATACAAACAAACAATATGGCCGATTTAATTTATATTATTCGCGCTGAAGTCATATTTTTGCGTTACCATTTCTTTTTACATTACTTAAGTGAAATCTTCCTCTAATATGGTGAAATCGAGTTGTGTGAAGGGGTATAATAGTGAAGGGTTTGCTGGATGTGGAATTTTTTTTTCAGGTCAGTTCTTAATTACGACTAGGGTGACAATGTTCTAGATATGTAAACGGGGATCAAGAAAATATTCCAAAGAATAAGCCTTTTCTATTATCCATATCGGTATTTATAGTATTGTCCAAATGCGTACAAAATACATCATTTATAATGCAGTAGCAAAACTTAATCAATAATAACAAAAATAACTTCTTGAAAATAAACGAATTCTATCTTTACTTTTTTAAATACTGTTTATTGTTTGCGTATTTATAATACTGTTTTGTTTCCATGCAGACTCCCTAACAATGAGAATCTTCAGCAACGGGCTTGAAGTTGTCCAGTAGTTTGCAACCGTCTTCCATCATCATCATCTTCGCACTTAAATTTAAGATTACTGATTCATACTAAAACCAACAATAACATAAAACCATACGTTTAATAATGTATAGTGTTATTAATAAATTTATCAAAAACTACATAAATTAAGTTGTTTGAAAATGCTACATTCTCATGCTTCATCTATGTGAATGCTGCAGCCTTGTACGTTTTAAAATCTCTTTACAAATGAAGGATGTAACCTATCATGTAGACCACCTTGAACGAAAATAAGTGTCACGTATTCTTCACTTCATAGACCTATCCCATTACAGAGTTTTACAGTATGCGTAGGCTTCGGCTTCGCCCTGTTTTTGATTAAACTGCTACCCATGCAAAGCGGGGGTGCTAGTAAGTTTTAAAAGAATAACTGTCCCAAATGTAAGTACAAAGATTGGATACCCTATTAGAAAGGGATCCATCCATCCACTCTCGAAGTTTTCTCGCTCGAAACGGCTTACCGCTTTACGTCCTCATTCCAGTTAGTATATAAGTTCCTTGATCAAATCAAAATCAATAGTATTTGACAATCAAAATGTCAAAAAAAAAGTTCCGATACACGCACTTTTGTTCGTTCAGAAATCAACTGTTTCATAGACAATGTTATAATAACATTTTGTAGTCTCTTTATGACATTGGCTCGTCACAAAAAAATAAAATCCAATGTGGTCGCTATGTGATCACTGCCTGGTTAAGGTTTATCCGGTTTGAATAATACTACGGTGCACCTGAAAGAAACACCTAAAGCATCCAGTTGGATTTCAAGGCACGGCTCACCGCCTCGAGTTGAAAATCAAACAATGTGTTTTTACTAGGCACAGCGCCCCGCCCTTCGTTGCCGTGGGTGCAATGGCAATAATTTAAACCATTGTTTCTATGATTTATTTATTATTACAAGAGAAAAATGTTTGTGTATGGAGGTCCGGAATGATGCAGATGTGCCTACTGAGTACATAGTATCCGTTTTTGCGTCAGTGCCCCTTCCACCCTGTATATTATATAGGTAATACCAACAGGCACGATTACATACTGCGAAGAAACGCCCACAAAATACCAGCGAGGTACCTACCTATGTACCACTATTATAATAGCTTACCTTCGTGTCTAAGTGTCGTTTTGCGGACATGTCGCATTACATCATTCAGATGTTTATTTAGGCAAGGCACTTCCAAACTTAGCTAGCACAAATGAAAATAGCTTCTGTAATAGGCACTTTAGCTATTAATTTAAAATAATTTACGGATTCGAAAAAGACGAACAATACGGTTTAAATTTATCCCTATTACCCCAATTAATCAACTCAGCGTATTGCACTCCACTGCTGAACGTAAACCTCTCTCAAAATGCGTCATAACACCTTCTCCTTCACCTTCCACTAATTTTAGGCTGACCCAACCACATTGTTAAGGTCATCGGGCGCCACATACGCTAGCTTAGTTCAGTTCATTCTTATTTGGGGAATCTGTGGCTTATTAGTAGTCAATGCCATTCAAGGGGTGTCTGCACATTTTTTTTATCAGGCGTTAGTAGCATTGGGGTTTGCTGCTCCCAATCCTGTAGGCGTTTTGAGGCATCCTCATCAGCCTACAACAGTCCACTGCTGGACATAATGAGGGATAATTTACATAATCATACAGATATTGGAAAACTTTACGTCGAGTGGATGTATGGAATCCTGCAAAATGTGATAAATTGATAATGCAGTTTGTTCCATACTGCACTAATCAAAATGAAGATACATAAGTAAGTAGGTACATTAGATGTGCAGAAATACAATGAACATCTGTTGATGATAAGAGTAGGTATGATATTATGTACTTTGACTCCAAAGCCATGCAAATAGGTACCTATCCGCGTATCCGCCTAGAAAAGCAAACAAAAAATTGATGACTAATCAAGCTTTTTTTGCGGTCAGAATTGAATTCAGTTGATAATAAAGTTACGTTTTTTAATAATGTTGTAGTTAAGCTGTACGACACCCACGCTCCTTTCAGGAGAGTCAAGCTGAAGCGTCCGATGCGACGAAGGGACCGCGCGTTTCGGAGGTTTAAGAAGGATCGGTCGGATGATAATTGGACCCTCTTCAAAACTGCTCGCAATCGTTGTAATCAGATGATACGCAACGCTAAACGCCGCCACATTCTTGATAACATCACTTCGGCTTCTCCTGCTGATATCTGGAAATTCCTTGGAACTCTAGGTATCGGCAGATCGCGGCATTCAGACCTTCCTAAAACATTTGGTTTAGACGATCTAAATCGTCATTTCTCCACTGCTCCCACCCTTGATAGTCTAACCAAATGTCAAACCCTTGACTACCTTGCTGGTCTGACGCGACCCAATATTACTTCCTTTGCCTTCACCCCAGTCGATCCGGGAGAGATCAAAAAGATTATCCTTTCCATTAAATCCAAAGCTGTTGGGTGTGACAACATCAGTCGGCACATGATCGTGACAGTTGTTGATCAGCTCCTTCCTGCTATTTCCCATATAGTTAACTTCTCCCTTTACTCCGGTGTTTTCCCTTCCCTGTGGCGAAAAGCCCATGTCCGACCACTACCTAAAATACCTAATCCCACACTTCCCAGTCACTTTCGTCCAATTTCTATCCTTCCCTTTTTATCCAAAGTATTAGAGGCTTGTGTACATAAGCAATTCTCCCATTTCATCCATAAAAATTCCCTTATCAGTCCATTACAATCCGGGTTCAGGCCCGGGCACAGTACCGTTTCTGCTCTCCTTAAAGTGACTGACGATATAAGGCGGGGAATGGAAGACACTAAAGTTACGGTTTTAGTGTTAATCGATTTTTCGAATGCTTTCAATACCGTCAGTCACGAAGTCCTTTTATCCATCCTCTCCTATCTTATGATCTCTCCCGAGGTTTTGAAATGGTTTTCTTCCTATCTTCGGGGGCGTCAGCAGTCAGTTCTTGCTGGTGACTCTAACTCCAGCTGGCGTAATCTTGAAACTGGCGTCCCTCAAGGCGGTATTTTATCTCCACTTTTGTTCTCAATTTTTATTGATCTCATAACTACCGAACTTCAGTGTGCGTATCATCTTTACGCTGATGACTTACAGATCTACTGTCAGGCAGATGTTGACAGCTTATCCGGTGCGATCGAGGAGCTAAACCAGGATTTACGTGTAGTCAAAAGCTGGTCTGATCGTTTCGGTGTGGCTGTTAACCCAACCAAGTGCCAGGCTATTATTGTAGGGAGCCCCCATAGCTTGAGAAGGCTGAATGGGTTAGCGGTGCCAGCGGTGACCTTTGACGGCACAGTGATTCCGTTTAGCTCTGACGTCAAGGATCTGGGTTTGCATGTTGACACTTGCCTTGACTGGCGTAAGCAGGTCGCGATTGTGAGCAAGAAAGTCACCGGAACGTTGCGGTCGCTTTATCGGTTGAAAAATGTTCTCCCATCACACGTTAAGGCAATGCTTGTACAGTCCCTAATCTTTCCCATAATTGACTACGGTGATGTGTGCTACTACGACCTGAATGCAGATCTGCTCAACAAACTTGACCGACTTCTTAATAACTGCATTCGATTCGTCTTCAATCTCCGCAAGTATGATCATGTATCTGCGCATAGATCGCTTTTAAGATGGCTGCCCATCCGGCAGCGCAGAGAATTGAGGGCTTTGACAACCCTGTTTTCTCTTCTTCACAAACCCACTTCTCCCTCTTATCTGACGTCTAATTGTCAATATTTATGCTCTGCGCACAGCAAGAATCTTCGTTCTGCTAATAATTGTCTTTTACGATGTCCTTCTCACCGCTCTGGTTTTATAAAATCTTCTTTCTTTGTCCAGGCGGTTTTCCTCTGGAATGCGCTCCCTCAGAGTATCAGGACGGTGACCAGTCAGTTCACTTTCAAAGTGAAAGCTCGGGAATATATACACAAGAAGTTAGTAGATTCGTCTCTGAACTAAGTTGTTATAGTTTTTCTTGTTTATCTCTCTTAACTTTATAAAGTTTAATATATGTATGTATATAAGTATTTATTCTTATATATTTTAGTTATAAATATTTTCTAGTCTTTTTTTCTGTTATTGCACCTACTGTATATTGTCTCTGCATCACCCTAAGGTAGACTGGTAGAAAATGCCTATGGCATTAAGTCCGCCTTTGTACAGTTTTTTTACTTGTGCATAAAGTTTTAATAAATAAATAAATAAATAAATTCAATAAAGAATTGTAGGTAAGTACACTGTAGATTTGCAGACCTCTTTATCTACACTATTTTGAATATTTCCCATTTTTTGTTACTTAAAGGTAACTAGGATGTGGTGAACATTACACAAATATTAATAGGTACCTAGTCATTATGAACGGTATTCAATCGATACTAGCCACGAGGAAGGTCACCACTATTTGTTCCCAGATTCTCTAGCAGATAGAAATAAAAAACGACGAACGATTACGTAATATTTTTCTGTTTTCCTCAAGTTTTTATCAATACTCAGTAGGTAGGTACGAAATCCTGAAACGCTAAACCAAATTGTCAAGTTGCTTAATTACATAGATAGGTACAGAACGAGTCATAAAAAAAATTAGCAATAGATTGGTGCTATTGCAATGTAACAATCCACAGATCGTTTTCTTTAATGACTTTTTAGTACAACCGTAATAAGTAAGCAAGTAACATAGGTACTGCTTAGTAAAGTAGCTCCGTGCGATATGTTACTCAGTTATCGGAGAACAGGCGTATACGGCCTCGTTATTAATACCTTTTGCAAATAAGTCAATGCATTACCAATAAAGTCCTGATTGTGGTGAAATATGATCAAAACAACAATATAGTAATAAAAATAATGTATTCATTACATTTTATACACTTCGAGTACTAAAATATACATAATTATTCACACTAAAAGTGATTTTCAAGGTACAAATTTGAGACTAAAATTAATAAATAATTAGTAATTACATTACCCGGCGCTACTTAAGACCAAATTTAATTTCTATAATAACCGGGGAATTACAACACTTTAAAGGCCTACTTTACCGGTCATTTTTCACTAATAAATTACACTGTTAATGGTTCCATAGCAAACATGAAAACCAGAGCCCTTAAATAAATTTTTAAATTAAATTTCCTTGTTTGGTGCATTCATTTTTGGTGATTTAGGTAACATGAGGATTAAAGCTAAACATGATGTTACATCTAATTAACTCTTAATAGGTACAGACGCCAGCACATCAAGCTACTACGATCTGTCAAAGGGCTTGGAAGATTTTTGTGGGAAGCCTGGCCGGCCTAACTTCCGCCATTTTTTTTTCAATGTCGGGCCATGCATTAAACCTATATTAATCGATAGCTGTCATCAATACAAACAAGTTTTGTATGAGACAAAATGTTCTGAAGTGTCACGTTTCCGAGATATGAGCTATCAAAGTTAAAGTTCATTCACTGATGACATCTTTAAAACAACTTTGATTTGATAAGCCACGCATAAAACCTGTATCAATCGATAGCTGGCATCAATACAAACAAGTTTTGTATGAGACAAAATGTTCTAAAGTGTCACGTTTCTGAGATATAAGCCATCAAAGTTGTGCTGTAAAATTAAAATGTCGGAAGTTAGGCCGGCCATTAAATTCAAACCCCTTTCTTTAATAAATTTTCAACTTTATCGATAAAGCATTAGGTTCAAGGTTGATTGGGGAAATTACACAGTTTCGGGTAGCTTGATGTGGTGGCGTCTGTACTTAAAAAAAGTTCAAGTTAATAGCCTAAAAAGTATGATGGATGAGATGGATCATCCATTTCTACAGAGCCATATTAATAGATATTTGTGGGTGAAGAATAAAAATAGAATTTTGAGTCATATTGTGATTTTATTTTCCATGTAAAATTTTAAAAGATTTCATAGGTCAAAAAGATAAGGTGATACAAAATTTTTAACAGGGAAATAATACTTATAAATTAATACAATAGCTGTCTTTTATCAATAAAAAAACCCTGCTATGCCAATTACCTCGATGGCGCATGTCCCTGGTAAAAATGGGACACTTGCAATCACACCTGGTTACACCCATGATTCTACTCTTTAAAATAACATGCAACATTAAACTCTATAACTGTATTAATAAGGCCTGTGCTGCTATAACTAAGCTGCCTATCACTATTATGCAAGAGTTAAATTATATTTTATCTAATACACTTTAATGATAATGATGAACTGATTAAATATTTACAACATGTTATGTTTACACCATTAAAATAACAAATGAGTCTACAAGTTTAAGTTTGAAATGCCTCCTCCTATCTTCGAATATGCACTTCTGTACAAATTACAACAGATTAGAGAATTCATAATTTCATTTAGAGATGTTGAACTGTGAGTTCTGTATAGGCCTGAGGAAACCTCCTCAATATTCGCTTCTCCTATAAACTGATGCAAGTCACTCTTCGGGAACCCATCCTTGTAGTACTGCTTAATAGTATCATAAGCGTCCATAATAACCGATATGAATAAACTGAGCACTACGTAAATGTACAAACTTATGAATGAATATAAGTACACACGGCTGAACCACCAAAGCATTGGTGATTTTTTCGACATAATCGAGAATGTTGCGAACATGTCATCTCCGTTTATCAAAGAAAAGAGACATTCGGAGGTCGTCGCTAAAGATCTGAACTTCATGTGGTATGGTCCTAGGATTAACCAACCACAGAACATGAAGCCCGCATATATAAGCAAAGCGCAGATTGAGAATCTGAAAATCTTAGGAGCTGCTTTCTTCAATGTCAGTATAACTACATTATATGTCTTGAAGAATCCAAGATATCTCAGGACTCCAAACCATACAAGCAGGTTTCCAGTGCCTAAGAATAGGGAACACACATTCCACTGGTCATTCGTAAACTGGTTTCGTTCAATCTGTTCCTTTATTGCTGATCCCAAAATGATTAGGATGTCATTGACTATGATCATGATGTACCAGATATTTAAGAATTCTAATCTTCCATCCATGCTCAAGTTCTTGTCATAAACTTGCCTGAAGAACTGTACCGTTAGCTCTTTCAATAACTGAGCTCTGTAAATGGCCCTACTGCACAAAATAAAAGATACAGCACATGTAAGGATTACAAGAATATTCAGTATACTTCTCAGAACTTGGTCTACCTTGTTATCTGTAACATATGCTGTGTCTCCTTTGCAAGTCAATTTGTACGGTTCTGCCTCCAAATATAGAGACATTTGTCCGTCATGGTCTTCATTATCAAAAACGACTTCTATATCGAATCTGTAGCAATCTGGTGGTGTGATCGGGCCTGCTGCTCTGAAGTTAATAGTTTTTAACGAGAATGATAGCTTCGCCCGCACCAATGATGCAAAAGTTATATTTAAACCAGCATCTTTAATGAATGATTGAGAATGGAACACTTCATCATTCGTTTTGGTGAAATTTATGCAGGTTTCGACAATTTCAGAGTTGAATTCATAACTTTCATTGAATCCGTTAATTATGCCTTGTTTGTAATTAAATTGACAAAATACTGGAGGCGGTTTATTATTATTCTCATCATTATATGAGTATGGTCCTATTGGACTAGTTAGAACTTTTGAGTATCCATCATATGCATAGTCTAGTGTATTATAAAATTCTTCTATTTTGTATACCGCAAGAGGTCCAGCGCCAGGCGGATAAGCATTTATCTCTCTAGTGGAGTCCCAACCAAGAAGGAAAAGGTGAGAAAACGTAATTCGGTTGTCCCACGTGTAGTTGACGTGATTATATCTGTTGTGTGCAAACAAACACAGTTGGAACGTAACTAGAACAATCTTTATCACCTGAACTACGAATTTGTACGGAAACTTCCGCTTGGCCTTCCATTTCTCTATCGGATTCATAAAGAAAAACTGTAGCTTACGTCGCATCTTCTCTTCCATCTGAGTGAGCTCGTTTAAGGAAGTAGAGCTTTGGGGGGAAGTACCTTGATGATTTTGATTTTCGAGGTTCATCTCGCTGCTTGTCACTCTCGCTATTCTCGGGTCATCCTCTCCTTCTGAGCACGTCGTCTCCTCCGGGGACGTGATACTCTCCATTGTTATTGATTCTACAATAATTTTCGTTGATAAACAAAGGTCAGGTGATTTACAGACATTTACTTTTAGCTTAAAAAACTTTACCTTCTCCTAAGTAGATGCCCTCTTATATTGCAACAATAACAAGAATTGAAATCACCTCGGCAAAAATTACACAATGAAGTGTACACCCAGAGTCTTTGTTCCTAAATATTTGTTTTCTGATGACACAAATTCACCACCACAACCAGAACCACAAACTCGACTGAGCAAAGTGAGAAAGAAAACAAAAATAATTGTCACTATTGTCAGTCAGGTATTGTCATCGATGTCATCATTGACTTTGACATTTCCTCCCTTTAATTTCAACACAGACTAAAAATGACTGACTGAAGGCAATAAATGCAGAAGTTTAACTATTTCAAGCTATCGAGATAAAGAAAGCACATCAAGTTTATTCTATGTAGAAGTGTTTTGTGTAATGAGAATTCAGTTTATTCCTAAAGCTTATACTGCAGAGTCTAGCTTGATATTATGTGATCGTTCGTACTTTCTGTCTTTCATGTGATCGCTAGCAATATATAAAACATTTATTCGACACGAATAGACAATCACTTGACCAATAACGGCCGTCTATGGGTTGACAATCCATTGCATATGTTGTGCTGTCAAAATTTTCTGCTGTAGTCTATGGTCAATGTCGTAGAAACACATCACGATATTGGAGAAAAGTTCGAAATTTTTCATTTTATGCAGTCAAAAATCTTACAGGAAGCATTATAGAAGTTTGTTTTCACAACACAAACCGCTATGGCTTTAACAGTGGACAAATTGATGAACGACGAAAGGTATAATGTGCATTTTATTATCGCATACCTACGTGTTTGCTAATTTTTCAAGGGAAAGTTTGCTTTATACTTTTATGTATTACATACAAGTTCCAATGAAATTTTATTGTGATCCCTGCGAGTATGTGGGGCAGAATTGTGACGTAACTGATGAATGTACATCGTGTAAACTTGTTAGTCGCTATTAGAGGAAATTGCAAGACAAATGTTAATATAAACTTTTGTAATGTTTACACATTCAATCTTTATCCAAGTGGCACACAGTGTAGACAAGTGCCTGGACTGTGTAGAAATTGAATGTTTAGTAACGCAAGAACTGGTTTCCTGTCAGGATTGAAAGCATAATTGGCAGGAAGGGTAGCCTATGGATTTGACCATGACCTGGGAATTCACTGAAATAATAATATAATCTGTATCAAGGACAAAAACGGTGGTCTAGTCTAAATATCACTTTGTCAGAATGTTGTATTCTTTAATTTATAATGTTTGCCAATATTTTTGTTATGCTGAGATTTGATTCCCAAAATAGCCTTAAGAGAAACAAAAGAACTGTAATACAATTCAACACCAGTTATAACAGGTAGATGGGCAAGTTTTTTTTTTTTTTTTGGTCCGTTTCATTTTCAAGTAATGAGTTTATTATCTCTTGTTTATGCTAATCATCATTAATAATGGAAAACAAAAATTTAATAATAATTATGAAACATGACTTGCATTCAAATGATAATATTATTCAATACAAAAAAGTATGTGAGAATGTATTTTAATATGAAAACACCTATTGTTGCTCAAGATGCTTATAGAGTTAATCTAAGTAAATCATGAAGCAAATATAACTACACACCAGCAGGTTGGTAGATCATCGTCATCATTCTTCTGCCCTTATTCTTTTCCCATATTTGGGATTGGTGGCTTTTTCCTGTCTAGATGAGAAAATAATATCAGACCATATAGTGTATGTCTATATGATAAAGGTCAACCAAAACAAGGTTTAAGTAGGCTTTGATTAAATAGAAATAATGCTATTTACTTTACAGGCTAACAACTGGGCAAATATAATATGGAGTGTACAGCCTTGTTTATGATGTTATGTGGTATCATAAGTGTCATTCTTCCATAGACTGTCATTGATCCAGAAAGTAGTTTTAATGAGATTCAAACTTGATTCCACTTGCAGCTTCCCCAATGTTTTTAGAAAAAATATGTTGTTTGATGCCACATAATGATCAGCCTATAAATATTCCCACTGCTGGGGCACAGGCTACTCTGTGAGAGACAGTGGGCTATTATCTATCAAGCATGTTTTTTTAAATAAACATGACCCCACACTATAAATTTCTCCTATTTTGTACATTAACAAATATTTAAACTCACATACGGAAACAGCCAGACCATTAACAACTACCTTTAGGTCATACAAATATTTGTTCCATGCGGGGATCAAACCCACGACATGCAGCATGTGTTGTGGATGTAGGCATGCTTGGTAGATAATGGCTAACTCCATTATGGTGGGTTGGTGGTGGAAGTGATGCTATGAAATAGCTTTAAAAATAAATAAGGATGAAGAAGAATATCTAAGAATTAGCCCGTGTTTTTATTATTTTTTCCTTGTATTGCTCATGGCAAAATAAGACAGCAAAAAGTATGACCTAAACTTTTTTCTTCTTATTTCAGATTTAGTGGTGACAATGTCCTCCAGTTCTTCTTATACCTACCGTTTGGTATATTACTGTTGATGTTCAGAGTATTCCTGGCATTGATATTATGGATTGCATCAATTATATTGCCAAATAAATCAGCTGTACGCCAAATGCTTTCTACGCTAGCTTGCTGGACATTTGGTAAGAAAGGTACCAGTTACTTTAAAACTGGTATTTTTATTGTATTGTTATGAAATGCTGTTAAATGAGATGTAACAGACTTATATGCAAATCAAATGCATATGCATTTGAAGGTAATGCATATTTTAGCTAAAATCGGCATATCATGCATTTTTTGGCATGTTTCCTTTCACTATAACTGTGACTTTAAAAATGCAAAAATGCACCAGAGGTCACCAGAATCACCTAAATTCAAATAGTGCGCGTTGACCTAAGTGGATCTAGAACAATTGTTTTCAAGTTTTAAAAATGTTTTAATTCATAGGAGGCTCAGACATACTACCGATAATTTGGTATAATACTCCTTATTGAGAAAGCAAAAAATACAAGATCTCGTCGAAAGTGTAGTAAATTAAAAAGAAAACATTATTTTGTAGTACTTGTTTCAATTATGTTGCATATTTGGCGCTTTTGTTGCATATTTGAAACTTTTGTTGCATATTTCTGTCATTTATGATGCATAGTTCGAAGATTTTAAGTTGCATATAATCCAGACACTAATCATCATGTAGCAAGTCAGTAGTGTCACTGCAGCTGTCTGTCATAGCAAGTGGCAGGCTTTGTCTGCCGGCTTGCAGTTGGGGCCACCTTCAGAATTAAACCTAAATTGATTTTCCTTTAAGGAAGTATTTTTATTATTTTGGTATGCCATGTGTTAGCCATGTTTTTATTTCATTCGTGTGGTTTTTCCTTATGTTGATTATAAAAATATTAACAATAACATGTGCAATTATACTATTTGGTAAATTATTTAAATCTCCAGTTTTGTTTAGACTGCAATTAATTACTTCCATTGTATGTCTAAATGTAATTCTATGTGGGAATCAGAATTTTAAATCATATTATCTGTTACATTTTTTTTTTGTTCTGTATTTTATTTATACATATAATTGAGGGCTCGTAGCTAAGTATAAACAGCGGCATGGGCCGATCGTTAAGGTAAAGCAACGTTTGCCGAGGCCGGTCCGTGGATGGATAAAATTGGTTCCGAAAATAAAAACGCTTCAGATTCGTTGTCGTGGATTCGTAGATTTTTTATAGTTGTTACGGGTCAGAAGCCTGAAAGTGAAACTAGCTGTCTTACCAAGGGCTATCTCGTTACCCACTTGCTGAGTTGTGTAAGACAGCCAGGCAATCGCTCTATGTAAAATACCAGTGTTCGACTTCATCCCAATACACAGGAAGTCAACCCCAGTAGACCACATCGTGGGTTAAGAAAAATCGCATCTGTAATCAGCCTAAAATGTTCCTAGACCACGTGGAATAAGGTGTAAATCTGTGCCAACAGAAGCTTCATTAGTATGTCTTTTTCTTGTTTTCAGGTGTATACGTAAAACTAAAGGGTACGCGCGACCCGCGCTGTAGCGTCATGGTAGCGAACTACGTCTCGTGTTTAGACTCGCTCGCCGCTTCCCACGTGCTTGGCACTATTAGTGTGAGTATACAATAATACTTTGATCAATTCCCTCAGTTCTACACTGGAACTAGGACTCTTTGAAAGATATAGTACAAAATGATATGAATAACCATGATAGAATCCATACTAAGAGACCTCGTGCACTCCGCAGCCACGACTTATCGCATGACCGGCCGCAATCTTGAACAAAACATAAATAAAAACCAAAAGCCATTTATTCAAATTAGGCTGATTAATCAATGCTTTTTGAACGCCAAAATTAAATTCGACAGTTCCCCGAAACGCTCGCCCTTCGCCACTTCCTAGTGTGCGAAAGTTACTTTGTCTGCCTTGTGACCTTTTCATGCCTTAACAGCTGCACGAATTTCGATGAAATTAGCACAAAATTGTACTTGGGTTAGGGCGTAAGACACTGTTTATCCATATATATTTATTATACATAATATACAGGGTGTAACAGAAAGGGTATAGTCATATGAAAGGATATGCTGCAGACCATCAAACTGAACAACTTCTTCCATGGGTCCAATATCGTAAATGCGAAAAAATTGTCAGCTGTCCCATACTAAATTTCATTACCTACTCTACCTAAATGTATGGGACAGCAGATTTTTTTTTCGCATTTACGATATTGGACCCAATATTGAAATAGAAATAGAAATAAATTATTTGCCAATAATGTAGGTATACAGATACGATGGTTATTGAGCGGTTGTGGTTTGGTGAGCGTCCCGATACATTTTGCCTTACGGCATGCAAAATTATTTAACATAATAGGTACCTTCATTTACTAAACAAAAAATAAAGCATAAAAAAACATTCCATTCCCTAAGCAACATTACCTATCGTTATTAAAAATACTCATATTATTTAAAAACAGTCGAAATTATGCACAATGCCAATAACCAGGGAAGCGAATCCGCAGTTAAAATCTAGTGATAAAATACAAATAAAATCCATTATATTATAAATAATTAATTTTTTTTTATTAATAGCTCTCTCTCTATTAGAAGTCGAGTCATGGTAATTATTATTAGGTTTCTCGTTTTTAATTTTGGTATTTGTTAAAATATGTATTAGTTTATTTTATTTGTATATAAGTATTAGTATCATTATAAGTGCCTATATAAATTTTCGATAGCAAGAAGTTATTTTTATATATGTATTTTGGTAGAGAATGCTTTGTGGCATTAAGTCCGCCTATGTATCACTATTGTACATGAAGTTTAAATAAATAAATAAATAAATAAATATATTTTTCGTCGTTATGTAGGTACTAAAATTCTGGTACTAGCCTAACTCTTAATCTAAAACACTAACTCATTGCCATAAAAATAAATACCCTATCATGTTAAAACTTCAGTAGCTGTCGTATACTCTGTATAGTAATAATACAGAAAACAAAATAAATAAGATAAGGATCCTTTCCTCGACACGTGAAAGATAATATTATATTATGCATGTATTTATAATATTATCACGCGCTTTTTAATGCTCCTTCCAATACATATGTATGGTAATCTGGGGTCAATAAACTTCCTTACATAAATAATATGTAGGTATTTGTATGGGTGCAGATGTTCTAAAGGAACTTATTAATAAAACTGAATAATTATAAAATTATATTGTGATTGTGAACAGATGTGAATACGCACTGCAGTGATTTGTTTATCGCGCACTGAATTTTCAACTTTCATTATTGAGCCGAGCATTGAGAACACAAAAAGCGCATTCCAGCATGTCAGAAAAACACATTGTTGGATTTTCAACTCTGAGAGCTAGGCCGGGCGTCGAAAATTCATTGTGCGATAAAAATTGCCCTTGCGGACGAGGGCTCAGTGACCATTCAATTTGGGTATTGAATTGTATTATGTGTATTTTACCTACCTTTATTCTGATTTTATAAGTAAAAAGGTAAGCAAAAGCTTCAGATTAGTATTCGAAACCTGCCTTGTTTTTGTGACAGAGCATGAGGAAAATATTTATAAAATGTCTGCGTGTCCTAAATGCAAGTGAGTCTTCGTCAGTACATTTAAACTACATGACATCATGATTATATTTTCCGAAGGGTTAGGTACAGATGTATAGTACACTACACCAATATAACTATGTTTAAATTCCTTGTAATTATGGGTATTCGTTGATCATTTTAGAAGTAGCACCATAAACAGCTAGACCGCGTCTATAAACTGGAAACTATCTAAACATACAAATAAATAAAATTGAAGTGCCTGTTTGTAACATCAAAATAACAGCTTTTTACTAAATGCATTTGAAACTTAAACATACGGTACTTATAACAAAAAAAAACATTTATTTTAATTTTTCTCTGTCTGTCTGTCTGTTTGTTCCGGCTAATCTCCGAAACAGCTGGACCGATTTTGGCGGAACTTTTACTGGCACATAGCTGATGCTATAAGGAGTAACTTAAGCTATTATTTAGAAAAAGGGTTAGGATTCCGTTCAAAACAAAGAAAACCCATGAAATTGTTGACAAAATCCGATTCAAATAGGAAAGTAGTATTTTTTAATTAAAATTTCACGCGAACGAAGGTCGCGGGGCACAGCTTGTAGTAACTAAGATTGATGTTATGTTTTATTTACAGCTCAGAAAATGGAAAGTTCCGCCATTTTTTGCATCAACTCTCGGCATTAGAAATGCAGCGCAATTTATAAGAAAGTAAGTTTTTTTCTGTCAATAAAATTATTCAGATAAGATAACTTTATTTATTGTGTTTTGCACTGTTTAATGTCTTACAGATTATTTGAATAGAACTCATTAAATATTCATTCAACTTTAGTGAATTTCCATAAAACTATTCTTAGCACTGCTATCATTAAGTAGTATAGATATTTATAAGAATATTAGAAGTATTTTACAAAAAAGTCCCAAGGAATTAACTGTAGGAAGATACTTATTTCTTAAATACTAAAACTTTAGCCATTTGTTCTTGTCTCTTATCGAGACAAACTATATCATAATCTCGCAAATGCGGTAAAATATCCAACCAGCAAGGCTATAGCGGGATTTCCTAAATCCCAGGGGAATCATAGAGGCTATTTTGAATCATCTATATTCCACTCCTAAACCACGTTATAAAATCTCTCATTATTTTTATTACAGGCAACACTTCGCCGAATGTCCCAGCAAGCCAGTGTTGTTACAGCCAGAAGGAGGTCCGACGAATGGCAAGGGACTGCTCAAGTTTACCGACTGGCCCTTCCCGCTCGGGAACAGGGTGCAACCTGTCGCCATTGGTGACTATTTACTAGCTCTATTCACGTCAACGCAACTGTAGAAACAAAAACTTAATCCTACTGTTAGTTCCACTGTTGTCCAAAAAATGTTCACCAAGGGTCACAGATCTCAACATATTACATTCATTCGTTAACCTTTATTGCTCCCCGCCCGTTGATCTTTGCGCCTGATCTCTCTTCGGTTGTGTCGGATTGGTCATGTATGAAGAGAACCACCAACTGTGTTTGCGCACACACTTATGCACTAATGTTTCCTGTGTCGATAGCTATTCTCCAAGGACTATTATTCCCACGATTCCTATGATGGAGACCAGGCCTCATATTTGCGAGATGGGGTGGGCCCAGTGATGGTTTTCAAGTCTTCGAATTTTCGGTTCTAGGACACCGATTTCCATACAATGTTTCCTTAACCGTTGAAATAATTAATGTCTTTCTTGTTTCCCAGGCGTAGAGCGCATGTTCACGCACGTAACAGTGCACCGCGCCGGCGACTCGCGCACGCAGTTCCCGTGGTCCGACGCGCTCTGGTTCCTGTGGACGCCCGTCACTGTGTTCACGCTGCGACTGTTGCCGCCCATAGAACGACACGATGACGACGACGTGCTGCTAGCTCAACATCTCACTGACAGCATAGCTGACGCGCTGCAGGTAGTAGCGGCATACTACAAAAATAGCTACAGCGCCATCTATGTACTAAGATCATAATCACAAACCTACTCCGACCGGATGCAATAGCCTTTTATCTGAATCCTATCTCCATCTCCCCAGGTCGAGAAGACAGAGTTCAAATGGGAAGAGCTACGGCCAGGTCGCCGCGCGCCCGCTCGGCGACGCGACGTGCCTGCTGACGTCACGCGTCTGGCGCTACAGGTCAAGGAGGTGCTGCCTCTAGTACCGGTCGCCGACATACTCAAGGATTTGGGTGAGTTGTGTTCTACACATCTGTCCAGCCTTTTCCCAGCTATGTCGACTTACAGTCAGGATGCAATACCAGTATTTCCACGGAGCTACTGCCTAACAGACCTTCTTAACCCAGCTACAGGGTAACACAGTATCCCATCACTTTGACTACCCTTAACGACTGTCAAATATATATGAATGACAGCCATCCCCGGACGGCAACCACTGTTTAACCTAGAATATCCACCTGTGTGGGTGTTATTTTTAAGCCAGTAGCTCCATCAGCGCCCACGAGTTATATTGTAGTACTATATTTTAGGAAACCGCCAGCAAATTATGAAGAATATCGTTTTACATCCGCCTGTTGCGAAGTCCAAAACAAAGATTCACACAGACCTGGAACCTAGTGTTTAAATGACTGATTTATTAATTCTCTTCCTCCAACAGCCATAACCCGCAGTGTGGACGTAACAATAACGAACTTCCTGGAGGGCGTGACCCCGTACAGCCCGGAGCCCGCAGCCCCCCCGCCCCCCCACTCCGGCCCCCCCGCCCCCCTGGCCCCCCTGGCCCCCCTGGCCCCCCTGGCGGGCCCCTCGGGGGCGTGTCCGGCCGCGCCGCGCTACGTGACCCCGGTCCCCACCGGGGTCTTCCCTAAGAGTGCGAAGGAACGACAACTCAGCTTCCAAGAGAAAAAAGCTCAAATGATCGCCGAAGCGAGAAATAGGTATATTGAGAAAAATGGACTCAATGTAGCGCTGAATAATTGTTGAATGTATTCGAGGGTAGTTCGGTTGTTTATCGTGGAAGGCTGGTCGAAATTTTCGCGGATTATTTTTGGTGCTTATAAAGCTGACCGGAGGCATGTGCATAGTGCTAAGAATGCTGCTGGCACAGTAATTTTATTCTTGGCAGAAAATTGGACATTTTTACTGCTGAAGGTCGACAAAGATCAAGTTCCATTAATTCTTGGGTTTTAATACTAAGAATTGATCTTCCATCGTGGCTACCTCAAATTAATTGTAGGTGCCAAACTTATGTAAAAAAAAACACCAATTAATTAACACAATGTATTTTTATAGAGGCTTTAACGCACTTCTAAAGTTATGCTTAAAAAAATCTTTTTGGTTTCAAAATTAGCCAATATTGTCCACTGCCTACCACCGACCTCTATTTTTACAATAATTATTAGGATTAAGCCATAATCTTCACGCTATAAACACGAATTGGTGATAGCAGATGCCATTGCTCTTGCCAATTTTACTTTCAACACTCCTAAAGTTTACTTACGGTCTAAAATTTGACTGCATTTGGCCCTATTTAACACATTAAGGGGTTTATACAAAAAAAATGCTGAATAAAGTTGAAGTGACGTATAACGTCGTAAAATGTGGGGTAAATAGACGTGTTCATGAATAAAGCCCCATAGGGTTAAATATTAGTAAAAATAACAAGGGTATTAAACGGAAACTTATAAAAAGGTATAATTAAAAGAAAGAGATTATTTTATCTTAGATATTGCATCACTGTCAATATCAAAGTAACATTTATTTTCGTTGTGATAAGGTCGCTTTTAGGTTACTGACAAGTTTTTAAAAATCATAGTGATCAATATTCTTCTTACAATAACTTTGGAAAGTTACAGTAAAGTGGAAACCACAGATATAGATGTACCTAGATAACGCAAGAGCACTTAATTTGCGTGTCCGGCTTAAGCATTTTATGCTTAACGTGGCTACTGTCGCAGCACGCTAATTTATTTAAACACAACGTTTACAACTCAAAAACTTAATCCTAGACATTGAAATAACAAAAACGTTGTCTATTTTGTATAGTAAATAAATAGTGCTTATGACGTCATAGTAGGTAGTCGAAAAATTGCACGCTTGGTGTTCATACGGATCGTGATACTTGCGTTATCTAGCATCTATGTATGTGGTGGAAACTCATCACCAATTTTTTCAATTTCATTATTCTTTTGTGTTGCGGAATTTAGAAAAGGCCTATTTTAATATTAAAATAAATATGTTTTATTTGACTTGATTCCAAATAAACAACTGAATTACTCATTAGATGGCGGGATGGTCACATGATGATAATCAAAGGGATTAGTAGGATAGTTAGTGCCTAACTAGATCGATTACTTAGTTAAACTTAAATTGATCTAACTGTGCGTCTACATTACACTTATATAAGTTTAAATACTATAATATACTAAACGCGCAAGTTCTTGAAAGCTGCGGTCATCAAACGAGTGAGCGAGAGGACACGAGATTCAGTATCGAGTTTGTAGAAATGTCGTACTAAATATGCACTCTCCTGCTCGCACTTTTCATGACCGCGACTGCGTTGACTTGGCGTTTAGTGTGGTACTATACTGAAAATATATTTTTAGTTTAAATATTAACGCAGAATAAATGTAATGTAGATGGCGTAATCGTTGTGACGTCATAAATACGAGTCCTTCCAAAGTGATGACGTACCTACTTGAAAGTTTAGTTTTATAGTAAAATGTACGGTAGTCGTTACAGTAATCATATTATTTTTAAAATAAACACAACTACTGACAATTGTATGGAAATTGTTTTATATTTTTTGTGATTAAACATTGAAGGTTGTACGATATTTTTCTTTTTTTTCTGCTGGCAACACTAGCCAGTTTTTTTAATTACTAAGACATTGACTACTTACTAACTTAGACTAGGTTACTCGTTCACGCCTTATGCTTGTTCATTTAAATGTATTATTTTATGTGTAAGAACAATAAAATATACTCTCTTGCAATAATTATATTAATTTCACGCGATGCGCCTGGTTTAAGTCAATCTAGTAGAATATTATTATTATTTGTCACTAACTAGGTCTGTTGATACTTATTTCTATTTTAATTCAGTGTCAGTCGGAGTTATTATCGAGAAATTTTAAACGATTCGGTTGATATTTATCGCCTTAAACTCGACGACCGCTTATCGATCGATCATAAATAATGGATTCTATCTGAAAGGTCGAAGCCATCTTTTTGCCGCAAAAATACTATTCATATTTGTTTGCCCCTATTACATGCCCTTCGGGAATTATGTTATTCATAATTACCCAATAAACGAATGAAGTTTAAATACGGTTTTTCTTCGAGTATTGGAACTAAAAAAGTACTACGTACCAAATAACATCTTTTTCAAAAGAGGCTCAAATGATTAAGAAGGCGGCCATTTTAGTATTTTTTATCCGACTGATGCCTGATTTTAGGACATTGGAATTGAATATTTTGCGAAATATTTATAGGAAATCAAAAATTACTTTTCTTATGATATTCGTATTAGAATTCCGTGTGTATATACTTCTTAATTATAGTAAATATATATAAATTATAAAATCACGCCTGAATGTAAGTTCAAACGTTATAGAACTGATTTTGATTGTGTTCCGTTAGAATAAAATACATTAAATAAAACACAGGTAAATCTTTTATTAATAACAATATATTTTGGAAACAGTTTAATGACAAATTCACAGAAACGCATTATGTACGCCAGACTCAGTGATAACGTGACAAACAAATTGATGAATCGTAAAAATTCGACACTTAAGGAATTAAGCAAAACTAAATCTGTCTGCTAGTATAAAAATATCCTTTTGGTAAAACGCACAACTTTAATAGATAACAAGATATGATTACTAATTTCTTTTCACATTGTACCAACGCGGACCTTTTTTGATAACCGTTATGTGTAAAAAATATGCTCACTTTTCTAGAATAATTCCAAAAAATTAAGAAAGATGCTCAATAATGAACTTTGTTTACACTGACAGATTTTATATTTAGTGACCTAGCTTGCTTCTAAATTACGGGCGATAGACCGATATCGGAAAATCAGTTTTAATCCTCCTTGCATTAGATCTCATTTTAGAAAAGATTCAACTACCAGTGATACTGGCTGTCCACAAATTGTGTATATGGTAGTATCGAGAGAAATGTAAATTTTAAGAACGAACAAGGCTAATCAATTTTGCGGAGGCTCTGAAAAAGGCATGGATTTATTAAGTACTTTATAAAAGAAAAGAAACAATTTAAATAAATTGTTTGCAAAGATGGTAGTTATTGTCTTTGATAACTACTGTTCAATATTTTGATCTTTATAAAATGAAAGATGGTTTAAAGAATTTACGGTTTGCAAAAATAAAAACTTAGGCATTACCTTGTTCGTTCCGTTGGTTATAAGGGTTAGTTTTAATATGCTGCCAAACAGCGTTTTAGGGCGAACACTCATCAGTGCGGTGCGGAACAGTAACGTATAATTTATGCTTCAAAATGGTGAATGTACAGTGAGTTACAGCAATTAGCTAACCCACCTTTACATAGAATTTTATAATTCTTTTATGTTTCATTTACTTTGCTCAAATAAATAGAAAAAACAATTATAAAATTCTATCATTCGTATTTTAAAAAATCTCATCCATTTATGCAAAGCTGGGTCAGCTAATTGCTATAACTCACTCTAATATCAGTTAAACTGGCATTGCTAGTTCCGAACATCGTCATAAGTTGACTGTTAATGCCATTTTCGACCTCATTGGTCAGATTGCGCCTTGGCTAAGGACTCGCCACAGTGAGCTTTACCGACCTTGCCCATTTTGTAAATACGCGCAAACAACATTGGTGCGGACCCGCCCGCATTGATGTGCATTCGCCCTTACATATAGTTTTCCTGACTATTAAGTTTGTAATTAAATGAAGACGATGATTATTGAATAAAGTTTTGTTTCAAAAATCGTTGTTTTGATTTTATTTACTTAGTTTTGTTTATTTGTTCTACACATTTATTTTTGCTTTCAAATATTACTTTTAAAAACATCATTTAGATATATTAAAGTGACAGGCACCACCTCACAATGCGAGCCATATCGAGGAGGTTTTTTGAATCAGGCCCTGGATCCAATCTCCAAGCTAGAACCTCAACAGATGATCGTCAAGGCTCTTGGCCATCAGGCCATTGGCTGTAATGACAATCAGCACAATGATGGCCGACCTCAAACTCCGCATGTCGAAAGCCTCATACTTGCTTTATTGTTACTTGCTTCATGCTTTGCTACTTTAAAAATTATCCGTTATCTGATAAGCTGACAAAGATTATCTAGTACTAGCAGTTCATAAGGCCGTTTCATGTTACACCAAACCCCACAGCACCACACTTTTCTATTCAAGTTCCAGCCTATTCATGTCCGTTTTCTGTGACACAAATGAGTGCCTCTGTAAAACGTGCTGTTAAGATTTTGGACGGTCATCTCAGCGCCGAAAGTGTCAAAATCAAACAATGCGCTCATGAGTCTTCTCCATTACATCATAACTTAACCACTGCGTACCCCAATTTTATGTAAATAAATCAACACAAATTGGAAAAAGAAAGACGTACATGTATAGCCTGTCTTCTCCGTTACTCCACTCTGACTTCTATATTACTCACCCTACTTTTCCATTATATTTATCGCCTGCTTCATTCAACCTACAGAAGTATTAAAAAGTAAAAAAAGGCACGAAGTTACAAAAAACCTTTATTTATTTAATGATTCAAAAATACACAATACAAAAGTATCTGAACTCTCAGAGCCCCAGTCTATGTGGAGTCCTACGCGTCGTGTTAAACCCAGGACCAGGAGTAGCTAGCCGTACCTCTTGCTTGACCGGTACGAATGGATTTGGATCATCTGCGTTGCTTTTAGAAGAACTTCCCAATGCAGTTCTGGACGAGACGAGTACAAAAGTTTTTAAAATTAAATTTTTTTCGACATCTTAAATGATTATACGCGTAGTTTCAGTGAGAAAAACGAAACACGTAAGCACTACTATATAGCTTCGTCGACCACCACTAGTACACAAGCCAGGATAGTAAAATCAGTGGAGAGGGTGGGGGTAGAGATGGGCAAAATGTATCACTGAAAAGAAAAGATTGAAATGTATCTTTCGATCACTGGGATATGTATCACTCTGTTATATCTTTGTATCCTTATGTATCCGCACACGACACGCAGTGACATTGCTCTGTGCTGCTCACTGCTCAGCGTGGCTTGCTTCGCTCAACTCAATCCAATGAATCAGTAAGAGTGATAGATAAGAACCTACGCTGTTTGCACTTTGCTTGGTCGTTACATTACGTATCTCTCTGATTTATTGGGCTGCTGTTTCAAGCTCTCGAATCTGCTGCTTGAAGCTTGAACTAATGAATGAAGCAAACTGATTAACTGATATTTTGTTTAGTTTTGTGAACAGAGTGCCGAAAGCACTTGATTTTGAGTGACTAAAATTTAGGCAAAGTACATGTGCAGTCAAAACCAGTATAATGAATTGTAAAGAAAGATACACTGACTGATACAGTGATACATTCGGATGTGAATGGATATAAACAGTGATTGATATAAACAGATTGATTCATATCTTTTTTATCTATCTTTCCTGAGTTACCCATCTCTAGGTGGGGGTGCTCCTAGCTCAAAGTTAGAACCCCATCCTATTAAACTATTCTAGCTTGAGACAGCTTACTAGCCTAGAAATTAAGCTAGTTCTGTCTAAACGGAGCCAGAGTTACTAGCTTTTGCTAGCTTACTAACACTAGTTTGCTATCCTAGCTTGAAAAACTAGCCTCCTTTTCCGGGCACTAGAACCCAAGTCTATGTACAGTCCTACGCGGCGCGCTTAGCCCACGACATCTTGCTTGACCAGCACGTCTTCTCGCTTCTTCCACTATCTTCTGATGCAATCCGTGTCTTGAATCCAAATAAGAAAAGAAAATAAGGCATATACAGCCCGTCTTTTCTATTACACAGTCTGTCTTCATTTACTGACCCTAACTTCTCCACTGCACACTATAATTTCTCCATTACACAATGTCTTCTCCATTACTCACCCTAACTTCTCCATCCACCCTACAAGAGTAATCAATAGTAACAAAACGCTTGAAATAATTACAAAAATTCTTTATTTATTTAATGATTCAAAAAAAATACACAATACCAAGTAGTATCTCAAGTCTCAGAGCCCTAGTCTTTGTGGAGTCCTACGCGGAGTGTTTAGACCAGGAGTAGCGACCTCTTGCTTGACCGGCACGTCTTCTTCTCGCTTCTTCCGTTCTTCTGCCATCTTCTGTTCGGCTTGCTTCATCTCTTCTTCCATTCGTTGAAGGTGGACGGCTGCTTCTTTGCGTTTGTCGCGGTTTGATCTGAGGAAAAGAGAAGTGGTTTAGCTTAGTTTTAAAATTGTGGAAATAAAGAGAATCGATAATCTCCAAGTGAAGTACACACAAAACAAGAAACATTTATGTCCAATAAACTAGGTGTTTGTGGGTTTGCGGGTCAGACTTCTTCAATGATTCGATTTATTTTTTATGGTGTTAAGACGTTTATTAAAACGAATTTACATGTGTATTTAATTATGATTAAGGTGAACAATAATGGTGAACCGACTACCATGTTGTTTCTTCTGTAGTGATCTATATATTGACGGACGCGCCGTGGTACGAACGAGTAGAAGCTTCTCGGCGCGAGTTCCTCAGCGCCGACCAATCAGCGCTCCGCGCACCGTCGTTGCTCCGCTCCTATTCGCTGATTCGCTACCGCCAAGCCTCGGTCCACTCGACGGTAGAGGGCCACACGTAATTTAGCGTCCTCCTCCACTAGATGGCGTTAACATATGCCCCCGGCCTTGGAAGCTCCTGCTTTCCAACGAAGTACCGATGACGTTGAAAGGTTTTGAATGGATAATGAATGTTTATTGTGTATCCGTCTTCTTCTTCTCTTCTGGCGGTAACAAAGGACATATTTTTGAGACTGTCCTTCGCACCGTCCCGGTCGCCGTTTTGATGTCAGCGACTCTTGACAGGCCATCTTTCCCAGGACAGGTATGGAGAATTCTTCCCAAGCGCCACTTGAGAGGTGGAAGATTATCCTCCTTGATGAGTACAAGAGTGTTAGGTATCAATTCTTCCTTACTTGTCTTCCACTTCGTTCTGGTCTGTAGCTCCGCTATGTACTCCTTTGACCATCTCTGCCAGAACTGCTGGCGCATCTGTTCCACACGGTCGTAACGGGATAGGCGATGTGAAGCTGTAGCTGTCAGGTCTGGGCTGGCATGTGCGGTGAGCGGTCGGCCAATCAGAAACAGAGAAGGGCTGAGGGGAAGAAGGTCAGTTGGGTCTGTGGACAGTGGATACATGGGTCGAGAGTTTAAGACGGCCTCGATTTGGGTTAGTATCGTGCTAAACTCCTCATACGTTAAGTTCGCGTTGCCAATAACACGACGGATGTGATATTTGCAAGACTTTACTCCTGCCTCCCACAATCCCCCGAAATGCGGAGTATATGGTGGTATGAAATTAAATTTAATATTATCCTCAGCTAAGAGCTCTATAAGATTATCACGATTATACTTAAGAAATTGTGTAAGTTCCTTCATTGCTCCAACAAAATTCTTACCATTGTCAGAAAATATTTCAGCAGGTTTACCCCGTCGAGACATAAACCGTTTTAGAGCTAATATGTAAGCGTCAGTTGTTAAATTAGTAACTAATTCTAAGTGAACTGCACGCGTTGAGAAACAAACAAATAGACAAATATAACATTTCTCCAATTTAGCGCCCCTCCCTTTACGGTTCAAAATAAACATGGGTCCTGCATAGTCTACACCGCACCTTAAAAACGGATAACCTGGTTCTAGCCGCTCTACAGGTAAGTTACCCATTTGAACTGAAACAGTTTTACCCCTAATACGTGTACATGTCACACATGTATGTACAACGTTTCTAGCCAGATTACGGCCTCTGAGGGGCCACCAATTTTCTCGTATGCTAGCTAACAATAATTGAGGACCGGCATGAAGCTGGCGCTTATGCTCATATTGAAATAACAAGCGTGTAAAAGTATGGTTGCTACACAACAGGATGGGGTGTTTTTTATTGTATGAAAAGTTTAAAGAATTATCTAATCTACCCCCAACTCTAATAATGTTATTATCATCAACAAATATGTTAAGACCAGAAATATTACGGTTAGCCTTTAAGGTGACATTCCCCTTTGAAGAAATATCAAGATCAGGAAACGACTGGTTTTGTGACATTTGAGTTAATTTATTAATAGATTTATTTAACTCATCTACTTGAAGCGGGCCGTATTGACGATTTACCTTTATTTTATTACGAACGTTATCAATGAAACGCAAAATATAAGCACATACACGCTTCATGCGAGTAAAAGAAGAGAATCTCTCGAACGGAAAAGTATTCTCATTAGTATGATGTACTAACAGTGTAGTGGTTACTTTAATATCTGGCAATTCGTTACAGTTGACATTATGACAACTGTGATCATAACTGAAATCACACAGCCGTTCGTGTAAAAATGCCGGGCCGTGCCACCAAATATCAGCTGTGCGCAGCGCGTCAAGCGTGACCCCGCGTGACACCAAGTCAGCTGGGTTGGATTTACCTCCTACGTGTAACCATGGTAAACTTCCCGTAAGTTCATTAATTTGAGCCACCCTGTTTTGTACAAACGTTTTAAGAGTGTTAGGTGGCATTCGTAGCCATCCCAGCACAATTGTGGAATCAGACCAAAAATAAACATTCGTGAATTTTGAACGAAGTGAACTTATAATTTTCGAGTACAACTTTGCACCTAACAGTGCCCCACATAATTCCAAACGCGGTATGGTTATCGGTTTGACAGGCGCGACCTTCGACTTAGCGCATAACAAGGCTACGGATACATCAGTATTGTTATCCGAGTACATACGCACGTAAGCACAAGCGCCGTAAGCACTTTGAGAGGCGTCAGTAAATATATGTAATTCTATATATTGTATTTTACTGTTTATAACCTGACGTGGTATACGTAAATTACCCAAATAGTCAAGAGTGTCAACGAATTTTTGCCAATTAATTAAAATATCATGAGGTACCGGATCGTCCCATCCGATTTTATACATCCATAATTTTTGTAGTAATATTTTTGCAAGTATTACAATAGGCGCTAATAGACCTAACGGATCGTAAACTTGCGAGATTGCTGATAACATAATGCGCTTAGTAACGTGACTCCCGTTTAATTTAAGTTTAGTCGTATAATGTAACTCGTCTGTATTTGCGAACCAACCTAAACCTAACGTTTTACTTTGACAGGTTTCGCCTAGAGATAAATTCTTTGACACGTTTAAAGTTGACAAATCGAAATTAAATAACCATTTTCGTAAACAGAAACAACCCGATTGTAATACCGTAGAAACTTTATTACAAATGTCTAATAATTCCATTTTATCGTCACAACCCGATATCAGATCGTCAACGTAAAAATCTTTGTTTATAATATGAGCGATGTCGTTATCAGCGCATTCCGACGCCAGCTGTTGTAAACATCGCATACTTAGGTATGGCGCGGACGCCGTACCGTAAGTTACTGTGTTAAGCCGGTACACACCGAGCGCATCTAACGGGTTTTCTCTCCATAAAATTAATTGTAAACATTGTTGATCGGGTTGAATTAATATTTGTCTGTACATTTTCTCGATGTCTGCACAGGCAATATATGTGTACTGACGAAATCTTAAGAGAATGGCAACAATATCATTTTGTAAAGACGGGCCAATCAATTGTATGTCATTTAGCGATTGACCGGAAGTAGTTTTAGCACTAGCGTCAAATACTACTCGTAATTTCGTTGTTGTACTATGTTCTCTAAATACACCGTGATGCGGTAAGAAGTAATGTGGAGATGTATAAGTATCTATTTTTGTCATATGACCGAGTTCCAAATATTCACGCATAAAATCAAAGTATAATTTTTTATAACTCGGTGTGCATCGACCCAACTTGCGTTCGAGCGCGAGGAACCGACTCTCGGCTTGTAAGTATGAGTCGCCTAGTTGATCAGCTGATTCGCGTAGTGGAATGCGCACAGAGAAACGACCGTCACTATCACGCGTAGTTGTTTTAATAAATAAATTCTCACAATCATGTTCTTCTTTAGACATAATATAACCGGTTTTTGAACTTATCTCCTCTAATTCCCAAAATTTAGTTAATTGAGTATCTAAGTTGTCGTGCGTGTGCGTAAAGTTGCATTGAACTCGATTAACGAATGAACCTTTTATATTATGTATGACACCAGATACAACCCAACCTAACTTAGTATTCTGTAGGTATGGGCCGTTTGTCAGTCGAATTAATCCTTCACTTAAAAGTTCCCAAAACTTATCTGCGCCGATTAATAAATCGATTCTGTTAGACATAAAAAATTTAGGATCGGCGAGTGATACATGACTCGGAATCATAAACCTTGCGATATTATGAGTAACAGAAGGTAACGTTGCGGTAATGCAAGGTAGGACGAGACAATTCAAGTGTGTGTTAAATTCACTATTTTTAGATCGCAATTGCACTTTGCATGATTGTGTAGATTGGGTTACCGAATTACCTACCCCTGCGACTTGTACTGTGGACTGTATCAAAGGAATTTTTAATTTTTCGCATAACGATTTTGTGATAAATGAATGTTGACTACCATTATCTAGAATAGCACGAATAGTGTGATGTTTGTTATCACGATCTAATACTTCTAATAATGCAGTCGAAAGAATAACGGGTTCTTGAAATGAGTACTCGTTGTCAACTTGTTGACGCGTTGAAGTTGACGCACTGTGTAGCGCTGTACTATGTGCGCCGCCCGTAGCTTCGGACTCGCGACACGATGTGGACGCCGGCGCTTGCGCGTCGTGCGGCCCTACAGGTTTTGACATGTTGCCGTTATCACAGCACTCACCATGAAGAAGCGAATGGTGTTTACGATTACATAACTTGCAGGCGCCGAACCAGCAATGAGACACTGTATGTCCAGCACGCAAGCAATTTTTACATAATTTGTTCTCGTCTACGAATAATAATTTGTCCTTCATAGAAAGGTCATTGAACTTGCTGCACGAATAAAGCGGATGATTCTTTTTGCACATAATACACCTTTGGTAACGTTTTGAATCATTGTTCGAATTAGGTTTTTGTGATGATTTAGACGAATTATTATTATTACGTGTTGCGACGTAACTATGCGAGTTAGCATGCTTTGATTGATTGGATGATGATGATGATTTCCTTACGGAACCATCGGAGGTTTGCTTACCAGAATCATGTGTACCTTTAATAGATTCTAACATGTCCGCCCTGTCAGTAAGGAATGTAATCATATCGTTTAGAGTTAATTTTTTATTAGCGTGACTTGGTAATTTAGAAAGTGCACTTTTATGGTTTTCCCATTCTTTTTCAGTAGTTGAATCCATCTTAGTAACAATAAGGAATATGATTAACGTATCCCAATGATCTGTGGGCTCATTTAGACCTTTAAGAGCACGAATATTTTTTAGTACGTTATCTATCAACTTACGAATGTGAGATGCAGATTCTTTGTGTAAAAACTGCAATGAGAACAGAGCTTTAACGTGGTTTTGAACCAGTAATCTATTATTATTAAATCTGTTCTCCAATAAACTCCAGGCTATTGTGTAATTTTCAGCAGTAAACTGTAACGATTTTATTATTTGACTAGCAGTGCCAGTGAGCGCGGAACGTAAGTAATGGAATTTTTGAATACCGTCTATAGTTTTAGAATTATGAATCAAGGATAAGTAGGTATCTCTAAATTCTAACCACTGTTCAAATGAACCGTCAAAGGAAGGCAATGAAATAGTGGGTAATTTGATGCTAAAGGTCTTGTTGGAACCTTCAACATCGTTATCAATAATTTCTTTACTCTTAAGCGTGCATTTCGCCTTAGATGTGATCTCATAGAATAGACTTTCAAAGGTTTCTCTTTCAATTAATTGTTTTTCTAACTCTAGTTCAGAATCCTGTATGTGAAATTCTATATCATCCTGAATGTTTGTAAACTGTTCTAATAGTGACATAACGTTATTACAACGATCTTCTAGAGCTATCTTTTGAGAATCTGTTATTTCTAGATCTTGTAACGATTGCACATATTTAATGAATACAGTAAACTTTCCTTTCACTACACCTCTTTTCTTAACCAAATCTTTATAATCGTCGAGTGGCATTCTGGGAGATTGCAAGAGAAAGAAGAAAGTACTTACAGATTTTAACTCGCTCGATCGAACTCGAAGCAACGCCGCTCAAAATGGCGGTAGTTAGGTACTCGTGTTTCAAACGCGGGCTCGCGGCACGTCTATGTAACTGGAATTTTGCACAAGAATACACGATATTAACACAAATGATCCTTGAGGATGGGTTTGGATAGGAACACTGAATGGCCTGACCGTTTTATTTCCTGCTGGTTGCCGACTTCCACCTGTACGTTTTCTTGAAGCCGCTCCGATCCGGCTCGAAGGTCCAATATGTTTGTGGGTTTGCGGGTCAGACTTCTTCAATGATTCGATTTATTTTTTATGGTGTTAAGACGTTTATTAAAACGAATTTACATGTGTATTTAATTATGATTAAGGTGAACAATAATGGTGAACCGACTACCATGTTGTTTCTTCTGTAGTGATCTATATATTGACGGACGCGCCGTGGTACGAACGAGTAGAAGCTTCTCGGCGCGAGTTCCTCAGCGCCGACCAATCAGCGCTCCGCGCACCGTCGTTGCTCCGCTCCTATTCGCTGATTCGCTACCGCCAAGCCTCGGTCCACTCGACGGTAGAGGGCCACACGTAATTTAGCGTCCTCCTCCACTAGATGGCGTTAACACTAGGCAATACTAATTTAGAGCATTTTTGTTGTGAAAACGCATAAACTTAATGATACCCTTCTCCAACATTATTCAATACGTGATTATTATCAGTTTGTAAATTAAAAGTTCTATTCTTAAACAAAAGGTAAGTCACAAAAGAGAAAAAAATATCCAGGCTGTAAGAATATCGACGCATAAGTGTTACCATAAAAAAAAAAAAAACTATCACAACAGTGAACCATCTATAAGATCAAAATGTCAAAATACACAGCTGGTTTTTGTTAAATAACAGACGGAAATTTCTACGCGGGACGGCCTAGAATCATGTGCTGAGTTCATGGTAATGATTGGCACTTCGGTGCTTCACACTGTGAATTATAGCGAAAAATAAACAAAAATCCACTCACTTCCCAGTCTCCTTAACCGAAAAGAACATCGGCCCCAACTCAGCCAGCCAGCGGCCGTCGACGGCCGTGACGCAGTGCATGTACTCCTTGGTGGTCATCATGAGCTCGTAGTAGACCACGTAGTCCGGCGAGTCTCCCAGCCCGAACAGCGCCGACGTGGGGTGCAGGTGGCACGGCATGCCCGTGCGGCAGTTCACGTACTCGCCGATGCCCTTCAGCCGCGCCGCCTGCTGGAAGTACGCTGCGGGAGGGCTGGTACTGTAGCTCAACGCATACCTAGTTAAAGGTACTAATATCACCCGTTTAGGTGATTCAATGCACCAAATTATTTAAGCATAACACTTTCAGTCTCAATGTCGACTATATCTTTTCAAGTTCGAAATAGCTTGTAGTACCACATCACTTCGGCTGAACAGATTTGGCACAGATAACGGCCTAAGCTAGGGCAAAGGATATTATTTCATATACTTAATTCCTGTGTCCACGCAGATAAAGCCGCGGGCTTCAAATAGTCTTGTATTGTATATTATTTGATTATACTCACCAGAACAGATACACTTTCGCACAGTGTCCCAGTCAGTCCCGCAGGACACGAGCGGCAGTCGCTGCTGCTGCATGATGTCCTTCAGCTGTTGTCGCACTTCGCGCACCTTGCGCATCGCCTTGCCGTGCACGAAGTGTTCCGTACACCATTGGCCTGAGTAACTGGAAATATAAGACATAAAATTATTAGAAGGAATTTATTTGGAGGAGTGCGTTACCATTACGACTAATAAAAGGGCCGATTCATTCTAGAATTTGCGAAAATTATAAGTGACTTTATCTTTTGTTAGATCTAAGAGCAACCTTTGGAGGACAAGTGTGTAAATGTCGATATTTCGAAATAGACGTCAAAATTCTTATATGCCTTTCCCTTCAAATCAAATTCAGTAATTACAAAAATAAAATAATTGAAGACCGATTCCAAAATTGTAAGAAATAAAAATTCAGCCCTAATTCAGAAAGATCTGCTCACTGTAGACCCCGAATACAGTTCAAAACCGCATAATTTCGGAAAATCATAACAAAAACACAAAGAGTAATAATCATAAAAAAAAATATTCTCTTCCGTGAGCTCTTTACTTTCAAAACAAATAAATAGTTAAAACGTGACACACTTGTTAGCCTTCCACTGGTTATAAAGATGCAGTAGCGTCAGGTGATCAGACTCGGGCACCTGGAACTTCTCCTTCACGGAGTCAGCTTCCTCCTCGCGACCCTGCGGCCGGTAGAACACTGACGGTACCGACAGCATTGATACTAGAAACAAAAAGCAATGATGATTCAATGGAAACGTTGGGACCTGTTCCATAATGTAACGATGGCACCCATGTACCAGACAATTATTCCGGAAACAGGTTGACCGAAGCAAGGAAAACCTGTTCAGGTAGAGATTCATAGATGATTCTGCCCTGGGGTGTAAAGGTGTTGCTGCCTGTCCTGTTGTTTGATCATTACAGGAGCTGATGGACGCTACTAAAATGCCAGAGTCCTCGCCAAATAGGCTGAATCAATTTAAAATGTCATATGGTGGGTATGTTAACAATCATTCAAACTCACATACACAAACAGCCAGACTCGGAACAACTACCTGTAGGCCACACAAATATTTGTTATGTTCGGGGATCGAACCCGCTACACGCAGAGCCGCAGCCAGTTGCTCAGCCACTGGGCCAACCGTGCCGTCAAACCTACTGGGCCCAAGAAATCTAATAAGTCTTACCATCGATACGAAAGAAGAAGATGGACCTTCACATCCTGAAAAATGCACGGTTCCATTGGGATAGACCTCGGGAGCGAAGTCGCGGGTGAAAGCAAGCATCAGATGATATTACTTACCGATGATGAGCACTTCGACACTGCAGCCCATCTCCGCACTGACGATGAGCATGTGGCACTGCGGCGGGTCCAGCGGGAACTCCGCCATCTGCCTGCCCAGTGCCGTCAGGGCTCCTGTCCCGTCAAGCGCGCCTAAGATCCAGAGCTGGTACATGGAGTTTAGGATGGTGTCCTGAAAAAAAGAAAAACAGTCAGAATCATAACATAAAGCCTGTAATCCCTTTAAAGCTTCAGAGGTTTCCACATTTCGCCAGCTCTGTTAAGTCTTATGTAGCAGGGAGCGAGCCAATTGCCATCAACCGGGCACAAATCTTTTCATTTCATTCTCTTCCCCTTATCCCAATTTATTTGGATCCGTGCAGCATGTCTTCTTCCATACTTCTCTATTAGCTCAGTAGTGGTGACTATCTGTGTATCAGTCCATCCATTTTTTCCTTGTTTCTACTTTTATAGCCATTTATACTCAAAACTTTTCTTACGACATTTTCCTCATTTTCATATTAATTTTGGGTATCATTTAGAATTCTTAGAATTTAATGTTCTTAATGCTGCAACAAGGCCTCTCTTACTGAGAGATTAATCCGCCATACGGTTCTAATGCGGGTTGGTTGTCTTCAAATCTTCAAACTATGTTCACTTACCTGTGGCGGCGGATCCATAAAGTGAAAAGCGAGCAGATCCTCAACTCCCAAACTCTTCAGTAGCAGCACAGTGTTAGCCAGGTTAGTTCTCTGTATCTCCGGGACAGTTGAAGATAGCAACTCATGTTGGTATTGCCTCTGCGTGTAGAGACAGAACGCCTTGCCGGGGCCGGTACGACCCGCGCGGCCGGCGCGCTGCCGAGCGTTCGCTTGGCTTACTGGGTAGATCTGCGAAGAAGGGATAGATTAGTTACTTGCTGTGCTCAATAATGGGCGTAAAAATACCCTTAACGAAGTCGAAAGGCACTTGTTCTTCCCGTCATTCCATTATTGGAGGTATTGGGGGTCAAAGTTCCAAAATTTTTTACAAGTTTGTAACTTTCAATTATATACGTTCACGACCCCAGTCGTATTCAATGCACCCATCAGCACAATGTTTTGAGGGCGTTATTGTTCACCCCAAAAAAAGTCGATTCCCAGCAATAATTTTTTACGTAGGGTCACTTAGTTTGATGTACAGAATGCTTGATGGAGAGCTTCGTGAAGGGTCCGTTTACACCTTGTATAGGACGACATGACCAGAAGAAGTCGCCAATTCTGAGACGAACAAAGGACTTCCCTCTTTGAGAGAGTGGGAGTTACTTACTTGTAGTGCGTCCATACCGATCCTGGGGTTGTACACCTTGAGCTTGCAGTAGCCGCTGTCAATCACGTACATGATACCGTCCACAGTCAGTGACGTCTCTGTAAAGATGATAAGTCTGGATATTAGCACAAAAAACTTTTTGGGTAATCAGCAAATATTGACCCTTTATAAAGTCAAGTCAAGTCTAACTGAACAGATAAATGTGTTGATGGGGAGTTTGTTCCGCCACTTATTCCAAGCTAAACACTAGGACGTGGCGAAGGCATGGCGTTTTGGGAGACAGGCAGGCAGATGGATGATTAGCAAGCTATCATGCCTGTAGTCCACGAAGGCATAGACATGCAGGTGTAAAGTACTTCCAGATTTCGCCATTTGCGAAAAGTCTGATGTTGTCTGAAATATTCATGGCGAGCCTTGTGTAAGTAAGAGAAAATACGATCATCCTGGCATAAGGCATACCATCTGGCACCACGAACTACAAGCGTGATGCTACCAACACTTTATTACTTTAATCATTTGATTTTCACAAGCGTAGGTATAGCTTAGAATGCGTATGTTTAATCAAAACAGCCCACCTAACTCAATCAAGCCAATCAACCATGAACTTACATACCCAAAGCAAAATTACAACATTGTATGACGTGGACAAATCAATTTGTACGACCACATACATTTGCGGTAACAGGTTCAATGCATCGTGATTAGTTGTAAGTGGGGTCTGGTAGTTTGTGGTCATCATGTCTCAATTGTGTCATTGTAGTTGTGGGCTGGGCATTGCATTATGTGTCAATAGGATTTGAATTGAAATTAGTTCTTAGTTATCGCTTTATTAGTAAATTAGCTTTTGCCGGAGTGGATCATCATCGTCATCATCATGTCAGCCGAAAGACGTCCACTGCTGGACATACGCCTCTCCCAAGTATCGCCACATTGACGCATCCAGCGGATCCCCGCAACCTTCACCAGGTCATCAGTCCACTTAGTGGGAGGCCTTCCAACGCACCGTCTTCCGGTGCGGGGTCGCCAATAATGGATGTCAGAAATATATCCCACGGGAACGGGAACATATTATACATGTGAAAATTATCCTATGTCCTAGCTAAGGTCTGCTCTTTTCGTGTCCGAAATCTGTTTGATGAGTCTGTTCGAAGAGAGACTTGCCAGCACCAGATCTGGTACATTTACACATCGGAAGAAGTCACAGGCTCCTGATATACAGGTAAAACTAACTTAGCTCAGAGACAGGGCTTCACCTTACTTTTTGGAAGCCAAATTATGTTATTTTTTTTTTTTAATTATTTTGTTCTCTTCCTGACACTTTTTACCAGATTGAATTTAATACCTAGTCTATTACGTTGCCTGCAGCGATGCATACCCAAGTTACCACCTACCTGCAATATTAGTAGCAACGATGCACTTCCTCAGTCCGGGCGGTGCTCTCTGGAAGATCTTGGCTTGTAAGTCAGCTGGTAGTTGTGAGTATATCGGAAGGACGGTGAGCGGGGGAGCACTGTCCAAGTCTGCTAGACGCTCTGCCAGCACCTGGAAAGGAAGGAAGGAAGTGGATACATTCAAACTTTTTTGTCAGTTAGAAAGTTGAAACTAATTGCCCGTTACAAAACGTAGATCTCCATGGAGAAGAACGGGAAATAAACTCAATGGACTCTCAAAATAATCTAGTTTGGTATTGCAAATTCCTGGGTATTACCTGCTGTATCATATACATACTGCAGGGAATAGTTCTGTAGCGGTACTACAAAGAGTACTACAGCAACACAAAACAAAACGTACTACAGCGCCATCTATGACACAGACGAAGAACCAAACATCGAAAAACACCTAAATCCTGCATCGCGCAAGTAAAGATATCCGCAATTTAAGAGTATATAGGAGAACCCGACAACAACCCGCCAGACAGAACACCCGTCTGGTCGGAGGATCCTCCCTTTTCTACGGGAGATGAAGAATTTTACACCCTGTTCTCCATACCCCCAAAGTTCCTTTCTCATAGAGGAAAAAGAAAGGCGATTAATCATCACGCTCGCTGGATGACTGTGCTGGAGGACTGTGCTGTGCTGGATGTGTGTGTGTGTTAGCGTCTACACGCCATAAAGCATGGTTTATTGAAGATGGAGCCTTGCCAGTTTTCTTTCTCTGAATCACAGGGGAGTATATGATGGAAAATAGTAAAATAAAATTGGTAAATTCTATATTAGTATTAGGTACTTTTAGGGACTTGAAACCTGCAGCTTCGTACTTTGCTTTTTTCCTCTTACTACTTCCCACCGGTTATCGGAGCATGGACATGTGATGCGGAGGAATGGAAAAGAAAATGTAGTGAGGAAAATTTTGAGTATGAATGTGGATGGCTATAAGAGTAGAGGAAGACCAAAGAAACGATGGATGGACTGTGTGAAGGATGATATGGCTAGAAAGGAGGTGTTTGCTGAGATGACGAGAAATAGATAAGTATCGAGGAAAAAGACAAGCAGCGCCGACCACAAATAAATTGGGATAAGGGGAATCATGATGATGACCACTTCCCACATATTCTTTAAATCCAGCTTGTGCCTAGTTCTGCCCTTCTAAAAACCTTGAATGTCATTTCATCGCTTTACGCGAAGGCTAAACACAATTTGAACCTCACCTCGCAAGTAACTTCAATATCTTCTTGACCCGGCATGAAGATCAAAATATCTCCTTCTTCCGGCTGCAAATGAATCTGTAGCGCCTGAAACAATCAAAATAAACCATTAATAATAGAAACATTTGGAAGTTAATTATAACCGACTGGAAAACATCTATTTTGGGGCACGGTCATTGAACTTGCTGTGAAGATACGCACTTGACCCTTTTCTTTCTAGAACAGCATAGTAAACGATGTATTAGAGTGCTTTCATCCATTAAAAGTGTTTATAAGGAATGACATTTTTTTTTTTTTTTTTTTGGATGGGAAATCATCAAATGACCCCCCCCACTCTGGGCGGAGCGGAAGGGAGTGTCAGACTTGTACTGACTAAAACCCATCCATGTTCCTTCTTTGCCCTTTGTGTTCCAGGGCCACGGTGTCTCTTTCGAACAATCCCGCAGCTCTGGCAGGCATCGGCCCATGCGGACCCCTACTCGGTTGCTGACATCTCTTTGAGGCGCGCGTGGAACACGAACGCGCCGTCGACACGGCCTGTCGTCATAAGACGGCCGGACGGCGAGCTAGCCCATAACTCGCCGTCCACAGGCCCGCGCCTACGGTGGCCGGGAGCCACCACGTGACCCCCGACGCCCAGGGCGTCTCCCGCGGCGGCTGGGACGTGAGGTTCTTTCCCTCTCACGTCCCGCCACCTCCTTCACTAGCATGACTGCTTCACAGAAGGAGGTGACGGCTTCCCATTCCCTCTCGCTCCGGACCATGGCTTGAACCAGGGCCGGACGCGAGAGATCGCCGCCGCCAATCGCCGCTACAAGGACACGGCGGTGCTCCGCCCAAGCGGGGCAGACCTCTACGGTGTGCTCCACCGTGTCCTCCGGGCGATCCTCGCAGTGGAAACACCCGGGCGTTTCCTCCCGCCCGATTCGGTGCAAGAACCTCCCGAAACAAAGGAATGACATTAAGACACACACACGTGCTAATACGTACAACTTGGAAAATAGGGGATTAAAGAGCCGTCCGCCACACAATGCTTTTTTTCCAGAACAAGGTCCACACAACAGTACTTTTGAGGACCTAGTAAACGCCACGACATTGTTATTAACATGGCTACTTACAGTAGGCGATCTATTCGGCCAGTGGCTGGGGTCTAAATCACCGCCCAAGTGCGAGTCGGCCTCACGCATGAAGGGTTCCGTACCACCGTAGTAGGGGAGCCCCCATTAATTTATTTTGATTAATTGTTGTTATAACTCGACTCTTTTCAGAAAGATTGGCGAGCAACAGCACTGGATAGGGATAAGTGGAAAGAGGGAAGGGAGGCCTTTGCCCAGCAGTGGGACACAAATGGCTGATAATATTAATAAAATAGCGGCAACAAAAATACACATTCTGTGAAAATTTTAAACTGTCTTCCTATTACGGATCATGAGATACAGCCCATTCATTTATAGGCGGACGGGCGGACGGTAAGCGCGCGGAGACTTAGTAATAGGGTCCCGTTGGTTATCCTGCGGGTACGGAACCCTAAAAAGTAGATTCGCAAAGTAGCAGCAGCGTGTGGAGTGTTTAGGACTGACTGAAATATGTTCTACTAAACAGACTTAAGAGATCTGGAGATGTTTGTATCCAGCATAGCCTTTGGGCTTCTCTAGGTTATATTAGAGGACCTGGTGTAAGAAAGAAAGAAAAACAAAAGAAAGAATATAGTTTATTTGACGTCAGTTCATCAAGCACACTGAATAATACAGGTGACAGTTATAATTCAGATAATATGCAACTTTGCGGCTATGTATTAACGTGGCTTGTCCATAAGTTAGAGCCTTGCATTACCAGACGCCTATTGACCTGTGTTTTGTTCAAAAGCGTCTAAAGACTATAATTGTTACCTTGGTATAGTCTCCAGCGCATCAAGTTACGACAAACAATCAAATTTCTTCGAAGGATTTTAAACCATAAAATGTTGACGGTTAAGTTCAAAATCGAATGAGAAAATCTGACAGTTTGTGGTAACTTGAAGCGCTGGCGGCTGTACATACATTTAGATATGTAATAAGGCTTTTCCGAAGTCTAATCTTTCTTCTTTTAATATCGCACTAAGCTATCAGTAACAACGGAAGCCTACGCAAAAGCCCCACATTCTTAAACTTAATCAAATATTCTGAACAAATACTAGTATTACTGATTGCTGTCCTACGTGTAGCTGTGCGTCACTGTGACATCATTTGTACTTATTTGCTCACAGATTAGATTCGAATAATTAATATTAGTACAGTGACTTAGATGAGTGTTGCCATTAATAATGACTTTTGAAAAGTAGTAGTTTTGAAAAGTATTTGCTGTCCAGTGCATCATCATAGCATAAAACATTCCCTCCGTGGGCCTGCGCGGTGGATCCACGCAGGCTCAGTGTGGGTCGGACGTTACATGTCATCGAATTTTCGGTTCTAAGACATGCAGATTTGTTCACTATGATTTCCTTCACCGTTTCAAGAGCAGTGTAGTGCTTCATCATTGGCTGATAAATAGGTCTATAGTTATTTACACGAAATTGCAACTTTTTTGTCATGACATAATCTCCTATCTCTACAGAAGTCCTTAATACATAAAAAAACTCACGCCTTTTTCCCATGGGGGGAACCACAGAACGCTACTTGCTCCGATCCTTACATACTCCTTTAGCCTCGTCCACGTTCCGTTCGTTCGTTGTTTGCGAGTACTACGCACCTGACCTTTCTGAAGAATCTAACTTAAGTTAGTGTATATCCTTCAAGGGGTTGCCTCTCCCATCTGCTTTGTTAATCGCCTTTCAACATCATCAAACCATCCAAGCATACTCTTTTTAATTCATCATCTGCCTAGCCTTTTTCCAACTATATTGGGGTCAGCTTCCAGTCTAACCGGATGCAGCTGAATACCAGTATTTTATTTGACTATCTGACCTCCACAACCTGGTTAATACTGGGTAATACGATACCCCTTGGTAGGACTGGTTGTCAGACTTTTTGGGCCTCTGACTACCTAACGACTGTCAAAGATCTACAAATGACAGCCGGGACCAACGGCTTAACGTGCTTTCCGAGGCACGGAGGAAACTCGATATGTAATGGGCGGTCACCCATCCACAGACCAACCTAGGCAAGCACGGCTTAACCTAAAGATCGGCCCAAGCGGCTGTAATTATTTAGCCACGAGCTCCTCGCATACTCTTTTCAATTGTGGTCACTAAATCTTCTTTTAATCCGCAACGTTCTCTGATAACCTCATTCCTCAATTTATCGTTCAAAGTTACACTCACACATGCTTCGCAGGAACGCATAGTTTATAATATACCGTTTTAATCCAAAAATTCGAACACGACATTGTAGCATGCAGTCTCGTGACCAATCATACAATCAGATTATCATAAGGCGCTATCCGTAATCCGCGCAGCTCTAGAGAGATATCAACGATAAAGCTGGAGGCTTAAAGACGAAGAAATATATCAATATAAAATATCTTAGCCAGACTTGCAGCTGGGCTAAAGAAGATAGCATTTTCAAGCTAAATGTTTGTTGTGTTTAATGTCTAAAAGGCTTTTTAATGTTAGCAAAAATAGAGCTCTTGAGAATAAATTGGTTTCAAAGAAATGAATTTTGGTGTAGATAACAATCGGCATTGTTAAACCAAGTCCAAACCGGAACTAGTTTTTGCTACTAAGCTACGTTACAATAGCTTAGTAGCAAGAACTAGTAAAAAAACATTTCTTCAAAACCAATTTTTTCTCAAGAATCATGTTATCATGTCAGCGTGCCATGATAACACATGTTTTCTATTCTCGGCATGTCTCAGTATAATGTGATTTACAGGATGTGAGCATAGCTTTGGACACAGAATAGGCCTTACAATTAATTTGCTCCGAGATTAACACCAGGCGCTCATTTATATAGCAAACCTAGTAAAAAAATACATTGCTCAGCAGTAATTAACTAAATGCTTTTTTTTTCGGATGGTAAATTATCAAATGACCGCTCTGGGCGGGGCGGAAGGAAGTGTCAGACTTCTACTGATTAAAACCCATCCATGCTCTTTGTGTTCCAGGGCCGCGATATCTTTTTCGAAAAGTTCCGCATCCCTGGCATCGGCCCTTGCTGTGTGCTGACATCTCTTTGAGGCCCGCGTGGAACACGGACGCGCCGTCATCACGGCCTGTCGTCATAAGACGGCCGGCCGGACGGCGAGATAGCCCATTACTCACCGTCCACAGGCCCGAGCCTACGGTGGCCGGGAGCCGCCACGTGACCCCCGAGGCCCGGGGCGTCTCCCGCGGCGGCTGGGACGTGAGGCTCTTTCCCTCTCACGTCCCGCCACCTCCTTCGCTAGCATGACTGCTTCGCAGAAGGAGGTGAATTAACTAAACGCAGGGCGATTGGAGAATATTAATTAATAAAAACCATGCTGGATACATAGAAAGCGCTATAAAATGGACATTCAATACACCAATTAGATAGACGCCTCATCAAAATCACAAGCCAAACACCATACAACGATTCGCACCCTAAGCAAAGATTTCTCAATGACTTGCACATGTATATACAACATAGTTTCTACACACCTCACTTTGTCATACAGGCGTGAAGATTTTCATCTCATGCATAGTTAAGAGAGGCGATACTGATCAAGTGATCAGTATAAATCATAATAATTTGCTGTCAGCTTGTCTATTAGAGGATTGAAGATAAATGTGAGTTATGCTTATTAAGAGGACAAAGCGCAGCAAATTCCATTGTGCCATTATAATGAGGGGAATGAATTGTAAGTTTTTCTTTCCTCTCTAGTTTCGGCAGGATTTATCAGATAGATACACACAGACCACGGTGTACGGGACATTATCGCAGAAACTGCCACAAATACAGCACATGCATCGAGACTAATGCTGCGTTGCACCAGAGATGAGTGAGGATGCGTAGCGAGGGATGTGTGTATTGTGTGTGAAACTAATCAATAATATCGCTTCTTTTTCACAGCTTGAGGTATTTCAGCTATGTGATTGGTTAGTTCCACACACATCCCTCGCTACGCATCCTCGCACATCTCTGATGGAAACGCAGCCTAAGGGCCCTCGCGCGCTATGCAGCCACGACTTGTCGAATGACTGGCCGATATTTTGAACAAAACTGGTCGGACGTCTAGTCATTCGACCAAACTATCTTCATGGTTCAGACCAAAAGTGTATTCTGTGGCCAAAAGACGGGGACGTGTAGTGCGCGGAGTCCCGAGTGTGCACTGCACATCAGAGCAGAGGTGTCAAAACGAAATCCGAGGTGGATCTAACAATTTCAAAACATGAGACTGAGTTCGCTTGTCGGTGTGTCTCAAATGTAAGAAATGATAATGTAACATAACATCACACCTGTAATCCCCAAAGGATAAGGCAGAGGTGTACCTAATATTAAACCCACATTTCGCCAGTTACGTTTAAGCTACTATGGCTAACCGCTAACCGGGCACGAAACCAGACTCCGTGGCTAGTGTGCTATTCAGAAATTCCTGATGTAAAAACGCAATAACAATTTGCCCGACCCGGGAATCGAACCCAGGTCCTCATGCTCAGCAATCGCGACCACTAGACAAACGAGGCAGTCGAAATGATAATGTAGATTTTATTAATTTCCCCCAAAACTAACACTTCTTTTGGCTGAACAGTTCGTCTAACAAATACACTTCAATTACAGTTATTTGCTGCTTTTTAATAGGACTAATGTCGTACATAGTAAGATTGTTATAGCAGTGCCGTGAACTTTGACATATCAGGAATGGCTTTTTAGGAAATTAGTGGGTGTTGCCTGGTAGTTATTTTCACACCAATTTCGTAAAAGGGTCAGCTAAATGTCACCTGTCTGACGTATTTAATTTGTTAATTGTATACAGGGCTGGGTAGTGGCACGAAAGTCTGACAACCAGTCTTACCAAGGAGTATCGTATTACCGAGTATTAACTGGGTTGTGGGTGGAGGTCAGATAGGCAGACATTATCATTCTCTTGCCCTTATGCCAATTTATTTGGGGGTCGGGCAGCATGTCTTCTTCTTCCATACTTCTCTGTTAGATACTCGTCAGAGACCTTTTTTTCTAGCAATATCATCCTTCACACAGTCCATCCATCATTTCTTTGGCCTCCCTCTACTCTCATAGCCATCAACATTCATACTCCTAACGAAGTTTTCCTCATTTCTCCACGTCACATGCCCATCAGATATGCATACGCTCCATGTAAAATACTGACACCTATTCAGCTGCATCTGGTTAGACTGGAAGTCGAACTTTGACCGATATTAGAATATAATATTAAAAAAAAAATTGTGACGATTATTTATTTTTGTGGAAGCGACCAAAAAAAAAAAAAATATAGAGAAAAATATTGTGCCCGCGAAATTCTCATTTCTTACGTTTTTTGCAATTAGCAGGTCAGTGTCAGGTTATAGGTATGTCGATGAAAATATGATTGGCGTCCGTAACACGTATGTATTTACAGAATTATAATCATTAAAATCATCAATACAACCGCCTTAGTTCATTTAATCCCATTCGATAACTCTTTCAAGAAAAAATTATTCAATGGGGTTGAATGAACTTTTTTGATTACTTCTATCTTAGTAAACCAATCTGCTAGGTCTACAAAATACCAAAAAAAACAATGATTGCAATAATTGATTCCAATTAGCTGAAGGCTAAGTAAAAAACAATTAAGCACGTATTTTGGCGCCGTCCTGACTAACGACTAGTAGTTAGTAATTACGTAAACAAACGATTACTTAGCTACGCGTGGCGGGTAATGAGTCGAGGATATCTGTAATCTCACGTAGATCTCTGGTCAGGAATTTTGGTATGTGGGTATATATAGGAACCCATTATGCGATACGTCGGTAATACATACACGTGGTCGCAAGCGCGACTGAGGTTTTGAGTTCCATTCCCAGGTCGGGCAAAGTATTACTTATTGGGTTTTTCTATCAGAAATTTCTCAGTAGCAGCCACGGAATTTGGATTTGTGCCCGGTTGATAGCAATAGGCTCGCCCCCTATTACTTGGGACTTAAACATGGCGAAATGTGGGTGTACCTACCTTCTATTAGGTACACCTCTGCCTAACCCTTCTGGGATTACAGGCTTGATGTTATGTAAAGTATTATGCACCTGACCTTTATAAACAACATCACCAATAAAGTCTGTTTACCTCCTTCGAGGATCCTATTATGAGATTATGCTGATAATAGGCTTGAGCTCGAAGGCAACTAAAAGTCAAAGCGTCGTTTTGAAATATACCTACCAGTCACGGGGAGGGGGAGGGGGGTAATTGTCCTCCTCCTTTTTAGAAGTCGGTTAAAAACAAAAAGATGGAGCAACAGTCACAAGGCATAACGGTAAAAGGACTGTAGCTGCAGATTCCACAGCGTAGATCACCATAGAGAAGAATGGGCAAGAAACTCCATGGACACTCTTCTAACTCAAAAAGTTGGAAATGCTTAAGCGGGTATCATTTGTGTGTAATATTTGGTACACAAAACTTTGGATCAAGTTCAAAATATTAAAGGAAAATAACTTGAGGAAACCGGCATGCCCGAGACCCAGATATTTGAAGACACGTAACATCTGAGCCCAAGCTGGAAGAACAACCCAACAATATTTGAATATTCAGTTCTGCATAATTTTTTTTCGTCCTTTCCTTACAAAAAAATAATGTACCAAAAGCATGCTTTTTGTGTAACTAAAACTATAAAAGCTGTCACATTGTCACGCCACCAAGGTTCAACGTACGAAGCTGAAATACGAGTACTAGTTAGCTGTACAAATTCAATTAGGCAGACAATCGATACTTCGGCAGCCGCGCCTGGCTGAGGTTGAAATCATTGCAAACGTTAGCCATTTTGTAGAGGACACTAATTGATTAATGTGACATAATGTCTAATGAGTGAAGGTAGGTATGGTCGTATTTTATTACGAGAATCTTTCATGAAAATACTAGCTTTTTTTTCGAGGTATTTGGCCTAATATTCTCTACAGTATGGTATTTCGGTGCATTCCTTCAAATGGGTGATAAATTGGAGTCCAAACTAGGTTGTATTGTAACTTTAAACTGATAGTTCATGAACGATTAAATCCTACGAAAAACCAATTGGTAAGTACCCCTACCTCTACAGATTAAGTGCCGTCAAGTGTATTTTGCGTACAAAATAAACTTGACGGGTACAATTAGTTGTTGTTTATGTTACACCCTGTTCCTAATACTCCTAAAGAAAGACCAGTGGTGGCAACTTACGAATGTAGGCCGTAGGTTCGTGTCCAGGTAGGCACTTAATATAGTGACTTAAATTAATTCGTCACTGCTCTCAAAACGGCGAAGAAAACCATTTCCGCATCCTAGAATAAAAAATTCAAAGATGCCATGTTCCCTACCCGCACTGGGCTTGCGTTAAAACCCTCTCATAGAGAGGTCTGTGTCCCAGCAGTGGGACAATATTAGCAGAGTCTGCTTATGTTTCACCTGTAGAATAGTGCGGGTTAAAAATAAGTAGCAGGTTACAGGTGTGGTGGACGAAAACCGCTCTTATGTCTACGAAATAAAGTCAAAATTAAATCCTGTGACTGTACTATCAAGAATCAATGCGTTTATCTCGACACTGCATCCAGCAATTTGACATAATTATGATCAATTAAATATAAACACTGCACATAAATGGCTAGTAAAACTGAGATCCCATCTGCTTTGTTAATCGCCTTTCAACATCATCAAACCATCCAAGCATACTCTTTTTAATTCTTCATCTGCCTAGCCTTTTTCCAACTATATTGGGGTCAGCTTCCAGTCTAACCGGATGCAACTGAATACCAGTATTTTACATGGAGCGACTGCCTATCTGACCTCCACAACCCAATTAATACTGGGTAATACGATACCCCTTGGTAGGACTGGTTGTCAGACTTTTTGGGCCTCTGACTACCTAACTACTGTCAAAGATCTACAAGTGACAGCCTGGACCAACGGCTTAACGTGCTTTCCGCACGGAGGAAACTCGATATGTAATGGGCGGTCACAGACCAACCTAGGCAAGTACGGCTTAACCTAAAGATCGGCCCGAGCGGCTGTTTTTATTTAGCCACGAGCTCCTCGCATACTCTTTTCAATTGCGGTCACTAAATCTTCTTTTAATCCGCAACGTTCTCTGATAACCTCATTCCGCAATTTATCGTTCAAAGTTACACTCACATATGCTTCGCAGGAACGCATAGTTTATAATATACCGTTTTAATCCAAAAATTCGAACACGACATTGTAGCATGCAGTCTCGTGACCAATCATACAATCAGATTATCATAAGGCGCTATCCGTAATCCGCGCAGCTCTAGAGAGATATCAACGATAAAGCTGGAGGCTTAAAGACGAAGAAATATATCAATATAAAATATCTTAGCCAGACTTGCAGCTGGGCTAAAGAAGATAGCATTTTCAAGCTAAATGTTTGTTGTGTTTAATGTCTAAAAGGCTTTTTAATGTTAGCAAAAATAGAGCTCTTGAGAATAAATTGGTTTCAAAGAAATGAATTTTGGTGTAGATAACAATCGGCATTGTTAAACCAAGTCCAAACCGGAACTAGTTTTTGCTACTAAGCTACGTTACAATAGCTTAGTAGCAAGAACTAGTAAAAAAACATTTCTTCAAAACCAATTTTTTCTCAAGAATCATGTTATCATGTCAGCGTGCCATGATAACACATGTTTTCTATTCTCGGCATGTCTCAGTATAATGTGATTTACAGGATGTGAGCATAGCTTTGGACACAGAATAGGCCTTACAATTAATTTGCTCCGAGATTAACACCAGGCGCTCATTTATATAGCAAACCTAGTAAAAAAATACATTGCTCAGCAGTAATTAACTAAATGCTTTTTTTTTCGGATGGTAAATTATCAAATGACCGCTCTGGGCGGGGCGGAAGGAAGTGTCAGACTTCTACTGATTAAAACCCATCCATGCTCTTTGTGTTCCAGGGCCGCGATATCTTTTTCGAAAAGTTCCGCATCCCTGGCATCGGCCCTTGCTGTGTGCTGACATCTCTTTGAGGCCCGCGTGGAACACGGACGCGCCGTCATCACGGCCTGTCGTCATAAGACGGCCGGCCGGACGGCGAGATAGCCCATTACTCACCGTCCACAGGCCCGAGCCTACGGTGGCCGGGAGCCGCCACGTGACCCCCGAGGCCCGGGGCGTCTCCCGCGGCGGCTGGGACGTGAGGCTCTTTCCCTCTCACGTCCCGCCACCTCCTACGCTAGCATGACTGCTTCGCAGAAGGAGGTGAATTAACTAAATGCAGGGCGATTGGAGAATATTAATTAATAAAAACCATGCTGGATACATAGAAAGCGCTATAAAATGGACATTCAATACACCAATTAGCAAAATCACAAGCCAAACACCATACAACGATTCGCACCCTAAGCAAAGATTTCTCAATGACTTGCACATGTATACACAACATAGTTTCTACACACCTCACTATGTCATACAGGCGTGAAGATTTTCATCTCATGCATAGTTAAGAGAGGCGATACTGATCAAGTGATCAGTATAAATCATAATAATTTGCTGTCAGCTTGTCTATTAGAGGATTGAAGATAAATGTGAGTTATGCTTATTAAGAGGACAAAGCGCAGCAAATTCCATTGTGCCATTATAATGAGGGGAATGAATTGTAAGTCTTTCTTTCCTCTCTAGTTTCGGCAGGATTTATCAGATAGATACACACGGACCACGGTATACGGGAAATAATCGCAGAAACTGCCACAAATACAGCTCATGCATCGAGACTAAGACTGCGTTGCACCAGAGATGAGTGAGGATGCGTAGCGAGGGATGTGTGTGAAACTAGCCCATAATATCGCTTCTTTTTCGCAGTATTTCAGCTATGTGATTGGTTAGTTCCACACACATCCCTCGCTACGCATCCTCGCACATCTCTGATGGATACGCAGACTAAGGGCCCTCGCGCGCTACGCAGCCACGACTTGTCGCATGACTGGCCGATATCTTGAACAAAACTGGTCGGACGTCTAGTCATTCGACCAAACTATCTTCATGGTTCAGACCAAAAGTGTATTCTGTGGCCAAAAGACGGGGACGTGTAGTGCGCGGAGTCCCGAGTGTGCACTGCACATCAGAGCAGAGGTGTCAAAACGAAATCCGAGGTGGATCTAACAATTTAAAAACATGAGACTGAGTTCGCTTGTCGGTGTGTCTCAAATGTAAGAAATGATAATGTAACATAACATCACACCTGTAATCCCCAAAGGGTAAGGCACAGGTGTACCTAATATTACACCCACATTTCGCCAGTTACGTTTAAGCTACTATGGCTAACCGCTAACCGGGCACGAAACCAGACTCCGTGGCTAGTGTGCTATTGAGAAATTCCTGATGTAAAAACGCAATAACAATTTGCCCGACCCGGGAATCGAACCCAGGTCCTCATGCTCAGCAATCGCGACCACTAGACCAACGAGGCAGTCGAAATGATAATGTAGATTTTATTAATTTCCCCCAAAACTAACACTTCTTTTGGCTGAACAGTTCGTCTAACAAATACACTTCAATTACAGTTATTTGCTGCTTTTTAATAGGACTAATGTCGTACATAGTAAGATTGTTATAGCAGTGCCGTGAACTTTGACATATCAGGAATGGCTTTTTAGGAAATTAGTGGGTGTTGCCTGGTAGTTATTTTCACACCAATTTCGTAAAAGGGTCAGCTACATGTCACCTGTCTGACTTATTTAATTAGTTAATTGTATACAGTATTACACGGTCTGGGTAGTCAGTGGGTCGAAAGTCTGACAACCGGTCTTACCAAGAAGCATCATATTACCCAGTACTAACTGGGTTGTGGAGGCCAGATAGGCAGACATCATCATTCTCTTGTCCTTATCCCAATTTATTTGGGGTCGACGCAACATGTCTTCTTCCATACCTCTCTATTACTCGTCACACCTCTTTTCCAGCCATATCATTCTTCACACAGTCCATCCATCGTTTCTTTGGCCTCCCTCTACCCTAATAGCCATCAACATTCATATACCTAACGAAGTTTTCCTCATTTCTCCGCATCACATGCCCATCAGATAGGCTGACGCTCCATATAAAATCCTGCATCTGATTAGACTGGAAGCCAACCTTTGTCCGATATTTCAATATATTAAAAAAAAATTGTGACGATAATTTATTTTTGTTGGTGTGTTTAAATTGGTTATTTACTAGGTTATTCAAAGATAATGATTACTTCTGTCTTAGTAAACCAATCTGCTAGGTCTACAAAAGTTCATTCACATTTAAAATACCAAGAAAAACAATGATTGCAATAATCGATTCCAATTAGCTGAAGGCTAAGTAAAAAACAATTAAGCACGTATTTTGGCGCCGTCCTGACTAACGACTAGTAGTTAGTAATTACGTAAACAAACGATTACTTAGCTACGCGTGGCGGGTAATGAGTAAAGGATATCTGTAATCTCACGTAGATCTTTGGTCAGGAATTTTGGTATGTGGGTATATATAGGAACCCATTATGCGATACGTCGGTAATACATACACGTGGTCGCAAGCGCGACTGAGGTTTTGAGTTCCATTCCCAGGTCGGGCAAAGTATTACTTATTGGGTTTTTCTATCAGAAATTTCTCAGTAGCAGCCACGGAATTTGGATTTGTGCCCGGTTGATAGCAATAGGCTTGCCCCCTATTACTTGGGACTTAAACATGGCGAAATGTGGGTGTACCTTCTATTAGGTACACCTCTGCCTAACCCTTCTGGGACTACAGGCTTGATGTTATGTAAAGTAATACATAAACGCACACCATTTATTCCATGGGAATAGGCAGAAAATACAAACGATCAATTCATTACACACTCTTTTCGCCTCGTCCACGTTCATACACGTTGCTAGTACTGTGCACCTGACCTTCATAAACAACATCACCAATAAAGTCTGTTTATCTCCTTCGAGGATCCTATTATGAGATTAAATATACCTACCAGTTACGGGGGGGGGGGGGGGGAGGGAATAATTGTCCTCCTCCTTTTTAGAAGTCGGTTAAAAACAGAAAGATGGAGCAACAGTCACAAGGCATATTAACGGTAAAAGGATTGTAGCTGCAGATTCCACAGCGTAGATCACCATGGAGAAGAATGGGCAAGAAACTCCATAGACACTCTTCTAACTCAAAATGTTGGAAATGCTTAAGCGGGTATCATTTGTGTGTGTTATATTTGGTACACAAAACAGTGAAAGAAAACATCGTGAGGAAACAGGCGTGCCCTAGACCCAGAAATTCGAAGACACGTAACATCTGGGCCCAACCTGGAAGAACAACCCAACAATATTTGAATATTCAGTTCTGCATAATTTTTTTTCGGCCTTTCCTTACAAAAAAATAATGTACCAAAAGCATGCTTTTTGTGTAACTAAAACTATAAAAGCTGTCACATTGTCACGCCACCAAGGTTCAACGTACGAAGCTGAAATACGAGTACTAGTTAGCTGTACAAATTCAATTAGGCAGACAATCGATACTTCGGCAGCCGCGCCTGGCTGAGGTTGAAATCATTGCAAACGTTAGCCATTTTGTAGAGGACACTAATTGATTAATGTGACATAATGTCTAATGAGTGAAGGTAGGTATGGTCGTATTTTATTACGAGAATCTTTCATGAAAATACTAGCTTTTTTTTCGAGGTATTTGGCCTAATATTCTCTACAGTATGGTATTTCGGTGCATTCCTTCAAATGGGTGATAAATTGGAGTCCAAACTAGGTTGTATTGTAACTTTAAACTGATAGTTCATGAACGATTAAATCCTACGAAAAACCAATTGGTAAGTACCCCTACCTCTACAGATTAAGTGCCGTCAAGTGTATTTTGCGTACAAAATAAACTTGACGGGTACAATTAGTTGTTGTTTATGTTACACCCTGTTCCTAATACTCCTAAAGAAAGACCAGTGGTGGCAACTTACGAATGTAGGCCGTAGGTTCGTGTCCAGGTAGGCACTTAATATAGTGACTTAAATTAATTCGTCACTGCTCTCAAAACGGCGAAGAAAACCATTTCCGCATCCTAGAATAAAAAATTCAAAGATGCCATGTTCCCTACCCGCACTGGGCTTGCGTTAAAACCCTCTCATAGAGAGGTCTGTGTCCCAGCAGTGGGACAATATTAGCAGAGTCTGCTTATGTTTCACCTGTAGAATAGTGCGGGTTAAAAATAAGTAGCAGGTTACAGGTGTGGTGGACGAAAACCGCTCTTATGTCTACGAAATAAAGTCAAAATTAAATCCTGTGACTGTACTATCAAGAATCAATGCGTTTATCTCGACACTGCATCCAGCAATTTGACATAATTATGATCAATTAAATATAAACACTGCACATAAATGGCTAGTAAAGCTGAGATCGCCGATAGATTGCGCCACAAGTCTTGTTAGATCGATTTATTGCGACTACACGTAGGTACAACGAAGGCAGGTTTAAGTAATTTTTTCCTTTGATACCAGAAACGGGAAAATTTTATACTATAAGCCCTTTATGTTTATTTTAGTGAGAATCTGATAGCACTCTGTATTGTTTCGGCTATTTAATAGTTGGTTTTTTTCGAGTACAGTAAAGCGAAGACTGTAGAGAATGAAGACTACGCTGCTAATAATCGAACGTCGGAATCTCATCTATCGGTCAAATGAACCTTAGTCCTCAATCGGTATCGTTCGTTCGATCTATCCGTCAAATGAACCTAAGTCCTCAATCGGGATCAATCGGGGTATTTCTAATATAGGGATGCTGGGGATTTTGTTTCGACACTTCTTCACATTTAAAATACTAGCATTTGCTGAAGAACGGGCGTTTTGGGGTACTGTCTTTTGTAATTTTTAGTTTCTTTTTTTAATGTTAATGTGCTAAAAGTGCTGATTTTCAGCCTAAATAAAATACTTTTGATTTGGATTTGATAAACAGGTAGGTATTGTCTTGACGTTATCACAATTTGTAGATATTAAATAACTTCTACATGATTGGATTAAATACAAAATTAATAGAGAGGCAATCGTCGAGGTTCTATCAAATTGAGTGAATTTACCCAGATACAAAAAACCGGCCAAGTGCAAGTCGTACTCACACGCACACAGGGTTCCGTAGCACCAAACAATATAATAAAACTATTTTGAAGGCTCATTCATAAGTATTGTATTACATTCAACAAAAAAACTAAATTTGTTTTTCATAGTATGTTAATGAAAAACAAAGTTACTGCTGCAGTTTGATGAAGAAAAACCTGAAAACCTTTGTTTCTCAAAAACTAAACATCAAATCTTATTCAAACCAATTTTTGTTGAAAGTTATTTTTCCATTCTACAATCCTACATTTTTTCAGAATTTTCCTCCTGTTACTTTAGAAATTACACACATTTTACCACGTTGGAAGTGTCTATCTTTCAAACGATTGACTTTGAGATAAAATGGTTTTCAGAACGTTAATGTCATTTTTAAAGACCTATCTATAGACACACATAGATTTGAAGTTTTCTTTTTAGTTCCTGTTCCATGTATGACCCTTTTTATAAAAATGATAAAGCGTTTTACAGAATACATCTACTTACCAAATTTCAACTGTGTAGTCCTAATAGTTCGGAATAAAGTGGCTGTGACATATGGACGGACAGACAGGCAGACCGGCATGACGAATATATTAAGGTTCTGTTTTTTGCCATTCGGCTACGGAGCCCTAAAAATGCCTAGATTCCTAAACGCATTCAGGAGTGCTGGTGCCAACTGAGGGTTCAATTAACGTCAATTTAAACGTTCAATGAACGTGACATCCTATTTAAATAATTATCTCATACATAAGCCTCTGTAAGATATTCGTATTAATTGCAAAAGCGAGTTTATCCGCGCATTCTTGCACCGAGCGGGAATCGAAGTTGTAACGCGGTCGGGGACCGCAGTTCGTTGACACCGACTGATGGGTTACCATGTTACTTGCTTCACTTCGTACGAATTAATTTGGGTCGAATTATTTGATACTTTAGTGTAGGAGCTCGTGGCTAAATAATAACATCTACATGAGTCGGTATTTAAGGTTAAGCAGCGCTTGCCAAGTTTGGTCCGTGAATGGGTGACTCTATCCATTACATAGCTAGATTCAGCCGTTGGTCCCGGCTGTCCTTTGTAGACCTTCGACAGTCGTTGCAAGTAGTCAGTGGCCCGAAAGTATGACAACAAGTTTTACCAAGTAGTATCGTATAACCAGTTTTAAATGGGTTGTGGAGGTCAGATAGGCAGTTGCTGCATGTAAAATATTGGTATTCAGCTGCATGCGGTTAGACTGGAATCCGACCCCAACATATTGGGAAAAGGCAAAAGACCCATTTCCACTTTAGCCATGCTTCTACATTACTTCTTGGTAAAATTCATCATCTGCCTAGCCTTTTCCCAACTATATTGGAGTCGGCTTCCAGTCTAACCGGATGCAGCTGAATACCAGTATTTTACATGTAGCGACTGCCTATCTGACCTCCACAACCCAGTTAGTACTGGGTAATACGATACCCCTTGGTAAGACTGGTTGTCAGACTTTTGGACCACTGACTGGTAAAATTTACTTCTTTGGTAAAATTAATTATAGTTAATACGGTAATTGGGCTATTCAGTCATTGGCTTCTGTACTATTTGCAGGTTCAATTACCGCACAACGTAAATATTTGTGTGACCTACAGGCTTAAAGTAAGTTCCGGGTTTAGGTGTTTGAGCATTTGTCATATTTTGTGTTTGTAAAAGTGTACATGTTTCCAATTTAAGGAAATTAAAGGATGGTGACAACCAAATGTATGAACATGGACGAAACAAAAGGATCTTAGCTGGTTGCATTTTGTAATATCTGCTTCCATGGGAAGATGAGTGAGTTCATGTATGTATGTATGGCTAAGCTCTAAGTTTATTAGCTGAATGATTGATATTAAAATAAAGGGTGTAACAAGACCCTTAACAAAGCCAAAAGGCACTTGTTTTCCCCGTCATTGCAATTATTTTTTCAACTTTTTCACAACTTTTTTTTTTAATACATGTTTTTAATGTTAGATTTTTACTTTAAACACCTCCACGACCCCTGTGCTCTTCAATCCATCCATCAGCACAATGTTTTGAGTGCGTTACATTAAGTACTACCGTAAAAAGTGATTTTCCACCCCAAAAAAAAATGGTTTCCCAGCAATAATTTTTGCGTAAAGATACTTAGTTTAATGTACATAATGCTTGGTTGACGGCTTCGTGAAGGGTACGTGTACACCCTGTATAACAAGAATCCCAAATTGTAATGAGACTTCTCGCCACAAAACACCCAAATAAACGGTATTTATGGAATCTACGCCACAACATAATGTCAATGGGGTCATGACCTGGTCACCTATGACTCAGTTCGGCGGTTGTTTCATTATTGACAAAGACAAGTAGAAATGGGTCATATACGACCCCCCAACCGCCCAGGCGGTTATTTGGACAGTTGGTTGACCTTCCCGTTATCTAAAAGGCTGGATTTGTAGATGTTTAACATTGATATTCGAACGTAGTTTACTTTTTTTAGTGTCTTCTTCCTATTGAAGTTAAACTAAAAGAAAGGCTTGTTCTGCAGATCAGCTTCATGCAATTTAATGACTATTGCTCGTGCTGTTTACTTCCTATTGAGAAAAAAAATATATCGTCCTCCAGCCCTCATCACAATTTATTTGAGGTGGGCGCAGCATGTCCTCTTCTTGCATACATCTCTATTAAGCGTAATCTACGTAGTCACTCTCTTTTGTTACCTGTACCATCTCGCACACAAACCATCCATCGTTTCTTTTGCCTTCTTCTACTTTTCATTTTTCTCTTCTGTATTCTATCTATAACCACACATTTTTATTAATCTTTTTTTTTTGAAATCTTTCCTTACTACCAAAGTATGGCAACACTACGCTGCGCGCGCGCCGCAGTGAGCGGCATTCTAACAATTCGCAATGCTCGTGATAAGCGAGTTTGTGAACTATTTGCATCGGGGACGCTTTTATTTACGGCTAATCTTTATGAGTATGACCGAGTTTTCGTATTTTCTTTTATTTATTGTTTTATGTAGGTCACATGGCGTGATAGGGGTTTTTCTTTCCAAATTGAGTATATATTACAATCATGCATGAACTACTTTCGTTGGTAATAAATCATAAGAATAATGCATGGAATTTATTTCGTAGGACCAGATTTTTTTTTAGAAATCCGGACCTAATTTTGTCAACAGAAAACAAGAGAAGAGTCTTTCTCATCAGAAGAGTAGGTCTTTAAGAAAAGGCCAAGCCTCGAGCGATAATGACTTTATGGGCGTAGCAATGAGGCTTGGGGAAGGTTTAGCCAAGGCTGCTGGAGTGATTGTGGAGAATGCAATTATGCCCTCGCATCCCAGTCAGAACTGACGATGAGGAACAGGAACATGGTTTTAGTCAGTAGGAGCCAGACCCCTCTGCGGGCTCCACGGCCGAGGACATCCATTGAGGATTTCCAGAAGGGAAGCTTAATAAAGTAAGGCCTAAGGACTAATTTCATGAAGATTTGTTTCGTTAATCCTTCCTTTAGCTTGATGTTTTCGGGATCTAATGAATACATTTGTCATTCATTAATTCAAATATTTCAGTGCTGCATGGTCCTTTTGACGCTTGAAAGAATTGAAAAAACAAAATGGCGGTGTTTGTTTCGATTAAGCCACGCGCCGATCGCTGAACAATGTTAAAAATGTTGTAAAAAAATCACACTACGTTTGACAAAAACCAAAGAAATGTCACAAAGAAACCCCGGAATCCTACCGTTATAGGCAAAACTTGGAATTATGGAATACATTACTGACAACAACAAAAATTTCTATTTCCTTACAATTACGAGCTATGATTGCAACTCTGTTCCAATTATGGAGTCTGATTGCATTTTTTTTTGTTACCAGCGGTTTCTGTTAAGGAAGCTAGCATTACTTAAGCTTATGAATAGTAATTGTAATTGGATAAACGACGGGCAATTGCTATGCTTACGTAGAGCTGATGGTAGCTGCTACTGGTTGCGGTTGGTCAGTTTTAGAATGTTGGAGTGGTTGAAGATGATTCAGATAATGATCTGGGTTTAGTAGAAGAATGCCGTGCAACAGAGGCCTTATAGAATTCTCGGTGAGAAAACTTGCAAAAGGCTTTCAGAAGTCAGAACTTGGGAATCTCTGTCATACCGATATCTTTAATGGAATTATCATTCTTGAACAGCAGTTATTGGAAGTAAAGGAGACATTAGAATAACGTAGCTAAAATCTCTGATAATAATAAGTAACGCAGTGATGATAATAGGGATGCCCACCTAGCCGATTTCGGCCACAGCGACTGCATTCGATGGCCTTCTAGGGTGGCGGCCGAGAGCTTTGGTAATGTAGTATTAAGGACTAAATATGATTGAAACCTATTAACAAATAAACCGTGAAGGAATTTCAAAAGTAATTTGCACGTGTAAAATTAAATACAATGGCTTGACAACAGTATCTTAGACATGGCAAACTTGATAGCGAATTTATCAATCAAGTCAATTAAACATATTTATAAGGTTAACGAGTATGACTCCTGTCAGCGAATTTTTTTTTTTTCATCGATGTTACTATGTTTGTTTTTGGAAATACTCGTAGGTCGGATTTTCGAGGTTATCTTACAGTTTCTTGTATACCTAATTCTGTTGTCTTATTACATACACCTATATTGAGCCAAGTAAGTGATTCTGTTAAAAATCAAAACGTGGTTCGAATACTGGCTCTTGTGATACAGGGAATCCTAGTACAAGAGCCAGAGCTACACTGATGTTTGAACAATCACCTGTTAATAAAGAATTTTATTATTATATTTTTTTTTAATACGACTTCTCGTTCACCAGTGAGCTATTAACGGCACAACCACAATTGCATAATTTAGCCTCTTCAAATAGATAGGATGTAGCATGTTGATAGTTCTGCACAAATACATTCAAATATTAACGAGCGATAGATATTACAAGACGAAGAAAATTCAATACTTGTTACTACTTTGTAACAAGTCGCTCTGTCTAGTGTCACACGCCCGCTTGTCAGGTAGCACTCGTGTGTCAAAATCGAAAATGTTCGAGATCAAAATATTTTATATCAATATTCTTAATGTCCGCTCTATAAGTAGCAGTAGAGAGCAGCGGTGTCCCAGTGGTGGCGGTCCCAACTTACGAGCAGTAAGTCGTGGGTTCAAACCCAGGTAGGCGCATTACTTTGTGTAATTTATTTCATCATCACTGCTCTCAAAACGGTTAAGGAAAACATCGTGAGGAAACCGGCATGTCCTAGAACCTAAAATTCGAAGACATTTACATCTACCAACCCGTACTGGGCCCGCGTGGTGGATTATAGCCCATTCCCTCTCGTAGAGAGGAGGCCTGCGTCCCAGCGGTGGAAACATTATAGGCTGCTGCTATGCTATGCTATACTATGCTCTATAAGTGTTTTAAATCTTTTTGGTTCTGCATGTTGAAAGTTTCAAATATTTGCGAGTGCTTTCAACCCTTTACGTATTATACGCTTCGCTTGCGTGACGTAGAAAACGTCTTGTATTGTACCAAGGACATCTTACTTAGAACTTTAGCAAGTCATTGCACTCAAGGTCACATTTAATCGAAAACTTTTCAGCTGAACTTTCACGAAAATTAAATACGAAAACATATTGTAATAAATTCTGAACCGTTTGCATAGTTCAAGGCTCGCGTTTATTTTTATTACATTTCAAGCACGATAAATAATTTGGTCAATACCAAAACATGAAGGAAAATGGCGTGACTGTATGTGTGTGTAAATAGGAATGGCTGGCGACAATTTTACAAATTACCTTGTCACTTGGTCACGCGATGTTACCATTATTTACGGAGAAACGAAGAAATTGTATGACACAGCGTAGGCTTGGTAGACAGACCGTGTCATAGGTGTCAGTCTAACGACTAACTGTCTGACATATAGTTTTCTCATCTTGTGACTCTGTGAGGGGAATATAGCATTCACAGTTAACTAATATCAAACTGTCTGTATTTACCCGACTGCGGCGAAGTCCAAAAGGAGGGTTATGTGTTTGACCTGTAAGTATCCGTTTTTTTTTTCTCTCGTAACTCCTAAACGGATGAATGGATTTGGATAAATTATATGAACGTCGTTAGATTTGTGTTGGTGGCGCGAGTGTCACTGGCTGATAAAAAGGCTTACTAATAGCTAAAAAGAAGTTAAATGCTATTCATAAACATGAGGCACTTACCTGTTTAACAGCACCATCCACATAATCTTCACAGACGTTTTTAGCGAAGAATGTCTCAACGGGAAAGGTACGTCCAGGGATGGTGAACGTGGGCACGTTACCGAAGAACGTGGAGAACTTGGTGGAGTCCATCGTGGCTGACGTCACGATCAGCTTCAGGTCGGAGCGACGGGCAACCACCTGCGGGAGAGATAGTTGGAGTTAATTCTTCGTTTAGGTATAAGTTTGTAAGGACAAACATGATTTTATCATCCTTCTGCCTTTTTCTCTTATTCAGCGCAGCATTTTCTGCCAATGGAGAAGTACTAGTTTGTGCACGCGGGATCGCTCTCGTTATGTACGGAAATTAACATACGGGAACGTTTTCAGTGTAGCCTATGACACTCTGAGATAATGTAGCTTACCGCTAGTAAAAAATTTATTAATTTTCGGAATCGGGTGAGGAGTTTCAAATATTACTCCCTACATAAAAACTTACAAAAATATTAGTACAAATGGATGGTATCTACATTAAGTGATATCTCTGTTCATTAAAAACATAATGTATCTATGATGTACTTGGTCCTTGGCTAAGGGTGTTAGAGAAATCAAAAACCATCTCGTGTAATCAGAAATCAGTTTTTATACCAATGTCTCATTAAATTAATGGAGGAGCTAGTGGCAAAATAATACCGAGTTTCCTTCGTGCCTCGGAGAGCCCGTTAAGTCGTTGGCCACGGCTGTGATTTGTTGAGCTTTGACAGTCCTTACAGGTAAAGCCCGAAAGTCTCTCGACCGGTCTTACCAAAAGGTATCGTATTAGCCCTACTAGCTAGGTTGTAGAGGTCAGGTAGGCAGTCGCTGTATGTATAATACTGGTAATCAGCCACATCCGGGTCTGGAAGCCGACCCCAACATAATTGGGAAAAGGCTAGGCAGATGATGTTTCAATAGAATAATTCCGGAAAACCTAAGCTGCTCTAGTAGTGTTGCCCAAATGCAAGAACAAGACGAGACTTAGCCAGTCTTGGTCTTGGTCTTGCGCCAATACACCTGGTCTTGGTCTTGGTCTTGGTCTTGCGCTCCCAGTCTTGGTCTTGGTCTTGGTCTTGCAGCAAGAGTCTTGCAAGTCTTGCAATTACCTATTAGTCTATTACTATTTATTAAAGTTTACTTTAAATCTTAGAAAAACGTATTAGAATTGGAACATTGTGAGCTTGAATTAACATAGCCATAGTAAAGATCAAGCAGATTAATAAATAACTGAAGATTTGATAAGAAATTCGAAAAATCAACTGACCTATATGTCGTTTTCCATGGAAGTAACTGTTTCTTAATAAACATTTATGATTTATAAGCTTACATTTGCTAAAACATGTAAAAAAACAAATTAATTACAATAACTTGACTGTATTTTAAAGAACAATACTTATCTGTCTAGAAAGAGATTGAACCCTCAACTTATAAGAAATTTAATAAAAGAGTTTTACGATTTATCATTTATTTGAATAAAAAATAAAATACAACACAAATCAACAGCTTTATCATTAGGTTATGATACTTTATATCAATTTTTTTGACCAAGAATTAATACAAAGTAACCATCTGGCTGACTCATCACTTAACCTATTTCTATGTTTTCTAATTACTAATGATGCTTTAGAAAATAACCTCTCAGCAGGTACTGAAGTTGCAGGTATTGAGAGAAAATCACGGGCCATTTTCGATAAAATCGGATACTCTGTCTCATGCGTCCTCCACCAATCTAAAATGTCTTCCGAGCTGGCAGTTCTTGGTTTTCTCAGGTACTCCTCCAACTCGTCTATCACTAAGCCTTGAAGACAAGATCCAGATGACGTCGAGGGACATTCATAGAGTTTATCAAAGTCTATTACGTCTTCATCTTCATCACATACTTTATTTTCTTTTTCTGGTAATTCCAGAGATTTGTTCAGTGAGTGTAGACTTTTATATTCTTCATAAAGTTCATTGAACTTGCGCAGACTTTCTGTTTTAAGTTGCTTCCCCCACATTGTCAGGTCAAAAGTCTGAGCCTTATGCCTTGGGTCTAAAATTAAAGAAGTACAATAAATCCAGTTGCTCTTCTTGTAATGTTTAAGCATTTTGTCTCGAGCTGCTTGGAAAGCTAGAATGAGCCTTTCATCCACTTCAGATCGATTAGGTTTCTCATCTAACTGTTTTACCATGGATTCAATTTTATCTAGCAAGAGATTGAATGATACAATGACTAGCGGTAATGTAACATATTTGTCTCCACCAAGTTTTGTACTTAAAAGTTTAAAGTTTATTAGAAATTTATGTAATTTTTCGAGTACCTGCCATTCATTAGCTGTGATTTGAAAATCATTTAATTCGGTGACAGAACTGCACAATATGTCAATGCCCGCTCTCACTTTTAAACCAAATCCAATCATGTCATGTGTGGAATTCCATCTCGTTGGACAGTCAAGAATGGCATTTAGATTTGATGGCACGCCAGCTGCTTTACAAGCAGACTGAAACTTCTTCTTCACTATCTCACTTCTTTTTATTTTACTGGAAATACTGCGTAACTTTGTTACAGATGTACGCGAGTCAGCAATATTTGGTGCAGATTCTTCATCTTCCTCATCCTCAGTTTCGTCTGCATAGTCTTCGTACTGCTGATCTTGCGCGTTAGTGTCAGACTCACAGTGTAATGCTAAGGTCTTTAATAAATCTTGTACACCAAGGTTTAAAATGTGAACAAAGCACCGGAAATGTTGATTGTCTGAATCAAAGTGTGGCGGCAGCTGTTTGCCCAGTTCATACATAAATTTGGTATTTGCAGTTGCGTTGTCGACCGTGATACCTTGTATTTTATCAATTATGCCATATTCCAATAAACATTCATGGAAAATCGTTGCAATATCTTCCCCAGTATGTCGACCGCGTGATGGTATAAAATCAAGAACTACAGATTGATACTTCCATTCGTTGTCTATATAATGAATAGTAACCCCGTAGTAACTCCTACCAGTAATTGACGTCCACCCATCAATGGTAAAAGACATTTTAGATGATAATTGTTGAAGTCGTTCCTTGAGATTCAATTGGAGCTCTTCAAATCGCTCTTTGACTTTCCTTCTAAGTGTAGACCTTTTAGGAAACACCATATTAGGGCAAATACGTCGAAAATATACTTGTGTAGCTTCGTCATCGAAAAATGAGAAGGGAAGATATTTTTTCACCACCCAATCAACTGTAGCTGTCGTGATGTTGTCACTGCTGTTTTCCGACTGAAACAAAACAATAAATCTTGTGTTATTATTTAAAACATACTAGGTTTGAGCGTATAAGAGGAGGAGGTTTGTTGTTGTTAAATCGAGAAAATCGTTAAATTGATATTTGTTATTATTAAGGTTGCACTGTACTGTAATTTACCAAAATAAAGTACTTAGTTGTTACTGGCCGATTAAAAGAAAATATGGGTGTTTATAAAAAATATTTAAGACGATAATTACATACTTAATATGTCGCACCCCTAGATGAAAACACCACTAACTCAAAAATACTTACGTAAGTTAATGGCGTTTTTGAAAGTATCGCATGAATAGCTACGCGGAGTTAAAATTCTTTTAACTGTTAAAAAAATATTCTTACCTGTCCACTTCTTCCAGCGGTTACTAAAAAGCTTGTGATATCTCCACTTAATTTTGGTTTAATAGGAAGAAATATTTCTGATTCCTTTTTGTGGAAAGATATTAGATGTTTCCTTAAGCCTGAAGTGTTTCTGTTTTTCATTTTTATTTCAATCTTTTTATGTTGGCACAATTTACAGAAGGCAGTTTGGGATGCATGAATTATTTCGAAAAACTCCTCAAATTTGCTTTTGGGTCTTTTAGATCTGTGACTCAAACTCTCGTTACTCGGACTAGAATAATTTGAATCTTCGTCACTCATATTAAATTGTACACGTGATACGTTTTTAGAAAACAACGAGAATTAGTAAAAACAATTATTAAGTTAGACTCGAAGCACAGCTCAATTGGAAATGACTGGAATTAAAATAATTCCTTTATTTATAGTACGTTTCCTTGCTTTCTACCGCGCCGCCTCGCCACGTGCCGGCTCTATGAAAAGGATGCCGCCGCAAATCAAACAATGCCGCGTGCGGCGTACAAACACACACTAAATATTACCTACTTGTACAGACGCGACGCGTGAATAAAATAGAATTAGTGCCAATCACTATTCTTTACATATAAGTGAATGTTTTGGCGTACATCTATACTAATATTATAAAGCTGAAGAGTTCGTTTGTATGTTTGATGACAGAAGTTTTAAAATAAATAAATAAGTCCTGAACGTCACTATACCTCCAAAGTTACTATTCCTCGTGGACGAAGTCGCGGGCACAGCTAGTAAATACTTACTCTCATCATCTCTCTCAGAGATATTCGGGCTGGTAAGTAATACAAAACTCTTATCGCAGGCTTTTTATTTTATTAGTAGGTAAGTACCTACGCTTTTTATATTATTTTATTAGTTTTGTAGAATTTTTTTACACGTTTCAAGTATATTTAAAAGTGGCTACAATATTTATTAAACGGGTGATATTTGAACACTTTTTTGCTATTTTTTCTTGTAAAAACTTAAGAAATATAATGACTAAATGTACAATAATAGTACCTAAGTAATTAGTTTAAAACCATATAAGTAATCAATATTATAATATATACTTACTAGAATGAATTAATATGACATCTACTACCTATCCTTACCATTTTATCCTAATCATAATACTACTTGCGTGATCAGTATAATGTATTCATTTTCATTCTAAGCACTCTGAAACTTATTTATTCTTTGGAACACCTGTAGGTACTCTTAAAAAAATTCGAAATTATTTTGCATGAGTATACCTACGCCCTATGGCGGCAATCAAATAGTGTCACAAATGTTATGATTTCGGCGTGGCGGCAACGATTGTTTTAGATTTCAAAAGAAGCCGCCGGCGCGTGTATCATAACCATGTACTTCCGAAAAGCGGCAAATTTCTTTGAGAAGTAAGTACAAAACCTTTGATGCCGCATTATCAAAGTGCCGATGGTTAAAACATAACTATGCATGCACTCAGTTTGATTTTAATAGATATTTTTTTATTCGCTATGTTTATGGTATTAGTCGTAATGCGCATAGGTCCAGTTTTTCATATTCTTTGATACAGTTTTTTGCGTCTCATAGAATTCCTAAGCGTACCTACCTATACACCGAACTGTTACACCTAACTACTCAGTGAAATAGCGCTAAGTCCTAGCTGCAAGACGCAAGAGTCTTGCAGGCTATGTCTTGTTCTTGCTCAAGTCTTGCACGGTCAGTCTTGGTCTTGGTCTTGCTAAAAATACGCGGTCTTGTTCTTGGTCTTGGTCTTGCAAAAACGCAAGAACAAGACCAAGACTGCAAGACCAAGACTGAATTTGGGCAACACTATGCTCTAGGCTAAACAAAAAAAAACGGTCAGTCTATCTAGAATTCTAGACTGTGGATCAGTCATTTAGGCAGACTAATAAGCCAAGTGTCACCTACACAATAGTGAAAGTCATTGACTTGTTCGACAGGTCGTGATGTACCGAAACAATTTCCTTCAGCATTTACAGTGTTCCAATAAATCTCAATTAAAACATAATTTAACTGTCAGTTACTCACATTACATCATTATTAATGGTTACATAGTAATTATGGAAGGAATTCTGAAATTGCCTAAAATATCCTATTTGAAATGATCGATTAAGGCGAAAATGTCTGGGTAAACACTGAAATGAAATGACCATTATTTTTTTTTTGAATGCGCAGGTTGTATGTTTAATGAAATGTTGTACTTGAAAACTTGATATTAGAGTCCAACGCGAACTCAGAGAAACGCATTAATTTATTGTTAAGGCGCTCCAGGGAGTATTGATAACAACTTGTAGTTGTTGTTGCTCAAAATTTAATCTTGGATTGTTACATTACAGGCGAATACTCCGTTTAGTCCTGTAAATTTATACTTTTTTCAGTCTGAATTATATTTTGATCAATATACCACCTGAAACTGACCTGCAAATTGTAAAAACTCAGAAAAAAAAATCGACGGTTATTTTAGCGCATTCCCCTTAAAAAATTGACGTTCGATAATTACACGGTCTTTTGCATGCGCGTGAGCAAGCTTGCGCAACACAATAGCATTCAGGTGAAAAAACTGTACAATACTTCAGACAGGCTATTTGTAGATACTTCTGTAACAATAGGAGTTAACGAAAAAATAAATCAGGCATAGGTAATTGATTTGTGCGAAATAAAAGAATTTATAAGAGTTTTTGCTGTTCACTATGTCCTTGTCGTGGTAAAAGTTGGGAAAACCTGGCTGGACACTCAAAATATAGGTTTTTAGGGTTCCGTAATCAACAAGGAAAGGAACCCTAATAGTTTCGCCATGTCCGTCTGTCTGTCCGCACCTTAGCTCAAAGACTCTTAGTACTAGAAAGCTGTAATTTGGCATGAAATACAGATTAGTTACGCCGACAAAGTGGTAAAATAAAATCTCGAAAAGTACATTTTTTTTAGGGTATCTCCTGTATCTACACGTAAATTAAGGATTTTCATTCTCGCGTACCCCATAGTGTGCTATTTCCTTGAATAGGTCTTTAAAAATTATTGCGAGTATGTCTATTTAATTTTTCGATTAAGGGATTCGTTTGTGAAATATTAAGCTTTAAAGTGCTACTTTTTGTTAGACTAAATTGCGGTAAGCGGTTGTGTTTGGGTGTGTTAAAAAAATCACGGTGGTAGTAAATTAAAAGGAAAACTATCACAGCTAAGGAGGCTTTACAAATTTACGAGTAATAGTCAACCAACTTACAAAATGTACTTGGATAACATATTTTCCTAAACATAATGTATGCGGCACAGGTTTTTCAACTGCAAATGTAAGTCTATTTTTATTACTACAATAAAAATCATCGTTCGGTGGCAAATCCGCATATTTTGATGGGCAACTACGGAACCCTACATTGTGTGTGGCCGACACGCACTTGGCCGGTTTTATAACTAGTTTTAAAACTTTTTGCTCTAGATAAATGTAGTCGATAAGTCAAGGCTAGATAAGTTACGTGAAACTTCTAGAAACACAATAAAGTTAGGATTTTGAAGGCGACCCCGACGGCAACAGACGGCAATGTCGCCGTCTGTCGTGTTTTCATTGAGTTCCCACGTTCCCACCAACCAGTTTTGTCGCTGCGGTCTGTGTTTAAGATTGGGCAGCTTTGCCGCTGCAGTTTGTGTTTTGTTTTTTGTCTAGGCAAGCGTGCTCGACCCTAGGCCGCATCATAACTTCACATCAGGCGAATTGCGACCAAACGCAAAAACGAGTGTAAAAAAAAATGTTGTTGTGATCGCTTTCGGAATTGTACCTAGAAGAATATCCATAAAAATTTTTGGACAATAAATTAAGCAATAAAAAAATATTGGTCTATTGTGAAGCTCTATTTCAGTACCGTCTCCTACATATACGTATTAACTGTCCATTTCAATCCAGTCGCTCAGAAAATTATATTCTTTATTTTCCTCAAAGACAAGAATGCATCCAATTTTCACAAGCGCTGGTTTGTGAAAATTGGATGCATTCTTTTTGTCTCTAAGGATTTCTTATAAGAATTTATTGATATCGCTCAAAGGACGTGCCTAAAGGACGTTAGTGTCAACGGCCTATGAGCCTTTTTGTACTTTTTTATTCTATTCGAACTATTTTTCGTTGGAATTCTGTTTTCTGATTGCCTCATAGTATTTGTGTAGACTATTTTTGTGGTGTATTAGACTTATAATGCGATCGTTATCAGTCCGATTTCACCCATTGATGGGTTTAGTTGTGTCAATCCCCAGGCTCCGGTTATGCTGAAACTCTTTCTCCATTATATTTAAAAATTTTAACAGAAAATTACACTATAATGTAGGCTACATGTGCTATAGTTTAAGTTTTACTTCCGTATATACATCATCATCTGCCTAGCCTTTTCCCAACTATATTGAGGTCGGCTTCCAGTCTAACCGGATGCAGCTGAATACCAGTATTTTACATGGAGCGACTGCCTATCTGACCTCCATAACCCAGTTAGTACTGGGTAATACGATACCCCTTGGTAAGACTGGTTGTCAGACTTTTGTGGCCACTGACTACCTAACGACTGTCAAAGATCAACAAGTGACACCCGGGACCAATGGCTTAACGTGCTTTCCGAGGCACGGAGGAAACTCGGTACCTATGTAATGGGCGGTCACCCATCCACAGACCAACCTAGGCAAGCACGGCTTAACCTAAAGATCGACCCGAGCGGCTGTTATTATTTAGCCACGAGCTCCTCCCACTTCCGTATATACATATTCGAAAATATTATCTGATGTTATAAAGAGGTAAAATTAGTTTGTAAGTTTGTTTGTAGGGGTTATATTTCAATTCTAAAAATTCTTTCACTGCCAGAAAGTTACGTACATTGTTGGCGGGTGCTACAAGCTATAAATTATATTTATATCATGCACATTAGACATTTTTTGTAGACGAACTCGCGGGCGAAGTGCTAGTATTAAGTAATCCGACCAAAGTAGACTTTGTTTACCAAAACAAAACCACAGATCAAATCTCAAATCAAACCTTTTTCACGAAAAACAAAGAGATCGAATTCAAACCCCATTAGATTAGACCCTCCCCAATTCATTTAGAAGAACCTTAGATAAAGCATTCCCTCGTGTCCTCAAACACGTCACGCAGATGACGTCACGAGGGATAAAGTTGGGGGCTTGGGGTATGATAGGGGAGTTTAAAAATAGCTCGTCACGTGTCTAGACTATAAACAGTATAAACAGTTACAGAAGGTGTTGTTTGTAGCGGAATTGTATGGGCGATAAATGTTTAAGTGCTGGGTCGTATATGAGATGTGTAGGTCGATTTTCTAAATACGATTAAATACGAAGACACATAAGTACATCACACACACAAGTACATAAGTTTTTAAACTAAAAACGGGATATTTACCACGGACGGGAAAATACCGCACGGGTTTTAACAGTTTTTTTTTTTCTATATCGGGAACGCAAAACAAATAGCAAACATGGTAAATATCGCGTTTTCAGTTGTTAATGATACGAAGTGTGGTTTGTGAAGACTTTTTGTTGTGCTAGGTTTTATAAAATGGTATGAAATAGTTAGAGGCCCAATTCGTTTGTTTGTATGCTTTCCGGTACGCGGGAATACGCTGTATATGAGAATCGTAGAAATTGGAGGAGGCGTATATCTATCAGAGTACGTCTTTCTGCTCATATTATGATGTGTATTGCAGAAAAAAAAAAAACAATAATAAGCGAAACGGACGGAAGTTTTGAGTACAAATAGCAATTCTAAGGACCACGAATGGCAATGGCAATGTTACAAATGGCAATTTTATTAATTTTATTTTTTTGTGTCTAAGGGGGATGGTTGCAGGGATCCGCTGGATGCGAGTCGCACGGGACCGGTCAATGTGGCGATACTTGGGGGAGGCCTATGTCCAGCAGTGGACGTCTTTCGGCTGAAATGATGATGATGGTGATGAAGGGGGATGGTTCATTCACATAAACGAAGTAAACGTTCGGTCAAACCAGTAAGGACAGAATGCAGACTCACAGCGGACACTGACAGATTCTTCAGAAGTCCGGAGCGGCGTCGGCAGTTTGTCCAAGCCGAAGCTGAATGAACCTTCAAAGAAGTTTAATTTTGTCAGTGATTTCAGCTTCTGTTTTCATAGTTTCAGTTACAGAGATAAACTCAGCGCTATTTCCGTAGCTCATTCAAGAATTCCCCATGATTCCACTGTTTCTCATCAATAAACAAACGTACACAATTAGCTTACGCTACGCCTTGCTCGTGTAAACTGCTGACGCGGTCGGATCACGAGTTTTCCACCCGTCAGAAAGGTATGTGTTTGCCAAATAATTTAGCATTTTTTTCACTTAATTTTCACTCATTACTGGCGTGATTTGACTCATTAGCGTTCCAGAGTTTAAAGTTGTGTTTACTTTTTTATGGGTGAAATGTGTTGACATGTTTTTGGCGCTGAGTGTATTTGGAGTTGGAATAATTGTGTTAAAGCTGTCATCAATGTGAATAACTGTGTTTAGTTGATGAGATATTTCTTTACCCGCATAATCAGCTTATAGTTTTCCCACAGCTGGGACACACGCCTCCTCTCTATGAGAGGGAATGGAATTTAACACGCGGGTCTAGTGCAGATTTCTTCAGCTAATTGGGTTCTTTTCACTATATCGTCGATTAGGTTTTAACACCACGTAAGTCAAAAATATCAGCTTTACAGGAGAGTGTAAAACTGCATAATTTTACATAGGTCCCATTGAAATACCATTTTATAATTTCTGCATGTCACCGTAAAATTGTAAATACCGTTAGATTATAATCTATCTCGCGAGATTGTAAACTGTCGAAAAATTGTGAACCGTAACATACTGCTTACAATTTAACGCATTTATGTTTCGGTAGATTATATTATATCGAAGTGAAACCGTCAAACTGTGAAATGGCATGTGACGGAACGCACCTCGCGCGCTGATTGGTTGAACTACATGGGCCCAGCTTGTCGAATGGAAACAAACAGTGCTGATTGTATATTGATTTCTGAATAGGAAATCAATTACCTAACCCTAAAGGATTTATTCACCGTTCACAATCTTTCGACAGTTTACAATCTCGCGAGATAGATTATAATCTAACGGTATTTACAATTTTACGGTGACATGCACACTTCAAATAAGATAGAGACGTTGCTTATTTCTGATTGGCAGAAACAACGAGTCTTCCGATTTTTTAGCAAATGGTACGAAAATGTCAATACCGCCTAAAATTGACTTACGTGCTGTTAGAAATTACACGACGACTTGCAAAATGTTACTACTTAAGGAAACATTTAAACAATTCCTATTGTTTGTAGTTATGATATTTTGTCTAACGGTACAAATATTATGATAAACTGCTATTTTTAGAACTAAAGCAAATACCGCGTGTTTATCAAAAGACAGTTATCGATAATACATAAATTACTTAAGAAATTGCCTGCAACAATGTTATAAACAAACGTTGAAAATATACTAACTAGAGATAGGTACATGATAGATTTATGTAAAATTATTATCTCTGCAATTTCCCTGACGTCATTATTATTTACTTCAGCTAAATAATAGCTAATAGTAAATACCAGGGCTGAGAGAAAATATATACGTTGTACCGCACATCAACAGACACACAGACAATCTATGTACTATAATAAGTCGTTCAGAAATAGCTCCCAGCTTTCACTAGCGATAATAAAACCGGAGCGTATTAACTGAGATAGCGGATTAAAATAGACTAGATACTAAAGAATTACGGACAGAATAACCATGGATACAAAGGTCGATGAGAAATCTATCATCATTATCTGCCTTGTCTCGACTACGTTGGGGTCGGCTTCCTGTCTAATCGGATACAGCTTTTACATAGAGCGACTGCCTATCTGAATTCTACAACCCAGTAACTGGGAAACACGATACCCCTTGGTAAGACTGGATGTAAGATCATTTAGAGCTCCTGACTGCCCGTAACGATTGTCAAAGATCTATAAATGACAGCTGAGACAAGAACATAGAGGGTTGTATTAATGATTTTAATGATTACAATTCTGTAACTACATACGTGTTACTTACGCGACTCATTTTTCATCAACATACAAAACCTGACACTGACCTGCAAATTTCATAAAACGCAAGAAAATTTGAATTTCGCGGACTTCCACCTTAAAGTGCTTTCTAAAGCAAGGAGTGGCTTATCATGGATGGTCCAATCCACGGACCAACCTCGGCAACCGTTGCTTAACCTGGAAGATCGGCCGGTGTGGCTGTTATTATTTAGCTACGACCCGTTCTGGCGATGAGAAATACATTCTCTAAAATAGGCGAAATCAAAACGTTCTAGTTGAAATAGAAGAAGAACGCAATTGGCGTTTGTTTTATTAATAACTTTGTTTTGATCTGAAACTACGACAGCACAGTATTCACTCTACGCAGTGATCTTTCTGTATCCGTCTGCTCTGTGGCGCTAACATTTCATGTGGCCAAGCCCCCGACCACGTGAAAAGTTAAATTTAGAACGATCAGCCGTTTGAAATACGAATGGCGTGCTACCATTGGTTAATTTTGAATCTGTGTTCGTGACAATCGTAACGTATGCTGCCAGTTGGTATTGTTTAACGAGATTGTTTGGTAGTTGAGGATTTGAAACGTGAGATGTAGGTCGTGGTGAGGGCACTAATAAAATACCAAATCATTCGAACCAAACAAGTCATAGGTCTCAAATTCGAACCTCTGATTTTTCGGATTCATTGCGGAAATGTATAATTATCACTTGCTTCGGTGAAGGGAAACATCGTGAGGAAACCAGTATGCCTCAGAGATATATCTTGACGCCATGTAAAGCCAAGTCAGAAGTCCATTGGCGGCATAAAACTCTGACACCAGGTTAGGCACTAACCACAAGATAACGAAGACGATTAAAATTAATATTTCGGAACCTACCTGATTTATTTACTTAACTAATTATGTGACTTATCCCAGTTAGATCGCGGGTACTGCACAAGTACATATTAGTCTGTCCTGATATAGATTTTGCGAGACCGGCCTAGCATCCCTTCAAATACTTATCTTGGGACATGATTACATGAATCTTGCTGTTGCTAATTTTGAGGTCGATTGATAACCATAAATTTGCACAAAATGTCCCAGCTGTCATTTCTAGATCTTTGACTAACGTTACAGGTAGTCAGTGGCCTGAAAGTCTGGCAAACAGTCTTACCAAGGGCTACCGAATAACGCAGTACTAACTGGGTTGTGGAGGTCAAATAGGCAGTCGCTCCATGTTAAAACTGCTATTCAGTTGCTTTCGGTTAAACTGGAAGCCGAGACAGATGATAACCATAAATTTGATCTGATAGAATATCATACAAGCTCAAAGGATTTCTCTTCAACGGTTCGTCCGCTGAATAGACTTCCTTTTTCTGTATCTATTTTTATCCAACAACTACATTCTGGCTACACGTGTTCCACATCTGGGTGACTTTGCCCCTTACCACACACACTCTTAACGTCTTAAACAGCTACGTTCCCAGGATATCCCATTGCACTCACACAGACAACATCATCTCGATTTATAACGAATCTAGTAGTAACCATGGTATAATAATATACTTCGCCTGGTATTCTCTTCCCGTGACAGCTAGGTCACGTGATTGGCCCAAGAATACGTCATCAGTTGCGATGCTGTCGATGTGTTGCCACGGTGTGTGATTGAATTACCCGATCAAAATGCATTTTTTAACTTAACAAAGCAGTTATGAACTAATAATTAAATTTTTAAATTAGTTTAAAACTAAATAGATGAATCACACAAGTTACTAAATAGTTAAGCTAGTTAGTAATTTATTTATTTTCATTCACTAAATGAGAGTCCCTAAATTTACTGAAAAGGACAATCAATGGTAACACTAATCGTGACGTAGTCTTGGGCCATCGTGGGAAGAGAATACCAGGCGAAGTATATTATTATACCATGGTAGTAACCAGAGTTATTAATCGCTGTCACCTGCAATGAATGCTTGACACTTGATATATTTACATCTCGTCAGTTATCGATAATGACAGATGGTGCAACGAATCGCCATATTGGATTACTGAATGTGAATACCGAAGACATTTAAATATGCTTACGAATGATGGGACGACTGCTCGCTCGTCTGCACATATCATCACAGCTGTAATCCCCGTAGGCCAAGGCAGAGGTTTATTTTATAGTACGTCCACATTTGGCTAGTTATGTTTCTGTCTCATATAATAGGGAGCGAGCCTATTGCCAACCGGGCTCAAATCCTGTCTCCATGTTGCTACTGAACCGCGTTGCCTTAATCAACCCAAACGCCAATTCGCCATCTTGTTTTTCAATACAATTTGCACGGACAATTACGCGAATGCAGCACCCTCCTGATTCAAGCGTACTATAAGTAATGTTGCTTCAAGGCGTCACTGAATCATGGGATCACATTTTTCTATGACATTTCTTCTGCTCTGTAATATCTTAAATCTCTTTGCTGAACATATTAGCATATTTCTTGAAGTTGCAGTAAGTGATTGGGTATACATTAACATTGAAGCTTTTGTAACTGGTTTCAACACTGTCTGTTATTTTGCCTTGTTGTGTACTTGTTATAACTTGCAAGGATATGAAATGTAAACTTTGGAAATAATCAGTAATTAGATAGCACAGGTTGCATATGCATCGACGCAATCTGTTGTCACCGAGTCAGTCAAGTGTCCACCCAAATCGATGTAAATTATTGAATATTTATGTCATGTATTATGGCCGTTACGTCTGTCATGTAACCTGACCATGTTCTAGATGTCACCTTACATGTTGATTTATTTACGATATCTCAAAACTGATGTTAAAATAAAGCTCTGGCTACACTGAGGCGAATCCCGCGAGACATGGCTACGCGCGTCGTTTGTTTTAATAATTAGGAAATCTCGTGACGATTCGCGCCAGTTTAAGTTGACATAATCGATGGAAACTTTAATCCCACATCCCGCGCGCAATTTGCAGCAGTTTGACCAGAGCCCATTAAATTCTGAATGCACAGTTCTTATCCTCGTTATACGTAGTACCAGCAGATTGATAGCACACTTCAGAAACTGCTTACAAACGTAAATCTACATAAGCTATCTCTTATCGCGTTTCGATCAAATATCTTTCTATTGCGTCAAAGATCCTACCGAAATTTTCTTCAGCCGTTATACAAATCAGCAGGTAAACTTGGCCACAGTATAAAATGAACAGTAAACCAACTTGGCCCATTTGTGAAATCGAACGCATCTGTTAGGGTTGTCAACTTTTTGTTGTGTTGCACTAAACAAATAAAACTTAACCCATTTTCTCAATGTGATAGCCCTACTCAAGTGTAACCTGTTACCTGAAGCATGCTGAGAATTCTTGTAATCGTAGCGAGCGACCGAGAGCTCTCTATACGGACGAACACCAAGCAAGCACCTTGCTTGCTCACCGTTCTGTGTCGGTTTTTTGAGAGACGTCTCCGGAGAGACGAGAGAGCTCCCGGTTCAGAAATTACAGCTACTATAAGAACTTTGCACGTATGCGTTAGCCGATTCCGATCATTTATTCCTCACAATAATTTGTACCTAGTTGAAATACTGAATGTTAATATGTCTACTATGACTTGATTCCCATAAAATTTGATGCATCACTTCAATTGACGCGGTACTGATCGTGCGTCAATTTGCACAAATTGCTTGCAGATGATGATAGCTTATCTTAGATTGTTGTTCACACGTCACAGATGAAGAGATCTGCAGGGTGAGTCATTAGTTAGTGCCAAGTGTGTGCGCCGCAGATTTGTTATCTGTTTGCTTTTAGGAGTAATAATTAAAGAATTTAAGCGAGACATCATAATCATTCTCCTGTCCTTATACCAATTTATTTGGCCGCAGCGTGTCTCTTCTTCCATACTTATCTATTACTCGCCATCTCAGCCGTCATCTCCTTTCTATCCATATCAACCTTCACATCGTCCATCTATCGTTTCTATGGTTTCCCTCTACTCTTATAGCTATGTGCCATAATTTAAGCGAGACGTGTGTAGCAGAAATCAATATTTTCAAGTTAATCATCTACAAGTTTGTTGATTTTTTCATGAGAAGTTAATAAAATATTTAGACTACATATCGGTATTTGATTAGAACTCTAATGTAAACATTAGTCCGTGCCAATAATTGTATTAGTTTGTTTAACTCAGTTGGAAAAATACACAGTACAAGACAAACAGAAACATTAAGTTCGTACAAACATGAAAAAATACAAGATTTTTATCACAGAATTGTAGAGAGAAAAATACCAACAAAATTGTATTGTTCTTTTTCATACATACTCGCAGAAGGGATGGCCGATGGGGCCGAAAAGTTCTGGAGTGGCGACCGCGAACCGGAAGATGTTGCGTTGGAAGGCCTCCCACTAGGTGGACCGATGACCTGGTGAAGGTTGCAGGGATCCGCTGGATGCCAGTCGCACGGGACCGGTCAATGTGGCGACACTTGGGAGAGACCTATGTCCAGCAGTGGACGTCTTTCGGCTGAAATGATGATGATGATGATACATACATAAACTCACGGCATTTACACAAAGGGGTAGACAGAAACCACAGAACGCCACCTGCTACGATCCTTTTTTTTTTCTGTTGGGAAATCATCAAATGACCACCCCCACTCTGGGCGGAGCGGAAGGGAGAGTCAGACTTGTACTGACTAAAACCCATCCATGTTCCTTATTTGCCTTTTGTGTTCCAGGGCCACGGTATCTCTTTCGAACAGTCCCGCAGCTCTGGCAGGCATCGGCCCATGCGGACCTCTACTCGGTTACTGACATCTCTTTGAGGCGCGCGTGGAACACGAACGCGCCGTCGACACGGCCTGTCGTGATAAGACGGCCGGACGGCGAGCTAGCCCATAACCCGCCGTCCACAGGCCCGCGCTTACGGTGGCTGGGACGTGAGGTTCTTTCCCCACCTGCTACGATCCTTACATACTCCTCTTGCCTCGACCACGTTCATACATCTGGTCATACGCGCACGCCGGTTCCGAGTACTTTATGTGTTCAATACATAGTTTGTTTTTAAAGCAGTACTAAAAGATTAATGAAGCCACTATTAACATAACAATCGTTTTCCTTTGGAGGTCGTAGAAAGATTTATGACTTTTCCAACTGTTGTTCTAGTTACGCTCACATTTTAGGGGCGTGTGTATTTGACGTAGAACAATTATACTGTCTGCTGATATTTTGGGACAGAAATAAAATGTTCTTACTTTCAATAAACTGCAAAAAACAAGGTGATTTACAAAAAAAAAAACATTCGGTTTCAAGAGGTTTGTATAAATTATCGCGATGCCACAAATTAATTTTATTCTATTAAATATTGTCCTTATTTTTCCTGTATATTGATTACTATATGTACTAAAAAAACCCTTGAGTTCCCAGAATGGTCATAAAATAAAATCTACTCACTTAGGTAAGCAATACTTACATATTATGACGCAAAATAAAGTCGCTGTGTACGTCAAATTGATTTATTACATGTTATTATGTATTTCTACAAAAGTTTTTATTACTTAACACTGAAATAATATTAGAAAAGCAATGAACTCTGGATATTGGGTCAAAATACTGCTTTTTACATGGATAAGTATTTAAGATATCGACTTATTCAAGTGAGACTTTTAGGGGCCATGGGGTTCGAGCGCCCACCATGTCTTTCGGGATATTGCCAAGCGGCTAGTCGACTCTTCATGCGATCAGAGGGCTGGCAGCATTGCCATCCACCGTGGCAATGCTGCCAGCCTTCTGACCAGTTTTCCCGTTGACAGCGGTGTGGACTAATTATTTGACGTAATTCTTTTCCCTTTTGATACTTGTATTTATTTTTACTTTGTTTATTTTGTATATATCTCTTTGTAAAACAAATACTGAGTGGTCGCAAGCGCGACTGCGGAGCAAGAGGTCATTGGTTCGATTCCCGGGTCCGGCAAAGTATTATTGGGTTTTTCCAAAAGGATTTTTTTCTGTAGCAACCACGGAGTCAGGAGTTTGCGCCCGGTTGATGACAATAAGCTCGCCCCCTATTACATGGGACGTAAACATAACTGGCGGACTGTGGGTGTATTACAATTGCGTACACCTTTACCTAAGTTTTCGAGGAGGGATTTTATTTAAAAATAATAATGATCTGTCGAAACTTATATTTTTCAATGTTACGTTATGTTCAGCCCTGAAAATCCAACGAACAACACGATCATCGACATTAATACATGACATTGCAACCAGAAACAGATCTATTTATCCACCAAGCGCTGGTTTAAAATATTGCGTTACGAACTTCTATTTACGTTTCTCTCCTCACGTGAGTTTCAAGTGTAAGGAAAAGGCTAAGTTCAAGAACTGAATAGAAAATAGCTACTTCATAATCTAGAAAAGTTCTTCTCACCAAGGTCTAGTGCTACCTATATATCTATGTATAAATAAATAAATAATAAAATTCCTTATTTCAATACAGTGACAACATTGTTACAGACATTTTAAGATAAAACATACAGATTATGTCCCACAGATAGGTCCCCTGGCTCCCAAACTGGGTTTTCACCTGTGACTTGGGTTATAGACTGCTAAACTACTGAACCGATTTTGATGAAATGTTTGCAGTTGTTCTTAATACGCCAAGGGAAGGATTCTGAAAAAATCTGATGATAAAAAAGGCATTGCAACGCATGCCCGGCAAAACTAGTAACTACTAATATCGGTTGTTTAGATGATATACCATATTAAGCGGAAGAACTTTCGAATCAAGATGGCAGGTACTTGAGAAAGGTAGTAGTGATATTATGCTTGCTGAAAACTCCTTTAGTAAAGTTAAATATCCGGTTATAACATCACGCCTGTAATTCCCGAAGGGTTAGGCAGACGTGGATCTAATAGTACACCCACATTTCGCAAGTTATACTCTACTCTACTCTGGACGCTGTTAATGTGCAAGTCTTTCTACATCGTTCTCACATATATATAATCTCAACATGAGTGATGTAACCAAGATTTTGTAACAATATTTTGATTTTTGATTGAAGAGTGTCCAAGGAGTTTCTTGACCATTCTTCGCCATAGAGATCTACGCTTTGGAATGTGCAACTACAGTACTTTCTCAAGTTATTATGTCTTGTGACGGTGACTGTAGCATTGCTTCTTTTTGTTTTTTTGACATTCAAAAGTGCCTGTGATGGTCTAATTGAAATAAATGCTTTGAGTTTTGAGTTTTATGTTTTTAAGTCCAATGTAATAGGGGGCGAGCCTATTGCCATCAACCGGGAACAAATCCAGACTACGTGGCTGCTACTGATAAATTCCTGGTGGAAAAATCCAATAACACTTTGACCGACCCGGGAACCGAACCCAGGACCTCATGCTCAGTAGTCGCGCTTGCGACCACTCGACCAACGAGGGAGGATATTAGTTTAACAAATAAAACTTTTAACTAATCACTATTTGTCCTTCAAATGCAAATTTTGCATAATTAGCATTAGTTTCCAATCCCCACACAAGCCTCCGTTATGTGAAAGAATAGGACATTTACCCCCACGCGGGGCCATTGCGCGTTGGTGGAATGAAAAGTTACCTAAGTGCAATATCGATGAATTTCAGTAGTATGCAACCCCATACGCCCCAACTCCACTGTGACGTGCAAGACGCCAGGATTCTTGAAAAGTGAGTAATTTGGAGAATTGCCAAAGTAGTAATTGTTTTTATATAACTTACAGTGTCGTACGTCAATGGAAATGTGACACGGTTTGATATTTGTGTGTTTTTTATTTATTTATTTCAGTAACATACATAATATATTTAAGACTAGCTTATGTTCGCAGCTTCGCTCGCGTGGAGGTCAGAAGTTATCCCATGGTCATGTACTTTCGGAAAAAAAAACATCCTATGTCCCAAGTAATCTGTCTGCAAAGGCAGATACAGATAGACTTTCACATTCTTCTTCTCGTTATCGCGTGGTTAGTGCCTAACCTGGCGTCAGAATTTTTATGCCGCCCATGGGCCTCTGACATGCCGTCGAGAAATCTCTCTGGCATGCTGGTTTCCTCACGACGTTTTCCTTCACCGAAGCTAGTGAATCCGACAAATCAGAGGTGCGTTTCTCGTTTTGTGTTCGACCCAAGACTTTAAGTATGGAATTTAATTAAAATTATCTTTCATACCAAGAGAAATTCTTTGATATTAACGTCAAACAACACAAGAATTTAGTTTCAAACTCTTTTTGTACTATACTAAAGTCATCGTCTCTTGCCTTTATCCAAACTTTAGGGGTCAGCGCAGCATGTCTTCTTCTTCCATACTTCTCGTCATCTCATCAGACACCTATTTTCTTGCCCACAAAATAAACACAATACTAAAGTAAGCTCCATAAATCCTTCGTACAAAGCTAATCTTTATCAAAGTAGCTTGTGAAAACGTCCCACGCAAAAAGTATCTCTTTGGAAACTAGTTCCTGCCGTGTAGGTTGGGTAAAAGCCGCGCTTTCGCTGTTATTCACGACCGTAATAACAGACTAGCAAGGAGCTCGTGGCTAAATAATAACAGCAGCTCGTATCGATCTTTAGGTTAAGCCGTGCTTACCTAGGTTGATCCGTAAATGAGTGACCACCCACCTAGTTAACACATACCGAGTTTCCTCCGTGCTTCAGAAAGCACGTTAAGCCATTGATTCCGGCTGTCATTTGTAGATCTTTGACAGTCGATACAGGTAGTCAGTGTCCCGAAAGTCTAACAACCAGTCTTACCCAGGGGTATCGTATTACCCGGTACTAATTGGGTTGTGGAGGTGAGATAGGCAGTCGCTCCATGTAAAATACTGATACTCAGCTGCAACCGGTTGGACTGGAAGCCGACCCCAATGTAGTTGGGAAAAGACTAGGCAGATGATAAACAACAGAATAGTGACCATAAACCACCGCCATGGTTGCAAAGATTCCTGCCCCAGTGACGTCAACAGTTAATTATGGAATAAAAATAACACATTGCGAAATGGTAAGCAACTTTCCATTTTGTTTTTCGGGCTTCAATTGAGGTTTTCGCGTTTACGATATATTTTTAAATAATATTCAAAAGAACATTTTTAGAAGGCCGTGTGTTTATGAAAGTATGTTATAAGGTTTTGTTGCCAACAATAGGCTTCGCCCAATTTTCCGGCAGAGTTTCGTAACAACTTTTTAAAAGCTTTTTGAGGAACGGGAAGATGAAAGCGATGCCTACGGTTTGCGTAGTAAGGCTTCTTTTATTTAAGGAAAACGTAAGATGTAAATACGTAAAAAGATGATTGGACATGACGTAAATAATTTTGGTGGATACTGAGACGTGCGGATGTGGCTTGTTTATTTTTAAATATAAATAAAAAACTAAATAAATGGTAAATAAATTCGGATACGTACAGTATACAGTACGTAGGTACATATTTTCACATGTCACACACTGACACACGTCTAGCTGTGCCTTCTAAACTTTTTATATTCTAATTACGAAATAGTGTTTCTTTCTACCTTATTTATATTGTGCCAGATGTGCCATTCTTCTCAAATTACCATAAAGGTTGCGTCTCTAGGTGATCAGTTTAAACGTTGCTACTTGTGACCGATAGAAAGTGACAGATTTAATCTAATATCTTTAAAAGCCAATGTAGCTAAGTACTCATAAGGGATAATGCGTTGTGTGCTAAATGCAGTTTATGCAAATGAGATCGCTGAGTGAACATCGCCCACGGCCCAAGGGACATTGTTTGGCAATGACTGCTTTGCAATGCTGGAGAAAGTAACCCATGTGTTCCGAAACTGTACTTAGAACACTTCCAATTTAGATAAACTGACTTAAACTTATACTGTCACTTACGGGATATCTTCCGTGATTGTTCATTATTTTGAGCTCCCGATATTTCGACGCTGTTGCAAGCGCCATGATCGCGGGTTGACTGGAGAATGCGGGTGGATGGAAAATAAATTCTTAAGAGCAGACAAATCTATCTATCTAGTGAGAGTATAAGTTTAGTTGTAAACCGTGGAAGCTTAAAACAGTGTTTGAAACTGACTTAATGACTACAAAATCGATGTAGATGGATTAACAATGGATGATGAGAAAGCTGATATAGCTATGACAGATTAAAGAAGTGAGATGACGAGATGGAAAGACTTATTGAGCTCAAGTAAATATGAAAGTAAGGATGGGTGATGTGCACTCCAATAAACCAATCGCAACTTAGCGTCTGGCAGCAAAACTTCAAGAGACGCATATCAATTTCAAACGTCTGCGACTGAATTTCACAACAACAAATAATGTCTTTTACAGTATAAAATTACCAATGAAGAACACTCAAATGCAATCGTTTTCCCAACATTAAACGTCAATAACTTTACCGGTAATGTATCAACGTACTTTCAACTGTCAATTCAAGTAAATGATGGATCGCATTTAGAGTTTCATAATGTTGAAGGGAAGCATCATGAAGCATTTCATCGACCCAACCATTCAAAGAAATGTGATGCATAAACTTGCATTGGGCCCGCGTGGTGGATTATGGCCCACTCCATCTCACTCAGAGCAGGCCTGTGTCCCAGCGGTGGGAATTATATTGACTGTTTATGCTTCTAGGATATTTAAATTTACTGACGGCAGAACGAGCTGTGGGCCCTGGAACAGTGACAAGGGGACCACAGAGGAGATGGCGAGACGAACTAGATGTCTTCTTTGAGAATTGGAAAGAAGTAGCACAGAATCGTGATCGTTGGAAAGAATGGAGGGAGGCCTTTGCTCAGCAGTGGGACAATATGGGCTAGCAGTAGCGAAGGTTCCATACAACTCGATTCCAGTTCTATAGACAAATAATATAATCACATTAAAGATATGAACTCCGGCTTACTTCTTACAGAATTCACCAACTCAAATTCGTTACTGTGGGCTAGCAATAATAATACGATAGGCAAGTTAAACTGGCCATTGCTCGCTCGTCTAATTCTATTGTAACGTGTCAACCTTGGGAACTTTGTTATTTTGCTATAAGGCGTCACTCAGACATGGGTTTACATTTTTACATGACTGCTTCTGTAAGCTTCTTCTTGATTTGAATTAGAATTTTGAATTTTCTTCTAGATGCATGGTTCGGGTTGGTCGTTTCCTTGGAGAACAACCGGTAAGAAATCCCATTTTAAAAACATTTTCTCTTTGGGAACTGTCGACTATTCCGCTATTCAAACTCTCTGTTCACTACTGGTAATGTGTCACTGTACCTACTTTCAACTGTCAATTCATGTGAATAAGGGGAGTGTCAATGATGTATCGTAATACAGTTTATGTAGATGTGATTGCTCAGTGCGGTTTACATCGAAATTTCTAGAACATCGCCCACGGGAATTTGTTTAGCGTTTAGCAATGGTGTCGCGGTGGTAGAAAGTGGCCTGTATGTTGCAAGGGTACTGTGGAATCGATACTTAAATGAAGTTTAGTGAGATAATGTGTGTTGTTGAATACATTACATTTATGCGTTTGTAGAAACGCCGGGTAGAACGAGGGGACCTCTAGAAGGATACTCTGTCCATTTCAGAGATATTTATCAGATCGGCGTGTGTGACCAGATGTAGGTATGGACTGGACGTGGACGAAGCAAATGGAGTATGTAACTTAGCAGGTTCCGTCATGGGATAAAGACGGGAGTTTATGTGTATGTATGTTGTTAGCTTTTCTTGGACCCATCTTTCAGTTTTATCTTGGTCTGTCCTTAGGTCTTTCATATCTTTGTTTTGTATATCTATTATGTGTCCACTCTGATATTAGTTACATAATCGATATTACAAAGCAACATTACTTAATATATCGCAATAATCAAATACTTAAGCATTTATAAACTGCCCATAAAACTCTTCACGGTTTATTGCAAATTGTCAAATTAAAATTAGCAATTTAACATGCAATAAATATCGCACTGTTTCCAATAGATTCGTTTATTGAACGAGCAAATATTTCGCTTGTCTTGGTATGAAATGAAGAGACGCGTGTGACTAAAAGAATGATGATGGATATGAATGTTGATATCTAGATGTATATGGAGAGGAAGGCCAAAAAAAAGATGGATGGATTGTGTGAGGAATGATATGAAAGAGAAAGGAATAAAATGATGCCGTGTCGTCTGACAGGGGAGAATGGAAGAAGAAAACGTGTTGCGCCGACCCCAAGTAGAATGGGACAAGGACCGGAAGATGATGAAATCTTTCGCTATTGTCTTGTGGAACTATTTCTCCATACTTAACATCATGCTTGTAATCACCGAAAGATCAGGCAGAGGGTACACCCACATCTCATTGGTACTGTTTAAGTCCCATGCCCCAAGGGGGGTGAGCCTAATGGCACAAATTCTGACTCCGGCTGCTACTAAGAAAAAACCGAATAACACTTTTCCTGACCTTGGAATCGAACCTAGGACCTCATGCTCAGTCATAGCACTTGCGATCTCTGTACCAGCGAGGCAGTTTTATAAAATAACCGTAAGAGAAAAAAATAAAGTTTATTTAAACCCCAAGCTCGGAATAAAATTGTTATTTGAAAGGGCAAATGTGACCAGTTACAAAATTAAATGCAGACTGACTGGATATTATCCTTGAACTAGCTTCAACCGAAGGCTTGTTCACTTGTCGTTAAAGTATTTTTAGTAACGTAATTATGATAATATCTCATAATTTTTCCCGAGACTGCTATGACGGCCCTTGTAAAAACCATGTTGTCTTCATGATACATACGTAGTACATAAAGTCACAGTATTTTCCCATCAAGGTAAGCGGAAACTACAACCAACTCCACGAATCCTTGCAATGTATACTCCTTTTCTGCTTTCGAGAACAGTTTCATTATGTTCTTGCTCTTGAACTTTTGTCGCATAAATTCGTAAAGCCTTTTCAGTGGCGATTAAATCTGCATACAAAGTTTCGCGCCCGTGCTGTTAACCGATGAGGAGTTAACTCGTGAGGAGACGATCCTGGCTACAGGACCAGGTCATGTCTTTTATAAAATAGTATTGTCACCAGCACCAAAGATGTGTGCAACATTTCAGCTCAATCAGTTGGGGGGAACTGGTTTGAAATTCAGTTGCAAGATTTGACCAATACACATTAATTAGAGAATGGAAAGCAATGCGACTGACGGTACTCATAATCAGCATGTTCCCACTGCTGGGACACAGACCAGTTCTTTGTGAAAGAGTGTGTTGTTATCCATCATGCGGACCTGCTGGTTGGTTGATGTAATATGTCTTTGAATTTTGGTTCTAGGACATGCCAGTTTCCTCACGATGGTTTCCTTCACCGTTCTGAGACGCGCGTGACGCTTCAGGCAAGTGACATCGCCTGATGTGAACGAGGCATCAGGAAATATAGATACTGTTTACACTAGACAGCGTGTTTGCACCGTAATTGGAAATATATCTCCGTTCACAGGCGTGGCTTTGATATACGCTCGCTGAGGGCCTTTCCTTTATAATTGACGTAGTGAATTATTATCAGTTTCCGGAGTTACAGCGGGTACTGTTTCCTATTTATTTTTGTCTACAATTTGTTGTGTAATGTTCGCGACGGATGTAATTGAAGAAACGTAATCTAAAAGTATTTTGTCTGGTTATGTTGGTTTATTTTTCAGTCTGTCGGTTACATTTTAGTTTTTAGTAAAAGTAAAGTTACTTTCTACTTTTAAGTTTAAGTTACCAATGTTTCCAATAGTTTCTTTAAACTGCTTTGCTATCTCCACCGTCCTTGCTTGACTGGTGGCAGTAACTACGCATTTGTACTTGTTTTTGTTTGCAAATTGGTTTTAAGTGTTTTATTTTTGATGCATCACTTTTAGTGGAAGTAAATGTTTATTCTTTCTTTTTTTATTGTCCATATTAAAAATGTTACTCATTAACAATCTTTATCATTGCTTCATTAAACGACATCAAATCATAGTCAACAGTGCCAAAACTAACAAAGATGTCTTCAACAAAACACATGAGCACATGCTTAGCCCACGTTTCAACACGTGTGACAGAACGTGCTTTCACAAGCACGTACATACATTTGTAGATATATGTGACAAAATAGTAGATACTACTACTATGAGTGAAGAATTTGACACCTCTTTGATTCTTCTTCACTATGTTGTGAATGTAGTATACATAAATGTAAGAATCTCAGATGTTTTAGTAAACTTGTAAATTGTAATCTGGTAGATTCTCCTTCTTAGGGTATCGACGGCAAAAAGTTCAAATATAAATTTAGTCTCAAAATTCAGCCACGTCAATTCCGCTTATCGATGCACTTCAAGTAAAGGTCTTATGTCATCAAGTGAAGGTGGAATTTGGGCATTTGTCGGTGTGGGCTATTGTCTGGTTGACTATAATTGATTATGTTCCACATTAATAACATATACTGCGTTTCTACGATTGTAAGTGCAGTAAGATGGATTGTTTAATACAATGTTGAGTTGATTGCAGTATATCTAAAAATAGAGATGCTTATTTTGTAGTTTCGACGTTAGTTCAATGAATCGTTTGCTGACTTCAATGGTGTTGTTTATGGCCAGGAAACTATTGCATTGTTATGTCCGGAGCTTACAATGAGTTTGACGTAGAATTTTATTTAGCAGTGTGATTCATAGAATATTTGAGATGGAAACGTAATTAGAAGAAACTCATGATGAAGTACTTACACGAGTGACAAGAGGTAAGAGCTATCTATAAAATGAAAAATTCATCGTTTTCTCTTGGTTTTGGTAAGTACGTACAGTAAATAGTTTCAGGTTTTTGTAAAGCAAAGTGAATGGTTACACTGCTTTAAGATTTCACGGTTAAAATTAAACTTATACTGACACTTACGGGATATCTTCTGTGATTATTGATTATTTTGAGCTCCTCAAATAAAAAAAAGCGCAAAAAAATAATCATAATAATCAACAATCATGGAAGATATCCCGTAAGTGACAGCATAAGTTTACACTTTTAGTAGAATTACTAAACACTGCTGGCTTAATATCAGTATTTCATAGGATACAACTTAGTTTTCTTTCTATGAACACTTTTCTTTAAATATTATTATACAGTGTCTAGACATTTATCTTCAAGGAAAATGAAATGCACTCTATTTACGAATTCCAGCTTTAATATACAGAAATCGAGTGGGCGCCATCTTGAATTAGATTGACAGGTGTGCTTGACGTCACCATGGGGTCCCATCTCGAACACATTATAATTAGTCTTGAAAAAATATCATAGATGGCAGCATAGGTAACAGTTATGAAATTAACAACCACTAAAATGAGTTAAACGGCAGATTTTGGCTGAAGTAAGATTAGTAAAAATCAAAACTTCCTTGTTTAATGCTGATTTATCTATTTATACTCACAAATCACGTAATTTTGACAAAAAAAATAACTGAAGACTTTTCTAATTCATTCGAACTCATAGAATGATAAAGTTAGTTAAAGGAGCTATCTGTTATCCATTTTGTCTATAGCTCTTTACAATAGATGGCGTTTTACTCAAAGCGTCACATACAATGTAACCACAATCGGAAATTCAGTAATTTTTTTTAAATCTATTACTGTTCACAGAAATGTAAGAAATATTTCTAACATGTTTATGGTAAATAATTATATATTTTTTCATGTAACTAAAACCGGAACTAACATTGCACGAAACGTTTTCAAAGTAAGTAGTTACTCTGTCTGTCAATGTCAATGTCAATTCTGTTTTGGTCATGTCTGACTCCCAGTACCCAGCTTTGAATGCGTTTTTGTTTTCTTCTAACCGACCTCGGTTCGAACTATGGATTTTAGAAAAGACACCTCCCTATGTCTTGACCTGGACCCTGGATACTGTACAACAACGAATCTTGCACATACGACGACTTATGCTAGTAAAAACTTTGGATTTTGATTTTAGAAAGTACACTCAATATGGCTCCTATAAAGTGCTCATATTTAAGCGAACAGTCATCGAAAGATTTCTCAATGTGTCGGATTCCAACTGGACATGCAAGTCGTTTGGCAGTTTGGTTGAGCAATTGTGGTAAGTGTATTTACGGCTAAAATATTATGTAGTCACTTTTGAGATACTAAAAATAAAAATCAAATTAATGACGAAATACATCAAATTTAACTGGTGTTAAACGTCTCCTGAACTCGCACATACACTGATTTTCAGTTTTAACTACTCATTACAGAAACTAATTAATTTAGGAGTACATAGTATGATCAAATAATTATAATGTAACATTGATAAGTATTGTGTGATAAAGACTCCATAAAATAAAATATGTACTTACTACTAACGTCTATAGCCAATGGTTACTCCAAATTGTTTTTATAAATGTTGAGAACTAACTGAAAACTAATAGCTCAACAATATACATCTAAAATGTGGCCATATGTTAGTCAATAACATATTGTTTGTGATTTTAGGAAACATGACGGTAGCTCACCTTAATCATCAGGAACTGCGGTGATAAGTTCATTCAGACTAAAACTGGCAAAAGGAAAAAATTATCAAAAATGGCAGTGCCTCAAAACCACAACGATGTGCAATGCTCGGTCATGACACTGCATTCACCATGTCCATCAACATCACAAGGTATTTTTTTAAATAATCACAATTTTATTGTACCCTCATTTATGGGAATTCTGTGTGTAAGTTTTTAAGAATGACAAGAACTGTTCTTACAGGTCGTCAATAGTTTGTAACATAGAGCGTACGTTACCTTTATATCTGTTTTTTTAGCTCAAGAAACTTCACCTGTACTGAAAATTTTGACTCGCAACCAAAGTGTATAAGACACAACTGACTTGTAACAGTCCAAATGTTGAAGAACCAACTGCATCTAGTGCACTTTTATGTTTTGACACATAAAAGAAAAGGAAATCAACGAACACTCCAAAGTGCAAGAAATTAAAAATGACCCTTCAAATGTCTTCCAGGTTGATCAAAAAAGAAAAAATCAAATATAACAAACTGTAAAAAAAACCTAACCTGTAGTAAAACTAATTACTACATAGTATTAAACAAAGTCACTTCCCGCTGTCTGTCTGTCCCTGTGTATGCTTAGATCTTTAAAACTACGCAACGGATTTTGATGTTGTTTTCATTAATAGATAGAGTGATTCAAGTGGAAGGTTTATATATATATATACTGCACCCGTGCGAAGCCGGGGCGGGTCGCTAGTTACATAATAAATTTAGGAACACATCACTTCAAAAGTAATGCTTCAAAAATTTTTAGTTATTTATTTATTTAAAATAGATACACCTACAGTACATACATTTTACATTTAACAAAAGAAATATACAGGTTAGGGTTCTTATGTAGGTATCAATTACATTTGTACACAACATTCTCTTAAGTACAATATAGCTATTTTATTGTAAAGTTAAAGAAATAAAATGTCATAAAATAGAAAAGAAAACATCTTTGCCTTAAACTAAAGAAGAGATCAAAAAACTGACTTACACTAATAAACACAAAACAAAATGAAAAAAATCCAAATAAAACTGATAAGAAACTAATTATAGCCATTTAAATGTAGGTTCATATGGGAGCGCAACAGGCTTTTGAACTTCGGTAGGGAACCAAAGAACATATCCAAGTCAGGTAATTTACAGTTGAGTTCGTAGTATTGAATGCACATTCTTGATACTGGTGAGTTGGTTTGCGTTTGAAAAAGTCTAGAAATTGGCTGTCTAGGACGATTGTTTGGGACTGGCAACATTACACGTTCTAGCAACTGTTCGCATTTAATTTGACTATTGACAACCTTATGGAGAAAAACAAAGTCATGAGTTGAGTCGCTTCGATACCGTCGCACTGTCGACGGTTTCGAAGCGACTCAAGTTTAAAGAAAGTCAAACGTTCTTCGTATGGACATCGGTGGGATATTCCTGTGGACATGTATGCAATTATGTCTCGTAAACGCTCGCTGGATGTTCTCGAGGCGCTGCGAATGTACAGCATACATAGGATTCCATGCTATACTGGCATACACTAGATGACAACGTACCAATGCCTTGAAAAGGATAATTTTAGTTTTTACTTCAAATGACTTCGCGTTTCTTTTGTTAAAACCTAACAGTTATGCAATTAAAACAAACTAAAAGACAAAAATTAAACTACAAAAGCAGTTAGGTATTTGATTGAAGTATTAAAATATTTTTATAAAATTATTCCGTTTGTTTTTTGTTATTTATGTAAGTTGGTACTTAGTACCTACTTCCATCTTTCATCCTACTCCTAGTACCTACCTTTTCATATCATTTCCTTGCCGCAGTAACTACATTAAATTAAAAGCAATTGTATACCCAGATTTGATTGATTTGAGTACCTATAATGAGCTGCAAGTGATGATCTGCAAACTTTATGGCGGTTCGGAGTATCTAACGTAAGTAAATTTTCTTACGTTTTTTGCAATTTGCAGGTCGGTGTCAGGTTGTATGTTGATTAAAATAAGATTCGCGGCTGTAACATGTATGTAGTTACAGAATTGTAATAATTAAAATCATCAATACAACCCTCTAAGTTCATTTAATACCATTGAAAGACTTTTTCATGAAATAGTTATTCAATGGGATTGTATTGACGATTTTAATTATTATAATACTGTAAATACATACGTGTTACGGTCGCAAATCATATTTTGTTCAACATCCAGCCTGACACGTGACCTGCACATTGCAAAATGGTAAAAAAAAAAATCTCGCGCTGCCCTGGCGTTTTCTCCAGCCAAACCACAGGGCGCGGTGCAGCTCCGGCGCGGCGCCCGAGCGTTGCCGCTCCGGTTTTCTACATACAACAATGTGTTGTAGCCACACGGCGCTGTGCGGTGCTCTGCGGCACCGCACCGCGCGCGTGCCTGAATCGAGACGAGGCGGGGATGGATAAACAGAGCGGCGCCGGCGTGGCACCGCACAGTTGTTTGCGATCCATTGTTATTACAGACTGTAGTACGTAGGGCAAGCCAATAGTTTTTTCATCGCCGCTGCGATGTCGCTCTTCCCGTGTGTTTGTCAGTGCGGCGAAATGGCTTGCGGTACGGCGCCGCACCGTGCCGTGTGGTTTGGCTCTAAGAACGTTTACGACTTACGGCATTTCATACAAACTTTCAAGTCCTTTTTTTTTAAATTTCTGAACCGATATAAATGAAACTTCATACGCATAAGCAGGATACTTAAGTCGAAAAAGTTCTCAGAGAACATTTTCGAAATGTAATTTAAAAAAAAGAGATAATTGGAAATTTCTGTTTCTATGAATCTAAAATCGTCCTAATTTAGCTGTAATACTATTTTTCGAAAATGTTCTCTGATAATTTTTTAATGTATATTGCTTAAGTGTATAAAGGTTCATTAAAATCGGTTCAGTCATTTCGAAAAAAAAAGAACTAGAAAATTTATACGAAATGCCGTAAGTAGTAAACGCTCTAAAAGTATTGAAATATTCAACAAAAACAAATGAAGACGCATTCGCCGCAAAGAGATGTTTGTTAGCTCACTCACACAAATGAAACCGTTTCGCCAACTAGAGATATTTTTTGTTGTATTGTTATTATCTATTTGTCCTTGAACGCACGGTGCGATGTAGAGAATCTATGCGCCATCTAGTAGTATCGATGCCACTTAGTATCGATGCCACATAGAAACTAGGCCTACTCCTAGATGGCGTTGTAAAACTGCTGCCTCTGGTAATCAGTGAGACGTTGGTGCTACCATCTGTTGAAAAAATGGAGGACAAAAAATAGCCAGTCCGATTGCCAGTTTTAGGGAGGTATCATTTCTTTGTATGGGATTGGGTATCTGTACGTAGTATTATATTATCTGTGACGTCACCAAGCGTCAAACGGATACTGTGCGACAACCCTGCTCCAATATAGTAAACAATGGAGTCGATTACTTTATAAGGGGGGAAGAATTTGGTAGGTTATGTGTGCAAGAAATATAGATTACAATGTTAAGAGTGATGAGAAATCTGTCCTTGAACATTTTTTGTTGCATAGTCCTTCCTTGAGAGCAAGCAGAATTTTTAACAATCAATCAAAATCAAAATCAAAATCAAATCAAAGCATTTATTTCAAGTAGGCCAGTTACAGGCACTTTTGAATTGTCGAAACAAAGGCAACAGTAAAATAAAGCAACAGTCCCAGTCACAAGGCACAAAAACTGTGAAAGTACTGTAGTTGCCCATTCCCTAACGTAGATCTCTATGGAGAAGAACGGGCAAGAAACTCCATGGACACTCTTTTAAAACAGATAAATTTTTTTAGGCTTTTATCTTGGTGTCTAAAAGTTTGATTGAGAACAGATAGATGTGTTGCTGTGGAGTTTGTTAGAGCAACTAAAACAATAAATGATTTTCAAATTGCGAGTTTCCTATTTGTGTAATGTGTTGGCAAAATTGCTGTGTTGATCGGCAATTCATGAGCTGACGTGTTTTTAATGAACATGTTGTAGCTAGTAATTCAGAAACGTCCAACACTAAGTGACAGTTACAAAACCAATAGAGAAAAAAATCAATAGAGTGTTGAGAACTGGGTTTTGGTCAGGCAGGTGGTCGCTCCAATAAAATACTGGCAATCAGCTGCATCTGGTTAGACTGAAAGCTGATCTCAATTTGTGAAAAGGCCTGGGTGGTAATGACGATTATAATATTAATAATTTTGATCCCGTATTTTAAAGCAGAAATTAATCTCGTAAAAGTTTTGGAAACTCTTTCTGAACTCAGTTTTAGATAACCTAAAGTTGTAAACTGTCTGCAAGTTCAGTCCTAAAATTAACGGTATGAAAATTTTCCAGCACCGTAACTTGTGCTCTTCAGACCATAACGAGCTATTAAGGGACCTAATTTAGGCCACACTTTCAATTTATTAGGTACTTATGAGATAATTGGTAATTTTATGTGTCAAGTTACAGGATTGTAATTTGACTAGTTTCTTCTTGGGAGCGTCGTATATTTTTCAATTTTTGTCTATGATTAGGTGAAAGATGTAATGAGTTAAAACGATTTTGTTTATAAACATAATCGTAAACAACCTCAGTGAGGAGCTCGTGGCTAAATAATAACAGCAGCTCGGGTGGATCTTCCTGTTAAGCCGCACTTGACCTAGGTTGGTCCGTGGATGGGTGACCACCCATTACATACCTTTGCGCTGCCACCGACGACGCGGTGGAAGTGACGAAGTTTTGGGGTATCAAAATGTAAAATTTGTCGTGCCAGCGACACGAAGAAGAAGAAGAATAAAATAATTAGAAGAGCTCGTGGCAATAATACCTTCGTGCCTCGGAAAGCACATTAAGTTGTGGGTCCCGGCTGTCATTTGTAGATCTTTGACAGTCGTTACAGGTGGTCCGAAATTTTGACAAGTCTTAACAAGGGGTATCGTATTACCCAATACTAACTGTGTTGTGGAGGTCTGATAGGCAGTCGCTCCTTGTAAAATACTTGTATTCTGCTGCATCCGGTTAGACTGGAAGCCGACCCCAACACAGTTGGGAAAAGGCTAGGCAGATGATGATGTTAGTACATTAGGTATCATACATTCTATAATATTTATGATAATCGGAATCTGGTGAATGTTTTTTCCAGTTAAACGTGCACGGTAAGTACCTTGATGTGTCATTGTCAAGGTAAAGACTTGATCGCAAGTACGGAATATATATGTGAATATGGCATTGCAGGCAACAAGGTAATACTATGTATGTCAATACGATATGTGATTTACCTGATGGGTCTTTTCTTGATATATATTTCTAAGGAGGTAGCTGCTGATGTGAGGAGTAATAGAGTAGTATGGAAGAAGAAGACATGCTGTGCCGACCCCAAATAAATTGGGATAAGGATTGGAGAATGATGATATGCGCCCTTAAATGGACTTGGCGCTTATCATCTACTAGGCCTGGCCTGGTATCTAATCTGACACGGTTTAAATCGAGGAGTTACAGTCTCATATATCCAGAGTTCCGTCAGGTGCTTCCTTACATGTCATTTCAACCACGAAAATTACTGACTCGCTACGCTAATCTTTGATTAATGACCACTGATTGTGTCATATTCAACGACAGTAAACCTAGTGGCAGAAAAAGTTGATGGCGAGACGAGCTTCACATTTAATGGTCGGATGGAGAAAGTTCCAACAGCTACATGTGTGTTGAAAAAGGAGAGGACAACACAATCTTGAGTCTAGCAGCATGTGGTAGATAGACTGACTCGCATTTTCTTGGACTTTCCAAATATAGGACCTTCAACCAAAAGTTAACGATAAGCAAGGTAGTCAAGTTACCTATTTTACTTACTTACTTATTTTATTTTACTATTTTATTTTTGTTTAAGTAAAAATTCAGTAGTTGGCAAAAAATCCTTTGACATTTTTTTTAAGGACTGCTCTTTTTTCCGATCCGGATGCATATCACTTCCGAATTGTATCAAAAGTATAACAAAGTAACCTTTATTAAAAATATCGATTCTTTTGATTAAAGGTCGAATTACATATAGGTATAACGATCAGGAAAGTTTGAGTGACAATGTTCAAGAACTTTCAATCTAGGCTAAGATGAAGTGGGTATAAGTTTAAATTATATTCTGAAGTTGACTTAGTTATTATCTTCAAGAGTAGTTAGTTATTTAGTTTTAATGGTTTGAGCTTAGTTTTAGAGAAGCTTTGTTTTGTAAGTGGGTTTTGGAAATAGGTCGGGTTCAAAAGAAGAAAGAAGTTAATGTTTTTTTGAGTACAACGGCTGGTTCGTAGTGGCTCAGGAATAGGATACTTGTAAAAAATTAAATTTAAAATTTAAAAAACCCCTAACGCAACAAAGAAAAGCGAACAAACATTTGAAACGTCAATAAAATGGCTGAGCCGGTTTTGATAAAACATGTCTAAGTGTCATATACACATCATGCCCTTTCATTTGACACCCCACTTGGGTATATTTGAAAATATTCGATTTTTCATACCCACTTTCATCCCCTATAACTAGTAAATGGCTGCACAGATTTTGATAAAACGTTTCTAAGAACCATCGCCAAGAAACTAGCTTTTAAATAAAAAAAATGCATCACTCGTTTAAGAGCTACGGTGCCAGAGACAGACACACACACACACATTGCCGTCAAACTTATAACACCCCTCTTTTTGCGTCGGGGGTCGGACAGTATCAGCTACAATAAAGCAGGAGGATGATGATGATACAGCCTTCCCTCTGCATGATGATAAAGTCAAACAAAGATAAATTAGGACACAATACTGAGCGACATAAAAATCATCTGCCTAGTCTTTTCCCAACTATGTTGGGGTCGGCTTCCAGTCTACCAGCCAGAATACCAGTATTTTACATGGAACGGCAGTCTATCTGACCTCCACAACCCAGTTAGTACTGGGTAATACGATACCCCTTAGTAAGACTGGTTGTCAGACTTTTTACTGAGCGACATAATATGTACCAAAAATACATGAAACCGAAACCATCTCAGCAGTTTTCGAGATTACCCAAAACAAAACATAGACAGATAGTTAACAGCCTTATTTTAAAAATAATATGGCATCATAAATCATCACATTCTGTTTAGGAAACACTTAAAAGATCAACGAGCACATTACATCCGCATAGTTTAGCCGACATATGAGAATAAACTTATAATAATTAAGGTTATAGACCTTGAAAGGGATCACCCATACTACGTTGTTTAGGGCATGAACGACCTTAAAGTTAAAGTTTTTATTATGCACTAAACAATTGTTTTATGGTTATCGTATGAAAGTAAAAGGGGCTTGACATGTGATCTTTAAATAGTGACAAATCATCATCTGCCTAGCCTTTTCCCAACTATGTTGGGGTCGGCTTCTAGTCTAACCGGATGCAGCTGAATACCAGTATTTTACATGGAGCGACTGCCTATCTGACCTCCATAACCCAGTTTACTGGGTAATACGATACCCCTTGGTAAGACTGGTTGTCAGACTTTTTGGGCCACTGACTACCTATAACGACTGTCAAAGATCTACAAATGACACCCGGGACCAACGGCTTAACGTGCTTTCCGAGGCACGGAGGAAACTCGGTATGTAATGGGTGGTCACCCATCCACAGACCAACCTAGGCAAGCGCGGCTTAACCTAAAGATCGATCCGGGCGGCTGTTATTACTTAGCCACGAGCTCCTCTAAATAGTGACACATAATCCCGTAATTAACAAAGGCTAGGCGTCAATGCACTAAACCAAGAATTTAAGAAAGAAAGAAAACAGACCAAATGCGAGTCGGACTCGCGCATGAAGGGTTCCGTACCAACGTAGTAAAAATAAATTATAAATTAAAAATCTTTACTTAATTTTTCATTTATTATTTGCTGTTAAAGCGGTAACAGAAATACACATTCTGTGAAAATTTCAACTGTCCACCTAATACGGATCATGAGATACAGCCCGCTGACAGACAGACGGACGGACAGCGCTGGCTTAGTAATAGGGTTCCGTTGGTTACTCTTCGGGTACGAAACGTAAAAAAGAAGAAGGAATGGAGTCTAGCGCTTTTATAAAGGCATTGATTTAGGGACCTCGTGCACTACGGGGCCTGTCGCATGACCGGCTGCTATCTTGAACAAAACTGGTCGGATTCGGTCGTCCGACTAAACTTTCATCCTGGTTTCGACTAAAAGTCGCTTCTTCCAAAAGTCGTGGTCGTGTAGCTTATTGCTAGTTTTAGCGGGCAATATTTTCTTTAGCTGCTATAGCTGTAGGTATAATTCGATTAAAAGCTATTCAGTTTTCTAACGTTTCGCTTGATGGATGACAATAAGCATTAAATATCATTGCATTGCAAGAAGATAGGCCTATTACGACTGTAACTGACAATTTCATCAAACCAAATCAATTACCTACCAATAACGAAATTACGAATACGCCAAACGCTACGCTTTCCAGCAAATAAATTACAAGTCAGACAAACGTTCACGTAACACTAAATAGTTATAAATTATGATGACAAATCTCCGAGGAAGTTAGGAGCAATCAATTTACATAATAGTAAACGACAAAATGTCGGAACACTACGATGGTGGTCCAATGGATAGCTATCACGTAATCGAGCTCCGATTACGGTGAAAGGAGCCGTAGCGAACAAAAAACGCAATTCCCTGGAGTACTCTTGGACATTACAGGAGAAGGCTATGGAATGTAATCGGTAAGATGGGCTCTTGGGCACGTACTTATGACCGTTTTTCTTCGTCCCATGTGGCCATAGGAATTTGGGTCCCACTAGTAACGAAATTACCTAATCAACCCAAGGCATTCGGGGAAAATACGTTGGTGGATACGGAAGAAAATTACTTGACCATAATCGCAAAAATGTCACTTAAAATGTGATTACTAGGATAGATAAATGTATTGAGTAAAGATATAACGAATACAAGAGAGATAAATGAATATAAAGATGCTGAAACAACGACGGTTAACGCTTAACGTCATGACGAAGATTACTGTTAAAATAAACTGAAGATCGTGAAAAGAACATTTGAAACATACTTTGTATTACTTGCCAGTCATAGGGTACGGTATTAAAAAAAAATTATATATATTCTAAAGCATTCATCAACAGTATTGGCGCGAAATTGCCAGGCAGTCTTTCAAATGATGTAATTTCTATCCAAGTTATTGGATTTAAAATTGAATCGTTCAAATTGAATTCAAACTGGGTTTTCTCCTGATTGTGAATACTGTATTTGAAATATATAATTTAATTTCAGATTCCAATATTGGAAGTCTTCACTTCGCGTTGGCAGCTGTGATGAGATTCAAGTCTCTATTTATTTATCCATTAATTTCCAGCTTTTCAAATTGAATTTCTGAAGCAACTAAAGTCGTGTTACATTAACGAGACGCATAAAATTTTAGTGAAAAATTTAACTAAAGAAGTTTCATCAAAATCTAATGAAACAAAGTTAAAGAACTTGGCGATTAAACATGATTTACTACAGACAGATTTTTATTAAACTATTCAGATTTTATGATTCATCTTTATTTATTACCCAATTGAAACAACTCAGCATTTAATAGTACAGTAATCTTATAATGATAGACTTAACTGTAAAGTTAATTTTACCGTTACGGATAAGACTAGACACTGGTTGGAGGAAACTGGTCAAGAACTTGGTATTAACACTTGCATTGGATTGAGTAAAGAATAATTTGTGAATCACTCTGTGTGATCCCACTGCTGGGGACACACGCCTCCTCTGCAAGAGGGAATGCGCTGGAAACCACCATGGGAGCCCAGAGTTGGTTGGTGGAAGACAGGTCTTTAAAATTATTGGTTGTAGAGCATGATGGTTACTTTACAAAGATATCCTTCACCATTTTCATAGCACAATTGATAGAAGACAGACGATGATTCTAGAAAATTCTATAACAAGGAAGTATTGAAACCAGTCAAAGCTTTGGCAAAAAAAAAATAGAGCATAGAGATACGATCAAATCGCGAGAGTACGATATATTAGCAACAGGCAATGAAAATGTCAACTGTTTAGATAAAACACATTGAATGATTTCTGGCCGCCCGTCGTTGATAAATCGATTTATAATCTTTTGTCTATGCTCACTATGTCAAGGTTGTGTCCTGATTTCTGTATCTGATAGTGTGTGCTTTTATGGCATATGGGACGGGTCGGACAGGCAGCGTTTGATTTACATGTAAAAGGCGGGCCTGAGATCAGAATGAATGTTGGTAAGATTGCAATAGTGAGCGATGTAACTGAAAATATAAATGTCTTTAATTTCTTCAAGGAAATTAGTAAAGTGTAGGAACTAGTAGGAGAGAGATTTGGAAGAGACCTACATTCAGTATTGGGTGGCTAACGGTTGAAGAAGAAGATGAAGGACCTAGTAATGTTAAAACACCAAACTTCAAAGAATGCCATGGTTACAATTCTTGTGTTTCAGAACCACGGTATGCACGAAAACATGCAAAACACAGAAGCACATTCCAGTTAGAACTTGGATGAGGCTGTCACGGGATCAGGGAGATTGGCACAAACGAAGATAGGCCTATACCCAGCAGTGGGTTAAGTTGGGCTGTAAATGATGATGACATGGAACAACCCTTATCATTAAATCACTATAAAATACAGTATCTAGATGATGATCTTTCCGATACTAGAAAACCCGCTGACACCGCGACAGAGTCCTATCCATTATGATATCATCTGTCGCCCGTCATAAAACGGGTGACATCAACACATCGCACACCACCACGCTACACAATTGAAGAAACCTGGCTTGAGAAACGAATGGCGCCGGTTCGTCAAAACATCGGAGGTATATTATTTTGTTTTTCTTAGATCGTGTTATGTCATGGAAAAGGAAAATGTAATCCATAACATTACATAACGCCAGTAATCCCCGAAGGATTAGGCAAACGTTACAGGATAAATTAGCACAGAAGCGTGGTTGGTACAGAAGGTTTGTGTCTAGCGTGGTGGAAAAACTTAATACTATTTTTCCCAACCTTAAAATTGAAACCAGATGTTTCATACTCAGCAGTAGCTACGACTACAACACCAATGACTAGATTGACGCCCATTAAAAAAAAATGTAAGCATATTAATGCATTTCATGTGGATTGTTTTTACGCAACAATGCGTTAAAGATGCGCTTACCTGGTGCGCAGGGTGTGGGGCAGCACCAACAGTATCTTAATTATGATTGCCAGTCGCCTGGACTGTGTTTATGTTTTATGTGGGTCGCTGTGGTGCAATCACTCATGGGTTGTCGCAGCAGTGATCCACCGTTATTTCTTGTGTTGTTTTGTTTTTTATCAGTGTTTACTAACATAGTCGTAAGTTTTAGTAACAGTTTTTGAGTCATGGATACTCGATTAGAAGCGAAATATCCGCTCCGCGTTCAGAAATCCGCTCTGACTATACATATTCTCAACCTGATAAGTTGGAGGTATCATCCACAGGCTACGTCTAAAACGACGCTATTAACCCACAGCTTCAGGGGCTTGGGGCGGATTTATGTTAGGAAAATCAGATATGAACCTCCAGAATTCTTTCGTTGAACTTGATAACACACTCGTTGGGCACAACTCAGATTATTTATTAGATATTCTTTGTAGAAAATATTATTTGTAAACGACGACGCCTCAACAATCGATTGTAAATATCATGTCATGGCATTGTTATTTCTGCCAGGGCTGCGGGACTGTTCGAAAGAGATACCGTGGCCCTGGAACACAAAGGGCAAACAAGTCAAGTCTGACACTCCCTTCCGCTCCGCGCAGAGTGGTGGGGGGGGGGGGGGGTCATTTGATGAATACCCACCCGAAAAAAATAAAATAAAAAGATCATGTCAAATGCTCCAATTCAATAATTGTTCTTGTAGTAGCTCCACAGATCTCTCGGCGATTGACCGCAATTGATCGCTGATGTCAATATTACAACCGTGAATAAAACTTTAGTACCGTTTCTATTGTAAGTCGTTGTTATTACTGCTGACACACTTAAATAGGGGCCAGTTGACATTAAAGCAGTGGCAGAATGATTAGTGATATGTTGGCCAGACGATGACAACGAAATAATTAAAAGAAAAAAAAACGTTGGCATATTCAAAAGGGAAAGTAGAGTTTCAATGACAACAGTAATGACCTAGGATTACTTAAGCCAGTTCTGATTTCCGACGGCAAATTACAATACAAATAGTAGGAGCCTCATGAAATCTAAATGATTAATGGATAAAAACAAAACTCCGGAAGAAGAACCGTGAGAACTAAAATGATCTCATAAAAAATCTACCTTTAAAATTGAAAGAAGAAGTAATTTAATATTGAATTTAAAACCCGTTGGATGCTGTTGAAACATTTGATACAGAAATATACCGATGCAACGGGATACAGTAATGCCAAGCATTCTCAACCGTAAGCGAGGATTGACTAGTCATCTTTACACATATTTTCGTACAACCACTCATGGTTGTAGACAGAGATCGTATTATTTTACACTTAGCTTAGCATTTCCGTAACTGATGATTGACTGACTGACAGACGGACAATCATACTCAAAACAATAGAATATTCAGAGATCTTTTGAAAATTTGTTAAGATAAAATGTGTTGTTCCCTTACTTCCTAGACATCGCAAAGTTGCATGAAGATTATTATAAGTTTATTAGATCTTGAAATGGGAGCCACGACTATAGGTTTCCATGGAAAGAAGACATAGTCAGGAGAAGTTAGAGGCAAACGATTGATGCCAAAGGCAAGAGCATAAAATAAGATTAATGAGAAGTATTTATATCCCATACTAAAGACTGCTACTACATTGAATACGACTGAAAAAACAAACATGAGTATCTAATAACGCTTCCTCATAAAATGTCATTTCCTATAGAAAAAAATAAGATAAAGTATTTACTGCCTACATGTTTGTATTCAAAGCAGGCAGTTAATTTAAATATGTATTCATCTTAAAAAGCTACTTCCTCAATACATATTGTAATAAGGGTCAGGGCTTAACATGATTTTTGTAAAGACTGACGTGTGTACCATCTTGTCTTTGAGAGATTTTGTTTATTTAGTGTATTTTGTTAAATAAATCTGGCTAAATTTTTTAGGAGTTACTGGTGATTGATAGTCTGCGTCATTGCTGGGAAAAAGCTTCCTCCGGCCATGGCTACTAGTTTTTTTTATTATTCTAGTTTCGAAATTGCGTAACCTACTTTTTGTCAAATTCCAAGGGAGTTCGTAATCCATTGGTTCATTGGGGTATAAAAAATATCTGCTTCAAAGTCTTCAGAAATGCAGACCAGTGAACCAACCACTTTGAGGTTCAGTATTTATATGATTTGCCAAAATTATTGGTAGTGTGTGGGTGTTACGCATTATGTAGATCGTGGATCATTGCTAGTTGGTTTTATCTAGTTCGTTCCGTCATCACCAGTTCTTCCGTCCTACATGTGATCTACATTTGTACTAATGTTTATTTAGCACTTACTCGTTAAACTTATTTAATAAGGATCTAGAACACTGGTCCTATTTGCTTTGTAAGATTGTTTACCATTGATTATGCGATCATTAGCATCTAGAATACTAGACCTGTGTCAAGTTATGCTAAGTATTTCATTTAGGTTAGGTTCAATATTTAGGTCCTGTTTAGTGTCGTGGGTAGGTCACGTTTTGTTCTTGCGCGAGTTACTAGAAACAACAAAGGCGTACGGTAAGAAGAACCACTGCTTATCTTTATCAGCTGAGAAACTTAGTAAGGGTAACGAAAATACTCAAATAGCAGAAGAATTTAGCCCCGATTACATTAAGTCTTCTGATTTATCCATTTTAAGAAGCAGGTGACTTCTTGCAAGGAACTCATCGTAATTTTGGTAGTTTAGTAACGAAAAACTATATATACTAGGAAAACCAGTTCAGTTGGAGTGTCGTGCAGTTCCACAAACGATGGGACATCTGACATATCGTCCTGCGACCTCTGATGCCTGGCACTCCACAGGAATTGATGGAGGCTAGTGATAGCGGCATCAATATATATAGACTGCCATCAACTTGTTGAGAAGCAAAAACCAGACGTGTCGGAAGTGCAGAGGAAATTCTAAAGATTTGGTAGGAGCGTAGACATCATGCTGTGATACACAGGGAAAACCCTGAAGTTGAAGACAGTTTATATTACAAGCTAGTCAGGTGGCTGTCTCCAGTAAGGCGGCTGATATACAAGACGACGTCGCTGGCCATGCGCCGGCGCCAACGTCGGGCGCCTTTGTGACCACGTGCGTGACCGCACGCCATGTGTTCGCGTCTTAAATGAAGAGTTAGAAGATGGAAGTTAGCTTGAAGTGTGTTATTGCTCACTGCTAATTGCTGAAGACCGTCGAAATCCTAGTGACTGAAGACATTTAAATATAAGATTGGACACAAATATTTTTTTAAACCTACCACCAAACGGGTGCAGGCACCTTCCTGCACGGCCTGATTATCCGTGGTCCTTAAACCGTCTCAAATCTTAAGTGGGACGTTGTAACTCCAACTTCGTGAATCTACTTCACGAAGTTGGAAGGACAGGGCGTGGATTTCTGTGTCTCAAAACATACAGTTAGAGCGACATCTGTGCTGCGACTGACAACGCCGTGGAAGTGGCGATTTTTTCGGCGAACAGAAACTTTGTCTTGCTGGTGACACCAAGAAAAAGAACCTTCAATAACTCTCGGAAGCCAAAATTTTCGATAGAAACTTCTCTATCTCAAATAGAGCAGTTCCTAAAGATACCAATGTAATAATTTAATCTCTATTTAACATCGTCGATATCATTTAATTCGTACACGCACGCATTGTGTACCCACTACTATCTTAAGTGGCCTGTTAATTGAGTCGTTCAAGATTATTTCTATGATTCACACTTTAGTTTCGATAGTTGGACAAGTTTGAACATGTTCAGGTTCTTTTAGGCTACTCAGAGCTTGCGATTTTGTATCACATTGAAATATAAACTTTGTCGTGAGTGTTTTAAAGTGCAAAGTTGCACAACATCGACAAAGACATCAAACGGTTCCTTGGACGACCTCGACCGCACATTGCTACGCAAGTTTTCATTTGCACTTTAAATCTATGAAAATAAGGTGTATAATTCAATGTCTGCAGCTCTGCGCTGAGTCTTAGGGGCCTGGCCCACCTGGTTCGTTGATAAAAGGAAATAAGATCATTGAGTCAGAGGCTCGGCTAGGCGCCTGCGCTCCGTAGGTATGTGGTCATGCACGTGTTACTTTGCGTGGGAGTCACCTACAGGTGATGCTGCGATCGATATCACACATGATATTTATAGCATCTAAAGCTTTATAGCTCGATTACATAGTACCGTGGCAAGACAGTGCCAAGACAGAGCAGAAACGGTGCGAATGGCCGAGTGCACCTCTCTAGTAAATGGCCAAATTATTCGTCTTAGAACGGACTTTTGGAAACTTTTTTGATAGCTAAATGACGTTTGCAGGTTTGTTTGAACTGGGCTGTTGTGACCACAGATAAAGATAGACCGTTGTGACAGTTTGACTAAATAACGTCTATACAAATAAATACAATTGAAGTGTCTGTTTGTAATATCAAAATAACAGCTTTTTAATGAATGCATATGAAAATATATAATAATATGTGGCACTTATAACAAAAAAACAATTTTTCTTTTTGTCCGTCTATCTGTTTGTTCCAGTTAATCCGAAATGGCTGGACTGATTTTGACGGAACTATTACGAGCAGATAGCTGATGTTATAAGGTCTAGCATAAGCTACTTTTATGTCAGAAAAAAAATTTGGGTTCCGTGCAAAAAAATTAAAACCCTTAAAATTGGTAACAAAATTTGATTAAAAAAGGGAGGTAATATTTTTTTATATTAATTTCACGCGAATGAAGGTCGCGGGCAACAGCTAGTTACGCAATCAAATACGATTAGACAGTAGTGTAAGCCTTCACTGAACTAAGTGAGTACTAGAAGAAAGTTTCAAATCTATGGCGCGATTGCGGTCGCCTTCATTTCAGAAAATATGCAAAGACGTGTTGTGAGGTAACCTAGGGCTTCCAGTCTTGCGGTTGAAAAGAATAACCAGCTAAACTTAGTAATGAGTAACAGAAATGTTGCCACTGCGCACTTTGTATGGTCAAGAACGTAGTAGCTTGTATGTGGGTGGAAGTGCAATGACTGCTTAGGCATTCGGCATAAAGATTTATTCTGGTTTTATGACAAGAAAAATGAGAAATACGACCGAAGCTGAGGGGGTAATGGGTGCAATTGCCTCTGTCTATCCGTGACTGGTACCAAATCTAGTGATGCAACGGTAATGTAAATTACATAATATAACATCGCGCCTGTAATCCTGGAAGGGTTAGGCAGAGGTGTATAATAATAGTACATCCTAATAGTACACACACATTTCACCAGTTATGTTTTTTAAGTCCCATGTAATAGGGGGCGAGCCTATTGCCATCTGTTGCACAAATCCAGACTCCATGGCTGTTACTGAGATATTATTGATGGAAAAAACTCAATAAAAATAAAAAAGTATTTTTTATATAACCTGAATAAAATATTAATAGTTTAACTTTGGAAGTCTTTAAACGGATTTGTTGATGAAACTGTCCTAGAGCATAAATGTGATGTTCTTCTATAACCGATGGTCCACTATATCATGTTCTGTGTGTCCTATTGTCTGCAACTGGTGGACGCTACTGAAGACCCTAAACACGTAGCCAAATTCTGGACCGATTCAAATTAGATGGCCATGGACACGCCATAAAGAAGAAGAGCCCGTATGCACCGTAGTTAGAGAAGACGTTACGATGATTACAAAATACCCAATGATATTATAAAGAAGATACGCTAAGTTCATACTGAGCGGCGTCTAAATATCGTTGCGTTGTTACGACTGCGATAGATAATACGAAACGTATGATACAGAAAGAGACAGCTCTTGCGCTTGAAGTACTTCAATTACGACAATTGTCTGAATTTGTCTGCAACAATTTGAGCGCGCCAGTGCGACGTAGCCCAAAAGGAGGGTGACGTGTTTGACCTGTATGTATGTATGTCTGTTTCTATGTTTCCTCATAACTCCTAAACGGATGAACGGATTTGGATAAATTGTACGTCGTTAGATTCGTCTTGGTGGCGCGAGTGTCACTGGTTACATTGAAATGAAAAACAATTTTTAGATATTAAAATAAAGGGTTTTAAAGGGTGACTACAAAAATATATACAACTTATGAGTTTACAAGTAATTCGAGGTCAGAAATCGTCGACGAAAACTCTCACACTCTCTTTTTATTTATTTTTTTTTGTATCGTCCTCGTTCGAAAAAAAATAAGTCAGAAATCGTATAATAAAAGTTAAATCGTCTGTGAATTCTTTCACGTTATTAAACTGAAAAAACTGAAAAGTAAATAATAATTTAAAATGTGCTAGTTTTATGCTTTTCATTTTTTTCAGTCCGTTTTTTTATTTATAATATCATTGAAAATAGTGTATTAGTCTTAGTCAAGTTCTTGCTGAAATTCTTGAATTTCATAACCAGATATATTCTTTGTTCAAGTGGAAACAAGATATCATAATTATCTCGAATGGACGTCAGAACAACCTGTTTTTCATTTTGCGCAGCTAGAAGGCGTGTTTCAAAATGCAAAAACCTGATAAGTTTATGACTATGACGTCAAACTTAGAATTAATTTAGGACATCGTCTAACCGGTTCACCATTACTAAAGCACTTAAAAAATGTTAGGTGATTAAAAGAGGGTGGGTAGATATTTGCATTTGATTGACATGTTCATGGTCAAACCAGTCAACTGAATCTTTTCAGAGTCCATATAGAAGGAATATTATAGAAAAAAATGATTCCAAAGTGAATTTATGAACGCAACGGACCGAGTTTCCTCGCTGGGAGAGTTTTTATAACACGAGTGCGCGGGGTATACACGTAACGTAAATACGTCGATATTTGAATTGATACGTTTACACCGCACGCTCTTGCTAGGGCCTCAGAATGAATCTCACTGCTAAACGTCAAGATTTTAATAAGCAAATAAGACTGTCGCAAGTCGCAACGCAGTACGGTTTTGTAGGAATGTATGGTTGTACAATTTCAAACCACTCATCCATTCCATTCGTATTTGTCAGTGTTGGTGTCCTAAGTCCTAAGTGCATTAGCTGTTTCAGCACTCAAGACCTAGCATAGATTTTTATAAGATTTTGATTAAATGCAAGGGCATTTTTAGCCACTTGAAAAAGCTTTTTCAAACAACATTTTAGAGAGATACAATTTTCAGCAAGAAGCAACCACTTAACACTTCAGAATTTATTAAGAAACCGTTACCGATATTTCTATTTACCTTTATGTACATACAAAAAGAAATCGTACAAGGTCCTTACGTAAAGGTCATACTAGTATGCACGTGTGTTCCAACGTGGCGCCACTGAGTTTAACGTTACAATGAGCAAGTCAATTCTAATGGCCTCTTATTCAGGGCTGACACTGTTTGGATTAGAAAGAGAATTGAATTAAGTCGCGAAAATCCGCAGACGTGGTGGGTGTCGATGACTTAACATTATCAACAATTAGATAAGCTCAGTCATCATGATCTGCCTAGCCTTCTCACAACTATGTTGGGGTCGGCTTCCAGTCTAACCGGATGAAGCTGAATACCGGTCTTTTACATGGAACAACTGCCTAGTTGACCTCCACAACCCAGTTAGTACTAGGTAATACCCCTTGGTACGACTGGTTGTCAGACTTTCAGGCCACTAACTACCTGTAACGACCGTCAAAGATCTACAAATGACAGCCGGGACCAACGGCTTAACGCGCTTTCCGAGACACGAAGGAAGCTCGGTATATAATGAGTGGTCACCTATTTGTGGACCAACATAGGCAAGCACGGCTTAACCTAAAGATCGACCCGAGCGGCTGTTATTATTTAGCCACGAGCTCCTAATTGATATCGATCACTTAACATGATAAAACAATAACAAGTTTCTTTTGGGTATCCACCAAAGTGATGATTGTGGTTTTAATTCATTTCTTTTTGTGTAAAGTCCACACAAGCATACATACATTATGTAGTTTTGCTAGCTTTTTTGATATTGTATAATTGCAGGCAGGGCCTGCTAAATCCTTAAGTACTAATCTTTTTACTGTTATAGGCCGTAAAGTACCAAGTAGAGTTTATAGACCAATCTATACTGCCTATGGTAGTCTACTACCGCCAATGAAGACTATTGAAGACACAATACAAGTTTTTAGACTTGTGTAAAGGCTTTGGGTCGTCCCTACAATATTGATTCAACTTAACAACTGCACGTTACAAAAAAGTTCATGGCAACGGACGTTTGCCAATAGCTGGTTGTGGAAACATAATCAAGTCCTCGATAAGTATATGCTTATAAACGTTATGTTGGCTTTTGTAATTGTCTTAACAGAATACCAACAGCCAATCATATTGAATTTCAAGGTCTTGACCCTATTGATTGTCGAATTGTGTCTAAGCACGTCTCATGATAACCCCCCCCCCCCTGCTCCACGGTTTCTTTTAAAGTACAGACAAGAGCACGTTTATGGTGGACAGACCAAGACAATGTCTGGAATTGAAAAACGAACAGTGACCTCTGAGTGTTTCTTGGCAGAATAGTCATAGGAAACGACGACCTCATGTAGATCTTCCTGCCCTTGTCCCATGTTATTTGGGGTCGGCGCAACACGTTTTTCTGTCAATCTTCACGCTATCATTCACTCCTTTTTCCTTCATATCATTCTTCACACAATCCATCCATCTTTTCTTTGGTCTTCCTCTCCCTCTCGCTACATCAACATTTATATTCATCACTCTTTTAGTCACATGCGATTCGTCTTCATTTTTTAAATGACATCATGTAGATGCTTAAACAAAATTTTTTTGACGTGATAAATTGTTTGAACATTCTGCTTACAAATGACGTGCGGTTGATCGTACAGCAGCACGTGTAGAAAAACAGCCGAATAGCGTGTTCCAGCTGTCGACACAAAATACATATGTATGTAAACAAGAACAGGTGTAAAAGAGATAGTTCTGCGTCGCGTAGTATTTTAGCTAGGTAGGGGATAGGGTGGAGGGGCGTGGTGCCAAGCGTAGTAATTCTATAACGACATTATATAAAAATTACGTAAAGGCCACCCGTTTTAAGCACGTGTTTAGAAGCGTGCGCGCAGTAGGTTTCATGTTTCAATGAACTATTCAATTAGAATAGCAATTTCTTTGAGTAACGCAGCCCGCGTTATATTAATTATGTATTTATTTATGTGAAGATTGGATTGGGTCTAGGAAAATGTTTTAATAACTCACTTATTTGGCAATAGTGAAGCGTCCTTCCAGGGCCTGGATGAAATGCTAAAATCAACAACTGAGCATTAAGGATTTATGGCAAATACTTATGACTATTGAAAAACGGCAAATCGATAAAATTCTAATACAACATCACGCACACAATGTAATTCCCGAAGGGTTAGGCAGAGGTGTACCTAATAATATACCCACATTTTGCCAGTTATGTTTAAGACGCACAAATATATACTCCGTGGCCTGGGAACCAAACCATGAAAGCACGACTGCTGAGCATGAGGTCCTGCCTCATGCTCATCAGTCGTGCTTGCAATCACTAGACCAACGAGGATCTGTACAAACTTCGATGGAATTGTGAACTATCTTTATTGAACTTTATAAGTGTTCAGCTAGTATTACTAGAAAAAAAATACGATTTAATAAGCCAGTTTACCAGCCAAAACTTACATAGTTTGATGTATCTACTCTAGGTTATATTGCTTTGAAAGATTCTGACCATCAACATGGTATGCTTGATAAATTGCTTCAAAGTCAAGGTTATATTTTCTAAACAAGCTCAACACAAAACAAGTAACATGGCAATACAAAGCATGTAACATGCGACAGCCCTAGCATGCCAATTCAGTTTGAATTTGAGTGACACATTATGGATTTTTTGGAACGAATGCTAGGAATCCCATGTATGATAAACTTTTAAAGATACAGCTGTTTTTGATATGGAAAGAAAAATTCGAGTGCGAGCAGGGTAGAGGGGGGGGGGGGGCGGGGGGGGGGCGGGGTTTAAACATACATATAAATAAATCATGTAATAAATAAATGGGGCATTTGACATGGCACTGTAAGTTGTACTATTGCTTTCCAAACAAGGGCTTCTCTAACAACATAGCTCATATTATTTTCTTGGCAGGTAGATCAAACCATAGCTAATCGAGAGAAGAATGATGCGACACATCCTCTTGACAAAGTAAAGATAACGGCACCCACAAATGGAGAGGTCAACGATCATCATCATCATCATTTCAGCCGAAAGACGTCCACTGCTGGACATAGGCTTCCACCGAGTGTCGCCACATTGACCGGTCCCGTGCGACTCAACGATCAAGAAAAGTGTATTTGGTACGAGTAATTTCAGTCTTTAATCAGCTATTCTGTTAATAGCTTCTTACATAGTAACTAACACAATATCGACCGGCGGAACAAACAACACCATACTACACAAGGTTAAAAATACAAGGGACTAGCGAACAAATGTAGCTACAAAACATAAGTAGTGGAAACCATAAAACCTATCGAACAACCGTTTTAGATAAGCTCAGCCATCATCATCTGCCTAGCCTTTTCGCAACTATGTTAGGGTCGGCTTCCAGACTAACTGGATGCAGCTGAATACCAGTATTATACATGAAGCGACTGCCTATCTGACCTCCACAACCCAGTTAGTACTAGGTAACACGATACCCCTTGATAAGACTGGTTGTCAGACTTTTTGGGCCACTGTCTACCTGTAACGACTGTCAACGATCTACAAATGACAGCCGGGACCAACGGCTTAACGTGCTTTCCGAGGCTCGGAGGAAACTCGGTTTGTAATGGGTGGTCACCCAACCACAGACCAACTTGGGCAAGCACGGCTTAACCTAAAGATCGATCGGAGCGGCTGTTATTATTTAGCCACGAGCTCTAGAGTTTTATTATGAAAAGCTATTACTTAATTGACGACTTTCTAAATGATGATTCACTGACTGATTGATATACTTACTGTTACTCTATACACCTACTGTTATTAACCGATAAACAAACTATTTGCATGCCCATGTGACGGCATATATGGAGAACCTCATTATAAAAGAACCATCTATGCACCTATTACCACGTTTGCAAAGAAATAAATGATAAGATTTTTTTTTTTACTTAGATAAGCTCAGTATGAACTCGTTTTACTCAATCATGTTATTGAGTTCGACAGCAATGCGTAAACTTTGGCTCTAAAACATACGTCTATTACGCATTAGGATAAGGAACCTATAATTTAGTAAGCGACTAAGGTCGAAGAAGTACTAAAGTGAGAATTTGGATATGTAAGTGCTCGAAAGACCCAGAAATCGAGAACAGTTTTGGCGAAATAAGGTGTTGAAGTAAGGAAAACTTGCTCAGGTGGAGTGTTTAGACGATTCCAGCCTGGAATGTTACCAGAAATTATGGGACCCCTGATATGCTGTGCCTATGTGTGTCTCGTGTACCTTGATGTCTGTGCGCGACTTTAAGTGATGGACGCTGGTCCGCGCCAAACACGTAGCTAAGTTCTGGGCCGACTTAAAAACAAATGTTGACATCAACACGCTAAGAAAAAAAAGAGAACAGTTTTCATACTAAAGTGTAGCAAACAGTTAGGAACAAGTATGGATGGAACCAGACGAAGTAGACGCCGTTACCTCCTCGAAGACCCAATAACTGCTATACCAGAAAGTAGTGATACAGTGATCAAAGTAAGATGGTATACAACTCCGGATGAACTTTTTCCAGAGAGCTATTCTTAGGCCTTTTCCATAAAAAAATATTTTTCCAGCCAAGTGCCAAAGACAAGCTTGAAATTATAATTTATGTGTTTTTCGAAGACATGTCTTTTTGCGGTCTATCAACACTTTAATCAGCGATGAACGTTTCTAGAACTGGCGCAGATATTCCAAGCAAATAGCATTTTTTCTCGGCTTTATTTTCATGACTCAAAGCCAAGCAAAAAAATGTAGTTCCACGTGATGAATTACTTCACCCATATTATTATCTTGGTAAACATTAAATTGTACTAAAAATATGTTTATCTTGAACAATCCATGGCCATCTAAAAATAACGCGTGTTTACATAATTATAGTCGGACATTATTGATTTCTTCCTACCTTCCTACTTGACGGCCTCGTTGAACTAGTGGTCGGAAGAGCGACTGCTGAACATGAGGTTCTGGGTTCGATTCCCAGGTCAGTCAGTGTTATTGTGTTTTTCCATCAGGAATTTCTAAGTAGCAGCTACGGACTCTGGAGTTGTACGCGGTTGATCTGCCTTACCCTTCGGGGATTTTAGGCGTGATGTGATGTCATTGTTGATTTCTTTAATGGCGATAACATTTTGTATTGTGTTCGATGTTTTCCTCAGGTGGCTCAAATAAATAGGATAATTTTATATTGTTAGCACATTATTAATTCTAATTACTTAATACTGAGTTTTAATTACATTTTAATTGGGGTTTACCTACATGCAATTCATACAGAAGATGGAAAAGTCAGAATAGTAGTACATTAATTATCCGTCTGCAAAGTGTTGTTGGGTTTTTACAACTGGAAAACTGTCTGACTGTATTTGAGCCCAATTGATGGTAATAGACTCACTCCCTATTACATGGGACTTAAGAACAATTTGCGAAATGTGGGTGTACTACACACGAGTATGTACATCTCTGCCAAAACTTTCGCAAAAACAGACCCAAAACTAGACTTTTGACTAATTCCCAAATCGACATTGTTAAAAATTGCCTCCGAGATAACCTCACAAATGCGCTTTTTAATTTTTATTCTGATATGGAATACTGTCTATGTCATGTGCCATTTGCACTTGACAGGTTTTTATTGCAAACAAAACAAGAATGTTCTTTTTTCGTCTGACATTAAATGAACAAAAGCCTTATATTTACTTCCTCGTAGGGGTCTGTCAGCAACAGAAACAAGAGGCATTACGCAATTTTAGTTTCTCATTCAATAAATAAGAAATTCCATCTTCTTCTTCGTGTCGATGATCCTTTAGATTTTAAATTAGATTTGTTTCGACCAGAACTCAGCCACATCGAGGGCGTTGGAAGTGGCTTCGGATAAATCCCCAGGCACAAAGAGCAGGTCAGGAGGCGGGCTATGGTTTGGGATGAGACTCCACAGTCACACTCAGCTTTATCGGAATACCCCCACCGGATCACGTTGAACTTGCAGCGGCCCACCTGCCTTCGAAGTCGGTTTAGAGACAAAAATTCCGTGAAAATTAACGTAATTTTCAAACTCCAGTTTTCATGAGCGTAGTTAATTATGATTAGTTTTCTATAATTTCGTTACAGTTTCGCATGGTATTGGGCGCTTATTACATAAGGAGGCTATATAGTTAATGTGTTTTCTACTATTCTAAGACGCACGCAAACAAAAGGCCATTTTAACAACTTAATTTATTTTGTGCGTGATACGTGAACAAAGAAAATCATGTGTCAAAGATATTAACACAGTTTCAACCTTTCTAGTTTCATAAATCGCTATATAATTGTTTGGAAACATGACGAGTGACCTTCAACTTCACCTTAAAATAAATTTCGAAAAAAAATAGAAATTCTAACATGCGACCTTGCGTGTGGAAATGCGAAGCTCAACTGAACTTAACTAAGCGTTTTAACATTTTGAAAATAGAACAAGACAATTTAAAAATAAAAACGTGAGACAATTTATACACATATTTTCTGCACATACATGCATTTTATTCTGCATGCATGTGTTGTACGTTAAAAATAGAACACGTTTGTTGCGCGCACGCAGTTTTAATCATAATGTAGCGTGTTAAATTTATACGTTAAAGAGGAAATTCTTTACATAAACTCACGCCTTCTCCCTATGTGGCCAGGCAGAAATCACAACACAGAACGCCATTTACCATCTTTTTGTTACTATCAACATTCATACATCTGGTCAAACACGTTGATTGAGCTTACTATGCACCTGACCTTTCTGAAATCACCATCAATAGTCACTGTATGAAATTCTAAGCCACATATATAAGCCGTGCTTGCCTAGATTGGTTCGTGGATGGGTGACCGCGCATCACCTACATAAAAAGTTTCCTCCGTGGCTCGGAAAGCACGTTAAGCGATTGGTCTCGGCTGTCATTTGTAGATCTTTGACAGTCGTTACAGGTAGTCAGTGGCCCGAAAGACTGACAACCAGCCTTACCAAAGGGTATGGTATTAGCCAGCACTGAGTTGTGGGGGTCTGATAGGCAGTCGCTTCATGTAATATACTGGTATTCCGCTGTAACCAGTTAGACTGGAAGCCGACCCCAATATAGTTCGGTAAAGGCTAGGCCATAACAAAATTATTGTCGATACAGCGATTGGAACAAAGTGGATCAGTAGGTGTTTTTAGTTATATTTATAGGTGTAGACCAGAAACGCATAGCTCGGCGGTTAAGTTGGTATGTCAGCACCGCACCTTAAGGTTCTGGTCACGATCTTTGGCACCGAGGAATTTAATTAACGTTGGGGTGTCTGACGAATATTATACCGTACACCCTAGCATGTACTCGTAGTTATAAACAACACAAAGCATTACGTCCATACACCCCGAAGGCTTAGGCGGAGGTGAAATGAAAATGACGTTTATTTCGGCAAGCTAGATACATGTATACCCACATGTACGGAAAAGTAATTGTTTGCGTCTGAATTGGGTTTTTTAATGTATAGTTTGTAGTTTATATTATTCGATCGCTTTTTTTGTTTTAATTTATGTCGTAGTATTTTGTACCCATCTTTTTTGTTGTCTTTTTTGTGTCTAGTGTTTCAAGTGTTTATCTGTGGAAATTTGTAAATGGCCTTCAAATTCTTATTGTTTAAGAACATTGTATAGTTAGCTGTATGTTTCCCGAATACTATTTTTTTTTTTACAATATAGGCCCGCTCTTGGCCTCGATCACGCCTGATGGAGAGCAATAGATGAGGTCTATGATGGGACAAGCGTGCCCAGAAGATGCCTCTTCACTCTTGCTTTGAAGGCAGACGGGTTAAATGTGGGAAAGAACACAGACAACGGCAGAGAGTTCCACACTTTGGCTGTGCGCATTATTAAAGTGGATGAGAAGCGCTGAGTACGACTCGTCGGGATATCAACCAAGTGTGGATGGTACGCCACAGTGTGTCTGCTAGTACGGTGGTAAAAAAGTGATGGTGCGATCAGGTCATGGAGCTCCTGCGCACACTCTCCGAAGTACAGTCTGTAGAATACCGATAGGCAGGCAACATTACGCCGATAGTTATGCCATTCGTATAAAATAAAATAAAAACGTTCCACATTTTGTCGGGTAGGTTAGGTTTGTGTTTAAAGCTAGGGATACACATAACAAAACATCACACATTTAATCCCCGAAGGGTAGGGCAGAAGTGTAATCCACATTTCACCAGTTATGTTTAAGTTCCATGTAATAAGGAGCCTATTGCCATCAACCGGGCACAAATCTAGATTCCGTGACTGCTACTCACAAATTCCTGATGGAAAAACCAAATAACACTTTGCCCGACCCGGGAATCAAACTCAGGACCTCATGCTCAGCAGTCGCGCTTGCGACCACTAGACTAACGCGGCAGTCCTGGGAATACACATGCCAGTAAATTGCACAAAATCATGCAAGTAGCTTGCATGCCAATGATCACCAATTTTGAAATAGATATCGCACACTGGGCGTGCCATCTACTTGTATTGAGAAAATCTCTGGCATAATGTTGGTTTTTTTCCAAAATTATGTGTTGTTTTTCTGTCGTCGACGATTCTGTAGTAGCTCGACGACAATCCATTGAGGGTATGTAGACGTAACGCGAAAATCTCGAACAAATCCCATTTACAAGATAAAAAAAAAAGTATGTCAACAGTAATCTTAACAAATGAACATCGTGTACTCATTTAACATTTCAGACGTACTATAAAGTAGGCGCTTTATGGCACTAGGCACAAGTATTTACAAACGATGCCAATTGTTCTGATTTGGGCAACTTGCCAGAATTATAAGACAGCAATGTCAGTCTTGTTTTCCACACTGTTTTGGGAGTGTTATTGTCTTTTTTATTGGTGCCGTTTCCTATTGCCCATCCATATTCATCATCTGCCTAGCCTTTTCCCTGCTATGTTCAGGTCGGCTTTCAGTCTAACCGGATGCAGCTGAATACCAGTATTTTACATGGAGCGCCTGCCTATCTGACCTTTACAACCCAGTTAGTACTGGGTAATACGATACCCCATGATAAGACTGGTCATTTATATTCATATCTATTTGCATTGTGATGTATAATATCTTACAATGGGTTTAAAGCTATGGTACAATTACAGACCCCGTAGGTCACAGCAAAAAGCATAGAACTAATGCTTAAAAAAAATTGTGAATCATAATTTGTCTTGTAGTGTATCTAATTTTCTTTTGAAAACGCACTAAAGTGTTTTGGGAGATTTTGAAATACGGTATGTAGAAACTGGTTCTGTTAAAAATATGTAATACACTTTTTGGATTTCAATAATAGCTGTTATTACGTGCACCTATTGACAAATGCAATGAAAAGCCCTAGAGAATTTGTGAATGATTTTGCCTTTTTCTTAGTTTTTTGATGTATTTGTGTTTTATGTATTTTGCTCGCTTTCCAAAGAGTAGCTCTTTGGCCGGAACCATAATGGACAGTAAAGAGATAGATTTAAATTTATAGACCACAAAATAGCTTTATTTTCTCTCAACAATAACAAACAAACATTTCATTAGTTCAAGTAAATGTAATACTTACACGAACTGCGCCAAATCATTGCAATAAAGTATTTATTATCCAAGCACTTGTCCTTGACACAGTCTAAACATTAAACAAGTTGTGTGACGAACGTTGAACTTCTGGAGTATTTGTGAACGTGACCTATTTATGTCTTTACTAGTTTTAGCACGCGGCTTCGCTAACGTGAAAGTCGGGTAACGTACTATCGGGTTGTAAGCTAATATGGGGTGACTTTTATTACTTAGTTATTGATTTGATTATTATTTCATTGACATTATCTATTTTGAATATTATTTTATTGTTGACATGATAAATTTAATTTGATTTTATTGACACGATGTATTTGATTACTATGTATTTCATTCGACTTTTGATTTATTGATATTTAAAAGATTTATTATGTTTTTAATCATTATCTAATAACTGTCTTAATTATTTTAATGCTACTATTTATATTGTATCAAATTGTTGTGCTCGACAGTCCATATGAACTGTATTATTATTTAAGATCTTATAAAACAATGAACTTATAACAAAATGAATTGAAGCTTATGTCCTTCGTTAGGTTTCAGGCTACATATCTATCCTTAAGAATCTGTTTAGTGTTTTAGGCGTGAAAAGATAATATATACACAGAGTTGCTTTTGCATTTATGATATTAGTATGAATACTGTGGTAAGTGGTTGAAAATAGAAAATTTTACAAGATTTGATTTACGATAGATTTTAATATTTTCTGGAAGTAGGTACTCAGATTCTGTTTTTTTAAGAAGTGGGAATATGGGACAGCCTATTTAATTAAATTAGGTTAATAGATACTTAGATTTATAACCATCGCGGCGCATCATTCATATTAACATTGAAATGTTTTAAACACAGTAAACATATGAAAGCTTGTTATGAGAAATAATGGTGTCGATTGATAGATCGGTGGAACTTTTCCATAGTTTGTTTTCGACTGGCAATGCTTCCATGTTTTCAGCCCCGGTTATACATAAGGAACCAACAGAGGTAAAGGTTTTATAAATCCAACTGATAGCTGTTTGTTACTGCCCTTCACAAGTTCACAAGCCACCGAGCAAGTCGTATCATTCATTTTTCATTATTAACAATTAAATTGTCATCACGGAATAAATCAAGACAGTCAAAAGAATATAACTCACTCATTGTGCATATTTTTACAGGGCGCCAAGCTCCCAGTCTTTCTTGACATCTCACGATGGCGCTGCTAGCAAGGGCCCAGGATTAAAATTCAGTACATTCTAAATTAGTTCCCTTTTCCGCCGTCTACCATATTATATACTGGGCGCTCTATATGTTATTATTACTCATGTGGTTCACGTTTTTCTCCTTTGGTGTATGAGTAAGCATTTTATATGCAAGTTCATTGACCCCGTCTGACGACATTAAGCTTTCATACTTATTTGAGAATGTACGCTTTCGGATTTGGTCAGAACGTAATAGATTTAATGGTTGTTACTTTTACCTGTGTCATCTAAGTATACATTCTATTAACTTAGAGCTTACGTAGTCTCTTTACTGAAAGAAAAATATTGTAAACACATAGTAACATTAGTCCCAAAACACTGAACTTTATTAATCAAATATTTTTTAATTAACTTCAACGAGACGATAAGTCAAAAATTTAAAACGAACGAATAATAAATAATTAATTAACTAGACAATAAATGCATGTACATCTTCCTAGCCTTTTCCCAGCTATGTTGAGGTCGGCTTCCAGTCTAACCAGATGCAGCTGAATACCAGTATTTTACATGAAGCGACTGCCTATCGGACCTCCAAAACCCAGTTAGTACTGGGTAATACGATACCCCTTGGTAAGTGGCTAAATAATAAGTCACTCGGGTCGATCTTTAGGTTAAGCCGTGCTTGCCTAGGTTGGTCTGTGGATGGGTGACCACCCATTACATACCGAGTCTCCTCCGTGCCTCGGAAAGCACGTTAAGCCGTTGGTCCTGGCTGTCATTTGTAGATCTTTGACAGTCATTAGGTAGTCAGTGGCCCAAAAAGTCTGACAACCAGTCTTACCAAGGGGTATCGTATTATTCAGTACTAACTGGGTTGTGGAGGTCAGATAGGCAGTCGCTCCATGTAAAAGTAACGGTATTCAGCTGCATCCGGTTAGACTGGAAGCCGGCCCCAATATAGTTGGGAAAAGGCTGGGCAGATGATGAACGCTAGAACGACCACATTGACAAGATGTGGAAGCTGTAACGTCACGAAGAAGTGAAAGACCAAATCAAGTTGTCCATCAGACTTCAGGAGCTAAAATCGAAGAATGAGGAAAAATATCGTCTGGAGAGTTTTGGTATGAATGTAGATGACTAGAAAGGAAGGGGATAACTACAGAAACGATGCATAGACTGTGGGAAAGATGTTATGGAAAGGAAGTGGCTACTGCGACGATGCCCAGTAGAGAACTATCGAAGAAGAAGACATGCTGCGCCGACCACAAATAAATTGGGATACGAGAATGGTGACTGATAATGATTGTGTTAGTTGTACAGTGCGCCTTTTGTTATTACATTTGCAGTATTGCAATACAGAAAGAAAAGGAAATGCATAAAATAACTATGTTATCGTCCTACAGTTATTATGTTTTGTTACAAATACGACTTCCTTCCGTTCGGCTGATACAGACTGATTGCTTGTTTGTTATGACTGGCTGTTTGTTGCAGAAACTATTTATAATTAACGAGTGATATTGTAGTTTGCGGGTAATGGCTTTAGAGTGGAGGTGGGCAGAATACTAGGCAAGACTTGATGATGGCAGTAAGAGGAAAAGTAAAGAGGCTCTCACTAAATGTCTACCAAGAGACGGTAGAAGAAATGTAGATGGACAAACAGCCAGATCGATGGTGGATGAAATTCAGAAGATCGTGGGTAAGACCTGGTTCAGACTCGCGCTGACTAGAAACTAATAGCACAAAGGGAGAAGGCCAACAGTGCGTGGAACAAGGTTGCCAATGATGCTGATAATTATGGAGGATAAAGAGGCTTTGAGAGAAAGACTAATTAAAAATGAATGAAGACTCCAAATCTTACAAGAGATTTACAGCACTCAACAAAAAAGCCCGAGAGAGAATTTGGAATGAGGTATCAATGGAAAGATTAGCTTGAACTATGTACTAATCTGTTGAGAGGACACGATAATTGGAATGTTCAAAAATGCTTAACTCAATAAGGAAATCGTATGCAAGGATAGTGACTTAATAATACTACAAGCAGATAAGTGGCTAATGCACAATCACAATAAAAAAAGCAAACAACTTCAAATCTCTTGATATTTCGTCTCTGAAATATGTCCTCGCCACTTCCGTACCTAATCTCGGTAATCTCTGTTAGTGCATCATAAACAACACACTTAAAGCGGTATGCAAACATCCGAATATTTTTTATCAAGAGTATCTACTACACGTATTAATTTTTTTTTTTAATACACGTTATAGTATAATTATTATAATTACTTCTCCTCAGCAATCTTTTAAATACTTTCTTTTCGTAACCATAAGTTCATCTTTTGGGTCTGAGGAAATCTGAAAGTGGCGCCGGTGACTGAAAAGTTGTGTGGTAATCGGTTGGCTTGATATGGGCATGTGATACAGATGAATGAGGAAAATATCGTAAGGAACGTTTTGTGTATGAATGAATGTGGAAAGAGTAGAAGAAGACCAAAGAAACGATGGATGGACTATGTGAAGGATGATATGGCAAGAAAGGAGGGGTCTGACGAGGTGACGAGTATTAGAGAATTATGGAAGAAGAAGAAGAAGACATGCTGCGCCGAACCCAAATAAACTGGGATAAGGTAAGAGAATGATGATGAAGTTCACCCTTTCGGTGTAAAGAAAACATACTTTTGTCTCACAGTCGATACATCTGTAAAGCACGTCTTGTGGTTATTTACGATCTTTTGCGTCCTTCGTCACTGTTGCCTAAAATAAACACAGTCACAAATTAAAATAAAACAGCATCTTTATTTCGCTTCGCCCTCTCTTCCGCAATAGCATCAAGTGTATTATTTACGGTGCTTCGAAGATGCATGTGTATGATGTAAGCACCTCATTAGCAACTAAGCCGAACTCACGATAAATTGTTTGTGCTTCCTTAGCGACCACTTCAAAGCATACATTCTTCAGAGCAAAACTCACTCTGATCCTTAAATAGTGCATCTTCATTTTACGCGGGAGTTTTACTTTCGTACGATCAGTAGGTGGCTACGTTAATCTTTAGTGGCGTTTTTGAAGTCCTCTAAAGTGCAGGACATTTTGGAAACTCCAGCAAGTCAGCCAGTGTCTGGTTGGGTTACAGCGTGTTCAATCAGACTGGGTGTCGAAGGGATATTGAATCCTCCATTTTGCCAGATTGTGTTTGCAGATTCCTTATTAAATGCTTTAAACTAAAACGAACTGTTACAAAAATAGAACTGCATCCTAATTTCGCTTCGTCCTTACTTCCGCAACAACATTTATATACAACTAGTGCATCATACATGGTACTAAAGTGCATGTGTATAATGTACGTGCCTCCTCAGTTTCCGCGTCAGGGCATTGTGCACATACTACGTGCTAAGCCATGTGTTGACAAATTGTGCGAAATTGTTCCGCGTCGGGAAATGATAGCGTGACCGTGAAACACTGTTAGTCTGTATACTCTGGATAGATTAATTTGTTTGATGATAATCATGCCGAGACCGGTAGTGATTCTTCTTTCCTTCTCTTCTTATCGAATTGCAATTTGTAAAGTGACAGCATGCTGAAATCACTTGTTAACAAAAGAAGGTTGTCTATTCACCAACAATAAATATTGGCTCATCTCAAGTGTCGAGAATGATGAATAAAATCACACTGCGTCTAGAAGATTCCTTCAGAATGATTTGGGTTGTAGATTGGACAGTTTTTACCGCATTAAACCGCATAGATGCTAGTCATATTTTTCACCTCATTTTATTGCTTTGGTGAACTAGGGGTCAGAAGCTCTCTCAGCCGTCGGATATACCAAGTGACAATAATGATATTTGTGTGGTATTATTGTCGCAAAAGAGGAAACATACGGAACTGTTTTAAAGGAATGCAGTTAGTAGAAACAAAAAACACACATAAAGAAAGAATGTATACTGTGTGACTACCTGTTTTATTGAATGACAGACGGTAGAAATGTTATCAAGAGCCTGAATAACATGCCACCTCAAATAATGACACCATCTCGTACAATTTGAATTACCGTATTAATGCCCACGCTGTGTACGCACAAATCTGGCGCAAAGCCAGTTACAACAACGGGACAGTTTTAAAATTGCACTTCATAAATATACTGGCAGACTTTCTTTTGTGAATTCGAGTAAATAAATCTTGTGGTAGCACTTACGGAAGAAAATCTTTGTGCGTTGTTTTCTTCAATAATGAGTGAAACAGGAAGAACAATACCATCAGTTTGATTAACAGAATAGGCAATTAAATTTTCTCTTGTAGTTATTGACTTTCAAAAGTGTACATCATTGTCATTAACAGCTGTATCTTACATGTTTGTGCTCTGAAACATGTTCATAATATTAATATCGTCTTAAGTACAGGCATCTATTTCTTTATAGAACTCAAAATATCAGGACTTTTGCTTTTCAAGTGAAACATTTACCTTAACTAGTTCGCACTTAGTATTTAAGTAACTCTTACTTATCAAGTTCTGGTACTTCTTTAAAAGGTCTACTTATGCTAGATGAGGATTAGTGTATACGTCGAGAAGAAAGTCTCTCGATAAAATCTAGACTTTAACGACGAAGTAGTCTGAGCTTTATTGACAAGTCTATTAATACACATGTATACGCTTTCAAAGTATTTTTTACACTCGTGACTGAGTGTAATAAAATCTTTAAGATTACGAAAAGACTTACGTACTTTACGATCCAAAGTCAATTGTAGTTTGTGTTGCCACACACTAGAGGGTACATAGTAAAAGTATAAAACACTGTAAAGCTCTTGAAAGAGTACCTGGCAGACAGCCACGAGGCGCCTCGCCCAGCTGGTCGCTAAAATAATATCAAAACTTATGTTTTTGTTGTACCTGCCAAAGAACGATGTACTCATAGTAAAGACAAACGGATACTTAGCATCATCAATAAGGCCAAGAGTTTCAAAAAGCTGTAATTCTAAGGAACTTGATATCAATGACGTGGTTGGACCAAACGTCATCAACATCCATCAGTATCCTGCCCTTATCCCAATTTTTTGGTCGTCAGCACAGTATGTTGGTTGGAACCAAACAATTCATACTATCAACTCCGAGGCAGGCAGGCTTCGAAGCGGGTTTAAAACTTGGGACTGCACTACCTTTTATAAAAGTACATAACATCACGCATGTAATCCCCTAAGGGTTAGGCAAAGGTGTACCTAATAGTACCAGTACATTTCGCCAGTTATGTTTCAACCGGGCACAATACCTCCCAAAGAAAAAGACTCCGTGGTTGCTACTGAGAAATTTCTGATGGAAAAACCCAATAATAATTAATGGCAGTATTATTTTAATATAACTTATGTGTGGGAAAAGGTGGGAGCTACTTGTCCTGTATAGCATTTGTGGTGGTGGTAGGCTCCCGACATTCTCTGTGTTGTGATGAATGATAGTTAAGACAAACCAGTATGCATAAGGATAAGAGCTAATAGGCGTTTAAAATTGAAATTGGAATAGCCTAAAAATAAAGAAATTATGCCGGTGAAGGTATAGTACAAGCAAAGATAGATTTAAACGGAACATTACGTCTTGAAGTCTGTGCGTTCACCCTTAGAAGCTCAAAATTGGGCGAGATATCAACCGTTCCTCGAATGCATACTATTAAAGAATCACAATCAATTTATTTTTGGACACTGCCATTGATCAGCAGACAATGACACTATTGATTAATTACTGTTTACAATATCGGTCATAATAATGGTATCTCAGTGAGTACAAAATTATTCAGTTTGTTATTAAACTTCAGAGGCCGCAATTCTGTGAAAAGATTTAGCGTTGACGTTCAATGGAAATTGTAGAATGAGTTATTTGTAATTAGGTGTCATTCTATTTCTACTGTGTTTGTTACTAAAGGAACTTGTTTTTCAATATCCTCATTTCTTGAGGCTTCCTCCAGTACTTTGGTTTGATTATTCATTATCATCTGCTGTTACTAAATCAATTTACTCTTCTGTCTTTTCATCAAAATATCCTTTTCCCAGTTAAATGTAACTAAAGCCACAATATCAGATACAAGACGTATTATCTATTTGTGTCCTTACACAACTAGTCTTGCTATTTTAAAGTCGCATTGACTAGTACCTTACAAGGAGGCTAGAAACCAGAATGCAGCCGGTGACTGCATAGGTACCCACGGGCTATAAACGGAGACTTGTCTAAGAGCATTACAATAGAATATATCAGAAAGCCAGCTTCATTTAACAAGCGAAAATAGGCGCACGCACACATAGACACGAATGGACGATATGAAACAAATACCGCGCGCGTTCGCGGTTGCGATCGCGCTTGCACTCGCAATACGTGAAGCCTGTGTATGTGTGCGTGCGTTTTCGCTCAGCGTATTACGCCAACCTTCTGTATATTCTGTGACCTAAGTAAAGTCTAATGAAATTCATGTACTACATACAGCACCAAGAGACCGTCTATGAGAATGAACGTTTAATTGAATGAGGTGGAACAAATTAAAGAATTTGGGACGACGACGCGTGGCTTCATTAATGGAGGCGTTGACGAAAATTTGGAGACATTGATTGCATATTTTAAATTAGAATCAACAAACGTGTGTAGTCTACAATTTACAATGTACGAAACACTGAAAATTATGTTGTAGTTTGCATAATTTGAAACGCTCCTACTGAACATTCAATGATCTTTGTGGAAATTATGTTGAAACGTGACAGTGATTTGATGTAGAATTTATAAATCCACTATGGCTACTGATATTTCGGTTTTGCATTCACTCACAAAAAGGTTTTGGTTCCGGTAAATTCTGGGAACTCTTGTGAACTGCAATGGACTTACAAATTATACTAAAGTTAAGGACGATTTCATCGTACCAAGAGGCTTGTTCTATCACTTCATTTAATTAAAATTTTAGAAATCAATTTCTATGAGGCCCTTTACATTCAAATCAAGAACACAGACTCCTACAGAGAATGGAGCGGATTTGAATGTAATCAAAGCTGCTTTTTAATTAGTTCGTGTAGTCTAATCAGACCAGACTATTGGTTCGTCTGGCAAGTTGAACAATTAATCCAATGTAAATTTGGGTTTAGATGTATTTGAAATAAGTTTTCAGTCTATTTAATTGAATGTCATTTGTAATTGTAGATTTACAGTAAAATTTTATATTTTCTTTAATTCTACTATTTGGTAAGTTTAGCTTACGGATACAGCGTTTTCTGTTTCCTCTGCCATATTTTACAGTTGAACTATTATAAGCTAAGCTCACTAAAACTTGAATCGTCCTGTGTCTGTCAATCGTTTAAACTTAACAGATAAAAAAATTGTGGTAGTTAAGTTTAGCATTAAAATAATGCATTTCTGGTACAACCAGGACCTCGTCTGATGGTCTCTGGATGTGGACAATAAGTAGTATACACTAAATTATCTTGTTCTTGCATTTTAACAAATGAAAGTAGTTATGATTTGCATCATACAGCCAAAAAACCTCTTACATGGTACGTATGTCTCAATCACATCAACATCACATCAACATGTTTGACTGTAGAAAGTAAACGGTTAAGTGAACAGCGGTCACGACTTGAAGTAAACATGGCTTTGGGTCGTGAGAGGGAGGAATATTAATCTCTAGTCGATAACGATGCACATCTTGTTAGGTTTGTAGATGGAATTGTCATTAGAAACGAACGCTTTTCGTTGGTTTTATTATTTTAATTTTAAGATATGCCATTACTCATTTTGTATTCGTTAAAGTTAGCGAATGGATGAGACCTCACACAGACTTAGCTGTGGGTGTAACCAGCAGCCGATGATGACCTATGTATATGATGCCATAACAAGCATTATCAGAATGGCCATCAAAAATCTACCTTAAAGAAAAACTAAAAAAAGATAAGATGAGAAACTAGCCCTGAGGCAACAAACAGCAGACTAAAGACTGCTTAGTTTAGTTAGCTTAAAAAAAACCAGCCACAGTCAGAAAGCCAAATCTCCCAAAATATAGACAATCTGTCACTGCTTTCGCTCGCAGCTAAAAAGGGATTCTACGATGACGTCACTCGATCCGGTGCAAGTAATAGTTTCTTGGCAGATGTCTAAAGTAAAACCGTTGGACTATATGAGTCATGTTCCTTGTCATGCAGTACTTACCTTTCATTTTCTTTATGTCTAAAACTAGAAATAGTACCTGAAACAAGTCAGTAAATATTTTAGTTAATAGGTTTGTTGACTTCATAAATATTATAATGAAATATTTGTGCATAAATCATGATGATTGAGAAGCAGAACTGTGTCAACTCCAAGTGCAGTTAAATTTACAGATATGAATCTATTAAGAAGTCATGTATCTAGTGATTCATATTGTTCTTTAACTCATGTCTTTAAAAGTCGCCATTTTTTTTCATTCCTACATCTTCTGCATTTTTCAAATCAGTACTTAAATAATAAATTTTGGACAAGATTAAGACGTGGAAAACTCCCAAACAGGAAACTGGCTTCATCACGAGTACATTTTAAAGTGCTAAAATATCCGACTATCTAAACGGTTGACCAAAAGCGTCACCTCCCATAAATACCAATCAAATTCTTCACGAATTAGACTCAAAGCATAATAGAGCAAAATATTCTCGATCTATTGTCACCCTACGGTTCAATGAACTGGCGACCTTCTATTCCAATCCTCGGTATTTAGCTAGCCTCGTATCTAATCCTTGCAGAAGCTATACTGAGATTTCTATTACTGATACACTTAGTCTCGGATTTTTAAAGCTTTTTTAATCGTATTGTATTGTCATTAAATCTTTGTTGATTGGATGTCGCCATATCTCTCCTACTAATCACAACAACTAATGTTAGTATTGATAACAGATTTTAAGTTCAGATGCCTTTCAGAAATTCGGTTTAAGTATCGTTATGATTGTCTGTATGTGAACGGTGTCGAAAGCTTTAGTGAATTCTAAAATATCCAAGCACATTATTTAGTCCAGTTTCCAGCTACGTTTGCAGATTATTGTGGTAAGTCCCAGTGGGTTTCTATAATTGTGTTTTTAATTAGAATAAGTGGTCCGCAGTCTTTTCAATTTAATTAAAATAAGTCGGCCTTCGTGTTTACTGGACCGCTGTGTGATCTTGTTAATTAAATGCAAAAGTTTATTACATAGAATAATTGTCACGCTTTTTTTGAATCTTATGCACAGGATTTTGTTTTAAGGTTAAGATAGAGCTGTGTTTCAGAAGCTACATCCACATATCGCCAGTTGTGTTGTAAGTTGCAAGTAATGGGACTCAGAAGCTGACCGGCTCGTTGGTTTAAAAGTTGCAAGCGTTATTGCTGAGTAGGAATTTGATAGGCTTGGGATGTTTCACATGAGAAGTGAAGATCTTACTTATTTCACTACTTTAAGTAACTTGAACGGGATTATGGAAGCATTGGAAGTCCTATCGGTATTTAACTTTACAAATGTAGGCATGCCACAGGGTAAACTTCTGGGACCTATACTCTTTAATAAAGGAATATTTCTTTGTCTTTTAAAATACCCCCGGAAGACGGAATCACAATCACACCCAAAATAGCAAAATTAACGAAGCGATAAACAATGACATAAGCATGTAAAACAGTAAATCACGAAGAAATCGTGTTTATTTAATTCACGAACGTGTATTATTGTTCTAGGTCAGCCACAGCACATTGATATTTATTTAATTAGCGTGAATGTACACAAAGACCAGAGTTCAAGAACGACAGATCATAGTCTAGTGATAAAAGTGATAGCAGACATGAAAGTGATAATGTTGAAGAATGACAAAACAAAATTGTTTCCTAGGCTTAACAACAGAGGATAACAGAGGTTTTTCCCGAATAGCAAGTCATTAGACTATAGATGCTTTATTTCATATAACCGATATTACGAGGAATAAGGGGACAGTAAAACATTATGTAGGATTAACTCAAGCCTATCATTTCCTGAGCATAATAAAAGGCATATTTATGGAAAACCTGATGGTATTTGTGCATGACACGAAACGAATGATCAGTCTTACTACTTAGACCTTCAAACTTTAATACCAATAAATAAATTGATGTGCCTTTAAATAATTCGACATGATTTATTATGCCCCGTATCTTGTTGGTAAGTATGTAAACAAGCGAAAATAGATTCAAATGAAAGGTATCAAAAATACTGAATATGGGTTACTAAAATAGTAAATCAATAAACAGTGGGCGAATACAAATGTATAAAACGACGACCGCCGCGCGGGGCTCCTATTTCTGTTTGCAGGGTATAAAGCAAAGAGATTTAAAATACTTATAGAGCGGACATTAAGAATATTTTCACACAAAAGTTTTGATCCCGAACATTTTCGATTTTGACACACGAATGCTACCTGATAAGCGGGCGTATGACACTAGACTGTTACTAAGTAGTAATAAGTTTTGGATTACAACATTTGGTTTTGGACATTTTCTTCGTCTTGTCCCGTCTATCGCTCATAAATAATTGAATGTCTTTGGTTTAAAGTAACCTAACACGAAGGGGGGCCGTGGTTTTAGTTCGCTCGCTTCGCCCGCTCACTAAACCTCGCCATCCCCTTCGAACCTAACCTGTCCGACTCGGAAAGCCACAAGTCCCGAGCTCACTTCGCTCGCTCTTGTTTCTATGTTCTCCTTGTCGCAATGACCGGATAAATAGATACTAGCTTGGTATAATAGTCGCAATTAAATATTTATCCGCCCGATAAATAATTTCCCGTACAAAATGAACTGTAGAAGCTTGTATGCTCATATTGTTTCTTAATTCACAAGCATCCGATACGGAATCAAATGAGTAACTTAATATGCAGAAACGGTAGAATAGAATATCAATAAGCAACGATAATAAAGTCATTATATTATAAAACCAGGAAATTATGCGTCTATTTCTAATTCCTGGTTTATATTTCTTTCAAGTATCCTTATCAGTTAAAGTGTCTTAATATTTCCTGAGATGTACTCGTGTCTTAAAAATAACAGCTGCATGGGTCGATCTTAAAGGTTAAGCAGCGCTTGCCGAGGTCGGTACATCGACAGATGACCATCTCTAATATACCGAGACCCGTCCTCCTTAAGCTGCTGATTCCGGCTGTAGTACATAAAATCTTTTAAAGTCGTTAGGGGTAGACCGAATCTAAGAAAGTCTGAACACCGTTGTGGAGGTCTGATAGGCAGTTGCTTCATATAAAATACTGGTATTCAGCTGCATCTCGTTAGTTTAGAAGCCGAAACCATAACAGTTAAGGCTAGGCAAACGACCATGAATTTAATGTAACAGTGATCTTTGAATGTTAAACTGAACTGTTAAGCCAATTTAATTACTACAGGAAAAACTATATAGTTAGGTAAAGATTTGGCAGATGAGATGACTAATTAAGACGCAGTATAAACACTTGCTATTAATTCTATCTGTACAGTTCATAAGCCAATACATGCACACCATCTATTTTTATCTCCACTGCAATAACATCTACATATTTATTTATATTGCCATTGCCTCACACTTATGTCACACAACAGCCACTTAAGCGGTTTACTTCACTCTTAGAATATGTTGTCTTTATCAAACGCATTTGAATAGCACTCATTATTGTACCCACACTAACAACAACAACCTTGTTACCTAAGTGTGAGAGTTCAATATGGTTGGAACAAGATAAATTATGCGACGAGTCAGTTATCAATGAAAATAAAATAAATATTTGACCCTCTGTGTTTATTAATTGTTGTTATAAATAGAATATGTTCAGATAACAACAATCGTCGGTTGTTCGTACTAAAATTTTCCGAAGTTTATTGTGGGACAAACGGTTGATTGTAATGTAAATTTATATTGAAATGGAGCAGACGGTGTTAAGGTGAATGTTTTTAGAAAGTTTGGTAAATACATTGTTCATAGATTAACTACGTAAGTATTTACTGAATGCATTATTTGTCTAGAAGAACAAAGTCACTTGTAAGTCAGGACATTTGTTATAGTTAAGCTAAATGCGACTGCGGTGTTAAAATTGGAGGTCAGCTCAGATCCTCTCGGGACTTTGGTAGCTAAACTAATTGCTGGATTTGCGCAGCGTCTTAGCTCCCTTAAATTTAGTGAAACGGTCTTAGCATACTGATTAATTACTTTATTTACGCGCGACATCGACTCGTAATTCATTCCCTAATTGGCATCGGGTTGTTTATTGACTTTCAAAATACCATTTAAACACTCAATTATAATAAGGCGTAGGTATCATGAACAAATAGTATCCAATAAAATAAATCAAGCGGGTTTATAGTCGAGTATTTTATAATATGGTAAACAGAAACCACTTTCTCATAAATACATAAATGTACTAATAAAATTATGTTTACAGAAATGTGCCAACATGGATGTCTTCAGTCTACACATCATTTCTAACAAATATAATTCATTGGAAGCTACTTATGATTCACCATGCTGGACTTTTCCCAATTACGTTAAGGATTTAGAGTTAGGAGTAATTGAGTCTAGTGGCTCTGACTTGTCAGATAACTTTATTACACGTATGACAACCAAGAATCCAAGATCGAGGGCTATTTCATGGGTAAAGTACGGTGACACAGTTCACACTTGTTCACAACAATGTTCCTTCATGTCGCAGACTGATTAATCAATTAAATAGTTCTTCAAGGTCACAAAAAGCTTTGATCACCCCTTCGTCTACAAAACATCGAAGGGCTATCGAAAACATTTAAACAATGCCAACTGCGTACAACAATATAATAACATATAATAATCAACCTTCTATTGATATAGCTTCAAATATGTGAAGACATTGCCAAGGATTGTGGCACCATTCTATAGGATATTATTGAACCTAGGTCATAGTTTGTTTACATAGTTTACAAGCGTGCATCACAACGTGGTTTCAGATTTCTGATAGCAGAGTCATGTTTTGACCTAAGCTGGTGCGATGTTTCTAAGGTTGAAAAACATCGCGTTAAAAAAGAATAAGAAGCATAATGCAAGTAATAAACATAAGGAAGAAAACAATAGTGAAGCTAGTGATATTTAGCTAAGACTAGAAGCAAATCTAGAAACGGCTAGACTGGTAAATAATGCAAGTGGCCAATTAGGAACAATAAACAAGACAAAGGGAAGAAATGCGACGACAAACAGAAATTAATGATTGGAAATTGAAATAGATGGATGTTTGCGTCAACAAAGTAATTGTGAGTGGTAAGGGACGTAAGTAGATGTTTATTAGCATTGCATCGCCTGGTAAATATTTGTTCAGTTGAAAATTTTGCCGGGTGCGGATATATGGAGAATGTTTAGCTTGCTGACGGGCATGACGTGATGAGGAGATATGAAACGCATGTAACTAAAAGAGTGGCGAATTCAAATGTTGGAGACGAATGGATGGAGAAGGAGAGGAAGAAGGTGTATATTATAGAGTGACAGCTCGCAGGGGCGACTGGAAGAAAGAAACTGTTGCACCAACCTCAAGTGACATGGTGCATTGGCAGGAGGGTGAAGATGGTTAATAATAATAATGGATCAGTAGCCTGTAATTGAAGAAACCTATAAGCCAACAGGAGACTGCTATTGGTTGAAGACGATGATGTGAAATAGTTGAATCTAAAATCAGTTAAAGTGGAATAAAATTAAAATCTAACTTGTATCTCTTGCACAACATAAAATCATCTTTGTTGTGCCCCGAATCAAAGAAATGACACATCTCTCCGAATAAATATTTCCTAAAACATGGAATTTCTCGAGTTCTGATAGTTTCAAGTGTTTACAAGTCGGCTCGCTCTAATGTTGCGGTGACCTTCATGTTGTGTATCAAAATGATTTGTTCACGTCCAATTTTTATCACTTGCGTGCGTAAATACAGATAAAGTGCAGTGACACCTAATGATTTCCTCAAACCGGTCGTTAAGGTGTTTACTTAGATATTAGAAAGTAGATAGTCGTTCTATTGTGATTAACTATGAACGAGGATAATGTTATTAGTTATTTTAAATATACTGATTTTCACTGCCTCGTTGGTCTAGTGGACGCAAGCGCGACTGCTGAGCATGAGGTTCGATTCCCATGTTGAGCAAAGTGATATTGAGTTTTTCCATCAGGAATTTCCCAGTAGCAGCCACGGCGTCTGGATTTGCGCCCGGTTGATGGCAATAGGCTCGCCTTTTCGATAAGAATCCTTGGAGTAGCAAAGATCTGCTTAGTTGGATTAATCTTCTCTTACACGTTTTAACGTCCAACATGATAAAGTTTATTTAAACTGTGTTCATGTGTATGAAAAATGAGAATTTTGATTTCAACTGCCGATTTCAAAAATAATCTATGTAGCCAGCCTTCTAAATTTTCTTTAATTTGACAGATGAAATATTATTATTACTAACTACTCCACTTAGAAGTTTCCGTTGTTTTGTGCCAGAATCTGTTCCTTCCTGAAGATTCAAGAAACGTTCAATGGTAATGTCTTTATGTGTGTTACCTGGTACTGTTTTATGTTTATTTGAGTAAGAAATACACCGTGACTTTTTAGTCGTCTTACAAAGGTCGTCCACTCAATGTACCCGAAAATAGCTCTAGGCGCGATTTTTTTATCTTCTTTTTATAATAGGTACAAAGAAAAATAGTAATAAAAAATTAGAATAACATTATGAAACATTCTATTAATGATGTTTACGTGTCAAACGGGAGAACATATACCTACCCAGGACTCGAGTCCAGTAGATCATCGCTCACAACAGGGTGCTTTAACTACGACATACTGAATAAATATTTTTATTTTTAAATTATTAAAATCTCATAAATACCTATTTTTTATTTATGAATGTTTAGTATTCATTGGATACATGGAGTGGGCTGCCTTTGTAAGATTACGAAAAAGTCACGGTGTATATTGGGATCACTACAGTGTCTGTCAAGTGCTTTCTTCTTGCAGTTTTTCCAAGCTGTTATATGGAGCTCCATATTGAGATGCAGTGGGTGTTAAGTTAATGGGCTGACATTAATAAAATAATACTGTGCATAAAATTAAAACAGACTTCATAGACACTCAACATGTTGTAGATAAATAAGTAGTATAAAACTTTGTAGTCATTAAGATAAATAAAGTCTTTCAGACAATGTTCAGAGGAGCTCGTGGCTAAATAATAACAGCCGCTCGGGTCGATCTTTAGGTTAAGTCGGTCGGTCGGTCGGTTAGGTTGGTCGGGGGATGGGTGACCACGCATTACATACCGAGTTTTCTCCGTGCCTCGGAAAGCACGTTAAGCCGGTGATCCCAGCTGCCATTTGTTGGTCTAACTGGGTTGTGGAGGTCAGATAGGCTGAATGTAAAATACTGGTATTTAGCTAGGCAGATGGTGAGACAATGTTCAGCAACTTCCATAATATAATATAATATTTGAAATATTATGGACGAGAGGCGGCTATACAATTACTGAGAGATAAGCTAGTAATCTATCACGCCATTCACTATTGCACTAGTCAAGCCTTGATGCAATGCAATATTTGGCATCTGCAAATACACTTTAAATGCCGACAGACGTTCCACTACCACACTCTATTCGCAAGGTTATACCTGCAAAATGGCACAGCATCTTTGTAATACCTTTGATCTTAGATATCAAAGTTCCACAACAATACTAGAATCCCCTACGTGACAGATGAATCGGTAGCGCGAAAGAAATGGGCAGGCACCATATGCCGCAGACCAGATGGCAGGTGGGGTAAGGTGTTGGAGTAGAGAACCTGTACTAGCCATAAGAGCTTTAGAAGCCCACGATCTACGTTGGCTGATGACCTGGTAAAATTCATAGGCATGGTTCAGATACGGGAAGCCCATGACCGGCTAAAGTGGGGCGTTATGGTGAAGACCTACACCCAGCATGAGGTGGATACGGGTTGAAGAGAGAGAAAAATGTAAACAGGTGAAGAAACGGTACAAAGAGAGCGAACACCACACAAAAGTAAATCATGAAGCATAACGAAAACACCATTCAGGAAAATTATATCGGTAACCTCATGTTGTTTTGATGGTGTTACCACAACTATGTAGTATTTCCCAGCAATTTGACGTCATAATTTCTATATTATACCTAATTATTCATACGGCGGCGTTATTAGAATGAATCATTTGCCTATACTGGGTACAAAAATACGTATTTAGACATGAAAGCAATGAGGAAGCTGACATTAAATAATGTGACAGCCAATGTTTATTTACAATACATCAATTCCTGGGTGTCACAACCACCAAATTATTTCCTCAATGACGATGCCATCAGGAAATTGGTGAAGTAAAACCTTGGGGTGATGGCAGAAGAAACTGCGCCCGATAGAGGACGATGACTCCGATGAGCTTATATGCAATAATTTGCTAATACTGAGCTGTGACGATCGACTGATGTATCGTAAGATTATTACTACAGATAACGTAATTGAAGAAGGACATCATCTTCCGAGCCTTTTCCCACCAGTGTTTTACATGGACCGACTGCTATCTGACCTCCACAACACAGTTAATACTGGGTAATTACGAAAATACGATCCCGTGGGACAATTACCGAACTAGCGAAGGCGCGGGCATAAGTTAGTCAACGCTTTTTTTTTTCGGATGGGAAATCATCAATTCCCCCCAGGGCGGAGCGGAGATGAGTGTCAGACTTGTACTGACTAAAACCCATCCATGTTCCTTCTTTGCCCTTTGTGTTTCTGGGCCACGGCATCTCTTTCGAACAGTCCCGCAGCCCTGGCAGGTGGTAGTTAATGCTAGTTGGAATGGACGAAGCCCTTAAAGAACAATGACATGTTATCAGAATTTCCATATTGTATTATTTTTAATTAAATTCTATTTCTGTATTTGAACACAACAAACCCTGCCCTAGCCAACAGGATATTGTTATTCATAATATCTAGGGCAAAATATATTATTCATTTGATATTACGTCGGCAGCCAAACCCTCTTCAAGCCGGTGAATTGAATTTTTTCGACGTGATCTAATATTTCATCTATATTATATTTTTCTTTTTCTTCGTATATAAATCAGTGTTCCAGTCAAATCGAAAGTAATATCGTACGACGTATGGGGAGATGAACATATTTTCCTGTTCTGAATTTCAAGCAGGTAAATATTATCTTTTCTCATCTCTACCGAAAGTAAATAAAGGGTGTAAATAGACCCTTAATATATATATTTTTTTTGTTTTTGACCATACCTGGGAACCTTCTAGTTACGGAGATATTGGGGGTCAAAGTTCCAACTTTTTCACAAGTTTTTTTTTTAAATACAGTTTTTAATGTAAGATTTTTACTTTACACACCTCCAAGACCCCCATACTATTCAATCCATCCATCAGCACAATGCTTTGAGTGCTTTCCATCGAGTCCTTCCGTAAAACGTAATTTTTCACCCCAAAAAAAAAAGTCGATTCCCAGCAATAATTTTTGCGTAAAGTTACTTAGTTTGATGTACAGTTTGCTTGGTTGACGGCTATGTGAAGAGTCTGTTTACACCCTGTATACGATGTGTTTGACTACCGATACTTTAAGGGCTTATTATATACTCTTTTCTATCGACAAATATACGTTTAAAAATACTCCTAACCCCACACCCCGCGAATGGCAGCCATTTTGTTTTTTTAATCGGGTGATCTAGGGTATGTTCAAGAAAATGCTAATATCTTTGAATCTAAGAGACCTAGAGACAAGCAAACGATCTTATTGCAAGGGTAAATGCCGAGGCTATCAAATTATTAAATAAATTTTCCTGAAAAATCTACAAAAAGAGCCCTAAAAATAAAAAATACGAAATTTTTCTTTTTTTGTTTACATTTTCTACTCTAGTGCAAAATTAACCCGTGAATGTTGCGTGTTTTTATGTTAAATCAGAAGTATTTGAGTCAACTTAGAAAATTATATCAAAATATTGAATCAACGGCACTTATTTTAAGAGTTAAACAATATTGCAGGTCAAATCAGAAAAATTTATGAATCACAGTAATACAGGTTTAAAACCTTCATAGTGCCACTGCTGCACTGGTAAGTATCTGATGCCAATAACATAAAAACAAGGATTTATTTGCCTTTCGTATAATTCTGCATTAGAAATTAAAAACAGACAGTGATGTAGAGAAAAAACATGGTGAAAGGCCGACTTTCTGAACAAGACAAAATAGAAAATATCTAAACTAAGCTAAAGTTGAAATATATTATCGAAGAGAGGCAGAGTACTTTGAACTATGACCTAATATAGAACAGGTTATTTATCAAGCAGCGGATTACTATGAAAATACTAAATCACTACATAGTATAAAACAAAGTCGCTTTCCGCTCTCTGTCTGTCCCTATGTATGCTTAGATCTTTAAAAATACGCAACGGATTGATGTTTTGATGCGGTTGTCAGTAACAGATAGAGTGATTCAAGAGGAATGTTTATATATGTATATATTGCACCCGTGCGAAGCCGGGGCAGGTCGCTAGTCTATAAAGAAAATAATAGTCTATAAGAAATATTAAAAAGCGGTAAAATTTGTTTGTAAGATTGTATTTAGAGGTAATCACCGGAACTAATGATCCAATTCTAAAATTTTTTTCATGAATAGTAAGCTACATTATTCGTGGATGCTATTGGCTATAAATTATTTTTATATCATGCATATTAGCCGAGCTGTCACACTTTTACCGGACGAAGTCACAAGCGAAGTGCTGGTTTAATTTTAACCTGTGCCAGTCACAATCGATAAGTTCAAACTCCTCTCAGGTCCTCGAAACACGTGTCGAGTCAAACCTACTCTCATTTTATAACAAATACAGCTTTCATATTAGTTTTACGCACATTATATCAAACAATACTATTTGTACTATTATCATCAAGGAAATGGAAAGTTACCACACTCAGCTGATAAGATTAGGCAGGACAAGCAGGTTTATTGACATTCTTGGATCAGGAAGTATCTGTATTAGGTCTATTTGTAGTAAATAAACAATGAAAGATGCCAAACGATCGAACGATATATTACATATCATATTGAGTCACTAGCAGTGTCTTCGATTTCTACTATACCATTGTATTGTGTAGATAGTGTGACCATTTCATGTATTTATTTCTGTATATAAATACATAAAGTGTGTATATAAATTAAAATAATTTCTAAAGTCTGTCTGTGTGACCGCTTCACAGCCTACAGCAGTCCACTGCTGGATATGTAGTGTAGGCCTCTTCAATCGCACGTCACTCTACTCGATTCTCGGTAACTCTCATCAATTAGCTACCAGCCACCCTGCAAAGATCGTCGCTCCACCGAGCCCGAGAGCGTCCCACCTTACGCTTGTCCATTTTCGTTCTCCACTCAAGAACACGTCTACCCCAACGGTTAGCGGTTCAGCTAATATGGCCGGCCCGTTGCCGCTTCAGCTTGCTTCGCTTAGTACTTTTTAATTACATAATAGTATTTTTTAGGGTTCCGTACCTACCGAAAAAACGGAACCCTTATAGGATAGTCGCGTGTCTGTCTGTCTGGCTATCCGTCTGTCACAGCCAATTGAAAGGGCTTGAGCATCTCAAATATATTTTTTTTTATAATTTGAAGATAAATAGTTTTGAAGTTATTTAAGAAAATAGGCGAAAATTGACCCCGCCTTAACTCCGAAACAACAAAGCAACATTTTTTAAAAAATACAAAAAAATAGTGCCAAAGTAAAACTTATAAGAAATCTATGAACGTACGGAACCCTCTCCACGCGAGTCGAACTCGCACTTATCCGGTTTATTTGTTTCATAAGCCATGTCAGAGGCCCATGAGCGACATAAAAACTCTGACACCTACCATAAAGTAGAAGTATAGGTTTTGATGAGATTAACTCTTTAGATAATTTATTACCGAATGTTTGTTGTGTTTAATAAATTACTATTAAATTAACAAGTCTCAAAGAATTCCTGGAAGGAATTGGGGGTGGCTTTTGCCCTGCCTGGACAGACTAGGCCTAAAAAAAAGCCATTCACATGTATAAAAGAAACCTCGATGTTTTATCATGGTATAAAACAGTGCGTAGGAGGAGGAGCGAGCGGATCAGCAGCATAGATAGAATAAAATTGACGCAAGGAATTTAGAGCTGCTCAACAAGCTTGGATGTGAAACTTCACCGCGTTTAGCATAAATTATTCTAAAGTAAGCCTGCTTCGACCTAGTTCTATCTTATTTGGTGGAAAGTAATCTACAATCAATAGTTTTAGTTTATTCATTGTGAAGAGACCGGCATGTCCTAGAACCAAAAACTGGGAGACATGTGGTCCGTGGGACTGGATAACGACCCTCCCCGCCTCTCATAAAGGGACACTTATGTCTCAGCAGTGGGCACTTTAAAGGCTGCTTATTAAAAAGTTATTAGTTTATTCAAGTCGCTACACAAAAAAATAACTTTTTGACCGCCACTGTCACATATACGCGACGAGCAAGCGCGTGCCCTGTACGCCAAACGCCACAAATATGTGACAAAATGGTAGGTGACATTGTGGCTTGGCGTGGAGGACACGCGCGTGCCTTTATACTCTGGTGTTTAAAAGGTTACAGGCTTCGTTCCACTTCAGCAACTTATTCGAGAAAATTCTTTTATAAGACCAATCTCTCCTTCGCTACTTATCATGCGTGTTTTTATGTACTCTTTTTTATCTGTAGCAATAAAAGCTGACTTTGAAATTGAAAAGGTCATTGCAGTGCCCTTTGCACCCGATATTGACATTGAACCTGTTTCGACCTTCAACGTGTATTTTAATACGAGTAGTATGATTGCTGTTATGTACACGTTTCATTTAATTTATTATATGATCATTTAAATGTATAAAAGTAACTAAAATTAAAGTGTCAGTTTGTAATTTCAAAATAACGGTTTTTTACTGAATGCATAGGAATTACTTATAACAAAAAAACATTTATTTGTATGTCTGTTCCGGCTAATCTTCGAAACGGCTGGACCGCTTTTGACGGGACTTTTACTCGCAGATAGCTGATGAAACAAGGATGAACTTAGGCTATTTTGATTTTAGAAAAAGGATAAGTGCGAAAAAATTAAAACCCATGAAATTGTTAACAAAATCCGATTCAAATAGGGAAGCAATATCATTATAGTAATTTTTGCGGAGGAATCTTGGTGATTTCGAACCCTGTTTTTGACTGGTCTAAATATCTTTTGTCTTTTTCTTCCTCTGCCCGACAGAAACAGACAACAATAGCCGTAAGTTAGCCGATGCATTTCAGTTTTTTAGTTGTTTACCAAATACAACTTAATAATATTACCAATACTCAATTCCGTCTCAATTAATATCTCAGTAAGAGGCAAAACAAATAGGTTACATCCCGATAACCCCTTATTACTTAGAAATACAAGGTCAATGTCACAAAAATAGATAAATCGATACAAGCAGATAGCTACTAACGTATGTAATATTATGAATATGAGCGTAAACATAAACACAGAGTGGGCGGAACTATTACGTGACATGTTACGTCACAGCCCTGATAGACTGATAGTAGATACTAACGACAACAGTAAAAATCAACCTACAGAAGAAACAGATAAAGTGGGAATTTGTTTGGGAGAGACAGAGGTGACAAAAACAGTGAATAGTGCCAGAGATTCCCACGTGTGCTTATAACTAGGTATCGATACTCGGCATGCATCGGGTGAACCGAGATTACGATTATGCAATACGATTATAGCGTTGTTGGATAGGTAGCTGTGAAGTTGATCTATTAATAAACCGTGCACTTGAAAGCAATGTGAGATACACGCAATCATTTAATGAAGAATGTCGACGATTAGTAAGTTCTGTATATGGGACATCTAAGAAATTCGGTTTAAAGACATTTATTTTCTCAAAGAACAAATTACAGTTCAGTTAAAGAGAAACTTAAATTAACAATAGGTTCTGTTACATTACGACGTTCAAGCTATCCAAGAAACTGAACAAAATAGTTTCATGCATAAAATAGCAAGTACTGTACAGATGTAGTTTAAATGTTTGTAAACGCACTCACGATACAGAAGAAATTCCTAGCGTGGGGCAACAAAAACAGAAAGAACGAAAGAAAGTTAAGTATAAATAAAAACACCAAAAGAATCCACGCTAAACTTATGTGTCTAATTTAAAAACCTAAACTAACTGAATTATGTATTACACTCATAAGAGTGTAATACATAATTCCTTAGGCCTATTTTAAATGTTGGTATGCTTGTGTAATTAAAACCTAATAACGTACTTTCGCTGCGTCGGGTTAGACTGGAAAGCGACCCCAGCATATTTGGGACAAGGCTAGGCTATGATGATGTGACGGCTGATAGAGGAGAATGGAAGAAGAAAAACGTATTGGATCGACACCAAGTAATTACAGAAAAATGCAGGAAAAAAACGATGAAATACTATATGTAACACATAAATGGTTTGTCCAACTACCAGTACAACGATGGTGGTCTTCGTAATAGTAACTGCCAATATCCCTCCTTATTTGGAAACGATGAATGTGGAGTCAAGAAGCAACGCTTTGCGCAGGATTCATTACTTCATCTAGTATTGGATTTCGAATTGCGATGGGCAGTTGATGATGTCAGATTGACGAAATTAAATGACCTCACGAATCGTCTGTGATACGTTGACCGTCTGCATTACGTGAATAGTGTACGATTTCTGTTATTTTTTTTGCCGCAACAGGATAAGCATAAGCATAATCAGCCTATAATGTTCCCACTGCTGGGACGCAGGCCTCCTCCCTATGAGAAGGAATGGGTTATAATCCACCACGCGGGTCCAGTGCAGGTTGGTAGATGTCACATGTCTTCGAATATTTTGGTTCTAGGACATGCCGTTTCCCCACGATGTTTTCCTTCACCGTTTTTGAGAATAGTAGTGATGAAATAAATTACACAAAGTAATGCGCTTGAGTTCGAACCCACGATCTACTGTTCGTAAGTCGGGGCCGCCACCACTGGGCCACCACTGCTTGCAATAAGATGAACGATTCTTAAAAAAGAAAATTGTGTCATTCAGGATTTAGATGACAATGTAAAACTGTTGAATGACGAAGAAAATCGGTTGCTTTATTTTAACATGCGCATTATTTCAAGCTGTGTAAGTGAAAGTGTAGAAAAATAATCAACAAAATAATCATCATCAATATAATAACCATGACCATAATTTACAACCAGCTTAAGTAATTAGCATTGGTCAGATTATGGACAGAAAATGCTATGTTGACAACACATCCGCTCTTCAAAACATAGATTCGGAAATCAATGTATAAGTCAAAAACCTAATATGCTGACGACAATTAAACACGAAACAAAGAATCCTACTGACGCTCTAGCCACTAAAGCGTAATCACTTGTTTTCAAAACGTAAATTGGTGTAGAGTGCAATGAAGCTTATAATAAAACATTATCATATCAGACTAATCTGTCTATCATCACGGGGAGCACTTGGCATCAGATCCGTCTACGTTGTTAGTACTTCAAGAGTGGAAGACACATGTGACAGTCATAGGGCTCTGTGATTAAGGAGTATTTTTAAATTATGTTTTATAATGACACAGACAAATTAGTATGACCGTACAGTATTTCAACTAGGAATGAATGTTCGGTTTCTGCTCACACACACATGTGAAGCGTTTGCACGAATTCTAAGCATGCTTCAGGTAACAGCTTACTCATATACAAGGTGTAAACGGACCCTTCACGAAGCCGTCAACCAAGCATTTTGTACCTACACCAAACTAAGTAACCCTACGAAAAAAATATTGCTGGGAAACGACTTTTTGGGGTGAAAAGTCACGTTTTACGTTTTTTAAAACTCAATGTAACGCACTCAAAACATTGTGCTGATGGATGCATTGAATAGTAGACGGTCATGAAGGTAAATCAAGTAAAGTTATAACCTCAAACTAGTATTTAAAAGAAAACTAGTACTTTGATCTCCAATATCTCCGTAACTAGAAGGTTCACAGGTATGGTCCAGAACAAACAAACTGATCGCAATAACGGGGAGAATAAGTGCTTTTCGTTTTCGTTAAGGGTCTTTTTACACCCATTATGTGAGTAAAAAAATGTTTGTTGACGCGTTTGATTTTACAAAAAGGACCTAATTGGTTTACTGGTTTTCTTTATACTGTGATTGTGATGAGCCGTATCATGAGTTGTGGATAGAGATAGTTGATTCATTGGAGACTGGTGTGAGATAGAAATAGTTTTGTACTTTGTAGAGAATGTTGTGTACGATACAATAACAGAAACATCACGCCTATGATCACTGGAAATGATGTCTTTCTCTTACATATTGATGTTATAACATTTTTGGTATTCGTGCCGCCATTTCCAACTGCCGCATTGCAGGTTTTTGCAACCGGATCTCTTAACCAAATTTTCCTTAATTAAAACCCTAATCAATGATGTCACGGATACTAAGAAATACGTAGAATATCTGCAAACACCAGATATTAATTACTTTATTTCCAATTACGTCTTACTGAAACGTATATCTTCATCACAAATCATACTCGAATCACAGATAAGATTCTGAGATAATAAAGTTTTTTCATACTAATCAACAAATAATACGGAAATGGCTTGTTTATTTCAAAAAGTTGGAAATTGAGGTCAAATAACGATTGCATGTCAAACACTAATCGTGGTTGGCACGACAAAACCAATGGCGACAAAAAACTTTTAATGTGTTAGCAGCGGCTTTAAAAGTTACCTTGTTGAAAGAAATTAGGTGTTAGGGTGCTCGTGACCTAGTTTTGGAAGTAGATCTTTAAATAAGGCAGTTATGGATACAAATCCAACTACGAGTGGTCGAAGGAACTAGGAGTTATGGGGCCTTTGTCCAATGATAGGAAGATGTATGGTAACAATAACAGATATCATCGTCAGCCTACAACAGTCCATAGGCCTGGACCCTGCAGGACATAGGCCTCTACAATCGGACGCCACTAACTCGTTTCTCGGCAACTCTCATCCAGTTGCTACCAGCCACCCTGCGAAGATCGTTGCTCTACCGAACCTGAGAGCGTCTCACCTTACGCTTGCCGATTAGCAGTCTCCACTCAAGAATACGTCTACCTAAACGGTCATCGATTTTACGGCTAATATGGCCGGCCCATTGCAACTTCAGCGTATTCTGTGAGTACCGAAGTATATCTCTTGAGTTTAAAGCCCATAAATTAGTAGTCATATTAGATAGAAGATTACTATTGAATTTATCTAGTGTTAGATCGCAAAATATTGCTTATGTCGAAATCAGGATACAACTATTATAGAGACAGGGACCGTTTTTGTAAGAGATGAAGAAGTAGACATCACATTTGTATTACTATTATCCTTATAAAGGACATTGAGAAACTAAGATAAGCTACGGTTTGCTTTAATACTAGAAAACAATAACAAGTCATGTGAATTGATAAATGCCTATCAATATGGAACATCAAGAAGTATTACTTTATTCAAAATCATGACGATTTACTAAGCCTTTGAAGAATTTATAAAGAGTGACGTACTATAAAGTACTGGAAAAAAGATTATAGGGACTTGAAAATATAGAGAATAGAGAATAGAGAATAGAATAATTTATTTAAAAAGTATTACAAAAAGTGTACATTTAAGCGCAGTAGTATTATTTCTCATACTAATTATAAGTACTTATAAGTAATCTATAACTAAAATATATTTTACAGTCGCAAGTATTCAATAGTTCAATTTAGATGTCAGCGACCTGCCCGAACTAGGTTTATTTAAACCTGTGTTTCAGGCCATCACTTTACCTAGCACAATTCAATAAGGACAATAAAATTATAAAATTAAATTAATCTATTAACAATTATAACTATGCATAGATATAGATATAGATATGATATAGGCTTTGATTAAAAAAAACAAACGACGCTTCAAACATTCCTGACCCGACATCAACATGAAAACCGAAGCACTTAGTCTCCACTGTTGTAGTTGAAAAATACGAGGAAAATACTACAGTAAATTATTACGAATAAATGAGGTAAATTGCAGAAACTACACTTGATTTGAAGACAATAATGAAAAAACAGCAAATTAATTGCTTAATGAAGCAATCAATGCTAAGAGTGTTACCAAAGGTCCGATAAGGCTGATTGGAACGTATAATGATAAGGATGTTGCAGTGATAAGATTAGCTCTGTTAGAAGGAGTACTGGCCAATGTTATATTATGTTTTAATGTGGGTAACTCCCGAAGAATAGCCAAACTTAACTGGCAGTGGGCAGGGCACATTGCTCGCAGAACGGATGGCCGATGGGGCCGAAAAGTTCTGGAGTGGCGACCGCGAACCGGAAGACGTTGCGCTGGAAGGCCTCCCACTAGGTGGACCGATGACCTGGTAAAGGTTGCAGGGATCAGCTGGATGCCAGACGCACGGGGCCGGTCAATGTGGCGACACTTGGGGGAGGCCTATGTCCAGCAGTGGACGTCTTTCGGCTGAAATGATGATGATGATGATGTGGGTAATTCTCAAGTCATCGCAATGTTTTGTATTTGGTGCCGAACGGGTCAAGGAGGTTTATTTGAGAATTTGTATTAATATGGCTTATTTTATCAAGTTTTATTGAGGCAGATGACTAAATTAAGTTTACCACATCGCTAAATTAATCTTAATTCATTCAATTCTACTATTGTGATTGGATGGATCCCCAAGAAGATAGGTGTTCTCAAACTCTCAAAAATGGTGGTCTCATCTTCTCTCATTGAATACTGTACGATAACATGGGCTTCGGCAAAAAAAAAAAACAATTTCAAACGAAACGAATAGAATTTTCTACCGAGCTGTTTCATCTGTTCTCGTAAATCCAACCATTTACGGGCTTCACACACAATTTCCTGCAGTAAAGTAGAAATCAATATTTTCTTTGCTCGCATTTTCTGTTTTCTTACACGCGTTTATAAAATCGGAATTTTATAAGAGGAAAAGCATTCTTTGAAGGCCTTGTACGAGTTGAATTTTTTTTCATTCATTTTCTTTTTATTCTTTGAGTTAATCCATTTATATTTTCTATTTATAGTCTACCTTTTCCGCATTTATCAGTCATTTAGAGACGCTCTTCTGTCTACCTACTAGAGCCCTATATTCCGCAGTGATGATGCAAAACCCTACGACCTTCACCGACTCTAATCGGATATCGCACTGAATCCTTGAAAAATAAATATTTCAGTGGAAAAATTTCATTTTTATTATGACGACGTTCTACAATAGGACGAGCTTGTGTGTGTCGCGATTTTTATCGTGTCGTTATAACTTTATAAGATAGCTCTTCTTTTGATATAAAATATAATATGTCTCAATTAAAACTTTCACATACTGTTTTTAATGGTTTAAGAAAATAGTGTTTCCTTTTTCCGCGTGTTTGTCTTTGTCTTGTTTATTTTTTAATTATTTCCTAATACTCTTTGAGAATGTGTTGAGAAAGGAAGATTTTATCAGATGTCTTCCTAGTAAAAAGGAAAACATAATGTTCATATCTTATACTCAGTATAACCAAGTACAAGGGTAGAAATTTGAAGTAATGCAAAGAAGGTAAGTAGAGATAATCTAGATCCTGATAAGTCCTGACGACTTCAAAATGATTAAAAAGGCGCCGAAGAACATCTTTGACACTTTCGACGTCAGTGAATTATTTTTCAATAGTCACCATGGTCGGTATAGCAGTTTAACGCCAAAATGGGCAAAGCAATGATGACATTCAATTCTTTTAAAGATTAAGTAATCTCCGCATGATAAGTTGTACTCAAAATCTTGACGAAAGAATGTACTTGTTTTGTAGCGGGAAGGTTTACAGTAGCGGAAGAACCTGCAAACCAGACCATTCGCTCATACGACGATTTGCTAATTGTACATTTTGCTAGTGTCGTTTTGCTAATAAGACTTTTCGATACGGAACCAGTAGAACTATGTATATTTTAGCAGCTGTTCGTTCGATGGATTTTTCCCTTTGTTTAAGAGGGTTACCCCTTTAGAGATTTAAAAATAAAATCTTACTTAGTAAGGTATATATGAGAGACTTCTGCAAAATTTCAACCCGCTAGAGTATGTTCTGCTTTTGGGCGAATTAATGAATATTATTTATTATTTAATAGGATTGTCTCATTGTATTAACTGAGATATTGATGATGATGATAATCATCATCATTTCAGCCCGGAATTACCATTGTAAGGTGTGGGCCTCCCCTTTCTTTTGTTCCTCCCATTGTTCTCTTATATGAATGATATTTGATGTAATGATTGAATTGCCAAACTTAAGTGGCAGTGGGCACATTGCTCGCAGAACCGATGGGGCCTAAATGTTCTGGAGTGGCGACCGCGAACCAGAAGACGTTGCGTTGGAAAGCCTTCCACTAGTTGGACCAATTACCTGGTGAAGGTTGCGGGGATCCGCCGGATGCGAGTCGCACGGGACCGATCAATGTGACGACACTTGGGGGCGGCCCATGTCTAGTAGTGGACGTCTTTCGGTTGTAATGATAATGAAAAGGTTTGTTATTGGATATTTTAATTCAAAACCCAAAACATGAAGCATTGGCATTTCTTCTCGTGTGTTCAGATAAGTCAATGGCTATGCCTCGTTTACACGTTTATTCCACAAACGAACGTGCCTGGCCACTTCAGATAACTAATTGATTAATTAATCATTAGCCATGATAAGTGCTGACAGTGGGTTTTTCGTTTAGTTACTACAGAACCGGTTTGAATATTATTTTATTGTCTAAAGATAGGTCTATGTAGATAAGAGCAGGATTTTACCTTCATTTCTAAAAACCTGAAATGAGACATTTTCATCAGCCTAGTTTTTTTCTCGACTGTGTTGAGGTTGGCTTCTTGTCGCTGCATTCTGCTGAATACCAGATTTTTACAAGGAGCGACTGCCTCCACAATCCAGTTAGTGGGCCTGGTAACATGGCACTCCTTGGTAACACTGGACAACCTGAGTTAAAACCAATTCTATCTCTATTTTTTGTCTTCGCGTACGTTAGGGGCATTATTATTTCTACAGCATTTATTTTTTAATATCTCTTACAGCCAGTCGGTGGTAAATTGGAGTGACTAGGGCTTAATATAATCTAGGAATGTGAAGCTTCTGTTAGATTGTAGTTATCTATGTATTATCTTGCAAACAATAGGCCGATAGCATAATATTGCCGTCTCGTTGTAAGATAAAGAATTTCAATAATTAATTGTTCTATTGGTATAAATGAGTAATTATGACTGGTTATATTACAGTCTGCATACCAATTTAAATCTATACTAATATTATAAAGCAGAAGTGTTTGTTTGTTTGGTTGAACGCGCTAATCTCAAGAACAAATTGAAAAATTATTTTAGTGTCCGATAGCCCATTTATTGAGGAAGGCTATAGGCTATATAACATCACGTTAAGCAAAAAGAAAACAAGTCAAAAGCGGCGGGTGAAACCGCGGGGCACAGCTACTGATTTCATACACGGTAGAAGATGCTTCCATAGTTTCTTTATACAGGGTGTAAACAGACCCTTCACATATCCGTCAACCAAGCATTCTGTACATCAAACTAAGTAACTTTACGCAAAAATTATTGCTGGGAATCGACTTCTTTTTTTGGGGTGAAAAATCACTCAGTAGGACTGGAAAACACTCGGTGGAAAGCACTCAAAGTACTGTCCATTGTGCTGATGGATGGATTGAGTAGTACGGGAATCGTGGAGGTGTGTAAAGTAAAAATCATACATTATGAACATGTATTTAAAAAAAAAACTTGTGAAAACGTTGGAACTTTGACCGCCAATATCTCCGTAACTAGAAGGTTCCGAGGTATGGTCTAGAACAAAAAAATGATCGCAAAGACGGCGAGAACAAGTGCCTTTCGGATATGTTAAGGGTCTATTCACACCCTTTATATCTTAGTAAATAGTTAAGAGGCAGATATCGTCATCATCTTCTTGCCCTTGTCCCATGTTACTTGGGGTCAGCGTAGCACGTTTTTTTCTTCCATCCTGCCCTGTCAACCGTCCGCAATTATATACTCCTCTTTTCTGTCGTATCATTCCTCACACAATCCATCCACCGTTTCCTTGGTCTTCCTCGCCCTCTCCATCAATCAACACTTTTTTAGTCACATGTGATTCGTCCCTCCTCATCACATGTCCATATCAAGACAGTCGATTCCCTTTCTTTTGTAACTAGGTATCGATAGATCGTAGGTATATTGTATCGAGGTCTTATTACATTGTAAGTTCACATAAACAAGATAACATCCTGAATTTAGATCACCGAAGACACAACTAAATGTAGCTGTTGGTGTTGTCATGCGAAATTCTAAAGCTGTTATTACAGACTGAGATTATCGTGAAATTCTGCGAATCAGTTTAACCTTCAGTGGAAGCGGTTTCCCAGTAGTTGGCTTGCAAAGGTCAGAAATCAGCTTTGGATGAAATATCGATAACGTCGTGAATTTAATCTGAGTTAAGCTCTACTGAATAATACGGGGTGGAAGGGACACTGACGCTCAAACGGTTACCACGTATTCAGTGCATCGTTCTGGGGGTTCAGAATAGATGATTTTTATCTTCATTTTCATAGAAGTTTTTCATCGGTAATTTAAAAAAAATCTGCTGTTTCCTACAAAAGTGTAGACACTACACGGTCAAAATGTATGGAACAGCTCTTGTTTTATCCCCGATGAAAAATTGCGGTGTTCATCACTGTGTGCATCATTCAGAACCCCCCGTTCTGAATGATGTACCGAATACGTGGTAATCGTTTATGCGTCGGTAGGGATCCTTCCACTCTGTAATAGTGAAAAGCGGTATATTTGTTTGCGCCTGTATTCATCACTGAAAAAATCAATGCAGATGTTTGGCTCGAGAAGATATCTCAGTATCTAGTGGAAAATCCAAGGTATTGACCATGTTAAAAAAGAATTGATATAAAAGTGTAACAACCCGTCTTGCTAAGGGATAACATAGAACTCTTTAAAGGAGTCTGCCCACTACACCGTACTGCTGATTTTTGTTGACGGTCCGTGCGGCACGGGACGGTGTTAATCGATGACGGAACGGTCTAGTAGGCATGGTCTCATACTTTCCTGAGACATTCTTAGCACGATCATGATACGATAGGGTGTAGTGGGCAGACTCCTTAAATGCGTTGTTGAGGTCTGACAGGCAGTTGCTCGGAGCCTATCTGACCTTTTTTTGTTTCTTCTTTTTTGTACATTGTCAGTACCACGCAGCGGATGCACCTGAATACCCACATGTAAAAAACTGGTATTAAGCTGCCTCCGGTTAGCCAGGAAGTTGACCCTAAGAACGTCGGGAAAAGGCTGGGCAGATGATGAATGTATATAATTAAAAACGCGGGAACGTCAAAACAATATCTCGAATACTCAGAAGTAAAAGCTAACAAAACAATATTAATGCAAAATATTTGTTATTTGTTTCTCTCACTGAAGGCTTGTTGAGGAAGGTCATGTCACGGACAATGGAAATTAACGAGCTATACAAGTCGCCATTTTTGTTTTACTTGTACAAATAATTAGGTAAGCTTGCAGTCAGGATGTTTAGCTCACAGCTAGCATACCTATAGACTGCCAATGGTGTTGATTGGCTGATTCAATGATACAATACCAATACGTGTGTGTTGATTGGCTCGTGCCGCCGTGAACCAATCAAAACGTTGATTGAGGATGTTACGTTGAAGGACGATCACATTAGCGCCTAAGCGGAGTGTTCACGATTCACAAATGCCAACGCTAGATGAATACTCACGCGACATCTCCCTAATGGCTCAAACAATTTACATAAACGTACATCAGACCATAGAAACATAAACTCACGCTTTGTTCCCAACGGGGTAGGCAGAGACTACAGAACACCACCTGCTACGATTCTTGCACAGTTCTTTTGAAACGTCCACGTTCATGCATCTGGTTATACACGCACGTCGTTTACGAGTACTACGCACCTGACCTTTCTGAAGAACTTCATCAATAAGGTCAGTGTTTGTCCTTCAAGGACGACCACACACATCAGCCTTGTAAATACCTTTTGTTAGTCGCCTTTACCTCTGAACATGAAAAAGCCGCTAAACTATATTTTTTGCAAGTTTCTTACAACATCTTCTTTTAAATCGCTAGTCGAATACTCACGCGAAATCTCCTCAATGGCCCAATCAATTTACATAAATGTAGATCAGACCATAGTACTGGTATTCCGGCCACAAATGATGACGTCATCGAGAAAGCGGTTTTCTAAATCATGGAATGTGAATCTGAATTTGCTATTCCGAATTCCGCAATTGTACTGACCTTGACGATGTTCGGGTCAGGGCTATTTGGAGTTTGGTGTCTCGTGATTCTACTACGGCTATTAAGTTTCAGCGTACTATTTAAAGGTGTTATACAAGGTGTTGTGTTGTCATATAATGTAGAATAAAGCAAAGCACTGATGGTTGAAGGCTAAGGTTGACATTAACAAAAGCAAGAGGTTTTCATGCAGAATTCCAAAATGGCTGATACAAACGCGGGCAGGATAGTAATACAGCAAGTGGTTTGGTGATGACTGTGTTCCCCAGGAACTATACCAGAACTAGACCTGGTTACCTTCCACCTATACATACTCGTACATAACGCGTCAGTCTTTACAGCAAGAGTGAACAGCCATCTTCTGGGCGTGTTCATTCCTTCACTTTCTACCAGGCGAGACCGTTCAAGATATGCCCATCAGGCAGGAAAAATCAATAGCATCGGAGATCTTAGAAACCTTTCTGTAGCAGAAGACAGCCACAATGGGGTGATATTAACCGGCAGAAGTCATATACGTTTTCCGAAAATTAATGTGTTTTGTACTAACGTCCTCCCCAAATTCCAAGGCCAGATTCTGAATTCTTCACCATCACATGCAAGAAAGTGCCATATCCAAAGTCATGGGTCCAACTAAGTATTGTGTGAGCTATGTACTTTTAACTCGCAAGCAAACATGAAGGTGTAACCAAACACATGTGCTGACATATGACGTACGTGTCAGATGCTATGTTTATCCTGTATGTGTACGTCAAAGATTAGCACATGATTATCTTACAGAAGCATTTGCCCGCGGCTTCGGTCGGGTTGTGATCGAAAAATATCCCACGGGAACGTTTTAATTAGTCTATGACACTCTGGGATGATGTAGCTTCCTGCTAGTCAAAGATTTCAGCGGATCGGATGAGTAGTTCCGGAGATTACCGCCTACATCCAAACTTGTAAACATACAAACTTTCACCTTTTTTTTTTTTTTTTTTTTTTTCCGGATGGGAAATCATCAAATGACCCCCCCCACTCTGGGCGGAGCGGAGGGGAGTGTCAGACTTGTACTGACTAAAACCCATCCATGTTCCTTCCTTGCCCGTTATGTTCCAGGGCCACGGTATCTCTTTCGAACAGTCCCGCAGCCCCGGCAGGCGTCGGCCCATGCGGACCCCTACTTGATTGCTGACATCTCTTTGAGGCGCGCGTGGAACACGAACGCGCCGTCGACACGGCCCGTCGTCATAAGACGGCCGGACGGCGAGCTAGCCCATAACTCGCCGTCCACAGGCCAGCGCCTACGGTGGTCGGAAGCCACCACGTGACCCCCGACGCCCAGGGCGTCTCCCGCGGCGGCTGGGACGTGAGGTTCTTTCCCTCTCACGTCCTGCCACCTCCTTCACTAGCATGACTGCTTCGCAGAAGGAGGTGACGGCTTCCCATTCCCTCTCGCTCCGGACCATGGCTTGAACCAAGGCCGGACGCGAGAGATCGCCGCCGCCAATCGCCGCTGTGAGGACACGGCGGTGCTCCGCCCAAGTGGGGCAGACCTCCACGGTGTGTTCCACCGTGTCCTCCGGAAAATCCTCGCAGTGAAAACACCCGGGCGTTTCCTCCCGCCCGATTCGATGCAGGAACCTCCCGAAACAACCGTGTCCGGTGAGGACCTGCGTCAGGCGGTAGGTGAGGGCGCCGTGGCGCCTCTCTAGCCACTCCTCAAAGAGGGGACTTATCGCCACTATGGTGGCGTGCCCTGCACGGGGTTGCGACAGTCGCTCTCTCCATGTCGCCATGAGATCACGCCGGAGGTCTGTCCGCTGAGCGGCAATTTGTCGCGGCAGCGGAGTTTCTCCCCGACATAGTGCTTCCGCGCGCCATTCATGCAGGCGCGCGAGGACTATCGCCTCCAGATCCCATGGCGGCAATCCGGCAAGGAGGCTAGCCGCTTCGCCGGAGATCGTGCGGTACCCCCGGATTAGCCTTATGGCTATCACCTTTTGGGGCGCGTTCAGGTAGTGGGCGGCTTGCCGCCTCAAAGAACACGCCCACACCGGGGCCCCGTAAAGGGCCATGGACCGCACGACCCCCGCGTAAAGCTTCCGGCAGTAGGCGTTTGGACCCCTCAGGTTGGGCAAGAGCCGCTTGAAGGCAGCCCCTGTCCGTTCCAGTTTGGGAGCCAAACGTCGGAACAAACTTTCACCTCTTTATTACCCGACTGTGCGGCGCAAAGGAGGGTAATGTGTTTATCAGTCTATGTTTGTATGTTTGTTCCTATGTGGCGTTGTAGAAACCAAATGTGTAGGCCGATTTTGATGATTCTTACGTCAATCGATTCGTCTTAACCTTGCGAGTGTCACAACTCGACGAACTACGTCAAGTGAAGTATCGTTGAATAGGTATTCAAAAATGATTTTTAGGTTCCTTTCATCATTTTAATATTAGTAGACATGTGTACGTCACATGATTATCTAATGTACAACGTCATATTATGGGGCTAGGCAACGTCTCGAAGGTTATGGAAGGCAGATGGAGATTATTTATGGTATTATAAGAGATGGGATAAGGCGTCTATTGTATTATCGGGGTTCGGCTCGAAATATTATCGGTTTGGTGTTTTCGGATTCAGTAAATGCTGTGATATTATTGGATTCAATATCTATAAAGTGATGTTCTTTTTCTTTACGTGCACATTTTTAAATAGGCCGATTGCAAATGGATGTATTTTCTTATGAATAAGTAAATAACCATGTTATTGAACCTTTTTTTTTGACTTGGCATCTCGCAGGTCAAGTTATGAGGCTGGCTTCTCCTTAACCGGACTATCCTGTAGATGCCTTGATTGTAAGGCCTCCAGCCAGGGTCAAAAAACTTATAAACTAAGCGACAGCGTGCTAAGGGCACCCCCTGTGGGGTACGAGCCTCAGCTTAGGGCGTCGCTGGCGAGGATAACAAAGAGACAGGCTGGGTGAATGAAGCAACATCTTTCGATTTATTCTTTTCATTGCTATGAGAGCCGGGCATGCTTTTAGAAAGCAACAATAATAGACAAGAATTGTTTAAATGAATAAAGTGACGAAGAAACATAACTTCGATAGAATCAAGAAATTTTGACGGCACGGTTGGCGCAGTGGCTGAGCGATCAGCTGCTGCGCTGCGTGTCACGATCCCCGCACGGAACAAATATTTGTATGATCTACAGGTAGTTGTTCCGGGTCTGGCTGTTTGTGTATGTGAGTTTAAATGTTCGTAAACGCACCCACGATACAGGAGAAATTGCTAGTGTGGGGTAACGTTTTTTTTTTAGAAAAACAAAATCTTCGAAAGTAGTCTAAGCTTCAATATCAAGTTAAATTATATGTACGCCCAGATATCATAGCTCATTGGTAAACATGAAGATACATATAATAAGATTATGTATATGCGACATCATAATGATGATCTGCTTCTTGCTTCATTGAGTTTTGTTATTAGTATGCATCGTTGAACTGATTTCTAATCAGATACTGTTTGGTTTGTTTTAGAAAATTGGCTATGCTATTTTGTACCGCCATGTTCACATTATCTTTATCTATTCAAATAATAACACCCGCTCGGGTCGATCTTTAGGAGAAGCCTCGCTTGCCTAGGTTGTTCCGTGGATGGGTGACCACCCATTACATACCGAGTTTCCCTCGGAAAGTACGTTAAACCGTTCGTCCTGGCTGTCATTTGTAGATCTTTGACAATTGTTAGAGCAATCAGTGGCCCGAAAGTCTGACAACCAGTCTTACCAAGGGGTATCGTATTACCCAGTATAACTGGGTTGTGGAGGTCAGACAGGCAGTTGCTCCATGTAAAATACTGGTATTCAGCTGTATCCGGTTAGACTGGAAGCTGACCCCTTATTTGGGAAAAGGCTAGGCAGATGATGATCTGTTTAAGTAATGCCGTATGATGCATAATGTCAATACTTGTTACAAGATTTAAATTACTTATTAACTACCAGTTTTTGCCCACGACTTAACTCGCGTGGTGGTCAGAAATTAACCCACACGACCTAATCTATGTCATGTTCAGCCGAAATTTATCGAAATGTGTAGAGCCGTTAAGGAGTGAAAATACAGACGGAGTAGCTTTCGTATTTATAATATCGGTGTGAGTTATACGGTTTTGATTATATTTCACTTGATCATTTATGACGCAATGATGTGCGCAAACGCATTTATACTCGTTACAGTTTTTACATTTTACGTTACCGTTTATTAGCACTTGTTCTACAACAACTGTTTTTATAGACATTGTTAACACTTTTTCTAGTTTTTATTATAAACCACGTGTAATGATAACACTTTTGCAGTTATGTTTTTATATCTTTCCGGCGACAGTTTAAGACTTTTCAGAGCTCTTATCTTTGACACTATGTGGTTGATACCGGTTTTTTAACGGTAAACATGATATTCGTGGAATTACTGTATCTAAACTTGACATTGTCGATACCTAGGACCCCGACAGGTTGAGATGATTGATCATTTTCTCTTCGTCATGTCGATGATTCTGTTAGATGAGCTTCGACTATCATCTGCCTAGCCTTCTCCCAACGATGTTGGGGTCGGCTTCCAGTCTAACAGATGCCACTGAATACCAGTATTTTTCATGAAGCAACTGCCTAACTGACCTCCAGAGCCCAGTTAGTACTGGGTAATACGATACCCCTTGGAAAGACTGGTTGTGAGTCTTTCGGGCGACTACCTGTAACGACTGTGAAAGATCTACAAATGACAATCGGGACCAAAGATGAGATGAGTTTCGACCAGAGCTCTGGGAAATCAACGGAGTTATCAGTGATTGCACAAAGAGCAGAACAGTACGTGGAACATAATTTGTGAGGCTCCACAGTCACACTTTGTTCACTCGGATCGATTGAAACATAATCAAAAAGTAATACCCGTTTTCTAGAACTCAAATATTCAGATTCTAGTGCTTAAATTGCACATATCTAAAATTCATATGCAAATTCTAATATTTGCAACCGAAACAGCATTAAAATGCGAAGAAAACAGCTCTTTAACGGCAATGATATGGAAATTCCTAGCCAGACTTGCAGAATTAAACTGTGTAAACATCTTAAAACCACTACGATCCGGTTTTAACATCTTTTATAGCAAAACCGGTCTAATATTCGGCCTTGATGCGTTAGTGCAATTTAATGCTAATGTTATTGCCTGGGATAATACTGTGAGTCAGTAGCTAGTATAGTAGCTAGTACGTATACTCGTTTGAACAAGGCATGGAAAAGAATGGACCTCGTGTTACAAGTTTTAGTAAGATATAATTGGAGTGTGTTGACTTTTGATAGAGAATTCTTGACTGAGAACCAACCAGTTTTTTTTAAACGTTGCTACAATTTTGGAATTTCCTAATTTTCACACAAGTGAAACGGATAATTAGCAAGAACATTTATATCGGAAAATTCATCGACTTTGTGAAAAAAAGCTTGTTTGTCAAAAAACCTCATCTAGAATACACTATTCATTGACATAAATTCGTTAACTGGCACTGACATGAGAATCCAGGATTCAAACCCTAAACAATATACCTGTAGGCCATATAATTATTTATTTAAACTTTATGTACAATAGTGGTAGGTACGTAGGCGGACTTAATGCCACAAGGCATTCTTTACCAGTCAACCTAACCTAAATTAATTATCTTCAACTTTCCTTCACAACTTGAATCACAACTTAAAGAATAGTTAGCAACAAACGTAGGAAAAACTTAAAACATAGTCTATATTTCTCTCCTCTCTTTAGATTACAAGGAGAAACTTAGCTAAATAAACCTTATCTGACCAGTTAGACAGTTTAACATAGATCGATGTGCGTGGTTCCGTAACCTCGTTTTAATAAATACCATAAAACGGTAATCGGAGACCGTAAGACCCAGATGTGCGATTTCTCTGCGTTTTTTCGATGCAACCAACGATTTTGACGCAGAAATCCATTTCGTACGGAGAAAATAGAGTGTTCTAGAAGAAGACCATTCACACAAATACGTAAAACCATTTTTTATGTAATAAGAAGAAAAAAAATTGAGGGTGATTCATGTTGTTGATAGCTTCATGTGTTTTCCGCTCGCAAAATACGCGCTTTGACGTGGAGTTACGGACACCAGCCCGTTATACAATACAATAGCTTCATGTGTATGACCTTCTTCACACGTTCGTTTCAGGATTGTTCTAGACTTCTAGTAATTGTAACTGCCCCTTTAGAAGAGTGGTCGCAAGCGCGACTGCTGAGCACGAGGTCCTGAGTTCGATTCCCAGGTCGGGCAAAGTGTTATAGTTTTTCGATCAGGAATTTCTCAGTAGCAGCCACGGAGCCTGGATTTGTGCCCGGGCAAAAGGTTCGACCCCTTAAAACTTAACTGGCGAAATGTGGGTGTACTTTTAGGGTACACCTCTGCCTAACCGTTCGCGGGTTACAGGCGTGATGTTATAGGTTATGTTATGTAAGATAGAGTATGTTCTATTAAAAGAAGGCCATTCACATAAATACGTACCAACCAAAACATTTTTTCATTAGGACTCCACCGCAGTAGCGTAAACAGTACGGATGGTGTATGACCTTACTCATTTTAGGAATGTTCTAGACTTCTAGTAGTTTTTTATTCAGACGGGCCATTACTCAAGTCATGAATTCATCACGCAAAGGCACGATTAGAACATGTTTTGTTTGCCATATACAAGGTGGTAGGTACACCGACGCACAAACGCTTACTACGTATTCAATACATCATTACCCACTCAGAAAGTTTTCATCGGTAATTAAAAAAAAAATCGGGCCATACATTTTGATGGTATTGCACTTTTGTAGGACAGCTGTTTTGTGTGGTGTCCATTCCACCCTTGCTTCTTGATATAACTAACTTAAATAAAAATAAAACATGTTTCGCACAAGTTGAACTCCGAAACTATCACCTAATTTCAATTGTCGATTACAATGAAATTTTGAAAATGTGTATAGTTATTTCCAGAAAGAAAGATAGGATGGTTTTGGACCTGCTGCGAAACCGGGGCGTGTCGCTAGTATATTATAAACATGACTAATACTATAACACCAAACATTAGTAACACAATCCTACAAACACATAAGTAATCTGTTTATAGGAATTAGAGTACTCAAGGATACGATGATGTGACTACAACCCTGAGAGTGAACGCTCATGGCCGTCAGGGGATTGGGAGCGTATGTTTATACATTGCTCTGAGTGAGGATGAACGTAAATATCCGAATCAATTCTAGGACGTTTCTACTTTGGTACTTGTTTAACTAAATAAATGTTGTTTATCAAGGAATTATGCGACATTTGTTGAGCAGAAAAAGATCTTTCTTAATGGTGTGGTTAGTGTCTAACCTGGTGTCAGTGTTTTTGCCGCTCACGGGCCTCTGACTAGGCTTTACATGCCGTCGAGAAATTTCTCTTTACCGAAGCAAGTGAATAAATCCGAAAAATCAGAGTTACGTGTCTTGGATTCAAACTCGAGACCTATGACTTGGCAGTGCGACGGTTACACCACGGGGTTTTTACTGCTTAACAAAACTGCAACAAATTGTTTGCTTCTGCTGATGTATAGCTTCATATCATCTGTATGCATCATGTTCATAAAATGCGCTAAAAATGTAGCATATTTTCTATTTTGATGCTATTTTGCATATTCAAATAGACGCAATATGGATTACCAAACAAGATGTTCATAGGAGAGCATGTTGATAATATACTGTGCAAAAGTTGTAACATATACTGGATATGGAGCGACTGGTGATTTCCCCGGAGGCTGCGAATTTATTGCATAGCCAGCGGTGGAGGCTGTCGATAAGGATGATTTACGCAGGACTATGAGAGATTTAGGGGTAAATCGGGCGGATAATGGGAATGGGGCTTTGTGATAGGAGTTTAATTAGGCGCTTCGGTGGTTACTTACGATAGTAGTGGATTTTATGTAGTAGACGAGACAGAGCATGTGATTTTTTTTATTTGAACCATGAAAACAAAGAAAATTCTTTTTTTTAATTTATAAGATTAAACACTGTCCCAATGGGGGTGAAGTATTATTATGCGACTCTGCCTAGCTCTATGGAGAATTCAGGCATGGTTTTATATTAAATAATAATAAAAAATAACACTGCGACCCTTAGTTTTAATTATAATGAAGTTTTAATCGAATGTAATTTCATCAGAAATTCTCTTAGTTTTTGGAATCCTTGAGTCCTAATCCGGGGCTTTCCGGAGCTAAGTGAGTCCATTACTTAATCTCAAAGTCTGGGGATAAGATCAGACGGCAACAGAAAGGATCAGTCTAAGCTTCGAATTACAGAACATTAAACAACATCAGTGGAATTCGGGGCTGATATAAAGATAGACAAAGACATAGAAAGAGAGGCTATAGTATATCATATAAAGAAAGAACGAAAGAGAGGGGCGTTTTTTACATTAAAACTAATAACGCTTCATAAGAAAAAGAAAAGAATAATGCCGAAAGGGCCTAAACTCAGCATAATGCCAGATGGCAACATAAGCCTGTAACGTACCCAAAGCTGGGACAGACGCCACCCCTCTCGGAAAAGACGTAGTAAGCTGTAATGAACCACGCCAGCCCAGGAATTTGGAGCTGATATCAAGATAGACAAAAGATATATAATAATAGAAATAGATAACAGCGTCATAATAGTATAACAGCGTTCCCAAGAGCAAACATTGTCACAACCGACCATAAATCAACAACAGATATAATTAATTAAAAGGCCATTTAAGAGGGCAATTATCATCAATAAGTTGAAGATAAAAATAGACCGTGACAAGCCGCAGTCAAGGCTGAACAAGATATAGTAACAACTATAAACTACCTTATAGTTGAATAAGAAGTAATTAAAGACGTTATATCTTGATATGGTGACTAATATAATTGTCATGTTGTTTTTCTATACGTAAACGGAGTTTCTGAAGTAAAGAAAAAGGTAAGGAAGTGCAGTTCTTGTTAAAAATGTTAATTTAATTAACACGTATTAATCATGTTTTAAGTCGCAAATACGCAAGTATGTAAATGTTCTTATTCTGACATGGGTAAACACAGTATCAGAAAAATAGTCATTAGCGCAGATAAGTACAATTTAATGCACAGGTTACCGTCTAGCAATTTAAATCAATCAATGCGGTCTGTCTGCATAAATCCACAAATATAATAAAAACGCTTTCTACATGAACCAGTCTGAGACTGTCTGAGATAGAAATACTGATACTGTGCTAGAATCTAATGGCATTCGAATAATATTGACAACTGCGGCTTTGTTGGTAAACATTTCCGAAATTAATGTCTAGTTGAAAATAACAAAATGGCGGCGGATGTTCCAATTTTGACAACGTGCCAAAACATCCTTGTACAGCGAAACCTACACGTTTGGTTACAGTTTTACTCACGTGCAAGATTCGGGATGCCCGATTAATTTCTGACTCAAATATAACTGCTCGTAACAAGATAAGGCGCGAGGTCGCGAGTCACGAGAGCAACACGAAACGTGAATATCAACATGAGCTTAAAACTGTCTAAGGAGTGTGTGTGTGGTCGTGTGTGTGTGGTCGTGTGTGTGTGTGGTGTGTGTGTGGTGGTGTGTGTGTGGTGTGTGTGTGGTGTGTGTGTGGTGGTGTGTGTGTGGAGGTGTGTGTGTGGTATGTTTAATTAGAGGCTATTCGTTATACATATACATATAACCATCAGCCGAATAGTGACTACACAGGATGACATTACAAATGCGATTACAGCCTATGTTAGATAAAATAATCCTAAACTAACTTATCAATTTTAATAGGTTCAATGTTACATGGAAAGTTATTATTAAAAAAGGATGTTGTGCCACACTGTACGACAAAGGTTAAATAAAGAGATGTGAAGAGGAAGCTCTCCACGTTTCTCTGTTAAAAGTAGCTAGGACCAGTTCTTATTGAAGGAGTCCAGCTCATCCTGTTATCTCAGGCTAGGCGAGTAGAACTATTAAAAACTTCAATTGTGACGTAGGGGACTGTTTTTTACCCAGTTTTTGGATTGGGCATTTCTAATTGGGCTTTTCCATTAGGTATATTTCAGTAGTGTTCGGAATTATGGCAGGTAATGATAATAGGATCGCTCCGTAATACAAGAGCGATAACTGAAGAAATGTAAGGGTAGGGCATTATACAGCTCTGCCAACCTCTTCGGAGTATGGAGGCGAGAAGAAAAGATTGTATGAATTAAAAATATTGACATAAACTACAAAATACCACTGTTTCACTCACATAACATCACGCCTGTAATCCCCGAAGGGTTAGGCAGAGGTATACTTAATTGTACACCCAGTTTTCTCCAGTCCCATGTAATAGGGCGCGAGCCTATTGCCATAAACCGGGCTCAGATCCAGACTCCGCGGCTGCTACCGAGAAATTCCTGATGACAAAACCCAATAACACTTTGCCCAACCAGGGAATCAAACCCAGGACCTCTTGCTCAGCAGACCCGGTTGCGACCACTAGACCAACGAGGCAGTGGGTAGTGCTTCCATAACGTTACCAGATTTACATGCACACTTGCGTTAGTTGTATAATGTTGTTGACTACACACTATACTACGCAGTAATGTATGACCTTATTGAAGGACATCGCAAATCCGGCCGGTTTTTTTTTTTCGATTTTGTACACACATCATCTGCCTAGCCTTTTCCCAGCTATGTTATGTAACCAGATGCAGCTGAATATCAGTATTTTACATGGAGTAACTGCCTATCTGACTTCCACAACCCAGTTAGTACTGGGTAATACCATACCCCTTGGTAAGACTGGTTGTCAGACTTTTTAAGCCACTGACTACCTGTAACGACTGTCAGAGATCTACAGATGACAGCCGGGACCAACGGCTTATCGTGCTTTCCGAGGCACAGAGGAAACTCGGTATGTAATGGGCTTAACCTAAATATCGACCCGAGCGGCTGAGCATAATGAAAAAGAAATAGTATTGAAATACACACGTTACTTTTATCTACAACTACATACCGAGTTTAAAATAATAAGTAGTAAAGATAAAATTTATTTTATGTTTCATGTTAGTTCTCTCGTCTTTACAGGTGTCGTACGTTGATTTAACTTTTTACTACTAATAACAATGGGTGATTTGATTTTTATGCAGTTTGTAGGTATTCTGTTTCAAAATGAAATGACTACTTTCTATGAAGTAATATGTCAACATGTTCTAACAACGGCGCGAAAACAGGAGGTTACTGCAATATTAAACATTCAAGCTTTTACACAAACAAAAGTCATAAAATGGTTCGTTCAGAGGGACAATTGTCCCTAAAACTTTTATGTTTTTACTTGTTTATTGTCCAAGTTCTTTTATTCATAAATGCTCTAAGAGATAAAAATGCCCTATTATAAAAACAAAAAGGTACAACTACAAATGTATAATGCCTGCTAATAAACTGACCCTATTCCTTTCATTTCAAAACAAGGACGTAGGTAACACAAAAGCGAACAAATACCACTCAATTCAATAGAAATTAAAGTACCGAAGTTTTACAAACAACTAAACTTACCTACATAGAGAAAATCTATATAGAATTTGAAAAAGGACAATCAAACCTCCGTGGCAGCCTTCAAGAGGACTTAACTCCAGCTAATAGCTCACAACAATACCTACATAGAGAAAATCTATATAGAATTTTAAAAAGGACAATCAGACCTCCGTGGCAGCCTTCAAGAGGACTTAACTCCAGCTAATAGCCCACAACAATACCACCTTTAGTATAAACACAATAAAGACGATATTAAGATGAAGAGATCACGAGAAGGGATTCGCTCAATAGACTTGGGTTACGTGACCAAACGCACGGAGTTTCTACGCAGTGGTTCAAATATTTTTTTTGGCTACGGAACAGATTAACGGATATTGGTTAATGTTCTCGGGGACAAGTATATGGTTTATGCGAGTCTAGTCATGTAGTTAGATACAATGGTATCATAAACAAAGATCGAAGGAGGTAGATTATAATTATATAGAGCTACATATGGATCACACCCGTTAAAATCCCGAAATATTATTAAGTTCTACTAAATTGTTAAATTAGTGTTGAATACAAATGTTGATGGTTCGAGAGGGAGAGGAAGAAAACGATAGATGGAGTGTGTGAGGAATGATATGAAAGAAAAAGGAGTAAATGATGGCATGACAGGGGAGAATGGAAGAAAAAACGTGTTACGCCGACCCCAAAGTAACGTGGGACAAGGGCAGAAGACAATGAAATTAAAGAGAAGATACACTCTAACTATTCCAATCTCAGGTCACGAGTCAATGAAATCGCCTTGTTCTATACTGAGATGTATTTCATCCCAATGCTCCATATTCATGACATTTAAGAAGGATTGTTCGGGTCATGATTGATCATGACATAGTCTAGAGATAATAACACATATTACAAAAATATGGTTACCTGTATAATATGGTATTGCAACATGTGACGCAATGATGATGTTTGCATGATTTTTTTTACGTTTATTCTAGAACGTTACGCTACGTTGATTTTGACAGACTACGTAGTGATCCTATGCTTGATCGATTTCGCTACGAAGTTGTTGAAGTCAATAGTCGAACATACGACTTTGGCAGATAGATGACTCATCTCAAATTGCAAAGCTCTTCGAACATTTTCCTCAACACGACATAGTGGCTATTTCGACATCTTTAGACAAATTGCTACGTGCTTACTGTATGTGAGTTTTAATGATATTTAAGACAATTTGTACGCAGCCCTAGTCGCTGACCTACGATCTTGCGGTTGGACGTGGTAAAATACGTTGTAGGCTTAAGGCGGCTTTTGTTGGCACAATGATAGGCGGACAGATTGGTGATCGCAGTTACATATACATACTTTCTGGTATTAGCAGACAGGTGGACGCTACTGCTAGGAGTTATTTTATTTCTGTAATCAGCATCATTGGCAGCCTTATTCCATTCCCGTTAAGTATCTAGGCATCCTCTTTTATTTGTCAGCCCTAGTCTACGCGTCTCACTCAAGTCACTCTACCAGCAGGGGTCTTACCTACTCTCATCGGTATAAACCCTTAACAGACTCAAAGGAAGGCGGAGCGTGACCTAGTTTTAGTTGGAACCACGTGGTGAACCGTTTATAAATCGATCTTAATTATTTTACCGGCACATACTCAACACTAGCTCTGATTCGTTTGTATTGTTTCTGGATACGTCCAGATCTTGTATGCCGAACGGAATTCGATCTGTATGGCCCGAATGAAATGCCGAATATACCTAGGTAGTAATTGCTTCGGGCGGGGCTTTATAATTCAACAATTACTGCCGAAGCAAATGTGTAGACTCAAACATGTGTGTATTACACTACTACCTTTTCAAAGTATCACGTGCCGTTCACATATCGTTAATTTCTACACATGAAAGCTGTATACAAGGTGCACAGACCCTTCACGGAGCCGTCAACCAAGAATTCTGTACTTCAAACTAACTAACACTCCGCAAAAATTGTGATGGGGACAACAAGTGCCTTCGGCTTCTTGAAGGGACTTTTTATTCCCATGAGACATGAAAAAGTATCACAAGTACGGTAACCAGTGTGGCGCAGTATAGTCAACGTATCAAAAGAGGTTCACTTTCATACACAATTAATTCACACAAAAGCTGTATAAACACAACAAAGTATAACAAGACACAAGTAGCCTAACCGGTATGAAGTATGAAATACGAATTGTCGTAAGTAATACGATGCCAGTAGTCGATGGTGCTCCCCTTCCGTATTGCCTCGAGCCTGATATAACTCGATCAACTGAGGTTACATTCGTGTTTATGTTAAAGAAGAATGCAGTTGTGGCTGCTCCGGTTACATTCTCTTAAGAAAAGTGAGGACCTAAGTAAGTAATGATTTATTTTCCTACCAAACTGCTAAGCCTAGGTAACATCAGTGCTGTGTCAATAAAAGATGAGTATGCTAATGCAGATAAAGTCTAAAGATAATTCTGTATCTTGTAAGACAGATGGAGTGCATCCATACTAATCCATACTATCCATACTTAATATTATAAATGCGAAAGTAAGTTTGTTTGTTACCTTTTCACGAATAAACCACTGAACTGGTAATCCTGAAATTTTGCATATACTTTGACAGGTGAACAGAAACGGACATAGCGTACCTTTCGTTCCGTAAAAAAGTACTGTTCCCTAGGAAAATAACAATAACGTTCTAATGATAATAGATGGCGCCACATGTCTTTCGAATTATGATTGAATTATATTGTTACAAACAGAGTACAACCCGAATTGATTGTCAAATTCTAAATTAACGTTACTGGCAATTCGCGCTAAACGCAGATATTTCACTGCATAAGGTTTTTAAATATAATGCGGAGTAATGAGAAGAATGTAGTGAGGAGAATGTTGAGTATGAACGTAGATGGCTATAAGAGTAGAGGAAGACCAAAGAATCGATGGATGGGCTGTGTGAAGGATTATATGGCTAGAAAGTAATAGAGAAGTATGGAAGAAGACATGCTGCGCCGACCCCAAATACATTGGGATAAGGGCAGGAGCATTATGAATGTAGGTTTTTAAATATAAAAATTCTAGGAAAATTACAGTTCCAGAGGGAACTAATTGTGGTCTTTAAGGTTGCAGATATAAAAACACAGGTAAAAATTGACCTGAGTTTATTAATTCTTTGATGGATGACAAGACAAAGGAATCAAGGTTGGAAAGAAAGAGAAACAACGTTCTTGGGGCGAGTTAAATGAGGGTCCTTCTACATAGAGATTTTGTAGTAAGATAAAGTCTTTAAGATATCCTTGACAACATACAAGCTAACTACAAAGGATCACGTGAAGTATTACAAGGTAAAAATAAATGTTGTATTGCGAGGAAGATTTTGAAGGACTAGAATACAATATTTTTAAAACTTGCAGTAAAATACAAATATTTTAATTCACTGCGAGGTCCAGGATTTGCATAAAACTCAATGGTGAAACCTGGACAAAAACTTCAGTATTTGTATGGAGGTGTCTGTGTCCGGAGCCGCCTTCTCAATTTTTCCGTGCCGGTTCGACCGATCTTATAGTACTACTTGATAATTCACAGATCCGTGAGAAATACACACATAAGCAACTATATAATGTACTTAGAATGTTTCGTACATTCAGCGAAGCGATAAAAAATGTCCATATTTTTTGCTAACTACAATAAAAATGACTGTTCAGTTCTATTTCTAGAAACGCTTAGAATATATAAACCTTATTAGTAGATAAGTGTTAACACATAATGTTGGTAATTTCGCAAATTCATTAACCTAAGATTATGCCACCGTGGATAATCCCATTATGATTTTGTTATCTAGCGTCGTCAATATCGCAAGCAATGCAAATTGATTGAAGCGTTATACATATGATAAAAGTAGTTCACTAGATCACAAGGAAATTAGGGCCGTCCATACTTGGCGTACATAGAACTACTAAAAAGGATCTATAAAATGACATATGGTATTGTCTCGACTCGTGTTTCTTTGTTGGTGATCGTCAGACATGTATTGCTGGAGAATTAGTTCCTCCAATTCTTCTCTCCAAATAAAAAATTAAGACGTGGTGCTGTATCAGGGTGATTGTCTAACTAATGTAATTTTGACGTTCAGAAAGTGCTGATTTGTAGCTTCATTTGGCTTTATGGGTCAACATTTTGTGCCAAATTTACATAGCTACCTTTGGAGAGCTGGTATGACAAGGTGCTTATACCTATTGCACAAGTACACGTCAACTATCAATTACTTACAATACTATGTCAAATAAACATTACAAATATCGACATCCTAAGACAACTGGTTTTTCTGCATCTAACCCTATGACGTGAAACCCTATAGAGTTTCTAAGAATTAAAAGGGAAATCATATTACCCACGATGCACCTACGACTCAGATTTAATGGAAAATGCGCCGTATGTACAAGTGGATAAGATTACATATTACGGAATATAAACAACACGAGAGGAGTGTCGATAAGGTCCGATACTGAATTCGTTTACAATCAAATGATATCACGTCAATCTGTGTGGAAAACAATTCGGTGATTCTAGAAAAAATGGAAATGACACGTTTATTGGATTCACGTGATTTTATTAAGTCATTGTTATTCGTCGTACCTTATTAGATAGTTGATTGAATATTGATATCTACTGATTTGACGTCAATTCGATACTCGATAGTGCGTCAGAGAAATTTACAGAAATTTTACTGTTAGTGGCTTGTCACTAAATAATAACAGCCGCTCGGATCAATCTTCAAGAGTAGGCGCGCTTGCCTAGGTTGGTCTGTGAATGGGTGACCACCGATTACATTTCGAGTTTACTCAGTACCTCGTAAAGCACGTTAAGCCGTCGGTCCCGGCTGTCATTTGTAGATCTTTGACAGTCGTTACAGGCAGTCAGTGGCCCGAAAGTCTGACAACCAGTCTTAGTAAAGGGTATCGTATTACCCAGTACTATTTTAAAATACTGGTATTCAGCTGCATCTGGTTAGACTGGAAGCTGATCCCAATATAGTTGGGAAAAGGCTAGGCAGATGATGTACGAGGAATCTAATTCTGTTGACTATAAGTATAACTGACTGAATTGCAGATCTTGTAATGAGTTGTAGGGGAAGACCAAGAAACGATGTATGGCCTTTCGGGCCACTGATTAGTAGACCGATTCTTAAAATACATACCAACTTGAACTCATGCCAGCCTAGTACTTTTTGGGGTACATAATTTGTGCCATATATCCCTCAATGGCAACAAACGTGCTATATTCCCCATTTATTGCCAGTGGTTACAATAGGCATTTTTTCCCGTTTGTCGCTAGTGGTGACAAAGCTGGTGGTGACGGCTGAGAATAGACGGATACAGATGGTGACTGAACAAGACAAAGCCAAATGGACTTTCGAGTGTCTTCGGGATACATCTCTTAATAGTGACAGCCTAGTGGTGTGACCGTCAGACTGCCAAGTCATAGGTCTCGAGTTCGAACCCAAGGCGCGCACCTCTGTTTTTCGGATTCATGTGCGTATTGTTTAATTATCACTTGCTTTGGTGAAGGAAAACATCGTGAGGAAACCAGCATGCTTGAGAGATATTTCTTGACGGCATGTTAAGCCAAGTCAGAGGCCCATGGGCGGCATAAAAACTCTGACACCAGGTTAGGAACTAACCACACGATAAACAAACAATCTCTTAATATAATTTAAAGGCTACAATTAATATAATAGATATAGGTATCAAGAAAACGGTTTTACTTGACTATACAAGTCACAAAATTGGTCAACGGGTCCAGTTGACCAATTCAAACATGCATTAGGTCGAGTGGACCCGCGGTTCCCTGCGCCTGTGTGGGATCAGTTTACTAATAAGCCGGCTAAACGTTTCAATCAATTCCTGCATCAAGGTCAAAAACTTAACATTTATCTGCATTACGATTTCAAATCGTAACACTGATATGAAAAGAAATTATCGCTAGATAATTGTAAGACTCAGACTTTAGTTCATATCTCTCACGTTTATTAAGCGTGATTGATCGTCAAAATGTCATCACACACTTCAGTAACTTTCCTAGTATTTTCAAAGATTCTGTCTTTAGAGGATTATTTATGAAATGATATATCTCAGCCTTGAGGGGAGATAAATTTTCCTACCCGGATACTTTGTGATACGGCGCAAAAATATTTAATTCAGCTTTTAAGGCTAATTTAACATCATCACCTGTCTACGATTTTTCCAAATACGTTGGGGTCGGCTTGCAGTCTAAGTGGATACAGCTGAAGAAGCGACTGCCTATCTGACCTCCACAACCTAGTTGTAGCCTTGCTGGGTAATACGATACCCCTTCGTAAGATTAGTTGTCACACTTTCGGGGCCACAGTCCGAACAGTTGGCGCGAAATTAAAAAGTTGCAACTAATGTTCCTTTCAAATTAAGTTCAAAGGAACTTGGACTTTGTATCATAATCATTATTATCTGTTTCCCACATATCATGTTTATTTTTCTGATTATTTCGAGCCAAGTACGCATATTAAACATCTTTTCATTTTGCAGAGCTGTCTTGTGTAAATATTGAGCACTGTGGACTTACAGATTCTGTCCTTGATCTTTTTTCTTTGTCTTTAAAATAAACTTTTTTTTTATTAAGGACAAAAGCAACATTTCTTTCTTTACACTGAATACTTAATGCTCTGGATTTCATGGCACTATAAAAGCTACAAATACTGCAGAGCATACACTTTGTACTAATGTCAAATGAACAAATTATCGAAATGTATCTTGACAACACGACAAAAATAAAGTCGACAGAATTGCTCCAAAGAAAATTCTAGAATTGTGTTTGTCATAACAACTTGAACAAATATTGGATTTCCATCCGTATGACCTTTTGCTGACAACTCCTCCGTTAAATCGAATTGTATTATTTTATTATATTTTCTTAGCCGGTAGTATTCTGATTTAAAAGAGTGTCCATGGAGTTTCTTGCCCGTTCTTCTCCATAGAGATCTACGTTAGGGAATGGGCAACTACAGTACTTTCACAGTTTTTGTGCCTTGTGACTGGGACTGTAGCTATTTTTTACTGTTGTCTTTGTTTCGACAATTCAAAAGTGCCTGTAACTGGCCTACTTGAAATAAATGCTTTGATTTTGATTTTGGTTTTTAGTTGTCGTATTATTAGTTCTTCTAATTGTATCGATGAATAAAATATTTACATTTGGAATGGGCGTTATTTATGTTAGTTCATCATTAAGGTGTTTATTTTCACCTTTAAGGTTTATGTCACAAACAGACATTATTATTTTCACTCGAATGATTAACTATTTTCATATTTTAAATGAATTCTAAATTCAAATCGTTTAACGGTGGCTATTTTATAATTGCTAATTGAACGATTTCGTCTACACAATGTCGTACTTTGGCCTTCAAAACACGTAAAATCATTGAAAAACAATTGAAAGTTTGCTATGTTGGACAAGTAAAGCCAACATTGCTCAGAAAGTCCCCCTAGCAACATTGGCCAATGGCCGTTCAATGCCAACGAATTACGATCATTGTTTACTCTGACAGACCCCTTGTGTGCTGTGACGTCGGTAGTTTTTCAGACATGGGCTGGCCCGCATAGTACCGCCAATTTACAGAGGCATCGCTTACGTGTCAAATGGAATGTATCCGAAGTCCGTATACATATACGTTGGTTTGTTTGTTTGTGGGTGTGTGTCGTGTGTGTGGGAGTGTTAAATATGTTACGTAGTAGCTAAGTGTCTGGGCAAGCAGTAGTTTGTTTTTTGATTGTAAGATAGATGTTAGGTGAAGGGGAGAATTATAAACGATCAAGATTTATGAAGCTATTTGTTCTGCAATTTTATTGGATGGAATTTAGAAAATGCAACGTTGAATCATCAACCAATTTTTAAACATCTGGATAATACTATTCGCCTCAATTATAAACATGTCTTAAATATTTTAAAGAAGAAGTGAATCATTGAAAGTTATTAGCAAGATGAAGATCAAATATGCAAAAATGCACTTAACGATATAGATCGACCAGATGAGTAAATAAACAATGATGAAGTACTATTTACTCTGCTTATGCGAAGGTCAGTTCAACATTGTGAGGTCGCCAACTACACTTCCGATGCAAACGTCGGAAGCGAGTGTGAAGCCGTGGGAGACAAAATGGATTATGATCATTGTTCCTACATGTGAGAATTTGAAACTGTCCCAGATGTTTATTATGCAACGAATAATCTAGAAACTAACGCAGAAATGAATGCTGTAGATTCTAAATCTCGTCCAGTGAGAAATGGCGAAATACAAGTCGCACAATAATCAGACTTATGTTTCCATTGCTGGAACACGAGTCTCTCTACGAGAGGAAGACGGTTGTTATAAACTACATATTGGCAATGGTCAAAATAGCTCTTTGATTTTTTGGTTCTTGGATAACCTGGTTTCCTTACAATGTTTTCCTATAAAGAGCATGCCTTTTCCCAACAATTTTTAATTTAGATTATTCTGGGGCTGCAGTCTCGACATAGATAGCGACAAAAATCGGTCGTGAAGTCATAACGATGTCAAATTTCTTTAATAGATTTTCAACCTTAAGGTTTCGAAATAAAGTTGAAAATCTATTAAAGAAATTTGACATCGTTATGACTTAACGACCGATTTTTGTCGCTATCTATGTCGAGACTGCAGCCCCTGGGCACATCGTCGTAAATTATATGTGATGAAGAAATATTGTATTTTTTTCAGCCTGTCTTGCTGTTCCACTGCTGGGCAATATAAAAAATAAAATAAATAAATAACTGCTGGGCAAAGGCCTCCCTCAATTCCTTCCATAAGCTCTTTTCCCGTGCCTCCTCGAACCAGCTCTCTCGGTAGGCGTCCAGATCGTCTCGCCACCTCTTTCTGGGTCGGCCTGGGCAGCGCCGTCCGTCTTCCGGCAACCATCGTGCGGAGACTTTTGCCCAAATATTAAACATTGTTAAACATTTTAAAAGAGTATCGATGAAGTTTTTTTTGCCCATTATTCTCCATACGAAACTTTCCTTGCGAATGGGTGTAGAATTTATTCTATTTCTTTTGTTTTAAAGCAGAATCTGAATGCTAGTATTTTACGTGGAGCGCGTAACATGATGAGATTACAACTACGATAGACCAGAGTCTATAAGATTATCTTTGTATTTGTATGTGTTCGCTAATTCAAGACCAGCCTAGATAAGGCTTCCCAAAGACAAAGCAAAGCTGTAATACTCTTAAGGCTCGTCGGATGAATTTTGAAAAATTACATTCTTAAACAACAGTCGGTTGTAGAAGTCACATAGACAGTCGTTCCATGTAAAATACTGGTTTTCAGATGCATCCGGTTAGACTGGAAGCCGACCTCAACATAGTTGGAAAAAGGCTAGGCCGATAATGATGACGATATAATAAAAAAAGTATTTGAAAGCTGGACGTATCGCTAAAATGGTGTTGCAGAAGAACAAATCTTGGTTGAGAAAATTTCCGCAATAACTCACGGGTGCTACTGAGATGTCTAAGGCCAAAGACTAATATTCAGAGTTGCCCAATTTTCAGTAATTTGGGAGGCAAGAAAAGAAAAAGAAAAATCACTGAAATGATAATATTAATGAAGCAAATATACAAAACGAAATAGACATATACAACGAACAGTCTGCTAATAAATCAGTTAGGGTAAACGCCCTCAAATGAAATATGAACGATAATATATGTAGACTTGTAGACTTCAATTTCATATTCAAATAGCTCAATAATTTATGTACAGAATACATTTGCACTTCTACGACAAATAGATTCATCGTTCTCTTATTATTTGTGAAGGTTCTTTCTATAATTTGTTATGTCCCATAATATGGCCTTCTACTTATAAGTTTTTTGTTGGCGTCACGAGACCTGCGTTTTTTGTGGCGCAGACGCACCGGTTTCTTTGTTTGATTTTTGAGTTGGTGAATGAATAAGAAGTGTTTACGTATAGAAGTGGAAAATTATCTCAGGTTTAAGTACATCGTAGTAGTAATAATACACGTGATCATGTTTCTTTAAAGTCTATCAATTGATCTGTAGGAGTAATTGGACGGATTGTTCCAAAATTACTTACTTTTGTCAAATGTGTATCGTTGCTTTTTTGATTGTGTTATAAAATTAAATGACAAATTATTTTGACTAAGTTGTTATTTATTATTGAAAAAGAGCTCTTGGAAGGAATTGGGGAAAGCCCTTGCCCAGCAGTGGGACAGTACAGGCTAATAAAAAAAAAAAAGAAGTTGTTATTTGATTGGAGACTAACTTTTCCTCAAATTGAAGGAATTGTTACAATTTATAAAAACAAGTAAGTAGCTGGCTGTTACCTAAGCACTGAGTCTTTTAATATTTCTTTTCTTTTATTGGCGGACGTGACATTGTAACGATCAAAACGTATATACACCGCAGAGAAAACCGAAGAGAACCTTCATATATATGTCATATATTTTATTTAAAGTAATACCTTCAGAATAAACACGAGTGACACTTAACAAAGAATTTATTATTTACACCTTGGAGAAGGGACTTTTTCACATAATAATTTTCTCGCGGAGATGTTGCAATAAACATAACTACTGTATGTTGCCATTTTTCTTAAAAGTTACGTTAAATATTGAAGAGCTTTTCCTTTGAATAGACTTTTGTAGAAAGAAAAGATATTTTGGATATATTCTTCTAAGATTGTTTAACTTCTTTTATTGTCATAGATTACTCGAAATAATATACCGTGACCAAGAATCAGACTAACTCTCTTGTTCAGGGCTCACTGGCAACTTCTTCTCAGCGTGTTGAAGAAGAAGAAGAAGAAGACGACTAACACTACTAACATTTTGTTATCTAGTCCGCAGGTAATATTTGAAGTTTCTCCTGTTTTGTTTAACTGTATAACCTGGTCAATAAACTATGTCTAATAAATTACTGAAGATCACAAACCTCACATTTTCTGAACAATAGACAACGCCACGGAACGTATAAATATTTCAGGAGAAGGTATTAAACAAGCCTATAACAAGTCATTAAGTTTTCTAAACGATGGATAATCGACTATGATTTATTCTGACACCTATCATGTAAGGCACGTACTCGTAGGTGATGTAGGACATCCTATTGAAGTACTCACGCAGATAACAATGCTACAGTTGAATGAGGTGAATCATTTTGATTCATAATATTTCAAGTCCTTGAATGGAAGGTAAAATTACATTCCTGACGTACGAATTAAACTACTGTACGATGGCAATAGTAACCAATCTTGTTTTGATAAGAGAATCAGTACTACTTTTAAGGCTGTAGTAAGATCTAGTACAGCGATGTACGTTTTACCAATGCAATTCAACTATTGAAAGCTATGTTAGTTGTAAACTAACTAAGTGGTTCCTTCTTAAGTGCTCCTTCAATATTGTGTAGAGCATTTACCATTTATCGTTTTCCTTTAACTTTTCTTGTAAGTACATTAGCACATGCTTCAAGATTTTTACCATATTGTTCAAAATTTCATCATTAAGTTAAGATTTGATTTTCGTTCCTGTTTCCTTTCTGATAACCGTATTGACGTATGCTTCTAGGTATTTCATCACTAAAATGTAGATCACTTTTCTAGATTCCGTGATTCGTCATTAGACTATGTTTCTCTTATCTGAGTATTTATCCAGTCTTCATCAGAAAAATGCAATGCTACATTGCTTAACATCATTTCGTCTTTCGGTAATGTATCCTCTGACTCATTTGTGTCAGAATGATGACGTTCATAAACGTCCTCTTTAATGCTCTCAGGTTACATTTTTAATATCGTATAGCTGAATAAAACAGCATAATGAGTAGTCAAGGTTACGCCATTAACTTTGGGCGCCTGGATACAGTATTTTAATATATGTATGACTTTTCCATTATCATGTGTAATGAAAAAAGTCATTCAACGGTCGAATGGTTTCCACAATGAGCTGTCAGATTCGTCATGGTTGATGTGGATTCTCCAAGTCTGCTGCGCAGTTCATTTGCAACTGGTTAGTCTGGTAGCAAGAGATCATTTACACTATTGTATTTTTATCAGGATCAGTCGCTATTTAGCAGTTATAATTGGTCTCAATTGTATTAATATCTAACTTAACCTTGGGGCTCGAAATCCATATCATCATATTATTATCTCATATTTAGTTTTATGTATTATACATAAAAGGTATAAATCACATGTTACTTATTTCCTTGAAGTTCAAGCAAATAAACTGTACCTATTCCGATCTCTGATTTATAACCATTAAACATCCAAAATTAATGACACAAATTAAATGAAAACGAAAAATTGGAACTGAAGAACAAAAATATTTAAAGGACCTCTTATAAAATTGCTCGTAACATTCTTATATATTCGGTTCTAAAAACCCTTAAATACTCAAAGCTTCTTCAGAGTAATTTGCATTGAATATTGATTGATATTATTAGGACATTGACTCGGTGATCAACCGAAGTGCGTCCTTCGCACTTAAGTGTCAAAGGCTTTTAGTGAATTTGTTCAAACTTTGGTTGAATCCTGTCATTATCTATTGGAGTGCTTCTGAAATCAATGAACGAGAATATTTCATTAATTTTGTTAATCTTTCTTTTATTTTTTTAAAAAACGTCAAAAACGAATAGATTCAGCTGTTATTTATGAATTTAAGTGTGTGTTCTCTGATAGTTGAAGTTGTTAATTTCATTTAAGCCAAATTATTAGTTAATGCCGCAGTAAGGACAAGAGATACCTAGATTCGGAGTTGATGGCTAACCTTCACCCTAGGCTGCATCATCGCTTCCCATCAGGCGAGTTGCAGCCAAAGGCAAGCCTATTTAGCATTAAAAAAAAAAGGTATTGGGGTTGGAGTGTAGCCTTAAGGGCGCTATGGAGCGAGGACTTAGAAAAAACTTCGGACTTAGAAAACTTTAAGGTTTTTTTTTTTCAGAAATTTCCCAATTTCATTGCAGTATCGGCTTGACCTAGACCAAAGAAACCGTTCAGGTTCTAAGACGCATGGTCCTCCGACGCACCGTTTCTGAATTATAGGCCTTCTAAAACGAAATAAAATTTAAAAAAATTCTAAGTCTGAAATTTTTTCTGTCTCAATTTTTTTTTTGTTTTCTTTGCTGCTCATAGTGCCCCCAAGCGTATACTCCAACTCCTACGAATCCACCCCTAATACGGTCGTACTGAATGGTATTGGAAGAGCACCAAAAGATGCGTAGTATAGAGAATATTTCTAAATTTAATTTGTAAAGAATGTAATATTAATCTGTTTATCTTGTAAGAAAGATTTGTGTTACAAAAACGTCATATCACTGAAGAAAGCCAAGACAATGTCATTAATCTTAAACATTTGTTCGTTCACATGCACCCAGACGGCTTTACAAATGCAAAGTACGCAACATTAAATATTTATTATCTCTGGCCTTGAAGCAGCTTGCTTGCTGAATTGTAAGTATTCGAAAATTCAATTAACTTCACAAAATAATGTACACTGTAAAAGTCTTAACGTTGTATTTGTTTTGTAAAGAAGGATTGAATATACTCTTGATCTTAAAGATTAGTGGGCGGATTTTAGCACTGTAATAGGTGTTAATTTAGAGATCAATTTACTGAGTAATTTAAGAGGTGACGAGTCAAATCTCAGCATGATCTCTATTAGCAAAAGCATAATCGTCAGCCCATAATGCTCCCACAGCTCTGCCTCTCCTCCTGTCTTTTCCACTCTTTGTAAACTAGTCTCTATTGCTTCATCCATTTAACCAATTGATGCTGTCCTGCCCTTATCCTAATTTATTTGGGGTCGGTGCAGCATATCTTCTTCTTCCATACTTCTCTATTACTCGTTATCTCATCAGACACCTCCTTTCTAGCCATATCATCCTTCACACAGTCAATCCATCGTTTCTTTGGTCTTCCTCTTCTCTTATACCCATCCACATTCATACTCAAAACTTTCCTCACGACATTTTCCTCATTCCTCCGCATCACATGCCCATACCAACTTCTAACATAGAATATTTAAAAGATTGCACTTAAATGATCTATGTCTATTTTGTTTTAGCGTCCTGTCTATGTACTTTAATTATCATTGTCTCAACATCCTACTAATAATATAAATGCGATTGCCTGTGAGGATGGAAGGACGTTTGTTACTCGTTCACGCAAAAACTACTGACCGGAATTGGATGAAATTTTGCACACCGATAGTTTATAACCTGGATTAACACATAAGATACTTTTTATCCCGGTAGTATGATCCCGTGGGACAATTATGGAACTCCACGTGGGGAAGCCGCGCGCATAAGCTAGTATTAATATAATCTGTCATTTATGCACTTGACCGTCCAGCAAATGCGCATTACAAAATCATCATAATAATCGTTATTATGGAAACCTGTTGCGCTGCATAACATCGAATGTTCTAGACTAATATTAACAAAAGGACGCACTGGTATCGAAAGACGTAACTTAAATTTGCATATTGGTGTAACTGAGGGACTTAACATTTAGGACAGGTTTTAGTGCAAGCTCTGTGCTTCGGTCAAGTAACCTGAACTGGTATTTTTTCGCACGATTCTTAATTCGCATATGTGTCTCATTTATTATATGTCTCTTTTGACCTATGAGCGAGAATATAAACAGATTATAGAAATGTCAGTTGGTTTAACCCGTGGCTATGGACCGTAACCATTTACGATCGACCGTTATTTTCAAAGGCTTATACTATGGTTGTAAAGGGTTACTGTTTTATTAATAGATAGGCCATCTATCACTTCATAGAGAATATTTATTGGCTTTTAAAGCAGATTTACGTCAATCGTGATACATGATACGACTTCGATATTAATATTTTTCTTTTAATGCCATAAGAAGTAATAAACATGACGTTTAATTAAATCTAAACACCGAGGCTTTAATGTTCAAGGAAATGATTGCATCAATTTCGAAAGTGAAACATTTAGATAGGTATGGATAATACAAATATAAAGGTAAATACATGATTAATCATTTAAAATCCTTGTAATTTCGTGACAGACTGATATCGTGTGCTAGTAGACCGAAATTGAAGATAAGGCCGTGACAAATGTAGGGATATACAAGAAAAGGTATTACTGGTTGATGCAATTGCTGACTGTTCAGATAATTTAGAAAGTGAGTAACATGTTGTTCTTGTAACTGAATAAGAAGATACTGAAATTAATATACAAACAAACTCAAGCCTTTTTGCCTACGCCACTTGCTTCAATCCTTAGAACTTTGGCGTCATCCACCCGGTCTTAAATTTTGTCATACACGCACACCGGTTGCGAGTACTATGCAATGTGCATGATCTTTTTGAAGAACATCACCAAGTTCCCAATAACCATTGTTTTAATGAATAAGTCGCTTATAATGAAATCAGACAACTAGAAGATACAGAAACAGCGATTACTAGAGACTCTAATATTGAAGTAGCTGTTGTTGTTCTAGAAAGTTCGCGTAGATTTCTCGAGTCCCGATATACGATCTCATCTAGGTCAAGGTCATTTTAAAGGACCCCCTCCTTTCGAACAGCCACACGTACGTTTGAAGGACGTTTCTAGAATTAATATTTATTCGAGCGGATGCATTCGATTACATTCTGTTTGACTGGAGCGAAGTTTTCTTTGTATCACAAACACCAATATCTCCAAGGCTTACCTTGGAGATATTGGTGTTTGTGGATGTATCTGTTGCTTATTTAGGACTTTTAGAAGTTTAATTTCACTGCCGGTTCCTGGAGATATAAGTTGTTGGTTTTGCAGTTTTTAAACACTTCCTGCATTATGAAAAGATTCTCAGTGCAACTTTGTTATTTTAATAAATCAGCAGGAACATTTTAAGTGAGTTAGTCCTACTAACTAAAATATATGCTGATGCCTGTTCTACCGAAGATCCTCTAAAACGATTAGATTGTAAATTGTTTTGACAATTCCCTTCTGATAACAAGGAAGATAGTTTTAAACGAAGAAAAAAGTAGATGCTCGAGTCGACGCGTTTATTTTTAGGTATGTTTCTTTTTGCAATGATTCTGTTACAAAAGACGTGATAAAATAAAAAGACACAAACAGTAGATTACATTGTCATATCTTGTATCAGAAACACTTTCGGTGTCATAACATTTTCAGATCCAGAACATAAGATCGACAACAGAGAACCTTTTCATTCAGTTCCAGAGAATCATAAAAAGGGCCTAAATGTAGTATGGCTTCGCGGTCCCAAGTTTACTCGGGGATAAAAGATAGGTATTTATAGATATAATAACTTTCAAGATTTTATTTAGTTGTCTTTAAATAGAAGTTAAGTTATGTTTATTATCAAGTTAGTAACCTTGATCTTGAAGTTAAAGGACAAGAGGGGGGAGGTATATACGTTTGTTTTCTTGGAACTTTTCGTGTGGGACTATTTTGGATTTTAAAATTATTCTGCGTGATATTTTAGTTCAGCAATTTCGTAATCCATTATTTGTTTATTTATGATAATTTCTTTCTCTTCCTTCTTTTCGTTTAAAATTGTATCATCATCTTCATCTGAATCTTTGTGTTTATTTAATAAAGTTATATTATAAGTCAAATCCTGTGTTTATGATTTCGTTGCACTGATATATTCACAAGTTCAATTGTTAATGCCTTCATTGTAATTAGTTACAGATTTTTTGGTTCTATCTTGAAATACTAGGAGATCATAAGTCTCAAGATCTATCCTTGACAAAAAGTTCTTGATTCGTCCTTCAAAGCAATTTAAGCCTTTATCTAAATCTATATCTACTAACAAGTGATAATTAATATTTACTTGTAAGATAAGTGATTATAATTTAAATGGCTTCCTTGACGTTGTTTTCAACATTTTGGCAAAATTTTCCGAGCTTGTTTGTAAATATTTATTAGATGTGTGCGTACGTGGCTGCGTTCATGTATCTACCGAATGTGACTCGGCAGGATAATTGGGACATGAAAAACCAACGTAGGACGGTATTCCCTGTGTGGGTATGTACAAGTACACCTATATGTTATGTTATATTACAACTTTTACGACATATTTTGAAAAAATCTGTACTTTCGTAATATGTTGTAATGTTGGGCATTTTTTTTAGATAAATTCGCAGAGATTTGAGGGAGTCAAAAATTATTAGTGCTGAGTCATGTGGTCTGATAAGGTGCCTAACAGGATTACAGCTTGTTAAAAATAAGTAGGGTCATTTCGGCAAAAAAACATAGTTCATAATAATTTTCAGAGTTGGGTAAACTTTTAGAAGTAACAAGTACAAAGAGCGTTGAAAGCGGTTAAATTAATGACTAACGCTAAGCCATACACTAAAAGTCATCACAGACAGACGATCAAACAACATCAATGAACAGACTGGCAAGCGACTACCAAGAAAACCCATCTAAGAGGATAACTACACCAAAACAAACCAGCCTTAGATAACGAACAACTCAATTAAATAACAGTTATTTTGAAGGAACTGATAAGTGTTAAAATGAAGTGAAAAAAATTATACCTGGCAGTTGGCGCCGGCATGTCGCGGGGAGGGGCGCCTGAGGGGGGAGGCGAGAGGGAGGGGGGGGCGAGGCGCGCGGGGGGTGTCACAACTAGCAGCGAGTGAGGTCAAGCCGGTGCATCAACGAGGGATGGGACCACACTGTTGTTATGTTTTTTATCGAACTTTTTTTCTGATTCTGAATGCTTCGTCATGAATGGGGCTCTTTTCTAGTTTGTAACATAACGACTGTAATCTACGATAGGTTAGACAATGTCTATAGTAAAGTCACATTTAGCCAGTTATGTTAAATTCTCTCTATATGACTAGAGTAAGACTAAAGAAACGATGGATGGACTGTGTGAAGGATGATATGGCAAGAAAGGAGGTGATTGCTGAGATGACGAGTAATAGAGAAGTATGGATGAAGAAGCCATACTGCGCCGACCCCAAATGAATTGGGATTAGGGCAGGGGAATGATGATGTTTAAGTCCCATATATGTAATCTAGGGCGAGCTTATTGCCATCAACAGGGTACAAATCAAGACTTCGGGTTCTTTCTGGTCCGCGAGTGTGACGATATTTTGTCAATACAGTAACTAAACACTCGGTAACAGCATTTTCCTGCCTATAAAATTTCAGCTTGAGTTCGAACAAATACAAATATAACTGAGAAATTAAACAGATAGTCAGAATCTGGCCGTTGATAAGAAACAGAAAAAAAAAACAGTAATTACAGATAACTGCTCGTCCATGGTAACGATTTGACGTAGACAGCGCCTTTATTCCGAAGCAGTAAGGGCCATTTTTACAGTTCATGTTATCGTTCAGTAGGTATTTATATTAGTTGCGGGTAATCTGGAAACAGCACGTGAGCAAAACTGTAAACATTCATAAAGTGCAATATGTCTCACAAAAGTTACACAACATGCATAACACGTGAATCTCGTTACATAGGCCATATGTGTACATATTCAGTTACTGTTAAGCACTATTGCGTCCTGTTCATTGAGAAATTTGAGTTAGCAAAACATTCTTGGTTCTAAAACCACTTCCGCGAAACTAAAACTAGTCACAAAAAGGACAAACCTTCTCGGTCGTTACAAAGAATACAATGCTACGAGGAATTAGATGAAAAATAAAGGTGCATCGAAGCCCGTTAAGAAGTTAACACAATAGCTGCAGTAAAACAACAATGAAACCTACAGTACGTGCGTGTTATCGCACAATACCCAACACTAGTGAGGTCAGACAGGCCGGAGGGGCCCGCCCCGCTCCCCGCAGCCCCTCGCCGGCAGTATAAAGCCGCTCCCCGACACGCGCGCCGCGTCTAACGTTACTGCGCCACCGTATAGCTCGGTCCTACAACGATCGCAATACCACGCGCTAAATAAATTGTGAAAGTGTTGCTTATAAAACGTGATTTCTCGAGTGAGAGTACATTGCCGCGCCTAAGAACCAAGAAGACGCTACGCCTTCGCAACGTAATAATCAGTGGAAGGGGAATTGTCTCGTGCATTTGAGCTTGGAGAGGGGTTCAATGGAAGCGAGGTTCGTGACCTGCCGGAGTTTCCAGCAGATCAAGCCGCCTGAGAAGAGCCTCGCGCCGTCCCCACCGACGGTGAAGGGGCTCCTGTCTCGATTCGGGAGTCAGGCACAGGCTTTGTTCGCGCCCAAAAAACCCCGCTTCGGTTCGTCAGTGGCGATACACAAACTCCGGGAGACCAAGTGGTTCAAGCATGATGAACAAAACATATTGTGCGCCGTCCTCGAGACAGGATTCATTCTCGAGGTGCGCGCCGAGGACCCACTGCCCCCGGACTCTTTACTGTCGCCAGACTATCACATGTATGCAGTCGCCATGTGGAAGAAGGGTAAAGGTGTGTACCATAAATTTATTGTATTAATTCTTATCGGTATTGTTGAACATAAAAGGAATTTAAATTTGTCGTGTTCGCTCACGACAGGCATCGTAAAGAGGGCGCGATGATAACGTTCACTTCGTGCGAGCCTCCGAGCGAGACTAAATAAAGTTGGCACAGTTCACCCACGGTCACACGTAATAAGACGAATTCACAATAGCGTTTGTAAATAATTCATTTGCATGCGCGATTCAGCTTAATGAGACCAACCGATGGACTGTTGATGCGTTAAAAGCTCGTGTAACCGTCTCGGAAATACGAGAACTTGCGTTTCGAAAGGGCAAAGGCCTTGGAGTTTTTCTTACAAAAATATCCGAGACGCCGATGGAATTTCGAAGCGCGACTTGAGGGATCCGATTTTTAATTAAAGAATTTGTTCTTCCGACAGAAAAAACAAAGAACCCGGAACAGATAGACGTGTACACAGTTCAACAGAAAGGTGTGAGAAAACGAGTCGTGAAGACAACATTGGGTGCCTTTTGGAAGAAGGACTCCGTGATACGCATCAACAATGTGGACGATAAGCAGGAGACGCCGAACAGCGAGAAGGATATCAGAGCCAAGGTAACTATCACCACGAAACTATCGGAAGTCCACGTTTCCAATTCCAATATTTACTAAAAACACGTTTGCGTTAGCTTCAAACTACATTCCCACTATCTAACTCTACTACTATAGTTGCAAATCATGATAACTGTAAATTACCTGATGATTACAAATAATTATGTGTCGCTGATAATTATAAATTAATCCAAATAGCATTATCATTGAAACACATTCAACCTGATAGTTGTTCAAGTGACATAACGAAACACGGCCTTCAATGATCCACGAACATTAATACCGAGGCTAAAGTTTCATACAAGTTTTGTAACGTAACATTGCTAAAACCAGACAGTCTGTATTGTAAAAGATTACGACATGCACTATGAACAATAGTCCAAATATAAAAACAATAGTAATCGTGTGATTACTGCTTTCATGTCATGATTTGTTAACTTTGGTCTTACTTTAAGATTGGCCTCGTCTTTATGCAAATTCACGAATTTCTTTGGCCGTAGTTCCCACGTCAAACATCTGTGTTATCTTAACACTTCTCAATCTAATGTCTTTCTCTTCTTGAACTAATCCCATTTAGATTAGAAGTAATGCATGATAATATTCCAACCTTCAAAGGTTTATCAAGAGATTCCATCGAACTTAGACGTTCTTCCTTCAATACCGTAGGCTTGCGTCAGAATTGGAAACCTCTCGTTTCAGATAGCGAAAACCTCAAGGGGTCTTTCGTTTATTGGAAACTGTGGGCACACTCGAACAGTGGAACAGCTACTAAGGAGCTTCTACTGATTGCAGCTGGATATGGCAACTAAATCAAGGTTCGAGAGGAATTGGCACAATACCCTGCACTTCGTTCACTGGTGCAGATACGGCGAGACACCACAAGAGGCTCGCATGAGACAGGTAAATTGCTCACGATTATAAGTCCAGAACTGAATAGAATTCTAGAAACCAATAAACGCGTTTAACGTTCGCGCATTAAGTTACCGTGTGACGCGTTTTTGTTGCTCGATTCAATACGTTCCATATTCCGATTCAAATGTTTGTTTCTAGAATGTTTTTTTAATTCTTTTTCTTTTAATGCATGCGAATGCATAGATGCAAGCGGAAAGTAAGCCGGCCCTTTCAACGTTTCGAAACACGTTCTAAAGGCTGTATTACTTCACCCCTGTACAATTTTACACTCAGTCAAGCATCGTAAATGCTTCTTTACTATTCAGCTTCATGTGTATGTCAATGCTGATTGAGTTGTTTACTGTGGACTGAATGGGGGGCATCGGAGTTAATGGCACATCAAGACTGGCGATCATCCATCATGCATGGGGCATAAACTGGGTCCGAGAGTAAAAAAGAGATCGCACAAAGCAGAAATTTTGTTACAGATCAGCTTAACGACGTCGAAAACACCTATGATTATCATCTTTTGATGGTAATTGTTGAGGCGCTTTGGACACTTACAGCTGGCAAGAATAACAAATACCGGTGAGGTTTTGAATTTTAACTGATTCTAAGATGTTTAGGAGTCAGTGTGCCTTTTATGTGTTTTAACTCTTTGATACCTGTGAGTGGTCACGTAGTGGCTGAGATGATTTAATACTTGTGTGCCCCGCTGTATATATCACTGACTAATTGAGTAAAAGAGGGAAAAAAATACACAAACATCGTGTGCTAAAATTCTCGTAGCGAATTAGGCGATCAACCAGTGAAAATTTTTTTAACGTTGTCCGATTTTCCGTGTGGTCGTGCGTACAATTCACCACGTCGATCGGTAATTTATTGAGTAATTAAAACGATTTGCAAATTAATTGGTCTTTCAAACGTTTCTAAAATGCATTCATAATTTTATTATCGTTTAGAATTGATTGGTAGAGGAACGTACGTCGTTTAATTGCGTTAGGCAACCTTTTACCGACGAAGACATTTTCTTATTTATTCAGCTTTTATGTAGTTACTGAAAAACGAATCATTCGGAATGATATTGGAGTTCGATTTGCCTGACGACCGTTGAACAGTGAAAGTCATAAAACAATAATGATTAAAGTAATACATTGATATACATTTGTTTAAACAGTGATATCAACTCGATTGTTGCAATGGACTTTATAACGATAAGGATTGTTACTTTTTGTACGACAATGAATAAGCGTCATATATATTGTATGGATCAAGAAGTATTGTGGCAATTGAGTTAATATGCCTTGTTTCGAATTTTGATTCATGAAATAGTAATTAATTTGTTTCTTGATAACCTATTTGAGATCTTAGACAGCCTAGTATCTTATTGAGATAATTATTCTTTCCTTGATTAGCAAAAGGGTGAAAAATTTTTAGTAATCTTTCAAAAAGATCCAATGTCGTTTTGACATGACAAAAAAAAATTAAAATATCTTTATCTCTAGTTTTGACTGTTTTTCTCGATTAGGTATTATGGAAGTTGATTCTATTGAAATATTTAGTTTATCGGTTGATAGAAAAAGTTTGACATAAAAGATTTTTTCTGAAAAAATCTATATTATGAAAATAATTGATGAATAGATAATAAAGAGCCCTTTGTAAGCATTGTAGTGAAACTTGAACATAATTTACATTCAAATTCAATTATTCAAAGTAAATTACATAACATTATTTAAATGGCAGTTACTTATGTAATTGTACTGTTATTGCTTGCAATAATAATCCGCCTTCATTTAAATAAAATCTATCTATTAACGGATTTCCTTACTACTAATATAAATACAAACAACCTACTTTATAAACTATTGTGGTTACTCTATAGGATATATCTTATAATCTTTGGTTAATATTACCTACTTTTAAAATACTCGTTGGTTAAAATTAAACGGTCGTTCTGAATTGATATGTTCATACAACCCAAATTAATTATGTTATCATACGTGTGTAACCTACTTTTGTCTAAAGCAAACAGAAGTAATTTGAACTTTGTAAAACTGATATAGATATAGACTTAGTTTAAATGGAATTCAGTAAATGGATAAACGGACTTCTTCGTAATTAATTATACTAGACATAGAGAATGCTGTTGCCCGCGACCTTCGTTCGCTTTCTTTTCGCATTTTTTTATTATAATTTCACTTATTATTATAAAAAAATATTAAAAAAAATACTCCCTTTTTTAATCGGATTTTGTTACTAATTTCAAGGATTTTATTTTTTTGCATGGAACCCTAACTATTTTTCTAAAATAAAAGTAGCCTAAGTTAGACCTTGTAACATCAGCTATCTGACAGTGAGTCTCGTCAAAATCAGTCCAACCGTTTCGGAGATTAGCCGGAACAGACAGACAGACAAACAGACCGATAGACAGACAGACAGACAAAAATTTAAAAAAAGTGTTTTTGTTATAAAGTGCCGTATATATTTTCATACGCATTCAGTAAAAAGGTGTTATTTTGATATTACAATCCGACACTTAAATTTTATTTATTTGTATAGATTTGCCACATAGAAGAAACTCTATGATTTACGTTTTTTTACCATACTGTGCAGCAGCAAATACAGGGTTATATTTTTGTTTCGGTTGTATGAACAATTTTCTAACTATACTCTTGTTTAATGTTTTATAAATCCTATTAGTTTCACTTATGGTTGGTCTGCTTTAAACAATAATATTGGACTTTCCCAAGCAATTAATGTTTGTAAAATCCACAGAACAGGAAATAACATAAAAATACCAGACTTCAAAAAGGACTCAATGAATTGTTCATTTTGTTATTAGTTAATGAAACATAACTATATAATAATATACCTAACTAATGTTATGACCACTAGCCTACGTCAGTAGGAAGGAAAATACTCTAGACTGCTCTGATTTTTAATACCGACCAAAACAAATATTTAAGGAAAATTAACAGAAATGATGTATTTGCAATACCATTAGCTTTCAGCGAGACTTTGTACACACGGCGGCACATGAAGCTGTACATTACCAGTATAACTTGGCCTCGCTTTGTATAGATTTCCTATACAATGTGAGATCCACATAAACTGGTTTTGTATGACTTGATTGGCCGTCGTGCGTTCACGAATAGATTCTGGTTTTAATATAAAACGTATTCTGTGGTAATCGGTAATAGTAGTTTTTAATCTGACAAAAAAAATTTGAGATCCGATGATAACTACCTACATCAATACTTTACGTCTAAATACCTAATATTAGTATAGAAGATAAAAAAAAATGTTTAAGTTCAGAAAACCGATAAACTTTTAAAAAAGGTGAATGGAAAATTAATATATAGGTTAAACATAAAAAAAAATAACCACAAACAAAAAAAAAATTAACCACAAACAAAAAAAAAATTAACCACAAACAAAAAAAAAAAATTAACCACAAACAAAAAAAAAAAATTAACCACAAACAAAAAAAAAATTAACCACAAACAAAAAATAATCAGCGATAACATAAAAATAGAAGCGATATCAATGGTTAACGGTCACTTTAAAAACTACGCCATTATTTTATCGTAATGTTAAACAATTGATCAGGTTTAAACCACTTATAACCGGTTCGTATCAATGGATAATTGGAATTACTCAAGACTATGACTGCAGGACCGTTTTGCTATACAAGTAAATGGCATTGAAGTTTTATTATCATTACGAAACATATTTACATAAAAATTACTAGTAAAAACGACAATATTGCGATCGTGAAAATATTTACATAGAAATAATTAATAATACTATCGGTTATTAATTTAAAATTCTTATAAAAACAAACCATAATGTGTTTGATATAATAATTATTGCCTCTGCACATGTGTCTTTAAATAATGCGTAGGCGCAAAGCCAATGTCATACAGAGAACATCATTGATATAATATTTAGAATCGTCACTCGTATAAAACTGTAGATATAAGTACCACAATAATACTTATCAATCACTTTTATTTTCACTTTTTTTCAACTAGTTTATCTTCGTATTTTCTCTAAAAAGAAACACCGAAATAAACTCAGTCTAGACATTGTCTTGCTCAGACCATGTGAGGATCATGTAGATTAGCCTACTTAATGTTCACTGAATATTTATTAACAAAGCCACACCTCTAAAATTATGTAACACGTTGCATAGAACAGTATCCGTAGTAAAACTAGTCTTCCACACCACTATAGTTTGCAAACTAGTTGTAAAAGTCACTGACATTAAAAGATAGATTAAATTTTATGGATCTTTTGCATGTCACGAATCGGACATGAAAGATAAAAGATTATAATTCACTGGTTCCTGATAGAGCGTGGATAAATTCTCGACTATGTTGATATGAAAAATGTGCAAAGTATTTTAACAAATTATGTGTCCTTGTGATAGTCAAACAGTCCCCTAACAGTTCCATTGTGTTTACAGTCCATTAACGCTTTAACTGTTTTTCTATATGTTCAGTATTCTACACTTGATAGAAATTATTCAGTTTTTTTTTAAAAACTAATACGCGGTGACGTCTCTACTAAACTTACTGACATAAAAACTTCTTTAGACTAATTTTCCAATCTATTTGTTCCAGATAAGCGAGTCGTTCAAGTGGGGAAACGTCGGCATGAATATGGGTGTAATGCTTGTCAGTCAGAGCTACGCCAGAGAGAAGGCCAAGTCCGTCTGAGTATCGCCGACCAGCGGCTCCCACTCCGCTGGTTATTATCCCTGCTACGCCTGCTTTTGGCCCACCCACCCTAAGAAAATCGACAACGTCTAAGTATCAATTTGATTACGGAACATGTTCTAAAATGGGTAAGGTAACTGTGGAACTAATGGCGCTGTCTTAGCTAGCTCCAAACATCATGTCATTTTATATTTCAAAATAGCTTGACCTCATTGGTCAGATTGGGACCTAGCTATAGACACGCCATCTACAAAGAGCGTAGCGTAACCTTCCCCGTTGAAAGAGTTCCAATATCGAAAGAATTGTTACATCGGTTTATTTGAATTTGAAATTGCATTTCTGATTTAAATTAAGAATATTTAGACCCCGGATTGGATTGTTTGAATTCGGAACAAAGCTTCCGAATTGGGAAAACTTCCAGTTAGGAATTATTCCTGAAGAGATCGGATATTTTTTTTTTTGTAAAAATGTGTTTTATGTCTTGAATGTTATGTTCCTTCTTATGAATTTCATTAAGTATAATATTTTCTTTTTATTTCGTTGTCTTTCCTGCCAGTATTTACTTTGACAACTACTATTACTGTCTCTCTTTGCATAAAGATAAATTCTAGGGGCATCTTTCACACACTTTAGATACTATTGGACCAAATTCAAGTTGCGGCTTACACATATTAAGATGGTGTTATACTTTAAAGATAATATAAAAAGTAGATTAGCATATTAGATAGCGAATGTAGTTCTCAATACATCTGGTTTAGTACCGCCTAAATACATAAACTTTATAAGAGGAAAATCGTGAAAGTGGCCCTCTTTAGCTTTAATTCGGATGTATAATAACAAAATTATGATAAAACATTCCTGTTATTAAAGAAAAGACGCCCCTCGGCTCGTATATTAATATAACTATATTATGCTAATATTAAACTATTTAATGTTTAATCTTTATATCTATATGAGAGTGGTGACCCTAGTCTTATGAGTATTTGTATCACTCTTTCTGATTAAAATAAGACTGTTTTATTTTCCAATTTGGAATACGATTTCGTTCGAAAATCGCTCAATGTGAATTGAATTAGTCAAAAGAAGTATTGTTACGTTGGTCAGCCCAGATGGGGATGACAGTTGAAAGTATTTTGTAAACTGAATAGTTTATGCGAGCTAATTAATTTAATGTTAATTATTGAGACAGATGTCGACTGTTGTGAGAGTTGTACTCGTGTATGTTTAAACGTTCTATTTATAATGAAGCATTTTTATGAATAAATGATTACTTTATAACCGTGTTGCGTTTATTTTAAAATCCTACATCACAGATCAGAATGTTGGTCCACAAAAGGAATGAATGAAAGGCAATTACATGTGCCTGAAAGTGGCGCCGGTGACTGACAAGTTGTGTGATAATCGGTTAACGTGGTATGGACATGTCATTCGGAGGAATGAGGAAAATGTAGTGAGGAAAATTTTGAGAATGAATGGCTATAACAATAGAGGAAGACCAAAAAAACGATGGATGGACTATGTGAAGGATGATATAGCTAGAAAGCTGCTAGCTAGATAAGATGACGAGTAATAGACAAGTATGTAAGAAGACGACATGCTGCGCCGACCCTTAATAAATTGGTATTAGGGCGGGAGAATGATGATGAAATAAAAAGTCTAGTCTATCTATGTGTCTAGACTAGACTTTAAGTAGATAGATTTTACTAGCGACCCGGCCCTGCTTCGCACAGGTGGAATAAAACATAACTCCGAGATTTTTATGCCACAACAGCGCCACCTATCGGGTCTACAACTATCAACTATCTTTCAAGCTGGAACCAACCATACACATTCCTAAATTTCACTGAAATCGATTGGGTAGTTTCGGAGATTAGCGTGTACGAACATCGCGACACATGCGACGTTTACATATTAAGACACACTGAGAAATTAAGGCAGAGTATTGTATTTCTTCTGCTTCAGGCTCTTCATTTTATAAACATAAGCTAGCCTGGCGTCTACATAATCACACAATTATGGTGAATAGATATAAGACCGTTACAATTACAGTGCAGTGTAGAGAAGAAGCAATCATTGATAACTACGGTCGTTCGCTTTGGCCAGCGATTTTAGTTCATTATGAATATATTTCATGTTATTCAGTGTCTTAAATTAACTTATAAAGAACACATAATGCTTAAAATGACAGTTACTCTATAAGTTCAGGGAAAAAGTTCAAATATCATTAATCCTGATAACCTTTACATCCCTCTAAACATATTATAATACAACATACAAACTATGAAGAACTAAAAATGTAAAATAGTGACATCTATACTGAAACTGAGCAAACGAAGATTGTATGTTTGTCTAGTGAAAGAGTAGGTACCTCAAAATTTGATAACAATCTGAACATTAGCTAACTTTATATGCTCAAAGGAAGTGTGGCTTTTCCATAAAAAAAAAAACAAAACTTCAAGGTAATTTTCATACTATGAAAAATTTAGGACAACGCCATCTACCTTTGAACGCACGAATTAACGTTAAGAGGATGCCAAAAGAAAATATTAGAGCAACGGTCGTCTTAAAACGAATCCAAGTGATGCCAAGAATATTCACACCTTGTTTATTGAGATTAAAATAGATAATTATGGACTTTGTCTTTACGATTATAACCGTCAAAATGCAATACATGCTGTCATTCGTCATGCTGTGCGCATTTAAAAATTGTATCTTAGTTGTTTTATGAGCGCTGTTTTTTTATTTATAGTAATGAGCAGACTGGCTCAGTGCAGACGCATTTGGATAAGTGCGTCTGCGTGGGCCCAGTGCTGGCCAGCCCACACTGGGCCCACGTGGTAGATAATGGCCAACTCTCTCTCACAGAGAGGAGGCGTGTGTCCCAGTAATGGAAACATTATAGACTGCGTATGTATAGTCACGAGCAGAGCAATGAAATGTAAACACTTAGTAAAATTCAAAAACTATTTTCTCCTACTGTATTGATTAACGTTCTACGTTTGAACGAACATCATTTTTTGGAAGCCATAATATTACGAAATATATCCTATATCAAAGTAGAAAGCGTTATTTTACGTTAAAATCGCTTTCAAATGTTGTGTATATGTTACGGGTAATGCTTGTAGAGAATGTAAAGCTAGGTTTACCGGGGTAAACTTAGTATTACCTAACCTTTTTATAAATAACTAGATGTTGCCCGCAACCTTCTATAACCTTCCTCGATAAATGAGCCATCCAACACTAAAAGATTTTTTCAAATCGAACCAGTAGTTCCTGAGATTAGCGAGTTCAACCAAACAAACAAACTCTTCAGCTTTATAATATTAAGTATAGATTATTAACAGTAATAATACTACGTAACTCTGATTAATTTTCCTTATATTGCAACTCCCCTCGTCTCAAATGCAACAGTTAAAGCAAACTAAAGGTCGTCTTGAAAAGATTGCTTTTAGCGATGTAAAATGTTTTCTTTTATGTTAATTGAAATTTGTATGGTGTACTCATAACAAAGAATATTCTATCTATCTATGATAGTTCAGAAACACGCCAGAACACAACTAAAGTAAGCATCTATATTATAAAATGGAAAGATTTGTTTGTTTGTATTTGTAACAAATAAACCCAAAAACTTCTGGACCGATTTCAAAAATTCTTCCACCATTAGAATGCTACATAAGTACTGAGTAAGCTGAGTTAGGCGCGAATTATACATAAACGGCATAAGGTGAAAGCACGGCGCAGGCGCAGCGCAGGCGTGGAATTTATGAGGAAACGAAAGAACGGCGTGCCTGTGCCGCACCGCTTGAGTGTAATTCACGACACGTCGCCTACGTACATTTTGTATGAAAACCTTTTGAAGCGGCATCATGCCTGCGCAGCGCCTGCGCTGCGCCTTCACCTTATGCCGTTTTTGAATAAATCGCGCCTAACATGGACATTCATTTATTTTTTTAAATAGCCATCCGTGCGAAGCCGGGACAGGCCGCTAGTTTGTTATAAAATGACTAGCGATCTACGCTGTCAGCTCTCACTTTATTAGAGAATTCTTTTTTGAAGGTTTGTATGTTTAATACATACTTTTTAGTGCCAGCGGCTACGACTAACCTACTCAAGTTTGCCCCTGTGTCGCGAGCTGCACGTATTATTAATATTATAACGGTCTCGGAAGATATATTTGGGCAAAACCTGCACAGATTTAAAAAATACACGGTTCCTATGGAAATCTTCACGCAGAGGTCTAGTTCACGGTTGATTATCACCTGTGCCAGCGCCGACCCGGTCGACAATCATGGTCATGGGTAGTACAAGGTAACCCAGGGCTGGTCTGGCTAAAGATCGGTCGTGAACAAGAGCACATATGCAATACACATAACTTCGCTAGTATCTTGACTTAGCGTTGTTCCTAGCTTTGTCGCACATTTGGCAAACTCCACGTGCAAGACAGAGACAGGTTCAAGTCTAAGCAATAGCTAAGTCATTTGTATAAAGGGTGTAAAAAGACCTCAAACGAAGCCGAAAGGCATTTGTTCTCCCCCTCATTGCGATATTTTTTTTGTTCAAAGACCATACCTTCTAGTTACTCAGATATTCGTGGTCAAAGTTCCAACTTTTTCACAAGTTTTTTTTTTTACAATACAAGTTTCAAATGTAAAATTTTACTTTAAATACCACCATGACCCCTGTACTATTCAATGCATCCAACAGCGCAATGTTTTGAGGGTGTCACATTGAGTCCTACCGTAAAACGCGGCTTTTCACCCAAAAAAAAAGTCGTTACCCAGCAATATTTTTTGCGTAGAATAACTTAGTTTGATGTACAGAATGCTTGGTAGACGGCTTCGTGAAGGGTCCGTTTACACTTTATAAAACTTGACCTAGTCTCATAAATCTATCCACCTACCTCTCTTAGCAGCCCAAACAGCATATCCGTGGACAGCGAACGTTCGTGAGCCTCGTCCATGATGATGGCGCAGTAATTATCCAGGTCTGGCTCCCGCAGACCCTCGCGGAGTAGGATGCCGTCTGTCATGTACTTGATCACCGTGTTGGGGGAGGAACAGTCCTCGAAACGGATAGCGTAGCCTACTTCGTCACCTGGGGAGATAGAAACGTCAGTTTGAATTTTTGATGGAATTAAACGGAGGTTTTGCGTTTGATGTGATGCTTTTTGGGTGGAGGTTACAGAGGAACTTTTACATGTTTTTAAGTGAAGAACGGTAGCAGGCTTCCAACAAGAGGGAGGCCTAACTGCCGAGTGACGGCCTGTGGACCGGTCCAGTGTTTTTTTCTACCAGTCAGCCTATTTGGTTTACACTTATTGGGCTTGCGTTTGGCCGCAACTCGCCTGATGTGAAGCGATGATGCGGCCTAGGGTGAAGTACGCTTGCATAGAAGTAACCGATTCACTCGAACTTTGATGATCGGGAAACAGAGAAGCCGGCAGTGAATTCCAGAGTGGCGGTTGGCAGAATAAATGTGGAAGCTTAGCGCTTTGTTCGAGACTTCAACCATATAACGGTGAAGCTTTGCCGTATCTCTGCACGTCTGATGATAGAATGGATGGGATAGGATGGGGAATTTAAATTGTGTAATTCCAAAGCACACTCTCCGAAATGTAACCGATAAAAAAACTGATAGGATGGCAATTTTCAGGACTTTTGAGTTTGGCTTTGACAAGGGAATCGTATCGATCGTATTTCTAGTAGTGAACGGCTTCCGCATAGCCATTTTCTCTTATAATTAAAGGGTATTCTAGTTTATTTGTGTTTAGTCCAAGGCTTGAACTGAAGTCAGGCAAAAGAAGTATCGTTTTTTCTTGAGGAAATTCTCAGTAGTGATCCTGTTGTAAAGACCGCAGAATGTTTATCTGGTATCAAATTCAGTTCAAGCCCATTGTATGTTAACTAATCATACAATGGGCTTGAACTGAATTTGATACCAGATAAACATTCTGCGGTCTTTAAATGCTATCAAGTTCCACTTGAATTTATTTCATAATAGCTGTGCCCAGTGGTTTTAACCGCCGTTTCTTTTTTTTTTCGGCTCCTTAAGTCCTTTTTCGGTCGGTAGCATGAAGATAAAAAAACTACAGATACCTTCCTAAAGAATTGGGCTACCAAATGGAAAAAAGATTTTTTGAAATCAGATTGGTAGCTTCAGAGTTTAGCGCATTCAAACAATTTTCTAAATAGTGAACGATACCCATCATACTCGTATTTCTCAAGATTCACCAATTGACTCAGTCTCATTTGACTCACCTAGTTTAGTGTGCATTTCATCAGACACTCTCTTGGCGACGGACATGGCAGCCACACGACGCGGTTGCGTGCATCCGATCATGCCGAGCCGGCTGAATCCCTCCTCGTGAAGATACTGGGTCAGCTGCGTAGTTTTACCGCTGCCAGTCTCACCTGGAATACAAGAAATACATTATTTATATTAAACTGTCACTTACGGGATATCTTCCGTGACAAGGACATGGACCGGGGGCACCACGGGTGTATAAGGACTCCACAAAACCTGGTGATACTGTGAGTGTGTTTTGCCGTGACTTAGTGTCGAGTTCCAGTAGTGGGCTTAGCAAAAGACAAAGAAAGAGGGTAGATAGATTTGTCTGCTCTTAACAATTATTTTCCATCCACCCGCATTCTCTAGTCAACCCGCGATCATAGCGCTTGCAACAGTTTCTGTAACATCACTCATGCAACTCATCAAGAAAGCAACCTGCAGCTTGCTAATCTGGAGTGCTGGTTCATGAAGGTATTAATTTGTCATAGACTTCTAACACGTGGCTAATTAATTTTAGAATCGAATGTAGGTAAGGTCAGCTAAGAACAAATTTTTGGAATAGCAAAAACTAATATGTTAATGTGACATAATTACATACTAACTTAACGTTTACTGGGAGTCCTTGATCACGCAGCTAATCATCGAAAAGTGTGATAATCATCAAAATCAAAATCAAAATATTTTATTTCACATAGGCTTAGATGGGCACTTATAAAACGTCGACAAAAAGGTGCACGGTTCGGGTTGGTCGTTTCCTATGGAGAAGAACCGGCAAGAAATTCCATGGTTACTCTTTTCAAATCATTTGGTATTACAATATTATCTTGTTACAGCATTTGTACAATTAATTCAATTAATTGCTGTTCACTTCCTGCCTAGCTACAGAGTTCATCAACCTTGACGTTGCGCTTGCCGTTCACTACGTGCGTTTTGCCACGGTAACGATACATTGCGTATGAGGAAATAAAACAAATCAAATTTATTGGATTCCCATAACATTCCTGAAATAATTTCTAATTGTACCGGTCATCTTAGTATGATATACTGAATTCACCCCATCAGTTTGTGGAGGGCCTTACACCCTTACACCCTGTATGGATGGATTTTGAGATTCCTATTAACAATAAACAATATCTCCTTCTTGATTCTGGCCTCCTGGTACTTTAATTACAAACAGACACTTCAATTTTATTTATTTGTTAGATTAACGTTTTTGTTAACGTGTAAAACTCGCATCAAGGCCTCTGAACGAACTTTTTTTACAACCCTGGGCAAAGGCCTCCCCTTATTCTTTCTGATTCTCTCGATGTTGCGCCTCCTACATAATATCACGCCTGCAATCCCCGAAGGGGTAGGGAGAGATATACCTAATAGTACATTCATATTTTGCCAGTTATGTTCAAGCCCCATGTAATAGGGGGCGAGCCTATTGCCATCAATCGAGCGCAAATACAGACTCCGTGACTGCTACTGAGAAATTCCGGATGGAAAAAATCAATAACACTTAGCCCGACCTGGAAATCGAACCGAGGACCACATGCTCAGCAGTCGCGCTTGCGGCCACTAGACCACCGTACGAGCCTCTTCTCGCCAACTAACGAGAAAAGCCATCCAATATGATTTACTGTAATTTTTTTTCTAGTGGTTTCCCAGGCTATACCAATCTCTCGGTTCCTCGCTTCTTACCACCGACGTTCAACTACAGAGGTACCAAACGAAAAACAAGCAGACTGCAGTTTTAGAACATGATGAATATTGATGAAGTTTAAGTACTACATTAAATATTGTGATAGAAACGTACTGAGTGTTTTACTTATAGATTGAATCGTTTAACGTACCCAAAGGTACTTTCTTTCTTTATCGTGTGGTTAGTGCCTACCCTGGTGTCAGAGTTCTTAAAGCAGGAGCTATTCCAGTGTGGGAAAGAGACAGAGCTATTCAGGTCTTCTAGCGCCATCTCTTTGCCTCACTGGAACTACTCAATTACTGGAATTTGCCTACTTTAAAGTTACCCGTTACCCCCCAGCACTTTTAGAAAGGGGTGCATTCTGAAAGTTCACTGCCAACTTTCATAATGCACCCCTTTCAAAAAGCGCTAAATAGCTGTCAAATATACCTGTAATGATTGTATTATATTATATTATCATGATGATGATGATGACTATGTAAAAAGAAAATATCCTATGTATTGCACTAAAATATTTATTAAGTAATGCAATAATTGATAACTCAATCTAATCTCTGAATAAAACAGACAGACTTGGTAAAATTGGCCTCGATGATCAGCATGATAGGCAGTCGCTCCATGTAAAATACTGGTACTAGGCTGCATCCGGTTGGACTGGAATCCGACCCCAACATAGTTGGGAAAAGGCTAGGCAGATGATGATGGCCTAGTATAAAATAGTTAATGAAAATAATATAAAAAGAACTTACCAACTATAATAACGACGCTGTTCTCCCTGATGACTTGCAGCAGCTCTTCTCTGACTGCGAACACGGGTAGGAACCGTCTCTGCTCAGATATCGTCAGCTTCTTCACGAAGTCGGACTTCGATTCCACTTCTTGAGGCTCTGTGGAGGTGGTAATGGAACTTTTATAGTCAACTAAACAACTTTTACTCAAGTCGAAGTCAGTCCGTGTGGGAGATAATCCCATAGAATAATACAGTAACCTATGGCGCTCGACAGTTAAATAGTGTAGTGTATATATAGCAATATTATTTTTCTTTCCATGTCAAAACAGCTATAGTTCCCTACGCAGGGTTTGCGTATAAAAATATTAAAAATTAGTTTGGTATGGCGACTTCTATACAACATTGATTTGGCTGCGATGTCAACGTGTTGGTTTAAGTTAGTTCGATACTTTCTTAAATAGATGGCGCTAACGTCACCGTACGACGTTATTAATAGAACGAAAATTTCGAAAACTGTGAGCGATGGTCTAATTGGTTAAGACATCCGGTGTACTGAATCGGAAGGTCGCAGGTTCAAACCCTGCTCGCACTAGAATTTTTCTTTCTATGTCAAAACAGCAATATTATAAAGAGCTAAAATTTGTTTGTAAGTTTGTATGTAGGAGGTAATCTCCGGAACTAATGATCCAATTCTAAAAATTCTTTCACTGGCAGAAAGCTACATTATTCGTGGATGCTATAGGCTATAAATTATATTTATATCATGCATACAAGCCCAGCTATCACAATTTTTGCGGACTAAGTCGCGGACGATGTGCTAGTTTTCTATAAAATAAAGAATTTTTGTAATCAAGTTTGAACTTTGAAATTGAAGAAATCGTTTTATCTCTTCATAGTGTAGATGAAAGCAATTCAAGGCATGCGTGTAGTTTTTAATGGATCAACTTTACTGTTGTGTAAATTAAGTTAATTTCAGAACGACAATCACGTAAAATAGAATACTAACAAAATGTCGGACAAATATTGAAGTTGCAGCGAATATTACACTATGGAGGAGCTCTTGGCTAAATAACAACAGCGGGTCGGATCAATCTTCAGGTTAAGCCGCGCTTGCCTAGGTTAGTCTGTGGATGGGTGGTCACCCATTACATACCGAGTTTCCTCCGTGCCTCGGAGAGCACGTTAAGCCGTCAATCCCGGCTGTTAATTGTAGATCTTAGACAGTCGTTACCGGTAGTCAGTGTCTGACAACCAGTCTTACCAAAGGGTTTCGTTTTACCCAGTAATAACTGGGTTCTGGAGGTCAGACAGGCAGTCGCTCCATGTAAAATACTGGTATTCCGCTGCATCCGGTTAGACTTGAAGTCGACCTCAACATAGTTGGGAAAAAGCTACGCAGATGATGATGAGCGGATACTACACTTAATACGTAGGCGTTAAAGTTTATTTTCCCAAGTCACATAAACTGGACCCTTAATTAATTGTGAACTTAGATTACTTACGATTATCCATATGTTCAGCGTATTTGTAAGCGTCTTTAGTTGGGCCGTCTTCCATTTCTTCTTCTTTCTTCTGAATACCCATGATGTTACCTGGAATTCGAACGAAGAAAAGATTATTAATTTAATTTATAATTATAGATACATAACTTATACTGTCACTTACGGGATATCTTCCGTGATTGTTCATTGTTTTTTGTTTGTTGTTGTTTCTTAGTGACAGTATAGGTTTAGTCGTAAACCGTGAAAGCTTAAAACAGAGTTTGATTATACATACACTTGAGGTTATTTGGTCTGCTAACATCAGCAGTACCGCTTAACCACATAACATCACGCCGGTAGTCCCCGAAGGGTCGAGCAGAGGTGTACCTAATAGTATACTCGCGTTTTGTAAGTTATATTTAAGTCCCATTTAATAGGCTGCGAGCCTATTGCCATCAACCGAGCACAAATCCAGACTCCGTGGCTGTTGCTGAAAAATTTTGATGGATAATCCCAGAACCAGCCCGACCCAGGAATCGAACCCAGGATCTTATGCTCAGCAGTTGCGTCTGCGACCGCTAGACAAACGAGGCAATTAAATTAGTCACATTAAATTGAATTTGTGATTTTCCTACATAGCTAGCTTACTTATTCATAAAAAAGATTATGACGTACTAAAAATCAATTCCTCGACACAAAATAATGAAAACTAAACTTTATAATAGTGGTATTAAATGTTAATCAACTTGCGAGAAAGGAACGCCTTGGGCATTCTTGATAAGGAGTCATTTGCGTACGTCGTAGTTTAAACAAATTTAAACCAAAGACCCATTACAATAAGATTGATTTTTCAATGCCATCATCTTCCGCTATAATTTTCATACCAATTTTAGTTCCCTCCAACTTCCAGTGTTTCTTCTGAGCCTTCCTTCTTTCCTTCTGCTCTCGGAACGCTTTGACTAGTGCGGAGCCTTTGCGAGCGTTCATCGCCATGTCAGAAGTGGGATCTTTTACCTTGAAGAAGAAGATTGTATTAAGTGTGGTGGGGGCTTTGAGGAATATCTTCGATTGTAATCCTCAAAGAGGTAGACAGAGGTTCAGTACATCAACATTTCACTAGTCACTCTTACGAGAACGTACAGTCGCCAGCGCAACAAGTTACTACAAACTGCCTAATTTTCGCATTCGATTTTGAACTTAAGAGACAACATTTTACGGTTTAAAATTATTTGGAGAAATTTGACAGTTTGTGGTAACTTGGTGAGCTGGTGACTAGACCAACCAGGTGAATTTAAAAAAAAAAGAACAACTATTTGGGTCCTTGTCTATCTGTTGTCTAGTGTAACTGCATAGCAAAAAGTACTACAGCGCCATCTATGTCACAAATAAAGAACTAACATACAAATTCTGAATCGCACTATTAAAGTTATCCGCGTCTTAAAACCATAGAAAAACCCGACAACTGTCGAGCAGTAGCCCACTAGACACAACACCCATCTGGTCGGAGGATCCTGCCTTTGCTATGGAGTATTGAGGAACTTTACACCCTGATGCTCATACTCCTAAAATAGCTTTAGCTGGGAGAGGCCGGTGTCCAGTAGAGAACTGCGACAGGCTGAGTTTATTACTCCGTAGGCATCAGATTTAAGACCTCATCCCTTCCACATAGCAGTGATAGCTCAGTGGTGTGACCGTCGGACTGCCAAGTCATAGGTCTCGAGTTCGAACCCAAGACACGCACCTCTGATTTTTAGGATTCATGTGCGTATTGTATAATTATCACTTGCTTCAGTGAAGGAAAACATCGCGAGTAAACCAGCATTTCTGAGAGATATTTCTTGAGCACATAAGAACACTAGACACCAGGTTAGGCACTTACCACAAAATAAAGAAAGAAAGATGCCTCCCTATTGACGGGCACGCCTTCGTACACAGCACTAGATTTGCACTCTAGGTTCGTATAGCTTTTAGATCCTTATATGATTGGATGTCCTCTTCAAAAGAACCAAATATTCGCACTTACCGGTATAACAGGTTCGGGTTGCTTGGTGAACACTATCCTGCCGTCAAGGAATGGAGGCACTATGTTGTGGACGAGCAAGTGTACGCGGTCCACGTTTTCCTGAAAATAGAGTTGAAATTAGGGTGTATTCCCGTTGGCCCCACTGGTGGGTCAAGGGATCGAGTAGTGTTAGTCCAGTTGTTCTAGTTAGGGGTAGTAACCTTACCAACAGTACTAGGCTGGCATGAATCCAAGAAGGTATAGTATTGTATAACGGGCTGGAACGCAACTACACGTCCAAGCGCATTTTATTACTAGAAGACCGTACGTATACCCAGAATGATTAAAATGCACACCACCTTGAGATCATGCCAGCCTGGTGCTTTTTGGGGAACATGTGTCATATTACATGCCTCATTGGCAACAAACGGGAACCCCCGGAATCCCCGTTGGTCACCAGGGCAAATATACAAGACCGTGATCAGAGCTATCGTACTTTATGGATCGGAATGTCTATTAATTCCCACTGATATCATTAAGGTTTGTTTCATTCCTCCATTTTACTGAACTCAAGGTAGTGGGGCAGGATAGTGGGGCCAACGAAACGACGGTTTTGATTTTTCCCATTGGCCCCACCAGTGCGGCCGTGGCAGTGGGGTCAACGGGAATACACCAAAATTAGAATAACATTACACTCGATCAAAGCAGAGATGTCTAGTAATAACAGACACATGAAACATTGAAAAAATGCTGATTTACCTCATCCAAATCATTGTTAACATTAATAGCGTGGACCACACCGCTGGTCAGCATTCTGTTTCGCTCCCACAGTTCGTTGTCCTTGTCTATCTGCTGCCTTTGAGCCGATACTTTACGATTGCGTCGCTTTTCTATCTGTTCCTCTTTGCGGGCGACGTACTCTGATGACGTGCCTGCGAAAGGGTCCGATTCGTCGGCTTCACCTGGGAATTAAACGTATACATAAGCATAGCATAATCAGCCTATAATGTTTCCACTGTTGGGACACAGGCCTCCTCTCTATGAGAGGGAATGGGCTATAATCCACCACGCGGGCCCAGTGCAGGTTGGTTGGGTTGGTGATTAAAGGTATGGTGGAGTTTAAAATATAGCAGAAATAGATCTGGAAGTAGAATAAAGGAAGCTATCTATAATTAAGGCTCTTTGGTTCAGTGCAAATCAAAGCAACAATATAGACTTAATTTTTAGTGACATAAAGCACAAAGTTGTTCGAATCTCATAGAGGAAACAAAAGGCTTGTGAGACATATTCAAGAACTCATTTGCAATTTAAGATACTAATAATAAGGGTTATTATTCAATGGCATAAAAAAACCGTCCTGTTGTCTTCCTTAGTTTGAGCCAACTGCCTCTTTACTAATGATTTTGGTGCACCAGCATTGTATCAGCCAAAATTTACAACATGTTACAATTTCAAATATTACAATGAGTCTAGTTGCCTCTTAATAAAAATGCGTAGTGTGTAGATGATATTATTTACCTTCACCCATATTATACCAAGCTCTGTCCAGCTTCTTTTCAGCTTCCTCCCAGTCTGTATCGTCAATGTCTACTGCTCGCCTTGAACTGGCGAATCTGTAAATAACCATTTATTTTGGTAACAACTATGACATTGAAATGAAATAAAATTGTTGGTAGTAATAAAAGAAAACAATCCCGAAGGTTGAGGCATGGGTGTACCAAATAATGGTGCACCCACATTTCACCATTTATTTTTAAGTCCCATGTAATAGGGGGCGAGCCTATTGGCAACAACCGGGCACAAATTCAGACTCCATGGCTGATATTGAGAAAATTCTTGATGAAAAAACGCAATAACACTTTGCCCAACCCGAAAATCGAACCCAAGACCTCATACTCAGTAGTAGCGCTTGCAACCACTCGACCAACTTAGGCAGTCGCTCCACGTAAAATACTGGTATTCAGCTGCATCTGGTTATACTAGAAATCGACCCCAACATAGTTGGGAAAAGACAGATGATGAACGAAAGAAAACAATACTTACTTATGAGGCGAAGCTCTAGGAGTATTCTCATATGTTCGACCCTTATAATCCTTCAATGGTTTCCCACTTCTATCGCTTCTCTGAGACCGGTCACCTCCTCCATCCCGAGTCAGTGGTGTCGGAAAGTCCCAGCTGGACTTGCGGATTGGAGCCTTGGGGTCATCATCATCATCATCCCAGGCTGTCTTATCCGTTGGCTTTAGAACTTTCATGCTAAAAAAAAATTATGAGATATAAGGACTAAATAAAAAGTACATTTTTATAACACCTACCCCATTTACTTTGTAACCTAAGATTTGAGCTAACAATTTGTTGAGCGAGATGAACTAGAATCTAACTCCACCAAAGTGCAGCAAAAAGTTAAACAAATAAAACACAAACTAACTTCTTCTTAGCATGTTGATGAAAATTCAAATTGAGTGGGCCCAAAATAAGGCGACGACTATAAAAAAAAAAAGCATAAACCACTGATTACTCATAAACGAGGTGGATTTTTCAGATGGGACAGTAAGGGCATGCACAGGTTCACACAGCATTTAAGTGAACTACTTCACAGGCACTGATTATCCTTTTTATATCAAAAACATACCTGGGAGTCCTAGGCTCATCTTTAAATCTCGGCTCATAGTAACTCCTTCTAGAACTTTCCCCACCCCTCCTCTCGCTGTCTCTATCCCTCCTCTCCGAGTCCCTCCCACCTTGTCTTCTATCCCTTTCCTTATCTCTGTCCCTTCTCATGTCATCCCTACGGTCATCTCTTCTGCGGTCACGGTCAGGTCTCCTGTCATATCGGTAACGATAAAAGCGGTCGTCCTCCTCATCCTTTGACCGTGTTTTCTTTTCTTCTTGCGTTGAGTAGTGTACACCTTTTTCTTTTGCGTCTTTTTCTTTCCTGCAGGAGGTAGTTTATGATAATTTAATATTTCTACAGTTGGTAAATGCTGATAAGGTTATTTATTAATTTATGTACACACAAAATTCTTAACAGGAAATTATTTGAACATAGAAGAGCACAAAGGTACTGCTTATTTCATAAGAAATTGCTTCCAGCAGGTTACGTGGTTTACGAGACATAACCTACACGATTATAGCGAGAATTGCACCATATTATGACACAATGAATTTAATCTACAAATCATTAGTAGGTCAAATTCTTGTATTAAATAAATTAATTCTGTAACAGCATGTTACCCGTTAGTTACTAATAGGTAACATTATGTTACCTGGCAATTTAAATTATTAAACTGCACTTATCTGCTACACTATGAGCTTTAGTTCAGCTACTAATAACACCCAACAGTATTTAAATTAAAGATCCAATTCCAAGGTTTAAAAACTTCAGTTAAGTTATTATAAAAACATGTGAAGTGTTTTCTTGTTAGATCTAAAAATATCACGACAGAAGATATTTGAAAATACTTTTACTTTAGGTTTAACTTAAACATTACAGAACATGAACCTACTTTAAACGTATGTAATTTAGCAACATTAACAGAGAGAGAAACAATTTATTTGTTTTGAGTTCAGTATGTCTGCTGACTTTATATTTCTTGTATAAGGTATTTTTTAGTTTAAAAATGTACATATCCTAATAACAATTGTGAATTTCGTGTTATTATTCCTTTATTCATATGATCTACACAGTTAATTACATTTTTAAATATTTCAATCTAAAATAATATAAAATATTTAAAGATATTTAAAAAATCGTGTTATCATTATTCTGGATCAAAAGGCTGCAGTTAGTAAACTATTCACTGTAAACAAAGAAACAATAAGTTAAAACAAAGTTTCTCACTTCTGTAACCTCTCCAGCATCCGTTCCCGCGCTTGTTCTGATATGCCACCGGTGTAAGTAGGTGTTTCTTCATTATGCTTCCTGTATTTACGTTCTTTCGAAGCGCTGTCTTCAGATTTGCTGTCGTCGACATCATCTTCGTTATTCTCGTCTTGAAACGAGATCAGACGGTTCTGCTTACGTTTGGCTGCGGCCAGCTTGTCAAGACCAAGTAACGAAGGCCTGGCAAACTGAAACTCCCCTGGAGCTTCCGTCTTTTTGAGAATAAGACCGCCGGGAGCATCCCCAGAAGATCCCTCCAAACGATGCAAGTTTTCGTCCTCTTCCGACATTGTGACGATGTGAAGAACTCACTAACAGTTATCACTAAAGTAAAACTACTGATTTGTGTAGATTTCAATATTCTTATTAGGTTGTTCGAGTAAATGCATTACAAAAACATTGCGCTCACTCGCGTGACGACAATGGTTTGACATTAGAATGACAGAACTCCCAGACAGGTGAGAGATGACAATGACATTCACAAGTTGAATGTTGCCTGCCACAAAAATGATTAGGGTGCGTTCCATTCTATCCAAATTCAATTTCATAATCTTTTTAGTGGATTATCTGTCTGTTTTAAGAAACACTGCATCCGTTCGACGCGAGAAGTCTAGCAAAAGCCGATGTAGCTATACTAGACCCATAAGCAAGTCAAGCATTTGAAACCTTTCAAATGGAAGGGTGTGGAATCGATGTTTGGAATTTGTTTATTTAGAAAAGATCTAGAAATGTTGAAACTTATCTGAGTTTTTCTTCTATTTTGCTATGAAACTAGCTCCGTAATTGGATGAAATCATAGATAAAAGAGCATGCTGTGAACCGTAGGTGTAAATAATTATTTATTCAAACTCGCTTGCTTGTTAAACTACAATATTCACGAGGAAGTAGTACCTACATTTTTCCAGGATTAAAGGAAGGGAAGCGAACACGTTGAGTCATTAAATATTTCTCAACCACAAGAAATACGACTCAGTGAAGGATTTATGCTGAAACAGCTTCTTTGTGGCGTCAACAAAGCGAGTGAATTCTGTGTAGACTGTTCTTATACAAACAGTAATTTATGTCTTAGCGAAAAGTAAGTAATACCCTGTCTTATGCCACGTTTCGCAATGAAAACAAAGTTGCGAAACATTGTTTCATTTCAGCAACTATTGCTGGCAACGGCAACGGCAACATCACAACAGAACATTCACAGCCTAGTTATTATTTTATCTCTGGCAGCCACCATATTACGAGAATAGATATCACTAGTTACTTTGATGCAAAATCAGCGATAAAATAGTAGTGAAAATGTAGAATCTGTAAGTTCCGTATTCATCCAACATTGATATTGTTGTCAACTTACCAGTAACATTTGGAGGAATATATATATAATTATATTAGTCTATGAACTATTGTTGGGATCCCTAAAAAACAAAGGTATACAAATCCAAGACGCAAGGTTCATTTGTTAGTCCAAAAAATTTGAGCCGGTTTGATTAAAATTGCACAACCTCTACTCTAACTAACTCATTTAGCAATTATATGATTTGATTTTATTTTGATGTGAAACATCTATAGCCGCACGTAAAACCGATTTCTGGCGTGGCGACGCATGCCGTGGCGACGCGTCGCCTTTTGACTTTGACTTTTGTAACATACTTCAGTTACCATCGACCAATTGTCACAGTAATACCGTCCTCAGAGGCAACATCGAATATAACTATTACCGAAGTCACTTATTAAACGAATTAAGTAGTCACGATTTGAAATAAATTCATAAATTTTTGTATTTAATGAAAATAAATGTTTATTCAAAATAGTCATCGTTATCTGGAAAAAAAATCGTAATATTTTATTTTATCATTATGACATATTTAGTTCCTATCACAATCTGTTCTTTTCAGCATATTACTTTTACAAAATAATGTCGATGTTTCACATCTGCCAGGCGTCCCGTGACGGCTCACATTTTTTTTTTGGATTAAATTAGCATCTCGTGAAATAGAGCACCCCGAGAAAGCTTTGCCAACGTCCTTTTTAGGGATCAGTACCTCAGTCGGCAAAAACGGAACCCTTATAGAATCACTTTGTTATCCGTCTGTCCGTTTGTCAGTCTGTCCGTATGTCAAGACCTTTTTTTCAGGAATGCGTGGAGGTCTCAAGCTGAAATTAATATCAAATACTCAAGTCTGCTACCCCTTGGAGCAGTGTAGAAGTAAAACTTGCAAGTCAACATGATCAAAAGATATATATATTCGTATAGCTACAACGGTTAAGGTAGTTCCCCTTTCTGCCCCGTTGAACGTATCCAGCCTGTATACTAATTTTATAAAGAGGTATTTGTTTGTAAGTTTGTATGTTGGGGGTAATCTCCGGAAATAATGATCCAATTCTAAAATTTATTTAATTGATAGAAAGCTACTTTATTCGTGGGTGCTATAGGCTATAAATTATTTTTATAACATCCATATTAGCTACATCTTTCCAACTTATTGGTACGAGGTTTAACAATTATCATGTTTATGGATACCATAGCAATTTACAGTTTGGGAAAATTCAGAAACGATTTTACAGCCCTCATAATATCTACTTCAGACAGAACGATATGAAAAACTAACCGTCGTCGAACGATAATAACGCTTATAGGTACGAAAATATGTATTTACCACAAATTACTCTTGCATATAAATCTTTCAATTTGTTCCATCAACCGAAATAGAACAGTTTGTGATCATCTCTTGTGGCATTTGGACGTGTGTGCCAAGACTAAAAAAATCCTGTATTGGCGCGAAAGTTATCCGCTCGAGTTTTTTTTTAATACTTTGATTAATTTATACAGAAATTCGTTTTGTTAATCCTAAAGTGTATTGGAAATTCCTTTGATGTGTAAATCGTCGTGTGAAGTGATGTAAAGGAAGGACGATAGGCAATATATTGCGTGTGACAAGTTTATTTTAAAAGTTGCTCTGGTTTTTGTGTGAAAGTTTGTGTTCGTCATGGCCGATGTGGAAAATACCGGCGGGAAGGAGGTTATTAGAGAAGAGGGTGAGCGTTCACTTTTTGATTTTTTATTTTATTTATTAGGGAAAAAAAAACAGTTACATGTTCAAGTTTAAAGTTACGAGTCGTTGCAAAAATAGGTAAACATATCACCCACACCATTGTCCACGGGTTAATAAATGAAGAAATGAGGAACGGAAACGTATTGATAATTTTGTCTCTGAGTTAATTAATTAATTTTAGATTAAATATCTATGTCCGTGAAGTGTGTGTTATAGGTTTCCACAAGTTGACGAAGAGGCCCTCGTGCCCCGGCGTTGATCCTGCATGAATCCACGTGCGTGGAACAGCCGGGGCACGCGGGCCGCCCGTCTGATAACATCATCTGCCTAGTCTTTTCCTAACTATTTTGGGGTCGGCTTCCAGTTTAACCGGATACAGCTGAATACCATTATTTTACATGGAGCGACTGCCTATCTGACCTGACAACCCAGTTAGTTCTGGGTAATACCATACCTTTTGGTAAGACTGGTTGTCAGACTTTCGGGCCACTACTACTTCGGACTACCTGTAACGACTGTCAAAGATCTACAAATGATAGCCGGGACCAACGGCTTAACGTGCTTTCTGAGGCATTGAGCAAACTCGGTATGTAATGGGTGGTCACCCATCCACGGACCAACCTAGGCAAGCGCAGCTTAACCTAAAGATCGACCCGAGCGGCAGTTATTATTTAGCCACGAGCTCCTCGATAACAGTTCTAGGTAACGTAGAGTTATTTATTTGTGATTTCAAAACAGTCAAATCTATTGTAACACAAACCATGCAGTATCATGGCCCCCAGAAGTATAAGCCGAGACTTCTAAACTAAAAAGGCCATTTATTGTAGGGAATCCTCAAATGATAACATCTATAGTTCACAGTTTTTGAAAACTTTGTGTAGGTAGGTACTAATTCATTGTAAAATTTGTTATTAAGACCAAGATTATTTTTGATTGTTGTTACCTACAAGCATTCTGTTGGTAAATTGATTGTGATAGTGTGAACACCTAACTGCTTGACGCTGCTTGAATCGTCAACTCTGGCGCAATAAACAATTTGAAAATTTGCCTCTATTTTCATTACCTACTGTAGGCATGTCAAATGATGGAAATGTTTTTTAGCAAGAACCAATGTAAAGGACCTACCTACACAAAAGAATGATAATTGAGATACAAATTGTTTTTTAAATGCCACTGAGGTTTTCATTGTTTATTTTTCCAAGAAATACTTTAAGTTAAATCAACCAGTAAACTGTAAGAATTGTGAGGATAATGTGATCGTTAAATCGGTAGGTAAGTACTTATTTGTTAAGGTTCATAGAACTTCGAACTCGTGCTAATCAAAAAACCTACTTAAACGTAACACTAGGCACAATTATAATAATGTAGGCAGAATATTCTCAAGCTCCAGCAGCAGAAAGGCTTGCAAAAGGGTTGATAAAAAATGGGCACCAACCTTAGGCTACCTGTCCATTGAAGCGGAGCGAGGTTGCGGAGCGAAGAAACTTAGAAATAGTAACCAATATGATTGCATACTGGAGCGGAGCGGAGATTTTATGCAATCCTATTGGTCAATATTTCTCCGTTTGTCAGCTTCTCAGCCTCACTCCGCGTCAGTGGACAGGCAGCCTTATGGTTAGTTTAGCCTTTCTTTCTTTCTTCTTGTGCGCTGTAGTCTATAGTACAGCAGGGCTTTCACGTTGGCTTGCACATACTAGTGTACGGAAATATCCAGATAGGTATGCATATTAATATCCTCGTCATGTTGCAACACCAGCAAACAACGGATGTTAAAGCTTTTGATGACGGAAACTGGCAACGTTTTCAAATTACTGTTAAAAGATAAGAGGTGGGCGTTGACCGAAAAGTAGAAACCTTCGAAATTAAATCCGGATTCATATTTTTACTTGAGATATATATATAACATAAATTCACGCAAAACTGGTTTAATTGAATATTATTAATTTAAAATTACTCAAATGAACAGCATTAATTACATACAAATGGGCCTATTTGAATATTTAACTATGGCAACATTACAACGAATCTTAATTCGAATTTGGAATTGAACCAGGCGCGGCAATGAATCAATTGTTCGAGATAATTTAATTGAACGCTTCTTAGAACAATTTTACGTGTTCTGAAACTCAAATACTAAATATATACCTACCTATACCTACATAATACAGAATAGTTCGATGGTTCCAATTGATCTAGCGTAATTTTGGGTATCTTTGGATTCATGTCGGCTTCCTGCCCTTGCATGGTTTGCTGTGGTGGACAATACGCTTTTTTCTTGTATCTTGGGATCATTCGGGGCATCAGCACAACATTCAGTAATTTTTTTCGTTGGAAAATTAGGTACCATTTAGATCGATAAGGACCACATCTTGTTAAGAGTGCGACTATATTATCCTATTGCTTTAAATTTATATCTATTCTAAAGAAAAAAATAATGGTTTATGGAACATTTAAGCAGCTAATTAGTCTATAAGTAGATACTTTAATATTAAAACGAGGTAAAATTTATTTTTAAATTTGTATGTAGGGGGTAATCTGCGGAACTAATGATCCAATTCTAAAAAATCTTTCACTGGTAGAAAGCTACATTATTCGTGAGTGTTTACAGGCTATTAATTATATTTATATCGTGCATATTAGTCGAGCTATCACAACTTTTGCGGTCGAAGTCACGGACGAAGTGCTAGTGTATCATATAAGTCACGAAATAATGTGTGTTTATGAGTTGGAGTGATCGTTTAGAATGCAAATCTTAAAGTTCTGTTTTCGATCAAAGGAACGACCTAAGGATCAGAAAACTTAAATTAGAAACAACGTAGGTTGAAGTACCTACCTACCCTCTGTATGCACTTATGTTTTAAGTTTGTCGAGTTTACAAATAAGTTGTTTTGAAGCGCATCAAGGGCGTTGACTGTCTATGAAAACATGCAAAGTTCAGATCTGATCGATGACCTTTTGCTCCTTGCTAATGGTACAATGTTAAAACCAAGACAGAGGCCTGTGGGCGGCATAAAAATTCTGACACCAAGTTAGGCACTAACCACACTAAATCAAAAAAAGAATTACACAAAGTAGCGTGCTTGTCCATGGTCACCAGTAGCACCCACGAACTAAGTCAGGGCCACTAGGATAACACTGCTCATCAACTTTCCCGCTTTCCTGTTTTCCTCCCGTTTGATGTGAACTTCAGTAAAATATCAAGTGTTAGCACCAGATAGAAAAAAAACTAGATACCATCAGTTCAGTTTTATATTTTTAGTTTTCTAGAGTCTGTAATCGAGACCTCGTCAAATATTTAAGTGCGCTCTTCAAGCTTTTAAACTTGTTCTGAAACTACGATACGGTTCATGAGACACGTCGTGGTTTATTTATATGCTTTATTGTACCTAAACGGGCATAACTTTCGTGTTTTAGTGCTGTTTAAACTTGCAACATTTTGACATAAAGTGATAAGCTCTTGGTTGCAGATTTATTTACGTAAAAGTAATAAATTCTTGATGTATTATTATTTCATATCAACGTAGTGCATTGCACTCTGTGTAACTTAAGACATCACAAAATACTATATCGGTTTCTATACCATGCATAAGTGACATTGTTATGCCAATCACCGATCTAGGAGCAGCAGCTTATCTTCATCATCTAACGCTCCGATCATAAACTCAGGCTATTCGCCTTGAAACAAGCGACCCGCATGTTCTTCACTTGTTTTTTGCGCTTGTGTAGGTAACTACCGTCACGTCGTGGTGACTGTAAGCTCTTACTCTATGCTTATTATTTCATTTGTTTTTCCAAAGTTGCAACACCTTTATAGCTCGTGTGCCGTAATAGAAAAATACTGAAAATTACCAGTGCGCTTGGATCTTTTCGATGACTTCATTGAGGACATTGCGCATTCTGAATTTCAACCGAGAATGCAGTGACATTTCAGCAGTAATTCAGTGACACCCCAGCATTGAACTTTAGAAAATGCATTTGTTTACCCATTAACATGTCTTCTGGGCAATTTCAGTGATAGAACAAGATGGCATTGTAACTCGATGACAAATTGTTACAAACTTTTTATGAAGATTTTAAAGATCGGAGCCAAAAATCTGAAACCTTGATAGTTTTATTCGAAGATTCGTGAATATTCTTGTGAGAATAATAATAATATATTTTTTGATTTATTCAGTCTTCCAAGTCCAATAGTTTTAAATACATCGTGAAAATGGTTTTTGTCCAGGATTTAAATTGCGTGGAGGCAAGTCAGTCTTCTATTTTTTTATTATGAGACATCCACTTTTCGAGATTCCGCGTTACTTTTAAACAGAACCCGAATTAGTACTACGGTTTTTAGAAAATATTTATTCATAAATAGATACCTAATCTAGTTTACAGCACTAGGCAGATATAGGTACGCGCTCACTGACGGTCGACCGCTTTTGAACCTTATTACTCAGGGCTTAAGGGTGAAGAGTGGTAGACCGTCTGTGAATTCGTTAGTACCAACTAAGCATCAAAAGTTTATGATACTCCAAAATATACTAGCATAATTATATTTTTTCTACTGCTGAGACACAGTTCTCCCCTCTGCAAGAGGGAATAGGCTATAGTCCACCTGGTAGGACCAGTGCGGTAAGGTGGACGTCATTGTCTGCGAACTTTTGGTTCCTGGTCATACCACACACGATGTTTTCCTTCACCGTTTTGAGACCAGCTAGGTTCGAACTTACGACCTGCGAAACGCAAATCGGAGCCTGAACTACTTGGCCACCACTGCTTAGACACACTACATCTACTTAATCTACTAAACGGTTTTAAACAGACTTGGTCAATAATACTATCGAGACCCGCAATAACTTCAGCTCATCCGTGATCAGTGCAGAAATATCGGGAACTCATAACAAAATAGTAAAAATGGTAAATATCCTGTTTTTAGTGATAATGATACCTAATATACTGCCTATTACATGCCCCTATTAAATGGGACTTAAAACATAATTGCCGTGGATGTACTATTAATAAGGTTACCGGCGTAGTCCAAAGAATTGCCAAACTTAAGTGGCGATCGCGAACCGGAAGACGTTGCGTTGGAAGGCCTTCCACTAGGTGGACCGATGACCTGGTGAAGGTTGCAGGGATCTGCTGGATGCGAGTCCCACGGGACCGGTCAATGTGGCGACACATGGGGGAGGCCTATGTCCAGCAGTGGACGTCATTCGGCTGAAATGATTATGATGATGATGGATGTACTATTAGGTACACCTCTGTCTAACCCTTGGGGAATTACAGGCGTGATGTTATGTTATATTCTACTGCCTATCACACCAAACAAATCGTTTTACCTTGCAAACAATAACACAGAAATTCTTCAAGCAAAACACTCCTGCTTTTACCTACATTCCTGGTAGTTATGTACATACCACGCTAAACGCTTTGAAGTATATAATAGGTAAATAAAACGCAGATCAAAGGAACGTTGACAAGATGTGACTACAGTGTGTGTTTGGTTTATTTTCACGTCACATCATTTTGTCGTCAGATCCTTGGATACTTTAGCCTTCCTGTATTTAGTCTGAATACTTAGTTTGTTGATTAAATTTAGTCGGTAAAGGTCACATAACATCACGCCTGTAATCCCCGAAGGGTCAGGCAGAGGTGTACTTAATAGTACACCCACATTTCGGCAGTTATGTGTTAAGTCTCTTGTAATAGGGGAGAGATTATTGCCATCGACCGAGCCGTAATCCAGACTCCGTGGCTGTTACTGAGAAATTCCTGATGGAAAAACACAATAACACTTTGTCCGACCCGGGAATCGAACCCAGGACCTCATGCTGAGCAGTCACGCTTACGACCACTCCTTCGGGGGTAACAGGCGTGATGTTATGTTATTTTGTTTGCAATGCTCTTCTGCCGTCCAATTGACATAAAGCCCTGTAACTGAGTTTGAGTACTGAGTTTTAGTATCTAATAATCTGAACCATGCCAAGCATACGCTTTATGAAACTTTAAAACAACGAACGTAATAGCTATCCTTATAACTTTTTAGAAACCACATATTACCATTAAAGCGAGGAGTAATTATAGACATGTTATGAACGTGAGATCTTACGCAGATGGCACTCTTTTACCCTTAATTATCGTGGAAACTTCTGGCCTCGTAAGCTTGCAATTAATCGTATAATTTTGTGGTAATTTGAATAAATAGGAAGTGGTGAATATGACGCATATTTTTAGACAGAGTTTTCTTGAACTCTGAAACTTTGTTCCCTTTGTAACTGTTTTACCTGGTAAAATACGGTTTATTTCGATCTGGTTGGTTAGTGGTGGCAGTTGCAACTATTTTTCCCATCTACTAAGTGGTGGAAGATGAGAAAAATAGGTATTGCCACGTGGTGGTAGATGAGAACATAGTTGCAACTGCCACCTCTGGTGACAGACCGGTGGGGTAGATCGGAATAAACCGTAAAATACTGGTATTGCTCCATTCGATTAGACTGGAAGCCTACCCCCATGATATAATAATATACTTCGCCTGGTATTCTCTTCCCGTGACAGCTGGGTCACGTGATTGGCCCAAAAATACGTCATCAGTTGCGATGCTGTCGATATGTTGCCACGGTGTGTGATTGAATTACCCGAGCAAAATGCATTTTTCAACTAAACAAAGCAATTATGAGCTAATAATTCAATATTTAAATTAATTTTAAACTAAATAGATGAATCACACGAGTTAATAAATAGCTAAGCTAATTAGTAATTTATTTTATTTTCATTCACTAAATGAGAGTCCCTACATTTACTGAAAAGGACAATCAATGGTAAGACTTATCGTGACGTAGTCTTGGGCCATCGTGGGAAGAGAATACCAGGCGAAGTATATTATCATACTATGCCTACCCCGACATATTTGGCCTCGAGCGACTGCAGATTAAACAAATGAAAGAAGAATGCCCACGTCCACGAAGTGACTTGCGAAATGACGACGAAAACAGGTGACGTGCAAGTCGCTGGTAGCATCCCCTGAGGCCGTGAACTTTCCTTATGAAAGCAATTTAAAAGTTGTCGGGCACAATGAAACTTTATTCCTCTTTGTCTTAGGGCTGATTTTTTAATAGTCCCTTATTGTATATCTGGGGAATAAATGTGTTAGTTTGACGTATTTTCTTTCTTTCTTAGCTAAAAGAAATACCTAAGATTATTGAAAAATCAATCCAACACAACACTTTTTTTTGTTTCTTCGTGAAATTCTTTGAGAAGGAGTGGATCGCATTCCACCATTAATTGTCTTTAAGATATCTTTCTAAAACTTTTTACTTTACCGCAGGATAATCAATTGCCAATTTATTCACAACCCTAAAAATTTTGGAACTCAAAAGTTTCCTAAAACCTGATTTACTTAAGCGGATTAGGGCCATGACCACTCCAAAATCAACATTTTCCGTTTGCTCTTAATTAAGTCTTTTAATAAAACCTTTTCAGATTAGCAGACGAAACGAAAGTGGTTAAACGAATTAAGAAGATGATTTATTTAAAATAATCCACTTTTAAAAACCAGCCTCCTTTATTACGACAATTTGGTTTAAGTCCCAAGTAATAGGGGCTAGCCTATTGACATTACCCAGACTCTATTGAGAAACGAAATGTGATGCTAAACACATCTGCTTTAGTCGACTAAATAAGTCGTTCTGAATGATATTTTGTCCCTAAAACCTAACCTACAAAATCTATATAATAAATAAATAAAAAAAAATAAAATTGAAGTGAGTTTATAATTTGAAAATAACAGCTTTTTACTGAATGCATATGAAAGCATATACGGTACTAATAACAAAAAAAAACATTTTTTTAAATTTTTGTTCTATTTGTTTGTTTCGGCTAATTTCCGAAACCGCTGGACCGATTTTGACGGGACTTTACTGGCAGACAGCTGATGTTATAAAGAGTAACTGAGGCTACTTTTATTTTAGAAAAAAGATAAGGCATCCGTGAAAAAAAATTAAAACCCTTTAAATTGTTAACAAAATGTGATTCAAATATCCCTATTTGAATCTCATCTCAGTAATAATTTTATAATAATTTCACGCCGACGAAGGTCGTGGGCAACAGTTAGTCCTTACTTCCTAACTAATATTATAAATTCGAAAGTAAGTTTGTTTGTTACCTTTTCACGCCTAAACCACGTAACCGATAATCTTGAAATTTTGCATTACGTTGTCAGGTGTACGGAAATGGACATAGGTAGGGTACATTTCATCCCGAAAAGAGTAATGTTACCGAGGAAAACAACAATGACGTTCTTTTGATAATAGATGGCACCACGTGTCTTTCAAATCACGATTGAATTATAAAATTACAAGCAGAGTACAACTCGAATTGATTGTCAAATTCTAAATTAACGCGAGCGAAGTCGCGGGCAAAAGCTAGTATTTAATAAAATGGCAATAAGTTAGCTGAAAAACCCAATTTTCTAATTAGTGTTTTGAGACGGTATTTCAGTGCTGCGAGGGCTAAATTCTTGCATTATCTTGTGAAATTATTCGTAGTAACATAAGACCATTTAACTAAATGTTACCATCTATAAAAGTGGCCCCAATTTGTGTCTGATTCCGGGAGAGCAGTTTCTGCATCCATGTGTACGAGGCACTTTACGTAAATTAATATGATTTTGGCACTATTCCAACTGTCTCTATGATCTATTGTTGTCTCCCTCGACAATATTTTAATTTAATGAACTATTTTTGTTATTCATTTTTAGACACATTTTTACGATTTTTAAAAAACATTTCAAAATATAAAAAAGAATAGGTTTCCACCGGTGTCGGGAGCAGGTTACAAGCTACCGGCCGGTCAGGGCTCCAGAGAGAGGAACCTCCTAACAATACGCGCCAAGTCCAAAAGCACTACTTTCTCAAATCAAGCCCTTGCTGTCAAGCTAGAGCCTCCTCAGGTATTGGTTGAGACTCTTGGCAAGTAAGCCATTGGCTGAAACGACTATCGGGCACAATGATCGCTGAGTTCACATCCCACATGTTGCCAACCTCGCGAGCCGGATCTAGATGCTTGAACTGCTTCTCTTTCTATGCTTTCATGAACTATTATTATTATTGCAATTAATGGGAAATATTCCTGTCTTCAACCTCACTGGACTAGCATGGTGGATTACAACCTACTCGCTCTTACTTAGAGGTTGCTTTGTCCCAGTAGTGGGAACCATATGGGTGGGTTGGGTGTGGTGGTGAGTCTTATTCCTGGCACCCATGCAAAATTGGGCAGTAAAATTAATTTCTTTATTATGCAGCTGTTTCGAAGTCTGATGATGACTCATTTTTTCTGATGTGAAGAAACACAGGCCTTAGTTAAATATATGGTTTATTGGCGATATTAGTTATGGATACCATAAAATACTCCACAATATCTTCCCTCATAATTTCTAAAAGTATATAATTATAATTTCCTGAAGAATTGTAGATGTAGTTTCTAACCAGACAAAGATTGTCTAAACGGCTACCTATTTTTGAATCTGTTAACGATCCTGGCCGTATGGTGCTACTTGTGGAGGTCAGATAGGCAGTCCATCCATGTTATGTATTCAGCTACATCTGTCTAGTTTGGAAGCGGACTCCACCACATTTGGGAAAACGTTATGGAGATGATGATGATATCTGATCTAATAAAAACTTTATTTTTACTGACGTATCATTCTAGTAGTAAATTAATGAAACTTTTCAGTTGACAGCTGTCGTGTGGGATTTCGTTGACAAATTGCTACGAATGACTGAAACCAGTCTGTTGTTTCTAAGTGTCGATGTCGGTATAAAAACATTATGTGTTAAGACCACCCACAACACAACTCAATTATTTGCTGTGAGTACTTGACAGAAGTCTACGACGTCGGGGACAAGGAGATACGCCTAAAGTGGAGTTGGACAGGATATTTGGCTAGACGCGGAGATGGCCGATGGAGTAAGGTTCTGACCGAATGGTGGCCAAGGTTGGGCCTAAAAAACCTATGCTACCAAAAAGCGCGTAGGGTTGACGATATCGTCATAATCGCGGGAAACAGATGGATTAGTGACGAACTGAATAGAGAAGAATAGCAAAAGAAAGGGGAGGCCTGTACCCAACAGTGGGTGGTACATACGTACGGTGGCTACGGTAGCCACGTGGTGGCCCCCGGCTACCGTTGGCGCGGGCCAGTGGACGGCGAGTAATGGGCTAGCTCGCCGTCCAGCCGTGTTATGGCGACAGGCCGTGTCGACGGCACATTCGTGTTCCACGCTCGCCTAAAAGTAATGTCAGCAACCAGGAAGGGGTCCACAAGGGCTGATGCCATCCCGGGCTGCGGGACTGTTCGTATGAGATACCGCGGCCCTGGAACACAAAAGGCTAAGGACGGACAATGACGGACATGGATGGGTTTTAGTCAGTACGAGTCTGACAATCCCTTCACTCCGCCCAGAGCGGGAGGGGTCATTTGATGATTTCCCATCCTAAAAAAAAAGGGTGTTGGGTTAAAGGAGAATATTTGCTGTGTAGGAAACATCACATTTTTCAGTTTAAAGTATGTAAGTAGTAGCGAAGAATGTGGGCTGATGTTTTATTTATAGTAAAAATTGTTTATTTTCATAAATGCTTCACTCCAAAAGTATGTCTCTCGTTTAACTCTACACTCAGTTTTTATATAACAGTGTGTTGTATAAAAACTGAGTGTAGAATAAATCCCTAGTTGAGTTAGCTATTAGCACATAACATAACATCACGCCTGTAATCCCCGAAGCGTAAGGCAGAGGTTTATCTCATAGTACACCCACATTTCGCCAGATAAGTTTAAATCACATCTAATAGAGCGCGAACCTATAGTCATCAAACGGGCGTAAATCCAGACTCCGTGTCTGCTTCTGAGAAATTCATGATGGAAAAACCCAATAATACTTTGCCTGAACCGGGAATCGAACCCAGGACCTCATGCTCAGCAGTCGCGCTTGCGACTACTAGACCAGCGAAGCAGCTATTAGCACATTGTTTTGAAAATCAAACCACTTTCCTAACTTATACCTAATCTAAAAAAATCCTACCAAAGCTGAATCACAAGTATTAAAACCCCATGTATTTACTTACTCAGAATTCCTATAAGTACTGCACAAAACCGACAGGGAAGCTAATACCAATTAGTTTTCCGATATTCACTCTAACAACGTAGCAGAGTCAGAACTTCGAGCTGCGACGCCATTTTAAAATCAAATTATTCACTTGGTTGAGTTTTATTATCTCTGGTTTTTTTTCACTAACTTGTCGCTATATTATGATTAGGTTTTAAAAATGAATGATTTATAGGTACGTACAAATGAGAAATTAACATCTTTCTCCTGCCTTTATCCCAATTGATATGAGGTCGGCGCAGCATGTCTTCTTCTTCAATATAGCTCTATAAAGGAATCTGCCCACTACACCGGATCATACCATGACCGTGCTATTAACTTATCAGGCGCGGAAAGAAACATGGCACGGACTACTATGCCCACAAAAAGTTATCAACAGCGTATCATACTCGTTTGTAACGGGTTTAGAACGGTCATCATAAGCACTTATAACCAATTATATTATAAAGAATAATTTTAATACGCTACGTTCATACTGAGCGGCGTTCAAATATCGTTGCGTTGTTACGACTGCGATAGATAGGTAATACGGGAGGTATGATACAGAAAGAGATAGCTATTGCGCTTGAAGTACTTAAATTACGACAATTGTCTGAATTTGTCTGCATCAATTGGACCGATTTAAGCAAAAATGATTCAGTCCACACTAACCTCATTTCGAGATAATAGAGTTTAAAGTTTATTTCGGTATTTCTCTGGCTTTGTAGTTCTAAATGTTATGTTTTTAATTTTATGTTATTCTAAGTGTTCTAAACTAATTTACATGCATGTATTTAGTAAATAAATTTTAATAGTTTCGTAGATATTCAAGAAAACTTGCGCGTGGATCATTATTACATAATACATTTTGTATGGAATTAGCTGTGTAGGCTGCGGAAAGAAAAATGCAAAAATGTTCCAAACTATGACAAAAATAAAAGCTTAAAAATGTTTATTATTTTTATTTTATTTAAAATTTTATTTGCGGGCCTCTTTTTATTTATAATATCATTGGTTCTAATGGGTTCAGAACGGTCATCAACTCTTCCGTTCCGGCACCGTCGCGTGCCATGCACGGAGCGTCAACAATTGACGGCGAGGATATTTGGCTGGTGTCGATACGCTACGTGCATGACATGCGACGGTGTGGGTTGGTCACGGAATGCTTCAGTCATACTCTCATACTTTTCAAATACAAATAATATTTTTATACCTGATACGTTTATAGCACGGTCATGGAGTATGGTGTTGTTAGCAGAATCCTTTAGTAGTAATCTCATGAGTCACCCAGACCCCTTTATAGCTATATTATATTTCAACGTACTTTTATAAATATGGTTAAAACTGGACGATTTTCAGCAATACTTTAAACTTCTCCTTTTTGAGTCGATGTTATTTTTTTAATCTTTTTGCCCAGTGTGTCATCACGCAGCGAGCTAGTTACTCGTGGTCAAACGGTAAGAGCTTCCATGGACCTTGTAATTCTGATAAAATGTTTATCATCAACCATTTGTGACGTAATGAGAGTAACAAAACCTGTAGTACTACGTCACCTAAAAAGCTGCGTATCATATCTCTTTCTATCTGTCCATTAGTGTGTTAATAACTTGGGATCCACTTGTGCGATTTACGTGATTTTGGTTTTAATTCATAGATAATGTTATCTAGCTGGGTAATAGGAGATAATGTTTAGGTAGGTCGTAATACCGTATGAGCAGATCTTCCATAACGGAGCTGAGGGCCCAGGTCAAGTAATAAACTAAAAAAAAAAATTGATACTTTAGATTCTAGTAATAATGAATCTAAACCGAGTCCGAGTGCTCACAGCCTTTTAAAGGAAATTTTAAAAGGCTTAGTTGACACGTCCCGTGACCCAAGGGCTGGCATTTACCTTGGCCAGAGGTTTAGCGATGCCATACAATGTGGCAACGGCAACGCCGCCAGTCTCTTTGGTATATTACCAGTTGACAGCGTTGCGGAGGAGTTTTTTTGACGCCATTTTTTAGGTTTATTGTTAAGTTAGTTACTTTATATTATTATAATTTATAAATGTTTATAATATTGTTATGATTTGGCTTAATCTAATATAATATAATAAAAGGGGTAGGTAAGGTATTGGATGTAGCGGGTAATCTTTAGAACTACTTACTCGATTCCGAAAATTCTTTCCCTTACGGGAAGCTACGCTATTCCCGAGTGTCATAGGCTATATTGATGACGTTCGAGTGGGGTAATTATGACCATAATGCGAGCAAAACCGCGGGCAACGGCTAGTACAAAATCAATTAAGACTCCTGATTATTAAGTTTGATGACTAGCTCGTTGCCGACATAAAAAGTATACTATACTCCACAGAGCGACTCCCCAGCGACATGAAAAATCATTCATCATCATCAGCAGTTCACAGCAGCATACCCTAGTTGTGTGACACTTGGTCTGTCAACTCATAGGTCTCAAGTCCGAATCCAAGACACGCACCTCTGATTTTTCGGAATCATGTGCGTATTGTATAATTATCACTTGCTTCGGTGAAGGAAAACATCGTGAGGTAACGAGCATTCCTGAGAGAGATTTAAAAACTCTGAAACCATGAAGAAGAAGAAGCGGGATATAGACCTCTGATGATCACACCATTCTACGCGATCCTCGGTAACTATCACCCAGCTGCTATCAGGCTTGGCACTAACGGAAGTAGTAATAACGTTACTATGCGAGATATTTCTAGAATTTCCTCATCATAAACCGCTTCCTATTTACTGCGTCACGTCAAACTAAATTCAGAATTGTATTGATAAATAGTTTATAGAATATTTAAGCGGGCGGGATGTATTTACCTTGAAGATATCTGAAGTACTATGTATATACCTATGTTACTTACACGCACATATTTGTATGTATACAATAACGCTGAGCATGGAGTCCTGGGTTTGATTCCCAGGTCGGGCAAGTGTTATTAGGTTTTTATCTTAGTAGCAGCCACGGAGTCTGGATTTGTGTCCGGTTGATGGCATTGACACGCCTCCTATTAAACGGGACTTAAACATAACTGGCGAAATGTGGGTGTACTATCAGGTAGGTACACCTCTTCCTAACTCTTCTACGATTACAGGCGTGATGTTATGTTATATAAATTAACATAAACGCACAAAACCACGTCTGGAATCCCCGAAGGCGTAACCAGGAGTGTAGGTACGTAATAGTGCACTTTTCCCGGGCACAAATCCAGACTCCGACAAACCCACTCACACTTTGCACGTCGAAATCGAAGGACGTCATGCCAAGCAGTAACGCATGCGACCACTAGACCAAGAAACTACAAATATGTAGGGATAAAATATGGCAGAAAATAACAACAAATTAAACGGAAACGATATAAAAGGTGTTATTGTTAATGTTTATTTAATACAGATCAAATTTTGCTTACGATAATCTCTTTCGAAGTTTTATGAGTTTTGTAACTGCTTATATTAATTTATTTGTATTTATTTTAAATAAACAGTCAATAGATTTTAAACATAAACAGATGGATAGCAAATTTAACGAATGTAGCTGTTAAAATTGACTAGAATTAACATAAACACATAACATCACGCCTGTAAACCCTGAAGGGTTAGGCGGAGGAGTACCTAATAGTACACACATTTCGGCAGTTATGTTTTAAGTCCCATGTAATAGGGGACGAACCTAGTGCCATCAACTGGGCACAAATTTAGGCTCCATGGCTGCTACTGAGAAATTCTTTATGGAAAACCCAATAACACTTTGCCCGATCTAGGAATCGAACCCAGGACCTGATGCTCAGCACCCACCAGTCAGCGACCACTATACCAACAAAGCAGTCAGTTTTAAATTAATTATTTATTTACTAAGACGATCAATTATTTATAGTTTTAGTCATTCAATTACCTATTGCATACAGATTGAAGATGGCATATCTACTAACTGTTTCAGGAATAAGATTTTCAGTATTTGTTTGTAGCTTGTTTGAACTCATTTTCAGCCAGACTAAGCAACTAATCTATTCAAGATATTATGACTAAACTCATATTACTGATATGACTACTATTTGGCTGTCTGTTAGTCACTATTTCAGACTGAAACTAGTCTGGTAGAACCTAAACATGCGCCTGAGTTACATCGTAAACAATCATAAACTTGAATCTGTCTCTCATAACTTTTCATCATTTGAACTTACGACTATATATCTCGCCCACAAAGGTATAAAACACATTGTATTGTACATGTTGTGTCTACAGTTCTCGTTTATCTTTTTTACGAAACTAGTTGTATTATACAAAACTTGTCAATTTTTTTTTTAATATTTTTATACGCAAACCCTGCGTAGGGAACTATAGCTCTACACGCACTAGAATTTTTCTTTCCATGTCAAAACAGCTTGTCAAAAAGGTTTATAAAAAAGTGTTATTATCACGTAGGTATATTTATTAAAGAGAAAAATTATATACATTTATAAATTAAAATAACCAAAAGTAACTTAACAATAAACCTAAAAAATGACGTATAAAAACATCTTCTCAACGCTGTCAACTGGTAATGTACCCAAGAGACTGTCAGCGTTGCCACGTTGTATGGCAAGGGTTTGGCCAAGGTAAGCCAGCCCTTGGGTCACGGGAAGTGTCAACTAAGCACACGGGTAGTTGACACTTCCCTTGACCCAAGGGCTGGCTTTTACTTTGGCCAGAAGCTAAGCATTGCCATACAACGTGGTAATGCCGCCAGTCACTTGGGCATATTACAAGTTGACAGCGTTGAGAAGGGACTTATTTGATTTTAGGTTATATCATTGATTTTATTTCAAATTCAAATAAATTCAAATATATTTATTTGAGACACATAGGTAAAGTAAATACACGGTGTTATCAAAAAGAGTTATGTTTCACTATGTGCTGCCTTGCAAAGGCGTACAAATAATGTCTACACATTAAGTCGTGCAGGTAGTTTTTATAGGTATGTATAAAAACTAAAACTTAAATAAAAACTAAAACTAGGTACTGTTATTACAGCTAATTAATTACTTAATATTAAATCTTTAATAAAATATACGTTAAACAGAAACAAATAAACAATACAAAGTAAGTAAACAATTAAATTATTGAGTTGTAAGTAATAATCATAATCTTATGAACTAAAGCTAATAAAAGTAACAAAAATATAAAATAAAAAGTATGCTTTGTGAATTAAGAAGTTATGGAGTGTTTTTTTGAACGTATTGGTATTCTTGATGTTTTTACTGACTTAGGTAGTTTATTGAATATTTTTGGCGCCATTCCTAGGAAACTTTTTGAGTAAAGGGCTATTTGATGGGATTTGGACTTAAGTGCACCTTGGTGGCGTTTAGAGGATACTGTTTCGAATTTTTTAGGGTTATTTTTGATAAATGTGGCAACTTCATAAATGTAAAGGGATCTAAAATTATGAACACTCCCGGTTAATAATTTTAGATTAATAAAAAAAGGTTTGCAACTGTCAGTGTTTTGGATCATGCATACTGCACGAACGCATTTTTTTTGGGCTTTAAAGACCGCTTCCCTATCCGTAGAATTACCCCAGAATATTACTCCATATCGCAGTGTTGTGGAGACGTATGCGTGGTATGCGGTAAGAACGGTGCTGCGATTTGCGACTTTATTTAAATTTTGTAGGGCATAGCAATATTGACTTAGCTTTTTTATTAAATGCTCAATATGTGTTTTCCATGTCATCTGCCGATCTAACCAAAACCCTAGAATTTGTTTATTTGTTGACACAAGTCTGATCTAACGTCAAAACATGTATGGAACGGCGAAGTATATTATTATACTATGTATGGAACATGTTTTATACACGAAATGAGTTTGACAAGTCTCTTCCAATAGCCGAAACAAGAATCACACTTATGTATATGAGTGTAAACGTTGGGTTACAGGAGTTATTAATGTCTCCCAGACAACATATCAAGGTTAAGTCAAAAACTTTTGGCACATTTTTGCCCAATACACCGTTGCATAATGACCGTGCCATGAAAGTATCACGCAAAAAATATTCTTCGTATTGAAGAGTATGAGACTATGCCCACGAGACTGACGGACACCGTGGCGTGCCATGTACGTAGCGCATCGGCACCCATCAAAATATTTTCACCGATAATTGTTGACGCTCCGTACATTGCACATTGCACGCGACGGTGACAGAATAGTCTCAAACTTTTCAATACAAAGAATGTAGGGTTTACCGCGTTTGATGACCGTTCTAAACCCGTTATAACTGCGTATGTGATACGTTTACGTGGGCATAGTATTTCGTGTCATGTTTCTTTCCGTGGGTACTACGTTCATAGCACGGTCAACGTGGGGTACGGTGTAGCGGGCAGGATTCTTAACTCGTAGCTTAGACCGCGTGGAGGTCTAAAATTATCCCACGGGAACGTACTACAGTGATGAAACTAGTAGGTACCTATCGTTTGTTCTAACATCATGGGGATCTTTCGTTTCGTGCGCATGTAGTGCAGGTATGCAAAAAAGCGTTTAAAAATCTTGGTTTTGTCATGCGTGAAACTCGTGACTTCACTAATATGGCAGCAGTGAAAACACTTTATAATGCGTTGGTGCGAAGCAACTTGGAAACTAGTGCTATTATCTGGAATCCTTATGCAGTGAAGTATTCCCAGATGCTGGAAAAGATGCAGAACAAATTTACCCGATACCTCTACTGGAAGCAGTTTGGTGTCTACCCTTTTTACCCACTTATGTATCCAACTCTCTTTGTTATTGGGATGGTTGGGTACTATAAGTTGGAAGTAAGGCGCAACCTCGCTCTCGTAAAATATGTTTTTATGGTTTTTCGTGGTATGCTAAATAATCCACAAATACTGGAATCGTTGGGATTGCTTGTTCCAAGCAGGACGCTACGGTTAGGACCGAGGGAGGGGCCTTTTAAGGTTTCGGCAACCCGTACAAACTTATTAAAGTTTGCGCCTGTATTGTGTGCATTAAGAATGCTTAATAGTGTCTCGGCGATTGGACATATTTTCTTGCTCTTTGGCGGAATTCCAGAGGGTGGCACTTGGTATCTTGTCTGCTGTTTAACTTGTGCCTCTACCCAGTCCCGTTACTTAGGACTGGATTTTTGCAATTTATGACAAATTTGTTAGCTTGGGTCTTACCTGTTAAAACAAATGTATGTGTTAAGGAATAATAAATAAATAAATAAATAAATAAACATACGTGGATAGGTTAATTTCATATAAACAAACGGTTATTACAAGAGTAATTCATATTTCCCAGACAACATTATCGAGGTTATGTCAAAAACTTATGAGCTCAATTAACACAAATATTACACATGTAATAAGATTCCACCTGCGACATATTCACGAGCACGACACCAGAATTAATCTTGCCCTTCAGACCGCTAATAAAATCCATATCGTGACATTTTTCAGTGCAAATAACACGGTATTCGTTACAAGAATAACAGCGTTCCAAGTTCAAATCTCGGTGACATTTGGCAATGCGCCAGCGCAAGTCGCGTGTCGGTAGCGTCGCAGTAATATGCCGTTAAATATGAGCGGTAAAAAATTTGATGGCAGTTGGGAGAAATGATATGAGGTGATACAAGGGCGATAGTAATGGGTTATTTTTGGGATAGAAAACGTCAGACAGCAGTTCCAATATTTTTAGCCCATACCTACCAATGAGCTAAATAACTACTTTCTGGACACCTAACAGTCAGAAGGCGTCGCGACAGACCTCGTAGAAGATGGCGGGATGAGCTGGACAAAACCAACGACCAGTGGTTCACATTAGCCTTGGATCGAAACAACTGGAAGTCATGGGAAGAGGCCTTTGCCCAGCAGTAGGATGACGCAGGCTAACAGTATCCATATCTTCGAAAATTGTAAATGACTAGCTTTGAAAGAAAAACCGTTCTCGGTATTCAAAGTGTAATAACTCTTCGGGTACTTCCTTACATTTAAAAAAGCAAAATTGCTCATTTGCTCCAAACACGATTTTTCGAATTTTTGAAGAGGAGACCACTTATCACAGGGTGAACAGGGGGGGGGGTGGGACAGGGTGTTGTGTCCAGCAGTGGGCCACGATAGGCTTTTTTATTAATATTGTAGATTTGCGATTAATCTATGTCGTATTTCCGCAGATGCAGACAGATGTGAGTTGAACTGTCGTTACGGAGAGCCTGGGTGGTTCTGCAATATATATTTTAATGTTTATTCTATGTATTTTATGAAAATACATTGCCCGATTGCTTTAGTATCCTTCAACTGCTGATCAAAAGCAGCAAATTATAAATCATCCAATGCCCGACGTCCATAAGTTTTGAAAAAGATATTGACCTTATAAATAAATATAAAATCTCGATATCCCCGGAGGTCTCTAGTCAATTTATAAAACTATGTAAGATATTTTCTGAATTGGGCCCTGAGCGTCGCATATGAAAAGGTCACAGAGTGGTCCCTGAACACTGATCTAACTTGTATCGTGATCGGTGCAACTTGAGCTACAGTCTGTGTCCTACAGTATGAGCGTTACGTACGACGAGAGCGATGCTGAGCTATCAAGGAATGAAGCCATCATTTATTTAAACTACTATAGGAAATTGAGAAAAGTGTAAGACTCAAATCAAGAAGCAACTGCCACGGTGGTCTAGTGGTCGCAAGCGCGACTGCTGAGCATGAGGTCGTGGGTTCGATTCCTCCAGGTCGAGCAAAGTGTTATTGGGTTTTTCCATCAGCAATTTCTCAGTAGCAGCCACGGAGTGTGGATTTGCGCCCGGTTGATGGCAATAGGCTCGCCCCTTCTAACTGGAACTTAAACATAACTGGCGAAATGTGGGTGTACAATTAGGTCCAACCCTTGTCCTTGGGGACTACAGGTGTGATGTTATGTAGTGTATGCATGAAATCGGGAAAAGCAAAGGGCATCATACAGGATGTATGATGCCCTTTGCTTCTTGTGTCTTGGGCTTTTATTTATAGAGGGATTGGGGGGAGTGGGGAGCAAACTGTTGTACGTAGGTGCTCATCCTATTTTCTAGTAGCTGAAATTGGTGCTTATCAATATTGAAGCAGTCTCATAGATTTATAGTTATCCATTTCTAATTTTCCAGTCTCTTTTGCTTTCCGTCTCTCAGTTTATCTAGTCGATTCCAGTCTTTCTTTGTCAGCTGGCCTTCAAAAGTCATTTGCACTCCATCTTTTCAAGAGAGTATCGGAGAATTTAAAGAATAAAATCATTTGAACTACATAGCTTCGCTCAGTCGCGTCAGTGGAGGTCAATCGCTTCATCTTATTGCATTGGTCATAATATTATATGCATTATGTAGTTTGAGATACGATTTCATCGGATATGCTTCTGTTAGAAAAGTTATGTCACATTTTATTGGTCTGGGGAGTAGTTGAAACAACCTTATATGCGATATCAACAGAATTTATTCAAGTTTTTAAAGAAATGCATGTCTGAGATGCTTGGACTTGAGATTTTAGAGTCTTTTTATTGTTATGTGTCTGCATTTTCTGTACATGGCTGTAAAATAATAGGTTCATAAAATATTATCTTCGTTTACGAGACACTAAAGTGCCGGTCTTGAATATATCGTGGCGTTTTAACGTGTACATGTCATCTCAGGTTATTAAGCTGTAGCATGTTTGATTCTTGAGTGTCATTTCTTGGGGCAGGACGAAATAGTACCGACCCTTTAATTTAATATTCAGTCGGAACACCAGGCTGCGCTCTACAACGAGAATTACTGATTTAGGCAAAAATGCAACCAGGCTCAAATGGAACTGGGCGGGTGATATAAGCCGCATGCATAACGACCGCTGGTCAAAAGTCGCCACGCAATGGGTGCCTGAGGATGGACGTCGCCAACGAGGCCAGACAGAAAGAGGTGGCGAGATGACCTGAACGTGCACTGCGATAGCTAGTTCGAGATGGCACACGAAAAGAATACCTAGAATGTTGTGGGGGAGGCTATTGCCTAGCAGTGGGATATCAAAGGGTAAAAAAACAATCAACCTTTTTATACAAACAAAAAGATCTTCCTAATTCAATAAGTTACTCCGAATTACTACACTTAGATAAATGAGGCCATAATGTATTGTCATGTACAGTAGACGCTCAAAAGTGCACTACCATGCTAAAGATTATAACTGCTATGAACTGTGCGAGCGCGATACAGCAGAGTGTGTGCATGTGCGTGTATGAGTGATGTCTCAACATTCCACACATAACACACACTAATGAACTGTCGTCACACTACGCGAAATAGCATTATATTTCTGTTGCATTTAGAATACACATCATAGTGATGACCTGTTCTTACCATTGCATTGTTAAAATTCGCGTAGTATTAACATGGGTTGGTAGCTGTTTGAGCTGAGCATGGGTTCACGATCAATAAAGTCCAAGTTCGAATCCATGTTATTACAATGTGTGGCTGTTTTTTGTTTCTTTGAAACCTTAATAATATTTGTATTTTAAGCAGAAAGTCGTTAGGTATTTATGTTTATTTATAATGTAGTCATGCTTATTATTTATGTTTTATAAGAAGTTAAATATTAGATAGTTATTGTATTATTATTTAACCTCATTAATTGATTTTTATTTTATGTTTTCGGTGTTGGAAGGTGGAAATAAAAAATCATGCTGAATGATAACAAAAATGTTTATTCGTTTTATTTATTTATAAAATTAACAAACTTTTATGAGAATTGTGACATCACATTCCTATCTAGGTAAAAAAAAGTTCTCTTATCACCGTTCATAAGATTTTTTGTTGTGTACCCACTTAGTCAATTCATAATAAGAATAAAATAACACGGAAAGGATATTCTAATAACACAAAAATAATTGATACCCGCTTATTATAGGTATCAGTATTCAGCAGAGTTCATTGAAAACTAATATATGAGTTAGACTTTATGAACGTGTTTTTTTATGTAACGTCACATTGAATGTATTGAGGTTATAGCTTAAGTGTTCATTTTTTTGACGAAAAGAACATTGAAACTAAACCCCAATTTAAGATCATTTTTAAAATTTATTTCTTAATTATTTTTTTTTTTTATTTACGGTTATGTTAATATTACTAAATATTTAGTTACCCGGTCTACTTATTAAATTAAGTGTTATTATTTTTTCGCCATAAATTAAGTCTTCCTTTTGGCAAGACTTGAAAGTCTTCTCGTCAGAAAATACAGTCACCTCCCAGTTAAAATCTAAATAATCTCGAGCAAAACGTAGTCTTTCCTCTCTGTGTTTTTGTGTCAAAAATGGTTTTTAGCTGGCTTCCGATGATGTAAACCTTCAGCATGGACTGCATGGCGAACAGTCTGTAATGACTACATTATCCAATAGCTCTGCAAACATTATACTTGGAATGAAACCATTTGTTTCATATTCTTCCACCATAAAACGTCGCTGAGTCGGGTTAATAAGCGGCGGCCTTTCACTTCTTAGACGACTCTTCAGACTACCTTCTTTCTCAAACCTCTTTACCCAACGGCTAACAGAATTTCTAAAAAAAAAAACAAAATATGATTACACACTTGCAACTAGCAATTTATTTAATAATAAGAAAATCACACACCACAACTATCATCATAATAATTATAATTTTTAAAAATAACTTACACATTTTAAGTCAGTTTCAGTTGAAATTTGAGAAATATTAAGCCCATTTTTACGCAGTGACAATATTTGCCCTGTCATCAATACTAATATTAGCTTGCATCTTGAATAAATACAATCAAACAATACGCTAATCGTAATAATAACACAAACGCTCGTGACAAAGTTCACCAACTAACAACGTCATAACTAACTACTTTGTTCAATCCAGAAGTTTATTTTGTTTCACATTCTGCCTCATTTTTTTTGTTAATAATAAGTTCAACTAATATTTAGAAAAACGTATCTCATCGGGTCTAACGTATCATTTATAATTAAAACACAAAAAGTGTAATGTCACTTGGGTTCAAACGCAGGCTACTCCGTGCGAGACATTTTATCTATAGCGTTAACCGTTAAGCCAGATAGACACATAATTGTTAGTTTGAAATTAAATATCACTAACTTAATACTCCGTCGCGACATGACAGGCTTGTCACTAAGATCATTATATCGCACTCTTTCTGACTAGATAATTATGGTATCTACTGTACAGAATTGCCCAAAAACATTAGATGATACATGAACATTATCTAGGAGACTGGAACTAATCGGCCTACAACACTGAGTGATACTGACTAAGTGGAACTATCTACATGTAAGTGCAGTAGTTGTGAACATAGAAGATTCTACATCACTCCTAACAGCGCAGCGTAACGTATGTAAGAAGTAGAAGTGCACCCATTCATTGAATGAATGGATGAATTGTAACACCGGTCTTTGCATCCGTTTCCTTGTTAGCTAAGTGAGAAATTGTCATATAATTCGAGCATAGTCGCATTGAATATGAATGTCAAGACTCCCTCAAATTGAGTAATCGCTTGGAAACATACTGGCCAGAATCAAGGACACGGCACGCTGCGTTTTCTATAACAGTTTATATTGATCGGTGGCCATGTGCTGGCCATAACGCTGGGACTAACGCCATCTTCAAATTTTCACAGACAAATTCACACAAATTTAATAATTATCAAAAGTGACCCAGATCAGATTTCAAGTGCGGCGTCTCCCCCACAGGCAATAGCCCACCTTCCTTCTCGCACGCAGGCTCTGACACCTACACGCTTGATGACCTTATGGCTCATCAGTGAGAGGAGTTCGCGTAGCCAAATTTTAGGCCAAACATATTTGACTCTTTTTGCAATTGACACGCTAAGAAGAAGACCAACAGCGGCCTCCTGACAATGTCCTTCAAGCGCCAGAAGAACCATAACCAAACATTGAATATGAATGTAAAGCATAGCAAATTGGCTGAGTAATCGCTTGTAAACACACTGGCCAGAATCTAGCACGTGCACTCGGCGTCTTCTAAAACGTTGGAAAATGTTCGCTATTAGTGTTGACGTTTTGATAATTTATTGTTTTTGCAGTTTGGCAGTGTTTTTGATATTAATATTGTTTTGGGGGTATGGATAAAAATAGTTTGTCAAATGGTAACGTGGATTTGCACTTTGAAGGTGGGCTGAGTTATTTGTGAACAAAGTATTTTTTTTGCCTGGTCACTTATTAATCTCCAGCTGTGGATGTAAAACTATTCTGTTTGCATACATATTTATTTTTAAACAACTATTTCCTGACGCCACGACACGATAATGCGCTAAACGAAAATAAATGTTGTTTAAAAATTTAGCACATTCTATGACAAATTCCGTGTACGCATTATATTTTGTCAACATTTTTAAACGTTTTACAGACGTGCTAAATAATATTAATAAAACATGCGTATTACGGTTAGACCTGCTCTCTTGTAGGGATCAGAATATTGGGTCACAAAAGAAATTAATGAAAGGCAATAATTGCATGTGGTTGAGATGAGAATGCTAAGGGGGATTTGTGGTGTAACGAATGAATAAAATAAGGAATGCGTACATAAGAGGAAGTCTGGAAGTGGCGCCGGTGACTGAAAATTTGTGTGGTAATCGGTTATCGTGGTATAGACATGTGATGCGGAGGAATGAGGAAAATTTTGAGTATGAGTGTGAATGGCTATAAGAGTAGAGGAAGACCAAAGAAACGACGGATGGACTGTGTAAAGGATGATATATGGCTAGAAAGGAGGTGACTGCTGAGAAGACGACTAATAGAGAAGTATGGAAGAAGAAGACATGCTGCGCCGACCCCACATAAATTGGGAAAAGAGCGTAAATTATACTAACTAGCGCCAATATCGTACGGCTCAGGGTCAGGATTAATTATGCCGGTTTTTAACCTAGAACACAGCAATACTGCTAGACGACAAAAATAGGTCCCTAGGTAGGAATAACTCATTCGGAAAAGACATCTACAATGAAAATGTCGATGTAATGTTATAATTAGGGAATATCTTTAACGTATTTGAAAGAGACAATAATTAAATATTAAACTTCCTTGAAGCATACCTAAAATAAATGGTGTTCCCTTTCTGAAAAACAGTTTCCAAGCCGTCCAATCTATTTGATTACCAAGATGCCCGGTTTCTGTTGTAACCCGATGCAATATCCCCATCCTTCTCGTTATGCACGATCTCAAATCTCTGGAGCCCGATATCCGACAAGACCCAATTTCGAAAGGCAACCGATAAAACTGCGGTTGCGGTCGTTTTAATTAAACTTGTGTTTTTAACGTAAAACATTTTAGGGTTTGTTTTTTAAACGTACTGCCTTGTTGGTTTAGTGGTCGCAAGCGCGACTGCTGAGCAAGAGGTCCGGGGTTCGATTCCCGGTTCGGGTAAAGTGTTATTAGGTTTTTCCATTAGGAATTCCTCTGTAGCAGTCACGAAGTCTGGATCTGTGCCCGGTTGATGGCAATAGGCTCGCTCCCTATTACATAGTACTTTAACATGGCTGGTGAAATGTGTGTGTACTATTAGATACCCGTCTGCCTAATCCTTCGCGGATTACAGGCGTGATGTTATGATGTTTATAAACGTACCTATGACATAACTGTCAAAAACTATAAACCACGTTTCGGTGAACAGGAATATAGTGAGGCAATCGATATGCCCTTAGGATGAAAGATTTAAAGATACGGTGACGTCCACCAACCTGCACTAAGCGCCCTTGGTGGATCCCAGCTGTGAGTACATTATATTTAGGCAGATTTTAGCAACGTTTATAAATACCTAAATCCCTATGAATCTCGTAAATAATTCGGTTTTACTGAAGCATGACGGCTTGAATTTAATTTTCTATTGAAATGTTTCCATCCATCTAGAAAATTGTCAAGCCGAGACTGATTAATATTTTAATTAGCTGTCTCATAGACTGTGAGATATTTATTACCTACTAGAAGTCTCTTAATAAATATCTCTTACATATTATAATTAAAGTGTTGGTGGTTTAATTAAAAGAATTCCTGCTGCGCAAGGCATGGCTCGAGAAGATGATAATGAAGAATGTGTAGGCATCTATGAGAAGAATCATACCTACCTATACTTAAGTTGTACAAAACTAACAACCTGTCCCAGGCTTCGCATAGCGCCACCTGTCGGATCCAAAACTATCCTGTCTTTCAAGCTGGAACCAACTATACTTATTCACAAAATTTTATTGTAATCGGTTGGGTGGTATCGGAGATGACATGTGATTTTAGCATATCAAGATATAAAAAATATTTTTTTGACGAATTGATAACTTAAGAAAGAAAAAACGAAAAGTCAGTCAAAAACAATAGGAGCCAGCAACTATCAGGACATGACCATATGCTGAAATAAGATATAGAGCCCTTATGCTGCAAGCCATTCAAGCGCAGTAAGGATTATGACGAACTAAACAGAGCATATCATTTACTCCTGTTTCCTTCATATCAACTCCTTACACATTCATCTTTTCGTTGGTCTTCCTCACATTCTCCATCCGTCAACATTTATACTCATCACTCTTTTAGTCACATGCGATTCGTCCCTCCTCGTCACATGCTCGATTATCCGATTCTCTTACAATTTTTGTTCCTGGCGCAAAAAAAAAAACTAAAAAGACATCAAATGGAGATATGCCAGTATACATGAAGTTGTGGCAAAAATTGGACTTTATGTGTGGGTTTAAAGTTATTTCCCAAAATACCATTATTTGTTTACAATATTGGAAATGCAATTGCAAACTCAATTGTAATATAACTGGTAACTATATTTTCGAGCCGTTTTGGGTTGAAACTCTGGGGTCTTGGGGTCCGAGTGCTCATAGCCTGTTTAAGGAAATTTCGAAACGCCTAGTTGACGCTTCCCGTGACCCAAGGGCTGGCTTTTACTTTGGCCAGAGGCTGTGTTGCCCTACAACGTGGTAACGCCGCCAGATTCTTAGGCACATGACAGCGACAGCGTTGAGGAGGAGTTTTTTGATGCCCTTTTATAGTTTGTTGTTAGTTTATTTTATTTTAGGTTATTTAATAGTTTTTCTATTAATAATGTTTAGTTACTTTACTTAAAAAATATTCCTAATTTTGTAATATTTGTAAGTTTATTAACAATCTGCCCAGCTGTTACCGCCTTTTTACTGGCTTATAAATTTTGCCTTGGTATGCACATTTTTGAGCAACTATGAATAAAGAAGAAGAATAAGCTCTCAAAAATGCACTTTGCGAGATTGGAGCATTTTTTACAAGTCACGATGTTTTTGAAGGATGACTCAAAAGCTATGAAAAAGTCCGGTAAAGACCTTGTTTTTATAGTCTTTGTGCGGTAAGCAGAAAAACCAAGATGAACTGAACTTACGACTATATATCTCGCCCACAAAGGTATAAAACACATTGTATTGTACATGTTGTGTCTACAGTTCTCGTTTATCTTTTTTACGAAACTAGTTGTATTATACAAAACTTGTCAATTTTTTTTTTAATATTTTTATACGCAAACCCTGCGTAGGGAACTATAGCTCTACACGCACTAGAATTTTTCTTTCCATGTCAAAACAGCTTGTCAAAAAGGTTTATAAAAAAGTGTTATTATCACGTAGGTATATTTATTAAAGAGAAAAATTATATACATTTATAAATTAAAATAACCAAAAGTAACTTAACAATAAACCTAAAAAATGACGTATAAAAACATCTTCTCAACGCTGTCAACTGGTAATGTACTCAAGAGACTGTCAGCGTTGCCACGTTGTATGGCAAGGCTTTGGCCAAGGTAAGCCAGCCCTTGGGTCACGGGAAGTGTCAACTAAGCACACGGGTAGTTGACACTTCCCTTGACCCAAGGGCTGGCTTTTACTTTGGCCAGAAGCTAAGCATTGCCATACAACGTGGTAATGCCGCCAGTCACTTGGGCATATTACAAGTTGACAGCGTTGAGAAGGGACTTATTTGATTTTAGGTTATATCATTGATTTTATTTCAAATTCAAATAAATTCAAATATATTTATTTGAGACACATAGGTAAAGTAAATACACGGTGTTATCAAAAAGAGTTATGTTTCACTATGTGCTGCCTTGCAAAGGCGTACAAATAATGTCTACACATTAAGTCGTGCAGGTAGTTTTATAGGTATGTATAAAAACTAAAACTTAAATAAAAACTAAAACTAGGTACTGTTATTACAGGTAATTAATTACTTAATATTAAATCTTTAATAAAATATACGTTAAACAGAAACAAATAAACAATACAAAGTAATTAAACAATTAAATTATTGAGTTGTAAGTAATAATCATAATCTTATGTCTAATAAAAGTAACAAAAATATAAAATAAAAAGTATGCTTTGTGAATTAAGAAGTTATGGAGTGTTTTTTTGAACGTATTGGTATTCTTGATGTTTTTACTGACTTAGGTAGTTTATTGAATATTTTTGGCGCCATTCCTAGGAAACTTTTTGAGTAAAGGGCTATTTGATGGGATTTGGACTTAAGTGCACCTTGGTGGCGTTTAGAGGATACTGTTTCGATTTTTTTAGGGTTATTTTTGATAAATGTGGCAACTTCATAAATGTAAAGGGATCTAAAATTATGAACACTCCCGGTTAATAATTTTAGATTAATAAAAAAAGGTTTGCAACTGTCAGTGTTTTGGATCATGCATACTGCACGAACGCATTTTTTTTGGGCTTTAAAGACCGCTTCCCTATCCGTAGAATTACCCCAGAATATTACTCCATATCGCAGTGTTGTGGAGACGTATGCGTGGTATGCGGTAAGAACGGTGCTGCGATTTGCGACTTTATTTAAATTTTGTAGGGCATAGCAATATTGACTTAGCTTTTTTATTAAATGCTCAATATGTGTTTTCCATGTCATCTGCCGATCTAACCAAAACCCTAGAATTTGTTTATTTGTTGACACAAGTCTGATCTAACGTCAAAACATGTATGGAACGGCGAAGTATATTATTATACCATGTATGGAACATGTTTTATACACGAAATGAGTTTGACAAGTCTCTTCCAATAGCCGAAACAAGAATCACATCACATCACACTTATGTATATGAGTGTAAACGTTGGGTTACAGGAGTTATTAATGTCTCCCAGACAACATATCAAGGTTAAGTCAAAAACTTTTGCACATTTTTGCCCAATACACCGTTGCATAATGACCGTGCCATGAAAGTATCACGCAAAAAATATTCTTCGTATTGAAGAGTATGAGACTATGCCCACGAGACTGACGGACACCGTGGCGTGCCATGTACGTAGCGCATCGGCACCCATCAAAATATTTTCACCGATAATTGTTGACGCTCCGTACATTGCACATTGCACGCGACGGTGACAGAATAGTCTCAAACTTTTCAATACAAAGAATGTAGGGTTTACCGCGTTTGATGACCGTTCTAAACCCGTTATAACTGCGTATGTGATACGTTTACGTGGGCATAGTATTTCGTGTCATGTTTCTTTCCGTGGGTACTACGTTCATAGCACGGTCAACGTGGGGTACGGTGTAGCGGGCAGGATTCTTAACTCGTAGCTTAGACCGCGTGGAGGTCTAAAATTATCCCACGGGAACGTACTACAGTGATGAAACTAGTAGGTACCTATCGTTTGTTCTAACATCATGGGGATCTTTCGTTTCGTGCGCATGTAGTGCAGGTATGCAAAAAAGCGTTTAAAAATCTTGGTTTTGTCATGCGTGAAACTCGTGACTTCACTAATATGGCAGCAGTGAAAACACTTTATAATGCGTTGGTGCGAAGCAACTTGGAAACTAGTGCTATTATCTGGAATCCTTATGCAGTGAAGTATTCCCAGATGCTGGAAAAGATGCAGAACAAATTTACCCGATACCTCTACTGGAAGCAGTTTGGTGTCTACCCTTTTTACCCACTTATGTATCCAACTCTCTTTGTTATTGGGATGGTTGGGTACTATAAGTTGGAAGTAAGGCGCAACCTCGCTCTCGTAAAATATGTTTTTATGGTTTTTCGTGGTATGCTAAATAATCCACAAATACTGGAATCGTTGGGATTGCTTGTTCCAAGCAGGACGCTACGGTTAGGACCGAGGGAGGGGCCTTTTAAGGTTTCGGCAACCCGTACAAACTTATTAAAGTTTGCGCCTGTATTGTGTGCATTAAGAATGCTTAATAGTGTCTCTCGGCGATTGGACATATTTTCTTGCTCTTTGGCGGAATTCCAGAGGGTGGCACTTGGTATCTTGTCTGCTGTTTAACTTGTGCCTCTACCCAGTCCCGTTACTTAGGACTGGATTTTTGCAATTTATGACAAATTTGTTAGCTTGGGTCTTACCTGTTAAAACAAATGTATGTGTTAAGGAATAATAAATAAATAAATAAATAAATAAACATACGTGGATAGGTTAATTTCATATAAACAAACGGTTATTACAAGAGTAATTCATATTTCCCAGACAACATTATCGAGGTTATGTCAAAAACTTATGAGCTCAATTAACACAAATATTACACATGTAATAAGATTCCACCTGCGACATATTCACGAGCACGACACCAGAATTAATCTTGCCCTTCAGACCGCTAATAAAATCCATATCGTGACATTTTTCAGTGCAAATAACACGGTATTCGTTACAAGAATAACAGCGTTCCAAGTTCAAATCTCGGTGACATTTGGCAATGCGCCAGCGCAAGTCGCGTGTCGGTAGCGTCGCAGTAATATGCCGTTAAATATGAGCGGTAAAAAATTTGATGGCAGTTGGGAGAAATGATATGAGGTGATACAAGGGCGATAGTAATGGGTTATTTTTGGGATAGAAAACGTCAGACAGCAGTTCCAATATTTTTAGCCCATACCTACCAATGAGCTAAATAACTACTTTCTGGACACCTAACAGTCAGAAGGCGTCGCGACAGACCTCGTAGAAGATGGCGGGATGAGCTGGACAAAACCAACGACCAGTGGTTCACATTAGCCTTGGATCGAAACAACTGGAAGTCATGGGAAGAGGCCTTTGCCCAGCAGTAGGATGACGCAGGCTAACAGTATCCATATCTTCGAAAATTGTAAATGACTAGCTTTGAAAGAAAAACCGTTCTCGGTATTCAAAGTGTAATAACTCTTCGGGTACTTCCTTACATTTAAAAAAGCAAAATTGCTCATTTGCTCCAAACACGATTTTTCGAATTTTTGAAGAGGAGACCACTTATCACAGGGTGAACAGGGGGGGGGTGGGACAGGGTGTTGTGTCCAGCAGTGGGCCACGATAGGCTTTTTTATTAATATTGTAGATTTGCGATTAATCTATGTCGTATTTCCACAGATGCAGACAGATGTGAGTTGAACTGTCGTTACGGAGAGCCTGGGTGGTTCTGCAATATATATTTTAATGTTTATTCTATGTATTTTATGAAAATACATTGCCCGATTGCTTTAGTATCCTTCAACTGCTGATCAAAAGCAGCAAATTATAAATCATCCAATGCCCGACGTCCATAAGTTTTGAAAAAGATATTGACCCTATAAATAAATATAAAATCTCGATATCCCCGGAGGTCTCTAGTCAATTTATAAAACTATGTAAGATATTTTCTGAATTGGGCCCTGAGCGTCGCATATGAAAAGGTCACAGAGTGGTCCCTGAACACTGATCTAACTTGTATCGTGATCGGTGCAACTTGAGCTACAGTCTGTGTCCTACAGTATGAGCGTTACGTACGACGAGAGCGATGCTGAGCTATCAAGGAATGAAGCCATCATTTATTTAAACTACTATAGGAAATTGAGAAAAGTGTAAGACTCAAATCAAGAAGCAACTGCCTCGGTGGTCTAGTGGTCGCAAGCGCGACTGCTGAGCATGAGGTCGTGGGTTCGATTCCTCCAGGTCGAGCAAAGTGTTATTGGGTTTTTCCATCAGCAATTTCTCAGTAGCAGCCACGGAGTATGGATTTGCGCCCGGTTGATGGCAATAGGCTCGCCCCTTTTAACTGGAACTTAAACATAACTGGCGAAATGTGGGTGTACAATTAGGTCCAACCCTTGTCCTTGGGGACTACAGGTGTGATGTTATGTAGTGTATGCATGAAATCGGGAAAAGCAAAGGGCATCATACAGGATGTATGATGCCCTTTGCTTCTTGTGTCTTGGGCTTTTATTTATAGAGGGATTGGGGGGAGTGGGGAGCAAACTGTTGTACGTAGGTGCTCATCCTATTTTCTAGTAGCTGAAATTGGTGCTTATCAATATTGAAGCAGCCTCAAAGATTTATAGTTATCCATTTCTAATTTTCCAGTCTCTTTTGCTTTCCGTCTCTCAGTTTATCTAGTCGATTCCAGTCTTTCTTTGTCAGCTGGCCTTCAAAAGTCATTCGCACTCCATCTTTTCAAGAGAGTATCGGAGAATTTAAAGAAATAAAATCATTTGAACTACATAGCTTCGCTCAGTCGCGTCAGTGGAGGTCAATCGCTTCATCTTATTGCATTGGTCATAATATTATATGCATTATGTAGTTTGAGATACGATTCCATCGGATATGCTTCTGTTAGAAAAGTTATGTCACATTTTATTGGTCTGGGGAGTAGTTGAAACAACCTTATATGCGATATCAACAGAATTTATTCAAGTTTTTAAAGAAATGCATGTCTGAGATGCTTGGACTTGAGATTTTAGAGTCTTTTTATTGTTATGTGTCTGCATTTTCTGTACATGGCTGTAAAATAATAGGTTCATAAAATATTATCTTCGTTTACGAGACACTAAAGTGCCGGTCTTGAATATATCGTGGCGTTTTAACGTGTACATGTCATCTCAGGTTATTAAGCTGTAGCATGTTTGATTCTTGAGTGTCATTTCTTGGGGCAGGACGAAATAGTACCGACCGTTTAATTTAATATTCAGTCGGAACACCAGGCTGCGCTCTACAACGAGAATTACTGATTTAGGCAAAAATGCAACCAGGCTCAAATGGAACTGGGCGGGTGATATAAGCCGCATGCATAACGACCGCTGGTCAAAAGTCGCCACGCAATGGGTGCCTGAGGATGGACGTCGCCAACGAGGCCAGACAGAAAGAGGTGGCGAGATGACCTGAACGTGCACTGCGATAGCTAGTTCGAGATGGCACACGAAAAGAATACCTAGAATGTTGTGGGGGAGGCTATTGCCTAGCAGTGGGATATCAAAGGGTAAAAAAACAATCAACCTTTTTATACAAACAAAAAGATCTTCCTAATTCAATAAGTTACTCCGAATTACTACACTTAGATAAATGAGGCCATAATGTATTGTCATGTACAGTAGACGCTCAAAAGTGCACTACCATGCTAAAGATTATAATTGCTATGAACTGTGCGAGCGCGATACAGCAGAGTGTGTGCGTGTGCGTGTATGAGTGATGTCTCAACATTCCACACATAACACACACTAATGAACTGTCGTCACACTACGCGAAATAGCATTATATTTCTGTTGCATTTAGAATACACATCATAGTGATGACCTGTTCTTACCATTGCATTGTTAAAATTCGCGTAGTATTAACATGGGTTGGTAGCTGTTTGAGCTGAGCATGGGTTCACGATCAATAAAGTCCAAGTTCGAATCCATGTTATTACAATGTGTGGCTGTTTTTTGTTTCTTTGAAACCTTAATAATATTTGTATTTTAAGCAGAAAGTCGTTAGGTATTTATGTTTATTTATAATGTAGTCATGCTTATTATTTATTTTTTATAAGAAGTTAAATATTAGATAGTTATTGTATTATTATTTAACCTCATTAATTGATTTTTATTTTATGTTTTCGGTGTTGGAAGGTGGAAATAAAAAATCATGCTGAATGATAACAAAAATGTTTATTCGTTTTATTTATTTATAAAATTAACAAACTTTTATGAGAATTGTGACATCACATTCCTATCTAGGTAAAAAAAAGTTCTCTTATCACCGTTCATAAGATTTTTTGTTGTATACCCACTTAGTCAATTCATAATAAGAATAAAATAACACGGAAAGGATATTCTAATAACACAAAAATAATTGATACCCGCTTATTATAGGTATCAGTATTCAGCAGAGTTCATTGAAAACTAATATATGAGTTAGACTTTATGAACGTGTTTTTTTATGTAACGTCACATTGAATGTATTGAGGTTATAGCTTAAGTGTTCATTTTTTTTACGAAAAGAATATTGAAACTAAACCCCAATTTAAGATCATTTTTAAAATTTATTTCTTAATTATTTTTTTTTTTTTAATTACGGTTATGTTAATATTACTAGATATTTAGTTACCCGGTCTACTTATTTAATTAAGTGTTATTATTTTTTCGCCATAAATTAAGTCTTCCTTTTGGCAAGACTTGAAAGTCTTCTCGTCAGAAAATACAGTCACCTCCCAGTTAAAATCTAAATAATCTCGAGCAAAACGTAGTCTTTCCTCTCTGTGTTTTTGTGTCAAAAATGGTTTTTAGCTGGCTTCCGATGATGTAAACCTTCAGCATGGACTGCATGGCGAACAGTCTGTAATGACTACATTATCCAATAGCTCTGCAAACATTATACTTGGAATGAAACCATTTGTTTCATATTCTTCCACCATAAAACGTCGCTGAGTCGGGTTAATAAGCGGCGGCCTTTCACTTCTTAGACGACTCTTCAGACTACCTTCTTTCTCAAACCTCTTTACCCAACGGCTAACAGAATTTCTAAAAAAAAAACAAAATATGATTACACACTTGCAACTAGCAATTTATTTAATAATAAGAAAATCACACACCACAACTATCATCATAATAATTATAATTTTTAAAAATAACTTACACATTTTAAGCCAGTTTCAGTTGAAATTTGAGAAATATTAAGCCCATTTTTACGCAGTGACAATATTTGCCCTGTCATCAATACTAATATTAGCTTGCATCTTGAATAAATACAATCAAACAATACGCTAATCGTAATAATAACACAAACGCTCGTGACAAAGTTCACCAACTAACAACGTCATAACTAACTACTATGTTCAATCCAGAAGTTTATTTTGTTTCACATTCACCCTCATTTTTTTTGTTAATAATAAGTTCCAACTAATATTTAGAAAAACGTATCTCATCGGGTCTAACGTATCATTTATAATTAAAACACAAAAAGTGTAATGTCACTTGGGTTCAAACGCAGGTTACAACGTGCGAGACATTTTATCTATAGCGTTAACCGTTAAGCCAGATAGACACATAATTGTTAGTTTGAAATTAAATATCACTAACTTAATACTCCGTCGCGACATGACAGGCTTGTCACTAAGATCATTATATCGCACTCTTTCTGACTAGATAATTATGGTATCTACTGTACAGAATTGCCCAAAAACATTAGATGATACATGAACATTATCTAGGAGACTGGAACTAATCGGCCTACAACACTGAGTGATACTGACTAAGTGGAACTATCTACATGTAAGTGCAGTAGTTGTGAACATAGAAGATTCTACATCACTCCTAACAGCGCAGCGTAACGTATGTAAGAAGTAGAAGTGCACCCATTCATTGAATGAATGGATGAATTGTAACACCGGTCTTTGCATCCGTTTCCTTGTTAGCTAAGTGAGAAATTGTCATATAATTCGAGCATAGTCGCATTGAATATGAATGTCAAGACTCCCTCAAATTGAGTAATCGCTTGGAAACATACTGGCCAGAATCAAGGACACGGCACGCTGCGTTTTCTATAACAGTTTATATTGATCGGTGGCCATGTGCTGGCCATAACGCTGGGACTAACGCCATCTTCAAATTTTCACAGACAAATTCACACAAATTTAATAATTATCAAAAGTGACCCAGATCAGATTTCAAGTGCGGCGTCTCCCCCACAGGCAATAGCCCACCTTCCTTCTCGCACGCAGGCTCTGACACCTACACGCTTGATGACCTTATGGCTCATCAGTGAGAGGAGTTCGCGTAGCCAAATTTTAGGCCAAACATATTTGACTCTTTTTGCAATTGACACGCTAAGAAGAAGACCAACAGCGGCCTCCTGACAATGTCCTTCAAGCGCCAGAAGAACCATAACTAAACATTGAATATGAATGTAAAGCATAGCAAATTGGCTGAGTAATCGCTTGTAAACACACTGGCCAGAATCTCGCACGTGCACTCGGCGTCTTCTAAAACGTTGGAAAATGTTCGCTATTAGTGTTGACGTTTTGATAATTTATTGTTTTTGCAGTTTGGCAGTGTTTTTGATATTAATATTGTTTTGGGGGTATGGATAAAAATAGTTTGTCAAATGGTAACGTGGATTTGCACTTTGAAGGTGGGCTGAGTTATTTGTGAACAAAGTATTTTTTTTGCCTGGTCACTTATTAATCTCCAGCTGTGGATGTAAAACTATTCTGTTTGCATACATATTTATTTTTAAACAACTATTTCCTGACGCCACGACACGATAATGCGCTAAACGAAAATAAATGTTGTTTAAAAATTTAGCACATTCTATGACAAATTCCGTGTACGCATTATATTTTGTCAACATTTTTAAACGTTTTACAGACGTGCTAAATAATATTAATAAAACATGCGTATTACGGTTAGACCTGCTCTCTTGTAGGGATCAGAATATTGGGTCACAAAAGAAATTAATGAAAGGCAATAATTGCATGTGGTTGAGATGAGAATGCTAAGGGGGATTTGTGGTGTAACACGAATGAATAAAATAAGGAATGAGTACATAAGAGGAAGTCTGGAAGTGGCGCCGGTGACTGAAAATTTGTGTGGTAATCGGTTATCGTGGTATAGACATGTGATGCGGAGGAATGAGGAACATTTTGAGTATGAGTGTGAATGGCTATAAGAGTAGAGGAAGACCAAAGAAACGACGGATGGACTGTGTAAAGGATGATATATGGCTAGAAAGGAGGTGACTGCTGAGAAGACGACTAATAGAGAAGTATGGAAGAAGAAGACATGCTGCGCCGACCCCACATAAATTGGGAAAAGAGCGTAAATTATACTAACTAGCGCCAATATCGTACGGCTCAGGGTCAGGATTAATTATGCCGGTTTTTAACCTAGAACACAGCAATACTAATATTGACGGCAAGGTTGGCGCAGTGGCTGAGCGATTGACTGCTGCGCTTCGTGTCGCGGGTTCGATTTCCGCACGGAACAAATATTTGTATGGCCTACAGGTAGTTGTTCCGGGTCTGGCTGTTTGTGTATGTGAGTTTAAATGTTTGTAAACGCACCCACGATACAGGAGAAATTCCTAGTGTGGGGCAACGTTTTAAAAAAAAAATAAAAAAAATACTGCTAGACGACAAAAATAGGTCCCTAGGTAGGAATAACTCATTCGGAAAAGACATCTACAATGAAAATGTCGATGTAATGTTATAATTAGGGAATATCTTTAACGTATTTGCAAGAGACAATAATTAAATATTAAACTTCCTTGAAGCATACCTAAAATAAATGGTGTTTCCTTTCTGAAAAACAGTTTCCAAGCCGTCCAATCTATTTGATTACCAAGATACCCGGTTTCTGTTGTAACCCGATGCAATATCCCCATCCTTCTCGTTATGCACGATCTCAAATCTCTGGAGCCCGATATCCGACAAGACCCAATTTCGAAAGGCAACCGATAAAACTGCGGTTGCGGTCGTTTTAATTAAACTTGTGTTTTTAACGTAAAACATTTTAGGGTTTGTTTTTTAAACGTACTGCCTTGTTGGTTTAGTGGTCGCAAGCGCGACTGCTGAGCAAGAGGTCCGGGGTTCGATTCCCGGTTCGGGTAAAGTGTTATTAGGTTTTTCCATTAGGAATTCCTCTGTAGCTGTCACGAAGTCTGGATCTGTGCCCGGTTGATGGCAATAGGCTCGCTCCCTATTACATAGTACTTTAACATGGCTGGTGAAATGTGTGTGTACTATTAGATACCCGTCTGCCTAATCCTTCGCGGATTACAGGCGTGATGTTATGATGTTTATAAACGTACCTATGACATAACTGTCAAAAACTATAAACCACGTTTCGGTGAACAGGAATATAGTGAGGCAATCGATATGCCCTTAGGATGAAAGATTTAAAGATACGGTGACGTCCACCAACCTGCACTAAGCGCCCTTGGTGGATCCCAGCTGTGAGTACATTATATTTAGGCAGATTTTAGCAACGTTTATAAATACCTAAATCCCTATGAATCTCGTAAATAATTCGGTTTTACTGAAGCATGACGGCTTGAATTTAATTTTCTATTGAAATGTTTCCATCCATCTAGAAAATTGTCAAGCCGAGACTGATTAATATTTTAATTAGCTGTCTCATAGACTGTGAGATATTTATTACCTACTAGAAGTCTCTTAATAAATATCTCTTACATATTATAATTAAAGTGTTGGTGGTTTAATTAAAAGAATTCCTGCTGCGCAAGGCATGGCTCGAGAAGATGATAATGAAGAATGTGTAGGCATCTATAAGAAGAATCATACCTACCTATACTTAAGTTGTACAAAACTAACAACCTGTCCCAGGCTTCGCATAGCGCCACCTGTCGGATCCAAAACTATCCTGTCTTTCAAGCTGGAACCAACTATACTTATTCACAAAATTTTATTGTAATCGGTTGGGTGGTATCGGAGATGACATGTGATTTTAGCATATCAAGATATAAAAAATATTTTTTTGACGAATTGATAACTTAAGAAAGAAAAAACGAAAAGTCAGTCAAAAACAATAGGAGCCAGCAACTATCAGGACATGACCATATGCTGAAATAAGATATAGAGCCCTTATGCTGCAAGCCATTCAAGCGCAGTAAGGATTATGACGAACTATACAGAGCATATCATTTACTCCTGTTTCCTTCATATCAACTCCTTACACATTCATCTTTTCGTTGGTCTTCCTCACATTCTCCATCCGTCAACATTTATACTCATCACTCTTTTAGTCACATGCGATTCGTCCCTCCTCGTCACATGCTCGATTATCCGATTCTCTTACAATTTTTGTTCCTGGCGCAAAAAAAAAAACTAAAAAGACATCAAATGGAGATATGCCAGTATACATGAAGTTGTGGCAAAAATTGGACTTTATGTGTGGGTTTAAAGTTATTTCCCAAAATACCATTATTTGTTTACAATATTGGAAATGCAATTGGAAACTCAATTGTAATATAACTGGTAACTATATTTTCGAGCCGTTTTGGGTTGAAACTCTGGGGTCTTGGGGTCCGAGTGCTCATAGCCTGTTTAAGGAAATTTCGAAACGCCTAGTTGACGCTTCCCGTGACCCAAGGGCTGGCTTTTACTTTGGCCAGAGGCTGTGTTGCCCTACAACGTGGTAACGCCGCCAGATTCTTAGGCACATGACAGCGACAGCGTTGAGGAGGAGTTTTTTGATGCCCTTTTATAGTTTGTTGTTAGTTTATTTTATTTTAGGTTATTTAATAGTTTTTCTATTAATAATGTTTAGTTACTTTACTTAAAAAATATTCCTAATTTTGTAATATTTGTAAGTTTATTAACAATCTGCCCAGCTGTTACCGCCTTTTTACTGGCTTATAAATTTTGCCTTGGTATGCACATTTTTGAGCAACTATGAATAAAGAAGAAGAATAAGCTCTCAAAAATGCACTTTGCGAGATTGGAGCATTTTTTACAAGTCACGATGTTTTTGAAGGATGACTCAAAAGCTATGAAAAAGTCCGGTAAAGACCTTGTTTTTATAGTCTTTGTGCGGTAAGCAGAAAAACCAAGATTTTTTTCAAGAGAGAAAACAAATGAATCAGTATGGTGACCTTTAGAAAACATTCGATGTAATACAAGCACAACACGAACTCGGCCTTCAACAACTAAAGACGACGAGAGAAAGATTTACAACATATTGCATTCAGGAATTCAAAATAAACTTGAAAACAGACTCGACTCAATCAATCACTACGCTAAATTATAAAAATAATCTCAATTGTTTCTCTAATAAACAATATCTACTCTTCAAAACTATTTTGTAAACAACACTTCAGAACGTGGATAGTGTCGACTGTAAGATGATTTACTTTTAAAAAAAGTGCGTTCTCTTTGGAGTTTTAAACTGTAGCCTAAATCGGTCTGCCTAGCCTTTTCCCAACTATGTTGGGGTCGGCTTCCAGTCTAACCGGATGCAGCTGAGTACCTGTATTTTACTTGGAGCGACTGCCTATCTGACCTCCACAACTCAGTACTGGGTAATACGATACCCCTTTGGTAAGACTGGTTGTCAGACTTTTTAGGCCACTGACTACCTAACGACTGTCAAAGATCTACAAATGACACCCGGGACCAACGGCTGAACGTGCTTTCCGAGGCACGGAGGAAACTCGGTATGTAATGGGTGGTCACCCATCCACAGACCAACCTAGACAAGCACGGCTTAACCTAAAGATCGACCCGAGCGACTGTTATTATGTAGCTACGAGCTCCTGTAACAACTGTAGCTGCAACTCCAACTGTAGCTTGAATAGCAGCGTCGAAATGTTTCAGTAAGCTTGTAAACGTGTGTTGCTAAATGTAGCATAATAAGCAGCTTGATATCTAGTGATAGCCTAATGTTGTGGCCAGCGGAGTGACAAGAGGTCTCGTATTCGAACCCAAGACACGCAACTATTTTTTTTTTTTTTTCGGATGGGAAGTCATTAAATGACCACCCCCACTCTGGGCGGAGCGGAAGGGAGTGTCAGACTTGTACTGACTAAAACCCATCCAAGCTCCTTCTTTACCATTTGTGTTCCAGGGCCACGGTGTCTCTTTCGAACAGTCCCGCAGCTCTGGCAGGCATCGGCCCATGCGGACCCCTACTCGGTTGCTGACATCTCTTTGAGGCGCGCGTGGAACACGAACGCGCCGTCGACACGGCCTGGCGTCATAAGACGGCTGGACGGCGAGCTAGCCCATAACTCACCGTCCACAGGCCCGCGCCTACGGTGGCCGGGAGCTACCACGTGACCCCCGACGCCCAGGGCGTCTCCCGCGGCGGCTGGGACTTGAGGTTCTTTCCCTCTCACGTCCCGCCACCTCCTTCACTAGCATGACTGCTTCGCAGAAGGAGGTGACGGCTTCCCATTCCCTCTCGCTCTGGACCATGGCTTGAACCAGGGTCGGACGCGAGAGATCGCCGCCGCCAATCGCCGCTACAAGGACAAGGCACGCACCTTTGATTTTTCGGATTCATGTGCGTATTTATAATTATCACTTGCTTGAAGGAAAACATCGTGAGGAAACCAGCATGCCATAAAAACTCTGACACCAGGTTAGGCACTAACCACACGAAAAAGAAAGAAAGGAGATAGCATAATCAGACTGTCAATGTCCTGCTTGCCTCTAGAAATGCAGGGGGATGTAATCTACCATGCGGGGTCAGTGCGGTTTCGTGGTTGAAGTGTCGCGTGTCCTCAAAATTATTGTTATACTCAAACAAAAAAACAAACAAACAAAAAAATCTTTCCTCTTTATAATATTAGTATAGATGACTTAACTACGATAGTTAGATATATGATCTCGCGAACTTTTTTGTAGGTAATAATGAGTACTTTAATCAAGTAGTACATCATTTTTAAGTATCACCAATGGTTTTTTCAGCGCACGCCAAATAATGAATTTTATTGGCAAAATTTTGCTACTTTGGGTTACATTATTACAATTTTCTTAAGGATCACTAATTTTTTTTTTTAAATAAATTATAGCTATTAAACTAATTATATTATTAATTATTATTATACTGATAATTTAACTTTATATTGGTGAAAAAATGGTTCAAATCGGTCCAGTAGTTTCGGAGCCTATTCAGTACAAACAAACAAAGAAAAAAATCTTTCCTCTTTATAATATTAGTATACATTGTTGGGTTTAGGATTGCCAATTTGTTCACAATGTTCAGCTGTGATAAAAAATAATTTTCATAAAATATAGTGACTGGGACTGGACCGATGACCTGGTGAAGGTTGCGAGGATACGGCCAATGTGGCGACACTTGGGGGTGGCCTAAGTCCAGCAGTGGACGTCTTTCGGCTGAAATAATGATGATGATGATAAAAGTGACTGGCTGGGTTGACCTACGGCTATAAATAGGCTTCCCAAGATCTAGAACTATGTATTTATTTGAATCTAGTCCATTCCAAGGACACCACAATTTTATTGATATTAGTAGTTTCGGTTGTACAAGACGGCAAACTATATAATATTGAAAACTTTTGGCACAACCGTAATTTATCCGGTACAAAGGGAAGTTTACTAACTCATAAAAAATGTATTTTGGCCGTAGGAAATTGTCACGGTAATTTAGCTGTCCCATTTAATTACCGGCTAAAAGTTTTACGTCACTCAATTAGGCACAACATGTGGAATGCTGTAACATTTCAAGGAATAAATTCATCAGTTTTACAACATTAATTTGTTTATTTTTTTGCGCTAAAAGAGCTGGCACTCAGTGCTATCAACATGAGGATTTAAAGAATAATTTAGATGATCATAAAGAATAACTGTAATTGTAAGATTGGAATTTTGTATGTTTATGTTAAACTGCTTTAATTTGAGATTTTATTTTGTTATGCTAATTAATTTTCATGTACCTACTTTTGTTTGACCGCTTACGTGGTCACCAAGCAAGGAGATCTTCACACATCTGCAACCAGTCGTACCTACATACAAGAGGCGTCGTTGTCATGTTCTCAATCCCGAGACAAAACTAAAATGTCTCATTTGTCTGTTATTATACCATTACTCATAATATCTTTTTAAGTTTTACTCGTATTAAAAAGCACACGCTTTAATCAATTTACGTACGCTCGTGTCGCGGGTAAGACAATATTTCAAATTTTCTGGCCCAATAACATCGCCACCTCGACGTCGTCGGTGGCAGCGCAGTTGACGCAGATGTCAAGTTAACTGCATGTTCGTTGCATGAATAGAGGGCAGAAGGAGGTGGAACATAGTTTAGGACACATCCGTTCAGCGAAGTTCCGTAATCCCACTTTAGAGTTATATTTTCCCACATGGGTAGCTGTCTACATATAGCTACAAAATACATATTATTTGACATTGACTAAGTCTCGGTCTTGACCTAAAAGTCGTATCGAAATACTCCACTACATCCCAATTTATCACGGCATTTTCACAATGTCATCGTGATTATGTCATCCCAACACGAAAGTTTTACCAAACTATATAATTTTACATTATGCCAACACCCACACCACGTTATTAAAAAAACTTCATAAAATCAAAGTTATAGCTCATTTGGGAAACATTAACAACTTTTTATAATCGTAATTATTCGTCTGACATTGAAAAACCGTGAAAATTGGTCAAGTTAACGCTTCAAAAACTATATAGGTACGCGTACGTGTATTTTACGTCGTTCATGCCTAAGTATTTCTCATGGTTAGACGTTTTTAGGTGTAGTACATAACTTTAACTAATTTTACATCTTCACATAGTAAGTATCATCATCTTCTTGCCCTAGTCCCATTCTATTTGGGGTCGGCGCAACACGTTTTCTTCTTCCATTCTCCCCTGTCAGTCGTCACGGCATCATTTACTCCTAGTAACATAGTAAGTATGTATTTCATAAATAGAGATGAGACCACACAGCAATTTGTTATCGACACATTATTTCCTCGGTACTCAATAACAGGTGATAGTATATATACTACCACCTGTTATGAATAAATCTGAGCAAATGTTCCGCTGTCGACATCAATCATATCGACTGTTTCGAGTTACATCATATCTCTATAAATTGAGCATTCGATGTTACTCGAAATTGCCTGTAATTGATGTGAAGGATCATAAATATCTGTGCCTGGGTTCCCCAAAGAAATACAGAGATATTTTATAATTTTATATTACCAATTTTTCAATCGGTTTTTGTCCAGTAGTGGATGTGTGGATTGATTGATTTTATCCAGTATATAGGATGGGCGAAATAAATTTTACCCGTAATTTTATTCACAATATGTAAAGTGAAAGTCAAACCATTTATTTTAATTAAACTATTAAAACGTACTTTTGAACTTTACCAAGACATAGAATTTATTCTAGTTACTGGTCCGCAAAGGTTTCGTAAATACCAAAAATGGGCAAGAAACTCCATTAGTTGCTCTTTTAAAATGTTTTACAATTTTTTTTTAGGTATGTACGAGTGAATTGAACCAAAGTTTTGCTTTTCATCGACTGCATTTGTGGATCATGGGATCAGTCTGGTATTTACGTAAGTATTCAAGTATGTCAGGAAGTAAGTGCTATATATGATAGTTAGATGTTTAGGACAAACGCATGAAAAAATAATATCAAGTACTTAATAAATTCACACTTCACACGAAAACAACATCATAATTATCTTCAAAAAGGCAAAAAGGAAACAATTCTACGGTATAAAATAAAGACAAAGATTGCAAGTATTTAACTGTTTAATTAGTCGGAATAATTTTCTAATTAGTCAAGCGCGTGACTATATGAATGAATGACACTTTAATACCTACATAACATAATATATGTATAAGTTCCTACTTCAATTGTTACATGTCAATAACTTTGTAGAATGTGGAGAATAATGGAGCGCCTTGTTTGTTCCGGGAAATAATTATAACCGGAGATATAAGGTAGCCATACACGCTAGGGTATACCTGACAGCATTGTCTGCACACTTGACCTGTACAGTTAACCGGAGCATGAATGTTGTAAAACTGTGCAGGTTTGTCCTCTACGCAGCTCAAACTTACCTGACGGGTGTCGCTAGGATGTACCTGACAGGCTTACCTGACGGGTGTCGCTAGGATGTACCTGACAGGCTTACCTGACGGGTGTCGCTAGGATGTACCTAATAGGGTATTGGGTAATTAAATCTCCGGTTATTACTATTTACTACCTTTAGACGGTTATCACACGTTACTGTCGTCGCCGTCGTCACCGTTCGTCCGCGCGGTCTGGCGGTATCGTGGCCTGCATGAAATCCGTTGAGTGCCCACGTACACCGACGGCGACGGCGGCCGCTCACCGCTTCTCCGCGCGGGGCGCTCTGCCCATAATTAATGTGCTTCGCCGCCTCCGCCCGGTCGCACGGACGGGCGGTGTCGTGTGGGAATCGCCTTAAAGTATAACCAATATGTAACACACCATACCTTTTTCTACCACAAAGTTAGATTGGGTTGAACTGCGCCGCTGCGGTCGATGACCACCATGTTTTGTTCGTTTCATCATGTTGACATACGATGTCTATGAAGTTTCAATATGTAATTTTATTTGACACTATTCTTTTATGTACACTTAGATACTGTGCACAGGGTGTAAGGGACACCGACTCTAAAACGGTGCTAACGCGTAAAAGAAAAACAGCTGTTTCCTACAAAACTGCAATACCTACACATTTTTTAAAAAAAATACCGAAAAAAAAATAATGGCATGGCAGAATGATGTTTTGTATACGTGGTAACCACTATAGAGCCCTTTTTTAACAACATGAATATTGGTAGCTTACAAAAAAGTATTAGGTATATAACCGAGCAAGTCTTTTCATGAAAACATGTATCTCTGTTACTACGACACAATTGCCTGGTATTTGTCGATGAAATTACACTTTTTATTCATGCGTATGATATTATGTTGATATACCTCTGAGGATAATTCATTGAGACATGTAGACTAATGTGTATTTCGCAGAATTACGTGATTTTGAAGCTAACTCAGTTTCATTATAAATAAATCAGATGGTATACCTAATATCTAAAGCATTTTCATCGTCCTCTGCCTTGGCTTTTTCTATCTACGAATATGTTGGGGGTCGGCCTGCAGTCCGACCAGATCCTGCTGAATACCAGTATTTAACGTGGATCGTCCTAAATCATATTCATACTTTTATTTCCATTCCACGAAGTTTGACAAGATCATATAATGGCTTACAACTGAGGTGTAGGTGCAGACCACATCTTTATTACGTTTCTAAATAATTGGCACTGCCACGCAAGCAAATGCAAATAAAAATGTGCCTTAGGTAATAATAAGTATATATTTAATCAATCTGATCGTGATCACCAAGCATTTGGCAGTTATTGGGCTACGAGCACCATGAATAAATAAATAAATGAGGGCTTCCACGTGGGTGAAAGGGACACCGATGAGAAAACGGTTACCCCGTATTCAGTACCTACATCATTCTGAGTTCCCCAGAAATTTTTCATTGGTTATTTAAAAAAAAATCTGCTAGTTTCTACAAAAGTGTTATACCTCCACGGTCAAAATGTATGAATCAGCAGATTTTTTTTAATAACCGATGAAAAATTTCTATGTGGGGGTTCTGACCCCCACATAGAAATTTTTGGTGGTTATTCGGTTCGGTTTAATGATGTATTGAATGGGTACGTGGTAAACGTTTTACACGTCGGTATCCCTTCCACCCCGTAGATTTAAAGAAAGCAGCATTTATATTGAGAATGCATTTTTTTTTTATATCATTATTGATGTAACATCGCCATTAAATTACACGAAATGATATAATACTGCGCTTCGTGTTTTGTACAGTTATAGAAAGAAAATGTTAAGAAATTTATGAGCAAATTTGTTTCACACTCTTCGAACTGTCTTCAGAAAAAAGGGCTTAAGTCAAAATAAACCTTAAGATGCCTTACATATAGTTCATTGACTATATATATACACCGAGCCTTTCCCAATTTATTTCAGCAATCAGCCTCACGCACAAACACTGCAACCTATCACAAAGTATTACAGGGCTCGACCCCTCATGAGCTGTCTAATAAATACGGCTCTAGTGATAATGAAGCCAGACTCATGACCTAGTAACGAAAGTATTCGATACTGTAAGACGCTAGCGGAATATGTATGGGATGGGAAATGGTATCAATTAGTTTTTTGTTGAATGAGAGTTGAATTTGGGAATATAAAAGTGTAGTTCATAACATAACATCACTCCTGTAATCCCAGAAGGGTTAGTCAGAGGTTAGTACCCGTTAGTAGGTACACCCATATTTAGCTAGGTAAGTCCCATGTAATATGGGATGAGCTGTGCAATAAACCGGGCACAAATTCAAACTCCGTGGCTGTTACAAAAAAAATTCTTGATGGTAAAACTCAATAACACTTTTCCCTACCTTGGAATCGAACCCAGGATCTCATGCTTATCTAGACCAATGAGGCAGCCAAGGTAAAAGGTAAAGGAATATTTATTTGACTTCAATACAATGCTGGTACAAATACTCTCGCTAATACCGATTTACATAATGCAAAACCATAACATTTCGGTAAAACTTAAAAACTGATTTGTTTATTGGTCTAGTGGTCGCAAGCGCTACTGCTGAGTTTGGTCCTGAGTTTGATTCCCAGGCCAGGTAAATGACATTGAGTTTTCCATTGGGCATTTCTCGGAAGTAGCAGTTCGTGTAAGTAACGAATAGCTAGGGAACGAGCCATGTTAGGCATCGCCCTCTACAACCACGTGAAAACCATCGAAATACGGAGACGAACGGGACTTACGGACGTAGCAAAAACGATAACAGAAAAAGTGGAAGTGGGTGGGTCTTAAATGACTGGATGGAAGGGAAGAAAGTGCTGGTGTGGAGACCACGGAAGGGACGTAGGAATGTGGGAAGACAACCGAATAGGTGGCCAGACGATCTCAGTAAAGTGGCCGGAAGATACTGGATAGCCATGACACAAAACTGCCAAAAGTGGAGAGATTTGAAGGAGACCTAAACTCACCATTGGGTTACTAAAGGTTGAAGAAGAGAGAGAGAGAGTACGTAACAGGTGTGATATCCTCGCACTCATGAAAATGACAATCTGAAAATCAAAATTAAAATAATCAATTTATAATAAAATGGCAGCTTAACCAATACATATTCTATTACTGACATTTTATGAAACCTGAATTGATCGGGATTCTATTTCGAACTGAATCGACACAAATAACGTTACCTACTTACACAACAAAACGCATTGTTTAAAATGGACCTGTTATGTCTGAGCTATTTCGGGGTCACCATCTGTTTGTGATGGAATACGTATTGCCAAATATTCACCGTATTCATTCATAACGTCATGGAACGGCATTTATCATTCTCATCCATGGCATATAGGGTAGAATCAAGATGGATTTGTGGTCTTCGCAGGATTTCCTTTTCTTGTAGACTGTACAATTCCCAAGACGAAGAATCTCCCAATACGATCAAATAAAACTATACGTTTAGAGCAAGACTATTTAATTGTCTATGTTCCTTTCAAAGGTTTTTTCGGAGAATCTTAACACTGCGATTTACAATGATGACGTAATGTTACAGTGCAATCCATGAATCCAAAACGTAAATATTTTTACACATCATTCAAGTTCGATTAGATTTGTGCCACAAGTAACTTTGTTGTGGAGTTCGTAAACAAGGAGTTCCCTTAACCATTAGCACCTTACACACAATCCATACATCATCGACTTATTAGTAAAATGCTAAATCAGTATTAGTCCCATTTCTGAGCAAAGGTCTCTTTTCAATCAGGATGAGTCGAATGTTATAATCATGCTATCTCGGTGTAATGCAGCGATTACAGACCAAAGCCTAAGCCAAAGTGTCATTGAGAGCAATTATTGTAATGGAACGTCAAGTAAATAAAATAAATAAAAACTAAAAAACACGCTTTACAGTGACGTCATTTTATTTCTCATATTCTTCTCAGCAAACCCTCTCATTTGATACCCATATCACGGGAATCCATAAAAATAATTGGTTCGCCATCTTTGGGAGTCCGCCATATTAGATTTAGAATGACGTCACTTAGCTAGCCATGCATTGTCATCCAAACTAAACATGTATTCAAAATTTCAGGTCAATCGGAAACCGGGAAGTGGGTCAAATTTAACTTCTAAGATTTTTTTTACATAGTTAGATAGTTACAGATGAAGTTAATAAAAGCGCGTTAAAATAGGGATATTGGATCGACGTACATATGTTATCGAAAACCTAATGTCAATACTGTTGAATGCCATTTTAGAAATACGAAATGGTTTGAATGCGATTGTCATAATATTCTATTGTTTTTTAGGGTTCCGTACCTCAAAAGGAAAAAACGGAACCCCTTATAGGATCACTCGCGTGTCTGTCTGTCTGTCCGTCTGTAACAGCGAATTTACTCCGAAAGTACTAGTCGGTGACCCAAAGACGGGCCACTTTTGTGGGGTTAATTAGAAAATGATATAAAAAGTTTTACAAACTATATCGTGTTACATATCAAATATTTTTTTTTTATAATTTTAAGATAAATAGTTTTAAAGTTATTTAAGAAAATAGACCAAAATTGACCATTCCCTTTAACTCCAAAACTACAGGGCTGATTTTGAAAAAAATACAAAAAATAGTTATTTTTGTTGTTGTTTTAGATTACAGGCAAACCTATAAGAAAGCTATAACAACAAATAATAAAAATAAATTAAAAATGGAAGAGGGCTAGCTTACTACAATGTACGGAACCCTTTATGCGCGAGTCTGACTCGCACTTAAATAAGACCTCATTTTATCCCATCAAAACGGATTATTATGTTCATGTATTTTGGTCGTGACTATTACGTCCAGCGCGATGCTAAGTTCAAATACATGTCGGAACAGCTGTGCTACTAAATATGACTCAAGAGTTTATACATCGTGATGTGTGTCGGTGTAGAGTTGTGCAGTTCGTAAACAATGGATGGCACGTCATCGTGTTGACGAGTTGACGTGTGTTGGTAAGGGCTAGTTTTGCTTGGCTTTTTTTTTGTCACTGAAATATTAGTTTATTTATTTTTATTTATTATTTATTCTCTCCTCTCAAAGCTTAAGCTTATTGAGTCTGTTATGGTTTAAATTTAGTGTAAAAGACGCTTGTTAAACAAAACTTACTGTATTCAACATACCTACTTGACGACGCTGTGGCTATTTCTGTCAAGTACAATTATGAGACAATTCAGCAATATCCATGGCTTCGTATATAATTAAAATCACTCTTCTCGACATATTTTTAATTGCAATCAAATATTATATCAGAGCAAAAAAAGCTCAGTATCATTAATGTCCCTCATTGACTCTGATGACTCTGATGCTTTTATTTGCTCACAAAATAAAACCAGTCAAGTCGGTCTCACGCATGAAGGGTTCCATACCATCATATTAGAGGAGCCCCCTTTAATTTTTAATTTATTTTTATAGCGGAAACACATTCTGTGAAAACTTCAACTGTCTACTTATTACGGATCATGAGAGACAGCCCGCTGATAGACAGATAGACGAACGTAAAGTGGAGGCTTAGTAATAGGTTCCCGTTGGGTACCCCTCGGGTACGGAACCCTAAAAATTGAAACTACCTTAAGGAAATGCTAGATGTGAAGTTACAATGACAGGATCTCACCATGTGTTTACTTTGAAAATTCATAAATAATGCTTTCTTGAACGTATCATCACTCCTGTAATCCCCGAAGGGTTAGGCAGAGTAGTACCTCCATATTTCGCTAGTTATGTTTAAGACCCATATAATAGATCCGAACCTATTGCCATAAGCCAGGCACAAATCCAGAGTCCGTGACTGAGAAATGCCTGATGGAAAAACCCAATAACACTTAGCCCGACCTGATAATCGAACCCAGGACCTATTCGTAACACAGTTTTCCTAATACGTATTTTCCGGTCCAGTCCATTAACAATTTGTAAGTGTAATTAAGAGCCTAACACACTATAAACACTTCCATATCCGGTAACCGTTACATAATATATAGAAATGATACCATTAGATAAGTATAGGAGGTCCGTATTACTCGACGATTGAATACGATTAATTCCATTGTGGCTTACCTTATAGAGAAGCAGTAAATAATATAATAAACTCATTATGTTATGAAATAATGCTTCATATCCTCCTTGTATTATAAATCACGATTGATTTGTGGTTCTGTTCTAACGTGCGAATAAGTTTTTTTTTACTTGATTAGGGAAAGTCCCCGAATATAAAAACCTGTGTTGCCCCATTTGTATGTTTTTTATGACTGCCTCGTTGGTCTAGTGATTGGATTTTTCCACCAGGGTTTTTTTTAGAAGCAACCTGGTGTATTGATTTGTAAGCAGTAAATGGAAGTAACTTCACCCTCTGTTTAGTGATGAAAATGATGTCATATAGTGTGTTATGTAAGTACTAACAAAATGCCCTACGCCGAAAACAAAATCATAGTTCATTTTCGTATCCATGAAACGTTATTGTATCGTGTTTTCCTCTTGGTGAGATAAGTTAAAAATCATATTCTGAATTGTTAAATCCCTATTCTATATTAATTAAAAACCAAAACTTATAACAAAAACCACATTGTATTTAACTTTGGAAAAAAATCAGTCGTGATGTGGTTTCATTTTGTGTATATTATAATGGGGAATTATAAAACGAGCGATTAAAAAAAAGATGAAGAAGAATGTACCAAACTGAATTGCGTAATACCTAAAACAAAAAATCACCAGGTGAGGTTCGCTAAACTTATAACTAGGTAATTTCGTCATTAGGTCAATGCCTACTTAATTTAATACGAAGTCCTAAATACCTACTTCATATATACCTAAAACAATGCATACAAATAGCTGTGAACTATAAACTTACCTACTCTTTAGGTACTTATAAATTGTCCATTCACAATATTATACCTACCTACATAGCTTAGTATGTCTATAAGCGTGCGTAAATACTACGTCATAATATATAATTTATAACAGCAACAGCTTGCCAATTGATTGTATTGTTTATTGCTAGTGTACAATCTGATATAAGTTCATAACAGTAAGATTGGAAGCGCCATAATGAATAGTTACGGTAGAACTGGAACTTATCCTGTGCTCCGTGCACAGGATAAGTTCCAGTTTGATTGTGTGGAACAAAATAAAATCTATTTTCAAACAAATAGGTTTTATTTTGTTTCATATTTTTTTTTAAACCTAGCTAGCTCTTGGGAAAACTGACCAAAGAAAGTATTTACATATCTCTGTGAGTTGACTTAAACGTAGTTAACTATGTTTTCCTCAATTCACCGAAAATGTTGCCATTTAAACAAACACAACAATTTTTCTATCAACATATATGATAACAACCCATTTATTTCACTCTGACTTGGGGAGCGACATATCTGAAGTAAGAATATTACATATTTCTACATTATTCTTATTCAGTTCATCCCCTAGTTCTGACAAAATTAGATTCTGTGAGCGCGCAACACTTTTCCTAATAAAACGAATGAAACCAAGTTTCATCATCTTTGGCGGTTTTATTGTAAAAGTAACTCTATTTCAATGTGTTCTTGGAAAAGCATAACAAGCGCATCTAGGAATTTAAGTTTGAAAATTGGACCGAGGTAATAATATCGGTAATAATTTCAATGAACTTTGCCAAAGTTTGGATCCTATGCGGGTTTTACCATTACATATGCCTAATAAAAAAGAAAAGCACGTTAAGCCGTTGCGTTGATCCCGGCTGTCATTTGTCGATCTTTAACAGTCGTCAAAGGTCTTAAGTGGCCCGAAAGTCTGACTATCAGTCTTACCAAATAGTATCGTATTACCCAGTGCTAACTCGGTTGTGGAGGTCAGATAGGCAGTCGCTCTAGGTAAAATACTGAAATTCCTCAGTATACCCTCCACAAATCGTTTTTTAACCGTTTAAAATAATGCAATGTCAGGGTTGAGGCATGGAGTTACAATGCCGTTGATCCAAGTCGGCAAGGATCTACTTTGATCTAACTTATTAATATATCTTCTTATACTGCGGCAACCAAAGAACTTCTTGGTCGTCTTTCAGAAAGGAAAAATCTTAAGCATAATACAATAAAGAAAGTAAGTTTTTTTGTTTGTTGATTTGATTCCTTGTTTATCATGCCATCACGCCTTACCGACAAAACAGATTTCAACGTTGCATGACCTGGGTTAGAAGATAGGTCGGCGATCCGGTATAAAGTCCTAACTGTAAGGATAATGATTCCGTGGAATATTTTCCGAACTACACACGAGCGAACCACGAGGCCAACTGCTAGTTTGCTATACAATTAAAAAAAAATATACGTATCTATCATTCTAGTTACCGAAAATTTTAATAACAGTTTCACATTTATCTGCAAAAAATTCTGAAGCCTCATTATTCAGTGTCATTGTATATTTAAAGTGTTCAATGCCGCGCCTAATTATTTACGAAAGCTATTTATATAATTTTTCCTAGAATGTTTTTAAATATAAACTTTTAACTCAAATGAGTTCAAGGTTCATTTTCTTTTCTTTTTCTATTCAGTTATTTAAGGTTAAGTTGTCTGGGCGACAAAATTCATAGTCTCTAAAGACTACCCAACTAGGTTTCCTGCCCGGTCGGTGAAGGCTGGCTTTATCTCTCATACGTAATTCTCTATTATACCTGTAATTTATACGGTGTTCATCAATTATATTATAAATAAAAAGACGTAGGTATCGCACCAGCGCGCGCAAATTGTTGCAGACAAATTCAGACAATTGTCGTAATTTAAGTACTTCAAGCGCAATATCTATCTCTTTCTGTATCATACGTTCCGTATTATCTATCGCAGTCGTAACAACGCAACGATATTTGGACACCGCTCAGTATGAACGTAGCGTATCTTCTTTAAAATATCATTGGTGTACAGTCACGAGCACTAATATGTAAACCCTTAACAACTTTTAAAAGTGTTTTTCTCCTACTGTACTGATTAAAATTTCATGTTGTTACGATCATAGTATACTGCAACTCATATTTTTAAGGAAAAGATCCAATCTTCAAGTTACAATCGTTATTTCTCGCGAAAATTGCTTTTAAATTAAAAAAAGTGTATACATATTGGTGCTCGTGGCTGTAAAGAAAGTATTATTTTCATTTATCTATCTATCTTTGAGTAGTAGTAACCCCTGCCATATCATCTTTCGCACAGTCCATTCATCGTTTTTTAACCCCTCCCTCGTTTCTTATAGCCACCAAAATTCACAATATACCCTTAAAAACGGTTTTCATATAAATTTCTCAAAACTTTCAGTCACCAGCTACTTTTAAACTTCGACTAAGTACATCGTAGAAAGTTTTTACTTAAAGTATCTTCTGACTACTTACGAGTTTGGAGCGAAACCATTATTACCTGCAGAGTATAAAAGGTACCTCTATTTCAGACTTAAGATGTGGGTAGATACACATCTACCTACCCACTAGTTCAGTCAGCTCGAGTATATCTAGTCTAGATAAGTATTGCACTTCGTTAGCTAACCGAGTGAGCGAACAACTAATTGAGTTGAGAGCATAGATTTAGATAGATTGTTGCAGCAATCTTGATGGATACTGAACACTCTGCTTAGTACTAAGTAGTTTTATTTAGGTTCATTTTACAAGCTTTACAGTACGTTTTTATTGAGGATTTGCAGTGGGGTTTGAGCTCCTAACGGTTACGGTAATGATAGCAGTATTGAACTCACGGAACCTCACCTAATTCCAGTATTGATTCCATATTTCCATAACACAATTATTTGAGATTCAGGAGTCTGGACTGTGTGAAGGATGATATGGCTAGAAAGGAGGTGACTACTAAGATGACGAGTAGTATTGAAGAAAAAGACATGCTGCGCCGACCCCCAAATAAATTGGGAAAATGATGATGATGATGATGATGAGAAGTCTGGATTTGTACCCGCAATAGGCTCGACCCCAATTACATGGCACTCATACTTATCTGGCGAAATTTACGGTTCACCTGTACCGAACTCTTCAATGGTCATAGGAGCGAAATTCTGTTATATTATGAAATTATTTGGCCTATATCAAGGGGATGGTAAGACATTAAGAAAGTTTTTTATCTTCTTCCTACAAAATCTTTCATGAACAAGAATCCACCTTGAATTTTAATTCGTCCGAATCAACTTTTCATCTGCAACAAACGTCTTTCAAGTTTACGACAAGACAAAGGTTAACTCCTGACTGATTGATGTCAGTAATCATCTTCGTGAACTGTTGATCAACCAATTTAGATCAATCAATCAATTGCGAAGTGTTCTTAATTTTAGTTCGATTAAAAGAACAAAGTTTTGGCGCCGATCATTTTCTTGACGAGCCTAATTTTAGACCTTGGATGATTTTAAAATAGTTGAAGGCACTTTGTGAAGGTGCTCGTCAGTTGTCACAACTATTTCTGACACCTAAAGCCGTAGCTGGGTTCCGCCACTTTAATTGTGCAGTTCATGGTGGCGCTGCTTGTCAAGCAAAAATGCATCGATGTGCCAAACTTGGTACATTTATTTTAGTTCTCTGCTTTCCCGCCTGCACGGATAAGTTGGTTGAAGTGTATGTTCACACTTAGATCGGCTCTCATTATCCCTAATGAGAGCCGATCTAAGTTGACATAGTGTTGCCACCACAAAAAAATACACTTTGTAGATATTGAACATCGAATAAACTAAAAAGATTCTAATAAATAATAAGAAAAGTGGTCTTGCGTATTGGAAAAGACATAACAAGGGTTGAAATTTTCCGTAAATAAGAGATTTAAAACTAACTGTTTTTGCTGGCAACACTTCGCCGTGGGTGGAAAACCGATGTTATTTTTAACTAAGTGTCGGGGAAGAAGTAATAATGAATAAAATTCAGAATGCACTTTAGAAATTAATGTTCTGAGGAAAATCCCAAGACAACGACTCCTTCACCAAAGTTACGACTTTTTTCTTTTATTATAAATTTGTTTATGTAATTAACATCGGAATCCATTTTTTGTTTTCAATACTGAGGTCATAGAAAACAACGTTTAGGCAGAACCGTACGGAAAACGAAAGTTTAGTTTTCCGAAATTTTCGTTTTCCAAAGCTCAAAAGAAAATACGGAAATAATATGTGTCAGTTGTGCAATTCATCACCCGATTTAAATAATCCCACCATCCTTTTACAAATCTTCCCATAAATTCCAGTCTTCGTACACATTACGAAGAATCCGGAAAATTCCTCAAGGTCAAGAGCTGTTTATCATTTAATTAATTTATTATTATTACCAATCGGCTCGCTGTGGTTATTATTACAACTGGTGCGACTAGATTGATCTCGATAGCATGGAGACATGCGTATCGTCTGTCGTATACGGAAATAGATAGTTTGTGACAGATGATTGGTTATAGTCAACATAAGTGATTATAGCTACTAGTTTTTCTCAGATTCCATTTCATCCTACATGAAATCGTCCAGGACAATTTAGTAACTGTAGGGCCTCGTTGGTTTAGTGGTCGCAAGCGCGACTGCCGAGCATAAGGTCCTGGGTTCGATGCCCGGGTCGGGCAGTGTCATTAGGAATTTCTCTGTAGCAGCCACGGAGTCTGGATTTGTGCAAGGTTGAGGCAATATGGTGGCTCCCTTTAGATGTTTAGAACATAACTGGCGGAATGTGGATGAACTATTAGGTACACCTCGGCCTAACCAATGATTCATAAACCTAATACCAAATGATTTGGAAAGAGTAACCATGGAGTTTCTTGCCGGTTCTTCTCCATAGGAAACGACCAACCCGAACCGTGCACCTTTTTGTCGACGTTTTATAAGTGCCCATCTAGGCCTATGTAAAATAAAATATTTTGATTTTGAACCCTTCAGGGATTACAGGCGTGATGTTATGTTATGAATGTTTGTGTATGATACTTAGATATAGTGATATTTTACCAGCGACGACGGTTTTTTTTTTATTGTCATTTTATTGAATAAACTGGGTGTTTACCCCTTATGTTCAGCAGTAGTTGGGGGATCCAATCCATCAAATACTCAAAACACTCAGTCACTGACAGTTTTGAGTATTTTAACTCTATAAGTCTCTTGAAAATATGTCAAATATTTTACAAATTAAATAATCAATCATTAAGGTAATTAATTAATTTATTAATGACTAGCTTCTGCCCGGCTTCGCCCGTGTGGAGTTCCGTAATTGTCCCACAGGATCGTACTACCGGGATAAGAAGTATCCGATATGTTAATCCAGGTTAAAATCTATTTGTGAGCCAAATTTCTTCCAAATCCGGTCAGTAGTTTTTGCATGAAAGAGTAACAAACATCCATCCTCCCAAACTTTCGCATTAATGATATTAGTAGGAAATAGGATTTCATTTTATAGGTCTCTATATTATCATACAAATCAGAGTATTCTTAAATTAATTATTTTGAAAACAAGAACTCGCAACAATCGGCCCTAAACGATTTACATATCAGGTTTTTTTTTACCAGAAGTACCACGAGTTCACAAAGCAAACAATAATAATAACTCATCGTGATGAAATGCCTAGTAGTACAGTGGGCGACACATCAAGCAGTACGTTTCCATTATAACATGGCCTCGGTAACACTCGATCTAACGTACACATCTTGCTGCATCGTTCTCACATAATGTACCATCTCAACATGAATGAACCAACCAACCAACCAAGATGATGATGATGTAACCAAGGTTTTGTTAAAGTATTCTGAATTAAAAGAGTGTCCATGGAGTTTTTTGTGCCTTGTGACTGGGACTGTAGCTATATTACACTGTTGTCTTTGTTTCGACAATTCAAAAGTGCCTGTAACTGGCCTACTTGAAATAAATGCTTTGATTTTGATTTTAATTTTGATCTGTAAAGATTTCCCGTACAATGAGAGATCCGCATGAACTGGTTTTGTATAGCCTGATTGGTCGTCGAGAGTACGGCAATAATAAACGGTTGAAATTCGCTGTGTATTCTAGGGACTATGAATGTGAATAATTATCATGATTTATGAAATCTAAATGTGTATTTCCAGTGTAGACTACGAATAGATTTTCTTGGTTTTTCGCAGATTTCGTGGATTGGCGTTGGATTCTGTTAGTTCGGTGACATTTTGAGAGCGTGGACAAATAAGTAGATGAAACACATGATATCTTCAAGCTTTAGCTACCTGACCTCATAGACTTTATTACCGTGTATTATAGTCTTACTAGTTTTTGACTCGGGAACTTACAAATATAATATGCACGACCAGAAAAGTAATTATGTGCATAATTTACACAATCTCGATTCAAAGTTACTTTCGCATTAATAATTTTAGCATTGACTGCCTCGTTGGTTGAGTGGTCGGAAGCGAGACCGCTCAGCATGAGGTCTTGGGTTCGATTCCCGGGTCGGGCAAAGTGTTACTAGATTTTTCCATAAGGAGTTTCTCAGAAGCAGAACCACTCTAGACTCCGCGGAGTCTAGAGTGGTTACACCAGTTATATTGGTTAGCAATTAGTGTCCGGTTGATAGCAATAGGCAAGTACAATCGTGGGATTTCAACATATCTGGCGGAATGTAGTAGTACTATTGTCCACTCACTGGCGAGCGGTCTACGGAAAGACCAGACCATCTTTCCACCTGCTGAAAATCTCCCACCTGGACATGAGTTGCCATGGCTGATCTGGAAGTCTTTAAATAGACTCCGGACCCAGGTTGGTCGCAGCAAGGAAACACTGCTCAGGTGGAGATTCATTAATGACTCTGCCCTGCAGTGTAAATGTGGTGCTGTTCTACAAACGATGGGGCACTTAATATCGTGTCCTGCGTGTCCTGTTGTTTGTTCACAGCAGGAACTGACGGACGCTACCGAAAGCGCCAAACTAGTAGCTCAGTTCTGGGCTGACACAATTTAGATTGCCATCGACACGCTGAGAAGAAGAAGATTGTCCACCTCTGCCTTTACCGTCGGGGATTACAGGTGTAATGTTATGTTATGGATATTGATGCTTCCACAATGAAGAAGAAAAAGATCACGTCTTATCTTTCAAAAGTTCTGTCACTAGCATACAAATTTAAGTAAGGGCTCATTCAGACGAGCGGCACTTTGCCAACGGCAGATACCACTGCAGCCGTCGCCACCTACCGGCGGCAGCCGTCGACGCGTCGGTGGCAGCAGTGATATCTGCTGTTGACAAAGTGCCGCTTGTCTGTATGAACCCTAAGGTCTGTAAATTAGCCAAAACGGTTTGCGACAGGACGCATTAAAATAAATAGAAGAGAAAATTTAAAATTACTAATTCTCCGAGTACTTCGAAGTGGCTCGCTTCGTACAGATCCGGTCAAACACCTATACATTAGTATTTTCCCAATAAACATCCTTGTCTTGTTTACAAACAATTCCCAACAACTATTCCAAACAAATTAATTGCTGTTCGTAGTGATGTGTTGTCGTTTCTAGTATTCTTCTTTATTAATTCCTTGGCTTTCTGCCAGGGCTTGGGATGGAGCAACAAGTCTGGTCAAGTCCTTGTTTGCCTAAACTTCGAGGAAGTAAGCCATCATCATCATTCTGCCCTTACATACTTCCATACTTCTCTATTACTTGTCATCTCAGCAGTCACCTCCTTTCTAGCCATATCATCCTTCACACAGTCCATCCATCGTTTCTTTGGTTTTCCTCTACTCTTATAGCCATCTACATTCATACTCAACATTTTTCTTACTACATTTTCCTCATTCCTCCGTATCACATGTCCATACCACGATAACCGATTACCACACAACTTTTAAGTGACATGGGGATAATCATCATCATCATTTCAGCCGAAAGACGTCCACTGCTGGACATAGGCCTCCCCCAAGTATTGCCACATTGACCGGTCCCGACTCGCATCCAGCGGATCTCTGCAACCTTCACCAGGTCATCAGTCCACCTAGTGGGAGGCCTTCCAACGGATAACATGGGGATAATACCTCGCTCGAATTATTTTGGAACTTTATCATTCCGGGATTTTAAAAGGAGAGAATCTACCTTTTGTTTTAAAATCCTGCAACGATATGTACGTACATACGCTAGTGTACATTTACGATTCGCAAACAAGTCAGGGCAGCCGCTCGCCATGCCTATGGCTTACTGTTTACGTACGTAACTGTTCATGGCATGTGAGGGGTGGACATCCTTTGATGGTTTGTTCCGGCTCGTAGGACGCAAAAATGTTCATGTTTTTGTTCACCTACAGGTTTTGTTTATCTACACATACGAAGTGGCCATTTAAAAATATTAATTGTATAACATCACGCTTGTAATCCACGAAGGGCTTGACAGAGGTGTATCTAATAGTACATCCACATTCCGCCATGTTTATAAGGGGCGAGCCTATTGCCATCTACCGGGCACGTATCTAGACCCCGTGGCTGCTACTGAGAAATTCCTGATGGAAAACCCTAATCACACTTTGCCCGACCTGAGAATCAAACCTAGGACCTCATGCTTAGCAGTTGTTCTCAAAACCACTAAATCAACGAGTTACTCTAATTCTTTCTTTACTAATACTTCGTACCGAGAGTAGGATGTATGTTTTTTTGTTTTCTTTATTGAAAACATTTATTAGAAATTTTGTAAACCGCAATTTCAAAGCAACACAATTAACATTGGTTAAAATTATCTGGTATTTCCTATTGAGCAACACATTGATAAGTATGAATAATAAACTAATAAGTATACCTATTGCTGTTTCTCGGAATAATTGTAACCAATTAATGAACAAGTGGGTGTGACTACACATACACCTACCTATTTGTTTAACTGCACATATGTATGTACAAATGTTACGGCTAAAAGTCGAAGGACGGTTACTCCTAGTTCTAGCCGGCTAAACCTAGGTGCGGTAACAGTTGTGTATCCTTTTTATTGCTAGGACACACCGACCAAATGGATTAGGTTAGGTTAGGACGTAGGATACATCTAAGTTTAACCGGCTGCACCTAGTTGTACCCGGCTAAAACTAGGTGTAGCCGCACTTCGGCTATTAGCCGTAACACATACACCAATAAATGATCGAAGTCAAATAGTTTGGTGCCGACAGTCTTTATTATATTGCTGTAGAGGCTGGTTTTCGTAGTTCATTACTAGTGTGCAAAAATGAAAACCAAGTAGATATAATTACAGGCGATATTGTACCTACCAACATGGCCAGGGATCCCACATGATGAGAAGCAAAAAGAATGCACCCACCTGTTGTGGAAATTCATGAGTTCATGACCTTTGCATAATATTTGATACGAAACTAATAAAAAAAACAACAACATCACGCTTGTAATCCCTGGAGGGTTAAACTGAGGTGTACCTAATAGTACATTACAGTTCGCCAGTTATGTTTAAGTCCCATGTAATGGAGAGCGATTCTATTGCCATCAATCGGGCACAAGTCCAGGCTCCGCGGCTGCTACTGAGAAATTCCTGATGGAAACACCTAATAACACTTTACCCGACTTGGGAATCGAACCCAGGCCCTCATGCTCAGCAGTCGCGCTTGCGACACTAGACCAACGACGCATCATAAAAACAACATCCCTGTAAATCTATTATTGTTGACCAATTCTTAAGAGAAATCGAAATCGCGTCTGAACTGTGTTACTGAAATAAAAACGCGTTGGCGATAACCATTCCCACGTCTTTTACGTTAAAAATAGTCGCAAGTTCGAGCGATACGATTAAATGTCGTCATGTTTGAAAAGCTCATAATATCTATCAGAATGTCTATAGTATAAATAAGTTTTTTCTTTTGTGTATCATTAATCAAACATCATCATCTTCCAATCTTCCAATCTTACCGGATGCAGCTGAATACCAGTATTTTACATGGAGCGATTGCCTTTCTGACCTCCACGACCTAGTTAGTACTGGGTAAAACGGTACCCTTTGGTAAGATTGGTTGTCAGATTTCCGGGCCAATGACTACTTGAAATGACTGTCAACGATCTACAAATGACAGCCGGGACCAACGGTTTAACGTGCGTCTCGAGGCACGGAGGAAACTCGGAATGCAATGGGTGGTCGACCTTAGAAAGCGCGGCTTATCCTTAAAGATCGATCCGTGCGGCTGTGATTATTCAGCCACAACCTCCTCATTTATTTAAACAATCCATCAATTTGTAGTATTAAGTGTCTGTCCTGCCCTTTATCTAATTTATTTGGAGTCGGCGCAGCATGTCTTCTTCTTCCTAAAGGGTGTAACAAGACCCTTAACGAAGCCGAAAGACACTTCCTCCCGTCATTGCGATATTTTTTTGTTATAGACCATACCTTCTAGGTACGGTCTAGAACAAAAAAATGTGGTGGCTTCTTCTTCTATCTCCATAAGAAGATATTGGGGGTCAAAGTTCCAACTTCTTCACAAGTTTTTTTTTTTAATACGATTGGATGTTTTTAATGTAAGATTACTATTCAATCCATTCATCAGCACAATTTTTTGAGTGCGTTACATTGAGTCCTACCGTAAAACGTGATTTATTCACCCCAATAAAAAAGTCGATTCCCAGCAATAATTTTTGCGTAAAGTTACTTAGTTTGATGTACAGACGTCAGCACATCAAGCTACCCAAAACTGTCAAATTTTCCCAATCAACCTTGAACCTAATGCTTTAGCTATAAAGTTGAAAATCTATTACAGAAATTTGACAGATTGTAGTAGCTTGATATGGTAGCATCTGTAAATTGCTAGGTTGACGGCTTAGTAAAGGATCCGTTTACATCCTGTATGTATTAGTCGCCATCTCAGGAGCAATATCATCTTTAATAAGTCTGTTCATAAAATTATTACAGTGTTTGCAGCAAGGTGCAAGTTTATTTTTACTTTTACGTTATTCCATATTAACTTATTTTCTTTATCGCCATACTAAACCAGGAAGATGATGGTTGCAATTTGAAGTACGTACATGCAGATAAACGTTTGCATAATATGACAGTAACTTTACAAAGAAATTAAAAAAAAAAACATATTGTATAGGCAGATTGAACGAGGCTGATTTTCTCAGTTGGTCAATCATTTACCTACTATCTTTAGAAATAACAATTTGATGATATACTTTGTCATAGCACTCACAGATATAAGTATCCGACGCAAAAACATCATGTGCATAATCATCTTCGCATAACTTTGTTCACCTCTTCTAATTAATAAACAACCTACACAAAATGTGAAAATGAATCGTGACTTGTGTAAACTTGTTGAGTCAATATTATTTACACTACAACAATAAATAAATATTACTATACCAACTCGTATTACCCATAGGAATACCGCAAATAAAAAAAAAACAATAAACGTCTTTTATATTTAATCCGGCCTCTAAAGATGCTACATACATTATCAAATCATTAAAAAAAAAAACAGTAACCGTTCGAAATACAAAATTTACAGGAGAACAGTTTTCCCGCGCACTACTGTTTGTTTTTCTTTCATTCATGCCATACCGTCAGTTCGCATCAGTCCGTCGCGATAGGAGGTCGCGCGCTTTCCCGTGAATTTTCTTACGGAACTTCGTGAGTTTGAAAAGTGTTTTCCTTGTCAATTCTTAGTGAAATTAGTTCAGTGTTGTGTTTGTTATAATGTTTTTGGTTCAGTTTTAATAGTTTTGGTTCAGTTATGCATATTACTATGGCGGATACGGACGAGGAAAATATTGAGGGTAAGTTTGACAGTATAGTACAACAGACTTTTCAATCCTTTCTTTGAAATTCGAATCTCGAGCGAGGATCAATGGTGACACTAATTAATAAGAAAGAAGAAGAAAGTTTGAGTTATTTTTGGCCAGTATTTTTTCTTTATTAAAGTTGCGTCAGAAAAGAGATACTTTTAGAATACCGTTGAATAATTAATTACAGTCTGACGTATGTATTTAGTGTTGACGCTTAATGCATAATCAAATTTGATTAATGTCTATAGTTTCCGAAGACAGACAGTTTAATAATGTTTGTTTTTTTTACCTACACAACCATATTAAACTGTTTTTATTTCTACAGACAATATGGATATTACGCAAGGACTTTTTCTAAAACACCTATTTAAACTTACTTTTGACATTTTGTAATTTAACACAGACAAACCCACAAAAAAATCTTTATGCAATTTTTTACTTAAACCAGAACAAAAATAACGTTTAAAACTATTCTATTGAACTTAGGACTCTTGTTCATTCAGACATTACTTGCATACAATAATACATAATATATGAAGAATACTAAGTAGGTAATCGTGGCTCCACAATGTAAACAGAACAATAATATTTAATTTTCCTTAGCATTAGTAAGATGATACTCACCTCCTATAATAAGTGACTACTTAAATGAAAAAAAAATATATATAAATAAAAAAGCGTTTATTTGTGGTGACATCCTAAGCATTACAAAAAATAGACGACGAAAAATAAGTTATTGTAAGGTTTTCAGTTATTTTATTGAAACTACTAACTCTGGTATCTATAGTCAAGTTCAAGTAACTACTTGAGTTTAAATTATTACTTACGCAACCATTTTTATGCATTAGACAAGAATTTGAACGAAGTAAAAACCGTCAAAAAAAAACAAAGCTAAGAATTCTAACTTTTGACATTTATAACTTTTGAGAGTTCTAACTTTAAGCAATAACTAAATTACATAATAAAAATCGTAATCACGTACTCAAGTAATCACTTGGACTTGTTTAAATATGCGGGTGTATGTGTTAAACTTCGGTCAGTGGGTCGCCTTAGGGTTCGAAGTTCTTGCTTACGTAAGTAATTACCTAGATATTTTCTGTATAAGAGACCAAAGCGACTCAGTGTTTTTTAATTTTGCTGAGATTTTCATAACTTCCATTTCCACAATCAATCATTCATTCTCTGATGAAAGTCACTCGTTGCCAGCTGCTTTTCATTTCCTTTGAATCATCAACAAAAAAAAAGTAATCGAAAAAGTGACTACAGAAATAATAATCTGAATTCGTAAAGTAAGAACCACTTTTTATGATTGAAATAAATGAAGATCAAAATCTGATATCAATGGTAACACTAACAAGTAATTTGTTGGTAATTTCGGGAGAAGATGGCAAAGGTATCATTTTTTACGATAATATACTCAAATTAATTGTTACCTAAATCTGATATAAAATAGTTATAAGAAGTCGTCTAGTATTAATTTGTATCCCCTTACTGAATAAAAACAGAAACAATTTAAAGAAAATAGGAATACCAAAGTACGTTTACAGTATGAATATCATATTTCTAATGGGCGCTTACTTCGTTGAGTGGTGATAAAAGTAATTATTACTAATTTAGCACGGTAATAACGAGTCTACGACTGAATAAGTACCTAGCTTCATGTTTTTATTGTCCTGTGGATATTTCTTCAGGGCACGTGTAGCTGTAGGTACAGTCTGTAACAGAAGTTGATAAACACTCGGTCTAGACAACTGGCGAACGCTTTCTAAGCGTTTAGTTTTTCTACAATGACTTCAGCAGGATTGACAAGAACTTTTCGGTGGGTTATGTCAATCTGTAGATTGTAGATATTTAAGATAAATGGGTTACTTGGTTGGTTTGATGGAACCGGGCAGATGGGCGAAGATAGTCACACAGTGGATGCCTGAAGACGGCCATCGTAACCGAGGCAGGCCCAAGAAACGCTGGCGTGACGATCTAGACTCGAGAGGGCAAATTGTAAGCAGGATTGGAAAGCCATGAGCGAGGCCTTTGCCCAGCAGTGGGACAGAGCAGGTTGATATAAAAAAATGGGTTTGATAGGACGTTAGGAATAGGAATAATGCCACAAACAGCACCAACTATGATATGCTGAAAAAAAAATTATGATTTTGTGACATTTTTAATATCCTCTAAAAATAAAAGCTTTCAATGAGTTTCATTACTGACTGTACTAATATTATTCAGAGTAAATGCCCGTATCTTGGACCCTATTCAAATCTTGCATCAAAACATCTTGATGACTTCTATTATTGGTGGCTCATATTTTGGTTAGCCAATCACAACAATTTAGGTACATGAGGTCTGATAGCAGCTTATATAACTAATCAGAAACTTGATTAGCCTATCAGAAAATGAGGGTTTTATGGTTAATGGTCCAAAATAAATTTTCTTCATGAATGTAGCATTTTTCTCCAACATACCCAGCCATATGTATATCGTGAACACATTTTCTTTACACTGACCGAATTTAAGGCGACGTTAATTATTTACAGTATCGATTGTTTCAAGGCCAAGGTGAAATATTTGGTTACCACGAGGAACTAAGGAAAATTTATTTGTGATATAAGAGGGTAGACGTGAATGAAACACGTGGGTCCGAAGCTAACAATAGGTGTGTCTACCCTCTTTGTGGGCGTCCAAAGGTGGTGGATTATTTAAGGATATGACAGGTGACTGAGGTCAGAAGAAAAGGTACTTGTCACGTATAGTAAATAGTAGATTATGATGCCACTAAGGTTATTTATAGAAAATTAAATTATTCGTATTTGGCGAAAATCATATCTATAAGTAAATAGGCAGGTATATCATTCTGTAAAAGAAGTCTCGATTTATTGAATAAAAATAATATCTATAAAATGTAGAAAAGTGACTGCCTCGTTGGTCTAGTTGTCGCAAGCGCGACTGCTGAGCATGAGGTCCTGGGTTCGGTTCCCAGGTCAGACACAGAGTTATTGGATTTTTCCATCAGGAATTTCTTAGAAGCAACCACGGAGTCTGAATTTGTGCCCGGTTGATGGCAATAGGCTCGCCCTCTATTACATGGGACTTGAAACATAACTGGCGAAATGTGAGTGTATTATTAGGTACACCTCTGCCTAACCCTTTGGGGATTACAGGCGTGATGTTATGCTATGTAGAAAAGTCCATAAACTGCGATAAACCTTTGTTGAATAATCCTAGGGAAAGCATATATATAGTTCCTTTTAGTACTGAGGTCAAGGATCTTGGCTTGCATATCGATAGCTCTATGAAATGGCATACTCAAGTTGCTCGTGTCAGTCAGAAGGTTACTGGTTCGTTGCGGGCTTTGTACCGCTTGAGAAACTTTTTACCCTCAAATACGAAAACAATGCTTGTACAGTCCTTAATTTTTCCTATCATCGATTACGGTGACGTGTGCTACTTTGACCTGAATGCGGATCTCCTCGACAAACTTGACCGTCTTCTAAATAACTGCATTCGGTTCGTTTTCAATTTGCGTAAATATGATCATGTCTCCGAACACCGGACTCTTCTTAAGTGGTTGCCCATACGTCAGCGTAGGGAGCAAAGGGCGCTTACCACCTTGTTTTCTTTTCTTGTTTCTCCCACTTCCCCTAGTTACCTTGCTCCCCACTTTCAGTATATTTGTGCCAACCATAATAGGAGCCTGCGATCATCGCAAAACCGTATGCTTCAATGTCCCTCTCACCGCACTGATTTCATTCACCGATCTTTCTTTGTCCAGTCTATTTCTCTGTGGAATGCGCTTCCCCAGGAAATCAGGATGGCAACCAATCGCTTATCTTTTAAAATTAAAGTTCGTGAGTACATTCAGAAGAAGCTGGCAGTTTCGTCACAACGATAATGTTTTCCCCATGGTTTGTGTTTTTATTTTGGTATATTCGTGGAAATGTTTATTTACATTAATTTAAATTTTGATATATATTTATAGTATTTGATATATATTTATAGTATTTTATATATCCTTGTAGTTATCTTGTAGTTAATCTTATTATTATTTAAAATTATTTTCAGATTTACACCTACCACTGCTTGTCTCTGCATCACCCAAAGGTTGACTGGTAGAAAATGCCTATGGCATTAAGTCCGCCTCTGTACTTATGTGCTTGAAGTGTTAAATAAATAAATAAATAAATATTTTAAAGATCATAGAAGTTGGTACAAATTACGTAGTCCACCGTAAAGAGTGGAAAATTATTTTCAGTTAAAAAAGCTATCAAAGCTGTGTTTTAAACCTAAAAGGTATGCCAAAATTTATGGTAACCCACCTCAAACATTTTAATAACTCATTGCACATTCTGTCACGCAAATTGCGCGGGAAAATATACAGCAGTCGCCATGATGAATTTTTAACGAACCATAAAATGTAAACTTGCGGACCGTACTGAAATGAAAACTATGTTTTACTTCGTAATGGGACTCATCTTTTTGATTATATTCCACTGAAATTGTGATTTTATTTCCTTTTAGATCAGCTTATTTAAAAAAAACTGATTCCCTGAATGTTTCAGGTTTCTATGTAGAATTTCTCAGTAGCAGCACTTATTCTAGATTCATGAGACTTAAACGTGTACTAATACACATCTCTACCCAATTTTTAGTGGATATAGGTGTGATGTAACTGGGTTATGACGGTCAGATAGGCAGTCGCTCCATGTAAAATACTGGTAAAATCAAAATCAAAATCAAAATCAAAGTATTTATTTCAAGTAGGCCAGTTACAGGCACTTTTGAATTGTCGAAACAAAGGCAACAGTAAAATAAAGCTACAGTCCCAGTCACAAGGCACAAAAACTGTGAAAGTACTGTAGTTGCCCATTCCCTAACGTAGATCTCTATGGAGAAGAACGGGCAAGAAACTCCATGGACACTCTTTTAAATCAGAATACTTTTACAAAACCTTGGTTACATCATTCATTTTGAGATGGTACATTATGTGAGAACGATGCAGCAAGATGTGTACGTTAAAAGTGTCCATAGTAAAAACAATTCAAAAATAAAATAATTAATTCAAATAAGCCGTGGCAAATAAGAGATGACCAGTCACAACTGACAGCGCCCGTTCACGAACATGACGCATGTATCAGCACCATTAAACTCAACCATTTTGAAGGGAACTAAATGATCCGACACACGTGCCACCATCAGCGAGACATTTGAGTGAGCATGACATACTCCTAACCGCCAGGGCACATTCAAGTCAAGAAAAGACGCAGGTTTCCAGCGAATGACAGCTTTCTAGTACATAGTACTCACACAATATGGGCTAGGCGGCTATATAATACAAAAGAGATTGAATCTATACAATGCAAAGATAGTTATACAATCTTCAGCAGCTCCAACAATACTATTTAATGCTATCAATTTAGGCGCCCCTGTTCTTGTGGAGCAGGACCGGCATTGAGCCAAGCATTTTTATCAGTGATATAATCGTCCAACTTGTAATATGCTTTCTTACATAGTGTGCGTTTAATGCATGTTTTAAATTTCGTTTCATTCAGTTCAAGAATACTTTGTGGAATTTTATTATAGCATCTCAAACAGTACCCCATGAAAGATGAGTCTACTTTAGCGAGTCTGAAGCCCGGCTGAACTAATTGGTCTCTATTTCTAGTACTGTAACTGTGTCTGTCACCTCTTTTATTAAAAAGATGTAGATTTTTTCTTACATACATTATGTTTTCGTAGATGTATTGACAATGTAGCGTCATGATGTTAATTTCCTTAAACAGTTCCCTTAGAGAATCGCACCTACGAAGATTATATATGGCTCTGATGGCTCTTTTTTGCAGAATAAATATAGACTCAATGTCTGCAGCCCGTCCCCACATTAAAATGCCATAAGATATAATACTATGAAAGTAACTAAAATAGACCAGTCTAGCGGTATCTACATCAGTATATTGACGGATTTTTCTTATAGCATACGCTGCTGAACTTAGCCGCCCCGCAAGAGATGTTAAATGAGAACCCCATTGTAGCCTTGAATCAAGCGTAATCCCCAGGAAAACCGTTTTATCTACAAATTCAAGTTTCTCTTTATTCAATACTATATCACAATCGCTACTTTTAACATTCGGTAAAGCAAATCTTACAGGTATTCAGCTGCATCCGGTTAGACTGGAAGCCGACCCCAATATAGTTGGGAAAAGGCTCGGCAGATGATGATGATGTTATAATAAAAAAGAAAAGAAAGAAAGTTTGTACTTACAGTATCCGTCTGCTTATTTCCTGCATAACTTCTAAGAACCGTGCTTCACAATTATGTAAATGTATTCTCTAATTCCTTGTATTTACATGAAGCTATGCGTCACACCTTGGAATAAATGATACGACTTGCTGGCATGGTAACATGTTCCTAAACCTAAAAATCACGTGGAATAGAGCAGATAAAAATTTAAAAAATATAGGCATATTTAGTACCTTATCTTCTTAACAAACTTCCAGATGACTTACAAAATCTATAAAGAACACGTTTGAGAAGTTGCAAGTAATAGATTGCATTGTCTTAGTTTTACGAACATGTATGTATGAATTTAAGAATATAATACCGACTCGCCAGCACAGATTAGCCCGGAGAGGTTTGCGTGTTTGGCAAAAAAATTGTAAAATTACAATAAGTGACGTGGAAATAAATTTAAAAAAATGTAATTGTCTTTTCAAAAACAGGTAGATAATAAAATATGTAATTAACTACACACAAGAACTCCTACACATCTCAGTCATTCGGGTACTCTTTTCCTCTAGATAAATGAAAAGTATTACGTAGCTAAAGGAAGAAAATATTCCGTCAAGTTCAACAAACTTGACAAAAAAGTGTGCACAAAACAAAGATCATCTGGTATCGTGCTTTATAGGTTTAAAAAAACTTACTTTGTTCGCCTTGGGTCGGTTTCAAGTCTAACCGGATGGATGCAGGTGCATACCATAAAATCACCGGAACGGTAATATCAGACCTCCTCCCAACCTAGTTACTGACCCTTAGCAACACTGATTTTTAAACCTTTCAGGCATATAACTAAATATGTATAAGATCTGGCTCCTCAATCTGGAAGCCTTGATCAGCACTTGACATTAAGACAAGGTTTTTTGACCCTGGCTGGAGGCTACACTCAAGGCGCCCACAGGATAAGCCGGTTAAGCAGACGAAAACTTTTTAGGCTGACCGGCGAGATGACATACAAAACAAAACATGAAAACATTTAGTCATCAAAGGAGTTGAGGAAAAACCAATTGAATAAGACAATTTGTCAACTGAGAAAAAGAGCCGGGTCCGGGAGTTTATCTGTGATCATGGTGCTTGCAACAGCTCCGAAATATCGGGAACTCAAAACAAATAGTAAACGCGATAAAGGTGAACGCAGACCTGGCCGCACCGAACGCGCCGCAATTGCCGCATTCGAATTCTTCATAATGAAGTTCTATGCAATCTCGCACACCCACCCACGCCGCAGTCGCCGCAGTACTTGAAGCGGTTGGAAGAAGGCGACTGCGGTCAGTGCGGTGCGGCCAGGTCGGCGTTCACCTTAAATATCCCGTTTTCAGTGTTAATGATAACAGGGAAAGACGTAAAGAAAAACTGTGTCTGGCGTCTTACCTATTTTATTTATATATAAAAAATACTATTCTGATCCTGATAGCCTGAACAATATTTAAACCTGCCAGTGTTTTGATTGTTGTAAACTAATTAACTTTACTTTTTCACCGAGGAACTTGAGTTTTTCCAAGCAGTAAGTATTTAAAGCAACAATTTCAAATCTTAGGCTTATCGACCTGTCAAAATCTTACTTGTTTTGACAAGGGTTAAACGTTCAGGCATTTTCTAGATTTCTGTGCTTATTTATTTTCTAAAAGTTCCTATTTTCCACATTTTTGTGTAGTCTTAAATGCTCCACTAACTTTTTGAAGCTTTTTCTGACAGATTAGATAATTGTGTAGGTATTTGAAGACAAGGCTAGAAGCTAGGCTAGGCTGAAAACCTAGAAAATCAATGGAATCGGACTCAAAGAAATATTTTTCAAACAATATTACAGTTTGTTGCCAGATTGTTTCTGTCTCCTTAGAGTATAGTAAACAATACTATAACGTTAACCGAGTGATTAACATTATAGTACTGTTTAAGTATGATATTTATCATGATATAACTCTCCTAAACTTAATAAAACTTTTAATTTACATTTAGTACTTGATTTAGATCATGTAATAACAAAAATTTTCGACTTCATACGAGTACAAATAAAAGGTGGTTTTTAAATTGTTAAATAGTCGTTGTTACGTCTCATAAATTAGGATAGCTATTACCACTCTAGTTACTCTAGTAGGTAGGGTAGGTAGGTAGAATAGGTAGGTAGGTAGAATAGGTAGGTAGGTAGGCAGGGTAGGGTAGGGTGGGAAAATGTGCTTTGCAACACATGCCGGGAACAGCTAGTACTTAAATAATTGAAGCTCTCTCTTGAAAAACAACTAAAACTGCAAGCACACTACAGAACACGAAAACCATCTACACTGAAAGCCAGCAAACGCCGGGACAGCCATCTATGAAAGCGCAACGAAACTAGCTGTAATCGCCGCATCCCTTGCAGTTTCACAAACCATGTCCGTCGCTGTTGTACCCTCTTTGATACTTTGTATCCTCTGGAATATTAATAACGTAAAGTAATTACGAATTAAAGAACAACTAGTTTTTAAAAATGTCTCAGCCTGTTTTGTTGATCTTTTGATGGGAAACTTAAAAGGCTTTTATTATTAAGGTACAGTGCCTTATCTTCATGGCCTTTAAAGGTTTTTTTATTTGGCTTTTGGAATACCTAAGTAAGAGCTCTTTAAAAAAAAATATCTGCAAAATTAAAATCCGCAGCAAAACATACAACTCGTGGTGGATTCGAACCACCGACCACCGACGACTTTGCAGTCAAGTTGGCGTTCTGACCACTGAACTAACGAGTCTTGTTAACTGCTGCAGAAAAATGCCATCCCCTTACAATACTCAATACTCAATACTTTATTGCATTCCATAATGTATACAAGGCTGGTAGGTAAATTATAGAGAAACAATTATGGACCCTGTCGGGCACAGCAAGTTAGTTTTTAGAGGAGAGGATGAAGCGCTTTTTGTTTAAAAACATAATAATATTGAAATTATAATATTGAAATTAAGGAGTAAATCTTATATTTAGATATTTAAGTAGATATTATTTATGAGTAGATTTATATTAATTTTGTTTATTATTAATATTTCTATATTTATTTATTTATTTATATATTTATTTATTTATTATTAATAGATATTTTCTAAATTATAAATTAGGTAATTATTTTATATATTTATTTATATATTAGCTGTAATTTATTATTAACTAAATAGTAAGTAATTAAAGATATTGCACGGTAGATAAGGTAAATAGATGTATTAGGTACTACTTGGTTATTCTAATTATCTTCGTTTCTCTAGGAGGAATTTATCTTTGAAGTATTCGTCAATTGTGTAGTAGGTTTTATCTAAGAGAAATCGTTTTAGTTTATTTATAAATATATTGTTTGTTTCTGTGTTTTTTATGTGTTCAGGTAATTTATTGTAGATTTTTATTGACGTGACAAACGCACTAGAGGAGTGCATTTTTAATCGTGAAGTTGGCAGGTTGAGTCTATTTCCATGTCTAAGTTTGATTTCTGTTTGTATGTCTTTTCTTTTGCTGTAGAATTGTGGGTACTTCCTTACAAATTTGCAAATTTCAAATATATAGAGACAGGGTAGTGTTAGGATGTTTAGTTCTTTGAAGTGTGGTTTACATGAGTCGGTGTCTTCTATGTTAACCAATGTTCTTATAAGTTTCTTCTGTATTGTAAATAGCGAAGGTGCGTCTGTACTGTTACCCCATAATATTATTCCGTATTTAAGCCAAGCGAACGCGTACGCATAGTATGTTACTATTGCTGTTTTGAGATCTGTAGTTTTCTTTATTTCTCGAGTCTCCTTCGAGTCTGTGACGTCATGGATCGAAACCCTGAATAGAAGCTGCAATTGGATATAATGGAGTTTGTACTCGTATGTATTGGGATTCCGTAGTTGCGTCGAAGCGTTCTTCACGCTAGACTGTTTGCATAATACAAAATAATCAGCCTATAATCAAATGTCTCATATCTAGATCATGCCGGTTTCCTCACGATGTTTTCCTTCACCATTTTGAGATTCGTTTGATATAAATAAAATATAAATTATCATCATCATCATCTTACCAGCCGAAAGATGTCCACTGCTGGACATAGACCTACCCAAGTGTCGCACATTGACCGGTCCCGTGCGTCTTGCATCCAAAATTTAAATAAAAATAAAAAAATATTTTATTGTCAGGCGTCAAGGCCCAAAGGGTGTTAGTATTACATCTTACTTAAAAACTATACTAGTAACATGCAGGAACACTAAAAAGAAAATCACAATCACAGGAAGGTTTAACAAGCTTTGTTGCCAACATGTAGCTTGGTAAACCTCCCCATTGTAGGTCCATCCAGCCTCTCTGCAAACACCTTCAGAATGCTGTTGCTGTTTCCCCTCACTCGGGATATTACTGAAGCTTTCTTCCGCATTATTGCAAAGTAATCGTCAGTGTGCACATCAGCGAACATACCTGACGCACTACAGTAAGGTAAGAACGCCCTGAAGGCATTGTTGTATTGAATGCGCAGGGCATTGTCTGCTTTTAGGGTATGGTTATCTCAAAGGCTGCTGGTGTAAAATATTAGGCAGTAGACCTTAAAAAGAGATAGTTTCACGGGAACTGAACAACCATGAAACCTGATAACCTACCACGAAATGCAGGAATGGGTTAGTACGCAGGTAATCAGTTAATTTAATTATCTGTTCAAATCTTGGGTAGGTTGTTGCGAATGGGTAAATATAAATAAATACAATGGGTGCGAGTTATTCCTGCGAATACGCGCGATTAGTCCCGATTTCTTCTTATCGTATCGATGTTCCTTTCATATTGAACGCTTTGGGCCGAGTAGGTGGCCACGTTTATTGCAGCGGCAGAGGCGCTATTCAGGTCGTCAAGAGTGCAGGTAAACGGACACCTGGGACACTCCAGCTGGTGGGGCATAGTTTCATCCGGAGCGCCGCACTCGCACTCGGTGTTGGAGGGACCAATTAAACCCCATTTTGCCAGACTATGTTTGCAGCGGCCTACTTGGGTAGGATTAGTCCCGATAACGTCAGAAATAAAATAAAGTGGACAACATCGTTTTTAGGTAACTCATCGTCAATAATGGAATATCTCTGTGTAACGTTAGATTATGTATTTACCTGTCTTAGCAACTGATAAATTTGAAGTTTGATCTCTGTAATCATGGTTTATTGATGTATCATTCTGTGCAATATTTGTGTTTATGTTGTAATAGTAATCTCTTATCTCAATGCCTATTTTTCTTATAACAACAGAAGCTGAGAGTTATCTTTGTAGATAGTGTATGATATTTTTTTTCAATATATTAAAGTTTAATAAGAAGGACTAGACGATTTTTTCCATAGGTAGCTTCGCCTATCTTCTAATATTAGGAAGGGGTAAAGTTTATGAGTTTGGATGTGGTAATCTTCGAAACTACTGATCTAATTCGAAAATTCTTTCACTATTGGGAACATTATACTCGAGTGTCATGTATAGTGTCATACATTTACGGCGTCCCTGTGGTATAATTTCCGACCTCAACGGAAGCAAAGCCGTTGATAAAAGCTAGTTAAACATAATAAAAATAATGCATACCTACTTTTGCAAACTACAGAGTGTACAACCCACTGTCTCCTTCATTTATCTCTGAAAACAAAGCTGCATTTCGCCGTAACAGCCATGTTTTACAATGTTACACAATAGCACTACCACGACCCGCCTGTCCGACTATATCGAGAATTAATTAACGCTATCACTGGCGACGTGTTTTCGGATTACGTACACACGTTGCGTGAATTTAATACGCTTAAACCGACGTAGGTAAAGCTTCACAAAAGCTATTGAAACTAGGGTGGTCAAAGTTACACCTATGTGTTGGTATTAACTCTATGTTCTCTCGTCTATGTTGGAGTATGAATAATAGTCAAATAGCGCGCTTGTTTAATCAAACTTTTATATACTCGTACATGGCAGATCCGGTCGTTAGTACGGACATAAAATGAATTGGCAAACGCGCCAGTGGGCACTGGTGCCATGACACGACCTACTTACCAGTCTACCCACACCACAGCGTGTTTCTACCGAGCCGTGATGTTCAGCTCGAGGCGAGGGCGACAGTCAATACCTGATCGCGGCGGAATTGAGAAGCCTTGGAACTGTACCCGATTCATTGTACTCCGTGTTATTGTGTTAAGTTGTAATCTCAAGTAATTTGTTAGTTTGCTAGAAACAGTGGATCGCACCTAGTGTGTTTTCATAGCACGAAACCCATCGTCTGTCCACATGATGTACGAGCCTAACGGAATAAATCCTGACTAATCCGACATACATATAAAAAATGTACAAAGTCAGTCTTAATTACACTTGTATCGACGGGTGCCAAGAACAAAGTCTTATGGAAAAATACGACAAAATCAATTTTATTATTGAAAAATGCTTGGAAGCCGACCCCAACATAGTTGGGAATAGGCTAGGCAGATGATGATAAGTACTTGAAATAACAATAGCTATATACGGGGGTGTAATTGTGTTTTTAATTACACGTTTACTTTATGAAATAACCAGTCGAACTTCAGTTAAGGCAATCCTTAACTGAAGTAATAAAAATAACGAAAACATGATTCTTTCCCTCGAATGTTGTTTTAAATAAATTTAAAAAAAATAATGGCATGTTTTTTTTCGGATAAGGAGCTAAATTATTGCTGAAAAAAACTGTCTAAATTATCACAATGTTATGTGATAATTTAGACAGTGTTTTGGATAAAATAATTGTCACCTTTTTAACAACAAACTTGTTAAATACTGTTTTAAGCTTTCACGGTTTACAATTAAACTAACTAACTTACGGGATATCCCGTAACTGACAGTATAAGTTTTTTTTTTCTTGTTGTTACCTCTTTATAGATAGAGCACTGTGACAAGTAGCAATCTTGGTAACACAGCACAGCACTCTATAATCAATCTTCATACTCTAAGACCCCACACAATTTATAACGTGTGAGTCGTCCTTTGTTTGACGAATTCAATTTCAAGGAGGACACTTCATTCTAAGAAGAACCATTAATTTGTACAAATCCAATTTGAGCGACGGTATCTGTTTGGACAATTTATTGAGAGTAGATACCTTAATTGAATGATTCCAATGTCGGTTTGTTTTCTGGACAGTTCGTTCATTAATTTGGAATGAATTAGGTGACCCACGTAACTAACTTATCTACAGGGTAACATCACATAACATAACATCACGCATCCCGGAAGGGTTAGGCAGAGATGTATCTAATAGTTCACCCATGTCGCCAGTTATGTTTAAGTCCCATGTAATAGGGGGCGAGCCTATCATCCGGGCGCAAATCCAGACTCCGTGGTTGCTACTGAGAAATTGCTGATGGAAAAACCCAGTAACACTTTGCCCGACTCGGGAATCGAACCCAGGACCTCATGCTCAACAGCCGTGCTTGCGGCCACTAAACCAACAAGGCAGTCTACCTATAGGGTGTAACATAATAAACACAAGACCTCTCGTGAGGTATCTCAGACTATGAAACTGGGAAATTTACAACTTTTTTAAAGCTTTACCATACATGTTGATCAGCTGATTGAGTCATTTCCTATAGAAAGTCCAAGTTTTTCTTTTGCGAATTTCATGAACTCTTAGAGCAAAAGTTGCTCAGAATCATGGTCCGAGAGACCACTCGGGAGGTCTTGCGTTTTTTTATACCAACTAGGCTTGCATTTGGCCGCGATGCGTGATCATTGTTACATCTTGTAGGTATAAGGTAGGTATTTCAGGTCTTATGTGCATCACTTGTTTCTGCTTTATTCTAGGTCAGCTATTGTAACACTCATCTTCTCGTAGTCAAATAACTTCAAGGTTGGGCAACACTTATAATACTAAGTTTGATCCGTGGCTTGGATGGCCATCTATTACATATCGTGACCACTCCACACCTCAGAATGCACGTAAAGCAGGTGATCCCGGCTGAACAGTTATCCATAGGTCTTTGACAATCGTTTCGGGGTTGTCATTAGGTAAGCCCGAAGGTTTTGCCAAGAGGCATCGTGTTACCCACTAACGGGGTAGTGGAGGTCCAAAAGCCATTCGCTTAACTAAAAAGCTGGTATTCTGCTGCTTCCGGTTAAGCCGCGCTTGCCTAGGTTGGTCCATGGATGAGTGACCCATTACATATCAAGTTTCCTCCGCGCCTCTGAAAGCACGTTAAGCGGTTGGGCCCGGCTGTTGTTGCAGGTAGTCAGTGGCCTGAAAGTCTGACAACCAGTCTAACCAAAGGGCAACGTATTACCCAGTACTAACGGGGTTGTGGAGGTCAGATAGGCAGTTGCTCCATGTACAACAAATACAACAAATACTGGTATTCAGTTGCATCCGGTTGGACTGGATGCCGACCCCAACTTAGTTGGGAAAAGGCTAGGCAGATGATGATTCTGCTTCTTCTGTTTAGTCTTGAAGCAATCTCCAACATAGTTGACAAAAGACTAGGTGGTTGATGATATGGTTTATAGAAAATCAAGAAACACATTTATAAAATAGGTATCCCCGTTTTTATGTTTAATTCTGAAAAGATAAATACTTTTTAAACAAAGTTACTGTTACTAACAGCTTGTCAAATTCGTGAAATTAATTCTAAGCACGTATTAATAATTTATTTATAAATAAGACTGGCTTTTTCCTTGTACTAAGTACCTACTTAATATACTAAAATAAATGCGAAGGCATGATCTGACAGGAAACATAAATTAACTTTACTTCTTTCAGAGTCTTTTAGACTTATCAAAAGTTATTTTATATATTTCCTCATAAAAAATACTTGTGTTCTTATTTTATGACTTTCATCATCTTCCTTTCCTTGTCCCATTCTACTTCTACTTCCATTCTCCCCTGTCAGACGTCACGGCAACGCACGCCTCAAAGAGATGTCAGCAACCAAGTAGGGGTCCGCAAGGGCCGATGCCTGCCAGGGCTACGGGACTGTTCGAAAGAGATACCGTGGCCCTGGAACACAAAGGGCAAAGAAGGATAATAGATGGGTTTTAGTCAATACAAGTCTGACACTCCCCTTCGCTCCACCCAGAGTGGGGGGGGGGGTCATTTGATGATATCCCATCCGGAAAAAAAAAAAAAAAAAAAAAAAAAAGACGTCACGGCATCGTTTACTCCTTTCTCTTTCATATTAGTCTTCACACAATCCATCCATCTTTTCTTTGGCTTTCCTCTCCCTCTCCATCCATCAACATTCATGTCCATTACTCTTTTAGTCACATGCGTTTCATCCCTCCTTATTACATGTCCATACCAAGACCTTCCTTTCAATTTTTCTGTAACAGGCGCCACTTTCAAACTTCCTCTAATAAACTCATTCATTATTTTATCACTTAAGTGACAAAATTCGTCTTAGATTTTTTGCTACTATTTTTGTTGCCAGGCAGTGTTGTGAACACCCGTTAAATTATATACAATTCCGACCTTATTCTATCTTCCAACTATCATGGATAGTGGCTACCAATACGTCATTTGTTTTCTTTGAATCGGTTTTTCTGTTTAGATTAGTTAGGTGGAAAACATCGACCCCCATCTATGCTGGCCACGGGAAATGTCAAATAACTGCATGGCGATGTCGTGAAAAACTGGGAAGGCACGGACCCCATAACCTTGTTGCTTCAACCCCATACGGCTCAAACACATAGCTACCAATGAGGTTATGGTTTTTGCGCCGTTTGAGATGTGCAGCACCTGCAGCAGCCGCCCCTCCACATACTGCCCGCAATTTTTTTCTGTTTTTATAAATCTACATATTTTTATTAACTTTGTAAAAATATATTCAATAAATGTACCATTGACATGAATAAATATAACTTAGCCTCAATTGACCTCGAGCACTGATAGGCCTTGCTAAAATTAGCGTGATGTATCACACTAGTGCATCCTCCTATTCAGTCATATCTAGACCCCTCAGTTTGACGGCAAATGATACATCACTCTATTCGTAGATGAAAATAAACTCCAAACTGTTTTTAATCTACCTACATAATTTAAAACTAACAACTAAAACACAGGCGTAGCCAAATTCTCGTAGCAGAGAAAGGCTACACCAAAAACTCGTAGCCAAATCGCGTAGCACTTTCGTAGCAAGAATAGTAAAGAAATTTCGTAGCAGACTTAAGTTGAAATTATGTTGCCTTTACTAATGTCCTTGACGTTGTTGTACTGTGATCAACTAGACTACTTATATGTATACCTAGTTTCCGTACTGTTCAGTGATTCATAGAAGGAATGTAGCTGTATCCTTTGGTCCTACCACAAGAATAAATAATTGCGGTAGGTCTTAGAGCACATTAAGTTACCATCCTTTTTATGTCACCATCGACAATTGTAGAGAATTCTTATTTAGAACAATTTGTTCTAAACTTGCTCTGTTGGTTTGTAAGTAACAAAAAACCATTAAACGACCTCTTTACAACTTTCTTTTGTTTATTACGAGTTTTACGTGAGGAAATACAATACGCAAGTCCGTATACTGTTGTTACATAGATTCACATGTTCATGCTACGGATATCTAGACCATGCAATGAATCACCTTTTTTTCGGGTGGTTAATCATCAAATGACCCCTGCTGTAGGCGGAGTGGAAGGGAGTCTCAGACTTCGTGAAAGTTCGCGAGTACAGAATGCAAAAAACGAACAAGTAAGAGGGTAGACCGATTTGTCTGCTCATAAACACCCACCCGCAATAACTTCAGTTTATCCGTGATCAAGGTGCTTGCAACAGCGCCGAAATATCGGGAACCCAAAACAATCAGTTCTATTGTGAATGATAGTGTCAGACTTGTACTGACTAAAACCCATCCATGTTCCTTCTTTGCCCTTTGTATTCCAGGCCACGGTATCTCTTTCGAACAGTCCCGCAGCAAGCATAGGCCCTTGCGGACCCCTTCTATTTTGCTGACATCTCTTTTAGGCCCGCGTGGAACACGAACGCGCTATCGACACGGCATGCAAGGAATACCCTCGCGGCATGCAAGGCCATAATAAACATTTATGACTAGTAACACGAACCATACTGTAGGTGATAGCACATGTAATAAACTTGGTATCTTGCCGAACGAATTTCGACCACGGTGACCAATCTCTACGGATATTAGACAAGTTCGTTGGAGATATTATGGTGCGCAAACTTTATAATAAGTTACCAAAAAAAATGAACATCTTTAATAATTAGGTTAAAGTTGTATTTAGCCAGCCAACAATATTGAAGTACTCATCATCTGCCTAGCCTTTTCCCAACTATATTGGGGTCTTCCAATCTTACCGGATGCAGCTGAATACCAGTATTTTACATGGAGCGACTGCCTATCTGACCTCCACAACCCAGTTTGTACTGGGTAATACGATACATCTTGGTAAGACTGGTTGTCAGACTTGTTGGGCCACTGACTACCTGTAACGACTGTCAAAGCTTTACAAATGACAGCCAGGACCAACGGCTTAACGTGCTTTCCGAGGTACGGAGAAAACTCGGTATGTAATGGTCGGTCACCCATCCACAGACCAACCTAGGCAAGCACGGCTTAACCTAAAGATTGACCCGAACGGTTGTTACTATTTAGCCACGAGCTCCTCCATTCAGCAATAGTGAATTACTACCCACCGTATTTACTCGATAGATCGATCGACAACTTGGTTTTTTAAATTTTTTTAGCTTATTCAGTCCCACTGCTGGGCAACTGCCTCCTCCATTCCTTTCCAACTCCCGGTGTCAGGAACGAGCCCAAATCGTCACGCCAGCGTTTCTTGAGCCTGCCTCGTTGACGACGACCTTCTTCAAACACCCACTGTGTGACGAATCTGGCTCAACTGTCCTGAGCCATCCTGAAAATGTGACCTGCGTGTTTATTACTCAATATATGTTTGTTAAGTTTCTCATATTAAAGTGTATGTTCTTTTTGAGAAATAAATTTCTTTAAACCGAAGTGTGTGCGCGAATACCACACACGCACTATAATACATCCTGCACTCTCTTTTCTTTTACTCTCATCCCATATGCTACTAGCTGCAAACTCCTGGCTACTACTGAGAAATTCCTAATGGAAAAACCCAATAACACCATGCCCGACCCGGGAATCGAACACAAGACCCCACGCTCAGCAGTAGAGGAGCAGTAGCAAGACCAACGGGGCACTTAGAAGTAGGGATAGCACATCATATCATCAAACACATTACTCATCTTCCCACAAATCGGGTAACACAAAATTAGAGAAGTTTTGGCACCAACCGTGTCAGCAATCCGACGTGTCATGCATACTTACCGTCAAATTGTAGGACGCATTACATCGGTGTCTTACAACGAGCCTACAATTGTCATTCAAGGGGAAAACAGTTAATGTATCACTAACGGTCATTGGCCTTGACTCGCCTTGGCATTGGACCAAGAACTTCCTGTAACCGACTGAAATGATAACACTCCTTATGAATGAAAAGCTAAGGTTGATTTTTGAATGCTGTTTGTTTTATGAATTGAATGCTGGTGTGGTCGGGAGTTTATTTGGCATCTTTATGAGGAACTTGTGGAATAGATTGCGTCTATTAATGTTTTTAATTCACTGACTTTGACCATTCGTGAAACTATGTGAAGTACTGAAATGTAGGTATAGAGTTACATCATCATTATAGACTGAAAATATCGGCCACTTACACACCACTAGATATTATGTATTTCTTCCAGAGAAGGGACACCGACGCGAAAACGGTTACCACGTATTCAGTACATCATTCTGAGTGAGAATTTTTTTCTTAATAACCGATGAAAAATGTCTGTGGGATTTTTCATCGGTTATTAAAAAAAAAAAAACTGCTGTTCCATACATTTTGACCGTGTAGGTATTGCACTTTTGTAGGAAACTGCTGTTTTTTTAATAATTGATGAAAAATTTCTATGTGGGGAGAACTGAACCCCCTCCCCGCTCAGTATGATGTTCTGTATATGTGGTAACCGTTTTCGCGTCAGTGTCCCTTCCACCCCATATATCTTTTTTCACAATGATTACGAATCTGCTATAGGTACAGTACCGTCTTTTTGATCACCAGACTTATGACATAAAGCAAAAAAGGACTGTAGTCCTCACGCTTAGGTTAAAGTTACGGAAAGTGGTACGACTATAATCATCACTTTTGGGCTATAGTAACAGAAAAGATCATAATCACCGAACCTGAGCCGTAAAGTGAAAAATGCTATGATCACCACGTTTCAATTACGTCAAGAGGCATAATAAATAAATAATAATAGGGGTCAAAAGGTTGGAATCGCGCCATAGCATCAACTTTAAGTTGTTCGTGGTACGAGTTCCAACCCACCATCTACAGATATTCTTGAAAGAGGACTTTTGGCTAAAAGGTGTCGTACATCGACGTTTCCGAGGACGGTTACGCGACACCACGCAGCAGAACACGACGCCGACAACGTTACGTGCATAGTTATAGTTTAATAAGGTTTTTAATAAGTATTAGTTTATTATTGTTTAAGATTATTTGTGTATTTTATCTATGGACCTCAGTTGACTAATAATAAAATGATTGATTGATTGATAATCACCAAAATTTACATGGCATTACAGAATCCCAGCTCCTCTGGGGCCTTGGTGACCGAAATGTCCATTTATCTTTTGGGTTATGTAAAGGGAAAATACCATAATCACCACCCTTGGTAGACGGACTGAACTTCACAATTTTATTGTATTTTTTACGTTGCCCCACACTAGGAATTTCTCCTGTATCGTGGGTACGTTTACAAACATTTAAACTGACATATATACAAACAGCCAGACCCGGAATAACTATCTATAGGCCATTTATTTATTTATTTATTTATTTAACACTTCAAGCACATAAGTACAGAGGCGGACTTAATGCCATAGGCATTTTCTACCAGTCAACCTTTGGGTGATGCAAAGACAAGCAGTGGTAGGTGTAAATCTGAAAATAATTTTAAATAATAATAAGATTAACTACAAGGATATATAAAATACTATAAGTATATATCAAATACTATAAATATATATCAAAATTAAAATTAATGTAAATAAACATTTCCACGAATATACCAAAATAAAAACACAAACCATGGGGAAAACATTACCGTTGTGACGAAACTGCCAGCTTCTTCCGAATGTACTCACGAACTTTAATTTTAAAAGATAAGCGATTGGTTGCCATCCTGATTTCCTGGGGAAGCGCATTCCACAGAGAAATAGACTGGACAAAGAAAGATCGGTGAATGAAATCAGTGCGGTGAGAGGGACATTGAAGCATACGGTTTTGCGATGATCGCAGGCTCCTATTCCAATATTTCCATTCAAATATTTGTTCCGAGTGGGATCGACCCCGCGACCGTACTGCGCAGCAGTCGATTGCTCAGCCACTAAGCCAACCGTGCTGTCAAAATTCGCAGACAGGAGGACGCTTCTGCTTATCCTCTTACCTTTTAAGGCAGAGGCAAAGTTACCTCACTTCAATATTTTACGACAGAAACCTATAATACAATGTAGCGCATCATTTTATGAGTTAAGTGCGGTACCTTCATGGTTTTCACTCGTGTGTGGAATGGCCTTTCAACCTGACACTACCCTCGGATTTTATGGCTGAGCACTATTCCTATTACGATTATGGGCTTTCATGTGGAAATAGTATAGTGTCGAATAGTTAGGACTTGCTCGTGGTTAAATAATAATAGCCGCTTGGATCGATGTTTAGGTTAAGCCGTATTTGCCTAGGTTGGTCTGTGGATGGGTGACCACCCATTACATACCGAGTCTCCGTCTCCTCCGTGCCTCGGAAAGCACGTTAACTAGCTTTATGAATTTTGATGTGGTTGTCACCACCACAGAATTTGAAGGTATATATTATGTGTCCTCCATGTTCTGTCAAATGATAAAAACCGTGCGAACCAGGAGCGATTTGCTAGTTATCTCTACTTAATAAAGCTGAAGAGTTTGTTTGTTTGAATGCACTAATGTCAGGAACAACTGGTTCAAATTGAAAAATTCTTTAAGTATGTAGTGGATAGCCCATTTTTTTTTTTTTTTTTTTTTTTCGAGGAACTCTATAGGCCATCACGCCATATAAAACATCACGCTACGACCAACAGGAGCGGAGCATCAATGATTTTTTTTGCAAAAATGTATTTTTATAATAATTCCACGCGGACGAAAGTCGCGGAGCACGGCTAGTTAATATTAAAAATAAGGAAGACTGTAACAGTGTTGGTTTTATCATTATTCTTGTTTTGTTGTGCATTTATGTTTCGAGGTTACCCTTCTAGTTTCGGGCTCGATCACGCGACTTGGTCTACAGTTAAACGAGGGGTTAATTAAAATCACCGAGAAGTTGAACCCGCGACCTCGTTGCGTGATTAGCGCTTCGTCGGACAATGTAAGCGATTGGCTGCTGCGCGGCGTGTCGCGGGTTCGATCCCGCACGGAACAAATGTTTGTATGGCCTACAGATAGTTGTTCCGGGCCTGGCTGTTTGTGTATGTGAGTTTAAATGTGTGTAAACGCACCCACGATACAGAAGAAATTCCTAGTGTGGGGCAACGTTTTTTTTTAAAAGAAAGAAATAAAGAGATTAGGTACGTCTTCATCAACGTTACCCATAGCCCGCCAGCCTTATCCAGGTTTAACCCACGTTGGCAACAATAGTCTGCCTATCTTGCCGCTGAACTACTAGAACTTCTTTTTTTTCCAGTCTTTAGACGTCACTTGATCACAGTTTTACTTCACCAGCCATCACTACGTCTTGCTTACTCATTATTACCTATTACTGTCTATTTCTTCTTTTCGTGTGGTTAGTGCCTAACCTGATGTCAGAGTTCCGTGGGCCTCTGACTTGGCTTTACATGCTGTCGAGAAATACTCTCAGGCATGCTGGTTTCCTCACAATGTTTTCCTTCACCGAAGCCAGTGATAATTGTACGTTACTACATACAACACGGAGTGGAAGGGACACCGACGCGAAAACGGTTACCACGTATTCAGTGCATCGTTATCAGCTGTTCTATGCATTTTATCCGTGTAGGTATTGCATTGTTGTAGGAAACAGCTGTTTTTTAACCGATGAAAAATTCCTATGTGGGGCTCAGAATGATGTCCTGAATACGTGGTAACCGTTTTCGCGTCGGAGTCCTTTCCACCCCGTATAATTCCTACTTACTTCCTTACTACTTCTTACAAACCAACCGACAACTTTATCTATCTTATTCTTATCTGCAAACCACGTCAAAATAGAGCTTCAATGTAGGCTAGTCTATAGCACTTACCTACCTTTGGTCAAGTCATAATTGTGGGAAATAACCTACACGTGTTTTGCAATATTTAATTTTATCATTTTATGCTTTTACTGCACGATATCAAAAACAACACCGCTTATATTGCATATTGTTTTATACATGGTATAAAAAACTTGACCTGAGCTTAATAACACCGTTTCTGTCGAGCACAGACTCATAACAACGTAAAATAATTGTTGTCGCACAAATTGAAACTCAATTTATAAGTTTATAATCTGACATGGTCACTAACATCATCACCAGAAGGATGGGTTTCAACTGTCGAGAGCCTGGAATCCAGTGGTTCAAGTTCGCGAGCGGACACAGTGAGTTTCGTGTGTCGGTTACAAAATCGAGTTGTGACTGACAGTGGTAGCGGTACTAAGTGCAAAAAAAAGAACAAGAAAGAGGGTAGACCGATTTGTCTGCTCATAAACACCCACGCGCAATAACTTCAGTTTATCCGTGGTCATGGTGCTTGCAATAGCGCCGAAATATCGGGAACTCGAAACAAATAGTAAACATGGTAAATATCTCGTTTTCAGTGAAACTCAATTAACCCATTTACAACTACTATTGAATAAAATAGTCAAGAAGTCGGTCAGTCAGAAAGATGAAGCTGGTTGCCCATCCCAAAGCGTAGTAGCTTCCCATGGAGAAGATTTTTTTTTATAGATTTAGGTATTCATCATTTGCCTGCACTTTAACCCATGTAACTTTGTGTTGTGGTGTCGGTTTTTTTTTAGGTAATCATACTATCAGAGAGTAAATGATCAATGTTATAGGCATCTGGATTTCGACATTATACGTCTTTATCTTACTGTTTTGATAAAATAATATCACCGATAGTGATTTATCTCCTTGCTACTACAAGATATTCAACATTTCATCGTAAATTTAATGTGATCTTATCTGATTCATTTCTTATTAATCAGAAGAGGAAAGGCTACTATGATTTTTTCCTGCTAGAATCAACTAGTTGCCATCTTGGTTACATCTTGGTTACAGTTAAACTGCCTGTCAAAATGGATGTTGGTGTACGTAGATAATTTAGTGACAATTTTATAAATTAATACATGGTTTAATGTAAGATTTTTACTTTACACACCTCCACGACTATTCCGTCGTACTATTCCGTACCCCGTACTATTCAATCCATTCATCAGCACAATGCTATGAGTACTTTCCATCGAGTCCTACCGTAAAACGTGATTTTTGACCCCAAAAAAAAAAGTCGATTCCCAGCAATAATTTTTGCGTAAAGTTACTTAGTTTGATGTACAGAATGCTTGGTTGACGGATATGTGAAGGGTCTGTTTACACCCGGTATAGTATTGGTCCGTGGATAGGTGACCACCCATAACACACCGAGTTTCCTCCGTGCCTCGGAAAGCACGTTAAGTCGTTGGTTACAGGTAGTCAGTTGCCTGAAAGTCTGACAACCAGTCTTACAAATGGGTATCGTATTACCCAGGCTAAGGCAGGCAAGGCTAGGCAGATAATTATGATTTTTATAGGAATTAGGAAACCTGTCATACAAAAAATCAAAACTGGACATTAAGACTAATTAGATAACTTTAAAAGGGCATGATCTACCAAGCTAGACAAATTAGAGAATGTCTACAGCGTGCGTAGCATGACCACCGTAGAAACAGGTATAGATCAACAAAAGAAATCTGTCATTTTGTTGATTCTTCCGTCGACAAAACCCGTTTCTACGGTGGTCATGCTACGCGTGCACGAAACCCACTATGTTTGTCAAGCTGCTACGTTATCTCACTTCCCTCGATAAGTCACTGTCTAATTACCGTAAGTATTTGCAAGCTCAGTAGTGCTGAACTAGTAGGCTTTTCCGGGTTCCTTGTCAAGTCAGCGAACCAAACATGAAACTGTTGATAATTTAACGTTCATCGCTTTCTCTTTCATATGGATTTAATAAAGAAAGAATGGGCACTATTTTACGCACAGTGAATGTACTATTAGGTACACCTCTGCCTAAACCTTTGGTGATTACATACGTGATGTTACAATGATGTTCAAATTCAAATTCATTTATTTCGTGAAAACAGGGTGTATACAAAAGACGTTATAAATAAATTAGGACCGAGCTGTGCCCCGCCAAAAGGCATACAAAATATCAAAAGTTTTTTTTTTTTTCTTAAACAAATACATTTTCAAAATTCAAACAATAATTCTAGAATTCTACAATAATTATAAATCATGTCAAAATTATATAAAATGTCAAATAAACGGCAAATAAAATAAAGTAAAAAGAACCAAACAAATACAAAAATAAAAATAATAATGTCACTAATAATCATGTTCAGACGCTCCTCTGGAATAGAATATCTACAATTTGTTTTTTGTGTAAATTCATTGTTAATCAAGAACTGACTAACAGATTCTGTTGAATGAATAATACTTATATACTTTAGACATGCATTACATGCATGACTCTGTTAGCTTAGAACGTATTACTGTATCATCTGCCTAGCCTTTTCCCACTATGTTGGGGTCGGCTTCCAGTCTAACCGGATGCAGCTGAATACCAGTATTTTACATGGAGCGACTGCCTATCTGACCTCCACACCCCAGTTAGTACTGGGTAATACGATACCCCTTGGTAAGACTGGTTGTCAGACTTTTTGGGCCACTGACTAACTATAACGACTGTCAAAGATCTACAAATGACATTCGGGACCAACGGCTTAACGTGCTTTCCGAGGCACGGAGGAATTTCGGTATGTAATGGGTGGTCACCCATCCACAGACCAACCTAGGCAAGCGCGGCTTAACCTAAATATCGATCCGAGCGGCTGTTATTACTTAGCCACGAGCTCCTCCTTAGAACGTATTACTGAATAAATAAATAAATGACGTGTAGGTATTGTAAAACTAACATTATTGCGCAACAGCAAACAGATTCTCTTTCATCTTCAATATAGGTTAGGTAGTTAATGACTTCATTTGCGTCACTTCTAAAGAATAAATAGTTTCTCATAAAATATACAGGGTAGAAGGGACACCGCCGCGAAAACGCTTACCACGTATTCAGTACATCATTCTGAGCCCTATACAGAAATTTTTCATCGGTTTTTAAAAAAAAACAGCTGTTTCCTACAAAAGTACAATACCTACACGGTCAAAATGTTGGAACAGCTGATTTTTTTTTTGCTGAATGTTTGCTCAGAATGATGTACTCAATATGGCTCAGCATTACCATGTTGGGTGGCAATGCTGGTTCTTTGGCCAAGAATTAATAGGACTGCCCTCTGGTCACGAGAAGCAGTCTAAAGACCTATTACACCTTATCATTTTAGTTTTCTGAATTATAGCAGTTTATATTCAGAAAACCTTTTTTTTTTCCTGGATGTCTTACCTAAATAAAGGGTGTAAATAGAGCCTTAATGAAGCTGAAACGCATTTGTTCTCCCCGTCTTTGCGTGTTCTAGACCATACCTGGGAACCTTCTAGTTACGGAGATATTGGGGGTCAAAGTTTCAACATTTTCACAAGTTTTTTTTTACATATTTTCTTGTTTTTAATGTAAGATTTTTACTTAAAACACCTCCACGACCCCCGTACTATTCAATTCATCTAATAGCACAATGTTTTGAGTACGTTATACATCGAGTCCTACCATAAAAACTGATTTTTCACCCAAAAAAAAAAGTCGGTTCCCAGCAATAATTTTTGCACAAAGTTACTTAGTTTGATGTACAGAATGCTTGGTTGACGGCTTCGTGAAGGGTCTGTTTACACACTGTATAATAGGTAAATTTTTAACGTAATAACATAAAACAAGTTCTTTGTCAAGGACATCCATTAAAAGTTTATGACCATAATATGTTTCCTATTGTATAAACAAATGACCTAATTTAGATGCACACGTGTTTAAGGTCAAGATCCTAATAGTTATAAAAACCAAGTTCTCTGTCATGGTCATGTACCCATGTCGGCTTTATCTTGAAATCTAAAGAGGTAGCAACAATGAGACAATTCTACTGGTTTAATTGTGTTATTCCGCCATTTAAGCCATTATTGTTTAGTCACGAGCCATGTCGTGTTGGCCCTTCTAAAGAATCGCTAAAGGCGTTGTTGTTGATTCGATATTTACTATCTTTATGACATTTTCCACTTCATAGCTCGTGTCTAAATAATAACAGCCGCTCGGGTTGATCTTTAGGTTAAACCGTGCTTAGTGTGCTTACATGTTGACCACCCGTTACACAACGAGTGTCCTCCGTGCCTCGGAAAGCACGCTGTTAGTCCCGCTAAGCTGTTGGTCCCGCCTGTTAATTGTACATCTTTGACAGTCGTTACAGGTGTGGCCCGAAAGTCTGACAAACAGTCTTACCAAGGGGTATCGTATTATCCACTACTAACTGGGTTGTGGAGATCAGTGTGGACATTGTAGTTGGGAAAAGGCTAGGAAGATGATGATGACCTGTAACGACTATTAAAAATCTACAAATGACAGCCGGGACCACCGGCTTAACGTGTTTTCCGAGGCACGGAGGAAATTCGTTATGTAATGGGTGGTCACCTATCCACGGATCAACCTAGGCAAGTGCGGCTTAACGTAAAGATCGACCCGAGCGGTTTTATTATTTTGCCACGAGCTCCTTCAGTGAGTAAGCGTGATGATCAGTAAAAATATTGTTTTGTTTCTGTGCCATAAGCGGCCTTACATTTAGACTTGGGCATTTACCTTTACTATCTAGTCATGATAAATAATGGAGTTACTACTGTGTTTCCGTATCATATAGAATCTAACGGAACTAGCTAACGCTAGCTACAAAAGCCTTTTGGTTGGAAGGAAGAAAGATGTGAAAAGGGTCGGAAATAAACGTAGGTACCTACTGACCAACCGGGTAGTGCAACCAAGTGGAAAGAATGTGTTTAAGGCGATCATCAAAAAGGTTTATGGTATAGAATTATGTTTCACAAACCTTTTAGGTTTTCCCAAATGCCACAGTCAATTTACAAGATCATTTTCGTTTTTTAAGTTGAAAAAATCTGGATTGCTGAGGTCGTAGCAGTTGCTTCACGTGAAATACCTTCTGGTATTCAGCAGCATCCAGATCCGGATAGACTGATAGTCGACCCTAACATAGTTGGGAAAGGGAGAGATGATGATGCTGATGTATTGAGACATCACGAGAGAATAGGAACATCTAACCCCGGACAGCTATTGCTGGTACCAATAATGCCAATACACAAGTATAGCACAGTGCATTCTAAAAACCAGCAAATTAAAAGTGTGCGAGTCCAGCGGATACCAAAGCCTCTACAAAGGAAGGTGGGTCCCTGATTGTTTTATTAGGACACCATACCCCACCTGGGCATAAGTTGCCGTATAGGCTGCGTACCTGAGTCGGCCGCAGTAAAGATAATCTTGACAAGGACGTTCATGGCCTGTGCAAAGCCGGTGCGTTTGCGGCATCTCTCTACAGACAATGGCCGATCTCCCATCTTGGGCCGCGTTCCTTGTCACCACTTGAAGAATTAATAACTGCGTCAGCGAACGGTGTTCGCGTTGCTGATTTTTTTTTTCTTTTAAATTTCCTAAAGCATATGCCATGAGCTGTCTTAATGAAATCCCGTGTATTGTATAAAAACGATGCAATATCATCATCTAATAAATAATAATATAATTATATTATTGTTTAATTATCGATCTGCTTAATCAGTATAAACATTTATTTAATTAAGTAGAGTAAACTGACTATAGCTATACTATCATAGCATAACATAGCATAATCAGCCTATAATGTTCCCACTGCTGGGATACACGGCCTCCTCTCTTGAGAGGGAATGGGCTATATAATCCAACACGCGGGCTCAGTGCGGGTTGGTAGATGTCACATGTCTTCGAATTTTTGGTTCTAGGACGTGTCGGTTTCCTCACGATGTTTTGCTAACTATACATTATTTATTAAATAAACTAAAATATATAACAAGCTATAAAAGGGCATCAAAAACCTCCTCCTCAGCGCTGTCAGCTGGTAATGTGCCCAAGAGACTGGCGGCGTTGCCACGTTGTATGGCAACAATTAGCCTCTGGCCAAAGTAAAAGCCAGCCCTTAGGTCACGGGAAGCGTCAACTAGGCGTTATTTCATTTATTCTACTCGTATTCTTTAAAAGAACGTGACGATACTAGGGGAGTGTGGATCATGTGAAACTTCGATATTCTCCCTGAAATTGTGGGTTTTCAATGTTTTATATTCCGAGCGAATATAAGGAGTTCTATTTAAAATTGCATGTGCTCTATGCAAACATTGTGTCACGGTTTATTGTTTTAGTTCATTGCAGTGGATTACACATTCAGTTAAGATAAATAATGTTCGAGTGAATGATAGTAGATGGAAGTAAATCGTGAGAAAATTGCAGAATAAATGAAGAATAAATAATAATGAGAATGATTTGTTGACATTGTTACAATGAGGTAATAATATGTTTTTTACCATATTCATTTATTCAAATTGTTTAGTTACTACAGTGTTGTTAACAGTACCATTTAATAGAATAGTCTCCTCGTTGTTCTAGTGGTCGCAAGCGGGACTGCTGAGCATGAGGTCCTGGGTTCGATTCCCAGGTCTGACAAAGAGTTTTTGGGGTTTTCCATCTCGAATTTCTCAGTAGCGGCCACGGAGTCTGGATTTACGCCCGGTTGATGGCAATAGGCTCGCCACCTCTTACATGCGACTTAAACGTAACTGACGAAATGTGGGTGTGCTATTAGGTACACCTCTGCCCTATCCCTCCGGGGATTATGTCGTGATGTAATGTTAAATAGAATAGGTAGGTGATTTGGATAGTTTTGGGAAGCTTTCTGAAGGAAGTTATTGTTTAAGAAATTGTAAAGAGATCGTCTAGTAGGCAGGTACTTATGTGCATCTATTTTCGCAGTACCTTCTTTTTCTTCCTTACGTTTGAAAGGGTACTGATGCCAAGCATCGTGAATGCAAGATGAGACTTGCAATGTTAGGTAATTTCTTTTGTATCGCATCTTTGTAATATATGGATAGATAAAATAATTTAGTTTCTTAAACACCAAAACGAAGTAGTAGTAATTTATAGTTGAAAGTTTTTAAGGCGTTTACAAAACTTAAGAAAACCTAACAAAAACCGCAACATCAGAGCCCTTTTACAGAATTCTTTTCAGTCCACGGAAATCCTGGAAGATCACGACTCACAATCTCCCGATCACTCAAAGGCGCTTGAATCTGACTTACAGCAGCCTGTGTCCGATCTTATCGCGAAAGATCGTCTGATAGTGGAGAATGTAATACTGGTAAATCGATGTCGAACAGCGCTCGTGATATACTCCTTTATCGATAAGGTGGTGGACGGTTTTATCGATAGTACAGTCAACCTGAAATAAGTGAATGTATTATTACAGTCAAACTGTTCATCAGTCGAAAGTACATTTGGTTTTAGTAAAAACAAATATAAAGTTAAAACGTTTTCTCTTTTAAAAATCTAATTTTGAGGAACACTTTAGGTATCTAGTAACACACGTGTCATTCACAATGTTTTAAAAAGGGTCACGAAAAAAAAACAATCAATCTGTATCTAAGTAAAAGTTCCAAAAGTAATTTTCAGTGAGAACCAGTTTTGACTGAGACCAGAATTCTACAATATTTCAATAATTGCCTTCAATATTTTTTTGCCATTGTATTTACATTTTTTTTTACATTTGAAACATTAGTTAAGTACTTATTTGTTGCTGCTAATTGTTGAAGTAGGAACAGAAATTGTGGACAGTGAATAAATTCTTGAAGACGAATGTTTGAATATTTTTGAGACTGACTGTACCTAGTCGTTTGAGCGATAGCCTTGTCTACGATATTGAGATGTCATGACGTGACACACTTTGACGTGTGACGTTGTGGCGTTTTGATTGTGTGTGTTCTTAATTTTTCCCACTAGTTGGCTGTCGGTTATAGTTTTTTCACTGACGCATTTTCTCGTGAAAGGCTTGAAAGTTTGATTTAAAATTGTCTGTTTACATACATTTTTCAAACTTTGAAAAGTTGATGGAATTACGTCACGTGAATGGAATTTCAATTCCATTCACGTGACGTAAATGGAATTGAAGTTAAATTAGTAAATCATTGTATTTTTTCATCAATTAATACTGGCAAGGCTGCTGGAAATGGTTTATCTGACATAGTCTTGTTCATTGGTGGGCTAAACACGCTAGAGTAATTTTGTCAGCTTTGGCTATTGTGAAAAATACACCCTCTAGAGTGCTCTCTAGAGGGTTTTTTTTTCACCAACCCTCGCACAGTGAGGAGACTTGAGTCTCAACAGTGGAAACTTATAATACTATTTATGGCTGGGTTTCTTGTGGAAGATCCAAGATATAATCAAAACTATTTCTCACGAAAGACCACGGTATCACACTTAGCTGTCATATCATCATCATCTGCCTGTCTTTTCTCAACTGTGTTGGGGTCGGCTTCCAATCTAACTGGAAGCAGCTGAATATCAGTATTTTACGTGGAGCGCGACTGCCTATCTCACCTCCACAACCCAGTTAGTACTGGGTAATACTATACCTCTTAGTATAATAATACGACTAAAATGACCACTTTCCCGAAGTACTCCCAACATTGTCACTTTACTATCAAATAACTATAAATGTTACAGCTGATTATTTGATCACGGACATGATTACATAATAGAGCAATGTCATAGTAATGATACGGACATCGAGCCGTTACGCGTTAATTAGAGTACGCTTAATCGTCGAATAGTGGGTGATTAGCACGATATGTATTATGTCAGACAGTATGGGGATAGTCTGGCTGGTAACAAGGGTAGATTAGGTTCTTTTGTTTTGTTAATCCTTGTACATTTGCTGCTTGAGCTTTTACCTTTTGGTTTATTTTACAACACGCCTGTAATCCCCGATGGATTAGGCAGAGGTGTACCTAATAGTACACCCACATTATAGCTAGTTATTTTTAAGTCCATATAATAGGGGGTTCTGATGGCAAAAACAATTACAATTTGCTCGACTCAGGAATCAAAAATATAATATGCATTGTAAGTCAGTGGTGACCCAGTTTCTATGGTCCCAACTTACGGGAGTTCTACATTCAATCCCTATGACACGAGTCTAAAAGTTCCTCCCTCGGTTCAAAATTCATCACCACTGCTCTCAAAACGTTGAAGGAAAAAAAACCATGTGAAGGAATCTGCATGTCCTAGAAACAATTTCTGGCAAAAAAAAAAACGTAATTATCATAATTATCTAACATGCTTTCCTTTCCCGAAGGGTTAGGCAGAGGTGTACCTAATAGCTCACCCATATTTCGCCAGTTATGTTTAAGTCCCCTGTTATAGGGGGTGTGCCTATTGCCATCAACCGGGCATAACTTCAGACTCCGTGGCTGCTACTGTTGAATTCCTGATGGAAATTATTTTTGAGTGGTGAGTCACTTTAACCTTCAACAATTTGAAAGCTGTCCTTTTTGTGTCAAGCAGGTATCGTGTTAGTATTGTGTGTGCCATTGGTTCTTTAACTAAATAAATAAACACTCTATTACTAACTAGGTACTCTGTGAATACTTTCCTGAAACGTTTGCTATTTAAAAATAGCAATGTAGCAACGTTTCGTTTGTGGTTTTCTTCACGTTTTTCTTTAAACTTCGTACATTGATAAAACACTGACATAAATTCTGTAAATTAGTAGCTTCGTTTGTAGTTTACCGAATTCAATGAAATCGATTGAATAGTTTGTTAGTACGTTTAGTATTAATGATTGAAGTTCATTCAGACTGATTGATTCATGTTTTAACTATTAGTTTTGTGTTCCTTTACTACCATTCTATATAAGAAAAATTAATCGCTATCGGATCGTGGCAGGGGGGTGTTCTGTAGTTACTACCTACCCCCACGTGAAAAAGGCGTGAGTTTATGTACTAATGTATATAATCACTATGGATAAAATAGGAAATGAGTATATAAGAGGAAGGCTGAAAGTGGCGCCGTGGCTGAAAAGCTGTGTGGTAATCGGTTGGCTTGGTATGGGCATGTGATGCGGAGGAATGAGGAAATTGTCGTGAGGAAAGTTTTGAGTATGAATGTGGATAGGTAAAAGAGTAGAGGAAGACCCAGAGTCAAGATATGTCAAGAAAGGAGGTGTCTGAGAGATGACAAGTAATGGAGAAGTATGGAAAAAGAAGACATGCTGCGCCGTTCCCAAATAGATTATGATGAGGGCAGGAGAATGATGGTGTATGTAATCACTATCTAACATAATTTATAGATGCGGAGGAATTTAGAAGTAAATGTCGTATGACAGCTGAAAGAGAAATTGCAAGAAAGAGACATGCTGTGCTGATTCCAAACACAATGGATTACAGCAGACGGATGTAGATAGGTAATAAAGGGTGTAAATAGACCCTTAATAGAAGCCGAAAGGCACGTGTTCTCCCCGTCTTTGTGATATTTTTTTTGTTCCAGACCATACCTGGGAACCTTCTAGTTACGGAGATACTGGGGGTCACACCTCCACGACCCCCGTACTATTTTGTTCATCTATCAGCACCATGCTTTGAGTGCGTTCCATCTAGTCCTATCGTAAAACGTGATTTTTTTACCCCAAAAAAAAGTCGTTACCCAGCAATAATTTTCGCTTAAAGTTACTTAGTTTAATGTACAGAATGCTTGGTTGACGGCTTCGTGAAGGGTCTGTTTACACCCTGTATGACTTTAGAAAATATGATGAAGACAGAAAAAAGGCAGACTGGGTCATAGGTTTAGACCTCTTTATTAACAACGTTTTTAATTAATAGAAAGGTCTATTCTATGAATACCACGAGTTGAATTGTTGATATTAAACGAACTTTATCCGGTAACGGTCAGTATCGAGATTGAGATGTTCATAAACAATATTCTATTGGCAGTCTTGATATGTTAATTATAATTGCCAATAGTCAATTGCTGTGTATATTTATTGATTACAGACTATTTTAATAGTCATTGCCAAGACTGTTATGTAAACGATCATGTAATTTGCATGTGTTATATGCATCTGCCTATAATATTTTATACGAGTATTATGTACTGGACATAATATTCCGTGTATCTAAGTACAAATGTTCTCCGTTGACATCATCATCTGCCTAGTCTATTCCAAAACCATGTTAAGGTCGGCTTCCAGTCTAACCAGAAGCAACTGAATACCAGTATTTTACATTTAGCGACTGCCTATCTGAACTCCACAATCCAGTTAGCACTGGCCACCGTTGACATGCCTTGTAAAAAAGTATCTTGAGGGCACTCTGGAACTATGAAAAATAGAGAAATACTCATTTCTTCACACACATCTTGCACCGACACAACACATACCATCACCATTACACACACTGACAAAAACACGAATAATCCAAATGTCAAATAAATAAAATAATAAAAAAAATGTATATCTGAATTCTGCAATTATGGCTTTATGTTAAACACTTGCTCTGCCTGCATTTTTTTTGTAAAACTAAAGTATGTATGGGCTTGTACCATTGCCCTTAATACAAGTTATTTCATATCTTATTAAGGGTGCTGGTTGCAACACTTACCTGTTTTGTTAACTAGCATTAAGTCAAGTGCACTTATAGATGTTACTATATAATGTTAACATTATTATTTGGTTAAATAAATAAATTTAAAATTTGAATTAGAATTCTTGTTTCCTCTATTTTTCATTGTTCATGTTTTGCTTTGCTTTCTTAATCAGTTTGTCACGGAATTGTTTGATATAGATAATAATATATAGCAACAGTATTAAATATATTCATAAACATGTTCTTCCGTTAGGTACATCTCATCTCTGTCCTCTGGACTAGATTGAGGTCAAGAGTAAGCCCATTCATTATAAAAAAAAAAGGTACCTAAGTAGTTTTATATCTTTGTCATGTGCTTTCTAAAATATTGCTGATCACACAGCTTGACATACCAAGTCTCCATATCTTTTTGAAATTATTCCTGAAATATCTGGAAACTATTTATTTATTGGAAACTCAACAGCTTATTACTATGACATTTATGTGAAATTTCACCCCACCAACAATGAACAGCACAGTGCAGTTGCGACAAAGTAACTAGCATCTTAAAGACTGCATACACTGAACATTGACAGCGAGATGATGACAATTATCTCTTAAGCCAATAACAGAGTTTCACGGCATTGACAAAGCTAGGTTAACTAGAAAGTGGCTAAAAGAAAAGAAAGAACAAAATACAGTGCAAAGTAGTGTGGGATTGTTGACACATTGTTTACAAATCTTAGACAAAAAATTTAAGTATTTAAGTGATAAAATGACCGACCAAACATTGGGAAAAAGTACAGTATCGTAAAGTCCGATATTGAGAACGTGCTTTGTTGAATATGATATAAATAAGAAAAGAATACCCATACAAAAAAGAGTAGGTAAATATTAGAAAGGGATATAATTATATTTATATTCCCTTATTTACAGTTTCAATTTTTTTTTTTTTTTTTTTAATTTCATTTAATTTAATTTAATTTAATTAAATTTAATTTAAATAAATTTAATTTTAAATTTAATTTTAATTTTAATTTAATTTTAACTATGAAATGAGAGAAATGAGTGATGGCACAATTCATTCATCAAACAATACTTTCTTGACTTGCCTCCGAAATGATGGCTTGGATAAATTAAATATATCAATATTTTCAAAACTCTCAGAGTAGTAGAGTATTTGTTCCTTTTAGAGATAAAATCGAAAAGGAAACGCTGACATTTGCCAACACACATTTATAGAGAGTTTCAAAACCTTTATTGTTTTAATTTGAAATAGATAACAGAACACATTTTTCACACATTTTTATTTCCATGTCAAAAACAGCTATGTTCCCTACGCAGGGTTTGCGTATAAAATATTAAAAATTAGTTTAGTACGGCGACTTCTATACAACATTGATTTGACTGCAATGTCAACGTGTTGGTTTAAGTTAGTTCGATACTTTCTTAAATAGATGGCGCTAACGTCACCGTAAGACGTCATTAATGGAACGAAAATTTCGGGATCTGTGAGCGGGGTGCGATGGTCTAGTTGGTTAAGACATCCGGTGTACTGAATCGGAAGGTCGCAGGTTCAAACCCTGCTCGCACTGGAATTTTTCTTTACATGTCAAAAACAGCTATGTTCCCTACGCAGGGTTTGCGTATAAAATATTAAAAACAGAACACAGTTTCGAATTAATTAAAAGTAATTTTATAATAGGATGTATGGAATGGTAAAAAGCTTTAATTTAAATTAATGAGCTAACCTGTTATGATATCAGGAATTAGAAGTTCAAAGAAGTACTTGTTTATGTCGATAAAAATAATCGTAGTTATAAACTGATTATTTTAAAAGAGAATTAAAAAAAAAAAACTTATTTCTGAAACGAATTTAAAATTTAAATTTGTTTTTCCCTAAACAGGCAGGGGGTATTCCTCAAAGCGCAATCATGATTCATCTTCATCATCTGCCTAGCCCACCCCAACTATATTAACTGTTCCCAACTATATTGTGGTCAGCTCCTAGTCTAACCGGATGCAGCTGAATACCAGTATTTTACATTGACCGACTGCCTATCTGACCTCCACAACCCAGTTATTACTGGGTAATACGATACCCCTTGGTAAGACTGGTTGTCAGACTTTTTGGGCCACTGACTACCTAACGACTGTCAAAGATCTACAAATGACACCCGGGACCAACGGCTTAACGTACTTTCCGAGGCACGGAGGAAACTCGGTATGTAATGGGCGGTCACCCATCTACAGCCCAACATAGGCAAGCACGGCTTAACCTAAAGATCGACCCGAGCGGCTGTTATTATGATTATGAAAAAAAATAATTAATCCATTATACCCCTCTCTATTTTTCATCATGCTTGCACAGGCGGGGGTGGCGGCGAATAAACACTGGTTAAATTTGAGAGACTTAACGAACATAAAAAAATATTGTTAAACAGTCGCTAATCATTGCTTAACTATTATAAGCAGCTTATGAATAAACCTCAGTGTGGATAACTGGAGGAATATGGGTGTACACTTCAGCCTAACCCTTTTGGGATTACCTAATGACGTGATTTCAGTGCGTCCTAATTTATTCAATGACTGCTTTTGAATTTATGCAAGCTTACAGCTGCATTAAAATGTTTAAATTCTGATTCTGTTTTGATTCAGAATATTTAGAATTTCAGCACTGTTTTCTCCCACAACACACATTTGCGTGGATAATGGTGACGAGTTTCAGCAAAGTTGCCAGAATCGCATGCAAACAATGTGGGCATTTGTCAACAGTTCTACGAGTACTGAAATTAAATGCATGCTTTAGTGAATAATTAGGATTTACTCTAAATAAAGTTGCTTGAAACAAAATATGTTAATTTTATACAACATAACAACACGCTGCGTTGTTACGGCTGTCAGGCTGAAATGCGATTGGGCGGGTCACGTGAGCCGCATGCACGATGACCGCTGGACAAAAGTCTTGTCTCTCCACACAATGGATGCCTACAGATGGATTTCGCCAGCCTTGGCAGCAGCCAAGGCTGGTTCAGAAAGTGGTGGCGTGAGGACCTGGACGCATACCGCAAGGGTTGGTTACAGGTAGCATGGGTGAAGGGGAGGAGAGGCCGTTGCCCAGCAGTGGGAAAATATGAGCAAGGTGGCCACGTTAACCGCGGCGCCAGTAGCATTCTTCGCGTTCTCCAATGAGCAGGTGTAAGAACACAGGATACTCTAGCAAGTGTTCCATGATCTGGTCGGGCGTTCCGCATTCACACAGAGTGTCGGAAGGGTCTTTAATCCCCGAATGATAATGATGCCACCTTAAATAAGTGTCTTATTATCTGTGAATTCTAAAGTTGTAATGGTCAGTCAAATATTTCCTACCCATACCTAATTAGAAACAAAACTGTTTTATGTCCGTCACATCACCATCCCAGGTCCAGTTGAAAACCAGCGTCGAGCTCTAGCTGCTCGGCAGGTTGCTGAACTGGGCCTATTTGGTGCAGCCGTGAGACTGTGGTTAGTTTAAAGTTTTTTGTTGTATAGATTTAATTTTTTTTATTTTATTTTGATTTGTTTGTTGTGTGCACTTGTGACATGTGACAAATAAATATGTTTTCTTTCTTTCTTTCTTCTATTACCTATTCCAAAAAGTCAGATTTCAGCCACACGTTTATTCAATCCAAATATTCTAGTCAAACATGGAAACTTCATCACATGAGCAAATAGAAATCTCATCATAGCCTCGCTGCACTGCCACGTGCCTCTGCGTCAATAAAACAACAAACCGCTGGTACCTACCTACTCTTAGGATCTATTGTATGATGAGTCACCTGGTCTATCTGGTCATAAAAATTGCATCATGGCTTGATTGACGTGCACTATAGCACTGATAGTCACCATAAAACATAATAGATATTGCATTGCACTGGTCGGTGTAGTAGGTACCTATAAGTAGAGCCTTGTATTTTCTTTCGTAAGAGATATTTTTATGTAATGTAAAAGGGTAACACCCTTTAAAGAATCACATAATATAACATCACGCCTGTAATCCCCGAAGGGTAAGGCAGAGGTTTAATTAATAGTAGGTACACCCACATTTCGCTAATTTTTGCCATCAACTGGGCGTAAATTAAGACTCCGTGGCTGCTACAGAGATATTCCTGATGGAATTAGACCTAATAACAATTTGCGCGTTACCCAGGAATCGAACCCAGGACCTCAAGCTCAACAGTCGCGCTTGCGACCATTAGACCAACGAGGCAGTCCTTTGAAGAATTTACTGTGAAAATTCATGTGTAAGCTTAATCAGCCTATAACGTTCCCAGTACTGGGACACAGGCGTCTTATCTGTGAAAGGGACAACATTTTGGAACCAAAATTTCGAAGACATGTTTGTGGCATCCACCAAGCCGTACTGGGCGTATTACTGCTCGCTTCCTCCCAATAGAGGAGACCTGTGTCACAACGGTGGGTCCGTTTTAGTCTTACGCTACTCATCACCATCATCATCATCAGCGCTCACAAGTCCACAGCTGGAAATAGGCTTCTCCAAGTGCACTCCACTTAACTCGATTTTCGGCAACTCTGATCCAGTTGCCACCAGCCACCCTGCGGAGATCGTCGCTCCACCTAGCCCGAAGTGATCACAGAATAAATAAGCTGAAGTGGCAATGGGCCGGCCATATTAGGCCGTAGAACCGGCGGCACAGTGGTCACGTGCTGCCGTGCACACTTGCACAGCGAGGCTCAGGGGAGACCTCTTTACAATCTCCCCAGGGATGTGCCTTAACAGGCGTCGCACATAGGGGGCTCCGGACAGGTCTTTTAAGAGGAAACGGTGCCTCCTCCCATGTCCGGATAATGGCCACCGGGGTTGATGGTGGGTCCCCCAAAAACCCGGTCGCCTTTTGAAGCTTTCCACCCGAGAAGACCGTAGAACCGATGACTGTTGGAGCAAGCAAGCGTAATGAGGGACGCCTTATGCTACTACATAGGGTTTATTAATCGTGAAATGCAAACTCAACAATACTTACTAATCCAATTACCGATATTTGAAAGCAAGGAGCACTCAAGACTGCTCTCTAATGAAAGACGCAATCTCAACCAGCGCTCCCTATCTCCCAGATCGACCATCTGCAGCCGTTCAGCCACAATCTGCTGAATGTCCAATAGATAGAACAATGTCCCAGTTTATCGCATAGAAACCGCCTCATTGGTTCAAGCTGAGTGCAAGCTCGCTCCACAATTACATTTCTATTCAAAAGTATTAGAACATAACGACCCGTAGTTCGTAACATAGAGTAGGAATGTGTAGAAAAGAAACTCTTGGGACAAGCATTGTAAATACCTACCATACCTGGGACGTAGTATATGTACGTTTGATCCGACCACCACAATCCAGTTACTACATAACATATCATACGCCTGTAATCCCCGAAGGGTTAGGCAGAGGTGTACCTAATAGTACACCCACATTTCGCCAGTTATGTTTAAGTCCCATGTAATAGAGGGCGAGCCTATTGCCCTCAACCCATACTTGGTGGCTGCTGCTGAGAAATTTCTGATGGAAAAAACCAATAACACTTTGCCCGGCTTAGGAAACGAACCCACGACCTAATGCTCAGCAGTTCCACCCTTTCCTCTGTGCGGCCTTCTCCAGCCAATATCTCATAAACGCCTCTAAGTCTTCGTTATGTTATGTTATTAAAATTAGGGTTCAACACTACCGTCATGTGCGACGCACGTACGCTCTTGGTCGAGATGAGATCATCGTAGTATTCAGGGAGGTAGGTAGAGAGCAGTAAGTCATTATTTCACTTGAATCAGCGCAAGCACATAGGAGACTTACAAGGAGGTTCGTTTCTATATTTTCTTATTCTATGATCGTAGCTACTGGATCTAAATCGGTTGCACCGCAATCCGTATCACTTGAACATCTTGTGTGCCAATTTGTACGGTATCCATGATAAGCGGTTGTCACGGCTGTCGATCGACTGATAACAGTTGCATGCTCTCGTTATTATTTGTTTTACTTGCGACGTGGTAAGGGTAACTGTTGTTTGTGTATTTTCATACATAAATGTGCGTGTTTTTATAACCACGTAAATGAATGTCTATACAACATTAGTTTTAGTATATGCGAAACCTGAAACACGTGTCTGGTATTTTTTATATAAATAATATATGTACAAAATTTCAAAACTGTATCATGAAAAATCACAAAGTTATAAGCTTGTTCTGTTACCTCGTTGTCCGCACAAAAACGTGGTCGCGGCGCAGCCGCGCGCTTCCTAGTGTCGTCTTGAGCTCATTGATAATAATAATTTGGCAGTAGGTACCTCAATGATTTCGATAGTTACTTAGTGTCGCTCGGTGTCCAACTTGTAACCTTTTTTAAATATTTTTGGGACAAAATATAACACGGTTTAAAAATTATTGGTATCGATTCAGTTACTTATTCTGAACAAACTATATTCAGGTTTCACATATGGTGTGCTCTTATCTTGCAGGCATAAGCAGAAGTGTTCTGAGAATAAGCAACATTTTCACAATCTAAAATATTATTTTAGTTTTAGTGTAACAGTCCAGTCTAGTTCGTGTTAACACGAGTAACATCTGTAACACGAGGGAAGTGCAGATGTGTTCGTCCTCGCTCACTGCGGGACCTTTTAAAAGAGGTCAATTGATGGACCAACTCAATATTGATCTTGCTACCAATTTGAGACGATTTGTATTTATCTTTCATACAAGGAATCATCTTTTCTTTCTGTTTTTTTTAGGAAACTGCATTATCAACCTATAATGTTCCCAGTCCCACTGCTGGAACACCGGTTTCCTCTCCGTGAGAGGGTCATAAGATCGGTCATAATCTTATACGCCGCATAACTGGCGTAATGTGGGTGTACTTTTAAGTACCTACACATCTGCCTTATCGATCGGGGATTACAGGCGTGATGTTATTTATGTTAGCTGTTATTTTTTTTTTGTGTCTTGTTGTATTTATAAATATTTGTTATGTTTGTATATGTATTGTTATTTTTTTGTAATTTTGTATGATGCATGTCATGTCTCTGCGACAAATAAATATTTTTTCTTTTTTTCTTGTAGAGAACAAAAGAAAAAATATTTATTTGTCGCAGTTTTTCTTTTATGGTATGAATATAAAAAGAAAGAAATAGTTCTTTAATAAGTACCTGAAGGTGAAAAACTCATCTTAACATTTTTATTCATCGGCTGAGAAATTGCGTTAGTTCTAATTGGAATCTTGATTAGTGCGGCTCTTATAAGGAAGCGAAGTTTTCATTGCTTTTACTAAGAATATAATAAAAGCTATTGGAAGAGGTAACTAGTATGTTCGTTTTCATTAGTCCCTAGAGATAACCTATGTACCTATACATGGTGGAAGGGACACCGACACGAAACCGGTTACCACGCGGTAACCGTTTTCGAGTCGGTGTCCCGTGGAAAATTTCTATGTGGAGATATAGAAATTTTTCATCGGTTATTAAAAAAAAATATTATTATTATTTCCTTTATTTATTTTTATCCATACATTTATACATTTTTAAATATTCTAATATAAAACAATATAAAAAAAACATTTAAAAATATAAAAATAGTGGTACGCCGATATCGGGAGCAGGGTCCAAGCTACCGGTGGTTAGGGCTCCAGAGACAGGAACCTCCTCACAATGCGGGCCGTATCGAGGAGTACTGCCTTCTGAATCAGGCCCTTGATCCAACCGCCTAAGGAGAGCCTCGAAAGATGGTCGTCGAGGCTCTTGGCTATAAGGCCATTTTCCGTCACGACGATCGGCACAATGATAGCAATATATTATTATTATTATTTATTTATTTACCACCAAATTATAGCCATATTACAGACCAATTCCAATACGATGCTACAACATATAATAAAACAATATAAACAGTAAAATTAAATTTAAAAAAAATAAAAAAATCTTCTGTTCCATACATTTTGACCGTGTAGAATATAGCTGATTTTTTGTAACTTTCGACAGAGGGTATTTAAATTAAGAAAGTTTAACGTTGTATTCTTACCATCTTTAGTTAGATTGTATTATATGAAATTCAAATATTTTGATTTACACAGTACATTACATAAGGGTGATCGGACCTGAAATAATAAAGGAAGGGATGGCTTAATTGAGCATCTTATCCCTTCCGGAGTATATTTGTGTGTTATCCGAAATGTAGCATTTTCCTTCCAATATTACTTACGTAAGTTACGTAATCAAGACCCTTCACTTTTTAGGGTTCCGTACCCGAAGGGTAACCAACGGTACTCTATTACTAAATCCTGCTGTCGGTCCGTCCGTCCGTCCGTCTGACTGTCAGCGGGCTGTATCTCATGATCCGTAATAAGTAGACAGTTGACATATTCTCAGAATGTGTATTTTTGTTGAAATAAAAATAAATTAAAATTGAAGGGGGTTACCCCTACTACGATTGTACCGAACCCTACAAGCGCGAGTCCGACTCGCACTTGGCCGATTTATGGTAACTTTCGTCTTTCATTCTGTATTTTCACTTAACGTGAAGCATCTGAAAATAAAAGAAATCAAAAGTGAAAAAGGAAATCATTAGTAAAAATGATCAAACGATTTTGGATTTCGTCACTTTCACTAGTCTATTAATCGAAAAATGAAACAAAAGGGGCAGATGACCTTTTATTCTCATTTTTTTGGTGTAATGTATGCGTGGAATGAAACCAAAAAGAACATTAATTCGACTGAAGCATCTGATATCGGTTTAACTAAGCATTGGTACCTAGAGTTTACTAGATCTAATTTCAACCTTATTATTAGTAAGATTAAAAGCTAGGCAGATGATGATGATTAGTAAGATTAAACGAATTTCAGCGTTTATACGGTAGTTCTAGTGATTAATACTAATTGATTACAGTAATTACCTATTATTGAGTTTACGTTCGGTTACCTACGTAAGAAGGCTAACCAAGACTAATCAAGTTACTAATATCAATTAATTATTTTTAGCTAGATAATTGCCCATGTTTTTGACTTAGTTCATTTTGTTCTTAAAATTGTGGTCCTAAGCAGATTAAGTCATCATCTATTTCTGAATAAAAGGACTAAAGAAAAGCTAACTTGTCTGGATTGGAGAGCTTAAATCTATACTAATATTATAAAGCTGAAGAGTTTGTTTGTTTGGTTGAACGCGCTAATCTCAGGAACTACTGGTTCGAATTGAAATATTCTTTTAGTGTTGGATAGTCCATTTATCGAGAAAGGCTATAGGCTATATAACATCACGCTACGACCAAATCTAAGCAATCCGACCGAGGTACTAACATTTTTGAACTGGCTACTGCCTTTTAGATTCTTGGACGAGCAGTAGCTGCTTCCCTAAATAGTAAACTTAACCCTTACAAATCTGTTTTTACTGGCACACTTCCCCCCTTCCCCCCACCCTAGATCAAAAGCTGGCGACACCCTAGGTTGTGTGCTTCTAACTGTTGTCCGCGACCTCCGTCCGCGTGATTATAAAAATATCACTTCCCTATTTCGTTAACAATTTCAAAGCTTAACATTTTTTTTCATGGAACCTTAATTATTTTTCGAAATTAAATTTAGCCTTAATTACTCCTTATAACATGAGCTATCTGCTAGTAAAACTCCCGTCAAAATTTCCAGCCGTTTTGGAGATTAGCCGAAACAAACATAAACAAAGACAGAAAAAAAAATGTTTTTAGGTGTATTCTAAAAACTGTTATTTTGAAATTATAAACAGACACATCAATTTTATTTATTTGTATAGATGAAGAATGCATTGAAACCTTTACTTTATACAAGTTCGATGCAGAAGGATCAATCGCTCAAAGTCAAGTCAAATATCGGTCAACTGCGGGGGTTGGGCAGTCTGATAGAAAAGGATTGCAAACACTTAAACCCGATTTTCTCATTGTAAATATTCTTATAAGAGTTTCCGCAAATATTAGATCAGATTTATTCTTCGTCGACTTTGACAAATATCACTTGTTGTAGGTTATAAAGGGGCAGAAAATCACCTCAACAATGGAGTACAAAAAGTAAAAATAAGTTTTTGTATAGTTGTAATTTCACCTTTAACATCATCATCATAGTATAAAACAAAGTTGCTTACTACTGTTTGTCTGTCCCTATGTATACTTACATCTTTAAAACTACGCAACGGATTTTGATGCGGTTTTCAGTAATAGATAGAGTGATTGAAGAGGAAGGTTTATATATATATTGTACCCATGTGAATCGTATAAAAAAAATCATGCGTTGGGAAAGTTGTTCGTTATCATCAGTACAATCACGTGTTTAAGTATATGTCACTAATTACCTGTCACCCTATACCTATAGCCTTCTCACGGATTCACTTCAAAATTTCTACGCGAAGGAAGTCGTGGGCAACAGCTAACAACAAAAAACACTAAGTAGCAACGGTTTACACTTCCTTCATAAAAAAACAGCCTTTTTTACCAATTGCCATCTTCAAGACACAACAAATTACTTACACAATATGCCTGTTTTCCTCGAAATGTTAGACAAAGGTGTACAGACCTAAATGATAGGTACTTACATTTACCAGTTTGTGGCTAAATAATAACAGCCGCTCGGATCGATCCTTAAGTTTAGCCGTGCTTGCCTAGGTTGGTCTGTGGATGGGGCACCACCCATTACATAACGAGTTTCCTCCGTGCCTCGGAAAGCAGGTTAAGCCATTCTTCCCGGCTGTCATTCTTTGACAGTCGTTACAGGTAGGCAGTGGCCCAAAAAGTCTGACAACCAGTCTTACCAAGGGGTATCGTATTACCTAGTACTAAATGGGTTGTGGAGGTCAGATTCGCTCCATGTAAAATACTGGTATTCAGCTGCATCCGGTTAGACTGGTAGCCGATCCTAACATAGTTGGGAAAAGTTTAGGCAGATGATGATGACATTTCTCAGTTATGTATAGGCCCCCATGTGTTGGGGGCGAGCCTTATGCTATCAACCGGTCACAAATCCAGGACCTCATGCTCACTAGAGCGCTTGCGATCACCAGACCTACTCGAATGTCTTCTAATTTATAAAACAGAATTCTAATTAAAAACACAGCATGAAGAAAGTTTTATAAAGGGTGTAAAAAGTCCTTTAACGAAGCCGAAACGCACTTGTTTTCCTCGTCATTGCGATCGTTTTTTTATTCTAGACCATACCTGGGAACCTTCTAGTTACGGAGATATAGGGGGTCAAAGTTGCAACTTTTTCATAAGTTTATATTAAATACATGTTTTTAATGTAATATTTTGACTTTAAACACCTCCACGACCCCCGTACTATTCAATTCATCCATCAGCACAATGTTTTAAGTGCGTTACATTGAGTGCTACAGTAAAAAGTGTTTTGAACCCCAAAAAAAAATTCGTTTCCCAGCAATAATTTTTGCGTAGTTACTTAGATTGATATACGTACATAATGCTTGGTTGACGGCTTCGTGAAGGGTCTGTTTACACCCTGTATTGAAGAAAACTTTTATTCAAAATATTTTACATAAAAAAGGAAACTGTTGACCGTACCTACGGCGACACAATAGGAACATCAGCACGACCCACGAATAATTTTAGTCTCTACCCTCATTATTAGCAAAGTTCGAACTGTCTCGAGGACGGTAGGGTCAGCAATAAAAAAATTTGACAACTTGACCCGGACATGACAACATTAACCTACGTCACTACCCTTCTGAGGGTTGAATGGTGACAAAAAACGCGCCTGACCTTATCTTTTTGTGTGGAATGAAGGTTGTATGACACTACGAAAGTTTTGGTATTTATAGCTCTCGGAATAAAGTGTTAAGTGTAAAGTGTCTCGGAATTTTGTAACAATATTATGATTTAAAAGAATGTCCATGGAGTTTCTTGCCCGTTATTATCCATAGAAATCAACACTAGGGAATGGGCAACTACAGTACCTTCACAGTTTTTATGCCTTGTGACTGGGACTGTAGCTACATTTCATTGTTGTTTCTACAGTTCAAAAGTAGTATGTATGTTTAATTTAATATTGCGTGTGTTTAATTTTGTTTTTGTTTGATTCTTTAAATGTGTATTATTTATTTTATTCTTAATTAAATTAAATTTGGTTATGTAATTGTAGTGTGTAATTTTATTATTTATTGATTATTTTAATGTTCGTGTGTTTTAATGTGATTTTAATTTTTATAATTTTTTATGGACATTGTCTGAAATAAATGATTAATAATAATAATAAAAGTGCCTGTAACTGGCCTAATTGAAATAAATGCTTTGATTTTGATTAAATTTTTGTTTGAATTGTATTAGGAACTAGGTTTAGCCCACGGCTTCGCTTGCGTTATGGTCAGTAATTATCCCACGAGAACGCTGTAATTATATAGCCTATGACACTCGGGGATAATGGAGCTTTCAATTAGTGAAAGAATTTTCGGAGTGGATTAGTAGTTCCGGAGATTACCTATAGATTACGATTTATCATACTCAAACACCTATTTTCTATAAAGGGTTAGACAGATGATCAGCACAGCCAGATTTCGTCAGTTGTGTTTAAGTTGCATGTAATTAGCTTTGCCATACGGTTAGATTTTCCCGACAAGTCTGGAATTTCAGCTCAGTGTCTGAAATACGGGGGGAATTCCAAAACAGAAACATAAAACACACTATACCAATATTTCTAGTAAAATATAATATTTTTTTAAATAAAATAAACGTAGGAATTGATAGAACCTATCACTTCATGGATAGTTAATGTAAGTAGTGTTTACATACACTGTTTTAAGCTTTCACGGTTTATAACTAAACTTATACTGTCACGTACGGGATATCTTCCTTGATTGTTCATTATTTTGAGAAGATATCCCGTAAGTGACAGTATAAGTTTAGTGTTTGCATATTAATATTTTGATGAAGAAATCTCTGTATAAAATTATACTCCTTAATTTTCTGAAAATGTCCGGAATTTTCTCCGGAAACCTTTTTCATAGATCTGGGTGACTCTATATGTAATAGGGGCATAGCACAGGGAGCGAGCCCTTTGCCAACAGCTAGGGATCGAACGCAGGACCTCATGCTCACATGTAGCGCTTTTGAGCACTAATCCAACGATGAATTACGATTGTCCGATTATTATTGTTATATCCGGGTACAAATTTATTTTAAATTATTTTTTTTCATTACTACCGCTTAATTATGAAGATGTTAAATAAATCGTTTAAAAGTGCTTGCAAATAAGCTGCCCGTATACCAATCTCATTTTTATTGTTCAACTGGTATTTAATAATTTCTACAGATGTTAGCGCCCGCAAAATTATCATCATAAAAGACAGGCGCAAGCTTCTGCAAAACTTTCCCATCTTCTACACAATTTATGATAATTTGATTGACAAAACCCAGCATACTGCCAGTAGTCTGCCAGGTTGAGTCCGCGAGTATCATAACATGCATTCAAAAGTTTTGAAGCGATAACTGACGAGCGACGTTTTGTTTAGATGCCTGTTAGCTGCTGAGGGATGTCGGTAACAGTCGTTGTCTAAAACAAACGAGGATGGCCAGTTTGTCAGTGTTTTTCGATGCTGTACTGGTTTTTGTTTCTATTCTAAAGACTGATTTACTGAGTGTAATTTAACTACCTATGGTAAACTAAAGTTAAAGCAACAATAAAAGTTGTTCATTAAAAACAGTACTAAGGATTCAAGCCGTTTTTTGCTTCGATGTTATTTTTTTCACCGACGAGAAGTTTGCACCGTGTAAATGGTGTTTTACACACGATCAAGGAATTAATGTTTTACTGCTACTTTTTTTAAACAAAATCTTTATTAAACGGTTTAGAATCTTATCAGTGTAAATACTGACAAAGATGACTTCACGGTGTAAAGTACAAGTAGACAAGCAAATGTCTGGTACATCATCATCTGCCTAGCCTTTTCCTGAATTCACTGGGGTCAGCTTTCAGTCTTACCGGATGCAGCTGAATACCAGTAATTTACAAGCAAATGTCTGGTACATAACTTGAAAATTCAATAGAACAAGAATAACAAGAACTAAGACAAAAGTTCACACCTGTTTTCTGTAAACAATATTTGAGAAATTATTATTGTTCCGTATTACAAAACAGAATACTTATCACTGAGTTTGCGAGTTAATAGCTATTATAAGTAAACAAGACGACTTCCAAACAAGAGGACTTCCAAACAAGACGACTTGACAAGTTCTGCATAAGTACCCAGAACTCAGAACTTAAGGCAAAGTTACCGTTCTGAGACAAAGTGAACTCACATTAAAAGAGATGCTTTAATGATCAAGTAGCATGAAAATAATTATCTTGTAAAGAGTGTACATTGTATAGTATAAGTGACAAATCGGAACGGATATCTTCCGTGATTGTTCATTATTTTGAGCTCCCGTAAGTGACAGTATAAGTTTAGTTGTAAACCGTGAAAGCTTAAAACAGTGTTAGAAAATATTCTGTCAAAATAAAGCATACAATAGGCAAAAATGTGATTATAACTTAGGTACATACTCCTAGTATAGCAACTGGTGTCTGTGGAATTTATGAAGACCAAAATTAATCTAGAAAGCGTCTCTGCTACTCATGTCTGAAAAAAAAATGGTATAATTCCATAAGAGTCTATTTTATGTGATGAACACGCGAAAATGGATGTTTCTTTGACTAGACATGTTTTTTGCTGACATGTTACAATAAGTAATAGAGTACCATTTTGTTTTTTTCTTATTTATGACTAGCTGTTGCCTGCGACCTTCGTCCGAGTGAAATTATTATAAAATATTATTTCCCTATTTGAATCGCATTTTGTTATTTTTTTTTGCACGTAACCCTAATCCTTGTAATAAAATTACGGTAGCCTAAATTACTTCTTATAACATCTGCTATCTGCCAGTAGATCCGTCAAAATCGCTCCAGCTGTTTCGGAGATTAGCCGGAACAGACAGACAGACTGAAAAAAATAAAAAGATTTATTTGTTTGTTATAAGTATCGTATATACTTTCATAATGCAATCCGTAAAAAACTTTTATTTTGAAATTACAAACAGACACTTCAATTTTATTCATTTGTATAGATACGGAAGAAAATTCTAAATTGGAGCAACTGCCAACGAAAAACGGAGGAGGTTGTCAAGTCAGACGAGTATTTTTTTTAACTTCGAATTGAGAAAAAGGAATACCGGAAAAGTATGGCTCTTGGCAAAATAAAAGACAGCGATCACTCTTGTTAATCCTCCTAATTAAGACTTTAAATCTCTTAATCCGACGCTCCTAAAAGAAAAGGGTGACCCAATTCCACCCGACAAAGAATTACGGCATTCATTTTTTACGTCTGCCTTCAAATTACAGTCAAATTGGGCTAATTGTTGTCAAATGACTTTGCCGATCCAAATGCCTTTTAAAATGTGAGTTGTTATACCGCTTCGCCACTACAGCTATAAGCTCTAGCGTCACGCGCGTTTACAGTGACTCAAACTCTAACTCAAAGCTTTTATTTCAATTAGAACATTACAGGCGCTTTTGAATGTCAAAAACTGAAGGATAAAGCTACATAAGGCATAATGCCTAGTAAAAGTACTGTAGTTGACTGGTTGTTCTTTCGAAAGCTAGATCTGTACGGAGAAGAATGGGCAAGCTACATTGACACTCTTTAAATTTTTTTTTTTTTTTTTTTGGCAACTTCATTCATGTTGAGTTTATACATATATGTGAGAACGATATAGAAACACGGAGCGTTCAAAGAAAAAAGATTAAATCAACAATAAAAAAATAAAGTAACTAAAATAAAACGTAGCAGCGAAGAGATGACCAGTCCCAACTGACAGCGCCCGTTCACAAACATGACGCATGGATCAGCACCATTCAGCTCAACCATTTTGATGGGAACTAAATGATTCGGCACACCCGCCACCAACTGCGGTGAAAACAAAATGAAAGTCGCATAGAGCAGTACACACGTGAAGGCAATTAGTGCCTTGACGTAAAGAGTGTTGAATACCGCATCGCCTGAGGCTGTGGCCAGGACGATAACGTGGTCAATTGTGTGTACAAATGGGAGTTCTCGAAAGCGATTAAAACTTAAATTATTATCTACTACGCAAGGTGGATACGGCCTCTTCAAATGTTTGTATGCTTAAGATTTAGTTGTGGGCCGAAATCATTAACTTAGTCTGCGGCGAAGACAGTTTACGGACTCTAAGATATTCTGAGACATCAATCATGTGGGTTTTCTTGTGATTTTGGGGTTTTGGCGAGTTGCGGTCAAACCCATGACTTTATCGCGTAAAAAAATATGCAAATGGCAGAATATTTACAGGAGGGCAATAGGAACCCATATACGAGTAAAAAGAAGAATTGAAGAAGACATGCTTGTAAATAAATTGGGATAAAGGCAGACCGAAGAACTTTGAGAGGTAGTTCGGGAAGCTTCGTCGAACTTCTTGTCGCGTAGGTATTCCATAGAGCCTAAAGAGGTCTTCAATCAGAGCGTCTTGCCTGTTATGACTTACGGTGCCAAAACGTGGACACTCACGGTACGGCTGGTCCATAAATTCAAGGTTCTATGGAACGGGCTATGCTTGGAGTCCGTCTGAGAGATGGATTCCGGAACGAGGTGATGCGACTGAGAACCAGAGTTGTCAACATAGCTCACAGAATAAGTAGGCTGAAGTGGGTATGGGTCGGCCATATTAGCCGTAGAACCGATGACCGTTGGGCTAGACGTGTTCTTTAGTGGAGATAGCGAATCGGCAAGCGTGACGTAGAGTGCCCTTAGGCTCGGTGAAGCGACGATCTCCGCAAGGTGGCTGGTAGCAGCTGGATGAGTGATCGAGCTAAGTAGCGTGCAATTGAAGAGGCCTATGTCCAGCAATGGACTGCTGTAGGCTGATGATGATGATGAAGGGAAGGTGAATGATGATGATGTGAACATATATTTTTGTCATTTTGCCATCAACCAGCAACAGTAATTCATCATCTTTAACGTAGGTAGAGCTATTTACTATTTCTTAGCAAAGGAATTTAAAAAAGTATTTACTTGCAAGTCTTGCCACCACTGCATTTTCCAGACATTAAATATTAAAATGAAGTATCACTTTTTTATTAAAGCCTCCGGCAACAACTGTAGGTGCCTTTACAAACAAGACAGTCTTTTGTAATCAACCTGACACTGACATCTTGTAAATTCCAGTAGTCAACAACCTTTTAAAATAAACTCAGACAACCTAAATTGTTTTTCCGTTTGTACAGTAGAGACCATAAGTGCAGTAGCAGTTTCACAAAACGATCGCATCAAAATAAGTCGCACTTACGACCTTTTTCCATAACAAACATTTTGCACACATACACGATCTCGTATATCGCTCTCTTTCATAATTATCTAGTCAGAAAGAGTGCGATATAATGATCATTTGCCTTAGTGACAAGCCTGTCATGTCGCGACGGAGTATTAAGTTAGTGATATTTAATTTCAAACAAACAATTATGTGTCTATCTGGCTTAGCGGTTAACGCTATAGATAAAATGTCTCGCACAGTATAGTCTGGGTTCGAACCCAAGTGCCATTACACTTTTTGTGTTTTAATTATAAATGATACGTTAGACCCGATGAGATATGTTTTTCTAAATATTAGTTGGAACTTATTATTAACAAAAAAGAAGAGGGTGAATGTGAAACAAAATAAACTTCTGGATTGAACAAAGTAGTTAGTTATGACGTTGTTAGTTGGTGAACTTTGTTACGAGCGTTTGTGTTATTATTACGATTAGCGTATTGTGTGATTGTCTTTATTCAAGATGCAAGCTAATATTAGTATTGATGACAGGGCAAATATTGTCACTTTGCGTAAAAATGGGCTTAATATTTCTCAAATTTTAACTGAAACTGGCTTAAAATGTGTAAGTTATTTTTAAAAATTATAATTATTATGATGATAGTTGTGGTGTGTGATTTTCGTATTATTAAATAAATTGCTAGTTGCAAGTGTGTAATCATATTTTGTTTTTTTTTAGAAATTCTGTTAGCCGTTGGGTAAAGAGGTTTTAGAAAGAAGGTAGTCTGAAGAGTCGTCTAAGAAGTGAAAGGCCGCCGCTTATTAACCCGACTCAGCGACGTTTTATGGTGGAAGAATATGAAACAAATGGTTTCATTCCAACTATAATGTTTGCAGAGCAATTGGATACTACATTACAGACTGTTCGCCATGCAGTCCATGCTGAAGGTTTACATCATCGGAAGCCAGCTAAAAACCATTTTTGACACAAAAACACAGGGAGGAAAGACTACGTTTTGCTCGAGATTATTTAGATTTAAACTGGGAGGTGACTGTGTTTTCTGACGAGAAGACTTTCAAGTCTTGCCAAAAGGAAGACTTAATTTATGGCGAAAAAATAATAATACTTAATTTAATAAGTAGACCGGGTAACTAAATATTTAGTAATATTAACATAACCGTAAATAAAAATAAAAAAAATTAAGAAATAAATTTTAAATTTAATGATTTTAAATTGGGGTTTAGTTTCAATATTCTTTTCGTCAAGAAAATGAACACTTAAGCTATAACCTCAATACATTCAATGTGACGTTACATTAAAAAAACACGTTCATAAAGTCTAACTCATATATTAGTATTCAATTAACTCTGCTGAATACTGATACCTATAATAAGCGTGTATCAACAATTATATTTGTGTTATTAGAATATCCTTTCCGTGTTATGTTATTCTTATTATGAATTGACTAAGTGGGTATACAACAAAAAATCTTATGAACGGTGATAAGAGAACTTTTTTTTGCCTAGATAGGAATGTGACGTCACATTCTCATAAAAGTTTGTTAATTTTATAAATAAATAAAACGAATAAACATTTTTGTTATCATTCAGCATGATTTTTTTATTTCCACCTTCCAACACCGAAAACATAAAAAAAAATCAATTAATGAGGTTAAATAATAATACAATAACTATCTAATATTTAACTTCTTATAAAAAATAAATAATAAGCATGACTATATTATAAATAAACATAAATACCTAACGACTTTCTGCTTAAAATACAAATATAATTAAGGTTTTAAAGAAACAAAAAACAGCCACACATTGTAATAACATGGATTCGAACTTGGACTTCATTGATCGTGAACCCATGCTCAGCCCAAACAGCTACCAACCCATGTTAATACTACGCGAATTTTAACAATGCAATGGTAAGAACAGGTCATCACTATGATGTGTATTCTAAATGCAACAGAAATATAATGCTATTTCGCGTAGTGTGACGACAGTTCATTAGTGTGTGTTATGTGTAGAATGTTGAGACATCACTCATACACGCACACGCACACACACTGCTGTATTGCGCTCGCACAGTTCATAGCAATGTAATCTTTAGCATGGTACTGCACTTTTGAGGTCTGCTGTACAAAGCCGTTAGCGTTAAAAATTGATCATATTCCAGTAAAAATGGCACAAAAATAATGTTTTCTAGTTTCAAAGATCACAATGTTTTGTGAGATGTGTTTTTCACATTGTATAGAAAACTAATTATTCAACTCAAACTAGCTTTAGCCTTAGTCTTCGCTCGTGCCTAGGTCGGAAAATCTCCCACGGGAACATTCTACCGGTACAATAAAAAGTATTTTATGTCTTAACCCATTAGGACATAGGATAGGATAAATACATGACCTGGGACATCTAGATGTCTTGTATCCCAGTAGTGGGTACTTTATAGGTTGTTTCTCTGCCTAGCCTTTTCCCAAATATGTTGAGTTCGACTTCCAGTCTAACCGGATGCAGCTGAATACTAGTATTTTACATGCCACTCACTGCCTGTCTGACCTCCACAACCCAGTTAGTACTGGGTAATACGAGAAAAAAAACTAAGAACTAAAATTAAGACTAATTGTCAGACTTTCGGGCCACTGACTACCAGTAACGACTGTGAAAGATTTACAAATGACCGCTGCAACATGCTTAACATGCTTTCCGGGGCCCGGAGGGAACTCGGTATGTAATAGGTGGTCATCCATCCAAAGACCAAACCTAGGCAAGTGCCGCTTAATCTGAATGATCTGACGTAAAAATGATGTGGGCAAAGGTGTTCACAAATTAACCGTTTATAATATTAGTAAGGATTACGTAATTTTGGTAAACCCTAATATTATCAACATTACCAAAATTCCTAATTTTCCTTTCATCTCTTAAGTCTATAAACATGACTGGAGCAACCTACAACCACAAAACATATTTCGCGTAACCAATTTAGTATAAATTATAGCTATTCGTGGTGCAAAACCTTTGAATGCGGTGTTCATTGTCAACTGAATGTAAATTACGTGCGTGTCGGAGTGTGTTTCCTATTTGCGGTTTAATTAGTACTATTATTGTGGTAATGAAAGAGAACGTATTAGGAACCAATTAGGGCTTGTTTTGTGATGTATTTGGGTACATTAATGAATTCATTTTGTTTCTCTTACACGTACATTTGCAAAACAAAAACTCAATGTTGTGATCAGTGTTTTTTTTTTTTTTTTTTTTTTTAACCTACTGTTTTTCATTTTAATCTGGTTGATTATAAATGCTTAGATAATAATTATAATCAGACTATAATGTATTAGGATACAAACTTCTGTAAAACGGTGAGCCAAAATCAGCCAAAATCTCTTCAAAAAGTTCTAGTTAATCGCTTCACATCAGGCGAGTTGCGCCAAATGCAACCCTATTTGGTATGAAGAAAAACGCTAGCCTAGCGCTAGCTTTCCTACTTTGTAACAATGATGATTATTAAGAGCGCAGTGGTTGAGCGATTGGCTGCTTCGCTGCGTGTCGCAGGTTTGATCCCCGCACGGAAAAAATATTTGTATGACCTACAGGAGTTGTTGGAGGTGGCTCTTTGTGTGTGTGATTTTAAATTCCTAGTGAAGGACAACGTTTAAAAAAAAAAAAAAACAAAAAGAAGCAACTTCGTATTTTTCCTTATTCCGATTAAGATTATGCGGCACTGATCTGAGTCATCATAAATAAACTATATTTACTTCTTAGTAAAAGAACAAAGCTAAAATAATCTTCCATCTGCCGATAACACATCTGCAGTCTACGAGTAAATGACACTTGTTTAGTGTACGGACAGTAAGCTTTTGAAGTAGTCCGAGTCAAAAGAACGGCAGAACAAGCTGTTACGCTGCAGCTTGGGGAAGCTGTCAAGCGGTCTCTGCCAGCGATAGCTTTAAACTGTTTGAAAAGATGGTATTGTTTAAAAGAAAATCGTGTACACGATATTTTACTATGATTCTTATAACTTATTATTTTGAACGTTTGTTTTTTATTTGTTCACAGACAACTTCTGTATTGTGTTAGAAGTAAGTTTTTTTTAAGTTTAATGAAATAACCTTCCCTCTTTATAAATGCACATGATGGTAACCCAGTTCATTCATGAAATATATACGAATAATAAAAATCTGCCTGTCAGTCTCTATAACCTAATCACACCTAAATGGCTGAACGTGGTAGACTATGTCCTAAGATAAAGGATATATAACTTTTGTCTCGATAGTATGCTATCGTGAGATAATTTCCGACTGCGGGTAAAAGCTAGTGAATATATTTATGAACAGGTCAGATAGTCCAGCCCGAAATCTGACCACAAATCTGTATAACCCAAAAATGTTCTATCTCAAATCTACTTGGAAAGCATTTTCAATAGAGACCACATTCCTATCTGAGGTATTTTTACCAACATTGTATAGTCGGATTTTTGCGGTTCGGACCACATTTTTCCACTTTATATAGGTAAATACCCTCATAGTTAGGAGGTTAGCGGGTTTGACCACGAACTACATGTGTTTTATCTTGAGTTTTCTGATACTGTATCCTGTTTTCGCAACCAAAAAACTTATGGAATCAAATACTTGAGGTTTTGTAGGTTTGTAAATTTAAAGAAAGAAAGAAAAAAAATACATTTATTTGGCACATGTACATGCCACAAGTGCACACAGTATAAAAACATAACAATAAAAAAAAAAAAATTACAAAACTTAAATCTAAACAAAAAAATAAAATAGTATGATACTGTGTGCCTCACGGCTGCGGACAGTAATAAAAACAATCTAGCTTTCTATCTAATTGATCGTTTGGGATACAAAATAACCAATTTATAATACATATTAAAATTCGTTTGTACCTGATGTATGATACCAGTAGCGAAGGGCCAATTTTTAGGTAAGCCGGTGTACATATCTTTAATATGATTATATTATTTGTCTACAGAATACTGACTGTGTCATTTTTCATACGGAATCCGGTAGGAACCTTCGCCACTGCCTGATACTGTATCTGATCAGAACTATTTATTCTGTGTTTTTACTTTATAGCTTTAAAAAACAATCATTCATAACCATTACACAACATAACGCCTGTAATACTCGGACAATAAAATAAGGCAGATCAAATAAGGTGTCTATAGTACACTCACATTTTGACAGTTTTTTAATTAAGTGGGATGTAATTAAAAAAATGTATGAATTGTGTATCCACCGGGCAGAAATCCAGATTACTGCCGAGAAAATCCTGATGTCGAAATGCAGTACTTAACCGTTTGCCCGACTAATTTCTCCCCCCTATTTGAGCACCTAACATCAGTCACACAGTATCTGAATGGCTGCAACCAAAATGCACAACTGACACAACTCCGATCAAATACCTTGCACATATCATGTATTTTCTATGTCACTCAATGCAGAGCCAAACAATGCGTATTGTTAGGCGTTGCCATGGCAACGTCATTCAACTGTTCTTGGCGCTGATTAAAATGTTGGTGCAAGGGGTAGTTGTTAACAGGGCCATGTTTTTGAAAGATTGTCTATCTTCATTTTAAAACAAATGGATTGATTTTTTGCTAACAGTAGATTAGTCTATCATACAAAGTGTAAATGGATCTTCACGAAACCGTGAACCAAGCATTCTGTACACCAAACTGAGTAACTCTACGCAAAAAAATATGCTGGGAAACGACTTTTTTTTGGGATAAAAAATCACGTTTTACGGTAAAACTCAATGCAACGCACTCAGAACATTGTGCTGATGGATGCATTAAACAGTAAACGGGTTATGAAGGTATTTAAAGTGAAGTTATAACCTTAAGAAATTCAAAAAAAAACTTGTGAAAAGTTGGAACTTTGACCTCCAATATCTCCGTAACTAGAAGGTTCCAGAACAAAAAAAAATATGGCAATGACGGGAAAAACCAGTACCTTTCGGCTTCGGTAAGGGTCTTTTTACACCTTTTATATCCACTATAGATAGGAGAAGATTGCAATCTATAGTAACCAGTTGTTCCCCCTTGTCCACGACATTATACTCGTCTTACGACAGAAACAAACGGAGGATACTAATGACCGTAGCTGTTCAGAGCATGCCATGATTCACGGAGCCGCGGCTTTGCGGAGTCAATGACACAGTACAGTCACGAGCAATGAAACGTATACTCGCTGGAACTCTTAAAAAGTGTTTATCTCCTACTGTATTGTATTGATTAACGTTTTGTTTTCACGAACATAGTATTTTGGAACCCATATATTTACGAAACAGGTGTTATCTTAAAGTAGAAACGTTGTTTCACGACAAAATCACTTTTGAATTTTGCTAAGTGTATTTTATTTTAAAGAACCTAGGAATAACGCAATAGTATCTCTTACCTTTTCCTTTTCGTGTTACCTGTATCTTTCACCCATAAGCAGAAGGCGCCCATTTTCGAACCTGGAACGCAACTGTAACTTGCTTGTCATATTCTTCTTCAAACACCAGCAAGCACATAATACATTGTATACATTTCATTACTCTCTCTCGTCTCGGTTGACGCAAGTGTAATCCGCAATGGCGAAGGTTTCAAATTCGGTATTTGAAGACTGTGGGCGTGCGGTAGGAAAGATCAATAAATTGTCATTAATTGTAGTATTTTCTCATTACTTATGTAACTTTTTCCTTTGTCCACAGAGGAGGAGGGCACAGAGCTAGAACTAGAAGCTCTTTACAGAAGATACTGCGTCAGATTGAAACACGCGCTGTTTGTGTCAGCGCTGTGTGTGACGCTGTTCTGCAGTGTGCTGTTGCTGCTGGCAGTCTGCATATTGCATTCAAGTGTAAGGCATTTGCAGATATTCTGAAAAAGAAAACCTTTTGTTGTGTATCAGGATTTATTCTCTGGCATAGAATCCAATATATTAAATCCAGCACCCTAATGTGGGCACTAAAAATAATTGTGAAACAAAATCGTCAAACAGGAGGCAGCTAGAGCTGAAATTTTAAGTTTACTTTGTACTTGAATTTTTCTTTGATCGAATAACGGCATAACAGTTTTTAAACTGAAATGGTTACTAACACTATAATTATCACTAAAAACAGGATATTATTTACCATGTTTAGCTGTGTAAAAACCGAAACAGTGCCGAAATAAGTTCGAGAGCGGACACAGTGAGTTTCCTGTGTCGGGAACAGAATCGAGTTGTGAGTGACAGTGGTAGCGGTACCGAGCGCGTAAAACGTAGAAGTAAGAGGGTAGATCGATTTGTCTGCTCATAAACACCCACCCGCAATAACTTCAGTTTATCCGTGATCATGGCGCTTGCAACAGCGCCGAAATATCAGGAAGTCAATCAGATATTATACGTGGTAACTATCCCGTAATTATCCCGTATTTAGTGTTTATGATAATAGGCGTCACCACTAGAACACCTTAATTTGTTTTAGTTCCAACTAGCGACCCGTCCCGGCTTCGCACGGGTGCAATTATATGTATAAACCTTCCTCTTGAATCACTCTATCAATTACTTAAAACCGTTACGTAGTTTTAAAGATCTAAGCATACATAGGGACAGACAGACAGTGGGAAGCGACTTTGTTTTATACTATGTAGTGATACAAAAGTCAGTCTTTAACGCATATAGACCCATTTAGAAAATAATACAAAGGTAGTTTTCAATCAGATTCGCCATAATATGATTTACATTGGTAAAAGCGAGAGGCCCAGAGGACTTAATTAATCCAATATGGGCTGGAAGCACTCTCCAGCTATAGTGTTCATTATAAACTGATTAGCACAGGCCATGGCCTGATTCCAATAAACGCTCTGATGAGTCAGGGTTGCAGTACTTTTATTTCTCCTTTACAACATCACACCTGTGTTCCCCGAGCAGGTAGGCAGAGCAGAGGTGAACCTTATAGCACACACACATTTCGCCAGCTATATTTAAGTCCCATGTAATAGGGGGCGAGCCTATTGTCATAATATAGGCACCGATTTTAGACTCCGTGGCTGTTACTGCAAAACACTTGACGGAAAAACTCACTAATACTTTGCCCGACCTGGGAATCGAACCCAGGAGGTCCTGGTTCGTTTGTGAGATAAACGAGACAAAGAGCCTGCCAACGAAGCCTATATGTATAAAATAGTTATTTATTTATTACATTTAGTACAGCATAAGTCATTAATACTAAATTAAGCAATCTTTTTACTCGGTCTTCTCACAGAACCACAAACATTCTAACATTATCGTCTTCCATTCATCAGCAAACAAGTTCAATCCAGGGTTGGTCTCCACGACCACGTTGAGCATCGTCAGCATGCGCGGTATTGGGGAGGTGGATCCAGCTACAGTGCGACAAAATGGGACATTAAACAATTTATGCTTTCTAGAGCGATTTGAATTATTTGGAACAAAGAATTTACACAGCTATAGTACGTACCGAAGAGGACAGCAAATTCGAAACACTAAACCCGTTGTTAATTATCTCGGAGTAAAGTAAAAAACCAAGCAAAACTTCGAAAAGTTGATGGCTTAACTGAATTAAATACTGGGTGTTATTACTAACCAGTAAGGTTTAACTATAGTCGTTTCAAAAGACTTGTAACAATGTTATCTGAAAACGCTTTTTAACGTTGAATAGTCCTTAATAAGGCACCGTTTATGAGTGACCTTTTATTTCTAGCAAGCTGTTGTTAAATATTAACGGCACAATTGGCACAATGGTTGAGCCATTGGTTGCTGCGCTGCGTGTTGCGGGTTCGATTCCCACGCGGAACAAATATTTGTATGGCCTACAGGTGATGTTTGTGTGTATGAGTTTAAATGATTTTAAGCGCACCCACGATCCAGTAGAAATTCCTACAATGGGGAAAGGTTTAAAAAAAAAAAAAAATCATGTCTCGTGATTTTACTTTTTGATGTATTTCACTCAACTAATCTTGAGATTTACTAGCTTTAGTGTTCAGAGGCATAGGTAGCCATCAGGTTTTCAGAAACCGCCAGAAACTATGTTTAAGTATAACAAAACAACAACTGTTGCAAACATTAAACAAAAACGTACCCTGTAGTAATGTAATTTAGAAACAAAGTAAGATAAAAGTAAGCTCATTTTCTTGAACGTAATAAAAATCTCTTTACTCGCTTTATTTTCACTCATTTAAATAATCAAGCTATCATCATCGTCGTAAAAGAAACTTGAGCACGTTTAAGACATTAGAGATTCCTATTTTCATTTACCTACCTTTCTAGACACTTCTGTATCGTAATCTTATGTTATTGTTATGTAAACTTACTTGCTTAGGTACATACATTATGTAAATTGGTACCGACGTTTCATTGTTCTTTGAAAAAGGTGTCCTTCAGTGCTGGATGTTGGGTAACAGAGGAATATGCCTTGAAAGTCTAGACCTCGATTGAAAGCGCGACTGCTGAGCATGAGGTCCTCGGTTCGATTCCCAGGTCAGGCAGTGTTATTGGGTTTTTCCATCAGAAATTTCTCAGTTGTAGCCACGAAGTCTGGTTTAGTGGCCGGTTGATGGCAATAGGATCGCCCCCTATTACATGGGTCTTAAAAATAGTTGACGAAATGTGGGTGTACTAATGGGCACACATCTGCCTAACCCTTCGGGGATTACAGGCGTGATGTTACGTTATGCTTTGAAAGTTTTTAATAGGAAAGGTTATGTTGACTTGGCGTCGTACTGCCTCTTCTGAGACGGTTTTCCAGGATGCTTTGACAGACAAAAATGGCAGATCCACAAGCCAGAACCATTGTCCGCCAAATCATTGTTCTATTTATTGGTTGCCGCGTTGTTTTCTTATCAATTGGTTGACGGTTATTGGTTGCAGGAAATTGTCCGCGTATGTCTGGTGGACAAATAATCCCTATTTTGCTTCAGAGCCTCAAGGAATCGAATTCAGTATCTGTAGTTAGGGTAGAAGCCAATAGTTGAGGTATTTCCTCCGCACTATAATTTATGTAGATAATATAGTTAAACTAGAAAATAGACTCAAAATCATCTAGAACTACAGACATTTTAGATTCCTTTGCAATTAGAAGTAGCTCCTGTAATGAATTGCGCTCGTTCGTCGTGAATGAATGAAACGAAACCGCAAACGGAATAGTGAATGATGGAACGAAGAATGAAATAATAGAGAGATCACGGAACTTTTGTACTTTAATCCTTCATTCACTGAATACTGAACGAATGGATTCCAAAGAGTTTTTCAATTTAAGGTTTTATGGTTTCCGAGCTTAGGAATGATTAAAAAGCTTTTTGGATTAGCTCTTTGGTTGACTTATTCTTTAGATTCAATGTAAAAATTATAATTTGGACTAAGCCCTCGTTAGTGGCATAAATGGTTCCGTGGAAATTTTTGGTTCTTTACTAAGTTCTGCCTGGAGCTTCATCCGCGTATAGGACGGAAGTTATCCCACGAGATTGTAAGTATATCCCGGATATAAAGTATTTTAACCCAGGTCCTACTCTCTCGTGTTTCAATTTTAATCAAAATTCGTTCATATTAGGTCGATGCGACACACCGACTTACTATCACATTTATAATATTAATAAGGAAGCACGAATTTACAGGAAATATGAATTTCTAAGGAGGACTTATAAGCAATCTCATTAAGCGTGGAAGCCACCGACACGTGCCGAAGTCGTAAAAGGGATCCATGGACAGAAATACTTTATTCAAAGAGTACATTAAATTATCTGCACTATGCCTATTCATTGGCGCTCCTATAGGTATTTTGGGGCTATGCAGGTGACAGAAGAACAGAAGGTTTGTGTAACTATGTAGTTCGATACACAAAGCGTGAGTCTCCTTTAAGAGCAAATTTTTTTTTTTTTAATATACCCAATTTCGACGACGTTATTTATTTCAATTAGACCATCACAGGCACTTTTGAATGTTAAAAAAAAAACAACAAAAAGAAGCGAAGCTACAGTCACAGGTCACAAGGCATAATAACTTGAGAAAGTACTGTAGTTGCACATTCCATAGCGTAGATGTTTGATATTTCTTATTTCCATATAGTAATATTGCCAAATTAATTAAAACAGGTAAATATTTGACAGCTATTTGTGACGTTGTCAACTTTTTGGATGAACGCTCTTAAAAAGTCTGGTCCCAGTCAGCCACTCACTGTGCACTCCACCTTTCAAGCCTAAAATAATTTCTCAAAGCCATCGCTGAAGCATAGATCCTGGAACAAGATAACTTTATCAACATACTACTACCAGCTAAACCCACTTCATTAAAGTGCCTACCTTAATGTATGCACGGAATTGCATTAACTGTGCCACTCGGCCACTAACTCGATTGAGGGTCAAGAGATTAGACCTTAGCGTCAGAGCCATTAGGGTTAGCTTGTGTAGGTATAGTGTACGTCGCCTTTAGCCTTGGTTGCTTGGTTGTGTAAGCTTTACTTTGTTTAATGAATAGGTACGGTGTATGATGTAGTGTGGAATGTAAAGATAAGGTAGTATGTAAAGTAGGGTGGTTTTATGTACGGCGTATTAACTGTTAGAAACATAGTATGTTGTAGACCAAGACTGCTTAATTAATTTTAAAGTTGGGTCAATCTTTTGATTATTTGTCAACCGGCGGGCCATCTAGTAAATCAAATTTAAAATATTTTATTTCACATATGGCTAGATGGGCACTTACTTATACAACATTAGTTTTAACTTTTAGTATATGCGAAACCTGAAACACGTGTCTAGTATTTTTATGGAAAAAATCTATGTACAAAATTTCAAAACTGTATCATGAAAAACCACAAAGTTATAAACTTTTTCTGTTACCTGGTTCTCCGCACTATAACGTGGTCACCATGCGGTACTGCCGCGCGCGCGCCTCCAGCGTCGTCTTGAGCTCATTGATAATTATAATTTGGCAGTAGGTACCTAAATGATTGCGATAGGTAGGTACTTAGTGTCGCTCGGTGTCCAACTTGTGACCTTTTTTAAATATTTTTGGAACAACATATAACATGGTTTAAAAATTATTGGAATCGATTCAGTTACTTATTCTGAACAAACTACATATATTCAGGTTTCACATATACTATAAATAATGTTGTCAAACGTCGAGAAGAACTGGCAAGAAATCGTTACTCTTTTCAAATCATTTGGTTTTACAATATTATCATGTTACAGCATTAGTACTTAAGTAAGGGGGGGCAGCGTAGGCCCAACAATAAGTCGTTGCTTAATACACAAAAGATGTAAAACAAACTAAAAAGTTAACAAAAGTTACAAGCAGCTGGGAATCTACAAAGCCAATGCGATACAATACAATGTTCACACATTCACAAACAATCAAACTTGTTGTAAGTAGATACCTACTTACTTAGCTTTTAACATTAAACTTCAGTTAGTTCTCAGTTCATTGTTTGCTGGATATTGGTTTACTGAGTATGAGTTTATAAGGAGCAACAATTATTTTTCGAAATGGTTTGAATCTTTTTTCGATCCTAAAACCTGTTTTCAGAAGATTGTCGTTAGCTGACCACTTTTGGTGGGCCAATTCAAATGCGTTGGCGGCCCACATTATCGCCCGCAGGCCTGGGCAGGCAGGCCTGAGCAGCCTTGACAGCTTGGGCATAGCTACGTCATAAATGAAAAGTAAGAGAAAAAAAAAATGTTTTCTTGCCACAGAAACACATACATCTAAAAATCGTTGTAATCATTGTTTTAGTTTTTTAGTACTGAGTACTTTAAACAAAGGAAAAATATGATTTTACCTGAAATATATAAAAAGCTGACATTTTTAGTCTAAACGCCATCTTCAAGTCAAGCTCACGCTTTTATAAGGCCAGGATGCGATTTAAATTCGCGTCTTCCTCTCGCGACTATTTCTTTATTAGCTTTTGTTCCAAAATTCTAACAGAAACAGTCTGGTGAAATTGCATCAGCATGCATCATCAATACTCCAAGTATAAGTATTTCTCCGTTGTTATGGTAACAAACGAAATCAAGAAAATCACTCTCCATTTAAGTCCATATAAAATTAAAATATGTACTACCTGAAAAGGAATTAATTATCATTTCCTTTATTTATTTTTATACATATTAAATACATTTTTAAATATTCTAATATAAAACAATATAAAAAAAAAAAAACAATTAAAAATATAAAAAATAGTGATCCGCCGGTATCGGGAGCAGGGTCCAAGCTATCGGTGGTTAGGGCTCCAGAGACAGGAACCTCCTCACAATGCGAGCCGTATCGAGGAGTACTGCCTTCTGAATCAGGCCCTTGATCCAACCGCCTAACGAGAGCCTCGAAAGATGGTCGTCGAGGCTCTTGGCTATAAGGCCATTGGCCGTCACGACGATCGGCACAATGATAGCCGAGTTCACATTCCACATGTCGACAACCTCGTGTGCTAAGTCGAGATATTTAATTTGATTCTCTTTCTCAGCTTTCACGACGTTCTCGTCATGCGGAATGGTAACATCGACTATCATTACACGGCGCGCTAATCGGTCTTTCACTACTATGTCAGGTTTATTGGCGACAATAGTCCTGTCAGTAATGATAGACCGATCCCAGTACAACGTGACATGGTCTTTCTCGAGAACTGGGTCGGGCACATACTTGTAGTACGGTACTTCAGATTCCACAAGTTTATATTTCAAGGCAAGTTGTTGGTGAATAATCCTGGCTACTTGGTTGTGCCTGTGCAAGTACTCGCCGTTAGCCAGACGAGAACAACCAGAAATAATATGTCTGATGGACTCACCCGGACGGTGACATGCCCGACACACGTCAACCGTCCCGTCCTTCATAATATATTTCCGGTAGTTGTTCGTCAACATAACTTCGTCCATAATCGCACAGACAAAACCTTCAGTTTCCCCAAAGAGGTCGCCGAAACGTAACCAGGACACGGACGCTAGAAAATCTACATCGGGCCCACGAAGAGCCCGGTAGAAGCGTCCATGAAGCTCCTTGCCTTGCCATACTTCCTTGCGGTCATCGGTAGTAAGTACTACAGGTTTGCGCCAGTTCTCTTTAGCCATGGACAGCGGGGTGAGTCCCTTGTCCACTGCGACCACATCTCGGTGCATACCCACCTCGGTTTTTAAAAAATATTCTCTGAGACTGCATATCTCGTGGTTGTGAAGGGTCTTCGCGTTTAAAAAAACCTTGACCCCCGCACTTCCGCGGGATGTACAGCCTCATTACCGATGATCGTGGGTGATGCATCCGGTTTGCGGTTAACAGTGTACGAACTCTTCTATCCAGGGCATCGAGTTCGGTCTGAGTCCATTTGAGTACGCCGAAAGAGTACATTAAAACCGGCATGACCCAACCGTTGAAGGCGTGCACCTTGTTCCCGCCTGAAAGAAGGCTATTTAATACCTTGTTCAGGCGTCCAAAGAAGCGCTCCCTCAACGATTGCTTCATGTCAGTTACGTTAATGCCTAACGATTCCGACATACCCAAATACTTATAGCTTTCGGATGAGGAGAGGGATCTCAGGTGTATGGAATCCGAGAGCTGAATTCCCTCGGATTCCATAATCTCCCCTCGCTTTACATACATGACTGCACATTTGTCCACACCAAATTCCATCCTAATGGCGTTACTGAAAGTTTCAGTTACTTTTAGTAGCTCCATCAGTCGCAATTTGTTGGGGGCAAAGAGTTTCAGATCATCCATGTAAAGAAGGTGAGATATGACCTGACCACCTCTCCTCAACCGGTAGCCTAGACCTAAATCCTCCAGCAATGTGCTCAGAGGATTCAGGGCTAGACAGAACCAAAGTGGGCTCAGACTGTCGCCTTGGAATATTCCCCGTTTAATCCATACAGGTTCATCATTCCCCTGGATTTGTCGACATCCTGGATATCGAAGGACCGTCCTCCATTGCCCCATACATGACTCAAGGAAGGCACGTAGAGTAGCATCTATCTTGTACAACTCCAGTACCCTCATGAGCCATGTATGTGGCACCGAGTCGTAGGCCTTCTTATAATTATTATTTCCTTTATTTATTTTTATACAAATCTTCTACATTTTTAAATATTTCATAAACTAAAAACAATATAAAAAACATTTAAAAATATAAAAAATTGTAGCCCACCGGTATCGGGAACAGGGTCCAAGCTACCGGCGGTCAGGGCTCCAGAGAGAGGAACCTCCTAACAATACGAGCCGTGTCCAGGAGCACCGCTTTTTGAATCAAACCCTTGATTCAGCTGCCTAACGAGAGCCTCCTCAGGTATTGGTCGAGGCTCTTGGCAATTAAGCCATGGGCTGATACAACTATCGGCACAATGATCGCTGAGTCCACATCCCACATGTCGACAAACTCGCGAGCCAAGTCAAGATACTTGATTTGCTTATCTTTCTCGGCTTTCACGAGGTTCTCATCATGCGGGACCGTTATGTCTACAATCATTGTGCGCCGCTCTGACCGATCCACCACCACTATATCAGGTTTATTGGCTACAATAGTCCGATCAGTGATGATGGATCGATCCCAGTACAATGTGATACTGCCATTTTCGAGAACATATATATATAATAAAAACTTATTTTAATGTGTTAATATTGCTGAATAATTGTATTAAGTTCACTATTATTGACATTTAATTATTATTTCCTTTATTCATTTCTATACATATAATTTACATTTTTAAATATTTCTATACAAAGTAATATAAAAAAACATTTAAAAATATAAAAAATAGTAGCCCACTGGTATCGGGAACAGGGTCCGAAATACCGGTGGTCAGGGCTCTTGAGAGAGGAACCTCCTAACAATACGCGCCGTGTCCAAAAGTACTGCTTTCTGAATCAAGCCCTTGATCCAGCTGCCAAGCGAGAGCCTCCTCAGATGTTTGTCGAGGCTATTGGCTATTAAGCCATTGGCCGACACGACTATCGGCACAATGACTGCTGTACTCACGTCCCACATGTCGACAACCTCGCGAGCCAGATCTAGATATTTGAATTGTTTATCTTTCTCTGCTTTCACGAGGTTCTCGTCATGCGGAACCGTTATATCAACAATCATTGCGCGACGCTCCAATCGATCTATCACCACAATGTCAGGTTTATTAGCAACAATAGTCCTGTCAGTGATGATAGATCGATCCCAATACAACGTGATATTACCATTATCGAGAACTGGGTCGGGCGCATACTTATAGTATGGTACTTCTGATTCCACAAGGTTGTACTTCAAAGCAAGTTGCTGGTGGATAATCCTGGCAACGAGGTTGTGTCTATGCAAGTATTCTCCGTTAGCCAGACGAGAACACCCAGAAATAATGTGTCGGATCGATTCTCCCGGACGGTGGCATGCCCGACATATGTCAACCGTGCCATCCTTCACAATGTATTTCCGGTAGTTATTCGTCATCATAACTTCGTCCATTATTGCACAGACAAAACCTTCGGTTTCCCCGAATAGGTCACCGAAACGCAGCCAAGATACGGACGCTAAGAAGTCTACATCGGGTCCATGTAGGGCCCGGTAAAAGCGTCCGTGAAGCTCCTTGCCCTGCCATACCTCCTTGCGATCATTAGTATCTAATACTCTAGGTTTGCGCCAGTTCTCGTTAGCCAGAGAGAGCGGGGTGAGGTCCTTGTCCACTGAGACCACATCTCGGTGCATCCCCTCGTCGACTTCTAGGAAGTATTCCCTGAGGCTGCATATCTCACGGTTGTGCAGGGTCTTAGCATTTAAGAAGCCACGACCCCCGCACTTCCGCGGGATATACAGTCTCATCACCGACGACCGCGGGTGATGCATTCGATTTGCGGTCAGCAGTGCGCGGACCCTCCTATCCAGGGCATCAAGTTCCGTCTGAGTCCATTTGAGTATGCCGAAAGAATACATCAAAACCGGCATGACCCAACCATTGAAGGCGCGCACCTTGTTTCCACCTGACAAAAGACTGCTTAGTACTTTGTTCAGGCGGCCAAAGAAGCGGTCCCTCAATGATTGTTTCATGTCGGCAGTATTGATACCTAATGCTTCCGACATACCCAAATACTTGTAGGTTTCTGTTGAGGAGAGGGATCTAAGGTGTATGGAATCCGAGAGTTGAGTTCCCACGGATTCCATAATCTCCCCTCGCTTCACATGCATGACTGCACATTTGTCCACACCAAATTCCATCCTGATGGCGCTACTGAAAGTTTCCGTTACCTTCAGTAGCTTCATCAGTTGCAAGTTGTTGGGGGCAAAGAGTTTCAGATCATCCATGTAAAGAAGGTGAGATATGACCTGACCACCTCTCCTCAACCGATAGCCTAGACCTGAACCCTCCAACAGTGTGCTGAGAGGGTTCAAGGCTAAACAAAACCACAATGGACTCAGACTATCACCCTGGAATATACCACGCTCAATTTTTATCGGTTCGCTGTTCCCCTGGATCTGTCGACATCCTGGATAGCGAAGGACCGTTCTCCAGTGCCCCATACATGACATCAGGAAGGTACGCAGAGTTGCATCAACTTTATACAACTCCAGCACCCTCATGAGCCATGTATGAGGCACAGAATCATAGGCCTTCTTGTAATCTATCCAACATGTAGACAGATCCCTTCGCGAGCGGCGAACTTGTTGGCTAATGGCCATATCAATAAGGAGCAGCTCCTTAGTACCGCGGGACCCATTCCTACATCCATTCTGAGAGGCAGACATGATAGAATTACTATCAATATGATGATTGATTTTAGCTCTCAAAATGGATGTAAGAACTTTATAGACCGTTGGTAAACAAGTGATTGGTCTATAATTTTTGGGTTCCGCAGTACTACCTGATTTATGGAGCAGGTGGGTAATTCCTGTCGTCAAGAACTGGGGCAGCGACCCTGACTCTAAGGCTGACTGAAACTGGGATGCTAAGCGAACATGTGATCTCTGGAACCATTTAATCCAGAAGTTGTGCAGTCCATCCGGCCCTGGAGATTTCCAGTTAGGCAACGGACGGACTGCACGAGCTACATCTTGGGGGCTGATGATAATTGCCCCCATTTCAGGTATCGAATCACACGCTCGTTCAACCTCCCGGGTCCAATCACCCTCAGTGTGACTGACAGGCACCGACCAGATGTTGCGCCAGAACGAACACATGGCGTCATCATCTGGTAGACGCGTATCAGTCACACCTTGGTCCGGTCGTTCCCAAGCCCTATATACCCACCTTTCATTACTTCGGAATGTGCGATTCTGAGTGTAACGCTCCACTCGCCGCTTGTACCGACGAATACGGCTTGCCCATGCACAGATCTTCTGCTTCAGGAAGTCGATACGCTCTGTGACGCGGGCTAAGTAGTCTCGAAAACTAACATCAGTTCCCGAGAACGCCCGCTTCACAAAGCGCAACACTCTAGGTCGAGTATTGCCCTCCCTGAAGCAGATTAACTTGCCGATGAGTGCTCTAGCCTTACCGATACGCCGCTCAATCCTGCATTGCCAAGCTGGAACAGCAAATTTTGGTCGTGTAGCTCTGTCGTTGTTGGGAAATTTGACGTGAGCTACACGACATGCCGCTACAGCTCCACAGTACAATATTGAGTGGGTATCGGCGAGGTCTTTGCTGCTGTCAAAGCAGTTTGACAGCTGCGAATCTAAAGCACACACCAGCGCCTTGTTTTTCTTGTGCATAGGTAAACGAGGTAGACGTGGTCTAAGTTCAGGCGGTGTGGATCGGTACTCCCGGAATGCACCCTCCAAAGCGCTCCTCAATTGTGCGTTGCACTGGGTACTCACGGATATAACTTCGTCATCATCTTCTTCACCATCGTGTTCGGATCGCGGTGGAGCACTGGATACATTTTGTAGCTGTACCGCAATCATTGGCGAAGCAGGTATAACTAGGTTACTCCGTGAATCGAAGCGTAGTCGCTCAAGTACGGTGTCATCCAACATGTGGTTACGCTGTATGACCCGCACTTGATCCGACAGCCGTTGCGCCGACACGCTGACACCTGGCTCAAGCACCTGAAACAGAGAGAGCATCCGACCACGGTACGCAGTCAAGTTGCTTCCCCCCTCAGTAGCCCCATAATATGCGCGCATGACGTTCTCATTAATGGACTGAGTCCATCGCATGCGCGACACATTTCCACCGGCAGCGGGGACCCTGTTCGGGGCCTGTTGGCCTCGAGGTCCCAAGCCCGCTGGTGGCCGTCCTCTTCCTCGTCGTCGTGGTGGTGATGGGGTCGACGGCGGGGAGAAAAACTCGCCACTCGAGCTCGACGCAACTGCAGCGATCGGAGACACAGCACTCACGATTGAGGCGCGTCCCGGCGGCTGCGAGGCGGAGCTGAGCGACGAGTCCGGAGATGGTGGGTGTGCCTGATGTTTTGCCCGGCTTCTTGTCAGCATTTTTTAAGACGTACGTCGTACATGCACATTTTCAAATATTTATATGATTTTAGGCTCCAGTTTTTTGATGTATCTGTTTTCTTTTTTTTTCTTTATCATAATTATTGATAAAATTAGTTAATTATATTTTAAATATGGGTAAAATCGATAAAAAAAATTAAATAAAAATTCAGTTTGATAAAATACGTGCTGTCAATTTGACACTCGGGCCAATTATTATTATTATTATTTCTTTATTTCAACCAACTTTGGATCATAGGTACAATTAACGAAATTAAAATCACAATCAAAATTAAAACATAATCAAAATAAAATTTAAAACAATATCCAAATTAAAATTAAAAAAAAAAAAAAAAAAAAACAATCTAAATAAAACAAAATACAAAATCAAAGTTAAAAAAAAAAAAAACAAAATTAAATATATTAACATTAGTCAGCACGTGAACCATGCAGCAGTGGTTCACGTACTGACAGTCGAAACGTTCAGCAAACGCTCTCAGGATACTGTAGCGGCTGGCCCGCACCCTTCGGACCAGGGATGTGCACCGCTTGCGCATGACTGTGTAGAAACAATCCACACTCGCCTCGGCAAACATCCCCGCCGCACTACAAAAGCGAGGCAGCCCCAAGAGCACCCTGAACGCGTTATTGTATTGGACACGTAGAACGCTGTACTGCTTCTGCGTGTAATCCAGCCACAGACTACCGGTATAAAAGGACGTACAAAATGTAAAATAAATATGTTAATATTGTAATGTGTTAATATTGCTGAATAATTGTATTAAGTTCACTATTATTGACATTTAATTTTGAGATAACTTCTGTATTTAATTGTACTAATAATAAAATGAAATAATTAAGTAATAATGATGTTTAATGCATGCTAATTTAGGATGATAAGGGTAGGCGGATGATAAATTGCATTGCTTGTAAAAGGCTTCTAAGTCATAAACTAACATAACATAACACCATATTGTACACTTAATACGCAATAAATGTTTTGAGTTTGACGCCTGTTACTGTACCGTATTACTTTGTCAATTATGACATTAATTACCCAGTCCGATATTCATTAGTCAAACAATTTTACTTCAGTAAATAGGTACAGCTTGTCTAATAAATAACTAAGCACCTGACTCCAACCATTTTGCTGAGTGGTCGTGAACTTGTCAGTGGGCGCCTTATGACGGATTACTGTCACATTTACGTGACATTCCTGTCTGTATGACGGGGATTTATTCGTGGAAATTATTTGTTAAAATCTGTGTTTTAGATGGGACATAAATGTAGCTGACGTTTGGTGTAGATGTCGAGTAGATCATTGCTCGCATCTTCATTATAATGAATAATATTTTTATTTTTAAATTATTCAAATCTCATAAATACCTTTTTTTTATGATTTTTTGAGTAGTCATTGGATTCATGAAGTGGGCTGCCTTTGTAAGACAACTAAAAAGTCACGGCTTAGGCTGATTATGCTTATGCTTATATTTAAGTAATTGTATTTGTCTAGACGTTAATAACTAGCATTACAGTAAGCTACCTACTACCCGAACGTCTTCTAAAGTTCTTCCTATTTCAAGAACCCTACGACTTCCGATTTATTTTTAACCGAGACCACGAGAATATTTAATTGTAGCGCCCTGTTACGGTCCCGAGATAATTATTTCATCAAGTTTATTAAGAGAATCTGGCCGCGAGCGATTTATTAAGCGACTTAATTTAATTTTCGTTTCGGTGTGCAAAAGCTGGAAAAGGCTGCAGAAAACCTGTCAAATACAGACAGTTTTTGACTGGATTGTTGCTTGCTTTAATCAAGCGGATGTCACAAGTAGAGTTATCAGGGTTGAAACTCATCTGGCAGCATGGAATCACACTTTTTCATGTCCTATCCTTTTCTGCCGCTCAGAACCGTCATTAGCTAGAGCGAGAAGGAAAGCGGGAAATGCTATCGCACGCGGCCGCATCGACGTGATGCCGATCGCATCGTCGCGACGATGCGATCGGCATCACGGTCTCTTCAACGTTAAAGGTCACCCAACGCTTACTAAAGCTGGGTTATTAGGCGTCGGTTACCTGGTATTACTGTGAGCCCCTTTTTACACACTACTTACGACTTCAGGGGCTGTATAAGTGCAGGTCATCTCTTGCCCACGTTGAAGTGCACGCCGCTCTTCCGCGTGGGCAAGAAATGAATGGAAGTTGATGTTGGGGAAAGCTAGACGTTCTGCTATAAGCGGTGATAGTAGGCCCCCATGCAACTTACGACGCGGTTAGCGACATGCACGTGACACGCTGGTTTCCTTCACGTAAGTACTGTGGCTTCACCAGTCGCTTTAGGGTGGTACTTTCCTTTGTTTTTCTCCAGTTGTTATCGTTACACGATTTTAATGTCTCTTGAGCGTGTAGCCCATTGACAAGCGGTATGAACTGTTTAGATACTCAAGTTGGTACTGTAACTAGAACTTAAGTCTTCATCTTGTAGTCAAAGTTCACCTGTTTATGTAGCGTACTACACACAAGTCACAGCAAAGCAAGTTGTGGTCTAACTTCACCTTTGTGAGACAAGCTAGGTCGGTCTAGTTATCTGAAGGAGGTATCTGATCTAGATGAAAGCACCCTATCACATATTACTGCACAGTAGCTGTGTAACTGCTTGTTCACGAGCTAGACGCTCAAGAGACACGCGTGGTGTGACTGTAGAAAAAACAAATGGAGAAACACTTGCCACAAGTCACCGCACTGCGACTAGCGACGCCAGGTAGGTACTCACACAAAGGTAACAAGTGTCCTAAGTCGCAAGTTGGCCATAACCCAGCTGTAGTACTGGGTTAGCTGGGACAATAGTCAAAAGTCAAAAGCATTTATTTCAATTAGACCATCACAGGCACTTTTGAATGTCAAAAAAAACAAAAAGAAGCGAAGCTACAGTCACAGTCACAAGGCATAATAACTTGAGAAAATACTGTAGTTGCACATTCCAAGGCGTAGATCTCTATGGAGAAGAATGGGCAAGAAACTCCATGGACACTCTTTTAAATCAAAATATTTTTACATAATCTCAATTGCAGTTCTATGTAAATGTCATCTGCAATGACCGTTTCTATAAAAAATGTCAGTGACAAATTGCTCAGCAAGTCGCTTCCGGGTAGTCATATATCACAGAGAAAACAAAATGTCCGGAAACATTCCTACATAACGCAAACCGATTTGTTTTTTAAACATAACGTATGAATCCTATTTTTTACCTTCAAAGGGTGGGAGATAACATTGTTTCCTTCATTGTTTGTTTGGATCCGTAATGTTTATGTAACGTTTTGTAATGTTTGGTCGATGTTTAATGTTTCTAGTACGTGGGTTATCCCTGGGTTAGCACAGGCCACTTATTCACTTAGACAAACACGCAAGTACGCAGTACTATAGTATGAAGACGGCAAAAAGTGTTATCCTTTAGAAATAATAATTATTATAGTTTGAAAAAACTAAAAAAAAACATAATATGTTAGAATGACGTCATTTTATTTCTCGTATTCTTCACAGCAAACCCTTTCATTTGACACCCATATCATGGGGATGCATAAAAAGTCCACCATCTTTGGAAGTCCGCCATATTGGATTTAAAATGACGTCACTTAGTTTATAGTGCATTGTCATCTACTAAATTTGAGCTCAATCGGAAACCTGGTCAAATTAAAGTTTTAAGATAGTTAAAGATTAGAGGGGGTGCGGTGTGGTGGTTGGTGGAGGTTTTTGGTGGTTGCTGGTTAGGTTAGTTATGGTTTTTTATATAGTTCCTTAGTTATAGATGAAACCAAGAAAAGCTAGTTGAAAAAAGCAATTGAAAGCCAACTTACTTTTCTACGCATGTAGAAAAAAAATACTTAGATCTGGACTTAAACTAACACAAAATTTTGTGTTCATGTAAACAATACGCAAGTTTTCAACAGGTACTCTACCTGAACAGTTCATTGCCGAAATTTCACATGTCAATGTGTTGCCCACAATTCAAGGGAAAAAAGAATTAGTGTTTTTTTTCTCCTACTAACTATCAACAAATGAACTATAAGGTAACTGAACTTTAAACAAAAACATACGCAATAGAAACTATTCTGAAGAAATTCACCAACAAATCAAGGAAAACCACCGAGCATTTCAGGAAAAAAACGTAAGGTATTTTCCTAATATCGTTCAGTATTAACTGATAGCCCTATTTGTTATTTATGAAGCCCACCCACTCATTGATCCCTGGTAGACCTTGGCTATCTGACCCACTACACATAATATTAGGTCCCAAGGGTACTGACCACTAAGCAATAGTGATTTTTGTAGGTACGGTCAACAGGTTCGTAACACTTGTACTACGAAAACCGCCCTTGTTGCTACGAAATAAAGGTACTGTTCATTTGAAGACGTTACAATGAACGTGTGGGGGAATCTACTTACTTTTTTTATAGATAACTAGCTGTTCCCCTGACCTTGGTTTGCGTGAAATTATTATAAAAATATTACTTGGGATATTTGAATCGGATTTTGTTAATTTCATGGGCTTTATTTTTTTTGCACGGAATCCTAATTATTTTTCAAAAATAAAAGTAGCTTAAGTTATTCCTTATAAAATCAGCTATCGTGCCTGTAGAGGTTCCATTAAAATCAGTGCAGCCGTTTCGGAGATTATCCGGAACAAATAGACAGACACACCGACAGACAATAAAAAGTTTTTTTTGTTATAAGTACTGTATCTACTTTAATGTATATAATGTACTTTAATGTATTCAGCTGCATCCGGTTAGACTGGAAGCCGACCCCAACTTAGTTGGGAAAAGGCTAGGCAGATGATGATCTACTTTAATGTGTATTCAGCAAAAAGCTGATATTTTGAAATTCAGACACTTACATTTTCTTTATTAGTATTTAACGTGTGTGTTACTCTAGGTTCCACCAACAAGTACATAGTCATGTCTCCGCCTGTAATGTAATTGGTAGCGAGCTTACTACCAGTTGTAGCTGTCAGCCAGAATTTGTTCAGACATGTGCGGCTTTTCGGCCCCTATCCAGATTTTGTCCGGTTTTGTCATTTGTCCTGACTCTTCGACTTAGGGCATTTTTTTGGTAAAATTTCAGCCCCTTAAAAATTTTCAATGTAAATCTGCCATCAGCACAACTGCTAACAACACAAATCAAAAACATGGTTTAAAATATTAACATTACTTGAATAAACATTAACCACTACGAATAAATTAAAATGATCCATTTCCCCAGAGACTTAAATAATCAACCTTTATCCCCAGAGACTTAAATATCTCCAATACATTAAGTCGACAACTTCGCATCAAGCAGTCAATTAATTAAATTGCAAAAGATATAAAACAATTGCTTTTTCATTCACCAAGCATATGTGTCATAAAGTATTTGCTTTCATAAAAAGCACTATCGTTAATTGTCTATTACGCTGATGACTTGTTTCTCGGTTAAATTGCATATTGTTCACATCTGGTTTACACTGGTTTGAACCGGTTCGCACTGGTTGAGACCGGTAAAAACCGGATTAGAGCGGTGTTTGGCGGGCAATGCAACTGGGATATTGTTTGTGTTGGTGTGAAACTCAGTGGAGCTGAAAAGCCAGATAGATGCGTTTGAATTAGGAATAAGTATAGTGCTGCAAGGATCTTTTGGCGCTTGAATGATACTGCCAGGAGAGCGCTATTGGTAAACATTGGCATATGAAAAGGTTATGACCAAGCGTAAGCGTCAAAAGATCTAAGTAAAATTAAAGGTGTAAATTAGTTAGATAGGCTAAAATTTTTAATTAAATGGTAGATTCGTAAGTCAACTCTGCTGATCAAATTCTGTTGCTAATTAATTCAAGAGAATTACTTAAATAAAGATTACGCCGATGCGTTGTCAGTGTGTTGTCCTAGGCGTGTTTTTTGTACAAATTCAGATACTTTCTTACAATGTTAAAATCTGTGGCGCCGCGCTACGCGACGGGGCGCGGTGCAGTGAGAGAATCGCCTTAGTAATTGCCCCGTTCTAATTTCAGATATCTACCACAAAGTCAAGCTTCTAGCTTTAACTATATAAAAGGGTTAGGCATAGATATACCTAATAATAAAGTCTTTTAAGTACCATAGATAATTGCCAGATACATAATGACTATGGTGATGTGTGCTACTACGACCTGAATGCAGATCTGCTCAACAAACTTGACCGACTTCTTAATAACTGCATTCGATTCGTCTTCAATCTCCGCAAGTATGTTCATGTATCTACGCATAGATCGCTTTTAAGATGGCTGCCCATCCGGCAGCGCAGAGAATTGAGGGCTTTGACAACCCTGTTTTCTCTTCTTCACAAACCCACTTCTCCCTCTTATCTGACGTCTAATTCTCAATATTTATGCTCTGCGCACAGCAAGAATCTTCGTTCTGCTAATAATTGTCTTTTACGATGTCCTTCTCACCGCTCTGGTTTTATAAAACCTTCTTTCTTTGTCCAGGCGGTTTTCCTCTGGAATGCGCTCCCTCAGAGTATCAGGACGGTGACCAGTCAGTTCACTTTCAAAGTGAAAGCTCGGGAATATATACACAAGAAGTTAGCAGATTCGTCTCTGAACTAAGTTGTTATAGTTTTTCTTGTTTATCTCTCTTAACTTTATAAAGTTTAATATATGTATGTATATAAGTATTTATTCTTATATATTTTAGTTATAAATATTTTCTAGTCTTTTTTTCTGTTATTGCACCTACGGTATATTGTCTCTGCATCACCCTTTTTTTTTTTTTTTTTTTTTTTTCCGGATGGGAAATCATCAAATGACCCCCCCCACTCTGGGCGGAGCGGAGGGGAGTGTCAGACTTGTACTGACTAAAACCCATCCATGTTCCTTCTTTGCCCGTTATGTTCCAGGGCCACGGTATCTCTTTCGAACAGTCCCGCAGCCCCGGCAGGCATCGGCCCATGCGGACCCCTACTTGATTGCTGACATCTCTTTGAGGCGCGCGTGGAACACGAACGCGCCGTCGACACGGCCCGTCGTCATAAGACGGCCGGACGGCGAGCTAGCCCATAACTCGCCGTCCACAGGCCAGCGCCTACGGTGGTTGGAAGCCTCCACGTGACCCCCGACGCCCAGGGCGTCTCCCGCGGCGGCTGGGACGTGAGGTTCTTTCCCTCTCACGTCCTGCCACCTCCTTCACTAGCATGACTGCTTCGCAGAAGGAGGTGACGGCTTCCCATTCCCTCTCGCTCCAGACCATGGCTTGAACCAAGGCCGGACGCGAGAGATCGCCGCCGCCAATCGCCGCTGTGAGGACACGGCGGTGCTCCGCCCAAGTGGGGCAGACCTCCACGGTGTGTTCCACCGTGTCCTCCGGACGATCCTCGCAGTGGAAACACCCGGGCGTTTCCTCCCGCCCGATTCGATGCAGGAACCTCCCGAAACAACCGTGTCCGGTGAGGACCTGCGTCAGGCGGTAGGTGAGGGCGCCGTGGCGCCTCTCTAGCCACTCCTCAAAGAGGGCTCTGCATCACCCTAAGGTAGACTGGTAGAAAATGCCTATGGCATTAAGTCCGCCTTTGTACAGTTTTTTTACTTGTGCATAAAGTTTTAATAAATAAATAAATAAATAATGAATTTCTACCCTTTTTGTGTAACTAAAGTGTTACCAAACCATGAAAAAAAAAAGAAATGGTTACCAAAACAACAAAAAGGAAAAATCCTTAAACGAACAAACAATTAAGCACTAATCCTACGGCAATGAAAGCTTCATAGCTCTTATGTAGAAGGAAATTCGGCCCAAAGTCGAATGGCAGTGTGTTTATTGCTAATAAAACCGTGCGGTCGTCCTGCATTTGATTAGACTACTAATTGCTAGGGATGGGACGCTCCTTCTAAGAAAATGGCAATTGATGAATTCTTTTCATTTGATTCTTGTGTTTTCTGGTATCGTTGTTTTGTTTTTTGTGTCCATCTCCTAATTGATTTCAATTCCTAACATCTTTCTTCTGAATTTATGTAGGAGAATAAAGTACTCTCGGGTCTAATCAGATTACTATTAAAGCGTAATGTGAACTTATATTCGACGCCATGCTTTCACCCGTAGCAGCGTAGGCCGTGCGTCTACGCGCGTAGAAGCGTAGCCTCTCGTAGGCTTCGTAGCAAAGATAGCCGCGATGACGCGACGCGATGGCTATGTAGGTAGTAGCGGTTTGAGTAGCTACCTAAAATCGCGTTATTTTATTACCGAGGAAATATGCACATGATACGATATTTAAAAAAAACGTTTTTTACTTTTTTTAAACCTGTGATAAATTTTTTATCAATTTAGATATTATAAATATTGCTTCAGGTACCTTATATTACATATCACAAGAATCAAAACGGAAGCCTATAACGTATGTTTACTTTTTGTGATCGTATTTTTAGCAAAATGAACAATATTACATCTAATCGTTTTGTTAAAGTATTTTTTTTATGACGAAACATGAACTTTACCGTAGACCAATTCATTTGAGTATTTAAATATTTACTAACAATGAAAAACTTAACATTTCCTATATTAGATACTCCCACACATACGATCTAACAAACAATCCCACATAATTATTATTTTCTATAAAACTAATATTTATTCAGGTCTTTGTAAACAATTAAACAAAAAATTTGTTCCTTCAGGGAATAACTACCTACATATCCATAATAAAGGAGCCTGCCCACATGGAACGTGTCACGCAAAAAAAATATTCTGTGTATAAAAAAAGCATGATACTATGCCCTCTAGTATTGTTGACATGCACGCAGGTAGCACGCGACGGTGTTGGTAGGTGACGAAACGGTCTAGTGTCAAACTATTCAATACAAATAATATTTTAAGTAATAATAGACCTTGTTTCTGACTACAGATGGGCCATTTATTTTTTTAAATGTTTTACAAAAATTATACTTTTGATTTTAAAAATATTTTTTCGGACCGGTCACATGTTTTGCTCAAGCGGTGCGGTATGTGACGACACCTGGCAACAGGCACGTGTCATTTTTGTCCTTAGCTTGAATATTGTGGCGATTTCTCTCGTGCGTTATTTTTCCACAGTCATAGTCGAAAGACGCGTGCTATCTTAGCGTGTAGGTCGTGGCTGTGCAGATAGGACTTTATCTAGACATGCTCCTTTTATTGTTCAGTTTTTTGGCTAGTCTTAGGGTTCGTCCGAGTTACAATAAATGAGCATCGACCCGAGATGCCAAAGCCTTACTAAACCACTGCACATATGTGTGGTGGTCGCAGTATCGAAGTTTCCAAACGTAACATCATGCTTATCTCCTCTAAAAATCTTATGCAAAGGCGTCATATCTAATATTTTTTCACATATTCAATCGAAAAAAAATACATGTCCCATTTTCCAAATCTGTCATTTACATCGCTAACCTACATACATAGACTAAGTCCTGACATCTGTCAAGCTCAGCATCGTGCACGAGTATTTTTCTACAAAAAAATACATATAAGGCATCTGTCCCATTCCCGGCTATCAGCGAGAAGCGAGCTAGTTCTCGTTAGCGGTGTGAATAGTCAGCGAACAACTGTTTATGTAAAGCATTTGTATCAGAAAGACATGGTCTTATTTGGGTGGGATTCAGTTCATCGAACTGGTATTTCTCCTTGGGGCCAATACAGTTTTTGCGAAAATAATATCAGCTGTCCCATATAAAATCTCAATATCTACTCGGCCCAAATGTTTCCTCCTCAAATATGACCACAACTTTATGCTAAATAAATAAATAAAGGGTTTTTTTTATTTATTTAAAAGTTTATGTACACACTAAATACAGAAAAGAATAAAGGAACAGAATAATTGGCACAGAGGTGATGCTTATTTCTAAAGAAATCTCTTTCAGCATAGCTGAAAAAGGAGAATAGATAAAACGAAGATGTAGACACAATGTGTAAAAGAACTGTCACGGGACCTACAATATGTTGTACTTTTCTTGAGCGAGAAAATAGACGATAACTAATCGCTTCTTCCTTTGCGGCAGGACAGGGGCCTAAAGGGTTTGTTAAAATTCTGCATTTGAAACATTTTTTTAAGGCAAACGCACACTGGTCGGCTCCGAATGAAACGACCGCGGTGAACGAAACATTCTATCATAATATATATACGGTGACTGGTAATTAGTGACCGATACTTAAACACGTGATTGTACTCATGATAACAAACAACCAAGTGCAAGTTTTTATAGACTAGTAAGCGAGTAAAACTTAAATCTAAATCGATAGCGCACATAATCTTACCTCAAAATAGTTGAGCGTTATTTTATTTATTTATTGGCCTATCTACAATTGTTACACTGTTTATCCTAATGCTACAAGCAATATCATACAAGCAAAGTGTACAATATAATGCGATAGACAAAGCATGCAAAAAAAAAACTAAATTATAACATAAAAAAAATACAATAATAGTGCAGAAATAACACATTCAACAACAGTATTTTAATGGAATGATTTGATGAACGCATGTTGAAATAAACAGTACAAAATAAAAAGTTTTTTTTAACAAGTAATTCTAAATTCGATTCTTTCGGCTGCTTCACTTCCTTCGAGTCTGTAAAGTGTGCGTTTACCCTGTGGGATTACATGTTGTATGTTTTTATTCCGTTGTATTTTATGTTAAAACGTAATTACACCTTTGTTGTTTTTATGCCTTGCGGTACACATCACGAAATAACATAGATTTCAGCTACCATAATGAGTTCTGACGGAACTAAAAAAGCAGAACGACCTCATTTTTAGCAATGGACAAAATTATGAAATTGATTAAAAAGAAACAAGGAAAACATTATTATTTGGCACATATAACAAGTGCACAAAAAAAAACTTAAATCTAACCAGAAAAAAGGAGATAATATTATAATGTATGTCACGGCTGCGCTAAATAAACACTTAGATATCTGTGAGGTCCGGTGTTGTTCAGATTCTGTATTCTGTCATTATAAGCTGCTCACGTTTATGCATACACAGGCCTCGCCTCTATGAGCGGTAGTGGGCTGTAATCCACCTCGCGAGCACAATAGTCTATTGTGGAATTTGGTTTACCTGTGGACGTACCAGTTTTTCCTTCACCATATTCCGAAGGATCTGATTTATTTTTATAACAAACTAGCTGCAACTGCTAGTGTGCCCGCGACCTTCGTCCGCGTGAAATTTATTATTAAAATATTACTTCCCTCTTTCTATCTGATTTTGTTAACAATTTCTTGGTTTATTTTTTTTTTGCACGGAGCCCTAATCTATTTCTAAAATAAAAATTAGCCCTTAGGCCCAGCCGTTTTGGAGATTAGCCGGAATAAACAGACTGGCAGAGAGACAGACAAAGGATTAAAAAAATATTTTTTTTTGTTATTAGTAAGTACCGCATATGAAAGTATACAAATAACTTTTAAATGCATTCAGTAAATGGCTGTTATTTTGAAATTTTAAACACACTACAAATCTATTTATTTGTCTAGATAGATTGGTGTGGGTACATCCACCTGTTAAGACTGTCTGCTTTTGTTATTGTCCTGAATTATCTGTGTTACTTTTATAAATTCTTTTAACATCCATATTACTAATAAGATAAAAATATAAATTTGCGAGCACAACAATAACAACCATGTGCCTACTTTAAACGCGGTGAAACAATCACTGTGTCATGGGCTTTAATAAACATGTATTGTATTTTTGTAAGACTGTACTCCTCAGCTCATGCACACCTACCCGCATTAGCGATGCGCATAAGATGTCGTGCACTTAGTTCTATTATTTTCTACAATTACCCTTTTACGAGTTTACTAAAACTGTTACAAAATTTTAATGTCATTCTTGTTATTGACTTATTGTACCTACCCACTACGCAAATCGGCCTCATGTATTTATGAGTTATAATATTGTATTTTCTCTCTAAGTGCTTGTAAATCTTTTAAGAAAATAAAAATGTCTAAAACCGTAAATGTTTCCTGCCAAAGTGATGTGGGCGGGAAGCGAGTCAATAATGAACTGTGGGTTTTTGAGTAATCACTTAAATGTAGCTTAACCTTTTCATTTTGTCTAAAGATCTTGTTTTTTTTTTCTTATTCTTCAAGACGAAGTCCCGGCCTTTTGTAAGATTTCATTTTATGAAGTGCAGTCTTTATAAACCGACAGTTTTCAGTTTTGGATGACGGAAATGGCCGGCTTCAAAATAACGCGTGGGTTCTATATTGAGAAAATTTATTATTTTATTTCCATTTATAATTATTTTTCTTAGACCTTCCTAGAAGAACGTATCACTTAGGACCAACCAACCAAATTGGATCACGTCAATCTACCATAATTTGTAACGCATTTAAAGCAAATATTAAGTGGCGTTGACGCTTATAAAAAATAACGTTACCATAAGATAAACTGTCTACCAAGAGGGGTCTTACCAAGGGGTATCGTATTACCCAGTACTAACTGGGTTGTGGAGGTCAGATAGGCAGTCGCTCCATGTAAAATACTGGTATTCAGCTGCATCCGGTTAGACTGGAAGCCAACCCCAACATAGTTGGGAAAAGGCTAGGCAGATGATGATGATGATGAAGATAAACTTTAGAATTATGGAAGAAGAAGACTTGGGATAAGGGCAGGAGATTGATGATAAGTTTCTTCAATATTTCGATAAGATAAAGTAAACCAACTTAACCAGACAACAATGCTCTGAACTTTTTTTTTTTTTTTCGGATGGGAAATCATCAAATGACCCCTCCACTCTGGGCGGAGAGGTACGGAGTGTCAGACTTGTACTGACTAAAACCCATCCATGTTCCTTCTTTGCCCCTTGTGTTCCAGGGCCTGTTCGAAAAAGATACCGCTTTTTCGAACAGTCCCGCAGCCCTGGAAGGCATCGACCCATGCGGACCCCTACTTAGACAATGCTCTGCCCTTACATTTGAAATACATTTGAAAGCCGTTAGTGGGTTAAACAATAAGGAATTTAAAAAAACACAATGAGGACAAAGATACAAAATAAAACTAAAACGAATGTGATGAGCAGTCCTCCTCGTGACTTAAATTTTAGTATATTATATTCTTACCAACAAAATGAAACTTATTTCTTTGGACGCAGTTACATCACTACTGTCCCAGTCTCCCCATAAAACTATAAGGCCTATTTGCGCCTAGTTTTCGAGTAGGGACAACAGCTGCCTTGTCGACATCTGTGACCTGACTGATATGGTTATTGGCCTCATCTTGACTCGACCCTTTCGTTTCAAAGACTGGTCAGGAAATTATCATTTTTTTTTTTTCGCTTCGGGATTATTTTTACGTCTATGGCTTTGAATAGGGTTCCTTGTGTAGGCAAATCATTATCTGCGTAGCCTTTTCCAGATTTTGTCGTAATCGGGTTCCAACCTAACCGGATGTTGCTAAATACCAGTATTTCGCACCGCAACAATTGCTACATACCTGACCAGACCTCTACAATTGGTAACACGATACCTACAGCTCACAGGATATTTCCTTCGGCTAAGATTATATCACTAATAATTGATTTATTTAATTTAATTGTGTATTATAATTTTTATTTAATTCTATTTGTATTGTATTTATTTTATTTTATTTTTTTAACTAATTTATAACGTTTTGTTTTTTGTGTTTGTATTGTGATAAATGGCAATGGGTGTAAATTACCTGAATAAATGAATTTATTTATTTTATTTTATTTACTAATAATGATACCGTGAAGGATTGTTATTAAATGCGACGGCTGTGCATGAATTTCTATTTGGGTCGGTATCATCATTTGCCTAGCCATTTCCCAACTTTGCGATTGTCGGATTTCAGTCAAACCCGATGTAACTGAATACCAATATTTTACATGGAGCGTCTGCCTATGTGACCTCCACAACCTACTGAGTAACACGATACCACCTCATCATCTGCCTAGCCTTTTCCCAACTATATTGGGGTCGGCTTCCAGTCTAACCGAATACAGCTGAATACCAGTATTTTACATGGAGCGACTGCCTATCTGACCTCCACAACCCAGTCAGTACTGGGTAATACGATACCCCTTGGTAAGACTGGTTGTCAGACTTTTGGGCCACTGACTGCCTAACGACTGTCAAAGATCTACAAATGACAGCCGGGACCAACGGCTTAACGTGCGTTCCGAGGCACGGAGGAAACTCGGTATTTAATGGGCGGTCACCCATCCACAGACCAACCCAGGCAAGCACGGCTTAACCTAAAGATCGACCCGAGCGGCTGTTATTATTTAGCCACGAGCTCCTCCTAACACGATACCACCTAAAGCTTTATTGTAACTAACTTAGTCAATTCAATTATGTAAGTCAACGTTACATCACTACTCACTACAGACTACTACCCGTCTGTCCTATAAAACTGTAAGGGCTATAAGCGTCTAGTTTTCGAGTCGGGACAACGGCCGACCTTGCCGACATCTGTGGTCCGACTGATATTGTTATTAGCATCATCTTGACTTTACCCTTTTGTTTTAGTGAGTTGTTTAGGATATTATCATTTGTTTCTTTTTATTTTGGCGTTGTTTTATAGATATAGTTTTTTTTTTTATAGATATATCCTTCTTAAACGTTATAGTTGTTGGACGCTGCTGCTAAGCTCTGCTTGCATGGGTATCACCATCTGCTTCGCGTCATCTACCTTTTAAACCGACTTCTAAAAAAGGAGGAGGTTATGTATTCGACTAGCATCTTTTTTTTCATGCTTGTACACCGATTACTCCGTGATTACTGGTCCGATTTACGTGATTCTTTTTTCATTTGGTAGAGAAAGCCCGCATGGTGGTTCCATATACATTTTATTAACTTTGCTTGAATAGTTTACGACGTAGCTCCCTTTAATACGTATTTTTTCTTCTTGGTCTATGTAATCTATGTTGATGATGAAAGAAAAGTGCATAACCACTATTTAAGTCAGAATAAATAGCTCTCTCTCTATTAGAAGTCGAGTCATGGTAATTATTATTATCTCGTTTTTAATTTTGGTATTTGTTAATATATGTATTAGTTTATTTTATTTGTATATAAGTATTAGTATCATTATAAGTGCCTATATAAATTTTCGATAGCAAGAAGTTATTTTTATATATTTATTTTGTACCCTTTCACAATGTTTTTTTATTTAACCCAAAAGTTGACTGGTAGAGAATGCCTTGTGGCATTAAGTCCGCCTATGTACCAGTTTTGTACATGAAGTTTAAATAAATAATAAATGATATGATGATCCCTTAATAAATTCTAGTTATAATGTAAATTTAATTCATGACAAGAATTTGTGTGGGATACTACAACTACAAAGGGTAAAACAAAATAAAAACATTTTTGCAAAAAAAAAACACAAAAATGTGTAAAATAATTTTAGGAGTAAGTCGGTGTCAAAAAAGTCAATGAAACATAGTCATTTACTTCTGAAAGTAAAGTTATTTTCGTTTTTTTTTTCCTAACTGTTTCGGGGCTAGTTGATTATCAGTATTTTACTTGAAGTGACTACCTATCTGGCCACCACAGCCCAGTTACTAGACAACATAATAGCACTTGGGTCGACTGGTTGTAAGACTTCGGCTTCAGACTATCAAATTAAAATGATGAAATTTCAAGTGCATGTGGCACAGAATTTAATCTTCTAAAAGTAGCCAAAGCGAAATATGTTATATTACTTGATATAAAGAGGAAGTAGTGAAAGGCGTCTTTGAAAGGGTTTATCCGGGTAAGTGCGACCCCAAACCCGGTTACAGCTTAGGTTTCGGCAAAATTAAACATTTAGCTTCTTGAGGGATAAACTTTGGCAACGTACTGGCAAATCTCTCGAGTTTTAACCAGAGGACCTTCATAAGGGCAATCTATCTGTAATAACGAAGATAGAAGATAAAAATCAAAAATGGATAAGATTTTCATTATCTACTGAAAAGATTTAAGTCGTTGACGCGCCAAAAACAACTAATGGGTACATGTAAAAGACTTTTAACAAAGCCGAAAGGCACTTGTTCTCTCCGTCATTGCCATCATTTTTTTTTGTTCTAGACGTACCTCCGGACATCCAGGTCAAACTTTCAACTTTTTCACGTTATGTTTAAAAATAATACAAGTTTTTAATTATAACTTTATAAACTTTATAAAACATGTTGAATTTTTATTTTGTTGCAACTTTTGTAGCATTCATCAGCACCATGTTTTAACAGCCTTACATTGAGTCCTAACCGTAAACAATGCTTTTTCACCAAGAAAAAATTCGTTTCAGCAATAATTTTGGACAGTTCAGTTAGTGTTGGGCAGTTCTCACAGTCGTAACCTTCGAGCTTCCAAGAATCTACTTCTACAAATTCCTTCACACCGCACTGGATTTATGTCAAATTCTTACGCTATCTCTACTATAAAGCTCTGGAACGCACTATCTTTTGGCATTAAAAAAGCTGAAAGCAAATTCAGTTTTAAAAGAAAAGTGCGTAACCACTATTTAAGTCAGAATAAATAGCTCTCTCTCTATTAGAAGTCGAGTCATGGTAATTATTATTAGGTTTCTCGTTTTTAATTTTGGTATTTGTTAAAATATGTATTAGTTTATTTTATTTGTATATAAGTATAACTATCATTATAAGTGCGTATATAAATTTTCGATAGCAAGGAGTTATTTTTATATATTTATTTTGTACCCTATCACAATGTTTTCTTATTTAACCCAAAGGTTGAATGGTAGAGAATGCCTTGTGGCATTAGGTCCGCCTATGTATCACTATTGTACATGAAGTTTAAATAAATAAATAAATAATTTTCGCGTAGAGTTACTTAGTTTGATGTACAGAATGATTGGATGATGGCTTCTTGAAGGGTCCGTTTACACGTTGTTTGCCTACACGGCACAGTTGTCTTTTTTTTTTTTTTTTTTTTTCGGATGGGAAATCATCAAATGACCCCCCCCACTCTGGGCGGAGCGGAAGGGAGTGTCAGACTTGTACTGACTAAAACCCATCCATGTTCCTTCTTTGCCCTTTGTATTCCAGGGCCACGGTATCTCTTTCGAACAGTCCCGCAGCCCTGGCAGGCATCGGTCCTTGCGGACCCCTACTTATTTGCTGACATCTCTTTGAGGCGCACGTGGAACACGAACGCGCCGTCGACACGGCCTGTCGTCATAAGACGGCCGGACGGCGAGCTAGCCCATAACTCGCCGTCCACAGGCCCGCGCCTACGGTGGCCGGGAGCCACCACGTGACCCCCAACGCCCAGGGCGTCTCCCGCGGCGACTGGGACGTGAGGTTCTTTCCCTCTCACGTCCCGCCACCTCCTTCACTAGCATGACTGCTTCGCAGAAGGAGGTGAAAACGGCACAGTTGTCTTTACGCACAAATTATGTGGTTCAATATAGTGCCTGTTGAAGTCGTATTTATATATTCTTATCCTACGGTTAGAATATGTATTTTATATACGCATCTTATTATTCGCCCTCTGGCTATCTTGTAGCAATATCATATTATCATTTGTTATTGAAAAAGTAATATCGGAATACCGCAGATATTAGGAAAATGTTATTTCATAGTGGGTAGAAAATATGCAAAAAAATATTAGATTTATATTTTGAACCTTAACTTTTTTCTTATTCTTATGAAATAAAAGATATACACATAACATAAACATTACCCCACTCAAGAAAAGGAAAAAAAAAAATAACTCCATGATACCCGAAATCCGCCATTTTTCTTTGTTTTTTTTTTTTTTACATCACGCTTGTAATTCCCGGAAGGTTAGGCAGAGGTGTACACGATATACAATTGAAATAATATTATTGCTTATGTACAACGGCAAGCTTCATTTAGAATTGGGTTTTCTTACAGAAAACCTTAATTCGATTGCGAGATTTGCAAAAGATGAAATAATAAAATATCTAGGTGCATAAACAGCAACAATAATAAATATCAGTTAAGTAAATGACTTAACTGATATATTATTGAAATCCGAATTGGGGCTACCAGCAATTCACACGAGTTAAACAACTTCCGAACCGCAACAGCAAAGTCACCTTTCATTCAAATCTGTGGTCTATCAAAGTATGCTTTGATAGACCACAATAACACGAATTCTTCCAAAGTTACTTTATGAAAACACTTCTGTAGATTGCGCCATCTGTCCCACGGCTGGGCCAACTCCTCCCCCAAGTCCTTCCGCGAGTTTTTCTCCCGGCCACTTAGCCACACCCTGGCCAAGGCCAGAAAAAACCCTCATGGTATGCATCCTGGTCGTCTCACCTTCAGGCAACCACTGTGTGTAGACTATTGCCCAGCGATCGTCGTGCATGTGACTGACGTGACTCGCCCAATCACATTTTAACCTGTAGTCTTTTTGTGTGTACCTACTCTATCTTGCCTTTTTGGCCAAAATCCTGTGTTCCATTGCCCTTTGGCAAACTCCAAGGCGGAACTTCTGCGATTTGGTACATTTAGCTTTCTACTATCACTAAAACGTCGTTTCTTTTATTTCCAGGAACTCGCCCTACAAACAAAAGCGATCGCATCACTATCAGTGATAACGTTTGTGCTGTCAATAGTGTTGTGCCTCGCTCTCCTGCCAGCGGCGCCAGAATGGGAGGCATTGGCGTTGGCTGGCTCACTGCTCGTCACAATCAGTCTAGGCATTGGTACGCTGATGGCTACCCATCATGCGCCTTTGCCGCTCTTCGCACTTATTTTGGTAAGTTAACTTAGTAATTCTTGCTTTTGGTGAAGGAAAACATCGTGAGGAAACTAAACCAGCATGCCTGAGAGATATGTCAAGACGTCATGTGAAACCAAGTCGCAGGCCCATGGGCGGCCTTAAAGCTTCGACACCACTAACCACACGAAAAAAAAAACATAGTAATTCAAGCAACTTTTAGTTTGTTCTAAAAATAAAAATAAAATCTTGCTAAGTGCGCTGTCTTGACGGACTAAGAAAATTCCTCTCACCATTTCTGTAAGGAAACATAGCCTATTCAACAATATAATATTGTTTTAGGGCTAAGGTACAGTCGCCAGTGCATCAAGTTACCACAAACTGTCAAATTTTCTCATTCGATTTTGAACTTAACTATCAACATTTTATGGTTTAAAATCATTTGGAGCAATTTGAGTCTTCGAGACCAGTGAGAAAAGCCCAAAGGTCGAAATTAAGTGGCTCTGGATTGCCAAAGTTCATCATCATGACTTAAATAGAAATAAGCATAATCAGCGTTTAACTTTAGCAGTGCTGGGACCTGTGAGAGGGAGTGTTCTGAAATCTACCGCACGGATCACAACCCGGAAAAGAACATGGAACATTTATTAAAACGACCATAACACCCTCAAAACAACGATAAAACTACTTCCAAAGTAACATCAACCGTACCTGGCTTCCGACCTTCAGTAGGTACTTATAAGCACTCACTGAGGGACCATGAAACTTTATTATTTGTACTGATCCTTCTAAACCGGTCCCGTGGGAGCATTTGTTACATTTTTGATAGCATAACCTGCTTGCATATCCGTTTAGCTTGAGTCGAGGGGATCATTTATTTATAGTTCGCTAGGTTGGTAGAATTTTGGAGAAAGGTGATACCTGTTAATTGTAATTAATTTGTCTGTGTCATTTTATTGTTGATTTACCGAAATTGCAGCGGTTGATTGCGAGGTCCTGGGTTCGATTCCCAGGTCGGGCAAAGTGATATTGGGTTTTTCCATCAGAAATGGAATTTCTCAGTAGCAGCCACGGAGTCTGGATTTGCGCCCGGTTGATTGCAATAGGCTCGCCCCTTATTACATGGTATTTAAACATAACTGGCGAAATGTGGATGTTCTTTTAGGTACACTTCTGCCAAACCCTTCGGGGATTACAGGTGTGATGCAGCGGTAAAGTCTCCCAATCGCTGTTACAGACCTCAGGTACAGGTACACGACTGGTTACTACGTTACTATTAAAACGCTTTCCTAGATGGCGATATTGCATCCTGTTGCTGTTTTCATAAAATTTTTAGCTGCTGATAATCGACTTCGGAATTGTATGTATAATGTCTTCTACATTTAGCAGTAGCTATAAACGCGAATATCCTTAGGACAATGGTGTTTTCGAAGATGTTTGTGTAAAAAAATATATTCGTTGCCAACGACATAGCATCTTACTAATTCCTTTTAGATTTTCTAAGCATCTCATCATCATCTGCCTAGTTTTTTCCCAACTATGTTGGGGTCGGCTTCCAGTCTAACCGGATGCAGCTGAATACCAGTATTTTACATGGAGCCACTGGATTTTCTAAGATTTTCTATGCATCTAATAGAATCATATTCTAAGCCTTTGTAATGGTATAACATATTTTTTTCATCATATACCATTAAATAATTGCTACTAGGCTCTCACCTGCAAAAAGCTTTTTATCTAAATTCTTTTATTCTTGCTTAAAATAATTCTGTCACAAAATCTAAGTATTCTTACTTAATGTAGTTTTTTTTTCGGATGGGAAATCATCAAATTACACTCCCTTACGCTCCGCCCAGAGCGGGAGGGGTCTCTCGCTCTGGGCGGAGTGGAAGGGAGTGTCAGACCTGTAGTGACTAAAACCCATTCATGTTCCTTCTTTGCCTTTTGTTTTCCAGGGCCGTTCTCTTTCGAACTGTCCCGCAGCCCCGGCAGGTATTGGCCCTGGCTTACGTGCAATTAAAACCATATAACTTAACAGTGATTTCTTTCCTACAGAGAGATTAGAGCGTTTGATGTGCAGTACGTCTCAAACGATGTACTATTTTATGTTGTATCTTCGAAAATCTGCATAATTTACGAAAGGTGCTAGTAGTGTAGGTTTCATTATATTTAGAAATATTTACAGCACTTACTCGTACTGGGTTCGCGTCGGTATGCCCACCCCCTCACTTAGAGAGGAGGCCTGTGTCCCAGCAGTGGGAACACTATAGGCTGATCATTAAAAGTCTCATAGCATATTTTTAACAGAAGGTGTTTATTCTCGAATATTCCTACTAAAGCTTGCTGATCATTAAAAGTCTCATATAGCATATTTTTAACAGAAGGTGTTTATTCTCGAATATTCCTACTAAAGCTTATCGAGTTTCAGGAACAATTTGGAGTTTCAAACACAAATAAAAGAGTTCCAATCCTCGATCTACATTTCCGATTGTATTTAACTTTTAAAACTACTTCATCAAAATCCTCTCATTTCTATTCATTTGTCTTGTCCTCGAATTCAATGAAATTGGCAATTTTCAATCTATTTGTATTTCCAATGAACGTCGCAGGTTGTTAGAATAGTTTGTTTTCTACTTGCGCCCATTTTATGTTTAAAACGTTTAGACAAGCAGAACTTGCTTTCAAAGCGGTTCGTAATTGTACAAAAAACTTTCAACATAACTGTTTCGATAGCTTATGTCATTCTACATTTCTGGCTTTCCCATCATCTTTATTACTGATCGTAGAATGTTACTTTGTGTAGGATCAGAATGTCCAGATTCGGCGAATTTGACGTTCCATTTTGTAAGACGGCTATGGGCTATAGTAACCTTACAGCTAAAGTGACCTTTTCACTGTCTATTGCCCAGTTCTCAGACAATGCGACTAGTGTCACCCGACACACGCGGGCATCATTTGTTTCTTTCGCGAGAGTACCCTCACGTCGTCGTAACTAAATTTTACAAGCTTGTATTTAATTTGCAATTATTGTTGTTTCGGTCAAATCTTGCTTGCAACTGAATTTTAAAACAGTTACCATACGATTAAGCTAAAATTTTGCACAAATGTTTAATTTGGATGACAATGCGTGGTTAGCTAAGTGACGTCATTCTAAATCCAATATAGTGGTCTACCAAAGATGGCGGACTAGTTATTTTTTATGCATACCCATGATATTAATGAAAGGGTTTGCTGAAAGGAATACGAGAAATAAAATGACGTCACTCTTTTTTTTTTTTTTTCTTTTTTTTTTTCCGGATGGGAAATCATCAAATGACCCCCCCCACTCTGGGCGGAGCGGAGGGGAGTGTCAGACTTGTACTGACTAAAACCCATCCATGTTCCTTCTTTGCCCGTTATGTTCCAGGGCCACGGTATCTCTTTCGAACAGTCCCGCAGCCCCGGCAGGCGTCGGCCCATGCGGACCCCTACTTGATTGCTGACATCTCCTTGAGGCGCGCGTGGAACACGAACGCGCCGTCGACACGGCCCGTCGTCATAAGACGGCCGGACGGCAAGCTAGCCCATAACTCGCCGTCCACAGGCCAGCGCCTACGGTGGTCGGAAGCCACCACGTGACCCCCGACGCCCAGGGCGTCTCCCGCGGCGGCTGGGACGTGAGGTTCTTTCCCTCTCACGTCCTGCCACCTCCTTCACTAGCATGACTGCTTCGCAGAAGGAGGTGACGGCTTCCCATTCCCTCTCGCTCCGGACCATGGCTTGAACCAAGGCCGGACGCGAGAGATCGCCGCCGCCAATCGCCGCTGTGAGGACACGGCGGTGCTCCGCCCAAGTGGGGCAGACCTCCACAGTGTGTTCCACCGTGTCCTCCGGACGATCCTCGCAGTGGAAACACCCGGGCGTTTCCTCATGACGTCACTCTAAAGATTGTTTTTTAGATTTTTTAACTAATAATATTTTAGATAATAATATCAGACAGATCAGACAAGAAATAAAGTATAATCGTCCGTCTTTCAAACACCGTGAACTATTTTAATCCTGCGTAATAACCGCCGCAATAACCGCCGCGGACAGTGAATGGTAGACTTTAGCCTTTTTGCCCAAATATGTCAGCCTCCGCATTCACAACACAAAGAGAGTGTTCCCGTGTAATCCCTGCGGTACTTTTGGTGGCATTTTCGTTTTTCACATGACTTTAGTGTTGGTCGAGATACGGGTTGATCCGGAAATAAATGTCGTCAAGTAACTTGATTTGTAGTGTTAAGCAGGAATTTTTACGTTATTTTTGGTGACGACGCTGATGTCAGCTTGTTTTCACTAACACTACTCTACAACTACTGGACTACCTCGTTGGTCTAGTGGACAAAGCGAATGGTGAGCATGAGGACCTTGGCTAGATTCCCGGGTCAGATAAATTATTATCGAGATTTTTCCATCAGGAATTTCTCAGTAGCAGCCACGAAGTCTGTATTTGTGCCCGGTTGATGGCAATAGGCTCGCCCTCTGTTACATAGAACTTGTACACCTCTGGCTATTTTATGCTGGTTATGTTATGCTACAACTAAATGAATGACTAAATCAACGCTCAACGCGCTCTTATTTAGGCATAAATAGCACCTAGAGTTAGTGAAAACGAGCACTGGGATGCATTTGTTTTGGGCGCTTGTCCAACATTAGCGGTCACATAGCGAAGCATCATCGCAGGCTCAGCATAGCCATCGCATAAATTCTGTTCAGGTGCCGCAAAGCCCTGTTGGCCTTGTATTTTTTTTTCGAAAACGTTACATATGTTATCTGTGGACTGGTTGCAAGCATTATAGGTCATACGAAATTAAAAATAGAACACAGAAAACATAGAGTTAGTTCCACGATTTTGTTTTGAGAATAGTTCAGCGTGAAAAGTTTAAATTGATGTAATTTTAGGAAGCGGTTTGTGCTCCAATCACATAGTGAAAGTTAGATTTTAAATTCGATCGTTATTTGTTGTAGTTAGAAACTGTTATGTTGGGGGTCTATCTTTTTTGATTTTATCACTTTTATTTGTGACGATCTGATCTCGTTTGTAGCGAACATGGCTAGATATTGCACAGGCTAGAGAGGTTTAAAAGGCTCATACTCTCTTTGTAGCCTATATTGTTTCCAAGTACTTGGAAAAGGCCTCATTATTTAAGACATCTACAACGTGCCTTATCTATTAGCCTTATCTTCTTAAAATTATTTATGTAGTATATTTATTTTATTATTTTATTGGGAACCTACAGTGTTAGATATGGTCGTTAAGTCTTCATCTGATGTATGTTTTTATGCACTGCACGCCATCAACAGCGACTTAGCTTTTTCAAGCTAATCCCGATCCAAGGTAATGCCATAACGATGCTTATAAGTGTGAGTTTCAATATGGAGCTTCATTGAAAGAAATCGGTATCTGAACGGCTGGAGTTGATCTGACGACGGAACCACAACATAATATCCTTATGTTTACATAGGTACTCCTTCATATAACAACGGTCTTGTTTGAACAAGCTAAAATCTTCCCTAAACTTAGGAACATGCCCGAAAATGACCGCAATATTATGCTAACCTAACCTAAAATAATATCCTTACTATTTTGTTTAGCTTGGCGAGTCCATTAATCTCGACCGAGGTTTACCTTGGTTCCTGCCTACCCCCTTTCGTGACGAAGCATAATTAATTAGAAGTTTCCATTTAGATGTACAGTGATCGATAAGAGTTGCAGACAAGTTCTGTCACCAGCTTTTGTGTAATTAATTGACCAAGTAGTTTAATTTAAAAGGTAGATAATTAGTTTTCTACTGAATGATATTCATGATATTTATTCAGCAGTTATGTTGAAATTTGTGTTTTCATGTCTCGGTAATGAATTAAATCCATTAGAAATAGTGCGCCCCTTTATTTTAAACGACTTCGGTACCAGCAAGACCGAAAATAAACAGACAGAAAAACGATTTATTTTTGCTTAGACTCGCTTTGACTCTGTTTCATTTAAGACATAAGTAATAAATTAAACTTTTTTTAAAACAAGCTTTATTTGCTTATAATATAAAGTAAAATAAGTTCATCTTTAACATTGTTGTTCATCGTACAAAGTTTCGTGTCCGTGCTATTAATCGTTGAGGAGTTCTCTCGTGAAGAGGCGATTCTGGCTGCAATGGATTCTGGTGATTCTGGATCAAGTCATGTCTGTCATAAAACTGTAATATCACTAGGACCAAAGGCGTGTGCAAAATTTCAGCTCAATCGGTGGTTTGAAATTCAGTTGCAAGATTTAACCCATACATACTAACAACCTAACAAGGCAAGTTGAATAAAAGCTCATAAAAAGTACACCTATCAAAAGGTTTAGGAAAATATGTGTATACGTGACATCCTAAATACAATCTAGCAAGTGTTTGCAGAAAGTAATATTTCGTCCGGCAACAATGTAAACATAAAACAAGGCAAAATAGGTTACAGCTAGCTAGCATGACTAAGGGACGAATTCCCTCATAACCAGATTAACTTTCTTAGCTCACAAAATGACGTAATATTTGCTCCACATCTGTTCAAGTTATACCTCCGCGTCGCTGACTGCGCATAATTGTGCAAAATTAACATATTTCCACAATCCTAGCTTGTCCAGATTGTATAAAATCTAGAGGTAAGTTTGTAGATTATTATGTCCAAGTCCAGCTACAAATTATATGTCTTTTCAGCAGTTTATGGTTGAAATTCTGGTTTGATATTAAATTTTTTGGGTTTAGGTTAATTTTTAGGGTGTTTTATGCATAAAAATAACTAGTCCGCCATATTGGATTGAGATTGACGTCACTTAGCTAACCATGCATTGTCATCCAAACTAAACAAACAATCAGGAACAACGAAGTGGGTCAAATTTAAATACAAAAAGTTTTTACATTATAGGTGAAGCTAATTAAAGCGTGTCAAAAATAGTATCAGGATGCTTGATGAACAAATTGGTAATTGCCTACGTTGTTTTAACAAACATAACCTTACGACCCGTCATAAAAATAGTTTTTGTGCGTTTTGCTTGAATAATTTAATGTTCTTAAGAATAGATATTTTAAAAAAATAAATAAAGTAAAACAATGCATTTAACCAACTCCGATTACCAGTTAAACGATTAAAACTTTTTAGAACCACAAAACGAATTGGAAAAGGCTTAGCACAGACCGCCGACTGGACCACCACTCGAGCGGCGCCTCGGTCACCCGCCACAATCGCTGACCGATGCAATTTATCTAACAACAGCTTTACAGAAAAAAATACGACGAGAAAAATTTATTTAATTTGAAAAATATAATTATTACACCCTGCAAGATGGAGGGCAATGGAGAGGGCTATGGTGGACCGATGGCCTGGTAAAGGTTGCAGGGATCCGTTGGATGCGAGACGCACAGGACCGTTCAATGTGGCGACACTTGGGGAGGCCTATGTCCAGCGGTCTTTCGGCCGAAATTATGAAGAGGATCATGACCCTGATAGATTATTGTGAACGGAATAGCCAATACACAACCAAATTTTTGAAAAAAGTTCTCTTTGTCTCCTTGGGTCGCCAATCTAAGAAAATTCTTTTCCCAATTTTAATAAAAAAAAAAAATCAAAACAAAGATGTTTTGGGAAGATTGCTCCAAATTCGTATTCGGCCGTCACCATAATTCATTACTGCAGTTTCGGCCCTCAATTAACATAATTTCCTTCGTGCTTTCTCTTGTGGTATTAAAAGTTCTAATGGGTTATCTGGTAGAGTAAGAATATACCTAAAATGGATTGCGTGACTTTTGATTAATATTACCTAAAACTTCAAGCATAGAAATGTACAGAGGCGGAATTAATATCATGAGTACTTTCAACTTTTGGATGATGCAGAGGCATACACAAGTCATCATCATCAGCCTTGCCTTTTCCCAACTATGTTGGGGTCGACTTCCAGTCTAACCGGATGCAGCTGAATACCAGTATTTTACATGGAGCGAATGCCTATCTGACCTCCATAACCCAGTTAGTACTGGGTAAAACGATACCCCTTGGTAAGACTGGGTGCACACACTAGTAATTGCAATTATTATATTCTCTGGTCTGGTGACAAAGGAAATAAAAGGCTTAGTAAGTTAGTACAATCGACCCGACCACCACACCACTCGAGTGGTCCCCCCCCCACAATCAACGATCGATGCAATTTATCTAACAATGGCTTTAAAGAAAAAGAACGCGCCTGAGCTCGTGGTAAATTCAATTTGCCATGCAGGTCGAGTAGGCTTGATTTACACCAAGCTGTTTGCGGCGACGGAATTAATTGAATTATCGTTTTGTTTCATTTTTAATGCAATGCTTCAAGGATCCTTTGGAGCTTAATTGACAGAGCGGCTGTTGGTAAATGTATTAAGTAAATTGTACTGGAAAAACAAGGCAGATAATTCCAATTGCGGCCAATAGTATTTATTATAAGGAGGTATTATTTGTTTGTATTATGTAGGGGTTTTTTTTTGTGTATTTTCGGAAGTAAGAAAGAAAGAAAAAATATTTATTTGTCGCAGGGACATGACGTGCATCATACAAAATTACAAAAAATAAACAATAAACTATAAATTCAACAGTACTGATCCAAATCCATGGAGAGGGCTATGCTCGGAGTTTCCTTGCGTGATCCAATCAGAAATGAGGAAATCCGTAAGAGAACCAAGGTTACCGACGTAGCCCGAAGAATAGCCAAACTTAAGTGGCAGTGGGCAGGGCACATTGCTCGCAGAATGGATGGCCGATGGGGCCGGAAAGTTCTGGAGTGGCGACCGCGAACTGGAAGACGTTGCATTGGAAGGCCTCCTACTAGGTGGACCGATGACCTGGTAAAGGTTGCGCTTAAGGATCCGCTGGATGCGAGACGCACGGGACCGGTCAATGTGGCGACACTTGGGGGAGGCATTTGTCCAGCAGTGGACGTCTTTCGGCTGAAATGATGATGATGATGATGATGATCCATATCAGAAAATTCTTACACTAACGTGAAGCTACATTATCCCCGAGTGTCACAGGCTTTTAAAACGTTTCCGTGGGTTCATTTCCGTACGAAGCGAAGCCGCGAGCAAGAGCTAGTATTTTATAAAATCCTCACAGTTTGGTTGCGAAGCACGGCGAAACATTTTAAACCATCGCTCTTGCAACGGAATGCCTGTTTTCAATGAATTCTTCCCATAACAATTCCATGACATTGAATAACTAACCTTCAGTCGAAGGTCAAAGTCAAACAAACTGTAAGATTCATAATTTGTCTTCGAAAAACTAAGAAGTAAGCTTATCTATTACTTATAACCTTTTCACATCATCACGCTTGTAATCCTGAAGGGCAAAGATGTACCCCCAAATTTAGGCTATTATATTAGTCTCATGTACTGGAGGACAAGCCTATTGCCTTCAATATGAGAACTTCCTGATAAAAAACCGAATAACACTCCGAGCAGCGGTTTTGACCACAAAACTAACAATTCAGTATGATACGACCTCCACACTATCTCTGTAACCCATGCATGACCATTTGTTTATACCACAACCAATATGGCCGCATTGCCGCCATGTTTCAACCTCAGTCGTATCACCGATGCAATCTTAGCATGGATAGGCTCGGAATTCAATTTCCTGTGTGACCCTACACACGAGTTGTGCCATAAGCCATTTTGATTATGAGGCTTGGTAATACATCATGTTTAGAGGAAGAATGTGCTAAACAAATGGGATTTTCTTTTCAATTGAAAACGTTAATGTTGGTTTGTTAGTATTTTTTTTGTGTTGCTTGATTACAGGTGTTACGAAGGTTAATGAGTACGTGTTGTTGGTTGGGTGATTGGAATTCAGAAGTATTTCTTTTTTTGTATAAATTATTTTTTGGATAGTATACAATATTATGTTGTGTTTAGGAATCACAACATGAACAACACACGACATGATATGACCGTCTCGTACGTCTAATGGTCGCAATCGCAACTGCTGAACATGAGGTCCTGGATTCGATTCCCGGGTCGGGTAAATTGTTTTTGGTATTTTAAATCATAAATTTCTCAGTAGCAGTCACGGCGTCTGGATTTTTGCCCGGTTGATGGCTATTATGCTCGCTCTCTACTATATGGGACTTCAAAATAACTTGAGAAATGTGGGTGTACTAAAACGCCTCTGCGTTACCCTTCGGGGTTTTGCAGACATGATGTTATGTAACCTAATATGATGCACATGGTCCCTGAAGTGTTAGGCACAGGTGTTATAGTACGCCCACATTTCTCCAGTTATGTCTAAGTCCTACCCCAATAGTGGGCAAGCGTATTGCCACCAACCGGCCTCTAATCCAGTTTCAAGGCGGTTACTAGAAACTAGCTGTTAGAAATTCTTGAAGGAAAAATCCTCAAGTACCGACAATAAAGTGTTATATAGTCTGTCTGATGATATTTATAGTGTCACACATCACATCACACTAATAGGGATCGATTGACATAAACAAGCCATTGAATAAGAAGCAGTTTAATAAAACCTGATATTATTATGTTATGCGTAAGTAATCTATATCTAGGAAGTATTTTGCTCTGCTTGTTAATAATGATATCACTGTCATGCATTAGTGCCTGTGCAGTGCATACTTGTCTTATATACTGACGTAGATGCTAGGCGTTCCACGTTATACCTGCTTGTTAATATAACATAACGTCACGCTTGTTTTATTTAAAAGGTTAGGCAGAGGAGTACTCAGTACCGACATATTTTGTCAGTTATATATGGTAAAGGTTGCAGGGATCCGCTGGATGCGAGTCGTATGGGACCGGTCAATGTGGCGACACTTGGGGGAGGCCTATGTCCAGCAGTTGACGTCTTTCGACTGAAATGATGATGATGATATGGTTAAGTCCTATGTATTAGAGAGCGAGCCCATTACCATTAAGCGGGTGGAAATCCAGAATCTACTCGTTAGTTTGATTGATATGTAAGACGAGCGTAATTTTGATTATATTGCCAAAATTATCAAGGGCAACAAGTCGTCTCTTAGATAAAATCCCACTGACTGCACTACAAGCAAGCATTAAGCTTCTTTTCGCCACAGTCGTGTAAAAGAAAATTGTAGCAGCTGACAAGTAATAATAAGTGCAATATAAATTATTATCCCTTCACTAACATAACACAATACCTTGCACACATCTATTAACTCAATACCTTGCATGTCTGATTATTCAGTTTATGTAAACGCATGTTTGACAAATAAATTATCTTTATCTTTATCTTTAATGAATAAAGCATACCACTAACACAGCTCTAGCATAGCATAGCATAGCATAAACAGCCTATAATGTCACACGGCCTCCTCTCTATGAGAGGGAATGGGCTATAATCCACCACGCGGGCCCAGTGCGGGTTGGTAGATGTCACATGGTGGTCGTTTTCTTCACCGACGTTTTCCTTTACCGTTTTTGAGAGCAGTGGTCATGAAATAAATTAAACAAAGTAAAGCGCCTGCCCGGGTTCGAACCCACGACTTACTGTTCGTAAGTTGGGGCCGCCACCAATGGGTCACCGCTGCTCTCAAGCAGCTCTAGATTTCGGTCCAATTCTTTCTGTTTTCACTGTCGCCGATACAGAGTAAATACATACTCGAAATGGTTACAAAAATTTAACAAAAGTTTCAGTTTTCTCTAAAAGCGTCCAACAAAACGAAATAATAGTAGACAACGTGGCAAGTTAAAATTAATTTTCTGTGGCGAAAGTTCAGTAAGTTTGTTTGTGGGCACACGCGTTTGAAATGAATCAAAACTTTCTTACAATATTGTCTGTTTGTCTTCTTTGTGCGATGAACTGGTGAGATTAAAAGATTTGGTGCTATCTGCCTGGAGATGAAAATGATTTTTTTTTGTAGTTTTCTTTCGTAATACTGCAAAAGGCTTCGTTATTGCGCAAATGGCTTTCAGTTCGCGTGCACAATCAACATAATGGCTACCAACTTAGCTTAATGTACTTTTCTTAATCTTCTGTATCGTGTGGTTAGTGCCTAACCTAGTGTCAGAGTATTTATGCCTTGTATGGAGTTAAAAATAAACAAAAAAAAATGGGTTCACTTCACTTTTGTAAAAAAAATAATAGAATACAATATAGGGTTAGTAATTTAGATTAAAAAAGGTAAAAAATACAGTTCTATATTTTAGAAATAAAAAAATAAATTTTGTATTCGTGTACCTACCATGTACCGTATTTTTTTTTATAAAAATTTAAATTGTTGAAGGAATTTTTTGTTTAGAAGTACATACTTCTTTGCAAAAAATGACTTTTTAATTTCGGATATCTTTTTTTAAAACAAAATACGCAATTACATGCATCTTTTAAATGTCCAACGTCTTCATTAGAATACACAATTTATGTATATCACTGCTGATTCCAGAGATAAATTTTTATCTCCTTGGATCCTGCTCAACAACGTCTGGTCGCTCCTTTCGGAATCTTGTTCGAAAGGCGTGTATCACATGCGTGATGATGATTTCAACAAATTACCTTACATTCGGGGCTTCATATTCTTTCACCATTACATAATCTTCATCATAAAATTTTGGTTTATTTCCCAAATCAATATTGCTCTTCGAAGCTTGGTACACGAATGAAAAAAATTACAAAACAATCATATCTCTAAAAATAGTTTTCATTTCAAATTTAGAATTGACAATTACAAGAAAAAATATTTGGCCTTGAGGTTTTACCAAAAAGGCTATAAGGCAGAGGTAACTCTGCACTTGGCTTTACATGCCGTCGAGAAATATCTCAGACATGCTGCTTTCCTCACGATGTTTTTGTTCACCAAAGCAAGTGATAATTATACAATACGCACATGAATCCGAAAGACCAGAGGTGCGTATCTTCGGTTCAAACCGAACGGTCGACGCGACGGTCACACCTCTAGGCTATCAGTGCTTTTACTTGTCATAATAAAATAAGTAGAAGAATGATCACGGCCCAACAAGCATACCTTAACAACGTTAGCACGGTTCCCATGATTGCATTTTCCGTGTAACTTTCGAAGCTAGCCTCTGAATGATCCAACTTTTCCAGTACTTAATATTTTCTCTCTGTATTCCTCAGATGGTACACACAATGATGCCGATAGCCCGCCCGATAGCGCTGGCTATGTCCGCCGTCCTGACGCTGGCGTACGTCGGCCTGGCTTTGGGAGTCAGGCCAGATGGTGAAGAGTCGCAGTTCTATCAGCAGGTATGTACAGTCAATTACGAGGTTAATTTTGTCACCATGTTCGTTGTGCTTGTGGTGGCATTTACTACGTGCCACATATGAACTACGCATCATATATCTAACTTCACGCATAATATTGTATTGCTCATGCAGAGTTACAGGTACGCGAGATAAAGATATACTTACCTGTTGCTTACGGGCGACAACAACCGTCGGTTAGTAGGCTACCAGACACAAAACCCATCTGGTCGGAGAATGTTCCCTTTTCAATGGGGACGAAGAACTCTACACCCTGTTGCCAATACCCGTAGGTACTCGTACATAAATACATACATATCATCAAACCTGTTATCCCTGAAAGGTCAAACAGAGGTGATCTTATGTCGTAGAAAGCACCCACATTTAATAGAGGTCGTAATAGAGGGCGAGCTAAGTCTGACAACCAGTCTTACCAAGGGGTATCGTATTACCCAGTACTGGGTTGTGGAGGTCAGATAGGCAGTCGCTCCATGTAAAATACTGGTATTCAGCTGCATCCGGTTAGACTGGAAGCCGACTCCAAGTTGGGGAAAGGTTAGGCAGATGATGATGTAATAGAGGGCGAGCTAAACTGAACCACATCGTTCGGGCCTGAAATGATGCTCCGTCATATCTACATGTGGCAATAGATTTTTATAGAAAGAAGATAGATACACTGATATCTATCTACGTTGCGTCTTACGTCTATGTTTACGGAAAGATCACAAAACACCTTGTTATTAATTAATTAAATCAAAATTATGTCACAGGTGCTTACACCTTACATCTTAACAACACACGACAACAATAATTGATCAATCTACCATTCTGTAACAGTGACTGACGTACATCCAACCACGTAACCCCTTACGCGAGGCACGTTGTAATTGTGTCAAGTTCACTTAAACAGACTGAGGCCCTAATTACACACTGAAGCGACATGCGTGTTACAACAGCGACTACCGAAGAAAAAATAGCAAAATAAATTGCTTTGATTATCGATTTTCAAGTTTAAGCCACGCTTGCCAAGGTTGGTCCATCAATTACATACCAAATTTGCTCCGTGACTCGAAAAGTACGTTAAGCTATTGGTCCCGGCTGTCATTTGTAGATCTTTGACAGTCGTTACAGGTAGTCAGTGGCCCGAAAGTCTGACAAACAGTCAGACTCTTACAGTCTTACGATTCTTCTCCATAATGATCGAAGCTTTGGAATGAGCAACTACAGTACTTTCACAAGTTATTATGCCTTGTGTCTGTGACTGTAGCTTCGCCTTCTTTGTTTTTCTGACATTCAAAAGTAGCTGTAATGGTCTAATTGAAATAAATGCTTTGAGTTTGAGTTTACCAAACGGCAAAGGGGATCGTATTTCCCAGTACTAAATGGTATGGTGGAGGTTAGATAGGCAGTCGCTCAATGTGCAATACTGGTATTCAGCTGCATCTGGTTAGACTGATATTCGACCCCAACATAGTTGGGAAAAAGGCTAGACAGATGTGTGTGAGATGAGAGTGAGTCTCAGATGTGGGTGAGTGTTTTGAGCATGCTACGAGTCACTGCGACGCAACTCGCAACGCGACGGTACTCACGCGAAAAAAATGAGCGCCACACACGAGGGTCGCTTGACGCAATTCGTATCAGCCGAGGTCGTCAATGGGGTCTTATGTCACGGCGTAAGCACGTATGTTGTCTCATCAGTTTAAAGCTCCTTACAAAATTGGAGTGGAGATGAGATTAATAGGATTAAGTAGCTGATGTGTGTTTACCTTCGTGATACGATGTACCCTTAAATGTGTTGTAGAAAGAACACAAGGTATATTTTTAAAAGTTTTTTCTTAGGTATTGCTAACGTCTGATTTTTTCCTTTAATAATTTTGAAAGATCTGTAACTAATTAATTGCAAAATCAATAGAATTTATTGTCAGATATTTTGTTAATACAGTAAAACAATAATTAAGTTTGCGGAAAAAATCGGGAAATTAAATCCAAAATTTGTACATGGATCTTTTCAACAAACGTTATTATTTGATATTATTAGGTAAATGATAACAGCTCGTGGCTAAGTAATAACAGCCGCTCGGATCGATCTTTAGGTTAAGCCGTGATTACCTAGGTTGGTCTGTGGACGGATGGCCACTCACTGCATACCGAGTTTCCTCCGTGCCTCGGAAAGCACGTAAAGCCGTTGGTCCCGGCTGTCATTTGTAGATCTTTGACAATCGTTACAGGTAGTCAGTAGTCCAAAAAGTTTGACAACCGGTCTTACCAAGGGGTATCGTATCATATCGTATCGGGGGGGGGGGGGGGGGGGTATCGTATTACCTAGTACTAACTGGGTTGTGGAGGTCAGATAGGCAGTCGCTCCATGTAAAATACAATGTACATGTATGTATGTGTGTGCTATTCTGCTGCATCCGGTTAGACTAGAACATCATGATCATGATTAGGTAAATGATAAGTTCTACCTTTAGTACTTGTTGTTTTAGATTTACGAGAAAATGTTACAGATGCAATTTACTGTGACAAAGCTTCAGAAGCCTGAAAAACAACGATTGATGGTTCAAAAAGACGCGTTTTATATCCTATCATCATCTGCTTAGCCTTTTCACAACTATGTTGGGGTCGGCTTCCAGTTTTATATCCTAGAATAGCCTATTTACCAAGTTTTAATGATAATATCAATACTGATTCAGACACAATTCAGCTCCCGATGTCACAGCTCCCAACATATTACGAGTAACCTACTAACAAAACTAGTTCATTACCGACACAAACAAAGTTTATATAACAAGTTGTATCAGTTGTCAACTGAATAGGCGCTGAAGTTTCAGTTCAATCTGATTATCTCGTTATCGACGCCACACAGTTTCATAATAATATTGTTCTTGGTCAGAATCTTCTATACTTAAGACTAGCACTTCGCCCTCGACTAAGTCCGCAAAAATTATGATAGCTCAGCTTATTAGCATGATATAAATATAAATTATAGCCTATAATACTTCCTGATAATTTAGCTTACTATTGGTGAAAAAATTGTTAAAATCAGTCTAGTACTTTCGGAGCTTATTCGGTACAAGCAAACAAAAAAATCTTTCTTCTTTATAATAATGAAGCTGAAGAGTTTGTTTTATTTGAACGTTCTGATCTCTGGAAGTACTATTCAGATTTGAGTTATTTTAGCATTTAATAGCCCAATTCTTAAGCAAGGTTATAGGCTATTGAACATCACGCTACGACTTTTAAGAGCCGAGTAAAAAAGGTCAGAAAGAATGCTAAGCGAACACGAAGTATAATAGTGCGGACCAGTGATGCGAAGCGGTGGTTTGGGGACTGAAGGCGAGTGAAACGGCGGGGTACAGCTTGTATAGAATAAACTACCAACTGATATCTGTAAACACTTATATTTCTTTTATAATGGATCTTATGTTTTCCAGTTTCTTAGAAAGAGTCAAATCTTGTTTGTGAGTTAGTTAGTACTTTCATAGACTTTCAAGTCAGACTCGCTAACTAAATCTGAAATTGTGACAAGTTGTAACGTGAAGACTGCCCGGTTGAAGGCAATAGGCTCGCCCCTTATTAAATGAGCTAAAAGGGCGATTACGTGTATGTTATTAGGTACCTACGCCTCTGGTTAGCCTTCAGAGATTTCAGACGTGATATTATGTTATGTTTGTGAAGAGTTTCAGTGCCTTCAGCCAGGAGGCACCATTACGTAACGAATACAGAACTTAAACAAACTGCAAAGGACAATAGTTACAAGTTCTTTTGTTTCATTTCTCTATTCATTCCATCGAAGCGTGTTTCAAGGCAAAATGTTCTTTTTACACAGTCGACAGCGAAAGCGCCTGACAGTTTGTGATAAGCAATAACGCTGTTTGCAAATTGTGTGCGTTGCTAGCAAACTTATTGCAGGCGTTGGGTGCCAGTGAATTTTATTTATTAAATTAATTAGTGTTCATATTAATTTTATCATCTGGTAACAGTTTCTCGCGTGGTTATTTAAGGCTCTTAATGTTCAACTCATTGTAATTATTTTCGTACTTAATTAAATATTTTATTAATAAAATGTAAAATATTTACTTTAGGCTTTAATTAAAGTCTTACGTATTTAAATAAGTTAGTAAATAATGTGCTCGTGAGTTTTCATACCCAGCCATTATGGAGATAGAATTTACTGATTTTCGAAATTTTCGCGAAAGGCTTTCTGTCTTACAAGTTTATGAGAAAACTTGGCACATTTTCTATTCAAGGTGTAATTTTCATATTTAAAATTTAACGTGTGAAGACATCTGGTGAATATGTTTATAGGCTTGGTAATTTTTGGTTAATTTTAATATGAAGATATGGGTTAAAAGATTCTTTATTTATTTGTTCTAAAAGAACATACATTGTTCACATATCGAATAAAGTAAAGTGTAGTCCAGTAGTTAACAGTTTTGTTTTCTTAATGTAGGTATGTGCGATGTCGACATAATTATTATTGTGTGAAAGCCTAGCTTATATAGTTAACTTAATAGTTTTATGTTGTTAGTGACGTACTGCTTGAGTTTAGCTTTAAATAAGTTGAAAGAAGATGTGCTCTTGGTATCTGCTTGAACACCTTCGTACTGCCATATTGCTTTCGCAGGGGCGCGTCTGTATTTGGTTAGGGTTTCTTTGACTGTATTTGGATGTGGATGTTTTCGGCTTGAAGGATAACTGTGTGTGTATGGTTTTGTGAAGATTTTTTCTAATGAGAACGCAGGAATTGAATGTGTAAAGTTGATGATATACACATACCGGCAAAATTAGAGGAACACAAAAAAGTGAATGATTTTTTGAGATTTTAATGTATTTTATTTAATTTTGTCGCTTTATTTGAGTGTGTTTGTTTATTTTATGAAAGAAAACAACAAAATGTGGGGTTGTTATAATATATTTATAGAGAAATAAAAATAATGATCGTAAGTGAAAAATATTGAAGTGCTACGAGTATATTTACTAAAGAAGTACAAACTTAAGAATTAATGGCGTGTGTTACCTCCACGTGCTCTTCTTAGGGCTTGAATACGTCTGTCCATGCTCGTGATGACACCTCCAATCATTTCCTGAGGCAAAATGTCCGATTCTTCAACCAGCACCAATTTCAGTTCTTCAACATTCCTAGGGGCTGTATTTCTTACACCTATGTATTTAGGTATTCTTCATTATCTTTTGTATTGGGCCCCATTTAGTTAAGGACGTTTTTATAACCAAACTCAACTAAACAGTATCTATTTTTTGCTTCAATAAAAACGTTTATTAACAAACAACCACGTTACGGCTCTAATTTACCAAAACAAAGGAAAATTAAAAACCAATAAAACCATGAAAAAGTCCCCCCAAAACTAATGGTTGCCCTCAACAAATAGACGTCTATTCCGTGTCTGTGCGCAATAAACGTTTATTATTTGTTTTCATGAGCATGGCAACCTTGACACCAGACGATGTCTAGTAAACTGGCTTTTTACCCTTGACTTTATGCCCAAGTGTTAACCCTGGGATCAAATAAGGGCTTGCTAAATGTAAATGTGCGACCTATTATTTTACCTGTCGTAATTGTACAATCACCACCACACCAAGTTACCACAAACTGTCAAATTTCTCCAAATGATTTTAAACCATAAAATGTTGATGGTTAAGTTCAAAATCGAATGAGAAAATTAGACAGTTTATAGTAACTTGATGACTGTACGTACCTATTTTACTTCTAGCCTAAAACTTTTGAACATAAATACTTTATAAGTTCGTAATTAGAGCAATAGTTACTTATAATCATGCATGATTAATTCGTTGTGATGTCTCGCCTCGTTGGTCTAACTGTGGAAAGCGCTACTGTTGAGTATGAAGTTCCGAGTTCGATTCCCAAGTCAGGCAAATTATTAAACATCTTGGATTTTTGACATTTTGGACGTTGGGCTAATCCAAATCATTTTAGCAAACCCTACATCAACGATTTCAAAGAGGTTGTGTGGCTTGGTGAAGATGTCTAGTCAATGACTAACTTTATTATTATTATTTGTTTGCTCTCGAGTAAAATGTAGCGAACTGACCGTTTTATTCCACCTCCTTTAACATCAAATTGTAATGAAAACTACATTTACGAATACACTGATTTAATTTGATTTTAAATGATTCTTCTTCTAATTCTTCATCATCTGCCTAGCCTTTTCCCAACTATGTTGGGGTCGGCTTCCAGTCTAACCGGATGCAGCTGAATACCCCTTGGTAAGACTGGTTGTCAGACTTTTTGGGCCACTGACTACCTATAACGACTGTCAAAGATCTACAAATGACACCTTCTTCTAATTCTTATTAAGTAAATATTCCACATTTATAAATCCTTACTTCCTTATCCTTACTAATATTATAAATGCGAAAGTAAGTTTGTTTGTATGATTGTTACCTTTTCACGCCTAAACCACTGAACCGATCATCCTGAAATTTTGCATATACGTTGTCAGGTGTACAGAAACGGACATAGGGCACCTTTCGCCCCGAAAAAAGTACTGTTCCCCAGGAAAACAACAATCACGTTGTTTTGATAATAGATGGCGCCACGTGTCTTTCGAATCATGATGGAGTTATATTATTACAAGCAGAGTACAACTCCAATTGATTGTCAAATTCTAAATTAACGCAGACGAAGCCGCGGGCATGAGCTAATAGTTAATAAGGTACAACGGGGTTAAAAACCCCCTTTTTGTTAACGAAAAATTGTAATTGGAGTTTTCCGGCAAGAAATAGTGACCAGATACCGAGCGGATAATATGAGGTTAAACATAACTGGTAATGTATTATACACTACACCACTCCTTAACCCTTTGGGGATTAATCTCGTGACGTCATATTTTGTGTTAAACATTTAAACTAAATATTTGCTAACACCACAAAATTACCGGGGTTTTATTTCAATCCCGCTCTACGGCGCCACGCGCGGCGCGCCATGTCGCAGGATATAAGAAAATCTTTTCCTTATGACTTCATATTACGCCACCGGTTACGCTAGGGGCTGCTTATTATCACATTATCGTGTTAGCCCGTGAATAAGCTGCTGAAAATGAGCGTTTATTTTTGTTCACACTTACTAAGTAATATGCAAAAGTAACTGTCTGTATATTACTTTTTCTAGGCTTAACAGCTGAACGAATTTCGATGTAATTTGTCGCACAAGTAGACCATAACTTGGTTTGATACTTTTTATCCCTTTAGTTCGTTGATGTGGTATAATTTGTGTTCTGACCTCTACGATAGCGAAAGTGAGGGACAAAGTCGGTAAATAATAGAATCTTATAAAGATTAATAAAGACTTTCAGAGTTTACGTTATAATTATTATCCTAGGCTTTCCCAATTACATTTTGAGGGATAACAAAATGTTGATAATACATGGTGGAAGGGGAACACCGACGCTAAAGCGAGTACCACGTATCCAGAAAGTCATTCTGAATGTCACATATAAATTTTTAGTCGGTTGGAATTTCTCTTGTATGGTGGATGCGTTTACAAACATTTAAGCTCACATACACAAACAGTCAGACCCTGAACCACTACCTGTAGGGCATACAAATATTTGTTCCGTATCTTCTTAATCTTTTCAAGCAATTTTTTTGCTGCAGAAAACCTTTTAGATTTCTTTGTATTTTCTGGGTTAAATAAAGAAAGAAATACCATGGTTATTAATAACTTCTAATTATGGTTTTATTTTCTTTAAGCCTCGTGTCGTGTGACTAACCGCCATTGAAGTTACTTTGTAACAAGAAAGCGTGTGCGCGGTAATATTTCCGACTTCATTAACTTTTATTTCTTCTTTGTTTATTTATATTTTCCAGCTGATTTGCATCGACAGCTTGTTAATTAAAGTAATATGGGTCAGGTTAATAAGGCTTTATTACGTATACAAGCAAAAAGTGTAAAACTTGACCAACATACCTAAATGTTCGAGCTGTTTGGGGTTGAAACTCTGGGGTCGTGGGGTCCGAGTGCTCATAGATTTCGAAACGCCTAGATGACGCTTCCCGTGGCCCAATGGCTGGCTTTTGCTTTGGCCAGAGGCTAAGTGTTGCCATACAACGTGGCAACGCCGCCAGTCTCTTGGGCACATTACCAGCTGACAGCGCTGAGGAGGAGGTTTTTGATGTACTTTTATAATTAGTTGTTAGTTTATTTATTTTGGGTTTTTTAATAGTTTTGAATTAATAATGTATAAAGTTAGTTTAAACTACCTAATAAAAATTCATACCTAAATATGTAGTTCCTTTCATTATGTTCTTCTTGTACAAAGTTTTTCAACCGAAATATCAACCGTCAATAGAAAATGTTTTTTGGTCAAGTCAAATGTTAAGTCAGTCCTCTACGTCCTGCAAGATCGGATATTCTTTATAATCCATAAGGGTTTTAGTGAACTAAGTGTCATCATAAGGTAGATTGTACAAGGCTCACCCATCTTATTGTTACATCTTATTTTATGTTCTGCAATCTATGCAAATAAATTTTATTTTAGTTTACTTTACTTCATCATCTGCCGAGCCTTTTCCCAACTTTATTAGGATCGGTTTCCCGTCGGATGCATTGAATATCAGTATTTTATGTGGAGCGACTGTCCATCCGTCCTCCACAACCCAGCTAGTACTGGGTTCTACGATACCTCTTGGTAAGACTGCTTTTCAGACTTTCGGCCACCTGTAACGACTGTCCTATATATACAAATGACAGCCGGGACCAATGGCTTAACGTGATTTCCGAGGCAAAGAAGAAACTCGTACGTAATGGTGGTCACCCATCCACAGATCAACCTTAGCAAGCGAGGCTTAACCTTGCAGATTGACGCGCGCGGCAGTTATTATTTACTCACGAGGTTCTAGTGAACTAAGTTTATGGCAAAGAAAACGTGCCAGTCGACATTTTGTGTTTAATGCTACTTGACATAACTTAAATGCTTTACGACTATTCCTGCGCATAAAACCTAACATAAGAATTTTATTTGTAAGGAAAAATATTGCAGCTTACGATAAAATAATTGACCGTTTGTATGCGACGCTGAAACTTTCATGACTGAAACGTGGGGACGTAACTTTACACACACATTTATGATAACGAGAATAAATATAAAAATGCTGCTTTATTTTGAAAAACACGCGCTTTCATCGTCTACTGTTAAGCATGAGGTCTTGCGTTGGGCAAAGTGTTATTGGGTTTTCCACCAGAAACTCGGTAGAAGCCTGGAGTCTGGCTTTGTGTTCGGTTGATGATAATGGGCTCGCCTCTAATGCATGGGACTTAATCATAGCCTGCGAACTGTATGTTCTTATTATTATAAATTGAAATTAATGTTGCTGTCACTGTGGTGAATACTGACTATAACTGTAATAGGCAGACATACCAACACTTTCGCATTATTTTTATTGTTCACTGTTCATATTTAATATGTACTTCGGTTGGTGTACCAAATAAATAAATTATAAATAATATTTTAGATAAAAAAAAAATACGCTTTACAAGTTTACAGTGACGTCATTTTAAAACTACTTCGCCATCTTTGGGAGTCCGCCATATTGGATTTAGAATAACGTCATTTAGATAACCATGCATTGTCATCTAAACAGGTTTAAAAATTTCAGCTCAATCAAAACCGAGAAGTGGGTCTTATTTTACTTCGAAGGTTTTTTTACACAGTTACAAATGAGGCAAAAAGGGAAAATGTAGGTATACTTAGGACACTTCTGCCTTATCCTTCGAGAGAAAATAGGCGCACAGTTGTGTTTTAATAATATCCACATTTGCTTTTAGGTGCCAATTACTCCATCCATTCTTAGATATCAACAGTCCATTCATACACTCTTATCTCCCACAGCTAATCTGCGAGCTATCCCTCCTCATCTCTGCCAGCGGGATCGGCCTCTATTACCGTGCCCTCACAGAGAGGGCCCACAGAAACACCTTCGCTGGCACCAGAACCTGCCTGGAGCAGAGAGTAAAGCTGGAGTGTGAGAGAGAACAGCAAGAGAGGCTGCTCCTCTCTGTCATTCCTGCTTATATTGCTGCTGAGGTAAGTGCCTTTGTTATTTATTTCTGGCTGTGCAACTGCTAGGATTCTGGATGGCTGATCTTCTTCCCAGCAAAATACAATTTTTGTCGATAAGACAGACCATTTCACGCAAAATACGTGCTTTGGGCGTGGAGTTGCGGACACCAGCCCGTTACCTATACAATACAATACAATACCTACCATAGTGTGAAGGCAAATGTCGAATGTCGCAAATTGATTTATACTTGTAGTATATTATCTAATTGCATAATCCTTATCAAAATAGCTGTACTTAGGTCATAATGGAGACCTAATTACAGCTGGTATGGTATACAGCTGGCTGGTGGCTAGACCAGGCTTAGAGCCACGCTGCTGTGGAGGTGTAGATAATAATGATGATGGCCATCATCAATATAATAATTATCATCGAAAGTAATATAAACATCGAAAGTAGTAATAACAAATTATTCCTATTTTTCTCAACAGCCAGTGGGTATCGCAGTACACAAGTGTAGTTCTTTTAAAACCTTAGACTACTACTAATACCATTAAAGGTTCCTAACGGATCTCCTAAACCCTTTCCCAAAATAATATAATCCTTATTCCACAAACAAAACCTTCAAAAACCTCATTACAACTTTAAAAGACTTCCCTAAGTGTCGGTCACGGAGACAATCTGACGGAAGCCGAACTTCATTGATGCTCAATTGTGTGGAAACGCAAATCTATCGATTATCGATAAGTGTGAGGCTGACGTTGAGGGACGTCCACATTAACGCCACAAAGAATAGAAGATGCCGCTTTCACGAAGTAAAACACTTTTATTTAGTCTTTGTCAGTGAATTTCTCACATTTTTGTCTAATAATATTTAAAAAAAAACTGAGTTCCATAAAATAGATACCTGATTAAGGACTGAAGTAAATGGCAAGTCTCTTGTATATCATTTATAAGGTTTTCTGTAGACAATTAAGAGTGGACTTCATCAATAAAAACGGCGTTCAAGAGCAGTCAGAGCGGAACGCGGTTCAGACCTATTAACCGCGTACGGTTCTATTGATGAAATTCTTCCTAAACATCCTAAAAGTGCACAGACGCTTGTTTTCTTCAGGGAGTGACAGAGAACGTAAAAAGCGAAACAAAGCATTTCAGAAGATGGTTTAAACTTGGCTTTCAATAGTTACTGGACTGGACTGGACTGGACTGCACTGCCTCGTTGGTCTAGTGTTCACAACCGCGACTACTGAGCATGAGGTCCGGGGTTCTAGTCCCTGGCCGGGCAAATTATTATTGGGTTTTTTCTTCAGAAATTTCTCAGTAGCAGCACGAAATCAGTATGAGATGGCAATAGGTTCGCCCCCTATTGCATGGGACTTAAACATAGCTGGAAAACTTTGGTGTACTATTAGATAAACCTCTGCCTAAATCTTCGAGGAATACAGGCGTGATGGTATGTTAAGTTCAATAGTTACTTTATCTTCCCACCTACCCATCCAATTAATTTGCTTGTTCATTATGAAGCAGTGAAGCATTTATGGTTTCGTGTTGCAACGAGATAATTATGCCTTTAGGGATTATTAATAAACTGTGTTCAACTTGGAGACTGAGAACAGAATCTCAAGAGGACCTCTGAAATTATAAACTTCGTATAAATGAACTATAACTAAATTACAATACGTCTTTTTTAAAAAAAAAACAACGGTAGTTGTTGAAATGAAAATAATTACTTAGATTAAAGCGGTATGAAGAACAGGGTGTAGGTAAAGCTCTTCATCCCCCATAGAAAAGGGGAGGATCCTCCAACCAGACAGGTGTTCTGTCTGGTGGGCTACTGCCCGACAGTTGCTGTCGGGTTTTTCTATATGGTCTTAAGTCACGGATAACTAAAACAGTGCAATTCAGAATTTTGAGGTTAGTTCTTCATGTTTGTCATAGATGGCGCCGTATTACTTTGCTTACTATATTGCTGTAGTACTTTTTGTAATGCCGCCCCACGTCACCATGAGGCGATTTGCTACGCGACGATACTCACGCATAGGCATAGTAAACAAATGAAGCGTGTCACCGTTTTTCTTTTTTTTTTTTCTCATAGGATATTGTGACGCAAGCCGCATCGCGCGAGGATGTGTTCGGGGCGTACGGTCCTTTGTCGAGAAAATCTACGGTCGTCAGTGTTGTATGGATCACTATAGAAGTTTATAGATGGACACGGCGGTAGGTAACACAACACGGCGGCTGCATTGCCACCGTAGGCACCGTGTGCATTATAGAGAACATAGTGTGCTCTTATGCACTTGAATCACGTCATACATACTCGTACTCGTTATTTCACGCACCCTAAACGCGCCTGTCTGACCAAGCCTTTATTGGTCACGTCAAGCAATGTGAAGACATTTTATGAGTTAATTTCAGAAACGTGGGGAGTAAATTAATAAATTTATTGTGGCGTACCGTGATAAAAATAAGTGGCGTGAATGGGGGTGTTGATAAATTATTTATTAATAGGATTTAACCTGTCCATTGACGCCATAATGTTAAGTGGGGGCGTGAAATCTGTTTTCGTAATACGGTTTTGGGGTCATCATCGATCTTTTTTATTTAAGGTCACACCTGCTTAGCAGTGCGAGTACAGAGAAAAATAAATAGATTTGACTTAACTGATTAACAAGACGTGTGCGCGATGGGATTCCACGTCGGCAAAAATGACGGACTTCATTTATTTTGACAATTCAACAATGTTCGTTGCATTGTGCAGATTTTTCTTTAAAATATTTCGGATTAAAGAAAAATGTGCTCTCAGAAGATGTCGTCTATTGCTGTGCCTTATAAGCCTTGGGCACCCTCAAGCAGCAGGGGCCGAGTGGTGGCGGCCCCGACTTACGAAAAGTAAGTCGTGGGTTCGATCTAGGCAGGCGTCAAACTTTTTGCATTCTTTTCATCACCACTGCTCTCAAAACGGTGAAGGAAAACATCGTGAGGAAACCGCGTGGTGGATTATAGCCCATTCCCTCTCATAGAGAGGAGGCCTGTGTCTCAGCAGTGGGACATTATAGTCTCATTATGCTATGCATGATTATGCTATCCACTTGTACCTTATAAATCTATGAGCCTTGGGCTCAATCCCTGCACAGCCTTACATGTAACATCATCTGTGTTAATCAAAGCAAGTAGGTAATAATATGTATGACAAAGTCGTGACTGAAACCTTCAGTAACCAGTTCACTTGGTCACCTATTTAGTTTAACAACCGAGTCAACAATTTCCAGCACGTGGAAATGTGGTTGTCACGACTGATAAACACCCTGTATTTGACTAAGAAAGACAAATGATTTGCATCTTTAAATTAACAACGTTAAGGTGGAAAATTGAAAGTGTTTATTTTTTAAATTTTTGACAAAACTATTGTTGGGTTTTAGGTTTAAACATGAGTCAAATGATTTTCTACTTAAAATTGAACAGGATAAGTATGAATTTAAGATGGTTAATATTTAGTTACCTGAAAACACATTGCATGCCGCTAAAACCTTTTATGACCTCATAAAGATTTTTATTATTTTAACATGGAAAAGAAACAACAATATAACGTTTCGGTAAGAACTTGCAATACCGTGATGTTACGGAACATACCCTCAGGTGTTAGGTGCTTCTATAATAATGTGCTTTAAGATTTTCTCCTTATACTGTGGAAGATTAGGTTTCTATTGCAATAAATTTATGGTAAACTAAATGCAAATTTTACGCCTGATTTTATTTAAGAAATTTTCATTTTAATAAAGCTACTGAAAATGCATACGAGGGCCAATTAGGCGCCACTACCTTCATACTTGTTTTTTTTATTACTAACTAGGCTTGCCTTTGACCGCAACCGCACAGGAGTAGTTCAGGAGTCATGAAGGTATTTAAAGATAACATTTATAAGTTGTATTAAAAAAAAAAATGTAAAAAGTTTTGAACTTTCGCCTTCAATATATCCGTAACTAAACGGCTCCCAGGTATGATTCAGAACAAAAAAATGATCGCAATTACGGTAAGAACACGGGCCTCTCGACTTCTATAAGGGTGTTTTTACACCCTTTATTTGCGCGGCGAAGGTGGTTGATCTTGTTTGCGGGGCACATGACCAGATATTGCACATAATAGAGAAATTTGGAAGGAGAAAGGGGAGGCATTTTCCCAGCAGTGGGATATTCAACTTTAAAAAAAAAATGCTTGAACTACCTTTATCCACACAAAAGCAAATACAGCACACATATTCTTTGAAAACAAAACAGTAATTCTGTACTAAAAATTTCATGACTCTCATGGTGTGGTTATCCATCATAGAACAAGCATCTCCACCTACTCTCAAAGGCACTATAAAAGGCTGTTAATCCTGCATGAACAGGAACCTTCACTTACTTCAGACTCTGCAGGAATTTTTACATTTCCCCTGTGATTCCAAAGGTATGATACCAAAGTAACATGGAAAAGGAAGGGTCGTATCCTCGTACGGCAGACCAAGTGTTACTGGTTACTAAACCAGTGTAAGCCGGCCTCTTATTGAATTGAAATTCCGTAAGCCTGTACTGTACTATAACTGTTTTTTTTTAGGATGGGAACTCTTCGAATGACCCCTTCATTTGATAATTTCCTATTCTGGGCGGAGCGGAAGGGAGTGTCAGACTTGTACTGACTAAAACCCATCCATGTTCCTTCTTAGCCCTTTGTGTTCCAGGGCCACGGTATCTCTTCCGAACAATCCCACAGCTCTGGCAGGCATCGGCCCTTGCGGACCCCTAACTTGTTGCTAAGTGCTAAGATACGCAGTCAGATATGTTAGTGAAAACAAACGGCCACTTAGCTTTATTTATGTGTGTGGTTTTGTTTTATCTTCGGGATTGGCCGGCTAGTTTTGATTCAAATAGGGCCTTTTATTTCGTGATTTTTATAATCATTACTTGAAGTAACGATACACATGTATTAAAGAACAACTCTTCTGTCTGTTCATAAAACCTTTCCTAAAACGCTTTCTAGACTATTTGAGCATTTTTAATAAACTTTTATTTCATATCCATACTCATAATGATAAATGCGAACCTTCGTGCCTTAATGTCTGGACGGATTGTGATGAAAAGCTGGAGACTATTACCTATGTTAGGACATAATATACGGGGTAGAAGGGAGACCGACTCAAAAACGGTTACCACGTTTTTAGTACATAGAAAAAAAAATATAAAAAAACTGCTGTTCCATACATTTTGACTATGTAGGTATTGCACTTTTTTAGGAAACAGCTGATTTTTTTTTTAATATTCGATGAATAATCTCCATGTGGGGGCTCAGAATGATGTACTGTATACGTGGTAACCGTTTTCACGTCAGTGTCTTCCACCCCGTATAATACTTATGTATATCTTTTTACTCTGGACGCTCTTACCTTGGACGTCTTTATACATCGTTCTCACATATACACATTTATAATCTCAGCATGAATTATGTAACCAAGATTTTATAACAATAATTTGATTTAAAAGAGTGTCCATGGAGTTTCTTGCCCATTCTTCTCCATAGAGATCTACGCTTTGCAATTTGCAACTACAGTACCTATTATCACAAGTTATTGTTCCTTGTGACTGTGACTTTAGCTTCGCTTTCTTTGTTTTTCGGACAAAAGTGCCTGCTGTAATGGTCTAATTGAAACAAATGCTTTGAGATTGTACCCCGGTAGTAGTTACACTGAATTGTCGTCCCTTTTCAAGAGAATAAAAAAAAAACTAAATTACGTTAATTGAACACACACCAGTTTTCCTGCAAATTACTTCATTAATACCTAATGCTACAATTCTTTATACCCGTCAGTTTTATAATTCTTCTAATAACTCGAAACGTAACAACCTTGGCTCCTAATTCTTTAAACAGAACTTTGTTGTTTCGTGAAATGTAATTATTTGCGAAGAAAAAAATATAATAGAGACCATTTTTCTTTTGTAAATATTTTATGTGGTGACAGTGTCCGTTGTTGCACGGAAAGAAATTCTTTTTCTCGCGCGGGTGATGGAAATTATCTCACGGGAAAGCAGGACCAGGATAAAACGTATTGGTCTTGACTATGTCCTTCTACTTCCAGGCTGACTATCTTGAGGACGATTTACTTGGAAATGGTTTGTTTTTCTCGCCATAAATAGGGAAAACAGGGTGAGATTATGTATCTACATATCTAAATAAACAACCTATTTCACATTCCAACTCAAATTTTTATTTATTATGTGATAACTGTTTAAACATCACGTCTGTAGTCCCCGAAGAGTTAGGTTGAGTTCCGTGTATTCTCGGGTTGGGAAAAAGTATTATTGGGTTTTTCCATCAGGAATTCCTCACCGCGTACTGGTAACCGCCATGGAGTCCGGATTTGTGCCCGGTTGATGGCAATAGGCTTGCCACCTATTACATGGGGTTTAAAACATCTTTAATATCTTTAATAGCCTAGCCTCTCGGGGATTACAAGCGTGATGGTATAGATGGATATTACGTTATGTAATATACAAGATGATATTTAATTCAATTCAAGCGAAATGTCTATTTATACTCAAATCGCTAAGTCTTATTCTTGATCAACACTTAGTCATCACAATTTCTCGTACCTTCTGTACAATGGACACACACACAACTCCGTGAGTCGCATTGCAAACAAGTGACTGTTATTCCGTCCGTTTGTATTAAGGCAGCCATGTTAATGTCCTGGCCTACTCCACATACTTATATTAGTTTAGAAAATGTCATGTGCATGGTGAAAGCTGTACGCTGATCTTGAAAAAGGAGAAAAGTTGTGACGTGCGGAGATGCTTAGGAGCTAGCGTGTATCCACCGAAGTTTTGTGGAGCTGCGTACGAGCTAGACCGGAGCAGAGATATGTAAACAGGCTACTTACTCCCAGTTTCGCGCAATATAATATGAACGGCAGGCGCCGGTCACCGCACGCCGCCGCGCCGCTCACCGCACGCTGCCGCACCGCTTACGTCTCTTTTAGTCTCAACTGTGTGCTGCTACCTGTTTAGCCGCCGAGTGTGGAGGCTAGCCTATAAAAATATTAGACCGCTCCTTTCTGCTCAACCGTTTCCACTAAAGCTAAGCAGTGACGAGAAGTGTAAATACTCAAATTCTATTGGCGGTTTACAACACATCTTGTCCCGTCTCGTCTGCGATTTGGTGCATATGTTGGTTCTTGGGGATCAAATGGCAGACTGTAACAGTTAATCCCAGTCTAATGCTAGTCCTAATGATTCCTTGTTCATGTTTATATCTACTTCTTCCTAAAATGCACAACCTTTTGAACGCCAGAGCATAAACGCACGCTCGTGCCCTCCACGCCTAGCCACAATCTCACCTACCATTTTGTCACATATTTGTGTCGTTTGACGTATAGGGCACGCGCATGCTGGTCACGTACCTATATGTGACAATGGCGATCAAAAGGTTAATGGAGGGTAGATAAACTTCCTAATTTCCTTATGAGTAATCTGTTTTTAATTTCGTGTGCTAACCCATTACTTCCAGAAAGCAAACAAGTGGTCACTCCGTCCTTGTCAGCTCATTTGCTTTGTCAATGTTCTATACACCGTGACTTTTTAGTCGTCTTACAAAAGTGGACCACTCATTGTATCCGACATAAACTAGCTCTAGACGCGATTATTTTTTTTTACCTTTAATAAAGATCATAGGTACAAAGAAAAATAAATAATACAGTAGCATTTTGATACATCTTGTTAATAATGTTTACGTGTTAAACGGTAGAACATTCCCACCCAGCGCACGAGTCGACTCAAACTTCAATAACGCCATGCGTCATAATAACCAATAATATTTTTATTTTTAATTTATTCAAATCTCATAAATACTTTTTTTTTTAATGTATGTCTCGTTGTAAGACGACTTAAAAGTCACGGTTCTATTATTATAGTGTCTCAGGTATAATACGAGTACGTCAGATCGGGATCTCCAAGCTCCATGCAACATTAAATTGAAACTTTTCTTGACTACTTATTCAAAATTAAGTGGCAACCACTTTATTATTTGAATTGACTTTTAAATAAGACACGTGATAGTGTTATGCAAAATATGTAACTCCAAAATAGACCCATTAAAATTTGCAAGAAAAACAAATAAATTCATATAACTTCACTTTAGAAGGTCATAATCTGACGCAAATCGATGTTTTAGCTGTCGTATTACTTAGAGGCTTAGGTATTGCTGATAAACTTACATTATTATGGGTTTTAATAATGTTGTAAACATGCGTTTAGCTAAGAAATTTATTCAAACTACCTATTCAATAATTAAATTTAAGTGCATTTATTTAAAAAAATTTAAGAGGTAATCAACAGGTATAAGGTCATTGTAGAGTTTCCAGCGTGATCCCGAAAAGTTTTACGTATATTGTTTGATTTCGTCAAAATCAAAACAAATCTTATTTATTCAGACAAGAAACTTATTTTGAGAAAAAATCTAGAGACTGTAGGTACTACGTTCAGTTTAACTGGTACCTTTTTATTTATTTCATTCCATTTAGTTCATAGTAAAACTGGTAAGTCTTTCTTTAAATGATTCAATGACATTTAAAAGTGTTATTACACTTTTAAATGTCATTGAATATCCAACTAGTCTTGTACGACAAAAAAATTATTTAATTCTTTAAAAGACAGCTTCTCATATCATAATTAACTGCTATCACAAGTCATAATTCACAAGGGAAAACTAGAAATAAAAATACCAACATTAAAAAGTCTCAAGATATATTTTAATCTTACATATCCGTATTCTTACAAATACTAAATTATTCTAATATTAAGGCTAAATCAGTCACAATTGGTTGTAATTCGCGAACTCAAGGATTTAGACTGGTTCTGCGAGGTGAATTATCTTTCATACACAATTATTTTGATTATTCTCTCCAGTCCTAAGCCCATAACTCTTGCCGGAACGCCCATATCATTCTGTTCCGATTTCCGGTACCTCGGGACGCTTGTCCAAGGGGATGGTGAAGTAGATCGGGACGTAATGCACCGGATCGACCCAGGATAGAAAAATGGCGGTAAAAGTCCGTGACTAGACCTGTCGTACTGTATGGATCGGAATGTTGGGCTGTGAAGAAGATGGATGAAAAAGGATTGCATATAGCGGAGATGAGAATGTTGAGGTGGATGTGTGGTGTCATAAGTATGTATTGTCATAAGTACAATTAGAAGTAAGATAATAATCATAACATTCAAGCTGTATAATGCGTATTTGATAAGAACTTTCTTAGTGTAACCTATACCAGCAACCTTAGACCATTTAAGACTATTTAATCTATGATTTAAGTCTTAGTAGTCAGTATGTCGAGACTTATGTGGTGTGACAAAAATGGGTAAAATAAAGAATGAGTATATTAGAGGAAGTTTGAATGTTGCGCCATTTACCAGAAAAGTAGAAAGGGAATCGACTGTCTTGGTATGGACATGTGATGAGGAGGGACGAATCGCATGTGACTAAAAGAGTGATGAGTATAAATGTTGATAGACGGAGAGGAAGAGGAAGACCAAAGAAACGATGGATGGATTGTGTTAGGAATTATATGAAGGAAAAAGGTGTAAATGATTGCGTGACGGTGAACAGGGGAGAATGGAAGAAAAAGAACGTGTTGCGCCGACCCCAAGTAACATTACGAGGACAGGAAGATGATTATACATAATTATTTTGAAGGTAAGATTGAATGTCATACACTACAAACAATTGACGTTAGAACCAGTCTGTTACATCCCAGAATAATTCTACACCAACTTCTACATTATTATAATGTTATCAAGAGCATTATTTAAACAAATAATAGCCATAACATCATAATCAACTTCAGCAAAACATTTTTGCTTTGTAAATTATCGAATATTTTCAACATTTCTTTCTCACTTGATCTCGCGAATATCACCAACAGCTTAACTTAATCCAAGCTTATAAAAGTTAACGTCATCGTTAAATACAAATGATTCTATTTTATGTTTAAATGCATAACTAATCGGAATGATAATAATTGTGAATTATTTAAAATTGTCTGCACTTTATTGAGCACTATTGTCCACGATATTTTACTATCGATTTCATCTTCACTTGCCCTTGGGCAGAAAGATGCTGTTGTAAATTGAAGAACATCCTTATTTCATTCTTGATTTGTTATTCAGAATTCCGAATCATCTTTTCTCAAGAAATCTGAGTCTGATTTACCGATATTAACATGGATTGTGATTGCTTCATCGGTCTCCGACTTCATGACCACATCATTCCATTGTACTTCAGCCTTCTTCCCATAAGCTTCGTTTTCTATAAAAATAGCTGATTTTGTGCATAGCGCTTTGCTTTGGAATTCTACCATAGCGCTGTAATCGCTTCTTTTCGTCTCTGACTTTACGTCAGCGATGTATCCGAGTTTCCGCCTCATGACTTCTACCCTTACATGGTAGTTATAGATGCAGACTTTTATGATGAAAGCGCTTTTTTGGTGGAGCAGTATAATCTTGTATTTAGTTCTGCAGCAAGCGGTCTTTTTCAGCTTCGTCTGGAAGTTTTCTATCAAGATCTTAATCTTTTGTGAATACACCGCGATGATGTTGTGGTTGTTCTGTAGATGTGATGACAGTTCTTCGAAGGGTATCGAGCAGCAGTTGGCTGTGATGGGACAGATCATGGTGTCGTATTTGCAGTCTTCTTCGTGCTTTACTCTGGTCACTGCTGTGAGAAGCTCTGTGCATCCGCGTCTGTGAACAAGGAAACAAAATTATTAGTTTATTTGTTTACTTTGATGATGTTGTGTTCGGACTAAAGTTTGTTCTTTGTATTTATACAAAAATTTTAAACCTAATTTTATTTATTGGAATTCCGTAAATTTCGTAAGGGTCCAAAGTGCTGCTTGTATACCCTGAGGTCCGATAAAAAGCCGATTATTCGAGATGTTTGGCCAACTTTACGTCAATTATGAAGCCAGTGGTGCTTGATACTGTCTAGTACCTCATTTCGCATTGCCTATCAATTAGGAAAAACTGTAATGTAACATGTAAATTAGCCGGAATATTTAACGTCACATTACGTTATTAAAGCAACTACAAAAACTAAATAAATTAGCTAGAACACGATAGACGTGTATTTTTTGTGCATTTATAGAACCACGCGCATGTTTTCAAATTTTACTGATGCTCACTGTTATTATTGCATGTTTATTTGAAATACCGCCATTTCATTAATAACGCTCCTTTTAGTTATAAATACTTCGCTGAAATATCTGATATTATTATAAATTTCATTATAAAATCAAGGGAATTACGCCCTGCTCACTCATTTCTTCGGAAATTCATGCAATGAATGAAGTATGTACGTGAATAAATTATGGATAGAATTTTAATGAATTTTCTATAATATTGTTACGGATTTCCAGCTATTATTAATTAAATTAAAATTCCTGTATTTGTTAGTCGGAAATTAATAGCATCGTGTTATTATTTTATTAATACTTCCTGAATATGTTTTTGGATACACATTTTTTCTGTCTGTTTCCACGAACAGTTTCGACTGTTATATTATTTCTTTTAACCAGTATTGATAGCCTAGGTACAATCGAGTCGAAAATTAATCTGCATACACTTGCTTTTATGTCAAGTTTTCGTCGAAAAAAGTTTCTACGAAACTAATAATGAAATAGGATAAGAAATAAAGTGGGTAAGGTATCTCTGATATTAAGTGTCCTCATAAACGTAGACCTAATAAACTAGATTTGGAAGGGAAACCATAAACACCACAACGTGACATCACTATAAAAAATACAAACTGAACGTGTTAGGACTTTTACAGATATAGCGTTCTACTCCTGCATTTAATTCTATTTTAAATCTTTCAATACTTGGTATTTGTATCAAACGTATGATTTTTGCAATGATATGTTGGAAAACATTAAATACAACACAACAATACAATTTAAAAAAAATAAAGGTTTTACATTTGCAAAAATTATATAATTATATAAGGCACGAAGATCAATGATTTGAAGAATGTTGTTTGTCTAGATAAACTGGTAAGAAAAACCGTTAAGATTTCGATGCTACAAAAACGAATGCTGCAGCATTTTTAAAAGAAATCGATAAAAAATAATGTATAAAAGACTACCAAAAATAATGTTATTAATTTACCGAGTACCTGGAAGGATATGGAGTAGGTCTTTGGCCAGCAGTGGGCTATTAAAAAAAAACCGAAACAAAAAAAAAAACCTGGCCAGTAAATGCCCTAAGTAATAAAATCGTAACTTTAATCTATCAGTTACGGTTTATTGTCCGAAAGTTGCGTTTTATTTGCCAAACAAGTGTTCTTGTTAGTTATGGTTACTATCGTCTTTTATGTGGCGTTTACGATTCTCGGTGGGGAAGTGATTGGATTAGTTATCGATTGGCACTTATTTGATTTTTAATGGATTGAGTCGACTTCTGTTTTTTTTTGAAGGTCAATAAATCTACTCAGGTTATTGTGGGCTGGTTGTGACTATTGTTACTTAGTTCTACTTCGTCTTCTTTATAGTGTGGTTAGTGCCTAACCTGGTGTCAAAGTTTTTATGCCGCCCATGGGGCTCTGACTTGGCTTCGAGAAATATCTCTCAGGCATGCTGGTTTCCTCACGATGCTTTCCTTCACCGGAGCACTATACGGGGTGGAACGGACACCGACGCGAAAACGGTTACCATGTATTTAGTACATCATTTTGACACCCCCCCCCCCCCCCCCCACATAGAACGTTTTCATCAGGTATTAGAAAAAAACAGCTGTTTCCTACAAGTGTGCAATACCTACACGGTCAAAATGTGTGGAACAGCAAATTTTTTTTTTATAATCGATGAAAAATTTATATTTATAGCCCCAGAATGATGTACTGAATACGTGGTAACCGTTTTCGCGTCGGTGTCTCTTTCGCCACGTATAGTGCCAACTTTACGGATACGTCTATATTAAAATCGGTATCGAAATACTTGATACTTACTACATATTAGTTTCTAAGTGCGATCTAAATTTACATTTCCCTCCGATAATGTTAACATTGAAACTAATGCGACATACCTACTCACTCGACACTATTACATGACAGGAAATAGGTACTATCAAGTGTCGAGTACATCAACCATTTCCTAGTTATTTCTGATACTATTCCTAGACATTGACGTAACAGTTCGTACTACTTCAAAGCGCAAATAGATGCCACATTGCCACTGAATAATTTATCATTTGTAAAGGAGTCTGCTAATTGAATCGTACTATACCATGACCGTACTATGAACGTATCAAGCACGGAAAGAAACATGACACGGACTACTATGTCTACTAGAACGTATCAAACCCGTGTATACCGGGAAGCCTCACAAATATTGTCGGCGAAAATATTTTGCCGAGCATGGCACGCGACGGTATTGGTCGGCAACAGAACGGTCTAGTGGGTATAGTCTAATTTTCAATAAAGATGATGTTTTTTTGCCTGACACGTTCTAAGCACGGTCAGGGTATGATACGGTGTAGTGAGCGGACTTCTTTATGGTGTATCCTGGAAAATGATTCATTGTGTTACTGGGAGCTGCAGACATAAGGAGGTGTAATAGACGTCCATTAATACTGGACTTCCCCATACAATAGGTACTACATAGGCTACGCTTTATAAGGTCATGTTATTGTACATGATTCTGTCTAGACTAGACTCGACTCTTGTCTTTGTCATCAACATGTTAGCTGACGTACCCAGTTACCTAATTACTTTTATTGCGGTATGAGCCTGTTCGATCTTGCCCGATTGAAAGCGATTGATGAGGTGATGTTGTTTTATCATTGTTCACATTTTTTTGGCTGACTAGCGCAACCACCTTTCTGTGAGTCGGCCGCTGAATATGCATGTGTAATTGGTAGCCGTAGAACGACCAGTCGGGCAAGTTGACATAAGTTATTTAAGCTGATTTAATGAAGGGTCTTCCAATGCCCAGAGGGCCTATACAAGTAGCAATCGTTTTTAAAAAATTTGATATTACTACGACCTTGAATTCAAGAGGTTTGACAAAAGCTTTTTGGTTGCGATATCACGTCACCCTGTGGGTCCATAAAGATCAATAGCAAGTATAGCCTACCTATAATTCCGACACGGCAGCATCAGGTCGTTGATGAGCCGCTGCAGCGCAAGGCAAGGCGCCGCCGGGGCTCTTAGGGCACCTCTACACCACGCACATCTTGATATACGCCGAGAACACCTCCCGCACCAGACTCCACCACACCAGGGGCAGACGCAGGGTCCGCAACACTGGAAAAAGAGAGAAATAATCATTAGAATATTGTTTGAATGCCTTAGACTGTAGTTTACACAAGGGACACCTAAGTGTAATATCCGTAAAAGACCAGTTAAATTGATACTGGCCATTTAAGGATCAGCTGCGAACACCAGAGCAAAAAAAAAATAGTTAAGTGATGGCTAGTAATATCTGTAAAAGACCAGTTAAATTGGTACTGGCCATTTGAGGACCAGCTGCGGACACCAGATCAAAAACAATTAGTTAAGTGACGGCTAGTGGCAATAATATTGAAAGGCAGACAGTGAAAATGATTAAGCATGTGCATCGAGAATCATCGATACTTAATTAGTGTATTGAATGAAAGTGTCCGTGTCCGTAATTTGTCCGAACCTTTAAAGAAATCGGTTTATGGAACTACATCGAGGTACTTTTACTGTAAAAGTACTAGTGTATATTTGTACTTAGTATAAAACCACAGCATCGTGGAGTAATGAATAGGTAGTTCATGAAAAAGATATAGATATAAAAACATACTAGGATACTATGAAGACTATCAACATTACCCAAGCCACGGTCAAAGCTGCAGTATCTTTTCAACAAGTTTCACAAACTACTATCTTACAGAATTTAATAAACATTGCCTTATTAACATTATAATGTATGCATAGGAATTCAAAGCATTAAAAACCCTTGCAAGAATGCATCATCCTTAGAACGCACGAACATTCCAAACTCGCAAAGGAATTGCATACCGAAGATTGTTACAAAATCAAGTCTTATACAAGAAACATGGCGGTAACGTACTTTAACTTAACTTACACATAATGAACTATTAGAACACCTAAGTTGTACACGGTACTCGTGTAATCACCTCACATTAACTTGCATACAGTTGGGTAAGCGGTGCGGTTTGTGAACGACGAATTTCTTTTGGAACGATTTGACCGAAGTAGCTAGTCAACTTACAACGTTTGCACTGTTGATTCACAGACCTCCTCTAAGTGTGAGGAAGTGGCTCACAGGAGGTTGATGGAATTCACATGGATTTGAATAAATTAAATAAAGTTCACCAAGTTGAACTCACAATCTACAGGGGCGATACCATTAGAAAACTATAATTAACAGTACTAAAATGTTAGTATCACGGTAATATTATTTACTGATTATTATTATTTATTAACTTCATTTGTTATGATTAGAGATATATTGTGACTAAATAAAATGAAGCAATCAAGATATATGTTTGCCAAACAATCCTTATAAATTATGTTTGTCTCCGCTTACACGTAATTTAGTACGGTAGGTATATTATAACATTTGTAGCTATAAGTCTTGTTCCATTGTGTTTTTTTATTAATTTACAAAATCATGAATGCATTGCAATTAGGAGATCAAGATATAAAATCAATTTAAATCAATACATAAACGTTTGAATTTTATATTGTTCTGCAGTCGTAAAATAATAAAACACTTCATTTAATTTATAGGTTATATCAATGAACATAGCTTTTAAAGATAGTGTTACTATAAAATATTTATATTACGGCTTTTGCACATCTGTCTTAAAGTCAGATAGCTTATTTCAATAATAAATGTTATTTCATTCAAATTATCTGCTTCTGTTTGGAATATATTAAGTCTCATATCACATTCTGTAATAGTATCGTCACTTACACAAGCATAAGACAAAAACTACTACTCAATTTTTATTCTTTAATCATTTTCAAAATTCGTCATAGCGAGTCGGCACTTAACTAGCCTGTCTCACGTGGTCTTCCTATATTCCGGTGATTAAGATTCCCTTTCTGGCTCCTTTGTCATGATATTAATAGGAGGTGCCTTGTGAAGGGAACACCAGTCTAGCTTTAAATTACATTGGAAAACTATAGCACCTCAATTATCACTCAGTTATACTCTCGTATTAAGTGTATGCGCCCATGAATCCAATATCCTAGAGGCAGAGCCCCGTGTATTCGGTACTAACAGCCCTCAATTTTGGACTTTGAGTTGTAACTGAATTTTCTCACATCCAAATTTAGTTTAGGAAGCTCTTGAAACTACTAGAGCGGAGTAGCTTAGAATTACGGAGAAATTTATAAGTAACTCATCAGGCAAACAGTGGGTGTATTTAATAAGTATATATTGTGGTGTTTAGTCGTAGACCGTCCATTGAAGAAGGTTTCAAGAAAGATGATGATGTCTTTCTTACTCAAGTTTGAAAGGGATCCTTAGCAACAAGGCTTAAAATAAACAGGCTCTCCGCTCATTATCATACAGAGTACGGTTAGTCTTATGATCTTTGATGGATATTAAATGTACGTGCTTTAACTGAGATAAAAGCCTTAATAAATTCCTGCATGTTTTCCTTGCGCTCATAGCTTAGCGGGCAGAAAATTCCATTCATTTTTAAACAAATATTGGTGTAAACTGAGAGGTCTTTTTTTCAGTTTTGATGAGTTTAATATTGAACAAATAAGTTCACACTTTATTTAAATTGCCTCAAGATTAGATTATAGTAATATGTGAATCATAATGGTTACCTATCATAAGTTCGAAAAATATTTGACCGAATTTCATTTCACCTAAAACTTTTCAACTATTAACGTTTCGTTTTTTTTACTTCATCGAAGTCACATCTGCCGCAGTATCAGTTGACCAATACCAATTCGATTTCGATTCGATTTGTTCGTTATTATGTTTCCGAACATTAATTATACCACTGTTTTAACTAACATATTTTCATTTCACCAAACGTCTAGACAGGCGCTGATTTGATTATGAACAAAAGTGGTTTTAGGTGGTCGCAGTAAGAAGCATGCAAACAAGGGCTTCGGCCAATAGCAAAAACTTATTTTGTAAATCGGCGAAATTTAGTTCGGTAAAATAATACATAAGACATATATGATACTTCGATGATCTAAAAATATGTCAAATAATGCATTTAGCGAAACAGACGTCGGACAATAGTTTTCGGTATAATGAAACTCGAACAAAAAAAAATCGAAAAGTGATCCCAATCATAATATATCCAATTATAATTCATGACACCTAATTTGAGGATACCTATCTAGTCAAGAGTCTTCTCAGCCGGAGACCTTAAGTGTGCCTTCCATTACGGTTTGACAGATCAAAACCGATTAAACTTCAATCATGGCGTATACCCTGAACTTTGCTTCGAGATTAACCGCCTACTTATCATATTCTAGGTATTCAAGATTAAATCCTCACCTGTAAAGGCTCCAAGCATATACTGCATTCTGAGAATCGTGAAAGCAGTTCATCACAGTTGGGGCAGGTACATTGAGCTGCATGGCCTTCTTCTGCAGGTACCAAAGACTGTGGCTGGACTATTGGCAATGTTTTATCTGTGGACAAAAGAAAATTTAGATTAATATTTCGGTCGAAATTGAATGGGATGTCGTACTGTTTAGTAAGATTTTTATTAGTATTGATATTCTGGAAATATTTTTTTTTTAATACCAAATGGGCTTACTGTTGACCTCAATCTAGTCCTGAGGCCAGAGATGAGGTCGATGATGGAACGAGCTAACCCAAAAGAAAACAACTAGCGACTGAAATAGCAACTTAAATAGATTGGGGTCATATGAACTTGGGAACACCGACGCAGGCAGGGAATTCCACTCCTTGACTGTGCGCATTTAAAATATAAATATGGGAAAAAATATTGAAAACTTACGTGCAATCCATAAATCCATTGTAAGGTTTTATACAAGTCAACGTCTGAGTGTCGTTTGTCAGATTCTACGAGCAACACTGCTATTTATCTATGGAAATCATTAAATGCATGTCAACTATTTACCTAATTATAATTGCTCTCTTTGTGGTCAACAAGCTAGCTTCGATAATTATGTAGATAACAATTTTTGGTTGGTTGGTGGAAATTCCAGATCTTTAAACAGTCATAGTTGAGGTATTGTGGGTATGACCATCTTGTCCGTGACGTGTATTTTCTTAGAAGATTTATCATTTACTATTTTGTCATCAATGAACTAATTAAATGTAATCAATTTATTAAGAAGAGTTATTTTAACATCACTGTATGGAGTAATTTATAAAGTTAATTTAGTTTGAGTTGCTATTATTGTATGAATTTAAACCTTATCTTTAACCTTTAAAGATTGCAAATAATTTTGTAGTTGTCAAGATGGCCTGCATAGTATTATTTATTACGCTCATCATTGAAATATTTCCCTAACGTGAACTTGGCCGTTTATGGACTGTATGGTCGAACAGTCACTATTATATTAAAATTTATATAACGATTACCATGCAGAACAATCTTCCAATTGTCTGTACCGCTATCATTAATATTGTAAGTCTAATAATAGAGTTATTTGCTTATATAATGCTTTGTGTTGCACGCGCACGGGCAAGTAGTGTGGTGCAATGTTTTGGGTTGGAAACTTTATGTGATGGTATGAGGCAGTGGAGTGATGAAAAGTTTTGTTAGGAAAGAGAGAGGTGTGTGGCCAGCCATGGGACTAAATGAAGCAATAAAATGGACTACAACACCATTAACATTATTGGTAGCTAAAAAAGATTGCCATATTTATGTTAAGGTTCTTCTATGTAAACATACTGCTAGGAAGTGCTATTGGAAAAATCTGTTGACTCTCTTTGATCTAGTTACCGTCTTCGAAAGTACTTGCTGATGGACCTAAGATACCCAGTTCATCAACTTTATTATTGTCTAGTATTTTGTTATTACCCGATATTCCGATAGTATTCAAGTATGTCTGTACTTGTATACTTCAAGAATAGCCGTGTTGAAGAGCTATAGTAACCAACTTTATCTAAAGTGGTTGTCTTTTATTGTACTGTTCAGACAATGGTTCATCTGAATGCAGATAATTTGGAGTATCTATATCTGTAATTGCATTCCGATTGGCATCGATAATAACAGTTTATCGGTATGTTATTCAATTTGATTCGGTGATGCAAATCAAATATCGATTGTAAGTTGCGTGAAGGTAAGCACTGAAGATTATTTTATGAGTATTGGGTGATATCAAATATATCGATCTTTATACTGCACTGAGTGAAAAAAAAAAATATGCAGGTAAATTCTATTACACGGTTTGCGTGAATCCTAATCTCCAAAACCACCCAACCAATTTCAATTAAATTTTGTGAATGTGTATGGTAGCTTTAAAGATATTATGGTAGTTTTTACAGGACGGTGACTTGCAGCGTAAAGCAGGGGTCGTTCTCTAGTATTAAATAGAATTCGCAGAGTGGCTAGTAGCACTTGGATGACTCGAGAATTGGAAAGACGACATAGAATTCTGTTGTGGGAAATGCATGTACAAGAGCAAGCCAAACATGGAACTTAAAGAGTGAATTTATTCAATATACTAAAACAGTCTCTATTTCGAAAACTTCTATTCAGTAACGAATTCCACAGAACAATTTATAAGATTGCTTAATAAATAAATAAGTGTCGTTTTCATTAGATAAATTCCAGCTCTTTTACTAATGAGTACTACCTAGGTAACTTAAGTGGCATATTCATTTAATTGAATTCTGAGGTAATAGAAAATAAAATATGTAGAGAAACTGTTTTACAAGAATAAAGTTAAACTCAACTAACGATACAGGTAGGAGCATAGGAAAGAAAAAAATAGTGTTATTGTATTAAAAATAATGTTTTGATTGTAGATAGAAATAATAATGCAAACAACTCTTAGAAAATAGGTATATTAAATAAACCTAATAATAGCATTGTATTGAGTGACAATAGATATGACGGAACTATTAATAAAACAACTTTATTTACTTCTGGTGTCTAAATAAAATATTTGAATGGTAATGAAGAGACCATTGTACGAGCTGTTATAGACAAAGCTCTTGAATTACTGTTGATGTATTGTGTTCCCAAGAAACATCGTAAAATAATGATTCGCAGTACTTGATGTCAACGAGCTCATAATCTGCGCTCATGCAGTGTTGATAACATTTCGATGATATCAACGTAGGGTCATGTTTTATTATATAATATGGCTCATATTTCTTCAATAGAGACCTGCACGTTTTGTGGCTGGTAAGGTGTTAGTGTCTAAACTTGATAAATACTTGTATCAAATATCTTGCGAATTTCAAACTGCGATTACTAATACAACAAGCAAAATGTATGTATGATATGTCAAGGACACCCCGCAAATACACAAATTAAGATGGAAAGACATGTCGTCAACAGACTTCGTTATAAGTCTATCATGAAGACGCTGGTCTTATCTAGACAGCGTCAAAACTGTTTTAGTTAGACATGGACTACTTATCTGATTTTTCACAACCCACTGAGGTTGTGGAAAATTAGAGAAGTAGTCCATGTTTAAAATACTGGTACTGGTTAGATGGGACAGGGTAGACAGATGTTTATTTTAGCTTTGAGAAATATCACTTATTCCTTACAAAAGTGAGTAAACGTAACATTAAGACATGAAGCAACAGTTAACTATGTCAGTCGAAAGAGAAAGGACGCCAACTCAGACTCGATGAAAATCTAGGCGATTAGCAATTCTACTGAAGGTCTGTCTGAGATATTTTGGTATTTATTAATCAAGGTTACATTCTTCCTTTGAACAAGTTTAATAAAAAATAATCGAATTTGATAGTTAAGATTGGTCTTAGGTGTAACCATTTTTTAACATATAAATTCCAAGTTAGAACGAAACCAATAATATCCATTTCAGTTGAAGAATTGTTTCTTGACAACGTAAGTTACGACCAGCTCAACGGACCTGTAGCAACTACAATCAGTAACAATATTGACATAACAAAACCGAACACAGAATTGAACAACTGTAACATAACTGGTGACGTAAAAAGTACAATACAAACAAGGTAACACGAGGTGGTGGTGGTATTTAAGACTTAAGACATAATGTAATACCGTCAATAAGGAAGAATCGACAATGATGTAAGTTACGCTTACAATAAAACATAATAAACGAATTCAAAGCACTGTTTGGGATGATTACGGAAGATAATATAAACAAATAATGTGTGTTTTGATCAAACAAGATCATTGTCACGATGCCGTCATTTTATTTTCGTCGGTTTTTGATCTCGTGCGAAGAAACTTAAAAACGGTCCTGCGAACTCTTGTGAGATATTGCACTAATTATAAAACGCATAACATAGATGGAGACAATTATGAGAATATTTAATATATTAATATTATGAGACTGCAAGCCGACCTCATCATAGTTGGGAAAAGACTAGGCAGATGATGATGATGATTATGAATATTATGAGAATATTTTATAAGTTGTTTTGAGATTTTTATGTAGTTAAGTAAGCCAAACATAAGGTCCAGTAATAAAAAAGATTTTTATTGAACTTTAAATTCTAAACTTGTCTCACATCGGATGTATAAAAACCAGTCAAAAAGTTCTTAGTTTTGTTACCGTGTGATAAGCATGTTATTAAGTAATAAAATATTCATCTAACACAAGTGAAGGTTACAAATGTTATAATGCTAGTCATAATGCATAATGTAGTGAACGTGAATTCTGTCAGAACCCTTTGGCCAAGAAACTTAAGGTAATTTACAAGGCTAAATGTTAAAATTAACGCCTTGGAAGCTGAAGTTTATAAGTCATGCTTTACGTTAGCCAGAAGAGGCGGAAATAAATTATGAATAACATTTTAAGAAATAAAGAACTATAAATAATTCGTTATGAATAGCATTATAGAGTTGTTAGTATTTCATGCATTACGTTACGTTTATGTAAGTAAGAAAAATGCGCAATTTGCAACTTATTTGCGTAAATAATATGAATTCTCGTGACTTTGACGAATAAGGTAATAACCGAAAATAATTAAAACTGTCGGATTTATGGAAAGACTAGGCAAGTGGACAAACTGATCACAAGCAAAACAATATTAGGGTTCAAAACCCTTCCCTGTGGGAATCCATAGGGTCCGTTAACGACTATGGACATCTTTTGGCCAATTTTATGACGAATAACCTAGCTTACCGATCAGATATTTAAAAGGCCAAGCCGAGTAGCAGTACCCTTCGTAATAAAAGCCTTATCCGTTACATAATTTAATACCTCAACAGTCAAGGCTAATATCAATTACATCATTATGTATGAGCTACTAGGTCAAACGCTTATTTGCAATATTTTTGCGCCACACTAAAGGAATTTGACCGGCTTACAAAAAAAAACAACAGCCATCTTAGAAATATTTTTGAAGTAACAAAAAATATTGGAAACTGTTGCGAATCGTTCGATAACTGTAGTTTAATATGGTGCAAGATATCGTGATTAAATGGTGCTATGAGAAAATGTTGGAAGAATTGTGTTGTCTTCTTGTGTTAAACTATTTCATTATGACGTAGCGGTTTTCCGGTAGTTAAAATAATACGATACATCGGTGTTTTGATAGTTTAGTGGACAGAGACTGGAATTGATAAAGGTCATGGCCGTTTTGATAAAATATTCATGATAGTTATGACATAACCGAAAGACGTAGTGCGAATTATAAGTGATAAAAATAAAGCCCTGGTCTCGCGTAATTCTTAATTATTACTTTGTGTTGATCCATTATTCATGTAGATATAAATACTCTTAAAAGTTTTTACAACATTAGTTAGTAAAGTAGGTAATGAATAATACTATGCATCATTCATTTATTGTAACAGTTTTGTGATTGACACCAACCATTGCAAGTAGGTATGGCTCATGGAAAATGATCAAATTCAAAAGAATGTTCCGTAGGTGCAATTGTCAAATAAGGCAATGTTTGCTGACCTACATATTACAGCAAAGGCTTACGTATGTGAATCAGCACCTAAGACTGAAACATAGAGTCATTACGCGGATGGGATTCACGAACGTCAGAATTATCTGTTTATTATGTATTTAAGTCAGGGGTATATTCGTCACGAATGAGGATTGGTAGGAAGGCTAATAAAATATGTTTTAGATAGTCGCATTTAATAATATGGCATAACAATTATAACTGCTGGTAACGATATTGGTAAGAACACAAGACAAGTCAGAATGAATGAATGAAATAGTTTAAGATCTAGGTAAAACTTAAATTTACTAATTAAGCGCAACATAGGTTAAATAAAAATCACGCTCGACTTAAAACGACTTAAATCCGTAGCATTTTTTGCTACCTTGATTATTTAAGACCTTAACTCTTTGAAATCAAAGGTCAACGCCCCAGTTAATAAAACTGAACTTCTTAACAAAGAATCATTACAACCTATCATTATACATGTTTTTACCGGTAATTATATTCAATTGAAGATAAAAATAGAACCTTTGATTCAAGCAATTGTTTGTTTGAAAGAACAATCTCGTTTATATAAGGTTCTATGGTCTTAACAGACACAATGAAGTCATAAAGACTTCCTGAATCTGACTCTGGGCATACCTTAATGTTTTTGATACATGAATAAAGTCAGCGTCAGAAATTCGTGGATGGATAAAGACACATTACAGGACGCCTACCACCACCTCTCATAGCACTTTTTTTTCGTAATATTAGTACCAAACCTTGTGTCAGAGTTTTTATGCCGCCCATAGGCCTCTGACTTGGCTTACATGTCTCTCAGGCATGCTGGTTTGGTTTCCTCACGATGTTTTCCTTCACCGAAGCAAGTGATAATGAATCAATAAGCATATGAATCCGAAAAATCAGAGGTGCGTGTGTTGTCGAATTCGAGACCTAGACTTGGCAGTCCGACGTGCATTAGAATCCCTACCCCTACTAAACTTTACCCCCAAATGCACTGAGCATTTGGGGGTAAAGTTCCTGGCCTAAATGCCAAGAATCTAGGCGTGATTAAAACTCTAACTAACCCAGTAAAACACTAGACGTAGATTCAACTAAATTTAACTTAATTTTTCGGTTTATTACCTTCAGTATTTTCGCTTCCTTTTACATTCAAGTATTTTTGCTGACGGAATGGTACATCGCTGACCAATTGAACATGTAAAGTACCCTATTGAAGTAGAATGAAATATTCTTTTACGTATTTTAAAGTCATGTTAACCTAATATCATTAGTCGTAACGTCATATTGTGGTTTTATGACTAAATAAAGAGTCATGAGTTGGGGAAATGCTTCAGTAATTTGTTTTTGCATAACAGCAACAGGAAAAAAATGGCTGAAACTAATGGTTTATTACTTTATTATACCTACGTACGTAGTTACGAAATGAAGGATTACGTTGAAAGAATTACGATGGTGGAAAACCATTGCTGAATCATGTCCTAAGGATTACTGTGAAAAATTGGTACTATAAACCGAATTTACTGTAAACTGCAAATAGAAGGAAGATTCGAAAATAATTTGGGTGCTTGATTTGGGACTTTGCAATAAGCTAAAGAATTCTAATATTACGTAGGTATTTAGTTTACGTAGAGACATAGCAGACCTTTTTAGGGTCGGGCAATAACCGAAATCAAATTAAAGCAATAACTACATAGTATAAAACAAAGCCGCTTCCCGCTGTCTGTCCCTATGTATGCTTAGATCTTTAAAAGTACGCAACGGATTTTGTTACGGTTTTTTTCAATAGATAGAGTGATTCAAGAGGAAGGTTTATATGTATATATTGCATATGTGTGAAGCCGGGGCGGGTCGCTAGTAAGGTTATAAATTAAAGTTTTGTTTTATTAAACTTGGTAACGATCGTTGCAGGTAGTGTCCTTTAGTTTCCACCGGGTACCTTAGGAGTAAGGAGTAGTTTTTGTATGTTCTCAATTTTGATGATGATGATATTATTATTTTTGTGAAAGATCTTGCCATCATGAGCAGAATTTTTATGACATCATTAAAATGAACCGTATTTGAAACTATTATTTACACTACTCGTCATAGACGGAAAATTTCAACAAAAAAGACTAAAACGTTATCTTCTAATGTAAATGAATCTGAATTTTACGCATTCAGTCAACAATGAGACATTAATGATTCTTATCTCCTGAGTATTATGACGTATTTTTCTTTGAACATAGATATTCAGATGATGACATCACTGATTAAGATCTAAACTTTGATTCACGAACCGGTGTAAGAAGACGTGCATAACATTAGAACTTGATTTGTAATCTTATTAGAAATAGGTAAGGTTTAAAGTTGCAAATCAGTTTTTAAGAAATAACTGTGGTTAAGTCAAAAGGTGTGATTGTCCTTTTGAGTTTTTTTATGAAGGATTTCTCAAGACAATGGATGAGTCAGTATCTCTATCAAGAATTTCAGATTATATCATTAAGTCAACTGTGTTTTTCATCGTCTGTCTTACGTATTTATTAAATAAAATATCATACTACTGTTGATACCGTATTATGATAATATTTTGAAGTATTTTCGGTGGCTTCCAACATTTAAATAAACTGCATTGAGTAAATAATTTTGTTTAACATATTGAGACATAATAAAAATATATATATGCCAATATACACATGGCAAATTCTTAAGCTAGTACTCTCTGCCAAGGGTAAACGCAGGTAAATTATTAATGCCGCTTCCTAACCAAAGCGAACGATCGCGCGAATTCTAATGCGAACGTTGCTTTAATTAATTTGTCAGTCAGTTGTTTGGAAAATAGGATTAAGCTCAGGTTTTCCCACAAACCGCGAAAGTCGCGTGTGCGCGCAACGGTCGCTTTGGTTACGACGCGGCCTTAATGATTTTAGGCCATTATTAGTTCAGTTTTCTCGAGATGTTTTCCTTCACCGTATAAACATTGGTTTGACCCTCAGATATTGAATTCGGTCCCCAAATTGGATTCTGGAGGTCGGATGATAGTTACGCAGTGTTGATACGGATAGTACAGTAAAATTTATTGGTTTGGCCGAGATAGTACCATGTCAGCCTAAGACTTGGATTTGATAGGAAGATACTGAAGATACTTTGGTGAAAAAATCCAATCAAAGCAAGGCAGGTTTATGATAACAGTAACATGGTTGATAGAACAATATAACATCACGCCTGTTACGATAAGTCCCATATAATAGGGGACGAGCCTATCACGATAAATCGCGCTGTTACTGAGAAATTCTATAAGGAAAAACCCAATAACACTTTGCCTGACCTGGGAATCGAACCGAGGACCTCATGCACAGCAGTAGCGCATGCGACCACTAGAACAACAAGACGGGCATGCATGCGAGGTTGATGGATGTAGAATCTGAACGATATTTGTGTTAGGAAACTTTAGTTTGTCCTAAGGTATTTTGACGTAAACAACATGAGACAATGAGGTCTATGAACTGCCAACATAACTTCAACAGGTCGTCGAACTATTTTCTGTAACTTATTAGCAGGCGTGTCAATACTATATTTCACGCCTATTATACTTCTGTTTTAATTGACTTGTGGCACGGTAAGACTATGTCATACAGTTGTGTAGAATAACGGTGTAACTGTTCTTTTAAAAACGTTCATGTTTTTGAACTATGATGATGATTCACGGTGCTGATTGGTGATTCATGAATCGTGATCAGCCATCGAATTTTATTTGCGGTCTCCAAAAATTCGACATATTTTAGGAATCCATTTTTTTCACACAGGAATCATTTATCAATACTCATCTAAATTAATATTTTGTTTGTTTTAGAGCTGATTACACAACAAACTCTGTTGAAGCCGATTTTATTTGTCGCTTATAAATTCCAAAGGTCTAACTGTCTTTTCCTTTGCTCTTGAACCTTGTATTTATAAACATAACATAATGACAACTAGCTTTTCAATGTAATATATGACTAGGCGACTAACGTAGAAAATCTTCGCGACTCAGAACTGCATCCGCCATTAAAACTCAAGACACGACCTAGCTATGATTTTAGTATTATTCCTCAAGATCGTTGCACCAATCTTTAAGGAAGGCCAGTGGAAACGTGACATGTTTTCTGATTACAAAATGCGCTGGCCTCATACGAGACCAAACCAGTCTTAATTTGTAATGCAACCGGTTTGGAGGTGAAAATAACGTAAACTGTTATACAACTTGTGAAGAAAAATTCGTGCTGTAGGTGATTTTCTTTGGATGAATCGATATAAAGTTATCGTGGAGTCGCATGATTAAATACTTTAATATACAATAAATAAAAACAGCCGCTCGGGTCGATCTTTAGTTTAAGCCGCGCTTGCCTAGGTTGATCTGTATATGGGTGACCACCCGTTAGATACAGAGTTTCGTCCGTGCTTCGGAAAGCACGTTAAGCCGCTGGTCCCGGTTGATATTTTTTTTCAATGTTCTTTTTCCTAATATACTTTGGCAGATTATTTAGGTATAATTTGTTTTGCCATAATAATACTTTGCCATATTTCTTTTTTGGCATACAGTGTATAAAATGTGTATTTAACATTTTAGGAGTTAATTAGTGTATTTAACGTTTTGCCTTTAAAAAATATTTTTTAATACCAGTATGCGTAAATAAATTTAAGCTTTAAAATCTTATGCTTAAGCATTATTGTGATTAGAGAAAATATGCTTAAAAAATTATGCGCAAGCTGTTATGCGTAAAAAATAAATAAATAATGTTATGCCAAAATATTATTAGGAGAAACAAAAGTATGCCGAGTTATATTTAGTCTTAAAATTTTATGCAAATGGTTAGGGAACCTAGCTGATGTTATAATAAATAACGCAGAAATGAAGAAGTTGGCTACATTTATTTTGAAAAAAGGATTAGGGTACCGTTCAAAAATGTAAAACCCTTTAAAATTCTTAACAAAATCCGATTCAAATGTATAAGTAATATTTTTATAATAATGTCACGTGGTCGAAAGTCGCGGGGTACAGCTAGTTGAGCATAAAAAAGTAGTCATGTAGGTACCTATTATTATGTCTAGACGATGGACATGTCTAGTTCGAAGCATGCTCCTTGTTTACACAACATAGATTAGGTAGACTAAAACATTCAACTAAAAATCCTGTTCACAAGCTTCTTGATGTAGTCACGAGTAATCATTAATGATAATAATCATGAGGAAATTTCTTGTAGTTTACCCAGAATAATCCAAATACTGGATCAAAACCAGATCAAATGTGATTATTTAAGCAATAGCATTTGAAGGCCTAATGAACGCCACTGACCAGCCAAATTGATCTAAAAAGTACTATCAATCGAAAACAAAGAAGCAATATTGAACTGATTAATTCGTTAGGTAAGTTTCATTGGCCTACAACTTTAAACCTACAGCACAAAGATATAAGTCTTAAATTAATAACACAACCATAAATCACACAAATGCTTTCAAAAAACCTTTGGGAACAGTTATCCATCGAAATAAGAGGCTATAAAAGTATGGCGAACGAATCTATGGTCAATCAATGTGCGTACACGCAACGTTCGTACCGTTAGATGGTCGTATTAAACTGCATGGCTATCATTCTTTAACGCATGGATTTAAAGTTTAAATTGTCTATCGGTATGTGCTTTCTGATCTTGAAAATTGTTGAACTTGAAACTTGGCAGAAGCTTTGCTCTCGATTTGGGTTTTATACTTAAGTTGATATAAGATTTATTCGATAGCGAAGCATCATGAATATGAGTATTTTAGATAGTGGGACCGCCCATCTGACCTTTATAAGTTATAACTCATTCACTGATTATGTCAAAAATGAGAAAGCTCTACTTTCTAAATTTCCATTGAAATTTAAAAGCCCAGAACGTCATATATCAGCCAATAAAACCCGCTCGATCAACTTGCATTGAACTCCAAGGCAAAAGAAAAGGTGTGATTCATTGCAATAACTTCCAATGCTATATCTGACGTCATATGAGTACAGGTTATCACCTTATAAGGGAATACTGTATGGTGAGGTTATACTATTACATGAGTAATGAGTATTGATAATGGAGAAAATATGACAGTGTTTTGATAATAGAAGAAACGGCATGCAGGACAGTTTCGATTAATTCAATTTTTTTTTTTTTTGGGTAAAATACATGAATGAAATCATTTCAGTAAAGTATTTTGTACAATAAGTAAATTATTCAATTTTTTTTTTTTTTTTTTTTTTTTTTTTTTTTTTTTTTTTTTTTTTTTTTTTTTTTTTTTTTAGTTGAAGCTGTTGTTTAAAGTTAGTTGCCTCGCAACAAATTCTGTACCTAAGGACCAAAGTCGACCGAGAGTCGTCGTCAGAGGGGGAGCTGGCTTCGGCTCGCAAGATCCCCACCAGCAAGCGTGGCGGGATCCGCGGCAAGGGGAGAGGCCTCTCTGCCACCGAGAGGTCGGCACGGCTTGCCGCGGAGGCGCGCCACCCGGGGGTGGCTGCTGGTCACGGAGTGGCCCGTTCGGGCTCTTCTGGTAACGAGGCGGGTGCAGACGGCGGCTCCGAAGCGGAGCGTAAGGCCGGGCTTGCGAAGGAGGTGGAGGCGGCGCTGAGGGCTGTCTCCTACAAGCAAAAGCCCTCCACCAGGCAAAGGGCTATACCCTCAGCGGTCGCCTCTATCATGGCGGCAGCGGAAGCCAGATATGCGGCGCCCCCGCCAGAAGGCATGGTCAAACTGCGGGCGGAGGTCGCTCGACTGACGGCCGCCACGGAGCTTCTCCAAGAGGAGAACAGGAGGCTCCGAGCAGACTTGGCCAGTCTGCGTGAGTCCGGCTCTCGCGAGGCGCCCCAAAATGGCCAGCAGCGACCACGCCAGGCCGTGCCGGTGGAGAACCAGGTCCTGAACCTGGTTCGGCAGGAGCTGGCTGCCTTCCAGGCTCGGTTCTCCGTCCTGGAGGGCATTGTTCTGCGCCCCCCCTTGGCGGCAAACAAGGCGCAGTCGGGCCCGAGGGCGGCCACATATGCCGCTGCTGCAGCTTCCGCACCGGGGCCGTCCAGCCAGCCCTCCGGCAGGGTTACGTCGGCTCCTGGAAAGCTGGCTCCGGCTAAATCGGCCCCGGTTGGGGGGGCGGCGGCCTTGAGGCAGGGCAAGGCGGCGGCCCACAAGAAGGGCAAGGCGGCGAATGTGCCAGCGCTAGCCGCAAGACAGCCGCCACTGCCGCCCCCCCCGCCCTCTAAGCCATCCGTGGCCGAGACCGGGTGGCAGGTGGCCGGAGAGAGAGCGAGGGAGCGAAGGGCGGCCAAAAAGGCCAGGAAGCGGGAGCGGAAGCGCCAAAAAAAGAAGCGGAATGGCGCTGCTAGGCTCAGCGCCCCGAAGACCGCAGCTGTAGTGATAACACTACAGCCGGAGGCGGAAAAGAGGGGCGTGACCTATCGCGACGTGCTCGCTAAGGCGAAGACGATGGTGGATCTCGGGGAGCTCGGGATCGCCGGGGGCCTCCGGCTTAGAGTCACCGCAACAGGGGCTCGAGTGCTGGAAATCCCCGGCGAAACCCGTGGCTCGTCCGCTGACGCTCTGGCTGAAAAGCTTAGAGCGTCCCTAAATGCGGACGAGGCCCGAGTGTCCAGGCCCGTCAAATGCGCAGACCTGCGCATCCTGGGTCTGGACGACTCGGTGACCGAGGAGGAGGTGGTGGCCGCCGTCACCAGGACCGGTGGGTGCCTTGCCGAGCAGGTCAAGGCAGGCACCTTACGTCCGGACCTGTCGGGCATGCGAACCGTAACGGTAAGCTGCCCTGTGACGGCGGCGAAAGTCATTGTGGAGGGCCGAAGGCTCTTGGTGGGCTGGGTTTCGGCGCAGGTAAAGCTGCTGGAACCCAGACCTCTGAGGTGCTTCCGCTGCCATGTGGGGCACCACGTGTCGGTCCGGTGCACCTCGGAGGTGGACCGCAGCGGCCTGTGCTTCCGCTGCGGCCAGCCTGGTCACATGGCCGCGGCTTCCTCCGCCGCGCCGCGCTGCGCCGCATGTGCGGCAGCTGGCAAGCCGGCTGATCACCGGGCAGGGAGCAAGTCCTGCGGTACTCCCGCCAAGGCCAGGGGCAAGGGAAGGCCCTCCGCCACCACCGCCAAAACCCCCACCGTCGCCACCACCGCAGCCGCCGCCACTGTCGCCGCCGCTGCCGCTACTGCTGCAACTTCCGCAGCGGAGCCCTCGCAGGGGGCCCGGGAGGGGGCTGAAATGGAGTGCCAGTAACGGCCTCATTACGCCTTCTCCAAGCGAACATCAACCACTGCGCCTGCGCTCAGGATCTGTTGCTCCAGAGCATGGCGCAGTGGTCGATTAACATCGCCGTGGTCGCTGAGCCGTACTTTGTCCCGCCCAGGGATGACTGGGTGGAGGACCTTAGCGGCTCAGTGACCTTAATTGCGTCGGTCGCCGCCGGTACCCCGACCCTTGAGAGTGTCAGGAAGGGTCAGGGGTGCGTAGCAGCACGGTTCGGGGAGATCGTTGTAGTGGGAGTCTACTTCTCCCCGAGCCGAACTCTCGCCGAGTTCCACAACTCCCTCACGGAGTTGAGTGTCGTCATCGGAAGTCATTCCCTCCCCGTGCTTGTGCTCGGGGACTTCAATGCCAAGAACTTGGCTTGGGGTTCTCGTTACACGGACGTGCGGGGTAGAATGGTGGAGGACTGGGCTCTGGAGACAGGCCTGGTCGTCCTAAATCGGGGTTCTGTCCCCACGTGCGTGCGGATGCGGGGCGAGTCGGTGGTGGACATCTCGTTCGTCTGCCCCGCTCTGTCGCCGCGTGTCGTTGACTGGCGCGTCATGGAGGGGGTGGAGACCTATTCCGACCACCGGTATATCCGGTTCGACGTCTCCACCCAGTCCTCAAGCGTGCCGGTCCTACAGGCCCCGAGTGGTCCGCGATGGGCGCTGAAGCAGCTGGACCGGGAGCTCCTCCTGGAAGCCTCGATCGTGCAGGCCTGGGTGTCATCACCAGTCAGGCCTGCTGACATCAACAACGAGGCGGGTTGGTTCCAGGAGGCCATGTCCGAGATTTGCGACGTGGCAATGCCCCGAGTTCGGCCAGGAAGCGCCCGGCGTCAGGTGTACTGGTGGTCGCGAGAGCTGACGTCTCTGCGCAAGGCGTGCGTTGCCGCGCGGCGCCTGTACGCCAGGCATCGCAGGCTCCGCATCCGCCCTCCGGATGCGGCAGCCATTGAGGCGGAGCTGTACGAGGGGTACAGAGCGGCGAAGACCGCCCTCCAAGAGGCTGTCCGGCGGGCCAAGAATTTGGCCCGCGAGGAGATGCTGGAGTCTCTGAACGGAGATCCGTGGGGGCGCCCTTACAAGATGGTGCGGGACAAACTCCGCACCCGGGCCCCCCCGCTAACGCAGAGTCTCCGGCCTGAGCTCGTGGAGGACGTGGTGAGCGCTCTGTTCCCTTCGCGAGGGGAGCATCCTCCCCCGCCTATGGCTCCGCCGCCGCGTGCGGTGCCGGAAGCGGACCACACCGATGACGATGACGACGTTCCGGAGGTGACTGGGGTAGACCTGAGAGTGGCGGTACGCAGGCTGAAAGCCAGAAACACCGCCCCGGGACCCGATGGCTTGCCTGGCAAAGCCTGGGTCCTGGCCTCTGAGGCTCTCGGGCCCCGACTGGAAGGGCTCCTAAGCGCATGCTTGGAGAGAGGCCAGTTTCCGCTTCGTTGGAAGACGGGGAAGCTGGTCCTCATCCGGAAACCAGGGCGCCCTGCGGACTCTCCGTCCGCATACCGGCCCATCGTGTTGCTCGACGAGGTGGGCAAGCTCTTCGAAAGAGTCATTGCCAACCGCCTCGCCGGGCACCTTGCGGGGATGGGGCCGGATCTTGCGGAACACCAGTTTGGTTTCCGCAAGGGGCGCTCCACGGTGGACGCCATCATGCGCGTGAGAGCCCTCACGACGGGGGACGCGGTGTCCCGGGGCGGGGTCGTCTTGGCGGTGTCTCTTGACATCGCCAACGCCTTCAACTCCATGCCCTGGAGCTGCATTGGGGAGGCACTCCGGTATCACCGGGTGCCAACCTACCTTCGTCGTGTGGTCGGGGACTACTTGACGGATAGGGCCGTGATCTACCCTGGTCAGAGCGGAGAATGGAACCGGCGAGAGATGTCGTGCGGTGTTCCACAGGGATCGGTTCTAGGACCGGCCCTGTGGAACATCGGTTACGACTGGGTGCTGCGCGCCGACCTCCCTACCGGCGTCAGCGTAGTTTGCTACGCTGACGACACGCTGGTACTGGCACAAGGGAGGTCGCACGAGGCGGCGGCCGAAAACATGACACGCGGGGTTGTGATAGTCGTGGATAGGATCCGGCAATTGGGTCTCGAGGTGGCATTGCACAAGTCCGAGGCCATGTGTTTTCATGGGCCTCGGAATGCGCCACCGTCGGGATCCCTACTGACGGCGGGAGGGGTTTCCATCGGCGTCGAGTCGACGTTGAAGTACCTAGGACTCGTCCTCGACAGCCGGTGGAACTTCGTGGAGCACTTCCGACGTTTGGCTCCCAAACTGGAACGGACAGGGGCTGCCTTCAAGCGGCTCTTGCCCAACCTGAGGGGTCCAAACGCCTCCTGCCGGAGGCTATACGCGGGGGTCGTGCGGTCCATGGCTCTTTACGGGGCCCCGGTGTAGGCGCGTTCTTTAAGGCGGCAAGCCGCCCACTACCTGAACGCGCCCCAAAAGGTGATAGCCATAAGGCTAATCCGGGGGTACCGCACGATCTCCGGCGAGGCGGCTAGCCTCCTTGCCGGATTGCCGCCATGGGATCTGGAGGCGATAGTCCTCGCGCGCCTGCATGAATGGCGCGCGGAGGCACTACGTCGGGGGGAAACTCCGCTGCCGCGGCAAATTGCCGCTCAGCGGACAGACCTCCGGCGTGATATCATGGCGACATGGAGAGAGCGACTGTTGCAACCCCGTGCAGGGCACGCTACCATAGTGGCGATAAGTCCCCTCTTTGAGGAGTGGCTAGAGAGGCGCCACGGCGCCCTCACCTACCGCCTGACGCAGATCCTCACCGGACACGGTTGTTTCGGGAGGTTCTTGCACCGAATCGGGCGGGAGGAAACGCCCGGGTGTTTCCACTGCGAGGATCGCCCGGAGGACACGGTGGAGCACACCGTGGAGGTCTGCCCCGCTTGGGCGGAGCACCGCCGTGTCCTCGTAGCGGCGATTGGCGGCGGCGATCTCTCGCGTCCGGCCTTGGTTCAAGCCATGGTCCGGAGCGAGAGGGAATGGGAAGCCGTCACCTCCTTCTGCGAAGCAGTCATGCTAGTGAAGGAGGTGGCGGGACGTGAGAGGGAAAGAACCTCACGTCCCAGCCGCCGCGGGAGACGCCCTGGGCGTCGGGGGTCACGTGGTGGCTCCCGGCCACCGTAGGCGCGAGCCTGTGGACGGCGAGTTATGGGCTAGCTCGCCGTCCGGCCGTCTTATGACGACAGGCCGTGTCGACGGCGCGTTCGTGTTCCACGCGCGCCTCAAAGAGATGTCAGCAACCGAGTAGGGGTCCGCATGGGCCGATGCCTGCCAGAGCTGCGGGATTGTTCGAAAGAGACACCGTGGCCCTGGAACACAAAGGGCAAAGAAGGAACATGGATGGGTTTTAGTCAGTACAAGTCTGACACTCCCTTCCGCTCCGCCCAGAGTGGGGGGGGTCATTTGATGATTTCCCATCCAAAAAAAAAAAAAAAAAAAAAGGACCAAAACATCACTTTACTATAATTGTTTTCTACATAAATCAACAGCGTTTACTTTCTCTAATAAAAATTTAGTTTGACTTCGCCTAATACTACTTTCTCTCTGGTCAAGGTTTTGACCTGCCCAGGTTATATCACCGTTTCAAAGTTTTCTTAAAAGTAATGTGGATACAACGAAATGTGACATACCTTCAATCTCCACATTCTCTCCACTAGAAGAGTCTGAGGAATCATCTTCAATCTTCTTCTCCGAGACGATGGTGAGGCTGTTCTCTCCACACTCATTGTTATGTGACCTCTTGTCTGTCACTGAATGGAACTGTGAAGAAATAGAAAAAAACCGTTAGTATATTTTAGTTACAAATAATAATTAGTCTTTAAAGTTTTGATTTCGGGTTGAGCTAATGATGTTGTTATTGTAATTTTGATAGTTTAGTTATTTTGTGTGCGTATTGCATGTAAGAACACCAAAAATGGATTTATACTACAATGGGTTTACAAACGAAGAGGACGATGTAGATTATTTTGAAACCGATAGCTAAGATATAATAATTAGAAACGCTCACAACTAAAAGAGTGAGGTCGAAGAAATGATGGAAGGACCGTATGAGGAATGTCATGAAAGAAAGAGGAATGGAAGATAGCTTTACGGTTAACAGAAGAGAATGAAGTAAGAAAACATGTTGAACCCAAGTAACACAGGACAACGGCAAGAATATGATGATGAGCAAAGATATAAAAAGCAAAATGTATTTGAACTACGAGGTACTTTTTAAAATTTTAGTATGACAACTCTAGCAAACGTACGTACTAAAGGATTTTAATTGAATTTGAGATAATTTCTGTTACACAATAGGTAATTTCCTTATTGTAGCGACAATAGCATTTACGTTATCTACTGATATAACAGCATTAGTAATTATTTAGTTTACTATGTTTATTGTTACGTACTGGCGACGATTTTGACGAATTGTTGTCTGTGTGTTGAAGATAGATTATCGTTAGTTTGGTTCCACTAAGATCAATGCATGTTTCTTTCTAGGATCTTCGTTAATAAAACAATCTGTATTGTTGAAGCTTGTACCTTCATCGTTACTATCATCAACACCGTTTTGTACTCTAGTTTGAGTTCTGTTAAGTGCTTTTTTCTTTGGGTATCATGGCCAATGTTGTATTGATCAATATTTATGTATTTTGCTTTAATTTCTTATCCAAACGTTCTTCCTTCATCCCAAGCCTTAAACTGGCCAACCGAATGCATAAATCATAAAATCAACCCGATAACCTCTATTACGTTACGACCTATTATACTAGTTTAAACAATCAACGAGAAGCGTGTTTTGAAAATAATGTTTGGAACATTCCGTGTAACCGGTTCTAGTACAACCGTAGGAAGGCTTTTGCACCTGCAAAGTGAAGTGACTGTGTGTGTTAACTGCTACAGAAGTTATGTACCTGTGTTAACTGCTACAGAAGTTATGTACCTGACTGCCGTTTGATTATTGTATTTAAAGTTAAAGGATACTAGCCCCTATTCTATTAATACACCGTCATTGTCTTTCAAGTTGCCAGCAATCTAGTCTTCAATAGCTGCTAAACGATTCTTATTTAACAGAATTTCAAGGTTACCTGAAAAAATATGTTTCCTGTACTGAGAATTTTTTCTTATTATAAAATGACGCTTGTTACCCCCGAAGGGTTAAATAAAGGATAACAGTACACCAAGATTTCCTTTTTTTAATTTCGTAGAAGGCTTTTGTCTGGAAAGCAGGATAAGGATTTGTAGTAGGTGTATATGTATGAGCGTTTAAGGAAAAGATCCTCAGATACCACTACGACCTACAAAGCTCTATTGTGAGAGGTCACACCCCAGACCTAAAGATGCCATAGTTCATACCAATGATAAATGTCTCACTCATACCATACTTTAAAAGTCGGTGTGTTATGTCACCACCGTTTTTACAATAAGGCAAGTTTCTCACCAAGTGTTGTCACTTACTAAAACGGCAACTTAACTTGAAACCAGTCGGCCATGACACACATCACAAAAAGGTTTAACCACTTCGGTTTAACACAGTTAAAGTTGTGAATCGTTTTCCTGGCTGCTCAAATCGGGAATTGAACCTCGGTCGTTTGCCATTTACAACAGTCATTGAACTGTTGCGCAGTGAGCTTAAAGACGGCCTCCTATTTTGAGAGATACGAGTACTATTAACATGATTAAGATAGTTATTTTAACTTTAATTGACGTACTGTAATCTCGAGATTAATTTTTATGGCGTTTTGAACCTTAACCCCAAGCCCGACGCTAAAACTATTCGAGAATATAACGTTCTATTTCTACACGAGTATTCTAAAGGCGTTAATTGCAAATTGTGCAGCAGTATGTACCGGATCATTAGCTTAACATAGTAAACATGACATAACACCTGTTATCTTTGACAAACAAGTTGAACATTCAAGCATTGGCAATATAATATAATACGATACATATATGATATCATATTCAATGCACTCAATTATAGTCGTCTCATTAATAATAATTTACAATGGCGTAGCGCGATAAATGAGTTGTTGCGTTTCGATATAATCTTTAATGCTGGAACTATACTATATTTTATAACAAAGAATCGTGCAGTCAGTTTTTTGTTCCACCAAAGTGACCTTTTGTAGAAGCGATACTTTCTCGCCTCGCTTTCGCTGGAAGGTTTACCTTTCAGTATGTTTTGAAACATCTCAGTATGAAATGAGAACGGTTGAACAAGCCAGTGTTTTTGCACCTTACGGAGTAACTTCTGTAAGTGAATCACCGCAAATTGACGCGAGTTTGCTTAAACCGAGCCGGTAAAAAATTCTGTCTCGCAATATAGGCGAAAAGACGTCATTTGCATCGTTAAAAGACGAACACCGCGTCGGACTATTCACTAATCCACCACGTCGGTGGTGTGGTGACTCTTTAATACTGTGCTTCTATAGGAAGCCTACGGTACTGCATCCGCGTTTATTAAGTTGGTATGACAATAAGGATGGCGTTTCCAGTTTTTTTAGATTGATGATTTAGAGATGATGATGCTGATTGCCGGAATAAAAGAAATACATTCTTGGATTAAAGTATGATTCATAAACTAGGCTTAGGTGTAACGGAATTTAAAGAAGTACGTCGGTTTTTCTTAAATGAGATAATTTAGTAAGAAGCTATAAAATATATCTACGAACAACTACGTATTTCTGTCTCGAAAACTAGTAATGATGTTTACTAAGATTCTTTGATAAAAAATTGTAAGTATCTACTCAAGTCATGTGATCCAATAAAAATAGAAACGAGTTTAGGTACGCATAAAATCGTTTATGATTTTTTTTTTGTCTTTTGTTAAATAGGCATTTAAATACGTAGATTATATCTTATATTAATTTGACACTGACGACACGCCCCCACTTCGCACGATAGACAAAATATTGAAATCTCTTAATTATACGTTGGTTAAATATGAAAATATCATATAAAAACACTTCCGGAATAAATTATCTAAATTGTGGTTAAAACCACATCTAACTCCGTTGTGCAGTTGCGAAGAACAACGCGATCATACAGACAGACACGAAACCGACTTTAATTTATATTAAGAGTATGGATTGGAGACACATGACAATATATTTCGAGACGGCCTTCGCAAAAAAAAATATCACCTTCGGACCGGTTTCCGTCAGATTTCGTTAACGCAATGTAAATGATTATAGTATTTAAATAAGTGATAATTTCAGACAGATTACTCTAATCTTCTAAGTCACGAATACACAGTTTTTTTTTGTCTATTTAGAAACATTCGGAATTTTTTTTCCCACTATGTTTAACCGTGATTGCTGAGAGCCGCGTGGTTAAATACTGAGTTATGTTGATAAGTAACGATAATTTTCTTTATGGATGATTGTCGCTAGATGTTGAATTAGATTTAGGAGTCGCTAGTCTGGTCATCAAGGGTTTTATTAAGTTTAATAAAATTAAGAATAGAATATTATTTGTCAGCAAGAACACGAGTAGATACAGTAAGTTGTCAAAGTTATACGGGGTGGAAGGAACTCCGAGCGAAAACGGTTACCACGTATTCAGTACATCAAGAATAGAATATTATTTGTCAGCTGTTTCCTACAAAAGTGCAATACCTACACGGTCAAAATGTATGGAATAGCTGTTTTTTTTTTAAATAACCTAAGAAAAATTTATATGTAGGGGGACTCTGAATGATGTTCTGAATACGTAGTAACCATTTTCGCGTCAGTGTCCCTTCCACCTCGTAAAGTTGCATCACATTCTACCAGTTTTCTGGTTAAATTTATCCATTCCATTCTTCTGGAAGAAACTATTTTGCATTCACCTCAGGAATGAAACAATAATACCCGAAGTTTTATCCTAACCAGCATGTTATTGTAGGTAAATATATTTCTCTCATAAGTATAGGTAATATTTTAAAACACTTTATAAATTTTTGAACCCAAAGGATAAAAAAGACATGCGGAACCCAGGACCAAATTTATAAATCTTATACGACCCCATTATTAAAGGTGTTAATTACTTCACAGTTCAACGAGTTACTACACTTATCTTTTACTACTTAATATTAGACATACACCAGTGTCTGTGTACATAAGATGTTATATATACCAGCTTTATACATATTTACTTCGTCCACGCGATTGGAGCATGATAGAAAACTTTGAGACGTGTAGTATTACTTAGAGTTACTTTACCTTTGTGTACTGTATCAGTTACAGGAGATTTATACACTTAATTATATGTATAATATTGTAAATCATTGATAATTTAAAGTTACTGACATCTTGTTAGAGCATGGAAACTGCATGATACAGGTCATCTCTACATACGTTTGCAAAAAAGGTTGAACAAAATAAAAATTAAATTGAACGTGCCCGTGTTAAACTTGTTAGAATAAAATATCAGGTGGATGATTTATTATAAATTAACTTAAAGGTTAGCTAATATTTCAAGTTCAAACGAATCATTTTGCGAATAATTTTTCAAACTGGCAAACTGCTGTTATTTTAATTAATGTCAACACTTAGTGGTTTCTTTAAAATATTCGTTAAAAGAATAAAAAAAATTGCATAAAACTTAATTTTATTTTGAGTAGAAATTGAGGTCTTTCTCACAAGTTTTTTCCTTATTAGCAAATCGGTCATGCAATGTTACGTCAATTTCACTTGTGCCTTCTTCAATACAAGTAGTCCATAAGACCTCACATCATATCATTGTGCAGTGTCGTTACAAAATAAGATAATATCGTAACCGGCCGTTTCAGACGCAAGGTCAGCGGTGTACATTCACTTTGAGTCGGGCTGTTGCTGACCGCTTGGCCTGTGTGGCACACGAATTTAGTAATGTCGTGTTTTGATAGATCGTGTTGATATCTAGATGTATTAGTGTGTTTCATTTGAGGCTAAATTTTATGAAGGTACCTTTAAAAATGACAGAGTTCCACACAAACTTGCACCCTCTAATCAACCCCGTTAGGGGATGAATTTACAAATCTTTGGGTTTCAGGAAAGTCTTGCTGTTTCGGGAAAGATCGATGAATCTATTAGTTACATGTTTGCGATGATGCGATTGTAAATTAAAAATAAATTGGTCCTGTATCGTAAGTATCATAATATGTTTGCTATTATAATAGATATTATTTGTACAGTTACAAAACAATTTATCGTCATAGTTATCTAACAAATAAACCAGTTTTAAACAGCTTAATTACAAGGAAAACTAAAAATAAATGGTACACCGTAACACAAAGGAAATAGATATCTAAATGTTTTTTTTTTAATTAAGTTACGTTTAAAACGAGTTTACCCAACATTTAGGTAACAGAGACGGCTAAACAATTTTAGTCAAACGCTTTTCCAATTTTCCTTTTTAAATTCTGATAAACATTATCTTGAAGTAATTGGTTTAATTCTTTAAAGTGTTCTTTCTGTAAAATATATTGAAAAGGACTACTTTCTTTTAAAAGTCTATAGAAAAACAATTCGTCTATGGTTACTGTCAACTGTCATTTATTTTCAATCGCCTGTCAATTTGTTTGGCAGATTCTGTGACAGGTAACTCACAATATGATATACAATTTCTCTGAAAATTGAGATTTTTTCCAGTTCGATGCTGCGGTCACATTTTGTTATGTCAACTGTCCTGTATTATTTCGCCATCTTTTATAACCCCAAATATTATATAGATTTCTATTTGCCAGCACGTCAAGTTCACTAATGTTCATCTATTCACAAGTCTTTAAAAATATTTTATATGTGGTCATTCTTGTTTACAAAGTCTGTCATTTAATTTCGTGTCAGAGATTAATATCAATATTATTGATACCTTTATTTTTGGTCTAACTTGTTATTCTGTTCAAGTCAAGTGATTGAGGAACACAAACAGATCACAGGTGTAAATAACTGTTTAGGTATTCGGTGCTGAGGTCATTAATTTATTTATTTATGAAGAACTGTCAATGTAGAAAAAACAGTTTATGAACTCCATAATTTTCTTAATAGTTTTTCTGATTATCGTTTTATAATTTTTTTCTCTCACACGTGGGTAGACATTCAAAAGTTTTAAGAATAAAAACTGACATAAAACTTACCGAACGGCTAAGAATAACAATTTTGGACTCCCTTCTCAGACGCCTGTAGTCTCTGGCATCGTAAAAACAATCGTCTTCGTCTTCTGAACACGTCGCATTGTAAACGTGTCGGCGCATTTTAATCACAATCTTGACTTATGTCACTTCAGCTTCCAAACTTGGGGCCAACGTAAAATAGGGGTAACCCGGAATAATGATGTCTTAATGTTTGCGAGATAGAAAAATACGATTTATAATGACATAGTTATCTCTAAAAAAAATAGATTTAAAATTTTAATTTAGAGCTACACGATAATTTTAAATAGTATTTTCTAAGTTAAATTGTCTCACTAGTTGTGAAAAATCGTAGACAAACGTCCAACCAATTGTCAGAATCGTAGTGAACTGACAAGCGACTGTAAAACTATCTCAAGCGCCTTTGTTAACGTTTTTTGCTTCCTACTTAGTTTAGTTTACTTTGGTTGTTGAACTTGGTGATACCACGTGGTTGACTCAGGAAACTCGAAACAATAATAGTACCAACGGCGCTTCCTGACATTTTCATTCAACAACTTGAATTTGAGTGTGAGTTAGTAAATATGGTGCGAAGTGTTCAGTCTTTTACACTTTTGAAGTGAGTTTGAGTTTTACCCGACTGTTCAAAATCGAGGGCCGTTATGTTTTTTTATATTAATTTATAAAGAAAACTCACTTTTCTGTTAACAATGCCCATCACTGTTACAAATGCTGTACTGAATTGAGTACTCAAAGAGACATTAATAGTGTTATCAGCTATGTTCTGTCTAAATATTGAGTTAAGCTAATTATAGCTCTGATAATCGTCTAAAGCATGCCTTAGTAATCCTGTCTGAACGCAGCAATGCGGTATAATTTACTTTATTTATTCTATCATTAAGCGTTTTTTTGTTTTCCTCAACTGCATAACATCACGCCTGTAATCCCTAAGGGTTTAAGCTGAGGTTTGTCTTATTTAAGTTCCAACTCACTAGTTAGATCGTAGGACTTCTTGCTCAGCTGTCCGCTAGCGATCAGTAGACTATCCAGAAATTTATTTTAATTAATCCTTTGCATAACACGAAAACCGTCTCAGTTTTTAAATAAGCCTCAAAAGAACTTGACCCAAAAAAAAAAAAAACGACTACATGGTCAAAAAAGGTTCGTAAGAAAAAAGAAAAAAAAACCGTTATTACATTTTATTGACGTCACTAGAGTGCAATGACACAAGTTCTTGAAAGATCATTTTTTTTAGACGAAAATAGCCGACTTTCAAAGGTTTCAATGTTATTTAATTTGTAAACATGATATTCACGTTTTTGATAGAAATACCCGTATTCTGTAGTTTCTTTTTTTTCATAAAAATCACAGTTGATCCTGTATATAGTTTGTGAGTATGGATGTTTGTTACTCTGTAACGCAAAATCTCCTGAACAGATTTGTATGAAATTTGGTACTCAGTTTAAAACATAGGATACTTCTGATCACGGTAGTAGTATAATTCCGTGAGACAATTATCGAAATCCACGCGGGTGAAGCCGCGGGCATAAGCTAGTGTTTCATAAAAATCAAAGTTGATCCTGCGTTCAAATAATTTCCGAACATGTAAAAATATTTTTCCTGGGGCTGCATACAGACATACGGAAGGCAGAAACAACATATCGCCACCAGCTAGGGTCATCACTTAATCCTTTTTTTCTGGGGTTATGATGATGTTATAGGTTTAGTTGGTATACTGGCAATCTCCTTTGCTTCTTGGCGGCACATCAAGCTATACATTTCTAGTATAACATGGCTTCGCTTTGTATGCATGTCCCGAACAACGACAGATCCGCACAAACTGGTTTTGTATCGGTAGGTTTTGTGTGGTCTTCGTGCGTACCTATAAAAAAATAAAAACTGACCAATGACGCAAATCCCACGAAAAATGATTAAAACGACTAAAAAACCTACAACGTTTTATTGCTTTTTCAATCAAACAAAATCGATTAGATAAGGTTATGATTTCAATACGGTTTCATAAAAATAAACAGTTTGAGTTATTTAATGTGTCAGTAGGTAGATTTTTATTGATGTTATTACAAAAAAAAAAATAATGGTGGACGAAAACATCGCAAGGAAACTGTCATGTCCCAGAACCGAAAAATCGATCACATTGTGATATCTACCAAGCCGCACTGAGCTCACGTGGTGCATTATGGCCCTAAGGTCATAGATTATAAGCATCATCATCATCATCATTTCAGCCGAAAGACGTCCACTGCTGAACATAGGCCTCCCCCAAGTGTCCCCACATTGACTGGTCCCGTGTGACTCGCATCCAGCGGATCCCGGACCAGGTCATCGGTCCACCTAGTGGGAGGCCTTCCAACGCAACGTCTTCCGTTTTCTTTATAAGCATCATCCACAAAGATTTACAGAATTTTAAATACCCGTCAAAATCATAACTAATTATTTTGCCTTACGATGTTACACTTTTGCACCTCACAGTACCATGTATTAACTGTACTGTTTTTATTTACTCAAGAAAGTAATAAATTATAAGAATTATAAAACTGTAGTCCTACACAAATATGTAACCTGATGTCTGAGCCTTCTCTCAAATAAAATAATCACTGCAATGCACACGTTATAAATATATTTTTTTACACTGGCAATCAAAATCAAGGAAATGGTCCTGAACTCGTACTGTCAAAGTAGAGCGATAGACAATGAGTTGAATGACCTTAAAGCATAAAAATAAATAATAAATTGTAGTAAACAACTGCATAAGTAAATATTTTGTGACTTTATCAGAAATGTTACGGCATTTTTTAAACGGTAGCATATATCAATAATTACGATAAAATTTTAAATGTAATCTTTGACCATTTATTATTTATAATTTAATCGGAGTAGGTACCGCTTTAATAAAATGATCTCATTCTGTAAATAATAATATTACTGAAACAATAAACTGAAATCGATGTTTTTTTCATAGATTAACTTCAGTGATAAAATAGGGATACAAGACTAACTTTTAAGTCTACATTAGCATTTTTTCATTCAAAACTAACTCGAAATGACGTTCACGATTTAAGCTTTAAGCTAGATTAAATACACATTCGGTGTATGTAAAGAACAAACAGAAAAAGTTCAAGTAAAAATATAAATATATAAGTAAGTACATTCACACAAATCCATTTATCTTCACACAAGGATCTCCGAGTGCAAGTACATGATAATTCAGTCACTTATCGATCAAAGTCGTTAACCCCTCCATCCATATCGTTATCAGTAAGATGTGTGTCAATATGCAACTAGCATTATATTCTATGTTTATACTCTGATATTAGGCTATCAGCTATCATTTGAAGTGATAAGATAAGCCATGTAAACTATGCTGTATTATGTATTGGTAATAAAAAATATGTAGGTACCTAAGTAAGTTTGTGTATCTAACTCTAGTACCACATAATCAACCTATATGTTCCCACTACCTCCTCTCTGTAAGAGTGACTGTTTCTAACGAACAAGTCTTCGAATATTTATTTCATGGAAACGGTGATGAAATTAATTACACAAAGTAATATGCCTGTCTGATTTAGAACCGCTGGACTTGGGCTACCAGAGCTCTCAACCTCCAGAAAGATTTTATATTCAGCCAGACTGAAAGCCAGCCTGTATCGTAGTCTTAGTTCATGACTGAAACCGCAGGTTATTAACCTTAAGATCAGTGATTCAAGAAAACTTTAGAATCTAGCCCAGATCCTGTTAGTCATCAACTTCAGTACATGTGTACCTGATACCCTTCTTCATCAAGAGTTTCATGATTTCGCTAGTATTATATGTTAAGCCTACTTGGTGAGTATATCTAAGTGCTAAATAGTTTAGTTTTTGCAGTTTACCACATCGTCTATACAGAGGACGCCTGCGATTGCGCAGAAAACATGGCATTTAAATATTTCGCAAAAATCAAGTGAGAGCTCCAATGCGTATGGCAACATTGTAAAATGTTGCTTAATTAGTTAGCTAATATAAAAGGGATTTGAAATTATATCGATTGACGTGTAAGGAAATTATTACACCATTGAGGTGACACTTGAGGACCAGACAAGAGGCAATTTGCTTACAAATCTTTTTGTATGTATTTCTTCGGCGACTTTCAATAGAATTGACATTGGCTTGTTCGTTACTTATTTAAATCCAATAGGTATATTTTTGTCCGTGGATGGGTGACCACCCATTATATACCGAATTTCCTTCGTGCCTTGAAATGCACGTTAAGCCATTGGTCCCGGCTGTCATTTGTAGATCTTTGACAGTCGTTACAGGAAGTCAATGTCCCGAAAGTCTGACAACCAAACTTACCAAGGTGTATCGTATTACCCAGTCCTAATTGGGTTGTTGAGGTCAGATAGACAGGCGCTCCATATAATATACTGGTATACAGCTGCATCCAGTTAGACTGGAAGGCAACCCCAATAGAGTTGGGCAAAGGCTAAGTAGAAGAGAAGATGAGTATTTTTGACTTTTAAATCATCAGTATCGCTGATCGTATTTTACTTGTGTAGACCTTCAGTTTTAGCTAGATATACAAGCAGAATTGATCTGATATCGCTAAGTTCTTGAAATTGGTCATACCATCATTTTCAATTGAATTAGAATCCGACAAAATTAAATTAATCACTGTGATTATTCAATAATTTAAACTTAAATAATGCACCGATATTGATCTTCTATTTCCCGAAAATCGAACGATGTTCATTTGTTTACAAAACAGGAAAAAGAAAAAAAAAGACTATCAATACTATCAGCATGATCGAATCGCGATTAAAATCATGACAAGCTATCCGTCCCCATTTCTTTATCAAACACATAATCCATCTTGCAAAAGTAGGTTAATAAGATAGCAATATGTCTGACAGCTTCAGCAGACAATATAGAACATGGCTTGATAACAAGTGCAAATATTTAATACTGCCTTAGATAAAGTTGGTTATACTGCTAGTCTTTATCGTGGGAACTGTACTGCGCATTAAACGTAGGTAAGGATCGGACCGGTAGTCATCCTTGAAAAATTATACATATAACAGTTATAAGACATCTGTGGGTTTAACAATGGTTATTAAGATTTATAAGGTAGGTAGACCTATTTCAAAGATAACAAAACATGAAAGCCTGCAATCCTCAAAGGTTTAGGCAGAACGGTACCCATGCCTCGCCAGTTATGTTCAACTCGCATGTAAAAGGCGGGTCGTGCCATCAACCAGGTACGAATCCAGACACCGTAGCAGCTACTGAGAAATTCCACACTTTGGCCGACCTGGGAATCGAATTCAGAACCTCGTTCTTAGCAGTCGCGCTTGTGGCCACTATCAAACGAAGCAGACCTCTCTTAAAATAGTCCGTAATTAGTCAAATGTAAAAAAAAAGAATGATGCCAAGCTACACTTGGCCACTTAAAACCATACATTAAATACCATACATTTTATCAGAGTAAATATTGCACTTTTGTAGGAAACAGTTGTTTTTTTTTTAATAACCGATGATAAATTTCTATGTGTAATGATGTACTGAATACGTCGTAACCGTTTTCGCGTCGGTGTTCCTTCCACCCCGTATCTCTGATGTACTCCAGAAAGGTCGTTACTTTTATAAGCTAACATAGTTGCGCGTAGTACAAGCAAATGTCGCAGTTGTCTACGTATTGTTGACGATGCATATTACCTTAAAAGTACATTATTGACGATAAGGTGAAAGAAAATTGTAGAGATTTGCACCGAGGTTTACATGAATCTATTCCGCGTGTGTTCAGTAGGTTGGTTATGCACTCAACTTCCCTTTAGCACGTTATGCAATGTTCGTGAGCATTCACGTGCATTTGCGTCAGTATTTCATTGCTTGGCTACTTTTATTTGGTAATGTTAGAGAATCAAAATTTTTAGTATTGTGTTTTAGTACTGACATTTATTGATAATAATATGCCCTTTTTAAAGGTCCCTTGTGTATTTTTTTTGGAGATTTGACCAAGACTTTGGAGAGAGTGTTACGGGTGTTCAGAACCCGTAAGTTTGACAACCAGTATTGCCAAAGGGTATCGTTATAACTCGTAACAGGGTTATGGAGGTCAGTGTTGGCATCCCCACCATTTTATTTCTATATATTTTTTAGTCTTGCATGTATGTCGTCAAATTTATCTGTCAATATACGATTTACTCTAAAAAGGAAAACACGTGTTTTATTCAACACGAGCCCTCTCCCTCAATTCTCCAGCCCCACCGCTTCACACAAATTCGTACTGGACAGTCAGATAGGCAGTCGCTCCATATAAAATACTGGTATTCAGCTGCATCCGGTTAGACTGGAAGCCGACTCCAACATAGTTGGGAAAAGGCTAGATATATGTTGAGAAGACATGGTTTTAAAAATTTCAGCCAGTCAGATTTTTATCATTTTTGTTTGTCTGTACTAAAGAGTCTTTAACCTCATCAATTGTTTTTCTTATCTTAATATTTAAAGGTTGAAGGAGTTTCTAGTGGTATCAGTATTAAGTTCAAGTGTGTCAATACGATTGTACCTATTTGTTAAATAATTGTTTAATTATCTATTATTATATCCGCTCGTAAACTTCCACTTACTTGAACTGTACCATAGAGTTGAAAATACATTGTAGGTAATAATAATCGTCACGTTTAGATTTTTTATAGATAGATTATGAACTAAGTAGTTTGTTTTTATTAGCAGTCACAACGACGCTGTTGCCTACTCTACAGTTACTCTCTTCTTGTTGTCCCTAGCAATCTATACTAATATTACAAAGAAGTAAAATTTATTTGTTGTATGTAGGGGTAATCTCCGGAACTATAAATTCAATTCTAAAAATTCTTTCACTGTTAGAAAGCTACATTATTCGTGGGTACTGTAGGCTATAAATTATATTTATATCATGCATATTAGCTGTGCTGTCACAATTTTTGCGGATAAAGTCGCGGGCGAAATACTAGTTATAGTACTCGTTTGTACGCAGTTATTATTACAATAGTTCTAACGATCTCCGTAGTTAATTCCAAGAAATAGACCATGACTAAATACTTCACAGATAATTGAGTAAAATTAGCAAAGAATTCAGTATAAAGAATTAAATACTATGAAGATAATAAATGCGTTGTCATACAGTGTTCCGTAATAAATTCCCTCAATGACACGGAACTACGGAAGCCGGTTTTTTTATCACATCCTTTTTACAGTACTTACATGAGAAACCGTATGACTGTGTAATTGGAATATCCAGTAGGACATTGACTAAGTATTTTTCATTTGCTTGAAGAACATTTTGTTTGAAAGATTTTAGACAAATCAAATGAGTCTTGTCGTCATGTTTGATGTCGAAAATCTAAGCATTTCCTATATGTATTGTCTTTTGGTTGAAATAGGTCAGTTTATCCATAATATACTCCGTATTTTAATGCTATGTAAACTCCTGACTTATATATTTTAAACAGACTTATAATTTATTTTTCAAACATCACAGAAAAGCCAATCAATAAATCAGAAGCACATGGAGAGCATCACAAAAAGAAGCTAATTAGTCATAAAATCGTAATAAACCCCTCAGTTCTGTATATAGCAACTCACAGAGAGACAGACTATTTCGGGAACAAACGCCCGTCGCGTGAGTCACCCGGATGACTGTGTCATCGTGTTAGTTTACCTATAATAACGTATTTTAAATGTTACGTAGTATCTGGGACTATGGGCGAAAGTATTGGGTTAATGGTGAGCATTTTTGGGTAAATTCGTCTTGGGATGTGGCATAAATAGAACACCTTCAATGTTTGCTAGTAAAATGAAACAACAAATAAGTAATAATTAAAAATTGTACCAAATCCACATGCAATAAAAACAGGCCACTTTAAATGAATTAGTTTCTTTTGTAAAAAGAATTAAAATAGAAGAATTGTATTCATTCATAATATAGCCTACCTGCCTAAAACTGGTAGATGGGATACAATACAATTTGAATGAAAGAACGGTCATTTAAAATTACCCAAACTTTTAAGAGCAGAAGCCATACAAAAAATGCAGCTTGCCAAACAGGTAGTTTTCTAAAGCGAATTACCTGGAAACATAACGTCCACCGGACCAAATTTCACTCATAGAAACATTTACAAAAACACTGCAGGTAGTAGTTACAAGAAGACACGACAGTCATTGTTACAATCTTTTACAACGCTCAGTAGATGCGCAGGATTGCAATAAGTTCATAACAAAATACTCGTAGAATCTCTGTATGAGTCAGTTGTGAGGAATTTGTCTCCATTTCTTTGTCATTTCATAGTGTGGCATGTTAATTTTCTTGCTTATTAATTTACTGTACGTGTGTCTCATAAATATTTATTATTATGTCCCTTTTTGATTATTTTGTTGTGGTTAATAATAACCACCCCATGCCTTGCAGAGGCTTGACAATTTATTATTAAAATAAGGATGAATTCATTTTTTAAATTCTTGCATTTTATTGTGAAGACTTTGTTTTAAAGTAATTGTTATGTTGCAAAGGATAATAAGAAAAGTAGATTAAAAAGTACTGCTACATACAATTTTATCATGCACTATTTCTTGCTCATAATCTGTTGGTGTTAAGGCTAATAAATAAGATATAAAAGTTACTATAGACTAGACAATTTTTAAAGCCTGATTTCATAATCATAATCAGTAATTCTGATGACAAAAGAATTACTGATTGAGATGGTAAAACAACAAAATCCAATCGTACAAGTTGACACGAGGTTAAATCAAAAAGACTTTCCAACACAATTAAAAGTTTGAACATAATTCGAAGATAAAGAAAGTTGCCCACAAAAGAACTAGGATAAACCCGTTTTCTTTTTCAACATTTCTGAATACAGCAATTAAAACGAGTCCACCTGCAATACCTAAGGTATCTATGACGCAAAACATAATGAAACAAGTTTAGTAGAAACTCGTTTAAGCGTTAATATGAACCAATGACGCAAATACATCGAGCAACACTGACACAAATTGATCCTTTCTAGTAATATTTTATCGCGGCGCTACACGTGTTAGAAATTAATCTACATAATATGTAAAAAATAATTATACAGGGTGAAATGGACACCGACGTGAAAACGGTTACCATGTATTCAGTACATCATTCTGATCCCCCTGCACATAGAAATTTTCCATCGGTAATTTAAAATAAAATCAGCTGTTTCCTACAAAAGTGCACCTACACGGTCAAAATGTAAGGAATTACTGTTTTTTTTTCAAATTATCGATGTAAAATTTCTATGTGCAGGGGGATCAGAATGATGTACTGAACACATGGTAACCGTTTGTGCGACGTGACCTTTCCACCCTGTATAGTGTTCGGGAAAAAGCCGCCTGTCTTTCTGCCAATTGTGGTGAGTTGATCTGCACCTGATTTAGCAATAGTAGTTGCAGAACATAATGGATTGTGTGAGAGTTAAATGAAAGAAAAAGGGGTAAATGATTGCGTGACAGCTGGCAGAGAGAAGAGAAGGAAATGTGTTTCGCCGACCCCAAGTAGCATAGAACAAGGAAAGTAAAATGATGACGATAAAATGCCGAACGGAGTGTACCGATCGGCATGGGCCGAATTTGTGTGTTGAATTGTTTCGCATTGGTTTTCTAGTTTAATAAATACTGAGGAGTCAAAATACCCGAACAAGAGTGACTTGTCTAGTACTGTCATTTTTACAATTAATGCCAAACGTTTTTTTCCTATCATATGAAACAGTGAGGGAAGTGATAATTTCATTAATTTGTTTCATATTTTTTTATCAATTGTTATGAAATTGTAAATGTTATCGAGCGCTATTTCTGTGTCTGTTTCATTTCCGCGATGTTCCAGTAATGTGACGTTATGATTAAACATTGTTTGTAACAGTCATTAGACAATTGGGTTTTTGGGTGAACGGTGATAAGTTTATTTATTTTTACTAATCGCTAATAAAAAATGAGACAATTCCACTTTTTAAAAAGAAATTGACAGAGCTATTAATTAATAAATGTTATTACTCAATTGACGATTTTTTGACTGATAAGAATTTAAATTGATAATATGACATCTCTGTATCCCTGACTGAAATGATAAATGTAATTAACTTAAATTTTGACGTCATAATGTAATTGTTTTCATTTTTGACATTCCAAATTTATTAAATTTTAATTTTAATTATAATATTTACTAGTTTTGCACACCTGTTAGGGTAGGATATGGTCCTGAGCTATATTTGTTGTATTTCATCCTTATGTGTACCCATATTCAAGCAAAATAAATGATTTGTTTTGATTTGCTAAATGAGTATAGAATATTTCATTAATACAGATTTCTTTTGTATGTTTTAAATCATTGTACAAAACAAAATAAGTAAGTTTTTCAACCGCTGAAACCTTGAGAGAAAACTAATAAAATAATAATATTGAAACTGTAGTGTAGTCTGTTTAAGTTTGCGAAATCAAAACAAATGAACCGATATTTCAACTGCATACAGAACAGTAAAGGAACCCCTGAGACATTCTTTTGTTTCATCCAAGACTGATTCATTCAGCTGAACGGCCATGATAACCATCTCATCATCCTCATCTGTTTGGCCTTTTTCCCAACTATGTTGGGGTCGGCTTCCAGTCTTACCGGATTCAGCTCAACAATATTTTATATGGAGCGATAACCTATCTGACCTCCACAACCCAGTTAGTAGTAACGGCCATGATAACCAATGGTTTAAATTTTCAAGTTAAAAAAAAAAGACGACAGAAAAAAAGGTTGGCAGTACTGAGCAATACCTTCTGCATAACATAAAAACCTTCAGCTTATTTTAGCACTGTTTAATACCCTCGTCATTCATCTGTAACAACTATTCAAATTCAAGGCGAAGACTTTCGACTATCACTTCGACTTGACTTGCCTTCAACTCTGTTTTATTACCAAGGTTCTTTATTTCAATGGTTTTTGTTTTAGGGAATTTATTGTTTAAATGTCAGTTGAATTTAATAATTAATATTTTATTTTTGTAATCAACCAGTGAAGTACCCAATTGCATTGTTTGGCGAATCTTAGTGGAGTATTTATTTATAATTTTGTGGTTTGGTTTTCCCAGTTGCAATAATTAAAAAGATAAATCTACTGTCGCTATCATTTCTATTTTAGGTTTAATACTAACGACTATTGTGTTATTTTGGGTTAATTTTAGCTATTTTAACAACTATTTGTATGCACAGTTCCTTGCAGTTTCTTAAAATTGCCAATGTCAAGTTCAAAACTCTCAATGCCAAACGCTTTGAACTACTGAGAGTAGGTGAATAATCTGTGGTCATACTGTACTTTATAAGCAGTAGGAACACGTTTGTGTAAACCTCTCAGGATCTCACGCTAAACAGTTATTTTAAACAAAGAGATGTTACTTTACTACGTAACATAACATTACGCCTGTAATCTCCGAAGTTGTAGGCAGTGTTATACCTGTACAGGATGAAAGGAAAATCGACGCACAAATGGTTGTTTATAGAAACACATACAAATTTTTCATGGTTAATTTTAAAATAATCTGCTGTTCCATACATTTCGACCCTGTATTGCACTTATGTAGGAAACGACACATTTTTTTAAAATACCGATGAAATATTTCTATGTGAGCGGTCGGAATAACACTGATTAAGTGGTACTCGTTTGTGCGTCGATGTCTCTTTCACACGGTATACTACACCTTCATTTCGTTATGGTTGAGTCCCATGTAAAAGAGACCCGGCACATCAAACGGGCACAATATCAGAGGCCTGCTACCGACAAATTCCTGATGGAAACACCCAATAATCTTTTGCCCGACCTGAGAATCAACCCCAAGAACCTATGTTCTATAGTGTATAAAATAGTGGCGCTTGTAGCTAATACATTAACGGAGCAGGCTTTTTAAGGTTGGTATACAAAACACCTTAAGTAACATAACATCACCAATTTTCCGTGTACATACATTTGAAAGATAACCGCCTGCAAATACATCGAAGGTTTCTTTGTTTGATTACTATGTACACTGTTATATCTTGTGGGAGCCCAATGCCAGTAGCAAGGTCTTCTCTGTTAGATTCAAGTCGCCAAGAAGGAAGTGTAATACGAAACAGAGTTGTGTATATGCTTCTGTCGTTTGTCGAATGTCAATTATTTTTTTTATGATGAGTTTTATTGGTTGAATCGGTTTTGTTAGCCAGTGTTGTGAAGAGCTGTGGTGATAGATTTATCTGTTTTGAAGCTAAGTGCAATCAATATTTTGTAACCAAAATAATGACTATTTTGTAACTTGGGTGGAGTGGTGGTTTATTTCTACATCTGTTTAAACTTTTTGCACAAATTATAACAAATTTACAAGATTTGTTATTTAATGATTAAGAAAGTTTAGAAATCGTTTAACATAAATAATGTTATGGTATTAAATAATATACTCTCAAAATATGATTAATTATGATTGAAAGATTTTTTAAATATACCTCAAAAAGTAATAGCCTTTCTAATAAAATTAAAATATTTTGATCAATACGTTTGCTTTCTCTTACCAGTATTTGGTATGGTATACCTAACTAATGTGAAGAAATATTATTGATTACTAAGCATTTAAATAAGAAGCCTTAATATAATTTAATAAATGGCTTACTGAAAGAATTTCGAATAAAGTGCTCTGGTACAGAAGTAGAAATTATGCAATAAAAATATTCGTGTTTGTGATAATCCAATAAATTATGTCTTCTCTAAGTTGTTTTAGAAATTCTTTTGATATTTAGATTATGTTTAAGAATAGGAAGTAACCAGAAACAGGCATTACGTATTTTTCCTTCTACATTTAAATAAATACTTTTATATTTTCGTTACTCAGACGCCATCTACAAATGGTAAGCCAAGGCCACTTGAGTCCATTTTGAAATGTTTCTCGTCACATTACATAATTGCTTGCCTTTTCAGTGCTTGAGCATACAGTGTTATTTATTGTGACAAAACTAACAAATAACACTATTTAAGTGATTTCAACATTTTTGAACATTACTGGCTATTTTGAGCTGTTTGGAAATACAGCTGACACAAGCTTGTCTTGAAACTATGATATTGTTAGATTGGATGCTGTATTGTAACTACATTATATCATAATAAATGATTTATATTTTTTAATGTTTTTTTTTAATATTTTTTATATTAGAATATTTAAAAATGTATTTAATATGTTGTGTAAAAATAAATAAAGGAATATCACAATACAAAAACGTTTGTTAAGGGCATTTACCGTTCATTTTCTTAAAGACACAAGAACGATTTCTTAGATCAACTAACACAGCAAGATTTTGAAAGATTTCAATTTAAATATTTATTTTATGGACCACAAACCACACCACAGGGCACGCCGTACTACAGTTCTTTCCGAAAAGAAATATTTGTTGGTTTCTTTTTTGTCATCTTTCATCTTAAATAAACATACCACCTGTTCAATTATCCCACAGGACAGGTATAATTAAAAGTCACAATGCATCCGCTCCACATATGGACCTTATTTCTTAACCGTGTTTCTTTATACTAGCTGTTTCAAACTAGTTTTCATCTAGGGATTCTTAGAACGTCGTTTATTTATTAAATTTTTAATTATACAAAAAAAAAACTTAGAAAAATTTAAAAATTTAGTACTAAATGAGATGGCCTTTAGCCACAACTCACTTGAGGTGAACCGATGATGAGGCCAAGTGTGGAGCACGCTTGCCTAGAAGAAAGCGATTCAATCGAACTCTGAATATGATCAGAGAACAAAAAGCCGACGTTATCTAGACGAGATTACAGATCCTGGAGATTTAAAGGGTTTTTATCAAGGGTAATATATAATATTCCCTATTTCACGATTATTAAAAAATAATATAAGTTAAGTAGTTATATAAGTTGTAAATCAATTGTCAAAACAGTTACATTAACCGCAAGTTTAAAGTATTTGTTTCAATTTAACGATTTACATGCACTTTTGCATTGACAAGGAGTCGGTCAGTAAATTAAAATGCCAGTGGACCGTTCAAAACTACTTTTTTTTTTTGCCTATTTGAGTGTTCCACTGTTGGGCATTTCTCCTTTTAAACCTCTCTATCTTATTTTTGGGTCGAAAATGGCCAAAACTACTTTAGAAAAAATCTGTTGCAAGTCTGAAATATAAAGAGTGAAGGTCACACGGAGTACTGATTTATTTATTATCGTTCTTTTGCTATGCAACCTCTTTTCTATGTTTTGTCTTAGATTCGATGACGAGTCTATTTTATATCAGACTAATTACTTTAATGGGTCATAAATTAATTTACTTCGGTAATTAAGTGCACTTTACTATCTGCTATTGACCTATCAGACTTTGGGTTCTACGTGATTGATATTCTCTGTATACTTATTTAATTGCAGACAGATTATAGATGATAGTGGTACGCACGACGGCCAATCAAACTATACAAAACCAGTTTATGCGGACCTCTCATTGTATAGGAAATCAATACAAAGCGAAGCCAAGTTATACTGGAAATGTACAGCTTCATATGCCACCGTGTGTACATGAAACGATATTTGAAAATTCTTTCGAAAGCCTAAAGTATCATATAAAGTAGATTATTGAATCAGACTACTTACTCTTTTATCAAATAAAAAAAAAACGGCTTAGAGCTCATCATCTCTCATCGTTCTTTTAGAACGTTGAATACAAATCGTAAGTCAGGACCGGTCTCGCGCTCACACGCTCTCCGCTAATCGTCGGAGGTGAGACAAAGGCTTTACTGTCAACCTTCAATCAATTTCCTGAACACTTCAGACTAGATTAACGCAGCAAAAACAAATAATTTCATTCGAAAAGAGATCAATTCAATTAAAAACTTGTCCATTTGCAATGTAATTGCACGAGCTTGTTTCACTGGTTTACATTACAGAACATTCACTGTCGATGTTGATGTTGAATTAAATTCAATGCTATTGTTAATGATTGCAGGGGAATATTTTGGTTGGTAACTGTAGTCGACACTTGTTTGTTGGTAAGTTCGTAATGATCATTAATGATAAAGAATAAACGATGTATTAACTGGTAATCTTTCTTAAGTTAATGAGAGAGAGGGAGAGGAAAGCCGAAGAAAAGATGGATGGATTGTGTGAGGAATGTTATGAAAGAGAAAGGAGTTAATGATGCTGTGACGTCTGACAGGGAGAATGGAAGAATAAAACGTGTTGCGCCGACCCCAAATACAATGCGACAAGGACAGGAAGACGATGAAATTGACACTAAATTATTTGTTAATTATATTTTCTAAATCAAAATTTTCAAATTCAAATTCAAATTCAAATTCATTTATTCACGTATTCAATATATGACATGAAAAATAAATATCAGTCAAGGCATCAAAATTCAACGAAAGATTTAATGTATTCTTAAAGAAGATAACATTTAAAAATACAATTTACATACATTATTGAACTCCGTTGACATATTGATCGTTTGTTTTGACTATGACAATGTAACGATGTTTTAAATTAAAGTCATTGTCAATACTTCACCTTAAGTTCACTAATCTATAAGAAAATTCATAAAGAACTAAATATTCTAGATTGCAATAAATTTAAATTAAAAGCTAAGGTGATGGAATGGCTTCTTCAACAGGACTATACACACACTGAATCACTACTAAAATACATGGTCTAATATTGCCTTTTTTTGCTTATAGCGCCTACATATAACACCTCACATTCACTACTTTCACACAAAAACTCACCACACATACATACATCATAAACACATCCCCACACACATTCTCCCATTCACACTCACATTCACCCATTCACACACCGGTAACTTGTTATTTTATACTTTTTCCTTTTCCTTTCCTATTTTTTTTTTAAATATAATGTTTAAATTAATCTGATTGTTAGCACGAACAATAAGTTGGCACAGTCCGCAGTTGTACCTATAATCCATTTTTTTTAAGTAACCTCACAGCTGAACACTGTCTCTTAAGATACAGGTTAACCTAGTTTGAGAGGCAGGGCTCACAATATCTGTATACAGACTTCTGCAGCATAGCTAGCATCTTGTTAATCAGTGTATACTAATGTATGTTTCTTTGTGACAATAAACAATTTAATTTAATTGTAACAGTATGTCCAATGCGTATTGTTGACGAAAGTATTTAATAAAAGGCAGTTATCGTTAAAGATATTGAAGCCGTAATTGTCAGGATGCGGTTACTACACTTCCTTTCAACAATATTGGTTACCGGTAAAGGTAGAGTTACACTGTGGGATCCGAATGAGAAAAATTGTAATCGACGTCATGGTGATACTATTAAAAAAAAATTAAACGTGCAGAGACAATTACGGTAGGAACATGAGGAAAGTGGTTATTTAGAGCAGATTTCAGTTAATGACAGCTACTGAACACAATTAACATGATTCTGTTTTTAGGGTTCCGTTTCGTGTGCGAATTTCGCCCTTGGACTCAAAGACAAATTCAAAGCTGCAATACAAAATTTATATTACTGAGGTAGTAAATGATCCAGTTGAACTTGTTTATGATCATTTAAGAGCTAGGAAGTAAAGTGAAGTAATCATGAACATAATAATTAATGGTTTAATAAATAACGATGATATTGATGCATTAATTGATCAAGGTAATCCAATATATCCTTCTAACGATGCAGGAATTTGTTATATACTTAATGAATGTTTGCTAAATAAAACATTCAAGGAAACTATTTGGTATTCCACATTCAAGGAAGGAAATGGATTACTTAGTTACAATTTCAGAATAGAAATGTATAAAATATTATCAAACCTTTTTCGACATGAAAATTTATTTTTCTGGTTTGGCAACAAAATTTTGTATTCTAACAACGATTTTTGTGAGCAAATTCAAAAATCGAACGTCATAGACGAGATAGAAATAATAATGAGTTTCTTACTCTAGGCTCAATGTTTTGAAACTTATGTGTTCTTAATTTAAAGTTTTGCTTAGTATCGCATTTTTAAGGAGAATTTTAGAAGTTCTGAATTCGTGACCACAATGATAAAAAATGGAGATATTTTTAAGATAGTGCACTTATATATGAGAGTATAAAAAAACAAAAGAAAGAAAAATAGATAATAGCAAAAGATAGATTGCATTTGAATGAATCTCCATGTCTTTTGTGAGGCACAGGGCCTCCTTAGCGTGAACCAACTGAAGCATTAAGGGTTTCTGTCCCGTTCAACCTATTCTTCTTCTATGAAAACAAATCCTTTAACAATAAAATTTACAATCAATCATTGCATTTCCATAACTTTCAATATCACACTTTCCTCACTTATTTCTTCATGAGCTGACTTACTGTATATTATTAAAATATCTTATATATTTTCTATAACAAGCAGAAGTCGGAACAGCATAAAACATTTTTTAATTAAAAAAACCAACTCTGCTAAGTTATCCACTATCAGACCTATTACCATTACAAGGACAGCAATGACGCACGAATGCATTCACACGACACGAGTTTTTATAATTTATGCGTTCATAGATTTAGTATTATAGCTTATTTAGTTCTTTATGATTTTATAGTTTCAGATTGATTGTGTATGACAGAATATCGAATTTGATTCTGACCCGTGTGTGATATTTTGTGATAGATATTTAAAACACATCACATAATTTGAAGAACTGCTTCGTTGCAATCGCGACTGCTGAGCATTAGGCCCGGGTTTCGATTCTCAAGTCGGGCAAAGTGTTATTGGGTTTTTCCATTAGGGATTTCTCTGTAGCAGCCACGGAGTCTGGATTTGTGCCCAGTTGATGGCGATAGTCTCGCCCCCTATTACATGTGACTTAGAACATAACTGACGAAATTTGGGTGAACTGTAAGGTAGACCTCTGCCTAACCCTTCGGGGATTACAGGCGTGATGATGTTATAATGTGAAGTTTCCCATATTTATAATGCTCAAGTATTGCTATACCAAGCATTTAAACGGAGTAAGTCAAAGATACTTACTGGCAGGCATCGCATTGATGGTTTCTATTAATAGCTAGACTACTACGTTATATTTTAATTAAAAAGGCTAAATTACCTTTACCACAATTAATATAGAATCCAGTGTTATACCTACTACATTATCAATGACATAAACAATTATAGAATTTGATAATGAACTCGCAAACTTATAAAAAAAAAATATTTTATCAAAATATTTGGTGGCTTGACCACAAAACCACAATGTATGACACCATTAGATTCACATCTTGCTTTAAGTATTGATACTGTCATTAAAGATAGCAAACTATTAATATCTAGTCATTTATTTCCTGCTACAAAAAACTAATAATGATTTTGTTGATTATTTCAAGACTTATCCACGTCAGAAACATCTTATGACAAACATAGAGAAGCATATAGAAGCTATTGGATCTCGATCATACGATGCCAGTGGAAAACTGTGATGTGTTATTGTATCTAGCTGTACTTACTGGATCAATATATAAATAGATTTAAATATCATATGAATCATTATGGAAAGATAGTTGTGGAGGTCAAATAGGCAGTCGCTCCATGTAAAATACTGCATACCGCTGCATCCGGTTAGACTGAAAGCCGACCCCAACAAAGTTGGGAAAAAGCAGACAGATGATGATGAATAATCATGGAAAGAAGGAGAATTACTAGAAGATAGCTAAAAGAGATTAACTGTTGAACAGACACTGAAGATGGCCTTCAAGATCTTCAGTTGCACGTACTTGCCAATACAAAATGCATAGGTACTGCCTCTTCTTATCGGTCTGTCTAATAAATATTTACTAGCCATTTGCGTCATAAAATCTCTAGTGACTTCTGAACTATCAAACGCAACAACTACACTTACTTGATCCCTTACATCTTTGTAATGCCGATTACACACATTTTAATTACTATGGCGTAAATACCGAACTAGTTTATATAATGTACAGCTGATTTTTGTTATTGCAAGTGCTTCGTTCACATAGCTTATGTAACAAGATCTTACTTGCGTATGTCGTATTTAAAGTAGGTCGATTATTAACTGGCTTATATTGCATCGATTGTGTGTGAACATCTGTATTTTGAAATTCGTTTTTTTCGACACAGCTTTACTTCACCTGCCATCGCCGCGCCTTCCTAGGTGTCCTGCTCAACTCCATTTGAGTTCCATAACGCGAATTCCAATATTGAAGACCTTCGTACGTCTGCGGATTTCAGTGCCTTACTTCAGGATTTGTTGTTGTGATTTGTGAATGTCACAAAGGCAGTCGCTTCATTTAAAATAGGTACTGGTATTCAGCTGCAGCCGATAATACTCCTCGACCACAAAATAGTTAAGGTCCTTTTGTATATTTTGACCAAAATAGAATGATGATGATGAGAATCTATTAATAACTATATTCATATTCTCAAATAAACCACATATTTAAAGGATGTTTTCAACTTGAATCGACTGGTAGGTAAGTTTCTATTTATAAAAAATACCGTGTTCTAAGAATAACAAAGTCGTAAAGTAAAATACAAGTAAAAAGAAAAGGCGACAAGGTTAGACAACTAGTATCTGCGTTGTTCTTGACATTGTCAGCATAAAAATTGTATTGACAATCATAATATTATTTTTTTTTGTACTTCTGAGGGAAATACATTGCATTTATTTTTTTGTCTTATTTACTTTGCAGAAATCAGAATTATAAATAGGTACCGGTACATAAGTTGTTATTTTGTAGCTGAAAACAATTTCATCATCATCTGCTTTTTCTAACTATGTGGGGGTCGGCGTCCAGTCTAACCGGATGCAGCTGAATTCCAGTATTTTACATGGAGCGACTGCCTATCTGACTTCCACAACACAGTTAGTATGGGTAATAGACACTCTTTGGTAAGACTGGTTGTCAGACATTCAGGCCACTGACTGCCTGTAACGACTGTCAAAGATCTACAAATGATGATAAATGAGGATGTAGCCGAAAACGATTTGATAGTAAGTAAACGTAGAAATCAATTCATTATTAGGTATCGCTGAAGATGAAAATACTGTAACTCAATAAAAAAGCAAGTGAAAAGGTATACAACCATCCAATCAAAAAGAACCTTTTAAAGAAAAAGGCACTTTAATTCCAGTCATTATTTACACCATACTAGGTACCAATTAACGTTTGATGACTAATAAAGATCAATAAAAAACACATAAAACGACAGTTCGCCATAGCAGTCAGTATCAAGAGCATTTCCCGAAGATTAACATAACCTAGCGTTTCTTTATGAAAACAAAAAGATTCATTATACGTCTGATTAAGTTTTTCTAACAAAGAATTGTAATGGCATTAGAGTTAATTTATTCTGAAAGTAATTATCAACTAGAATGGATTTCCTGCAAGGAAATTGCTTGTTTTGGATACAATACACGATATAATATCGATCGGTTTAGCTTTAGAGTATGTGGAGGCAACTAATGTCGAGGGAGGTGGGCGTAATGTAATTTCCCAATGCTAAATTGTATGGGGAACCTTCAAAAACTTGTGTCAACTACGCCTTTAGTATTGAAAACAAACGCAAACTAGTATCCGATCAAACTTTGATACGTCAAAATATTCTTCCGCCATTGTTGTTTTTGACCTTCACGAGTATTTTTTTAAATCATAAACAGCTGTCTTCTGTTGGTCTAGAAATAATTGCGTTGCTGTTTTGACTGAGTCTTGTATTATTGCAAATATTTAACAAAGAAACTACACAACAAGTGTAGGTTGAAGATACGTCTTTTTATTTCCTATTGTGGTTCTAAAATATTGTTTTGTAGCTTCCTGTATTACAAATTCAACATCAAATGCAATTCCGCTTTGGATATTTTCAGCAGTGACGAATGTATCATCTTTATTTACATTAGCACTCACAGCTAAAGAAGTTGCAACATTTTCTTTGTCATTTTTATCAGTTAGAACAACACACGGCTTAATAAAAGCAAGAGCCTTCTTTATCATAAACACAAAGGGAAAATCTCTTTGTGCTGTCCTCCTCCGACTAGTGACCCACATACTGAATTGACATGGATCTAGACTTCTGAATGACGAGACATAAGAAATTAGTGTCAAACGTAACAAAGATGATCCTTAAACATTTAAAGAAAGAGGATAAATAGATACTAATGAAAACATGACCTATATATGAAAATAGACTGTGGGTACAGGAATAAAGACACAAATTATCAAAGGTCTAGCCAAAGTACTGAGCCAGACGTTCGATTTAAAAGAATTTATCCTAAAATTGGTCCACCAGATTACGATCGTCTAAAAACATAAACATGTAGTGGAACTTGAAAAACGTACTATTCGAATGATAAGTTTATTTTTGTGGGAGCACTTAAGTTTTATTCGATTCCAAAATAAAATTGAATCAATGAATTTGTATCTGATGGTATTTGAGGATTATATTAAGTTAATGCTTAGTACCATGACATTAAAACAAGGTTGAAACTTCAAGACTGATCACATCATAAAGTTAAAGAACCAGCTAATTCCGACGACATCCGATTAATAACGTTTTCTCATAAAACATTTAGAAGATATTTGAGTCACTCAAGCAATGAGTCAGTACTTTGTGACTAAGTGGCGAGCTATCCCTAAATTGTCTGGGGTTATTAGGGATTCCATTGAACTTCATATAAGGACGGGATACATTCATAATACACGTGATTGGAGGACTGGTATTATTTAATTCAGTTTTCTACTTGAGGAGTTTCACGTTACCTTTTATCTTTCTCGAAATTAAATAACATCATTTCGTATATTAAAAGGTTTGGAAAGAGAAATATCTTTTGACATTACCGTAAAAGTTTTTAAATGGCAATTTGCTAAACTTAGCTCTTCATTAAAAAACAAATTCTATAAAATAACTTGAATATCAATACTGCTAACTGAACGTTAGAAAATTAATATTTCTGTAAATTTTTGAGTTAAAAGACTAAACTTTTAACTCTCGCTTTCTTTAAAGTTACCATTAAAAACAAAATCCTTAACCCTTGTCTTCATGGTAACACCAGCACTGGTAGCATGACAGATCAACAAAAGAAATCTGTCATTTTGTCGATTCTTCCGTCGACAAAACCCGTGTCTACGGTGATCATGCAACGCGTGCAGATAGACTCTAGAAATTATCGCACAAAGAATAAACAATTGAAGACTTCAAGAGCATTTAATATAAGAGGAAAATGGTTGTCAATGGTACAAAGGATTACGTCAATTCATTGTATGATTTGTTGCTATATCTTGTTTAGTAACATGATTTGTGTTGGGATTTTTTGATAAACCACGAAGATAAAACAGTCAATTATCCTATTTGTTGGATTATTATAATTGATCAATAAAATGTCTGGTATGATCATAATATAATTATTGTCTTATATGTAATCATCATCAGATTCGAATCCGAAGCCTCAAGATAATTTTATAATGTCAATGTCAGGTTCGACTGTTTCTTAAAATTTGCCTTGGTCTGTCTAATTCTAGGTCATCTCCTGTCGGAACTTCAACTTATTTAAATATTTTTGTTAGACCAATGCTAACAACATGGTCGTTAATGGAATCAAATCCTCAGTTAAAAAACAATTCTCTGTTAATTAAATTGTAACCACTAACTTGTAAATTTACCTCAAAAATAGTACAATATACTTCCTCTTACATAATCATTACAGCATCAAACTTGACCTGAATTGTTACTGCAGTATCTGTTACATTTATATTATTGTTCATAACCGGTACAGTTACAATTCTCATCACGGCTGCTGTAATCAACGCATTTCCTCATGAGTTATCTTGTAAATCGAGAGTAAGTGTGGTATTATTGTAACTATCTGTCTACGTGCCTTCCGCACGTGGTCTTTCGTTCAACCATTCACTAAGGTGAAATCATTGAAACGTGAGCGGCATTCTTAGGAGCTAATTTGCGAGATCGAAGCTATTAAATAGGTCATACTGACACGATAATCCATTTCATTTTATGATTCACTTGGGTTTTAACTTTCTAGTCGACTTATTTGGTGCATCCTTTCTTTTTAATGAGGTTGGTTCACAATGGGCAGGTAAATGGTTGCGACGAAGACATTACTGAGCTTTGTCTCATTTTTCGGTGGAATTTGGAACAAAAGCTTTTTAACTAGTACCTGGAGCTTCATTATCCTTTCTGTGTGGTTTTTCGTCTTCCGTAAAGCGTATTTTGTCTACTTAATCCTGCTCAAATATTTTTCTTCATTCATGAATTCGCAAAAGTCTGTCATTATTATTTGTAAGTCTCATTTTTTTTTTACCCTTTCATCCCACGACATCCTGCCTTGCACATTGGCATAAAAATATCCTCGTCTCCATTACCATAAAAAGTACAATTTGCAGTCTGACCACTTAAGCCTTGTTTAATCGACCATATGGATTGCATGTGCATCCCGTTTGCCATATGGCCATGGCCTGACATGCATCTTTCGTATGGTCCAATGACCTTGGTTTAAAGAGTAAATTTTCTCCATAATTCTTTATGATTGAACAAATATTTATTAATATTTATTTATTTATTGACAGACATGTCGAAGAAATACAAACCTGTTCCAAAGAAGGTTAAGTTGTCTGGACGTGTTTAGCGTCTCCGGACGTCACACGTGGTATTAAAAAAATGATTTTGGTAATTAACATGCGTGTGAATGAACTTTCTGATGTTGTTTCTTTTTATTTTTAAATCGATAGGAATTAACATGTACTTAAGGATGAATTTATGTTTTGCATAGAGTTCTAGTAACAAAAAACTATGTTAAAATTCATTCAATTTATTTAAATGAATACCGAACACCATATTGACGTCCATTATTAAATTGAAACACGATTAAAAAAAACTTTAACTCAAACAAAAACAAGTTTACATCTAGCCGCAACCCAAAAAAGTTCAAAAAACTTACGATATTACTCACCAAGCCTTGAATCCTAGGAAACATTTTTGTAACTTAAATAACACAGCACTTGAACACAACGCACTGTATTGTAACACACACTATCACAAACAGAATGCTTGTAATACCATTATACGGAAAAAGTTGGAAAAAAATATCGGAGTTTATCACCCTGTGTAGTAAAACTGCGCACGAGTTGATTCAACGAGCGATCGCGAGTGTCTGACGCCGACCCACTGTTGTGTACGATACGATGAATCACACATGTGTGTGTAACGGAGAGGGGGAGACTTTATCTTTGTTTACCTGTTCATGTTAATTGTTTTTTTTCCCTCTTGATTTTTCAGCACCACTTACTGTTCGTGGTTTTTCTTTGTTTGTAATTTATTGATGTTTAGACGTCTTGATTGAAAGTTATTGGTTTTGAGTTAATATAGTGATGGTCTGAACAGCTGATTGCGTGAGTGTAAGTTTGGGTCAAAAACCGGAACTTTACTGGGTTTTGTAAGTGTAGTGACCGGTTTGAGTCAATTTTATCGACTCGACCGTTAACGACAGCGGATTTTCCAAAAAAATATTCGTCACATATTACAAATGATTGATGAGGACCAGAATTTGAAACTCTACTTTTATTAGTCAAGTCGGTGAAACAAGAGATAAAATTACATTAATATTTTGTTTTTTTTTTATAAAAACAAAAACATTAAATTTTTTTTAAATATTATCAGTTATAGTCAAAAACTTAAACATATCAGCAATTAATATTATTTTCCATTTCCTGAATCAAGAAATTATTTCCAACTAATTAATTTCTCGGCTCAACTAAAGAGAATGTTCACGACCCCTTTTTCTTGACGAAAACAAGCGCCCGTCAAAACATTGAAGGCCTAACCGAACACACCGAAATTAATAAAAGATTTATTTGTAAATTTACACCTGATAATGATACATAATATGTAAATGCGTGCGTTTTCGGTCATCTGATACTCTGTTGTTGTTGGAGCCTCGTATGAAAACACGTATCTGGAACTTGAAATTATGTTTGTGGCAAATGTGAATTAATTTGCTATGATCACAGATTGGAATAGATAGGTATAAAAAAAGAATAGGTTGAGTTTATTTGCCTGAACTATATCGAAGTAAGTATCATGTGGATAATACCTCCCTCTTATTTCACGGCTTAGTTTTGGATTTTAGAAATCGTTCCGGGATTTTATACGGAGGGAGTATGCATATATTACTCAAATTCAAATTCAAATTCAAATTATTTATTGCAATCCATAATGTACATATACAGGTGGTAAAATACAATTAAGAAGAAACAATTATGGACCCTGTCGGGCACAGCAAAATCAAATTAATTAGGAAGGAGAGAGGAAGAGCGCTTTTATCAACTTACCATTTTTTATTTTAATTATATCATTTATTTATTAAGAAATTAATTATTATATTTGATTATATCATTCGTTTTTTTATTCTATATTATGATATTACAGTTATATTTTATGTAATGGGTGCATTTTTATTATTTTAACCGTTTAATTCCGTAAGACTAAAGGAAACTGGAAAATAAGTAGATTATTTTATAATATTTATATCATTGCTTTTTATTGAAATTAATTATTTATTATTTTTATCCTTTATTTAACTTTACACAAATCTTATATATTTTTAAATATTTCTTAAACTAAAAACAATATAAAAAAAAAACATTTAAAAATATAAAAAAATGTAGCCCACCGGTATCGGGAACAGGGTCCAAGCTACCGGCGGTCAGGGCTCCAGAGAGAGGAACCTCCTGACAATACGAGCCGTGTCCAGGAGTACCGCTTTCTGAATCAAACCCTTGATCCAGCTGCCTAACGAGAGCCTCCTCAGGTATTGGTCGAGGCTCTTGGCAATTAAGCCATGGGCTGATACAACTATCGGCACAATGATCGCTGAGTCCACATCCCACATGTCGACAACCTCGTGAGCCAAGTCAAGATACTTGATTTGCTTATCTTTCTCGGCTTTCACGAGGTTCCCATCATGCGGGACCGTTATGTCAACAATCATTGCACGCCGCTCTGATCGATCCACCACCACTATATCAGGCTTATTGGCTACAATAGTCCTGTCAGTTACGATGGATCGATCCCAGTACAACGTGATATTGCCATTTTCGAGAACTGGGTCGGGCACATACTTATAGTACGGTACTTCCGATTCCACAAGGTTGTATTTTAGAGCAAGTTGCTGATGGATAATCCTGGCTACAAGGTTGTGTCTATGCAAGTACTCTCCGTTAGCCAGACGAGAACACCCGGAGATAATGTGACGGATTGATTCGCCTGGACGGTGGCATGCCCGACATATGTCAACCGTACCGTCCTTCACAATAAATCTCCGGTAGTTATTCGTCATCATAACTTCATCCATAATTGCACAGACAAAACCTTCGGTTTCTCCAAAGAGGTCCCCGGAACGTAGCCAGGCTACGGACGCTGGTAGGTCTACATCGGGCCCATGCAGGGCCCGGAAAAACCGTCCGTGAAGCTCCTTACTCTGCCATACTTCCATGCGGTCGTTAGTGTCAAGCACTACAGGTTTGCGCCAGTTCTCTTTAGCCAAGGAGAGCGGGGTGAGCCCCTTGTCCACTGCGACCACATCTCGATGCATCCCCACGTCGGTTTCAAGGAAATATTCCCTGAGACTGCATATCTCGCGATTGTGAAGAGTCTTAGCGTTTAAAAAGCCTCGACCCCCACACCTCCGCGGGATATACAGTCTCATAACAGAAGAACGCGGGTGATGCATTCGATATGTCGTCAACAATGTACGGACCCTCCTATCCAGGGCGTCTAGTTCTGTCTGAGTCCATTTGAGTATGCCGAAAGAGTACATCAGAACCGGCATGACCCAACCGTTGAAGGCACGCACCTTATTGCCGCCTGATAAAAGACTATTAAATACTTTTTTCAGACGGCCAAAGAAGCGCTCCTTCAACGATTGCTTCATGTCAGCAACATTGATGCCCAGCGCTTCCGACATACCCAAATACTTATAGGTTTCAGTTGCTGAGAGGGATCTAAGATTTATGGAATCCGAGAGCTGGGTTCCCACAGATTCCACAATCTCCCCTCGCTTTACATGCATGACCGCACATTTGTCCACACCAAATTCCATCCTGATGGCGCTACTGAAAGTTTCAGTTACTTTCAGTAGCTCCATCAGTTGCAAATCGTTGGGGGCAAAGAGTTTCAGGTCATCCATGTAAAGGAGGTGAGATATAACTTGACCACCTCTCCTCAACCGATAGCCTAGACCTGAATCCTCCAGCAGCGTGCTAAGAGGATTCAAGGCTAAGCAGAACCAAAGCGGACTCAAACTATCGCCCTGAAATATACCTCGCTCTATCCTTATCGGCTCGCTATTCCTCTGGATTTGCCGACATCCCGGATAGCGAAGGACTGTCCTCCATTGCCCCATACATGACATCAGGAAGATGCGCAGAGTTGAATCAACTTTATACAACTCTAGCACCCTCATGAGCCATGTATGTGGCACCGAGTCATAGGCCTTCTTATAGTCTATCCAACATGTCGACAGATCCCTTCGGGAACGGCGAACCTGTTGACTAATGGCCATATCAATGAGGAGTAGCTCCTTAGTACCGCGGGACCCGTTCCTACATCCATTTTGAGAAGCGGACATTACAGAATTGTCATCAATGTGTTTGTTAATTTTAGCTCTCAAAATGGATGTAAGAACTTTATAGACTGTCGGAAGACAGGCAATCGGTCTATAATTTTTGGGCTCCGCAGTACTACCCGATTTATGGAGCAGGTGGGTTATCCCTGTTGTCAGGAACTCTGGCAGCGACCCTGACTCTAAGGCTGACTGGAACAGGATCGCCAGGCGAGCGTGCGACCTTGTAAACCATTTAATCCAGAAGTTGTGCAGCCCATCCGGCCCTGGAGATTTCCAGTTAGGTAACGGACGGACTGCACGAACTACGTCTTGGGGGCTGATAGTGATTGCCCCCATTTCTGGTACTAGATCGCACGCTCGCTCGACCTCCCGAGTCCATTCACCCTCGGTATGGCTAACAGGCACCGACCAGATGCTGCGCCAGAATGAACACATGGCATCATCATCCGGCAGGTGCGTGTCAGCCACACCTTGGTCGGGTCGCTCCCAAGCCCTATAAACCCACCTTTCATCTCTTTGGAATGTGCGATTCTGAGTGTATCGGTCCATCCGCCGCTTATACCTACGAATACGGTTTGCCCATGCATAAACTTTCTGCTTCAGGAAGTCGATGCGCTCTGTGACACGGGACATGTAGTCTCGAGCACTGATATCAGTCCCCGAGAACGCCCGTCTCACAAAACGCATCACTCTAGGGCGAGTATTGCCCTCCCTGAAGCAGATCAGTTTGCCGATGAGTGCTCTGGCCTCACCAATACGTCGTTCAATCCTGTACTGCCATGACGGTACGGCTGGTTTAGGTCGTGTAGCTCTGTCATCAGAAAATTTGACATGAGCTACACGACATGCCGCTACAGCCGCACAATACAGGACTGAGTGAGCATCGGTGAGGTTTTCGCAGTTATCAAAATAGTTTGACAACTGCGAATCCAGAACTGCCACCAGCACCTTATTTTTGTTATGCATGGGCAAACGAGGTACGCGTGGTCTAAGATCGGGTTGCATGAACCGATATTCTCGAATCGCACCCTCCAAAGCACACCTCATTTCCTCATTGCACTGGGTACTTACATTAATAACCATGTCATTACTCACGTTGTTATCGTGAGTTGGTATTATGGTAGACTGTGGTGGAACCACAGTCTGCGGCGGCGTGGCAATGACATGGCTACTCTGCATTTCAGTCCGCAAGCGATCAAGTACGGTGTCATCCAACATACCATTACGCTGGATGACTCGCACCTGATCCGACAGTCGTTGTGCCGACACGTTGACAGCTGGCTCAAGCACCTGAAACAGAGAGAGCATCCGAACACGGTACGCGGTCAGGTTGTTACCCCCCTCTGTAGCCCCATAGTATGCGCGCATGACATTTGCATTAATGGATTGCGTCCATCGCATGCGCGGCACACTCCCGCCGGGAGCTGGGACCCTATCAGAGGCCGGTGGGCCTCGAGGTCCTAAACCGTCCGGCGGCCGGCGTCCTCCTCGTCGACGAACAGGTGGTGGCGTCGTCGGCGGAGAGAAATACTCGTCGCTCGAGCTCGACGCAACTGCCACGGCCGGTGTCACAGCACTCACGATTGGGCTGGATTCCGGCGGCGGCAAGGCGGAGCTGAGCGACGGGTCCGGAGGCGATAGGCGTGCGCGTCGTGTAGCTGATCTCGTCAACATAATATCATCGTCATATCTTCATTTCTTTTATATATTTCGGAAAATTTTTGACACACAATGACACGTGTCAAATCAACGGTGTGGTTTTCTTTATTGGTTTCAATTTATTTTCATTGTAATTTTAGTATTTTTTCATTGATATTATTAAATAAAATTGGTATTGTAAAAGGGTGGTATGATTCAAATCTTTCGGTATACTAAAACTATTTAAATTTAAGAAAATTTGGTAAATCCGATATGAAGACGTTTGCTTGACGTAAGTGTTGCCAGCTTGCTAATTTTTATTATTATTATATTTGGTTTTAACACTCATTTATTTATTTTCATTTATAATTTGTAATATTATTGTATTTCAGTTTTATTGAATGCATATTTGTTATTTTAAAATGTCATATATTTATTATATAATTTATTGTTTATTTAATATACAATAATAGTGAAAAGGCAAAAACCAGAAATAGTTTGGTATTCCTACAGTAAAATTAGTCAAATTATTAGTCAAGAAATAGTTAAATTTTATCATTTAAAAATTTGTCCAATGAGTAATAGCTTTTATTAATTAAAAATTGTTTTACTTTGCTTAAAAATATATCAGATTTTTCTATTTGTTTTAAGTTCTCTGGTAATTTATTGTATATTTTAATTGACATAGAATAAGGACTAGAAGAGTGCATTTTAAGATGGGACTGAGGTAAATTTAATCTGTTCTTATGGCGAAACGAATGGCTTGTTTGTGTATCTCCTCGTGTTTTATATGTGTCAGGATATTTACGCACCAATTTACACAATTCCAAAATATATATGCCAATCAAGGTGAGGATTTTGTGTTCTTTACTCACTTCCTTGAAGTTTAAGCAAATAAACTACCTATTCCGATCTCTGTTTATGATGCCTTTTAATTAATCAGTAGATGATCGTTAAGTACAAGGTAATTTAACCTGAAAGACTCAACAGGTTCACTGCTCATCCATAAATATTTTTTTTACTTAAAACTTAGGAAGTCATCGGAGATGATAGCATCATGGCTAAGGGATTGTCAAGTAGTTAATCCAAAGTCAAATTTTCTGGCTTATAAATGTTGTCTATCTGTATGTACGTCACAGGTATATTTTTATATTTTCGATCCATTGGAATCCAAAATAAGATGCGCATAATAATATTCGTAGCAAGACTCTTCTCTCAGAATTTTTACAAAAATCCGTACTCTACATACTTCACTTGTCTAAATATATTCAAAACTCTGCTGGTCTTGTATAAATCTATCTATGAACAGCGGGATATATTCGATAGCCAAACGATTGCGTTGCCTACGTGACTGTGGGCAGCCACGGTACACAGTCTTTCTTTAAATTGTTTATGAGTATGAAACAGCGATTCGTAGTGTTTCATGGATAAAAATATTTTTAAAATATTGTATTACAGCATTAACACAGTATGTTCTAGTATCTCCGTAAAACAAAATATAGAATAATCAGCCTATAATGTTCTCACTGCTGGGACACAGGCCTCCTCGCTACGAGAGGGAATGGGCTATAATCACCACGCGGGCCCAGTGCGGGTTGGTAGATGTCTTCGAATGACATCTGTGAATCTCTCGCAAATTATAAAAAATGCCTCAAAAAATTATGTATTTGTTAATTACTATTTTAATTTTAAATTTCCCAATTTTATTACCAAATATGTTTGGATTTTTTTTTATTGCTGCTATGACTTGGTTAATTAATTTTTAAATTTTATTTTTCCAACATTATTTTCAAATGTGTTTCGATTTTTTAATTGCTATTATGACTTTGTTAATTATTTTATTTTTCTAATTTAATTTTAGTACTAAATAATGTGTTTTGATTTGATTTGATTTTTTAAATGCTACTATAACTTTGTTAGCTTAGTTATACATCTTAGTCTCCTGTAAGTGAGGAGTACATCTACGTGATACTTTTGTCGTCAATTATTTATTTCGTGTGTTTGTGTATATCCTTTGTTGGAGATCCTAAATAAATAAATAAATAAATGTTTGTTTCTAAGATATGCCGGTTTCCTCACGATGTTTTCCTTAGAGAGCAGTCAGTGGTGATGAATTAAATTACACAAAGTATTGCGCCTGCCTGGGTTCGAACCCGCAACTCACTGATTGTAAGTCGAGGCCGCCACCTGGGCCAACGCTGCTCTTAAAAAAAAAATATACTGATAGGTAATATTTGACAAAGTACATATTTACATTAGTATTTAAAGAGCTGTGGTATGTGAATAATTATGAATAATAAGCTTGATACGCTGTGAACTGAAAAAACATGTAATAATTACAATTAGTAGGTCAACCAGTCTTACCAAGGGGTATTGTATTACCCAGTACTAACTGGGTTGTGGAGGTCAGATAGGCAGTCGCTCCATGTAAAATACTGCTGGATTCGGTTAGACTATAAGCTGAAACACACTCATAGAGAACTTTTCGAAATATCTGTTTAAAAAAAAAGATAATTGGAAAATTTTGTTTCTATGGAAAATCTAAAATCGGTCTAATTTAGCTGTAACACTGTTTTTCGAAAATGTTCTCTGTCGAGTTTTTAGACTTATGTATCCTGCTTATGCATACGAAGTTTCATTAAAATCGGTCCAGTCGTTTCGAAAAAAAAATCACTTGAAAGTTTGTATCAAATGCCGAAAGACGTTAACGCTCTTAAGTTACTCGAGAATTTTTGTCCTGTGTGCTTGAACAGGCCATCAGTATTCTTGTCTGTTCAACTTCCGTTGTTTTTAATAACTTCGGCCTCATAAAGGGTTCCTTAAAAGTAGTCTTAAAAACTTCTAATTAACTGTTTAATATTCAGTGCAAGGCTTTTAAAGAGAATAAATTAAATACTAATTATTCAGGAGACTAATGTTTTTCTAAAATAGTAATAAGTGTTTACTAGGCAATGGATGTTACAACTAATTGCAATATTGCCAGTTTTTAGGGTTCCTTACCAATCGGCGAAACGCTTATAGGATCACTTTGTATTTTTTGTCTGTCCATCTGCCAAGGCCTTTTTTCTCAGGAACGCGTGGAGTAGAGTTTATCAAGCTGAAATTAATATCAAATATTCAGGTCAGGAGCAGTGAAAAAATCGAATTAATTTAGTCATTAATCTTTCGCACCGTCCATCCATCGCTTCTTTGTTCCTCCCCACTCTTATAGCTCACATTCATAGAGGCCTTTACCTCTATCATTCATCTTTCACACAGTCCATTCATCGTTTCTTTGTTCTCACTCACTCTTATAGCCATCCACATTCATAAGGCCCTTCTCAACTATCTTCAACAGTTTTAATATATGCCATAATTCCCATACAGGGTGAATGGGGGGTCATCGACGTACTACAAAACGGTTACCACGTTTTCAGTACATCATTGCTAATGGCCACATAGAAATTCTTCATCGGTAATTAAAAAAAAAAACGTTACCTACAAAAAAAAATGAATGGATCAGAATTTTTATGGAAGGACAGGGTTCGTTCGTGGTTACCGTTTGTGCGTCAAAATATTCCACAACTACTAAAGACTAAGACCTATTTTACGTCGCCACACATGACGTCGTTTACTATCAACTGTTTACAATACCAATAACAACTTCCTCAATGCGAGATCATTGCATCTCATACCGCAGAATTTCACCAGTCAGTTCTGCGAATAGCGTTAGTCATAACATCATTATACTTCACAGCATCTTTGTAGTCATTAAGTAAACATCTATTTTATCTTCGACGTAACCTGAATTATGAATTCGTGAAATTAGATAAAGTTAGATGTACTCGTATGTCATTGTTTGTAAATGTGAAGATAAAATAAGTAGTGAGTGACGTTTTTCCTTTGGAATTTGTCAGGGGTGTTACGCATTTGTTGATCGAGTCAGCAGTCATTATTCTCTTGCTCTTGTACCAATTCATCTCATCAGACACCTCTTTTGGTGCCATATCATTCTTCACACAGTCCATCCATCGTTTCTTTGGTCTTCCTCTACTCTTATACCCATCCACAGTTATGTTCAAAACTTTCAAAACTTGATCGAGTTGGCAGTATTTGTAGGAAAACCAAAAGTGACCTGAAGCAGTTACCACGGTTCGGCTCTCACTTGGCTTGTGCTGATTCGTAAATTCCGCATGCCATCTACCATGGCTGAATCATGTAAAGGCGCTCCCTAACCGAGAGCATTTGCTTGTAATCACAGATAATATAATACTCTACGTCTTGTAATGAACAATCCAAAATTCGATATTGCACAGAAACAAATGAATCTGAGCTGTTACATTACAGGCAAATGCTCCCAGGTGTGGGAACGCCGTTGGGATCGGCTCGATAATATATGAGCTAGGTCGAGAACCTTCTCGACCTAGCTCATAAAACCTCAGAAAACCTTTTCTCCCAATAATATTCGATTTTGCTGCCCGTCTAAGCCGAATCGTACCGACTCGAACACAATCATACGGAGTACCCCTTTTTTTTTTTCTGCGGTATGGAGTGTCAGACTTGTACTGACTAAAACCCATCCATGTTCCTTCTTTGCCCTTTGTGTTCCAGGGCCACTGTATCTCTTTCGAACAGTCCTGCAGCACGGAGTACCCCTACTGTTACAGCTACACGTTCTTTGGAAAAATGTCCTGCATTTGCACAAAGAACGTATTATCACGGTTCTTTCAATGGGTGTCGTAATAGATGACTAATGTGTTATTTCAGGTGGTAATGTAAAAGTTTCTAGTGAGCATAATCATGCATGTTTTACATGTGAAGGCAATAGTTGTAATCTCACAATCGGTAATGAATTCAATTGTCATTTGTGGATCTTTGACTATCGTTGCAGATGAGTCAGTTGCCCGAAAGTCCTACAACTAGTCTTACCAAGGGATATCGTATTACCCAGTACTAAGTAGGTTGAGGAGGTCAGACAGGCAGTTGCTCCATGTGAAATACGGTACTAAAACTCAGCTGCAACCGGTTAGACTGGAAGCCGACCCCAACCAACATAGGAAGAAGGCATTGGGAAAAGGCTAGGCAGATGACGATATTGTGACGATGAGCTCTTGGTAGGAGAATTTGTCTTCAGTTTCATTGTTCCCATTAATTTCTGCTAACACCATTGTTGCTCTTATAATGTCAGGATGTAGCTTTGACCCTTGTTTATTTAAAACTTTTACTCTATGGTTGGCAGTAATATTTTAGAGTTTGGACTCCTTGAAGTTTGTGGTAACTTAATGCGCGCCGACTGTATAATAATTATAGATGACGGTAGCCACCTTACAGCATAAATTAAGAATCATTGGCCTGCTTCATTATGAAGAAGCGTTCGAAAATGGGGAAGACCGTTGAAATCTAATTGTAGATGGTACGACCATAGCCAGGTCTCAATCTGGCCAAAGAGGTCTAGCTATTTTGAAATATAAAATTACATTACCAGATTTTCAACCATGACGATGCTTGGAACCAGCGATGCTAGCGCCATTCGTTCCACAGTTGCCATCCCCATTGCTGAAAAAAATACGACTTCTTGTTTTTAGTGTTTCTTAATTCATTATGAAAATCGTGTGAATCCTTATATTACTAATAATATTATAAATGCGAAAGTAAATTTGTTTGTTTGTTACCTTTTCACGCCTAAACCACTGAACCGATCATCCTGAAATTTTGTACATACGTTGCCAGGTGTACAGAAACGGACATAGGGTACCTTTCACCCCGATAAAAAGTACTGTTCCCGAGGAAAACAACAATAACATTCAATGATAATAGATGGCGCCACGTGTCTTTCGAATCATAATTCCATTATATTATTATAGAAACTTTAGTAGTGTGTTAAGAGTTTAATTGTCAAATTCTAAATTAATGCGAGCGAACCCGCGGGCAAAAGCTGGATCATAAGATGATCTATAGTCTAGTATTTTATAAATATTTATACAATAACTAGAAAAATATTTTATGCTATGAGCCATAGAAATCTAACCTATTGTTGTGTGATGAAATTGTAAATACGGATCTACCGTAATTTGATTATTATTGTTTGGGAAACCATTCTTATATCGTCGGGGATAGTGCAAATCCGCGTATCTAACAAATGTAGCCAATTTCAATTAAGCATTGTCGTAGCTATTAAATTGATGACTTTAATAGATTTCTACTGTTTACAATACATAGAACACATGAATTGTTACTATTCATGTAAAAATTGGATCAAAAATCGTTGAAATAAAAAATAAATAAACCTATAACCTTCCCCTGTGCACGTATTTGCACTTAGAGTAGGTTTCTACTCGTAGTGCAATACGCGCACTTTACGTTTGGTAGATTCGCGGATTTTCACTATCGCCGACGAAATGAAGAGAATATAAAGTTATCTGAATCTGAAAAAAAAATCTCAGAAAGAAGACTTGTGTTCAAAAAGCATCGGGGCGTATCTCAGACGATATTATCTCAAACCAATGACGCAAATTCCGTTGGTACTTATTATTGCCTAACTTAATTATTTTCCTTGGTGCGTCAACCTAATTTAATCATACTGTTAAAAACTGGGTGGAATATTATTATAATAATCCCGTGAGTAGGTTTTTCTCGTGGGTTTTTCATCTAATGTAATACGACTGCAATGACTGACAGTTTTTTGCCCCACAGTGCTGCATACCGCTATTATTTTTTTTTAAAGTTGCCCGACAACATATATTTAATTGTATCGTGGGTACGTTTTACAAAAAAATAATCTCATATACACAAATAGCCGGACCCGGAACACCAACCTGTAGGGCTAGGCCATAAAAATATATTTTGTTTCGTTTTGTTTTGTTTTGTTCTGTTCTGTTGTTTTGTTTCCGTGCGGAATCGAATCCGCGACACGCAGCGCATCAGCCAGTCGCTTAACCACTGCGCCGTCAATGCTATATGTGACTCTTAACCCTATGCTTATAAGGTCCTCTTTATTCATCCATTCGTACTAGTTTTATAAATGCGAAAGTAAATTAATATGTTTGTCTGTCTGTCTGTCCGACTGTTATCTTTTAACGCATTAATGACATTAGGCACTGAGACTGCTTTGTTGGTCGCAAACGCAACTGCGGAGCATGAGGTCCTGGGTTCGATTCCCAGGTCGGGCAAAGCGTTGTTGGGTTTTTCCATCAGGAATTATTAAGTAGCAGCCACGGAGTCTGGATTTGTGCCCGGTTGATGGATCGACCCCTATTACATGGGACTTAAACATGACTTGCCACGTTGAATGGCAATGCTAATTCTTTGACCAAATTAATTCAAGATAAAAGTCTGTCAACTCATGTTCAAAAACACCTTGACTAAAGAACCTATCTATCACCCCCAGTGTATTTAGGCAACAGTTTATGATACCTAGAATAACTAGTGTAACCCGGTCAGAGCACTTACTTATCTCTTAGATAACGTTAATATCAGCCTAATGTGATTTAGATATTCATAATGTTGCAGACGTCTTACTGAATCAGACATTTAGGAAACTTTCTAGGTTCCCTAACCTTTTGGTACAGTCTCAAGCGACACGTGTTACGACAGCGATTGCGGAGGAAACAAATTTATGCCCACGTGGTGTTTAGTACCGTCCCACAGGATCGTAGTACCGGGATAAAAAGTATCCTATATGTTAATCTAGGTTATAAACTATCTGTGTGCTAAATTTCATCCAAATCCTTTCAGTAGTTTTTGCGTGAAAGAGTAACAAACATCCATCCATCCTCATAAACTTTCGCATTGATGGAGGATTTTTTCTTGAGCATGCCACGATATGGGTGCCATAAATGCTGGAAAACCGACCGGGACATTTGAAATAGAAGTAGGGTAAACACTGGATAATGATTGTGAGTAAGAAACATTTATCGAGGGCTTCTAGGTTTATGAAGAAATTCCGTAGAGGTTAGGTTTTGAAAAGAGATTTTATATCGCCAGTTTTTTTTGGCGCTTACATAAGTTAATGTATTATCTAGGTACTTAGAAGGGGTATAGCCAGGGTTTCTGTTTGGGGAATGTGAAGATGAAAAGTACCAGCCTAACTAGTTAGCTACTAGAACACCGACGTTTTCAATAGTGGTAAAAGCGATTAAAACATTTCTCTAGACACATGTGGTAGCAGGGTGTGCCAACACTAACGTGAGAGGAGCGAGCTCGAAATTTCGCGATTTTGTTCTGATAGGCCTACTAACAAAACCGCGACAACTGACATATTGAGCGGGACACAACTTTCCAAACCGAGACGTGTCCCAGTGTACTGGATGACAACCTTACCACAAGTCGCTGCGACATGATTCGCGAAGCAACGTGACCCGAAGTGTCGTGCACGCGTGTCGCAAGACGCATGTCCCATCGTCCTAGACTGTGAACGCGGCCTAATGGAACCATGTCTCCTATCAATCAAATTATCCTGTTTACGACATTACGTTTAGTTTATATTAAAACCATTAATTTATTTGTCCTTAAGGAAAATGAATTTAGTTATTAACGAAAGTTACTTTTAATCATCGATTCGATTAGTTGGGAGATTTATGATTGAACAATGATTAAATTGCGTTTAGTTAACTGTTTTAGGCAAATTATTAAGAAGGAGTTTGTTCCAAAGAAGCACTTTCGTCGAATTTATTTTTACATGCTAAGTAGCGTCGATGGAAGAGTAACAGTGTTATGCGAATTACACATACGTGAGACATTTTAACTTTGTCAGTATCTCAGACAAAAGTGGACAGTGGAAATGGTTTTTGTAGGAACCTACTGCAATGAATTGTTGGGGATGTCGATCCCAAGAAGAGAGAAACGCACTAACTAACTTGCAAGGCAGATATGGTTGTTGAACATACATTATCAGTACACATGCCAGTTACAGAACACAGAACGGATGGCCGATGGGGCCGAAAAGTTCTAGAGTGGCAACCGCGAACCGGAAGACGTTGGAAGGCCTCCCACTAGGTTGACCGATGACCTGGTGAAGGTTGCAGGGATCCGCTGGATGCGAGTCGCACGGGACCGGTCAATGTGGCGGCACTTGGGGGAGGCCTATGTCCAGCAGTGGACGTCTTTCGGCTGAAATGATGATGATGATGCCAGTTACGTCACTTATAACCAAAAAATTAAATCAAATCAAGTGATTTCCCGAAATAACTGCCACATACATAAAATGTGACACACTTGCACCGGTAATTTGCCCTGGTTATCATTATCTTTCTTTATCTATTATCATTCTGTCTTTTATTGTTTACTGCGTTTATACAAACAATCGAATTCTTCGCACTTTTGATGACTTATTATTTTGTTTACTTTTTTCCGTATAGGAATTTGATATAATACTATGTAATAGGTAAGAACTAAGATTTCGGAGAAGTACTGGCGTGATTTTATGTTTTGTAATGAGAAAGGAAAACATACTATATTTTCCTGGTACAGACTAATTAAAAACGGAAAAATATATTAATGTTTAATTAAAATTACTTTTGATTTATAGAAAGTACGTGGTGTTCACAGTGAATAGTCAAAAGGAAAAATCTAATATTTACCTCATTTTGTTTTTCTGATCACTGTTCAATCAATGACACGGAGGAATGCCCTTGACGCCAAACTTGAATGCAAATATTTCACCTCAAACGCAGAAATCACAGAGCAAAGGTGGCCTAGTGGAACCGGCCGTGACTTACGAGCTAAAGGATGTAAATAACTTCATCTTCAATACAAAGAACATGTAGCAGTGGTGGCTAAGTACAAACGGCCCCAATTTACGTGTCGTAGATCTTTCCCGAGTTGAAACCTTCGAAATACGACACTTACCTCAGGACCCCCACTTTTTTGTTGCTTGCAATGTCCCGATTATCGGGCAAAGGCCTCTTCTTCTACAGAGCGAAGGAGAGGCCCTCACTTAACTTTGTATAAATGATTTCATCATCACTGCTCTGAAAACGGTGACGGCGAACATCGTGAGGAAGTTAACTTTTCCTTGAACCAAAATTCGAAAGATACCCACCAACCCGCACTGAGCCCGCGTGGTGGATTGCCCAGTCCCTCTCACAGAATGGAGGCCTATGTCCCAGCAGTGGGAAGTGTGGTTCTGTCGTTGCATGCTATTAAGCAAATATTTCACATCCAAGGCAAAGATGTCAACTTATTAGCAGCTACAACCTTTATGCGCCTCATAAAGATTATGACTTAATTCAAAACCCGGTTACTTCTTATAAATATCTTGTTTATATAGCAAGCATCACGTTTCGGACTTGCAGCGAGTCACGTAGACTCTTATGGCGTCTTAAGGCGATTTATGGTGGAATTATGTATTTAATTTCCAAGTGCATCAGTCTTGAATGGGTTTGATGCACTGGTTATTGCCGAGAAGTTTTCAGTGGTAGTCCATAGTAAGAGACTATGATTCATGCGATCCTCAGGTCGAGTGAAGTGTTATTCCACCAAGAATTTTTCCGGAACAGACCGAAGTCTGGACTTGAGCCCGGTTAATGGCAATAGGCTGGCCCTTTTATAAATGTTAGGGTCGGCTTCCTGTAACTGCTGCCAGAATGACAGCCGGGACCAACGGCTTAACGTGTAATGGGTGGTCACCCATCCACAGAACAACCTAGGCAAGCACGGCTTAACCTAAAGATCGATCCAAGCGGCTGTTATTATTAAGCCACGAGCCAGAAGACAATGAAAGGAAAAATAATGTATCAAGGGCATTTATTACGTAGCTATTCACTTGTAATTCTAAGCCAATAGTCAGTAGTCACGTCGTGTATCCCTAGTGACTTAGACCAATGTCACAACCAATCATTGTTCCCTTGCAAAGGTAGTATAAGGTCTCCCAGTAGATTCAAGAGTGAGTCCTAAGTTACAAGTTGAATAAAAAATCTTTCAAAGATAAAAAGATGAGCAAAACCAACCTAATGACATTTTAACTATGTAGTTTTTTTTTCTCATGAGTACTGTGATTTTGGTTGTAGTATGACATAATGGATGCTTTACTTTTTTAACCGACTTAAAAAAAACAGGAGGTTCTCAATTCGGTTGTGTTTTTTTTTATGTTTGTTACCTCATAACTCCGTCATTTATGAACCGATTTGAAAAAATATTTTTTTTATGTGAAAGGATAATAAAGGTACTTTCCGATTGGTACAATATACTCGTATAATTTGGTTTTTTTTTTCTATAATACTTTCTTTTTTTTCTTCTTGGGCTATGTTGATGACATGGTGATCCCTCAATAACTTCCAGTTACAATGTGAAAATTAATTCATGACATGAATTTGTGTGGTACAACTGTTTCTTTCTTTTTTCTGGTCTACAACTGAAAGGGTAAAATAAAAAAAACCGACTACCACAAAAAAAAAACAATGAAAAAAGTCTAAAATAACTTTATTTTCGGAAATCGGCGACTTTGTTTGTTTCATTGACACTTTTGCCACTGACTTCCGAAAGTAAAGTTATTTTAGACTTTTTTTTTTTAAAGTCGCTTTTTTTGGTGCGTTTTATTTCTGCAGATTAGGTAAACTATTTTTCTTTTCAGTTTTTCATCAATGAACAAAACTAACCTGCGTAATGTGTAGGTGTGACTATCCATAAAAATAAGGTTATCTTCGGACTCATTCAAATAAAAATAAAAACACAAGACATGATAATCTATGACTTAACATAATCTTACAGCAAGCAATCTAAATAACATACTTGACACACAATCTTATCAATACATTGTATTGTAGGAAAACGAAAATAAACGACTTATCTACAAACAAAAACAAATGCATAAAGAGGAATCACAACACATCACAATAGGGACCAAAACCTGCCAACACAAGACGACTCTAAACGTAAAGTGAATTCAGCCCATTGTTGTTCATTGAAAATACGAATTTTCTTTAGCATCATTATCTACCTAGCATTTTCTTAACTATTTTAGGATCGGTGCCAGTCTAACCAGATGCAGCTGAATACCAGTATTTTACATGGAGTGATTTTCTATCTGACCACATAAATCCAGCTACTGAGTAACACGATACTTCTTGTAAGACTGGTTGCCAGACTTTCGGTCCTCAGACTACCCGTAGCGACTGTCAAAGTCCTACAAATGACAGCGGCATCTAACGGCCTAGTTAAGAGCATTTGTATAGAAACTGGGCAACGTCGCAAATAGCTGTCAAATATTTCGCTGTTGTGATTAATTTGGCAATATTACTGTAAGTATTGATTATTAAATGCAATAATTAATATCATAACACCGAATATTTAGTTTTAGACGTAAAAAAAGTATTTGGAAACTTTCTGAAATGCCTTTTTAATACCTAAAACGGTTACAACATCAAATTAATTGTTTTAATTGCAATTCATTATTAATATTCTAGTTTACCAGTTAGCCATATTTCTTATTTCTATACAGTAATATTGCCAAATTAGTTAAAACAGCTAAATATTTGACAGCTATTTGAGACGTTGCCAACTTTCTGTATTAGCGCTCTTAAAGCAATTAATATCAGCCATTGAAATACAAGTAAAGTCTTGAAACTTAGAAACTATTATGCATGAAACAATTACGCACGTATTTAAAATTTTACAATCACTCAAATTTAGTTTACGTTTACGTATTCTAGATGGACACAGAATTTTTTTAAATTTCTTTTAAAAATTTAGAATTTTTTAGAATTTCTTTTAAAAAGCGTCCAAAAATGGAAGAGCAAACAGAAATATTATCATATTGTCGTCAGTTGACCTTAAATTCTTTAATTTCTCTTATACAAACATACTGCTCTCACAAGTGCTCTGATACTGTTATCAGAAGTAGGTCGACTACGTGACAAGCCTAGATATTTTGAAGGTATAACAAGTCCGTGCAATATTTTTGCAATGCCTTTTGAATTTTGAGCTGTTTCTTTAAGAGCGTTAACGACTTTCGACATTTCATACAAACTTTCAAGTCCTTTTTTTTTCGAAATGACTGAACCAATTTTAATGAAACTTCGTACGCATAACCAAGATGCATAGGTCTAAAAATATGTCAGAGAACTTTTCGAAATGTCTTTAAAAAAAAAAGATAATTGGAAATTTCTGTTTCTATGGAAAATCGGTCTAATTTAGCTGTAACACTATTTTTTCGAAAATGTTCTGTGATAAGTTTTTAGATCCATGTATCTTTTTAATGCGTATAAAGTTTCATTAAAATCGGTTCAGTCATTTCGAAAAAAAGGACTTGAAAGTTTGTATGAAATGCCGTAAGTCGTAAACTCTCTTAAGTGGTGGATCAAGACAATTCCTTATCCACCACTCAAGGAGATAAAAAAGCAATACTGTGCTACTTGACATAAGCATCAGATTATGATGAATGAAGTCATTTAAACTCCTTTTGTTCGGAGTAGTTACAGCAATGATGACGACATTTGTGTCAACTGGTTAATAATATAGTCTTTTTATTTTATTTATCTTTTTCTTTGTACTGATTCTTTTTTACCGATTGTTTGTGAATGTGTGAACATTTTAGGACTTGTAGATTACTAGATGCCTGTTACCTTTTGTTATCATTTCTATTTTCATTTACGTTTTTGTGAAGTAAGCAACGACTTATTGTCGGGTCTAACGCTGTAACTTAATCACATTGTAAAACCACATAATTTTAAAAGAGTAACCATGCAGTTTCTTGCCAGTTCTTCTCCACGGGCTACAACATTTAAGTTTGGGCCGTTACTATCAACAAGAATTCGTGTGGCTACAACTAAAAAACCCGACGACTGGAAAATCACGCTCTAATTATATTCGCGGTTAACATGGTAAAATCAACGTTGTTGAAGTCGGTTAAAATGTAGCCTATGTTACCCGGGCCGTAACGAATCGATTGACACCTTATTTATCAAAATCGGATAATTAGTTTAGGCGGTAGGGAGGAAAATACGTAAATACACACATACATAGTCTGCTGAAATCATAACCCTTCTTTTTGGCTTCGCCGTAGTCGGGTAAAAAGCCACTGCTCCCAAAAACCTCATTGGAATTGCTAGTCGAAAAATCTTTTTTTTTCTAAATGGGCTTACTCTTGACCTCAATCTAGTCCTGAGGACAGAGATGAGGTCGACGATGGGACGAGCTAACCCAAAAGAAGCCTATTAACTCGCGACTTAAATAGATTGGGGTCATATGAACTTGGGAACACCGACGCAGGCATGGAATTCCACTCCTTGGCTGTGCGCATAATAAATGATGCAGCAAAGCGTTTCGTGCGAATGTGTGGAACATCGACAAGGTATGGGTGATAACCTGCAGTTCGTCTGGACTCCCGATGGAAGAAGAGAGATGGTAAAATGAGTTCGTGAAGCTCGCACACTCACCGAAGTACTATCTGTAAAAGACCGACAAACATGCAACAAACAAACAATAACTCACGAATACATTGACACAAGATTTTTGCATCAGATAAGATAGAATACACGAGGCTCCGAAGGTCAGAGACTAGAACGTGTCAGCCATTTTCCTTTACAACATCGTTTCGGAAAACAACCAATCATTGGTCTACATCAATGTAAGTTTTTATGTGACACCGGGGTACGATAAAAGAGACTCCGACACTCAAAATAAGTCACACACATTGTTTTTACTGTTTGACTACACTGAGACATGCCCTGTATACAGGGTGTAACAAAATGCGTAATACCTCTTAGGTGGAGATTCAGACCTTGGAACTGGACGACTTTCCCCAAGAACAAGGGTCGGAAAAAACTATTGGATCGGGCTTCACATACAAAATATCGCATCGGGTGACGCAATTAGTATGAAGAGTCCATTACTTTTTTTTCGTTCCTAGACAAAACATAAGCAATATTTTTTTAATCGTAATTTCATTAATACACTGACGGAGGAACCCACTCGGTCTAGAAACCCGAAATTTTTTACAAAAATTGTTTGATATTATACTTAAGTGGAGCACTAGAGAAGATTTTTTTCGAACCCCAAATTGTTTAGATAGGTAATTGTATTTAAGTTCAATTTTTCTGATGGGTGATTCCATCGGACGCATAGCTTGTAGAGTCAGCCCCAAAAAGATGTAAACACGGACTAGGAACCATTAAAATTTCATTGTCTACAACCATAATTCCATAATTGTGTCTACAATGTAGCTACAAAATATAGTAACAATTCATGTCATCAAAACCTCTTACACAGGCCAGATACATAATAATATCAACACTCTATGAACATAATTTACAAGAATTTCAATGACGATTCTTAAAATCCCTAAAATTCCTATTACAATAACTAAGTACCTAGTAACAAGCACTTAATTAGCTTCAAGACAACCTTATCCCATGACGTTTTTCACAACTACATTAAACAATAAAGGTGACCTAACAGCTGTTCATTGTAAATTCTTGTCACTCGATATTCAACCAACTTATTGATGCAGGTGGGAAACCACAGAACTAAAATAAACGTACCGAGTTTGACATATCGATGCTTTTTTGTCTTGATAAGCAGCGCCATCTTAAACTGTAAACTTAAAGTGGTGGTACGCTGTACGCTTGAACGTCAGTGAACCGAATTTAATTGTCAACTATACTATGTTGCTATAGTACTTTTTGTACTATGTTGCTGCAGTACTTTTTGTACTATGTTGCTGCAGTACTTTTTGTACTATGTTGCTGCAGTACTTTTTGTACTATGTTGCTGCAGTACTTTTTGTACTATGTTGCTGCAGTACTTTTTGTACTATGTTGCTGCAGTACTTTTTGTACTATGTTGCTGCAGTACTTTTTGTACTATGTTGCTGCAGTACTTTTTGTACTATTTGCTGCAGTACTTTTTGTACTATGTTGCTGCAGTACTTTTTGTACTATGTTGCTGCAGTACTTTTTGTACTATGTTGCTGCAGTACTTTTTGTACTATGTTGCTGCAGTACTTTTTGTACTATGTTGCTGCAGTACTTTTTGTACTATTTTGCTGCAGTACTTTTTGTACTATGTTGCTGCAGTACTTTTTGTACTATGTTGCTGCAGTACTTTTTGTACTATGTTGCTGCAGTACTTTTTGTACTATGTTGCTGCAGTACTTTTTGTACTATGTTGCTGCAGTACTTTTTGTACTATGTTGCTGCAGTACTTTTTGTACTATGTTGCTGAAGTACTTTTTGTACTATGTTGCTGTAGTACTTTTTGTAATATATTGCTGAAGTACTTTTTGTAATACGTTGCTGTAGTACTTTTTGTACTATGTTGCTCTAGTACTTTTTGTAATTAAGAACGTTACGCACTTTCGTAGGTGTCACATGCTTGATGGCACGTAGGTCCCAATCACATCGACAATCGTCACCCAAAAAAAGACATGTAAAATGAATTCTAATGAATAAGTAATACTGAACATCCTCAAGGTCCTTTTACATCCGCTTTTAACTCGCGCGGTTACCTCGACGACTTGACCGAATGTGAAGATTTTCTTTACCATGTGTTTTATACATTTTGTTATTACTATAGTTTATTTTTTATTTTTTGGTAATCTTATTTCATAAAATTCTGTAATATCTTCTCTTGGGAGTGGGCAGTGGCTCCTGCCACACAGGTCTTTCATCTAGCACAGAAGTCCGGGACGTCATACTATTATGTAACCACTTTCTTGTGTAATAACGATTATTGATATTGATACACGTAAACCTTCCAGAATAAACTCACATAATGACGGCGAAAACCGCATCAAAACCAACGCAAAAAAACACGAAATGCGACTTAAACTTATTAGGATACTCTTATGTCATTTGAGTGCCAATGTCATGCCATTTTCCTGTCTGCGCCGGCTATAGTTGGGTTTTATCATAGCCATTTACTGGCACGTGTGGCATGACGATAAATTGTGTAATAGGCCAATGAGGTAAACGTGCGTGAGTACCTATTTGAGGTAGACTACTTTAATTAAGTATTTTATAAAATATCCTGAAATGAATTCATCATCTACCTAGTCTTCCCAACGTTGCGGGTTGTTTCCAGTCTAACCGAATGCAGCTGAATACCAGTATTTCTCATGAAGCGACTGTCTATCTTACCATTGGTACTCACGTTAAAGATTATGACATATATATACAATAAAATATTATCGCAATTTAGGACCGCGTCTGTATTATTTAATGTTCAATAATAGCATAGAAACTTGAATTGATAAGAACCAAGTTCAGGATGAGTGTACGCACGGCGGCCAATCAAGCTATGCATAACCAGTTTACGCGGATCTCTCATTATATAGGATATCTATACCAAGCGAGGCCACGTTATACTGGAAATGTACAGCTTCATGTGCCGCCGTGTGTACCTACTAAGGGTCTAAATGACATGCTTGTAGTTTATTGCAGTTATGTACCATTGTTTTCACCATAAAACCAAATTCCATTTCAATGACACATGAAACGGACACATTTTCCAATTCGAGTAAAAACATGTCCTTCACTCTGGAATATATTCCAATTAGCACTTGAAAGCCATAAGGATGTGAAAGTGGAACGTGTCGCGATGACCTATAGATGTGACGTCACGGTGATACAGATAATATAATAGTTCGCCATGACAAGTGAGTGCCGGAATCAAATATTTGTTGTATCCTTAATGGAATAAGTAGAGTAGATAATATTGAAGGTAGTGTTTTTTGGTGTTTTGACTGCCTCGTTGGTCTAGTGGCCGCAAGCGTGACTGCTGAGCAAGAGGTCCTGGGTTCGATCTCCAGGTCCGGCAAAGTGTCATTGGGTTTTTTCATCAGGAATTTCTTAGTAGCAGCCAAAGAGTCTAGATTTGTGCCCTGTTGATGAAAATAGGTTGTTTCGAACAGTCCCGCAGCCCTGGCAGGCATCGGCCCTTGCGGATCCCTACTTATTTGCTGACATCTCTTTGAGGCGCACGTGGAACACGAACGCGCCGTCGACACGGCCTGTCGTCATAAGACGGCCGGACGGCGAGCTGGCCCATAACTCGCCGTCCACAGGCCCACGCCTACAGTGGCCGGGAGCCACCACGTGACCCCCGACGCCCAGGGCGTCTCCCGCGGCGGCTGCGACTTGAGGTTCTTTCCCTTAACTCTCTTGTCCTTGCCTCTCCTCCTTATGATCAACTAGCACTTCGCCCGTGACTTCAACCGTAAAAATTGTGACAGCTCGGCTAATATGCATGATATAAATATAATTAATATCCTATGGCACCCACGAATAATGTAGAATTTCTGCCAGTGAAATAATTTTATAGAATTGGATCATTAGTTCCAAGAGATTACCCCCTACATACAAACTTATAAACAAATTTTATCTCTGTATAATGTAAGTATAGATGTCTGTTTGCTTATTATCGTTAATTGAAGAGTAGGTAATGAATAATTTCCTATAAAAGAATTGTACGATGAACATGTAGGTATTTTATTGTTTTCTTTGAGTTCCCGATATACGAACGAACAAGAAAGAGGGTAGACTGATTTGTCTGCTCATAAACACCCACCCGCAATAACTTCAGTTTATCCGTGATCATGGTGCTTGCAACAGCGCCGAAGTATCGGGAACTCAAAGAAAACAATAAACATGGTATATATCCCGTCTTCTAGTTATAATACTTTAAGTGACCATGAAAGTTTAAAATCTTATATGTAGGTATTTATCTACTGCGCATTTTTTTGCATATGCAAAACCGCAAATGTATATTTCCTGCAAAAAAATTACCGTTACTTACATGACCGTTTCCTTTACAATGAACGTCATTATGACGTTTTTCTTTAAGCTTAAACGTCATTAACCTCAATGACTCGTTCATTATTACCATATTCACTCATAAACTTCCACTATAACTAATACTAGACACCTTTCCTGCCAATGACCACTACACAAACTGATCAAAGAGGAAACCTTTGGTAGAAAATAGAGCTGAATATCGTAGATTATTTTTGTTCCAACAGGAAGGACACTGCATACCTAGATCTTCGTGGTATAGATACTCTTATATGATACGTGGACCGATGACCTGGTGAATGTTGCGGGGATCCGCTGAATGCGAGACGCACGGGACCGGTCAATGTGGCGGCACTTGGGGGAGGCCAGTGGAAGTCTTTCGGCAGAAAAGATGATGATGATCAATGATAGATACTCTTTGGAGTTTTTTAGATGAGGAAACGGTTGACAACAAAACATCTTCTTCTTAGAGTGTGGATGGCAATCAAAATTGTTTCGCCCATAACTAATCTATGAAGATTATTACAAAACAGAAAGCTAGAAGCACTGAATAGTTTCATAATTTAACTCAATACATACTGACGACTACTGACCAGTTTCGTCATCCTTTTCTCCCTCATATTCCCTATTTTTCTTATTCATCACTTTTACAGCGCGACATTCGTTTGATTATCCCATTCACACAAACATGTGACGTCATTTCTCCGTCATCACAGTCTAAGTAATGAGAAATCACGCCCACTGGTGATTCCCTAGTTATTCATTACATTTCTAAGAAAAAACAACGTTTGGTGCATTTTGGCTGAATCAGTGGTCTTTTTTTTACTCCTTTATTGGCGTTTCATTTTGATGTGTTCGTCACCCCAGTGGAATATCGGAGATACTTAAAATATTATATAGTTGATGTTTTCCGTATTTTAAAGTAGACGTCCAGCAGATGCGTAGGAAATTTAAAGATTGAGGAAAAGTTCTTGCAAAACGCATGATTGTTTTATTATTTACCTAGTCACGACGATTTTGTGGTAAGATTTCCTTGTTAGGTTTTGGAAGATATCGCGTGATATTTATTTTCGAGCCGTGAGAGATGACCTAAGATATCACGATATTACATTTTGATCGTACGTCACAGATTGTGTGGTTAAAATAATCAGCCTATACAAATGAAGTCCTAAGGTTTAAGTTTAAGGCAGAATTATATAAATTAAGAAGATAATAGAGTCAGTAGACACGTATTTGCAGTGTTAGTATACCATTCCTTTTTCCGTTAATTCGTTATTGACCAAGTACAAGGCAAAAACCCCGCCTGACTGTCTTAGCCGAGTGTTCGTCAATGTCATCTGTGTCATGACCTCTAAGTCTTGCTGTCATGACAGGGGTATGACTACGAACTATGAGTCTGTGACCCCGTCTGTGTTCTAGAAAGCTCAGTCATGTTTTTCATATTAGTAATGTTTTGTTAACTCTTTATAGGTAATAACTAGCTGTGGCCCGGCCCGCGACTTTCCTCCGCGTGAAATTATTATAAAAAACTAGCTTCTGCCCGCGGCTTCACTCGCGTGAGTTCGATAATCATTGTCCCACGGGATCATACTTGCGGAATAAAAAGTATCCTAGTGTCGAAAGAAAAGAAAGAAAGAATAAAGTTTATTTGACGTCAGTTCATCAAGCACACAGAATAAAAAAAGATACTTAATAAAAAATAAAAAAACAAATAAAAAATTAGAGAAAATACATGTGCTGTATTAATTCAGGCTATAAACTATCTGTGTGCAAAATCTCATCAAAATCCGTTGTTGCGTGAAAGAGTTACAAACATCCACCCATCCTCACAAACTTTCGCATTTATAATAGTAGTAAGAAGTAAGATTACTTCCCTATTTGAATCGGATTTTGTTAACAATTTGAGGGGTTTTAATTTTTTGCTCGGAGCGCTTATCCTTTTTCTAAAATAAAAGTAACCTAAGTTACTCCTAACATCTAACATCAGCAATCTGCCAGTAAAACTCCCGACAAAAACGGTGCCGTCGTTTCGGAGATTAGCCGGAACAAACAGATAGAGAGATTATTTAGTTTTATTTATTAAAACTGACATTGCCTGTTTTTACCCGTACGAGAAAAGAGGTCTACACTGATTTGTTATCTCTTTTTTACTCAGTGCGCCTTGTGAGATTTATACTATGCGCAGAATTGTATTGCTACGACAATATTGACAGGAGCTGCAAAGATGAGCAACATAACTAATGGTGTAAATGACCTCCGAGCCAAGTCTAGAGAAATTAAAAGTAGCTTAAAAGTAGCTTGCGAAACTATTATTATGATCGCAATAATACGTACCTACTATCGACACACACTGGGTAAAACCTATTACTGCTAGGGTCATAGCCTGCTGTCTCACTCGACCTTTGCAAACTGATAAACCATCAACTATTTTATTATATACTAGCTAACCCGCGCAACTTCGCCTGCGTCTGGATTTTTCATATATGCTCCGCTCCTATTGGTCGTAGCGTAATGTTATATAGACTAAAGCCTTTCTAGATAAATGGGCCATCCAATACTATAATAATTTATCAATTCGGACCAGTAGGTTCTGAGATTAGCAGGTTCAACCAAACAAACAAACTCTTCAGCTTTATAATATTAAGTATAGATTATTTAGGGTGTAAGAGACACCGACGCGAAAACGGTTCCCACGAACTCAATACATCATTCTAAACCACATAGAAGTTTTTCACCGAAAATGTATCTCCGTAACTGGAAGGTATGGTTCAGATAAAAAAAATGACGAGGAGAATAACTGCCTCTCGGCTTCATTAAGAGTATTTTTACACCCTTTATGAAGTAGGTATTCAAAAAGTCTGTACACTCAAAAAAGCTACTAAACCGATTTTGCTTAACCTAGACTGCGATTGAGGCCAATAGGTTTCGGAAATTCAATATGTGGGCTAGATGAACAGATGGGTGTGCGGGTGTGAGTTTGCTCAACCAAAAAAACCTAATTCGAAGACCTGGTTACTGAAGGGGATGTAATCGATTGGTTTTCTGTATTACGTACGGGGCGCAGATAAGATCTTCGCACGGAATCTAATAAGTATTCTTGTATTGCCTACCCTTGTTAGAGGTACACACTAAAACTGGGTATAAAATGTGTACGTGTGTGATTTGAATCTGAGTACGTACATCCAAGAAAGTAAGTAGGTACCTCCTTGAAACAAATAAATTACTGACTGGTTAAATTAATGTTACGTGCAAGTATAACAGATGAAGAAAACATTAAAATTCTGCTTGAGAAAAATATTTTCGTGTTAGCCTTAGGTGGGTTTCGACAGAATTATAAAAGTTTGGGCATCCATTAATATTTAAAAATTACTATCTATTCTATTCTACACGCAAGCTCAAATTAACTTACCTTGTTACTAAGTATTATTTTTATATAATATAAAGCAAAGTCGCTCCCGCTGTCTGTACGCTTAGATTTAATAAACTCCGCAACAGATATTAATGCAGTTTTCAGCAGTAGATAGAGTAATTCAAGAGGAAGGTTTAAATGTATACTGCACCCGTGCAAACCCGGGACGGGTCGCTAGTTTATTTATAAATAGCAGAATCAATAGCTATAACAGATGGATTACAATTGCATATTATGTAACAGAGCCAATTACAGGTTCTCACGAGCAAAACCAGAAAAAGTTTTAGAAATCTTAGGATCACTAACAAACACAATAGCAATAAAAATAAAAGGTATTAAAATAAGGTACAATAAATCGATCGAGTTAACCTGTGCACTTTCCACTGCAGAGCAAAGCTTCTTCTTTTACATGACCCATAACGAAGCCGAAAGGCACTTGTTCCCCCCGTCATTGCGATATTTTTTTTGTTCTAGACCATACCTGGGAGTTCTAGTGACGGAGATATTGGGGGTCAAAGTTCCAACTTTTTCACTAGTATTTTTTTTAAATACATGTTTTTAATATTGTTACTTTACTTTAAACACCTCCACGACCATCGTACTGTTCAATTCAACCACAAGCACAATGTTTTGAGTGCGTTACATTGAGTTTTACCGTAAAATGTGATTTTTCACCCCAAAAAAAAGCCGTTTTCCAGCAATAAGTTTTGTGTAAAGCTATTTAGTTTGATGTACATAATGCTTGGTTGACGGCTTCGGGAAGGGTCCGCCTACACTCTGTACGAACACCAAAATTACTTATCTGATTGTCGCTCCTAATTAATAACAGTAGCGATAAGATTCACCTTATAATTACCATAGCTCGAGACCGGAATATTAATTTACCCAAAGGAATTCGTGAGCAGAAAATCTCGTCAAGTAATTTTCTTGTCGAAGGAAAATAAGATCAAAATAACTTGGAATTAAGTGTTTATTAGAACAGTGTTTAACAGTAAATAGTTGTTTGTGGATTTAAAGCTTCATTTCGTGTTCTATTTCTAGAAAATGGTCTGTTAAATCTTCCGTGAAGTTCAATTTACTTTCGTCTCGTGGTGATGACTTAAAACAGAGAGACATTTCAAGTCCTATTGTAGATGAGTACAATCTCACAAACAGGATATTAAAAAAAATATATATCTTAGCATTATTCTTTCTTAATAACATAATTAAACCAGACCTCAAATACGAAGGGCCTTCATCATTTCTTGGTCAGCTTCCTTCGCTACGGTTTTAAGTCTTTTCTCACTTCTGGTGTGTGGTATTTTCTAATTGAACATCGTTCTCAGCGGCTTATCGGATCTGGGCCATTTGCGCGAAAAAACATACGCGCGCATGGATACTTGCTCGAATGGACTATTGCGCGATAGGACTTTTTCGCGAACGGCCTTTTGCGCGCCTAGACACTTGCGCGAATGGACTTCCTGCTCCCCGGCTTATCAAGATAAACATACCCCATTCTCCCTTGATTGTCTCTTTTACAATTCCTTAGACCCTACAAAATACTTTAACCATCACTTGCCTCTGTAGCAGCCACAGAGTCTGGATTTGTGCCCGGTTGATGGCAATAGGCTCGCCCCTATTACACATAACTGGTGAAATGTGAATGTAGGTACTGGTAGGTACACCTCTGCCTTACTCTTCGGGGATTACAGGCGTGATATTATGTTATACTCACAACCCTTTTCCCTTGTCCTAGGTAAAACGCTCAATTATGCTCAAGATGGCGGACGCCTGCGCCGATGCATCAAAACAGACTCGTTTCCACGAGATGCACGTTCAGAGACACAACAACGTCAGCATCCTGTACGCTGATATCGTCAACTTCACGCCGCTGTCTGAGCGCCTCAGCGCTTCCGACCTGGTGAAGACCCTCAACGAATTGTTTGGGCGGTTCGATCAGATTGCTCAGGTGAGTTTTAATTAAATCCTGTGTAACTGAGTGTCGTTCTATTCAAAATTGAAGGAATTTCACTATTCGAAGAAAAATCACTACACTTTTTTACCATTTCCAACAATTTTTTTTTTCAACTTTGCTCCATGCTAGGAATTTCTCTTGTATCGTGGGTGCGTTTACAAACATTTAAACTCACATACACAAACAGCCAGACCCGGAACAACAAACTGTAGATTATAAAAAAAATTGTCCCGTGCGGGGATCGAACGCGACACGCAGCGTAGCAGCCAATCGCTCAGCCACTGCGCCAAGAGTGCCGTCAGACATTAATCAATCAATTCTTAAAGTACTATTGTCTCATTGTATCGGGCTCGATCTTGATAATAAAATATTTTAAACTAGTGTTTTAGAAGTTAATCAGATAAGGAATAAACGAATCTACATATTTACGCTGAACTACTTAGGTACAGACGTCAACACATCAAGCTACCCGAAACTGACAAATTTTCCCCATCAACTTTGAACCTAATCCTTTAGTGATAAAATTGAAAATCTATTAAAGAAATTTGACAGATTGTAGTAGCTTTGTGTGCTGGCGTCTGTACCTATTACGACATTACTTAGACCACCTTATTTGAAAGATCTATGCTACATAATAATATGCACCATCACTACATAGTATAAAACAAAGTCGCTTCCCGCTGTCTGTCCCTATGTATGTATGCTTAGATCTTTAAAATTACGCAACGGATTTTGATGCAGTTTTCAGTAATAGATAGAGTGATTCAAGAGAAAGGTACAGATACATATTATAACCGTAAAAGCTGGAGCGGGTCGCTAGTATAGAATAAAATAAAGCAAAGAACTTCTGTCTGACTATTCAGCATACTTCATAGAATTCCTCAGGGAAAATCGCGTATTCTCTCTGATATACAGCTCTGACCTTCTCGAGCAAGGCAAGATAAGTATTCCTTAGTACAATAAGGTAAACAAGCATAATTCAGTATCAACTAGTTACTTGCAGTTTTCCTCAAGAATAACAAACTTTATATAAAAATAGCACAAGACTTATAAAAGACAATGTTTTTCATAATAAATGCTGTACTGAGAAGAGCGTGCGACCGTTATGATCAATCCATGCCATCGGTAGGCATGACGTTGGTTTTATCAACAACAATACAAGTCTTCTATAACTGACTCTGACATCAGGTACTAACCTGATGTCAGAGTCTTTATGCCACCCGTCTTCTACTCCTCTGGCTTGGCTTTACATGCCGTCAAGAAATACCCCTCAGGCATGCTGGTTTCCTCACGATGTTTTCCTTCACCGAAGCAAGTGGTAATTATACTTTACGCACATGAATCCAAAAAATCAGAGGTGCGTGTCTTGGGTTCGAACTCGAGGCCTATGAGTTGGCAGTCCGACGGTCACACCACTAGGCTATCACTACTATAATAATACAAGTAATAATTGTTAAAGGCTTGGTCCCCAGAAGGTCAAAACTTTTCTGCTTATTACAATAAACTGCGATTAATAACCAAATCACAGTGAGGTCCAAATTATTTTTTTATAACAGCGGTTATTTGAAATTCAGTTCTATCAAAGTTTGGTCGACCTTTACCAAGCTTTTCCGACATCACACCACAATATCGATAGAACATAATTTAGTAAATTAATATTAAGCACATGTTTTAAAATCGTAAATTGAGTCAGTATTAATTATATTAAATTTTATACGTTTTGCTGTGCCATACAGGGTCCGGACCTTAGCTTTAAGCCCTTTGTAACATCTTCACACATTATGGAATGCAAATAAAGATATGAATATGTAAAAAAAACATCCATTAACCAGAAACGATATCTCTCCTATTAAAACTGACCTAGGTAAAATAAATAACTCGTTACAAAACTGCACCGTCTAACGAAAACGCCTGCCATACATGCCAAGTACCAACTGGTGCACGCTGAACGCAGCTGACACGTCGGAAATTTAACAAGTTTCATGAATAAAGAATACAGGTGTTATGATTCGATTACGTTGTATGATGCAACCAACTTTGTATGAAACCGTTTTGTTCTTCACGAAGCGCTGGCTACGCATGAGGTGCTTTTGGGCACACCTCTGATTTATTCTTCGAGGAAAAGCAGGCATAATAACTTATGTTATGATTTTTTTTATAAACATACCATAACATCATGCATGTAATCCCCGAAGGGTTAGGCAGAGGTATACTTAATATGTAGTATACCCACATTTCCCCAGTTATGTTTAAGTCCCCTGTAATAGGGGGCGAGGCTATTGCCATCAACAGGGTACAATTCCTGACTCCGTGGCTATTCCTGATAGAAAACCCAATAACATTTTGCTCGACCTGGGAATCGAACCCAGGACCTTATACTCAGCAGTTGCGCTTGTGACCACTAAATCTACGAGGCAGGCCAACAAATAATTGATTTATACCTATATGATACCCTAATACTATTCTACATTTTGAAAGAAAATATATTCCCTTAATTATTACATTGAAAAACATACGCAAAAATCAACTCGAATTCAAAACGTTGCATCTATATTAATCCCAATATTTTCATGCAAACTCTGCATAACAGATTTTGTTACGCTCACGTGAGTTTCATTATTAAAGCGTGTTATTAGTTAAAACTGCAAATTTATCAACTTCCTGTAATCGTGAACAACATAGCTGCCCGAAATAGTGTCCATTTTGTTTTACAACTAAGTTTGTTAGTCGCTAACAAGTTTGTTAACTGTTGTTTAACTTTTGCAATTAGGTTTGTTAAATTATATTTTTGGAGCTTGTTGTATATTTCAAATTAGTTCGTCCATTGCAATAAGTAATATTTTGACTCTGCCTACCTTCATGGAAAAAAGGCGTGAGTTTATGTATGTATGTTAAGATTCTATCTATGTTAGGCGTTTCCCAAATCCCCATTTTCCGTAGCCTGAAATTGTGAAATTACCACTGGCTTTGTCAAAACAAGGTTAGTTTGACATCTAACATTTTATTTGCCAAACGTGAAACGGCAGTCACAATTCTAGAGCATTGCTAACACTCTCTAGAAAATTCTATCTACACTTACACCCGTAGCTAGTCGACCGCACGTCGCAGGTTATACTTCGAACTTGAGCTAACCTAGCGTAGTACGGAGTTTTAATAGAATAAGAGGCCATCTGATACTGGTTTTGATAATGCACAAAATATAATATTAACATTATTTTAAACAAACATATAGCCTGTAATCTCCAAAGACTTAGGCAGCGGTATACCCTATTGTACACAACATTTAACCTGTAATGTTTAAAAAAAATCCATGTAATAAGGGACAAGCCTATTCCTATCAACTGGACACAAACTCAAACTTTGGCTGCTAGTGAGTGATATATTCATGGTACAAAAGCCCAACAGTCTGCCCGATCCGAGAATTATCATCAGAAAACGAGTACCCATGGAGTTTCTTGCCGGTTTTTCTCCATAAGAAACGACCAACCCGAACCGTGCACCTTTTTGTCGACGTTTTATAAGTGCCCATCTAGGCCTATGTGAAATAAAATATTTTGATTTTGATTGATTTTGAAACACACATTGCTCGCAGAACGCATGGCCGATGGGGCCGGACAGTTCTGGAGTGGCGACCGCGAACTGGGAGACGTTGCGTTGGAAGGCCTCCCACTAGGTGGACCGATGACCTGGTAAAGGTTGCAGGGATCCGCTGGATGCGAGACGCACGGGACCGGTCAATGTGGCGACACTTAGGGGAGGCCTATGTCCAGCAGTGGACGTCTTTCGGCTGAATTTCGGAAAAATGATGATTTTGAAATCAAACCCAGGATTCAATAGTGAGCAGTAACACTTCCGACCAATAGACGAGGGAGACAGCGAAACAACAAAATATATGTTTTGTCGTATAGTAAGAATTTCGCTTTTTCTGTAGATAATATGTACATAATATTATGTATTACGATTTTGTCACATTTTCCTTTGTTAGGTAAATAGGAAAAGTGATAAGCCCCGCAGGGTATTGTCTTTTCCAGAGAGGCGTGATTTTTGTTTTATTCAATCCCTAAATGTTTGCGAATATCGTTGTGACTTTATTTGATTTTTTTGTCCTTTTTCCGAGTTCGTTTATGTATGGAATTGTTTTGATTATCGCGCATGATATCAACTTACACGTGGATAACTCCACGGGAGTTCCCGTGGAGTTATCCACGTGTTTATTAGGACTCGATGAATTGATTACAGTCCGTAGAGAAGACACTACATTTGAACAAGAATTTGTGTACAACTAAAAAACCCGACTACTGAAAAATAACGCTTTAATTTAAACACGGGGTTTACAAGGCAAAATTGACTTCTCCTATTGTTGAAGTCGGTTAAAATGTAGCCTATGTTACCCGGGCCATAATAACGATTCGATTGACACCTTATTCATCAAAATCGGATGAATAGTTTAGGCGCTACGGAGGAACATACGTAAATACAAACATACATACATAGACTACTAAAATCATAACCCTTCCTTTTGGCTTCGCCGAAGTCGCGTAAAAAATACATATCCGTTCTAATTTTGATTGGAAGTTGAAACGTCGTTTTATTGAAACGGATTTGCTAGTTAAATTGAGGTTAGTTGTATGGCTATTTTACAATAGCCAAAATATCATTAACCTGTGAGTGTGCGAGTGTTAGTTCGATGTTATAAGTCTTCCAATTTTTGTTTCTAAGACGTTTCCTCACGATGTTTTCCTATATTATTTTGAGAGCAGTTTCATTGTCTTGAGTGCGTCAGTCTGACTAGCCAAGTGGTATTCAACTGCATAAAGTTAGACTTGAAATCGACCCCAATATAGTTGAAAAAAAAAAATGCAAGGCAGAAGATATCGTCCCACTTAAAAGCTTTGTTTGTGTGCCACAAATAGGTAGGCTCTAATTTAAAGAATAATTAGAGCCTACCTAGCTCTAATTATTTTAACAGTTGAGGTCTCAGTATAGAAACAGTCTATTATTTTAGAACTTAAAGCAGTCAACCCAACCGAAGTCAAATAACAAGGCATTTCCGATTCCCACAGCAACCATTAACTCTCGAACACTAAGAGAACTTTAGACATTTTAAAACAATCTCATAACAGTTCACTGGAGCATAAACCATTTGTAATATATCGAGATGAATGTGCCTGAAGACAGGGAACAAAAAGTAAGCACAGAAGATAAAGCTAAAACAATGGTCGAGAGAATTCATGAAGTAAGAAATGTTAATGAGTATCTAGCAAAAATAAATGTTTCAGTCGTGACTGCCTTTAGAAGTTTAAGTCCCTATTTTTGTTCACTTTATCTGAGTACTAGATGCAGAGCTAACAATATAAGTTTATTTTTTGTATGACAATCGAGTCTCAGCGAGAGATATCGTGTTACCTCGTTAGTTTCCCCTGGCATAGTTATTCAGCTGCATCCAGTTGAACTGATAACCAACATCAGATTTGAGCAAATGCTAGACAGGCGATAATGAACACACACTGAGATTCGGTCGATAAAAAGGAACCAAGAAAACCCAACGGTCGAGCTTGTAAGTAACGGTTCAAAAAAGAAGTCTGGGTGAAGAATGGGTGTCAACACTGAAATTCTTCTCAGATTAAAAACATCCCCCAATAATCCCACCCTACAGCTAAGTTTGAAGAAATAATTTTGTGTAGCAAACTTCGTTCAGGTTTTTCTGGACGGCTACTCCGGTCAAGTTAGCTCAAAAAATAGGGGTAAGGTTACAATAATTCTTAAAAAAGTATTATTAAATATGTAGATCTGACAAAAAGGTCAGATCACGCAATTATCCCTTAAATTGTTCTTTACTTTTTTTTCTTAGAATCACCATTCCTGAGATATAGCGATGCAATAATTTGAAAAAGTTGTGATCTTCATAGTATGCACACGTTTCCACGCCACCAGTGAGGTAATGTACTTGGCGCTTTTTTCACGTAGTTTCCTCGGTAGGATTATTCCACGATCTATTGTGGTCCTGTAAAATTATTTTATAGGTCCTGGAAATTATCAAAGCGGTGCAAATTATGAGTGATTGGGGAATATTATTCGTCTGATTGGTATTTTTTGCCGGCCCAAACATAATTGTGGAGGTTGTGTATAACAAGCATCCCAATATTATCTGCATTGTTCCTAGTCCTCCTCAAATCCTAGAATTCTGTCTTTTCCTACTCAGTGCCCGAGAAACTGAATTCAATTTATCACCGTAGAGTGGCAGGGTGCGCCAGGGAAACACAATCGCCGTCGAACCCGAGCAGGCGTTCCTACTTGTTGTGCACAAATATTTAAACGCGCTTTCATTTGGACTTGAGGATGCAATCCATTGGCGGAGTGTGTCTTATTGTACGATTATTTGTATTTGTGTGTGTACTTACAACTGTGGTTTCACGTTGTTGGTTTCGGATGCATTCTATGCTATTGTGAGCATTTTGTGAAGCTTAATAAATAAAGTCTTAATTTTATAGGACTGTTCGACAATATTCAAGAAAATCTGTTCAAAAATATGACCACCGTAAAAAGACTAGCCCAATTACGTAACTAATCTCATTCCGAAAGATTTGGAAGGAAATTCTTAATCCATTGTTTCTAATGTTTGAGATAATCAAAGTTTTTAGCGTAATGAATGTTGTCAACTGTCAAAACGAAAGACAATGCAAGTGCGTTACACAATTACACCGCAGTAAGGCTTGTTTTAAATATCTAGTGTTATAGATAAGTTTGGGCCATTGAGAGACAAAGAGTACTACGAGCACTCAAAATATAAAACCAGGATACCATGCATTTTAGGAGATGCACTTCCAAATCCCACCCCTCTAACTTCAGTCTTGGTTTTCAAAACAAGCTTTAATTGGTCGTTTGAAAAGACGTTTTGGCCACTAACTAGGTGCAGTCACTCGCTATCTTTTAGCTTCCAATATTGGCCAGGCAAAACAATTTTCAAGTACATTTTGATGTCTGTGTTGGACTGTCGTACCTTTGTTTTTTTCTGGAAAACGAAAGTGTTTGCTCGGTTGTGAAAGAAAATAGGGTATATACAACATTAGTTTTAGTATATGCGAAACCTGAAACACGTGTCGAGTATTTTTATGTAAAGAATCTATATGTCGCTCGCTGTCCAACTTGTAACTTTTTTAAATATTTTGGGGACAAAATATAACATGGTTTAAAAATTATTGGAATCGATTCAGTTACTTATTCTGAACAAACTATATTCAAGTTTCGCACATTCTAAAAATAATGTTGTACAGAACTAAAAGTCTAAGATGTGAATATTGATATGGTGGGAAAGTTTTGTGATTGGCTCGTTGGTCTAATAGAAGCAAGCGCTACCGTTGATCGTGAGAACTTCAGCTTGATTCCCAGTGAACAAAGTGGGACTCAAATGGAATTGGGCAGAACACCTAGCTAGACGCGGGGACGAGAGGTGGAGTAAGCTGTGACCGAGTGGCGTCCAAAGAATGGAAAGAAGTGTTGGTCGTCCAGCGGCAAGATGGGCAGACCACATTGTTGCAATCGCGGGAATATCCTGGATGAGGCTGGCACAAGAACGTGGAGCTTGGCACAAGCAAAGAGAGGCATAGCCCTCTCTTGTGCTGTGCGTATAGACGCAGCAGTGGGTGAGTCGGACTGTGGATGATGATGACAAAGTGTAAAAGAGTTTTTTATCACGAATTTCTTATCAGCATTTCAAGTTTTTTTTTTTTTTTTTTTTTTTTTCTCTAGATTTGTGCCTGGTTGATATACATAACATAACTGGTGAAATGTGGGTGTACTAATAGGTACACCACTGCTTAACCCTTCGGGGATTACATGCGTGATGTTTCATTTCATTTATTTTGCATTCCATATTGTAAAAAAGATGTTACAAAGGGCTTAAAGCTAGGTACATAAATATGGACCCTGTAAGGGCACAGCAAGGTAGGAGAGAGGAAGAGGGCTTTTATTTTACTCGTATCAATTAGTTGGCATACAAAGTAACAATTAGTGAATCATAATTATTAATTTAAAATTTGTCATTTAGATATTCATTAATAGTATAATAGCATTTATATAATAAAAATTGTTGTAATTTATTTATGAATAGATTAAATTTTTGTACATTTTTAATAATTTCGGGTAATTTATTATAAACCTTCATTGACATGACTAGGGCACTTGTTGAGTGCATTTTTAGCTAAGAGCTTGGTATGTTTAGTCTATTTTTATGGCGTAATGTGTATCTTGACTGTATATGTATGTTATTTTATATTATAAATTATGGTATGATATACATAACCGGTGATATGTGGGTGTATTATATCTCGGTGTGTTTTGCCTATGTATTTCGAAATTTGCATGAAAAGGTTAATTAAATTAAAAGTTGGTTCAGTTATGATTGTAGTTACTGTAGGATATTGCGCTGTTAAAGTTATTCTAACTTGTTTGTATTATTGTTTTTGTGTACATTTAGCAGATAAACAGAACACGTACTAACTAAACAGTGTGTTAGTGAGAGTTCATATACATCTTTATTTGCTACCGTGCAGTAAACATCATAGTAATTGTGCTCCTCAATCGTTAATTGTTATTCATATAATAAAAGCAGGGTTGGACAAAGTTTTCTTAAGAAAACACTATTTGACAGTTCCTAGTACTAAAGTGATTAGTGACTTAACAGTTTCAGAGTGTTAATCTGCTATCAAATTGCAATATTAATCAAAACTCAATAACTTAACTTAAAACAGATACCGTCAGTGAGTGTTATTGTTGACTATTTGCCCGGAACTCGTAAGCGCCGCGATATAGGCATCACTTACGACTTTCTTCTCGCGAGCTTGTTAGTGCGACATAGCGACGGCGCTTTGTTTACGTTATACTGTGAACTATACGTAACTTAAAACTGCCCCAAATGTCGTCTAAAACCGACGGTACTCCGGAGCGTAACGTCTCAGCTTCAAGAGGAAACAAGAGGCCTGCCTTAAATTCTCCTCCGGAGTCAGCTTCTGCAGTTACCAGTGAGGAGGTGCGCTCAATAGTGCAGGAAGTTATTAAAACGGAATTTGCTACTATGCTCAAGCAAATAAATGCTACGATCATAAACATTGTTAATAGCGAGTTAGCCCCGATTCGCACGGATCTGGATCAACTTCGAGAGACATTGAATTTCCATACGACACAATTCGATGAGTTTCGGTCGGAGCACGCCGAGTTTAAGAATGCTATCAAAGAACTTAAAGATGACAATATTAAACTGCAGACCACAGTGGTGGATCTTGGTCAGCGTCTGAATTATTTGGAGCAGCAGACACGAGCTAGCAACTTGGAAGTGCAGTGTTTACCTGAAAATAAACAGGAAAATCTGTATACCATTGTCAAGCAGTTGGGCTCACTGGTCGGTTGTGGGATTCAAGATAGCGATATTTCACACTGCACAAGAGTAGCTAAACTTAACACGAGTAATATTCGCCCTCGTTCTATTGTGGTGCATCTTACTTCTCTGAGAATCCGCGATCAGCTGTTGGCCGCTGTAATTAATTATAATAAAGATAAAGGTCACGAAAAACTCAATACCTCAGATTTTGGTTTAGCTGGAAATAGATCTCCTGTGTTTGTCGCCGAGCATTTATCCCCTGCGTACAAAGCTCTTCACGCTGCAACAAGACTTAAGGCGAAGGAGAAGGGATACAAGTACGTGTGGGTGAGGAACGGTAGAATATTTGTCAGAAAGACGGACGGCGACGAGCATGTTCTTATTAGAAGCTTGGACACTTTAAATAAGTTAGAATAACACTAAACACCTATTTGTAAAAACAAATGTTTTAACTATTGCTGCGTGTATTTGTAATTTTCATCATATACATTCAATAATTTACAAATATATTATCAGAACAGTCGAGGATTAAGAACTAAGACACATACTGTATCTCGTAACATTGCCTGTAATAACTATGATATAATAATTCTGTCAGAGACTTGGTTGAATGGCTCTGTGCTGAGCGGCGAGCTGTTCGACGATAGGTACGTGGTATATAGAAAAGATAGAGAAACTTCACATTTTCATAGAAGCAAAGAAGGGGGGGGGGGGGGTGTTTTAATAGCCGTTATTAAACAACTCAAGTCTCAAAGCATTAAGAATTGGGAGAGTGACTGTGAAGACTTGTGGGTAAGCATTGACTTGCCGATAATGTACTTTTCGCCGTATGGTTCTCTGCGCAGTGTATCTGCCTCCTCCTATAAGCCGTTCTTCTCTGGAGCACTATTTAGATCAATGTAATGCTGTAATTGAGCAATGTTCCGATTCAAGTGTTTTTATTGTAGGTGACTTCAATTTGAGCAACATTAATTGGACTTTAGTGGAAAAATCGGATAATAAACTTGGTTTGCCTGGTACTAGTGAGATATTAATTGATTTTACTCATGCCAACAGACTGAGTCAGTATAATATAGTATCAAACGACGCTGGTCGCATTTTGGATCTAGTTTTGTCAACACATTCCTTGTGCAGCGTGAGCAAAAGTTTTAGTCCAAGAAGTAATGTTGATAAACTGCATCCACCTCTTGACATAGTTGTTTCCTTGAGTAGGGACGCCAATCTGCCATACAACGGTGACAGGATTAAACTTAATTTTCGTACCGCGAATTCTGATACAATTCGTACTTTTTTAAAACAAATAGATTGGGTTAAATTATTTGAGGGTAGCGATAATGTGAATGAGATGTTGGATGTTTTCTACGAGAAGCTTAACGACGCTATACGTCAGTTTATTCCCTCAAGGGTACCAAAGAAACGTAAATATCCCCAGTGGTTTAACGTTAAACTTATTAAAATGTTAAATTTAAAAAATAATATTAGAAAGCGATACAAGAAATATAATAACAAAATGGATTTGATTGAGTTAAAACTAATTAGTAAGCGTTGCGATGGACTGGCTACTTCTTGTTACAAGGTTTATATTGAAGGTCTTGAAAATGAACTAAAAAACAACCCTAAATTATTTTGGACGCATGAAAAAAATAAACGAGGAGGGTCTAGTAATTATCCTTTGACCATGAAAAATGAAACAATGTCTACATTTGATGATGCAACAATTTGTGAGATGTTCGCTGCCAACTTCTTATCTGTTTATAGCCCCGAACAAGAATTGAGTAAGGAATTTAATACCAACATATTATTAAAAATTATCGAAAATAGTAGTTTATGTTTAACAAGCCCAACAATTAGCAGTGAGACATTACTTAGAAAACTTAAAAGTTTAGATATCAACAAAGGAGCTGGCTCTGATGGCATACCGCCGATATTTATTACATCTTGTGCGAAGGAGTTAGTATGCCCTCTTATTCTTATATTTAGCAAATCCTTATCTACTGGTGTATTCCCTGTAAAATGGAAAATTGCCAAGGTGGTACCTATACATAAATCAGATAACAACGACGACATAATCAACTATAGGCCGATCTGCATCCTTTCAACATTTGCAAAAATATTTGAGTCTCTGCTCTGCCCGTATTTCCAAAACCATCTAAAATTATTCATATATATATAGCACGGTTTTGTTGGATCACGATCCACAAGCTCTAATCTAGTCCGTTTCACGGAACTTCTGATTGACGGTATTGACTCTGGTCACCAAGCCGACGTCATCTATACAGACTTCAGCAAGGCCTTTGATAAAGTTCCCCACAAAATCTTATCATGTAAGTTACGTGCTTATGGTATCACTGGTGGTTTGCTTGAATGGGTGACTTCATACTTGAAAGGTAGATCATTTTTTGTTGTGGTAAACGGTTATCAATCTAACGTATATAATATCTCATCTGGAGTCCCACAAGGCTCTCATCTAGGGCCAATATTATTTAACTATTTTATTAATGACATTCCCAACTGTTTACGGCACTCTGAAATTTTCATGTATGCGGACGATTTGAAGTTTCTTAGAATTGTCGAATCTAACAGAGACTCCTTACTGTTACAGAAGGACCTTAACAGTCTTATTCAATGGTGTAAAAGTAATGAAATGTTTTTGAATTCGAAGAAATGTCACCACGTTAAATAAACACGGAAAAATAATCCACTAAAGACAGCGTATTATATAAATGAGGACAAGGTTACTGAAGTGGACACTATACGTGACCTTGGTGTTCTATTTGACCAAAAACTAACCTTTGCACCACACCTGGATCACATTTCTAAAAAAGCGTCCAGGATGATGGGTTTCGTCATAAGACAGTGTAAAGGTTTTCGGCAAATTAATACTAAAATCTTACTTTATCAGAGTTTAGTACGTAGCATATTAGAGTATTGCAGTGTGGTGTGGCGGCCACACTACGCTACAAGTAGTTTGCGTCTAGAACGCGTCCAAAAACGCTTCGTTTGGAAGTGCGTTCGTATAAAAAAAGATTCTTTAAAATGCACTCCTTGGAAGAGCGAAGATATTTGAACGACGCAATGTTTGCTAGCAAGATCTTGAAGGGAAACATAGACTCTCCGCCGCTGCTCGCACTCTTTAAATTTCGTGCTCCTTCGAGGATTCCGCGGCAACCAATTACTCCGCTTTGTCCTCCAATGAGAAGAACGGTGTTGGGTTCCAACTCTCCATGTGCTAGGTTTTGTAGGGTTTTAAATACGAGTAGCTGTAGTGATAAGGTTGATTTTCACTTCGATTCACTGAATAAGCAAAAATTTAAATTTCAGAACTGTTTATCAGACTTATTGTAAAAGTTTTTGTACTGTGTTTTCAGTCATGGTAATAGAACATAGTTTTATATTGCTGATAGTTGTTAGTTTACTCATAGTTTGTAGCTAACAATATATTTATTATTGTTGTTTTTTGATCATGTAGTTTTTACCTTTAAGTAATTGTTGCACTGTGAAAAGTTTAAAATCATGTTTAGTTTTATTAGAAGATAAGTGTAGACAATTGTTGGTAGACCTAATAAATAAATAAATAAATATAAAATAGTAAACAATAAATAGTCGTTGGTAGTCAGATAATTATATAAGTGCCCTTAAAATCCTAGGATTTGGCCACGTTCAGACCAAAGTGATCATCGTTTTCATTTCGTTTTGCGAATCCAACCGCGACACGGTCAAGTCACGATATAATCGGAAGGTGGATCTCCTTTCCTTTTTCAATACCATCATATGCCTAGCCTTTTCCTAACTATGTTGAGATCTGTTTCCAGTCTCACCGGATGCAGATGAATACCAGTACTTTACATGGAGCAACTGCCTACATATTTGAACTCCACAATCCACTCAGTACTGTTAGTTATAAGTTAGTGCGGGTAAGACTGGTTGTCAGACTTTCGGGCCACTGGCTACCTGTAACATCAGCAAAAGATCTACAATGACAGCCGAGACCAACGGCTTAACATGCTTTCCGAGGCACGAAGGAAACTCGGGATTTAATGGGTGTCACCCATCCACGGACCAACCTAGGCAAGCGCGCTTAACTTAAAGATCGACCCGAGCGGCTGTTATAATTAAGCCACGAGGTCCTCCTCCTTTTTCCGAACATAAAACGGACATATGGGCTTGACGATTGCGTATTCGCACGACCGATCGCTCATATTAGTATGCGGGGTATTGATGAGCAAGGTAAAAAATTATTACGACACATATATTAGTGTTTTAGTATAAGATAACGCTGAAATTCAGGTTCAATGTACCTTCAACCTCTAAACATACAAAACCTTCATACTATCTATGTCGCACATTTCGCAACATTGCGTGAAATAACACAATTTATGCGCATATCAATACTGCCAATCAGTAATTGCACTTTGTGTAATCAGTCGATGTTACTCTTTGGTTATCTTTATTTGTGTATCTCAATTGTTTTTATCATATTCTCTTGCTCAACCTATGAAAGGAATTTCAAATAAGTTATGTAGGGGCTTTTAGGTCAAAATAAAAAAAAAATACAGTTAAAAAAACACGCTTTAGACTGATGTAGTTTTATTTCTCGTATCCTTCTCAGCAATTTTTTTCATTTGATATCCATATCGTGGGAATTCATAAAAAATAACTAGTCCGCTATTTTTCGGAGTCCGCCATATTGGATTTAGAATGACGTCACTTAGCTAACAATGCATTGTTATTTAAACTAAATATGTATGCAAAATTTCAGGTCAATCGAAAACCGGGAAGTGGGAAAAATTGAACTTCTAAGATTTTTTACATAGTTTGTTAGTAGCGTGTTAAGAAAAAATATATTAGGATTAAAATATGGACTTTACGTTCGAGGCTTTTTTTGTAACATTTTGATGTTGCCTTTAAAACTGTAAAAGAATGATTGTGAAGTAATCGCCATGTTTTAAAATCCAAAAAATTGATGACAATGTAACATCCACCCAGTGATGATTATCACTGGGTGGATTACAGCCCATTCCCACTTACAAAGAGCAGATACAGGCCTCCTCTGGACGGTATTCCCAGCATTAGGAACATTATAGGCGGTAACGTGTTTAGATAATACATTATATCCATTTATCTCTTTGGGGACTATCAGTACGCCGGTAATCTATATTAACATAAATGAATTACTATGAATTATTTAGTTATGTCTGGTGAATTGCTTTCAAAGATAATTTGCAAAAAAGAAGCTTGTTGCTTTAGAGATAGTGAAAGCCTATAGTTTATTTAATTCTCTTGGCCACAGATTTTGTGTACCTTAGGAAACACTCATTAATATTCCCGACTCAGGAAAGCCATGGAGTATGTTGTAATCCTATCTATGAGAATATAAGCAGAATGTAAGGAGGGGAACTCCTGGTATCAACAGTGCGATCCCTCGCATTGCATTTATTACAGCGTTGCTTTTGAGAGAATTTACTAAAGCACTTCGTAACTACATAACCACTAACTATACAGAGTGTAAACGAAGCTTCACGAAGCCGTCAAACAAGCATACTGTGCATAAAACTAAGTAACTCTGCGCAAAAATTATTACTGGGAAATGACTGATTTTTTTGGGTGAAAAATCACTTTTTACGGCAGAACTTAATGTAACGCACTCAAAACATTGTGTAAACGGGCCGTGGAGGTATGAACACTTCCTTTTATCGTTATAACTTTACTTGAAGTAAAGATACAACATTAAAAACAAGTATTTAAAAACGTGAAAAAGTTGGAACTTTGAGCTTCAATATCTCCGTAACTAGAAAGTTCCCAGGTATGGTCTAGAACAAAAAACAAAAATATTCGCAATGACGGGGAGAAGAACCGCCTTTTGGCTTCGTTAAGGGTCTTTTTAGGGCTTGTACACAAAACTGCGATGCGACGTCGCATCGCAAAAATCTGCGAGCTCCCTCTACGCATCGCAAGAACTTGCGAATTGATTCGCATCGCGCATTCCTGCGATGTTGCGTCACAAACTAACCAAAATAACCCAAAATCTTCTTTGTTTCTTTTTCCTGTATCTCCTAAGTAATAATAAAAGTGCACATTTCTTTTTACGATCCATGTCACGACCTAGTTTTCAATTCAAAATACGTTTAGTACGGTTAACGGTCGTCGAAGGAATGGTCACCCTGGGAGACGCCTTGCCGCACGAAATCGCATCGCAGCAATTCGTGTCGTAATTTTCTGCGTTGCGAATTCGCAACGCGTCGCATCGCAGTTTTGTGTACAAGCCCTTACACCCATTATATTAATATGATTATGAGTACTCACACAAATCATATAAAAAAATCCCTGAAAATAAGCTTACCTACGATTTAAATAAAATCTCCTTTTCCGTAAAGGTGATTGTACTCGTAAAAATAAACAACTTTTAGTTTTACAATATTCATAGTGCAGACTGTTTGTGAAAACTATTTTCATTTTGCTTATTCAATATTAGACACGGAGAAAACATGTTTTTTAACAAAATAAAAGATGATTTTGTTTTTATAAGGTTTCTGAATGAAAGGTCAAAGGTTTTAAGTTTTATAAGTAGCTGGGAATATTTATTGTTTTAGAGAAGTACTTATCTTTAAATTGTGACTGCCTGACTGGTCGATTGGTCGCAAGCGCGACTGCTGAGCATGAGCTCCTGGGTTCGATTCCCGGGTCGGGCAAAGAGTTAATGGGTTTTTCCATCAAGAAAGTAATTCTTCATGAGATGAGAATTACTTTCTTAATGGAAAACCCAATAACATCCACCCATCTTGCTGTCGGTCTGGGTTAACCATTTAATACGATATTGGGTTTTTCCATCAGGTATATCTCAGTATCAGCCAAGGAGTTTGGATTTGTGCCCGGTTGAAGGCAACAAGCTCGCCCCCCTATTACATGGACTTTTATATAACTGGCGAAATGTGGGTGTACTATTGGGTATACCTCTGCCTAACCCTTCGGGGAGTACAGGCATGATGTTATGATTTGTTTGAACTATGTTCCGTAAACATAACACCTGTGCGTGTAACTTTAAACGTCAGTACTGGTGTCAATGTAACTCTCACGTTCTCATAGATGGCGACTTTGGAACTTGTTGCCGTTTTCATATACTTCATAGAAACTAGCAGTGTCGCTGCGGTCTTATCTTACGTCGCAGCTTTGCCGCTACGGTATGCGGTTGCAGCCCACTTCGGAATTTAATCAAATAGCCGTATACAATACTCTTCCTGTCCGTTTTTGGGCACGACGGCCAACCCCTGCTATCTAAGCTGGGGTTGCCCATCAGACATTGACGCGGGAGATATTATAGTACAAGTGTGTGTGCAGACACAGGTGCACTCTCTCTTCCCTCACGCAGATAGTCTGATGGGACGGTAATCTGTCACGACCGGAGAGAATCTAGGTGCAGGACCATCGACCAACACTACAGAGTTAATTTTAGTATCACAGTAATTAAACAAAGTCCTCTCAGTGGCGTTCCGTATGCTTCTTTTTTTTTTTTTTTTTCCGGAACTGAAATCATCAAATGACCCCCCCTTCACTCTGGGCGGAGCGAAGGGGAGTGTCAGACTTGTACTGACTAAAACCCATCCATGTTCCGTCTTTGCCCTTTGTGTTCCAGGGCCACGGTATCTCTTTCGAACAGTCCCGCAGCCCTGGGCGTTCCGTATGCTCAACTTTTGTTTGTACCTGTTTATTTGTCTTATTGTCTGTTTACAGTTCAAACCCTAAGGCGTAGTACTTCTACAAGATTCTCTCAGTAGTTTGCATGCGGGTTCGCGGTTTAAACTTGTGTTTGTGTCTAGATAAGAAGTACTTACTTAGTACTTATGACCTAGAAACAATGAAGTATAAGATCAGTTCTACTGGTGCGGATAAACTGCAGATCGGCTGCGGACACCAGACTGACAGAGACTTCTGTACTTACAATATCTATTATATCATTGTCTAGTGTCCGAAGTTACGTCTACATAATCATTTCAGATTGAGCTAAGGCAATTATAGCGATGAAATTTATTTATAGAACTCTTAATGCGGCAGTTAGTTTCTCAAAAACAAAACCCGAATTCACTACGGACATCTCAGTTACTGCGTCTGCAGTTTCCACAAACACCTATTGCTGAAATTTCCATGTGCTTCCATTTCTATTTCCTCCATGTGTAATTTTCATAAGTTTCATTCTTGAGCTGTCCGCGTCATTACTTCTCCTATAACTTCAACTCAACTAGCGGAAAACATTACACCACCCACGTTCAGCTACAAAATACAACTTCAGTAACACGAAATAGACGTTTTCAGCTAAATTCTCTATTTGTATTACAGGTCGTAAAACTTAGCCGTTTGCATACGTAATCAGTGTGGTTTGTACATGTTGCATGCATATTCATGATAATTTATAGCATGCATGGCTGATGTATGAAACGTTAAGGAGTTATAGCCCATAATAGTATGAAGATAGATATTGTTTATGGGACGTTAATGGTTTGTTTTAGTATCGCTGAATGATGGCAAAAATGGCTGTCTGGATTCTGATGTCATAAGAGCTTTTCGGATGGATTGAATGAGGAGTTTTGAGCATGAATGTAGATGGCTATAAGAGTAGAGGAATACCAAAGAAACGATGGATGGACTGTATGAAGCATTATATGGCAAGATAGGAGGTGTCTGATGAGGTAATGAATAATAAAGAAGAATGGGAGAAGAAGCCATAATTTACACTATCTACACTAATATTATAAAGAGGAACGATTTGTATGTTTGTAACGAATAAACTCAAAAATGGCCACTGTAACGACTGTTAAGCTCTACAAATGACAGCCAGGACCTACGGCTTTACGGGGTTTCCAAGGCATGGAGGAAACCCGGTATGTAATGAATGGGCACTCATCCACAGACCGCCCTTGGCAAGCGTGGCTTAACCTTGGATCCCTCCGTGCGGCTGTTACTATTTAGCCACGAGCTCCTTTTGGTATATTATTGAATGAAATTGTGTTATAATATCTGCCGTCTTGCCAGCATAAACACGCTCCGTGTGACTGCAATGTAAGCTGACACTGTTGGCACATAATTCTTCACTTTAGTGAAAGGAATATTATCTTTCGTGTAAGGCTTGTCCTCGTTCAAAGAGATTGATGTCGTGCTGTTGTGGCTCTCAATCTTTTAGCAGATAACTGAGGAGAATGTTGGTGGATATACCTACCAATATACGCCTAGCTATGTTATGTGGGGTACACTGGAAAATAAGGGCCGTGTTATGTGCCTTATTTCAATTTGATCAGACGGTTCTGCTTATTATTTTACAACTTCTTTGCGGTCAACTTCTAATCTATCCGGATGCAGCTTCAAAATAAAAACCGGCCAAGTGCGAGTTGGACTTGCACATGAAGGGTTCCGTACCATTGTTGTAGGGAAGCCCCCTTTAATATTTATTTTTATTATTTGTTGTTGTAGCTGCAACAGAAATATACAGTCTGAGAACATTTTAACTGTCTACCTATTACGGATAATGACAGACAGACAGACGGATGGACTGAGGAGGCTTCCGTTGGTTACCCTTACGTACGGGTACGGAACCCTAAAAATTATGCGACTACTTAATAACGTAATTACCTATAACTTCTGGTGTACAGGTACATAATTAACTTATTATGCCCTTATATTTTTACAATAAATAACACTGACAGAGGCTATCAGTATAATTTGTACTAGTTATATCACTAACACAATACGCAACTTTTTAAGTTTTTTTTTTTTTATATTTTAGAGAAGCAGCTTTTATTCTTAGAGATTTCTTTCAAGCGAAATTATTTAGCTTTGAGAACCTTACGTTAGCTTAAATAATCGATGGATAGTTTTAAACTTAGTTGGAGTGGCTTAGTGATTGATGGAGCACTGCCAAGCTCCTTATCGGTTACTGTCGACATGATAAAGTGCATTGTGCTATAAATGTTGTGTCTTTATTTATTTAATACGAGCATAACAGTTCGTTTTTTCTGGTTTAAAATTTAGCCGATAAATAAGATTTTAACCATTTAAAATGTCCTCATTGACAGCTTCGTTGGTCAAGTGGCCACAAGCGCGACTGCTGAGCATGAGGTCCTGGGTTCGATTCCCAAATCGGGCACAGAGTTATTGGGTTTTTCCATCAAGAAAGTAATTCTTCATGAGATGAGAATTACTTTCTTAATGGAAAACCCAATAACATCCACCCATCTCGCTGTCGGTTTGGGTTAACCATGTAATGTGTTGCTTAATCACCCATTTTGTTACAGGAGAACCAGTGCATGCGCATTAAGATCCTGGGTGATTGCTACTACTGCGTGTCAGGTCTGCCAGTGTCCAGGCCCAACCACGCCTACAACTGCGTCAATATGGGCTTGCAGATGATCGATGCTATACGGTAAGGATCCTTTGTTTTACTTGGCCTAATTAATAAACCACTGGAAGCTTCTTCTTCTTGTCGCTGGCACGAGAGAATGTTAAATTATGCTAAGGCCCAAATCCTTGCCACTCACAAGGCTTCATCAGTGGCAGTGTATACTGAATATATCATATTCTCTGCATGTTTTGGGGCACGGATGGCAGGATAGGAAGCGGAGCATACGCAGCTGGAGTAAGAAATTGATATGAGATTTACGCGTTTTTGCAACAACTAAGACCAACGCGGTTTGGTCAAGAGATCGCAAGTGCGATTGCCGAGCTTGGCTTTCAGGATAGATTCTGATGATGGGCAGCGGGTTTATGTCAAATATAGCGACAATAGATACGCTCTCGATCAAAATTCACATAATTGTAATGCGTGGCCGAGGGAAGCTGCTGAATGCGTGAAAACACAGGACCGGTATCCATTGTGACGCTTCGGGGAGACCTATTATATTTTGCAGTTGACGTTTTTCGGCTGATATGACCAATGTACATTTCCGGAGAATACAGGTGTGAAGCTATTTTTACTCTTTTTCCTCAGGTTTGTCCGCGAAGCCACGGGGTTCAACGTAGACATGCGCATAGGCATCCACACCGGCAACGTGTTGTGTGGAGTGCTGGGGCTGCGGAAGTGGCAGTTCGATGTCTGGAGTGATGACGTCACGCTGGCCAATCATATGGAGTCTGGGGGTATTGCCGGGTGAGTAGAACGTATAATGTACTAGCTTACGGCTTCATCAGCGTATAGGTCGGAAATAGTCCACTGGAACCGGAATAAAAAGTATTCCGTATTTAAACTCAGATAATGGTCTATCCGTGTGCCTTTCGTCCAAATCCACATGTTAAGACGTGAAAAGGTGAGTAACAGATTTGTAATATTATTAGTAGTGAATTAGTTAAAATTAGAATATTTAGTCGAATTGATAACTTGTTCCTTTTTGAAATCGATTAAAAAATCTCATGTTCATATGTCATCTTGTAAATCGATGAGTTGATCGGCTCCTACAACGTAAGGAATGGTACGCGAATTGGTTAGGTATTTATTTACTACGATACTCACGCGGTACCTACGCTTCGATCTCGTAGCTGCGACATTGATCACGTTTGCTACGTAGCACATTTCGCCATGGAATTTTACAATTTCGTTAACAAAATAGTACGCAACAATTCTTGGTTTAGAAATTTAAACTAAATAAATATAATTAGAAACGGTATCTTAAAGCGTGCACGGTTCGAGTTGGTCGTTTGCTATGGAGAAGAACCGGCAAGAAACTCCATGGTTACTCTTTTAATATTAAGTTATTTAGTACAACCCATATTTTTGTCCTGTTTACCTTATTTATACATAGGTAAACATTATGGTGTGTTTTTAAACCTGTTCACGTTAAAAACTTTAAATAGCCCATTTTGTTTACAAGTTTAGTGATTATAATTTCCCTTATTATAACTCTGGACAACTTCAGACTTGAAACAGAGCAGAATATTAAGGTTCTAATTCAATTGTTTCCTGCGCTTACACTTAAACTACTTTCCACGCTCCTTTTTTATGAAACACTGAATTCATTTAAGCTTTTACCGGCTTACAAACAAAGTGACTCGGTTTTATAATAAAATGGCGGCACTATCCACTAATTACGCTCGCAGCATTAATTTTTCCTACAGATTTTGAGAGGTTCGCAACGAAGTTAAGGGATGAAAAATGTTTTAAATAAGCAGAAAATGAAATTGCTTGCGTGTGTGGCGCTTTTATTTACCGAAAGGTAGGCTAATTAGCATTTTGCTAAGACAGTATGTCTTCCACTATGGTAAAAAAGTTTTAATCAAAGACAACGTTACAAAGACTTAATTATTGTATTTGTATAGTACCCTAATACTCTTTTACAAAAAAATCTTTTCTTTAAAAATAAAACCGACTTCAAAAACACAGAAAAGTGAAAAATAACTTTAGCTTCAGAAGACGGTGACTTTTGTTTGTTTAATTCAGTATTTTTGTCACCGACTTCTGAAGCTAAAGTTATTTTTCACTTTTCTGTGTTTTTGAAGTCGCTTTTATTTTTTGCAAAAAAGATTTTTTATTTTTCCATTTTTAGTGTATTTATATAGGATATTACAATCCTATACAAATATTTGCTATACATTACATACATTTTACATTGTTAACGATACATTTCATGTTAATAGGCTTATCCCTTGTAGGGACTACAGGCAGCAATGTGCTAACGCTGCAAATGGTAATGTTCCCCCGCGCATATGGTTTAGCCGGCAGTCGTTTGCGCCGCGCTGAAACGGTAACTTGTGTAACACTGTATTAACCCTGTTAGCGTGAATATCGAATAGACTGGTTTTACGGACTTGTGCATTTTATTTACTCTCCTTACTACAACCACCCAAGCGACCTCAACATCCCTAATAAAATGGAAGTTAATATACCTAACTGTCGCAATCTGGGTGTACTGTACGCATCTGCGTACCTCCTCAGAACATACAGCCGTTACGTTATGTTATGATATTGTGTAAACAATACACATCAGAAAATTTGGAGATTTGTCCTCGATTTCTCCAGGATCCCATCATTAGATCCTGACATGAAGACCATGGGACCACATGGAAAGTATACTGATTCAAACAATGCCCATAAAATTTTAGGGTGCCCTTAATTTTTCTGGGATTCCATCATCTGATCCTGACTGATACCTTCCATCATCAGCTCAGCAACATGAGATGATGATTACCATACACAAATTTCTGAATTGTGTTAGAGAGTATATGAAAATCATTGTATGTACCTATAAAAGCAGGGTCGCCCTCGATTTCCCTGGGATTCCATCATCAGATTCTGATTTGGTGACAATAGGACTATCTCAGGTGTATAGGCTTTCGAATAAAAAAGAATTATGAAAATCGGTGTACAATTGGCGGAGAAATCGGTGAGCAAAGGTACATTAAAAAAAATACATACCGTCGAACATAGAAACTCCTTTTTTTTTAAGTCGGTTAAAAATTGTCAAAAGAGTTTTTCTTGAATCATTAGTGATCCGTTAACAATACATGCCATGGTAATAGGCTTATCTCTAATAAATGGAACTTAACATACCTAACTGTTGAAATGGGGGTGTACTGTAGACTGTACACATCTCAGAGCATTCAGGCGTGATGTTATGTTATGATTTTGTGTAAACAATGAATATCCAAGCGATTGCAGCCATCGCGACAGATTTGCTGTCTATTATTGAAGAGTTCCATTGTTAATCTCCTAAGATCAGCGTCAGATCTTCACCAAATAAAAAATGGGACCACCGCAGAATAATATTCTTCCAAACAAAAAAAGAATCATCAAAATCGGTTCACAATTGGCGAAGATATCGCTGAACAGACACACAAAAAAAAAAAAAAATCAGTCGACTTGATAACCTCTTTTTGGAATTCGGTTAAAAAGTGAAGTAACGATGGCGACTTTAAGATTAGAAAAAATAATCTAAAATAGAAACTTGAATAAAAAATTGCAATACAATTTATTCTTGTAATTTTAGGTTAACATATTTTCATAGAAGCAAAAATAAAATAAGAAGTAATAATAAAATTGGTAAAAATTTTGTTGGTGGTCAAAATTATAAATAAGAATAATTTATTGTTTAGAAAAGTACATTAAAAAGAACAAGAAAAAGGTACTAAATAAGTCATTATCTGCTTGGTATTTTCCCAACAACGTTAAGGTCGGCGTCCAGTCTAAATAGATGCAGATGAATACCAGTATTTTACATGGAGCGACTGCCTATCTGACGTCCACAAACTAGTTAGCACTGGGCAACACGATACCCTTTGTAAAGACTGGTTCTCCGACTTTCGAAATGACAGCTGAGACCAACGGCTTAACGTGCTTTCTGATTCACGATGGAATTTCGGTATCTTATGGATAGTCACCCATTCACGAAACGACTTAGGCAATCGCGGCTTAACCTTGAACACCGACCGTCTGGCTATTATTATTTAGCCACGAGCTTCTCCACTAAATGAGAACTATCAAAAAACTCAAAGTTACTAGTATCAAGAGCCAGCAATTAAACTTATAAAAAGTACCAAGTTAACCAAAAGTCAAACACGAAAGATCTATCGGGACAGAAGTTTAAATGAAATTAAAGTATTAAATAACTTTTGGGCCAATATTCCACTTTATAAAACTTACAATTGGATGGCGACCTTTGAAAGTTTGGTGAAGAAAAAGAGACTTTTGCACCTGATTATACTTGGCTATGGCGATAAAAAGGCAATTTTTGTTTATGATTTTTAAGAATGAAAATTTTGGAATCTATGAAAAAATGAGAAAGGCACAGTGGTTTGGGCAAACTCGTGAACGAAAAAAATGTGGTGACGGCTCCGGGGTCCGCAGTCGGATTGTAACTTGTCCGTAGTGGTTCATACGGGTTCTTTTAACTTGTCATTTCACAATATTTATCAATTTATCAAAGCTACCCTGTTAACACCATTCGATAGCCAAAAGATCGTTGTAGCAAACATAACATAGCATCACGGTTAATCCCAGAAGGGCTAGGTAGAGGTGTACCTAATAGGTGGTGGCGGTTGGTGGTGGTGTCTAGTGTACACCCATTCGCCTGTTATGTTTAAGTCCCATTTGATAAGGGGCGAGCCTATTGCCATCAACCGGGCACAAATTCGTGGCTGCTACTGAGAAATTCCTAATGGAAAAACCCAATAGCATTTTGGCCGGCCTGGGAATCGAACCCAGGACCTTATGCTCAACAGTCGTGCTTGCGATCTCTCGACGAACGAGGCAGTCAGGGTAGGCAGTATGGCACTTTAGTTTTTAATAATAAATCCCCCTTCCTGTTCAACCAGTCCCAAAGCTGAAAAAAAAAATCTCTATAATAAACCTGCTTGCTTTTACTTTCAGACGAGTGCATATAACCAAAGCTACGCTACTGCAGCTGGGTGGAAGGTTCGACGTGGAACCTGGAGACGGCGCCTCGAGGGAAGGACACCTTGCTGATCACAAAGTGGAGACATACCTTATAGTGCCACCGAGGGTAAGTTTGCTATTTTTGTTTCCTACTTTTGTTAATACGATGACCATGTTATTATTCTGAACGGTTGCTATACAGGGTGGAAGGGACACCGCCGCGAACACGGTTACCACGTATTCAGTACATCATTCTGAGCCCCCACATATAAATTTTTCATAGGTTAAAACAAAAACAGCTGTTCCATAAATTTTGAAACAGCTGTTTTTTTAATAACCGATGAAAAAGTGTAAAATTTCATATTTAAAAATGTAAAACATAATTATGGTATTGAAACGAATGAAGGAATTAAGATATTTATGTACTATTTTGATTTGTTCTATGCCAAAATGATAGTTTAAATAAATTGAACCATAATTTCAAATAACATCTTTGAAAGTACAAGAAAAGCAGTCTCTGAGTTTGACACACATGTCATGTCAATAAAAATCGTAACACGACTGGAATCAAAACGCCATTCAATTCGTTACATGTCACATTAGACCAGACATACGACGGTGTAGTTGTCAAATCAAGACTGATAATCTTGTAACTTTTTCCGTTGGTCTTTGAGTAGGTCGGTATCTTGTTTGCGACTTTGAATGATAGTGTATTTCCATTCTTCTTTATCGTGTTGTTAGTGCCTAACCTGGTGTCAGAGTTTTTATGCCGCCTATGGGCCTCTGACTTGGCTTTAAATGCCGCCGAGAAATATCTCTCAGGCATGCTGGTTTGAGATTGGCACAAGAAAAGAGAGGCCTATACCTAGCAGTGGGTGAGTTCGGGCTGTGGATGATGATGATGATGATGCTGGTTTCCTCACGAAGTTCTACTTCACCGAAGCACGTGACAATTATACAATACGCACAAGAATCTGTAAAATCAGAGATGGGTGCCTTGGGTTCGAACTCGATACCTATGACTTGGCAGTCCACGGGTCACACCACTAGGCTTCCGTTCCGTTGATGGTATTTAATACCAGATTTTTTTTTTAATTATTTCCTGTGGGAATCTTATCTCTCAAGCAATTTACTAAAGAACTTAGCCCCTTGACTACCTTGTGGTAGTCTCAAAAAGGACCTGATTGATTAGAAGGTTTGAGTATAGAATGCCTAGTCCGCCTTACTCCCTCGTCGTTTCTCAACATATTCTTTTGGCTTTTAGTCTTACCGGATGCAGCTGAATTCCAATATTTAATAGGCAATTTTTACACGACAACGCTCGTCCGCGCGGTTAGGTGGAGGCGTGGAAGGATTATGTGGCATTGCACTGCGCGGTCGGACAGTGTGCGTGTGTATGGATCATCAACGGGTTTCATACAACCCAGTGCAACATGAGACTCGCTTTACCGCCTGACCATGCGGATAAGAAATGTGTGAGAATAACCTAATTTGCATTTACAGCCTCCTACCTGTACCTATAATCCTTAACAAGTTCCCTTTAGTTCAACATCATTATTCATTAATAAAACCATTATTACGTCACTAACATAATTATTCCAACACAAGACATTGCAAGTTCCTTAACCCTAGTTAAGCCATGGTAACCAGCTCAAATAAAGACGGAACTAATCCTCATACAACCTTCATACTACACAAACACATTACTGAAAACGTCTTCAGCATCCCTGAAAGGTGTCTATGTCTAAGATTGATGATAACTTTGGACAATGCTGTTCAGTCTAGCGTTCAGTATTAGCGCCTTTTGTGAAAGATGATGAATCGCTTCTTTTCAGCGCGATGATTATTATTTGAACGTAGGGATAATTTTCGTTTTTGATTATTTTTCTGGATGATTTAGTTTGGGATTGTGAATTATTATGATGCAGCCAAGTTATGTAGATAAAAGAAACTTGGCCTTTTATACCTGGTAAATCTATATTTATTGTTTCAAAAAACCAAATAAAAAATGTTTTAAAAAAAAATGCTTATTCACCTAAAAGATTTTCTTGAACTATTGTGGCAAACAGGAAACTACTTTTATGCATACATATACATTATCTCACGCACGTTTTTTTTTAACTTCCAAATGAGATTCTTTTTTACTAAGTCTTTTCTCTCTTTGAACTACTTACATTCAGGTCAAAAAAGCAAAGAAAAGAAGACGAAAAGCCAGGTTTAAAAATATCAAAAAACTCGACTAATGATTCTTATAATTTCATCATCTGCCTAGCCTTTTTCCAACTATATTGGGGTCGGCTTCCAGTCTAACCGGATGCAGCTGAATACCAGTATTTTACATGGAGCGACTGCCTATCTGACCTCCTCAACCCAGTTAGTACTGGGTAATACGATACCCCTTGGTAAGACTGGTTGTCAGACTTTTTGAGCCACTGACTGCCTAACGACTGTCAAAGATCTACAAATGGCAGCCGGGACCAATGGCTTAACGTGCTTTCCGAGGCACGGAGGAAACTCGGTATGTAATGGGCGGTCACCCTTCTACAGACCAACCTAGGCAAGCACGGCTTAACCTAAAGATCGACCCGAGCGGCTCCACGAGCTCCTCAAAATGATTAAGAAAAAAAAAATTGAATGAATGATTCGAATTGAACTAATAGCTCGTCAGCTAAGTTTCGATGTAATCTATCTATGTAGACGTGATTTTTACTTTCCGACCCACTTCGCGATCTTTTCCAAGATTTTTTCGTCCTTGCCTATTCGTTAAAATTTAACGAGAAACCACCAAGGCGTCAGATATCGGAGATTTTCCGCTTTACGAAAATTTGTTGGATTTGACAGACTGTCTGAATCATTCTTGCTCGAATGTCGAGAATAACGTTTTTCCTACCGGTTTTCGGCGAATGGTTAGATAGAGGTGTACTTAGTACGACCCTGTTATTTTTTAAATATTTTATATTCACGATGGAATTGATAGAAATCTGACTTATAAAGGCTAGGTCTTAAAAGGTTCAAGTAGTTTTATTAGAATTTAAGGACCAAAAACAAGTCTTTAAGTCTATTCATGCAAGGCTGCGTTTTTAAAATCCCTATAATTTTGATCAACATCATCTGCCTAGCCTTCTCCCAACTATGTTAGGGTCGTCTTCCAGTCTAACCGGATGCAGCTGAATACCAGTATTTTACATGGAGCGACTGCCTATCTGACCTCCTCAACCCAGTTAGTACTAGGTAATACGATACCTCTTGGTAAGACTGGTTGTTAGACTTTTTGGGCCACTGACTACTTGTAACGACTGTCAAAGTTCTACAAATGACAGCCGGGACCAACAGCTTAACGTGCTTTCCGAGGCATGGAGGAAACTCGGTATGTAATGGGTGGTCACCCATCCACAGGCCAACCTAGCCAAGCACGGCTTAACCTAAAGATCGACACGAGGTTATTATTTAGCCACGAGCTCCTCTTGACATACATACATAATAATCAAGCCAGCTAGGTCGGGACTTCTCAATTTCTTCATATAACACCAAATTTTCACTTTCCTAAGATCAGCAAAATGACAAACACTAATGAAGAGAACAAAAGGACCCTTCTATCTTACAAAATTTCTTTTAACTGAAATCGTTTCCGTCTTCTATCAAAAAGGAAATTCTCGCGATTCTCACACAATTCAATCAACCGTAAATTCTGTTACAATCGATTGATTCCTGTCATTGGATCTCTCCAATTACGGTTCAAATTCATCCTTCATCAAAAAAGTTTGAAAAATGATTGGTTCCCAAACGAACTATTCATTGCTGAACTCAATCATGCAAACGCAACCAGTCGTAGTCGCAGTTTCATTGAATTGTAAGTCAGTTGCTTTCAGTTCAGTGGGTAAAATAAAATGGAGATTACCTTGTTTAATATTTTTGTAATGACATTATATTGCTTTGGTGAATGCATCTGTCTTGTTCAAACTGTAATAAAAATATGAAGAATTCTCGTTTTGTATTTTCTTTATTACGTTATTGAATGCATCGAGAGGAGCTCGTGGCTAAATAATAACAGCCGCTCGGGTCGATCTTTAGGTTAAGCCGTGCTTGCCTAGGTTGGTCTGTGGATGGGTGACCGCCCATTACATACCGAGTTTCCTCCGTGCCTCGGAAAGCACGTTAAGCCGTTGGTCCCGGCTGTTATTTGTAGATCTTTGACAGTCGTTAGACAGTCAGTGGCCCAAAAAGTCTGACAACCAGTCTTACCAAGGGGTATCGTATTACCCAGTACAGACTGGGTTGTGGAGGTCAGATAGGCAGTCGCTCCATGTAAAATACTGGTATTCAGCTGCATCCGGTTAGACTGGAAGCCGACCCCAATATAATTGGGAAAAGGCTAGGCAGATGATGATGAATGCATCGAGAGTTATTCGTAAAAGTAATTAATTTGCTATCGACAAAAGCAATTTTATATGTGAATTCGATTCACATACTAGAAATTTTGGGTGCATGGTAGTTGTGAAAACCATTACATACATTAAAATACTTAATCATACATACTAATCATTGATAGCTGTTTCTTCTAAGCTTAGCCTAGCATATCATAGTTTTTATTATTTGTGTAACTCTTTCAAGTCTTGACAACATTTTGCTTGTGTTTTTGTTAGTGATTGGAGAGCATTATGATTTAAACAAAAATAGTTTTAAATAAAATGCGAATGCTTCCAATCGCTGTAACAACTCCTACTCACTCAAGTTACACGATACCTCTCACATTGTGTGTATAGTTCAATCAAGCGTGGCGCGAAGTCATCGGTGTATTGCCAATATCCGTGTAGGTTTGTCACTACTAGTGGCATTGTGTGTTGAGACAACTACTGTTTCCTGTTGTATGTGTGGAATATTCGATATGAATACTCAATAGGGTTGTTATTTTAGAAATAATCAATATGTTGGAAAATGCTCTGCCGCGATGACTTACATAATACTTAGATAGATAGAATACTCTATAGTATGTACACCAGAATTATAAATTATAGGTATAACAATGTAGAACTTATAAATAAGGTGACATAATTGGCGAAAGGCAACACTTGGGTAAAATAGTATCTATAAAAAACAGATTTTTTAGCAAAAATATTTTCATGAGTTATTACAAGAATTCTGTTTTTTTTTACTCTCTTTACCCATCATTAATTTACAGATTCATTAAACGCTCTTCAAAATTGACTACCTATTAAATTATTACCAACAATTCGGAGAAAATGCTCCCGCTTTTACTTACCGAATAACTGAAAGAATTCTGAGAAACCTGTCGCCATACTGTTGACTGTTGGTTTAGTTAGTCAATGTAATTGTTAGCTTAAGGCACGCTGGGATTTCATGTTGTTTTTCCAAGTAATAACGTTCACACCCTTATTTTGTTGGTTTTATAATTATTTAGGTTCTGTTTTTGTTGTGTTTGTATTTTTTCCATTTTCATCGTGTGGTTAGTATCTAACCTGGTGACGGAGTATTTATGCCACCCATGGGACTCTGACTTGGCTTTATATGCCGTCGAGAAATATCTCTCCGGCATTCTGGTTTCCTCACGATGTTTTCCTTCAACGATACAAGTGATAGTTTTACAATACGCACATGAATCCGGAAAATCAGAGGTCCGTGTTTTTTTTTTCGGATGTGAAATCATCAAATGACTCTCTCGCTCTGGGCGGGGCGGAAGGGAGCGTCAGACTTCTACTGACTAAAACCCATCCATGTTCCTTCTTTGCCTTTTGTGTTCCAAGGCCACGGTATCTGTCGGTCGGTTTGTGTCTTGGGTTCGAACTTGAGACCTATAACTTGTTTGTATTTTTATCATTCTAAATCATTTTCATCTGCTTAAGTTATCAGCGTCTGAAATTGTCTGCAGGTATTTTCTTTTCTACTTATTCTTTCCGAAACTTGCAGACACTGCGAATATTTTGATTGCTAGTGGAACCATTTTTGTTTTTAGGTATTAGTATGAAATTATAAGAACTTAAATTAACATTTAAATTAAATGGATATACCATTCTAAATCAATTGTCTTAGCATCAGATACAGATTATCCATTATCTGGTTTTAAGCAATCATTTGACATGCCTCTTGAGATGATAATTAACCCGGAACGTGAACTTGATCCACTAATAAGTAATTGGAAACGCTTCTCCCCGGAGGCTTTACCGTAAGTGTTATTATTGATACGCCTACCTAAATACATTATGAAGGTATTTTCTAACTAAAAGATTGAACATGAAACGGAACTGTTTATTTCAATGTAACAATGTTCAAAACATTTGTTGATGCATTGAATAGTACGGGGGTCGTATTTAAAGTAAAATTATAACATTAATAAGTTATTTAAAAAAACTTGTGAAAATTTTGGAACTTTGCCCTCCAATATCTCCGAAACTAGAAGCTTCCGTATGGTCCAGACCAAAAAAAAATTATCGCAGTGATGAGAAGAACGAGTGCCTTTCAGCTTTGTTAAGGGTCTTTTTACAATTATTATTATTAAAATAAGATCAAAATAGACCGCCGAAAAATTTCGTTTGGTAATAAAACAATGATGTAAATATTAAGTTTTCCATCCATCCACTAGACGACTTTGCAACACCTTTGCAACAAAAGAACCCAAATTAACTCTCACTGATCAAATCTTGCCAACTACTGTAACTTCGTCACACAAACTAAAATTGTTTTATCACCAACAATTACTTACTTGAAAGTTTGTCTCTCGGGACTGAAGTGACTGAAACTAGTCAACTTCAGTGATAAACTTAATTACTGGACACTTGCTCCACTTTCAAGTAATAATTTTCGAAGTTACAACTGGATTTGGTCTGAAATTGAAACTGGTATTCAGCCTGAAGCTCATAACTGATTGTTCAAAGACGAAGACTAATAATGAACTAATAATATACAAATACAGGTCATAGATATCAAAACTGAGCAACTGATTTGTTAAAATAGTAGTAATAAAATTGACAGAATGATTTCCGGCTTCATTAAATCGACCTCAGACTTATATTAAATATACATAACTTGTCCACTAGACCAAACAAAGATCAAAGCTATTTCCTGAAACGTTATCATGAATTATATACAAGCGTATCCAATGTTATAAGCCACTCGACTGCAGATCACAGCTGCTAACTATGGTGGTGCCTATGGTCAAATCATTGGAACTGATTCAGTGATTGGATCAGAGCTAATCTGGTGTAAAAGCTACCGCTTTCTACACTCATCCATTGCTATAGAATGAGTGTGGAAATTAACTGCATTTGAAAATGAAACTGCGAGATCATAAATTATTTGACGATTCAGATGTCTCAGCAAATGCCAAATAAAGAGGCAAGATTACTCCATAAATTTTGGTTTTTTATTTTTCATCATCATCACGTCTTCGTTTCTGTTTACGATTTGTCGAGTGTATTTTGCAAATTGTGCAATAAAAAAATCAAATAAGTACTATTCGTGTTGATGAAAGCTAAACATATTGAAACTATAAAATTCTTCCGTTACGAACAAAACACGAGTATAACAAAGCTAAAGACAGAAGTAATCCCAACTAATCAGCTGGACTACGAGGACTACAACTGCAATCAACAGTGATCCCTCAATTCAACTTGTGACGTTATCTAGTATTCTCTCTCAAGTCTGCTGAGAACTGATTTTTCTGATTAGTCGCTGCGATGGTGCGACTGTTAGAAAAATATCTGATTAAGGATTTCTTTCTCGTTTTATCACTCCATTTTCTTAAGTTATGTTTCTAGTGTCGTAAGTTTTATTTCTTTAATAATGGCTTTACCTTTATTGCGTTTATATTTTTTTTAATAGTGTTATGTGTCTTTATAAATGTCTGGTTCCGCGGTTTCTCCATTTTACTGGTTAAAGAGATTGCTAGAGCTTCGATTTTGCACTAACTTACATTATCTATTGGTTTCTCGCCATTTTGTCGTGAAGTCATCTAATACTTCTTTTTCTTTGCGTTTCGATGGACTCAAATAATACCCGACCAGTATATAATCACTTGCACAGCTCTTTCGTTGGCTTCGTTTAAATCAAGGTGTAGGTGGCTGTGCAGGATAGGCAAGAAAGGAGATGGGGCATATCCTGCAGAGGGGCTCCATACTAGCATTGGGTCGGGTCGATGATACCCTATTTGGCCAGATTATTTCTCATCATCATCTGCCTAGCCTTTTCCCAACTATGTTGGGGTCGGCTTCCAGTCTAACCGGATGCAGCTGAATACCAGTATTTTACATGGAGCGACTGCCTATCTCACCTCCACAACACAGTTAGTACTGGGTAATACGATACCCCTTGGTAAGACTGGTTGTCAGACTATTTGGGCCACTGACTACCTAAGGACTGTCAAAGATCAACAAATGACACCCGGGACCAACGGCTTAACGTGCTTTCCGAGGCACGGAGGAAACTCGGTATATAATGGGTGGTCACCCATCTACAAATAAACCTAGGCAAGCAACAAAGATCGATCCGAGCGGCTGTTATTATTTAGCCACGAGCTCCTTCAGCGCCAGATTATTACTACAGCGATCTAATACTAAAAGATGCCTATTATGTTTGCAGTAGGTTTTATCGTAGTTCTATGTTTTGAAACAATTAATAGGAATGTTATTTTAGTTTCTTATCCAGGTGTTATTACTGTTTTTCTAGGTCTCTGCGTTAGTTTTGGCGCTTAAAATTGTTTATCTCTGAGATGAGTTCTGTTTGATCGAATTTTATATTGGTTATACATAAATATTAGTTCAGAATGGGACTTGGAAATTTAAAGATATATCTAAATTATTCATTTGAAACTTAGTGAACCGTCTTGTTCTACTTTTGGATAATCTACAAAAATAGGATTAGATATATCTACTGTGTTATTGGTTATGAAAACTATCGAAAAAATGTAAGACACGATACTACGAAATAAATCTTTGTTTTTCTCCATTTTCGTAGTCTCTTCTATTTTTACTCCTTCAGCCACGATGTCAATATCAATTTGTGGTACCGTTGTCAAGTTAGGCCAACAACGTGTTTCTTTTGACATTTATTTTCCTTGTCTTAGTAAATGTTCAGATATTGTGTGATTATTATGAAGTTATTCTTATTTTTCTTACCTTTTGGGCTCTTGACACCGGACTCTGACAGTAATCGTACTATCCGTACTGGTTTGAATGAACCTGCTATTATTTTGCTACTTAGGTTCGTTTATTTTATAATGCTTGGTTAAACTAAAAATAAACTTACCCAACCTCATAGCTACTAGTGACGTTGACTTATTCGATAGTTCTCTGGGTGAGTTTACAAAAAATACAGTGTTTGATAATTACAAATTTTAATATTGTCATTGTGTACACGTAGTCGTAAGATGGAGAAAATAAATAAAACTAAAAGGTTATTTGACCAGGAACACAAACTATGTATCTTGGCGACCCAATTTTTGTTAACAATATTTATTTTGATTTCAGAAACCTTCAGAAAATGGCCGCCTCTCAGTGTGTACAGTAGACCGAAAAGCAAGCATCGTGTCTTCGCTATACCAGGATATATCCCCAACTAAGCCAAGAGACAACATCAGTCCAGCACCTTCACAGAACAGCTTTAATGAAATGGAAACCTTCCCTAGCAGAGTGCTGAGGACTGAGTCTTTAAGAACTACTGGAGGTAAGTTCTCGAAAATTCTAAAGACAGCTTTGTTAGATGTGTGGTTGACTACTGAGAATTCTGGGTTCAAACCTCTAACGTTAAAAAAAATTATAGGATTTTTCTTGAGGAAAACAAATAGGATGGACACGATCGGATTAGGATCAAAATTGGTTTACATCGCATCCTGTCTCAACTACTTGGACTAAACCATAACCGCAAAATGTAGGACTGGAGTACCTCTACACATCTTTGCTCAACTCTTGTGATAACACGGAAGTATTGATATTTCCTCGTTCCCACGTAAATAATAATGAAAGATGTTTTTATTTCAATGACCAACAAACTTCTTAAACGTTTTCCAGATCTCAGTAGACGAGCATCGATGAAAGTAGTAGCTTTCGATAGCAATCAGGCGACCAGTCCCGGTGAAGGTCTTGGCAATGGATCTGTTGTTACTACTAAACCTAAGAGTCGCAGTGGATCTATTATTGGAGCCATCAGTCCTATTATGGGCACAGGTGATTTAAATACTGATGATTATGATGATGATGAGAAAGCAAGGAACAAAATTATTGTGAAAGTCTAATTCCAGATGAAATACCATTTTGATTATGGACTGAGCAAGTGAGCAATGATTCAATCATCATTCTAAGATTTTGTAAAACTAAACAATGCTCTGCCTCTTGTACCTTCGGATTCACTACTTGATGCTTGAATGTAAAGCTTTCAGTAAAGCAGAAATTAATAATCCCTCCACTGTTTTATACAGAAAGTTCTAGTAGCCACAGTGATCAACCAACTCCAACTGGGACTTCCACACCATCTGGGGTTCGGACACCATCCGGGGCTTTAACACCAATTGGGATATTAACACCAACTGGGGGATTAACGCCATCTGGGGCATTAACGCCTTCTGAACCATTGACACCCACTGATTTGTTGACCCCCACTGAGCTATTAGCACCCTTATTCATTAGGATGATAAGTACAATGTCGACTGAATCACTGTGTTAGTGTTTTTGGACCTTTACCGACGTGGCTAATAATGTTGTGTTTTGAGTCTGATCCTAACTTGACAATAGGTTTTAGTTTGTCTGTTTTTGTGTCCATAATCACATTTTCCAACAGTATTTTCAAGTGTATCTACCGTCTTTGTATCTTTTGCAAAGATATTATTTTGAAGTAGGATACCATGAAATTCGTGAAAAACTATGAAACAGGCAATATTAGCTCTGCCATCAACTACACCAATCATAAAATCTTTTATTTCATAATTTTTTTAGGAGCAATCATTAGTCTCTTTAAAAAAGATTCTCTAGTCTCTAAATTCCATTAGATTTCGCATGTTAAATGCGTTTGATTGTAACTTAATCAGATGTTGAAACATATGGAGTGATCTCAGTGTTCTAACTTTGGGTTTTAGCGTGAAATAGCATCTGAAATTTTATCTTGGTTAATAACCTTGATGTTTTTTGCCAGCGACTCCTGGAGGGGTACCAACGAGATCTCGTCCTTCAAGCAAGATGACTAAATACGTGGAGTGTTGGGGTGCAGACAAACCTTTTGCCAACATTACTGACTCGACTCTTGCCAAGAATATTGGAATTTCTGTAAGTTTATTTGCTGTTTACTTTCTATTTGTGTCTTTCTTTACTATGTATGTGTTTAAGAAAAGATTGATGATAACTTTTGTGTTCTCTTCCTACAACTTATCATTATTTGTTTTTTCTTCGCTACATTTTCCAACTACTTTTATTTTTTTATTTGTTTCAGAGTCTAGCAATGATAGAACAGAATCTTCTGCCTCAAAGGACTACATGTTGTGACTGCAGGTAAGCAATAACTTTACTCATCTGAAGTTTCCCAAAAACCAACATCAATAAAACACAATCTATCCATATAACCTGTATTGTCCCACAACTGGGCATATTCTCACTGTCCCTTGTTTTCACGCTTGTATCATCTTCTGCTATAATGGGCAAGTCTTTTCAACAGGAATCAAGTCTAAAATTTGTTAATGTACCGGCTGGCACACTTGCTGTGGCTGGGATTGGTGGAGTATATTGAAAATCTTCAGGTTCTTTGTTGCTGACTGAATGGTGTGATAGTCATAGTTTTCTGTTGTTTCCAGTACCAACTCGGAAGGCATGAACCGCGTGACCCTCTGGTTCAAGAGCGCGACTCAGGAGCGTCAGTACCGCAACCAGCCGGACGCGCAGTTCAAGTACAACGTCGCGTGCGCCGCCGCGCTGTTCGCGTTGTTGGCGTTTATACAGCTGCTGACTGTGCCTAAGTAAGTAAACATCTAAATGTGTTTGATAGTGTCCTTATGGATTGAATAGCCATGCTCCATGTTTTAACGCAGATATTACCAATATTATTATATTTAGTAGCATTTTCATTGTATGCTATGTTATTGTGGTGGCGTACCCCAGGACCGACGTCTCTTTTGCTAGTGTCTACACTCTCGTCTCCGATGACTCTTGCTTGTCTATTTTTTCTGACTAACCAATCGTTAACTCTCTTTTCCAGAGGCGTAGTCCTATACGCCTCCTTCGGTCCTACACTCTTCACTCTACTGATCTTCGTATACCTGTCGTGGTATGACGGCAGCATGAGGTCGCGAGGACTGCGGCCGATATCTGATGTTCCTGATGATTTGTATGCTGACAACTGCACAAAGCCTGGACAGGTAAGTTCAGGTGATAAACTTGAAAAAAAAAGTGAGATGTTCTTGCATCTGACTGATTGATTCTTTTGAGTTATTAAATTTTTTATATTGCTTTTTACGTTATGACGTCAGTTTTGCAACAACCGTGTAAGTATGAACGAAGAATATAAACGTTTGTTTAATTTTTCAGGTGGTATCTAATAATCGGTTTATAAGGCTGACGATGTTTACGGTGTCAGTGCTACTCATAGGCGCATGTGCAGTTATCAATTTGGTAAGATATAATTATAATTTTAACGAGAGAAGGATTGTCTTCCTACCATAACTAAGTCCAACATCTCTCATCGCGTGTTTACCTGCCTGAGATCACATAAGCGCTCACCTGTGACTATGACATGACATGTGTTTCAGACACTGTAAGTGAGTGCCTGAAATTAAGTTTCTGAGAACGCTTGATTGTGTCTCTTGATTGGGCCACATGAGTGTCTTTGATCGGGATCACAATTCAATTTGTATTTTTCTTGTACTGCTTAACAATATATCGTGCTTACTGAAAATATATTTACTTCCTTCTAATTCATTCAACGTGGCAACAAAATATCCCCCAAACTTTGATTTGTGTGGCTAATACTGGCAAAGGCCACCCCCAAATTTTTCTAGGTCTATTTTTATCTTACAAAACTTGTCAATACCATTTTCCTTTTCAGTTCCAATCGTTCGTAATAATAGACTACCCAATGTACCTGCGCAGTAACGGCAGCTTGAACTGGACGGAGTACAACTACACCGAAGACAACGGCCTGGGAGGCTTCCACATACACAACGATGTCGATTCTGCACCTGTAAGTTCTTTTGTAAGTGACGGCTGTTTAGACAAGTTAAACTAACAAGGAACACTGGAATTTGGTAAATTAGGTGGCTAAGATACGACTTATATGTATAAGACGTATCACATCAGTAGTTATAACATTTTAAACTAACATTATTATTAACACTAGAAACGGGATATTTACCATGTTTGTGTTTGTGTTTTTGTTTTTGTTTTCAGTAAACATGGTAAATATCCCGTTTCTAGTGTTAATGATTACATCAGTAGTTGTGTAACTATTTAGAGTTTTTCTTCCTTCTGCATTTGTTGTTTCTGGGTTTCCGAATTCGTTCGTACAAAGTGTAGGACGAAAGTCACATGTCGTCGTTGAAGTTCTAACACTACGTAAGTCATTTTTTGGTGATTTTGACATTTTGATGCTAGTTTTCTAGATAATCGGAAGACGCGTTGTTTAAGCCAATCAGAAACAAGCAACGTTTCTATCTAATTTGAAGTGAACACAAATAAAAAATGGGTTTGTATTGTTGCCTTGGTACAATTATGCAGTTTTTTCACTCTCCTGTAAAATTGCTACTTTTGACTTACGTAGTGTTAGAACTTCTGCAACGGTATTTGTTTTTTTTTTGCGCATAGATGTCAAGGTAACAAGACAGAAAAACGGGCATGCTTAATTAATCCTCCTTATTGATGAACTCGGTTTTTTTGAGCCTCTTAAATTGTGGGCCCATTAAAAACTTGTATGTGGACTGTGATTGTGACCAACCACATCCAAGTTATGCCTAGGCCCATGTCCAGCAGTGGACGTACTTCGGCTGAAATGATGATGATGATGATGATGACATCCAAGTTGGTCGTAGTTACTAGGTTAGGGCACATCAGAAAAAGATACTAACTAATGACTAGTTTTTAACCGACGAAAAAAAGGAGGTTGTCAACTCAAAACGTATATTTTTTTTTTAATGTACGACCACACAAGTTTTTACAGAGAAGTCCGATTGGAATAATTCTTTTGTTATTAAGAAAAAAAAACACCAAAATCCATTTTTACACCATTTTTTATTTTGATATTTCCAGAGTTACCTCTACAGCTCAGTCCTGACCCTAGCCTCAATATCAGTGTTCCTCCGAGTTGGCTTCGTACTCAAACTGGTCCTGATGCTGATCACTCTAGTGTGTCACATCACGCTGTTCGCGTCCGCTGAGCTGTTCTATGAATACCAGAAGAAGGATTTGGAGAATGAGTGAGTTAAACTTAGATTGAATAAAACTACATAAGTATATAATAGAATATCTCTCTATCTATCTTTATTCGTAATAATTGGCTAGTCGACAATAACACCATTAACTAATAATTTCAAGACACACCTTCTTTAAAAATACACTTATTTTAAGCCTGAAAACCCAATTAATTAGCAATTAACTGTAAAATTCAATTTTTAGTTGAACTGAAATGAATTAATGTCGTTAAGTTGGCAAACTACTGGTTACTATTGACGAACAAATTCTATGGGGGAATCGCGTTTAGACATCGCATATTTCAGTTAATTCATTCAAAGTATAAGGATACAAGGTGTAAACGGACCGTTCACGAAGTCATCCACAAAGTATTCTATACAAAAATTATTGCTGGGAAACGATTTTTTTTTGTTACGCACTCAAAACATTGTGCTGATGGATGCACTCAATAATAGTACAGGGGTCGTGGTGGTACTTAAAGTAATACTTTGACCTTCATTATCTCCGTAACTGGAAGGTTCCCAGGTATGTTCGTCCATTAATCAGGTGAGGCTCGAAATTTCTCGAGGGGGATTTTTTCTTCAAACCTGCGATTTCTAAACCACAAAGCGGTGCGTGACCTTGACATTTCACGGTGCTTAATTATCCAGAATTAAATTAGATTAACCTGTATTTAAAGATTATATTGTGTTATACAAAAAAACATGATGGCAATGACGATAAGAACAAAGTGCCTTTCGGCTTCGTAATGGGTGTTTTTACACCCGTAATTGGCTACTTCGAATACTTCGAATACTTTTCGTCGAATCCGACTCGGCTGGGCAGCGTTCGGGAAGTTGCGTGGTATCTTCTCGTCCAACTTACTGCAGTGTCTCAAGACGAAAGTCTATGATCAGTGTGTGTTGCCAGTGATTACATACGGGACCGAAACGTGGTCGCTCACAATGGGCCTCATCAGAAGGCTTAAAGTCACCTAAAAGGCAATGGAGAGGGCTATGCTCGGAGTTTCCTTGCGTGATCAAATCAGAAATGATCAAATCCGTAAGAGAACCAAGGTTACCGACGTAGCCCGAAGAATAGACAAACTTAAGTGGCAGTGGGCAGGGCATATTGCTCGTAGAACGGATGGCCGATGGGGCCGGAAAGTTCTGGAGTGGCGACCGCGAACTGGAAGACGTTGCGTTGGAAGGCCTCCCACTAGGCGGACCGATGACCTGGTAAAGGTTGCAGGGATCCGCTGGATGTGAGACGCACGGGACCGGTCAATGTGATGACACTTGGGGGAGGCCTGTGTCCAGCAGTGGACGTCTTTCGGCTGAAATGATGATGATGATGATAATGATATTATACTTTGTTTGTGGAGTATTGATGCCTAATGGATTATTTGTGTAAGTGACTACTTAAAATGCAGGAGGTATTTATGCAGATTTGGATGTTAGGGTTATAAATAGGTACCTATTGTGATGTGTTAAATTGATTTAAGTCACGTCTGAGGGACCTATGTGAAACCCTCGAGTTGATTAATTGATCAAGCTCTTTCGCAAGCAATTTCTTAAAAATTGAACATAGTACTACAAATCGAAGAAGATTCCTTTCATAAATGTATGGACCTTTAACTCCATTGATTTCAATGTACAAAATAACGATTTATTTATTTTGATTCACATACATATTTTGGCCAGTACTTATGTGTGTATAGTACAGATTTTTTAAATAAATTTACGACGTATTTCAGATTCACCATGCTAGCCTACGCCACTAAAGCCGGCATGGTGCTGGTGTTCCTGGCCGCGTTGCTGCACGTCCTGGACAGGCAGATAGAGTTCACGTCGCGCACTGACTTCCTGTGGAAGGATAAGCTCAAGTTCGAACAGGAGGAGGTGGAAACTATGAGGGGGATCAACAAGGTAGGTTTGGTCATGATTCACTTTATGTCTTGACAACTGTTACGCGCGATCTACGTCCGCGTGAAATTATTGTCATAAAAATATGACTTAACCTATTTGAATCGGATTTTGTTAACAATTTTCTGGGTTTTATTTTTTTTCAAGAAACCTTAATCCTTTTTTTAAAACACAAGTCAGCCTTACTTAGTTCTTATAACATCAGCTATCTGGCAGTAAAAGCCGCGTCAAAATCGATTAAGCCGTTTTGTAGATTAGTCGAAACAAACACACAGACAGACAAAAGATTAAAAAAAATGTTTTGTGGTTATAAGTACCGTATATACCTACTTGCTACTACTGCATGCATTCAAAGCTGGAGTTTTGAAATTACAAACAGACACTGCAATTTTATTTAATTGTATAGATACTGAGTGCTTCCATACCTAAGTTCTTTTTACGACACCAACAGCTAAACTATGCTAAGCCACCAACTATGCTATCCCAACTACCAAATTTAATTTTGTTGCTGGTATCTATAAATGGTTGTAATTAATCTTCTTCATTTCATATCAACTAACTAGTAGGCCAATTTATTTGCCCACATTATTAATTTAAGAACTTAACCCTTATTTACACTTTTCTTCATTCCAGATTCTTCTAGAAAACATACTACCAGCTCACGTTGCAGAACATTTCCTGACCAACGTCGCATCTGAGGTTGGTCCTAAATATTTATTTAAGTAACCTTTAAAACAGTTCTCATTTTTACCTTTCGGAGTCTTTAATCCAACCCAACTAATTCCCTTTTCCAGGCAGAGTTGTACCACGAGAGATACTCAACGATAGCCGTGATGTTCGCGTCGATACCGAACTACAAGGAGTTCTACGACGAGACTGATGTCAACAAACAAGGCTTGGAGTGCTTGCGGCTGCTCAATGAAATTATTTGTGATTTTGATAAGGTAAGCATTCGAAATAATCATTGTCAATCTGGAAACAGAAACAGTACAATAGGTTTTATTTTAATAAATCTTTTTGCTAGAGCTTTGTTTATTAAATAGTGCCTCGTTGGTGTAGTGGTTGCAATCGCGACTGCTGAGCATGAGGTGGGTTCGATTCCTGGGTCGGGCAAATTGTTATTGAGTTTTTCATCAGGTATTTTTCAGTACCAACCATGGAGTCTAGATTTGTGCCCGGTTGACGGTAATAGGCACGCCCCTTATTACATGGGACTTTAATATAAATGGCGAAATGTGGGTTACACCTCTGCCTAACTCTTCGGGGATAACAGGCGTGATGTTATGATCTTATGTGGCCGAGAATAATTGACATTGAACAAAACTTAAGATGAAACCTTTGTCTAGCTCTTGATGTTGTACAAAGACATTACCAAAATAGATAGTAAGTTTATTATAAGAGAGTGCTTGATCATGATTATTATGCTCGATGTAATACCAGTTTATAATGTCTGTTTTCAGCTACTTCTAAAGCCAAAGTTTAGCTGTATAGAGAAAATAAAGACAATAGGAAGCACATACATGATCGCTTCTGGACTGAGACCCGGCAAGGAGGAACAAAATGTAAGCAGTTTTCATGTTCTCATTCCCTTCTTCTTCTTGCTCTTTTCTCAACTTATTTGAGGCAGGCTGCCCTGTACCTACATCTACGCCAGGATTGTGTTTCCTGGGTTGTTGATGGTGAAGAAGATCTGAAAGCGAGATCTCTCTCGACAGTGGTGCACTAAAAGGCTGGTGATCTGACTCTTGATTGTTTCCAGAGCTCCGTACCCGAAGGGTAACCTACGGTACCCTATTACTAAGCCTCCGATGTCCATCCATCCGTATTTCTGTTGCCGCTCAAATAACAAATAATAAAAATAAACCCTACTACGTTGGTACGGAACCTTTCATGCGTGAGTCTAACTCGCATTTGGCCGGTTTTATTTACTTTTTGAACTTTTTGAGTTCTTCTTCTATTTAATTATAGTTTTGGACAGTTTTACAACTAAACAAGCCTTGTGTAGTTCTATGTTTCCATTTCAAAAAATAATCGCCCCCCTACCAACGTTATTCGAGCAGTAAAAGATCGTTGTGGCGTTGCAATTTCTGTGACCTACAAACTAAGCGTGGTAAAGGGAACAAGAAACCTGGTGGAGAAATGTCTATTTGCAATTAATTATATCTGGTTTTTTAATTTTTTAGGATGCGACAAGTAAAGAGGAGCACACAGTAGCTATTCTAGTGGAGTTCGCGATCGCTCTCATGACGATACTGGACCAGATCAACAGGGAATCCTTCCAAAGGTTCAAACTTAGAATAGGTAAGCAAATCAGTGTTACTTAATAGTTAATTAGGTTCCTTCATCATCACCTTCCTGTCCTTGCCCCAAATAACTTGGTGTTGGCGTAATACGTTTTGTTGTTCCTTTCTTCCCTGTCAGCCCTTACGTTATTTATACATTTACTCCTTTTTCTTTCATTTAATTCCGTTGCAATATATATATTACCCTTTGACGTTCCTCTACCTCTCCATCCACCAACACAACTGTCGATGTTCCTTAAACCTGGTGTACACATATACACACTCACAATCATTTAGCAAAAGTCTTATTCAACGCGTGGCGACATCTTTGCAACAAAAGATAATAATAATAAGAGAAGTCTGGCTAACGGTGAGTACTTGCATAGACACAACCTTGTAGCCAGGATTATCCAACAGCAACTTGCTCTAAAATACAACCTTGTGGAATCGGAAGTACCGTACTATAAGTATGTGCCCGACCCAGTTCTCGAAAATGGCAGTATCACATTGTACTGGGATCAATCCATCATCACTGACAGGACTATTGTAGCCAATAAGCCTGATATAGTGTTGGTGGATCGATCAGAGCGGCGCGCAATGATTGTTGACATAACGGTCCCACATGATGAGAACCTCGTGAAAGCCGAGAAAGATAAGCAAATCAAGTATCTTGACTTGGCTCGCGAGGTTGTCGACATGTGGGATGTGGACTCAGCGATCATTGTGCCGATAGTTGTATCAGCCCATGGCTTAATTGCCAAGAGCCTCAACCAATACCTGAGGAGGCTCTCGTTAGGCAGCTGGATCAAGGGCTTGATTCAGTGCGCGGTACTCCTGGACACGGCTCGTATTGTTAGGAGGTTCCTCTCTCTGGAGCCCTGACCGCTGGTAGCTTGGACCCTGTTCCCGATACCGGTGGGCTACAATTTTTTTATATTTTTAAATGTTTTTTTATTAATTTTTTTGTAAGGAATATTTAAAAATATAATTGATTTGTACAGAAGTAAATAAAGGAAAATAAGAAAAGATGATTGTGATAACACGCCAAAACGCACCACTGCGTTGTACCGGCGAACTTTGGAGTCGAGAGCTTTCCTCAATTTGTTGACGTTGCGCTACGGTATCGATAGATGGCAGTAGTGCACAGCCTCTTTCACGCACGCATAGATGGCGTTTATTACAATGTCAAACATTTAAGATTTATTTCAGATCATCATCATTTTCCTGCCTTCATCCCAATTTATTCGGGGTCGGCGCAGCATGTCTTCTACTTCCATACTTCTCTATTACTAGTCATTTCAGCAGTCACCTCCTTTTTAGCCATATCGTCCTTCACACAGTCCATCTGTCGCTTCTTTGGTCTGACACATTTAAGCAAAAGCTAATACATACACCAATAGTACTAATAGTAGCAAAAAACCTTGTATAATATTATTGGGGTGGCACTTTTGAACAACTCATTATCGTGATATAGCAATAAGTACTAGTTAAGGACCACAGTCTTAACAATCTTTAAGTAAAGAGCTACGAGTATTAAAACTTATATATATCTCATCAACCCAGCTTATTGCAGTCCACAGCTGGACATAGGCTAAAGCTGCGCCACAACAGTCTGTTTTCCATTTTCCGCATCCAATCTGCCCCAGCCATCTTTTCTAATGCCATCGGTTCGCCTAGCTGGCGTCCCACACCACGTTTGCGGTCTCCATAAAATGAACATAGCTAATAATTTCATCTCCCAGGACTGAACCACGGCCCCGTGATAGCTGGCGTGGTGGGAGCGCAGAAACCGCAGTACGACATCTGGGGCAACACCGTCAATGTGGCCTCCAGGATGGACTCCACCGGGATCATGGGCAGGATACAGGTCACCGAGGATACTGCTAAGTTAGTATATTATGTGCCTTTTTTTCAATTTTTGATTATAGAGTTCAAATAACTTCAAATTTTCGACTCGGAGGACTTAACTGAAGTGTCCGACTCGATGGACCAAATTAAATAGTCTGACTTGAAGGTCCAAAACAGATAGGTTTTGAATTGAAAAACAAAACAAAAATCTACCTCGAAGGACCAAAAATAGCATCGGCCACAAAGGACCACAATGTATTAGACTAAATAAGTAATCAAAAGAAAAATATCTTGCATCTAACTGAAGGACCACCATTAACAGATTTTGATTCGACCAAAAAAAAGGACCCGGTCTGCAATTAAGTGCTGATGAGTAATAAACATTTTCTTTTACAGGGTACTAATGAATGCGGGCTACACTTGCGAATGTCGAGGTCCCACATACGTCAAAGGCAAGGGCACACTAACAACTTACTTCGTGAAAACACCCAACGTTGGGGGAGGAACTTAAGCAGGGTCAGGGGACCTGACCTCGGTGACCTCATGGCAGATTGAAAACCTAGAAACGTCACTGAGAAGAGTGAAGGTCAAAAAAAGAAAGTCGTGGAAACGGGTGGAACGGCGGAATCGAAAATCAGGGTCTTCAGAAAGTTTATGGAATATAACACCAAGATTAGAAGTGATTACGATCAGGGAAAGTTATGATAATAATAATGTTTTGAAACTAGAAATTAAAAAATATATTGAAATATTTGGAAATTGTTAACATAGCAATTGATTTGAAAAACAATATAAAAAAAAATTGGACAGAGAAATAAGTAAAGGTTGATTTTGATTAATGCATTACCAAAAATACGTTTTAAAAAATTTAACTATTTTATATGTCATTTTAAAATCAATAAAAATGTAGACGGTATTAAATATAAGTGTTAGGCCTAAATCTATGAGAACTACTGTTAAAAATAAGAAACTAGAAAAATCATATTTCTTAATAATCGATAGTTGAGTAGAAACAAACAAACTTGTCTATCTATCTGTATATTTTGTCAATAAATATTATGTATGACATAATCATATTCAATAAACTTTTGCATAATTATATTCACATTTTAGATCACAATAGATTTTAGTGTAGGTATTTATTTTAACCAAACTCCTTTTACACAATAAATGAAACGCCTGACAAATTTTATAAGCAATGTTTTACATGGGTGGTTTGCTGAAGACGTCACACAGTATTGTATTGAACAATAAATTCTATGCCTGTGTATAAAATTGTCAATTTTATTTGACAATGTCAATCGATAGGCAGTCGCTCCATATAAAATACTGGGATTCAGCTGCATCTGGTTAGACTGGAAGCCGACCCCAACATAGTTGGGAAAAAGGCTAGGCAATGAATGATGAATGTCATAAATTGTGTGTTTTTAATTTACAGTGTTATTTGTAAAGGTAAAAATGATATTTTGACGATGTCACAAATTACTAAAATAGCTACCATTATATTTAACATATTATTTTAACAATAAACCTTAGAGATCGCATGTATTTCAAAGTGAAATGTTATAGAAAATACCTATAGGTACATTTTTTGTAAATAATTAAGTTATAGCTTGTTTAAAACATAATTTATTGTTATTGTTATTTAGTATAAAGTGTGATAAAACAGAGAATTATTATTATTTAACATGACATAAACGCATGACTCCTAATAATTTAGTTTTTAATTTGCATTTAATAAGAATACCATAATTTTAAGTTCGATTGATTATTGTTATTTTGAATACTCTTTAGTGTTATGGTGCTAAATCTATATTAGATTTTAAAAATAGAAAAAGAAATGCATATCCCACCAATTTAGGCGACTGCATAATTGGTAACTTTGTAAAAAATATATTTTCAGAAAAAAACGTCAATATTTTTTGGATATTTTTTAGTAAACTTCCACCATTTTTTAGTATTTTTAATAAAAAAATCTGTTTTCGAAGGCCTCTTTATTATAAAATTAGACTTATTTATAATCCTATCATAATTATAAAATAAACTTAGAGGTATGCTCATTAATGTGTTAAGTACATATAAAAATATTTCCACAGCCTAGAATCTTATAAAAATATTTTATAAAATATTTATAAACCTGTATGTACTTTAATCTTGCTGTTAGCGGGCGTTTACACTTGTAACAAATCGCAAATCGCAATCGCGATACGACTTACATTACTGTATCCACTATCAAATTGCTATCGTGCAGTATTAGATGTTTATCACGAATCCTAGCTTGTGGAAACATGCGCTTAGGGCACTCGTCCACTGCGACTTTTTGTCGCGATGCAAGCGTAAAATGGCCGCGATACAGTCGAAATTCGGTCGCTGGTCATGTATCTTCGATTCTATATCGCGATGCTGTCGCGGTTCAGTTGCAATAAAAACGCGATTCAGCATCGATACAGAAATGTATGTGAACGCTACAGTTGCAAGATGGATTCCATCAAGACAACAGTGGCGCGGTTGCATCGATACAGCAGCGATGTTGACGCGCGTCTGCATCGCTTATGGTAGCGTGTTGCAAATGCGACCAATGCGCGATGCAGCGTACAGAAGCGCGTTGAAACAAGCATCGCCACAAAAAGTCGGCGTGGGCGAAAGGCCTTAGATACACACCATTACAAGACCTGAATTATTAAACCATATTGTATGTCTAGTTATATTAGATAACGTGGAAATCGAGCCTAAATGTTATTTAAAGATATCGTTTTAGAAAATATTTAATGTAGTAAGGAATATTGAGAAGTGTACATTTATTTTTAGGTCTGAGATTTTATTTTGAAAAATTAACGATTTTAATAAAAAGTATCGTTGGATTAAACTTGTGTTTTATTTCAACAATAATTTACCAACAAAAAATAGATACGGGTATCGGAACTAGCAAAAAAAATTTCAAATGAATGGAAGGATATTTCAACAAAAACAAGAAACTGCAGAACTACTCTGCTACGATCCTTACAAAAAGTTTTTAGATTTTTGGTTCTCCACGGGACAGATTTTTCGCCGCCGTTAAAGTTGCTATTCAACTGCATCTAGTTATACTAACGCCGACCCAAACAAAAAACAAAAGAAGAAGGCAAAAAAAAACGAAAAGGCTTGTTAGCTTGATGAGGGTTTAAAATTGCTATGTCTGATCAGTTCTATAAATTTTCAGTGGTCACATCTCTGCGCAGTGTATTTTCATTTTTTAGACCCACTAAGTTGCATTATCCTTTTTGTGTACGACCGTACCAGCCAACAAAAATTTATTCCACGAAAAAAAATGGCGCACCGATTTCACGCCACCATTTCAGACGTCTGTTTCGTTCGACAGGGTATGACCGAATGAATTTGAATTTTGAATTTCGAACATGAATATAACGCGAGGTTAATTGGTAATTGCGGGTTGCGCCTGCGCTGGCCACCTACGCACACAGTTTGATTTATTTCGAGTGCACCGCCCAGGAATATAGAGTATTGTTTATCTATATGTTTTGTATTAATCATTATGTTCGTACAGGACATTCGCTTAATTGAGGTGCGTTAAGAAAAATGGCTGATATTTTTCATGAGAAGTTTCGGTTATATAAAATAAATGTAATTTTTTTATTAAGATTTCGTGCCGGAAGTACGTACAAAGATATTGATTGAGAGGCGTTGATACTGAACTAAATATTTGCAATGAATATTATTTTTGGTTTCAGTGATAATTTTCCGAAACTCCTTGATGCATTCTCTTAGCAACAGTTTACAGTTAGATACTTGCTCTAAACTTATTGATGTGAGCAGTATCAATGTGTGAACACTGAATTCATTCTTATTTTAATAAATAAGAAAGTAACAGTATCTTTTCACACCCTACCAGCTGAACGGATTTTGAATCTCACGAAATAAAAAAGAGTTAGTCGCGAAATTGTTGAGAAGTTAAGTATTCTGATTTAAAAGAGTGTCCATGGAGTTTCTTGCCCGTTCTTCTCCATAGAGATCTACGTTAGGGAATGGGCAACTACAGTACTTTCACAGTTTTTGTGCCTTGTGACTGGGACTGTAGCTATTTTTTACTGTTGTCTTTGTTTCGACAATTCAAAAGTGCCTGTAACTGGCCTAATTGAAATAAATGCTTTGATTTTGATTTTGAAGTCTTTAATATTATTGTTCCTATCATAAAGGAGAATGCACTAAAATTTTTTCTGAAATGGTAGTGCAAATCGTTTTTAAACTTTGGAATGCACCATTTTAAACAGCACAGCACGTAGTTCAGCTTTCTCCCTCTTCATCTAGCCAGCTCTCTCATATCTCACTAAACAGTCCACCCGTCAGAATATAGATTAATCATAACAATTAAATCTCTAACGTGAGAACGTTCGCATTGATTCTAATCATAGTCTTGTGGTTATTAATTAGATCATAGTTAATTGTTGGTTCAGTTCCAGTTAGATTTGATATACAAGTTGTTGTGATACTGTCAGGGTAACTTATAATTATCTATGAAGTACCTCTTGCCGATGATATTGCTCTGTGAGAAATAGAAAATTTGGATCCCAAAACGAGACTGATCAGTCTCGTTTTGGGAGTTGAATATCTAGATGATTTATTGGTATACCACCTAACTAAGTACTACAGCAAAACGATAAACTCAACTTGTCTATACCTCCTATATTTATGAAACTCCAATTTCAACATCATTACCTACCCTACCTCATTACTTCGCGAAAACGTGGCCATCTACTGGCACAAGTAGTTTTAATAACAATACTGTAGATACATTAAATTATATAATTACTATTTACATTCTATTGACACAATACTTATCATTTATGTTATTTTAGATTTTAAATTGAGTAGACTTTACTGTTTTTTCATATTCATAATTTGTTGTTATAACTATAAAATATTAATTAATGTACAAACCAATTCAAACACAATGCGAATTGTTATATGAATAAATAAATAAATAAATACAAAAAAAAACATATAACTAAGTAACTCATTCCTTTAAATATTCCATGTTAAGTGCGATGAAGAACCATAAGGGACCAAAGTCTTAAAACTGGCCAACTTTAACATTAGATTGTGGTAACTATATTTTCGAGCTGTTTGGGGTTGAAACTCTAAGGTCGTGAGCTCCGAGTGCTCATAGCCTGTTTAAGGAAATTTCGACGTTTAGTTACAAGAACACAAACGCCTAGTTGACGCTTCCGGTGACCCAAGGGCTGGCTTTTACTTTGACCAGAGGCTAAGTGTTGCAATACAACGTGACAACGCCGCCAGTCTCTTGGGCACATTACCAGCTGACAGGATTGAGGAGGAGTTTTTTGATGCCCTTTGATAGTTTGTTGTTAGTTTATTTATTTTAGGTTATTTATTAGTTTTTAATTAATCATGAATATATATAGTTTACTTTACTTAATAAAAACAAATTTGTGAATATATTACATTATCTATTGGGGATTTGTCATCATTTTGACATAAAAGATAATAACGGGTGCAATATATACATGCCGTCCTCTTGAATCACTCTATCTATTAAAAAAAACCGCATCAAAATCCGTTGCGTAGTTTTAAAGATCTAACCATTCATAGGGACAGACAGACAGCGAGAAGCGACTTTGTCTTATACTATGTAGTGATTAGTATTATCAGTGAAAATAACTACTACTAACATAAGGTCGCAACCGTCACCGCGTTTATCTGAATGATGCGTCATTCACTAAATAAAACTTATTTGTGTGACAGGATTCGACAAAGACCTACAAGAAACAAGGTGACCAATTCAAGGACTCGACATATCTCACCTCACGATACAAATGCTCATTCCAGAGCGTTCTAAATATTCCCACAGTAAAGCCAAGATAACAATAGTAATATCTCATCTCGAGATAAGCCACATGACAGAGTTGCCGCCATTGACCGGAAGTCGTAAGTTTAGCGACACAATACACGGTATAAAATATTACCAACTACTTATTCGGTTAAGATAAATCGTCTCATATATTATTTAGCGTAATAATGGACAGAGATTATCTTTTTTTCCGTAGTTTTGTAGATGCGACACTTCTTATAATGTAGATCAGTGTCGATTATTTTGTGTCCTTCGCACGCAAATTAAAAGAAGAAGAGCTAGTATAAATAAAAGACAAAGTTTTACTTTTTTTAATAGTGGATACTACATAACTGGATGAATGGCAGACAATCTATATAGGTCAAAGGAATGCATTTAAGGTTTAAGTAAGAAATCTCGCTGTCTTGGGGTTTGGAATTGTGCATATCCAAGGGGTTTCATTGGCTAAGGAAAAATAAAATCCAAATAATCACACATTGTCATCAAAATTCTAATCAAATAGTAAAGCATCAGAAACATAGAATATTAATTATTTGCACTAAAAATTTCTCATAACACAAAATAAAAAGCAACGCGAAAACATGCGTCACATCCACGGAAAAACGCCATCTCGTTCAGTATAATGTTGTGTCACCATGCGAGTTAGTGACACCTAGGCATTGAATCCAATTCTATGAAATCAAAACAAAATAGGCACAAACCTCCCTCTAATCTAACTCCCTTACTCTTTGCCCCTCCCTGGGAGTTCAGGACAAAGAGATAGTGCATCTAAGCGCGCGGTAATCTGTGATTAATGTAGCGCCCCTACCGGCTACCGGTGTTGCTTATGACTTTATTATACACTGCCACTGCTGCCAGTGCTGCCAGTACTGCTGGCTACCGTGACTTGCTAATTGGATTATATAGCTTACCGCTTTAGACTTAGGTATGGAGTAGAAAGGAGGTTTTTATGAATAGAGAAAATAAAAGCGTGTCCCCGTGGCATTGTTGAGATCTCATTTATGAGGAAAGGATAGTAATTCAAATTCAAATATTTTGTTTCTGATAAAACCCATATAATGTTAGTAGCCTAATGTTAGTAATAAAATAAAATTAATGATAATAAACAACTAATGAACACACACACTTTGGATAAGTGTGTCAGAACACTTACTTACCTTCGTAAGAGGGGACAGTCTCACTGGTCGAAAAACACATTCAGGATACCATTGGAGTAAGAGCGCAAGCGCGCCATCATGGGAGCTCATCGCTTCCGCATGATTGCGGCAAACCCGTCGACAATATAATACAATAAATAATAGTAATATATAAAGCAAATTAGTTTGTTTACTGACTAAGTTAAACTTCCTACAGGTTTGGTACTTTGTAAAGATATTTATTTGATACATCGAGGTAGGCTCCATATCCAATAGGGATGTCCGATAACCTACCGGGAAGAAAGAAGGGAACTTCACGTCTGGAATCTTAGCGATAACACTAGCTGAGAACTGGATAAAAGAGAACTAGACTTGATACACATTCGGATACGTTGCATTTAAATGGCCGTTTCTAAGCACTAATACGCAAGTAAGCAATAAAACGTATCTATATAGGTTCAGTTCATCATTTATTTATTTATCATCTCGCTGAAACGTCATCCGGAAATTACACAAACCCCGTCACCAACAGCAATATCTACGAAAAACGAGAGAGCTGAATGAAGAAGACAAACTACAAAATCTGTAATTCGATATGCTTGTAAAGCAAACACAACTCTCCAATTTCTCCTCCAAAAGCGTGGGTGTAAAAACAGCATCCCCAAATTCCTGGTAGTAAACTGAATGGTATTACCATTTGGCCACGAACTACACAGGTTAGGCGACGCGACGATCTCCGTAGGGTGGCTGGTAGCAGCTGCATGAGAGTTGCCGATAATCGAGATGAGTGGCGTGCAATTGGAGAAGCCTATGTATAGCAGGGGACCGCTGTAGGTGATGACGATGACGAGCTATGCGGTTAAGTGACACGCGTGATAGTGACTGTAGTAAAATCAAACGAAAGACACTGCTTACATTATGCTAAATGTCACCGCGACGCGGCGGTACTCACGAACGAAGGAAACAAGTGTTATTTTGTATGTCATCTCGCTGGTCAACCTAGGAGGTTGTCGTCTGCTAAACCGGACTATCTTGTAGTCTAGTTTTTGTAGGTGCTTTGAGCTTTGTACCCACCCGCTCAAAGCACCTAATCGTGTCAGAGTGTGATTCGTTGGGATTAATTTCAAGTCGCACTGTGACTTTTTTCCAGGAGGGTTCGCAACTACTCACACTGTAGCACATTGTGTTAGGCCTCCAGTCAGGGGAAACAAACGACTATCGCGCGTTTCAAGACGCAAGTCGTGTCTCCTGAGGTCGTGACCGGTGCATTACTTCACCAATAATTTGTGGGTGTTTCCGAAAATTCAATTATGAAGTTTTGGTACGGTCGTAAATACAATTTGCGAGGTTATCAATATTATTTTCGAGTGGTGTATGTAAGAAGTGTCCGTTTGTATGATATGTGGGGTGAGGTGATGTATTATAATAATATCTTGCTTAAGAGAATATTTATGGGCCAAGTAAAGTTTAGCAAGGGTGTGATTTGTTTATTCAAATAAAATTCTAAGATTTTAAACCTATATACATCTAAAAACTTATTATTCCTTGATTAGTGATTGCTACACTTTTCTTATATTAAAAAAAAAAAAAAAATTTTTAAGTATCTTTAAATAATGTAAAATGTATAAGAATGCAATGCATACAACGAACTTACTTTGCCTATCAAGTAAAAGATAATTTCTGTCTTAAGAGCGTTAACGTCTTACGGCATTTCATACAAACTTTCAAGTGATGTTTTTTCGAAATGACTGAACTGATTTTAATGAAACTTCGAGTTTGTACGCATAAGCAGGATACATATGTCTCAAAACTTGACAGAGAACATTTTCGAAAAATAATGTTACAGCTAAATAGACCGATTCTAGATTTTCCAAAGAAACAGAAATTTCAAATTATCTTTTTTTTTAAAAGACATTTCGAAAAGTTCTCTGTCAAGTTTTGAGACACATGTATCCTGCTAATGCGTACAAACACGAACTTTAATTAAAATCGGTTTAGCCATTAAAAAAAAAAACCACTTGAAAGTTTGTATGAAATGCCGTAAGACGATAACGCTCTTAAATTAATAACAAAATGATTAACTTCCATACAAACTTTCATGTTCTATATAACCTATTTAGGTTATTAATTTTCAAAACTACTTAGTTACTGCTTACCATCGATATAAAATAAACTATTGTGCAAAAACCATGCGGCTAGATCCAACGTTTTAGGCTGTGCGCTACCTGTCAGTGAATTAATGTTTTTTAGTCTGATACTCCATTCCGCTCCGCCCAGAGCGGGAGGGATTCATTTGAATTCCCATCCAAACGAAAAAAGAGGGAAGTGCCAGGGTAGCCTGCGAAATTCAAATTTTCTTACATTTATTGCAATTTGCAGGTCTGTGTCAGGCTGCATGTTGAATAAAATATGATTCGCAACCGTACCATCATCATCATCATCATTTCAGCCGAAAGACGTCCACTGCTGGACATAGGCCTCCCCCAAGTGTCGCCACATGACACAAAAAACAAAAAACAGGTTAACACCGTATGTAGTTAACCAAACTGTAATTATTAAAATCATCAGTACAACCCTCTAAGTTCATTTAAACAGATTCAATCACTATTTCATGAATAAGTCATTCAATGTACAACCTGATCGGCCATTTGCAAATTGCAAAAAACGTAATAAAATTTGAATTTCGCGGGCTACCCAGGCGCTTAAGTAGAAAGACTAAAAGCATTCAATAAAACATAATTCAAGTAGAATAATCATTGAACTACAGTTAATGTCTACCGCATTGGTACACAAATTGTTTCAGGGAACCGTTTCAACCAGAGCAAGCGTTTATAATTTTATTGCTTGCGTCAATTTTTTTACCGATTAAGCGGACTTAATCGGTTTAGGTGATTGGTGGTCGAATTTACTGTCCTTTTCGGGAGTAAGTATGATCAATGGGGAATTTAGCCTTTATTTATTCCATGAATGGGTTTTTGTTAGTTTTTGGCAACATCATAACATCACCCCTGTAATCCGCGAAGGTTTAGGCAGAGGCGTTATAGAACACCCCCATTTCGCCAGTTATGTTTAAGTCGCTTAAGTGTAATAGGATGCGAGCCTATTGCCATTAAGCCTCATCGACCCTATTGAGAAATTCCTGATGAAAAAACCAAATAAAAATTTGCCCGAACCGGGAATCGAACCCAGAACCTCATGTTCAACTATCGCGCTTGCGACTACTAGACCAAGGGACCTGTGTCGTGGGTGCGTTTACAAATATTAAAACTCACATACACAAACAGCCAGACCCGGAAAAACTACCTATAGGCCATACAAATATTTGTTCCTTGCGGGGATCGAACCCTTGAAATTCAAATTCAAAATATTTTATTGTGGGCATATGTTAGTTACAGGTCTAAACAATAAATTAAAGTTTCAATATGTCCTGCTTAAATAGGCATACAATAATTATGTAGTGGCATTACATTTAAAATTATTTTACATGTCAAATTTGGTTATTATAAATGTCAAAATATCAATATACAGTCAAATTAATACATGGTCAACAAATCAATCATTGATTCAAGAAATCTTGGATCGTGTACTATGCTTTTTCAATTAAAAATTTACGTAGTTTATTTTTAAATACTGGAAGTTCCTTAGTGCTCAGAATGTCAATAGGTATCTTGTTGTATATTTTTGATGCCATGCCAAAGAAGCTTTTGTTAAATAGAGCCGTTTTATGTGATAGTACATTAGAAATGTTTAACTTATATCTTCTCGATTTGAGTTTATCAAATAGATTTTCTTTTATTTTTTATAAAAACGGCTACTTTATAAATGTAAATTGCAGGAAAGGTCAAAATTTTATATTTCTCGAAATATGGTTCACATGAACCAGGAACACGGATACTTATGTATCGCACGTATACACCTTTTTTGCCCTTGACACGTGGCGCAGAGCCAGTCGCTCAGCCACTGCACCAACCATGCTGACCGTAGTCCATACATACCCTATCACTAACATACGGAAATTTCGACTCATGATTATATCCATAAGTGACTCCTTAATTTTAGTTTTAACCTTACGATTTTTTTCAGCTTCAACATTTTAGCCATCCCACAAAGTATAATACATTCTGAAATAAATAAAAAACGACAAATAACTTGCAACTTCACGAGTTAAGAGATACGATTGCTGTTTCCTAGCAATCTGCATTTTGACACGATTTAACTCCTTCCGCGAAAGTACCGATAAAGATGTATGTAAGCGTTGAGGAGACTGCTAACACTGGGGACTTGGATTTAATGGAGGCAAGGAGAAGTGTCAATTGTCTTCGACATCAGAATCAATGAGGGCAAAATTCCACCTTTTTTATTTTCATGACGTTTACAACTCGTATCATTTTAATGTGTAATTTGATTAGTAAATCCATTAGTTTTCTGGTTTTAACAGATGGGGATGTCATTTTTTCGGCGATGTATAACGATAAACAAGGCAAAATTTGCAGCCACAATAAAATAGCACTAAATTATGTTTTTTTTTTGTTAACTTCAACTGTTCCACTCCTGAGCACAGGCCTTCCCCCATTTCTTCCACTTTTCTCGATGTCACGCCCCTTCTCACCAATTAACGAGAAAGCCATTCAAGGCGCCCCGCCAACTTTTCCTCGGTCTGCCGCGACCCCGGGGAGCTGTCTCTGGGCTCCAGTCTTGCGATATTCGGGCCCACAGCTTTGCATACGGCAGACATGAACTGCCCAGTCCCATTTTATTAGGGCAGCTTTATGAGCTACGTTGAGAGCAGCGGTGGCCCAGTGGTAGCGGCCCCGACTTACGAACAGTAAGTCGTTGGTTCGAACCCAGGCAGGCGCATTACTTGTGCAATTTATTTCATCACCACTGCTCTCAAAACGGTGAAGGAAAACATCGGAAGGAAACCGGCATGTCGTAGAACCAAAAATTCGAAGACATGTGACATCTACCAACCCGCACTGGGCCCGCGTGGTGGATTATAGCCCATTCCCTCTCGTAGAGAGGAGGCCTGTGTCCTAGCAGTGGGAACATTATAGGTTGATTATGCTATGCTATTATGCTATGAGCTACGTTAGCAATTTGACTTCTGAAGCTCATTGATGGTCTATAATGGTTTTTTTTCAAAGACTGATGATAGCCGAATAGAAAGCGAGTAAGCACACTTTACTAAAACAAACTCTATTTGTAATTGCTTTATGATCTTTAGCAATTAAACTATCCCGCAACCAGAAAAACAAACTTCAAAATAAGTATCTGTATCACTTTTTTCCGATATCCGCAGTTTCAGTGGTCACCATAATACTGATTTGTTAACACCGTCGGTACAATTATTACAAATTAGCACGGCTGATATTGTTGCACTCGTAAATAAGGCTCGAAGTATTTTAATTCGTATCTATAGGGGGCGATGTAATCGTTCCGTGATATACGACATGCGAGAGTTTGGGTTCGGTTCCAGTTTCAGAAATGAATTTACAATTAAAAAAAAAAACGAAAATATTTATTAGACACTTAGAAAATGTTACAAGCCAGTCACAATAAGAAAGCACACGAGTGTATTGCCACAAATCTGATCCTAACCCCCAAACTAGACCTGGAAATCTATTTTAGGGTTCAGCGTTCAGCCATGGGTTCTATTTTCATTTAACAGCATAGAAAGTGTCGCTACAAAGTCGACAGCAAAGGTTATTGCCATTTGGTAATACATAAAGGGTGTAAATAGACCCTTAACATAAACGAAAGGCACTTGTTCTCCCCGTCTATGCGATATTTTTTTTGTTCTAGATCATACCTGGGAACCTTCTAGTTACGGAGATATTGGGGGTCAAAGTTCCAACTTTTTCACAAGTTTTTTTTTTAAATACATGTTTTTTATGTAAGATTTTTACTTTACACACCTCCATGACCCCCTATTCAATCCACCCATCAGCACAATGCTTTGAGTGCTTTCCATCGAGTCCTACCTTAAAACCTGATTTTTCACCCCAAAAAAAAAACTCGTTTCCCAGCAATAATTTTTGCGTAAAGTTACTTAGTTTGATGTCCAGAATGCTTGATCGACGGCTATGTGAAGGGTCTGGTTACACCCGTAAAGGTAAAAATAAAATAAAAAGTTGTAATGCTAAAGGGTTATGTGTGTTTGTATGTCTCAATATCACAGTAGCTGCTTTTATGAAATTATCTTTCTACCATTATCTTCTTTTTAGGTCATCTTCGATCAAATTAGTACGTTGGGAATCGTTCTAGTTTATAATCTCGTAAGTAATGACGCACTACAACCTAGAAAGGAAACTCCTCAATCAAGACTTGATGATTCGGAATTTATGGCTATGAGCAGACCCTAGCAAAGAGTTGTTCTTAAAGATACTTTGTATGACACAGAAACTTCCTGATGTTAATACTTGGTCTTGAAATATTCTACGAGGTCTGCCGCCTGCTAGCTGTGTCAGGGCTCCAGAAAGAGCAGGCTATTTTGGCCTACAACTCATTGAGCATGCGGCAGACCTGGTGGAAGATGGCAGGACATGCTAGACAAAAAAACTATTAGAGGTTCACATTAGCCCTAGATTGAAACAATTGGAAGTCGTGGGATGCCTTTTCCCAGCCGTGGGATGATGCAGGATAACGGCATTAGTAGTAGTTTTGAAATCAATGAACCCCTACTCTCACGTTTGTGTGCTGGATATGGGTCTGTTTATTCCGCAACCAGTATGTCTCTTTCATGTTCTTCGGTCTATGAGAGGTGCTCCACACTAAACTTGTACTAGTAAAGCAAGCAATAGATATCTAGTAGTATCAGAATTTGAATCTGCAAGTTGTCGTTTGAGAAGTAGGTCTTTAAACGGGGCCAACATCATCGGCCTAGCCTTTTCCCAACTATGTTGGGGTCGGCTTCCAGTCTAACCGGTTGCAGCTGAATACCACTATTTTACATGGAGCGACTGCCTAATTGATCTCCACAACCCAGTTAGTACTGGGTGATACGATACCCTTGGTAGGACTGGTTGTCAGACTTTCGGGTCTTTGACTACCTATAACGACTGTCAAAGATCTACAAATGACAGCCGGACAACCGCTTAACGTGCTTTCCGAGGCATGGAGCAAAGTTTGTGTGTAATACCTAATGGGCGGTCACCCATCCACGGACCAACTTAGAGCCCGTATCCTAAAGATCGACCCGAGCGGCTGTTATCATTTAGCCACGAGCTCCTTGCCTAAACGGGCCAAAACACATAAATAATACACAAAAACCCCTCTACGGGTCCATTTACACTGCCAACAATACTTATCAGGCCACTTTGTCGGCAATACTACATACTACTCGTTACATTTGTGAAGGCGTCAATTTGTACATGATAAATGTCGGTAACAAGCACAATAAATAACAATAACTTTAACTTTTAACGCTCCAATAAGTGGACGCACCTTACTGTACAATTCTTATGTTGGTACCTTTAAAATGAATTATGTTTTATAAAAAAATAAGAGAATGTAGGAATATCAGGTCACTTGACTACACGGGGAATGGTCACAGTGACCTCCCAGTAACTTTGCGAGTATGGGATGTACCTGGGCCAACTCTGCACTGGCAGTTTCTATGACAAAATAAGATTTATTTCTTTGTTTAAACATTGTATTTATACCAGATCATGCAAGATATCATCATCCTCATCATCATCTGCCTAGCCTTTTCCCAACTATGTTGAGGTCGGCTTCCAGTCTAACCGGATGCAGCTGAATACCAGTATTTTACATGGAGCGACTGCCTATCTGACCTCCACAACCCAGTTAGTACTGGGTAATGCGATACCCCTTGGTAAGACTGGTTGTCAGACTTTTTGGGCCACTGACTACCTAACGACTGTCAAAGATCTACAAATGATACCCGGGACCAACGGCTTAACGTGCTTTTCGAGGCACGGAGGAAACTCGGTATGTAATGGGTGGTCACCCATCCACAGACCAACCTAGGCTAGCACGGCGTAACCTAAAGATCGATCCGAGCGGCTGTTATTATTTAGCCACGAGGTCCTCCAAGATATATCGTTATAATATAATCGATAACCGTGTCGTTAATATAGCGTTTGAGTTAAACCATGTTTAGCCGTAAGTATCGGCGTACAAATGTTTCCATAACATTGAAAAGAATTAACAAAGAAATAATCTAAAAATTACCTAGAATAGGCACATACAGAGTTTATACTTTTAGAAACTTCATAAATTAGAAATTATTCTTATGTTATAATGTTCTGGGCTCTAAAGTCTTGCAGCCATTTTACAGCATAATAGCCCTGGCCATCATGTAGGCAGCTACTATGAACAGCTAAACAAGCAAAGCTGTTACAGAAATTTTCATTGATCAGATCTTTTGGTAATTGATTTTTTTAACAGTGGATAAGATTTGTCTGGAATTTGAAGTCTTGGCAGTGGTTAACAATGAAATTTTGATTTTTCCTGTTGTGTGTCGTGAGGAAAGGGTCGAGTATGAATGCGGATAGGTGTAAGAGTATAGGAAAACCAAAGAAACGATAAAAGGAGTGTCTAATGGGATGATGAGTAATAGGGAAGTACGGAAGAATATTTGCTGCGCCGACCCCAAATGAATTGGGATAAGGGCAAAAGAATGATGATGATATTGGCATTTATGATTTGATAATTTTAAGTATTTTATTTTTATACTCTGTTTATATCTGAATTCATAATAAAATTACATTTAAACCCGTCTGACCCGAAATTTTTCCCAAGATCACAAAAAGCGAAAAAGTAGGGATAAATCACAATTAAAATTAAATTAATTAACACCATCGACACCTGTAAATTACAAGCTACATCTAGTAATTACAGTGTCAAAGATTATATTTTACACTCGCCACGTCACTTCTGAGAGTCTCGACTTCCGATCACGGATATAAAGAATCTTAAAGAAATTAAACTGCGACCCTCGGCCTCATATCACGCATATTTTGAGACCTTATTTAAAGGTACAAAAGAAGAATTAAAATATTATTTATTGCCAACGTAATGCCACTGGACTGTATAAATCATTATAAAGGTCGACGGATCGAGAGGACTTGGACAAAAACCATTTTTGTTTTAATTTTTAAGGTGGGTGTGCAAGACTGGTGAACGCATCTTCTTTCGTTTTCATTGAGGATATTGATCGTTGTAGTAAATAAATCATAACTGAAGTAGAATGGCTATGTGAAATACATCTCTAATAAATCAGTTCCCGATAGCTAAAGTTTTTAAAATATGATTCTAACTAATGTGATGACGATGCTGGGCAGTGTGTTCCGCCACTTTTTTTCTGAGCACACAACAACTAAACACAACACTGAACACTAGGAAATGGCGGAAACCGGGTGTTTTGGCGTTCAAAACGGTTTGATTCTTCTTCAATCTCAGCATCTTCTTGCCCTGGTCCCAAGTTATTTGGGGTCGGTACAACACGTTTTTTTCTTCTATTCTCACCTGTCAATCGTCACGCTATCATTTACTCCTTTTTCCTTCATATCATTCCTCACACAATCCAGGATGGATTGGATTGGATCTTTTTTTTGGTCTTCCTCTCCCTTTCGATCCATCAACCATTTTCCTTTTTTTTTTGTTTGTTTCTTAACCGATTAAAAATGAGTTTTGAGTTTTGTTGCCAGTCGAGGTTTATTGCAGATTTTAATTTAATTTTACATAAAAAGGGGAATTTAAAACACTTGGTATTTATTCTGGCTTTTCTTTAGCTTGTGAACTGCTCATCCTGAATCTGTGAAATCTGAAAATGTGAAATCTCTCATTCATCATCTGCCTAGCCTTTTTCCCTATATATAACTAATATAGGGTCGGCTTCCAGTCTAACCGGATGCAGCTGAATACCAGTATTTTACATGGAGCGTCTGCCTATCTGACCTTCGCAGCGAAGTTATTACCGGGTAATACGATACCCCTTGGTAAGGCTGGTGAAAATTGACTAAAATCTCTCATTAAAATACAAAATTCTTTCGAAACCTTCTCTTGCTTTAATTACTTACGTAAGTAACACGTTACAAGTAAGTAAAATAAAACAAATAATACAATCCGCTGCCTTCCCAAACATTGTGGTTATTTAACAACCTCACGTGTGCTACCAACCCAACATTAAAAAGTACAATTGTACCACCAATATATTGTTGTTTCCACAGTTTAAACAAGACACGTTATTATCTCGTATGAGGTTCGACTTAACTGAATTTATTTGTCCATTCAGTTATAAAGTTGAACGCTCTCTTCGTTTTTCTTTATTCTAAAATATTGGGTCGAGTTTCGTAAGTGTAGCGTCCAAGATTTGTTGCGCTGGATAAGAAAGACATTTTTTTTTTAAATTCACTCGAACTTATTAATAACTTAATATTGTACTAGCTTCTGCTCACGAATTCGCTTGCCTTATAGTCGTAAATTATCCTATGGAAACATTTTAAATGTAGCCTATAATACTCGGAAATAATTTAGCTTGCCATTGTTGAAAAAAAAATCCGAAGATGTCCCCGCTACATACAAACGTACAAACAAATTTTACCTCTGTATAGATAGATGATTTATTAACCTAACCGAATCCTTCATTCGATCATACTACACTACTATTACCATGCAATTACTAAACAAAATTTTCCATATGGGTGGTTCCCCGTTCTCTATAAATATAACATTACGGCTGTATTCCCCGAAGGGTTAGGCTGAGGTAGCGCTATTTATGTTTAAGTTCTACTCAATAGGGGCGAGTTTTTCTGGCCACAAATCCTGACTACAGGTTGCTACTGAGAAATTCCTAATAAGCAAATGTTTAAATCAATCATTTTCTTTACCTACACAAAAACAGCTTTACAGCTATTATAACAATCATTTTATTTAAAAAAAAAGTGATCCTTTGTTGATCGTAGGTCTTCAATACTATAGGACCTTAACATTTTAAACTCCAAAGATTCCCTTCCTCAAACAATAACGTCCAAAGGTTAACAACTTTGCACATCTACACAAAAATAGTCCGCAGATTGCTACAAGATTACTGCACAATTTCTGTCCATATCCACCCACGCTTGATCCTTTGAGGGTGAGGCCCCTGTCCCGCCGTCAGCGGTTAGCGAGTAGAGCTAGCAACTTGGGAGTTTTTTAGCAGAGCTCTCTTGGCCTGGGTGAACAGTCAAGTCAGCGATCAACTATTGACATAGATGCATACTTTTTACTCCCACATTCTTTGATTCCTTTGTACGTTTTTTGAACGAGATTATCGTTTGATCCCTTGTCTGCTGCTTTCCCCCTGCGAAGTCCTAAGCCGAGATCCGTACTCAAAAGATGATGCCTTTAGTGTATTATTTCAACTAAATGCACCCTCCTGGACTTGAACGAAGCAAACGACAGAGCTGTCCTGGTCGCTACTTACTTGTCGGACAAAATCGGAGTCATCGATTCTAAAAGAAGTATAGTCGCTTAGTTAATAAGTTCTTTTTTCCCTGACTTTAGGCATTAGATAGATAGAATCATCAACAGCCTACAGCAATCACTGCTAGACATATGCCTCCTCAATCGCACGCCACTCAACTCGATTCTCGGCAACTCTCACCCAAATGCTACCAGCCACCCTGCGAAGATCGGCGTCCCACCTTACGCTTGCCGATTCGCGGTCGATAGATAGAATAGTCTTTAGTATTTAGGCACGTATAGGATTATCCATGACAACTTTCTAGGTTGACTGGAGACAAGACATTACAAAAAAAAACAATGTCGCCGATAGCCAGTCGCATCATCCTCCACAACGGGACGTGTGCCTTAGGTTGCTCTCGTTCCGTCCTTAACATAATGCAACTGATCACGATCATATTTACGATGTCCGATGCTTACGCGCACTTAAAACCGCCGCAACTTATCTGTTTCGGAGCTACAAATAATTGGGAGGCGAAAAAATGTTGCCGGGAAAATTATGATACGTGTTACCTTTTGTTTTTTGGGTGTACACTTTTTTGGGTTACTTTTAGTGTTTTTGTAATGTAGTGACATAATTTAAGTATTGTATAGCAAATATATTTACTGCTGCTGTAAAACTAAAATGGGCAGGCCATGTCTGCCGGATGCCGGCAAAGATGTGGACCCGAATAACGCAAAACTGGAGCCCTGGGACAGCTAGACGGGGTCGCCGCAGACAGGAGAAGATAGCGGGACGCCTTAGATGGCTTTTTGTTAATTGTCGAGGAGAGGCGCAACATCGAGAAAAGTGGAAGGAATTGGGGGAGGTCTTTGCCCAGGAGTGGGACAGTTCAGGCTAAAGAAACAGAAGGGCCCACTCTTAGGAAGGACCTATGGAAAATAATAACAGTCCTCCTGATCGTTTTCGGTCACGGCGGCCTATCTCAGGGGAGATTAGCCATCGGCGCGAGAGATATTATAACGCACGCGTGTGAGCGCAGGCACAGGTGCACGCTCTCTTCGATCACTCTCATAGTCCGATGGGACTTCAACCTGACACGATCGGAGAGAGATCAGGCGCAGGACCAACGGCTTCACATGATTTCCGAGGCACGGGGGCATCATATCCAACTTCCAAACTCCGGTTTGCAATTGAGAAATTCTTATTCAAAAAACCAAACTGCCTGACGACTACCTATCTGACCTCCGACCTCCACAACCCAATCAGTACTGGGTAATACCCCTTGGTACGACTGGTTGTCAGACTTTCGGGCCACTGACTACCTGTAACGACTGTCAAAGATCTAAAAATGACAGCCGTAGTGTGCTTTACGAGGCACGGAGGAGACTCGATTTTTTAATGGGTGGTCACCCATCCACGGACCGACCTAGATAAACGCGGCTTAACCTAAAGATCGACCCCAAGCGGCTGTTAATATTAAGCCGCCAGTGTTACCTACATATTTACTTAAAAAAGAATCCTGTTAGACAACTACTCCATATTTAAGCACCATAAAAATCTACACGCACCTTCCATTTTATGGCCCAAAATTTTAGCCTGAATCCTCAAAAGGTTGCCTTAATTTAGTTCCACGGCTCATAAATTCGGCAAATCTTACACAATGGTATTGACCAAAATATTGGCACTTTCATATACATCATTTAACGGGTTACATAAATCATTTGGAACGAGGTCCAAAAATTGAGACATCGATATTTTATGGCCGAGAGAATGGGACTTACTTGTTGCTGTATATCTACTAATAATAAGGGCATCTGTGTTCTTTTATTTTTAACAACAATATGTTTTTGGAGATTAATTTATTTGGTCTTATCTTGGGTTTGGGCCTGTTGGGTCATATTTTTTGGTGGATGTTTCGAATAATTTTAATCATAATCAGGTTAGTACTTTCTGTTAAGGAATTGCTCGAAGTTTTATTTAATTTAGTTAGTTTAGTTTTACCGACTGCTGAGCATGAAGTTCTGGGTTTGATCCCCTGGTCGGGCAAAGTGTTAAAGGGTTTTTCATTAGGAATTTTTCACTCTCGGCTCGCCCCTTATTACGTGGGACTTTAACATAACTGGCAAAATATGGGTGTACTATTAGAGGCACCTCTGCCTAACCCTTCTGGGATTACAGGCGTGATGTTATGTTATGTTTATTTAATCATTACGTAGCAACAAGTTGTCAATTTCAGATTGCTATTTAGGACAGGATAGATAACAATATATCCTGTACAGAGATCCTGTCTTCTCTGTGGGACCGTGCTACAATGTCAGCTCACTTATGCAATCAATCAATAAACTTACCACAGCTGGACAAACGTGTCAAAGAAAGCTCTCAAGCTACGCCACAACGTCCTCCATCAACAGTATTTAGTCTGTTCCAACTACCTCTGATGCAATATTTCAATTAATTTATGAAATCCTATCTAATAACAAGGCGTACCCACAGTCAAAAATAAGTCTTACTAATAAGAATATGATTTATGATCTTAATTCGTTTTTTAAGAAATGATAACTAGAGTCAAATGGTCCAATAATAAAATTGTACCAAAACAGTGATTATTAAGGATGGACGATTGTAAATCAATCCCTTGTAATCGGATTTGGATCGGCAGGTTGGTATAAACTAAGGACTACACTGAGACAGTGATTTTAGATCAGCATAGTCTTCATATCTTTTCTTTCATTGAACTAAATTAAGAATTAAATTGTAGACTATTTAAATTTAAATTGTACAATTGGTTGAATGAAAATAATTTCTATAGTATTAAGGATTTCCTAGAACACTAATATTAGCAACATGCAACACTTGCATATTGCACTTGCTTGTGCTTAACAATTTTGCATGCTTTATTTTTAAGCTAAACATGTATGATCTCATTTTTATGTAAGACCTTTTTATACCGTGTTTTAAGCAAATAAATGTATTATTATTATTTCCTTTATTCATTTCTATACATATAATTTACATTTTTAAATATTTCTATACAAAGTAATATAAAAAAAACATTTAAAAATATAAAAAATAGTAGCCCACTGGTATCGGGAACAGGGTCCGAAATACCGGTGGTCAGGGCTCTTGAGAGAGGAACCTCCTAACAATACGCGCCGTGTCCAGAAGTACTGCTTTCTGAATCAAGCCCTTGATCCAGCTGCCAAGCGAGAGCCTCCTCAGATGTTTGTCGAGGCTATTGGCTATTAAGCCATTGGCCGACACGACTATCGGCACAATGACTGCTGTACTCACGTCCCACATGTCGACAACCTCGCGAGCCAGATCTAGATATTTGAATTGTTTATCTTTCTCTGCTTTCACGAGGTTCTCGTCATGCGGAACCGTTATATCAACAATCATTGCGCGACGCTCCAATCGATCTATCACCACAATGTCAGGTTTATTGGCAACAATAGTCCTGTCAGTGATGATAGATCGATCCCAATACAACGTGATATTACCATTATCGAGAACTGGGTCGGGCGCATACTTATAGTATGGTACTTCTGATTCCACAAGGTTGTACTTCAAAGCAAGTTGCTGGTGGATAATCCTGGCAACGAGGTTGTGTCTATGCAAGTACTCTCCGTTAGCCAGACGAGAACACCCAGAAATAATGTGTCGGATCGATTCTCCCGGACGGTGGCATGCCCGACATATGTCAACCGTGCCATCCTTCACAATGTATTTCCGGTAGTTATTCGTCATCATAACTTCGTCCATTATTGCACAGACAAAACCTTCGGTTTCCCCGAATAGGTCACCGAAACGCAGCCAAGATACGGACGCTAAGAAGTCTACATCGGGTCCATGTAGGGCCCGGTAAAAGCGTCCGTGAAGCTCCTTGCCCTGCCATACCTCCTTGCGATCATTAGTATCTAATACTCTAGGTTTGTGCCAGTTCTCGTTAGCCAGAGAGAGCGGGGTGAGGCCCTTGTCCACTGAGACCACATCTCGGTGCATCCCCTCGTCGACTTCTAGGAAGTATTCCCTGAGGCTGCATATCTCACGGTTGTGCAGGGTCTTAGCATTTAAGAAGCCACGACCCCCGCACTTCCGCGGGATATACAGTCTCATCACCGACGACCGCGGGTGATGCATTCGATTTGCGGTCAGCAGTGCGCGGACCCTCCTATCCAGGGCATCAAGTTCCGTCTGAGTCCATTTGAGTATGCCGAAAGAATACATCAAAACCGGCATGACCCAACCATTGAAGGCGCGCACCTTGTTTCCACCTGACAAAAGACTGCTTAGTACTTTGTTCAGGCGGCCAAAGAAGCGGTCCCTCAATGATTGTTTCATGTCGGCAGTATTGATACCTAATGCTTCCGACATACCCAAATACTTGTAGGTTTCTGTTGAGGAGAGGGATCTAAGGTGTATGGAATCCGAGAGTTGAGTTCCCACGGATTCCATAATCTCCCCTCGCTTCACATGCATGACTGCACATTTGTCCACACCAAATTCCATCCTGATGGCGCTACTGAAAGTTTCCGTTACCTTCAGTAGCTTCATCAGTTGCAAGTTGTTGGGGGCAAAGAGTTTCAGATCATCCATGTAAAGAAGGTGAGATATGACCTGACCACCTCTCCTCAACCGATAGCCTAGACCTGAACCCTCCAACAGTGTGCTGAGAGGGTTCAAGGCTAAACAAAACCACAATGGACTCAGACTATCACCCTGGAATATACCACGCTCAATCTTTATCGGTTCGCTGTTCCCCTGGATCTGTCGACATCCTGGATAGCGAAGGACCGTTCTCCAGTGCCCCATACATGACATCAGGAAGGTACGCAGAGTTGCATCAACTTTATACAACTCCAGCACCCTCATGAGCCATGTATGAGGGACAGAATCATAGGCCTTCTTGTAATCTATCCAACATGTAGACAGATCCCTTCGCGAGCGGCGAACTTGTTGGCTAATGGCCATATCAATAAGGAGCAGCTCCTTAGTACCGCGGGACCCATTCCTACATCCATTCTGATAGGCAGACATGATAGAATTACTATCAATATGATGATTGATTTTAGCTCTCAAAATGGATGTAAGAACTTTATAGACCGTTGGTAAACAAGTGATTGGTCTATAATTTTTGGGTTCCGCAGTACTGCCTGATTTATGGAGCAGGTGGGTAATTCCTGTCGTCATGAACTGGGGCAGCGACCCTGACTCTAAGGCTGACTGAAACTGGGATGCTAAGCGAACATGTGATCTCTGGAACCATTTAATCCAGAAGTTGTGCAGTCCATCCGGCCCTGGAGATTTCCAGTTAGGCAACGGACGGACTGCACGAGCTACATCTTGGGGGCTGATGATAATTGCCCTCATTTCAGGTATTGAATCACACGCTCGTTCAACCTCCCGGGTCCAATCACCCTCAGTGTGACTGACAGGCACCGACCAGATGTTGCGCCAGAACGAACACATGGCGTCATCATCTGGTAGACGCGTATCAGTCACACCTTGGTCCGGTCGTTCCCAAGCCCTATATACCCACCTTTCATCACTTCGGAATGTGCGATTCTGAGTGTAACGCTCCACTCGCCGCTTGTACCGACGAATACGGCTTGCCCATGCACAGATCTTCTGCTTCAGGAAGTCGATACGCTCTGTGACGCGGGCTAAGTAGTCTCGAAAACTAACATCAGTTCCCGAGAACGCCCGCTTCACAAAGCGCAACACTCTAGGTCGAGTATTGCCCTCCCTGAAGCAGATTAACTTGCCGATGAGTGCTCTAGCCTTACCGATACGCCGCTCAATCCTGCATTGCCAAGCTGGAACAGCAAATTTTGGTCGTGTAGCTCTGTCGTTGTTGGGAAATTTGACGTGAGCTACACGACATGCCGCTACAGCTCCACAGTACAATATTGAGTGGGTATCGGCGAGGTCTTTGCTGCTGTCAAAGCAGTTTGACAGCTGCGAATCTAAAGCACACACCAGCGCCTTGTTTTTCTTGTGCATAGGTAAACGAGGTAGACGTGGTCTAAGTTCAGGCGGTGTGGATCGGTACTCCCGGAATGCACCCTCCAAAGCGCTCCTCAATTGTGCGTTGCACTGGGTACTCACGGATATAACTTCGTCATCATCTTCTTCACCATCGTGTTCGGATCGCGGTGGAGCACTGGATACATTTTGTAGCTGTACCGCAATCATTGGCGAAGCAGGTATAACTAGGTTACTCCGTGAATCGAAGCGTAGTCGCTCAAGTACGGTGTCATCCAACATGTGGTTACGCTGTATGACCCGCACTTGATCCGACAGCCGTTGCGCCGACACGCTGACACCTGGCTCAAGCACCTGAAACAGAGAGAGCATCAGACCACGGTACGCAGTCAAGTTGCTTCCCCCCTCAGTAGCCCCATAATATGCGCGCATGACGTTCTCATTAATGGACTGAGTCCATCGCATGCGCGACACATTTCCACCGGCAGCGGGGACCCTGTTCGGGGCCTGTTGGCCTCGAGGTCCCAAGCCCGCTGGTGGCCGTCCTCTTCCTCGTCGTCGTGGTGGTGATGGGGTCGACGGCGGGGAGAAAAACTCGTCACTCGAGCTCGACGCAACTGCAGCGATCGGAGACACAGCACTCACGATTGAGGGGCGTCCCGGCGGCTGCGAGGCGGAGCTGAGCGACGAGTCCGGAGATGGTGGGTGTGCCTGATGTTTTGCCCGGCTTCTTGTCAGCATTTTTTAAGACGTACGTCGTACATGCACATTTTCAAATATTTATATGATTTTAGGCTCCAGTTTTTTGATGTATCTGTTTTCTTTTTTTTTTCTTTATCATAATTATTGATAAAATTTGTTAATTATATTTTAAATATGGGTAAAATCGATTAAAAAATTTAATAAAATTCAGTTTGATAAAATACGTGCTGTCAATTTGACACTCGGGCCACATATATTTATTATTATTATTATTACTAAATTATACTCGTACTTACAATTTGTTTCCGACAACCAACAGATACTCATCATCTGGTTAACATTTTCCTAACTATGTTGGGGTCGGCCTCCAGTCTAACCAGATGCAGCTGAATACCAATATTTTACATGGAGCGACTGCATATCTGTCCTCCACTACCCAGTTAGTACTGAGTAATACGGTGCCCCTTGGTAAGACTGGTTGTCTGACTTTCGGGCCACTAACTACCTGTAACGACTGTCAAATATCTACCAATGACAGCCGGGACCAACGGGTTAACGACAACCAATAGATACTACGCAACCAAAAACGACGCTTGGATTTTTCTATGTGCAATCAGCGTGAGCAATGTACGAGTACTAGAAACAGTAGAAACCCAATCTGTTATTGGTATAAATTACTTTTTAGAGGAAGTGCCTAATATTAACAAAGCTATTCCTGCAACGAAGTAACAATTTGCCGTTTGAAGAGAGTGATATAAAATTGAGGAGCTCCTTTCTTTTCACACGAATGCCCAAAAAAGGAGTGTTATTTTTATAGGTTATCTAGATTTTTTCCAACCAATATTAGTTTATCAGTGACAAAACTAATTTAACTGTCATTGATATAAACAAAGTCAAGTTGGTTACTAAGTGTGTGCTCGGCCTTACGGTTTTACTAATGAGATTAGTGATGTGAATAAATTAATCGATTTATTGAACAGCCCGATTAGGAGCGAGTGTAATTTGTAACGATTTGTTGATGTTTATTTTTATTTTGGCTTCGACCATATCCACCGTCCATTGTTAGTATAACCGTTGATAAATTGTTTGGGATTTGATAATCGTGTGGTTATTGAGGAAAAACTTAAATTAAAACCTTTTTGATTTTCTGAATAACTAACTATGATATCATTGGTCAACATTTTGTAAGTACCTATTGCCAATAATATAATTTATAAGTCGGATCAGGTCATTAGTATGGACTTGGAATGAATCGCACGTACGCCAGTGGTGACATCACGCGACCTACTACAAGTCTACCCACACCACAGCGTGCTTCTACAGAGATGTTGACAGATCGAGGCTAGGACGACATTCAAGGTCTGATCGCAGTGGAGTTGAGAAGTCCTGGAACTTTTCCCGATTCATTGTGCCCAGTTTTATTGCGTTAAATTGTAATTTTAAGTAATTTGTTTGTTTAATAGAAACAGCGTATCGCACCGAGTGTATTTTCATGGCACGAAACCCATCTTCTGCCTACGTGATGTACGAGCCTAACGGAATAAATCCTGACAATCTGACATAATTTTATTTGAAATCAACTTCGTCTGTCGTTCCTTGATTGTCAATAAGGTAAAGTTCTCTCTTATTAAAATTCAGAGACTATCTCAAACATTGTAGTTTATGCTATGGTACATAGCGGAGCCTACACGAACCTACTACAAACATTATTTGAAAATACCTGATCAGTAAGTCCTGCTCCTGAATGGCGAATTTTTTAGATAAAAAATGGGTGGCCTATGTCCAGCAGTGGACGTCTTTCCGCTGGAATGATGATGATGAAGATGAAGAAATCAATATACCTTTTAACTAGTTCATCTTTCTCATAAACAGCTTGTTACAATATTATTGCCGTTAACATCGGAAATTGGTCATAACACGCATTTTTGTAATTAATGATATGCTGCAGGATACTGCCCAACATCCTGAGACATGCTAATTTATAATCTTATTGCATGTTATGTAATGTCTTAGCAGGAAATGAAAGTTTAAGAAGTTCCCAATTGAAACAGATTAAATTATTACGGAAAATTACATCACGTACAGAAACATCCTGAAACTACCCCAATATTGTTAAATAATAATAGTAATGAAAATAGCCTGTCGTTGGTCTAATGGTCGCAGTAGTGACTGCTGAGCATGAGGTTCTGGGTTCGATTCCCGAGTCAGGCAAATTATTATTGGGGTTTTCCATTAGAAATTTCTCAGCAGCAGCCACGGAGTCTGGATTTATGCCCGGTAATGGCACTAAGATCGCCCCTATTTCATGGGACTTAAACATAACTGGTGAAATGAGGGTGTACCTACGCCGCCGCGGGAGACGCTCTGGGCGTCGGGGGTCACGTGGTGGCTCCCGGCCACCGTAGGCGCGGGCCTGTGGACGGCGAGTTATGGGCTAGCTCGCCGTCCGGCCGTCTTATGACGACAGGCCGTGTCGACGGCGCGTTCGTGTTCCACGCGCGCCTCAAAGAGATGTCAGCAACCGAGTAGGGGTCCGCATGGGCCGATGCCTGCCAGAGCTGCGGGACTGTTCGAAAGAGACACCGTGGCCTTGGAACACAAAGGGCAAAGAAGGAACATGGATGGGTTTTAGTCAGTACAAGTCTGACACTCCCTTCCGCTCCGCCCAGAGTGGGGGGGGTCGTTTGATGATTTCCCATCCAAAAAAAAAAAAAAAAAAAAAAAAAGGGTGTACCTACTATTAGGTATACCTCTGCCTAACCCTTCGGGGATCTTACAGGATTGATGTTATGTTATGTAGCCTGTAGTTATTTTAAGTTTAAAAAAAAAGTTAGTAGCATAAATGGCTCGTTGTAGTCTGCCATGAGTAACAAGTTCACGGTTGGAACCACAGCAGGCACTTAACTATCAGAATCGGAATCTTAATCAGAAACAGAACTTTATTTGCTATATATAATTTGTTTTACCATCATTGCTCTTAAAGCGGTAAAATAATATATTGGAAGAGTAGTATATTAGAAGGTTATATTGATTGTGAAGAAACCGACATGTCCTAGAACCAAAAATTCGAAAACATGCCATATCCTGCATCCCACACAATCGGGACTCAACACTGGGGTGGATTACGACCCACTCCCTCACTCAGACTGGAAACTGTGTCTCAGCGGTGAGGACGTTGTAGTCTGTTCTTACCCATCATCTGCCTAGCTTTTTCCCAACTTTGTTGGGGTTGGCTTCCAGTCTAACTAGATGCAGCTGAATACCAGTTTTTAGATGGATTGACTGCCTATCTGACCTGGAGGTCAGATAGGCAGGCAACCCCGTTAGTACTGGGTAATACGATACCCCTTGGTAAGACTGGTTGTAAAACTTTCGGACCACTGACTGACTACCTGTAACGACTGTCAAAGATCTACAAATGACAGCCGGGACCAACAGCTTAACGTGCTTTCCGAGGCACGGAGGAAACTCGGTATTAATGGGTGGTCACCTATCCACCGGACCAACCTAGGTAAGCGAGGCTTAACGTGAAGATTAATCCGAGTGGCTGTTATTATTTAGCCACGAGCTCCTCGTTGTCTGATTTTACTAAAGCTTAATTATGCGGTAAATTAAATGAATTACCATCGAATGTTAGTTTCTAATATTATATGACGCCTATCTTCTACTACCACGAGTCCACGACATCTTTCAGCTTTAGAGAGCTGCTGCTAGGAATATTAACAATACTTAAACAAACTATCAAATCATAGTGAACACTAAGCACAGTTTACATGCCCACTGATCGCAATTCGCAGGCTTTGTGTAAGACGATTACAACAAGGAGCACCACATAAGTGATTACAGAAGGCCCATAAAATTGTTTCACGGATTTTTTGGGACCTCCGAATATTTTAAATTAAGGCCACAGCCGTTGTACTTGAATCCCATATCTTCCCGTGAGTGTCGTAAGAGGCGACTCTGGGACTTACCAGAGAATGGGCAGCAGCGTTCGCTGTGCGTTTGTAACAACCGTACTGCGATCGCCAACCCGCCTGCCAATAGTGGCGATTATGTCAAAACTTCCCCTAATGCTGAGCGCAAAACAGAAATGGCCCCACAGTACCCGTCTACCTTCGACTATGGACTGATGACCTGGTGAAGGTTGCGGGGATCCACTGGATGCGAGTTGCACTGGACCGGTCAATATGGCGACACTTGGGGGAGGCCTATGTCCAGCTGTTGACGTCTTTCGGCTGAAATGATGATGTTGATGATGACCTGTTAAAAAAAAGTCTTTCCACATTGTTATACTCGTACTAATGCAACTTTAATATGTTTTCTTTTTAGATATAGCTTCGGTTACTTTTGAGAAAGAAAGGAAGTCAACGTGTGATGAAACTATTTTCTGAACCTGAACCACTTACTACATCAGAAGCCACTAAGATGCCATTTCAACAACTGCGTACTATTCAAAATTACAAATCTAACCCGAGGCTCCGTTTATACTCGTATTAACTCTGAGTAACTAATAAATCCAGGATGAAGCTCACTGTAGATGCGTGTCCATACCTAAGTTCCAATCTCATATGAGGTCAAGCTATTTTTTAATGATTAGCCAGCAGTGAAATGATGATGATGATGATGTGCAAGTAGGTTGGGTGCGTAGTACTCGCAACCGGCGAGTGTGTATGATCAGATGTATAACCGGGGACGAGGCAAAAGGAGTTAGTAAGGATCGTAGCAGTTGGTGTTCTGTGCTTTCTGCCTAACTCCATGGGAAAAGCCGTGAGTTTATGCATGTTATGTGCAAGTTGAGTGGAACGGATCTTCTTATCTTTCTGTGTTGTGAATCAGAAACTGACTTCGTGCTTGTCATCTACGTAGTACAGGCTATTAATTTGTGGATTGTCGTCCAATATCTTGAGATGTGCCTTATTTTATGGTTTATTTACCGGATTTCTAGGTAAGAGTAATGTGTCAAATTACTTACTTCTTGCATGGAAAGCTATATAAGTTGAACAACGAAGTCGAACTAACATAACAGACATATGTGTAGCTGTGGAGTTTGAGAACGTTGAAGTGGATGTGTGGAACACAAGAACACATAGGAAGGAATGGATATAGTAAGAAATGAGTATATTAGAGGAAGTTTGTAAGTTGCGCCATTTACAGAAAAGTTGAAAGGGTATCGACTGTCTTGGTATGGACATGTGTTGAAGAGGGACGAATCGCATGTGACTAAAATAGTGATGAGCAAAAATAATGTTGTTGGAAAAAGAAGTCATGCTGCGCTGTCGTAAAACGACGTGTTTAGTTTGATTTGAGCTATATTTAATTAAGTGTACAGGAACTGGTGGTAGATTTATTTGAGCATTTTTATTGAAAAATGATTACAGGTTTCATTTTGTTAAAATTAAATAATAAATAAGAACTATAATATACGAATAAATATGCAATAGGCTATTACATGGGAAACATAACTAGCGAAATGTGGGTGGGTGTACTATTAGGTACCTACACTTCACCTTAACCCTTCGGGATTACACGGGTGATGTCATGTTACGTTAAAATTAAGTCGCTAACTCAATTATGATACTTCCAACAATAACAAAATTAATGAAATCTCAACGCCTGTCAACGATTCGTCATTCACATGAACATGGCTCTAAATTCTATTATTTAATATAATTAACATATGTATATTATGTTGATGGATGAATGGAATATATTATTGTATTAATATTTATATATTATGTATGAAAAAAATAATTGGAATGACTTCTGCGGCTATTAACATATTATTAGTGTCTATTGACGGCCGTAAATTGTTATTGAGATTATAAACTTGAATAATCTTTCGGAGGACGTTGGTTTTGTAAGTTATGAATGGAAATTTACTGGAAATTAAGGTCTAGTAGTCGCAAGCGTGACTGCTGAGCATGTGGTCCTGGGTTCAATTCCCGGGTCGGGCAAAGTGTTATTAGGTTTTTTTTTAATTAAGAATTTCTCAGTAGCAGACACGGTGTTTGGATTTGTGCTTGGTTGATGGCAATAGGCTCGCCTCCTATTGCATGGGATTTAAACATAACACGCGAAATGTGGGTGTACTATTAGATTAAGTCTGATACTGATACTGTTAGCCGGCGTCATCCCACTGCTGGGCAAATGCCTCTCCTTCCGGTTGCTTCGATCCCGGGCTAATGTGGACCACTGTTCGTTGGTTTTGTCCAGCTCGTCCCACCATCTTCTACGAAGTGTGCCGCGACGCCTTCTGGCTGTGTCAGAGCTCCAGAAAGGAAAAAAAAATGGTTTGTTATTCCGATATAAATATAATATAAAAATGATCACGCCTCATTAAAAATATTTTTTGTTGTTTACAGGCTTCACAATTGAAGTTCTTTAAAAAATGTTATTTCAGATCTTTGCCTAAAAGTGGCAAAAACAAATAATAATAAACATAAAGATTTACAAGGCACTTTGAAGATAAATTTCACACCAAAATTACATAACAGAAACAGCAATCAATCAGTTTTTGCGAACCATTTTATTACATAAACCGTATTAAGGTGTGGTCCCATTAAAAATGACGAGCGGACATTAAAACGAGAGTTTCGCGTCTATCGGGCCAATGGGATCGCCCTTTATTCTTTTTTTAAAGTGAACCCATAAATATAAAACCTTTTTAGTAAAACTGAAAGTTGTAAGGGAAATTCGGAGCTTAAGGTGTTGATGCGTTGGAGTGGCTAGAAGGTAATATCGAAATTACAATATTAAATCGGAAACTATCTAGAATTGTTGTTGGATCGAAATTAAATTTACTTCTGAGACCTACTTAGTTAGTCCGCCGTGAAAATGACGAAGTCATAGAACAACAAAAATTTTATATACAGTCGCCAGCGCATCAAGTTACTACAAACTATCAAATTTTGTCATTCGATTTTGAACTTAACCGTCAAAGTTTTATGGTTTAAAATCCTTTGGAGAAATTTGAAAGTTTGTGGTAACTTGATGTGCTGGCGACTGTACCTATGTTCGGTCAGCGACACAAATACGACGAAGAAGTCCCGACTAGTATATTTTTAAATGATGAATCAATGATCTTCAATCACTCATGAGTTTATCTTCATCATGGTCCTACTTCTGTGGACCTAGCTGAAGAATTATAAAAAAAAAATCTAGAACGACAAAGACGAAGCATAGGCCTTTTTTTCTATCCTGCTCTGTCCCAATCCTGGGCAAAGACCATCTTTCCACTTCTCACGAACCCTGTCTTCCTCGGATCCTGTCCAGTGCATCCCGCTTTGATGCCTTTACCCAATTTTAAATAATTAAAAAAAAAAACAGATTTTCTGAATAAAGTAGGTACAGTTAGTGCAGACCACAATGCTCTGGTTTCTCGAAACAATTAGTAAATGAGATTATTATGTAGTAACATGCGAACTATGGGCATTGGGCGCAATGTTACAATTTTTGGGTTGGAATCTGAACGGAGATCCGTGAAAAATTCGAGAATTTAAGAACCTTTTTGGCTAACACAGAACTCGAAAATCAGGATTTGAGTTTCCTTTGACCACGCCAATCATCATCTTTCGAACCTTATCCTATGTCGTTGCCGGCTTCCAGTCGACTACCAGTATTTTACATGGAGCGACTGCCTATCTGTCCTCCACACAGTCACTACTGGGTAATACGATACCCCTTGGTAAGACTGGTCGTCAGACATTCGGACCAGTCACTTCCTGTAACGACTGTCAAAGATCTACAAATGAACGTGCTTTCCGAGGCACGAAGGAAACTCGGTGTGTAAGGGATGGTTACCCATCCACAGACCAACCTAGGCAAGCGCTGCTTAACCTGAAGATGGATCCGAGCGGCTGTTATTTTATAGCCACAAGCTCCTTCTTTGACCACATCAATCTCATCGGTAATAACAGCTTAATTATGAAAGCGAACCGAAAGCGCCAAACTAGTAGCTCAGTTCTGGGCTGACTCAATTTAGATTGCCATCGACACGCTTAGAAGAAGACAGCCTAATTATGTATTTAAGGTGGGTGAACGGAACGGAATGAAGCTATCAATAAACAACCCATTCTTTACTCAAAATGCAAAAATAACTGAAACGTCAGAACTTGCACTGGTTGCGAGCCCTACAGACCTGCTGACCTTTCTGAGGGACATCACTGTTAAGACCAGTGTTTGTTCTTCCTCCCGGTTAACATAATTAAAAGACCCATTTCAATTATTTCCATCCCATACGGAACCACTTTATAAACACAGGTGCACACAACTCCCATTAACCACAAATAAAGTCGGGCACACACTGTCGTTTAATCGCAAGAGAAATGACATCGTAATTAGTCGACATAATTGTTTTTTGGTTTATTTCGTCGCTATGTCGATGTTCACGCCGCTCCACTTGCGGGATAAGCTGGGTTAATGGTGGCTTGTTTTATTTTTTGTGTAGACAGCTTATAAAGGTTCCCAGACCTGCTGCATTTTGGAAGTAATAACGAATGAGGATCGACCGTACTTAGCACAAACCTTATTAATGGTTTCAGACAGACTTAACGCTTCGTCAATATAAGAACTAATTGTATTGTAGACGTCTTTTGTTACCTAAATAAGTGACTGTAGTATATAACGGATCTAACATTATAACCTTAATAAAAAAAAAAAACTTATGTCTACTCCGTCACTGAATTGACCAATATGGTACTGGCCAACGACGTCTATAAATGTGGTATCTCCAGATTCAGTATTTTTTGTAGTAAATTTATATGAGTTTGTATGTACATATATCTACAACACACTAATATTAAAAATGCGATTGCATTCTATCTGTCTATTACCTGCTAACGTTAACTGCTATGCTGAACGGATTTTGATAATATTAGGCTACTTCTCATCTTAGTGGTACGTTTCCATGGTTTAATTTCTGAATTCCGCTCAGAACCCTCGGGCAAAAACTAGTTTACAATATATTATTTTCTCCATGACTTTTATGACGGACAATACCTGGCGCCGATAACTGAATATGGCTTCCCCTATACACGCTTACCGTGAAAAATCTCAGGATTTTATGGCATATTCACCAAGCTGTCTGGACCAGTAGAATCCTGACCGTATAATAAGAGATTATCAATACCATTTAATCCTAGATTCTTTGAAATAAATCCTAGGAACAGTGTAACTTGCCCATTCCATTCTTTTTGTACAGTTTCTTGTGATAGTTCTGTCAACCTCTGATGAATGTAAGTGATATGATACAAAAAGCATCCGGTAAATACATCTTTATCACTAATTATAATTACGCGGAAAATAGCAAAAAATATTAATCTGTATCGATAGTTATATGTGGTGCAGGGTTAGCACTTCTAGAAAGTTTATTTTGTAGTATTTCTCTAATTTGTTTAGATGTCTGGAATAAAACGTCTGTTGTACTACCTCCGCAAATTGTTGATTAAAATATTGACCTTATTTCTGATGAACAGTTTAATCAGTTTTTTTTTATTTTTTTTATTTATTTATACTTTAAAATTAGGAAGTAAGCAATATGGTAGTCGTGAAGAATAAACAAAACATTTTTATTAGACAGAATAAACACAATGAAATTACAATAAAAATGGACATTATTACGCACTAGGGACCCGCCCTGACTTTGCACGGGTATAATGTAGATGCGCATCTACATATAAACATTCCTCTTGAATCAATCTATCTATTGCTAAAAACTGCATTAAAATCCCTTGCGTAGTTTAAAAGATCTAAGCATACAAACAGCGGGAGCCCCTTTGTAGATTTTATTGACTGGGGTGCTTAGGTTAGATTGAAAGTCACTCCATGTAAAATACTTATATTATAATGCACAAAGTGGGACTGGAAGCCGACCATAACATGGTTGGGAAAAGGCTAGGGAGATGCTGATGACTTAAATTTTGTAGAGGCATAATCCTAAATGAACTGAAAGACAGTTAATGACCGATTTAGAAGCGTATTGTTAATTTAAACGGTGGTAACATCACCACACACATCGAACAGGTGTACCTAGGTAACGAACACATTATTAATTGTAAACCTGTATTGTTTTAATTTCTACTTAAAACAATACAGGTTTACAATTAAAATGTAAACACCCACATACTCGAAGAATGACAACTAGCGCCCCCTGGCACGTTTAACGTGAACAGCTGTGACGTAGAATGTATGTCGGGTGCTAAGGATTCCTGACATCCTATCAAAATCTGCGGGGGGTGATCTTCTTGTTATCTTTGAGTCTAGGAGTGTCAGTTGTTCTATTATCTATGTAAGAATTGCACAACTAGTCTAACCATCAGATGAAGCTTTAATCTTCATCAAGATGTTGGGGTCAGTCGCAAATTCACCAGACGGCATCGACAAGAAGTCATCGCTTCGAAAACGATTTATATTTCTACAACAAATTTGAACAGTATGGGCTTGGCTCTTAGGTTGCTTATGGCAAATCAAGAATGTTTTTAATGTTCTCACCTTCGTTATCACTGATTATAAGTAATTTTGTCGAGGCCCCTGGTTTTTTAATAAATCTAGAACATAGGTATATAATCTAGAATAGGATGCGCCAATGCCTTGATTCGGCTACCCAATAAATTTGTTACATTGTTTGAAAATTACGTTCTTCTTCTTAACGTGTCGATAGCAATCGACACGTTAAGAAGAAGTCGTAATCTAAATTGTGTCAGCCCAGAACTGAGCTACTAGTTTGGCGCTTTCGGTAGCGTCCATCAGTTCCTGTAGTGAACAAACAACAGGATACGCAGGACACGATATTAAGTGCCCCATCGTTTGTAGAATAAGAAAAGCTTTACAAATTAAACAGAATGAGTAAATATCTCGATAGTTCCTCAAATTGTCAACCCTTACCACAGAATACCATCACGACTAGTCATCTGGACACTGCCAGTGTAATAGCCAACGTGTGCGCACGCAGGACGCACTAATGAGCTGCTTACTTAGACGTCTCTCTAATCACTAGATAGCTCCAATATAAGCTGTAATTTGATATTGAAACTATGATGATAAGGCTACTGGGATTGTAAGAATGAGGTGGTTATGGTGGATTGGAGACTGGTCTGGTTAGATTTATCGTAATTATTGGGTCTTTACTGGTGTAGGAATAAAGTATACTTTTTGAGAATAGAAACAGCTCAAAATTAAAACAGCTTTTATGTTTGGGAGGAGATTAAGAAGTAAATTATAAAAAAATGTTGCTTCTTGTTCTATCTTGCAGAAAACCCAATAAAACTAACTATATTCTAAATCGCAAATGACATGTTTGTTCGGGTCGAAACTCTCCATTCGGCAATATTTGTGGAACAATAATCCCGACTTAAAGTAAGTACTTTACTACACCATATCAGGTCCTAATTCGGTTCATACGAATACGAATACCTACCAATGTTAAATCATCTTGAGTTCGGCTCGACACAATTTGAGCTAAATCGAGATGCTTAAGAACAGGCTAGGCTTGATGATGGTATAGTTAATCAAGCCTTGAGAGAAATGAGACACAACGTAGTAATTCCATATCCCGACACGTACAACAAAAACCAAAAATACTGATACCTATCTCTGCTTGCACCGTTTTCCTCATGACACATAGGTACCATCATGTACTAGGCTACCTTTGCTTTATAGTTCATGGAATACCTTCGTAAAGTCACGTATATCGTATGTAAGACATTTTTTATTTGAGTGAGGAAACAATAAAGCTTGCGGTGAAATTTTTGTGAATTATGTGTTCTTGAATGTTGTAAGTTGTGGTGAAGTTTTGGTTGAAATGATTTCTCTTTTTACCCGACTACGGCGAAACCAAAAGGAAGGGTTATGATTTTAGCAGTCTATGTATGTATGTTTGTATTTACTAAACAAAAATTCATTATTTATATTCTAGTGTACTAGTTAGCCATATTTCTTATTTCCATTCAGTAATATTGCCAAATTAATTAAAACAGGTAAACATTTGACAGCTATTTGCGACGTTGCCAACTTTTTGGATGAACGCTCTTAATGTGTAAACATTATTTATACGCCTTGCAAGGCAGCACATAGTGAGACATAACTTTGTTGATAGCACCACGTACTTACTTTTACCCGTGTCACGAATAAACATATCTGAATTTGAACCTTTTATTGAATGTCGGTAGCCCCACTGTCAAAGCAACCGGTACTTTTAATCTACAACTTAGAAGGCTGCATATCATTGCATAACCATTGTCTTACCGTCTACACATCATACATCCCTGCTCAATACATTATTAAACATGGTCCTATCTGAAATTCTAATGCACGTGGGATCGGATACTGATCTACCAGATAACCATCACTCAGCATCCATCTGTTTCGTCAGTCATTTGTCGTCGTTTGTCAGTCCTTCTTGTCAGTTCATGCTGATGTGAAAAAATGCTGACAAGTCAATGATTTTTAATGGATTGACCGTATCTATGTATTTCCCGTTTTTCCGTATAAAAAAATGTTGATGGAGTAATAAATTGGAACTTAAATAAGAACTAGAAATGCTTGGATCCTTTTATTGGTGACTGATGCTTTAAATCATTATTTGTGGGGCCAGCAGAGATGTTTCTTGATGTCAGTCATAGTGATGGATGTTAGATGTCGATGGACTAAGCTTGCCCGACTATGGTATGTGGATTATTAAAATAGGAGTAGGTTCAAAACTCAATGAATAATATTAAATTGTAGCGATGTAAAATAAAAACTGCAGTATCTCCTTGTTTTAAATGGAAATGTCCCGGTCGTCAAGTAGATCTTTGACAGTCGGTCAGTGGCCCGAAAGTCTGGCAAAAAGTCATACCAAGGGGTGTATTACCCAGTAGCTAGGTTGTGGAGGTCAGAAAGGCAGTCGCTCCATGTAAAATACTGGTATTCAGCTGCATCCGGTTAGACTAGACTCCGACGCCAACATCATCTGTATAGCCTTTTCCCAACTATGTTGGGGTCGGCTTCCAGTCTAACCAGTTGTCAGACTTTTTTGGCCACTGACTACCTAACGACTGTCAAAGATCTACAAATGACACCCGGGACCAACGGCTTAACGTGCTTTCCGAGGCACGGAGGAAACTCGGTATGTAATGGGTGGTCACCCATCCACAGACCAACCTATTCAAGCACGGCTTAAGCTAAAGATCGAGCCGAGCGGCTGTTATTATTAAGCCACGAGCTCCTCTCAGACGCCAACATAGTTGGGAAAAAGCTAGGCAGTTGATGATTTTCTAGTTTTAAAATCAGACTAGTTGCATGACTATTTATATTCGTTTTCTTGAACTGCAAATGCCATGATTACTATACTATTTCATGATCCCGGATTTGAACATTTATGGTCTCTAGCTAATCGAATGAACCTTGCATTACAACCAAATTCTGTTTACGCATACGTATTATACACAAATGAACATAACTAATCTATACTACCGCCATTGACATACCTGTGTCGTTATTTGGAACTAAAGCTCTATATTTATTTGACGTAAGGAGGGACAGTGCGAGGCGCATCGATTCTATTTAAATCGACAATCGAATGCATTCGAATGAACGACTCGATTCTAGGTCGCTCGTAAAGTACATTAGCGTGGCGGGTTACTGTGTGAATGCGGGGGAACTGACTAGTACTACAAAGTGACGTTTTTGTATGTAAATCTTTTATTATTTCGGTTTGTTGTTGGATTATTTTTATATTTTTTTTTTTGTAGATTTGTATTGAAATTAAATTACTAAAATCTCTCGAAAAGATCGAGTCGTTTGATCTTGTTACGTAATGCGGCCTGAGCCATATCATCGACAGCTGAGCTACAGTAGGAACTATTCTGGATTTGTGATCCACTTCCAAATGCCTGGCAATACCAGTGTTGTTTATTCAAATAATAATACATGTAATACTTATGCCTCATTGTTCTAGTGGTCGGAAGCGCGACTGCTGGGCATGATGTCCTGGGTTCGATTTCCGGGTCGGGCAAAGACAAACTATTTCCTTTAATTTTTTCTGTAACAAGCGTTACTTTCAAACTTCCTCTAATATACTCATTCCTTACTTTATTCATTCTTGTAACTCCACACATCCATCTCAACATTCTCATCTCCGTTACATTTAATCGTTGCAATTAGCTCCTAGCTCTCAACATTTTTATCACCGCCAACAGCTCATTTACAAGCTGACCATCATCACCGACGGTAAGTACGTACAATAGCACACGTTAACTACTGATTACCATATCAATAAGCGTACGGAAGCACTGACGTTGTTGGATCGATTTATTTATGAATCGCATTCACACATTCCTGTCTAACGTGTATGGTGATTGTGAGGACGCGAGTTGATTTACGCGAGCTTGGTAACGTTCGCCTAAGTACCTATTTTGTTATGGTTTAATGTGTAATCTTCTTTTTCTTCCTCGTGTCGCTGGCACGTAGAATATTTATGTGTAGTTGATAATCAATATTCGACAAGAAGCATATTGTACCCATTTGTATTATGTGTGTTAAAAAAATATGTATATAAGTATAATAGTAGGTGCTACTGTACTATAGATAAGTGTGTGGCTGATACTTTGACTTCAAAAAAGCAAAATGACGTATTTACTTAGGGAATCAGTAATTAGTTAAGCTGCATGTACTAGCAAACATCTTATAAAATTTTTAATATTTTTATACGGAAACCCTACGTAGGGTGCGACCTTCCGATTCAGTACACCGGACGTCTTAACCGGGGTGCGATGGTCTAATTGGTTAAGACGTCCGGTGTACTGAACCGGAAGGTCGCAGGTTCAAACCCTGCTCGCACTCGAATTTTTCTTTCCACATCAAAACATCTTATAAAATGTCCGTCACTTTGTCATGTTTCTACTGAAGTTATTGACCAGTACGATTGCTCTGTAATCGGTGGCACAACACACTATCATCTTTCTTCACGGGACATCATTAAATCTTGGGTTATCTCAAACAATAATGTGGTAATAAGTCTTAAAATCACAGCAACTGGAGTTGACCATCAATACCAAAGAATAAAAAAAGCCACCAAAAACACAGTTAGTTTTCACCTCCACAATGCTCGCGTAAAACACCTCCAGCCCGAACAGTTTGGAGAAGCAACCTAACACCGCAGTCGAAGCTAGTACGTTTGAAATATGCCCTTATTTACATGCGCGAGCGCCGAGGTGCCGAGAGTTATGCATTTGACCTCCCGACTACTGCCCAGTTTATGCGGGTTTGCAGCAACAGAATTGTCTGAGAAACGTTTTTGAGATGTTTTGTGTGACCCATATTGAAAGAATAGGTGAAAATATTTGTGATGCCACGAATTGTTTGGTGGAATTCTGACTTTAAGTTTGATATGAAATATGCGGATATTTTTGTAGGTAGCTAATAAGATTCTGTACTGAAGTAAAATACCTAGTTTATTATCGTAGTTTATGTTAGTCAACCACACATTAATAGTTACAGGTGAGGTACTATAAAGGCTCTTTAGTCAACTGGTCCCATTCATTTGGAACCCGCGGGATGAGTTTACTAATTTGTTATTTTCTATTGTCGATTAGACCCGCTGTTAAAGTTTAAAAAAATCGCTCGTACTTCTACGAATAAAAGCGCTGTCAATGTAATTTTTTTCACTCATGTGCGATTGACTGTACTAGAAATGATGTAATCAAAGGTAAGACTAAAAGTTGCGTGATTCCGCTGGATGCAAGAAACATGGCATCGATAGATGTCAACCAGTGACGTCTCGCGGCTGAAATGATGATGATGGTAATTTATTTAATACGCTAATGTCCAAACAGCACATACCTATAACCATTTGACTAGCTTGATAAAAAACAAGATTGTATCCCCGTGTATAAACACACAAGTAAATCTATGATAACTATAGAAAATTAATTAATAACTATAGAGTATTTAATTGGTAAAAAGTTAGTATATTTAAACAATATTTTATTGTGCTAACAATCGGTTGTATGTTAAAAATACTTTATTATTTTAACAAGTCGTTTGTTGTAGCAGGTATTTAACAGCAAAATTTGTTATATATTGAGTTAATTAAACTTAGAAATATCCTTCTCTATTTAGTTACCTACCTAATTTAATGTTTGTAGGTATTTATTAATATTTGCATGCTATTTTTATGGCGAAATGTGTCATTGCACTATATTTTATTTTTACCACCTTTTGTACCACATTTACCGCAAATTTATAATTTTGACTTTGACTTTGAAAAGTATTATTAAAACAACTATTATCACTATATTTCACTACCTCTCTCAAGCTCAACACGATAATACCTCATCCAAATCACTAAAACAAAATCATAATTGCCCTACCTACCCACTAGTATTTAATTCAAGGATAAAGGCATAAAATAATTCGCGAGATGCGTGATACCCGCCACGGGAACTGCATTAGCCTTGATTGTTAACATCATCAGCGCTGCTCAGGTTTTAGGAGCCCGTTGGTAAAGGTCACGGAAGGTCTGATTAAAGGCAACATATAGTAATTTTTTATTGATATTGGAATATTGTTTTGGGATATTGGACGGCCCTCCATCTGATTAAGGCTGCTAGTAGCAGACTCTAAACAAACTGTAGTTGAAATCTATGTTTGAGGCATTTATCAAGGCTCATAATGATAAGGTAAGACATCAAAGGTAAAATGCTATTCTTGTTAATAATTATATTTCACAAGACTATTCTTTCTCTTAGTCAAAAGTAGTATTTTTATTTTACCTAGGTATATGTCAAACTTATCGCTAAATTCTGGGTCGATTCAATTTGGATTACTATCGACACACTAAGAAGATGATTATTACAGGGCAATAGAATAAAGAGAGCAACAAGACTTGTCGTTCACTTTAAAGTTATGTTAAGCCGTGGATAAGGTTGCTTTTGCATTCTTCTTCCGAAATCAGTATTTTCTGAAATAACATACTGAACCCACACCCAAAAAAGAACTTCAATTTACTGCAATTTTTAACATAATTTCCAGCCATAACGGTTATTGCACCCGAAATCGTAACGAGCATATAAAATATTGTGTGGTATCCATCTGCATGATATATGACCAATATTAACCAGCCAACAAAATGTTACAGGCCGTTCTACTCGCATACTTGTAAACGTTGAGAATTAAGTTACGCACTTGCTTTAAATAAATAATGTTTGCGCATCAGTCTTCAAGTTAAAGAATATATTTGGGTCGGTTATAGCACTTTTAGGTCCATATAAACTTATGCAAGAGATAGTAGTATATGTTATTATTGTAGTTTGTTGAAGTTTGTTTGTTTGTTGTGTTTGGTTGTTTGTTTGGTTGTTTGTTAGTTTGTTTGTTGGTCTTTGACAGTCTTTAGGTAGTCAGTGGCTGAAAAAGTCTGACAACCAGTCTTACCAAGGGGTATCGTATTAACCGGTACTAACTGGGTTGTGGGGGTCAGATAGGCAGTCGCTCCATGTTAAATTCTGGTATTCAGCTGCATCCGGTTAGACTGGAAGCCGACCCCAACATCGTTGGGAAAAGGCTAGGCAGATGATGATGATGATGGGGAAGTTTGTTAAATCTAATTAATGGTGCAAAAAGGTGACTTAACTGAAACCAAACCAATGAAGATTATAAAGGGTGTAAAAAAACCATTAGCAAGCCTAAAGGCACTTATTTTCCCCGTTATTGCGATATGTTTTTTCTTCTGGACCATACATACCTGGGAACCTTCTAGTCACGGAAATATTAGTGGTCAACGTTCCAACTTTTTCACAAGTTTCTTTTTAAAAACTAGTTTTTAAGGTTATAACTTTACTTTAAGTACCTCCACCACCCCCGTACTATTCAATGCAAAAAAAAAGTCGTTTCCCAGTTCTAATTTTTGCGTAGGGTTACTTAGTTTGATGTACAGAATGCTGGCTTCGTGAAGGGTCTGTTTACACCTTATAGAAACAACCGTTTTGGAGGTATACGTGAGAGAATGTAGAAAATAGACGTGTCCTAACAAGTAACTAAAGTTGCTACAAAGTTATGGTATTATTTTTACTATTAAATTTATTGAGTAGAGTCTGTTAATTGGCAGTCTAAATCGAGCTATGTTTTTCGCAGTGTTGCTAATGAGATTAGCAAAACGACCCCAACGTATGATTACGCGCAGCTGATGAGTAGAACACTAAAGAATCATTAACACTAGAAACGAGATATTTCCATGTTTACTGTTTGTTTTGCTTCAGTTTAACCGTGATCATGGTGCTTGAAACAGCGTCGAAATATCGGGAAATCAAAACAAACAACAAACATGGTAAATATCCCGTTTCTAGTGTTAATGATAGAACACTAAAGGTTTTGAAAAACACTATTCAAGTTTTAGCAATAGAGTTAAAACTGTTTTTCCTCTTAACCGGTACTAGGTGCAAATGGATTCTGTAATCATCCCAAAACTAACAGTTTTCGGTACCAGAACTATTAAATTATTCTCATGCACGGAAAACTGTTCTAAAAAAACAGTTTGATATTTTTTAATCAATCTTGTGTGTATGTGCCAATTTATATGCAAAGTTAATTTCGTTCCTACACTTAGGATGAGGAAAATCATTAATCTTAATATAAATAATTCAAAAGGTTTGAAGTGAATGGTCTGATTGAATTGGATTCTATCGTTCTATAATGTTGGATTAGATTATAATAGTTTGGTTATGTGATGAGCTATGGGAATTAGCCTGTAGACAGTTAAGTGTTGATAGACATATTTCGTGATAATATTATACATTTATTATGCAAAAATATTATAATCCCTTTATCATGTTTATGAATTTATTCGGACAAGAATTTGCCATTTTGTTGGTATGCTGAATCCGTAATTTTTGTTTTTGTCGTTAATTTACCCGACTGCGGCGCAGCCTAAAAGGAGCGTTATTAGTTGTTTTATCCCACAAAAATTCTTGATATGAATTAATGTTACATTGTATAATATCAATGTTATCAAAAATCTTATTAAAGGAGCTAACTTCTACACTACTGAATCAAAATGAAAAGAATCACGTAGCCCCACGCCCATGGAAAAACCAGTGTTCATTGAAAAAAAAATAGATGCCTGTGGAATACATAACCTCCTCCGTTTTAAGAAATAGGTCAAAAATACCTACTGCCTACCTATTTAATTTGCTTCTCATATTACTTGAGGTCGGCACAACTGTTAACATTAAAATTGGATCTCAAGATTTACATACAATTACTTGCGTTTAAAATTTAAATTTCATTTATTTGTATGAATTACTACTACTAACTGTTAATTTGATTATGATGATGTAGAATTTTAGACCCTTGTTTTCTTATTGAAATTATTTTTCCCTAAAGATGTATAAGAAAAGCTTAGTTTTGACAAAATTTTGACTTATTCGTCAACTGGCGAGTATGAAACTCGCGAGTACGCGCGAGTTGGCACCTCATCTGTTTTTTCTTAAAGATGCACTTATTTCAATACACTTAAAATTAACACTACACACCACACATACATTTGATTGATTACAAATTACAAGAGCAGGCTGTCTGCTCACCCTACGAACTGTATCTGTCGTGAAAATTAATGTCGGTTGATTCAATTTGCACAGCTTTTTGCATCAACTCGAGTATAATGCACGTTCCCATGAGAATATAATCATTTATTTTTGTTTGAAGCACATTTTGTTGGGTACTAAGTTATGTTACTGGCGATGCTTGTGGACATGAGGTGTTTGGAATATTTATTTATAATTTACTTAAAAATACTTATGTCGTAAAAGCTCTGTTGGAAAAAAAAATAATTCAGGTCGCCACATGTTGAACATGTCCATGGGGATTTTTTTTTATGAATATGAACTAACAAGTATTGCCAGTAAAATATGAAATCTTGAATATCAAGGGAATACCGTGCCCCTTTGAAAGGTTTTCAAGCCATCTCACTAATTCGTATACAAAGCACGGTCATAATACTCACAATGCAATAACTCAATTTTTTTGGTTGTAGTAAGTTACCTATAGCTATTCGGAAGAATGTTTCATACAAGTACAGGGGGGTTACTAAGTCGTCTTAAAGCGGGAGTAATTCCAGTGTGGGAAAGAGATAGAGCTATACACGTCATCTAGCGCCATCTCTTTCCCACACTGGAATTATTCCTGCTCTAAGACGTCATGGTAGGCCACCTGTTTTCATATTTTCCATATTCTCTACATCTTAAAGTATCGTCATGATCATCTGTATCTTGCTGTCGAGACACGAAGAAGAAGAAGAAGAACATCATCATCCACAGCCTCTTCACCCACTGTTGAGATTTTTAACTCTGAATTTCAAGTACACAGACAGACAACCCCACAAAATACGATACAACAATAATAAATTACATAACGATAATAATTGATTACCGGTTATTACGCTCCAGCCTGGCCTCTGACTCTATTAGATCAGTCATCTAGGAATGAACTAGATTGCTCTAATATTACATCTATTAGAACCTGGGGCTTCACTGTAATCAACTATCTTTTTGACGTAGGTTTGCGCGTGTGAGCTTTGGAATTTATGTTCAACTAGCTTATACACGCGGCTTCGCCCGCGTCAAGTTTGATAATTGTCCAACGGGATCATACTACCGGTATAAAAAGTATCCTATGTGTTAATTTAGGTTATAAACTATCTGTTTGCCAAATTTCATCCAAAACCGATCAGTAGTTTTTGCGTGACAGAGTAACAAACATCCATACATCCTCACAAACTTTCGCATTTATAATATTAGTACGATTTTTATGCAGGTTTTTTCATCAGGCAATTTGTTTATGAAATCGATTATCACCTACCTCTGCGGATGTAGATAAAACGCATTGGCAATAAAACTTTGCGTTCTAGGCCGAAACTATTTTAATAACAGAGTAAAATAGTAAATAAGACCTTTTATAAATATGCTTTTGAGTCCTATTCACAAATAAATTGTGCGAATAATTACCAATAAGACATCGCATTTCTAAGATACGACATGGCAAAACGATTTTTATTAAGACGAGGCGTCTTTTTTGTTTTGAAATCATATCATCATGTAATAATTTTAAGCAAACCGTTTATGGTTTGCTTAAAATTATTACTTAAAGCAGGAAAGAGACAGAGCTATACAGGTCCTCTTGCGCCATCTATTTCCCACACTGGAATTACTCCTGTTTTTAGAGGTCAAGGTAGGCCACCTAAGCGTAGATGCTTTAAAATAGTTCACATTTTAACGAACTGCTTGATTTTGTCAAATTAATGGCCTACGACTCTAACTTATAATCCAAACAAATCTACAATGTAAAACTCGCTCAACCTCACAGTACCTACACCTACAACTTAATAACCCAATAATGATTGGATGTCTAAAAATACCGCCACAAAAACTGAACCAAAGGCGCCGCAGAATGCAGAGTCACGCTTCCTAACTGATTTAATTACGATGCTCTTGATCTCTTTATAATATGGCGTCTCGTTGATGCCTGAGTGAGGCGTGGACCTGTATTTTGTTGCTGGCTTCGTAAGGTACTGGAACACAATGTGGATTATTGTTATTGAATTATGGGGAGTATTGCAATGCAAGAATAATCATGAGCAAGGAAGAGGAGACAAGCAAGACTGTAAGAATCACAGCACATGCCATTATGGTTCAGTTTTTGATCTCTAATGATATTGAAACATTACCATACAGGGTGGAAGGGATACCTAAAACTTATTTAGTTTTTAAACTATCATGCCCACTAACATAACGGGATATTTACCATGTTGACTGATTGTTTTGAGTTCCTGATAATTCGGCGCTGTTGCAAGCACCCTGATCACGAAAAACTGAAGTTATTGCTGGTGGGTGTTTATGAGCAGACAAATCGGTCTACCCTCTTTCTACACTAATTAGAGAAGTTATTCAGATTACCGAATATAGGAACTCTAACCGGGAAGATGGGTTTCAACTGTCGAGAGCCTGAAATTCAGTGGTCTAGCTGTGTAAAAAGCGAAAAAGTGCCGAAAAAAGTTCGCGAGCGGACACAGTGAGTTTCGGGTGTCGGGAACAGAATCGAGTTGCGAGTGACAGTGGTAGCGGTACTGAGTTCAAAAAATTAACAAGAAAGAGGGTAGACCGATTGGTCTGCTCATAAACACCCACCCGCAATAATTTCAGTTTATCCATGATCATGGTGCTTGCAACAGCGCCGAAATATCGGGAACTCAAAACAATCAGTAAACATGCTAAATATCCCGTTTCTAGTGTTAAAGGTAATGGTAACCACGTATTCAGTATATTATTCTGAACCTAACCCACATAGAAGAATAGCCAAACTTAAGTGGCAGTGGGCAGGGCACATTGCTCGCAGAACAGATGGCCGATGGGGCCGGAAAGTTCTGGAGTGGCGACCGCGAACTGGAAGACGTTGCGTTGGAAGGCCTCCCACTAGGTGGACCGATGACCTGGTAAAGGTTGCAGGGATCCGCTGGATGCGAGACGCACGGGACCGGTCAATGTGGCGACACTTGGGCGAGGCCTATGTCCAGCAGTGGACGTCTTACGGCTGAAATGATGATGATGATGATGATGAATCCACATAGAAATTTTTCATCGGTATTTTAAAAAAATATGTGGGGGATTTTTTTTTTTTTTTTTTTTTTTTCGGATGGGAAATCATCAAATGACCCCCCCCACTCTGGGCGGAGCGGAAGGGAGTGTCAGACTTGTACTGACTAAAACCCATCCATGTTCCTTCTTTGCCCTTTGTGTTCCAGGGCCACGGTATCTCTTTCGAACAGTCCCGCAGCCCTGGCAGGCATCGGCCCTTGCGGACCCCTACTTATTTGCTGACATCTCTTTGAGGCGCACGTGGAACACGAACGCGCCGTCGACACGGCCTGTCGTCATAAGACGGCCGGACGGCGAGCTGGCCCATAACTCGCCGTCCACAGGCCCGCGCCTACGGTGGCCGGGAGCCACCAAGTGACCCCCGACGCCCAGGGCGTCTCCCGCGGCGACTGGGACGTGAGGTTCTTTCCCTCTCACGTCCCGCCACCTCCTTCACTAGCATGACTGCTTCGCAGAAGGAGGTGACGGCTTCCCATTCCCTCTCGCTCCGGACCATGGCTTGAACCAAGGCCGGACGCGAGAGATCGCCGCCGCCAATCGCCGCTACGAGGACACGGCGGTGCTCCGCCCAAGCGGGGCAGACCTCCACGGTGTGCTCCACCGTGTCCTCCGGACGATCCTCGCAGTGGAAACACCCGGGCGTTTCCTCCCGCCCGATTCGGTGCAGGAACCTCCCGAAACAACCGTGTCCGGTGAGGACCTGCGTCAGGCGGTAGGTGAGGGCGCCGTGGCGCCTCTCTAGCCACTCCTCAAAGAGGGGACTTATCGCCACTATGGTGGCGTGCCCTGCACGGGGTTGCGACAGTCGCTCTCTCCATGTCGCCATGAGATCACGCCGGAGGTCTGTCCGCTGAGCAGCAATTTGCCGCGGCAGCGGAGTTTCCTCCCGACGTAGTGCCTCCGCGCGGCATTCGTGCAGGCGTGCGAGGACTATCGCCTCCAGATCCCATGGCGGCAATCCGGCAAGGAGGCTAGCCGCTTCGCCGGAGATCGTGCGGTACCCCCGGATTAGCCTTATGGCTATTACTTTTTGGGGCGCGTTCAGGTAGTGGGCGGCTTGCCGCCTCAAAGAACGCGCCCACACCGGGGCCCCGTAAAGGGCCATGGACCGCACGACCCCGGCGTATAGCCTCCGGCAGGAGGCGTTTGGACCCCTCAGGTTGGGCAAGAGCCGCTTGAAGGCAGCCCCTGTCCGTTCCAGTTTGGGAGCCAAACGTCGGAAGTGCTCCACGAAGTTCCACCGGCTGTCGAGGACGAGTCCTAGGTACTTCAACGTCGACCCGACGCCGATGGAAACCCCTCCTGCCGTCAGTAGGGATCCCGACGGTGGCGCATTCCGAGGCCCATGAAAACACATGGCCTCGGACTTGTGCAGTGCCACCTCGAGACCCAATTGCCGGATCCTCTCCACGACTATCGCAACCCCGCGTGTCATGTTTTCGGCCGCCGCCTCGTGCGACCTCCCTTGTGCCAGTACCAGCGTGTCGTCAGCGTAGCAAACTACACTGACGCCGGTAGGGAGGTCGGCGCGCAGCACCCAGTCGTAACCGATGTTCCACAAGGCCGGCCCCAGAACCGATGCCTGTGGAACACCGCACGACATCTCTCGCCGGTTCCATTCTCCGCTCCGACCGGGGTAGATGACGGCCCTATCCGTCAGGTAGTCCCCGACCACACGACGAAGGTAGGTCGGCACCCGGTGATACCGGAGTGCCTCCCTAATGCAGCTCCAGGGCATGGAGTTGAAGGCGTTGGCGATGTCAAGAGACACCGCCAAGACAACCCCGCCCCTGGACACCGTGTCCCCCGTCGTGAGGGCTCTCACGCGCATGATGGCGTCCACCGTCGAGCGCCCCTTGCGGAAACCAAACTGGTGTTCCGCAAGATCCGGTCCCATCCCCGCAAGGTGCCCGGCGAGGCGGTTGGCAATGACTCTTTCAAAGAGCTTGCCCACCTCGTCGAGCAAATATGTGGGGGTTCAGATAGAAGTACTGAATACATGACCCGTTTAAGCGTCGGTGTTCCTTCCTCCCTGTATTTCGTTTAGATTTGAGAATGTGAACTTTTGCACATATCTAGTGTGTGTACTGTGTGTGATCTTTTTATTGTTGTCTCGATATAGTCATCAAAAAAATAACGGTAATGCGATTGTCATAAGTAGGAACGGCGAATTATAAAGTTGAATTAAAAAATATAATTGTTGTCGAATATAAAACACTGCCTCGGGCCTCCAAACTTCGAACAACGCACACCAGAGTGCCTCTTTATATTTAATACCTTTAGTAATTAAAAAAGCTTAACTCAAAAATACTAAAAATATCATACCTTACAAAGAACACACCTGACATTTTTCCACTCAATATTTTACCCTAAACTTCGTACAAAAAGCGAAAGCTTACTGAATCTAGAAGGATATTACCATATTGAGATCAGTGAGGCGATTAATATTTTTTATCACGCCCTATTTATTTCCTCAGGATGTGTGTAGATATGTAGAACGATCAATTTACTTGGATCACGTAGAAAACTAAATGGAAGTGAGACAATTCGCACCTTTATTTTATTCTCGTGATGAATTCTTCGAGTTAAGGTGAAGACAACTGCTGATGATGACGGAAAAAATAACTTTTAGAGAATTAAACAAAGGTTATGAATAATTAAGGTACAACTTCAAGACTACAATCTTAAAAAAAATCGGATTTTACTATTTACTACACACATACATATGTCCTATTGTTAGGATTTATTCCGTTAGGCTCGTACATCTTATGGACAGATGATGGGTTTCGTGCAAAGAAAACACACTTGAAATAAAAATTTAACACAATAACACGGGGCACAATGAATCAGGTACAGTTCCGGGACGTCTCAACTCTGCTGCGATCAGACACTGAATGTCGTCCTCGCCTCGAGCTGTAAACATCACGGCTCTGTAGAAGCACACTGTGGTGTGGGTAGACTGGTAAGTAGGTCGCGTGATGTCACCACCGGCGCGCTTGCGTTTCATTTTATGTCCGTACTAATGAGCGGATCCGACACTTACATAAACTCACGCCCTTGCCCACGCATATACTTGATACAGTTGGCGTTCGAAAGTATCTGCCATACTTTCGAACGCCAACTGTATCTTGTTTGTTTTTTTTTTTCCATTTCTTCTGTTAACGAAGAAATGTTTATTTTTTGGTCTATTTCATTCTAAATATAGATAATTTTATGATCTGCAATTTTTGTCTGAGCTATATTTTTGATAAAACTTACCGTTTTCGAGAAAAATAAAAAAAAAACGAAATTTTTGACCTTTGACCTTGAAAAACTTTTTTACCACACATGGGATCGATATGGACTTTTGGTACTTTATTTCTACTGGTGTACCCAAGGTTTCTACCAAAATTCAGCTCTGTCGGAGTTTTTGTTATTTTAAATGTCTCTTGACCGGACTATAACGATTGAATTGTCAGCCGGAAAGGTGTTATTTTATTTTCAAGACGTAAATATAACTAGCCCTTAACTTGTGTGAAGTATTGCGCCCTATATATATCGCCATAAGGTAGGTAATTACGGAAATACTTGACACTTATTAGTTTAGAGGCCATTTCTCACCTTGCTCAGAAACCGACATTTTTACCGCAGAATTTACTTATAAAAACCTTACTTAGAAATGGACGAGGAGTTTCGAAAGCTTGGAGGCAGAACTTAGTGGAGGAGTTCCTTTGAGAGGGAAAAAGTATTTTTATGAAGTTTCTTTTGATAGGCACGCTTCAAAACGACATGCCATGACCATGACCTTATTGGTGAAGTTCTTCAGAAATGCGAGGTGCTTGCGTGTATGACCAAATGTATGAACGTGGACGAGGCGAAAGCAGTATGTAAGGATCGAAGCAGGTGGCCTTCTGTGATTTCTGCCAACCCCCATGGGAAGAAATCGTGAGTTTATTTTTTATTTGTTTATAAAAGAAGAAAGAAAGAAAGAAAACATATTTATTTGGCCCATGCCACAAGTGCACACATCAAGCACAAAAAAAAAATATATCACCTGGGTTTAATTATTTATTTTTCACTAGCGACCCCCGGCTTCGCACGAATGCAATGTCATACATATAAACCTTCGTCTTGAATTACTTTATCTATTGCTGAAAACTGTATTCAAATTCGTTGCGTAGTTTAAAAGATTTAAGCGTACAGACTGCGGGAACGACTTTGTTTTTTACTGTGTAAAGATAAGTTATGAAAATACACTTTAATACTGAAAATAAATTATTACCATCTAATTTAATGGAGCAAGAAACTACAGTCATTTCTAAAACCCAGTGTAAAGTGAACAAAAATGTGCACAAAATTCACATAAATTAAAGTGCCGCATCTATTTGATTATTTATTCAATAAAAGCAATCAAGTCTGTGGTCTAAGTATTTCACATATATTAATTAGTATAATTAAATTGCCTATTTACGTTGAAAATACGACCGCGAACTTTTATTACAGGACTAGAATTTGCACGCGGTTTTCCTCCCATTATGTACGGAAATTTACCCACGGAAACGTTTTCAATGGTAGTCTATGACACTCGTAATAATTTTCGGAGTCAGATCAGTCGTTCCGAAGATTACCCCTACATGCAAACCGACAAACTTGTAAACGAATTTTACCTCTTTTATAATCTAAACAAATAAATAAAATTGAAGTATCTGTTTGTAATACCAAAAATAACTGCTTATTACTGAACTTAAAAAAATGTGTTTTTGTTTTAACAAAAACACATTTTTTTTAAATTTTTGTGTCTGTCTGTTTGTTCCGTCTAATCTCCCCTTGGTAAGACTGGTTGCCAGACTTTTGGGCCACTGACTACCTGTTACGACTGTCAAAGATCTTTAAATGACAGACGTGACCAATGACTTAACGTCCTTTCCGAGCCAAGGGGGAAACTCGGTATGTAATAGATTGTCACCCATCCACAGCCCGACTTTGGCAAGCGCCAAAAAAATATTTTGATTCTTAGTACCAAAGCTTATTTCTTAAAAGTTTACAGCAAAAACAAAAAACTTTAATGATGCTTGTAAGTAGTGTAACTAAGAATATTTATAAAATAAACATTCAACCAGCATGCAGCACTGATTTATTTACCAGTAAATACATACTGACAGGACCAGCGGTTCCGTTTACCCCGTAAGGCAAAACAGGCGTGAAGTGCCAATAAAACGTGACAAAATATGTTAATGTTGATACTTTAAGAGCTTGGCGGATAAATAAATATGTACGGAACCCGTATATGAAAGAAAAAAAGAAGAAAAAATATTTATTTGTCGCAGGGACATGACATGCATCATACAAAATTACAAAAAATAAACAATAAACTATAAATTCAACAGGACGGAACAACAAAAAAAAAAAAGAAAAGAAAGTTAACAGCTTGCACGTCGTGACTGCGACAAGCAGGTTACCACTCAGCATGATGCTGTGCTATGGGGGGCCCACAACACAGCTCTAATTTTCAGTGGTCACCCCTGAAAAAAAACGTACGGAAGCCAAGACAGCATAAATATGTTTTACATCAATATGAGAATAAAATAAACAGTACTTGGGTTACAATATAAAACAAACTACCTCCAGGAAATATAATAAACACTACAAAAAATATACAAGTATGTGTGCAGGCTAACCAAAATAAACACAAATACAATATAATAAAGACATGGCGTGTTTCTGTCTCGCTCCTACCCCACCTTCGCGTCGCCGTCGCCTGCGCGCGCGCTGCCGATCAAACGACTATATGTAACAGAAGAGACGGTGATTTAGTTTACTAGGGACTTGCCAAGGTTGGTACATAATGTACATATAGGTAGGTACGTACGTATCTAGATAATGTTACCTTCATGAAATATTAGAAACGTAAGAACACAATAGGATTTATTCATAAACTTTGATTAGCCCATATATGGCCAGAACTGTTTTAGGATTCCGATAATGGTTATTTTCTGTTAGTTTATGTCGATTTACGATTCTTTTATGAAAGTACTACTTTTTGTTTCGTTTTTGAATCAATGAGCGATATATAGGTAAAAAAAAGAATAAGTTTAAAAATATTCTTATACCACAAAAGCACTGACTGCCTCGTTGGTCGAGTGAATGAGGTCCTGGGTTCGATGCCCGGGTTTGGCAATAGTTATTGGGTTGTAACTTTAGGAATTTCTCAGTAGCACCCATGGAGTCTGGACTTGTGCCCGGTTGATGGCAATACGCTCAACCGCTATTACAAGGGACTTAAACATAACTAGCGAAATGTGGGTGTACTATTAGGTAACTCTACCTAACCCTTCGGGGGTTACATGCGTGATGTTATATTGTTATAATTATAAGCCCTCGAGTATTATATTACCACCTCGTTTAGTAACAACCTATGACATTCTTGCCTATATTGTATCTCCACAAAACCTTTGGAAAGACGCCACATGAGTAATATCAATATTTTCGAGGGCACCCTTTATTATGAAGACCAAATCAAGCAAGCATTGCATAACGACCTTTCCTGAAACATTATTTAAAGGCGGTTGCCCAACGCTTGCCAAAATATTCACTAGAATTATTACAATGAAAGTGACATCGAAAATTATGCACACGAACAATAACATATCACAATCAAGTCTCGATTGAATCGAATCGTTTTTGGTACCGATTCGATTCGGTACGATTTACGATATGAAATCGAATGATAAATATATGTGCGTAAACGAATTTTTAATTTAATGTTTGTACTTGGAATTGCCAGTGGCCAGATGGGCTGTCGGCCTCGAAATGGCTCAGGGAGACTTAAAGGTCTCAAGCTCTTTGCCGTGAAGAGGCGACAGTATTTAGATATGGCGCAATAAAAAAAACCCGAGTCGGCCTCGCGCGCAACGGGTTCCGTAGCACCAAACAATAATATGACAATATTTTTAACGCTCTTTCGTATGTCAATTTGCACTCAACAGCAAAAATAAATTGGTTTTCATAGTATGTTAATGAAAAACAATGTTACTGCTGCAGTTTTTCGAAAAAGCTCCATATCTCAATAATTAAATATCAAACCTCATTCCAACCGATTTTCGTTAAAAATTCTTTTTACGTTCTACAAACCCACTTTTTTCAAAATTTACATCACATTTGTTTAGCGGTTCATAGAGGCACCTAGTCTCCAAATTTTAACTGTGTGGTGCCAAGAGTCTCGGAGTAAAAGAGCAGTGACATACGGACTGGAAGACAGATAGACAGGACGAATCTATAAGGGTTCCGGTTTTGCCATCTGGCAACGGAACCCTAAAAAGCAGGAAGACAGCAGTGCTGACTCACTGGTAACAGCAGTGACTGTCGACTGGTAGATCGTCACGCTGGTTTGGACTTTGTGTAAATCCACCACTACTCTCAAAACATCGAAGGATACGCTATTTAACTATTTTATTTGATTTGATTTGATTTGAACGTGATGATATTGGCGTCTTCTAAAACGAAAAAATCGAAGACATTCGACATCCACCAACCCGCATAGGGCCAGCATGGTGGATTATTACCTGATGCTTTGTACAGAGAGGAGGCGTGTGTCCTAGCGGATATTTTAAAAACAAGCAGTATTTAAAATATCCGCTAGGACACACGCCGAAAAAGAAAAGCGGTTTCAACATTACTGGCTATAGAAATGGCTCTTGAAAAAAATAATTTTGTTTTTTAAATTATGTTATTGTTTGTTAACATAACAACCAGTCCACCAACACCAGTCTTACCAAGGGGTATCGTATTATCCAGTACTAACTGGGTTGTGGAGGTCAGATATACAGTCACTCCATGTAAAATACTGGCATTCTGCTGCATCCGGTTAGACTGGAAGCCGACCCCAACATAATTGGGAAAAGGCTAGGCAGATGTTCTTTCTTTTTCGTTAGGTTAGTGCCTAAGTATATACGTCCTGGTGTCAGAGTTTTTACCGCCCATGGGCCTCTGACTTGTCTTTACACGCCGTTGAGAAATATCTTTCAGGCATGCTGGTTTGGTTTCTTCATGATGTTTTCTTTCACCGAAGCAAGTGATACAATACGCACATAAATCCGAAAAATCAGAGGTGCGTGTCTTGGGTTCGAACTCGAGACCTATGACTATGGCAGTCCGACGGAATAATAAAAACAAAAATGTTAAAACAATGAACTGTATCTTATAAGGCATCGGGAACAATAACAAGGGCCTTCCAACAAAAGTAAGGAAACAAAAATAGAATCGTACCCCTGGTGGGACTCGAACCCACAATCCCCGGCTTAGGAGGCCGATGCCTTATCCATTAGGCCACAGGGGCTTGATACTTGTGAACCGAAACAGACAGACTGATGTGGGCAATATGTTACTGAGGCAGGGAACAAAACTTGGGGACTGAGATTAAATTGGTAGAAAGTATTAACTATAAGATGTTGAAGAGTAATATGTAGTATGAAATGTCACTTCAAAATTAATTTAATTTTGCAGCATAGTATTATTATTTTAGACGGATGTTGATTGAGAAAAATAGCTCGTGGAGGAGGAGCTCGTGGCTAAATAATAACAGCCGCTCAGTTCGATCTTTAGGTTAAGCCGTGCTTGCCTAGGTTGATCTGTGGATGGGACCACCCTTTGCATACCGAGTTTCCTCCATGCCTCGGAAAGCACGTTAAGCCGTTGGTCCCAGCTGCTGTCATTTGTAGATCTTTGACAGTCGTTACAGGTAGTCAGTGGCCCAAAAAGTCTAACAACCAGTCTTACCAAGGGGTATCGTATTACCTAGTACAAACTGGGTTGTGGAGGTCAGATAGGCAGTCGCTCCATGTAAAATACTGGTATTCAGCTGCATCCGGTTAGACTGGAAGCCGACCCTAACATAGTTGGAAAAAGGCTAGGCAGATTGAGAAAAATAACAATAATTTACTGCTGTAAAATCAAGACTCACTACGGTACCGTGGTATCTGATAACATAATTTTGCGCTTCATTTAATTTAATGCCTGAAATAAAAAAAAAAATGTACTAAAACCTCGTTGTGTTTTTGATTTTGAAATTTTTGGAAATCCATATAAAAACAGCAGGAAATTATGAGTTAAAAATAATATGCCGACGAACATCTCATTACCTTACAAACGTTTTCCCATATTCGCTCCACATGAAGGGGTATTTACACGATCCCTGAGATTGATACGATAGTGAAATTAAGCAATAACACTTACTATGCGCTGAAACGGCCCGTCCGATCGCGGTGCAGAGCATAAAATTTTATATTTTTTCGTGTGGTGTGTGGCCCAAGTTAGTGTATAAAGCGGTCGAGGGCAAGGCATGTCCGAGTATATTTGATAGACCATAAAATTACTAAAAAAATCTTAGAAATAGTCTTAGTCGTCGTCTTTGGCGCTGAGGAAATCAATTAGCGGAATCGTTGATTCCGCTAAATTAATTGTCGGTTAGCATTAACGTATAAAATATTACTGTGTTGATAGATTCAATGCTGTGGCTCTATATTCTGTGATGAGACTCTCAAGAGCAAAATTTAAGTTACCATCCTTTATAAGAAAAATATCTTTTGTAGAAAATGCAAAAAGGCAGAATAAATAAAGCTGGTTGCAACTGTTTTTGCCCAACATTCGTCAAAAAGCTCGTAAAGTGCGTTCGTGAACTATTGCAGTCTGTCTTTCCTAATCCGCCACGCTCTCCGCTTATACCAAAACCACGCACCAACACCCCAAGCGTATCGTTACACGATTTTATTATTACGCTACCGATGTATCGCATATTATCCGACAAAATTAAGTGTCATAAATGATAACTGGAGCCGTAACATTTAAGAGGACATTATACTCGGCCAAATAACCACTCGCGAACCATATAGGTTTTTGTAAACGGAGATATTGTTACTAATAATTGTCCTGGATCGTATCGTAGGGTACATTTTACAAATTGAGTTAAGTTTTCAAGTGTAGTACTTAATTTTATTACTTCATTTTGAAATTGGGTTTGGTTGTAAAAGGTATTAATGTATTCAGAACGGTTATTGCTAGGATGTAGTTACCATTTTAATTTGTGAAAGATTTCGCGACATAATTGGAATTAAATAATAAGGTGTGAACCAAACGAGTACTGAAAGTTGAATAAAGACAGAATGTCCATGCTTTAATGAGGAGTAAGTGTATCGGTGAACAAGAATACGACAATTTTGACTACACTACGTTGCATGGACAAGGATGAACAGTGCAGTGGTAACGGCCTTGACTTATATGAGACGAAGTCGAATTCGAACCTACGCAGGCACTTTACTTTGAATAATCTCAAAACTGTGATTAAAAACATCGTAAGGAAAGCAACAAGTTCTTCGAAGACATTGTGACATTCACTAACCCGTACTGTGCCAGCGCTATGGGTAATTCACTCCCCTATAAGAGATGTGGCGTGTGTCCCAGGAGCGGGAACATTGTATGCTGGGGATGCATGGGTATTTGGACAGAACATAAGGATAAACGATGATGAAACAAGAATGATGAACACAACATTGTTGACTCAAGCATCATCTCCCATGATAAAGGTGGTCAAAAATACAATACAAAACCAAATCTACAAGAAAATGCACTAAATCTCGAAAAACAATGTCGTGCCTTCGAATCACGGGGTTCGTGAGACATTCGCGGCGATTGAGAATAAATCAACGATCGACAGATCGGCGATCATAAGCGCTTGAGCGATATCGCCCGATTCACTAAACTGGATGGGACGGACCACGAACGCGCTATTTCTCACGGCTGACACAAGGATCTGAGAAAGGGAGGATAAGAAGCATTGACCTAAGCTGAAGTTTTAGACCTAAAGGAATCGTTGCCGATAGGTGTAAGACGGAACGTTGGTGGACCAATTATATAGTCAGATAAAAATAAAATGAATAATTTATTGATACCCTCTGCTAGGACAACCTACAAAATATCGCAGGAAAACTTGAATTAGACTAGAACAGACTAGGAAAGCCTAGAAAAAAAGGAGGAGCTCTATTATACTCAGTAGTAGATGGGACAAAGCTGTCAATGTTTATGATGATGATGAGTTGGTAGCTAAGGCAAGTTATAATTCGTGTTGAATTAGCTTCATTGTTTGAAAGTGAAAAAGCTCTCGTACGCTGAAACTATAGATTTTACAAAAAAAAAGTCTGTACATAAATTGTAGGATTTTTTTTGTAGTTTAATTTATTAAATGACTATTTTCATCGTAAAATGAGTTGGAAAGAAGTTATCGTCAAAAAAATGTTATTGGGCGCCATTTTTTTAATATGGCGGCACGAGTAGCAAAGATACTAGGTGGTAAAATGAAAATTCGTAAAGAGCACGTCGAAATCAATTTTCAAAACTCCCGGAAAACTTTCCAGGTAACCCCGCTTTTTGAGCACCAAATGACTGAATTATAAGGTTCTCTCAATTTTTAACGTTATTTATATGACACATCAGTCTTATTTCTTAGCTGAGAGTCCCTTCCGCTATCCTTTTGTTTGGTTCAAAGGTTAAAGTCTAGATCAGACCCCACCGCTGACTGGAACTGACCTATATCTAATTTGTACCGTTTGAACCCAGCCTTATAAGGGACAAGAAGATTACATCGTCAGAGCCTCGAATAGACTGTAATATTGTGATAATGAGCTGATATTTATTTTATAAATATGATGGGCCTATTATTTTTTATGATTATTTTTATTTTATAAATATGTTGTTCGCGTTGTAGGTGTCCTTCGAAATAATCAGATATGTGACATTAAATTGTAATCGATATCTTTATGAGCTGACTAGCACTTTGCCCGCGACTTTGTCCTCAACAATTGTAATAGCTCGGCTAATATGCATGATATAAGTATAATTTATAGCTTAAAGCACCCATGAATAATGTAGGTTTCTACCAGTGAAAGAAGTTTTAGAATTGGATCATTAATTCCGGATATTACTCACTACATACAAACTTACAAACAAATACCTCTTTAAAATATTACTATAGATGTGTGAATAAGTACGGGGGTAAAAAAATGTTTCTGTTGAGTTGTTTACTGTTTAAGAGAGACGTTGGGATGATTTTAAAGATCCTACAGATTTTCTATCGAGTTTTTTACTGAGACTAATATTCGCGGTTCCTTCTGGGTGGCTAGCGACATTGGGGCAGGCCCAAGCTGAGATGTTAGGATGGGATGAGCTTTTACTCCTTCAAAAAGATGACTGGGAAGATTTAAACATAGAGAAGTGGAAGCAGGGTATGGAGTCTTTTGCTTTGCACTGGGACACCTCACGCTTCAACTTTAATAATGAATTTCGCAGTCATAATTATTCAAACACAGTCAAAATTAACTTGGTAGAGGAGCTCGTGGCTAAATAATAACAACCGCTTGGATCAATCTTCAGGTTAAGCCGTGCTGCCTAGGTTGGTCTGTGGATGGGTGACCACCTTTTACATACCGAGTTTCTTTCGTGCCTCGAAAAGCACGTTAAGCCGTTGGTCCCGGCTGTCATTTGTAGATCGTTGACAGTCGTTACAGGTAGTCATGCTGCAGTGGCCCGAAAGTCTGACAACCCAGTCTCTCAGAGGTATCGTATTACCCAGTACGAACTGGGTTATGGAGGTCAGATAGGCAGTCGCTCCATATAAAATACTGGTATTCAGTTGTACCCGGTTAGACTGGAAGCCAACCCCAACGTAGTTGGGAAAAGGCTAGACAGATGATGCGTCACTTTATAACTTAAGATTGGAAATTATAAGACCTCAAAATAGCAGAAAATAAAATCGAACGCTCTACGAACAACCCAAAAACATACCACTTAATACTTAAACTGTAACATATCCATAAACAGAAACCCCATTTGTTTACTATTACGAAAACGTAGCCCATTTATTTGTATTCATTAGCTAGTACGTAATACTCCCGATACAGACGGCCGTTTATATCAGATGCATAAGCAATTAGACCTGTGTAAAAACCTGCTTGGCCCTAAACGGGCCGCGTAAAGCTGAGGACACACTTTCCAATGCGAATATCGCAGATTCGGACAAACATAACATCTCGCCTGTAATCCCCGAAGGGTTAGTCAGAGGTGTATCTAATAGTACACCCACATTTTGCCAGTTATGTTAAGTATCGGTAACGAATCGAGCACGAATCCAGACTCCGTGGCTGCTACTGAGAAATTACTGATGGAAAAACGCAATAACAATTTTCCCGACCCGGGAATCGAAACTGGGGCCTCATGCTCAGCAGTCGCGCTTGCGACCACTAGACCAACGAGGCTTCAAGGGATTCAAATATTGGCCTCAAAATATGTCTGTTTCTTTCTATTAACTACTTACAGGTTAGTTTAGTAGTTGCTTATATGCTGGCCGTCTGTACATCTCAATTGTTGGATAGTTTCTATATTCTCCGTAGGTCTAGCCATCAGTCTTTCATAGTTTCAAACCACTCGCTTAGAACGTCAGAGCGTCAGAAATCTCATAATCATCGTCCAAGCACGGACGACGTCCAAATCAATCAGCAGACTCATCTTTGACTTCGACAGCGACTCCTTGTGGTAGGTGAGATTGGTTTTCATCCTCGTTCCCCGACATCCGCTTCTTGTTCCTAGCGTGTCGATGGCAATCAAAATTGTGTCAGCCCAGAACTGAGCTACTAGTTTGGTGCTTTCGGTAGCGTCCGTCAGTTCCTGTAGTGAACAAACAACGAAATAAAATTCCCAATCGTTTGTAGAACAGCACCACATTTACACTCCAGGGCAGAGTAATTAATTAATCTCCACCTGAGCAGGTTTTCCTTGCTGCGACCAACTTGGGTCCGGAGTCTATTTAAAGACTTCCAGGTCAGCCGTAGCAGCTCATGTCCTGGAGGGACATTTTCAGCAGGTGTAACGAATGGGTTAGGTAAGGATGCACTACCTCGCCAAACCAGCTAGAACCATGAAACTGCCAGAAATGTGTACACAGCTTTACAGCGTAGTGTACGACAGAACTTAATATTGATGTTTGGAATCATAAAACGTTAATAAATCAATTGCTTTAACTCAAGAACTGGTTAGTGAACTGGAGTAGTGAGCTTTTTATTCATGTAAGAATTTGTTTTTGGCTACTTTACATTGGTAGATAGATACACATTTGACATAACATCACGCTAGTAATCCCCGTAAGGTAAAGGAGAGGGATATAGATCCTGTTTAAGACCCATGTAATTGGGGGCGAGCCTTTTGCCATCAGCCGGGCACAAATACAGACTCCGTGGCCGCTACTGGTGCTTTGTGAGCTGGTAGGTAGATACAGCAGCCGAATATAAATTTATTGCATGCATTTGGGCCTACTACTAACTCATTTTGTAGTACTAGGATTATTTACGTTAACCATTTTCATAATATCAAGTCACTAAGGACATTTCAACATTTTCAAAGGGTTGTTTACAGGATTTGAGGTTAGGTATTATCATCATCATCATCATCAGCTTACAGCATTCCAGTGCTGGACCTCCTCAGTTGGTACCACCCACCCTGCGAATATCGTCACTCCACCAAGCCTGAGGGCGTTGCACCTTATGACTATTTATATTGTTTCATATTTCAAAGAGTACTTGATATCAGTACCAAGAACCAAAGGTATTCAGTAATCTTAGAGGTCAACGTAACTCTACGTTTTTTTTAAAACATTAAACAAATAATTCCATCATCATCTGCCTAGCCTTTTCCAAACTATGTTAGGGTCGGCTTCCAGTCTAAACGGATGTAGCTGAAAACCAGTATTTTACATGGAGCGACTGCCTATCTGACCTCCACAACCCAGTTAGTACTGAAAAATAATATTATCTGCAATATAATTTTAAACAAACCAAGCTAAGTAAGAGCAAAGAAATGTTGGATGGACTGTGTAAAGGACCAAATGGCAAGAAAGGAGGTGTCTGATGAGATGACGAGTGATAGAAAAGTATGGAAGAAGAAGACATGCTGCGCCGCTCCAAATGAATTGAGATAAGGGCAACAGAATCATGATGATATCATATTAAACAAGCCCTAATAATTATTTTTTCTACGCCACTATACCAGTTTTCTGTCTCAGTTTGACGTAGCCACCGCACGCGCTATAAACGTTTTTTTTATGCCCACTGCAGCTGATATAGCTCTTATTGGTACTGATAAAAGTAGATTACGACAAAGGTGGAATACTAATGAGTTTATGTTATATATGGCCCATTTATGATGGCCAAAGGATAAAAAATAAATCAATATTAAAGATTTTGGATCTTCGACACACGTGTAGTTTAAAGTTAGGGCATTTTAAAGCTTCTGTAGTTTTTACTTCCGGGAACACTTACCGGTGATTATTGCACGCTGCAAATTCACAAGAGACAATAAAATTAAGTACGCACTAAAGTCGACATAGATACTAAGTAAGATTTCTTAATATGTATCAGTATGTGTATTTCTTTTGCCGTTATAACAACAAATAATAAAAACAAATTAAAGGCGGCTCCCCGACTACTACGACGGTACGGAACCCTTCATGCGCAAGACCGACTCGCACTTGGCCGGGCTTTTTTCTTCCCTGGCATACCCCAAAAACTCTTACTAAAAACTACAATATAATCCAAAAACTTGCCTAGACGAAATAGTTTTCACATAATTTAACCTTCAACTCAACAGTAACTATGAATAATAAATAAGTATATGTATCAGTTGATTTTTTTTTTCCATTGCCGTCCCTCTTCTGCACAGAAAACACTGCTTAATGTTCGTACAAAGCATTTTGTAAGTCTAAATGCGCACTATCGAATACATAAAAATTTTCATCCCGAACATTTTCGATTTTGGTACACGACACAAGACATACCGACTTGATACAAAGTAGTAACACGTTTTGGATTACGATTTTCTTCTTCTTGTCCCGTCCATAGCTCGGAAATATTTGAATGTGTGTATTTATAAAGGGTGTAAATAGACCCTTAACATAAACGAAAGGCACTTGTTCTCCCCTTCACTGCGATCATTTTTTTTGTTCTAGACCATACCTGGGAACCATCTAGTTACGGAGATATTGGGGGTCAAAGTTCCAACTTTTTCACAAGTTTTTTTTTAAATACATGGTTTAATGTAAGATTTTTACTTTACACACCTCCACGACTATTCCGTCGTACTATTCCGTAAACCGTACTATTCAATCCATCCATCAGCACAATGCTATGAGTGCTTTCCATCAAGTCCTACCGTAAAACGTGATTTTTCACCCTAAAAAAATAAAGTCGATTCCCAGCAATAATTTTTGCGTAAAGTTACTTAGTTTGATGTACAGAATGCTTGGTTGACGGATATGTGAAGGGTCTGTTTACACCCGGTATGTAAAACCTATAATTATAATACCAACCAATTGTTTTCCCACTTCAAAGGCCTCTTGTCATACAAAAAACGCATATACTGAGGCGTAAACAAACTTTTGTGCTGACGGGGACCTTTGATCTGATTATGATAATGCACAAACATACAAACTATTCTATAATTACTTATGCTTCATTTGAGTCACAATAAAAAAAACAAATAGAGCCGTATCCGTGGTATTATTACAGTTTAATTGAAGGTAGCTTCGTAATGATGGCGTAATAAGAAAAAATATAATAATTAACTTTTAAATAGAGCGTGTTCGTATTGGGAGACTTGCCTTGCCTTTAGCGGTGGCTGATATGAAGAATCGATAAATATTAATATTAATTTTGTTCTACAAGGACTTAGCGATATCATTTCTGATAGGTGATCTTCTTTTTATAAGATGATAATGGGACAATTCTCGTATTTTCACATACGTCATATTATTCCTAATCTTAAACAAAAAAATCAAAAATACCTACATAAATTCGTAAGTTTTTGCGTAACAGCTAGATTCTGATCGTTTTTAAAACGGTAACGGCTTAAAATGGTAAGTAAGACATGCTGCGCCGACCCCAATAAATTGGTATAGGGGGAAATTATGATAGGTGGAATAAAATGACACTTCGGCTGGTTGAGACGATTTGATGTAAACTTTAACTACTTGAGACTTTAACTACTTTAGCTACTTGAGGTTAGATCCTAGCTCGAGTACGCGGTGTACGTAATGGTGGCACTACACTTGGCCGATCTGGGCAAATATTCGCCTTCTATAATTAAATGAAAGTGAACTATATCGCAATAGTCATAAAAAACATTTTGTTTTGATCCATTATCGCGAAAATTTTGTCGATATTTGAATAGAAAAACACAATTATTCTATAGCATTTAAGTTAAATTGTTTGCAACAAGCACTATCAGTATCATCCATAGATATGAATACATTCTTAAAATTATGAAATTATGACATGAGAAACGAGTATTTTTAATTTTAAAACGTAAATACGTCTATTTACGTTACGAAATGAAATTATGTCAGCTTTTTCGGCTGCTGCGCTTTGAGGTACATATTCCTGTGCATCTTTACAACATAGCAACAGTTCAATTATTCCAAAAGTGCGCCAAAAAACAGGGGACGAGACACCGAGGGTGCAGTTAGTGGAGTCGCACCGCAACTTCAAGGCATTCGTGGTGCGAGTACCAAATTGTTATCAACCCCTGGTGATAGAGGAAGACTTTTGGCCGCATGACTTGATGTTCCGTCGCTTCTGCGGACGAGTTCCACTGCTCAGCTAGCACAAGTTAAGTGCTACTAACCTACTTTTAAGTCTTATTAATTATTAACACAAGTGTTGAATTTACTTTATACAGGGTGTAAACAGACCTTTTACGGAGCCGGTAACCATGCATTCTGTACATCAAACTATGTAACTTTACGCAAAAAAATATTGCTGGGAAACGATTTTTTTTTTTTGGGTGAAAAATCACGTTTTACGGTAGGACTAAATGTAAAGCCCTCAAAACATTGTTCTGATGGATGGATTCAATAGTACGAGGGTCGTGGTTAAAGTTTAAGTTACATTAGATAAATGTCTTTAAAAAAAAAATTGATGAAGTTGAAACTTTGACCCCCAATATCTCCGTAACTAGAAGATTCTCAGGTATGGACTAGAACAAAAAAAATGATCGCAATGTCTTGGAGAACAAGTGCCTTTCGGCTTCGTCCAGGGTCTTTTTATACCCATTATATGTTAGTTTATAAGGTACATGATACATGTATGGGCCATTGTAACCTGAAATAAATGATGTTATTGTTGATATGGTTAATGATCGAAATGAAAATGGGTTTCCCAAAAACTTCATCACATTTCTGTCTACAATTTCAAAAGGACCCCACTCCCACAATCAGAGCATCCTAATACCATAATCATTTATCATCAAATCGTGTTCTAGTATCATCAATCATTATATAGAGCATTACGGAAGCACCAGTGATATTTATGTATGCACCGGTAATCCATCATAGGAATTTAATTGAATCTAAAATTATTGTTTTAAAAACATGGCGGTTTTAGTTTTCACTGTAAATCTTGTGATTTATGATGAAGTGAATGAGTTTTGTCTATGGTTTTCAGTTAGAAGCTGAACTGCAAATGCAAATGATGCATATAAATGCCAGTTTTGTAGTCGTGAGTGACTAAATTCAATTGTCTAGTGTAATCACCTTGATTTGTTCATATTCAGTTATTTTCTGGTGGCTGACAGACGCTTATGAAGCGTTTTGTATATCAACAGTATGGATCTAAATTTTGCAGTATTCGTTTTGGAGCAAAACTATGAAATGTAATTGTAACATTAGTTATTTCCGTGTAACTGTCTCGTCGGTTCAGTGGTCGCAAGCGCGGAGGTCCCGGGTTCGATTTCCAGGTCGGGCAAAGTGTTATTGGGTTTTTTCATTCGGAATTTCGCAGTAGCAGTCATTGAGTTTGGATTTGAGTCCGGTTGATGGCAATAGTCTCGCCTCCTCGCCTCGCTCCTCGTGTTTAAGTCCCACGTAATAATATGGGACTTGGAAGTCTGACAACCAGTCTTATTATACCAAGCGGTATCGTATTACCCAGTACTAACTGTAACTGGGTTGTAGAGGTCAGATAGGCAGTCGCTCCATGTAAAATACTGGTGATCAGCTGCCGGTTAGACTGGAAGCCGACCCCAATGTAGTTGGGAAAAGGCTAAGCAGATGATGATGATGATGATGTAATAATGTTTACCCATAATAATGTAATGTAGTAATGTTTAAGTATGAAATGTATGTTAGTTATGTTTAAGTCCCAACTTAAACATAACTGTTGACACGTGGGTGTACTATTAGGTATACGTCTATCTTACCCTTTGGGGGTACGAGATGTAATGTTATGTTATTTCCGTGTACTTCATGGTCACGTAAAACCTCAATGTTTCTTCCTTTTAACTTTAAAATGAGGAAAGATTGAAGTTATTTTTATCTATTGTGTGAAGTCATTTATTAGTAGTACACCAGCAATGATCCTCTACTTGATTATTGTTAATACGTTTAGCATCATTGATAAGGCTGTCATTGCGACCATATAATGGGTGTAAAAGTACCCTTAACTAAGCTGAAAGGCACTTATTCTCCCCGTCATTGCGATCATTTTTATGTTCTAGAATCTAGAATCTAGACCATACCTGGGATCCTGCTGGTTACGGAGATATTGGTATCAAAGTTCCAACATTTTCACATGTTTTTTGTTTAAAAATAAATTTTAATGTTATTACTATGAACCAAATACCATACATTCAAGACCCCGTACCATTTAATGCATTCACAATGTCTTGAGTGCGTTACATTATAAATGAATAAAATAAATGAATAATGAATAATAATGACATTGAGTCCTACCGTTACTATTGCTGACAAACGACTTTTTTTCACCCAAAAAAAAGTCGTTTCTTAGCAATAATTTTTGCGTATAAGATCCTTAGTTTGTTGTACAGAATACTTGGTTGCCAGCCTCGTGAAGGGTCCGTTTACACCTTGTATTTAAGAATATTGTAAGAGATGCTGTGTACAATACCATATCTATCTACCTAGGCACCTATATAACACTTTTCCTTTTCTGTTTACTGTTAGACACGCACGTGCTCACTACAAACCAGCACGTGTTTCACAAACAACAACTTAATCCAATTAGAAAACTAATTAAGCAAAATTATTCCTTACTACCATAATTGTAAAGTGTCTCACGAGAACAATTTGTCACAATTTATCAGAGATATTTCACAGCAAAAAACAGCGTAATCTTCTCCACTTTTACCGCATAATTGTAATCAGTAATTACCGTCATAATTATACGCTATTACAATAACAGCGTATAATTATGACGTAATAATTAGTAATGAACATAGCATCACGCTTGCTTCTCGAAGGGTCAGGCAGAAACGTATTTATTAGTTCACCCCACACTTAGCCACTTATGTTTGAGTTTTATATGATCGGGGACGTGGAGCTCGTGGCTACATAATAACAGCCGCACGGATTGATCTTCCAGGTTAAGCTGCGCTTGCCAAGGTCGGTATGTGGATGGGTGACCATCCATTATATACTGAGTTTACTTCGTCCCAGCTGTTATTTCTAGATCATTGTCAGTCGTTACAGGTAGACAGTGGCCCAAAAGTCAGACAACCAATCTTACCCAGTACTAAATAGGTTGTAGAGGTCGGATAGTCAGTCGGTCCATAAGAAATACTGGTATTTAGCTGCATCCGGTTAGACTGGAAGCTGACCCCAATACAGTTCGGAAAAGACTGGGCAGATGATGATGATCGGTGCAAACCTATTGTTACTACTGAGAAATTCCTATAGAAAACACCCTATAACACTCTGCCTGACCGGGTAATCGAAACCAGGACCTCATGCTTAACAGTAGCGCTTGCAGCTACTAAACCAACGAGACAGTCGGTTCTTGTAATTACCGTCACAATTACACGCTATTACAAGAGTGTCATAATTAGTAATAAAAGCTAGTTTAAACGCTATAATTATTGCATTTAGTCGCGTGCGGTCGGAAAAAAGCGGTTCTAAACGGCTGTTACAAGTTTTTACGAGTTTTCACCGGTCTCCGTTTGATTTATTTATGAGTCTGTGATGAATTATGTGTCGTTTATGTAGTTTAATTTGAAAGTAGATTAAGTTAATCATGTTTAATGTATAGAATTACGTAATAGTGTATCCCTTTAATTTATTGTTTTGAAAGTTTTAGTTGTGTTTAGTTAAACTAACATTTGAGCCGTAAGGAACAAGAGGTCTTATATAATACAGGGTGGGTAAAAAATCGTTGATCAAACAAAACAGAGCGTTAGTTGGGATTATTTGCAGTAAAAAATATCTGTGTGGTAGAGTCTTATCTTGATCTCCTTAAAAGTTATGACCACTTGAGTGTTTTTTTTTAAGAAAATACAATAACATTTTTACAACATTTTTACTAAATAGGCAAATAGAGTAAAATGAGTTGCTTCTAGGAAATGTATGATCACTATAAAATAACTTTTACGACAGTATTTACCATGATTTATGAGTATTGGCACTTTTTTCAATATATTTTAAGTCTCACGAAAGATTATTTTTAACTTCTGAACCTAACTGTAAATAAAATGTACTACCAAAAAATGACTCTGATAACCCCAATTATCGCCCTGTTTCTTTTGATCCACGATTTTTTACCCACGCTGAATAACATCATCAAAAACCCAAAAAAAATATTTTTTGAAAAGAATTGACATAGGCAAGTGGCAAGTGGACATTTGGATGGCTATAAGAGTAGAGGAAGACCAAAAAAGCTACGGATGGACCGTATGAAGGATGACATGGCTAGAAAGGAGGTGACTGCTGAGATGACGAGTAAAATAGACGTATGGAAGAAGTAGACATGCTGCGACGACCCCAAATAAAAAATTCTTATATCAACCATGTTGAAAATCGTATAACCGGGAATCGAACTCAGCACCTCATGCTCAGCAGTGGCGAATGCGACCTCTAAACCAACGAGTCAGTCAATATCACATAAGATAAGAATATTGAAAGTTTGTTAAAAAAGCAAAGACGATACAGAAATAAGGCAACGGAACACAGTAATAGGCAACCGTGCTATTAATTACTTAGGTACATGACATGAGAAAAAATATTTACTCGTATTAATTAAATCCATATTTCCATACTAATAACTCCGTCGATCTTTCTGTCTGTCTGGAACCTTTTTCACGCCTAAACGGCTGAACAGGGATATATGACATTTTGACACACCGGTTGTCAAAACTGTATGTCAAAATCGTATGAGCTAACATTCGATATTTTTTATCTCGGTAGTAGCAACGTTCCTTTGAGGTGTTAAAATTCAGGGCTGCGGGACTGTTCGAAAGAGATACCACGGTATCTCTTTCGAACAGAAAGGGCAAAGAAGGCACATGCATGGGTTTTAGTCAGTACAAGTCTGACACTCCCTTCCGCTCCGCCCAGAGTGGGGAGGGGGGGGGGTCATTTGATGATGTCCAATCCGAAAAAAAAAAATGAGTTAAAATTTTGAACATGCACGTCTGAAATTAACAATCCACTTTGAGCAAGCATAGTGATCAAAGCCTTGGCCCAATCATAACATCACATCACGCTTGTAATCTCAGAAGGGTTAGCCAGAGGTGTACCTACACCTAAATGTCAGCAGTTATGTTTAAGTCCCATGAAATAAGGAACGAGCCTATTACCATGAACCGGGCACAATTCCAGATTTTTTGTAAAAGAAGAGGCCTTTAGCCGGCATTAGGCTTGTTTATGTGGGCGAAGCTGACGGAAAAATCTAGTTTACAAAAATCATAATTAAATCGTATATGCCTAATTAAGATATCATAAAAAAATGTTTTAGATCTGTCAATTACTTTACTACTGAGAAAGTGTTCAGTTATTTGGATCAATGAAATATGATATCTGTACATTTTGAATTATAAATATTTAATGAACGTCCCGTTAACATCTGTAGGTACATGTGACGTCATTAAATTAATGTTAATTGCTGAGAGAAATTTGTTATATTATGTTAATTAGACCAATTAAAATGTTAAGTTGTGTTAAGTGGAAGGTTGTGTTATAAATACTTATGAATTTCTTAAAATAAAACTGAAGCTATCTTCAGTATATGTATGAAAAGATACGTTTCAGAGTTCTCTAAGAAAAGGGATTACCAGGAACCGTATTAAAAGCTATCATTATTTATCAAATACCACACATCGAGTCATACAAGCACGGATGGGTGACCAATCCATTCCTTACCGGGTTTCCACCGTGCCTCGGAAAGCATGTTAAGCCGTTGGTCTCAGCCATCCTTTGTAGATCTTTGACAACCATTACAGTTAGTCATTGAATGAAAGTCTAATGAAAAATCACGGAAGATATCCCGTAAGTGACAGTGTATGTTTTTGACTGAAAGTCTGACAACCAGTCTTACCACGGGGTATTGTATTACCCAGTACTAACTGGATTCTGGAAGTCAGATAGGCAGTCGCTCCATATAAAATACTGGTATTCAGCTACATTCGGTTAGACTGGAAGCCGACCCGAACACAGTTGGGAAAAGGCAGGCAGATGATGGTGGTTATGCCGTGGTTTGAAATTGCTTTTTTTTATATATTTTTTTTGTAACTTTGACGCGTTGTACCTTCGGATTTCCCCATGGGTGCGTCAGCTATTCATTTGGATGATTACAGTAGGTACATATATTAAACAACTACTAGTTATCAATTTCATTCGTAAAAAAATTTCTCGCAAAAATTGCGCGCTACTTCTCGTAATATTACAAAAACAGAACCTCGTTTATAATTATAACCCTATCCTTCATGTATATACTCGTATGTATGTGTTCATTTTAGCCGAAAGACGTCCACTGATGGACATAGGCCTCCCCCAAAGGGGGGTTTTTGCCATAATCGCCACGCTTGGCGGGCGGGTTGCCGATCGCAGTACGGTTTTTACAAAAACACAGAGAACGCTGCTGCCCATTCTCTGGTAAGTCCCTTAGTCGTCTCTTACGACATCCACGGCAGGATATGGGATGGTGCTATTCTTTACGTCCGACACCATGCAGTACTTCTTTCATTTCTTCATGTTTAAATAAGCCTTATTCATGAAACATTCATATACTTGAACGACCTTGCCCTTAACCTATCACGGAACACAATCATAACATTCGAACACGGCCATCGTAAACCCAAACTGTCCTGTAGATAAGATAACACACACTTTACACTACCTATAACTAATGAACTTAATTTGTACTATAAACATTAATATCTTGTGCTAAAACAATAGAAATACTGGTTACACGAGAACCGACTTCAAAGAACGAATTTTAGAGTTGATTTCAGAATAAGAAAAACTGTATAAAATGCCATAAAATAATAGCAAGTGTATTCGAATCTAAACTACTCGTATGTGGAGGGAATACGAAAACTAACTGTAAGTACCTGATTTTGTAATTGATTTCAGCATGACAAAAACCGTTTTAAAAGTTGTTCATAAAATTATTCCAGCTGTAACCGAATGTAAGTTATATGAAGAAAGACTGTAAGATTCCTATTCTTTGGATGTCGTTAAATTAGAAACGATTTACTCGAATAAATCATGATATGCTTGTACGCACGACGGCCAATCAAGCTATACAAAACCAGTTAATGCGGATCTCTCATTGTATAGGAAATCTATACAAAGCGAGGCCAAGTTATACTGGAAATGTACAGCTTCATGTGCCGCCGTGTTTTTTTGTAGTTTTTTTTTTCGTACTTTCGCCAGCACATCAAGTTACCACAAAGTGTCAAATTTGTCCAAATTATTTTAAACCATAAAAAGTTGAAAAGAATAATTTTATAATCGAATGAGAGAATTGGACAGTTTGTGGTAACTTGATGCGCTCGCGACTGTACCTATGCTCGACTTTCCATGTAATTGGTGACCATTTTATAATTGATACAGTTTTTACAATCGTTGTAAAATAAGTCATGTAATTAGTTTATAAGAGCGAGTTTTAGTGTAAATTGGTCGGTTGTAAATTTGTCAAAAGAAATTGACAAAAATAAAATAAATTGAGTCTTAGAGGGTGGTAAATACAGCGAACGATTATTTTCTACGATTTATGGAAAGATGATTCATTAATAAAAAAAGGAAGCCGTTTTATTATTATTAGACATTTGTGTAATAAAATAAGGAAGCCATTTTTTAAATTATTGTTGTACATTTGTGTCGCACTGCAGAGCAAAGGAAGGCCCCTTTCGAAATGAGTTGGCATAAAAATTCACAACACTGGGCGAGAAAAATCAAATTAATGAGTGGTTTTCAGTGATTTATTAATATTAGGAAGCAAAAGTAAGAAAGCAATTTAGGAACTCTTCATAGACATTAATATTTTATCTAGAGTACCATAGGAAGTACTTTCACATCGAACAGAACATGATAATACTTTCAGACGGCAATCCGACCATAAGAGTAAAATAACTGAGCGCGAGCGGAGCGACTGCCTATCTGACCTCCACAACCCAGTTATTACTGGGTTATACGATACCCCTAGGTAAAACTGGTTGTCAGAGTTTCAGGCCACAACATATACCTGTAGCGACTGTCAAAGATCTTCAAATGACAGACAGTACCAAAAACTTAAAGTACTTTCCGACACACGAAGGAAACTCGGTATGCAATGGGTGGTCATCCATCCACGGACCAACCTAGGCAAGCGCGACTTAACCTGAAGATGGACCCGAGTGTCTGTTGTTATTTAGCCTCCTCCACATACCACATGTGTTCTTGGCTAATCCCCGTTAAGATTGGCCATCGTGGTATTTTATGCTTTCAGAAGGCGTGCCCAAGCGCCCAAAATCGTGCTTGCAATAATTTATTACATTTTAAACGCATCATTAAGTAAATTTCTTACGTAACTGTGGCCTTAAGGACATAATCGTTACGATTCGATACTTTCATCGATACATTTAAATCGATATTCGTTCAAAATTTTGATATTAACCTTAATGAGCCTTGATGACCGTCCTACGCGGCGAGCAGGTTGGTTCGTTGCACTTGGCGCTTTGGTGTTGTGCCTGTGTAATATTCTTTTTTTTCTGATTTAACATAACGTTATGTTTTAGTGCGCTAACAGAGTTTAGCGTGAGGATTTGTAGATAGTCAATAAGCATGAGAATGGAAATATAAACGATTTATTCAGGACGTAGTTCATGATTGCGAATTCAAGAGTCAATCTTTATGGAGATAGGTGTCGTATCCTGATCATAGTTTTTCAATATTAAACTTTTAATTTCATTGCTGTTGCTTTTTACAGTACAGATTTTTATAGATATATTCGATCTATCACTCCCGATTCACAATCGCTTACCTTACAACTCTGCTGCTGCTGTTCCAAAGTCCGTGTCAACATTACTGGCTACAATGTGAACCCACCATCCAACCACTACTGTTTCCCGTACATTACACCCGAATCTGTATCGCGGCACAATGATGACGTGTTATTTCATCAGAGTCGCTGCATATCGCGCTCATTACATTATTGGTGGGTACGGACGCCCCTTTAGTTTCAATTAGGTACCCACGCTTTGGTATCCGGCGGTACCATAGATGTACAGGTTGAAGTTTTTAGGGTAGGAAGAATTGATGCGCGTGAGTGTATCTCTTTCCAACGCTAGTAATAGGAACATTGGGGTTTTATACCGTACTAGTGCGACATAAGGATCATTATAGCCAAAGCAAACAGGATACCTCCCCCGTAAAAATAATTGAAAAGATCTGGCAACTAATATAAAAACGAACGTGTAGCGGCATTACTAAAAGTACTAGGGCAATTGTACAAAAAGTACCACAGCGCCATCTATGACACAAATGAAGAACTATCATCAAAATTCTAAATCACGCAGTTTAAGTTATCCGCCGTATCCGCGACTCAAGACTATATCGAAAAACCCGACAGCAACTGTCGGGCAGTAGACCACTAGACACATCACCTGTCCGGTTGGATATCCTCCCTTTTTTATGGAGATGAAGTCATACTTCAGTAAACGTTTAATCCAACAAATAACACCACATTACGTCTGCTATCTCCGATAGATTAGGCAGAGGTGGTCTATGGTATAGCCGTATACCATCCAACACACTGCCCTAACTACTGTTGAACTTGGTCTTTTGTTCAATTCTCGGATTGGGCAAAATGTATTTTTTTTTCCATGGAATTTCTCACTAGCAAGCTGCAACTTGGATTTGTGCCCGACTCGCCCTTATTCCATGGAATTTAAACATAACTGGCAAAATGTTGGTGGGTGTTATACAATGTCCATTTGTAATTAAAACTCTACTCATCAAGTTCCGCCTACGATCTTGATTCTAAGTGACTTCATTTAGATTAATTCAAAAACTCTGTCAGCGACGATGACACGGTTATGCCTATCATAAAATTTTATTTGGTTATCAAATTAGAAAAAAAAATAAAGTGGCAATAAACCCAAAGTGGCATGAATTTGGAACTAATTGATTTTTTGTTGGGTAAGTATAGAATGAAGATCCAAATCTGTATTTGATTTCATCTGTCGTAAATCATCTGCCTAACCTTTTTTTTTTTTTTTCTTCTTTTTTTATGTTGTGGTCGGCTTCCAGTCTAACCAGATGCAGCTGAATACCAGTATTTTACAAGGAGCGACTGCCTATCTGACCTCCACAACTCTGTTTGTCCTGTGTAGTACGATACCCCTTGAAAAGACTGGTTGTCAGACTTCCGGGCCACTGACTTCCTGTTACGACTGTCAAAGATATACAAATGACAGCCGTGGCTTAACGTGCGTTCCAAGGCACGGAGGAGAACTCGGTATGTAATGGGTAATCACCCATCCACGGACCAACCTAGGCAAGCCCGGCTTAAGCTGATGATCGACCCGAGCGTCTGTTATTATTTAGCCACGAGCCACACATCTATCGTAAATAGAAATAAATTATGCCTGAGTTAATTTTTTTAATACTAAAAAACATAATAAATATTATCATCACGCTTTCATTTTCCCGATGAGACAAGTAGAGGTGGAGCATCTACTGCCCACTTATTGCCAGTTATTTTTTAAGTCCCACATCCTATTGCTATCAACCAGACACCAATCCAGACTCCCGGATACTGAGGAAATATTAGCTTTTTAACTCTCGACAACCTCCCTAGAAAGACATCGAATGCAGTCGCTGTGGCCGAAATCGGCTAGATGGCATCATCATCATCAGCTTTAAAAAAAAATATAAATTATTGAATTACATCGTCCCTCTCAAAATGAGATCATACTCAAGAGTTTATAGTTTTTTTTCAAAACGTTGATTTCGTATAAAAAATGGATACTAAAAAACGTAATGACTTTATCTGAACACCCTATAAACGTGGACGTGAGGTGCTAAAGTCACGTTTCTGAATCGTATTAAAATTATGAAGTTTTTAAGTGAAATTTTCGTTGTATGCCGCCAATAATGACAGCTGTCAACGTACCACCGAATTTATGGCGGGAATTCGAAGTTTGATTTCTTTTTTACAGTTATAAGTACAGAGTTTTGAAAGAGCAAGCATTATTAGAATTAGAGTACCAAAACTACAATTTTGTGAACTTGTGATCAATACTGACGTTATTTAGAATTACAGAGATTTAAGATACTCAAAAGTGGTTAACGAAAGAAATATCTAATAATCATAATTGCCAAATTTTATTTATTAGATTACTTTGATCGAGTTATCCTTTATGTGGTCAGTATATGTAAATGTTGTTGTTTAGAATAGATATTTTGTCAATACCTGTACTGGCTAGTTGATTTTTATAAAATGTATTTAATGGCCTAATTTGAAAGAAAAGTTGGGCCACGATCCAGCAAAAGATGAAAATAAAAGATGCGTAAAATATCATGGTACTAAAATATTGAGAGCAATTTATTTTAAGTCGTTAGTTTTTTTTGTTTTTGTGCATTTTAATAACAAATAATTAGTAGTAACCGTTAATATTAATCATTTACATAAACAAAAAAGGCAACATAATTTATGCAAATAAAAGGCGACATTCCAGTTCACATGTTTCTGATAAAACCAGACGTGAAATTTTGAAATTGGAACAAAAGAAATTATGGCGGTCCTTTTAAACGTAGAACATGCTGTGACCATTTTATTCGACAGTTCGAAAAATAATAAAGTCTTTCCGAATCTTCTGTATTTGAATTACGAAAGAGTTCGAATTCGTGTGACAGTTTAGTTATTAGGGAACAAACATAAGTTTGTTATTTATACAAAATAAACGCATCTGATTGGTCATCTGCGGTGACAGCGATTCATTTTTTAATTTCCATGTTTCGTTTTTTTTTTTACGTCATTCGTAATTATGTTGTTCCTTGTCTTTTGCGACATTTATCCGACATGTTAAATATTTTGGACCTTTAAAACCGATTAATGTTGATATCAATTAATTGGTTTCAAAGGACCAAATTGGATTTTGTGGCTCGTCGTCGTGGACAGTTTGAGCGAATTCTTGAATGTTAAAAATTAACTATCAGTTGACATCGCCGCTTATTATGGTCTTCAACTTAATGTAACTAATGAATCAATCAAAATGTGAGAACTAATTTCATATTAATTATTATACAGGTAAACTGTTATTGAGACTGGGGAGAAAATTTAATATGTCAAAAGGCAGAGAATAGCTGGCCAAATTGGACACTTGAATTAAATAATTGTCAAATAACAAAAAGCGACACTCACTGTGGAAGATCCTGGCGAATATTGCAAGACGATCTAGATAAAAAACAAAAAAAAGTGATTCATAAAAAGTGTATATTTAGGTATAACAATTGATCCCGCACTAGGATACCCTGTCGCAAGATCCAGTCTTTTTTGACAGATCGGTTCACAACAACCAACGAAATGTAAGACAGTGCAAAGGCCTCCCTTGACCAGCAGTGGAACAATATGGGCTGAAATAAAATAAGTAGGTAGTTTAGAAGAAGCACACTATAGAGATAAATAGAGGGAATGGAGGAAGGGCTTTGCCTAGGAGTGAGACATCATCATTCTCTTGCCCTTATCCCAATTCATTTGGGGTCGGCGCAGCATGTCTTCTCCTTCCATACTTCTCTATTACTCATTATCTCATCAGACACCTCCTTTCTTGGCATATTATTCTTTACACAGTCCATCAATCGTTTCTTTGGTCTTCCTCTACTCATATACCCCCATCAAATTAAAATCAAATCAAAAGCATTTATTTCAATTAGACCATCACAGGCACTTTTGAATGTCAAAAAAACAAAAAGAAGCGAAGCTACAGTCACAGTCACAAGACATAATAACTTGAGAAAGTACTGTAGTTGCACATTCCAAAGCGTAGATCTCTATGGAGGAGAATGGGCAAGAAACTCCATGGACACTCTTTTAAATCAAAATATTTTAACAAAATTTTGGTTACATCATTCATGTTGAGATTATACATATATGTGAGAACGATGTAGAAAGACTTGCACATTAAGAGCGAGCATCCACATTCATACTCAAAACTTTCCTCACGACATTTCCCTCATTCCTCTGCATCACACGCCCATACCACAACAACCGATTACCACACAATTTTTCAGTCACCGGCGCCACTTTCAGATTTCCTCTTATATAGGTACTCATTTCTTACTTTATCCGTTCGCGTAACACCACACTTTAGCATTCTCATCTCCGCCACATGCAAATGCCTTTCATTCATCCCTTTTGTGGGCCAACATACTGATCCATACAAGACAGCAGGTCTAAAGCAGTGAGACAACACGGGTCAAATAAAAAAAAATATATTTTAATTTCTTGCGGGTCACATTTACCTCTAACATTGCTTTCTTTCTAAAATATCAATTTTCAAAGCAGCCAACCATAGAATCAAGTAACATGTTTGTGTCGAAGTTAACGTATGTGAGGTCACGGAGCAAACGTGTTTCCTTACACCGATGTTTCCGCACCATTTAATTTGAACTGTACGACAAGTTACGACATAGTTTCACACTTAAAGTCAATGGTACTACAAGTACCGTTAGTTCACCGGGTTCACTTATTTTGTGAGAAATGTTTTGCAGGGCTTGTTTTGGAGGAGCTCGTGGCTAAGTAATAACAGCCGCTCGGATCGATATTTAGGTTAAGCCGCGCTTGCCTAGGTTGGTCTGTGGATGGGTGACCACCCATTACATACCGAGTTTCCTCCGTGCCTCGGAAAGCACGTTAAGCCGTTGGTCCCGGGTGTCATTTGTAGATCTTTGACAGTCGTTATAGGTAGTCAGTGGCCCAAAAAGTCTGACAACCAGTCTTACCAAGGGGTATCGTATTACCCAGTACGAACTGGGTTGTGGAGGTCAGATAGGCAGTCGCTCCATGTAAAATACTGGTATTCAGCTGCATCCGGTTAGACTGGAAGCCGACCCCAACATAGTTGGGAAAAGGCTAGGCAGATGATGATGATGTTTTGCAGGGCTTACTTATTTGGGAAAATTAGAATTAGAAAGAAAAAAAAAACTTTTTTTATTTTTTTTTTGTTTGGGAAAAATAAGAGATGATTGAAGGACCACATTTTGTGTTAGTCTGGGAACATGTTGTGAGCCGCTAGCACTACTAAATTATTTGCATTTAATAAAATTGATAGGACATCTCCATCGCTATAAATAGTTTTTCATCATCATCATCATCCACAGCCCGACTTCGCCCACTGCTGGGTGCCTCTCTTTGCTTGTGCCAAGCTCCACGTTCTTATGCCAGCCTCATACAGGACATTCCCTCAATGGCAACAATGTCGTCTGCCCATCTTGCCACAAGGAAAATCAAGGATTAAAAAGTCCTATTACAGTGCCTTCTTCAAATTTTGATAAAACTTGAACTTCACCACTTTCGCGGCGTCATCGGTGGCAACGCAGAGGTTACTTTGACATCATGTTTTATAAGCGATCGAGGACAAGGTAGGAGATGAAATATAGTTTACGACAGTTTCACATTAATACCATACACATTATTGCCGGCTTCAAGAACAGGTATAACTCTAGAGAGAAATAAAAGAGATTGGCGATCGAGTTTGGCTACTGCAAGGAATCGTAAATACCACCGTGAAGTATAGTAATGTATGCTTATAAACAATACCCACTAACTAGCTTAAAAACAACCCTATCATTTCACCATAATCATTATTTTTTGTAGTCCACCCAATAAGGCTAAATCACCCCGTTAATTTGCGAAAAATCAGACAAAAGACAGAAAAAAAGTCGTGCGATCAACACGACGTCCTTAAAAATCGAAATCTGGAAATTTTAAATCGTATTCGATTAACGTAACGGATCGAATGTTAACTTGACAATAATTTAGTTGGAGCAACAATGGAGTAATGTCTCCTACTTTTTGTCACCACCAACTTATCTATACACCTGTAAAAGACCCTATATTCCTCCATACTAAAGCTTAAAGTTCCTTAAACTACGTGTACAGGTAACATTGTCGATGTCCGTATTTATAGTCTTTTGTGCCTATAAGAGTGCCCGATAATGCTCATTCAGCGTAAGTTATTTTGTACGTTGAAAAAAATCGCATCATATGAATAATGCTTTTGTCTCATTAAGCTTAAAAGGTGACCGGGGTGATTTAGTACCCCATCAGAGGTTACTGTGGGCGTTTTATGGGTTAACGTGCTGACGACAATTCATTAAGAAAATAAACCTTTAATATATATCTAGTTAACGCTTCCCGCATACGTTGACGTCAACGGGTGATTTACTTTTTAGTGATGTATAACGTTATCGGTATCAATAAAACTTTGTATGGCTTGTGTGGGTGGGTTTTAATTACTTTGATAGAAAGTAGGATATTGAATATGGATTAGGCAAACAAAGAAATAGATTTATGCTAAGAGTCGCTCTGTCATTTGTTTAGTATTATTTGTTAGAACTTGATTGTTAAGGTCCAAAATCGCAGGGCCGCCAGACCTTGCTTATTTTCTGAGCAACAATATGTTGATAAAGTAGTGTTTTTATGAACTATAAACCAATACATATCGGTTAGTATGCGCCGACGACTAATTTTCAGGTATCAGGTGCTAAATTTACGTAGGAGCTCGTGGCTAAATAATAACAGCCGCTCGGATCGATCTTTAGGTTAAGCCTTCCTTGCCTAGGTTGGTCTGTGGATGGGTGAACACCCATTACATACCGAGTTTCTTCCGTGCCTCGGAAAGCACGTTAAGCCGTTGGTCCCGGGTGTCATTTGTAGATCTTTGACAGTCGTTAGGTAGTCAGTGGCCCAAAAAGTCTGACAACCAGTCTTACCAAGGGTTATCGTATTACCCAATACTAACTGGGTTGTGGAGGTCTGATAAGCAGTCGCTCCATGTAAAATACTGGTATTCAGCTTCATCCGGTTAGACTGGAAGCCGACCCCAACATGGTTGGGAAAAGGCTAGGCAGATGATGATGATGAGGTGCTAAATTTACGTATTTTTTTTTACAATTATTATAATCAACACTGCCAGACACTTTCTGTTGGCGGAAATTTCTGCCAGACGCTTTAAAATCCGGAAAATTAACTTGATATTACTTATAGCCTAGACACAGCCTCTATATTTACAACAAGATTCAATAACATTGACGAAATATTTTTGTTTTTCATAATGATTTATGCATCCATCTACTATTGACTTAACATTATTTTTATCACTGGCACTGATAGAAGGTGACTACGTCTAGGGTCTTGTCAATTAGATTTCTTGACGCATTGTTATATCTGTGATTATTGTCGTCTGTTAAAATATCAAAAAATATCAAATTAGACTGCCTCGCTGGTCTAGTGGTGGCAAGCGCGACTGCTGCGAATTAGGTCCTGAGTTCGGTTCCCAGGTCAGCCAAACTGTTATTGGGTTTTTCCATCAGAAATTTCTCAGTTTCAACCACGTAGCCGAGTTTAGATTTGTGCCCGGTTGATGGCAATAGGATCGCTCTTTATTACATGGAACTTAAATATAACTGGCAAAATGTAGGTGTACACCTCTACCTAATAATATATCAAACGTTCTGTATTTCTATTTGAATTCTAATTCCCTTACCGATGCAAGTCCTATTCAATCTCAGAGAGCATCGCCAAGCCAACAACCCATGGCCCATCCATCACCAGCAACCAATTTACACATATCCAGAGAACATCACGACATTAATAGGCCTACAAAGTTTACACCAACAATATAAATATCTCGCCATCTCCCCAAAAGGGGGTAAACAAACCGTTTAGAACAATTCTGGCCACCATTAACACGCAATGTCAATCACTTGCAGGCAAAGTGACTGTTTTGCCCCATTTCATGTCAATCTTCAAGACTGGGTATCTATGTAGCGAGTAGGGCGTCGATCTAAGATGCTATCGGCCAATACAATTCTGTGAACTTTTGCTGATCTGGTGGTTAAGAGTTAGGTGATACTTTGCTGAGGAATTTTTAAGAGGGAATTATCAAAAAACGTCCAAATCTACATTAAGTAACGTCAATTAACTACATTGTCAATCAACGTGTCCTTATACTTAATAGTATCCATATACTTAGTCTTACCAAGGGGTACCGTATTACCCAGTGCTAACCTATTAGTACTGGGTAATACGGTACCCCTTGGTAAGACTTCACAACCCTAGTTGTGGAGGTCACATAGGCAATCTCTCCATGTAAAATACTGGTGTTCAGCTGCATCCAGTTAGACTGGAAGCCCAACATAGTTGGGAAAAGGCTAAGCAGATGATGATGATTCTTAATCTTTACGGGTAGTCAGAAATTTGGAACTGTAACAGGGTTGTGGAGACCAGTCTAGCAGCTGTTCCGTGTAAATTACTGATATTCAGTTAACATCTGGTTAGACTGTAGTCTTTTCCCAAATAATTCTGGTGAATTCATTGAGAAAATATTATTAGATTTTATTTATTTGGCTCACCACGATTGAATACACTGCTACAATATATGTGATACATCCAATAGAGTCACAGACTAGGCAGGTGATGTGCTACTCATCTTACTTAGTCAGTTATATGACGTGGCTATAACACGGCAAATTGACGCTGCAACAATGTTGTCTCAATGATCGTAATAATAGAAAAACGCCAGATAGGCAGTTCAATTAAAACGCCACGAAGAGCAAAAAAGAGGACTTCCAACCAGAAGATGCCTTAAAAAAAAACCGAAGGATGACACTACTAGGTCGTAAGCACATACGAAGCATCAGTTCACCTGCCTTCTAGAAACTACAATCATATCCATCTGCCTTGCTCATAAAAGCAATTTCCCTTTACGAGTTTATCTGTAAACACCATATCAAATAAAAGACAGGGCAGTTTATCCCTTGCCAATACTCAAACCAGTAGAACGTTTGTTCAACCAGCGATCGAACTAAGATTATACCCCTGCTTTCCCCTTTAGGTATCTCAATCCAGTCTGTAATTACTTAACGAATTAATTAATCAGTAGAAAATGCAGGTAGCTCAATATGTAGAGTTGCAAAATAACTTTTAGCACTCAATTGATTGTAAAAAAACAAGAAACTGATACCGTATGTGAATGCTCATTGGATCTGCATTTCAAATCGGCTAGGTGTTCGGTTTTACCCGTCTCTGCCTGTGTATTTTTTGTAGGAAGATTTGCATAGAGAATGGGAGCAACCTATCACACCTCAGCACCTTGTCTCTCCAAGTTTACGGTTCAGCGGTTTTTTTGTTTGAATCAGTGCAAATAAATCTAACTAGCAAATGTCTCTCCAAGAGGTAGCATAATTAATCAGCCTATAAAAACCTTTCTCTCACACAGGCCTCCTCTTTGTGTGCGAAAGTGGGCCGTAATTTACCACGCGTGTCAAACTCAAATGCTTTGACAAACTCAAAGCATTTGAGTTTGACCCGCGTGGTAAATTACTTCTGTGAATCAGTTGTGGCTAAACTGTGACTATAGGTGCCCATTCCAAAATTGTAGATCTCATGGAGAAGAATGGGCAATAAACTCCATGGATCTGGTGCAAGTTGATATGACATGTCTTCGATTTTTTGGTTCTAGGACATGTCGGTTTCATCACGATGTTTTCCACGAAGAAATGCTTCATTACTACAGCAATCTGGCCAACTAGTTTAGTTGGTCAGCAAATACGTCAACTGAAGATAAGATGCGAAGGGTGAGGCTGTGGTTTCTCTCTGTTAAAAATATAAAATGATCTATGTTTAGTGTCCAAACCATAACAACAATACACAACAATAAACGATATTTATTTATTCAAGACTTAAACCTATTTACAATTAATTTACCTTAAATTAGACTTTATAACTTAGTGGCAAGATACAAGAAAACTTAAACTAGGAGGACTCCTGTGCTATAAGCACCAGTTACTTCCGTCACCACCGTGATCGAGCTGCCATTTATATTAAAGTGTGGTGCGATGCAAATGTAAGTTTTAAAATATTATTAATTCATTAATTACTATCATGTGGGTATGAACATATGTGTGTTTGTGTGTGAATTATTTAACCAACTGGTTAAAACAAACAAACAAACACTCACTATTAACCCTATCAATTCCTAATACCCATAACTATATGCATCGATCAATTAACCCGTCCGTATTTTTTATACCCCACGCCTTAACCAGACTACGGTCCAGTCAGTACCCGCGTGGCTAACTTCTCTGTACACTAATTGTTTCTGAGGCAATAATTGCCTTTTCCAGTCCTAATGGGACCATTTAAGTGCCCTGTGAAGCTGCCTTACCTTATAAGAAGGGAAGAAGTACGGACCTAGCTTTGCCACCTCTTGGTGATTAAAAAATATAAAATTTATCGGCGTTTGAATATGGTTTAATGAGATTAGGGTGGAATTATAATGGTTATGTGGACTGTGATGTTAGCTGCACAGTACCAAATCCATTACCAATTTGTAGTTACCCTCAGTGAGTGCTCTGAGGAGAATCGCTTTCCTTTTCTCGCCTGCAGGATCTGAATTTCGGTTGATACCATTTGCCACCAAATATTGGGCAATGCGACTTTTGTATGTTTTCCACGTCTGTGTATATGGTCAAAACTATGTAAAATTCCAAACTGTACACTTCACAATTAATAATTGTGGGTAGATTCGTCGCCCACTGTTAAGTATGGGACAAGTGAAACGATCGCTGGTTGGCATTTATTGGCAGATGACGTTAAACGTTCATGCATCGCGCGGGGCGGCGCGCGGTGAGGGGCGCGGTACACTCATATTAACAGTGCGTACTATTGAATATTATATTAGCAGAACTAACATTATTGACTTCGCAAATTGTACTTTATTCAGCAGTGTAGATTGACATTTCCATAATACAGTATCGTCATCAATCTCCTGCCCTTATCCCAATTTATTTGGGGTCGGCGCCGCCTATCTTCTTCTTCCATACTTCTCTATTACTCGACATCTCATCAGACACCTCCTTTCCAGCCATATCATCCTTCACACAGTCCATGCATTTCCATAATACAGTATCGAGATCGTTCATAATGAGTTTTTAAAAAAGTTCAGTGTTGAAAGAAAAAGGATTGAACAACGAACGAACGAATTGTGTGTTGAAGAATATCATCTGTATAACTTATTTGTGTGACAGTCTGTATCCAAAACTAACTCAATGTGCCATAATAACCTCGGGTTCTGTACTTGGCCATCATTGTTTGCAATCTAATTATAAAAGCGAAAAGCACAAGATCATAATAGCAGATTTTTCGTGTTTAGAGTATTGATCACATGGTAAAATTGATAATATTCATGAGTAGTGCAGTACATGTAAAAAAACAATATTAATTTCTTCCTACCGGCCTGCCTATGAGCCACGTCTAATCTAATTCCCAGTACAACTTTAATGGAGGACTAAAATACCATCCACATTATTGCAGATACTTGTTGCTCCCAAACATCGTATCATGCCAAACGAAAGCTCAGCCATTCTCGAAAATATTTCAGAAACTTCGTGATATCAGGCTTCAGATCAATCTCCTCTTCTGTTTTTTAACAAGAATTTATGTTTTTCGAGTATTACCCAGTGATTGTACGAAGCGATTGTCTGCTGAGGTCAGAGCAGCATAATATGCTCGTTGACAACGATAATGAGCATCTAAATGTGAAGTAAACGGCTACAATGATGGTTTATTGTTACCGACACATTTTTTACACCAATATTTTTGAGTTATCTAGATTTACCGGCAAGGTTGTGGAAGGTATTATAAGTTGTAAATTGATCAACAGATTTTTATAAGTGGTTTTTTTTCAGCCTCTTTCGTTTTGCGGTGCAATAATGGCTATGAACAATGAAGACGAGGATTGATTCTTGGATCATACTTAAAATATTTAATAACATCACGCCTGTAATCCCCGAAGGGTTAGGCAGCGGTGTACCCATTAGTACATACATTTCACCAGTTATGTGTCACTTCCATGTAATAGGGGGCGAGCCTATTGCTATCAATCGGACACAAATCCTGACTCCGTGGCTGCTACTGAGAAATACCTGATGGAAAATCCCAATAACACTCATGACTCACGACGTCACGCTCATCAGTGGCGCTTGTGACCACTAGACCAATGGGGCGGTTATTGTCGACTGTTTCATTTAATCAATTCAATATTCGTGTTATCAGAGTCACATCTTACATTATTTACGATAACGATGAAATTGTACTAAGTTAGCTGTTGAGACTCTAAAAATGATTGAAAAATAAATTAATCTTACAAACACTACTTTTTACACCACGTCATTCAATTATATCCTCATTACCTCCAGCCATTTTTATTTAAAATTCTGGCAAAGTTACGTTGTTTCAGAAAGAAGATTGAACTTGCCGGAAGAAACTGTGGGAACCAGTTGTAGGTTCTGATATATTAGATTTTTATTGAACCATTGAATTATAAATGTCTCATAATAGTTTGGACGTTTTTATACAAAGCGGACATCACACCTCCGAAGTACGACCGCGTCCCATCCGCAATGTCAACTAGACACAACCGTGAGAAACAACAAAACGTGAAACAGTAAAATTCCCAGATATTTATCTATTCCTCACAAACTCCGTTTATGAGCTATGATCCGTTCTACTGCCGATTTATTCATAAATACGGCGAGATATCGAGATCTCGCTGGGTCACGATCGATTGTTAAAATCGCTTAAATTGAATATGTATTTGGTGGATTGGCAGTTTCGTGTAGTCCCGTTTTAAAATGACAGTGTTTTTGATATTGTTGGGTTTGTGTAGGTGGCGCGGGTATGGTATGATTTATAACTGTAATAAGCAATAATGTATAGGTTTATATTTAATCTAGATTTCAACATCGCTTCTAATCTTAGCGCAATATTTGACACCACAAACACAAGCTTGCAAAGTCTAAGTCGGGCTATTAATTAACTCGGGATAATTGTAAGTCCTAGTCGTCGTGGCTAAATAATAACAGCTGCTCGGATCGATCTTTAGGTTAAGCCGTGCTTGCCTAGGTTGGTCTGTGGATGGGTGACCAGTCATTACATACCGAGTTTCCTCCGTATCTCGGAAAGCACGTTAAGCTGTTGGTCCCGGTTGTCATTTGTAGATCTTTGATAGTCGTAACAGGTAGTCAGTGGCCCGAAAATCTGAAATTCAGCTGCATTCGGTTAGACTGAAAACCGACCCTAATATAGTTGGGAAAAGGCTAGGTAGATGATGATGAATTGTAAGTCCTATCTGCGGACAGTCATATATTCTAATACAAAGAAATAAAATTTAAGTGTCTATTTGAAACAGGGAATTAATATTTTATAATAATTTCTCGCGAAGCACAGTTAAAAATACTTTTGGTTCCTATTTATTTGGGCACGTAATTTTATAAACTGAAAGTTATTTTAAAACAGCGAATCGGGTGTACTATTAGGTATACCTCTGCCTAACCCTTCTACAAAAGCTAGGTGTCCGTACTTCATTGGCCAGTTTTGAAAACCTTTCTCCTACGAACAAACCTAAGATTATAAGGCAAATTAAATGAGAAGCCACAGCCAGTCCACGCATCAAAGCCCCGTCAATCACCCCTACGACCATAACTAACACTAATAATCAAAATTAATTAAATCATTGTCCCTCAAAGCCATCAATTGTCACACGAATCGTATATTTGGACTAATCTACCATCACTTGGCACATAAATCTGTTGTTGGACGCATTTGCATGCGTGCAGGTATGTATGTATGGGGCTTAGTAACTCAGAAACGTAACGAGACTGGCCTATCAGTCTAAATCTCGCAGTGAACCGCTTCTAAACACACAATGCATAATTGTCCATTAAGGTGTTGTGGAGGTGGGAAAGTTAGTGTGCTCGGTGGAGGTGGTATTTTGTTCAGATCGAGATAGGAAAGTGCCTGTGTTTTGTAGGTAAATTAGTAAAGTGCTAAATAAAACATAGTGGGCAATGAGTTTATTTAGGTGAGAAACGATGACGACATTATGAATGACAATAATCCCCGAAAAATATTGTATTACATTCTAGAACAAATTTAGAAAATTTTAAACTTTCATGGTCACTAAAATTATTATAACTAGAAGACGGGATATTTACCATGTTTATTGTTTTCTTTGAGTTCCCGATATTTCGGCGCTGTTACAAGAACTCAAAGAAACTCAAAGAAAACAATAAACATGGTAAATATCCCGTCTTCTAGTTATAATAAATTTAGAAAAGTTGATCTATGGGGGTCAAAGTTTCAATTTTTTTTTTTAAATACATGTTTTTAATGTAAGAACTTTACTTTAAACACCTCCACTATTGTCAATAACACAGCTGAGCTAGTTACTAGAGATCATTGTAAAAGAATCAAGTGAAATGAGACAAGGTCAATGTTAAAACCATAAAATCTTTGGCCGTTTGTGTAGTCCAGCTCGTCCCGCTATATTTGACAAGGTTAGCTGCGACGCATTTTGGTTGAGTTAGGGCTCCATAGTACTTCTTGTGTTTTTTTTTTCTTTTCATTTTGACGCAGAATCGAAAGAAGTGGAAGTCACGGACAGAGGCCTTTGCCCAGCAGTGGGATGAAGCAGCGTTAGAATTACTATAACGCCCTTCAATTCCAGTTCGAAAGATATCTTTATTCTTCCATCCTACCACATCCATCCCTTCCAACATCGTCCCAATATTCCAATTGTTGAGACCAACAATTTTATGGAGCCCCAGAGTCCCTTAATGATATGATTGTTTTCATTATAATTGGACCTTACAGTCATACGTTCCAAAGAAATTATTGGACATCCAACACCCTTGATTTGTAGCAGTATTTTTAATGAGTCCACTCAAACTACCCATTGTTTGGCTAAGATTGATTTTAGCTTAGCCTGGAGGAAGTGTCTTTTCTTCAATCTGCTCGAAGTTTTTTTTTTTGTTGGGGATTTATGAGGTCTGCTTTGAGAGTTTATGGTTCCCTGAAATGCATTCTAGAGCTTTCGTGAACCTGATTTATCTACAGGGTGTAAACAGACCCTTCACGAAGCCGTCAACCAAGCATTATGTGCATCAAACTAAGTAACTTTATGCAAAAATGACTTTTTTTTGGGGTGAAAAATCATGTTTTCTGGTAGGACACAATGTAACGCATTCAAACGCTGATGGTTGGATTGAATACATAGTACCTACGGGCGTCGTGGAGGTGTTTATAGTAAAATCTTACATTAAAAACATGTATTTTAAAAAAAACTGTTAAAAAGTTGGAACTTTGACCCACAATATCGCCGTAACTAGATGGTTTCCAGGTATGGTCTAGAACAAACAAATGATCACAATGACGGGAAGAACAAGTGTCTTTCGGCTTCGTCATGGGTTTTGTTTCACCCTTTATTTCTTATCTTAGCTCATTAAAGTTGTTTTCTGTGCATATCTGTTAGATATGACTGCGTAGTTCTTCTAACAAACTTTGTTGCGATTTTAAAACAAAGAAATCTTTACCTTTTGTTGTTATAAAAACTATGCGAAACAGAGGCGGGTTTTTAGTCAGTTATAATTTTACATGCTTATCACATTTCGTTTCTTAAATGTGTCTGTACTAACAAAAAATAAAGAAAGCCGATAATAATTTGCCCAGCGATTCTTCATTTGTCATTTTACGCCATTGCCGGTGGTCCTTCTCGTTAATATGAGGCGTTGCGATCCGTATCGTGCGATTAAGTACGATTTATTCGGATTTATAGATTAATCGCACGTTGTGTGTGAATGGATTGTTCTGATTAAGAGACATACACTACTGACCTTATTGCAGATGGTCCTCAGAAAAGTCGAGTGCGTAGTACTAGCAGTTATTTTTAGGTGGAGGTACACCCACATTTCGCCAGTTATTTTTAAGTCACATAACTAATTGAAAACCCCCGAGAGATGTTACAAGTACCTATAACAACAATATTATACGAATGAGTAAAGAGAGAGAGAGAAAGCTAACCAGAAAAATAGACAATACGGGAATATTTTCGAAAGGAAGATTTTGTAAAATATTGAAACTACTTTCAGTCTATAACTAGTCATAAAAAAACTATGGAACGGGAAAATCAATTTATTTTACAATAAATAATGCAGTTTACAAATAATAATGATTATTCCAGTATTGCAATCCGAACATCGAATACGGTGAGCCCTAAAATCGACTTACAAAATGACCTGTCGAGTTGGTTCCGATTAAAATATTGATCTCATTTATTTAAATGATAGGTATCGATATGTACTTTTTGTTATTGTGTAACTTTACCTTCGTATATACAGGTCGGTCCCTTTCAATAACACAAAAACATTGCCAATATCAAATGTAAGTTCGACCCGTGGGGAGATAAGGAAACTATGTAAAATTTTGGTAAATAAAATCTAAAACCAAATAATGGAGCTCATTAATTTGACATTACTGTTGGCTGCAAAACCACACAACATACAAAAGTTATAGAAATAAGAAATATAAATATAATATGAAATATAAGAAGAAATGTTTGTACAATGTGCTAGATAATTTTACATCTGAAAAAAATATTTATATAACGCTTTGTGATTATAAAATCCTCCCTTCACCAATTTTACTATCAACACAGAGTTTCTTCGAATTTTAAACTTCGAGTTTCAACAATCATTTTCTTAAAACATGGCGGTATTTCAAGGCGTATTTTTTTAATTGCAACCCCGCTGTCCCAAAGAATCAACTCATACAGCCTACGGTCTTAACTGAAATAAATGTTTCCGTGAAGTTGTAAGGTTGTATTAACTCACGTAGGTTCTTTCAAAATCAATTTTCTTGTTTACACTGACCACTAAAAGGGGGTATTCGAGGGCCATTACTTAGACAGGATGGTTACCTGATAGGGCTGGCCAGCGGCCATTTTGTGAATTTATTGTCAGATTGATGATGAGTTTAAATAAACATTTCGTAATTTCATGCACTCGCAATCAGGATTTTCATATTTGTTTTTTGGTTTTGAATTGATGTAAAATAAAATTATTTAATGTCCAATCAACCTTGAACCTAACGCTTTAGCGATATAGTTGAAAATCTATTAAAGGAACTTGACCGATTGTAGTAGCTTGATGTAATGGCGTCTGTACATATATTCAAATATAACTCAAATAGGTAGATAGCTCAAAGTCAAGTCATAATTTATTTAAAAATAAAGGAAAAATAAGTAATTTAGGAATTGACTTACAAACTATAAAATTAGTAACACTTGACAGACAAATAAATAGGCTGTATCTACACCATACGACGTCTTATGCTTCCAAAAAATTATTAAAAACTCAAAATGTCAACCCTGCGAGTACGCGGGCTTTTCTACGAAAGCACTTAAAACAGATCCCGATAACCGAATTTTTCAATTAAGTGTCATAATCGTACCAGACCTGATATTTCGCGGGAAATTTATTATTTTAACATACAATTTTGGACGTGCAATCTTTCATTACACACATTACGTTCCGGTAAGAGTCTCAATTGCGAATGTGCGTATTATAACTTTGGATTACCAAGAAAGTACTGCAAAGTGTAATTTCGGTGGTAGTTTTTTTTCTCCGTGTTATAATTTAGTGAAAATCGATGTCTTTGGTTCTTTAAAGGTTGAATGTTGTTGTGTGTCTTGAAATTATTATTGAAAAAGTATTTCACATTTTAAAAGAAATTTTAATGTTTATTTTATAGTATGTTAAATAGCAAGTATGTGTAGTAGTTTAGTTATAATTTATAATAGTAGTAGTTTAATAGTATATTGTATAGATTTTGAGCATGCAACTTTAATTTTAATGCAAAATTGCATTCTCAAAATCTAAAAGGTTACATTAAAAAAAAATACTCGTAACTAATGTTGCCAAGTGTGGTACATTCTAGATAAGTTTATAAAATAATGACGTTAGAGCAAAATATATTTTAAATTGTTACAATTTAAAGAACTACTAAACTCTTTAACTAAGTCCTAGTTAAAGAATTTCAAAAGTCACGAAATTATTGAAAAACTCAACGTAACACGTTTTTATTCGTCGAAAATCTACGTGTTCGGAATAAATAATTACCTAATTATCGTTAAATAAGATAATAAGCACAGCACAATCATAATACGGTAATGAGAATCGACATATTCTGCATACTTTGACACCTACAAAAATGTGAAGGCGAGACTTATAAATGGCTGCTGATTACACAGACTCGTAACAAATCCTGACTTGAAGTCACAACAAAATTTTTAAAATCTATACTAATATTATAAAGTGACAAACTTTGTTTGTAAGTTCGTATGTAGGGGGTAATCTCCGCAACTGATTATCCAATTCTAAAAAATTGTTTCACTGACAGAAAGTACATTATTCGAGTAAACTATAGGCTATTAACTATATTTATATCATGCATATTAGCCGAGCTCTTACAATTTTTGCGGACGAAGTCGCCGGCGAAGTGCTTGTAAATAATATTATTAGATAAGTATTTACATGGAATTTTGTTAATGTGGCCAAAACAAAAGTACTTAGACTTTTTTTCTGGCTGTAAAACCATCACAATTGTCTACAGCAATCGCTTGAATAAAATAAAGATGATGTCAACTTTTTTAAATAGCTACAAGAATCTACAAAATAGTTTATTTCATTGCAAGAGCTGTTAAACTATGTCCTAGGCATCTCGCAGATTAAAAATAAACTTAATCTGAAAGATACGTAAAAGAGTTAGTGTAGTGCAGAAGCCAATTATTCCACAGCCATCAGTCTAGCCGACAAAGCTTTACATCTCACTACAGCTTCCGCAAAAATCTATTACAAAACACCAACTTTAGCGACAAACATTAACACATTCTTAATGTGCGGTGTGATAGAAGGCCATAAGGAAGATGCACAATAAAAAGTGTCCTCTCTCACCTTGTTCAACCATCGGCCAATTTGCCTACAATTATCCCCTTAAGGTGCCGCGTACCAATGTTTTGTACGCAATTATATTTGTGACGGATATTTATTGGGTTAACTGCTTTTGTTGACAGTTTTCATGGTTGTCGGAGTTTTTTTGTTTTATGTCTAAATGGTAAATACTGTGTGAGGTTACAGAGGTCAGGATAAGATGGATTTAACTAGTAAAAATCCGTAAAAGTTGACTGCCTCGTTGGTCTAGTAGCCGTAAGCGCGACTGCTGAGAATGAGGTCCTGAGTACGATTCCCAGGTCAGGCTACGTGTCATTGGGTTTTTCTATTAGGAATTTCTCAGTAACAGCTACGGAGTCTGGATTTACGCCCGGTTTATGGCAGTAGGCTCGCCCCCTATTACATGGGACTTAAACATAACTGGCGAAATGTGGGTGTACTATTAGGTACACCTCTGCCTAACTCTTCGGGGATTACAGGTGTGATGTTATGTTATGTTATGTCAATCTATAAAAGTGCAACTTGGGGTAGTTCAACATTAAAATAAAGTATCCACAACACAGCTACTGTAATAAAACAAAATTTCTACTAGCAATTATCTTAACGTATACCAATTAAAATAAACGAACAATATTTATTTCAGTAAAAGTAACAATTTACTAGTATTTTCGTAGAACATACTTTGAAGAGCTTCCTTCAGAATTAAAGATTCATTATTTATTAAGCCTTATTAAAACAATTCTAGATAATTTCCCAGGCATATTTCACCACAATCTCGGCCCGTCCATTCAAATTATTTTATACGTAGATGCGACTCAAGGCATGTCCTGTTTAACTTAAGACCATTGTTGGCTACAGTGACAAATGTTTATATGCTATGAGCACGGCATGGTCTCCTGAACGCAGCTGAGTCGGAAACTGGGTAGTTTCCAACATATTTGTTTGTATATGTAATTTGATGCTTCCTGGTTTTTTTTTTAATATGACTCTTGCTAATAAATACAAGTCTATTGAAATTGGGACATCAAGCTTTTCTAGTTCACCCTGATTCTGCCCTCTCTGAATTTATTTGGGGTCAGCGCAGCATAGCCTTTGTAGCCATACCATCCTTTGCAAAATCCATCATCATTTAAAAAAAAAAATACACCGTACTGAGAAATTGAAATCATGGAATGATCAATATAGTACGATAATTCATAATGATTTTAAGCTTTATCTTTGAACATTGTAATACACACTACCTACACTAGCTACATCGTCCCTTGACAATTTTTGTCTCAAACAAATAAAACAGTACTAACACGATAACCAACATCCACACACCACAGTTAAACTTCATTCACATCCATATCAACACACGTAACAACATAAACAAACCAACCTTATACCTAGACCTTGATAACATCCATATTCAACACCAACATTATGTTGGTAACCAACTTACATGTTGGTACTGTTGACAGAAGAAATTGGTATGCAGGCAAATATTTATAAACATTCTTCTACATCGCGGCAGTTTCCACTAGTCTGTTATAACTTTTTAACTCTAAGACATCAATGCAAGGCCAGCAGAAGGAAATCATTTGAGTTGAAAAACTTCAACTGCTGGTCATCATCTGCCAAGCCTTTTTCCAACTATGTTGGGATTGGCTTCCAGTCTAACAAGATGCAGCTTAATACCAGTATTTCAGATAGAGCGACTGCCTATCTGACCTCCACAGCCCAGTTAGTACTGGATAATACGATACCCCTTGGTAATACTGATTGTCAGGCTCTCGTGCCTTTGACTACCTGTAACGACTGAGAAAGATCTACGAACGCCGGGACCAACGGCTTAACGTGCTTTTCGAGGCACTCGGTATGTAATGTGGTCGCGCTGGATTGAAGATCGACCCGAGCGGCTGTTATTATTTAACCATGAGCTTCTCAACTGCCTGAGACCAAATGATATTGGTTCTGTCAGCGATATTGATTGTGGGAAGTCAATAGTGTATTGGCTGCCGAAAAGCTTATGTAAATCCTGTTATAAGTCCTTGTAGAAATATGAAACTCTTTGAAAGCGATTGCCATTTGCCTAATTCCTCTATCCATATCATAATTAATTTGGAGTCGGGTCAGAGCACCTTTTTCTGCCATGCACCTTTCGAACGCGTTGATGTCTTTCCTTGGTCACTTATCATCTGTCAAAAATCCATATTCTTTCAAAGCTACGTAACTGATTGATGCGACTAACAAAACTCATTTACTGTATGTAAATTGTTAATTTAATTATGATTATTTTTATTATTGTTTTATGTATGACTTATTATTAATTATTAATTGAATTAAGTAATTTAAATTCTTATGAACTGAATTGAATTTAGTAATGTTGTGTATGTAATACTCACAAGTATTCAAGTGTAAAACATGATGAAATATGGCCAAACCTAAACAAATCACAATCGTTAAACAAGCTTTTGTTTTAACAAATTAAAGAAACACAAATTCAACCTCAAAAAAAAATGTTGAAGTAAGCTTCCTGCATACCTATCTCTCTCTTCGACTGTACATAAAACTATCGTGAACATATTTGCAATTAATATCAACACTAATAAATAAGGGCTCGGATAGCTGCGACGATAATATCACACATGCGACGTCGTCCGTCGTCACGTATGGAATCCCCCTTATTTATGTCAATATCAGATTTCAATTTATGATCGTATGTTGGTGCTCTTGCAAGTTATGCCAACCTTCCTACATGGGGCTCTAGTAATATTAATGAGGTGTTTTTTAATGTCCAGCTGGGTTGTAAGTGTATTTTTTAGTATGGTTTGTGTAAAATGAGTTTTTCTAGGTTCAAAATTTTATGAATATTAACTAATTCATCAGTGAAAATTACATAAGAGGAATTCTTATACATTAAACAATAATATTATAAATTCGAAATTACTTTGTCTGTCTTAACTTTTCACGAGTAAACTAGGTCATAGCTTACCTGTGCATCGTTAAGTTAAAAAGGGTTATTTATAAGGTTTTTTTTTATCCCAGTAGCATGTAGTACGTTCCCGTGGAAAAAAAAACATACACGCGGGCAAAACCGCGGGTAAACGCTAGTATAACTGTACAATGAAAAATCCCAGAAAATACTTTGAGGTTTTTTTTTGTAGTTGTCAAATAGTAAGAAATACTCAATACACAGAAGATCGACGTCTCTTACTAGACTGACATTTGCGTGGGCAGGCGGCTACCAACTTCAAATATTATTCGTTCCCATATTCGCAGAATATCTTATATTTATCGACTACCTACTGTGTAATTGGCAAACAACAAATATCTCATATAGCTAATAGCATAAACGATTGCTCCCCGCAAATTTATTAGCCGAGCTGGATATTTGATTCCCAGCCACAGTAGTAATACGCAATCATTTGAACAAATATGCAGACGTGCAAATAGGTATAATAATGAGTAGGTTATGAACATCACCGGTTAACTGGAAGCTTAATTCAACATGCTTAACGTAATAATCGTCTACGCTATCAGAAAAATATCAGTTTATCTTCCTGAACGTAGTAAATTTCTCACAGCAGTTTATTTATGGTGGAGAGGTGGAAAATTTCCAAAACACTTTAAAAGTTCGATTTCTCCAAAACAACCCAGTTTGAACCCCAAGTTATCGCGGTCAAAACTGTTGCGAATTAGGTCTTGACTCACCCATTTCAAGGAATGCACTTCATTACCAATCACCCTGTATAAACCTTTGTAAATTCTAGTTCCCATTACAAAGAATGCTTAGAGAAGAACAAATTAAATAACGACCATTCATTTACATTTCTCCATAAGAAATGGGTCCTTTCTTGTCCAGGGATGGCACGCAAAGATTTACGCGTTACCATAATTTCCAATTACCATAAAGTGCTACACTATGGGCTATTATGTGATACAATAGTCGTTGAACACCTTGCCTAGATACTCAGAATAATTTAAAAGTTTAAGTAGCTAGACCATAATTGTTTTACAACATCAATATATTTCGAAAAGAGGAGGCCTGTGCCCAGCAAGGGAACATATGAAATTTATATTGGTCTTTTATAAAACGAAATTGGGAAGTGATCGTCGTACAACTTCTTTTAAAAATTTATGAAATGTTTAATGATATAGTCGATAACGGGCACAGATTTTTCTTTACAATATCATCCAAACGACTAGATCCTTGACAATTTTTGGATATATCTGAGAAATCAGCGTCACACATAATATTATAGTAACCTGCAAGTGATCAAGACTGATATGTAAAATGAAGAAAAAAGTCAATTAAAAATCTCTGCCATTTTAAGCGGGATACTAAAGGTTGAAATATAAAAATATATGTCCCATCTTCGATAAAAACAAGATGAAGAAGGTATCAAAAAAAATCTCCGCTCAGAAGTGGGACATACAAGATTGGGAAATAAAAATACATAATTATGTCCCTTCTTCGCCATATTTAATCTCTCCCACATTCGCAGCGGTAGGAACAAATACAAATGGATCTCTCACGGCTTTGCTTATTGAATATTATTGATATCAACATGGGAGGTGCCAGTTTATTCCCTTTTAATTGGAACCATAAAACCGGCTCGATTGCTTTGGTTTTTGATTAAAGTTATGTCATTTTATTGGACTAAAACAATGTGTCATTGGGTTGATTAAAAGAGTGATTTAGAAGGCTGATTTTTGGAATCGTTTTAGTTAAACGATGAAGAAAGAAATTGACGGTTTCTTTTTATTGGCTTTGTATTGTAATGGACTTTAGTACATAGGATACAATCAACAAAGTACTATTAGATGAAAATAACTATGAAATATTGAAGATTAACAATAATTATTATATTGAACTTCATATTGATTTTAAATTCGTCTCCAACACAAACGGTGTTGGTTGATTTTTATCATGAGGTCTTCTGCAAACAAATACTTGTGTAGTTACATTTAAAGATGACAAAGACAGGATCTACATTCTAGTTTCAAAGTAAATATAGCTATCTCTAAGTGTGAGAGAATCAGCAGATAACGATTAAGAGAACAAGATAAGGCAAATCGAACCATACCAAATGAACCATAAAAGGAAAGACGCAAAAGAAGATAATTTAAAGTTTACTAACAAAAAACTAGCGTCAACCTAACAACATAATAGTTCATCATAATCAATTAAACACAATACAGCGCTAATACGCCAATTAACAGCAAAAACTTCAACGGAAACATAAACAAAAGGAAACATTATAAAAACAGGTTGATAAGGAACAAGTTAAAGCCGCATGCGCACATTTATATGGTGGCCGCGAAACTTACAAATAGCTGAACAAATCGCGATAGTTTATATTGAACGACCGCCTAGGAATCTCACACCATTTTGTATAGAAACGGTAATATCGACACTTGGGACTTACTAATATCTTACGCTGCTTCAGATGGGGGTGGGTCAAGTTAAAAGAGCGAGCGGGGCGATTTGAAAAGACATTGAATGAATAGAATTTATGTCAAAAATGAAGCCATGTCTATCAAAGTAACTGAAAGAGTTAAAGGATTTTTGTTACTGCAAGTGTAACTACAAAACAGCGATATACATTCCGAATCACGTTGTTTTGATGTTCTCTAAAAATATCTAGCTGAGATAAGACTGAAACTAATCTAAAACTGTAAGACAGCTGCATTTTTTTCCTGTAAATCCATTACGTATATCGAATATTCCGTCAGTTTCCAAAAAAACAGTATCTTCTTTATCCTCTTCATAGTTTTTTATAACCATTTGTATCGATTGAAGCCTTTTATTTTTTACCCGAAATATATTATTCTCTGCCTCTCCTGCAATTTTTACACTAGCAACATTCAAATACATTTCCTAATTTTCTACGACAACTTCGTCAATGCCTTCGTCAAGGTTGACTGGTAGAAAAATAGCTGGTAGAAAATGCCTATGGCATTAAGTCCGCCTCTGTACTTTTGTGCTTGAAGTTTTAAATAAATAAATAAATGCCACCCAAAACCTTTTCCTTATCCCACACCCCACTCACCAAGATGAATGGTATACATAAAGGTATGTGTTTTTCTCACCATGCTTCTCCACAAGATATGTGTCCAGGCAAAAAAGGTTTCCAATTAAAAAGATATAGGGAGCCATTACGATGAGATCTTCGGTCGATATCTGTCCATTTAATTCATATCTCACGTCTTCTTTGAATTCAAGAAAGTAGTAACAATGTTGAGGGAAGCTTGCCAAGGGAATGTTGTGCTTATTAAAAGCTTTAATGTTTTTATTGGTGATTATTTGACGTTTATGTTACTGGTGGAAAGTGTTGTCTAGAATTCTAGAATTTTTATGGTATTTTGGGACATCAATGGGTCAGAGTAGGAGAAGAACTTAACATCACGCCTGTAATCCTCGAAAGGTTTGGCAGAGTTGTACCTAATAATATGTCCTATGTAATAGAGGGCCAGCCTATTGCCATCAACCGGGCACAAATCCAAACTCCAAAGCTACTACTGAGAAATTCCTGATGGAAAATCCAATAATGATTTGCTCGACCCGGGAATCGAACCCTGGACCGCATGCTGCGTAGTCGCCATTAGGACCACTAGACCCACCAAGAACTTTACCTTATTTTCCAATATTTTAGATAAAATGTCTTTGTTTAGTTTGAACATGGTATAGCAGTTTTTGACTTGTAACATTAAAATATATTACTATAAACTACAAATATATTACGACTTAGAAAAATGAAATAAAGATATTTATTTCATTTTTCTAAGTCGATCCAGGTGATATCTATCTAAGGCGATAAATACGACAAAGGACTAAAATAGTGGTGGTCTTATAAATCGACTTCCATATATTTTCCATAACGGGCTCGAAAAAAATAGCTTGTATTCCAGCTCGATCATAATTTCAAATTGCGACACTGTTATACAAGTTAAACCAACTACGAATCTAATTTAAATAATCCAATAAATAATCTCATTAAATACTACCAATAATTCCTTTTAATCTGACGTGGACTTTCAAAATATCATTAAAAATGATCTTGAATTTCCCTTCGGGTATGTGTTAGTGTGCTTATTGAGAAGCTAATACGGAATCGATAAATAACTCGATACTAGAACATGCAATCGAGTAATAAATAAAACTTGGATATAACAGATAAGTATCGTTTTTTTAACGATTATTTAATTGGTGTCATTAATGTCCGTAGTATTGATTACAATTTATTACTTTCAAAGTTTCTAGTAATATGATTTAAAGTCTTATTTTTGTTGGGTGTGAGCCATTTTTCTTTGTTTGTAATGTTCGGATATGTTCGTTTATTACGGACTTCTTGCTTGTTAGAAAAACTGTCGGTATCTTCGTGTGGAGTTGTGTATGGGAGTCTAAATGGCTCCAGTTTCAAGTTATCGCCGTCATCATGTTTGACGTCTATTGCTATTCATTTAAAGTATTCAAGTACTTTAAGTATCCGTGCTCTTTTTGTCTCAATGTTACATTGTAACGTGTGTAAACCATTTGTATTTCAAGTCATAACAAAATGTGACTGATGATATATTTAATTTTGGTTTTAACATTGGTTTTCTGTACACAATGTGTGTCTGTGATAAATAACAGCTATGGTATCATGTTTTTGATTAGTATATATTGGAAAGCCTAATTTAAATAAGGTATCCTAAGTGATATTTATTTCTATTACACATTTACCTAAATCAAACATAGGAATGAAAAAATTTCCACGTCCATTTCACCTTAATTTAAGTTATAATATTGGACTATCAAACACCTAAAATTGGATTGTCATGTCTTCTATATCGATTAACGACGTGTTCAGAGCTTTTAACATGAACTGGTGCAATGGGACCCAAATTGAAAGAAACAAATAAAATAGCGGGAAATATGTTTATTTTTCCCACAATATAATCGATTGAACGACTTCTGCGATCTGAATTGGATTATGTCCGTTAACCATTATCAATCAGTAAACTTCCAAAGTTGATTACTTAAATGATTAAATCAAACTCACATCTCTATAAATATATTGAGCTTTTTCTAGGCTCGGTTGATAGCACATTTTGCATTCAAGTATTGATCTGAATTTTGTGGAATGAAAACTAAATATTTATTTTGCATAAAATTTTAATGTCATGGATTTTCGTAAAAAAAAAACGACTGAATCCGTAACATATCTTAGATATTATGATTTCTGAGACAATTCACTTCTAATTTGTAAAAATAAGTAGCAGTTCGCCAGCACGGGGCAGAAGAAAGTCTGTTTTATTAAAGTACCCATAAAGTGCATAGTAATTTATTCAACAAACTAAATGGTGAATATACTTCCAGTATTATTTCTTCACTATTATTTTTTAGATGATGTTAGCCTCGTTGGTCGAGTGGCTGCCTGCCTGACTGCTGAACGTGAGGTCCTGGGTTCGATTCCCGGGTCAGGCAAAATGTTATTGGGTTTTTCCATCAGCAATCTCTCAGTAGCAGCCACGGAGTCTGGATTTGTGCCCGGTTGATGGCAATAGGCTCGTCCCATATAACATGGGACTTAAAACGTAACTGGCAAAATGTGGGTGTACTAATAGGTACACCTATGCTTTACCCTTCAGGGATTACAAGTGTGATGTTATGTTATAGAGTCTTTACTAAAGAATGTTTAAACGACATTATTATTGTTTTAGCCTTTTTCCAAGTCCTAAGAATCTGAACGAAGGGATAAATCAACCGACAAGACACCTGTCAGTGTATTTAACGCAAAAATAGTTCAGAAATATCTTTCACAACAAAACCCCTGTTTGAAACATCACATTTGTCTGTAAATATATCAATCAATACTAGTAAATAAAGACTGTGGACAGTTAAATTACTCTAGCTTCCGTACCGCACTGAGTATCAAAAACAACCTGTATTACCTAATCTATTTCATTTAGAGCTTTATTATTATCTATTTAAGTTTCACTATTGAACATAGGGTTTATTTTATAAAAAATCTAGCCGCTCGATGTATTTTCAATTCTATCGTCTGCTGCTAAGTTAGAAATTTTATTAAAAGCATACTCTTCGTCGTGTGTATCTCCCAGTTGAATTCTAACTTTATCGTCTTCGAGGTTGGGCTTAAAGTTCTTTGTAGGTTTTTCTTCGAGTTGTTCTGCTACAATTATTTAGTGGCAACGCAAGATAACTAACGAGGTATCAGAACTCTCCATGCGGACCTTTGGAAATGTCTGAATTTCTAAAGCAGACTACTAAAGGCTGGACCGACAAATTGTTCCTATTGAATTGGATATGCGCGTCTAAATGTAGGCAGCAATTATTTGAACGGACTCTTACTTTGGTATTCGTTTAATGAACATTGTTTTCTGGTTTCCTTTGCGAAGGCATGAATGGTCAGAGATAATGTGGGGACAATGATTTGTTTCTATTTGTGGATAGTAGGATGGTACTTTGTTTTGTTTTGCGGTTTATACTTAAGTGTTTTTGTCCTGAGAATTGGAGCTATTATTAATGGTGGCTTGGGGTTTTGGAATACTGATGCGGTGAAGAAGATTGTATTCTTTATAAATTGTTTCGATTTGTTTATTTACTCTAATTTAAATTATTATTTGTGTCCTTAATTCTACCTTACCTAACTGTGGTATGTACAGGGTGTATTTAAGTTAATTTGTCAAATTGTGCATGTTTTTTTTTGTATTAATTAAGAGTATGTGAGTGTAAGTGAAGCAATTTTTTTTAGAACAAATGTCGTAAATAATTTATGTAAATTAAACTCAGGTGTAATACTTACCTATTCTCAATTTTACAAAAAAAAAAACATTAAGCCTGAAGTTTTTATTTACACATTATCTTTTTGTACCGCAAACAAATTGAACACAAAATTAATTTAAACAAACAATTCAAAATAAAATTTAAAATTCGCATAAAAACCGAGTCAATTTTAAAAGAAACAAAATAAAAGTCGTACCCACTGCGTTTTTAGATGTACGGACACAATTAAAAATCGTAAGATAATGTAAATCGAGAACATTTCGTATCGATTTTACAGTCGATTCAATTGACATATACGAAATTGAGTTTCACACCGAAATGAGATAATTTAAAAAAATATCGTGTACAGAATTCATTTTGAATGTATCGTGATAAAATATGCAGAGAATCGAGCGAATTTAAATTTTGTCGATTTAAATATAAAGGATCCTGATATCGATGGTTATGAACTGTATTTTGATGGGCACAATATCAGTAACTTTGGTGGGAGCCGTCAAGTCGGCTTGCTTTTTTGAACTAATCTTGTACGTTTTTGCAATTTGAGGTTTTGTTCGATCTTTTGGCAGACAAATTATTTAACGAATGACACAATAATGATGAATGTTTTTCTTTTATTAGGACATACCCGCCACACTATTCCCAAACCATAGGCCGAATTCCTTTTAATTATTTTTTTTTTAAATAATTTTTTTTAAAAATTTCATAAACTAATTTTATCATTATAACAATTTTTTTCGTATTAAAAAAAAATATTTTATAAATAAATAAAATTATATTAAATTTTATTTCAAGTAACACCTGAAAGCCAGAATCAACAGTGGCGACCAACAGAAAAGCGCCAAAATGAAGTTCGACGAAGTCTCGGGGGAACAATTTAAATGTCTTTATTACCTGAGGAGAAGGTAAAATGATCAATTTATTGTGTGAAGAATGATACGAAAGAAAACAGATCGAATGATAGTGTGACGGTTGACAGAGCAGACGACAAAATAATCGGTGTTGCAAGGACCCCAAGTAACATAGGACAAGGATAATAAAGCTGCCATAATTGTATTTATCCAGCTTCTGGTGCAAAGTTATCTGTGTACTTAACACAGTCATTGCAAAATCAGAATTTCCCGCTTAATAAACACATCTACAGGAACAACATTAATAAAGACAGTTACAACCACAAATTAAACACGATATTCATAATTGCATGTTGTACAGGTGTAAAAAACAATAATTTAGTAACCCACAAATCACGAACACTTCCCGAAAATCCAAAAAGGAGCAATCCAATTTAAAGTCAACCCTTTAAATGCTACTGACTCATCAAGGATCCTTGTTTTAACGATAATCGAAACATGATTTAAATCGACGTTAACATCGAACACTCATTACTACTGATTCTTTTGATTTGAATTCGAAATATTAATTTTCAGAAGTATTTAATGGACGAAATGTTAGTATTTACTTCGATACGAGTTGTAGAAAAGCAGAACTATCACAAATCTAAATGGATTTGCGATGGTTCTGCTTTATGCGATAACATGAGTTGATTTATTGTTTTTTTTTTTAAATAATGTTGCCCCACACTAAGAATTTCTCCTGTATCGTGGGTGCGTTTACAAACATTTAAACTCACATACACAAACAGCCAGACCCGGAACAACTACCTGTAGGCCATACAAATATTTGTTCCGTGCGGGAATCGAACCCGCGACACGCAGCGCAGCAGTCAATCGCTCAGCCACTGCGCCAACCGCGCCGTCATCGCGCCGAATCGCGTCGAATTATGAATATTAGGTTTGCAGATGAGGATGGTAGGATATCGTATTATGCAGTGCTAACTTGGTTGTGGAGGTATACCAGGTCGCTACACGTAAAATACTTTTATTCAGTTGAATCATCTAACCAGATGCAGGAACAACATTAATAAAGAGTTGAGAAAAGGGTCGGTAGATAATGTTAGGGTTACAGATGACAAAAATAATCCTTGAATTTTATTCTGATTCATCATCATCATCATCATCATTATTTCAGCCAAAAGTCGTCCACTGCTGGACATAGGCCTCCCCCAAGTGTCGCCACATTGACCGGTCCCGTGCGTCTCGCATCCAGCGGATCCCTGCAACCTTTACCAGGTCATTATTCTGATTTAGCATAAGCATAGCATAGCATAATCAGCCTATTAATGTTCCCACTGCTGGGACGCAGGCCTCCTCTCTATGAGAGGGAATGGGCGATCCACCACGCGAGCCCAGTGCGGGTTGGTAGATGTCACATGTCTTCGAATTTTTGGTTCTAGGACATGCCGGTTTCCTCACGATGTTTCCCTTCACCGTTTTGAGAGCAGTGGTGATGAAATAACTTACACAAAGTAATGCGCCTGGCTGGGTTCGAACCCACGACTTACTGCTCGTAAATCGTGGGAAATTAAAATTAATATGATCCACTTTAACCCTGAACTTTTCAATATTTGAATTTTCGTCTCTTTTTGTCTATAATAACCAGGAAAGAAGAATTCATTTGAATTGTATGAAATATCTACAACTAAATGCCAAATGTATGTAAGGACGGTGTTTTTCTTCCTCGGTTTATTTTGTCTAGATTTTTGTGAACCTTCTGTTTATTAATTTTCTTTGATATAGGACAAGATTACATATCTTCATAATCTACACGATACGATCTGACGCTAATAGTGTAAAAGTTTGTTTTAAACGAAAAATTCTACAAAATTATGTTCTACATTTAAGTGTTAAATGATAATTGCATTGTTTAACTTTTGTAATTTTATATTGATTAAATGTGTGTTTCGTTGGATTTATTGTAATTGTGTGTATTGGTGTTATCTTTAAATATAACATGTTATTACTTTATGTTAAAGGTTGAGCAACATAATTATGATTTTGTTATAAAGAAAATAATTTAACTTCGATAAGGGTTAAGGATACATAAGAATTGTTGCGGATTTTAATCATTTTCTACCTGTAAATTTGATGGTTTAAGTAAGATTTTCCTTTAAAGTATTTGTATAGAAATTACTAAAGATTATAGCCGTACCTATTTACATAACCTTTCCTTAACCGCTTAATCCTAGCCGATTGGATATATTAATCTGGATCTGCAGCAGAGTAAATAAAAAGTTTTTCCTGTTAGTTATTTCATATCAGCGAGCAATATTCGTAGCTTATTTGAAGGTGTTTATCACCAAGTCATTGGTTTTCTGTTGATAAGAGAATTCTGAATTGAGAATAACATATTTATTCAGTTATTTTCATCTGTCTAGCCTTATCACAACTACGTTGAGAACGTCTTCCAGTCTAATCGAATGTAGCTGAATACAGCATACTTTACTAGGAGTGACTACCTATCTGACATCTACTGACCAGTTACTCAATAGGTTTTGGGAAGATTGGTTGTCAGATATTCAGATTGTCAGACATTTATTTATTCAGTAGCGGTACTGAACAAAAAAAGCTATCCATTCACCCCTTTCCTTTCATCTCCAAAAACACTACACCCACCTGCCAAAGTAATCAACATTTTTACCGCGCCATTTGTAATTTTTACAACTTTCGGCTCCCGACTTTACGTATTTTATTATAAAAACCATTCAGAGCCACATCTCTCGAATACTTATTGTTATTGGCTATTTAATATATAATTCTGTTTGTTTTTGGCGAGAACATCGTGTCGTTTGGCGAAAACGATCCATGTGAAATGTCGAGGGTTATTTAAGATGAACTTTACGTTCCGATTGGATTTTTATTTTTCTTGTTAAGAAGTCTATTTCCTTGTTTTATTTTATTGGTTTCGTATTGTTTTTGGTATTGTCTTTATTGGATAATGTTGTGAGTCGTATTGTGTTGTAAATACAGTTTATTAGGTGGTTGTTGGTTATAAGAAACTGACGTGAAGCTTTACGATGGAGTTTACAATTTGTTGGTTTAAAAATGACGGTTTTTATTTAGGTGAAGCTATCGCCACTCACAATCTTTTACTGCTTAATGGTATCTCTTTTTTTTCTTACAAACTTTCATTACTTTCTAATTTTGTTCCCATCATAGCTTTGATTCAGTTATTTCTGATCCTTACTATTGTGGCCGTTTTTACGGTGCCACGTTCGAACTATACATCGTACTTGACGTCACGCCATCTTATATCGCGCAAGCAGAGCAAATCTCGAGATTAGAGTATACAATAGCCCACCACACACAATACCCGCCCGAAAGAATCACTCAGAACTTCACTCAATCTAGGAGGTCCAAAGAAGTAAACAAATCCAAACGAGTTCAAGTTCTAGAATATCGATGACAATCTATAAATGAGTCCCATCAAATTCTGTAGTGTGCAGGTACCAGGGCACTCAGGACATGATATCATGTGTCCCATTTTTGACCAGCACCACATTTGCATTCCAGGTTAGAACCATCTATAAATCTTTACCGAAGCAGGTTGAAATTAGGACTATCCGTATCAAAGATCCTCATACCGTAGGTATCCCAAAACACTGGTCCCTCTAAAACCCTGGAACAGTCAAAGCGCACCGCGAATTCCCAGTTACATCACGGCGCGATAACATCCGAACACAGCCTTTAATACAATCAGCTAAAATATAAACATGTCACTCTGGGATAGGGCTGGCACTTTAGCAGAACTAGGGGAAAGGATCCCCATAAAAATTGTATTTTAGATCGATTATCATGGTCAGTAAGACCACCAGGACCAGACCAGACCAGGTGTGGTCATAAAATTAGTCTGAAGTGTACTTTTTTTTTGTTTTCGGGGGAAACCTTGATGACCTTGGGATGGCAGATGGAGCCGAAAAGTTCTGGAGTGGCAACCGCGAACCGGAAGACGTTGCCTTGGAAGGTCTCCCAATAGGTGGACCGATGACCTGGTGATCCGCTTGCGGTTGCGGAGATCCGCTGGATAAGAGACACACGAGACCGGTCAATGTGGCGACACTTGGGAGAGGCCTATGTCCAGCAGTGGACGTCTTTCGGCTGAAATGATGATGCTGGGGGAAACATTAAAAAGGCGATCGGTCTTTGGGGATAAGAACGGGGAGTGTAGGTTTTGCCTCACTAAAATCACCACGGTGGTCACCATCTGCACATGAGGAGGTACCGTTACCTCTTAAAAGACCTGTCCGGGGTCCTCTCTGTTTAACGCCTAGTCTAAGGTCTACCAACTGCTAGGACACAAGCCTCTTAACTGTGCGAAGGAGGGAAGTGGGCTGTAATCAACCATGCAAGTCAAGTGCGGGTTCAAATGATTGTTTCTAGGATGCGCCAGTTTCCTCGCGATGTTTTTCTTCACCGCGTTAAGAGCAGTGATGATGAAATATTTTACACAAGGTCCTGTTACCTAGTACCTGGGTTGTATAGCTAGATGGGCAGTCGCTTCATGTAAAATACTGGTGTTAAACTGGTTAGACTGAAAGTTGACTTCAGCATACGTATACAGGGAGTAAATGGACCCTTTACGAAGCCGTCAACCAAGCATTATGTACATCAAACTAAATAACTTTACGCAAAAATTATTGCTGGAAAACGACTTTTTTTGGGGTGAAAAATCACGTTTTACTGTAGAACTCATTGTAACACACTCAAAACATTGTGCTGATAGATGAATTGAATAGTGCGGGGGTCGTGAAGGTGTTTAAAGTAAACATCTAATTGAAAACATGTATTTATTTATGAAAAAGTTGGAACTTTGACCCCCAAAATCTCCGTAACTAGAAGGTTCCCAGGTATTGCCTAGAACAAAAAAAATATTGCAATGACGAGGAAAACAAGTAGCTTTCAGCTTCGTTAAGGGTCTTGTTACACCCTTTATAGGTGACAAGTTGCAATTGAGAAACCTAACTATACGACGTGTTAACGTGAAAAAAACGTCCATTGACGCGTCTATGTAAAAAAAAACCATTAACATACAAACTCCGCATACAACCTTAAACAAAATCTCTAGAATCTTCAAGCAGGCACCTGACAGAGCATCTCAACCAGTCTAGCAGCCCTGCTCGTGCCGTCTTCCGCCTCCCCGGGACATACCGATCTCCACCGAATGGGCCGGTGCGTACGTTTGCGGGACATAGCCCATTGAAGATAGCTATCGACCGCCCGTTGAATAGGCTGCGTGGTCGCCCAGACGAGAGATTGTTGGCTTCGGTGATTTATATTTGTGAACTTGTTTTGGGAATATACTCGTACATTACAGGTAGAATCTAATTTTATGATAGTTCAAACAGGATGCATTTAGTACTTGTTGTATTTTATGACTTGTAAGATAGGTAATATTTGTTCATTAAAAGAAAATCGTGGGGTCGTGATTTCGAACCCACACAGGCACTTTAAGTGATGTATTTCATCACCACTGTTATTAGATCAGTGATAGAAAACATTGTGACGAAACTGGCATATCCTAGAATCGAAAATTCGAAGATATGTGACAACCTACCAGCCCGCACTGTGCTCGCGTGGTGGGTTAAGCTCACTCCCTTTCACAGAGAGGAGGATTGTGACCCAGCAGTTGGAACATTATAGGCTGATTATAGTGTCTACTATTTATATTATAGCTAGCTTATATTGTCCCACTGCTGGTCAAAGTCCTCTCTCCATTCCGTCCAGCGGTCACGATTCTATGCTACTTTTTCCAATCCTCAAGGAAGACACCCAGTTCGACCCGCCAGTGCCATCTCCTTCGTGGTCTGCCGGGTGTCTACTATTTAAAACTATTACAAAATTCTCTATTGTTTTCAGGACTAATTGAACGTTCCTAATTACTGTCCTCAGTAACGTAAGAATTCTGTGACTCATCTAAAAATAAAACATACTTTTCGAAAAATTATGTAATTATTCGATCTCAATACCTGCGAGACTAACAAAACTTAAGCTGAATGTTGAGTGACGACTGAATGGCTGCCGAGATGTGACGCTGCGCAAGCGCATAGTTTCGCACTGCTACTATACGCTACATGCTTATGTATTTAGGCTAAGGAATTTCACATGAACTTGAGGAATACTGGAGTTTGCTCTCCACTATTGTGATTCGTTGGTTTTCTCGTGTTTGTATGAATGCGTCAGCATGAAATGAAAAGAAAATATACTTGGATCTTTTATGAGATCGCTTCTATTTGTGTTTTGTTATGGAAATGATAAATATAGACTTATTTTTTATGGCTCTGTAGTTAATGAAGATGGTTTAACAAATGGCATGTTTTATTATTGTGTGTGAAAAAGTATAAGGTACGTGTTTATCAAATATAGTTACTGTAATAATGAATTGACCTTGTTTAAAATATGGGCACACTAGTTCGGGTCATAATACTGTATTGACTTACTTGGTACTTACTGGTGGCTGTATAGTTACGTGAATTTGATTGTGATGCAGAGGAATCGGAAAATATTGTGAGGAAAGATTTGAGTATGAAAGTACAAAGTAGTAGGGGAAGACCTAATTCAAATTAATTTATTTGGAAAAACAAACAAACAATAAAGAAACAATAAATGGACTATATTGAAGATAATATGACTAGAAAGTGTGTAACTACTGAGGTTACAACTGAACGTTCTCTTTAATGTCGTCATGGAAGAAATATATTCTTTAAGAATATATTTATTTATTACATTTGGGAAAACAAAAAGTGGTATTGTTATGCATAAACAGTGCTGTCTTAAAATTTAACTTGACAAATATACTACCCACAACATTTTGCCAAACAAATTTTGGCATTCTGCGCCGGCCACGAATAAATCGGAATAACGGCAAGAGCATGATAGCTAACACTACTGTTTCCTGAAAGAAAAAGCTTCCCGGTCATATTTCCCACATTAGCGCCATATTGGTTATTATAGGCGAATTAAATAAAATCTCTCGCCTTAGAACTATAGGTTCCCATAAAAACGTACCGCGAAGGTGTTGGGAGATAACCATCAATCCCCATAGCGCTGGCTATAGCAATTAATAACACCATAGTGAGTGTCTAACGAATTGTGTTGACACCATGTTGACAGAAAATTTGAGACAAATTATATTGTCGTTTGAAATTAGTTTTGTCTATTATTATCTTTACATCTTTTTCGTTGTCGTCGTCGTCTTTTACGTCTGGGTGGCCATCTTGAATTTTAATTTTGAGCTCATTTTCGTTGATGATAACAAAAATGAGGTCAAAATGAAAATCCAAGATGGCGCCGAGGAAAACATCGGTTTTACTATCATGGATAACGAAAAAAACGACACCCTTCTTAGGTATTTTTTCGTTACCACACTGGAAAAATCAAAAACTTTCCTCGGTGCCATCTTAGATTTTCATTTTGATCTCATTTTCGTTGTGTCCATGCGCTCAAAGGTCCGTTCGCGCAAAAGTCCATTCACGCAAGTGTCCATACGAGCAAATGTCCGTACGCGCAAAAGTCCATGCGCGCATATGTCTTTTCACGCAAGTGGGTTCGCGCAACTGTCCTTCGCGCAAATGTCTTTCGCGCAAGTATCCTGATACCTACTTGGGCCAAGCCTATACTCGGTTAAGGCCTATACTTGGGCCAGGCCTATACTCTACAGTAGGTGGAACAAAACGGTCAATAATGATGATGATTCAGATTGCACAAAATGACAATATTTTGAAGGGGCACCGACAATGCTTTACTTACGGTCCAGTTGCTGGAGCGTCCGAAGTGTCGTTTTTTAGATTCTCTAAAGTACAGGTATAGGGATACCTGTACTTTAGAGACCCTAAAAAACGATTAACGTGGCCACATACTGCGCTCAAGATATTATTTTAATTTAAATAAGTCGTACCATGAATACGAAAGACGAAGCTTACCATTAACTATCGGCGTCTTTTATTTTCAAACTAACTACTTGAAGGGAAAGAATTTTGCAACTACAAGAAGTTTCAAGATTTATCCTGCTCACTACCAATAACCCAGCCTCCCTACCGACCACACTGGTGTCGGCTAAAGCGTGAAACGTAATGAACACTAGAATTAATAGTACATCTCATTCGAATTGAATCGCCCCGGAGCTGTTAATTCAAAATGTCCGCGGGAGATCCTTAGATAAGAATTACGGACAAATTTTTGTTTGTTTGTTTGTTTCTATAAAAGGCTAAAAGGATTAACATTATATAACATCACGCTTGTGTTACATAAACGGTTGGGCATTATTGTCTAGGAACACAAGCATTAATTTCGTCAATTATGTTTAGAAATTTTGTATGGATGGTGAGAAAGTTGAGGATGCCTACAAAAGTTTTCACTACCAACATGATACTAAAATATTAAAAGTCTACATATCGTAGATTACCCCAGAATAATTGGGAAAAGGGATGATTCATTAGGGAAGTTGTATTAAATGAATACTTCAAAATCAAAGGGGATCACTTAATCTGTTATTGTGAGTCTTAAGTCTTAATAACAATAAGTTTCTGATTTCCCTCGCTTGTTCAACAAACTTGCTGATGATAAATATAGTGATTATGGAAGTCAGTCATGACTATTCTTTCGATCCAATCTGGACTCCGGATGAAGGAAAACTACTTTCAGAAGAAGCTTTTAGGATCAAAAAGTCACAGGGAATTATGAAACTGAATCCAACTAACCAAGCCTCCCCGCGGCTTCGCCGGCGTGGAGTTCGAAAATTGCCCACGGGATCATACTACCGGGATAAAAATTAATCTATTTGTTAATCCAGGTTATAAACTATCTGTTTGCAAAATTTCATCCAAATCCGTTCAGTAGTTTTTGCGTGAAAGAGTAACAAACATCCATCCATCGATCATCACAAACTTTTGCATTTATAATATAAGTAGGATTGTAGTATCTGTTGCCAATGATAAAATTGGATCAAACGCTCCCATTTGCCAACAACGACGAAATGAAAATACCTCGAAATATTCTAACACCTCAACGATAACGAACTGTGTTCCCAGGCAAAACCGCAGGCCACCGCTAGTCACTACCCATCCTTGTAAATCAGCACAGTTCGGCCATAAAGGCAAGAGCAACAAGATGGAAGATGCCTCTCTGTATGGACGTTACAATTTGTGGTGTCGGCAGATCGGCAGGTGGCGTATTAAGATGGCGGTAGAGATTTATGGGATTTGATGATGAGTGCTTATCGGGTGATCATTTTTGCTTCCTATTTTTTTTTTCCTAGGTGTGCTTTATGTTCTATGTATCAACATTGCGAAACCTGAAACACGTGTCTAGTATTTTTATGTAAAAAGATACAAAACTGTATCATGAAAAATCACAAAGTTATAAGCTTGTTCTTTTACCTAGTTGTCCGCACAAAAACGTGGTCACCACGCAGCGCGCGCCTCAAGCGTCGTCTTGAGCTCATTGATAATAATAATTTGGCAGTAGGTACCTAAATTATTATGATAGGTACCTAAAGTCGCTCGGTTTCCAAATTTTTTTTTTTTTTAGGAAAGGATATAACATGGTTTAAAAATGATTTTAATCGATTCAGTTACTTATTCTGAACAAACTATATTTAGGTTTCGCATATACTAAAAATAATGTTGTATATGTGAAGGGTTAGGCAGAATTATTGTAACTAATAATACACCCATATTTCGCCAGTTATGTTTAAAGTCCCATATAAAAGGGGGCGAGCCTATTGCCATCAACCTGCGCAAATACAGATTCCGTCGCTGTTACTGAGAAATTGCTGATGGAAAAGTCCAATAGTACTTTGTCCGACCCAAATCGAATCCAGGACCTCATGCTCAGCAGCTGCGCTTGCGACCTCTCGAACAACGAGGCGGTCAAGTCATTGAGCCATTCAAGTATTGGCAAGTGAAATCCTCAGGACAACTCGCCACCATCCAACATAAAACACAACATACCTCGACCACTTTTTACACTATTTACGATGGAGGTTAATACCCAAGGACAGGTGGGTATTCCAGCACAAACTGTCACCATTATTGTGACAATCAATGTCCTGGGTTATGGATCGGTAATGACCTTAGCGTTATTTTAATCACTTACTCCTTTGCTCCAGTAAATAATTTATGTTAGGGGGTGGTGTGAGTGGTAAGAGGCAAGCGATCTTATAAGTGAAAGCGATTTTTGGGAAATGAGTATCATGAAATCGGTATCGCAATTTCGTTGGTACCATCTCAACATAAATGATGTAACCAAGATTTTGTAAAAGTATTTAGATTTAAATGAATGTCCATGGAGTTTCTTGCCCGTTCTTCTCCATAGAGATCTACGTTAGGGAACGGGCAACTACAGTACTTTCACAGTTTTTATGCCTTGTGACTGGGACTGTAGCTACTTTTCATTGTTGTCTTTGTTTCGACAATTCAAAAGTGACTGTAACTGGCCTACTTGAAATAAATGCTTTGATTTTGATTTCACTGTTTTAAGAATTTGTGGGTATCTGTAAAGTATGTAAACTAAAGCGTTTGAATTATTTATGTTGCCACAAGTTATAAATTGATTTGGGAAATTCTGGGTTTAGACAAGAAATCGAAAATTTCGGCGTCAGCTCGTACGTCTAAATAAATAACATGTAGGTAAGGAGTTCTAGCCCTGTTCTTCTCTATAGAGATCGGCGTTTAAAACGGAAGAAGTAGCATCAACTTTCTGACTAACTGTCCGAATCTCTGAAAATTCAAAAGAGCCTGTAAATAATTATCATTAACAATAGAAACGGGATATTTACAATGTTTACTGTTTGTTTTGAGTTCCCGATATTTCGGCGCTGTTGCAAGCACCATTATCACGGATAAACTGAAGTTATTGCGGGTGGGTGCTTACGAGCAGACAAACACACACACATGACATGGACAAACACATGGCCATGGTTCTAGTGTTAATGATAATGAAAGTGACCAAGACAGTTTAAAAACTTATGCCTGTAAATAGTTTAATTGAAATATATTGGTTTGATTTATTCAGTCTTATGTTCTTATTAGATTAATTATTGAGTTATGAGAAATATCGTCAAAATAATAAAAAAAAGTAACTAGAAACTACTTATTGTTGATATTCACTAGCTACGTATAATTAAGTTTATAAAATCTTGAAAGGTTTTTGCATAATTCTAGACTAACTTATGACATATCCTGACTTAAGATGTAACAAACAATGAGTTTCCAAAGTCTCAGTTAGAGGTAGTCGTAAGTACAAACGGTTCAAAAACCGCTCTCGCTTCCGCTTATACATTGCACCACATCGATAATGAGACTAGATCAAGTGGACAGTTAAATTACTAAATTGTAAGCGTCAGCATACCTACGTTGATTTATACTTCACTCTTTCCTTTCCCAACTCTCAACCTTACCGCATGTAAATAAGATACATTTTCGAGTAATCATTCATATGCAAGGGTAATTTAAAAGTGTAACCATCGCACTGATGTTGATATATTTTCCACTTTTCACTTTGATATTCGTGGTATTTGAAAATGGACGCAATTAATTGTCTGATAGGGTAATAAATAAATCTTTAGATTTTTATAGTGTGTTTTTGTGTGAGAAAATAAAATAGTTTGATGACGAATGACGTCCTTGATTTAAAAATGGTGATAATTGAAGAATATAGGATCATTCCGTAATACATTAAGAGCGAACCAATTGCTAAATCTATAGCTCTAAGCTAAAAAAACCATTATGAGTTTTTTTTTACAGACATTCAACAAGATTAATATAAGCTTGTAGCTAGCTTAAGAGCGTTGACGTGTTTGCATTTCATACAAACTTTCAAGTGATTTTATTTCGAAGTGACTGAACCGATTTTAATGAAACTTCGTACGAATAAGCAGGATACGTAAATCTAAAAACTTGACGAAGAACATTTTCTCTGAAAAGTTCTCTGTCAGGTTTTTAGACTCAGGTTCAGTTATTTCGAAAAAATAACATGAAAGTGTGTTTGTAATGTCGTAAACGTTAACGCTCTTAAGTTAATACATTTAGATTATTCCGTCATCGATATTGCTAATTTAATGTCACTATGTTTAGGCCCTTATGATATCTTTAAGAAATAATTTTAAAATCAACTAGCTTTCACCCGCCGGTTTGCTTGATGATCCGAAGTTATCCCACGGGGATAAATACAGCGTATGACACTCGGAAAAAATGTAGCTATTAGCATGGCATAATAATATACTTCGCCTGGTATTCTCTTCCCGTGACAGCTGGGTCAGGTGATTGGCCCAAGAATACGTCATCAGTTGCGATGCCGTCGATATGTTGCCACGGTGTGTGATTGGATTACCCGAGCAAAATGCATTTTTTTACTTATCAATGCAATTATGAACTAATAATTCAATATGTAAATTAATTTAAAACTAAATAGATGAATCACACGAGTTGCTAAATAGTTAAGCTAGTTGATAATTTATTTTATTTTTATTCACTAAATGAGAAAGTCCCTAAAACTGAAAAGGACAATGAAATCAATGGTAACACTTATCGTGACGTAGTCTTAGGCCATCGTGGAAAGAGAATATCAGGCGAAGTATATTATTATACCATGACTATTAGTGAAAGAATTTTTGAAATCGGAGCAGGAGTCCCGAAGATTACCACATGCAAACTTAAGTACACTTTACCTTTTTATAATGTTGGTGTAGAATCCCATAGGACACAATCCAACCCCATGTGACTGTTCTACTCTTCAAGGCCTTAAGGAAATCTTAATGCAAATAGGAAAGAAAGGTCCATCCGTCTTTCAACCAATTTTGAAACCCCTAAAAGGCTCCAGCTCTCTTAAAAAGTGCCCTGAGGCCTACACCCTAATAAGAAGAGATAGTTTCATATTAATACGACTTCCTAAAAAGTGCAACAACCCGATTTTAAAATTGATTAAAACAGAAACTGGAGACCTTTAACTTAAGAGCATAAAGTCCAAAATTCATTGGCAGAGGTATCGCACAAAACAGATTATTTAATTACCAAGAACATTTGCGTGTTGCGTGTACCTTAGAGTGTTGGAACATGGTAGAGTTTTGCTTGGTTTTTAGCTATGATTAAGCTGGTCAGCAGAAAGGCTTGCCAAGTGAAAGTAGGCTCATCTTCGACCGGAGATAACCTTTGGCCGTAACCTGTCGTTGTTATTGTAAAGTACACCTATTAGTATTTATGAAGATTGCATAGTTTTGTACGAATCGCGAAGAGTTTTATTTTCTAGTTGATAGTGGAATGTAAAAGTAAAGTATGTTGGCGATTATCTCGGGTTAGATAAGGAAGGATCCCATTTAGAGAGTTACTGTAATATGTATAAAATAGATAGAAACTGCTGAATTTCTAAAGAATCCGCTCGGGTTATGCCGCGCTTGTCTAAGTTGGTTTGTGGATGGGTGACCCATTACATACCGAGTTTCCTTCGGGCCTCGGAAAGCATGTTAACCCATTGGTCTCGGCTGTCATTTGTAGATCTTTGACAGTCGTTACTGGTAGTCAGTGGCCCAAAAAGTCTGACAACCAATTTTACCAAAGGGTATCGTATTACCCAGTACTAACTGGATGGTGGAGGTCAGATAAGCAGTCGATCCATGTAAAATACTGGTATTTAGCTGCATCCGGTTAGACTGGAAGCCGACCCCAACATAGTTGGGAAAACGCTGGGCAGATTGATGAGATATGGAAGGATTAAATTTCGAGAGTTACTGTAATATGTATATGGGAGATAGAAACTGCTAAATATCAAAGAATATTGCAATTTTGAAGTAGGTGCTACCAAGATCAGACTAGTTTGTCTAGTGTTCGCAATCGTGACTGCTGAGCAAGAGGTCCTGGATTCGATTCCCGGGTCGGGCAAATTGCTATTGGACTTTCTACCAGGAATTTCTCAGTAGCAGCTACGGAGTCAGGATTTGTGCCCGGTTGATGGCAATCTCGCCCCCTATTACATTATGGGACTTGAAGATAACCGGCGAAATGTGGGTGTACTATTAGGTACACCTCTGCCTTACCCTTCGGGTATTACAGGCGTGATGTTATGTTATGTGTTCAACCAAGATGTTAAGCAAAAAGAGAATTTAGAATTTTTCGTACTTTATACAGGTTGTAAAGTCAGGCTCGATAAGGAAAGCGGAGAACAGGGTGTTGTCGAGCATCTTGGGAGATACGTATGTCCAGCTGTGAACTGCGACAGGCTAGGTTGAAGTGACTGGACTTAACTTTAATAAGTTCTTGGAGCCTTTTTGTTTGTACTATGAATCCACAAGAACTTGAAAAGTGCCCAATTCTGTTAGAACTTTAAAAGAAACCATGGCAGTTACGATCGACACCAACCAGTTGTTTATTGCAAGAAAATTACAAAGCTTTTCACGTGTCTCGTCTATTGCAAGTATATTTAAATGTCTTGGTTCTAAACTCATTATTTATATAGGCCTAAGTCGTCACGCTGTGGGTGCCAGATAACGGGCGTCGTCGCCAAGGGAGGCCTCAAAAAAGCTGGCGTGACGACTTAGAAGTGTTTGTGAGAGATTGGCTGGAGAAACCCGCACAGAGAAAAGAATGGAAGGCTATAGGGGAGGCCATTGCCCAGCAGTGGAGAAATATAGACTAAGGAAAAAAAAAATTGCAAGAATGTCAACAGTTGTAAATCTAGGTACAATCGAATCAAATGGACGCTGCTCTGTCCAAAAAATATTTCATCCTTATTGCATAGCATAAGCATAATCAGCCTATAATGTTCCCACTGCTGGGACACAGGCCTCCTTTCTATGAGAGGCAAAGGGCCACCACGCGGGCCCAGTGCGGGTTGGTAGATGTCACATGTCTTCGAATTTTTGGGCCTACGACATGCCGGTTTCCTCACGATGTTTTCCTTCACCGCTTATAGCATCATCTGCCTAGTCTTTTCCCAACTATATTGGGGTCGGCTTCCAGTCTAACCGGATGCAGCTGAATACCAGTATTTTACACGGAGCGACTGCCTATTTGACCTCCACAACCCAGTTAGTACTAGGTAATACGATACCCCTTGGTAAGACTGGTTGTCAGACTTTTTGGGCCCCTGACTACCTGTAACGACTGTCAAAGATCTACAAATGACAGCCGGGACCAACGGCTTAACGTGCTTACCGAGGCACGGAGTAAACTCGGTATGTAATGGGTGGTCACCCATCCACAGACCAACCTAGGCAAGCACGGCTTAACCTAAAGATTGATCTGAGCGGCTGTTATTATTTAGCCACGAGCTCCTTCCTTCACCGCTTATAGCATTCCACCTATTAAAACAAAAGCAAAATAAAAGGCACTTTATCAAGTAGGGCAGCGCCAAAACAGCGAACAATTCATCACGTACGGTCGTAAATAAAATATTTATCGCAAATCATTCGCCTCGTTACGGTTAATGGCCGCCAAAACAGGGGTAAGTAATTAAAAACACTTTTTCTTACACCATCCATGATTGTCGATCTCTGGATTTTAAGTTTTAACAGTTCATCGCACGATTGCTGGAACAGTTTAATGGTTAATTGTTTCTGATGATTTCAAATTAATGAATGAGAGTCATATTGTATGCCCGAATCCTTCTAAAAATCTTTTAAAAAAGTATCTTACTTTCTGGTTGACTGATTATATTGGTCTTCTTCTACTAAGGTATAGTCTTTTAGAATGATAGAATAGCAGAAAAAATCAGCATACAGGAACCGCTACTTCTAGGGTCATCATCATAATCTGTTTAGCTTTTTGCCAAATTCATTGGGGTCATCTTCCAGTCTTACTGGATGCAGCTGAATACCATTCTTTAATATGGAGTGACTGTCTATCTGACTTGCACAACACAGTTAGAACTGGGTAATACAGTACTCGTTGGTAAGACTGGTTGCCAGACTTTCGAGCCACTGACTACCTGCTGTAACGACTCTCAGAGATTTACAAATGACAGCCGGACCAACGGTTATTTCTTGGGTCATTGAAACAATATTAATATACCTTCGTTCAACAAAATACTTCTCATTTATACCAATTAAAAGCAACAACGACCTCTTCGCTATAATATTATTCTTGTTCAAACGAACTTAGATCTACAGCTGGTAACTTCTTGTAATTTATACACGACATTAAATTAATCATAAATGAATACTATAAATCCTTACTAACATGAGTACTTATGAATAAATTAATGAAATAACAGCAGCAAATCAAATTTCTTTACGATTGTCACGACACGTCGTATTGGCTAGTCCAGCTAGTTAGTTTGCTTCATTGCAATTTTAATATGTAATAATTAATTAAATATTCATCGTACCTATTATACAAAATAATCACTTCATAGTTTATTAAACCATGATTTAAAACTTGCATTTAAATACAATAAATTATAATTGACATTAAACAGTTTATTACTGCCAGACCTACCTTATGATTTATGCCCACGGTGTTTCCCCCGTGGATTTCGAAAACAATGTCACAGGAACGTACCACCAGGATAAAAAATATCCCATGTCCCAGGACAAGGTTTATCTGTTTGTCAAATTGTATTAAAATCCATTCAGCCGTTAAAACGTGAACCTGGAACAGAAAAATAAACAGCACGCAGAGAAACAGGAAACAGGAAACAGGCCTCAGCAGCATTCTAGGACATACTGGTTTATGTCAAATAAAAGGTTGTGCATTTTGAGGTAGGCTGCCTGTTAGTTTGCCATAAAAAGACTTTACACAAACCATAACAGTAATTCTCAAGCAACAAAACAAATTGTCACAACTCCCAAAAATACGAAATACACGAAAAATACGTAACATTTCTTCTCCAAAATTACACAAGTACATGTTACAGGTAGTTAAGATTCAGGTGTGGATAAAAAAGGCCGTATTATCTATCACTACAAGAAAGTGCACCCCGAAGCGAGCGGGCAGAGCGGTTAATTAACAAAATTCTCTTTTGTTTGGGACACATAAAATTTTACGAGTATCAAGATCTGTGAGCCAGTGTCCGAACCGCCCGTGCGAAACGCAGATGTGGGACCACTGGAAGCAGCATAAACTTTAAGGAAGGTCAATTTATTCATTTCATCACCACTGGCATAAAAGTCATCATCTCATCTGCCTAGCCTTTTCCCAACTATGTTGGGGTCGGCTTCCAGTCTAACCGGATGCAGCTGAATACCAGTACTTTACATGAAGCGACTGCCTATCTGACCTCCACAACCCAGTTAGTACTGGGTAATACGATACCCCTTGGTAAGACTGGTTGTCAGACTTTTTGGGCCACTGACTACCTGTAACGACTGACAAAGATCTACAAATGACAGCCGGGACCAACGGCTTAACGTGCTTTCCGAGGCACAGAGGAAAGTCGGTATATAATGGGTGGTCACCCATCCACAGACCAACCTAGGCAAGCACGGCTTAACCTAACGATCGATCCGAGCGGCTGTTATTATTTAGCCACGAGCGCCACTGGCACAAAAATGGTGATGAAAAACATCGTGAAAAATTCGGCTTGTCCTAGAACATGCCTAGAACAAAAAATTCGATGACATGTGACAACCATCAACCCGCACTGAGACCGCGTGGTAAATTATGGCCAACATCCTCTTACAGAGAGGAGGCTTGTCTGAGTGTAAGACTGTTACCCAGCAAAGGGAGCATTAGGAGCTGATTATTTCATCATGTAGATGGATAAAATGAATAAGCCATTACTGTTATGATAACAAAACCCTCAGAAAATAAGACATTCTCACGCATGTTTTAAAGATGTGCAGGTCATTTTTACTGATACACCCAAACCAAAAACTATGATAAGGGTCTTTAACCAATTTATCTTTTCATTGTAAATTAGACTGTAGAACTAAAAATATTTGAAACGACACTCATTTCTTCACAAAGCTACTTAATAACACAGGGTCTGGCTGTTTGTGTTTATGAGTTTAAATGTTTGTAAACGCACCCACGAAAGGGAGAAACTCAGTGTGTTTATTAAAATAGAAAGCATTTTTCCACATATTCCAAATGATTCTCACTCGCTGTACCTTGATACCACATCCAGCATCTTTATCCTTCAAACATACGGACACACAAAAAATTGGAGCAGGGCAAGTATGGAAAAGACTCATAAAATTTAATAGGTTTTCCTTCAAAAAGCTCTTACGTGAGTCGAGTTGTTATGTGCCATCATATTTTTTGTAAGAAGCATGTTAATGAACGATCGTGTAAAATGGCGGCAGTTTCGGGAGCTGCGTTTGCGCCGTTAATCATTAAAAATTATGGTGTAAGTTTTTAGTTCAGAAGGCGTCGCGGCAGACCGCAGGATGAGCTGGACAAAATCAACGACTTGTTGTCCACATTAGCACTAGATCAAAAAAAAATTATGGAGCCTTCAACCAGCTGCCAGAGGAATGACGCAGACAGTACTTAGCAGTTTCTGTTAAAGTTAATTTAATAGTATTACATGGGACTTAAAACATAACTGGCAAAATGTAGGTGTACTATAGGTACAGCTCTGCGCTCTGCCCTTTGAGGATTACAGACCTGATGTTAAGTTAATTTAATAGATATTTGATGTCGGTTTGCGGTTTTAACCAACCTAGTTAGTGCCTGAAAGGCCGTACCTACATAAAAAAAACCTTTTCCAAAAAAGTACTAAAGCCGCCAGCCTATTTTTTTAGTACAATTTCTGAAACCTTGCTATGAATATGAAAGTTAATGAGGATGTATGTATGGATTTTCTTATTCTTTAACGCAAAAACTACTTAACGGATTTGGATGAAATTTGGCACATGGATAGTTATGAACTGGATTTACATGTAGCATACTTTTTATCCTGAGACAATTATCGAACTCCACGCGGACGACACCACAAGCATAAGCTAGTATTTATAAAAAGTTCATTGTAGCTTTGTACTTGCGAAAAAATCCTGCTAATACCAATCGATATAATTACAAGTCTGTAGTATTGTTTCCATTTTCCTCTTGTCAGCTTTTTTCAAAGTTTCCGACACACCCTGCCAAGCCAGCACCATCTATTAATTCATCAATAATTTCCACTGTCATTTACCGACATACCATCATTCTACCGTCAGTTTCTCACCGACAAACCGCTACATACTCGTATTATTAAAGCCATCCGGAACATTGGGCCCAACGACGAACAAAAAGGCATCGGGTACACAATTAGTACTTTCGACCGCATACCAATAGCGACGCATCTTCAGTCCTCCTTATATGGAGAAATGTTCCACAAGAGATTGGTCAGATTGGTAAGACTAACGATTTGGTCAGAATACTTTATTGATATTGTCCAGTTAATGTTTGCTGTACCCGGAAAGAGTGATTAAAGATAATTAGGTGATGATTTTTTTTGGACTTTAAACAGTATATTTTGAAAGTGTGTCTTTTGAACGGAGTTTTTGCAAATTTTGGGATTAACGAAGTAATTAGTACTTCGTAACTACTCGTACGTAATGATCATTTATTTTACCGAATTATATTTTTATTATTGTCACTCTCTAGAATAATATGTTTGCCAAGATTATATATTATATGAACAGAATTTACGTCTTAACCTGAAAAGAAAATAATTTAAAAAAAATATAAGTAGTTTCAAAAATAATACAGTCGCAATAGCCTGATTGACCCGAGTTGTCTCCTAGACCCAGAACAACTTATTCTAATACAAATACAAATTTCGAGAATTATAGGTACCTGTAAGTCCAAAAAAACTTACTTATTCTAAAATCGTAAGCAGCTCGCTTGCTGAAATCGTAACACATGCAGAAATGCGAATTGAAATACTCCATAAAAGATAACTACGAAAATATTTCTTAAAACCTCGCCTCGCAAAGAGCAAGATGTGTTGTCTTATTTCAATGAATAAGCCACAAGAGATTGGAACGTCGCGATAAACCCGTCCCAGGATGAATGAATGAATACGTTCTTTCATCTAGATTAAGTGTAAAGTTCATTCAAAGAGCATAAAACTTCCGTGCTTTAACCATTATCGTCAATAAGTAAAAAATAACTCAATTTTTACTGGTTTTTATCGCAACTTTAATGTCTTCAGGTTTTGCTGTGGTGGCATTCATGTGCTTGTGTTATCTTTGAAAAAATAATGCGGGATTTAAAATTAAATGGTTACCTTCTAAATGATGTTATAAGGTTAAAGTTCGGAATAGATTTGTTAAAAATCTTTTATAGACTTCTGAAATACGTAGATAGTTGACGTCACTGAAATATTACCTGAGTTACTGAATTTCGATCATTATTGTCAATACAAGAATAATCTCTGAAACCTAATAAATTAGTAATTAGTTTAAAAAAAGAAATCAGACTCACGATCCACAAAACGCGAACCGCCATGACAATTACCAAAATTCGTTAGCAATCCATTTCATCACAAATTTCATATCTCAAGACGTATCGCAGGACCTCACATGCGCGTGGGCACTTATAAATCAATAGGTGGGTGCGGTCTCTTTGACCGTATTCATTGATGGTGCAACGAAGAAAGTTGACACTCAGGCCGAATGTACCGGGTTTTTAGGGTTCCTTACAAAAATGATGCCAACGGGACCCTAATACTAAGGCTATTCGTCCGTCCATCTGTCCTATGACTGTATCTTTTGAATCGTTTTTTGGTAATTCACAATATCTATTTAATTACTATGGCTGCTATAGCACAACAGCCAGTAAATAACAAAAATGAAATAAAGTTGTAAATTAAAAGGAAGAACCTACAAGAAACGTTTTTTTTTCGGCGGTTTTTGCTCGATCTTCATAACGATGGTACGGAACCCTTCGTGTAAGGGTCAAACTAGCTCTTGTACCAGGTTTCTTATTGTGGCACTAGATGGTTAAGGTGGTTAACCTGTCCGGGACTGTAATTGTTAGTGAGCGAAAAAGCAATCTTTTGATGAGCCTGGGTTGCAATAAAACTGATTACAAGTACCTACCTACATGGTACTTTATTGCAAGAGAAAATTGTAGACGTCAATATTTCAAAATGGGTCATCTGCCTAGCCTTTTCCCAACTATGTTGGGGTCGGCTTCCAGTCTAACCGGATGCAGCTGAATACCAGTATTTTACATGGAGCGACTGCCTATCTGACCTCCACAACCCAGTTAGTACTGGGTAATACGATACCCCTTGGAAAGACTGGTTGTCAGACTTTTTGGGCCACTGACTACCTATCGACTGTCAAAGATCTACAAATGACACCCGGGACCAACGGCTTAACGTGCTTTCCGAGGCACGGAGGAAACTCGGTATGTAATGGGTGGTCACCCATCCACAGACCAACCTAGGCAAGCGCGGCTTAACCTAAAGATCGATCCGAGCGGCTGTTATTATTTAGCCACGAGCTCCTCCAAAATGGGTACAAACAAAAAAAGCTTGACATGTAAGATTGATTGATTGATTAACTCGTACAGTCACTCCTAGTCTATAAGCAACTTCAGGTCTAGAACCTGATGGGATCCTAAATCCAAAACTTCTCACACTTGCTTTTTATATGTCAACCGTGTGTGAAAAGAATTAAGTACATAATAGGTCGCAAGAGATGCCCCCCCCCCCCCCTCCCTCGGACAAATAAAACGCACCAAATGCAATTGTAAAAATCCCATTTGTAAGTGGCATTTAACTATTTTTTATGCTAACTAAAGAAATAAACATATATTCTATTCTATTGATTGATTGATTGCGATTGTCCTTAAAAATATCTTTAAACCAAAGAAATGAAAACAATAAAATAAAGATGTTATTTTGGTGTCAAATCACTAGAGTAGTGATTTTATTAGTTGTTAGTACCCTCTAGATATTCACACGTATCCCAATTTCATCTGGATTAAGAAGAAAATAATGAAATTAAAAATTTGCAGATATATACACCTACCACTGTTCGTCTCTGCATCACCCAAAGGTTGACTGGTAGAAAATGCCTCTGGCCTTAAGTCCGCCTCTATACGGTGTGCTTGAAGTGTTAAATAAATAAATAAGCTGACAGATTATTTACTCGCAAACTTTCAGGAATTCAAGATAAGAATTTTAATTGGAAAATGTTATAAGTTTCCTTATATACAACTTTATCGTTGAAGGAAAACATCGCGAGGAAACCAGCATGCCCGAGAGATATTTCTCGACGGCATGTAATACCAATTCAGAGGGCCTTAGGCACTAACCACACGATAAAGGAAGAAGAAGAAAGAGGGGTGACAATGTCTTAGCTATACCTCTGCCTACCTTCGCAGAGTAACCAGATAAAAACCACATAAAAAGTAAATGTGTCAGTGTTAACGCCCCGTGATACAAACATCATGTTAAATTAATTTCGTCCAAACATTGAATGTGTTTAAAAGGAACATTTTAAACGACATTTAAGCCCACTATCTTAATGTTAACACTCCGTTTGAAACTCGTAAAGTTTAAGCAATAAACTTTGGGTGAGATATAATTTGCATCAACTTAAAGGCAGGACTGATTTTAGCATTATTTCTTTCGTTTCAGAATGCCTTATTTAACTGAGTTTCAACATTTCCATTTTAAATAAATTTTACAAGATTAAATAGTCATCAATATCATTCTCCTGCTCTCATTCGAATTTATTTGGGGTCGGCGCAGCATGTCTTCTTCTCATACTTCTCTATTACTCGTCATCTCAGCAGTCACCTCCTCTCTAGCTATATAATTCTTCACACAGTCCATCCATCGTTTCTTTGCTCTACTCTTATATCCATCTACATTCATACTCAACATTTTCCTCACAACATTTGCCTAATTCCTCCGCATCACATGTCATGTCTATAGCAATTCGTTCTTGAGAATTGTTTCATAAATAAAGTTTCCGGATATAATTTAAGTATCTGAATATTTACTATGATATGCCAACTAATAAGCTCCAATTAAGGAATTTCACAATCAAACACTACATCATCTGTAACTAAACAACTTTTTTCAATATTTGAAAAGCAGTGATTTGACGTCGCCTTAACAAAAACAGTATTAAAACGACCTGGAAGTGATACGAAAATTCTTTATGCTATGAAACACGCCTGTCTTTTACTTCGATAATCGAGTGTAAATATGCACGTAATACTGTTAAATAAATGATAAATAAACAAATGTTCATCACACCTTTTACTTCTTAAAAAGATTGAGAGAAATAAGTGCCATTGATTGCCCTAGGTTCGCTTAATTTTACATGTACTTATAGTTACAGCTCTGCCTAACCCTTTGGGGACGACGTTGTTAAAGAACTCTCATTCCTCACAGCATGAAGCGACACAACACAGCAGCCTTCCACATGGATTTATGAAAACCTAAGCTCGCCCTTAAACCGAGCTTACATAAAGTAAGTAAAGCAAGCAAAGTAACGAAAGATTGCCTGATATCAAAAGGAATATATTCCAAGCAAAAACATAACTTCAGACAAACATTCAATTACCCCAAACACGCTTTACCTTACGAGCCGAAATCGTTATATTTCTAAATTAATTTGTAACCAGCAGATATTATCAGAACAAACAATGAACACAAAGCCAGTCGGCATCCAATGGCGTCCTTATAAAGAGTATCCAATTTAATTGTAACTGTTCGGAGTAGTTAGTAGCGCACGCGATGAAAATGTGAACTCACACGTGCTTGTGTTTAGACGCGCGTGTAGATCACACGCGCGGGTAAAACTTAGCAAAATGAGGAGGGACTAAAATCATGAACGGACGAAAAGAGTGCGGCCTGCCTATGTATTAAGTCTTGCCACTAGATCAAAAATACGAATTATTAAGTTTTCTTGACAAAATTCGGCTTTGGTACAAAAATATTCGAATACAGCTTAAAAAAACAGTGTCATGAAATCTCGCTATCGCAATAAATTTTCTGTTTAAGAACCTAAGTGTTTTTGTATTCACAAAAACAATTAGGTTCTCAAAAAGTAGGTATGCAGTAAATAAAAAGAGTGGAGTATTGTGTTGAGTGTTTCAATTAATGTTACAACCAAGATCTAAAACATAAGACCTCTTGCTGTCACCCCTGGGGTTCGCTATGATGCATGTCTTTGTAACCTACTATTGTGGAATGTAAAATATATTGAGTACTAGAAATAGATCAGTATTACTGCCTTTATACCAACTGCGCCTTATCGCGCCGCGTCGCGTTTTTATACTAAACACAGTGTGAGACAGTCCGCATCTCAGCTAACTAGGCTATCGAAGTAAATCGCTTGCGCCGCGCCAGCCACAGCACCCCATTAATTACCATGTCCATTATTAACGTAAAATAAATTGATTTCCCTTTAATAAGGTCCGGCTAAGAAGCGTACGTGGTTACGTTTAATTAGTTATTATTAGGAAGTTCCTTTGATGAGAATGCGTTGTTCTAATTGGAGGAATTTATTGATTTATCATCTCAATAGCATAAGCTAAGCAGCCTGTAATGTTCCCAAAGCTATCGTATTTACTTCCTCTTTGTGAACTACTTCGAGGGTCCTATGCCTGTTGCTGGATGTGATGTCTCCAATCTAAAATATGTCTAACCCGTCGGGCTTTAAGTGCAACTGTGTTTGTACACGAGTGTGTGTACTAATATTTCCTGCGTACGTGGCAAATCCCCGTAGCTAAAATTCGGTCGGGAGAACATTATTTATACTGGTTTCCCCACGATGTTTTCCTTCACCGTCCTGAGAGCAGTGAAGATGAAATAAATTGCAGAATGTAAAATTGTCACTAGGTTTTCACAAAATATAGACACACAAATATGTTTCTTAGAATAACCACTCTCGTTCGCGTTTGTCATAACGACATACAATGTTTGTTTTGAAAGTAAAATGAATAAGTTCTACTCTCAATAGTGCATTACGAAACATAGGCAATCCGCATAACTTTGTCCACTTTTATGACTGAAAATGCTTGTACTCATGAAATCAAGCTAAGTTGTAACAAAGGGGTTTCCTAATGGCATTGCTTGCGTCAATGTCGGAAATAGTCCCCTGGAATCATACTACCGGGATACAAAGTATGGCTTACCTTTTCACGCATTGCCGAAACGATCATCAATTCACGTTTAGTCCCAAAAATAAAGTAGAAATAAGTTCATACTGCCGAAGCAACCCACGTCCGTTCGCGTTTGTCGACTTTAACAAATATTTACTTTGAAAGTATTGTACCAAAGTCTCGTATGTGTGCTTAGCCCCGATGTGAGACGCACAAATATTGTCCTGTATAGTTTATTTAACGTTGACTTACAAAAATGGAAAGATTTTGTTAAAGCTACTGTTTTACGGGAGCATTGACAATTGGTTAAAAGACACCGGCCTAAGATGTTCATTTTGTTAGTGGTTGATAGGTGGAGGTCAGATAGGCAGTCGCTGCATGTAAAATACTGGTATTCAGCTGCGTCCGGTTAGACTAGAAGTCGACCTCAACATAGTTTGGAAAAGGCTAGGGAGATGATGATGAGATCAGTATTTCGTATTTCGGCTATGTGAAGAAACATCGAAACAAACTCAGAGGTGGCAGTATCTTTAAAGTTCAGAAATAATCTTGGTCAAGTCATATGTGGACCGCACAAAATAATGTCAGAGATGATCTTCTCTACCCATCATCATCTGCCTAGCCTTTTCCCAACTATTTTGGGGTCGACTTCCAGTCTAACCGGATGCAGCTGAATACCAGTATTTTACATGGAGAGACTGCCTATCTGACCTCCACAACCCAGTTAGTACTGCGTAATATGATACCACTTGGTAAGACTGGTTGTCAGACGTTTACGGCCACTGCTACCTAACGACTGTCAAAGATCTACAAATGTCACCGGGGCTAACGGCTTCACGTGCTTTCCGAGGCACGGGGGAAACTCGGTATGTAATGGGTGGTCCATCCACAGACCAACCTAGGCAAGCAGCGTGATGTAATGTTGTTTTTAGAAAACCATATTGTATCGCAACATCATAATTAACTTTATAGTGTGATGTTGGAGTTATCTTAATTATTACAGGCGCTAATAAAACTTTATTTATCTTTGTGTGACAGCTCTGACGTTTATATTATCTGTGATTGATTTACTGCTGTGTGGCGTTTGTTTATTTTGTAGCAAGTATTGTGATGTATTGCAATGTCTGATTAGTTAATATTATAGGTTTTTCATGAGTTAATATTATTTGTTTATTTGACAAAACACACACATTCAATCTAAGCTACTACACTGTGATAGATTGGTAGAAAATGCCCAAAATAATAGGTCCGCCTTAATACCGTTATTTTTCTTATGCACAAAGTTATTTAAAAATAATTAATTTTGAAACAATGCATTACAGGAACTTTAATAAAATGTTTAAAAAAGTTTCTTTATGTTATTTCTTTTATAATTTCAAATTACCGTTCTGAAATAAAATGGGTATTCTTATCAATCTTTAATAATGGTTTAGGTTCAAAGAATAGATATATTTATTAAAAATCTGACGTTGTTATAATTACTGATAGTTGCACCCTTTCGTTCAATTCTTTTATCGATCTATTTTATTGAACACACACTTCAAGTTTAGGCAGGCATGAATATTGTTTTTTTTTTTTTGTTTTTCTAAATGAGAATAAGACATATATCTTGACTTGAACTATTGAAGACATTTCACTAAACTTACGGTACATTTGCAATTTAAATACAATGCGACCGACCAAAAATATATACCAAAAAATACCAACCTTTTAAACTCAAGAGAAAGTTCGAGCTAAATAAATATGTTTGCTGTACAGTCATACGCATTAATATGTATACACTGAGCAACTTTTGAGAGAGATTTTCTCCTACTGTAATTTTATGTTGTCACTAACATAGTATTTTGGAAGTCATACTATTATGAAAGACGCCTAATCTCAAAGTCACAATCATTGTTCGATGAGAAAATCGCTTTAGAATTCTACTAAGTGTAAACATATTACTGCTCGTGACTGTACATTCCTGGTTTCCGATACACCGAGTGAAGTATGGCCGAAATTTTATCGTTGCACAGTGTGCTTTTCTTTAACATCGTGGACAAAAATCGGTCTCGTTAATTTCGTTGGCTGATTTGGTAGTGCGACTTTTTGTTTACGTTTTATTTATTCTTTGTCAATTTGTATAGGGTTTTGGGTCAACTGCGACTTGGCGAGGTGATATCTTTAGAAGTTGAGAGCATTTTGTTTTTTTTTCGTCTGAGTGTTGGAATTATTGTAACATAAAAAAAAAATATGAGAGTTATTTAAAAAACCTTCACTCCGCAAGTTCGCAGATTAAAAGTCAAGGTGGAAGATTAGAGGCATATTTATTTGAGCAAAGTTAAAATAAAAAAGAATTTTAAAATTCTATCGATTCGTATTCTAAAAAATCTCAACCATTTATGCAATGGTCGGTCAGCTAATTGCTATAACTCACTGTACACTCACATTATTTTTACCAGTTATGTTTCAGTCCCATGTTTCAGGGGGCGAGCATATTGCCATCAAATGGGCACAAATCCAGATTCCTTGGCAACTACTGAGAAATTACTGATGGAAAAACTTGCTAATAATTAGCTTGACACGAGAATCGAACCCGGCCACTAGACTAGCGAAGAAGTCAATCAAATGACTTGTTTAAAAATAAAATGCTAGCTTGATCTTTACAAGTCGACGCCTAAATTAATGAAGACATGTCAGCATTCAATTGATTCCAGAACATTCGTTCAACAAACAGTTGCAAATATGAATACAATCGATTTCATGCACATCAGATGTGACTGATGGTACATCAAGGCGAATTAATCATCTTTATCTGAAACTCAACGGCGAACACGGCCCACTGATCTTTATCACCCTTTATCTACACGGTAAATGTCAGTCACTTTATTAAATCTTCATAAATTTGTGTCGTTATTGAGAATGTTTGTATCAATTTATAAAATTGAGAAAAAGAATATACTTGTCGTCAAACTGACAGTTAACTCTAGCGAAGATTGTTAATCGTTAGTTTATAATAACGTTGTGCTAGCTTAACAATGAAGATTTATAAACACAAGTAACTATACATACAAATATGTAAATTAACCAATAAAAATAAATAACCAAAAGTTACTAATGACAATACATAATGCCACGCCTGTAATCCCCAAAGCGTTAGGCAGAGCTGTACCTAATAGTACACCCATATTTCGCTAGTTTTGTTTAAGTCCCATGTAACAGGGGGCGAGCCTATTGCCACCAACAATGCACAAATTCAAAATCTGTGGCTGGAACTGAGAAAGTTCTTCATGGGAAAATCCAATAACACTAGGATACAGTTACTAACCTAACAATAAACAGAAAAATTGCGTCAAAAACTCCTCAACGGTGTCAACTCGTAATGTTGGGTACATTACGAGTTAGAGAGCTTCTGGTCGAAGTAAAAGCCAGTCCTTGGGTCACGACAAGTATCAACTACACTTTTTGCAAATTTCTTTAAAAAGCCAGCTACACAGAGTGAAATCAATTGTCTGATTTTTCAAGGAACCATCTCTTTAATGAAACAGACAAAGTAGCTAATTACCTACCTTTTCAATCATTGATTGACGTTAACTCATTAACAGCTTAAAGCACATCTCATCCCTAAAAGGTCCTCACCATAAAAGACACGTCATAAGCAATAATTTTGTCTGCAAAAGGACAGAGTGTACGCACTATGCGCAAATCTACTGTTTGAACATAGCCGCTTTATTGGCACTATATTTTTACGATATGACCGGTACAATGAACTAAAAAATATCAATTAATATGAAGAAAACTTTCGCTCACAGAAGACCATTCATCTTCTTGCCTTTTACATCGAATTTTGCAAAAAAAAACCATACCGTTGACATGTTAACGATAAGAGAACATGTTCTGATTAAAATTAATCGTTTTTGCGATCATTTTTATGGTGAATGATGGCAAATGGGTTGAGAGCAGTATGGTAAGTGCAGGGTTATAGACGTTAAAATTTTTTTCTTCTGGTTGGTAAATAAAGAAGTTAGTAATAATCATGTATGTTACATAAATATAGGTTTATGTACCAGTGTATGAGGATCGATGTTCCACAATAAGTAACTATTATAGAACTTTCCCGGACATAAAGATACTTAAGGTTCTTACTCATACCCTACCGTCCTCTAAAAGTAAGAAAAAAAGTAACCAACACACTTCCCGTTCATCTTTAAACTATTTTATTTAAAACCCAAAAATATTTCGTTCTTTTTTTGCTTAAAGCGACACTGTAAAAATTGTAATTTTAAATTAATACTCATTTAAGAATTTTTTCGCCTCATCAAAATGCGCATAAATCGATGCACACCGGTTGAGTTTCTTTAAGGTGTATTTCAATTATGTCCCATCCTTGATATTAAGTTAATTTTAGGTAAATTTTGTCCAAGGTGTCATCGGGATTTTTCACTGTCCAAAGGTGTTGGATTCGATCGTTTAAAGGCAAGAAAGTTAATTGATTATTAATTGATAAGATCGATCATATTTTTGGCCACGTTTAAGGTGGAGTCGTATCACTGTGCATGTACCTACAGAGCAGCAATTACTACCGTATTTAAGGAAAAATGTGGATTTTTATGTATTTTGGCCGTAAAGTTCCTCGGTCCTTTTGGAAAAACACATGACATCAAGAAGCTTATTCCTTGTACAATCCCACATTTCAATAATACCGTCGCATATATGAATGAAACTGACGACTATTATCAAAACAGCTATCAATCTACCTAGGTGGGCTGACGAGCTTACAAACGTGGCTGGGTCATACTGGATGCAGAAGGTGAAGCCTGGAGGACAGGGTAGTGTTATGGCACAGCTTGACACCTATCACATGGCAAATAGTAGACTGCGACAGGTTCAGTTAATTGATTTATTTAAAAGAATCCCAGAACTAACTTTATTAATATTTGTTTCCGAAATTAATACTTTAGAGATCAAAATTAATCCAGTACAAATAAGTAAATATCAGCACGAACACTAATCGTTTTTTCTACGTCAGCCAATATCATAGCATTACATCACGCCTGTAATCCCTGAAGGGTTAGGTAGAGGTGTAGCCAATAGTACACTCACATTTCTTCGCCAAATATATGTTTTAAGTCTCATTTAATAGGGGGCGAGCCTATTGCCATCTACCGGGCATAAATCCAGACTCCATGCGCATGGGTCGGGTGTTATTAACAAATTCCTGATGGAGAAATCCAGGACCTTAGGCTCCATGCTGACCAACAAGGCCGTAAGTTAATATAATAAACGATATCATTAACATCTAACATTGAATTTCACGACAAGTATTCCGAACATTACAGGTGAACAAACAGACAAACAAAATAAATCCAACAGATAAGAATCTCACCGTCTCTTTAACCATGTAATGTTTACCCGTCAGTTAGCTCAGAAATCATGATTATTAAAACATTTTTTGTACTAATCACGCGATTTCCCATCTCAATAACAGCACCCCCCGTCGTCGAAGTCGGGTAATAAACGTTAATCTTAAGACTATGTAGCGTATGGTTGACCCGGGTTGCGGTTCATCACCCCATATAAAGAGAGTCGCCCGATCTTAATTAGGCACCGTTTTAGTGTAATGAGCTAAGCTGTGTGGCCTCTAGTACAGCGGGTTTTGATTATATTCTAAACATACATAATTATATAGTTTTCAAACATCATTAGTTATGCATGCGAGGACCTCGTGGCTGAATAATAACAGCCACTCGAGTCGATCTTCAGGTTACGCAGTGCTTGCCTAGGTTGATCCTTGGATGGGTGACCAACCATTACATACAGAGTTTCCTTCGTGCCCCGGAAAGCACGTTCAGCCGTTGGGCCCGGCTGTCAATTGCAGATCATTGACAGGAAAAACCAAATTACTGTGTCTGACCCCTGAATTGAACCTAGGATCTCATGCTCAGCTAAACAGTTTCCGGCCGCTACACCAACAAGTGAGATTTAGCTGACGATCTAAAAATGTGATATTTATTCATTCGGACGTGCATTCCATCCGATGCCTAAACTATTACTGGTAAAAAAAACACTTGACAAGTGCGTTAAAGACCACATTTTGTAGTTCCGTACCTTTTATTTAAATGGTTCAATGAATTTTTCAAGAAATGATAATTGGTTTTGGAAGTGTAAATGTAAAAATTCGTTTGAATGTGCATCCATTTACGTTGTCAACTGTCTTTTTTTTATTAAATAATCTATCAGTTTTAATAAAGTTATTGGTAATGAAATTCGGTTTAAAGCTAAGTTACACCTGCGAACACATTCACGGGAAGTCGAGTGCAGTTTCATACTGAATTCATGTTTATCCGTTTTTATACTGGTTAACGTATGATCCCAACTTTTTTTCCGTAATATATCATAGAGTATGAGTAAGAAAATCATACAGTACGAGTGAATGGTAACAATAATTGTTTTTAGCATTTTCAGAATTTATTTTGGAAGGTACAAATATATTCTGGACACACTCAGATAAATAATGTAGGTATTGGAGTATCTTCGCATAAAACTCATATTCAGCTGCGCCCGGCTAGATTGGAAGCCGATCCCAACATAGCTGGGAAAACACTGGCCAGGTGATAATGTTGATGAAGTATCTCTCATTGTCTGGTGTCCGCAGCCAGTAAGCAATGTCCACGCTAGTTGGACTCAACCGTTTCAACATACGTTCACACTACGCCATTGTCTTAAGGGGAATCAAAAAAGAGACCCATGTTCTACATAACCCTAAAAATGCCAACTACTTGACATTTTTACGTGTTGAATATTGATGGTGTGATCTTTGTCGGTGCGTTGATATTTAGCGGAACATTTGAACAGTGGACCGCTTTTATTTTGTTGTTTTTCAACTTACATATCAATCTAATCTATTTCTTGATCTTCATTCGTTAAAGGGACTCTTTCATGAGCGACATGTCTATAATTATTATGTAAATATTATATGCTTTGCGAAATTTCTTTCTATCTATCTAAAACCTATCTAATACGCGGTGAGTGTTTATCTATCTTTTTTACAAGTTTCTATTTAACTTGCAAAGTATTTATTTAGGTCAAATCCTGCAACTGACTAACCAGTTTCCTCCAACCGATTGCGCTGAAATTTTGTACACGCGTTTAGTTCTGGTGACAATACATTTTTATGACAGACTTGATCCTTCAGCCAGGATCGCCACCTCATGAGAGAACTCTTCAGCGGTTAATAGCACGGACACGAAACTTTGTATACGCGTTCAATGTTGATGGATAAACCTAATTTTCTTCTTTTTCATTTTAATAAACTATAATACTATTTTAAAATTGATTTTATTTCATAATTTAAAAAAATTGCTGAAAACTACAAAAAATGGTTAAATAAAAGAATCGAAGAGTAAGATTTTTTATTTTTTTTATCTCAAGATTTACACATCTCCTCATTACACACCAGCGTCGACGCACGACGATGACAAAATCCAAAATGTAATCCTAATAAAAGTCGTTTTAGAAATACGTACGGTGAAGGAAAACATCGTTAGGAAACCGGCATGTCCTAGAACCTAAAATTCGAAGACATGTGACATCTACCAACCCGCACTGGGCTCGCGTGGTGGATTATAGCCCATTCCCTCTCAAAGAGAGGAGACCTGCCATAAAAGCAATGTGTTTAGACCCTCCATTACCTAACCAAACACCACTCGCCTTCTTTGTGGCTCCACGTAAACGGTTTATTTACGTCGCAAGTGAGTTTCTCGTGCGAAAGTTCATGCCTTGTGTCCTAAGCTTTAATTATCCGTCTAAATTAGTTTCTGTCTACTTAAGAACCTATTTAAGTGCTCGCATAGATAATTGGATTACTTTTAACTGAACCTTATAGGCCTTTGCGGAACCTTCCGTGTTCTGAAGAAAGTTGGTGATTGTCCTTCTCCGTTAGTGTATAAATAAATTGCCCTTTATTCTGAATTGTTTCTGTTTCTCTATCTGTTGTTATAATATCTCCCTCAATTCAGTGTGCCTTTTGGCAAACGCCTCCTCGAACTCTTTCCACTGTTTTCTGTCACGAGCCACTCTCCTCCAATTGGGGCCCGCAGTTTGCTTAAGCTCATCTTCCCATCTTCTTTTTTGTTTCCCCCTGCTGCGTTTACTGTCCCATTTTTTTTTTCCGATGGGAGAACATCAAATGACCCCCCCACTCTGGGCAGAGAGGAAGGGAGTGTCAGACTTGTACTGACTAAAACCCATCCATGTTCCTTCTTTGCCCTTTGTGTTCCAAGGCCACGGTATCTCTTTCGAACAGTCCCGCAGCCCTGGCAGGCATCGGCCCTTGCGGACCCCTACTTATTTGCTGACATCTCTTTGAGGCGCACGTGGAACACGAACGTGCCGTCGACACGGCCTGTCGTCATAAGACTGCCGCACGGCGAGCTGGCCTATAACTCGACGTCCACAGGCCCGCGCCTACGGTGGTCGGGAGCCACCACGTGACCCCCGACGCCCAGGGCGTCTCTCGCGGCGGCTGGGACGTGATGTTCTTTCCCTATCACGTCCCGCCACCTCCTTCACTAGCATGACTACATAGATACCAGTCGGTCATTATTTAACTCCATTTCTCTTCATTTTTTAATGATGTGGCCAGTCCATCTCCATTTTTGTGGGTCAATCCTGGTCAAGTTTGTATAAGGGGGTTCCCAAATCAAAGCTGCTTAGAGTTTAGTAATGATTAGCCACTGTTAACCCATTTTTTAAGATTTAAACATCTTTCAACTTTAACCAGTGTTAAAATCTTTACACTCAGCAACTTTAATGTGGTTATCTCATACTGCATTGATTATAAAGTGATGCTGTTACAAACATAGTAGTATTTTGGAACCAATCCTTTAGTGAAATAGATTTGTTGTCAAAGTTAGAATTTAATTTAGTATGTTCAGATTAAGGCTGGTTCACGGTGGCGCAGGAGAAGAGTACCTGGAAGGATATAGTCCCGGAAGGCCTTTGCCGGACGGACGGAAAATAGTCTTTGAATTAATGTAAACAGTAACTTTACTATCCATCCTTTTGAAATAAGAGACGTTTTACCACTAGAATACCGTAATTATAGACAAAATTAAAAAGTAATTGTGTCTCGCCCGATATCGCGTCGGTGGGACACGAAGTTAAAAGTCATGTGAGACTGACAAAACATGAATAGTTGTTAAAGATAAAACAGTAGCTAAACGAAAGTTTCCTCTCTCTGCGACGCAAGAACGATCATAAATCCTCCTTGCTTCACATTAAAACAGCTCCCACTTTCCCCCCACAATATCATATTACTATCCTCATAAAACTCCCCAATACTTTGTTCGCACCGACAACATTTAACACTGGGATTATTCTTAATCCAAAACAACACACATTGGGCTCAGTGGGCTGTCATCGAGCGGACGACATAAAGATCCCCTCGTGACTTGCATGCGTCATTCTATAGCGGTTCTGAGCTCTTTTTACAAAGGACACGTTTAATTTGTCTCCTATTTGCCGCCGGTCGGCTCTTTGTGGTAGCGTAAGCCGGTGTTGCTGTAGGCTTGCAGCCATTGAGATGGTTTACTGCAGAGATTCTAGAAAAATGCATAGAATGGAATTTAATACAATAAATTTTACTGTCTGCAGGATATCATATAGCAACCCAGGTGCAACACTGTCAGTTTCGCAAAAATGCAGGTTTCCAGGAGCAGTATTTGAAAATTTGCTTGGTTTACGCAAAAACCACAATGACAATTCGTCCTGAAGCGGAAACTATCATAACACATTCGTGACATTATCAGACCAAGTGCAGAGGTACTTTAGGTTTATTTCACTTTATACATGTTTAACTCATTTTTCAAAATATTGCAGAATTGACAGTGTAGAACAGGAGAAGTGCGATATAGTAGTAGTACGTACATCAACTAAAATACTGGAAGCCAAAATCCCGACTGTTCTCATCGATGGGTTAGGCAGAGGAGCAGCTCATTTCGCCAGTCATTTTCAGGTTATATGTAATAGGGGGCAGGTTTTTGCCAGCGACCAGGCACAAATCCAAATCCATACTCGAGGCTGCTGTAAAGATATTCCTAATGGAAAAACCTAATAACATTTTGACCAGCTTATGCTTAGCAACAGCGCTTGCGACTACTAGACCAACGAGGTAAAAATGAGAATGTTAAATTAAAACGTTTAAATTCTACACAAGTTAAACATCTGAATGGATGCGCTATCATTATAGATGTATTTATACTAGTTTTTGCGTCGGTTTTCATTCGATCAGTTTGCGCAGGCGCGGCTTCGTTTGCTAGATCATTAATTAGGGATATGTCCCGATGTCTGACCGTCTGACTGTCTGACCGACAGACATACCGACGGATTGTTCGATGCGTTTCGAAAAACGTCTATTCAATGGTTTTAAAATGGTGTTTTTTTTACTTTATTTGGTAAATGCTGTGGGAATTATTTCTAGCCAGGTTTAAGTTTAAACGTTTATTTGGTTCGATGAAATATAACTACCTAATGTAATAGTTACCTAAATGATAGTCGCGATTAATGTAATTTTAATTAATCATTTTAGTCCAACGGAATGGCATCTATGTGCATATTTTGGAAACTGTCGCAGTTTCAAAAATATGCGCATAGATTCCATTCGATGAATTTGAATGCAAAATAATTATTATTGCTTATGAGTTTCGATAAACATTCAGTAGCTTGAAAGGTCCAATTAAGGCAAAACCTCCAGACAAATCTATCCGGCTCGAAGGATGAAATTGTGTCATTAGCAAAACTTGAAACAAGTCATTGTATTTTAGAAAATTCTTTATCTTCAACCATTTTCTGGTAGCAAGCTCCATCATTCATAAGCCTTACTACCCACACCATTGTCAAAAACACTTCAACATTCCAAACATGATATTATGCCCCATTACCATGAACCAACATCAAAAACAACACATCCCTACTAACTACTAACCCAAACTGTGACCTAATCAATATTAATACGGCAGCTACTTAAGAAGTTCTATGGCTGGTCTAAAAAATTAAACAAACAGCCAGTAGGAATTTAATTTATGTTTACACGATGTTCGTGTTGTGCTTACGACAGTTTTTGTTGAAGCAGACCACACACGATGGGTGTCGATTAGTGGTGCGGTTGTTAGTGTATGGGGAGACGGTCCAACTAGTTGTTGCACTTGTGTGCAAAATGACATTTTACTTATCTGAATTTTGTGTAAATATAAAAATAAAACAATTTGGCAAGGCTGGCTGATTTTTTAAAAGCATTTATGTGAGCTTTTGCAGGTTTTAGGTACTTAATTGAAATAATGGTATTTTTCCTTATTATTCTGTTAACATCAAGATATTATTAATATTTAATTTTAAATGATTAATGCTTGTTGTTTTGAATTCGTGAAAATTCTCCATATAGAGAAAGTAAGATAGTATTTACCCAAATTGAGGCGCACAAAAAACAGAAATACACTAGTTAATTTATGACAAAACCTTTAATTGAGAACCCAGTGACCCCAAACGTATAAAATTGTAAATCCGCTGACTAACTTTTTTTAAACGATTTTAAAACCTAATAATGCCGTGTAAGTAATTCGCTCATTTTATCATTGCACAACATTTCATGTGCCTTCCTATTCGTGTACTGCAACACTAATGCGAACATTATAATGATGTCGATCGTCTCATATCGGGAGCTAGAGACATTTTTGTCGATTTCATTCCCTGCGTCGTCGTTCCGACGCACGCATCGGTGATTGATCGACTTGGACATTCAACTACCAGTTCCTGTAATAGTAAATGCTCGGCATTCTTGTGTTTTGTCTACATTGCATGCCTAATAGGATTCACATTAATCTAATAAATTAGATTGTGTTTAAAGTATGATGTACTTTAAAAGAAAGCATGTTCTCGACGACGTAGAGCACTTAGATTATTTGAGTAATGCAGGATGTCAAAGATTTTTTAGAGAGGAGCTCGTGGCTAAATAATAACGGCTGCTCGAGTGCTCGGGTCGATCTTTAGACCATCTATCACGTATCAAGACCCCTCTGTGGCTCGGACTGCCATTATTTTGGAGATCTTTGACAGTTGAAACGGGCAGTCAAAACCCCGAAAGTCTAACAAACAGTCACAACTACTCACGTACACGTACTCCTTGCTGACTGGCAGCAAGGAGTACCGTATTACCCGTTTTACCCGGAGGTCAGATAGGCAGTCGCTCCATGTAAATACTGACTGGCAGTTTGGAGAAGGCTTGTCGGATATTTATTATTATTTTTTGTTGTATATGGGTATTATGCCTGAATTAAAACACAATTTATTTTATTTTATTTATTTTTATTTTATAAAACTATTTTTTTTCTTTAATTATGTAATAATTTTAATTAATTGAGAATCGAGAACCAATGAAATAGTGCGTTTTACATTAACAATTTCCATAACATTAATCTAGGTCCAACGTTTGTAATAGTGCAATGAATGGGCCATTGAACTTTAGAAGCCTATCTTTGTTTTATGGCTCTTAATCTGGTTTATGAGGTGTTAGGTAAGATTGCTATGTGATCTGATGCTAAGAATATGCCATAATTATAATAATTTCCTTAAAACTTAGTTATATCTGAAAAAGTGACACTTAAATGGGAACCTTTATGTCATTGCACTGTTTATTTTATTTATTTCAAATTGGTACGCAAAAATATACAAAGTGTAAACAGACCCTTCACAAAGCCGTCAACCAAGCATTCTGTACATCAAACTAAGTAACTCTACGTAAAAATTATTGCTGAAAAATGTAAGACTCAATGTAACGCACTCAATAATTTTGTGCTGTTTCAATTTAATCCACAATTTTTTTTCTCTTTAAGCCGTTGTTCCCGGCTGTCATCTGTAGATCTTTGACATTCCTTACAGGTAGTCAGTGGCCCAAAAAATTTGACAACCAGTCTTACCAAGGGGTATCGTATTACCCAGTACTAACTGGGTTGTGGAGGTCAGATAGGCAGTCGCTCCATGTAAAATACTGGTATTCAGCTGCATCCAGTTAGACTGGAAGCCGACCCCAACATAGTTGGGAAAAGGTTAGGCAGATGATCATCATCATCTGCCTAACCTTTTCCCAACATTTTTGTTTTTCTTTCCTTGTCCTGTTAACCACTTTGAGTGTTAACCTGATTAGTGTGGATACTTTATTACAGCATCAACCGATCAGTATTCTATCAGCGACTAAAACAAAAACAGTTGTATGTGCCACTGGAGGCACTGCACCAGTTCATGCACAGAGGGATATGTTAGAAAATCGTGGACAAAAACTAGATTCTACTTACTTACCATGAAATTTACAATCCCGACACTTTACAAGTATTTTTAATATAATTATGGTATGGATGAGAAAAAGTGGAGCGGTTGTGTTTTGTTATTAATTTAATGTCGTGAGAATAAGTACAGACTTTGCGTTATATTAGGTAGTAATTCTACAATAGTTATTGAAGTGAGGTACACTAATATTAGTTGTGGGAATGAAAAATACACCCCCCAGCACAGAATTTGGCCTGTGTTTTTTTTCTTTTTTATATTATATGGGCTTACTCTTGACCTCAATCTAGTCCTGAGGACAGAAATGAGGTCGACGATGGAACGAGCTAACCCAAAAGAAGCCTATTAACTCGGGACTTAAATAGATTGGGGTCATATGAAATGTGTGTTTTAAAGTCTACTGCTAGAGCTTTGATATTAATTTATGATTGGCATGGAAAAAAAAATGGCAGAGTCACTCTGGGTAATTTTGAAATGGTATCGTCCGGCATCTCCTTTAAGGCTATATCCCAGAAATAAGTACCTCAGAAAATACTGTAAGGATGCAACCTCCGTATTCATTGTTAACAAGTAACTGGCATACGAAGACAGACAGTTATTAATATTTTAAATTCGAAGCCAGATCATGTTCACGAAAGCTGGTTTTAAGTGGTGTAGGCCTTTGTCCAGCAGTGGGACATACAAGGCTACTGAAAAAAAAAGTTCGAAACCTGATGGCAGACATCAATGGAATAAATAATGTAATGCCAATTTACAGTGTAACTAAAATTAAGCCTAGCGGCACACAAAAGTTATTATTAGGTACTTGCTCGTTTTCACTTATACTAAGCAATACCTAAATTAATCTAATGGGTGTAACAATACCCTTAATAAAGCTAAAAGGCACTTGTTCTCCCCGTCATTATTGGGGGTCTCTGTAACTCCAGAAAGCCAGAATCAACAGTGGCGACCACCAGAAAAGAGCCGAGTCAATGAAGTCCGAGCGAGAGAGAGGTCCTAAGTTGTGAGCTGTTGTGTGAGTGATTGTGAGGGTATGTATTGCATCTAGTGTGTGTGGGTACTGGGTATTAACTTGAGCTACAAAGTAAACCATCTGGTGGCCTACCATAACGTCTTAAAGCAGGAGTAATTCCAGTGTTGGGAAAGAGATGGCGCTAGACGACCTGTATAGCTCTGTCTCTTACCGACATTGGAATTACCCCTGCTTTATGACGTCATAGTAATCCCCTGTTCCCTCATAAGTCCCAGCAACCATTCTTTCAGCTTAATTATGACCTCATAGTACACAGAAAGTTTTTTTAGCATTAAATACTCTAATGGAAGTATGACGAAAGCCGGGGCGCAAAGAGGGTTTTTTTTATTTTGGGAGGGCTATTCTTTCTGTGGTATTTCTACCTTTCTTGTTGCAACTATAGCGATTTCTGTTGACATTTATGAGGTTTAAAAGTGACCTTAGAAGAAACAGTTGACCTACTCGCAAACCCTCAGACTACTTATACAGTTCATCCGTGAGTCCGTCAAGTGAGATTATGAAACTACTGATTTTCTTTTTAAGTCTAGAACTTTAAAGATTGTTACAATACAATGTACGCATATTTTTAGAAACACCGTTCCTCAAAACAACAGCTCGTTACAACTGATAAGAGTCGTTCTTATCAACCACTCTTGTTATTTACGTACCTTTTATTAATTAACGTTAATGAAACGAACTTTTGTTTGTTGTAGGAAAATCCGCATTGACTTCAATATTCTACCGGCAGTCACCAGAGAGGGATGCATCATCCACCTCCAGTTTTTTTTCTACAGCTTTGTCTAGGGATACGCAATGTGTACAACGCAGTGTGTGTTGGTGTTGGCAGCGCTGTACGTGGGGTTGGCGCACTCATCCACCTGGGGTGAGTCTAAGATTTTTAGTTTCAACGATATTGTATATCATTAAGGAACAGAACTATATTTTAGTTCTGAAACATAAGAAGCTCTTAAAATGTTTGTCCACTAACATCCTTTTAGAGTTCCGTACCTCAGTCGGCAAAAACTGAACTCTTATAAAATCTCTTTGTTGTCCGTCTGTCAAGCCCTTTTTCCTCAGGGACGCGAGGAAGTGTCAAGCTGAAATTAATATCAAATACTCAGGTCTACTCCTTGGAGCAGAGAAAAAATCGCATTCAAAAGATATGACCGTTGTCACATTTATATATCTTGTGATTTCACTAGGGAATTAAAACCTATAGGGTACTTCCTGGTAACCCAGAATCATGAAATTTGGCAAGAAGCAATGTCTTACTACACACGTAAAGGCAAAAAATATCTGAAAACCATAAATATGTAGTATAATAACAAGTTTATACGGAACCCTCGGTGCGCGAGTCCAACTCGCTCTTGGCCGGTTTTTTTTGTTGATAGCATAACATTATTATTTTTTTTTAAAAAAAAAAACGTTGCCCTACACTAGGAATTGCTCCTGTATCGTGGGTGCGTTTACAAACATTTAAACTCACATACACAAACAGCCAGACCCGGAACAACTACCTGTAGGCCATACAAATATTTGTTCCGTGCGGGAAGCGAACCCGCGAGACGAAGTGCAGCAGTCAATCGCTCAGCCACTGCGCCAACCGTGCCGTCAAATAGAGGTTCAATTTATTTCAGTTTGGTAAAGTATACCATGGCATATACCGCTGTTCCCCAATATGCAATGGGCTCGCCCGCTATTGCATGCGACTTAAACATATCTGGCGAAATATGGGTGTACTATAAGGTACACCTCTGCCTAACCCTTCAGGGATAACAGGCATGATGTTATGTTAAGTTCATGTAAACGAAGTTCACAATACGTTCAGTTTGTATTTCCCGCGCGTAATATTTTATGTTATACAATCTGTGGTAGAAACTATAAAACTGCGACTGAAAGTTAAACTAAATAAAATAACTAAAAAGGATTTGCGAATATTAGCTTTAAATGTTGTTTCTCTTTTCAGGTAACGTTAATTGTATCTAGTTTTAAGTTCTTAAGTGTAAATGTTGAAGGCATATTAATTAATAAAAACATCTCTTTTCAGAGCAACTCAATAATAGTTTATATTTAAAAATCCTAAAGTTATTGTATAATATCATTATATTCAAATAAAAATGGGTATCAGGACACTTGCGCGAATTGACTTTTGCGCGAACGGACGTATTTTAGTTTTTTCATCATGGATAACGAATAAAACGACACCCATGCAAGAAAAAGCAAAAAATTTCCTCGGCGCCATCTTGAATTTTCATTTTGATCTCATTTTCGTTATCAACGACCCCGAAAGCTACTAAAACGCGCAAGTGTCCATGCGTGCATAAGTCCGTTCGCGCTAAAGTCCATTCGCCCAAAATTCCATTTGCGCATTTGTTTTTTCGCGCAAGTGTATTGGCGCAAGTTAATGTCCTTTGCGCAAATGCCTTTCGCGCAAATATCCCATATCTATAAAAATATCTACAAGTATCTAAAGGGAAAAATAATGACAGGACGTCACAGTTTGGAAAACAATTTGTATTTTTATGTTTTAGACTTTGCCGCGGTCTCTACTGGCCAAATCGAATTTTATACGAACGGAAGTAAAACGCAATCAGTAAAGATTCCACTGATATATGTAACCTGTATTTTTTACGACGAAGTAAGCAACAAAATGTTTATGGACATGGGATTTGAAATCCTAAGTTGTGACATAGCAACCAAGAAAATCGAAACTGCAGTACATTTCAAGAATAAGTATGGAAATAATGATATCTTGGATATCGCCTTCGATCCGGTCGAACAAATACTCTTCTGGGTTGAAAGAATGAGAAATATTAAATGGTTTTCATTAAAACCAGGATCAAAAAACGATTTGGACGGAAACATTTTATTCAAGTTGCAGGCTGGCGACGAACCCCTAGCTATCGCCGTGGATAGCTGCAAAAGGTAATATTGACAACAATAATGTAGATTATGCACCAAGGGGATAAAGCAGTGAATTACGTCACGGGCACTAGTTTGAATCCCAAACCCAAGGCTCCCGAGCCGAGCAAAGGAGTTTTAAGGCGAGGTTACCCCGAGCGCCGTATGCATCAATGGCTTACCCCAGCCCCCGCACGGAGAGACGATACGTAACAAATTACGCGGCGCGAAAACGTGCGCGCTTAGCGCACTGGTCATGAGTTCACGAACTCGGATAGGTACTAAGTTGCGTTACAGGGTAGAGCGATGCAGTAAAACAACTTGAATTGATATGTATAAGTTCACTTTGTTTTATTTTTCTAGAAAGTATTGGTTATAGATAGATTAGGAACCTACGTATTCTATGAACGTGAACCTAATTACTAACAATTAAAATAAGTAGATAGGTACAATTAAAAATAAGAAGGTATACTTATTTATTTTTGTGAATAAGGTGAATTTAAAATCTGACTGACACTAAGATCATGAATACGGGTATGATTCAAAACTACACGCCACGCGAAATTCGGTTTTAAAAAAAATTATGCTTTACGTTTTTTCGGTTTTGTTGTCATGGGTTTCGTTTTCGTGGTTTTTGGGGTCGCTGATAACTAAAATTAGGTCGAAATGAAAATCCAAGATGGCGGCGACGTAAAATTTTCGATTTTTTCTTCATGAGTGTCATTTTAGTGGTTTTTGGGGTCGCTGATAACTAAAATTAGGTCAAAATGAAAATCCAAGATGGCGGCGACGTAAAATTTTCGATTTTTTCTTCATGAGTGTCATTTTCGTGGTTTTTGTGGTCGCTAATAACGAAAATAAGGTCAAAATTAAAATTCAAGATGGCGCCAATTAAAATTTTCAGTTCTGGAGCCATAGCGCTTAATGGCGCGTTTCTTCCTGTCTGCTCCGACTTTCGGTATCTCGGTTCACTCGTGCAAAGCGATGGCGAAATAGATCGTAGTGTAAAGCACAGAATTAACACGGGATGGATGAAATGGCGGCAGGTCACGGGAACAATCTGCGACTCCCGCATTCCCCTTAAACTTAAGGGGAAGATTTATAAAACAATGGTTAGACCTGCTGTCTTGTATGGATCAGAATGTTGGGCCACAAAAGGGATGAATGAAAGGCATTTGCATGTGGCGGAGATGAGAATGCTAAGGGGGATGTGTGGTGTTACGCGAATGGATAAAATAAGAAATGAGTATATAAGAGGAAGTTTAAAGTGGCGCCGGTGACTGAAAAGTTGTGTGGTAATCGGTTGTCGTGGTATGGGCATGTGATGCGGAGGAATGAGGAAAATGTTGTGAGGAAAGTTTTGAGTATGAATGTGGATGGGTATATGAGTAGAGGAAGACCAAAGAAACGATGGATGGACTGTGTGAAGAATGATATGGCAAGAAAGGAGGTGTCTGGCGAGATGACGAGTAATAGAGAAGTATGGAAGAAGAAGACATGCTGCGCCGACCCCAAATGAATTGGGATAAGGGCAAGAGAATGATGATGCCAATTAAAATTTTCAGCTTTGTCGTCATGGGTGTCATTTTCATGGTTTTCAGGGTCGCTGATAACGAAAATTAAGTCAAAATGAAAATTCGATAGAACCAAAAATTTTTTTTGTTTTTACGTCATGGGTATCATTTTCATGGTTTTCGGGGTCACTGATAACGAAAATAAGTTCAAAATAAACATAGAAACAAAAAAAAATTTTTTTTGTTAGCGACCGCAAAAACCATGAAAATGACACCCATGACGAAAAAACCAAAAATTTTTGTCGGCGCCGTTTTGGATTTTCATTTTGTCCTCATTTTCGTTATCAGCGACCCCAAAAACCATGAAAATGACACACATGACGAAAAAACCAAAAATTTATGTCGGCGCCGTTATGGATTTTCATTTTGTCCTCATTTTCGTTATCAGCGACCCCGAAAACCATGAAAATGACACACATGACGACAAAGCTGAAAATTTTAATTGGCGCCATCTTGAATTTTAATTTTGACCTCAATTTCATTATCAGCAACCCCGAAAACCATGAAAATGACACCCATGACGAAAAAACCAAAAATTTTCGTCGGCGCCATCTTGGATTTTCATTTTGACCTAAGTTCCGATATCAGCGACCCCAAAACCATGAAAATGACACCCATGACGAAAAAACCAAAAATTTTCGTCGGCGCCATCTTGGATTTTCATTTTGACCTAAGTTTCGATATCAGCGACCCCAAAACCATGAAAATGACACCCATGACGAAAAAACCAAAAATTTTTGTCGGCGCCATCGTGGAATTTCATTTTGACCTCGTTTTCGTTATTAACGACCTCGAAAACCACGAAAATGACACCCATGACGACAAAGCAGAAAATTTTAATTGGCGCCATCTTGAATTTTAATTTTGACCTCAATTTCATTATCAGCGACCCCGAAAACCATGAAAATGACACCCATGACGAAAAAACCAAAAATTTTTTGTCGGCGCCATCTTGGATTTTCATTTTAACCTCATTTTCGTTATCAGCGACCCTAAAAACAACGAAACCGACACCCATGACGAAAAAAACCGAAAATTTTCATCGGCGCCATGTTGGATTTTCATTTTGACCTAAGTTTCGATATCAGTGACCCCGAAAACCATGAAAATGACACCCATGACGAAAAAACCAAAAATTTTTGTCGGCGCCATCTTGGATTTTCATTTTGACCTAATTTTCGATATCAGCGGCCCCGAAAACCATGAAAATGAAACCCATGACGAAAAAACCGAAAATTTTTGTAGGCGCCATCTTGGATTTTAATTTTAACCTCATTTTCGTTATTAACGACCCCGAAAACCATGAAAATGACACCCATGACGACAAAGCTGAAAATTTTCATTGGCGCCATCTTGAATTTTAATTTTGACCTCAATTTCATTATCAGCGACCCCGAAAACCATGAAAATGACACCCATGACGACAAAGCTGAAAATTTTAATTGGCGCCATCTTAAATTTTAATTTTGACCTCAATTTCATTATCAGCGACCCCGAAAATCATGAAAATGACACCCATGACGAAAAAACCAAAAATTTTCATTGGCGCCATCTTGGATTTTCATTTTGACCTCATTTTCGTTATCAGCGACCCTAAAAACAACGAAAATGACACCCATGACGAAAAAACCGAAAATTTTCGTCGGCACCATCTTGGATTTTCATTTTGTCCTCATTTTCGTTATCAGCGATCCCGAAAACCATGAAAATGACACCTATGACGAAAAAATCGAAAAAAAAAGTAAAACATAAAATGCAGAGGAAGTAAAATAAAAAAAATTAAAGTGATTTTATCTTAAATATGTAAATAAGTCAACTAAATAAAAAAAACTAGTAGGTACACACGGCGGCACATGAAGCTGTCATTTCCAGTATAAATTGCCCTCGCTTTGTATAGATTTCCTATACAATGAGAGATCCGCATAAACTGGTTTTGTACAGCTTGATCGGCCGTCGTGCGTACAAAATACGATATCGACCACGACCATTACTCATTCTATCTCGTTCTCCCCTACATACTTTCTTTTTCTGCCCATGTCGAACTCGATAATCTTCGGCTTACCGGGCTCCCTACAAAACTTTTTTAGAACTCCTTACAAAAAAAAAATTGTGGAATAAATGTTTTGATTTTAGTAGGCCAGTTACAGGCAGTTTTTGAATTGTCGAAAAAAAGATAATAAAATGAAGCTACAGTCCCATTCAAAAGGCATAATAACTGTGAAAGTAATGTAGTTGCCCATTCCAAAGTTGCCGAAATTTATAAATAATATTGCGAAATCATAAATAGCGACTTTTGCAACGACACAATAAAGTTCAATTCAGGCCGCGCAGCGCTAATTACCTACAGTTATATTCTCCTAGAAGCTGCCTCTCTTTCTATTGCGTAAGTCTTATCTTCTACCTTCTGACTACGTTCCCTATTAGGTACCTACTGTACTTTTGTGAACAAATGACATTTCAAATAAACCTAGGCTCGGTGTTTACTAAGTATTATTTTTTACAAACTATTTTTGGCTCATCTCGTAACAGAACTTAGCGGGTGGGGTGGCGGGTTCGAAAAATTGGCGCACGTCCGACCTTCAACGCGTTCCGCTCGGGACTGAAGCACGCGATGCGAGTAAGAAATGATGAAAACAGCAAATTTTGGAAATGGTTGTTTAGGTTTTTTTAAATATTTAAAATTATGATTGCCGTGTACTGTCACATTTTTTACGACCTTTATAATGGTATAAGTTTTATTGTTAAAAACCTAATATAACTCAAATGATATAATATTAAAAACCATCATTTAGACTTGTCTTTGCGATTTAATTGGATGCAACAAAGTGCAAGTAATCGTGTATCGGTTTGCCGGAATATCTAGATCGTAGTGTGAAATATGTAATATGTTTTTTTCAGAATTTTAATCCGTGCTATATAGGAATAAAACACAATACAAAACGACGTTTATCTGGATAACCTCGCCTTAAATTAATTCCTGATCGTCTTAGGCTTCTAATCTTAACTCCCTCTAAGATATTCGATGTTGGTAAGTAAATAAAGCTCAATTGCGTTTCTTCTTTAAATAAAGAAACAACATTCAACAATTTTATTTAATATTCTAATTTTTTCATAAAATCTCACAATGACAGTGTGTGCCACTGTAATGAGCGCGGATAAATTAAGTTAAAGAAATAATATTATGAAATGGAAATAGTAAGTACTATTTCTTTACTCAGTTAAGATTCGAATCCTGAGAGCAGTGAGGGATTTAAACTCGTCCAAGACGAAGACACTTTTATCCTCGAGGAGCATAATCTTCTTCTTTTTACACCTACTGCGAAGAAATAAAAACTAAGTAAATTTTCGAAATATGGCGTCTAAAACCTACATTTTATCGCGGGGATGCGCCAGTGTTGGTAGATTAGGGATTTTTTTTTATTCTGTAGGAAAACAAATAGTTTTACTGAAATAATTTGGAAAAACATATCCTTGTATTTGAGGTTCCAAATTCACATCACATTATTGACCAGCGGACAGTAATTAAAAGCAGTACAATATTACTGCCCGGCTAGAGCTTAGAGCAATAATGACTTGCTTTACGTTAGGTTTGCATGACTTATTATTTGATATTTGCGAGCAGGTGAAAAGATGGAAAGTATATTATTTAAACTATGTGTAAATTAATTGTGGTTTACAAATTACAGGTATATTTACTGGTCAAGCGCAAAATTAAGATGGTACAAAAATAAATTTACGTCCACAATAGATAGAGCCCGACTTGATGGCAGTAAGAGGGAAGTTGTAATAAGAAACATTAGACTTCCTCTTAGAAATTGTTTGGCCATTGACCAAAAAGCATTAAAACTATACTGGATTGTTAAAGAACCACATGAAGTTTATTTCATTGAACGTGCAGATTTGAATGGAGAAAACAAAGAAATATATTTTAAGGGGACAAAAGCCGAGCCTTGTGTACTGACCATTTCCAAAGGTTACATTTACTGGTCGTTCTGGGATCTCGATCCCGCTCTGCAATTACCAACGATTAGATCGAAACATGCAGAACTGAAAGAAATTTCAATTGGACCTTCAAGAAAATTAGCCAAAAGTAATAACATAAATGATCAAATTGAAGGCTGTGAAGAGCTAAGGGGACTGTTTTCGAATAACTTAGTGGCCGAAGGGAATGCCTCCACAAATATTGCTTCTGATGTTGCCGTTTGCCAAAACTACTGTTTCAAAGGAGATTGTACTGTTAGTACTGAGGGGGTACCTAAATGCAGGTAAATCATCGTCGACCTTATTTACTTCATTGTCTGCCTCGTAGATCAAGTGGTCGTTAGCGCTACTGCTGAGCATGAGGTCCTGAGTTCGATTCCCGGGTCGGGCAAAGTGATATTGGGTTTTTCCATCAGGAGTTTCTCAGTAGCAGCCACGGAGTCTGGATTTATGACTGGATTACGGTAATAGGCTCGCCCCCTATTACAGGGGACTTAAACATAACTGGTGAAATGTGTGTGTACTATTAGTTACACCTCCGCGTAACCCTTCGTCAATTGCAGGCGTGATGTTATGTTATTCCCTCGTTTAATTGTGTAACCTCGGTTTTTAATGTGTTTTCGTTATTTCAGATGTAATAACGGTTATTCAGGAGAAAGGTGCGAAATTAACATGTGCCAAAGCTATTGTGTAAACGATGGTGTCTGTTCCTTGAATGAGAACCGTCAACCAATCTGTCAATGTAACCAAAATTATGGCGGTGAAAGATGTGATGTTTCAGTCTTTCTCAGGAAATGCTTGCAAACTGTTACGATGTTGAAGGATATTTTTAACGCAGGTATTTTTTAATATTTCTTAAGAATATCTTAAATGATCAGTTCTATATTATCTCGTAAATACCGTTTATTCTATCTAGCAGTAACGGCCTGGAGGTTGATCGTCTAGGCCGACAGCGACGGTTATCCCAACTAATTTAGGGTCAGCGCAGCATGTCTTCTTCTTCCACACTTCTCTATTACTCGTCATCTCAGCAGTCACCTCCTTTCTAGCCATGTCCATCCATCGTTTCTTTGGTCTTCCTCTACTTTATAGGCATCTACATTCATACTCAACATTTCCCTCATTCCACCGCATCCTATGTCCATACCACGATAACCGATTACCACAAAACTTTTCAGTCACCGGCGCCACTTACAGACTTCCTCATAAGTACTCATTCCTTATTTTATCCATTTGCGTTACACCAAACATACCCCTTAGCATTCTCATCTCAGCCACATGCAATTGCCTTTCATTCATCCCTCCCAACATTCTGATCCATACAAGACAGCAGGTTTAACCATGATTTTATAAATCTTCCCCTTGAGTTAAAGGAGAATGCGGGAGTCGCGTATTGTTCCCGTGACCTGCCGCGATTTCATCCATCCGGTGTTAATTCTGTGTTAAATCTAGTGTTAATTAAAAATAAGTTAAAAAGAAAATAGTGATCTTAAAGTCACCCAAAGGGCAATGGAGAGGGCTATGCTCGCAGAAATGAGGACATCTGAAAGAGAACCAAGGTTACCGACGTAGCCCGAAGAATAGTCAAACTTAAGTGGCAATGAGCAGGGCACATTGCTCGCAGAACGGATGGCCGATGGGGCCGAAAAGTTCTGGAGTCGCGACCGCGAACCGGAAGACGTTGCGTTGGAAGGGCTCCCACTAGGTGGACCGATGACCTGGTAAAGGTTGCAGGGATCGGCTGGATGCGAGACGCACGGGACCGGTCAATGTGGCGACACTTGGGGGAGGCCTATGTCCAGCAGTGGACGTCTTTCGGCTGAAATGATGATGATGATGATGACCTGTTAAAAAAGTCTTTCCACATTGTTATACTAATGCAACTAGAAAATGTTTTCTTTTTAGATATAGCTTCGGTTACTTTTGAGAAAGAAAGGAAGTCAACGTGTGATGAAACTATTTTCTGAACCTGAACCACTTACTACATCAGAAGCCACTAAGATGCCATTTCAACAACTGCGTACTATTCAAAATAACAAATCTAACCCGAGGCTCCGTTTATGTTAACTCTGAGTAACTAATAAATAACCTTCGGATTTACTGTAATGATACATTTTTCAAAGTTTAAGTTTAGCACAACTATATCCCGCATTTATCAGAAACAACACACACATTTATCAGACACAACAGGTCTGTCAAAGCTCACTGTAGATGGTGTGACCATAGCTAAGTTTTACCGCGCGGAGGCCATCCCCCCCCCCCCCTTAAATCCGAATCTACTGGGCCGAGAATTAAAAAAAAAAAACAAAAATAGTTCTTTGCCTATAGATTACAGGAAAACCTATAAGAAATCTATGAACGTACGGAACCCTCTCCACGCGAGTCGGACTCGCACTTGTCCGGTTTTTTATCTACTTTCCTGTTTTGAACGAACTCACAATCAATATTATCCCTTAATAAACAATAATTGAGAATAACGACCTTTAATTAAGAGATAAGCAATGCAAAATATTCAAATTAAACGGAAATAACAAATTGAAAAATATTTTAATTTATTTTATAATATGGTCTGAATTTAGTAACTAATTGAGTCAAACGATAAGGTCACATGGTAGGTAAAGTCACGAGCACCAACATGTATAAACTTGGCAACTTTTTTACTTAAAAATAAAATAAAATCTCCAAATGATTTCAAATCATAAAAAGTTGAAAGTTACGTTCAAAATCGAAAGAGAAAATTTCACAGTTTGTGGTAACTTGATGAGCCGGAGACTGTACACGAAATTAAGTAACAATGCGCAAAAAAGGGTCACAGAGGTATTAAAAAGAAACGTATGAAAATGTTGGAACTTTGATCTTCAGTATCTCCGTAACTAGAAGTATCCTGGTATGGTCCAGAAGTGTGGAGTTATGACCACTTTTTGACTTATTTAAGTTTTCCTGTATTATGTTTATACACACTGTATCTACGTCTCACCAGCAACTTACCTATTGCAGATCTGCTGAAAGATCTTTGCGCTTTCTTCTTTTTGTAATTATCTTTCTTTTCTTTTTACGTAATCTCTTACACCTGTATTCATAAACAAGTCAAAGTGATTAGCATAGCAAAATAGCATAATCAGCCTATAATGTTCCCATTGCTGGAACGCAGGCCTCCTCTCTATGAGAGGGAATGGACTATAATCCACCACGCGGGCCCAGTGCGGGTTGGTAGATGTCTTCGATTTTTTGGTTCTAGAATTGTGCCGGTTGGTCAAAGTGATTACTTGAGTAAAGTTCATTTTTCAAAATACGATTTTTAGTCTGTAGTTTGGTAATTTCTTGAAGTTAGAACTGTCAAAAGTTATAATTCTTAGCTATGCTTTCTTTGACGGTTCTTACTTGGTTTAAAGTCTTGTCTATTGCATTTTTTTTTTTTGTATTAGTAATTACTTTACCTGAAGTAATTATTTTAACTTGACTATAGATACGGGTGTTAATGTTTATGAAATTGTAAAAAGATCGGTTATTTAAAAAACTTACGGCAATGTACTAATGAATTTTATCAAGTATTGTGCACTTGAAAATTACAATACGTTTACAAAAGAACATTATTTTTTCATTTTATGTAAACCGATTCCATTTAAATCTTAAACGAAAAAAAAGAAAGGTTTTCGTTTCAAATTTATGCGCGGGAGTTGCCGTGTTCCAGAAAGAGCGCTCAGCCCAAAAACGTGCCTTTAAATAAGAACATCGGTTGAAATAAGTTACGGGGCCACGAAGATAATTTATTATCATCTTTTTGCTTCAATGGGTTGCGGGATTCCAAGTTCTAGTGGAATTTTTCAGAATGTGTGTTTCGGCGCCAGCTGTTACAAAAAAGTTTATTTGACATGATGTTTTTGCAACCGGCGCCTAAGCACGTGTCACAGTCATTTGTAGAGCTTTGACATTCGTTAAAGCTATGTATCAAGGGGTATCGTATTACCCAGTACGAACTGGGTTGTGGAGGTCAGATACGCAATCGCTCCATGTAAAATAGTGGTATTCAGCTGCATTTGGTTTGAGTGGAAGCGGACTCCAACATATTTGATAAAAGGCTAGGCAGATGATGCCTAAGCACGCGCCTGACAACTTTGAGGGACAAAGTCTTCAATTACAAACCTAAACGCATATAAGTTATTTAGATATTGAGAAACTGGCTCGATGCTCAATCGTCCTCAGTTCAAAGCATATTTCAGTTTAAGAACCAGTTATAACTAGGACATAGTACCTACTACATTAATAGGTTTTTTTTTTTTTTTCGGATTTGAAATCGTCAAATCGCCCCCACTCTGGGCGGAGCGGAAGGGAGTGTCAGACTTTTACTGACTAAAACCCATCCATGTTCCTTCTTTGCCCTTTGTGTTCCAGGGCCACTGTATCTCTTTCGAACAGTCCCGCAGCCCTGGCAGACATTTTTATAGCTTCAGATACAGGTACTTTTTATCTTTAGAATTTAGGTTTAACAAAAGGCATTAGGAAATTGGCAAGCGTTCAAAAATATTTTTCGACGGGATCGACATACAGCTTTTTAGTAGCTTGTGGAAGTCCTTATTTGATTTCGACTTTTCTAGCATCGTTATACAAGGTGTAAACTGACCCTTCACGAAGCCCTCAACCAAACCAATCAACCAAGCATTCTGTACATCAAACTAAGTAACTCTTCGCAAAAATTATTGTTGTGAAACGATTTTTTTTCTTTTGGTATCAAATCACGGTTTACAGTAGGACTCAATGTAACGCATTCAAAATCTCGTTGTGATGGATGCATTGAATAGTATGAGAGTCATGAAAGTATTTAAAGTAAAGTTATTACATTAAAAATTATATTTTAAAAAAGCTCGTGAAAATGTTGGAACTTTGATCCCCAATATCTCTGTAACTAGAAGGTTCCCAGGTATGGTCCGGAAAAAAATATATCGCAATAGCTGAGAAAAACTGCCTTTCGGCTTCGTTAAGGGTATTTTACAAGCTTATATATATAACTTGCAATATATGTATGTAGCTATGTTTGTTCTGGTGGAATCTTGCAACTCAATTTTGAAGCAGATATCTTCAACCGATTGAGCAGAAATTAACTTTTTAGTTCTTTTTATTAACAAGTATTTACACCCATTATAATAAAATGTAATATTGTCTAGGCCTCAAGTTTTATCGCTAAGGTAGTCCACGATTACTGTTTTAACATATTGTTAAAATATCATTGCTCGTTGGTCTAGTGATAGCAAGCGCTACTGCTGAGTATGAGGTCTTGGATTCGATTCCCAGGGCAAAGTGTTCATATTCATATTCATTTATTCATCAAATGTAAGCTAACAGTTTACACCAAATCGCTTATATCTATTCTAATACTACAAAATTACAACAATCATTTTAATTAAAACTTCTTAAAATATACATAAACAAACGGAGTAACATAAAATTTGTGAACAAAAAACAACCTTATACAGCCAACAACAATTACAATTAACAACTATTTCTTCATATTTAAATAAATATGCACTTGTTTAGCGATTGTCCATTGAGAGTCAAAAAATAAATCTGCCTCAGGAATATATTTTAGAAAATCATTTATTAACTTAATTGCTCTATGTTGTCGTCTTACAACGCCACGCATTTACTGGTCAGGAACATAAAAATTGATTGACTCTCGTAGAACAGGACTATCTATCTTACCTACTAATATTAAATAATAATTAATTATATGTGTGGATTCTCGTCTGAATTGGAGTGTGTCTAAACCCACCATTCCTGACACGAACAAAGAAGGATATAGAAAGGGGTAATATCCATATTGACGTTTGTATAGGTATCTACAGAATTTACGTTGAATTTTTTCTGTCATGATAGTGTACAATGACTCTTGAGGACTCCAAACTATTGCATTATATTCTAATTTACTACGGACATAGGCATTGTATATTTGTTTTTGTCTTAAACTGAGATGATAATCTAATGATGAAACCAAGACATTTATTAGCGTCTTTGCAAGTTTTAAGAATATGCTCGTGAAAATTTAATTTGCTATCCATTATTACTCCCAAATCCCGGATCGAGAAAACACGTTCCATTGACGCGCCATCAAGATTATAATGATTTCTAATCGGATTACGGGACCGGGAAAAAGTTATTGTTTTACAGTTAGAATTATTAAATGGAAATTTATTTTTTATACTCCATTCAACCACAGCGTCAATATCATGTTGTAGCGCCTCACAATCCTTAGCGTTGGTTACAGAGAGGTACAATTTTAAATCATCAGCAAACATAAGGCATTTTGCGTTAGAGATAACAGTAGGTAAATCATTGATCATTATTATAAATTGTGTAGGACCAATGGTGCTACCTTGACTTACCCCTGATCTAGTAAAATACTCTTCCGACTTATATCCTTCTACCTTAACAAACTGTTTACGATCTTTTAAGTAGTGGGCCATGAATTTTAAGAGAGAAGTTGAGAATCCTAGTAATGCAAATTTATTTAAAAGCACATCATTATCTACAAGATCGAAGGCTTTCTTGAAATCAAAGTATTCGGCGTCCACCTGACAACCAGACTTAACTTTACTATTTATATAATCAACAAATTCTATATGATTAGTCACCGTGGAGCGCCCTGGACGAAAACCATGCTGGCAATCACTCAATTGTCCTTTGATTTGTTTACAAATGGCGTTATTAAGAATAGATTCAAATATCTTCCCAAATACACAATATAGCAATAGGTCTAAAGTTTGTTATATCTGTGGACGACCCACATTTAGGTATTGAAGTCACTCTGGACAATTTCCACTTACCAGGGTATACACATTGTCTAAGCGAAAGATTATGTATATAGAGTAAAGGCTCCTCTAAAAGCCGACAAGCAATCCTTTATTAAGAAACCCGGTATGTTGTCGGGACCACAATCTGTTAACGCTTTTAGTCAGCGCACTGCACGCCTAAGATCCGTAGCTGTAACTTGTTCAATAGCCACTGTAGACAGGCAGCCTAAACGATTAGCCTCATCCTCAGCAGCCTTCACATCTAATGATGGAGGGGTATTATGGAATACTGAACTAAAATATTCAGTAAACGAGTCAATGACATTCTGTCCATCTACGGACTTACCATTATAAGTATATGTTTTATATATTGCCTATTTCTACGTTTTACTAAAATGTTTTAATTTTATGTAATGAATAATTTCTTTGGTATACCATTTTGGATATACATATTGTGAGTGTTGCAGGTTTTTACATCTGGAATTTCTCAGTAGCAGTCATGGCGTCTGGATTTTTGCTCAGTTGATGGCAATAAACTCACCACATTGGACTTAAATATGTATAACTCGAGAAATATGTGTGTACTATGGTAAGTACAACTTTGCGTAACCCTTCGGGAAAAACACACGTTATGTTATTACATAGGTTTCATTCGCATTCACCAGAGAACCACTCCCTCAGAATTAACAATAACAGTATGCAACCACAAGTACTATATCACATGGCTAAGGCGCGCGACACACGTTGTCGGCGCGATACGAGCGAACACGTACGCGACCCGCGGACACATCTGCCGCCGCCCTTAGTACCGTGTCGCTCTGTGAAGAGCGGAGCGATTTCGTTCCAGAAATAACTCATGGAATCAGATGTTACTTTGCGGATAAAATGCATATTATATTCCGATACGTTCAATACCGGTAGTGATCAGAAACTTCTTTGAGGCACTCTGATATTAACTTCAGGCTGGAGCGAACCCGTTTGGTGAGGTCTAGGCTCCATCCAAGTATGCTCCAAACTAAGCTAGGATCTTCAGCGTTCCAGTCAGACTTATAGAATCGATTCGCGTCTGTGGAAACTACAAATGTCGTGGACCAGGCGGTCGACCACATGGTGGACATCCTCAGGGAGGAAGGGACACGTTTTTTGCTAAACGCGGTTTTTTTTTTTACGGGCATGAAGTCTAAACTCTCAGAGGAAATTCTGGAGCTTCCGGACGGACGGAGCTCATCAATTCGTCACAACAAATCGCACTCATCAACATAATTAGGAAATAGGTACGACCTGACCCGAAGCACCAACCACCAACGAATGAGCAAAACCGGGGATCGAAAGTGTTCTTCAATAACTTGGGAGAAGCCACTGGACGAAGTTGATCAAATCCTATGGGGACATCGTCGTTTCGAAGCCGGAGATCTTTAGGAAGTCGAAAAGTTTTACGGCCAGTTGCAGAAAGTTTCAAAGTCTGAATCGCCACCTAAGAGGTGGTCCGCTCATTCTGTTTCATAAATTCCGCTTCCCGCTTCTCCCAACACCATAGCCTCACCCGACACACGTGCTCACGTACCAAACAGGGAGCATTACAAATCATACATGAGACAGCACCCTGAACCGCACGTTCCCGCTCAGTTGCTCACTCACTGTGCGAACGGAACTCAACAAACTGCTCCTATGTACTGAGTAACTGTTGCTAGGAGACTTCAAAAGAGATGACCTGTATCGAGATCTGTTTTTTAGTGAATAAGTAATAACAGCCACGTGGATTTTTTAAGGTTAAGCAACGCTTGCCTAGGTTGATCCATGGATGGGTGACCACCCATTACATATCGAGTTTCCTCCGTGCCTCGGATAGCACGTTAAGCCGGTGATCCAACTTTCTTTTAAAATTTGATCATTTTTATACTTAAACACACAACGAATTCCCCTTAAACAAATTAATCGTCGCATTTTAAACATGAATGATTGATTGCAATATTAATACGGTTCAGTATCACGAATTAAAACGCAATTGGGTATCATACGGGGTCCCTCGGTACACATGTTGAAGTAGGGATGTACGATACTTATATTTGTATCGTTGCATTATAAAAGGGATGCACTACACTTGCATTTGTGTCGATACTTTGGATCGATACAATTTAAGATCCTTATTACTCGTACTTACTTATTAATCCCTCTAAAGTTGAATGTACGCTCTCGTCGGGACACCCTGAGTCAGGTTGAATGCGAGAATGAACAGACAAGCTGGGAACACCGAGGCTCCTAGCTCCGAGCGCTCCTATACACTCTCGTACTCGCCGTGCCTCGGAGTGTCTCGGCAAGAGTTTACAGAAACCATAAGAGTTTTGGCAAAAGTTCAGTAATTATTTTGTAATCCCTTTGAGGTCTCTTATTGTATTCATTCGAATTCGTCGATCATACAAATTAGGACAATGTGGCACTATACAATTCATTTATTCCAATACCGCGTACCTACTTCTGTATCTTTTCTATTTCATTCTTTTTTTTAAGTTCGTCCGACGCTAGGAATTTCTCTAACATTTAAACTCACACACACAACCAGCCAGACCCGGAACAACTACCTATAGGTCATACAAATATTTGTTCCGTGCGGCGATCGAACTGGCTACAAGCCGCGAAGCAGCCAATCACTTAGACGCTGTGCTAACCATGCCGTCAAATCAATCCAAGCGTTTACAGTATTCGTTTGTATCGACTCAAAATATCAGAGTATCGCACCCTATAGTATCGATATCGTTAAGTATCGGAAAGGATCGTACATCACTAGTGCAGATTTACGTAATATTCTGTCTGGTCGCCCGTTTGTGTGGCCCGATCCGTTTTTGGGTTAATTTATGCGAATTATACTTATTAATTATGTTTTTTATGACGTGATCAAGACATTGATTGTTGTTGTGTACTTGTACACGATATTATTGAGAATTGAGTTGATTTTAAGTTTAATATTAATGATGTCTTTATTTTTATTTATATTGTAAAATGCATGTGAATCTGCAAACGAAGTATATAATAATATTATGGTGAATTTCAAGCATAATTACTTTTTTTTTTTTTATGAAACAAATTTTGCAGAAAACATATTTATTTTATTCTTAATTTAAAAAAAAATGTAATGTTTTGCACATCACATAACATCAAACAGAATACCAATAACGGTCACAAAATTAAATAAAGATGAATAAATGAATGTGGAACCAACTGACAGCTAAACCAGCTGGCAGCCATTTTTTTATGATGTTCAAGACGCGAGAACTCTATAGCTACCTATTTATTTTACTCTAGTGATAAACATTAATTTCTGTAAATTGGTTACAAAAAGTGTTATTGGGTTAATCCATCAGGCATTTCAGGCTCAACTGAAGGAGCTGAATTTAAGGAGAGCTCCTTAACGACGACTACACGACTACACGACTCGTCGAATATAACCTAACATCACACCTGCAATCGGGGGGGGAAAAAGTTAAGCAGAATTGTACCTATACCTAATAGTGTACCCATACGGAACTCAAAATAGATGGTAAACATAATAAATATCCCGTTTTCAGTGTTGATGTTACTGACTATGTCTGTTTAAAAACTTATTACCCATAAGTCGAAAGTTATGTTTAAATCCCATAGAGAGCTACCCTATTGCTTGGGCAAGCTCAGACTCCGTATCTGCTACTGAGAAATTCCTTACGAAAAAATTCCAATAACACTTTGCCTGACCTGGGAATCGAACCCAGGACCTCATCCTCAGCAGTCGCGTTTGCGGCCACTAGACCAACCGGGCAGACTCGACGAACAATATGAAAGGAAGGAGGATAGCTTAATCTCTTTATACATCACCTTCAGACGGAAAGGTACTGGTAGCGAAAGATAATGTTCCGAAGGGCATTATTACATCGCCTATAGATAAAATATGCAGCGGCTTTTATTAATGTGTTCCTGTAATAAACCTGGTTCCGTACGAGTTGCGCTGCTGACCATACCGCTCGTAAATACTGCTTCATTGTTCGGGCTCGCACCGCTCTTGAAACTTAGTCTAAGTACGGTCGGCAAAAACGAAGAAATATTTTTTTTTTTAACTTTGCTGTCCCTTACGGAATATATTCCGTGTTTATTCATTATTTTGTGCTCCCGTTCGTGAAAGCTTAGAACATTGTTTATTTTTTTGGTTCCTTTGTTTGAATAAAATCAAATCAAAATATTTTATTTCAAATAGGCCTAGATGGGCACTTACAAAACGTCTACAAAAAAGTGCACGGTTTGGGTTGGTCTATGGAGAAGAACCGGCAAGAAACTCCATGGTTACTCTTTTCAAATCATTTGGTATATATATATATATATATACCAAATATATATATATATATATATATATATATATATATATATATATATAATATAAAATAATAAGACCAGTAGGGTTAAGGGCTTTTTTATACAGAGAAGGTATGAGCATTTACCACCTCTTGCACAAAGCAGACGAATATTATGATTTTAATTAAAATAGTTTTAGTAACGCTCTAGAAGGATATACACTGACCTTATTGGTGAAGTTCTTCAGAAAGGTCAGGTGCGTAGTACGCGCAACCGGCGTGCGTGTATGACCAGATGTATGAACGTGGATGAGGCAAAAGGAGTATGTAAGGATCGTAGCAGGTGGCGTTCTGTAGTTTCTGCTTACACCCATCAGAAAAGGGCGAAGGTCAATGTATGTATGTAGTTTTAGTAGTAGTGTGCAAGACGTCCGACACATTTTTTTTTTCACATAATCACAGGCAACCACACTACCGTTATGAATTTTAAAATAACGATTCAATGAATACTTAACAATTAAATAAAAAATTCCAGTGCGAGCAGGGTTTGAACCTGCGACCTTCCGATCAAAAACAGCTATGTTCCTTTCCATGTCAAAAACAGCTATGTTCCCTACGCAGGGTTTGCGTATAAAATATTAAAAATTAAATAAAAGTTTCTCAATCAGGAATTTCTCAGTAGCAGCCACGGAGTTTGGACTTGTACCCGGTTGATGGCAATAAGCTCGCCCCAAATTACATGGGACTTAAAAATAACTGGCGAAATGTGGGTGCACTATTGGGTACGCCTCTGTCTTAACCTTCGGGGATTACAGGCGTGATGTTATGGCACACCTAAAAACTGGCATTCTCCTTTATTATATTTCACAATAATTTAGCTTTTTTTGCTAACGCTCCTGACTAAACTACAATAGAGTTGCAAGTCAATAAAGCTCACTGATATCGTCTAGATAGAAAATTGGTTTATCCAACCTACCTGCCTACCCACTTCCACATTCCAATGATATTACATGCTGAACATAACACAGGGTGAGTGGTACTTCGAACTGTTACTATCGACGTGTGAAAATGGGTGTAAACTGCATTATAATTCTTGAGTTTTGGAATACAAAACATTATTTTTTAGCAAACTGAATTAATTAAAATTTGATCCAAATAAAATTATTATACCTGTATAAAATGCCTCGTTGGTCTAGCGGGCACAATTGCGACTGCTGAGCATGAGGTCCTGGGTTCAATTCGCGGGTCGGGCAAATTGTTATTAGTTTTTTTCCTTTAGTAATTTCTTACTAGCAGCCACGGAGTCTGGACTTGTGCCCCGTTGATGGCAACAGGCTTGTCCCCTATTACATGAGACTTTAACTTAACTGGCGAAAGGCGTGGTTGTACTAATTAGGTACACGTCTGCCTAACCTTTGGGGGTTTACAGTCGTGACGTTATGTTATGGAATAAAATGTACATTGTATCCTAATAAAAGCTTACCTAGAGTTTGCTAAATTCTCAAGTTGGTATTTTTTTCAATAGAAAGCTTTAAAAACCAACCATAGAAGCTTGTGTCGATTTGAAGCTCAATAACAGTCTAAGTAAAGTCCCTTTTGGTATGACATACATAAAAAAGCTGTCAAATTATATAATTTACATACTTTCATTGATGAACGCTTCTGAAATTCAGAGAGCCCCATTTAGCCGATCTTCTTTACATTTATTGGTGTCTACCAATAAATGACGACTTTAAACGGCTGTAGCAACATAGCCAACTGAATAAAACGTAGGATCATCGTTAACATTACCAAGAATCCGGGTTGAACGATTATTTTCTCACCATCTCTTCAATAAACTTCAGAACACATCCTCTCAATTCACATTACAAATATTTATTCAACATATTGTTAAAATTGAAACATTTTCACAATAAACTCACAAGAAAAATAATTGACCTTGTCAGTACAGTCATACAAGAATCTTTTTGTAATAATCAATAGTATTTAACTTGCTTTAAGGATCATTTTAACTTAATTTAGGATGACTAGTGTCGCGAAGGACAATAAAGATTGTTTTTTAATAATGTGGAGTGTAAAGAGGTTGTGTTAAAAGGTAATAATTGTTTATGGATTTTGTTTTTTTCTGGTTTTCTAGGTATACGAAATGCGCTGTCCGTTTTACACTAGTTGGTAGTTAATTCTAAAGGGTGTAAATAGACCCTTAACGAAGCCGAAATACACTTGTTTTCCCCGTCTTTGCGATAATTTTTTTGTTCTAGACCATATCTGGGAACTTTCTAGTTACGTAGATATTGGGGGTCAAAGTTCCAACTTTTTCACTATTTTTTTTAAGTAAGATTTTTACTTTAAACTCCTCCACGACGGCTTCGTGAAGGGTCTGCTTACACCCTGTCATATTGTTCATATTAACTAGTCTATGGCGATTCTCAGACGACACCGCTCGTCCGCGCGGTCCTAATATCTCTTATAACAGTACTAGTTTATGCAAGCGACGTCGCTCGCGTGGAGTTCGGTAATTGTGTGCATGTCCCACGGGATTCAGAAGGGCGGACTGTTAATCCAGGTTATAAACTATCTGTGTCCCAAACATCCTAATCCGTTAAGTAGTTTTTGCGTGAAAGAAAAGAGTAGCTAACATCCATCCATACCATCCATCAATCCGTACCATCAATCCGTACCATCCATCCATACCATCCATCCAGACCATCCATTCATACCAACCATCCATATCATCCATCCATACCAACCATCCATATCATACATCCTCACAAAATTTCACATTTATAATAGTAGTAAGAAGTAAGATGATTCTTTAGTAGTGGAGGAATATGAAGAACAGGGTGTAAAGTTCTTCATCCCCTATAGAAAAGGAAGGATCCTTCAACCAGCCCCCGTAGCATGACCACCGTAGACAAGGATTTCTTTGACGGAAGAATCGACAAAATGACAGATTGTGTCGACACAATGACAGATTTCTTTGCACTATCTTCTTCAAATCCTTGTCTACGGTGGTCATGCTACGGGGGCTCACGTGTATTGTATCTGGTGGGCCTGACAGTTGTTGTCGGGTTTTTCTGAATGGTCATTAATAGCGTGATGCAGAATTTTGATGTTAGCTCTTCATTTGTGTCATAGATGGCGCTGTAACACTTTTTGTACTATGTTGCTGTAGTACTCTGCTGAAGTATCACTGCAGTCGTATTATACGTCTTCTATAACTCCATCTTGCGACAATAAAGCTAAAGTAAGATTAAAATAAAACAGTTATCAAAGGTGGTGGTACATCGCCGGCTTCTAAGACTATCGGTACTCCAACGACGAAAAAATTACCGATTAAAATATTAGTATCGATACGTTTTTCTGGCACATTACATCACGCTATCACTGGTGTAACACTGCTCCTAATATGGGCTGCGCTCTATTAGGCACGTGCTGATTTATTGCTCGCAAGTGATCTGGATGCGTGGTATTGATGTGATATTAGCTGCTCTGGTGGGCTCCTATTTGAGCTGAGCGGTTGATTTGAGGCTGTTTTTTATTTAACTTATAGTCATTTAACTTTTACTAAATAAAGATATTACGTGCTTTTTTGTACGTAACTTTCTTCTTATCTGTTTTCCCCCGACTTATTCTACTCTGCTTAGTTTTTTTGTTATACAATAAACAAAACGCAAGTCAATTTATTTTCTTTCTTTCGTCCTAATTGATCATTTGATATGTTTATAAATCTGTCATAGAATATTATCCTTCAGTAATAATAACGCCGTCTATTCTATTTAAGATAATTCCTAGATGATTATAATAAAAATAAAAATCTTTGCACTGCAATAAAGTAATGGTTTTTTAATCGTATAATCAGTGTGCCCACTTTTGGGACCCAGCACAGCCCTTTTTTTATTGGCTGCCATAATGGCCCAGTGCAATTTTGTAGATGTCATATAATTAGTAATAAAATAGGGTTTCTCAATAGGCTTAAAAAAACCAAAACATTAAAATTCAGATAAAAACGTCAACTATTTATTACTGTCTGTTACACTGTAATTTGAACTTTTACTAACAATTACCCGGACAGTCCAATAATTTCTCACACACGGAACCGACTCAAAAAATACCAAAATAGGTCATATCGATGTAGAACCTCCTTGAACCTCTGAATTACTTTGCCGGAAGACGAAAACCTTGACCACAGCATAGCAAGCCCTTAAAACACACGGAAGAATCGAAGGCTGGCAAAGTTATGAGTCTCGTTAAGTATAACCTTAGGTTACGTACACAGGAATTAAAAGTTACTTGGAAGAATTAAGTTAGTGACGTAGAGGAAATTTTTCGAATATTTTTAAAGAAGTCATCGTTCGCAGATGTTCTTTTCTGAGGAATGTCGTGTTGAGCTTGACAATTTGTTAAGTAATTGAGTGTCGTTTTTATTACTTCTTGTAATTATTAAGCAAAGAATTACAGTTTAGCTACTTACTGAGACATACCATTTTTTGGGAAGTATGAAAGGATTATGTTAGGAAAGAAAAGGAGGAAATGATGTCGTGACGGTTGACAGGGGTGAATGGCAGAAAAAACCTGAGGCGTCGACCTCAAGTAACATGGGACAAGGGCAGGAAGATGATGATAAAAGGATTAAATTAAGTGAAAGATCGCGGGAAAGACCCGGATGAAACTCACATATCAAGGAAGCATGAAACTTGGTACAAAAAGGAGTAGGCCTCTATTCAGCAGCAAGTGGAACGGTATATTGTCAGGAGGTTCCTCTCTCAAGAGCCCTGACCACCTTTAGCTCGGACCTTGTTCCCGATGCTGGTGGGCTACTATTAAAAAAAATATACATAAAATGAAGATATTTAGATTTTTGTGACGAGTAAAAGACCAGGCGTGTGAGTGAAGCCTTAGGTAATGCAAAAACTTAACACTCAATGTTTCGTATTTCTTTTATTTGGAAAAAGGTTGATAAATAAAATAGTCTGATTGTGACTCCTACGCGAAATATCGAGCAGAAAGTACGGTACTTTATAATGCGAGTATTATTTGTGCAGAATACAATATTTTTTTTTATATTACTTTTTCACAAAGAAACCACTTACGTTGTGTTGATACCATATACTGCAGGCGTCTCATTTTTTTTTAATTCACAACTAAATTTGGTTAAAAGTGGCCGTATCTCTAAAACCATTTTACCTAGATAATTTTAGGAATACCTTTGAAATTTTAAGTAAAACGAAGAGAGAAATAAGCACCTAAACTGTGTTTGTGATTGATTTTCCAAGAAAAATGTACTTTTGGAAAACGTTAATTTTTAGTGTGTGCCACAATTTTAGATGTGTTTATCATTTTTTATTAGTGTAATATTAATTTTAACGTTTAACCTTATTTACACAGACATAAATTCGAGATCCTTTAAGTGGAAATAAAATAAATTGAAAACAAAGATTTGAATAGACTTGACCCTCCTAATCAGTGAAGTGCATGATGATAAACTTTCATTATGGAGTACTGAAAAAAAAAAAATATTTTACTCTGATGTGATATTTCGGCAGTAAGGCCGACTAAATATGTTAAATAATAAATTTCACATTATTACACAACGATACCCTTTCATCGATAAGATACTTTTAATTAAAAATACCTCCTCCATCCTCATACATAATAAAGACAGCGGCAATGCCTAGCTACCTTTAATATCAGCTCGTTATTAATATGATATATTGGCCGACATTTTGCGGGGTTTTAATTTAAAATAAGGTCGGTCACGCGAGTGTCGGCTATACATGGTGATGCGACGAACCGATACGAATTATGACTAGGTGCGATGACAGGGCACTGAAAGTCGATTCTTTCACATTAAATTATGTAAGGCACCCCTTTTTTATTGTGATTTATTTTCTCTTTTTTGGTACATCAAAGAGTTTTGACATTGAAGACTGCGGTATGTTCTCGAAAATCTCACTTAGCCGACAAAATTATGACTTTCAAGTACAGCACTAGTCAGAAAGAATTAACAAAATGCTTCAAAATTTATAAATAAATACATAGGCTTTTAAAGAATTATAATTAGGTTCGTTTATACCTACAGGTTTACTTCCAGTTCGAGTAAAAATATAATTTAATAAGCAAAGATTTAAATCGTTAGATGTGCTCTTGCTCTAATTTAATAAATATGATTATTAAAATGTCAACGAAATAAAAACGTGACTAGCTTTGTCTTTGGTTCTTTGTTAACCCATAAAATAATCAAAGTATATTGTATTGTATAACGGGCTGTCCGCAACTCCATGTCCAAAGCGTATATTTTGCGTACGGTAAAGGTTCGCTCAAATTACGTCGGGCCGCAGCGAGTCGGGTCGCAGCGCAAAAATCCACCCAAATCGCTCGTATGTATTTTATATGAACTATCGCACACTATGCCGGGGCGCAACCCGTTACTAATGTGCTAAGTAAGCATTATGCGCTGGCTGCAACCCGCTCCGCCCCGCTACGGCCCGACATAATGTGCGCGAACCTTAATCCTACTATAATCGTGTGGTTTTAGAGAGATAGATATCCCATATTCCCTGGTCTTACCCCCAAAGGTGGGTCGCTTTTTGAAGAGCCCCCGAGAACACCAAAAAAAAGTATAGGTTGTCATCATTTCAACAGTGGATCTATTCTCCCAGTCCCAAGCAGAACACACCAAACCTCCGGTCTAACGCGTATTTTTTCAATCCCTGCTAATACGCTCGCCAGTTAAGGAGCAACGGTTCGCATTTATATCATACTCTAACCATAAGCATAGGGGTAATTGAAACATGTATCGTATACCTTAGCTTAGGCGTGGCTGTTTTAAATAGACAGACAGAAAGGTGTTTGTAATTTGTCGTTATTAAGTTTTAATATGGGAATGTGGTGTAAGGCTGTTGGGTAATGCCCGTCAAGTGACTTTCATACCCTACGACTTAGTTTGATATGTGTCTTTCATTTTCGTTTTGATTATGACGTGATTTTTCTTGTCTTCTAGGGATTGTAAGGACTTATTCGTCAACTAGCGAGTGAGAAACTGTACAGTTGGCACCTTGCGATTTTACCAATTTTTTTTGTCGTCGCAGTTTCACACTTGCCAGTTGACAAATAAGTCATTGTAAGTACCGTTAATTAATTAACTTATTTATTTAACACTTCAAGCATAAAGTACAGAGGCCAATACCGCATGGGCCGACGCCTGCCAGAGCTGCGGGACTGTTCGAAAGAGATACCGTGGCCCTCTAACACAAAGGGCAAAGAAGGAACATGGATGGGTTTTAGTCAGTACAAGTCTGACACTCCCTTCCACTCCGCCCAGAGTGGGGGGGTCATTTGATGATTTCCCACCCGAAAAAAAAAAAAAAAAAGTACAGAGGCCAATTTTATTCCTCTCCTTCTTAAGGCGAAACATCTATTTTAAAACCTTTCTGTCCACCTGTGGGCAGAGGTTACATTATTATAAAATACGATTTCTAGTTTAAACTACATAGTTGTGAGTTCTTATCAAGGAAATGTTGGCTGTTCCTTTCAATAAAAATAAAAACATCATGTCTGTAATTCTTGAAAGGTTAGGAAAAGGTATATCAGCACTGCCCCTCCATTTCATCAGTTATATTTAACTCCCATGTAAATGCGACGTTATTGCCACAAACCGGGCACCGATCCTCACTCCAGGATGCTACTAATCAGTTCCTGATGAGAAAAGTCAATAACACTTTGCTGGCCTGGAAATCAAATCTAAGGACAATGATTTCCAGGCCATGAGTTCAGCATTAACGCTTTACACCACTAGACCAACGATACATTTCCTTAAAACAGGTGGCTACCAAATTCCTTTTGTAATCTGACATACTATAACTTCGTTGAGAGAGTGACTTTCAACTTTGAATATTTATGGTCTCATTAAAATAGATGGAAAATTATAACACAGCGTTCAGTACGTCTAACCAAATACATCCAAGCAAAAAAAAACACTGGTTAAAGTAATTTTATTTTGACCTGAAATCTAAGTTATAATAACCAACGTTTTTAGCTGTTTTTTTTTTTTGTAAGTACTCGTATCATTATATAGAGAAGCAAAAACAGTAAAAACTACAGTCCTTTCGAGTGCGAGTGCGTGAGGGAGTGAGTATAATCCCAGCTACAAGGCATTCTCATATGCCTTGTAGCATACAACAAAAAAACAAAACTCTGAAACTACAGTTTCAGATTTTTGTTTTTCACGAAAAACTACTTTGACAATTCCAAAGCGCCCTAACTGGTCTATCTTACTTCGTTCTCTTACACACAAAAACTGCTGAACGAATTTAGATGAAATTTGCCACACAGATAGTTTATGGAGTAACGGATAGAATACTTTATATCCTGATAGTACTATCCCGTGGGACAATTACCGAACGTGGGCAAACCCGTGGGTGTAAGTTAGTTTGAAATGAAGACTTCCCTTTAATGCGAACTAATTTAATACACTACTCAACAAACCATCTCGAACGTCCAGGAAAAATGTCGTAAGTGCCACATACGTTAGTCTTATTTACATTTATAACATGATGTTATTTATTTAAATAAGACACGGATTGATGGCCCCTGTTATAAGTGGTTTTTGCTAACTACGGGTAATTGAGTTTTTTATGTCCTACAATTACTTGATGCGTTGTCAATGACAAACTGCAGGCGTGAATAAATTCTGTGTGAATAATTCATTAATTATGCTATGTAGGGTAATTGTGTACATGGTTTCGCTTGGTCTTAGTATTTTTTATCTTGTTAGTATTGCTGGCTTTGATCTACTTTATTTAATCTATTCTAAGCCGGCCTTATAATGATTGTGTGGAAAAAAGTATTTTATGTTGCACTCATTAGCAATTAATGTATTTTGCTCAGTTAGGTAATCGTACTTCCTTTATTAATTGTGTCTATCGCTAGATCAATATTCTGCTCAAGTTTTTTTATAAGCTTTTATTTTACTTGACTTGTTAGTTAGTTAATATGTATGGGACAAATCTTGCAACTGAATTTCAAACCAGTTCCCCCCCATCGATTGAACTGAAATTTTGCACACGTTTTTGGTTTTGGTGACGATACATTATCATGACAGACATGACTTAATCCTGCAGCCAGGATCATCTTCTCAACAGGGAACTCCTCATAGCATGGACACGTAACTTTGAAAACGCGCTCAATTTTGATAGATAACCTTATTTTAATTTTAATAAAAGCTGTGTTTTTTCTATGGTTACCCACATCTGTGTATTTTATATTACTTATACCTAAGTTTTACTTGAATTTAGTTTTTTACGAACCGGAAGACGTTGCGTTGGAAGGCCTCCCACTAGGTGAACCGATGACCTGCTGAAGGTTGAGGGGATCCGCTGGCTGAGAGACGCACGCGACCGGTCAATGTGGCGATACTTGGGGGGGAGGGCTATGTCCAGCAGTGGACGTCTTTCGGCTGAAATGATCATACTGAAATTTTACTGTCACTCACATTAAATTACATTAACTTTACGAATCAAGTCTTTCATGTCCTGAACCATTGAATCACCGTATTTATTAAGTCAAGTTGAATCCCTGCATCGTTCTAAAAAAAAAACCAAATGCGCACAAATGCCGTAAAACCCTCACTCAAAATAACATTCATCCTTAACTCCTTGTTGACATCTCAAAAAACTCGTAAACTGCGTATAAAAACCCCATTGAAGATCACAATACAACCGATAAAGTTTATTTTGGGTAAAACGCCGCTATTTGTCAAAGGTCACGTGAGCACTGAACGCTTTTGATGTGGCATCGTAAAAAAATGCGAATTAAGTGATTACCATCGTGGACTTACTGAAAACCATCGTGTGCTCGTAAACACTGCGCTTTACTTAAGGGTAGGTTGAGACGAATACGTAAAAATATATTTAATCGTCAGCTTTTGTATGCGTTTCCACCCGCGTGGTGATCGGGTTGGCACTTGCTTCCGAATTAAAAAATATCCAGGGGGTCTAAAATGGCTGGATTAATTATATTTTATTTTTAAAAGCGTTTGTGTTGCATTACGAATTCGTATTATATGTACGATTGGGGTGGAGTTGGCATATAATGACCGCTTTAACAGATTCGTAATAGGATAATAACATGAATTACGTTTCAATACGTAAAATGGTCACATAGTTACAATATATAATGTCAACTGCGTCTGTGACCATTTTAAGAAATTTAAGGTGATTCATATTATTATGATTCTGCTAAAGCGCTTATTATGATTCTGCTTTGGTCTACGTGAGTGTTTATTTTTATAAATAATCCTTTCAGTTAACAAAGCGTGACAGATGGAGTTACTCTCACAATTACAATTTAATCAGACTTAACTTCATCAATTATTTTAAGAGATAAACATAGCTGTGATATGTTCCAAAATAAAGATGTTTGTGTGATTACCATAATTGTTTTTCGTGCTTTTAGACAACCATAGTCAATTTAATTCAAATTAAGACAATTGAGTTCATTGCTTTATCTGCTTCTGAAATTATAGGTACTAGTGATTAATACATTAAACAAAAAATCTGCAACAGAGATGCATGACTCAAAATGCACTTCGTCCTGCCCTTAATACAAAACCCAGACGTACTTAAAACAATATCCATCATAAACGTTTAGTTTTACACTCACATTATTACCTTATCTTTATTAACACTCAAAAACTCGTAAACTCATCCCAAATTATACCCTGAATGTACGTAATGTCATTTTTATTTTTACTTTTTTGACATTTACACCCATCGCCATGGACGGCGATTGTCAATTCTTATTATTGTATTATGTTATTGAGTTTATACAATATTCAATAAAGAAACATTTTAAGATGTTTTTTTTTATAAAAATGTAATATTATTGTAACTTTGTGTGAAATAAATGAGAGTCTTTAGGTGGAAGATCACTGATCTTGTGACATAAACAAGCTAAAATTCAAATACAGTTAAGTTTCATAAGATACAAAATACATAAAAACCTACTACCCATACTGATACTTAATGTGCAAAAGTTACTATATCCGTCTTCACGCTCTTAAGTCAGAACGGAATAAGAAGATTAATAGACCAAGTCTTGATTTAGGACATAGGACAGTTTTATCCTGGTAGTACATTTTCTTTGTCTACCTCCTACAGGCAAAATCTGGTGTTAAACAATTTTGTTAATACTTTGATACCTAAACGGTATCAAAATTAGGTAAAAAACTGGTACCAAAAATAACATAACATAATATTACGCCTGTAATCCCCGAAGAGTTAGGCAAAAAATACATAACCAACAGTACATCCACATTTCGCCAGTTATGTTTAAATCCCAAGTAATAGAGGGCGAGCATGTACCATCAACCAAAACAAATCTAGTCTCCGTGGCTGCTATTGAGATATTGAACTCAGAACCTCATACCCAGTAGTCGCGCTTGCGACTACAAGACCAGTAAGCGGCAGTAACTACTTCAAAATAAAACCATAATTTATTTGGCATAGTTTATCTCTCCCTACAAATTCTCCCAGACCACTAAAGAAACTAAAACTTTTACCCTCTAAATTAGAACTTACACAGGCGACATAATCCTATCGGTGACCCAAACGAATTCCCACATATATCCCATTAAGAGTAAGCTGATAGCTATGCCTGTTCCCATTGCAATTGCTTCTAGGCACGCTATAGTCCCACGGGTCATTTTGTATTAGTTCAGGTTCACATACCATGTGTGTACAAATGCTGTAAGTTCAAATAAGATTATTATTATCGTCTGTTTTGTGTTGTTTATTATTGCGTTCGACAATTACGGGTTAGTTTCTTGGTGGAAAACGTGGTGTTCACATCTCCTGAGCTATGAACAAAGATATTCAAATATTTACGAGCTATAGACGGCAGAAGACGAAGAAAATAGTAATCTACTACTTGTAACAAATCGCTGTGTCTAGTGTCACACGCCCACTTGTCAGGTAGCATTTGTGTCAAATCGAAAATATTCGTGATAAAAAATTTCCTAAGATAATAATATTCCCAACGACTGTTTTAAAACTCTTTCAAATCTCTTTAGCTATGAATAATAATTATGGTCACGACGGTTTTGCCCTTTTTTTTTCTAGAAACGATATACATTGATTGTATCTCGAGTTCTGTGTAAAAATATTTTTGAAATATTTAACACTACATAACATAAGATTCCTTTAGCTAATTGAAAATTTAAGAAATACGTTTGGAGTTGCAGTTGATAGATGTCGACTGTTAAAACAAAAATTTCAGCTCACACACGTTTTAGTGCTTTATTTTTTCTTTATAGGTACGTCACGTTTATTCTTAATACAATGTATTTTTTCCTATCTTTTTATTCATCACCTTCATCTTCAAATACAAAATAATTTAGCACAAAATCTACGATTACATTGGACCCTTAGTTACAAATGATATAAAAGGATAACCATAAGATAATCAGCCTATAAAGTTCCCACAACTGGCACACAGCCCACCTCTCTCCCAGAGGGACAGTGGGCCATAATCCAACACGGGGGATCAATGAGAACAAGATGCTGGATGTTACATTACGTCTTCAAGTAGAAAAAAAAACAAAAGCCTACAAATTCGACTACAATTTCCAATCAAACAATTTATCGCTAAACTTTCACAGCTACTGCTCTACTCCGGTTCCCACGACGAGATATTAACAAGAACAGTATTCCAGTAGTCATGGCGCGATGTTAGCGCCCCCGGCGGCGCCCGCGTACGCCTCCGAACTAATTGATAGCTTCAAATTGAGACATTTACACACTAATACTAGTCGTTTAAGGCTTTTAGATGCTGTTAATTAATTACTGTAGCAAGCGATTAGAGGTAAGAGAGAGAGTGACCTAGATTTATAGATGGCTTAAAGATTGCTAGATGTTAGCAACAGTTTTGATGGAAAGATGGTGTTTTCAATCATTTTAATGGCTAAGTATAGTTACACCACATTAAGTTTGCGGTTCGGTAATTTTCGTATTGCCAATTTATCAAAAAATGGAGAAACAAAATTCTCTCACACAGACCAAGCTACACTGCCAGCCTGCTAGCCTGCTGCTGCTAGTCTTGTACTACTTCTCTTTGCAGTAGTGCACTATATTACTGCGTTAATATGAGTTTTTTATTTGTCGTGTTATCTGGTTGCAGCTCGTCATATCCTGTTACTCAAGTTTTCAAAACTTAACTAAAGTTATTGAAATTGTTTCGAATTGTTATCCTGTATCTGGAACAGATCTATATAAATATATTAAGCCCACTATCGTGCGTTTGTATTTCCAACAGATAGGCAATGATTGTTGAAGCATATACTTTTCTTGGAAGACTTGCAATATGGATGAGGAAAAAATGTTTTTTTATTTTTCTCTTTTTTCGTCTTGTAGAAAAAAATACATCATTTGTGTTAAAATGACACCAAAAGCCACAATTTATTTAGAAATACTCGCATAGGTTACCTACCAATTTATTATCCACTCAATTATTTCATATTACGTAGGTACATAATGTGTTACAACCATGTTTGACTCGTTCGCTTTAAAGGAACCGCAAAATCGCTTTTAAGTTAGACAAATTAGTTAATTTTTAATGTTTATTGTATGTATTGGACATGTAGTCATATTTCTTAGAATTATTAGTAATTTTCTAACGTTAATAGTAGGGTTTATTAAGTGTTTGTCACTGTAGGTATGCGTGTTATATAAAAGTCGAAAGGTAAGGTTGGGAATAACAGTATGATTTGAACCTGTGCCACAGAGCAACGAGGGAGTAAATAATATAATTACAAGTGCGACTGCTGAGCAAGAGGTCCTGGGTACAATACCCTGGTCGGGCAAAGTGTTATTGGGTTTTTCCATCAGTTGGAGATTGCCCAACTTTGGTACAAATGCTGCCCAGGCATGGGAGTACTTGCGCTGGGCTCTTGGCACTAGTCTATGTCTTTTTACGAAATATTTTAAAAATCTATCCTAGGGTTCCTAATTTTTTTTAACAATTTATTTTGATAATATTATTTTTTATACATGTTTTTTTTTTGACATACTTATAAGGTTTTACAACTTTTTTGACCCCAACTAAAGACTATTTGAGTAAATGGACAATTTGATACTGACATTTTTGTACGTAGTATGTCGGACTTGACGGATTGTCAGCTTTATTAAACAGGGCCCTGGCCGTTTGCAGTCTCGCTTGCTTTGCTAAGTATTGCGACTGTGCGTTTCATCTTTCTTGTTGACTCGGCTATTGATATTTTACTTTACGTATGTTTTCTTTTCACCTAGAAAATGTTTGACATTCGCTTGACATCGCCAACGCCTTCAACTCCATGCCCTGGAGCTGCATTAGGGAGGCACTCCGGTATCACCGACCTACCTTCGTCGTGTGGTCGGGAACTACCTGACGGATAGGGCCGTCATTTATCCCGGTCGGAGCGGAGAATGGAACCGGCGAGAGATGTGGTGCGGTGTTCCGCAGGGATCGGTTCTGGGACCAGCCTTGTGGAACATCTGTTACGACTGGGTGCTGCCCACCGACCTCCCTAGCGGCGTCAGCGTAGCTTGCTAAGCTGACGCCGCTAGGGAGGTCTTCGGGACTGTTCGAAAGAGATACCGTGGCCCTGTTACACAAAGGGTAAAAAAGGAACATGGATGGGTTTTAGTCAGTAGAAGTCTGACACTCCCTTCCGCTCCGCCCAGAGCGTCATTTGATGATTACCAATCCGAGAAAAAAGGGGTGGGCCAGGTATTAAGATGCTATCAGCGTCCTGCCCTCTTTTTAGATAGTACAATAAGAGACATTGATGAAAATGATGACGATAAAATATTATTCTGAAATAAATAATACATTCCCTTTCAGTTTTTTTTTGTTATCCTATCTATCACTTACGGACGGAATAAGTATTGAAACTGTCCATTTATACAAAATGTCTTTAGTTGTGGTCATTAAAGGTGTAAAAACCTTAAAAGTAAGTCAAAAAAAAAACCATGTACAAAATAATATCATCAAAATAAATTAGGAACCCTAGGGTAGATTCTGAATATATTACGTATAAAGACATAGATTAGTGCCAGGAACCCAGCACAGGAACTCCCGTTCCTGGGCAGCATTTGAACCAATTCTCATATAAAGATGAGCAATCTCCTTTCTCAGTAGCAGCCATAGATTCGGTTTGCACTTGGTTGATGGCCATAGGCTCGCACTTTACACCATAACATGGGACTTAAAACATAACTGGTGAAATGTGGGTGTACAATTATAGTACACCCACATTTCACCAGTACGGTATACCTCTGCCTAAACCTTCGCGGATACAGGCGTAAAGTTATATTATGTTATGGTCTGACTTCTTCTGCACTCGTAAATGCAGCGTTACAGTCATATTTATTCACTCGTTGCAAAAAGTACACTTAATTGTTTTACTCTCAAAACAATATTTACTTTGCACTCCAAACCGATAAAATGGGTTAGTAAAATATTGCATATTACCAACCCACTTGCAACGCGCACACAATGCATTCAGTGACACACTGTCCAAACTGCAAGCCTTTAACACAGTATAAAGATTGCCAGTGAAACAATCAACTAGGCTGTTTAGCTGTTTTAAATCTGAACTCGTGTACAGTGCTGTCCACTCAACTTCTTATTTTGTTGTTCTATATATATGAACCCAACTTACTCATGAAGTCATTTGTAACCTGTAAGTAGGATTCAGTGTATCGTACTCAACACATAGCTTGGGGTCATGGAGGTATTTAAAGTAGAGTTAAACGTTAAAAACAACGTTACAACGTTAAAAATTTGTATTTATAAAAAAATTGTAATAAAGTTGGAACTTTGACCCCCAATATCTCCGCAAATAGAAGGTTCCCACGTATAGTCCAGAACAAAAAAAATATCGTTAAGGGTACTTTTACACCCAATAAGTGTGTGACCTGATTCTGACCATTTGTTCCCTATTGATATACTGTACGTTAAAACTATAGTCCACTGTGTCTTTAACCTGACATCCCAGTGTTTCGATATGCAAATATTCTGGCCAAAATTTCACAATCGAAAATTACGTGTAGAATATTTATGGCTCAATTTTGTTAAGGGTACAATGCGGTGAATTTCGGTTGTCGGGGACCGAAACATTCGAAGTATGAAGCAGTGTTCCGTGGGACTCCCACTTTAATTACTGACGCAGTTTTTTTAGCACAACCGGTGCATCTCGGACCGTTTATGCGAATACATTTGTTATTTACGAGCAGTACTTTTTGGGATGTCACCATTTATAGTAAGAAGAACGGTTCGTTCGGTCTGATATGTGATATGTTGGCCGATACTTCTTTTTTTGGGATGATCTCTTTTTGTTTGGTTTATCTGAATTGGTTTTGCAAGTGATAATTTTGAACAAAAAATAAATTTCGATAGTTTTGTATAAATTAAACTGTATTTCAGTACGAAACATTTCGTATAGTTTTTTACCTACTTAGTATGATTCATTTGCAAAATAATTCAACAATACAAGATGTGTCATTGAAAGAAAAATGTTAGGCTTTAGGCTATTGATATAGAGGACATATTTGTGCAAATATTTTCTATTTGTCTGTGACCAAAAAACCGCCATTATAAATAACATACAAAATACACTATTTGTAATATTTAACAGGTGCTTAATAAATTAGACTTAGCCTAGTAAAAAAAACAAGTTTATGGGAAAAGTTTGCTTATTGTTATAAAAACTACAAAAAACAGCTTAAATCGATGACAAGGGAATTATTTAAATATGTATGTATAATATATAAACATATACATAATCACCATACATTATCGTTACCATAAAATATCTAATATTATGGTAATTGTGATAAAATTTATGGGATATATTACCCAAAGTAACAAAGGTTGACCGAGATTCACCTCATTTATGCCGAGTTATAAATTCACGAATGACCTGAGTTTATAATAAGTACTTAGCAATAGAAAATGTATTGGAAACATTAAATGTCAAACTGCATAATTATTATGATTATGTTATCGATTTCATTGCTAACTTACCTAATAATGAAGTGTTAAACTATATTATTTCAGTTGTTTATTTATGATCTTATGGCTTTATGAGTAGAGTAAGACCAAAGAAATGATGGACAGACTGTGTGAAGGATGATATGGCTAGAAAGGAGGTGACTGCTGAGATGACGAGAAGTATGGAAGAAGAAGATATGCTGCACTCGCCGCAAATAAATTGGGATAAGGGTATGATAATGATGTTGGTTATGTAAGACTTGCAGATCTTCTGCCCGCGGTTTTATGAGCGTCGAAGAAACAAATCCTATGACACTCGTTAATATGTAACTTTTCATCAGTAAAGAAAATTTTAAATTGGATCAACAGTTTCATAGATTGCCTCCTACATGCACATTTCAAAACTTTATATTATTAGTATATGAAATTTTATAAACTTTTGAAAAACTTCTTAGATTGCTAGCAATGTACGAAGTTTGTCACAAAGATTTTGACTTTCAAGTTGCGTTACCAGTAAATTATTATACAGTCTAGAATACATAGACTAAAGAAGAATGGAGTCAAAAATATTGAAAAAGCTCTAAAATCAACTAAAGTAACCATCTAAAATGAGTACTGAACCCATAATCCACTTCCCAAGTCCATCCCAATAGTTTAAAACTCCGTAAAATTTTCCACAAAACACGGCTTGCCCTTTAACTGCAAAAAAAAATTAAGCTTTCAAAAGCGATTTACCACAAAAAGTCGCCGACGACATTCTTCCTTACAACTCTCTCTATAAACACAACATGTAATCGTCGCATCGGCAATCGAATCGTTCATTTATTCGAGTAAACTCGAGTCGCCGGCCAATGATTTATTGCTCCGACACGTGGTTTTTGCCCTCTACAGTGCTTACGGAAACAATTTCGAATCATTTATACCGACCGCCCGAACGGCAACCGAAAATGGCGACGGCTACCTTCTGGTTTTCGTGTTTCACCTTAATTTCGGGAAAAATGGTTGGTGTTTTTTAAAGGATGTTGGGCAAAATTCGTATGAGTCTTGCTGTTAGACTGTTATTGACTTGGTATTTGAATTTTGTTAGAATACAACAAAATTTCAAATAGAGTTTACAATTAGTATTCAATTTAATTATTGTCTGGCAAGAAAATTACAAAAACACAGAAGAAAATTTAAATGACTGAAATTATGGAAATGATATATCATTGCAATTGAATTAAATTGAAAATGTTGGATTTAGCTGTATTTTGCCAAGGATAAAACGTGTCTATTTCTGTTTCCCGCAACTTATAGCCATAGTATGAAGTAAAGTACTAATTATAAGCAACTATTGAACACCAATTATATTGGTCTTACGTCCAGGTTTCATAGAACATTGCCCATCATCCTTTGGAACTGAAGATGAGAAATTGAAATCGACGAGGTTTTTTAACGCGTCCCGCTTGTCGCTTCGTAACGGTACTTTGTTATAATTGATAATTCATTTTTTTTTGCTTTATGTTGGTCGAATTTGTACTTGGTCCGGTTCTCGTTTTGGGATCGTGTGATGCTACGTAGTTTTATGGTTTGGCTGGTAATATTTTTTTCAGTTACAGTTTTGCGAATATTATTTTGAAGACACTTCTTTTAACCCTTTGAGGATTAAAAGTGTCATTTCATGTCATTTATCTTATTTACCTTAAGTTTCAAACTCGCAACATTGGTTTAGTGCTGCAAGCCTCGCAAGCCTGACTGATGAGAATGACGTCCTGATTCGATGTTAAAGTCAGGCAAAGTGTTATTGGGTTTTTCTTTTACGAATATTACGAATATTATTGGTACGATTTTGGCAATTCGTTGGCATTTAGGAATTTGTCCGCAGCAGCCACGGATTATGGATTTGTGCCCGATTGTCGGCAATAGGTTCACCCCTTATTACATGAGCTTAAACATAACTTGCGATATGTGGGTGTACTATTAGGATACACCTCTGCCTAACTCTTCGGGGATTACAGGCGTTATGTTGTTTTAAACTCGTCCCGTTATTTTAATTGAAACTGTTTTCATAAAAGTCAAATAACATCATTGCAATTGAACACGACTTTTTATTTTTATATCGCAAAATTTTTTTCGAAAGATCTTTCCCACACATTGTGTTCACTACCCCAATTTTTATCCATAACTATAAAGCAAGCGGCAACACTGTGCGAATACCTATCATAACTTATCTCTCCCGCGCACGTTCAGTGCTGACTGACTGCGTCATAAAAGTTTACGAGGATCGAACAGCACAGTGGGCCGCCCGTTTCGTTCGGGGACAAAAAAACTGGAGCACGAACCCTCATGAAAATTAATAAGCATTTCAACAGAAACCATCGGTTCAACGTTTTTGGTTTTAAGGTATTTTTTCGCGACGGCAATTTGTCTTGTTTTAATTGGATATTTTTGGCAGACTTTATTATAAGAGAATAATTAGTTTGTTTCGGGCATCGTGAATATATTTGGAGTATAAAGGCAATTTTGAGGCATCTTGTGGGTATGAGGATTTTACAAAAGGGAAACCTTCAATTACTCTTTAGTTTATGAAACTGAAATGGTTTACAGGAACTAGTAACATCACAGAAGATGTACTAAATTGAAAATACGTAGATTTACCAGTTATTAAATATAACAGTTTTGTGGTATTTTTCCATTAAAATGCCAACGTGATCCAGAAATTCCTTAACACTTTAAAAAGATACACCTACTTTAATCTATTTAAATAATAATATATTATGACTGTCATGAGGGCTATCTGTTTATTTCTCACATAGTACATTTCTTAATACCAAATAATCTATCCTTACACAGATTCTAAGACCTGCTCTGCTCTCACGATATTTCAGTTCGGTCTGGATTTAAAGTTGAATAATCCTAGAAAATGTAGGAAGTTTGTCAGTAAACCTTGTATTTATGTGTAGCGCGTAACCTAAGTTGACTTACTGTTGCACTATGTCATAGCATTTTATGGCTGTATTTGCTCTCATCCATTTGGTCTGGGAGAATGTAAGGGCAACTTATTTGATTTTCATGTCGGGCACAAAAAATATGAAGCTTGAGCACTTGGGATATTTAAAGGCACGAGTTTCTATGACCGACATAAATCCTTTTTATTAACCACCTATTTTAAAGGTGCTCATTGGTTTTTTTTTTTTAAAGTTACGAGGTCTTTCTTCTGCTGCATAGGAATTATTTTTTACGACGTGCGTGGCGTTTAAGATTATTAAGGCCGACTCCACCAAAGCGAAGACGAGACGAGAAGAGGTGTGTTTTAAACCACCAATAGAATTTCGTAATATAGGCCGCTTACCTTTAGTGGAAACGGTTGAGCAGTAAGGAGAGATGTCTTGCAATTTTTTAGGCCGGTACAGACAAGAAGAGACGTGAGCGCGTGCCTTTTTTCTTTTTTTTTCCGTCCTGTTGAATTTATAGTTAATTGTTTATTTTTTGTAATTTTGTATGATGCATGTCATGTCCCTGCGACAAATAAATATTTTTTATTTCTTTCTTCTTTTCTTTTCGGCGTGCGGTGAGCGGTGTGCTGTAAGCAACAGCTTCGGTGGATACACCCTAGCTTGTACGCATCTCCTCTCCTCTCTTCTTCACACATCTCCACTTAACTCCGCGCTTTGGTGGAGTCCAAGCCTATGGCGAATCTTTCACTGCACCGCGCTCCGTCGCGTAGCACGGAAAATCCATTGTACGTCGACGCGTGCCGACGCGTTTTCAGTGTGTTGTCCTAGGCATGTTTTCTATACAAATTCAGATACTTTCTTACAATGTTATAATCTGCGGCCCCGCGCTACGCGATGGAGCGCTGTACAGTGGGAGAAGCGCCGTAATGTAGTGTTGCTAGGCAGCTTTAGACAGAGAGACCTATAGAGTAATGGGCTTCTGTCCTGTAGTAAGACATCACAGGCTTTTTATACTATCAATGCTGCCGAAAAATTATGATTCAGAATAAGTTCCAAATATCACATAAGACAAAACATTCAAAGACAATTACAATCCTTTCCACCTCGCTCAAAAACCAGTGCAAACCCAACACGTAATAAAAAGAAAATCTCGTCCCCGTTCAAAAAACCAAACGGACAATGCCGCCGGACACAATTAATTAAACAATTAATTTGCTAATTGGCATATGATTTGCTTTTTGTAGCGTTTATGTCAATTTGTACGAATCTGGATCGGCCGGCCGCTTTTGCCTTATAAGATTAATTTGTACGTGCCTAAGAACTTGTTTTGTGGGGGAAATGCCTTCGCGGCCGTTTTAAGTTTAAGTGACGTAAGTTTTGAACTTATTTTTGTTCTGGAGTTGTGAAATGGAATGGTTTGAATTGCGATGTGGTGCGAAACTGTGGTGTTTTATAAAGGCATGTTTTAAATTGATCTCCAAATAATTCCTGTTTTGGTTTCGTAAAATTATTAATCTTTGATCCCCAAATAATTCCCTGGTTACTGAGCTACAGAACGAACTGACGCCCAGTTAAACCAGTTGAAATGATGCTAATTTATTTAAAATCCCTAACTTTTTAGAAGTGAAAAGTATTAAATATGATTTAATACTTTTCACTATTTTCTTGTAAAAAATAAAGCTTTTTTTTTGGTGTATAACTGCATACACTCATAACATACACAGAATTCTATAAACAGGTGAGGTTCTTCAGAAAGGTCAAGTGCGTAGTATTCGCAACCGGCGTATGACCAGATGTTTAAACGTGGACGAAGCAAAAGGAGTATGTAGTAGGTGATTTTCTGTGGTTTCCAGGGAAAAAGGTGTGAGTTTATGTATGTTCTATGAACAATTTTTTGTCGTATGTACGAAGAAATATTGCCGAAACTTTAGTGAAAGCCCACGTTAAGATCGACGCCGTTTACCGTTTAAATATTAATTTATCTTCACTGCAAAGGTACCTTCCAAAAAACACAAGTACCTACAGTCAATCGATTTCAAAACTGCAACAACGATGACAATCATTTTGGCATCCGAGGCAGCCTTAATCAGTGAGTTGAGAAAATCTGCAGAATCATAAAAGTATTTTATCATTGATCTGCCCTGCGCCCAAATATCGTCGAGGTCCTGTATTGATTGCAATCAGTCATCTCCTGTATGTACTGCCGATGACAGTCGGTATAATGTCGTGATTTTAATATCCGTATTAAATAGCTAACCATACCTACTAATTTTTTTTCGGCCTGCGAAAGTGGGCTTTATCACCTTTACATACTTTTTCTGAGAAAATGGAACGTCAAAGTGGATATCCACAAAAGATCAAATAGGATTATTGAAAACGCCCTTAAGTTTTTAAGTTGTTTCTTGCTTTTTTGAACAAGAATGTCACATGCTGCTATAAACCCTGAAGAAGTCAGGCATCAGTTGGTAACCCTAGCAGTAAAAATGTCTATTTTGTTAGCAAAATTGTTCTGGTGCAACTGATATCTAGGGCGCAGAAATTTGTGCCACATCATTATAAATAAATCATAGAGTAGAAGAATCAAGACCACAGATCAAAAATCCTCACATAGGAAACTATCAGAGCTTTCACAATTCTGCCCATTCGGGGAACAGGTAAAAGAGTAATATTACTAATATCGCTTTAAAAAATCACCAAAAAAATGTTTCTATTCAAAAAGGATGCCCGTCCGCGACAGTACATCCACCGTCATTTTTCGGTTGCAAATCATGAACGAAATTGATGAGCTTCCTCCATCAGATAGCACTAACAAGCAGTAGCAGATGTTTACGTGTGATACCACCGGTGACGTCATTGGGTGAGGCTTAGAAACGAGAGTACGGATGTAGGAGCAAAAATGTGAATTTGATTTGGGTGAAGATTTGGTTGCACTTTCTTGGAGTTGACAAATTAAATGAAGGTTTTATAGAATTTACTAAAATGGTGAACTTACTTTGCGTTTTTAAGCGGTCTAGTATTGTTGGCCAACCAGCCCTAAAAGAATTCAGAGCTAAGGAAAAGTAGCCCCAGGAGACGGCTACGCTTGCTGAGGTGCCTCGCCCCTTGCCTCGGAACGTTGGTCCCAGTCGTGATTTATGGATTTTTGATAGTATTATATAGATAGTATTACTGTTAGCCTGGAAGATGCCCATGTCTTTGATAGTCGGGGGGGTTACAGCTGGCTTGCGAGAGGCCCATATCTGAGGCTATGTCTTAGACTAAGTTGATTGTTCGTAGCAATCAGCTTGTTTCAATTCGACGAAAACAAGCAATTATCATACTAATTCATTAATCAAAAGCACCATTCATTAACCTGTGTATAAGGTAATTTTTGGCAACATCCATCTTCAAACTCATCATCATCTAAACTTATACTGTCAGTTACGGGATATTTTCCGTGATTGTTAATTATTTTGAGCTCCCGATATTTCGGCGCTGTTGCAAGCGCCATGATCGCGGGTTGACTTTGTTTTTTTTTTTATTTTTTTCTTAAGGCGGCTGGATGGAAATAAATTGTTAAGAGCAGACAAATCTATCTCCTCTTTCTTTGTCTTTTGCTACGCGCACTACTGGAACTCGACTCACAGCAAAACACACTCACAGTATCACCAGGTTTTGTGGAGTCCTTATTACGATGCCGGCTGCTACTTTTGAGCTTACTCAAAACTGGATTCCACGTACTTGACAATTTTTTTCTCGATTGAAATTTTTGTGTTTTTTTTATTTCAAATGCTTCTCTTGTCAGCCTTGGTAAGTAATATCTGTCCGTTGACAAAATACGTGGCTTGTGAAATTCAATCCAGTGATTGGGCCCTAACTACAGTAGGTGTTCAGCTATGGCAGATTTTTGCTCATCATTGTTTTTCACAGCCTTTATGTGCTCTTTGATGCGGCATGAGACAGTTCGCTTCTTCATCTTCATCTGCCTAGCCTTTTCCCAACTATGGTCGGCTTTGAGTCTAACCAGATGCAGCTGAATACCAGTATTTTAAATGGAGCAACTGCCTATCTGACCTTCACAACCCAATTAGTATTGGGGAATATTATGATATGCATTGGTAGCCAAACTTTAGGGCCACTGACTACCTGTTACGACTGCCAATATCTTCAAATGATAGCCAGAACTAACAGCTTAACGTGTTTTCCGAGGTACATAGGAAACTCGGTATGTAATGGATGGTCACCCATCCACGGAGCATCCTAGGGAACACGGATTAACCTGAAGATCGACCCGAGCGGCTGATATTATTTAGCCATGAACTCCTCTCATCTTCAAAGTGACATCATCATCATTCTTCAAGGTTCCTACCTAAAAGCACCGAACATGCTTGCCAATCTTTAAGCAAAAGATAGACGAAGCACGGTGTAGTAGCAATGCGTGCTTGCATCAATATCGCTTGTGCGCTGTGCCGGCGAAAATTAAGTCGGCAGCGAGCGTGCGCAGGCGCTGCGGGGGTTGCACACACTTTTACGTTTTTAGATAAAAAGAGTTGGAGTAAAAATTCATGAAGGTTGACCGTATATCGTCCCTTTGATCTTTTGGTGCTGGTTTTTAAGAGATTAAAATAGGTGTGACTAAAGTATCATGCTACTTAACCATACAAATTTAGATCATAACAGATATTGATAGAACTTGTAGGCGAAAATTACAAAAAAATGTAAATGAAGCTATAGAGGATGAATTTTCGACCATCATTTCTAGTGGTAACTTTTTCATGTAAGGCACTCTTGACCACACACTGTGTCCGTGTGTGTGTATCAATGAATACAATGTACAAATATTGCAGCACCAGTAGCTCTCCTCCGTACGTGACGATATTTCTTCCCAACAAAATGTTATGGACCCCTGCGTTCGTAGCACAGGAGCGGCGATCAACAAAGGGCACGAAGCGAGCACGACTTGACTCCACACAACCTGTGTTTTTACTTCTTGCTTATTGTTTTTATCACTAGTGCAATGCTGTTGCGTAATTGTTAATAAATAAAAAATGTTTTGCAATATGATGTGGTGCAGGAAAAAGTTTAGATGGATTGAATTGAAAAAGAATGGACATGTTGAAGTTGTCTATGAAAATGACAGAGACAATAAGTAGTTTTTTTTATAATAAAAATATGTTTCGTTTTGTACATAGCTCGGTAAAGAATAGTGTCGTGGTAGCTTTTGATTTTTACTAGTGGAAGTCTGTGAAAAGACAAATTAGGTATATTGCCTGACCCGGAATATGAACCCACGACCGCTGTAGCAATTACAACAAGTGACCAGAAAGCCATGTCCGTAGTCTGTCTCCAAAAGTTTTGATAATCTCTTAATTGAAATCCGTCATTACGGTTTTCCGTTGGTACTACACTACACACTACATGGTAAAAAGCAAGGCGTGGTTTTTTGATGATCTCTTATCGTTTTGACATTTTTCTTATGACTCCATTGTGCAGCCATGCTTTTTCATAAGCTTTCTTCATTCATCTGTGAATTTTAATTCAAAATACTATCAAGCGAACATCATGAATTTAGGAGACTACGTTCTTTTGGCACAATAATAATGCTGTTGTCTTAGTATGTTTTTCATACTGACGAATCATTGAAACTCGGGACTTGGTCAGTAGACTCCTTAAAATTGCATTCTTCATCTGCCTAGCTTTTTTCCCACTATGTTGGGGTCGGCTTTCAGTCTGACCGGATGCAGCTGAATACCAGTATTTTACATCGAGTGACTGCCTACTGAATAATACGATTTACTTAGTAGGAATTTACCCTTTGGTAAGACTGGTTCTCAGGCTTTCGGGCCACTGACTTCCTGTAAAGACTGTCAAAGATCTACAAATGACAACCGGGATCAACGGCTGAATGTGTTTTTTTAGGCACGGAGGAAACTCGGTATGTAATGGGTCACCCATCCACGAACCAAACTATTCAACTGCGGCTTAACCTAAACATCGACCCTAGCGGCTGGTATTATTTCGCCACGAGCTCCTCATCCATAGCATTTAGATTGCTTTTAATTAATCGGCTACTTTAATCTCTTATTTAAATGAAGACTACACAAAAGTACATACACCCAACACAGGTGCGTTTACAAAGTAAACAGATTTTACTAAATATCCAAGATAAAGTTGTACATAGCTTAGGAAAACAGTGATATTACAACACTGAGGTCAAACCAACGACATGATGGCGTGACCTCCGCAGTTGAGATGTTACGATGTTAGTAAATATTATTATGGTGGCTATTCTTAATTGAGTTTAATATCAGCTTTAGAAATTGTTATTTTAACTGATGTATGAACGTGGACGAAGCAAAAGGAGAGTGTAAAGATCAGGTGGCCTACCATGACATCTTAAAGCAGGAGTAATTCCAGTGTGGGAAAGAGATAGACGACCTGTATAGCTCTGTCTCTTTCCCACACTGGAAATTCTCCTGCTTTAAGACTTCATAGTAACCCCCCCCGAGTATTTTTTTCTTCTTTACGTGTCGATGAAACTCTAATTGTGTTAGACCAGCCATGGTCAAACATGTTGAGTCAAAGAGTACCTTGTAACAATTATTATAAGCATCATACCATGTATAATATCTACACATGTTTTTGCAAATAAACGAATTGATTAATAAATAATTAATTGAATACCAGTATGTGTACATTTGTTTCGATAAAATCCTGACAGGTGCAAGTAGTATAAGTTTTTAAACTGAAATGGCCACTAACATCACAGGACACACACGCATACACACTTAAAACGGAATATTTACCATCATCATCTGCCCAGCCTTTTCCTAACTATGTTGGGGTCGGCTTCCAGTCTAACCGGATGCAGCTGAATACCAGTATTTTACATGGAGCGACTAGTAAATAAAGGTTAGTAAAGTAATACGATACCCCTGCCTTGATAGGACTGGTAGTCTGATTTTCAGGCCACTTACTACCTGTAACGACTGTCAAAGATCTACAACTGACAGCCGAGCCTAACTAACTTCCTGTCAATGTTTTCCATGAAATAGAAGAGTTTCTTCAACACTAGGAAGTGGTGAAGGGCGGACGTTTTGAGGACTGTCTTTTTATGTAATTTGGGCGTTTAAAATATGCACATTCGCAGCCTTTTATGAGAATTTTCCTAGATTTTTATGAGAATTACTTGATGTTGAATGTTGTGAAAATTATGCTTTAGAAATGTCTACCCATTTACAAATATCAATTAGAATCAAATAATGATTATAACTCTCGCCATTCAGAATAATCTGTATTCTATTCTAAGTTCACCATGCCAAATCGATAATAGGAATCCGATAATCGATTAATGAATTCCACATTACATCAAATGAATTCGATTACGATTCCCGTTGTGTTCGTAATTTCTCGAGTGACTCATATAATGACGGCCGTATGAAAGGGAATATTGCGTAGAAAATCGTCAAGCAATGAAGTTAGTGCATCAAGCTATTCTAAGATTCCCGGAACCTTAAGTTTTCCTCAAGTTGTAAAGGTTAGGGCTTGATTTATGCGAGCATTCGTGAGATAGAACCATAAAAATGATGTTTTGAAATACATAACATCAGTGGTGATGTTATGTATTTCAAAACATCATTTTCAAACACAGATAATAGTACACCAACATTTCGCCAGTTATGTTTAAGTCCCATGTAATAGGGGGCGAGCCTATTGCCATGAACACTTTACCCGGCCCGGGAATTGAACCCAGGACCTCATGCTCAGCAGTCGAGTTTTCAACCAACCGAATAACGAAACAGAAAATCTGATATTGAGATTGATAATGATATTTTGTAATCTGTTAGATTAAAAGCATAAGAGTCTCGTCGATCTGTATTGCTGCTATTATTTAGCAACTAGCCTCTTACTCTTTTAATCTAAAATTATCTCCATCGTTTACAAGGTCAGTCCGTGGATGGGTTACATACCGAGACTCCTTCGTGCCTCGGAGAGCAAGTAAGTTAAGCAGTTGGTCCTGCCTGTCATTCGTAGATATTTGACATTTGTTATTGACAGTCAGAAATTTCTGGTCCAGAATGGACACGTATTGCAAAAGACAGGACAAAATGGAAAGCACTATAGGAAGCTTGTCGAAAGACAAGCTAAAACAGACAAACCAGCTGGCGAAAAATAATATGTTTAAATTAGAAAATAAAATTGTTTAGAGTTAACGAAATATAAAAATTAAGTTTCAGCAATTAAGGGTTATTTTATTTTATTTTTATTTATCAGTCAGCAGCCCAATTCAGACATCAAATCTTACTAAAGAGCATGGCGCGACCCAGTCACAGAGTGGTAATGGTCAGATAGGCTCTCCTTCATGAAAAATACTGGTATTCAGCTGCAGACTGGCAGCTCACCCAACACAGTTGGTAAAAAGATAGGCAGATAAGTCTTAATACATTTTATAGTTTTTATTTTTCTAAATGTAGCTATTTCTAGCTAATAATAGTGTGAGTGCATAAAACAATAATACTTCTAAATAGCCAAATATCCAGACTTAAAATTATTTAAATCAACATTATAAACAACAAAAGACCGCGTAAAAGAAATCCTATCCTAACTGTGATACTTCATAACAAAAGTAAACTACTGCTACATTTAATCTCACGCAATTATCGCTGCTACAGTCATAGCTTTATGATCTATAACAGCCTGTCATACAGGCTCATACCGTCCATAGTACTATAGGCAGGGGTACATCCATCAGTCAATATCTGTAATGAAGACATAGGTGATGACAATGATGTAATTAAGTCCTTTATTCAGCTTTAGATGGATTTTGATTGGTTCGGCAGACATTAAAGTAGATGCAGCTTGGAGTAGAATATTATACCTATGATGTATTTGCCTCTATGAAGACTCAAGCAGCTCTTGCAAAATAACCTAAGAATTATTTCACTTAATACACTACAAACGAATATAACTATTTTAAAGTTCTTCTAATCAAATAGCACATACAGTTATGTAAATGAATTTCATAATTATGTACACTTTCATTCATGTGTTACTAAAAGAATGATTGACTTCATTTTCGGCATCAACATGAAAAAATCAAAAGAGATAACTTGCAACAAAGTTTGGTTCTTTTGATGCACATCATCTGACTGGATTTTCAACACGAGTTAACACCACCTCAGCTATTCTCAATCATATCGCTGACATGAGAGATGAAGTGAGTAAATTCTCGGCCCACCAATCGATTATTTTATAGTCTGACTGACCAATGATTCACCCAAACAAAATATTTCCACCATCAAACATCAATTACACTAGTATAATATCAAAAATAATCCGCTTTAAACATTCCTCACATTTAAAAAAAAATCAATGTGTCTACAGAACCATATCAATCTAACTTAAAGAGACTTTAAACTAGCTTTTTTTAATGCTTCGTCGCCATTTTATGTAAATCGACAAAGGTACCGCATATTTCAACTCGGTTTGACCTGTGACCTTGACTCGTTGGTCTAGTGGCGCTAACGCGAATCCTGAGGTCCTAGGTTCGATTTCAGATCGAGCAAAGTGTTATTGGGTTATTCTATCATGAAATTTTTAGTAGCAGCCACGGATTTTTTTTCCCAGTTGATGCCAATAGGCTCAACCCTATTACATGGGACTTAAAGATAACTGAGCGAAATGTGGGAGTACTATAAATTACATCTCTGCCTTACCTTTCGAGGATTACAAGATTTATGTTATATTATGATCTGCGACACGGCCGTCAATACCATTCTTTGACCTTAGTAAATGACCTAACTAATCTATGATTTGAGTAATTAATCTTTGACGGTGCTCTTCCGTGATCGAACTGGTTTGATGGTGAGGTTGTATAGCGGAGATTGTGCAGTAGGATAAGTTATTATGGGAGGATTTGAGGCAGCGCTTTAGTGCAATATGGGTAGCGTTAATTGGCCTAGTTTAAATTTTTGTTGGGTCAAATTTGCTTAGATACTCGTAACATAACATAACATATATCACACCTGTAATTTTTTTTTTTTTTTTTTTTTCCGGATGGGAAATCATCAAATGACCCCCCCCACTCTGGGCGGAGCGGAAGGGAGTGTCAGACTTGTACTGACTAAAACCCATCCATGTTCCTTCTTTGCCCTTTGTGTTCCAGGGCCACGGTATCTCTTTCGAACAGTCCCGCAGCCCTGGCAGGCATCGGCCCTTGCGGACCCCTACTTATTTGCTGACATCTCTTTGAGGCGCGCGTGGAACACGACCGCGCCGTCGACACGGCCTGTCGTCATAAGACGGCCGGACGGCGAGCTGGCCCATAACTCGCCGTCCACAGGCCACACCTGTAATTTAGTTAGGCTGAGGTGTACCTAATAGAATAACCTCATTTCGCCAGTTCTGTTTAAGTTCCGTGTGATAGGGGCGAGCCTATTGCCATCAAATCCAGACTCCGGCTGCTACTGAGAAATTTCTGATGGAAAAACCCAATAACAATTTGCCCCACCCGGGAATCGAACCCAAGACCTTATGCTCAGCAGTCGCAATTGCGACCGTTAGACCAACGAAGAAGTCCATATTTAGGCTTAAATATAGAAATAGCCATATAACGAGGTAGTTGTTTAGATAAGTAAAAATTTTAAAGAATGCATGTAATTACTATGTAGTGTATTTAACAGCCATATGATAAGAATAATACAAGGCTATCAACAGAACCTCAACTATTATAGCAATATTATACTGTGTTAGAAAGACATTTCTTTAATTCTGAACGTTTTCCTGTAAAATGCATTTTTGTGCGATTATACCCACAATGTGCAGATTAATTTGTTATATTTAATCGTGCAGCAAAAGAATAAAATGGATATGCCTCAAATCCCGAGATTAATTTTAAAGAGCAGAAAATTTTTGTGATTTCTTAAATAAAAAAGTTATTTACTTTTACACAATTTAAACCATCTGACATCGGACATCATGCGCACGCAGCGCAGCAGTTAATCAAAAAATGTCGCGGGTTCGATTCCCGCACGAAACAAATATTTGTATGATCTACAAGTAGTTGTTCCGGGTCTAGGTATTTGTGTATCTTTGTAAACGCATCCACGTTACAGGAAAAAATCCTAGTGTGGGGCAACGTAATTAAAAAATTGTATTGTGAATTAATGTAAATACTTATGCAAATTGTATGTTAATTATCTTTGTTTTATTTGTCTTATCTATCTCTGAGGTTTTTATTATTATTTATTTATAATATTGTTGGGATTTTATTATAAATCCCGGGAAATCCCGGAGAGATCCATATTAATATCATCATTTCGATGCAAGTACATAAATAACTCTACCTAATTCCGACCTCTGTTTATAACACATTTTCAATGACCAAACAAAGTTTACTTTCTGCACTTCCCAAGTACACTTAACATCCTCGTACAACCAAAACATTAGACAGAGCATTACTAAAACACATGCATGCATAATGAACTATACATACATAAATAAATAACTCAAATATATATATAATAATCAACGTTATTGATTACACACACTTCAATGAATGACAGAACACAGAGTTACATCTATATTCTGGGAGATTTTTAGGGTTCTGTACACGTCATAATTGTGTGACTACTAAGAGACAAAATAGGTGATAGAGAATTAAAAAAGATGCATACGAATGTTTTTGTTAAATTTTTGAATGACTACAATTTTATTCCATACTAGCACCTTTGTCCGCGTTAAATTATTATGAAAATATTACCTTATTTGAATCGGATTTTGTTTACAATTGCAGTTACTCCTTATAACATCAGCTATCTGCCAGAAAACCCTCATCAAAATCGGTCCAGCCGTATCGGAAATTAGCTTTAACTAACAGACAGACAGAGATACAGACAGACCGACATACAGAGAGACAAAAATGAAAAAGTTATAAGTACCGTATATACGTTCACATGCATTCAGTAAAAAGCTGTTATTTTGAAATTACAAACAGCACGTCATTTTTTTATTTGTTTAAATTTGTGTAGGTAGATTTAGATGTATAGATTTACAACATTGAAAAATATACGGAACCTTTTAAAACAAGCCTACACGAGTCAAATCACTGACCGGTTTCTAATAAAGGCATTTTGTTTTCGCATAAGAAAAAACTAATTTATAATGTTCGACATCAATAATAAAGGTACAAATACCGAACATATTTCAAGTACTTTGTCGGCAACGAAAGCTGGTGAAAACCTCTTGTTTGGACAAATCTTTTTAAATATTCGTGTCACAATTTGTTAAAAGGGATTTAGTTGTATTGATGAAATAAGCATGTCTTAGGTATGTGGATGAATGATTTATTGCTGTAATTTTTTTTTGGCGCTTTCATCGATAGTCATCAGAATAGGTATGTGCTGTGATATTTTATTTTTTAGTTAGTGGCACTTGTGAGACTCGCCCTTCTCTTTGTCATAGCTTTCTAAGTTAGGTGTGAGCTTTTCATTTTTATATATGAGTTCCTATTAATCTATACAGGTATGGATGCAGATAGACGACAATACACTACTATACGACAACGTCTATACTATTTAGCTTTAGGTTCCCTTTCAGATACAAATCGACCTCTCAGCCATTGTTGCCTGTAACTTACGGATATTCTAGAAATCTTATAATTAATTTCATACTACACACTAATGCGACATTTATTTTGTAATTTTACTCTTTGCATTGGATGAAATTAACATCGCCGCAATAAAAGCCGTATAGGTGCACTGCACAAATGCACATTAATAAGCACTGTAATGCCAACGCCTCGCTTTGGGGTTACCTAGTAAAAATTTGGTAAAGTTGTGCCGATCCTGTGCAGTCTTTTTGAGTGTGTTATTTTAAGCCATACAGTCCTAATTCCAAAGGACATTGCTAGCAGCAAGCTTGATCGTGTGAATCAATGTTTATTCATCCCAAACAATACCAATCTTGCCAACCAGATCATTATTGCGACACGCTGTAAAATGTCATGCCTTCGACAAAAAACAAATGAACACAATTCCCTTCTAACTCAAATATCAGATGATTCTGATATACCTGACCTTTGTCATCGTGGTACATCCGTCATGGTATCTACAGTATCGGAGATTGGTGAAGGATTCTTTTGTTTCTATTCGATCTAATTTTTGCATTCAAATACTGCATTAATACACACATATCTCTAGGTACATTTTTCTATTGGTGTCTCATTGGTATCTCATTAGTATAATGATCGTGAAACGCTAGTGCTGAGCATTATGTCTTGGGTTCCTTTCCCATATCGGGCAATGTGTTATTGGGATTTGCTATCAGGATTCAGTGTTCAGAATATGGATTTGTGCCTGGTCTGATTACACGTGATTTAAAAAAAAACTGGCGAAATGTGGGTGTCCTACATGTACACTTCTGGAAACAGAATTTATCTGGAGACCAACAGACTCCCTTAGTCGAGAAGTGTTGTTAGCGTGCGTTATATTTATATCGATCCTAGTTTTAGGTAGGAAGATGCTATTTGAGTGATGATTGAATAAATTACACCAAGTAAAGTGCCCTCTGGCTGTGAGCATCCAGCCCACAAGCTACAACCCGAAAGTTGAAGCCATCACTGCAGCTAAATCCTGTATTTTTTAACTAACTATAAATTCACTATCATCATTCTCTTGCCCATATCTCAATTCATTTGGGGTCTGCGCACCATGACTTCTTCTTACATACTTCTCTATTACTCGTCATCTCAGCAGTCACCTCCTTTCTAGCCATACCATCCTTCACTCAGTCCACCTATCGTTTGTATCTCCGCTTCTACAGTATACCAAGATCCCCTCGATCTAAAGCGGTCAAAAACCCTTTACATTTTAATTAAACCGAACCGGACATAAAATAGATCACGTGAAACAGATCAGAATCGAAATGTTAAGGACACAGCGATGTTCGATAAGACGTCCTTAATGAAATCCTTATATAGAAGAATGAGTTTGTTTGTTGAATATGCATGTGTTTATCGGGGTTTTGTGAAACAATCAGTTTGTTTGGTTTCTATTGGAGCTGTGAGGTGAATTTGTTTATGTTTAGATTTAGATTAAAAAGAGAAAGAAGGTGTTCAACAGGAAAAGTTTCCAGAAGGCTGTCATCATTGCCAGGTTGGATGGCAATGCTGATTCTTTGGCAAAAAAAAGACAACCCCGACCAGCCGCTTGTTGGCATCCCGAAAGACGAGGTGGGCACTCGGACTACACTATTGAGTGATTTACTTCAATGTGCTCGATTTAAAGATTTTGGAACTCATAGTTCATAAGTTTTTAAACTGCATGGTCACTAACATTATCATTAACACTGAAAATGGGATATTTACCATGTTTACTATTTGTAATATCGGGAACTCAAAACAAACAGTACCGAAATAAGGTAAATATCCCGTTTTCAGTCTCATAGTTCATGTCAGCTCATAGATGATTGTCAATGATTCAGCAGCATTTATTCAACAACAAAGCTTACCCGAAGGAATTACGACGCATAATTAGATTTTAAATGCCTCGTTGTCACATTCCGTTCTTCATCTACCATCACTGAATCGTGTTTTGTTCAGCTCGGAACAATTTGAGACAAGCCGAGCGGTTTTTTTCAGAATCTATGTATATCTTCGATTTTGCCGAGTCTTGCCGAATATTGTGTATTGTGTAAATTTGGTGCGACTCACGCGTTTATGTCTTTTGTACTACGTATTGCAAGCTACGCCAGATTGTTCACGAAAAATACAGCAAGTGAAAGAATAGTATACCTATTTAATTGACTATGTGACTTATAATAGTACATACATACATGATGAGCCTGTAACGTTCCCACTGCTGAGACACCGGTCTGTGTATACTACCCACAGCAAACTATTTTGAGCACAGAGCCACTATTAATAAAACTATAAATCCTCTAACGTTATCTAAAACCTATAAAATAAAAGGACATCTTTAAATCTACGAGAACCAAAATTAGACGCAACAAAACACCTTAACGTGTGCGCCGAATAAATCTTCAGCGATAACTCTCCGCTAGGTGGCGCTAGCATCGCGATAGGCGAGTTTAGGTTAGACGCATCGCACCGCTATCTGATCGGCGTTGGGCGATTGCTCTTTATAGACTGCTTAGCTATAGAATGTATGAAGGTATCCTAGAGACTCGTGGCTAAATAATAACAGCCGCACGGGTTAAGCAATGCTTGCCGGAGTCGGTCTATGGAAGGGTGACCATATAATATGCCACAGAGAGTTCCCTCCATGCCTCGCAAACCACGGCTGTCATTTGAAGATCTCTGACAGGAGTTACGAGTCAGAAGTCCGAAAGCTGAAAGTCAGACTACCACAGTTTTACCAAGGGGTATCGTATTACCGAGTTACTGGGTTGTTTAGGTCAGATAGGCAGTCGCTCCAGCTGCATCCGGCTAGGGTGGAAGCCAACCCTAACATAGTTGGGAAATGGCTAGGCAGATGATGAATATCACGCTAAGTCGCGATAGCATTGCGATAGGCGTGTTTAGATGCGCAGAAATATGGCGTGGGTATTAATTATTTATAGATAGATGGATGGAGAATATTTTTATCCAGATAGTGAAACTTTAACTTATTCAATATCTTATATAATTAGCCTGATTGAATTTTCAAAAGTTCAAAGAAGTAAAACTCCAATTATCTAATAGTTTTACTTCAGCTTAGCAATTATGCCATAACCTTCCAGAAGAGCAAAATAAAGATAACGTTCGTAATTTCAATCTAGTTTGACCCATCTTGATTGTTAAACAGGCGTAGCCCTGATTATTAATTGCGATTCTAGCATGAAACTTTTTCAGAAATCTTTTTTGACCTTCTGAATAAAGTTATAAAAGCTGGGCTGATCCACTTACGTCTATAAATACTTAGATACGGTTGTTATGACCTATGGTACTCACAAGCGTGTTTGAATAATATTTTTTTATAAAAATAATAATCAATAGGTAGACAGAGTAGTTCTAGTTTACGAAACCGTAAGCACCATCACACAACCAACGATTTACCAAATGACATCTCTAAGTTCAGTTTTCATATCAGCAACCGTTCCAACATTCCCATACTTCCTCCATACCTAAACACTAACTAAAGTATTTCCTATTTAAAATGCTAAGTTCGATACGGCATTGTTCCTCTATCTACGGCCAGTGTCAGATCCCATATATTTGTGGAAGACCAGGATTCCCTAAAAATTCCTGCGCCGCCTTAGATCAAATCTCTGATAGTTTTGTTGGGACATTCTTTGTGTATTACTAAGTTATGTGGAATTAAATAGTGGGTAATTTTTTTTGTCTTTTTGGTGGATGAGGATAATGTTTAAATTTTCAGTAAAGGAGACAGGTTTAAACAGGTGGTAGAGGAGAATGGAAGAAAAAAGCCTTGCATTAACCCCAAGTAACCTAGATTAGGGACTGGAAGATGATATTGATGAGAAAACTATATCTTTTTGAGTAAATTGGGGGAATCAGGCAGCCGCCTGAAAGAAGTTCCTATTTTTTTACTGCAATCGATGATTTTAGCTTAGGTATATTTTTTTTGGGAACCTGTGTTTTATACTATTTTGCTATAGAGTACTCATTACCTGTATAACCTTAAGATAAAAAGATCAAACAAAGTAATAAAATGCCTACCAAAATTAAGAACAAAGATTTTATGAGACGCCCAGTGGTGCTACAACGCAAGTTTCGTAGACAAAATAAAATACGAACTGTAATAAAAACCTAATTTCTAAAATCGATTAAAAAATTATCGCCTATCACAGCAGCATCGCCACAGGGAAGGTAATTTGGAAACTCCGTTACTTATTCTATTCACAAATTAAATATCGATACATATAAAACAAAATAAAATTTATATAATTAATTCACACTTAACGGTCCCAAAATTAAAAGCAGCTTCTTAAAATTAGAATACCATAAAATGTCTTTGGTCAGATTTCAATCGAAACCATGGGTGTAATATAAATTTGTTAATTTACAACGTACAGAAACCGTGAATTTTATTAATTGCTTTAGTCTTTCTTGACCTTTAAGGTAATGGGTGACATTGCTAACACTTTTTACTTTAATCTACTTAATATTCCATCAACCTACTCAAATTCGTCCATTTTTATAATCCTAATAACTTTATTGGCAGACTGTAATTTGTCTAGTTGTATAAAGCGATTTGTTTGTAAATTAACAAACGCCCCCCGTAGACAATATTATGACATTTAGTTAAATTATGCTAAAATTATGCACACTGAATATTACGATTGTCCGATTTTTGTATTTTATGCATCGATTGAACTTTGGTTTGTGTCGATTATAATGTGCAATAATATTTTTGTCCTCAAATCGGGCGGAATGACTCAATGTTTTACTTTTTATAGGTGCCGCTGTAGATAAAAGAGAATTAAATAATAGTTTTGTTTTTATTTTAAAGGACAACGGACTATTAATACGCAATAAAATATGGTATTTAACAATGGTTTGCAAAAAATAAAAATGCTAATATAATCTAAGGTGTCGCGACATTCGTTTCATATTATGTCGATAAATATTTACTAAAAATAATATCTTGACCAAGAAACATAATTTAGATCTGTATTTACTTTTAAAGCATTCTTATAATATCTTTGATCCACATACACAATCGTTTTATTTTGCTGCTTCAGATTTTCAAACATCATAACGTCATAACGAGAAGCAGTATAATTTTAGGCTTTTTAATCTAGGTTATTCTGTAGTACTCTCAAGCGTGGTGCGTGTACGACCAGATGAATGAATGTGGACGAGGTGCAAGGAGTATACTATGTAAGGATCGGAGCAGATGGCGTTCTGTAATTTCTGCCTACCCTCGTGGGAAAAGGCGTGAGTTTATGTATGTATGTATGATTCTGCTTCCAATGTGTTTTTGATCATTACCGTGATGAGAGGTTAATACTATTTACAAAACCGTTAAAACGAGTGATACTTCCAAGTACCCCCACGCTTTAGTTCTTCTGTTACATCCAGGGTTTGTGCCAACTGCCACTAATTAAGCAACACCTCTGTACTATAGTCTCATTAAATAAAATAAATAAATAAATAAATAATAATCAGGAAGTCCTTCTGACCTAAATTTAGGTAATGGTGGCCAATCTTAGCGGAGAATATTCATCGACGCGAGAGATATAATAGTGCACAAGAAAACACAGGCTCTTTTTTCTCTTAGTCTTATTATCAAATAGAAATCGATAGATTACTTACTTATAAAAAAAGTTACTTAAGATTTTTAATTTTTTTAAGGGAACACAATCGTGAACCAAAAATGTTACACAGAACATCACGCCTGTTATCCCCGGAGGATAAGACAAAGGTGTACCAAGCAATACATCCTCGTAGGGGCGAGCCTGTTGCCAGCAACCGCACAAATCCAAACTCCGTAGCTGTTACTAAGAAATTCCTGAACGAAAAACCCAACAACACTTTTCCTGACCTAGGAATCGAACCCCGTTGACCTATGAAACACCACCAATGGTTTAAATAACCATAAAATGCAGAATCCATTATTATTGCTTAATCTCAAGATATACTCATTTAATAATTATTAAAGGGACTCTCGAAAATAATAATCGATGAAAAAAAATTAACGTTTGACTTCATGTCAATATGGAAATCAAAACTGTGTGTTAAATATTTTATAAGACATCAACTGCACAGTGTGACAAGCGGTAATTATTGTGAACAAAATGTAAATAATATTGTGAAATCGCCGCCGCAGTGGGCGAGAAAATGTCGTTGAGAATTATTTTTTATTTCATTTTTGTAGCGTGTCTTGTGTTTTTTCATTCATAATAATGTTATAATATTTGTTTAACCTTTGCTTCAATGAAATTAATACCTATGGCTTACCTAACAGCAAACCTTCTTATTTTACAAGAATTTGTGTTGCCTGAGTTTGGTGTGAAAATTCACAAAAAAAAAGTTACAATGAAGGGACTATTGCAGTTTTTTCGAAACTAACAATCTAAAGATCCAAAACATTGACTTTAATTGACTGTTTTTAGTTTAAAACCAACGGTTAAAAGTATGTAAATGAGCAACTTAAACTGATGCATTTCATATTACCATTTTAATTTTTAAGGGTCTGACAGACTATAAAGTTGTGAACTTGATGATGATCAAATTATAAAATGTTGCATATTATGTTACTTTGGTTAATTTTTGATTTCAATAACTTGGTATTTTTCTTCACAAAAATAGGTTAACACTTCATAAAAATCAATATGGGAACAGTTCAAAGACTAACAGAGTAGGTAACTACAGAAAAGGAAAATTACCCAGAACCTATAATTTTAATCAGAAAAACATTTTCTACTTTTCTTGTGTACCTATATAATTTCCCTCTAAGTACTTGTAATTAGGAGTACTGTTTCAGCATTCAATATTTTTACTACAGATACTTTTAACTACAATAAAAAAACCAACCCGTCAATCAGTCTGAACCCGCGAAGATTCGGCAGTACAATCAATGAAAAAAGTGTTCACTGCTCTCATTTCGCGACGTCTATTCCGCTGACGTGCAAATAAATCACCACCTTCTTTGGTTATAATGACGTGATTTTTTGAGAGACTCTCTGGTGCAATCTCAATTAGTGCGATGTGTTTCCTCGTTAAAATCGGCAAGCGACTGGTAGTACAGGTGAATACAGTTGTTCGCCACTTTCTGCTTGATTTGTGTGTGAATTTTTTTGCACGGAATGTCTTAAGGGTGTTTTCTGTTGCCGTTTTGCACATTTTTGTGTGATTCTTGTCGGATAACATTTGTAAAAAGAAGTGAATAAATGTGTTTCATTTGTATTTGTAAAGTTTTCGAATTGAATTATTTAGAATAATTATTACGTTCTTTTATCTAGTTATCATGTTATAGTAACTGCTTTATATTGGTCAAAACTATATATTTTTTTCGGTTTTAACTTCTTTTGAAGAATAATAATATGTCATTTAGTAAGTTATGTAAACTTATCGTAATCAGAGTACCATCGTATACGTGTTACGATGACGACTCAAACTGGAAAATTAGACACTTTAGCTGTTGCCATTGTGTAGGGTTTTGGTTCTCAAAACTACTAAGAACAACAAAAGAACAATTTACTTCTCCTATAAGTCATTTTTTTTCCAAAAAACTTTGCCCTTCACTAGGAATATCCCCTGCAGCGTGAGTGCGTTTACAAACATTTAAACTCACATAGGTACACAAACAGCTAAACCCGGAACAACTACCTGTAGGTCATACAAATATTTGTTCCGTGCGGGGATCGAACCCGCGATTTCATCCACGTGATCAGAACTTGACACATCACAAGCACTTGACACCCGCTCCAGTCTGTCACAGCCGTCAAAATTAATCACCACTGTCCTCACCAGTACATTTCAATAACACAAAACTGTCATTATCCAACTAACGAGGCGCATTTCTTTCGTGCCGCGTAAACACCCAACTATATCGGGAAATGGCGGCCATTGCGAAAAAATTTGATTTGTTACTTCGACCGACATGACTTCAATTAAATTGAGTGACAAAAATCATGTCGAAATTATTTTTGCGCAACTACAAAAGTGTAACTCTTCCTTATTGCATCACGTATAAGGTTGATTTTATTTGTATGGAGTGTTAAGGCTCGGCGTGACAATAAGAACGGAAAGACTTAATAAGTACAATTAAATCAGTTAAGGTTTTATTCTGTTGAACCATTTTGAGTGGTTGTACTGTTATGTTTTACAAATTAACGTTGCCTTTAGTGTTTACGGATACTGGATTATGAGTTTAAAGAGCTCATTATTATCATAATGTGTGTTGTTAATTGTGGCCGCAAGTGTTCATTTGAATTGTTTCACGTGTCCACGTCTGTGAGAATAAAGATGCCTTGATAATTGATTGAATATTGATAATGCCACACTAGAATATTGTTTTGTCTTTATTAATTGAAGATTTAAAGAGACTGGTTTGTGGTTGCTAGTGGTTCTTCTGAGCATGAGGACCTGAGTTCGATTCCCAGGAATTTCTCAGTTGGAGATTTGCCTGGAATTTGGATCTGTAACCGGTTCAGAGCAATAGACTCGTCTCCTATTACATGGAACTCAAATACTCGTATAACGGATAAAACGCGGGTTCACTAAAGCTACTGTTCAACCGCCAACCAAAATGCCTTAAATTTTAAATGAGCTATCTATGAGGACTTTAGGCGAGATGTAAGGTTTATATTTGAATAGTTCAGCGGTATCTTAAAATTATATATTTTTTTCTCTATTAAAGAAAAATGTTTCATTAAAGCAATAATATAGGAAAAGCTGACTGTGTTTGCATGAAGTCCATGACTTCAACTATGTATCAACTTCCTATGTATACTAACGACTGTGTTACTTTTTTAACGGAAAGAATACGGCTCTACGTACCCTAATTATACATCTTTAATTACATACAAATTAAACAGTGTTTCTTCAAACAGTAAGTGTAATCAAAGGAGCATTTTCTAAGAAGATGTGAACTCATTTGACTAATCAGAAAGAAAACAGTAGTTCACAGTAGCCACACTAAAACACATCTGAATATTCACTCCAACCATCTACAATCAACACAAAATGGGCCATATTTTCAAAACGGTTATGTTCAAATTTGAATAACCTCAAAACGGAATCAGCCCAGTGAGGAATATTCACATCAACCATCTACAATCAATTCAAAATAAACCATATTTCCAAAAGGATTAAGTTTAAATTTGAATAATCTTTAAACGAAATCAGCCCAGTGTGTCTACTTAGGAATATTTATGGAAAAAAATTCATGGGAAATAAATGTTTCAAGAAATGCTCAGAGTTCATGAATATTTTAGCGTGACTGTTTGCTTGTAAACACTGTTTGTCTGTTTGTCAATGTTGTGTTTTGTGAAATTTGAATATTTTTGACTTTTTATTTTCTTAGTGTGAGTCGAGTATGTTTTTTTTTCTATCACGACCATGTTGAACAGTTTGTTATGTTGTTCGTTTATTGTGTAAAACTGGGTTAAATTTTACTTTTATATGTATGTAAATATATTTTGTAAATGTCCGATAAGCATCTGTTACCATGATTAAGAAAACGAAATGTTTTTACCAAATCTAGGGTTTTTGTAACTAATATGGTTTTATCTTGTCTTCGTAAGTATTTTTATCAATTCTAGAGCTTTGAAACCAATATAACCTTATTTTGCCTTCGACATAATATACTTGTCATTTATTATTTATTTTTATTCTTGAGATGATGCTCCGGAATTAATTAAACTATGTACGAAAGTACCATGTATTTTTGTCATAGTAAAAAGGATAATATAAATGAAACTTCAAAACATATAAAGGCACTCGCTTTTTATTATTTTTTTCTCTCAAATATATTAAAATTTACTTAAAAACGTAAAAAAAATGTAAACACATAGATTAAAAAAAATATCGTATCACACTGATAACAACAATTATGTCTCAAACTTGATAACTTAGTCAATACTGCAGGCTTACTCAATAGAGATGGAACTTATGTCGTTTTTATAGAATAACTTATCATCACGCCTACTTTTATCCAAAAGGTTAGGCAGAGATGATAGAAGGTACAACCCACACCCACACTTCGGCATGTCATCATCATCTGCCTAGCCTTTTCCCAACTATGCTGGGGTCGGCTTCCAGTCTAACCGGATGCAGATGAATACCAGTATAGTTATACATGGAGCGACTGCCTATCTGACTTCCACAACCCAGTACTGGGTGATAAATAAAAAACCAATTCCAGAGTTCTATTTTTAAAATGATCATTTTACTTCTTTTTAACTACTTGTATTCTAATTGGCCCATAATGTTATACTGAAGTAGAAAAATCTGTGAGTAAGCCTGCTGCTTGTACTTTAATGAACAACATTTACTATTAACTATTTTGGCCAAAGATATTAAAGTATCTTTATTTACTTATTTATTTACAAAAATTGTGACGTTTTCTGCACTACGATATTTATAATTGTGCTCATTTTACAATATATATTTTCATGGCACCTTTTTATTGTAGAAATCTAGCAACCTCCATTTTTGTAATAAATTAATCCCTCAAATTCAGTTTTTATAGCCTTATGAAATAATTCGTATTGATTATTCAATCTTTAATAAAAGTTATTTATTTCACATTGTAAATACAATAAAAAATATGTAAAGTTTTATATTTTTTATATCCTTCGATAATAGAGTACAAAACTTCTTAAAATAGCAAATACTGGCACCAGAAAATAAAAAAATACTATAAAATTAAGTACTGGAATGAAATGAGCATTGGAATGTGTCATTGTCTTAAAAAAATCTTCAACAAAATAAAAAAATAACAAAAGAATAACACAAGCATATCAAAATCAAAATTACGCTAAAATTAAAATCTAAAACCTTACAAAATACTTAAGAAAATTAAAAAAAATGACTCAATACAAACTGGCCTAAAACTAAGGAAATAAATACTTAATTATTAAGTACATAAAACAAAAACTAAATTTTTACAAGACTCTTAAGTTTGTACATTATAATTTTGAGCTTCATTTTAACTGGCCATTAATCCCATAAGACATTAACTAAAAATGGTAAAACATACACTGGCATTCTATAGTTGGATGTGTTTAGACATAACCCTATTGCAGATACGACTTTTTTAAGTTACGACCTTTTTCTTAAGAATTACATGGCATAACTTTAACTACAACGTGTGCTTTCAAAAATGTTCCTTGAATGTTGTGATTTCTGTCAAATTGTCTAAAATGATTCTTTAAATATTCCTTCAATTCTAAAACTGCTCATTCCGAGTTATGTCTAAAACACGATAAAGAAATAACATTGATTAAATCCTACCTACAAATAGCTGTATCTAATAACAATGTCATTCCTCATATTTCTTCTACTGTACTTTGCTTTACTACTTACAACTAAAAGTCCATGACTTGAATTAAAAACTAAATAAACGCTAATTATGGTAAATAAGATCAGGTAATCAAGAAGAAAGGAATGTAATCAGCTAAATACTGTATGGCTTGAAAGAGTATTAACAAGAATACTAAAATATTATTTACACATAAATAGAAAACCGTGGCTGTACAAAATTGTACAAGAAATACTAAAAAATCAACCAGTCATTGGAACCTCTTCTGTCCGTTTTGGGACCAGTGAGAGATCTAAAGGATTCTTCATCATTTCTTTACTGTTCTCTTCGCTCAGATCGATTGATAACTCTGGTTCTGAATCACTGACTTCGTCGTTTTTAGGACTTCTGAATATCATGGCTGTAGACTTAATGGATAGATCTATAGGTTGGTCTTGGTCTATGGCTACACCTGCAACTGCTGGTGAATGAAGTAGCAAGTCTCCACCGTTTCGATTCTGCCAAGTAGCTAGCCCTGGAGGTGCTGCCCTCATAGAATGTAATTGAGGTGGTAAGTATGGAGCACTTCTTGGTGAGAAGCTTGGTGGAGCAGACACTGTTCCAAAAGGCGATATAGGCATTGTAGGCTTCCGTTTTCTGTCTTTACTCTGATTCCTAATCGCTTGTAACCGAACGTCTTTGTCGCTGCAGGGAGACGACGCTGGTCTGAAGATACTGAGGCCACTTGTACTTCTAGAACTGTTATCGTCTTCAGGGTCTGCTGATGATGCTCCTGAATCTGACGGTGACACACTTTGCCGCGTCACATCATCCGTAAAAGGACTCTTTTCTGAATTCTTGTAATATTCTGCTAATGCTGCCGCAGGGAGTAGGTTCGTCGGTAGATACGACGGGTTCATAGATGAGTTAAAAGTAGGCGGTGATTTGCTGGTTTGCATATGCTGTATGTGTTGCTGTTGCTGCTCTTGGAGTAGGCAGTGGATCTTGAACCAGTTCGATCGTCTCCCATACCGTGAGCCCGACTTCGACATGCCGACGAGAAGACATTTTCGTAGCCTGCAGGCTTTGCAAGCCGTTCTGTTCTTCTTGTTGATCACACACTCCCCGTTGTTCTTGCACTCCGAGATCGAAGACAGGTTGTTGTACGTCCGCCCGAAGAACGACTGCAACAAAAGAAAACATAATTAACACACATTTTAATTAACGAAGCTCGTTAAGATCATATTGATAGTGATATAAGAGAATATGATATATATGCAAAAAATGGAAATTAAAATTCGATTTTCTCGAGAAAACGACGACGCCAATTTTGGCGTACACGGCCGCATTAATTTAGTTTAAAATATCGACAGACTTCCGTCGGCATCGCATAAGAAACAACAATTTATAAGCGATACAGTTAAAACGAATCATCCGTGAGCCCATTCAATTCGGTCCGTCCCTGCACGGAATTAAAAATTACATTTTTCAAAAAGTCATCATAAAGAGCAGTGCGAGGCGTATTAAAATCTGGGTCAACGCGAATAAGGTCGTATCTCACACTTAATATTACAGAAGTGAGCATCGCTACGGGTATGTTGCGTCTCGCGACATAAGTAATGGGGGTCTTTTGCGAATTTTTTGTAAATAAATTTGGAAGTTACCCCGCTGCGAGCGGTCTCGGGTCTCTTCTTACTCAATTAAACTCATACAAAAGAGTAAAATATGTGATTGTGCTACAGTTTCACTGGGCGCCGCCGCGTGGTTGGTGCACTTTCAGCAGTAAATAACGATGTGCCTCATTATTTTGGATTATAACAATATTTTGGAATGCAATATGCGATTATTGGTATGCATATTGTTGGCATTATGCTCGCTTGTGAGAATTTGAATTTTAATATAAAATTGAACTTTCTTATTAGGCTCAGCGAAAAAATATGAGTTTTAATTAAAACCGGTAGAAAATTATATTTGCTCTGTAAAAATAATATTATCTGACCTGATCAGTGACCAGTCATTACGAAGGAAAATAAATGTGTGCATCTGATAAAATAAAAGGCAAGGTCGCAACAAATTACATTAATCAAGATGTCATAGAAACTGTAACGAGACATTTTCGACACCCAGAGATAAACATTTATGGCTAGCGAAACCGGTATTCATCTCCTCTCGTCCAAAAAATTTGGGTAGACACGTATTCCACCTATGCCAAAACAACGTAACAATCAGTAGCATTGTTAGTCACGGTCGTGCACTGTGCCCTTTTCGACTTGGTCGGGAGTGAAGCGGGTAAATTGAGGTAATTTCGCGAACGCATGTATGTGAGTCAGAAAGATTAGAAATTTCAGATAAGCCTGTCTTCCTTATGGGCGAGCCGCGTTACAGATAGTGTTCTCTAATTGAGCCTCGTTGCGTAGTACGTGATGTGATTCTCTTTAGTTATTATGCGAAATAATCTTGTAATAATGGGCATTGTCCATTTTTTCAGAAAATAATTGGAGTTTATGTTGGAATAAAGTTTAGTATCACTTTTTGTGCAGATTTCTTTTTGATATGTATCGGCCTTTTTATGTGGACCTCATAAAACAGAACAAGTTAATCATATTTTTGCAGTGAGCGTCTTTATCACAAAGAGAACACTCGTCTTCCAGCAAAGGGAGCCCGCACTGGGCCTGCGTGGTGGATTATGGCCCACACCCTTCCCTCCCAGAGGGAGGCATGCTTCCCAGCAGTGGGAACATTATTGGTGATTATGTTAAAAAATCTTAAGGCAATTTTCAAACAGAGATAAAAATAAGATTTATTTGTAACGGCCCCATATTCCAAGTCAGGATATTAAGGTGACAAAATGCCGTAAACTTCACAACCATAACCAAAAGCTCACGACACTATATTAAGCTATTGCATACGAATACGGAATAACAACACTTTTAAATGGAGCTAGAAAACATCGAAGAGCCCACACACTGATTATTCTTATAAATTCGAAAAGATCGTAAGTTTGCTAGTGGCGCCATCTGCCACATTAGTCATGAGCTACTAGAGCGATTTACATAATGTCGTAAAGCAATGTCATCGATTCGTAATCGATTTGTACCACTTGGAGGTCTGCTGTGCCCCTAAGGAGATATGTGTGTTAAGATTTATTTGTGAGCCTTTTTTAAGAGCATTATTTGCAAGGGTGAGAAAGTTAAGGGAAATTAAACTTGGGTATAGTTATTTACATTATGACTTATGTCTAGCAGAGTTATCGTTACCCAAAAACTGTTTTGGAGACCAGATAATGCAGTCACTCCATGGAAAATACTGGTATTCAGCTACAGCTGCTTATACTTTAAACCAACCCTAACCTAGTTGTGAAAAGGCTAAGCAGATGATGATGAAGTGTAGCATTGAAGGATACAAGACTATGATTATAAAGCCGATATTTCTCCAGGTAGGTTCGGCTTACTAATTAAAACTTGAATCAATTAAAAACGAATCCTATAACTTACGACTTTCAAATTTTCCTCCATAACCATCGATACGATTCTAAAACCAAACACAGTCTTATCTACACTTACACACAAATGAAAAGACGCAACATTAAGCTGGATGCACCCACGATTGAACTCTAAATCTCGGATAATTCCAAGAATGCGACATCAAACAACAATAAGGTTGACGTTAACGTCGCCTGCGCATAATTTATTTATCATTCGGCCACACACTCGTCAAAATGCACAGATTAACAGGCGGGTATGCAAATAGGTTGTAAAATCACCAAATTGAGTAATCTTAGTGATTTATGTGCGATTACCAAGTAGTTTAAAATTTGTTTTGTGAATGTGCTCGGTTTTGTTAATGGTAAGGTGGTTTAGTGATTTTGATCCTTTTAACTCCTCGTTGGTCTAGTGGTCACAAATGCGACTGCTGAGCATGAGGTCCTGGGTTCGATTCCCAGGTCGGGCAAAGTGTTAGTGGGTTTTTCATCAGGAATTTCTCAGTAGCAGCCACGGAGTCTGGATTTGTGCCCGGTTGATGGCAATAGGCTTGCCTCCTATTACTTGGGACTTAAAGTATAACTGGAGAAATGTGGGTGTATTATTAGGTACACCTCTGCTCAACCCCTTGGGGATTTCAGGCGTGATGTTATCCTCGTGATGGATGCACACATACATACTCGTCCATGAACTCACGTCTTTTCCCATGGTGGTGGGGAGACACTTTACTATGGAACGGTACCAGAATCCTTTAGGATTTGTTTAATTAATGATAGCCATTTTCATTCAATGTTGCCAGGTGAGTATTCACTATTTAGGTAGCAAAATTTGGCGCCATCCATAAATAAGTTTTCCATCAGCAACTGTACCTTTTAACTTATTAATAATTGTTTGTAACCAATTTCGAAAAAAACAGATTATTTTCTAAATATACAAAGAAAAACGCAATATCAAGCGTATCTAAAAATAACAATATTTGTGTGAGACTGGGATCGCTTGACAGAGGAGAATGGAAGAAAAAAACGTGTTGTGCCGACCCCAAGTAACAAGGGACAAGGACAGGAAGATGATGTTCATGATGATGACTTAGATCGCATGATCTTGGTCTGGGTTTAATATTGAAATACCTGAGTAAAAGCTATTCAATTTTTGACGCCTCTAAGTAGTCTGGTTCAGCATCTTGGTACTGTCAGCATAAAAAGGTACAATATGGATACCATAAAACGCATCGGACGCTTACCGATAAACACCTTGTGTATGCCTAATTAAAAATGTGCCTCAATAGATTGGCCTGAATAGATTAAATGGGGGTGAACAGAGACTACAGAAGTATCACTAGATAATTATTTATTTATTTTTATTTATTTATTTATTATTCCTTAACACACACATTTGTTTTAACAGGTAAGACCCAAGCTAACAAATTTGTCATAAATTGCAAAAATCCAGTCCCAAGTAACGGGACTGGGTAGAAGCATAAGTTAGACAGTAGACAACATACTAAGTGCCACCCTCTGGAATTCCGCCAAAGTGCAAGAAAATATGTCCAATCCCCGAGAGACACTATTTAGCATTCTTAATGCACAAAATACAGGCGCAAACTTTAATAAGTTTGTACGGGTTGCCGGAACCTTAAAAGGCTTAATTAGTATAAGTATATGATATGAGAAATATATCGGTTGCACAATTGGTTTTGTGGCTGTGTTTTTTTGGTTGCTGGGTAAAATTTCAACTTGCATCGCTTTTAAAGCTTTGTTTATTTCTAACACGATTGGCAGTTTTTCAGTAGTGTATATCCAATTGTCCATCCAATATATTTTTGATCCGTTATCGTTATAAGACCCCGCTTTATTTTCGTCCTCAGGTTCAACAATAGTGTCACCATTCTCAGTAAAGTCAGCATAAATATTTAAATTCAAAGAAAACCAGGCCTTACTTATCTCGTGGACCAGAAAATTTAGACTAGACTAGACTAGACTTATAACGCAGTATGTATTTTTAACGCAGTAAGTCTTCTGAATGTTCTGTCATGTAAAATTTAATAAGATCCTAGTTAGCCCCTTATTTACGATAGTGTATTTGAACCATATCTGGTTTAATCGATGAGGTGTATGGCTTACTGACTCCAACAAATTGTTCGTTCAACGAATGTAATATTGTTTATAAGACCAATGCTTTCTCATTAATGAGATGAGATGAAAATCTTAATGTTTTTTACTATAATTAGCCTTTACGGTACTTGGAACGAGTACGTATTGAAAAGGTAAAAAGCTACTAAAATAATTATTGTAATTAAGAATTAGAACTCAATCTTTAACTTGTGTAGATGCGATTCGGCCGGGACCGGTCAATGTGGCGACACTTAAGGGAAGGCCTATGTGATCAGTGGACGTCTTTCGGCTGAAATGATGATGATAATATAACTTGTGCTACCACTCAATCGGTAGATAGTTTTGATTGAGTTATTTGACAGATAGCTTTCAACGAAATCAATTAAAATAGTACCAATCCAAAAAATATAAACATGTCCTAGGAAGATTACTTTCAATGTTTTTGATCTCTTGGATGGTGCATCCATAACCAGCAACCGAGAAGCTTGTCAATACCTTGTGGAGTCGTTGTAGTAAAACGAAACGCCTTGTGGTGTTTCTTCGTAAGGTAGAGAGTTAATAATCTCAAATTATCACAGGTCTACCGCTGGGTAAAAAACCCACCTAAGTTCCACCACAATACCTGTCCACAAATTCATAACAGGTACTTCCGTAGTTCTAAAATAAAAAAAGTACCTACCCATGAACGGCACACGCCAAAAACCTCTAATATATCACCATGCAAATCTTGGAATGACAAATGTACCAAGAATTTTGATTCTTGCGTGGGTAGTCCCTCAGGTTCCCACGGCCTATGAATATATCCAGCTTCTTTCATACAAACGACAATGTTACGTTGAGTCGCGGCCATTTTTATTAAGATTACATTAGATTTATTGATGAAAGAAATTATAATATTTTTTCAAGATTTATTCTGGTATCCACCGCTTACGGAGGGCCGTTAATCATTTAAAGTGGTGTTTGATTTTTAAAGCTTTTTTGTTGGTAGGTAGACACTAGACAGGTGTTTTGTTTTTACGTTTATTTTGGTTTTACGACAAAATGTAGTAAAGGATGAGATCATCATCATAAATTAGTCTAAACGGTCACTGTCCTGTTCTGATTAACAAGAGCAAGACCAAGCCATCATTTTGAGCTGGAGGTTCAAAAGCGCATTTGGTGCACGTTTTACCATTATCATAGCATAGTAAACTGCACACTCCTAATGCATTTATAGAATCCACACTACTCATAGGGTGGGCTGTGGACTCAGCACAAGTTGGTGTCATGTCACATGTCCTGGAATATTTGGTTCTAGGGCATGCGGCTTTCCTTATCTTATTGTCAGAGAAACTCGTCGATGATGATTGTTTTTTTTTTGTCAAATATACGTACTTCATAATTGTGACGAAATACGAGAGAAGCCAAAGCGGTTTCCGATATTGGAAACTCCTGCGCATCTTATAAACACAAGCCACGTACTGCAGATGTTCCAAATGTCCATAACATACACCACAATATTACTTTCAACGAACATATTTTGTACATTTAACCCTACAAAGCTTATGCGGTCTCAGTGGGTATTGTGTTACAAAATGACGAGTTTTGACCCAAAAATTGTGTAACCCTGTGGTTTTAAATGTGATTCATGTATTTTGCCCTAGCGGTTCTGGGTAATAATGTAAAGTTATTTGTTACTGACAAATTGGGGTTTTCGGTAGATGTTATTGCAATTTGTGATGGGTGTGGCGAAAAAATAGTGTCATCTTGATGTTAAGGATGTGGTATTATGTGTTTAATGTGATGTTTACCTATAACAAAAGTAAAAAAAGCAACTCTTTATGAAGTAGTGGATACTCAACTCAAAGAAGTTTAGGCTTATTCGAACATAATTACAATATAGATTGATTTACGCACAAGCAAGAACGCAAGAACCAAAATTGACACTATGAAAAGCAAAAGTCAAGTTGGTCAATAAACTAAAACGATCTGAGAACCAATCTCAAACGCTAGCCTAGACTAACAGATATCTAGAAAATTCCCGACCATTGTTCACCATCACAAACCAGCCCATTGTCTCCAATATCAGTTCCTACCAAAACCCAGACTCACCTCATTTTTATCAGACATTATTAATGACAAGAAACATCTGGCTTTAAAGTTTCAACACACAGTTTGACCTAGAAATTCTTCTTATCAATTTGCAGTACAAAAATGGTGTTAGCCATAAATCTTTGGGTGTATAGTTTTAGTGGTAGTACCTCGAGCGTTTGAACGATCTCAGACAATAGTTCACGATCGATAATGACCGATCGGTGGCAAGTGCCATGGTCACTTCTTGTGTTCTCACGGCGTAATGGCGGTCGGTGAGACCGGGGGTCGCGGTGGCGGGTTGTAGCGGGTAGCGGTAAAACCGCGTGTTTTGTTTGTATAATTATAACTTTTTTTTAGTAATTTGACGAAAATATCCTGAATGGCTTCGAGAAAACGATAATACGGCTGTGCCTCTGTTTGTTTGTCTTCAATAATTATCAACCAATGATATTTCATGTTGTTTGGCTTGTGTTATTTTTGCTAACACAAAAATTATTTTATGCAAAAAATACTGTAAAATTTCTCTAAATCTCTTTCAGACAGTTGGTAGCTTAAGGTTTTTTAGAAGCACTTCATTGTTTTCATTTCATTTATTCAATGACAATTACATTGTGTCTGAATGTGTTACATAAAAAAAATATAGTTAAATAAACAAAAAAAAATCATTATGCATTAGGAAAATCCAAAGACGTTTGCAATTAATCAAGTTTGGTAAAATGTAGTATGCGTTAGCAGTGTACAACCAATATAAAACAACAACGATCGCCAAGAACCTTAAAAACGATTTGATTGTCATAAAATCAAAACCCGCTCCCGCTAACGCTTATCACTAACTCCTGACCCCACAAAACGAGCGATCCAAGCCGCGGGCGGTGCGTGCATTTGGTAGCGACGGCTCATCACTGATCGCCACGACCTATATACAGAACAAATTACATGGATTATGTAATTATTGTCTCTACTTTGTATTGAAATTGGTACGAGGTTTTTTGGTTATTAGAATTTATATTTTTTGTTTTATATTCGTGGTGTTATAAGTTGTGGGTTTCAAAAGCTTTGTTTTTGATCAGTGAATTATTTACCTACTCGTGTCATTTTTAATTTTAAAACACTTTAAATATTAGTGCAAAATCACATGACTTTTTTTGTGTCTATGAAGCTACAGTATAGTTGATTACTGTAAATTTGAAAGAATTTCCACAAATCCACGATCCTATTTAAGGCACTGCTTAATTTTACTTTAGTTTAGATGTTCTATGATGGTATAATAATAAGAAATGAAACGTCAGTATTCCTGAACTGAGAAATTCTTTTTTGATTTTTTTTGTTGTTCTTGATGATCCTCTAAAGCTTGCATCTGTATCTTTCGTAAATAATTTAATGGACTGTCTTAATTTCCCCAATCGTGCATAACATCACGCCTGTAATCCCCGAAAAGTTAGACAGAGATGTACTTAGGTACACCACTATCTAACTTTTCGTATATTACACCCACAATTCGCCAGTTATATTTAAGTACCATGAAATCGGCCAGTCTATTGCCATCAACCGGCTGTTTCCTAGTTCCCAAATCCCAACGAATTGACAAAATCGTCCCAATATTAATCTAACACACCATACAACAAACAATACCTATACATAATATAAACCCCCAGGGCGATACCCAAGCGACCTCAGAGTCTCAGGTTGCGCAACCAAGGAGCGTCCTGATGTATTGCCCGCGATTTCTGTCCGCGATTACCGGCAAAACTTATTACACACTTACATAACTTAAAGATACGCATAAAGATATGGAATTTATATATTTTTAAGTTATATTCTGTAACTTGAGTTGGTTATAATGTGTGATAATTTATAATTGGGAGCGTCTATGATGTGAAATTTAGAGGAAATGCTGAATATAGGATTGAGGAAGTGGGGTAAAATGTAGGAAGATATAATATTAAAAGCTCTGGTTACGTTACCATAGAGTACAACCTGAGGATTAGACAAGTTGCAATCTCTTTGGAATCTCATTTTAGTTATTTTTCTTTTCTACAGTAGCTTTCAACAGAATATTAGAATAAGGTTTTCGGTAGTAAATATCAATTCCTTTGAACTTTTGTGATGCAATACCACTTTGTTTAGGTACTCTTAATTCAATTCAATTCATTTGTTTTTGCAAAAAACATGTGTAGATAATATACATGGTATGCTGCTTATTAAAGGTGTTACAAGGTACTCTTTGGCTCAACATGTTTAACCATGGCTGGTATACAAATTAGGTCCGTCTTGACTTCTTAAAAGACAGCTATAATAAAATTTAATGCATGAAGCATAGAAGCATTGGCATTATCGAAAACTGTGGCGAACTTATAACATAATGTCACGCCTGAATCCCCGAGGGGTTAGGTAGAGGTGTACCTAATAGTACACTCACATTTCGCCATATGTGTTTAAGTCCCATGTAGTAGGGGGGAGCCTAATAAACCGGGCCAAATCCAGCATCCGTGGCTGCTACTGAGAAATTCCTAATGGAGAAAACCCAATGATACGTTGCCCGATCCGGGAATTGAACCCAAGACCTCATGCTCAGCAGTCACGCTTGCGACAACTCGACCAACAAGGCAGTCATAAATGTAGCGAACTCATACACGTTAAATAGAGCAGCTGTAGGATTCAGTAATCCTACGGCCCCAACCTACTCAAGCATCTGGCTACCAAGCACATCAGCCAGTCCCACATCAGCATACAAATTATAAAGACATAGTCGCCCCATAAAAATAACAATAAACTTGCATTATTCTAATTTAACGTCAACTTTCCCCATCACACAAATTGATTCGCTTATCACAAGTTCGAACATAATTCAATCACTTAGAATAGTGATCGGAGGGAAATATTCACACATTCTGAATAATATATTGATCCATAAACAATCTGAAAGGCTTTTTGGGTGCCCACGCGCAACGAAATGTGTATCTGACAAAGATTTAAAACTTGAGACGTGCCGTCACTGTACGTCGCGTAAAGTGTGCCGAAGTAATCTAGTTGTGTTAAATACAAAGGTTGATTTTTAAAGCTAGCTTTTAGCGATAAGGACGCCCACTATTGCTTTTTTATCCTATGTTAAAATTCTACATTTTATACCGTAGTTAGCACTGCGTTCAAAATAAAAGTATATTATCTATACATAGCTGGCTAGACGAATGTTTTATCAACAATTCAGAGTGAAGAAGAAAGAATAATAATACTAAGCCTAGAAAAGACTGACCACACATATTCCTTCCATGGACCAATACATCATACGCTTACAGTACGAGTAACCATCTTTTGACGCGAGTGATTCTTACGGTTTAAATCTTTGGTATCAGAGGTTTTTGGAAAGAATTGTTTCTGTGACCTGCGCCTACGCATATGACCTGTGCCTATGCAAATCAGTTGATGCAAGGTGTTGGCGGGTAAGTAATGTTTGGGCTTTTGGGTTTTAAGAATTGATGATATGATGTGCATCATTTGTGTTGGTGTCGTTTTTATTAGTGAGCTGCTACTGAGATCGATATTGTGTGAAATAATTGACAGTCGCTTTTTCGTTTACCTCCATAGAGATCTACGTTTTAGAAATGAAAACTACCTAGTTTCTATTTTCTGGCCAACTGAGCGCGAGTCCAACTCGTACTTGGCCGGTTTTTTTACTGATTTGTGTTTTTTTTTATCCATAAAGTAACTCATATACATCGATCCTAACGCTGCAAGCTTTTTTAAAAGCCTTTTTGAAGAAACTGTAAGTGTTTTGTTTATTTATTTTTTTGTTTACTAACATAATTAATTTAAATTGATAGCCGATTGATACGAGCAGCTGACAGCCAGTAATTAAGTGAAATGTCACATGCATAGATCAGCTATTAGATAAATTGATTAAATATGTAAGAAGACACTAATTTATATGTTGATTTTATTTACAATCGTAAAGATGTGATTTTTATTTTGTTTACTTAGATAAGTATATAGGTACTTTTTAAGACAGAATTCAGTGATAGTCTAGTGGTTTGACCGTCAGACTGCTAAGTCATGGGTCTTGAGTTCAAACCCAAGACAACTCTGATTTTTCAGATTCATGTGCGCATTGTAGACTTATCACTTCCTTCGGTGAAAGATAACATTGTGACGAAACCAGCATGCTTGAGGGATGTTTTTCGACTACATGCCGTCGAAAAATATCTTTCTCAGTCAGAGAGCGGCATAAAAACTCTGACACCAGGTTAGGCACTAACCACAAGAGAAAGAAGAATACAGAATTAAACCTGTAATGTAATGTATGAATTATATAAACTATTGAGTTTTGTTTTATTTGTAAAGGTTGAAAAAAAAAACACGAATTATATAGAAAGAAATTATTCATAACAACCTAGGTGTTGACGAAGAAGGTGATCAGTATCTCATTAAATAAGCATGCATTCCTTAACAATAAGTAGTTGTTATGTAGCAGTCAAAGCAAAATAGACTTGACCACAATTATCTGTAGTGGACAAACCAATCGTGATTTGTGGTCATACTTAAACATACTTCTGATTTCTGCTTATCACCACAAAAACAAATACATCATTTTGTTTATTGATCTATTTTTTCAATTTATATAAAAGATGTTTGATTTATTTTCGTATAAAACATGCCTAATAAGACCAATCTTGAGAAATTCGTCACCCAACCTTCGCACGCACGATACACTTTCCATTTCCGAGAAAATATAGAAACTAGTTTAAATATTACGCATTATTTACAAACGACGGAGATTTGAAATTCATTGATGAAATCTTAGAAAGAAAGAAAGTAATGTGTCATAGACAAAATTCATAAATCCTACACAAAATAGCGCCCTAGATGACTCAAGTGACTGTCTAAATGAAATCATCATACAAACTCAAACGACTATTTGTTCAAACTTATTGTTTTAATTCATTCATAGAAATGTATTGATTTATTCTCATTGTATGTTCAAGTTATGATCTCATCATTCTTCTTAACATGTCGATAGAAACCTAAATTGGGTTGGTATCAGTGGCTTCCAGCGATTTTCCCATCGTTTGTGGAGAAATACTACATTTACACTACACGCAAATATAAATTAAAAAAAAAAAAGTGTGCGAAAAAAAAGAAGAGTTAAGAAGAGTTCATTGCAATAAATACTTAATGATTAGTAACAAAATATTTGGATCAAAACTAGCTGGTTACGACACTACCTCAAATAACCACATTTAACCCAAAGATAAAACAGCAAATGCGTAATGACCGCAAAATTAGATCATAAAAATGAAAAACTCAGAATCGTGATACAACTTTACATCATTGATCAAGGAAAAAACAATTCTTAAAAGTTAACATCTATTTCTAGAACCTTAGTCATTTATTTTAAGAAAACATGATCTACTTTAGTAAAACCTTTGGACACAAAGTATCAGTTTTATTATAATTTTTCCTTAACACATCGTCATTTCGCGATGAGATCAGATCAGACGTCACCTGGGTTATAGCTAAATAATAACAGCCGCAAGGGTGGATCGCTAAGGTTAAGTAAAGCTTGCCGAGGGCTGTCTGTGGATCGGTGATCGTTCCCTAGCAAACTGAAAGGCCTCAGTGCCTCAAAAGCATATTAAGCAGTTGGTCCCGGCTGTCATTCGTAGATCTTTGACAGGGTTAGTCAGAAGTTCTGAACCAGTTTTGCAAAGGGGTATGGGGGGGGGCAGTAACTGGGTTGTGGAGGTCAGATAGGCAGTCGCTCCATGTACAATACTGGTATTCAGCTGCATCCGGTTAGACTGGAAGTCGATCCCAAAATAGTTGAGAAAAGAAATAAAAAAATTAGATCACCTACTTTTTATTTATCTAGTTAGACATGTTTATTCATATTTTTCCTTAATGCATCATCAATTCGTGATGAGATCAGATCAGATGTCAAGTGTTTCCTTGAAATGTCTTGTTTCTATTAGTTGTTGATGAGTAATCTTAAGTGGGTTAATATAAAGTGCTAATTTGTGGTTTGGTGATCGGAATGTAGGTAAAGTGGAGGATGTAAGTGATGTATCTTTATTGTAGGTTTGATTTCTTTTAATTTTGTGGTTAAAATTAACACTCTTGTAACATCACTTAGGTGATAAGCAGACTCGTGGTTTTATATAATATTGGGAAGTTCTGCCTCGTTGGCATAGTGGCAATCACGACTGCTGAGCATGAGGTCCTGGGTTCGATTCCCGGGTCAATCAAATTGGTATTGTGTTTTTCCATCAGGAATTCCTCAGTAGCATTCACGGAGTCTGGATTTGTGCCCGGATGATGGCAATAGGCTTGCCCCCTATTACATGGGATTTAAATATAAAGACAACTTGACTCTTGAGACTACTGCACGGGCGACTTGAGACTTTCAAGTCGTTCGTGGTTCGAGTTCCAACTCACCATCTACAGACCTTCTTGAAAGAGGACTTTTGGCCGAAAGGTGTCTTATACCGACGATTCCGAGGACGGTTACGCGACACCACCCAGCAAAACACTATGCCGTCAACGATTTGTGTCTAGTTGTTTAATAAGGTTTTTTTATGTTTTAGTTTATTATTTTATAAGATTATTTTGTGTATTTTTATCTATGGGCCTTAGTTGCCTGACAATAAAATAATTGATTGATTGATAACTAGCGAAATGTGGGTGTACTATTAGGTAAACCTTTGCCTAACCCATCGGAGATTACAAGCGTCATGGTATGTTATGTATTAGGAAGAACCAAGTGCTATGATTGATTAGTGAAACTCAATATTACCAATATTCCTTAAAGAATGACCTGTCTTGGTGAATTTACATTTTGCTCCGATGAGATTTTAGTGTTATCACAGTTTGGTACATATCTACAGGGAGTAAGGGACAGCCCTCCGACAAACTGATGGGGTGAATTTAGTATATCATACTAAGATGACCGGTACAAGAAATTATTTCAGGAATGATATGATAATCCAACAAATTTGATTTGTTTTATTTCCTCATACGGTGGCAAAACGCACGTAGCAAACGGCAAGCGCGACGACGAGTTCAATGAAGTCTGTAGTTAGGCAGGAAGTGAACTGTTGATTTCACGCGTCGTTCGTTAGAGTATTTCAACATCCATAGTTGGATTATTGATTTTATCCGTATTATTTACATAAACGGAATTATGTATATGGGGAATGTAATTTAACGTTGAAATAAAGGACTACTAAATGAAAGAAAATAAAACAAAATTTTCCGGAGAAAAATTCCAGTGGAATATGATTCAAAATAAGGAGCTGAATACACCTTGTCAGTTTGTGGAGCGCTGTCCCTTACAACCTGTATATCAGAAACAGTAATTTGCACCCTATTCTATGCATTATTGGAATCTTACAAAGAAAATACTTGACGAGAAAAATTTGCAGTATTTCTATTTCCCAGACGAGTTTTCAGGACTATTTTGAATCAAAGTGTTGTTCAAACTTTGATCAACATAACTGATCTAATTAGTACTTACCTATTCTACTAAATAAAACTGTAAAATATTAAGACCTGATAATAATACATCGATGACTCATTGAAATAACATTTAAAGATTTATGGCAGCTCAGGTTTCTAAATTAAGATTTTATTTTATAAAAGACTTAGAGATAGTAAGTTTAGAGACATATGATTTTATTTGTGCAATAAAAAACAACTGCTCTGGAGCAGGCTTTAATTAAAATGTTTTATTAATAGTTCTGCCTCGTGGTTTTGGCTGGTGATTTTTGTCTGCAGTCCTAAAAATATGAATCGGGTTTAAATTATCAGATATTGCAACGTTAAGTAAAGGGTAATACAATGGGCACGCCACCATAGTGGCGATAAGTCCCCTCTTTGAGGAGTGGCTAGAGAGGCGCCACGGCGCCCTCACCTACCGCCTGACGCAGGTCCTCACCGGACACGGTTGTTTCGGGAGGTTCCTGCACCGAATCGGGCGGGAGGAAACGCCCGGGTGTTTCCACTGCGAGGATCGTCCGGAGGACACGGTGGAGCACACCGTGGAAGTCTGCCCCGCTTGGGCGGATCACCGCCGTGTCCTCGTAGCGGCGATTGGCGGCGGCGATCTCTCGCGTCAGGCCTTGGTTCAAGCCATGGTCCGGAGCGAGAGGGAATGGGAAGCCGTCACCTCCTTCTGCGAAGCAGTCATGCTAGTGAAGGAGGTGGCGGGACGTGAGAGGGAAAGAACCTCACGTCCCAGTCGCCGCGGGAGACGCCCTGGGCGTCGGGGGTCACGTGGTGGCTCCCGGCCACCGTAGGCGCGGGCCTGTGGATGGCGAGTTATGGGCCAGCTCGCCGTCCGGCCGTCTTATGACGACAGGCCGTGTCGACGGCGCGTTCGTGTTCCACGTGCGCCTCAAAGAGATGTCAGCAAATAAGTAGGGGTCCGCAAGGACCGATGCCTGCCAGGGCTGCGGGACTGTTCGAAAGAGATACCGTGGCCCTGGAACACAAAGGGCAAAGAAGGAACATGGATGGGTTTTAGTCAGTACAAGTCTGACACTCCCTTCCGCTCCGCCCAGAGTGGGGGGGGTCATTTGATGATTTCCCATCCGGAAAAAAAAAAAAAAAAAAGGGTAATACAATAGGGCTGCGGGACTGTTCGTAAGAGATACCGTGGCCCTGGAACACAAAGGGCAAAGAAGGAACATGGATGGGTTTTAGTCAGTACAAGTCTGACACTCCCTTCCGCTCCGCCCAGAGTGGGGGGGGTCATTTGATGATTTCCCATCTGGAAAAAAAAAGGGTAATACAATATACAGGGTGTAAACGGACCCTTCACGAAGCCGTCAATCAAGCATTCTGTACATCAAACTAAGACAGTGACTTTACGCAAAAAATATTGCTGGGAAACGACTTTTTTTGGGGTGAAAAATCACGTTTTACGGTAGGACTCAATGTAACGTAGTCAAAACATTGTAAAAAAAAATATCTTTTTTAACATTAAGAACAAGTTATTAAAAAAAAAAAAAAGTGAAAAAGTTGGAACTTTGACCCCCAATATCTCCGTAACTAGAAGTTCCCAGGTCCATACCTGGGAACTTCTAATACCATTATAGAACAAAAATATGTACACATTGACGGGGAGATCGTCGGGTTCGGCTTCGTAAAGAATCTTTTTACACCCTTTATGACTATTCTGTAATATTTTGTTCAATTATATCAAGCCAATAAATAAGTTTAATCTTTCTCTAAAAACAAAATAGTGTCTACACATTTATGCGACATCCGAATATAAATTCAAATTATTCATGTAGAATCAAACACAAACACAAAGCATTAGTTTATGTTACGATTAATAAACATGATTAATTTATTTCCACCAACGTCTGTAGGCCATACAAGAATTTGCTCCTACACGGAAATCGAACTCCTGACCCTGGGGTCACAATTCTAATTTGCCGCAGTTCACATTCAAATACTGCACAGAATTTAGATTTAATTAAAATTCAACGAATGGACAGAAACGTCGACATATTTATAATTTATAAATGATAGAACTCGATTTTGAAGAAAATGCGGTTCTAATAAAATATAAATTATGTATAAAACCCACATAGCGATTTGATCATAACTTTTTATAATTAATTTATAAAATATTTAGTTCATTTTGTCTAGACTTTCTTATTATCTGCAGATTTCGGTTATCAATCATGCTTTCTTCTGGTTTTAAGTATGGATTTCAGAATATTACAAATTGAATTCAGATTACGATTTAATTATCCTGGCTCCGTTTAATAGCACTTAGACATAAATGTCAGAGTTCTATCTTCATATTTATTTTCAGTGTCTTTCTGAATTGATATTTTATGAAATAATGGCCAGCTTAAATGTTTTTATTTTTATTTTATGTTGTTTTTTATCTAAAAATCTTAAATATGATATCACACAGAGCTATCTGATCTTAACAAACAAATAACTGGGCAGCATAAATAGGTTTTATGTGTTTTAGGCTTTGCTTAAAGCAGCAGTCAAACCGAGAGCATTGAAGCACTAGCACGAGTCGCGGTGTTAATGCAAGAGGTCTTGGGTTCGATTTTCTGGTCGGGCAAAGTGTTATTGGGTTTTTTCATCAGGAATTTCTCAGAAGCAGCCATGGAGTCTGTATTTGAGCCAGGCTGATGGCAATAGGCTCGCCCTCTGTTACATGGGACTTAAACATAACTATAAGAGTGAGTGAGTGAGTGAGTAGACTAATGTGATTAGGTACAGCTCTGCCTAACCCTTCGGGGAATACACTAAAAAACGCCTTTAATTATGCCCAAAATACAAATCTGTACCATCTCCAACTTCATTAAGAAATCTCGAAAACGTCAAAGTGTCAACGACCCGCAGCCACACCTATTAAGTTTTAGTGCACAGGCATTCCATACCGAGTGATAAGGTCCAATAAATATATCACCAAGCTTCACCCCGGCTCTAAATCTTTACAATACGCCACGAATCGTATCTAACAATAAAAAATGACCACCATAAGTGACGGTTACGAAATCTTTTGAAAGGCTTAAGTTAGGAGAGGGTAGCGATTTTTGAAGACACTGAAACTAATATTGATTCCAAATATTCTAGCCATATTTAGTATTAAAAACAAACCGAAATCACTGCTAAAACTGTTATTGTGTGAGACTTCACGTCAAAGCACATTTAGTCGTTAAAAATTACAATTCGTTTGGCGTAAACTGAAACTGTAGTAATCATTATTTATCAAACACTGTTTACAACTAAACTTGCCAAGCGCCATGACCGTGGGTTGGGTTTTTGTTGGCGCTTGCAGCAGCGTCGAAATATCGGGAGCTCAAAATACGAATACAATGAACACGGAAGATATCCCGTGACAGTATAAGTTCATTATTTATCTTTTAAAGTCTGGTGAAACTAGATCATTTTTTTAATATCTATTAGTTGTGTCTATTATTTTTGCTTACAAAATAAATGGTACCGTGGGCTTTCAAAAATTACAATATTGAAAAAGTATGGTCCAAGAAAGCTCTCTCCCAAAACCGCTCCACTCATAACTCACACCACAAACTAACAGGTATTTTATCGACTCGTGCCCAGAGGTGATAAAAAAGCATATAAATATAAACGCTAGAGGTATAAAGGAGCTGAATTAATTAAGAGAATTTTGATGTTAGTGACGTCGCATTTCACTGTGGTGCGACAAATTCTTTATGAGTGAATGAGCTGTTGAATGAGTGAATGAAGGTAACATGTTAGATGACTGTAACTTGTTTGAATTTTGACAAGGCATGTTTTGAATAGTGGTACATGTTAACAAATTGATCAGTGTTTTTTTGTTGATTAATAAAATTAAGAGTGTGAGTTTTTATCTTTTTTTTTTTAGGAAGCTTGAAAGTCTAACATCCAGTCTTACCAAAGGATGTCGTATTAACTAGTCCTAACTAGAGGTCAGATAGGCAGTTGCTCCATGTAAAATACTGGTATTCAGCTGTAACCGTTTAGACTGGAAACCGACCCCAACATAGTTGGGAAAAGGCTAGGCAGATGATGATGATGAGTGTATGATTTTATCTGGAATGCGACAGATTCCATATAGTAAGTATTCAAAAACATTTTGCGGAGTAATTTCAGAGAGCTTAATAGACAGATGTGTTACTGGGGAGTCTGTTGCACCACATCTTTTCTCCAGCTAAAACACTAATAAATGTGAAGGCCGAATCTCTGACAGGCTGTCTTGTGTAATTTTGACGAGTGCTGATTTGTAACCCGATTTGATAAAATAGATTTGATTTTTATCCAAAAAAAGTAATTTATTAAGAATATTGAGATGCTTGTTCCTTTCTTGTATAGGCAAAAGTTATAAGAGAATGATGACAAAATAAAAATACATTTATGTGGGTGCAATGATATTGATCAATAGACATTTTAATGATTTAAAATCTGTACTTAAACAGCCCATTCCAAAAACACTCAATACAAAACTTTACATTTCGACTACAACTAATTTTAAAATACTCCTCTATTTACAAGTAGCACTTCAATATTTAATGACACTTGACACCTGTGACATAAAACGGTCTTCGCCCACACATGGACCCATAGGTACCCACTAACCCCGTGACCACAAACTACACGTGTCTTGCGACAGAGAGAGACTGGAAAAAACAACAAAAAAAAAAATTTGAAATCTGTCACGAGTCACTGCGACTGGACTTGCGGAGCGATGGTACTCATTCGAAGTAAACAAAAGACGCGCGCTCGTGTGGCATCACGTATGTCACATCACCCGAGGTCGTGAACCGAGCCTACCTGACATTAATTATATTTATAGCTGTTTATCCTACCCAACATGTCACTCATAAAACGATAGATTTCGTCAAACATATTAATAAAACCTGTTTTTGCTTTAATGAATGAAGGCAGATACTTTTGAATGGACACCCACCTGTTGAGAATTTAACACCATGCTGCGAAAATTTAGTTTCCCTGAGTTCAATAGAGGTCAGATAGCAGTCGCTCTAAAATAACTAATGAATCAAATCATCGATGAGACTATGAACGAGCTTTAGGCTTTCTTGTAACTGCTAAAAGATTTGATTATGTAGGAGATTCACGAGTAAACTTATGGTAGCAAATAGAGTTGTGTATTGTACATTAGATTATCCTCCTCTTTTCATTTTTTCATCTTTCATACCATTGCTTCTATCTCAATTCATTTGTGGTCGGCACAGCGTATATTTTTCTTCCACACATCTCTATTAGTCTTCATCTCTGATGTCAGTCCCTTTTTAGCCATGTCATCGTAGACACATCCAACCTTTTTTTGATCTTCTCCTATTTTTACAGTCCCTTTTTTATACTACGTGTTCCACATTCCATGAACTCTAACTATAAGCATTTATTTAAATCAAACCGTTAGTTTTGAATGTCAAAAACAAAAGGATGATGTTACAGTCCCAGTCACAAGGCATAATAACTTGTGAAAGTACTGTAGTTGCCAATTCCAAAGCATAGATCTCTATGGAGAAGAACGAGCAAGAAACTCCATGGATACTCTTTTAAAATAAAATATTTTTACACGATCATATCATATCATATCTCTCGGAAATGACAAATAATGCTAATTATCCGTTTTCATCACATTAATTGCCTTTATACTCCGTATAGATAATAAGGTGGTACCTACTAAAGACAGCTAAAATATGGTTACAAGAGGTCACATCCCATTTTCGCTAACCCCAACCCCTTCAGAATACCATTCTTTCCCCGTCCAATGGTTACAAGGTGAACACAAACAGCCAACTAGGCATTATGTCCATAAACATGCGCGGGCGCACCGATGGGTAATCACAGCCATAAGCATACCATAAGTAAGGTGTTATCTTAATGTTAAGCTTGGCGGGCGTGAATAGGTATGTGGCTTGGTGGGGATAAGAGCGGGAGCGATTTTGGTTAGGTCTTAGAGGCCTATATTTTAGCACATCTTGGAAGAGGCCTATGCAAGGGACTGGTGATGTGATTGATGATTGATTAAAGGCCTTAAGAAGTCGTTATACTCAAAAGCAATTATTAGAACCTGAAACCTTTTTTCAATCCCTTTACAGTGGCTGCTTTAAAAGAAGGAAATTTTCTTGCATTTTCTGACTTCAAAATGGGATTGTTTACCGTGGGAGAGACTTTGACAAGTGACAAACAATCGGTGTGTTTGTCACTTGTCAAAGTCATTTTGAATGATAAGTGGTCTATCGTCGATACGCCATAACAAACAGCGCCATCCACACGGAACTATTTAATCAGTTTTATTCCCTATTATCGGGAATCATGCCAATTACAGAAATTACAAAAATACCATAGCATTTTTTCGGTTTTCTTCTTCTTAGCGTGTCGATGGCAATCTAAATTGTGTCGGTTGGAACTGAGCCACTAGTTTGGCGCCTTCAATACCGTTCATCAGTTCCTGTAATAAACAAACAACAGGACACGCAGGACACGATATTAAGTGCCCCATCGTTTATGGTACAGCAACACATTTACACTCCAGTCCAGTCATTTTTTCGGTAATCAAAAAGATGATCCAGGACGATGACAAATTAACATACATCTAGTCACAACATAAAATCCACAGCGAAAGAAGATTATACCCGGTTCCGCTTACCGCTCCGCCCGTCTCAGTCCCCACTGGTTACCTTTGACCGTTGCAGTGCGCTGTCTCACAAGTGAATGTCCGATATTCGAGCCGAGATAACGGCCATCGCCTGTTTCCGACCAGATGTTTAATTAGATAAGTTAAGCTCTTCTTCGCGTTTTCTCTAGTTTATTTTTAGCTGATTTTCGCTTTAGTTTGCTCGGGGAGATTACGTGATAGTTGGGTTTTGTAGGAGAAAAGTATGTGAAGAATTTTCAGTTTTAAAGATGAATGCAAAAAAGCCATTTCTGTCTGTCTGATACTTTTGGCTAAATGGATTTCGATGGCGTTTTGCACACAGGTAGCCCGTAGTCTGAGGTATGTACAGAGTGTCCAGTAGTATGGTCTCGTAGAATATTATTTCCGACCTAAAAAAGCCAGTTTGCTAATCGATAGTCTGCTGAATCCTGTATATTTTCTAGTTGGTAACGTTATAATAGAAAATAGTATTCGATAAATTATGAAAACCTGATCTGAAGTGTAGACATATTTACATAATAATTATAGAGACTAGATATCTCTATCTATCAATTTGGTGATTATTTAGGTATACAGCTAGCAATACAATGCATTTCCAGGACAAAATAAAATAAGATCTTTTGTTAGAATCAAAACACCAATCGTTTAGTATATAAAATAAAATCTATTTAAATCGATACTAATAAAACTTGCATCGTTAAATTTCAAAATATCTCACAATGAAATTCAAACTGTACCACAGATAAAAAATATGTAACAAAATATCGAATAAAAATATTTCACACGCAAAAATAGCATCTAGATCGATTAAGAAGCCATAAAATTTTATATCCTGCTAAAGGATGTTCCGAAATTGACCTAATGCTACATTTCATCCTGGTAGCAATAAATAATAGACGTCAAAATCACTTTTCAATTCGTTACGTTTTCAATATCAATCATACATTCTGGTAGACAAAAAGAGCCACTGGGTATATATTTATGGTGTCGGGCATAAGCGGTAGCGGGTTTAACAGAACTGCACACGTCATTAGAGCCTTAGCACGAAAGCACAACGTAAACGTGTAAATTCAAATGCTTTTTTAAATCTTACTACTATTATAAGTACGAAAGTTTGGAAGGATGGATAGTCGCTCTTTCACGCCAAAATTACTGAACGGCTTTGGATGCAATTTGACACACAGACAGTTTATGATCTGAATTCACACATAGGATTAAACAATTAGGAGAATTTTATTCCGGTAGTACGATTCCGTGGGACACTATACGTGGGCGAAGCCGTGGGCATAAATCTAGCAAAAAATAAAACTTTAATTTATATTTTGGTTAAATTCTTTGTGAAAAACACGATAAGTCAAACATTATGTGTGAAACGTGTATTTTTAATTTAAGAATCGTTCTCATTTTTTTTATTATGTCGGTGTCGTGTGTTCGTGATTGAACATGAGCACAATGCTCAATTTTCAGGTTTAAGTTATTAGTATTGTTGAAAATGAAACTCGGAAAATATTTGCAAACAATGAATTTTATGTCCTATCTAGGACATGAAATTCACTCTTTGCAAATACATTTAACAATTCGTATGTGACCGTTATGCCATCGCTCTCCACTCCAAACTTGCACCACACATTCTCTCCCAAGTAATTGTTTCCATCGCGTATTAAAAAATAAAACATTTATTATAATTTTCGGCTTGTCTGTCTGTCCATTGAAATGCGAGCGTGTCTCATCTTTAATTGGATAATATCACACCCGTCTAGGACCATAATGATGAACATATTATTATGTATATAAATTATCTTTTTTTTACATTAGGTAAGTACCTACGGATATTGAATTTGTAACAAGTGATATATGGTTTCATCTATTTTTGATTAGAGTGTTATTATTTTTTAATGATGTCGGCGAGAGATACGGTCTCTGTGTAATAAGATAAAGAAACTACTGTACATTCGTTTATACAGTACCAAAGAGTGAAATGAATCATAAATGTGCACACAGCGTGTACACATCAAAGTATACATTTCCAGTATAACATGGTCTCCCTTTGTCTAGATTTGAAATACAGTGAGATATCCGCATAAACTGGTTTTGTGTAGCTTGATTGGTCGGCGTGTGTGCAAGGTGATATAAACAAAAGACGCGAGCTTAAAGAGGATAAAAATGAGTTCAATGCTCGTATTTAGAGGATCTTAACACTGAAGAATGACACTACTATATTCCTTGAAAGGTAAGGCAGAGGTTTGCACTCTCACTTCAATTATGTTTAGGTAAATCGAGACTCCGTTACTGCTACAGAAAAAATTCGATGGAAGAACCCAATAAAACCTGCCCTGGAAATTGAACTTCGAACCTTATGCTCAGCAGTCGCTCTTGCGATCACTAGACTAACGAGGTGGTAGAAGAATTAAAATGTACTCTAATTTACGTTTTAAATAAAGAAGACAAAGACAATCTATGGGAATGTTCCTATCAAGTATCAACCTAATCAGTGAAAAGTTAAACGTCATTCGAACTAATGGATTTTCTCGCTAACCTACTAAACTTAACTAAGAAAAACCGTACATTTAATCAGATGTAACACACAGTTTTAGTCGTAAACCTCGCCCGTAGGAAATAACTAACAGCAATGATTACGTAGCGCCAAAGGCGATGGTTTATGTCTTAATCTAAAAGCAATACTGAGAAGAACTGTAACACGCAGATAGAATCTTCGAGTTTTCTAATTATATAGTTCAGTTTTATGCTCGTTTACACAAACACTAAGCGAAATTTAAATTAACGCCTTAATAAAGTCACTGCGAATAGAGTAGGAAGTCTGAAAGTGGCGCCGGTGACTGAAAAGTTGTGTGGTAATCGGTTATCGTGGTATGGACATAGGATGCGGTGGAATGAGGGAAATGTCATGAGGAAAGTTTTGAGTATAAATGTGGATGGCTATAAGAGTAGAGGAAGACCAAAGAAACGATGGATGGACTGTGTGAAGGATGATATGTCTAGAAAGGAGGTGACTGATTAGATGACAAGTAAAAGAGAAGAATGGAGGAAGAAGACATGCCGCGCCCAAATAAATTTAGACAAGGCCACGAGAATGATGATGATTGAGACACAATTTTATAATATTAAAAAAAAAACGTATTGGTACCACTTTTAAAACTTGATCAGACGCATAAAGGCGATCCCTCACCAAGAGCATTCGCCTGTAATGTAATACATTAAAGAATCGATGTAGAGCATTAGGTTCCTTTGATTCAGTACAAAATCGAAACTTGGATTGTTAAATTACAGGCGAATGCTCCCGGTTCCCTCACCGGGAGCCCCTTTAGACATCGTTTCGAACAAAAAACATGCACGAACCAGCGCAATTGCTAAAATTACTTCTCCTAACGCCGAACAGGTTAAAGACAAGCACGACACGTAACTAGGTACCTATTAATACCATCATACATCAATTCAATCAAATAATACACATCAAAAAACCTTTCTATTCGATACGAAGAAAAAAATAATAACACATCATAGAAATGATTAACACTGCGAACGATAATTATCATTAAGATGAAATGAGATGGCTATCAATATAATGAATAAGTGATATGATTTTGCGATGTTAAGCTACTGGTAGACGGGTCAAAGAAATCAAGAAATTAACGACGTATAGTCATTGTGATTTGTTAGGTAGCTGTGAGTTGTGTCGTGATGAATATGTTCAAGAATAGAACTTTATTTGCGACTAGCTGTTGCTCCCGACCTTCGTCCACGTAAAATTTTATAGCATATAACTTTCCTTGATAAATGGGCTATCCAACACTAAAAGAATTTTTTAAATCGAACCAGTAGTTCCTGAGATTAACGCGTTCAACCAAACAAACAAACTCTTCAGCTTTATAATATTAGTATAGATTGGAAATATGCACTAATACTGACCATGATCTTCTTGTCCTTCTCCCATGTTACTTGGGGTCAGCGCAACACATTTTTCTTCCATTCTCCTCTGTCAACCGTCATGCTATCATTTACTTATTTCGTTTTAATATCATTCCTTACACAATCCATCCATCGTTTCCTTGGTCTTCCTGTCCTAGTTCATCCATCAACATTTATATGATTTCCTAAGGTGGTAAGTAGAAAAAAAAGAGACCTTTGTCTGTCAATAGGACAATCACTAATAAAACACTTTTACAGAATCGTTAAAAGCATCAAAGAAGAATATATAATAAACGCCTAAAACACGCAGATGTAACACTACCCTAGAATTTATTACCCCAACAGAATATGAGCGTAAATACAAAACTAAATTCCTTCCTCACAGCGTATCGATGCAAAAACTATCTCGTGGGCCCCGACACTAACCGCCGATACTTAACAATTTATCATTCTTGTATCTCTGTGTGATTACCATCTTAGTATTTTAATAACGAATGGAAGCCGCTACTGGGTAGCGCCTCAAGCGATGGTTCTTTTTTTTCTCTCAATAGACCAGCGGCTCTTATTGTTATTGATTGGTAGTCGATAACGTGACGTCATGTCTCTTTATCGATCGGATAGTGGGAACGGGGTCTTTAATATAGATCGGAGCTGGGTGTTTTAGTGTGAGGTTATTTTTAGATTTTTTAAAATTGATTCTGAGCATTTTTATTGGGAATAAATATCTTAGTAACGTGCGTTGCGTATGATCTTTTTTTTTAATTGAATGTCCCACTGCTGTGTAAAGGCTTCCCTATATCCTTCCAGGTACTCTTCTCCTCGAACCAGCATTCGTGATGTGCGTCTAGATCATCTCGCCACCTCTTTCTGGGCCGGCCTCATGTGATCATAACTTACATTATTAATAACTTTGTTAACACACATACACCAAAATTCTTACACGGCTCTTTTACAACATGCTGACATGGTTTTCAAAAAGTCCACATTATCGTGAGGAAACCAGCATGTCCTATAATCAAAATTGGAACACATGTTACATCCACCAACCAACACGCACTGGGCATGCGTGGTGGATTAAGGCCTCCAGTTTCTTCCAGAGAGGAGGCCTGTGTTTCAATCTAGTGGAAAAGTCATAAGGTGTATAATACTTCATTCGTTATTACCACTTTATACACTAAAATAATTTTCATTGCTTAAAATCAAACTTTTATTATGCTGCATATTGTGGGTTATTTACAACTACAAGAATTACTAACCAATAATTATCTTTAAATAAACTAATAATAAATCATTAAAATTATTTACGACCCGATCAAAAAAGCATTAACCCTAAAACGCGCACGGGTATTTTATTCCTCAAAAATAACAGTATAATATACATTTTACCGAGTATATTATATCGGGTGTATAATTGTCGGTTGTATAGCATATAATAGTGTATAATTACGACACACGTTCATTAATGTGTTACTATAATTTAGTTTAATATGAGACTAATTGAGCTATCGTTACTTGAAGCTTTGATCGACATGTGAACCGATCGCTTTTATTATACAGTGTTTGAACTAATTAAATACTTGTTTTTTTTTGTTGTACTTGTTCTTTGGTAATAGTGCTTTTAGTTTAAATGTAAGTGATTCCCATAACTATGATTTTCTTACAAACACTGTAGTTAAAGTTTGCTTTATTAAATATTTTGTACTTGTAGCAATTAACCTTTTAAGTTTTAAAGTAATACTGTTTTTAATTAAAAGTATTTTTTTAAGGAAACCCATATCATGGTAAATGCATAATAATAAGATCAGAAGTAGAACATGGCGCTTTATTCAATATAGTCGTTCTATCACTTATTACAACACTCAATTAACCGAAAGAAAAGCCTTAAGCTAACTATAATAACTTTAACTACCTCACCGACAAACATAATTAGGTACCAACACTAAACACAACACTTCACATATCACAATCACACACACAGACATACACATACAATTTAATAATAAACAAAATAAATATAAAATCTAATGCAAATTAATAATGTGCATACAAAAAACGGGATAATGATTTGGATCGTGAGAACGCTGAAGTGAAAGTACTAACTATTTTAGTATTACGATTACGAATGTGTGTAACAATAAAAAGTGGTGCCATATTGGTAGTATCGGGTTCTGTACATAAAATTTTATTGTTATTTTTACGCTCGAGTTTTGAAATGATGTGAATATGGGTCGTAAAAATAGACTGGCATGGTTAGATTTTGTTGGTTAGGAGGACGGTGAAGTAAACATCGTGACGAAACAAAAATTCGAAGACATGTGACGTTTACCAACCGGCACTAAGTAGAAAAAAGTAAAGAGGCGGACTTAATGCCATAGGTAATTAGGCATATTCTACCATTCAATCTTTGGGTGATGCAGAGACAAACAGTGGTAGGTGTTTTATACCTGAAATTAATTTTAATTAATACTATGATATACTACGAGGATATATTAAATACTATAAATACATATCAAAACACTATGCATGAATCAATGGATTATGCATGTGCTATGTTGATTATAGAGATCGTAAACAAGCTGAGGGCTGAGGATAATTAAAAGCATAATAATTTCTCTAGGAGAGGTCAGGTAAGCGTCGATCCGCGTAAAACTAGTAGCTTGCCGTTTTACAGGGGAGCTAACTACTTGTAAGTCCATTAGTAACTCATAGGCAATTTTCCTTGTTAGTTAAGTAAAAGCACTATTAACAAAAGCAAATATTAAGCGTCTTATTTTGCCAGAGATTTTCTAATTGTTTTTACTGCTAACTAAATAAAAACAAAATTTAAATATAGTGCGGAAAAAATTACAAAACGAAAGAAGATCTCCAAAAAACTTCTCAACACGTAATAATAATATAATATCCGTAAGCAATCACAGATCATGAGCAGTAATCAGACAACCTGTCGCTTCGTAAAGGTGAGGACAGAACAATGTAACGCGTTGCGTAAAGTAATCGTGTATCACGTGCTTAAAGGGCACCAGTTTTGTCGTTTTTTATGGGAGCTTCATTACAGGGTTAAAAAAAACTTTTGTCAATTTTTTTTAAGGTTTATTTTTTTCAGTTTGGTTATTAAGTTTTTCATCGATCAGTTACATATTAAAAAAACTTTTGAGTATTTTTTTTGGACGTGGATGATAGTGGGTGGTAGTTTTTTCAAACTGGTTTTTTTTTCATGATCTTTGAAAAAGACCAGTTAAGTAACAAGTTAAGATACAATGGCGAAAAGTAGGCGTCATTAACTCGTTGAGTGTGTCATCTTATTCATAACTAATACTCGTATTATAAATGTCATAAAAATTAGTTTACTTATATGTCACATCTTAACTGCACCACGGATTTCATTGCAATTGAGCAGACGAATACAGCATGACATGGGTTAAGATATACGATTATTATTTAATTTCTCTCTTACCACGCAAGCGAAGCTGCTGTCAAAAGCTAGTCATTGAGTAAAATATTCTTAAAATAATCAAACGGTTTCACTCACTCGTTAAGGAAAAACGTGATGATAACTGATACATAAGTAATAGTCTAATTAATATGAATGTGATAATTAATATTAATCAACCGCCGCTTGTTTTGATGTAATCCACATTTAAATTATCATAATTGTGTACTTTAAAATGTTGTAGTAGATACTGAAACACCGTCGTTTTTTTTCTAATAAAATAACAAAGATACTTCTGTTTTAACGGAACCTGGATTATTTAAATAAAATATCATATTTGATTTTATTCCACTATAAGATAAAAATAACTCAATTTTTTAAATATTTAAATTTAAACACCGCACGCTAACGGGTTAAATACAAAAAATACCACACAGAGATACTCGAAAGGTCCAGTTTCACATAATAAAATGACATCGCATTAGAATCCACAAACATGAAACATTACCAACAATACAGACACACGCCAATAATTATAATTTTATGCTTACACAAGAAATCAACGCACACATAGAAATCTAAAACTCAGTACTAATTACATGAAAGAATTGGTGTTTATTATAATATAATGTTAATCAACATATACATTTCAAATCGTTTAAGAAATCGTCAGAATCTAGCATTAGAAGAGATCGTCTTCCCTTAGATGCACACATACGTAGGGATATAGTGTGTGTACGAGGTGACCTCACGCACACATACACAGGTTCACCTGCCGCGATCCATTCGTGCTCACTGTCACATATTAAGCCGTAGATACACTAGGCTCTACATTTTTCTTTTTTAATATTAGCGATATAATATGGAGTTTAAGATCAGACATATTTTTTTAACTTGGAAAAAATGTGAAGTGTTTTCGTAGAAGTGTTGATTAATGAGACGCGAATTTCAAATGACTATAAACTGTTTTTAACATTTTATAACTACAATAAAATCAGCACAATAATAATGGCATGATCATCATTTAAAACTGCTCCAAATAAATCTCACCTGCCAATAAAAAAGCCAATTTTCCGACACGATATTTAAGCTAATGAAACATCGAACTCTACCGAACACTAATTATATGCAAGGCAATAAAAACAATAAACCCAGTGTGGCAACACTCTAAGCTAAACTCTGACATTCCACTCACACACGCACACGATCGAGCGAGTATGGCAACACATCACCTGTCGACTCGACCGCGACCTCCCAACCAGCCACTACGTTATTAATATTGGTCAATACACTCACACCAATACAACTAACTAACTATAAAACCAACCGTATCAATCCAAACACAGAACTCAAATTCAAACGCAACGAATTTTCATTCAATACGATTCTACACGCACACATATAAACCAAAGGTGTTGGTTGCACGTGTGTGCACGAGACATCGCTTTTGAATGGATACAGTTATTGCTGGAATAGTTTTGAGCTCTATTTATCTGAAATTAGGGTTCGTATTAGTTCGTACTAGGAAGTAAGATTGGATAGAGCACAGCGAAATGTAGCTCTGAGGTCGTGGGAGCTCGCCCGAGCGGCGATTCGGTTAGTTATATTATTTTCGAAGATGTAACGGTATGAAATTTTTGATAACATATTCAGGTACAATATATTTGACGTATATTATTGTTTATGGCAGCCATTGTTATTAATTTCGCGTTGTAATGGCAAAAAAAAATGATTTCTCGATGTTCGGTTTTTGATGCTTAATTTTTATTTATGCGGTTGCAGATATTTTATTTTAATGTTAAAAGTAATGATTAACATGTAAATGATTCATAATGGCTTTATTTTGAATTGTCGTTAAACTAAAAAGTGAAAATAAAAACAGTATGTTGTAATTTTATATAAGACCCCTGGATGGTTTTAGGTGTTGCTAGAAAGCTCTTAAATTACTTCTCTAAAATGATTTCGATTAAATTTACAAAATTAGATCAATTCATGTTGGCTAGACTTTATTAAATGCAATAAAAGCAGATATTAAATTACCAAACAAATTAATAAAATTTGTTCAAAATAAATGTCTGCACATTTTATACCAAAACATAATTAAGACTAAATTAATTTTAATAAAATGAGGAAATCTAAATTTATATTATAATTGATGCGGTTTTTATATTTTATTTATGCGGTTAATATTATATTTTAAGATTAATACAAAAATAGCTAAGAAAGTGAATAATTGATCATTATTACTTTCTTAGGCCCGAAATCCACCAAAACGGAGACAAGTGCCGCGGAGAGAAGACGTGCGGAAACCGACCAATTACATTGGTTGATCAAACCCTGTTCGCACTCGATTTTTTCTTTCCATATCAAAGAGCTACATTAGTTCATAATTATCTACATCGTGTCTCCCGTCTTTCCTTTGATTGACATTGCACAGATGAAAATTCAGATAATATTAAAGCTATATTTAAATGAAATATTTACAGTTTCCTGGTTCATTGCAATTTGCACTAATCTTGACATAATATTATTCTAATGTTAATTATTAATAAATTATATAGAAATATTGACCGAAAATAGGTTATTAGGATACATTACACATTACTTCATTTTTGGTTGGGCATTTTTCTATCATCAATTATTACTTTAGATAAATGGCATACGAAGTTAGTGATCATACAGTTGAGTAAAATCTGGTGCAAGATCATGTGTTGATCTTTCACCAGTCTACCTTAATTATGCATTTGATACAAAAAATTTGCGAATTGAGTAATTTAAAAATTGCACTATCTTCCCAAGATCATTGACCAGTAGTAAACAATCATCATTCCATATGATATCATTCTAAACCGAATTAAATCAATCCAGTTTCAACTTTTGATCTCACCGCGAACTTTCGCCTAATCATACTTAAAAATTAACTACATAATACACTTTTTACATATATTGATTAATAATATAAAAATATTAATTAAGGTTTATAAATCATAATTGACCACGCGAAATAATTACTTTAATTGTATCATAATTATATTTTGATTAAGTTGTTAGTGTTGTAGGGAGACCCGCGGTAACTTGAAAGATTTCAGTTTTAGTTTAGAGCATAATTCAGTTTTAACGGATGTTGTATTAGCTTTTTTTTATATTTTAATTGATTGTAAACGAGCATACGGCACACCCGATTTTTTGTTATTAAATGCAGTTTATTTTTTTTAGTTTAGTTATTATGTTTTTAGTTTTAGTTTTTTATGATTTTAATTTTAACGAGATTGGGTGTGTTTGTCTGTTTATTCATTAGAGATAGTTAGTGGCCATTACTTGTATGTTATTTATACAGTTATTGAAGAGTTAATAGGGTTATATAGAACCAGTTATCTTGTGGTGTATGATTGTTGACAGTGGGGTTAGCGGATGATTATTTTATTGGTATAATTTGAGCCTGGGAAAGATTTTTTGCAATTTAGAGAAAGTCGTACTTAATGGTTTTTTAGTCAATCCTATTAGTTAAATACCATACTCATTGGTAATGAGCTAAGAATGTTAAAGGTCAGAACCATGGGCCATTAAATTGACGATTTCTGTACATGAAGAAGATGGATTGTTTTTTTACTGTCAAGTTAGTTTTGTAGCTTGTCATGTTTAAGTTTCAATTTATTGTAAAACAAGAATATCATTGTTTCTATTTTAAATGCAAAAATAATAATAAATATCATCCATCAAGCAGATCAGTGCGTCAAAATGTCGAAATTAAACGTCAAATTAAACGAAATGTCAAAACTAACCGTGACGAATGTATGATAGATCTGACATTTGACATCATTGACAAAACTATTGCCATCATCGATCATTGATCATCTATTTGTGTATCATCAAATATTTGCACGTGAAAGGTCGTAGGTTCAATTCCTGATTGCCTTGTTAATTATTTGAGTATTTTCATAAGGTTATGTTTTTGGTCTGTATTTTTCCGTAATTAATTTTGCTAATAATTAAAGTAAAATGCGTTTTTTTAGCTGTAAACTTTGTGATTTATTTACTTTACCTTCAAAATTGAAATGTTGCAAGAAAAATAAATATTGATACAACTATTCTGCCTACTTTTGATTCGTAATTAACACTTTGCAATTATAAATATTCGCACCCACAGTCATTATCCGCAATTAATAATTACTCGAAAGCCTTGAACGAACACTCCAACTTTGATTGCGAAATTAACATACTTTAAATCAAATAAACTAACTGATTAGTGTTACATAAATGTCTAATTATAGGCAGAAAAATAAACAAGCTGTATTTATTTTTGAAATCATAATATTGTTTTTGATAACTTGTATTAGTTTTTATTATTTTTGATGCTCACGAATTATGCAGGAAAAATCTGACGTAGCTGCCGATTCCTAGTACAAAAGACTTAAACGCGTAAGTGACATCGGCGCGGTGGTCTTAGAACTCGCGGAGTTAACGCAACGTAACTTCGATGGATTGTAAAATATTTTCTTTGAATTAACATTACGTTTAAGGTTTAAGCGCCAGGGTAGCCCGCGAAATTCAAATTTTCTTACGTTTTTTGCAATTTGCAGGTCAGTGTCAGGTTGTATGTTGATTAAAATATCATTTGCGAACGTAACAATATGGTTTTACTGAGTTTCATTCGTTCATTAATTCCATTTAATGACTATTTCATGAACAAGTAATTCAATGTAATTAAATGAACTTAGTGGGTGGTATTGATTATGTTAATGATAATAATTCCGTAAATACATTTGTGTTACGGTCGCGAATCATATTTTATTTAACATATAGCTTGAAACTGGCCTGCAAATTGCAAAACACCTAACACAATTTGAATTTCACGGGCTACTCTAACACTTCCCCCTTAAGGGTGGCTCCTGCAAACGGCCAGTCTATTTGCCGAGGCCACCCTTGACCAAATGCGGACACCGACACTAAAGTTTCTATTCAAATCTGTTGTCCGGCCTGGTCGGTTTGACAGAACCTTTACGTCGACCTCATCTCTGTCCTCAGGACTAGATTGAGGTCAAGATTAAGCCCATTTAGTATAAAAAAAAACGTCACGTGTTTATGGTAAGCCCACAGAGTCCCCTAAGATTTTTAAACAGTTTAGTAAGTCTATTTAAGCACTAAACGACTTGTTCCATACAGGAACCGGAAAAAGTTTACCCATCCAATCAGCCAAACCCGCCCGATTCAAAATCATTTACCACCGTACCTAAGTAACACTATAACGGTGCTTAAGTGCTGCGGGTGTAAACAGCAGTGTATTTATTGAATAGTTAGCGTTTCTGTTCGTTTTGTTTGCTCAGCTAATGACTTGCCCGGCTGTAGATCTATTGATGTTATTAGTAAGGTATTAAGTTGTCACAGTACGTGCTTAGAGGGCGTTGATGAGCTGGAGGTAATTTTTATTCGTATTATTTGTAGTTCTTCCTTTCTGTAGGTATAAATATTGCCAAATACTAGCATACACTTGTTTATTACTTTGAAAAAGAACTAGCACTGATTAAATACTCTAACAAAAAGTAAACTGATTCTCCATAAAAATGATAATTGATTTATTACTATGCGTTTACCAACACGTATTCTGCACACAATGTTTCTTAAATATAAGTAACAATGAGCCTTAGACTTACACAATCCCCAATTACAGCTTAGCTAGAATACTTAAAAACAAGTGATTATTACTGATAAATACATAAGAAAAAAGAGTGGCTCTGTAATTTAGGTACAGGGTGACATTTTCAAGAGGGCGTCAAAATTCGAAACTATAAGGAATAGCAAAAATGCTGAAAAGAGTCTCGAGCCTGATTTTGATGAAAACTAAAACTGCATCATTGGAATCTTGAAAAACGAATATTCCTAACCAGCAACCGATCCAGGTGGTTTTGAAAAAAAAAACACATACTGTATTATTATTATTCCGGTTAGACTGGAAGCCGACCCCAACATAGTTGGGAAAAGGCTACGCTAGGATACTGTATTATTACACCATTCGATGGCGTTGCTATTAAGGATCAAATTCTAGGAAGTAATGACATATTAATATGGAAAGCTAAAGCCTAACCAATGCCAATTGAAAATGAATCGAGTGACAGCGTTAACTAATGTTGATTACAGTATTAAGCAATATCAAAAAAGATTACTGTCAATATTGATACTAATAGTGCTCAAGTCTCACACGGGAAATAACGCTTTTGAAGCAAATTGCCTCTGAATGTCAGCTTCACTTATAAAATATTTCAAAATCTTAGGCCTAATGACGAATTTATTACTCGGCCTTCACTAAGAACTAAATTAATAACCATTCATTTATCACCTTGCAAATTCAACACATTTGAGAAAAAAACTTAATGAAAACCTTGGTTAAGTAAAATGAACTTTGATATTACACAGCTAAACTTTATATTAGATTGTCTAAATTATACAGTCGTTGGTCTTGACAAATTTAATGTTAAGTTGCCGACGATTCGAGCACCGAGTGATTTGATTACTGATCGATGTATTGGTTTCTATAGAGTTGGTAATACCACTGCTAAAATAACATTTTCTGTGAATAAAGATGGAATATTTATCATTTCTTATTTTTTTTTAAATATTCTGGGATTAAAGTACCTTTTACTATTTTTCATCACTGTTTATGAAAATCACAAAACTTAAAATGTAAATTAACACTCAAAAGCATACGTTTCTAAATACTACATTACAGTCAAAGTCATTTCACAAAACATAGTATGAACGAATCTAGAAGTGGTGTAGATGCCGTTATCAACACTATAGAAGTACCACCCCAGTGATGACCATATCCACATGAAAGATCCACCATGACCTCTGAAAAGACCACCCTCTAGAACCCAAAGGCAATAAAGAATAATAAACAAAACACAATATTTATTTAAATAAACAACCCATTTAACAACTCCAGAGAATTCGTAGCGAAGTTGCGATACTCGGGTGACACTCGTGAAATGCGAAATCAGATAGTTACAGGTTTTTGCTCGAGTGTACCGCTCGTGCGCACTTTTTACTGTGACTGTACAAGTGTTGCGCAGTTCCAACCTGGAGATTTTGTTTGTTGATGTACTTTAGAAAGAACTTGTGAATACAAACACTGGAGGTAGTTCTAAAATAACTTTTGCTTTCAATTTGAAAGACGTATAGCATTATGATAACGTCGATGATGACGATGATGGGACACAAGCCACGTCTTGTGAGAGGGAGTTTACAATTAACCACCACGCGGGCCCAGTACAGGTTAGATGATGACGTATGTCTTCGAATTTTTGGTTCTAGGTATGCGGTTTCCTCATGAATATGTTTTTTCGCCGTTGTGAGTTCGGCGATGATGAAATAAAATGACACAAAGTTAAATGCTTGCCGGGGCTGGACACCACAAACCTACAGATACTTAAGTTATGGTCAATACCAAATAGAGATGTGGAAAACTTGGAACAGTTCCAAAGCAAAGCGTCTAGATAAAAACCTTGAAAACTGCTAAAAAATCGTTGTACCCTGCAGTTGACAGACAGTTGCAAAGAAAACCTGTGTTTCCTATCACCCCCGGCTGCACAATGGGAATAGATACATAAAGCGACCCCCGCAGCCCGACGACTTTTTTGTCGCACAGCTGGATACAAGAAAACGCTCGGAAGCAAAGCAATTTCATTGATCCCAGTCAGGCGGACAGCATGTAAAGCGTTGTTATGCAGTTGAAAGAAAAAGTCGAAAGTTTGCGGGAGGCCTTTGAGCTGCAATTGTCACAGGAATCGGTTTTTTTTTTAATCGTTTGCAAGAGATGCTGGCAGGATTCTTGCATAAGTTTCCGGTAAGGAGGATCATCGAGTTTGTGTATTGATCTTGTATAACACGAATCAGCGTTGTTCCACAATAAAGAATGAAGGCAGAGGCACGCCGTCGTACTCGAAAGTATCACTATTTGCAATTATCTCTCTCGTCCCAGTCAGACGTACCAGACGTACCTCTCTGTTAGCAGTTCCTTCGGCATCCACTAATTATAATTATGAAGATGTCGCCTTTTTTGCGTCTACCCGCATTATATAAGTTTCCAAAACTCGACCCCTTTAATATCACAAGGAACCGTCTTAAAAAAGAGATAATTATAATCTTGGATCAAACGTGGGATACTCAGTTACACCACTAGTGCTAGTAGTCATAGGTACATAGACATACACGCATCATCACACATGTTTACAGCCACCCACACACACACAGCCACACACAATAAATTTGAATGCCAATTAATTCGGATCACTCTCGGCTATCAATTCTTTTTTGTGTACTTCGCAATTGGCGCAATGTTTGGTATAATAATTTTAAGTTTCTGTACTATCAGCTGTAAAGCTACCTTTCATAAAATAAATAAATCTTACTTACGCATGCGTTCAAAAATAATGTAGAAAGAGCGACAACTTTCTATATTTTCATTGGTTAATGAGTTGGTTCGGGTGACAATTTGAGATCTTGACTAAATAGAGAAGAGTAGAAGATGACATACTGCGCCAAAATAAATTACGCCCTAAATAAATTGGGTTAAGAAGACTGACGACGTTAATGTTATAGACTTGCTAAAGTGCAGTAAGAAGATGAATACAGTATCTTCTCTTTATTCATACAATTCGTTTTCTAACAAAGTCCTATCAATTTCATATTCATTGTGCCTCGTGCATCTAACGGAAACTGGAAATTTCATGAATTTCCTTCGATATTCTTCAATCAATCCACGTTGATTCATCAATACCACTGAATTAATTACATGAATTTCTTTGTTACTCAACGTCATCTTTATTCTCTTTAATTCATTCGATATTAATACGCCATAAAACTTTAAATCACTCGATTTAAACATACGATTCGTCTAAATTTATACTAAATGTCGCAATGGTAATTCACGACCATCCCTAGCTATAACTCTTCGTACATGTTACCTTGAAACTTGTCACCTTTATGTGAGGGGGTTAGAGTTGAGAATTGTGTAACTTGTGTAAAAGAAGTGCTTATTTGAAAATTCCTAACACGGCAGAAATTAAAATACAATGCTACCTTGGTATAGTTGAATGTGTGACGTCGGCGAAGTTGAAAGCCGGTGGACGACGATATATCCTTCAATGTAGGGATTAGGGTTGGCGAAATTTTTGCGACATTTTGTATTTATTTTATTTTGTTTTCCAGATGTGTGAGGAAAAATATAATTTTCAAAGAAAAGTAGTGCAGCGCGTTTTAGAGCAAATATTTAACATTTGACAATCAACCTTTAACATTTTTTTATTTGTCAAAACTGCAGCAGAATTCCGCTGTATCATGAATCTTTTGGCTCTCGAATGACGTTGACAAGGGTTGTTGACGCTGTTGGTAGTTTATTTGATATTATTTCGTGACATTTTTTTTTACTAAAACAAATAATATGGTTTCGTTAGTTTTGATTTTATGATCCAAGTACAAAAATTATTGAGATACCGTGGCCCTGGAACACAAAGGGCAAAGAAGGAACATGGATGGGTTTTAGTCAGTACAAGTCTGACACTCCCTTCCGCTCCGCCCAGAGTGGGGTGTCAAAAAAAAAAAGTACAAAAATTATACCTTAGTCTAAATTGACACACCTATTTATTTTTTGTTCTACTAAGGTCCTCAAAACCTCGGAAACCTCTTGAAATTCTAGCAACACCACAGAAGCAATACCTTGCACATAATTAAAACGTATTAAACCCCATTCCAGTGCTAAAATCCTCACGTAAAGGTCGATCCCATTGAATTAATTCCAATTGTGTTTGTATGCATTGAAATTATATATTTTTATTTTTCTTCTTCAATAGCCAACCGCAATCAAACGTGGTTTGCAACCATTGCGGTTTAAATATCAGTTTATCAAACTTCTTAATTGGTTGAAGGACTTCTGAAGGTGTTTATATCACTTCCACTCCCAAAATCACCGGTTATTTCTAGAAGTTTTGCAGTATTTTGATCCTGATTTTAGTTTAGATTTTCGCAAAAAAGGCGATGGTACTTGTTATCCCCGTCATTGCGATATTTTTTTTTGTTGTAGACTATACTTAGGAACCATCTAGTTACGGAGATCTTTAGTAGCCTATAGCCTCATCATCATCTGCCTAGCCTTTTCCCAACTATGTTGGGGTCGGCTTCCAGTCTAACCAGATGTAGCTGAATACCAGTATTTACATGGAGCGGCTGCCTATCTGACCTCCACAACCCAGATAGTACCCTAGTGTAGTAGTATGGTACTAGTAGTGGTAGTGTAGTAGCCTATAGCCTTCCCCAGGATAAGATCTATCTCCTTTCCTAATTTCATTACGATTCGATTAGCCGTTTAGTCGTATAAAGGTTACAAACAAACAGAGTTACTTTCGCATTTATAATATTAAGTAATTGTCCATAATTTGTGTGCCAAAACCATTGAAGCTTCGGAGGCAGTTGATTAGGTATATTATTCCTATTTGATGATGACTATGCCATCTTTGTTTACACAATTAGTAGTAGCATCCACGTAAAGGCCAAAGAAACAAAATTAATTCTATTTGTCTTCAAATACTCCCAAATTGCGTGCACAGAGTAACTTATTGGTATGTATGTGTTGTGGACGTCATAAAACAGTGAAAGTTTATAGCATTTATTGGGAGCCGAATTTAAATAAAATGTAGCAACTAGGCCTTAATGATGTTGATTGGATTAATTATGTGGCATATGTAATGAGAATAAAAGTCGTTTTCTTTTATGACATACGCGGAAAACTAAGTGGCTGTACAAGATAAGAGATGTGTGGTCTTTTGAGAAGAGGCCACCTGTGTTTGTGTGTAGTTATTGCAATTTTTTTTTTTGTACAAATGTGAGATGGTTGTTCTAAGTAAATTAAAAATAATAAAGTGTTCATTTAAAGTTCAGTTTGTCATTGTAGCGTGTTGATCGTCGAAGCAGAGGTAAGACAAATAAATTAACTTTCCCAAACGATGTGCCTTTAAAACTAAATAAAAAAGACTGTAGAAATAAATCTGGCGTTCTTTGACTCCTGTTCTAGTGTCTCTTAGTGGGCATTATACAGGTAATCATCACTTAAAGTCTGTTTTTTAATCTCAGAGACTAAATTGACAAGTACAAATGGCAAACTGACAGATTTCAATAGCATTTAAGTCAGTTTTGACATTTTCACTTGTCAATTTAGTCTCCGAGATTAAAAAAACAGACTATAATTTATAGCATTTTGTTCATATACCTACACAATTTTCAGCTACAAAATAATATACTTTACTGAAATAAAATCATCAAAATCAGGTTTACAACGCGCTGACCAAAGCCTGCGTAAAGTTATACATAATAAGTAGTTCGTTCAAACTTAAGTTTAATCTATAACCATATACCACACAGCACTAACTACCAAGTATTAACTACTAATGTTCCCGACGACATATAACAAGCTCATCACTCAAAGTTATACCATCAGATAACGACAAATGGTTTATTTTCCATGGATATAATGTTCGCGCATAATTATTTATTAGATTTATGCATATTATTTGTAAGATTCACTATAAGAATGTAAGGTTATCTGTGAGGTTTATGCGTTATGTGCTACTAAACGGTAAAGGTAGGTTTCCGTAAGGCACATACCTGTAATTATGTTGCAGCTATGTAGTGTCTCTTGTTTTGCTAGTACGCACGACGAACAATCAAGCTATACAAAACCAAATTAAGGTGATCTCTCATTTTATCGGAAGCTCATACAAAAGGAGGTCAAGTTATACTGGAAATGTATAGCTTTATGTGTCGCCGTGGGTACATAGGTGATGTATTTTGTAATTTCTTATTTTTTGTGGAATTAAGTTTGTAATTATTATAGGTATCTTCCCTGTCTGTGAAACAGGCTTTCAATGTCGGATCTAGTCAGATATTCAAAAAAAAACTCTTTTACGCAAACCTATTTAGGAAACAGACGCAAAATGTATACAAGGTCAAATTTTATTAGCTATCGAAGTTTCGTTGGCTAATCGTAAGCTAGTTTGATATATGTGCGTGCGTAGTTACGCACATAATATAAAATCAAAGCAGTTATTTCAAGTAGGCCTGTTACAGGCACTTTTGAATTGTCGAAACAAAGACCACAGTGAAATAAAGCTACAGTCCCAGTCACATGGCACAAAAACTGTGAAAGTACTGTAGCGTAGATCTCTATGGAGAAGAACGGTCAAGAAAGAAATATTTCATTTCATATTTATTTTTTGACTCCTTTATAATAATTTGTAGTGTAATGTTATCTACAATTGGAATGTTATTCCTGTGAATAATCCCGTTAGTCACTTACCTAAACTTTATTCATCCCCCCTCTTTTTACGAAACTTTTATTCAAGCGTCAACCCTAGAACCGCGCGTGCGCACACGCGGCAATTTGTAAGCGACGTCCGCGCAGCTTTCCCGATGCGAGCCAAAGAGGATCAATCTACTCCATATCGATGTGTATCGCCTATTGCTATTGTGGCTTCTATGTGTCTATGTGCGCCTAGTACAATTTATGATGTGTGTGTGGTATGAGTACCTCCGCAGCTGTGTTTGCTGGCTTTTATGTGTGTATGATGAAACATAATACGGGTCAATCATTTTTCATTGGTTATTAAAAAAAAATCAGCTGTTCCATTCATTTTGACCGTGTTCATTGCACTTTAGTAGGAAATAGCATTTTTTTTTTTAATAAGCGATTTAAAATTTATATGTGTAGGAGCTCAGAATGATGTACTAAAACTGACAACCGTTTTCGCGTTGGTGTCTCTTCAACCCCGTATAGTTATTAATTGTGACTGTTTTTTTTTTCATTCGGATGGGAAATCATCAAATGACCCCAAATGACCCCGCCCACTCTGGGCGGAGCGGAAGGGAGTGTCAGACTTGTACTGACTAAAACCCATCCATGTTGCTTTTTTGCCCTTTGTGTTCCAGGTTCTCATTGTGACTGTTTGGTCATTTAAATTGATTGTTTTTTGGGGCCTTTATGAATACACGTTAAAGTAATCATTCATGTTCAATCGATAATTTGACGACTATATCTTTTAACTCTTTAGCCACTTATCCTAAACAACAAAAAAATGTAAGCTATCACTAGCCTATTTTAATAAAAGCAAAAAAGCACTTTCAGGCGTCTCACTTAGGCTACAGCGTTTAATAACAGTGGCCATCCAACATTTTATCGTCAATAAAAGCTATCGAAACAATAGCGAGTGTGATCAGATTCGTAATCGATCCATAACGATTGCAAATCGATACATACGAAATCGAATAGGGATCGAAATGCGCCGGCGACGGATCGCGCAGAATTTTCCTTTGTGAATATTGAGTTATTGAGATCAATGCCAATGAAGTTTGCACATTTTAAATGTATTTTGTTGATTTGATTTCTAAAGGAATTGCGCACGTTTAACTGGGACAGTAACTGGTAGTAAAGTATAGGAATCGATTATTATTAGTGCCTATATAAATTTTCGATAGCAAGAAGTTATTTTTATATATTTATTTTGTACCCTATCACAATGTTTTCTTATTTAACCCAAACGTTGACTGGTAGAGAATGCCTTGTGGCATTAAGTCCGCCTATGTATCACTATTGTACATGAAGTTTAAATAAATAATAATAAATAATTATTATAATAACCCTATAATGTTCCCACTGCTGGGACAGAGGCCACCTCTCCGAGGCACGGAGGAGACTCGGTGTCACCCATCCACAGACCAAACTAGGCAAGCTGCAACACCGCAGGCCCACTACGCGTTGTTAAATGTCACATGTCTTCGAAATTTTGGTTCAGAAGTTGCCGGTATTCTCATGTAGATTTTCTTCACCATTTTAGGAGCAGTGATGGATGTATTGTGCAAGGAATAATATGAAAGAGAGAGGAGTAAATAATGCTGTGGCTTCTGACAGGGGAAAATGGAATAAGAACACGTGTCCGACCCCAAGTAGATTGACACAAGGGCAGGAAATTTTAAGAGCGATGATGATGGCATTTTAAATAAAAAGTAACTCGCCGCCTGCTTGTGTCTTACTTGTAACCCTTTAAGACGGGGCTGTTGCCACTGCTCATTCAGACAATTTAAACTGAAAACATAACATAATAACATCACGCCTTTAATCCCCGAAAGGTTAGGCAGAGGTGTACCAAAGAGTACACTCGCATTTTGCTAGTTATCTTTAAGTTCTATGTAATAGAATATTGCCATCAATCGGCACAAATCTAAACTCTGTCGGTGCTACTAAAAAATTTAAACTGAAAAAGACAAATGACTCTTTAGTTTTTCGTATTCAGTAGCGGATGTCACAAAAATAACGTTATTACAAAAACAAAAATTACATAATAAGAGCCAGTAGCACTTTTATACGCACTTACCGTTTAGAGCCAAGTGCCACCTTTATATTCCACTTAAAACTACAAAACGTTAACGACTGGTCAAGTACTTGTATTAGGTAACAAACATACGCATCCACAATAATATAAGAATTATTTCAAACAAGAATGATTGACGTAAAAATGAAGACCATAATGGTTTGGGTAGAATAGTGATGCACATTCCGATCCGATAATTTGAAGTATCGATACAACTTGATACTATACTCTGATGTTTTGGATCGATACAAACGAATACGATAAATGGTTGGATCATTACAAAAGTGCTGGTATCGGAATAAATGACTCGAATATGGCTGCGGCGCGTGTTGATAGATTCGGCAACTTAGAACTTGAGCAGTTATAATTAAGATTTATGATTTGATACAGAATCACATATAATAATTCACGGATTTTTGCTAAAACTCTTTGAAAAAATAATAAGTACAATACGATATCCTGGAACGATATAAATATTATCAAAGTATTAAAACATTAATTATGTATCCCATTGGATGATTTAATACGATTTGATATTTGGAGAATCGATACGAAACCATTCGACCGATCCAGAGTATCGATACAAATGGAAGTAGTGTGCATCTCTAGTCAGAAATAAAATGTGTTTGGGCAACAAGTACTCGATGAGTCTGTACCCGACATTACAAATCGAACACCAAGTATATTGACCCATTACTCTAGTTAAACTACTTACATAACATAGTCACATGAAGCATAATAAGTGTTCATTTATTTATTTGAAGCGCGCACTCTGCCGTCATCGTCTTCTTTAATTATCACACCTTCATCATCTACCATTGTAATACAAGCTTTATCATGTTGACTTGTAAGTTTATTTTTGCATAAAGCAAAGGCACGTTAAGTTGTTTCAGTATCGAATCGGAATATACATTTAAATGGTGGCGTTTATACGGATTTGCCAGTTGAATCATCAATGCGTTCACTGGAACGTACGCCGAGTATTAAGTCGAACCGAACAGATCTAAATGTAAATGTTTAGCAACACGATTGTAGAATAAGGTTTTATTTTTTGTAAACAAACTTTGGTATTTCTCGAGATCATTTGATCATTTATAAACATGACACAGACAATGTTTTTCTATCGACGGCCGTATTTTGAGTCGCTTGTAAAGTGTAAACAAGTTTGTTTTCAAGTTCTCGATTACTGGATACATTGTAATGTCCCTTACTTCAAGTACGTTTGTTAATCTATAAGAATGTACCTGTAATCTTAGTAAGAATGCTGGACAAGTTTCTATGCTGATGTTTGAGAAAGAAGTATATGGAATGTATTGGTTTTACTACTCTGCGGTAGTTAAAGTCTTCACGCTCTTTTTACAAGGGTAAGCAGATCTAAGATCTAAAACGACTATAAATATACGGCTCACTGGTAACTGCAGTAATGCAGAGAAGTAAGTACGTAGATTATAAGATAAGTATTTAAATACATATGGCGGTTAGGTGGAATATGGAAAAGAGCTAGGCTCTGCTTGTATATTAAAGGAATTGATTAAATCTGCTAAGAGTCGAGTTACTGTCATAACGACATGACAACCCATGGCAAAGATATTCTTATGTGCAACAGTGATTTAAAATAACTAAATTCATAAAATCAAGGAATCTCCTGGTCACCTTCTTTCCTTGGTAGACCAATATTGCTCTCAATCAGGCGAGATCAGAATCAAGAGCATGCCCATTATGCAGTAAAAATATCAAAGATATTTTTGTTATGATATAGTCAAGTCTATTTTTCTAGCCACCTGTTCTCTCACAAGATGATTAAATATTAAACATTTCGACACTAATTTAATAAACTCCCTGTTAAATCAACTTTACAATACCAGTAGTAGGACATAAAAAAGGTTTTCTATAGGTACACATATTTTGCTTATCCATACTCGCTAATTTGTTTACATTCCAGTCTTTACTCGCCCGGTCTGAACGAGGAGTTAGCGATTAATGTCGGATCGTTTTGCATATCGATACTCGTGTAAGAATCGATACTCTTTTCCTCAGGATATTTGTTGTGGATACTAACTATGATGTCCACGGTAAAGTTTCCATAAACGTGTTTCTAGAAACAATGTAGTATGGCGGAATCGATTCTGGAATCGAGTTGGCAAGCGTATAGTAAATCAAATATTTGATCGGTTCGATGTATGGATAAGGATATTGCTATCGCTTTGAAGTTTTCTGTTTTGTAATTTGATTTTGACTAGTTTTAGATGTTGATGTTTGTTTTGTAATCATGTTTATGAGATGGCTGAGTTTTCTCGTCAGAATTTGAATTTACTGGAACTAAAATTATTGTTTGAATTAACGCTACGAATGATGGCGATGATCACGCAATTAGTAACACAGACTGGCTGAGTGAATTCCACTTTTTCGTTATGTGTATCTAATTATTCAAACACTCATTCTTTCATCATAAACTAAAATAAAAATGTATACTGGCCTAATTTCATCTCCAGAAAGCCATTTAATCCATTAAGGGAAAAAATTAAAAAACGTTAACTACAATTTACTATCCTCATTTCAATATTAGATTAAACCGACGCGTCAAGAACTGGCGTTAAAAAATAAATTCTCATCAAAGATACCAAAATAATCGACTATGCGTGTTCATTTTGAGTGAGCATTGCACTAGAGCTCACTCCATATCATTCCAACCTTATTTACGACTATAAACCGATAAAGCTCAATAAAGTTAAAGATAAAATACGTACACACTACACAGCGTCACATACACTTTGAACTGTGAAAAAAGGGTACATTACAAATAGATTTCTTGGTCAGTCGTTTGAAGGCGTCCAACCGAGGATTGAAATCGTCTAAACGATTTAGGCGAGCGTAGTTATCGATAGAATGTATCGAATGATTACCGTAATGACAATTTATGCGCGAGTCAAGTGGAATATGTAAACGAGGCATGGACAAGTGTGGCAGTCGGCTCATTTTAATAGGACCACCCGTGTGAACTTGGGCTTAGGTGTCGTGATTTGTTTGAATTCGTTTTTCTATGTTTATTGTTCGATTATGAATGCACTCTGATAGGGTTACCTAAATCTTTCATTATATCGATACGGTTATAAAGTTTTCTTATAGAATTTCAAGATTGTGATGTAGTGTGGTCGTTCATCGGATATTTTTTTGAAAAGTTATTGGAATCGGTATTAAGTTCAGCTCGTTAGGGTTATTTTATTGGATAAAGCTTAACGTTAGTTAATGTTAATATATCAGACGTGGTTAATACAATAACACAGTGGATAATGGTTAAACCCAGTATTATTTCAACTCGTAAAAACTACATGAATTTCTAATAAAAGTGAAGAAAAGCCAAAGAGAAAATCGATTTTATCCGTATGAAAGTCAGGTTAATAATCTTAGAAGATCGGAAGTCTCCTGTCCGGCCGTCCTCCCGTACTTAAGTACTAACGCTGTAACATATACTGTAAAACCAAATAAAAAAGTAACCATGGAGTTTCTTGCCGGTTCTTCTCAATAGGGAACGACCAAACCGAACCGTGCACCTTTTCGCGACATTTTATAAGTGCCCGTGTACCCCTACGTGAAAAAAAATACAGAGTGTAATACATTACGTAGCATTATGCACATCAAACTTAGTAACTTTACGAAAAAATATTGCTGGGAAACGACTTTTTTTTTTGGAGTGAAAATCACATTTTACGGTAGGACTCAATATAACGTACTGAAAACATTGTGCTGATGATGATGGATGGATTGAACAGTACGGGGGAGGTGTTTAAAGTAGAATTAAAAACATGTAAATATTAAAAAAAAAATATTTTGAAATGTTGGAACTTTGACCCCCTGTAACTAGAAGGTTCCCAGGTATAAAAAATGATCGCAATGACGGGGAAACCAAGTGCCTTTCGGCTTCGGAAAGGGTCTTGTTTCAGGCTTTATATTGATTTTTATTGAAGAGGCTCAGGCTGTACCGAATAACTTTAATAAGGCCTAAAAGAAAAGTAAGCCATTCTTTGTTAGAATTCACACGGAACGTATAGATACTTGATTATGGAAAACATGGTTATGTAAAGGTTAACCTACAAATATTATATTAAAGGTCGCCATAAACCCTTGAAATACCAAATCATAAAAGCGAAGGTACAAATTATTTTGATTACATGCATTTATTTTTTCCGATTGACAAATTGATTGATTCGAATCGATCATTACCACCTTGGCTTGAAGCGTGAAATTGTAACTAACAAATAATTGTTTCGGCACGAACTTATTTATCATTTTTGTTGTTTCATGACCGCCATTTTTTATTATTTCAAATAATATAGTTATATTTGTTAAGAAGATCCTTTTGAATTATCTGTGAAGATTATTAATCATTATTAGTAACGATTGTCAATCAATTTTGTATCGTTTAGAGTTTTAAGTATCGACAGAAGATTAAAAATATTGTTAATGTTTTTATTTTTATGAAAATAAAAAATTATTCCTGTTTGTGTATTTTATTCTAAAATGGATATCAGAAATGAAATATGACATTTTAAAACTAAAAATCAGTGATTAAAATAGTGAAAGCTAAACGCACCAGGTGTTAAAGCCCCGTCGAGTTAAGTATGTTTTCAATGAAGAAGAATTTCTACTCAATTCACCTGATAAAATACAGAGAGTATCCCTGTCATTCATGAGTAAATCAAGAAAACAACTCATTTCAGCTAAATAATTATGAGATTTTATACTAGGTTCGATTGCCAGATAGGGCAAAGTGTTAGTAGATTATTCCATCAGGAATTTCTCAGTAGCAGCGACGGAGTCTGAATTTGTGCCCGGTGGTGATGGCAATAGGCTCGTCCCCTATTAAATGGGACTTAAAGCTAACTGACGAAATGTGGATGCACTATTAACGTATTCCTAACTCGCCTCTGCCTAACTCTTCGGGGATTTCAGGCGTGATGTTATGTTTTTTTTTATTGTGAGATTTTCCATCAATATTTTCTCAGTAGCACTTCTAGACTGTGTACCGACACTACAGCCTTTTCCAAATTTTGAAACTAAATTATTTTCGACAAATTCTTCAAAATAGCTCATCCATTTTTCTCTATACCGACCTTAGATCTTCCACCAAATAAACGTGACACGTCACAAGCGCCACAACATAGTGTCGTGTGCGCTGATCCGTAAACCGCGCTTACACGGCGGAGCAAGCGCCGCTTATACGCCAGAGTAACTCGCATTACGATAGGGATCTCTGTAATTATGTGATTAATTTGTTTGAAAGTGAATGTTTGTTTATTATGGTAGGCGTAATTTAAAATGCGTTATGCTTCGAAACTTACAACGTTATGATTACTCAGACAGTTTGCCTTTTTTCTAGATCTAACGTGGATCTAACGTAGATGGGGAAGAACGTGCTGACTTGAAGACCACGGACGGGACGGAAGAATGTGGGAAGACAACCGACTATAGACCGTCCTCGTAAAGGTATCAATTTAAAAGGAATATTCTGAAGGTTGATCACGTATTGGTTCGATTAGCAACGTAATACCTACGAGGAGTATGGTTATTTTAAAGCAAATAACCTGTGGGATATTGTTAGAACTTTGTGACGCTTAATGTGCCTTTGTTGGGGAAAGGCGGAGGATTCAAAAAAACGGTCGCTTTTTAGGTCGAGAACTGAACTGAACTGGATAGCCATGATACAAAGCCACCAAACCTGGAGAGATTTTGAAGAAACCTACATTCAGACACCTCCTCACTTAGGTGGCCAATGGTTGAAGAAGAAGAAGATCTAACTTTTCTAATATTAAACTACTGGGAATGGTTTCGGTGTTTTGTGGCCGCTCCATGTCATGGTTAGGTTGAAGTCAGATTAACTTACATTAGTAGGTAATTTATCTAATTTTCTAGCCGACTCAACTGTCTTAGTTAGCCTTATAATCCCACTTTCAGACCAAAATTTCCACTTCAGTAAAAAAGTACCAGTATTGTAATGAAGCAGAAAATTCTTGCAGAAATGAGAAATGTATCACCTAAGCGGATGGACGCCCACGACGCATGCGCGACAAGAACCTGCGTGGATGCACCCGCTGTGACGTAAACTATAGGAAAACAAGCCGCTCCTACTGGAATTTAAAAAGTGATGCGGTAATAAGCTATTTAAAAATACATAGGAATGCAGCTTTTGATTTATTTTTAACTTAAACCAAGAAAAATTAACGATTTACAAGTGCTTTTAATCGCCAGTAATTTCAAAGAGGATCACATGATATCAGAATAACCTACTTCAATACATTTGTTAAAATATGTATTAGCTTATTTTATTTGTATATAAGTATTAGTATCATTATAAGTGCCTATATAAATTTTCGATAGCAAGAAGTTATTTTTTATATATTTATTTTGTACCCTATCACAATGTTTTCTTATTTAACCCAAAGGTTGACTGGTAGAGAATGCCTTGTGGCATTAAGTCCGCCTATGTTTCACTATTGTACATGAAGTTTAAATAAATAAATAAAGAAACAGTTACTTTTTACACATTCATCATCATCATCATCCATCTAGCCTTTACCCAACTATGTTGGGGTCGGCTTCCAGTCCAACGGAATGCAACTGAATACCAGTCTTTTACATAGTGCGACTTCCTATCTGACCACCACACCAGATATCAGAATAACGTACCTCAATACATAAAGCAGTAGTTACTTTTACACACTCATCACATCAAAATACCACTCTTGGTCTCTCATTTCGTAGGATACTGTGCGCACGACGGCCAATCAAGCTATACAAAACCAGTATATGTGGATCTCTCATTGTATAGGAAATCTTTACAAAACGAGGCCAAGTTATACTGGAAATGTACAGCTTCATGTGCCGCCGTGTGTACTACCATTTAATATTTTCGGCTTCTTAAGAGTCATCTCAAGAAACTTCCACATTTTCTAGGACTCCCAGTCCATTAAAAACGAGATCATAAAATCTATGATATAGACAAATAATTACGAAAATATCGTAACATGTAAATATTGCAATTTGAACCGGAAAACGTCGCCAAGTCGCCTCGTTCTGTCGGTTCAGAGGTTAAATTGTATATTTGAATATTACGACCGTAAAAGTTTACGATAGCCATCCACAGAGAGCGAAGCAATAGCGGTATTGCTAGCTATGTAGTCTTTTTGCACAGGCAGATTTTTTCAGGATTATATAATAACACGCCTGTAATAAGGATAGGGTTGTTCGAAAGAGATACCGCGGCCCTGGAACACAAAGGACAAAGAAGGAACATGGATGGGTTTTAGTCAGTACAAGTCTAACACTCTCTTCCGCTCCGCCCAGAGTGGAGGAGGGATCATTTGATGATTTACCATCCGAAAAAAAAAAAAGCGTAGGGTAGGGCCTACCGAGGAGTGCCTAGTAGTAAACACACGTTTTGCCAGTTATATGTTAAGTCCCATGTAATAAAGGGCAAGCCTATTGTCGTCAACCGAGCACAGAACTAGACTCCGTGGCTGCTACCGAAAAAATCTTAATTGGTAAAACCCTAATAAATCTTACCCTGACCTGGGAATCGAACCCAAGACCTCATGGTCAGCAGTCGCGCTTGCGACCACTACTTCACGAGGCTGTTTTGAGGATCATGCAGTAAGGTTAGAAGATGACCCCAGAAAAAGGCGAATGGTGATCGTGATGACGAAGCCAATTGTACAGTCGCCAGCGCATCAAGCAACTACAAACTATCAAATTTTCTCATTCAATTTTGAACTTTAACTATCAACATTTTATGTTTCAAAATCATTTGGAGAAATTTGACAGTTTGTGGTAACTTGATGTGCTGGCCACTGTAACCACAGTAGCTTTTTTTTTAGTATTTTTTCCTACTCAGTCCTTCATTCATAATCCAACTGTGTGATTTCAAATTGTAAGTAGCATTTAATGATTTGTTTTTCATTTGTAAACTGGCTTTATTATCTCGGTTTCACACGGGAAACCTAATGTTGATAATGTGGTTACATTATTTCAATAAATAAATATGATGTAGTAATTGCATCCGTTTTGCATCTTACAAAAAGTTTATTGTTCGATATAATAGAACGTTATGAAAATATTTATATTTGCTCTTTTGTGCTACCATATCTGAAATCTAATTTAGAGACTGCATATAATGGCATTCAAAGATAGAAGAATATTGAATAGAGACCACAAATAGGATGCCTTATTATCTAGTAAACTAATGTAAAAAACGGATATCATTATATAAAAATGGTCATCAATAACATTGAATGCAAGCATCAAAATAATAATTAGATGTTATATAACCATTTTTATTTAGCTTAAGCTAAATAGATTGCAGAGATTACCATGACAGTAGGATACCGTGGAACTTGAATTGAATTAAAAGTATTTTTAAAACACGGATGACAGTTTCAAGGTTGCTTCGACTTCATGTGAGAGGTTCAATAATTGTATATAAAATTCGAATTAATTATATATCTCTTTACCAAAAAACAAAACTGCACTAAAGCATAGTATCGCTCCCAGTGCAACAAATCGTAATCTCATAAAGCACAGTTTTGTAACGAGCTCGGTGTGCGTTAAGAATGTTAATAGTGTTTTTTGCGTGCGTCTGCGCCGTTCAAAAGGTCATGTACAGCTGTGTCATCTATTTGCATGATCTAGGTTAATATTTTACGCTCGCCAATTTATTTGTTTGTAGAATTTTTATTCTGTGGACATGGTAGATTTGTGATTCTGATTTTTTGTGGAATAATTATTAGGTTTATCTTTTTTTTAACATTTACTAGAAGCTCTAGGATATAAAGATGATGAAAGGATGGGTAAGCGACGTAATTGAGGTGAAAGGGAAGATACGGACTTGATTGGTGCAACAAAATGAAGAGTGTAAAACCTGGGGGTTAAAGAGACAGAGCTATACAGGTCGTCCAGCGCCATCTCTTTCCTACACTGGAATTACTCCTGCTTAAAGAAGTCATGTTAGGCCACCTGGAGGGTTTTACACCACTCTTCAAATTGTACGTTTGTACATTGAATAGGCTTGCAATGCTTTTGACTGCAGGCTTGCAGTCTTTAGCTATGTGTTCTTGAAATTTGATCGAGTTTAAAATGAACATATTCATCAGTATTTATGAGCAGACATCAAGGTAACATGTTTCATATTAATTATTCCACACGTGCTAATGCAAAACCATTAGCTAGCCTAATAAATTAAAGTGTTTTTTGTTGTATCTCAATCTCAGAACATCGAAAACTGATTTGGTTTTAGTGTTTCACCGATAATTCGATCACGCACGACATTTTTTCGAACCCATTAATTTCTGATCTCATTAACTAAACCAGTTTTTAATTAGAAAACATCATTGGGAATTATACAGTTGTCATTATACATCGAACATAAGTTCTATGAACATATTTCTAGGTTACAAAACATGTTAATACTGCTATAAGAATTTTTGTATGTTCACATAACCTGGTATTGATTTAATTTATATTATAATGTTAAGTTGGTGATTTATGTCCAAAATTTACATTAAAATAAAATTTATTATGTGTTAATGCTATTTTGTCATTTACTGATGAGGCTTGTAATAAGAAAAAGTGTAACAAAATTCGTCGACCCACTATTTTTGAACTGGTGATGGTAATTTGGGCGAGTGACCTTTTGCAGTTACCTGTCACTGGATTTATAGGTATATGACAAGCTTAGTGAACCATCAGATCATTTATAATTATATATTTTTTATTTTTGCATCTTAAACTTGAATGGAATGCCAAAATATAAAAAAAAAATAAGATTTCGTTTTCCACACGCGTATTCAAAAGTAGCCGTTTTGTAAAAAAATACTAACTCAACATTATTTTTAATAATACACTAAAGGAACTGTTTAGTACAACAATTAAGTGTGTTAATCATTCTGCTACTTAGTATACGCCAGGCACTAAGTTATATTGCTAGGTTGTGGGCTTCAGGTTGAGCAGCGCTTGCCTAGGTTGGTCCGTGGAACGGTCTGTCTGTGTATGGACTGTCAAAGGTCTACAAATGACAGTTGGAGCCCAGAGCTTAACGTGCTTTCCGAGGCTTGGGGGAAACTCGGTATGTAATGGGTGATCCATTACATACCGAGAGATTGACAGTCGTTATAGATAGTCAGTGACCCGATGGTCTGACAACCAGTCTTACCAAGGGGTATCGTAATACCCGGTACTAAGTACATTGTGGTGGTCAGACAGGCAGTTGCTCCATGTAAAGTACTGGTACTCAGCTGCATCCGGATAGACTGGCAGCCGACCCCAACATTCTTGGGAAAAGGCTAGGCTAATGGTGATGGAAAGGTTTTATGGTTTTATGGGTTAAGCACCCATCACCTGTTATAAAGCTTTTCATTGTAATAAAGTATTTCTTACGTAAACGGTATTAAATAGAATTTTCGTAATTTAAGGTTTGGTCAAACCAAGAACTCCAGCAGACATCGTACTGAAGTATATGTCGGTAACCGAAGTCCTCAGTATGTATGTACAGAGTGATAGCAATTAGCTGACCCACCTTTGCATAAATGGTTGAGATTTTTTAGAAAACGAATCGATAGAATTTTATAATTCTTTTATATTTTATTTACTTTGCTCAACTCACTGTCCTGTCTGTTCTGTCCGTTACGACTGAACTGAACATTTACGCAAGTAAAACAGTTCCATGGATTTCCGCACTCAAAAAACTAAGCAAAGATTGGACCAAGAAAAAGTTTATTAAACCTCTTCCGACAGATTTGAGTGATGTGGTTCTAAACTGTTGCTTTGACCTGACCTTTAATAGATCTTAATTATACCCATCCATATATTAATATACCATAAATATTTCTACGTACAACACTATAATAGTACGTTCAAAAACGTGCAACAAATGAGAGCAATCGATTTTATTACATGTCGGGGGCGTGTCGGAACCGATTCCGTTGAACTGCAAGAATCGAGTATTGAGTGATAACTCGGACCACCGTGCGAGTAACCAAACATTTTAGAACATAAACCATACGTGATTATACACAATTTGATCCTGATTGCAATTACAATTGGATTTCCGAGTGTTTTCTACGAAAATGTATTTTATTATGGCGCATTCGCATCGGGAGCGTGTCTCTGGGTTGCCAATAATTTTATTGGCAATCATTATTGCCATAAGTGTTGCCTGATTGAAACTGAAGTGCGTAATTCGTACTTGTGGGACGATTTCCTATAATAAGGCCGTGTTGGGATAATTTAACGGAAAAAGCTAAAGGGCAAAGATGTACAGTTTGTTTCTTGATATTTAATTCATGAAAAATATTAATAATACTGTAAAGTTTTCGGTTACAAAAATATCATAATAAAAATATACAGAACTTCCATAAATTAAATTTATGGCACCTGTTTCCTTAGCTATATGAGTTTCTATTTGTCATAAGAAAAAAGTTGTTTTATTATTTTTTCTCTTTGTCGTTTCTCCTTTACTTAAAAAGTCCATTAACCTCTGTGTCACGACGGGCAAAATAGATAAATGATTCATATTCTACAAAACACCGTGCTAAACTGGGGCAATTTCAATAATATTAAATGTCAATCAAAACGTTTAAAAATGCGCGTTTTGCATTTTAAATGGGAGTTAATTGACCAAAAATCTTCAGTAGAATCAATTTGAATATATTTGACATTTTATTGTTGACTTTTACGAGATACACATCGATAAATTAGCGCCAATCAGATTCATAAAGATTGTAGTGGCAAGAACTTTATCGATATAAGACGTTTTTGCTCTTTTTTAAATCGATTAGTTGTCATAACGTTGAATGAATGTATTAGCTAACTGTTATCTTTGGTGATTAAAGTAACTAATTGCAATGTTATTTAAGAAACTTATCTTCAAATCACTGTCTACTAAATTCTAAAAAAAAAAACGTTTTCTTACACAAACATCAACTTAACTGATCAACGTCGAAACACCTCGAAATAAATCTACATACTCTTCAATCGAATAAAATTAGAATCACTATGAAATCTTTGACTGTAATAAGTAGCTGAAATGAACCTAAAAATACAGCTCTCAAATACTCAGACATTAATTGACTGGTATGGTCAAATGTCAAGTTCTTTCAAGCCAGCTACTGCTTCCAATTTAGTCTTTATTAACACATCTTGTTACATCTAAGTCAGGTTACTAAAGTTTTGATATATCTGTCCCGTGAACTTTTAATGAGCAGCGTATTTGATACCAGAAAGATTCGACAATAGACCCAATCAAGGAAAAAAATCACAAAACGTACTACCGTTACCGATTCATAATCGTATCGAATAGAATCGATTTTAATCACGTTCGATTCAGTATGATCGACATAGTGACGCCTTGTCCAGTGCCAAGATGGGTGCCACAATAGAAAAGAAAGTGTTAAGTCTGTTAACGATGTATAAATTTGGTCTATGCGTTAGATGTTACTAATAATAACTGTTATTCTTTGGCGAATACTTTTTTATGTCAACCTTCTTGCTTTCTCTTTGCGCGAATGTTTTGACAGGTCGAGCTGTCAGTGTCAGATCGGAACAATTCGAACTCTATTGTCACAATGATACAAAAAAAAATATTTTTACTTTTGCTTGATGATTTATTTTTAATCTAGTTAGTTCATGTCTAGAATTAGTTACAAAAGGTTGCTTGGAGATCTCATTAGGAAACATGATTAAGTTGTTCGTTGATTTATGAAGGACCTTGTTAAATTCTCAAGTACTTAGTTTAAGTGCTATAATAATATACCTGAATAAAAACTTAGCTGAGTATAGCTGTCAAAGTAGCAACGTACTGGCCGAAAAAAAAATAGATGTTGTCAATTGGCACGAAAATAAGAAGAAAAAACAGAGTGCAATACGATGGTATTTTAGTTGAAAGGACTATTTCATGTTAGATCTAGTGTTAATACCCATAAAAATCATTTTACCCTGCAATTTTAAACTCACCGTTTTTCTAGCCTTCATTGTCAGTAAAGCCGACAACCATTGCTAAGCGGGAAACAGATAGTTCTATAATTTTTAGGCGGGAACCTCCGACCAACAGTTTAACAAGTACAGCACCGTAATCAGAGCAATCAGTCGGCTCATTACGAGTTTAATGTGGAGGCTGAACAGTTTTAGGGATCTGTACATTTGGTAAGGATCTTTATTTTGATCAGAGTTGATTAGTTTGTACCTGTGATGTGTCTAAGAACTCTTATGGAGCTTACACACCAAAGCCGGGCCCATGTTAGCAACTTTCGTTTACGTTTAGTTAACATGCTACCGACATTCACGCGGTGTGAAGACACCATAAAAACTATGCATACTGGTTGCTATAACATGCATTTTATTATGCATATGCAGAAAAATGTGTTTGTAACTTTGATTTACACACGCCATTTTTGTCTTGCCACCAAATAATTGAACGGGGTTTATGATTGCCTTGACAGTAACTGTAGATAGACTCTTTCGCTACAAGACCACCTCCTTCTCATATCCATTATTTTAATTTCTATTAATTTCAAACTATACGGGACTTTTTTTCAATTGACTAGCTCGCCTTTCTAGATTTGGTGCAAAATCTCTTTACATAAAGAAACAGAAACTTGAAAATCACATAACGCTGCACATTCATGATGTACTTTGATTAATTCTTTATTATTTTTTACAATAAACATCACGCCTGTCGTCCTCGAAGGGTAAGAAGGATTGTGAGGGTACTTAGTCATTGTTAAAAAAAAAATTGTCGTAGTCAGTTTTTTTTAATGCATTATAATTTACTGCAGCAAATTCATATATTATAATAAATCTTCGGTTATTAAAACCAAAGAGGATGTTTGCCTGCACGGTTAATTACCAAACTCAACAAAAGCTTTCAACATACATACCTAGGTGCATAACTTTAGATAATGTCTGAGACAACAGAAGTGTACCTCATAAAGAATTCAGACCAAATACCAGTTCATATTAAAGTATTTACTCTTAAATGTACTTTATTTGTCTGTCTACATTTACTATTCAAACAATTTGCGCTAAAATTTCTCCGAAGAGTTTCGTATCTTATATATTTGCATATACACAGGGTTCTCAGATTTATGATAATGTTTTCCGGAGAAAATTACGGACAATTTTGCAGTTTTTATTACCTTTGAATTGAGCAGCATATTTTTTTAAAGGATTTATTAATGGAGAAAAAATTATTGCAGAACTTTGCCAAGGTATGTACATATGTATGTAAACTATGTAAGAGACATAGTTGATTCCTATGTTGATTTTGTTAAAAATAATTTTATTTGATTATAGTCTCATTTTTAACTATTTCATTTCTGAAAATTCCGGACGTATGGCAACCCTACATATAGTACATATACATGTACCAAAATCTTCATAAATTATTCATGGTGCGTATGCGCATTATAAGTCATTACGATATCTGCACAAGCGATGCCGCTGTCTTTAAATTTCAATTTCTTGTTACTTTTGATTTTAAAAAGTGCTCTTTTCTGAATATTAATGCAAAATCGAGTTAATGTACCTTATTATGGGTCTAAAATTATTTTTTAAGTAAAAAATATATTTTTTTTACGTAAAATGTGGTGTGACAAAATGTTGAAATACTGTTATTTCAGACTTAAATGATGCATATTTACTTTCCTTCCTATATCATGTCATGGGGGGTCTTAAACTTTCTGTGATGCCAATTATGCTTTTTTCGTTTTACTTAATACTTAATATTCCATGAACTTAAATGTTAATATAAAATACACACAACCTAAAAAACAAATAGTTCGACCAAAAATTTCAAACCTTTTTCCATCAATAGTTCAGAAACGAGTTCTCTTGTGGCTTAGGAATTGGTCCATGATCCTAAAAAGATAAAGTTCTTTTAACCTACAAAATAAGTACTTGATAAGTACCTAAACATAAAAAAAAATATCACGCATGTAATCATGGGTTAGGCAGAGGTGTACTTTTTGGTACAGCCACATTTCGACAGTTATGTTTTAAGTCCCAAGTAATTGCGGGCGAACCTATTGCCATCAACCGGGCACAGATATAAACTTCATGCCTGCTACCGAGAAATTCCTGATGGAAAACCCCAATAACACTTTGCCCAACCTGGGAATCGAACCCAGAACGCCATGCTCAGAAGTCGTACTGTGTAGGTACACTAAAAAAATGGTACAATTTAAATCGGTCAGCCATTTTTTTACAAAGTGTCGGTACGAATCGAAGATTGTCTGTCGGTAATAATTGGAGATGGTCAGTTGGTAATAATTCAATTTATACATAAATGATCGTAAATATACGTAACCAACGATACGGAGTGTTCGCGTTACGGTACATTATGTGTAGGGTTAACAAAAAAAAAAATATACGTAGTTTAGTTTTGCAAATATTTTCTTCCGTTGGTTCTTTTTTTGTGCATATCTTCTGATGATGCAACATAATTTTCTTTTTATTAGTTAAGTATTTTATGTATGCAATTTTAAAAATATATTTACATTATATACAGACTACAAACAGAACTAAACAAAAGATAAAAATAAGACTAAAGTAAGAAAATGTAAACATCTAAACAACGACGACAATAGGACACTTAGGCGTCAAAGTACTCCTCCGCATTTTAATGTAAGTTTTTTTTTCGGAATATTTTCAAATACACTAGCTTTCGTCTTGTAATCTAAACATAGTGATATTCATCTGTTATAAAAATTCATACGGCTGTAGATTCATTTTCCAGGCATAAAATCTTTAAGGCTGAAAAAAAAATACCAGAGCAAAAATTGAAGTACGAAAAAAAAACAGTCCCTTTATTATTGTCCTGTCAACCGTCTCAAAAAACTTAGCCGAGCTCATAAACAATAATCAAGCGCACCGACCAACATTTTGCAACAACCAGTTTTGAAATTAAGTTTCCCTCTGTACCATCGGTACGGACATACGATGTCGATTATTGAAAAGTGTGCAAATTACAGGGTCATCGATAATATTCGGCGGTAATGGCCGACCGAATTACTGACCCCCGACGCCATGTTTAAAAACTCTTTATAATTTATAATTTGGGACACATATTTCGTGCGTCGATTGTACTTCGATATTTATGATTTATTTAATCATATTAATTTGATTTCTTTTAGGAGTTAAATGGTTGTTATTACTCTGTTGGTGGGATTTGGTTTTTATCCTTTTTGTAGGTGTAGATGATGTTTCTGAGACTAAGATCAAACGTAACTTAGCTCTTGCTTTGACGTCCCTGTTTGTATATTACACTAGTAGTTCCTCAGTGGCTTAGACAAAGTAACGCTTATAGATTTCGGCCTCAGACCAAATAAAAAACAAAGACACAGCGCTGTCAAAAGTGACGTGAAGCCGGTTTCATAAACATGTGTGCACTTATTGAGCGTAGTTTAGTTATAGTTTGATGTAAATGTGTGCGTGTAACCGTGTATGCACTAAGCGAGGTGTAGTTTTTCGCAGGCTTCACTGTATTGTTCGCAACGCTACGTCTTGGTTTTTATTTGGTATGAGATCTCGGCCATAAAAATAGAAATACAAATATTCAGCAGGTTTTTCCATTTGAAATTTCTTAGTATCAATCTGGAGTTTGAATTTGTATCCAGTTGATGGCCATAGAAGAAGATCGTGGCTAATGTTAAGACGCGCTTGCCTGGGTTGGTCCGACCACCTATTAAATACCGAGTTTCCTCCATGCCTCGGAAAGTGAAGCCGTAGGTCCTGGCTGTAAATTTTAGATCTTTGAAAGTCGTTACAGGTAGTCAGTGATCTGAAAGTCTGCTAACCAGTCTTACCAAGGGGCGTTGTATTACCCAGGATAAACTAGGTTGTGGAGGTCAGATAGGCAGTCGCTCGATGTAAAATGCTGGTATTCAGCCGCATCCGGTTAGACTGGAAGCCGACCCCAATATAGTTGGGAAAAGGCAGGCAGATGATGATGGCAATAGGTTTTAAACAAAACTGATAAAATGTGTTTCGGGTACTGGGCTTATGTTATTATTATGTTTGCGGCACATTACAAACGTGGTATACTCCTATTATTATTTCATAATCATGCGAGATCAATAAAATTTTAATCGCTGTTACAACAAATAACCACTTTCTGCCATCAAGCAGAACATCCTAGAAAGCTAATTATGGATTTTACGACCACATATTGCAGATACAGTTCAAAAGGGTAGACTCCTCATCATAACTTTTGATATCATCGTAGTACAGCCACGAGCACCAATAAACAACAACAACACACACACCTACACACACACACACAACACTTAACAACTTTAAAAAAAAAAAATCCCGTACTGTTCTGATTACAATTTCATGTTGTTACGAACATAGTATTCTGGAACTCAATTTTTTATGAAAAAGATCCCATCTCCAAGTTACAATCGCTTTTTTATTTAGGAAAGTGTAGTGTGTGCGTGTGTGTGTGTGTGTGTAGTGCTCGTGACTGTACATGTTCTGCAATAATATCATCTGAACCCTAATTCCCTTTCATTTAGTTTCAAGGTTTTAATAAAAAGCCTAACTAAGCTACTTAGCCATTTTAATGCCAGCATTAGACATTAACTAAATTAAATTTGACTTGTGTAAATATTACTTACAAAAAGCGTATTAATATGGTAAATGTCAAAGCAAATGCCTTTGAGTATTAAACCTTTAGTATATTATGAAATACGTTTTTAGCTTTGATGCTAGATTGAACGGGATTTATGGCGAAATAAAATGGGTAATGTACCTTATGGTATATGTCGTCAAGCCATAGACTAGACATATGTGATAGAGTTGAACGCGTTGTCTGTCGTTGTCATTGTATTATGAATTAATATTAATAAAAGGAGCTCGTGCTCGCTCAATCCGGTCGATCTTCAGGTTAAGCCACGCTTGACTACGTTGATCCGTGGATAAGTGACCACCCATTACATTCCGAGTTTCTTGCGTGCCTCGGAAAGCACGTTAAGACGTTTTTCCTGGCTGTCATTTGTAGATCTTTGACAGTACCCCAGAATACTGACGCAACAAAGTTATCGCTAATTTGTTTCGTATTGATACCAAAACATCATTAGAAAACCGAACAGTGGTTTCCCAAACCGAAGTTTTTATACCAACAATAAATCGAAAACTAACGATCGGAAAAACTATCAAACACCTACGATCAATTATAAATACAAGATTAACTAAATCAACATACTAAAACAATGAATTATGACCCTTAAAACTGGAGGCTAAAGGGTGTAATTAGCATAAAGAATCTCCGATTCCTCGCCCACTCCTTGTTTTTATTTTTGTTATTTGAATAAACAGTTAATTATGCTAAGTATAATCGGAGATATGGTGAAAAGCATATTTGTTATAACCCAAAGAAGGTTGACATTTATCATGTTTATACGTTTCTGATTATAATATATTGATAACTGATACGTACAATCACCAATTGATTTGAAGAAACAACGTGTCAAGCGACAGTTTTATGAAAATGGGAAATGAGCTTTAAACTTATGCAACTAGCATTCAGTTTTCAATTTTTTTAGTATTGTCGCTTGAATCGTTGTTTTTAAAAGTGTCCAATTATTATAACAAATCGATGTTTCGTAATTCTTTTTGGTCGAAAAGTTCAGATTATTTATGTAATGTTCCTTACATGGGTGATTGTCTTCGTAAATATTGTTTTTCATTGAGCCTAGCGATTGTAACGGTATATTATTGTAAGAGAATACTTTAGTATGAAAATATTGTCATGTCCACCTAATCAAATCTTTATTTTATTGATGTTTCCTTTTCTAAAATACCTGCCAAGAAATAAGATTTCTTTTGGTGTCCTAACAAAACCCAAGCCTTAAAAGTCTGACGACCAGTCATACTACTTGGTTTGCACTACCCAACAAGAAACTGGGATGTGACGGTCAGACAGACAGTCGTTCTACGTAAAAATCTGGTATTCAGTTGCATCCGGATGAGAAATTACTATGCAGATGATGAAATCAATACTACTTGAGTTTGAAACTGGTCCCAAAAGCCATGTTCCTTTCTTTCAAATATTTTGACGTTTGGTTTCAGAAGGAGCTCTACCTTCTTAAACCTACCATCGTTCCTATAGTTATATTCTGTCGATACATAACATAATATCACGCCTGTAATCCCCCAAGGGTTAAGCAGAGGTCTACCTAATAGTATGTTTTAGTCCCATGTAATAGGTAGCAAGCTTATTGCCATCAACCCATTCTGTCGATACACCTTTGAATAATATTGAATCCATTAGACTACCACGAGAAGAAATGGAAATCACGACTCTAGAAGATATCTAATGAATATAATTCACGCTATCACAAAAGATAATCACAGAGCCAGACACCAATTATAAAACATCATTCGGTAACCGTTTATCGAAAGTTACGACTGTGTTATTTTCCTAACAATTAATGAATTTATATATTGATTTATAACGTCGAATTAGTAATTATCTTTCACAAATTGTCTTCGTTCTCATAGAAATGGGCTGTGTCGTATTGGTGTGGTCTGAGAGCTTGACAAGTTTTATTTTGTGCAATCGAAATTTTGTATGGTGAGAAAGTCTTAATAATTTTTGTTTGGTTACTGAATGAGGAAAATCTTGAAATATTACATGAACAAAGTAAATAAATAATGAATGTACTCGTAATTTGGCAAAACTTTCGTTTGTTACGCTTGAGATTTTTTATCTTGACACTACACTTCTAAAAATTTTAAGATTTAAAGTGTCTTTTTTAGTCCTAATTAAGAGATATTACTTGCCGCAGTTGATTTATTTTCTCACGGTCGCAATTTTGTATTTATTTTGGTGACTAGTTTGTGAAACTGACTTGGACAAGCACCTACTTGACTGACATTTGAGTATGTTCATAAACTTCTTTCATTCCATTTTAAAGTCATATTTTATATAAAATTAATGAAATACTCATAAACTGTTAAGTTATAATGTAATAAATTGCCTCATCCTCAAGTTATTGGTGTAATTATACCAATAAATTAAATCACACGTACATGTCGTAAGAATGACCGACGCGTCTCCTTGACTATACTGCCGAACTATCGTCGGCTTCTCCTTATCAATGAGCAATTGTTAAACACTGATAAATTGGTCAATTTGTTACCTTATACGTCGCGTAAAGTCAGCTGAAGATATATAATTAAGAAAAGGTTCAACCTCCTCTGAAAGATACGTTATAACGTCAGTCATTGCGTATTGTGTGTTTTTTTTTTTGAAATAGTATCTGCATTAGGCCGGTCGTGAAAAGAGTCTTTAATCATTTAAAATATGATTTGATTATAGTCATTTGCACATTAATTCCCGGGCTCATTATCGCATGTAATCTATCAATATATCCTAATCATTTAGATACTACATTTTCTTTCTCTGTGTGGCGGATGTTTTTTGCGATCATTGAGCCTATTCTTAGTTACCACAAATCTCTAGGTTCTTAGGTACGTCGGGTCCGTTAATGTACCTACATATAAAACGGTAAAACGGGACTGATTGTGGTGGATGGGTGCATAACTTTCCTCGTATGGTATCACATTAATTTGATGTTGGCGAATGTTACTATTAAACTAGCTTATTACTGATTGTGAACAGCAGAGCAGACTTCATCCATAGCTCATTTAGATAGAAAAAAAGGTACCTTTCTATCTTTGACATAGGTTGCATAACCTTTTGCAAAAAAATGCGATGGCAAAGATATTTCATCGCTTAATTACCAGTGAGGCTTTACCTCATAACTCGGTGACATATTCAGTCGCCTTGATAGCGGGTGGTCTTTAATTGATCGCAACAAATCTACGACGAGGTATGGGCGGGGTTAGTTTTGAGGCCAAATTATGTATTTTAAAAACTTATTTAAAATGCTATACGTGAGTAGGTGTGATCTTGTGAGCATTGCTCGTCGGGTTTTTAATAAGCGGTTAGATTTTATTTTTTGTTTGGTAAATGTCATTATTAGAATAATTAATTATGTGTTATATATATAATCAAAAGTGTTTATTCATTCAATATACATCTGGCTTCATGGGTCAGCTTTATAAGTTACGAAAAGTTTTCGAGGAGATCTGCGAATGGTTCACAAGAAATATCAACCAAAACATTTAATATATAACTAATTTACCTTAATAATACCAAAACCATGTACTGGCAAATAAATGAAAAGTCTTGTTTTATAAAATCACGAAGAGAAATAGCTTACTCAACAAAACGCCGCATTTTCCTTTCAAACACAATTCATAAAACTAGCGCACTCTACTTCAATACAAAACCCGTTAACTCCTTCATAATACGCAACGCAATTACGAAATCAGAATAAGTTTCTTTACGTCCATAATTCAGTTGCCGTGGCAACAAAACAACGATGCAGTTAACAGAAAATTGAATCGGGCAACATTACGGGCGACAAAAACGTCGCAAATTGATTCGGAGTAGCAAATTGCGACGGACGACGGGCGCGACAATTTGTGATTGGCCGTCGCAGTCGTGGGTATTACGTGTCGCTGTGGGAAAATTGTTGTAGGATAGTAAGTGATTTAGATTATGTTATTAGGTCATATTGATGGAAAACTTGGAAAACTGTGTGAAGGATGATATGGCAAGAAAGGAGGTGGCTGCTGAGATGACGAGTAATAGAGAAGTATGGAAGAAGAAGACATGCTGCGCCGACCCCAAATGAATTGGGATAAGGGCAGGAGAATGGTGAAGATGATGGAAACCTTGGAAAGGTTTTGCATTGGACATCTTTCGATAGACTTAATGGTGCTGAAAAGAGGTGAAACAGCAGTGTTTCACCTCTTTTCAGCACAAAACAAAGAAATAAACAGTTAAAGAAATTGGGATCGAAGCAGTTCGATCCCAATTTCTTTAACTGTTTATTTTGTATCTTACAGAAATCAAGATTTATTGACATGATCTTCATTCATTAGCCAGCAAACAAAAATAAGTAAGTATGTTGTGTAGCAAAGATTTGTTGGCTGACAAAACAGGCTACCAAACTATTAAAACAATTCTTAGTAAACACAAAAAGATTTTCTGGATTAATAATTGCAAGTAAGAACAAAATTCCTAAAAAAAAATTAAATTAATAGACAGTAAGTTAACTAGCAGGCTTATTTTTGAATAATCATCATTTACAACTTGAAACATCAATAAAATTCCAAGAAAAGATCAATTGAACAATTTCCCTGACCTTTCCAAAGCGATTTACAATAGCAAGTGCGTCACAATTGCCATGCGAGGCCGACACGTAATACCGGCGTCGCCTGTCATTAATCATTTGACATAACATGTGACCGATAGCAATGATATTAAAGTCGGCTACCTTTACGCTGTTTTGCGCTTGTAGGGTGGGCAGAGTTGGGAACAAGGAGCAGGTAAGTAGGTGTGTTGTTAGATCTTCACAATCCTTTTTATGTAGTACGATTTAGAAAGATTCTAAGCTTTTCTAAGACTTGATTATAGGTAATAACCCGTTTACTTAACCCCTTAGCGCCGTGGTTAACGTGGCGTCTTACCTAGGCCCATAAGATAAGGCTTACTATCGATACGTGAGAAAAAGAAAAATATTTGGAGATATTTTCCCACAGTCTACTTAAAAATTGGTTTCACAGACTTTATCTTTTTATAAATCACCACTCTACTGAATAAAAAGTTTTATTTCATATGCCTTGCGTTTTACCAAGTATGTTGGGGTCGGCTTTCCGTCTAACCGGATGCAGCTGAATACCAGTATTTCACATGGAGCAACTGCCTATCTGACCTACACAACCCAGTTAAACTAGGTATTACGATACCCCTTAGTAGTTAGTTTTCGAGTCAAAGACTACCCGTAACGACTGTCAAAGATCTACAAATGACAGCCGGAACCAACGGCTTAACATGCTTTCTGGGGCACTGAAAAAACTGGGTATTTAATGGGTAGTCACCCATCCACGGACCAACCTACGTCCGACCGACGTCCTCGAGAAGCAAAAAGCTCTATTTCATCTCCATAAAAAGTTGAAATCCAATATTCTAATCCAGTCCTCTACCTCCATCAGCTCCACAACTTCCGCCATCCATTTAAATACCCCGCTCCACCATAAAACCAATACATAGGAACAATCAGACAATTTTATTTGTGGCGTGATTTATTCCGCAGCTCGCAGGTCGGACCACCATCTCTGCTGACGACCATTCACGCGTCAATCCCCTTCATTCTATAAGGCGCACGTCGTAACCCATCGAGTTTTAGAATCCCGTCGTCTTTGGTTAGGGTGTGTTCAGATCTAAGCGACAATCGTGTGTTTTGAGAGAGACATAGCTCTTGCACTACAAATCTGTAAATGAATTAAAGGTCTGTCTCTGTCATTATCGAACGTTTGAAAGAAACAGAACTATTTTTTATATGATTAACGCTAAACGCATTGTGCAAAAAGACAAGGTCATAGCGCGAAACACAAATAAATCTTCTCAATCCGTGAGATTTAATTCCGTTGATGGGTACGTTTGTAGACTAGACCGTGTTCGTCAACTCAGACGTTTTGATAGCTTACGAAAAGCAGTCATATCTAATTAAAAGTCACATCAATCTGTTACACATGGAAATCATGCACGAGAAATGGGGGTCTAAAATGGCCGTGTTTAGGATAATAATATAAATCAAGTTATTTTTTTTTAAATGGTCATAAACGGTCTTAATTGTCATTTTATGACCATTTTACGAATTTAAACGTAATTCATATTATTATTCTATTATAATTCTGCTAAAGCGGCCATTTTAAGCCCCCTGTTATACATATCAGTTGCTAGAACAAATGTGAACGCATCTTTACGCAAAGGGTGGCTTTGTCGTAAGGTAAGTTTTCTTTTATTTGCCTGCTTTACATTATTTCCATTGAAACTAGACTTCGATAGAACGCTAAATATGTAGACACTGCACTTCGCACATTTCCTAGTTATTTTTTAGTCTTTCAGTGAACTCGCTTCAATAGAAAAACCGATAACTTTTCTCTCAAGTAAATAATTTTCGAAAAGAAAATATTTTTGAAGTCAGACATTATTTTTTTTTACATTATTATGTTTAGAAAGATACATCTGTTTTCGAAGCTTTATTTAATAAAGATGTTTACTGATAACATCTTTACATCTTTACGTGGCTAATAAATGTGTCGAAAACAAATTAATTGTATTATGTAAATACGAGTGAAGACATTTATTTCAAATCAAACCAAATGAACGGATGATTCGTTTACAAAAAAAAAGGCTTCCAAAAAAATAAAACTAAATGCTGTCGTTCATTTGATTACTGCGATTGAAAAGTGTATTTTTAGTATTCACTTCTAGCATGGGTATAAATCGAATGCACTTTTTTTATTTTTCACAGAAGCGGTCTTACCAAGAGCTCTAAATGAATAAGACCTAAATTATTTTAATTAAACGCTAATTACCTTGCAGCCTTCACAGGTGAACGCGCCAAAATGGAAGCCAGCCGCGGGTTCTCCGCACACTTTACATTGTTGATTCATCTGAAACAATACAAAAATATACTAAATTATCATCACATTTAGTAAAGAGATATATGTAAAAGCTTATTAACAAAATACATATTTTTTTTTCGACTTGACATCTTGCAGGTCGATCTATGAAGCTGCCTTCTGCTTAACTGGACTATCCTGTGGATGCCTTGAGAGTAAGGCCTCCAGCCAGGTTCATCGATTTGGAACCCCTAAACACTGATTAACCGTCTCTAAGCGAATTCGTGGAAGAGGCGACATTTTAGGCAAATAAAAAAAATTCTTGCCTGTGATAAGAAGAAGAAAAAGGCCTCCTAGTTTTTAGGTACTGGCAATTAAGACTATCTATGTAAACGATAGGTAATTTCAAGCCAGTTACACCATCTCTCTTTTTTTATTTTTTTATTAGATGTCGCCCGCGACCATCGTCCGCGCGAATTTTTTATGAAAATGTGACTTATTTGAATCGGATTTTGTTAACAATTTCTTGGGTTTTAATTTTTTTTATGCACGGGACTCAAACCGTTTTTCTAAAATAAAAGCTTTTTGCCTGAATTACTCCTTATAATATCAGCTATTTGCGAGTGAAACTCCCGTCAAAATTGGTCCAGCCGTTTCGGTGATTGTCTGGAACAAACAGACAGACAGACCGAAAGAAAGGTAAAAAAAAAAATGTTTTTTTGTTATAGTACTCAGTAAAAAGCGGTTATTTTGAAATTTTAATTTTATTTATTTGTATTTGAATAGATAATATCAACCCACGTTTAACCTGTGTTCTTACTTAGACTAATAAACAATTGTTAATTAAAAAAATAATTATATTACCGTAGAATTCCCGCGTCCCTAAACACCGGAAATTACACCTAGACATTTCCATAATAATGCTCATTTACTTTGACTTGGAATATTTCAAAAGTACACTTTGAAATTGCTGCCCCATTAACACTTCGCCACAAGCGTAATAAATTTTCTTCAAAAGCTCACAAATTACATTAATTAACACCTGGTTTCCCCTACATTACACAACAAAACAGAAGTTATACATCACTTTAAAGACGGTTCGTAAAATTAACACATCTTCATGTAAGAATTCATCACTCAATAATTACTAAAAACTATTTAAAAATTTTACATTTTAATTATTATTTCAACCTTATCCACTGCTTGTTTTCTTCTTCAGGTTTTAATTTATGTAACAGAAAAGCAGCAATGGTTTAAAAACAAGAAGACATTTCCTGCTTACATCAATTAACTACATTCTTTCGCAAAGTTGATTGTTTTTTTTTTAAACAAGGAAGAAATGTGATAATTTATTCAGCCTAGTGAACCCTTTAAAGTCATGTTATTGGTAATAAACTGCATTATTAAAAGAGTTAAGGAAAAATTCGTGGTATTTCAAAATAAATGTTATTATGACTTCACGAAGAACCTAAGGGCTTGAACACATGAGAGATTTTTGTCAAAGGTTTTATCCATTTTTTGAATCTACAAAATCCAGTACCCCGATTTCTAAAGAAACAAATACCGCATTCGAGTCAGTTGACATTTCCAAGTATTAACAAAAATGAATCATACAGATTTTTATTTATACTTATATGATAAACTGGTAAAATTAGTTTGTATGTAGGGTAATCTCCGGAACTAATAATCCAAATCTAAAACAAAATCACTATGGCTATAAATTATATTTATATCATGCTTTTTAGCCAAGCTATCACAATTTTTGCCGGCGACGTCGCTGGCGTAGTGCTAGTAGTTGTAGACGGCTGCCTTAAGATTTCAAAATAGGGAAGACTAACTGAAATCTCCAAGGCAGGAAAAGAATACCTGGAAGGATATGTAATGGGTGAGGCTTCTCCCATCTGTAGGACATTCAAGGCTAATTAAAAAAAACTGCAATTAGCAGAAAATTGTTAATTGGCATGTCAACAATATTGTTTTCTAGACAAAAAAATCTAGCTACTACCTAATTAAACGAATTATTTCACCACATTCCACACAACAAACGTTGATGTTATTATAACTTTGGGAGTGACCTTATTAGTAATACAACAAAAACGCTTATCCAAATATCTGAATGCTTACTAATAAAATGTTCGAGCATATCTGTTACTCATTGTTATTTTAACATGCTCCTATAGCCACTACTTGTACCACAATGATTGTCAACTGATTATGATGTAATAATTTATTTTGTAAGTCAACTTTAAGGTTAAAAAAAGATCTTCAAGAAAAATATGGATTTGTAGTCAGTGCAAATATTATGTTCAGAGAAAAATTTACATAAGTACTTCTGTTGTAATGCAGTTAATAATGTGAATAAAGCAAATACGTCTTATTCAACTTTTGAGGAAATTCATTAGTATTTACAGTACCTATTTCCAATTATAAATAAACTTGGATGACTTTTCTTGTAAAATGCAGTCAAACATACAAAAACAATAGAATAAAGATCAATGACTGTAGACTTCAAACGGTTAACAAAAAAATCGTACGTAAAAGAATTATTGTTCTTAAACCAAAAATTCGAAGACATGTGACGTCTACCAATCTGCACTGGGCCCGCGTGGTTGTTTTTGATCCACTCACACACACATCACTATCTCAGGTTCAGTTGAAAACCAGTGTCGGGACTAGCTGCTTGGCAGTTAGCTCTGGGTTTATTTTACCCTTGCCGTGAAACATACAAAAAAAAAGACTTTAAAAAAGAAAAAAAATAAGATTTTAAGTTGTTTTTCATTCACTTGTAGCATGTGCCAAATAAACATATTTTCGTTCACTCTCGTCTCATAGATAGAAGACCTGCGTCCCAGCAATGGTAATATTATAGACTGATAATGCAATCTAAGAGTTCACTCGTAACAGCAAAATATTAAAAGCAGTCTTCAACTTTATTTGGACTGATTTTGAGTCTTTAATAACCTACATTCACAACAAGAAAACTTCTCCAAAACATTATCTAACAACAGGAACTAAATCCAGACCCTCAAGTGGCAACCTTAAAAACGTTAAAATTTACCGAAGAACCCAGTCAAGTGTTATCACGGTCAAGTGGCTTGATGAGCCAAAAAATTGGATGTTCGACTCCTACTGAACAAACATTGTGGTCGTTGTGTGAAGAGCCATTGAGGAGGTCAGACCGTCTTGTGTGAGTGGTCAGATATATGGGCGAAGTGTGGTTGATATTGAGTCAGAGGCAGCGGTTGTACATTGTGAAGATGCATATGTGGTTGATGATTTTGTTTTTGTAGTCGTTACTAGGCAAGCGGAAGAATGTTTGGAAGAATTTGGACACAAATATTTGCTGGCGGTGGCGTAAAGTTTGAAGATAAACATAATATCTTTTTGTTTATTGCAAATCAAAGCTATGAAATTTTAGTGAACTTGAAGATTGGAAAGGAATCCACAAAAATAGAGCACAATAATAGTGTAATAGATGATGCGTGAGAAATTAATTGGTTAGATAACAAGACTTCCGTGGAAATTAAATTCCCAATTTTGAAATTCTCAACAAATTCTTGCAATTTCATGTACTGGGATTTCTGAAAATCACACCCAGAAATGCCACATAAACACACAAAAGTGACACGCCACTTTCCGTTCAACATCGACAGAACACGACAGCGAAAATTTCCGAAAAAATCACTTTCGGAGCATCGCGTGCGGAATTGTGTATTTTGTTAAACCGATTCCCCGTTCTCGTAACAAACGGACACAGGTTTAAAAAAATTAAATAAATGTTGAATAATAACATGTTTTCGGGCTGTGCTAACAAGTTGGCGTGACTGGGCACTGTTAACATATCCGAAATGTTATTTTTTTGTGCCTTTTTTGGGCTCGCGAACGAGCGATGAAGGATTGGGCACGTCGGTAAGACAAGGGCTCCACAGTAATGGATTCAACTCTTATGAATAATCTTTGATGTTTTCGGGTGAAGATACTCCATCAGGGGCTGACGCGAATGAATTGCTTGGTCTGATTTCGATATTTTTATAAGTATTGCAGGTAATAAAGACTGATAAATGAAAGGTTGAACGTAATATTTTCAGAGTAAGTACATGCTTAATCAAAGTAATCAACGTACGAATTTTGAACAGCGTTGTACAAGTGGTTCATTTTTGTGTTATTAAAAAGTAATTCAGTACACTTACAGAAACTGGAATTGAATTTATACGTGTGCGTGGTTTGGTTGGTACAGGTCCTTACAGTCCAAAATAATAAACCTATTAATTTGACTTGTCACAAAAGTTTGGTACAACGCATTTTTACTGGTATTGTTCATAATCACTTTCTCTTTTGACTATATTAAGGGATTAATATTAATTTCATACCATATTTCTTGGCTTAATTTGTACTCGGATCGATTTACCACGCCGGAGAATATTTCATAAATCATGCAGATGTTATCATTCGGAATCACCGGAATCGGCAAATGAATGATATATCAAAGTCCGATATTTGGGGTGCAATCCCAAGAATTTTATCAGATCCTTTAAAATTACGGTTTAATTAAGTAATTCTTGCAAAGTTTGAACATTGTTGATTTTTATCGTTTCCTTTCCTTGCTTATCGTCCATTTCGGGTATAAATACAAATTGTTGCGATTTATCATGCGCGTGTAATACCGTAATCTTTGTCTTGAGAAATATCTTCGATGTCAAAGTGTTTTTTTAATATGGATGTAACCGATGGCCGGTGAATGCGAAACTTGACTTGTCGATTTTAAACTGTATGCTCGAGTACGAAACGTGTGAATATGAAATTATGATGATTGAGATTCTTTTTGATTTTGATCTTTATTTTGTAAAATATTGTCTTACGATTGAATTACCACTCAAATCTAGTTTGATTAAAATTGTTGACACAATTTTAATGTATCATAAAACTGATGACACATTTATGTCACTACGTGTCTTTAAGTCTTTGTCAGTATAATTTTCATTTACTGTTCCATTTCCATTAATTAAATTATGGACCATATCAGTCCCATCAAAATCAACCGTCTCCCAATCCAAATTAACCCCGGAAACATTCTCAACATTACCAACCACCCATCCATCCCTGACCTCACAAACAAATCTAAGCCCATTCCCTCATTGGATCAAGGCGCATGTTCTACAAAACAATACGATCACGTATTAAGGATGGTCCGAACACCAGAAGTTGTTAAACAGTCGCCGGGGGCTAATCGGAACACTGATTGACGAAAACTGTATACAATTTACAGCGGGCGAAGATGTAGCGCCGACGTTCGGTTGTAAAGCATGTCGGTGTGTGGTGCAAAGGATCGGGAGACAGCGATGTAAGCTTATTTGTATTGAAGTGCTGGACATGAGGTAGGTGGATGATGCTGTTAATATTTGTGAGCGTTGTCGTCAATTAAGCGTGTAAGAAAATAATTGACCATACAGTGCAGGAACCAATGGATGGCTACTGAAAGCGTCAAACTCGAAGCTAAACTCTGACCCGGCTCAATTAAGATTGTCATCGACACGTTGACAAGAAGAACGATGACTGCCATGCAAAGTGTTGCATCGGATAGTGCAAATCACAATAAAAATAGCCAGTGTAGATAGATGAATTAAACTAAGCTAACCAGTTTATTTCAACGAAACTGAAACTCAAGAGGATTTCTTGTATTATAAACCCACACATCTTAGCAGATACTTCAGATATATTCTGATCAAATACAATTTCAACAGCAAACTGCCCAACTCTCTCCACTTACAACTCTTACCAAACATTCACACGAACGACAAAAACAGCTACGTATTGGCCTCTTAAACCAAAGCACATCATTGCAGGAAAGGTGTTCACCCCCATTTAAGGCTCTCTGCCTTTATTTGGCGTCCAGCCTATCTATTTTGCATACACCATCTGGATTTACAATTGGTCACCATCAAAAACGGGAAAGGAAATTGTCGCACGTACGTACATCGTGTGATACCAAGGAACTTTCTATGCAATGGGGTGTTTTCTCCAGTACCGATGGATGGCGGTTTTTCTTTACTTAGTAAGGTAAGAATTGAGATTTATTGGTGTCGTGTGTGCTAGACTTTACTTAAGTGTGTGACTAGTTTTTTTGTTTGTTTACTTGAAGTGTTGTGGCTGGGTTTAAGACTTGATTTGGAAAGGCTGTGGTTGGTCTGTTTAAAATTCTAGGCAGTAAATTTATATGCCTCTAGTTTAAGATTAGTTTGGTGTCTATGTTTCGAATTAAATGATTCCAAATCGAAGGTAGATAATTATGAAATCAGCCAGAATAGAATGTTACGGTTGCTTGCAAATGTATTTTAATTGTGATAAATACTACTTCGACTGCCTCGTTAGTCTAGTGGTCTAAAGCGTGACTGCTGAGCATGAGGCCCTGGGTTCGATTCCCAAGTCGGGCAAGGTATAGATTAACAGCGATCAAATATAATGTAATTCCACATCATTCAGCTAATCTTGCTGATGACAAAATACCAACCCAGAACTACTTATTTATACAAATCCAAGTAAACCACAGTTTAAATAAATACTAACAAATAATTTACCACCTGTCGATATCAGACCTAAAGTCGAGTCCGATTGCCACAATATATCATGCGCCGGCGCAAGGCGTGTCGATCCGATATGCAGCTACTACGCGCGTATTGGCGTATTTGGTGAAGTTCAAGCACAATAATTAAGAATCGAATGATTTCTAGATAGTGTTAAACGAATTTTTTTGTTGATTTATCGCAAGTCATTTTTGGTAGTCGCGAGTTTCTGGTCATTATTCTGGGATTTATGATATTTTTGAGGCATTCCAAGAGGTAATAAGAAAAATATGAGGAATTTTTTTAACAACGTGTGTGAATTCAGGATGTACTTGAATTTAACCCACATCACATCTGCCTAGCCTTTTCCCAACATGTTGGGGTCAGCTTCTAGTCTAACCAGATGCAGCTGAATATCAGTATTTTACATAATTATATAGAGCAACTGCCTATCTGAACTCCACAACATAGTACTAGGTTATACGATATCCCTTGGTAAGACTGGTTGTCAGACTTTCGGGCCACTGACTACCTGTAACGACTGTCAAAGATCTACAAAGGACAACCGGGACCAACAGCTTAACGTGCTTTCCGAGGCATGGAGGAAACTCAGTATGTATTGGCTAGTCACCCATCCACGGACCAAACCAGGCAAGCGCGGCTTAACCTAAAGATCGACCCGAGCGGCTGTTATTATTTAGCCATTTGACCCACATACCAGTCCTTATAGTGGTTCCTAAAGTTCTGTGGTATGGAATTCCGGGATGACACTACATGGTAGATAACGTAAAAAACAAACATCTCGTTCTATCATTAACAATCAAAACGGGAAATTTACCATGTTTATTTTTTGTTTCGAGTTTTCGATATTTTGGCAGCATGGCAAGCGCCATGATGACGGATACACATCTAGTTTTCTTCAGGGTTTATAAATAAACCTTAGTATTTTTAGTCAGATCCTATTTATAAATGTTTATTTCAATGAAATTGTACATTCTTAATTTATTTAAAGAACAGCTTCATCAGTAACCAGTAGCTACATTGTAAACGTTTAAAAGAAACTTATTTACACAAAAATATACCCGCAACTTATCTACTTCATACATAACTGAACATTAATTACATTACCCTGTATATAGCACTAAAAATGTAGACGCACCTATTGTAGATCACCTGATGTTCTGCTCATCCCATTTCTGGAGCAGGATACATTATAGAGTCACTATATTAAAGCATGTATTATTATGTGCATTCGTTTAAAATACTGAAACAAATGAGATGAAATAAAATCGATCTGTATCGCTCCCAAAAAGGAGGTGTACGTTGTCATAAAGAAGATATTAGCAGAAGGTTTAAAGAAACCTGCCTCGTTGGTCGAGCGGTCGCAAGTGTGACTGACGAGCTGGGTCCTGGGTTCGATTTTCAGGTCGGGCAAAGTGTTATTGGGTTTTTCCAACAGGAATTTCTCAGTTGCAGCCACGGAGTCTAGATTTGTGCCCGGTTGATGGGAAATGGGCTTGCTCCCTATTATGTGGGACTTAAAACGCAACTGCCGATGTGTGGGTGTACCTTCGGGATTACAGGCATGATGTTTTGTTATGTTATGTTTAAAGAAGTGTGAGAAACAGCGTCTAAAGTTTGTCATCTTCTATTGAAAAGGGAGCATCCTACGACCAGATGGTTGTTGTATTTGGTGCCCATAAGACACCCAACCGTTGGATAGTAACTGCCCACCGATTGTTTTCAGGCCGTTTTATTATTATAATATTGCGGACCATTCTGATTCAGCAATAAATAATTGGATTGACGTCAGCTACGATTCCAAGTTCGTATGTGGCATTGGACATGGTATCACAGGTAAAATATTATGTATATTTAGAGTTATATCGTAGTTCCAGAATACTACCTCAAAGAATTTGTCAGACTGATGAAGCCGAAAATTCTCGTATTTTAGTTAATAAAGAAATAATCATAATACAGAATCATTAATTGTATTGCAAGTTGCAACTCAAAACGTAGGAGAGAAGAAGCTTTATAATCACAGACTGTTGCGACCAACTTAAAGTCGGCTTTGAGTGACAAAACGGGCCCTGTAAAGCAGGCCCATCAAAACGGGCCCTGTAAAGCAGGCCCATCAATTCTTACTTCACCGCAACTTTATAACGTTTTTCAATCGCACAGATTGATCGATTTGCTGCGGACACATTAGCCACGAGCCACTCACAACTGGGCCTACTGTGGCTTATTTTTTCCTGCTTTAGCCCTCCAAAAAAGGCATTCTAGAGTTCCTTACAGTCTACTTAATGCAACGATTAAAAAGCGATTATATTACACCAGTAAGGTTAGGCGCGCACTTGCGTTGCCTTACGACTTGATCATTTCTGATTTCATAATTGATGAGAAGTTTTATGGTAGTGTTAAAGAGTATGGAGGGAATTAATAATCAGTGTTATGTTAACTGCAATGTTTTCTGTCGATGAAGAAGTTGACAGTTTGTGTAATGTTGCCATTATGTTGCTTTTCATTAGTGTTGCTACGAAGGAAAATGTGGTAATGTCGTTATTTTCTATGTTTTAACTTCACTTAAGTTTAAAGACGTATTGCTTTATTAATCGTTTAACTAGTTGAACTGTGGCGACTATGGAGTAATTAATTATAGTTGGAAATTACATAGCATATGTGTTACTTTTAGTTTTTTTTTTTAAATAGTCAATGCACTCAAGAGAGTCTTGCTTTCGTAATAAGCATTGTGTTTTAACTAGCTTAGAACTAATAGTCAATAAATAAAGGCCCTAAAAAAATATGCTTAACAGCCAGTCAATCAAAAAACCAAACCCGACAAACAGAACACAAAAAAAAAACCGTAACACCAATCGTTTATTGCGCGCTCAACCTAACAACATACAATAATATCAATACTGATCAAGTTTTTCCTACACAAACATAGAAAAAGCTACTGAACCACTAATACCCATCAATCAATCCAGCCCCTCGACAATATGTCTACATGTTGACGTGGAGCATAAATTACGGTCCTGCGGAACCCTAAAAAGGTAAAATGCCTTAGGTAAGACTAATTAGAGTTGTACTAGGAAAAGTTAAGTGAAGTTTTTTTTTTGTATAAGAGTTAATTTTATGAGTTAGTGCGGTAAAGATGAAAGGACGGTTTTTGTTACAAATTGCTGTCCATAGTGAATGAGTTGTTAATGATACAGATTTTCTTGTTCTAGTGCAGTCGCCAGCGCATCAAGTTACAACAAACTGTCTAATTTTCTCATTAGATTTTGAACTTAACTAACAACATTTTATGGTTTAAAATCATTTGGAAAAATTTGACAGCTTGTGGTAACTTGACGAGCTGGTGACTGTACATTTCCGTGTAGCGCAGCTGGAATCAGACTAAGTATCGCATGTTTCTAGAATTAAGTCCGTGTTTATAAAGTGGGGATAGCAGGTTTGGTATTTATTCTATCGTTAACATAACACCATTACACCTGTATTCCTCAAAGGGTCTGGTAGAGGTGTACCTAATAGGACGCCCACATTTCGCCAGCAACGATTAAGTCCCATGTATCTAATATGTGGCGAGCTTAATGCCATCAATCAGGCACAAATTGAGGGTCTAAGCTGCTTCTGAGAACACTGACACTTTGGTCAACGTGGAAAACGCACTTTGGCGACGCACCGTAACTTGGCCAACGATGTACTCTGTTCTGTTATTAAGTCATAACAAAATATATTTGATTTCACATTATTGAAAAAAATCATTGAGTGATCGTCTACCAATTACAAGTGCGTGCAAAAAATATGACCCACTTCTTTTACCTTTTCAAGCACCATAATTTTTCTTCCTTTTCCTTTAATGGGAATATCCAGTTAATCATTCAAAATTATCTTTTTACCACGACTTTACAATTAATAGTGTAATTTATGTGATAACTTGATAATTCTTTAATAAAAAAGTCATGGCGTCGACATCTCAATCAAGCAGTTTTACGTAAAATAAATAACGTAGTACCAATTTAACCAATTTTCATCAAGTTTTTTTATGATTTTTTTGTTGCTTTTCGTCATAAAAGGGTGTTTTTTATAAACTTGTTACCTCAATTTTCGAGTGAAATAAATTAAATCGTGTAATAACGATTGTTATCAGTAATTGAGTGGTTGTTAACACTGGGGGACAGATTAAATGGGTGAGTATAAAAACATAATTGTTTATGAATGGTCTGCTCATCGATCATTTAAGAATTTTTAATAATTTGTGTACGTTCACTTCTGCCTGTTTCGAAACAGTTATTTTTGACAGCTTAAATAAGTCTAATTTTGATTTAAATATTGTCATTTCCAAATAAAAACTAGATCAGAAACAATTAATTCAAGATACTTAACTAAATTACCCAAAATTTAAATATTCTCGAGTTCAATAAATCATTCAAATACTTGCTTCCGACTAATCCATTAAGCATAATTAATGAGTTTTGACATTTAGACAAAAATAATATAACCGATCTAGTCATAAATAAAAATCAGAAATGTCTCACAATTACTTCGATAACTAAAATATGTGACAGAAATAATAAATTTATCTCTTCAATAAATATTAATAATCACCTATTCAGGTCACATCAATATTTTAACTTTAGAAGCTCACAAATTAAGTGGGCAAGCTTGATTTTCACAGAATGTCAACTGTCAAAAAATAATAAATACATTTCTTTGGGTTACATGGAATTGTGAATAAATATGGATATTTCACATGTTCTATATGTTATTAATAATAGAAGTGAATCACAATAACGGTTTTGCACAAAAGCGTACGTCAATGCAAATGCAAACATAAATAATTGAAAACATTAGCATGTCTGTGTTGGTACGACGCAATTTTTTGGTCAAAATAAATGTGCTTGTCTACATCTCTAAAAGAACTTGCAAATACGACACATAATTACTTGAACAGTGCAAAACTCACAGTAACTCCGAAACAAAACTTTCTTTTCCAACATTCCAATTAAAATAAACATTGAAATAAATCAACAACAGCTCCACATTGTAAACAGAAAACAAATTACAACACAACACTTTAAAATGTAATTACAAATAATTGTTCTGAAAATGCCGATCCGCTTGGCAACAGTAAAAACAATCGCAAATAAAAGAGGTTTATCCAAATTAACGAATACCTCACGAGGCAACCCGAATAAATCCGAAGTCACCGGGGAAAGTGCTGACAGCTAAATATTACCACGCCTCGAGACCTGAGACCTATCAAAACGTAATTACATACGGTATTACAAGTGAATAAAAAGATTTTTTCTTAAAGGAATCAATGAAGTGTATTACAACCTTGTTACCAGAAAAAGAGCTAACTGTGTTTGTTTAATATTTAAATTAATTTTGTGCGTCAGTTTGTATGGCACGCAGTGTACGGCTGAAGGGCGCGAGACAGTTTTAATTGGATACTCTGATGCGCAAAATTTATGCTTATGTTTTCTCGGCCGCGATTGTAATGTTCCGAAATTGGATGATATAGTTTATGGTTTACAGTAGTAATATTTTTAATTGCAGAATGATGGTCTTTCACACCTTTTTTTCACACTAGCGAACGAAATTACCTGAGTTGATGGGAAGCTTATCATAGTAATAAAGCAATCGTATGGAGAATGATGAATGTTAGTAATAATTTATCTTCAAGTACCCATGAAGTGCCAGGCATCGCAGGCTCCGCATCCGCCCTCCGGATGCGGCAGCCATTGAGGCGGAGCTGTACGAGGGGTACAGAGCGGCGAAGACCGCCCTCCAAGAGGCTGTCCGGCGGGCCAAGAACTTGGCCCGCGAGGAGATGCTGGAGTCTCTGAACGGAGATCCGTGGGGGCGCCCTTACAAGATGGTGCGGGACAAACTCCGCACCCGGGCCCCCCCGCTAACGCAGAGTCTCCGGCCTGAGCTCGTGGAGGACGTGGTGAGCGCTCTGTTCCCTTCGCGAGGGGAGCATCCTCCCCCGCCTATGGCTCCGCCGCCGCGTGCGGTGCCGGAAGCGGACCACACCGATGACGATGACGACGTTCCGGAGGTGACTGGGGTAGACCTGAGAGTGGCGGTACGCAGGCTGAAAACCAGAAACACCGCCCCGGGACCCGATGGCTTGCCTGGCAAAGCCTGGGTCCTGGCCTCTGAGGCTCTCGGGCCCCGACTGGAAGGGCTCCTAAGCGCATGCTTGGAGAGAGGCCAGTTTCCGCTTCGTTGGAAGACGGGGAAGCTGGTCCTCATCCGGAAACCAGGGCGCCCTGCGGACTCTCCGTCCGCATACCGGCCCATCGTGCTGCTCGACGAGGTGGGCAAGCTCTTTGAAAGAGTCATTGCCAACCGCCTCGCCGGGCACCTTGCGGGGATGGGGCCGGATCTTGCGGAACACCAGTTTGGTTTCCGCAAGGGGCGCTCGACGGTGGACGCCATCATGCGCGTGAGAGCCCTCACGACGGGGGACGCGGTGTCCCGGGGCGGGGTCGTCTTGGCGGTGTCTCTTGACATCGCCAACGCCTTCAACTCCATGCCCTGGAGCTGTATTAGGGAGGCACTCCGGTATCACCGGGTGCCGACCTACCTTCGTCGTGTGGTCGGGGACTACCTGACGGATAGAGCCGTCATCTACCCTGGTCGAAGCGGAGAATGGAACCGGCGAGAGATGTCGTGCGGTGTTCCACAGGGATCGGTTCTGGGGCCGGCCTTGTGGAACATTGGTTACGACTGGGTGCTGCGCGCCGACCTCCCTACCGGCGTCAGCGTAGTTTGCTACGCTGACGACACGCTGGTACTGGCACAAGGGAGGTCGCACGAGGCGGCGGCCGAAAACATGACACGCGGGGTTGCGATAGTCGTGGAGAGGATCCGGCAATTGGGTCTCGAGGTGGCACTGCACAAGTCCGAGGCCATGTGTTTTCATGGGCCTCGGAATGCGCCACCGTCGGGATCCCTACTGACGGCAGGAGGGGTTTTCATCGGCGTCGGGTCGACGTTGAAGTACCTAGGACTCGTCCTCGACAGCCGGTGGAACTTCGTGGAGCACTTCCGACGTTTGGCTCCCAAACTGGAACGGACAGGGGCTGCCTTCAAGCGGCTCTTGCCCAACCTGAGGGGTCCAAACGCCTCCTGCCGGAGGCTATACGCGGGGGTCGTGCGGTCCATGGCCCTTTACGGGGCCCCGGTGTGGGCGCGTTCTTTGAGGCGGCAAGCCGCCCACTACCTGAACGCGCCCCAAAAGGTAATAGCCATAAGGCTAATCCGGGGGTACCGCACGATCTCCGGCGAAGCGGCTAGCCTCCTTGCCGGATTGCCGCCATGGGATCTGGAGGCGATAGTCCTCGCACGCCTGCACGAATGGCGCGCGGAGGCACTACGTCGGGAGGAAACTCCGCTGCCGCGGCAAATTGCCGCTCAGCGGACAGACCTCCGGAGTGATCTCATGGCGACATGGAGAGAGCGACTGTCGCAACCCCGTGCAGGGCACGCCACCATAGTGGCGATAAGTCCCCTCTTTGAGGAGTGGCTAGAGAGGCGCCACGGCGCCCTCACCTACCGCCTGACGCAGGTCCTCACCGGACACGGTTGTTTCGGGAGGTTCCTGCACCGAATCGGGCGGGAGGAAACGCCCGGGTGTTTCCACTGCGAGGATCGTCCGGAGGACACGGTGGAGCACACCGTGGAGGTCTGCCCCGCTTGGGCGGAGCACCGCCGTGTCCTTGTAGCGGCGATTGGCGGCGGCGATCTCTCGCGTCCGGCCCTGGTTCAAGCCATGGTCCGGAGCGAGAGGGAATGGGAAGCCGTCACCACCTTCTGTGAAGCAGTCATGCTAGTGAAGGAGGTGGCGGGACGTGAGAGGGAAAGAACCTCACGTCCCAGCCGCCGCGGGAGACGCCCTGGGCGTCGGGGGTCACGTGGTGGCTCCCGGCCACCGTAGGCGCGGGCCTGTGGACGGCAAGTTATGGGCTAGCTCGCCGTCCGGCCGTCTTATGACGACAGGCCGTGTCGACGGCGCGTTCGTGTTCCACGTGCGCCTCAAAGAGATGTCAGCAAATAAGTAGGGGTCCGCAAGGGCCGATGCCTACCAGGGCTGCGGGACTGTTCGAAAGAGATACCGTGGCCCTGGAACACAAAGGGCAAAGAAGGAACATGGATGGGTTTTAGTCAGTACAAGTCTGACACTCCCTTCCGCTCCGCCCAGAGTGGGGGGGGTCATTTGATGATTTCCCATCCGGAAAAAAAAAAAAAAAAAAAAAAAAAAAAAAAAAAGTACCCATGAAGTATATAAATGACGGCGAACAGTGTTCACTCCCGACTTAACCATTATCTTCTACACTCTGCCCTATGCTGGAAAAGCTCTGGTTCCCTTTAAAAATGTCACTGACCCCGCTTGTAGAAGATGAAACGTCAAAACATTAATAAAACATGTTACACTTTTCCACGGTCAAACAGAGGCGAAAAAGATCAAAGACTAATTTACATGCTCCAAATTCTAGCCCAAAGGCACATTACACCCAATACACGACTTCAGGCGTTACGATTTGCGACACGCTACGTCGCGGTGACTCGTGGCATGCACTGTCGTAGTATCGTTTTAACCGACTAAACTCGTAAATAACAAACGATATTTATCGCTACTCGTACTAACTGTCGAAACAAATCATATCTCAGTTGTATCATACTACAGGACCTATGTATTATGATTTGCTGATAAGACAAATGTGAGATTTTGGTGCAAGTTCACATTCAATTGTTTTGCCTAGATAAATGTCTATAGTCAAATCGCTTGATTTGATTATAGACACAGACAGGTTTTTCAGCAGAAGCTGTCGCAAGACGCGTATCGCTCGATAGTAAAGTTCGTGGCTAAGAGTTAAGAATAATTTACACGCTCCGAATTCTAACCCGCTTTACATATAGCGTAACGTATTGTTTTGAAAGCCAAAAATTTACGCTAAAATTGACCAAAACACCGACCGATTAGGAATTCTTTTCTTAGATAATATTGGAACCGTTAAGATATGAGGTCAACGCCCATGCGAAGATGAATTTTATGCACCAATTTTGTGAAATATTGTCTTGTCCTTACAAATTGTTTTACTGTTGGAGACGTCTATTTTGAACCTTGTTTTTTTAAGAATAAAGGTTATATGTGGCTCTTGGGTTGGTTTGTGCTGTCAGAAATCCTTGCATGATAATCGTTAATTTTAGAATTTCGGTCCTGTTGAAGATACCAATTTTGACGGTTCAAATTTTTGTGATGCTTTCGAGTTATGTTGGTTGACTAAGTTTTTGTTTTGTTTTAACAAAACATTTATTTTATTTTTTGTGACTTTAAATGTGGGATTTTTTTTCTTATTTTTTAATATAATTACCTGATACATCTTTATCATGGATATTTAGATTTTAATCTCTACCCAATGATGGTTTGGTTTATTAATTATATTATTTCGTGAAAAAAAACAATTTAATATTATTAGTTTTTACTATAAATGAACATTCTAAGCATTTGCAAGCGTTTGAAACTTTAAAATACTTAGAAAGTGCTTTATATTTTTACTGCAATTTTTATAATTTATTTATTTGATCATAGCAGTTTTAAAAACTTTAATAGAAAATGTATCGGAATGTGATGGACGACAGAGCTAGGGCACTTACACCAACAGCATAAAGTAATCTTAAATATCAAAAAAGGCTTTTGCTTCTTTAAAACCTAAAGTAAAATGAGCCTATAAAATTACAGTTTTTGATACGTTGAGGCCATCTCAAGCTCAACGTATCAAAAACTGTAATTTGATAGGCTCATTTTACTTTAACACTCAAACGCGGAACATAAACAAGAAAATAGATTAACTTCAGATCAAAAGAAACAATGCAATTAACCCCTCAAAAACCTGTCAAAACTTTATATTCAATAACCACTAATTACCACCGGCTACCCTAAAAAGAGTTCAAGCACCTTCAGGGTAAAGATTAAAAAAAAACAGCCCAAATTTTTGGATACGGAACTCCATTAATCAAATCCCATGGCAGCGCCCGAGGGAACCCGACAGGCGGCGGAAACGCCCGACGTTTCACGAACCCGACCGATTGGTCACGAACGAAAACGATTAATAAGCGAAAGTCGCCCTTTTTAATTTATAGACGTTATTGAAAATTAATTTTAATTATTATTAATAATGGTAAAGTCGATATATTGTGAGATTCGTCATGGTTATCCAGCTGTCAAAAATCCCCAATCAATTTTTAACTGTAACACACTGTAATTGAGTTCAGATTCATTTATTACCGAGGATCGTTTGCCCAATCTAGCTTGTCTATTAAAGCTGTCAACGGGTAATGCTCCAGGCGAAAGGAGACATCGACGTAAGCTATAGCTTGTTACAGAAGTCTTAATGGATATTCAGAAGGCATTATATCAAATCAACGACATAATTATTAATTAACCGAATACTCGATTCTTGATTAATCGATATTAAATCACTCGATTCGTAGGTTTACCCCGAGGGGTACATGATGGGCGGTATAGTTTAAAGTGAGGTTGCGATGTTGAGTCATTGAGTGTAAAATCGGAAACCTGTTGTATAAGAGATGAAGAAAACGTTCGAAAGGCTTTGGTCTTAAATTAAGGGTGTAACTAGACCCTTAAGGAAGCCGAAAGGCATTTATTCTCCCCGTCATTGCGATCAATTTTTTGTTCTAGACTATAGCTAAGAACCTTCTAGTTACGGAGATATTGGGGATCAGAGTTCCAACTTTTTCAGTTTTTTTTTTTAAATACAAGGTTTTAATGTTGTAACATTCGTCACGACCTAACTGGTGGGTTCGTGTAGACACGTCTCTCTTCCACATGTTGTAACTATACTTTAAATACCACCACGACCCCCGTACTTTCAGTGCATCCACCAGCACAATGTTTTGAGTGCGTTGCATTGAGTTTTACCGTAAAACGTGATTTTTCACCCCAAAAAAAAAAGTCGTTTCCCAGCAATATTTTTTGCGTAGGGTTGCTTAGCATGCTTGATTGACGTCTTCGTGAAGGGTCTGTTTACACTCTGTATAAGTTGAGGAAGGACAATAGGAAATACAGGACTTGTTTTGTTTCTTGTAAACCATTTCGTATTAATCCCTCTTACCGTGTCAATGACAATTTTAAACTGAGTCAGCGCATTTGGCGACGAGTTTGGCACTTTCAGTAAGGTCCATTAGCTCCTGTGATGTGCATGCAACAGGACAGGCAGGACATGATATCAAGTGTCCCATCGTTTGTGGAGTAACACCACATTTACACTCCAGGGCAGAGTCATCTATGCATGTCCACCTGAACAGGTTTTCCGTACAAATGAAAAACCATTTTTGAATACTATCTTATTTAAAAAAACGTACCATCACACCTGGGATCCCTGAAGGGTTAGGCAAAAGTGAACCATAAATACGTGCTACAGTATATCTACATATCGCCAGTAACGTTAATTTTATAGACAAAATAAATAAAACAGTTATTTCAAATCTTAACTTACAATAAAAAGCGGTAAAGAGTTTAAGTTTGGATGTATGAGGTAATCTCCAGAACTATCTATCCGATTTTAATAAATCATTCATTCATAGAAACCAAAACTTATGCCGAGTGTCATAGGATGTTTTATAATGTTCTTGTGTGAATTGTTATTTTATGTTAAAGTTCCATGTAATATGGGACGAGCCTATTGCCATCAACGTGGCTAATTCTAGACAATTCGGCAATTATAGATTGAGAAATTCCTGATGCAATAAACCAATAACACTTTGTCCGAACCGGGAATCTAACCCAGAACCTCATACTCAGCAGTCGCACTTGCGACCGCTAGACCAACGAGGCAGTCAGACATATTACGAAAAATGACATAAAACTTGATCTCCAGGCTCTTGTAACAGGTGTAAAAACAGATGCTAATGTATGTATGTAGTTGATAATTTTAATATGAGAGATAAGAACCACACAACATTGTTGCAGTAATTATAATGAACAGTATTATCTTTCATGCAAGTGTTAGCAAGGTTAGAGTATGTTGTACAGTCACAAACACAAATATGTATACACTTAGAAACTTACAAATGTGTTATAAGGCGACGTGGCAGACCTCGTAGAATATGGTGGGACAGAACGAACCACTTAATGCTGAATTGAAAAATCTGGAAGCCATGAGGGTCTTTGCCCAATGTCCAGCAGTAGGATCATGCAAGATAGCAGTATCAGTAGCGTGTCGATGCGTGTCGATGGCAATGTTAACTGAACAGGTCCAGATTTTCGCGTCAAGTTTGGCACCTTATGTAGGCCATCACATTCTGTAGGTTATCAGTTCCTGTAACGTACAGACGACAGGACAAGTATCTTATTATTTTTTAACCCATAATTTTTTTATAAGTCTATCTTTAACTCAAAGTTGTAATCGTTTTTACACGTATCTAAATCGTTTGCTTTTAAATTTTGCTCACTGTATACACTGTATATATGCACATGTCTGTACACAAGATGTATTAAGAACTTAAAGCAATAACTTAGTGTAAATACTTTGAGACTTAATGAATATTGGAACATAAGTACCTAGTCGTTACTAGTATGAATATTTTATAGTTAATTCGTAATAAAACTGAAGGTGATATAAGATGTAACACCTTTTGTGTTTACTACTGTGCTAAAAACAGAAGGTGCTGTTTGATGAAATAGTGTTTCGTTGTGAAGTGATTGTAGATTGAAAATTTAATAGTGCGTTTTTGTTTCAGGATTCATTTACAAGGTATAAGAAGACCCTTCATGAAGCCGTCAACCAACCATTCTGTACATCAAACTTAGTAACTGGAAACAAGTTCTTTTTTGGGGTGAACAATCACAGTTTACGGTAGGATGATTGTGGATGGGTATAAGAGTAGAGGAAGACCAAAGAAACTATGGATGGATTGTGTAAAGGATGGTATGGCAATAAATAAGGTGTCGGATTAGATGACGAGTAATAGAGAAGTATGGAAGGAGACATGCTGCGCCAACCCCAAATGAATTGGGATAAGGGCAAGAGAATGAAAATTAGGTATTTCCTAACAAACGGACTGCGTCTAGCCACTTTCAACTCCATTTGTCATAACGAGAATAATGTTAATCAAGTATAATTAGACCGAAATACTTAGCAAAACAAAATAAAAAGCCACTGGACGCACTACCAAAGACAATTAGAAAAAATATTGTACTAAAAAACAAATGATTCAGTTTCAAGTCTTCTCCCAGCAACAGCCAGTAACAATTATTACAACAAAAGAGAACAGAACCTGTATCTATAATATAACGATGATAAACCAGTACATAACACAATAACAAATAATGATAAAGTGATTATGAAAGAGCAATTATATTCGCAATAATTCGTTCAAGCAGTTCTGCCAAGTCATGAAATAATTATTGGGCCTGTCAATTATAATGCTTGAAGATGATACGTCAGACAATTCGTTAAGGCAGGTGTAATTTGGGATTTCGAATGGGAATTTCCAGGCCTTTAGAACTAAATAGGAGTAGGAATCTTTTCTGACACCAAAGTCTTCAAGTCTCTTCATCTTAGCGTGTCGATGGCAATCTAAATTGTGTCGGCACAGAACTGAGCAACTAGATTGGCGCGTTCAGTAGCGTCCATCAGTTCCTGTAGTGAACAAACAACAAGACACGATAATCATGCTGTTCCACTAACTATGGGGTAAGTGCCCCATAGTTAGTGGAACAGCACCACATTTACACTCGAGGGCAGATTCATCAATGACTCTCCACCTGAATACTGGTTTTCATTGCTGCTAACCTGGATCCTTTAAGAAATGAATCAATTTAGATTCGTTTAAGGTTTTGCAAGAATTGAACTATTTCGATTATGTTTGAACAAAACTTTTAGCGCTAAGCTCCAGATCGTGTAAAGGGTATACACGTTTCAGCAAGAATCAGCTTCATTCTTGCTTAGCATAATAATCATCCTATAACGTCCCACAACTGGCTAACATAACTCCACACTTCACGCCTGAAATTCCCAAAGGGTTCGGCAGAGGTGAATATATTTGGTAGTACACAAGTGTCACAAAACAATAGTGTTTTATTAATGTGATTAGCTGTTTTTTTAATGAATGTAGGTTTTCCCACTAAGATTTATAAAATGTCATGACGATGCGTGCATGCGCATGCAAAATGTTAATACAATAATCTCCTCCAAAGAATCAAAACTCTTGAGAGTAATTACATAAACTCAAACATTACCAATACTTGGCTAAGCTCGCTCCACCAATTTAGCGGGTCATAGATTAATTATTAGACCTGTCAATTACAAGCTTAATTAAATTATAATGTTAAATAATGACATTTGATCTCTTGAACTTTAGTGTGGAGATGTTTGTTCATATTTTTAGGCGACCTTTAGTTTAATTATGTAAATGCGGTTTCATGCGATGCTTTTAGAGGTTTTTCTTTAACAATAAACTGATTATTATTCTTGTTGTGTGTTTGGGTGTTAATTAAGGGCGTGTTGCATCATCTGGTGGTATTTTAATGAATATTGTGTTTCAAAGAGTTATGGAATGAGACGGATCGCTCTTATTCTCAGTCTAAATCTTTGGGAATGCCTATTCTTGGGTGTTAAATTTACTTTATGGCTTTAATACTATGTGATTCAGTGCTGTTGTCATTTGTAGATCGTTGACAAAAGTTACGCGTAGTGGAAAGCCTGAAAGTCAGACAATCAGTCTTACCAAGGTGTATCGTATTACCTAGTAACTAGGTTGTGGAAGTCAGATAGGCAGTCGCTCCATGTAAAATACTGGTATTCGACTGCATCTGATCAGACTGGGAATCGAATCCGGGAACAAAAGTGGGAAAAGGCTAGACAGATGATGATGATGTTTATTGTGTAATTGGAAATGAGTTTAAAACACGATCCTTCTCTACTTGATCTATTTGTTTACATTTTTTTTTTGTTAGTTTGTATGTATTGGGTAATCTTCGAAACTCATGATCCGATTCCGAAAATTCTTTCACTAACGGGAAGCTACATTATCCCCAAGTGTCTTAAGCTACACTTAAAACGTTCCCTTGGGTTAAAAGCTAGTATTAATTATATTAGATCAAGTAGCCTTCTATTGGTGTTTATAGTAGTATTCTAAGTTTCAGAAGCCCAAAAATCTTGTTAGACTCTTAACCTACATCAAACCGGAATCTAACTCAAACTTCATGGGAAATACCCAAATCATAAGTTGAATAACAACACTTAAAATATCATCCATCCAACAAGTCAAATTAACCGCGAAAACACACCAATTGAATGCCCGCCATAAAAATATTGAAAGTCCAAAGAAACATTTATTATTCTAATTTCAAACGTTCGTAATAGCATGTCAAACAATGAACGCAACCTTACGATCCCATTTCTAAAAAGCTAACACATGTAAAGTTAGCGGCCATTTTGTTAAGACCTCTCTCGTCCCTTTCACTGGAAAGTTTTCATAGTAAAATGGGTGTGTGAAGTGGTCATCGTGGGTCTTAGTATGGTGGTCGTGAAGCTTGTAGTTCGTCAACACGAAGGCAGCAATAAGCAATGTTTGTTGAGGCGCGTTCTTTATTCAAATTGTTTGGCGATAGACTGGCGGTTATTTAAATTTTATTTTTAAATGTTTGTGATTTGTTTATTGGATTAGTTTTTCTAATAAAATTGTCAATCTCCAGTTAGATTTATTGCGTGTTTGTATGTTTTGATAGGTAATTCAAAACTGTTTGAAATTTTAAGTCATTTGGTGGTAGTCAGAACGGTATTAGAATAAATAAATTAATAGTGCCCAAGGCGTTTGATTGTTCATTTTGAAAAAAAAGTTGTATAGCGCCATAATGTTCCGGTTTTAAGCCATATCGTCGCCTCAACGCAATTTAATTTTGTTTCGGACCTCTGCCACCCAGAATTACAGCGCATACAAGATTCAAAAGCAGGAAAATGTAATGAAAATTAAGAATGTCGATTTCTCTAAAGCCTCGAAGAAAAAGGTTTTTAAAGAAATACTCTTATATTTCCCCCTTCCGTCTTATCTTCTATTTTTTCAAAATCTTACGTGAATTTACGTGTAGCAATAATCTATCCTAGCGTTTAATAACCGCCCGTCTGCCCAGTTCAAAGCTCGACCCGCGAACCATTTGTGTGAAAAGCCAACAGAACATAACGGCCTTTTGGCCAAAGAACCATACATACAACCATCCATACATTCATACAAGCCATACAACCAAGCTAGACTCGGTAAATTTGCCGATACGCAATTTGCTCTACAAACACAAGCTTTGGTATTAGTTACTAGAGAAATCTACTTGTGTTAATGTGACTGTGAGTGGTCTGTGGTTCGCAGGTGTCAGGTTATGCTAGTTAGGTTAAGAAGGGTTTTGAAAACTAGTGTAAGTTGAGCCCTAGTTTTATGATGTATGTTCATAGTGTTGCTGAAATGAGGTGAGTTTTCTTTTACTATGTAAACAGGAAAATGGTGACTTTATATTAGATTACTTCCTTGTTGGTTTAGCGGTCGCAAGCATACTGTTAAGCCTGAGGTCCTAGGTTTGATTCCTATGTCGAGTAAAGGATAATTGGGATTTTCCATTTGGAATATCTTTCTAGCATTTGTGCTCGATTGAAGGCAATAGGCGATATAAGATAGGAAGATTATAATATGAAAACTATACATGATTGAAAAAATATGGGGGCATATCTCTGCCTAGCCCTTTGAGAAAACAGGCGTGATGTTAAATAAGATTTGTTGGAGTTTCCTCGTTTCTAATATAGAAGGTGTTATTTTCAAAATACCTTCTTATAAGAATTATTTTAACCATTTCTTTTTAAAATGATAACTGTAACATGCACACTGGCTGATAAAAAACCAATTCATACATTAAACATCATCGCTCAATTCAAAAAAGGAACAAAAAAAAAAGAACACAGCGTGACACAACCGAAAAAGCGATCTCGATCGATCAAATTGTGCAGAATCATCGATTCATTGCGTATCGATTTAAAAAAAAAAATCGATGCTGTATCGATGCTGCACCGACCACCTGCATATTGCAAGTAACGGGCCCTATATCTCGTTACATCGACACCTCCGCTCGGTATTTTTGAGGCTCGGATTATTACCGACAATTACGCGTCGGATCGATTCAGGAAAATCGATTTTAATATCGGTAGACATTGGTAAATGGGTTTGGCGCGCCCGTTATTCTTATGGCGCCTTTTGTCCATATCAGTAATTAATACACAGTGATCTGTTTTAAAGAAATCACGGCTTAAAAGTTTCATTGCAATCAGGAACTAAATGCTGCTGTACTTTTCGCTGGCGAAAAGGTTAAGTCGCAGTTCAATGTAAGATATTGGTGTGGAAAGTAGCTTCCGTATACGCTTGATATATTTACAGTGTTTTTATTTTATTTATTTGCACCAGAATCTGGTAGTTCCGGAGTGATTTCGACCATGGACAAAACGAATAGAGATGGAATTTTTATTCCAACTGAAATTTGGCTTCTGATCAGAATAGGTGTCAAAGACTTCACGTACACAATTTTATTAGTCTAACTAGTCAAGTGACGAGGAGTTCTCGGCTAAATAATAACAGCCGCTCGGATCAATATTCAGATGAAGCCGCGCTTGCCTAGGTACCAACCTAGTCAAGCGCGGCTGTGTCTATGGGTAACCGACCACCCATTACATACCGAGTTTCCTCCGTGCCTCGGAAAGCACGGCGAAAACCAAGCTTAACAAATTTAGCAAATTTAGCCGGCTGTCATTTGCAGATCTTTGACAATCGTTACAGGTGGTCATAGGCCCGAAAGTCTGCCAACCAGTCTTCCAAGGGGTATCATCGAGTACTAACTGGGTTGTGAAGGTCAGATAAGCAGTCGCTCCATGTAAAATACTGGTATTCAGCTGCATCCGGTTAGACTGAAAGCCGACCCCAACATGTGTAGTTGGGAAAGGCAGGCAGATGATGACGAACTAGTCTCGTGACTTCAAGCACACGCTGAGCATGAGGTCCTGGACTCAACAGTCAAATCGGGTAATTACAAGGTTTTTGCAGCAGAGATATCTCATTACTGGATTTTGTGCTTGGTAGGCAGTATGCCAGCTTTTTACAGTACACAAAATCACAAACCCTTTGACCACCTTAACAAAAAAACATCGCACAAAATCCCTTCACAAAAAAAGATCAATAAACACAAAACAAAATTCGCACACAATCACAATTACGCAGTATCTAATTACAAACCCGATTGCTTATACACATTAATACTTGTTCCACCGATCGCAGTACCGATAGGCGATGCCCGTCGTGTGACTTGGCGATTTTTCTTAAAACACCGATACTCGGATACAATTACGCGTCATTTATCACCGGGAAAAAGAATCGGTGATTATGAATAATGCATGCGGCGTTTAAAGTGTTGAATCGATTTTTGGTAAAGGCGATGTTCGATTTTTTTGGTTGTTGTGTAGTGTAGCTCTATTTCGTAATTGTTGTGTGTGTTTTACCATGTCTTAGAGAGATAGAGTTTAGTTTATTGTAACCTAAAATTGTTTCATAGCTGTTTAAGTATGAAAGTTAGAAAACAAACAACAACAGTTTTTGAGTATTCATGACTCAAAAACTGTTAGTAAAACTTACGACTGTGTTAGTAAGCACTGAAAATAACAAACAACAGAACAAATAATGGTAGAACACTGCTGCGACAACCCATGAGTAACACACATACATACCCATTTTTAAAATGGATGTAAAGAAACGTTTTTTTTTTTTTTTTTGTTATCTATTCAAGTGTCTATGAAAAGTGAAAACATCATCATCTGCCTAGCCTTTTCAGTGTTGGGGTCGGCTTCCAGTCTAACCGGATGCAGCTGAATACCAGTATTTTACATGGAGCGACTGCCTATCTGACCGCCACAACCCAGTTAGTACTAGGTAACACGATAACCCTTCGTAAGACTGGTTGTCAGACATTTTGGGCCATTGACTACCTGTAACGACTGTTAAAGATCTACAAATGACAGCCGGGATCAACGGCTTGACATGTTTTGCGAGGTATGGAGGCAACTCGGTATGTAATGGGTGGTCACCCATCCATGGATCAACCTAGTCAAACGCGGCTTAACACATTAGTGTCCGCCCCCGTTTCATTGAGCACATGTGCCTTCCCACCATACATGTTGTAAGTGAGTAGTGGACCCTCCAGGTGGGTTCCCGGCATCGCAAGTGCGACTTGAGTAAACCCACTAGGTGGGTTCCCGGCACTTAAGGTGTCCTGAAGATCGATTCGAGCGGCTGTTATTATTTAGCCACGAGCTCCTCTATTAAATGACGGTGAATTGGTTAACTACAATTAAAAAAAGTTGTGGACAATTATTATTTTTTATAGGAACTCGTCTTCAAAATTAAGGTTAAAACGCTTAGCAACAGTAGTACAAACGAAAAAACAAACTTCTACATCCGCTTCCCACAGCCGCCAATAAATTAAAAACTCAGAAACCGTTTAATTGAATTAAAACAAATCCAATTAATTGCCTCTACTCTAATTTTTGTGGGTTCAATTATTTATTTTACAATTTAACCACAGTTGTAATTTTGTCAATTTGTCCTGCTATAAAATGTAGCTGATGTTAGTCAGAATCCGGATTACGGTATTAGATTAAATTCTATTTCTGTTGGTTATCTACTTTGGCTTAGTTTTAGACTGTAGCGTAATTTATCAATAATAATATAGATAAATTGGGGCGAGTTTCTGAATAGAAGTTTTTTAATGAATAAGTACATTACGTACTTTAAAGGATCATCATCATTCTTAGCACTTATCCTAATTTATTTGGGGTCGGCACTGCATGTCTTCTTCTTCCATACTTCTCTATTACTCGTCACCACATCAGACACCTCCTTTCGTGCCATATCATCATTTACACCGACCATCCATCGTATCATTGATCTTTCTCTAGTCTTATGCCCATCCATTTCAATTTTCATTTGAAAGAAACACGCATCACATAATTTAAAAAAAAATATGTACAAACTTTTCTGTCAATTTCACAAACTGGAACTTATCAAAACTCGTCGTTAATTTTCCCCAAGATTTACAACCAGCAATACATTACAAGACTTGATATTAGTAATCCAACCAACTTTATAGGTATATTACGTATAATATCGCATTCAAAAGCCATTGCCTACAAGTTTAAATGAGTTTAAATAACAAAATGATACAGAACGGTGTGACAAAAGGCTGCGTTAAAAGCTTACAGGGTACTGCGGGCATTTTACGGGCGTCTAATCCGTCGTCAAGTGCTGTGCGCGCCAACTGGCTCGTGGCTTTGGTGGCCGTTATGATTCAGGGTTCCGTGGAGCTGTTTTAGTAGTATTAATTAATTTTCTGATTCGGAGAAGGAGTCGTTTTTCGCACTGCATCAGTGGTTATGCCAGAAAAGGAATTGTATGTTATATGATCATTTTGTTTTACTTACGTTTTACTACCTATATTTTATGTATTTTTTTATGGTTTTAAAAGTAATAATTTTCTTGGAAGTTGTCGAGGAATACTGAAGATTTATTAAAAGCCTTGTTTTAGAATAAGATATTTAATATTACTTTATTTATGTTAGTATTTTTTTACATGAACAAAGTTCTGTGTAGTAAGTGTAAACTCTTTGTAAATGGACAAAGACCTTAAATGACGATTAAAAAAATATGTGAACTACGGAACCCGCTTATAAACAAGGTTTCTAACTGACTGGCTATCAACACTAGATTCTAGTGTAAAACCGTAAAACAAGCTTTTAGATATAAAAGTGTGATATTGATTCTTAAGCTGTTATTAATTTATAGTGTTTATTAAAATCATACTTTATATTCTATGATCTTGAAAAACGGCTTGAGCGCATTCTGTGATAGAAATATAATTTTATTAGATATTAATAATAATTTTATTCTGGCTTGCATTTCCTTAATATTACTGGAAACCTACTGCGACTATTATAACCTAGTTCCTTTTAGAATTGTACTATGTCCGACCCCAGACCAATGCTTTACTTTTAACAGTTCTAGATATTTTTTTATTTAAATACAAACATATGTATGTAAATAACAACATAGGGGCTATAAATATTAGAAGGTAAAAGCCAAAATATCCATGAAGATATTTTTGCTTTTTGATGTCCTGGGTTTGATTCCCGGGTCGGCCAAAGTGTTTTTCTGGTTTTCCATCAGGAATTTCTCAGTAGCGCTCACGGAGTGTGGATTTGTGCTCTGTTGATGGCAATAGGCTATGACATGGCTCTTAAACATAACTGGTGAAATGTGGGTCTTTTATTAGGTAAAACTCTGCCTAATCCTTCAGGGATTACAGGCGTGATGTTATGTTATGAACTTCCTACCGGGATAAAAACAGTCCTATTTCCTAACCTAGGTCATGGTTTACCTGAGTTATGTTAAAAATTGAAATCCGTTCAAGATAATAAAGACAGACTGAGTTACTTTCCATTATTTGAATAAAAGCGCTCCCTAAAAAAAAGGAGGAAAAGGAGGTTAGTCTGTGGATGGATGACCACCCAATACATACCGAGTTTCCTCCGTGCCTCGGAAAGCACATTACGCCGTTGGTCCCGGCTGTGATATGTAGATCTTTGACAGTCGATACTGGTAGTCAGTTCCCCGAAAGTCTGTCAACCAGTCTTACCAAGGGGTATCGTATTACCCGGTAATAACTGTGTTGTGGAGGTCAGACAGGCAATCGCCCCAAGTAAATAGACTGGAAGCCGACCACAATATGGTTGGAAAAAGGTTAGGCATTTTTTTTTTGTTCTAACTACCGTATGTATTTTCATATACATTCTTACGTCACATTCCTACATGTTATTTTGAAATTACAAACTACAGACACATCGATTTTATTTATTTGCATAGATGAATTAAAAAATATGACTTAAAGTTACCAATACTTTCAGTTGCATTATCTCAGATCATAATCATCTTCCACCACAAATTCTTTCACCAAATTCTCCTCACCAACAATTAGCCCCGAAAAAAATACAACAAAAACCCACAGTGACACAGCACTTCTCACTAAGCAAAACGATTTTTCACATCCACTTAAGCTTCAACGAAATCATTAATAAGTATTTACGATGCATCTGTCCTTCTGTGACAATTTTACAATAAACAATATCTTGTGCAAACCCTGATGATTTTGAAAAAAAACGTCGTGGTTAACCAAAGGAATATCAACTCTATTTTTCAAACTTTACGGAACAAAATTGATTTGGCAAGGATTTAGTTCAGCGTGTGTGGCGGTTAAATGTTAGGCCGGGAGCTAGCGTTTGATAAATGATGTGATTTGACACGGTACAGTCAGATCGCTTGGGAATTCTGCTGATTAAAAATGTATGTTTCCGTTTCGGCTTTAGTAATTTTTTTTTGTCATAAGTTAGGATAAAGATAGGTAGGAAGGAGTAGGAAACACCAAGTAGCCCCATAATCTGACTGATTGATTTTCTTTTGTTTAAAATCTTTACTTCGAAAAAGAAATTAAATTCTCGACGGCAAGAACCAAAACATTTGAGAAATACTATTGTTTTAAAAGTGGAGGTTGAAGTCAAAAAATTAAATTATTTATGAATGCTATTTTTAGGGCTCCTAATATAAAAGGGAAAGTCAACTACCAAATCAAGTCCCTAAACTTCAGGCGTTTCTGTATTAAAAGCACACATATCTCAGAATTTATAGTACAGACTATGTAGCTCTTTCGTAACTTGATTCTGACGTCTTTATCCACAACGATATAAATGATCTCCCCTATTTATTGAAAAACCAACCTCAAAATATGGTGTTATTCGCTGATGACACTTCCCTAATTTTTAAGATAAATAGACGGGCCCAAAATCTAGATGACGTGAATAATGCCCTACTTCAGGTCCATAATTGGTTCTCAGCAAACAATTTAGTGTTAAATGAAAAAAAAACGAAATGCGTAAGATTTGCTTTACCGAATGTTAAAAGTAGCGATTGTGATATAGTATTGAATAAAGAGAAACTTGAATTTGTAGATAAAACGGTTTTCCTGGGGATTACGCTTGATTCAAGGCTACAATGGGGTTCTCATTTAACATCTCTTGCGGGGCGGCTAAGTTCAGCAGCGTATGCTATAAGAAAAATCCGTTAATATACTGATGTAGATACCGCTAGACTGGTCTATTTTAGTTACTTTCATAGTATTATGTCTTATGGTATTTTAATGTGGGGACGGGCTGCAGACATTGAGTCTATATTTATTCTGCAAAAAAGAGCCATCAGAGCCATATATAATCTTCGTAGGCGCGATTCTTTAAGGGAACTGTTTAAGGAAATTAACATCATGACGCTACATTGTCAATACATCTACGAAAACATAATGTATGTAAGAAAAAATCTACATCTTTTTAATAAAAGAGGTGACAGACACAGTTACAGTACTAGAAATAGAGACCAATTAGTTCAGCCAGGCTTCAGACTCGCTAAAGTAGACTCATCTTTCATGGGGTACTGTTTGAGATGCTATAATAAAATTCCACAAAGTATTCTTGAACTGAATGAAACGAAATATAAAACATGCATTAAACGCACACTATGTAAGAAAGCATATTACAAGTTGGACGATTTTATCACTGATAAAAATGCTTGACTCAATGCCGGTCCTGCTCCACAAGAACAGGGGCGCCTAAATTGATAGCATTAAATAGTATTGTTGGAGCTGCTGAAGATTGTATAACTATCTTTGCATTGTATAGATTCAATCTCTTTTGTATTATATAGCCGCCTAGCCCATATTGTGTGAGTACTATGTACTAGAAAGCTGTCATTCACTGGAAACCTGCGTCTTTTCTTGACTTGAATGTGCCCTGGCGGTTAGGAGTATGTCATGCTCACTCAAATGTCTCGCTGATGGTGGCACGTGTGTCGGATCAATTAGTTTCCTTCAAAATGGTTGAGTTGAATGGTGCTGATACATGCGTCATGTTCGTGAACGGGCGCTGTCAGTTGTGACTGGTCATCTCTTATTTGCCACGGCTTATTTGAATTAATTATTTTATTTTTGAATTGTTTTTACTATGGACACTTTTAACGTACACATCTTGCTGCATCGTTCTCACATAATGTACCATCTCAAAATGAATGATGTAACCAAGGTTTTGTTAAAGTATTCTGATTTAAAAGAGTGTCCATGGAGTTTCTTGCCCGTTCTTCTCCATAGAGATCTACGTTAGGGAATGGGCAACTACAGTACTTTCACAGTTTTTGTGCCTTGTGACTGGGACTGTAGCTTTATTTTACTGTTGCCTTTGTTTCGACAATTCAAAAGTGCCTGTAACTGGCCTACTTGAAATAAATGCTTTGATTTGATTTGATTTGAACGCAATGTGCAACTATATAGCATAACAAAACAAACAAATCATACATAGCTGTAGCTTATATAACCTCAAAACTATAAAACGTTTCACAGTACTAGCTAAATAAGGCGTTTACATGCCATCATAGAACCAACATTAAAAACTGTAGCCACAACGTATATCGCAAATTTTACGAGAATATAAACACAATTTGACATTAGATCGTAATCTGCATTCGATACGCTTCAGATTATTTTATTCTAGAAATATAGACCTTTTATTGTTTTTGAAGGCAAACGGATAAAATTGTTGAGTTTTACTACATTTTTGTTTGGTATTTACTGGTATGGGTATGGTATAGGAAATGTCGTTGACTGAACTAGCTCGACATTTAAGGGTTTTACAATGTATTGCGAAGGTAAATTAATAAAAGTATAGAATTGCATTTACTACATTGTTTGAGTTGTTGTAACGGTGAAGGAAAACATCGTGAGGAAACCGGCATGACCTAGAACCAAAAATTCGAAGACATGTGACATCTACCAACCCGCACTGGGCCCGCGTGGTGGATTATAGCCCATTCACTCTCATTGAGAGGAGGCCTACGTCCCATTAGTGGGAACATTAATAAGCTGATTATGCTTATGCTATGCTATGCTTGAGTTGTTGTTACAGTTAAAGTGTGAGTACCGGCTTTTTGACACACCACAGTTGCATATACAAGACTGAATCCAAACGATTTTGAAATAGTTCTTAATCCATTGCTTTAAAAAAATTATTTACGTTTAAATAATCATAATATCTATACTAAGAAGAGTTCGTTTGTTTGGTTGAACGCGCTAATCTCAGGAACTACAGGTTCGAATGAAAAAAAATCTGTTAGTGTTTGATAGCCTATTTATCGAGGAAGGCTATAGGTTATATAACTCCACGCTACAACCATTAGGAGCCGAGCAAAAAAAAAACCAGTCCGAAGCGGCGGGTGAAACCACGGGGCACAGCTAGTACGTTATAAAAATTAATCTGTTTGACAACGTGCTCTTAAATAGTCCAAAGAAAACGATTGAATTGTCAAAATAAACGACATTGGCATTGTAAGTTCGTGAGATACGCAATAATTAGACTGTTGATTAGAAAGAAACAGAGTATACGTAAAGCATAGAGAAAGGAAGAATGAAAGAAGTAAATTAAAATAATTCATAGTTCTAAATAATTTTTACCATAACACTTCAAGCTTTAATACACACAGAAAATCTACAGCTAGGAATTCCGTTAACAGCTTGAAAGGTATGCTAGTGTACGACCACCATGAAAATGTGCAGTCCAGTATCCCAGTCTATGCGCTAAAACTGTTTCAAAAAGCAATAAAGTCAAGCTTTGCCATTGAAAGGAACTCTCCGTTAACCAACATTATTGTGCACTAGGTCGTAAAGTGTGCTATAAAACCCATATTCATAGTTATTTAAAGTATTTATATTATTTATTATGTAATGCAATAACATCTTTTGTTTAAGTGGGTGTCGTTTTATGCTTTTGTTTAGAATTAATTAGTGAGTTTTTTATCTGAATTATTTATGCTTAGCTTGTATTGTTGTGTTTTACAGTCTTTGTGCATGCCGCTTTTTATTATAATATATATTTTATACGCTTGGAAATATTTAAAAATCTGAAAAGATGTAAATTAAATTAAATGATGTTACATAAACATTAAATTTATGAATTTTATATTTTCAAGTGACCGGTAGCGTCTGATTCTAATGATGACTGAAAAACTTTTTATAATTTTTTATACAGCTTTGCTATTATTGTGTTTATTGATTCGATTTAAAAACCACTTAAAAATATTTAAAATAACTAAATTTAAAATTAACTTTGTGATTTCAGATGTTTTTTTTTTTTCTTTTTTTTTTTTTTCGGATGGGAAATCATCAAATGACCCCCCCCCCCCCCACTCTGGGCGGAGCGGAAGGGAGTGTTAGACTTGTACTGACTAAAACCCATCCATGTTCTTTCTTCGCCCTTTGTGTTCCAGGGCTACGGTGTCTCTTTCGAACAGTCCCGCAGCTCTGGCAGGAGATTTAAGATGCTTTTTACCTATTCCATAATATTTACATAAAGCTAATGCTACATTTTGACCGATACCACATTATCGTACAGAAAAATATGTTTCTCCTAATTGTAGGTCAAAGTTGCACACAATATAGTATCAACAAGTTAAACATAACACTCATAAACAAACAAAACGTTTTCTAAGAAAACTTTCTTTAAATTTATTAAAATGTACCTTTGGCCTAGTCGTTAACTAGTTAAGATATTCAAATGGTACTTAAGTAACATTTAGTTTCGATAGTATTTGGCTTAAAAAAAGATAATGCAGAAGGTCAAATTCATACAGATAGCAACGCAACTAAGCAGTAAACATAAGCAGACCTCGTTTAGTAAAGGCTTTCTGTAATAGGGATCAGTATAAACTGGAAATTAATAGCTACTAATCTAGACGTGTCATCGTGCAGGCCGAGCTTCTAGTCTCCTCCGAAGTAACATTTAATGAAGCCTCAGTAGAAAATTGTGTGATGTGAACAAAAAGGCACTGGTAAGAATTTAAGAGGGGGCTGAAAGTTTATTTCAAGCGAGTTGTAATTGTACTGATTTACTAAAAAACAATTGAATGTTGGCTGAAAATAATTGTATATTCAATCTTTGACCTTCTGCATTCAAATTGTTTCGCAGCTTCTGACAAAATTCCTCAGTCACGGTAGCTCACTCTTTTCCGGCCACCACATGTGACAACTATTTACGTAGGTGTTCTATAACGTACATAATTAAAATAGGCCTTCTGTTGCTTCTTATATTACTGCCTTTGAAAGCCATGAATCAATTCAGATGTTACTATAATGAGAAGGGGGCAATTACATGCAGCGGCTGCTCGTAAATCTTTGTAGTCGTGATTTAAATCGGTAGTATTTGGTTTGATTTCGGTGTTTCTGGTAATAGGAGTCGGGTCAAATCTACGTAATATTTGTAAGTAATTTATTGTATTAATATTTATTGTTATATATTACAATCTTGACAGATTTTGAAATTGCAAAAGTAAGTGTCCAGTGAAAATTCCAGTGAACGCTGACTTTACTAGAATTCTGCTTATGCTGTTTCTTTCAAATATGGAAAATGAAAAAAATTAAAAATTATGTAATTTAATAATAGCTTCTTGTGTTCGTAATAAATACTTCATTTAATCAATCAGATTTTATTCATAAAATATTCCTACCGAATACTTTATCTAAATTGGTGAAATAATCTTAATCCCTAGCTCTCTACCTACAAACCACGTGGGAAGCAAGATTAGATTAGTATGGATGTGGCAATCGACATAAAATTCCTAATTCGAATTCGGAGCACGTTAGAATATCGTACGCTTTAATAATAAACTTACTTATCCACACTTTCGCTTACGCCTCCGTGATGGTTATGATCGCCTAGTACTTTTAGTCAGATTTCTGTGGGAAACTAATAATGTTACATGATTTAATGTTATTGATTCTAGCTTGTTAGAAGGGTAAGCATGTATTTGCAAGCTGCCTTATTTGTGCTGGTGCTTATTTGGTAGGTACCTTTAATTTTGTTTATGAAGACATTCATTAGCAACATTATTAACTTGGGACTGTCGTCATCATCATCCTGCGAAGCCTTTTCCCAACTAGTTAGTGGCCAGTTCTAATCAAACGGGATTTATCTGAATACTAGTATTTTTAAATGGAGCAACACTTCTTATTGGACCTCCGCCACCAAAATCATTGCCAACTTAGACTCGTCGTAAAAAATAGTCTTATTTTTTCACTCCTCAAATTTAGCTAATCTGTGTCATAATTATGTCATTATAGGCCCGCGTGGTGGATTATAGCCCCTTCCCTCTCATAGAGAGGAGGCCGTGTGTCCCAGCAGTGGGAACGCTATAGGCTGATTATGCTTATGCTATAATTATGTTAAAAAACAATCAACATTTCCAAAACCACATCCCAGAACACAAGAATCTAAACTAAACGAACGAATCAAATCAACCTCCTGCTTAGAATCCCCAACGACCTTTGTGCGCTACATAAGTTATCAAGGCAAGCGAGTTCCATCCATCCCATCTGATTATCCACAAGAAAGACATACAAACTAGCGTTATTTACGTTAGATATCAACTGGTTCGTTAGTGCACCCGTAGCCGTAGGTGCAAAAGTGCACCAATAAATATCGCACAAATGTGAACCTATAACTGGTGGTACTAAATCTGGGATCGTGGTAACTGGGCTGCTAATACATAGTAATGCTGCGGTAGATACTTATTTGACATTGGGTTATTATTCTTTATGGGGAAGACTAGATAATGAAGATGTATCAGTTAGAAAAGTAGCGTTAGTTGAGAACGTAAAGGAATAAGTTATACTCGAAAAGTCTAAAATGGGTAACAATTTGCGTCTTTGGAAAATTCGCAACCAATTTAGAATCGTAAAAGTCAGTGGTGAAAAAAAAAACATAAGGAGCAGATGATATTAAAAGCAGCAATTGTTACGTACTTACCATTACAAGATAATATTTTGTATAGATGCATCACAAAGAACATCAACGGTAAATACAAACAAACACGATAAAAAAATTAATGTCATCAACAGATGCTCACTATAAAAAGCGTTAAGTGGAACAAAACAAGTCAGATCGCTGAAAAAATGCATGAATATTTGATCCCAAAACCAGAATCATTAGTCAACTTTTTTTATTAGAACTCGATTCTTTACAAAATCTACACTAAACTTCATAAAAGCTTAAGTAAAACCACCTTTACTACCCTGCAATAAGACTGATCCCATTTCAAGTGTTAATGTCCCAGCGGTATAAAGCTTTTGGCATTCTTTTTTGTCATGATCTTACATTGACAATTGTCCCGCTTCCTCTGCCAGTGATAATAGTTCAGTAGTTACATCATTAATCACTTAGAACACATGTCGATATAGCCTTTTTACTGTATCACACAAAACTTTGTTCTGATTGTAAACTTTAACACCGTCTTGACTAACGATAATAGTTTCATTCCATCCAACTTTAGCGTCTACACGTTCAACTTTAAGAACTACATTTGCTTGAAGTTTAACAAGATCATTTATTATAATATTCGATCCCATAATATTTGCCCTTGGATTTTCACCTTCGTATGTGGGAATATTCAATTTGTTTGCTTCGTCTGTTTTTGTTCAATTGACGTTTAAATTCTTTGAGTGACTAATGATGCTGAATTTTGACGGGGGCTTAAGCAAACTTCGGTTTAATGCTCTTTGAAAAATTCGTACCGTGAGCCTGATGAAGTTGAATTTAATGTGATTAAAATACTTTTTTGGGGAATTGAAGATTCAGAAACATTTATTAAGATTAAGCAAATAACACCAGTACGAAGTTCCCGATTACTTTTACATAATACATATCTTCTGAAGTAATTGTATCTATAGATACCCAATGAAATCATACAACAGCTTTTCATAATTATAAGTTTCCAGTAGGTACTTTCGTTAAACTCATAGACATTGAAATCAATCAAATCACTAAACTAATTCAAGAAGTCCACTACAAAAACTATTTCATTAAACTGGAACGGTCTTTCCATATTGAACAGTATAGCATTAATCACATCTTCTTCGTCGACTCTCTTTATAAAATCAATGAATTGTATCAGAATTGATTCAGTCACGATCAATTCAATAGTTACAATGAGATATAACTCAATCTAAAGTGTACCGTTGGTAATGTTTATTTATGATTATTTCTTTGTGGAGCGTCTAAAAAACGGTTGATATGTTGTAATGGACTTCAAATGTATGTGCGTGTATCTATGTGTTTGAGGTGGTTTGGTTATGAGATAAGGAGACGTAATGACTCAATTCTGCGTTTAATTCTTTTAAATTGGTCCACATATTATTATCACATTGTTCAGTCTGTTTCTCGTTATTAACTTTTGCTTTTCATTGGTTGATGTTGTTAAGAGTCTATGTAGAGGTTTAACAACTTCCTTTATACGGAAAATAAATTGCTTGTTCGTCAGATCGTAACTATTCTTTTTTTCACTACTTTCAATTTTAATCAGAACAGTTTGTTTTGTATCAATGGCTCCTTATTTGATTAACCCTATTTGAGCCCTTACACTATTTAAACACTTCAAACATCAACAAAGCTTATAATCGGCAAACCCTATGATTTCAATACTACTATTTAAAAGGAGCACTTACCCGTACCACTAGAATTAATCACCCGACATGTTGGTAAACTTTTAACAATGCTTTTGTGAACCATTGTTGGACGAAATAATAAATTGTTACGAACATGCGACCCTATTATGTTGGGTTTCTCAAATAAATTCGGCCAAAGGATTCATGGTTATATCTTTTTTATCGGCGGAACGAGATTGGAGCGATATTGGAGCATGTGGTAAGGGTGTTTTTTAGTTCAGTTGCTTATGATGTGGTTTGTAGTTATTGAGGATGTGTGAATTTCAGATTTTATATTACTGATATCTCTTCTGATTTTCTTATTTATTTCTTAGTCTTTTCCAACCCAGCGGGGCCCGTGACTAAGCATTTAACTGCCTACGTTTGTATTCTGGCAGATGTGTAAGTGTATTCAGGCATTTGGTGTGTTAAACGTTGACCGTATCTTCATAATTATGGTGAGGACCTTTGACTCATTTATTCATTTTTACTACCTCTGAAATTGATCCAAATTCTTGAGTTTTCGTAATCTACGAAACAAGATCGTGGCCAAAATCAGTAAACGAAACACCTATCTTTACATTCTCACCAAAAAAAACCGTAATAAAATTGACCAGCGTAACAGATCACGCCCAAAGCATATCATTACAGCAATCGGTTCAAAACTGAGCCTCATTAGACCTCATCATCACTCTGCTCTATTATAATGTCATTACTGCAACGGGTCAAGATTTCACTTATAAACTTGTGAAGGGAGCCGAATTCTTCAAATACGTGCTTGAATTTTTGTTTTCGACACGTATTCTGTAAGTGCAGTTTTTATTTTTAGAATAGGATTGAGATGTTTTCGTTTTGTAATAGACGGTTCAAATTGTAGAGATTTGATAGTCTATCTTTGGTTCAAATGGTTAAATAAATGATTCTGAATTTGCTAATGTTTTCGATGATGGGAAAGAGTGGCAAAAGCGTTTCATCATGGTTTAATATAATTATTTATATGTATACCAGTGATAGCCTAGTCGTGTGACCATCGGACTCGAGTCCGAACCCAAGGCGTACCTCTAATTTTTCGGATTCATGTGCGTATTGCACCTGCTTCGGTGAAGGAAATCATCATGACGAAACCAGCATGCCTGAGAGATATTTCTTGACGGCATGTAAAGCCAAGTCAGAGGCCCATGGACGGCATACAAACTCTGACACCAGATTAGAAACTAACCACACAATAAAGAAAGAAGAAAATGGTAATACACACTATTGTTGATGTTGACTTTTTTGTGATTTTAGGTGTCTACTTTTGTCATGAAATTATTTGTCAGTATTTGAGTTTTTTACGATTCTCATTAGTTGACTTTTACTGATAGTTGCATTTTTATCATCAAGTAGCCGACAAGCCAATTATGTTTACCTGTTTTATTTTTCTACAATCATTTTAATATCTTTAAAAATACGATTCACATTGGGTGGCTGAATTAATAAAATTATTACCTAAGCAAATGCTTCGATCATTAACCGTTTTAATTATTTAAAAAATAAAAACGTTATGCTAACGACTGATCTTATCTTGTTAAGCAACATAAAATATAACAAAAGATTTTTTACGTAATTTTATTGATTTGAAATAGGGAATTTAGCATAACTTTGCGTGTCCAATAAAAGTAGCTGATTGTTTTGATATGAATATTCATGTCATTAAGTTTTTTATTATCAGAATTTGATCGCTTCCATTCATTAAAAGAATTGTGACGTTTATTTTTTTACTTTTACCTACTTATAATAATGGTGGAACAGGCAAATGGGCAATTGGGTCATTAGCGCAAACTAAAAAAAGTTTACATTGACCAATTTGTCCAGAATGCCACCCGGAATTGAACAGACCTTTGTGAAAATTTACGGATCAGTAACATTTTGAGAAGGTGTAACTAAACAGCACATCATTATGACATATCAAACCGCAACACTCAAGAAATGATATAACTCCCACAAGTTTTAGCCCACGAAAAAGCAGATGATACCAACCTGTCAATTATACTAATCAGCCGAACAAACCGTTACAAATGGACGTCATACGCCGATCAATACTTAAAAGTTCGAAATCACACAACAACAGATTGGATGAAAAATATCAACAATGGAAAAGTCACAACATGTCAAGATCACTTATGTTTGGACACGCACTTTTGAAACTCAAAGACTCGTAGCTTTGTGATTTCTAAATGTCATTCGGTAAAAAGCTGTTTGTCGTCATGTAACTAAGCAATTTTTGGGACAGGTAATGGAACTTTACTTGATTGTATTAATAGAAAGTCTTTTTTTGTAGACCATTCACTCAAGCAAAATGTGGCATGTGATGCGGAGGAATGAGGATAATGTTGCGAAGAAACTATTGAGTATGATTGTTCCAAAGGAACGATGGATGCATTGGCTAGAAAGGAGGTGACTGCTGAGATGACGATAAATTAAAAGTAGTGAGTGTGTGTAGTGTGTAGTAGTAGTGATAAAGTATGGAAGAAGAAGACATACTGCGCCGACCCCAAATAAATTGTGATAATGGCCAGAGAGTGATAATCTACGCAAGCAAAATGATAATCGCTAAGTGTAGAACGGAAAACTAGACCATCCAATGATTTGAACAAATGTGTCAGTGCCATACAAATTACAAAAAAATATGAGGTTATAAACCAGAAAAATAGAAGCAGATAGATTTTTTAAAATAAATTGTGACACCTTAATAAAGCTACTAGACCGCTTACGACTAAAAATCGACTACTAAATCGTTTTGTATGAAACTCGATACTTAACCGATACCTAAGAGGCAATCAGAAGAGTCAAAATATTATCGATTTTCGTAATTTGTAAGCTTTCTTCTAATCGTGTTTAGAAATCGATTATACAAAATATATGATCGTTATTCCAAAGATTTCGTTACATTGTCTAAGATATTGGATCTGACACCAAAATCTGGGTGTTCTACCATTTAATAAGAATGCAAATTGGCACTTAACCACTATTTTAAGTATTTTAATTAGTTACAAACGCATAATAAAGTAATATATACATTGTGTTTTTTATATAAATTATATTTAATATAAATATTATTCATAGATTTACAATGTCGAACATACCGTCTGCGCTTGATGTATCAGAATCTATGTTAATTAATATAAACGTTGTTGATACCAGATTTGAGTATTAAGAATAATAATTATGATAGGATTATGGGAAACGATATCTCTTCTAGATACATATTTCAGCATAACCTTTGACAATAATTTGCAATTGAGCGTAAAAAAAAACTTGATGAATATAAAGTAGCGGTATCAAAAAACTAGTTCCTATAGTCTACAGATCCACTCAAGAGGTCATACCCCTTGTTTATTAAAACAGTTTTTAATACAATACAGACCAAAACATCGAGATTCAAGATCAAAAAAACGTTTCCCATATCAATGACATTAAGACTGACTGCAATAAATCATAACTATTGTCTCAAAATAATAATTTATTACTAGTTTTTTGAACCAGTTACACAATATTGACTTCTGGTATGTACTTCATTGTTGTATAAGTGGCGTAATATTATAATAATAGACTAAATTCTTTAAAAAAAACAGTACTTAACCCTTCAATGGTAATGTTTGTATGAAAACCGGTTCAGAGTCGCAATGGGTCACGTTAGCCGGTATTGTTGAATAAGTAGGGATAATTGTATGAATTTAGATCAAAAGATTATGCACAGACATTTTGGGGTGATGACTGTATTAAAATTGTGTCGTTACATGAGGGGGATAAAATCAGAGCGGTTTTTGAAACTATATTTTTGTAACCGCTGCGACGCAAGCGGTAGATGATGGTAAGATATCAGACGATGATGGAGGGTTGGCTTTAGTGAACGAGGATGATGAAGATTTTGAATAACAAAGTCTTACTCCTAATACAAACATCTGTATATTGATTACATCATCTGACTTCTTATAATTCATTGACCAGTATTTTATTCTTATCCTATTTTTTGCAACCGAAATCCAATTCTGCTTTAGGCTTCACTAATAAAGCGTGATCTATTCTGATTATTACATCAAAGATCTTCCCATAGCGGTTGGGAAATTAAAATCTCCAAATATTACGGTATCACAAGACACCGATCACATTAATGTCAGAATTAAACACCATATTAGCTCCATAGGTGAGTAACCTAATATCTTAATGGCTACTGACACGACATCCGAATATAGAAATTCTTCTTCTTGATAACTAGATCAATTGACATTTAGAATAGAAGCTTTAATAATAGATTATTAAAGATGAATGCGAATTATTGACTATTTAAAATTAATTATAGTAAAAAGCAGGTTAGGTTTTGGAACTAATTATAATAATGACAAATTAATTACACAAATGACATCATTTTCTAGGTTTAGATGGCGCCAACGCGCAACGGTATGCATCTGCTCTCGGAAGCGTAGAAATAACCTTAAACTTCAAGGTCTTTAAAGTTTAAACATCGTAGAAGTTAGTGAAAGCAGTAAAGAGTTACTTTTAACCTAAATATTAAAAAATACCGTCAAAATAATATGAACGTCACAATGTCAATAAACGATTGATATACTAAGGAACCAAAATTGCTCTTAAGCAGGGAAGAATCCTTCGCTAGGTGAAGACTGAAATAAAGACACACTAAATAAATAGAAAGACATTTCTCAAATGGAACCAAAAAATACAAATGAATAATCCAACAAATAGAAACCACGAATAAAAAGCAAAAAATAACTTCGCATAAGTAAAATAGCACTAGATTATCAGCTTAATAACTTATCTTCAAGTCCAGCGAGGTGGCAAAGGAAATGGTCTAATTAATATTTTGTCGTTAGATTTAATTTTCTGTCAAATATACGTAAAATATGTTTTTTAGATACAAATTTAAAGTAGATTTCGTGTCTCATATCAATTTCTTTGAATCTTTGTGTTTCTTTGATGTAAAAATATGATAATGCAAGTAGTAATGACCTAAGAGAAATATTATGATCGTGATAACATCGTGTCAGGTACTCGTATTATCAGTTCCTAGTGAGCAAGCGAAAGGGAGTATAAAACGGTAGATTTTCCATAATTGATATGACGCTATTGAATAAAATCAACGTTGAAATTGAAACTGAGGATAAACCTGTTACAACCTAAAAAAATTAGTAAACACTAAATTAGTTTTTTGTTACATAGATGACATTATCATTTTTATTCATGTCAAAAACTAGCGAGAACTATACCAAAAATCGAAAGTAAAAGCAGCAGTAAAAACAATATCGATTAAACTCAGCAAAAACCAATCGATATTCAATTTCACATTATACAGCTCATCGCTGATTAATCTAAAGAGCAGAGTACAAATCTGCACCAAATAAGTCGTCCAAACATGATTCAAAGAACACGAATCCATAATTAACGCTAAATAGCCAACTTAAAACGTGATTATTGGACGTAACTAAATCACAAGCCATTCACATAATTAACATTCTTTACAACCATAGCTATAAGGTAGAGAATCGATTGACGAAATTATTAATATTGGATTTAAATTGTCACGACTTTTACAAATCCGATTATAGTAGATCGGAATGAAAATTCGAATTTGAATAATAGAATATAGATTTGTGTCGGTGAGTCATCCGTGCGTTTGCGTTCGACTGAATGGTGGTTTGTCGCAAAATCGAAAGAGTATTAGTAGAGAGCGATGTTTTTTTCAAATAGTTACAGTTTTTGAGTGATTTCTGAAATCTTCAATAATTTAATGTGAATCTGAAGTTTCTGAAAAGCTGCTTAAACATAATTATGATTTTAATTGTTTTTTAAGCCGGGTCCGTGTTTCAACTATCGAATTCTAAGTTCAATAAACAACACTTATCACAATCATAAGGAACGTAAACTAATTAACAGATAAACAGTACAACATAAAACAACACATTTCTATTCAAGAACAGAACATTACATTATTTCACTGAACTAAATGAGTACCATAGCACACATTCTCGACATTTTTGCCGCAGACCACTGCGATCGTTCGTTAGTCGCCCGCGCTCACTTACAAATTGTAATTCCATGTTAATTTTATATCTATTTACGACGTAGCCTTTTATGAAACGTCTTTTCTGTCAGTACGTATATTAGCTTTAGTTTTCTGTTGTAAAATGGTATGTTGGTACTTTTATGATGGTCAGGATCGTAAATGTGTATGACTTTCAATAATTTCCATACTAAATATGTTTTGATTAGTACCGTCTGACGTTTTGTTAATTTTTCCTCTGTATTCTAATTGAAATATGAAGGTTGGAATTCTCGGGAATTAATTCGCGGAAGTTAAATTACTTGCTTTCAACTTTACAAACCAACGGTGTTATTTTATGATTTTTTTGCTTCAGCTTACTGAAAACATATATTTAATGAGGTTTTGTATGCAAAGAAAACTTCCACACATTTTGATAGTCCATTTTTTGCAATAAAATCCTGTAGTAACCTTCGCTTATAATATTAACTTGACGACCTAAGCTCAGTTTTGGAGTAAACACCCACGCTCAAGATCTCATTATAATGTTTGTAACGTATGAAAATAATTATCAGTAGTTCATAAGTGAGTTCTGTATCAAGCCAGGTGACGGTTTTGTGCCGAAATATTATGACCATATGGAATACCTTGCTGATGATTATGTATAATATTGGCATAAAAGTAATTTTCTAGCTACCTACTAAACTTAAAAAAAATTATATACCTTGCCCCACACCTGGAATTTCCCCTGTATCGTGGATGCATTTACAAACATTCAAACTCACATACACAAACAGCCAGACCCGGAATAACTACCTGTAGGCCATACAAATATTCTTCTGCCGACTTAATTGTTTTTCTTTAAATCTTGTCTTAATAGGAGAATCATTTTATTACTTAACCAAAAGCATTTCGAGGTTACACTTTGATGTAAATTGTTCCAATTAAAAATACATTAAAACTATCAACCACTTTTATACAAAGTCCCATTTTGTAACAGACCTCAAAAAAAATAAAAAATTGTTCAACATTATCTCAATATCTTTACTACTATGGGTTCGGTTTTTATTGAAATAGGCCAACACTATTAAGAAATACTTATTATGGGCTATTATTACTTCATCGGCATTATAGTAGCCTCCTCCAGATCTCTATAACTGATAAACACTAAAATAAGACGTAATGGTTCAGAATAGTACCAGTATTTTTATATGGCACCACTAAATTTTGAAAAAATGTTCGTTTTCTTTATTTTATGACGGAACCATTTAACGTTGTTTGTTATTGTCACATCACTAGATAATTAAAAAAAATACATCTAGGATCAAGTAACAAATATTAGCTAATAAAATAGTGAAACAATTTGATGTTTTTAAATAATTCTCCTTCTTCTTTGCGAGTCTATGGATCTCGAACGAACGACCAGTATGTAGCCACATGTTAAAAAATAATTATAGCTTCCGTATAAGCTCAAACGTAACAGTTTTAATAACCGGGATTTATCAGCGTCACTTTTTTTTTTAAATTTTGAGCCTAGGACCAAAATCAATTTATTTAAATTATTCGTAGTAATCATCTGCCTAGCCTTTTCCTAACTATGTTGGGGTCGGCTTCCAGTCTAACCGGGTGCAGATGAGTACCATTATTTTACAAGGAGCAACTTCTATCTGACCTCCACAACCTAGTTAGTACTGGGTAATACGATAGCCTTTGATAAGACTGATTGTCAAACTTTCGGGCCACTGACTACCTGTAACGACTGTCAAAAATCTACAATTGACAGCCGGAACCAAAGGAAAAAGTAACGTGCTTTCCGAGGCGACTATTCTCTGTTTCAACAATTTTATTGAAGTTACAGTAAGAAAACAGTACCCAAAACGACTGCCCTTTACTTCTTTCTAATGTTTTAGCTGGGGAGGATGAGCGGCGGAACAAACTTCCCAGCATCACATCGGTCTATTAGTTCGAAGAACTGAAATTCCCACATCAGCCTGTCTCTGTCTTCACGAAACGATTGATAGAAACAGAACGATGATTTCAATTTGTTCATTGCGAAGGTATTTAGCAATTTAGCGCACATTAACCTAAGTAGGTGCTAACTATTTCGTTTAGCACTAAACGTATTTTAAAATTTATGATGCAAACGGCCCTAAGTGGATGCTAGCTTTTAATCTATTTAATCTACACACTAATTTAAGTTCTAAAGCCTTCTTAGAACTAATTACAATGATCTAAAATCGTGATGGTGGAGTCATGATGATGGACCGTGAAACTGCTCTAAATACATCTTTTAGACGTGTGACCTAATGAAAGCGTGACCTGCGAAGAGTATTAAAATAATTGAAAGTTCAAGGCGAGTTAGATAATTTTAATCAGCCTTCAGTGAATTAGCTCACAAGTAGGTTTACGCTTCGACCGGGGAGTCTAAAATTACCGCTTTTACAGTATCTTAATAGGATAGGCCATTTTTTAGTTTTTGATCTTTTAGGTGTGGTTTTTATGCCGCCCATTGGGCCTCTGACTTGGCTTCACACGGTCACAAAGTGACAATTCACATAACTGCGTCTGTGACCATTTTAAGAATGTTAACGTGATTAATATATTATTTCCTATTATAATTCTACTAAAGCAGACATTTTAAGCTTCCAGGTGGTGCCCGTAGCTGTATGGTGTGCATTTGAAAATTAATGTACAGCAGTAGACTGCTCATGTCGATTATAATGACGATGCCCGTAGCTCGGCTTGACGAGCTTGATAGCCACTATAGAAAACAGTATTCACGGAATGCCTCGTTGGTCTAGTAGTCGCGATCACGACTGCTGAGTATGAGGTCCTGGTATCGATTCCTGGGTCGGCTGCGGCAAAGTAAAGCCTGTTTCCATAACGTGATTCAGAATTGACACAAAATTTTGACTTACAATTTTGTTCATCAAACATGCTCTCATGTAGGTAGGCACTCTTGTGTTACCGACCATCTTTGATATAAAACCCACGCACTGCTCCACATTCGAATAAAATAAGACATAAAATCCCGTGAAACAACAAGAAATGCCAATAAATGATAAAACGAACCGCTTCCGAACTTTACGACTGAAATATAAAAATTTCGTAATACAGCATTCAATTGTTTATCGATTTAGTTATGGCTACTTAATACCGGTCCATTGTAATAAACCTATTTATTACAATAAAACTATTTTAATACAATTAACATAAAAAAACCTGCAAAGCTTGTGTAGGGGCGAATATGGAAAGGGTTCTGTAAATATTTTCATTGCAAAAATATGGTGCTTTGGACGAAACATCTAAGGACACAAATAAGAATACTAAGACCAAAAATACACAATTTCTTTGTTATTTTCTTTCTTATTCATCGATTAAAGAGAACTTTGCATTTATTCATACTATTATGTAATGTAACTGCGTTACATTACACAGTACGTACAGTAGGATTCCTTGTGTGTTGAGTACCAGGAGCTTTTATTTAAAAAAAAAAAAAACAAAGCAATAGCACAACTTTGACAACATGTCAACATGGATGACATATTGACTGAGAGAAAGGTTTTTGTTTAAAATACGGTACCCCAAGAATGTAACACGTGAAGTGGTAGGCATTCTTAATTCGAATAATGTCGTTTACGATGGCGGTCGCATATCTCAAAAGATTACAAATATTACGATCGAAATCCACGATTTCTATGATAATCAATTTTTATTTGACTTCCTAAGTATTACGAAATGTTACTTCAATGAATGCTTACTAAAATATTTTAGTGAACTAGTCGTGTTTTATGATTTTTGTCATGACGATGACCTCGAATAAACACTTTGAATTTAATTTCGTTTTAGTACCTATTGAATATTTTTCTTTGAACTGTATAAAATAAATTCCTATTGTAGTTTTGTAGAACACCATAATACAATAACAAGCAGCTTAATATATTAAAGCCATATTCAGTTATGTTTAGTTTTGTAGGATAAAAACAGAAACAGAATACAATTATCGTTTTTACCATAATATAACATCACGCCTGTTGTACCCCAAGGGTAGGTGTACACCCACATTTCGCCAGTAATGTTAAAGTCCCGTGTAATAGGGGCGAGCCTATTTCCAGCAACCGGGCACAAATACAGAGTCCATAGCTGCTACTGAGAAATTCCTGATGAACTTTGCCCGATCCGGGAATCGAACCCAGGACCTCATGCTCAGCAGTCGAGGTTGCGAACACTAGACCAACAAGACAGTCATAACCGTTTTTTTTAAAAAACAAAAAAATAAAATCACTTTTAATTGATAGACATGGACGAAATTTAAAAAATAGTTGCTGTTCTCTTCGTCACCATACATTGCGGAACCCTAAATCTAGTAGTGCAATCGCATCCAACAACCTATCATTAGTGTCCCATAACCAGCAGCTGCATACCTATACAAACTGCTCACTTACGTATCCAACTAAACTAAGCACTAACTTAGGGTGAGGCTAAACGAGCGTAATTTTGTGAGTCGTGAGTCGCAGAATTTCGGTCGCAGAAATTCTGACTGGCAGAAATTCTGTTGGTATGCCAGAGAAGCGCATTTTATTCAGTTACTATCCAACGTTTATAGCGAATGTTTGTGTCGTGCAATGGAACCGTTGAAAATTTTGTGTATTTACGAAGCATATTTAGAAGACGCTTAATAGTGAAAGACTGATGCTTGGACAGTTCCACACTTTATATGACCGTTTATGTGCGAATCCAGATATTTTTGAAAAGTACTATCATTTGCCATTACATATTTTTCAAGAATTATTACAACTCTTAAAGCCTCGCCCCCCGCAAACTCAATTCGGTCCGAATAATGCGTGTGAGTCGGCAGACAACTCATTTTGCGTCGCCGTGTGAATGAAACAGGACTTTTGTATGAAACCAAATGCAGCAGAAATTACGTGACCGAAATTACGCAACTCACGACTCACAAAATTACGCTCGTTTGGCCACACCCTTACCCTTAACTTAGAAAGTGATCACACGTAAGGTCAGGTGGATCTTCATTAAGCTGCAGTTCAACGCGTGCAGTAATTAGCCATTATTCTTAGGAGCCTTCAACTTTCAATACCAGGTGTTATTTATACGCTGATCTCCGGAGATAAGAGACACGCCCAGTGGATGTGGGGTTAGAGGTCGAGGTGATGAGTGGTGTTTTGTATAGCATGTTATTTGTGCGTTTGTGGGCTTGTGACCCAGTTTTGCATCATTGTCAATTTTATCGATTCCAGCTTTAGTTTGACTTTTGAAATTTTAGTAGGGCTTACGTAAGTTAATTCTTTCGCAAAATTAAACAAGCGACGCCCTACTATTGGTCTTTAAAAAACATCATCATCACCATTTCAGCCGAAAGGCTACTGCTGGACATAGGCCTCCCCCCAAGTGTCGCTATAAAATACGGCTGAAAAAAAATTAAAATCAAGTCATTTATTCTGATTAGGGTGATAATCAGCACTTTTTGAACGTCAAAGTTTACAAGAGACAGTCCCCCAAAACGCCCACCCTTCGACACTTCCAGACACGCCCAGTGTATTAGCTGTGATGAAGAAGTGGCTGAATAAACTCCCCAGCAACACATCTCTGTATGTTAGGTAGAACTACATAACATCATTGGTTACAGGCGTCATGGCCTGTAACCCGAAAGAATTAGGCAGAGGTGTACCCTAATAGTACACCTACATTTTGCCAGTATTGTCTCATCATCATCGTCATCATCATTTCTGCCGAAAGACATCCACTGCTGGACATAGGCCTCCCCCAAGTGTCGCCACATTGACCGGTCCCGTGCGTCTCGCATCCAGCGGATCCCTGCAACCTTTACAATGTCATCGGTCCACCTAGTGGGAGGTTTTCCAACGCAACATCTACCAGTAATGTCTAAGTCTCATGTATAGGGAAGAAAATCATCAATGATAATTTTCACATCGATCCCGATTTCAAACTCTGACTTCGAACTTCAGATAAGTGTTCGCATTCAATTTTCGAAAGCTATTCAAGTTCATTTTCTAATTTTAAAGTGATGTTTGAAATTGAATGTCTTATCCACAATAATAACTCAGAAACTCTTTCATACAACCTTCGTTCTATATTAATTAACGCTATCACAGCAAAACACTTAATACATACATAATTATGTTTACTTGTTGAATTAATGTAATTACTAGAAACACAATTATCTTAGCCAGACCAGTTTCATTTCACACGCCACGACCTGATGTAAGAAGTGCGTAGCTCGAGGTGCGTACATATTAGCCGAAGAATACAGAGCGCAACTTATGTAAAACATGATTTGAGTGTTACGGTTTAATATTACGATTTAAACATTGAAAAAAAATAATTGCAAAAATAAACTTAACCCGATCAGAACCTCTAAACCACGTACAAGAGCTGCCATTGAAAATATTCCATAGCAATGGCATTGATAGCGCCTTGAACGCAGTTTAGATGTACTTGTACTGATCCCATTCAGTATAATTTATGAAATTCGTCCTAAGTTTGTGAAGTACGAGTGTAATTTATAGAAGGAGCCAAAAAAACTGTTATACAGGGTGGAAGAGACACCGAAGCCGAAACGGTTACCATGTCAGAGTTGTCAGTACATCAATCTAAACCCCCATAAAAATCTTTCGGCGGTTATTAAAAAAAAACAGCTGGGAGGTCTGAACTCGGTACATAGAATTAAAATGATGTAAGTACGTTTTAGTGTCGGTGACGCTTCTAACGTCTACAAGATTCTCTTAAAACTTTAAGAATAATTCTTTAACTTTTAAGGTGATTTCGATGTCCATTACCAGTCATAAACCTTTACACAGTGATTTAGTTTGTTGTATAATTATTATTACTGCGAGAAACAAACTTGATTGTCTCATACACATTATTTTAACCATGCAGTTTTCTGAACAGAAGGAGTCGCATCGCATGACACAGCCATTACACAACATGTGTAAGACTAACTAAGCTTTGAGGAACATTCACAACCAAACTTCGACAACATAATGTGAACGCACCGTAAAAGAATATAAGCATAGGGTAAAACAAACAGTTATGTTCCTAAGCAGCCGATAATTTCTAAACGTTATTACTATTAAAAACAAGGACGTGAAAGTGTTTGTGCATTATTAAATCGCTTTGTGTCCCGTTTGATGTTTCTATTATTGTTTAAGACTCAATATGTAAAGTTGGTATTTTATGACATTTTGTTCGAATTGACATGTGAATATTGCGAAGGCGAGGCTGATGTTCAGTAAAATTGAAATTATTTCTTGTTAGACATTATGTTTCTAGTTACGCAAATATTGTGAATGTTTGCAATATTTTGCTATTTATGTGTTCATTCACTTAGATTTAAAAAATGAGTTTTATTTTTCTAAGTATTTTTTTGTAAGACTGGGTGGTTAAAATTTAAAGTTAACCAGATTAATTATATAAAAATGATTTGCCCGTAAATTTTCCAAATAGTTAGTCGGTGTCGTCAATCAAACGTGCTTTATGAGGTTAACCATAAAGATACATGTAATTAAAGCGATTAATTAAATAAAGTTGCATCAAATCATAGGCCGGTTTAATTTTATTACTGGACACTATGGTATCATCATTATAATTATATGATAATTATTAATTAAAGATGCAAGTTCTTAATTATATGGCCACAAATTAATGTGTGGCCACGTCACGCCGATTAAGAAAGTCACCAGGTTAACCATAACTTTGACTTACTTTTAGAGCATCTGCTAACTGGTTGGAACCATTTATTCTCTTTTAATTCTTATTAAAATTATTAAATCAAATCATTTAGCACATTATGCATTCGATCCATGTAAAATACTGGTATTCAGCTGCATCCGGTTGGACTGATGATGATTCAAATCAAATCATTTATTTGCAAATTATCATTTAATTTTAGAAACATAAGGTAGAAACTTGCTTAGATTTACTTATATTCTGTAGGAAATGACATAGCTACTTCAAGGAGCTATTTCCAACATTGTTTTTATACACAGTAGTGTAGTAACCAGTAGTTCTGTATAAAAATGACAGTGATGTACATGTATTCATTGCAATAAATATAAGAAATAAAACTTAACTTACCAATCAAAAACTCATCAGCTCTTCATAAATACAATAATAAAAGAATTGGCTGTTACCTGAAAGGAAAGAAAATGATGTCAATTAATAAAAAAGCAAAATAAGCCCGACAATTATACACTACAAGTCCTCTATAACTAAATAAAATAAGAAAGCCTAACGACTACTATTAAATAACTCAAACTATTACTGTTACTCGTCTCCACAACTTTTATTATAATGAAACGTCTGAAGTGTCAATAATTACAGCATGGCCGATAATTGGTTGCGCTACCTTAATTTCCGTATTATTTATCGTGTGACAACTTAAGAGTTTAATTTCCGTTTCTAAGTTAGAACAAGTCGTAGATTGGGTGTCTATGGTAAAATACACAAATCGTGGACTATTCATCCAATATTTCCTTGTGAATAATGTATGGATACATTATTTATAGGTTTTGATGAGATAGACGTAATGTATTTATCCGGGGTTTATGACTTGAAGCGTCACTAAGTGAGTGTGCGTGTGTGTGTGTGGATTTGTGAAAAATCTAAATCAATAATAATCACACCAAAGTAATAACCTACTTTTCTTTTTTATACTTTATTAATTGCGTAAAACAATCAATATTTGATCCATCCATCAATATTACTCTAATATCATACTTATTTTACCCAAGTGAAACAGTCTCATCATCATCTGTCTAGCCTTTTCCCAACTATGTTGGGGTCGGCTTCCAGTCTAACCGGATGCAGCTGAATACCAGTATTTTACATGGAGTGACTGCCTATCTGACCTCCACAACCCAGTTAGTACTGGGTAATACGATAACCCTTGGTAAGACTGGTTGTCAGACTTTTTGAGCCACTGACTACCTAACGACTGTCAAAGATCTACAAATGACACCCGGGACCAACGGCTTAACGTGCTTTCCGAGGCACGAAGGAAACTCGGTATGTAATGGGTGGTCACCCATCCACAGACCAACCTAGGCAAGCACGGCTTAACCTAAAGATCGATACGAGCAGCTGTTATTATTTAGCCACGAGCTCCTCCAAGTGAAACAGTCTGAGTTCTGCATTATATTTCAAATGTTTTGGGAGGGAAAATCTTACGAAGACGCACTGGGCCCAAGGTGAGGACTTTCTTTTCTCCTTGTGTTTTACCTAACACTCAGAGGAGGTCTACTTCCCAGCAGAACGTTGGCTGACTATACTAAACGCCACGTACAAAAATAAGCAAAACACAGAAATATTCAGCAAAAAACATCACTCATCTCAACCTTTATCCGTCTATTTTGGCATGACAAACAAAACTTTCCTAACTCCAACGATTTACTTGCACAGCCATAACATTCTAACTTACAATGTAAGGCAAAACTCAGTCTTAGGGAAACTCTGCAACAATGGCGGTTGGCAGTACCTACAGTCAGCTACAAACCGCCAACTTTCCTTTGACATAAAATGCAGGAAAAGTACTGTTGGCTGGTTACGTTTGTTTTCTATGGAGATGTCTCGCTTTGTTTTCTTTATGGTGTAGGCAGTGGATAAAGTTGAACTTGTACATCTATACTAAGTTAAGGTTAAGTCATCTTAACCGTGTTATAATGTTCTATGGAAAGAGATAAAATAGACTATGATGTAGTTATGTTACGATATAAACTACGTTACATCTAAAGTAACTCCTATTTTCTAAATATTTTAATTAAACTGTGGCCAATATTGGCCTTTCTTTTTGCCACGGTGAGATAGGAGGGTTAAGTCAGACTATGACATAACATAACATCACAACTGTAATCCCTGTAGGATTTGGTAGAGGTGTACTTAATAGTACACCCATATTTCGCCAGTTATATTTAAGTCCCATGTAATGAGGCGAGCCTATTACCAATCGGGCACTAATCCAGACTCCGTGGCTGCTACTGAGAAATTCCTAATAGAAAAATAACAACTCACTGCCCAACCTGGGAACTGAACCCAGGAACTCATGCTCAGCAGTTGCGCTTGCGACCACTAAACCAACGAGGCAGTTACTATGTGATACTTATAATGTACCGAGGACTTTGCCTAACTTGATTTTAAAAAGAGTGTCCATGGACTTTCTTGCCTATCTTGCTCCATGAGATCTACCTACGCTTTGGAATGGGCAACTACAGTCCATTCACAATTATTGTGCCTGTGGCTGGACTGTAGCCTTATCTTATTTATTTACTTATTTATTTATCTAACAATTTATGTACACACTAAATACAGAAAAGAAGAAAGGAACAGAAAATAGTACAAAGGTACCTTCTAGGTAGGTAGGTGGGTAGGGGTTTCTGGGTCGGTATCTTCTTGTTTTTGGTCACTCAAAAGTGTCTGTAACTCTTCTATTAGAAATAAAGGCTTTAAGTTTGATACCTTAGTACATCTTAACATAGTTTGTACTGATGTCATACTATTATTGACGTTATTATTATGATGTATGTTATTTCATGTTCTGGATGTTAATTATAGAACTACTGCCATTCCAGGTGATAGTTTTATAGCTAACAGCATTATTATAACAGTCATTTAACTAAGAAATTATAATATCGGAGATTTGTAGCAATTTTCCGGGTAAATTCATTCGGAAGGACGTTTACAGCCTTCCATAAAATTCATAAATACTATATTCTAAAGCTCTCTAATTGTGTGCCCTTTTACGATTTGAAAACTTCAAGAAATTCTAACACGAATGATAGTTATAAAATATCGAACTTAAATATTGTAAAAGTACATAAATACTGTCACTTTAAAAAAACATCACATGCACTATGAGCTAGGTGCTACAGAGAGCGGAAGCGGGCGCGGATTTCACACCACAAAATATCGATATCGTCGTTGAAGTACTAACACCACGTAAGTCGAAAATAGCAACTTTACAGTAGCTTGAAAAATCTACATAATTATACCTAGGTAATGGTACAATACCATTTTATAATTTGTGTTCACTTCAAATTAGATAAAGACGTTGCATGTTTCTTATTGGCTGAAACAACGCGATTCTATAGCAAAGGCTTCAAAGTTCAAAAAATCAAATCTGCCAAAATATGACTTACGTGGTATTAGAACTTTAACGACGATAGGCTAAGCTTCATCCACTGGGTGCTCCGTTATGTAAAATATTCTGAGTCTGGGCTGTTCCACATTGTCATCAGTAATGCAACGAGATCGGTTCTTCTATCGTATTGTTGTCCATAAGCTATTAAATTTATATAAGCTGCGCAGTGGACTTCAACTCGTAACAGTTGATGGCATAATGCTCTTCTCCTTTTTAAATGCGACAATTCAAAACTGCCCACTTGAAATAAATGCTTTGATTTTGATTTTGATTTTGACTAAGCATGAATATAAATATATAAAATTGAACTGTCTGTTTGTAATATCAAAATAGCAGCTTTTTACTGAATGCATTTAAAAATATTTACGTCACTTATAACAGAAGCTGATGTTATATAATTATGGTCTAACTAAGGCTACTTAAATTTTAGAAAAACAACTAGGGCTCCGTGAAAAACAAATAAAACCCTTGAAATTGGTAAAACAATCCGATTCAAATAGGGAAGTAATATTTTATTATAATCATTTCACGCGAACGACAGTTGCAGGCAACTCCTAGTTTTCAATATAACATCAATTAGCCGCTGCCCGCCGTCAGTATAACCAACGCTCAAAGTTCGCTATACTACATAAACCACTGCTCCACCTGCTTACTTACCCGTTTAGTTAAACTCAAATTGTCACTTAGATGGGTATCATCAACAGCTGATATAACACTATTTTATGTTATTTCTACTAATCTAAACAAGGTGCAATAGGAGGTTATTAAAAGACTGTTGCTTAATAGGTAGTTAGGTTTTAGAGTACACATAACTAAAGATGGTGGTTGTGTCTAGTATTATTGAAAAGAAATTAGTGACAGGTAATAATAAAGTTGTTAATATGGTGTTCGGAAAGGGGGTTATTTTTATTATTAGCAATTCAGTAGTGATGTTACAGTCAAAACTGTTAATCGGTCAAAATTATTTTTGCCTGGTGTCAGTCAAAATCTTTATTATGTTAAAATGCGTTTTCTCTGAGAGCTGTGGTGGCCCAGTGGTGGCGGTCCCGACTTACGAGCAGTGAGTCGTGGGTTCGAACCCAGGCAGGCGCATTACTTTGTGTAATTTATTTCTTCACCACTGGTCTCAAACCGGTGAAGGAAAACATCGTGAGGAAACCCGCATGTACTAGAACGTAAAATTCGATGACATGTGACATCTACCAACCCGCACTGGGCCCGCGTGGTGGATTATGGCCCATTCCCTTTCATAAAGAGGAGGCCTGTGTCCCAGCAGTGGGAACATTATAGGCTGTTGCTATGCTATGCGTTTTCTCCATTTAAAATATTATGTTGTTTCAGGACGTTGTAATTACCTAGTCCTAGAATTACTACAACATAATGTTTTGCAAAGAGTCACAAAAAAACCTAACAACCTAATAAGTTTCTTAGTAAATGTTAGATATTTTTAAAATAGTTTTCACCGGTCAAAAGTAGTTTTAACTGATTAACAGTTTTGACTGTGACATAGACAAGGTCAGTTAGCATTAAAGGTGAAAAATAATGATAAATAGGCAAAAGTAGTAAAAAGAACGTCAAGCTTCATTTTCAGACAGATAAATTGCCTTTTCAGCTTCTGGAAAAAACTCCTACTTTGGTACTGAATCAAACCTCATTATTTTTTTTTGTATTTGATCGTCCATGTTTTTCGACGCTGAACCCTGAAACTGACGATTAATTTACAAAAGTTCCTTGATTATTTTGTTGAATAGCGATGGTTTTGTTTGAAAACTAGCTAATCCAAACCAAAAAATCTAAAATGACATCTTAAAATGTCTTTTACTTATTCCCTACGTGTGACATAATATTACAACTGTAAAAAAAACTAGAATACACCACAAGAGACTCGAACCCGTGACCTTTAGTAATGATTCAATCGATAAATACAGTTTCGCACAAAAATGTGGATTTATTTGGTCCGGTGTCAATGACCTCGGCGATGGCTAAGAATTTCTCCATGAAGTGCACATCAGGTCATTCACCTTTAATGGTGACAGATTTTAAGGGTTCCTTGAGATAAACTGAAAAGGTTTTGTTGCATCAATTAACACGAAAATAAATATGCATGGAACACTACGCAATTTTATTTTTTCGATGTAGTTAATGTCGTGTTTCGATACAAAAAGTTGACCGTCAGCTAACTAAATCACCTAAATTCAGGTCTGTACACACCTGTGCTGTTCAAAACTGATTAAATTACACCCATTAGCAATTCCGCTTAAATTAACACCAATTCCGTGAATCCAATAAAAAAGCACACGCCCTGACAATTTCCATCCCACACCGGAATCCGCGAAAAATCAATTTAATAAAAACCAGATTAACTCGAAAAAAAGCATCATCCGAGAACCGAACCGCGGACATTAAAATGCCACACACAGTAACCACTTTTTTCACTGGCTCCCATCAGCACTGGCTTGAAGTTTAGGGGTCACTTCGTGGGTGGGCCCTTCCACGGAAATCACTTTGACCCACATGTGGGTCACCGAGGTTGACATCGGTGGTGAAAACTGTGTACCCTGTCAGGTGTTGAAAGTTATCAGTACAGTGCTGAGATAAAGGGATTGTGTTATGGGTTCTTGTAATGCATTTTTTGAGTCTCATTTTTTAATTTAAAGGTCTTCGTACCTTGGTTCCGTATCTGGTTCAAGCGCTGCAGTCAAAATGAAGTACACTTCAAGAGATACATCTCAACTGTAAGTTTCAGGGATCGATCTTGCAATTCTTGCAAATAAGAATTGAAAATATCGGCTAATTGATGATAAATTGTTTTAAACTGTCATGGTCACTCATACTATCATTAACACTGAAAAAAAACATGGTAAATATCCCGTTTTAGTGTTATAAATGTCATAGCAAGGAACATTCAAGCTTATATTGACGACTTGGGATGGTCTTGACAGAAAAGCTACATACTTCGCTGGTGCCATACAAGGTATCTAATAATAAGTAACAGTTTTCCACATCAAATCCAACATAAATAATTACTACGCTGCATTGGCAGTTGGCACGTCTGCCAGCTAATAAAGGCCCATCCATCTTGCCTTCAACTTTTAGGTGCAATAGCTTGAGACAAAAATGTCACAGCCATGTGTGACTTCACAATTACCCACAAATGGTCCGACGACCATAAAGACCATAGACATCCATTTCTCTACAGTTTTATGACGTTTCATCAAAGTTGTGGGAGACAGTTGAACGGCCATTGATAGATTGGTCGAGTACTTGATAAGTATAGTGTAAATGATGAATGGGAATTTTGAAATTTTCTTGTTTTGTTTGTAACTTGTGCCTATAATTAATATTTTTAGGAATCCAAGCTAACGAATTAAATTATTTAACAAGCGCGTCGCAGGCGTTGTTCCAATTATTTTTTTGTTGTGTTGTCTATGTTTTACGTATTTATGACTAATTTTATTCCCATGGATGTTCTAGATAGTTCTTTTGCACAAGCAATTCTACATAGTTCTTGTCCATCAGTTTTAAATGTTCTTGTGTGTGTAGCTAATGCTCCATAATTCTTTCTTTTTTCTTATTGAACCAGTGTTTTCAATCATTTTCATTTGCTTCTAAATAATTCAATGACTAAAGGGTCTTCTTACTCTATTTTTCAAATGCGTGAGAATCAGGATCTACTTCCATAGATGATATCATACTGACATCACCAGTCATCATCATTCTTCAAACACCATTCGTTTCTATAAAGTCAAGTTCTCAGTCACGATGTACTAGGCGGTCATGAATGGATGGAGCCACATATTTATATTATTGATTTCCATGTTATTTCAGACGTTTTCTTAGTACATTCCTACTTTTTCAATGTAGGTGAGAGCCAACAAACATACAATGGTTTGTCAAGAAGCTGTCAACTGAGTGAGGCCTTCCAAGTGAACTTCCAAATTTATTTTGTAAACATGAGACCGAACTCATTATTATGGCTGACAATGCCCAAAAAAGTTTAAGAACCTTTCATAATCGGGACAGCAATGGTTTGGTTTAATTTGGATAGCCATCTTTTGTGAGATTGGTTCCGTACGTTGCATTGATTTGACTAGTACTTATGTGTAGCGAATTGGATAACTGGCAATTAGGGATACCTAATTGCCAGTTATCCAATTCGCTAAAAATACCTGAATAGATATATTCAGGTATTTTTTTCATTGAAGTATGTAGATTTTCTTTTTTGCTCGCAGAATGGATGGCCGATGGGGCCGAAAAGTTCACCGGAAGAAGTTGCGTTGGAAGGCCTTCCATTAGGTGGACCGATGACCTGGTAAAGGTTGCGGGGATCCGCTGGATTCGAGACGCACGGGACCGGTCAATGTGGCGACACTTGGGGGCCTATGTCCAGCAGTGGACGTCTTTCGGCTGAAATGATGATGATCTAGTTTATAGCGTCTGAGTCACGAGACTCAGGATAATTATATCCTGGAGTTTGGGTAAGGATATTACGTTTCAACCTTATCAATGATTCATATATATAATTATGAATTTTAAGCATTGTAGTTTTCATTGCTACATTTTTGTTGGGCGAGCCTAATTGCCTCTCGACTCAAAATTTAATGTTGAAACTAAACCGCCATTAAATAACATTTAACCACCATTTAAAACTGAACCCTAACCCATCACTTCTTAAAGTGTTGGGTTCAAATTAACTCGTCTGTCACTACTTCGTTGATTTTGACGTGCGGTGTCAACTTGCGCGTACGCACGATGACGGCCGAAACGAGCCGAACGATCGCTCGTTAAAATTCGTAAGTCACAATGAAATACAATTTAAATTGGATCACGATTCTTTTTATGGTAATTTAAAGAATGATGTATGTCGTTTGTGTATTTTTATTTAATTGAGTTTAGGGACAAATTGAGAATAGAAAAATAATGATAAATAAGAATAATAGTATGCTTTGTCAACTAACTATTATGTTACTTGTCCCAGATACCCAGATATTTAAACTAGACTGATGAACTCGGTTTGAAGTAGAATCTGTCAAACCGACTAACTTTTACTTAACTCGTTTTGATTTTGTTTTATTATTCTTTTTTTATGCTCATGCTCTACGAACGCCAATCTATACTAATATTATAAAGAGGTAACATTTGTTTGTAAGTTTGTATGTAGGGAGTTATCTTCGGAACTACAGATCCGATCCTAAAAATTCTACATTATCCCCAATTGTTATAGGCTACAATTAAAACGTTTCCGTGGGTTAATTTATGTACATAACGATACGAAGCCGCGAGTGAAAACTAGTTTATAATAAAACGATAGCCAATTAAATCGCAACATATCAAAGCTAAAATTGAACAAACCAAATAAAATCAAATTATACACCTAACAATGATACAATACATTTACAGTATCATAATCAATTTTTATGACATCAAGAAACGAATATCGATTTTATTGTTATCAATTCACTAGTTCCAGTTACAAATTAGCGATAAATCTTTACGAACTTTATTGAGTCAGAGAGATAAATAAATAATTTCGCAGTGTTGTCATTGAATAATTGTTATAACATAACATTATGCCTGTAATCCGCAAAGGGTTAGGCAAAGGTGTACCTAATAGTACACCCACAGTTTGCCAGTTAAATGTAATTTGGGGCGAGCCTATTGCCATCAACTGAGCACAAATCCAGACTCCGTGGCTGCTACTGAGGTATTTCTGATGGAAAAATCCAATAACAGTTTTCTCGACCTCGTCATCGAACCAAGGACCTCATGCTCAGCAGTCGCGCTTGAGTCCACTAGACAGTTATTGCTATAAATATCCGTTTAAATCATAGCGCTTTAATTACTTAAAAAATAAAACGTTGAAAGGTTGCGGTCATGTTAAGATGATGTCGAGATTCTGATTTTTAAAATGATATAAATGATGTATTTTGAAATTGTAGAAATAAGAGTGACGTTGATTGATGTTAGTGCAATTATCATAGCATGCAGTAATTAGGTCCAGAATTAATATAATTTATGATTTTAATTCGTCTTGATTTTAGAATGGACAGCAAGATACCTTGATGCAACTTTTGGTGCAAACGATTATATTTCAACCCTATGTAATTATTTATATTTGGAATTAGTTTGAATTATCGACTATAGCGTGACAATATGGTGATTTCCCATTTTGTTTCTGGCACAATTTCATGACAATTTCCTGTCCGAAAAATATCTGAAAGCGTTTACTTAATTTACGAGCAACAGAACCGTCCTTCAGTCCCGTCTCATTTAAATCTCTAACCGCTTCTAGCTTATCATACCACCCACCACCAAATCGCTCCGCTCATCACTATAGCCACATTCTTACCTAACTCGTGCACCTCTAGTCCGATGCGTCACGAAACATCCCGATCTTTGACGAGCTCGTCACCCGCACATCATCGTCACGTCATCGGTACGTCAAGCGTGTGAGCGTGACCGATTGTTTGACTTACTAGAAATTAGTTCAAAGTCTTAAGTAATGATTTTGATGATTATTGCTTGTATTTTGGTTTGTGTATCATTCAAGGAATTATTTCTAGTGTTTTCAATGTGATGACTAAAATGAGTCGAATTCAATGTAGATAAATTTATAATTAGTTGTGTAAACATTCCTATGCAATAGACAAAAATTTAAATGAACTGCAGTGGCGTACCTAGGAACCAACCATAGGGCAAGCCCATAAGGCGAGCAGACTGTTCAGAAATCCTAACATCTTGAAGACTAGTAGGTTATAAGGGCAAGCCAATCTTTTAGGCTTGTATGGAAGTACCGCCACTAAAACGAAGTAAGAACCGTCAGTGAAAGCAAAGCTTAGTATTAAAATTTTGGACAGTTCTAACTTCAAGCAAATACTAATCTACAGAATAAAAACCTTATCTTAAGTAATCACTTTGACCTGTTTACAGATATGGGTGTTAGTGATCAGAAACTTGATTAGGCTGTAAGTAAGTTTAGCCTATTAGGCTAAAGTGTGGGAAAGAAATTCATCAAAATATGTTACGAAGCGGGTACCCGATGTTAAGATAATCTTCTTCTTATATATAAAAATCTCGTGTCACGGTGTTTGTGGTCGCACTCTTTCGAAACGGCTCGACCGATTTTTATGAATTTTTTTATGTAGTTTTAATAGGTATGAGAATACGTCGTAAAGTATATTTCACACCGCTAGGTTGTCAAATTCTAAATTAACGCGCGCAAAAGCTAGTACCATATTAAAAGTCACCTTCCGTGTATGACATAGTCTCAAACGACGGATTGTGGCGGATTGTGTGGAAAAAGATCGATTCTAGAGATATAATTGATAAATAATTGGTAGGCCAAAAAACCCACAAATATTAGCAGTAAACCAGTATTCAGGCGGTAACACATAATTGTGATAATACCGATCGGGTTTCACCATAAACACGATAGCTCCGAATTGAGTGGCTCCGAAACTTCTGGACCGATTTTGATGAATCACAACTTGGAAAAACAACACACGTTTTCTTCTTTAACTGAAACCAGTTTCTGATGAGACAGATCTATTTAAAGATAGCCATTTAAACGTAAATATTAAAAATGATACAAGATGAAACCAGAACATTTAAAAGCATGGATCTAAACATCGATCTAATATTAATTACACGATTATTTAAAAATGATACCATCATTTTCTGGTGATCATAAAAATTATAATATCATTAACATTTTTAATTATTTACACCACAACTGACCCAGAATTAATATAATAAAACCGATAGTATTACGGTTTTACATTATTTTTACGATTCGATCGTGATTTTTTTAAACCGGTAGCTCGTTTGATGTTAGTAATTAACACGTGGTTTTATTAGAATGGATTTAGATGGTTTATTCCGATTATGTCGTGGCTATAAAGTTCTATATCGTAACAATCTAAGAATGGAGTCAGAACATAATTTTATCAATGACCAAAAACAATCGGGAGCTAGACGTTCCATGACATCCTCATCTAAGATATGATCTTTACATGTTAAATTGACTTCACGTTAAGTAAAAAAAGTTATGCAGATCATCAATATCTTCCTGTTCTGCCTAGCTTTTTCCATCTACGTCGGGGTCAGCTTCCAGTCTAACCGGATGCATCTGAATTCCAGTATTTTACGTTAAGCGACCTCCACAACCCAGGTGTTGGGTAACACGGTACCCCTCGTTAAGATTGTCTTGATAACAATGGCTATTTAACTTTAATCATTGTGAATCACAAAAGTAAAGTATGTAGTTACAAATGCCACTAATAAAATTAAAACGAGGGGAGAACAAGATTACTCAAACAGATAAAAATAAAACAGAGCCAACCGGACACAGTATAGTCCCCTGAAAAATACCTAAATCCGAAATAAAATAAAGCTTATACCCAAAGACTAGACTGCAAAATTATTTTTATTGACCAAATATTTGATCAACCAGAATTAAATCGATAAAATATTATAGTATCAGTATTCTTGTATTTATGATCCTTTTGTATTTCTATCATTATCTCTAATCAATATAAATACTTCTCTTTTTATTCGACCGATATATTTAAATTAATGAACTCGAGTTCTTTTAATTGATTAAATTAGCCGTGTTAATATAGCTCTAAGCGAGATAATAAAATATTAATATTTGTTTTGGTGAGGTAATTAAATCGAGAGATTTGCATTTCACATTTTTTTTTTTACCTTTTAGGTTATTTTTATTAATTATGGTAATCGAAACCTTTCTATCATTGTTTATTTATTTATTTTCTCCATCTTCGACTATCATCACAGGGTTACCTAACGTTTTTAATATTCTTAATAGACTTAGGCCACCCACTGCTGTGTTTCGCCCGTCACCTTTTAGCCCGTACTTCCCTGGTATGTGCAGTACCCTTTTTATCCGACTGCGGCGAAGCCCAAATGGAGGGTTGTGTGTTTGACCTGTGTGTATGTATGTCTGTTTCCATGTTCCCTCGTAACTCTTAAATGGATGAACGGATTTGGGTAAATTATACGACGTTAGATTTATCTTCGTGGCGCGAGTGTCACTGGATACATTGACATAAAAAAATGGCGGATTTAGGGTGCCATATCGTAGCGTTCCATTTTATTTTTTCTTCCAGTACCATTGCGTGGGGTATCAAAATAACAGGTTTTAAAAGGTGATTACAAAAATATATGTTTACATCTTATTAGTTTAAAAGTAATTCGAAGTGACAAATCGTATGAAAAAAAAAGTTTAATCGACTAAGAATTCTTTCAAGTTACTAAACTTAAAAGCTGGAAATATAAAAATTTTCACAATAACAAAAAGAAGTACTTTTTTCAACTACTTTTTTTCTAGTTTCCGACTCCAGAGAACTGCCTCAATCAGATTAATCTTCCAAGACTTCAAAGTACCTAATTAGCACTAAATGAGGACGCATCACATAAAAGGTAGAAGGCATTATAACAGGAACGAGATGAGCCGGATGTTGATTTTATTCAATAACATTCTTTTTAGATCTCAAAGGAAGGATCTTTACAAACAGCATCTGCTGTTTGTAAAGACACTCTTAAAGAAGATTGCGGTAACATAGAAACATTACCAGTACTTGTTTACCAGTAGTCAGTCCATATCGAACCTACGCAATCGGAACGTCTGAATCAGTAATTACTAGGCAAATGAGTCGATCTTTCTTTAAAGGAAAACTCAGATAATCAAGACAAGTAAGTTTTGCTCTGCTAACAGTATGCGTTCTTAGTACTCGACAGTTACGCATTAGGTTAGTTAACACTATTCAGTGGACGTAATTACAAAACTGGGCCCATCGTGCTGCGTTTGAACTGACTTGATGGGATTACTGGAACATTATTAAGATAGTAGTTATGGAATTGAGCGTGAACAAAAATATTACTGTAAGTACAATATCATGGTTGTATTTAATGAAGAGGTGGGCAGCGGTCTGTCGGACTTATCTATAACAAAAATCAGAAGTGTTTTGTTATCAGGGCATATGTTACTGCCCTAACCAGAGAAGGAAACGAGGATCTCAACCCCAAAATTCACGCTGGCAATCAAAAGACCAATGAGGCAGTGAATGATTATTAACTAAGACCAGTGGCTATAGATTTAAGTGGGTTTAAAAAATATAACAGTTAGGTATAAAAATAAATACTAAAGTTGTCAAGGACGTTCAATGTACACGGGCTTCCCCGTTATACCGCTTTAATGAATGACCTTTGGGGTAATAAACCCAATTAAATATCTCCACAGGCTGGTTTGTGGTTACCGTATGATCTCATACACGTAGCTGTTGATTCTAATTTAATGAGTATGATGATTGTACACCTTTTTTTGTCGTAATTTTTTCAAGTGCGAATGATTTTTTTTTTACATATTTTGGCCTAGCGATAGTTTATGATTTTATTATGTGGCAAACCCAACGCTTCTCAGGGTTCACATTTTAATACTTTATTACAAACACATTAAAACCTTCACGGAAAATATGATAATTAAAAACTGTTTAGTATAAAAATGTCGTCTTAATTATATTTTTATGATTATTGCCCAGTGTGTGGGGTTATTCGGTGGTTCTATTTAGTTTTGTGTAATAAAATATGCAAAAATAATAATATTTTGTTATGATTGTCAAAGGACAATGCCTACTTTTGGTAATTATAAAGGAAGAATTTGTAGAGCAAACTCGTTAATTTTAATAGCTTATGTTAATTATTTTTTTAATATGGTAGCTCAGCATCTGTGTGTAGGTGTGTTAATATTTACTATTGCATAAGTTGTTTTTACTGTGGAAGATTAAATCTACTTTAATTATTATCAAATATCTTGTTCTAATTTTCAACATAAGATATTTAAAAACATTTCTATTAAAGAAAATATTCATTGATTCGGGACTTCCCATTAAGCCTTGAGTTTGACTTTGACAGTTTAATATGTTAATATGTTCAAGAGTGCAAAAAGTAGATTTTCCTTATGTAATCATGAAAATAACAGTCACATCCTTAACAAATATGACCATGACACAGTCTCAAAAGACATCCTCTAACTTGCAGGTAAAAAGACACTTAAAACAAAACTCAAGCTAGTTACTGGAGCAAGTACTATCCCCGTACTAAACACGGCGCCGACACAGAATGCGTCTAGAACGCTGGCTATGCGACCAGTGCCTTTATAGCGCACGCTCGAACAACGTGCGAAATGTAGACTGCGCTTATAACGTGGCTCTGATGTAAGACGGTTATTAGTTTATATTATGACATATTTGAGAGCAGCTGTGGTGGCCCAGCGGAAGACTGGAAGCGATCTGATTTAAAACAGTGTGATAACATGGATGGAGATAACTGGAAGGTTTGTAGAGGGACACTAAAGGCTTATGATAATAAGGATGATGATGGCGAGTGATGGGCAAGTCATGTCTAATGCGTCATTTTGGTGTAAACAAGTGTTTAGAAAACGTTAATGTTTTTTTTTTTTTTGTAAATCTTAAATTATTATTTTTATTTATAATTTTCAAAAGGAGCTCGTGGCTAAATAATAACAGCCGCTCAGGTCGATCTTCAGGTTAAACCGCGCTTGCCTAAACACATAAAACAACAATTTTAAACGCTTCATAGTGCACTTATTTAGAATTGCTTGCTAAGAGATACTTCGCCGCTTTCGTAGGGTTGGGAGACATTATGCATTTCGGATGCACGATAATGCTGAAATATTTTTATCCTATTTTTTTTTTCTAGGGCTTTTTCTATTTATTTAACCGTCCTATTTTTTCTAACACATAAGTCGTTTTAGCAGCCCATTTTGAAATCAGACAAGTGCCTTTAAAATCGGTGTTTCTTGAGTTTTTCAATTAGTGGACATCACTAAAGAAACAAATTTTAGCTGAGCAGTAAACTCAAAAACCTCACTTACTGAATAATTGCTCTCACCGTTTTATTGCATATAATTTTAATTAAACTAGACCATTACTTTATATTTATACGGAAATATAAGTTTTATTATTTCAAATACGTTATCATAAAATCTTTAATGACGAGTGTTTAATGCTAGATTTAATCTAAATTTAGTATTTATTTAATATAAATACTAGCTTTGATCGAGAATTTATCGATAAAAATGAACATTTAGCAGTAAAGTGGCTCGTAAATTATCGATCGAACTATCCTATGTCCATTGCGTTTTGACGATTTTTTGTGTAATATCAGCTGTCAGTTGCGTTTTTATGGCGCATTTTTTGATCAAATTAACTCCTGTTTTCTAAATGTTGAAATGAAAATGTGGCCAATATTGTCCTTTCTTTTTGCCACAGTGAGATAGAAGATGCTACTATAACACCACATTACATCACGGCTGTAATCCCCGAAGTGTTCGGCAGAGGTATATCTAATAGTATACCCACATTTCTCCAGTTATATTAAAATCCCATGTAATAAGGGGCGAGCCTATTGCCATAAACTAAGCACAAACCCAGACTCCGTGGCTGCTACTGAGAAATTCTTATTGACTCGGCCTGGGAATCGGAACCCAGGAACTCATGCTCAGCAGTCGAGCTTGCGACTACTCGACTAAAGAGGCAGTCAGTTCTTTCTACAACTATGAGTCGGGGGCCCGAAAGACGACAACTCCAAAAAATGGTGTAGAATAAAAAAGGAATAATTTTTATGTTTTTTCACAATCTAATTTATTCGACTGCCTCGTTGGTCTAGTGTTTGCAAGCGCGACTATTGCTAAACATGACGTCCTGGGTTCGATTCCCGGGTCGGGCAAATTGTTATCGGTTTTCCATCAGGAATTTCTCAGTAGCAGCCGGTGTGCCCGGTTGATGGCAATAAGCTCGCCCCCTATTACATGAGACTTAAACATAACTGGCGAATTGTGGATGTAATAATATTAGGTACACCTCTGCCTAAGCCTTTGGGATTACAAGCGTGAAGTTTTGTTACATTATATTAGAATCAATTCCTGATCTATCAAAGCGTTAACACCACATGGTAATACGTTAACTATAAGACATGCATTAAATAAGGCTTTCACTTAAGATAAGCAGTAAAAAGTAAAAGAATAAGGTTAAATAAATCTTAACCGGCCACTCATTAACTGGTTGAAGCAGATGGCGCATTCCTTGTACTTTACCGGTCCGTTAGAGGGAATACACATTAGATGTTTGAAAACTTTTTTTGAATTTCTTTTATTATTATAAAGTTTTTATTTAGTGATACATAAGTCAAAATTATAATAAATCTAATGTTTGAATTTAAATGGGTCACAGAAGAACAAAGCTTATATTAAAATATAAAACTAGATTCGGTTTTTTGAATGGTAGAAATCTCATATAGTGAATTAAGCTTAAGATATTTAAATACTTTGTAAAAAAAGTAATAGCAGCAAAAAAGTTATTTCAAACCGAACGATTTTATTATTATAAGCCGTATCTTGAATACTTGACACATAAACGACATTGATTGAATAACATAGACTTTATAGTTAATTATGATGTGCAGAAATAAAATCGATTTTTGTTAATTTGTATTTTTTATTATCTTGTTCTACTTGTTGCGTTTTGTTTTATTTTTCTCACCTTCAAATGTCAATAGGAGAATTAGAATAAATTCATCAGTTTTTTTTTGAATTGGTAGCCAATTAGCTCCGACACTTGTTCCTATTCGAAATTAAGTGTGACGATCATTTATTACTTTTAATAGTAAAAATATATAAGAATTCGTTTCGTGTTAATTTTAGGAAGCCATTCTGTGTGGTTGAATCCGAATGCGAAAATGGCTTTATCTAATTGGTGCGGTTTTAATTTTAATTGCAAAACGAAAATGAATAATTTTAATAATTGATAAAATGTTAAAAATATACTATAACAGAATTACCGGAAATACACATTTAGTTTTGAAAAACTATAAATTATAATAAAAAAAAAAACAATTCAAAAAATAATTAAATAAAACTATTTCAATTTAACTTGGCAATGGCAAAAAAACACATTGAGATAATTATTCAATTTTAAACAAATAATATCCGAAAACCTTTTACTGCCACACAGTATGCACGGTGCCTAACAACCGATACGGTCCCATCTCATTTTAATTCTAACCTCAAAATCTATTAATCACGGAACGTGTTGACATCGCACTACACGTTGAAATCTTAAGTGTACGGTGAATCCCAATACTTCGGTGTTACGAAATAAATTTATCGATACGCTTCGGTACCGTTATAAGAGGACAGAAGTCGGATATCCACTTGACTTTTTTATGTGTAAATTACATTGTGGGTGAAAGGACCAGAACTTATTGTTTTATAATAAAAAAGTAAGATCAGGATTGATGCGGTGTTTAAGATTAAATATTGCATCAACAAATGCTTAGATTGATAATAAAACAAATCCGTGAAGAAAAATTAATTGCTATCATTTTATACCTTCCATTATCAGAGCAGATTTAAAGGAATTGGCAACTATCGATAAGTTTTATTATGTGACCGTAGCTAAAGCACAATTCTTGAGCATTTTCAAGCTATCAGCAAATAAATAATAAAGGAAATAAGGTACTTTCTTGTTACACTACAGACCATCAAAGTCAAACCGTAAAAACACAAGCCTAACCAAGCATAACACAAGTGCAACCTTATAGACAAGCAGACGGTATCCAGACAATAGCAAGACATAGACAAGACAGGCCGCCATTAAATCAGAAGAGGTGAAAATACCATCTGTTGTCTTGTAAAGTCTAGTTGAACACAGACACACCCTGTTGTAAAAACCATACTCGTTTCCTAACTTTCTACTTTATTCGAAGATGAGTTTTAAGTTACAAGTGGAAAGCGGGTTGCGTAATTTTTCAGGTAGATGTTTTGTGGTAAAATAGTGCTTTTACCTCAATAATACAGTGTTATTCGATGCGTAAAATAGTTTCTTGAATGCTTTCGAGAAATTGAGGCATTCTAGATACTACATCTTAAGTATAAGTCATGCTCTATTATTTTTTTGGGCTAATTCAGGATTTGCTTCAGTTTGTGTTTAGATCTTAAAACATGTTTAGGTTATTTTTGAGGTATCTTTATAAATTTGGTGTTATGTGAAATATCATATTTTTGAAGATCGTATTTGTTACAGTCGATAAATATTTAAGCGTGAATTCTGATAATGCTATTATTGATCAAGCGTCAATTAACTTGAAACTGGTCAGAAGATATAAACTCAAACAAAACAATGTACTAGAAGAAACTTTTACACAAAATTAAAAAAAGAATAATAACCTAGTTTAATCAAGTGCTTATTATTTTTGTTTTATAAGGTTTTTTTTTTATATGTGTCATGTTCAGCGCTTAAAAAATATATTTTTTTATTTATTTCATTCAATGCAAATTGGATGACTTTAGTTAAAGAAAATACATTATTATCTCCGACGGAATTACGAACACAAACTCACTGATTTTAATCGCAACATTTATTTTAAAATCGCTATGACTTGGCTTATTTATCGTCTCATTGGCAAACTGTCATGGTTTCCGAACTTGAGTTGTCATGGTGACAAGCAATGTTTTTGTTTGTTGTTATAAACTAAGCTGCCTGTTAATAGGACATTAATGGTTTACTTTTACTCTTGAGTGGTGATTCTGATTTAGTTTGTCTTCGATGACTTTTTTCTATTGTTGCATTTTATTTTTTTGCTAGCATTATAATTCGTTTCTTCAGTATTAAGATTCCCTCTTCTGTAGTTCTAGTGGTCGCTCAAAATGTAGATCATAAACACTTACCCTATAACCAGAAAGATGAGATGGATTAACTTTATTTAACATTTATTTGACGGTTAGAATCTCAGGAGATCCGTTTTTAAGTTGGCTTTGTTTGTTCAAGAGCATAATTTAGATCAACTTCATTAAAGATTCTCTCCATGGACATTTCAAACTTGAACAGTGCTCCTAGTTTCTGACGTAACAAAATTAATTGCTCGTGTCTACAAAAACACTGTTATTCTAATCGCTTGGTCTTGTAACTTGAGCCCTACGACAATGACATAAAATTCTGTGCGGTCTGAAAGACCAGCGTGCACTGTTGACATCTAATTATAGTTTTGTTGTTCAAAAGGTTATGTTATCTCCGTGTTGTCTATAGTGGATAGGCAGAGGTGTAAGTGGAAATGTAAAGCACATGTATGCTGTTATTTTTACAGTCGTTCCCTTTTTTTTTAATTACAAATATTTAGGAAAAAAATATTGAATGCTTGTGTTGCTCCGTAACTAGATCTCAGTCGTCATACAACCATTTACTAATCAAATAAGCGTGGAAACCAAAGAGTCAGTTTGGATAAGGTTTTAACAGAAGGAAAAACTATGAAAGTTGCCCGGAAAATTGGCAAACTCTATTTTGGCTAGCTAGTAGTAAAATATAATTATAATCTGTCGACTCATGTAAGGAAAGGTAACTATGTATTTAGTTCTAGAACTGCAGCGAAAGTATCCTTAGCCACGATTTAACGAGCAGCGCGTGATGATAAACAGAAACTTTCGAAGAATCCAGGAATTACTAAACTGTAGTTTTAGATAACGAGTGAAAACTGAACTTTGTGGATAACTGTAGATATATCAGTTTTGTCGCTTCAGTTACTAGAAACACAGCTTATGCAGCATTCACTGAAGGTCGACCACTTTTAAATCTTATTAATCAGGGGATAAGGGTGAAAACTGGTCGACCGTTAGTGAGCTCGGAAGTACAATACGTAGAATAAACTGTATGCTTGAGCTACTGAAAGCTAGAGCGAGAAACGTGCTGCCGACCGCATCGTCGATGCTGCCGCGTGTGATAGCACTCCCGAAAAGGATATGGGCCTGGAACAATGCGATTCCGTGCTCCTAGATGAGGTGCAACCCTAAAAGAATAATTGTAAAGATAACAGCAAAGAGGATTTACGTATTTTTTAAACAGATTAGTCATCTATGTTATAAATCACGTTTTTATCCTTTAGCTCTTTTTTTAATTGCAATAGTTTTAATAATAATGTTTTTGGCATCAACAATGGAACTAGCGTTCCATATTTGGCGTCAATAAGATTAGTTTACCTTAAGATACTACATAGGACAACTATTTTAACTTTTACTTTGACGACTATTCCAGCTTTTATTTTCGAACATCACAAAAGTAAAATGTCGTAACTCCCAATTAGAAAAAAACAAAACTTAACCTTACAATACAAACTAAAAAACATACCTATGCACAAAAACCTACAAACATCCGTGACAAGAACACATGAATGTGATCTCTAACACGTGTCAGATATATCACAGTATATGATTGATTACCTAACACACACACACAAACGAATTTATTGATACACACACACATTACCAAATAACATAGCTTATGCTAGTACTGTCGCGGTCGTAAACTTATAATCAGTTGGCAAAATTCTACAGTGACTATCTTCTGCAGTTTTGATAGTATGTTGTTACTAAGGCACAGTGTTATGCAAGCTTCTGGGGTTCTTTTGTGCTAGTTACAGGCATATTTATTTCCAGTTATCTATGTGAGTAAATAACAAATATCATATTTTAATGAATACCTTATAAACTTTTTCTTTTTTTTTGTAAGGATGTAACAAAAAAAAAAGAAAAAGTTTATAAGGTATTGTATTCATTTAAATATGTTATTTTAACTTAAAATTTTAGTTATAATAGTATTGTGTAGTGTATATTCTCCTCTGATTATTTAATTACTAACATTATTTTTAAGTGTACTACTAAATTATGGATCGTTGTGTCTGAAATAAATGAATTGAATTTACGTATTATTAAACAAAGTAACTTTTCACGTATTTCTGTGTGACCGCATTAATCTTCAATATTATGGATCGGATTTAGGTGCGGTTTTTAACATAATTTAGAGAATTTATTCTAGATGTTTTATGGTGTATACATTCATATTAATCTTAAATGTCACAAAAAAAACTAGAGGTTTTTTTATATCGTGAAACCTGTGTGAAACAGGACCAGGTCACTAGTAAATACTCGTACTATTATAAAATAGGTCTTACCACTAAGCACAAATTCACAGTCGTAATTTCTCAAGATACACTTGTCTTGCTAAGTGAATACATATTTCCGCTCGTGACTGTACACGATCATATTAATAATCAAGATGTTTCGAACCTTGAGGTGCTTTATTATTTATTGTACATACTTGAGTAAAATCATGAGTTCATGACGAACACTGATGTGCTAAACGAACGTTACAATTATGTAGTGAGTTGACGTAATTCTCGCTTTGGAATTATAGTTGTAACTAGCTGGTACCCGCGATTTCGTTCGCGTGGAATTTAATAAAAATACTTTATTTTCTAAAGTAAAAGTAGCCTAAGTTCTTATGACATCAGCTATCTGCCAGTAAAGTCACGTCAAAATCTGTCCAGCCGTTGCGGAGATTAGCCGGAACAAACAGACATAGAGACAGATTTTTTTAGAAAAATGTTTATTTTTTGTTATTTTCAAATCACAACCAGACACTTAAATTTTATTTATTTGTATAGATTTGTAGTATATGTAGATATTGGTACAGAGTTATAATATTGCACCGTATTTCTAAGAAAATGCGATGCTTTTAAAATGATAGTTATGTGAAAATAATATCATGAGAATTTTAAGGAACTTTGACTTCCAATATCTCCGTAACTAGAAGGTTCCCAGGTATGGTCCAGAACAGAAAGATGATCACAATGATGGGCAGAATAAGTACCTTGCGGCTTCGTTAAGGGTCTTTTTACACCCATTATGTCCCTAAATTATAAGCCCGTTAAAACAGGTACCTATCCTAACTAATGGCGATCAGACATAGTCTTCCACTTAGAAAAAGTGATGAACTAACTAGATATAACAAGATATACACATAACTTTAAGCGACACCTGATTGAATGGAAACGATATAGAAAGTCAAAAGTAATGACAAACTTTACGATTATTTAATTCTCTTCATTTCACTTTTCCGATTTATGTAAACGGAAATTATCCTGAAGTAAATGAAAAACGTATAAATAATTATGTTAATCAGTCGTTAAAACAACAATAAATAATTCTGTTAATCAGTCATTAACAATTTTATGGATATCTGTAACTAAAAAGACTAAAACATCAGTAAGTATCAATAAGTATTTCTTCATTACAATTTCCCCAATAACATTTTGTATTATCCATTTTCAGACACATCTAAGTGAATGCATTGCATTTTCAACTCTCGGCTCAACATCGAGAAATAATATTCCAACAGTGCAGTTATATAAATAGGCATGCATTTAGGTATACCTAAGTCATAAACAGGAAAGTTATATGGTACTCAAGTAAAGTTAAATAATTTACTTTACAGAATAATTGCAGAACTAAATTGTAATAAAAGAGCTTTACGGGTTTAATCAAGATAAGACGTTAACTTACGAATGTGAACTGTTAATCTTAAAGTGTTAATTGCTTAGGTACTGGCAATTAATGAGATTGTAATTATACACGATAATTTATGGTAACATCTAGGTAGGCTTAATGAAATTAGTGTTTTTGGCAATAACACAGGTTGCAGCATTTTTCCTTTTGAACGCCAGAGCATAAACGCACGCGTGTGCCCTCTACGTCAAGCCACAATTTCACCTACCATTTTGTCACATATTTGTGTCGTTTGACGTACAGGACACGTGCTGGCTTGTGACGTATATAGTAGACACTTTTTTGAAACGACTAGTTTTGTTTTACATGTCCGCCTGCAGAAAACAAAGATGAAACCTATATTCTACTATATACTAAGAAGCTGCCATTTTCAGGTTTGCGCAAAAACAGTTTTATCGTTTCATCATGAATAAAAAAACAATTACGGATACAGAGAATTGCTTTTGCATTGTAAGCTTTTTTCAGTTAAATCAATTTAAGCCAACTAAACATAACGGCTGTAATCCCCGAAGGGTTAGGCAGAGGTGTACTTAATAGTACACCCAAATTTCGCCATGTTTGAAATTTCATGTAATAGGGGGCGAGCCTATTGCCATTAACCGAGCACAACTCCAGACTCCGTAAGCAGAAACCACAGCACGCCACCAGCTACGATCCTTAGATACTTCTTTTGCCTCGTCCATGTTCTCACATCAAAGTTAATACACTTCCGGGGCACTTATCAAGAGATTTTTTTTTGCTTGACTTATCCTGAAGTGAAGCTCTTCCTACAGTTTCTGCTTAACAAGAATTTTAATATCGTATTAAAATCTATAAAAACTAAAGCTTTGCACAATACTAAAAAAATCGCAACGCCACACACAAAATAAAGCTCCCAGACTCGCCATCTCAATTTTTCCCACCTCTTCACAGCTCCATAACTTTATAAGTACGTAAGTAAAAACAATAAGTACTGAGTAGGTGTGAACTTTGATCTCGTATCTTATCTCGATCGGAATGCCGCTGGTTGGCTGGTCCAGCTGACTAGATGAGCAAGATTAATGATATCCATACGGAAATATTTGGCGCCAATTGATAGCTCGATTCGAGAGTTGTACGAGTGTTTTATTGCCTTGCTAGATATTTTTTAGGCAATGTTAGGCCCTTTTTTATAAGCTTTTATTTAACTTGCCCAATATACTCTAACAATATAAAAGTAACAAGTTTGTTTGTTAGTATGTATTGATTAAATATTGCAACTGAATTTCAAACCAGGTCCCTCCTACAGATCGAGCTGAAATTTTGATTTTGATCAATGATGAAGTTATAGAACTAAGAAATGCAACAAAGTAATAATCGCATAACCCAACTGCGGTAGGTTCTAAAATGATGGTAATTGAAATATTTTTTTAATAACGTTTTGTCAATGTGTTACTCTTCTGCGTGTCGCTGGCACGACAATTTCAATGTTAACACACATTCGAATTGCCGTGCACAAGAGTGAAAAAACATATTTTTCTTAATTCTAAAAACTATGTTATGTTGTTTTCAATATCTACATTGTTTATGGTGAACTATACGGTCACTGTAAATGTAATTAATAACTTGCAAAATTTTCTTAAATGCAGATGCCCCGTGCAATAAACAAGTAGATAACAAAGTTAAAATGAGTTAATTATTTTATAATTAGAAATAAAGTACTCATCAATCAAAGAGTTATTTACCTACAGTAGCTTATTTGTAAAGGCACGTCGTTATAAATAGCTAAAGGTTTAAAAATATTTTTACACTTCCGGTATTTACGGAAAAACAACTAGGTAGGTAGTTATGGTTTTTTTTGTACCGGTTTAGTTGTAGCTAATAATTAATACCAATACGCACCTGGTACAGGTAGGTATTTATTTGGTAGTTGTGTGTTTAATATAGAAGGAAAACTTCGTTTACTATACAATCATCTGTAAAGTTTAAGTTAAGTACGTAGTGGCCACAAAAAAAAGGCTGAACAATCAAGGATAATCAAATAAATATGGCTTGCTAAAAGTTGAAGGAAAAGCTTAAATACATAATATATTATCCAGATAATTAAACCCTACCCGGGTTTTAGATTGACATAATAGTTTTATAATATCTCATTATTTTATTTTTAATTACTAGTCATACATTTTCAATTTTTCACATATTTTTATAACACATCACATTTAATTTGATTATTGTAATCATGAATTTTAGGCATAATGAATAGAATCGATAGCTGTATAATTCATCTTTTTATGAATCCATGAAAAAGTAATAAAAATACAAAATATTCTTTAGTAGGTAGCTAATAACCGTAAAATAAACCATTAAATAACATAAAAACACGATCGTAAAAAAATTGATGAATAGAAAACACGACTGTCCTTTATAAAATATGTCAAATCGAAATTATTACACGAAACGCGTAAATACATACTAAAATGTATTATATAAATTAATGTACAGTTAATGTCCTTGTAAACTCGTAAAATATAATAAGTATTCCAGGCATAAACTACTGTAAAAATTAAAAACTTACCTTGGCACCTGTTTCTTGTGACAGCTGATAATTGGACTTCCTTAATTTTTGCCAAAAAATAAATAGTTCTCCACTTAACAGCTACTTCTCAATCCTCATATTTACACTTCAAAAACGACACAAAAATAACCACAATCAAATTCACTTGTTACAGTTCAAAACGTCATAATAAAAAAATAAGTTTTTCATAAATTCGCGAAACCGAAATTCGTCCGCGCGTCCGTGCGTACGCGCACCGCGGATCGCGCGTTTCGTTTTTTAAAATCCGAAGCCGGGCCTCACTCGGATGTGGTCCGTATGTGACTGTGTGACTGTGTACTCATCTTGCACTTCACGATCACCGAAGAAGATACATCTCGCGTCCCGTTCTCGCGCACGAGCCGCGAGTATTGCTGTCCCGCTTTCTTATTATCAGAGGTTAAGCTTCGCCCATCAGTCAGTTAGCGGTCGGACATCGGGTGGGAAGGCCGTGCTCCCTGTACCGTTACTTTCTCTATGTTGTAGGACCATAAAACACGTACCGTATGGCAGTGTGACCAGCTATTTTGTCGTCTCGTCGCTGCTCGGGTAATTTATTTGTTTGGTGCGCATGCACAGGTGCTGCACCCTCGATTTATTGATGCGCCGTTCTTTTGTAATCATGATTTATATCACACATTAAGACACGGTCTCTCTTGTTTTATTTTTTTATGATATTTTGTTGAATGAAATTAACTAGGTCAAAGTTTATTTATGCCGTAAAAATGTCAATTGCCACAAGACATTTACGATCAATAAAAAATAAGATAAAGCGTGACCGAAACTAGATCGCGCCGAATCGTGATCGCGTAACGAAATATTTTATCACGGACCAATCCGGTGCTCGCGAAATGACAAGCACGCTAGATCATTCGCTTAGATCATCGGAGTGCGCGCGCGCCGCATTTGCGCCGATTGGCGTGTCCCGCGCAGGCCCCGCCTGTACCGTTATAGGGGGGCAATGACTGCCCCCCTAAAAGTGGGGATTTGTGGATCATCGCGTAATTGGTGGAGACTTGTGACATATGGCATGTGTTGGTTAATTAAAACTGCTCACGGCCCTTTCATAATGTGTCGTTAATATATTTACATATAACGTTGATCTGTCGTGACCTACTTTTGTTATAATTGAAGAAAACTTGAGGTAATTTTAGCAAATGTAACACAAGGAAAACGTGTTGAAGTACCGTTGATGGCAAATACAATTTGGTTATTTACTTTGGCTACGGCCGACATGGTCCGCCGTACATACTAATTAGTCCGGGCAAATATTGATTGAAATGACCGTACTTTCTGGTTCAGAGTAAAGTTGAATTACCTCTAAACACATGCCTCCTATTCGGTACACACATAAAAAACTCATTAATGAAAAAAATAGGCCAAATTCAACAATCAGTTCATGTAATTAAAATAAGATGCTGCTCTATAGAATAGCGAAAGTATAAAACACACACTTATTAAAACAATTAACAACGTTATTTTTTCTAGAATCCGGAACACCTAATTAACGAAAAGTCACATTTACAGGGTGAACCAAATATGTTTCAGACCACGTTTCCCGATCCTAACTAACAGTTATTTCAACAAACTTAAGCAGATAACATATCGTAATCTTGCAGGTAATCCAAACAATGGGATCAAAAATAAAGCAGAATTACATTCAAGAAGATATTATATTCCATGCAGATTTGGAAAATAAACAAAACACAACAAGACATAAACGTTATAAAAGTCTGTTCAAACTTTTGTTTCCAATCGATGTTATTATCTAATTGTTAATAATTATTATGTTTGGTAACTTAATCGCGAACGCAAACGAAGGTATAGAAGCAAACGGATGAGACAAACCACAGCTTATGATGCATGTGATTAACATTTCTTCTACCAGTATTTTGAAATTGAATACATTATTGCTACAGGACCCTCTAATGCGTCCCTTGACACTTGTGACAAGAAGAAACAGGTACTTAGGTAGGTATTAATCTTCATTCTATATTCGCAGCCAAAGGTCTTACGTTGAAACGGAGTTCACCAAAAATAATATAAAAACAATCCGAAGCCATCATTATCATCTTCTTGTCCTTATCCCTTGTTATTTTTTACCTCTTCCTCTCTATCTATCAACATTTTATTCATCACTCTTTTAGTCACGTGCGATTCGTCCCTCTTCATCACGTGCCTATACCAAGACAGTCGATTTCCTTTCAACTTTTCATCCTTAGAATATATTCCTTTAAGAGCGTTTATGACTTACGTTTTGCATTTCATACAAAATTTCAAGTCCTTTTTTTTTCGAATTGAATGTACCAATTTTAATGAAACTTCATACACATAAGCAAGATACATAAGTCTGAAAAGTTATCAAAGAACATGTTCTCTTTATTTCTCATGAAATGCTGTAAGTCGTAAAGGCTCTTAACAAAATTAATATTTCAAGGCTATATAATAAGCTTGTAAGAAGGAAGAAGAGAGAAAGAAGAAAGATGTGAGTAGGAATAATGTGTATGTAAAAACTAAAACTTCCCTGATAATAGCCGTTTTCGACATCAAGCTTCGGAACACGTCCTCATTGCAGTAAGTGACTACAACGAACCCCATTCACGTATGAGTACAAATACCTGAAATGAAGAAATGAAGTTTAACATATAACATAGTGCTCATAAACTCTTAATTTTCGTTTCTACCGCTGCCTCATTTTTGTTCTTACAGAGACCAATAAATTGCTACTGCTAGCATTTCTGTCAATGGACACTAAAAGGAGATCAAGGGTTGTAGCGATCAGCTTCCAGTTGAATCAATAGCAGTTATTTACATGGAACGTCTGCTATCTCACCTCCACTACTCTGTTACTGAGCAAAATATAAGTTATTTATGAGTGATTTTCATACTTTTGGGCTTCGACTACCCGCTATGACTGTCAAACGAATGTTGCTAGAATCTTTCTTCGTACAGCGACATAACATATCTTGTCGATAGAATAAAACCCGATGTAAACCCGATGTATATCATACTTAACATCACGCCTGTAATCCCCGAAGCTTTAGACAGAGGTGTACCTAATAGTACACCCACATTTCGCCAGTTATGTTAAAGTCTACGTCATAGGGGCGAGTCTATTGCCGTCAACCGGGCACTGATCGAGACTCCGTGGCTGCTGCTAAGAAATTCCTGGTTGAAAACACAAATAACACTTCGCCCGACCCGGGAATCGAACCCAGAAGCTCAGCATCAGCAGCCACTAGACTGACGAGGGAAAAACCGATGTCCCTTTAAAATTTCACTCAATTACAACACCGATTCCCCACATCATTACATTACAAACCAAAAGGTCACAAACTAAGTAACATTCTAGAACGTGTTTTAAAACAGGCCTAATGCCATTCGCGTTGGGTTTTAGTGCCCCGTTGCATCAATGTGTGTCAGAGGTCGCCGAGTCTAGGTTTTATGTCCGATGGCCAATGACCATTTCGCATAACATTACGTTAGGTAATGCGTTGATGTAACTTGATATTTAGAGGTGTTACCGTACGTGCTTCAATTGATTGAGGAAGAACAATTGGTTTTGATTTTATGGGACATCCCGACATTGTAAGGTTGGATACAATAATTTTGTTAAATAATATATAACACGTCTTTTATTGGACATGCGACAACAAACCTTACCAAAAATTCAGCAATAATAATGGACTGTTTAAAGAATTTCATGACAACATAGCTAATGAAATGAAACAGATATCAATCATCATCATCATCATCTGCCTAGCCTTTCCCCAACTACGAGTCCAGTCTAACCGGATGCAGCTGAATACCAGTATTTTACATGGAGCGACTGCCTATCTGACCTCCACAACCCAGATAGTACTATAGAATAAGAATGAAACTATACGACTGGTTGTCAAACTTACGGGCTACTGACAACTTGTAACGACTGTGAAAGATCTATAAATGACAGCCGGAACCAACGGGTTAACGCCTCGTGCGTCTAAGCACGTTCAGTAACATCATTATCATAGTTATTGTAAAAGACAAGACTAAAAGACTAAGAAACATCGATAAGGCACATCGATATCTACATAACGCAACTCTAATAAGCCTAGTTGACACAGAATTAAACCTTTCATATGCAGGTAAATAAAACAGTAAACTACTTAACGGTCATACCGCATATGCAGAGGAAGATTCCAATACACTTCGGTTTCAAATGTAATTTTATGCTTTGATGGAAATTGAATTTGAAAATACTGGTTACTTGAAATCACTTCAAATTGAACTTATTCTTGTTTGAGGGAAATGTCAAATGTTGGGAATATGGCGATATCACGCAAGAGTCGGTGTAAAGTATCGTAGCAGTCTACTTCAAATTCAAAAGACACACTATAAGTCGCTTGGTCTAAGAGCATGGAAGCATAGCATAAGCATAGCATAATCAGCCTATTAATGTTCCCACTGCTGGGACGTAGGCCTCCTCTCTATGAGAGGGAATGGGCTATAATCCACCACGCGGGCCCAGTGCGGGTTGGTAGATGTCACATGTCTTCGAATTTTTGGTTCTAGAACAGTTAAGGAGCATGGAATATTAAAGAAAAAATCCGAAATATATAACGAAGGTGACCATTGACGTAGAAGTTCTGCCAACTACTCTTCTAAAGAAGTTAAATAGAGGATGAAAGTGCGTATAAAAGTTCGTAATGAAGCTAATAGGAAATCTTATTGGGCATACAACTTGAGGATGCTAGGCGCTAGATCATCAACTGGACCTATAAGGAATGAAATAGCATCTCATCAATCTTTAGAGACTGATACTGTCGAAAGACTGACTTAAGTTAATAATAGAAACAAAAGGATCCAGAAAAGATAGGAAACATTCTTACAAGACATACACGAAAGAAAACAGATCTAACTTTTCAATCTCCTTTTATCAACAAAACCAAAGACCAATCATTTAAAATTAAACTCAACATCTAACCAACCTCAGCAGTTCCCAAAGAGAGAAGGCTATACACAAAGGAGGCTTCTTTATAATCGGATTTCAAACATGGGACGCAATCTGTCGCGAGGAACATTTAAGGCTTTATCGTTGGGCCGGCTGCTGCAACAAATTGCAGACCAGTCGACGTTTTTTTTGTCGCACGCCGAGTTTGGGCTGCGGTGAGGTCTGCAGGAAGTTTTAAAAGTGAGGTTTTCAAATAGCGGTATTTTAAAAGAGGGATTTGTTAATTGTTTATGTTTTTTATGGTTACTTCGTCAATATTATATTACACTTCTTCAATAATATGCTATTGTGTGATAGGGGTAGTATATCTTAAGAAGTTTTTTTATTAATATGCCTGTCCTCAAGATTTTATCTAGAACTTGTTGTCTTGTTGTCTGAACTTGTTTTTAGAGGACCTAGACGATGTGACAATCAATCACCGATCACAATCATTTAAAAGTCAATTGCACTATATTTTTGGTCAGTCCAAAGAAAGTATCAAAGACCTTGGTCAAACCCGGTAACATTACCGTACCGAAACAATTTGATAGCAATTTCCATTTTATGTAGCCCTAATCATCAAAATCTAGTTTCTTCTGTTATGTTAACGACTTCTTGCTGACCATCGCTGAACGATCAAAAAATGATTGTTTTTCCAATCAGATCTTCTTTGTGTAAATGAAATTGGCAACAGAATTTTAATAGCCAATAAAATGGTAATTCTACAGATCCTATTAGAAATTAAATTTAAGCTTTTATGTGATCACAAAAACATTTATGAAGATGAAAATTATATTTGCCAACCAAGATTAACTTTCATTCAGTCTATTTGTGTTAAATCAGTCAAGTTTATCTGTGGTGATGCAAAGGCTGAGATCACCTAGTGGAAACTACCACAACTTACAAGCGATAGATTTCAATCCAGCCAAGGACTTTGTGTAAGTTATTTCATCACAACTACTGTCAAAACAGTGAAGAAAAACTTCGCGAGGAAACCGGCAAGACCTACAACCGAAAAAATTTAATGTACCTACCTACAAATAATATAACTGCGTATGTGGCCATTTTAGATCCCCAGTAATCGATCGTAATCCACCATGCAAGTGTGTGCCCCATATTATGTATTATGGCTCATTCCCTCTGACATAGAACAGGCCTCTTTTCAAGCAATAGGAACATTATAGGCTGATTACCTAATCAAATAAAAATAATATGGCAGTCTACATTCATAGTTATTTGGTTCACATGCTTTTTTAATTCAAATGTTAGTAAATATATTCTAATCAGTATTACGTAAATTAACGGTTAGTTTAACTTAACATTCCAATTGGAATAATTAAGATTTCCAATTCAAATCTTCATACGCCTAACTTAAATATAAAATACAATTTTGGATAACCACGCGCTTATAATTTATAGGTTCAACCTATTAAAAAGTATAAGTATCACAATAAATCACAGGGTATCCGCGTCTTGAGCTCCAATATTGATATTAGACGTATTTATTTCGACTTCGAATAAAAAGTTAATCCCATACTCCATAAGTTAGGTGCTATCGAAGCAGAAAGCTGTATCTCCTTTTGTCCAATGCCGACTCGAATTGGTTCAAAAAGAAACTACAGAGAGACCAATTAAAGAATGAAATAAAAAATCGATGTATCTTTGCAGAACAGTGAAAGAGCTGAAACATACTGAAAGAGAAATTTAAATAAGTATGTAGTCATCACAACTCCAGTATTGACATCAACATGCATGCGTAGGGACAGACGCTAAGCACATCAAGCTACTATAATCTGTCAAATTTCTTTAATAGATTTTCAACTTTATTGCTAAAGAATTAGATTCAGGGTTGATTGAGAAAATTTGACAGTTTTGGGTAGCTTAATGTGCTGGCGTTTGTACATAAACTCACGCCCTTTTTCTATATTTATAGGCAGAAATATAAACCTATAAAACGATACTTTAATCCTAAAAATAATTAACAATAAGCAAATAAAATGATATACACTGGAATGTCACACGAAAGACAAATCTTTTAAAAAATTGTCTTTCGTGAGATAAATTTATTCGAATCCTAAGTCAACTAAAATGTCAATCATATATTTAACAAGAAGACATACATCAACCAGCCAACAAAATTATTAATACTTCGAACAAACAAATGAAATACAAAAACGTTTCGCAAACTTGAAACTTCTTCATAATTATAGTTCCTACGCATAACTCACAGGTTCGCTGTTGAGATGCGCGCGCGCACGTCAACTTGTCACTCAAGCGACTCAAGTGAGCGCGCTGTTGACGTAGTTCAAGCGTGTGGCGACAGATGGCGTTAGTTGTAGCGTTTTGTTGTACTTACTGTAATTTTTGGTAGATGTGCAATAATGTGCGTTTTACTCCGAATTTAAACGATGGAAAGTTGACTGAAATAGGAAGAGAGTTTATATTTAATCATTCGGTACCTAATTTGTGTTAATGACAATATTCGTAATAGTCCTTTAGAATATGATAAAAAAAAAGCTTTAAAAAAAAAAAGATAAAATTGTAATTGTTCATCCTATAATAAAGACTAAAAGCCAAAGACTAAAAGATAAAAACCAATAAGTTAAAGCTAAAGACTAAAGCATAAACAGCCTATAACGTCTGTTGAGTCACAGGCCTCTTCAATGCGAAAAGAAGTGGTCTATTTCCACCACGTGGCTAAGGCACGGTTACGAGTACGTGGTACACGTAGACAGAATATGTCACGTCATGTATTTGAATTTTTGATTTTTGGTTCTGGGACATGCCGGTTTTCTCAAAATACTTTCCCTCAACGTTTTGAGAGCAGTGATGACGAAATAGAATAAATCACACAAAGTAAAGTGCCTGTCTGGGTTCGAACCCATGTTCCACGTAACGTTACATGAGGCCCCTACCGCTTTGCCACCACAAGGGCAGAGCCAAAACTTATTACATTTTCACAAGCTCTTAATCAACCATTACCTACTTAAATCAACATCATCATTTCAGCCGCAAGACTTCCACAGGTGGACATAGGCCCACATCGACCGGTCCCGTGCGTCTCGCATCCCCGCAACCTTCACCAGGTCATCGGTTCACCTATTGGGACGCCTTCCAACCCAACGTCTTCTGGTTCGCAGCCGCAGAAGTTTTCGGCCCCACCGGCAATTCGTTGCCCTGCCCACTGTCACTTAAGTTTAACAACTCTTCGGGATACGTCGGTAACCTTAGTTCTCTAGCAGATGTGCCATCCTACTTAAATACCTACTAAATAATAATATCGAGATATTAAGTCTACAGGATGAAAGCAACTTTCGCATAGAAGCTCATCCCATAAAAGAAGTTCAAGGAAGCGACTCATAAAAGTAATTGCGACGAAAACATCTTGGTAGTTTATATAGAGATAATTTTAACAGCAATGTTGCTGCCCACGCGCGTATAAAACTGCAACTTACTGCTATAAACATACATAACATTTGTAAGGACGAATGTGCTGTAGTTGTACAAGCTATGTACTGATGAGTGGGTTTCTGAGGACAACAATTTACCTGTTTTTCTGGTGGAAAACCAACCTACAAGATCGATCTTTTATCGCGTTCACGATCAGTATCCTCTTTGATTTAACATTAAAATATTCTTAATTTTTCAACTACTACAAATTAAAATTTATTTGCTAGAATTGTAGTACACTATAGATGGTCGAGTTTTTTACAGTTGCTCGAACAATTCACTAAAACTACCATGCAAAATTATAGCATCACTACATAGTATAAAACGAAGTCGTTTCCCGCTCTGTCTGTCCCTATGTATGCTTAGATCTTTAAAACTGCGGAACGGATTTTGATGCGGTTTTCAGTAATAGATAGAGTGATTCAAGAGAAAGGTTTTTATAAATATATATTGCACCCGTGTGGAGCCGGGGCGGGTCGCTAGTACATTAATAAAATAATACAGACATTTTGCTGAAATTATATTAATTCCTGGCAAGTTTCTTGTTTAGCAATACATCGCTCTTGGAAATGTCTTTAATTACTGCTTGAATTACTGAACGAAACATTATGTAAATCTTTTTTCAATATTTTTTATGCGTAACGTGTATGTGTAACTTTATTGTTATTTATTTTTTTAAATCATCATAACATATAACATAATCAGCCTATTAATGTTCCCACTGCTGGGACGCAGGCCTCCTCTCTATGAGAGGGAATGGGCTATAATCCACCACGCGGGCCCAGTGCGGGTTGGTAGATGTCACATGTCTTCGAATTTTTGGTTCTAGGACATGCCGGTTTCCTCACGATGTTTTCCTTCACCGTTTTGAGAGCAGTGGTGATGAAATAACTTACACAAAGTAATGCGCCTGACTGGGTTCGAACCCACGACTTACTGCTCGTAAGTCGGGGTCTCCACCACTGGGCCACCGCCGCTCTCTCATCATCATATTGCACGTCATGTCCCTGCGACAAATAATTATTTTTTCTTTCGTCTTCTTCTTATGTAAGGTATTTTGGTGTGATGAAAATAAAAGAAACTTCATGACTACTAATATACTAGCCTCAGCCAAAACGACTTGATTCGACATGGACACAAACATATCGCTCATCCCTTGCACCTTACCCAGAACTCACCAGCGACAAACTTTGTCATAGTTTTAATGTTTCATGTAAACACGGAATGATCATCACGGTTATATTAGTACGATTACATGTTTATTGTGCTTTTACAACGTCATAAACTTTCTTTGTTTACTTACGAGAGCTTGCAATCTGGATAAAGGATATAAAGAAGTGAAGTAATAGCTTCATGTCGCGGAGTATTGTACAAAGTAGTCATTTTTAATTACTGTTTGGACTGGAATAATATGACACATACTTATGTTTGCTAAAGCCTTAGGCCAAATAAAATAAACGATGAGTGTGGGCTCTTTAATTGCACTTCAATTATTTACTGCCTTGCTTACCTTGGTTGGTAGCGTCAGGTTTGATTCCCAGGTCAGGCAATGTTGTGCTATTATTGGGGTTTTTCTTCAGAAACCCCAACTTTAGGACTTTGACCTTCTGGGAATTACGGTCGTCATGTTGTGTGCAATTATATACATATTGTAGCTAATTATTAGGACTTATCATCATCATCATCTGCCTAGCCTTTTCCCAACTATGTTAGGGTCGGTTTCCAGTCTAACCGGATGCAGCTGAATACCAGTACCAACGGCTTAACGCGCTTTCCGAGCCACGGAGTATTCTCGATATGCAATGAGTGGTCACTAGACCAACCTAGGCAAGCACGGCTTCAACTAAAGAGCGATCCGAGCGGCCGTTATCATTTAGCCATGAGCTCCTATTATTAGGTTTCCTAATATCTTTATACCATTCATCAAACCATGTAATGACGACCTATCTTTGAACCTTACCTGGAAGTTCTTGGTATTAATATTTTATATTATTGCAAAGAATTCTCAAAAACAACCATAGACACTATGACTCCGCAAGACATGTCATTATTTATGAATCTAATGTTTTGCTCTATATTTTATTGTTATCCCAATTCAAAGTAATATGTCGATAAAAAATGCGGGCAACGGGCGTAGCAATCGAAAAAAACCAAGATTGAAAATTGTTTAGGGTTCCTTCCTGTTAAAAAAGCCTGTCAGAACTCTTACGTGTATCGATTCACATTTGATTTTTTCGTGAATTGACATTAGATATTTTTGCGCAAACATAAGTCGTCATAGAACTGGACAGAATCACCAGAATAATACTAACTTGTCTTTGTACACATCCAAAAAGCTTTGCTTCAGACCTCGTAGAAAATGGTGGGATGAGTGGGACAAAACCAACGACCAGTGGTCCACGTTGGCCCTGGATCGAAACATCTGGAAGTCATGGGGAGAGGCCTTTGCCCAGTGGGATGACGCAGGCTAACAGTATCAGTATCAGTATCTTTGTATATCTTCAATTGAGTTTAATGAACGATGTAAAAGTGACGATTTGAAAAGTAACTGTTTTTATGTCAAGCAGCTACGATAAATGACGAAAAATTTTTGGCACTTCCAACCTGATTTACACAATAAACTTTGCACAGTTTACCCAGTTTTTAGTCGATGCAATTCAATTGTTGCTCCATTTGTAGCATATGCAATGTCATCAATGGGGTTTTCACATGTCCGCTTTGTGCTCGGAGTTTTTTGGCCAAAGTTGGGTATGCTAGCCACTTGAGAGCATATGAGAGAGCAGCATACAAAAGCTTTCGAAAACCACCCTAGAAAGCCGTCGAATGCAGTCGCTGTGGCTCCATCATCATCATGCAACGATCAAGAAACTTGCTTGCAATAACAGGACATACTTTTATCATTCTGCGGAACCCACTACAGATTTCAAATTCACTATTAACCTTTTCGGCCAGTATCGAAGTTCGCCCACACGACACAACATTTTTTTGCGATCCACATTTTGATTAATGCGAAACTGCGCATCGGTTGAATTTTTATCGTTTTTGGTCCATCCTTTTTCAATGTGGTGCGATTTTTTTGTGTCACTTCTGAGATATTCTGTCATTCATTTTTGTGTTGGTGATATTTTATTAAATCGGCGATGGCTTGCATCATCGGGCTGTGATATCGCGGTGTAGTGAATTCGGTGCCCGATTTTGTTTAGTGAGCTTTTATTCAGCTTTGGAAATTAATGGTATGTAGCATAATTTTAACCAGAATCCTAACTAATATTATAAATGCGAAAGTGAGTTTGTTTGTTACCTTTTCACGCCTAAACTACTGAACCGATCATCCTGAAATTTTTTCAATACGTTGTCAGGTGTACAGAATTGGACATAGGGTTACCTTTCATCCCGAAAAAAAGTACCTTTTCCGAGGAAAACATGAATAACGTTCTAATGATAATAGATGGCGCCACGTGTCTTTCGAACCATGATTGAATGAATTAAGGAAAGCGTGCGAAGCCATGGCAAAATCTGGATTTGTGCCCAGTTGGTGTTAATAAGCTCGCCCCTATTAAATTAAACTAAAAAATAACTGGCAAAATATTATGGATATACCTAAGTAATATAAGGACACCTCAGCCTTAGCCCTTTGGAGATAACAGCCGTGCTGTTATGTTATAGAGTTGTAAAACTACTCACTTAACTAGTTTACTAAGTAATACTTGACGTTCCCGCTACTAACAGGGTTCATTTCATAGATCTAAAGAATCTCTTGACTTCACTACACACGAAACCAAATTTCAACCACTAATATAACAACGATGTCGTATATTAAACCTAAAGTGGTAGCGCCACCTGTCCCATAAAACAGCTGCCACCGCATCACGTGGTACACCATTCCCCATTCACCACCATGACATTCCATTAACCATCCTCAGAAAACATTACCGTGAAGAAATGCAACACAAAATAGTAGCATTTTTCAAAACAGCAGGGTATTAATACTCTTCTACCAAATCAATATAAAACTGGCTGAATGGAAAAAAAATGTTACAAAGAAATCAAGTACCTTGACGAATGATTCCAAATTCGAATACAATTTATGTTCAAATTCGCAAGTACCCGACAATACTCTCCCATAGCCCAGCGATATTACTTCTTATTCATAAACAAGTAGGGGTGGTATTTCATTGAATTCGACTTGCAAATGTTCATAGAATATTGTGTTAAACCAATAGGGACAGATACAATCATTTGACATGATCTTTCATAATATTGTGGACCTAAATGCGCAATGTGAAGCGATTTGAGTCATAAGCGGTAGCGGGTGGTAAAATATAATGAAGACAAGGAATATTAATAGAAAAACAATTAATACTGTAACAATTTGGACTATTAGTCAGTCTAATTTCCATTAAAATTTCCAATAAAGAACAACAGCTTCAGGGAACTCTATGAAAGACCTGGCTACAATGATGAATTCAGACATAAATCTATCTAGCCAACTTTAATATCCTCAAATTACTCGACAATAAACTTAAGAATCAATTGCACAAAGTATTCTAATAACTTTAGTAGCTTCTCGTATTTAAACAAATCATAGTTCTTTGAGGCCTATAATTATATAACATCACGCCTGTAATGCCCAAAGGGTTAGGCAGAAGTGTACCTAATAGCACACCCACATTTCGCCAGTTATGTTTAAGGCCCATATAATAGGCCATCAACCGGGCACAAATCCAGACTCTGTGACTACTACTGAGAAATCCTGATGGAATACATAAACCAATAACAATTTGGCCGACCCGGGAATCGAACTCAGGACCTCATGCCCAGCAGTCGCGATTGCGACTACTAGACCAACGAGACAATTCCTAGGACCTATCATTAATTTAAAGCATTAGTATTCATTATTTTAGACTTAGCTTAGCAACAAGAAAGCATCTTTATACCCATTAACACAACACTGCCAACAACTGAACAGACAATATAATGTTAAGTGGGGGTCCATTGGACCCCTTGAAAATATTTGTGAACAAAAACGTGTCAATATTTTGAACAATATTGTCGTTACCATTGTGGTCGGTGAAGATAAATAACTGTTGCTGATTGTATAATATAATGTAGTATAATTTGTTACGATTAGTTAAGTGTGTTGAGTTAGTATGGATGTGGTGTGCAGTTGATGTGACTAAAGTTTTATATTGAGGACTATTTTCACCAGTGAAAAGTATTAGTATTCACATGACTAAAGTAGTCGATTTTCACAGATGCTTTATTTATGTATAATGATAGATTGTCTTGACAACATTACATGATGGCTAGAATCGCCGTAGAGTTACGCAGACGGCTATCGACATTACGCAAGTTATTAGTTGTTATTAGTTATAGTTTCTTTGGGTTCCATTGATTAAGTGACGAGCCTTTTGCCACCAACAGGGCACAAATCAAGATTCCGGGCCGCTACTGACAAATCAATGTCAGGCGCGAATTATACAGAAATGACGTAAGGTGAAGGCACGGCGCAGGCGCAGCGCAGGCTTGATGCCGCTTCAAAACGTTTTTATACAAAATGTAGGCGACGCACGTCTCGTGAATTACACTCAAGCGGCAAAAATCCAATAACACTGTTCAATCGAGCTCTGAGAGCTTATTATCACTAGTTATAGCTGAGATGAACTAAGTATCTGAAACCACACGAAAATTAATACGGCATCTTATCCATACATTTCCAACCCTGCTCTCGCTACCACATTTATACCGCAGTTCACCCGTCACCGCCTACCGAATATTCGTCTATTGTGACCGAAGCATCTGTTTACCAACGTGTGGGTACTAACGACCGGACGAGCAGCCGCACGGTTGATCTTTATCATTTCATTGATTTACGCGTGATTTCCAATGATTTTACTGATGTGTGATAATATTATGTTCTATTTTGGCTTCAAATATAGGGTGCGTTTAGTTTTGCAACAGTTTTTGTGGTCGTAAATGTGTTAACAGAATTTTTGATTTATTTTTTTCGAGAGAATGTGGTCGCGGTTTTTTTGTGTGATACTGGTTGATAATAATTGTGGATTGGATGATGTTATTCTTAGAATGAGTTTGATCTTGATGTTTTGATAGCGGCGAATTGTTGTATGGTTCTTTTGGTAGGTTTTCGTAGCGTTGTTTGTGACATCACAGAAATCTCTGGATAACATCATTCGTCGTTATAAAGGCGAATATCAGTCTGCCAGTGTTTTCTTTAAATCGATATGTGAACCTCACAGATGGCGGTACGAGCTGGACGAAAGCATCGACCAGTAGTCTACATTAGCTCTGGATGTCGTGGGATGATGCAGACTCACAGTCACAGTCGAATCGATTTCGATACGTGACTGATATAGCCAAGCTAAGACTTGAAATTCACATCCAAATCACACATATTATTGTTATGAGTGTCATTCGCCTTAGTTCAACTGAACTGATCAGAGTATAGGTACCACAGAATATAGATATACCTAGATAACGCAAGTATCACGATCCGTATGAAAACCAAGCATGCCATTTTTTGACTACCTACTACAAATAAATTATATTATGTTTACATAGTGCAGTTGGCTTTGGCCGTTCTATTTAAATAAATTAAAAAATAACGCCATAAGCACTATATAGTTACTTTACAAAACAAACTACGTTTTTGTTCTTTAAATATCTAGGTGTTTTTAAACAAAGTAGCTTGCTGCGACAGTAGCTACGTTGAGCCTAAAATGCTTAAGCCGGGCAAGCAAAGAAGCTGCTCTTGAGTTATCTAAATATATCTACGAGCCTATCTAGGTACATCTCATATATCTGTGATAGGAAACTATTTGTATTGAAAGAGCTAAACCATGGCCCTTCACAAAAAGACAAACACTCCACAATATTCCACAATTCTCCTATCTTCTTCAATGAAGCCGAACAACGCTGAGCAACTGAACACAACATCGTTTTTCAACAATTTAGTCACAGTGTATTTGACAGCGTTTTGCAAGAAACAGTAGGTGATAAATTTGTTGCTGCTCACTCCAGCCATTGTCAATTTTGTATTGAGGACGCCCTATTGTTGCGTGGCACTTCGATTTTGCTCGGATTTGTATGGTGATGGTCCATGGTATGAGAGTCAGCGAGTTCACAAGCATAGCGGATTGAAGTTAGAGGCTGATGATAACGAATCTGGCAAGCAGTTATTTCACTTCCAAAATGGCGGTTGCTCAGATCATTTTTTTCAAATCATCGTCTGCCTAGCTTTTTACCAACAATCCGGTTAGACTGGAAGCCGACACTAGACGGCTTCTAGTCTAACCGGATGCAGCTGAATACCAAAATTTACATGGAGAGACTGCCTATCTAACCTCCACAACCCAGTTAGTACTTCATGTTTTTTTTCAAATTTTTGTTTCATTGCTGTTTTTGACATGGAAAGAAAAATTCCAATGCGAGCAGGGTTTGAACCTTTGAATTTTGTTTCATTGAAATGTTGATTCAATTCGAAGATGCATATTCTTTCAATTAAGTACATCTTGTAGTCATCAACAAGGCTAGATTAGGACTTGCAGCGAGAAATTATTGTTCCATGAATTATCGTCGTCCAGAATTTAAAGACCTAAGTTACAATTTCATGATGCAGATTTGTAGCAGTCAAATTATCAAATGACAGTTACTGCTTTTTTTATCGGTGCTGGGTTTAATTTACCAGTATTATTAACTTTATTCCGCTTACGGCTCATCCCTCACACCAAACTTACCCAACGTTCGATTTTGCCGCGGATCCATATCGCACAATACAGTTCGTTAGCTGAAACATCTCAGTTTTTACTAACGCTAGATTATCTTTAGCAGACGGTTCACGTTCATCAATGGGATCGTATGGTTATTGCTGTTTTTGCTACTATTGCACTGAAAGGGGAATGAAGGCGACTTCATTATCGCGGATTTGTTTAGTGAAATATTTCTAACTTTTGAAATGGACTCGTCTAAAGATGCTAAGTTAGTTTATTAAATTCTTAATTCTATGTTTACTTTCTCATAAGTTAATTACGGTTTCTGCAGGCGGAGGATTAAAAAAAAACCAATTTACTTATAATGAATTTAATTAAAAAGAAATTACAATTATTGATTATTGCTAAAGATTATGACTACGTTCGAGGTTGGAACCGAAGTGCCCGTTTCCGATGCCCGGGAACTGGTGGCGCGATCGTTGTCACGTTGCGCGAAGTCAGCATCTCGTGGCCCGTCCTCGTGTCCGTGGCTGATGCAATATGTTGTTCGGTAAAAATGGGGTTAACGCATCGTCAGCGATCTGCCTTGGGTACCATGGTATAACACCTCCCGCCGTAGTTCAGCAATTATTTGAGTACTTTCGTCGAAAATAATGTTGAATAGTGATCTGGCGTGTCAGATTGACGCATATTTGAAGTTTCAGCATTGATGTCTTGAGATGCGGTTTGCTTCATTTCAGTTTCTGATGATTCGTTAGTTCGGCGTTTTGCTAGGAATCTTCGGATGATGATGTAACTACTTAGTGCAGTTGCACTTAATAGGATGGCGTACATTGGTATTGTAGTATGATATAAGGCTGTATCTTGAGGCTTCTTTATATTGATCGGCGACTGTAGCGTTATCTTAGTATTGCTTGCGTGTAGATTTTCCAGGTTAATTGAATTTAGGGTTAGGACTGGTTGCGATGACGATTTAAGATTGGAATTTCGTGGAGGTAAATCTGTGATCTTGATAACCTGTCCCGTTGCATGGTCATTGTTATTGATGATGGTGAACTCAGGAGTCCGCAGGAAACAGTTATGAGGTAAGACAACTAAGAAGCTCCCTTGCAGATTGGTATATTCATTTCTTCCACAGGACGTCTGGATCTTAGTAGGTTTCGGGAACGTGACGGTATAATGCCTGTCGTCTAGTTGCTCCAGTGCCCCTCTGCTGAGTATAACAGGGGTAAGGTTGCATGTAGAGTCTATTTTCTGCGTTGTGATCAGCTGTTGAATGCAGTCCACTTGATCTCGAGGTCTGAAGCTAACTTTCATCTCGCAGAGATACCAGGTGCTTGCCTTCGGACATTCTGTCTCCATGTACATGAATTCGTCCTCATGTATTGCAATATAGGGAGAGGATGGTATTAGGATTTCGTGATTTTTATTGGGTACAATAGAGAGTTTGTATAGGTCATAGGTGCTGGGCAAGGCAATCGGTACTTTGAACACTATAACTAAGTTATTACTACTATAATATGAACCCAATTTAATTATATCAAAATATTCCCTTATACTTATGTCTAGTATTTCTTCCTTATTATATAAACTACGCACTATATCTATCATACTTCTTAACGCATTTAGACTAAGCATTGAATGATGCGTACTCTTTGCATGAATAAAAGCTAGAAGATTCTCTATCCTGTCTAATTCTTCTGATAAATTTTCTATATTATCTTCCAAAATTAAGAATAACTGTGCCAGATGGGCGTAATTAAGAAGATCTATATTAGTAACTTCAGTGGTATTAATCATTACATTAACTATGTGGGATATATTCTGCTGGTTTTCAATGATACTTTTTAACACTTTTGAATGCTGTGATATCCAATCCTTGGTTAAACTTATATGCTGATTGAATTGCGACGTAATTTCTTGTTCGTTATCCTGAAGAACTTTAATGGCATTCTCATAACGTACAGCGTCTGTATAATCTAAGTTACCGGAGATGCTTTTAATTACTGAGCCTAGACCGTCTATAAGGCCTCTTTTAACGCGATTGGAATCGAACGTCTGCAATTGACCTGTGATCTTATCTAACTTACTTTTAAGGTGTGCGATGTGCGGTTCGTACAGGGACCGAGTTTTATTATTTAACTGGGGCTGAATATAATTCAATTGAGTTTTAACTATTGTTACCTTAGATTTAATTTCATCTATATTGATAGTCTGTAAAAAGGAATGATGCTGGGTTATGATCCTTGCAGAACCTAGCTTAAAAGGGAGAAGTCCTGGTCCATTGTCGAGGCTCTCAAGTGTTATCTCTTGAGCAGCTACCGCTTGAAGCATGTACATCAGTAGTATTCTGTAACAATTGTGCACTTTTAGGCGCTCTCTTTAAACGGGATTTGGCGATTGGACCGCGTTTTTTCTTTGTGTAGATATGTATTGGGAGATCTGCCAATACTGTATCTTGTGTATACCGGGGTGCTAATTTTTGACGACTAGCCTTGGGATTCTTTATAAATATCTGCTGCTCGGGATTATAACTTTGCTCAGGCTCACGACTCTTATTCAAGTTATTAATAATATCAGTTCTATCGTTTAAAGAACTTTCGCTTATTAATTCATAGACTTTACTCATTCTAATTTTATGGTTCTGAATATACTGTTGCATTACGTGCTCTGTCGCGTCCATGTCTAATGGATCACGAGGATCAAAGTGTCCGCTTATAAGCTCTAGCGGTCTACACTTGGTGAAACTGTGTATGCTGCTGTTATACGCTAGTAAAGCATAAGGCATTAAATTTATAACTGATTCACAACGATTTTGTAATTTTAGTATTCTTAAGTGTTCTAATAAAGTAGAATGGAGACGCTCGACCATCCCATTTTCATTGGGTGTGTGTGCTAATATTTTATGATGGTTTATTTTATGAACTCTTGTAAATTCTGAGAATAACTGGTTTGTGAATTCTGTGCCACGGTCAGTTACTAATGTTAATGGTACTCCGTGGTGAGTACAAAATATTAACAAAGCTTGAACGACACTTATTGCAGTTCCGTCCCTTAAATGGTATGCTTGGGCATACTTTGAAAAGGAATCGATGAATGTGAGGAATTTTTCAGTTTCAGCTGTGAACAGATCGAGATGGATAACTTCAAATGGTTTCGCCGGTGGGGGAACTATGTGCAATTGCTGGTTTATTGGTTGACGATCGTATTTACCCTGACCGCAGATGGTACACTCATTAATGTACTTCGCGATGTGTTCTTTCATTTTAGGCCAGAAGTATCGCCGGGACAGTGCAAGGTAGCATTCGTTAATACCGCGATGATTGGTTTTACCTTCGTGATATTTCCGAATTATTTCTTGCTGGCGTAAGTATTCCTTCACATTCTCTAGCTCAATTTTTGTAAGAACAAGATTCATGGATGAGCTCTTGAAATGGTTTTGGATTATGGGAATGATGGAATACATTTCTAAAGGTGGGTTAATTAATATTCCTGTATTTACTTTAGGATTAACAAATTCTTTGATCGCGTTCACAACGTCTGTTTCGAGGTTAGATTTAGATAATTGTATGGCTGTACGGGTATGGGTGTCAAAAGGTTTTGTTACAACTGTTCTACCTTTAAAGTCACCTACAATCGTGAAATGAATTTGTCTATTGAATTTATTGAGTGGATCGTCTGATATCGGTACTTCTAAAATAGGCTTTTCCGCATCAGTATGAGCTGTAAGGGTCCTAGATTCATCTAACGTGGGCGGATTAACAGTGGGGTTAGCTATTACGGAACTTGTTTCCTCGTTGCATATTTCTATCCTGGATAAGGCATCGGCGTTAGTGTTTGACTTGCCTTGTTTATAGATTACTGTAAAATTGTACTCGCTTAATTTTAATCGCCATCTCGTTAATCGGGAATTTGGCTCTTTAAGATTCATGACCCATTGGAGAGGCTTATGGTCCGTGATGATTTTAAACTTGCGGCCGAATAAATAAGGGCGGAAATACTTAGTGGCCCATACTATGGCGAGCAACTCTTTTTCAATCGTGCTGTAATTTATCTCACTGGAATTTAATGTACGTGAGGCGTAAGCTATGGGTTTGTCCTGTCCTATCGGACCTTGGGAAAGTACGGCACCGATTGCTAAATTGGATGCATCTGTCGTCAGAACAAATTCCTTATTAAAATCGGGATATCGAAGTATAGGGTCATTAGTTAAAAGGGTTTTACATTTTTCAAAGCAGTTTACATAATTTGTATCGAGAGTAATTTTTGATCCCTTTTTAAGACACTGAGTAAGAGGTTTTGCTAGTCGAGCGAAATCAGGAATGAACTTGCGATAGTACCCGAGTAAACCAAGAAAGCGTTTTATTTCGGTAGCGGTTTTCGGTAATGGATAGTTTTGTATAGCTGATATCTTGTCGGGGTTAGGTTTGATGCCATTTTTACTAATAATATGACCTAAATAAGCTGTCTCTAACTTTAAAAATTCGCTTTTATCTAATTGGATTTTAAAATTTGACTCCCGTAGCCTTTGGAAAACTTTTTCGAGATTGTTCATGTGTTCTTGCAACGAAGTGCTAAATACAACTACGTCATCAAGATAAACCAGACATATGACATTTTGTAGGCCTCTCAGCACATTGTCCATGACTCTCTGAAATGTAGACGGCGAGTTCTTAAGACCCATAGGCATTCTTAAGAATTCGAAGTGTCCGTGCTCAACATTGAACGCTGTTTTCGGTATATCCTCTGTTTTCATCTCGACTTGGTAAAACCCGCTTGCGAGATCTAGGGTGGTGAAGTACTGGCAGTTGCCCAACTTATCTAATATATCCGCGATGTTTGGTATCGGATATTTATCATCGATAGTCTTTTCGTTCAATTTCCTAAAGTCTACGACAATTCGCCATTTTGTTTTACCGGAGGCGTCTGTCTTTTTAGGCACTACCCAAATGGGAGAGCTCCAAGCTGATTGTGAAGGCCTAATTATACCCTGTTCTAACATTTTTCCGATTTGGTTCCTAACTTCCTCTCTATGCACGTATGGATACCGATAGCTCTTCGTGTATACGGGTACTTCATCTGTAGTTTTTATGGAATGTTTAATTTGGTTGGTAAATGATAACGGTTCGCCTTCTATATAGAATACGTCCGCATATTGTGCACACAATGATTCGAGATTTGCGCGTTCTTCTGGGTTTAAATGGCTAGTACGTAGTTTGGAAAGAACGTCTTGAGCGCGTGGCGATAGCTGTTTAGTGCGAGCGCACTCAGCATTATATACTTCGGCACTAACTTGACGATCGACAGAGAATATTAAATCGTTTTGAGTTGTGTTTGTAACTTCTAAAATACCTCGACTATTGCTAACCGACGTAATACATTCACCTATGGTACAGTTACAAATGACCTGTTCCGGTATATAGGCATTTCCATCTTGTATATTGATTGGTAATTTAATTAATTTAGAAGAACGAGCGGGTATTATATCTTCATAAAGATTGACGTTGCGAGAATCATATACCTGAATCGGATTAGTGGCGTGTCTGGTATTTAAGCGCATATTTTTATAGTCTATGGTTGACTCCCATTTACTTAATAAATCCGATCCTATTAAACCGTCAAAATAATTATGAAACTTATATACGAATAATTTGATATTATCGGACTCATTGAATTCTGAAAAGCACGGTAATGTGATCGAGTTATTGTTTCTGCTCGTCGCGTGGACATTTACGACTTCAAACGGTTCATAGTTTAGCGGCGTAAGCGGAAAATATTTCTGTATAGCCTCAGGGCTAATAAATGACTGATTAGCACCTGTGTCTATCAGTAATTTTAAAGGGGGGTTTGAAATTTGTATAAACGGAAGCTGTCTTTGTGTCTGAATGTTAATCTCTATTTTGGCTTGTCGGACTTCGAATCCGTCCGAAAATCCTCCTTGCTGGTGGATGGCTTAGATTCAGTTATAGGTTCGCTAGTGGCTAACTCATCAACAACAATTAATTGACCATTACTATAATTATCATCGACACACACAAAGTTATCATTGTACTCTGGCTCGATGTAATAGTACTCCGAGCAATCGTAGTAGGGGCCGTATGCATAGTACGGACATTCGTTAAAATTTAACTCACGAGCCTTAAAGTAATTGCTTGGTGGTGGGTTGCCTGATTTGGTCCAGTCGTGTCCTCTAGCTGGCATGGGTTTGCTGACAAAATGACTTACACCACTCATAGGTGTAGGCTTCTGTGGACCGGGTCCACTTTGCGCATTCCCGGGTGCGTTATGCGGAATCATTCTAAATACATTACTCCGTTCATTATAATTTGGTGGTAAAGCCCTAAATATCTGCTGAGTACGTGTTGGCCCTCGGTTAGGCTGAGGTGGATTATTATTACCGTTAGGTCTCCATGGTTGTTGAACCAGCATCGGTGGTTGGCGTGAGGGGCCAGGCATGTTAAAATTAATTGGTGCCATAGTGAACGGTTGATTATTTGAGGGTTTAGATTGTGAGCCCGCGGGATTACTAGGTTGTTTTTTATTATCTAGGAAGTTATTATTTCGCTGTTGCAAATATAACGTATTAGTTTCTTCCTGCACGTATTCCAACGCCTTCTCTATAGATACGGGACGCATGCATCGAATACGAGAACCTAGCGGCTCTTTTAATCCGCGCAAGTATGATTGCAGCGTAAGCTTTCTGTAAAGTTCACGCTTCGCTTCTACGGTGGTAGACAGATTATCGTGCAACGTTACGTATGTCATAATGGTACTAAACAGGGTTTGACAATTTTCATAAAATTCTTGTGGCGTATTTTGACCTTGTGTTAATAATGAAAGGTCATTATAAAGTGCAGTTTCGTCGCGTTGATCCGCGAAATTATTAACTAATGCTGTACGAATGCCAATCCAGTCAGTCGGGATACCGTTGGAGTTAATAAATCGGGCGGCTGGACCCGTGACTTTATTTAAAATTCCATTAAGCAAGGCTTGGTTCTCCAGCTCATTTCCCGGATTAGGATTGAGAAATCTTTTAACTAATTGATCACTTAAATTTATAAATCTAGTTAGTGTATTTGGGTTCCCATCGAACTCTGGGAGTAATCGAAGGGACTTAAATATAGCGTCAATTTGGTCTCCATGAGCCATGGCGCTTGTCTCTTCTATAATATCACTTAGGTCTCTAGCTTGGTCTAACCTACTCTGTCTTACAGCCCTAGGGGTACAAGAACCAGATTGCCTAGGATGAAAAATCTTGAAGGATTAACGTAAGACTGGAAAAAGGAAAAATTACAACTATAGGGAAGCAACACAAGAGTGATTCAAGTGTACTCACAGTTTCATTTCTTGGTGTCTCTGAATCAGCATCGAAGTCTGGATGCACCGGCTGCAGCTTTCCGAGGTTCTGGATACTCGATGAAGGCTTAAAAGCTCAGGCAGCGGCTATGCGGAGCCGACAGGATCGATTTTAGAGTCCTTTACGCGCCGCGCACTGCTTCGAGTATCCTACCGACTGCGCCAATTACGGTTTCTGCAGGCGGAGGATTAAAAAAAAACCAATTTACTTATAATGAATTTAATTAAAAAGAAATTACAATTATTGATTATTGCTAAAGATTATGACTACGTTCGAGGTTGGAACCGAAGTGCCCGTTTCCGATGCCCGGGAACTGGTGGCGCGATCGTTGTCACGTTGCGCGAAGTCAGCATCTCGTGGCCCGTCCTCGTGTCCGTGGCTGATGCAATATGTTGTTCGGTAAAAATGGGGTTAACGCATCGTCAGCGATCTGCCTTGGGTACCATGGTATAACAAGTTTCTAACGATCTTAAGGTAACTTTCTGGTAAAATAATTTGAGCTTTAGCTGTTTCTAAATCATAGCTAATCATTTTTATTATAAATCTCCTTCAAAACATAGTCAAGTCATCATAGATCCTGCTTTAAATCATTCTATTCCTGTCTCAGATCAAGCAATAACATCAACAAAAAAATCAGCCAAGTGCGAGTCGGATTCGCGCATGAATAGTTCCGTACCATTGTAGTAGGGAAATCCCCTATAATTTTTTATTTACTTTTATTATTTGGTGTCACACAATGTGTATTCCTAATACCGCTATATATCAGAAATACACATTCTGTGACAACTGTCTATCTATTACGTCTGTCTGTCTATTTATCATGAGATACAGCTCGCTGACAGACAGACAGACGGACGGACGGACAGCATAGCTTAGTAACAGGGTACCGTTGGCTACCCTTCGGGTACGGAACCCTAAAAACCCTTCACCAAGGGAAAATATAGAAAGACGGGAAGTCTCAAACTCAAACCAGCTAAACTGTCAAGCCTGCCTACCCCTTGTGTACGTGAGTGCATTATGTAAGCAGGATAAGCACTGAAATCATAATTTACAACAGTTACTACCTAAAATCCCTCTCTATTCCGCAGTTTCACACGTTGTCATTCAAACAGCTGTAGAACAATAGCATGCTTCCCGGCGCTTGCGCACTGATCTAGGTGTCAACAGTTGCGTAACACTGCGCGCGCGCATATCGGGCGCGAAATGACGCGTGGGCGGTGCGCCAGAGTTGATAGTGATGTAGGCAGCCGGAGGGATACTACTGTTAAGTATGATTCTGTTTTATTAAACTGAAATCAGAAAGATAATGAAAATTATAAAAAAAAAACTTTTGGAAAGTATCGACAGATGGCGCTAGTACAGTGATGTTAACTTTTATTTTTTAAGTTGGTTTGATACTTCGATATTAAAAGTCTGTAGTGTAAAGACACCTCTTTTGTATTTTGAGACAGCCAACGCATCAACGTTTGTACCTATTTCTCGTAGCCACAGAGAACATCTGAAAAAGTACAGATTTCTCGATTTTGCTTCAAAATTCAAGCTGGCTACTTATAACTGAAAAGCTCTTAAAGAACACTTTTTAGGTCATTACCACTACTTCCATGTCAACAAAAGTTTTATGATCTACAGGTAGTTGTTCCGGGTCTGGCTGTTTGTGTATGTGAGTTTAAATGTTTAAAACGCACCCACGATACAGGAGAAATTCCTAGTGTGGGGCAACGTTTTTAAGAAAGAAAAATAGACAAAACTTTTGATAAAATTCCAGTCTTGATGTGTCAAAAACCTTTTGTTACTCTTAAAACAACTCACTACTACAATATCACTGCCCCAACCTTGGCCGCAGCATGATTTACTCCTGCCAACCCTCATTAGCATAATATTATCTGCGCTGTTCCGGTGACTAATGCGCTAAACACTCGCTTGTCTGCCCGACTGCTTGACTGCTTGATTGCCAGTTTTATATGTGCCAATCACGTCAGCTATTAAGATTCGAACTGAATTGTGGTGTTTGTGTTTGGTAGAAGCTTGAGTTGTAGGTTTAACTTTAAGTTATTAAGTGTTGGGTACGGAATTAAGTGTTGTGTATCCGGTGATATTGGTATGGTAAAATTTAAAGCTAAATACTTTTGTTTTTTTTCAGGAGCTGTGTGAAAGGTAACGAATAGCAAGCAGACATCTGCACTCACACATCTGACACTGCAACATTTCTGCCCGGGACAATGTGACATATAAGGAATCAGTGATCAAAATTAAATAAAAGTTAAAAATGTTTTTGAATTGACAGAATATTTATTAACTTATTGAAAATCTTATGTCATGAAACTCGTTGTAGACCATCAGGCGTGGCATTTGATGAAGCTAATAAATTAAAATATTCTATAATAGTTCGTGTCTGTCGTCCAAATGTAGTAAGCGCTGAGCTTAAACGCCCAGATAACCGAACTAAAGATTAATTGGATAATTGTCCTTTTCCCGTAATCTTCTTTAGCAACAACTTTGACTGATAAATTTATTTTTGTATATACCCGATCAAATAAATTTAACTATTCGATTACATTAACGTTTTCGTTCACATAATGATTCAAATTGAGAACCCCTAAAATAAGAATACCTGCATAATAGCTAAATCAGCGTAACCAACTTAAAATCAAAAAAAAATAAATGGCTTTTAAAGAAAGTTCGCCCGATTTTTTCCACGTAACTTTTGCCCTAGTAAAAGTATATTAGATTTTATTTAGGGGCCTGAACAAATTGTCAATACATTTGACGTGCCCTCTTACTTACAATAAGTAGTTTTTAAATCGAACGATTGTTACAATTCTGTTCTCAAAGCGAAATTTATGGACACTTTAAAACGAAAACCCAACTTACTTTTGCACCTATGAGTGGAAGGCATCAACTGTATAACAGTCACGCTAAGCTGGATAATTGAATGGTTTGCCTTTTCGGGATGGTATTGTTAAGTTTGCTTTAAGAGTCTATAAAGAGTATTCTTTTGGTTCAAAATCGAGAGATCACGGTACATAAATAAAATTAGGCGCGTTGCCCTACAAACGGCTGCCACCCTAGTTAACCCGTAATGGCGAGGGTCGAAATATTTTGACATTTATGAAGTCACCGACAAAGAGATTTAAATAGTACTGGATACGTTGTCATTTGATTGTAAAAAATATAACGACAAAAATATCTGTTATCACTGGAAACAGCTGAGAAGAATTATTTTTTTTTTAATTATTCAGATAGCACGCCAAATAAATTGGGATAAATGCTGCGGGAATGATGATGAAGAATCATAAAGCACACAATTCTTGATGCTGCCTTCCTTCTGTCCGAATGATGTTTTCAAAAGGGTTACCTACTCATGTTTAATTTTCCTGTTTAGTGCTGTTCATTAGAATACCTGTCCCAAATTATACTTATGTTATTTCGCTCTGAAAATGCTCTGAAGAGACTAGAGTCCAAGACGTTAGAAAAATCCAATCGTTCGTCCTTCATCTACCCAGCCTTTTCCTATGTTTGGGTCAGATCACCATATCGATGGAAAATAGCTATCCTGAAAATTTGTACTCCATATTCTTTTGATATGAAGTAACTTGAGTAAGGGACATCAGAATAACACAATCATTATTATCAACTGTGTAGCCTTTTCCTAACTATGTTGGGGTCGACTCACCATGTCAATGCTAATACTAACACATCATAAGACAAGAGAACTTCACACACTCCAAATCCACGCACCCAATTACCACTTCCAGTCCCCTAAAATCGAACCCTAATGTTAAAACCATAGACACACCTATACCATAAACAGATAAATAAATCTGAACACATCGTCGACTTTCAATACCCATACACTGGCAACAATACCATGATTTGTTAGCAGCAGTCCCATAAATATATGGTATTTCTAAGCAAGGTTTATAGAAAAAATCTTTATTTATCGCTCAGTTATGGGATATTGATAGTAATCTTAGCCGTTTGTTATAGATGACGATGTCAATGGCGCTGGGTGTGGTGTAAGCTGGCTGCTGAATTTAAGATGAGGTGTGTGTTTTTGAATATGAGCTGAGAATATTAAACTAGATAATGGTCACGATGGCAATGGGCTCGCTCCCTATTACATGGGACTTGAACATAACTGGCGAAATGTGGGTGTACTATTACGTACACCTCTGCCTAACTCTTCGGGGACTACAGGCGTGATGTTATGTATGTGTTTATGTAACATGAAAAATAGAAAGTTAAGTTACAAATGTTAAGTTATGCGGAGGTCAAAAGCTAACTAAACAACAATACACTAACCAAATATACTTGTTCATAACTAAAGGGTTATATTTAACTGGTGCCGAACTAAATACCTTATACAGTCGATATCTCAGTCGGTATATTGTAACTAACGCCGTCATTGTCGCGCGGTGACTAACCGCGCTTGCTAGACAAACGCAAAGAGTAATTAGTGCAGACGGCGCAGTAATTGTGATTTATGTTGCGAATTTGTCTTTGTACGAACAGATGTTTTGGTACGTAGGATTGCACTGTTGGATGAAATTGGGATTGAATAATCCTGTGTTGGAAAACGTAGTTAAGGGCTATATTAATACATTATAAAGCGCTTGTGTCTCATAACTACACGTAATTAAAGAAAAATACAATGGAATTTTTATCGGATGGAAAAAAGTATACAATTTAAATGAAGATTTATCTACAAATGAAAATTATTAGATATTTATCGATAGTTTTGTTAAACAAGCTTGGCAATGCTGTATGGCAAATAAAATTTGCCAAATAATGTGAGGCCTTTTTGTCGTTACTAAATATCGCTTTTCATCAAACTTTCTCATATTTTGAGGAGGTATACCTAAGTACAGACACAAGTTTCTTTGGTAAAAATGCAAACCACAACATGTCACTAGAAGACCATAATAATTATGTCATAAGTAACTCCATCATCATTCTTCTGTTCTTAACCCAATTTATTTGGGGTCGGCCCAACATGACGTCTTCTTCTTCCATACTTCTCTATTACTCGTCATCTCAGCAGTCACCTCCTTTCTTGCCAAATCATCATTTACACAGTCTGTCCATCGTTTCATTGGTCTTCCTCTACTCTTATAGCCATCTACATTCATACAGCAGTCACCTCCTGTCTAGCCATATCATCCTTCACACAGTCTATCCATCGTATCTTTGGTCTTCCTCTACTCTTATAGCCATCTTCATTCATACTCAACATTTTCCTCACATAAGTAACCCCAAGAATAATAAATCTGATCTTGATTTTTTTACTTTTGTCTTTGGTACATCAAAAAAGAAAAGCTTTATGAAAGCAACCACTGCAAATCTACATACACTAACACCACAATCACTCACAACTCACGCAAAATCAAACCACCAACATAACAGCCCCGTCTCTTTCCTCTTGATCTACAATTCATTACAAATTCACTATTAATAATTTATCTGGAGCTGCGTGGGCGCCAGTAGACAATGGACGCACGCACTAACAATACTGATTCTTTTTATTATTGTTATTAAATCTGTGTAGTAATAGTGAGTGGAGTGTTGAGGCGGTAAGGATATGGATCATCTGGTTCTTACAGTTTGATGCTTAAACGGAACTGACCTTGTTATCGCAAAGTTGAATGGGAATTGTAGATATCTTCAAACGTGTATTGCGTACCTAAATAGGCCGCTGCAAACACAATCGGGTAAAATGGGGAACTGAAAAGCCTTGAATTGACACTCACTTTTTTTTTTTTTTTTTTTTTCCGGATGGGAAATCATCAAATGACCCCCCCCCACTCTGGGCGGAGCGGAAGGGAGTGTCAGACTTGTACTGACTAAAACCCATCCATGTTCCTTCTTTGCCCTTTGTGTTCCAGGGCCACGGTATCTCTTTCGAACAGTCCCGCAGCCCTGGCAGGCATCGGCCCTTGCGGACCCCTACTTATTTACTGACATCTCTTTGAGGCGCGCGTGGAACACGAACGCGCCGTCGACACGGCCTGTCGTCATAAGACGGCCGGACGGCGAGCTGGCCCATAACTCGCCGTCCACAGGCCCGCGCCTACGGTGGCCGGGAGCCACCACGTGACCCCCAACGCCCAGGGCGTCTCCCGCGGCGACTGGGACGTGAGGTTCTTTCCCTCTCACGTCCCGCCACCTCCTTCACTAGCATGACTGCTTCGCAGAAGGAGGTGACGGCTTCCCATTCCCTCTCGCTCCGGACCATGGCTTGAACCAAGGCCGGACGCGAGAGATCGCCGCCGCCAATCGCCGCTACGAGGACACGGCGGTGCTCCGCCCAAGCGGGGCAGACCTCCACGGTGTGCTCCACCGTGTCCTCCGGACGATCCTCGCAGTGGAAACACCCGGGCGTTTTCCGCCCGATTCGGTTCTCCCGTCCGATTCGGTGCAGGAACCTCCCGAAACAACCGTGTCCGGTGAGGACCTGCGTCAGGCGGTAGGTGAGGGCGCCGTGGCGCCTCTCTAGCCACTCCTCAAAGAGGGAACTTATCGCCACTATGGTGGCGTGCCCTGCACGGGGTTGCGACAGTCGCTCTCTCCATGTCGCCATGAGATCACGCCGGAGGTCTGTCCGCTGAGCAGCAATTTGCCGCGGCAGCGGAGTTTCCTCCCGACGTAGTGCCTCCGCGCGCCATTCGTGCAGGCGTGCGAGGACTATCGCCTCCAGATCCCATGGCGCCTCCAGATCCCATGGCGCCTCCAGATCCCATGGCGATTGACACTCACTTTGAATGCGGTATTCCAGCCCAAACAAAAAACCACTTGATGGAATATCCAAAATGTCCATACACCTAAATTTAAAAACTGTACTAGCACCGCGTTTATCGTGGGCATCTTCTGTGCCCAAATCATTTGTTTTGACGTACCATTGACACTAAATAAGAAAACGATGTGGTCATGAGATGAGGATGAAATTTTTTTATGGATGGAGATGGACAGGAAACTCAAAAAGAAAGTAAATGGTAGCATCACAGTTGTTAATGAAAGGAAGAAAAAAACGCGATGCTCTGTCCCTAAGTTATGATAAAAAAATGGTTATTGCGTGTTAGTTTGATGATTGTTGTTTGTTTGTTTGATGTTTGATGTTTGCGGTTTTTTTTGTTTGTTTGTTTATTGTTTGTGTGAATGTTTGTTGATGTTTGATTGTTTATTGTTTGTTTGTTTGTTTTTTGTTGATGAAAGGAACTTTGTCTTGTGATCAGTTAAATGTAACTAGCCTTATGGTTTTGCATTGGACATCGTAAGATAAATCATACGTAAGATTATTATTCGGTGTTTGGGCATGTCAGATTATTGTTTGCAAAAGCGGCTACGATGAAAGTGAAGTACTCTAATAACTCACTGCAGATCTGACCTTTATTCTATGTACAAATCGAAATACAGTTTCTGATCGTTAATGGTAGTGACTAAGAACTATTGGAGAGTGTTAAGAGTAAAATTATCTGTTTCGCGAAAGGACTATGGTGTTTTTCGAAATTGTGGTAACTATTCGTATCCATATTCATTTATTTTACTTTCCACAATTTATGTATAGACGCACATCAAGCTACTACAAACTGTCAAATTTTTTTAACCTTTTGAACGCCATCGTCACATATGCAAACGACACAAATATGTGACAAAATGGTAGGTGAAACCACAATGGTTTGGCGTGGAGAGCACGCGCGTGTGTTTATGCTCTGGTGGTCAAAAGGTTAATAGATTTTCAACTTTGGAATGATATGAAAGAAAAAGGAGTAAATGATTGTTTGACTGTTAACAGAGGAGAATAGAAGAAAAAAACGTGTGGCCGACCCCAAGTTATATATGACTGTTAAAAGATGTTGTAGAAGGCTTACAGCTAAGAAAGAACGTGGTTCTCGTTAGGGCACAGCAGTATATGTATTGTCCTATATACCTAAGAAGAACAATAAGAATGATCAATCTTGCTGGGTGGGTAATTTGTTCTCAATTATGTTTTTTTTCGGAGGAGAAATCATCAAATGACCCCCCCCCCCCTCTCGCTTTGCGCGGAGCGGACGGGAGTGTCAGACTTGTACTGACTAAAACCCATCCATGTTCCTTCTTTGCCCTTTGTGTTCCAGGGCCACGGTATCTCTTTCGAACAGTCCCGCAGCCTTGGCAGGCATCGGCCCTTGTGGAAACCTACATAGTTGCTGACATAGCTTTTTCTCCCCCAAGTGTAGTAAGTGGCAAAGATAGGCTTTAGAAGGACAGTCTTATGTAATTTTCATGTTAAAAAGTCCTACCCCAAATTTGAATAAGTGACTTATGATTTTTTTCACGTTTACTTTTAACCTACTCCGTATTTAAATAAATATCCACTTATACACTCATGATTATAGTCGATTTACTAAGCAGTTTCCTAAACAACTAGTCACAAACGTACCAACATAAATCACTCAATTATATTCATACGAGAATTATTCATAAGCGCTCTATACTTACGAGTTACGATTGTTTCGCGCCGATTCGCCACAATCGAGAGATGAATCGAATTGGATCGATGCTATGAATCGATTGATTTATTGCGCTCAACATCGATGATTTATTTATTTTAAACTTGACTGAGTGATGGATACGATATCGTTCGTCTAGCTAATTTATTCCAAGAGAGAGCGAACTTTTTTATCGATTTTTTGTTGAAACATTTCACTGTTTTATTCAAATATCGATGGTAATATTAATATTTGTAGCCTAATTGCGGGGTTTCTCTTTAATCGTAATAAATGATAGTCTGTTGCGAAAAATAGGTTTTAAATTCTTTAGATTTTTATTTTGGATCGAATGAGCAAATAGTTATTTAAAATCGATTTAGAAATCGATTCATAAAATTAAAATGGCATCCATTATTGTTGATTATTTGAATTGGATTTTGATTGGGTTTAAAATTAGCTTAGTATTTGATTTGAGAAATACATAGTCACCTACGAATCATTAGTTTAAGTGTGGCTTAGTAGTGCACCAAGCCACACTAAAACTTTACCCGCTTCTACAAATCATAATGATGTAGATATTGTAGACTTGAACAAGTCATCATCATCAGTCTCCTGCCCTTATGCCAATTTATTTGGCGTCAGCGCAGCATGTCTTCTTCCATACTTCTCTGTTACTCGTCATCACAGCAGTCACCTCATTTCTAGCCATATTCACACAGTCCATCCATCCTTTGTTCCAGTTACAAATTAACACACCTCGGTGAAAATTCAAATTAAGTAGTGCAGTGTCAATTTATATGATCGTAACATGTCATCCACCAATAAGCCTAGGAATTAGGAGTATTGCCAGGCTCCCTCAATTTTTTTAACCCAAAAACATATCCCGAGTTCATTATAATGTCTGCCTTATGAACAGGTCGAAAAATTACAACAATAAATATTAATTTAAAGTAGTCAATAAGTCTCTCAGTTACTGTGAGAAAGTCATACAATTCAATATTTATAAAACAAAAAGTATCGATTACAGATATCGAAATGATATGAATCGAGATATCTGCACGCCCAATGAAATATTAATGATACTGATATTGCGTAACTGATGATGAAGATGGTATTCCATTATCATAATATCAGGACAGAGTACGATTTTTTACTCGAATTATTATCATAAAAATTCTGTACGGATGATATTTTTTAATAAATTATTATGTACACTTTTATATAATGAGTATTGCTTGATATAAGTGATATTTATAATGTGTCGTGTTTACATAAGACGACATTTTAAAGGTTGATGGTCAATTTTGTGTTGTAATCGAAGCTGTCATGACTGTGAACAATAAAAAGATAAAAAAAGATATCATTAACGATCATAGGTACTCTCACATTTGTAATACAACAATGTCTTGTCACACATGACTTAATATTTTCAAAACTTTCTCAATTTCAAACACAATTTAAAAACGTAGTTATAACATGGTTTAAAAATCAGTACATAGTATAAAACAAAGTCGCTTCCCGCTGTCTGTCTGTCCCTATGTATGCTTAGATCTTTAAAACTTCGTGACGGATTTTGATGCCGTTTTCAGTAATAGATAGAGTGATTCAAGAGGAAGGTTTATATATACATATTGCACCCGTGCAAAGCCGGGGCGGGTTGCTAGTAATTAAAATAAGACTTAACAAGATTTATTAGCAAGGTAACCAAAAACAGTAACATGCTTTTAAATTCATGATTGTTTCTTCGAGAGCAAACAAAACAGCACACAAAATAATTTCACTGACAGCATCGCTTAAAAAAACCAAAAAGTAAAAGAAAAAAAGAAAGACCTTACCTCAACTAGGTCAACGAAGGCAACCAAACCCAGCGGCACCAAAAATTACAGAACACCATAATAATCAGAGTATAAAGTGCCAACTTAACCATGAAGAAAGCTCTTAATTCATACAATCACCGTTGACGCCCGAAAACTTTAATTCCGAAATTTACGACCTGGTCCCAGGTCCAATTTCGCAAAATTTATACCCAGTGGGCCAACCCTGTTTTTATAATGCGCACAAATTGTATATTGGGTAGAAATTGGACGGTAGGTGCAAGTTAGTTCTGATTGGGCAATGCTACATGATTAGGTTGTAAGTAGATGAATTTATGAGGCTCGGTTTCGGTAATGGCTGGTCGTGAGAAATATGATTATTAACGTTAAGATGTAATATTTTGGCAATGGTTGGAGAAAAAGTTGAATAATAATGACCAAGGCACTCACCGCGGGAGAACTATTCGACAGTAAAACGTAAATATTCAGATTGCAATCAGTGGCAACTGTTAGCTTCTGCCAAATATCATAGCGAATTCACTTTTCCTCTCATCTGTGAAATAGGCGTTATTATTCTCTTATTAAGAAATCATCATCATCTGCCTAGCCTTTTCCTAACTACGTTGGGATCGGCTTCCAGTCTAACCGGATGCAGCTGAATACCAGTATTTTACATGGAGCGACTGCCTATCTGACCTCCACAGCACAGTTAGTACTGGGTAATACGTCACCCTTTGGTAAGACTGGTTGTCAGACTTTCGGGCCTCTGACTACCTACCTTTAACGACTACCAAGATCTACAAACGACAGCCGGGACCAACGGCTTAACGTGCTTTACGAGGCACGGTGGAAACTTGGTAGGTATGTAATGGGTGGTCATCCATCCACAGACCAACCTAGGCAAGCTGCAACTCCGCAGCCCCACTACGCGTTGTTAAATGTCACACGTCTTCGAATTTTTGGTTCAGAAGTTGCCGGTATTCTCATGAAGATTTTCTTCCCCATTTTAAAAGCAGTGATGGATGTATTGTGCAAGGAATGATATGTAAGAGAGAGGAGTAAATAATGCTGTGGCTTCTGACAGGGGAAAATGGAATAACAACACGTGTTGCGCCGACCCCAGGTAGATTGACACAAGGGCAGGAAGTTTTAAGAACAATGATGATGGCATTTTTATACAAAGTAACTCGCCGCCTGCTTGTGTTCAGACTTACGAATTGCAACCCGTAAGACAGTCAGAAATGTTGAAGCATTCTCAAATACGTTAATAAAATCTAATCCTCACGGTCCTACAATAACCGAGCCTAAACCGGAACATAAGAAAAGAAGCCTAAACGAAAAGAGACACATTATCCCCATCACCATTCAACCAAGAATTAATCCACATCTGACAAACTCCTGATAGCATTACCTTTCCCATATATCACGACACGGCTACATTTTTATATATATACAGTTCAAACATAATCTGTCCATTACGCCTTAACATTTATATACAGCATTACAATCTCCATGAATAATTGATCCACATTAGCTTATTAGCACACGGGTTCCGTAGCAATGGGCAGACAGACGTACAAACAAGAACAATGGCCGACAGGAAACAATGACAGAAAAAGAATCGTTTAATCCAATTACAATGATATACATACATGGGAGCTGGGGAGATTAGTGTGGATATGAAGGTACTAAAAATGTAATAATTTGTAGTTAAAAAGACGTATGTGAATTTCACTGAAGATCTAGATGATAAAAAAAAAATCATATCCAGAGGAATATGGAAGTAGAATTCGCAATATTAGCGAGTGAAACTCAGCGTATACTCAAACACTGTTTTATTTTGATCTCCCGCTCGCGTAAGATATCCCTTATGTGACAGTACAGGTTTAGTTTTAAACCGTGAAAGCTTAAAATAGTGTTTGAAGTGAAACTCTTCTTCTATATTATATATTGTATTACGAAGCGAAACTCTTCTGTCACACTGAGAAAATGAAATGAAACATAAATATTTTCTTAAAAAGTAAAGAAAGAGCTGTCAGTTATCTTCTAAGCCCCTAAGTAATATATTTTTATTGATAATGCAGTAAAGTATTTCAGTTTAAGTTTGCCTGCAATTTTTTAAGTACAGTCCAGTCAAAAAGTCTTATCTAAAATTACTTCTTGCTTAGCTGTTTAAACGATAACTGGCAAAATTTTCTTGTTTTCCTTAGAAATGAAGCTTACAAAATCCACACTAAGCTACCAGTAAAGTCCGAACAACCGATATACGCATTGCGTTTTGGGTGGTCCACATTACCGTTTTATCATCAGACCGAAGTGTGCCGCTAAGTAGATCGGCCGACGATGAACGGATAAAACAATGGCTTCTACATGTGTACCATCCGTCATGGTGAATGACAAACTTTAAATTGAGTAGATTAGGAAAAGTAGGATGCTGTGCTTTGGTTCTCTTTATGGTATGGTACATTACTTGTTTACTTACTTGAACTTTCCTTTCTATTAATGTGGATTACAAAATCAAAGGTTTGACCAAGTGGTGGCGGCATAGGTTAGGCATATGAAACCAGGGCTGTATAAAAGTACGTTGGGTTGATGACATGGTAAAAATCGCGGTATACACCTTGTTAAGAGACGCTTACACGACGTTTGGCAGAAGAAAAGGAATTCCGGACTAAAATAATAATGATGACAAAATCAACTGCGACTCTGGTAGTCCGTGACGGGACAGTACTACCAGTGGCGAAGGTTCCATACAACTCGATTCCTACTGGTTTCCCTTTGAAAAATGCCACAGTCAGTATTCTATAGACAAATAATATAATCACATTCAAGATATGTACTCCGGCTTACCTCTAACAAAAAAATGACCCTTCGCTACTGAGTACTACTGGTTTCTTCATCATCATTTCGAAATCAAAAGTCATTGTTGAAGAATCAACCCTTTTTGAACGTGAAAATTCCATATTTAAGATGTCAATCTTCGATATTTCCCAGTACTGTAAATAAATCATTTTAGCCAAAAGACGCAGCTAGACAAAAGCCTTCTCCAAACGTTGCTACAGCGACTGGTCCTTTGCTTTTCATATCCAACGGATTCCTACCACTCTAGGGGTCACCTAACTTCGAACTGCTTACCTTTTTAACTGCCATAATTTGTTTACAAGCTAGTTGGGAAAAATACTTTAGACTGATTACAAACATACATTAAAACTCGCTATAAATTATTCTTGATATTGAAGCATCACGCTCTATGTTACAAACAGCTACTAAAACGTCAGGGGCATAACATCGCACCTGTAATGCGCGAAAATGTAATTCTTAATTATGTAATGTTGGTGTACTGTAGAGTACCCCCTCATGACGTCAATAATACCATGTAATAGGGAGCGAACCAATTGCCAACAATCGAAACAGTTTCTCTACTGTTTTATAATTAACTATTACTTAGTTGCCAGTGCCGATAATGACGTCATTTACAATAGGTCTCTAATTAACCATTACTTAGATGCCAATGCCGACAATGACGTCATTTACAATCAGGCGCCTACCCATTGACACAGTAATCAGTAGTTCAGGGTATCGACCGAATAATTTTGCAAGTATTTTTTCTCTAGAAGTGAAATTCCGGAATAGTAAATTGAATTACATCGAAGGCCATGTATATGCAGGAGTTGGACATTGACAGTTTCCGTCACGAAGTAAATCTACTTAGTTAGTGTTTACGTGCTGATTTTGTTAAGTTGTTAGTAAAAATCCGGTAAACTTTTCCAACGTTTATATTAAACTTTATTTATATTACAAACTACAATTTACAGGTATAATATTTTAAACTATTATGGTCAATAACATTATTATAACTAGAAAACTGGATATTTACCATGTTTATTGTTTTCTTTGAGTTCCCGATATTTCGGCGCTGTTGCAAGCACCATGATCACGGATAAACTAAAGTTATAAAGTCAGTCAGTCAGTTAGTTGTCTGTGTTGTTTTGTTAGTTACAATTTACAGATCTATAATAAGAATAAAAGAGGAGTATCAATAGGGGAAATGAATAACAAGGCGTCAAAAAATTCGTCCACATCGCTGTCAATAGGAAAAGTGCCCAGAAGACTGGCAGCATTGACACGTTTATGTGGAGTTTGTCTTTGGGAAATCTACGAATCTGTCTCCTCGCAGCTGTATTATGGTTGCAAAGAGAGAGAGGTCTGATTTCAGTTCTGTCCCTTAGTGTTTATCATCATCATTCTCTTGCCTTTATCACGGAAAAAAATATACTAATTTGCAATAAATAAACTGTGCTGCAAATTTTGGCTACGAAACGACGCTAGTTCATTTTCAGTATATCTTTAAGTCTATGGTATTGCGGTCGAATAGATATAAGAATTGGCACCAAGCCCTTCGATGCGAAAACCAGGACATAATTTGTAGTATCACAAAGTTTGATAATTTAACTTACGTACCTCTAAATAGGACTGAATTTAGTCGTCGAAAAAATTTTGGTAAACCTCAAACCTGATGGGTTTTTATCATATTCTTATGTGTACGCAAAAGTTCTATTATGTAACTTTTTGTGTCTTTTGCCGTGTTTTAAAACATAGAATGGAACTGTCTATAATACAGGTATTTGGACCTCATATAAAAAGATTACCACAGCACATCATAAAAAACACTAATCTTATGGATCAACCCGTGATTTTCCTCATGATTAAAATCATTTAACTAATAATAAAGTTTACAGACTCATTACGTACACATCTAATACATCAATTGTGAGGTTGATTAGTTTTTTATAGCACTAAGTAGGTACTGAGGCTGGGAAAAAAATTGGTGAATTATGGAGGAGAAAAAATTGGTCGAGTTCGTCACAAAATGATTGTGGTTATTTATGGGTATTTTTAAGAGCTGTTTTTGAAGGTTTAATTTCAGACAAAGAAGTGTAAAAGGCACAAAAATCTGTGCTTTATTTCAGGTATCAGATCAAACTGAAGCGAGAATGGATAAGTTAAAATTAGTATTTGTAAATTATTATATATTTTTTGATTATTTTTGATGACGGTTTACGGGATGACCACAAATAAATTGGGCATAATAAAGAAAGAGATGATGCCTCAAAGTATTTTAAACTTGCGAGAATTATAAATACACTTAGAGGATATCTTTCGTGATTTTCGATTATTGTGAGCTACCGATATTACGAGCAAAATATATAAAAATATCGAGAAATATCAAGAACTCACAATAATTCGTGTATGTTTAGTTATATATTATGTAAGTTTAAAAAGTGTTTGAGACAATTAAGTTAATCAGTTTCTTTGAAAACTTAATTGTTATTTTTAACTATTATTACTATAGCCTTAAAAGAATCAAAATCGTGACTTGAAATAATTAGATCGTTCAACTAGTTGTGCCATTAACGGTTTGATGACACATTTTTAATCTTTAGTTAACAGTTCTTAAATGGACTTTAAAAGTTCATCGAGCCAGTTTCCTAGATCGATTTAGTGTTTATTGATTTTCTACGAAATCAATGACGATTTATAAATTTTCGGGTGTGGTGCCACTGATAGCAGAACAGGTATTTTCTGCTGTTGAAATTGTTATGTCTGTCAACACGCCAAGTCTATCAATACCAACATTTTATTGTAGTTAAAGTTGTTTTCTACATTTAAAAAAAAAGTAAAGTTATTCAATAAAAACGGACACGATGGTTGTACTGACATTACCCTTGAAAAATCAGGTAAGTCCTAGGCTAAATGTATTTAAATAACGATTAAAATCATTAGAAAAATACGTGATGTTCACGGTCAATAGATAAGCTAATCAAGCACTATTACACTTTTATGAGAGTATTTTCTTCCTTTGGTAGTACCTACATTTGTCAGTTCTTTAATGTAAATCGCTCCCTATGAAGCCCTACCCCGACGTGGGCGACCCAGCCACACTAAACCAGACTTTATCTAAACTGCACTATTTAGAACATTTTATGTGCGCATGACCCTCTGAGTAAATGTCACCTTTCAAAATATACAAGCTATATTGAACATTACCAGTCTAGTTTTAGAGCTCATTTGCATTGAAATTGCTCTTATTATCAATTTGATACGTAATTAGATAATTTATTAGACTGACTAAATGTGTAAGATAAAGTTAGGATGTTTATTTTTAGTGTGAAATTGGATGTGTCATAATTATTTTTAATTATAATACTTTTAATTGCTGTTTTATTAAGAATTGTGGTTATTATAAGGTGTTTAACAGGTGAAGATTATTATGATTTGTTTGAAAAAAAAAACACGTGTCGCACTCATTTTTAATTAAAAAAATAATTTTAATAGGTGGATTTTTTTTTATTGATTTCAGAATAAATACAAAATATGGGTCCCTGTTATCTTTAATGATAAGTGGAACATTACTGGTGGAACGTGGGTGTTCCTTAGGGGAAACGGGTTTACTACATTATTAAAAAAAAACAGCTGTTTCTTACAAAAGTGCTTTTTTTCAAATTACCGATGAAACATTTCTATGTGAGGAGCTCGTGGCTAAATAATAACAGCCGCTCGGGTCGATCTTTAGGTTAAGCCGTGCTTGCCTAGGTTGGTCTGTGGATGGGTGACCGCCCATTACATACCGAGTTTCCTCCGTGCCTCGGAAAGCACGTTAAGCCGTTGGTCCCGGCTGTCATTTGTAGATCTTTGACAGTCGTTAGGCAGTCAGTGGCCCAAAAAGTCTGACAACCAGTCTTACCAAGGGGTATCGTATTACCCAGTACAGACTGGGTTGTGGAGGTCAGATAGGCAGTCGCTCCATGTAAAATACTGGTATTCAGATGCATCCGGTTAGACTGGAAGACGACCCCAATATAGTTGGGAAAAGGCTAGGCAGATGATGACATTTCTCTGTGAGGAGGGAGGGGGGGTTCAGAATGATGCACTGACTACGTGGCAACCATTTTATCGCTGGTGCCCCTACCACCTTGTATAAACTTAAACACAAACTATCTTACTCATTAAATAATTTACTTTCAATAATGAGTTCGTTACTTTCAAATGCGAAGTGTCCTAAAAATCATACTAAACCTAACATAATTTAAGCAAATCATCAATAATAGTCATTCCATCAAATAAAGATATCATCACACAAAGTAATGCTAAGTAACCTGCTCATCCGACGAAAGTAAAAGGCGTGAATATTTGAACTTTAGCACCGACCGAGCATCGAGCATTAATGAGCACTTTTCACTACCAACTCTAAATATATTAATCATTCGAATGATCGGCGTTAACGTGTGCTTTATGGCTTATTTTTTACCTTTCCTTTGGCGTAGGGTTGACACTCTGCGAACGAATTTATTTTGGAACCTGATTAAAATAAATAATAAATTCAAGAGTTTAATGCAGTGTACGTGCGTTTGTGAAAAATAAAGTCATTGAGATCAGTATCGAAAAGGTTTTCCATCAATAATTTCTCAGTAGCAGTCACGGAGTCTTGATTTCGTACCCAGTTGATGGCAATAGGTTCGCCCCCTATTACAGGGGACTTTAACATAACTGGCACCATGTGGGTGTACTATTAGGTACACCTCTGCCTAACCCTTTGGTCTTACAGTCGTGATGTTATGGACTGTACTGATTTATCAATGTATAGCTTTAATTAATGGTGTGCTTGAGGAAAAATGTTATCCCGCAAACTTCAGATGGAAGTAGACTTGATTCTACATTTTAATTTGAATAGTTTCATTTAGCCAGCTAGGCAGCCCTAGTTCGACCTGATACGGACGTATTATTTGTAAAGCGCTATCATCTTGCACGTAATGAAAGTATATTCAAGAATCATCCATTTAATTAGCTATCCATTTTTAGAATCGATATGATATGAGAGATGTAGTCACTAGTTATATCTGACAACATTTAGTTTTCTGCTCTCTCCAGCGTTCAGGGGTCATTCACATCGTGTGAACTATTCAATACAAAAGATCATTCTTAAAGACTGATTCGAAAATTGATCTCGCCCGAAAATTGACACCAATCAAAAAACTACAATTGACAGTAAAGTACAGTTAGTCAAAAAAGTGTTGAACAATAAATAATTCACAATAAACTTTCACAAAGTTAAAACAATCGCCCTACAGTGACAAATTGATTCAAATCCGACATGGGCAATCATCGTCAAAGTGTGAGCAATTATACTTTAACCCTTTATAGCTAAGATCACGCCACAGCACAGAGTGACACTAGTATGTCATAATGACAGGTGTCATTAACTTTTCAATACGATAGTAAAATTTTATCATCATTTTAGAAAGATATTCGCAACTTCACACTGGCATAGGCGTTGGGTAAAATCATTGTTAAAGGCAATGGTAATAAAATATTATCTTGTTTATTAAAGTGTGTGTTCAGGTATGGCTTAGGCTCTCTCTAAACTGTTGTGTAAATCTAGAATTATTTTCAAATCGAAATTATTAACTATCCTAAGATATTTTATTGGGGAAATTGCGTTAGATATTTGCGATACTTGTAAGGATAGATTCATAAATGAACTTACGCCAATCAAAGATGTCTATGATGAATGAAAAGACATCATTTCATGTATGTTTTCCTAGTAATCAAAACTTTGTGATGTCTCACTTTGTAATTGACACACAAGTGTTGATAGAAATATTAAAAGTACAGAGTTGAAATGCGTGTGTGTATGATCAGATGTATGATATGGAAAAAGGCGTGAGTTTATCTTATGTATCTACTGTCTGTTTGCCTTATTTATGTCAAACGAATGGATACGTACGAATACATTTGGTTCAGCTTAAAACTAGCCGCTTTGCTTAAGAAAAATTACCTTATAGACAGTTGTTAAACTGCTTGCATATTAGCAATCAAATAACAACATTTTAATTTTCGGTTGCCAAAAACATAAATAGGTACGGTACTACAGCTATCAGTCACGCTTCTAGCTGTAAAGGATAATGTGCGTACGCGCAGGTAAACGTCTTCACGCTAATATTAGCGTGTGGGTATATAATAATTGTTAATAGCCAGTTATCACGCTAAATGCGTGTCACTTCACTAAACGGTAGTTCATGGTACGATTTGTGCTACCTATTGCTCGGGGCAATAAACTCGTTGGGTGTTTTTTTAATACTTTTGTGGGTGTATGTACTTTGATAAATCCATTTTATTGCAATTTTACATAATACGAGTATCACGCCTGTCATCCCCGTAGGCACAGGTATACCTAATAGTACACCCATATTTCGCCAGTTATGTTTAAGTCCCATGTAATGGGGGCGAGCCTATTGCCATCAACCGGTCAGGAATCCCTACTCAGTGACTGCTACTGAGAATAATTTCTCAGTAGCAGTCACGGAGCGAAAAACTCAATAGCACTTTTCCCAATCCGGGAATCGAACCCAGACCTCATGCTCAGCAGTCGCGCTTGCGACAACTCGACCAACGAGGTAGTCCAGTGCAATTTAAACGAATATTTTCATAAATCTAGATGATCTGCACCAAATCATGAGCCTGTGGTACTCATAACGTAATCCATCATCGATGACCATCTTCGATTGGAGAGCGAACTTTGCAGTTCTAAAAGGTACTTTTTCCCAACGACATTGAATGAGATTTCAACTGAGTTCTTGAACTGTTAGTGTCAATATTCTGTGGCAATGATTGGTAGGCGGTTCAAGTGTTCTGATCGCGTTCAGTTTCATAATTGAAATTCACCCTTAGACTATATATTAGTGGTTTTCCAGCAGTCTCAAAGCTCAGTCATAGTCACTCGAGCAATACAATATCGAACCTATCGAACAGGCCGATATTGTTTCGCTCGTTTTCAACACGATCTACTTTAAAAACAAACGCCTGTTGTAGTCAAATGTTCAACAAAATACAGGAAATTGAAACATTTTCAATGGAGTACTTGTCGCAATAGTATGAATTGGAGAACTTTGTATGAACTATAATTTGAAATATAGTTCAATACTGCTGGATTGAGAGCAGCGGTGGCCCAGTGGTGGAGACTCCGACTTACGAGCAGTAAGTCGTGGGTTCGAACCCAGCCGGGCGCATTACTTTGTGTAAGTTATTTCATCACCACTGCTCTCAAAACGGTGAAGGAAAACATTGTGAGGAAACCGGCATGTCCTAGAACCAAAAATTTGAAGACATGTGACATCTACCAACCCGCACTGGGCCCGCGTGGTGGATTATAGCCCATTCCCTCTCATGGAGAGGAGGCCTGCGTCCCAGCAGTGGGAACATTAATAGGCTGATTATGTTATGTTATGTTACTGCTGGATTTACCTATTTAGACCAAGACCTTTTACTGGGTTTCCTATTTACAAAACAAGGCAACATCCTTCACTCAGCACAAAAATTAACTCTAAAACAAAAACGTACGTAAATTAAAGTCTACATTAGTAGCACAGAGCATCAGTAATGGCGGCGTAATGATTGACGTTGTATTATGTCAAATTATTTATTTTATGTACCGATCGGGAAAAGTCAAGGTGACTGGCTGTGATCGCAGAGTTCGCGCCGTAATGATACCGAGCTCTAGGACGAGCTAAGTGTCTATTGCTGGGGATTTGATATGGTACTTTGGGCCTAGTTGATGAGTAATAGACAAGTATGGAAGAAGAAGACATGCTGCGCCGACCCCAAATGAATTGGGATAAGGGTAGGGGGATGATGATGACTTTCGGGCTACTTCATTATAGAGGTTTAAGATAGAAGCACTAAGGTAGCCTGCAAATTTAAAATTTGCTGACTTTTTTGCACTTTGCAGGTCAGTGTCAGGCTGTATATTGAAGATGATTGGCGACCGTAACACGACTATTTCATGAAAAAGTCATTCATCATCATCATCTGCCTAGCCTTTTCCCAACTATATTGGGGTCGGCTTCCAGTCTAACCGGATGCAGCTGAATACCAGTATTTTACATGGAGCGACTGCCTATCTGACCTCCACAACCCAGTTAGTACTGGGTAATTCGATACCCCTTGGTAAGACTGGTTGTCAGACTTTTTGGGCCACTGACTACCTGACGACTGTCAAAGATCTACAAATGACAGCCGGGACCAACGGCTTGAAAAAGCCAAGTCAAGCCAAAGGCCAAGGCCAACTTGATGAAAAAGTCATTCAATGGAATTAAATACCTGATATAATAGCCAAGAAGCAATATGATGCCTAGTTGACACTTTCCGTGACCCAAGGGCTTATTACCTTGACCAGACGCTAAGCGTTGCCATACAACGTGCCAACGCCGCCAGTCTCTGGGGTACCTACATTATCAGTTGACAGCGTTGAGGAGGAGTTTTTTGACACATTTTTTAAGTTTATTTACTTTTAAATTAGTTACTTAAGGTAATTTTAATTATAAATTCTTAAAATAAAATAGTTTAATTAAAAGTAAAAACACAATGTGTTTTTATTTTTTTGTGTTGTGTGTGACATTTTCTTCCAAGTTGTGTTAATCTTGGATATACGACTCACAATAAAAACATTTAGCGAACAAAATCTGGCTTAGAATTGTTCTAAAATCTAAGTTTAAATACCTTATCTACCTCGCACACAGACTGCAATGACAACCGTTGAAATTTTAATAGTGCTATAAAAAAACACGATCTCCGGTAAAGCAACTAGGTACGTCCTTAATCTTAATGCTCCGACATTAGTGCTGTCGTACACTGTTGTGACCATCGTTTGTCACGATAGCAAGACTGGACTAGATCAAAATGTATAACATAACATAACATCACGGCTGTAATCCCCGAAGGGTTAGGCAGAGGTGTACCTAATAATACACCAACATTAAGCCAGTTATGTTTAAGTCTCATGTCATAGGGGGCGAGCCTATTGACATTAATCGGGCACAATTCCAGACATCATGGCTGCTACTGAGAAATTCCTGATGGACAAACCCAGTAACACTTTTGCCCGACCTGGAAATTGGACCCAGGACCTCATGCTCAAGAGTAGAGCTTGCGATCACTAGACCAGCGAGGCAGTCATTACAGTCAGTTAGTAAGAAAACAATTTATAGCTTTATATTTAGCTTCAATCTTTTAGAATTGTCAACTACGACAGGAAATATAAATAAGACCTGAATTTATTAATTGCTTAACTTAGAAAATTATAACAATACTACTTAATTTTCATTACTTTACGTTACCTACAAAGCTTCTTCTGTTGAATTAACAATGTAGATAATTTTGATGCAAGGAGATAATAAGGCTCCTAATCTCGATCTAATTATTTCCATAATGTTCCTAATTATTTAATAAGTTAGGTACATTATTAAACAAAAAAACCTCAACCACTCCGACATTTACCGTCAATTACCCATCACAAAGAAGACCAGTACAAAAACTAAACTAATTAATTAATTACAAAATTACTAGACCAGAATTTGTTTTTACTTCAATTATTTTAGGAAAATTCCTCTTTGCACCAAACGTGTGGTTCCTGTAACCATTTGATTGACACTGGCTACCTATCGTGATCTCAGACGTCAATCACTTTTGCGGGTAGATCAACAATTTTAACACCATTGCGTTATTATTTTACGATCTTGCGACGTTATTTGGCCATGATCTGTTGTGATGATGGCGGGTAATCATAAAGGAGGTTGGAGAAGAAGGTTCATGGTGACGCGTGGTAAAATGGGGTGGAATCGAGTTTTAAACTCTTTGTCCAGAAGAAAAAGAGCGATGCTAGAGTAAGGGGGTATTGCTCGTAAGGGATGAAAATTAGATTGGTGTATGATGCAGTCATTAATTTTTTTTCAATCATGATTCCGCAATCAATTTGAATCAGGAATAAACATATTATTATACTTTTACTTTTGATTTTTTTCTTTTACTTTTTTGTAGCTCGTGGCTAAATAATAACAGCCGCTCGGATCGATCTTTAGGTTAAGCCGTGCTTGCCTAGGTTGGTCTGTGGATGGGTGACCACCTATTACATACCGAGTTTCCTCCGTGCCTCGGAAAGCACGTTAAGCCGTTGGTCCCGGGTGTCATTTGTAGATCTTTGACAGTCGTTAGGTAGTCAGTGGCCCAAAAAGTCTGACAAACAGTCTTACCAAGGGGTATCGTATTACCCAGTACTAACTGGGTTGTGGAGGTCAGATAGGCAGTCGCTCCATGTAAAATACTGGTATTCAGCTGCATCCGGTTAGACTGGAAGCCGACCCCAATATAGTTGGGGAAAGGCTAGGCAGATGATGATGACTTTTAATTTGAATTTGTGAGCACAACTAATGGTTGCGCTTCGAGGAATAATTTAGTTGCGCTTAGTTGGTTGCGCTTTGAGGAATACCCCGATAAAATAGTATGAAATAAAGCTCCTTGTAAAACATGTCTTCACGTTACTAACCAATAATGCTCGATTCCAGTTTGAAAAGTTTAGTTGCTAGAAACATTATCGTTGTTGGAAAGAAGAATTTAGAAAAGAAATACTACTAATACTTATTGGTATTACAGGTATTTTCAGTCGTAGAGAAACCTTATAATGTCCAACACTGTCAGCGTCTATCATCATCATAGTCATTTCAGCCGAAAGACGTCCACTGCTGGACATAGGTCTCCCCCAAGTGTCGCCACATTGACCGTCCCGTGCGACTCGCATCCAGCGGTTCCCTGACAGCCTCCAATAAAAAAGATTTCAAGACTCTCCTCCTATTTTGAAGACGGTTAAAGTTTATTTTCTAATTTTTTGGTCTTTTGCAAAAATTGTGAAGCTTTTGTACTTGTTTGTAGTGTGCCATAATGGTTTACTTAAAGCCAGCCTTGTATGTTTATTAACAATAATGTAGCGATTTAAAACACAGGATAATGAAGATTGTGTTATTTCTTTAATGAATTTAGCGTGTTTTTGCTAATGTTGAGGTTAGGATAATTGTTACTGAGGTTGCTTCGAATAACCTTTCAGACCAGACCTCATTGATGAATTTAATTATAAAGGTCGAATCTGCCATTAAATTACATCGATTTTTCAGTAAATAAATACAATACCTCTTTACTTTTTTTGTACAAGAAAACATCAGTCTATAAAAGTAAATTAAATTTGCCCTTGAATTTAAATCCCCTGACCCTTTGCAATTTATATAATTTTTTTCTTTTTTTTTTAATAGCCTTGCTTGTCACTGAAACTTTATAAATCCGATACCTTAGTACCGCGATTGGATATTGGTAACAAAACTATGCTGCTAATTTTCTTGATATTCCAGAAATCCACTGGATTTGGGACCGCAGGCCAAATGGACGTTGCCAATCTGGGATTTTTGTGAGAGCCAATGTTCAATAATTTATTCGATGATTAATAAAATTGTTGATTGATTGCCGAAGTCCCCGTGGTTCGTAAAATATACTTAGTTACAGCTTATAATAATCACCTATTTCTAACCCGTAGGTTACCTTACCTTGCAGCACCATAAACCCAAAATAACTACTAAAACATTATGAAAATGACCAACCAGCCTCCAACGTCCCAGTGCCAAGCGAACCACAACAAATTACATGACCCTACTGACCCCAATTTCGTATATAATGCAAGTCACAACTTTTTGTCTAGTCGCAATATCCGTTTGCGACGCCACAAGGTTCGTCCGACCTTGCCATCGAATTCTCGTGTCGCTAATGCATTAATTTTGTCGCACGCGAAACTAATGTGCGAATGTCGTTTGTCGTGTCACTGAAATTGATATGTAATTTGGACAATTTTCAGTTGCTAAAGTGTTTTATGATTTTGTTGGGTTAATTTTATGTCGTTTTGTGTATTACGTGAATGTTTCTATTTCAAATGGTGTGAAGCAAAAAAATAAATGATGAATTCTTTGAAATAGTGATCCACAACTGTTTTAGTTTCAAGATAGCTTCATTTTCTTGTTTTGTGTCGATGGTGATATTTATCAACAGTATCTTTGACAGTCGTTACAGGTGGTCAGTGGCCCGAAACTCTGACAATCAATCTTACCAAGAACTATCATATTACCCAGTACTAACTCGGTTGTGAAGGTCAGATGGACATGTAAAATACTGGTGTTCGGCTGCATCCGGTTAGACTGGAAGCCGACCCCAACATAGTTGGGAAAAAGGCTAGGCAGGTGATGATTTTGGTGAGACTTATGAAATTTCTTGTACTCAGGAGGCTAATCGCGGCATCCCATGTCGTCATGAACTCCTCTTATGTCCTGCACTCCTGCATATTAGTGAACTGTGTTTAGGGACACATTGGACAATCCAGCAAGTGGGCCAAGGTCTAGTCGAGAGCACCGAAATTACACTGAGCGTCGGAAGGTTCTTTAATTCCCCATTTTGCCAAAATGTGTTTTCAACGGCCTACTTAAGTGCACAATCGATTAAGTACTACGCTTCTTTTTTTTTACCTAAAATTCAAATCCTCAGGGGCAATCATCAGTCTTAATAGCCATACTGTGTAAGAGAACCGTTTTTTTTTAATTCCAAGCCTCTACTAGTAATTCAAACGAATCTATGATTATGTCATGCTAGGCAATATAGTATTCCAGTGTTAGATACACCAGACCCTTTCCGAATCCCAGCTACCAGCTTGGAAATCTTCCTTCGTTACAAGTACAACGTCCATCGTAACATAATAAGTACGTAAATGAAACCACCGCGCACAACATAATGCTGCACACAATATATGCACGTGATTGTAAAATGATTGATGCATCTGATTTCATTTGCCCACGTGAACCCAGAGGTCAGGGGACCGTGAGAGGCGACTGGTGTACAACCAACAATGTACGGCCTTCGGACCATCGCCGGTGTAACTTGAGCTCCGTGAATTGTTTTGACGTAATTAAATGTTAATTAGTTTGAGTGTGTGGATGGTTTTTCGTGGGTAGTATGGTCTGAAGTAATTGTCTTAGTAGCTATGGGTATCTAATGTCTTATGTGATCTTGAAAACCACATTGATATTGTTAGGCTTAAGCTGAAAATGTATGTTGTAACAAGAAGGCAATACTCCTCGATACGACATACATTGTGAGGAGGTTCCTGTCTCTGGAGCCCTAACCACCGGTAGCTTCTAAGCTACCGGTGGTTAGGGCTCCAGAAACAGGTATCGGTAGCAGGGTCTACCCTGCTACCGATACCCGGTGGAAACATTGTTTTAAATGTTTTTTTTTAAGAAATACCCAAATAATGTGCCTTTTTATACGAATAAATGAATTAATAATGTTACACAGTTATGATCATATGCAAAGGTTCGTACATACATTTTACAGACCAACTTAACCAAGATTACGTGGTAGCATATCTATCCTTTCATCCTCATTGTTCAAAACATCGACAAACTCAACTAGGTCACAATAAGTACCATTTTTGACATCAGATACTATTCTAAATTCTTGTTATGCTAAAACTTGGTACAGTCCCCAAAAAGCCACATGAGTGCCGTCACATCGCTTGACAAATTCAAACGTTCTCCATACCTCGATGTGCCGACAGTTTCGTACTATACGAAGACTGGATAGTTTCTTACATTCACATTATATATAAACCTTACAATAATCTCTTGATCAAAGCTGTACTCCCATTTCCTTCACACACAATCCCGGTACATCCGCCGAAACTAGGGCATAACATTAGAAGCAGCGCGCAGTTATTATCGGCATAGTTCGGAGGGGCGTGAGTTCGACGATCATCTGTGCCCTTTTCTGAGCGTGGGCCGGACGAGGCGCATCGCTAATACGTGCGCAGGAGTTGCGAATGTGAGGATGTTCCTTTGTTTATAAGAATAATTTTGGACTTATTTTCTTTCAGTCAAAAAGCATCTTAAGATATGAAATGGAAGGAGCATCATTCCCTATTAAATGTATTGCTTGCTGTGTTCCGACGATTTTAGACCATTAGGGTTTGATAAAATTATAGTAAGGACCAGCAGTACTATTGTGGTTAGATGATGATGGTAAAGTTTAGGATTTTTTAACGGATTTCGCCAAACAATAATTCAGTCCAAGACAAGAAAATCAGGGTCAATGGGAAAAATCATTTAAAATATAATATTGCTAATTGGAGATACAGCGTCGTAGATGGGAGGATGACGTTATAAGAACGGCGGGTACTACTTGGATGAGACAAGCGCGTAACCGAATACAGTGAAAAACTCTAGGAGAGACCTGTGCTGGAAAGCAAGACAATCTTGAGTTACCGGTGTCAAACTGAATATAAACTTATTGTAATTGAAGTGAAACTAGTGTAAAATTGTTAAATTAACAATGAAGGGCAAGGGCTGATGCCTGCCAGGGCTGCGGGACTGTTAGAAAGATATACCGCGGCACTGGAACACAAAGGGCAAAGAAGGAACAAGGATGAGTTTTAGTCAGTATAAGTCTGACACTGCCTTCCGCCCCGCCCAGAGCGGGGGGGGGGGGGGAAGGGAGGCTACTAGTAAAATAAATTTTAAATATTATCTCCTTAGTTCTTACTTAAGACTTATAAGTATGATATTAAAATACAGAATATGTTGAAAACAGTATTCCAATACATAGCACATCCCTTTACTTATGGCTCTTCACCTCCAGATATACGCGAACTTGTAACAAATTCAAAGCAGCCCAGATAGGAACTATACGAGCTAAATTATATGATAACCTCCGCCAAGCTGTTGAGCGTTATATTTCTTCTTCATGTGTTAGTATAGCGTTGTTGAGTTATTCGCTTATAAAATTGTACCTATCAGAAAATACTTATTTTAATTGAATTGCTGATAGGAGTTTACATTGATTTATTTAAATTTACGGCAATATTGATTAATTTTATCAGAGTGTCGGGTTTCTCAGTACCGGTGACGACTGTCAAATATGTACTGAATGACAGGCAGGACCAATTAGTTCTTGTACCTTCGGAGGAACGGTGGGGTCTCTGTACGTATTGGAAGGTCACCCATCCAGGTACCTCGGATAGTGTTGCTTAAATCTGAAGATCAACTTTTCCAGCTGTTCACTGCACTGCACGAGCTCCTAAAATTGTGGTGAATGTGTGTAATAAAGCAATTTACTTTCTTCAACATTAATTATTTCTTCAGCATTTGAAAAGTTACAGCACACGATCATCTATCTATTCTTTTCCCAACTATGTTGGGGTCGGCTTCCAGTCTAACTGGATGTAGCTGAATACCAATACATGGAGCGACTGCCTATCTGACCCAGTTAGTATTGGGTAATACGATATCCCTTGGTTAAAATTGGTTGTCAGAATTTTGGGCCACTGACCTGTCTGTAACGACTGCCAAAGATCTACAAATGACAGCCAAAAAAAGAAAAATCACGGTATACCCCGAAGTACATAATACGGTTTCACCGAAGATACCCCACACATCGCCCAATAGCACAACCACTAATGCTAAATATTATAACAACAAAATGGAGACTCGTTAAATTCTCCATGCTGAGACTTAGCCCTGGTTTTATGCCGCATAAATGGGTGAGTTTAGCACTACAACTAAATTGTTATTTATGAGTTACAGTAATGAGTTCAGGTAATGGGATGCTGTGAAATGAGTCCATATCTTCACTTGAGTGGCTTTTGAATTCAGGGTGGTGCGTTTGATTTTTAGGTGATGAAATGTTTTGACTGAGAGCTCTTTGATCTTGTAACCTGTTATCATCTGCCTAGCCTTTTTCCAACTAAATTGGGGTCAGCTTCCAGTCTAACCGGTTGCAGCTGAATACCAGTATTTTACATTGAGCGACTGCCTATCCGACCTCCGCCTCCAGTTAGTACTGGGTAATACGATACCCTTTGGTAAGACGGGTTGTCAGACTTTCGAGCCTCATGTATCGTTACATAGGGCTCGAAAGTCTGACAACCCGTCTGTCACAGATCTACAAGTGACAGCCAGGACCAACGGCTTAACGTGCTTTCCGGGGCATCTTATAACCTGTTGTAATGTAAGAAATACTATGATTTTTTTCTTTTGAATTACTGTCTGTCTTGCTCGGCTGCTGGAGCATGGCGCCCTGTAATCGATACTCGAATCGGAGAATTATTCGTGGGTTTTGGTTACAAAAATGTTCAGTTGTAGCATGAATTCTGAATCTATATTTTGATAGAATTCCGAAATTCCTCCTCAATTACATTTGAGTTATAGAAAACATTGCAGTTTAAATGTGAATACCCGTACAAGTGTGACTACCCTTTGAGGCCGACAAACTAATTGCTGTTACTAATGCTAATTTTTTTACAAAACTTTTCATCCGTTCTCTTTTAACTTAAACCAACAGACAAACGGACAAACAAAACGACATAGCGTGTAGTGAGAGACGGGTGTGCACTGAATGGAACATCGCCCATTCACCGGGAATCGAACCCCGATACCATCCATACAGGGAGCGAAGACACGCTCCGTGCTATGTGCGGGAATTGTTCACAATTTTCTTAGTTTTATTTAAAGATTTATTTTAAGGTTAGGAATATTTTTTTAGGAGAATTTTCTTTAAGTCATGGCTTATTGAGTATTTTGCTCATAACATCACGCTTGTTATCCCAGGGTTAGACAGAGGAGTACCGTGTACGACAAATTTCGACAGTTATGTTTAATTCCTATGTATTACGGGCAAGTCTTTTATTTGTTCATTTAGTTTTTTTTTTTTTTTTTTTTTTTTCTTTTTAGTTACGAATAATCGGGCACAATAACATATAGGATAAAACAAGGAATGAGTACATAAGAGGAAATCTGAAAGTGGCGCCGGTGACTGAAAAGTTGTGTGGTAATTGATTATCGTGGTATAGACATGTGATGCGGAGGAATGAGGAAAATGTTGAGTATGAATGTAAATGCCTATAAGAGTAGAGGAAGACCAAAGAAACGATGGATGAACTGTGTGAAGGATGATATGTTAGAAAGGAGGTGACCGCTAAGATAACGAATAATAGACAAGTATGGAAGAAAAATACATGCTGCGCTGACCCCAAATAAATTGGGATAAAGGCAGGAGAATAATGATAAATCGGGCTCAATACCAGTTTGCTCGACCCAGAAATCGAACCCCGGTACCTCATGCTCAACATTATACATAATCCACGCGTTGAAGTCACGGCTGATTGAGAAGAGCACAATAGAGGAATCTATTGAAAAAAAAACAACAAAAAAGATCGCGCGCCAAAATACCCTTGTAGCTCCATGGAATACGTTTTCTCCACGCGATCAGGTTAGACCCCACAGACCACTATAATAAAAAACAGTCTTACTTTACTTATAAATAGGTTTAATAGCATCACAAGACCAGCCGTAATGGCGTCGATGCATCGCGGATGAACCGATAACAGCCGGCCAGATAGTAAGCACTGAGATTAAATACGGCCTATAAGTCTGATGTTGAAAAAAAGTAGTGTAGATGTTTTTTTCGTATAAATTGAATTTGATAAGAACAGTGTATAGGTACTATGTTTTATGTCAGATAAGAGGAAAGGCAGTAGAAGGATTGGAACGTAAATAATTATAAAATTCCTTGAATGGTGGCATATGCGCAAAATAATGAGGGTATAGTTACCTAATAATTTGTAGACGATTGAATGTGGGAATCATAACATAACATCCTGTAATCCCCGCAGGGTTAAGCAAAGGTGTAGGTACCTAATAGTACACACACATTTTGCCAGTTATATTAAAGTCCCTTGTAATACCCGCGAGCCTATTAACAATAGCTTAATAAGGCTTTTTTGTGTTACTAACAGTATATGGACTATGTCTGAAATAAATGTCTTATTCTATATTCTGTTCTATTGCCATCAGAGCTTCATCAGCTGAGAAATTTCTGATGGTAAAACCCAATAACACTTTGCCCGACCCGGGTATCGAACCCAGGTCCTCTTGCTCTGCAGTCGCGCTTGCGACCACTAGACCAACGATGCAGTCGCAGACAGTGAATGTGTTATGGGATTATGGTTAAGATTCCTTAACCATAATCCCATAATCTGCTTCCACGGCCGCACTTCACTACCCAGAGTGGGTTTGTGGATGTCGCATTCCTTTGATTTTTTCGGTCATGGCTTTTTTATTAGGTTGTTTTTTGTTAGCCTGAACTGTTACTTAACTCGGAAAACTTTATGTGTTGTTTTTCTGTCCTAATGCTTAGAAAAGAGCTACTTCACGGACTTTAACACCTCTTTTTCTGCTCCTTTCACAGGCTAAAACCAGGAACAATGATTTCGATATCATGGAAATACACATACTTCGGTTTAAACTCGTTCAAATTTAACAAGCAATAAATAACAAACATTGCCTAATACTGACAGCTACTGGTTTAATACGCCGATTGAATAACTTACTATAAACTAGTTCTCCACTCGATAAAACGGTAGTTGGCGCCTTCAAACGCCTCGGCGCCTGCTTGCATTTCACACTCCGAATAAAAAGGACCAATTTTCCCTTAAACGGTTCTAAACTCACATAATCATGTGTTGATTCTGTGAATAAATACCGTATATGGAGCAGAGACTTTCCATCACTTGCGTTTACTATTTTGAGGTAATTATGTCGGGAACTGGATACTGTTTAAAAGTGAAACTGATGCGCTTTCGCTACTTCTAATTCACATAAAATATACATTATTTTTAGTATTTGCGAAACCTAAATCTCGTTTGTTTAGAATAAGTAACTGAATCGATTCCAATAATTTTTAAACCATGTTATATTTTGTCCCTAAAATATTTTAAAAAAGGCTACAAGTTGGACACCGAGCGACACTCAGTACCTATCGCAATCATTTAGTACCTACTGCGAAATTATTATTATCAATGAGCTCAAGACGACGCTGGAGGCGTGCGCCGCGTGGTGACTACGTTTTTGTGCGTACAACCAGGTAACAGAACATGCTTATTACTTTGTGATTTTTTATGATACAGTTTTGAAATTTTGTACATAGATTCTTGACATAAAAATACTAGACACGTGTTTCAGGTTTCGCATATACTAAAACTAATGTTGTATAGTAATCTTAGGTAATAATCCTCTATGATTTTCTTAAGATTGTTATTATTTGTTTCTTTCAAACTACTGACGTTGCTCAAAAAACCGTTAAGCTGAACGGGACTGGACTGGCCACGTTTGCCGCATATCCAATGAGCTGTGGGCCTAGCCACTTGCTGGAGCCCTGACATGGACAGAAGGCGTCGCAGCAGACCACGAAGAAGATGGCGGGACGAGCTGGATAGAAATAACATTAGCCCTGGATAAAAATAACTAGAAGTCATGGTGAGAGGCTTTTGCCAGCAGTGGGACGACGCCGGCTAACAATTTCAGCATCAGTATGTGTTTCTTAAAAAAATGGCGTGACGGGTTGGCAGGGGAGAATCGATAAAAACAAAAGGTGTCGCGGCAGCCCAAGTAATATGGGACAAGGTCAGAAAGTTCATGATCTGTATATTAGTACTCATTGCCATTTTTGGTTGTGCCCAAACAGCATTCTGGCGATGTTTAGTAAAAGACTGGACAGTAGATTGCATAAGTTGTGGAGCAACCCACATCTAAGTTTAAATGCTAAAGTAGTTAAGTAATTTCTGTATTTTTACTAACTTTGGGAATTGATTTTGTGAATATTAATGTACTTATATGGATTTGCGATATCTGAATTAAATTTATAACATTTCCGAGATACTGACATACATAGTTTAGTCAACACTATACCTAGTAACTTGGTCTCGCTTATCGGCTATACCAGCAGCACGCTAAATCAATACTAGAAGTCGACCCTTGACCACATCCGAATTTTAATATCTGCCAACTTCTCAGCCACGAATGGCTGAATGCCTTAACCTCCCCTCAAACCGGAGCGTGAGAGATGACAAAACTAGGAAATTTAAAATCCAAACAAAGCTTCCCGTTTATTTAAAATAGCTGAGGAGCATAATAAATTATCGACATCGGATGCGGACTTGGAGTATTAAAACATTCATGAGTTATAACGCTTTAGTAGTGGAATGTCGCACGATTGTTGGCGAGGAGCGTGTTATCGTTGCGCCGGCGCACGACAACTGAGGTAAGGGGGTTGGAGGATGGCGGGCTGGACGCGCGGTTGGAACGCTGGTGCTTCGACAAAAGAGAGAAGTACTGGTACATCAAGCTCCGCCTACTCTTGGTTAAGTCTGGCATCTTGATGCCCAAGGCATTGGCCCCTGGTCAAGGCTTGCATTAAGGCCCTTGATGATATGATGTAAACGAGAATGATCAAGATTTACAGATAAATTAGATCAAATCAAATCATCATAGCTAATCAATTGGTGATAACAAAGGGATAGAGTTTATGCCAATAAAACTGCTGGGTCCTAGCTCTGACGTTACAGACGTCTCATGGAGATAAAGTTTTGTTCTAGTTGATTCGTGGGATTATTTCTGTCAAACAGAAAATTATGATAGCTGCGGAAATTACTATCACATGCACCAAGGAATACTGAATGAAATACTTCTCAATTAACAAAAACGAAACGTAATGTTTTGTTTCGTTTTTGTTAATTGAAAACAGCGAGCTTGAATGGAAAGCATTTGCTTTGAAGGATGGAATAAAAAGATAAAGAGCAAAATTAAGTTAGTTTTACTCACGAATTGATAAAGGTTCGTCCTTCACAATACCAGGACAGCATCATCGTAACAATATCTGCCACGCTCACGGTTACAATAATCGCAGTAAATACGTTACTATGCAAAACGCTTCGCTTGCAGCCATCCTAAAGGTAACGTTGACAGAGCGGCGTTCAAATATTGAATTGGAATTACGATGGGAGCGCAGGGGGCGTTTGAAAACCGCTCCACAAGGCAAGGTTCACAATGATTGATTAATCAAATTATTGGCATGATAAATGGTCCCTTGGTAACAATGTTGGTCTTTTGTGTTTTTGACCTTCATAACATAATATGAGCAATAATTGAATGTAAAAACGTTTTACTCCGTCAAACTTTTAAAAGATTTCAGTTTTATCTAACTACAGCCCTTCATGGCGGTATTCTGTCGTCAGTGATTTATGCTTTTCATTGCGAACCTAAAAATTGATACACTTGCAATCTTCGCCTAGATCTGCCGCGATAACAAACCCAGATAAACGGACGGGCTTGACAGCTAAAGGCAGGTTTGGTCCACACTACTTCAAAATAGAGAAGAATAGATCGGAGAAAGGAAAGCCTTTGCCCTGCAGTTGAACGAAATGGGCTGAAAATAACTTGCAATTACCACTTTTTGTCCAAACTGGACACCGTCATTTACCTCATTTAATTCCAGGACGCACATCCCTGCACAATGGATAGGAGAGGAGTGGCCATAACGTGTGGCATGGCACCTCTTTCGCACTGTATTTAGGATGGGTCGATGATACCTGTCCCGGCCAGATTTAATCTGCAGTGCAAATGGTTCTACGAGTACATAATTAATTAAAGAACCACCTGTAAATCATCCTACACAATTTCATACAAGATTCACACAACAAATCTCCTTTAACCACCGTCCCGTTAAACTTAAAATACACGCCCCACCCCAACAAAACTTTACCATAATATTTAAATTCCGAGTCCCTCTACACTCACCTTAACAGTGTCGTGATGGGACGCTCTTATGGTTCACGATGTCTTATTAAGGCTATATTGTTATTATATTATATTGAAAAATTTCATAATATTAGCAGTATCGTCAACGGCTTCAGACGACTGTTCCGTTTGATTGGCTCCATTTCACGATTCCCATGTTGTTTGAATTATTTATGGTGTTTTCATGGTGGTTGGTGTGAATGGTTTTATGGTGTTTCTTGTGGTTCTTACGGTAATACAATCAGTGACAATGATGTCGGTAGATGATTGCTGTCGTTATTAAAGACATTAAGACCTTTTTGGAATAAAGTTGTTTACCATACGAGTTCATGATTGAGATGTACTATAGTAAGTGGTTCATTAGTGGGCATACTGATTGCGTTACTGCTAGAGTTTGGCTACTAAGGAGTGTTTAGTTTAACCTATATCTATTTAACATTACCTATAACTTAACTGTCCATATGATTTACAATAAGTAAACAGCCGGTAAGGTTCGGACTACTGATATACGGGCTTACTCTCGGTAAGAGAAAGCCTGTTCCCGTCATAACACATAACATCACGCCTCTAATCCCCGAAGGGCTAGGCTGAGGTGTAACAGTAATAGGAGGCGAGCCTATTGCCATCAAACGCTACTGAAAAATTCCTGAAAAAATCCAATTACACTTTGCCCGACCCGGGTATCGTACCGAGGACCTCTTGCTCAGCTGTGGAACTCGCGACCACTATACCAACGAGGCAGTCCCATACTTGTCGAATTTTCTAGATACTTATTATAAAGCACAAATCGATCGAATAGTAACCGTGTCTTAATCCACATCCACAGGAGCATCCATAACCAATTCGTTAGAATACATAAGCTCAAATTGATATATGACCACATCATTTACCCACTATAAATTCCAATTAGTAGATACCTATTTTAATTACACACTTAGCACATTAAAGGAAGTGAGTGATACATAACATCCAACATCCCATCATCCATACCACAGTAGATATCCACACAGTATTTCAACTACAAGCTGCTCTTATCCCAATTAATCTGTACATCAAACTAAGAAACCCTACACAAAAATTTTTGCTAGTATACGGCCTTTGTTTGGGGTGAAAAATCACGTCTAACGGCAAAACTGAATGTAGCGCACTCAAAACATTGTGCTGATGGATGCGTTGAATAGTAAACGGGTCATGAAGGTATTCAAAGTAAAGTAGTAACCATCTTCTTCTTCTATGCGTGTCGATGAGCTCAAATTGTGTTAGACCAGTAAGTAGCCACCTGCACAGCTCTAACATTTGCTTCGATTAAATCTTGATGGGTGCAAGTGGTTGTGCAGGATGAGCAGGACAGGAGGTAGAGCATATCCTGCAGAGGGGCTCCACACTGGCAATCTGTTTGGGATGAATCAAGGACACATTTGGCAGATTATATCTACAGCGGCATCGTTTATTTCCGCAGCCATCGCTTACTTCACGCATAAGTTGTTCACCGAATTCAAGTGTTTGTTCAGAAAATGGATCTGTATTGAATAATCAGCCTGTAATGTTCCCACTGCTGGGACACAGGCCTCCTCTCTATGAGAGGGAATGGGCTATAATCCACCACGCGGGCCCAGTGCGGGTTGTTAGATGTCACATATCTTCGATTTTTTGGTTCTAGGACATGCCGGTTTCCTTCACCGTTTTGAGAGCAGTGGTGATGTAATAAATTACACAAAGTAATGTGCCTGCTTGGGTTCGAACTCACGACTTACTGTTCGTAGGTCGGGGCCGCCACCACTGGGCCACCGCTGCTCTCTGTATTGAATGACTTTTTATAATCAGTAAGGAGCGAAGCGGGGTCCTTGCTCAGGCCTGGAATGTAAGTAGTTCGGCAACCTCGTGGAGACCTACTGTAGGGATATGGCCCATACAACTTCAACAAACTTCTCGTAATTGTCTGGCACGGGGTCTAGGTCGATTAACTGTGAGTCAATGCCGTCGGAGAACATCTGCCAGTTGGCCTTCGAGAAATTAAATCGGCGTCTGAAAGGCACAATTTGAGGTTTTACTGCTGATTCAATGTGACATCCAATTGACCTATGTTGGGTTCTCAGTATAGGCTAATGCACGGTCTTTGTACAGAAGTCGGGTTGTAGCCACGGTGCCATCGTCCACTGTTAAAGCCAGCATCCTTTAACAGTGGCCCGAGTTTGTTATGTAAGGTGAGGTTCTCTGCGTCCGCCCATTCTTCCACTGCACTAGTTATGACCTTAAAAACAAATACTTGTAAAAAAGTTGGAATTTCGACCTCTTATATCTACGTAACTAGAAGGTATGGTCCGGAACAGAAAAATATCACAAAGATGGGGAGAATAAGTTCCTTTCGGCTTCGTTAAGGGTCTGTTTACACCCTTTATTATCTTTCAAGTAGTCCATCCATCGCTTTTCTTCTACACACGTGCTAAGCATGTTTCAGTAACTTTATTATGTTGGGATTGTCGGAGCTGTCGTATGGAAACAAGTGGTTATGTTTTATGTGTATAGTGCAACAACAAACAGTTTAGTAGACAACCCTAACACACGCGTTTGTTTTTTTTTATTTTTTAACTTTTTTGTTTTTTTAAACACTAGGAAATTCTCCTGTATCGTGGGTGCGTTTACAAACATGTAAACTCACATACACAAACAGCCAGACCCGGAACAACTACCTGTAGGCTATACAAATGTTTGTTCCGTGCGGGAATCGAACCCGCGACAAGCAGCGCAGCAGTCAATCACTCAGCCACAGCACCAACCGTGCCGTCAATTCGATTCATCAGCATCATCATCATTTCAGCCGAAACACGTCCACTGCTGGACATAGGCTTCCCCTAAGTTGATTACTTTAGTTTAAATTCTACTTAGTTTACTGTTTATCTTAATACTGTGTCCTCACATTCAACACACCCTAGGTTCACATCAAACAGATAACCCGCCCATTACCATACATTAAGTAGGAAAATTAAAAACTAGTAGCTCCATAACGAATCGAAATGTCAACTCGGCCGAGATGCTCTCATTATATCGATAAGCGTGTGTTAATAAAAACGATTTTATGCGAGTAGTGGCGCACAAATCGAGTAGATACGAATATCTGCTAACGCATTAGTATTGCACTTTAACTTATTATTTTTTGCTGTGGTTCTTTGGGGTTTATGGGTAAGTAGGATAGATAACTAGTTGGGTGTAATTATAGTATATAGGGCAAAGGGCAAGGCTGTTAAAGTATTTAAATAAAACTTCTTTGAAAATAAAACTTCTTTCGTTTATTGGTCATAAAGGGTGTAAATAGACCCTTAACATATCCGAAAGGCACTTGTTCTCCCCGACTTTGCGATCATTTTTTTGTTCTAGGCCATACCTGGGAACCTTCTAGTTACGGAGATATTGGGGGTCAAATTTCCAACTTTTTCACAAGTTTTTTTTTAATTCATGTTTTTAATGTAAGATTTTTACTTTACACACCTCCACGACCCCCGTACTATTCAATCCATCCATCAGCACAATGCTTTGAGTGCTTTCCATCGACTCCTACCGTAAAACGTGATTTTTCACCCCAAAAAAAAAAGTAGATTCCCAGCAATAATTTTTCCGTAAAGTTACTTAGTTTGATGTACAGAATGCTTGGTTGATTACTATGTGAAGGGTCTGTTTACACCTGGCCTGTGGACGGCGAGTTATGGGCTAGCGCGCCGTCCGGCCGTCTTATGACGACGGGCCGTGTCGACGGCGCGTTCGTGTTTCACGCGCGCCTCAAAGAGATGTCAGCAATCAAGTAGGGGTCCGCATGGGCCGATGCCTGCCAGGGCTGCGGGACTGTTCGAAAGAGATACCGTGGCCCTGGAACATAAAGGGCAAAGAAGGAACATGAATGGGTTTTAGTCTGTACAAGTCTGACACTCCCCTCCGCTCCGCCCAGAGTGGGGGGGGGGGTCATTTGAAGATTTCCCATCCGGGAAAAAAAAAAAAAAAAAAAGGGTCTGTTTACACCATGTATAGTACCATTTTTCTTTGAATAGCCTGAACTATCCCACTCGTGGGCAAAGGCCTCCCCCATTCCTTCCACTTCTCTCGATGTTGCGCCTCTTCTCGCCAATATGGTGCACAGACTTGGTCTCTGACTAACATGCAGAAGTCCAAGCACATGGTCTGCCAACGGGCAATGTAGAGGAGCAACGTAAAACTTACTCATCGAATTAAGAACACCACACTGCGCTCCAGACTCAAATCAAATTGCTGACGTTGCTCATAAAGCTGCAAAACTAAAATAGGACTGTGCAGGTCATGTCTGCCGGTGGCAAAGCTGACGCAAAACTGGGGCCCTGAGACAGCGAGACAGGATCGCGGCTGACCGAGTAGAAGATGGTGGGACGCCTTGGATGGCTTACTTGTGATAACAATGTTATATAAAATGATTAAAATACCGATTTATTATCAGGGTGATGATTTCGACGATTACTTTGAGAACTTATAATAACCGTACCATATCTTCACCATTTTTACAATTATGATATCATAAAATCCAGAGAAAAAACGAAACATCTTAATATCACCATGATTTTATACATTGCACTGTGCTTGCTAACTTTTACGTCAGTGTGTCACACATACAGGTGGTTGATTACTAAGTTAACACTGGTACCATTTTCTATACGCTTCAAAAACCTCATCATATTCTTCTCGAACCTAAATCCCAAGCACTAAGGACCATTTTTGAATAATTTCCAGTTTTGTAGTTGGAATAAAACCTTTACTAATGTTATGGCACTCGTATTTTTCATACATAGTAATTACGCAATGGCGTTTGCTATCTCATATTGGTATTTAAATAGCTATCATTATAGTTAATTAGTGAAACAATTTTCGTACACGATAATATTCATTTCGTCATTATTTTATATTATTTTTAGACATATTTTTCTAGATAGCCACGCTAGTCTCCATTACAGTTTGAATTTAAATATATATTTTATTTAAACTAAATAGTTATGTCTTTTTATAAATAGCTGGTGATCGGAAATGTGTAATATAAAATAGATAAAACTTGTAAAGTAACGATCTGGATTATAAATCTTACTGCGGTTACCAAAGAGATCTTCGTTCCATCTCAGTTCTTTTATTTTACACCTAGCTTTTGCTCGCGGCTTTACTCCCGTTATGTACAGAAATTAAACTCAAACTCAAAGCAATTTTTGATTTTGATTTTAATTTTTGCGAATTGCAATCGGAACAGTAGTTCCGAAGATTACCCATATACAAACTTAACTCTTTGTAATAATAGTACCTATGCAGTAAACGTCAATAACGGAACAATTCCTTCAAGCCCTGTTTTGCATATCCTAGATCTGAAACCTTCGTAGATACGTGACATCTACCACCCAGCACGCGTAGCATGACCACCGTAGAAACGGGTTTTTTAGACGGAAGTATCGACAAAATGACAGATTGTGTCGACACAATGACAGATTTCTTTGCACTACATATCTGTCTTTTTGTCCATTCTTCCGTCAAAGAAATCCTTGGTGGTCATGCTACAGGGGCAGAACTGGGTCAACATGGTGGAGTACGATTCAATTCTTCTCACAGAGAGGGAGGCTTGTCGTGCCCCAAAACTGAACTGTTGCCCAGCAGTGGGATGATGTAGGCTAACAGTAACATCTAACTTACTTACCTTCACATTACGTGTACTAATAATTATGGTCAACTTCTAAAGAACTATTTACCATCCTGTATAGTTTCATACAAATAATGTATTGCGAGTTACTAACATCACTTCACACTTATACTTCTAAGGTGTTATGTATTATCAAATAATGATACCTTACTACCACGATTTGGTACAAAAGACCAAAAAATAAAACCGTTCCCAGCTCATCGCCACTCCATATCTGTAATAAGCAAATAATTGCGGCCGTCAACTGAATAGTTTCGATGGCATTTATTAAAAACCCATCACGAATTACTTGATGGTGTGAAAAGCAAAAAGTGCCGGAAAGAGGTCACTAACGGGTGACACTTCCTACATTGACACCTGGTCGATTAGGGGTCAGTGGGTAGTAAAAGATCATTAGGTAGGTTCTCCAGAGTCTAAACTTTAGTCGTCATGAACTGACCTGACTCTCAACATAACATCACGCCTGTAATCCTCGAAGGGTTAGGCAGAGGTGTATCCGGGACACCCACATTTCGCCAATTATGTTCAAGTCCCGTGTAATAAGGGGCGAGCCTATGGCCATCAACCGGGTATAAATTCAGACTCCGTGACTGCTGATTTTTCCCGACCTGGGATTCGAACCCAGGACCTCAGGCTCAACAGTTGCGATTACGATCGCTAGACCAACGAGGTTTTCTTATAGGGCTATGATAAAGGATCCCACTAAGATTGCTTCCGTTTAAGTTAAAGATATAGTTAGGTAACCAGTCTCGCTACCATTAAAAATAAACCTGTAAGTTAAAGCTTCACACTTACTATTCTTGGCCAGACAGGGTTAATAATGATCTCATTATATCTTAACTTACCACCTAAGTATTGTGCGATATAATGAATAATGGAGTTCTGAGGGTAGATATTGTAAAAATTAATTAAACTTTATTCATAGTTAAGTTAGTATTTTAGTGTTAGTAAAAATGGTGCTTAAGTAATAAGGTTGGTATTGTTAGTGTTTAATTTTTTTTCTTATTTTGCAGACCTATGGGCACATTGCTCGCAGAACGGATGGCCGATGGGGCCGGAAAGTTCTGGAGTGGTGACCGCGAACCGAAAGACGTTGCGTTGGAAGGTCTCCCACTAGGTGGACCGATGACCTGGTAAAGGTTGCAGGGATCCGCTGGATGCGAGACGCACGGGACCGGTCAATGTGGCGACACTTGGGGGAGGCCTATGTCCAGCAGTGGACGACTTTCGGCTGAAATGATGATGATGATGATGAATGACCTATGACTGTCCCGTGTCTCTGGAAGGGTCAGTGCGGTCTGGTAGCAATCATCTTCAAAATGCTGTGGTCACTACCATGCAGGCGTTGTAGGAAGGAGGCTACTAAGTTCACCATTTTCTGTTATCTATCTTAATGTAGCTCTTGGCTACAGCACACGAATAAATATTTTTTTTTTTACAAAATATAAAAAAAATCTGCTTATTTCAAGGCAAGCATAAATGAGTTTTATTACCTTTGACACGTTCACCCTTGACTAAATCACACAAAAAAAAGTTGTCAAAGTCATTAGTACCGTCACGGGAAAGATCACACGAAAACTACCATGATTCGGTTACGCTAAACAATTGAAACGTTATAATATTCTAGTTTGGAAAATACAAAACAAAATAATATTAGCCAGTACATGTTATACGATGACGTCAGGACTGATGACAAAAAAATGCTATTGACAAAATGAGTGATGCCTGTGCACAATATTACACATAAGAAAAGCTAAATAATATGCCTCGGTGGTCTGGTAGTCGCAACCGCGACTGCTGACCTTGATATCCTGGGTTCGATTCCTGGGTTGGACAAAATTGTTAGTCGTTTTTGAATCAGGCATTTCTCAGTAGCAGCCACAGTCTGGATTTCTACCCGGTTGATCACAATAAGTTCGTCCACTATTACATGGAACTTAAACTTAACTAGCCAAATGTGGGTTCACTATTAGGCACACCTTTGCCTAACCCTTCAAAAGCGTGATGTTATGTTGTTTAGAACTAAAAAAAATCGGCTGAATAATACCCCGAAAAGTACTACCGCTATGCTATTTCTGTTTTGCTGTATTTCGGTTTGAAGAATTCTGTTGAAAATTATATCGGTGAGATACCCGGTGGTATCTCAACGATATAATCCTATTAGATAACGCTTTCTTATATATTTTTATTCTATGACGCTTTCTTTGAAGCCAGCAACAGCATTGATAAAGAGTAACAAAAAAAATTAAAGGCCGTACTTCCAACCCCATTCACGAAGGCTTATTAATAACCAATTTATTTCGGAGCGATGCATCATGTTCAATTGCGGCAGCATAAAAATCTTAAAAAGCAGTGCACTGGGCAGCAAGCTGTGCTACGCCCTTGTTGGCTAGCAAACATTTTTACCTAGGCCTCACTCGCTCGTACCTCGGGCATAATCACATCCTCGAAGAAACCATCACATGCAACTTCTTCTGAATAATTTCGCACTAAAACTCAACTAAACAAGTCCCCATGAATGAAAAACAAATCTGTTGTGCGAATCACCGGATATGGCTGAGGTTCCCATGACAATAGTATCAGTGAGCATTGGGAGCCGCGAGTCGTGCCAGATGTGCTGACGTGGCGTATCACAGCCCACGCAATGGCCAACGGTGGATTAGTGAGGACGTTACTTGAAAATAATAAGAGTTCTGCAGTTCATTTTTGTTTTATTTCATTAGATTTAGTGGATATTAAATGTATGTAAACGCACCCACGATATAGGAGAAATTCCTAGTGTGGGGCAAAGATAAGAAAAAAATAGTATCAATACCATCATCGTCATCGTCGTGGTCATTGTTATCGTCTCGTTTAAAAAAAAACGAGTCAGAATAAAAATAAAAAACTATATAATAATAAATACTTTTTCTTTCTTTGTTTTATCAGGCACACAGTGCCTAGCAGGAATTCACAGTGCAACAGAACTTTCGAACAGTAACCAAAACTTAAGATTACCTTTATTTAATTTCATATTTGAACAGAATATCCACTTTAATCCAACGCCTCGCATACTCCGTGAGGTCGGATACAGATCTATCTGAGCCCGTTTGCTCAAGCTCGTCCCGCGAACATTTTATTACAATTCACATTAGCTATTATGTGAGAGACTACTTAACTATTTATATACACTAGTGTACATATAAATATGTCGGTATACAATCATGAATGGACCATTTACTGTACAAGGTTAATACACTAGTGATATAATAGGAATATCGTATGCATTGCAATTATATTGCGTATCTTAATGTTTTGCCGGGCTAGTGTTGGTAGATTTTAGATTATAGCAGTAAAACCTAACGTTATATTTCAAAATATAGAATAATAATATTATTGTACCGTATTAATAATTTGTGTACTTCTTAAGTGACCTAATTCTGGGTTAAGCTCGCCTTTCTACATCATCACTTTTCCCAACTATGTTTTAATCGGCTTCCAGTCTAACCGAATTTAACTGGTTACCCGTAGCATAGTGTAGTGATAGTAGTGTTAGCCTAGTGGCGTGACCATCGGACTGCCAAGTCAAAGGTCTCGAGTTCGAACCCATGAAACGCACCTCTGATGTTTCGGATTCATGTGCGTATTGTATAATGATCACTTGCTTCGGTGAAGGAATCCAGTATGCTTGAGAGATATTTCTCGACGGCATGGTAAGCCAAGTCAGAGGTCCATGGGCGGCATAAAAACCTGACAACTAAACTCTGACACCAGGTTAGGCTCTAACCACACGGTAAAGAAGAAGAAGCTGAATACTAGTAATTCACATAGAGCATCTGCCTAACTGTCCTCTTCAACCCAGTAAATGGTATACCCCTTGGTAAAACTGGTTGTCAAGCTTTCGACCTTTTGACTGTAAGGTTCTGACCGTTCTTTAACGACTGTCAAGGATTCATAAATGACAGTGACTAATATCCATCTATGGCATCTAATATTATTGTATAGGAATCTTCTAATATTACCGGCCTCAAAATAAAAAAAAAAACAGCATCCATACCTCCATACTTCATAGTAATAATGTTTGTTACGTTTTCACGACTAAACGGCTGATCGGATCTTAATGAAATTTGACAAGGAGATAGATTATACCCAGGGGGAGGACATAGGCTATTTTTTTATCACTCATACACATAAAAATTACCACACGGACGAAGTCGCGGGCAACAGCTAGTAACTTTAAACCTCACTATTATTCTATATCTCAGTAAAGTATACCATCTGTGACCACAATCACACACCAAAATAACAAAGGCTTACTTTATTACAATATCTCAACACATTGACACATCTATTATTCTTGACATAAGACTTATTTTTCTAAATCAGAGATAGGCCTACATCTAATATACAACGACCTCTATCATCCCACCAAAAAGTACCGAAGCACCAACTTTTCGGTGAAATGTGGGAGGTCAAGGTATTTTGGTCATTGTGCATTTTTGATACCCAAATCATAGTTTCAAATTGCTTGCTATTAAGTGTGATAAGAGATAGTGTTTAATGGATCGTGGGCTATCAGCTCGTGTGAACTTTGTGGTTTACGTTTATTTTTTATGTTGTAACACATGAAGTTTCGAAGTTCTTGTAGCTTTTAACAGGCAGACGAACTTTTTTAGTTTCTTAGGAATGTCCATAACTTCACAATAAAATAAATACTGGTGTTTGTGTGACCCCAACATAGTTGGCAAAAGGCAAGGCATGAAGGCAGATGATGATCTATAACTTCACAACGCCGACGACCACTGTCCACAGTAAAGACAACGAATATAATATTTATTTATTTTTAAAAGTGACTACAATTTAGACGTTGTAAAAGCTTTGAGTACCACAATTTTTAAACAATCGTACTGGACAGATCGGTGTGATTGCAATACTCTTTTACTCTTTCTTTTCAGATAAAAAGTTACCCATTCCAGCTGAATCCTCTTTTCAAAAAAAAAAATAACGGGGACGTAATAATGACAATTCACATGAGATCCGACAGCATTTTACATATCACTTCGTAAATGCGTTAGAAGAAAATAATCTTGATCATTAAAACAATTCTAGATAAAGGCAACATCCTTAAGAATGACGTAACCTCATGATATTTATCACACAAATGTCTCCCACAGTGGATGTGCATTGGTGGAATACCTCATAATACTGCGCATGAGCACGATCTGATTGCGGCCAAGTTTAACGTAATCAAACCGATGGGAGCAGACGTATTCTGATTGATTCGAGGAATTTGCATTGATTTGATTTGTTGTAAAAGTTTCTAGGACTTTGGAAGTTTTCAGAAGGTAGGTAAGGCACTGCGTCAGTCAGCATAAATATGACTAGAATCAATGTCATGTTTCTAAAAGTGCAGATATATATATATATTTGTTCTTGTTTAATGCTGTACCTACCAAAATATGAACTATCCAATGTAAACATTAAATATTCTTCAATTAAATTATAATGAGAATGAGAATGAGAGAATGAGTGCAGCGGTGGCCCAGTGGTGGCGGTCCCGACTTACTAGCAGTAAGTCGTGGGTTCGAATCCAGGCAGGCGCATTACTTTGTGTAATTTTTTTCATCACCACTGCTCTCAAAACGGTGAAGGAAAACATCGTGAGGAAACCGACATGTCCTAGAACCTAAAATTCGAAGACATGTGACATCTACCAACCCGCACTGGTGGATTACAGCCCATTCCCTCTCATAGAGAGGAGGCCTGTGTCCCAGCAGTGGGAACATTATAGGCTGCTGCTATGCTATGCTATTCTTCAATTGGCAACAAGATCTTCGCTTGTTCTATGAATGACTAATGTCCTTTGTTTGATCCTAGGTATCATCATCAACATCATGACTGGCAGCCTCGTTCCACCCGCTGCCGAGTAGAGGACTCTTCGGTTTCGTTGCATTCTTCCCTGGTCTGCGCTAGTCTCTGAGATATGCGTGTCATCATTCTCCTGCCCTCATCCCAATATCTTCAGGGTCGGTGCAGCATGACTTCTTCTTTCATACTTCTCTATTACTCGTCATTTCAGCAGTCACCTTCTTTCTAGCCATATTATCATCTTTAACACGATCCATCCATCGTTTCATGTTACAAGCAAAAAAAATGTATGTGATTTTCGGATCCTTGCAGACACATTTTGTAATATTCTCTTCATGGTTGGAAATGACTCACCACAAGCCTCTCTTAACTTTAAAAAAGCTGTACCAGATAGTTTTGCGTGATTCAAATAATTAGTTAGTGTCAGAATACCACCTAGTCTAGATAAGGCAAGGCGTACAGTTCGCGTCAGGCTCACGCCCACGGCTTAAGATTCATTGTTGTCTTAATATTCGGTTACACTTTGGGAATTGTTAAGTGTGTCATCGCTTTTGTGTTTTAAAGGGCGATAAGGTAAGGTTAGATTCTGAGGCTGTAAATGAAAAAGTTAATTTCGCGTGATATAAAAGTATGTCACAGCCGAACGGGTCGATCGTCAAGGTTAAGCCGCGCTTGCCTAGGTCATTCCATGGCTGGGTGACCATCCATTACATACCTAGTTTCCTCCATGCCTCGGAAAGCACGTTAAGCCGTTGGTCGCGGCTGTCTTTTGTAGATCGTTGGCAGTAGTAACAGGTTGTCAATGGCCTGAAAGTCTGACAACCAGTCTTAGCAAGGGATATCATATTATGTACTTACTGGGTTGTGGAGCTCAGATAGGCACTCGCTCTGTATAAAATGCAGATATTCACCTGCATCAGGTTAGTCTGAAAACCGACCCTACCATAGTAAAAAAGGTGAAAAGGCTACGCAGATGATGATAAAACATGTAAAAAAAAATCAGAAATGTAAAAACAAAGTCTGGGTAAGATAAAAATAAAGTAGATAAAGCAGGATTTGGACAAAGTAACAGTATGAGATTCATAAAATCAAATAGTTAACGCCCTCTTACTCTTTCCTACCTTTATGTTCCCAACAGGGTCCACTATGATCGTGTCTGTATAACCAAAATTCACATTGTGGAACGCATCGTGCATTATTGAGTCTTGAGTAATATTTACCGATTTCAGTAAACCGCATGTCGTAATCAACTAACCAATTCAAATCAAACTTTAAACATTACTGCAAATCAATAAACCCTAATCTCTCACGAATCAGAAGCTATGAATGTACCTAATTATAAGCAACGAAATCGTAGTACCCGATAATGTTCCCACACTTCTATTTGCAGAAACAAATAGTAGCTAATAATATCGTTTCATGTCCGTGGGTGTCAGCCGAATGTTATGTGGTTCAGGGTTAATAGTGGCACTGTTAGTGACTCATTTGTCTGCAGACGTGGATTTTCGATAGCTGATTTCTGAAACTTAGCTATTGGTGTTGGTTACATTGCCAAGTAAAACTTAAGCTGCGTTGACACGATCAGGGTATGCTCGGACCGAGTGGACTCGGATACCTACACGGGCGCAACTCGTATTGTGGCCACCCATAATCCGAGCGCAGTCGGATGGGTTGGTATGGGTTGCTACAATACGAGTTGCGTCCGAGTAGGTATCCGAGTCCACTCTGAGCATACTCTGATCGTGTCAACGCGGCTTTAATTAGTCTTACACCCGTATCTATATAAGTCAAAGTGATTACTTGAGTAAAAGTAATTACATAATATACAAATTTTATACTGTGGTTTAGTAATTGCTTGAAGTTAGAACTGTCAAAAGTTAGAATTCTTTGGTTTTGTTTCTGTGTCGGTTCTTACTTCGTTCGAATTCTTGTCAATTGCATAAATAATTAATAAACACTAAAAATTACTTTAATTTCACTATACCAGTGTACAATCTTCAGCAATTTCAAGGCGTTGCAATGTTGACAGAGTAGTATGATCTTCAATACTTCGACTTTTTATTTTCAATTAAAATTGCCCTCAGAAAACTTTTAAAGACGGTAAAGTGATGAAGTTTGTTAGTAAGTCTGGTACATTCCAACTTCTTTTCTCAACGTAAAAAAAGCTCGTGCAATGGTTAGAAGTCCATGGAATAGAAGACTAGTGTTTTTCGTCCGGTGGTGAGATGGACAGACGATATTTTAGCCATCGTGAAAAAAACTTGGATAAGACTGGTACTTGCAAAGAGAAGTCTAAGTGGGGAAGTTGGGCTATGGATGATGATGATTGAGAGAAGTACTTACAAGCAGTTACATTGATAGCAGACCAGCCAAGGATACAACACATGTACCTATTAATACCATTACTCATGAAACCATCATCTGCCTAGCATTTTCCCAACTATATTGGCGTCGGTTTCCAGTCTAACCGGATGCATCTGAATACCAGTATTTTGCATGGACCGACTGCCTATCTGACCTCCACAACCTAGTTAGTACTGGGTAATACGATACGCCTTGGTAAGACTGGTTGTCAGACTTTCAGGCCACTGACTACCTGTACCGACTGTCAAAGATCTACAATGGACAGCTGGGACCAACGGCTTAACGTGCTTTACGAGGCATGGAGATACTCAGGAAGGAAACTTGTTATGTCACCCATCTACAGACCAACTCAGGCAAGCGCGGTTTAACCTGTAGATCGCTCCGAGCGGCTGTTATTATTTGGCCGTTACTCATGAATGTAAACAACAATTATCTATCTCATATAAATCCAGATTTTTACACCCAGTAAGCAGTACACTCAACAGTCTAAGAATTAATTCGTGACCTATGCGTCGGTATGAGTCATGCGCGCACGCAGATCTCACGGTGTTCACGTCGACTTGACATAATAATAGCAATGTTGCTGATCAAATATGATTGATTTTGTACTCGTTGGTCCTTCTTTAAGGTTAGCGTGATCGTTTAATTGTGATGGCACGACTATTTGGATTGGGATGGCTTGGATTTGAAATATTGGAAGCATAACAATTTGATAGATAATAATTACCTACAATACTACACAAAGTCATCATCATCTGTCTAGCCTTTTCCCTATTGTGTTGGGGTCTGCTTTCAGTCTAATCAAATGCAGCTGAATACCAGTATTTTACATAGAGCGACTCCTCTACAATCCTCCACAACCCAGTCAATACTGGATAATACGAAACCCCTTGGTAAGACTGATTGTCGAACTTTCGGGTTAATCAGTTTTTCTAGACCGTACCTGGGAACCTTCTAGTTTTTTTTAATATTTTTTTATAACTTAATACTTTATGCTTGTTATAACTTTAATTATCTCCACGACCCCAGTACTATTCAATGCATCCACCAGTACAATGATTTGAGTGTGTTATATTGAGCGCAAAACGGGTATTTCATCCCAAATAAAAAGTTTGTACAGAATGTTTGGTTGCCGGCTTCGTGAAGGGTCCGTTTACACCTTATATACCTACACAAAGAACGATGTTTATATAAGCATTCTCTAAAGCCCGCAAAACATGCTTCGCCAGAAACACATTATAATTGAAGTTGGCTCCCAAATTATCCAGATGCAGTAAGATCGATAGTTTTCATACCAAGACTGCCGCTCATTTGATTTAAATTACATTTTCTCTAGCTAGAAGTACATATAAAGATTGTTAGACAAGTCTGACAGTTAGAATGACTAACATAAGTATTCGTATTCAAACAGGATCGAATGTGACAATTCAAAGGAATCTTGTGTGGTCTCCAGCAAAAAAGCCATCCATTGACTCTTTCATTCATTCAAACTTTAAACACTTGTCTAAAAGAAAATTACACAACACATCTAATTACAGCCACACACCCACAAAACAATAAAAAAGAAATCAATACAAGGTCGCCATCGCAAAAACAATGCACAAATCAAACGTTTCCACCCACCACCTCTCATTAGTACTAAATAGTACAGCCTTGTACTTCCCATATCCGTACCTTTGTACGGCAGATTGGAAAGTAATTACTGACTGTAAGTCCTACACTTGACGAGTTTCACACCCACGTGAAATCAAAAGCTTAACTTGAAGATGTTTTAAGTACCTTTTGAGTGCTCTTTATAATGTGGGGCTGGAAGGTAGTGAGGGGCGATTGTCGATAGTCGATTGTCGAAATTTAAAGCAAAAATTGATAAAATTTTGGTAGGAAGACGCAAAATTCTTGAAATGAATCGAGAGAGATCATGATCGAGACATTGTGTTAATTGACATTGAAACTTTGAAGTTTTGAAAACGTCAGCCACATTATAGAAAGAAAGTCTTAAAAGTAGTACTGAAATCTAGCTAAAACTTAAAGTTAGCCACACAAAACCAAACCACAAACAAGACACAAATCATGTCAACACATCATTCATCACTGGAGAAAATATTTTCAAAATAATTTAACCAATAGTCGCCAAAAACGTAGAACACAAATTAAAGTAAAACAATAATTTTTCGCTAGCGAAGACGACTATCGACAACGAACCCGCTAACCTCACAAAAATCATGCTCTTGCGCACTGACAAGCACGTCCGACGAGCATTTTGTTATTGGATTAAACTATTACCAAATTAACTTAACACCTTCACTCATCATCACCAACCTTAGCTCAAGTGTATACGGACTATTTTGTATTTTTGGAACTGTACTTCAGAGCTGGTTTCAAAGTGTTCTATGTACAATAGAAATAATTAATCTCGAGTTAAGCGAACGAAGGTCATCTCTTTAGTAATCATTTAATTGGTACAGAATGCTGAATTAAAGTTTTGATAGAGAAAGAGTGGGCGGGGTTGGGCAAGTTGGAGTTTGAAGACAAAAACAATCTGGATGTAGAAGTGTTGCATAATTAGAAGTCACTTTAGGAGTTCGAACATATCGGAAAATTGCTGAAAAGTTACTTTTAGAGACACGATGTGGAGCCCTGTCGCAGCCAGAAGGCAACGTGGTAGACCTCGCACGAGATGGCGGGACAAGCTGGTCGGAACCAACAACAAGTGGTCCACATTAGCCCTAGATCGAAAATTTGGAAGTCATGGGGAGCGGCCTTTGCCCAGAAGTGGGATGACACATGCTCATAGTAACACAGTCTGAAAAGTTTAGTACGATAACACGTGGTGCACTTCATGAATTTTAATTTGCTAGAGTCGATTAGTTAGAAGTTTAATTTTAAGTTTATTAGAAGAAGAAGATTATTAGTCGACAAGGACAAGAACAATATACTGCTAAATATTCCTCACACAGTCGTTCAGTGCAAAACTTTTGGACAACATGACAGCGAAAAATAATTTTCAGAGGAAAAGCAGTTTCATCGTAATCTATACTAATATTATAAATGCGAAAGTTTGGATAGATGGACGGATGTTTGTTACTAAATCAAGTCAGAATGGCTGAACAGATCTGTATGAAATTTGGCACAAAGATAGATTGGAATAGATAGAATTTCACAATTTCCATGCGAACGAAGTCGCGGGCAACAGCTTCTTCTTCTTCTTATCGTATAACAGCTAGTAATTCATATTTCCTAAGAATGACAAAGCATTAAAAAAATCTGTGATTGTAGTTTTGAAAGACACCAAATTATATGTACATTAAAAAACAATGTCAGTCTATGTAACAAATCTACAAAAGACAATATGAGTTAAATAAGAATTTCCTTTCAAGCTGCACAAAAGCCCATAAAATATCGCAAGAACAGTTATTAAAACAACGCAACATCACATAAGGGTTTAGTGGGTCGACTGCGGGTCGTGGGGTCACAGATTCGAATCTCGTGATGGGCGTAATGTGATGTTTATTATACTGAGCTACAGGTTAGGCTGGGACTAGGCTAGACGTTTGACCGACGAGGCTTTGAGTCGTGTGTTCCGGTGTTTATGGTAAGCCGTTGGATTGACAAGTTTCAGAGAAATGTGGAGATAAACGGTGTTTTATTTCATTGTCTTCTGAAGTAAGGAAATATTTTAGGTAGGTACTGGGAGTGTGAAAATCGAAAGAGCTCAAATCGAGAGAGCTCTTGGCTAAATAATAACAGCCGCTCGGATCAATCTTCAGATTGCTTTGGTTGGTCTGTGGATGGGTGACCTCCTATTAGATAGGTACCAAGTTTCCTCCGTGCCTCGAAAAGCAAGTTAAGCCGTTTGTTCCGGTTGTCATTTGTAGATCTTTGACAGTCGTTACAGGTAGTCAGTGGCCTGAAAATCTGACATGCAGTCTTACCAAGGGTATTATTCAGTACTAACTGGGTTGTGGAGGTCAGACAGGCAGTCGTTCAATGTATAAAAAATAAGATCAAAAACTAAAATCTACTACTGAAAAAAAATCACATATTGAAATTGTTATGTGCTTACAAACCATTCAATATTGATTATCTTCTATTAAATAAACAACTTACACTTTATATACTAATTTTAATATTTTTAATAAATATTCATAGTGATGTTCAGAGGATAGCCGTGTAGTCCCATGCCCTAAAGTTTATGATCCATTACTACTGTTAGAATGTATTGTATTTTATATTATTTATTAAATACATTTTAAGTTTTGCACCTACTAAAGTTGTTTTATTGGGACAATAACATTGCTTGTTCCTCACAAAACTAATTTTCTCAAAACCAGATACAAGGAGGCAAAACTCCACATTGACATAACACCACGTAATAAATACCAAAAACAATCGCGAGTGAATTAAACTCCGCCATTTAAAATATTGTAACGTTTTAATATACATGTAAATATCGTGGCATCTAAATAATGCCATAGCTCATCGCGATAGGTTCGCGCGTTAATTGCTGCGCCTGCGCAGACGGGACCTGTTATTACTGGGGTCGCTGTAAAGGTGGGGTGTAGACCGGAATGCAAGTTTAGCGCGCGACTGAAACTTTTAGTCGCGCGTCAAGATTTTCGGTATGAGTTTTCAATACAATGTGTAGGTTTCCTGATAGCGCGCTTTGTTTTTCATATCTGCCGTTTCCAGTTTTATCATGTTCTAGGAGCTGGATTTCTCTAGAGGTTTTAGAGATATTTCTCTAGACAATGTGCTCCTCAAACTGCTTTGACAAGTGCTCGTAACAACGAGCTTCTTATCTTCTATAACTTCTTTACACGTTAGAGAGAGGTACTGGCAATTATATTATAAAGAAAGATACGCTACGTTCATACTGAGCGGCGTTCAAATATCGTTGCGATAGATAATACGGAACGTATGATACAGAAAGAGATAGCTATTGCGCATAAAGTACCTAAATTACGACAATTGTCTGAATTTCTCTGCAACAATTTGCAGTGCAGCGCTAGTGCGATATCTAACTCTTTTTATTTATAATATCATTGGCTACTGGTGTGACTGCTTAATCCTGCATCTTGAATTTCTGACTACCTACCCAGACCATCAAAATGACAAACAAGAAACTATTTATACTACAATGTCCCCATTCCTCTTTCCACCATTTCAACCGCGTCTCCGCGCGTCTTTTCCTCATGTCTCGTCTACCCACACCTTTACGCTGACCGCTCTAATAGCCAAGCCGGCCATTGTGCAGTATAGTTCGCGATATTTTGTAACCTATACGTACATACGTACTGACCATCTTCAGTAATAACATTGCTAGATTTATTCCTCCATAATATCCACCTGGCCGTGCGTTCTCTTAAATACTTTTGTGTCAAGATGCTATAGTAACTGTATTCTCATAAGTACGTATTGTTTTAGATGTTTGGTATTGTTTTATCCGCGATGGAATGTGTAATTTTAATTATTTATTATTCCTTAACACACACATTTGTTTTTACAGGTAAGACCCAAGCTAACAAAGTAGTCATAAAATGCAAATTTTCCAGTCCCAAATAACGGGTCTGGGTAGAAGCATAAGTTAGACAGTAGACATCATACTAAGTGCCACCCTCTGGAATTCCGCCAAAGTGCAAGAAAATATGTCCAATCGTCGAGAGACACTATTTAGTATTCTTAATGCACAAAATACAGGCGCAAACTTTAATAAGTTCGTACGGGTTTTTTTTTTTTTTTTTTTCCGGATGGGAAATCATCAAATGACCCCCCCCCCACTCTGGGCGGAGCGGAAGGGAGTGTCAGACTTGTACTGACTAAAACCCATCCATGTTCCTTCTTTGCCCTTTATGTTCCAGGGCCACGGTATCTCTTTCGAACAGTCCCGCAGCATTATATGGGCCTTAAACATAACTGGCGAAATGTGGGTGTACTATTAGGTACACTTCTGCGTTCGTACGGGTTGATGGAACGTTCTTGAGTGAAGATTGATTGAAGATTGTTCTGGAGTGAAGCTTGTTTTAATCTTCTTTTGTCTTGTTATAATATCAGCCTGTATGTGTGCAGTTTATAGTTTGACCGTTTCAGGGAACGGTATTAGGTAAAATGGTGGACAGTTTCAAACTGATTTATGGAAATTTTGTTATTTGTAGATGTTGATCTTTCATTGGAAGGATTTGTACTGCATTACTAGACTTAGCTCAAAGTTGCTTTTAGGATATGACTTAACATGATATATCCTAGTGATTTTTTACTGAAGGTGACCGCCTCGTTGCTCTAGTGGTCGCAACCGTGACTGTTGACCATGAGGTCCTGGGTTCGATTCTCAGGTCGAGCAAAGTGTTATTGGGTTTTTCTATCAGGAATTACTCAGTAGCAGCCACGGAGTCTGAATTCGTGCCCGGTTGATGGCAATAGGCTCGCCCTCTATTACATGGAACTTTAACATAACTGGCGAAATCTGCTTGAACCCTTCGGGGATTACAGGCATGATGTCATTTTATGTTATGTGATTAACAAGTCATTGTTTTATCATGGGAGAAACAAATTTATTTTCCAAAAAAAAAAACCTAGTGTGTATTTTTAGTTGTGATTATGATTGTACAGTAGGTACCTATTACCATCAACCTGTCTATCCCATGTTGTGTATAATAGCGACGTAAAATATACATATTGAGTGTTTCTTTAATTCCTTATGAGGATCTAAGTATAGTATTGTGTCGCGAACCTAGACGACCGCAACACAAATCTATCTGGCCGTAAAACCTTAAAGATCAAAATCTCCCATTCTCTAGAAGAGGGTACTTGGGCCTACACTTCTGCTGCACCCCAAACACGAACATTTTTACTGAAAACGTGACTACAGTATTTGTTATATGTAAATTAGCGATTTGTCCAATGGCCGCACGTGAAACTTCTCAGGCTACCTTTGATGTTCAAGTTTTTTAAACCCACGATACTGGAAACAATCAAAACTAAACCTTATGATGATTTCATAAAGTCAATTTTAAGTTCACGCTCATAAGTATGAAGATACTTTAAGAAGACCAGGAATGATATAGAGTAGGCTCGAACTGTGACAATTATCATTCATATGTGTCAAAAAATGGCGAATTTTTATGTTCAACGATGATTGATATGATGGCTGTCAGATCGACAACTAATGTAATTTTTATGTTAATTTTTACAGTATTCATTAATCAAAATACGCAAGCGTAACGCAGTTGTAAATCAAATTACGTTTTTAGCGATTTTTTTGCGTTTTCGTAGTTACTGATTAACAAATTCGGAATAAAACTCGGTTCACAGTTTGCCCTAATGATGTGGAATTATAGATATTTAGAAATGACATCAGATATGTAAACGGTTATTATAAAATCAATCAATAAAGTTTGTGACCATTTTTATAGGATCGTAAACTGGCCATAGATCTGTTATTTTTTTACCAATCAAGTTTTATGATTTATTGGAAATTATTTGTATCGGCTTATACTGGTATAGTTATTTAATATTCACTTTGTAGAATCGTTAATATTAGGTATTATTTAATCAGGTGATTTCGCTGCCTAAGTCGATTTAGATGTGCCATTTTTATTGTTAATTATTCATATTTTATGCTGTATTAAGTTGTTTATTCTTCCTATTTTAGGTTTTTGTCAAAACTCCTAATATGTTCAAAACCAAAAAGATACTGGTAGCTTTAAGAATACCTAAAACCTATATTCCTTTTTCTTTTCTATTTTCAAAATAATAATTTTAAAAGATTCAGGTATTGTAGAAGAAATAAAAGTATTTATTAGACTCACACAGAACAAAACAAAAACAAATGTTGATGGAAATGGTTGTTATTGTGTCACATATGTTCAAACATCATCAAATCCTGAACATCATGAAAAGACTGCAAGTTACGGACTCCTATAAAACTGAAAATAGGTGTATGTGAGGACAAAGAATCATATCAAAACTCGTTTTGTAGATAGAACGATAGAATATACATAGTTTAATATATAGTTCGTTTGTGTTGTTGTTATTCTAAAGTTTCAGTCTACATCTTTAAAAGGCTGTATTTTTGTTTTTGTATCCTTTTCTCTTATGCATGTAGACTCTTACGTCATCATCTTCATCTGCCTAGCCTTTTCCCAATTATGTTGGAGTCGGCTTCCAGTCTAACCGGATGCAGCTGAATACCAGTATTTTACATGAAGCGACTGCCTATCTAACCTCCACAACCCAGCTAGAACTGGGTAATACGACACCTCTTGGTAAGACTTTCGGTTGTCAGATTTTCGGGCCACTGAGCACCTGTAACGACTGTCAAAGCTCAATAAATGACAGCCGACACCAACGGCTTAACATGCTTTCCAAAGCACGGAAGTAACTCGGTATTTAATGGGTGGTCAATCATTCACGGACCAACCTCGGCAAGCGCGGCTTAACTTGAAGATCGACTCGAGCGGCTGTTACTATCTGACGTCATATCACATATTAATAACACCCCCAATCCATATACCGCCATCTCAAATAATTTTCCCCTAACGTGCCACTCTATACAATCCTTGTCCCATTCTGTGTGGGTAGTTCAAACACCACGCTTACGTAGACAATACGCACCGGGCAATATGCACCATAGAGAATGCAAACATTACTGCTGCAATGTCGGCAATTAAAAAAATATAAGCACTGGTATGGTACTCGCAGCTTCAGTTATGTGGTCACCTTCCAAATGAATTTCAACTCTATCACTTTAGTAATAAAGTTCAATTTGCGTTGTTGCATGGTCGAAGGATAGGTTTGTGTAACTGATAATGAAGCCTATATTGTAAGAATAGAGTCGCTTTCAGGTTAAAGATTGTGCGAAGTTACATTGTAAGGTTATCTATTTTACCTTATCTTTTGGTTTATATTAATGTGATACTCTATTACCTATAATGGATATCACTTTTCACACTTTTATTATCATTAGTAGAAGGTCTACTATGTTTTTTATTCAAAGTAAACCATAATAATGTGTATGTTATTATTACATCATCAAGTAATCCGTACAATATATCGATATTTTGCATAGTGCTGTCTATCAGTTTTTTTTATGTATACGTTTTTCCTATATTTTTTAACATAAACCACAAAACACCTGTTAAATCTTTTACATCATCCTTCTCTAGAAAATACCGCTACGCCCACGTGCCAACACGATAACCACTATTTAAAATTAATTAAAACAGCAAAAACAACCTAAATCTTATTTATGAATATTCCAAACTGTTAACACTATAATTAATATGGCAACACTGTATAAATAATTCCGGAAAGAATCGCCAGCGAACAAATTGGTTTGAATTTTAAATTTCGAATGTTTCCTAAAAACGTTAACATACATGGTGTGGTTAATTTTTGTTGTTCGTGACTTGTCAATTGGTTAAGATAAATAATTTAAAATGTTATGTATGTTCCAGATGTTGTCGTGTTTGGGCCAACTTTGGTGCCACCCAAGCTCGTGTATATCGAACAAATTACAGTTCCTTGATGAAAAAATTGTGAACAAGGCAGATGTGAGTGGAAACACTGGCAGGGAACGCCCTAGTAGAACATACACTGACCTCTTCGGAGATGTTCTTCAGAATGGACAGGTGCGTAGTAGGCAACCGGCGCGTGTATGATAAGACAAGGACGAAGTAAAATATTCTGTATTAACCTAACCACATGGAAAAAGGGATCATTTTACATAATAATATTATGTGTGTAAAAGAATCGTTAATTTACAAGAGAAAATTATTCCAATTTTAGCATTAAAATTAGTCAAAAAATGGATTACGCTATTAAATTTAAAATTCGTAATTCTTTTTTACTAAAACCAAAAAAGAATATTCAAGTTGATTCCCCCCTCAAAATAATTTATTAAAAAATCTTAACGTTTTTTTTAGCATGACCTCACAGAGCGAACCACAAAGACAAGTTCGTTAAAAAAGAAAATACAAATAACAGAGTCATCTGAACGCACCCGTAAGGAAAGTTTATATTATTTAAATATTTGAGCGTGTTCGAAATACGAATCATTATCTTTTCGCGAATGCAAGAACAATATTCCAATTAGTAAACGATGTTAAACTCTAATTTAATGGCAGTAAAGTTTATTTTAACTTTAGGTCATTACTAAGTATACAATGCAGTCATGTTAGAGCTTATTACTACTGGAATAAGATGCAATTTACCAATTTTGATTGGTAAAATAAGATTGTTATTTCAGGCGCCACTTTTTGCAGGCATATAACTGTAACATCAATTGGATTTTTGACGAAATTTCGTTGATTGCTTAATTGTTTAAAACGACTGTTATTTCTTACATTTTTGAAATGTGAACGGTTTTCAAGTTCGCTCCTTTCGAGTTCGAAGTACTTATGATGAGTTCTCGTTAAGTAAGTCTTCCGTGTATTAAATGAAACGATTTTTCAATTATCAAGCCTTGGTTACACTTCGACACTGTGGTACTTGTGTATTTCATTTAAATATTTGAGGCTTAATCATCGAACTTTCTTTTACATAACATACGGGCTGGAAGGGACACCGACGCGACAACGCACACACCACATATTCAGTACATCATTCTGAGCATCCACATAGAAATTTTTCATCGATCTTTTTAAAAAAAGATCAGTTGTTTCTTAAAAAAGTGCAATACCTACACGGTCAAAATGTATGGAACAGATGTTTTTTTTTAATAACCGATGAAACATTTCTTTGTGGGGACAAAGAAATGTTTCATCGGTTATTAAAAAAAAAACAGCTGTTCTCAATATTATTATGATGTATTAACAAGTAAAAGTTAATTCGTTTATAATTGTGAGTAAAATGGCCCATTATGTAGTGAAGTGTAAGAAGTATGGAAGAAGAACACATGTTGCGCCGACCCCAAATTAAAGGCAGAACAATGATGAGTGTAAATGAAAACTAAGATCGTAGAAGCCCGCTACTATCAAACTATCATTTATATTTTTGAAAATAATGAAAAACCTTGTATTTTTTAAACGTTTCCCTTATGTAGATCACCAATTTCAACACCAAAAATGTTACCATCCTAAATCAACTAAGTGAAAGCCCAGTCATGACCTCTGCTCTATGGTTCCACCTATTAATAAGACCTCATTGGTCAGAGTATCAATCGAAGCAGATAATTATAGTTTCCGGTCCACGAATTTAATAATAAAATATTTGAATGATGATCTTATGATCTTATTAATTTTTTTGTATGGTACAAGGAATAGGCGTTAAGTCGTGCATGGAAACCACACAAGGTCTGTAAACTACACTTTTCGTGACACCGTGTGTGATGAGATTGATTATTATTTAGCTAGTTGTATGTATCAGCAAACATAACTTAAGAAGTAGACCTCCCACAGTGATGGCAACACTTTAATATAATAACTAGCTTTATCCGGCGTTCGGTCGCGTTATCAGCGAAAACAATGACATAGCCTATGACACTTGGGGTTAGTTCTCATTAGTGAAAGAATTTTCGGAAGTGGATCAGTAGTTCCGAAAATTACCCTCAACATCCAAACTTTATCTCTTTACAATAGTAACATAAAACTATAGATATAAGCCAATTATCAGTATTCAGATTTAGGTACGATATTAGTTCCTGTAAACTAGAAGATATCTATGCTATAAATGCACCTTAAAATCACCAGCTGTAGCTGGATTCTGGGAAGCTGATTCTGGAACTTATACATCATCATCTGCCTAGCCAACTATGTTGGAGTCGACTTCCAGTCTAACTGGATGCAGCTGAATACCAGTTTTTTTACAAGGGGCGACTGCCTATCTGACCATCACAACGCAATTATTACTGGGTAATACGATACCCCTTCGTAAGACTGGTTGTCAGACTTTTTGGGCCATTGACTACCTGTAACGACTTTCAAAGATCTACAAATGACAGCCGGGACCAACGGCTTAACGTGTTTTCCGAGGCACAGAGGAAACTCAGTATGTAATGGGTGGTCACCCATCCATAAAGCTAGGCAAGCGCGTTTAAACCTACAGATTGTTCCAAGCGGCTGTTGTTATTTAGCCACGAGCTCCTCATTCATTTCTACACAATCTCCACATATTCTTCGGTTTCTATTCTCTGTTTATACTAGGAGTCCTGCCCACCCTGCGATATAAAAGAATGCTAGTAGTACAGTATAGTGGCGATTACCGCACATTACGGTGCGGTCGCCATATCGGCGGTTCACTGTCATTACTAATGTGAGCTATTTGAGCTCTGCGGTCGAGCAGGTCGAGGGCTTGCGGAGTTATGAAGGTCGGGAGAGGTTCTTGAGGGAAAACTGAGTCTATGTTTGTATTTAATTTTGCTAACCTTATTGAAAGAGCAGCGGTGGCCCAGTGGTGGCGGCCCCGACTTACGAGCAGTAAGGCGTGGGTTCGAACCCAGGCAGGCGCATTTCTTGTGTAATTTATTTCATCACCACTGCTCTCAAAACGGTGAAGGAAAACATCGTGAGGAAACAGGCAATTCTTAGAACCAAACATTCGAAGACATGTGACATCTACCAACCCGCACTGGGCCCGCCCGGTGGATTAAAGCCCATTCCCTCTCGTAGAGAGGAGCCCTGTGTCCCAGCTGTGGGAACAGTATAGGCTGATTATGCAGGAGCTCGTGTCTAAATAATAACAGCCGCTCGGCTCGACCGCGCTTGCCTAGGTTGATCGGTGGATGGGTGACCACCCATTGTATACCATGTTTCCTCCGTCCTTTGGGCACAGTTAAGCCGTTGGTCCCGGCTGTCATTTGTAGATCTTTGACAGTCATTCGACAGTCGTTTGGGTCGAGCAAATTTTTATTGGGTTTTTGCATCAGGAATTTCTCAGAAGCAGCCACGGAGTGAGCTTTGTGCCCTGTTGATGGCAATAGGTTCGTCCCCTATTACACGGGGCTTAAACATAACTGGCGAAATATGGGTGTTCTATTAGGTACTCCTCTGTCTAACCCTTCGGGGATTACAGGCATGATGTTATTTATGTTTTTAAAAAGTTTTGTGAATTACAATAACACGAGTGAAGTCGTATGTGTCTTCTAAAAACGACTTGAAAAAGAGTGTTTTCGCACCCTATACAAAAGCTAACGTACTAACACAGACCGCTTCAATAAAAACCCTCCAGCCAAGTTCTTGTTTCATAGCTCATTGTGCGCTGTTTTTGTAAGGCCGAACACTATTGGTATCTTCACGCATAAACTGCGGTAAAGCGAAGTGGTCGAAACGCTCAGTTGGTTTTTGCGCGGTACAACGTTCGATTCCATGTTCACTTATTGTCAGTTTATTGAGCAAAAACTTGTGTTTGTTTGAAAAAGTAAGGAATTTATGTTTCTAGAGTTGTTGCTTTTTGTTTCGACTTTGTTTATGTCGGTTTCTGTTTTGTAGACTTTTTTCTATTATCTATCCTTCAGACTATTTCTTCTGAGGATGAGTTCAATTGAGACAGACTTTGAATCAAGCTTAGATATCATGAAGTATATGCAGAATCAGAATTGAGGAAGCAGCAATGTATGGAAGTGGAAAATACTGCATCTTGTACCAATAAAATGTTATTCTTTTACAAATTCATGGTCACCTTGAGCAGTCTCATTTGATTTACAATTCATCATCATCATCGTTTTAGCCGAAAGACGTCCACTGCTGAACGTAGGCCTCCCCCAAATGTCACGACATTGATTGTTCCCGTGCGACTCGCACTAGGTGGACCGATGACCTGGTGAAGGTTGCGGGGATCCGCTGGATTTACAATTAGTTTTAGTTTAAATATTTTCACCTTATTAACTTTAGCACCAATATATTGTGATCATACGTCCTATTTTCGCTGCATCCGGTAAGACTGAAATGCGATTCCAAAAAGCTAGGCTATCATCTTTGAAGAATAGTTCTGTATGCCACTCCTGTGATTTATCTAACTGTGAACTACAATAACAAACAAAACAACATCAATTAACATTCAACAGTTATATATCTAGAGCACACAAGATCTCGACCAACAATTTCTAATGTCGAAACGTTTGACAAATTGCTGGATTGCCCGAACCAGAGCATCGGTGACCGGGCAATATAAACAACCAATTACTGTGCTTGATTTATTGTGAGCAATTATTTATTGTCCGAGCTTATTCGCGTTTTAATTGTTGGGATTGATGCAATACCGATAGGGTGGAGGTGCTAGTAGTTGGCTTAGGTTTTTTAAATCAGCTTATTCTGTCCCACTGCTGGGCAAAGGCCTCCCCATGGCTTTCCAATTTTATTTTGCCTTCTTCGACCAATTCGTTAAGAATGAGTCCAGATCGTCACGTCATTTCTTAGGATAGAATAAGATTTTTTCTTGCTTTTGTATGTTTTGGCGTAATTTTGAAATTTTGTCATAATTTAAATAATGAGGTACTCATATCATATCATATTTATAAATATCCTTTATTGCCGATACTGCAACATAAATAAAGGAATTTGAAAAAGTACCTTTTAAAGAGGTGGCTTAATAATCCAGCCACTCCATCTCGCTGCCACCTTTACTACTTTTTTTTCACACATTTTCAATCTACAAACACAACCTATTATGACGCCTGTATACTTACTAACCTATATGGTACAACCACATTACGCCGGCCATGTTTATTGTTTAGTGGCTTTCTGTTTTCATTCTCACACTAAAATAACATCACACCTGTAATACCCTTAGGGTAACGCAGAGGTTTGCGCTATAGTACACCTACACTCCTTTCGCGGTTGCCAAAACGTTGATTGGCAGAGAATGCCAGTGGCAATAAATTCGCCTCTGTACATTAAAATAATTAAAATAAAATAAAATAGTTTATTTGCACCTTCAAGTAAAAATATGGTCTATAATAAAAATAGGCCTTAAGGTAATTAAAGCTGTATTTTAAAAATTCCAGCCAATACCTAAGTTAACTTAATATCTTGTAATTATAGGTATCAGGTGAGCTTAAAGTATTAAATTAATAAATATTTCAGTCCCATGGAAAAGGGGGCGACCCTATTACCATTAATCGTACATAAATCCATACTTGGGAGTATTCTTCATTCTGTTAACATATATTTGCAACGGCCGACAACAGGTGTTCTTACCCTGCAAGTAGACGATATATTTTTCTCAATATTAATAAGACCACCCGTTGGGTACGCCTCGGACGATATTAGTCGAGTTCGACATTAGTTTATTTATTTGCCGATAGATCACGCATTTTGTGATAAATTGTTACGTACATAACAGTGCCCTCTCAAACATTTATAATTGTCCGAAAAAGGCGAATATTAAATTCATACATGTTGAACTTGGTTTAAGGACATGCTGAAGAATCAAACCAAATTTCACACCTAAATTCTACATTATTCTACTCCAAACAAATAAACATTTTCCTCAAAATATCTATCAAAGTCGCCTCTCATTACAGCTCATGTTTATACATCTGTGAGAGTCTGTGCGCAGAAAAATGACACGCATTATGTTGGACGGCCATAATGGTGGGTTGTGGCGGCGGTAACAAATAGTGCTAATTTTATATAATAGTAATATTTATACGCATATCGGAAGCGGCGGAGGTCAGCTGGCTGGAGGTCGGTCGGACCTATGGTTGGGGGAAGTTCACAGTGGAAGTTTAGCGTCAAAAGTCACGAAAATACTGTCAATGGAGACACTTTTATTTTTTTTAGAAGAAGTAGGTTAAAGATCTTGATTCTGAAAACCAATTTTGTAAGAAACTGAAGAGATTTGAACAGAAAAGGACAAACAACAGTGTTTTTTAGAAACGAAAAACCTGTCTTCACAGAAAGCCTGGTGCTTATTGATTGGAATGGTCATGGTCAACAAAATCATTCCGAATCAAATAAAATACGAGTATGTCGAAAAATTATCAAAATTATCAAAATTTGTCCTCTGTATTTCCGCCTGGCTTAATTATGATGATGATGCCATCTAGCCAATTTCGCCTACAGCGACTGCATTCGATGGCTTTCAAAGGTGGTTGTCGAGAGCCTTGGTGTGCTGCTCTTTCATGTGCTCTCAAGTGGCTAGCATACTAATAAAGACAGATTTAAACATGCTACGTTTAAATCCCCTATAACACATCACACCTGTAATCCCCGTAGCGTTAGGCAGAGGTGTACTTAATAGTTCACCCACATTTCGTCATTTATGTTTAAGTCCAATGTAATAAGGGGCGAGTCTATTGCCATCAACCGGGCACAAATACAGACTCCGTGGCTGCTACCGAGAAATTCGTGACGGTAAATTGGGTTTTACAGTACTTTGTGTCTCGGGAATCGAACCCAAGACCTCATGCTCAGCAGTCGCGTTTGCGATCACTTGACCAACGAGGCCAAAATCCCCTAATGTTTTCATAATCTTTCTTTTCAGTCCTCAGGACTAGATTGAGGTCATGAGTAGGCCCATTTAATATTTAAAGAAATAGATCATTACACACATATGCAAATAAAAAGATACCATAATACCACCATGTTTCTACCATACATGGCACACAAACTAAGTGCAGTCCACAACGCACGTCCCGCTCCAACCTACACACACCCTAAAGTAATAGCCTGTGAAATCTTAAATCAATTTAAAAACAGTTATTATGAAAGGCTAGGCTGGGGCCCTTATTGTTTTTAATGGGCCTTTTGGGCCCGGGCCGGCTAAGTGTCGGTAATAGTATGTGATAGCAGGGGTTTTGTATGCAGGGTTATGTTGTGATAAAGAGTAATTTGTGATGTGTCGACTATAAGATTACAGAGATGGTTTTGATATTGTGTTGTTATGTGTTGGTATGCTTGGGTAGAGGTACTGCTTTTTGTCTGTCGGTGCGTCCGTCCGTATGTCACAGTTATTTTACTCTGAGACTATTGGCACCACGCAATAGGTGTTTTCTATACACCGCTACAGAAAATAGAACCATGAAATTTTACAAAGGTTTTTTATATATAACGAAGGTAAGCACGAATGACTAGTTGACTGCGTCGTTGGTCTAGTTGTCGCAAGCGCTACTGCTGAGCAAGAGGTCTTGAGTTCGATTCCCGGGTCACGCAAAGTGTTATTAGGTTTTTCCATCAAGAATTTCTTAGTAGTAGCCATGGATTCCGGAACTGTGCCCGATTGATGGCAATAGGCTCGCCCTCTATTACATGGGACTTTAACGTAACTGTCGACTGCACTATTAGGTAGACCTCTACCTAACACTTCGAGGATTACAGGCGTGTTATTATATAAGCACGAAAAAAACGACCCATAAAGAACTGAATGGGGGATGATACAAATCTCTACCAGCACTACTTCTACAGTCTTTCTTCTTCTTCTATAAATCAAACTTCCAATCCAATATTTGTTATAACAAAGCCTCCGTTTCCAATTACGAGCTAATTGAATGAGAGCTAAATTGAATCATAGCAATGATGGGCACGAGGTACTGGGCAGTGTTAATCAGTATCGTGCGAACGTATGCCGTATCATCTCGAACACTGTGCGATCCTGTCTGTAATCTAATAACGATTAGTTAAGGGGAAGTGTACCTACTGTTATTGGTGTATTTGATCAAGGAGGGTTTTGTTGTTAGGCGTTGAGTCGTAGTGCTAAAAGTACAGCGTGGCATGGCTTAGGTCTGATTGGTTTTCGTATCACTTGAAATCTTCGTCATATTAGGAAATTCTCCTGTATCGTGGGGGCGTTTACAAACATTTAAACTTATATACACAAACAGCCAGACACGGAACAACTACCTGTAGGCTATACAAATATTTTTTCCGTGCGAGAATCGAACCTGCGATATGCAGCGCAGCAGCCGATCGTTCAGCCACTGCACCAACCATGCTGTCAAAGTAGTATTTGTATACTGTTATAAAATATTAAACTTTAACACAGTTCATGTGGTAATTTTGGTTTGATAAATTAGCTTTGCTGCATAATATAACTTTCGTAAAGTTATTTCAAAATAGTTATGGAAAACATTAGTAAAATTGCGAATTGGATGAATGAAGGTCACTAATGTGATACTAAATAAATTATTTCAAATCTGTTAAAGACAGAATGCTCACAAATCCTAAATGTCATCATCTGCCTAGCCTTTTCCCAACTACATTGGGGTCGGCTTCTAGTCTAACCGGATGCAGCTGAATACCAGTATTTTACATGGAGCGACTGCCTATCTGACCTCCACAACCCAGTTAGTACTTGGTAATACGATACCCCTTGGTAAGACTAGTTGTCAGACTTTTTGGGCCACTGACTGCCTAACGACTGTCAAAGATCTACAAATGACACCCGGGACCAACGGCTTAACGTGCTTTCCGAGGCACGGAGGAAACTCGGTATGTAATGGGCGGTCACCCATCCACAGACCAACCTAGGCAAGCACGGCTTAACCTAAAGATCGTCCCGAGCGGCAGTTATTATTTAGCCACGAGCTCCACAAATCCTACTAAATGTATCAGTGTTAAAATACATTTTTAGACCCCAAAGAAGAAATAAATAAATTATTTCAAATAACACGGGGCATATTATTCTACCTCTTTCTTCTTCGGCCTCGCCTCTTCCCGTTACACGGGGTCTGCTTTCTTAATCTTTCGGCGCTATGCACTTCGCTGGTTAGCATCGTCATTTGTAAGGCTACAAACTACTACATACTACTTCTACATGTCCTTCCGGACATTTGTTATCGAGGAAGTTTTCGGTCTACCTATCCCATATTAATCCCATATTAACTCGGCCATATTAATCTACCGAATAATAAATAACACACACAGACTTCCCCTTAACAAAGATGATTCGAATAAGCCCAGTGCAATGAGTGGGGCTAGAACAGAAGCCTCATACCGCCAACCTTCAATTATTGCCGCCATCATTATTTATTAATAAAAAAATAATAATATAATTCAGTTTAGTCAAGTAGACAAATGATTACTTTGTGCGGAATATACCGAAGTGTAGTGATGCGACATATTGTGTGATTTAGTTATCGATGTTTTAATAAATAAATCATATTGCTATAAATTAAAAGATGTGAAAAATACACAATACAGTTGCAATGGTGCGTTTTTTAAACTAAATGCAAATTCCAAAGCTTAGTTTTTAATATTTCACTGTCTGTGTACAAAATCCATTGACACCAGAAGTCATACCAATCAGCAGTTCGCTTCCCTAAACGGTATTACAAACATAAAATCTAAATAAACAGATTTTTACTGCTTTCCAATATATATTTTGAAACAGTTTGACGGTCGTAAAATTATTACGGCTACTGATTTCAACCTGTGAACATGAGCTTTTTATTAGAAAGTCGACATAATGGGTCAGTAACTTAAAATCTATAGACATGAAATACTTTAAAGTTGCCGGCAAGTGAAAAGTGAAATAGAGTCTAAATAAAAGAACTAGAACTAGCCTTTGCCCGTGTCTTCACTCGCCTGTAACTCAGAATTAAAGATCCAATTGAAATATACTACCGAGATTAAAGTATCCAATGTCCTACGCGAAGTTATGGTCTACCAATGTGCCTAATTTCGTCCAAATCCGTTTAAGTAAAATTATTTAAAAAGCCTGCCAACACTGTGAAGCAGACGGTGAATCTATTTCCATTATTCATTTGTAAGATTTTACAAGCTGGTTACTATTAAGAAAACTCCAGAAGTCGGTTGGAATAAGCCAAATTATGACGATTTAATTTTATACACCACTCCAGTGCCTTAACCTGTTCAAAACTTTTGCTGACACCAAAACCAAGCTAACTGAATAGGTCTCTGATCACATTATTTAATTAAAGCTACGAAAATTGCTTTAGTCAATCAGCTTATCATAAATTTAGTATCGCACGAGTTGCGATAGAATCTAAGTATTGTAGGAAGAAGTCTTCTACAAAATACTATGCAGATGGTGCTAACAGCCTTATGTTAAACACGATAACACGATACTCTAAAATGGTACAGCCATTACCAGCCCCGTATAGTTCAAAGTTTAAGTGCTACTTAATTCTTAAAGCGTAAGCACGTAATATTTATAAATATGACATTTTTATGGTCATGTAAAATATAACATGTTAGCCTTATAAGAATATTATGTGGGTAATTCATTTATGTCACTACAGTCAATTTTACAAACTTGTTTTTCTTTAGTTTAGTTCTACTTTTTGTTTAAATAATATCACACTTATGAACTTTAGCGGATTAAGTAGATTAATAACTGTAGTGCCTAAAGGTACGAGTATGTTGTGTCGTTTGTTATAAGTATAAGGAGTTGAAATATTACGCTAAATATTTAAATGATAAGTGGCCATGGGGCTAATAATTAGGAGGCTGTCAAAACATAATTTTTCGATCTCTTATACTCGTGTGGGATGGTTGACTAAGTAGATAAGTATGTGAATATTTATTGTGTGTGAATATCTTTTTATCTACATACATGCATGCATTTTTTCCCAACATCAAAATCAAATGACATTTATTCAAACTAGGCTGAAGATTACCACTTTTTGAACGTCAATAACACAAGGCAGTCCCATAAATCACCTGCCCTTCGCCACTTCCTAGTATTAGCTGGGATGAAGAAGTCGGGGAATAAACTCCCCAGAAACACAGCTGTCAGTTAGGTTAGAAGAACCAGATTTTATACAATAAAATGGGAATAGGTAGAAACTAAAGAACGCCATCTATCACGATCTCTACAAATACCTCTTGCTTCGTCGACGTTGATATATCTGGTCATAAACGCATGTTGCGAATAGTTTTTTTTACCATACGCATTTAATTTACCATCTTTGTTTTTTTTTTCGGAATGAGTTTTACGAGTATTCTGGGTAGCCCCGTGTTCCTGCAATAATTATCATGAAAATTAATTATTTAGATTAGTTTGTGAAACTAATACAACTTAATTTAATATAGACACAAAAAAATCTATCGACACAATTCATCGACTTTATAATCCTCACAGCCCATCACTACTCCATTACCCGGCGCCGTCTGTAATCCTCGCTCGTTTTATTTTCGCAAATCAGTGTTGCGGTCGAGGTTAGATTGAGCGCCGACGCACAGTAGCGAACATGCCCCGACCTTTACATATACAGGTTTTTATTTAAGTATAGTTCTCGACTTAGATTCACTTTTTTAGGCTGTAATTAGGAAGTATATGGATCACATTTGTATGAGAAAAAAGGGCTGAAAAACATGTTGCTTCGGTAGTTTTAAATCACTGTTATTAGGTTTTTCGGTTTAGGGGTTACCTTTGGGTTTTTTACTCATTATTTAATTGCAAAGGTCAGATGGTATAGTTGCTTTGTTTTACTTTTCAGATATTTAAAGTCCGGGAAATTACTGATGATTTAATATTAAAATGACTACCCATTTAAACTGTCCGCGTATTATTATCAATATAAATTTCATTTCATCATCTTCATCATCATCATTTCAGCCGAAAGACGTCCACTGCTGTACATAGGCCTCCCCCAAGTGTCGCCACATTGGCATCCCGTGCGACTCGCTTCCAGTGCATCCCTGCAACCTTCACCAGGTCATCGGTCCACCTAGTGGGAGGCCTTCCAACGCAACGTCTTCCATTATTTAGGTATTATAATTCAGGTTTGAGTTGTTGAAGTTTATTCAGATTTATTATAATCACAACTTTTAATATTTGTCATTATTTGACAGTTGTATGAGATGACTTTAACACTGCAAAGTAACGTAGAGTAGGCAAGGTGTAACAATTTGCTTTACAATAAATGAAGTATACACTTAAAAGGAAAACATTTCTTCAGGTGGTCTTATCAAATTAATTACACAATCTGTAAGTATTAGACAAGAACAGAGGTAAAATTATTTGCAAGCTAAGAAGATGGCCTCCTATCTTTTATATCTTTATGACTCTTAAATTCCTTCTTACATTCCTGTCATTCTCAAACCACTATTAAAATAAAACTATGACTTAAATAAGTCTAATATGGCCAATAAAATCTAAGTCATTAAAAGAGTATGCAATAAAAACTGCCGGTTAACTAAACGTAAAATGAATATAAACATAAATATAGTTGACATAAATAAGGTGAAGGAAGACTGGAGATTTTTTTTAATTCAGAAGGGTTTTTTGTTATGAATTTGTTGTAAGGATGATGTGTTCTATGGTGGTCAACTATGTAATTCGACACCTATAAATAGATACCTATACGACTATTTACCAATAGATGACCTTTTTTTAAGTTAATTATGAAAAATGCTCATGTAGAATCGGCTTATTAAAATCACTAATACCATATAGAGGAAAGATTTCTAGACGATGTTCGAATTATTAAAAAAAAAAGTTAACAACAAGAGAGCTTTGGCCTAGTAGCGGAAGAAAAGGTTGCTACAAAAATATTAATCAAAATTAACATTCTTTTCAAAACGCGCCCCAAAAGGTGATAGCCATAAGGCTAATCCGGGGGTACCGCACGATCTCCGGCGAGGCGGCTAGCCTCCTTGCCGGATTGCCGCCATGGGATCTGGAGGCGATAGTCCTCGCGCGCCTGCATGAATGGCGCGCGGAAGCACTATGTCGGGGAGAAACTCCGCTGCCGCGACAAATTGCCGCTCAGCGGACAGACCTCCGGCGTGATCTCATGGCGACATGGAGAGAGTGACTGTCGCAACCCCGTGCAGGGCACGCCACCATAGTGGCGATAAGTCCCCTCTTTGAGGAGTGGCTAGAGAGGCGCCACGGCGCCCTCACCTACCGCCTGACGCAGGTCCTCACCGGACACGGTTGTTTCGGGAGGTTCCTGCATCGAATCGGGCGGGAGGAAACGCCCGGGTGTTTCCACTGCGAGGATCGTCCGGAGGACACGGTGGAACACACTGTGGAGGTCTGCCCCACTTGGGCGGAGCACCGCCGTGTCCTCACAGCGGCGATTGGCGGCGGCGATCTCTCGCGTCCGGCCTTGGTTCAAGCCATGGTCCGGAGCGAGAGGGAATGGGAAGCCGTCACCTCCTTCTGCGAAGCAGTCATGCTAGTGAAGGAGGTGGCAGGACGTGAGAGGGAAAGAACCTCACGTCCCAGCCGCCGCGGGAGACGCCCTGGGCGTCGGGGGTCACGTGGTGGTTTCCGACCACCGTAGGCGCTGGCCTGTGGACGGCGAGTTATGGGCTAGCTCGCCGTCCGGCCGTCTTATGACGACGGGCCGTGTCGACGGCGCGTTCGTGTTCCACGCGCGCCTCAAAGAGATGTCAGCAATCAAGTAGGGGTCCGCATGGGCCAACGCCTGCCGGGGCTGCGGGACTGTTCGAAAGAGATACCGTGGCCCTGGAACATAACGGGCAAAGAAGGAACATGGATGGGTTTTAGTCAGTACAAGTCTGACACTCCCCTCCGCTCCGCCCAGAGTGGGGGGGGTCATTTTATGATTTCCCATCCGGAAAAAAAAAAAAAAATAAAAAAAAAAGCCCAGCACGTTTTGAGTTAAGATAAATTTTACAGACATAGTTTTAAGTCATCACATAAATTGTGTCACTTTTTTGTTATTTTTTTTTTATTATAAATAAATAAATACTTAAACTTGTTCATCATCCACAGCCCGACTTCACCCACTGCTGGGTACAGGTCTCTCTTCGCTTGTGCCAAGCTCCACGCTCTTATGCCAGCATTATTCAGGATATTCCCGCGATGCCAACAATGTCTTTAATTTTATTTTTTATTTTATTTATTCGGAAGAACCAACAATTACACATTATACATTACAAAAAAAAATAGAATATGAGGAGTTATACAAATGTGCAACAAACAACGTTCTCCACAGATACACAAAAGACAAAGACAATGTTGTTGAAGTAAAAGTCGGACAGAATAGACAATTGCATGAGATAGAATACATAAAGGCATAAAAATACATGAAAGTTACAGCCACCAAGGGACACTAAAGACATGTCGTCTGCCCATCTCGCTGCCGGACGACCAACACTTCTCTTTCCAGTCGCCACTCGGTCTTAGCTTTACTCCAGCTGCCATCACCGCGCCTTACAACTACTTACTGGAAATAAACTGAGTTTTTCAGATATCATCATCATCTGCCTAGCCTTTTCCCAACTATGTTGGGGTCGGCTTCCAGTCTAACCGGATGCAGCTGAATACCAGTATTTTACATGGAGAGACTGCCGATCTGACCGCCACAACCCAGTTAGTTACTGGGTAACTCGATACCTCTTGGTAAGACTGGTTGTCAGACTTTATGTGCCACTGACTATCTGTAACGACTGTCAAAGATCTACAAATGACAGCCGGGACCAACGGCTTAAGACAATGCTACAAAAAAAGCCAAGCAGGGTTGTCTAATAGAAAAAAATCATAATTTTAATTACTTCCAGTACAAGCCTAGGCGGCACGGGAGGAGTTCTACCACTCGGCTGATAATTGAAAATCTATACTACGCTAATAGATTTCCGAGTAATACCGCAATTACATCGCCAGCAATTAATAATTTTGATTTCGTTAAAATGAAATTAGCAGTAAAGGTGCAATACGTGAACTTAATAAAGTTATGATTTATTGTAAGTAAAGGATTTAACAATTAATTGAATTTAACGGGAGTTTTATGCTTGCGCGGAATGTGTAGGTGGCGCATGAAATAAGATGTAGGTAGGTAGCAAACAGATACTTACGTTGTTTTGATATGGAAAGAAAAATTCGAGTGCGAGCAGGGTTTCAACCTGCGACCTTCCGATTCATTACACCGGACGAAGAAAGAAGAAGGAAGAAGACGAAGATTTCGAGAGCTGTGAGCAGGGTGCGATGGTTTAATTGGTTAAGACGTCCGGTGTACTGAATCGGAAGGTCGCAGGTTCAAACCCTGCTCGCACTCGAATTTTTCTTTCCATATCAAAACAGCTGTAGTTCCCTACGCAGTGTTTGCGTTTAAAAATATTAAAAATTAGATTCTTACGTTTCTGTCTAGGTCAAAGGCTAAACAAAGATGACTGTTTAAGTAAGACTCGTCTTTTACCATTATAATACTGAAGGTCAATAGAAAACTAAAATATATTCAATATTCAGCAAAGTTGAAATCAAGAAGATATTATTAGACATTGTGAAAATCGGTACTTAATCATTCATGTTTCCTATATGACGACCAAGATTGGTAGTAATTGAAACATTTAGTTTCTTATCATAAGGACACTGGACGAAAATGAATAGGTTTTTGAAAATTTAGGCCCATCTACCTAATCTTTTAAGTAGTAGTTTGTGGTCGGCGGATAGTCGACAACTAGTCGGCAAAGAGCTCCGATTTGTGGCCTTGAGTCAATCAATCTTGATCATCAATGCGAGTGACTCTGTATCTACATGAAACGCCACAGACATTGCCTATGCGCCCTAAACTTCACCTAAAGCAATGACCGATTTGGCAGACTAGTTGGCCGATTAGTCGGCCTTTTTGCAGCCAGTCGGCCAAAGTCATAGTAGACCCACACTGATTATACTTAAGCCATGCTATGAGTAATGCTCTACATATCAAAACACTCCTAAATTTCGTCTCACCCACACACTCACCAAAATCCATAATAACACAAAATAAATCACGTTTCCATACGAAAAGAGCTTACAACTCGGTACAAATCTATGGGCCATGGTGGGCGGATATTAATTACGGAGGGACCTCCCCATAGTCCATGGGAATCGAAGCCTGGACCGGATCGTATGGAGAATTATCCGCGAAATTCTGTTGCTGTAATTAAGTTATATTAAGGTGATAATTAAGGTGTAAAGTTTAACGTTACGGTTTATTCCATTTAGGGTAAGCAGTACTGCATATTCTGTATCAGATCAAGAATCAAATAGAATGGCGTGCGATTGGAGAACCAGTGGACTGAGGTGTACGCTGATATTGATGAGTATAATGCTGGACTTGAAAAAAGAAATAGAACATTTTTTTCGAACCCCAGTAACTTTGACCCACTCGATCATGTGGAATCATCAACTAAAAACTATTCAAACATAACTTACGCCTGCAATCCCCGACGGGGTAACCCACAAACAACACAACTAATGAAACAAACAGTTATGTTTAAGCCCCATGTAATAGGGGGCGAGCCTATTGCCATGAACTGAGCACAAATCCAGACTCCGTGGCTGCTACTGAGAAATTCCTGATGAAAAAACCCAACATCGCCCGACCCGCGAATCGAACCCAGGACCTCAAGCTCAGCAATCGTGCTTGCTATCACGAGCCCAACGAGGCAGTCAAACTAGTCGAGGATGAACTCATAGTATAAACCAGATCTCTAGTTCATTCGGTCATCAGAAAACCGCGATATTCCCGCACATACTACGAGTACTACACCTCATGACGCCTCTCAATTTGCATGACTCAACAAGAGAACCTTTCATTCATAACATCCGCTTCGTACATACAAAAAAAAATCAATAACAAAAAAAATGTTACAAGTGACCAGACAAACAAATCTGTGCGCTCTCATAAGTTTAATTAAATATTTATTCGTGTAGGGCGGGGCGCACCGCCCTCCGATATCGATATTGTTTTATAGATTTAAGATTAAATGTTTGGCTTTGAAAGTAGCGGGGATTGTGTGACGGTGATCTAGTTGTGGGTAACATTTTAGGTAATGAAGCTTTAATTTTCGACTTACAAGTATTCCTATAGTTTCTAAGTCATGTAGTTGTAATCCACTAAATTGCTAATTGGTGTGGTTATCCACCTGTTTGCTTGCCTTGACAATTTATAGCAACATACTCATGTAACATCATTGCATAAGGCAACTGCAACGTATTATGATCCACGAGAAGATACAATATTAAAAAAACCAATGATAAAAACAAATGAAAACTACTTTTACGTCATTGGCATAAGTTCGAAGTCGTACTTTACATAAAATGCATATAAACAAGCCTCTGAACACTAACACGGAAGCACTCAAAAATTCCACACAAAAGGACATTTAAATATCGAATCTAAAACCTAATGGCCCGCCCCGACCTCTGTACTCGACCGCATTTATCATACTATAAAGGTCAGGTTCCGATACTTATCGATATTTTTATGATGTCAGTTACACTGACTCATCTCTATTTTTGATAGCTCTTAGTATTTATTAATGTCATAATACTAAGTTATAAAATATTCAAATATCTGTGTTGATAAATTGGACTGCAAACTATAATCATATTAATTATGATACTGTTTGGCGATTTCCAATGGGTTTTGGTCAAAATATTAAGAATTTTCGGGTGATATAATAACGGATTATGTTTCTTTGATTTTTGGAGATAATGTTTTTTGCGTGGTTTCTGTTATCGATTCATTTAATTATAATCGGCTTTAAATGACGATTGGCTGACTTTTATTGTCCTATTTTAATTTTGTAGTGATTATTAATTGAGTTGGTTTTGATCGACTGTTGATTGGATCAGTGATCCACAAAATATTTTTATATAAATTATCGAGATGCATTAATACCTGAAAGTGTGAAAATCGCACTAATATTTTGCACCACGTCCAAAAAACTATAAAGCGAAAAAATAATTATGAATTTCGTTTGTACCGTTTGTAACTGAAGCCAGAATTTAAAATAGGTACGCTAACTACGGTTTCTTAAGTCGTCTCAAACTTACAATAGACAATAATTATTATTTCCCATTAAGAATGTACCGTAAAAATAAAACATTAAAGCACACTTTGCATTATAACAACATCTATTGCACACTTCCACAACATAAAGTATAAAACATTGACAGTATGTTATTTTTAACTGTCACTAATAGTTTTTAAATTAAAACAGGTGGCAAAACTCATTTCTATAAGACATTTATATCTCTTACTGAACAAAATATACTAATATTCACAAGTTAGCTAGCAGCTGATGCGTCTTAGATATTCTTTTTTGATGTTTTTAAATTTCTACCGTTTAACTAACACATGTTTAGATATGATGAACATGACAGATGATGACAGAATAACTATGGATAAAAGTAATTTATATTAAAACCACGCAAGCAGTGATATTCTAGTGGTGTGACCGTCGGACTGCCAAGTCATCTCGAGTACCAAGACACGAACCTCTGATTTTTTGGATTCATGTGCGTATTGTATAATTATCACTTGCTTCGGTGAAGGAAAACATCGCGAGGAAATCAGCATGCTGGAGAGATATTTCTCGGCGGCATGTAAAGCCAAGTCAGACGCTCTTCGGCGGCATAAAACTCTGACACCAGGTTAGGCACTAAACACACGATAAAGAAGAAGAAGTAAAACGTGTAAGTTTAAAATAATTGATTCTACAAAAAATGAGTTTTTTTCTTAACCAATTCCAAAGCCAAAGTCTTTCTAGACTTGGGCTTCATCATCGTCATCGGCCTACAGCAGTTCACTGCTGGACACAGGCCTCCTCAATCGCACGCCACTCAACTCGATTCTGAGCACCTCTCATACAGTTGCTACCAGCAACCCTGTGAAGATCGTCACTCCACCGAGAATGAGGGCGTCCAACCTTACGCTTGTCAATTCGCGGTCTCCACACAAGAACACGTCTACCCTCATCGGTTCTACGGCTAATATAGCCGGCCCATTGCCACTTCAGCTTACTTATTCTGTAAGCTATATCGAAAACTCTGGTTCTCGATCCCTCAGAGAGTCTAGACTTGGACTTAGTATACATTTATATATGAACATACATTTATATGACCATTTATAAACATTAATTTGGGGTTGTCCTTTTCACAATACTATATTATTCTGTGTCTCTATTTTAGTTTAAGTACTAACACTAGTAATAAGTTATTTTATTGTTTACTAACACGTTGGATCATTGTTGTCCGAAAAATAAAGAATATTATTATTATTATTTCCTTTATTTATTTTTATACATATTAAATACATTTTTAAATATTCTAATATAAAACAATATAAAAAAAACATTTAAAAATATAAAAAATAGTGGTCCGCCGGTATCGGGAGCAGGGTCCAAGCTACCGGTGGTTAGGGCTCCAGAGACAGGAACCTCCTCACAATGCGAGCCGTATCGAGGAGTACTGCCTTCTGAATCAGGCCCTTGATCCAACCGCCTAACGAGAGCCTCGAAAGATGGTCGTCGAGGCTCTTGGCTATAAGGCCATTGGCCGTCACGACAATCGGCACAATGATAGCCGAGTTCACATTCCACATGTCGACAACCTCGTGTGCTAAGTCGAGATATTTAATTTGTTTCTCTTTCTCAGCTTTCACGAGGTTCTCGTCATGCGGAATGGTAACATCGACTATCATTACACGGCGCGCTAATCGGTCTATCACTACTATGTCAGGTTTATTGGCGACAATAGTCCTGTCAGTAATGATAGACCGATCCCAGTACAACGTGACATGGTCTTTCTCGAGAACTGGGTCGGGCACATACTTGTAGTACGGTACCTCAGATTCTACAAGTTTATATTTCAAGGCAAGTTGTTGGTGAATAATCCTGGCTACTTGGTTGTGCCTGTGCAAGTACTCGCCGTTAGCCAGACGAGAACAACCAGAAATAATATGTCTGATGGACTCACCCGGACGGTGACATGCCCGACACACGTCAACCGTCCCGTCCTTCATAATATATTTCCGGTAGTTGTTCGTCAACATAACTTCGTCCATAATCGCACAGACAAAACCTTCAGTTTCCCCAAAGAGGTCGCCGAAACGTAACCAGGACACGGACGCTAGAAAATCTACATCGGGCCCATGAAGAGCCCGGTAGAAGCGTCCATGAAGCTCCTTGCCTTGCCATACTTCCTTGCGGTCATCGGTAGTAAGTACTACAGGTTTGCGCCAGTTCTCTTTAGCCATGGACAGCGGGGTGAGTCCCTTGTCCACTGCGACCACATCTCGGTGCATATCCACCTCGGTTTTTAAAAAATATTCTCGGAGACTGCATATCTCGCGGTTGTGAAGGGTCTTCGCGTTTAAAAAACCTCGACCCCCGCACTTCCGCGGGATGTACAGCCTCATTACCGATGATCGTGGGTGATGCATCCGGTTTGCGGTTAACAGTGTACGAACTCTTCTATCCAGGGCATCGAGTTCGGTCTGAGTCCATTTGAGTACGCCGAAAGAGTACATTAAAACCGGCATGACCCAACCGTTGAAGGCGCGCACCTTGTTCCCGCCTGAAAGAAGGCTATTTAATACCTTGTTCAGGCGTCCAAAGAAGCGCTCCCTCAACGATTGCTTCATGTCAGTTACGTTAATGCCTAACGATTCCGACATACCCAAATACTTATAGCTTTCGGATGAGGAGAGGGATCTCAGGTGTATGGAATCCGAGAGCTGAATTCCCTCGGATTCCATAATCTCCCCTCGCTTTACATACATGACTGCACATTTGTCCACACCAAATTCCATCCTAATGGCGTTACTGAAAGTTTCAGTTACTTTCAGTAGCTCCATCAGTCGCAATTTGTTGGGGGCAAAGAGTTTCAGATCATCCATGTAAAGAAGGTGAGATATGACCTGACCACCTCTCCTCAACCGGTAGCCTAGACCTGAATCCTCCAGCAATGTGCTCAGAGGATTCAGGGCTAGACAGAACCAAAGTGGGCTCAGACTGTCGCCCTGGAATATTCCCCGTTTAATCCATACAGGTTCATCATTCCCCTGGATTTGTCGACATCCTGGATATCGAAGGACCGTCCTCCATTGCCCCATACATGACTCAAGGAAGGCACGTAGAGTTGCATCAATCTTGTACAACTCCAGTACCCTCATGAGCCATGTATGTGGCACCGAGTCGTAGGCCTTCTTATAATCTATCCAACATGTCGACAGATCCTTGCGGGATCGACGAACCTGTTGGCTAATGGCCATGTCGATGAGAAGTAGCTCCTTCGTACCGCGGGACCTATTCCTACATCCATTTTGAGAGGCAGACATAATGAAGTTTTTGTCAATGTGTGTATTAATTTTCACTCTCAAAATGGATGTAAGAAGTTTATAGACCGTCGACAAACACGTGATCGGTCTATAATTTTTGGGTTCCGCGGGACTACCTGACTTATGGAGCAGGTGGGTAACGCCTGTTGTTAAAAACTGCGGTAGGGACCCAGACTCTAAGGATGACTGGAATTGGGATGCCAGGCAAGCGTGCGAACTACTAAGCCATTTGAGCCAGAAGTTGTGCAGTCCGTCCGGTCCCGGGGATTTCCAATTCGGTAACGGACGAACTGCTCTGGTTATATCTATAGATGTTTTTAAAATTGGCTCCATTTCTGGGATAGGTTCACACGCTCGCTCGACATCACGCATCCAGTCAGCCTCAGTATGACAGACGGGCACCGACCAGATGCTACGCCAGAAAGAACTCGTGGCAGCATCATCCGGGCGGCACACGTCTGTCATATTTTGCTCGGGTCGCTCCCAAGCTCTGTATACCCACCTCTCATCGCTCTGGAATATGCGATTCTGTGAGTACCGATCAACCCGCCGCTTATACCGCCGAATACGGTTCGCCCATGCATAAACTTTCTGCTTCAGGAAGTCGATGCGCTCTGTGACACGGGACATGTATTCTTGAGGACTGATTCCAGTCCCCGAGAATGCCCGCCTCACAAAGCGCATCACACGTGGTCGTGTATTGCCTTCCCTGAAGCAGTGTAGTTTGCCGATGAGTACCCTGGCCTCGTCGATGCGGCACTCGATCCTGCGCTGCCAGGTTGGTACGGCTGGTTTTGGTCGAATAGCTACGTCATCATTTGGGAATTTGACATTAGCTAAACGACATGCCGCAACAGCCCCACAGTACAGGATCGAGTGTGTATCAACGAGGTTCTCGCTACTCTCGAAAATATTCTTGAGTTGCGAGTCCAAGGCACACACCAGCGCCCTATTTTTATTATGCATGGGTAACCGTGGTAATCGGGGTCTAAGTTTGGTAGGAGTGGATCGATATTCGCGAAGCGCATCTTCCAGAGCGCTCCTCAATCGGTCGTTGCACTGGCTACTTACCATGGCAACCCTATCATCTTCCTCTACAACAGCTGGGTTGGACCGCGGCGGGGTTGCGTCAATAGTTGACGCTTGCACCGCGGTTTGTGCCGGAGTTAAGACGATACGGTTGCTCAGTACCTCTGAGCGCAGCCTATCAAGTGCGGCATCGTCCAACATGTGATTGCGTTGGATGACCCGCACCTGATCCGACAGTCGTTGGGCCGAGACGTTGACGATTGGTTCAAGTACCTGGAATAGAGACAGCATCCTAACACGGTACGCAGTGAGGTTAGTTCCCCCCTCTGTAGACCCGTAGTATGCGCGCATGACGTTCTCGTTTATTGTTTGAGTCCATCTCATGCGCTGCACACAACCACCGGCAGCGGAGACCCGGCTCGGGGCCGGATGGCCCCTAAGTCCCAAGCTCTTCGGTGGCCGGCCTCTCCCCTGCCGACGTACAGGTGTTGGCGACGTCGGCGGAGAGAAATATTCGTCGCTCGAGCTCGACGCAACTGCCGCTGCCGGTGACACAGGGGATCCAGGGTCCGGCGGTGGCGAGGCGGAGCTGAGCGACGAGTCCGGGGTTGTAAGGCGTGCGCGTCGGTAGGCAGCTCTCGTAATCATGTTATCACATCATGCTTTCTTCTCTGTTTTTTGTATTTTTGATTTTCTATTGACGTTGACATAATGTCATTGTAGTTGAAGGGTTTTTAAAATTTTTCACTTTTTGGTTTTATTGTATTTTTCCAATGTTCTATTATTTACTTTGTTAAAAAGGTATGGATTGACTGTTTTTAGGTAACTATTCTAAAGACCTTTGTATTTAAACCAAAATTAATATTAAAATAAGAAATTACGACGATTTAACTGATGTTTGATGTACGGGGTTGCCATTAAGTATTATTATTATTATTTCCTTTATTCATTTCTATACATATAATTTACATTTTTAAATATTTCTATACAAAGTAATATAAAAAAAACATTTAAAAATATAAAAAATAGTAGCCCACTGGTATCGGGAACAGGGTCCGAAATACCGGTGGTCAGGGCTCTTGAGAGAGGAACCTCCTAACAATACGCGCCGTGTCCAGAAGTACTGCTTTCTGAATCAAGCCCTTGATCCAGCTGCCAAGCGAGAGCCTCCTCAGATGTTTGTCGAGGCTATTGGCTATTAAGCCATTGGCCGACACGACTATCGGCACAATGACTGCTGTACTCACGTCCCACATGTCGACAACCTCGCGAGCCAGATCTAGATATTTGAATTGTTTATCTTTCTCTGCTTTCACGAGGTTCTCGTCATGCGGAACCGTTATATCAACAATCATTGCGCGACGCTCCAATCGATCTATCACCACAATGTCAGGTTTATTGGCAACAATAGTCCTGTCAGTGATGATAGATCGATCCCAATACAACGTGATATTACCATTATCGAGAACTGGATCGGGCGCATACTTATAGTATGGTACTTCTGATTCCACAAGGTTGTACTTCAAAGCAAGTTGCTGGTGGATAATCCTGGCAACGAGGTTGTGTCTATGCAAGTATTCTCCGTTAGCCAGACGAGAACACCCAGAAATAATGTGTCGGATCGATTCTCCCGGACGGTGGCATGCCCGACATATGTCAACCGTGCCATCCTTCACAATGTATTTCCGGTAGTTATTCGTCATCATAACTTCGTCCATTATTGCACAGACAAAACCTTCGGTTTCCCCGAATAGGTCACCGAAACGCAGCCAAGATACGGACGCTAAGAAGTCTACATCGGGTCCATGTAGGGCCCGGTAAAAGCGTCCGTGAAGCTCCTTGCCCTGCCATACCTCCTTGCGATCATTAGTATCTAATACTCTAGGTTTGCGCCAGTTCTCGTTAGCCAGAGAGAGCGGGGTGAGGCCCTTGTCCACTGAGACCACATCTCGGTGCATCCCCTCGTCGACTTCTAGGAAGTATTCCCTGAGGCTGCATATCTCACGGTTGTGCAGGGTCTTAGCATTTAAGAAGCCACGACCCCCGCACTTCCGCGGGATATACAGTCTCATCACCGACGACCGCGGGTGATGCATTCGATTTGCGGTCAGCAGTGCGCGGACCCTCCTATCCAGGGCATCAAGTTCCGTCTGAGTCCATTTGAGTATGCCGAAAGAATACATCAAAACCGGCATGACCCAACCATTGAAGGCGCGCACCTTGTTTCCACCTGACAAAAGACTGCTTAGTACTTTGTTCAGGCGGCCAAAGAAGCGGTCCCTCAATGATTGTTTCATGTCGGCAGTATTGATACCTAATGCTTCCGACATACCCAAATACTTGTAGGTTTCTGTTGAGGAGAGGGATCTAAGGTGTATGGAATCCGAGAGTTGAGTTCCCACGGATTCCATAATCTCCCCTCGCTTCACATGCATGACTGCACATTTGTCCACACCAAATTCCATCCTGATGGCGCTACTGAAAGTTTCCGTTACCTTCAGTAGCTTCATCAGTTGCAAGTTGTTGGGGGCAAAGAGTTTCAGATCATCCATGTAAAGAAGGTGAGATATGACCTGACCACCTCTCCTCAACCGATAGCCTAGACCTGAACCCTCCAACAGTGTGCTGAGAGGGTTCAAGGCTAAACAAAACCACAATGGACTCAGACTATCACCCTGGAATATACCACGCTCAATCTTTATCGGTTCGCTGTTCCCCTGGATCTGTCGACATCCTGGATAGCGAAGGACCGTTCTCCAGTGCCCCATACATGACATCAGGAAGGTACGCAGAGTTGCATCAACTTTATACAACTCCAGCACCTTCATGAGCCATGTATGAGGCACAGAATCATAGGCCTTCTTGTAATCTATCCAACATGTAGACAGATCCCTTCGCGAGCGGCGAACTTGTTGGCTAATGGCCATATCAATAAGGAGCAGCTCCTTAGTACCGCGGGACCCATTCCTACATCCATTCTGAGAGGCAGACATGATAGAATTACTATCAATATGATGATTGATTTTAGCTCTCAAAATGGATGTAAGAACTTTATAGACCGTTGGTAAACAAGTGATTGGTCTATAATTTTTGGGTTCCGCAGTACTACCTGATTTATGGAGCAGGTGGGTAATTCCTGTCGTCAAGAACTGGGGCAGCGACCCTGACTCTAAGGCTGACTGAAACTGGGATGCTAAGCGAACATGTGATCTCTGGAACCATTTAATCCAGAAGTTGTGCAGTCCATCCGGCCCTGGAGATTTCCAGTTAGGCAACGGACGGACTGCACGAGCTACATCTTGGGGGCTGATGATAATTGCCCCCATTACAGGTATCGAATCACACGCTCGTTCAACCTCCCGGGTCCAATCACCCTCAGTGTGACTGACAGGCACCGACCAGATGTTGCGCCAGAACGAACACATGGCGTCATCATCTGGTAGACGCGTATCAGTCACACCTTGGTCCGGTCGTTCCCAAGCCCTATATACCCACCTTTCATCACTTCGGAATGTGCGATTCTGAGTGTAACGCTCCACTCGCCGCTTGTACCGACGAATACGGCTTGCCCATGCACAGATCTTCTGCTTCAGGAAGTCGATACGCTCTGTGACGCGGGCTAAGTAGTCTCGAGAACTAACATCAGTTCCCGAGAACGCCCGCTTCACAAAGCGCAACACTCTAGGTCGAGTATTGCCCTCCCTGAAGCAGATTAACTTGCCGATGAGTGCTCTAGCCTTACCGATACGCCGCTCAATCCTGCATTGCCAAGCTGGAACAGCAAATTTTGGTCGTGTAGCTCTGTCGTTGTTGGGAAATTTGACGTGAGCTACACGACATGCCGCTACAGCTCCACAGTACAATATTGAGTGGGTATCGGCGAGGTCTTTGCTGCTGTCAAAGCAGTTTGACAGCTGCGAATCTAAAGCACACACCAGCGCCTTGTTTTTCTTGTGCATAGGTAAACGAGGTAGACGTGGTCTAAGTTCAGGCGGTGTGGATCGGTACTCCCGGAATGCACCCTCCAAAGCGCTCCTCAATTGTGCGTTGCACTGGGTACTCACGGATATAACTTCGTCATCATCTTCTTCACCATCGTGTTCGGATCGCGGTGGAGCACTGGATACATTTTGTAGCTGTACCGCAATCATTGGCGAAGCAGGTATAACTAGGTTACTCCGTGAATCGAAGCGTAGTCGCTCAAGTACGGTGTCATCCAACATGTGGTTACGCTGTATGACCCGCACTTGATCCGACAGCCGTTGCGCCGACACGCTGACACCTGGCTCAAGCACCTGAAACAGAGAGAGCATCCGACCACGGTACGCAGTCAAGTTGCTTCCCCCCTCAGTAGCCCCATAATATGCGCGCATGACGTTCTCATTAATGGACTGAGTCCATCGCATGCGCGACACATTTCCACCGGCAGCGGGGACCCTGTTCGGGGCCTGTTGGCCTCGAGGTCCCAAGCCCGCTGGTGGCCGTCCTCTTCCTCGTCGTCGTGGTGGTGATGGGGTCGACGGCGGGGAGAAAAACTCGTCACTCGAGCTCGACGCAACTGCAGCGATCGGAGACACAGCACTCACGATTGAGGCGCGTCCCGGCAGCTGCGAGGCGGAGCTGAGCGACGAGTCCGGAGATGGTGGGTGTGCCTGATGTTTTGCCCGGCTTCTTGTCAGCATTTTTTAAGACGTACGTCGTACATGCACATTTTCAAATATTTATATGATTTTAGGCTCCAGTTTTTTGATGTATCTGTTTTCTTTTTTTTTTCTTTATCATAATTATTGATAAAATTAGTTAATTATATTTTAAATATGGGTAAAATCGATAAAAAAAATTAAATAAAAATTCAGTTTGATAAAATACGTGCTGTCAATTTGACACTCGGGCCATAGATTATTATTATTATTATTATAAAATACATCTGAACATAATTCTCCATAAGAACATTAAAACCATGACATGTGACAGGTAATATCGTCGACATGATAAAAAGGATAACGGTAACAACACTACGCTTTTTTGTACTTTATTGGGTGCTACTGCTTATCCACTTAATTTTAAAATCCAGTAGTCACTAGTTACGTCATCAACGAAAAGAACTATCGTGACTTCTATATACTTTTTTAAAAGAATGATATACTGATTTAAACACACAAAAAATTATGATACATGGCACAATAAATGACATATTTGTCATGATATGTATTTTATGTAAAGAACAAATTATGTAAACAGAGACTTAAGTATGTAAAACCAGTAAAAAATGCCACTAGACCTTCAATATATAAATTAGGTAACATTATTTCCGTATTAAAACCGTAAGAGGCCATTACAATGGCACAGTGAGCTTCTCAAATCGTATATGTATAGAAACGTGTATTGCAAACATTGCACACAAAAATTAAACGTATTATTCTTAAACTGGCTTCCACCCGTGGCTTCGCCTGTGTATATTAATTGTATTACGTAATATCTTTATATGTTTTAGTGATACTAAGTTAGCCTGCGTCAGCCCACTGAGTTCTGCTAAAGGGCTATTGTGGACCACTAGTCGTTGGTTCTGTCCAGCTCGTCCCGCCATTCTCTACGTCGTTTTTATACATTATAGCCTATATTTTATTCTGCCTTATAAGCTTTTTCGTAAAGTTAGTGTATAACCTGGTTTTTATGCCGTCCAAGGGCCTCTGACTTGGCTTTACATGCCGCCGAGAAATATCTCTCAAGCATGCTGATTTCCTCGCGATATTTTCCTTTACCGAAGCAAATGATAATTATACAATACGCACATGAATCCGAAAAATCAGCGGTAATAATAGGTAGGTAAAAGCCACTGTAAAATTGTTTCACCAAAATTTGTTTTTTGGTTTTTGCTTGAAATCTATCCATCCTCATAAACTTAAGCGTGTTTTATGGTAGTAAGACACGATATTGTAGGCCAAACGTTTCATTGACATGTAAAATATCGACGTCTTTTTTGTTAATTTCTAACAATGGCTACGTTTAATTTGAACCTTTCTTGTGTAAAAATTACCGTTAGCGGTACTATTGAAACATGCGAAGTCTGAGATGCAGTTAATCTCTGATGACGTCAACGATTGTCGATATATCGATAAATCAACGGCGAAGTGTCGTGTAGATGTCGATATGCTACACCTGTTGCTAGGGATGTCACGCCTTTATTGTATTGAGAAACATTTAAATGAGGATTTACTTGTAGATATAAATAGTATTGAAATGTCCTTAATAACATGTTTATGGTTAGTTTGTATATAAATTCAAGGATTTGTATTAAGTCGGTTGGAGTGTTGACGATTCCTTTCATTAATGGAAAATAAAAATTTATTTACTTGACCCAAGAATGTTTTTTTAGAATAGATTTTATCAGCAATAGATTTGCTCCCCAGTAACGAGAAACTGCAGTGGAAATCTCTTTACGGTTTCCAGGTCCAGATTGGCCGCTGTAGAAATAATATAAGGTATCATCAACCTGTCCCAAATACAATGCCAGTGAGCCCCTCTGCAGTATATGCCGCACCTCCTTTCTTGCAAAACCTACACAGCCACCTGGTGGCCTACCATGACGTCTTCAAGAAGGAGTAACTCCAGTGTGGGAAAGACAGAGCTATACTATCGGGAGGTTCCTGCACCGAATCGGGCGGGAGGAAACGCCCGGGTCTTTCCACTGCGAGGATCGTCCGGAGGATACGGTGGAGCACACCGTGGAGGTCTGCCCCGCTTGGGCGGAAGGGAATGGGAAGCCGTCACCTCCTTCTGCGAAGCAGTCATGCTAGTGAAGAAGGTGGTGGGAAGTAAGAATGAAAGAACCTCAAGTCCTAGCCGCCGCGGGAAACGCCCTGGGTGTCGGGGGTCACGTGGTGGCTCCCGGCCATCGTAGGCGCGGGCCTGTGGATGGCGAGTTATGGGCTAGTTCGCCGTCCGGCCGTCTTATGACGACAGGCCGTGTCGACGGCGCGTTCGTGTTCCACGTACGCCTCAAAGAGATGTCAGCAACCGAGTAGGGGTCCGCATGGGCCGATGCCTGCCAGGGCTGCGGGACTGTTCGAAAGAGATACCGTGGCCCTGGAACACAAAGGGCAAAGAAGGAACATGGATGGGTTTTAGTCAGTACAAGTCGGACACTCTCTTCCGCTCCGCACAGAGTGAAGGGGGTCATTTGATGACTTCCGATCCGAAAAAAAAAGGGGTGTGCAGGTATTGAGTTCACGCAATGAAGAAGAAGTAAAAATATTAACCACTTGTTATTTTCTTTCATCAAAACGTGACAGCCCTGACTCTATAAGAAATTAACAAGTCGTATTGTTTCGATCCATGATACTTTCTCTGACAAAAGTCGCCGACAATAAAAATTGGTAATAAAAATCTTTTATGTACAACTTAATAAGTATGAACAGTGTTACTTATCATATTGAATAAACAGTTACAAAAGGTACACTCGGCACAATCCATTTCATTACAAAATGTTCGAAGTAATACAAAATATGGACAGAAAATATATTTTTGTTTACAGTACGACTGTCGCTTGCAACAAAATTGTTGTTAAGAAGCTAAATAAAAGTTGTATAGAACGGGATAAGCTGGAATAGAGAGGATCGTTTCAAAGTGAACTTTACTTTAAAAAAATATAAGAACACTTTGAGTAGCCAATGCCGCTCTTAGCGTACGAAACATTCGTCTTTCGGCCGTAGTTGAGTTAAAAACTTTTATTTTATGTTATACATTTGAAATGGGGACCCATTACATACCGAGTTTTTTCCGTGCCTCGGAAAGCACGTTAAGTTATTGGTCAAAGCTGTCATTTGTAAATCTCTTACTGTCGTTACAGGTAGGTACAGTTAGTGGCTCAAAATTCAAACCGAGTCCCAACCGAACCCAGTGTTAACTGGGTTGTGGAGGTCAGATAGGCAGTCGCTCCATGTAAAATTCAGCTGCATCCGGTTAGACTGGAAGCCGACCGAAACATAGTTGAGAAAAGGCAGGCAGATGATGATACATTGGAAATTATGAAGCATTAGATTTGGAATTTTCTTTAAAAACTTCCAGATTGTGGTTAGTCTTAAGCAATTAAGGTGCCGTTTCTCTAGTCTTCTGGGTAAGATTTCTGTTCATATCTGTTTTGTGGCCTTCAATTTATTGTTCTACGCATAATTAAAATAATTAAAGTGCGTGCTATGTGCGTTTAAGTTAATTTCTTTATCATTTACTGTCATGTTTAATTGTTCTTTTGTGTTTTTTGTCAAAAGCAAAATGTTACGCTTGAGTGAAAATAAATTATTTATTGTTTCGGCTACTTGTCATTGCGATTATCGTAATTGTTTTCCTTTCTTTGCACTTCTCCGCGATTTTACGGTTCACAAGGGTTTTTCTTTTCAAGAATACAGTGTCATGTTGCCAAGTCTTTTGGCGCTACAAAGGAAATTGTAAATTAAAAACAAGGTTTTCGAATGTCAAAAATGTAACTTTTAAATAATTAGAAAACAAAAATAAAGTAACAGAAAACGTACATCTCATCATCTGCCTAGCCTCTTCCCAACTATGTTGGGGTCGGCTTCCAGTCTAACTGGATGCAGTTGAGTACCAGTATTTGACATGGAGCGACTGCCTATCTGATCTCCACAACTCAGTTAGTACTGGGTAATACGATACCCCTTGGTAAGACTGGTTGTCAAACTTTTTGGGCCACTGACCACCTAACGATTGTCAAAGGTCTACAAATGACACCCAGGACCAACGCCTTAACGAGTTTTCAGAGGCACGGAGGAAACTCGATATGTAATGGGTGGTCACCCATCCACAGATCAACCTATGCAATCACGGCTTAACCTAAAGATCGACCCGAGTGGCTGTTATTATTTAGCCACGAGTTCCTCACTAACAGAAAACGTATATTTCGTCTTTATTAGTTTTTTGTTCACCTCCAACACCTAGTATATTCTCAGAAAGTTTCCAATTAACACTCAACCGCTCTTAAACACATAATCCATACCCAAACAAGTTGACTTAACTTCAAATATCATACTTATATTACGCTAATAAGACAAACACAAGACAATGCTAGCACACAACATTTGTTCAGCTCTCGACACACGGCTATCGATCGTATTGTGATGTAAATTAGTGAAACCCAAGTATCGATAGTTTTGGACTGAGTTGCGACATCACTAGTGATGTAAATTGTGTCGTCTTTTTGTATAGAAAAGGTCTTGTGTAGTCCTCGTGGTCGCAAACGAGACTGCTGAGCGTATTGTTCTAGGTTTGATGCCCGGAAAACTATTAATGCGTTTTCTCAGTTGTAGCCATTTGGTAATGAAACACCCCCGTGCCCAGTCGGATAGCATCCTATGAGACTGTGAGAGTAAAGGAACAGAGAGTACACCAGTGTCTGCGCATACACTTGTGAGCATAATCTCTTGTGTACTTCGTTATTCTCCATTGAAATTGAATGTGGACGAGAAATTAAGTCGGGAGGATATTATTATTTTCTTTCTTTAGACATCGTTACTCGTCAAAAATTACCTACTCGGGAGGTTAAAAGTTAAACAGGTAAAAGACAGGCTTAAAAATTAAAACATATTTTGCGTAATAAAAGGGAATTCCTTTAGGCCACATACAGGTATACATTCATTTATTCATAAATTGTGCCTTAAACACAGTTTTAAGTTTACACGGTTTATATCTAAACTTACACTGTCACGGGATATCTTCCATGACTTTCAACTATTGTGAGCAGTGAGCACTCGATATTGTAAGTTTTATTGTGCCTCAGGTTAATCTTAGATCAAAATAATAGTGTAAGCATTATCAGAATCAACAGTAAACACAACATTAACGTGAAAACATCAGGAGTTAAAGTGCAGATTAATAAATACCACTAACAATGGTTACAATTTGTCAGTAATTGAGTTATGTCGTAAAATGGCGGCTAACTGTGTACTGTTAGGGCTGGCCTCCTGTCATGTTCGCCAGGAGTTATGGGCTTTATGCTACGATAGGCGAATACTAACTATAACCTAGGTGATATACCTGAAGAAACGGTAGATATACTTTTGTATAATAGTGCATATTTCTGGAGATCTAATTGAATTACAAACATCATGCTGCCTAGCCTTTTTCTCAACTATTTTGGGGTCGGCTCCCAGTCTAACCGAGGCACGGAGGAAACTCGGTATGTAACGGGTCACCCATCCCTGGACCTACCTAGGCATGCGCGACTTAAAGATCGATCCGAGCGGCTGTTATTATTTAGCCACGTGAAACACTAGAAATAACAATTAGAAACACTGGAAAGCAAATTGTGAATTTAGCTTATGCTGAAAGCAGCATTGTTAGCTAAATTGACAATTTGCTTTTCTTGATTGGGCTGCAACAAGCTAACTCTGCCTTTGTTGTGGAGTTGGCTTTGTGCAGTCCAATCTACAACAAGATTGAAGCCCTGCCATTGCTGGACGAGATCACGTTAGTTCAAGATAGTAGGACGGATGAAAATCACATCATCTAGAGAAGTGGAAGAAATAGAAGGAATATTTTGGCCAGGAATTGGGCAGAACAGATTATTTAAAAATAAGAAATTGTAATTGAGACGCAAGTGCGACTGCTAAGCATGGTGGGTTCGATAGGGCTCGGGCAAAGTTTTATTGGGTTTTCCTATCCGGAATTTCTCAGTAGCATCCACGGAGTCCGGATTTGTGCCCGGTTACTGGCAATAAACTCAACCCTATTGGACTTAAAAATAACTGCCAAAATGTGGTTGTGCTTTTAGGTTCGTCGTCTGCCTAACCTTTTGGGGATTACAGGCGTGATGTTGTGATGTTAAAAAATCGAAGAGGGTATTGTCTTATAATACTATTCAAAACATAGCGGTGAGACTTATCTAGCCAAAGTTATTAATGGGCACAATCGTGAAAAGGTGTGAACATCTCAATATTGATATCAGAATCAACAATCAAGTTGCTTCACCATCGACACATCCAAATAGGGAAAAATATTGTTGACAATATACATAACCTCTTTGACATCTGCCAACCGACATTTTATATTATCTTCATAATGTAGCACCTGGTAAGGTGTCAGTTCTTGGATTGTGTGGTGCTATATCTAAAGTTGAATTCTAGTTGAATTCAAAACTAAACGCTTACTGATATTAACTAACAGTTTAACCAATATTATGCTGTCGCTCCTTGTGAGGTCGTTTTTTCTTAGCTGAATGTAGTCTTGCTCTTTTATTGCAGTCTTTAGCTAAAAATAAGTTTAAGCTAAAAATAACTAGATACTACATCCAAGCAACGAACACTGTCAAAAGAGGTTTCATTGTTTTACTACAACTTTATATCCAGTGACATATTTCCTTATTTTAGACTTAGACATTGATTTGATTTGATGACATTGTATTTATTTCGTGTTTCGTAACTTGTGATTGTAATATATGGGAGAACCTGAATTAAATGGATTTTATTTATTTTATTATAATTTATCCTTTAACAAATCGAGCCGTGAATGTCATCAATAAAATCCACAGCTTCCTTGCTACCCGTTTTATGCCTATTAAAATCCAACCTTAGACAATACAATTTATATCTAATCAGCATTCATAAAACAAAACTCCAAGACCACCACAAGTCAAGCGATCATTTCCAACATTGGCCGGGCACTGTGTACACTTGTACACTACATAGCGCTTTGCCCGCTTCATGTATTACACATCCTCTCGTCGGGTTCAAATTACATAACACATAAATACAATGGCGAGCTTATTTACTGCTGGTTTTAAAGTAAAAGCTAACGTAGCAATTACTGGGGGTAAAATGCTGCTGATATAGCATGGGTAAAATATTAATAAGCTCTCGAATTAGCTTTATTGAAAGATATTTAGATGTGTTTTTACAAGAAGCCAGTAGGCCGAAAATCTGACAACCAGTTTTACCAAGGGTAACGTATTACCCAGTAGTAACTGGGTTGTGGAGGTCAGATAGGCAGTCGCTCCGTGTGAAATACTGGTATTCAGCTGGTTCGACTGGAAGTCGACCCCAACATAGTTAGGAAAAAGGCTGGGCAGATGATGATGATGATTTAGATGTATTTTTGGGACTTGCAGCTAAATGGCATTCACACAAGATAATTAATACGGGCAGGACGAAGCCAAAACTTGGACATCTTATCATCGGATCATGAGTTTCAATATTCAAATAATATAGGAATTATTTCACTCATTATTTATAGCATCTTCCCCCAGTTCAACCTTCCGTGGTCCACTTGGAAGTCCCTTAACCATATTCGAACCCAAGTGGGAACATGAAACTCTAACCTCGATAAGTGGAGCTACCTCAACGGAACAGCCTGCTGCTGTTCCGGTGTGGATATGCTACGCTATGTCAAACTTGTTTTACCTCATTTCCTGATCTCTGTGCTCCAAATATGCAGTCAAAACGAACTCTGTGCTGCTACAAACGAAGTTGTGGAAGTGGTAAAGCTAGACCAAGACAAGCTTCCATAAAACATTGTCGTGCCAGCGACACGAAGAAGAAAAATAATATTATAGGAAATTGGAAACGACATGACAGATAAAAATATTGATCTTAGAAATAGTTTTATTATTTTTAACCAGATCCATTTAGTTCTTAGCACTTTAAACAACAGCTAGTGAACAAACTAAATCAAATAAATAAACAAAACCTACCCACACCATTTTACCGCTCCGCTCTGACACCAGCAATACTAATGAGTTGGGATGCGCGCGCGCAGGTCGCGCATGTGACCCGCGATGCGCGATATATTGCGCGAACGGCCCGCCAATGAGTGGACACTCACCGTAACTGTACCTTGCCTAGGGTAATAGTGAGCGCAGAGTTATTGTATGATGCGAAATGTGTTTTAATATTTTGTTGTGATTATGAATTAGGTCTGGTGTAAAAGTACCGGTGATCCAAATGGTAAACTACCCTTGACATTTTCGTGATCCATATAGGTATGAGTGAATAATTTTCAATGGATGGAAGGAGAAATTCCATTTACGTTTAGGGGAGGCCCATATCCAGCAGTGGTATTCGGCTGAATTGAAATAATTTATTCTGTGATAAAAGCTTCGACATCATTACGATGACGATGTGGTGGGAAGTTCTGTAAATCAGATATGATAACTGGACAAACAATACAGAGATCATTTTGTTAAAAAAATGTTGGAAAGTACCTAACATAAATGCAATAGAACAATGGTATAAATATAAGTTCCAAACCGAATATTATTTTCTAGATTTTATTGACACGCAACTTCCCTGAATTCAAAGTCTTGCAACTTCTGACTAAAATCTGACTTCCGATACCTCTATAACTAAATAACCTCCTGCTAAACTCACACGCAGCTATAACATTAAGTACTAGCGTAAGTACTTATTATGAGAATATACTCCCATACTCAGCTATAAGAAGAAGCTATCTCCCAGATACCGAGTCTGGCTATAACCCTGCTAATTACGACTTAAATATTAAAAGCTTAAAAAGCAGTCGTTCAACTTAGCGAAATAGCTCTTCTGTCTATTTTATAATCCTGTATTATGTAAACCGGACCGACGGTTGAGGGACTTTTATACTTCACGATTTGAAGTTTGAAAATGCAAGAGACTTAAAACCAGATAAAGTTATTTCTTTATAAAAAACACACCCACAGCACTGTCACTTACAATTCAAATAAAATAACCATTCAAATAAAAAGTATCCATGACATTTACAAAATGAGTAATATAGAGATAAGAAGAAAAAATAAAAAGTGTGTGTGTGTGTGTTCTTAAGTAAAAACATAATTTGAACGGTCATAACCAAAAAAGAACTTCTCTAGAATTGGCACGGGTTGGAAAATGGTTTCATCTTTTCGTGATAAAACAAAAACATCAGCAGGCTTGGTACAGAGGCCTACTGCTTTCAAATGAACAGGCTCACATCCTTGACAACAAATTAGGAAATAGTTACTTACCTATCACGCATAGCCCGACTATTTCTGGCCTACGAAGAATAAAAATAGTGTACCTCCGATATTTCTCCATTTTTTACATAGCGCCGTTAAAATATTTTATCATTTCGTCTTTTGTCACTACAGAAAAAATAAAAATATAATCAAGTAGTAATAAAATACCAATCAAGATCATTGAGTTCAAATTCCGTTGCTGGCTTTATATTCATTCCAAATCGACCCAGAAAATTGATTCCTAATCATTGTTCAAATGTTTTCTTAAGGCTTTCAGAATTAGTACCATATTATTATGTAGGCACTTTAACACAGAACGTACTTAACCGAATGTCAATCAAATATTGAATGCTTGACACTTCAAATAACCATTTTATTATTTTTATCGTTTGCACTTCAATAACCACTTACATTAGGTTAAATTGAACTGTTCAGTAACTGTCAATTCGATAATAAACAGTTTAATTCTAGTTACGCAAAAAATGCTTGTATAATGGAGAAAGTTATAAAAATAGGATCTGTCTATAGTTGAAAGGCACAGTGACGTCTATACATTGGTAGGATGAGCGAAAAGTCTAATTGTCAATTTAAGCCTATTCAATACTAAAGTGGTTTTTATGCAAGCATATCATAAGTACATTTTAATATAGGCATCGAAACACTGGCTTTAAGAAGATAATTTCTTGAAAAAAACTGTCACAAGTGTTCACTGTTCATACTTAGTAACTTCAGTGTTTTTACTTACAAGGCATAGATAAAACTTTTCACCGTCTTTCAGAACTATTGAAGTAGACACTGTTTTAAGCTTTTACGGTTCATAACTAAACTTATACTGTCATTTACGGGATATCTTCCGTGAGCTCAGAATAAGAGATAATCATTGACGTAGAGTGTAATAAAGTGGAAAAGTTTTTGTTTATGATTCCTGTCAGCACTGTAAGGTACCCAAAATTAAGAGAAAGTAAAAGCTAGCTAAAATGGCCCTTATCCTCATCCTAATTTAATTGGGGACGGAGCAGTATTTAAATTTTTTCAAGTTTTTGTCAAATTACATAACATAACACAATTGTAATCCTCGAAGAGTTAGAAAGAGGTGTACCTAATAGTACACCCACATTTCGCCAGTTATGTTTAAGTCTCATGTGATAGGGGGCAAGCCTATTGCCATCAACTAGGCTGAAATCCAGCCTCCGTGGCTGCTACTGAAAATTTCCTGATGGAAAAACTCAAAAACACTTTGCCCGACTCGGGAATCAAACCCAGGACCTCATGCTCAGCAGTCGCGCTTGCGACCACTCGACCAACGAAGCAGTCCAAACGATGCTATGATGAGGGTTTATGATGTTCAATGAGGACATAACACATAAAATAATGAAGCTTCTTCCCGACCAAAAAATCATTTCTATCTATAACACAAATCGTCACGTTCTCGTCCCGTCAACCCTAAACACCCCACAACCCGCAAACAGTAAAACTGTGCCTGTAAAAGCTAAACGAACGCTCATAACAGTTTTATGTAGTACGCAACGACCGACAATATGGTTAGCATTGAATATACTCCGCTGAGCTCAACATACCACAGTTTACGTTATATGTGCCTCAGGTGAGTATGGAATGGGAAAGGGTTTGTTTTCGTGGGCATTTTACGCTGAGAAAGACCTAACGTATCATTTTTATACTTAACTGTTCGAGATGTAATTGCAATAATGTTGATGACGGAGAGGAGCTCGTGGCTAAATAATAACAGCCGCTCGGGTCGATCTTTAGGTTAAGCCGTGCTTGCCTAGGTTGGTCTGTGGATGGGTGACCACCCATTACTTACCGAGTTTCCTCCGTCCCTCGGAAAGCACGTTAAGCCGTTGGTCCCGGGTGTCATTTGTAGATCTTTGACAGTCGTTAGGTAGACAGTGGCCCGAAAAGTCTGACAACCAGTCTTTCCAAGAGGTATCGGGTACCCAGTATTAACTGGGTTGTGGAGGTCAGATAGGCAATCGCTCCATGTAAAATACTGGTATTCAGCTGCATCCGGTTAGACAGGAAGCCGACCCCAACATAGTTGGGAAAAGGCTAGGCAGATGATGATGAGACGGAGAGGAAGATCTAAGAAAAGATGAATGGATTGTGTGAGGAATGATATGGAGGAAAAAGGGATGATAGTTTGACGATTGACAGGGGAGAATGGAAGAATAAAACGTGTTGCGCCAACACCAAATAACATAGACAAGTGCAGGAAGAACATAGACAAGTGATGATGTCTGCTCTGTCCTGCTCTTTGTGTAATTTCAGCTGCATTTAGAGAGACCGGTCTGAGACCACTGCTTACGCCAAAGATGTGGCAGAGTTCTGGTATTCTTACTTTAACTAAAACATTAGAAATTATCGATACGACGTAGACAACGCAATAGTGTAGCTATCAAAGTTAAATTTAAAAAACGGCGACCTGTCAGTATCATAATTGCTAAGGAATATTAATATTAGAATCTACTCTAAGATACAATTAGAATAAAGACAACAGTAAAAGGGAGCAGCCTTCGGCTTCGGAAGCAACTTCCAAAATGGACTACAGTAATAACATACTGGAAGCTACTCTATTAATCATTAATGCAGCATCATCACCAGCCTACAACAGTCCACTGCTGGACATAGGCCTCTTCAATCGCACGCCACTTAATTCGATTCTCGGCAACTCAATACTCAATACTGAATACTCAAATTTTTATTGCATTCCATAAGTATTACATAGATGGTGTAACAAGGTAAAAGATCATTATGGACCCTGTCGGGCACAGCAACATTAGGAGAGAGGAAGAGGGCTAAGCAATTATTAGAAATTTTAAATTTAATTGGTTGTATAATTATGAATATATACATAATACATTGTTAGGTTTGTTCATATAGGTATAGTATATTAGTTATTTTTAATAATGTATTGCATAACAATAATGTAGGTAATTATTATGAAATTATTAAAAGTATTTAATTATTATTAAATTATGTTATTATTTGTGTATTCATATTTTCATATTTATATTTGGTTTCCTAAATTCCATATTATTCCATATTATATTATATATTTATTTCGTAATGTTTGTTGTATTACATGAGAGCGAATGATTTTAGTTCGTAATCGATTTGTCATCCAGAAACTCCTTTACTGAGTAGTATGCCTTGGATTCCAGAAATTGTTTCAATTTATTAATAAATATATTTGTTTTGTCCACTTCTCGAATGTCATTTGGCAATTTATTATACATTTTAATGGACATAATTAATGCGCTGGTTGAGTGCATTTTAATTCGGGTTTGAGGAATGTTTATTTTGTTTTTGTTGTGTCGAAAGGTGAATCTTGTTTGTGTTTCTTCACATTTGGTGTAAAAATCTGGGTGTTTTCTGACAAATTTACATAAATCTAATATATATAAACAGGGAAGTGTGAGTATTTTGTGTTTTCGAAAGTGTGGTTTGCAGCTATGTGTTTGTTCTATGTTGGTTATTATTCGAATTAACTTCTTTTGTAGGATTAATATGGTTTGTGAATCTGTACTGTTTCCCCACAGCATGACCCCACTCTCACCTAGTTGCTACCAGCCACCCTTCATTTATGCATTTAATAAATTTATTGCATCTAAGAAAGAGGTGGCAAGATGCACCCTAGCAACACATATGCGGTATGCCATCACACTTACACGCAACAAAAGGCAAATTCCTGTAATCACACACCCTCTTGCATGAATTCACCAATAATGATTCGAACCCCACTGATCCCATTCCGGAAGCTAGAAAGCCAACTTCACGGACATCGAACTGGCCACGGGATGCTGTGCCAGGTATCTGCGTATCTAAGCTTTCGTCGAATGATCTCTCATTGTTCGAGGATTATAAAAATGTTAGACAATGGGCCCGATGAGTGTGTAGTGACCGCCGTTGGGCGCTTCACGAGCTTGCCTGTAGGCAAGCAGCCGGGAGATGAATTAGTGATGTAATTGTACTCGGGATCGTATGATGGTGGACGTGAATATGGAAGTAACTTGCTATAGTAGCTTGCTTGTAGTTTATCCTAGTATTTAATTTTAATTATTCTCAGATTTTCAGAAATGACACCTACCACTGCTTGTCTCTGCACCACTCAAAGGTTGACTGGTAGAAAATGCCTATGGCATTAAGTCCGCCTCTGTACTTTGTGCTTGAAGTTTTAAATAAATAAATAAATACTGCTTTAAATTTTAGAAAATAGAAGAACAAAGGATTTGACGAGAAGACACGAGATTTAAAAAGAAAAATCTCGTTTTTCGGGAAGTAAAGTTTAAACAAAGTTTAAACTTTTAATGGGAAAATATATTTTTTTTTTGTTTATACATTTTTTACGTATCCAAAGTCAATTCTATAAATGCACAAAATATTTCCCATAATTAAATGTTGAATGTGAAACAATTAAGAATATTGAAAATACCACAAGCACAACAAGCGAAAAGAAGTTTTAACACCAGAATCTAGTAACTTGTTTTTGGTGAACACAAAAACTGACTCGAATAGAAAAGCAACGACGCAAGTATCCCATACTCCTGGATGGCAGCCTACCCGCGCTAAAGGCTCCACTCTGCCATTGTGGCCACTATTCAAGTCTGTGACTATGCATATTTCTCGCTACATTTATCATACATTATGCCAGCTATGAATATTCCTCTGTTAGCGGACTAAACCGCGCACCTTAATTTATTAATTGTGCCTTGTGACCTCGACCTACGGTGCGATTTATGGTGCAAACTTATTATTGTGGGATATTGATGTATGCGAATATTATAAGCGTATTTGTGTGAGATTGTTAAGTGGTTAGGAGGTAGGAGTGTGGAGAAAATTATGTTTTCATAGGTGTCGGTTGTCGAGAAGTGGGGTGGGAACATCCTGGGGTGACCTTATGGGCTCGACCAGAAGCGATTGCTTACACAGCGCTTCGTTTTTCTTAAATGACTTTTAACGTGACTGACTTAAGGTTTTCAGTAGCTTATCCAGTACATTTTTGACTTCGCCATCACCGTTTTCTCTAATACTTTTCACTTTTTCTGGTCCCCTTGTCTATGTGGTGTTATCTATCCAAGAAGTTCATTCTTTAGTGAAAAAGTAGACCAGTCAGAAATGTACGCTGTCAAGAGTCGTCGATCTTATTTTTGCTGATAATAATGTTCTGAAAATTTGCTTTACAAATTATGTTAGATGTAGATTCTAAGACTGCCTCGTTGGTCTAGTAATCGCAAGTGCTACTGCTGAGCACGAGTTCCTGAGTTCGATGCCCAGGTCAAACAAAATGTTATTGGGTTTTTTATTACGAATTTCACAGTAGCGGCCATGGATTCTGGATTTATGCCCGCTTGAGGGCAATACGCTCGCCCCCTATTACATGGGACTTAAACATAACTGGCGAAATGTGGGTGTAGTATTAGGTACACCTCTGCCTAACCTTTCGGGGATTACAGGCGTGATGTTATGAAGATTTAAAGGTACGAGTTGAATAAAGACACGGTATTGACCATTGACGTAATAATAGCAAGGACATTCAAGGTCGTGGAGAAACAAAATTGGGACAAAACATCACACGGGGAATACCCTTTACGTACTTACCGATAATATAATATTACGTACACAGCTCGTAATGATTACGGCATACATTACATAGTAGATAAACACTTCTAAGAAATCTAATAAATAAATCCATTAATAATAATTTTTAAACATTTATTAAATTATGTCAGAATTGAAGACTTATATTTAGAAAGGCATCACTATCCTGGTAGAGTAAGTAAACAGGAAACTCATAGATGGGTATGAAGATGGCAAATTCCTTTTAAATCATTTTCCTTTCATTTTTTCTTTCTCTTTTTTCCTGTCGTGTCACACCCAGTTGTATGTGTTGTGTATGTTTGTCTAAATAATAACAGCCACTCTGGTTGATATTTAGGTTAAGCCGCACTTGCCCGTGTTGGTCCTTGGATGGGTGACTCATTCACAAATACCGAGTTTCTTCCGTGCCTCGTTAAGCCATTGGTACATTGTAGATCTTTGACAGTCGGTACAGGTAGTCAGTGGCCTGAAAGTCTGACAACCAGTCTTACGAAGGGGTATCGTATTACCCAGTACTAACCGGGTTGTGTAGGTCAGATAGGCAGTTGCTCCATGTAAAATACTGGTATTCAGCTGCATCCAGTTAGACTGGAAGCCGACCCCAACATAGTTGGGTTCGGTTAGGCAGCTGATTGTGTTTGGTTTTCAGCATTTTTTTTTGTTTTTTCATAATTTGCAGAACTTATAAGGCATACTAAGCTGCAGCAATCGGCTCAGCGTCAGCAGCAAAAATTCCAACTCTCCAAAAACATTTATACATTTATAAATGAATGCTGGTATTGCTTAGTATTGTAAAAGTGAGCCTTGTTAGATTATTCGTCATGAAACTTTAAATATAACATAACATAACATCACGCCTGTAATCCAGGAAGGGTAAGGCAGAGGTGTATCTAAAAGTACACCCACATTTTACCAATTATATTAAAGTCCCATGTAATAGGGGGCCAGGCTGACCTCCTATTACATGGGACTTGCCATCAACCAGAGATGAATCCAGACTCCGCGGCTGATACTGAGAAATTCCTGATGGAAAAACCCAATAACACTTTGTCCGACCTGGGAATCGAACCTAGGACCTCATGTTCACCCCGCTAGACCAACGAGGAAGTCTATACTTATAAAAACAATCAGACCACTTCAATGACTAATTTCCGTAAAATTCCCAGCCTATTAGAAACGAAGTCAAACATACACCTGTCAAATAATGATCTTGGACAAAATAAACTCGGTGGACAAACAGACGAACTTGGCGAACGTAATTCCATGTTTATTGTCAGAATTCCGGTATTACACGGGACACTTGAATCTGCTTTCTATGATAACAACGTGCCCACGCGCATGTGACGAATTTATTTGGGTGTTTTATATGATGTTGAATAGTATGGATGCGGCATATACTTTTTTATAAGTTAAGTTTGAAATGTGCATTTAGTCTGTTGAAAAAAAATCTGTGATGTGTGGTGTGGATCGTAAATTTACACTTGATTACTCTAACATAAAATAAATCAGAGTTTGAAATTATCAAGATAATTATCGGTTCATTATCAGCAAATTATCGAATTATTATCCATGGTGATTCATTACGTGATTGAGTTTTTGATAAAATACAATAATTTTAATTTGACAATTATAATCTTGTTTGGATAAGCGTGGAAGCGGCAAATCACGTTCGGATAAATATAAAATCACATCGATAATGATTTTTGTCATTATAAATGATAATTATCACCTCAAAACCTGAAATAAATATAAGTTAAAGGTCATGGAAGCAAGAGAATAAAATATAGTTCTTCTAGAAATACAAAGAAGTATAACTTTACTCAGCTGGGCTGGGCCAGACTGAATGTGAAAGGCGGATGACAGGGTCCTTTGGTGAAACTTGGGAGGCCTATGCCCAGCAGTGGACTGTGAAAGCTGAATGAATGGATCATTATTAACTAATCTTTATAAATATCATCTTCTGACCAAAGTCTTCTAACTCTTAATTGACTCAGTGTCAATAAAGTGGGTCAGGTAAATCAGAAAAGAGCACAAAACTACCACATCCAACCATTCCACAATCCACACCCAAATTCAAAACCATATTGACCCACGACCATACCACGTTCTATTTGACCAACGCATCATCAAGGGCCCTCGACCAACTGGACTGCACGCTTCATTTCCGAAAAATAGTCTTAAGATCATCTTGAAAACGGTCTTAAGACGATCTCGAGACGGCTTAAGACCACTCGATACCATTGTGGGCTCAAAGAGTTATCGCTTGTTTGTGCTCTTCAAGTGTGGGAGCAATTAATGGCGATTTGTTATTTCCGGAGATTAAGGGCTGATGTCACTGGGATTCGGAGAATGGATGGTATTTGGTTTGTGTGTACAGGCCTTTATTGTTGTTTTTCTGATTGGGATTGAAATAACGATCCCTTTGGTTGGTGTTTTTGTTGTAAGATGAGTCAGTACTCATCGGGTTATGATTATTGACTAATTAGGCACACATGGGGGCCCATGTGGTGAATTATGCCCCATTCTCTGCACTGCTCTTGGTTGCTTCGGTGGTCTAGCGGTCGCGAGCGCGACTGCTGAGCAAGAGGTTCTGGTTCGGCGTTCTGGTTTATGCCTACACCCATGGAAAATAGGCGTGATTTTATGTATGTATTAAATATACATGATAACAAAACTATTCTACCTAAGATAAAAAGATTATGAAGTTCATTAGCGAAAACAATGATTAAATAGTCAAAAATGTCAACTCAACTGAGATTAGGGTACCGAATAGCTAATCCAATTCGTTTGAAGTTCATTGTAGAATAATATAATGGTTAAAATAAACACGCTTTCTGGTATTTTTGTCAGCAAACCCTTTCATTTGATACCCATATTATGGGGATGCATAAAAAATAACAAGTCCGCCATCTTTGAGAGTTCGCCATAATGTATTTAGAATGACGTCACTTACCTAACCATTCATTGTCATCCAAACTAAAAATGTGCGTAAAATTTCAGGTTAATCGGGAAACCGGGAAGTCGGTCAAATTTAACTTCTAAGATTTCTTTACATAGTAACAGGTAAAGCTAACAAAAGCGTGTTAAAAACGAAACACTTCAAAAGAGTGTCTTTCCACTTGCTTTTGCCCCACAGATCTTTGTTATTTTTAGTCTGTACGCAAACAGCTATTTGTCAATACCCCACATCAACAGGCCGATAAATAACTGCATTTCAATAAACATTTCTCAATTCCCTAATTATATAGGTACATCAAATCTTAACAACCAATCCCATTGACATAAACCACAACGTTTTAAAACCAGAAACTTTCACTTAACATCTTCTCGGAGGGTGCCCTCACCGACCTTTAGCCCAGCAATAAATAATATGTTAATGATCTTGTAAGTAAATAATAAGCACCGGTAAATGGATCGATACACGGCGGATAGCCACGACACCGTTGGGAGGTACAGCTGTGAGCAGAGGGACTAGTTTTATCCTCAGTATTCTTCTTCTTCGTCCTTTCCTCAATGATGATGATCTTTCTTTATCGTGTGGTTAGTGCCTAACCAGGTGTCAAAGTTTTTATACCGCCCATGGGCTTCTGACTTGGCTTTACATGCCGTCGTGAAATATTTCTCAGACATGCTAGTGTCTTCATGATCTTTTCCTTCACCGAAGCAAGTGATAATTATACAATACGCACATGAATCCGAAAAATCTTGGGTTTGAACTCGAGACTTATGACTTGGCAGTTTGACGGTCACACCACTAGGCTATCACTGCTATGTTCTTCCTATCTACATCTATGATCACGAACACATACGACGCGTCTCCAAGCTATACTTTTTCTTGTTCTGGAATCGATGACTCAGATTTTATACAACCAGCACGTAGCGAGCTGGACAACTAACTGCACCCTCCAGAACGTACTATGCTGTCTTCTGCAATGTGGACCTCTCGGAACATGCTGCCTCTAGCTGCCTTCTTGATCAAGTCTTGCGCGTTTTCTTAAATATTTATTGGTTTGGTGGAAAGAAAATAGGTCGATTTCTCAATAGTTGGTACTTATTTTTAATCACACGATTTCCAACAATAATTATTTATTCATAAATCGTGCTTACAGTTAAAGAAATCTTTATCCCTGTTTATTTTTATGTGAGTAATCGCAGAGTAGCAGGAACATTGTTATGAGTAAAAGAAGTTCTATATTAAAAATATTTGAACCTTGTAATAACATCAGTGCAATAAATATTATAGTCATTCCTTTTTTCCTTATATTTTGCCATTTTATCAACATGATCGACACCTAGCTCGTCAGTCGTGAACCGGCGCGCGTCGCTCGTCGGATGTAACCTCCAAATTGATTTATTATTTTTCAATTTTTTACTGCCTAAGCATCGATTGGCCGACTCTTCCGCTATACTGACCTATACAACGCTGAGTAAGTTTTGATACTTTAAAATTGCGAATGTAATCCCATTTCCATGTAGTTTCAGTTCCATTTCCCATTGCAGTTATAATTTTCCGATTAAAAGTAATGTGTGTGAAAAACGAAAACATACAGTGATTACTCTTTCAAAAACAGCTTTTCAGTCGGCCTAAAATTACCGCTTTAACAGAAAAAATAGTCACAGAGGCAGTTTATTAAATTAATGTGTGTAAAAACGAAAAACGTGTATTAGTACTATTATGACTTTGCTCAAGTGGTCATTGTTGGCTCCCAAACAAAGAAAGTAGAGTTAAAGTAGTAGAACCTTAGTTTTTATTTTCACCCCGCAGCTAAGTGGACCAACAAAATTAAATAGGTGGCTATGTCCAGCTGTGGACTAGACTGAGTTGATTGACTGTAACTTTTTGTTTGTTAAGAAAGTATTATTAAAGTATACATTTATCGAAAAACTACAAAGTTCATACAATGAAAAAAAGAAACTTCCATTGCCCGAAAGTAAAAGATTTTTTTTTTAAATAAAGTAGAATTCGCAACTAAATATCAAAACACCTCAATCCTCCTACTAACAAAACAAGATCGCGCAAACTTATAATTCAATAAATTCTTGTGAACAGACACGACGTTCTTATTTATTTTACAACTGAACCCATAACATCAGTTAAATTAATAATTTTATCGTCTAGATACCCATCTTCATAGAGACGGGCAACTATGCCAGTTTAATTTCTATTCGTGAAACACCTTAGTTTGATATCCGGTGATTTATTTGTGAGACAATGATTTTTTGTTTCTATATTGTTCATGTTTATTAAACTGCTCTCAAACGCTGAAGGAAAACATCGCGTGGAAAGCCGAATGTTATAGAACCAAATATTCGTAGACATGTGACATCCATGCAACCGCACAGGGCTTGAGTGTTGCAATATGACCCACTCCCTCTTGCAGAGTAGCAGGAACATTGTCAGCTGATTATGGCGAATAGTTGATAAAGACTAGAACGACTCAAGTACAGCAGAACTTTATCTAAAAAAAAGAGTTTTACTTATTCACAGCAATCAGGTATTTAAATTAAAGTAATAATAATTTTTTTGGTTCTTATTTCGCAATATATTTGATCCTAATTCTTTAGAACATTTAACCACAGCACTAAATCAAACATTTACGAACACAAAACATTAATTCGGATTCACCTTGCTCTGGCATTAATCGCACATCGATGTCTGCGAACCGATGAGTTCGAACAGTCAAGGAAATAATCTGACGTTCATAATAATTATAATATCTAATGATTTAAGTAGCGCTCGTGATGTTCGCATGACCTATATCTTGAGCTTCCTTTTGTGGGAGCATAGAGATGGGAAGATGGTAGATATGGCTTCAAGATCATCATTCTCTTGCATAACCAGCCTATAATGTTCCCACTGCTAGGACACAGGCCTCCTCTCTATGAGAGGGAATGGGCTATAATCCACCGCGCGGGCCCAGTGCGGGTGGGTAAACGTCACATGTCTTCGAATGTTTGATTCTAGGACATGCCGGTTTCCTCACGATGTTTTCCTTCACCGTTTTGAGAGCAGTGGTGCTGAAATAAATTTCGCAAAGTAATGTGCTTGCTCGTAAGTCGGGGCCGCCACCCCTAGGCCAACGCTGCTCTCATCATTCTCCTGACGTCATCCCAATTTCGTCGGTGTAGCAGGTTCGACTTCCTTACTTCTCTATTTCTTGTCATCTCAGCAGTCTTATAGCCATCCACATTCATACTCAGAACTTGGTCAGAGTAGGGCACGTCCCTTACTGCTTGGGCGATTGTGACGATTACAAATGTGTCCCCGTACCCCTGCCAGAAATGACGAGGCAGAACACCGCCTGGTTTTAGTCCGTAAGAGTCTGACGGACCCATTCACGCGCCACACGGCGGAGGTCATTCATGAGGATTTCCACTCGTAAAAATGGGTTAGTCCATTTAAGTCATCGAGCGGGATGCCCATGGAGAAAAAAATACCAATGACCTCATTTTTACTACGAAGAGTCTCTCTATATCTTTTCATATTAGCATAATGTGCATAAAATTATCAAGATGACCAAGTGTATTAATATTAAAAGTAGCTCTGTACGGAGAATCAAAGTGATAAACATATTATTAAATAAATTCTCGTTCCACGAGGGCTGCTTCTAGGTGGTGTAAGAAAAGAGTTCCTGGAAGGACATGGAGAGGCCTTTGCCTGAAAACTAGACAAATCGTAGAATTTTTGAAAGTTATTGCAACTTGCTACATCGTTCTCACATAATGTACCATCTCAACATGAATGATGTTACCAAAGGTTTTTATAAGAATATTCTGATTTAAAAGAGTGTCTATGGAGTTTCTTGCCCATTCTTCTCCATAGAGATCTACGCTTTGGAGTGGGCATCTACAGTACTTTCACAGTTTTTACGCCTTGTGTACTGTTACTGTAGCTACAATGTTGTCTTTGTTTCGATAGTTCAAAAATGCGATGAATGCGATGTTCAAATGCTTGTAACTGGCCTACTAGAAATAAATGCTTCGATTTTGTTGTTTCAAGGCTTCTTTTTTTCATTCAACAAAAAAGAAGGAAAATCGTCGTAATCAGCAGACAAGAGTTTCATTGATTAGTAGCAGTGCCGTTGCAATAAAAATACGAGGACAAAAAGCCTTGTCTAAAACCACCCAACTCTACACCCAGGATTCGTCACGCCTGCCGTAAAATTAGATCATCGTAACGATGTTCTGTTCATTCAATAAATAAATCGATACCGTCATGGAATCCATTCTTAATTTATCCGAATGATAACATTCAGTGCGACCTCTAAATCACATCTCGTCACGAATTTCGCATTAATGCTCACGATTGGATGCTGTGACCTCTTTCGAGTGGTCAATTTTGATTGTGATGTGTAAATAGTATTTTAGACATGTTTTGTTTATGTTCAATATTAGTGCTTATTGGATTCCGGGTTTGGTGTCAATCGAAAAGACAAGAGATGATCACGATTGCCTTGATAGTAGGTAATTATGAAATATGCTCATGGCTTCTCTTGTTACCAGTGACATGTTGACTGTTTAATGCTATTCCTGAAAATTGTTAAACACAATAGGAATTACGTAAAGCAAGTAATTAACGTAAGAAACCCATTAGGATCCCACAAATAATGTTGGGACACAGACCTCCTCCATGTGAGACTCCAGTGCGGGTTTGTGTCACATGTCTTCGATTTTTTTGCTCTAGCTAGGACATACCGGTGTCCTCACAATATTTTTCTTCACTTTTTTGAGATCATAAAACATTACATCAACAGTAGAGGTGTACCTAATAGTACACCTACATTTCGACAGTTACGTTTACGTCCCATGTAAACAGGGAGTGATCCTATTGCGATTAATCGGGTACAGATCCAAACTCCGTGGCTGCTACTGAGAAATTCCTGATGGAAAAACTCAACAAGACTTTGCCCGACCCGGGAATCGAACCTAGGACCCCCTGCTCAGCAGTCGCCTTGCGACCACTAGACAAACGAGGTATTCCAATCTAACTTAGTTGGAAAAAGGCTAGGCAGGAAAATGATGACTCGAAAATCGAGATTCACAAATACGTCACCATAGAGGTCACATTGTAACTGCAAAATTAACACATAATTATAATAAAACAGTTAATTATAAACACATGAAGAAGAGGGCCATTACATTGCGTCACCGAGAAACACTATACTAATTTCTCGATTGGAATCGATTACGATCGATACGAATGCGCGCGCACGTCCCAATGGCGCCCACGCACATCGTACAGATGATCCATAATACAATTATAGATCATTTAGTGTGTGGTGATAGTAAGGTGTGGGGTTTGTAGGATTGACTCTGTTACCTCTGTGAGGCACATTAAAGTACCGATTTGATTATGTTTTTCTTTTCTAAGACTTACCTATCTAGTGTACCTACAGAATAATTCATCGCTGTGACCAAGGGAAAGTAAAGGGTGAAAGGACCCATTTGTTTGAAAGGTGACCTATTGGAGACACTCTCTTCTGACAGGTGTCCTGACCGCCGGTCCAAAAAGATGTAGAATATGTTCTCTTGACCCAACAATATTCTTAGTTGAATATCATCATCATCTGCCTAGCCTTTTCCCAACTATGTTAGGGTCGGCTTCCAGTCTAACCGGTTGCAGCTGAATACCAGTCTCTTACATGGAGCGACTGCATATCTGACCTCCACAACCCAGTTACTACTAGGTAATACGATATCCCTTGGTAAGACTGGTTGACAGACTTTCTGGGCCACTGACTACCTGTAACGACTGTCTTAGTTGAACGAACTATCGAAATAAATATCAAGCAGTTTTTTTATTTGACAGCTTGATTTACGTCTGTAATCAATCACGGTTTCTGCCTACATCACCCCTCTACCACAAACAACTGCACCTACTCTATGCCCCACTCATTGTTTAAACTATGACTCCATGACACGTTTCTCAGAATAGACCGCGCCGATCCAAATCAAACGTTGAACAAGCTACTAACAAACTAAACTTGTAAATTGAACACACGACGAAACCTAACCGTAATACTAAACAGTCCATTTGGATCACAAAGCTGCCTGATTCTGTATAATTGACTAGTAAATCGTCTGGATTAAGATCGTGTTAACATATTTAAGGTGGTAATCGCCGCGGTCTGAGTCAGCCTTATTTACCTACCTTCACGATCTGTTGTGCTGTGAATTGTAAGTGGATGTTGAGTTTTACTCTGAGTTTGAGTGTTTGACGTCTTTCTAGTTTCTGGTATTGGACAGATCTGCATTGTTTTCTTTGAAACAGTAGCCGGACTGCACTTTTAAATTCACATGCTTTCCAGGGTATTATAGGATGGATTATATGGCTAGAAAGGAGGTAATTGCTGAGATGACGAGTATCAGAGAAGTGTGGAAGGAGAAGACATGCTGCGCCGACCCCAAATAAATTGGAATATGGGCGGGACAATGATGATGATGCTTTTCAAGTCTGGTGTGTATCTTGGATTGTTTGCCTGTCAGTGTCTTGTAATCCTAATTAAGTTCAGATTTCTTGGTGATAATGTGATAACAAATATGCAATTCTGCAATACTAGGTATATATGTACTTAAAACTACGTACATTTAAAGGACCTCGAATGTATGAATAACGCATCGTCCATTTTCAGTTTTAATCTGTCAAAACGTTTTTAATCACATACCTTCTTTTTATATATTTAGATTTTATCACCTTTTTTTAAATGACATACACTACGAACAACCTACTAAGATTCATTACTACATCAATTCTACATGCGCATACACACAAAGTAAGCGAACTAAATAATTTGTATAGTTATTTTTAGTGACATCACAAGCGATATCCCTTAGTTTTGTTTTGGACGGGAGGAGTGGTGGCGACCATATTAACTAGCAGCGACCACACACGGTTGCTTACATTCACAATAACATTGGCAAAGCTTCAACACATTTTTTAATACTACTTATGTGTGAGCGCGGAATTTATCACTGTTCTTTAAAGAATTACTTACTTCTTTGTAGGAGTTATTGTAGGGCAAAAAGACTATTTCAGTTTAATTTTATATATCTGTCTTTTAACCCGCCTGTCACAATTAAAAAAACGTATTTTGTAGTACTTTTTTAAATAAGTTGTCTTTAAATTATTTGCTGGACCCCGGTTGGCTGCTATAGAACCAATCTGGCCAAATGAGATATCATCTACCCTTCCTAAACAAATTGCCAGTGTGGAACCTCTGCACAGAGCATGCTTTTTTTGCCCCTGACTATCATGCACATTCCAGGATTTCAGCAAGGCGAATGACAGTGCTGTTCTGGTGGAGCCGTTTTGATTCCGATTTTCATCGTACTGGTCAAAAAAAAATCGACGCGAAAAGTAAACCAAGAACACATTTCTTTGATTTTTGCATATATTACAGGTAGCAATGGCCTTGAAGCGCTTAAGGTAAAAGCGCTATGGTAGCTCACGATATTCAAATTACTTACGTTTTTTCAATTTGCAGGTCAGAATCAGGTTGTATGTTGATGAAAATATGATTAGCGTCCGTAACGCGTATGTAGTTACAGAATTATAATAATTAAAGTCATCATTACAACCCTCTAAGTTCATTTAATCCCACTGGATTACTTTTTCATGAAATGGTTATTGAATGGAAAAAAATTAAGTATCGTAAGAAAATTTGAATTTTGGGCTACCCTGGTGCTTCCTAAGACCTTAAATCCAGTCTAAATCCATTTCCTAATTGTATCACCGTCAAAGAACAACGCTAAAAAACTTGAAGACAGTTCCATCAGACTAACACGGAGTCATTAAGATTTTCTTTCTACCACTCCACAATGACACATTGTCAATCAGCTTTCCAACGGCCAATCGTATTACCCTATTTAGAGAAAGAGAAAAATCGTAGTAAATGGTGAAAGCGTCAGGTGGTCGTGAGTTGACGGTGTGACGGTGGATGCATATTCATACGGATCACAGGTCTAGTGCTGCCTGACTGCTAACGTAATGAGATCACTATTAACTTGAATGTTGGGTGTGACACCGATCGTTACATTGTGATTACCTAGCTACCCACCCTAGCTTCGCACGGCTTTTGTGTTACTACAAAACATCGAAATTCCTTTAGTTTACGTATTTTAAGTATTATACCTTTATTATGCGATAGATTCCCTAAATGATGGTGGAAACCGTATCGAAACTGTTGCGTATTTTAGAAAAACAGCACGGTCGCACCGACTGACAGGAAAACGAACTTTAATTTGACAGATATATAGAATTATATAATATTGTGATACTGTAATATTTTGATATACATACAAAAAGCTTTGAAGCCATATACGTATATGTTTAGAAATGGCTTTGAAGCCATTTTTGATTTACACTTTTATTAGAATCTTTGGTAAACCAACTTGCTTTCAATGATAACTAAAGTATCAGACAATTATCATGTAGTTGTCGGATGAACCATAATCTCGTCTAACATCTCATAACATTATGAAAACGACTCCGTATTCGGCAAGCCTTTTTCAAAGTTGCATACGTCTCTGTATCTCTATTTGGTAGCTTAATGTTTAATTTGACCCCATAAAATTACTTTACTCTTATTTATTATTTTACTTTTAGATAACTAAATGTTCAAGCCTTGATAATATCTAGTACAAGAAGGCTATCCCCTATCTATGCTAACATAATATAAAAATTAAGTTTCCGTTGGACAATTCCAGTAAGTCGCCTAGGCATACAAAACAATGTAATTTAGGGTTCCTGAGGCCAAAGACCGGTACAGCACGTGAATCAGGGTTCCGTAGAAATTAGCGACAAGCCCGACAGTCGACAGACGCCGGAAATCCCGTATATAAAGATAAGTATCTCTAACTTGTGATACAACATTTAAATAAGTTTTAGAATTTATTGACAGAGATTAAGTCAAAAGAGAATGGACAGAGTTCAGTTCTAGAATACTGCTTAACTTGAGCTGTTAGGGCCTTGCATCGGAGAGGCATTCTGATAGTTATTCTCTCAATTAAATTAACTTTGAATAGATGTAAAATTTATAGAATTGGAGGTAGAAAGAAAAACTGTTAAATACTTTACATCATACCATCACGCCTTTACCCCGAAAGATTAAGCAGAGGATCTATGGAACACCCACATTTCGATAGCTGTTCAATATTATTTAATGGAAAACTACTTTTGCCCGCGTTGATGTCTTTTGTTCCGGAAATTGGGTATAAAATATTTCAACCTGTTTGATGTCTGCCAAATATAAATAAAGTTTGGTATTATTTTTGATAATAGACTCCAATGATTCTAAAATTACAAGCTAGATTATTTCCCAATTCTAAATCCAGATGCGTTTAGGCAAAAAACACGCCCCTCAAATCAACCTACTCTATGCCCCCCGCACGACATTACTTAACTATTCAATATACATCCTTACGCTCGTGTACACCTCGTATATAGATCATCATATTGTTCTGTATTTAACATACGACCTGTATCGTCAGCGGTCGCCACGCTACTGGCATACTAAACAGGTGTATTACTTGAATTAGAATTAGACTTATTACTACGTTGGTAAAGGTAGCGCCATATTTGAGTGGGGTATGTATGTGTGGATTATTGTGTCTGATTGTTATTGGATTATGGGTGGTATTATAGTGTCTGGTCTATTTTTAAATGTTATGTCGTGGTAGGATTTGGTTCCAGCTTAGGGTTTAGGAAGAATACGCCAGGTTTTCAGGAAAAGAAAAAAAAGAGAATAATGAATAAACGGAATTCTTCTGTTTTTTATTTATTGCAATAAACTGAGCTGAATAACATATTTTTTAATATGCATCAGTGGGTTGATAGCAAGCAGCAACCATTTGGTTAATTTATAGAGCCTTTTTCACAAATTCCTAAATTCGCTTTTTCTTTACAAAATTGGCTTTGGTACAAAGCCCTGAATTGCACATTTAGTTTCACTACATCTGTAGTAGTATACTATTATAAATCTAAATAAAGATCTCTTTATTTAGATTTATAATAGTATAACATCAGTATCACCGGAAAATCCAGTCAAACCATAAAGAAAATACCCGATGAAAATTAAATAGGCAACTAAAATTCTAGTTTGCAAGCGCACCGGCGCGTACTCCGGTGACGTCACCTGTCAACGACCAATCACGGACGTGATACATATTAACTAGCGGAGACATAAGTCAGCGTCAGGCTATCGCGTTCTATTTGAATACGTTAATATTAATAACTGTTTTACGTATAGTTTTGCAATGTATATCTGACGGTATATTAAGATCACGTTCACCATCAGTTACACCTTAGTAAAATATTGGAGAATTTTCTTCTTCTTTCTTATTCAAAAAGAATTGCATGAGCTGGGATTTGAAGGCACGTACTTTTGTGTCATTATGTAAACAAGTGTAATAGAGGATGAAAGATGGTTATTGTTGTTATCCGACCTAAACGACTTTATTAAAAACTTAATACACATTTGTAGTCAATAATCTTTAACACCTTCCGACACAACCAAAAAATCGGACATTAAAATTTCAATAACAAAACTCCATGTTGGGGAACCAATTGCGAACATGCCCTGTGCGTACACGCAGAGAATACAAGCAACCAATTTATCAACGGGACCCTATGAGGCTCGACTGGTAATGGTCTTTGCCTATCTCCGCGCCATCAATCAAAACACAGGATACATATAGTTGGAGTGAAAAAAAAAGAAAAAAAACATTTCTGAATGTAAAAGCGCGATTACTGATTCGTTGTGCGCGTGCGCGCCGGAAACTGCACGTAGCGGAAACGTCAGGACGCGGTACGATTTCGAATTTCGAATTTGGATTCGAACAAGTTTGAATGGGTGACATGGCGTCTAGACCGTTTTTTTTCGTTAATAGATGTCTCTAGTGAGGTTTTATTGGACCTTTGTTATGGGTTTATGGTATTTAAATTTCATATTTTTATTAGGGTAAGTGGCTGTGTCCTTTGAATTGTTTTGATTAAATGTTTTAAATTTTAATATTTCTTGGACGGAATATTTAAAACAAGGCGATAATGTTTATTTATTTACACACTTCGTCTGAATACTAATAAAAACACAGCTATTACTGCACAAAACTAAATTTAAAATGTATCTTTTCCATATTTTTTTTTACAGTTTTATTAATATTTCTACACTAACTAATCCTACGAACTAACAACGAAAAGTATCTGGCGATCTTGGTGTAATTAAATACCTAGCTAGATGATGAAATAAGAGATGACAGCCATGTTTCTTTATTCTTATTTCAGTTACTTATATTTCAGATCCCTTCAGTACCAGAATCAGCCATTTTGCTCTCACGGTGGCCAACAACTGACAACAAAGCACAGGGTGGCTCATTTGAACCACGACGCGCTCTAATTAACGCTAATTATACAAATTATACATTTATACACAATCGTGAACGCATTACGTGTCAACTTAATGGAGCAATGTTTTATACATATGATTAACAGTTGTACGGTTACAATGTAATTAGCTCGCCATATGGGTTGGTACCTAGACGTATTTCTACGAAATAATATTAGACGAAAGGAAACGCAGGGATTCGGTTGACTTTATATTAAGATCCTATAAAACATTATCTCTCTTTTACGTTCCGCTAAAGTTGGTTAAAAAAATAAAGACACCAAACCACAAAGGTTTTGTAAAATAGCACAGTTTTCTGCATAAACAGCAACCTAAAAGGTCAATTATTAAGATCTTTCATTTTTCACATCATACTTAGGCTGTTTGTTTTAATCCAAAGCTTAGTAAGTAAATGCAATTAAGGAGCTCGTGGCTAAATAATAACAGCCGCTCGGATCGATCTTTAGGTTTAGCCGTGCTTGCCTAGGTTGGTCTGTGGATGGGTGACCGCCCATTACATACCGAGTTTCCTCTGTGCCTCAGAAAGCACGTTAAACCGTTGGTCCCGGCTGTCATTTGTAGATCTTTGACAGTCGTTAGGCAGTCAGTGGCCAAAAAAGTCTGACAACCAGTCTCACCAAGGGTTATCTTATTACCCAGTACTAACTGGGTTGTGGAGGTCAGATAGGCAGTCGCTCCATGTAAAATACTGGTATTCAGCTGCATCCGGTTAGACTGGAAGCCGACCCCAATACAGTTAGGAAAAGGCTAGGCAGATGATGACTTAGGCTGTTTGTTTTAATCTAAAGCTTAGTAAGTAATTAGTATAAATGCAATTCACAATATTTTTCCATAAAAAGGGTAACTTCATGAATTAACAAATAAGTTTCATATAATTCGCTACAACGCACAATTTAATCTGCACCTTAGAGATTCCAGAATTTCAAAATACTGCAAGTATTCGCAAACATCCTGGAAATACAGACGTCAGTAACAAGTGAAGTTTCTCAGCGTTTCTCATAATAAATGAAGCGAACTGCTGAGCTAGGGTAAGTATAACAAAGTTCCCTACAACGTAATTACAAACGGTACTTATGCAGACTACGTTACTTAAACATTACAGGGTGTTCGTTTGAAATACATCTGTATTATGGGAAAGAGGCCTATAGTAGCTGTAGGTGAATTCAAGCTGTGGATGATGATGAATTATTGAGTCATCCTCATCATTTGCCCAGCCTTTTCCCAAATTTATTGGGGTCGGCTTCCAGTCTTACCAGATGCAGTTGAAAACCAGTATTTTACATGGAGGGATTGCCTATCTAACCTAAGTACACAAATCTGTTTAAGTTTCATTTATCGTTCATATTTTACTGAGAACATTATTGTTCAGAATACCGACTCACTGATGATTTTAAACTTTTGCATTTTTGTGTATCATTTTTATGTAATTGTTCCATTTCAGATTTCAGCGTCGCCCCGAGATCAGTTATAAATAAATTAAGTCACTAGACCGAAACAAATCCGGCGATTTCGCAAAGACATTTTGTTAAACAAACTTATGCAGGTATGATTTTGAAGAGGGTCAAGGCTGAAAATCTAGATAATAAGTGTAAATCTTATCCTTGATTGATAGTGGTATTCGAGTGCCAATTTGAGAACCTCTTTAAACATTGACTGACATTCAGTTGATGTGTGGAGAGGCTTTTGAATTAGGCTCGGTTTGAAAATATTTTATATTTCATTAGTAGAAACCGGATTATATGCAACTTAAAATTGTCGAAATATACATTATAAAAATTAAATGCTCGAAATATGCAGCAACAAAAGTGCCAAACTGTGCAATATATAATTGAAAAAAACTACATAGTAACGTTTTCTTTTTAATTTACTTCATTTTCGAAGAGATCTTATCATTTAGGTGTATTTTGTATTTTTCCAGTTAAATACAGTTCAAAATAAAGGAAACACTCGAAATATGCACGATTTTTCGATTATTGTTGAAATATGCATTATCTTAAAAAACAGCCAAAATATGCAAATGCATATAGAAATATATAACGTTTCTCTTTCTCAGATTCGGCTTTAAGGACTCTGTTCACTATATCGTACCATGAACCAATCATACAACGATACATACGACAAATGAAACTGGCATGGTTACAAATACACATCCTGTACTTATGGTCTGGTACATCAATAATATGCTCAAGCTGTGCCGACGGAGGGCAGGCAGCGTGTCAGCGACTCACACTCAATAACGTATGTAAATCGGTTCGCGTATCATAATTTAGATAGTTTCACCATGTAGAAGAGTTGTTCTGGGATATGATCAGTACATACAAATATTTTTGAGCTCTAGTGCTGAGCTTGAGACAATGTATTCGATTCTCAGGTCAGGCAGAGTTATTGCGTTTTTTTTTGTTCAGCTCAGCCATCTGGATTTAAATCTAGTTGACGACAATAGACTCGCCACCTATTAAATGGGATTCAAACACAGCTGAAATCTAGATATACTTATTAGGAAGACATCTGCCCAACCCTTTGGAGCAAACAGGCGAGATATTATGTTAAGTTATCTTATCTTTAGTTTGCTTTTCATCTCGTTTTTTATGATGATCAGAAATTGCGAAATAGAGATACATCCTTGCGATATCTACACTAACCGGTGACTTCGTAAGCCCGGTGTAAGTTTTTTTTTCGAAAAGGCAAAAATTCTTTTAATCAGGAAACAGATAATCTAAAAAGTGACTTAGAATTTTGGGAAACCACGACAAACGTATGAAATATCATGAAATCTGCTTTTATCATATTTTTTTAGTTTTTTTCCAGGCTGCGTTACAGCATGACAGTGTTTTCTTGTATTCAATACAACCAAAAACATTTTTTATTTAATTTTTCCTGCGCATGGGCACCCTACAAGCGCAGTGAAGTTATGATAAATGATAGCATCGGATGAGCTATGGTCGTTCGCACGTCGTGGCTCGCGAAATGTTAACATATTGAAGTTGAAGCGAACGCGCTTACGGCTTAGATTTATTGAGTAAAATTAGTTCGAGTCATTAGTGGAGCTGAGGGTGGTGATAGGTATTATCTGTTTCTTGTTTCTTTCATTGTTGGAATTATCTGAGTGTAAATTGAAGTGTTAAACTTAAATTTGTTACAGTTTTCAGGCTAATTAAGGACGGTTTGACGGCTCGATTGGCAGCAGTACTGCGTGTCGCGGGTTCGATTTCCACCTAAAACAAACATTTGTGTGGCCTACTGGTAGTTGTTCCGGGTCTGACTGTTTGCGTATTTGAGTTTAAATGTTTGGAAACGCACCCACGATACAGGAGAAATACTTAGTGAGAGGCAAAGTTTAAAAAAAAAAATCCTAAATCTAACTTATTTTTCGGGTGAATTGTAGTTATTTAACTTTTTCAATTAAAAGATCATGAAAACTGGTATATTCATGAACGGCATGCATATCAAATTATCAATTTCATATTCTTGATACTACATTTAGGTACGCCCTTAAATATTACAAAACCAAATGATGTTGTTCCGTTTTGTTACTTAGAAAGAATATTAATGGTATTTTTCTGATGACAAAGTTTTACCTTTTTTTTAGTCTTACCAAGGTGTATCGTATTACCTAGTACTAACTGGGTTGTGGACGTCAGATAGGCAGTCACTCCGTGTGAAATACGGGTATTCAGCTGCATCCGGTAAGACTGGAAGCCGACTCCAACATAGTTGGGAAAAGGCTAGGCAGACGATGATAATGATGATGACAAAGTTATACCTCCAGAGAATCTTAAATTTCTTCAGCTTGTTGTTTGATATAATTGGAATTGTTTTATATTTCAGGTACCAAAAGAACATAGCATCAGCTATAAATCCGACCCCAATATGCCAAGCTCCATAATTTGATTGTACCAATTTATCGGCACAGGTTCCTCTCAGCAGTTGATCTGAAGAGCTAATGAGTCTCGTCCTACGCAGCTCTTGGATGTAGATTGGTTATTGTCCCTCCTAAGTGTGATTAGCAACCAGCTTAAGGAAAAAATGAGGCAAAAAGTTAAGTATACATTAAGAAAATTAATGTTACTGGATGTTTGCAGGACGATATGAAATCTAGTTTATTTAGAGTTAAACGAAATAGTCTGGGTTCTGGAAATTTGAATCTCGCAATCCCAAACATGCCAACAAAAATGTCTGAATATTTTAAGTATAAAGATTTTTGGAGCATTCAACGTATCTTGTTAAAAACCGCCAAAAAGAACCACGTAAAAAATCACAGATGAAAATACACCTAATTATCAAAAACAAAGCATAAATAATTAAACAAAATTATTATCAAGTTCATCTCACAAAATAAAATTATATCAAAGGTGAATCGTACATAGTACTAACACAAAATAACTAAAAAAACCGAGGAAGTACATTTAGCAAAAAACTTAATTCACTCAAAGTTGCCAAAACGACGGTTGATCATGATTTTTAAGTGAAAAAAAATAACTAATAAAGCGTCCGGTAGCCGGTTCGTGAAAACCCTAATGATCCACAAATTATAAACAACTTTTTGGTAACCTCGCAATTACTTGATCGAGTTATATTTTTTTGGGGTCGAACGGGTTTAAGACTAGGTTTAGCACCTTGGTCTGTTCGACTGATTTGGCTCGTTGGTCTAGTGATCGCAATCGCGCCTACTGAGCATGAGATCCTGGGTTTGATTCCCGAGTCAGGCAAAGTGATATTGGGTTTTTTCATCAAGAATTTCTCAGTAGTAGTCATAGAGTCTGCATTTGTGCCCGATTGATGGCAATAGGCTCGCCCCGTCTTACACGAGACTTAAACTTAACTAGTAAAATATGGGTGTCTACTAGGTACACCTCTGCCTAACCCTTCGGATCACAGGCTTGATGTTATTATTATTGAATATGTTATTATTATGAATATATTATTGTTATTAATATTTTTAATGTCTTCCGGTAGTTTGTTGTATATTTTTATAGACATAACAAATGAACTAGAAGAGTGCATTTTTAATCTTGAAGTGGGTATGTTAAGTCTATTTTCATGTCTGAGTGAAATTTTATTTTGGATGTCTCCTCTTTTGGTATAGAACTGGGGATATTTTCGTACAAATTTACAAATTTCAAGTATGTAGAGGCAAGGCAGTGTTAATATTTGAAGTTCTTTAAAGTGGAAGTTCTTTATCATGAAATTCTGTGGGATTCTCGTTTAAAAAGTAGTCGCTGAATCTTGACTTGATCATCGTATCAATATTTGAGCTATCATTTCAATTAACCTCAAGAAATATAATAAACATAAAACGAAAATTATAATTTACTTCCGACAATTATGATGAAGCATAGACTTTCTTTAGTCTATGACCAATCAGAATTAATTAGTAATTTCAGTAACACCTGTCTGAAATAGATAAACAGACAGTAAAATTGTTATTTTACTAGTTCTTGCCCGCGACTTTACTTACACATACTTTTAATCCTGGTAGGAAATTACCTTATAACCTAGGTCATGGTCTATATGTATGCTAATTCATCAAAATCTGTTCAGCGGTTTAGAAGTAAAGGCGTGACAAACAAACAAACTTAACCTTCACATTAACAATATTAGTTATGATCGTTCGTAATTATAACTCATACCTTTTACCTAAACATAATTACGTAATAAAGGTGACTAGATTTTCTTATTTTATATCAGACGGCTTTAGATTATGACACCTATTATCTCGCCTGGGGGTTTTCAACAAAAACATTATCATTTATGGTTAATCGATCAGCTCTAATCAATACCTATCCTATAAACTGGGATTTAGAGGTTCTTGAAATGCGGCAGATAATTGATCTAGGATCCATGTCTAAATATACAATTTACTATCTTATTCCCGCGGCTTCACTCGCTAGAGTTCGGTAATTGTCCCACGGTATCATGCTACCGGGATAATCCAGCTTATAAAACTATCTGTTTTCCAAACATCCATCATCTGCCTAGCGTTTTCCCAACTATGTTGGGATCGGCTTCCAGTCTAACCGGATGCAGCTGAATACCAGTATTTTATATGGAGCGACTGCCTATCTGACCTCCACAATCCAGTTAATACTGTGTAATACGATACCCCTTGGAAAGACTGATTGTCAGACTTTTCGGGCCACTGACTACCTAACGACTGTCAAAAATCTACAAATGACACCCGGGACCAACGGTTTAACATGCTTTCCGAGGCACGGAGGAAACTCGGTAAGTAATGGGTGGTCACCCATCCACAGACCAACCTAGGCAAGCACGGCTTAACCTAAAGATCGACCCGAGCGGCTGTTATTATTTAGCCACGAGCTCCTCTCCTCTGTTTTCCAAATATCCGCATAGCACTTTTTGCGTGAAAGAGTGACAAACAGCCATCCTCACAAACTTTCGCATTTATAACAGCAGTAAGAAGTTAGATAAGAGCGAACTTAATGTACATAACAATACTTGTCAGTCAATCTACCAACAAGATGCTTCCTCAGCTAGGTGGACCAACGGCCTTAAAATGTGACTGAGTTAGACTAAATGTGGAAGACAGAATATACAGTGATGTCGTCAAGTAGAGGCTTGTGTCCAGCTATTTGCACAACTACAATAGTGTGAGTTGACGACAACAAACAGTACTGGACAATAATTGTGCTGATAAATATCTGTCACCTTTAAAAGCTCAGAGGGAGTGAACGGAAGGCTCGTGGCTAAATAATAACGGCCGCACGAGACGATCTTCAGGTTAAGTTACACTTGCCTAGGTTGGTCTGTAGATGGGTGACCACCCATTACATACCAAGTTTTCTCCGAAGCCTCGAAGAAGCACGTTAAGTCTTTGGGTCCCGGCTGTCAATTGTAGATATTTGACAGTCGTTAGGTAGTGGCCCGAAAGTCTGACAACCAGTCTTACCAAGAAGTATTAGCCAGCATTTGCTCCATGTAAAATACACAATCTCCATGTACATTCAGCTGCACCGGTTAGACTAGAAGCCGACCCCAACATAGTTGGGAAAAGGCTAGGCAGATGAGGACCTTTTCAAACAAACGACAGATTCCAGTTCCGGATGAACACAAAACAGTACAGTCACCGTAAAAAATGAAACAAAAAATAAATAATTTTCCTTAAAAATCTTTTGACCCGAAAAACAACCTTTCCGAATTGGCACGAGTGCGAACCAAATTGATTTTTTCGCTCAATCCCTCAATCACAAAAAACTAATTACATTATTTTATGCGAAAACCTTTTTGTAATTAGGGCAGAACTTTATTCGTGATCCAAAATGACGGTGCGATGATGTTTTTTTGGTAAATTTATTCCTAATTGGATGATGTCAGAGTGTATAGTATTGGGAAAAAATGACCTTTGAGTTTGGAAAAAAATGTATGCAGTTGCATAGTTTTATAAAAACTTCTTAATTGGTGTATATGTCACAGACAAAACCGTAAACAGAACAAAACATGTCAGAACTATTTAACACTTGTCCTTAGAAACTTATTGAGTTGGTATTTTTTGGGAAAAACATTTTATAGTGTTGTAGATAAAATTAGTTCATCCCGAGTTACCTCCGTGCCTTGGAAAGCACATTAAGCCGTTGGTCTCGGCTGTGAATTGTAGATCTTTAACAGTCGTTACAGGTAGTCAGTGGCCCGAAAGTCTGACAACCAGTTTTACCAAAGGATATCGTACCTGTATCGTACGTATCGTATCGTACCCAGTACTAACTGAGTTGTGGAAGCTAGGCAAATGATGATGTAGATAAAATTATAACTAAGTCAAAAACGGGTTTTTAAAGAAAGAACAATTTCTTACAAACGGTTTTGACTGAAACCAGTCAAAACTGATTTTGACCGATTACCAGTTTTGACTGTAACATAAACGTTTTGACAGACAGTTCAGTCGGTAATGCACACTTTTTGTCCAGCTTTAGACGGAAAACTGAAATAAATTAAATCTAGTATTTTGCACAGAATGACAGACGTGGCTGAATGAGGATAGTGTTGCAGTTAACACAGTTACTTATCACGAATCTAAGATGTTTGTGGATACGGTTATTTATAATATTAATTCAATCAGTGTCATTGAATAGGTACTACTTGGGTTCAATCATTTAATCCGTAATATTGAATCGTTAATCGTATTCATGTGTCTCTTGATGTTCATAAACAATCGCCTTGGTTATCTTACTAAATTAAATTGAACTATGTGTAATGAAATTGACCATCTATATCCTGAATCCCATTGTAATTTAGTAACTACTGAATATGAATCATTCTAATCTCATAATGTTCCAAATATATTTGCGCACTTCGCATGGGTTTATACAGTGTACCTTGTGAACTTTATGTAACATCCTCTGAACCTGTGTTATACAAATAAATGATTTGTATTTGTATTTGTCAATAAAGTTAAATTTAAGGGCAACTTAGTGCGCTGATGGTATTCCGAGAATAAGTGACTGCAGATCCTCACAACCGTTGCCCAGTCTACTATCCTGATCTTTGAGCAACCCCATCCGCACATTATGGGAAGTGTCTGAAGCCACTGATAACACAGTTGAAGTGACAAAGTTCTGGTCGAAGCCAAAGATATTTAAAAGAGTAATAGAGCTGACATTGGGAAAATTTGAATCTCGAACATTTTCGATTTTGACACACGAATGCTACCTGACAAGCAGGTATGTGACACTAGACAGACCGATTTTTTAGAAAGTAGTAACAAGCATTGGATTACGATTTTCTTCATCTTGTCCCGTATATCGCTCGTAAATATTTGAATGTCTTTGGTCAAAGCACATGTAAAGGAATCACTGACATGACGAAGAAGAATGATAGAATAATACTTCAAAATGAAGAACTCCACCACTTGTTAAAAGATGAACATATTTACCAAGATATAAGATTAAGATTACCCACAAAACAAACAATATTAAAGGGGTCAATCCGAAATATCATAACTCCAACCAACGACATTCTTCGAAATACATTAACCCCTTGCCGTGACGTCTTCACACGGGAAAATCATGGTGTTAATAATATTAATGACTGATAGAACTCGATATAACTTTTGTTAGCACCAAAATCTAAAACCAACATAACCTGACCATCCATCTCTCCTTGCAAGGAACTAAATTGGGATGAATAAAGAGAGTTGGTGGGTAGCTGAGGGGTCGAGTCAATATGGTTGGTGTTGTTGGTTGAAAAAGAGGAAGTTATAAAATCTTTAGCATATACCACTGCGTGTGAAGATGGCTTGGTTTATGATAAGTTAATTGTAATAATGAAATTGTACTATGTCTGGTCTTGATTGAGATATCAAAAGGAATGCAAGAGCAACATGTGCTGGAGTGTGAAATTGACTTCAATGGTAAATAATTTTACGTCCTAAATATCTAAGAGTGTTAACCCCGGAAGGCACAGCGTAGGCAACTACCTCAAAACCTGGACCGATAACCTAGTTTGAGTCGATTTTTTTTATATTTGGACGAAGAATTTGTCTTGACTGTAATTAATGCCTTTTGGATCAAAGAGGACAATGATTATCATTTAATACATTGAGCCTTTGACTTATAAAATACAAAAGAAAATTTAAACACAACTGTTTTACAGTATTGCTAATTCTCAAATTCAAATTCAAAATTCAAATACACACACACACACACACACACAGACAGTACAGTATTGCTAACTCTATGGTTACAATGGCAGTCTTATCTATAAAACATTTTCCAGAAAAGTTTTAGGTTGACTGTACGAACATATAATAAAGAGGAGGGGTTGTAAGTGGTGTACTGCTACTACTTACTAAATAATACAAGTAAAGTTATAACCTATATTAATGTTATCATAGTCCAATCGTCAATTCCGCAGTATCCAATACACTGTGACTGTTCCATGACACTGGTGACATGAACAAACATAACGGTAAAGCTACGAGCAAAATTCTACTCACCACCAACACCATAACTAGAAAACATTAACCCCCAACCGAACTCCTGCGACGATACTAGACAAACCGCGAGACCGTAATAAACCACAGCCTAGTTCAGCGTATCATTACGACGACGCTGCAGGGAGGTGAGCACGACAAATGTTTAAAATAGATTACATTTTTACACTTCCGCGGTAACTGCTAATGTTCATGTAACCGCAGTGATATTCGTTGTGTACATGGATTTATGATTTTGATACTTGAGAACGTTTTGTGATAACGAGCTACTGGAGTTCTTGACCCGAAACATGCTACACCATTAAATAATAAGTTTTTGACCCTACTCTATTAAAACTCTGGAAACAAGTTATTGGATTCTTACAAGTTAATTTCAGGTAAGTTTAACATCTTTGCAATCCGACGATGCCGGCTTAGAATCTTAACCTTACTCCATAATTTACACCACTTCCCTGATACCAAATACGGTGGCATTCAGTATACTAGGTCACCTAGGTTACATCCTAAGTTTTTTTTTACTTATCATTATCTCCAATGACCAAAAGTTCTTATATAATCATAATATTATCGTCCCACTGCTGGACAAAAGCTTCTTTTTATACAGAGATGTCATTTTGCGAGTCCTTAGCTCATTATTTACAGATTTGTATTTTGTTTCAGTAAAGTACCAAGACTGCTCGTCAGCGTACAACAGTTAAACAATTTGTTTCTACCGTACAGTTGTCACACCGCAGACTAGTTACACAAATAAACTCGGCGATACTATGTCGAGTTTCATCTTATTAAAATATAAATTATTTTTCGCAGCACCTTGGCTTTCCGTAACTGACTCTTATTTCACTTAGCGGTAAGTTTATGTGTCTGTGAAAAGTATCTTTACTTGGATTTAGATGAACATTGGAACACCATTGAATAGTTTGATTTACTTATGGAATGAATAGAAGGAGGCCTTTGCGCACGAATGGGACAGTCCAGGTTAGCAAAAACAAATGGCCTTTCCGATGTTTGTTTTTTTTTTTAATTTGGACGCCTTTGGACGCGAGGTCTATGATAAATCATTTGCAAGGCTAGTGAAGTACAGATAATATAATTATTAGTTGCACCGCACATGGTATGTAATCAATTGTCATTTTACTTGACAATCAAGTCAGGAAAGATCAGGTCCTATATTGTCCATAGGCTCTCCTATAAGATAACCCTAATAAAACTATAAAAAATCTAAACAAGTCCATACTCAAATAAGGCAATATTATGACTACCAACATCTACCCTAACGAGATACTAAGTAGATCTTTGCCAGTAGCCGATAAAGCATCATAATCAAGATTTATCGATAGCCGCAGATATGTCAGACAACGATACTCGGAATAGGATTGATAAAGCGATAATTTAGGGCACCGTGGGGCAATAATTCGATCGGATTAAGGCTTGTTATTGCTGTAAGTAGCGACAAGTCTACTGCCGCCCACTTACATTGTTGGACCAGTCTATATTATTAAATCAGTTCGCAGGCTGGTGTCCTAGGTGGGGACGCTTGCTAAGCGATACAATGCAGTAGGTTATGTAAAATACCTGACAGGCTACAACTTCTTTAAATAATGCAAAGCAGTGCGAAAACGTTGATGAGTCTTCAGCCAACAGATTGGTTCTGGGCAACTCTAGACAGAGGAAGGTTGGGAACAGGTAGGAAGGCATTCCTACCTGTTCTCAACCTTATACAAGTTGTAACTACTGGGAGAGCGGAATTTCCTAACACAAAGTATACTTCTTACTTAAATGGAAATTCCCTGAAGACCAAATGTAAACGTATTCTTAAATTATTTAAATAAACATTTATTATTATTATTATTTTATTCCTACCGGTAATCGACCTTTCTCTGTCTGTGTAACAGAAGGACAATACAAGCAAGTGGCTTTGCTTTACACCAAGCCTTGTTTAAGACTCTGAGTTACTGATACAATGTAGTTGTTACTGTACACAGTATCCTGTGAGAAGATTGCTGACGGCGTCCTTCGACTTCCTTTCTTATCTTGGGTTTGGCGGTTTTTTGAAGGGTTCGTTTACACCTTGTATAAAGAAGAGACAAATTGACACTTTTATTCTTTCTATTTTTGCAGGTGCTGTGGCTTGGACCTCGTTTCTAAAAAATACCTAAACAACTATGTGCTACAGCTAGAAAATACTCCACAAACATTTATAGTATAGTAGTTTATTCTGACAATACGGCACGGAAGTGGCAAACATCAAGGAGTCGAGAGTACGCGTCTTCGACGGAGACACCATGGCTTGTCTGCGAGGAATAGCGCAAACATATTTAAACGCTTTGCTTAGTATCGCTTTTGTCGCTCTCATAGGATAAAGGTATCAACTGACTGACTTGCGCGGGTAGATAATCTCTTAACAAAGTTGACTTCTGTCATTCAAATGGACCTAACACGGAAATGCCCAAATAACGGAACTCCGAAATATACACACAGATTGAAATATACAAAAATCTGTGACTACACCGAATTTCATTCACAGAATATGATCCGTCCAAAAAACTATGACAAGACATTTACGACCTTCCATCTAAACTTCAAGGTTCAAAATAGCTGGTTTGAATTCTGCAACTTAGAACTTCTTCATCGATCTTTATGACAAGGGCATAAAGTTTAAAATAGATTGTAGTTATTTTTTACAAAAAAGGGTTGTATTCTCCTGAGACGCCTTCACGATAGTCTAAAACCTCATTCTTGACAGATTACAGAATATTTATGACACATTATGAGGTCTTTTTTGTAGCAGCAGGGTCGCAAGCGCAGGCGTTTAGCATTTGAATCTGACAGGAAATAAGATACAGCGTGTTTCAATATAGGAATACAGTTATTTTGTAGATAATCTGCGATTGATATTGAAAAGAAGTGAAAGTTTGACATATTATGTAAATTTGGGATCTTCTACAAGCTTATGGTTTATAGGCACTATAATAAAGCTACAAATGATTGAAAAATCGTTGTAAAGAGTGGACCGTACGTGTACTCAATACTTGCCTTAAAATATATTGAACAACAATAATTATTCGGACGGGCCGAGGCCAGCCTAAAAAGAGGTGGTAAGATGATCTAGATGCGCATCACGAAGGCTGGTTCGAGGTGGAGCAGGAGAAGAGTACCTGGAAGGATATGGGAAAGCGTTTGCCCAGCAGTGGGACACACACGCCTATTTAAAAAAAAAACAGATACTTAAAGGATCATGGCATTAAACTACATTCAACATAGGTATTTTTTTTTTTTTTTTATAAAACGTTGCTCCACACTAGGAATTTCTCCTGTATCGTGGGTGCGTTTACAAACATTTAAGCTCACATACACAAACAGCCAGACCCGGAACAACTACCTGTAGGCCATACAAATATTTCTTCCGTGCGGGAATCGAACCCGCGACACGAAGCGCAGCAGTCAATCGCTCAGCCACTGCGCCAACCGTGCCGTCATATATGTACCTTTAAAAAAGACTAGACCTAGTTTTCTCAATCCTGGGTACTGGCACTTTGGCAAGAAAATACACTTTTTCACAGCACACATCTCTTATTAAAATCTCTCTCTTTTAATGACATTAACTTATTTTATTTTTAAATTTGATTACGGACTTTTTACATTGTATATTGTTATTTGACGAAAAATGATTGTACTTTTATTTTGTGTACTACTTAGTTATAATATTATTGTGTGGTGTGTATTTGTCTTTGACTTTGATTATTTGATCTAAAACTAACATTATTTTTAAGTGTAATTACTAACTAAATTATGGATCGTTGTGTCTGATGCAAATAAATAAATAAAGTACCATCCTAATACACAGTTACTCCCATCACCACACCCTGTAGTTACACAAATTTCGAAAAATTAACAATCCTTCAAGACAATGTCCCCCAGAAGTTCTAAGAACCATTGTTTTGGTAACCGCACGTTTTTCTAACACTTTTTGTACGAAACCTTCATCTTTTGTCATAGTGATAATTACTGTTTACTGAATCTGTGCATCACTACGTGTTTTTGTTTGTTTTTCTTCAATTTTGAGTGACACCTCTTTTTTTGTGAAGTCGGTTTAGTGAACTGAATGACTGATGAGACGTGATTTGGCAATTTTGGATGTCATTCTGTGTGTTAAGTAAAGCGTTTTTAGGGTTTAGATTTCATGCTGATTTTGGAGAAACAGGGATCAGTCTGTTGAAGCTAGCCATAGAGTCACGTAGATGAATAGAAAACGTTATGGTATAGTTCTGATTATGAAATGAATAATGAGGTGATCTTGAATGTGAGATCTCAGTTTTCTCTTCACAGAAATGTGGTCTTACATAGTTCAATTGGATTGGTAATCAATTACTTATCTCTTCTTTTTAGGTATCTGAGATACCTTTTACACAACACTAATGTTAACGTTGAAGCATAATTATACATTGGCGCAGACTAAATATAAAAAAACGACGTCGGGGAAACATCTAAAATCACTAGAGCTCAAAATTGATGTATTGAGCACTTATCATTTATCATCATCATCCTCTTGCCCTTATCCCAATGCATTAGGGGTCGGCGCAACATGTCTTCTTCTTCTTCCAAACTTCTCTATTACTCGTCATCTCATCAGTCACCTCCTCTCTTTCCATATTATCCTTAACACAGTCCATCCATCGTTTCTTTTGTCTTCCTCTACTCTTATACACCACCCGCGTTATGAACCATTTATCAATCATCATCATCATTCTCCATTCCATTCTCCTGCCCTTATCCCAATTTATTTGAGGTCAGCTCAACGTGTCTTCTTCTGCCATACCTCTATTACTCAATATTGATCACTATTAACAAATCGCTTTGTATTTTCCTCAAATCATTCTGTAAGAAAACTTCGGCTTTAGAAAATTTCAATATCTTCCCCACAACTGAAGTTCGCACATCACACGAACATATCGATAACCAAACGTGGGAACACGCCTCTGAACACTACAAACATAGCACCTTTTAGCCGAACGCCATCTTTTATCAGACATAATGAAGTGCGCGTCATTACAAGGTACAGTAGAGACCATAAGTGCAATAGCAGTTTCACAAAACGATCGCATCAAAACAAGTCGCACTTACGACCTTTTTCCATAACAAACATTTTGCACACATACACGATCTCGTATATCGCACTCTTTCATAATTATCTAGTCAGAAAGAGTGCGATATAATGATATTTGCCTTAGTGACAAGCCTGTCATGTCGCGACGGAGTATTAAGTTAGTGATATTTAATTTCAAACTAACAATTATGTGTCTATCTGGCTTAGCGGTTAACGCTATAGATAAAATGTCTCACACGGTGGAGCCTGCGTTCGAATCCAAGTGACACAGTTACACTTTTTGTGTTTTAATTATAAATGATACGTTAGACCCGATGAGATATGTTTTTCAAAATATTAGTTGGAACTTATTATTAACAAAAAAGATGAGGGTGAATGTGAAACAAAATAAACTTCTGGATTGAACAAAGTAGTTAGTTATGACGTTGTTAGTTGGTGAACTTTGTTTCGAGCGTTTGTGTTATTATTACGATTAGCGTATTGTTTGATTGTCTTTATTCAAGATGCAAGCTAATATTAGTATTGATGACAGGGCAAATATTGTCACTTTGCGTAAAAATGGGCTTAATATTTCTCAAATTTCAACTGAAACTGGCTTAAAATGTGTAAGTTATTTTTAAAAATTATAATTATTATGATGATAGTTGTGGTGTGTGATTTTCTTATTATTAAATAAATTGCTAGTTGCAAGTGTGTAATCATATTTTGTTTTTTTTTTAGAAATTCTGTTAGCCGTTGGGTAAAGAGGTTTGAGGAAGAAGGTAGTCTGAAGAGTCATCTAAGAAGTGAAAGGCCGCCGCTTATTAACCCGACTCAGCGACGTTTTATGGTGGAAGAATATGAAACAAATGGTTTCATTCCAACTATAATGTTTGCAGAGCAATTGGATACTACATTACAGACTGTTCGCCATGCAGTCCATGCTGAAGGTTTACATCATCGGAAGCCAGCTAAAAACCATTTTTGACACAAAACCACAGGGAGGAAAGACTACGTTTTGCTCGAGATTATTTAGATTTTAACTGGGAGGTGACTGTATTTTCTGAGGAGAAGACTTTCAAGTCTTGACAAAAGGAAGACTTAATTTATGGCGAAAAAATAATAATACTTAATTTAATAAGTAGACCGGGTAACTAAATATTTAGTAATATTAACCTAACCGTAAATAAAAAAAATAAAAAATTAAGAAATAAATTTTAAATTTAATGATCTTAAATTGGGGTTTAGTTTCAATATTCTTTTCGTCAAGAAAATGAACACTTAAGCTATAACCTCAATACATTCAATGTGACGTTACATAAAAAAAACACGTTCATAAAGTCTAACTCATATATTAGTATTCAATGAACTCTGCTGAATACCTATAATAAGCGGGTATCAACAATTATTTTTGTGTTATTAGAATATCCTTTCCGTGTTATGTTATTCTTATTATGAATTGACTAAGTGGGTATACAACAAAAAATCTTATGAACGGTGATAAGAGAACTTTTTTTTGCCTAGGTAGGAATGTGACGTCACAATTCTCGTAAAAGTTTGTTAATTTTATAAATAAATAAAACGAATAAACATTTTTGTTATCATTCAGCATGATTTTTTATTTCCACCTTTCAACACCGAAAAGATAAAATAAAAATCAATTAATGAGGTTAAATAATAATACAATAACTATCTAATATTTAACTTCTTATAAAAAATAAATAATAAGCATGACTACATTATAAATAAACATAAATACCTAACGACTTTCTGCTTAAAATACAAATATTATTAAGGTTTCAAAGAAACAAAAAACAGCCACACATTGTAATAACATGGATTCGAACTTGGACTTCATTGATCGTGAACCCATGCTCAGCCCAAACAGCTACCAACACATGTTAATACTACGCGAATTTTAACAATGCAATGGTAAGAACAGGTCATCGCTATGAAGTGTATTCTAAATGCAACAGAAATATAATGCTATTTCGCGTAGTGTGACGACAGTTCATTAGTGTGTGATATGTGTGGAATGTTGAGACATCACTCATACACGCACACGCACACACACTGCTGTATCGCGCTCGCACAGTTCATAGCAATATAATCTTTAGCATGGTAGTGCACTTTTGAGCGTCTACTGTACCTCAGGGGTCGGGAGTCAAGCGGCGATTGTCAATCGGGCATAGATCAGGTGGTTGATAATTAAAGAGATATGGTGATTCTTTGGTTGGTTAGATGGTCGTTGGAGTTTGATGCCTATTTTTGACTTCGAGGCTCTATTCTGAACTATGCGCTCAAATAAATTAGCTAGTGAAACTCTACATACGTGATGGGTAAACATGATAATATTATGAAAATGTTCACAGACGGTCTACCATCTTTCACCCTTATGCCCTAAGTATTAAGGCTGAAAACTGGTCGACCGTCAGTGAACTCGGTAGAACCAAAAAGATATTTTATGATTTTTTAATATAGAAAATTATTGTAAAGTTTCTATAAAGTCTCTTTTAGTTCTTTGATTTCTTTTTTTGAGTCGCGTATATATCGCTTATCGCTTAAACAGCTATGAAATACAGAGCTATAATTATTAAAGTAGAAAATAAAACAATAAAATACTCTAGAATCAGTTAGGTATTTGATGAAGTCAAATAAACTTGAAATTGAATAGTAGTCATCTGTCAAAATATAAATTTAATTTGGAGTAGGTATAGCTGATTGATTACATTAATCAATCAATCACAAATAGCCCAATTGACCAGTTCTCAAGGCAGTAGATTTTTTAACCAATTTGATTAGAATGTTAAATGATGATGTCATAATCAAAATACGGATCGTAGATCTTGATCATGTTTAAGGTTTGTTAAATATCAATTAAGTCTTAAAATCAATATTAAACAGAAAACATAACTTACACCGTTAATCCCCGGAGAAATATTCAGAGGTTTACACCCACATTTTATCAGTTATCTTTAGATCCCATGTAATACAGGCGAATCTAATACCATTACATAATAAAATTAAAAAAAAAAAAAAAAAGTTTTTTAAAAAACTTAATATATACTTAATTAAAAAAATATATATATGCAAATGCAAAATATTACTTAATTTTTATTTTTATTTTTAATAGTAGTGAATTATGTTTGTGTTTAGGTTTGTAAGTAATTGTTAAGTTTGTATGTGTAAGTATATATTTTAGTAAAATTATTATAACTAGAAGACGGGATATTTACCATGGTTATTGTTTTTTTTGAGTTCCCGATATTTCGGCGCTGTTGCAAGCACCATGATCACGGATAAACTGAAGTTATTGCGGGTGGGTGTTCCCGTCTTCTAGTTATAATAATTTTAGTGACCATGAAAGTTTAAAATCTTATATATTTTAGTATATTAGTTTAAGTTCTTAACTGTCGCATTAGGGTAAACCCTGTAATGATAGTGTAAGCCGTTATAAATAAATAAATAAAAAAATAAATAATAAAATTAACCAAGCAACTACTGAGAAACCACATAAACATCACGCCTGTAATCCCCGCAGGGTAAGGCAGAAGTGTACCTAATAGTACAGCAACATTTCGCCAGTTATGTTTAAATCCCATGTAATAAGGGGCGAGGCTATTGACGTCAACTAGGCATAAATTCAGACTCAGTGGCTGCTACTGAGATTTTTTTTATGAAATAACCCAATAACAGATTGCCCGACCTGGGAATTGAACCCAGGACCTCATGCTAAGTAGTAGCCTTTGTGCACTAGGTAAAACAATGGAGAAGCTGGAGACTAGGTTTTAAAATAAGAACTGTTTTCTGTTCTTCGAAACAAGTACCAAAAACAAGAAAACCGTCCTATCTCCATTAATTACCAAATCTATAGAAAAAAGGCGGTCTCCCATTGCGGCGCGCACTGGTCCCGAACAAAATAGACTCGTTACACGGCCCGTCAATCAAAGATCAAGGCGTCTTACCATTCAATTGGGTTAATATAAACGTTACAAATAGTAATCAAATGCTCCGAGTTACATCGCCAAACGATTTTTTTTTTTAAGTTTTCGATTTTGACCTTATGTGTGTTCTGTAGAGTTAGAAATGAATAACATAGATGTGTAATTATTTTTGGATGGAATTTGATTCAAAATAAGGACCTGAATGCACCCTGTCACTTTGAGGAGGGCTGTCCCTTACACCCCGTAGAGACTATGTTTTTAATTTTCTGTTTAGTTAGTGTCAAACTATTAATAAATTTACAAAGATATTCCATTCAATTCCTAAATCTTTGTATCAAAAGTTTAATTACCAAAAATATGGTAAAAATCGATGTAAATTATATATCATATATTTTTTATTGAAATTCAATCTTTAATTTGGAACAAGTCCGCCATACTATCCCCAACCACTCTAATCCTCAAAGCCAGAATCAACAGTGGCGATAAACATAATCAGAAAAAAACAATAAAGGATAAGAAAAGACATTATTTCCACTTCCTGTTACATCAATAATAGGGCTAGGGCAGTGGCACAAAGAGACGTGTATTAAAATTAACGTTAATACTACGTTCAATTCTATCACACTATAACCCTATGGTCAACAAACCATCCGCCTGTCAATATTCAAAGTACGAGTGATGTATGGAATATTTGGCATTTTTCCGGCGCGGCGTACCATCATTGATCATTATTGGACTGAGGTGCGCGCGCCGACTAAAGGATGACGCGATTACTGGTGCTGAGCTCGCGTTAGAGTGTTGTAGATTTTGATACTTGTAATAATGGGTTGTAATTCTAATAAATAAAATACATAATTATCATCACGCATATTTTCCCCGAAGGTGACCATAGTACAGCTGCATTTCGCCATGTTTTAAATCCCATATAATGAGGGGCCAGCCTATTTCCATCATCCTGACATAAATTAAGGCTTCGAGCTGCTACTGACAAGTTCCTGTTGGATAAACCACTTTGCCCGTTCTGGAAATTGAATCCAGGACCTCCATGCTGAGCGGGAGCACTTGCGATCTAGCCTGGAAGGGTGCTGTAACGCAGCCTTGACGAAGTCTAAGTCCAGGAGTGAACTGCGTTAGGCTGAGTCGATAACCACGTGAAACAAGAGATAGAATCCACTGTCATCAACGGGACTAACCCAAAAATTAACATCTCAATTAAGTAGTTTTTCTCGATGCTAATCTGTGACGTCATGACCGTTTTGATCTTCGCAATGTATAGATGTAGGTACGTGATTTAATGTCAAACGTAAATGAAACAGAAGTAAGACATGAACCAAATCTGACATCAGTCCTGTTAAAAATTGGTGTAGAAATATGAAACGTTTTGAAAGCAATTGTTACTTCTCGTGGTCCTCTAGACCTACGATGGCACAACAAATGATTTCGACAAATAAAATTAGTATGACAAACTCTGGACGAATCTCACTCTCAATTTTGCAATTGAGCAAACTAAATCTAGATTAAGTTTATTTTTATTATTGCGTTGTATAAATATCACACTGCGTTTAAAAACACAAATTACTGACGTTGCTCAAAAAACCGCTAAGCTGAAGAGGGACCGCGCTGGCCATGTCTCCCGTATGTCTGACGAGCTGTGGGCCAAAATAACCACGTTGTTGAGCCTTGACACAGCCAGAAAGACAGGACAGAAAGACAGAAAGGTAGACCTCGCAGGAAATGGCGGGACGAGCTGGACAGAACCAACGACCAGCGGCCCACATTGATCCTGGATCGAAAGATTTCGAAGTCATGGGGAGAGGCTTTTGCCCAGAATGACACAGGCTAACAGTAGCAATGTATGAATAAAAAATAATCTTTTAAATATTCATTTATTTTTAATTTACGCTGTTAACTTCTTGACGATTAATCATGAATACACCCATACTAGGTAATCTAACCCTATATGTTTAGCCATCACAGGCCCGTCAACACCTAGGATGGGACTATAAATAATTGCCTAAGTACGGCTGCGACAACCATCGGTGGCAAAGTTCAACGATACCGCAATGAGCGGACAGTAAGTAGGAGATAATTATCTTTACGCCTTCACTTGGGGAGGGTTGGGCAGAGATTCAGAGATTTTAAATTGACGAAATGAATTGATGAAGATTTCTACCCTTGAAAAGATAGTGTTTTGGACAAAAATTACCGCTGAGTAGACGATGGAAAATTTGGGGTATTCCTCAAAGGGCAACTATTTTTAAGCGCAACCAACTAAGTGCAACTAAATTATTCCTCGAAGCGCAACCATTAGTTGCACTCACAAATACAAATCATGAAGAAAAATAGAGAGGGGTATGATGGATTCATTATTTTTTTTTCAATCATGATTGCGCGGAATAAACATATAATATTTTTAATTTGAATTTGTGAGCGCAACTAATGGTTGCGCTTCGAGGAATAATTTAGTTGCGCTTTGAGGAATACCCCGAAAACTTTAATGATTTTTTTAAAGAGCAGCCTTTGCCTTTTCTATCGAAAGGGTGAATTTTATTAAATAATATTTCTATGGATCTACTGGACCCGAGTAACTCCATATTTATTTGTCTGCATATTTTTAATGATAATTTTATTTTTTATTTTCTTCCGTACCCATTTCTACAAAAACAAAACACAATCAGAACAAAAAAGAACAAACTCGAAATTCAAATGAACCTCATTCAAATACTGTCGCAACAATTATCCATAGAAAGCTAACGAAGTACCAACCGTACTACACTAATGAGCTACGACTGCGACTATTTGCTTACGGAAGCCGTCTGAGCGTTGCGTGCGAGCACTTGTCGCGCGACCGCGTCCCGTGTGAAACCACCTTAACTGTAATATTGATAGTCGTGATTTATAGGAGCGATTGATTGTTAGTCAGTGGTTTAGTTTAAAAGGAATTGTGGCTATTGGTAAATAAGGTTACTTTTTTAACAGTTACGTGTTAAAGAAATTTATTTTGTATTGAGAACATAGTAGCAGCCTTTTGTACTAATCAAGACATCTTCTGATTTTAAAATTTGTAAGGATGCAATTTCACTAAAGAAACTGTTTGCGATTAACCCATCTAAACCGCGTTCAAGAGCGGTTGGTGTCAATATTCCACAACTATGATAACCTTGACTGGAACTAGTTTTGCTATCTAATGGTTCACTAGCTAACATTTTACTGGGATATACAGCATTCACATCATCATTTGCCTAGCCTTTTTCCAACTATATAGGGGTCGGTTTCCAGTCTAACCGGAAGCAGTTGAATACCAGTATTTTACATGGAGCGACTGCCTAACTGACCTACAACCCACGGGTAATACGATACCCCTTGATAAGAGTGGTTGTCGGACTTTTGGGTCACTGACTACCTGTAACGACAGTCAAAGATCTAGAAATGACAGCCGGTACCAACGGTTTAACATGCTTTCCGAGGCACGGAGGAAACTCGGTAAGTAATGGGTGGTCACCCATCCACGGATCAACCTAAGCAATACCAACCTAAAGATCGACCCGAGCTGCTGTTATTATTTAGCCACGAATCAAATAAAGTTTGAAACTACATCCAGGCAGGTGTAATCGTGGAATTAAAATAATCTTTTCATTTCACACACATTAATAACACACACACAACACACGATACACATGATCACAGTTTGATATCATAAAAAGATATCTCTCATTTTTCTAATCATTTCAATGTATTTCTGTCCTTGCCAACTGAACCAAAAGGTTAAATTAAAATCAAAATATTACTCAAATAAAGACATCAATTTGCGAGAATCCTGTCAACACGATTGGTCACAGATATTATATTATATTTCAGTGTGAACATAATCTTATAGAACAACAAATAGCGCAGATTGACCTCGACATTATCGAAGTGTCGATAGATTTTGCGTACAGGGTGTTGTGGAAATGGGGCAACAACGTTTGCGGTTTAAAAACACATAAGATATACAAGACACGTAATCAGCCTGTAAAGTTCCTAATGTTAAGATACAGGCCTTCTATTGTGAGAGGGACTGGGCCATGTTCCACCACGTGAGCCCAGTGCGGGTTGGCAGATGTGACATGTCTTCGAATTCATAGTTCTAAGATATACCGGTGACCTCACGAGGCTTTCCGTCGCGTAGGAGTATCAGATTTAAGTACCCTAAGAGAGTTTCTCAATTTGACTGTATTACTTTTAATGATGCTAGTTACTTCATAAAGTAGGAAATATAAAAATCTTAATGGAACAATCAAATTTTGAATTATTATCCTTTTGAAATACACCGCAACTAGTTTGCTAGGCTGTAGAATGAATTTACACGATCAGCTACTAAGCAAAAAAAGATCAATCCCAATTATAAATCAATAAAGTATTTTAAACCTCAAAGCTAAAACCTAAATAAGAATAAACTCATAATCAAAAGAAACACTAATCGAACCTCAATAATATCGTAAATACTTCATAAAATCAATTATTGAACATCCTGTATCACATCATCGCAATCGTCCCGTCAACAACTCGATGAAACACTTAGATAACTCGATTCGTCACACATTTAGTGCCATTGACTCAATTTGGTCGCATTATTATAACATCAAACGAGTGCCGACACTCCGACATGAAACAAGCCGACCCATCTTTTTTTAATGTGGCAATGATGAACAACCATCCTTTTTGTAATCTGGCAATGATTTTATTGATTTTGTCTTATCGATGTATATCGATTCGATCTGCTCTCCCTTCAACGCTTAGCCGAATAATTAGTCGTTCGTTTTGTTTTGATACCGATTTGTTTTTGTGTTTAGTTTTTCTTCTTTTTTTTTTCAAAGGTTGAGGTCGAATGATGGTCTACCTATAGTTGTGATTGAATGGAGTAATATAGAATCTTTTTATTTTAAACATCGATTCATTTATAAATGTTATTTGTGCTGTCAAATAAAATCGAGCTAAATTAATTTGCTTAATTATTATGTTTATGATGAGCTAGCTTATCAAAAGATGATGGATTTGTGCTCTTTTAAATGCTTTTTTTTCGCGATAATTACTAGTACATCATTAATGAACAATGATTCGTTATTATAGTTTTATACAGCGAGGGTAATAAAAACCCTTGTAAAATGTTATGTTCGTTAAGTTTTTTATGCTCAATTCCTTTAATATTTACTGACAATACTAAAAAGTTTTAATTAGTGCTCGAGGCTAAATAATAACAGCCGCTAGGGTCGATCTTCTGGTTAAGTCCCGCTTGCGTGTGTTGGTTCATTGTCACATGTCCACACACACTCAGTTTCTTCCGTGCCTCGGAAAGCACGTTAAGCCTGGCTGTCAATTGTAGATCTTTGACAGTCGTTACAAGTAGTCAGTAGTTTTGACATGGAAAGAAAAATTATAGTGCGAGCAGCTGTGAGCTTTCGAGAGCTCACAGCTCTCGAAATTTCGAGAGCTGTGAGCAGGGTGCGATGGTCTAATTGGTTAAGACGTCCGGTGTACTGAATCGGAAGGTCGCAGGTTCAAACCCTGCTTGCACTAGAATTTTTCTTTCCATGTCAAAACAGCTGTAGTTCCCTACGCAGGGTTTGCGTATAAAAATACTAAAAAGTAGTCAGTAGCCTGAACGTCTGACAACCAGTCTTACCAAGGGGTATCGTATTACCCAGTATTAACTGGGTTGTGGACGTCAGATAGGCAGTCGATGCAGGTAAAATACTGGTATTCAGCTGCATCCGGTTAGACTGGAAGCTGACCACAACATAATTAGGAGAAGGCTGGGCAGCTTATGAGTAAAACGTTTTAATTAAAAAAAAATCAGTATAAATGATGTGTTTTTACAGGAATGTCTTTGGATGTCCTCATAACAACAAACTGTGCGTGTGAATCTGTGATTTTAGATATTTTCCCATAGTGGCCGTTTGTTTCATCCATGCCTCCTGCTGTGCCATTTCAGTCTGCCAAATGCAACCCGGGTTTTGTTTTCGGTTCTTCAGTCAACGATTCCAAAAATTCGCTATCTTTTCCACTCTATTCTTATAAAATTTGATACATTTAAACTGTGCATAACGCGCTCCATCCACCTTGTTAAAAAAAATTATAAACGATAATCTAACATTTATCAAATAACCATATAGCAATGTAACAAATCAGTTAGAACCAAAAATCTCCCATTCGGCGAACCAATGAATCTCTACGTGTCCATTTAAAATCTAAAATCACGATTAACAGCGGTGAGGGCGCTAGCGTCGCCAACACTCGCCCCCGACTGAGGTGACCATAGTTCAGAAACTTTGTAGAATAGGACAGTAAATATTAGTGGCCTGAAAGTCTAACAACCAGTCTTACACAGGAGTATCGTATTACCCTGTACTAACTGGAGGTCAGATAGGCAGTCGCTCCATGTTCAGCTGCATCCGGTTAGACTAGAAGCCGACCTCAACAAAAGACTAGGGAGATGATTATGATGATGAGGACAGTAAAAGTTTAATTCCGGCTTATCTGCTTTAAAGAGAAACTTGAGTAATGCTACATTGCGTAAAAAATAAGCAGATCAAAATTAAGAGACAACGCAGTACGCCTGTAAGAGTAATTCCCAAAGGTTAAATTAAACTTTTCTCAGGGAAATTATATTAATTATTGAATTAATTTTAGCAAGCAAGCTTTAGTCGTATGTTCGAAATATTCCACTAGTGGTTTATTGTACTTTATTTTGCAAGCACGCTGACTTTACTGGAACAATTTAATGTATTTTCAGGAACCCGTTGGACGATTTCTATCATTATTAAAATACGCGATGCTATGAATGACTATGATTGTTGATTTCTTAATTATCTATCTAACAATATTATTTCTCGATAATTGTTGGCTGCCAAGCCGCTGCTGCCAACGATTTTCAATCAAAAAAAAGCATAAATAAGCCTCTAGATTCAGGACCTATCCCCATTTCACCGTCTCTAATGCGCACCTTGCACAGCACCGACTCGTGCGCCGATCGTGCCAGATAACTCCGCTATCAGATGAGATCGCGCGAGATACTGCGCGCGCGCACCTCACATTCCCACGGCCGCGGTCGCGGTCGCCTGCGATCGAAATTGCTCACCAACCGATGATTAGATAACAACTTTTGTGATAGGTAAATGATTTGCAAGTTTTTAATGTCGCTGTAGTTTTGTGGGTGTTTCCTGTTACGGGACAATGTTTCAAAGCTCGTTCACATACATGCTCTTATTAAGATTTTCATAAATTGAGTGTATATTTGATATCTTTCGATGATATGTCAAAGTCATCATCATCCTGCTCTTGTCCGAAAAGAACGTGAAAAGACGTTTTTTTCTTCCATGCTGCCCTGTCAATCGTCACGCAATCATTTATACCTTTTTCCTTCACATCAGTCCTCACACAATCCATTCATCTTTACTTTGGAAATAAATCTCAAATCTCAAAATACGGATACGAATCACTAATCCACTTGTCATAATCAGATTACAATGTTTCCACTGCTGGGATACAAGCCCCGCTAGAGGGCCAAGCCGTAATACACCACGCTTGCCAAGAGCAGCTTGGTGGATATCACAGTCATGTATCTGATGTTGTGGTACTAGGATACGATGACGGAAAACATCGTGTGATAACCGGCTTGTTTCCTTGGCTGTTTTGAGAATAGTGGTAATCATTTACACAAAATAAAGTGCCTTTTCCCAACTATTTTGGGGTTGGCTTTCGGTCTAACCAGATGTAGCTGAATACCAGTATATTACATGGAGGGACTGCCTATCTGGCCTCCACAACCCAGTTAGGACTAGGTAATACGCAGCTTGGTGAGACTGGTTATCAGACCTTCGGGCAAATGACAGCCAGGACCTTACGGCTTAACCTGCTTTCCGAGGCAAGAAGTAAACTTGGTATGTAATCCGAGATCACCCATCCTCGGACCAACCCAGGCAAGCGCAGCTTAACCTGAAGATCGACCCTGACCAGCTGTTATTATTTAACCACGAGCTCCTCTATGAGGTATTTTCCGTGACAGTTTATCTATCAATAGCTATCATAAGTGTAGGATACCTCCACCAATTTAAAAGCTGAGCAGTCTGCCCTGTTACCAACCGTTGCTGACTCTTATTTTCCACCGCAGCATGACTTCGAAGAACTCGTGCTGGCACAAGAACAGCTCCTACATAAAATATACAATTTGCTCAAACAACCGAGAATCGAGTATTTTTAGTAGCGCTGCTTATCGATCGACATTCCGTGCGTCTGCGCATATACATGTCAAACGTGGCGCGTGCGCGATTGATTTGTTGTCAATGTGTGTCTTTGTTTGGTGCGGTCTAGAGTTATAAGAGGAGCGTTTTACAGTAGAAGTCAAGAGAAGCGATATTTTGAAAAGTCCTTAGAAACATTATAGTGCAAAGATTTAATTAATTCTGCTAACTGCTCCTACTACTTTTCAAATTAAGCTGAATCTTCTTCTTAGGCTTTTACATTTGTGTCCAAAAATTGTTTACTATCTCTTCGCTACCTACACCAGACAACGGCTGAGTATCGGTCTAAGGTATCCCTTTTGATCCAGTAACAAGCTATGGAAGTCTAATAGGCAGTCACTCTATGTAAAATACTGTTATTCAGCTGCATCTAATTACACTAGAAGCTGACCAAAACTGGACTGATAAAAATAGGTCAGGCAGATAATAATGCCCTATACTAGACTCCTTCCAAGGATAACGCTTAATCGCTCTCCGTTCGTCGTCTACACCACTCCACATTCAATACGACATCTGAATTCAAAGAGTTGAAGTCCAGTGTGACATCATTGTGCGTCGTATACAGATTTAGTGCTAGGCAGACGCTAGGTGCCTACACAAACTAGGTTACACTAAATAGCTAGGAGCAGTAGACCCACTTTCCTACGGCAAAATACAGATATGTAGAGGACTCTGATTAGACTGGAAGGAGATACTCACACCCGTTTCTACTGTTAAGTTTAAGTAATTACTAACATTTTTATGCAATAAACAAGACTTTAAAAGAAGTAAGGACCGCCTAAGAAAGTAAAACTAATAATTATATTTTTTGACAGTTCTAACTTCAAGCAATTACTAAACTACAGAATAAAAATCGAATCTTAAATTATTACTTTTACTCAAGCAATCACTTTGGCCTAATTATAGACACAAGTGTTAGGATCTCTACTGGATCCTACTATGACTTGACGGAAAGAGCCCTTTATTACGATTTTGACCAATTAAATATCCAGTGCGAAGTAATACAATTCCTGTCTCATGTAGATTTTTAAGTAAAGGAATGTTGGGCTATTCGAAACATTTTTCCAATGTAGCCTTTTTGATTGTTAAGCGAATAGAAACTCAATTGGCTGTTGCAAAAGGTACTACAAAATGGGAGATGGTACTAGCTCCATCAAGTATACAGTCTATTTGAGGCAAAAATAAAGAAATTCTGTCCAAGAATACATACTTCACTAGGAAGCACTGTCAATAGCAGCGTTCTTCAGCGATTTCTGCTAAATTTAGCGCAGAGGAGCATTGAATCGTTTATAAAGTTATACTTCTAGCTATCCTGTATCACAATCTAACGTATAAATCCAGATGACTCATATGCTAACCGCTTCAGACATTCTAATTCGCTTTTTAGAACTAAAAAAAAGATTCGTTTGTGTGTTTCCCGAAATTTTGGAATCGATTCGGTATCGGAATACTGATGTACTTACACAGGAAACGATTATAAGGTAGTTGGACTTGTAATTCGTGTTACATTTGGTGACATACAAATTACTTATTTTAGATGTTTTTTATTTGCAGATAGTGATTTTGTAATAATACCTATGCCCGGTTGATGGCAATAGGTTCTCCTTAGGCGTTCTCTTCATTACCATGTGCCTAATACTGAAATATATCTGACAAAATTAAAAAAAAACTTCCTAGTCCTTCTGGGAAAATAATGGATTCCGATGTAAATTTATGTTTTTATAATATCTACATGTTTTCTTTTAAGTGTTTACCGCTGCCCTCGGACAACTGCAATATTTGAGGCTCACAGATGTGAGATGTTCCCTGGGCTATGATTTCGACGAAATTGTAATAAATTTGAGTAAGTTTCAGCGAAATAAGATCAATGATAAAATACGGTATGATAACTGAGCAGTCGTCAATCATCCCATAATTGTCACGGTTAGTGCAGAGAGGTACTTGGTTACGTCTGCAGAATATAATTGTAATGATAATAATGAAATAAAAGTTATTTTCGTCTCTGCATCACCCAAAGGTTGACTGGTAGAAAATGCCTATGGCATTAAGTCCGCCTCTATACTCTGATCTTGAAGTGTTAAATAAATAAATGATCGAGAACTACATTTTCAGCATGTAATGTCAAAAAACATAGGACACTTTTATTGTATCTCTTACGGCTAAAAGCCGAAGTAAGGTTACACCTAGTTCTAGCCGGCTAAACCAAGGTTTGGTCGGTAACAGTTGTGTTTCCTTTTTATTGCTAGGACACACCGACCAAATGGAGTAGGTTAGGTTAAAACTATGACAAAACTCGCGCGAGCCGAGCGAGCGCAGCAAGCGGTGCCGCGGCAGTAGCCGGCAAGCGCTACATCCAAATCGGCTGCATGTCCTAACCGAAGATAAGTAGGATAAATCTAAGTGTAACCGGCTGCACCTAGTTGTATCCGGCTAAAACTAGGTGTAGCCGCACTTCGGCTATTAGCCGTAACATATCTATAAAACGTTTTAGGCGTCTGATGTGCATATGTGTGATGAGTCGCCTCTACTCCACTTAGTCATCATACTCTGAATCTCAAACGGACAATGAAAATTTTCCCCTTACATTTTATTGACACGATAGGTCGAGCAAACAATAGGAGGTATGGCATAGTACCGCTTGAAACAATACAAATGGGGCATACATAATATTATTGATTTATGACTGATAAATATAAATCCAGGTTAACAGTCTACGATTCATGCTAACTATAAAACTGTCCATATATTGACATTTTAATCACTTGAGAGCCTGAACAAGTGGAAAATTAAAGCGTTTATTGTATTTTATACAATGACTTTCATCGCTACTGCTGAGCATAAAAACCTGGGTTCGATTCCCGGGTCGGGCAAATTGTCGCCCCCTTTCACATCGGACTTAAACGTAACCGGCAAAATGTGGGTGTACTATTATGTACACCTCTGCTTCACCCTTCGGGGATTACAGGCGTGATGTTATGATGACTTTGATCAAGATTGACATGAGCTTTTAGTTCCATTATCTACTACTTGATCTAGGGCTATTTTATTTTTTCTTATTATATTATATTATTCTTATTTATTTATTTATTTATTTATTGGAAACTCAACAGCTTATTATTACTATGACATTTACGTGAAATTTCACCCCACCAACAATGAACAGCACAGTGCAGTTGCGACAAAGTAACTAGCATCTTAAAGACTGCATACACTGAACATTGACAGCGAGATGATGACAATTATCTCTTAAGCCAATAACAGAGTTTCACGGCATTGACAAAGCTAGGTTAACTAGAAAGTGGCTAAAAGAAAAGAAAGAACAAAATACAGTGCAAAGTAGTGTGGGATTGTTGACACATTGTTTACAAATCTTAGACAAAAAATTTAAGTATTTAAGTGATAAAATGACCGACCAAACATTGGGAAAAAGTACAGTATCGTAAAGTCCGATATTGAGAACGTGCTTTGTTGAATATGATATTTTTAGCTCTGAACAAAATGTACAACAGGATGGTCCAAAAATTTTCTTTCAAAGCAAAACAGAGAGAAATCAGGACTCAAGGACTTGGTTAAGAAGTAATTCCTGATATCAATAAGAATACAATCAGCTTCAGTAAAACAAAAGCAATACCCACTCGTTCTACAGTCTACTTTAATTATCGTGTGGTTAGTGCCTAACCTGGTCTCAGAGTTTTTATGCCGCCCATGGACCTCTGACTTGGTTTTACACGCCGTCGAGAAATATCTATCAGGCATGCTGGTTTCCTTACGATGTTTTTCTTCACCGAAGCAAGTGATAATTATACAATACGCACATGAATCCGAAAAATCAGAGGTGCGTGTCTTGGGTTCAAACATGAGACCTATGTCTTGGCATTCCGATAGTCACACCACTAGGCTGCCACTGCTTACAGCCGCAGTCACTGCTCACAGTCTCTTGAATACTAAGAAACCATCTTTTGGCGACAATAAAACTCTTGATCGACTTTTTCACGGAACAGCTTCCATTATCATATCGTTGCTAACTGCAGACACACTAAATCAAGGTACAATCATTTGAATACCTTAGCACTCCTGCGATTACCTAGAAAACGAAACATTACTAAATTCACATAAACATTTCAGATCACGGCTCAAATGAAGCCATTATAATAAAGTAAAAAGAATGGAAAAATCCGGGCGACGTCGGGCCTAAAGCTTAGTTATTAATATACAACGTGAAAGAAAAGACTGGACAGAAGCCTAACTTGTCACAACACTGAATAAAAGCATTTAAAGTCAGCTAAGGTGCAAAAGCCAAATGGGTCTAGTCAACTTGATTCAGGAGCATGTGTGGGGGCAAATCTTTGTTATTTCAAGTACCGATCTAAACGGGTAGTTTATAACCTGGATTAGCACATATGATACTTTTTTTCCCGGTAGTACGATCCCGTGGGAAATTAGCGAACTCCAAACGATCGAAGCCGCGGGCATAAGCTAATCAAACATAATGAAATGGGCAAAAGAAATGATGGATCAAAGTCCCTAGTAACACATAAATTCATCATCATTCTCTTGCCCTTATCTCAATCTATTTGGTGTCGGCGCAGCATGTTTTCTTTTTCCATACTTCTCTATTACTCATCATCTCAGCAGTCACCTTCTCAAATTATGTCCACGAAATATATATTGCTTGTATCATTTAAGCTTTTGCGATTTTGTGTTGTTATGTCTTCATAAGAAAGAGCAAGAAAAGTTTCCGATAATATCTATTCAACAGTTATGGAACTTCTGCTTATACTTTCCTTGTACCACATATTGTCATTTGGTCTGCTTGTCACGATTCGCAAAGTGGCGATGATCTTTGTTGTTGAAAATAATATTATTATTGGTCTTTGGACACGTGTGTACGGCCATTATAGCACTTGTGCGTTTTACATATATTATCCTATATACTGCGGCGTGGGGTTAACGGTTGCATTGTTAGAAAACGAGGCATTTCAATAGGTTTGCTGACTCCTATATGCCTTGTGTCATTCACATATTGTGGTCAATGAATGGTGCATATTATTGAATCACTTGTAACTATTTTATTCAAAGCAATGATGAGTTATTTGCTAAGTGCCTATATGTTTATAACTGATCATTCTGTATATCAATGGTTTGAATATTTTAAACATCCTGTAGAGTTAGTTAACTACGAAAATAGATGTAGTTCTATTTTTCATAAAAAAATTAAGTTCTTTGACCAACGGCCACAGACAACCCTCTTTTATATATGTTAACGCCAGACTGCAGTGACCTTAAAATAAATATGCAGAGTTTTTAATCCTAAAACATTTAGGTTTAGAATCCAAATATTTAGATTTTGACAAGTAAAACTTGTAAGGAAAAGTAACTTTGGCGGACAACGAACCAATATTATTTAGGAACGGTGTATAAATCGATATTGCCCAGTGATGAACTTTAGATGCTATTCTAAACATTGCTCCTGATTGCAATTACACTTCCATCATTAATTAACAAGATGTTAATTATCGATATGAATAGGCAGATGAATAGTTGAAGGTTCAAGCTATTTGTCTTAAGAGTATGCAAGAACTCATCAGGATGGTAATCAGAATAAGTCATTTCCCACGAACTTCGGAAAATAAATGTACATATATGCAACTTTGCCCCACACTAGTAATTTCACCTGTATCGTGGGTGCGTTTACAAACATTTAAATTCACATACACAAACAGCCAGACCCGGAACAACTACCTGTAGGCTTTACAAATATTTGTTCCGTACGGAAATCAAACCAGCGACACTCAGCGCAGCAGCCAATCGCTCAGCCACTGCGATAACCGTGCAGTCAAGTTATATAAAAATAAAATAAAAAAATTGTGTCTCTCTGCTTGGTAAAGGCTTCCTTTCACTCTCTTACTTAAGACCAGCCTTTTCCCTAAAAACTCTTAATATTATTTCAGGCTTTCAGTATCAGGCGAGAACGGTCACCCATCCAATGACTGAACGTAGGTTAACTTTAGAGATGAATTGATCTGCACACTTTTTACTTCCCACAGATCTCAATTACTCCCGATCTAGATTACGCAATTTGGAAATCAAATCATTCGATTTCCGTAATTTTCTCAACCTAAATTGTGTGAACATCAAATCACAATATTAAGGGAACGTTCCGAAAATTTTATAACCATTAGCTGAATCTAAATGTTACTATTAAAGATAAGATGGCGGCGTCACTTAGTGGGACCACATATTAATTGGTATTTATGGAAGAACTTTAAACACCCACTCTTTCTTGGAACAAATGGACCGTGAAGGTTACGGTTATAATGTGAAACCAGATGGGTTTATTTAACTATTCAATAGAAGTTGATGGCTTGAGAACACTGATAATTAAGCATATTAGCCACGAGCTCCTTCTCTAGACAGCAGTCTAGAGAAGGAGCTCGTGGCTAAATAATAACAGCCGGATCAATGTTCAGGTCAAGCTGCGTTTGCCTAGATTAGTCTGTGGATGACCACCCATAACATGCCGAGTTTCCTCTGTGCCTCGGAAAGCACGTTAAGCCTATTAGCAAGTGGGCTGAAAGTCTGATAACCAGTCTTACCCTGTACTAACTGGGTTGTGGAGGTCAGATAGGCAGTAGCTCCATGTAAACTGGTATTCAGCTGCATCCAAATAGAGAATGCGGTTGGCGCAGTGGCTGGCGATTGGCTGCTGCGCTGCATGTCGCGGGTTCGATTTCCACACGGAACAAATATTCGTGTGGCCTACCGGTGATTAGTGTGTGATTTTAAATGTTTGTAAACGCACCCACGATACAGGAGAAAGTCCTAGTGTAGAGCAAAGTTTTTTTTTAAATAAAGAATGAATGATAAAATAAATGTTATAATAATGTAATGTATGTATGTAATGTGTATGTATGTACGTAAGTGTAATGTTAAGTATTTTGTGTGTACATAAATAAATAAAAAATGATTTAACAGGTTCATAAAGTATAACTATAAAGTCCATTTAACTTCATCCGTAATAATAGCCTGCTAATCACATAGTACATCTAATTACATCTACTTCGGTGCAGCTAATTTCAAAATGAACTCATATGAAGCAAAGTGTACACAAGCGTAAGAGTCTACAATCATCCCGCAATGAAGCTCGCTACCGACTTGAAAAGACACAAGGAAATACCAGAGCATATGCTCTGGTAAGTCCTTAGTAAATCTACGAAACTTATAAAGCTAGTAAAAGTGTACATGGATAAATCACTCATGAACCCTATTACACTTTTTTCAAAATCTCAAAAATAATGTATTTGAGTTCAATTAGCGACCTCCTACCACGATGAACTAGGAGGTGAGGTAAAACTTTTCAAGTGCCCTAGCGTGTATGGCTACCGTAAAACCAAAACTTGCGGCATATCCCTGTAACAATACAAGGAGGTTTCACCTGCCAACAATCATTAACTCTGCTTATTTATTATCACAAAACATAAATGCATTCCCTGAAGGGTTTAGCTGTTGCATGTAACGCTATGTGCACACTTTACGTTACTTAAACTCCTTGTAATAATATAATTAGACCAAATACAGGCTCTGGTCAACAACTAAGAATTTAAACAGAAACTCTAATATAACATAACATCACGCCTGTAATCCCCGAAGGGTTAGGCAGAGCAGTCCCCATTAGTACACCGACATCTCGCCAGTTTTTTAAGTCCCATGTAATAAGGGGACAGCCTATTGCCATCAATCGGGGACAAACCAGGCTCCGTGGCTGCTACTGAGAAATTTCTGATAGAAAAACCTGATAACACTTTGTATGACCTGGGAATCGAACCCGGGACCTCATGCTCAGTAGTCGCGCTTGCGACCACTAGACCAACTCGACAGTCTTATAAAAAAACCAATAAAACAACCATTCGCAAGACTTAAGGAAGCCCCCCACTTCCCCCCGATCCTATACTTGCGACCATTACAAAACCATCAGACAGTACCCATACAGGCCATACTCCATCAGTGCAACGTGTACGTGTATAATTAACCTATAATGCAGTTAGTCCGGCTACCGGCCTGCGCGTACGCAGCTAATTATGATGCGAGTGTATGTGGGCCAGGGGATGTGCGATACTGGGGACGCGGTAATTTACTTTTTATTTCTAAAATTTTAAAGGGAATTTCAGAATAAATCTAATAAATCAGTGTTTTTCCAAATAAAACAAGAGCTATAGATACTGAGACATGGTGTACTGAATCCAGTGATCGAAATAAGAAGGAGCGTCTTACGATTATTTATCCACTAGCTTATGCCCGCGGCTTCACCCGTGAGTTCGGTAATTGTCCCACGGGATCGTACTACCGGGATAAAAAGAATCCTATGTGTTAATCCAGGTTATAAACTATCTGTATTCTAAATTTCATCCAAATCTGGTCAGTAGTTTTTTCGTGAAAGAGTAACACACATTCAGACGTCTAGACATCCAGGCAACCATACATCCTCACAAACTTTCGCATTTATAATGTTAGTAGGATGTGTTTGCAGAACCTAATTTCGCTGCTGTCCTTATGTGTTGAATTATAACTATAATATAGTGTCCCAAGTGTCATGTTGTTTGTTTATTGCAGGAACTGATGGAAGCTACTGAAGGCGCCAAACTGGTAGCTCAGTTCCACACACTTTATATTGCCATCGACAGTCTAAGATGACGAAGGCTATGCAGGCATTTCAGATTCAGTCTCTGCCATACAGAAATATATATGTTTTCTTACATGGTCAGTTTTTATGATGATTTACTGATAAGTACTACATAAAGTAAAGTAAAGTAATTTTTTTTTCACAGTTTTCAGGTACATAATTTTACATTGCTAATTTACATACATTGCTTACTACTATTCTTCTTTTATTAATTTTTTTTTTCTATTATTTGATTTAATTATTTTGTTTTACTGAGGGTTTGGTGCCTTACCTGATGTCAGAGTTTTCATGCTGCCATTGGGCCTCTGACTTGGTGTTACATGCCGTCGAGAAATATCTCTCTCCTTCACCGAAGCAAGTGATAATTATACAATACGCACATGTATCCGAAAAATCAGTGTCTTGGGTTCGAACTCAAGACATTGACAGTCGATGACTTGAAAGTCCGACGGTAACATCACCAGTCTATCACTGAGTCACTTCAATTAATTTAATGGACTGGAACTTCTTCGTTTTCTTTTATGAAAGAAAAACGTGGCTTGATTCACCTCCACACTGGAAAGGGTACCTCTCCAGCTAACAGTCTTAATCAAGTTTTCTACATTCACGTCTAAACTATTTATGTGTACCGTCTCATTGTCTCCACTTGGCAAACTCACAAACGCACTCATTTGCTAACTTACACTTGCGGCTGAGAAAACTGTCCACCTTACCACTTTATTCCTGCACCAAAATTTTCCAACAGTAAAAAGAAGTTGGTCCTGTCTGAACTAATGTTTTGAATACAATATTAAGTGTAGATTTATGTACACTTTATTTGAAGGTAATAAGGTTGAATGTGAAGTGTATGAAGGGTAACTTTAAGTTGGTAAGATGACAAACTAATGTTTCTTTATGCATTGTATGCAAGCCTGACGATGAAGCGTGGTCTCAATAGGATTGTTATTTTTTGGTTGCCCTATTATGGTGCACGGATTTGTAAGTCTGTCTGTCATTTAATGTTGGATGTTTTTTTAAGTAGCACTAGTTTTTTTTTGGTAGTAGCTTGCATGAAAGTATAATTTTTGAGGCAGTGTTGTTTGAAGTGACAAGTCAGAAACCTTTGACTGGTGAGGTATGTTTATATATCGCATGTTGTGTTTGTATTGTTGGTGTTGCCTCGGTATCTTTTGTATAATTTGTATTCGGTTGCTTATTCGGGTAGCCTAGACATCAATTAGGTACAGACTTAACACCCATCAAGGTTACGGACGTCGCAATATTAAATTTTAATTCTCGTTATTGCTAATTTTATTTTAAACATAACATCACGACTGTAATTCCCGAAAGGTTAAGCAGACGTGTACATAATAGTGCACCCACATTTCACCAGTTGGGTTGTCTCATGTAATATGGGGCGAGCCTATTGCCATCAACCGGACACAAATACAGCCTCCATGACTGATACTGAGAAATTCCTGATGGAAAAAAAAAATAACACTTTACCCGACCTGAGAATCGAACCCAGGATCTCATGCGTAGGTAAGTAGTTTGCAAAAAAGGTATATTTTCATCGTAATAAATACACAGATTCATTACTTTTAAACCTTTTAAAATAACCGCTTGCTGAGTATTTACGAACACCACATTTTTTCCAGAATAATTACAAAACAAAATCCAAATTAGAATAATAATCTCGATTAAAAACACGCATTTAATCTCAGCAGGTGTAACACAATCCTCGCGCCATTAATATCAAATATCACTTAATTATTAAGCAGATCAGTATCAGCGGCCCAAGTATCTCAGCAATAAATATGGCGCTATCAAAATATTTAACGTGGCTCATCAAAACTAATAAAGTACAGTTTCGTAATGCATTATCTTTAATTCTTACGATTAGTGCTTGTAGGATGGTACAGTTGAGGTCAAAAGTTGAGAAGAATTTTATTTTCCTAAACTTTTATGAAGAAGCACACCATCGTAAGAAGTGGAAGGAATGTGGGAGGCCTTTGCCCAGGAGTGGAACAAAAAAAATGTGAATTCAATGGAGCCCTGACACAGCCAGAAGGCGTCGCAGCAGACCTCGTAGAAGACGGTAGGACAAGCTGAACAAAACCAACGACCAGTAGTCCACATTAGCCTTGGATCGAAACAACTGGATGTCATAGGGAGAGGCCTTTGCCCAGCAGTATCATTATGTGAATTCAAAATTCTGGTATTCAGCTATGGCATCATGTGGTGGTGCATCTGTATGCAACACGTGAACTGGAGCTGAATCCACAATAATCGAGGAAAGGCTAGGCAGACGTTGTGGATGTAAATTAAATAATTATGCTTTCGGAGAAGTTTTTTTATGGATTCGCAATTTGTAAAAAAACAATCTGTGTATTTTTGACAGTAAGCATAAATTAGTTTCTGCTATTATAGGAAGCCTCAGGCAATATGTTGAGACTAATTTATTAATACGGATCTAGATCGGTATTAAGATAATTAAATTAAGTATGTCAACCTGCTTATAATTATAATTTATTGGTGCATTAATCAAATAAAAAAAAAAAAATTTTTGTAAGAGAATTAATAAACACGGACTCCGACAGATATTTCAGTATATTATTTAAGAGTACATTGTCCGGGGCCACGTCCAAATCTGTCCGTAACGGTTTCACCTTTTTTTTTCTCTAAATTGACTTGCGTTTAGTCGCAAGTCGCCTGAGGTCAAGCAATGGTGTGACCTAGGGTGGAGCACGCTTGCCTCTAAGAAACCAATACACTCGAGCTTTGAAGAGATCTAGATTATATTTATCAGGAAACAGTGAATTCCAGAAACTGGCGGTTCGCACAATAAATGTTAACCTAACCGTGAGCCAGTACTTTTGGCCGCAAGTGTACTGTAATCCCACGCGCCCTTACTCCACGGCACGGGGGCGTACTTATTATTTCACCAAATTATCCGTAACTTGATAATCTGTGCGCATGCGCCCACGCCACGGTTACCATAAATCATCCCAGTTTCATTAACGCCGCGCACCAGATTCTGTCTGTGAAAGTCGAGCAGAGGTCGTAGGTTAAAATAGGGCAAGCTGTATTGTTTTACTTTGTGACTTATGGTAGAGATCAGCAGTTTGTATAATAATGTTATCGATGAAGATCATACAGTATACATGTAACAGAGACTGATGATCGATTTTTTTTCTTCTTTAATCTTAGATTAAAGAACAACAGTTAGCTGTTATTTGTTTAAACTATCTGTTCTTCAAAATTCGTTGTACCATTATACTAAGGTGAATTAATGACGAGGTAAAATATTTAGAGAATGTGTTCTCAGGGTAAACTGCCTGTGGTGCACCGAATTTGCATAAGAAACCTTACTTGTGTAGAGGCCTTTCAAATACACGGTTTAAAAAAAAAACCTAGATGACGTAGCTAAGACCTGTGTGAAAGATAATTACTAAGAATACCAATTGCACACATGTTAACGTTATAGCAATGATGACAAGCACCTCATGAACGCATTTTAAATTATCACGTTCAGTTTAGTTGGTATTGAAAGAAGACCACAGGTTCTAGCTTTAAGCGATGAATTACTTGACAACCAAGCAAAGTAAGCACTATTCAAACGCTAGTACAACAAGATAAAGGTAAACGCCAAAGTATTAGCATTCCTCAGTGCTGTTGTGGGCCACCTGCTGCACTTACTTATGACACCTATGTTTAATCTGAGCACGTCACTCTGGGACGTGGCTGGCGAGGAGACCACAGACATAGTCTTGTTATCTAGTGCATTGTTCTCGTAAGTGGAGAGCGAGATGGATGTAGGGTGTTACTCGTAGTAAATTCAAACTGAAAATTTGTCGAAAATTTCAATCAGTCAGCAGGATTATACCAGGGATGTCGAGCGTAAAAATTACAGAAAAAATATAATTTACAATTCGTAGAGGCTTTAAAAACCCACACAACCAGCAATACTTAACTTAAGCATTACGAAACTGACTGTTTTTTTTATCGAATAACAAAAAAAAATCTTGTGCATTAAACTTAGTATTAATGCATTACAATAACAGAGGCTTGCTGAAACTTTCAACATGAAAAATAACCTCGCCACCAAACAATTTATTTCAAACTCAAAAAAACTAAACCACAACCACAAAAGCTTTAACAAAAACAACGCTACACTTAATCCGATTTAAATTCATATCGATATCTTGAGAGCGCGTGCGCGCTTGGCGCTGCGGTTTGACAGTCGACTCACGCGCATCCACGGCGGTGACCACAAGTTGCGGTCCAACAGATACCCGCTAAACACCGATTTGTTCGAGATTTATTCTCCTCGTAAAATACTATTTGTTTACCTGTAAACTTGGAGTGAAAAATGGTCGGAAAATTGGCAGGACTTTGCAGGTGGGGCGCTTTAAGTTGTTCATTTTGTTTAATTTAAGGTGCTTGCAGTTTCTGGAACGAATGGTAATTTTATAATGCGTGGTGAACTGCCAAGCGGCAAACCACACCCTTTCGAACTTTCACCTGAATGAAACAGACTTATTTAGAGACAAGTAGTTCTCTCTTTGTAGAAAATCTCGCCTGGGAAAGAACTAGCACCATACGAGAGAAGAAAGAAGTGTGACTACAGATGTGTGACAAATGTAACATAATATTTCAGCGTGGTGTCGCGCCGCAACAAAGCCACAGTGCAAGGAAGCGTCGTACTCGCTGTTACAACGATGCTTCGCGTTGGGATGCAACCAAAGGCACTGCAACCAAATTATAATTTTAGTTTCATGCTGTTGCCCTGTAGCGATGGTGACTACCAACAGGAGAGCCACCTGCTTTTAGACCACCCAATAACATTAAAACAAGATATCATAAACCAAATAAACAGTTTTTAAAAGGCAATAGGATCTTAGATATCAAACTTTAACAACACTTAAAACTTCAAGTTGAAGAACTACAAATCTTACGTACACTTCTAGGCTATATATTGCTAAACTGTAATTATTAAAGCTCAATAAATAACATTAATATATCCCTCGAAGCGAAATATTCGAGTCGTACATCTACTACGCTCGGGGCGGCAGTTAACACATTAGAAACTTATTAGTGTTAACTTCATGATTTATCTTCTATTAATTTAATTACGTGCAATAATGTTATGTGAAAGCTTAACCAGATATGGGCAGTACGACGCAGACATGTCATAAAGAGGAGTCTTCTCTGTACACACGGGGTGGAAAAAACAGCTGTGAACTACAAAAATGCAATACCAACACGGTCAGAATGTATTCAACAGCGGATTCCTAAATTTATGTGTTGGGGGGACTTCAAATGATGTACTGAATACGTGGTAAACGTTTTCGCGTCGGTGTCCCTTCTACCCGTATGAACCTACCGTCTGTAATACTTTTTTTTTCGTTACATGGTTCAATTAATTGACCTCGAAGTCCTGCTCTGACTGTCAGACAGAGATGTGTCATGGAGATAAGCAATTGAGACAAGCAGCAAGCAGCCAAAGCAATTTAGGTGCAACAAAAAATCTGCTTTTTTGGAAAAGCTGGAGTAATCAGGAACAGCTGGATAATCGTTCTAGTAATATAGACTTTCGTATGTCACTATCGCTTACAAGAAGCTAGGCAAGAGACCAGGAAAGTATCTCCAAATAGATTGTCTTTAATGGCCTTTAGTCCAGCATTTTTGCTCTGCAAAGCATAGCCAGAAGACGGCCGTCGTAACCGAGGCAGGTCCAAGAAACGCTAGCGTGATGATCTGGCCTCATTCTTAACGGCTTGGTCGGAGAAGGCAAATGTTCAACAAAATTGGAAAGCCATAAAAGAGGCCTTTGCGAAGCGGTGGAACAGAGTAGGCTGATATAAAAATTACAAAAACAGTCTAGAAATAACAAGTTAAGAAGATACTGATACTTTTATGTAACGTATAAATCTATATAAAGACCTCCACATATCCCACATGAAGCCTGGTGTCACTACAAAATTATAGCACATTCCAAATGTGTCAGCTTACTTTATTTGAGATCACGTACCGACGCTCCCCCGAGCCTACCGAGCGCGCTAACTCGTATTGTTAACAGGATACTAACAGAATGATAGTAACGGCTGAATGTTATAATATTAGATATGACGTGATTTAAATTAAACTAGCGTATGCAAAAATTGAAGCAAAGGATGCATTATCGTTTGTATGATGTCAGTAGGTACGTATACTAATCAGTGCACATTGTGGATCATACTAGGGATACATAACAGATAACATAACATCACGCCTGTAATCCCTGAAGGGTTAGGCAGAGGTGTACCTAATAGTACACCCACACATTTCGACAGTTATGTTCAAGGTCCATGTAATAGGGCACGAGCCATTTGCCATCAACTGGGCACAAATCCAGATTCCGTGGCTGCTACTGAGAAATTCCTGATGGAGGAATATAAAAACAATTTACCCGACCCGGGAATCGAAATCAGGACCTCATGCTCAACAGTCGCGATTGCGACCACTAGCTAGACCAACGAGAAAGTACATTGTTACTAAAAAAAAAAACATTCAAAATAGCCACTAAAATAGCACTTTTTCAAGTCATAATCATATAGTAGAGTCCCCCAAACCAACCCAACTCTTCACCATTTCTGTATTAACTGGGGAAGGTCAGATAGGAAGTCGCTCCATGTAAAATACTAGTATTCAGCTGCATCTGGTTAGACTGGAAACCGACCCCAACATAATTGGGAAAAGGCTAAGCAGATGATGATATCTTGGCAGATAAGCAATGGCACAGAAAACGAGGATCTGAATGATCCTCGCGAACCCGGTTACAATGTTAAATACTTACAATGCTGGCAATTTACTAGATTTTTAAAATAAACAAATAAATTAATGAGATTTGAAAACAACCCAACATAGGACACCATACCTCATAATGTATCTAACAATCAATTCACACATCTTATAACCGAGTCCACGTGAGAGAAAGTGAAACAAAGCGTCCATCAGCTGTTGTCCACTCCACAAATATAAAGAGTCAACAAGACGAACTGGCACAATACACAGTCGTAGGTGAAGTGCTAACAACCCGCCATTTACGAGTTATGGCAGTTTTGACACCCAATGCTCTGATTTTGGACGTGTGATGTATGGATTTAGAAATCGAAATGGACAAAAGAATAACAGGTAAGTTCAATTTTATTGCTGAAAGAGCAATAAAATTTCGCGAGGATTCCTATGGAAATTACGCAGTGGAACTGCGGCCGGAGCATTTGTAGTTTTAGAAGCATTATTGGCGTCAATAGAGAGAAAACCTGCACGGGACGGAAGCAAAGACGTTCCGTCGTGTAATTTCAAGAGATATTCTTCTTTAGATCTTGATCATGAACTTAATGGGCCTGCATTAAAAGAGATGACAAGACGTCTCCAATCAGTCTGACCTTTTATCCACATTTTGAAATAGTCACATAAATAAAAATAGTGACTTCCTTTCACCATCGCTTTTTTGTCAAATTGTAAGTGTTTTACATAAAAATATGCATGCTAGATTCACATCTAGTAGATGGCAATCAGAAATATTGTTTTGTAACTTTTTTTTATTGCATTTGTGATTGTACATCGGTTTTGTGAATTAAATTTAAAAAAAAAAAAAAAAAAAAAATCGCTATTAGCGATAAGAACGCTGTTCTATCCCAAAAAGCGTTGCATATAAGTTGTATAATATTCTGCCTATCTTTGTACCTACGTCGCCTCTACCTTTACCTTACGAATATAAAGGCGTAATATTATTTTCACACGTCCATCTTCAGTAAGCACAAAACCCATAACGGTCTTTAGTTAGATCAATCCAATTAACCCAAATATAAACACGTTTTCGCCAAAGAGATCAGTATGCATGTACATCTTGTTCTCATATTTATTTTATGAAATAGATCGATTCGTCTATGGTATGGGAACCGCAAATATTGTGATAGCGGGACAACGTTCGATCGATTCGGTAGTTGAATGCGCTGGTTGTGATAGTGTTTTGACAGTGCTTAAAAAAATATCAAGTATATTTCTTCATACAAGCAAGGTGACCTGACTTTATAGTATGATTTTGCATTTTGACTATGCCATACTCATCGACATAACTTTAGATATATAGATAAATATTGCCTCACCCGATAAAGAGAGCATGCAAACTTAGATTTGTCAAACACTGTTTGTGTGTAAATAATGATTATTGTGGTTATATAACATAGCATCACGCCTTGTAATCCCCGAAAGGTTAGGCAGAGGTCTACCTAACAAGTATTTGCCACATTTTGCCAGTTATGTTTATTATATGATTGGTCGATGTAATAGAGGGCGAGCCTATTGCCATCACCCGGACCCAATCTAGACTCAATGGGCGCTACTAAAAAAAAAAAAAAAAGAAAGCGTTTATTCGTGGTAACCTCCAATTACAAAAAAAAAAGTTACTTCTGCCAAACTGTAAAGCAGTTTGTTGGCAGATGTAGATCCCATATACATGCAATATTACCTATATTTTTACGTAACTACTCGAAGGTACAAAACGCAATAAAACTAGTCCGAGAATTGAACCCAGGACCTCATGCAACCAAGTCATATCTCATGTGCCTAGTACTTAAACTCAAATTTCACTGAGTAAAAAAATAAAAGAAGATATGACCCACACCAGTTTAGCAGAAGCTGCTGCGGGTCGAGTTGCCCTGGATTTGAGTTATGTCTGCGTCGAGTTGTCCGGGTCGAATTGTTTAAGTCGAGTTTCCGTGATACCAAAAAAACACGACGCCTGTATCTTCCCCAAGGATAGGAAGACCACTATACTTTGATAACACTGGTTTTGAAAACACTTTTCTCTTACACCTCGCAGCCTCCAACCAATGAGTCACACTCTCCGATCAACCTCGGTTACTAAACTCGTGCGCATCCGTGGGTGTCTTGTGTAACGATGACACGGTGACTCAGTTGCGATTGATGTGATCGCCGGATTGGTAGGCCTGGATTCATTAATAAGATAGATTTAAAACAGTGTGGATTTAAGACATTTTTTTTTCTGAAAGTATTGAACACCTACTTCCTTTTACTGGTACCGTTTTTTAGCAAGTAACTTAATAATGATAGAAATGTCAGATGATCTATCCACTGCTAAACATAACATCAAGCCTGTAAACCCCGGAGGGTTAGGCAGAGGTGTACCTAATAGTACACCCACATTTGCCAGTTATGATTAAGTCCCATGTAATAGGGTGCGAGCCTATTGCCATCAACCGGGCGGAAATCCAGACTCCGTGGCTGCTACTGAGAAATTCCTGATAGAAAAACCCAATAACACTTTGCCCGACCTGCGAATTCAACCCAAAATCTCATGCTCAGGAGTCGCGTTTGCAACCAACGAGGCAGTGGTACTAAACTATTTAATTAATTGAGAAATACTCTTACTGAAACTACTCTATCTAAGAGTACAATTTTATAGAAGCTTGAACTAGGTGTTACGCGACATATCGTATTACGTAGATTTCGTGGACCAGCGATTATGGATCACACAAAATGGATAATGAATTGTGTTATTAAGCTTAACTTATGCGAAACGCCTGGATAAGGGACGTATAGAAACGAAGTGTGACAGATGAAAGGGGAAGCTGAGATGATGAAGCTTAACATATACATAACACAAAACAAACAACATAACACAATAACATCACCACTGAAAAGCTTCATCATCATCATCTGCCTAGCCTTTTCTCAACTATATTGGGGTCGGCTTCCAGTCTAACCGGATGCAGCTGAATACCAGTATTTTACATGAAGCGACTGCCTATCTGACCTCCACAACCCAGTTAGTACTGGGTTATACGATACCCCTTGGTAAGTCCGATTGTCAGACTTTTTGGGCCACTGACTACGTAACGACTGTCAAAGATCTACAAATCACACCCGGGACCAACGGCTTAACGTGATTTCCAAGGCACGGAGGAAACTCGGTATGTAATGGGTGGTCACCCATCCACAGACCAACCTAGGCAAGCACGGCTTAACCTAAATATCGGCTGTTATTATTTAGCCACGAGCTCCTCCACCACTGAAAAGCTTAATATGCCATAAAAGCTATGCTTATAAAAGCTTATTAATCCTGTTGAAATTCGTTGTAGAAATAAGAATCGCCTTGAACTCTGGACCGGATAGTCTTACCCGAATGTGCGTACCACTACATAAAAATTCAAAATTGTGATAAAAATTAAAATTATTGTAGCGGCATTACAAAAAGTACTGCAGTACCCCATCTACTCGTGTGACACAAATGAAGAACTAACATCATAACATCAAAAACATAGGGTGACTGGTAATTAGTGACCGATACTTAAACACGTGATTGTACTCATGATAACAAACAACTTTCCCAAACAAACATTATTTTTATACTCATTCACTATCTCAATAACACAACAGCCGTATGAAATTCGCGCATGCGCGAGCCGCGCGGTACGATAGTAATGAGACAAAACGGCGCGCGGTGTCACGCGGCTAACAGCCGATAGGTCAAATGCACGCGCGCGTGTTTAAGTATCGGTCACTAATTACCAGACGCCCTATTTAGAAAAACTCGACAACTGCCAGGCAGTAGCCCAAAAGGCACAACACCCGTCTGGTCGGAAAATCGCCCCTTTTGTATGAGGAATGAGGAACTTTACTCCCCGTTCCTCATACCACTTTAGTACAAACACTATACTGCTGGGTGGCCAACTTAGAAAGCTTTAAAAAGTAACATAAAGTGTTTTTAGCTAAACCAATGTGTTAAACTGTTTTTGTTTGTGGTCATATTAATTAGTGGTTATTTGCTTTGTATTTTGAACGACGCAACGACGACGCCGCGAAATAGCTACGAGCGCGATATTATAGTCAACTAAAGCTTCATGCCTGTCAAACGTATTAAAATTAATGAACAAAACAGAACAGAAGTTAACCAGTTTTACGACAATGTTTAATTATGTATCGGTGGTAAAATGAAGTACAAAAACGGGAATTTACGTACAATTGTAATGTCACAAACTGCAAATTGGATGGTGCTATGAACGTTTTACATTGCTGTGTAGAAGACACCTCTGTCTTCTTCTAAACGGTGCAATATTGTGTTTTATGTATCGCGTGACAGACTTTACTTACTACTATGAATGCAAATCACGGACTGTCCTCTGAGCCATATTCACGTCTTAAAAGATTTCCGCTGAAACACCTTTCAGGGTTGCACTTGTGCGATTCGTGTTTGTAGCCTTCAGGAGTAATCCCTAGAAAGCCATTTTTTATTCATTGAATAACTCGCTTTGACCATGTCTTTCCTAATAATGAGCTGAGCGGTGATGTGGTCAACGAAGGTCGCATGATTTGTAGTTTTTATGGTTCCGTACTCGAAGGTTAACCAACGGGACCCTATTACTAAGCCTCCGCTATCCGTCCGTCTATCTGTCAGCGGGCTGTATCTCACGATCCGTAATAGGTAGACAGTTGAAATTTTCACAGAATGTGTGTTCTGTTAATTTATTGTTTAGACCTGTAACTAACATATGGCTCACAATAAAATATTTTGAATTTGAATTTGTTGCCGCTATAACAGCAAATAATAAAAAAATTATAACCTTAAAGGCTCCCGTAGTAAGTATTAATTTATTTTTCAATACTACGATGGTACGGAACCCTTCATGCGCGAGTCCGACTCGCTCTTGGCCGGTTTTTCATCATTAAAATAATAATGATGATTTTTCAGTTAAGTAGATCCACATTTACAAAAAGTCCCAAGTCCACACATACTGCACTCACACAGGTCGTGGGTTCGATTCCGGAGGAGTGAACTGCCATTGTCTCACATACGTTCAAGGCTCCTCAATGAATTAGTGAACGTATACACGTTGGTGCTTGATTTGAAAAGGTTAAGATGTCAAATTGATTTGTTTTGAAGACCTGTCGAGCAGATGACCGCAGGAGGTCGTTAAGCCACAATTTTATAATTTAGGGACATATTTGTGCTCATTCCTTGGCACTTAAATATGTAAGTGCATCATTTTGATGCGCGTCAGTTTAGCAATTTTCGTTTCATCTATGTTGTTTGAATGTCTATTTTCATGTTATATGCCTTCTATGTTTATGCCTTCTTATTTCGTAAGGTAAAAATGAGAAAATTGACACTGATAGACTCTTCAGTATCATATCTGTCAAAACCCGTCCGATGCCCGGTGCGGCGCCGCGTGCGCAACCCCCAAACCGGTTGCCTGACCTTTATCAGACAATCAAGTAACATGTAAATGTTTGTAAATCTTCTGACGTCTGAACCATTCGACGAATACCGCATTTTTTTTTTTAAGCTTTTCGTTATTTATTCAACATTATTAACAGGTATTTATACAATAAACGTCATAAATCCGTGCACTTTCACTGGTGCTGACATGGTGGTGTTTGCGCATGTGCTGTTGAACCCGGCCTGCGCAGGAGTCGCGCTCCACTCACACCGCAAACATCCAGCGAGTCTACTCTCTGATAGCTGTACGACGAGCAAGATATCTTGATACTTTGATAGTCTACTCTTTTTTTGCATCTAAATTGATTTCTAGTGAATATTGATCACAGTGTTCTTGCCAAAATCGGTTAGAAATGGGTAAATACTTCAGATTTTAATTGCAGTATGGAATGACAAATAATTCATCATTTTTTATTCATTTTATTATTCATTTTTTTAATTAATTTTGTTATTATGCTCTGCAATCAACAACACGATTACCCGAAAAAGACTCTTGTATATTGACACAGTTATTTGTGGTTTATAAACAAAAGACGTTCTTGTTCTAAGATCCTTAATTACGAAAACGTGACATGACAGGATCGTACCGTAGGACAAGATCAAGTAAATGAACTAGAAGAAATTCATAATTTACAGTTTTAAGAATTTCCTTGGGTTAAATAAAGGGTTTAATTAGTTAGAGCATGAATCACTAAGGGTTCTGGTTCCTAAATAATTGGCCCGAGCCTAATGCAAGCAAAATCATCATCTGCTTAGCCTTTTCCCAACAATTTTGGGGTTGGCTTCCAACCGGATACAGCTTTACACCACCAACCAGTATTTTACATAGAGTCACTGCTTATACGACCTACACAACCTAATTTTTATTGGGTAATATGATACCCCTTGATAATACTGGTTGTCAGGCTTTCAGGCATGCAAAATATTTATCGTAATTGAATCGAAATGATGATTTTACTATCAACCAAGTATCAAGACACCTCCCACCCCCCTCATATCGCACGCAACCCAACCCGCCGCGTGTAAAGTTCACGAGAGCTAAATCGCAGCGAGTAATGCGCGCGCGCAGATAAGGACGCTTGACTACTGTCTGTCGGTCTATTTGTACTAGCGAGTGCAAACATGCGTTAATAGATGTGTTGTGTCCTTTAGGTATAGTGGAGGAACCTGGGTTTGCTTGTTTTAAGGCTGTAAATTCGGGATTTAGTTGTTTTGTTATAAATTTTATTAAAAATACTAATCACTTACCTTACGTCCCTTTGTGTCTATTGGCCTTGTTTTGTTCTGTATCGTACTGATATGGAGGGAAGTGGAAATTATGGTTTTCCTACTCCTCCGCTATTCTATTCTGATTAATTTCGTTGCGGGAACCAAGACAGTTAAATTGTTTTTCTGGAACTTTGTCGAGCTTCATTTTCTCGGCGCTTTTCTGGTGGTCACTGTTGATTCTGGCTTTCAGAAATTGCAATGTTTTGGGAATAGTGTAGCGAGCTTATCCCAATAAAAAAAATCACTTCGCTGCCACATCCAAAACTCCCGATGGTTTCGTTTCGGATATTTACTGTCCGACATTTCATCATATCTTATATTTGTATTCTTTCGTTCGTTTACTTTTTCATTTTCAGTTTTCTGCTAATACTTTTCGTTATACGATTTAGAGCTCGAAGTCTGACAAACAGTTTTACCAGTAACTGGGTTTTGGGGGTCAGATAGGTAGTCACTCCACGTAAATTGTACAATGATGATATTCAGATGCTGCATCCGGCTAGACTGGAAGGCGACCCTAAAGTTGGAAAAACGCTAGGTAGATGATGATCAATAAGTACTGTTACTGTTAGCCTGTGTCATCCCACAGCTGGGCAAAGGCCTCCGCCGTGACCTCCAAATCTTTCGATTCAGGGTCAATGTAGACCACTGGTCGTTAGTTCCGTCCAGCTCAGACAACGTAAATCACGACACATTACTTTTGAAACTTGAGCATTACGGACTAAATAAACTTGCACTTAGTTTGATTGAAACTTATTGAATGATAGACAACAACAAGTTCAAATAAATGGTGTTATTTCACAGGGTTTAAAAGTAAATTGGGGGTTCCGTAAGGCTCAATATTGGGTCTTTTCCTCTTTTTAGTATGTATAAATGATCTACCCTATTTATTCAAAAACCAACCTCAAAATATGGTGTTATTCGCTGATGACACTTCCCTAATTTTTAAGATAAATAGACGGGCCCAAAATCTAGATGACGTAAATAATGCCCTACTTCAGGTCCATAATTGGTTCACAGCAAACAATTTAGTATTAAATGAAAAAAAAACGAAATGCATAAGATTTGCTTTACCGAATGTTAAAAGTAGCGATTGTGATATAATCTTGAATAAAGAGATGCTTGAATTTGTAGATAAAACCGTTTTCCTGGGGATTACGCTTGATTCAAGGCTACAATGGGGTTCTCATTTAACATCTCTTGCGGGGCGGCTAAGTTTAGCAGCATATGCCATTAGAAAAATCCGTCAATATACTAATGTAGACACCGCTAGACTGGTCTATTTTAGTTACTTTCATATTATAATGTCTTATGGCATTTTATTATGGGGACGGGCTGCGGATATTGAGTCTATATTTATTTTGCAAAAAAGAGCCATCAGAGCCATATATTAGGCGTGATTCTCTAAGGGAACTGTTTAAGGAAATTAACATCATGACGGTACATTGTCAATACATCTACGAAAACATAAAGTACGTAAAAAAAAATCTACATCTTTTTAATAAAAGAGGTGACAGACACAATTACGGTACTAGAAATAGAGACCAATTAGTTCAGCCAGGCTTCAGACTCGTTAAACTAGACTCATTTTTCATGGGGTACTGTTTGGGATGCTATAATAAAATTCAACAAAGTATTCTTGAACTGAATGAAATAAAATTTAAAACATGCATTACACGCACACTGTGTAAGCAAGCATATTACAAGTTGGACGATTATATCGCTGATAAAAATGCTTGGCTCAGTGCCGGTCCTGCTCCACAAGGACAGGAGCGCCTAAATGGATAGCATTAAATATTATGTTGGAACTGCTGAAGATTGTACAACTATCTTTGCATTGTATAAATTCAATTTCTTTAGTATTATATAACCACATAGCCCATATTGTGTGAGTAATATGTACTAGAAAGCTGTCATTCGCTGGAAACCTACGTTTTTTCTTGACTTGAATGTGCCCTGGCGGTTGAGAGTATGTCATGCTCACTCAAATGTCTCGCTGATGGTGGCGCGTGTGTCGGATCATTTAGTTGCCTTCAAAATGGTTGAGTTGAATTGTGCTGATACATACGTCATGTTCGTGAACGGGCGCTGTCAGTTGTGACTGGTCATCTCTTGGTTGCCACGGCTTATTTGAATTAATTATTTTATTTTTAAATTGTTTTTACTGTGGACACTTTTAACGTACACATCTTGCTACATCGTTCTCACATAATGTACCATCTCAACATGAATGATGTAACCAAGGTTTTGTAAAAGTATTCTGATTTAAAAGAGTGTCCATGGAGTTTCTTGCCCGTTCTTCTCCATAGAGATCTACGTTAGGGCATGCCTGCATGCATAAAAACTGTGAAAGTACTGTAGTTGCCCATGGGCAACTACAGTACTTTCACAGTTTTTATGCCTTGTGACTGGGACTGTAGCTATATTTCTCGTTGTCTTTGTTTCGACAATTCACAAGTGCCTGTAACTGGCCTACTTGAAATAAATGCTTTGATTTTGATTTTGCTCGTCCCACCATCTCATGCGAGGTCTACCGCGTTGCTTTCCGGCTGTGTCAGGGCTCCACAACGTGGTTATTTTGGCCCACAGCTCGTTATAAATAAAAGTAATTATTTTTTAGAGCAAAACCGACTTCGCCAAGTCCAAGTCGTGAAAGTAGATCCAAAAGCCCCACTTTCCCAGCCATCTTCACCTTTACATAATCAATAGTCCAATACACCAAACGGTAAATAATATAAATGTTACGGACGCCTATTACCGTGCCGGGTCGAAAGATCGGCTCTGTACGGAAAGTGGCAGCGTAATACCACTACTGTAATCCCCGAATGGTTACCTAGTTATTTTTAATTCCCATTTAATAAAGCCTATTGCCATAGACTGGTCACAAACCCAGACTCCATGGCTGCTACTAAGAAATTCCTGATGGAAAAACCCAATATCACTTTGCGCGACCTGGGAATCAACCCCGGGATTTCATGCTCCGCAGTCGCGCTTGTACCCTTCAAGAACAAGGTTGTCTAAGTTTAAGTCGTGAGAGTAAATTTAAAAATCACCTTTATACAACCAATAGTCCACTAAACACTAAAGTAAATCTAATTTTGCTACTATTATAAATGCGAAAGTTTATGAGGATGGATGGATAAATGGATCGATGGATGGATGGATAGATGGGTGTGTGGATGGATGGATGTTTGTACTCTTTCATGCAAAAAAACTACTGAACGGATTTGGATGAAATTTGACACACGGAAAGTTTATAACCTATAGATTAACACATATAATTATTTTATTCCGGTTGGTAGAACCGAACTAGTAAATAGTATAAATGCATATATAAGCTAGTAAATACATAGTTTATATCCTACGGAACCTATTACCACGGCGGGTCGAAAGATCGGCAGTGTGCGTAAACTGACAGGTGGACTGTAATGGGTGCATCGTTATATCGAGCTGACACCTCTGGTCCCTCTGGCCTCCAGTCTGAGTGTCGTGGAGTTGATGGACGAGGTGTAAAAGTCTTTCGAAAGGATCGTGGTTAAAGGTAGGTGAGTAGGTCAGATATAGACAGGGTGGGAATTGCATTGAAATGGATGTTGTTCATGAGGTTATAGGTCTATTTTACAACATGTGCGAAATGCTTTATCTGAATAAACGTAAGCAGCTGTTGCCCACGGGTGGATTGCTGACGAAAGTCGTACTTTCGTCAGCGATCCAGGGTGAAAAATCTGTGTTAGGCTATCGATTTGTCAAATTTTATGCCGATCGGTTTATTGGTTTATACGTGAAAAAGGTTAAATATACCTATTAGTACTTCATCTGGAATCAAGGATGAAAAGAAAGCATCATATTATGTACTTCTGCAGGTCCTAGACTACCTTATAATTCAAATTGCATAACGATCGGTTCAGTGATTTAGGCAGTGTTTTACCCGACTGCGGCGAACCCCAAAAGGAGAGTTATAGTATGAATGTATCTGTATTAGTTTAATTTATGCTCATATTAGATACTATAATATATTCCATTTTAGCGCCGTTTGTTCTAACTAGAAATACAAGACAAGAATACTCCAAAAACAAGCCACAATACCAGCTTTATTATCCTATAATTACATTAGCTTTTTATCAGAATACTTAATTATATTTTCTCCAAGAATTGACCGCAAAATCTAATCACTACTCATTACCATGTATGTAAAAGTAAACCACAAACAATGGTGGGTATGCAGAGTTATTATTCTAATTTGCCATCGATCCAATATTTGCGTTAACCGGGAGCCAATGCACTTTGCGTTTACGAGAACAAACATTACTTTAAATGTTTTCAAAGATAATAAAAGGCAAGAAATATTTTTATGGCTTCTTTGTTGAGCTCATTTTTCGGTGTGTTAAGAATGCGTGTGTTTTTAACACACTTTACATATAACACTCTCTTAATTTCGTCATAACCCTGAGAAAATGCAGTTTGTCGAGTTCTTTTGAACTTTAAATCTTCATTTGAGAATAATTTTGACAAAAAATACATCTTAATCCAGAAATATACCATACAAAGATAAAATACTGCAGCTGACAAAAAATGCAGTTGAAATTCAAATAAAAAGAAGTACCTTCCATTACACGTACAAAAACAATCACTTACAAACGCATTCAACTTTACACATAAAGCCACAAAAACTATAAATCTAAATTACTCACATTTGCGTTAACTTTAGTTTCGCAAAACCCATCCTAGTGTACACATACGTGCAAGCAAAAGTGTGCAGCCCGGTCGCGCCCTCTGGTGAATTTGCATGTGACACATTGTGCTGTCAATCACGAAGGCGCACGCGCTCCCAGATCACCGATAAATCTACATACAGATGGGCCAAGCGGGGAATTGGAAAACCCTAATGTTCTGGCACTAAACTAAATGATAATATTTTATTATAAGCTTATAGTAGACATATATAAGTTGTTGTAGATTTTTTAGAGGCTGTTAAATCCGTGAAGTGGTCTCAGGAATGTGGAATGATTCCGTCCATATTTGCTTTTATAATTGATATCGTTTCGCCATTTTTTTCCCATAGACCATGGGAAATTCGGCCTATTAGAAAGAGTCATCGATGAAAAAATATGTTAATTTCAAGACCATGTTTGTATTTTTAATTACTTAATGGTTCTATACCAGTTTTGAGAATTTATTTGCAAATTGAAATCAGATTTAGAAATTAAGGCCGCACGCATGACATCTTTTTCTTTAAAAATTGATTGGGCCTCTTAATTAATCAAAATTGTGACTAACAATATTGCACAATTTATTTGAAAGTAAGTTCATAAATCTAAATATCGATTCCCCTTTATAGTTTCATACATATTCTATGCGAAAAGTTTCTAAATACGTAATTAGAACCTAAATCATTTCAGACCACGTCCAAAATAATTCATTAATAAAAACTAAGTAATGGTGTTTTTTTCTAAACGTGTTATGAAACAATCAATCTCTTTCTCGACTGAGATCAGTTTCGCAAGTGAGCCACGATACTCAATGAATCTCGTCAGTTTAAGCCTACGCCCCAAATCATTGTTATTAAACCTTCGCTAAACTTTGGCACGACAATTAATTAAAACCTTTTGTTGTGAGGTGAAGAAAAAAAGGTTAGCAATGTTTGCTGTTCTTTTTTATGTGTGGTCTGATATAATTATCAATTTTATAAATCTTAAACTCGTCTTCCTTGAAGCGCAAACTCATCGATATGTCTGCCCGTCCTAACCTACGGTGCTCAAACCTGGTCACTCACCGAATCACAAAAGTCCCGCCTTGGAGTCTGCCAAAGAGCAATGGAGCGCAGCATTCTTCGTGTAAAGAGAGCTGATAAAATACTGAACACTACGCTGTGCTCAAAAACAAGGATGGCAGACGTAGGCAAAAAGCTGCCAGGCTAAAATCTGGGCAAAGGCGTTCCCCATATCCTTCCAGGGTTATATATCCTTCTAGGTACTGAGGCTATTAAAAAAAGGTCGTTTTCCGTGTATAATTGGATATATCAGATCACTAAATCATTTAAGATTTCACTAGTAGATAATTCATATTTTGCATTTCAGTAAAATTTTAGTCATTCATTATGGCCTACATAAAAGATTTGGTAACTTGTCAAAATTGGCGCGTTTTCGTTAATATAATCACGTATTTTATCACTTAAAGTAGTAGAAGTTACCTCGTTACCCTTTTCCGTGACACACAATATGGCGGTTATCATTTGTTTACCCAAAAACCCTCAAAATAGACGCGATATTTTCATTTGGACAGATCAAACCAATATGGTCAGTTAAATTTTTTTCGTAAACAAAAATTTTGTTCTTTTTTATGCTCGGAACGTGTGATATAAGATTGCGTGTGATTCCTGAGTTATATGCTGATCTGGGGGAAAAAGCGATAGAGTGGTTTCCAAGAATTTGGTTTCTAGTAGGTATCTATCAAAAACACTCTTGTTTTTAATAGGTAGTAAGCTAATAATAAGTAGTAGTAGTAAGTTTATCTTGAATTTAATAAAAACTGAATTTTAATTACAAAATTATGCTGAAAACTATTAATATAACGATGTAATTTCTGCTATGACATAAAGTGAAGATGCCAAATAGCATCTTGGTTGGACTACGAGAAAACAGCTTTTCAACAAGAACAACAAAAGTATTTTCAATGGCATATTTCCAAATGCATAACATGCAGATTCCATTCCATCCATCACAACAGACATTCAACAAGAATAACTAAGGGATTCCCTACACCAATCACCTACCATAAACAAATGAATGTGATTGTCCTGTCGACTCCGCAGACGCCTTTGTTCTAACCGCAGTGAGTAACGCTTCCATATCAACAGCCCACCAGCGCATGCGCCTATTTTAGCGCCCTGTAAGCATGTAAGCAATATATAATATGTGTACTTAGGTTAAGTTAGGTTAGTTTAAATGTGATTATGGACAGAGAGCAGCACATTGGGTGGCATTCGCTCCATGTGAAAATATTGTTTTTCAGCTGTATTTGATTAGGCTGCAACCCGATCTCAATATAGTAAAGAAAGGCTAGGAAGATCATGATGGAAGAATATAATACTCTCTGTTATGTATCACACATTGATCAGGGACAACTGTGGACTATAGTCGCTATGCATATACCTATGCAGGATTTCATATTTTTTTCAGAGCAGCAAACAAAACATACATCTGGATCTAAGCAGATAGGTTCTACGGCCACAAAAGACATAGTGGCTACCTACCCATGGTCCGCACCCAAGACTCCACTCGGCAGGCACTCTGTCGATGATAAGACCAACAAAGCAATCGTAAAATAACAAGAGAATTAATTACTCCTCCCACATCCCATATTGCGTTTACCAGATCAAGGGTAATGCTTGTCTCACTTACACAAAGATCTTACCTTTCACAAGCGAACAGATCTCGGTATGATTCACATTGACAAACAATCGCATCAAGTCGCAGCACTGACATACGCCCTTCGCCTTATTATGTTAATGCACCATTACTCATGAACATATTGCTTATTGGAGATATTGGCGCTTGACTTTGTCTTCAGTCGTTGTGTTGTCCTTTGTCATTTGAACCCAGTTTACTTGAAGTTTACAATTTGGCAGCGTCGTATGGCCTTCCCGGATTTGATAAATGCCACTGAATGGTGACCTCGCAGTAGATGTAAAAAGTAGTGTATTCTTCTCGGGGATAAAGGTGTCTTCGTCTTGGGCGATCTTGAATTTCTCACTGTACTCTAGTCCTACCACTATTATTTCGCATCGATCCAATTGACGCCCGAGACACAAAACACAGCTTTATCCCCTTGTTGAAAAACTACTTTTCTTTTCCTAGTGTTTCTATTAGGCTGAATATTGTTCATTTCGTTTCGTTAACTTGGTATGTTCCGCAAGACATTATTGAGAGCTTCTTTTAAAATCTCACAAACGAATTTGAAAACTATCATAGTTTATAATTTTTTGTAGAATTTAGTTAACTCAGCTCGATATTTTCAGACAATAACATTAACAGTCCTGAATTACAAATTGAAGCACGTTCCCAAAACAAGCACATCCTCACACAATCAAGCCAACATTAGGATCACCCCACACGACAACTCCCCGGCATCATCAGTCACCGGCTAACGTGTCGTCGCGCGAATGTTCGGCGTAAGGGCGACATTTGTTATGCGCGGTGATGCATTGCGCGCGCGCCGCTGCTGACCGACGGCATTTATCGTGGGCCGTACGCGATTCAACCTTTACACTTTTGGAGGGTGGGCTATGGGAGTGGAGCAGGCAGGATATTGAGTGGTACTTTGCATGGGCAGTTTCGTTAAACGAATGCCAAATCATATCAGGCAGTCCAGGCATATTGATTTCTGGATCATTAATGTTATCAATATCTGTTCATGATCTCTCTACCTAGTCTAATCCTATTATTTCAGTGGCCTATGTTCTTCATTCTTCAAGATGATCATCTGTGTAACATGTTCCACTTTCCCAAAAATGCATCTGTTTTAGTAGATAGAGAAAAATCTAAATTAAAAATATATTATTTTTCCAATACACGTCACTTCCGGTACTTTGCTCAAAACAAGTAAACACACTGCGATGGCTGGTTCAAGGTGACGCAAGAAAAGATTACCTGGAAAGATATGGGGGAGGCAATAGTCCAGCAGTGGGACATTAAAAGCTAATTAAAAGAGACAACTTTCAAGTTACTCTTTCTACAACTATGAAAACTTTACCGTTGAGTTTTAAACATGATCCAGATGTTTTTCGTACCATTGGATTATTAACATTGCTTCTTAGATACTCTTCTTTCACATCATCGATGTACAAAAACCTCAATTCAAAACCTCTTTGCCTCATCCTCACATAACCCCATCCTCCCCGACCGCACGCACGCAGCGCCCGCGCAGGTGTCGCCGCTATCGACCGACTATTTTTACGCACACCCACCTTTGACACCGCTCGCGCTGTCCGCGCCTGGGAATCGAACCCACATACTTTACGGATGAAACGGGAAAGTTATCTATCTTGCATTCTTACACTCGGTTACCCTGAGATGGGTAATTTGCACTTGTGCTTCGATGTTGCATTATTACTTTTAGTCAGAAATGATTTTTCGTCGTTCGTCGTTTTGTAAAGGAATGCAATATCTGGTCAAAACATCTCGCCTGTAATCCGCGAAGAGCAGAGTTCACGAAGTTGTCAACCAAGCATGCTGTACATCAAACTAAGTAACTCTACAAAAAATTATTGCTAGGAAACAAATTTTTTTTGGGTGATAAATCACGTTTTACGGTAGGACTCAATGTAACGTACTCAAAACATTATGCTGACGGATGCATTGTATAGTAAGCGCGTCGTGGACGTATTTAAAGTAAAGTTACAATATTAACAACTCGTATTTTAAAAAAAACTTGTGAAAAGTTGGAACTTTGACCTAAATATCTCCGTAACAAGAAGGCTCCCAGGTTGCCAGTTCGGCTTCGTTAAGGGCACTTATACATACATTATTTAAGTCCATGAAAGGCACTAGGTGTCGATTTAATTTTATATTATTAATATTTTGTACTTCAGACTGAGTCTTAAACATCGTTTTAGCAAAATCGTAGTTCCAAAGTAGTATTAGAAGTTATGAGCACTTAATAGGTACTAGATAAATATCATCTGGAAATGACCAACATAATCCGGACAGAGAATAACGGATTGAAATGTCTTATTAACCTTCTTAAAGCAATTAAGAGCCCATAGACAACATCTAGAGAAAACAAACATACGATTTATACTGTTTTAACCTTTAACCATAAACAAGGGTCAGTTCAGACGGAGCACTTCTCTCAGTCATCAATATTTTTTTTTTTTGTGACATTATGCATGCTACCGCATTTTCACTCAACCATAAATCACTTTGAATCGTACTGTTACTGAAAAACAAACCATGGGCTTGCGTGGTGAATTACAGCCCTTTCTACAAGAAAAGAGGCTGATTATGGTATTCTGAACACCATTTTAGTTTTGATTTATCATTTTCAGTAACAAAAATTCGAAGGTGACACCAATCAATCTAGAAGGTGGTATCAATCCTCACTGGGTCCGTATAGGAGGTCAATGTGGTACTCTATCACACAGAGAGGAAGCCTGTGACCTCGCATTGGGATCCTTATAGGCAGATTTTTTTATTCTGAACAACATCTTAATTGCCATTTACTTTATTCAGTTTCAGTACCAAAAATTCAAAGACTTGTAAAATCCACCAACCAGCAGTGTGCATGGGCACACAGCTGGTTGGGTGTGGGCTGAAATCCCAAAGACGGCTTTGGGATTTCAGCCACACCCTCTCAAGAAAATGAGGCCTGTGTCCCAGCCGTGAGAATGTTAATAAACTGATTAGGCTATGCTTAATATGCTAGTTAATTTATCATTCACAACCTGCTCGAGCAATGTACTGCTCTATCTGTTTTAACCCTTAAAATCCACCAAAAAGTCATTCAACCTGTAAACGAGAATGGCGAACAATTAACACTCACGGATAGTTTACAGTTAAATAATGATTAATAATTTTATTGGGGCTATCATGTTTGCAATAACTAAATATGGCGTACATTCAATAATTATCGTTTTTATAGTCCATGTTATGTTCAGATTAAAGGTCTTCGGAGGACTATTTCCAATTGATCTTAGTTATAAATATAGACTTTGCTTCCAAATCTGCAGTTATGTGAATTTTGAATGTAAACGAAATAAACTTGGATATTCTTCTGCAGTGAAAAGATGGACTGTCTAGTTTCATCAAATGAACCTAAAAAATATCACCAATTTCAATTTTGTTGTCATAGTTCTTAACTTAAAACAAATTAGAAGCGTCAAAGTGCGCAATTGTATCTTTTGTCAAGACAATACGACGAGCTAAGTTTTACCCCTGTTTCCGGGATAAAATGTCCAAGAAAAATACTTGATAATAATTACTTTATCGACATAAATCCTATTAGGGATCAACTGGAAACAAACCGCGCCGGGTGGGCAGACACATAAAGGCACTAAGATGGATCGTAAAGTCAATTCCGTTTTAAATGATGTTACTCGAAAAGGTATTTGATACGTTACTATATTTCGAAAATTATTGTTTCCTAGGGAAGACAATACACTGCTTTAGTAATGGCTAGGTCTAAAACCTAACGGGACACCCCATTAGACAATAATAACGTCTGTTTTGCGGAATCTGAAACTGTGGGCTCGATTTTCCTCGACTTCAAAAGGGACTTTTGAAATTAGAAACACTAAACCGTGAAAGAAATCCAAAATGGCGGTCATATCGAACGGGATTGGTTCTATTGAAGTGATGTGTCGGAATCGAGTAGATATTGTTTTGTATGGAAGCGATACATTGTGTGAATCAAGATACTAGAAGGCCTTAAAAGCTTTACAATGTTGTTGGAATTACATGGAACTTTGGAGTGTGGACACATTTAGAGATACAATGTCACGTAAAAGTTGCTTCATACTTGGCAATGCGTTAGGTTTTATATATTTTATTGTCATATGCTTTCGATGGCTGGGGCAGTGGTTTCAAAGACTGTACCTCTTCACAAACAGTCACAGTGACACTTAACAGTATCTCTTTAAGATTTACGGAGAAAATCTTTTGTGTAGTTTTGATTGCGATGTTCGTATTGAAGAAAGAGATAAAAAAATACATTTATTTGGTTCATGCCACAAGTGCTCACAAAATATATTACTAAAATAATAATAGAAAACAAAAAAACTTAGATCTAAACAAAAAATATAACACTAAAGGTTTGTTTAATAATTCAGTTTACAAAGTGGTGTCGTATTACCTGACTGGAAGTCAATCGCAATATAGTTGAGGCAGATGATAATGCCGTTTAATAAACTTTGAATACTGCTCAACATCAGAGCGAACTCAGCAGTGGGATGAAGCCATTACCGCGACAGCAAAAATATGGGTTCAGGATGATGAAAATCAACTTCTTATCATAACGAACAGCTGTCCCATTCTTTCTAGACCAGCATGCAATCGAAAAACAAAAACCGAGTCAGATAATATCACAAATCATCTAATACCAAAAGACAAAGCCAAAAACGAATTGATAAAAAAAGTTCCCGTTCAGTCCGACACGTCACAAAGATCGGTACACCGAGATATCGATTATTTTAGATAGTGTTAACACGAATATCAATAATAATAACACGACAACGCTCGAGAATCGATTACAATCGAGAGAATCCATTCGAACGGATGTAACATTATATTCGTCGCGATAAACGATTGTTTCATTTTATCCGATTCGGGTGTCCGCGAGTTTCTTGGAACCGTTTCGTTTTTGACGTTTTAGGGTTAATTAAATTTATTTTCATATCACTATCTTGACCTTTATATCTTAAGAAAAATGTAATGTTGCATTCCTTTTTATTGGTTTGAGACATTTTTCATACTACAATATTTTTACATACTAAAAAGATAAAGAATCTACCTTCATTTGACTTTTTTTCTAATCTATGGTTAACATAAAAAAATAAAGGGTGAGTTTCAAAGTTAGGAGAAGATGTAATGATGTGGTTTGAAAATCACACCTGGTCCTAAACAAAGACATAAATATTGATGAAGAGGAAAAGATACCGGTTGTCAATCATACGTGTATCATACTTTATGTATGTATTTTGTAGGTAGGTTTTGGCATAAACATTTAATTGAGTAGATACGTAAAATGTCGACTATTATAGCAAAAGCTTTTCAGTATTGAAGTTTATGTAGCTTGAATTGTATGATATATTCAACTCGTAACTCGAAATATCACAATCAAAACTTAACCAAAAAAAAACCTACTTCAAAAACACAAAAAACTTTAGCTTCTTAAGTCGGTGACTTTTGTTTGTTTGATTTAGATTTTTACCACCGACTTCTTCTGAAGCTAAAGTTATTTTTCATTTTTTTTTTGTTGTTTTTTAATCACACACATATGTCATCAAACCTTCACCAAATTAAACGGGAGCAACACAGAATAATATTCTTTCAAATAAAAAAAAAATCATCGAAACCAGTTCACAATTGGCAAAGATAACTCTGAACATACACAAAAAAAAACTGACGAATTGATAACCTCTTCCATTTGGAAGTCGGTTAAAAACCACTCACAACTTAATGAAAAACAACTCACCATAATACAGTAGAACGATCCCTTTCAATTTTGTAGCAATAAAATCAATACCGACGCAAATTAATTACCTTAAGGGCACAAGAAATACATAAATGATAAAAAGCAGAGTTAACACCATTTTCTCATACGACACCTCATACAAATACGGACGACATTCGATCTCCACGCTACGTCGTGGCAAAGAAATGACCGTAAGTATAAAACGTTAATAAATAATTTAATTTCATAACCTACTCGTCTTTGCAGATTATTGGGAATAAGTTCGGAACTAGCTAGGTAATGCGGGTTTTCTCGCAATGTTTTCTGATTGTTATTTTCTTCAGCATGGAGCTTTAAGGTTATGAACACTTTGTAGAAGTTTTATTAGCCAATAAATAGACAGAGTTGAAATTAGAAAATCCTTCATTAGTTTCTATTTATTGTTAGTATGTGTCATCACACTAGTGGGCAAAGGCCTCTCCCCATGACTTCCAAATCCTTCGATCCGTGGTCAATGTGGACCACTGGTCGTTGGTTCTGTCCAGCTAGTCCTGCCATCTCCTGCAAGGTCTACCGCGTCGCCTTCTGGATGTATCAGGGCTCCACAGACCGTATTTTTTTTTACATTAATTTATTTGGAATAAGTAATGTTTTTCTGAACAATTCTTGAGAACAGTGACATTATAATATGGATAGCCATGACTAGTAACTAGAAGTAATAAAAAAATCCTGTAGCTAAAAATCGGACAGTTAAAATACCTACTAACCTCTAACTAGAATGAAAACCCAATAAAACCTAAAACACACAAACCAACAAAATTAATACTCCAAACAATATTAATATATCGATGTCTTGTAATTTAATACGATGCAATAATTATCAAAAAATATGCATTAGTTGGGCAGTCGCCCAAGAGGCAGGCTGGCCCATAAATTAGTTTATTTAATTATGAATTTCTTTAAGTACGATTAAAGATATATTTGTACAACCTGACTCGGTCTGCCCCGTGCCCAGTGCCCAGGTCATATGTAACACGTAACGATTTTATTTCTTTTATAGTTTGCACAGAGTAGTGTCGCACGAATGATGAATGGGGTTTATTATGAAGAGATGATTCAACTATAAATGCAATTCATAGGGAGTTGAGATCGTTTTTTATATTCTATGTATAATTTATTTATGTATTTATTTATTATTATTAACTTACACACACTATCTTTACAGGATGACCCCAATACAATAGTGGTTACCAAATAAAATCAACTTAAGGCTAATTCTTAAAAATCTAACAACAAAAATCTTAACACAGAATATATCTAAATATAACTAACACAATTCAACAACACTCTTGCGAATTCACTCAGATTGCACGAAAATATGTCAATTCTCTCATGAACTTAACATAATAAAGTTCATTGCCAGTTTTTGTCAGTAGTTAAAGCCGTGCATTATTAAGTTACTACACAAAGTCAAGCGAATTTTACTGCTGAACAAAATAATGAGAATTTCACGATGTTATTTACTAAAGTTGACAAAAGCCAAGTACAGCGCTCTGTGCGATAATCATTTGGTGCATGGTCAAAATCAGTACTTACTTCGCCATCTGGCTTTTTCACACAATTTCACTAGCGAATTTCTCAAATTATTACTAACAGCTCAGCGTGAATCACATTGGTAGGAAGGCTCTCTTGGTTAACATTTGACAAATGCCAAAAGAAGTATGCAGCACTGGTACGTCCCAAAAACGTAGTCTCTGCATCTACAAACTACTCTGTACCTTGCCGGACGATCGGGCGAAGTCGGGCGTCTCCGCGATCGTAGCTCGAGATAACTCCGTATAAACATTATAAATTATATTTATGGCATTATATTTGGGCTCGGCCGATATTTGTTCGCTTCTATCAAAGCGTGCCCTCGGCGAAAGTTATCGATTTTCATTCGGTATCGGTTAAGCGATGTATTGATTTCATTTGTATCGATTTGAGTGTACCTAATGATTTGTTGGATAGTCTCGCTTATGATGTCTGGACGAATTCAATTGGTCTAGGTTTACAGCCAGTACAATAGATAAGGGTTTGGTAAGGGTGTGGTATATTTGGAACTATTTATTTAGCTAATGGCATGCTGAAAAACATATTCTAAGTCAGGTAAAATCTATCAACCCTTACTGAGCCCGCCGCGTGATGAAAACCGGCAAACTCCCTCTCACAGAGACGTGTTCTGAGTTCCAGCAGTGGGAACATTGCAGTCTGATTATTTTATCTTCTATGTCATCGCGGTTCTTTACTTTTTAATTTTGTGTTTTCGATTCTTCTTTTCAACGTGCAAATTGGTGATAATTGAGCAATAAACATGAAATCATAAGCAGTTACAAAAGCAATGCTTGCGACGAAACACCATCATACTCTTGCCTTTATCTTAATTTATTTGGGGTCGGCGCAGCATGTCTTCTTTTTCCATACTTTTAATTCTCTATTACTTGTCATCTCATCAGATATCTCGATCACTCACTCGTTTCTTTGGTTTTCATCTACTCTTATACCCATCCACATTCATACTCAAAACTTTCCTCACTACTATTTCCTCATTCCTCCGCATCACATGCCCATGCATGAGATGAAACAGTTAAAGAAAAATATACCTACCACATACGTAAATACTTGTAAAAAACAATATGTCACACACAGAAAATCATTATTTCGTTCTGCACACACTGAAAAAAATAGCAATATCCCAGTTTAAATCACTATCTCAACATCAAACTCAGCATTCAAAAACCCACACAAAGATCCGCCAACTAAACTCGACCGACCACAAAACCAATAGCATCAAAAAACAAATCCGTTTTGTTAAGGTAGCGCACATTAAGAGCAGTAGCTCAGTATAAACATACACTATTTACCCAGCATTAAGTACCACGGTAGTGTATTTACCCTGGCTGCTCAAAAACCCATCTTCAAACTCACACCTCTTAAGCTCAAATCAACTTTAGCTTTGTAAAAGTAGAGTTGGGTTTTGAATGGTGGTCTTTAAAAGGGTTTCGTGTTAGTGAAAATTAATTGCAATGTATTGAGTTCCCATTATGCCATTAAGTTCGTAATGAAATGGTTTGTTGTGTGGCGCCTGTCTCAATGGCCGTCTATTGATGAGATGTTAGAACGAGCTCGGTGTGACTGACCTTAGATGAGTGTTTACTTTTCTAATGTTATGGAGACGATTATTAGAATAGTACAACATCAATAGCTGATCTTTTTCTCAGGAAGTTGTTTTGTGTTATAGTCCCATTGCTCTTTAACACAGTAAATCAATCGTCTTTGAATAGAATGCTTTCGCATCGTCTTCAATAGTTTACCGTTCTGATCATTTTTAAGTGATATTCTTCATTGAGACTCCCAGATCACATCTCAGAGTCAGAATTCATCATGTAAGTCTTGTCAGTCCTAGGAGCTATCTTTTCATAAAAGCTAGCCCAGGACCGAAAGATCTGGTGCCAAGCACAAGAAACCAATAAGATGGGTACCAATACACAGAACGCACCTTGTAATGTCCAGCCAACAACACTCACTCATACTCTTGTTTTCCGTACCACATACCTCTGTTTTGTCACCATAACCCTCAAGCGTTATGTCTACACCAGCACCTTAATCCCATCACTGACTGACCTGATAACACCGCACGTACGATCCATCAAAGCAGTTCCCACAACGTCAACAGGGCGACAGTTCCGACACAGAAATTTGTACCGGCCGTTGGCCAAACATTTGTCCAGTATGTTTGTGGAGCGTGTTTGGCTCAACTAAAAGGCGTGACGGTTCGCCCAACGCCCCGCTTTAGTTGGCCGCGAGAACTGATCATTAATGACACTTGTGGTTCAATGACCTGGCTTTGGTTTTGTTTTTTTATAGTACTTGATAGAAGTTAATGGTACTCATTGTTTCGTGAGTGTCAAAGTATGATTAAGAATTGAATTTTTCTAGCTGCTACTACTCTGTGTGTCATCAGATGTTGGCGGAACGCCACTGATTCTCTGTCCAACAATTTAAGAAATCCCTGAAAATGATTTTTGTCGTCCAGGACGTAATATTTCATTAAGTTCGACTGCAAAGACATAGGTACACACGGCAGCACATGAAGCTGTACATTTCGATCCATCAACATTTATATTTGTCACTCTTTTAGTCACATGCGAATTGTCCCTCTTCATCACATGCCCCATATTGTGACAATATTGTAGCTATAAAACCTGTATGGAAACTAAAAATCTAACAGAAGATCAAACATTTTTAGCCAGAAACTCAACTTATTAACCTTTCACAAAACTATAGGGTAACACAGCCTATCATACCAAAGCGTTCACATATTATCGAGGTAGGCAGCAATATTCCGCGACTTATTCCGAAGTATGGAACAAAACTTTGTTACTTTTACAACTCTTATGTATTCTGTGCTTTTACTAGTCCTAACAAATAAGTCCGGATAACCTTTAAGCCTTACAAAGGTATTTAAAACATTAACAACTGAAGTGAAATATTGTACTACAGGCCGTGCAGGAGATGTGCATCTATTTTCTGAACTGTAATTATATTCATTACTACAAGAACTTACATGTGTCTAGAGGCATTCAGGCTACAACAATTTGTTATGAATGGATGTCGGGCTTCGAGAAAAGCGGTGAACTATCGTGGTTAGTATTAGTATCACTCGAATTACCACTTTATGAACAAAATACTCTAAAATTATTTTAAAAGAGTAACTGTGCAGTTTCTTGCACACATTCTTCTCCAAGCGGAACTACTCGTACCTTTGCGAATTGGCAACTTGATTTAATTCTATTTCCTTTAAAAATTACATTCTAAAATGCCTTTTATGGGCATGATTGAAATCTGGCTAAATAAAAACTAATTTGAATATATTTCCTAAAATTAAATAAACTTCAATATCATGAACCACAATAAGTCGCTATCAAAAGTTACACATTTGTTTCCTTATATAAAGACTAGAACCTTTTTGAATGTATTATTAAAAAAAAAAAATCAGGTATAGCTAGTTTCCAGATGGTACATTTGAACTTTTCGCGGACCAAAATTAGCATTTATCTGATTTCGACTGTAACCATTCATAGTCGTTCCCATATCCTCAAAGAAAACTACTCAAAAACGAGCGGCAAAGACCTCACACTTTGTCCACCACTGATTCTGTAGTTCATAGCCATCAAATCCAGAATGCAATCATTCAATGCGCACGACAATATAGAAGATCTAATATTTCCTGGACTTTATGCCCACCATTGTTTGTCTGACTCCATACAAAGGACACCTTTCCAGCAAAGCTCAAGTTTTGCCACCATTCCGCAGTTTAAACTACTTTGAGCGGACTTGCACTGGAGTCGTCCGAGCTCAGATATTTAGAATAGTGCTGTAAATTATTCAGATGTGGCACGTTGGTTAATTTGAGTTTTGTTTCGGAAAATCATCATCTGCCTAGCATTTTCCCTACTAAGTTGGGATCGGCTTTCAGTCTAACCAGATGCAGCTGAATACCAGTATTTTATATGGAGCGACTGGCTATCTTACCTCCACAACCTATTTAGTACTGGGTAACACGATACCGCTTGGTTGTCAGATTTCGTACCATTGACTACTTAACGACTGTCAAAGATCTATATTTGACAGCAGGAACCAATGGCTTAACGTGCTTTCCGAAGCACGAAGGAAACTAGGTATGTAATGGGTGGTCAACCATCCACAGATCAACCTAGGCAAGGCGACTTAACCTGAAAATCGGTCCGAGCAGTTGTTGTTATTTAGCTACGAGCTTTGGAAAAAGAAATCTAACCAAGCAACATACACTTATAATAATTGTACTTATGATAAGTACATATTATCACCTCTACAAATCTCATCTAATCTATGGTTTGCGCATACTCATACTGTTCTTATGGTGCGCAGTAAAACGTTATTTTACATAGTCGTAATATTCTTAGCAGCCGTAAACTGGACGAAACGAAGGCACACTGACATACGCTCACATATTATTTATTATGGAGGTTGACATGGGTATAACATACAAACCAAGACACGTCTTTTAAATCAGTGCCGATTACTAAATGGCAAAAAAATTAAAGGTAGTATTATAATATAATTATTATGACATCCCATATTGGTGTGGTGATGCCACATTTGATATAATAACTAACAATGACTAACTAAAGTCTAGCAATAAATCATGCCCATGAATTAAAAAGCAGTAACAAATATCCGAAAGTCCTCGGTTGATGGCAATAGGCTTGCCCCTATTACATGGAACTTAAAAATAACTGGTGACATGTGAATGTGGTATACGTACACCTCTGCCTAACCCTTCGGTGATTACCAGCGTGATGTTAAGTTCTTGCAAAATCATCATCACGCATGCTTAGAAGCGTAGAGCTAACAGAAATAAGTAATTCCACCTTTTCTCTCATACAAGAGATAAATAAAAGACGATCAGGAAAATATAGACCACCTCCACAAAGATCAGTGATCACAGTTGGACAAGATCAAACAAAGATAAATACTTAAGTTCTACTACCCATTCATCAGATACAATCCTCTCGCTCGCAACACGCCCACACCTGATATGAAATCTGTAAAGTCAGTCGGAAATGAACAGGAGTAGTGGTTTAACTAAGGTACGTGGATTATTTTCCTAAGATTACGAACTAGGTCACACGATACTAGAAATATGGTTTCTGGAATACACCTCAAAATGACAGCCATTTCAACTGTTTGGCGCAGTGACTTGGTTAAGGAAAGGTGTCGGAGGGAATACCAAATACCTTGTGACTGTGTTGTTATGTTTGAAGAAAAATTTAAAGGTGAAGAGGGCAACCCAAATTAAATGTTATGCAAAATATCTAGTTCCGATTCCGAGAAAAAGATCCAGGTCTGGAATTGGATGTATAATGCAGCACCGTCTTCCCACCCCCAAAGATTTGCACATGCAGGAAATGCATGCCAAGCACCCAAACCTATACTCGACACATGTTCCGTCCCTCCTCGGCATCCCCAGGAGATGTCGACTCGACGACCGCACGGGCACCAATATTGGAATTCGCGCCCAGAAGTAACGCCTGATTCTATAACTTGGAGCAACCCAAGTTGATATTTAGTAAATAAAATAAGAAAAATATTTAGGAAAACTTACCATAAATAACTTGTATTTTCTCGGTAAAACACTCGTTTTTTTTTTCAATATTTGGTTATATTATATTCTTAACGGATTGGTCGGAGAGGGAAAATTGTAAGCAGTATTAGAAAGCCATGGGGGAGGTCTTGGCCCAGCAGTAGACAGAGCAGGCTGATATAAAAAAAATGCTTACTGGAAAGCAGGGCTTTTTTAATTGACTATAATCAGTCGTGAGGGTCAAATTTTAACAGTGAAGGGCCTTGTTTCTTAGTCCTTGGTTCCATCAGCAAAAATACAGACATTTCTGAGCCATGTAATCTAAGCAAACACATGTTATTTCAACTTTATCGCCCCTTAACACATAATAAAACGTATATAAATGACTATTTAACATTACAACAACGGTACAGGTACTAAAAACAACACTAGGCTGGGTTTTATTTGGTGCCTACATAGTGTTGTTTCAATTCCTGTAAATGTAGATGGCGCCAGTTGTGAAAGTAGTTTAATAGTGATGGCTATGTAGACGGGCAGGTCAATGAGTTGTTCGAACGATTTCTGTTGTAATTGTTGATTGTGCTGGTGTGTGGTCTCTGGGTAAGTTTTCCTGATGTTCCTATAGGCGCTAGTTTTAGAGGTATCGGTGTAATTGTATTAGGTCTCAGATAGAGCATTTTTATTAAGTAGTAACACCGATTCAATTTTATTGCAGATTTCTAGTATAGTCTATCTGGTATAGTGTTCAGTATGATTGTGAGTGGGTAGAGGAAGACCAAAGAAACGATGGATGGACTGTGTAAAGGATGATGTGGCAAGAAAGGAGGTGTCTGATGAGATGAAGAGTAATAGAGAAGTATGGAAGACAAAGACATGCTTGGACGACCCCAAATAAATTGGGATTAGGACATGAGATTGATGATTTCTGATATGAGATTTTTTTACCAAGGAGTCTTAATAACACTGTCACCGATATTCGAACAATATAGAAGCATGTTTTACATTATATAGGGCCAGTCCTGGGATAACATACGTAACCGATAACAGGCACTCGGGTCAATCTTTAGGTCTAGCCGCGCTTGCCTAGGTTGGTCCGTCGACGGGTGGCCAGCCATTACATACCTACCGAGTTTCTGAGTGCGCGTGCCTCGGAAAGCACATTTAGCCGTTGGTGCCGGCTGTCATGTGTAGATCTTTAGCAGTCTTTACAGGTAGTTAGTGGCCCTAAAATCTGACAAGCAGTCACCAAAAGGGTATCGTATTACCCAGTACTAACTGGGTTGTGGAGGCAGTCGCTCCATGTAAAATACTGATATTTAGCTGCATGCGGTTAGACTGGATGCCAACCCCAGCATCGTTGGGAAAAGGCTAGGCAGATGATGCTTTCAGTTTTTTTCTGAAACAATACCAAAAACTTGCAGAGGATAGGCAGGTATCTGTCCCTGCAATGTTAAAATTTGACTTACACGTCTTGGATTTCAAAATTAGCGAAAATCCCCACATCAACCCGCTCGTTTGCCCCACCAACCAGCCGGAAACGCTCGGCTATTATCGTAAAAGTGTCATCGCTCTATGTGGGATGACCCCATAAACTGAGTGATAGCGAGTGGGCGGCTATTCTGTCGCGATACTTATACTTTCTAGAGCTAGATAAATCTTTAGAGATTCGATGTTTGAGCTAGATTTTGTATTGGCATTAGGGATCGGGACATCAAACTATGAACAGTCGATAAGTAGCAGATGTTCAGATCAATATGCCCGGAATAAATTTGATTAAGTTAGTATTACCGACAATTCAATCGTTGTTTTGAGAACTAACCTTATTTATTTTAACTTCAGAATTTAAATAAATTCACCATTAATACTCGTTGTAGTACTCGCAACCGGCGGGTATGATATGGCGTGTATGACCAGATGTATGAACGTGGACGAGGCAAAAAGAGTACGAAAGGATCGTAGCAGGTGGCGTTCTGTGGTTGCTGCCTAGCCCCTTGGGAAAAGGCGTTAGTTTATGTATGTATGTATGTACTAGAACTAATGATGGGTATTCACTCATTCAGGAGACACAGAGACACAACATTCACTCAAGTTATAGAAATATCTATCTACGAAAATCTTAACCACACTAAGAACTTTGTATAGAGGAGCTCGTGGCTAAATAATAACAACCGCTTGGATCGATCTTTAGGTTAAGCCGTGCTTGCCTAGGTTGGTGTTTGATGGGTGACCACCCCTTACATACCGAGTTTCCTCCGTGCCTCGGAAAGCACGTTAAGCCGTTGGCCCCAGCTGTCATTTGTAGATCTTTGACAGTCGTTACAGGTAGTCAGTGGCTCAAAAAGTCTGATAACCAGTCTTACCAAGGGGCATCGTATTACCTGGTACTAACTGGGTTGTGGGGGTCAGATAGGTAGTCGCTCCATGTAAAATACGGGTATTCAGCCGCATCCGGTTAGACTGGAAGCCGTTCCTAACATAGTTGGGAAAAGGCTAGGCAGATGATGACTAAGAACTTAATATTATTATAAAATTAAAACAATTCTCCTCCTTCTACTACTTTGTACTTGAATTGTTTTCTTCACGCTAAGAGTCACCAGTCATATCAAGTCCCCTTGGTAAGACTGGTGGTCAGACTTTCGGGCCACTGACTACCTACCTGTAACGACTGTCAAAGATTTACAAATGTCAGCCGGAACCCCTGGGTTCCGGCTGACATTTGTAGATCTTTGGCTTTGAAAGTGCACCCCGAAATATTATGCACATCTCTTAACGCTTAACTATTGTTTCAACTGGAACTTTAATAAGGACTTAAATACGATTGATTTAAAGACTTTTTTGGGCATTGTCCTACTAAACTTTGTTTTCTGTCCTCTGAGTCACTTATCTATGACATTAACGTGAATTCTTCTATTGTCACACCCTTTTGTCCTTTAACTGTAAACAACACTATAGCATGGTTTATTAATGGTGAATTTATTTAAACTCTGCAGTTAAACGAACAATAAATTAAATTTGATTCTCAAAACATCGTTTAAATTGTCGGTTATAATAAGGTAGCCACGCCCTGTCCTTTTTAGGTTTGGAAAACAAAACTGTTTTTAATAATAAGAGGAAGGATTGACATCGATTGACCTACAATTCTCGAAGATTTTATGTGATTGATAAATTAATTAAAAAAAAAAAACAATTTCAAACAATACAATAGGATTGAAAATATCGTTACTAAAATTTAGGCACCTAATTTTCCAGTCCAAAGATAAGAAGAGGCACATTGCTCGCAGAACGGATGGTTGATGGGGCCGAAAAGTTCTGGAGTGGCGACCGCGTACTGGAAGAAGTTGCGTTGGAAGGCCTCCCACTAGCTAGGTGGAGCAAACACCTGGTGAAGGTTGCGGGGATCCGCTGGATGCAAGACGCACAGGACCGGTCAATGTGGTGAGGCGACACTTGGGGGAGGCCTATGTCCAATAGTGGACGTCTTTAAATTGATAATGATGAAAGATAAGAAAATAATATTAATAAAACTGACGTTTATCATATTATTTTAACCTTATTTTTTAACCCACCGTATTGAAAACGAAGTAAAACTCAATCAATGCCGTTCTGTAAAAATACCATCGAAAAGCTCTTTCGAACGATGTATACTTTTTCATACTAAGCTATATCTGGCATTCAGACGCCACAAAGTAAGAAAATCAATAGCTTCAATAAATACCTACTATCCCACATCATATATTTCATCGCACATCTGGTCACAAAATCTCCCGATCATTTCCCAACCACCCTATATATAACATCGAAAAACAAAAACAAAAGCGGATACACGTAAACCGTGACTTTGGCACCCGTATTTTTGTCGCGCGACAAAAAAAACGCAGCGACATTTTGTCTCAGGCTCGTGTTATGTTTTTGAGATAATATAAAACAGAATGCGAGAGACGCGATTCTGTAGGGATTTTTTTTTCTCTAAATGAACACGTCCTGTATTTTGCATACAATGCGACTTGGTGCAATATGCGGTCGATAATGTTTTTGCCTTTAAGAGATATATTTAAGTATTTGATGGGCTCTGAAAGAAAGAAGAAAGAAAGAAAGAAAATACATTTATTTGGCACATGCCACAAGTGCACACAGTACAAAAAAAAATATAACAAATAAAAAACAAAAAATTAAAAAACTTAAAATCTATACAAAAAAAAAAAAAAAAAAATATTGGGACTCTGCTTAGCCTTTAAGGAAGCGTGATGGCGGATAAAGCAGTATTTCTTAAGTTTAAGATTTATTTTTACCTACATACTGTGCGAAAAAAGCATTAGAAAAATACCTGCGACAGCTGCTTGCAACAGTTTGCAATTGCTGATCAAACAACTATTTTTGAAAAAAAAAGCTACATTAGTTTTTGTTTTTTTCAGGAGTTTCGGCGACCTGGGTTCATCATCATCGCAAGATATTCTTTCAAGAATTCTCCTCTGCAATAATGCCATCGATCTTTTGACAGAAACCAACTTACAATTCCATGAAGTGCAGCATTTATGTATAGGACGATAATTTTAGTTTGCCAATACGTTGACTACGGCTACTTTTTTATCAGTATTGTACTTTGGTGGGAACACAATTAATAATATGATTTATCATTTTGGAGACAAAAGATTGAAATCTAGTCGTACATTAAATAAACAAATAGCGTTTAAAACTTTTTTCTGAAAAAGATTACCTGATGTGTACATTTTTATTTCAAGCCTTGGGTAAAAACACTGCATTGATGCCCAAAAGTGACAGGTCACCAGACCTAATGCCTATTACCAACATGAATGAATGCGCTCTTTGCAACGATATTCTTCCATTTACATGACACTATCGGCTAAAACTCTCCAAATTTTCCTTTTAACAAATAAAAAACAAAACTTATGCACCGATATCAAAACAACGATATTCTGTGAGCTTCTCGACAAAAATGCCGACATTATTTATGTATATAAATGTATGTTAAATAGATAAAATGTAACCGATTGAACAATACCCATCGATATGGCGACTTTTCCCATCAATAGCGCCAACATAGCCTTAACAATTCAAAACCAAACTACGAAACTGTAACCTCAAGAAAATACAGCTCAATATTGTTTTACATTTAGTTTCTTTGCCGCAGATGTAAATGTGTAACATCAAAGTCACCTAAAAGCGGTGACCGTTGACCGCGAGTCTTGCTACACAAATAATGTCAAGAAAAGATTTTCTCTTAGACAGTTAAATGAACATAAACTGATTTACATCCCGTTTGCATGTTAACGGAGTTCGGAACGTCAATGGGTCACGACATAGCGCTCATGTTATGAACGGCACAAAAAGTATTTCTGTATTTGTAAGAAATGGGAAACGAAAACAATGTTGAACAGTTATCTTAGTTTGTTTGTTTGGAAAGATTCTCTTTCTCTTATTGTTGGTTAAGTTCAGATTACCAATCATGGAGAAAATTCATTGAATGAGTTACTGATGCAATATTTGGTCGAAGGTACACTTTTTGCTCAAAAAGGGTGGAGGCCTATACTCAGCTATGGGTGGAACATGGCTGCCAATTTTCAGAAAAAAATGATGTTGATGATGAAACCAAAGGCCTTCTGCATCACCCAAAGGTTGACTGGTAGAAAATGCCTATGGCATTAAGTCCGCCTCTGTACATTTGTGCTTGAAGTGTTAAATAAATAAATAAACCTACTTCTAGGCAAGCTTTAAAGAAAAATTGTTGTTATTAGTAGAGATTTCATTACAAGCTTTTTTTTCATCTTCTATCTGTTTAAAAATTAATTATTACTTCTGAAAATTATGAAAAGTCAAGCCTAGAATATCTACTGCCTAAAAGCAGAACCAGGAGAATATCAACTACAAGATGCAAGTACAAGTTTATTTCGCATCGTATCTTGAAACCAGCCAAACACAGAGCACTCAAACTTGAGTTTGACACTGAGGATTATGAAATCCTCATCCAGCACAATCGATTAAAACGCACACACATCGACCCACACAATCTCCACAGCCCGTACTACAATGCCGGTTTGCTTTGGGCAAACGATCCATATTGAATATTCATAAACGTCGCACGCAATGGCATTCGACAAATTGACATAAAATTTCACACAAACTTAGAGGAAAAGACGGTTTTTATACACATAGTGGTTGTTGGCGCCGCCACGAATTGATTTGGTTACATTTGAATAACATTAACTTATGAGATGGATGGGGAGTTGATTTATTTATTTTTGGATTGTAGAAATATGGTGTTTATAGGCTTTTGTTTCTTCCTACGTTATTTTCGTGAGGTCATGGAAAAACGTCTGCTCTGGTCAAGTTAAAAGGTTGCTAATATATCTTAGAACTCTATTATTATGTATCCACTTTCACCTATTTCGGTATGTGATCGCTTGTGTAGTGCACCACCACCTGCAACCCTAGCAAGAGATTAAAAAACCTTTCCATATCTTCCTTACACGATATGGATCGTATTCCCAAATCTAATCTTTGAGATTACTCTTACATTTCCCGACTTTTATCAATAAAACCGTACAGAACCGTATCGATCTATCCATATCAGAATTCGTGAAAGATAATTCTCCTCGTAAAGGTTAATCAATACACCAACCACATAAAGTTTTATCTAAGAAAAGGTTGCCTACCAACTGATTTTTTTTCTTAGAATTGTGAAAATGATACAACTTTAGATCCAAAACGACTACCTGTTTGAATTATGGTAATTATTTGTTATTCGTACTAACACAAGTCAATACCGATTATAACAGTGACATTCACAAATTTAACTGCACTCCGTTTCTTTCTGATACTTGCGATGAATTTTGAGCAGGATGACTCAGTTCTTGCACTTGGTCATATGCATTATAATCCACCTGTCGAAATATCGGGAGCTCAAAATAATGAACATCATCATTCTCTTGCCTTTATCCCAATTTATTTGGGGTCCGGGCAGCATGTCTTCCTTTTCCATACTTCTCTATTACTCGTCATCTCATCAGACACCTCCTTTCTTGCCATATCATTCTTTACACAGTCCATCCACTGTTTCTTTGATTTTCCTTCACTCATATACCCATCCACATTCATACTCAAAACTTTCCTCATTTCTCCGCATCACATGCCCTTACCACGACAACCGATTACCACACAACTTTTCAGTCACCGGCGCCACTTTCACGCCTCTTATTTACTCAGTATAAGTTTATATGCATTATAATCAAATTAATCAATAACCAATCGTTTTTTATCTGACTGTGCCGAAGACCGAAAGAACACCACCAGTTCCTGTACCGTGCAGACAAAAGGATACAGTATTAAGTGTATAATTTGTGGAACAACACCACATTTACACTCCCGGGCAAAGTCACCAGTAAATTTCCACCTTAACAGATTTTATATGCATCACTTAACCTGGAGCTGGAGTCATGGCTAACTTGAAAGTCACTAATCAGACTACGGATGCAAATGAAGCTGATGCAGCCGAGGCATCATTTTCAGCAGCTGGTTGAGTTGAGAAAAACTGCGAATGATGATTATGAAAATATTAGAAATACCAAACACATTGCTAATATTCTTTATATCACCAGTGTCGCCCATCAAATTATCTTCCCATAAACTTCATACAATTTTATAACAAGACCCATATCCATCATAGTTATGTCACCAGCTTTCGTTTCAACAAATTTAGGTTCAAACTTGAACCTTAGCTCTTTGTGATAAGATCGATGAATAAGTAATGGAAACGGTAGCACCGATCCATCATACGATTGTGCTAAACGACAATTTGTTAAAACCAGTGTAATGCTGATCGATTGGAATAGGGATTTTATTGTTGATAAAATGGTTGTTGCAAAAAGCGTGAATTTGGATCTAGTAAGCGAATAACAGAATTTATTGTTCAGTTAAGCACAATAAGGGTCCAATACAGTTCAAATGTTTGTTTCCTTTATTATTTGAAGGTCAAAATAGTTATCAGGGAATAAATATTACGACCAATGAACACATAACCACTGGAAATAGTACTGATATCGATTTTTGTTTTGTAGTCTGAGAGGAAACCAATCAAAGACAACCGACTATGAAGACAGACGATCTTATTAAAAAAAAAAAGGAAAAATCACAAAACCGCCAAAAGTGGAGAGATTTGGGAGACACCTGCACTCAGCACTTGGTGGCAACGGTTGAAGACGAAAGAAACCTGATGGCTGTTTTTAAAATTTTATTGCATAATTAACATGCCTTTCGGATATTTTAGGTAGGATCAGATATTCATGGAAGTCTCGATACCAAAATACTAAGCAGTGATCTTTATTAAAGGATGCTATACTTGACAAAATTTACTGTTAGTGGCTGGGGCACAACAAAACGTTAGATGTCGTCTGTAAGGACCAAATAAAATCCAACCCACTTTCGGTTCGAAGACTATTCCTCCATCAATCTTACCTTTGACATCCTCTAATCAGAGCCTGCGCTATCACCACTATGGGAGCCAGTAATTATAACCAGTAAATTCGAACGGGCCACACACAGTTTATGTGACGGCATAAAGTTCGGATCCGCTGCCATGAATCAAACGGACAATACTAAACAATTTATTGATTGAACTGCGAGCTTTAGATCGTACTGACACCATGTTGAGGAGGCGTTTGGGATAGTCTTTGGTCCCGTTATCGCTTGGCCTGGGTCTTGCAACAACCACTGCGGGGAAGATAGATGAAAGAATTTGTATAACGCGTGTCACGAATCGCGACGAGACTTACAGAGTGACGGAAATAGGTGTTGCAAATTGACGTAAATAGGATCACAAGAGGACACGATCAGGGATTCCTTCAAGTAAGCATAAAGCATCGCCTCACATAGTATTAAGCTTTTTAGCACAAAGCTTTAGCCCTTTGTATTAAGTTAAATGTGCTATTTTTCAATCTTGCCTGTCTGTATCTACTTGTTTAGTAACGATTATAAAGGCTTTCATTGATTCTCGGCAAAATAAAAAAATTATGTCGCCAAAGGTATTCTGTTATTGGACTAGATCAAATCCAATTCCTCCTATAAAATCTGACATTATGGTCACCATACACTTGTCACTTTATACAACACTTCAACGATTTTACGACCCGAATTCCGTTCGGAACTTAATTCGTTTTTTTTTTTAACTTTACGTCGCAGTAATAGTTCAAAATAGGTCCGTATTAAAAGTGTCCAGTTTATTTATGATTTGGATACGAATGAATCAAGTTTTATTGTTCGAACAGCGATTTAGAGTGACTTCTAGACATTGATGAGCGGGTATTTTATTTACGATAGCCTCTTGAACCCATTTTTTAGTCCGTAACACGTTTTATTTGTTTAGTCGTAAAAGTTTCGGGGACGGCGCCACTGGGCAATGATGGTAATTTTAAAATCAATTGTAGCAAGGATTCGTTTAAGGAAGCTGTAAATCTTATAAGACGTTTATGGCCAGTGTTTTACTTAATTTTGCTCCCAACTGACCTCGGCGTAGTTAAAATAAATTAATGGTTTCGCGGTCTATTATACTCTTTAAACAAAACTAATACGGTATGAACGATGCGGTACTAGAATTTGTAAAAAACCAATTTACAGAGTTAAATCATTTATCAACAATGTGTTCATCACAACAGATGTTTCTAGTTTTCCCTTTCGCTGTCCTATCTCATATTTCTGTTGGACACCAACCCAAACGTTTGTTTTTTTGAAGAAATTCTGAATTTGACACAGAAATAAACGTTCCACTAACAAAATTCTGGTTGTTTCATACCAAATGCAGTAATTACAGTAGGTATTACCACTCTAAGAGCTACTACAGAATAGATCGTCCTAAATTGGATAGCCAAGTAGGGAAAAGAGTTATTAGGTTTTTCCATCAGGAGTTTCTCAGTAGCAGTTAGGATCTTTGTTCCGCTGACGGCAATAGGCTCGCCATCTATTACATAATTATGTACACAGGAATCAAAGATAACTAGGGTTTGCAGGGTGTGTTATGGAAACACCTATGCCCTACCCTTCGGGGATACCAGGCGTGATGTTATGTTATGTAATTAATAAATAATATATTTACACATAATGTAATATCACACTTGTGTTTTCCAGAGGTCAAGAGTAGGGCCATTTAATATAAAAAGGTGAACCTTATAGTTACCACCCACATTTCGCCAGTTATGTTTTAAGTCCCTTGTTATAGGAGGCGAGCCTTTTGCCATCAACCGGACACAAATTCAGAGTCCGTGGCTGATACTGAGAAATTTCTGATAGTAAACCCAATAACACTTTGCCTGATCCGGGAATCGAACCCAGGACCTCATGCTCAGCAGAACTATTGGCAAAATTTATTAATTTAAAAGGCAGTATTTATTCATTAAAATCACAAAAACTGCCAGCAACCTCTAAAACTCTACACTACAATTTTTCCCACACGGCACCGAACATTTATGCGTCGCAGGTTATCTAAGAGTAGCGCGTGCGAGCGCGGGCTGGCGGGCTGGTGAGCTGGTGGGATCGCGGGGCGATGCGCTCGTAAATCGGACGGTTAACGCGCGTGTCGCGACCCGGGTGGTCCGTCCCGCTCCGTTTTATTTAGCGTGATGATATGCTGCTGCAGTGAGGCAAGTAAAATATACGTATTGCTTTCTGTGTGGATGGTGGTATAGGTGTGGGAACTGTTGTGTGCTGGTTATGGTACTTTTTAACGTATTTGTGACATAAGCTGGAAGTATCAAAACTAGAGGTATTACAGATGCACCGAATGAAGATACTAACTTTTTCGATACTAACCCTTGTTAGTATCGAAAAATCTTCATTCGGTGCATCTGTAATACCTGTTCATTGGTCCTTACCAATGAACTTCACGAAACACCAAATTTAAGCCAAAAAAATAATTCAGAATCTCAGATTTTTTCTTAACACTGTGGGTTAGCAATTTCCTGATGCATGAAAGAGACCAGGAGACATAGGTACGTCAGAAATGAAAAAAGCGAAGGTGGCGTGTAGATTAATTGTAGTCAATCGCGAATCAAATTGTTAAAATTAGACAGGTACTCCAGTCTGGACCATTTCTGCATACAACCATCCTCCTTGATGTATTGTCGCTAACCGCAGCGGTGCTATAATTCTACGATATCGCATTGTTTAATGCCCCGGCGTCATCCGAGTGCCATCCCGTTAATCAACACAGGTGCACGGACAAACATACACTTTTTGCATATATTGTTGTGGTAGTACTTTATGGTAATGACTGAATTACAAATTGTGACTGCAGCGGAATTAGTGTGGTATTAATTTTAATGTTTTGTTTATTTAGTCCTTTCAGTTCAATTGCCTATTTACCCTTTGTGGGAGGCATTACTATTAAGCTGGCACTTCACTTGGCGTATTTGTCAAAGTTTTCGCGATATTGGACCAAAACAAAATGATTTTTATGGCTATTGCCATATAGTTCACTTTGTTTTAATTATAGAAGGCGAATATTTGCCTAGATCTGCCAAGTGTAGTGCCACCATTAGAGAAAGTGATCACCATTATCGCTCTCCTTTTCATAATGAAATTTATTTTGGGTCGATGCAGCATGGCCACTTCTTCCATATTCCAGTTTTAGTTTAGTCATCACCCACTTTCAAGCCACATCATCGTTCACAAAGTCTATCCGTATTTTCAGATAAAATAATATGACATTATGCATAATTTAAATAGATATTCATTTATTACATTAATCTTTGAACTTTGACTAACAATAAACCTTGCATATTGCATATAATCACCAATTAATATAATCACCAATTAAAATAATAACTCAAATATTACACTAGCATTAGAAACATAGGTTAGGCCAAATCCGTACATTTAACTAGTGAAGTAACTAGTTATACACCAAGCGTGTGGGACGTTTATACAGAAGTCCACATATTATGTGTATATCACTGCTGTGTATATCACTGCTGTGTATATCACTGCTGTGTATATCACTGCTGTGTATATCACTGCTGTGTATATCTCTGCTGTGTATATCACTGCTGTGTATATCACTGCTGTGTATATCACTGCTGTGTATATCACTGCTGTGTATATCACTGCTGTGTATATCACTGCTGTGTATATCACTGCTGTGTATATCACTGCTGTGTATATCACTGCTGTGTATATCACTGCTGCGTATATCACTGCTGTGTATATCACTGCTGTGTATATCACTGCTGTGTATATCACTGCTGTGTATATCACTGCTGTGTATATCACTGCTGTGTATATCACTGCTGTGTATATCACTGCTGTGTATATCACTGCTGTGTATATCACTGCTGTGTATATCACTGCTGTGTATATCACTGCTGTGTATATCACTGCTGTGTAAATCCCGTAAATCTCGGCTTCCTTATGGATTGTGGAGGTCAGGTGGCAGTCATCCTGTGGGTATCACACGGTATAGAAACTTGAGAGACTGTAAAACTTGCATATGTAATTAGTTTATGAGAACAAACTTAAAACGAGTGCAAGGAATAGCTCAAGATTATATAAAAACATAACATAACATCACACCTGTTATCACCAAAGGGTTAGGTAAAGGTGTACCTATTAGTACACCCACATCTCGCCAGTTATGTTTTAAGTTCCATGTAATGGCGGGCCTACTGCCATCAACCGGGCACAAATCCAGAGACTTTGCCCGACCCAGGAATCGAACCCAGGACCTCATGCTCAGCACCCGCGCTTGCGACCACTCGACAGACGAAGCAGTCAGTATAAAACTACTAACTAAACCAGCAATCTTAGAAAAACAAGATCAAATTTAGACAAAATATAAATTAATGTGAACTCATCTTGCTGACACCTCAATCGTAAAATCTACCAAACAGTCTCACCCTCTAAAGACCAAAGCAAAAGACCCAATAAACAAACTCCTATAACATTATCAATATATTCAATCGCAATTACAAACTCAACAACACCTCAACCATAAATAAAAACGTGCACATTCATAACATTAAAACTGGCCACAAATCACCAACAGCGGGTGTCGCATCACTACTCATTAAAAAATAAACACATAAAATTAATTCCCGATCGTCAACAAATTATCGGAGTCCCGTGATGGTTATCGCGGGATCTCGCCGGGGCACGGTAGCGCGGGATTGCGTATCGGCCGGCTGACATCACTAAATATAAATTTAGTGCTGCGCCCGACCTAGGGTTAACAACGTAAGTTGTACCGCACTATTTCTCGCCGATTCGCCGATACCGTTTATGTAACAGCCTGTTAATGGTAAGGGAATAAAAGGATTTGTACGTGTTGGACAATTATTGACGGTGTGTGAATTCGTAATTGTGCCCAATCTCAGCAAGCAAAACATGAAACCTAAAATAAAACAATAATAAAATTTAAAAAATGTGTTCTTCCATCTTAATGTAATGTCCTGTTAAGTATTTTGTATGTACATAAATAAATAAAATCAAATAAAATATTTTGTATCTTCTTTTTAAGACTTGCTGAAAAAACTAGAGGTCGAATTAAAAAAAAAAAGTATATCGCTAAATAACATTTACTTTAGAAGTTAAAACCATAACGCTATGATCCCACCACAGACATCTAATATTGACTACATAGTTATCTGATTGAGTGTACTCAACATGCGCCAACTAATCTATGGTTTGGTTTTATTTGGTCTTTTTAAACCGATGACCTCAGAGTTTTCCGTCCTAAGAAACTTAATAAGTCCACTAAGTCTAGTTTAAAAATTTCAATCATAACAACCAGTGTCCCAAATCCCACAATCTACGAAACTTGTGTCCTATACTAACATTCTAAATCATCATACGCCACATTTTATTGCTAATTCTTCTTTTACACCACAAAAATGTCAAAGATTTACGATATCGCGCGCGCGGTATTTGTCCTCCTATATACCGATATATTTATATATACCGCTCGAATGCTCGATACCGCGGTCGTAACTTGGATTTTTCGAGCTGATCTCTCGATATGTTGACTCGATGTAATTTATATTTTTGATTTTCTCGATATTAATCGATATTTGAGACGTTTCTTAGATACGTCTGCGCGTTCAGCTCTGATAAGGGAAGTTTTGCGTTTGCGTGTTACTCGTATTGTGGTGCAGTATGGTTTTGTTCAGTACTTTATTAGGATGCTTTTATTTCTAAGGAAAATCTTCAGAGAATTTTGCATTTTTAAGTACGTGTTTATAAGATTTTGAGATTACAACCCTTTCGCTCTTACTCTTATAAAGAATGGATGGGTGGGTATTTAAAAGCTCACATTTTCTCGTCTTTTCTGCATTCCATATTATTAACGACTAGATTTTGCCCGCGGCATCGCTTGCGTTATCGTCGGAAAAAATCCCACAAGAGCGTCCTATTTTTTTTTAAATATAGCCTATGACGCTCGGGATTCGTTTCAGTAGTTTTGAAGATTATACCGTAAATCAAAACTCACAAACTTTGCCTCTTTATAACATTGGTCCGGATTATAATTAAATCAAACAAAAAATAACGAACAAATCCCGCAATCTGGTTCCAGTCTCTTCCAGCACAAACACTGCTCCCACCAATGCACTCTGATTTTAATTCTCCCGATCGCAGAGCAGGAACTTATCTGTAAACCTAAACTAGGCATCAAGAAGACACCGAGACCAGCATGTTGGTTTTTTTCTCCAACTTAGTATGCGTAGATAAAATCAATTAGGAATCGTAGTGGTGATTTGCTTAGTGGCGAGATCTGTACGAGACACGTCCCGTGCGATGTCGTCCCGCTATCGTGCCGGGATCGCGTGCAAGCGCATCACTACGTTATGGTGGGCTCTTTAGTTTAAGTGTAAATATATTGTGCAATTTTCTGAAAATGCGAACTTTGGTGTAGTTAAGTTAGTATGATTCTGAATTCTATTTTCTGATTTAAGAAGAAATACGCAGACCTTTCTCTTTCCTTTTTCTAACAGGGAAGTAACATGTTTTAAATGTATATAAACTCACATCTATTTTTCATGGAGGTTGGAAGAAACAATAGAACTTTATCTAAGCCCGCATCTGCACAAAATTCAACCTTAGGTACGTGAAAACAAAAATCTATCCATAGAAAAGTAACCGACCCAAACTTCGTATAAAACAAGATCGATCCAATAAAACAATAAAAGCGATTGTTCATAATGATACAAATGACCAAGGAAACCGTTTTGCAGACTTCCTATCAATAACAGTTTGATAAAACGAATATGGACATCGATAGAACGTCTCAATGAGAAACAATTATTTAGATACGCACGATAAAATATAAGAGTTCTCTTCCTAAGTTACGCACTTGATTCAAACATTGTGGCGTTTTAACGCACGTCTTCACAACGGTAGACACGAAGGTCGTCATTGGCACGAGTTCTTGGCATTTCAGTAAACTTTGCTCGATTTATTTCGTAAATTCCTGACAAATAATGACAAAAAACGTCATTACTATCTCGAACACCTAATTCTACAGTGTATTTTCGTACTTTGAGCGGTATTTATGTTTTAGTTATCTCGTTTACGTGCTTGACTTACCACCAAGATGCTTCGCGTCGTATTTTAAACCACGACGTTTATTAAACCCAGTGCGTAACCGCTCTCAATGTTACGAATTCACAGACAATCGAACGTCCATAAAACTGTCTACTAACACCATTTTGAAAGATCTATACAATAAAACTATTTTAACTGGAGTTTGTCTTCTATTCAAACTTTATGTTTTCGAGAAAGAACAATTGGACCGTTCTACATTTCTCGATTAGAAACAGATATATCAATATCGCTTTCCTATAAAATCGATTCCAAAATATTGGTATTAGAATCGATTGATCGATTCGAATACGTCTGGTATCGAATTTAATTGTTTATGATTATTGTAATGAACTATATTTATAGATTTTTATTGTATATTTCCTGCTTTTTAACCTTAGTTCGATACAAATGGCAGGGATTAGTTTAAGTTGTTGGTGTGTGAATAGGAATAAATAAAGCCATCAATTTCTATGGGGTTTCCTATGGGATTTAGATATATCTAATAGGTCTGTGGTGTGAACAGCGACTTACTATGGAAACATGTGTTTTTGCAGCTGAAATGTTCAGTATTGGTGTAAAATCGGTTTATTTTAACATGATCCAATATTTTTCACGCTGAAAATTAGCTAAAATGCTGTAATTACTACTTTCGGGGAAGATTAATTCCGACACATATCGTCACCTAAAGAAACCAGCGTCATAAACAATGCTGCAAAAATGAACATTACTGTACTAATACCCCAACCAAATTTTTCACAAACGACTCTTATACTATCTACTAGTAGAAGAGTCGTTTGTGAAAAATTTGGCTAGGTACCTTCTAACATTGTTTTAAGCTTTCACGGTTGAAAACTAAACTTATACTGTCACTTACGGGATATCTTCCGTCATTGTTCATTATTTTGAGCTGCCGATATTTCCCAACCACTGCAACTCCTGAAAGCCAGAATCAATGATGGCGACCAACAAAAAAGCGCTGAGCTCGACGAGTTGCGAGATATACCTAATTCAAAGGTAATAAGGTAAAACATAAAATTACATGTTCCTCAAATATCAAGCAAGAGACAAAACAGAGCTAGGTCTACTAGTGTATCTACAGTTCTGGTACCTTTTATTTAATTAATCAAAAAACCCAACACTTTACTAAACAAAACAGCGCACCATATGCGCGTGCGCTCTATAATCGTATGCGGTGCGCGTGATTTACGCGCGAGCGGCGGCGATGGGCGATAGCGTTTACTTATTGTTACACCGCATGATCGGCTAACGACGTATGCAGATACCAACATCTCGTATTTATGCCCTGTCACCGACTTTTATTGCGATTCATGCCATTTTTGAGCACCTGTTTTTTGGTCTGGCTTCTACTGAGGTTATCGGTGCTGAGTATTGTACCTTCCTGAGATACTCTTACTCTTTATTGTTTATAAGGAGTCAGCATGGTCCTCTATACAATATGCTTCTTCTTCATAGCGTGTCGGTGGCAATCGAAATTGAATCGGCCCAAAATTTGGCCACTAGTAAGTGCCTTCAGTAGCATCCATCAGGTCCTGTAACGCTCATATGCTGCTTATTTTATTTAATTGTGGCATTTCTGAGCTCGTGTTTTTGGTTCGGTTTCTACAAAGGTTCAAACTACGCTGTCACCTCTGGGTATAATACATTCTTGAGATATGCTTAAATGCTGATCCCAGTAGCGCCTGCGACGTTGCGACTACTAGACCATTGATTAGCACCTACTTTTTGGTTTTGGCTGGTATAGTTCATTCCTGAAATAGGGTCGTATGTGATCCTTTTTACAATTGTGCTGTCTAAGCATCTGTCATTTAGCTTCCCGTTTTCGAATCTTCACCGAATAATCAAATACCATTGCCATTCCATTGCATATCACTGAGTAAAATAATGATAGCCCCTTGTCATTATCACCTCTATGCTACTGAAACTTTTAATAACATTAAAAACAAAGCACAAATCGGTCTGTTCCTCTTAAATCTTCACAAATCCCTGAGCTATCATTAAGCGTATCAACCAACACGATCAAATCCTTTTTCAATTACCCACCGGCCAATTAAACCGAAATAAAACAATACACAGAAGCCTATTCTATTTTTTAAATCGGAAACACCGTCGTTTCAAGGCAAAGGTATAGGCCTTGTGGTAACAAAGATGCATTGTGAGTGCATCGTTCTTTGGAACAAATCCAATATTGTTGACTGTCTACTGTTAAGACAATCGCGACCTCCAAATTCCACATTTGAATTTGTGAAACGTTACTTAGGACCTAAGGACCAGTCTTTGAACCACTCAATTCCAAACTCCATTGTTTCAATTTTAAGGTTGATTTTCTATTGAAAGGAAGGTGGATTAAGTGCATCTAATATGCCAATTAGTTTTAAGCATTAAAAGGCCAGGATGGGCAGATCGACGCCATTGTTATCCCGACCTCGACAAAGAAAGACTCGATGACAAATCCCATGGTCTGGTCTGTCAAGGTTACTCTTGGTTGTTTACGGCCATGTTTGGTTGCTTGTAGTAAATTATGTTTGATTGGTGTCTGATGCGTACGTGTGGCTGTGAGGCTACCGTGTGTACTAAGTGGGGTCAAATTTTTTGGGCGAAGTTTTTCGACCGGATCATTATATTCTCGGTTTGTTTTATTTCTACCAAAATAATGAGAGGAACTGTGCCAATTTCAGATTATGTAGGTGGAATTATCCTCCAGATTTTCCAAACCGCAAAGTAAAATCCAATTTTCGTCAGTTAGCCACAATAGGTATCCCATTTCCCAAAGATTCCTATGAGTCACTACATTGAAGTGTGCCAGGCATTTGACTGCGTTCAGTGTGGTTCCAAGTCGATGCAGTTCAGAGCACATAGTTGAACAAATATTATAAGTAGGGACGTTTAGAGATAAAATGGGTAATTATAGTTCTTTTATAGTATTAAAGACATACATAATAATATATTATTTAACTTTAGTAATTAAAGTTATATAAACATTGGTAAACCTTTAAAAACACGACGATTTCAAATCCAGATCGCTCTGGAATTAATCATTTCTTTCCTGCCGGTCCCCGCAAAAAATGCGAAATTTCTAGAACAAAGTTTTGCTGCAGGTAGTTCCCTATTAGCACACTTCTAATCTCAAACTTCGATCACAAGCGAAAATCTAGACTAAAACCTAGAACCCATAAATAAAGACACCTTAAAACCTAGACCTAAATCCAAGGCTAGAACATTTCAAGTGCAAGGCTAAAGCCAGGTCCACACTATACTTAGTCAAACCACAGTTGATATATTAGATTACGGGTGTCGTTTGTATGACACGACATAACATTGTAGCCGCGTACAATCACCCTGGCGTAACAAAGGACTTTACGATGAAATCGAAAGTATACGAGCTGAATTTTAACACCTGCCTACTACCATTTTGTGCGTATTACAAGTTGTTAAGTACTTTGTGGATTAGTCAGGGATTTTGAGGAATTTGTTGATGTGAATCTGAATTTTTCTTTGTCTTGCATTTTGCCGATATGAAAATACTGCATGAATTGTCACGTATATCACGGCTACATACGGTTGACAGTAACGTTGTTTACCATTGGATTCATAGTTATCAATGTCTTGATCATCCACGGATTTGGTGTAGGTACTCGTAATGTCAATTTGTCATGTGCCTACCTTGCAGTGTTGGCTGTTACGTTTATCCGTTCAAAATATAAGTGCTGGATACTTCTCCGTGTATCAGTTTTCTTCTTATAACTATCATCACAACTGTCTAGCTTTTCCCCAACTTTGTTGTAGTCGCCTTCCTTTCTAGCCCAGTTCCTGGATTTAAGATAATGCATGCACTGGTTTTCAGACTTACGAACTTTTAACTACCCACAACGGTGATGAAAAATGGATGACAGCCTTTCTAAAAGCGGCATCACATTTTAATTACATTTAATCGAAAAGAAGACAGTAGTCGCTTTTGTACTTTAAAATCAACGTATTCTACCTACTTCCATAATATTGAAACATAACATCATCAAGCCTGTAATCCCCAAAGGGTTATGCAGAGGTGTACCTTATAGTATTAGCCAGTTATGTTTAAGTCCCGTAATGGGTACGAGCCTATTGCCATCAACCGGGCACAAATACAGACTCCGTGACTGCTACTGAGAAATTCATGATGGATAAAACCCAATAACACTTTGCCCGACCTGGGAATCGAACCCAGGACCTCGCAGTTGCGCTTGCGACCCCTAGACCGACGAGGCAGTATACTGAAACTTTAAAAATAAAAATCCAACTTCCTCCACAAAATGCACTCCACATTTTCAACCTCACCTACACAAAGGCGATTAAGCACAAAAGTACAGTAGCAGCACAGTACAGCCAGCAAATAGATCACAGCAGTGCTCATTACCAAAAGGCGCTACTAGTTGCGCGCGCGCCGATAAGATCTCGCCGGCGCGCGCGCGCGTAAATCACGATACCTATCGCTGTGTCCCTACATGAGGACCAGACCTAATTGTAGACGAATTTATAGAGCTTTAGGGCTTTAAGTTGGGAAATATTTGCTATTATTTATATTTAGGTAAAAAATATACGTATTATGATTTAGGTATATTTTCTTTTGTTTCCACGATACATATCACTGTGTCACTACAAGAAGACCAGAGCTTACTGTGGACGAATTTATAGAGCTTTCAGTTGGAAAATATTCTCTTTTATGTATATTTTGTAATTCACGATGCTTATAGTTGTATCCTCTACGTAAGGACCAGGCCTAATTGGAGACGAATTTATTGAGCTGCAGGATTTAATATTTATATTGTCGACTGTGTGAAGGATGATGTAGGTAATTGGCTAGGAAAGAATGATATAATAATTAATTGTGTCTTTATTACCCTTAAATGTCGATAGAAATTGTATGGTGGCACATAATTTTATTTTTTAACGGTTATTGGGTACGCTTAAATACTCTTCGCTCATAATTGCAATAGTTAGATATTTCACAAGATCATCGCTTTTTAATTTCACGTATTTGTTTATATTCGTGATTGTATCGAAATAGTAAGAAGTGATAAAATTTATTTTGCTGGACCAAATCTAATTAAAACATTTTTAAAGAATTTAAGATTATTGGTCAAAGATTATTATATATTACTCGGATATCGTAGGGTGCCTATGGTATTCGGGTCAATCAATTAATTCTTCTTGTATTTCTTGTTTTGATTATTGTCACGATTTGGCTGGTAATAAATCGATAGTTGTCATGACAGGCATTTTCTTAAACAACATGTTATTAACCAAAGTACAAAATTAATTGTATTTACCGACCTTCGATTTCCAAAGACGACCCAGCGTGACCACAAACCTACCATTATTAATAAATCGACACTATTATAACAGAAACAACGGTGTTTCTAAATATCTAATTTCCAAAAACACTTGTTTCTTACTATCGGCCCGCTATATCCTCACTGATATATCAATTTAATGTCTCAACATTTGTCAAAGGGACAGTCGATTTTTAAAACAAAATGTCGATACTACAGGCATATAGGACCGACTTTCTACAATAAATTTGATTAACACCATATCACAATATATTCTTTATCTAATCACAAGAACAATATTTCCGAAAACTATAGATTGATATTTGATTTCACTGCTCAATAAAACATCTGGTATAGACATAAAAAAATGTCATAAATTGATTAACAAATCAATATATAATGTTCATTCATACTGTGATAACAATAAATACAGAGAATTATCAACCTTATAAGCGAAACAATAAAGGTTTTAGAAATGTGGGTGTATCCATGTCAGGTTTATGAAATAATAAATAAAATATAGGTGTGAATAAAGAAAGCAATAAGGCACATCGCACATTAGGCTCTAATATGGTGACAACACTGTGTTTGGCACTTACTATTCAGAAATGGAGGGCAAGGTACTAAAACCCAACTTTCTCTATACGTTTTTGGCATTATTTTTGATTTATGGTTGATACTTTTTATTTTTAAGGAAGGTACTGTATGGTTTATTGCCTCCATACTGCGCAGGTGATGTAGAGGTTCGCAGGTTCGTAATTCGAATATCTTATAATTTCAGGTCTCATTAAAATCCTGATACTGATACTGTTAGCCGACGTCATCTCACAGCTGGGCATAGGCCTCTCTTCATGACTTCCAAATTCTTCGATCCAGGGCCAATGTGGACCACTGGTCGTTAGTTTTGTCCAGCTTGTTCCGCCATCTCCTGCGAGGTCTACCGCGTCGCCTTCTGGCTGTGTCAGTGTGTGTGCTCATTAAAATAGATGGACACATTTTAACACAGCGTTCAGTACGTCTAACCAAAGATATTCAAGCAAAAAAAACAATGATTGAAGTCATATTTTTTTTATTTAAAATAATAAAATGCATTGGGTAACTAAAATTTTTAGTTTATTTTCATTAGCTGATTTTTTTTCTTGTAAGTATCTAATGCGTTTTTTTTATTTATTTTTTACCATTGTCCTTATTTTAGTGGTCTAAATGATTTCTAAGAGTTTGTCCCTCTATTTTAATGGGAACTTATATAATATCCTTTCATTATCTACTTGTAAAGGTACTGTAAAAGTCAAGCTACATATGCTGAGCATACCAACAACATACCATAGTTCCAGGTTCCCACTACAGTAATAGGCTAGGCAAGTAAGCTCCATCGAACCCCACCAGGCCCTTGTAGATTGAGGACCAGCCCTTTTCACTGACATGAGGCCTGAGTCCCAGCAGTGTGACCAATATAAGCAGGTTATATAAGTTTTTAAACTGACATGGTCACCAACTTTATCATTAACTCTGAAAACGGGATATTTATCATGTTTACTATTTGTTTTGAGCTCTCGATATTTCGGCGCTGTTGCAAACACCATGGTCACGGATAAACGGCAGGTTATGCTAAGTAATATTGCAGAAATTCGGTACCTATATTATAAATTTAGGAAAAATTTCCAGGAGTGATTTTTTACCCCTTATTAAAATCAGATCAGTCAATCAAACACCATAATTGTTCTACTTGACATATTTCCGCGTTGATCTAGTGGACGCAAACACGACTACTGAGCATGAAGTCCTGGGGTTGTTTCCCAGGTCGGGCAAAGTGTTATTAGGTTTTTTCATCAGGAATTTCTCAGTAGCAGGCACGGAATCTGGATTTGTGCCCGGTTGATGGCAATAGGTTCGCCCCCTTTTACATGGGACATAAACGTAACTGGCGAAATGTGGACGTACTAAATACACCTCTGCGCAACCTTTAGGGGATTACAGGCGTGATGTTATGTTATGTATGTTGAAATATTTGTACCACAGCTTGTTAAAATCCAACTCCTGTTAGGGATCTCCTCCAACACCAAGCATACATTTCGTCAGCACACTAAAAGTTCATCGCACGGAAATCAACAACTACATATTTATTTTATTACCTTTTATTAATAAGATCACGCTTACAGTATCGAATGATCGAATCGATATGATACCAACTATTTTTACTTACTTTTTTACACAATATAGAAAACTGCAGAAGGACTAACGGATCAAAACAGACGATGTAAGAAGATATTAACAGAAAGACAGGGTATAAACGCGCTGGGTTTAAAGTCATCCGATTTAATTACTACTGCAAGGTTACAAAAGACTCTCTCATGTCCGTTTACAGGTATTAAAATCATTTTACAGTTGGAAGCCTGCTGCGGCGACGCCTATTTCACATTATTTTAGTGTCAGTAAAAGCATCTCAAACCTGATAAATGTAAAACATCATTCTGTTTCTTTCATCTGTTTCAAGTTGACAGAGACAGAACTATATCTTAAATATGCATTTACTGTTGTGTAGCGCAAGCGAATGAAAAGCGCTGTTTTCATATTTTGTATAAATGGTCCTTCGGTACACCTCTATCTAATGTATTTTTATGTTAAACGCCTCTTCCATGTACCCGGGGCCAAGTCGGACATATTTCATAAAACAAATTGTGAGACCCATTGTAATTTGAGAGCTATTTCAGCTAGTGTACCCTTAAACATCGATTTGTATTCGATAAAATCGGAATCATATCGATACTCTTGATTTCTATCGATTCAATTTAAAGTTCAGTTTAAAATGCACGATATGAATTTTTTGGTGATATTTTAGAATTAAATCCGTTAGTGATTGCTACTGAATTAATTTTGTAGTCCAATGAATAAGTAATTTAAGTCACGGTGGTATGTTTGATACATTTTTGGTAAGGATTAAGGTTAATAGACAAATCGATTTTTCACACGGAATTCGAAATATAAACGCATTCTTTAACCAATACAAGCTGTACCTCCATTTGAAAAACTATCGATACCAAACTCGAGATCAAAATCGATATCCCTATCGATACAGTAAGAGCCACTAATTTTCTCGTATGTTAATAAGATGGTTTTAATATCAATAGTTTATGTTGTTCCCAGCACCACCATTGGCACCTGTGTGGTCGTTCTATCTTTGTTTTCGACCATTATAACAATATCTTCTAGTTATTTATACGATATTTAGATAAAAATGACATCTGATTGTTGTTTAAGATATTGTAAAGCTAAATTGTTGTTGTTGTTTTGTTCAAGTGTTGTTGAAAGTTGTTATAAATCGTGGAGGTTATTGTTATTAAGTGCTTTTGTCCACCTAATGGGTAATGAGTGATTTTTATTTGCTTAAACGGTGAATTTATGTCAATTTTAGAATGTAGTAGTTATATCAGCATTTAAATTGTCCCACTAAGAAACAGATGCCTTTTCTTATGCAGAATATAACGGAATATGATAGCTAGCAATACTATCTATTGTAAATAAAGATTTGATACACTTTTTTTTTTTTTGTGTTGGAAATCATCAAATGACCCCCACATTCTGGGCGGAGCGGAAGGGAGTAGCAGACTTGTACTGCCTAAAACCCATCCATGTTCCTTCTTTGCCCTTTGTGTTCCAGGGCCACGGTATCTCTTTCGAACAGTCCCGCAGCTCTAGCAGGCAACGGCCCATGCAGACCCCTAAAGATTTGATACACTTCAAACAACTTTTCTGTGCAGGTGGGAAAACGCAGAACTTTTAATAAATGTACCAAATTTGATTGATGCAGGTTTATATTAATGATATAAACTTGCACAAATCTTTCTTTATTTATCTCGACATCAGAAATTATAATGCACAATCTTATAAAGGGTGTAAATAGACCCTTAACATATCCGAAAGGCACTTATTCTCCCCGTCTTTGCGATATTTTTTTTGTCTGGGAACCTTCTAGTTACGGAGATATTGGGGGTCAAATTTCCAACTTTTTCACAAGTTTTTTTTTTAATTCATGTTTTTAATGTAAGATTTTTACTTTACACACCTCCACGATCCCCGTACTATTCAATCCATCCATCAGCACAATGCTTTAAGAGCTTTCCATCGAGGCCTACCGTAAAACGTGATTTTTCACCCAAAAAAAAAAATCGATTCCCAGCAATATTTTTTGCGTAAAGTTACTTACTTTGATGTACAGAATGCTTGGTTGACGGCTATGTGAAGGGTCTGTTTACACCCTGTATAGATACCCTTATAATTACAGAGAAAGGTGTCTGAAGTAGGAAGGTCCTGAATTACAGATCACCTCTCCGGCTTGGAATAACATTTTATTTACTTATAGCAAAAATTTTAGTTAAGATACTAAAGTTAAAATTGGGAGTAGGTAAACAAGTACTTAAAATTAATTATTCGAAATTTTACATAATTATTAATATAGGTATTGTTTTTGACAAGGAGCGCCATTCCGAACTGCATACTTAAAGTGGTCACACTGCACCTGAGTGCATAGATAAAGCGACATTTTATCAGCAATAACGATGACGGAAAAGTAAAAAATATATTGGAGTTACTGAAAAGTCTAAGTCAATGCGGTTGTAAGTTTTTATAGAAATGCGAAACGCTTTGAAATCCACTGCCATTTTTTTAGGCCCTTCTGTTTAAAAGCTGTTTGGGATTCAATAAGGGTATCTTATAATATGTGTATACATCCATGTGTGAGAGAGCAGCGGTGGCCCAGTGAGAGCAGCGGTGGCCCAGTGGTGGCGGCTCCGACTTACGAACAGTAAGTCGTGGGTTCGAACCCAGGCAGGCGCATTACTTTGTGTAATTTATTTCATCACTACTGCTCTCAAACACGGTGAAGGAAAACATCGTGAGGAAACCGGCATGACCTAGAACCAAAAATTTGAATACATGTGACATCTACCAACCCGCACTTGGCCCGCGTGGTGGATTGTAGCCCAATACCTCTCATAGAGAGGAGGCCTGTGTCCCAGCAGTGGGAACATTATAGGCAGATTATGCTATCCATGTGTATACCAGTAATTGTTAGTTTTTTTTCATAACCCGTACAAATTCAACCCACACACCTTTTCTGAACCAAATTGCTCACGGAAATCGGCCTACAAATCAAATAAACCTAAACCAGATACCAAAAAACAATTCAAAAACGATTCAAGACCAATTTTCTGTATCTAATTTGTCTGCCTTCCCATCCTGGTGTTCGTCGATTAATCCAGGCTGATTTCGTAAACATACACCACGATAACTTTACACTTAGAAGTGTCAATGCTGGCTCTTAACAAGGGTCAGTTAAGGGTGTTTTTTATTTTCTGAGTGGCAAAGATAACGTGGTTAATTTGTATGGGTGTTGTCAACAGAATATTTTTCAAATGTACGTATATATTTCGGTTTTATAACATCCATGTTTCGACACGATCGCTAATGGTTGTAATCAATTTGATGGTCTCGCACTCGACAGTGGGCTTCGAATTGTTTTGATAACATTCGACTTGTGACGCGGATAATGGGAGTATGAGATATGTGAGAAATTATTCGGTTTTGTTGACTTGACGTGAGAATCGTGAGATTTACTTAAATAATCGAGTTATGTCTACATTATCATTGGCCAATAACGCTTTATAACGTAGTTTTAGGTAATATTTTAACTGCCTTATGTCCATTCAACTTTAACATACATGTGTTATGTACAGACGCCAGCACATCAAGCTACACGTAACTGTAAAATTTTCCCAATCAACCTAATGCTTTAGCGATAAAATTGAAAATCTATTATAGAAATTTGACAGATTGTAGTAGGTCGATGTACTGGCTTCTGTACCTGTTTTCTGCATTACCTCTAAAAGAAACTATAAAATCAAAAAATCAAAAAATCTTAAATCATATTTATTTCTGTAAATTGGTTTGCAAAACTCTTTTACATGTCAACATGTTATGTTTTAAAACTAGATGGGGCCGGTGTTTCGTACCTGACTACTCTGAGAAGAAACATCCGAAACAAACTCAGAGGTCTCTTTTAAAGTCCAGACATTGCTCAAGTCATATGAGGACCATGTAGATTAATGTCTGAGATGGTCTTTTGAAGAAATAACCACACAGATTAGACACTAAGATTACATAGCTATTTTAATACTAAAGAGTTTCAATTTTATCTTATTCAAAACGATACTATATGAAAACTTAGCAGTTGCTATTGGTTATGTGCTTGATCACTAGGAGACAGAGCTTTAAGCGCTGCTTTAAAGCCTACCTTCATCATACTAACGTTTACCACAGATCTCGCTAATGGACAGATACAAATCTGGTGATCGAACTCATTGTCTGCCTATTAAACCTCCACAATCCAGTTAATACTGGGTAATACGATACCCCTTGGTAAGACTAGTTGTCATACTTTCAGGCTACTGACTACCTGTAACGACTGTCAAAGATCTACAATTGACAGTCGGGAACAACGACTTAACGTGCTTTCCGAGGCACGGAGGAAACTCGATATGTCATGGATGGTCACCCATCCGCGGACCAACCTAGGCAAGCGCGGCTTAACCTGAAAATTGACCCAAGTAGATGTTATTATTAAGCCACGAGCTCCAGTTCTCGTGATAGAACTACATCTTTTAAATTCTAGACTGGGAGTGAAACGCGGAAATAGATTGGAATAAGCATATATCCTGGAACCACTGGATATTAATCACCTGACAATAACAGACTAATTAGATAAGATAATATAACCTTCAACATAGACCAAGGATTATCCAAAGCCACCGAGACAAACAAACAATAATTATAATAAAAAGGCTCTCAGCGGGGGTCCGTCCTAAAGCTGAGCGCAGACGAGAGAGGTTCGACACCGAGCTAATTGAACCGCTCAATTGGGCGCATTAGGCGCAGGGTGAGATTAACGCAGATGGAAGGACCGTGCCCAGTGCTGCACGGTACGATAGGAGACTCGTAAATGAATCATTGGTTGCTGGGGGGTTACCATCGTAGTCATATGCCATGTTACTTGGGATCGGGGCAACACGTTTTTTTCTTCCATTCTCCTCCGTCAGCCGTCACGCTATCATTTACTCCTTTTTCCTTCAAATCATTCTTCACACAATCCATCCATCGTTTCCTTGGTTTTCCTCACCCTCTCCATCCATCAACATTTATATCCATCACTCTTTTAGTCACATGCGATTCGTTCCTCTTCATCACATGTCCATACCAAGAAAGTCGATTTCCTCTCAACTTTTCGATAACATTTGCTGGGGGGTTACCATGACGTCTTACAGCAGTATTGTTCTAGTGATAGTCCAGTGTGGGAAAGAGATGGAGCTAGAGAACGTCTAGCGCCCACTCTGGAATAAAATTAAAACAATACTGATTTTAAAGTCATGGTAGGCTGCATGGAACTTTTTTTTAGATTGTAGCTACTTACTGCTCAGTACAACGTCTCTCTGTTACGCTTCCGTTAACCGACTCATGCTTCCCACATTTTCTTTCCACGTCTTTTTCATACCGTCTTAGTAAACCAGAAGGTTTACTAAGACGTCAGAAGACGTGGCTGTTGGTCTGCTAATAAATATTATATACAGCTGTAGGGCATGCGGAACCCGCTTTCGGTCCCATACTACTACAGCTGTTGCAGTCTCCAGTATAAGGAGTGGAAGGGACACCGACACGAAAACGCTTACCACGTATTCAGTAGAAAATTCTGAGCCACATAGTAGTTTTTCATCAGTTATAAAAAAAAACTGCTGTTCCATAATATATTTTGACTGTTTTCGCGTCGGTGTTCCTTACATCCTGTATTCTTCTTCTTCTTCAACCTTTGGCCACCAAATGCTGTATGAGTGTAGGTGGAGACCTACAACTGGCCTGGACCTTTTTCGCGGAATTAAAACTAAATATTTTGCATAACATATAATTCTTCTTCATGTTGTTTTGTAGAGTGATAGATTCGGTTTTTTTTATAAATAAACAAACGTTTTAATAAAGGTCGTAGTTCCGTGTGTACAATGGAGACCCGCCACAACAATCACACCCACGCGTTGCTTTTTGTATTAACAATAATATCTTATAATTGTGCTCCGTCGCGTTACCGCGTACATTAATTATTACATACATTATATACTGTGGGAATGTTATACATTGTTAATTTGATATATTTTATGCATTACCTCACTTATAGACTTGTTTATCTTCGAAATTATAGAAAACGACGAAAGGTTAGTTAAAAATGTGAAGAAATATTGGAAATGATTAAAAGATTTATTTGAGAATAAGTTAATGCTTGTTTCTAAATTAACAACATATTTGTAAAGTCACTTAAAGTTATTATTAAACTTCAGGCCACTAATCGGCCTCGTGATAAATGTGAAAATTAGTATTCACTCGTTTAACAGCACAAGTCAACATAATGTATCATATTAGTAGTAATCATAAGTTACCAAAAAAAACCGAGAGGAGCTCGTGGCTAAATAATAACAGCCGCTCGGATCGATCTTTAGGTTAAGCCGTGCTTGCCTAGGTTGGTCTGTGGATGGGTGACCGCCCATTACATACCGAATTTCCTCCATGCCTCGGAAAGCACGTTAAGCCGTTGGTCCCTGCTGTCATTTGTAGATCTTTGACAGTCGTTAGGCAGTCAGTGGCCCAAAAAGTCTGACAACCAGTCTTACCAAGGGGTATCCCACAACCTAGTACTAACTGGGTTGTGGAGGTCAGATAAGCAGTCGCTTCATGTAAAGTACTGATATTCAGCTGCATCCGGTTAAACTGGAAGCCGACCCCAATATAGTTGGGAAAAGGCTAGGCAGGCATAAGTTACGAAAATTTTTATGTCCATCAGCTAACGTGCTTTTCGTTTATTAAGGGTTACTGCTTATGCTTATATTTATTTCAGCCTGGAATCACCCACTGGTGGGTATACGCTTCCCCTTTCCTCTGTCATATACCCCGGTTTCATGCATCCCTGATCCATGTACTTTTAGGGGTATGAAGAACAGGGTGTAAAGTTCTTCCTCCCCCATAGAAAAGGGAGGATCCTCCGACCAGACGGGTGTTGTCTGGTTGGCCACTGCCCGACAGTGGTTGTCGGGGTTTTTTTTTATACAACATTATTTTTAATATATACGAAACCTGAAACACGTGTCTAGTATTTTTATGTAAAGAATCTACGTACAAAATTTCAATACTGTATCATGAAAAATCACAAAGTTATAGCTTGTTCAGTTACGTGGTTGTCCGCACAAAAACGTGGTTACCACGCAGCGCGCCCGCGCGCGCGCCTCTAGCGTCGTCTTGAGTTCATTGATATTAATAATTTGGCAGTAGGTATCTAAATTATTGCGATAGTTACTTTATGTCGCTCGGTTTCCAACTTGTAACTTTTTTTAAATATTTATGGGACAAAATATAACATGGTTTAAAAATGACTGGAGTCGATTCAGTTACTTATTCTGAACAAACTATATTCAGGTTTCGCATATACTTTTTTTTTTTTTTTTAATTTATTTAATGAGACTATAGTACAGAGGTGTTGCTTAAGTCTAAACTCGCCAAACTTTTACGTTTGATGGCGAGAGGCGCTCTTTTACATAATAACAATGAACCACCTTACTTAAATAGCTATTTCTTATATTACACAAATAAATAAACATGTTAATTTGTACATAAAAGTTAGTTTTTTTTTTTTTTTTTTTCATTATTTAACCACGTGCTCCTCGAGTTTGCTTTCCAGTAAAATGTTTTTTAACTTTGTCTTTAGTGATCCTTTACTTACTTTTTCTTTTTCTCTTAATAAATCTATTTTGTTAAACACTTTAGGTACCAAATACTTAGATGTTCTCTTACCATAATAATTTGTTATCTGAGGTTGAACCAGTCTGTTCTCTCTAACCCTACGTGTGTTGTACTTGTTTTTAACATTAAATTTATATTCATCTTTGTAATAATATTCCAGACCTACCAAATAATCTATTTTTCTATCTATGGGTATAATTTTACAGATGGGAAATAACTTATCATACTCTTTGTTGCACTTATCTTTAACAGTCTTACTAACCAGAAACTTTATCAGTCTTATTTGTATGTCTTTGATCTCTCTTAAATATGAAATAAAGGTACGCCCGTACACAAGGAGTCCATAGCTTATTAGCGAATCGGCAAGTGCGAAATACACAATTCTTAACGTATGTTTGTTTAACACATTTTTTAAGTGGTAAAACTTACTTAGCACCGATCTTAGCCTATTGCAAATGTCGTTTACATGTAATCTCCAATTAAAGTTCTTATCAATTGTTAGACCCAAATATTTAAATTTACCCACATACTCCAATTTCGAACAGTTACAATTACACTTATGTCTGTGCAAACATTCGTATGTATGTCCTATCACTGTGAGATATTCACTATTTACATCTTTAGCATTACGATTATATGGCGAGTATATATGCATACATTTAGTCTTTGAAAGATTTAATATTATTCCATTGTCGTGTGCCCATTTACTTATATTTTCAAAGTCACCTTGAATACATTTTTGGACCTCAACTATATCTTTGGAGGCATAAACAAGACACATATCGTCAGCGTACGTGAACACCTCACATTTACGTATGACATTTGATACACTATTAACATGCATTATATACCCTACAGGGCCGTATACCGATCCAGTAGGCACACCCAAGTCGACATTCGCCTCTTTCCCAGCCACACGGGAGACAATTGTGCTTATTTTTCTATTAGTGAGGTAGTTTATAAACCAATTATTTGTGGGACCGCGTATTCCGCATTCGTCCATTGCCTGTAATAAGATATCGTGGTCTAAAGTGTCAAACGCTTTTTTATAGTCGATGAATAGTGCTATAACCTGTTTGCCAGAGTCTAAACAGTCATTAATATGATCTGAAAAGCCCAACAAGGCAGAGACAGTGTTGCGCCCTCTTCGGAAACCGTGTTGAGTGTCACTCAATATGTTGTGTTGTTCTAAGAACGCGCTTATCTGTCCTACAATAATTTTTTCAGTTATTTTATCTATAACCGATAATATTGCGATAGGCCTATAATTAACATATTCTAAATGACTTCCTGATTTGTATATAGGACGAATAATTGCATTTTTTAACTGGTCTGGATAAATACCGTTAGATAAGGACATATTCACCAATGCAGCTAGAACAGGACTTATTTGCTTACATAAATATATAATATCTTGCACCCGTATTCCATCTGAACCAGGTGATTTTTCACAAGACAATGTTCTTATGACCTTTTCTACCTCTGACGAGGTCACCTTATTGTATCTAAAACTTACCTCGCTCGGTTTTACATATTTATTTCTATCTAAAAACTTAAAGTTACACACATGTTTAATTCCCTTTATTTCCTCGGTAAATGTTTTAGAAAAGTTTGTACAAATCTGTTCTACACAATCTGTTTTTCCTAAATGCCTTAAAATAACATCGTCCAGGCTAGTTTTGTTTCTACCCAACCATAAGTTTATATTTGTCCATATTTTCCTGAAATCTCCATTACATTTTACAATTTGTTCCTGTCTATATTTATTTCTAGCCATATTTGTTTATTTATTTACTTTATTCCTATATTTTGTATAGTCTAATCTCTTGTTCATGTTTTTTGGATCCGCTTTCCAAACTCTAAATAAATAATCCCTTCGCAATAACATTTTATATAAATTCCTATCTATCCATAGCTGCCTTATTACTTTCTTATTATCTGTGCTTATATTAATTGTACTTTCCTTGTAAATGCGATCAAATACGCTACACATGGTTTGATACAATAATACCGGACACTTTATTGTTATTAACTGGGCCCATTCATATTCATCTAGCTTTTGCTTAACAATTTTTATCACTTAACACTTCGCCCATACTATTGTTCCTAATACTGCTACTCACACATTGATTTTTGCTTCCACTCACACATAAGTTCAACAATAATCCGATTCCATGATGATCGGCGATTCGTGATTCAAGCACATACGCGCACGCGTCATGCTCGCTCCGTCCCGCTCGCACCCAGATATGATCCAAGCACGATACCTCGAGCCGGCCGTCCGCAATCGCCTCGCGCGTTACCTCTTCGCTTGGTATTACACACATCAAGCCGCATTCACACAGGGCGTTTTTATACCTTGTTACAGTTGGATTAACCAAGTCGCTTAGTATGTTTATATTGGTATCGCCAATCACTATAACATTGTCAAATGCTGGTATGGTTTTTATTAGAGTCTGTAATTGCTGAATGAATATCCATTTATTTTTGGCAGGTGGTCTATAAATCGCGACTACATGTGTATTATTTTGCCCGTGCTTTAATTGACCATGAAGTGTTTCTACTGCTTCTGTGTTTACCATTTTAGCTTCGAAATTCAATCCATTCTTGGCGTATATTAATATTCCTCCTCCTCTGCTCGTTTCTCTAGTATGTATAAATGTATTATATCCTATTATTTGATAAAGTGGAAGTTCTTCCTTCTTTATATTTATTTCGCTTAATATTAAGATGTCTATGTTATATTTATTTTTATCAAGTAATATTAATAGCTCGCTAAAATGTTTGCGAAGTGATCTTATGTTCAAATGTAATATGTGGGTATTCCATACATTTTGGGATATGTCGTTATTTAGAGCTTCTATATCATAGTGTCTTTTAAAATTAAAATTACCGGAATAGCTATCTATACGATCGAATGTTGATGTTAGATATCGCCTCGTGTGTACTCACCGCGTCATATACGCGTGTTTATTAACATTCATCGAGCTTATTCAAGTCTTCCTCCGATCTAATGTTATAGATTTTTTTTTCATCACTATTCTTTTTGACCAGGATATTACAATTCTGCACCCAAATATATTGGAAGCCTTTCGGCTTAAGTTTATTTCTTACAGTCCACAGAAGCTGTCGTTTGTGCTTTGGTAAATCTTCGTTAATGTATATTCGGTTTTCGCTTCCATTATCATAGACTTTATTATTCGTTATTATTGTTTCCTTTTTTACAAGCATCCAGCTGCCGCGAGCATATTTAGACCGTAGGGTGACCAACACAGTCTTGGGCTTTGTGTCTTCTGGTTTTTCCTGGCCTACCCTCTGTGCATCTTGAATCTCATTTGGGTCTAGATTTAGTTTCTGTGCCAATTTTTGGACTACTAACCTAGTATTTTCGTTTTCGTGCTTCTCTAGTCCGTGAATTTCAATGTTTTTCTCCTTGTCTTTTATTTCCAGCTCCTGTACCCGTTCTTCTAGTGCTTTGTTACATTTCTCCAAATAAACATTTTTTTGTTCCAAAGCCTTTATTTTCTTCTGAGCTTCGTCTTTAAAATCAATTAATGTCTGATACATGTCACCATAAAATTCAACGCTGTTGGTAAGTTCTTCAATTTTCTTCTCCAGGTTATAAATCACCGCTAACTTTCTATTTACCTCAGCCAACACATTCTCTCCAGACTCTTCTTTAGGGTTTAATTTGATTTTCGTATCATCTGCGGACTGTTGAGGGCTGCTTTTATTTGTCTGGCAGTCTTCGCAGAGTGTACTGCTTAGGAACTTTTTAGTTACACATTTTTTATGGTAAACGTTTTCACAATCACCCTTACATTTGACTATATCATCTTTAGCCAAAGATAGAAACAGTCTGCATTTTTTACATTGCACCATTTTTACTTTCACTTAGTTTTTTATTTGCAAAATTGCTAGGTGGTCACTGTTTACGTACGATCGATACTCACAACCGTGCGTTGAGCGTGCGCACACGGAACTGCATTTTTATGTATAAAAATAATGTTGTGTACGTATTCTTAAGTCGCGGATAAATTTGACTGCGCGATTTAGAATTTTGATGTTAGTTCTTCATGTGTGGCATAGATGGCGCTGTAGCACTTTTTGTACGGATCTGGGATATTTGCGCGAAAGACATATGCGCGAAGGACACTTCCGCGAACCCACTTGCGCGAAAAGACATATGCGCGCATGGACTTTTGGGCGATTAGACTTTTGCGCGAATGGACTTTTGAGCCCATAGACACTTACGCGCATAGACACATGCGCGCAGAGACACTTGCGCGAATGGACACTTGCGCGAATGAACTTTTGCGCAAAAGGACATTTCCGCGACTAGATTTACTCGCGACTGGCTACGGTTAATCTGTAGAGTAAACATAACATCATATTATTTCTTATTTTCAATGAGATAGAGCGAGAGAAGTTGCAACACTGCCCGAGTGACATGTCAAATTATTTTTTTGTACCTACCATGAATAGTGTTGCCAGATATAATTATTGTTTAATCGATTTACAATATCGATTTTGAACGTATGTTTCAAAATAATTTTACTCTCTGTTCAAGCTTTTGGGTTTCATTAATGTCGATTTTTAAGGTCATTCAGTTGTTTTAATGTCTATTATGACAAATGTATATATAAAGAACATTCTTGTTATTTTGTACAAAAAAGATTAATCAATCGATTCCGATTTAGAAGAACCTCAGTGTTATGTTTACTCTACAGCTAACCTAACCTAACCATTCGCGCATAAGTCCTTTCGCGCATGTGTCTTTGTGCGTAAATGTCCGTTCGCGCATAAGTCCATTCGCTCAAGTGTCTATGCGCGCAACTGTCTAAGCGCCCAAAGGTCTATTCGCGCAAAAGTCTAATCGCACAAAAGTCCATGCACGCAAATGTCTTTTCGCGCATGTGGATTCGCGCATGTGGATTCGCGCAAGTGTCCTTCGCGCAAATGTGTTTCGCGCTAGTGTCCTGATACCTTTTTGTACTATGTTGCTGTAGTACTTCATGTAGTGCCGCTACATACATACCCCCTGAACCATTTATCTATCCCAAAACAAAACAATACGAAAACAAACAACCTCAATCAAGACCTCATCAAAAATTTAAATCAGATTCCGTTACAGTGACATTACTCTGAACAATACGATTGCTCAAGATGACATTCACACATGACCTCGTCACAACCTTGCACTAAATCGTAATCATGCCTTAATTGTTACATTATGAACGTTATGTCACACAATACTCTTCTCACGACCAAGCTTTGTTTCAAGACCTTCAGATAACAGATATAGTTAAAAGAACAATAGCGGTGATAAGAGGTTGGGATAGTTGACATTTGATTTGATTAAATTTTTTGATTATTTATTTGCATTTGCATATTTATGTATAGTGACACTTAGGAGGGTGGGACAAATCTTTATTGTGCTGTGGCAATTTTTTAGGTCATGATTGCGTTCTGTGTTTGGCAGTCCATCAAGGTAAAGGGTAAGCCTGGAGTGTTTATGAAGAGCTTATGTGTTCCAATGATGTTGATGGGACGACCTGTCCTATCATCTTGGCTGAGACTAAAACAGCAGCAGCAGCAGGTGGCGTTTTGAAGTTTCTGTCTGAGTTTATGTTGGTATGTTTCTTTGGTGTCTAGTGGTCGCACGCGCGACTGATGAACATGAGTTTCTGGGTCCGATTCCCAAGTCGGGCAAAGTGTTACTGGGTTTTTCCAACGTGAATTTCTTAGACGCAGCCACAGAGTTTGGATTTGTGCCCGGTTGATGCCAATAAGTTTACCCCCTATTAGATGGGGCTTCAACATAATTGGCGAAATGTGGTGGTTTAAAACCTCATTCATCATTACGTCTTTAGATCCTTACCTCCCATGCTATTCATCCATTATTTGCACCTGCGATTATCTCTTCATTTGCAAAAAGTTGACGTACCTGTGAATTTTAACGACTGATCCCAGAAAACGTAGCATCCCGTCCTAAATGTGATGATTTTGAACCATACTAAGTACACTACTGCGCCGTATTAAGTCTTTTGTGATATTATCAGTTGATGTATTAAGACAAGTCCTATTGTTCAATACCTACCTTGAAAATAGCTGAAAATACTCTAGCATCTGAAGTATTTAGGTTACAATACAAAAGATAAAGATAGTGTTTAGTTCGCACATAAATAAGTTGTCTGTAGGCTAGACATGTTGTTTATTAATTAAAATACTTTAGATGTTCAGGTTTTATTTCAGTGTAACCTTACTGAAGAATTAAATTATTTTTATTTATTCAGTTCAGTATAATTTTTGACTCAAATGTGTTAATTCAAAATTTAGTTTGGATTTTTATTTTCATTATTTGGTATGTCCCGATCTTAAGCAATGTAGGGATGAGGCAAAAATAATAATTATGTTTTTGAGGTTCCAAATAAACCAAAATATATATTATCTTGGTGTTTCCGGCGTTGTAATGTCGATAAGAACCATAAAAATCGCAGGTTATTCGAACGATTCAGAAAAAAATGCAGTAGACCAGCGACCGTTTCGCAGACAGCTGAGAGTAGTTCTGTTTGCAACGTTAATTGTGACTTGGTCTTGGTCGTTTTTTCAAATATTATCTACAACACTAACCATGCAAAACTTATACTGTCTCTTACGGGATATCTTCCGTGATTGTTCATTATTTTGAGCTCCCAGTAAGAAGAAAATCACGGAAGATATCCCGTAAGTGAAAGGTTAAAACAGAGACTATGCACTTTCCGAATGAAACTAAAACTAAGTCATTTCCGGGTTTTTCACACTGCACTGCACACTGCTCTAAAATACCCAACTTAAATAAACTCATCAGCACACTATTAATAGCTACACGTCTCTTAGACTCCTCGAGACTCAGAACCGTGACGGTATCATTACGTATGAAAACACAAGTACTCGTAGTTAACAGCCCGTAGCGGCTCCCACGTACATTACAATAATACGGACAAAAACCATGCTTGGCGATCAAACAGATATCTTTATGACCTACATTAGTTTGCTAGGACCTTGAAACAGCTCTTATTAAAGCCTAACTTGTAATTAGTAGTGTTTTTAAAAACAATTGGCTTAATTATTGAGTTTTTGGTTTAGGGCTCCGTGATGTTTCGATTAAGAATATTTGTGTAACTAGCATATTGCTTGTCGCTTGCATTTGGAGCTGGAGAAAAAAAAAATACAAAAGAGCCTTTTTGTAATAAGTACAACTTTAGTGACTTTAGTTAGCTCGATGAACTAACAATTTGTCATAAAACACATTTTTAAATAGATATCTAAGATAATTTAAGAATTAGCATTGCTATTAAGAGTGGCAATGGTGCCAGTCTTCTGGGCACGTTTCCAGGTGACAGCGATGCGGAGGAGTACTTTGACGCCTAAGTGTCCTATTGTCGTCGATGTTTATATGTATATGTACTTACTTTTAGTCTTTTTTTTATCATTATTTTAGTTCTATTAGTACTCAGTATATAATGTACATAATATAGAGAGATAACTTTCAGTATGGGTATAATTTTGATATTCAGCTCCATCCGGATAGACTGGAAGCCGACCCCAACATAGTGAGGAAAGTCTAGCGAGATGATGATAACGATAATTATGTGTATAATTTCGACAGTGAGTTCCATAATAACTCGATTGTACGGACCACTGAATCAGTTGAATCAACTTGCACTTGCCCAATTTTTTCAGTTTTCCGAATAAAAATCCCCTTAAGAGTTAATGTTTGGGAAATATCATTTGACCTTGCGAAGACGTTATTTACGCGGGCGATCAAGAACTGTGATAATTAATAAATAATTATGTACATTTTGTGCTCGAGTTTGTGTATAATTAAAACCAATGATAACAATGGACTGTGTCCGGATTCGAGTACGAATGTTTTTGTTTTTTAAATGGCGGAAGATTTTTCTCATAATAGCTAGGAAGCTGTGTGATCAGCAACATTGAAATTATCTTAGATGACGGGTTAGTGATCAGTCAGTAAGCACATACCAAGAAGATGCTTCCAATCCAATGGATGGCATGGTCGTCAGATTCAGATTCAAACATTTGTTGTAAAACATAGGTACATTATAAGTTCTTATTTGGTAATACACTGAAGGTGCTATGTTTTTCCTCTAGGGCGTACAAAAGTAGTAATACATACAATGTAATTAAAACAAAAAATGAATATAGACAAATGAACCACAAATAAACAAGTAAATACATTAGATCATCTGTCGCATTACGAATTTTCATTCACACTGAACAATGTCGATTAGATACGTACCGGTAGTGAGAAAAAAGAAAATAATGAATGTCAATGAATGTCTTGACTAACACCTTCGAAAAGAAAAGCGTATTTGTAGCGGGAACATCGACACATCAAAAACTTCTTTCAAACGAGTGGGTTAAAATTCAATGCTTCACTAATAGTTAACGCATTCTGCATAATCTGCACTACTGTTAGCCTGCGTCATCCGACATCAAGGGAACATTAATTAACTAACTGATCAAATAAGGAACACCACAATGTACTCCAGAGCTCAATTTGCCAACTTACCGTAGCTCTTAATGCTGCAAGGATAAAATGGCCCCGTATCGGCACTTGCCCTGAGACAGCTAGATCGTCGCGAAAGAACAAAGCGAAGATGGTGGGACGCCATGGACAGCTTTCTCATAAATGGGCCAGAAGAGGCACAACATTGCAAGAAGTGGAATGGGGGAACGGCTTTGCTCAGGAGTGGGACGTATAAGGCAAAAAAAATTACTTCGAGAGCAGAGAAATGCATAAAGTCAAAATTTTAAATTAACCCAATCCCAAACTGAGACTATGAATTTAATCTTCGAACAAAGTCCCGGTCAAGAGCTAGTATTATTAGTAATTGACACTGAAGATACCTATGACTCATTCCACACGAAAATTAAAAAAAAACAGAACAATAGCCGAGCTATGAATTTAAATAGGACACAATGTGGAGTAAATTAGCACACATATACCTAGATTATGTGTTAGTATCTACATAAACATAGTATATAACATTGTGTGTGTGCAACAATTTCGCACAAAATAAATTATATTAATTACCTGTAATGGTTTTCATGGCACGTGTAAGCTGGGTACAGTTTAGGAAACTGACATGCATGTCAGTTTATGAAGGTAACATTTTATGCCTTTTGCTGATATGATAAACCAATTGAAAACATTTTGTATTATTAGGCGATTCTCACATGACACCGCCAGACGGCGCGGGTGAGCGGTGCTCACCGCCAGACCGCGCGGGCGAGTGACGCTAACCGCCTCTCCGCACGGCGTACCGCCATATCAATCTTCGCCACCGCCGACGACCGCGCGGAAGAGCGGTGTTGTGTGAGAATAGCCTTATTTTGGGCATAGATGCACAGGCAAGCTATTATCTACGTGGACCGACGACCTGGTTCAGGGCAGCAGGAAGGAGTTGGATGCGAGAGACCCAGGGACTGGGTAAAGTGGTGTGCAATGGAGGAAACTCAGCATTGTGTAGACCACTAGTCGACCCGCACCAAATTCGCCCTGTGATGAATTTTCTAACAAAATTTCAAGCCCTATTTCAACCGCTTAGGACTTGATTTTTTCAGAATCTTCTAAGAGCCAAATAGCCCGATCCGTCCAGTGGTTTTTAGTTATGCATTGTCAGTCAGTCAAACGATTTTATAAGTATTTATGATTGGTGTAGGCATGAATTTTCAAGTTCAGTTGTTCTTTTATCTCAAAAAATGTGCATCTGTTACACAACTGAAGTTAGCTGACTGTAGACTTGCAAGAGCATAACAAACTAACTTTGTACATATTCAAATTTTAACACAATACGTACGTATCATTGTGTAAATCTTTTACATCTTATTTATCAGAAATTTGACACAAAGCACTCATACGAAAAATGTAATTTTTGGATAATTATAAAATAATTCCATGCATAACACGTGTAAGAGTCTACAGTTTTATATATTAATATTTAAAAAAATAATTAATCCACTATAAAAATGACACCGACAACTTAGTTGCCACTTACTGTGCCGACGAAAAAACACTTAAACATCAATTTACACGTAAGACGTTATTAATGGAACGAAAATTTCGGGATCTGTGAGCGGGGTGCGATGGTCTAGTTGGTTAAGACATCCGGTGTACTGAATCGGAAGGTCGCAGGTTCAAACCCTGCTCGCACTGGAATTTTTCTTTCCATGTCAAAAACATCAGTATACAGTTTTCAATATGACTCTAATTTGGAAATGTTTTCATAAAACCCGATCAGTATCGACTGGAGCTTAACTTGTCAGTGAATACCATAAATAAATTGGTGATTTGATTTCAGTACGTTAACAATACCTTACTTCATCCCTCCAACATCCACAGAAAGCAATGACCTATCAATTACCAAGAACTCAACTCATATTGTTCACGGTTTACCGTTAAAAAATCTAGCCCAAACAAGACAATATATCTCGGTTGGAGTGCAGTCAAGCGAGACTTCCAGGAAGCGGCGACTGCGACCGACAATGTGTCTTTCTATTCACCTCTGGAACGGTTTATAGTTTTTCCTGCAAGTTCGGTCGCTGGTGATGTGGACTTGGCTTTAGAATTGTTTTTTTTTAACTCCAGTGACCTAACGCCATTTTTCCAATTCAAAAATGGTTTTCTTTGAGAAAGTACTTTTTTTTTAAATCAAAAGTATTCAATCTATACCACCGGACCAAAATGTTACTGGAAAAAGCTAACAAGGAGCTTATTAAAAGTGCCAAAAACAGAACTAGAATTAATTCATTCGTTTTTTGCAGGGAGAAAAAAGTTATCGACATGCAGAAAGACATATTTTTACCCCAAGTCCACACACATCGCATCAAGGTTCACGTAAACTCGCAAACTCGTAACGTTTGCAATAAACCATTAAGTGAGCACACGTTAAGTCTCCCTTACAGCCGAACCTACCTCTGATACCTGCAAGTACCTGCCTGTAAGGCCGAGTGCCCACTACACGACAGATATGGACCACAATACGCAATGTAATGACTTCCTTACAGCGCGTCTTTGTCTGAAAAATGGCGGCATTGCAATATAAGAAGAAGGCTCATCAAAATCTTCCGTAGATGTTTACTGCTGATCATAGACTTCCCAATAATCGTTATAAATGGTCGTAGGAGATATTGCTATTTCTAATCATGGAGTCGTATAAAAGATTGGCAGGTGTAGTTCGTTTTTTTTTTTCTAAACATTTGCCCCCACACTAACATTTCGTTTCAGGAAATAAAATCGTCGATCAATGCGTGAAAAGCAAACCAATCTCAGAATTTGCCCCTAGGTGGGCTTTATAAAATCAAATCTCACATGCACAAACAGCTATTACAGTTTCAAGCAAATAGGACCACACTGTTGCACATTCTCTAGATGTTATTTATCTTTAAAGTTAATAGAATAACTTTTCAAAGTCAACGAAATAGTCTCCATTTTCTAAAACTAATTAGAAATAACAATTTGTCCGCCAGTGCGTATAACTCTTTAGAGTAACACTTTGGTCTGGAGTGTAGCATTTAGTTTGATACAAATGTATGAGAGCTTAGACTTTGCAACTAAAACGTTTGGAATTTTCCTGTTTGCGAAACTGCTAAGTTTTAATTTAAAGCCTTAAAATTGCATCATATTTTAAGTGTAATGTGTTCTGCAAAAATTAAGAATGTTTAATTAAGGAAAATTTAAATTTAGGTTGAAATTTATTTTATTTTTGCATTATTTTCTATATTTTTTTGTATAGTAGGTACCATGAATGTGTTAGTTTTATAATTGTAATGAGTGTGATTTTATATAATTAAAATTAAATTTCAATTATTATTGTATTAAAGATATTTTTATGAAAATATGTTTCGTAAGTAACCTATTCGTAGTTATCTTAAAACCTTTTATGAACAAAAGATATACCGAAAATCTTGCACTGTTACGCCAATTTTTCAGCTGACTGCCGAATTTTTGACCACAGTTCAACACCCGATTAAAACCATATGAAATAACAGAAAAACTGGCATGAATTCCTTATGTTTCCCATATATCGTTCTCACGTTAATCAAATTTATAATTCGCAATACCAAATGTATAACAAATTGGTAAACAAACATGGCGGCGTGACCAATTAACGGTTTTATACAGGAGTTTAACTTTGTGTAACGCACGCACGTCTATGGCCGTTTTATTATGAGCTGTTATACGAGTAATGTTTCGGCTACGGTTTCGGTAAGTTACTGAATTGTTGATTAGGTAGTGCCTACTTACATATTCCATTATTATTGTACACTTGTACAGGACAGCTTCTCAGCCAAAACTACCCGGAACCTAGTGTAGCAGACGGGTAAGGCAAGCTAAAGAAAACAGTGTGACTAGTGCTACAAATATAAACTTTAAAAAACATTATTTATTTAACACTTTAAGTAAATAATATGAAATAAAGACACAAAAAGAAAAAGAGATTTCTATCTCTTTTTCTATCATGTATCTCGTAAATTCTAAAGCAAAATTTTAACGGGACTGTCTGCCCAGTGCACACTGGGCAGACAGTCCCGTTAAAATTTTGTCCCTACCCACGCCCTATTATCTTCAGGACGACTTATTATTTGATTGATTTAATTAATGTTTACCACTTTTGCATGTTAGTAAAGACACCGAGTGCATTTATGTATATTTAAGTTATCTTACTCACTGTTCTTACACAGATGTGTAAGTAAGGTGAATTATTCTCATCATCTTTATGTTACTTGGGGTCGGTGTAAGGTGAATAAGATAACTTAAATACGTACATATTTCAACGACAATAACAACCAAAATTTCTGTCCTTCCGCTCCACAGTAAACCTTATTTAATCCCTCCATAGTTTACAAGTTCGTCATGATCGATGCGCGCACGCAGTCGACGCGAAACTAAACGGATTTGCGCGACTTTTTATGATCAACCCCGGCGATGTTTACTTTTGAAATTGATATGTCATAATCTGCAGCAAGCTATGGTTATTAGTGAAATCGTATTACGTTATGGTAACCCGATTTAGATTTTTTGGTGTAGACCAAATTTAATCGACAAGGGTAAAAGAGCTTTCAACAGTATGGTATCGGATGTAACGCAGCCTAACTTTGATGAAAGTTTTGCTTTCTGACGACTACGGGTTTTTTCGTTCGTTGTTTGTTGCCCGTGGTACTACCAGTAGTAAACGACTTCATCATCATCATCATTCTCTTGCCCTTATCCCAATTCATTTGGGGTCGGCGCAGCATGTCTTCTTCTTCCATACTTCTCTATTACTCGTCATGTCGCCAGACACCTTTTCTTTTTCTTTTTTTTTTCCGGATGGGAAATCATCAAATGACCCCCCCCACTCTGGGCGGAGCGGAAGGGAGTGTCAGACTTGTACTGACTAAAACCCATCCATGTTCCTTCTTTGCCCTTTGTGTTCCAGGGCCACGGTATCTCTTTCGAACAGTCCCGCAGCCCTGGCAGGCATCGGCCCTTGCGGACCCCTACTTATTTGCTGACATCTCTTTGAGGCGCACGTGGAACACGAACGCGACGTCGACACGGCCTGTCGTCATAAGACGGCCGGACGGCGAGCTGGCCCATAACTCGCCGTCCACAGGCCCGCGCCTACGGTGGCCGGGAGCCACCACGTGACCCCCGACGCCCAGGGCGTCTCCCGCGGCGACTGGGACGTGAGGTTCTTTCCCTCTCACGTCCCGCCACCTCCTTCACTAGCATGACTGCTTCGCAGAAGGAGGTGACGGCTTCCCATTCCCTCTCGCTCCGGACCATGGCTTGAACCAAGGCCGGACGCGAGAGATCGCCGCCGCCAATCGCCGCTACGAGGACACGGCGGTGCTCCGCCCAAGCGGGCAGAACTCCACGGTGTGCTCCACCGTGTCCTCCGGACGATCTTCGCAGTGGAAACACCCAGGCGTTTCCTCCCGCCCGATTCGGTGCAGGAACCTCCCAAAACAACCGTGTCCGGTGAGGACCTGCGTCAGGCGGTAGGTGAGGGCGCCGTGGCGCCTCTCTAGCCACTCCTCAAAGAGGGGACTTATCGCCACTATGGTGGCGTGCCCTGGTCGGGGTTGCGACAGTCGCTCTCTCCATGTCGCCATGAGATCATGCCGGAGGTCGGCAATTTGCCGCGGCAGCGGAAATTCCTCCCGACGTAATGCCTCCGCGCGCCATTCGTGCAGGCATGCGAGGACTATCGCCTCCAGATCCCATGGCGGCAATCCGGCAAGGAGGCTAGCCGCTTCGCCGGAGATCGTGCGGTACCCCCGGATTAGCCTTATGGCTATTACCTTTTGGGGCGCGTTCAGGTAGTGGGCAGCTTGCCGCCTCAAAGTACGCGCCCACACCGGGGCCCCGTAAAGGGCCATGGACCGCACGACCCCTGCGTAGAGCCTCCGGCAGGAGGCGTTTGGACCCCTCAGGTTGGGCAAGAGCCGCTTGAAGGCAGCCCCTGTCCGTTCCAGTTTTGGAGCCAAACGTCGGAAGTGCTCCACGAAGTTCCACCGGCTGTCGAGGACGAGTCCTAGGTACTTCAACGTCGACCCGACGCCGATGGAAACCCCTCCTGCCGTCAGTAGGGATCCCGACGGTGGCGCATTCCGAGGCCAATGAAAACAAATGGCCTCGGACTTGTGCAGTGCCACCTCGAGTCCCAATTGCCGGATCCTCTCCACGACTATCGCAACCCCGCGTGTCATGTCTTCGGCCGCCACCTCGTGCGACCTCCCTTGTGCCAGTACCAGCGTGTCGTCAGCGTAGCAAACTACGCTGACGCCGGGAGGTCGGCGCGCAGCACCCAGTCGTAACCGATGTTCCACAAGGCCAGCCCCAGAACCGATCCCTGTGGAACACCGCACGACATCTCTCGCCGGTTCCATTCTCCACTTCGATCAGGGTAGATGACGGTTCTATCCGTCAGGTAGTCCCCGACCACACGACGAAGGTAGGTCGGCACCCGGTGATACCGGAGTGCCTCCCCAATGCAGCTCCAGGGCATGGAGTTAAAGGCGTTGGCGATGTCGAAAGACACCGCCAAGACGACCCCGCCCCGGGACACCGCGTCTCCCGTCGTGAGGGCTTTCACGCGCATGATGGCGACCACCGTCGAGCGCCCCTTGCGGAAACCAAACTGGTGTTCCGCAAGATCCGGCCGCATCCCCGCAAGGTGCCCGGCAAGGCGGTTGGCAATGACTCTTTCAAAGAGCTTGCCCACCTCGTCGAGCAACACGATGGGCCGGTATGCGGACGGAGAGTCCGCAGGGCGCCCTGGCTTCCGGATGAGGACCAGCTTCCCCGTCTTCCAACGAAGCGGAAACTGGCCTCTCTCCAAGCATGCGCTTAGGAGCCCTTCCAGTCGGGGCCCGAGAGCCTCAGAGGCCAGGACCCAGGCTTTGCCAGGCAAGTCATCGGGTCCCGGGGCGGTATTTCTGGCTTTCAGCCTGCGTACCGCCACTCTCAGGTCTACCCCAGTCACCTCCGGAACGTCGTCATCGGTGTGGTCCGCTTCCGGCACCGCACGCGGCGGCGGAGCCATAGGCGGGGGAGGATGCTCCCCTCGCGAAGGGAACAGAGCGCTCACCACGTCCTCCACGAGCTCAGGCCGGAGACTCTGCGTCAGCGGGGGGGCCCGGGTGCGGAGTTTGTCCCGCACCATCTTGTAAGGGCGCCCCCACGGATCTCCTCGCGGGCTAGGTTCTTGGCCCGCCGGACAGCCTCTTGGAGGGCGGTCTTTGCCGCTCTGTATCCTTCGTACAGGCGCCGCGCGGCAACGCACGCCTCGCGCAGAGACGTCAGCTCACGCGACCACCAGTACACCTGACGCCGGGCGCTTCCTGGCCGAACTCGGGGCATTGCCACGTCGCAAATCTCGGACATGGCCTCCTGGAACCAACCCGCCTCGTTGTTGATGTCGGTTGGCCTGACCGCTGATGACACCCAGGCCTGCATGATTGAGGCTTCCAGGAGGAGCTCCCGGTCCAGCTGCTTCAGCGCCCATCGCGGACCACTCGGGGCCTGTAGGACCGGCGCGCTTGAGGGCTGGGTGGAGACGTCGAACCGGATGTACCGGTGGTCGGAATAGGTCTTCACCCCCTCCATGACACGCCAGTCAACGACACGCGGCGACAGAGGGGGACTGGCGAACGAGATGTCCACCACCGAGTCGCCCCGCATCCGCACGCACGTGGGGACAGAACCCCGATTTAGGACGACCAGGCCTGTCTCCAGAGCCCAGTCCTCCACCATTCTACCCCGCACGTCCGTGTAACGAGAACCCCAAGCCAAGTTCTTGGCATTGAAGTCCCCGAGAACAAGCACGGGGACGGAATGGCTTCCGATGACGACACTCAACTCCGTGAGGGAGTTGTGGAACTCGGCGAGAGTTCGGCTCGGGGAGAAGTAGACTCCCACTACATTGATCTTCCCGAACCGTGCTGCAACGCACCCCTGACCCTTCCTGACACTCTCAAGGGTCGGGGTACCGGCGGCGGCCGATGCAATTATGGTCACTGAGCCGCTAAGGTACTCCACCCATTCGTCCCTGGGCGGGACAAAGTACGGCTCAGCGACCACGGCGATGTTAATCGACCACTGCGCCATGCTCTGGAGCAACAGATCCTGAGCGCAGGCGCAGTGGTTGATATTCGCCTGGAGAAGGCGTAATGGGGCCGTTACTGGCACTCCATTTCAGCCCTCTCCCGGGCCCCCTGCGAGGGCTCCGCTGCGGAAGTTGCAGCAGTAGCGGCAGCGGCGGCGACAGTGGCGGCGGCTGCGGTGGTGGCGACGGTGGGGGTTTTGGCAGTGGTGGCGGAGGGCCTTCCCTTGCCCCTGGCCTTGGCGGGAGTACCACAGGTCTTGCTCCCTGCCCGGTGATCGGCCGGCTTGCCAGCTGCCGCACACGCGGCGCAGCATGTCGCCAGACACCTCCCGTCTTGCCATATCGTTCTTTACACAGTCCATCCATCGTTTCTTTGGTCTTCCTCTACTTATATACCCATCCACATTCATACTAAAAACTTTCCTCACAACATTTCGAACGACTTCTACTTGGTAAAGTTATGTGTTTGGACTGGTGGGCGACGAAAATTAAAAAGTCCAAGCCAATGTAACTAGGGCATGCTGAAAACGGTTTCGGTTCCATAGTAAAACCCAGAAAATCCCTGGAAACCACCACGACGATATCAAGAAAAACATAAATTTCCAGAAAAAAAAATATACAACAATTTATTTTTCGTTGAATTTAAGGACGTTTGAAAATTAAATTCAATTGAAAAGCATGCAGTAGTATACAGTGCCGTGAACTACAAATTGGAACTCGACATAAATTCGTGTCTCGCATTAAAATTAATTAGTGGATACTTAAACACAATTGAAGGTTACATCAGCAACAAAGATCGCACATTAAAAACTAATCAAATAAACAAGGTACATACCAACAAAGAAATCACAGCGATTGAATCAATAACTTTTAATTGATTGATTCTAGTTCTGTGTGTTCGTGCAATATAGTGATTGGTAACAAATAAACATAAAAGGAGATTGATCGGTAACCATATTTATTACGAAGTAAGGAGCAAACTGAAGTTCCACCGATGATGGAAACATAAGGGAATGTAGTGTGTGCGGTACCGCTATGACGTAGTCATTGCTTTGTATGTCATTGCACTGTGCTTAGAGGCCATCTATAAGTTTCGTTACACGTTAAGGAGAGGGTCGACGAAGTGTGACATTGCGTGATAAGGAGTGGGAGGGTGCTAAATTTCGTGACGTCACAACTCAAAATCCAATATAAGTATTTAAGTCTTAAAACACAAAATTTTAACTATTAACGAAACTTAAAAATATTTCAAACTCTTATTTGTAAAACAACAAACACGTAACATGTAAAACATGACAAACACACACACACACACAACACAACACAACATGTAAAACGTTTACATTTTTGTAACATGTAAAATTTCAAAATATGTGACGTCACACTAGAGAGGCGGGAGTCTCACAAATGTCAAAAAATCACGAAATTCGTGTGACGTAATTTATGGATGGGCCCTTATACGCTACGAGTACGTACACCGCCATTACCTAGTTTAATTTTGAAAAAAGGTGTACCTAATCTTGTATCACTTTTTTTTATTTTTATTATTATAAGGTCTGTAGGTTCATTCCTTATTCTTGTTTCGCAGCCCTAGTTTTACATACTAAGTTTACCTTAGCGACCTCTATTGGATGCATTCTTTGTTGTAGTTATGGTAGTTATAATATTACCCGGTAAGCACTTTCTATTTAAAAATTACTCGGTTTAGATTTTTAGATTTTTGTTTAATGCGTTCGGGTTGTCCGAACGCATTAAACAAAAATCTAAAACGTATTTGTATACATTTATAAAAAAAAAAACATTTTACTAGAAGAGCTTATAGTTAGTTTACATTAGGTTGAAATCAATTACCCCTAAACGACATCCCCACAAAAATCCACCCCGTTTTTTCACACATCCCCAACTCAATCGGAACCCAGAAGGCACGCCCATTGTGTCCCACCGTATGTTCCAACTAATCGCGTTACGTTTCCACGATCGTCACAAAAAGGTCATCTCACACAAGGTTCGCGCGTAAGCATCACTAATTGGTCCAAATCAAATACGAATTATCTCACTACACATCTTACTAATCACCAGCATAATTTGACCCCTAGGCTACTGAAAAAATCAAAGATTTTTAAGGTAGAGAAAAAAAAACAGAGGTAATGTTACACTGGTTATATAGTTCGTTATACAAATTGGATTTTTTATGTGTGTATTGTGTTGTACCCGGGTTCCGTCAAAATTGAACCGTCATAGAGGAATATTGAGCGGTTTGAATAAACACGCGTTGAATGGCGGCGCGTTGAAAGCTTATAATCTCGTTCGTTATGTTCTGATGCGCGTACGCATGTGGCTCTCTTTGGTAGGATTGGTGGTGAGAAAAAAATACGAATTATGATTAATGACGGATTAAGTGTTACTTTGTAAAGGTCAATATTACATGATCGATAAATCATTAAAAAAATTATAACTGCAAAAAAAAAATTGCACTGCATTTACTATATTACTTCTTCCCGCGACTACGTAACTTCCCATTAATTTTAGAAACTGGATGAGTATGTCGGTGATTCTGATTACCTCTTTATAATTCAATTCATGGTGAATTTTTAACTTTACTTTTTTATAAGACTAATATAATATTAGTTATGGGTTCAGGAATTCCTCAGTAGCAGCCACGGAGTCTGGATTTCTGCCTGGTTGATAGAAATAGGCTTGCCCTCTATTACATGGGACTTAAACATAACTGGGGAAACGTTTGTGAACTAATTTGTACACATCTGCGTAACCCTTTGAGGATTACATGGGGGATGTTATGTTATGTAGTTATGGATTCACCTCTAATGTTGGTATCAACCTTATCCTTACCTTACAAAAATCACTCAAAGAAAGAAAGAAAGAAAGAAAAAGTCATCCATCAGTCAAGACCATAGTCTATGTATGAACGCGTAGTAATTCAATTCAGTAGCGGAGCGTGGCGTGGCGGCTAATTTGTTAGTGTTCGTAGCGCCGTAATTACTGGTGAGTGATCAACTGTGAGTAGTGAGCTGTGCTCAGGGTATGTGCTTACTTTGTATAGAATATCTACTAGCTTTTGCCTCGGCTTCGGTTGCGATATAGGCCGAAATTATCCCATGGGAATCTTTTAAATAATTTAGCCTACGACACTCGAGGAGCTCGTGGCTAAATAATAACAGCCGCTCGGATGAATCTTCAGGTTAAGCCGCCCTTGCCTAGCTTGGTCTTTGGATGGGTCACACGAAGTGTCCTCCATGCTTCGAAAAGCACGTTAAGCCGTTGGTCCAAGCTGTAATTTGTAGATCTTTGACAGTCGTTATATGTAGTCAGTCGCCCGAAAGTCTGACAACCTGTCTAACCAAGGGGTGTCGTATTACCCAGTACCAGCTGGGTTGTGGAGGTCAGATAGGCAGTCACTCCATGTAAAATACTGGTGTTCAGCTGGATCCGGTTAGACTGGAAGCCGACATCAACATAGTTGGGAAAAGGCTAGGAAGATGATGATAACACATGGGGATAATGTAGCTTCCCATTAGTAAAAGAATCTTCTGAATCGGATGACCAGTTCCGATTATCCTCTACATCCAAACTTACAAATATACAAACTTTACCTCTTCATAAATAAAACTAATGTACAGGTGACGTCGTTAAATCTGTATTCTAGAAAGATGCTTGAATGTAACTCAATTCGCAACTCGATTTGGAACGATATGGCTAATGATCGAATCGTTCAGTTATGAATCAAGAGTTTTTGCTAGACTGACACTGTTTACTGTACTACAAGCGGAATAAAAGAGTGTAAATCTGGATATAATGCTAACGATCATTTAAGCAAAAATATCGGCTAATTACTTATGACTCGTTAGTACCGAAGTTTCTACTGAGAATCATACATGAACTCTCGATAATATTTAATGTTGCGTTATGAAGAGATGAGCCAGTCAGCTTCCTACATACTTTGGTCCCAATGCGCCTACGAGCTCATATAATTTACGAAAACACATTGCTTAAAAAAAACGCGATCGATTTAGCAAAACAGAAAAACATACAACTGTTACACCCCCATTAAAAAACTGTCATCTTCACTTTATCTTAAATCACTGTCTAAAATAATAGGAGACCGTTACGCTCGTGTCCCCGTATATAGCACGGAATCGAACCCGCATCCGATCATATCTGCGTTCGTGGTGACGCATAAATATTACGCCGAGATATGTCACAAAAAGTGTCATGACATGTGCTGTTGGGGTTTTATCTTCAGGTCGTTCGAGATGACATGACGTATACGATAGTCATTGGTTCTCAACTGCCGCGTCATTGACAAAGAATTTACGAATTATTCTACAAATCAAAAGCTCTCCTAAACTCAAACTTAAAGCACTATTAAGACGTCGGTCATAAAAATGAAGTCAATTGCATATTCCTAGCAATCGAATGGTCTGCTACCGAACTTTATGTCCTCTATCAATAATTAGATCCGATATTCTAAAAGTCCACAATACTTATAATTGGATTCTTGGGACATAATATTCTAGAATTCTAGAAACCCCAGCTACCAGTTAAAATTGCATCTAACCCAAATTATCACTAATTCGTCTCACATAATCCTTTTACGAGACACCAAAACTAACACTCGTTACAAAAAAGTGTAAAATATTCCTCTAAATAGACCCCTATCAAGGTGCGAAACATCAAAAAAGCAGACAGACAAACGGACGGACAGTTACAGATTATGCGCAACCCTCCTATTATAACCATATTAAGATATTATCACTACACAAAAACGTCCTTTTCAAACATTTATAATCCTTTCATTCTCTGCTTTGAGAATTGACACCTTCGTCATGCGAAATACATCACTATTACGACGGAGTAAGAATGTTTTACGATCTGAATTGAGATGTTAAAGGGGTGGCCTCCTGTACAGAGAAAATTGAACTATGTTTGCAAGAGTTTATGGTATAGATTCCAGTGCCATGTTCAAAAGGATTTATAAGTCAAAATCACCTATTTAAGAAATATAAAAAGATGTTTATTCGCTCTAAGAACAATGGCGACTGGCGAAGGGAAGTGACTTGTAAAGGCAAATGTGCGTAGACGCACTGAGAACTGCGGACCTCTCTACTGTGAACTTTTAACGGAAATTAATCGCTACATGAATAAAACAGAGTATTTTAGGTTTTCACTTCAAATTTACTTTGTTATTTTGTATATTTTATTATGTGTTATAATTTATAATTGTCTCTTTTATTTTTATAATTATAGTTTCTGTATTTGGTTGTAAACACAACCGTTGTATTTAAATGAATAAATAAATTATATTTGCTTGTTTGATGACGAGTAATAGATAAGTATGAAAGACGACGATATGCTGCGTCGTTCCCAAATGAAATGGGATCAGGGCAAGAGAATGATGATGATTTTAATGTTTTTAGTACTCAGCATTTCTGCCTGCGAGCATACCCGCATAAGTTTACCTTCAATCTAACCACTATACATTTTTCGTAAATAAAGCTTGGCATAAAGCTTGGCTTGGCTGTTTGTGTATGTCAATTTAAATGTTTGTAAACGCACCCACGATACAAGAGAAATTCCTAGTGTGGGGCAAAGTTTAAAAAAATAAAATTATAATAATAATCTTACTCCGCAACAAATTAGTAAGAGGATTTGATCAACCCGCCTTGGATTCTATACGCTTTTACAATCAACGATTAAATTTTCCGAATTTTGATTAATTAAAGACCATTGAAACTAATTCTTGCATGTTATATTATTATTATTCATTCTTGCCTTCAATTAAAAAATAGTTTTCCTCAACAAATTTTCCACAAACTTTGGCTATAGTTAACCTACTTTTGTTGCTGACTGTACTTAATATTATACACGTGGAACACATTATATAAAAATGTCCGTTTTATAATATTTATAGTACAATTAATTTAAACTGAAATTAGTTTTTTAAATAGTAACATTTGCATATAATTTCGTTGAAAATCTGAAGTAGTGCTTATCTCGAAGTTTTTTATCATACACAAAAAATATTAATACACGCATTGTAGACGTAAATCGGCACGTGTAGGCTAGTATTATAAATACGATAGTTTGTGTGGATGGATGGATGAATAGATCTTTGCTATCCTTTCACGAAAAAACTACTGAACAGTGTGCCAAAAAGTATCCTGTGGGATAGTATCCATATGATAATTATATCCCGGTAGTACGAACCGGTAAGACAATTAACGAACTCCACGCCGACGAAGTCCAAACTAGTTTATAATATTTTGATAAATAATTAATTGGAGTTTTAAGGTTACGGCGTGTCTATGTAATGTCTATTTTATAAATAGAGATAAAAATGAAAATGAGAAGAGATGCAATACATTTTCAGAAGTAAATAATTCTCAATAACTTAACATTGAAAAACTCCAGGAACTAACTAATTGGAAAATATATAGTGGGATGCCAGAACACCCCACTCCTTCTCACACAGAAGAGGTCTGTGTCCCTAAATGGAAATGTTCTAGAGGCTGATTATACTGATGCTGTAAAACAGAACGGCAGACAGTGGCAGCTGCATGGATGAATAACGTCAAAATTGATAAAACTTACCTATAAAAATCCTCCGCTTAAGAGTTTTTCCATTTATGAGAGATACTTACATTTCAGGTATCTGTGCAGAACCCCAGTGAGATAAAAGCAAGATTGACGACGAGCGGAAGAAAAGTCAAATTGTTCTCAAAATTTACCGTCAAAACAAAAAAACAGAGAATTCGACCAGTTTGACACAACTTGACTTGCGATCAACAGGTTAACATTCCCGTTTTCCCAAAAACAATCTCCTCGAATAGTACCCAAGTCCACACTATATAGTATAAACCAGATCGCTATAGATCATTATTAATCCGACTTGATAATTGTTGCCATAATGATAATTATTATTTGCAACGAAACAAAGGGTCTTTAGCCGAGTCTGATGGTATCTTGGATGCAACAAACGAACTGAAACATAGTCGGCAAAAGTGCAATGAAATATAATACAGTGATATCCTCACATGAAGTGCACAATGTGGCTATACAATGTAAAGGCAATTATAGAAATCTTCGTAAGGCAAGAAAGGTTGATGATCTTTTGCAGCGCATGAAAAATCATTCGGAGTCAGTGGAGAAAACGTAACATATAGTAAATACTATTGATTGAAATGTAAAATAGATAATATTTGTCTATTTAAAATATACCTACCAAGTTACAGAAAGTTTCAGTTTCGTTACAAAATTAAAAGGAAAACATTAAAGATATCATCTATAAAGCAAAAAAGTAGATCAATAATGTCCTTTGAAAAGAAGCAAGACAAAATCTACAAAACAAAAATAACAAACAATGTAAATCACGAAAAAGGTCAAATGAAAAGGAAGAATCACTTAATTTTCTTTGTGAACACAAAATTACATCAATTAGAATTCATTAAATAAATCTTAAGCAAAACAATTTACAATGTCAGAAATGACAAATTAAAAGTGATCAAATTAGACACAGATACAAAAGGATTCAACTGAATTGCAGATTTGTTAATTAACTTGCATAATGAAGGAACTAAGGCTGAGGTTAGATATAATTAAAAGAATAAATGGACAACTGTTTCATGCTTTATCAGTAAAAACAGAAGACAAAAATGCAAACATTTGAAAGTAGACGAAAATACAACTTGAAACTACAACAAGTGGTGCTACGAAAGTCAAAATAGTAGCATTCAATTTTCTAATAAACGTAGTAGCAGACACAAGGAAATTTTGGAAAACAATGTCATGATAATTGATTACTGCTGTGGAGACAAGTAAAAGATGAAAACTAAGAAATGAGTACAAAATAGAGTTCAAAACATGAAAAGAAGGGCACTGAAACGAGATTGCTAGGAGATATGCTTTGACAGCAGCAGCTACAAGTCATTAGCAATTCTATCTAATATTGCATTATGAACACACTCTTATATAGTTGGAAAACGTTGTATTTGCCTCGGTCGACGGAACATAAAAAATACGATTATGATGAGCGAATTAATTGATGCAAATGTTCCAAGCTTGTGAGTTGATGAATTCTATAAAGTGAATCGGCGCATGATCAAAACAAGTTATTTTAGAGTACTGTTGGACCAGAGTAATCTTGGTTTGCAATGATTTACTGAAAACCAATGAAGACTTGCTTTAAGTAATCAAGAAGTTTATTTTATTTTAATAGAACAGATGGTTAAAACAGAAATGGCATAGAAAATCTAGATTGGAGTTACGGGAAAATGCCAAATGAAATGTGTGTTACCTGCTAAATAGAAAACAGTCTATGGAAAGCTGTTTAAAAACAAAGAAATAGATTGATATAGTGCTCTTGAGTAACAAACTATTATTGTACAGTTCATATGAAACTGAACGTGACGATACATAAATCACATATTTAGACTTATACGAAGCAGTGCTAGTTAAAATAGCTCTAGACCATCGCCATTTAATGGGCCTTGAGAAACAACCAATTAGACAAATGAAGCAGAATTCACCAAATTAAATCTTGTAGGTATTATTTGAGTGATGACGTTTGTTTTCCTGTGATATTGGGATCTTTTAAAGATAAAAGAGACTAAATCGTATGGCATGCCTAGAATAGTATAATGTTCCTAATGCTGGGACTCAGGCCTCTCCTCTGTGAACGGAGTGGGTGGTTGTGAAAATTTCGAAAGATTTTAAATTCGAAGAAATGCGGTATCCACTAACCTCCTTTTCGCCGTCTTTGACTTTTACACTTAAGGGTTTCCAAGTAGATGCCTTAAAGAACTTTTACTACTTTAAATCGAACCGAGACCCTCATGATTTACCTACTTATATACCTACAACTAGATCATTCTTCACAATACATTGTTCAAGATGGGAACCGTTTACATTCACGTACAGTTCACACTTGTCTTATTTCCTTTGACTGCACGATTTATTTAAAAGGTCACACACTTTTTTTGCTTCGTCCAGATATTTAATTGAAAGACCTCATGTTGTGTTCTTTAACAATTCTATGACTTTTTGCCCTTGGAGTAGGATCGACGCAACGTGATGCAAAAACTAAGTCAGATGTAAAATGGGTTGAAGGATTTACCTAAAATGATTTATCATTTTGTTGGACAAAAGATCTAGAGGACTTCTTATTTTGCAGCGTTCAAAAAGGTTAAGTTGAAATCTAGACTTTGAAGTTTCTTGTTTCAAAAGTAAGAATCATTTACCTACCTATAAGTTTGTCGTGATAGATAACCCAGAAGAGTATGATAGACAAATATTTCCAGACGATAATAAATAAGCATAGAAATTGGTAATTATGGCCACTATCCGATATGCTCAATTGTTATTGCTTTCATTCTGCGCTCCGATATTGTCAGTTGACGATGCTATGCACTCAATTCCATCTTTAACCATATCCTGTTAACCTAGGTCAGGCTAGCGATGCGCAGATAATAATTTATGTATGTTCTTTTCAACATAATACAATGACTCATACACCATAACATACAAATGTACTATTATAATCGTAGTTCATAAGCATTACTTAGCAAATCGTCTTGTTATCATCGCACGCAAATCACAACATCGAGGAATAATTGTTTATTGAAGAGCTTGTGGGGAGGTCACCAACCTGCCTGCTGAGTGACAATGTGTATTAGAACCCTTTTTAATAAACTCGGAGTAAAATTGTGTCAAACTTAATTAAAAAAATGTATCCAGAAACTTCCCTGTTGTAACTTACTCCTAGTTTATTAATATGAGGGTAGGTGTCTAACTTTGTTAGGAGTCTAACCGGAGACGTCTGACTTGGTGGCAAATGTGAATGTATATAATGAGATTGATTAGTCTGTTTACCTTCTACATCTACCACCGTGATCAATCTACCGGATTTATAATCTTGACGCTTTCATGCTTGCACAGAATACTAGCTACGCTTCGGTTGACGCTGTATCGTTCCTCAGTTCTGCGCTAAAACGAAAACTTTTTACATGAAATGACAACTTAAGAGGCTCATTCCAATACTAGAATAGAAGTAAATTGTAGTCTTCTTTTTCATAGTTCCAGCCGAATCTAAAGATAATTTGCTAATCACACGATCTAAGGTTATTAAAAGCTACAATATAATTGGAAGTATCTAAGTAGGCTTAATTCTTCACACTGTCCACCACACATGAAAAAACTGTCTAAAAGCCGCTGTACAAAGTAAAACAATCGCACATACAGACAGACAATCTAAACACTCACACGTCAACGCTCAGCCTTGTGCTCCTTAGCCGAACAATGCGCAGATAAGGTGCAATTACGCTGCGCCCGGGCAACGGCGATTTGGCGTTAAATTCCAAGCGCACGCGCCGCTGATCTCGGAACTCTGGACGAGGCAATTTTGGGAAATTTTCTGAGAATGCTTGGTGTGCTTGTTTTTGGTCTTCACAGAAATGGGATTGTGTACTTTCGGCTTTTAATAACTACAACACACTACAGAAACTTTTTTGTTTCAAAGTTTCGCTCACGAATACACGACAAACAACCCCCTTGTTTGTCGTGTATTCGTGAGCCGTCTCATGTTAATTTTGACGTTCAAAAAGCGATAACATAACAAAAAATCATCATCGCTTTTATCTTATGATTTTGATTTTCAAAAAAAAATTGTTGTTTAATTTGAAAACGGTGCAGATCCCTGGTCCGTAGGGTTCAAGCCAGCTCCAGTGGCATCCTGAGGGTATTCTCGAAGAGTTTTGATTGCCAGTTCCTCAACCATGGTTCATGCTACATGATTAATTTCGAAGCAATCGAAATATTTAGTGTGAGGAACTTGTCTATTATAATGTGTTATTTGCTAATGTACTAGCTGTGCCCCGCGACCTTCGTCCGCGTGAAATTATTATTAAATTTTTTTGAGCAATTTCAAGGGTTTCATTTTTTTGTCCGGAACCCTAATCCTCTTTCTAAAATAAAATTAGCCTAATTTACTCCTTATGACATCAGCTATGTGCCAATAAAAGTCCCACCAAATTCAGTCCTACCGTTACCGCCAGAACAAACAGACAGACAGACAAGCATTTTTTTTTTTAAATTGTGGTTTTGTTAAAATACCGTATATACTCGTACTTTCATGTGCATTCAGTAAAAAGCTGTTATTTTGAAATTACAAACAGGCACTCGAATTTTATAGATTGTATAGATATATAAATTTTCAGTGTTATTTTATGTTGTATTTTATGATCCTTTGTTAGCTGAAATAAATTATACTTTTTTATTCTTATTACAGGGTGTAACGCGCAAACTGTTACTATTAATACAGTACACGATTCTAGCTGTTAGGGCTGTCATTTATATTTATTCGTCGTTTTTTTTTAAAAAAACCTAGTGGTCAATTTTGAGCGTGTAGATTATACACTGTTTTTTTAATGAATAGACGAAAAATGTCTACTATATGGTTTTAGAATTATTATTATCAACATGGTAACAATTTGTGCGTCGTTCGTAGACGTAAAATATAAACTTTAAAGGTGCCGTAAATTAGTGTACATGGTGTAAGGAACCACCGGATAAAGTACACAAAGTATTGACTTTAACCCCAACTTTCACTTTAACTTTAACTTTAACCCTAACTTTTTTTTAAAGTTAGAGTTTTTAATATCACTATTGGGTTCCGTGTCAAAGTTATTAATCATAAAGTTCATCAGCTTAATTCATCCTGCTGCAATATTGTATGTAATATGCTCAGTGCTCACATGCAATAAACTGAATTGAAATAAATAATACGTACGTACGCTATAAATTAGAAACACACTATCCCCACCATCATCGTCCTAGCCTTTCCCCATTTTGCTATGCTTCAAAAAACATATTTGCCACCTCCTCAATTCTTGCCTCGTTGGTGGACAAGGGCTAGGTGCTCAGCGATAGCATCGCCGGCGGAACCCGCGGTCATCTCTGATCCGCAGATTCCATTCACGCAGAATTTTAGCCCATGTTTGATTTAACACCAATTATGGACTTCCTTGTTCTAAGTTTTGGTTCTTTTGTCTTAGAAAGTCTTTCGCTTTTGAATTATCTTTTATGGTGTTAGTTTTATTTGAGATAATAAAATGGAAGTGTTTGTCGTTTCTCTTCTATATGGGCACTGAGTTTAGAAAGCGAATACCTAGAAATATATTTTATTTTTACTTGAGCTTTTAATTGTTGACCACACAATGTCACAACTGTGAATAGCCGTTTATACCACATACTCCGTGTTGCAAAATTCTTAGGATTTTATTTTTCACAAACTGAACATCGCAAGCATCAATCGAACAGTGAGTGACAAAAACGGCAACGGACCTAACATGCAACCTTGAAGCACCCGTTTCCCAATTCAATATTATAGCCAACAATAATCAATAAAGTTCATAGGAACGTATGTAATCGATTGTCTTGTCCTGAGCCATGCGTGGCCGTGCTATTGTCGTGTTTTTTCCACATTTCCAACAGTGAAGGGACGGTGTGAACTATGGCACTGCAAGGTCGACGCTGTCAAAGGCTTTTGATAAATCTTGAACAACATCATTTTACCGCTGAAAAACATAAGTGAAACCCTATGTCGAGGGTCTAAGGTTTATATTGCAATAAAAAGGGTTTGGTGAGTTGATAAATAAATTTGCTGTTTCTTTGTCAACTAAGTTCATTGTTTTGTGAAGTCTTGTGCGTCTATTTAAAATCAATTTTCGCTTTACGTCTTGATTTCAAAGTTTTCCTTTAAATAACTGATTCATATTTCAGGATATTTAAACATTTGTTGGCGCATAAACTTTGAGCAGAGCGAAGTCAAAGTTCGTTTTCTTTCTTAAGAGTGCCACTTAAAAGTATATTCTCATTTTCAAACCAATTGAGGTAACGATTCTCCGAACAGCAATAACTTCTTTAAAGATCACTATTTTGCATAATTAGCTTCAAGTTATTAGGCTCATTGCCTGCTGGTACCAGCGCATCGTAATCAATACCTGTAAACTGACTCTTACGACCTACGTGGGAGGATAAACTACTACTTTAACATATTTTTTTAATTTATTCTGTGATCACCGTTGAATTAATAGAAGCATATTTAATAGACTTTCCAAAACTATCAAATTCTACAGTAACTCGTTTCACGTAATCGATATGAAATATAACCGATGCATCATAACCGTTAATTAATCATTCGATTATTGAATTGACACTGGAACTCGACAAAATTCGAAATATAAATAGAATTATGAATGTAGAAATTACAGAGTGTTGCGATTGTCGGAGATGGAGTGGTCGTAATGTGGTTACCGGCATCGATTGCAGACTATTCGGTATAAATAATCGATTTAAAAGTCGTCATATGCAAGTCAACATTGTAACCCGACACGGGGTTAGAATGTTGACTGAACTTGTTGGCATTATGAGCACACGCGAAAAATAATGATAGGCAAGTAATGTCGATGACAAAATCTTAAAGATTTTAGCCAACTTTTTTTTGGAGGTACCTACTTGGAATAAGTTTTGCTGTTCAATGTTCATATAGGTACGCAAATACAATAAATCAATAATAATAATTAAGAATATCAGGGAAAAAAACAGCAGTCACATAGAATTATCTGACTTTGGTTGACTTTAAATGTTTTAAACTATTTACTACATCATACAAAGATTGATTAGACACTCATTATTTTTCACTACAAGGTCAAGATGTAACCCTTTAACCTCAGAATTAACTAAACTAACGAACACGAGAATGTTACATGATATTTTTAAAGGGCAACCTTGAATTTAGTGTTTTATTTTCATAAAGTTTTGACCGGATCATTATGCAATGACGTTGTAAACTATCACGCGATTTACGGAAACCAGCTATCATCAACTTAAGTTTTTTGAAGTAAGTAATGTGAGAAACACAAAAAAGTAACTATTTTTAGACACAAATTCAATTTTCTTCTTACTTGATATCCTTTGTGAGGTTAATAACCATTTAGTCATAATATTTTTTGTAAAAACGTGCACGCACTTATCTTATGCAAGAATCAGATCATTTTCCGACGGTTTATTTTTAATTACACTTTTAAATGATATGCAAAATATTTAGTTTTAATTACCCCAAAAATTATTCAGGCTTGGATATCTAGTTGCTGCCTGCTAAATTGCGGATGTACATGCAGGAAAAGAGACAATTAGCATGCCATGCAACCAAACCTATATACCTACTCGACACGTGTTTTTGTCGGTGTCTGTACATCCTAGACCTTTATTGCAAAGTACAGCCGAGGAAACGAGTGCGAGACCGGTGATAATTATCAGATATGGACAGTCGCGACGTCGAGTGTCATCGCGATGCGTCGGCGCATCATTGCGGATCGCGGGCTAATTATACTAGGGATGGGAAAAATGTGCTGTGATTTTCGCTACTGATTTTGTGATTGTTAGATTTTACATGAATATACATTGAGTATGTGTATCTTTAGCTTAGGTAATATTTGACTTTGTAATAACATTCTATTGCGTCATCACAGCACCCAAAAATTGAAGTAATTTCAAACCTTGTTTTTCCTTAATATAGTACGATAACTGTCAGTAATCAAAGCAAATCCCGATTAACATAACGTAGATATTTCAAGGCTAAATTACAAAATTTATTAGGAATATTTATGAGTGGTAGCTCTATATCTGGCCTTGCAGATAGCTCCAGAATATCTAGATTGTATCCAACTAGGCAGAAATCTAGGTTTACAGTATACTGCAAACCTAGTTTTCTGCCAATACAGGGAAACCGACCTGGCAACCACATGCATTTCCCCTCACTACAGCCGTACAGTTCCCATAAACGCAGTATATTACTGTGTTCGTCACATATAAATATACAAACAAATCGGTTTGTTTGTCCGATCATGGATAACGCAACGTCTAAATATAACCGGGCTACAATCCTGACGACTAGTTGCATCAGATTAGGAATCATTATGAGAGGTTTCTTTGAATTTAGATCCTAGTTGGAGGTAGTAAAGAGCATAACGTCCTAGATACTGCGTGGTCTAATAGGCGCCATTGCATTTGCTGAGATTCAGGCCCTCATTTTGATTCTCAGTTTAGAAAGTCCTGTTAGGTTACATTAATGACAATGTTTTTAATAAAAAAAGAAAATGGTTTAATTTGGAACATGCCACGAGTGCACACAACATTTAAAAAAAAACACTTAAACCTAAACACAACTAAATAAAGATAATTATTGTGTGTCCAATCACGTCTGCGCCAAATAGTCCCAGTTCAGCAAAGTGCCGGGTAACTAGTGCCCGATGCTGGTTTTCAACTGGACCTGAAAGAGTGATATGACGGAAGTAAAACAGTTAAGGTATGCAAAGATTGACACTTCGAACCAGGACCCCACCAATTCTGCTGTTTTGAATTGCAGCCGTATAATAACGGTTGGCGTGCTTCTTAATAACAGTTCGGTTGGTTCATAACATCGGTAATTTATATTTGACAATTCACTTTTGACCTTACCATAATCGGTTGGACTACCTCGTTGGTCTGGGGGTCGCAAGCGCGACTTCTGAGCAAGAGGTCTTGGGTTTGATTACCGGGGCGGGCAAAGTGTTTTTGGATTTTCGCATCAGGAATCTCTCAGTAGCAGCCACAAAGTTTGAATCTGTGCCTGGTTGATGGCTATAGGTTCGCCCCCTATACTTTAACGTAACTGGCGAAATGTGGATTGTGGGTGTGCTATTAGGTACACCAATGCCTATCCCTTCGGGCAGTACAGGCGTGATGTTACGTTATGTACCTAGAATCGGCATCGCTATCGCACTTTATCTAGGCCCTCAGTATCAGTATTTGATTAGACATCAAGTACCCAATAAGGTCCAGTAGCGAAGGGTCAATTTTAGTAAGAGGTAAGCCTGAGTACATATCTTTAATGTGATTATATTATTCGTCTATAGAATACTGACTGTGCCATTTTTCAAAGGGAATCCGGTAGGAATCGAGTTGTAGGGAACCTTCGCCACTGATAAGGTCTAACCTTATCGACATTTCAAAATAACAGAAACCTTTGTAATATTACCCAATACAAATCTAAGTTCCTGATCGTCTGATTCAGTTGACAATAGTTCCTTTATAATAATTTCTCGCATTACAAAGTAAGGCATAGGTCACACAGTCCCCACTATCCTGTTAATCTTTCATGTAAGTTTTAACTCTATGCTAGATCTCTTAGCCTAAGATCTTCGTGTCATACAATAGACAAATGAGGTTGTAAAAAGCCTGTATTATGCTGGCATTATGCTCACTACAATAACTGAACAAAAACGCGCAAACCGTCGCCTGCGCGCGGCGATTGTTGGCCCATGTGAACGGGGGCGCACCTTGACCGTCCACACAATGGGCCAGCCTTGAGGCTGCACTAGGATATCCGTATGATGGCCGATGTGGATTTGACAGTTTGTAGTCTGATTTTGACATTTTAGGGAAAATTTAAAAGCCCTTGCTTCAATTCCTCTAAATTCCGTTTTTCTTAGCAAAGCAAAAAATGGCTGTTCAGCATAGCTTTTGATATAACTAACACGTTTAAGATAATTGTACTGAAATGGATAACAAATTACCTGTGTGTGTGACCTTTAAACGTACTGACTTCGGGCAAAGTAAGACATGTCACATGGTAAGAAAATTCCAGTTGCGGTTTAAAATCCCCTTATTAGACTGTAGCATGTACAATCGACTGCACGTCTGCTGTAACACTTTGACATTGAGCTGGCCTGCGCCTGGCATAGTACGAAGTATCATTAGCATAAGAGGCCAACTTATATTGGTTTATTACCAGTAACACGCGGCCAACTATACTAGTTACGACTGTGGCATCGTTCTCATGCACTTAACAAATAAAATAAAAAGTACTCTATTAAAACGTTATCATTCAGTCCAATATACATTAAAGTAATATAACAATATTATAAATGCACTCGTCTATCAAGCTCATAAATTATTTGCAATTAAAACTGTAACACTAATAGAATCCAGCCTTAATTATACATAATAAAATTAAACTAAAACCCATAAAATAACATTCGACCATCTTCAATAATCGATACGAGATATTATTAATTATTAATTCAATTATTAAAAGGGTAATTAGCGGCGATATCAAAGATGTAATAAAAGAAATAGTTGTTATTATGATGATGGTGAACTGAACTATATTCAAATGGTACATCACTCTATGTGAATTGAATAGTCTTAACAGAAATGACAGGTAATTAACCTATCAAAAGCAGGTTAAGTATTGTGCGAAAAAAAAAGTTGTATACAAGGTGTAAATGGACCTCCACGAAGCCCTCAACCAAGCATTCCGTACATTAAACTAAGGTAGTCTTCGCAAAAATTGTTGCTGGAAAACGACTTTTTTTGGGGTGAAAAATCACGGTTTACGGTAGGACTCAATTGTAACGCACTTAAAACATTGTGTTGATGGATGCATTAACTAGTACAGGGGTCATAGAGGTATTTAAAGTAAATTTACAGCAAACTTGTAAAAATGTTAGAACTTAGACGACCTCCGATATCTCCGTAACTAGAATTACCCAGATATGGACCCCAACAATTAAATATTCGCAATGACAATGTTGCAAACAATACAAGAAAAATTTCTAGCTCTTTCATAGAAATCGAGTAACCACGCACACAATTGTATTTAAAGAACTACAAAGAAATTATGTAGGAAAGGTTTGATAATATAACTAGCTTTTGCCCGTGACTTCGCTCGCGTTAATTTAGAATTTGACAATCAATTCGTATTACTAAAGTTTAATAATATAATTCAATCATGATTTCTAAAGAAACGTGACACCATCTAATATCATTAGAACGTTATTGTTGTTTTCCTCGGGAACAGTATTTTTTTTTTTTTTTTGGTTGGGTGAAAGGTACCCTATGACCGTTTCTGTACAACAGTTCTGACAACGTATTTTCGAAATTTCAGGATGATCGGTTTAGTGGTTTAAGCGTGAAAAGGTAACAAACAAACTTACTTTCGCATTTATAATATTAGTTAGGATTAAAACGGTGGACATTTACAATTTTTATTCCCTCATGAAGGTGACAGTCGTTAGGTAGTCAGTGGCCCAAAAAGTCTGTCATCCAGTCTTACCAAGGGGTGTCGTATTACCCAGTACTAACTGGGTTCTGGAGGTCAGATAGGCAGTTGCTCCATATGAAATACTTTTATTCAGCTGCATCCGATTAGACTGGAAGCCGACCGATGATGATGAAGGAAATAAAAGAAAAGATAAACAGAAATAATTTGTGAAAAATGTAATTAAAAACATTATCAGCTTGTAAACTAACATTTGTATCTTACTTCTCACTCTATTATAAATGCGAATGCTTGTGAGGATGGATGGATGGATGTTTGTTACTCTTTCACGCAAAAACAACTAAACGGATTTGGATGAAATTTAACACACAGATAGTTTATAACCTGGATTAATACATAGGATACTTTTTATCCCGGTAGTATGATCCCGTGAGGCAATTATCGAACAGCACGCGGGCGAAGCCGTGGGTATTAGCTAGTATCCCTATTAATACATTGGTGAAGGCAATGAATACAGAGCCACTAATAAAACTAACTCAGAACTAAACAAAACCTCTAGTTGAGGAGTTATTGGTTCGATTCCCGGGCAAAGTAATATTGGTTTTTCCCATCAGGAATTTCAGTACCAAAGTCTGGACTTGTGCCCGATTGATGGCTAGTGATGGACGAGTCCACTACCAGTTTATGGGTTTTAAACATTACTATTGAATTAGGTACACCTCTGCCTAACGCTCCGCGGATTACAAGCGTGATATTTTAAAAGAAAACCTACTAAACAAACTACTCCACGTGGAGCTCATAATTCGTGCAAGGGAAAGGGTGTTAGACTGATTAATGGGATCTTATTGGCAGTCATTCAGTGCATAGCTTTACCTCTCTTTGGCACCGGCATACGTTGGAGAAAACTTGAACTTGTAGTCCATACGAGAAGAGTATCGGTCCCAGTTTGTTTATTAGACTATTTTATATTCTAACTGCCTCGTTGGTCGAGTGGTCGCAAGCGCGCCTGCTGAGCAAGAGGTCCTGGGTTCGATTCCCGGGTCGGGCAAAGAGATATTGGGTTTTTCCACCAGGAATTTCTCAGTAGCAGCCACGAAGTCTGGAATTGTGTCCGGTTGATGGCTATAGGCTCGCCCCCTATTACGCAGGACTTAAATATAACTGGCGAAACGTGGGTGTAACATTAGGTACCCCTCTGCCTAACCCTTCGGGGATTCTATGCGTGTTATATTCTAGCATGGTGTGACCAGTGAGTCGCATTAGTTCTGGATCTCAAAAACTGAATGTCATGGGCATTTGTACAGTAATGAGTATGACGCGGGCTCACAGTAACCAGTGACGTAGTATGATGCCTACCAGTGGAACCAAACTAGAACTGAACAGATTTGCCAGGAAATCGCGAGGTTCACATGACAAAAAAAAACTTCCTATATGCTAGGCGCCAACCGGTGCGCTAAGCGCGGTGATTCCATTAACAGAGTCATTAAAAATTGTCATTCACTCCTACGATTGGTGGACAGAACTGAACCTCCCGCATATTTGTCTACTTAATACCTCCAAATACTGAGCTACGACTTCCTAAAACCATTCATTTTTTGTCACGAATTCCTCTAAACCAAATTGCCTTAATAAACTCAACTTTACCACGCTAAACTGGATCTTATCTCTAAATCGTTCAATTAAATATTGATATCGTAATTCATTAAGAAAATATTTTTTCAATTACCCACATATGTTATGATTCAAACGCTATCTCGTGGTACAATCTCGTTCAGAATCGTTTCATAAAGGATGTGAGAACAGCGGATAGTACCGAATATCAATCGGAACCGGTTGTATGAAGATTCTATCGTGTAGTCACTGATTAATTGCAACACATTAGAATCGGACGAATTAAATAGTTAAAAAATATATCGGAATAAAGACGTCGTTATAATCTTAAGATAAAGTAGCGTACGGGAATTATCAGAGCGATCGCAGGGCATCGCATTGAAGCGGACGATTGATAAATTGACAACATTTATCTGTGCGCGATTGTATCAAAATATTTTAGACGATCTTAGGGATAAGTGTCAGTGTGTAATGGAGGATTAGATCGGGAGCTTTGAGGGAAATAACGCGCTTTTGCAGCTTTATTGTGACTGTTCTAATAGGTTTTAAAAGGTGAATGAATTTAAAGATGACTTCGGAAGAATTATAAGAAGACTGAGACATATTACGATCAGATACGACCTTTTTAGATCCAGAATCATGACTGTATGGGAGCGATGACAATAATTTGACAATATCGTTAAATATACTCTGTTCTATTTGCATAAGTTTTAAATTACGACTAATTGAGATAGATAACAAGACACTAAAAATTATCAAAGAAATTATTTCTCCTATCTTTCGAATTAGAAAATAAAAAAACGATAAACGTGTAAGCTGATGTTAATTAAGCTTATTAATATGTAAAAAACTCATAAAATATTTAACTACATTTTAATCGCTGTTAGAATTAAAACGATGTTGAATTAAGTCATTAAACCAATTCCATTAAATGTAATATTGATAAAGATACGAAAAAAGTCTATCAATAATCGTATATCATATGCATTTATCTAATAAGAATTATCATTCGGGATGTTAGCTAAGTTTTTATAAAAGCTAAAGACCTCAATGTCTATGAATAAAAAAAATAAAAAAAAATTGATTCTCGGAGGAAGCACCATATAGAGGGACTAAACTAATAAATCTCGATTAAGTAAATAAAGAGGAAGATTATGCCGTACTGGGGCTATGGAACGAATAGAGGTTGATAATGATAAAGTGTAACAAAATTACGAGTATAATGAACGAGTTCATGCCCAAAACTCTAAAAGTGTTAATGAGGTATGATATGGTAAATACCATATATATAAAACGTTTAACAGTTATTTATAATTGCGATGAGGTATATAAGATGCAATCGTATTTTACACCAGTGCTCAAAAAACGAAATTGAAAGAAATAACTTGAGGGAATATGTTCTATAACCGAAAAATCGAAGACACGAAACATCCAGTTAATAAGAGCACTGGGCCCGTGTTGTAGGGTTATGGGCCACCCCCAGTGAGGAGTCCTTTGTCTCACCTGATTATATTAAAAGTAACAACGATACAGCACGTTAGCTCATTGGTCTAATGGTCGCAGGCGCGACTGCTGAGCAGGAGGTCTAATGTTCGATTCCCGGGTTGGGCAAAGAGCTATTTAATTTTTCCATCAGGAATTTCTGAGTAGCAGCCACGGAGTCTGAATTTGTGCCCGGTTGATGACAAAATCCTCGCCCCGAATTACATGGGACTTAAACATAACTGGCGAAATGTAAGTGTACTATTAGGTACACCTCTGCCTAACTCTTCCGGGATTACAGGTGTGATGTTACGTAGCAACGGTAGAGAAAACTGAATCGACTTTGAACCCACTACACTACAGACCACATAAACCGACATAGTCCATGAGAATTCAATAAAACTAACTGTACCCATTATCTAAATGAATAATTTAGCCTCGCAGAAGATTTGCGCGCTTACTCATAACTTAGCTATAACTCCGTGGATATAAGTAGCCGTGTGTTACACAGGGTCACAGGTTCAAGTACCGATAAAGCGTAGATTCCGTTAAATAAGGAAATTTGTTGTAGTAATAGTAAATTTCGCGTCAGTGCTATCGTGGGGCTTAATGCTGAAATATACGTGTTATGTAGTGTCGAGGATGGGTGCGCTGAGTGAATCGAGATTGCATTTGAAATTGGAATTGACAATGTTGTTCGTGTTGAGAATGGTATGGAAATATTTCAATGGTTGGGCTTGAAACTTTGCTTACCGATGAGATCGAAAGCATAGTCATAAAAACACACTTGGGAACAAGAGACGAAATGTCGATAGAATCCGCCTGCCGCAATGTACTGTATAAACGCTTTAGCTGAATCTTCAATACTATCTCACTATCCTGTCCTACTAATATTATAATAATTAAATGCGAAAGTTTGTGAGGAGGGATAGATGGATGTTTGTTACTCTTTCACGCAAAAACTCCTGGACGGATTTGGATGAAATCTTTTCACACAGATAGTTTATAACCTGGATTAACAAATAGGATACTTTTCATCATGATAGTCTGATCTCGTGGGACAATTATTGAACTTTACGCGGGCGCAGCCGCGGGCATAAGCTAGTAGAAAACAGTTTCACAAGAAAATTGCTGCTTTAACAGAATCATAATAGTATAATAATAAAAATTACGTTTCAATTCGTAAAATGGTCACATCATCATCATCATCATTTCAGCCGAAAGACGTCCACTGCTGAAAATAGGCCTCCCCCAAGTGTCGCCCCATTGACCGGTCCCGTGCGTCTCGCATCCAGCGGTTCCCTGCAACCTTTACCAGGTCATCGGTCAACGTAGTGGGAGGCCTTCCAACGCAACGTCTTCCAGTTCGCGGTCGCCACTCCAGAACTTTCCGGCCCCATCGGTTCGTTCTGCGAGCAATGTGCCCTGCCCACTGCCACTTAAGTTTGGCTATTCTTCGGGCTACGTCGGTAACCTTGATTCTCTTGCAGATTTCTTCATTTCTGATTTGATCACGCAAGGAAACTCCGAGCATAGCCTTCTCCATTGCCCTTTGGGTGACTTTAAGCCTTCTGATGAGGCCCATTGTGAGCGACCACGTTTCTGTCCCGTATGTAATCACTGGCCACACACACTGGTCACAATTCATAATATTAACTGCATTTATGATTTCAAGAATTTGAACGTGATTCATATTATTATCCTAAATTATGATTCTGCTCAAGCCAGATTAGTGCTGAATTCTGACAACTGATACTAATCTTCTATTTTAATTCTAAAACTACGGTATCAAACGAGTTTTAGAAAATGAATACCGAAAACGAAGTAGAAGTTACTGCAGATTAAGTTCTATAATAAAGTTACGTTCGTAAGTTAATCTCCACCGTCATCCCTAATGTGCGTCAGTAGTTAACGTAACAGCATATAGATGGCATCATTAGCAGAATCGGAAACCTTAAATAAATACAATTTAAATCCTATCTAAATGCTATTCTGCAAACACGTTTCGTCTCACGGGTTAAATTAATCTACAAACTACAAAACGTAGTTCAAGGAAAACGGGTTTTAACCCTTCCAAAGGATTACTTCAAACAAAAGATGACAAAAGTTGTCACGTCCATTCAATTGTTTATTTGATCCTGATTAAAAACATCGTTAGCAGGAACTGGTGCGGTTTCATTATTAATGATAATCTCTTTTTTCTGTTGTGATGTTTCAATCAAATATTTGGGTCAGGTAACGAACTCGTGCTGGGTGCATGAATGGGGTTCTGGCAGTTTTTGAAATATTGCTGTACGTTGCTAAATATTGCTGTACGTTGCTAAATATTGCTGTACGTTACTAAATGTCTTGGCTTTACTTGTTACTTGTAATTCAACTGGGACATTGAATTGACAGTAACGGTAAAGGGTTGGATTGGTGAGCAGGTTTGAGGGTTATTTTTTTGGAAGTGATGGTTACCAATCCCAGGCTATCCCGGAACTGCCAAAATTACATTTGTATGTTCAGTAACACACTCACTAATGAAATTTTAATTAATGTAAGTTAATCACCAAATTTCTTACCATTATCATAGTTCTTAAGTACTTATTCACTAACCCATATGGAGCTCGTTGTTTGAAATAACTAATTATTTAATTTGATTTTAATTTGAATAACAGCGTCAGGCACTAGATGCCCCGAGTTTGCTGACCTATTTGACGCAGCCGTGAGACACACAATATTTTTTTTTTTGTTAAGATTTAAGTTTGGCGCAGTGACTGAGCGATCGGCTGCTGCGCTGCGTGTCGCGGGTTTGATCCTCGCACGGAACAAATATTTGTATGATCTACAGGTAGTTGTTCCGGGTCTGGCTGTTTGTGTATGTGAGTTTAAATGTTTGTAAACGCACCCACGATACTGGAGAAATTGCTAGTGTGGAGCAACGTTTTTAAAAAAAAAAACAAAAAACTAACAACTTTTTTGTTTTTTCCGTATTGTGATTTTGTGGCATGTGCAAAATAAACATGATGACATTTTATTTATTTCTTCGATCGTTATGCTTCTTCTGTTACTGCCAACATATTGGGTTAATGACATCTAAGATTACTAATTACTGATTTGGATATCAACTAATTGTGGTTTTGTAATCAGTAAACACGCATTGTTTTATTTCGTAATAACCAACCTTCACGAAAGGTATCTACTATATACCAAGAACTACTTAACTTACCTACTTATAAGTACATAATTTTGACATTGATTTTAAAGTAACGATTACCTAATTAATATTAATTCATGTTGGATATTGTAAATCACAAATCATAAAATAATTGTACTTATTTAATTTGTTTAAGAGTGACATCTGAATATTTGTACACCATAAGTTGTGGTAGAATGTTAAGGACTTAAACAAACCCATAACACCATACTATGTAAAACTACATTCTCACAAATAAATATTCCTGATTTCTGATTATCGTGCTACCCAGAAACTGGCTTGAAGAAGTCAGACAGAAACATTTAACCAGCTCTATGTAAAATATTGGTAGTCGACCCCAAAATGGTTGGGAAAACGCTAGGTAGATGATTATTCCGTACCACTCTTTTACATCTACAGTATTTTCCTTGTCTTCATCACCCTCACAGTCCATTCGAATGTTACCCAAAATACGACCATAAATAACCATAATCGTAATATTTTACCCATAACCTACCAAAATCCCTGCGAGGCCAGCATCCCATACGTCCATACATACTATGCCGTGCCCGTTTATCACGGTGTCGCTCATAAATCGCGGTGAGCTCCCTAAAGCATCGCGTATCCGATTAACAGCCAGTAACTGTCGTTCGTATCGCTACGGAAATGTGTTAATACTAACTGGGAATGTATGCTTTGGGGATCCGTGGATGGAGGCTTTTATTTAATTTCAATATTACTCAATATCATTTTACTTTACGCTGTCTGGAAAATATTTCAATATTTTTGTCTTCATCTTTAAGTCTAAAATCACGTATCCGCCTTGTGTGAGTGTTATTATCAGTGTTCAATCTGCTCATGCCAATATCATCTTTTTCTTTTTTCTTTTTTTTTATAAATATGTTGCCCGACACTAGGAATTTCTCGTGTATCGTGGGTGCGTTTACAAACATTTAAACTCAGATACACAAACAGCCAGACCCGGAACAACTATCTGTTCTGAATTTGTTCCGTGCGGGGATCGAACCCGTGACACGCCGCGCAGCAGTCAATCGCTTAGCCACTGCGCCAAACGTGCCGTCATCATGTGAGAGGGTTTTTCCCCAAAGTGAGAAAATTATAGGCTGGTATTATTATTGTAGTTACTTATTTTTTCACGCATCTTTAATTTTATATGCTGTTTCGTTAAATTTCGCAATATTGAAACACAAAACTAGATTACTAACACATAATCTAATATAAAACATCAATAATTTTGCATAAAAGAGACATCTTTTAAATAATTTGTCAATTTATTGTCTCAATTTGGTGACAAATATCGTATATTGTAATTTATAGCTACTTATTTGTATCCAAGATGGCTATTTAGACTACCAATTTGATTTTATTGACACTAATGCACAAGAGTTGAAAATAAAATGTTATTTTGGGAACTAAAACGAGTATACGGGGCGCTATAATGTATTTTATTTATTTCACACAGAAAGTCTGAAAAATAAGAGATGTGTAATACCCATAAAAACATTAAAAAATATTATTCTTTCTTAATTAAAAACAGAACCTGTTTTTTTTTAAGAAATAGAGATTTTTAAAGTTTTTTTCAGGGAAATACCGCAACAAGTACTGAACTACAAGTATCAAATAAAGACAGAATGCCATAATGATTATCTCGGAATCTAATGTAACCTATACATCATCATCATAATAACGTTATGAATTTTAATTATGATAATTACTCCTTTTTGTGTCTCCTGTGTGACCACGTTATCTACTAAAAGCAACGAATTTAGATGCGATTTTCACCAACATTTACAGAGTTCAATCTGGAAGGTTCATGCGATTAAACATTTATATTAAACTTACATATTATACAGGGTGGAAGAGACACCGATGAGCAATCGGTTACATAGAAAATATTCATCGGTATTTTTTTTTAAATCAGCTGTTGCCTTACAAAAGTGCAATACCTACACGGTCAAATGTTTGGAACAGCTGCTTAAAAAAAAAATACGGATGAAAAATTTCGAAGTCGGGGTTTCAGAATGATGTACTGAATACGTGGTAACCGTTTGTGCGTCGGTGTCCTTATATTTATGAAATCTCGATGTTTTGGCAAATCATAAAAACTATGAGAAACAGTGGTGGGTCTCTAGTATAAGAATTCGTTATGTAACAAAGTGAAAAATAATTTTTGTTCGTGAAAACCCACGAAACCACAAAAAACTCTTACATTTCACCGTACAAATAAAAAAAAAAAACAAAGATGGATTCCGTTACCTATACAAACATTATCTGTTATAACGACATATTAGGTACACTACCACAATAAATATACGGAGTACACCGACACCAATAAATTTATTGTAAAATTGAGATGTATAAAGATCTAATCTTGACCAAAAGATTTATGTACCAAATAGATTTATTACAAAAAAATGTCGTGTAAGGATTTAGTTTAAAATCGTTCCATGAGTTACTGGTACGGGCCAACATTGAAACTGGACTATCTCCAGTATTTTGTTTTTTTTTGTGTGGTTGGTACGTTTTTAATGTTGGTTTGTATTGAGATAGATAAGATTTTTTGAACAGGTGTTAGGTACTTTAAACATTGAGATATTTTTTCTTCCTCATCTGTTCAGGAATTAACGAGGTGCAGCGGTGCAGCTTGTGTATTCTTTTCTAAAACTAATAGCCACTATCCACGAATTTCGTGTTAGAATGATTACCAGACATTAGAAAACCTTTCGTAGTCTCGATTTTACTACCTTATTAATGGCGATTGATGGAATTCTCCTGTACCGTGGGTGCATTTACAAACATTTAAACTGACATACACAAACAACCAGACCCGGAACAACTATCTGTAGGCCATACAAATATTTGTTCCGTGCGGGAATCGAACCCGCGACACGCAGCGCAGCAGTCAATCGCTCAGCCACTGCGCCAACCGTGCCGTCTTCGAAAATTGAGACAAGACTTCAACAAAACAGAAGAAGAAAAATGGTTACATCACACTTGTCTACTTTAATAAGTAAAGCTTACAATCTAACTTCTACGAAACGAGAACGAGACGAGAGAGACACGAGATACTTCTTATGGTAAAACGCAGGAATGACTAAGAACAATGTATCACATCAGAAACCCCATCGAGTTCACGGATGCGAGTGTTCACAATACTCACAATATTGGCGAGATGCCCGGTTTGCATCCTTAATACATTAAACATGAACCTCACAAGGAAATAAAATAGAAAATATGTCGATGCTATATATTAATTGATTCATTACTTGATCATAATTCCGTTTATGTATAAATGGTATGCTGCTAAACTAAGTAATCTTTGTCATTGAGTTAGATTATTGTGAATAGGCCTCGTATTACTCACGATTTGTGAAAAGTCATTTTCTGCTCAGCATTTTCTTAACTATGTTGAGGATCGGCTTCCAGTCTAATACCAGTATTTTATATACAGCGACGGCCTATCTGTCTCCGCAACCCAGTTATTACGCTGCTACCCAATGATGATATCCTTTGGTTAAAACTAATTATCAGACGCTCGGGCTTTTGACTAACCATAATGACTTTCGAAGATCTGCAATTGATAGCTGAAACTAATATAATAAAAATATTTTGGCAAAACCAATCATTATTACATGTTATTAAAAAAGATAAGCAGAAAATAAATCACCACATTGCCTCTGTTTACGTTTCCACCAAAACGCATTAAAAAAAATATTACTCCCAGGCCTCCAACCCGTTTCCCTAACTTAACGGTCCCAAAAAAAAGTGAACAAAAAGTCCCTGACGTCACGGGTCCAAACTAACGGACCATCGGACACCGGACTACCCAAGGCAATAAAAAACGTTCACCGTTTGTAAAACTAACTGTCCATAACAGTGTCTAATAAAACAATTAATATAAAATTGTCTCTCCATTCAAATGTTTTGCGCAAAATTTCTTTTCTGCGAATCGTTTGTCGGTGTTTTGCAATGTTTTTACTTACACCTTTTTACTACACGATGTTTGTGTGGATTTTAGGGTTTCAATTTAGAAATGGATCATCTCGTTTCTTTTGTTTTCTGGGAAGGAAACATTGGGTAACATGTTTATTAGTTTGTTGTGCAGTTAACAGTTACTGCGAATAAAAAAGTTCTGTTTTTTGCTACTACGGCCATTACTTCTTTCGTTAACCTTTTAGCTTTAAGATCAATCTTTGTAAAATATACTTTAGAAATGCATCGTCATTGTGGTCAAATGCAGTCTTAATTAAAGAGTTTTATTGATTACTTAACCATATTAATCAAATTGACTGGACGAATAATTCCGGTTTAACACGAGGATTTTGCGCTAAGAATACTTTCATAAATATCGTAAATATTTTTTTTTGTTTATATCTTAAGAAAACTTACAACTGAAACACAAAAGAAGGCTAATTAAATGTTTTCACTGACCATACTAGGATAGCACAAGATATAGTAGACAGGCATTAAAATATAAGAAGTAAGTACTCGGAGAGAATTATGATAAGATAAAAAAAGTTTCAGTGATCTTCAAAGAACTTTTTCTTACGTATTTTTTTTTATTTTAGGGACACTGGTGGAAAATAAGTCAAGATCATCAACACTGTGACACATAGATGGCAAGATTGCGTACCTACTTATCAAAGTAATACAAATAATACTCCTCTTTGGTGTAGTGGTCACAAATGTGACTACTGCGCATGAAGTACTGGGTTAGATTTCCAGGTCAGGCAAATTGTTATTAAGTTTTTCCATCTGGAGTTTTCTAGTAGTAGCTACGGAGTCTCGATTGCCCGTTTGCCCGGTTGATGGCAATAGGCTCGCCCCCTATTACATAGGATTTCAACATAACTGGCGAAATGTGAACGTAGTGTTAGTTACACCTCTGCCTAACCCTTCGGGGATTAAAAGCACGATGTTAATACATATGTAAGATTCCGAGTTAACCGGAACATTTTGCACTAAGTAGGTATATGTATGTAAATCAAGATTTCATACTTATTAGAGTTTTATAAATAATATGACCTGCACGTGCATTATGTAAAACAGTCATAAACTGAACTGTGACAGATAACAGATAAATACGCTAGGTATTCATGTATGCAAAATATTACGATTATTTTCCATGTAAAGTGCAGGTTTAAAATCAACATAATGTCTGAGGGAGGTTACCTACTTCGTTTGAATGGGTAACGTTTACTTTGAGATAGATGTGCTAATTACTGATCATTTCAAACACTTCTGACCATAATTTCGGATTAGTAAAAATAACTTCTCGCCTGTAATACCCGAAACATTAGGCATACGCATGGTAGATACACCCACTTTTCACCAGGTAGGTACGTTTAAACCCATTGAATTGGGAGCAAGCCTTGCAAATTCCGGGTTGATTTATTAAAGAAATTCATAAAAGATATAACAGTAACACTTTGCCTGACCTGGAAATCGAACCAAAGACCTCATGTTTAGCCTTAATGTATGTGCAAATAAACAAGACGCAAATACCTATTTTTCAAGTTTAACCAAACAATCACTTGTTTATCCACAACTACGTCATCATATGCATAAGTGACCAAACCACTAAATGGCTATACAGCACAGCTAACGGCGGCTATGCGCGTGCGCAACTTGTGCTAACATAATCATTCGATAGAAAAGAATCGTCACTGATGATTCGTAAAATTATGTCATTGGCAAAAAAGGATAAATGTGGACTTAAGTCAGTTTACAGATATTCAAGGCATTTTTTATTATTATTCCGTGAATCACTGCAGTCTGTCTCCTCCGGTGCAAAGTCCAGTTTTAACGCAAATAGAAGATGACTTATCGAAGTTCATAATTTAAATCATAGAGGTTATTAATTAATCTTTACTTGACTCATCTATTTGTGCCAGATGATAAGTAACTATATATTATTATGTTAATGCACAGTATGCCACTAAACTGTGATTATTTTCTAAAGGTCAAGACCAAAGGTAAAGGTAAGGTTTCAGAAGTCTAAAGTGTAGATATGAATTTTAAGTTTTGAAACTGACATAGTCACTAACATTATCATTCACACTGAAAACATAGTGAACAGTTTATCCGTGATCATGGTGCTTGTAACAGCACCGAAATATAAGTAACTCAAAAAAAATAGCCATCATCATCTTCCTACCGTTGTCCCATGTTACTTGGGGTCGGTGCAACACGTTTTGTTCTTCCATTCTCCTCTGTCAACCGTCATGCTATCATTTACTCCTTTATCTTTCATATCATTCCTCACCCAATCCATCCATCGTTTCTTTGGTTCCCTCTCCAGCCGTCAACATTTATAGTCTCTTTTAATCACATACGATTCGTCCCTCAAAACAAATAGCAAATATGGTCATTAGTTATCTCGTTTTCGGTGTTAATGATAATGTAGATATGAAGGTCTGTAATCGTTGAGTTAAAGGAATTTCTCACAAATGCGATACTAAGACACTATTTCCGGACAAAATTTTACATTACTTTTATTTGAATACAGTTTGGGTCGGATAAGTCAATATGCATAAGGACAAAACTGCAAAGTAATCTTTTAAGACTACTTACTGTCTTTCTCAGTAATCCAGAATTACAAAATAGAAACCACGTTGTAAATTTAATTTTACTGCAAAATTGAATAGCTCATTATCAAGGAAAATTATTAACATAATAAATCACGAACCCGATTAACGACCGATCGTTTCTATGGCAAAAATGAATAGTTAAACATCCTAAGAAAACAAACAGGTAAAATCATGACATAACATCATCAACCCTGCAATCCCCGAAGCGTTAGGCAGAGGTATACTTAATAGTACCTGGACACACATTTCGCCAGTTATGTTTAAGTCCCATGTAATAGGGGGCAGTTGAGGGAGTTGTCATCAACTGGGTACAAATTCAGAGTCCATGGCTGCCACTGAGAAATTCTTGATGAAAAAACCCAATAACATTTTGCGCGACCCGGTAATTGAATCCAGGACCGGGACTCAGAAGACTAAATTACAAAGTTATTATCATACATAACTTTGACAAAGCTTTCAAAGACATGGCGCCTAAACAAATAATTTTGGAAAAGTATAAAATAATAAAACCGTAACTTTTATTAATTTTAGTCATCACAACTTTTTTTTCATGAAACACGACAACGTAGCGCGGAAGTTGAATCTAACATAAACATTCGAATGTCAAAATTGCGTCGGCAAGCAAAACGAGAATAAGAAACGAAAAGTTCTGTTTTGTTAACTTTTTTAATTACAAATTAGTTTTTGTTTCGCAAAAAAGTTTTGCAACAATTGTCGAAGGTTTTTTAAAAACTTTCTATTCACTAAAGAAAGTTTTATTACGGTAAGCTCGTCCGTTAAAGGAGCGACTTTGTTTAGATTCAGTTCATTTTTAAGTAATTTTTATACCGTTTTGTTGTAAGGGTTCGTTTTAAATGATTTACACATTGTAAAATATTTTATTTTTAGAATAAGTACCAACATACATACCGTAAGATCTGACCAAACTATAACCATTTTCCATTTAAACCTAAATTTTTTTGCAAAAATAAATTTTAGAGCCAATAAAACCGATAAAAATTAAAAGACCATTCATTTCTCTATAAAGGCCAAGTTTTGTTTTATTTTATTACACGTTGTGAGGCCATACAAGTCACATTGACTGTTAGAAGTGCATAAATTGAATAGTCGGACAAAAATATGAAATAGTCGAACTTCATTATTTTTAATGGATGTCAATAGAAACAGTAATCGCAGACATTAAATAATTACACACTCGCATTAAAAACAAAAACGCATACGTTGTATTTAAAAGGCGACGCAACGCATTAAACTGTGGAGTTACGATTATCGCGCCGCGATCTATAACGTCGCGTATCGTTTTATTAATCGCAGTACGAGGCTCCGGCGCGGGCGCAGTGGCAAAGTTCACGCGATCCCACCAAACCGTACCTATGGACCGGTAACGCACCGGTAATAGAGAACGAGACGCAAGCATTCCCAATCACATACGCGAGAAAAGGATAGCACGAGAGATAGATGTTGCGTTAGAAGTTAGCCACGCCCCCACAGCGTTCGAAGCTCTGAGTCCACCTCCGTGAGCATTCGTGCGCGCGCGCCGCTCCAGCTACACGCCACCCGTGTTCGAAAATTTTGAATTTCGAAAATGAAATCGGCCGCGCGATTTCAATCCCGTCAATAGAAGATGCCAGTGTTCCGCTCAAAAAATATTTTTAGAGCAGGTTTTAAAAAAGACTGTTATATCAGAAAAACTGTTAAAATGATGTGTCAACAGTAAAGACAATAAACGTAGCAGTGCGGTAGTTGCATCGTCGCGTTTTCAGTTTGCGTTTTCAGTTATACGTCAGATGTAAATTGAACGCGGCGACATTTCGTTTGTTTGTTTTCATCGAAAGTGACTGGACTGTGACATTTGAAATCGATAGTATACGTAATTGAAGTAGCACGTATGCGGGTCGCCTTAGTGAAATTTTTGTTGACTTAAAAAATTGAGAGCAAATATTTTTATTGTGAAGTGACAGTGGGATTTTTCGGAAAACTGCGGCCTTCTGATATTGTGCACACACCAAAGATATTAAGGTAAGCGGTGTTTACTTAAAATATTTTATCGTTAGTCTAAATAGGCTAGTTAAATGTTAGGTCTCTAAATAATTTATTCTCATCCGTTTAGACACTAACTGCAAATCTAAACATTTCTACAATAGAATTGATACCTAACTAAACCAATTCACAACCTATAAAAATCATAAATACTTGCCAGAAATATAAACTAAACCCGAAATAAATAGTATAACATGTCGCCAATTCTATTCGTGGTCGTCATTCATTTCGGGAAACTCTCCCTACAAAAGACATAAACGGGCGCTCGATACATTTTCTCGACCCCTTAAATATTTAATTATTATTAATAGATTATGGATACAAATAATCTTTTAACGCATTCCACGAAAATAATGTAACACACTTTTGTGGATAAAGTCGTAGATAAACATTGCATGTAAGTGCAAAACAGCCTTTTAGTGTAGCAAAGCATTTTGTCACTATTAGTAACTTGGCGGAATTTTGTGAATAATTTTTAAAGTGTTAATAATGTAAGGACATTATCTCATGTGTGCTTATGACATCGCCTACAAAGATATAAATCGTAATTATAAAAATCTCGAAATTGACGAGACTTCCCTGTCGCAAAAGTTAAAAAATGTATGATTAAATACAAACATTATATCCAGCTAAACAAACAGACATTACACATAAATATCGAATGAAGTTCAATTTAATGAAAAGAGGCGTTTGAATGTAAAATGAGATTCATTACAACCACACCCACCGTGAATTGAACATGTTATCGTACAAATAACATTATGATTATTCGTAAAATCAACATGATTTATTTACTATTACTATTAATAATAAGTCAATATTCTGATTAAAGATGCAGAAATGCAGACATTTCGAATTTCTGTTATCTCAAATATTTAAATGTCACAATGCGATTCGATTAATCATTTATTTCTTATCATTTATTAGGTATTAAGACAAGTGTTAAACTGACACTATTACTTTTAGCTATTATGAATAGTTTTATTAATAATTATTGATAAAGAGGTTTCCAAGCGTTTATGTCTTTTGTATTGAAAACTGGAAAATGCAATTATCACTCAAAAACGCCATTGAATAATATAATACTATTAAGGTTAATTAGATCGAGTTTGATAAGTGATAATGATAGTAATTACCGCGTGTACAGTTTAACAAGTATGCTGAACTCACATTTTTTAAACAAATAGGGAAGTCTCCGATATCGATGTTGAGTGCGTCGGAGCCGAAAATTGAACGCATCAAAAGTAGATAAAATATTCGGTAGAGATTGCAAAGCTTCTAAGAAATGTAGGTATACATTATGAATATAGCTATATTATCTATCTGGCTTTTCCGCGACTATCAGACAGCATCCCGTGTAATAGGCATAGATCGAATATAGTATCATACACGCATGGTCGGCTGCCTTTTGCGATTGTAGTTCCTCTGTAACATTTTCTCGTTTTTGAAGAACACTTACTTGCAATTTACGGACCTTAAACCAACCTACACTGGACCCGCGTGGTGGCCCAATCTCTCTCGTAGAGAGGAGGCCTATATTGCAGCTGTGGCAACATCATAGGCTAATTATTATGCACAGACCTTAACAAGCTAATTGGTCGTAGACCTTGATATCTTAAAACAGAACTGCTAATTAGATTAAAACGCGTTAGTATGTATAATCTTAAGCGACTTGAAGGATTAGCTAGATTTAGTTAATCTGCCTACTTAAAGTTGTCTTCAAGGCTAAGAAGTACTTCTAAATCTAAGGTACTGTGAATTTAACTGAGCAAAAAAAAACCTTGTCACGTGGCATACGAAAACGAAAAGATCATAATAAAATCATCTCATTCCTTAAATATCATCCAAATATGCACTAAAAAACTAACATAACTTTTAATTTGCACCTAGATATTCTGCTAGGTTTAAAATCAGACCACATCCGTGATTCGTGACCAATACATGACCGACGACACTTGAAGTCACATATCATTCTTAAGAGTAACACCTATTTCTTGTATCACATTAATTTAATAGCAAAAACGTTGCTTAAGTGTACCTTCGGTTATATGTAGACACATACCTAAATGAATGTAGTCCACACATGAAATGATTTGAGAACGTATAATAAATTGTTAGACATTTATTGAATTAAACTTTTCGATTTGTGAAGATTACGGCAGAAAATAGCTAAAGCGCGTACTGTCAGCATACAAGCGCCACGATCGTTTCGATTATTAAATATGAAATGCTCAATTTTTTTACAAAGCATTATATCAAAATACGCATAGAAATAAGGAGTAAAATTTGATGAAAACAAAATGCGATCAAAGATCTGTCTGATAGCAATTTTCAAAGTAATTGTGTGAATCATTTCTTCAGCATTTGTCACTTACAAAGATTGAAACGCTGACGCAGGACTATCAAAAACGTAATATCGTTCTTTATCCAATAATGTTGCTAACCAGGAATAAATAAAAAGAAATCATTAGATACCTCACCTCTTGCCGAAGCTATAAAACTGTGTTACGGAGAATTTTCTATACAAAATATCCAAAGTTTGTCAGCACATCATATTTCGAAACTTGCACCATGACGTTCGATACAATGCCCCTGTACAAAAAGTAGCTTTCGATATCGCAGGATGCATAACAAATTTGAATAATTATATATTTTACCTGTTACTTAATTGAAAGAAATTCAGTAGCTAATTTTTATTTACTATACTACATATATATTGCGAAAAGATAAATACTTAGTAACGAAAGATACTAGTGCTGCCATCTGCCGGCAACTACGGTAAACGTTATCGATGCTCAACCAATGCTAATGCTAGATGTAGCTGAGAAAGCTTTTTACTTCTGAGAATTTTATTTTGTCTGTGGCGTGAGCGACAAAACGCGAGATAATTTTGAATATTTCAGTTGCTGTAAGTGGACGATTTTAATCGAATCACCGATTTATTTCATATTATATGATGGTGTTCTCATTTATGGTGATAATAAATTCGACACTCTTTTTGCTGTTTTGGAAATCTTCTTTTAAAATTTGAAATATCTAAAATGCTTGTTCATAACCACTATTATCGCATAGTAAATAATTGCCGCCGTACCTAATTGGCTAACTTAAAGTAAAGGTAGGCTCAACAAACCAGCCAATTACAGGCTGTTTGCTACGCAACACACTCATCAAACACACATCTATCAATTTCTCAGATTCACACAAACACACAAAAACCCTTATCAATCTCCAATCAATCAAAACCCAACCGATTGATTGAAACAAGAAACAATCATGTGAACACCAACCGAAACATTAGCTGCGTATCAGCATCAACGGCGATCTATCATGGTGACCTCGTTGAAAAATCGAAATTCTATTGAACAATTGACCATTATGCTTATAATAAAGTGTTATTAAAAAAAATGGCGACTAATGAGAGAGACAATAGCGTCGCCGTGGGAATCAGTCCCACGGTTGGTATAAGAACATAAGCCCGGTCCTGACACGTAATAGGTTATGTACAATAGACAATGACAATTGTCTGTGGTCCTCTATGTGTTGAATCGATTTAACGTTTTATTTAATTGGGTCATTGGTTATTTGATTAAATCATATGTTGCTGGCGTTAGTCACGCACAGGTTGGTGAAGAAGGAGGTACGTTGTTTCACCTGGGCGGCCCTCCTTAAAGTTTTTACTTCATAAATTTCCAAATTCTATTCATTTCAAAAAAGTAATGCAAGATACCTGATTGACCATTTAGCGATGCGTTGAATTAATTATGATTTATTTTTTTATTTCTATGTAACACCATCGTCGTCAACAGCCAATCGCAGTGCTGGACGAAGACCTCTCTCAAAATGGAGGTACTTACTTTGATTTACTTACAGTTTTTAATATTAATTTCATTAAGATTTTAAAAAGAAATATATGTAGTGGCCATTTTTTATTTTTATAATAGGGTACTTCTGTAATAGTATGACCATACACGTTTAATTAATATTGATTTCATCTTGACAATATTCTACCATTTTCATCAAAACACATTCAGCGATCATATTTGGTTATAAAAAAACACATCACTACGTATTTATGATTTAAAGGCCTTTTCCACAACATTACATAACACACACACAATTAATCATAAATTAAAAGGTTAACCATCCACACCCAAGTAGGTTGCTGCCGCTAACCATATCGTCTGCCGTCGGTTGATCGGTTGCGTGCCGACAATCCACAATGCAATGCTTGCCATCGATAATTTTATGCAACTTGATTATTACAAATCGCCCTATTATCTACACAAAACTTTGAATATGATTTAATAGTTTCACTTCTAAGGTTTAGACAATCGATAATATTTAAATAGTTTTATTTTTCGTAGAAAATAACGTGAAACCTTATTTATTTCTGTAGGATTCTAAATCTTTAGGTATTTCTGAAATGACGAATTCTAAAAGCAACTATTTAAAGAAAAATAAATATTCAAGTACTTTTCTAGGTACTCTTTAGGGCAGACATTTAAATCATTAAACAAATGACGATTAGAAGTTACCGTAACAATTACAACAAAGAAAAACTAAATAATAACGAAGTTTTCTTTCTACAAATCAGACCACATGCAAGAAAATACAATTCTATTGTTGTAAGATTATGAACAATAGGTCAGGTCAATTTAAGCAGTTTGAAGTAAACAAATTATCGCGCAAAAAGAAAATAACTCAATCAATTTTATTCACCGCAACGCTTCTACGAAAAATTTGCCAGAACCATTGTTATTTCATTCACTCTAACCTTTTGTCCTTCTCTGTCAAACTGACAAAAAGAAAATTTATCTTTTTATCAAAAAACTCGGTTAAATACCCAGAAATCAGTTCAAAAGTAACTTGAAGTGTTTCAAAACGTCTCGCGCTAACGATTTAAACTCTTTTCAAATCCTAATTGTTCAAGTGTCGAATTATCGGTTGCCCAACAACCATTGGTTGGCAGCTGAAGTCGCGTTTTAGTTGTCGCAACCTACCGTTGACTTTCGGTTAGGAAATTGGAGAGCATTTAAAAACATATTAGTATTTTGGGAGAGGTTAGAATAGAATTAGATGGTTCGTCGGTTTGATATTGGCTTCGAATTATTTGAAGGCAAAGCGAATAAGTTAGGCTAACTGTGTTTCCGCTAGCGATACATTCACTTAAAAACATGTTGTCTGATGATTTCCACTAAAAAAAGAAATAGAGATATCAACATGTTTTACATGTGAATATTCCACGAGTGACAACGCGCAGCCAAAATAAATGAATACTCTACTGTAGGTTTTTTAACCAGCATCTCAAAACCAATCTGTATTAACCTCACCCGCAATCCGTCAAATTGCATTGCGTTGAAAACTTACTGTTTAGCTTTTAATAAAGTTCACAACAATTGGAATGTGGCTTAAGTTTCGCTCACCTATTTGGATCATGCCTAGCAATTATAATTAATAATGACTTTATCAAAAGTACAAAGGCTTGCGTTCCTCATCAGACGTGGATACAATAATTAAGCGGAAGTTTTTATCTCACATCCTTAAAACATTTGTGTCCTTAAAAACCTATCTAAAGACACTTCGTCTGCCAATCAGCAATCAAACAGTCGCTTCGACGCTTCAAAGGGTTGTTTTTGTTCCCCCGGCACTTCTGTTTATCCCTTTTAAAAGTGATGGCGTAAACAACAGCCGGCTCTTGTTGATTCCGTCATTCCGCCACTAAGTGACGCCATTGCTGGCAAAAAAGTGTATAATTACTTGATCTGCTTTCATTCAAGTGAACCGCTTTGCTCTTATAAGGCACATTAATTAAACTGTACTAGTCTTATGAAAAAAATAGGTGTTTTTACCCTAAGTTCGGTCGAACGTTTGATCTGGAAATTGAAGCGAGAAAATTGAACTGTAATGGTCGAAAGGCAGGGTTGGTTTTAGGTTGTGAAACTATATTCTGTGGGTTTTTATGTAAATACCAGTAGGGTTACTTAAATAGAACCTATATCTTTATTTAAAGTTGCCGACAATAATTTAAATTGTAAAAAAATTAAGTTGACTTTTATTTTTATGTGAGTAATTGACAATTTTATAGTTTTTTTTTCGAAATGAGCAAGATATGTGAATTTTTAACTAGTTTAACTGACAAAATAGAACGTTTTAATGACTATGTCTTAATTGCAAATCGTTTAAGATTACAATTCTGGTGTAATCATTAAAAAGTGTTGCTTATCAGACCGCGTAACTCACTAATCAACTGATTGGAATTAGCTATAGCAATAGTGCGACGTAATTGTTTTCTGACCAACATCTTTAGGCCCTATTAGTTCTCTGAAATATATTTCTTTATCTCGAACCACTAAAGAGATTGGCAAGCTTCTTACAGATGACATTTCCCAAGCTCTCATATTTTATCAACTGCTAAAATATGAGAGCTTGGGATTTATGGTCTATCTAACCCGAAGATACTAACCTGATTAATACAAAGTTGGGACTAGGAAAACAAAGAAAAAAAGCACACTAATTGTGTCCATGTTGGGAAGACAGGAGAGAATTACCCTTGAATATCCGTCTACTATGAAAGAATCACTGTTAGACATAAAAAGAGCGTACTTTCATTAAAGTGCACCAATATTGTTAGATCTTTTACAATACTGCAAATACTTTAGACTGTATCTATTAAAAAGCACCACAACTTTTAGTAACTTAACGCAAATCATTACAGTATAATTCACATCAAATTCCAATCACATCATGCATCTATCATGCATCGTTACTAAACACGAGCAGCTCGCGTAAAACCTAAGTCTAAATTCATCTCACACGTCTTAACATTACCAAACACTACATCTCCGCCTATAACCTAACCTAGGTCTAGGTAAGTTTGCTCCGTTGTCCTTCCCAGGCCAGTCCAGTTCCCACGCGGCCGTAATGCCATCTAATGGATACAGGCATCATAATCGCGGAACTAGTGGCCCGTGTACATGCGCCGCCGGAACGCTGGAGGGTAACTGGAGAAGTGGCTAACGGGTAAAGGTGTTACTAGAAGTGTCTTTTATTTTGCTTGAAAGTACGGTAGCGAATAGAATTAGATAAAAAGGCGTTTTAATATTTTTTCTCATTTGATTTTAGTATAGATTGTGGTGAAAAACAATGCTAAAGGTCTAGTATTACAGGTTTCTCTCACTTGCAAAGTATTTCTTCATCGATTTTCTACAGAATTAACGTAAGCTTTACGTTTTGTCATTTTGTACACGCACTCAATTTGTTTTTACAAAAAAGCCATTTGGAACAAGTAACACTAATCTGACAACATCTATGCAGCCTTTGTTTTGTGCTATTATTTTCCTCGTTTATACTTCAAACACATGAAATCGGATCAGAATCGTTCAAATGCCGGGTGTCCGTCCATATTCATCCCATGTATCAAGTGTATAAGCTCCCTAACAAAACAAAGAGTACGTGCACATCGCGTGTGTGATTTACTTTCCGTTTCATACGAGTACTGCAGCAATTTTATATTGTTTTTAGTTTTATGCAGTTCTTGGATTTTTATGCGTTTCGTTTAATGTATCATGACAGGGTAAAAAATATGTTATTATAGTAGATTTTCCAACATTAAATGTCTAAATTATGTCCGGTCGAATTAGCTTTCCTTATCTACTGGAAAACTATAACAAATAATGTTTGAATTTGCATCGGAATTAACAGATAGTGAATTATCAAACATAGGCTTAACTTTAGCTTTAGGTAACAGACAAGTCCTCAAATATATGAACCGTTAAAAGTCCAATACAACCTGACCTATTGAATGAATAATATCTGCTTACCTAGTTGCCCCAGGTCGTATATGATGGGACAATTCGCCTGAAAAACGGAACAAACCTTTATATATCGACGTGTAGACATAGCCAATAAATCGCGTACCGTTACCGAGTCCGCGACACACAAGCGAACAGATAGACAGTCATAGGTACAACTTCATTCGGGCAGAATCGTGAGCGCTCGGAACCACTCGTCCCCGATGTAACATCGCGCGCCGTTTTCGGTACACCTCTAGGGATGTTGACGGTTTTTTGAGATTTTTGTTTTTTAATAAATTTTGACAATGTTAAAACTTCAAACATTTCGCACAAAATATGATTAGTAAGGAACAATTACAGATTTCTAGAGAACTTACTCAAAAATCTATCTCTTTTTGTAACTAGAAAAAGTAATTGATATGAATTGAATTAAATTGATTGTAGACACTGTTAATATTATTTGTGGCCAAATTATGTTTACCTGAAACGCAATATTTTGATAATACTAGAAAATACCGAAAATGTTGAAAAAAATATTTATTTTCCTCAAAACTCAATTAAATTTCGGTTAAACCCAGTACATCCCTACACTCCGTCGCATTGATTGTCGTATTTGCTACAGATGGCGCCCTTGTTTATGTACTGGAAGGTATATTTTATTGGGATTTCGTGACGTATCCGCAATATTCGGATTTGTGTCGATTGTACCCGCCTCCAAGAGAATGTCAAGCCATTACGATCGATTTTCTTGAATGCTTTACTTGCTCTTGATCCGATGGTACTATCACCGTATGTAGTTAAGTTCACTTAAATGTCAAGTTGAACATTACCTACATTTCACTGTGTTATTTTAGTCAAAAAAAAATTGCTGAGCAGTACAGGTGAACTTCTGCTTAACCATTCGAGAACTACAGGCGTGATGTTATGTTATTTCTTGTTTGTTCAGCAGCTAATCTTGAAGTTTCCCAAATATGTTAGCAATGGCAGTTTCTTAAAGGATCATAATGTTTGAAATACTTTCTGTTGAATAAAATAGCTAAAGAAAACCGCTCGCTTCAGTACACACGTTCTTCAGTACACTAAGAAGAAATCATATCCAATAACCTCTTCATAGCAAAACCTATTAATTACTTTAGGGGTTAAAGGTGTTTCAACCCGGCAAACTTATAGATTCTCCTGACATTAGACTTGCAGTCAGTTATCTGATACTATACACAGAAAAAACAACAAGATAAACTTAACTGTAGCCGTCAATAGACGTTTCAAGTAATTATAGACATATTAAAAGCTAAGTATCGATCGCCACTGTATAAAAATATTAATTTCACTCGTCACAAATTATAATTAATTGTTGTGTCTTAAGGAGGAGCGGACACGGAACGACATCATGATTGGAGCTACTGGGAAGCTCGATAGACATTGTAATAATGAAATTTGGAAGACTGCTTTGGGCATCTTCTTTAATAATAATAAAATTTATTTATACTCAAAACAAGGCATAGTTACACGTTAAAAATACAGTTTTACAAAAAAAAAAAAATACTATATTTAATATACAAACGTGTGGGTGAGCACTGCTCTCCTAGCTAGGTTATGAAAACCTGTGTTAAGGAGAAGCAGTCCAGTCCAGTCTTTGGCCGAGAGGTTGCAAGCGCGACTGTTGAGGTTCGATTCTCGGGTCGGGCAAAGTGTAATTGAGTTTTTCCGACAGAGATTTCTCAGTGGCGGCCACGGAATCTGGATTTGTGCCCGGTTGCCAATAGAGTCGGTCACTATTACATGGGACTTAAAAAAATACATGATATTAATTTAAAAGTTTTAGCTGTTCGCATCTTTCTTGCTTTGATTATTAAAAGCTCTAATATAGATACATGCCTTTTAGTAAGGAAAGTTACTTTATAAGTTGCCATACTAAATGGCATATTTATTAGCTCTTAATATCTTTACCAATAACTCTTACCATCAAAAATATACATCCGCTTCTCCTCGCATCTGCCTTCATCTTTCAATCCCCGCTGATCTTTACAGGCACATCATTAGCAGCACTCGCCCTCAAGTAGCGCGGTGGAAATTTATAAATCATTAATTTACAATACGCTGGTCAGTTAACGATTATTAATTTTAATTAACTGTTAACGAAACTTAGCGGGTTGTGGTGTAAGTTACAAGGATACAGCGGAGCGGTTAGCGGTAGCGATTTAAGGACCTTTGTAAAACTAACATCTTGGAAGTTGCTACTTTTCAATTTTAAAGTTATACTTGTGTTGATTTTAATACACATGAACCGAAAATATTTGTATCCCACAATTCCTTAGCTTTCCATAATTCTCTTTCTAACATTTCCAAATACTTATACCTCATATTTTGTCCCATGATGTCTAAAATGACTTGAATCCGCCTCCGCAACAATATTGCACCACAGCCTACCAGACGGTCCCAAATAACGATTTCTACGATTCCGTTCGCATGACCTCTTGCGTCAGACCTCTCTCTAATTACACTGTGGCAAAAATTCTGACATTACCTATCTTCACTCCTCATATGCTCCACCAACTAAACTTTATCATCTACATCACTCCTATTGTGATCAAAGTAAAGTTCAGTTTTGTTTGGTAAGGCTGTATTCGTAAGATGGTAATAGATGTTGATATTTAATTTGTCAATGTTATCGATGACAGACTCATTATTTCTATTCCTTCTATTTGTCGAAAGTGTTTTGAGAATTGGAGTGGTGAGAGATGGTCTCGATTTTTTATGGTTATTAATTATGTAGCTTATAATTGTTGTTTTCGTTTCGATATATCACGAACTGAAATTTTATAATTGGCTAATATGAATTCTGTGTAATTAATGTTGAACCTCTTAGACCTCTGGAATGAGGAAATGTAGATTCAGTACAATCATATGCTAGACTAGACAGTTATGCGTGCAATCGGCTAGACTGTAATTTGACAAGATGAAGTAATTATGCTCTCGTAAACATTTCTCTTTGTAATTGGAAGACCAGGAATATTTCAAAGTAAACTAGGGACTAGAAGTAAAGTATAACGAAGATATAGAGATGAAGTTTAACCTGCAAAGCATTAAGTTGCAAATTCAGAAGTTATTAAGAAAATACACGTCATGTAAGTACCCAGTATAAGAGACCAAAAAATAACCAACAAAACTGCTTTTCACACGACCCCGTTTATATTTTTTAATAAACAACTTTTCAATAAGAACTGCCATTTTCTCAAAGACTGTCAAACGTTCAATTTCCTCAAGCGCTGTCTTCAATTCCCCTCTCCTGTGACAGCAGACGTCAAGCCTGGCGCGCTCGTAACAGCCGGAATACCGTAACTGTTTTGTTTCTATTGAGCATAAAGCTCAACCTTTCGAGCACTCAAGTTGAGTGTCAATGCTATGCGCTATGGGCGCCGTAACGTCTGCAGGTCTGCTGTCTAAAGTGGGCTGTTTATTATGTGCGATTTTGATAGGGTCGTTGGTTGGAGATGATTTAGAAGATACATATTGCGAAATTATTTTTCAAAATGCTACTTTGGCGTTAATTGTTAAGAGTTCAAGTTTTACGCCAAGATACTTGAACATTACTTAGCACGTACTTTGACTACGGGCTATTTCTGTCACTGTCACACAACTTTCAAACTACGAGTGCTAAATAAAGAACATGTCTATGTAACGCTGAACTATGTCAAATTCGATTTATGATACTCCTTACTTACTATATATTAATAATTTGATAACCCAATCTTACAGACCCCAAATATTCTTAGATTCTCAGTATTTTCTAGTAAAAAATCCTTTAAATCATAAATAATATTCATCTTACAGCCTCAACACATTCAATAAACAACCAGCAAAATGGTCATACATCTAATGTACACAGCAATTCTGCCACTACACAATTACGGAACCTTCACAAAAGATTTACACTAATAACATCAACCGCAGTAGTCGTGTCGGAATCGTGTCGTGCCCACTAAACAGGCTGCACAGTAAAGTAGCTATAACTTAGTACTACTATGCGTTCTCGATAGAATTTCAATTTTATGGCCACAGAGTGTCATCCTGTACATGATTGATATTCGCAAATGATGGTCACCACATTGTGCTGTCAATCTCAGGTCGTCGATGACGATTTTTATTGGATCATTGTGTTTTTGGGATTTGGAAACTTGAAGTAATTAGTTTTGAAAGGTTAGAGGTGACTGCTAAACGGTTTGGAACGGTTTACGTAACTGTAGTTGCCAGTGTTCACACTTAGGTCACGCTTTGCAATACTAGAATATTTGTTTTCAATCCCGTCTCACGAATATACAGTTTCATCACGCAATTTACTTGCATTCCTCTCAAAACTGAAACCGATAATTACGTTGAAATCTATGCGACAAATTCTGCCCTCCTTGGCGCTTAACAGCATCTACACAAACCCGTGTTCACCCCATAAAAATTCCACGTGCATTAGTCCCAATAAAAACAAAAGACTATCATACAACACTCCGACTACTTTTTCCTTGTACCTGAACTTGCAGCTTACTACAAGTACTATCTACGCATATTACACCACTTTTTTCCAGCCTCTCATTCACAACATTGAACTAATTAAAAGAAACAATGGGTGACGTCACTGCGCACGCGCCGACGCCACGTAAACTGGTGCGGTTAATTACGCGGCGGTAGCAAGATCAAGGCTGCGCTGTTATTGGGGATTAAGGGATGAGCTGTAGCGGTGATACGGGTACATTCCTTTGTAGACCTTCCTTGGTAGTTTTCCACCATAAATAATGATCATCATTTGCCTAGCCTTTATCTGAAATAAGATGGGATCCGCTTCCGTGTATGCAGATGAATACCAATTTTTTACATGGATCAACTACGTACCTGAACTCCACAACCCAGATAAAAATTACAAGTACTACCAATAAGCATAGTGAAATTTTAAAATTTATAATGATAACTGTTTCCTTCAATTGCCACATTTGCGCAAGGTGATTTGACTCTTAAGCTTTGGGCATTTCCTTCGTAGGTTAGAACCAAAGTTTTAGGTATCTGCAAATAAGAAGACTATTTAGTGGATGAGCCAAAGGAAGGGTTACAAACAATCAATTAAATGGAGACGGGGCGCCCTTAAAGACTTCAATATATTATTATAATTCAACTTATTTGTTTCTTTGTTGGCGCTTTGGCAGTCGCCTAGCCGTCTCAAATAATCGCCTTGAACGTTACATATCTTTACCTTTAATTATGACGTCACCAACTACATCATTAGTAACCACATAACATATATGTTCTTGTTTGTTCGCCGCCATTTTTTAATTATATGTGTCATTTGTGTTGCTATTCATAACGGGTAAATGGCAATTTAATGATGTTTGGCTCGTAATGGACGATATTTAATGACATATCATTTGAAACTAGTTGAATAAGTTTGAGTTATCGCTGCATAATTAATTAAAGAAATGAACGAGTTAATTGATTACAAAACTAATCGTGTTGATACGGGTGTTTCTAACAGAGCATAAGTGAGACAAATACGTAAAAATCTATTGAAAAACAATGCGAGCAAATTACATTTAAAACTATCATGGCATATTGGTACAAACTTCAGTTTCATGACACTGAGTTCCTTCTATTACATGGGTCATAAACACGCCTAGCCAAATCTGAATATAAATATGCTATAGTTACTCCTCTGTCTAACTCTTCAGCTAATAAAGGCGTGACGCAAGATGTTTTTTCATTAATTAACCCACAGATTTACCATAACACAGAAAACAAAACTCATGCGAAGAAAATCGCTACCGCCTATGTCTTAAACGCTAGCACACTACACTCGACCGCCCGTGAGAACTGGAGCGATGTTATTTTTTCACTTTTACCCGCGAACTTGTGCCGCGATTGTCAAGAACCAACTGTGATTTACTGTGATACAATGTCACGGTCTGATGCAGACGTAATAACTATTAGTTTCATAAAGAGTTATTAATTTAGGTCAGTTTTTGTTGCCATGGCATTATTTTTGGATGTACTTTGAATATAGGGGGTTTTCTTTCAATAAAATCACATGATACGATAAAATGGCTGCTTGCTCTCATCTAAAATAAATAGCGCCTGCTGGATTAGTGTAGCTTAAATGCAACCCAACCGTAGTTAATTTATTAAAGTTCGGAAAACTACCAACAAGACTCAAAGGACCAAATTTTGAGTGACAGTTTCGTACCTTAGGACCTAGACCAGAAATCCGCCGTAAAACAAAAGCTACAAACAATAACAAACTACAAATAGAACTCAGTAGATCACGTAACAGATTCGCGTGATCTAATTACTTTAAAAGGTAATTTCGCGTAATAACCGACGTCTTCACCTCGCACTGTGGCTCTTGCGAAATTAAATAATATCACTCGTGTCGGGTCGCTAGCTCGTGCCCATTACACAACGCGACACGACACGACTTTATGGATAGCCAAACAACAAATAGCTATTGTTTTAGAATTTTATGACCAGCTTGGAATTTATGAATTCGTATATTAAATATGTTAATTGTGTGCTTTTACAACCTGACGGTGGAATGGGAGAAATCTGTTTGTGTCTGTGATGGATGGTGCGTGAGAGTTGGCTTAGGCATGTGTGATTGGTAACTGTAAACTGATTGGCAGGCTTTGAATTTGAGCATTTCAATGCAAAAGAAACGCAGAAGCGAGCCCTGATAAGTGTCATTCGTTATCAAAGCTTTTCTAACCTACCGCGATTTTCAACAAGATTGACTTAAGCCTTTCGGCAGCTAATGTCAGTCTGTATTGAACTTTTCGACAGCTAAGGTCAGTCTGTATTTAACTTTTCGACAGCTAATGTCAGTCTGTATTGGACCTTTCGACAGCTAATATCAGTCTGTATTAGAGTTTTCGGCAGCTAATGTCAGCCTGTATTGGACTTTTTGGCAGCTAATATCAGCCTGTATTGAACTTTTCGATCATCTTTATTGATAATGGAGACCTATATTTAGCAGTGGATGGGGCAAGCCTGCTAATCATTATGATGACTTTGAATTATTAACAATCGCCGATAGAATGTAACTTTCTCTAGGCCCAGAATCAGTTCAAAGATGTTCAAATCACGTGTACCAATGCAAACACTCAACAGAAACAACGTTAGTATTAAAGTTGAACTTTACAATACATAAATAACTAAGACATGTGGGGCAAGGAATCACAATTATTATGTTTAGAGCAGATGCTATTGCCACGTTCGAACCGATTCACTTTGAACCCTGGCTTGGGGCTTGCGACACCAGATCCCACGTTGTATCTCAATTGAGAGTGGTAATGGGTTCACCTGTCACAAATTTCATGTTGGTATCTTCCTTCAACCTTATGATCTAGAGAATAATGTATCTTTGATATAGTTGAGTGGTAATGGCAGACCCAATATCGCTACACTTGAAAGTATTTGTCACGACTTATGTCACTTAGTGAAGAAAACTTGCAGTATTATGTGCAGTTAGGACATTTCATTCATAACATCACGCGTGCCTGTAATCTTAGAAGCATATGGCAGAGTTGAACTCTAAAGTAGGTAAACATTTCGCCAGTTATTTTTAATTTATGTTTTAGTCATTGGGGGCGAGCCTATTGCCATCAACCGGACAAAAACAGGTGTTTTCATTCATTCTTCTTTATGTTGCTTAGTTCAATTTTGGTCCTTTTTGATTGGGATATGAAGATAATTTCTGAAAACGAATGCCAAAAGGACCATAATATTCTCATTAGTTAACAAGGTACGCACGACGGCCAATCAAGCTTTACAAAACCAGTTTATGCGAATCTCTCTTTGTACAGGAAATCTGTACAAAGCGAGGCCAAGTTATATTGGAAATGCACAGCTTCATGTGCCGCTGTGTGTACCACTTTTCACCATAAGGTCGACCGTGTGAATTCGGCAGTACATTTCGTTACAGTGAAATCGTGATGAATACCTTCACCTAAAACATGTTCATTACAAACCAAAGAATCGAACACTAATTCATAAACTAAACATGGCTTGTTTCGAAACGATCGGTTAACCTCGAAACAAGCCATATCACACCTTCGTTAACGGACGGACAAACTTAATCACGGATTTAACTATTGGTATTGTAAACATCACTGTTTTACACTAACAATATTATCCCAGTTCGACAAATAAAACACATTGGATTATCTACTCTATTCGTATGACAACAAGTGCTAACAGAACGCATGGTTACATTAGTAATACATCTGGCTGAAGGAATTAAGTAAGAAAATATTTCGACATTTCAACGGGTTAGGAAAAAACAAACTTACAGTTCGTGTTTAGCCTAATCTCACAGTCCTTTAATACTATGTGGATAACGGCGATAATCGCTTGGATTTCAGTTTATCAATGTGTTAGTAAGTTGGTAAATGGTTGTATTGATTCATTGGTGTTCACAAGTGGTAATGAGGTCTAATGAGCTATGCGGGACGCGTGATTGGTCGTTATGATTAGAGGATAGGATTTAGGAGACTTTGAGAAACAAACATTGGGAAAAAATGCTGTTAAATAGGACATGAATGTCAGAACGAACCCGAGAGCTAGTTCTGTGAAGGACGAGAACCGAACACGTGTTTATTTTTTCATTCCTGTTTTGTTCAACTTGTTGTTATAATGTTTCGTATGAAAAGACCAATAATTCATCGTAGTAATTAATCATAAGATTAAATATTTATCGAAAAACGAACACAAGTGCACGAAAATGGCAAATTAACAAGATTCTCAAATTCAAATTCATTTATTTGAATTTTAATGCTGTTCAGTTTGGTTTGCCTTAATGTCGAGTTTCAGACATATACACACAATACATACAAATAAATAAAATTGAAATGTGTGTTTGTAATTTCAAAATAACAGGTTCTTACTGAATGCCTATAAAAGTATCTACGGTACTACTAGTTTCTAACCAGGATTAACACATAGGATACTTTTTATCCCGGTAGTATGATCCTGTGGGACACTTATCAAACTCAATGCGGGCGACGCCGCGGGCATAAGCTAGTAAGTAATAAGGTTGAAAAGTGGTTGACCATCAGTGAAGTCGGTAGTACATAATAAAAAAAAATCAAAATCTATTTATCTGTCTAAAACAAACGGTCAAAAACCCAATACAAAAAACTAAATATCAATTATGAATACACTTCCCTCCTAACCAGAGTTAATCCCAGGGCAACCACAACAGCGCAACACGTTAAGTGGCCACTAACTACGCAAGCGCGCATAATTGGTACACTCACCACGCTCCAATCCGACGTGTTTGTTCACAACTATACTAACTCTGTTTGTTTAGAAACAGAACTGGCTTTAGTTATAAAGATTGATTTTTTGGGTGAATAGTGTTGATCTTTATCTCACGTAAGATACTGGTATGCTGCGTCGGACTGTAGAAGTTAGACTGGAAGTCGACTCCAACATAGTTCGGAAATAGTTTGGCAGATGATGACGATAGTTGGATTGGAATTGACTGCCTCGTTGGTCGAGTGGCCGCAAGCGCGACTGCTGAGCATGAGGTCCCTGGGTCCGATTCCCTGGTCAGGTAAAGTTGTTGCGTTTTTCCGTCAGGATTATTTCAGTAGCAGCCACGTAGTCTAGATTTGTGTCCGGTTGATGGCAATATGCTCGCCCCGTATTACATAGGACTTAAACATAACTGGCGAAATGTTGGTGTAATATTAGTTACACCTCTGCCTAACGCTTCAAATAACACCACGCCTGTAAGTCCCTAAGCGATGGGCTAACAGTGTACTTAAAGCAATGTTCGTAATTTCAGTAAATTATTTCAGATGACAATGAAAAAATATTAAAGACTTATTGAAATTATTTACTTCATTGAATAAAGTCAAAATTACAATTCAAAATTAGTATGACGCAAACGTGTCATACGTACAATGAATATAGCATTTATGACGTAAATGCTTATATTTTCTGAAGCATCTAACTTAAACAAAATTGGGTCTTTAAGAAACTGTATTTTTGTACTATTTGACAAGTTTTTGTCATACAATTTACTATTAAAGGCAGAAAATATTCCATACATGCTTTTATGTATCGAATATTTAACAAAAAATAATCTGGTTTGCGAGCGATAGCAAAAACATTTATCTCAATAGCATTTAACCCTTCGTAACAAATAGCGTGATGATATCGTATCAAAACGATCGCGTGTACCGACAACATAACAGAATAAAATATCACGCCATGAAATTAAATTTGTGACCAATAATTGTCCATATCGTGATCACTGTGTGTTTTCTTGATTGCCGCGTGAGTTTGAGCTGAATCGATTTATCGATGTTTGGATTCGTAATCGGTTACAAAATCGATCGTATATTTATAAATGTCATGGATTTTACGCTTTATTGTATGAATAATTGAACTATAAAACGGTCCGATGATAGCTCCATTTTATTTAACCTCGTAATATTTAATTTTTCTAGGTTTATTGCCTTAGCTGATTGAAAACCGTTATGCCTGTGGAAATAAGAGCGTAGAAGTGACGGGATTGAGGATATTTTTAGGGTTCCGTACCCGAAGAGTAATTAACAGGACCCTATTATTAAGCCTCCGATGTCCGTCCGTCTGTCTATCAGTGAGCTGTATTTCATGTTCCGTAATAGGTAGACAGTTGAAATTTTCACAGTGTTTTTATTTCTGTTGCCCCTATAACAAAAACATAATAAATTTAAAATTAAAGGGGGCTCTGCTACTACGATGATACGAAACCCTTCATGCGTGAGTCCCACTCGTTCTTGGCCGGTTTTTTTAATCTCGTGTTGTTTTATAGCAGTTATATTAACTGTGGTATAAGTAACAGTACCTTACGCTGGACATAAACTCCGGAAGGGTTGAAAGTTCAAATAATACAGGCGTGGCAAGAAGTCTTAGCGGCTGTCCTAAGAATAAACTTCGTTAGTTATTATGCTATTATTTTCTTCATCGATGCAATAACTTGAAATTAGAACTTTTGTATTTGTTCGACTTTAGTAACGAAACGTGGTGATTATTGATATTCCAAATAATAGATTTACGGTTGTAAAAGAAACTTTATTATTACAATTACTTTTCTCACAACTTCAGTTCCACTCAATTTTGATTTGCATCACAGCCGACACGAAAAAAAGAAACTAAGAAATCAAATCGTCATTTTATTAATGTTTACAAAATAACGATTCCACTTCTTCGCCATTTCTCAACAAAGACACGAGATAATAAAAACATCAGTAGTCATAACGTATTGTAGCAATAAAAGCGATGTAAAGCTACCGCTATTCTGCTGTCCGTACGGCGCAATTACAGATCGTTCTACATAACGAAGCGCGTCAATCGCTTTATGAGATTCCCACGACTTACGCTGAGTCTTCACATGTGAAATGGGCTCATTTCTGTATTAAATGCGCTTTATTTATGAGTCTACAATGTTGTCTAGTTCAAAAATAAAAATCAGGGGCCTTTGCTCCAACACAAGCTACAAAAGTTCATGAACAAAGAAGTGCCCCGGTTATAAAAGTAATAGGTTTTTCTTAGTCTTTTTAAACGTAAAATTCTTCTTCTGCTCACCTATTTCCAGATTTGCTTTTGTACTTTTGTCCTTAAGCTTTATTACTGTTTGTCATGGTGGCACTACACTTGGCAAATCTGGGCAAATATTCGCCTTCTGTCATTAAAACAAAGTGAACCATATCGCAATAGGCATAAACATCATTTTCTTTTGATCCGATTTCGAGAAAATTTTGACAAATATGCCATGTGAAGTGTCAGCATTAAATGAAGTATTGGTATATTCCTATATCTACCTATCTTACCTCAATAATAGAAGACGACTGGTCATGCAGTGTTATTAAAATGAAATTAACTAGAGCCATATACTGAAAGTCTCAACCACCAACAACAATATGATATTAACCTAATCTCATTAGGTCAATACACTAACCTTTATATACTCAATAATTATATAACAAAACTATGTTTACATAACCTCGATTACTGCTTACCCCATTTATCAAACACATTAATCTGTTACAACCTTTCGTGTGTGAAATGTTGTATGGTATCACACTTGGGAGAGATTCAAACTGATTGGGCTAAAACAATAATGTAGTGTTTGTTTTTTTTAAATAGAGGGCGTGGTTGTGGTCGATATTCTAAGAGATTTAACCTTTGGATAGATTTATAAGTGTTTTAAGTTGGGTAAGATGATCTGGTTACGATAAAATATGAAGCAGGGAATCGGAGTAATCGGTTAAAGTTATACAACTTTTATAAAACATAACATCACGCCTGCAATCACCGAAGGGTTAGGCAGAGGTGTACCTAATAGTACACCCACATTTCGTCAGTTATATTTAAGTCCCATGTTATAGGGGGTGAGCTTATTGCCATCAACCGGACGCAATGCCAGGCTCCGTGGCTGATACTGAGAAATTCCTGATAGAATAACCTAATATCACTTTGCCCGAGCCGGGAATCGAACCCAGGATCTCTTGTTTAGCAGTCGTGCTTGCGACCACTGGACCAACGAGACAGTCTAGTCAGTCTTTTATAAAACGTAAAATTATGTATTTTTATTGATAGCAAACAATATGGACCGACATCTCACAACAATTCATCCCACCTAAAAAGACCATTCTCTTAACTTACTATTGAACCAATAAACGCAAATGTTAGCCCAAATTCCCAGGCAACACGGAAGAGCACAAAATAACATACAATTGACTTTCATGTGAGTTCGTAAAAGTGCTAACAAAGCGTCGGAACAACTTGTAATATCACCCGCTAAATGATCTGTAGGGTGCCCCTGATACAGGTAACTGTGAGACAGAATCAGAAATTATGAAGACACAAAGTGACTGAGCCTAAGTTTTTTAAAGGTCTTCTATATTTGAAAGCATAAAGTGGACTTATTTGAAAAGTAAATGACAGAAAAAACTTGTAACTATTCAAGAAAATGCTACATTTTGTCTTGAATAGTTACAAGGTTTGGTGTTGTATATGTCTCGGCCGCGCCTACCTTGTATAAATATTTACAACGTATTAAATGAATATTAAAAATATTAATATTCATTGCAAATATTATTCTTTTAATGCTTCTGGTTCAGAAATTAAAATATTGAAATCAATATGGACCCCGACAGATAATAACATATTTCTAGTCGTTAGAAACTGTGCCACACTATAAATCAAACATTTTGTGACATTTTATTCAGAAAATCTTAATCTAAAACCGTTTTCTATAGAAATTAAAAATTATAATCGTTTGACATTTAGCAACTGTTTTAATAAAAACAAATTCACAATCGTTCATCATAAAACCGAATAAATGTTTACAATTCTGTAACAATTTTAAAAAAAACCGTAATCGCTGTTTCTAAAAAACGTATACAAAACTAGTAATTACATCAATTTGTTGTATTTGCATAATTATTAGTGCTCAGTGTGCTTTTAATTACAAACTGTTATTATCCACTGCTACATTGAAGTCCTTCATATTTATTTACCTTGAGAACAGTTTTTATTGAAACTAAAACTCTTAAATGCCATTAAAATTAATTTATATTGTTATTATTCGTATAGACGGGTCATATCGATGCAATAAATTGTATTGAGTTAATATTAAGTACATAAATATTATTTATAATATCTATCAATGAACATCGGTTTTGCTAAAACTTCTAAATATGCACTTGAATATTTTGAAACTTGTTTGATGATCTTTCAAAGTCACAGTATAACGTCATTCGATGTAATTGTTCACAATTTTGTGTACTTAGCGTTTTATTTTGTGTTTCTTGCACTCAACATAATTATTATTATTCCTAGTGCATGCTTAGTAAATCTTCATATTTATAACAGCCCCCGCCTAATTAAAATTACAAGTTTAGCCTAACCCGAAACAGGAAACAGTGTGTAAATCGTGCAATAATTAAATAAATTTTAAAAAATATCTTAAAAAGTCCGTCAATTTCCCTCAATATGGTGCCCCCGTTAACCCGGTGCGTGCGTGCGCGAACCCAGCCTAACAAAAGCCGCTAATTCGTCCTCTATCAATCCGTTGGTCATCTGGACGTGCTAATTTGGAAACTCGACGACTTTCGCTACACTGTGTTTGTGCGATCATTATCGGCGATAGTACACGACACATAAATAGTAAGTGTATTGATTCATTGTAAATTGTGTTTATTTTAGGAGTTAACAAAAAAAAATTGTGTTGTTTGGGTAAAATCGTATGAGCTGTTTTTTGCGTAAAATGGATTCTCCTTTTCAGATGTTTGCACTGAATAAATAAAACAGATTTTACCTGCATTTTAACCAAAAAATGGGTCAAAAAGTGGGTGGAGTCTTGGGCCTAAACCGCTACCTAACCCTGCGGGGATTACAAACGTGATGTCATATTTAATATTTAACCCAAAAATTGCTCAATAAGTTTAATTTAACACCTATCTTCAATACAAACAAACTTTTCATTAACTCACAGCCCTCAACCAACGGTTTCAAACAAACCAAGATCCATACACTTCCCTGCTCTCATCCATACCACCCATTACAGACAGGACATGCCTCCACACGTCTAGTCTATTAACGCAGCCATAACTTGAAAACATCTTTTGTACCATGATTTTTGTGCTAACCGTATTTGAATGCGCTCGCGCATTGTGAGTGTGTATTAACACAGCACTTAAGCTGTTAGAGGCTTGGTAATAGCGTAGTGTGGGTGTCCGGAGATCTGGCTATTATTGAGCTAGGTGGACAGTAGGTGTTTGTTGTTTTTTCCGAGTAATTGTTGGGGGTTTAATTGTTTTAGGTACTTTTAAGTGCTTGAGTAAAATAATTGTTTTCATATCTATTTTCAAATAATAAGTTTCGTTTGTTTATTAAATGTGTAGTTGAGGCTTATCCTATAAAAACGCGAAAAATAAATGATGTATAGAAAAATTACCGGTTCTAAAATACCCAGATAAAATTCATCATTTGCATGAAGCATTGAAGGTACATACAGTAAGGTCTTAAAATAAAATGGTTTTACAAATTTCGCTTACCTCACTCAGGATGAAAGCTTAAAATTAATTTAAAATACAAATCCTTCCAGAAACTATGCTAAACCGATTCAAACAAACATTTTTCCCGTAAAACAGACCATGTAACATCATAATCCTACAAAAACTTTGAATGAATGAATATCCCGTATCTCTTTCCTAAGAAAAAGCAAAAAAATCTTTGCAAAACATCCCGTTTTAATGCCGTCATTGCTACCTCTTAAATAAACCAGAGAAATGGGTGGTAAATTGTAAATCAACCTACCCGTCAACCAGTGTTGTGGGACATAAGTCGATAATGGGACAAAATAGTTGCTTTGTTTAACTTGACAGCACCCCGCACGGGAGGGTTAAATAGGTAGGCTAACTAGGCTTTTTGTTAATTCTGGGACTTTCTATTAGTTTAAATGATTAGCTATTGAAGCTTAAACATAAGAAGATTTAAATATTTTTTAATTGTTATGAGTAAAAATGTTAATTGTTTCGTTTCATATTTTAATGATGTTCCTTTTTGTGTTTCAGGTATGTTCTCCATCTCCGTTCATGAGCAATACGGTAAGATCTTTAAAATATTTAATCAATTTATCACCTGCAACGAGAAATAATTACGAAGGTTAAGTAAATAATAAATAAGTAAATAATTGTACAGTTTAGTCATTAACTACAACAAAATAAACAAACATTTAAGGGTTATTAATTACAATTGCTTCATAAAAGACACATCAAAATTTATGCTCGTCAAATTACTTGTTCGGCACATTGTGCTTATGAAATACCTACGTAGACTGCACTCACAAACCAAGTGCTGTATTAATAGCAATAGAACTAATTTCATTTTAAAATCCCTTTAAAAACAGTTATTAGCTGAGCAATTCCTAATAGGGGTGGGCGGGATTCACTCGGCTATTCTCGGGCGAGCTCGGCTGGGCTCGGGGTCACGCGGGTCGCCATAGACGCCGATAGAATTATGCTTCAATTGTTTTACGTTCGCGCCGTGCTCGGCCAGTGTTCTTTTTTTAAAATGAAATATCGAACGACGCATCGGGGAATTTGTAGCAAGTTGTTTTTTATCGATTGTCTGGTGCTTAACGTTCGGGAATCGATATTGTTTTATTGCTGTACAACGAGGTGTGAAGCGATGTCGACACGTTTTGAACATCAATAATCGATTCCCGTTGCGTCATCAGATCTCTTATTCGATTTATGATTCAATATATGCGCCCTCGATACAATAATTATACAGAAACACATTCGCACGCTTATTAAAAATAGTTAAAACAAAATCGTCCGGTTACACCGCTCCCGTAATTAACAAAAGGTTAAACTGTAATCAAGATGTAATTGTATACAATCACTTTTGACCCGAGGCTGTTCGTAATTTAATATCTTTGGAACATTATAAACAAACTACATTAGGGTTGTACTATACACTGCGAGTACTTATGTATTTATATTAATACAGACGTACTTTGATTTTGGAAGTGACAGATGTCATGTAAATGATCGTTAAATAATATTTGTCATTCGGGTCACAGCTCAATGTGACAATGAACCGATCATTTGTTCTGTCAAAGCGTAGACATTAACATTGTTATTTGAATCGTACCTACCGTCATTAAAAACATAACAATTTTATATTCGTCGCTATGTCAACTGTTCCCGCCCTTATGTATCACTAATCTATGTAAAACTATACAATGTCGACTTAGTATTAATCAGATAATTGATAGTCCCTTTGACACATTGTTAATAATCATTTGCTTTGAGTAAGTTTCCTTCTAATTCCACTTGACGTGAAATATAGATAAATATTTGTTCTGTGGCATAAATGCATAACATTATGGTGGCGGAAAATCTCACTAATAATAAACATTTTTATTTATTATTAACGCTGTACTTTGACTTAAAGCCATAAGTACATAATAAGTGGATGCTATAGTATTTAATTAACAGTAAAAGATCTTCAACATTAGGCCAAAGATGGAGAGATACCGCTCAAAACCATCAATAAAAAATCATAACCTCTACGAATCTAATCTTTACAAAATTATAGAAATTAGAAACTATATCTACAAAATAAAAACTATCTCTAATCAAATTCTTCTCAAGCACATCTCTATCAACATTAACATTAACTGTGAACTCTTAATGTCTCTGTTTGATCTCGATCACCGGCGATTACAACCCGAGTTTTAATTGCAGGTTAACCGTACGATGGCACCGACCACTCATAATAACGTTTTAATATTTGCTTTGAGTTAAACTCAGTTATTAATTTATATCGATAGCTATGTTGTTTTGTTTCTAATTATTTTTAAAGCATAAGTTGTTTCGTTTTAATGTTCTAGTTCATGGGAATTTTGTTTCAGTTTTTTTATGGATCACTTATTTGTAGATTACTTCTTATGATATATACTTACTGTTAATGTAACTGTGAAAGCTGAGTCATATAGATTGAGACATTCTTTCATATATTTATTGATACGTTTTTTTGAAACCTTTTCACTTTCAGGAAAACATCTTATTACACCGTAAACGTAGGTTAGATTTCTCAGACATTCGTCATAATATGACTTTCAGTTTTAACTGTAACATCTTCAAGACCATCATCTGCCTAGCCTTTTCCCAACTATGTTAGGGTCGGCTTCCAGTCTAACCGGATGCAACTGAATACGCAGTATTTTACATGGAGAGACTGCCTATCTGACCTCCACAACCCAGTTAGTACTAGGTAATACGATACCCCTTGGTTAGACTGGTTGTCAGAGTTTTTGGACCACTGACTACCTGTAACGACTGTCAAAGATCTACAAATGTAGTTACCCATCCACAGACCTAGGCAAGCACGGCTTAACCTAAAGATCGATCCGAGCGGCTGTTATTATTTAGCCACGAGCTCCTGTCACATCTTCAAGACCAAGAACATAAAATATCTCGCAAAAATCATTGGTTCCCAGTATTCGGACCATTTCTCTGGCGTTTCCATCAATCCCTTAGAGCCTCAACTTTCAACCCATTACAATGAGCCTTAATAACCTCATTTTGTTCAACACATAATAAAGCCATGCGTTTGAACACTTCGAGCAATTTACCAACTTAACTTTGCTATTTAAAAAAAAGTCAAAATGACCCACAACCTTGTCGGTTACAAAATAAAGTTCAATATGACAGGTTGTAAAATTTTCAAGGTAAAATCAAGTGCATCTATGCAGTAATATCATCATTGCTGCATAGTGCGGCGCCTGCAGCGTTTGGCACGACTGTATAGCTGTCCTCTTTTATCTCATGGAGGTTCCTATCTCTATCTCTGTCATGCGGGGTTCTCGCATTGTCATTTTTGTAAATTGACCTATGATCCTGAAATATAGATATTATTTCACAAATGAATTATAAGTAACTTACGGTTCTTGAATGGGATGGGATGAGGTCGACCGGGGCTTGTTTTGGTCCTAATGGTAATGGCCGCTTTATTCTGCATAAATCATGGTGGTTGGTACGCAAATGTATTTATTATTATAACTAGAAGACGGGATATTTACCATGTTTATTGTTTTCTTTGAGTTCCCGATATTTTCAAAGAAAACAATAAACATGGTAAATATCCCGTCTTCTAGTTATAATAATTTTAGTGACCATGAAAGTTTAAAATGTATTTATTGTTGCAATTCTTGCTGAAATCTCGTCCGGATGACAAATAACTCTATTTTTTCGTCTTCATTCAACTATGTTTAAGTTTTCTTAAAGTTGTATCAACAAAGTCTTTTCCAGTTGTCACTAATGTCATGAATATTTTCTTCTGATATTTCAATTTACCCATCAGCAAACCCAAATGATATAACAATGTGTGATCATAACTCACACTTTATGTAGTTGAAATTGAAACACACAATGTGAATTTATTTGGTCTTTGGTCTTTCTATCCACGTTCCGTCTCGAAGGACCACTATGTGTGCACGTGTGTGCGCGTGTATGCATGTGTGTGTATGTGTGTCGGTACCAGACTGTCTATTGTTTACACTTGTACCGATCACTATCTATAAAGATTATCTACAAATTGAAAGCCATAAGTCTGCGCTGCGGAGGCGGCTGTTTTCATAATCTTTATTAGGTCGAGGTTAGAGTTTACGATGGGTGGTGATAGTTCATCGTTTTAGAAGTTTGAGCGGTTATTTTTGTGCAACGACGGTTTGCAGAAAAGAGATTCTGAATTACTAATTAGGTGAAGCAAGACATTTTATGCCGGTCATGACGACATTCATCGCAGTTTTATTATCCTCGTTCACGTGCTCAAATGTGAAAGAGTGAACACCAAAAACCAACAAGAATTTTAACATATCGAGATAAGACTAGACTAGTGTATAGCACCACGATATCTTTCAGTCGCCTATTTGATAAGTTCACTTTTGCAAAAAACAACAGTCGCAAACTCAATAAAAATCAGTATTCTTTTCTATGTGGGGTGGTACCTAGTAGCATATAATTATTTCAAACATAAGGTTTTTCTGATTACTGTGATATTGGTGAGTTAGTAATAAATAGAACATTGCGCTATACACACGTATATCACGTGACTCCTCCGGAACCCCCCACATCTACAATTCTACTCAACTAATGAATACATCATAACTCAACCCGACTAAAATTTTAAAACTATCCAATTACATTAAACAAATAGCCGTATCATCCATATTCATACAAAATCAATCACTATTTCCATGTAATATTAATACATAGGTTCGCTTGAGAGCCTTAACGAACGGTTTCTCACGGTCCGCCCGCCCACGCCGCCCGCCCAGCATATAGCCTTATTTATAACCTTATGATCGTACTTTACACTTCGCTTTTTATTACTAATTTGTATGTATTCAATATTAATTTTTTATTTGGTGTTTTATGTTTTAATTAAATATTAAGTTTAAAATAACTTCTGAAATTAAATTACGACATGAATTCTACCGTTAACAACATAACAATTCACACCAGAACACCAGCCAAGTGCGAATCGGACTCGCGCATAAAGGGTTCTGTACCATCGTAAAAATTAAAGGCAAAAACTCCCTTTAATTTTAATTTATTTTTATTATTTTTTGTTGTCGTGGCAACAGAGGTACACATTCTGTGAAAATTTCAACTGTCTACCTATTACGGATCGTGAGGTACAGCCCGCTGACAGACAGACGGACGAACAGTGGAGGCTTAGTAATAGGGTTCCGTTGGTTACCCTTAGAGTACAGAAAGCTAAAAAACTTAACTTCGAAAAAGACACATAGTAACTAAACAAAATCATTACAAATCAATAAATTCATTTGAAATACATGACGGCTAAGAAACGCTATAACCAACGCACATAATTGATAACGTTTCCTCAGCGAAAATCAATCTTACTGCTACGACGTACAGGCGTTGTTAATGTCAAATGTGCCGCACTCCTTTCAGACAATTGACGAGGTTGTGACGGTGACAGTAAATACAATTATTATTATTATGTAATTGGTTGGTTTAAGTTTACTGGCCATTAATACTAAACTGTATATCTAACAACCTAGTTGGTCGAGTGGTCGTTAGCGCGACTGCTGAGCATGAGGTCCTGGATTCGATTCCCGGGTCGGGCAAAGTGTCATTGGATGTTTCCATCAGGAATTTCTCAGTAGCAGCCACGGAGTCTGGTTTTACGCCCGGATGATGGCAATAGGCTCGCCCCCTGTTCCATGGGACTTAAACATAACTGGCGAATTGTGGTTGTACTATTAGATACACCTCTACATAACCCTTCGGGGAATAGAGGCGTGATGTTATGTTATGTAAATCCAATTAGTTGAAGTGGAAAGAAACTGGAGGTTTTGAAGAACCAGTTGAAATGGTGTAGTTCTTTATTTGTAAAGACAGTAAACGTCTTGAAAACATGGCTCTAACTGTAGTCTATACCATGAAATTTTACACTACAATCTTTTTCATGATATTTAATGGCCGATCTAGAAATGTTTATGTTGTTAAGTCTTCTCATAAAATAGTTTATTGCAAAAAAAAAAACCACTAACGTAGAACACTGAACCTGACACTTAGATTTCCTGTATCGTAAGAAAAATATAAATGACTAATTACTTTTTTCATCGTGTGGTTAGTGTCTAACCTGGTGTCGGAGTTTTTATGCCACCCACAGAACATGAATTCGAAAAATCAGAAGTGCGTAAATTTTCCTACTATACCAAAGACAGTAAAACTTCTACTATCATTGGAAGTCAAGTAAATCTGATAAATTTTACTTGACTCACACTGATGTAGAAGTTCAACTTCACATGCTAACAAATTACAACTAAATCCAAAACAAAACTCATCCGCGACGTGCCCGCGTCAGACACACACCCGTATATTCCACCGTTCCAACAGGTACACTATCTAAGGTCTTTATATCTTTATAGGTTTTATCTTGAGATATCATCTGTCTGTCTGTCTACCTCAAATAACTAGCGTTTCACGTCAACTGCTTGGTTGGAATTAATTCTAAATTAACTTAGCGAATACCATTGACATCCGGAAAATTTTATATCTAAACTTTGTAGTCAGGGGGAAAAAGATTTCCCATACGAAAAAAAAAAAAAAATAAAAAGAGCGGTAAAAAGAAAACGCTTTGTAATAAAAGTTTCTTAAATCTTGTCTATGAACTACACGCTGCGAATAAAATTAATAAAAGAAGCTGTGTATGACACACCGCGAGTTGCAGGAGAATATAGCAATTATTGTCAGAAGATACAACGATGGCTTCATTGATAAAATCAATTGAATATCGTCTCTTATCGTCCATCTATAGATGAGTAATCGGTACTCGGAAAATGTACCATTGTCTGTCAAGACTTTCTTAACTAAACGGGATACAGCTGAAAGTCTGAAAACAGTTAACTAAATTGCAATGCTAAATGTAATAAAAATCCAAGTTTTCTTCTCTATAACATTTATTTGAGTTTTAGGCACAATATTTAGTCTTATGTTGTGGCCAAATCCTTGTAATTGACAACTTATTGAAACCATCACACAGATAAACAGTTCCTAACATACAATTACGACTGTTTGTCCCGACAGGTTTGGCAGAACTGTAGCAAAAGTACAGGGACGAGTACCAATTTGTATACTTTTTCCTAAATTTAAAAGCAATTTTCGTGAGAAATTACGATTATAACTTGGAGATAGGATCATTTTCATAAAAATATGAGTTCCGGAATACTATGTTCGTAACACCATGAAATTTTAATCAGAACAGTACGGGAAAAACACTTTTAAAAGTTTTTAAGTGTTTACATATTATTGCTCGTGACTGTACACCCACATTTCTCAAGTTATTTCGAAGTCCCATGATACCTGTCCTGTCAGTTCAGAATCCATAAAACCGAAGTAAATCTTCTTTTAATTTACCCACACGGCACACCACACAACACCTATGAACTTCGAACCGTTTCCCGTCCTAAACCAGGGCTTAACCTGGGAAATTCTAAGCGCCGGTAGCTCGGAGCGTTTCGTGGGTCCCTCCGTAATGGCGCACGATTCCCCACACACGACCACTATGGGAAAACAGGGAGGGAACAGCAGGGAGGAGGGTCTGAGGGGAGGGAAGGGTAATTGAGACTTCTGTGAGATGTTGACTTTATAACTGTTATTGTAGGCGATTTGTGTTTTGGTGTTTGCTCGTGGCTGATGGATGGGAGGTGAGTTTATTGAGCTGTTGAGGTTAGATGGGGTTTTGTGAAGATAGTGTAGTTCCTTTCTTGGATGAAATATCTGTGATGATGGAAAAAGAGATACTACTTCTATTAATACGTGGACGAAGCTTGGTTTGGTAATACTAGTTTGGTGTACTGATCTATAAGAGTTTTAATAAAGATAAGCGGAATGATAAAATTAAACAAAAATTTTACTGTAGTGGCCAAATATAAGAGCATAAGAACTGCCATGTTTTTCTATGAGCCACTGATTCATCCATGATGTTTTATCTACTTCGTTCATCCCATACGTCTTAGAAATTAGCCCGTAATCAATATATACTTATGACAACGAACCAGGGGTCTTAATACCCCAGATCTTATTACTCTCATTCAAACCAGACATCGCCGAGGGAGAAAACAAGTATCTAAACTGCATACAGATTGCAATCTCTAAAACACGATTAGTAAACCATAGGTTAACGACTGTCACTAACGGTAATATCAGTAAAGAAAAATATTCGTCGCATGCGCATAGAATATGTTATAGAGATCGAATCTTAACATAAACATGTGATATTATTTGATCGCGGTCCGATCTTGTACGAAGATTGCCGATGTTCGCCGATCGGTATCATGATGTTTTTAATTTTATGAGTAGTTCGCTTGTGAATATAATGATGTCGCCTGTCTGATAGTATCGGGGTGGGTAGGGTTACAGGTGTGGACGAAGAGGTATTGGAAGGGTTGGACTGACGCTGTATCTTAAAGTAGACTTGTTATAAGGAGCAGTTTTTCTTGAGGTGATGCAGTGGTATTCAAGTGTCAAACTATTTTATCATTCCTGGATAAAGACTTCTTAGATGTAACAGGTTTTTTTCCCGACTAAGCAAAACCAAAAGAGTGAAAACAAGGAGTTTTATCTTATCACTACTTGATTTTTTTTAACTGTCTCGTTGTCGAGTGGTCGCAATCGCGACTTCTGAGCATGAGGTCATGTGTTCGATTCCCGGGTTGGGCACAGTGTTTTTGGGTCTTCCATCAGAATTTTTTTCACAGTAGCAGCCACGGAGTCTGGATTTGCGCCCGGTTGATGGCAATAGGCTTACCCCCTATTACATGGGCCTTAAACATTACTGGTGACATGTGGGTGTACTATGTTTATGCTATATTTTTGTCATTCTATCTGTAACCCTTTCAGAATCTACTTCACGAGACTAATAGTCGCAGTCTAAGTAAAACAAAGCTAAAACCGGTAGACCAAGTACTAGTACTTAGCAATTGCGTCAAGACTAGATCAATACATTAGTAATACTAGTTTACATGACATTATACCTTAGGTCGAAGCAATTAACATACACATTAGGCTTGGCATAATGCCAATATTCTGTCCTACATTCATTGTTTTTCCGTATAAACACATATCGATTAATGCAATCGAAACGATTTACGATGCAGCGAATTGTGAAAATTGTGTGTGCAGAAGACGCCATTTTATCAAGCTACCCGAAACTGTCAAATTTTCTCAATCAATCTTGAACATAAAGCTTTAACAATAAAGTTGAAAATCGTAGATTGATCTGGTGTCGTCTGTCTGTACCTATCTCTGCTTACTGAATATGCTTGTCTCTTTACAGAGGCGCTGACCGTAATGAAATTTAAATGAATGTTTTGACTGAAGTTTGTTGTATTCACCACTGTTCTCCGATCGATCAAATCATTCAACGAATCAATCCAATGATTATTGATGAATGATTGATCGAACAAAGATACCTCATGGTCTTCATTTGCAAATATGGTATATTCGCCAAGAGATCACATTGCCTGTGAAATGTTAAAATTTTTGATTCCGATACTTACTTACTACTTATATGATTTCTTTACGTTAAAAAAAAATCGTTCTAAATAAATAAATAAATGAACAAAATCTACTAAAAATGAAATAAAACCAATCACAGTGGAGTTTAACACGAAAAATCACAATATTGTAATAAAATATCGGATTCCGAATACATTACGATTCTGACGTCGATTTCTGCCGCCATTACACGCCTTAAAAGTACGGTTATATTATTAACATAAAGTTGAATAATATTTGGGACTGTAATTATTAACACTTTGGTGTCTAAAGCTTTTTTAGATAATGTTAATCACGTGACTTTGTTCAGTGGACAAAAAATCCACATAGTTCAGGTTCTATGGAAAATAAATTCGGAAAAGTAATATGTTTTCTCCTTACGTGTCAAAAATGCTGTGAAAAAAGAACACGTTTCAAGAAACCCCAAATCTAGGAACTGATTGAAACTTTTAAGTTACCCAGATAAGTGCTAAAATTAGATCTTCGTCTGCTTCTAGGATGGTTTTGGCTAAGAAAAGTGCGCGTGCGATCACAATTATCAAAATAAGTTTTAAATCACATCCGAGGTAATAATTATATTCAACTCCATAAACATGGAAGTACATAAATATTTTAACAAATTAACAAACAACACGTGTTTCGATATTTATAGTTATTATTTGATACTTTATTACTATAAAGATATATTATATTATTTATATAGAGTCGACCGCTTTTTCTTGGCAATATATAATTGTCAGTTTAGTATATAAAATCGATTGATAATAACTCAGGTATTTAATCATAAGTTATTTGATCGGATTGAATAGTAATAAGGTAAGGGGTCAGAGATGTTCGCGGTAGCTTTCGTATACAGGGTGTTCTAGAAACTTGGAATAGAAAACAGGTTTTTCTTAGTAGTCTGTGAGAGGTTCTTACTTATTTCAGGATACACAATAAAAAAAAGTGTTTCAGAAATATAATTTAAAAATCTTACTATCTCTACTTTATTAGTACACGATAATTTAAAAAAAAACATCCATTTAAAAATGTCCCGCCATAAACTTATCTCTGCTCTGATCAAACTGTTCAGCATAAAACTATAAACTCCACAGCCAGTTTCTTTCAATCTGGATCATTTTACAAGTCGCTCAATAAAATACTTTATCATAAAAATCTAGACGTTATGCCACGCCGGTACATAGGTATAGCTATTATACAATTCCAAAGATTACATCGAAACATCCAACTGAGCTGGAAATATAAGCGCAGGCGCAGATCCCAGCCTCGATTCCTTGAAGTCCCTCAAAGGGCAGAATGTTATACTAAACAAAATAAACCTTAAGATGTCACCGATAAGGTTCCAAGTTATTCGAAGCAGTCCCCACCACCCGCTGAGCGCGTTAGCAGTCCAATTCGAAAAATAAAATATCAATTTTTTAAATAATAAAATCTTAGAGCAGTCACACGAAGTCATAGCGACCAAAATTTATTTACACATCGGTTTTAAGAAAATCACGCTGTATTCTACCTTATTTCGATAAAATAAGGTTGTAACATGTGTTTAGAGCACGAAGAAATAACTTTGTAACACTGTAAGGAATCGCATAAATTCGAATAAAAACGTCAAAAATGAATTCTCAAGATCGTAATCGCAATAAAGTTAATAATATCGCGATGAAATTTGAAAATAAATAAAAAACAAACAATTGATGTGTGGCGTCGTTAGGAATTAGTGTACAATGCGGTACAGTTTTATTAGGGAGTCAGTTTTTTGGATAAAGGACAGTTTTTGTACAACTTTTATGATTATTGAAAAAAGTGAACCTACTTTACATAGATTTACATAAGTAGACTAATTAATTAAGAATGGTATTAGGTACGTAATAAAACGGACTAGATGACTGCAATAAATATAGTATTTTATGATTATAACAAATTGCTATTAAAAAACTAAGATATAAAATAACACTAACATTAAGCCTGTATTTCACCAAAGATTTAGACAGACACACTTATGTTGCCAATTATGTTTAAGTTATTAAATCACTTGTATCGTATACGGGATCGCTTCCCGTACGCAAAATACGCGCTTTGGACGTGGAGTGGCGGACACCAGGGGCTGCAGTCTCGACATAGATAGCGACAAAAATCGGTCGTTAAGTCATAACGATGTCAAATTTCTTTAATAGATTTTCAACCTTAAGGTTTCGAAATAAAGTTGAAAATCTATTAAATAAATTTGACATCGTTATGACTTAACGACCGATTTTTGTCGCTATCTATGTCGAGACTGCAGCCCCAGGCCGTTATACAATACAAGTGATTAAGCTAGCCAAAAAAAACTTACAACCTAGACTTGTTTTTGAAAATATACAGGTGCTAAAATCACCATAAGATTTAAATTGAATTCATCCCGTTTTAGCGAGACCTGCGCACACGCAGAGGTAGCCGGTACGCCACCTTGTAGTTCCAATTACATTTACAATCTATCGGCGGGACGCGATTGGACGGCGAAATGTTAAATTTGATCACTAGACCGACCACTTTATAGAGAGATGAAAGTCAGAAGCGGGGAGCGATCTAGCTTTCTGAACGCCTTGATTCTTTCTCACTCCATTTTTTCACAGGTTACAGTTTGGGTGTCAAATTCTCAGGCAAAAGGACCAATGAAATCCTCAGATTTTTTTTTATTATTACAAAAAAACTTACGAGCAGTAAGTCGTGGGTTCGTACCCAGGCAGGCGCATTATTTTGTGTAATTTATTTCATCACCACTGCTCTCAAAACGGTGAAAGAAAACATCGTGAGGAAACCGGCATGTCCTAGAACCTAAAATTCGAAGTCATGTGACATCTACCAACCCGCACTGGACCCGCGTGGTGGATTATAGCCCATTCCTTCTCATAGAGAGGAGGCCTGTGTCCCAGCAGTGGGAACATTATAGGCTGCTGCTATGCTATGCTAATAAAAATAAACAGTGAACGAAACGAGAGCTTGATTGTATTCTCCAAACGTTTTATTAATATTATTTAGACTTGAAAATCACAAATCTTTAAAAGACAGGGAGACCTTAAATAACATAGCAAAACGCTAATGTCATTAAAACCGTCAAGATGACACCACATCTTTACCGCGCAGGTAGCATTACATTACGTAGATTATCTTAAATCCTGGTTACCCGCCCTTTGCTCCTCAATCACACCGAACCGTAGCTATAAACATTCGCTGTGTCACCGGATTGACGTCCGCCTTCCATTACTTGTTACAAAGGTGCCGACGGTGTAAGGAACTCCCTTAAACGACTTACGTTACGCGCTCGGGACAGATTCAATTTAAATGTAGGATGCTATAGGTGGAGGAGTTAAGTATTGTCGCCATTTTAATTGATTGTGCAGAAAAGCATGGTGGGTGGTGGGTTGATAATTGTTACTGCAAGTGTACAGAATGATGTCTCTGTTATCTTGGGTAATGTTTTAGTGATTTTAGAGCATTATAATTTGGGCTGACTGATTTTGACTGCCAGCATAAGGTCCTGGCTTCGATTCCCAGGTCGGGCACAGTGTCATTGGGTTTGTAGCTGCCACGAAGTCTGAATTTACGCCCGGTTGATGGCAATAGGCTCGCCCCCTATTACATGGGACTTTAACATAACTGGTGAAATGTGGGTGTACTATTAGATACACCTCTGCCTAACCCTTCGGGGATTACAGGCGTGATGTTATGTTATGTTTTAGTTATTGAAGAGCATTATAATTTGGAAGTGTCGCATCCTGGATCTATCAAAATCATGATGGTTTATTGTCTTTCGCCTCCTATGGTTTTGCCGAAATTGTTTTACAAAGATTTATTATTATTTCTTTACGACTATTTCCCATCCATCCATCTCAAAATCATCCGTAAGAAAACACATCACCAGAGCAACGGTAAAGTTCAAAGAACGCCATTCCCATCTCACCGGATACCATCCTGAACGTTACACTGACTAAGCAGCTTCTAATTATACTTACTTAATATAAAATCGCCAAGGGGAGGCAATTTCCATAAACAACATCACAGATCATGGCTATCATATACCGGAAACCATCCGCGCGACGCACTGGTCGTGGTGAGGTTGTTTTTACGACCAGGTCGCAGAGGTGACATACTGGTAACAAATGCTAAGCAAATGAGTGGTTACTGACTTATTTGCAATGTTGCTTGATCTGGTTGTGAGGAAGTTAAGATAGGTCGTTTATTATTTGTTTTTGAGATGTCATATCTTGTGAATTTAAAAATCATAATAAATGGAGTAATAATACACTTTGAATGTTCAGTCTAACCGGGTCTAGTCTTATCGACGTTTTATAAGTGCCCATCTAGGCCCAAGTGAAACAAAATATTTTGATTTTGATACAAAATATTGTAATGTAAATCAAATGAAAATAAAATCCAGCTAAAAATGATCATAGTATTGTTTCACGACGCTAATGCAAACTGGTTTGTATTTATTTAACGAGTAGGTCATTATTTTTGTCTCGAAGTGCAATTCAAAATTTCCTCTCACTACAGTGTCATCATCATTTCAGCCGAAAGACGTTCACTGCTGGACATAGGCCTCCCCAAAGTATCGCCACATTGACCGGTCTGGTGTGACTGGCATGCAGCGAATCCCTGCAACCTTCACCAGGTCATCGGTCCACCTAGTAAGAGGCCATCCAACGCAACGTCTTCCGGTTCGCGGTCGCCACTCCAAGACTTTCCGGCCCCATCGGCCATCCGTTCTGCGAGCAATGTTTAGGCTTCTTTTGGGTTAGCTCGTTCCATCGTCGACCTCATCTCTGTCCTCTGGACTAGATTGAGGTCAAGAGTAAGCCCATTCATTATAAAAAAAAAATAAAAAAAAATGTGCCCTGCCCACTGCCACTTAAGTTTGGCTATTCTTCGGGCTACGTCGGTAACCTTGGTTCTCTTGCGGATGTCCTCATTTTTGATCTTTTCATATTTGATCACGGAAGGAAACTCCGAGCATAGCCCTCCCCATTGCCCTTTAGGTGACTTTAAGCCTTCTGATGAGGCCCATTGTGAGTGACCACGTTTCAGTCCCGTATGTAATCACTGGCATCACACACTGGTCATAGACTTTCGTCTTGAGACACTGCGGTAAGTTGGACGAGAAGATACCACGCAACTTCCCGAACGCTGCCCAGCCGAGTCGAATTCGACGATTGACCTCTTTCTCGAAGTTAGACCTACCTAACTGGACCGTTTGTCCCAGGTAGACATAATCGTCTACAACTTCGAGTGCAGAGTCTCAGATCTTGATAGGAGTGGGTGTTACAGGGGCATTCAACATGACTTTGGTTTTGTCCATGTTCATTTTAAGACCCACTCTTTCGGAAGCTCTACTGAGGTAGAGTGTAACTACAGTGTACTTTTATGAAAATTGTTATAATTTGTAAACATAGCATCACGCCGATAATCCCCAAAGGGTTACGCAGAGGTGTACCTTATAGTACACCTACATTACGCCAGTTATGTTATCAACTTCTTTTAGTAGATAAGTTCTCCTTTATTAACAATATAATCCGCTTGTCACTGAACAGGAAAATCTTCTTCTCATACCATTAAAGTCTAAAGATACATACTGAAACTATGTATATTCCTTGAGCGTATATCTATAAATGTAACAATAAACTCTACTTACCCAGTAATAAGAACCAGCATTATAATACAAAGTACCACAATGAGACTGAAGTAATTCCACAGTGTGCGCGATGTATGAGTCTCCAAGGAGATAATTATAGTAAATCTTTTCGCCAATTATATTGCGATATATGGCTGAACTGATTTATATTTTTTGTTTATGGATACTGTTCTAGATTGTTCCACAATTATATCGAGAAATGTGAATGTTTAATATGGTTTTAAGAATTGAGAAGGTTTTATTGAGAAACTGAAATAAAATGATACTAAACTTATGGCTATCGGTCACAAATTTTGGTATACGTATGAATACAGATTCATCTGATTATAAGTAGTTACTGTGTACCACATTTAGATATCTGAAACATCAAGTTAATGTTGCCAACATGAGAAACGGAATTTCAAAAATGTTCCCGCCTGTATATTTCGTGCACCCTTACTCTTTAAGTTATTTTCACAGACAATTGCTAAACAAAATAGACCTCAGCTTCTGCTAATTTGTCGCTACTTTTGGATGACATAATTTATTTTCTATAATACAAAACTAAAACAGCCTAGTATCCTGCTTACCCCTCTAAATCGTGAACACCCAGACCCACAATCACACTGAACCAGCTGAACATAATTCTAATGAATTCCGTTTAATCCCAAATCAGTTTTACTATTACTTATTCAACTAGACCCAGACTGGGGTTACTCGAGTCAGACTTTCTAGTGCAAACCCACCACCAGTCAACACCCCACCTTATTTCCTTTCGAACAAGATGCAGATTTCTCTAACGCATCTACTATCATCTTCACTAAGTTGCTATTTAAAATTCAACTCTATTAATAGTTGCTTAGGTTTGGTTCTGGTTATCAGGACTAGTTTTTCATGGGCCGAAGGTAGTGGCATGGTAGTTTCCGTGAGGGTCGCGGGATGATACCAACCTTTCACGCGTGGTTCGTTCGCCAGTGGGCACATTTCATTCTTAGTGAATGTTATTTGTTGATATTTGAACAAGGGTGCTGGTTTGTGGCCATTGTTGAAGAGGAGTAGCTTTCTATAGTGGTAAAGGTTATGTGGTATCACGTAATTGACCTGTTGCCGTCTGTAGCAGGTGGTTGCATCTTAATAAGTACAACAATAGTGACCGGTTAGGAGTAGCTTTCAAATATCAAGTCCTGCGTGAACCATTCTCTTCCTGGCCTTTTATCGATATAAAGCTGTTTCTATGAGACCACTTTCCGATAGAATAGAAGAAGCTCTTTGAAAACAAAGTGACACCACAGACTGATAAAAAAAAATGTACATCGCTCATATAGTTTTGATGACCATGATGATTTCAGAACTTTCAAAACGACCAGTTTCATGGTTACGACGTTACTATTTCTTAATAACCAATAAACATAAACAACTTATCCGCCTTATCTCTTGCAAAAATCTACTCATCCCGTTTAAAAGTTAAACGGTTTTCGAAGTAATATTGTCTGCTCCCACTATAGAACGGGGAACGCGCGGCATTCAATACATTTCACTATTTCACTCCAGCTGGTAGTGTTAGTTATAGTTACGAACGTCTATTGAAACTACAGCTATATTGTATGCTAATACCTGACCATCTGATGCGCAGCTTCGAGAGGAATGAATGAGAAATGAGATAGAGGAAGATAACGTTTGAATTAGTAACTTATTGCCGTTTTGACATGGAAAGAAAAATTCTAGTGCGAGCAGCAGCTGTAGGTCCCTACGCAGGGTTTGAGTATAAAAATATTAAAAATTAGTAAGTCCTTACCAGTCCAGTGTTTTCCGACGTGTTTTCATAATTTTCAGATTACAAGACAACTACAATCAGCACTATTCATGACAACTCCTGTTAGTGCTGATTGTAGTTGTCTTGTAATCTGAAAATTCGCTCATCCTCTTGTCATCGTACCTTCATTACATTTACACTCCTACAGATGAAGCGAATTGACAAGGAAAATTTGACAGTAAAACTGAGAAGTACTCAAAACTTCAGCACCAAAGATGTCGAAACTTGTCCAACAAAAACCAATAAGGATTGAACCTCATTCTATCAGCACAGAATCGCACTTTTCCATGGTCCTGAATCCATCTTTTTCTGTCTCGAAAAACAGAAGGTGCTGCCGACCGCATCATCGATGCAGACGCGTGCGAGAGTATAGTATTCCTGCTCTGTTTCATGATGAAGTTCTCAGTCTACTTATGAACCGTTGACATTGTGACGGTAGGTAGGGTGGGTGTACGTGACGACTACCTACTGCTGTTGCATGTTTTAGCCTAGTTAGTACATTTGCGTTTGAACCGATTTAAGTTCAAAAACGAGAGTCAATCGAACCGTAACCAATAAGTCCTTAGTCCACATATGAACGCCGACGTTGTCACGGTAGGGTGGGTGCACGTGTTATTGGCACAGTTGTCGCGTCCTCGGACGACACTTGCCTCACATCCGAGCGCAGCCACCGTGACGTCTCCGCGCACTCGATCGTCTATGGGATGATGCACTATGATTTTAATGTTTCTAGTCATTGATTTTTTACATGGTACGGTTCGTTCGTTCATACTGTAATTAAAATACACTTCGTCATCCTCATTGGTTCATGTTGGCTCTTACCCCGGTATTTCTTATCCATGCTGTCTAAGAGATACCTCCGGAATGATCAGCATTCAGGTCTCCAGTGCACTTACTGCACAAGAGGAGATAAAAATTGATCTCAAAAGAATTTTACAATTATTGTAAGAAATACCCACGGTTCCACATTATAACAGCTAAAGGGCTCAACACTTGACATCAAGAGCTTCTAGACACAGTATAGCTCAACACAGCACACACACTTATACTCCACCATATTAAATATGAAGAACCCACAAACCAATAAAGAAACAGCCTGTACACGCCACGTGACACTGCGCCGAACATTTGCATCACCGCTTCCCGGACGGGTCGCTTCCACCCGGAGCACGGTCCGACTCGGCTGCCGAACACATAAATCGGAAATAAAGGACGGTTTCTCAATCCTGAGCTAAGTAGTAACATCCTCTGCTATGATTTAATAGCAATAATAGCTTGGCTTGAATACTAATACTAATGCTGTATTAATCGGAGGGATTTTTGCAAGTAGAGCACGTTGGCAACGGAAAACGTGATAGCTATACGCGACAGCCACAGTTTTTTGCAGTTTTATGATTATCGGCGTGTATAGTGCAATAAATCAATCAATAATTCTCAAGGATCTGTGTCAAACTGAATGTTATTATGCCTTATGTTTGTTTCGCAGATTTTTTTTATACTTTTCATTCATCCTTTCATATAAAATGCTTACTATTACAATGCTTGCTCTTTATAGACCAAATACTATACGACTATTCAAACCTCCCAAGCCGACCTCTTCTCAGGCGTCCTCGCACGAATGCACTTCAGTGCAAAATAAGAGGTCATCACAAACATACCTAAGCACTACATTGTAACACACAATTTCCTACGAACCGGTACACTTGCGTTCAACCCGACTGACACACAACATTGATATTATTTAATGTCGTAATAAGAATTTGATGACTCGTTATTAGCGGACGAAGGTTGTCGACGGCAAATGCTCCGATGTGACACAAGGTCGGACAAGTACATGCAACTAAACGTCTTCTGACCTCATGAGATATTTCACAATCCGCACATTTTGTGGCCTTTGTTTTATAGAAATCGACACTGTAATTTGGAGCTAAATGTGGTATATTTTTCTGTTGGATTGCTGCAAGGATGTTTAGGTCATTAGGCACATTTTTACAATACGATATCCATGCTGTTACTGTAGGTATGTAAATTTTGTGAGCAGTGATATTCTAGTGGTGTGACCGTCGAACTGCTAAGTCATAGGTCTCGAGTCACCTACGACGAAAACATCGTGAGGAAACCAGCATGCCTGAAAGATATTTCTCTACGGCATATAAAGCCAAAGCTCATGGGTGGCATAAAAACTCTGACACCAGGTTAGGCACTAACACACGATAAAGAAGAGGTATGTAAATGAAATAGCTGTAAATTCTGATACATGCATCCTCTTCTAATGCGTATGCGATAAAATTAAGAGAGCCATTCTCTCTTGAAGACCACACAGAATCTGATAGGATGTTAATGTCACAAAAAATATTCGATAAGCTATTTCTGTCATGATTATCTCAATCAAATTATTTAATTAAGTAACATTAGTTGCATGTTTGAATTCAAAATAACTTAAATTATTGCACTTTTATGTTGATTTTAATTCAGCTTGATTGACTTTTGAAGTTATGAGTTACATAAATACTAATAATTATGCGGCATGATACCGTAATCTAAACTACTTAAAAAAATACAATTAGGTATCTGAGACGTTAATTTATTTATGATTTGTCGTCACGATTACGTCTATTGACGTTTGACGTCAAGAACTTAGAAAGACGTCCACAGTTTATGAATGACATAATTTATTTGCACGGCAGTGTAAATTCTATTTTAGTTCAAATTCCGACTACCTTGACTAAAAATATTGAATAATATGACAGATATTATAAAAGCCCTTCCACAAACCAACGAACAAACACAATTTCATATAAAATACATTAAATCCGTCGTTCTATTTATGAATTCGAATTCGCGGCGCGGGCGCACGAGCGGTGACAGTTGAATGCGCGCGCGCATCCCGGGCGCCCCTCATCCATATTGATCCATCGATCGATCTATGAGTTATTGCGGCGGCACTGTGTGATCCAGATCGCGATATATTCTATACGAGCGTGTTTTCTAATGCATTTTAATATTGCCCACGCGTGGGAAATGGATCATGGAAATGTCACGTTATGAAATATGGCGGATTGGCGGCTTGTCACGTTTTTCTTGAGTTTCCTGCCGGTGCCGCCTTTGCAGACAGATTTGAGGGAAGGATTAGTTTTTGTTTCGCTGTTATGTAGAGATATGTCTTAGTTTTATTTATGTTTTGTGAGATTAGTACTAAAATAGTGTCCCTTTTTTATCAACACGTAATTTGCAGTTATTTCTTGATATTATTTATTTATTTAACACTTCAAGCTCAGAGTACTGAGGCGGACTTAATGCCACAGGCAATTTTTACCAGTCAACCTTTGGGTGATGCAGGGACAAACAGTGGTAGGTTTATATATCTGCAAAATTTTAAATAAATACTAAGATAAACTACAAGGGTATATAAAATACTATAAATATATATAATATATATGTAAATAGACCCCCTTAACCTTTAACCATGGACATCCATGCAAAACTGTCCTCACATAATATTTTCTTTCTTAAAAAAAACGTCTCATAAATTCTTTGTAATGTTATAATTACCATACATGTAAAAACTATGAATACCCATAGACCAACACATTACTTTTTCATAAGACAAGTATGTACCTTACACTACGTGCCGAAGTACCCACATTCTGTTTAGTCAAGCTATAATTTCCTAACAAATGTACGTATTAAGTATCTGTTATTTATAAAGCGAGATATATGCTCATTCTCTTATGCACCTTGCTTACATATGCACAGAACTGGTTGTAGAGGCTAACATATGTAATTGTTGGTCATTTGAGTACAGTCACGAGAACTAATATGTTTACAATTAGAAACTTAATTCTGGGTGGAACCCACGACCCGCCGCCCACGCCCCCGCCGAATCCACCTTGAGCAAGCGTTGGTGATCAATGCTAATGCCTTCTCTGCATAAGAAGAGGCCTTAACCCTACAGCGGGACAGTGATAGGCTGGCATTATTTTGTTCATTTTTAAAACAGATTTTCTCCTACTTTATTGATAGATATTATGAACATAGTGCTTGGGAAACTAGTAGCATCCAGCATCTTCCTGCCCTCGTCACATGTTACTTGGGGTCGGTGCAACACGTTTTGTTCTTCCATTCTCCCCTGTCAACCGTCATGCTATCATTTACTCCTTTTTCTTTCATATCATTCCTCACACAATCCATCCAAAGTATCCTTGGTCTTCTGCTCTCTCTCCATCCATCAACATATATGTATATTCATCACTCTTTTCGCTTCAAAACTCATATAGCTGATGCTGGCCTTACAGTTGCTAGGTTGAAGTAGAACTGAGCTGGTCACGTCTGCCGCATGTCGGAGGAGCAATGGCTAAAAATTACCACTCAGTGGATACCAAACAGCAGGAAACGACAACGTGGCAGGCCCAGAAGGAGATGGCGGGATGAGCTGGACTCTTTCGCAAAGGATTGGCCTACAATCGCACTAGACCGCGAAATGTGGATGGAGTGAAGGGAGGCCTTTGCCCTGCAGTGGGACAATATAGGCTTATAATAATAATTATACTCACTCTTTTAGTCACATGTGGATCCTAATCCCAAAACATTATGAAGTGTCTTGTATCAAAGTTGTAATCTTTACTCCACGCTTTTGAATTCTACTAAGTGTTTAAATATTAATGCTCATGACTGTACACGTACAGTCAGTACATACTTGCATCTAATTACGTATTATTTTCTTGTAATACAATGAAATGAGCCTAGTTTCCATTAGCACAGGCGAGCTAATTACAAAGCGCTTTTAAAACGGAGCCGCTTTGTGTTAACCTGCCTTATTATGGAGCAAAAGCAATCAGTGTGTTAGGTTTTAACTAACCTTTAACGTGAACCTATAGGTCTGTGTTGTAGTAAAGAGTTCTTTATAGATGCTAATTTAGTTCACATAACTTCGGTAACGTGATTCCTTTTATACAACCCTTATCATGCATTCGCACGCACGCACGGGATCGGTCAATGTGGCGACACTTGGCGGAGGCCTATGTCCAGCAGTGGACGTCTTTCGGCTGAAATGATGATGATCATGCATTATGGCTTCTACTTTGTAAATTCTAAAGAATTTTTCTTATATCTCTTTTCGTCTATCAAAATAGATTTTGTGTGAAGGCTGATCAAACTAAACCCTTAAATAACTCATAACATCATTTAAAACCAGTTCGCCATTAACAACTAATTGTCGAGCCCGAGTGAACGATAACGTGCGTCGCTTGCGCAACTTGAGGCGGGGCGACAGCGACCAATCGTTCGTTAGCTCTCCACGCATGCGCGGCGCGTGCCCGCTATACCTACGAGTATCTGTCGAGATCCGGCTTTTTGGGGTGACGTCAGCTGACAGTTGTGTCAATGAGATATTGAGACTTATAATAGTTGGATGTTGATCATTTTTACGGCTAGTTTGAATATGTAACTTATCTACGTTATCATCTGTCATAAGTAGCCTACACAACAGACTTATGAGTGATAAGATGATCTTCTTCCTGTATTGCTATGGAAAATACTCTCGAGGTAATTTCAGTCAACAGAGAAAAAAATGTAAATCTTCAGCCACGTTCTGTCAAACAGCTGAATCTTATTTGTGCATTAGAGTACCCGGTAATATCATATTGCTGCGTAATGATTAAGAACAATGCCAGAAATATTACAAATGCCTTCAACTAGACATTTTCTTCAAACATGGCTTCAGCTGCTTCCACAGTATTAGTTACTGCCGCACCTGTTAAGCGTAAGCGTGATAGTACAGACGTACTTAGATCTGTGTTACAGTAAGCACTAGTAGCTATAAAAGCCACATTTTCTCAGCGGCTTTCCGTTAAGCGGTAACTCCAAAGGGCAGCACAATGCTTCGCTAAAGCGTAACTTGTGCAAAATTTCTTTTCTGCGAATAGATCTGTTTTACGACGGCATTTGTTTCGGCGCGCGCGCAGACCGCCTTTGTCCTTTCATGTGCCGACACTTGCGTTTTTTACTCGCACGCCCGACACAATTACTCATTGTTAAACCTTTTTAGTGCAAATTGTTTTACTATTCGCGAACTTTTAGGTTTATGCTCGAAACGGTTCAGCGGTGATAAGACTTTTTACTATTTCCTCAACTGTTGTTGCTGCCAATTTTTGCATGTTAATTCCATCTTCTATTTGAAGTAATGAGCGTGTATTGTTAATAAATAGTTAGTGTTTCGTGTGGTGGATATTTGAAGTTGGCCGCTAAGCTTGTTGCGATATTTTCATTGTTTGATGTGTAGTAATGTCCGTCATAAATAGTAAAGAGTTAGCCTGCACCAATACAAACCATTTCCTCAGTTAAGTCTTACGACTTGCGCAAGAGTTTGAGCATTCATACGTTATTTTCATTCTTTGATCTGGATGGAAAATGTTTATTATTATTGTGATAATAAAAGGCGAAGGAAAACGTTCTTACTTTGCGGCAAGTATTCACAAACCTGCTTGTTCAGTTCACTTGAAACCATAATGTTGTCTGTCGCTTATTGATTTGTAAACCACTTGTTTGTAAGTAATTAATCTATGAAGACTATGACGTGTCCAATACCAGGTAATACACATTTATATACATAAATGTATATGTACCTATATGCACCTACATGTGTGACAAAACCATACCACTTGACATAAGCACGGGCTTATAGCAGATAAGAATTGTAATACAATTAATCAGTCCAGCACACATAATACTTTTCAACGTAACCGAATGTAGTTGATCGCGTGGGTATCGGTATCATTGTATTCCGATCCGATTATGAATTGAATCAATTCGGTGCAGCCATTGTGAGTGACAATGACACGTCTGACAGCCGCTTACTTTGACGACTTCATATGAAGTAGTAATGTATTCATGTTTTTAAATTAGATTTGTTAGTGATGTCATATGATCGTTTTCCGGGTAGTGGTTATTAGTTCCTATCAGCGTAATGAAGCATCTGTCGCCCAAATTAAAAGGAATCATTTTAATATTATACGGATTTGATCACCGTTTCTATCTCTCATTAACTCTGGAATTATCTATGGAAATGCTTATTAGATTTTAGATACGCCTGTCTGTGATTGAAATCTTTTGATGTAAATGAATTAATAAGAAGAATGTTTCGTAAACCGTAGCTTACATCCATAATACCGTAAGCCCAAAAGAAAGATGACTTATCAAATAATAATTTTTACCATATACATTTTTTTTTATTTAATTAATTAATGCGCAACACTTCAAAGCCAGGCATCACCAATGTTAGCTATAAGTCCGCGAGGTTAAAATGGGACTGGGCGGGTCAAATTTCCAGGACGGTTCAGGACAGATGGGCTAGAATCGTCACACGTGTGGATACGAGTGGGTGCCAGAAGACGGTCGTCGTCACCGAGGCAGGCCCAAGAAACGCTGGCGTGACGATTTGGACTCATTCCTGACTGATTGGCCAGAGGAGGCAAAACACCGACAGAGTTGGAACGGAATGGGGGAGGCCGTTTCCCAGCAGTGGGACAGTATACTCTAATCAAAAATAAAATACAGGAAAACTCTAGCACACATAGCATATTTCACTACAGAGCTAAACCTCTATTTGATTCTATCGCCTAGCGCCATCTAATAAAGGATCTGCTTCACAAACAGTATCGTATCGCTACATATCGCTATCGTCAACATCGCGATGCTCCACTAAGATAGCCGGCAGAGACACAGGTCACTTGTCATGGGAAGCGAGCCGGTGACTAAGCATTACGTCCAGGTCGGCTTAAGGTGCTGTTCTGCTCATGCGATTACTCGGTAAACTTTCTCCTGTGGTTGTTCAAATGCTGCGAAATTACTGAAAATCGTTCAACTTTTTTCAAGTATTTTAGATTAGTATTGTATTGATTGTAAGTCAATGTGGCGACACTTGGGGGAGGCCTATATCCATCAGTGGACGTCTTTCGGCTGAAATTATGATGATTGTATTGATTGTATATATTTTTTTTTAGTTTATCTGTTATTTTTATTCATTTCAGAGTTCCGCTTTGAGTTGATCATGTTTTTCACAAAACTGTACTATAGGTACCTAATTTTTTTTCAATTAATTTACTAATCTGTTTAAAATAAGATGAATACAACTTAATTCCCAAACGAGTTAACAAAACTCCTCCTTAATAACTAGCAAAGTATAACTTACATCAAACAATGGCAGTAATAACAAAAAAACTAGTGAAGCGAAGCCGCGGCACATCATAATACTCCAAATGTACCACTCATCGATTTGATTCCCGAGTCAAAGGTCGGAGGAGAACTTAAAAATAATATAATAGAAGTATAAAGGTCTAATCCAGTCTATTATTTAAATCCGTATCTAATATAATGGGATTTGTCCGTCTATTGACATTTTTAAGAGACATCTGATGGTTCTATAGAGGTTAATGAATTAATTCTCTTATGATTTTTCGCTGGTAATCGTTGATGGGAAGATAAGGTATATCAGGAATGTCTGATTGAAGCTTTCGTCATAGTTGTCAGCTGTATTCATAATTAGAAGTACATAATATACAATCTTAACCTTTACAGAAAGACAAAGCAGCAATGGCGCCTGTAATATATAGCAATGCAGCGAACGTTCAAATTCTAAATGTTAATTTCAAGAGACAGATGCCATCAATTCTAAATTAAACTAACTGTTACTTTAAAAATATCAGCCAAATCATGTTTGTCATTCCGCACTACTGAACAGATGTCAATGAAACATTTTTCTTTTGGATGTAACAAATTGAATTCTTTCAAAATGGTCGCCAAATGCATCTGCATATTACAAGTTCCAAGTCATCGAATACTAAGCATGTCTACCTCACAGATGATCAATTATGTTCTACGATTCCAAAATCAAATTCATTCATTCGAATTCCAAAAATTTGAATTGATTGCGCAACGTCATTGGTCCCTTTGCATTCTACTTTTGACCTATAATCGCGAAAGTGTTCTCTGTTATATTTTGAATTCTATCACAATGGTATAAGAGTGAAATATCTAAGAGGGACAAAATATTATAACTGTTGAACTACGTGGGATTCCATATAATGAGGGGTGTTCTGAAACCGATTGACGCAACTGTTGAAATATTTTGTCACAACAATTTGTCACGGGCTGTCAAAAAATCGCGTGTCACGCTGACAAGTCACGTGACAGACGTCCCGCTGCCAAAAGGGATGAATTATATCAATTAGGAACGATTAATCATTCGTTTTTATCGGTAATCGATTGGTTAACGGAATCGTTTAAGATCTAGGTGAGCCCCTTTTGATATGACAAATTCGAATGAAAAATCGTTGAGTTTGTGTGTGCCCATTTTTTATTAATGACCTTTTCGTTGCATATCTCTTTTCAAATCTTTATTTCATTCATCATAAACAATATTATAGGTTATGGTAACATTTTGCGAGGTGAGTTTACAAAATTGAGCGGTGACATTTTGTGTAGACGTGAGAAAAAATATTGGATATTTATTTTACAAGCCTCACCTTACGTAAGCAGCATATTATATTCTCTTCACATGATTCATTATTTCTTCTCAGTAATTAAGAAACAAAATAATTTCCCCATCAACCATCAATTATCATATTAGTAGAACAAACGCTTTAACAGCGCGGAAAAACAAGGTTTTAGCGCCAAGTATTAATTACAAATTACAATTAATTACTGTAACACGTGCACACAATGATTGAGCCGTGCACGTGAACGAATGAACGAGTGAAGGAGAGTGATTGAGTGAACGAATGAAAGAGCGGTAGCCGTTATAATTAAACTGTTTGTAATTAATTTATAGGTGTCTGTATTCAGATTACTGTTTGTAAAGATTATCTGATTTAACAAATTTTCTGTAAGCTAATATGATGAAAATTGTCTTTCTTGTATATGAAGAAAAAATATGATTCTTTACAAAAAAACTTTCCAGAACATCAGTGATTTAATTAAAAATCTACTTACGCAATCCAGGTGTTCTCAGAAGTTGCTAATTAGTTAAAAATACCTACACCCTACCCACGCAGTTTTAATTGAAAACCAGTAGCATTTACAAAATAAAGCACTTTACTTTAAAAAAATTACCTACATACATATCCAGAAATAATCTTGATAATTAACAAACACATTTCAGCATAGGTCCTACCTAGACCAATTAAAGAGGCAATATTAATTGAACTGTTCGCCATATGTTATTACACTAATTGAAGCTGCGTGTACCGATTGATCAATTTAATTGGACATTTGTACACGTTTCGATGCGCAAGCGCACCTTTGAACTTCGGTCCTCTTGATGTCCTTGCGAGCTTTAGATCCGTTTCTTATTTTATTTTGTTACGTTTACTTCATTTTGTAGAACTAGGTAATGACTGAGGATTGACATTTTGTTTTATAGTTTTAAAATTGCATTCATTTAAAATGTTTATTTCTGAAATGCTTGTGCGTTTAATATAATAGCTGCTTTTTATTAGCATCATCAATAATCGTGATTTATTTAATACATTAATATACAACTGTTGACTGCCTCGTTGGTCGAGTGGTCGCAAGGACGACTGCTGGGCATGAAGTCCTGGGTTCGATTCCGAGGCTGAGCTAAGTGTTATTGGGTTACTAAATCAGGAATTTCTCAGTACTCGCGCCCGGTTGATGGCAAGAGGTTCACCTCCTATTACATGGGACTTAAACATAACTGGCGAAATGTGGGTGACACCTACAACTCCGCCTAACCCTTCGGGGATTACAGGTGTGACGTTATGTTTAATGTACAAATCCAATAAACTTTATTATTATCTTGTCCTGTACTTACTTTTACGACACGCCACTCATCCATCTGTGACTGTTTATTCTGCAGGAAATTATGCGTCCATAATTCATTTAGTTACAATACTTCTTTACCCACAATCACAGTTGGAATAAAAACCTCGTTATCTTCAAAAGTAACTTAGCAATTTAGTATAGTTTTCAAGATGACATAGGGACAGACAAACAGACGGCTCGTAATAATATTGTTACGGTTAACAGGTGTAATGTGCGTGAGGCACAAGAGCATGACAAATTAACACCTATCAAAACGAAATCAAGAGTAGAGCCGACTCTATGTAGAGCCAGCAACTTAATGTAGACATGGTAGAGGTATTTAATTTTTTATAGTTTAGTTTCTGAATCTAATAGAAAATATTATTATTGGAATTACCTTCTGGTCCAACCTAATAGACTATGTTAAATGGTTTAGCTTTACTTATTCTTGGACAGACCTTAATATCTTAATTATAATAATCACGAAATCATACAAAAAATCATAATTTTGCATTAACAAAAATCACTTAAGAATATAACAACATCATCTGCATAAACATCACCAGTATTTGACAATACCCCGCACTTTGCTCTAAAATATAACTCCCTTTAAATACATTTCCTCTCCATGTTTTGTCCTCCGTAGCCTCACCGGTTCGGTTCCCTCGCCATTACACATTCGTCCCGCTCACTTATAACTCTGCTCGTACTTGTCTTTGTGAGAACCTTGCTGGTAAGCTATGGGAATTGGAGGAAAATATGGGGTTCTATAAGTATCGGCTGCTTTTCTTTCTGTTTCAATTGGGTGTATGTTATTGATTCCTTTGTGGTGGGTTGTTTTAGTGTTATGTTTTAAATCAAATTGATTTAAATCTGTGTCTGTTTTATCTTTTTCTTTATCAGAGCTGTTTGTGTCTTTACCATTTGTATTCATAACTATTCATGTGTTAAATTTTACTTCAATGTTACTATTAGTCTTTATGCGTAGATTATTATCATAAAAACTCAATCTACAAGCATGTCTATTTAAGCAATCTTCTTCAACAATCTTGAAGCAAAAACTGTGCTCTAAATATTTCTCATGCTATAACATGTTTCGGATCAAAGGTTCTCAAATGTCTGCCCATTACATTAATGTAGTATCAAATTAGTTTCACGTTCGTGGTGAACTACGGCCGTTTGACAGCTGTGACGTGTGCCCGTCAAAATACAAGTTTATGCATCGGAGCGAACATGTCTACTGACTTGAGACTTCATCTATGTTGTGATATCTAGATTAGATTTGAGATAGGATGACCTTTTTGTACCATCATGATTATGAAATCTTAACGTTTTTTTTATTTTTTAGTGTCAGATATTTTTGAAGGCATTAAATTTAGTTCTTTATTTGTTAAATGGGTATTAGTCGATTATTGTTGTCATCACTACAGACAGGCTAATACATCACCAAATCTCATACAACATTTCTAATCCACACACTATCTAAAAAGCTACAATCTTCAGAAATAACATCACAAACACCACTTCAATCCGCCATTACGACATGCCATCAGTCAGCGCTTGCCTCCACAAATGCACCTGTTAACCCTGCCTCAGAATCCCATAAACCCCATAGATTCCCACGAGGTCGACTGCGAGCATCGATAATGGTGGTCACGTCAAATGACAGGCCGCGTCGTCTTTCACACGATACAAATAACATGTCTACCGGAACATCGACAGTTCTGGAGTAACATATAGCTCTATAGCTATATGTTACTCCAGAACTGCGTTTATCTATATAAAAATATAGTACGGACACCATTAGAGGAAGTGACCCTCTAATCCTTCTAATATTATTAATGCGAAAGTTTGTGAGGATATCTAGATGTTTGTTACTCTTTCACGCAAAAACTACTCACCGGATTTGGATGAAATTTGGCACACAGATAGTTTATAACCTGGATTAACCTATAGGATACTTTTTATCCCGGTTGCACGGTCCCGTGAGACAATTACCGAACTCCACGCGGGCGAAGCAGTGGGCTTAAGCTAGTAATACTACAAACTTGTCTTATACTAAGCACATAGCGATGAAGTTATTGATGAAGCTCAGAAAACATGTCTAGAAGACAATCTGGTTTGAAATGTAGTCGACACTACAGATATTAATATTCGTACCGTTACAGGAAACGCGTACAGTTCGCTGTTCTGCCCCGGGAATGTTTAAATATGTAGATTTAGAAGCTCTCCCCCATGAGCACCATCTCGAGATGTTTATAGCATAGTGTACACGGAGTTGTTACAATTTATTGCAATTCACACCAGTGCGCGTGGCATTTAAAGTTCAACGTTTTTGTGTGCGTTAATTCGCTAGATTAACTCATCTCCGCACAACATTCTGTAAATCACATAAGTAATGCGGTGTCGAGTGTAGAGGCACACAACACACGTATTCTCGATCTATACAAAAACATCTGTATTACGATTAATGGAACCTATAAAACCGACAATTTTGATTTAAAGTGCCACCGTTAGTGCGGAAATTGGTCCCACAGTACCACATTAAATGTGTACAATCACATTACGCATATTCAGTATTTAATGGATTTCACCACGATGTTACGTTACATACTATAGATTATTTCTGAAAACGCTTCTAAAGATTGATTTATGATATAATTTATACAGAAGTTAGTGTTAATAAAAGTATAGAAATGATATAATTTAAGAGGTGAGCGCGTCTATCGTCTCCTGCGCATTTACGGGTTTTACTGTCGATCTTGGCTCAATAGACTTCCAGCTAACATGATGTCTCCAAAACCAGTGAATCGCTGCCCATTAAAATGATCAGATTATAATACTTGTCAACAAATTGACTCGTCCACATTGATTTTATGAAACACAAAATGGGCATTATACTAAAATAAGCTAGTCATAATAATAATAACTAATCGCATACGTTTGGATTTAAATCCGGCCATCTTATCCGAATATAAATCAAAATGAAATCGATTTAAATAAAACGATGGTTTTAATCATCGAAATATGAAGCGATTAATATGCTAATTGCATTTCCAGATTATAAACGAGATATATGATTGGAGACGGACAGACAACGGTGACAGCCATTTCGACTGCGAAGCTTTCGCGACCCCAGACTTGTCATGAGCATTCAATTTATTTGCTTGGATAAACTTTAAATTGGTACAGTGTAAAACCAACTTTACTTAATCCCTTTATGGTTGTTTTTCGATTGTATTTCAGACCTGAGGAGTGCCCTAAAAAGATGAATACAAACGAGAATTAATTAAGTCATGTAGTAAGGGAATCGATCTGTTGCATCGAGTTACACGGACGGATATCGAGATTATTCGGGCCGTGTGCGCCGGCGCTGAATTTTGCATTTATTAGGTTATTGAACTTGACGTGTTAAAATATTATTTTTTATACACGTGACATGTCTCGCGAACAGTCAATGACAAACTTTTCGACCCAATTATCCCTTCAATGAATAATTTGAAACACTTATTTTAAATCTGTTTATTTTTTATTTTTAATAAGGCTTAGGCCATTCATTCTAGTTCCTTTTATATTACAAAAAATATGATAATTATGATAATTACTCAAAAGTGATCCAACCTTTATGGATGCGGTTGATTGGACCAATTATCGGTGATTACGTGTGGTGTGGTGATTATTATTGAAATGATCCCTATACGTGCGCAACACTGTGACATCACCGATTAATCTGTACTGATCTTGATACTATTACTTATATTTCTTCAGCGATACATAATTAACGGAGAAAGATTCCAGTTACTGTTACTGTTAGCCTGCGTAATCCCACTGCTGGACAAATAACTAAATATCTCTTCCCCGTGACTTCCAATTCTTTCGATCCGATATAAAGATAGATCCTCATTTCACTAAATTCCTTTTTGATTTACTTGTGAATAATTATAGAAACATACTTACTTAAATGTCATACAGGCACCCACATTCTGCGAATGTATTTAAACAATAACGAATTTTCTAACAAAACTTACCAACCTCACCTGAAACTCTGCTGACCCCTGAAAGCCTTTGTTCTAATTTCGAGCTGCGCACGATTGGAGGAGCGATAGGCGACGGTCACATGCTGCGTGATTTACTTCGCGCTGACGTCCACATGGAACAGGGGAAGTAGAGTTGAGGGTATAATTATTATAATGGTGGACAACTTTACCTATATTTTAATGGTATGCCATTTTTTTAGTTATTATTTCCTTTATTTATTTCTATACGAATTAATTATATTTTTAAATATTCCTTACATAAAACAATAAAAAAACATTTAAAATTTATTTTAGTTTGTTATTAAGTTGGTTAATATAGGTTATTTTAATTTATACAAATATATAATATTGCTGCCTCGTTGGTTCCGTGGCCGCAAGCGCGACTGATGCGCATGAGGTCTGAATTCGATTCCCCGGTCGGGCAAATTGTTATTGGGTTTTTCCATCAGGAATTTCTCAGTAGCAGCCACGGAGTCTTGATTTCTTGCCGGTTTAGTTCGCCCCCAATTACATGGGACTTAAAAATAACTGACGAAATGTGGGTGTAGTATTAGGTACGCCTTTACCTAACCCTTGGGGATGACAGGCGTGATGTTGTTTTAATATTGTTATGATTTAGCTTACTAAACATTCTATTATTCGTTAAACTCATTGATAACTAAAAGTCAGTAAATGGTAGAGCAGCGCTTTATTAACACAATTAAAATGTGTCCAAAAGTGTTTTCGGTTCAATATTTTACTGTCTGTCACCAACCTGTGAAACTTTATGATCGGATTAAGTAAATACTTTCTTGCACTACACAGTTACACACGTACTTACAGCTACTTTCAAAGCCGCATTTCATCGATACGAGGGCTCAAAAAAATCCTTCACTATTTTAGCGTTTTAAGTCTCCAGTCCCTTGTTACCCTGCGCGTACGCATCCACCTGCATCTCTGCCGATCCCCGCTTGCTAGATAAACGGATTACTTCGTTGCCAACTCGGCTTTGTTCGTTTTGTCCCGATTGGAATCTCGGGAATTTTCTCAAAGTTTATTCCCGTGTCTTCGGATAAATCTCGCGATGTTTTGTACGTTTACAATTGTGTAGTATTGGAAATGTTTTTGTTTTTAGGGGAAACGTTATCAGCTGTCTTTGGAAATGTCTGACTTCTGTGTTTCTGTATGTTGTTGGTTTTTTTCTATTCAGACGTCAATAGTAACACAAGAACAGCTCAAACTGTTATTGGTAAAAAGATTCAACATGCTGCATGATGATGATGGTTCACCATCATCTTCCTGCCCTTGTCCCATGTTACTTGGTGTCGGCACAGCACGTTTTGTTCTTCCATTCTCCCCTGTCAACCGTCACGCTATCATTTATTCCTTTTTCTTTCATAACATTTCTCACATAATCCATTCATCGTTTAAACAAGCAAGATTGTTAGTGGGGTATATGGTGTCACATGTGATAACTCTTCCTGTATCACTATTTGTGGTTGTTTCTCACAAACTTCGAAAAAAAGAAAGAAAGAAAAATATTTATCTGTAGCAGGGACATGAAGTGCTTTAAAAAAAATTAACAATAATCATACAACGCATATTTTCGATCCAAATGCTAACAATTTCTAAGCAAAGGGATTGCTTGCTGCGGGACTGTTCGAAAGAGATACCGTGGCCCTGGAACATAACGGGCAAAGAAGGAACATGGATGGGTTTTAGTCAGTACAAGTCTGACACTCCCCTCCGCTCCGCCCAGAGTGGGGGGGGTCATTTGATGATTTCCCATCCGGAAAAAAAAAAAAAAAAAAAAAAGGGATTGCTTAAATTAAATAGGATACCTTTCATCCTCTAGATGTAGAAGTGTCCAAAAACCGTCTTAACCAAATGATTCTATCTTTAAAATCGGTGTGCATAAAGTATGTTCGCGTACAGTTAGGCGCCTCATAACATTAACTTTAATTACCTTAAAACAAGTTAACCCGCAATGCTTTCTTCATATTTTGCATCGCAGTATATTATCTGCGATTACTATCACCCTGACGCGCGGGACTTGTTTCAACATTTCGTTAGTATTTTCAGTTAATTCAATGTGGGATTCCGTATGTGAAAATATTTAAAAACGTTGACTAGGGGGCCTAAAATGTTCCCTTTAACAGAATCACAATAGGATAATAATATGAATCACTTTATAGTTCTTTAAATGGTCATAGACGAAGTTAACACGGCTATTTAAGGCCCCCAGTAGTAACAGTCTTACCGAGAGGTATTGTGTTACCCATAGTCAGTCGCTCCGTTTAAAATACTGGTATCCAGCTGCATCCGGTTAGACTGGAAACCGACCCCAAATGGATAAAGACTAACCAGATAATGTTGATGAAGTTCCAGCTGTAGAATACGATTGAAGACTTTCTGAACACTGAATCTTTTTACTTAACTGGCTCACCTGTACCCTTTTGACAGAGTCCCAATAGCACAATTGATACCCGACAGAAACAAAGGAAAAACTCTGAATCCAAGCCGCGTCATAATTGTAATGAAAAGACGTAATCAACGACGATGACAACTAAAATCTGACGTGCAAGGTATTAAACAAAATATAATATACAATATCATCATCATCTGCCTAGCCTTTTCCCAACTATGTTGGGGTCGGCTTCCAGTCTAACCGGATGCAGCTGAATACCAGTATTTTACATGGAGCGACTGCCTATCTGACCTCCACAACCCAGTTAGTACTGGGTAATACGATACCCCTTGGTAAGACTCGTTGTCAGACTTTTTGGGCCACTGACTACTACTACCTATAACGACTGTCAAAGATCTACAAATGACACCCGGGACCAAATGCTTAACGTGCTTTCCGAGGCACGGAGGAAACTCAGTATGTAATGGGTGGTCACCCATCCACAGACCAACCTAAGCAAGCGCGGCTTAACCTAAAGATCGATCTGGGCGGCTGTTATTACTTAGCCACGAGCTCATATACAATATGAATCTAATATAACCCTGAGAACTCACAGTGATACATACTGTGTTATCCCAAGAGTTACAGAAGAAAATCGCAGCACTAAGTATACAAAAGACGATGACGACGCCAGCCATACTCTTACAAGCAGGGACTGATATCGATACCCGAAATATATCGATATTTTAAAGAAAATACCAATACCAGAATCGATAACTGGGGTAAATATCGATATTTTGTATCAGTTATTTGAATATCCATATAAAATTATCGATAATTATATCGATACTCAGTACTGATATCAGGCTGCAACGCGAAGTTGCGAGATCGCCCGTCACGCGGGCGGACGGCGCGCTATCTCGGCCCGAAACGGAACGGCAACAGTGCAGTGCATCAAACGCAGCGTGTACGCCCGACGCCGTGGTGCTTAGCTTCTGTATTTTTGCTGTATTGCCGTAGGAAAACTAACAATTTCAAATTTTAACTTTAGATTATAATATTGCTACTTACTTATCTACCTTTATACGGAAATAAGGCAAATTGGTATTTATAATATAATATGCAGACTACACTTTAGACACTTTAAAGGCGTGCACACACGAACGAACAAGGACATGGTGAACATGAACAACGAACACTTTGTTCGCATGTACGTACCGTAAGTCCGTAATGAACAGGGCGGGAGGAGTCATTTGATCGTATCTAATCCTACAAAAAAAAACCGAGGAAGTGATACGTAATTTGCGTTCGTTTGATGCCGTGCTGCATCGTTATTACTTAACCTTTAGTAATATAATTTACTAGCTGATCCTTGCAATGCACCTTTACCTACCTACCTACCTACTACCTACCTACCTACTACCTACCTACCTACTACCTACCTACTACCTACCTACTACCTACCTACTACCTACCTACTACCTACCTACTACCTACCTACTACCTACCTACTACCTACCTACTACCTACTACCTTTTTTTTTTTTTGTTTTGTTTTCGGGGGGAAAAATTCAAAAGGCGACCGGTCTTTGGGGATAAGACCGGGGAGTGTGGGATTTTTACCGCACTAAAACCACCCCGGTGGTCACCATCCACACATGAGAGGAGGCACCGTTTCCTCTTTAAAGACCTGTCCAGAGCCCCCTCTGTGCAACGCCTGTTAAGGCACATCCCTGGGGCGACTATGCAGAGATCTCCCCTGAGCCTCGCTGTGCAAGTGTGCACGGCAGCACGTGACCACTGTGCTGCCGGTCATATCCAAGGTCACTTGGTGAGCGCACAGAGTCCCCACTCTGGACGCCCGTGACCCAGTGTCCCACCTGCTTTAGTTAATGCAGGCGGGGTTTCGGCGTGTTAAACGGCGAGGCGGTTGCCTCCCCGACGACTTCTTCTCCTATTGGGATCGGCTCTCTCACGATCCCGCTCGCAGTCTCCTTTGGAACCATCACGGTCTGACAGAACGAGGTCACCTCCCTCCAGTTGTCAGACTCCACCAGCATAGCCCCAACTATGGCTGGCAGAGACAGGTCTTGCCCGATCTTGGCTACCAAGACCCGTCGTTCAGAGTCCCATGCAGGGCACTCCTCGAGCGTGTGCTGTGCTGAGTCCAGGTTGCCTCCACAATGATGTCAATTTGCTGTGGCCTCTCGCCCAATTTTATTTACCGTGCCCGGTAAGTACCTGAGTAAGTCTATAGGAGATACGCACCTACCGACTACCTACCACCTACCTACTACCTACCTACTACCTACCCCACACTAGGAATTTCTCCTGTATCGTGGGTGCGTTTACAAACATTTAAGCTCACATACACAAACAGCCAGACCCGGAACAACTACCTGTAGGCCATACAAATATTTGTTCCGTGCGGGAATCGAACCCGCGACACGAAGCGCAGCAGTCAATCGCTCAGCCACTGCGCCAACCGTGCCGTCTGATAAATACTTCACGGAAGGTAATTGATTTTTGAATAATGACAAAACAGTATTGAAATTTTCAAAATGTTTTTTTTTTTTTTTAATAATTCGAAACTAGCGCGCTTTCCGTCCGTTCTAGATTCGTACCGAACTCGAGGAGAGAGCGCTGGGCGGCGCGGCGCATCATCTTGTTTTCGGTTTTTGTACTTTTTGTACAAAACTGTTTCTCACCACATAGGATCTTCTTTTGGAAACAATATTTCGTTAATCTTACGAATCGCAAAATATTTTAGGCTACTTCGCTGTCGACCACTTCCAATGGCGAATCCATTATCCATGGCTACTAAAGAGAGCCGGGTGGTTGAGCGTCAACACAAGCCGAACTGTGTTCGTAGGTATAGTGTTCGTGTTCGCTTGGCTAATCTACGTCCACACGTACGAACCAAATGTTTCGTATTCGATGTTTGTGTTCATCATGTTTTATTCGTTCGTGGTGCTTACATGCCTTTCCGGTCTAGAAATAAACGAAAAAAAAAAAAACTTTAAAGGTAAAAAATACAAACTAGTCAATCCAGCCATCTTGAAGCACCAATCACCAGAAACCAAAATTCACGTAGGTATCACACGTACGACCGTACCTAGGCGGGCCGGGAGCGGATGGCGTGAATCGCAAAGATGACGCGGCCGCGGAAAAAGGTATTTATTGGTAATTTATCGGTATTTTAGTATCGGTATCGATACTGATATAGGCACACTAAAGTATATATATTAGTATACTGAATAAAAATATCGGTACCAATATCGATAAAGAGATACCGAAATATCAGTATTTATATCGATAATGTGATATCGATATCAAAATTGTATCGATATGCAGTCCCTGCTTACAAGTTACTTTATTATGCGTGAATAAATAATTGGATCCTAAATGACACATTAGTTTGGCTTGCTCAAGGATCCCCAACCAACCTGGGATCCTTTAACGACCTGACATTGTGGCCATCGTAACATGGCTGCCGTCAGCTCGTAACTTCACCTTTTACTTCAACTCTTACATATTTTCAGTGTTAATCACATAATTTCGTTAATAACAGACGTTTTTCTGGATTTACAATGCACATTACATTATATTACGAGCTTAAAAAGTGTAAAAACCGTTGAAAGAACCATTAAAATGTGATCCCGCCATTACAATAACTCACTTGATGACAAGAAAGGTACTACTTACGACTTTATTGTTATTTTTATAAGGAACAGCCGTCATTTTGTAAAAAATAAGTTCGATTTAATTAAAATTGTTCATTTATGCATGTTAAAGTTTATTCATTCTGAATTTTATGCAAATGATAAAGTTTTTTACGTTTTTTTCCCTGACGACTTTGAGTGATGCCGACGGATTGACTTTAGGCATTCAGTTTGTGGTCTTCTTACCTCATATGGCAAGATATAACATTAATAAAGACACATAACACGATCGTAAAAAAGACAATCGCCTATCACACAGTTAAAATAGACTTGAATGTATCTATGCGTAAAGTATTTTTTTTTAAACTTGTCTAAATGCGTCGCAGTAAATTTTCAAATATAGAACGAGTAGAGCGCGTCACGTAACGCATATGAAATAAACCACAACAATTAATATCGTTTAATCGATACATACAAAACGATTTTATCGCATATGCAACCAATAACATGCCCCATGCTCTTCGAAATTAACAACTAAATGACTGATTGGAAAATGCCCGATCTCGGTCACGGCATATTAACAGTGAATTGGGTTTCTGTGGCGGATTTTCAGTTGCATATTCGTTTATGTCGAGCGATAAGAGCAACAATATTGGTTAGTTCTGTGCGCGCCGCGAGTGTTTTTTTTAAATGCTTTTTCTTACTTTGTATAAATTTTATTCCGTCTTTTAATCATCTAGTGTCCGTTTTTCTTAATTTTCTTGCAACTTAGCCTAATCCTTAGATGTAGCTAAGGCTCCCTAATATTGTAGATCCATTTTTTTCGTGATATCATATCCTACAAGTAATAGTATATATCGAATGCCTCTTTTTCCCTGTATCCATATCCTGACCCAAGTGCATCTCATCAGAATTCCCTGGGTAAGAATTAAGACCGATCCTGAATAATAGCTACTGCAAACTTGAACCATATCTATTCCGCCACTTGCAATAGTCGAGTATTCATTTCTGTTCCCCTTTGTAGCCAATCTGACAGTATTCTCTTGTCTATTCCAGATGAACCAAAAGTGCAAAGTCTGCGGGGAGCCGGCAGCCGGCTTCCATTTCGGCGCGTTCACTTGTGAAGGATGCAAGGTAAATATCTGTCAATTTTCTTAATATAATCAGCCTCTGATGTTCCCAATGCTGAGACACAAGCCTCCACTCTGAGAGAGGGAGAAGAATGTAATCGTGGACCCAGTACGGGTTGGTTAATTAATCTTACTACCATTACAAATCCGAAAGTTAAGATGGTTGGATAGATGTTCCTTACTCAATCACGCCAGAACGGCTGAACGGATCTGGATAAAATTTGGCATAGAGATAGCTATGTGTAAGAATAGCACATAGGCTACTTTTTTTCTCTTACGTACACGTCAGAATTTCCACGCAAACGAAATCATGAGCAACAGCTAGTTTGACATAAACCAAACCCATGAATGGGACAGCCCCTTTAAATCCTTCAGATTATCGGAGGAGCAGAAAAGGCAAGACTGTCGGCAGACTGGCCAGCAAATCGTATACAACTGTCTCAGACCATGGACATGAAGTATAAAGGTGGTAAACCAAAAAAATATGATTTGAGACATACAGAGAGCGAAAGCGGTAATCAATCATAATCAAAATTTATGCTAATCCACGTGTAACATTGAACGTGTCGAGTTGTAATGTTTTAAATCTGAAAACGTAATTAACCATTAGGTACTTACCGTGGTTTTCTTATACTTTTGCAACGACCGATCTTTACTTAAATATGCAGTATTCACCAAGTTTCGCAACAAAATGATAATAGATTTAGGACATGATGGAAGTGCAACATATTTGTGGCACTTCCATTTGGTCCATCATGTATTATATTTAAAAACGGATATTGACAGAAAAATAGTTAATATCCTTACTTCTTATTCTAGATTAGGAAAATAAATCTATTGAAGTTACATTAGCGGCATTACCGCACTACCAACAGCAAGTAATTAAAAATCTGTGTAATCATTAATTTAACAAGCACTTATTTTCTAAACTTAAGTTATGCGATTCGTTCTAATTATTAGGAAATGAAAACAGAAAATCGGAAATGTAAATTTCAACAATCGTATCAAGGATCATTGGTTGTTGTATACGGGCGTTTTAAAAAACGCTGTTGGTATAAAAATAAACTAGATAATCAGTTTAAAATATTGATACGTCGCAGCGTGTCATTCCATACTTCAGGCTGATTATGTAGTTATAATAAAACCACTATAACCAGTTAATTGGAGAATGCACGGCACCACCAGATAAGAATGTGTGATAAAAAATTAAAATTTAATTATCTACAATGTTTTTCAAATACAAACCTCATAGAAGTCACGAGCCCCGACCAGAAACCATTTATTACAATAGCCGAGGTCCTCAACCTTTCTTCAATGAACATGAACCCATAATTAAAACTTCTCGTCAGCTATAAATGGCAATTTATAAACGTTTGCGTGACTTCATTAAAATGACGATAAATTGTTTGACACCTTATTCGAACATAATTAGTTTGGCTAAGTTAATCGATATGGGACAGCTGATTAATGTTCTAATTCTAAATTTGTTGCCAAATGAGAAATTACGTGGTGACATGTTGGTTAGTTTTGAAAACTTTTGGATGTAGGAACTAAAAATAATGAATACAAAATATTTAAAAAAAATATGCACTTAAACCGCTAAATCGTCCTAAAAACGCGAATGCAAAAAAAATACAATCCGTGATCGATTATTTATTAATATCGATAATTGCTTTAATTCCGATTCTAACTCGATCCATCCTCAGCAATACCATTGTGACTGCAGCAAAACTGACCAATTTTGAACTTTATCACTATTAAAATAAGGTCTATATAAGCTACTGATGTAAACGCGAATGTGTAGTTATCGACAATGTCCGGGAGATGCACACCGATAATTCGATCAGCACGCATAATCATCCGTTATACTTTTTTTGTTGATGTGTTCTAAATGAGGTTAGTTTTTGGCTGCATTCGCGTGTCTGACTCCATTTAACACTTTCCGCAAACGTGCACTCATAAATCTTAAGGAAATTAATTTAAATTTATAATCACGCCTGTACTCAGACAACGTGTTGCGCCGACCCCAAATAGAATGGGATGAAGATGAAGATAATGATGAATCACGCCAATACTCTCCGAAGTTAGGCAGAGGCGTATTAGTACACCCGCATTTCACCAGTAACGTTAAGACCCATGAAATAGGGGGCGAGCCTAATGCCAACAACCAGGCACAAATCCAGACTCCATGGCTGCTACTAAGAAATTCATGATGAGAAAACACAATAACACCTTGCCCGACCTGGGAATCAGGAAAAAAAACAAAAAACCCAGGACCTCATACTTAGAAGTCGTGACCAAACAGTCAGAAAATGTATGAGGAGCACGTTAATAAAGTCCCTTTCATAAACAATGTGTATGGAAAAATGCGTTCCTAATTTAAATCTCGTTCAATTCTGTAAAACAATTCTCTATTAACAAATCAATCATCCGCTACATTTATTGTAACAAGGGCGAACCGTCGGTACTAAACCCACTAGTCCATACAAACGACAATTTCCTTCTTACGCAACCGCAATTTGTATGAATGCAAGTGGAACTGACCGACAATGGCTTGTGCAAGGGTGGATACTGTCTCAGGATGTCTCGAGCCATAATGGCTGCCAAGGTTATGTAATCAACTGGCTTTTGGGTTAATAAAGTAGGCTATATAAAAGGAAAACGCGATTCAAACAGATCGCCTTTGACAAATCTATTTTTTATTTATTTAAGAAGATAGATTAATGTACATGGATGGGTTCAAATCTTTAAGACAAATCTGTCTAGACGTTACCAAATTAATAATGAAGAAAAACCAGTATGTCTTGCTCTTAAAAGTCTAACAGATTCTAAAGGAGTTGACTGCTCAGATGACGAGTAATAGAGAAGTATGGAAGAAGAAGACATGCTGCGCCGACCTTAAATGAATTGAGATAAGAATGATGACACTACACAATTTTTATTTCTACAAAATATTACAGTCATTAAACTTAAGAGCCCGTACAACTATTTAATGAAAACATAAAAAGAGCTATTTTATCCCTTAAGTTCAGTGGTTAGCGGTGATCGTTAGCGGGCGGTCGTCAATTTGTCTCGTGTCATGTAATTAGCTGTGCCGTGCGCCTGCGCACCCGTTTGTATGTAAATACGTCGCACGCGACTCGAACCCACGGACTGAACGGTCGATTGTTGTGCTTGTTGCTTGACAGATTTATTTTTTGTAAGTTTTGGGACTTATTCACTGCAGTATATTTCTTTAACTTTGTTCATAGCATAGCATAGGATAATCAGCCTATTTACGTTCCCACTGCTGGGACGCAGACCTCCTCTCTATGAGAGGGATACTCCTTACTTCATAGGATCATTTCTATAGTAAGCTCTTCTCGAGACTTTCACACTAACTTTGTTCACTACCAATAAAATCGTCAACCAACTAAAGTTAAGTTGACAATTCGACAGCACACACATGGTAAAAAATTGTTACACCTCCTAGTGCTCCGTGTAATATACATACATCTACAACACCATCATCATCTGCCTAGCCTTTTCCCAACTATGTTAGGTCGGCTTCCAGTCTAACCGGATGCAGCTAAATTCCCGTATTTTACATGGAGCGATTGCCTATCTGACCTCCACAACCCAGATAGTACTAGGTAATACGATAAACTCTTGGTAAGACTGATTGGACTCTGACTACCTGTAACGATTGTCAAAGACCTACAAATGACAGCCGGGAACAACGGCTTAACGTGCTTTACTAGGCACGGAGGAAATTCGGTATGTAATGGGTGGTCACCCATCCATAGACCAACCTAGGTACACGCCGACCAGCTGTTATTACTTAGCCACGAGCTCCTTAGATCTACAACACCATAAGGCTTTAAAACTTATATGTAAATGGCTCATCAAGCACCTATTTGCGTTATAAGCAGACCACAGCGATTAACAACTTAGCTATCACCTCAAACCTATATAAATCTACCAATTTTCAGCTCTACTTTACATAATTTCACGGGCAAATTTTTAACCTAGATCTTACGTAGTGTTGCGTAGTATTTTCAAAATGGATTCTAAATCAGTTTCGATATTTCGCCGACTACAGCTATTTTCCGGCTTGTGAACTTAAGTAGCGGTTTGGCAACGTTGCTTAGTACACCATAAACCTTTTGGTTACTATGGATGGTTATCTACTGGTTACTGGGTAATGGGCCGTGGTTATTTGGGTCGGTAACGATGAATTGTTTGTGTTAGATGTTGGTTTGGGGTGATTGAGATATATGATGTACGCAATCTTGACTTAAGCAAACATTGAACTAGTTGATGAATTCATAGAGACGGTTCTTCGTCCTACTATTGAATTGCAGTACCTAGGTTATCTAAAATGCGACTGCGTGGAGTATGAGAAATCTAAATAAAGCAAAAGCTAGAAAGCATAATTTGTTTAATGTCCCATTTTGTCGCACTGTTGCTGGATCCAGCTCCCCTATACCGCGTATGCTTGTGATGCTCAACGCGCTCGTGTAGCCCAACCCTGGATTGGGTTTGTTTGCTGATGAATAGAAGATGATAATGTTAGAATGTTCGTGGTTCTGTGAGAAGACCGAGTAAAAGACTTGCTTAATTTAGTATTAATGGCTTATGCTGTATTAAATGTAATAAATAAATGAGAAGAAATCTTTACCAATTATTTCTTATAGAACTCATCTTAAACAAACTTCTACTTGCTAACTTGCCACTCGTTGCAACTACTATATAACAGCGTCACTCGGCAAAACAAATCTCTAAGTCTAAGGTTACTCTCGATAAACTATCCTTCACCTCAGCTCACCTCGTAAAGCAGCAACCGTAATGATAACGTACAGACCATCCGAGAGTTACGCAATAATTGGAGCACAGCCACTAAGCCGGGTTCACACGTTTTTGCTGAGGACTGGCGATCAACATCAATCACGGCTGCCATTAACTGGCCGTCTGAACCCACCGCTACTCGTAACTATACTGTTGATATCTTTTTTAGGTTCACCTTCTGTCCTTTGATGGTGGAGCGTCGATTGCTGGATAGGAATAGTCGCTTTTTAGGTTTTTTGTAGATTTATTTTAAGGTTAATCTGTTACGAGACACGAGGATTGAAAAATGGTGGCTGTTGGTAGCAAATATTTTTTTCAATTAGCTGTCAGTTTCACTATAATATATTTATTATTTCCCCAATCCGTAAATTCGGATATGTAACTAGCTGTCGAGTGAAAGGAGGTACAAGGAGCTTGTACAGGTTGATACTTAATATTTCCATACCAGATGACATTCGTGGCAGATATAATGACGGAGCGGGAAAAACCACAGATGATAAAATATAATTGTCAAACATCAAAACAAGGCTGTCACTGTCAAATGCTCATCCAATAAACGTTCTAATTCGCACGGCCGCGCGTCATCGGGGCGAAACGAATTATTTTCAAATTTAGAGCACATTCAAATTGCGGTACGGCACGCGATCGGGAAACGTTGGCGGAAAAGATATTTGACGGTTAGGACGCGTGTAAGGTGAGGTTGTGGTCAATGATGTAATAAGTTGCAGAGGTATTATCAGCCTCGCAGGATTAAGAATACAGCTAAGCGAATCTAGAGAATTATTACTTGTGTTGTAGTGGCAAGAACTTGCAATAAAATTATGCAGGTCAGCTCTTAAACTACTTGCCATGATTTTGGGTGCTGTGTTGCTGTTGATATGGTTACACAAAAACCACATGCATCTATTAATTTAAACGCAGTATTTAGATTTACAAAATTTGCACACAAAATCGTTTTTTTTTCACCAAATTCCTTTCCCAATCTATAACTACCTGCCACAAACCAACCATCTACACACACCCTAAACGACACCGCTCAGTTACATTTCGTAACCCGTTCAGTAATAAATCATCGCTTCTAATTTGCTTTTAAAGGTTTTTCTAGAATTATCTGTGTGTGTAATCGTATTGTACGGAGACAATTGCCCTCTCGCCACAACCGTGCCATGAAAGGCACCGCGCGCGTAATTTGTCAACGAGAAACCTTAAAGCGAAAAGAATAAACCTTAATAGCCTCGTCGGCTAATTAATAGGATTATTTTAATTGGCTTTAATGCTTCTATATGTCTAATTATATTTAAATCGATAATGACCTATATTGAGTTAATTAGTTTTCAATTAGATGTTCGAGTAAGTGCTAGTTAGGCTTTAATTGGATTCGTTTGGAATGGTAACTGTGAAAAAGTATTGCTTGATTCGGTATGTGAGTTTTTATGTACTGTAATCGCAAGTAGTTAATGTTAGCAATCAATACATACCTACTTGGGTATATGCTTATTGGCTTTTGGTCTTCCTGATGGACAAATACTGGATATTGTTCTTCAATTTAACGATGCATTTGCTATTCGTCAAGGTAATATAGATCTCTGATTTCAACACACCTGCTTTAAATAACATTCAATTAACGAGGTTATCAATATTTACTTTGCAATGGCAACCTTGCAATGACAAGGTATCAATTAAAAACGAGATCAATATAAAACGGTTCATTTGCCGCAACGGCCGTCATAGTAGCGACACACCGCCTATTCACTTTGCAATACAATTCACGGGCTGAATCGATTCGTCTCGATTCCGAGCGCCTGCAATCGATTCAAATTTGCACTTACTCACTTTTGCTTGTACGGTCTTGTTTTATTTGTATCGTTTCCCGACGATTAGTCACACGAATTTGAATTTTAAATCATTAATTTCTAGTCGACAATTGATTGGCAAGCCAGTTAATGATTGTCATTGTTTTAGAGAGGTTTCGTGTCGAAATTGTCAACGGACGCAACGCAGTTGGCACACCGATCAACTTATTGGAGCATGGCAATAATTTTTATTCCCGTCACGAAATCTGCAGCGGCGTCCGTCGGACATGTTGTACGATTAGTATTGTTGCATAATTTATACGATTGTACTGGGTTCAAGGATCTATTGTTGTTAATATAACGTCAGCTATTGTGTAACTCTAACGTAAATTGATAGGTCAGTAATTAAATGTTAACAGGTGAATTTATACCGGTCAGTTTCACACGGTTGAGAGTTACAAGTGTCGCCAGAAAGAAATAAATAGGATGTATCTATTTATTTCCTCCTGGTAACACTTGTAACTCTCAAACGACTATATTCTCAATCCGAATTCTGATAAGTGTATCATCATCGTCTATAAATTTGACTTAAAAAAAAATGTTCTAATTCCGAATGTGAACGTCGATTTCCCCGCCGAGCAAATCACGAGCGGTATCGATTCAAATTAAACGAATAATCGATTGTATTTGAATGTCAGAGCCAATCAAAACATCGCGGTGCGGTGCAGGTCAGTGCTTCCGAACGCAAACGCGGGATGACACGCGCTCGCATTTCGAACCAACATCATCTTACCATCGAAAAAACCCTGAGGCAATCAATTTTAAGGCTTGTCAAATTGGGATAAGGTTGGTTATTGATGATCTTGAAGTTGAAGGAGTGCAAAATGCTATTGGTACGGGTCACCACAGTAGGAGAAAGGTCAAAATTTGATGTTGTTAATGTTATCTGGTCGTTCTCACGCTTGTTTCGCGTGCGTGATGCTGCCAACGGTTCATTTGGAAAGTCCACACGGGGTCTTCACTCGATTTGTCACACTTATCAATAAAAAATCGCATCGAAAATCGATATAACAAAATGAATGTTAAAATATAATTTGCATTGTGATGAGACGGTAGTTTATTTTGAAGTTTTCCTTGTTAGCCTAACAATGGGTGAATTAGTTTGGATGACCAATTTGTCTCTTACTAGTTAACAACTGAATCATTATTATAGACTGATATTGAAACACTGAACTTAAAGGAAACGATGTATCGATACCAATCGATGCATCGTTTGATCTTTAACATCGTTTTTCGATGAGCAAGTTATCGAAACTTCTATAAAACTCCGTCTTCCGATACAAGTACTCGTATAACAAACAGAAGCTCTGCCGTCACAATAAAACACCCAAAACCTATAATCACAATTCACAAAATCCCAGAATTAAACCCACCAATATAACACCACCATTTTTCCTCTCGGCAGTCTACCAACATAACGCCATAGATTCCAAATCATACCATACGTTGTGTACTTTCAACGACGTACAAAGTAATCCCCATAAACCTGTGGGGTCCATCACCTATTAATACACCATAAAGAGCCACTACAAAGTTATGGCACTACATTTTGTTGCGATGGGACTAAAAGACCAGTTTTAGTATACACGGGCCATATTTCATGGGTTATGGGTATGATCCTATAAATTTTCGCGGCACGCTGTCATTTGTGGATATTTAATTTTGTTAGATTTATTAATGGGTTATTAAAACACCCACGGTGGAGGGAGGAGCTCGTGGCTACATAATAACAGCCTCTCGGATCAATCTTTAGGTTAAGCCGTGCTTGCCTAGGTTGGTCTGTGGATGGGTGACCACACATTACATCCCGAGTTTCCTCCGTGCCTCGGAAAGGACGTTAAGCCGTTGGTCCCGGCTGTCATTTGTAGATCTTTCACAGTCGTTAGGTGGTCAGTGGCACAAAAAAAAAAGTCTGACAACCAGTCTTACCAAGGGGTATCGCATTACCCAGTACTAACTGGGTTGTGGTGGTCAGATAGGCAGTCGCTCCATGTAAAATACTGGTATTCAGCTGCATCCGGTTAGACTGGAAGCCGACCCCAACTTAGTTGGGAAAAGGCTAGGCAGATGATGATGATGGAAGGGATTTCACGTCCCGTTTCTATGTAGTTCGGTGGCGACACTTATATCGCCACACACCAACTATAACTATCCGCGTAACTGAAAATTTAGCAATAACTTCAATGTTACATTAAAAAGTTAGGTTCTGAGTTTTCAGTAATTGAGGATACAACTGATTTCACTGAATTTCTAAATCGCGCAAGCAAAGTTGGCAACACCGTTGACTCAGCAGACATTTCACCTGTCGTTAGGAGGATCCGTCTCTTTTCAAGGGAATTGGGATACCCTCTACCCTGTTATTACCACTAAAATTCCCGAGAATTTTCGTTTGTACTGTTGGCGTCAAATACTTGTTAACTAAGGCGTTCACTGGTGGCGACATCTATGAAATGTACAACCGCCGCACAAGTGACATTATTTCGCTCTAATCTCAGCTATAAATTCGACCCATTTGTATGGTATTATATGTCTTGTTATAATAGTGTTCAAAGATAACTTGATCGTTATACAAAGGGTGAAAACGCGCGAATAAACAACCTTCGTTATTATTGGACCATTAAATTCTTATCACTTGATGGTCTATTAATGATACGAGTATACAGACTATAAAATTTTGTCACTCTAATGCACGTTGATATTTGCAACATAAACCGTACCTATGAAATATTAGCTTATGCCCGCGGCTTCGTCCGCGTGGAGTTCTATTTTTGTCCCACGGGATCTTACTACCGGGATTAAAAGTATTCTATGTGTTAATCCAGGCTATAAACTATCTGTGTGCCAAATTTCATCCAAATCCGGTCAGGAGTTTTTCCGTAAAAGAGTAACAAACATCCATCCATCCATCCATCCATCCATCCTCACAAACTTACGCATTTTTAATATTATAAGTACGACTTATAAGATTACTTAAAGCTATATTGCACGATGCCCTAAACTGTATATCTTTATCTAAAAGGTACACTACTACGACACACTGGTACTTCGTGGTAAGCTAACTTGACTGAACAAATGCTATTAGCAACTAGTCTCAATATTAGAACAACTAGCGCCATCTAGTGATGCTAGTACCAGCGGCCATCAACGTTAATTTGTGTAATTAATAAATAGTGATTATATTATTGAGTAACTTTATTGTACGTTTGTATATGAGAACTAAATTTATAGTCACAATAAACATACTTTACTAAATAAATTTATCCAAAATGATAAATTTTTTGGTTAAATTCCTGAAATGTTAAACGGACTAAGCTGACCAAAATTCAAAACATTCCTAATAAATTCCTTAACTAAATCAGAGCCCTAACAAAAACAATAGTGTTCACGTTTCATCAGGGCCCGCGTTGCCTAGCAACGGATAATTTATTGTTCTCTTACGTTCACCTCTCGCCAGCGATGCGCGAGCGCATCCTTTGCTTTTATGACCGCGAGCTAGAGCGCAGTGTACAATTGCGGACCTTACCGCACTGTTTTAATTTAATTCTTAGAATCAAAAGTTTTGCAGCAACATTGTTGCTTTTTTAAATGGTTTTGTGGAGACATGTGGACCAATTCAAAATCATTACTTGAACATCCATCATACCAAAATCCCTAAATGGTTTATAAATTCGACTGTATTTTTATGGATAATAGTATGGTCTTATGTTTAAATTTTTATTATCCAAACATTTATTTTTTTCAAAAAAATCAATTAAAAGGCTTTGCAAAACTCCTAACATCAAGTCATAACCGTAAAAAAATCAACCATTTCAAGCCATCATCAGCACCCACCCTAAGCCACTAGCCCCCCACCTGTATGCGGCGCGCGCGCAGGTCATAGGTGGCAGCGGCCAGGTCGCTCGTAACTTCGCCCGTCGCCCGGCGCCGCCCGCGACTCTTGCGCAACGCAACCAATTTATGCACATACTGATTATTAACTACAAGTACTGTCACAGGCATATGGTGGACGGTGCTGTACTGTGCTGCAGAGATTTTTGAATTAATGCATTTTATAAATAAAATGGCGTAACCTAAGTTTTGAGTACATACGTGCCTTTAAAAGTAGGGGAAAACCAAAGAAACGATGGATGGACTGAGTAAAGGACGATATGGATAGAAAGGGGATGACGGCTGAGATGACGATATAATAGAAAAATATGGAAGAAGAAGATAAATTGGGATAAGGCCAAGAGAATAGTTATGTGTTTATTTTTTGTTAAGTACTCGAAAATTTATTAAATAGATCAATTTTCGAGTTTGACTTGTAAAAGATGTACTAGAGCAATTGATATAATTGTGAGCACGACTTTTTCCTGTGTAAATCATTTAAGGACTAAAATGAATCGTTTATATTGTGTTCTATAAAAGGACACCTGGCTTGCATGATCGCATCAAAAGTATTTTTTAATAGATAATAATATAAATAATGAGTTCAAGACAATTATAATTAATTATCACTTTTTTAGTACCGTAGAATTGTACTATTGAAGAGGCTATTAAGCACAATTATTGCTATTTACTAACTCAATAATTCTTTTGAATGCCAGTCTTTCTTCAGTTCACAATAAAGATATTTTGCCAACCGCTAATGTTGCCAACAATAAAACAACAATGTCTCAGGGTTACCAATTAAAAAATCTTCGAAACATTTCTATACAGGCCTGTACCTAAGAATAAAACATATGATGCAATTAATATAACGCATGCGACGGCTACGATTCCCCACGCTTTTATCTACTCGATTAATTTAAATATCATATTGAATCATTGCACGACACTTTACTTTAATTACTTTAAACGTTTTAAATATGTTGGCGACTTGCGTGGGGGCTTATCGAGTGCTGTTTGCGACTGTCCTTTGCTGGACTTTTACTACGTCTTGTAGAAGGAATATTGTTCGAGTATAGAACCAAAGGACTGCATCTAATTTAGGCATATAAGGTTAGTTTAAATACATTACTGTTTCGTCGGTACCTAATATGTCAAAGTCATACCAAATTCAGAAAATACATATAAACGCCAGCGTTGTATAACAATATAATACAACGTTGTACTTATAAGTATTTATTATTATCTTTTCTTTTAAATTAGCGATGTCATCACCAAAATAAATCTTCGTATGCCAAGTTGAAGTCACACTTATTGGCCCAAATATAAGGGCGAAAGTCTTTTGTGATGATTTTATGTAGAATAACGCCGCGCGCGCGCAGTATAATTCGCATCACGCACGCAGCACGTTCAAAGATGGCATTGTTTCAGTTTAAATTCTTCATCTATGACGTGATCCTGCAATTGGTCAATTGTAGGGTCACCATACTGGATTTTCCATAATTAACCGGTATTTTTACTATTTTGAAACAAGTTTTCTCGCTATTCTCTTTTCATTTTGTTGGCATTTTGCTCCTAAGTTTTAGGTCAATTTATTCTTTTATTTTAAATTGAACATCGTCATAAGCTGTATAATTTCTTGGTCAAATGTTGAAGAACGTAATATTTCATAAGAAATAATAATACTCTTAACACTTCTTAGCATATTCAACTGTCAATTTTTCAGAATGAGAATGTCTAATTTCGCAATTACAAGGCCAACTCAGATAATATATTACGTGAGGATTTAAATATGGAACTTAAATACTGAAAATAAATTATTTTACTGCTGCATTTACGAAAATTAACCAATCAATTTTGAAATTATTTCCAATATTTTCAATGTTTACTTTTATTAACATTCGATTCTCATTTATGGACAATCATTTAATTAATTGTCATTGACAAAAGTTATAGTATACGTCATAGTACACGCCAAAATATAACATTTGTCATGTTCGCTTACAAATCCAACGCAACTGTAATTCATCTCAAAATAAAAGCACAGAGAAAACAGGGCATTTTAAAAATCTAATCAAAATATAGAACAAAAAAAACATGCCAAATCAGTCATTTTCCTCCACTCATTTCGGGACTGTCCCACTTGTCAAACCAACATGGCGTCAATAGCAGGTAGCAGCTGATTGTCATTCATGCGACGCGGTGGCGTTTTGCAACCATTTTGGTAATGTTAACGCGTGTATGTTTAGTTAACGCTCGTTTTTCATGTTACTCTGGTGCTTAGGTGTGGTTGATACTTATTATATTTGTGGAGGAAAAATAAAAAACAGTTTCCAGTGGGGCTAGGCAGAAACCAAAGAACGTTAGTGGAATAAAATTAGGTTATTTATACCTATTTATATTTTGGAATGAAATCATACTATACTCCTATAGTATGATTTTTATAGAACGCTTTTCCGAGCTTTTCCAGCGCGAAATTGGAACGAGTGTATACCTTAAATAACGAAGAGGATGTAGACTATAAAGTATACAACCAAAATAAATGAATAGATCGTTACATTCAAAAATAAACTCGTAAAAACAAAACCGTATCAAGTACAATAACGATTGCAATCAAACAAATCGAGCACTTACAATCTCAACAATCTAATACTCATCACAAAACAACAACTCTAAAACAATAGGCCACAACTTACGTAAGAAATTCGCCAAAAAATCAAGGTCAAATGAAAACAAAACCATAGTTAAACGCGTGTAGCAGACCGGAACCGTACCGGCCCATATCCACCGGGAAGGGAAGTGACGTCTTAAACCGTGAACACGACATTTGTAAGGCAATGTTTTCACTATCGGAGTTACGCGGTCCGGTAAGCTCTAACCGGCCGTGTAACTGCGGCTTTAGGTCAAACTTTACCAAGTTGTCCTGATAGTGAGTCTTGTGAATACATTTATTGGAAAAGAAATAAAGTTAAATGTCATCCCAGCACGTTTAAGAACGGGTAAAACTTGACCGGTTCTCTTAATCTTGACACGACGGGTTTCATATTGACTAGCTCAGATCTGACCTCTATCACCCTTTGGGAAAACAGATTTTCACATGGTTGTGCTAATCGATACCAAATGAATCTTTAAAGTCCCTAATAAAAAATGAAAAATTAACGACTAAAAACTTTTTGGTCTTTTTCTTTTTCCAACCAGTCACATGTCTCATTCAAAAGCTTCCATATTTAAACAACAAACAATCGTTCAAAATACAAGCTATCGAAAGGCCTACGTCATCCTCTTGAAAATCGTTCGTGTTTTTTTTTGCCACCCAGTATCATGTGTCTTTCAAAACTTTCTACTCAATACTAAAAACAGCAAACAATCATACCATAAGCTAGATCATAAGTTCTCTAATTCATTTACCCAGGAAAACATAGACCACCCATTCATTCAGCTTCATAATTATAACACGGTATTTATTAATAACGTTGTCAACGCAAGCTAGGACCAACCTACGACCTTCCATTTTATTCACCACATGTACCATAATTCTCGGCCATCATATCAATTATACAAATTCAATTGAGCTCTATGCACTATGCATAGAACCGGTAGCTACCCGCTTCGCTGATTAAATTTAATTAAATAAAGCAATTGCTTTTAGAGTTGACAGTTATTTACGGTTGGTTAATTAACGATATGACAAACAATTGTTAATTGATGGTTGTTCATTATTGTTGGTAGTGTTAATGTGAAATGTGTTGCTTCATCGTATAGTGCTAAATATCTGCTATAAGAAGGGTTATTCATGTGCTCATATATTGTAGATATTACAACAAATAGTCCTAAAGGATATTTCCTTGTCTCGTTTCGTAGCTGATTTGTAATCGCAGCAGTATGGTAATATGACGGAGAAAAGATAATACCATCAATACGGACCATATAATTTGGATGACATATGAAATTGTATATAAATTAACCAACGTTTTCTCTCTCTTTCCAGTCCTTCTTCGGCCGCTCCTACAACAACTTGAACTCCATAACGGAGTGCAAGAACAACGGAGAGTGCGTGATCAACAAGAAGAACCGGACGGCGTGCAAGGCGTGCCGCCTGCGCAAGTGCCTCATGGTCGGCATGTCCAAATCTGGCTCGCGGTATGGCCGCCGCTCCAACTGGTTCAAGATCCATTGCCTCCTACAAGAACAACAACAAGCTGCCCAGTCCCAGTCACCTCCGAGAGTGCCTTCGTCACCGCATCACCCACTAGCGCCTCCCTTCCCACCTCATCTTTTCCCTGGACTCGCGAGACCAAGGTCAAAAGAAGAGCTCGCTCTCCTCGGCTTAGACGATTACAAGCCTCCTTGCTCCGCGTCCCCAGATTCACATAAAAGCGGGTCTTCGCCAAAGTTAGACGAAAAGTCGAGACTCGCACAGTCACGACCGCCGGACCGGCCGCTGACGCCGCCCAGAGATAACTTCCACCCCCTCCACCTCGCCAATATCGCCTCCTTGCCCCACTTCCCCCACTCGCCCTTCTTACCGCCGCCGCCGTTCAGCCCGTTCGCGCACAACCACCCGCTGCTGTTCCCGCCGGGCTTCCACCCGATATACTCAAGACATCTGCTGGACCACGCAGCGTTACGGCAAGCTGCTGAGAACAACAATGACGTCAGGATCGACGACCACAATGAGCGAACAGAGTCGTCGAAGCGTTTCTTCTTGGATGAGATTTTAAAACAACAGCGGTCTACTCAGCCCACTCCACAGGAGGATGTGATTTCTGAAACTGAATTTGTTCCAACGCCGCCCGCTGAGAGGAGAACCTCTGAATCTCCGCTGCAGGAGAACCCTATGGACTTGTCAGTTAAATCTGACGGAAGGTCGAGTTCCGCGCGACGAAGATCAGACGACAGTGAAGTGATAGTGCCAGACAATGACGACGGGGAGTCCGGCAGCGGCGCGGGCTCCGCCAGCGAGGAGGAGGACGTGTCATATTCACAAATAAAGAGGATCAAGCTGCACCCTCTGGACCTCACCACCAAAGTCTGACGTCACTCGCCGCGTCACTTAGTGCCGTTACTATAGACTGTATTACACGTCAGTGAATGAATCGAAGGCCAGTATAGAGGAATGTGATTTTTGTTTAAGCTCGAACACTCGAATGTTGTTTGATTTGTTATCGCTTGAAAGAGTCTATCCAAATACGTATAATAAGTAATGTTTAGAAAATACAATGTTATTGGTACTTAACAAGCCCGGTTTAAGGTTATGTACAAAACGAATGTAAATAAATAAATTATTCTTTGAATAGTATAAGTTAGGTTAGAATAGATAATTATGTTTTTTGGAAAATGGAAACAGCCGGGTGTTGCAACATTCCATAACTGAGAAAAGAATCTTATATATTTTTGTAAAAAACGTTTGAATATAATTTATTTCTAGTAGAATTTCGAAGTGTTGTTTGTGGTTGTAAAGTGTTAACTTCGGGTGCATTGTGAAGCCTTTTATATTTCTAAGTGTTCGTATGTCTACCTGTAGCTAAGTTCTATTATTTAATCACAACTGTCGGCTGTACTTTAATATTGATTTTGTAAAATAAACTCTTATTATCTCTTTTAGATTTTTAGAGTGTTGTTTTTTGTTTGAAATTCTTTGTTTCTTTTTTCATTTCTATGTTAGAAAGAGATGGTAAGAGCTAAAGGATAATATACTCGATTGTGACACAAACATTCCTATTATTGCTCAATATTGTTGATATAAACTCTCTTATATACATTTCCATTTACTCAGGTAGTGAAATTATCTACACATTCATACTCAAATGTAATACTTTGTTTGACAAACGTGTTTTTTTTTTGTAAATATAAATATAGGTAGAGTGTTTTTTTATTTGGTAAACAAATGTTTGTAATGAATACATTCCACGGAGACGTACAAAATAAACTATTCATGCACTCGACTTTGGTTTTTCTTTTCAACTGTCCCTAATAACAAAGCAGAAGTAATGCCATAAGAAAGAAAAAACAGCTCTACAACTGAGGCCTCAGACTGTTACTATTAAAAACTACTTACTTACTAAAAGAAATATCTAACTCACAGCATAGAAACTAAAAATAGTTGATACCAAACGAACTCGACATCTGTATAGTAGCTGATCTTATAAGAAACACAAATTAGAACATAATAAGCCGCTAGTCAACCAGAAGGATTCGTAAAAATCAACTAATTAATTATATTGTATTCAAGTAATCATTTAACAGTGTCAGGCTTAACACTGTCCTCTGTTCGATACTATTTTAGCTCAAATATTCAATCAGCCATGACTATAATGGAAAATTTAAAAATGTACAGAGCTGACATATTACCGAAAAGCTTCATTCCATTCTCTTGAAAATTATTGTAAAGATACAAAACGCTTTGGAAGCGGTACCCACTTGTCTAGGCCACTCTAATGTAAAGTTCTAAAAACAGTGAGAATTGTTTTTGACACGCCTGAATTCAGTTTACCTCTTTACTGAAATACATAACATAACATAACATCACGCCTGTAATCATCGAAGGGTTAGGCAGAGGTGTACCGAATAGTACGCCCACATCACGCCAGTCCTATGTAATAGAGGAAGAGAACACAAATCTAAAGTCCGTGACTGCTACTGAGAAATTCCAGATGGAAAAACCCAATAACAATTTGCCCGACTCGGGAATCGAACCCAGGACCTTATGCTCAGAAGTCGCGATCGCGACCACATGACGAAAGAGGCAGTCTACTCAGATCAACAAGCTGAAATACAAGCCTCTAAAATGAACGAATACAAATACAATAGCGTGTTGGCAAATTATAATTGGCAACTAATAGAGACTAATTGAAATTGCTGCACCAAAAGGAACGCCGACATCTACTTAATTAATACAACAGTGGTTTCCTCCCAATAAATAGGACCTTGTCTAGTTTTATTCTACCCGATCCATAATAATAATTGATAGATTGACATGCAAATACACGAGCGAGGTGTGGCCACCAACAATCAATTCACTAATAAATCTAAGGATTTGTAACAACAAAAAAACAGACAAAATGTCGGGTATTTTACATAAATACGAAAGAAATAATGACTCAAATTACATGGAACCAGTAATTTTCGTTCAAAGTCAAATGCCATATTTGTTGAACGACGTAACAAGGTATCGTTTGTGTAATGTTCTAGAAATATTTAAGAGGAAGTGAGAACATTCCGATAGAAAAGCTTAAACTTATTCAATTTTCTATAAAAGTTACTTGAAGGAAAGGATCGACCTTTAGCTATATCAATATTATGCAAGTAATAATATTATGGACACTGAAAGTCAAGCTTAGAATCATCATAATCTTCCTGTCCTTGTCCCATTCTACTCGGGGTCGCCGCAACACGTTTTCTTCTTCCATTCTCCCCTGTCAGACGTCACAGGCATCATTTACCCCTAGCTTAGAATACGGACCTCTAATAACTAATGCGAGGACTGAACCCGTTGGGGTACTTGGCAATTCATCACAGCTCACAAGGCACCATTCCAGTTCATGGGTGATCCCAGCTCTGCCGTCCTCATAAGAATATGCCTTTTTGTTCCACTAGAGATTTAGGGGCTTTACTGCAAAAGTTTATCATCATCTGCCTAGCCTTTTCCCAAATATGATGGGGTCGGCTTCCAGTCTAACCGGATGCAGCTGAATACCAGGATTTTACATGGAGCGACTGCCTATCTAACCTCCACAAACCAGTTAGTACTGGGTAATATTATAACCCTTAGTAAGACTGGTTGTCAGACTTTTGGGCCACTGACCTGTAACGACAGCCGTAACCAACAACTTAACCTGCTTTCCGAGGCACAGAGGAAAAATTTGGTATGTAAAGGGTGGTCCTTGCACCTTGCATTTCTGCTGAAGTTCGTCATGACGAAAACCATGTGTTTTTGCCGGCAGAAAAATTACTTCTCTTCTTAGCATCCTAAGACAGAGGGTTTAAAGAACTGCAAACACTGTCCCAGCGACAGTCTTTAGAAAACATCAATGACAAGACTCTAACGCTTAATTTCATTTATATAGCTAACGACATCACCTACATCCAATCACAAGCGGTCGCGATACTCATTAACCACCACGTTATGACGGACCATGGCCCAGCAGACACTACTCCCACGTCACTTTGCACCGTCGTATTGTTGTTCATATTAAATATGTCCTACGCACGCGTGATGAGACATATCTCATATGAATCTTGATGCTGTTGTATTTCTTTGATCGAGTGACTCTAATTAGATGAATTATTAAAGCTGTAACGGTTTAATAATGCTCAATACCTCAATGGTATTTATTAGGCGCAAAAGCGTCTATGATAGTTGAAACTATTGAATGAAATAAGAAGGCTTTTATAACCCTTGTATGTATAAAATTGTTTCGATTCACCAGTGTCATATAAGCATAGTCTCTGAAATTCCATTTCCCATTGACAATATTGGTATGGTTTACTTCATTTAGGAAATAAGGATAAAGTAATCAAAATAATATAATGAAAACAGTGCTGTTTGTGCTATATAAAATAACCCAACTAAAGCTAAAGAATTAAGTCATAAATGACGTAAATATTTTGAAATTTCCCATAAAACCGGAAAACTAAGACAGGAAAATTACCACAGCTTTGGTAAAACACTGCATACATTATATTTAAAAAATACTAGATATCTAGGTATGAGATAGATAGGTACCTAAAATATTTAAATATAATAACTCCGATCCGAGTGGCGTAACAAAAACTCGTGGTAAAATTCGCCAAATAAATCAAATTATTATTCAAGATTCACACCTAATAACTACTTAGCGCATTCGGTTACAGACAAAAAACCTAACAGATACCTTTACGCTTTGCCACAGATATTCAAGCTTACTGACGTAAGTCAAGTCCCAATGTTATGTGCAGTGACTGAGGTGTGCTATGTTGAGGCTCTATCTGGCTTCAATAAAATAATGCTTCTTTATAGGTTGTTTGTATAATCTCATCATCATCTGCCTAGCCTTTTCCCAAATATGTTGAGGTCGACTTTCAGTCGAACCGGATGCAGCTAAATACCAGTATTTTACTTTGAGCAACTGACAATCTGTCCCCCACAATCCACTTAGTGCTGGAAATACGATACTCCTTGGTAAGACTGGTTGTCAGACTTTCGGGCCACTGACCTACCTGTAACGACTGTCAAAAATCTACAAATGACAGCAGGGACCAACACGGCTTAACGTGCTTTCCGAAGTACGGTGGCTACTTGGTATGTAATGGGTAGTCACCCATCCACGTGAAGATCGACCCCAAGCGGCTGTTATTATTTAGCCACGCGCTTAATTGTGTGTCTAATCTACCCTATGCTATTGAAATAATATTGCTACCTAGGTAATTCCTAAACAGTGTTATCTGCTTCTTCAAATTTAACAAAGAACGGGATCGTGGTCACAGGTTGCATGGCAGGAAAGGACCTCGGAAATAGAAAAAATAAGAATGCAGATAAGCGTCATTCAGCTTGTCCATTGATAACATTACATAACAAGATTACAAGTCAAGAATACAAGAACCTAGTTTCCTTAACGACTTCCAAGGAAGACTATATAAACAAGCTCACTATACTGAATGAAGCTCACATACTTTTACCAATGAGCGAAGCAGTCCCTTTAATTAGCCGCACCGATGTCCTGGAAAAAACTTGGACGTACAAACAGCCTGGACATTCATCCTATTGAATCTCGGAGCACAGTCTATGGAATCAGTTGTAGACGTGCAAAAAACGTGGTCGCCATGAATATGCATTAGTTGTTACTGCTAACGACCTTAGCACGCGACCTACCGCAAAGATAACTAAGTATGCTATTTATCAGATTAAAATATGGATAATTTTTCCTCTTATAATTTTGTGGCTTTTCGGTAAAAAATTTGGTAACTTCAGTTACTAAACAGCTCGTGGCTAAATAATAACGTTGTTGTTAACGATGTTTACTTCCGGATGGGTGACCACATATTACATACCGACTTTCCTCCCACGTTAAGCCCTTGGTCCCGGCTGTCATTTGTAGACCTTTGACAATCGTTACAGGTATGCAATGGCCCAGGCAGTCATTAAAAATTATTCAAATGTAAAAAGTATTTACACGTTGCAGTTATCTGGGGCTTATGTAAGGTTAGTACCTTCAACCTCTGCCAAGGCTGCGGGACTGCTCGAAAGAGATACTGCGGCCCTGGAACACAAAGGGCTAAGAAACATAACATATGTTGTACGTAGCATAGATATACAAAGAATAATTAGACAGGACACACACTCACACACAAAGTAAAAATAACCGTGACCGAACAAGGAAGACAGTGCCAACACTTCCTAAACAGTTCACACACAACATAAATATAAAACAAAGCTTTTTAAAAGGTTTATGTTTTTAAGAAGCTGCTTTAAAAAGTGTCCAATAAAGTTAATACTCTATAAATTGTTGATTATTAAAGAAAAACGCGTTTTACTTCGCGTAACAAAGACGAAAGTACCTACAGCGTGATCTATGACTGTTGTCTCCATAATTCAACGCCCCGCGGCGCACGCGCACCGCGTACACTCATTATTTTTAAAACATAGCTCACTTATACGGTGATATTGCTGCAAAAAGTTGGTATATATTGCTGTAAAAAGTCTTCAGTCGCGGGAAACTTAATGGTTACCTGTTATACGAGATTCCTTGGGCCCGCGCATTCGTTGCCATTAATACGAATTTCGATTAACTGAATGTGTTATTTTTTATGTAAGGCGCATATTTCATTCATAAAGTGTGATTAACGCGTTAATATGTAGACTGGTTTTGTTTGGGTGATGTCAGGTGTTGTTCACGATTGGGTGTTGTGTGGCTTTACCAGTTTGTTTTTTTAACGCGTCATTGATTTTGACCACTCTTCAGCAGAGGTACTTATCGAAGACGAGTCTCTATTCAGTAAATCTGCTGTCCAATGCAATGTTAGCTGTTACCTGTTGTAAGGATTTGTAAGTATTGTTTGGCTGAAAAATGTCACATGTAAATCGTGAAAGCTTAAAACAGTGTTTGAAAAAACATCATCCAGTCCACAAAAAATATCATAACTTGTCCAGCTATTGTTGTTTATTTTATAGCAATAATTATAATAATAAAGAACATTATATGTATATGTACAACATTATATTATTATAGCATGAGGTCCTGGGTTCGATTTTCGGGTCGGGCAACATGTACTTTGGTTTTTCTCAGTAGCAGCCACGGAGTCTGAATTCGTGTCCGATTGATGGCAATAGGCTCGCCCCCTATTACATGGGATTTAAACATAACTGGCGAAAAGTGGGTGTACATACTATTAGGTAAACCTCTGCCTAACCCTTCGGGGATTACAGCCGTGATGTTATGTTATGTAATTATAAACAAAATTCGCGTTTTGGCTAAAACGAGGCCACTTTCTTGTCTCAACTCAAGTCGGGTATCTATCTCATAGTCTTTGGCTAGCTATAAAAATCATAATCTTCTACTCAATAAGCTAAAGTACACCACAAATAACCGATCCAGCATCATGAAAGATGACTCCAATTTATTGCATTTCCGTATTACATATAAAATCAATCAATTGACATTGCAAATAAGCTCCAAGTTTATTTACAAGCATCCATCATCAATCTGCTCCACACAGACAAATAGATTTTATTGTCAGCTATTCAACTTAAGCTAACGATCTAAAATACTAAATCATAAACTTAGAATCATAAAACGTTTTTAGAGCATGCTCTTGGCTTCGATATAGTTATGAGACTTGGGTACTCAAGCCTCATATTATAAAACCACTCATTTAAGAGCTCCTCTTAAGAATGCGATTACAAATAGTGATCTTCCATTGCTAAAGTCCGTCCGTATATTAAAATAAATTAACCATAACTTAAATCCGAAAAATCGCATGTGCGGTTTAGCAAAGCTTAGCGATTGACTTCCGTGGTTGCAAGTTCGATCCCGGCTCAAATCATTTCGGAAGAGATAGTATGCATATTTACCTTCATTGTTTTCTTTAACAGGAGGAGCTCGTGGCTAAATAATAACAGCAGCTTGGATCGATCTTTAGGTTAATCCGTGATAGCCTAGGTTGGTCTGTGGATGGGTGACCACCCATTACATACCGAGTCCTCCATACCTCGGAAAGCACGTTGAGCCATTTGTTTTTTGAATTTTACCAATAAACAATCACTATTTTATGAAATCGACAGTGCAGAAACCGACGATTACAAAATTATACCCAAACCATTTCAAACGCAAGTACCTATTCTCATTAAAAACACAGTGCCTACTTAGGTCGTACACGAGTCGTGGGCTAGGCTAGGTCGGCTCCTAATTACGTATTCATCCACACAAAATGACCTATAACATAGTTATTGTGCGCACACTTTACTACTGTTACACAAGTGGTTTCGACTTGCGTTAGGTATCGCTTGTGACGGAGATGTGGAGTCTGGGAGCTAGAAGTGGTAGTCTAGATCCCGGAACTAGTTAACGTATTGGAGACGGAAGCTAAGAAGTTTTAGGAAGTCAAGTGACAAATGTAAAAAGCCAGCTTCTTTGCGCTCCTGATTGTGTATTCTTATCTACAATTGGAAGACACATCAACATGATGTCATCATGTTTAAGTTTCTCAAGCACACCCGATCAGCTCTCGGTGCCATTGCTGACAGCAAAATTACTTTTTGTCTTTAATTGCGGTCATTACCTAACCTGTTGCACAACTCAATTGCAAAAACAGGAAAGACGAATCTTCAATTTAGAAGTTAACTAATTTATAATCATCCAGTACGTATTAAATAGGGAGGGTCGCTGCAAACGTTATCTGGCAAAATGAGGTGTTATTGTTTCATCCAACACCAATTACGAGTGTTGGAGAGCCCCAAATGTTCACCTGCACTCTGGACGATCGTGGATCTGAAAATACGAAAAAGATCTCCATTTTTCATCAAGTAGCACATCCAGCTCACTAATCCCTCGCAAGGAGATGTGCCTGCTCGCAGCGCGAGCTGCGCAGGTCAAGGCGCGCCGCTCACAACACACGCGACCCGCGACGCTAACAGTACCAACTGCAGACGCAATCCGCCATAACTCTTATTTGGAGACGTTTGCTAATGAAAATCTAGACTTTTTCATCTTTAGGTCTACGTGTTAGAGAATTAGAGGGAGTTTATGTGTTTAAGGGACATAAAAGGAATTGTAGTAGAAGATAGCTGGATAAAACAAACGACGAGTGGCCCACATTAGATCTGGATCGGCCCACTTCAAGCCCAGCAGTGTAACGATGCAGGCCACCAGTAACAGTTTTAGGCATTGCCAATGTCGTGCAAAAAGTTTTGAGTGTGAATGTGGATGGCTATAAGAGTAGAAACGATGGGAAAATTTATAGAAACGATGGATGAACTGTGTGAAATGATATGGCCATAAATGGGGTGACTACTGAGACAACTACTAATAAAGAAATATAGAACAAAAAGACATACTGAGCTGATACCAAATAAATTCGGGCAAGAGAATGATGATGATGATATGCTTGGAACCTTGCAGTTGGTTTAGTATGTCTGGATCATTACTCTGTGAAAACTTCGACAGCCTTCCTCTACATTATTACTGTGTAGATTTTAAATACAATTATGCTTTATTTCAATCAGTGTCAAACCACTGTCTGCCAGTTCCTTTAGCATGTGCATACGTAGATTTCTGTTTTCCTGCAATTTCAACAACTAATATTACCGCATCATGCATGTGATAGGTTATGTTCAAACTGATTGCAATTTATGATGAATACTTTGGCACATTTCAGATTAACACTAAATTAAACTATACTAATAGGAACTTTAAACATATCAAATATAATTTTAAAATCCTGTTATTACCTACATAGTTTATAAGATTAGACAAACATATTTTTTAATGCATTGATAGGATGGATTCTACTACAAGTAGAGAGAGTAGTAGTATCTTTAGCAGTATGAAATAAAATCTGAATAAAAATGGAGACGTACATACTTGAACAACAGAAAGGAACCCTAACGATAGCTGTACTCGTATAACTTGGCGCGTTGCCACAATTAAAACATTAAAGCATCAAAAGATCCCAAAACCACTCTGTTGAAACGCTGCCCCGCTATCAAAATAAAACTATTGTTGTCCAAAGACTTCGTACTCGTGCAGTTGATCGTGTCACCTTCCTAACTTCTGATGAAAAATGGGGGACTAAAAAATACAAAGGGGTTTAAAGACCCTTCCAACACTCAGTGTGAATGCGGTGCGGTACCAGACCATAGCCCAGCTGGAGGATATATGTCCTATATCTGCACAGTGGAATAAGACTTGAAGAAAGCTACAGGCGCCGCGATTGGGCCCAAGACATCTATTAAGTCGTACCATCGATCAGAAAGAAGAAGAACTCCTTTCTCCAACACCATAACCATTTGAAGGTAACGTCCCTAACTAACACTTCTATTGCATGTCTATCCGACACACTACTCCCTAAACCACACGCATCCTAACACCGGCTCATATCAAAAGCAACTACCGTCTGCCAAATACCGCCTTTTAACAACGACAACGATTAATAAACAGTTTCCGATATAACCGTTATTGCTAATAACCGTCGCAGTGTTTACGAGATAGTCGCGTGACTGCAGCAGCCAGGCAAATTGATAATTATATGATGAGGTGGGATTATGGCTGAATTGTGCGATATGTTTGTGATGAGTTGATTAGGTCTTTGTGAAGATAGATCGTTTATTTGAAACGCTCTTTTCAGTTTTACACCTGAGTAAACGGCTGAAAGTTGAAGATTCAATAGCACTATTTGTTTACGTCCAATGAATGCCTTTAATTTACTTTACCTCGGGAAGCACGTTAAGCCGTTGGTCCCGGTTGTCATTTGTAGATCTTTGACAGTCGTTACAGGCATCAGTGGCCTGAAATTCTAGGTAACAGTCTTACCACAGGGTATTGTATTACCCAGTACTAACTGAGTTGTAGCGGTCAGATAGGCAGTCGCTCCATGTAAAATACTGGTATTCACCTGCATCTAGTTAGACTGGAAGCCGACCCCAATGTAGCTGGGAAAAGGCTAGGTAGATCATGATGAATGCCCTTACTTAGGTCCTTAAGATCGATTTATCTTTTAACAGCACGAAACCAATGCTTATTATAATTGTACTGCTGAAATTTCCAGTCTCAGCGTTAAGTCGAGTTATGAAAAACTGGCAGCTAGTGTAAGTAAAAATGAACTTACATAAATCTTCGAAATCTGACCGGTTACTAGGCTTATTGTGTCCAGTTTGCCCTTTTTATTTGTGCCCCTAACTTGTTATTCAATAACGTTGTAAATAATTCTTCGGGTCAGAGAGAGATTATTGAAAAATAGCTGTTTCTTTTTACGTAGCAGAATAAAATAGAATATAGGCTATAAATCACACAACATCACGCCTCTAATCCCCGAAGGCACAGGCATATGTACCGAATAATACACGGACATTTCACCAGTTGTCTTTGATTATGTAATCTAAAACTAACATTATTTTTAAGTGTACTTACTAACTAAATTATGGATCGTTGTGTCTGATGCAAATAAATAAATTAAAATTAAATTATGTTTTAAGTCCCGTGTAATAGAGGGCGAGCCTATCGCGATCAAGGCACAAGTCCAGACTCTGTGGCTGCTACTAAGAAATTCCTGATAGAAAAACCCAATTACACTTTAGGCTATAAATGTGCAAATAATAAACAACACGCTCAATAACCAAAACACAAATAACTTACACTCAGATCCAATCACATTACTCTACCCGAGAATCAAACGCCGACCTTCACTTGTCACGCTAACGACCGCAAGCCCAAAGAGACAGCTTTCAATAAACCTTCCCACCAATAACATTTATATTCCTAACTAGCTGTGCCCCGCGACCTACGTCCGCATTAAACTATTATAAAATTATTACTAGATAAATTCCTAATGGAAAAACTCAATAACACTTTGCCCTACCTGGGAATCGAACCCAGGACCTCATGCTCAGCATTCGCGCTTGCGACCACTAGACTTACAAGGCAGTAATTACAATATGTGTGATTCCGTTGGACTTACACCTATTCCCAACATCACTATCATCAAAATACATTCAGCTGTTTTCACGTCTAAATGTGACAGACGGACAGAGTTACTTTCGCATTTATAATATTAGTATGGCTACAAACTCAGTCAACCCATCACCTCTCTATACGGATGTGACGTCATTGCGCAAGCGCAGAAATATTGGAAATGGCACGCGACGTAATTAATACTGCTGGGGTCACGACCCGGGGTCGCCCGGGGTCATCGGGGTCTACCGATTGGATTTTTGGCCGATATTCAATACAGAATTGTGAAATATGTATGGAGTCAATTGTGGGTAATTGCTATTAAAATTGTGGCGGTGTATGTAATGTTCGTTTTTGTATGTAGATTGTTGGTAGGATTTTTAATTGGTAGTTAAAAGTATTTTAACAAATTGTTTGAATATTCATGCTTAGTTTTCAACTCGCTAATCATAAACGCCGTTTGTGTTTGCTTTTTACTTCTACAAAAATAAGTTTCTTACCTTTTTCTTGTACAAGATAAACCTCTAAATGGTAACTTTAAATTAATCAATTAGGCATTTAAAATTTGCACAATTTAAAAACAACATTTCAAACAATAAACACGTCACAAATAAAATTGATTAGGATCATAACACAGCGATTAAAAAAAAACTTTTAATCGATCAACATAACTTGAGACATCAAGGTGGCGCAGCTTGCTAAGAAAAACGTCATCCATCTGTCAAATTCAGTACATTTAACCGTAGTTCCAAATTCCACCGTATGTCAAGATATGTTGGTCAAGCGATCCCTAATTGTGGATGCCACAATATTTAGTTATTCTAACAGCACATTAAACAGGCTATTTATCCGTAAATTAACTCTAAATAGTAATCGGGCTATCATTATTAATTAAATGATAATACTAATTTAATATGTCCGGCTTTTGACAACAACGATAAAAGTGGTAGGACCGTAAGAACTTATGGTTTGGCTTTTAAAAACTGGTACTAGAAAACATTACATTTTCTATTCCAATTAATGTCATGAACACTATCACTAACACCATCGAATGTCCTGCAAGCACAGAGTAAGTGCCCACTTGAGGATATTTTATTATAATGAAAAGTTATGGAACTGTCTAATTACATTTATACATTACGAGCTTATGCCCGAGGCTACACCTGCGTGGAGTCCGGTAATGTCCCACGGGATCGTACTACTGGGATAAAAAGTATCCTATGTGTTAATCCAGGTTATAAACTATCTGTGTGCCAAAGTGCCATCTCAAAATAAATGATGTAACCAAGGTTTTGTTAAAGTATTCTGATTTAAAAGAGTGTCCATGGAGTTTCTTGCCCGTTCTTCTCCATAGAGATCTACGTTAGGGAATGGGCATCTACAGTACTTTCACAGTTTTTGTGCCTTGTGACTGGGACTGTAGCTTTATTTTACTGTTGCCTTTGTTTCGACAATTCAAAACTGCCTGTAACTGGCCTACTTGAAATAAATGCTTTGATTTTGATTTTTGATTTTGAATTTCATCCAAATCCGGTCAGTTGTTTTTGTGTGAACGAGTAACATTCATCCATCCATCCTCAGAAACTTTCCCATTTATAATATTTGTAGGACTAGCTGTTGCCCGCGACTTCGTTTGCGTGGAAATTTTGATGTGAAAGTGTGAGGGAAAAAAAGTATCCTATGTGATAGCACATAGGGTACTTTTTTTCCCTCACACTTCCAGACTGTAATCTGTGCTAAAAATCATCCACATCCGTTAACCCCATCTGGTGTGATTGAGTAACAAACATCCATCCATCTAAACTTTCTCATTTATACAGGGTGGGTAAAAAATCGTGGATTAAACGAAACAGGACGATACTTCAGAATCTTACTGTAAAAAAAATTAACTACCAAAAAATTACCCTGAACACCCCGTTCATGTTAATTTTTTGGTAGTTCATTTTTTTTACAGTAAAATTCTGAAGTTACAAATAATTTTTCGTGAGACTTAAAAGATATTCAAAAAGTGTCGATACTCATAAATTATAGTACACACTGTCATAAAAGCACTTTTGTAGGGATAATAGACGCAAATAAACACTATTTTATGTTTTAAAATAGGTTTTTTTTTCCTAAAAAAACACCCAAGTAGTCATAACTTTTAAGGAGATCAAGTTAGGGCTCTGCCACAGAGAAATTTTCCACTGCAAATATCTCCAACTATCCCTGTATAGATGAACATCAACAATTATTGCATTCATAATATTTGGAAGAGGGATTGTATGACCTCTGAAAATTTCTTAACTCGACTGACCTATTTCTTTATCGAAGTATTTTTCAGAATACAGCATATCATAATATACCTGTAAAAAGACTCTTAACGAAGCCGGAAGGCACTATTCTTCCCGTCACTGAGGTCATCTTTTTGTTCTGGATCATACCTGGGAACTTTTTAGTTACGGAGATATTATAGGTCAAAGTTCCAACTTATCCGCAAGTTTCTTTTTTTAAATACAAGTTTTTTATAACTTAACTTGAAAAAACCTCCATGGTCCCTGTACTGGTCAAAATCCTACTGTAAACCAAGATTTTCCAGTAAAAATAAAAAATATTTTCCCGGCAATAGTTTTTTACAGTTACTTATTTTGAACCTTGTATAGTCATCAAACTTACTTTTAAAGAAATGTCTCATAATTATTATTGTAGGATAAACATAACAAAAAATACATGTAAAATACTGGTACTCAGCTACATCCGGTTAGACTGGAGGCCGACCCCAACATAGTTGAGAAAAGGCTAGGCAGATGATGATGAAACATAATAAATAAATAAATAAAAATCTGTCTGTGGAGTCCTAACCACCGGTAGCTTGGACTCTGCTCCCGAAACCGGCGGACCACTATTTTTTTATATTTTTCAATGTTTTTATATGGCTTTCTTTTTTAAGAAATATTTAAAAATGTAATTAGTAAGTAAGAAGATAAATAAACGAAAAAATAAATAACAAAACATTGTTTACAAAAAACATAAGATGAAAGTTAAAGTCCCAGAGCGTTCTTAATCTTAAAATTAGTAAACAAATGACACACAAGCTCACCCACTTATTTCGAATGATAATTAAAACAAGAACATAACGCTAAAATCCATAAAACACGAGATATACAACAGCACTAATATTTTATGTAAATATAACGTTTTTTCTATAAGTCAGTCGAATAAGAGTAAATTCTTGGCATACCCGGATCAAATTACTACAGGTTTTAATTTGAATGTTATTTTTATAGTTTACACTTATGAAAGCAGTGGTATATCGTGTGATATATTGTTATGGTGCTGCTACTACAAAAATATATGGTATTAATTACATATAGCCATGTTATATAAATATTATATGCCGTTTCTGCTTAGATAACATCGCCTTATCAGTCAAAAACATACATTCATTCCATATTTATTTATCTACTGGAAACTAAAGGAGTGACTTATAGATATTGAGAAAGATGACTGAATATAGCAAAGGAACTCGCAAGAAAAAGCGCAGAAGCCTTTTTTGAAATAAATGTGGTCCAAGCTAGAGGAAAATATACCCCAAAAGAACACCTAAAATATCACCTCAATTCTAGACTAGCTGTTTTTCTATTCAAAACATCATCACGCCCGTAATTCCTCAAGGGTTGCGAGTATAACTTCATTTTTGCCAGTTATTTTGAAGTCCAATGGAGGAGCTCGTGGCTAAATAATAACAGCCGCTCGGGTCGATCTTTAGGTTAAACCGTGCTTGCCTAGGTTGGTCTGTGGATGGGTGACCGCCCATTACATACCGAGTTTTCTCCGTGCCTCGGAAAGCACGTTAAGCCGTTGGTCCCGGCTGTCATTTGTAGAGAACCTAAAATGAGTTTGACGAAAACAATCAATGTAACGGATAAAATGTGTAAAATTTGTATTATTATTATTTTTTACATGATATTGACATATATACAAATATTGTACACCTCATGGGTATGTTACAGTGATACAATAACGCTAATTATAAGATCTGTCTTTTCACCTGTGGCAAACAATAAATAAATGAATTATGAATTATGAATTATGAATTATTATGAATTATGAAGATCTTTGACAGTCGTTAGGCAGTCAGTGGCCCAAAAAGTCTGACAACCAGTCTTACCAAGGGGTATCGTATTACCCAGTACAGACTGGGTTGTGGAGGTCAGATAGGCAGTCGCTCCATGTAAAATACTGGTATTCAGCTGCATCCGGTTAGACTGGAAGCCGACCCCAATATAATTGGGAAAAGGCTAGGCAGATGATGATTTTGAAGTCCAATGTAATAGATCGGGTCGGGTAAAGTGCTATTGGGGTTTTCACCAGAAATTTCTCAGTAGCAGTCACGGAGTCTGGATTCGAGCCCGGTTGATGGGAATAGGCTCGCCCCCTATTAAATGTTGCTTAAACATAACTGGCGAAATGTAGACGCACACCTCTACAGTACACCTCTACTTAACCCGATGGGGACTACAGGCGTGGTGTTGTGTTAAATTAACCGCTAACCGTGAACAGTTTTATCAACACAGCCCAACTCATTCTGTACATTACAAATCTAACAAAATAAACCAGTATTCCAACCTAAATAACAGATGCACCTAAACAAAACAGCATCGTAAACTAAATTGATGGTTTTAATACATCAATAGATTCAATAGTCTAACATCTTGTAACTGAATCCAGTATTGTGTCACCCGAAGCCGAAGCCTCACGAACACTCACGAATTAGCCCGACGTGCTCCGAACATGTAGTTCAAGAGGGGTTATTGGGTTCACCTAGAGATTTATTAACGAACATGACTATTCAGAAGTTTTAGAATAAGTTAGATTTTTGATGAATAAATCTACATTTTGTCTAGGGTTGACAAAGAAAGTCAAGTGATGGTAGAATTTCAATATTCCTACCCCAAACCATGTCTTACGTAATTGTGAAACACGCTTATATTGGCAGGTACTGTTTTTTCATTTGATGATTTCCCAAAAAAAATAAAAAAAGGTACCGTTTTTCATGTTCAACAACATTCATTGCGTTATTTTCGTTGTTGGCGAATTTTTCAAACTTTTAAAGCAATGGATTAAGAATTTCATCATTTCGTTTCAATTATGATGGAAACTGAGGTAAATGGTTATTAAAAATATTTCTATTAAGAATTTCACTGGAATCTTGTAGTTTGTCCCTTTAAAGCTAATAAAACACAAATATTACAGTTAGGTTAGTGGTTCAAATAATATTCTTTACAATATTCTTCTATATTTTAATCTATCTAAGTACAAAGTATCGTAATATTACTCTTTGGTCATATCAAACGTATCCTGAAGACCTCGAGAAGTCACAATCGCTTTCATGTTCCATTTTTGTAAAAACGACTTTCAACAGTTTTGACATAATCTTTTCTGTACCTTGTGTCACTCCCATACATTTTTGACGTTTCAATTATCGTGACCGCTCACTCTAGAATTAATCGTCACTTAGTCTAGGCCTATCTTATTTCCAGCGGGAAACGTTCTACATCTCAATCGCTCGTGCTATAATGCCAACAGCTGTGTTTATAGAGCATTTATCGAGCACTAATCGAGCCAACCGATCGACTGAGCATCGCCTATTTGTTCCGCTAAACGAGCTTAATGAGATGTTATTAGACGGTCGCTGATGTATTGAGCAGCATTGTGTTCATCTTACTTAGAGTTAAGTATGTGGAGTATATTGAAAGGATTGATACTGGCAGAAAAGGTCTTCTGCAAATGCTTGCGATCTTCAGGTCAAAAAAGAAGGTGCTGATCTTCCTTTCTATTATAAAAATATGGGCTGAATTACTGAACTTTTTGCTGTTCTTAAGATTAAACTTCACTTATTTGAAAGCTCATCGACTCGACTTTCATCAGTTTATTTTTGCGAATATATTGTGCAAAAAATTCATCTTAATCTCAAAAAATACTTTTAATAACACATGCACACACCTACTTAATAAGCGAGTTATTTAACTAACACTGTGTCAAACATTACATAAGAATGATAAATGACTGTTACAAAACTCTCAAAAAATAACAACCAATGTCATACTTTCAAAAATTATATGAAATAACGAGTATTTCGCATAATAGCGGCTCATCGCGAACCGATAAGTTATTTCTGCGATTGTGTTCGACGGAGACATAGGTCATGAGTTCAGGGGGGAGCCTTAATGACTTATTCATGATCCTCAATCGTGAGCACCTGGCTCTATTTAGAAGATGAAGTCATACCATATATGGTTTCGATATATCGAAATAATATTGATTTTTTATCGAATAATCGGCGCTCGTTATTGTAATGGGTCCTTTGATGAAGCGCTTTCGGCAATCAATGTGGTTCAAGGAGAAGGAGTGTCTGTTTATCTGTTGTGAAGCTGTGTGGATGGTCACGCTCTCTTCCGGTTTGCGTTGAGATAATATTAAGTGTTCGAAACGATGCATACGCTTAATTAATCAAGTTATAAGCGTAGTGTGCACAGAGTCGCTATTTAATTAAGACTGAAGTGTGCGATTCAATGTGTACGTATCGTTAAAGGGTGTTGCAGAGACAAAGAGTTCCCCGTAATTGTCGTCATCAGAATGAAGCTTGGGACGATTCTGTTTTGTTGATATTAAAATACACAGTTATTATTTTTTTACCACACTTTAGTGCAGGTATTTTCAAAAATGAAACTTACCTTCCGGCCGGCGCCTCCAAAATGTATGTCCAATTTAGTCAATTTTGCCAAAATGGAGAGGAGGTAACCACGTATGGTTATGATCTGAAACTGACAGATGTTGTAACAAATATAACGAGTATCAATTAGAAATTAATTCATTAACAACGCTTGATTGGTTTGTTTCTCGAATATTTTGCTAAATATTTAATTTCACGTGTTGGTTTTCTTAATCATCTTGAAATTCACCATACCTAACGACGAAGTTCTTGTAGCTACCTACATAATATCATAAACCAGAAACCAAAATAGAAAATGTGTATTTGACAGATAAAATACAAATTACTTATTTCCTATAGGTAAATTACAACGCGTCGGAAAAATCGTCCACATCGCTGTCAATAGGAAAAGCGCCCAGAAGGCTGGTAGCACTGCCACGTTGGATGACATATTTTTATTATTATATTAGATCTATTTGTAGTTTGTAAATATTGTACTACACTGAATTCAATTACTTATTGCCCTAGTCAAACTGACGTTCTGTCAACGCTGGTGTAAAATTCTAAAATTAATTGTTTTGACATAAATTACCAAAAAACATGTCTATGAAACATCGAAAGCCTTGCCGGGCCCTCACAGCTAAATGAGCTTAAAACAACCCTAATGGCACATTGAAGCCTTGACTAAACTCTGATCCCTACCACGTCTCTATACATATCATGCTGATTATAACTGAACCCAAAGTACAGCGAGAACTTTCGAAAAAAAATAGAATGGTAAATGATGAAATAAAAAAAAATAATATGGTAGAAAATAATCAAGAACTTGACGAAGCGGGATGCTAAAATGTTCGTCGGCGCCGCGAGGGCTATGCAAAGCCAAAGTAAAGCAAAAGTTTAGTGATTACGACTTCTCATGTAAAACTTTACTGCAACTACATACGTCAATATAATGTGAAGATTCAGATCCTCGAAAATAATAACATTTATCAATTCTTAGACACAACATGGCTAACATACATACATTGTTCTGCTCCAAATATAAAACAACAAAAAAAATTGGGGGCGCCTCCAATCAGTCATGAGCAACAGTTGTGACGCACAGACAGACAAACAAGACAGGGGTCAAGCGCCACATATTATATAATTAGATCCATAACTACAACTTTCTACGTGAGAACGTTTAATAATGTCCCCTACTATGGGAATACCTGAAGAATTGTTCATTGGCGTACGGACCTATGCGTAGAAAGTAGAAAACAGGGAAGTACAGCGGCATGGCAGGCGCTTCACTATCAACATTTAATTAAAAAAGTGACCTAAAATCCACAAAGGGGCTTTTGAGCTTGCTGAAATTCATCATCATCATCATTTCAGCTGAAAGACGTCCATTGCTGGACATAGGCCTCCCCAAGTGATGCCACATTGCTGAAATTAGTTCATTATTGTGAACACAATTAATGATCTCAAAATTATTATAATTTAGTTAATCAATATTAAGGACATGTTTTGTAATTGTTAATTGATTCAGTATTAATTTTATGTCACACATTATTTTTTTTTAATTTTTGCTGTGCCCTACAGGGTCCGTTATTGTCCCTTAACTTTAAGCCCACTGTAAGATATTCACAGATTATTATGGAATGTGAATAAAGATATGAAAACGAAGAGAAAGATCACCATTTCACGGCTAGCAAGTTAAGCCCCATATCAAACGCCGCTGAGAACAGACAGAAAGTCTAGATAAATGTTCTTTTTATTGGTGATTGGTTAGAATAGCTTTAAATTAATTTGATTTAAGTGGACTCAGGCATGGGCAAATATCATGGAAGTACAAAACTCTGACAATCTCACTCGAAAATCCCCTCACAAAAACGCCTTCTAAACAAATAGTAGTTCGTATTAATGTAACCCAAGTATTTAAAAGTGGTAAACAAGGCGGTCCGTTTGTTTTTATCACTGCAGCGTCCCGCGGCGCGTGCGCCGATCACGGTGCACTGTAACGACGGTTAGGCTGCGCGCACACCATCGACACTTCACCGACTAGTTTATCGTAATGCGTTGGTGTGTACGCTGCACGCTGTGGTTGAAATAAATTCTTAAAAAAAAACGTTTGGTAATCAACGGTATCAGTTAGCTTTTAATTTTTTTGAAACAAGCAACTCTATTAATGATTCATTTATCTTACGAAGATAGACTGGCGACCTAGTGAATTGGCTGGAAGAGACAAGATAGAGTGTAGTGGTGCAAAAGAGAACTGAGATAATCGGAGCACCTTACGACGAAGTCCAGCTGACATTCTCGTCAAATCCATCGTTTCGCATCGCATCTTTATCCCTAAGATGATAACCCTAACCCTAAGAAAGACTCTGATTATAAGCCGGTAATTATCATATTCATGTCTATAAAGCTATAAATGCATCTGTCTTCTAAACCTCGAAAGTCATAAACCCCGTGGATCGGTCATACAATGTTAAACATGGCTCACATTGGCACAATATTAAGATATTTGTGTCGTAGTAATTATAATTACAAGTGCCGTACACTGACTGGGCGGGACGAGGCGATACTTGAGAAGAGAATGCTTAGTTCAGACGGCAACACTGTCGGTGTTGAACATAAAATGACAATAAATATCCCTCTGTCTTAATAAGCAACTGTCAGGAAATTAACAAAAATCCTGAGCGGCTATTTAATATTATAGTAAGTAGGTACATTGGCAGAGGAGCTCGTGGCTAAATAATAACAGCCGCTCAGGCTTAACCTAAAGATCGATCTGTAGATTAAGCCGTGCTTTCCTAGGTTGGTCTGCGGATGGGTGACCACCCATTACCTACATACCAAGTTTCCTCCGTGCTTCGGAAAGCACGTTAAGCCGTTGGTCCCGGCTATCATTTGTAGATCTTTGACAGTCGTTACAGGTAGTCAAGTCTGACAACCAGTCTTACCAAGGGGTATCGTATATTACCTAGTACTAACTAGGTTGTAGAGGTCAGATAGGCAGTCGCTCCATATAAAATACTGGTATTCAGCTGCATCCGGTTAGACTGGAAGCCGACCTTAACATAGCTGGGAAAAGGCTAGGCAGATGATGAGGTACATTGACAGACGAGCTCGTGGCTAATACGATACCCCTTAATAGAATTGGTTGTCAGACTTTCGACAGTGTCCAGAGTCTGACAACTTTAGTCACAGTCACAGTCATAGACTGTCAAAGATGAATGTCAAAGATCTACAAATGATAGCCAGGGCTAACGGAGGCACGGAGGAAACTCTGTATGTAATAGATGGTGACCCATCCATAGACTAATCTTGGCAAGCACTGCTTAACCTTTAAGAACGACCCGTGTGACTGTTATTATTAAACCGCGAGCATTGATTCAAATAGAGAATAGAATAGTTCATGAAGAAGGCTCTTTAAAAACGCCTAACTTACACAATATCGACACAAAATTTCACTCAATTAGTCAACTTGTTTACTCAAACCAATAAGTTCCATTTATATCTAGACCCGCTATAAAGACCGTTAAAATAAACAAAGGTAATAAAGTTATCAAAACCTAGATGATTATTACGTTAAATGTAAGAATTAATGGTACTTATTGGCCATATATGAAATGCTGTAATTAAATACTTTGACAGACGAGAAACTATCCCTAAGGGCTTACCACCACATATAGCAGTATTATTTTAATATTAATTCAATGTTGGAAAAAGTAGGGGTGACGCCCCCAAGGGGCTACTTTTTGGGTCGCCCAAATACGCCACATTCCTTGCACACCCGGTTTTGGCGCGCCGGGCCTGGATTTCCTTAATACAAACGGTGGCCGGGTTTTAACCGGACACTTAAAACCCCCGCCCGGACGGCCCCCGGACGCCTATGCAGGATGTCTAACTTCATCTCACTAAAGAAAATCAAATTAAAATAATACTGCTTTAAGGGACTAACTAAACTATTACAGATTCTGTTCAGTTTTCCTGTCCAGCTGAACGGTAGACTACGCATTTCCATGAATTGAGCTAAATAATGAAGTGTAGATAAATCCTTAATAAGAGCTAGTGAGAATCAACGTAGATGGCTATGAGAGTAGAAAGACCAAAGAAACGACGGATGGACTGTGTGAAGGATGATATGGCTAGAAAGATGGTCTCTGATGAGATGACGAGTAACTGAGAAATATGGAAGACATGCTACGCCGACCCCAAATAAATTGGGATAAGGGCAAGGGAATGATAATGATGAGGTCCTAAGAGCTGGTGGTAGGCCCCTGTTAGAACACCCAGTCATCTCTTTGTGTTATGTATTTATCATTCGCGTACGTATGCTTGGACACCATTTTATATGCTTACTGATAATTAATATCTCGCAACTTTTAAAGGTCGATGTTATTGATTTTCTCAATTATATGTTTCTGGTTGATCAACGGTAACCGTATTGTGGTAATACCTATACATTTTGTAGGTACTACGGTTTTTGCTTAAGGTGCGAAAGCCCGCGAAATTATTTTTTTAAGTTATTTGACTATTTCACGAAAAAGTCATGCAATGGGGTTAAATAAACTTAAGGAGTTGTATGGCCTATGGGGCCGAAAAGTTCTGGAGTGGCGACCGCGAACCGGAAGACATTGCGTTGGAAGGTCTCCCACTAGGTGGACCTGGTGACTAGGTGGATCTGGTGAAGGTTGCGGGGATCCGGTAGATGCGAAACGCACGGAACTGGTCAATGTGGCGACACTTGAGGGAGGCCTATGTCCAGCAGTGGACGTCTTTAGGCTGAAATGATGAAGTTGTATTGATGATTTTAATGTTAGAACTCTGCAAAGTCATATTTGACACGGTCGCGAATCATGTTTTAATCAAAACACAAGCTGACACTGACCTGCATATTGCAAAAAACAGAAGAAATTTTTTATTTCACGGGTTCCCCAGGCTCTTCCACCTTAACCGTATTTGGATAGATAGTATGAAAAATGTCATGCCGCGTAGAAATAAGGTGACTGCTGTTATAACTGCCAAAATACGGGTAAGATGACATTCTGATACCGACAACGAATAAATTGTAATAAGGGCACATGATTATCAAAATGTCCTTCAGGCTGAAGGTATCTGTTAGAATGGTGAAAAAACACTAATAATATTGTGATATGGCATGATTATCAACATCTATCTATCTAGCCTTTTCCCAAAGGGGATCGGCTTCGATGAGCAGATGAATATCAATACTTACGTAGTAAGTACAGTCCAGGGCAGGGCACAGGACACTAAATGGCATAACAGGAAAGTATTTTATACAGTTGTAGCTTATGGGTTAATCAGTCGGTCCTCTCTTCAAAGATGTTCCACGACCGTTAGTCGTAAACACGCTCTCGTGCTACCAAATCACATTATCCGCACCCGCAAGGAAAGTATGACACTAAACACGATAATGTTACATTCAAAGCTACCGCCTTTTGTTAGGAGAAGTCAGTAACCTACACACTAATCGTTAATTACTCGTAAAATAATTAATACCGAATGAACTGACGGCAGATCGCGTGCAAGCTCGATACGCATTCAAATTTCGCGCCATAGAAAGTTCTGTCGACATTGAAATCGATTAAATGCCAATGGGAATTTCGCATTGCGCATCACTATTAATGTTTGAATGTGATAATCCATTCGACTTGCGAGTAGGGTTACCATTTTTAATTGTGAATACTGATAAACAACCGGACTTTTGCGAAAAAGTCCCAACAATATAGTTTTTAATTAATCTTATTTTTTTCAGTAGGTATCCCGCAATAATTTTACTTTACTTGGGCAGACGACATTGTGCATTGTGACCATTGCGGGAATATCCTGGATGACGCTAGTACAAGAGTGTGGAGCTTTGCACAAGCAAAGAGAGGCCTATACCCATCAGTCGGTGAAGTCGGGTTGTGGATGGTGATGATGATGATAATTTTCTTAAAAAACCTCCACATATCAAAAAGTCCGTATAAACAACAAGGCTGGCCAAAGCCCTGACAAATTCTGGAGCCTCTGCAATTACTGAAGGTTGTCAATTAACTCTGAAGAATTCTCCTTAACCTTTGCGAAGTGGATAAGCTCAGCAGCACAGATAATTTTTAAACTAACCTTAATTCCTGACGGAGGGACAAAAAACCTGGCATGTCCGCCTAAAAAACGAATGAATACTACCCCTAGTAGCCAGTAGATGAGGAAAACTTTATGTAAGGAGGTGGTAATCGAGCGTGACAGGTCGGTGCTACCTAGCGGCTAGCAATCAGAGATAGACTTTAGCTCAAAGCATTGCATGTCTGTTCTTGAAATACTCTTTTTGATTCTACATGATGAAGCGTGTCAATATTTTGAAAAATATCTCTAAGATGTTTTGTTTCAGCTTTGTCTTATTTCATTAGAAGGTGAATTTGGCTTGATTATCGTATGTATGTTAGTCACCTTAAATCTGACAACACACTTCTAGGGTCCATCAATCAGCATTTGACGTTAAACTAACTATTTAAAACATCAACCTGATCGACTTCAAAGGATTGACAGAAATATGTATAACAATGCCATAAATTCGTTTAATGATAATGTGTTCAGTGATTGGTGGTGCAATAGGACCAATATACACAAACGTTTAGCACGGATTCAGTACATTATTCTAGAGTCTAAAACAATGTAATCACAAAAATGCACGGTCAAAGGTGTATCCAGGAATTTCACACGCGAGAATATAAGCTAACAGCTTATGAAATTCTCGCGTGTGAAATGTCACATCCTAAATAGTGCCACTTACTTCTTCTACCAAAACAATCTACCTTTTTCTTTCCCAGTTACCCAAAAAACATTCCAAACAAGAGCACCACATACTTAACCAGATTATTTCCTAGTTAAGCCCGCGTAGATCAGCTTAACTTGAAGTTCCAAACAAACATAACTCACTGGCATCCGACCTGTGTATCACACTATCCATTTAATGAGCATTTTATTCATGAGCGCCATCGATTGAGTTATCAGCCACACTCGATACTGGATCATTAATCTAGTCACCGAAATGGCGTTAGTCTAGGGCGATGTGTTTGGTTTTGGGTAGGAAATGGAGAAAAGTATGAATATACTCTGTTAATCTATTGTGAGATTATAAAATCTCCACTAAGAGTAGAGAGAGTTTGAAAGAGATATTGCATCAATCTTTTTCATCATCATCGTTCAACTCTCGTTGAACAGATTTTCCAAATCCCTGTAACTGAAAACAAAACAAGGTAAATTATAAGTCTGATTATAGACTATGACAAATAAAAACTATTGAAAGTGCAAATAGCTAATGCTGGGATTTTTTTTCGAATGGGAAATCCTCAAATGACCCCTCCGCTCTGGGCGGAGCGGACGGGAGTGTCAGACTTGTACTGACTAAAACCCATCCATGTTCTTTCTTATCAAAGGAAAAGAAAAGAGATTCCGCAGCCCTGGCAGGCATAGACCCTTGCGGACACCTTCCGATTTGCTGACATCTCTTTGAGGCGCACGTGGAACACGAACGAGTCGTCGACACGGCCTGTCATCATAAGACGGCCGGACGGTGAGCTAGAGTTAATAGCTGCTAGGTTGAAATGGAACCGGGCTGGTCACATTTGGAATAAGGAAAAAAAACCACTCAGCAGATCCCAACTGGCAGAAAACGACAATATGGCAGGTTCAGGAGATGGCGGAATGAGCTGGAATCATATTTAAAGGATTGGCCTGCCAATGACGATTGCGATACATCGAGAAAAAAGAGGTTGTAGCAGGACAACGTAGGAATCATGTTAAACTACAAAGCTTTCATTCTTGCACTTGACAGTAACGTTTCTGAAAGACTCGATGCGTCCTGAGGGTACAGACAATCAAGATTTTAACATACGTGTCAAATCAATCCGGTTGAAAGTCGTAGGCTGGGCTCTCTGGGTAGTCAAACCCTGTGTCAAGTCTGCTGAGTGTAATCTTTCCACCTCTACACATAAACAACATAATTCCTTCGGCTAATTTGAATAATTATTCTCAAGTTAATTACACACTATTTGTGTTAGTAATAAGCGATACATCATCCGAACGCATTAAAGATTCTCACTAAATTAAAATCAGCAGACACGAGACAACGCTGGGAGGCAAGTCCCTAATAATGTACAATTTATGGAACTTAAGAATACCTTATTTTAATAAATAATAATTACCTTATAACAGGTCATAGTTCACACAGTACAGGGCATGAAGAAATTACCTTTTTATCTCCGCATGTCGTAATTTCTGATCTCGTTTTGTATGAGATATGGCGGCCATTTTTCTCGGCGCGCGCGCAACCGCCCGTCTTACTAATTGGTCGATGACGATATGTTTAAGTTGGTTTAATTTATGGCACCATCGAAAGTTTAAGAGAAACTGTTCAAGACAGATGACCGGCAAACGTTATTATTTCTGATAGGTTTATTATTCATGAATATTCGAGCTGTATTCTTATGAAAGTGATTTTGACTAATATGGTAAAGGAGCCTGATGAATAAAGGTGATGGATGCAATGAAACTGACATTACCAACTGACCCGATTCAAAAAGATCGACTACAGTGATACAAATAGGTATAGACTGACCGTTTTAATGAGTCCTCCGCCTTGTCCCATCAAAGGCATATTGAGCGTCCACAAAGTCCTAACAATATCCTACAGATTATTTGCTTTAAAATAACCAATAGCAATACGTGATCAACCTTCAGAATATTCCATTTAAATTGGTATCAATTTCTTCGCAAGGACTCATTAAAGCGGTTGGTCTATAGTACAACATGACTCCTGTACTATTTAATGCATCCATCAGCACAATATTTTGAGTCCTACCGTAAATCGTATTGCTTCACCCCAAAAAAAAGTCGTTTCTCAGCAATATTTTTTGCGTAGAGTTACTTAGTTTGATGTACAGAATGCTTGGTTGACGAAGTCGTGAAGGGTCCGTTTACACCTTGTATGTGTTAACGTATAGGAGAATTTCTGTACAACATGTCTCCAGCAAAAGGAGGATACATCACAGAAAGAACAAAATGACTGACTGAATGTTCATACAAAACTATTCGAAAGCATGAACACAAGAATAAAGAGAAGTTTGATGTAAAACATTGCAATGTTACCAACAAAATCTAGATAGACAGGTACTATTATAACGAGAACGAGGAAAGATGCCATCGATCAAATGATTACGCATAAACTGCCGACAAATTGCTTATGTCGAATGCTAATCTATCACCATGACTACATCTGACAACAGAGATCGATACATCTTAAGATTTATCGCCAACCACGCAAGCAAGATGAAAAACTGCTGATTTAAATGGGGTAATACAAGACATATATTTGTGAGCGGTGCTTTAGCGCGAGACAGAACCATGAAAGTTTTAGTTGCTCTAGAATCTTGTTTTTAATACATTCTTACTTATTCTACATCAAAGTAAAAGAGGTTAAAACCAATGTTTTGGTAGTTTCCTTTGAATAAACGTGTTTATGTTTCAATAAGGATGAAAAGTTTCCAGAGCCATGTAAAAAGTTTTTGCTATCGATTCTAATTTTATAATGCAAAAATAACTCTGCCTACTTATGTGTTATCTTTTCACGACTTAACGGGTGCACGAATTTGGATATTTTCACAGGAATAGATCATGAACTGGGTTAGGCCATAGGATACTTTTTATCCTCTCAGTAGGTTCCAGTGGGACAATTTCTGGCCTCGTCGCGGGCGTAGCAGCAGGTTAAACTTCATCAATAACATTTGTGTGAAATATACAATGTGTACTTAATGGTCGGTCTTCGTTAAATGAATTTGGCATTTTCGGAATCGTTACCGAATAATGACGACATTGGCCGATGGTGTTATGGTGGCCATACAAGCGTGTAACTGCATTTTCAATCTTAACACCCACTTTAGAAGGTTTTAGCATGTAGAAATGTTACTAAAAAGCTTCTGTTAAGCTTCTAGTTAATTGCCTGAGCAGTTGCAAATGCGTAACTAAAGACATAAATACTAAGTTAACTCCTATAATTATAGATTTTTTTGCACATCTATGGAAACACATCGATGTTTGACGAATGTGTTTGTAATCGATACGCTGTTTGAGTATGGGATACATAGCAACAATCGGTTGATGGATTCGTTTCGGATATGCTTTGTGATCTGTGGATGGACGAGACCACCCTATAGATTTCTATGTGTGCAAGTAAAGGTACAACAAACTTCGAAGGTGACCACATATTGCAAAGCGTTGTGAACGACATTGTCTAGAGGGCGCTGTTGTTAGAAAGGAGAATGCCCATTTTTCTACTAAACGCCGCCCGCCATTGCGCGTCAAAAAATTTTGTATGAAATTAATTTATAAACTCGGGTTCTAACCGACTATGGAGAGATTCTTAAATTGGCAACACTGCTTTCACTAAAATATGCTATTTAAAAAGTATGCAATAAAATTTAAAAAATAACTAATTAAATACAAAATAGTACCCATACGATTACGATCAAAAAAATATTAAGATTAAAACAATATTTTAAAATATTGAGTTAATTTTTTTTTACTTTAAAGCGACTTTGTATTTAGTCGTTCTCCTTTATGAAATTGAATTGAAAAAACAAGATGGCGGCATTAGACCCGATTTTGGCCACGCGTCCAAAAGATCTAAGAATACTTCAAAATTAAAAAGATTTTTAAAGAACAAAAAATCTTAAGTTTCTCCAGCAAAACCTACTAACTAATAACTTTGCATTGTTTTTCTTCCATCCGCTTACAAAGTAAGATAAATCACACCAATTACGGAAGCACTTAAAAAGGTCCATCCAACATTGTGACACTCACGTACCGTTCCACTTTTGCTGATAATTTCTCAATTTCGGCACTTCACACGAAACTGTCAGACTGCGATCCCATTAATACCTGACCTCTTCATTCAGAGGTTGCGACCTAAGCAGAACATTACCTTAATATTTTCTAAACCATTCCAAAAAGTATGGCAACAAAAGCGGCGTCTATTAAGCCACTAATGTCGCGTTCGAATGAATCATTATTTTTAGTGGCGTCTCCGCCATATTGGGAGGTCAATTTTCTCGAACAATAAGAGGTTAGGTCACTTCGCGCCAAAAACGGATAAAATGTCACCGGCGATCTGGAAAACGAGTCGGATACGTATTTGTTAGGGGAGTAAGCTGTTGTGGAGATGAATTAATCCCTGTTTTTAGATGGGAATTGACGAGTTATGCAACTGTTATTCCTGAAGGGTTAGGCAGAGATTTACTTAATGATACACCCAAATTTAGTCAGTTATGTTTAAGTACCTAGTGTAGGGTACCTATTATGCACATTAAATAATAAAATATAAGTACATTTAAGTAATATTCTTTATTTAAATGTAAAAGTCCCAACAGTGATTATATCTGGGCAAGAGAGCACAGACGTTAATTATGTGTACAGAGAGTTTGCAATTACCCAATTGTTTCAACCGTTTTGGTTAAGTTTGAGTTGTACAAATGAAACTTTTGTAGCCGGTTCAACCAGTCTTTTAAAGCTCATTGTAGATGGCGTGACTATAGCTAAGTCCCAATCTGACCAATAAGGTCAAACTATTTTAAAAAATTCAATTAAATTTACAGATTAGGATTAATTAGAACTCCCCATACTAGCGAAATTAATTCCACTCTTACCATCCCCGAAAACTGTTAAAGATTAACAAAACTGCACAAAAAAATCGTCCAACTATTGCCACATCAACGTGGCACTCAAAACAAACAATCCACCTTCCACTTCCTCTCTCCAAACTGTATCACTGTACCACAACCACATCATATAACCCTTCAAAAGCGCGTCCAGCACTTGACCCCTCACCTGCAGTTGACAGGCGAACAAAACGCTGCGCCCGCGCCTCGGGCCGCCCCACCCCGCGCTGAGAAAGCCGTGTCCTTTGCGCGCGCGCATTGACGGATAGCTCACATTATTACGTCGGTGCCATCAGCGGGTAATGAGCGTACAGAGTAGTTTGAGGGGTAGAGAGTATGGGGTATGATATGGTTTTTTTTGCTAATTGCGTTCGTGAAAATATTGAGTTGCAAGATAGCCTTTCCTAGAAGTGGGAAACACAGATCGCTTGGGTAACGGCTTTCGATTCAGCAGTGGACTACTTTCGTCTGAAATTATGATACTGAAGATCCTTAGCAGAATCTCCGCCAACTTTGAATCTATTAACCTTGCGTTTTCGTCATATCATGGTTTCGGCTGATAACCGAAAGACATCCTGCCCTTCCTGCACCTTTCAGGATTGAACACTGAAGCCAATGTAAGAGCTGTGCAGGCGGCTGCATACTGGTCAGACAAAATTTGAGTTTAATCGACACGTGTAGACGAAGAAGCTCAAAGATATCCTGCTGGATATAGGCTACCCTCAAACATCGCTATATCAGAATACTACAATAGGTACCACAAAGTGAACTGCGTGAACGCTTTCTATAATCGAAACCAAATAATTCAATCATAAAAGCACATACGATTTAGATTGTTAAGCTTTCACATCGAACCAGGTAAACTAGTACCGAAACATATTTAATAATAGCTGTTATAACCCACTATGATAGTTCTGCTTTTTCCGTTAAATCAAACAACCGTGAAGAACCCAAAAGATACAAACATGTTGAACGTTATACCTAAATTGTAGTGATTTTTTGATTCTCCACGCTCCAAGTCAAGGAAATTACTATTGATCGTTTGTTTTTTCAACAAAATAATTATAGCAGGAAGAAGTGATATCCTGTTCAAATAAAAAATGAAATAATTAAAAAAAACTGGAAAAGGATTTCTTAGTTTCTAGATTAATTAAACGAACGACGAAACAGATTAAAATTTAAGATAATTATTTTCCGCTACGGAGTTACGGAGATTTATGATTTGAGCGTAAACCGGAAAATTGACACCGTTTGTGGATTACAATCTAGGATTTAAATGATCCTATGAATGAACCTAGGAATAAAAGCTTCCTATTTCCATGGACCTCTTTTTTCGCTAGACTACAATTTCCGTTGAAGATTTTCAGCGTGATAACTGTCTGACGTAAGAAGGGTTTAAGACTCGCGAGTACCAGAGAAGCATGGCTCGGCAGGAGGCCTATGCTGCTGAAGTCGAGTGCATGTGACAGTTTTCAATATCCCGTCGCCTCTGTGTTCCCAGTCTACTCTACACATTTGTCGGTCACATCGCTTATCGGAAAAACGTCTTGCGGCCTGTTATCTTTTATAGTTTGGCCAAATTGTCGAGCGTTATTTATTAAAATGACGCTTGCGACCTGCCCGGTGAAATATGCGATGTCTTAGCGACAGGTCGCCTCGCGGGGCAGGCCTTGTATAGTTGACAAATTGAGATGCTTTTACATACTTCGTAATTTAAGGTGGATAGATGGTGGTGAAAGGGTAAGAGATGAGAGAGATGAGAGATGTGTCTTTATAACGCATTTAGTTAAATGGCTAATGGATAGTAAGTGATATTAAATTTTCTTATCCCTTATTAAGCCTTATTTTACCATCTAAAAGATAATCTTGTTTATAGTGTACACGAAAACTTGATACTAAAGTCAGACAGAAACAGCCCTAAAAAGTTTTGAAACAATCTGCAAAACGACATGTTTTAATTTCATAGCGTTTATCAACGGAAATATGTCCCTTAAAATTACTCAGGTAACGAAAGACAAGGCAACAAATTAAGTCGGTCGTGCCCCAAGTCTTGGGGACGATCCTTCAACAATTACTTGAAGGTCGTGACCAAAATATACTCATAAATTGTTATCGAAACGAGGGCGAAGCATGCCGATGACAATTATCCGCTATTACGCGTTTATCGACGAAGCACTCTGCGAACTTAATCCTGCAACTAATGTCTTAATTCAACCGCCATCTTTGAATCCTCGCAGCTTGAATTTAGAACGTATTTTTCTAACCTTCGCCTTTGATACCCGCATAAATAAGTTTGCTGAACAATTTTAGAACATTTGATATTTTCGATATAATTTTAAAATAGATCCTCGTAAACATAAAGAGTTAAGGGTCAAATCTGTGTGTCAAGAGGTTTTTGGCGCGTAAAAATAAATTGGTAATAACAAAATAATATGGCGGTCCATCAGTTGCAGTTTCCCGTGTAAAAAGCTTCTAAACGATTGCAAATTGTTGCGAGTATTGGAATCGGTGCGGACTTAATGGGCGTATTTAGTTTAGTTCTGAAGTAAACTATAAAATCATAAAAACGGTTCTATTATGTTTCTCTGAAGCAAAGGAATGTCGTATCAGGCGCAATTACATCAGTCGAAAGCACTATCCAAGCCATTATGGGATGAATTGAAATGTAATAAGCATAAAATCGTTACTACTTCTTCTTACTGAACTAAGTTACGGAAGTAAACTCATTTAATGGCTATCTATCTATGTGAGGTGATTGATACTCTTACACTCATAGCATCCTAAGATTTTTCAAATCCGATAAAAACATAAGCAACCGATATATTTTAATGTTTTCCTTTCATTACCGAATCAACATGGGAACGATCGAATATCGATGGGATTTAAAGTTTCTAAACCAATACAAGTGACAGTTTGTAACAGCAATTATTTATGTCGATGCACCATAAGCATATTTAACTAGCATAGATTTCCTAAATAAACAGTTGCTTCATTAATCGATTCGTGGGAAAACCAAATACATTAACAATTCAGAGTAACAGAATAAATAGATCAAATTAACGATTTTGACATCACGCGAACGCGTTTAATAATTTAAATAACGAGTAATGCGCGCGTTTCGAACATTTCGAATACCACAAATTCAATATGGCGTCAGTTTCTTTTTTTTAGGCAAAGGATTCCTGTCATTATGCCCATATATTATCTTCACGGGGCGCTCGACTTGAGATAAAATTGTTGGTAACAAATGTTTCACGTTGTGTTTGATAAATTCCACATGATTTTATTTTAGTTTTATTGGAGTATGACACCGTTAATTAAGCAACATATTTTAAGGTAATTTAAGGGTCGTTAAAAAGAAAACGATGTTCTCTCGTGTTTTATGTTGGGTGTTACACAGTTATGACACAATTTTATTTGTAAATAGTTTCGTTTATTATTTTATGTTTGCTTAAATAATGAGTGGAATGAACCTGTTTTGTTAACAAAACAAGGAACACTTTTAACTTCTGTACTTAATATTAACTTGTTTCAGGATTCGGTATAGCCAGCCCTGAAAAAGCACAAATGTCAAACTTAATCTATTGAATATCATGTCACAAGTTGTGATGCAAGTCAAAGTTCAAATCTTTGAATCTATGAACGCCCTAGGGAACAAATTATGCAATTAATATCTAGAATCTAAGTTGAGACCATCTTTATGCCTGATAATGTTTTAAGTGGTTAGTAAAAGATCTGCTATTCATTTTAATAACAGACGCGCATTTGCCACTTGATAATAAGGAAGTTTGAATTTGAAACTAATTTCGCAAATACCGGACATACGAATGAACAGAAATCCGTTGTTTTCCGATAGCTCCATTTTAATACAAGCAAGTATTATTTTTTTCAATGGTTGCTATTTTTCTGTGTGATGGGCACCACGTTCTTTTTTTGCAAGTTCGAATATTTTCACGAACACGGCGGCCGAACGTCAAACTGTCTCGTCAATATTTTTTTTTAATTAAGCAAAAGCAGCTAGGTCCATACAGCCTAGTGGGTTATTTGTCGTAACAGCATAGGAACAAGCTGTCGCGTAACTCTTAGTTCATATCTGGTGATCTGTGAACGCAGAGTGCCCCGCGGGGACGTACTTAACGGGACAAAATTATTGTTATTGCCACCAAACTAATGTAATTATTTTAACCTTAGGAATATGGGTGCGCTGGAGGTGATTTTCTTTTGAATAGTTTAGAATTTTTTGTTGTATACTTATTTTTTAATAAAATTCTTTGGAAATCATTCGTATCTTTTGGGTTTGCAAAAAATGGTATGCAGCAAGTAATTATATAGATTTGATTAAGTATATCGTTATTTTTAGCGAAATAAAATCTTTAGGACAATCTTAATTTCTGGAGACATTTTTCTAATTGCGTACAAGAAAAGAAAAACAATTAATGCAGTTTTTATAAATCAACAACTAAGCTGTCAAACAACAAATTTGGCCACAAAATCTACCTTATCATCCGCTTTGACATGAAAGCTCCCGAAAAATCGACTCCACATCCCCACACAAGCTACACCTTGGGCCCAACCCGTGCACTGCCGTCGTATAATTTATGCCACCGTGCGCCCGCAGCGCCCCGCGACCCGGCCCAGTGCGGCCCAGCGCGGCCCAGTGGGACACTTGTTACGCCGATTTATGGGGATGGGACGCTCCGCATTTTATTGTTTCTACTCCGGTAATGTCCGCTTTACGAACAACTTTTATTATTTATTAATTGATTCAAAATGTCTCTTGTCGATTGAATAAAATTTTGTTTATGTCCCGCTTTAGGGACGACATTTTTGTGTGTTTCTTGGTTTATTTATCAGATACGACTTAATAGATTTGAGAAATGGGAATAGATGCGACGAATATTCTTTTGATACCAGTAAAATATTATCATGCCTTTGGAATAAGGTGCTTACTTTCTAAATAAGATGAAGAGTCTGTAGTTTGCCTTTTGTTACTGATAACGATCTCATGTCATGCGTGGAATTTAATCAACTAATTACATATGCATGAGATGTGTAGGCAACTAATTTAAGGAAATAAAACTTCGTCTTACATCGCAATACATATGTAAACGTGAAACATACAAGTTCTACTATTGAAGTATAGTATTTTCAATGTTTTCCGTCATCTTGCAATGTAACTTCTTTTAAGTAGATGTGACACTGACACTGCGAACTTAAACAGTTATTTGGTACATACCAAAGCATGCCAAATTCCGTCAAAACCCAGTGACTCAACCATGAACTCAAACCTTTTCCTCAATCTCTCATTCACGACTACACCTGGACACGAGATAGTGATTTTTCCGCGAACCGCTTTCAACGAAATCACTGGCTCCATCTAGCTGCGAGCGCGGTAAACGTGGCACGAAACATTAATGCGGTACATTTCACCACAAGATTGCTTCTATTTACTCTCGTTTAGGGTTAATCCGTGATTGCACGCCGGTTGCGCCGATGAGAGGTTGCAGTCGGCGGGTTAAAAATAGGGCTCACCCTAATTGATGACCCTTCACCTCGAGCGGAGATTTGTGGTCGCTGGATATGCTCTATGTGTAATGGGTGAGTAGCTGGTTATGTGTGTGGTGTACACACCAATTGGGGTTGTTACTATATGCTTATGACAAGACATAAGACAGAAGATGCTAAACATAGCAAAGATGAGGATGAACCTACTCGTATCCTTGACGTCTTCGATGGATGCTAAGTTTCTGTAACCACAGGGTTTTTGGGTATTTTAAAAATAAAGCTTTCAAGTATCACTTCCAGTGTTACTTGTCTGTGATCCAATCGTGCTCCAGATGTGAGCTCGTGTGAGTAATGTGATGTTCGTGATCTATCTACCTATTGTATGTACCTACATGTATAAATATATTTGCGAATTGTTGTTCACTTAATGTAAAGTTCATCCTGGTTTTTTGAAATAGCGATAGATAAGTATATCCACTTATATAGCATGTTTCGCATTTTTGTTTCAAACAAGTGCAGAACTTATGTTTCTGCGCTGTTATCCAACAGAGTACTTTTTGGAGTTAAGGACATGCAGCACGACTGTTGGGTCATGGTGCAGCTTTATCTCAAGTTTCAGGAATAGCAATGAGACCTTGGTCCCTATATTAATTCATATCTACCAGCAGGTACAGGAGTCTGGACCTAAGGTGATTAGACTGGCTAGGTTTTCCTCAAAAATGTTTCATCATAAATCAGATCCACATCAATAGTCTATCAACTATTCTAAAAACAAAACTATCAAATAACAGCAGCATTAACAAGTGTCACATTCATCAATTCCCGATTCCACATTCTCTTACATAGCTTGATGTCATTGATGTAATTCAGTTTTATCTCTCAATCGATAAAGATTTGTGTCTCATGCGCACTCACAACACTAAAATAACTCAACTCTAAATTAAATGCAAAAAAACAATTTATATCGATGAGCACTATATATCTATCGATAAAGCATCTGAACGAGAAAGGCAGACGTGAGATATGTCGTGTGGCTCGAAGTTAATTACAAACACCACGGCGACAGCGGAAATGTTAAACAGAGTGAAAATATTAACATGTAATAAACAACTGCGCGCGCGCACATAAGTCCAATGGAACATCTCATTTATTCAAAGAGCACTGATTAAATAAACTCCAAACGAATACTCATTAACATCGTGATCACACGATAAACTAAATCGTACCCATTACAACATACTGCCCTATACGCATTAGTCGAGTTGAAAAAATCGATACCAAACAACCCGATTCGTCACGCCGTGTGATCGATTAAACGTCTACTCCAATTAATCGTTGCTCGATTATGGCTGTATAATTATATAATAATAAATCGTTTTGCATTATAAAGTTATTGATCTAATAAACGCGGCCCGTCTAAGGTTTTGAGGTGTTATTATTGGGGGTAATGTCTTCATTGCCTTTCATGCAAACCGACGCGTGATTGATGGCTGCCATATCGATATAATATCGATAAATTCGACTACGATATTAATATATTCAAATAATAAAACCTTGATGAGCAATTTGAACTGTTGTTAAGTTTATAGTGTGCCATACCAAAAACGTAATATGCAAACACGTTTATGATTCGCGATAAAACGTTGCGTTACAGCGGTCGTCCGTCAGGTATATCGATATGTAAAGTGACGTGCCTATCGCTAACAAACTCAGCGCTAATAATAAACTGTGTAATAACTATGATTAACGCAAGTTTAGCTTTACATTAGCTCGTGCGGCGCACGTTAAGAAGTAACGCCTTTGGAACACATTTAAAAAATCTTAAAGTCGGACGTCTCAGACGACGAAATTCACACGGTCGGGCAGTTTTATCGATGGTTTCAATCGATAACTTTCACAATCGATTTTCATTACACTTTATAACTATAAAAATGTTATAGTTCACTGCGATGTAACACAATCGCTTCTTATTCAAACAGCATCGCGCAGATTTTCTTGTTAGAAATGAGTGTGAACGATTTATCAATGACCTTTGATCGCAATCCGATATCAGTCGATTTATCGGATAGCAAATCGCCGATCGAACAAATTAAAATGATTAACAAAGCAATCCAATCCGTTGCGTTACCATTCACTATAAAGGCCGATAATTAAATATTTATTCGGATCTATTAGGACCGATAGAACTGTTACACTGAATCGATTCGTCACTGTGGAAATGTTCAAATTGCCGGCTATCAAAATATATAAAACGCCGTGAAATACATTTGACAGACGAGCGAGAACAAAATCTATATTTGCTCTGTCCATTATTATCTACATTACTTCATGAAGATACGTCTTTTTGTTTGTGCATGCATTTTGTTTTGCGAATTAGCATTACACTGCGTTTAGAATTACCGTTTAGATTTCGCAACGAGTTTTTAATTCTAAATCGAAACGCATTAGAACCGGCTGTTACTTCAGTCAAGAACACCTTCATATAATATATGTGCAGCTAGTAGGTGTTTCAATTACATTTAAACGATTCTCTGAGCTTAACATCTGCTGAGTACATAATTTAAAATCCTCATTAGAATCGAAATAGTTTTTAATAAATCCAGCATATTCATTCAAAATTAAAATATTCACATTTGGGCGGCGACGCCGCGTGTAAACGCTAGTTAATTATAATAGAGGATTTATCGATATAATTGAAAGCATTTATCTATACTCACACATCGGTATCGGTCCGTGTTCCCGTAAACCGTGATAAAAATCGATATATAATCGATATATCGATGGAATTTATTCGTCACGCGATCGTGATCGCCTGAGATTACTTAAATGCAACCTTTTGGCCACACGCTTTCTATACAAATAGTTAGAACAGCGTATCAATTACCAAACACACGGTTTTAACGTTCTGTAAATTGGACTAGAGTGATTTGTTGTTTGTTTCGAACATACACACATTTGTTTTATTGCCATGGTTTACTTTTGGTAGAAAACCGATATAATCTGAGCATTAGAGCGTTGTTTACGCTCTCAAAATGATTAAACGTTAGCTTTAGACTCAAATCTAGAGTCTCATCGTAAAATTAAATGCGCCCATTTGCATGACCTTACTAATATTTTTTCGATCCTTAGTAGGTATTGAATCGACATTGGGAAGTGAATAACTATTACCAGTACGTTTTTCTGTATATGGAGCACGTGGCTAAATAATAACAGCCGCTTCGGTGTATTTTCAGGTTAAGCTGCGCTTGCCTAGGTTGATCCGTGGATGGGTCAATACCCATTACATACCGAATTACCTCCGTGCCTCGGAAAGCACGGTACCTAAGCCGTTAGTCCCAGCTGTCGATCTTTGTCAGTGGCTCGAAAGTCTGACATCCAGTCTTACCAACGGGTATCGTATTACCCAGTACTGACTGGGTTGTGAAGGTCAGATAAGCAGTCGCTCCATGTGAAATACTGATATTTAGCTGCATCCAGCATAAGACTGGAAGTCGATTCTAATATGGTTGGGAAAAGGCAAGCAGATGATTAGAAAGTACTTCTATAAGGATCAAATCACATCTAAGATGAGAACTAACGTTAGATGAGGACAGTTTAGATCTAGGTAAATTGGAAATCCCGATCATATTAACAGTTTAACAGAACGACGCTAATTCCGATACATTTGGTTCAAAAAGTGTCGATTTCACACCAAAACTACTTACCGGCTGTTGTATGAACTGCGGTTAGCAATACCGTGTTTAAGATCAGCTTGGTCAATATTGTTCAACTGGGGGCTATCAGTGTCGTCGTGTTTACGTTTGTTTTCTAAACTCTTATCGTTTGTGCATCGTCTGTTGGCGATTTAAAACGTTCTATCCATGTTTCCAAACTTTCAGTGAAAAAGCTTGTCCACACGGCATGACATAGAACCAAAAATCAAAGACATGTGACAATTGTGACATCTACCAAACTGTATTGAACCCGTGATAGATTACAGCTCAATCGTGTGTCAGGCCTGTGTCCCAGCAGTGGGAACAAACTTATAAAGGGTGTAAATAGACCCTTAACATAACCGAGAGGCACTTATTCTCGCCGTCTTTGCGATCGTTTGTTTGTTCTAGACCATACCTGGGAACCTTCTAGTTACGGAGATATTGGGGGTCAAAGTTCCAACTTTTTCACAAGTTTTTTTTTAAATACAAGTTTTGATATAAGATTTTTACTTTACACACCTCCACGACCCACGTACTATTCAATCTATCCATCAGTACAATGCTTTGAGTGCTTTCCATCGAGTCCTACCGTAAAACGTGATTTTTCACCCCAAAAAAAAAGTTGATTCCCAGCAATAATTTCTGCGTAAAGTTGCTTAGTTTGATGTACAAAATGCTTGGTTGACGGCTATGTGAAGGGTCTGTTTACACCTTGTAATAGCGCAGCGATTGGTTATACAGATCTAAAACTTCCAACGTCAACCTTTTAAGTATGAGACTCTCTGAAATTACTTCTAAAGACGCTCACATATTTGAAATCCCTTGGAAGTTGAAGCATCAATTTCTCATTCTTAACAATTGACGAGGACTAGCATCGTAGCTTCGTTGGTCGTATGGATGCGAGCACGGCTGCTGAGAATAAGCTGCTGGGTTTGATTCCCGGGCATAGTGTTATTAGGTTTTTCTATCAAAAATTTCTCAGTAGCAGCCATGGAGTCTGGATTTGCGCCCGGTTGATTGTAATAGGCTCGTCCCCTATTACATGGGACTTAAACATAACTGGTGAAATGTGGGTGTACTATTAGGTACACCTCTGCCTAACCCTTCGGAATTACAGTCGTGGCTTAAAATTATGGAGCCTTCTAATCTCAATAGCTGTATAATAAAGGAATCAAACTCCGACCCCACATGTACTGATGTATTCATACAGTGGTATCCACCACAAGTTCAATTAGTGCAGTTAACGATTGGCTCCTAACGCGTGATATCCGACGGATAGCCACATCCGTCCTCACACAAATTAACTTAGATACGGTTTTGTTAAGATTACGATTATGAATGTTTTTTTTTGTAGTTATAGAATATTTTTTTATGGTGGAGTTTTATTATAACTAGAAAACGGGATATTTACCATGTTTATTGTTTTCTTTGAGTTCCCGATATTACAAACAACATGGTAAATACCCCGTTTTCTAGTTATAATAATGTTAGTGACAGTGATAGTTTAAAATCTTATATTGATGGAGTTTTGTTTAACATAGTGTTCTTTAGAAGCGTGCTTTGGTGGCTGTATCTGCTAAATAAGAATAAGAATAATTTATTGTTTATGAAATTACATTCAATGTGTTAATTCCTGAAACTCACACTAGGATTCCCTGTGTCGTGAGTTCCAGGTTTCTTCGATCCGTATACATTTTTATTGTTACAAAAAAATCATTTTTTCAAGATCGAACTGTAACCCTCACATTTTTTTTAAATGTGAGGCTAACAGTTCGATCTTTTAAGTAGGGTAGACAGGGATGTTTCCTTTCTTAGTATCCGCATCTAGTAAAGTGCCGTTTTTACACGATTTACAACAAGCGGTCAATTTTCGTGATAAATAAGGTTTTGGATTTTTTACCGCATAAGGACCCGACAACTAGAATCATCTGCTCCTCATTTAAGTCCGTATAACTTGATAAAATGTAGAGGATGCGGTTGATGATTTCGATGAGTAGAAACAACTAGCGCTTAAGAGGTTTTCTGTTATATAAATTACAACTTCACCTTATGAAAATTTACCGAAAAGCTGAAAATTCCTGAAGCAATCAATCTTTAGAAATATTTAGTGTCTTTTAACGGATTACAACTAGCATAAATTTCATAGTTGTAAATAAATCGACCACCAACATAGTCGGTCGGAAACAATAACCTCGCAGTACTTAGCAGACAAATTGTTATTTTTCGCTTCGACTCAAGAGACATAAAGTTTACCGCGTCGAATGGAAGTGTCAGTCTCCGTTATTTAGTGATTATTACGACATTTTTACACGCTCATGAAACTTCAAACATTCACAATTTTATACAAAACCGACAGCAACCTTCGACGTCTCCCAATGCATCAATTAAGCCACTCCGTCCGATACGAGACTGCATGAACCGTCACGATTATTATATTTAGTCATAAAAGGCCTGCAGTGAAACACGACAATTAATTTTTAAAAAAGAAACTCTCATATCTTAAATAAGTAATTGAACGATGCTAAATGTCAACTGTGACCAATTAAAAAAAATTACATAATGCCGTACGATGAGTGTCCGCGTTACGGGACGCCTACGAGCCGACGACGACTACCAATAATATAAATCGCCACAATCGACACACAAACGACAATATCAATTAAAAAAATTATCACCAATTACCTCGCGGCGGGTCGTCAAACATTGTGTGTCCGAATTTAAATACTAATCGACGTTTAATTTAAACGGGGAATCGATTAAATCGTACCGATTCTCGACGCCCGCTTATTTCGAGTGTATGTCTTAATTGCAACATCTTAGGAGAGGATCTTTTGGGGCCGTTTATCGGTAAGAGTCGGCCGCTTAATTAGTACGTATCCCCTGCGCATGCGTCGATGCAATCGTCGTCTCACCTCTCTATTCCTTATTCGAAACCGTGGCTTAGGAAGCGCCGTCCCTTACGCACGCGTAGCTTTAGTACCGGAGTAAGAAGGACGGCGATACATTTGTGTGTACTGAGATTGTGATCGTGTCGGGCGCCGGCACCCAGCGTTCCTAATGCGTGTTTTAAATGTTTACTAATGAACACGATTATTTAAAGTGACATTTTCGGATTTCCCTCTCGGCCATTACAGATACTTGGTATAAAGTCGGACCGCGCTTTATGCGCCGTATTAAAATACAACAATTTTATACATTTTGTCTATGGCGTGGCGTCGGGTGACATTCCGATGCTATTTGAAGGCAATATAGATTGGTGACGGGCGTCCACTCGAACTTTGACATCGTCATATATTTTGGACTTTTATATCGACAGAAACATAAATTATACGACATTTGGGTGATATTGAGTGAAATGAGCGGGCATTAATGGCCCACGAGTGGGCAAGTGGCTTGTAGAACAGATGATCATCAATGTTTGGAGCTGTAACAGTCGTTAATGTGGAGCTTTGATTAGAGACTAGATTGGAATTGATATTTTGTCTATCGGATTAAAGCTGCTAGTAATGATCAGAATTACATAGAATTTCAGCGAATGGCGTAATTTTGTTATATTTTCCCTCCTCAAACTCAAATTTAAACTGAAAGCATTTGTTCCAAACAGACCCGTGACAAGTACTTTTGCATAATCAAAAATAAGCTACAACCTACATTTACCTACATTTCTTCCGTGATTATTAATCTTTCTCAACCCACGGATTTGAGCTCCCGATATTTCGGCGAAATCCGTGAAACCTTAAAACAGTGTTTGTAACTATCAACAGGCCAGATACAGGCATAACAACTGTCAATGGGCTATGTAACTATAGTCCATAGTTATCCATTCAAAATCGTAGACCTCATGGAGAAGAATGGGCGTGAATCCTGTAAAGAAAGAGAAAAATATTATTACCAGTAATAAATATAACTGCGAAACTTAAATTGATCGACACATTCTGCACATTGTGGACACACGAAAAAAAAATTCAAAAATAAAAACGTAACGTTATGCAAATGTAACGTGGGCGTAGTCCCTAATTGAGCACTAAAGCGGGCGGAGCCGCGGCGTGCGCTAGTCTTAAATTATAATTTATATAACCGCCTACCTCTTACCTTATAAAACTGACAATCCATTGAGCTAAGACATTCGTGATTAGGGAGGACCCAGACATACTGATATTCTACCAGCAATAACGATGAAGAAAAGGTAAAAAACTGACTGACTGTTGACTTCCTCGTTGGTCGACTGCTGAGCATGTGGTCCTGGGTTCGATTCCCAGGTCGGGTAACGTGTTATCAGGAATTTCTCAGTAGCAGCCAAGGAGTCTGGGTTTATGCCCGGTCAATGTCAGTATGGTCGCCCCCTATTACATGGAACTTTATCATAACTGGCGTAACGTGGATGTATTACTTAATGGGTACACCTCTGCCCCACTCTTCTGGGATTACATGCGTGATGTTATGTTATGAAAAGTAAACAAAATTCTATTCAGCTCATGTCATATCAATCCTGTTAAAAGTCGTTGGAGAAATACGATGCGCTTTGAAAGTGATTGTCCATCGCTTCTCTGGACACGTCTGACATGGCGCATTGATATAAATAAAACCTTTTTTGCCGATTTTATGATCTTAATTGAGGGCAATAATAAACTCATCAATGAATACAAAAAAATGAGAAACCAGAACTGTGTGGTTTTGCGTAGGGGTAATACATGTCTGAAGGTGTTGAACAAGCTCTAATGTGGTAATATCAATCATGCGATGTGTTTAATATTAACAGCTGGAAGCTGTGACAAAGAATTGTTAAAAATATCCAATAAAAAACATCACAAATGGTCTGTCAATAAGAACTTTATAAAATAAAGTCCACAAAATAACACACAATAGCAGCATATCATTGTTAAACAATAGTAACAACCAGTTAGACATAAAATTGGTTATTCGTTAATTTAGATTAACGCGTTAATTAGGCGGAGATGTATCTATAACAAATCCTTTTTTTCGCTTATTATGTTTAAGTTGTATGTATTGTATTGTACTGTATAACGGGCTGGTGTCCGCAACTCCACGTCAAAGCGCAATCACAAATTGGGAAAAGCTGTTATCAACATAACTGAAAAAATAGTTAAATACTAACTGCATAGTCATCACGTGAGTTGACTAAGATTTTTCTGGACATTAAAAGAGACGGTAACCTCTGAATTAGTTTCGGCTGTTTCTTCTTTAAGTAGTCAGGTACGAAACACCGGCACGTCAAAGCGCAATCACAAATTGGGAAAAGCTGTTATCAACATAACTGAAAAAATAGTTAAATACTAATTGCATAGTCATCACGTGAGTTGACTAAGATTTTTCTGGACATTAAAAGAGACGGTAACCTCTGAATTAGTTTCGGCTGTTTCTTCTTTGAGTAGTCAGGTACGAAACACCGGCCTCGTCTAGTTTAAAAAATTACATGTAATTGTGTTTACAAAATAAACATAATTTATTATAATGATATGATTTACCAAAAATCTATAAGTCACAAAGTAAGATACTTCTCGCAAAAATCTAGTCACACAAAGCTTTAGATTTCAACGTAACATCTATCATAAAACACCAGGCCTCCCTCGGTGCCAGCCAATAATTCACATGTCGAAACCTTAACAAGTCTCATAGAAAACATATTAATATAAACCACACGTCATCTGAGAACCCGTGAAATATAAACAATAGATTATACAGCCTCTTAATCAAGAGCTAATAAAAAATAAAAAAAACAACGAAAAAATTCAGGTCACATTAATATGTGATATATTAAGCATAGTTTCTGATAAAATATAGTTGTGTTAATAGTCATATTTGCATATGATCAACAATTAGGGGACCTCCCATCGGTTTACGGTTCAAAAGTACGGTTTTACGGTAATTCGTATGTATATGGACGATTTAGTCGCGTGTCTGACGCGTTGTCTTAATGATATAGCTGATTATATATTAAATGATGCGTATACTGATTGTGTATTATATATTAAATGATATATCGTTATGAGGTTTTTAGTTTTAATGGTGAATTTTGAGATGAGTTATGGGAGAGTGTTTTTGTGCTTAATTTTCTGTTTTGTTTTCATTTAAATCTTAGTTAGATAATGTTATTCGATAAGTTTGGCTTATTAGTTGGATTAGTTAACAATGTTTGTCCTGAATCACCATTTGACAAGTTAAGCGAGCGGTAGCGGAGTTTATTATAATAAACTGCAAAATATGACCAGTATTTCAATATAATCCGTATTTTCCACGAAACACTGAAACAGCCTATCTTTTACTATTTAACGCTTACAATAACACTTTAAATAACTAAATTAGAGGTAAACTAGTGTACTAAAAGTCCAAACGTGATAAATCATAAGTTTGTTAGTACATAAAGTACATAGTTAGCAGTTAAACGGTAACATAAATGATCTACAAGCGTAGTTACAATGATTGTCTCGCCTTGACACGGCTGATATCGGCTCTGAACGGAACGCGCGTGGAAAAGACATCAACGCGCTCGTGCATTGAAAGATCTCTGCATTGAAGTACAAAAAATAATATTCTTGAGTTTGATTTTTATTAAGAGTATGTTTAAAATATTTTTTACTATGGACACTTTTAACGTACAAATCTTGCTACATCGTTCTCACATAATGTACCATCTCAACATGAATGATGTCACCAAGGTTTTGTAAAAGTATTCTGATTTAAAAGAGTGTCCATGGAGTTTCTTGCCTGTTCTTCTCCATAGAGAGATCTCTATAGAGAAGAATGGGCAACTACAGTACTTTCACAGTTTTTATGCCTTGTGAGTGGGACTGTAGCTATATTTCATTGTGGTCTTTGTTTCGACAATCCAAAAGTGCTTGTAACTGGCCTACTTGAAATAAATGCTTTGATTTGATTTGATTTGAAAAATGCCATTTTTTTAGTTTGAATAGAATTTAATGTTATTTCACACAAAATAACGCGCAAAACCAGTTTTTTAAATAACCGACCAAAATTTTCAACTGCAAAGGGACTACAATCATATACAGAGTTCATCAAACAGCTCGTCGATGCCTTGATTGCTGGTTTGATCCGACAGTTTATCTGTCTCCAAAAGACATCAACGCGTTCAGTCAGGCAACACAATGCATGAAAGTAACATAACATAACATCACGCCTTTAATCCTAGAAATGTATTGTATTTGCACCTCATAGTACACCCACATTACGCCAATTGTGTTTTAAGTCCCATGTAATAGGGGACGAGCCTATTGTTATCAACCGGGCACAAATCCACACTCCGTGGCTGGTACTAAGAAATTCGTAACAAAAAACTCCAATACTACTTTGCCCGACCTGGGAATCGAACCAAAGAGCTCATGCTCAGCACCTGAATGGTCTTAATATCATATTACCTAGTTACTTCATATATGTTTTCATTTTATCACATATTTACTCTCACAGTTTATCTGCGTCCGTGTTTACAAGCCCCCATACAACCAGTGCGTTAGGTAATTGGTATGGTATCCACCCTGCTCATAACATATTAACATTCAATAGCGTTCTAGATCTGTATCAGGCTGCAGCGATGTTACACAAGCTATTAAGGTTGTTAGCCTATTAAATAATCACTATAAGTAACTGAATAACTTGTTATATGCATCGTAAGGACGGTAGTTAGTTTATATTAGTAACGTTTTTCTGCGAAAGTCCTGATTTTTCGGATATCCTAGTTTCCGAAGACCTTTTCAATTAAATATATTTTTTTCAGATTTCGTGTCGAGTACCTCGATTGACTTATATTACAGGGACAAGCCTACCACTATTTTCAGTGTCTGCTACACCTGAAAGCCACAATCAATAATGGCGATGGACCAGTAAAATGCTCAGTCATTGAAGCTCGACGAGTCCCGAAGGCACGATTCAGCTGTCACATCCCGTAACGAGATTAATCAGAAAAGTACAGCGGAGATGAAAAATATCCCTTCTCTCCTTATCAAGCAGGGTCCAGGGATAGTTTAATTGACTGTTCATATTGTTGCTAACCTGTTGACCAGGCTCTTCTAGGAGCCTGCAAAAGCAGCAGGTACCAACTTATCTACTTGTAGTTGTCTCACTACAGATCTAATGTTCCTTTTCGTATAAAGAAGAGAGTGACTTCAAATGAAATAGAAAAACCCAGGACTTCGTTAATCATGAGCCAATGGTATCCATGATGCTGCGGGACTGTTCGAAAGAGATACCGTGGCCCTGGAACACAAAGGAAGGAATATGGATGGGTTTCAGTCAGTATATCCCATCAGAAAAAAAAAATGGTATCCATGATTACCTTAGCAGGTACGTAAGAAATTACTAAAGTATATTAGTACTTGCAACGTTCTGATCTCAATTAGCTACCTCCATAAAATCGGCATAGGTATATAAGAGAGTAAACAGTGAGAAACTCAACAATCTTAAAGATCAATAGAGATCCCGCTAATTTGAAACTATAAGCTCAGTGCTCACGAGAACATAAAACGCATTTCAAGCAAAGAGTACACCTTATGATATGTAATTTTATGAAACCTACACTTTCTAAGGTTGGATTACACGACCGATTTTTCAAAGTGAAATAATCTAGCGTTTATCATAAATAACGTTTAAAATTGATTGTATTGAGTTTATATGTATAATCGGTATATTATCTTACATATTACATCCCAATATTGTTATCGCGTTGGACAAATTTATTAGACACTTCACAAAAGCCCTATTCTTACCTAGATAAAGTTGGTCTTCCCATAAATGGGATGTCTTATAAAGATGGTTTGGAATCAGTAGCGACATCCTATCCGAGTTATTCGAAGCGCATACGCAACAATTTGAACGTAATTTATGTTCAGTTCGCTCCCAACCGTTACGAATAGGATCAGACGAGTTATAAATATATATTTTTTATATACCTATTATATTCTGTTTGAGTTTTCCCAGAGCAGGGTATGGTAAGCAAGATGGAATAAAGAGCCTCCATGTTTATTCAGCATGTACATCTTGACTGATTTTGAAAGAGCATCAAACCAATAAGTGACACTTTCTGTAACTTCTAAATAAAATGCTAGATATAAGTTTCTTTCAAAAAACTGATCTACAGGTTAAGCTCATAGTGAAAAATAAGACACTTTCATGTTTTCACTACTTCTACCAAAACAGATTGGAAAAAAAAGAAAACAGAATACAGTAACACAACCACTAAAATTCTCACAACACATAATTCACATACATAATTCCTAATAATCATAATTTCTACATAATTCCTGTAGAAAAAAAACTTTGACTTACTTGAGATAGACAACATTTTGCCTTTTCTCACCAAAACGTATCTCACTGAACACAATCACGCCATAAACCATTCCTTCATCACGCCATCACTTACCCGGTAGCGAAATAAATCTCATTTACTGTTAACGTGATGCTCTTATGTTAATTCAATTATGTCCATAACGGTACTATAGTTCCACTAAAGAGTCATATGTACATGTTACTGTACAAGTCTGAAAACTGGACACTTTCAAAGATTGCTTATATTCTTAAAATACGTTCAAATATAGGTGTTACTATACTGGGTGCCTAGTATTGTACACTCACAAGCACCAATATGTAGACACTTAAAACTTTTAAAAGTGTTTTTCATCTAATGTTTTGATTAAAATTTTATGTTGTTACGAACATAGTATTTTGAAACTCAGATATTTATGAAAAAGATCTATCTCCAAGCCATAATCGATATTACTCGAGAATTTTTTTTTTTAAATTTAGGAAAGTGTATACATATTGGTGCTCGTGACTGTACACCCACTTTCGTAGTTATCTTACTCCCATGTAATATGGGGGGGAGGCTAATAGCCATCAATCAAGCACTAATCCAGACTCCGGGCTTCTTCTGAAAAATCCCTAATGGAGAAACCTATTTACACTTTGCCCGACCTGGTATCCCAATCCAGAATCTCATGGCCAGCAGTAGGGCTACTAACGAGTTAGATTTAGTAACATGAGTCGATAAACCTTGGTTAAACATCTAGTTCTAAAAACTGAATTTTCGGAACAACTAGTCCTAGAACCTGATTCAATGTATGACGATTGGTAAATGTTGACTTTCGAATTTAAAAAACTATGTATCACAAAGACTTTTGTTTTTTATCATTTAGCGTATGTATTCGCTAAAACCTAAGATACACGTATATGTACAAGTACTACGAAGTTAAAGACAAAATAATACAAACGACTACACGAAAATAATTTCTAACTAGAACCTTCTAAAACTTACAACAGACCAAGCTTTTACCGCAACAAACATATTTATTGTCCACCTCACATTGTCTGGCTGATGTAAAAATTGATTTTCAATGTAAAGTTTATAGCATCCATGCGTAGGAGTCATTGTGTTCGGGGTCAAATATGGCCATAAATTGTCATATAGGAATGTAGTGTTAAAGAGCTTTCGTGGTTTTATGACGAACTGTTAACAGATATCGTCGCGATCTCCGGCAGTATGGGAGTGGTACTTGTGCCTTAAGGCTCTTAAGTTGTGAACTTGTCAAGATAGACTCTTAAAACTTGAGTAAAAAGGTTGGTTATGGAATTAAAGTTTTAAGTTTTGTTTGACAATGCTGTGGGTTCTAATGCTCGTGGGAAAATTAAGAAAATCAATATTTGTTTGTTTCTTATTGCGTTCCTTATTAGAAATGTCTCTTGATTTTCGTCAGTCTGCTTCGTGTCTCTGGCACAAAAATATTTTTAATTTGGTTGCTCCAAAACTACGTCACCTTCACAGTATCTGTGGCAACGCAGGGCTCACTTTGACGGCATGGTTAGAGTAAAGAGAGCAGGATAGGAGATGAAAGATATTTTTGTCGGTTCAATCAAATGATTTAACTAAAATAAAGATTAAAAAAAACTATGTAGTTCACATAGTTCAGTACTAACTACTTGGTAGGTAAAACAAATTACAAATCTAAATGTATCAACATATTCGTACATCATAGGCTGCGAGCACTAAGTACCTGCGATCTCTTACCATTCTGAAAGTTAATTTTTTTGTCCCTCTCTGATATATGCACAAGTACGATTGGTAGTAATTACCGCTGTCAGTTCACATTATACTGCATTTGTCTTATTAATGCGTTAATAAGATATCTTGTTAAAGTATTAATAAACCAGGATCTCGTCTTGCAATCTTTGTATATCTGTATTATTAGTTCAAAAAATAAAATGAAACTGCACTTAATTTGTAAAAAATGAATAAGATTTTGTGGTCAAATGAACGTGAATTAATTAGCCTTTTCATTTTAAATATCTTGTTTGTGAACGTGAACATCCTGTATCGAAATAATTGCATTAATCTTTATAATTGCATTTACAGCTTTCACATTGTGAACTAAACAGTTGTCGAGTTTAAAAGGTAGTGGGTGGTTACAGTTCATCATTTATAGTTGTACGAAGATCTTCATCGGAACTAACGCCGCGATATTATTTTTAACCCCCGACCAAAACGAGGAGATAAATTTGTTTCAATACAGTTTCAAAAAAGAGGGGTGTCATAAGTTTGTTTCAATACAATTTCAAAAAAGAGGGGTGTCATAAGTTTGTTTCAATACAATTTAAAAAAAGAGGAGTGTCATAAGATTATTTCAATACAATTTCAAAAAAGAGGGGTGTCATAAGTTTATTTCAAAAAAGAGGGGTGTCATAAGTTTGCTTCAGTACAATTTCACAAACTTTATAGGCAGTTTGGACTGGCTTGATGTCATTATTAATTTTATCATTCTCCTGCAGTTCTCCTGAAGTTATCCCAATGTATTTAAGGTCGGCGTAGTATGTCTTTTCAGCTGTATATGCCAGATATTAAAAAAGTAGCACAGAAGCATGATCTTTGGAAGAAATGGAGGTAGGCCTTAGCCCAGCAGTGGGACAATGTGGGCTAGCTATAATAATAAAGAAATAATGATATTATTGTATCTACAATCTAAAATATCACAGCTCACGGCAGGCAGTTCTATAAATATTTTTCTCTACCTCGTCTAACAGCACATAATTAATCTCCGCGGTCGATCAAAGACAACAATGACACATTAAGATCCGCCATCAAATTACAATTTTACACTGGACCGTACACGCAATAAAAGCGACAACACACTTTTCCTTTACAATCGAAATTTCTCAACAATAACAAGGCGTTAAGCAATAAAATCGTAAAAAAAACTCGCGAGTATCGACCTAATCCGCGTGCGCAGTCATTAGCACACAGATAGATTTACAATAGCCATAATCCTTTCTGAAACTTACTTCCATACACCATGGTAAATATGCAGCTGCATCGACAAAGCACCAAAGCAATCCCACCCTTATTTACATCTCCATAAAGTGTCACAAGTATTCTCAGGATCAGTAAAGTTTCCGTTGGTTTTAGCTCGCCACCCAGGGCGCACACAGCCTCTATAAATGCGTACAATTTACAACGTTCTTAACTTGAAGTTGAAAAGTTGGTCTTGTTACGTGAACCTGTGAAGATAATGGGATATATAGGAAAAAATATTAAGAGGATATATAAAGTGAACTAAGAAGGTTTTATCTTGGTAGAGGATGATATTCGCGACTATGTGTGTGGGGTATTTTATCGCTGGCAAGCCTGAGTTATAAGGTGACTCGTTTATAATAGCACCTTATGTTGCGTTGTCTAACTTATCTTTGCTGTTAATTAGCTAAGTTTTATCTTTCACGTAAATCGGAGCAAAATCCAGGGTGATATTTTAGTGTGCTGTAAAATTACAGACAGAATGAATAACTGGTTTCTTATAATACTACGGATGTGTAAAGATGCTCCTGCATCATTTATAAAGTGTCGAATGAGAGACAACCCTGATTTTTTGTGCGCGATGACCCGAGAAGTGTGCATTCCATATGTACTGCACACTTCTCTGGTCATGAGTTATGTTATATAACATAATCATCTCAAATTCTGTATGCAAAGAAATTCATGGCTGAAGGATGCTACAGTCTTCCTACATCACCAAAGGGTTAATTTATATTCTCAAATAAGGGTCAATAAAGCTCCTCAATAAAGGCGAAATTCAGTCTCTAACAACAAAGTAACCGCAACAATGTGCCGGGATATTTATTATTTTGTTTTGTGTCTATTAAGAATTTAAGATAGGTTCGTAAGCCGGTCGTAAATCTGTGGTGTTATCAAAATGCCGGAGCTGCAGGAAAATGATAGATAGGACTCGGTTTATAGAGCAGCTTCGTATCGGTAGATAGTAAAAGACAGGTTGCGACCTGCGAAATGGCCGGTGTATGGTAAAAGCGGTAGCGGCGCGATAAGCGAAGTGACTAGCGAGTGGGGCCAGTGATCTAGTGAATTAAATAAAGTTATCACTTAGGTATCTCAAATTATTATTTCATGCCTATTTTGTGTAATTTTCTCCTTTTTAAATCAAAACTACCTAGCTTTTTCGAACTATTTTAGAGCCGGATTCGTTTAGCCGGATGTAGTTGGATAAATACCAGTATTTTGTACATGGAGGGGCAACGACTGATTCTATTTCTCAAATGACGATACTAAAATCCCTTCGCCGAGACCTAAGCAATAAGAGTCGCTGCCAACTTGATTTTTATTTATACATTATGTACAGTAGTGGCACATAGGTAAATTTAATGCCTTTTAATTACAATGTAGTAAGTTATTCTTAATCATTCACTAGAGACTAGTTTGTAATACTTAAAGTAGGTGAGACTTTATGTAGTTTTCACGATATGTATACTAATAATATTATAAACAGGTAAATATTGTTTGTAAGTTGGCATGTAGTGTGGTTGACTGTGTGTGTGTATCTTCGGATCTACTCGGATCCGATTCTGAAAATTGTTTTACTAACAGGAAACTAAATTATCCCCAAGAGTCACAGGCCACATTTAAAACGTTCCCGTGGGTTAATTTTCGAATATAACGGGAGCCAAGACGCGAGCGAAAGCTAGTCTTGGCATATATTTTCCAAAAAAAACTTTGATTTACTTCAAATATTTTCGTGTCGGTCAGAAGAAAAACATACTCCGGTTGACTTTATACTTATAAATAACCATATAGTGTCGTAATAATCACAACATCTGTACAACTGTTGTTTTCTACCTTTATTAACAAATCGACCTTTAAATTAATAAAACTCTGTGTTTACACTTTTGATTTACATTTCAACAGTTGAATTTGTGTCATTAATTGATTAACGTGTGGATACAAAACGTGAATAATAAGATTTTAAATAAAAAACAGAACGTGGTTAGTATATAGTCGTATGTGATTATGTATTAGGTATACAACCTTAGTTTTAGTATATGCGAAACCTGAAACACTTGTCTATTATTTTTATGTAAGGAATCTATGTACAAAATTTCAAAACCTTATCAAAAATCACAAAGTTATAAGCTTGTTCTGTTATCTGGTTGTCCGCACAAAAACGTGGTATTCACGCGGCGCCGCCGCTCGCGCGCCTCCAGCGTCGTCTTGAGCTCATTGATAATAATAATTTGGCAGTAGGTACCTAAATTATTGCGATTGGTATTTAATGTCGCTCAGTGTGCGACTTGTAACTTTTTTTAAATATTTTTGAGACAAAATATAACATGGTTTAAAAAATATTGGAATCGATACACATACACATACTTATTCTGAACAAACTATATTCAGGTTTCGCATATACTAAAATAATGTTGTATACATATAAGAAAAGTTTTGACATTAATAAAATTATTTGAACAAAGATTAAAATTAGTTTTTCGACATTCGTGGGTATACTTGTCGAATAGAGAACCTTCGTGTTTGAATGCGACTGAAACCTGCTTCGGATTTTTTTTAAATCTCCTGAATTTAACTACCTTTTGAGATACTAGCAATTTCAAAAACGCAAGCTATACCTTTTGACTCAGATGTTTTTAGTTTTACACAGATTATCAATATATTTATTCTTTATGCTGACATTGATTTATATTTAATTAAGACGATTTTTGATCCGACCATATTTATGACCCGGATTCGTAATAAAACTGACAAATTGACAGTTATCACGGTTGCAGAATTAGTCCGATATGAAATTAATTCCTCAATAGTTCATATACCTAATTATAACGAGCAATCACGACGTTATAAATTAAAATTACATTAATTAGAGTATAATCGATTACAGCTAAGTTTAAACGATAAATTAATTCTAAAGATATTGAATCGTGAAATTGATTTATTAAACTAATTTGCTACAAATTATTTTAGATCTAGAACTAGCTCTTAAAAAGTTAGATTTAATACATGCCTTGACATTTTTATTTGCTTTTATATTCATTTATTAGTTTGCAAGTTTTGTCAAGTTGTTATAATTTTATAATTTGTCAACTTCGACATTTTGGGAAATAGTCGACATAACAAGAAGAAGCTGGTAGAATACATAACCACCTCCTTTTTTAAAAGTGGGTTAAATGAAAAAAGAAATAGATAGTGTAACCAACATTTTAAAGTCATGATATGTTTCAATAAGTCTAGAGTATTCCTTGTGGTCTGACTGCGTCATCATTGACTACTAATGTGTACCTAAAAGGTACTTATTTTCAACCAAATCAGAGCATCCTCCGTTGCGAAAAGGTTTTTTTAAACACGCAAAGGAAATCATATGTTAATTCTATATATGTATATTGTGTCTATTTTCATCAGAATCTGCCGTACAAGTGCTAACCAATTTATGGTCATGTTTACGCCATCCGTGCATCCGTTCTCTTACAAAACATGCCTTTATTTTATTTTTGTACTGTATTGAAGTGTGAAAATATGCAGACGACACATATATGTCACGTCAAATGTCAGCTGTATTTGAACACAATTTATTCCGCCATTTTAAGAAATCGCTTATCACACCGCTAGTCAATAACTAAATACATAGTTACCTATGAAAACGTGACTAAGACATATGATGACTAAGAATCCTAAAACTATCTATTCCCAGAAAAGTGATACCAAAATAAAATGAATTTTACGATCCAGATAATTAAAAGCGTTTGAGGTTTTAAATTTTTAATACAAACACGAGAAAGAAAGAAAAAAAAAGCAAACTCCGTTGTCCGAACCGCTCAAACACTCAAATTGAATTAATATTTTATGGCGTCAATATCGAGTGATGTCACCGGCGCTGTAAAACTAATTAGAGCTCGCATGTCACAGCTGGACGGTTTATGGTGGCCATTACGGTAGAATGTCACCTATACCTCGCGGGTAAAGCCTAGGTCACACAGTGCGAGCTGACCGGAGGACCTAGACAAAGTGGCTATCAGCAAATATTCGAGAGCACGAAAGACTAGTGGCTTCTCAGACATCCCATTCCGTTACATTCTAGCCTGTAAAAAGCCTTAAAGGGCCACCGGCCGCCATGGCTCACCTGAAACTCTCTAAACCGACTGCGAAGCCAGGAGGGCCGCTGCACATACTACCTAATCAGGTGGGGGTATTCCGCCGTGGCAAAGTGCGACTGCGAACAACAAACCATGCCCCACCTCCTATCCTGCTCTTTGTGCAACCTACTCTTTGAGAGACCGGTCCGAAGCTACAACCATCACTGGCGAAGTAGTTGAGTTCTGGTCGAAACTGATTTAAGAATGATCAACAAGAAGAAGCGGTAACAATGATGAAACTGTATTCGACTGATAAGCTACAGAAATACTTATGCCAGTCGATTCTGGATCGATGGCCGATCGATAAAGTTCTGAGTCGATTACAATCGACTGGTCGTAGCGATCTACCGCAGTCTAGTTACACCTTTATGCACCTACACATGCATCTAATAAAGTTTTATCTGTTTGCTCATCGCACTACGCAAATATTGTAAAGTTCACGATCCGAGATTGACCTCAGAGCAAGAATATGCGCTTCCGTGATCTGTCAGTATTTCCTGGTAGCAGTCAATACAGCTAATGTCAAGTACTACTTGAGTGGTTTTAACTACTGTAATCGCTTTTGTTAGTAGGTTTTACAGTATTTTCCGTATGACGAATGGAAGGAATAAATAGGAAAACTGACCGCTTAAATCTGTTGGTATAATTGAACGGTCTTAGGACTAAATACGGAAAATCATCTTACTCTAATAAAGTAGATAATAGAGTTCCTGCCTTAGGGACAAGGCAGCAACTATAAAGTTAAGTGTATTTAATTACTTTGCCTTAGAGCAGTGCCCAGTGGTGGCATATTTTTAAAATACATACAGCAAAAGATAGCATAATAAAGATATAAGATATCAATAGATACAACCCTTATTAAGTGTACCATTAGCAATACCGAAATAGACAAAGGACACACATTGAAAAAAAAACTGATAAAGGTCTATAAAAGCCTCAAATAACCTATGATTAACTACAAAAGTTACCTAATCTCAAAGTATCAAATCCTATATTAATTCGCATCGAGTGCGAGGCGATAGGGCGACCACCCAATTTGTCAAATTATTGAGACTATTAACCCTCGACTGCAGTGCTCGTAATTGTGCACACCACTTGTTAGACTTCCAACACATTTGTCTGGGGACACCCTGTGCGGACACTAGGGATGTACACACTCAGAACTAAAGAACAGGATTTTGTAATTAATGTTTTTTGCTGTTTTAGGCGAGGTGAGACATAATGAGCCTTCAACTTCCCACTGCTGTGAATTAAGACACCTCTCTGTGAAAGAGAGTGGGCAAAATCATTACCCTCCTTCTGACGCAGTCGGGTAAAATGAATCCACGCGGGCCCAGGACAAGAAAGAGGCGATGAACCCGAAAAACCCCCCGCATATGTTATACATTTTGTCTTCTTCTTCTCAACCTGTGGTCACCCAACCCAACGCAGAGTGTAGGTCTCTTCCAAATCTCTCCACTTTTGGCGTATTTTACCAATTACCAAAATTACCAACTGCTGAAATTGTACATCATTGTACCAAGGCTTAGATTAGACAAATGGACGCCTTAACTGTTTAGAACCAAAAGGCGAAAATGTGCAGAAATTGATTTCACGTTAGATCACAAATCTGAAAACTTCCCTCAATATACCGTCTAAATATTTTTCTTATAAGCGTCAGACAATAGGAGTTCAATCTTACACATACTTAAGCTAAGCTCTCAACAAAATATGAGCAACTACGATATGATATGGAATCAAGACACCAGAAAAATACAGCACATACCATTAAAGCTTAAATATATCATCTTCGCAATAACTGCTTAAGTAAATCACCTCACCAATAAGCTCCCATCCCTACACGAGCCGAAGACACTGAGCAATAACATCCTCCTACGAACGCGTATATTTAACACTATAAAACAATCTACTCACACAACACATGCTGAAACAACCTTTACGCATATAAGAACAAGAGTTATGTGTAACGCAGAAGTAAAGTAGCTGGTAACACTCCACATTCCATCGCAAAATATCGCTGGATTTTTTATAATGAGACCTTAATACGTTGTGATAAAGGTTTATAAAGTTGTATTTGTAACGTAGTTTTACGTACCGGTCAAAACAACCTGCCGCGCGCTGCTCAACATTTGATTTATTCGTACTAAAGCGAGTTGGTATTAATTCACTCGCTATTTGTCATTGGACGTGAGAAAGTGCTTTATTGTTGGCATACAACGGGACATATTACTCAGCGATTGTGACGTGGCTGGTCGTTATTTATTGTTATTGTTAGCCGATATATAGTGTAGTAGCTGCGGTACGTCGATGGCTGTTTGCAGGATGTTATATTTCCAGGCTTCTAAATATGTCTATTGATCCTATTAAAGTATTACTTAAGGAACTTGCAATTGATTCCCAATTTACTGTCTTATATCAGAGGGGAATGTAGCCATTCCCAAGGTCAGGAATTTCTCTGTCAGCCACGGAGCCTGGATTCGTGCCCGATTGATGACAATAGGCTCGCCCCTGTTACCTGAGACTTAAACATATCTGGCGAAATGTGGGTGTTACTATTAAGCACACCTCTGCCGAACCCTTCGGGGATTACAAGCCTGATGCTATCTTTTATTTATGAATTAATATCAACTTAATCGAATATTTTGATAAAAAATCTTGATGCTTGAGCAAATATTGCCATCTTTACGACAAGACGACACGTGTAGAGAAGTAGAAGAGGTAATTATTATTGTGTTTCCTCTTGACCACCAAAGTGTCGTGTCTAGCAACAATGTCACAGTATTTTTCCATATATTTTAAAAGATGACAATAAGACTCATCATCTCCTTGACTGAATAACTCTAGCTGCTTCGTCAGATTACGAATCCTCTCCCGCCCACGCCGAGCAAACCGCTACTTAAAATTAAAAAATCCATCCACTTTCGATTCGCCAACAAATGACCTAACACGCACACTCGACTTCGCTTCTCTATAGCTCTTTATTTTCGTGCGCCCACGCGTGAAAGTGTACATTTTTATGAAACAATTGTTTTCATATTTATTTTGTATGTGTTCATTAGATATTCGTTGTGGAGGGTGCTTGAGACGGGAAAGTTGGACGAGTGGCTGATTCGACATCGGCCTGTGTTTCGAGATCCACAAGTGTCGGTTGAAGATCGGTGCGAGTAATAAGTGCGATTCCCAGGCGCGATGACTGGACTGGACTGAGCTTTGTACAGTGTCTGTGCTTTTGTACTTTTATAGGACCTTAAATGAATCTCGATGAGTAGGAGGAGCTTGTGGCTAAATAATAACAGCAGCACGGGTCTATCTTCGAGGTTAAGCTCCGCTTGCCAATGTCGGTCTTTGGATGGGTAACCATCTATTACATACCGAGTTTCCTCCGTGCCTCGGAAAGCACTTTAAGCCGTTGGTCCCGGCTGTCGTATTAAATAAATAAAATAAGTCTTTATTGCTGTTTTACAATTATTACATTAAAATTTGTTACTGACGATCGGTTTTTCTAATAACAGCTTGTCCTTCGACAAAGGCCTCCTCCAAAGACTTCCACCTATCTCTGTCTCTTGCGACTCTGATCCATTCTGGACCAGAAACTCTTTTGAGATTGCCTTTAGCCAAACAAATAGTAATGTAATGTTTGACAGCCAGTGCCGCAGAAAATATGGCTATTACACTTTGAAGTTATGAAAGAACAAAAAGTATGAAAATTAAAAATACACAAAAATAAAAATTATGCTATTTTCACCAGAAGATTAATTTCAAATGCACAAATCCTATAATATTCTCAAGGCTGGTCGTGGTCACCCTACCACTCAAGCTATGAGCCATTGTTGTTTTTGTCTCTACTCTAGCTTGTCTCTGCATTGTGAGATAATTTGTGATGTTACAATAATATTCGGACAGAGGCCTCGAGTGCCCACGAGTACACACGGTAGGAACGTATACGAATACATTACTACTCAAGTTTATAGCCACAGTTGATTACTTCATGATTTCGGAATATAAGAGAACCGAGAAAACCTGTCTGTTTAGTAACAGGCTGCAGAGGGTCAGTTCCCACTGCAGAGCATGGCCTCTTCTCATACAGAAAGGGTACGAGCTTTTATCAGCACGCTTGCTCATGATAGATTGATGATTTGAGAAGTTTTCCTTCACCGATTTCATAGATGTACTTGAAACTGCAGATCTAGAAAACTGATGCCGTTACACGTGCTTCTAACTAATGATTATTAACAGTAGATGGTACGAGTACTTAAAGCCTCTTTGGTCTAGTGGTCGCAAGCGCGACTACTGAGCATAAGGTCCTGGGTTCAATTCCCATGTCGAGCTTAATGTTATTATGTATTTCTGTATTTCTGTAATTTCTCAGTAGCAGCCACGGAGTCTGCATTTGTGCCCGGTTGATGACAATAGGCTCGCCCCTTATTACATGGAACTTAAAACATAACTAGTGAAATGTGGGTTTACACCTCTGCCTTACCCATCGGGGATTACAGGGATGTTATGTTATGAGTTCGTCTATCGTCAGATGCAACTTTCGTAGTAAACCACCCTTTTCGCGTGTGGCAACCCTCATTTACACCGCCCTGGGGTGGGTTAAGGGGTTTGTCAGATTCCTACTGACTAAATCCACAAGGTGTTCTTTGACTGTCTTGAACCGGGATGCTGCAGTATTTGTGCAGTTCGTCACGCTCCCCGTCCAGGTTTTGGCCCACATAAACATTCGGGCCCCGTCAGTTCCTCATGAGAGGCGCACCGCCGTCCCGCGCCTGTGTCGTCCAGCCATGCCCGGAGAGCACGTGTGTCAGCCGGAAAGTGAGCCATGCCGTCTCTCCAGCCACTCGTGCCACTGCGTGCCCTGCAGTCAACCACAATCTTTTTCCACACATAACAAGTGTGAACATTATACGGTCACTATAGCGTCAAATCACAAGTGCTTTTAACCAACCACAGAGGCTTGCAAAGGTCGCATGGTATACAGTTGCCAAGACTATTTTAGGTATAACATGAATCTTAAAACTAAACACACTGACACTTCAAAGTTATTATCTGAAATCTTAAATAATTATATCGGCAGCATTTTTAAAAAAAAATCTTATAATAGCCGTGTATATCCCACTGCTGGGCAAAGGCCTACCCCATATCCTTCCAGATACTCTTCTCCTTTGCCACCGCGAACCAGCCTTCGTGATGCGAAGCATGATGATGATGATGCTGCATTTATCTATACTAATTTTATAAAGAGGTAAGTTTGTAAGTTCTTATGTAGGGTTTAATAATTAAAACTCCGGAAGTAATGATCCAATTCTAACATTTTTTACTGATATAAAGATACATTATTCGTGGGTGCTATAGGCTGGAAGTTATATTTATATCATGCAGATTAGCCGAGCTATCACAATTTTTACGGACAAAGTGTCGGGCGAAGTCCTAGTATTAATTACGGTCTTGAAAATTATACTCGTAGAACCTGCATGTACCTAAATGTTGACAGCAGAATTTCCATGTTTCAAATTCGTGCTGCTGAATAGATACAAGAATACAAGGCTCATTAACGTTATCTGAAACGCCTGAAAAAGATTACATCCCAAGCAGCATAATAGACTGCATGCCTAATAAACTACTCACTTTCACGAAAAATTACTTTAATTCTTGTGAAATCAGGACTAGGCCTACCATACATACGCCTAGTTACGGGTCTGCTGAGCAAGCCTGTTTAAAGTGCTAACTCGCAGCCATTGACGCCTCACATTGCTACCAGATTCCGCAGGTCACAATCAGCACCTTACTTACTTATGTCGCCCACACTTCAGTTTATCACATGATAGGGTGTTGGGTCTAATGAAGATTTAGAGAATAATCCTATGGGTAGATAGTGAGACATTCGTTTTGAACAAGCTCGAATGTAGTCACTACTAACGTAGCGTTGGTGTTAAATTGCGAATTTTGCGGGAAGAGATTATCTGGTAAACTAGACATTTCTTTGAGGATCTATGCCAGCTAAATTATTCTCATTAGTAAAATTGGAGTAGTGTTTTGCCACTGACATAAGGGACTGTTCAGATATACACTACCACCTACCTAAGTTTCCAACCACATACCAATAAAATTATGCCATAGACTTATTTGCGTAAATCATTAGCAGAGCCGACGATATCGTCAAAGTCGCGGGTAACAACTGGATAATTGACGCACAGAACCGGGAAGTCTGGCAAAAAGGGGAGGGCTATACCCAGCAGTGGGTCACTCCGGGCTAATATGATGATGATGATAAGGAGAGCTGTGGTTCTATTTCCGGACGCGACAAAACATTAGAAAATAGAAAAGGTAACCGAATTACTGTCGCAAAACAGATCGCCTTTCTTTTCAATAACATCCCAGGACATTCTCACACCCCTACTTAATTATTTCGCCCACATTCAAGTTATCATGATATAGGTGTTAGCTCCAATGAAGATAGAGGCTAGACAGTGACGCATTTATAAGCTTAATGGTGTTCAATTAACACGTAGCTTACCGTTGTTCCAACGACGTGGCTGGAATGCAATGATCATATGTAAACACGTTCAATGTTGTTATCTGACGCGCATATACATATAATAATGATAACGTGAAGATAGGTAGGTGACTTGAAAGTTGTAGTAGCTGGCCGATAAGTACGTATGTAGTTTGTTTATTGTGCTGGTAACTAGGATGTGATGTGCAGGCGTTATTGGTAATTAAGCGTGGTCATTCATTTAAATCTTTGGTGGTAATGGTATCGGTTTTGCTTAATCATTTGTTGTACGGGCATGTGATGCAGAGGAATGAGGAAAATGTCGCGAAATTTTGAGTATGGACCTGGACAGTGAGAAGATCAAAGAAAAGATGGACGGACTGTGTGAAAGATGATACGAACAGAAAGGAAGTGGCTACTAAGATGACGTGTAAAAGAGAAGTATGGAAGCAGGCAAGCTGAGCCGACTCCAATTAAATTAACATAATGACAGGAGAATGGTGACGATGAGGGTCTATGCATGATGCAAGCGTAATCACTGAATAATATGATTTAATTAATGGAGACGAAATAAACGTAGAAATCCGCCCGAAAGCTCGAACGAAAGTCTGAGTCGAATCTTCAAAGAGGTAAAATGCCTTTCGTCATTGTTTGGTTAATAAGGTCGTCTATAAAAATAAATAAAATCGAAGTGTCTGTTTGTAATTTCAAAATAATAGTTTTTTACTGAATGATATTTGAACGTATACAAGGTACTTAAACAAACTTATTATTATTAAAAAAATTGTCTGTCCGTCAGTCTGTCTGTTTGTTCCGGCTGATCTCTGAAACGGTTGAACCGATTTTGATGTGACTTTTACTGGCAGATAGCTGATGTTATAAAGAGTAACTTAGGATAGATTTATTTTATAAAAAGATTAGGGTACCGTGCAAAAAAATTATACCCTTGAAATTGTTAATAAAATCTGATTGAAATAGGGAAGTAATATTTTTATAATAGGTAATGTTGGTATTGTCACGCGGACGAAGGCCAGTTTTCATTAGGTACTATTATATATTTTAGTAGTACTTGAAATGCAACTAGGTAGGCATAGATTCTTGTACTCCAGCCAGTAAGGTATGACATTTAATAGTAGCAGGTCACAGGTTGAGGGCTGCGTTAAAGATAGCAATATTAGTCCCACATTAACATGTATTACATACATGTTGCTAATATCCAGTCTTTAATACTAGAACATCGTGTTTTCTCGACTTGCTACTAATTAAGATGTTAAGTTAACATATTACCCCGTAACAACCGGGCCGTTATAACCTATTCGATAGCAAGCTCATTCGGGTCAACTAGAAGTAAATGTTATGTAATACCACATAATGCACTTATGTCCCTAGCAGTAGCGAAGTTTTTTTAAGAGGTAAGCCGGAGCACATATCTTTAATGCGATTTTATTATTTGTCTATGGAATACTGACTGTGCCCGTTTTCAAAGGGAAGCAGGTAGGAATCGAGTTGTATGAAACCTTCGCCACTGGTCCCTAGTATATTTTTGCATTAGTACCTTCCTACCCAATGAGTGGACAGACGCCAGCACATGAAGCTACCCGATACTGTCAAATTTTTCAAATTCAAATTCAAATAATTTATTGTGGATCATATAGATTCATAAGATGTTGCATTACATTCAGGTAAGTCTACTCTATGTCCCGCCATTGAGGCATTTTTCCAATTACCTAATCTTGAATCAAAAAATCAAAAAACTTTAGTTTTAACGATAAAGTTAAAAATCTATTAAAGAAATTCGACAGATTGTAGACTCAGGCTCTGGGTAGAAATGAGTTATATCTGGGTGGTTTTAAAAGCGTTACCGGCTTCCCAGTTTGAAAAAAAATTGTGACCCTCTTTACCTGCGCTTGTAGTGTTCAAAATGTCGCGTAAATTGTTTTTTTAAACCTTAAGTAAATTTTCATTACCAGTGTTATTTCAACAGCACAGTCGATCAAAGATATATGTAAAAACTCACAAATGACAAAGATATATCTACATACAACAACTCCTTACCTACGGAAACTTCAAAACCAGCAAAGTTCCCAAGGTTTTACCGACATTTTTCTATCACTTCTCATATATTATGAATGGACAATAAAAAATACTTTATCTTGGTTGTTGTGGAGTAGATCCGAAATGGCCGTGACAGAGGTTACCCGCCCACGCGTGTTTCGTGGCTATAATAACACGTGCTGAATGAAACGCGGGAAAATGACCATCGATTTTTTATTTGTATTGAATATTTATGGCATCCAGTAAAGTAAAATGAAAGAGAGTCGAGTCAATGTCGAGAAGGTGGTTAGCAAAAGCCTGTCACCTTTGTATGTGCTTGTGCGTCCATACTTTCATCATCCAATGGAAAGCTTTCCCGCATTTTCATCTGCTCTTTGCATGAAGGGATTTTTAATAATATTTACGTATCTATCTTCCTAAGCTAAATAAGCAAGAAAAGTACCTATACCTATAAAGTAGATAGGCACCTATCTTTCTTGTTATAGCTACTACGAAAATTACAGACAATCGATCATGAAATCGGCAGGAAACTATGATGCGCCGGCCTAAGCGTTTTCTAACAGTGTCATGGATCACTAAATATATTATCAAACTGATCAAAACGTTTGTCTGAATGCTAAAAACGTCTAAAATATCAAAGGTCAAATTCGTAGGTACCTAGTTACCTGTACTTTATTTACCTTCATTGAGGCTTCTACCTACCGCAATGTTTTCGCGACTCATTTCTGGGTGCGGTGAATTCGATCGTCACTTAATACCATGACAGCTACGCTAAAATTAGTTTAATAGATATTAAGTAGGGTTTGGGGTATAATGAATGTTGCCCTAAGGTGTGGTGACGCGAACTCATGGCGTTTTTGTGACAGAAAAAAAAACGACTTAAGAGATGACAAATTGTTGCCTAAGCAGGCTAAGCTATTTCAGAGTACGGTGTTTATTCTTCGCTTAGCCTCGCCAAAAACGACGGTTCTAATAATCACAGCCTACCCCAATTAACTTAGTCATCACCAAGCTAATTAGGGGATTGTGAGGATCAAGCCAGCCAACTGGTTCCCGCACCAGTGACACCGCCCATGTTTGTATTAGGGAAGCATACCTACTCACACATAACATAACATCACCTGTAATCCCCAAAGGATTAGGCAGAGGTGTACGTAATAGTATACCCGGTCGCATGTAATAGGCGGCGAGCCTATTGCATCAGCTAGGCACAAATCCAGACTCCGTGGCTGCTACTGAGAAATTCCTGATAATACTTTGTCCGAACCGGGAATCGAACCCAGGCTCTCATACTCATTAGTCGCGCTGGCAACCCCTCGACCAACGAGCCAGTTAAACAAACATACTATTGTTTGTTTAACTTTATCGTAACCTGTAATTTTCTTTTAAATCTAGCTACTAGTCAAATTAGCTAAAAATGCTAAGCCTATAATTTCTATTTAGACATCCATACTCGCCTCACCTAACGCAATATCTTCTCAACTGTATAATTAGTTAAGTAGTCAATAAAGCAACGAGTTAATTCCATACACACCATGGCTTATTAAAATTTAACAATGAGGAGAAACGTTAAGAAATCCGTGTTTAAACAAACATATGATACAAGTACCGTATTAGCTACAACTTCCTCAATTAACAACTATTCGAAGATATATGCTACCTATACTAGAATATAATTACAACAGCAGTAAACGTGCTCTGTAAACAACTAACTCTCGTTTGGTTTGACGCACCAAACGTTTATAATAACGTCTTCTAAAGAAACCTTTAGGTGGTCGCAAACATTAGCTTTGTTTGAGCGCCAATTTGGACTGGCCGAGCTTTCATACTCACAAACTTATCTTCATCAACCAAACATGGGATAACCACCCTTATACGTAGAAGCAAAGAAGTTTCAGCCTTCGCAAAAGAAAGCAGCATAAATGCTCTTAAATTTTAATTGCGAAACACTACGGACCCACACGTCTTGTGTATTCGCGAATGTGTTAATTCAAAGCAATGCAGTTTGCTTTTAATATGCACTTATATGGCGTGCACATTCCGCAGCACTTTGTTTGATGATAAAAGCGCACTTTTGTTCGACATACAAAGACATCCGTGTCTTCGTGAGTCACTGCAAGCAGTGGACCTGGAAAATGTTGCTATTATTTTTGATGAGGCGCTTCAACAAATAATGTACGCACGCACGAATGCAATGAAAGCAGGGAAAGCTGAAGGTATATTTTTCAGCAAATCTTTTGAGGATTCGAAATTGAAACTAACTCGATGAATATACTTTCAGCAGAACAATCAAGTAATAGGTTAAACTGAGCTAGTCTTTTTTTCAATAAAAACCTTCACGTTGCCATTCGCAACATTTCAACTGGGATATTCGTAAAAGTTGTAGTTTATACAACGTTACCAGGCAGAATCCAAGCATCAGTGGGTGTCTACGGTGGAAAACATCGTGATACAGCGTAGACCACCTCTCAGAGGAAGTAAAGTAGCGTTTTAATTAAAGGCAATAAAACGAACCTTTATGAAACTTAATTACTTTTTATTTTTACAACTAAAATTTATCCTAATTGAACTGTAAAGTTCGTTCACAAATATCTAGTCACCCGGCTGTCTGTACATGGCTATTCAGTACTTCATTGAACAAAATTGCTATTTACAACACTGTCAACATTCCTAGACAATATTCTGGTTTCCTGGGTACTCTCACGCGTTCTACACACAAACTTTTTATTGGTACTTTTAGCGTAGTTCTATTCGAGTATTTATAAAAGAAGGATGTAAGACAAATCCAATAGCTTTACGCGATAAGCAGGTTACACAAGGGCGTGTCGATGCGCGTAGAACACTTCATTTGAACAAGCGCAAAATAACTAATACTAAGCTTATTATGTAATCATACAATTCTCAATACACATATAGTATTTGAAAATAGAAATAGAAAAAATTAGAAATTATTAGAAATTCTTATTATAATGACTAATAATAATTATTGTTGAGGCAATTGGAATCCAATGGACAGAGGAAAAGTTCGGACAAACATAGCAATCTTGACAAAAATCTAGCTCCTCAACGTGGAAATGAATCATTCATTGAATTTGTCAGTCATAGTTCAGGAGTCCATGTTAGCTACACACACTTGGAAAACAGCCACTTAATACTAGTAGACAAGCCGGGCAAAATCCACTTCTCATTTAGGTTTCGTTTCTTGGTCTGTCACATATCTTATGTAGATGGTATCTTCTGGCTTTGGGTCCTCAATTTGTGTTTCATCTAGTTGAGAGCAGGCAATGGCTAGGGCTGAGCCGTCATGGGAGAAGCTTAGAGATGACACCGCAGTGTTGTATCTATGGAACTGACATAGTCTCTTCTTGTTGAAACCGTCCCAGATATTGACGTAGCCATCTGAGCCACCGGTTGCAAAGGTGTTGTAGACAGAGTGGAAGCTTATTGCATTAACTGGGTAGATTTTTTCGAGACCTGGAATGAGGATTTTGTTAGTAGATAAATATATTGAAAATCTGGTTTCTTATTCTTGCTTGGAATATCATATGAAATTAATAGAATATTTGAAAGACTAACATTGTGATTATTTTAATAACTAAGAATAAAATATTTTTAATCAACTCTTTATAGTTGGAATAAGGTTGGATCTATTCCAAGCTTGAGCTCAGCCATTTTTTCTATCTTATTATCATCTACAAGCTGCTGGCTGATCTCACAAAACATACTTAAATGAATGTTGTAACTTACCTCCATCTTTAATGCGGTGACACTTAAATGCATACTTCTTTTTCTGAACTTCCGGATTACTATCCAGGTACTCGACAGCAACCCTGCCTTCAATGGAGCTCAGGACATAGCCCTGCTTGTTAGGGAATACTCGGATGCACCGGGTCTGGTACTTGAGGGAAGATTCACGTCTCTGGTTGACGTGGCCCATGTTTCTTACGTCCCATACAAAGATCTTGCGGCCTGATGTGCCTACTACGAATTTCTCGCCGACTATGCTCATTGTGTATACCTGGAAGATTAAATGGATGAATTACCTAGATTTTATTTAAAGATACTTAATAATTGTAAATGAGCTCTCTGATGATGGCTAAACAATAACAGCCGCTTGGATTGGTCTTCAGGTTAAACCGCACTTGTTTATTCGTAGATGGGTGACCACCTATTACATTAAGAGTTTCCTTAGTCAGTCTGACAACCAGTCTTACCAAGGGGTATTGTATTACCCAGTACTAACTGGGTTGTGGAGGTCAGATAGGCAGTTGCTCCATGTAAAATACTAATTTCTTACCCTCTCATTTCCCTGATTGTAAGTTCCAACACAATTGGGCACACGGCTATCCCACATCTTGACAGTGCCATCCCAGCTGCCAGTGAGCACCGCATTCACTTCGGTAGCAAACTCTACACATCGGATAGCTCCTTTATGTTCACCCAGGGTTGTCTCCATACTTGCATTAAGGTCATACAACTTGAGGATCTGGTCCAAGCCCCCGCTGTACGTATGGACCGCATCCTGAAAAGAAAAATATGTGGTAATATAGTTTTTCTGATAAACTAATGACTAAAAAATAGCTTAGAAGGGTTTTGAAACCTTATTTATCTTATTTGCAATCAGTGTGTTGATTGATTGCAGCTTAGGGGTTTCAAAACTCAGACCATAAGTTTTGAAAACTTGGACTCTTGCCAAGATTTAGTTTGCTTTACAAAACTTTGGTTATCTATTCAACACCAAAATAATAATGCCAACTCCGACCCTCTGAATGTCTCCTTCAATGATATAAAAGCTCACACGATACTGTATGCTCTAGCTGGCTTCCTCAGACACTCCAAATTACATTTTATTCATCATTGTGTGCATGGTAATTTAAATTTCTTACCTCGAAATTTATGAACATAGGCACATGCCTGCATGAATGCAGCTATTAAGTCAAAGAGAAGCATCTGCACATCCTGCATTGAAGTACACAAGCATGCCAAAACAATTGAATTCTTACCCGGAAGCATACGTCCAAAACGGGCAGCTCGTGGTTGTACTTATGGCGCTCCGTGTTCGACGTGACATCGTACAGCCTCACAGAACAGTCCCACGACGACACCAGCAAGAACTGATTGGATTTCGGTGCGAATTTAACGCTCGATATCGCATCGTCAGGCAAGCTCTTTAATTTGAACTCAGTGCGGGACTCCGCGACCCGCGTTACTGTCATTGTGGAAGCAATTTTGTTGGCTAATTGAAAATATCACAAAAAATTAAAAAGAGCTCTTCTTTTACGAAGAATCTCACGATTTTTAACGTAAATAGCGGGTTAACCGCAAGCGAGTTCGTCTGTCAGCGACACAACAGATAAAAAATGACAATTGACTGTGTCTTAACTTGTCACAAAACAGGAAAAACCAAACGCAGAATTTGTAGTTTTAATTAATTTAAAAGTCGTTATTAATATTTAAAAAAAACATTTTATCGTTACTTTTATTCATTGTGTATGTTATTTTTAATTTTCTTTTACTAAAAAACAGTTTATCTCATAATATTCATTAGATGACGTAACGAAATACAACACGTCCACTGAAAAGGAATAAATGTGAACGCATCAAAACAAATCAGTAAAATTGTAATATTTCATCAAAGAAAAAATTAAAAACTAGTTAAAAAATAAATTTAAAGCCTTTTAGGATTTATTTTTCTATAGTTGCATGAGAAAGTAACTCAAAATCCCAATATTAACCTCGGAGTGGATTGTGTAATCTGGTGACATTTACGAACGCACCTTTATAATTGACATGTTTGTGATGAGGTGTGAATCGTAGAAAGAAATCTCCGTCTCGCAGAAATGATTTCACAAAAATCTATAGTTCCCTAAAGTTTTGTGATGTTCCATTTGTGCTATCTCGATACGAGTGTACAGTAATACGATAACAATATAACAGTGCCTCAATAAGTAACATAAATGAATATAAAACCACCGCGCAACTAAGTCGGTTCCGATAGGAACGAATGGAGTGATCAACTTATGAAGTAACGATGCAAACTAACTTGAAAACTAAAGAAATGTTTATAGTCAGAGCACTAGAAAAGATTTTGGCTGATAAGGACATAAAAAGGTCCTACCACAGCCAACTGAAGAAGTCCTGCGAAGTCGCTTTAGGTAAGACCTACTGACATTTTACTGTATCCAATAACGTAATAAGTTATATATTTTGTGCAGTACCTGTCACTAATTAAGTTAAAATCTACAATGCGATAGTTTTATTGTTATTGATAATTTATTAGATAGTGAATGTATTGACCTTGGTTTTAAAAGTCGAAACCTACTTTGCGTTATCATAGTGTCTTGTGAAGTGTTTTCGACATAGTGGTGAGCGAAGCAGGCGACAGATCGAATGTCAGTGGTGTGTGTGGAACCAATAATGTGTATAATTTGTGCATGACCTAGTGTGATAGTATGTAATATGAACAATGTTCACTAATAAATACCTCTTACTGATGTTGGGTGAGCATGCATGTTGATATGTCACAGTAACATTCAAAACATACCTACATTACATCACACCTAGGTTGCTGTTATGCCTAATAAAGCAACCTGCATTTCAATTAGTATTGATGTACTAATAAAACTGTACTAAAAGTACAATAATGTGGTATGAGAACTTTTGTATTTCTTCTGTAAATAATACAGCTGAGACTCGGTTTAGAAACCACGGTAACTACAATATATTTTCCTCATCTTTATGAACCCACATCACCATTATTCATTGCTGAATATCCTCTTCACTCATCCCAGAGAACTTTCTGTATTTTTCTTACTGTCATGAAAACTCTATTATATTATCATAAACAAAATACCCAACTAGTTAATCATAATACTTTGTATCATTGATAACAATTCCTTTTATACTTTAAAACTTGAAACAAAAATAATAGTTCAGCACAGTGTGGTGCCTATTGCGTGAATAACATTGTAACATACAGTAACTGACTTAGTATGCAATCACACTTCCTGTATACTTATGGCAGGAATAACTAGAAGTACTTTATTATGTAAATAGCCTCCATATATGCATAGTTTTGACAGTTAATTTGTAATTTTTGGCACTCTGTGCAACAGGAGACTATACATTAATATTTATGTCCAATAAAACTTACATAACGTAACTTTAATCTTAGATTGAGTCAGATAGTTTTATGAGGATTTTTAATTTCCTGATTAAGTTTTATCTATCGTTTTTGAGCTCACCAGATGCAGGCACATATTTACAATATGGTCTCTAAAATTACCAAGCATGAAACATTAAGAAATCATTCTTCCTCCAAGTACTAACAGATTTGATTCTAACTTGCTACTTAAAATCTTCAAGTCATAATTCATCAGGAATGGCTCAATCATAACCACAAACGTGAATATTAGTAAAAATACTTATCTATGACATCTGTCATTTTTGAAGACCTTACTCTACACAAATTACTCTAGTGGTAAATTAATGCACGATAGCCCCATTTCCCCACATAACATCATCAGCTTTTTTTCAACTATGCTGGGGTTGGCTTCCACTCTAACTGGATGCAGCTAAGTACCAGTATGTAATCCAGAATGCCTTATCATAAAACCACATTCATTTTCCTAAAAGTAAATTAATTACTTTTAGGAAAATCAATGTGGTGTGACCAGATACTCTAATGACACTTTTAATTATAAGATATTCGTAACTGTGTTTCTGTTTTACTATACATATGAAATAAATGATTAGTGTATGGCTATCAGTCTCCTATTCAAACGTCCGACTGCAAAGCAAAAAGTTAAAAAAGCTGAAAACTAACCAGAAAATCTTCTTCTCTTTGTTTTGAATGTTCATCTTATTCATTCATTAATATCTCTCTCTCTCTCTCTCTGTACATCTGAAAAGTTTTTAAGTAATCTGCAAAATGACACTGCATCTCTGCAACGGTGCCAGTTTCCAGACCGCGGTTATACATTATTGATAGTATTTTGTGTTGATATAATTGGTTCCCCGCTGTATGAAAACACAGAATTGCGGTTACCACTTTGAAGGAAAATGCAGTGAAAAATGGTTATTGATTCACAAAATATTGCTGATAGTTACTGGGCACTTAAGATTTTCAAATGTGTGTATGCATGAGCGTTTTCCTGTTTCATCATGAATTCCTACTGTGTTTGAGATACTTGTAAGATGTTCTTTTTGTGATTCAATATAGATAGTCTGTGAGTCACTAAATTTTATGATGCAATTTCTAAACATTTAAATACTGCCTTAAAATGATAAATTATACCATAGTAACTGCAATATTTTAGTTTTGTCATAGAGGCTGAAGTATTTATAATTTTTTACTTTTTTATGTATAAAAACCAAGGTCAACTCTATTTTGAAGTACACAGCATATGATTTTCATTAAAGTAATGTTATTCATCATTCATTCTTTTGTTTCAAGTTTCCCATAAAACAATGTACAGAATGTGTATACATTTTGGATTGTTAATAGGAACCTAAAGAAAACATTTGAAATGTTATTTTAAACAAGGCCTTTCCTCCCGCCCGTCAGTTATCCTGACCAACGCCTAAAATTGTCAGAACAAAAATTGGGGACATTGACTGATGATAACAGCTTATTGAAAAAAAACTATTAATTTTTATCTCACAACATTTTTTATAATCACTATCTCAAAGATATAGTACATTATTCTATTTCCTATTGAAATCATTTGTGTAACCATTTCATTAGCACTTTTTAAAAAACTTTTTTTTTCTTTGCAGAGGAAATCAAAACTGAATTGAAAAATGGAGGTCAACCTGAGTCATCAGAGAGTCCTACATCAGGAACTCTGCCTCTACCTAAGAATGACGCTTCCAACATTATCACAGCAGAAAAATACTTCTTACCATTCGAACTGGCATGCCAGAGCAAGGCATCCAGGATAGTGGTGACTGCTCTCGACTGCCTACAGAAACTTATTGCGTACGGCCATCTCACCGGAAACATTCCCGACTCGACTACACCACGGAAACTTCTCATAGACCGAATTGTTGAAACAATCTGCAGCTGTTTTACAGGACCTCAGACTGATGAAGGAGTGCAGCTACAAATAATCAAAGCTCTACTAACAGTTATCACAAGTCAACATGTCGAGGTTCACGAGGGCACGGTTCTCCTTGCTGTCAGGACGTGCTACAACATCTACCTGGCAAGCAAAAACCTCATCAACCAGACCACAGCGAGAGCAACCCTGACACAGATGCTGAATGTTATTTTCACGAAAATGGAGAATCAAGCCATTGAATCAGAAGCAAATGGCAACAGTAATACAGTAACAGAAATACCACACAAAATGCCTAATGGTAATGTGGTGTCAGAAGAAGCGCCTAACAATACAACTCAAGAAGTTAAAGAAGGCGAACTAACGCCAACGGAGGAAGTGGACGAAGTATTAGAAGCAAAAATGATTGCTAAACAAATAGTAGATTCAGTTATAGATAATGCCATAAGTATTGCAACTAAGAAAACTTCAGAAGAAGAAGTGGCAAATAGTCCTGAAAACAATGAGAATCCTTCGGATTCTCATGACACTGGGAGTATTACCCACGAGAGTAATGGTCAAGTGCATACTGAAGCTACAATACAAAGAATACCATCACAAGAAAGTGTTGATGTTGCTTCAGAAAATGATAACTCAGTCACTGCTAAGTTTACTCATGTGTTGCAGAAAGATGCTTTCCTAGTATTCAGAGCTCTCTGCAAGCTTTCAATGAAGCCTCTACCTGAAGGCACTCCAGACCCTAAGTCACATGAGCTAAGATCTAAAATTCTTTCTCTTCATCTTCTCTTATCTATCTTACAAAATGCTGGTCCAGTATTTAGGAACAATGAGATGTTCATCACAGCTATCAAGCAGTATCTTTGCGTCGCGCTATCAAAGAATGGCGTTAGTTCTGTACCTGAAGTATTCGAACTATCCCTAGCTATTTTCTTAGCTCTTCTGCAAAACTTCAAGGTGCACCTTAAGAAGCAAATTGAAGTGTTCTTCAAAGAAATCTTTATGAACATTCTGGAGACTTCGAGCTCATCTTTCGAGCACAAGTGGATGGTCATCCAAGCGTTGACCAGGATCTGCGGAGATGCGCAAAGCGTCGTAGACATATACGTGAACTACGACTGTGATTTATCAGCAGCCAACCTGTTCCAGAGATTGGTTAATGATGTTTCCAAGATCGCCCAAGGCAGGCAAGCTTTGGAACTGGGCGCTACGCCCAACCAAGAGAAGTCCATGCGTATTCGTGGACTCGAATGTCTAGTCTCGATATTAAAATGTATGGTAGAATGGAGCAAAGAGCTTTATATTAACCCAAACCTACAAACTACTTTGGGAGAGAGAACTGCTAAGGAAGACCATGACCACCACAGTATCAAATCTCATGGAGGATCTAGTCTAAGTTTAGTTTCTACAGGATCCAGTAATATTGGCAATAGAGAGACATTAGATTCTCCAGAACAATTCGAAGTATTGAAGCAGCAGAAAGAGGTTTGGGAAACTGGCATTGACCTATTTAACAGGAAACCAAAACGCGGAGTATCTTTTTTGCAAGAACAAGGTCTTTTGGGAACATCTACTAAAGAAATCGCTGAATGGTTACTCACCGACGAAAGACTTGATAAAACATTCGTTGGCGAATATTTAGGAGAGAACGAGGATCATTCTAAGGAAGTCATGTACTCCTACGTTGACTCGATGAAATTTGCGAATATGGACATTGTGGCTGCATTACGATATTTCTTAGAAGGGTTCAGACTCCCTGGCGAGGCCCAGAAGATTGACCGGCTAATGGAAAAGTTCGCATCTCGCTACTGTGAGTGCAACCCTAACAACACGCTATTCATGAGCGCGGATACCGTCTACGTTTTAGCGTTTTCCATAATAATGCTAACAACAGATTTACATTCACCGCAAGTAAAGAATAAGATGACAAAAGAACAATACATTAAGTTGAATAGTGGCATTAGTGACAATAATGACCTGCCACGTGAATATTTGTCCCAGATCTACGACGAGATCGCCGGTCACGAGATTAAGATGAAGAGTTCCTCGAAACCCGGGAAACACATGATCGCTAACGAGAAGAAGCGAAAACTGATCTGGAACATGGAGATGGACGTGATATCCACAGCCGCGAAGAACTTGATGGAGTCTGTGTCACACGTGCAAACTCCATTCACGACGGCAAAACACGTGGAACATGTCCGTCCTATGTTCAAGATGGCGTGGACACCATTCCTCGCAGCCTTTTCAGTAGGGTTGCAGGATTGTGATGACCCTGAAATCGCTTCATTATGCTTAGACGGCATAAGGTGCGCAATCCGCATCGCCTGCATTTTCCACATGTCGCTCGAAAGAGACGCGTACGTGCAAGCTCTCGCGCGCTTCACCCTGCTTACTGCCAACTCACCGATCACAGAAATGAAGGCGAAGAACATCGACACTATAAAGACGCTGATCACCGTGGCTCACACAGACGGCAACTACTTGGGAACGAGTTGGTTGGACGTCGTTAAATGCATTTCTCAGTTAGAACTAGCACAGCTCATTGGGACGGGAGTGCGGCCGCAGTTCTTGTCAGGGTCGGGCATCAAGCCGCAACCAGACTCGTTGAAGTTTAGTCTAATGTCGCTGGATCCGAGCGTTAAAGAACACATCGGGGAGACCAGCTCTCAAAGTGTCGTAGTAGCAGTAGATAGAATATTCACAGGATCCACGAAACTTGACGGTGACGCTATCGTAGACTTCGTCAAAGCGTTATGTCAAGTATCACTAGATGAATTGAGCCATCCTACAAACCCTCGAATGTTCTCACTGCAGAAGATCGTCGAAATATCTTACTACAACATGGGTCGTATCAGGCTGCAGTGGTCTCGAATATGGCAAGTACTCGGTGATCACTTCAATAAAGTAGGCTGCAGCAGCAACGAAGACATAGCTTTCTTTGCAGTGGATTCATTGAGACAACTGTCTATGAAATTTATAGAAAAAGGCGAGTTCTCCAATTTCAAATTCCAAAAAGATTTCTTGAGACCATTCGAGCACATTATGAAGAAAAATAGCTCTCCAACAATTAGAGACATGGTAGTACGTTGTATCGCCCAGATGGTCAACTCTCAAGCGCCCAACATCAAATCAGGTTGGAAAAATATATTCTCTGTATTTCACCTTGCTGCGAGCGATCAAGATGAAGCGATCGTCGACTTAGCATTCCAGACTACTGGCAAAATTATAAATGAATTGTATGAGAAACAGTTCCCTGCCATGATAGACTCCTTCCAAGATGCAGTCAAATGCTTATCAGAGTTTGCATGTAATGCGAAGTTCCCGGACACATCGATGGAAGCTATAAGACTAGTGAGATCTTGTGCGACGGCAGTGGGCACGTCGCCGCAACTGTTCGTGGAGCACGCGGGGCTCGAGGGCGAGCCCGGCGCGCCTGAGGTAGACAGGGTGTGGCTGAGAGGGTGGTTCCCTCTACTCTTCTCCCTATCTTGCGTCGTCAGCCGCTGCAAGCTAGATGTACGCACCCGAGGACTCACTGTCCTCTTCGAGATTATAAAAACTCACGGTGAATCATTCCGTCCACATTGGTGGAGAGACCTATTTAATATTCTGTTCAGAATCTTCGACAACATGAAGCTACCTGAGCATCAGTTGGAGAAGAACGAGTGGATGACTACGACATGCAATCACGCGTTGTATGCCATCGTCGACGTCTTCACGCAGTACTTTGACATTCTCGGATCCCTCTTGCTAGAGCAACTGTACGCGCAGCTGCACTGGTGCGTGCAGCAAGACAACGAACAGCTGGCGCGCTCTGGCACTAACTGCGTCGAGAACCTCGTCATCTCCAACGGCACCAAGTTCACTGCGGACACATGGAGCAACACGTGCCAGATTATGCTTGACATCTTTAACAGCACGCTGCCCACCACCCTACTCACTTGGAAACCAGATGAGAACGAAGAAGACACACCTCAGGTCCGACACGGTATCCTGAAGAAACCCCAGGGAGGAGACGAGATCAAGTCCTCCAACCGGGTGTTTAACAGTCTCCTGATCAAGTGCGTGGTACAGTTGGAGCTCATACAAACCATCGACAACATTGTCTTCTACCCCGCCACGTCGCGGAAGGAAGACGCCGAGACCCTCGCCCTGGCGGCCGCGGAGCTGACCGGGGGTACGCCTGGCACAGAGCAGGAATGTCAGCGTGAAGAACAGGGAATGTATCGACTGCTGAGCTCGCCACATCTGCTGCGACTCGTCGAATGCCTAATGTGCAGTCACCGCTTCGCTAAAACATTTAACACTAACAATGTACAGAGGAATGTGTTGTGGAAAGCTAATTTCAAGGGCTCTGTGAAGCCCAATATGTTGAAACAAGAAACGCAGTCGTTGGCGTGCGTGCTCCGGATACTGTTCAAGATGTACAGTGATGAGACGCGTCGGGACCACTGGCCTGCGGTCCAGAAGAGTCTTATCAGCATTTGTTGTGAAGCTTTAGAGTACTTCGCTGGAGTAACGAGCGAAGCCCACCGGGACGCGTGGACGTCCATCCTGCTATTGATCCTCACAAGAATACTGAAGATGCCAGACGAAAGAGTAAGTACATTTTGTTCAACAACCTCGTGCTTATGTACTTATTGTTATCGAAACAATATAATGGAATTAGATTGTAGATGCTATCGGTTATATATGATATGATAGTGTCGCGATTTAAGAGTCGAGCCGGTTGGTGTTACAAAAACATTCACGTGTCGTTAAGCAGACTAGCAATCAACAATATGTATTGTAGAAAGTAAGTAGGTATATTTTTTGCAGATAGAAAACACGTTCTGCGATAATATGTAAGAACCGTTGTTGATTGAAAGTAAGTTTTTATACATAATGTATCTCTATCGTCACGCTTTTGTTACTTTATTTGATAAGCATAACTTATGGTCGACACAAGATGCGCAAATAAAGTTTCCGCATTCATATTTAACTAATATTTGCAGTGCACCGAAAGCCGACTTTACAAACCTTTTGACGGGAATCGAATCCGACAAGGTCGTAGCCACATTTATGTAATGAGGTCATTGTCATACATAGATTATACACATCTACTATGGTCTCTAAACGAAAGATCACCTTGAAGATTTTTTTCTGTGGCTTTGTAAAATCTAGACATAGATAGTACTAATCAATACGCCTGATCTGCGTCCTAATCGATAATATATCGGCTTTTATGAGTCAGTTTAGGAATTTTCGCTTTAAAATTCCTCCAGCCCTATTGTGGTTATCTGCATGAAAGAGCCGTGTAAAGTTATTCGGATTACAAGAACCCAATTACGTTTTATTGACTCAACTGACGCTAAATGAGATCATCATAACATGTCCATGTTATCAATATGCAAACAGTAATGAGTGATGCAATGTTTCAGTTTGCGGCTCACGTATCCAGCTACTACCCGCTGCTGTGTGAGATCACCTGCTTCGACCTCAAGCCAGAGCTACGCTCCGTGCTGCGACGCGTCTTCATTCGCATCGGGCCTGTATTCAACATCGTCAACAACGCCCAATAACAACACAACACTAACAAACAATATGGCCTTATAGTTCTCTAGGATAAAGTATGACTTTGATGTTAATGTTAAAAATAATACTTCGGTTGATTCCTTAAAATTTAATGTAATATTGACAGCAATCAGTACTTCAGTAGTATTAAAAGTGATCTATCATATTTTATAGGGTGTAGTAGTCTTATTTCTAATTTTTATTATAAATTATTGATTTGATTATCAAGTTAAATTTTTAAATTGTATATTATAAAAGCATAGAAGTTGTATCTATAAATTATAATAGTTTATTCTGTATATTTGAAAGTTTTTACTGTCTGGGGAGCTGAACTCACTCACTGCTACTTTTGCTTCGTGTTTCTTCTAGCTAGACTGATCAGACTGTGATTGTGAACTTTTACTTTCTCACGGCTTTCCATGTTTATCGTTTTTTATTGGAGTGACTTCAGAACTCGCACGCAAACTGATTATTATATTATTCCTTAAAATAAAAATCATTAATTTAAAAGAAGTTTGATTTAAACAATCTTCAGTCCCTCAATAGACCTCTCCAAGGAGTCGAGATCCCAGATGACTAGTTGTCCATCCAGTCCAGTTGTGCTGAACTTGCGCGTGTTGGCCTTGGTGCCTTCATACAGGCGGATGGAAGTGATAGCATTCTGGTGGATGGAATCAAGAAGAGTGTCGTTAGTTTCGATGCGCGCCTGGCGGTCTAGAGACTGGAACTTCTTCATGGCTGATAATCCTCCAGACTCCTTCCTCTGAGTATTATCCAATTTGGCAACAAACTTAACCTGATTACCTTCATGGCAGTACATTAAAGGAATGCAGCTATGTCCTGCCACAACCAGGGAGTTGTTGGTCACCCAACTGCAACCCAAGAAGGGCAGGTACTCAGTCTTCATTTTTATGATACCCCTTCCTTGAGTAGCATCGGCTACATTAATTGAGCTATCATGCCCCACCCATGCAACCTTGTTCCCGTCTGCTGAGAATGATACACTGTGCACCCATCCACCACCATTTGGTGAGTTGGGGAATTCAGCTAACATTTGCCCCAAAGGTAGCTTGGTTCCCCAAACATTTGGCCCGGGTTGGTCTTCAATGTCCTTAATGTAAGCTGAGTAAACTCTTACTTTAAAATCAGCTGAGCCAGCAACCAACAGGATGTTGTTAGGATGCCAGTCAATGCTGGTCACAGTTGACCGAATGGGCTTCTTGATATGCTTAGACACCCACCAGTTGTTTTCTTTCTCAAAGTAACAGATCGAGATCAACCTGGCTCCAGAGCCAACAGCAAACTTGTTCTCCATGGGAGACCATTTAACACAAGTGGCAGCTCGGTTGATGCGGAGAAGGACGAGAGTAGTCGACCACTTGCCATCATCTCCTTGAGTCCAAACATAAGCATTACGGTCTACGGAGCAGGTGACAATGCGATTGGTGTTTGGGGCCCAGTCAATGCCCATCACCTTCAGGTCATGTTCCACCAGGTTGTTGGTCTGCTTCCAATCGTTGCCCTCTCTCTGGTAGATATGGACTTCATTATTATTTGGTGAAAATGCAATTTCTGTAATACAAGGATTAGATAGTTTTACAGAACTGTTTGTCAAGGTTTTTCATCCCAATATACCCAGTTTAGAAGTTTAAAACATATTGCTGTTTAAGATTTTAAACTACCATGGTCACTAACATTATTATTACTAGAAACGGGATATTTACCATGTTTACTGTTTAATTTGAGTTCCCGATATTTCGGCGCTGTGCGTGTTCCGCGATCATGGTGCTTGCAACAGTGCTGAAATATCGGGAACTCAAAGAAAACAGTAAACATGGTAAATAACCATTTCTAGTGATAATAATATTGCTGTTTAATTAAAGCTGGACTAAGAATTATAAGTTTGTATGCTGCTTTGATAATAATTTAGAAACACAGCATGGGGTCTCATGATAATGGTGAACCAAGTAAACCACAGGTCTACCAGTCTAAAACTAATCAAGTACTTCTGGATAAATTTCTTGGAGGAAATATAGAGAGAACAGTAAAATACTCACGGGTTCTATCCTTATTCCATGCATGACAAGTCACCGGTGCCACTGAGTCACCAAAAGTAAGAGTTTGAGACATTTTTATGTATCTGAAACAATGAAGGTGATATTTTTAATGCCACAAATATTGAGAATACCCAATAATGTATTATTTGTGAATATTTACCTCAAGTTTCTAAGCAAACGGGAAGTCGGTCACACCCAACGATATCAGTTGATAAGCAGAAATTCGCGGACTCTGGGCAGTCGACACGAATTTCTGAAAGCGTACACATATTAAATTTTATCTCAAGAATATTAAGATCTTAACCAGGCTTCATTTACATTAATTTACAGCAATTATTCACCTATTTACTTTCGAAAACAAAACCACGAAACGTCGAATTGACGTCAGTCAATAAAATTAACGGACGAATGAAGAATGAATGAGTCACACATGCTATTATTCGATTTCGAACTAATCTTTAGTTCATTCATTTATCAGTTGCCAAGTTAAAAAAGGCTTTAAAAAACTAAAATATTGTCTATGTAAATATCTACTACTGTATTATTGATTATTACACTCTATGGTGCTGCATGAAATGGAATCGACAGTAACAACATAAAATAACAAAACGCGTTAGCGGAATTTTTAATTTTGCAGAAAGTTGTTATTCCAACTATATAATTCGACAGAATAATACAAAGCAAACTTATTTTTGTGTAAACAATTAAGAATCTGTTTATACATCCATCAAATATGCCTGGTCCAGGTACGTTCATTAATCTTTTTTTGCGCTCCCAAGATTGTTGCTTAATTTATTTTTATTCAAGCAAGAATGACTTGTTTTTTGCTTAGATAACAACCAATTTACAGATTATGTCCATTCTCTTGAGTTCTGTATACATACGGGGTGGATACGTTCAACGGGGCAGTAAGGGGAACTATCTTAACCGTTGCAGCTACACGAAAAAGTTCCATAATTTTTCGCGAAATTTTGATCACCATCCACAGATTTTAAAAAAAAATTTTTGGTTTTAATTTTCAAACAAAATGTATGAGAAAAGTTTTTTTGCAATTTTTGACTTTTTCTGTACTCCAACCTGGGTTGGTCCATAGAAGTTTTTGATCAGTATTAGAAACAGGATCGATTGTAATCAAAAAAATTTTTTGTGTAAAAAGGCCATTTTCTTGCTAACTGTACCTACATTTTTTTTAAAATCTGTGAGTGGTGATCAAAATTTCACGAAAAATTATGGATAGTCTCCTAAGATAATTTTCGTGTAGCTGCAACGATTACGGCAGTTCCCCTTACTGCCCCGTTGAACGTTTCCACCCCGTCTATTAAGACCCAACTTCAATGTTTCAGGAGAGCATTACGGCGACCCTGATCTCACCGTGGGTTCCGTTACGCAAACCATCAATAATATGGTCAGCTACGCTAGAAAATGCTATCCAGCAGACGACCCCATGCGGGCCCTTTATATAAAAAACGCTGTGCTAAAAATGATTGAACGTTACGACAGACATGTGCGACTCGTCAAATTGTCGCGCGAAGTCACTACTGAGTGCAAGAGCATTATAATGTTATTGTTGCATTCGCCTATAACGTGAGTAATTATAGATTTTCATCTGCCCAGCCTTTTACCAACTATTTTGGGATCAGCTTCCAGTCCAACCGGATGCAACTGAATACCAATATTTTAAATGGAGCGACTGCCTATCTGACCTCCACAACCCAGTTAATACTATATGTTATTACGTTAGTACAACACCCCTTGGTAAGACTGGTTGTTCGACTGTCCGCTGACTACCTGTAACAAGTGTCAAAGTTCTACAAAAGACAGCTAGGACCTACGGCTTAACATGCTTTCCGAGGCACGGAGGAAGCTCGGTATGTAATTGATGGTCACCTATCCACAGACCCACCTTGGCAGGTGCGGCTTATCCTGAAGCAGCTACCCCTGTGGCTGTTTTTATTTAGCCACACACTTCTCATAAAAGTTCGAAAGCATGGGTTCTTTTTTATGATAAAACTAGCTGTTACCGCAGCGTCATTTGTCCGCATGAAATTATTATAAAAAAATATTACTTTCCTTTTTGTATCGGATTTTGTTACCAATTTCAAGGGTTTTATTTTTTTCCACGGAACCCTAATTATTTTTCTAAAATAAAAGTAGTTTGGGTTAGACCTTATAACATCAGCTATCTGTCCCGTCAAAATCGATTCAGCCATTTCGGAGATTAGCCGGAACAAACACACAGTCAGACAAAAAATTAAAAAAATGTGTTTTTGTTTTAAGTGCTATATATATTTTTATATGCATATATACATTTGTTAACAATTTTAAGGGTTATAATTTTTATGCACGAAACCCTTATCTTTTTTCTAAAATAAAAGTGGCCTAAGTCACTTCTTATAATATCAGCTATCTGCCAGTGAAAGCGCCGTCAAAATCGGTCCAGCCGTTTCGGAGATTAGCCGGAACAAAAAGACAGACAACCAAAAATAAAAAATAAAATAAAAGTTGTTTTCTTATAAGCAAAAGCGTAGCGCGTAGCGTTGTTTGCTTTTACATACATTCAGTCAAACAGACACTTTAATTGTATTTATTTGCATAGATAAGAATGGTAAGAGTACACTAACACATCGAAACATTACAGTAACTTTAAACCTAAAATTCATCATTTAAAGACATTTTAATTAACGTGACATTTCCAGAATGGATTCATCTGAGCATACAATCACCGAAGCCAAGGAACGAATTCAGAAGGTTATCAATGGGCCAATCAAAAGCATTGGCATAGAGAATGAACACTGCCCAGCCATCTTGCACGACCATGCAATCACAGGTGGTTTCCAAGAATATGTTAAAGCCAGGATAATGCTATCTCTCATGGCAGAGAATAGGATTATCACTTACCCAGAAGTTCAGAAAGAATTGGAGTATATGATCATTAATAATAATAATCAAAGGTTGTTGATTACAAAGATTCCACGATCTGACTATATACTGGGTCTAGCTGAGCTGAGTGTGGAACTGATGAGGAAGGCCGTTAACAGTATATCTAGCAGGGACACTGAGGAGTGCTTCGAAACAAATGATGTACTTAGGCAGTTGTATTCTGGGTATTTGGGTAAGTTAACACAGCTATGTTAAATCTTTTTATCATCAGGATTACAGATCATGGACAGTCTAACAAATGGAAAATATGTAGCCACGCATAAAGAGGATCATAGTGATTCTAATAAGGGGGTGTCCGTTAATTACGTCAGTCGATTTTGAGAACCCAGTTTTCCCATTGGTCGTTAGATTTGATTTGACCCCTCACTCCCCTGATCTCACGTGAGATTTTTCAAAATGCGTATTTTAGTGCAAATACGTTAATCTGTGCTTGATTGCATTGCATTTATTTAAACAACATAATTTATTAATTATTTTCATTAAATACTCTATTTATTCATCTTTTAAATCCAGTTTTCTTGCAATTTTACACTGTTTCTGGCGGGAAAAAATATGTGATATTTGCCAAGACCCCCCCTCTCTTCCACGTAAGATTGGGTGAGATCCGGCTCGATCCCCTCCTCCCATTAAACGCCTCACGTAATTAATGGACGCTCCCTAAGGCGCGAATTATACAGAAACGGCGTAAGGTAAAGGCGCGACGCAGGCGAAGCGCAGGCATGATCCCGCTTCAAAACGTTTTCATACAAGATGTACGTAGGCGATGTGTCGTGAATTACACACAAGCGGCGCGGTGCAGGCACGCAGTTCTTTTTTTTCTAAATTCCACACCTTTGCTGCGCCTGCGCCGCACTTTCACCTTACGCGGTTTCTGTATATTTCGTGCCTTAAATTAACTAATAAAAACTTTGTAAAACGTCAGTGCCTTTACTGAAAGGACTCGTCTCAGTGCCCCTTGTCTTTGCATGCCTGTTCAAATAAATTTATTTTCGTTCTTTCCAAGCAATTCAATCGATGACCATCACCAACCACAACAGGAAAACTTTTCACATATTTTGTAAGCACTGTAGTTGCATCCACCCATTTGCTACCAAAGCACCAAGGTTGCTATGTCTATATTAATGGTGAAGAAATGCGAGATATTCTCCTTCTGTTTTCCAGCTATCTAACATTCTAACCTAGTTAACACACTCAAACTTAAACACTTTGAAATTTATATCTAATTAACAAAGTACTAAAACAACTCTAATCTCCTTCCAGGCATAACCGGCGCAGGCTTTCTAAACCGGAAGCTCCCAGTGACCCATGCCAACCTGCACAAGGTCGAGCAAGCGCTGCTTGCGCTGCGCGAGCGCTACGGCGCGATGCGCCCTTACTGGATGGACGGAGCAAGGCCTAAGGCTTCCATATATGAATATCGAAGAAAGTATTACGGATATTAGAATATATGATATAAATATATCGATGATAGGTGGAATGTCAGATGAAATGACGCAAGGGATAGCACTTATCAAACATGCTGTTAGGATTTTCAACTTTCGCTGATAAGCCTATGCGTCAGTTCAGACAACGGAAAAATGCATGAGCAAATTTACTGGCTGCATTCAAAATAGGACCGTATTATCATTGTTTAGCGAGTGTGCGACCGAGTCGCGAGTACGAACCAGGCGACGCTTGATGTGCACGTCGTAATTTATACAATTATTTACTTTAAACAATGGTAATACGGTCCTATTTTCAATGCAGCCACAAAATTGCTTGCGCGTTTCTTCGTTCTGTCTGAACTAGGGTCAGTTCAGACAGAACGAAAAAAATGCACCAATATGTAGTAGTTACTTGAACCTATATTCCATCTTAATAATGAATCAATGTATTTAAACCTGAAACTATATTCCATCTAAATAATAATATAGTAATTCAATATAAACTTTACCATGTTGTGTGTAGTCATAATTTTGCCGAAGCACTGCTCAGTTTAGTTTTAGGATAAGCTTGCTTCAATTAGAAATAAGTTTAAATGTATTGTAGTGTAGTATTTTGAAGATCTCAATAAAACCTATATCATCCATCAATCATTTTTATTCATTCACAAAGAAAAAATAACGGTAAATGAGGTGAGCAAGCACTCATAAATCTTGCGAGAAATCCAGGCTATTCGTTACGTCACTGGATGGCTGCCTTTCGTTTATTGTCAGGATCTACACTGCTGATGAGCATACATTTTATCATAAATGTTTGCGCAGCTTTACTTTCAAACTTTCAATAACATTATCATTAACACTAGAAACGGGATATGTTTAAATTTTTCGGCCAATAGGTCGTCTTAGGGCTTCGCCTTAAACATGTTAATCTCAGCCACTTTGCGACACCAAAACGAAATAGCATTGCCGGTTTCAAAACTATCTATCTTCCATTCAGGCTCGTATGTAGAGATTTTTAAAGAAAAAAATAAATATTAGAATAAATAAATGGCTCACCATTATTTCTTTAAGTACATACATGAACATGACTTTTTCATGCAAAATTCAATTGGATTAAATGAACTTGGAGGGTTGTATTGACGATTTTAATGATTATAATTCTGTAAAATACATACGTGTTACGGTCGCGAATCATGTTTTGTTCATCATACAGCCTGACACTGACCGGCAAATTGCAAAAAACGTAAGAAAATTTGAATTTCGCGGGCTAACCTGGCGCTCTTTAAATTACACCCACAGTGGGCTGAACCATAACACCCATGGCATAATAATATACTTAGTATATAATTATACCATGATAATACCAATCTGTATTCGATAATCGCCCTTTACGATCGGACGAGGAAGTGAACGGGAAGTGGGCTGAACTGAAATAATGAAATTCTACTTTCACAGACATTTTCATTTGAAAATTTTAATTTCGCGGGCTATCCTGGCGCTTCCACCATAAATACAGCATGTCAAAGTTTAGTTATCAACTAGAGTAGCCACGTTAAAAAAGGTTTTGGTTTAAAAAAGGTCTTGTATTATTGATTTTACTTCACCACAGAGTACTTTTATATTGACTTTAGGTCATCGACAGGACAGTAACAGCAGAAAATAACTAAACGCGTTAGCGGAATTTTTAATTTTACAGAAAGTTGTTATTTCAACTATATAATTCAACGAAAATAATACAAAGCAGCTTATATTTGTGTAAACAATTAGGATTCTGTTTCCACATCAATATCAACTATGTCTGGTCCAGGTACGTTTATAAATCTTTTTTTTCGCTCCAAAGGTTGATTTAATTAAAAAAAGCTTGACTTGTTTTGATTTCTGCTTAAATATTATGAGCATTATGCAACTATTTTATTGTATATGTTCATTATCTTGAGTACTGTACGTATATTAAGACCTAAACTCTAAAAATGTTTCAGCAAAGCATCATCGCGGCAATAGCATATGTGGTGACAATTCTGATCTCACCATGGATTCCGTTGCGCGAGGGATCGCTATCTCCTTTTCGGCAGACAGCCCTACGCTGGTCGCGTTCAGAGACGCTGCTAAAAAGCTGAATGAACGTAATGAAAGAGATGAGCGACTCGTCAAATTGTCTCGCGAAATCACTATTGAATGCAATAGAATTAAATTCTTGTTTCATTCGCCTATAACGTGAGTATAGACAGACAGATCTTAAGGAAGTTATAGTGCATGAGCTATATAAAAATCTTAATACCAGTCATGTAATGATAAGTTGAGTCTATTTAGCCTGTGACTGCAATAAAATATGACATACCTTATCGTCATTCTTTGTTGAGCTCCTTGAGTTGTGAGTCAATTACACAATAACTGAATGGACAAGTCTACTCAAATCTGTGTGGTTCTTTCTTCAAAAGACCATCTCAGACACTATTCTGCATGATCCTCATGTGTCTTGTTTAATGTCTGGACTTTAAAAGACACAGTCACCTTTGTTTCGGCTGTTCCTCCTCAGAGTAGTCGGGTATGAAATACTGGCCCCATCTAGTTTTAAAAAATAATGTGATGTAAAGTGTTTTTTAAAACAATTTATAGAAATAAATATGATTTGATTTGCCCTAATCTGAATTCATTTGAGGTCAGCGCAGCATGTCTTTCATACTTCTTTATTACTCGGCATCTCAGTAGCCAACTCCTATCTAGCCATATCGTCCTTCACACAGTCCATCCATCATCTCTTTGGTCTTCTTCTTGAAGCCATATACAAAACTTTCCTCAAACCTCTGCATCACATGTCCATAACATGACTACCGATTACACACAACTTTGCAGTCACCTGCGCCACTTTCAGACTTCCTCTGCTACAGGATTTTGATGTTTTTTATTAACTTTATAAAACCTTGCCTTTTCAGAACGGATTCATCAGAGAATACAGTGACAGAAATCCAGGAACTAATTCAGAAGCTAATCAATGGACCAATTAAAAGCATTGGCTTAGAGCTTGAACACTGCCCAGAAGAATTGCATACCGATGCAGTCACTGCAGGTTTCCAAGAATATGTTAAAGCCAGGATCATGCTATCTTTCGTGACAGACAAGAGGATTATCACTTACCCAGAAGTTCAGAAAGAACTGGAGTATATCATCATTGATAATGATAATCAAAGGTTGTTGGTTACAATGATCCCAGAATCTGACTATATGCTGGGTCTAGCTGACATTACTGGAGAGCTGATGAGGAAGGTCATCGACAGTATATCTAGTGGGGACACTGAGGAGTGCTTCAAAACGAGTGGTGTTCTTATTAAGTTGTGTTCTTGGTATTTGAGTAAGTTAACACAATCTTACACTATCCACAGCCAGGAAACTTTTCACATATTTTGTAACAACTGCTGTTGCATCCACCCACTTGCTACCAAAGCACCAAGACATAGTAATGTCTATTAATATTAAAAAAAATATCTCGCATAAATTCGAGATATTCGCCTTCAGTTTTCCAGCTATCTAACCTTATTAACAAAGTAATAAGACAGTTCTAAATTTCCTTCCAGACGAAGCCGGCGAAAGTCATCTCCTAGACCGCAAGCTCCCAGAGATCCGTGCCAACATGTACAAGGTGGAGCAGGCGCTGTACGCCCTCAGCGTGCGCGGCAGCGAGCTGCCCTCGCGCCTGCTGCTGCCCGCCACGCTCACCGCACCCGGCGACTGGGACCAGTCGCTGAGCCAGTCCGATAATGATGAAGGATATGACTATTAAGGACTGCACTTGCAGCGAGCATGTCGCGATAGCCTGACTTAGCATAGTTGAATATCGAAGATGGACTGTCGGATGTCGCAGGGATAATACGCGGAAAGTGCTGTTTTGATATTCAACTTTTTGCTGATGAGCGTGAATGTCAGTACAGACAGAACGGAACAAGGCGCGAGAAATTTACTGGCTGCGTTGAGAATAGGACCGTACCGTATTTGTATTGGGTAGCGCGCGCGACCGAGTCGCGAGTACGAGCGTGGCGTTCGACATCATGTACTGAATCAAATAGAATAGCGACGTCATGAACAATGACCTCTGTCTGCCAACTTTCACTTGAAAAGTACGGATTAAGTCACAAAAACGATATAATTATAAGATAAAAGATAAAATTAAGAAGATAACAATCATAAATATTACTAAAAATGTATTTACCATGTTATGTGTAGTCATAATTTTGCCAAAGCACTGGGACTTCTCCTTGAACTCCTCAGTCTAGTTGTAGGACAAGCTTCAATTTAAAATAAGTTGTATTGTTGTTTATCATTTTGAAGATCTCAATAAAACCTATATCATTCATCATCTTATTCATTAACCATTCACAAAGCATTGAGTCAGTTTTAAGCTGAATAAAAACAACAGAAATTCTTTGAAAAAATAACGTTTATTGAGGTGAGCATTCATAAATCTTGCGAGAAGTCCTGGCTGTTCGTTAAGTCACTGGATGGCTGCCATTCGTCCGACTCATCCGTTCCATAAGGATCCTTGTCTTCATCAGACTCCGCGTCGCTCCAATCTTGTCTATATACAGTTTTCCGAGCTCTCTTGCGCGTCACTATAACATTACGGGCAGGAGAATCTGCGACATCATCATCATCACTTACAGACACATTCCTTTGCCTCCTTCTCTGTGTGTTACCTGGTTAAATGAATCTCACTTTAAAAACAGACACACTTTAAACACTTATAATAACTCCTCTTTTCACAATCATGATTCAACATGGATATATTGAGTAATCGATTTAAAACTCGTAATCGTAATCAACACTATCGCCATCTGAGTCCTCTACTTGGAAATGGTCATCGTAAAAGTTAACGGAATGTGCGTTTATGTAGAAGATGTTGCCGTGGCGTTGGACTACTTGCACACCTGTGGGACATAAAGTCATAGGTGAGTAATCTTTTAATTCGCCACAAAACAAATACGGGGTGGAAGGGACGGAGACGGTAGCACCTCTTTAGGACATCATACCAAACCCGAACACAATGAATTTCTTTACACGACGATCAATAAAAAAAAAATCTGTGTGGGGTGGGGAATTCGGAATAACGTACTGAATACGACCGTGGTAACCGTTTGTGCGTCGATGTCCATTCCACCCTGTGTCTTAACCAACAATGGTAATCAAGCTGATGATGTTAATATCAATAACGTCATCAGCTGCAAGCACCATTATTTTCATATCCGAACTTTGGTATGTAACGCTGGGATGAAGCACGAAGTCCCACATAACTCTGTTCTCCCCAGGCAGTCAGCATAAGGCTGTGTCCTCATTAGACTAACAGTGAGCGGCTGTTTGTTTCTTGTTCGCCTTATTATAAACGATGGTTGGTGTCGATGGTTGGCAAATGGGTGCATTACTTGAAATGGGTAATACTAGACCTTATTTGAAAAAAAAAATTACCTCAATAATTTGGAATCTAATGTTAGATTTTTCCAAAATCTAAGACATTCAACTGATACTTTTGGAGCCCAGAAGTATAAAATTATCGAGCACCCGCGAGGAGATGCTTTGCGTGGAATTTTTATTCAGGGGTAGTCCTTTAATCACGTGAGGTTCAAACAAGAAGAGGGGAGGAGGTGAGAGAAAATCCCAAGTGAGCCACTCGCAAATTAAGGTAGTTTTTACGTAGGCTTCCGGTGTTTTTATTTATAAAATTCCAAAGCCTCCCAAATTCTGCTTCTGTCTTATAGTTTGCAAACTTGCAACTCTCATATGAACCTGTTATACCATAGTGCTTAAAGCTTCAAGTGCAGTAAATATCAACTTAATTTCTGAATTTTATAAATATTTTTTATTAAAACAGGTTCTAAATCTATCTGATATCTATACAAATAAATAAAATTGAAGTGTCTGTTAGTAATTTCTAAATATCAGAAACGGCTGGCCCGATTTTGACTGGACTTGACTGGCAGATAGCTGAAGGACTAACTTAAGCTACTTTTAATAGGAATTAGAGTCCGGTGCAAAAAAGCAAGCAACAGGAAGTTTTCAATAAAAAAAAAATCTTGATCCTGGGAGGGGGGGGGGGGGGGGTAGCATTAAACCTCTCGACGACGTATCATCAGGGGGAGGATGGGGTATAAAAGTACCCTAAAAACCTCACGTGAGAAGGGCCCTCGGTGAAATAAAAAAAGTGCGCGAGGATATTTCCGCTTGGTGGAAACGGAACTATATGAAGACAGCCTAAGTATTTTTCAGACAAAGGCCAAACATCTCCAAAGAATACATCAAACTAACAAAATTTTAAATGATAAGCGAAAGCGGATTCATAGAACTTAATTCCTGATTAACTTAATTTCGATTAATACAAGATTTAGGGCTCTTGTTTAGGGCCCGGTCTACAGTATTTGTACGAAGCGCTATGGAGGCTTGCTCAAGACGTCCGCGGTAGGCCCCCGGTTCAACGTCGCGCTGTGATCGGTTTAACCGTGGATAGGCCCGTTGCCTTGTAAAGTATGACAATATTTCAGCGAATAAGAGCTTGTTTACGAGGGCGGACTATGCACGGCGCACGCATACAAAATTGCATCTCTTCCTGGATTAACACTCGATACGAGTGCAAGGTTAACCAGGCTCCGGCCCAGCTAAAATCCAGTCGTGAACTAGCACTTAGATGGAACAGCTACAAGTAAGGATAAAAATAAGCTTGGTATCCCAAGCAAATTTTTGATGATGAATAAATGTCACCTGGTGTAGGCCCGTGGGCGGGCGGCTGCGTGCCCGGCGGGTGGGTGTGCGTGTCCCAGTGGCGCGGCTCGCGCCGCCGGCACGCGCCGCCGTACGGACACTCGCCGCGCTCGGCGCAGCCCCAGTCCGCGTCGCTGGGGTGACTGAACTGCGCCTTGTGTTGCGGGTTGCGTCTGCAATGAACGCGTACAGGATTTATGGGCCGGTTTGCAAACGCGAGCAAAATTCTCAAATAAAGCTGAACGCTGCCAGCACATCTGAACCGCGTTCAAGAGCTTTCACAAGTGTGTCAAAATTCCTCAATTATGATGACACCGACGGCCATAAAAAATCCCCCATGGTGCTTTAAGCACAGACTATTTCTAATCTATGTAAAAGGGATTTTTAAATGCGTGTTCGATGTAGCGCGTGTTACGATGAGTGCTCTGGAACAGCATTAGTTGCGTTTGTAGCAAATTTACGCGCGAGAAAAACTATACTGTGTAAGACTAGCTGGATTCCACACTCATACTATTAACTACTAGCTGTGCCCCGCGACCTTCGTCCGCATGAAATCATAATACAAATATTACTTCCCTATTTGAATCGGATTTTGTTAACATTTCAAGGGTTTACATTTTTTAGCACGGAATCCTAATCCTTTTTCTAAAATACTTGTCTGTCTGTCTATTAACCTGTTTGTTCCGACTAATCTCCGAAACGGCTGGACCGATTTTGACGGGACTTTTACCAGGCAGATAGCTGATGTTATAAGGAGTAACTTAGGCTATTAGACGATTGTGTTTCCGTGCAAAAAAAATTAAAACCCTTGAAATTGTTAACAAAATTCGATAGAATTAGATAGATAGAAGTAATATTTTTACTATAGTAATTTCACTCGAACGATGGTCGCGAGGCACAACTAGTTATAAATAAATCATTTCGTAACATGATAGCATAGTCACATGTTCTGCCATATAACTCACCTGTAACAATTCACTCCATAAATACACCTTTCCCTTGATGGTGGTGCAGGTTTCGGCGGCGACGCGGGCGCAGCATTGTCTTTACTATTGCTATCGGATGAAGCCTGTAACATGGTGTTTTACAAAATACATTATTCTGTTGAGGCATAAGCACAATCGGCCTATAATGCTCCTATACACTCCTCGAACACAGGCCTCTTCTGTATGAGAGGAAGTGCTGGAACGCCACGCGGGCCCAGTGCGGGTTGCTAGATGTCGCATGACTTGGAGTTTTTGGTTCTAAGAGTCGCCACCACTGCTCATGAAATTCTCTTGACGAAATACGTTTAATTGATTGGCATAATACTCCTTTGCCCACGAGTGGGACAGAGCAGGATAGAAAAAAAAACTACAAAAACTGTTATCTACAGGGCGATATGATGACTAAGTGTATAATCCGGGGAATCCCCGAACTACAAAACAAATACTCGACAAGTTCAAACTTATCCGAAGTGCAAGCAGCCGTGTACATGTTCCGGGCCGGTATGTTTCGTGGCGCGGATTCCGCATCAGCAATGCGCTGTCACTAAGGGCGTATTCATATTGGAATAATGCACCTATATTGTTAGCTGGACTGGACCTACACCATTTTAGATACGAATAAAAATAATTGTTTTGTTTTTCATGACTAATTTTACCTGTTGACCACTACTAGGTCCCGCGGCTGCATCGCCATCAACACGCTCAATTTTCACTTTCTTAACATCAACAGGACTAGATTCTGTGGAACTATGCTCTCTTTTAGCTGGAGATCTTTCATCATTAGCTGTAGCCACTTGGACTGGTGGGACATAGGGTTCGGTATCCTGATCAACACTTTCTGATTTTACGGTTACTGGTTCCGCAGTTTCCTGTACATTCGTTACTTTTTCTTCAGTTGCTGGTTCGGTGATTACTTGTGTTGCAGCCTCTTCTTCAGCACCTGGAATAAACTTAATGTTATAAATACTTACACCTTGTTCTTTAATAAAAACATATTATGATAGTGAATTGTCATGCAAAAATAGTACACTAACTAAATCCAAGATTACATGCAGAATGCAGCACCCTCGCAAAAATATGCACATGCATAAAGTACATTTACAATTAAATCTACTTTAAGGTAGTTTTTTAGAGAATGTCTCTCTAAAAAACTACCTTGTCCTCCGAGTTACTAGGTCACCCACCAGACGCAGTTTGATGGTGGGTGACCTAGCTGGTCGTGGCTGAGATACTCTATCACTGCCAACATATACCATTGATGTAAGCCACTGTAAATACAACCCAGCATGGTTGATATTTTATAGCATCTACATTATATTTTATGACATGTTTTCAAACAGCAAGCTTCTAAAATAATTATATGATGTCAATAAAGTAATTCTATCAATTTCTAATTTTATAACTTAGTTAGTTTAAAATTTAGTTAAGTATGAGTATGAATAATTCCTAAGTCGTCCTATATTCTATTGATTATTATAAAATGTACCTCAAATAATCATCAAATAGTAATAGTAATTTATTATACAGGGTGGAAAATTTCAGCAGGTAGTTCCCTTACTGCCCATAAGGGAACTACCTCAACCGCTTAGCTACACGAAAATGGTTTTAGGACACTATCTATAATGTTTTGTGAAATTTCGATCCCCATTCAAAGATTCTCAAAAAACAGTTAGCAAGAAAATGGCCATTTTACACAATTTTTTTATTGGTGCCAGCCAATCAATCCTGTTTCTAATATTGATCAAAAACTTATATGGGACCAACCCAGGTGGGAGTACTAAAAAACTGAGAAATGGCAAAAAAATTTAAATGTTTTGGGTAGAATAGACTGTTGAAATACGCGAATGTTTGATGATTTGTACCTACTGTTGGCATTCCCATATAAAATAAATAAGCTGTAAAACGGAAAATGTTGGTGAGTTGTAAAATCCATGGCTGACTCCGTAAATTAGATGGTGATGTATTAATCAATAAGACAAGTAGAAATAATTGTTGCTCTTTACTTGACGCTTTCTTTGAAATGTTTAGTTGGTTTAGTAAAATGACGAATTAGTTTGTTAGAAGCTTTCTTATTTTTCCGTTGCTTATATATATAAAATCAGAGGTAGTGAACAAAAACTTATTTTATGGCTTGACTTATAATTTCACAATTATTTTATGACAATTTCCTATTAGAAGAAAAAAGGGTAGCTCACTTACTCAACAATGATGGTGAAGCAGACCTGATAGCATCCGCTTCTTCCACACTAACATTAAAATTGATTGCCTCTTCTTCTTTTGCAGCAGCAGCACTGATTCCTGAAGAACTATTACCCTGTTCCCTAACTCCTTCTGCCTGACCCATTCTATCTTCTTCACCATTACGTACTCCATTCTCAGAAGTTGCAGAGATTGTAGATCTTTGTTCTGAAGTGTCAACAACATCACACTGAATGATTTGTTTATACAAAAAGTTAGGAAGGATACCAAATGGGTCTTCACTGAAACCAAACATGCTTGTACCTGAGTCATCCAGACTATCATCAGAATTGATAGCCTTTTTCTCTTTTTCAGTAGCAGCAGCATTGCAATCTGAAGAACATGTTCCCTGTTCCCTGACTCCTGCCTGATCCATTCTTTCTTCTTCTTCATTATGTATGCCATTCTCAGTAGTTTCAGAGAATGTTGATCTTTCTTCTACACTGTCTTGATCAGGACAATGTATGACTTCATACCAGAAATGGTCAGGTAGGAGACCAAATTTGTCACCATGGCAGAGACTGACCATGGTGTCTTGATGAAGCAAATGTGTTTCAATGCTCTTTTTCATAAAGAAACATGGGTTTTGGTGTAACTGAAAATGAAAGTAATTTATAGTGTTATCTCACGTGCAAAAACTGTTTTCTCAAAAAACTAAGGGAAAAAATGCAGATTTTTACTCACTGATTTAAGTTTGACAGTATCAGGCGTTACCTCCAGCTCGGCATGGTTTCGCGATACTCTCTTATCTGTTTCATCATTCTAAACCGGATAAAATTAAAAATATTAGTCGCAATGAGTGGTGACTCCTTGATGACTCATACCAAATTAATAAAAGAATATCGAGATCTTCAACACTAGGTACTTATATATCAAAAGCTCAAGCAACAAAACAATATTTCAAGGCTAAGTTATTGTCATACTGATATTCGAAAAAATCGGAAAATCCAAGACAGTTCGTGTTTGAACATGTTTCACTGAATATGGCAACTTACGTGAAGAAACTTCCCTCTTCCAATAACATGTTTACCGATCGTCAGTTGTATTTTACAGGGTTCTTGTGTATCGATTCGCACTAATTTGAATACCATTTTACTGTCTTAAATCAACTTAAATGAAACAAAGTGAAACATTAGAACGATTTTTTAAAATCCTCAGAAAAAGCGATAAATAAAAATTATTGACATTGACAATTTGACACTGACAGATCAAAACAAACAATCAGAAAAAAAACAGAAAACGAATCTTGCTTGTTTCTATCACGAGGCAATTTCTTACAAATATCAACATCATCACAGAAATACAGACAGACGTTAATTGTTTGAATGTATATTACCAAAGTACATAACCATTATCATTATCGCCACATTGGCCGGTCCTTTCATCCTGTGCTTGTTGAATCTACTTTTATAAGTACCCAAACAATCCTTTAAAAATCAGAGGTCTTATTTTGATTGTTTTATGAAGTAGTTTCTAACATTTCAATACGTGAACTGAACACTCTGTCTAAATGTGCCAAAACGTTTTGTTTACAATATTGGAATAACCTTTTTTGTAGGTTTTAACAACTCAAAATAATTAAGGTGCAGTTTATTTTTATTTATTTAGCACACCATTTACAAAAAAGATTATTAGTTTTGGTACAATAAAAAAAATCGCTGTTAGGAATTTAGACCACTCAACACAACTAAACGTGGCACTTTATATGTCAAAATTCTGAAGAAAATAATCGAACTTTTTACCCAAGTGTTTATTTCTCTGAATAACTTGTAAATAATAAAATGATTAAAACAACTGGATCAGGGGCTCACAGGCCACTGTCTGGTCAGTTATATAAATACACAAACGTTGTCAAGGGCTGGCAGCAGCGCTGGTTTGCGGTCGACCCCGAAACAGGAGTTCTGTCCTATTACCTCTCTGATGGACCTGGAGACACTATTCAGCCTGGACAGCCAGCCAGAGGGGAGGTAAAGTGTCATCACTCATCAATCAAACTCCTCATCAATTAAATGTTCATTCAGTACCTAAGAAATTTCTTAATGTTTTTCAACCTTTTGTCTTGTTTATTGTTTTACTAGAGTAGGTATGCTATCAAATGTCGTCATTAATCAGCTAAGATAATAAAATCTAATGATAACAAAAAATAAAATCAGAAGCTACAATGTCCTTCTTAAAAAAAATATGGGTGAGTAATTTACAAATATTTTTAGGCACATTTAGCAGCTGCAGTGGTATGTCCCAGTGATGAAGATTCTCGTACATTTACTATCAACTGTGCTTCCGGAGACATGCTCAAGCTACGTGCCACTGATGCAAGAGCCAGGCAGGAGTGGGTCAATGGTCTGAGGGCTATTGCTGAGATACACACTAAGGTATATGATGTAAGATTTGAACATTGTAGTCTTTTTATGCATGCCAAGAAATATGAATGCAGGGGCAAGAAAAGCAAAGAGAATGGATCTCTATCTCTAGGCAGTGTTTTGCTGATCACTCCAGAGCTGAACACAAGATAAATGGCCAAAAATCGAAAAAAAAAGCATCTAAATACACATATTTTTATTGGGGCTTTGGATTTTCTGATTGATTGTATTGATAAGATTTTTTTGTTTCTTTTAATTTCCAGGCTATGGGAGCCAATCCCCCTCTGCAACCAAGAGAGCAGCTTGCAGTGCATGATGCCATGGCTTCAGCTAGGAACCAGTTGCAATCTACAGAGTTGAGGTGAATATGTAATAGAAAGTTGTCTGTTGATTTAAAAAAAAAATCTACAATGCTGGCAACTGGAAAAGTGTTCAGAAGGCTGAGAGACAGTTTTACTTTATTTATTAGAAATACATAAAGTATAGTTTCTGCCTACTCCCACCCCATGAGAAAAGGTGTGAATTTAAATTTTTATGTAAATTAACATACAGGATAATAATAACAGATAAGGTTTTTTTACCATAGATGAGAGCAATATTAAATTATCTTATTATTGGCATTCTAACTATTAAAATTTAATTTAATTTATTTTCCAGTGATGCAGCTCTAGCAAGGTGCATAGAATCAGCAGACTCACCATTTCCACACACAGATCCTGACTTATTACTTTTAAAAGTAAGTTTTTTTTCTATATTAGAAAGCATTACTTTTATATCATCACAGCCAGTTGCATTACTTACAAATTGATGCAGTTGAAACTAATGTATTCTATTGTAATTCATAAATGTTCTCATAAAATTAAAATGTCTCTGGGAAGTCAGTTTTGTGCTGTTTGTAAATGCCTACCTCTTTACAAAGAGCTGATTTTCAGCTTAATTAGATTAAAATATCTTTACAGAACACAATTTATGTCCAATTATCTTGTGCGAATCATTGCCCTGAATTCTATTTATTAAACTGTTTCCTCCAGGCTACATCAGCCGCCAGCATGCAGTGCCTGCTCCAGTGCCTGGGCATCCTACACCGACAGCAGCAGTACTCAACAACAGTCAGCATCTCCAGTAAACACTCGGACATCGACCACCACTAGCCTCCAAACTGTTCACTTACTACCAGAGATTAGAATAGATATGTGGATAATATCTCCCTCTAATTTAACAGTTCTATTTGGGAACTTTATTCTGGGATTTAATATTTAGATATTATCCACATGTTACTGACTAAGTTGAAGTTTAGGCAAATAAAATAAACTACCTATTCTGATCTCAGCTTATTACATACTGATAGCATTGTCAGTGCAATGTGGAATAATACCTTTATTTATGGAAAGGAAAAATAATTTTAAATATTTTTTATATGCAAACCCTGTGTAGGGAACTACAGCTGTTTTAGACGTCCGGTATACAGAATCGGAAGATCGCAGGTTCAAACCCTGCTCGCACTCGAATTTTTCTTTCCATATCAAAAACAGCTCAAGGAAAAATAAGTTTGATAGAAAAAATCTTTTGAGATTTATAAGGAAAATGGTTTGGGTATTGTAAAGGAAAAATGTTGCAGTATCTGAATAGGCCTTTAGGCCGACGACGCCATGGAACTGGCAAAGTGTTGGGCCAATCAAATATAATATAGTGTTTTGACACAAAGAAAAAGAATAAGCAGAGAGAAAGCTTTGTGCAATTGAAATGTTGTTTATTCCAATACTAGCGACCCGACCCGGCTTCGCACGGGTGCAATATACATATAAATCCTCCTCTTGAATCACTCTATCTTTTAAAAAAAACCATCAAAATCCGTTGCGTAGTTTTAAAGATCTAAGCATACATAAACAGCGGGAAGCGACTTTGTTTTAAACAAAGTAGTGATGTATACGATTATAATTTTGGTATCAATTTAATAATGTACTTAAAAGTATGATGGGTTAGGTAAAGTTTGATAATGAATTGAGTATTGTTCCACAATGTATGTTTAATTTATAGCTTCAAAAGACAAGCATTGTTAACATATCCTCATGTTTTCCTTATAGCTATACACTGTTGGTGTCGTATACTCGTAAATTGTAAATATTTTATGTAATTAATTTAATTATAGTCAATATCTTTCTAAACTATTGTAATTTTTAAATTTACACATCTATGTAAATTCGGTTTTAATCCGAGCTACATTCTATGATTTTGTAGGTATGTTGGTTAATTTGTACCTACTTCTTAAGAGATAATAGCAGCTAATAAAAGTCTTCTCATTATACACAATTGTAGTTTAAATAAGCCCATGTACCCTCTACATAACTCGTCAGTTCACAAAACATGCCATTCGTTATAATATAATTAAATCATCGAACACGTGGGTACTTTCGACGAACAGTAGACTCGCTAAGTCGTTACATTACGAATGTCACCTCTAAACCTTGCCGATATTGATTGCATACATATGCTGGCGCGGTGCCAACACGTCGCCCTAATATTTTATATGCGCGTATTCTTTAACTTTCGCCCAACATATAATAAAATCGAATATTGCATGAAGAGACGAAGGTTTTAATCAAAAAGCTCTGCGGTAAGCATAGATCTATGATGGTGACCACATAGATGAAATTAGAATGACATCTTTTGTTTCAGATTTGTCAATCGGCTAATCAAATTTTTGACTTTTTTTACTTTTCTAATTTTTCCTATTGACTGAACCAAGAAAATGTGTGACCAAGAGTTTAGGACTCAGCGCATCGATCCGCGATATCCACATCAGAATCAGACCAGGTAAGTCCATGAAAACTACAATAGGAGAAGGAACAGAATGAACTGAAGTTATTAAATAACACAGGTGTCCCTGTGTAATACCTGAAAATGCAATCTGTATGATAATGATGTGGTGGCTACTTTACATAATTTATTAGAAAATTTTCAGAGCATGCTACGACAACTATTGCGACTTCCATAGGTGCCAACGACTGTTGGGCGACGTGGATGATTGCACTATATTTAAACGCTACTTCGAGACCATCTGCCCCAACTTTTGGATAAGTCACTGGGACGACCTTAGGAAAAAAGGAGCATTCCCGGGACCAATATGACGATGTTGTGTATTCTTGAAATAAAATAATTATTTAAAAAAAAAAAAATGTGTTTTGGCTTCACTAATACCGTCCTCGTATCTAAATAAAACTGCTAAAGCGTAGCGTGAACCAGTTGCTGTATTTATGAGATAAAGGAGGTAACATGTTGTGCTGTGCGCCAGTAGACGTGATAGGTACACATACAATGGTTCCTTGCGTGACTTACTAAATGAAACAAAAACATGGAATTAACGCATTTATTCCCTAAATCACAAATTGGGCCTAAGTAAAAATAAAACTCGCATAAATTAACAAGTCAACGGCGACATTGGAATACTTTAGATTCTACCCGCGAAGGAGCCCTCAGCCCGTTGGGAGTCCCACTTCTCCACCCACTCATTGGGGCAGAGAGACTTAAAGCAGCGTTGGAAGTAGAAGCATGGCTCGTACTTCTCGCCACGCACCTTCTGGCAGCGGTGGAAGTCCAGGTAGCTGGAGTAGCAGTACCTGTGGAAAGGATTATGTTGGAGTATTGCTGATATAACTAAGCAGTCTCTGCCTGCTTATGTACGGCAAGAGCGTGATGTTGAGTATAATATAAATTAAATGCCTTTACGATGATGATTTCGATGGGTATGTTACGGTCGGATAGCTTAATGTATTTTTAATCATCATTATAATTTGCAAGAAACGCATCACATTTATACATACTTAGACAAAATTCGGGGGCTGACAACATTTATCTGCCTTGGTATCAGATGTAACTACCAAACCATGTTGTAATGAGGAATTAAAGGTAAACTGCAGAAAAAATAGATCATGAATAACAATGGGTAATCATGGGAATACAATCGTTTTATGTGCTGTTTCCTTTATGATTCAAATTATTATGATCATGATTTGTTTTGCAAGTACTTACAATAATGTTGATGTTTGTCATGCGATCATAATTACTCATGGTATCTTCTCTCGATTAGTTATAAAAGATTATAGACTCTATTTACTTACTTACTAAAGCAGTCAGTTGGTCATCACTGGGTTAGGCTTTGATAGCACACACGCATTACAAGAAATAAAGCTTATGTTACCTTGTCTGGTTCGTGTTAGGGAACCGCGGGTCGAAAGGTGCGGTTTTGATGTCGGCGGGCGATTTGATCATCTCAGGCATGATGCTGCAACGAAACAACCTAGTCATTGACATAATTCTTTATTTGGAATATTTTTCATAAAGAAATAAAATAGTCTGGCAGCTAGACATACTAATACAATAAACACAGTTTATAGTATAAAATAAAAAAATTGTAATATATGTAAATACATTGCAGAGGTCACAATAAAAATCTTAACCCTATTTTATTCAGTTAGTAAATAATTATTTCACAAGAGGTCTAGTCTTCCGCTCTTCCTCACAGGAAGTTTCTCTGTATTTCTTGACTTCCTGCATATAAAGTGACCATGCATCCTTAGGCGCATTGTCCGCAGTTTGTTCGCCTATGGCTTTAGCCTTTTTCACTAGTCCAGTCTTTAGAACCCTGCCACCACGTCTCTTCCCAATAAAAGGCAAAGCAGGCTTTTTCATTTCTGGTTTATTTTCTGGTTCAGCCTTTTTAGTCACCTCCTGCATTTTCTTGAACATTTCCATGAAACTTCCATCATTCTTAATGGGAATAGGACCAGGCCTGGATCTGGATGTTGACGCTTGCATGGCTTGATCAGGGATCAGTAATTCTGCAAAATTAGGGCCTTCCACTTCAGGAGGGACACCATATTCAATATCATCAACTGTTGTTGATTCAACAGCACCTGGTGGAGGTTTCAGTTCCTTGGGTGGTGTTTTAGTTTCTTTTTCTTTATCTTTCTCTTCTTGCCTGTTTCTGTGCATTTTCCAGAAACGTTTTCTATCTGCCACTGTGAACTGTCCGCGGCGCTCGTCATCGGTCGGCGAGCCAGAGCGACTGCGTGAACGAGAGCTGTGCGATCTAGAGCGGGACTTGGAACGACCGTTTCCTTTCCCTCTCGACTTCGAGCGGCGTTGCGATGCAGACCTAGCTTGGCTTGTTGAGCGCCGTTTCGTACGACTTCTCGATCGCGATTGTCGCTTCGCCCTTCGTTTAGATTTGGATCGTGATCGTCGCGGAGGTGTCGACAGCCTTGACCTACTAAACGAGCGCGAACGAGAAGGTTGCGGGCTCCTCGAAAGTGATCGTTTGCGCTTCGAATGACGCGGCGACGGCGAGGGTGACGCTGATCTCGAACGAGATTTCGAACTTGATAATATTCTCCTATACATTTTGGGTGGGGTCAACGAATTCTCTCTTTCCTTTTTGACAGGTGCGTCAGATTTATCCTTATGTTTTTTAGACACTTTTGGTGGTGGGGTGGTGGCTGACTTTTTAGTCTTTTTAAGTGAAGTCTTAGATTTCTTTTTTAGTTTTCTTGAAGGTGTAGTAATCTTTCTTGCTTTTTTATCTTTTTTGGAATGAGATTTAGCATCCTTGCTTTTCTTTTCTCCTTCATGTGGCGATTTGCTTAGCCTATCAACACTTGACATTCTGTGCACATTAAATTCATCATTAGAGGCTGAAGATCTTCTTGGTGGCACAGACAGATCACGAGCACGATTCTTTCTAGACTTTTTCCTATAAGATCTATTTGATGCAGAAGAATTTGATGAAACAGATTTCCTTTTCTTCTCTCTCTTCTGTGGTGAATATGAAGGTGAGCGGGAGCTTGAACGATCACTGGATGAATACTTCTGACGTTTTGTTGATTTGCTCCTTGATCTACGACGATGGCCTTCCTCATAGCTGCTGTCTCTTTTTTTCGAGTAGGCACTCTCCCTTCTATCATAGGGAGACACACTTCTAGAATTCGTACGGTAAGACCTTCTGCGCTCATATCTGTGGGAGTCTGGAGAACGAGTCCTTTCGCGTTTTTGTGTCGGGTACTCATAACCGGCTGGTTGCTGTTGGGTATAGGTCCCAGATTCGAGGTACTTCCCATAGTAGGTTCCGTCAGGGCGCTGGTAGTAGTTAGGGTCGTAGGTGTAGGTGTAGCCGGGCGCATACGCCTGGTAGTCGTAGGGCGGCGCGCCGTACTGGCTGTAGCTGACGCCAGTCCAGGGGTCCGTGGTGGGCATGGCTCGCGGAGGGGCGGCGGGCGTGTAGCTGGGCGCGCCCGGGTAGTCAGCCTCGGCGCCCGGCGGCCCGCCGTCCCACGCGCCGCCCGCGCCTCCAGCGCCGCGATACGAGGACATACTTATCAGAGTCCCCTCGCATAACCTGCGGCAGTTTGTAGGTGCGCACACACCTACAAACAGAATAACTTTTTGGTGTAGACAGCAGCTCTACATGAACCTCGCTCGAGAGACATCCTCGCGCATCGATTACATTTTTCATGTTTCGTTGATAAATAATTTTAAGACGAGAAACAACAAATTACGTAACCCGAAGACGGAGCAGAAAATGTGCCACTAAATCATGCGTTACAATTAAAGCAAGTAAAATAATAGAACAATATCAACGGAATACCTCTGTTACATGCTCACCTTTTCACAAAATAGCCTTTTCTCAATAATTTATTTCAATAGAAAATGGCAGCGCACACATTCGCTACTCAAAGTCCATAGACAATATCATATTATCATAAACAAAATAGAGTTATAGGTTATATTGCCCTCCACCTCCTTCAATCTCTACTCTATTTTATTGGAGTCGACGTTTCGATTCAATTCTTGTGTTTAGTTTTTTCTGGTATCATTGTTGTATTATTGTTATCAGACTTACTTCATGTCCGGATGCGTATTTACGGTACAGAGAGTTAAGTGTATAAAATTTTAGTAGAATGATTTTCTTCGACTACCCTTCTTTGTTTTGTTTCGTAGTGTCGTTTTAGCCTGTGTTCGTGGTCTGAGTTGAGGGCAAGGAACTTATATACTAACTGAAATGATGACGTGCAGCGGAAAGCCATTCCGAGCGAGAAAACTTAGACAGTGGATGTCATCCCTTTCTAATAGGATATCCAATATTTGTACTTACATTTGGGACAGTTATTCTTTTATAACTTACTAGCACCCCCGCTTTGCATGGGTAGCAGTATAATAAAAAACATTGTAAGCCGAAGCCTACGCATACTGTAAAACTCTGTAGTGGGATAGGTCTATGAAGTGAAGAATACGTGACACTTATTTTCGTTCTCGGTGGTCTACATGTTAGGTTACATTCTTCTTTTGTAAAGAAATTTTAAAGCGTACAAGGCTGCAACATTCACATAGATGAAGCATGAGCATGTAGCATTTTCAAATAACTTAATATGTAGTATTTAATAAATTTATTAATCACACTATACATTATTTAACGTATGGTTTTATGTTATTGTTGGTTTAATTTAAGTGAGACGATGCTGATGATGGAAGACGGTTGCAAACTAGGCAATAGGTTGAATACTTTTTCTATAAATGGACAACTTCAAGCCCGTTGCTGAAGATTCTCATTGTTAGGGAGTCTGCATGGAAACAACACAGTATTATTAATACACAAACAATAAACAGTATTTAAAAAAGTAAAGATAGTTAGAATTCGTTTATTTTCAAGAAGTTATTTTTGTATTATTAAAATGGAGTAATTGATTAATATTAATGATATTTACATTTTAAACAGACTACAAATAGAAATTAAATAAGTTTTGCTTCTACATTATAAATGATGTATTTTGTACGCATTTGTACAAGACTATAAATACCGATATGGATAATAGAAAAGGCGTATTCTTTACAATATTTTCTTGATCCCCGTTTACATATCCAGAAAATTGTCACCCTAGTCGTAATTTGTAAACAAAATTAAAAGAACTTACATGAAAAAATAAATTCCACATCCACCCTTCACACAACTCGATTTCACCATATTTAAAGAGGAAGAAATCACTTAAGTAATGTAAAAAAACTTGATAACGCAAAAATATGACTTTAGCGCGAAATTAAATCGGCCATATTATTTGTTATGAGTGTCATCTATGTTACCATTCAGAAATAACTTAATTCATAAATAATTTCATTTTAAGCTTACTTTATTTTGCAAGAAATTATTATTTTAATATTTAGTATTTGAATATTAAATTAATCCCGCTACAATTTATGTGCTAGTTTAGCTATCAACGTATACGTGTACGTGATATAGATATATTAAAAAAAAAAAAAAAAAATTTTTTGTTCACTGGCATTTGTTAAACAAAGACACAATCCACTCTGTTTCGCTTTCTCGCTCTGAAGTTATCTTCCCCCTTTGGATTAGTTAAAGTAATACGAACTCTATCCCTTTGTGATAAAGTTCATTTTCAAACGATTTTTTGATATCAAAATTTTGTTCGGAATCATTCCAGTTAGTATATAAGTTCCTTGGTTGAGGGTTCTTTCGTTCAACTGTCAAAGTGTCTATCACCCGGCGCGCCTGGTTATGCCATTTTGTTTTGTGTGATTGTTAGCGATTTCTTATTGTTTTACAGAAGTTCAGCGAAGTTTTGTGTAATAACTGTCGCTCATGAGTAAGTCTAAACTATCGGCAGAATGGAAGAAACGCGTGAAGTCGGAATACATGAGGCTACGCCAAGCAAAGGTACATTTTAATCAAAGAGATTTATATTCCAGCCTCCTCAGCCGGCCTTATGATGTACCAGACAATATTTGGCTTCCTGTGCTTAGCTAATTACACAAAAACTACAGAAGTTGTTAAATCTGGCTGGTTGTTTTAGTTACCAATTTACATAATAATATAATATTCCATTGGACCCGAAGTGTATTCGTTTGAGTTTAATCATTACAGCGATTCAAACGCGTAGACGAGGTAAAGGTGGCATGGGCTCGCAACCTGAATATTATGTCGGAGTCGGTAGAGGCTCATGACTCCGAGAGTAATAACCGTCCGAGGAAACCGATCTGGCCACCAGCAGCCCCTGTCCCTAACCATGAGAGCCTTATGAAGAGAGCTGAGGTGACTTATACAGATGGTAATTATTTTAACTTATTTGAAAGTTTTCCAATCTGCACACCAGTGAATGCTTTGTTGTTGTATAATTTTTTTATTTAACATATAACTTCTAAAAGCCGATTACATGAGAGACAAATACTGTACATAACATTATAAAAATATAGAACTACACAACAGTCATACACTCTTCTCACAACACTCAAAACATACTGACAAGATCTTTTATTTGTTTGTCTATGAACACAACACAGTTAGGTTCAGTGTCCAATAGAGCAGCAGTATAATAATTAGCTGACATCTTTCCAAAAAAAAGTCAAAATGACAGATAAACTTTTAATAATTCAAACATTTCTTCACAGCCTCAGGGACAGTTACCACACAGCAAGTTCCTATCCGTATAATCAACTCTGTAAACCCAATTCCTACAATGTACACATGGGCCCCGACACAGAAGAACTTCATGGTAGAAGACGAGACGGTTCTCCACAACATCCCGTACATGGGGGACGAGGTCCTGGATCAGGACGGTACATTCATCGAGGAGCTCATAAAGAACTACGACGGGAAAGTGCATGGTACATCTGCTTAACATCATTACTCTAATGTTTGTGGACTGTGCCGTTTTTTGTTGCATGTTGTGGATAATCTTTGTCTTACATCGGGTTCTACTTGTTCTTTTATTTTTAGGACAAAAGATCTTTTGGCTTTAAGCCAATTAATGTTACTATGTTGTTAATATCTATGTCTTCAAACCACATCATTTTTTTGTAGCCATGACTCTGCCCTTACCAACTGGTACCAGCATTAACTAATTATTTCTGTCTGGCATAGATCTCAATCAATAAAATGAAACATGATGTTCCTTTTTTACACCTTATATTTGCTATGATTTATTATGACAATCAATGAAAGTTTTCCATTCTTTACTTCTACATTCACTTGCAAATATATAGTTTTATGAACAATGGCTATGTCCACAGACTCCCACATGAATTTAATACACTATGGTGTGTGGTGCACATGTCTATGCTTCTAGAGATAAAACTGTATTTATTTTTAAGAATTCATGAACCACAGAAATGACCATCAACATAATTATTTTTTTTGTGAATTCTAGCAAAAAGTACACATTTCTCTGGTTCATGCTATATTCATAAATTAAAGAAAGTAATATTGAATTAACATAGAGATTAAACCGAAATATTAAATAAAAAATGCTTAGAATTAAGAGAAATATCACAAAAATCAGTATTCTGTACACCTCATAGGCCTTCGCACTCACACAGTCACGCTTGTCGTGCTTCATAGATAATATTCACTACTTTTAGAACTTGGTCATGCACATACACTTTGTTATTACCGCTCTTTTTGAAAAAAATGCCATAAAAATATATTTTATCAAAACACTACAAAAATCGCTTTGAACTGCTAATTTAATGACTACTAAATCAATCATAATAATGTGATAGCTAAAAAAAAATAACATCAAAAAGCGTAATTAGCTAGTCACAAATAAAAACGACTTATTCAATTGTTTTAGAACTTCTTTTTAATTTAATTCATAAAACTTTGCATTGAAAATATACATAAATAAATTAAATTGAAATTCTTTGCAGTTGCACTAAAAATGATATCACTGTTCAACTTAACTTTTTTTTTTCAACTTAACTTTAACAAGGCAATACCAAATTATTACTCAGGTGACAAAGAAGGGGGCTTCATAGACGACCAGCTGTTCGTGGACCTGGTGCACGCGCTCATGGCGTTCCAGACCAAGGAGGAGGTGGCCGAGGAGCGCCGTGACAGGGAGGCGAGGAACTCTAAGGAGGAGAAGGAGAAAGAAGTAAGTAGCACTAGGATATTGAACTCTAACATCATGCCTGTATTCCCACGAAGGGTTCGATCAGTCAAAATCCAAATCCTGGGAGCTACTGAAAAATTTATGATGGGAAAACTCAATAACACTTGACTTGGAAATCAGACTAAAGACTAGTGCGCAGTAGTAGAATTTGCGACCTATAGACCATCAAGGCAGTTTGAACCTGCCAGACTGAGATGTAGTGTGCCAAAATCCTGTCGTCGATTACGTAGTCATATCTTGATACAGCGCGAGTTAAAATGCGAGGCGAAAACATACACGCGCATGCTAGCTCATTGGCCTAAAATACTTCTGGCTATCTATGTATTCAGAAACTGGGGACATCTGTTTGAAATCATCAAAATATTTCCTTATTTTGATGATTTCAAACAGATGTTATTAATACATTAGAGAACAGTCTGAAGTTTAATGGACTTGAATAAATTTATGAAATTCCAGGCATTGGCGAAAGAAAAAGGAATATTGGATCGCAAGGACAGAGAAGCTCGAAACTCAAAGGAGGATAAGGAGAAAGGAGTAAGTTCGACTTAATAATTTATTGTTAATATACATCATAATAATTATTTGAGTGCTGCAACAAAGTCATCTAGGGTTTGACAGACTCGAGAATACAAGGAATATGCGTAAGGTTAAGGGTATGACCACACTTATAAACGTGAAATCGCCATGAGCCTGACAGAAAGACTACATCCATGAAATAAATGTAAATATTGCAATGCAGTGGCTCGTAACGTCGCTCGTCTGAACAGAAGCATGAAGTAGCTTTTTCTGACGTGCTCGAGCTAATTCCGCCTTAATAAGTTTAGTCACTCCCTGCGTAGGACGAGAAGAGTATACTTTACTGATACAAGTCATAATAACCAGGTACTGGCGACTAAGGAAAAAACAGCTGAGGATCGCAGGGAGTCCCGAAACTCAAAAGAGGAAAAGGAGAAAGCAGTAAGTACCAATCAAAACTTTTTGGACGCATGTAATACTTCACTAGGTATGAGGAGGTTCTATGTCAAGAAGAGGAGGAAAGGAGCATCAAAGGAGAGATTTAAGGAGAAAAAAGGAGATGGAAGTAAGAAGGGTTATTTTATTGATACATGTATACTAAACAGGTACCTGTGATGACCTTCCAGTCTAAAGATGAAATAACTGAGGAGTTCAAGGATCCGGAAACTCGGAACGACGAAAAGGAAGAAGAGGTGAGCCTTCGCTTTTTATCTTGCTAGTACTGTCCACCGCACGTCAGTGTGAACAAAAAAACCGCTCTTACTGCTATGACTTAACGGTGCTATTCAAGTTAAACTATTATCATGGACGTGTCGTTGACTATACAGAAACCGAAGGTGAATTTTAGCAGGTAGGGTTTTTGATATGTGGCTCAATCAATCAAGTACATTTTTATCAGGTTTTTTATATTTTTTTTGTTTTACAGAAAGAGGCAAGCAAGGAAAAAGACAAAGATAAAGAATTAAGCAAGGAGGGTGATAAGAAAGCAATCAACGATAAGCAGTTTCCTATATTCACCATTTTCCAAGTTATCAGCATTCAGTTCCCTGATAAGGGCACTGCGCAGGAGTTAAGAGAAAAGTAAGTCATTTCTATTAACCTAGCATAGCATAGCAGCAGCCTATAATCTTCCCACTGCTGGGACACAGGCCTCCTCTCTATGAGAGGGAATGGGCTATAATCCACCACGCGGGTCCAGTGCGGGTTGGTAGATGTCACATGATTTCGAATTTTAGGTTCTAGGACATGCCGGTTTCCTCACGATGTTTTCCTTCACCGTTTTGAGAGCAGTGGTGATGAAATAAATTACACAAAGTAATGCGCCTGCCTGGGTTCGAACCCACGACTTACTGCTCGTAAGTCGGGACCGCCACCACTGCCCCCGTAGCATGACCACCGTAGACAAGGATTTCTTTGACGGAAGAATCGACAAAATGACAGATAGTGCAAAGAAATCTGTCATTGTGTCGACACAATCTATCATTATGTCGATTCCTCCGTCAAAGAAATCCTTGTCTACGGTGGTCATGCTACGGGGGCTGGGCTACCGCTGCTCTCTATTAACCTAAAGTTGTGCCATTTAACTTCTGCTATCCAATGACTGGGGCCTATTGTGTAAGGTAATTTTAGGATCTGAAATAGCATCATCATGTTGCTCTGTGATAGACAAAAACTGAGTTTGTTTTGGTTTTAATCTTTTTAACATAATACATCCATACGAAAAACAGGGTGGAAGGGACACCGACGCGAATTGGTCACAAATGTATGGAAGAGCTAATTATTTTTTTAATAACCGATGAATAATTTCTATTTGGGGGCGCTCAGAATGATGTACTGAATACGTGGTAACCGTCTACGCGTCGGTGTCCCTTCCAGCCTGTTTGTCAGTTCTGTTCAAACTTTATGGCGTCTCAGAAATTAGCTGCGAGTGACGGTCTGCGCAAGTACAACGTTTCAAACTTTGTGGCAGCTGGGAACATCTAACGTAAAGCTGCGCAGAACACAATTTTAGGTTTCCGGGGCGCAGAGGACGCATCGTCTTGACTGTATAATGTGCAAACTGTCACTCGCAGCTAACTTCCGAGCCGCCATAAAATTTGAACAGAACTATAGACCATCATCGTTCTCTTGCCCTTATCCCAATTTATTTGAGATCGGCACGGCATGTCTTCTTCCATACTTATCTATTAGTTGTGATCTGAGTAGTCACCCATAGCTGTTACTATAGTACATTTTAAACATCTACCCCCAGGTACATAGAGCTGACCTCCCGCAGCGACCCCAACGCTCTACCTCCGGAGTGCACTCCCAACATAGACGGGCCCCTCGCGGAGTCGGTCTCACGGGAACAGACCATGCACTCCTTTCACACGCTCTTCTGTCGACGGTGCTTCAAATACGACTGCTTTTTACATCGTGAGTTACCTTCTATTTTTGTTTTTGAGACGGTAGTTAGGTAGGTAGACTTTTTTGAGTTTCAAGTAGGTTTTACTGCCAGATTTTAGTTATAAGGGGAAACTTAATTACATTTGAAGTAAAACTGGCACCAGACATGAAATATTTGGGAAATACGGATGATGATGCATTAAAGTCAATACTGTGTTTAAAATAATAAAGATAAAGTTTTGGTAGGTTTAGGTTATTGCTAGACTAATAAAATCGATATCCCCCTCTCATCATTTTTATTATTCTATGTATGAGTATACTCAAGTTCCCAATCTATAATTAACTTAATTTTAGCACTAAATATCTAGTATAAGTAATATAAGTATGAAGCTAAGTTGTGTGTTCCTAGGGCTGACTAGTGTTTGTTGTTCTGTTTGCGCGCAGGAGGTCAAACGGCAGGTAAGGCCGTACCGACTACCATTACCATCGATATTATTATTATTTATGCTATTGTTCTCTTACCCTACACTATGAAAAAACTATGACCCATATTCGAGACGTAGAACTAGAGATGTATCTTTATAAATGCTTGCGAAACAAAATCGATTAAATCTTTAAACATAATAATCATGTCCTCATCCATCGCTTTCATCAGGCGAGATCGAGGTCAAGGTCACTTGCAGTCGGTCAAATATTTGGTTCTTATGTTTTATGATTTTCATATCAGGCCCTCATATTGCGAGTCAGTAAATATTAGTCAATTTTGACTTACGCTAACCATAAAGCTTTATACTCTGGCTCTTGAACTGAACATCTCTAGTATAACGAATTCCAAAAGATGTAATTTGCACATTCTACCATTTATTATTTTTCTGTTACATAATGTACCTACAAATTATTTTACATACTATCTATATGACGATATGCATCAGCATATTATCATATTATTTTATTTTTTAAATATTTCTTATTATAGACAAGTTGTTATTGGAAATGTCCCGTAATATTATGCTTTTATTTGCTCATGTATCACGCATATTATTTTATTCATTTATGTATAAGACATACACTTTTCCAATCACTAATTATTATTTAAACATTTATGTTAAAAAATAAAAGTTTCTCATAATCAATTCATCATCAACTCACAACTTTATGATGATTGATGATGTCGGCTTTTTTTTTGTATCTGAATGATACAAAAAAAAGCCGACATCATGAATCATCATTAGTTCATCAACGATTTTCCATCAGTTCAGTTCAGAATCATTCTTCAATATCAGTTTAGTCTTAATTCCCATTTTGATTGATTCCAATAATATAATATCTAATAGAATAATTAGAACCTGAATATTTTTTTGTTAAAAGATCCCAAAATCACTTCACATATCTTCATTAAATTCTTTATCAAAGTCAAATAAATAGTTCAAAAGAAAAATTCTTCTCATTTTCATATCGCTTAGTAAAACTACGTGATATTAATACGAATGTTATTGAATGGTACAGGTTTACAAGCGTGCCACCCAGGGCCCAACTTGACTAAGAGAAAGGGCCCCGACCTCAAACCTTTCTCTGAACCATGCGGCTCCAGTTGCTACATGCTTTTGGTAAGTCCGCTTAATAGTTTCATTTGCCCAACGAGCTGTTGGCCCTATGGAGCCCTGGCTATAGTCAGAAGGCGTCGCGGCAGACCTTGTAGATAAAGGCGGGATGAACTAGACAACTCCAATGTCCTGTGGTCTGCATCATGCCTGGATCGAAAGAATTAGAAGTCTTGGGGAAATGCCTTTGCCCGGAAGTGCGATGACGCAGGCTAACAGTATTAGTTTCGTTCCTTGTTGTATTCATTCAGCATTCGTCAGAAACACCTTGTTGGGACAGAGAGTAAGATGTAGTCCAAGACCTAGTTACTACTACTACTATTAAAAAAAAATAAGTGAATAGAATTTCGCGACACTTTCATTAGAAGATAAAGGTACTGGCTCCCACTAGATACGGATGGAAGATTCTACTCAGACAAGTGTGTAGTTCTTCATCATAACAAACACTACTACTTTTAATTGGTCTTCATCTACATATTACTTGATGTATTTATTAGCTGTAAGTTTTCTTAAATTTAATTAAATAAAATATTCCCTTGCTCTCGAGTTCACCCACTCATGGGTATAGACCTCTCTTTACTTGTGCTAGCCTTATGCATGTAATAAATATTTGTGTCTCTATGCAAGAAGAATAGTAGAAGTCCCATAAATAACAAAAAAAATACACTTTTGTAATCTATTAAGTTAATTACGACGTTTCCAGCTTTCAAAATATACCCTCAGCACATACGGACCTCGTAATTACACCTATAAATCCGCAATAACGATAAAATGCTATATTATTCATATAGGAAGGCATGCGCGAGAAGCTAGCTCGCGAGAAGGCAGCGGGCGAAGAAGACAAGGGCAAGACGCACGCCATCGACTCGCCCAACGACGCCTCTTCCGAGGACAGCAATGATAGCAACCGCTTCCAGAAAGGTGAGCACATTACTGCTGAACAAATTAGATAAATTTAAAAAATAAATGATTAACATTAGCGATGGAATGGATAGCTTCTTAACCGGATATTGCACCGATTATTGCCTCAGAGCGTGAAATATCTCCAGTTTAGTTATTATTTTTATTAAGAGAAAAGGAGATTTCATAGATGCTCGCAGTTGATAAATATCCAGTACTTGGCCGGATATTGACATGTATCCAGTACCCGGCCTGATAAATTGGTTACCAACAACTATACACCGACCACTTTAATGAGTCCTCCGCCTTGCCCCATCTAAGATACATTAAACGTCCACAAAGTCCTAACAATATCCCACAGGTTATTTGCTTTAAAATAACCATAATCCACGTAGGTATTACGATACTAATTGAACCAATACGTGATCAACCTTCAGAATATTCCATTGAAATTGATACCTTCGCGAGGACTCATTAAAGCGGTCGGTCTATAGTTACTTAATATCAGTTTCATCACAATTTTGTGTGTTTAATTGGAGGCACTTAAATACACTCAAAATAATGGTATTATGATGCTAAACACATGTATAGTTTGTGTTGTAGGTAGCAACAGCAACTCAAGCAACAGCAACTGGAGTACCAACGGTCAGCTCAAACAGAACGGCGAAGGCTCCGCCGAACCTGCTTACAATGCTTTAGGTAAGACTATGAAAATGATAAGTTCAAACAGATTTGACTTATAGACCTGCTGTTCAGCCCATTTATTTAAAGATGGCCGGGTATGAATATTCGATCATCACTCATAAAATTTTTGAAGCAGTTTGTAACATTTTATTTGACCGGGCCGTTTTCAGGCCCGAAACGTAACATAACACCACGCCTGTGATCCCGAAGGACCTTCAACACCATACATTACCTTAGTACATCCATATTTCGCCAGTCATGTTTAATTCTTATGTAATTAGGAGCGAGCGTCAAGCTAATATCAATACAATCAATTAACAAATAGTTGTAAAGGGCAAGTAATTTTGACGCATCGATAATGTTATGTTTCAAGTTCCAGAGTATTAGTATCTTGCATTTGTTAGTATTTTGCAGTACACACAGTAAAGTTGTTTTATTGATCTAGTTTCATACTTCTAGGCGAAATCAGCTATTACTATATTACTCTTCATCTAGTTATAGCAGATAATTCAGTTTCAGTTTAGTAATCAGATGTGCCATGATATCCATAATGGAGTCTTCACCACTTATATTTATACCATACTTATATGCCATAGTTTTGTTTCTCGCCCCATAGTTTCATCTCAGAAAGTCAAACAGTTAATGATTAATTTCAGGTTTAACAGTAGGTGACATCGACTCCGAGTGGACAGGCTCTGACCAGTCTCTGTTTAGAGCTCTGCACAAGGTGTTCCCCTCCAACTACTGCGCCATCGCTCAGGTCATGCTCTCCAAGACTTGCCAACAGGTAATATTCTGCATCGTCAGCCTACAGCTATACATATACCGCACGCCTTCCAACTGCTACCTTGCTAAGATCGTCGCTTTACATAAACAGGTTTGTCATTACGACGATCCATCATGGACCTTTCAGGTTCAGGGAGTCACAAGTTTTACAATGGGACCAATTTCCAATTAAATGTTTCAGTCATTTCGTTTGGCATTTATTGTACGTTAGTATGAAATAGCAGTTTTTTATTTCTTTTAAGGTTATACCACATCTATCAGCACGGAATCGTCTTTTTCGATGTTCCCTATCCTTTACTGTCGCTAAAGCAGCTAGAGCGAGGTTGCTATCGCACGCGGCAGCATCCGCGATGCGCAACCTGAATGTGGTTCAACCCTTAGACTTCTTTAATAGCAAAAGTTGATCATATTCATGAGTACTATTGCCCTTCAGATATTTTTACACCATTGTTGTTACACATAGATATATTCCGCCGTAACAACCACCTATCTGCTGCAGGTCTACACATACTGGATCAACACAGGCCAAGAAGAATGTCGCGTGGAAGCCGAACTCACGCCTCCGCGCAAGAAGAAGAAGAAGCACCGCCTCTGGTCCGTGCACTGCCGCAAGATACAACTCAAGAAGGACTCCGCCTCGCACCATGTGTAAGACTTACCAACTTACCAACAGTAGACTTCCTTCTTGTGATATTGCCGACGCCATCTAAGAACATTGATCAATGTCACCATCTTCTTCTAACTTATCACACAAATGTGTTACTGGGGAGATTTTCCGCCACTTCTCCTCCGATCAACATTAGGACGTTCAAAAAGTGCTGATGCTCGGCCAAGATTGAAAATTCATAATGATCGACGAGTCTTCGAACGTGCAGTCGTGCATAAAGCTGAAGAAATATGGATGATTTTCACATATATTTAACAGATGGCGTTCTGTGGTTTCTACATACCCCGATGGGAAAAAGGTGTGAGGTTATTTATGTATGTAATATTTATCATATTGATGGATAGATTTTGACTAAAGTGGGTAAGGGCTTGAGAATGATGGTGATAGCGTTGTTTGTTGATTTTCATGTAATAAATTGTGTATTTTTTTGTTTTAGTTACAACTACACGCCGTGCGACCACCCGAACCAGCCGTGCGACAACATGTGTCCGTGTCTACAGTCGCAGAACTTCTGCGAGAAGTTTTGTCAGTGCAGCAGTGATTGTGAGTAAATCGTATTTTTTAAAGTCATTTATTTATTTATTAAAATTTTATACACAAGTTAAAACTGTAAAAAGGCGGACTTAATGCCTTGGGCATTTTCTACCTGTCTACCTTAGGGTCATTCAAATTATAATGATATGATAGAATGTTACAATATGCATTGTGAGCAAAATTAACAACAACAATTACGCAACTCCACGCGGGTGAAACCGCGGGCATACGGTAGTACAGACCAGCGCATCAAGCTACTACAATCGGTCAAATTTCTTTAATAGATTTTCAACTTTATCGCTAAAGCATTAGGTTCGGGGTGCGTTGTCAGAATTCCTGCTCGTGTGCCCGATGGCTGCCGGTCCCTCTCGATACGTCTGGAGGGAATAGCAGCTGCTGGGCCGGTGCACCCTGGGCGTGGGCAGTATCCTTCCCCGAGGAATGGGAAGAGATTCTTATTCCTCGGGGAATGTTACTGTCCATGGCTAATATTCTGACATGGGAGGGAACCATCCTGAACCTAGGGGCGTTGCTCCGCGTGACCCTCTGAAAAGCTGAGGGCACAGCGGAGGAGCAAGGGCGGGCTCGGTGTGCACTTATCCTGCCTCCGAGCAGACAGTGAAGGACGCAGTCATTCACTGTCCCCGTCGATATCGTAATCCCACCGTCGAAGTGTCGTGGAACACGTCTCGCGGCTTCGATTGGGACCGAGGGTCTTGGCTTAACCGCCCGGACCACGAGGTAGAAAACCTCTATAAAAAGTTACCCCGAATCTCAAGCGGGTTCTTTTGGAAAATCCACTGCCGGGACTGGCTATGGCTTATCTGGGTACAGGGGGCACTGCCCAGATGGACTTTTTATTTCCCCCCATACTCGTGGGAACTGTTATGATGATTGAACCTAAAACAATCCAAGACACGGCCGATAACGGCGAAGGAAGGGAGGAGAGGGATGCGGGGTCGGAGTCCGGCGCCGCATCCAGCGATGTGAGCGCGGGAGGCTCAGAGAGCTCCCGGCGCGGGAGGCCCGGGGCTGCTGCGGGGAACAGGGAGTTCCTACGCAAGCGGTCCAGGCCGGTAGGCGAGCGAGAGTCGTCGTCAGATAGGAAGCTGACTTCGGCTCGCAAGATTCCCACCAGCAAGCGTGGCGGAATCCGCGGCAAGGGGAGAGGCCTCTCTGCCACCGAGAGGTCGGCACGGCTTGCCGCAGAGGGGCGCCATACGGGGGTGGCTGCTGGTCACGGGGTGGCCCGTTGGGGCTCCTCTGGCGACGAGGCGGGCGCAGACGGCGGCTGCGAAGCGGAGCGTAAGGCCGGGCTTGCGAAAGAGGTGGAGGCAGCGCTTAGGGCTGTCTCCTACAAACAAAAGCCCTCCACCAGGCAAAGGGCTATACCTGTAGCGGTCGCCTCCGTTATGGCGGCAGCGGAGGCCAGATTTGCGGGGCCCCCGCCAGACGGCGTGGCCAAACTGCGGGCGGAGGTCGCTCGACTGACGACCGCCACGGAGCAAGAGGAGAACAAGAAGCTCCGAGCAGACCTGGCCAGTCTGCGCGAGTCCGGCTCTCGCGAGGTGCCCTAAAATGGGGGCCAGCGGCGACCAAGCCAGCCCGTGCCGGTGGAGAACCAGGTCCTGAACCTGGTTCGGCAGGAGCTGGCTGCCTTCCAGGCGCGGTTCTCCGTCCTTGAGGGCATTGTCCTGCGCCCGAGGGCGGCCTCACATGCGGCTGCTGCGGCCTCCGCACCGGGGCCGTCCAGCCAGCCCGGCGTGACTTGCCGCGACGTGCTCGCTAAGGCGAAGGCGACGGTGGATCTCGAAGAGCTCGGGATCGCCGGGGGCTTCCGGCTTAGAGTCACCACAACAGGGGCTCGAGTGCTGGAGATCCCTGGCAAAACCCGTGGCTCGTCCGCTGACGCTCTGGCTGAAAAGCTTAGAGCGTCCCTAAATGCGGACGAGGCCCGAGTGTCCAGGCCCGTCAAATGTGACGGCGGCGAAAGCCATTGTGGAGGGCCGAAGGCTCTTGGTGGGCTGGGTTTCGGCGTAGGTAAAGCTGCTGGAACCCAGACCTCTGAGGTGGACCGAAGCGGCCTGTGCTTCCGCTGCGGCCAGCCTGGTCACATGGCCGCGGTTTGGCCCGCTGCGCCGCGTGTGCGGCAGCTGGCAAGCCGGCCGATCACCGGGCAGGGAGCAAGTCCTGCGGTACACCCGCCAAGGCCAGGGGCAAGGGAAGGCCCTCCGTCACGACCGCCAAAACCCCCACCGTCGCCACCACCGCAGCCGCCGCCACTGTCGCCGCCGCTGCCGCTACTGCTGCAACTTCTGCAGCGGGACCCTCGCAGGGGGCCCGGGACGTGGCTGAAATGGAGTGCCAATAACGGCCCCAATACGCCTTCTCCAGGCGAACATCAACCACTGCGTCTGCGCTCAGGATCAGTTGCTCCAGAGCATGGCGCAGTGGTCGATTAACATCGCCGTGGTCGCTGAGCCGTACTTTGTCCCGCCCAGGGATGACTGGGTGGAGGACCTTAGCGGTTCAGTGACCATAATTGCGTCGGCCGCCGCCGGTACCCCAACCCTTGAGAGTGTCAGGAAGGGTCAGGGGTGCGTTCGGGGAGATCGTTGTAGTGGGAGTCTACTTCTCCGCGAGCCGAACTCTCGCCGAGTTCCACAACTCCCTCACGGAGTTTAGTGTCGTCATCGGAAGCCATTCCCTCCCCGTGCTTGTACTCGGGGACTTCAATGCCAAGAACTTGGCTTGGGGTTCTCGTTACACGAACGTGCGGGGTAGGATGGTGGAGGACTGGGCTCTGGAGACAGGCCTGGTTGTCCTAAATCAGGGTTCTGTCCCCACGTGCGTGCGGATGCGGGGCGAGTCGGTGGTGGACATCCGGTTCGACGTCTCCACCCAGACCCCAAGCGCGCCGGTCCTACAAGCCTCGAGTGGTCTGCGATGGGCGCTGAAGCAGCTGGACCGGGAGCTCCTCCTGGAAGCCTCAATCATGCAGGCCTGGGTGTCATCACTGGTCAGGCCTGCCGACATCAACAACGCGGCGGGTTGGTTCAAGGAGGCCATGTCCGAGATTTGCGACGTGGCAATGCCCCGAGTTCGGCCAGGAAGCGCGCGGTGTCAGGTGTACTGGTGGTCGCGAGAGCTGGCGTCGTGCGTTGCCGCACGGCACCTGTACGCTAGGCATCGCAGCATTGAGGCGGACCTGTACGAGGGGTACAGAGAGGCGAAGACCGCCCTCCAAGAGGCTGTCCGTCGGGCAAAACATCTGGCCCGCGAGGAGATGCTGGAGTCTCTGAACGGAGATCCGTGGGGGCGCCCTTACAAGATGGTGCGGGACAAACTCTGCACCCGGGCCCCCTCGCTGACGCAGAGTCTCCGGCCTCGTCCGCATACCGGCCCATCGTGTTGCTCGACGATGTGGGCAAGCTCTTTGAAAGAGTCATTGCTAACCGCTTCGCCGGGCACCTTGCGGGGATGGGGCCGGATCTTGCGGAACACCAGTTTGGTTTCCGCTCTTTCCGCCTTCAACTCCATGCCCTGGAGCTGCATTAGGGAGGCGCTCCGGTATCACCGGGTGCCGACCTACCTTCGTCGTGTGGTCAGGGACTACCTGACGGATAGGGCTGTCATCATCGGTTCTGGGGCCGGCCTTGTGGAACATCGGTTACGACTGGGTGCTGCGCGCCGACCTCCCTACCGGCGTCAGCGTAGTTTGCTACGCTGACGACACGCTGGTACTGGCACAAGGGAGGTCGCAGGAGGCGGCGGCCGAAAACATGACACGCGGGGTTGCGATAGTCGTGGAGAGGATCCGGGAATTGGGTCTCGAGGTGGCATTGCACAAGTCCGAGGCCATGTGTTTTCATCGACCTCGGAATGCGCCACCGTCGGGATCCCTACTGACGGCAAGAGGGGTTTCTATCGGCGTCGGGTCGACGTTGAAGTGCCTAGGACTCGTCCTCGACAGCCGGTGGAACTTCGTGGAGCACTTCCGACGTTAGGCTCCCAAACTGGAAAGGACAGGGGCTGCCTTCAACCAGCTCTTGCCCAACCTGAGGGGTCCAAAGGCCTCCTGCCGGAGGCTTTACGCGGGGGTCATGCGGTCCATGGCCCTTTACGGGGCCCCGGTGTGGGCGCGTTCTTTGAGGCGGCAAGCCGCCCACTACCTGAACGCGCCCCAAAAGGTGATAGCCATAAGGCTAATCCGGGGGTACCGCACGATCTCCGGCGAGGCGGCTAGCCTCCTTGCCGGATTGCCGCCATGGGATCTGGAGGCGATAGTCCTCGCACGCCTGCACGAACGGCACGCGGAGGCACTACGTCTGGGGGAAACTCCGCTGCCACGGCAAATTGCCGCTCAGCGGACAGACCTCCGGCGTGATCTCATGGCGACATGGAGAGAGCGACTGTCGCAACCCCGTGCAGGGCCCGCCACCATAGTGGCGATAAGTCCCCTCTTTGAGGTGTGGCTAGAGAGGCGCCACGGCGCCCTCACCTACCGCCTGACGCAGGTCCTCACCGGACACGGTTGTTTCGGGAGGTTCCTGCACCGAATCGGGCGAGAGGAAACGCCCGGGTATTTCCACTGCGAGGATCGTCCGGAGGACACGGTGGAGCACACCGTGGAGGTCTGCCCCGCTTGGGCGGAACACCGCCGTGTCCTTGTAGCGGCGATTGGCGGCGGCGATCTCTCGCGTCCGGCCCTGGTCCAAGCCATGGTCCGGAGCGAGAGGGAATGGGAAGCCGTCACCTCTTTCTGCGAAGCAGTCATGCTAGTGAAGGAGGTGGCGGGACGTGTGAGGGAAAGAACCTCACGTCCCAGCTGCCGCGGGAGACGCCCTGGGCGTCGGGAGTCACGTGGTGGCTCCCGGCCACCGTAGGCGCGGGCCTGTGGACGGCGAGTTATGGGCTAGCTCGCCGTCGGGCCGTCTTATGACGACAGGCCGTGTCGACGGCGCGTTCGTGTTCCACGTGCGCCTCAAAGAAATGTCAGCAAATAAGTAGGGGTCCGCATGGGCCGATGCCTGCCAGGGCTGCGGGACTGTTCGAAAGAGATACCGTGGCCCTGGAGCGCAAAGGGCAAAGAAGGAACATGGATGGGTTTTAGTCAGTACGAGTCTGACACTCCCTTCCGCTCCGCCCAGAGTGGGGAGAGGGGAGGCATTTGATGATTTCCCATCCGAAAAAAAAGCATTAGGTTCAAGGTTGATTGGGAAAATTTGACAGTTTCGGATAGTTTGATGTGTTGGCGTCTGTACATACATATACTGTTAGTGTCATGGTGTTATCAATTGGGTATAAATAGACCTTGGGCTGTTACTGAATTTCTAATAGGAAAATTCAATAATCTTTTGTCTGACCTGGTAATCGATCCTGACACGATTACTCAGTTGAATGTTTGTTATGCGTTTATCAAACTTGGTGTCAATCTATTTTGCGGAATGATTTGTAAATAATTGACTAATGCTGAAAGTAAATATGATTTTTCAATACACGGCTCTTATCACTACTATTAGGTTCAGAATGTAGTGTGGTTCAAATATTTTTTAATTTTTTTTAAATTTATTTATACTAAATTATAGATAACTATAAACTAAGTCCAATGTGGTTCAATTTGGTCGTGATTGTTTTTTTTAATCTCAGTTAAGAGGTGTATATATTTATAAACAGAACATGTTAACATACATACATAAAACAAATTAACATTTATTTGTGTTCATGATTCAAAATATTTGAATTTATTATGTTTAATATTAGGCTGTTCTGAGACTTCATACTTTTGTTTTTTCTTTAACTTGTTAAGGCAAAGCGTTGTAAAAAAAAGTAAATTAACTCACAGTTTAATTGTGATTAATCGCAAAAATAATTTATATTCTTTTGTTTTATATCATTGTAAGTGTATTAAAAATATCGTTTGATACACGTGGGCAATTGTCATTGCAGTTCTCGGTTCCATAAGTTGTCTGGGCTACAATGTCAAAGTTTCTCTACTGGTATCAAAATGTGTTATTCTATTTAATACGATGTATTTATTTTGCAGGCCAGAACCGCTTCCCGGGCTGCCGCTGCAAGGCGTCGTGCAACACGAAGCAGTGCCCGTGCTACCTGGGCGTGCGCGAGTGCGACCCCGACCTGTGCACGGCGTGCGGGGCCGACGCGCCGCACGCGCACGCCGCGCTGGCGCACGCGCACGCGCCGCCCCGCCCCGTACTGCGCCCGCACGCGCCCATGGTCTTCTGCAAGAATGTCTCCGTGCAGAGGTATGAGACTAAACTTTTTGGTCTACGTTTCCCTATTGAAATAAGTCTTCAAATCTGGAGCGAATAAACTACTAACAGACCGACGTGCAGCATTGGGATGGGGTGTCTATCGACCACAGTAATTTTACAAAAATACCAATAAGCAGAAGGTGCACACTCGCAACAGCCTCTTATGGTGACTTGTCTCTTCAAAGTGGGGCGCTTCGCTTCACGTGTTGCAGACTACTGCACTGGCGCTATCTTTTCAGCGCATATTTGAGCACCCTGTGTGGAGCCGTGCAGCCCATACAAAATTAATAGATACAGCTCTAAATAAATAATCACCGTGTAGGTCACGGAGAAAGAATCTGATCACCCCATTTCGTCCCGTGGGTGTCGTAAAAGGCGACTAAGGGAGCTAAAGACCCAGTGCAAATCATAAAGCTAGCACTCGACTGTAAAATCCAAGCCAAAACCTTTTGCAACACGAGTGAAAATGAAATGATGTGCGATAGGAATAGGGCGTATCCCGCAGGCGACGCGCAGGGGCTGCACCCGGCTCCTGCGGGAAGTGGACAAGGGTTGTTGCACCAGCCCGGGCGGGTGCGACGTAAGAAGCAAGCTCGGGAACTGAGATTGAGGTATGCTTGTTGGAATGTTGGGACGATGACTGGAAGAGCCAGAGAGTTAGCGGATGTATTCAAAAGAAGACGAATAAATGTGGCATGTTTACAAGAAACGAAATGGAAGGGTACAAAAGCGAGGGAATTTGGTGAAGGATACAAGTTTTTCAACTGTGAAAGTGACTGGAAAAGGAATGGCGTGGGAATAGTGTTAGATAGTAATTTAAAAGAAACCGTGATGGATGTAAAAAGAGTTAATGATAGATTGATAGTTTTAAAGGTTATGTTCGAAAACGTAATGCTGAACGTAGTTAGTGTGTATGCACCGCAAGTGGGATGTGATGAAAGAGTGAAAGAGAAGTTTTGGGAAGATTTTGACAACGTTTTGATGAACATCCTGATGCATGAAGAATTGATAGTTGGAGGTGATTTCAATGGACATGTGGGAAGAATGAGAGGGATTTATGAAAGAGTGCATGGGGGGTGGGGAATCGGGAATCAAAACAATGAGGGGGAGACTACTGCAATCCGCTACCGCATTTGATTTGGCAGTAACCAATACAGGTTCCAGAAGAACGATGAACACCTTATTACATACAAGAGTGGTAACCACAAAACACAAATAGATTACTTCCTAGTCCGAAGAACCAAATTAAAGTGCATCAAAGACTGTAAAGTCTTACCGGGAGAAGACACCTGGTTACACAACACAGACTCCTAGTTATAGAAATAGTCACAGAAATAAAAGTCAATAAAACGAAAGACCGACCTCCCCCTAAAATAAAATGGTATATGTTAGAGAAAGATGACTGCGAAAAAATTTAAAGAATGAGTGGTGAATAAAATGTTAGAGATGGGAGACATGAACGAGTGAAGTGTAAATGAATGTTGGAGTGAGATGGCTGGGTGTATTAGGAGTATAGCAAAGCTTGCCTTAGGAGAGACGAAAGGAAAGGGTACGATAGATAGTTATACATGGTGGTGGTCGACAGAAATCTAGAATGTGTTGAAGGAAAAAAAGAGTAAATTCAAGGAATGGCAGAGTGTTGAAGTTACAAGTGTTAGTTTGAAAGCTGCAAGGAAGGGTGAGTATGATGCTCTCAAGAAAAAAGCCAAGAAAGCTGTGGCCATAGCTAGAAGCTAAAGTGTCATAAAGCTTGCCCAAGACAAGCTTTATGACACTTTGGATAGTATAGCAGGCCAAAAACAACTATACCGGCTTGCTAGAGCTAGAGAGAGAAAGGCGAGGGATGTATGTCAGATTAAATGCGTAAAAGATGAAGCTGGAATGGTTATTTCGGATGATGAGGAAATTAGGTATAGGTGGAAGGGATACTTTGAAAAACTGATGAATGAGGAGAATGACTGGAACTGTGTGCTGGACAATAAACCAATGAATGAGGGGTTAGTGAGAAAGGTTAGTATGGATGAAGTGAGAATAGCAGTAAATGGAATGAAGAATGGTAAAGCTTTAGGACCTGACGGTTACCAGTTGAAGTTATTACAGGATGGACGTGGTTAGCTTTATTTTTCAATAAGTTGTTGCTTGAAGAAGCCATACCTGACGAGTGGTGCAACAGTTTGCTGGTGCCCATCTTTAAAAATAAAGGTGATGTGCTGGAGTGCAAAAACTATAGAGGAATAAGGCTGATGGCGCATAGTATGAAAGTTTGGGAGAAAGTTATTGAAAGACGACTGAGAGTAGAGAGTGAAATTTCACGAAATCAATTCGGTTTTATGCCTGGTCGGGGAACGATGGATGCCATTTTTGCCATCCGCCAGCTGTGCGAGAAATACAGAAGTGCGCACAAAAACTTGCACATGGTGTTCATCGACCTCGAAAAGGCATACGACCGGGTACCTCGTGAGGTTTTGTGGTGGGCCCTGAAAGAGAAAGGTATGCCTGGGAAGTATGTGCAGTTGATCCGAGCGATGTACAGTCGATGTAATACCCAAGTCCGGTCTACAGCGGGCAGTACCGGCAACTTTAATGTAGCGGTCGGCTTGCACCAAGGGTCGGCTCTAAGCCCTTACCTCTTCCTGGTGATAATGGACGCACTTACGTCGGACATCCAGGAAGAGGCTCCTTGGTGTATGCTGTTTGCCGACGACATTGTGTTGGTTGCCGAGAGTGGCCTAGAGGTCCAGAACAGATTGGAGGTGTGGTGGCAAAGACTGGAGAATGTTGGCCTGAAAGTCAGTAGGACCAAAACAGAATACTTGTTCTGTGATTTCGGCGGTCTCTCCAGTCCTGTGCCCATAACACTTGCCGGGACGCCCATACCGATCTGTTCCGATTTTCGCTACCTCGGGTCGCTTGTCCAAGGGGATGGCGAAGTAGACCGAGACGTAACGCACCGGATCAACTCAGGATGGATGAAATGGGGACAGGTCACTGGAACAACTTGCGACCCACGGATGCCCCTCAAATTAAAGGGGAAAATAGGGGGGGGGGTTGACTGGGAGAGAATGCCTTGTGGCATTAAGTCTGCCTATGTATCACTATTGTACATGAAGTTTAAATAAATAAATAAAATATACAAATCCGTGATTAGAACTGTCGTACTGTATGGATCGGAATGCTGGGCTGTGAAGAAGATGGATGAAAGAAGATTGCATGTAGCGGAGATGGGAATGTTGAGGTGGATGTGAGGTGTGACAAGAATGGATAAGGTAAGGAACGAGTATATTAGAGGAAGTTTAAAAGTTGCGCCAGTTACAGAAAAGCTAAAAGGGAATCGACTATCTTGGTATGGGCATGTGATGAGGAGGGACGAATCGCATGTGACTAAAAGAGTGATGAATATAAACGTTGATGGATGGAGAGGGAGAGGAAGACCAAAGAAACGATGGATGGATTGTGTGAGGAATGATATGAAAGTTAAAGAGTAAATGATAGCGTGACGGTTGACAGACGAGATTGGAAGAAAAAAACGTGTTGCGCCGACCCCAAGTAACATGGGACAAGGGCAGGAAGATGATGATGATGGTTGCCTTAAACCGACCTGATACAGATGCTATACCCACAGGTAGGGATAGAGCCACCTGAAATTCACAGAACAGTGGCAAGCTCTAACGAAAGAACCAAAATGGTTTCAGACCCACTACACCCTTTGCACATAAATACCCTTGTGTCGCAAAGGCTGAAAAGCCGGAACAGCTTTTTGAAGTGTGTCACCCCAATCACTGGCGAGTGGTCTACAGAAAGACAGAAAGCTGTGGTCCGGTAGTGCATTCTTACCTAACCTATTCGTTCCACCTGCTGAAAATCTCCCACCTGGACATGAGTTGGCTGACCAGGAAATCTTTAAATAGACTCCGAACCCAGGTTGGTCGCAGAAAACAAAACCTGCTCAGGTGGAGATTTATTAATCACTCTGCCCTGGAGTGTAAATGTGAAGCTGTTCCACAAACAATGGGGCACTTAATATCGTGTATTGCGTGTCCTGTCTTTTGTTCACTACAGGAACTGATGGACGTTACAAGCGCCAAACTAGTAACTCAGTTCTGGGCCGATACAAATTGAAACACAATGTGTACTCCACAGAGGCCTCCACAAGCACCTGCTGCTGGCGCCCAGCGACGTGGCCGGCTGGGGCATCTTCCTGAAGGAAGCGGCGCACAAGAACGAGTTCATATCGGAGTACTGCGGAGAGATCATCTCGCAGGACGAGGCCGACAGGCGCGGCAAGGTGTACGACAAGTACATGTGCTCCTTCCTCTTCAACCTGAACAACGGTGAGTTGGTATTAAGCACTAATTATCCATGTACAACGTTCAGGGTTGTTAGGCCATGATTTGCATGTCGGACGCAGTAAAAGCCCAAGATTGATCGAAAAATTTCTGATGAATCACGTAACGGCTGAAAACAGATTAAGGATGTCTCGTCTACACGTTTATTATTATATTAGATTATTTCTGGGAAAAATTATATTATGATCAATATACCGTAGCCAAATGACTTACTTGACACGCTCTAACAGGACCATTCGACTAGTTTTAGTGTAGTATGTGAACTATACATATAATAATTATACATTGTGCAATTAATCATTCACTGTAAAAACTAAGAGTGTAAAATATTTGTCCATTATCTTCAGACTTCGTGGTAGACGCGACCCGCAAAGGCAACAAGATCCGTTTCGCGAATCACTCCATCAACCCGAACTGCTACGCGAAGGTCATGATGGTGAACGGCGACCATCGCATCGGCATCTTCGCCAAGCGGGCCATACAACCCGGAGAGGAACTGTTCTTCGATTACAGGTATAACATGATTTAAACTTATTTTAAAATACACAGAACTCTGTGAATTTTTATGAGGAGAGCAACAATACTCGTTCGACCCAGTTTCTGCTAAAATGGAAAAGAAAAAATGTCAAAATACATCTTGTTAACGATCAATAAATAATACGGCTGCGGACAGTGACGAGTCCGCATAAAAGTCGGGCCAATACTCATTAGTCAGTAAGTCTTAGCGAGCCCGCCACACGCGGGACATCCATGACGATTTATACACGCAAAAAAAAGACGTAGTATTGCATTTCTATTACAGCATTGGCAATAATTAATTATTTAAGCTAGAAAGGTCTCAAATAATTCACACTTTAGAAACTTAAGCCTAATGTTGGTGTGCCAAATGTGTTAACTTGTATGGTGTTCATGTAAAGATCTATCTAATTGAAGCTATAAGAACAACTGTAGGTTATTGCATCATGTGTCTTCACCGACAATATTCTATTGCATCATTCGCTCGTGCACGAAAAACAAATGATGCAATCATAATACGGATGACATATTCCTTTGTAATATTTTAACGCCATTCACTGAATTGAATATTATCGGAGAAATCTCACTGGCTGCCTCGCTGGACTTAAAGATAACTGGCGAAACGTGGATGTACCACTACCTACTAACCATTCGGTGAAAACAGGCATAATATGACTTATGTCTTTTTCCAGATACGGACCAACCGAGCAGCTCAAGTTCGTCGGCATCGAGAGGGAAATGGAATTCTTATGAGAGCTAACCAAACAGTCCAAGGACAGACATCCCGCTACGACGAGTCTCAACGAGCCTTCAACTTCTGAAGACTTGAAACAGTGTCAGTGATGTCGCAATAAACTGTTTTTATTATGGACATGTTAGTTGTAAGCTATGACTATTGTTGTAAGCTGTATTATTTTACGGTACCCGGTTATAAATACGGCATGTCGAGTTAACCGGCCGAGTGTAAATCTGATTTGCGCACGAGTTTTCAAAATAGTTTGCTTACTCTTTATTTACACTGAAATCATGCAACACAAAATATTTTCTACCGCTATTAGCAAATATTTATGGCGCCCGGATATGTATTAAAATAAATATAGCCAATTGAAAAAATTGTATCAATACGAAATAAGATGTTATCATTGCTTTTAAATAAAAGGAAATTGTAAAATCACTAGCACTAACATGTATTGCTGCACTTAGCAAAAAACAAAAGCGATTTTCTCGTGTAATAACAATTGCAACTTTGAGATGATACAATAAGACATAAAAGTATTAGTTTCCAAAATACTATGTTCGTAACAACATTAAATAATTTTTAAAAAATCCTTAGTGTACACATATTAGTGCTCATGACTGTGTCTACTAGATAAAGAAGTAACAGTTCGACTATTTATAATTCCTATAATGATGGGGTCTCGAATAAAATAAGGAAACATTTCTTTTATCTGAATCGTTTTTATTCATAGAGTCCAAAGACAGTGCATTTTTAGCTAGACTGTTGTCACAGCCTTGTTTGCGCTGTCCCCGACAAAGCCGTGGAGGCAAAGTTTTAAACCAACAAAATATAAAGTGCAGTGTACAGGGTGATGTGGTGAATTTAATTTTAATTTGTAGTTAAGGGCCATACAAAGATCAGCCCGTAACATCCCAGCACAGCCTCTTCCTTTGTGAGCGGGAGTGGGCGGTAATCCATGACAGTCGTTTATAACTAAATCTTCATCAATCATTTAATTCAGATATAAACAGTGCGTTTTGGCGAGTGGTTCGTCAGCGCTTCTTCTAGTTTTCAGCACCCCGGAGGCCAGTTTCCAGCGTCCTAGTGAGGTATTCGTCAGCGCCTCGTCTACTATTCAGCACGCCGAAGGTCGGTTTTCAGCGTCTTAGTGAGTTATTCGTCAAAGCCTCGTCTGTTTTTCAGCACCCCGGAGGCTAGTTTTCAGCGTCCAAGTAAGGTTTTCGTCAGCGCCTCATCTACTTTTCAGCACTCCGGAGGCCAGTTTTCGGCGTCTAGGTATTCGTCAGAACCTCGTCTGCTTTTCTGTACTCCGGAGGCCAGTTTTCTTCGTCCTAGTGAGGTATTCGTCAGCGCCTCGTCTACTTTTCAGCACTCTGGATGCTAGTTTTTAGCGTCTTGGACAAGTGGTTCGTCAGGCGCCATCTGCCTTTCAGCGCCCTGGGTGTTGTCAGCTTGGGCGCCTTGTCTACTTTCAGCACCCCAAAGGCCAGTTTCAGCGTCTTGGGCGAGTTGTCCATCAGCTTCTCGTTTTCGGCGTCTTGGGAGAGTTGTTTTCAGCCGGAAGCCAACGTTTTAGGGTTCCGTAGTCAAAGAGCAAAAACCGGAACCATTTTAATCCGAGACTGTTGGCACCACAGCACCACACTGTTTACATTTAGAGAGTAGGTGACTTCTATGAACTGCTACACAAAAGTTATGTAAAATTATGAAAAAAATCGCGGTGGCCGATTCGAGAACAATCTTCGAATGTTCCACTATTGAGCTGTAAAGGTTCGAAAAAGTTGTGGAACTTTGTCGAAAGATCGGTCGGCATATAAATGTCGTCGGGTTTCAGAGAGCAATCAGTTCGATTTTGGGTATACAACCAAGCAACTGGAAGTGAACTACAAGTGCGATATCTAAATGAACAGTGATATAATAAAAATATCTAGTGTTGACTGCAAGGAAAGGGTTATGTATTTAGCGCCTGTATTTGTATGCTTTTTTAATATGACAAAACATCTTGTCGTGGTCAGCTAACAAGTGATTGGTGACTCCAGTACATTTCTTTCTTGAAATGGATTACCCATTTATTTGTGAGGAAAAACGTACTTAAGATAAATATGCATCCAAATATCCGATCCCTAGAATAAGGTACAGATAGATAAGTGTAGTGAGTACAGAACCCAACAAGTACGACTGACAGCGTCGCTCGTCTTCACTCCAGCCATTCTTTCATGACAGTCTCTTTTATAAACCGGATGATGTATCTTTTAAGGTTACAATTATTGTAGAAACGTGAACTGATTAATTACTTTTTACAATAAACTTTTTTTATGACTGGATGTGCTTGTTTATTCTCTTCCCGAATTTACTTCAATAGCGTTCGTTACCCATAATCAAAACTATACCGAAACACTAGGAAGTGGCACGGGCGTTTAGGGGACTGTCTTATGTAATTGAAGTTTAAAAAGTGCTGATTTTCCTAGTTTGGATAAATGACTTTGATTTTATAACTGCTTCAGTCCAGGGCCATGCCATTCCTCATAGGTAAAACGAAAACAGAAATAACACTAAAAAAAAAGTACCACGGCGCACCTAATTACAGATTGTAAGTACCTATTTTAAACAATTTTATTCTAAGTAAAACTTCATTCCTAAAAAAAGCTATTAAAAATAGGTGACTTTCTTGACGCAGCAAGAGCATGATTCTCGTATGAACACACATTGAAGTTGGAAATTAATTGGAAATTATCAGTACGTAGCTTGGAAAATGAAATTGCTTCAATGTTACAACTAGAGCAGACAGAAACATGGTCAACATAAAGTTTCATGCATGCTTGTGTAATGTCACACAAACACTGTTCCCACTCTCCATATTCACGGATGATTCCATATAACGCTCAGATTAGATTATAAACGAACACTCAAATGTGTAACGATAAGAGATATCAATTAGTTTTTAGTATGATTGTGTAATTATTTTTGTAGGACATTCAGTCAACCTTTTGACTGTCTGTAACGATATAAGGTCGTCCGCTTAAACGCGCGTGTGCCCGCTGTCATAATATCTAAACCCGCAGCAGTGCTCATACTGCTCATCCTATTTTCCAACACGCTCGCGCACACGTGCACCAACACGAGTTTAACGGACACCCTTAAGGGTCTCTTGCTCTTGTTATCTAAGCTGTAATGTTATGCCGAAAATAAAACACATTAATTGCTCAATAGAGTGTCATATTATATTAAAATAAACAAACAGTAACAACATTAGAGTATGCATAACACACATACACATTGTACAAAACTCATTTGAACTGCATCTAATGAAAATCACAAGTTTCTTCAAGACTACAATAAACTTGGGTTGATCACATAGTGACTAAAACACTGAACTAACTTACAATTCTCTAATACTAGGCTCAAAGCCTGATAAGTACTCTGACTGTTGTTCACAGACCAATGTTTTCATATCTGCAATAAGGTAAACTTATGAAATTATATTGTCTGAAGTCAAAGGTTTCATAAGACAAAAAAAGGCAAGTAATTTTTAAGGGGGCTGTCATGTCTTTTAAAAAGGAATATAATAAATAATAATTTGCTAAACTTTAATATCACATTTGTGGGACCCAAACCTAAAAGACTCACGAATAGCAGAATGCTTGGTCAATATTCAACATTAGTCTGTGGAAACATTTCTTAATCACAGGAACCGTCGGCCCATCCGTCTTTCCACCGCTCGTGAACTTTGGAGCAGTCGAATGTTGGTTTACCAAGTTTGATGTTCACAGTGTTGTGACGTTCACACAGCCATTTTGCTAGTTCATTCTGGTTTTCTGTCCGTGGAGGGTTATTTTTCAAGCTGAAATTATATTGTTTCATTACTATTTGTTCATCATCACACATTATTTTAATTACTTTAATATCCTGTATAAATAAATTTTAATTTGGCTATTCATAAATCTAGGTAGGTTTCTAGGTTTATTAATTATAAGATTCAAATTTAATGGCGGCTCGGAACATCGAACGTACAGCTGCGCAGTAACACAATTTAGGTAGCGGGGCGCATAAGAACGGGACGGCGGGGCATATGCCACGCGCTCTCTTTTTCACGCGTGCGTGTGAAGGAGAAACCGCGCGGGGCACAAAGCACACGCGCGCGCGTTCCTTGATTATAATAAAATTTGCCGCTTATTGTTGAGTTTTTGTTGTAATTGTTTCATTACTTTTTTTTTTGTATTGACTATATCGAACCATTCTCATTTCTTATTCAGGAATCAGTAAAAAATATTTATTATTTATAAAAAAAAAGAGGTTCGGAGGAGGAGGTTTTTTTATGTTATTTATTTGTTTTTTTTATTTCATGTATGTGTTCTGGGTCTGGCTGTTTGTGTATGTGAATTTAAATGTTTGTAAACGCACCCACGATACAGGAGAAATTCCTAGTGTGGGACAACGTTTTTTTTAAAAGATAAAAGAGAAGAGGAGGGTTTATCACTATTTTTGTTTATGTGATCAGTTAACAAATGGCATTGAGGTGCCGAAATTTCTAAGACGCCCGAGGTCATAAACAGCCGGCTTGTTATTGTTAATTGCCTAGAACATTACCCTTGGCTTGCATTGTCTCTCTGTTACTAAACACACTAGGCACCTATCCTGTTTAGAACAATGTAATAAGGAGCCTATTGATATAAATATACAAAATTATTGCCATGTGAAATCTGGGTATTTTTCTGTCTTCAGTTTACACTGTAATAATAAAAGCAGTCTGTGGTAATACCTAGAAAATAATATTTAATAATTTTCAGAATAATAAAAATTAAAATGTAACCAAATCATTTTTGTCTTGACCTGTGTGGACTGACGCTCAAGAACTACCGGTATTGTATTTAAGTTACTTATTGTATAGATTAAATTTACTTTTTCAAAGATTACTATTACTACAATATGTTAAAAAACCCTGTCCATTCCGAAAGGAGCACATAGGTATAGCAATGACATTGCCAAATACACTAAGAAACATAATATATTCATGAAAAAAAAAATATTAATGAATTTTAAAATCCATGATTTTTGTCGGAAATTACCACTGTTTCCCTAAAATCTTACAAACTTCGTTTGATTGTTAATTGTTTTTTACGATGTCAATACCCGAGAAGCAACCGCTTGCACCCGTGTCTTGCCATATAAGTTTCCATATTTTATTTAATTTTCATCGGGGTATATTTTTTTACTTGTTCTGCAAAAGGGATTACATAAATAGAATCTAATCTCGATACCTAATAATACCCTCCCAGATCGGACAAGGTTTTTTTCAACATTTTGTATAATTTTAAACAATTTAGGTAACAATTTAGGATATAAGTAGGTCAATAATATTATTTTCGTACATACTCTTCTTGGAAGTCAAAAGCACAGGAATCACACGGGTAGAACTGAGCGAAGATATTGAAGAACTTTGTCATATTCTGCGACTGCTTGTTAGTTGGAATATCAGGGAAGTAGGCTACCATTGAGTGGAGGAATGCCCATGTTGACCTGCCAATCTCATCCTTGTCTAGAGGACAGTCCTTCCGCCTTGGAGGTGGCTAAAAATGTACATGTTATTTCATTAGTGATTCAACAAATTGCATAGCAAAGATGACTGGTTAAAAAATGACATCAGAAGAAAAATAAAAATTGACAACGGCAAGACATTATAAAAAGTCTCTATACCTTTTGTGGAACTTAATAATTGTTCCGAATCCAGGCGCCACAACAAATCTATTTATCCCTAAAACATGTGTTGCGACAATCAGCTGTTGCATCTTGATTGCATCATTCTCAAATAGCCATCAGAATCGACAAAGTGATCTCCAAAGGAACAATTATCCCGAAAGAAAGAAGCATTTAGGCTGTACCTAAGATATTCATGCATGTCTTCAGGCCAGACACCGATATAAAGTTCACTAGAAACTTCTACAATGACGAAACATAACCTCACCTGTTTGCTTTTAACCGGCGATGACAAAGTCGGTTTATTCTGTTTTTTGGCCCAACTCTTGAAGTCTGAACAAGCCCTGCATGGCTTGTCTTCATCAGCATGAGCAGACATCTTCGGTGACTGGAGACTACGTTCGTGCCCATGTAACTGATCGCAGTATCCGTGTACTTGTGTTTCCAACTGAAACTACATTACAACCACTTCTGTGCGTTCAATGAAGATGAGTAACGTGCACTGTCGTCTAAAATTAATAATTTCAGAACATATATTTGTGTAATTGTCGGTTTTTGAAATATTTTCAATTTGTGTTACTGCTGACTAAAGTCAAATTTGTGTCATTTTGGCACGTGAAGTGAAGTTGACATAAGTGCTTTAGTGTTGTCAGGTTTGAAAATTAAAACAGAAAAGGGTCAAAATCGCTGTCAATGTGGCGAAACCATAAAGCTATGGAGGCATCAAGGAGCGAATCGCCGAAAATTCTGCCACTTTTTGCGGGAAGCGAGATAAAAACATACAGCACACTACGGGAAATTTACAATCACACACAGAGACATGAATCCTATTGATACAAACGCAACCAACAAAAAACAACCACACAATAAAGAAATACACACGTAGACAAATTAGCGTGTATGTTTACAATGTCTTACGACACAAACAAAATGCTACTGATCTGACACAATCAATGAGTGGTATTTGATTCTTCATCCAAGAATGCCACCGCCGCGCCGCCGGGGGTGCCAGCTGTTTTAGAACCCTACGGCGAGACTACGAAGAGACCAGATGGTGTAACCATAATACCTTGGAAGTTGAATCGGCCTTTGGTTGCATCCCAATGTATCGACACCCTTCGTGCGCCGTCTCATCTTCCTAGCACGGCATGGCACGGGGTGGGTGTTGGATACCGACGCGAAAACGGTTACCACGTATTCAGTTCATCATTCTGAGCCCCTCCTAATAGAAATTTTTCATCGGTTTTAAAATATAATCTGCTGTTTCACGACTCTGCGCTCCCGACCATCGAGCGAGCGACGGCCAGCAGCGACAAGTCGGTTCCGACTTCTGTTATAAGGGCACGGCGTGGCTCCTCCCATGCGGCACACTCTGCCAGCGTATGCCGCGCCGTGTCCTCCAGACAGTGGACGCAGTGATGACACCGGGCGTCCGGCTCCCTGTTTATGCGACACAGGTACTTCCCGAAGCAACCATGCTCCCAGAAAACCTGCGTCGCCCGAAACGACAGGGAGCCGTGCCTCCTCTCGAGCCATTCCTCGAGCACTGGTCGGATCGCCTCGATGGTAGCGAGACCGGCGGTAGGGCGCGAAAGCCTGTCCCGCCATTCCGCTACCAGGACCTCGCGGAGCTGGGACCGACGCAGATCGATCTCTCGCTGCATCGGCTCACCGCCCCGCGTCCGCGCCTCCTTGCGCCACCGGTACACTGACGCGAGGACTCTCGCCTCTAGGTCCCAGGGTGGCGACCCAGCCAGTAAACAAGCCGCCTCGTAGGAGATAGGTCCCTGGAGGCGGGGATCGGTAAGTGCGAAGGAGAGTGGATGGGGTGGTGAGGGAGAGTGGGTAGGAGATCGTGTAAATTCCTCTTATAATTCTGACGGTCATCGTTCTCTGGGGTCTGCGCAGAACTGCGATAGCGTGGGTCGTCAAGTCAGTCACCCACACCGGGGCCCCGTAAGTAAAGGGTCGTCCGTCACACGATCCCTAGGCTACAGGTGGTGCTTAGGCCCCCAATTAGGAAGCCTAGGGAGGCCCCCAAACTATTTTTTTTTGTGATTCATAGAGTAAAATAATAAACCAAAACTACATTAAATGTTTAATTTCTCTTGATCTAAAACTAAATAAGTCGGTACCTTTTAGAACTTGATCATCATCATCATCTGCCTAGCCTTTTCCCAACTATGTTGGGGTCGGCTTCCAGTCTAACCGGATGCAGCTGAATACCAGTATTTTACATGGAGCGACTGCCTATCATACCTACCTAACCTACCACCACCTTACCTTTACCGGTACCTTTTGTAACTTATAATTTTGTAATAATAAAATGGACCACCCCAGAAACTTAGAAATACTTTTTTACGCTAATTGAATGTAAGTACTTTCCTTTACCATAAATACTCATTGTAACGACTTTAATTGAATAACATAGGTATTTTTGTCCTTAAAACTTTAACATTGAATATCTTGAAAGTAAAAATTTCATTCCCTTTGGGTTTGAGCACTATAATCTTAACGTTTCGTGATTTTTTAGTTTTTCACATAATGGTAAATTTAAAAAAAGGATGGATGCGACGGAAATTAAATGTTGGTTCCCAACTAAGTTTAGCACTATTTGTTCGATACATTTTGAAGAAGCAAGCTTTGTAGAAGGAAAAAAGCAAACAAATAAAAATCAGAGGGAAAGGAACCGTCGCAAAGTTCAAAAAATACACGGCTTGATGTCGTTAATAGAAAGCTTAAAAAAATCGTTTATTAATGGTAAGCAAGCCAATGTGCTTAAAAAAACATTATTTCACAAAATGGATTAATAAATCGATTTAAATGATTGTTAATAATTCTTTACTGTACACAATCACACAATAAACAGTATTCGTACCTACAGTAATTGAGAAATGGTATTTACAAAGGCGAACTTTATTCAAAAATGAGTTCTCTCCCAGCAAACCATTGAGTGATAGACAGATAAAAATAGGATAAAATTCCGTCTATTTTTGTAAACACTAGAACTCAAATTGATTATATATGAGGTGTTTCAATCGAATATTTACGTGTTGAGACGAGTGTCGCACGCGGCGGCATCTTTGAATCGATTTGATTTTCCCATCACTAAATAGTGCTTGTGACATAGTAGGTATTCAAAAAATGACACGCTTGGTTTTCCTACAGATCGTGATACTTGCGTTATCTAGGTCTATCTATATCTGTGGTGGTAACCGTTTTCGCGTAGGTGTGCCTTCCATCATCATCTGCCTAGCCTTTTCCCAACTATGTTGGGGTCGGCTTCCAGTCTAACCGGATGCAGCTGAATACCAGTATTTTACATGGAGCGACTGCCTATCTGACCTCCACAACCCAGTTAGTACTGGGTAATACGATACCCCTTGGTAAGACTGGTTGTCAGACTTTTTGGGCCACTGACTACCTATAACGACTGTCAAAGATCTACAAATGACACCCGGGACCAACGGCTTAACGTGCTTTCCGAGGCACGGAGGAAACTCGGTATGTAATGGGTGGTCACCCATCCACAGACCAACCTAGGCAAGCGCGGCTTAACCTAAATATCGATCCGAGCGGCTGTTATTACTTAGCCACGAGCTCCTAGGTAGGTGTGCCTTAAGGGTGTAAATAGACCCTTAACATAAACGAAAGGCACCGTCACTGCGATCATTTTTTTGTTCTAGCCCATACCTGGGAACCTTCTAGTTACGGAGATATTGGGGGTCAAAGTTCCAACTTTTTCACAAGTTTTTTTTTTTGAATACATGTTTTTAATGTAAGATTTTTACTTTACACATCTCCACGACCCTCGTACTATTCAATCCATTCATCAGCACAATCCTATGAGTGCTTTCCATCGAGTCCTACCGTAAAACGTGATTTTTCACCCCAAAAAAAAGACGATTCCCAGCAATAATTTTTGCGTAAAGTTACTTAGTTTGATGTACAGAATGCTTGGTTGACGGATATGTGAAGGGTCTGTTTACACCCGGTATATAAATAATATCGTGAATGCAAAAAAAATAAATAAAAACAGGAAAAGGGTTGGTGATTTTCAGCAAAAGAATTTCACTTTTATTACAATCGAACCTCTTCTCTCTTCTCTTCTGTTGTTTTTCTTGTAAAGACAGCATAAATAAAAGCCAATTTATTAAAACTATTATATATTTCTAGCAATAAATTCATTAAATGTGGACTCAGTTTAGCGAATCGATGTTTAAAATATAATATAATAGTAAGTACTGTCGGATTTTATTCAGTTCTCAAACACTGAGCTCTTAACAAAACATAGAATTGACTAGGTCATATAAATATAGGAATAAGTATATTTTATAGCATATACTAAACTTAAAATTACTTAAATTTCATTGATCGTTTCGAGGGCTCAACTGGAGGTGTTTTCACAAGTGGCAACGATTTCTGTAACAAAAACAGTTTTTATTCGTTTTTCTTCTCTTAGTTAAAAATCAAGACTAGTTAAAAACCAAGACTAGGAATAACTTAGAATACTGTCTCGGGTTTATTCATTTTCCGGATAGACTTTTGGGTGCTTTTGGTCCTACCACAGTGTCGTTACTTACTATAGTGCAAAGAAAGTGATTTCACAGAAATTCAAATTTGACAGGATCTGACAAATTCAGCATTTGTCAGGTCCTGTCAAATGTTATTGGTTTTAGTGCAGCCTGATTATTTTGGTACTTGAATGACGTTGTCAGGAGGCACTCTTGGCAAATATTTCTGAAATTACCTGTGGAAATTGATAAAACAAGATGGCTGCGTTAGTTCCGACTATGGCCACGCGCCAAACAAAAGATTCAAGTACAACTATAAGGGCGATGAACTATTGTATTTGTAAGTAGCTAGATTGTGGATGTATTACCAGTGTCGAGGACTAGCATTCTTTACCGTAGCGTCAGTGTCAGTAGTAACTTACTTTCTACTATGGCGCGCAGGGCCGTGACGGCGGGCGAGGCGGGCAGCTCCTGCAGGAAGTCGCGCCCGTCGTCGCAGCAGCGCGCCAGGTTGGGGTCCAGCGGCAGGCTGCCCAGCAGCGGCACGTTCAGTTCCGCGCACATTTGTGTTGCTCCACCCGTCGTGGCGGGGAATATCTCGCTGCGGGTCTGGAAACATACGTGGGGACTTAAGCATTCGTTTAGCCATTTTTTTTTTTTTTTATCGTTGTGCTAACTGATATACGACGGCCTGTACTTAGCAATGGGTAAAATTAGGTAAGCTAAGCTGGATGATAGTACGAAAGTCTGACTTCCAGTCTTACCAAGGGGTATCGTATTACCTGGTTACTCAGTTAATGAGGCCAAATAGGCGTGTCCTTCACCACACAATCCTCACCTTTGAGAACTGCATGAAAATCAATTTTGAGTACGCAAAAAATGGTCATAAATAGTCACCATGGATAAAAAAATAGTCGCATTATGATTCCGAAGTTATAGCTATATGTTGGTGAGAATTGTGGGATGAACGTCTCCACATAATCCTGACCTCAGTGCAAGCAAACGGCTTTTAAACTTGGTGACTATTTCTTGACTATTTTTTTGCATACTCAAAACTGATTTTAATGAAGTTTTCAAAGGTGAGGATTGTGTGGTGAAGGACACAAATAGGCAGTCGCTCCGTGTAAAATACAGGTATTGAGCTGCAACCAGTTAGACTGGAAGCCGACCGCAACATAGTTTGGGAATAGGCTAGGCAGATGACGAAGCTGGACGAAAGCTACTGAAGCCTCAGCGAAGGCTCAGGCGGCTTAGTAGATCAACCTAGCATAATCAGTATGTTACGTTCTTGCATTCTGCCTTAATTATTTAATAACGAAGTTTGTAAAGCTGTTCAACAAGAAATATTCTACTCTAAAGGTTCAACTAGATGCGATCGATTGATGTCTGCCCCCGACAGGTAAATTTATAATCATAAGTAACGGGCGATCCATGATAATACTATGTATTTATTTAATACTGCAAGCACACAAATGCACAGAGGCCAGGCTAAAGGCGAGAGACTTAATGGCTAATGCCAGAAGCTTAGTCAACCTCAAATTTTAGGTGACGCAGTGACCAATAGTGCCAATGGATTTGTAACTTGCTTCAGTCAACCCTGTTGAAGTTACCTTGCAGTTAGGGCACACTAACAGCGACATATTCTCCAGGACTCCTACCACGCGGGAACACCCTGCCTGGAACAAACTGCAATTCCTTCCTAACATCCAATAGCCCCACTTTCAACAGTGAACACTAAGGCTCCGCTAATGTTAGTAGTTACCTTGCAGTTAGGACAGATGAACAGCGACATATTCTCCAAGACTCCCAGCACGGGCACTCCCAGCTTGGAACAGAACTGCAGCTCCTTCCTCACGTCGAGCAGGGCTACTTCCTGCGGGGTGGTTACTACCAGCGCTCCGGTCAGACCGGCTGATGTTAGGTACTGAACTGCAGACAGGTGCTCGTCTGATGTGCCTGTGGAGGGGGAAAAATATGTTTTGTTTTATGGATTTAATAGGTGAACAAGGCCGATGCGACGGAATCAGCTTGAGCCGACCTGGTATCATCACGTTTATCGCAATTAGTAGGCAGTTAGTTCGCGAGGCGAATTTTATTTTTCACTTTTATTGAATGGAATTATAAGCTCTTTATCCAAATAAATGATTTTTGTTCTTATTCTCTCTGACCGTTTCAGAGTCGATAAGTGTGCTGACTCAAGTTGCCGAAAACATAGTACGAAGATTCATGACAACGTTTGTTACTTTGATCTTGAGTATGGTCAAGGTATTTTTGAAGAGAACCGGTGAGGTTATCCTAGGATCCATTCAAGACCTATCTGCTAATCATTTTTGTATACGTCCTGCACTTATAAAGATAGAAAGGTTTTTTTAACAGGTATGAGTAACTTCAGATTCTTAAGAATAAGTAGACTTACCTGGTGGCGTATCTATTAGGAGATAGTCCAGCTCTCCCCAGTCAACTTCACTTAAAAACTGCTTGATCATGCCTGGAAACAACATTCACGTATTACAATACAGCAGTAGCGATGGTTCCATACAACTCGATTCCTACCGGCTTCCCTTTGAAAAATGGCAAAGTCAATATTCTATAGACAAATAATATAATCACATTAAAGAATGATATGTTCTCCAGTTTACCTCTTAAAAAAATTGACCCTTCGCTACTGCAATACAGCTCCTAATCTCGTCACTTCTATGTTACTTTTAGGCAAATAGTGGCAAAGGCCTTGCCGAAAGACTTCCAGTTCTTTCGATCTGGGGCTAATGTAGACCAAAGGTTGTTGGTGCTGTCCAGCTCGTCCCACTATCTCTGACGAGGTCTGCCGGTCGGTTCCGTTCGTCTAAATACTGATTAGGTACTTACCATTTTTCTTAGGTCCTCTCCATATGACCGCGTCGTCGGGGCTGCCCAGCAGGAACCCGATCGACATCAACGACAGATTGTCTGTTACATACTGTGGACGAAATAGGATATATATAAACATCACCACACCTCTACCTAACCTAACCCCTCGGAGAAAACAGGCGTGATGTTATGTATCCTATGTCATGTTATTTACAAAAAGTAGACCTATCTACTCACTTCCATTAACTGGCAAGAGTACATTAGCTCATCGCGTGATTTCGTAAGTGGATAAATTCATGGGCTAGGCAAGACGACTTTATTCAAAGCTTGCCTTGGCATTCGGCAACTTTTAATGAAGAAATAAAAAATATTGAAATTACGATTTTTCGAACGAATACAGCCTGTATTCGTTCGAAAAATTAGTAATTATTCGTTGATTTATGTGTCGGTGAACTGAAATGCGATGTCGCGTTGTTCCGAACTCGAGTCGTGGTTTTCCCTGATGTTATAATGGGTGCAATCGGGGTTTTTTCAGCGTTTTTTTAGCTTAAAAAAGAGTTAAGACGCCGCATACAAAGAGTGTTAACGCAGCGCTTACGCTACAGTTTCAAATAAATTACAGATTGCAGATCTGCTAGACAGGAGAGTCTTTAATTGAGAAGTTTTTCTGAATACTTACAACCGGTGACCATCCTGACCCAGAGTTGTGAACCTGTTCGCCTCTTACTCCGAGCACACGCGGTTGACTGGGCCCGCAGATATCTGCGTCTAATATACCCACCTGGAAATAATCAAGTTTTTATTAAAATTCTGTTTTTATCAGTTACAGTTTTTTGAGACATCGTTTCGCTTCAAGGGAAACAATACAATAATAGTGGTTAGGCCAATGGTCGATGATTGCAATAATGATCGATTTTGGGGCCTATTTTGTTTATATTATTTACAAATTATTTAATTTAAAAAATATATATATATTAAAAAAAAAAATAAGTACTTTAAAAAAAAAAAAAAAAAAATTCCCGACACACAGCTGACAGTTTTTGCAGATGGCACCAACGCAATAGTTGAAGCTAACGACATACAGGAACTTTCCGCTAAGGTTATAACGCAGTGTTGGCAGTATTTAAATCTTGGTTTGAAAGTAACAAGCTTTTAATTAACACAGAAAAAAAACAAAATACTGTTATTTAGTACAACAGCTCGTAATAAAGACAACATGACGATCGCACTTAATGAAGTAAAAATTGACATAGTTAATGAGGTATACTTTCTAGGGATATACATTGACAAATATTTAAATTGGAAAAGAGAATTGCAAGCCATTGATACGTATATTTCCTCAGCGTGTTATGCCTTTCGCAGTTAGGGACGTAATACACATAAAACACCTTAAAATGGTATATTATGCTCTAATAGAATCAAAGTTGAGATATAGTGTTCAGTTTTGGGGGAATAGTTTTAAATATAACTGCCAGAGAGCCTTTGTGCTCCAAAACAGAGCCATACGAACCATGGTCCGGATATCGCAAACAGAGAGCTGTCGGCCACACTTTATAAATTTAAAAATTGTTTCTGTGCCCAGCCTCTGTTTTAGTGTTGTCAGTGAATTTAGTATTGTTGGTGAAGCGAGGGAAAGTACGTGCAGGAAAGATTTTAAAAACAAAATAATACCCCAAGTTAATATTGTTCAACACAGTCGTCAATATCAAGCAGTGCAAGCAAGTGCACAGGTTGCCACTGGACTTAAAAACTATAATTTACAAAAGCTCATTTAAGTCAAGACTCAAAGCATTAATATTGGAGAAATGTTTGTATTCGATAGACGATGCATATCGACATTTTTAATTGTATTGATTTCTTAATTTGTAATGTTATTGAATTTTATTTTTTGTAAGTATTATTTTCTATAATTTATTGTACCATGAATGTGTTAGTTTTATAATTTTAATGAACGTGATTTTAATGGGATGTCTAAGTTTATACATCATCATCATCTGCCTAGCCTTTTCCCAACTATATTGGGGTCGGCTTCCAGTCTAACCGGATGCAGCTTAAGGCGAGGTTATCCAGATAAACGTCGTTTTGTATAGTGTTTTATTCCTATATAGCACGGATTTAAATTCTGAAAAAAACATATTACATATTTCACACTTCGATCTAGATATTCCAGCAAAGCGATACACGATTACTTGCACTTTGTTGCATCCAATTAAATCGCAAAGACAAGTCTAAATGATGGTTTTTAATATTATATCATTTGAGTTATATTAGGTTTTTAACAATAAAACTTATACGTTATGATGACGAATAACTACCGGAAATACATTGTGAAGGATGGCACGGTTGACATATGTCGGGCATGCCACCGTCCGGGAGAATCGATCCGACACATTATTTCTGGGTGTTCTCGTCTGGCTAACGGAGAATACTTGCATAGACACAACCTCGTTGCCAGGATTATCCACCAGCAACTTGCTTTGAAGTACAACCTTGTGGAATCAGAAGTACCATACTATAAGTATGCGCCCGACCCAGTTCTCGATAATGGTAATATCACGTTGTATTGGGATCGATCTATCATCACTGACAGGACTATTGTTGCCAATAAACCTGACATTGTGGTGATAGATCGATTGGAGCGTCGCGCAATGATTGTTGATATAACGGTTCCGCATGACGAGAACCTCGTGAAAGCAGAGAAAGATAAACAATTCAAATATCTAGATCTGGCTCGCGAGGTTGTCGACATGTGGGACGTGAGTACAGCAGTCATTGTGCCGATAGTCGTGTCGGCCAATGGCTTAATAGCCAATAGCCTCGACAAACATCTGAGGAGGCTCTCGCTTGGCAGCTGGATCAAGGGCTTGATTCAGAAAGCAGTACTTCTGGACACGGCGCGTATTGTTAGGAGGTTCCTCTCTCAAGAGCCCTGACCACCGGTATTTCGGACCCTGTTCCCGATGCCGGTGGGCTACTATTTTTTATATTTTTAAATGTTTTTTTTTATATTACTTTGTATAGAAATATTTAAAAATGTAAATTATATGTATAGAAATGAATAAAGGAAATAAACTTATACCATTATAAAGGTCGTAAAAATGTGACAGTAAACGGCAATCATAATTTGAAATATTTAAAAAAACCTTAACAACCCTTTCCAAAATTTGCTGTTTTCATCATTTCTTACTCGCATCGCGTGCTTCAGTCCCGAGCGGAACGCGTTGGAGGTCGGATGTGTGCCAATTTTTCGAACCCGCCACCCCACCCCCGCTAAGTTCTGTTACGAGCTGAGCCAAAAATAGTTTGTAAAAAAAAAAAAATTCTTAGTAAACACCGAGCCTAGGTTTATTTGAAATGTTATTTGTTCACAGTAGGTACCTAATAGGGAACGTAGTCAGAAGGTAGAAGATAAGAGTTACGTAATAGAAAAAGAGGCAGCTTCTAGGAGAATATAACTGTAGGTAATTAGCGCTGCGCGGCCGGAACTGAACTTTATTGTGTCGTAGAAAAAGTCGCTATTTATGATTTCGCAATATTATTTATAAATTTCGGTAACTTTGGAATGGGCAACTACAGTAATTTCACAGTTATTATGCCTTTTGAATGGGACTGTAGCTTTTTTTTTTTTTTTTCCGGATGGGAAATCAACAAATGACCCCCCCCCACTCTGGGCGGAGCGGAAGGGAGTGTCAGACTTGTACTGACTAAAACCCATCCATGTTCCTTCTTTGCCCTTTGTGTTCCAGGGCCACGGTATCTCTTTCGAACAGTCCCGCAGCCCTGGCAGGCATCGGCCCTTGCGGACCCCTACTTATTTGCTGACATCTCTTTGAGGCGCACGTGGAACACGAACGCGCCGTCGACACGGCCTGTCGTCATAAGACGGCCGGACGGCGAGCTGGCCCATAACTCGCCGTCCACAGGCACGCGCCTACGGTGGCCGGGAGCCACCACGTGACCCCCGACGCAATGGGACTGTAGCTTCATTTTATTATCTTATTTTCAACAATTCAAAAATGCCTGTAACTGGCCTACTAAAATCAAAACATTTATTCCACTATTTTTTTTTGTAAGGAGTTCTAATAAAGTTTTGTAGGGAGCCCGGTAAGCCGAAGATTATCGAGTTCGATATGGGCAGAAAAAGAAAGTATGTAGGGGAGAACGAGATAGAATGAGTAATGGTCGTGGTCGATATCGTATTTTGTACGCACGACGGCCGTTCAAGCTGTACAAAACCAGTTTATGCGGATCTCTCATTGTGTAGGAAATCTATACAAAACGAGGGCAATTTATGGGCTGGAAATGACAGCTTCATGTGCCGCCGTGTGTACCTACTAGTTTTTTTTATTTAGTTGACTTATTTACATATTTTAGATAAAATCACTTTAATTTTTTTTATTTTACTTCCTCTGCATTTTATGTTTTACTTTTTTTTTCCGGTTTTTTCGTCATGGGTGTCATTTTCATGGTTTTCGGGGTCACTGATAACGAAAATGAGGCCAAAATTAAAATTCAAGATGGCGCAACGAAAATTTTCAGTTTTGTCGTCATGGGTGTCATTTTCGTGCTTTTCGGGGTCGTTAATAACGAAAATGAGGTCAAGATGAAAATCCAAGATGGCGCCGATGAAAATTTTTGGTTTTGTCGTCATGGGTGGCATTTTCGTGCTTTTCGGGGTCGGTAATAACGAACATGAGGTCAAAATGAAAATCAAAGATGGCGCCGACGAAAATTTTCGGTTTTTTCGTCATGGGTGTCATTTTCGTTGTTTTTAGGGTCGCTGATAACGAAAATGAAGTCAAATTGAAAATCCAAGATGGCGCCGACAAACATTTTTGGTTTTTTCGTCATGGGTGTCATTTTCATGGTTTTCGTGGTCGCTGATAACGAAAATTAGGTAAAAATGAAAATCCAAGATGGCACCGATGAAAATTTTTGGTTTTGTCGTCATGGGTGTCATTTTCGTGCTTTTCGGGGTCGGTTATAACGAACATGAGGTCAAAATGAAAATCCAAGATGGCGCCGACGATAATTTTCGGGGTTTTTTTTGTCATTGGTGTCATTTTCATGGTTTTCGGAGTCGATGAAAAAAAATTTTTTTTTGTTTCTGTTTATTTTGAACTTATTTTGCGTTATCAGTGACCCCGAAAACCATGAAAATGATACCCATGACGTAAAAACAAAAAAATAATTTTTGGTGTTATCGAATTTTCATTTTGACCTCATTTTCGTTATCAGCGACCCCGTAAAGCATGAAAATGACAACCATGACGACAAAGCTGAAAATTTTAATTGGCGCCATCTTGAATTTTAATTTTGTTCTAATTTTCGTTATCAGCGAACCCGAAAACCATGAAAATGACACCCATGACGAAAAATCCAAAAATTTTCGTCGGCACCATCTTGGATTTTAATTTTGAAATAATTTTCGTTATTAGCGACCCCGAAAACCATGAAAATGACACCCATGATGAAAAAACAGAAAATTTTCGTCGGCAGCATCATGGATTTTCATTTTGTTCTCATTTTCGTTATCAGCGACCCCGAAAACCACGAAAATGACACCCATGACGACAAAGCTAAAATTTTCATTGGCGCCATCTTGAATTTTAATTTTGACCAAATTTTCGTTATCAGCGACCACGAAAACCATGAAAATGACACCCATGACGAAAATACCAAAAATTTTCGTCGGCGCCAGCTTGGATTTTCATTTTGACCTCAGTTTCGTTATCAGCGACCCCAAAAACCACGAAAATGACACTCATGAAGAAAAAATCGAAAATTTTCGTCGCCGCCATCTTGGATTTTCATTTTGGCCTAATTTTAGTTATCAGCGACCCCAAAAACCACGAAAACGAAACCCATGACAACAAAACCGAAAAAAAAAGTAAAGCATAATTTTTTTTTTAAACCGAATGGCGCGTGGCTTGTAGTTTTGAATCATACCCGTATTCATGATCTTAGTGTCAGTCAGATTTTAAATTCACCTTATTCACAAAAATAAATTAGTATACCTTCTTATTTTTAATTATATCTACTTATTTTAATTGTTAGTAATTAGGTTCACGTTCATAGAATACGTAGGTTCCTAATCTATCTATAACCAATACTTTCTATAAAAATAAAACAAAGTGAACTTATACATTTCAATTCAAGTTGTTTTACTGCATCGCTCTACCCTGTAACGCAACTTAGTACCTATCCGAGTTCGTGAACTCATGACCAGTGCGCTAAGCGCCCGCGTTTTCGCGCCGCGTAATTTGTTACGTATCGCCTCTCCGTGCGGGGGCTGGGGTAAGCGATTGATGCATACGGTGCTCGGGGTAACCTCGCCTTAATACCAGTATTTTACATGGAGCCACTGCCTATCTGACCTCCACAACCCAGTTAGTGCTGGGTAATACGATACCCCTTGGTAAGACTGGTTGTCAGACTTTTTGGGCCACTGACTACCTAACGACTGTCAAATATCTACAAATGACACCCGGGACCAACGGCTTAACGTGCAGTTAAGCTAAAGTTAAGTTTATACATCACACTTCTATTATAAATGCGACAGCTTGTATGTTTGTGTGTGTGTGTATTTTTGTTTCTCTTTGACTGATTTACCTGAAAATCAGTACACAGATAGGCTATGCCCTGAAATAGCAAACAGATTGAACATCGAAAACAACGCGAGCGAAGCCGCGGGCACAAGCCAATAAAAAATATCGTAGCTCTATGTTTTCGTAGACGCCGTTTAAGCGTGTAGATATACAAAACAACCATGCATACAACAGCTTATGCATCTACCATAATAAATTACCCCATAAAACCTGACCTATATACGAGGCACGAAGGTTGTACCAGCCTGTGCCACCCGCAGGCTGTACCTTGCGAATTCTTCGCCATCGCGCCTTCGGAATCGATACACGTGTGTCTGTGCCCAGTTCTCTATTCGAAAAACAAAATATTTTGCCGCGAAAATGGATTTTGGAAACACGTATGAACGACGCTCGAGATATAATAGGGTAAAGTTTATTATTCTAATTATTATTCTTGTTCTACTGTTATTCGTGAACTTTTTGTCGCATAGTGAAGTTTAAATTTGTGTGTAATAAGCCAGCTGGCACTTTCGTAGTAAATGAATAAACAATCTTATAGGGCATATTGTGATAAATTAAAGTGTGGGTGTGTGTGTTACACCAATGCGGTTATGTCAATTCAAAATCGTCTCAAAAATCAAAATCAAAGCATTTATTTCAAGTAGGCCAGTTACAGGCACTTTTGAATTGTCTCTCGTCTCATTTATTTGAAATAAATGCGGTGACTTAATATAGCCCGGTGGATAACAGAGGGGTTATCCAAGGGGTCAAACACGCCCCCTATCACACCCATTGTAAACTAAGATGGCTATCCATTAAATAAATTAAACATAAGAAGTCATCCAAGTGCATTCAAAGTGCATTGCCTTGAGAAAGTTCACTGGCTTCCAGAGATAAATGTTGATTGATTGAGAACATGTTTTTTTTCTTTTATTAGACATAAAGCTCATGTGCACGCACACTACGCGCCGCTTACATAATTAAACAGCGCGTTTTTGCAATTGGCGCCGAAAGTTGAAATACCTACCGCACAATTTAATCATTTAGGTGTCGCCTAACATATCTAATAACGAATTCCCGAAGGATAAGGCATTGGTGTACCTAATAGTACATTTCGCCAGTTATGTTTAAATCCCATGTAATAGGGGGGAGTGAGCCTATTGCCATCAACCGGGCACGAATCTAGACTCCGTGGCTGTTGAGAAATTCCTAATGGAAAAATCCAATAACGCTTTTGCGCACTATTGGTGTCGCGTGTGAAATCAGGGCAATAATCTAAACTAGGTGTACATAATTATATGTCAGACATACTGGTATGCAAACAATAGTATCAGTTCCATCATACTTGTATTATTTTTTTATCTTTACATCATAATTATGTTCATGGAGGTTAAGCATCTCATAAAGTTAAAAGTAAATAAACATAGATAAATGGCCTGTTCAATGATTATTTATTGGCCAACCCACTTACATCTAGATAACGGGTTGAAAAGTTTTCAACAATAGTATGTTTTACTGAATGATCCATAGCTATTATAAATTAAAGTTGCGTTTCAGGTCTGTCATATGTTGATATGATTTTCACCGTCATCAAAGAGTATTTATTTTGGGAAGTTTATGATCTGATTATTTATAACATAATAAAAGTCATTCTGTGGTTTCTGCCTACCCCCATGGGAAAAAAGCGTGAGTATATGTATATTGCAGAGTTATCTCTGCATGTTCCATGTTTAGTTGCTGCATCGTCATAAGGTAGACGAGTATATAAAGCTATGATATCCTTTAAAAACATTTACATAGTTCAACTTACATTAGCATCTGGGTTATTAGAAGCCAGTGCATGCCCCAGTAGAGATGTGACGGTACTCTTGCCTACTCCTCCTTTTCCCGACAGGATCAATATTTTGTGCTTCACATTTGAGAGCCGCTCCTTGATTATTTGGATAGCAGGGTCTGGTCCTGAAGGAGCACCTGTTATAAAGAGAAAGTTAACTTTTAGTCATTTATTTGCTCCAAAATTTAATCAAGTCTAAAGCCTACTTATTCTTTGTTCATAATTAATAAAAGTGATATTTGGTGAAAAAGGGCCTAAAAAAAAGAGGGCTATGCCAAGTATTGGTGTAGGAAATGCTGGTAATAAAATAATTAAAAGCCATGACATTTACTTTTCAATTTTTATGCTGTAATCACAGATCTTCATTACATAAACATTTACTTCATAAGTCACTATTTGAACCCATTGTTTCTTTGCTGGTTATAATTAGCAAAAAAAAGAAAATACAAAACATTTGAAATTTAAATATTTATTTTCTGAACACTGATAAAGTTGATAAGACAGTGATTTTAAACAGAATCTTAAAGTTATTGATTTAGGATGTTGAAAACTCTTAAAATGCATCTTACCTCATACAATGACAGAGGATAATGTAAGAAAAATGCTGATTTAGGACTTAGTTTAGGTGCTTGTGTTATAATTTATTCAGATGTACTGCATATTCAAGAATGAATAAATCATTGCAGTGTTATACCTTGACGGAATGAGCTTACATTAAATTTGAAGCTAAAGCTACAAAATATGTAATAAAAGGCAGCTCACTTAGAAACAGTAGTTTTCTTGACCAGTGAAATAATACAATCTTATAAACCTGTAGACTGTGACTCACAATAATTGTTACTTAACCTTAACCAATGTGAGCATTATGACCAATTTAAAAGTAATAGGAATTCTAATAGTAGTATCTAGTTGGACTACAATTAGCCAATAAAAGCCAAAAACATTATTAATTTACAACAAGGACTGAACAAATAAGTGATGCAACGTCAATGTTTGTTTTAATACATACCCGAAGCGCAAATGTTCTGGTTAGGACATCCAGCGCACGCTGAGGCCTTCCCTGCATCGTCACTCTGTGTCCCAGGACAATCTTCAAAATAAAAAAGCAGTGTTTTATGAAAAGTCCATCCAGTTCTATGCAACACTTTCGTAGGTTTTTTACTTACGTTGTGGCGCGTTGTCTGGTACGCTACTCATTTTAGCTTATAGCTAAAAATACATAAACTTATTCTGATATTTAAAAACACTAATAGTAAATTATTTGAACGTCGTGACGTGAATCCAAGAATCCAAAAAGCTAAATAGATTTGACAAACGGAATATGATTGACACTGACATGACATTGACATGAAAAACAGTGACTAATTTTATGAGGTTGGACATCATTTGCTGCGTTCATCACTGCAATTTCTTAAATTCTTTATAAAAGAGTAATATTGCAAGTTTTGTATTTCTATTTGAAAGTTACTTTGCTTTTTTAGTCATTTACTAAAAATGCAAAGTCAAGTAGTACAGAGTACCAGTTCTTTAAATTCATGTTCTTTTGCTGTTTAACTTTTAACAAGAATGCATCGTAATTTTTAGGTTTGGAAAATGTTTTTTTCTTTCCGTCAGGTTGTCTAGTTCAGCGGCACGAAAATTTTTCAATTTTGAATCTCTCTTTTTGTTTGATCTAAATGATTACCAATTCTTCAAAATTTTTATAAGCTTAGACTAAACAATAATCAAAATGGCCAAGGAAGTGTCTATGTGCACGGTAATAAGCACCTACTGGGTTTTGAATTGAAAATTGTATAATTACTTAGCTTACATTCTTTTTTTTTGTTTTATAGCAACTGCAACAATGGTCTCCGGTAAAAGAAATCGCGGGGGCGCCTAGTGTGCCCCCACAAGTCGGCTACTGCTTCCACTCACCGAGGAAACATCCATGGAGGCCTATCATGGGCTACGAGGAGATCGAGGTGACTCCCATGTAAGCCTTTCTCTTTTTTTTTTTAACTATCAGGAAGTTTCAATACGAAAACCGACCTTTATGTAGAGATAAAAGATTTTTCTTTTTGATTATAGTAGTCAGTACCAATGTTTATATTGGCGTCGTGTTGCGCTTTTCAGCACAGTAACAAGAAATTTCATACGTGAAGATGCTTAAATGTTGATTAACCTTTTCTTCGATCAGGCCTTCACAGCCCATAACCAACACGATGGTGGACCCGTGCTACACTCCGGGCGGTATGGCCGCGGAGCCTCTGCGCTTCCCCAACTTGGTGACCGGGTTCGACCGGAGCCCCGAACACGCCGCCCGCGCCGCCCTGTACACGCGGTACACGCAGTATGAGTGGAACCAAAACAGCATCAAGAACTATAACGAATCGGATGCCAAGAGGAACTTCTCTGAACGCGTGAGGAGTGATATCATGAGGATGCTGAGGTAAGGACCCCAACATTCAGGCTAAAAAAATATGGAAAACGAAAATCTTCCGCGAAAACAATGGAATACCTACATACAGTCACAGGAAAAATATTAAGGCACTGTTTAGAGCTTTTGCACCATGACTCAAACGACATCTTTTCTTCTGCTTTGTGCAAAGAGTTACTATCTAACTGATCATGGAGTCTTACAGGGAAACCGATGAGATCGGCTCACAGGGACAGAGAGACTCCGGCAGGAGGATTGGTGAACGAATCACTGACACTACCTTTTGGAGGAACGAGGTGAGTCGTGCAGCAGTAGTAAGTCCCAGTCAGTAAGTTATGACGCAAGACTTGGTTATTTGAAGAAAAATTTCTTCTCTCGTCTACGATTAGACACAGGACAAGGTAGTGTGGTCCTGTGCAGTGGCGAAGATTTTTTTTAGTTTGTACACGTATTTACATATTTTTAAAATTAAATCACTTTAATTTATTTTATCATACTTCCTCTGCATTTTATGCTTTACTTTTTTTCAGTTTTGATGTCATGGGTGTCATTTTCGTGGTTTGTAGGGTCGCTGATTACGAAAATGAGGTCAAAATGAAAATTCGATGGCACCAACAATTTTTTTTTGTTTTTTTCGTCATGGGTATCATTTAAAAAAAAAAAAAAGTAAAAAAAAAAACACAAAATCCAAATAAACACAGAAAAAAATCTAAAAAAAAAGTAATTCTCATTTTTTTTCTTTGGCTTCCCCTGACTCAATTTTCTTTCCAAATTCCCTTCGCCACTGTCTTGTTGTATTATTGTTTAAAATAGCTGAACTAATCTCGTAAATATTTGTACTAGTGTAGTCGACTCATTGGTCGAGGCAGTTCCTCAAAAAGTATGACTTTCTGGAGTACGTACAGCAACAATTTCAGAAACAATACATACTCCAAAAGATCTAGAGTCAGCGAAAATTTGAATACACCTTCCACAACAATTTTAGTCTATCCTTTTTAACCAAAGATGTGTCGATAGGTCTCAATAGAGATGGAACGCCTAGTATCGACGTGTGAGAAGCTGAACGACACGCGAAGGCAGCTGGAGCGAGCCATCGCCGGCATTGAGGGGCCGCTGCATATCGTGCAGGAGTGCCTGTACCACAGGGAGAAGAGGCAGGGTAAGTGCGTCACAGAGGTGATTGAAATTTTAAAATAAGACATATTCTTTAATTGGTGGCGAGAATATTTTGCCGGTTTCGATACGCTACGACGGTGTTGGTCGGCGAGTCGGCGACAGAACAGTCTAGTGGGCTTAGTCTCATACTTTTTAATACAACAAAATATAGGGTTTAATCGCGTATGATGACCACTTACCCCTTATAACGGGTGTGATACGCAGTTGATGTTCTAGGGAGTATAGTAGTCCATGTCCTATTTCTTTCCGTGACTGATACGTTCGTAGCACGGTCATGGTACGGTGCAGTAGTGGGCAAACTCCTTAAGGCTTTTTCAAATGATCTTTAATAGGGATCTTTTACAACATCAAACAAGGTCCTTGATAAGTCAAAAATATAAGCTTGCTTTGCAGTGAGCGTCTGTGTACACTCGAGCAATACAACACTTAATTACGTAACCCGAAACCGATAATTGCCCATTACCTCTCTCCTTCAAGACCTCTAGTATAGTCGACACCTCACGTTTTTTTGGGCTATGAGAGTGAGAGAAAAGAGTGCACCTGTATTTGCGCTTGTGCACTATACATTCTTGTGTCGAGGTTAGTCTCCACTGAGATTGGCTATGTCAGGAGGACTACTACATTCTTCTGACCCAAATATTAATAAATCAAAATCTGTGTAGGCTCCAGACTGACGCCTCAATATTATGTGCTTAGGTCTAGAGCAAGTTCACGACGCTGTGGAGCAGTCGCTCCTCAGGGAAGTGGCCATTCTGCGCGAATGCCAGGATAAATTCCGGAGTATGCTAGAAAAGGTATGAGACACATCCATTCAAGGTGCTGGAAACTAGCTGAAGAATCCAAGGTGATACAAAATTTACATCTGAAGTAATTAAAATATTTTATAGGCTACTCTACTAAAATACTGATGCATGTAGAGGAAGGCCAAAGAAAAGATGTACGGATTATGTAATAAATTCCATCCATTCATTCCATTCGTCGTGAAGGTTGACAGAGGACAATGGAAGAAATAACACCGAACTCAAGTAACATATTGAGACAAGAGGAAAGACGATCATGGTTAGGATAGGATAGGTACTCTATGGAAATCAGTTCAAATGACAACTGATTCTTGATAGTGACAGAGGATTGGCGTTGAATTCGATTTGGTGTAATATGTTTGTTCTGCAGGTGCGGGCGCAATCGAAGAACTGCCGCGCGACACAACACGAGCTGGAGTCAGACATGCGCAACAAGGAGTACGCGCTCGGCATCGACTCCATGTGCCATCAGCTCAACAACTTCTCGAAGGTAGGGGCATCAAGTACCTAACGACCCCAACTTCCAAAGCCGGTTTCTTGTTATGAGGTCTATGATTTACGGAAGCTATTCCATAGATTTAGGAATATAAAACGAGCTATATCGCTGCGGTTCATAGCCATTGAGTGTCTTTGCCGTTACGTTCGGAATTGTACCGTGATGCACTGAATGTGTTGTTGATTAGTATTAACAAAGAGGCCCGGTATCCCCAGGGCCTACAATTCTACGCGGGCATCGAGCGCTACGACCCCACCGTGTGCGACACAGAGCGCTGGGCAGCTGCCTCTGCCGCCACGCTGCAGCGCTCGCAGTCCGAGCGGGCCAAGGCCATCCAGATGCTCTCAGGTACGTGTCACACGCGACAGCTCTTCGTGTACCACGGCCCAGCACTCCGCCACGCTGCAGCGCTCGCAGTCCGAGCGGGCCAAGGCCATCCAGATGCTCTCAGGTACGTGTCACACGCGACAGCTCTTCGTGTACCACGGCCCAGCACTCCGCCACGCTGCAGCGCTCGCAGTCCGAGCGGGCCAAGGCCATCCAGATGCTCTCAGGTACGTGTCACACGAGACAGCTCTTCGTGTACCACGGCCCAGCACTCCGCCACGCTGCAGCGCTCGCAGTCCGAGCGGGCCAAGGCCATCCAGATGCTCTCAGGTACGTGTCACACGCGACAGCTCTTCGTGTACCACGGCCCAGCACTCCGCCACGCTGCAGCGCTCGCAGTCCGAGCGGGCCAAGGCCATCCAGATGCTCTCAGGTACGTGTCACACGAGACAGCTCTTCGTGTACCACGGCCCAGCACTCCGCCACGCTGCAGCGCTCGCAGTCCGAGCGGGCCAAGGCCATCCAGATGCTCTCAGGTACGTGTCACACGCGACAGCTCTTCGTGTACCACGGCCCAGCACTCCGCCACGCTGCAGCGCTCGCAGTCCGAGCGGGCCAAGGCCATCCAGATGCTCTCAGGTACGTGTCACACGCGACACCTCTTCGTGTACCACGGCCCAGGACATGGGACCTCCGTACCTCACGGCTCGTGGGAGTAGACCCGGCATCCAAAGTGAAGCCCTATGCGCTGTGCAGACAAATGACAATCATCGATACGCTAGAAAGCAGCTTAATTGTTTATCGTCTCGATGGCAACATGTTAAAAATGTTATTTAAAATATGTTTAGTCCGAAATTCATCATTCAGTCATCAAGTGCACTCAAGTGACAGGGCGTACTACGGCGCAAGATGGAAGATAGGTCATTGTTTGCAGGAAGATGTACGCGGCATACAGACTTGAGGTCTTAGCTGTCAAATGGGTTTTATTAGTGGTTATCGTATTTACTCCCGCCGACTTGGGTCCGAAGTCTATTTAGAATTTACTAAGTAAGCCACGGCCACGCGTGCCCAGGAAGATAACAAATGGAAGTGAAATTGTTACTTGGACGGTTATGAAACCTTTTTTGATCTTCAATGCAATGTTTACAAAGTAGATTCCATCGCATTTCCCCCAGATACGGAGAATCTGATCAACGTGTCGGCGACGCAGATCTGGGACCAATGGAGCAACACCAACAGCGCGTTCACGCGCCGTATCGCGGAGACCATCGAGATCAAGAACAAACTGCAACTACATCTGCACAAGGTAGTAAAACCACAAATAAAACTATTTTACAGAAGAATTTTGGACTGATACGTCTTACAATTAGCTATTTTACCATGCTTTTAGAAATAGCATAGGTTCACTGTAGTAGGTTGAATTGATCGGTAGGACGGCAACGAGCTTATATTCTTGTTTTATTGCATGAAGGTTCTGCTCTTGACCTCAAACATCTCGCCTGACCTCATCCAACAGGACGAGGTCTACAGTGGAATGTGCGTGCCCAGAAGATGTCTTTTCACTTTTGTGTTGAAGGCTGACGGGTTATAAGTGGAAGGGAACATAGACGCTAGCAGAGAGTTTTACACTCTTTCTATTGAAAACTCATGTAGGAGGAAATCAAAATCTAATTGCATAATTCTCATTAACAACGATTGTGACTAATTTCAGATTCAACAAGAGGTCTTCGACATCGAGAAGACCCTGGAGCTGCTGAACAAAGCCATCGAGGACAAGCTGCAACCCATGAAGGTGGCCCACACACGTCTGCAGGCCAGGACCAACAGACCGCATCTCGAGAAGTGCCGCGACGAGGCACAGAATAGGTAAAGCAAGCAGCTGACATTGCACTGCATGACAGTGGTCATTAGCTGCATTTTTGTGATCAAGTTTTTTTAGATTAGTTCTTGCCATATAACTAAGATGACCTGGGCAAAGTTTTGACCATGGATAAGTATCAAGGGAAGACCAACGAGAGGAAAGGATGAAATGACTAGAAAGAGCGACTTTTAGGTGTAGAAGAATTAGAAGATATGCTACGCCGATCTTGTCAATCGCGATTCCAACGAAATTGAATTTTCGTGCAACGACTAAAACACAGTTGAGAATGACGTGACATCACGACTGTAATCCCTGAAGAATTGGGCAGTGCTATACCCTATAAGTACACCCACATTTCGCTCGTTGTATTCTGATGATGAACGGGAGCGGAGGGCATTGTCGGTTAGAGCGAACATGTTGGCTCGCAGGTTTGCACGATGCTCACTTCCAGTCAAAGTCACGCTCTTTCGAGCGTACGTGTACTTCATTATACACGTGCAGTCTGTGGGCTAGATGTGCGCAAAGATCGTACTGTCTCCGCGTTCAGTGGATAACGTGTGGGGTGCACGTGGGGCTGGCTGCTGTAGCGCGGCTGTGCGGCTGTGCGCCTGTGCGCGCTGCGTGGGTCGCTGCTGTGCTATCACCAGAGGTTGGAATTAGGTAGAGTTATTTATGTACTTGCATCGAAATGTTGATATTAATATTAATCTTCCCGGGATTTCCAGGGAATTATAATACAATCCCGTGTGGCCAACAATATTACAAATAAATAATATTAAAAACCTCAAATTACGTTGAACACTAGGATTTTTTCCTGTAACGTGGATGCGTTTACAAAGATTTCAACTCAACATACACAAATACCTAGACCCGGAAAACTACATGTAGATCATACAAATATTTGTTCCGTGCGGGAATCGAACCCGCGACATTTTTTCATTAACTCCTGCGCTGCGTGCGCATAATGTCCGATGTCAGATGGTTTAAATTGTGTAAAAGTAAATAACTTTTTTATTTCTCAGAAAATGATTTATATCACGGGATTTTTCTGCTCTTTAAAATTAATCTCGGGATTTAAGGCATATATCCACTGTATTCTTTCGCTGTATGAAATCAGTGTAAGTACACAAATAACTACCTATTTCCGACCTCTGGCTATCACTCATGGGTTGTCGCAGCAGTGATCCACCGTTATTTCTTGTGTTTTTTTGTATATTATCAGTTTTTGAGTCATGGAGGCTCGATTAAAGAGAAATCGTATTGTATTCTATAAAACATTTCTCCATTCAGACTAGTAAAAGAAGTATGCGATCTCCAAGAGGCGATGGAGATTCTCCGCTCCAAGATAGCGACCGCGGAAGGCACGCACCAGACGCTGCTGGGCGTGCGCGCCGGGCTGGAGGCCGAGCTGCGCAACAAGAGCACGACGCTGTTCATCGACCGCGACCAGTGCATGGGACTGCGGCGCGGGTATCCCGTCACCGCCGCCATCAAGGCCTAGTGTCGCACTCACCACTCACTAACCCGTCGTCCATTCATTACGTGAGACGAATCTCCAGGGTGACCCGGGTCTCGGCACATTACACGTCATTTTTTTCCGCTAAAAACGGTGTGAAGTCAAATCTCACCAAGAGGGGCTCGAAAAATCGACTGACGTAATTTATGGACGCCCCCTACAGGCCACTAAGGCTTAGAATCGCGTGTTTGTGTACATTTGATCATATGTCTGGTTTTTAATTGGGAGAAATTTAAAGCACAATAAAATTATGAAATTTAATTTGGGTCTTTTTTTTGTTTATGACATGAAAAACATAACAACAATAAACAGTTGAACAATAACAGTCTCGGCTGTCATTTGTAGATCAATGACAATAGGTTAGTCAGAAGCCTGAAAGTGTCAACCAGACTTCATTGAGACAAGGCTATGCAGATTGATTGTTTGAGCTAGCCCTTCACTAACAGTTTGGGGCTCTGGAGGCTCACTGGTTAGCCCATAGACAGGATATTTAAAATTAAAAACAAGTAAAATAAACACCAACATGGATGTTGGCTTTTGTCTATTTCATTAATAAAACTTAACAAAAACAGTAGCATTTCTGTACACAGAACACTCACTTACATACATTTCATCTTCAGTGTACGTTTACATTATAGGCTTCACAGACAAACATTTTACATCTAAATTCTTTTCAGCAATATCTGGCTCTAGCTCATTTAAAAAAATAACAATGTCTTATTTGTGACTGTGGTTCATTAACATTCGCAAGTGAGTGTAAACATAATTGATTTCATTGCACTATTCTAATCTAAACCTCTTTACTTGACATAAGAAGGCACGGGCAGCTTCATGCCTTCCTTAGCCTCAAAGAATGTGTATGATAACACTATCTCGTCCACAAACTCCATTCTTGGGTCATCCATGAACTCAGGATCGATGTAGAAGAATACTGGCATGTCCACCTGAAAATTATGAATAGTCGTTGTTTTAAATAGAATCGATTTTTTTTTTTCTAATAGAATGGAAATTTATTGAAATTAGTGAGAATAACCGATAATTACGGTCCACACGGTCTTTTGTTTATCAGGGGATAAGAAAATTATAAAGCCTTGACAGTCTAGGAAAGCATGACACAGAAGGTAGCAAGGCATATACTCAACAGTGAGTGGAACATTGTAGTCTAGTCATAATGATTTATGACATATTATACTAATACTATAAAGAGGTAAAATTTGTTTGTAAGTTTATATGTAGGGGGTAATCTTCGGATTTAGTAATCCGATTCCGAAACTCTTACTAAAGGGAAGCTTCATTATCCCCGAGTGCTATAGGCTACAATTAAGACGTTCCTGTGGGTTAATTACCGTACATAACTGGAGCGAAGCCGCAAGCAAAAGCTAGTGATAAATAATTTAAAGATATAAATATTGAAGAATTGTTTGCTCTAATATTAAATACACTCAGGGGCACATTTAACCGTCCACTCATTCGAAATTCCATATCGTTTGTTTATGTTAACTTGCGCTTTGACTACTAGGCGTAACTTTATAAGTGGGTATGTCTGAAATAAATATCCGCATTTTTTTTTACTTTTGTGGTTTTTATTCAACAATAATCAGTTCAGTAGAAATTTGACAGTCTCGTCCCTCGTTTTGTGTGAAGGATAAATTTGTTTTAAAACGTTGTCTTACCATTGTTTCGAATAAAACCCGAGGTATTGAAGTGCTGTGACCTTATTTACACCAAAAAAATGCCACTAGACGCAGCTGGAGCAGCTAGGGCTGTGGCACTTGCAGACGCTGGGTTCAGCCAGCGTCGGATTGGACGAATGCTTGGATATCCACGAACTATCCAAGATGCTATTCGGCGTTTCAGAGAGACCGGTTCCTACACAAGGAGACCAGGACAAGGTTGTAGACGGTGTACCTCAGAGAGAGATGACCGTTACATCGTCTCGAACGTTCTTCGAAATCGGTTCACAACGGCTTCTGAGGCTCGTAACTGCTTATTTGAGGTACGAAATGTAAGTGTGAGCCTAAGAACAATAAGAAGAAGGTTAGCAGAAAGGGATCTGGGATCATTTCGACCAGCTCGAGTTACACAGTTAACGACAACTCACAGAAGAGCGAGACTTGCTTTTGCTCGAGAACATTTAAATTGGACGTCAGAGCAATGGAAAGCAGTTCTCTTCTCTGATGAATCAAGAATCGCTTTACGAGGTCCTGATGGACGTCAGCGGGTGTATAGACGCCGTGGTGAAAGGTTTGCTGAATGTGCTGTGGTTGAAACAGTGGGCTACGAGGGAGGCTCGATTATGGTGTGGGGTGGCATTTGTTACGAGGCCCGTACAGAGTTGGTGGTCTTCGATAGAGGCAGCGTTAATGCTCACAGGCGTACCTGTGAGCATTAACGCTGCTTCACGTTTGACAGAAGTCCTAGAACCACATGTGATGGCATTTGCTCCATTCATTGACGATAATTTTGTTTTAATACACGACAACGCTCGTGCACACACCGCGAGAATTGTCACAGAGTACTTGGACGCCATCACTATTCAGAGATTACCATGGCCAGCTAGGAGTCCTGACATGAACCAGATAGAGCATGTATGGGACAACCTAAAAAGACGAATTCGGAGTCGAACACCAGCTCCAACGACCATCAGTGAACTGAAAACTGCAGCTGTTGAGGAGTGGAGGAACATTCCACAAAGCGACATCCAAGACATAATGGACGGGCTTACAAATCTATTACAAGAAGTGATTAGGGCCAGAGGAGGAAATACACGTTATTAGTGCGATAATTTAGAGCATACTTTTTTTTTAACTTAAAATTTTGCTAAATGTCGTTTTTGGTCAGAAAACTGCATATTCGCATTTTGAAATTTTTTATCTTGATTAAACCATTTCACAACTTACACATGTTTTATTTGTGTTCTCAAAGATTCACCCAAAGTAATTTTATAACAAAATTAGTTAAAATCCGATACAATTTTGAAATAATCGACAAAATGTAGGTGGCCGGTTAAATGTGCCCCTGAGTGTATATTGTAAAATTTTGCATCTCATATAGAAGCTCAACTTCAAGACCAATATGTACCACTACTTATTGCAAATAAATTATTATAATTCATACAACTACACCTCAGTAGGACAACATAAAGTTGTTGATGTCAAATTGCTACCTCTGCTGTGATAAATTATTTAAAAAAATCTTATATTTGTACCTTCTCATGGGGATTGAGCTGTTGCTCCTCAAAACAGAAGCACTGTATCTTGTTAAAGTACTGGCCAGCTTCGAATGGGATCACATTGTATGTACTGATACCAGTCACCGGCTTGTCTGTGGGGTTGAGGGCTGTGTAAAATGCTAGAGCTGTTTCACCGGGTACTACCTGAAATAGGTTGTTTTACAAAATTATAATTCAGGAACAGCTCTTATATTTTTAGTATTTTTAGGCTTCTGCATGACAGCGGTCATGTGATGTATGTGGACTCTAGTAACTGCAGTTAGTTTCAACTGTCCAGTTGTGAATGGAGGGCCCTCGACTCCTTGCTAACAAAGTCAGCATAACTCCATCAAGAAGCACAGAAGCTTGTTTGAACAGTTTCCCAACTGATTGCACCATCATTGGTCTTTTAGTAATTGAATAATTTAGTCAATATTTTTAGCACAGTTTTATGTAAGAATAAACTTCGCCACAGAAGAAGGCAGGTCAGCAAAAGAAATTATAAGTAGACAATCTAGTTTAAAAAAAAAATTCTCTGTAATCTGTCTGGGAATGTTTCAATATAAAAGAATAGGTTGTTAAATTATATTATAGGATTCATGTACAACAATGAATGATGATGCCATCTAGCCGATTACGGCCACAGCAACTGCAGCATTCTATGTCTTTCTAGGGACGTTGTCGAGAGCTTTGGTGTGCTGCTCTATCATGTGCTCTCAAGTGGCTAGCATAATATTCTGCCTCAATACAGCATGCAAATGTAGTAAATAGCAGAGGATAAAAAGAATATTACAAAAATAATCATTTAAGAATTCCTACACAGCTGAACATTTGTCTACAAGTTCTGTCACACATTTTTTAAATTTTTGTAACAGTATGTTTTTATATTGGAAATGAATCTTAAATTGATATTTAAACATATATAATACATTCAAAATATGTTTTTTCTTAGGACTTAAGAGTAAGGTTAACTTACTGTGATATCATGCTGCTGAGGCTTAAAGTTCCACTGCATGGAGGAGGCGGTGTCTGCATTGAACCTGATCTTCAGCGGCCTACTATTAACAGCTTTCATGTTAGTAATATTGTGATCAGCCTCTGCTAAACCAGTTGTCCCACCGTAACTGTATGCCTGGAAGAATATTGCATAAAAAGAAGTTTTATTAGCTATTTATAGTTATACAATACACTGTTGAAGAAATAAAACAATATATAAAATATAACAACAAAGTTGTAACAACAAATATCTAGGCCCAAAACATTTTTAAGGCAGGAATCTATGGTACCTAAGTAGAGACTCATGTCCAAGACACGATTAAATATTGAATACGACATGAAGAACATGATAAAACGATTATCTAACACAGGTTATCTTTAGCTTACCTGACAAAATATCCTGTAAAGTGGTACAGCAGCGTAACTTAAACCTACGGTCATAACCCCGACCGCTATCATGTAATTAAGTGTTGATTTTATCTTATGCTTCTGTTCATGGGCTCCGCGACTAATAAATAAACTTGGTTGTATGGGACTTTTAGGAGTTAGTATAGGTGAAGTTAAATTACTCCTAAATGTATTTACGAAACATCGGTTCATGCACACAATACGGTTCATTTTGATACTGTTTATTTAACTCTATTATACACGAACTATTGTCATAGAATCATTACAAGAAATTACTAAAGTATAATTGTGCAAAAAACATTCTCCTCAGACAAACCGCAGTTTGACATATTAACAGTTGACAATGTTGTGACAGTTGCGAGTTGACATGACATTAATCACTTTTTTTTTTACACAGGTGAAACATTTTATTGTTTTGCATACCCATTTTTGGCACAGTACTCCGAGGAATATTGTGTTGCACACTGTAAGTAGAATGGGACAAGGTCAGGAAGATGATGACTCCAAGAAATACTGTTTATATTATAAATGCGAAGTAATCAATACTAACTAAACAGGAAGGCGTCATCGTTACCAACGTGAGAGTATCCTGGATGAAGCTGGCACAAGAACGTGGAGCTTGGCATAAGCAAAGAGAAGCCTGTACCAAGGAAATTATATACTAACTGGAATGAGGACGTGCAGCGGAAAGCCGTTCCGAGCGAGAAAACTTAGATAGTGGATGTCATCCCTTTCTAATAGGGTATCCAATATTTGTTTATTTTTGGGACAGTTACTCTTTTATAATCAAAAACAGGGCGAAGCCGAAGCCTGCGCATACTGTAAAACTCTGTAGTAGGATAGGTCTATGAAGTGAAGAATACGTGACACTTAGGTTACATCCTTCATTTGTAAAGAGATTTTAAAGCGTACAGGGCTGCAACATTCACATAGATGAAGCATGAGCATGTAGCATTTTCAAACAACATAATATGTAGTATTTGATAAATTTATTAATCACACTATAAATTATAGAACTTATGGTTTTATGTTATTGTTGGTTTTAGTATGAGTCAGTAATCTTAAATTTAAGTGCGTAGATGCTGATGATGGAAGACAGTTGCAAACTAGGCAATAGGTTGAATACTTCTTCTTTAAATGGACAACTTCAAGCCCGTTGCTGAAGATTCTTATTGTTAGGGAGTCTGCATGGAAACAAAACAGTATTATTAATACACAAACAATAAACAGTATTTAAAAAAAGTAAAGATAGAATTCGTTTATTTTCAAGAATTTATTTTTGTTATTATTAAAATGGAGTAATTGATTAAGTTTTGCTACTGCGTTATAAATGATATATTTTGTACGCATTTTCACAAGGTTATAAATACCGATATGGATAATAGAAAAGGCGTATTATTAGAATATTATCTTGATCCCCGTTTACATATCTAGAACATTGTCACCCTAGTCGTAATTTGTAAACAATGTTATACGAACTTACATGAAAAAAGAAATTCCACATCCAGCAAACCCTTCACTGTTACACCCCTTCACACAACTCGATTTCACGACATATAAAGAGGAAGATTTCACTTAAGTAATGTAAAAAGAACATGATAACGCAAAAATATGACTTCAGCGCGAAATTGTATCGGCCATATTGTTTGTTTACATGAGTGTCATCTATGTTGCCATTCAGAAATATCATAATTCATAAATAATTTAATTTATTTGCTTACTGTATTTCGCAAGAAATTATTATTTTAATATTTAGTATTTGAATATTAAATTAATTGTGGAGGTCAGATAGGCAGTCGCTCCATGTAAAATACTGGTATTCAGCTGCATCCGGTTAGACTGGAAGCCGACCCCAATATAGTTGGGAAAAGGCTAGGCAGATGATGAATATTAAATTAATCCCGATACGATTTATGTGCTAGTTTAGCTATCAACGTAATTTCCGAATAATTTGATAAAAAAAAAAAAAAAATTGTGTTCTGGCAATTATTAGACAAGGACACAATCCACTCTTTCTCGCTCTGAAGTATTCTTCCCCCTTTGAATTAATTAAAGTAATAAGTACTTTATTCGTTTGAGATAAAGTTCATTTTCAAACGCTTTTTTGATATCAAAATTTTGTTCGTACTCATTCCAGTTAGTATATGTTTCTTGGCCTGTACCCAGCAGTGGGTGAAGTTGGGCTGTGGATGATGATACAATTGGAAGGAAGAAGCGTTTGATCGTGAGCCTTACGTCCAAACCGAAGCGTTATCGGTACAACTTAGTGGGTACCGTAGCATGAACAAGTGATTGTCTTATTCATAATAATTATTTTACAGTTGTTTGTCAATCGGTTGTATCTTTTGCAGAAATCAAAACTAACACTGCCAACTAATTAAAAAAAATACTTACCAATAACGCCTCCCTGTCAACTTTATTCAGGCACCAAAATTTAAATTCTTGTAACTTTGACGTATTAGTTCAATGCCGAGCAAGTTACTTTGGTCACTACATACAAATATTGCCAGATAAACGAAGACATTTACCATTGTCTGCAAATGGCGGCCATGAGTGGCGGGAAATTATAAAATTATTTTTGAATTTATTGTTGCTTTTTACTCGCTCTTTTTTTGAATTTACTGTAATATACATTTAATTTGGACGTTGGACGTGGAGTTGCGGACACCAGCCCGGATAAATACAATAATAATTTTGCTGTAACGGCGTAACTAAGAAAATGCCTATGCGGCAAGAAATTGAGCCGACCCAAAGGAGTTAAGGTATGAATAAGGAATTATGGGTACACCGTTTAAACAAACAAATTAATTAATTGTTGCCGAGTTCAATTCAAATAAAACTTCCACGATCATTTAAAATTAATTAACTTTTAATATCACAATATTGTTAATACTTCCTCACGGCTATAGATCATCGTTTGTATTCTAGCGCCACTAGTTTGTGTTTTGTCTTGATGTGAGCGTCTGTATGGGTTTTTTGGTACGCTTTATAAGTACAATCCAGAAATGGACATCTGAACATGGGTTCTTTACCGCATTCGTATGTGACGTGTCTTCTATACGTACTTTTGTGCCTGTACTTCCGTTTACACTTCTCACATTGATATGACATGTCGTAATGTGACCAATAGTTTTTTGTCTTCATTGGCATAATCGGCAACAAGTTTTGCATCATTGATTTAAGGAAATCCACATCACCTGCAACAATGAGATGATAGTCTGACTCTGTAGTTATTCCGGAAAACTTTGTATTTGAACGCGTTAACTTTGTGATACTTTTAATCTCTAACATGATATTCTTGATCTGAAAGCAAATGTTTGGTTGTAGTGTATGAATTTATAGATTTATAAAACATTCCAAACTCAAGTTAACACGTCCAGACATGGACTACTTTGATATTTACAGGATAAACTACCTACAATTTAGAAAAAAAAAAATCCAACAATCCCTATTTTATTTGAAGACCCGAAGTGGTTAAATGCATGTAGATAGTCACTTTAATCAAGCATTATTTTTCATAAGTAATTGACAAGGCTGACTCAGATTTTAGGACAATGTACGTTCCCATTTGTTAATGTTATTGCATTCATTATCTTGATATCGCTTTGAAAGGTAAGACGCGCTTTACACAGAAACGGCGTTAAGTGAAAGCGCGGCGCAGGTATGACGCCGCTTCAAAACGTTTTCATCCAAAATGTACGTAGGCGACGTGTCGTGAATTACACTCAAGTGGCGCGGTGCAGGCACGCCGTTCTTCAGTTTCCACGCCTGCGCTGCACCTTCGCCCTTTCTGTATAAGTCGCGCCTAACATTGGTCGAAAGTGTCTCAATCGATAGTTCCAGGTGTTTGTTAGACAAACAAGTTGTTTATTGAATCAAGAACATTTATTCACATGCATAATCCAATTTAAAAAGAACAAACCAAACACACTCGACTTCACTGAAAACAAAATAAAAAATACTTCAAACATTAATAAGAAATAACATTATTTTGTGCTGCTCTCACTAAGATGTAATATCCATTTTATTACCGAAACTAAGCTTAGCCCTATGGATGATATTTTTCTAGACTAAGTTTTTACGATATAAAACAAAACGTTTAACTTTTTTTTCTAAAATGTTCAAATACTGTAGGCAGGCTTGTACATAATAATAAGGAACTTCAGCATAAAATATAATTATATTGGAAATAATAGTCACTTTCATGACATTTGCAAAATGCATGTAACTAACTACATTGGTTCGCATCTTTGGAGAGTTTTTGGAAATATATTTCTTTGGTGATATATTAGAATTGACCTGATGGTCGTAACATATTTTATCATTTATGACTAAAATAATTGTGAGTCAGATAGTCTACCACCGATTATATTAATATCTAAACTAATTTGTTGGTGGGCCTCTAGGTTAAACTTCGTAATAAAATATAAAATTCTAATCTATAGGTACTCTTACCATGAACACTCATTACATAATTATTATTGATGGTACATTCATTTTTCTCAACACCACATATTATTGAGTGCTTAAGTTTCTCTACAAAAACTTAACATTAAATAACCATAATAATTTACTTAACAGTAGTATATAAAATAATTATTATATAAGGCACTAATTTCTTATTATGGCTAAGAATCGACTGGAAGATTCTTTGGTTTAAAATATTGCATGATTCAAAATTTGAACTCTTTTAAGGTAACTTATTTAACAGTAACAAATGCAAATAATAAAATAAGATATTTTTAACAGAAATACTGTATCTGTATCTATAATACATTGCTTCTGTCACAAATTTTCTTGTAGTAATAAATTTTCTTTGGTAACAAGGAACACACACTAAACAAACATTAATAACAAGAACAAGAAAATATAACAATCTATTAATATTATGCTCTATCTTTAAATATTTACGAAAAACACTGATGTCTTACGTATATACTGTTGTCTATATCTTAGATTTAATCTTTTGAACTGAATCAATATATTCTTCTAAACAAGTAAAAAGCTGCCTTCTAAGCTACCTAGTTTCGTAGACAGGAACCTTATATAAAAAGTTAGTAACATTGCTTCTAATTGTGACGTAATACTTGTGTTATTGCTAATTTTATGATAAATTAGTAGGTTGCTTCAAGTTTTGTCTTTCATATTATTATGTTAGGTACTGAAATTTACTAAATAACGTTTCTTAAATAATATTTCGTGAGATAATGGTGATTTCTAACGTAAATATTGGTAACTGACGTCTTTCGAAAATATCTATAGGTTTTCACCAGCGCCCCTAACGGTCAATCGAAGAACTAATAAATAATGTAACTAGCACAAGGGATTTGATAATATGAACTTAAAAGTCACAATGCAACTAACTAAAAGTATAATATTAATTAATTATTATTGTCATTGTTATAGGTCTGAAACTAAAGAAAAAAAAAAAAGTTTTCCACAATATTAAGCCACTTTTGATTAATCCTTCGAATTTCAGTTGTGTTTTACTTAACATTGAATATAGTACGAATCATGATTGACCAATAGAAGCTCCCTGGTGATAATCTATCTCTTCTAAGTATCAAATAAAAAGATTTGCCGTACAGACAGCAAAAGCGCGGTAACGCGAAAATTTATCATTAAGAAAGGTTTGACTTAAAAAAAATAAAAATCTGTAGGACAAAGATTCATTGGAAATTTTTTCTATGAAATCTGGGCGTAAGACCAACTGAATTAAAATATATCTCAAATACTAGCTTATAATGAGGATTTCACTTCATACTAAAACACCAAGTACAAAGTCGCGGGAGGACAGAAATAGAGCCACGAGAAATATGTTGCCTTTTTATGTATTTTTATTAAATGAAATATTATTATTTAAGAATATCGAAATTTCTAATAACCTAGTTGAACCAGGGGGTTCCCTTACGCAGCTTTAGATCCTTGGTCGATTCTAGGGCTTCGGCAGCCTAGTTTGGATTAATTACTTTGTGCTTGGTTTTAACAAAATGTTTTCCACATGATCTGGTTTAAAAAGAAATGAGTTGCATTCAAATTTTCGACAAAATACAGGAAATTCTAACATATTCAAATCGCCGTAGCTCTAGTGTCCGGCGACTTAGTACTAGTCGCAATAATATGAATTGGAGAACTTATCTTTACATAATATAAAGGAAGTATAATACTAGGTGTTAAATTAACGGATCGTGTTCGAAACACAATACTGCGCTCCAAAACTAATACAGCTGACGTGGCTCAAAAGGCTGCCCAACTCAAATGTGACTGGGCAGGTTATGACTGCCGCAACAACAAACGACAAACTGGGCCACAATAGCAGGAAACTGACACAGTGACGCGGGTTCGCGAGAAATGGAAGGAGCCCTTCGCCCAGGAGTGGGACAGAGCGGAGTTGGGTTAGATAAGTATAAAACAAAATCGCTCCCGCTGTTTGTACGCAGATCTTTTAAACTACGGAACGGATTTTAATGCAGTTTTCAGAAATCGATAAGTGATTCAAGAGGAAGGTTTATATGTATATTGCACCCGTGCGAAGCCGGGGTGGATCGCTAGTTTGGGATATATTACAATTCTGTTGAACTTTTACTCTTACGCCCATTTTGACCATGACCTTTACTTTGCCATAGGTGCGTTTGTCTGTGTTGTGTAGGTTTTATAGGCTGATAACAAATGCACTGTGCCGGTATTTAATGAGTATAAGTTTCACAGACCGCTGTTTGCTAAGTAAACGTCGCATACAATTCTGAACATTATTCGTATAAAATTTAATTTTCATATTCGTATGGAACGCTTGCTCAGTTTCGCTTATAGTATTCGGAAATAAACATTACTTGTATAAAAATAAGGTTTACATTTGTACAAAATGCCAGCTACTTAGCAGCGTAGGGTCGGAGGGACGGTCTGTGAATCTTGTGCTTAGTTTCCAGTAACCGCGGTCACACATTTTCCATCTAAATACATCACGGCAAAGTAGCGTTTTTCAATTGATAACTTATTTTAAAAAAAAAAGTAATAAGGATACAAAAAATAAGGCAAGATGTATAGCTCCATGCCTACTATACAATTCTTTGGCACTGAAGATTGCACTGGATACAAAATAAAATTAATGTTGTTTGTATTTTCTTTTTATTCTCACCAATCTCTTGATTCGGTTGAAGTCTTGAGTTAAGTATAAGGTCCAGACGTTTTGCTTCATGGTAACAGTTACAGCTGCAACAGAAGAATTTTTATAAGCGTTAGTAATCCTATATTACTGAGATTCAATTAGTTATTGATAAGAAACGATGTTGTATTTACAAAGTTTTTTTGTGTAGGGTGCTAAGCAGAACTGATGAAAATAATGCATGCATTTAAGTTTAGAAATGGGCTGAAATTGGTCGCTTTACAAAAATGTTTTTTTTTAATATTGAAGTCGATGGGAAATTATCACCTAGGTGTATAGTTGATAAGTTTCGATTTGCTTTAGAAATCTAACAATTGCAGATACTTTCTCTTCAGTTGCATACAGACAGGAACTTATGCGAAAATTTTACTTCACTCAAATGTGGTATTTATACAGTTGGAAAGTTAAGGGTTTTCTCGCTAACAAACTCACTCTGGTTGTCAGTATCAAGTCAAAATATTTATGATTATTTTTTTAATAAGATTTAGTAGGAACCATGGTTATTTGAAACTATCGCAACATTAGTTGGCTAGTTTATAGAGCTTGTTATTGCCATGCAAGACTGTCAATTGGCCATTTGAGAACAAGAGATCTAGACACATACTCGTGGAGAGTAGGTAGGTAAAACTTTTCAAACGAAAGTATAACGGCAGGTGATTTGACACCGCGTTAGTAAAAAACGCAAACTAGTTGGAAAGTTAGTTAAGGAATAACAAAATTACTGACATTGGAGGCCTTAAGCGGCGGGTCATTCTGACACGAAATCCACCTTCTCCGGCATATCTTTATGTAGATGGCGCTCGTGTAGTAACAGATTGTGTTTCTGATACGCCCTGTACACACAGTACGGACATTTGAAACTCGGCTGTTTTCTACACTCGTATTTTATATGCCGTTGGAGTGAGCCCTTGTGCTTGTATTTGTTCCCGCAGTCGACGCATTCGTACAGTGTCCACCCAGCCTTACCGCTGCTCAACCCAGGCGTACCATAACTCAATATATAAGGAGTGTACAACTGTGCAACTGAAATTAAACGCAAATAAAAATAAATACGTGCACATAACAGCTACCACCGTGTGTAAAGCGAAGCCACCGATAGAAAAGTGCTACCGTGTGAAAGCTTAGGAAAATGCACCATGTCTCCCATTAATTTGCTCATGTTCTACTGGTATTAATCTAATACTAGCTCCCTTAAAGTCTATTTTAAATTAGCATGCAACCAGTTATGCATAGTACCAAAATTAGTTACATATTTTATAAATAAGAATTCATTGAAATGAATATTTTCAACAAATCCCATCTCAATTTTTATTTCGAAGATTCTTACATGCATATTATAGTTATGATTACCATTAAACTCAATGAAATCGAGACTCACAACATTCTACAATCTCCAAGTCATTGAGTAAGAGACCCGACCCTTTCATCACAAATATTAAAACAAATACATACCAAGAATAGCAACTTTATTTAAAATACAAAAAAGGTTATAAAAAATACAATCAAATGCATTTTAATCACTGTAACTTCTTACTGACAGTAAATTGTATCTACAATAACTACAAAAATATTCTAGGTAGTAATTTCTTATATAAAATAAGAGTAACTAGGTTTTGTTCGTAACATCACTTGGGTCATGATACTGATATGAGTAGCGTAATGTCTACTAAAATGTACTTCTCTGTTTTGCTTCATTTGTCAACAGTATTTTTTTTTACTTTATCACAGCTATTTGTGTATTATTGTGTATAAAAATAAGTTGTATATGTTTTTTCAAGAGTATAAATTTTCTATAAAAAACTAGTCAAAAAGCACTAAGTCCATCATTTACCTTTTCATGTAAAATGGTTGACGACGTTGTACGGTTATTATATCACAACCTAGAAATTTTGCAATAATAAGTTACGAGTCACCCTTGATTGAACCGAACGTTTTTAAAATCTGAAACATTTTAAACCCTAATGACTAACTTTTTGAAGGCACTTACGTTTTATACTGACAAGATTCATATGGTTGTACTTTGTGAAACTCTACATTTTGATTGTATGATGGTAACTCCAGCGGATAATAATCTAATGTGGTAGTTTGTTGGTAAAATCACTCAATTGTAACTCGGTATGTCTCCTGACTGTATATCTATCTGTGAACGGTTAACTAGAGCTACGACGGTATGAGTTTACATACATGCTACCACTTCTTAAGCTTAAAATAATTTCTAAATGGTAATGTATAAAAATACTTAAAACTATGTGGAAGATTAACGGAACTTCCTTGACATACCAACATGATTGTGTTTAATTTATTCATTGTAACAAACCTGTAATGGCAGTGTATCTATTTTCTATAGATTCAACAAACAATTTAAGGCACTATCCTGGTCTAGTTTTCACTAATAAATTGGCCCCAAATTTAACATTCAATATAGTACTAACAGATATTCATCTCGAGGAACTAAAGAGCCAACCAATCTTCACACATTTTACGACAGAAACATATCAAGCTTAAATTAAAAATAAAATAAATGCAGTAGATGTAAAGAGATCTAAAAATAAATTGAAATAAAAAAAATTAACTTATGAGTATTACAATAATAATGGAACATGCATTTATGGCAAAGAACTAGTGCTTGCTAACTAAGCGAAAATAGCTTCATTTTCATTAAATCTACGATATACAGTAGGTATAGAACTTATACACAAGATCGTGTGTCCGTCAAGTACACCCGAATACAACATTATCAACCCCAATCAAAACTCGACAAGCTGTGCTTTACAAATTGAATACAATTTGGCATATCAAAGTTCCAGTCGCAATTTATCAATTCTCAGCGTTGTATCACAATTGAATACCCATAATTATCTATATAGTTCAGATTTAGAAGATAGTAACTGCAATTGGTAACAACATAAATCCAAAATCAACTTGTATTTACTCAAACTACCGCCTCAAACTACGTACACGAAACCAGGAATGATAGTTTACAATATTAAATGCTGTACATAAAAATATAAAAAAGAGAGTAAAACCGTAACTATACAAAATCACTTTTCGACTTAACATACTGGATAAATGCAATAGTTGCAAACACTGCTACAATAGTGTAACAGCGCGAATACTATTAGTAATTCGTCAAATTGTTCAAGTTCATTAAGGTATCTATATTTCGTCATCATAACTTCGATTGTTACGTTAATTACTCGATTAGGTAACGATTTAAGGCACTGTTTGTGACCTCACGAATGGCGATTATATCTAACGTGACTGTCTGACGCCACTATCACAAAAGAGATTTCATCACATTTATCACAATAGGGATAACTTGGGAATTTGTAAGAACTTCTCTATCTTTACGTGTTGTATATTTTAAATTTAACTAACGATCCGATAACGCCAAAATAGATTTTCAAAAATGGTATCTACTCATAACTGTCAATAGTAACTTTAACAGACAAATGATATGTAAAACCTAATTTATCATTTTTCAACGTTCTTATTAAATATGGAGTATTTATATAGTGACTAAGATTCACTGAGTCTGTCGAGCTATGTGCAAGCATCGACGTTGTCCTGCTTTATGTATTGCTCGGGCTTCATGTGCACTTCTCGGTGCATTCTCTCCATATGGCGAGCGATGTGCATTTTCTGTTTAGCGCGGTACACGCAGTACGGACATTGAAATTGTGGTTCTTTACCGCACTCCCACTTCTGATGATTCCGGAGCGAAGACTTGAGTTTGTAGACTCTTCCACAGTCGGGGCAAGTGAAGCTCGGCTCGCCGGGCGTGGGCGGCAAGGATGGCGCCGTGACTCTCATGCCGGCGAAGGGCAGAGCGAGCCGGGCCGACCACTGGTCCCACGACAGTCCCCCGATCCTAGTGAACGACACGTCTTCGGGCCCGCCACCGCCGCCGCCTGAAATCGCGGAGATGTATCATAAAATGGGCACGTGTCGCGGCCGCGCACACAAACGCAACATTCAACATTCCCGTGAGGTTAACAACAGTTACAAGCAAAACATAAATACATGTTATATACATAGTAAACATGATACATACATACAAATAAATAGATGTATAGGTATACATATTATAAATAATTATATTCTACTGTGAGTGTCCACCGAGTGCTGTGATGAAAGCTTTGCAAAAAGGAAAAGTAAAAAAAAGAACAAAAAAGAAATAACGTTTATTTTTTATAATTGTATCCTTTTATTTCGAGGATTCACTGTTTCACAATATACTTTCTTGTTTACAGTGGTTTCTGAAGCGACTCACAAATTCTTTGAAAATTCTAGGCATGTAAAGAAATCTCATGGTGTTACTGGAGCAATTTAGTCACACAGCTTTTGTCATTGTAATAAACATTTTGTTAATGAAATGTAGTCTCCCGACCCATGGGCTTTCTTGTCTACCTGAAATTATTAATTATATTAGTATGAACGAAAAAGGAAAAAGAAAATAATGCAACATGCGCAAAACTCAAGCAAGTGGGTTTTGATGTTTTTATTGACGACCATGCGTACATGCGTTTGTTAATCGACGAACAGATATAATATGCGTGATAAAACGACTTACCTAATAACAAGTTGGTATTGTACATAACAAGTTACAACGTGATACATGTAACATACTGGAATTGGCAAAAAAAAGTGTAATGAAGCAAGGAAAACACATTTGGTTTTGATATACTATAGCTATATTTGATTAAACTTTTCTACCAAGTAAACCCCCAATATATTCATATAAAAATCACACTAATCGATAACTACTCCAATAACATTAACAAACAACATAATAACATCCAATTTTTATATAAATCCATACATCTGTACCTCATACCGCAATCGTAACATGATATGAAGGGAATATTGCATATATCAAAAACATTATTTTTCTATGCTTAGCCATGACTTGTTTCAACAACAAATAACATTCTTTATTTCTTATCATCACGTTAAAAATCTAATACTGACTTTGGTCAAATAGCTTTGTTATCCTAGTTTAACAAAAAATATCAACAGTCAATATGCTAAACGAAACATGAAAATATGTTATTGCATGTAGGTAAATATCAGATAATATCAAGACAACACGTTTAAACAAAAATATAAATTTTGAACACATTTTATATCCCAGTTCACCAAAAATTCTAACCGAAAATAATGTAAAATATCAATAAATATGTTTTTATAACTACAGGTAACATTGTAGGCACATTATTGATGAGCTTTTAACTAACTAATATGCTAATTATTCCGAATTTTGGTACGAATAGCGACAAGTAAACTTTCGTTACATCGTACAAAACTTCAGAGTACTGCGTTACACGGGACAAGAGTCCTTCAAAACATTATCCTAATAAATAAACAACATTAAAATAACTTTGGGTTTGCTACAAAGAAAGTAAGGAAGACAAGGTAAAATGGTCCCATGAACTAACAAATTAATGGAAGAAAACAATTTAAATAAATTATAAACATGAACAATAGGGCCGATATAGCGAGACTAACGATTCGTCACGACATGCTATGTAGTCGTACATTATAAATAATCTACCCGTGGTGGAAACTACCGTGGTTAATGTTAAGCTGCGTTGACACGGTCCGAGTATGCTCGGACCGAGTGGACTCTGATACCTACTCAGACGCAACTCGTATTGTGGCAACCCATTACCTGAGCGCACTCGGATGACGGCGTCCGATCCGAGTATACTCGGATCGCGTCCTACTTTTCCGAGTTACCTCGGATACGAGTAGGCTCCGAGTAGGTGAAAAAAATGGCGGATAATAAAAACAAACAAGCGTCTCGTACCAAAAAAAAGTGGTCAGAGTGTGAAACAGCTAGATTTGTAGAACTGTACGAAGCCGAGAGGTTTTCTGGAACGTAAATTTAAAGGAATACAAAAATAAAGACGCCAGGCTGTGCAGCGTCTGATCAGAAGTTTTGATTTTGATATCACTGTCGACGATGTAAACAAAAAAATCAACAACATGCGGAGCACCTATACCCACGAAAGCAAAACTTGAACATTCTATGCGCACTGGATCGGGTGCGGAAGAAATTCGTGTAGCGACAAAAACAAATCTAAAATGACGAAAAAAATGAATGTAAATCCGACATTTCTCGATTTTGACTGAAAAATAATTGTAGAATTTAGAAAATGATCCGAGTGAACTACGACAATATCAACAGCTATCCGAGTACACTCGTATTAAGCTTACGCGTACGAGTCCACTCGATCCGAGTACACTCGGACCGTGTCAACGTGGCTTTACAGATACCTGACAGAGCAGGTCAAGTGTTAATGTAATATCAACTAATTATTTAATATCATTGCACTAAATTATCAATTTGGAATTATTCCTTTCTAGGGAATGATAGGTCATTAAAACTAAACAAATTCGAGTTAAATAATGGATATTCCAATAATTTGGTTGCAATGACCCTCTTATGGGTCAGGTGATCAGACAAGTTATGTCTTAACCACTTTGGAAAGGATAGCTCCTATACACTAGTTTCCATTTGTCTAATATTTAAAATTACGGCGACCTTGGGTCATATTCTTCTGAATAAAATACTTAGGGTCAGTCTTAACTACCATAATAAACTCTAAAACAAAAACAACAAAATTAACACTAATGCCGTTAGGGAATGTGCACATTACAACTATTTCTTTAGTGTATATTAAAATGTCTTCAACAAAAAATAATGTAAATATAAATAAAATTATTGCAGTACCGATTTGGTTAGGTATCTACTTTGGTCTAAAGATTTTTTTTAAATATATTTCTCTTCTTAAACGTAACTAAATAGACGTTTTTTTATTCCGTCTAACTTTGTTGCTAGCGTATATGTACCACTCGTTGTTGTGGTGCTTCCTAATGTGTACGCCTAGGTTGCCCCTCTGTTTGGCCTTGTAGGAGCAGTAGGGGCATTGGTGGGATGGTGCCTTGCCGCCGCACTCCACGTTCTCGTGGCGCCGCAGGGTGGACTTCCAACGGTATTTCTTACCGCAATGCTTGCATTCGAACTGTCGGCTCGCGTCGTCTGAGCTGTTGCCGTCTCGCTTCCAGTGCCCTTTCATATCGGGTTTGGTATCGTACACGTCGTCGCCGTGAATACTGCCAGAGTTGCTCGGGAAGCCCCCGTTGCTATCGTAAAACGTGTCGGACTCCTCTGGCAGCACTATGTCATCGGTATCGTCATACTCGGCGTCCGACTCTGTGTCGTCTTGTTTGATGGGCATGTTGTTATTCTGCATGAACGCTTGCTGCAAGAGATGCGCCTTAATGTTCTCCGGAATGGAGTTGAGCGTATCTAACGGCAGCTTGGATAAGTGCAGAGGTGAACCGTAGGGCACGAGGTCTTTGGTGGCGGAGGGCTTCATGATATTAGTGACCTGGATGCAGGAGGGCACCAGCGACACCAGCGACTGCGACTGCGCCTGCTGAACCGACAGCAGCGATAGCAGTGCCGACGGCAGGTGGCTATCCTTGTGCAACTCTGAAATACAATACATTAACGGTATTGCAAATAATAAGTTAAGCGGAACTACATACTGAGTCTTGTTAATTCTACCAAAGGCTAAAATAAAATTAAGGAACCAAAGAAATGCGTTATAATAATAAAAAAATATAAAAAAAATAATTTCTGTTAGAAATTATAAAAGGCGAAGCTTCTAAATTCATGCAAAACATGCACAATCCAAATAACAGTAACTGATTTTAAAACTTATCTTCCCATAAGAACATTATCGGAATGGACTGGGTGATATCGAACGGATTTAAAATTAAAAGTCGCCGAAATCTTTTATCGTTTAATAGCTCAAAAAATATTGAATATCAATCATTTATCAATACATAGGTAAACATGACGCATATAAAATTTAACTTCAATATTATCTAAAGGAAGATCAAATAGTTTTGTAGTAGTAATAAGGCACTAGTAAAGCACTGTAGTGTGATATCGTCGCGGGACGCGATTACGTTCACTTGGCCGAGTGCGCGTTGGGATGCTTCTTTTCGATGTGCTTCTTGAGCTCGTTGCGGCGGTGCTTGCTGTAGGGACAGTACGGACACTTGTACTGCGGGTCGCGGCCGCACTCCAGCGTCACATGCCTCACGAGGTTCTTGCGCGCATTATAGCATCTCTGACAGTTTGGGCATTTGTAGCCCTTCTCAGTCTTGTACTGCGCACACGCCAGGGCGGAGTGCGTCGGTAGTATGTTGTACGGAGATGAGGAGGAACGCGGCTTGCCATGCGGCCGATCAGGTGAAGATTTGGGTGAAGATTTAGGTGAAGATTTAGGTGACGACTTAGGTGAAGACTTAGGAGAAGACGGTTTCGGAGATTTGTTCTCCACCACTTTTTTGTTTTCCTTCGCTTCCTCGGTCGCGCTGACCGGCGGCGGCGGAGGCGCGGACTTCACTGGTTTCAGTATCGCTAGTGTGGTGGTTGTTGTCTCTGTGTCTTCGTCTACTCTTTTACTACGCGTTACGATATTATTCCGCGGAGACGTGTTTCCTGCAATAAAAAGTTAAATACAGTCCGTTTATCAGTCTTTGAAGGTTGCGCGTTAACTAATAGATTTGAAGTTTAAAAAAAAAATAACAACAAAATTTATAATAACGAAAAGAAATATATTCAAAAAAAAAAGAATAAAAAAATGGAAAAATAACTATAACGGAATAGTAACTGGCTTAAGTATAATAATTTAAACAAAATCAAAGTCTAAATCCATATGGATAGCTGTATCCATATGGGTAAACAAAAAAGTAAACAAAAAATATTCTCAAAGGGGAGATTATAAGGACTAAAGCTTAACAAACATTAGTCAAAAATCTAAACTTAATGTTCGTATTCTTAACAATTCATGTCATAAAAAACTCTTTTATAAAGAAAAACAAGTACTAAATGTAACATAATCAAGAAAATCAATTGATTAAAAAACAAGTATTAATTATTTTTATGAGTGACACTCCTGGGTGAAAGGATGTTTCTGAGCAATGTGCGACATTAGTGTTTTTTTCTGTGAATATCTTTTCCCGCAAATCTCACAATTAAACTGCGGTCCAGTGATACATTCGTACTTTTCATGTCTCAATTTATTCCTTCTATACTTGTAATGCTTCTTCTTGCATATTGAACATACGTATAAACGATCTTTATTCTCATTTTTACGATTCCCTGCCTTAGTTGTGGCAAAATCTCGCTTCTTTTTCGAACTTTTTTGTATCGTCACCAATTTTTTTCTAACAATCTTTCTGACTCTCTTTTTAACACTTTGGTTACATCCATCTTCGCTCTTAATGTCGTTGTTCTTAAAGTACCCACGGGTTAATGGAAAAGGGGTTTTGGCGTAATGAGTGTTAACCAATTCTACCAGTTCTGGAAGTGTAAATGAAAGGCGAGAAAAAATTATTACAAAGCATTGGTAAGTGACACAGATAGGTTGGAAACTCGCAATGAATGGAAGCCAAGATGGTGTCCTGTAATTGATGATGTGCTTGCAAGCGAGTGTCGAGTAATGTGCGTGCGAGAGGTAGCAGAGACAAAGGTAAATAAGCGTAAGGTAATGTTAGCAATGATGATGTAAAAAGGTAAAAATGTATACTTCATTGTTTTTGCCCCATGTTTATGTCCTGTTGTAGTCTGGTGTCTTGGCTTCAATCATTTAATTTTTTTAAATGTCCTACGAAATAATTGCATAAGTAAAATGAAATGCGCATCCACTAGGAACTGGTAGTGTCTCACCATGCTTCCGATAATCTTATTTATTCTATTAAAAGTAGATCTAGTGAACATGCATAAATTGAACGAAACATGTTTTTCTTAAACTTTTGAACATGAATTGCTAAGAAAAGACGTCTGCAGTGAAATCACATGTGAATGCAAAAAAAAAAAAACGAAAATAATAAAATAAATAAATAAGCCACATAACCATCAACTACGTGGACAATGTAAATAATTCACATTTACCTTCATTTGGGGCGCCGCGTGCAGACCGTCCAATCTTCTACAAACATTCAATTTCACACTTGTGCTATAAAAATGTTTTCCCCGATTCTTTTTTTATTAGCGAAGATGAACCAACTAATTTTAAACACCCAATAAAACATGGGCGAGGGTGGTGTCGTGCTTATTGAAATAAATGGTACTACATATTAATAACTAAGATATCATTGAAAATAAATACGTAAAAAATTACTTACCAATAAAATAAACCATTCCTCTCCAGTGTTAGACTATTAACGTGTTTAAGTAGTAAATAGTTACACTAATTGCCAAAGTTAATTGCAACGCGTGCTTTCTACGACAATATTACATTACTGAAGCATGCAATGATCTACATTCACTAAGATCCCATATCACAAACATAAGCATTACAATTTCTGTGTTTTATTAACGTAAACCTATACTTACCTTTCAATTACCTCGCCTCAAAAAGGCTACATGTTATAAAACCTTATTACCAAAATTAAATACCTTTACCTGATGCACTGGAATATCTTTATAGTATTATAACGTAATAAAAATATAGAACTGTAATAAGATTAGTAGTTTATAATAATATTAGATACTAATTAATATAAGATTGGAGTTTCACATGTGAAAACACTAGCACTCTCTTATCCACTGTCGTGAAAATATAATATTTATATATAACATAAATAGATTATTTTAAGCAATGACTGTTTGTCTATTTCAAATTATGGGAAGACATTGCGCATTTCATCCGTTCCTTGTTTGTCTCGGACAATTAACTTTTCATTAATTTTTGATATGACAAACAGAACCATATCATGAGATAAAATACAGAAAAAAAAGTTAATTGTCCCAGACTATCAATTGAATCCCATGTGACATGTCGCGTTGTATGTTGAAAGGTACATTATAAAAACATCGAAAGCAGTGCCAACGCAACATGTTGTCTGAGCGAGACACCGACGTAGGCAGCCGGAGCCGCTTGCGGCGGTGCCGTGGTACGTGTGCCAGCTTACCTTGCGACTCTCGCGCGCCGTCACTCGAATTCATAATATCATCTTGAGATCGTTCCATGTGCCATTGGAAATCTGTAATGATAGAATGTAGCACTGAGTGAAAAAAACGTGAATATATTTTAGAGTTTCAGCACACAGTAAGCTATCCTATCTGAACTGCAGAGCAGCACGCGATTCAAAAGTACACCATACCATCGGGATTTCAGCATTTCATTTCACGGCATTTCAGTTTGAAGAAGCTCTTTGTAGACAGTTTCAAGCTACTTTCAATGGCTAAGTAAAACCTGACAGTTAGCCTGAATAAAGTAAAAAGAAAGAGTTACTACTCTTTCGAGAGTAAGCAATTCTAAAATAAATTAAGTTTAGATATATTTTTTAATCTTTTTCACTTATAACTTCATTAAAACGTTCATTTTCTAAATAAAATTCAAATCATAACTATAAAAAGTTGTCTTACTTTTCGTATTGTACTACCCATTTGTTTGTTTGATTTTATTAGGGTATGTATTAGTTTTATGACCAATTAAGTCATGATTTGTTATAGACAATCTTTTGAAATGGTCTTGTTGAACCTTACTAACAAGGTGATTTAACCTTTAGACAGATTTGATTATGGAAGTCAAAAAACTTCTGGGCCCTGTTTATTAAACATTACAAATTGTAATTGTATTTTAAGAGTTACAAATCTACAAGTTTAATAAAGAATACAACTTACAAATTTACCATGGTAAAAACTGACAAAATTGTAAAATAGTACCTACAATTTTACATATTTCTGTTTAATAAACATTTTCTCTTTACAGGTGGTTGTAAGGAAAACTGTTTCGCATAATTGTATTTACAAATTTACATATTTTGTAAATTGTAGAACAATTCCGACAGGCGGACTCGCCTTGTGTCAGGAACTTAACAATTTTGTACGTCAATTGAATAAGTGAAGAAATTTGATGCTCAAAGATTTCAACTGTTCCGCAATATCTTTTTATTTTTATATCGTGAGTTAGTTTTTCACTAAAACGTCCGAATAAAACATCTTTATTCTCATATATTTGAGACAGAGTCGTGATTTTATAATTGTGCTCCATGACTTTCGAAAACAAATATAAATGAAAAGTACTCTGTAAACCAAATGCAAAACCAAATACTAAATATTTGAAATCTTTTTTCTTGAATGAAGGCCATTCAAGAATATGCAACAATAACTTACTTTTATGTAATTTGTAACTTACAATTACAAATTTGTAGATTCAATATTGTCATGGAAATCTACAGGCGTTTTCTGCACATGTAAATGTTTACTAATTATTTTTACTTGTAAAATTCTAACATAATTGTATGGTTTATGAAACAGCACTTGTCATACAGCTTTACAAATATGTCACTTATTTACAAAATTGTCAGATTATAACGTTTATTAAACAGGGCCCTGGTGGTAAACAAGTCTAACATCCATCTGGCAACACTTTAGAACTTATTATTTCCTCCTTTGGGTAATGCGGATTATTAAGTTTGGCCTTTTTTCTTATTATTCTGAGTGTTACGCACGCGGGACGCATTCTTCCATTGTTTTCGCATATCTAGTTAGATTTTTAAAACAACCTGTATGATATTTAACTAAAAACTACTTACTACACGCGGTTTCTGATTAACACAAAAAGCTGGCACTGTCAAATCTTATGTTAACTTGAAAACAGATTAAATCCGACAGTGTCAGGTTGAACCTGGTTGTCTCAAATTAAAGACATATCTTGTATCATTAGTCTACAAAGCTATAGCTATATGCAAGTGACTAAGTAATTTTAAGAGATCCAGTAGCATATGTTGCCATAAGTTAATATTTTCATTAAGTAATAACGACCATGCAATCATCATACTGACCGATTTTTATTAGCAAATTAAATTTTCATTGAATTAGTCTTGTAACTTAATATCCTTCATAGCAGGGTTTCAATACAAATAATGCTTTGATAAGGCTTAACGCTTGATTATACTAGGTCCGAAAAGGTAAGCTGAAACTATACTTGGAAGAAAGGCTTCAGAGGTTGAAGAGAAAACATCTCATAAAATATAGGCAAGAAGCAAGTAAAGGGGCGATACTTACTGCGTACAACATCATTGTGCGCCACAACGGGCTGTTCGTCGGTTTCCTCGTCGAGCGTGAGATCCTCGACTCCGTCCCTCTGCAGCTCCTCCTTGCATGCGGCGTCGTCTCCATTGCCTTGCGCGTTGTCGTTGGGCGGCGGGATCGGTGCAGGCGGCAACTCATTGGACATGCGACGCGCTTTCTTCCGACGCCGTGTTGGACTCACTGACCCTTCGCGGCTGCTGTCTATACTACCGTCTCGGGCCTGGTAATCATAAACAACTTTTGTTTATCATCTTTGCATCTAATAAACTATGCAAAGTTGACAGGAAAGTTTCAAAGTGTTTATTAAATAATGTTATTACCAGATACCATATTTAGTTTAAATATACATAAACTTAGTATCTATAAACCAAAGTCACTGTGTTTCTGTCTGCGTGACTGCTTAATTATATTATTTTACACTACACAATGGAATTTGATATGATTTATCTTGAAAGTTTTTTGTGTATATTGTCACATCAGTAAATCATTTAAGCCATGTGAAAGGAGGGTGCCTACTAAACTACAAATTATTAAATAAGCATTAGAATAGCCTAAAATAACTTGAACTGTTAGAGACTTTTTGCTTTAATGAGGACTAGCTTTTGCTCGCGTATTCACTCCTTTTTATGTACAGAAATTAAACCACAGGAATGTTTTAAATGTAGCCTATGACACTTGGGGAAATGTAGCTTCCCGTTAGAGAAAGAATTTTCTGAATTGGATCATTATTTTCAAAGATTACCCCCTACATACAAACTTATTTATAATAATAGTACAGATAAAAATAGTTCATCAAAAACTTTGGCAAGGTTTGTTGTTGATATTGTTATAGCCAAGAAGTAACACACTAAACACTTATTAGAATCTGCTGACCTCCGCTTCTGCTCTTTCAACCGATACCAGCTTTATACTAAATAATAGTTATCTACTTCTGTAGTACTAGAAGATTATCTTCTTCAATGGCTATTATTATCTAGCTACTTCAAATGACTTACAGGCACTGATTATTTTTTCCAGTTTAATTTAAATAAATTATTTGTAGTTCCAATGATCTTGTTATGAGATAGAATTCTAATAACAATTTAGGCACTTTAGTGTTATACATTTTTAATTATTATGCAAGTCATATTCTTGAAAGTTTTAAAACAATATCATTTTCATTCAAAGCAAGCTTCACATATGATTTCATTACCAACATAAAACAGACATTACAATGTTTTTACATGTGTTTTGCAGTCCAACTTTATCTTTTGTTGATGAATTACACAGTACATCTGCCAACACACATGAACATGGTGCCAAGGTTTAACATTTGAATGTTACTATAACTTGTGATTCTCAACCAATCATGTGAGATACAACTTTTTGTCAACATTCCAAACACATCTACTTTGTTGTACCCACTTGTATTATTTGTTCTAGAATGTTTTAGCATTTTACTTTATTTTTGCATGAAATTTGTGCTTATAGCTCAAGAGAGTACAAGATTTAAAGTACTGAACAGTATTGTTTACACAAACCTGTGGTGGTGGTGAGGGGGCACGAGGCGGGTGTGCAGCTACAGCCTGCGCAGGGCGCGACGGTGGCCTCGAAGGCTTATTGTCAGAGAGACCCTTGATTTGTAGGGACTCGGCGGCTTTCAGCAGTGCGGCCAACTGGTCTTGAGATATGTTGACCTCACCGCGGTACATGTAATCCATCATTGCTCTCAACTCGGCATATTTCACATCTTTGAGGATAATTATTGGATGCTTATCATACTGCTGTGATAATACACTCTGAAACAAAATTATCCAACCATTGTTTACTTTGTTTACTTTTACTATTGGCTGTGTTTGTAAATATTCTACTGAAAGTTAGTTTCAAATAACAATTCATTGTTAAAAGTAAAATTCTCTTTCAATTACACATGAAACCAAAATCAATTAAATGTAATTAGTTAATGCACCAAAACACTACCATGTCATTAAGTTAACAACTGTTAATGGCATGATGTTAGGTAATGAATAATTGCAAGCAAGCATTAGAAAAAGTAGTAGAGGCAACTTTCGGTTGCCAACTCATCTATGCACCTATGTACACTGCCTAATTATTAATACATGAAAGCTAGAATGGTACAAGTGGTATGTTTATTAGAGCAAAACTGTGTTGCCTTGCAAGTAACTTAGACACGATTGTAATTGACCTACATTGTAATGAGTTGACGTACCTCGAAATAGGGACTGCATGCCGATAGAACCACTTTATGCGCCTTGAGCGTCTGTCCTTCTGCAGCCAGGGTGCAATCCACGTGCATACCCTTCTCGAGAAGAGTGTCGAAAACAGACACCAGTGTCGACTGATGGTTGTTCCACCTCAGGCAGAACTGTTGGTCGTCGTCCATGATGCCGTCTAGCCACTCGCCGCGCCCTCAGCCCTACAAACGAACAAATCAAAGCAACGTCTAAACAAGATCTAATAACACCACGCAATAACTAGGCCATTAGGAAAACTTCACTATGACTACACAAACATTGGATTCTTAACGATTGTCACTGTATAGCGTTAATTATCTCACCGAATCACTTCATACGATGAGATCACGCCCCAACTTAACTAAATTAACTTTATGGACCACATACGAGTCTTCGTAAGCGACGCGGCACAAAGAAAATGGCCGCTTTTCCAGCGCGACAAAAAATAAAATGGCGACGAAAATTCTAAGTTTTACTATTTTCTGAGCAAACTTTTCATGACATACATTAACTGTTCAAGTTCATAGCGTTGCTAAGGCAGGACGAACATCGGAAAAGTTTGAAGTCAACAAAGAAACTTCGAAGAACTTTACTTCGAAAGTTCACGAGTGGAAATTTTCAAGATGAAAAGTCCTAGCAATAAGTAAGCCCTTATCGGAGCCGTAACGCTACACCGAAAGATTAAAATGCTTACCTTGACTATATCATTAACTGTTCTAAAGTAGTTTAACACTTTTTTTCTTCTTAGAATATTAATTGCCACTTTATTTTAACACATTTGCACACCCGCCAGCTTTCGTGAATGAAATTGAAAACACTAAACTAAAACTATGCTATGTTGCAAGTTTAGAGAAAGGCACCTCTACAAAAATCCAAACGAAGTACAAGTTGGAAGCGACGCGAATGACCCAAAATAAGCTCTATAAATGTTGCCATTAGCAAAAAATTAGGAAGCTTGAAAAAATAGTAAATACGTTAGGTAACCAATGCTCAGTATATTAATTAATTATCTAAATAAATACTTTCAATATTACATATACTAATTCTTTAATTTTTTGTGTTATGGTATACAAAATAACTGCCATTATGTATTTAGAACACCTTGTCCTTGACCCACTTTAAGACGGCACATCTCGTGATTGTAAATGATTAATATTTATTTTATAGAAAGGCATTAATTTATTATTGTGTATCTACAAATTATATAATTACATTGTAATAATATTGAATTCGTACGGATTTATAGCTGTGACTTTTGTAACGATAACTTTGCAAGTAACGCTTAGCGCCATCTACTGGTTCTCGAGAAATTTACAACTTCAAAGCAGCGTCTCGTCAAATCGCGCGTCGTCGTCTGGAAGACTTTGTTTATTTTTTTCTTACACTGCGTGCTGCTGCGATATATTTATTTGAATGGAGTCGGTACGTTTTCTTTTTCTTGATGAATAAATGTTCAGAGGCGCAGAGTTATTCCTCTCTTAGTTACGACGACTAAATAACTACCTATGTGACTAACATTATTTAGCATATTATCACGCCTGTATTTCCTCGAAGAGTTAATGCAGAGGTGTAGGTACTACAGTACACCTGGTACGCCCACATTTTGCTAGTCATATTTAAGTCCCATCCATGTAATGGGGGGCGAGCCTTTTGCCATCAACCGGGCACTATTTTGTATTTCTTTGGAGCGCAAATTCCTGATGGAAAAACCCAATAACATTTTGCATGACCTAGGAATCGAACCCAGGAATTCATGCCCAGCAGTCGCGCTTGCTTCCACTAGAGTACCTACCTACAAGGATTAATTTAAATTAAAGCAATATGGTTAAGTTAGGTGTTTTTTTATGGTACTAATACTATAATGCAAAAGTTTGTGAGGATGGATGGATGGATGGATGTTTGTAACTCTTTCACGCAAAAACTACTGAACGGATTTGGATGAAATTTGGCACATAGATAGTTTATAACCTGGTAATAACAGAAGAACTTTTATCCCGGTAGATGATCCCGTGGGACAGTTACCGAACTTCACGCGGGCGAAACCGCGGGCACAAGCTATTAAATAAATAATAACACTAGAAACATCAATTTTTGCAGTGAAAATAAACACAGTGACAAAAAAATGTGTTTTGAAAAACTACCAATCAATTTGTCAAACGCATGTCAATTAACTTTAACGACAACCAATCAGATCACTTGACTTCAGTTGAATTTTGACAGAATAATCGTTCTAGAAAATGGACGTTAATGTTGTGTCTGGCATATTTTATTGTACTAGGTCGTAGGTCTGTCTACCCCGTGGGTCCCCGGGATCAGACAATAACTGAAGGAGTAATCTTCTACAGGCGAGATTGTTGTCACTTATTCAATCAAATCCAGTTTGAGTATTTATTTGAAGTTTTGTGCCTAGTGCAAGTGTACCTACTAGCTACTGTACGACCGTGTGCGTACAGCATATAATTATATGGTACTACCTAATATTTTAAAGAAATAAAATTTATAAGTTTTGATGACGTAGGAGAGGAGCTCGTGGCTAAATAATTTAGGTTAAGTCATGCTTGCCTAGGTTGATCTGTGGATGGGTGACCACCCATTACATACCGAGTTTCCTCTGTGCCTCGGAAAGCACGTTAAGTCGTTGGTCCCGGCTGTCATTTGTAGATCTTTGAAAGACGTTACAGGTAGTCAGTGGCCCGAAAGTCTGACAACCAGTTTTACCAAGGGGTATCGTTATTACCCAGTACTACTAACTGGGTTGTGGAGGTCAGATAGGCAGTCGCTTCATGTAAAATATTGGTATTCAGCTGCATCCGGTCTGGAAGCCGACCCCAACATTGTTGTAAAAAGGCTAGGCAGATGATGAGGTAGGAGCTAGTCTCCGAAACTACTCATCCGATTTCAAACATTCTTTCACTGGCGAAAAGCTACACTATTACCGATTGAGTGATTACTACGATAATATCTTTCTTCGATGTGAACAAAGTTACGGGCAGAAGCTATGGTAAGTACGTATTGAAGTTATAAATTGCAGGTTACTTTGATAGTAACAATTCTAAATCAGTCTACCTACATCCTTACACAATCTAGGTACCTACAGCCAGTGATACAAAAATCTGAAGGTCTCGCCAGGAAAATTCAAACAAAATAGGTAGGTACCTACATTTAAAAGGAAAAATCTCTGAAGCTATCCTCAATAATCGTATTTGATGTACTGCAACGACCTTCGTTCGCACACACACAGCACAATCACAATGGGTCCATCAAAGTCGCCAGTAATCTACCAATTGACGATTGAGTGTGTGCAATGCAATCGCTATTGTGTCAAAGTGTTGAATACAACTACTGTAGGTACCTATAAAAGTGGCAGACACTTTACAATGCCACTAGAAGTTGCTTTGTTAGTAGGGTTTTTTCGACACTGCAAGTTTTGTATGTGCGACAAAGCCGTTTTTTAGAATAAAAAAGAAAGAAAAAAGTTTTGTATAAAGACAATAGATATTTGTAACACACCACATAGTGTGTGCTCTAAAACACACTGACTACAGCTAAGGCCATTTAGATAGCGGCACGATCTCGATAAAATCAAAATAGCAAGAACTGGAAGACATGGGAGCAAAGGGGTCCATACAAAGTGACAATAGGTATATTATCCTCTTGACTGGCCAGGCTCGAAAGGCCATGATAAGAAAGTCAAATATTCGTTCCGAGTATTGGATTCACATAAGCTTCCGTAAAGTTAGGTACATCAACTTTGTTAAAAGTTTTTGTAGACATTAAAAGCGTTTGCCACTTAATTGTCTAGGACCCTAGGTCTTTGCCCAGTAGGTAGTGGGATGACGCTGGCAGTAACCAGTCACCAGACTCGTCCTCGTTTTTCCTTTATCTTAGTAGATAAGCGGGCGATAAATAGTGATACGGTCTACGTTGGTTTCGCTAGCCTAGATGTTACCTATATTCACCCAAGACAAGATACCCGGAGGGAATAATGTAGGACATAGGTAACTAAGCTACTGAGAAAAATGAACTGGCAGAAAGTTGGGTGACCGTGTGGTGGCGATAAATCGAGAAAAAATTGAAGCAGAATGAAAAACATCGATGCCTAAAACCTAAACGCAGGAATCGAGTTGAAAACATTAACTTTAGAATAGAAAGGGAAATCAACCCAGTTTGGTATAGAACGCTAATCTTAATCATAACTGTCTCACGGCCTCTAAACTCTCGTGGAAATCCAATTAACTCTAAGCTTCGTAGCTAAAGGAAAGGCTAAATTAATTTTACACGTCGATCACGTGTTTGAAATACCACGGAATTTTAAAACTACCTTCCAATTCGTATCAAAATTATCAACCGCTTATGTACTCATAAAAAAAACATTGTTCAACAAAATACTTATTACAAACAAGGAAGTGAATACTACGAAAACTTTTCCCCGTAACTCGAAGATACAGCCTTCGCTGGTTCCCTCCTAAGCTTTGTCGCTTCGTTATAAAAATCAATAGCATTAGTAAGTTCGTACAAACGAATTATACGAATCTCTTTGTGTGCGTCGCCAGGCTTTCGGTGTGCGGGAAACAAAAAAAAACCACGAGCGAAATTCTTGTAATAAAAATCAATCGGAGCGGAGAGAGAAGGCGCCGCGCCGCGCGGGGCGCCGACTGGTCGGGCGGCCGACCACCCCCTGCCTCCTCCCTGCATACCTACACGTGCTATAATGCACCTACCCTCCTTGTCGACTTCCTAGTCTTTCGCCAATTTTAATAGTTACAGCCGTTTTACTAAACTTTCTCGATTGAAAAACAATGTATCCAAACTAGTCTCGAAACTTTAGATAGTTTCCTATGGAGTTAATAAGTAAGTCTGGCTTTGGACTGTGAACACATTGAAGCAGTGCGGCGCGAGAGGGAGCGCCGAGCACCGCCACAGCGCGGCGCGCGGCCGGTTCCCGGCAAAAAGGCGTTTGTTTTTATTTCTTTGGCGCGGAAAAAAATGAGCACGCGCCCGCCCTGCACCTCCTAAACATGCGCCACGCAGCGACGCAGACTCGGCCGGGTGTGTGCCGAATTCACTTTCATTTGCGACATCTCATCGTTTCCCGAAGGTCACCGTGCAGTCGCGGGTGTCGGGACAAGTCCGCGGTGCATGTGTGGCGCGGGCGAGTGCTTGCGGCGGCCACCGCTGACCGACTAGGTGAGTCGAGTGAATTTCGCGCCCTCGTCTTCGGCAATTCCGTTTCCCTCGCGTTTATCGGCACCCGTTTCACATCGTCCTTCGCCGTGTGCCGGGAAGACGGTAAAAGTGAATGTGTTTTCGTATCTCGCGGTGTGTCGGGGTCGCGCAGACGTGCTCTGAGGCCGCCGGATCCTCGAATGGAACGATGTGACGCGACGAGAGAGGGTTAACCGCGCAACTTTACATTCACTACTTTCCTCCACCTCTGACAGGTGATTGCGTACGAATATACACGCTAACTACCATCTCTTAAAGTCGCTTATCCTAAAATCTTATAAGTTTTCTCTATGTATAAAGTTTTGAAGCAGTCACGCGCGTTTGTTTCAGTTGGAAGTTTCTCCATCGAACTTCATATACGTTAGCGACATGCAGAAGGGCTTTAAACTAACAAAATTAAAAAAGCTCGTGAGACGGTCTGGCTTCGCTAGCGACAGAGAGAGAGAGAATCAAACTTTGCACTCTTCATTTGTGCACCAATCGAGAAAAAATTCAATAAAGCTCGCTTCCTTTTGTCTAATTGCCTATGTAAAGCTACTTATATCATAGCGATTGTTCGATTTCTGCGACATTCCGGGGAGAACATGGGGTGCCACGCTGTTGTTTACACTTGTACTCACAGGATAGGTTTAGCGCGCTTTTGTTGTAGTGATAAATATGATTATATCGTCAACATAAACTTGAATTCATAACTCTTCATTGTAAAACTTCAAGTTTAATACCGTGAAAGATTTATTCCAAGCAACAATATTTAATCTTGTAGTGGTGGAGAAATTATTAGTTTTATATTTTATTTGGTTCGCTAGGAGATGCCCGGCTACGGCCTGTCGCAAGTGAAATGCGAACCGCTCTCGGACGAAGAAGACAGCGACTCACAATTCGCGCACAGTTATCTATCCAGTCAGGTAACTTTAATTAGCATTTTATTATTTAGCTGCACGATTTTCGCGGGCACTTCAATGATTTAGCGGCACTTACTTTTTTATAGCTTTTAATTATAGTTTGCAGTTGTTTCACGCTATATCTACTTTAGATTAACTGCTCTTTACTTATTTAAGTTAACTTTATCTATGCCTAGTTTATGTAACGGTCGAACTAGGAACCTACAAACCAAGATTGATTTAAGAAGACAGTTACTTAATTTACATGAATTCTGCAACAGTTTCATAAAAACATACAGTGTTTTCAATTAAGGCCTCTTTTGATAGATCTACTTATGAAAAAAAAAAACTAGTTTCCACGTTAGAAGATTTAAAGCTCATCAAAACCTACTATGTTTTAAATAAGACGGCACGAAAGCGTCATGAAGATAGTGTTTTAATGACTTTGCTAAAGTAACACTATCATCATTTTTTATGTATGTTTTTATTCATATTAATCTCTGCTAGCATCACTCCACGAGTCCACGCTGAAACACAGCACGCGTAACCAAATCTCGTAAAACAGTTTTTCAACGGCTAGTCAAATTATAAAAACTTGTTTCATGTTGCCTACTTTGTTCTACCTGTGTTACATTTGTGTGTGGAAAAAGATTTTAACCACTCTCCATAGAAAGTTATTTTTGCTGACGTGTTTAGGAGTAGAAATAGTCGAGATTCTTTGCTTATTTGATGGACTTACATTTAAGTATCGTAATAGGCAGAAAATGGTTATGGCATAGAAGCGGACTTACAGCTTCTGTACCATTATGCGCAAAGTATATATTGATGCGATTTTACTTTTGTCCAGTTTAGTTATCATAATCATAATCATTTATTTACAACCCAGTCCCTGCCATAGAGAAGAGCCCTTTGCCCCAGCAGTGGGAACATTAGGCTGATCATATCATTGCAATTTTTTGCTAAAATGTAAATAATGTCGCTAGGTACATTCATTTGTACTATTGTAAGTAGTGTCAGGGATTCGAATGCGAGTACGTATGATAATTTATTTCCCCTCTGTTAGCTCCCGTTGTCTAGCGTCCGTCGTTAAACTGCTTGCTCAATGTTTGAAGAATTGATTATTTTTATAACAGTATCATTAAAATATTTTAAAAAATCGGTCCAACATCTCTCCATACCTTTTTGTTATCGACCCAAAAATTATTGCATCTTAAAATCAATTTCTCGAATATAAAAAAGCAAACACAAAGAATTGATTGATGAATTAATTAATACGACACTTCTCAAGCGCTTCAGCTAAATCATAATAAAGCACAAGTTCAATCTTCAATCTGAAGTTCGAGTAATTTTATAATGCTTTTTGTGGGCGCGTGTAAAATGTTCTTGGGAATGTGTACAGATCGCATTTAAACGTGGAAAGTTATTGTTAGTCTTAGTTCCATGACCCATGGTTGCATTGTTTGTACACCAGGGCAGTGGCTTGGAGGAGCTGGCACCGTTGGCGCCGGCGGGCCCGGCTGCCACACCGGTGTGTGTCAAGCAGGAGCGAGCGGAGTCTCCACCAGCCACCACCCTGGAGACGCTCGAGTCGGCACCACATAATGCCAAGGTATGCAGTTACAGTTGAATTTCTAAGTAAAGCAACCCAGAGTGTAGATGTGTGTCTGGTTGATGGCAATAGGCCTATAATATGGGATCTTAACATACCTAGTGAAATGTGGGCGAACTAAAGATACACCTCTGCCTAACCCTTTTTATATTGCGTGAGGTAATTATGTCGATACAGTATCCCAGTTCTCGGGCGTTACAATAAGTCATATCTGGTGCCGCAGTGCTAAGTGCTAGACAACACAATGTTTAAACGGCTGCGTGTAGATTGTTTACTTATTGGATTAAGAAGAGAGGTTTCACCAAATGCTGATAACAACGAATAATTACTTATCTTTATTTAACACATAAGTACGCACACTTGGTAATAATTATTAGACTAAATATCGAAACTCAATTAATTTATTTGTTGGGTTCAGTACAAATAAAAATACTTGTAACGTCAATTGTATTACTTAATTTATGTAGATGATGTTCTAATTCCCGGACATAGATGCTATCTAATCTACCTTAACGTATTAATCTGTTGGGTAAGTGAAATTGGTATTGAAATGTTAATAAACCTTCGTTCAATATTTATTGACAATGACAAAAAATAAAATTAGGTATCAACCAAGAACTCATTTTTGGTACAACCTTGCCTCCTGCGACGCCGCCCTGTCCTCTTGCGACGAATCGCGTCAGCTAGGGAGTCTTTCTTTCTGACACCTCCGCCGCCTCCTTCAGCACGATGCAGTAGCATCCTTCCGAGAGGACGTCATCTCGCAGAAGGATGCTACTGCATAAGATGCTACTCCTAACCATAGGAGTCTGCGCTCATCGCATAACCGAATTCTTCAATGTCATATGATATTTGAATTTAGATGGTCCAAACACAAATTCTGGTTAGTCTAATGTTTTTACAAACAGACGGCTAGTTTTAATTTAATTTTCGATGTATGTAGTTAACAATTTCATTAATTTTTGAATGCCTAATTTAGGGTAGATTGTACAAGGCTCACCCATCTTATTGTTACTTCTTATTTTATATACCTGCAATCTACGCAAATAAATTTTACTTTACTTTACATAAAAATATAGGTATTATAGTATATGGGAGCTACATCTGCCAACAAACAGCTTTACAGTTTTGCAGAAGTAACATTTTTTGTAATGCTTAGGATGTCACCACCAATAAACGCTTCTTCATTTTTATTTTTATTTTCTATTGTTGAATTGTTGATGTCCTCAAGCAATTCCTAGTGCCTAAGCTAGTAGGATGTTACGATGTAACAATACTAAAAATGATAATGTAACATCTGTTATTTTGTTTTCGTGACTTAGAGCGCATCCCTGTTGGATCGTCACATGGAATTTATGAACGTCACCGAAGTGCCTGACTCCACTGACTTCATACCGCTTCTGGCTGTGAAGGATGAACCCTCGTCCGAAGGTGGTACGTATAAACCATTACCCGCTAGTATAAGGGTTTAGGGCAGTGGCGCAATCTGGGAGCGGGAGTATTTCAGACAAAGGGATTTGATTTGTGAAAACTTACACACTTATTTACACGAACAATAAAAGCTAGATAAGACCACGGACTCTTATGATGTAACAATTCGAGTTATGAAGACAACAACTCCTCAGATTCAAATGTATACTAAAGTGTTTCAAATCTCTTTATACCTCCTATTCTAGCATTAAGAACATGTTTCTGTCTTACGACTTCATTCGGTCTTAGCGATCCTTCACTATTTGATTGTGGGATTCATTTTATGCAATCAATTAGCTTATAATCTGATAAGTCTATTGTAGACTTATCACATTTCACACAATTAATATTATGTGTGCTATTGAAGATTTGACGCACTTAATTAAGTATATGTGCCAGGTATTCCAAAGAGGTATTGATTTCATTTACTGTATCTTCTTTCCAAACAAAAGGCTAAGTTAACATTTATTTATGGCGGGGAAGAAGTGAAAAATGTATAGAAAGTAACACCTATTTGATTGCCATGGTTAATTTATTGAATATTTCAAGAAATGATAGGGTGAGCTGCGTAGTTACGCACGCTATTTTAGAACGGATTAAGAAACCTGTTTTTTACACTCCCTTTCGCGTGCGCGAATATTTCTATTTTTTTTATTTTAACTTGAAGAGATTGATGGTCTAACTCAAAACCTGTTCTCGTTGTTATCGTGAGAAGTGCTTTGCAAATTCTACAGCCAGACATTTCAACTGCCATTTGTTACACATAAAGGCCAACCAAGATTCCTATAGCAAAAATCTGTTATACAAACGAAACAATGATCCGACGATCCGTCCGTACATATTATAGGACGATATTGAATGGCTATAACCTGATACTCGACATTCCATTAACACGGCGATAAACATAACCCACAGAACAACCACATCTTAGCGGTGAAGACACAAGCGACTCCTGCGGCCGGCAAGCCTCGCCCGCGCCGCGACACAGCCCCAAGAGCTGGACCCAGCACGACATGGAGCGGGCTTTGGACGCTCTCAGAAACCACCAAATGAGCCTTACGAAGGTATAGAGCTTGTTCATGTGCAGGGTAGCTTGTAGCTTAATATGATTTGTATACGAACCGAATTCAAGTGTGAAGTCGCCTGTTGCACATCATAACCGATTTGCGCGTTACGAAATGTCAAACACGAAGTGACACGACTCATACGATTTGAAAAACTGTCAGATTTTTTAACTCAACGCAAGCGAAAATCTGATCCAATCTCGAAATTCGGGATTAGCATAGAAACTCTAACAATGCAGAGGGTCCATAATCAATTAGGGACAATCTTTAGTCGCGGGCACTTACTGATAACTTTCTCATATCTGCCTGTGCCTCGCCTTTTTATTTTACCAGCCCACCAGGAGTCGGGACTCGTACAATTCCTTTGGACAAGTGGTGCTCGTATTTAGATTGATTAATTTTACTTTAGCAGCAGTCGTCACGGCTGCAAACCCACAGATTACATGCGTGACGGTGTACGTAACCTTCACCAACGTACCTACACTAGTAATTTATTTGATGATAGTTGTATTAGTTTCTATGAGACTTGTAATGAAGTGAAGCTAGCCCATTAAGTTGAAGGATAGGATAATATAGTACTTCTTTCTGTCTTTGTTTGTTCAACAATTCTGTTTGTTTATTTGTTTCTTTATAAACATGTTTTTGTTTCTACAAGCCGCAGGCTGCAGGTACCTAGTGTACTTAGGTTCTACTGATTCGTATTCTCGTGTCCGTTTTCACAAACAATACCTGAAATGCTTAAAAAATATTGCACTGATAGAAATTCGACTTTAATGTGTGTTACTGAAAGCCGTTGTCAACCTTTTTTTATTGTCCAATAACATTCCAGATAGATAAGCATCAGCATCACTTCTATATCATGACTGATAAATTCTTAATTCACCATAACTTATTAAAATTCCAGGCATCAGCAACGTACGGCATTCCGTCCACCACGCTGTGGCAGCGCGCACACCGGCTGGGCATCGACACGCCCAAGAAGGAGGGCGCCGCCAAGTCCTGGAGCGAGCCAGACCTGCGCGCCGCGCTGCTCGCACTCAGGGCCGGCGCCATCTCCGCCAACAAGGCCAGCAAGGCTTATGGTAACATGTTCTATACAGGGTGGTCCAAATAGGGACGTCATAAAAAATAAATTTGTCATGCCGATAAGTGTACTGAAGATATACATCTTTGCATATCTTTACCAAACGAACAACCAGAACCCCTTATGTGTCCATCAAAATTCCAGGCATTCCTAGCAGCACACTATACAAGATAGCTCGGCGAGAGGGCATCCGGCTGTCGGCTCCCTTCAACGCAGCTCCTACAGCCTGGCGCCGCGCCGACCTGCAGCTGGCACTCGCGTCCATCCGCTGCGGCGCCAGCTCGGTGCAGCGTGCCGCCACGCAGTATGGGATACCTACAGGTAGTACTACAGTCTGCAGCTGGCGCTCGCGTCCATGCACTACGCATACTGATTTTGTGTTCAGATTAACTCTTTGGCCAAAGTTTTTCTTAAGGTGCATTTAAACCAAACGAACAGTGTTCGTTCCCGCCCCGCTCGACCACATTCGCTTGGTGTAAACCACAGATAACCTCAGGAGTGTCAGTTCAACTTAGAATGACTATTTCTCTATCTCTCTTCCTCAATAAAATTTAAAGAAGAAGTCATTCGCGGTTATTAAAATGCTTTTCTGTCACCAAATAAATTCATTACGCACCAATAAGATTTAAAGTTCTACTGATATTTCCGAAATATTAAGGTTCAGCACAAGTAATGAAGTCCGGAATGTTACAATACTTGCAGGAACGCTGTATGGTAGATGTAAGCGAGAAGGTATCGAGCTGTCTCGCTCCAACCCCACGCCGTGGTCCGAAGATGCCATGGGCGAAGCTCTGGAAGCTGTCAGGTAGCTCCCTACCCTACATCGAGTTGCGTTTGTGGCTTTAAGGTTTTTCTTGTACCCACACTACAGGGTGGAAGGCCTCGACGCACAAACGGTCACCAGAAGAACATAGATATTTTTCATCAGTATTTAAAAAATATATCAGCAGTACATTACATTTTGACTGTAAAGGTATTGCACTTTTTTACTAGTATTGCGCATCTTCGGAATTATGTAGGTATTGAACATGTTGGTATTCGTTTGTGCCTCAACCCCTTCCTTCCTTCCACTTCCTTATAATCAATCATAACTTGCTCTGCAGTACTGCATCCATTCTTTTGGCGAGTGGTTATAGTTGGTAATAAAGACAAGACACCATCTTGTTTTTCCATACAACTTCAAAACTATACCAAGTTTGACATATCGATGCAAATTTTCTTGACAAGTAACGTAAAACCTTAAAACAACAACTTTAAGACAATTTAAAAAATCATTCAGACGCCGCGCCGCCGCGGCTAACGGAGCACACAGCTCTGTGCTTAGTACGGCTTGTATATATCAAGCTGAATTAGCTGATTATTTTGACTTTGTATTCGACAAAATTTTCTACATTGTCGTTATTTGTTGTCAGGGTGGGGCAGATGTCCATCAACCAGGCTGCAATCCACTACAACCTGCCGTATTCTTCTCTGTACGGACGGTTCAAGAGGTGCAAGTATCAGATGCAGGTACTAGTTCAAGAATGTTTTATTCTTAAGAGCGCGCTTTAAAATTTGTATGAGGTCATAAAACAAAAAAATTAAATGATTTGTGACATGTTTCTTGGTTCAGCAAGCGTAGGTAGGGTAGCTGGTTATTTCTACTTGAAAGTACAGTTTTCAAAAAACTCAATACCCACCCGACACATCTTTAATTAAACGCTGTGCAGTGTAATGTTTTCTAATCTTGTGTAATGTTTTATGTCACACTTATCGTGCGCAAAAATCCTGTTCTAGAGTGTCCCACAAAACCACCAGCAACCACATCAAGATCCCCACAAAATGGAGCAAGAGCAGCAACCGCACGAGCTGCAGCACTACTACCAGCACCACCAGGCACCACCAAACCAAGAGCCGGACCCGCACACATACGCCCACATGCACGAGTACACTCACACCCACGACCAGTATGGACAGGGGCAGTACTATCAGGGTTTTAACAGTATTGCGACCAGCTGAGGGTATGGGCACACCTCTAGTAATGAGGGCCTTTGACATTGTCCATACTAAGGCGAATACATATTAATGAAACCCGACGCCACTCATTGGTGTTGAACAAAAGTGGTGTGGTGTTAATATGGTTCCGCCTTTATTTTGTGAATATTTTTTGTCAACCAGTCCGCCTTTATTGAGAGCGTGAATGAAACATTTTTAATGTAATAATGTCCAGTTCAATATTTAATACCATAAGATGTCGCTATCTTTGAAGGGTTCTATTTCTAAGGAGAAATAACAAAATTGGGTAAAGTTGTAGGTAAGTTGTGTTGGTAACACCAAAATAAGCTTGATTTTTTCAGTGATATACACCAGAATTTGAAATAAGTATGCCATGGCCGTTTTGTTCATGGTTGTGTAGTTTGTGTGTTTATAAAAGAAAAAGACCTATTACAGGTCAATTTCAGAATGTTTTTTGTACAGTAAGAGATTATTAAAACACAATACCTATAAATTATATGATCCGATTGAGTAATAATGTGATTTAACGTTTTTTCTCAGTAGCCTTCAATCTTGTCATCTTCTGTTATTACTTGAGAACAAATAGTTGGCTATTAGCGGTTATGGCAATTTTATTTCTATTTGCCCGTCTTTGTATGAAATAGGTAAGTAGGTATGTACCTATATTTCAGTCTCGAACTTTCATTAAAGTGGTTAGTGAATATTAGGCATTAATTACGAATTGCATTTCTGATATAATCAGCAAAATTATGTGCTTGACTATAGTTGTAATTTATTAATTTCCAGTGATTGTGTTCAACACTTTCTGCCGTTGTCAGTATTTTAGTACGAGTAGCGACATCTATTAGAGTAAGGTAGGAAACTGCTAGATGGAACTAGAAGAAAACTGCCGTTTAAAATACGTAATTAGCAAATAAGACCTTTTTTCATATACAGTTTTTACGACATCAGTATTGCTACAATATTATATTGCTTTCATAATGTAGTTTGGGCTAAAATTAATAGTACAGTAGTATGACTATAATTTTCTTAGTTTCTTCACTGAAATGTTTTGGTAGTAGAGTTCTGAAGACATGGGCGGATCCAGAGGGGAGGGTGGTCATGGGGGTCATGATTCCCCTCAGGGCTGAGTCTAAGTGGAAACCATTAAATTTGATAAAATCTCGTTAATTTAATCAAATGTAAACACTATGTCCGCCGCGAACGACATGCATAATTCGACTATGAGCTGTTATAATTATTACACGCAGTGATGTATTTAATTTACCCTTAGGGCAAGAAGAGGGCCATGGCCCGGGACTGAGAAGGCCTGTTTGCGTGTACTTATTTTCTGGTCGGCCACCACGTGCCGGTGCTGCCCCGTTAGACCCCGTAGCTTCCATATCTGTATTTACTATGTTCAAAAGAAAATCTATTCTTGAACTTTTAAAAAAGTTACTTCAATATCAACCAACGAATGGTTAAAATGTAGTTACCTAAAACAATTATCCTTATACCTTGATAAATGCACCACTTCGTTAATTGTGAATAAATGTACTCAATGTATTGCAACGAGATGGTTTTAGTCGGAATGTGGGTGCTAAGGGGTGCTAACATTCCTTTGGCTTTAAACATTTCAAGAGCCTAACATATCCGAGACGGAATGCAGTTATTTTCGAGCTCGCTTCGCTCGCTTTTTACCCGACTGAGGAGGGTAATGCGTTTCTGCATTCAACTAGTTCTTATCTTTCTGCATGTGTCGACTGCGTTCGGCTTGTAATCCTGTTTCTGTATGAATGCGCAAAAATAACCTCATCTATCCTAGCTATGTAAGGCGCTGTGCCTTAATTTCCGAGCTCGCTCTTGCGTTACCGCCTAATTGGACTGGCACTTCTCCACGTTCACAAAAAACATACTTTTTAAAGTGGAGGATGTGGACTCGTTTCGAGAGAAAGCAAAAGAGAAAAGTTTATCTGGTTATTTAATTAACATTACTTAGACATAGGACACTATTGCTTTTAATCTATTATTGTGGTCGAACTCGACTAAACCCTGACTCGCAGACTGGATCCATCCTTGTGCTTGTCTGAAGAGTTACATAATTAAAGTGAAATCTAGCAAGGTGAAACAAAGCAAAAACGATAGGTTGATAGTTTTTTTCTTTAGTAGGATGGTAGCGATGTGGGAGAACTGCTATGTAGGATTCAGAAAGAAAACATTTCCTTCCTTCCCTATTGTAAAGTGAAAACGGTACCTTTTGTACTTTTTCGGGGTATTTTCAATGTATGTATAAGTGATGAATTTCAGCAATATTAGGACAAGACGTAGTATTTACGATAAGGTCTATTGTATGCCTTTATTTAGAAACGTATTGAATAGTTGTGTAGTAATCTTATGGCAAAGTGGCAATTTCTTGTTATTCAAGGAAACATACGAAAAAAAATAAAAATAAGATTGTAACATTCTGTCCAGACGAAATACGTAATTTTAATGTGATAGACTATAGATATATAAGTTTAGAACATTGTTCATTGCTATGTTTTTATTAATTAAATATTTTTGAAAGCTTGTTATTTCAGCGATACAACAGTCTCCTTTTTAAATGTATAGTCATCCAGTAGCCGCTAGATAGTTTCATATTGTTTAAATATTCATTAATAGATGGCGTTGTTTTTAATTTTATTATGATGTTTGGTACTTCAGCGTTTGTAGTTGTCACTGTTCAAAATAGAAATAATCTTAGTTTTAAAATGTGCGGACTCCCACCGGATAGTACTTAGACCTATATAAACTTGATAGACTGAATTCTTCTTTTATTTCCTTCTTGCTATTAGGGTGGTCCTGATGAAGTTACTGACATCTGCGAGTGAAACCTAAAACATTATTCGGTATCTGTGCCAACCAATTGGGATGTGGTGATTGGGTATCTTATATTAAAATATGTAAAATTTACATAGGATACAGATCGTTGAAGACATGACTACTTCGTTGGTCTAGTCGCAAACGCTACTGTTGAACATGAGGTCTGGGTTCAATTCACAGATCTGGCTGTGTTATTGGCTATTCCATCAGGAATTTCTTTATTAGCAGCCGGGGGTCTGAATTTGTGCTCGATTTATGGCAATAGGCTCGCCCCCTACATGGGACTTAGAGATAACTGGCGACATGTGGGTGTACTATGTATTAGTTGGACCTCTGCTTAACACTCGGGGTTTAACGGCGTGATGTTATGAAAATACTTTAGAAGTTGTTAAGTAGAAGTAGCAATCTCTTTCGTTCTAATAATCTCGTACTGAGATCATTTCACTTTTGAGGAGACCGCTAATGTTTACTATGGGTTGATTTCTGCAGTTCGCATATTTTGTAACTGATGACTAAAGTTGTTTATTACTTGTTTGGAGTAATTTAATTATGTAGTAAATAAAACTACGGTCTGTACATAAAAAAGTCGCTTTATTTGTTATCTACAGTTAGATATAAAATAAATTACATAATGATTCTCATGGTTTTGGCTGCGGCGTCCGTAGCTACAATATACAATTTCTTCATAAAACTTATTCACTTTACAATTAAGTAAGAATATACTATACCATTGCACAAAATACAATTTTATCATTCGTCACAACTTCTCAGTTCTAGTTTATTTCGGCATCTGTCAAAATAATATTTACAATAGTGTCACTACTCGACAATAGATGGCGCTGTACGACGTCAGTAGCGTGAGAACATGACCAGTCAGTGCAGCCGTCTAACGCCATCTAGTGTTGAGTTATACGAAACTAATAAAGAAAAATACAATATTAGATTGGTATTTTCACTAGGATTGTCTTTTCTACAAGTTTTAATAACATAACCGAAGTTAAACAAATATATAAGTAGATTATGAATAGCTTCTTACTACTTACTATAGGGATGAAATGATATAGGATCACTATTTACAATATGACATCAGAGATCATTACAATAGTTACAAAATGCGTTCGGTACACACTACGGGTCTAAGTCACGGAACAATATCAGCACAAACAGCAAGGACTCATCAACATTAACATGTGTATGAGATACATGAATTTATTATAGGTAGTTGAATGACGATGAGCCTCTGCTGTTTGTCTTAACGAACGGTCAAGGTATCATTATAATAGTTACAGTACAGAGCAGTAAACTACTTCACTGTTATCAATAAAAATATACAAATTGGCAGTGTAGTGATCTGAGGTAATGAAACTAAACGGTGGAGTATTTTACTGTCTCTTACGTTAACGTCCAGTTGTTACGACTTACTGGGCGTCGCGTAGGATACTTTAAATTTAAGTGATTTGCGGCGCATTTGTCTAAGTTACGTATAATTGCCAATGTTACAGAGGCGCTGCAAAATCTCTTAAATGAGTGTACATCATCAGTCATCCGAGCGAGGAGCGGGAGGACGCCACGGCCGCACCTCGTCTTAACACTAGTTACGTATATGTTGTGCGTCGCGGAGATACACTAGGACTAGACAACGCGCGACGTCTCACTCCACAATGTTACACGAGCGTCACTATCACGAAAACGTCATCGCGTCAGCTCACCGGCCGACGGCAAGGTGGAACTACTGAGAGAGAGAGAACTGCACGCTCCACAGAGCGCAATCACGATATAGTCGAGCGGAGCGAGCATGAGCTGCTGGCCGCACTGGCCGCCGGTAGGAGGACGTACATCTGTCCCGATTTAGAAACTGCTAGTTGAGACAAACGGGTGTCTTAGTAGACAAGCCGAAACGACTAGACGGGTCCGTAGTCGGAGAGCGGCTGTCCCGAGCGGGCCGACGGTGCCACGGGCGGCGCGTGCGCAAGCAGCGGCGCGGGGGGCGGCGGGGGCGGGGGCGGGGCCGGGGGCGGGGGGGCGGCGGCGGGCGCCGCGGGCGCGCGTCACACGCCCTTGACCAGCGCGCGCGCGGCGGGCGGGGGCTCCCGGCCGCCCCGCCACACGCGGCGCCACGAGTCCAGCGTCTTGCCCGACCAGATCCACACGCCCGACGTGATGCCCACGGCCAGCGCCATGAAGTACTTGAGCATGAGCGCGGAGTACAGCGGGCGCGGGCCGCACTGCGCGCCGCACGCCACGCGCCGCAGCCACAGCTCGTGCCCGCCCGCCTCGTACGCCAGACAGCCGATGACCACGCCGGCCGGCACCGCGTACAGCACGCTGAACACGCCGATGCGGATCATGAGCTTCTCCAGCTTGTCGGCTTTCGAGCCGGCGCCCACGCCGCCTTGCCGCTTGATCACCGACCGGATGCGGAACAGCGACACGAAGCCGGCCAGCAGGAACGTGGCGCCGAGCGCGAAGTACACGATCAGCGGCGCCAGCACGTAACGTTTCAGATTCTCTGGAGACGAGTTGCCAACGTAGCAGATGCCGGCCACCGGGTCGCCGTCCACCGCGCCCGCTAGTAGCACGGCGACGGTCTTCGCAGCAGGAATGAGCCACGCGGCCAGGTGGTAATACTGTGCGTGTCCCGCGATAGCTTCGTTGCCCCACTTGAGTCCCGCTGCGAGGAACCACGCGAACGACAACACCACCCACCATATCGAGGATGCCATGCCGAAGAAGTATACTAGCACGAAGACGAGCGTGCAGGCGCCCGGACCGTTGGCGGAGGTTCTGAGCAGCGCGCCCTCGCACACGACCTCGTCGTGGCCGAGCGCCAGGCGCGCCAGGTAGCCGAGCGACACCATGAAGTAGCACGCGGACAGGTACACGATGGGGCGCTCGGGGTACTTAAAGCGCTGCGAGTCGATGAGGAACGTGGTGAGCGTCATGAGTGTGCTGGCGGCGCACAGGCCGCCCCACATGGCGACCCACACGGCCGCGAACTCCTTCTCCTCGCGCGTGAAGAAGGCGCCGCGGCACGGCAGCGCGCACGCGGCCACGCCGGCGGCCGCGCTGGCGTTGTGCAGCGCGCGCACGCTCACCAGCGGCGCCCGGCACGCGCACGCGCACGCGCCCGCGCCCGCCGCGCTTGTGCCCGCGCCCGCAGCCGCGACGCCCGCCTGGCAGTTTTTTGGGTCCGAACACACGGGCCGCGTCGGGCGGCGCGCGGGGGGCGGGGGCGGCTCCCGCGCGCGCTCCGTCTCCTCCATGCACAGCTGGTCGGGGTCGCCGGCGCGAGGTAGACGCTCGCACGCCATGCGCTCGGGCCACTGGAAGCCGTACTTCTGCATGAGCGGCGCGCAACCATCGCGCGCGCGCTCGCACACACTGCGGCACGCCGGCAGCGGCTTCGCGTAGTCCTCGATGCAGATGGGTGTGTACACGGAGCACAAGAAGAACTTCAAATCCGCGGAACATTTAATCTCAACAAGCGGCCAGTATTGGTGGACCTGGAAACATAAACAAAGCATCATTAGTACCAGTTTCTGCTAATTAACGATCAGCTTCAACGAATTCAAACCAACAAAACAAACATTACCAAAGGGATTCACGACTGTCAGGTCAAATAAGAACGATCAAGCTTGCCATCTTAAAGAAGAAAGCCGCTACAGCTTCATCCGTGCAAAAGAACTAACTGGGATCATCAACCCTCAACAATATTTGTTATAACCGCTATTTCTTGAAGGGTACATGCACTATTCCGATTAGATACGCACCTCAAGGCCGGCCTCCTCCTGCGTGTCGTGGTCCAGCGCGTTAGGGAAGGACGTCAGGTTGTAGCCGATGCCGCGGCACATGGGGATGGTGATCTCCTGACAGCGCGGCTGTAGGGCACCGCCGTGCGCCACCAGCGCGCCTGCCAGCGCCCACCACACCAACATCTTCATCTTGCTACCAGAGCCGCATCTGGAAATAATATAAAAAAAGCTTTAGAACATCGGATTCACAAATTAAGAGGCATTTCTGATTAGGCTTAGAATCTGTCCTTTTTTAAGGTCAACAACATCAAGTCTGTTACCCCAAAACATCCGCCCATCGCCACTTCTTAGAGTTTTAGCTAGGGAGAAGAAGAGACGGCAGAAACTCCCCAGCAACACGTCTATCTGCTAGGTTAGGAGAACTTTGAAACAATGAAAAGGACTTTTGAAAACAAAGTAAACTGGAAGAACGGACTGTAATATCGAGGCTCTTGGGACTGCAGGTTCAAGATCGAAGTGCCTATAAAGGTACACAATTTATGACCGTGTTCATCATCTGCCTAGCCTTTTCCCAACTATGTTGGGGTCGGCTTCCAGTCTAACCGGATGCAGCTGAATACCAGTATTTTACATGGAGCGACTGCCTATCTGACATCCACAACCCAGTTAGTACTGGGTAATACGATACCCCTTGGTAAGACTGGTTGTCAGACTTTTTGGGCCACTGACTACTTATAACGACTGTCAAAGATCTACAAATGACACCCGGGATCAACAGCTTAACGTGCTTTCCGAGGCACGGAGGAAACTCACTTAGCCACGAGCTCCTCAATTTATGACCGTGTTGTGTTAGATTAATTGCAGTGTTTGGTATCAAAACTGCTGCACCTAAAGGAGGCCATAGTATCTTGATTATCATGATTTATCAGAAGTAAATAACAAAAAACTTATCTGGTTTTTAATTCAAACCAAAAACCTAACATCAAATTATCACGGCTCGAGGAAAACGTTCTATTACACAAAATGCATCACAAAACTACACCAATTTTTGGACACTTGAACAACGATGAACCATGTATAATTAGTCTGTCAGAGTAAAGCATGATTGTTATTGTTGATGCAAGTGAATACCTCTCTAGGCGGTGGTATCCGCGCAATCTGGCCGGTATCGCGGCTTATCGCTCGCTATCGGTACACGCCGATTACACAATATCTGACATCGCATTGTGCCAGCGACTACTGTTCGTTTATTGTCGTACCTTGTCGATAACTTGCTGATAATTGTGCTGGGTTGTTTGGGGAATCCTTTGTATTGCGAATTTACTGCTCATACGTCATAGTTTAAAGTCTATTTAAATGTATATAAATCTGATTATGGACCACAATTTTAAACCATTTCTAGAATCATTTCGGGATGATGTTTTTCTCTGATAATATTGGGTAAGAATTGCAACTGTTGGCACGTACTTGTTCTATCGCAATTCCACGAGTTGATAATTCCTTCTAATTTGTAAGTAATTATCGTTTACGAGGTCAATGTTTTTGTTAATTAGGTCAATATAAACATTAGCATCATCAAACGATTGCCGCTACCAAATAAATAAGTCATTAAAAAGTTGTTTCATTTTATTATTGTTCTTATTTCAAAATGATTGGAAAAACGATTCGATTGCTTTGCTTTTGTTTGAAAAACAATGCGAAGAAAACATCTTCCAAATTTATTTTTTCAACAAAATAATTTCTAGGAAACGTTTCAAAATACTACGACATTTAACACTCCTACAGTTACTAAATGGCAATAAAAAACAGATTTTACTACAATAAAAACAAAAACAAAAGAATTTAAAACAGTCTCGTCACATTCGGCAGAATACCGATGCAGGTCGGTGGCATTCGAATTAGTGGAGTTAAATAGTTATATTTATTTCTGGATTAACACTAGCATGTGCCACGGTACATGGCGCTGAGGTGAGATTAGCTATGCACCGGTGGAGAAAACACTGCGGGCGTCGAGTATTTTGCCTACCATGGTGAATCTCACTGATAAAGCTGATAGTCAAAATATCAAATTAGGTCAAGACCTGTAAAGATGGTTCTTTCGAGGAAATAAATCTTTTGCAAGGAGTCACTGCGCCAAGTAGTGATTTCAATCACCATATCGATTAACTTGCTGTTTGTTAGGCTAGTCGTTTCCAGTATCGCGCCAGTCCACAGTTCCAAACAGGATAAAATTAAAGAGTTGTCTTATGCCGATTTTGATGGACTGGACTCACTCTTACTTACCAACTCTTCCTTAATTTGTTTGTTGTGTCCTAGGAACAGCATTACCAGTTTTCAGACTTAGGTGATCAAAGTTTAGGCAGAAACATCATCTACAACCAGTCTACAATTTTATAGTTGATCTGTGTTATTCCCGTCGCGCTCGTCGTCCGAAGCGTCGGTTAATGCGCTTTTAACGACACACCATATCGACACATGGCCGCTACAAACAGACAACACTGATTCCACCGTTAAATTAAATTAGCCGTGAGCTATTTAAAATTCTGTGGTTACACCGACTTAATTGTAGCGTGCGCCGTGTAATAGGGGCTTTTTTGTACAATTTATACTAATCAAATGTTATAGAGATCTGTGTTTGCTCAAGTTAGCACCCAAATTCGTCGAGTCGTTTTTTTTTATCGTGCGGCCCGTCCCTTTCTCGGCGTAAGGGATTATTATCATAGGATAGGATGGTCGATGGGTCGGTCATCGTTTACCACGTTTAGACGATAATAATAGTCTGTATCTGTTTGTTGCTAAAGACCCTTTGTAGCGTCAGTTATCTGCTCCGATATATTAATGAGTTTATTGTGCGACACGCAATAATTCAGTCGCGATTAACACAACAATATAAACTGCGCAGTGAATGGTTTCTGTCGAGACGTTTATTTATTATAACTGGTATTGGTTCTATTTTAAACAGCGTGTAATGAAATCTCATAAAGTTGTAATAGTTATGTGCAGGCGCGGATGTAAGATTTGTTTGATCATTGATCAAGTACGAGGCGAGATGATGTAGCAAGGATTTGCAGTTTGTTCCAACTTTGAATTACCGACTAAGTCTTTGCTCTGTTGTTGTGCTCCTACTACTGTTACTCTTTTCAGACCAAGACCGTGTATAGCAAGGTATTCATCAATGCTTATTGGATTAGTCTAGTAAGGGCACAACAAAAATAAAATTATTCATGCATAGCAGCTTAGAACTACAGGCTGCCTTTATGCCTTACATTCCCAGTACCCATAAAAGCCTAGGTCCAGGAAAGATAAGCCAACATTTTTATTTTTTCTCACAAATAGTCTAGAGTTTAGCCTCAACGTCCGCAGCGCATAACGGTCAGCGCGCTAATGAAGCGTAAAAACGCGCATTATGCGTTTAATAAGGCAGCGATTTGAATTGAATGGAATCGAAACGTATCGTAGTTGGATAAACAAACGCGCTCGTAAAACTGAGCTGGTTCCCGGTACGACCATACGATACGCGTATGCAGACGTAGGGTTAGGTCATACTGTAAGCGAGGAAGAGTTCATTAGTGACGAGACTTTAATTAATTTAGTTAGAGATGTCAGTAAGTGTCACTAGTCGTAATAGTAGCTGCACCGCTAACTTGGTAGACTGGATAACTTTTGACAATGTAGAAAATAGGGGCAACGTGTCAATTTCTTTCGTAATCAAAATGTAATATGTGGGAGTGTTTGTACTTAGTTCGGTTATTTTAAGGTGTAAACTGTCACATCCGTCGTATCGACACCTTGCCAAGATTCATCGCGCTTTCTGCCAGCTGATTGCATTGCTTCCTTATTGATTGGGTAATCGATTAATCATACTTGGCGAGTTATTGATTAGGATGATTTAAAAGTACTCTTTAAAACCATGCGTGTTGTGTTAATATTGTATTTGTCATGCATTACGTAGTTTTACAACGTAAGCAGTGCGTGAGTGTTACTTAACATAATTTACATTCAGTGCTGTTAATGGTTAATTTGATAGTTATTGTCTGTAAGTCAATACGACTTTAAAGAAATGTATTTTAAAAACGAACAATGGCGGGCTAGACTAGGCTATGACTAGCTAAGCGGATGCAAATTCATTTGAAAATTGCTCTCGGTGAAATAGAGCGTCGTATTTTTTGCTTACAATACCGCTCCGCTGTCAATGCGAGCGTGCCCTACCCTTTATTACAGTCGCACGGTTATTCCGCTTCACTGGAAATAGTAATAGTTGGCGTCGCGAGTTAGCAACGACACCTTATAGCCCAAACGTGTTCCCGCCGCGGCCAGCCCGCAGCACGCCGCGCCGCGGACCTGCCGTGTTTGCTTTAAACCTAATTTTATTGAGTTATTCAGAACTGGGCTATTTGTATTAGTTCCGCGTCCTGGCTTTGCGTTAACTCGACGACTGTTCGGAATTGAGTCTGTGAATGTATTCGCGTGACCGCATCGCGCGTTAGTCGCCAGGAAATTGAGCCGTTCCTTTACTCGTTATCGTAACATGTAAATCTCACGTAGAAAGTTACATTTATCATAAATATTTGACAGCTTTCATAGATTATTTTGGCATTAGAAAAGTCTTTCCACTTGAAATAAATGAGCTGCATCCTGTCTGCGGCTGGCGCGTTGCCACAAAAAATTACAAAAACTAGTCATAAAGAAACACTTCTTAGGTGTCATTTTACTCAGTGTTTGTCATCTGGCTGGACGATTAGGTTCGAAATTGGCATATATTCGTGGTGTCCCGAGGTTGATGCCCGATCGCCTGGCCGGCTGCCAAACTGTTTAAAAGCTTATAGACTTCTGTTTTGGGACAAGTTACTGACGTGGGCGGGTGTTGGGCACGCCGCTATTTATAAACTTACAGCACGAATGCCAAACATTTACACATGAGAGTCTATTTTAATTGAAATACACCTAGTACAATTTTTTGTGACCATCATAATTGATGGTGTTAAATGTCAAGTGAATGTTGCAAAATCAACAATCGAACGATAAGTCTTAAGAGCCTGAGATATCAAATAAACATTTTACGTAACTGCGAACGTTTCTTGTAACATTAAAGTACGTTTTTGTGACGCTTCATCTGTTGGGCTTGGTAAAACGACTATTCGAAACCATTCAGTGAAAGGAATGCAATTGCCAATGAAGTATTCCCACTGCGAAAAGGAATGGAGGATACGATTGGCAGGAATTTAAGATTTGATGCATAACTTTTCGAAAAAAAACTGCCTGGCTTGTCTCCCACACCTTGCTCTGTTTTATCAGCGCCATCTCTGCCTTTAAATTTATCAACGCCATTTATCTTTTAGTATTTCTCGGCTGAATCTTATCCCCGCTATTTCTCACAACTTACGCCATACATTTCTACGTTTGTTGCTAATGAAAATGCGTACAAACGAGGTGTGCACGTGGTCAAATGTTCGCAATCGATACGCGCACTTTACGAGCCGCAGCTCATCGCCAGAGACAATATATGGAGCGACCCACCAGACCAGCTCGTGAAGATACAGAATTATGTAGCAAGATAATGAATAACATTAGTGTTTTGTTGTTGAGTATTTTTGTAGACACTATGAATGGAGGCGTTCCATTAGGGTTATTGTCGGCTTGCACAATCTAACTAGATACTATACGTGATTTTATTTGGTTAAGTTGAGTGATATTAGATGTTGTGAAAAAAACGACATATCGAGAGGGTGCAACAATTTCCTCATTAGTCAGCAATCTAATCCTTTTGATAGGCCCAAGAGTTAAAACTAATGTCGCTAGAATAATATGTCTTGGGACTGCGTGGGTCATTACCCACGCAGTCAATTCATCGAATTCGATTCGTTGGAATCGTTCATTTCAGAATTCGGTTTATGCTCATTGGATAGTAGATGTTCATCTATCCTATCCTATCTATCTGAAGCCTACATCAGGATGCTGACAGAATAATATAAAACGGGAACAATATGAAGTCTTAAGCTCATCGATTCAATTACAGCCGCGCGTCTGTGGCTCCAATTAACATATCTCACATAGTTTGTAGCACATTATGTGAATTAACTGCTAGTTTTTAAACACCCGCGATTGCCGGCTCTGATCGCCGCGGAATTATGACGGCGAGTTTATCCCATTACATTCCAACGTTATGGTGCGCCAGTCACATCAATTGTGGTAACATTATTAGTGTTAGAACATAGCCCTAAGATATAGCAATTATATACGTTTTAGCGCATAAACAAATGGTGTAGATGTTTCCGTTTCACACAACGCGTTACCATAACAGCCTCCGTCCGTACAATAAAACTATTATTGCTTTAATTTTATAGTTATTCTTATTTACGAGGCTGCACAATGGACGGGCCCACATCTCGCGACCACGCGGCGCGGTCGTCGTGGTCGCGTCGTCGTAAAAGCGCGCGACTTGTTCGTTGCGTCGCGTAGTCGAACGCTATTTTACGACCGATCGCTTCCTGTGAACGCTGAAGAATATTACTTGTATGTAATATTATATGGTGTAGGTACATGCGAGGATATGCAAGCTACTCTAAAGTAGAGCTAAGTTTAAAACTTCGGCCATTTTGCGCCAAGGTATGAGTAATGTGCTTCCTGCCCACCTGGGGGCGAGTTATGGCCTGCAGTTACCAAGCATTGACGCTTTTACCCTTATGGTGACACAGCCCCTGGGACTGGCGAAAAGCCAAAGCTTGGTTTTAACATTTTAAAACTGTATGCTGATGCATAAGTAAATTGGAAGGGGGTTTTCTAACACATTTCTTCAAGTTTAACTTTATACGAGCACAGCATGGATCAATGACTCCCGACTTCAATAACTCCATGAAGCTTAGCCTAAATTTACAACGTGTACAGCAAGTTCACATAACAACCACCATCCCATACCACAGACTACGCAATAATATGCAGAGTGACATCAAAATAATTTACGATCAAGTTGGGCCGTAAACCCGGGATCGCGAGGCCGCAGGAGTCGACCAGTTCCGTGTTTACCACCTATAAACCAGGCTTGGCATGCCAGAGGGCGGCACTTGAACCCCATGCGGAGGAGGTTTCACTATGTGTACATGTATGAAGGTGGTAAAAGCTGGAGATATTGCAGGCTATGTTCTATGTCTTCGTGGTGCGGTAATAAACTTGTATAGGCGGTGGAAGTGATAGTAAACGCTGTGATGTAAATCGCGAATGATCTTGAATGATTCCATAGTGATACTGTGAATCTCGTAACAGACGCGGGATGCTGATGTAATCCGGTAGTCAAGTGCGTTTAGAATTACGTTTCCCTTCAAGATCCATCAGCAATCTACATACATTATACAACATACCTCCCACCGATCACACAATACATGGGAACACGTAACAGCTTTAATTATAACATGAAGCTGAACAAAAACCTACCGATACAGGAGATTAACCCCGCGTATTAAACAAGCTACGCCTCGTTAAAACTACGAGTCGTTTTTGTTTTTTATGATCTTTGTTCTTCAACTTATTTGCATGATTGATGGTCGTTTAACATGTTCAAGTATATGAAGTTATTTTTTGGCAATGTTTAGGCGGTTTTTTTTACGGGTTAACGAGAATATTGTTTGATGGACATCTTGTAAGGTTAGAAGATTAACGGACGAAGTGACTTGGAATGTTTTTCGTTTGTGTGATGTGCAGATTAGCCGCCTCTAATAATTTGATACGTGATAAATAGATAGACTTTGATTGACGTATTAGAATAACATCAACATGTGAAGTGAGAGGAGGAAAATAGATTTTGGATTGAATTTAAAACTTTGATAGCGGTTAATTTTTTTATTTTGTTGTAGTGTCGACTATGTATCAATCAATGACATGCGGTATGTTTCTTGTCCACCGCTGGACAAAGCAATAATACCTTAATCTCTGTTGTTCAGTTCAATTAGCCTTTTTTTTCCAACTTTTTAAATTAGCCTCGTTAAATTAAATAATTTTAGTACTTTCATTCACATCAATCTTAGGAAGGAAACAGCCAATGCCAGGCAAGACGAGACCCTGACACGAATTGTACACTTCTGTATGCTATCACGAAGCAATTTCCAAGTCTAACCATTTAAAACCAGGTCGAATAACAATAAAATGTAACAAGTAGCGGTTGACGGTAATTCAGCGATAGTGGACTGTTTAAAAAAGCCCACTTTGTCTAGGTCCGTGGCGAAATAAAGAACTAAAACGAAAATGACTGAATTTGACAGAACGGGCGACATTTTCCTTAACAAACAGCGCCCCACCGTAGTTTCAAGATACACTGGTCACTTTGTAACTGTCAGTTTGAAAGTGAAAAGTGGTCACCATTATTGTGCTGTGCTGCCTTATATTTGCATTGTGGGTCAAATCGTGAGCATTGTTGCGTTTAACGAGGTTCATTCCGAATAAATGATGATTGTGGAAGAGATAAATGAGGAAAGTTTTTTAAATTGGATATGGTGTCAACAAGGAACAATCCTTTGTGTTCGTTTCTGTTAAACTGACTACTACCATAATTTGAAAAGAAAGGTTTTTGTGGACTGTTATTGTCGTGTGATTCACCACCAAAACACCAAAATTACTCCGAATTAGGAAAACTACCAGCTACGATTTAACATCACCCTGTACAGCACCGGATATTTATGGTAAAGACTCTCTTATCTTCCATAGCAAAGACAAGAATGAGAGCATTATAATCATTATGAAAAAATTATAATATTATGAATTACTGTACAATAATGGTCTTATTATTTTTCTCACATATATCTAGTATAATAACTTTTAGTTTACATCGAGCATAGATACCGATCAATACCCCATTGTAATAAATAATTAATAAAAATATGTTATCTGCACCTAAGTACTATGCGCGGGCGCAAGAAAGGCCCATTGTAACATTATCACTAACGAGTCACCCTGGCTTCTCGCATGCTAAATGCGTACACAGCTACGTGATTAATGGGCCGTACGCCAATCACTAGGAGGTCTGCCCACCCCGTGAAGGAAGGCGAGCCAACATGGCTGCCGGGAGCAATGACCTGTGGGGTAGGTATGTGCGAAAAGCTGAAGATATGCGAAATGGAACGCCTTATCTTTCCACTTATTTTCTTAGCGGAGAAAATTCTAAGCGAGTGTATCAACAGCCCATGAGTCAGCATGAAGGAACTCCGTGTACTGTCGTCGACACGGTTCTTTTTTTTCACGACTCAAGAAATATTGCCTTGTATCAGGAAAGTATGTTAGCGAATGATTTACGGTCTTTCAGCTTCTTTTTATGGAATCGGTACACATTGGTGTTGGGTTGACATAAATACCACGGACACGGACAGTTTGGCAGACGAAAATATCACAAATCGTTCAGGAAGGTTTTTAAGACAAAATCAAATAATAATAGTGTGTACCTACATGGAAGTTTTCCTGTAAAGTATTTTACATGTTTTTTATCCTACCAATTTCTGGGTACTCAATTTCGCTTTCGCTACTGAGAGGAATAATGTCACTATTTGATTTCAACTCATTCGAACGTTAAATCGTATCCGTCGCTGCCATCACCGAAGTGCCGCTCTGGTGTTATTTTATAAACAGAGCTCTTCCACGGTTCTGACAGCGTTGTTAGTGTTAGTAACAATGGCGGCGTGCGTGTTTGATGTCTTTATTTACTATTTACACGCGTTTCTAGTTTCAGGGTCCCGTACTCGTTCCGCGGAAGCTTATTGTTGTGGTACCCGACTGTCTGTCTGTAGAGTTGCAGACTGGATTTTATATGTTAAGGATTGAGGAGTGTTATTGCTAAATATTTCGAGAAAGTGTATTCACACCGAAGTAACTCTCCATAAGTTGTACAGCTTTTAATGAGTTTTTTTTACCTGTTATTGCACACACACAACACTTGTAGACGTTGCTCCACAAAAAATAACTTCGGTGAGGATGCACCTTTAAGAATTTTTGAGTGCATCGTAATGGAATATCAAGATTATTTACCTTCACCCTTAAATTGGATGGCAAATATACAGGGTTTCGAACATTAATAAATTGTAATTAAACGACGGTTATAATGCTGTAAACAAGATCACATTAAATAACTAATCCGCTAACGAGTTAATCTTCGATAAGTATTAGTTAACAGGACACGCACAGTAGCGGCACACACGAGCTAATGCCGAATTAATGAGGATAATGCGTAACACTAATGATCACCATTTCCGCTGAGTTCGCGTACACACTGGTGAAAACAAGCGCTCGTTTGTAACATATGACATTTCGTACCTGAACTAAATAATAACATCCATTACAACTACTGCGAGGACCATTTGGCAAAGAGTTTGTAGTGAGTCAGCAATGCAATGATTTAGTGCACTGTCCATCAGTAGCGAAGGGTTAATTTTTGTAAGAGGTAAGCCGGAGTACTTTAATGTGATTATATTATTTGTCTATAGACATTACCACACTACACTATACTGACTGTGCCATTTCTCAAAGGGAATCCTGTAGGAATCGGATTTTATGGAACCTTCGCCACTGCTGTCTATTTTATGTTGTAAGTTTAGAGGTTTAAAACGTGCTTAAAATTGCATTGAAGTTTTTAAAAGCTATTAGAATTGCCTTTTAAAGAGGATAAGATTAAGATTGTAGTAACATACAAATAGAATATGACATGATCCTGTTCTCTGATTGACAATGCAACTTGTAAAGAAATGAAGTAAGTCACGTTCAGCAGAAAGCTTCAGTAATGAATTTGTAGCTATAACGCAATGGAATGAGATAAATTCGCATGCTGCGATTGGTACCACCGTCTCGTAGGCCGGTTGACGTAACGCAATCAACGAGGGTCAACGTTTTCTCGTTCCTCGCAATTTTCCGCTTGACAAATCAAACTTATGCTACGGGTACGGACTGACTGATGAGAGGCAGCGGAAACATGTTATGAGAGAAATTGTATGGGAAGGAGTTTAGAGTACGGCAGGCATGAAATGGGCAGATCTGGTGCTGTGGATGATGCGGACTTCTAATGCAGTAACAATCCGATAGGCCATTTGGTAGATATTTTCTGGTTTCATACCTGCTACAATCAACTTCCAAGCTGCCCTCCAAGTTATAAAAGAGTAGATAAAAGCACAGTTGACAGGCGGGAATGGAAGAAAAAAAAACGTGTTGCGCCGACCGCAAGTACCATCCGACAAGGACAGGAAGATGATGAGATAGAAGCACATTGTCATTTTCGCGTCAGTCTGCCCAAACATAACGAAATTGCATTCTAAATTCAAATCCGTCAATGCTGTTAGCCGCGCCACCGCGTAGTTTGCGCCCCAGGAGTCAAAGTTCCGTACAATTTGGGCGGTCATCGTTAACAGGGTTAAGCCCAGCTACCCAGGTCTGCCCGTCGCTTCCAACCTGCACCACAGGAGACACTTGATATTGCCAATTTAAACTTATATTACCCAAATTTGAGAAGCCTATTTGGGGAAAACTATTTTCGTTTCGTTTTGGTGAGTGAAATTATATTGTGCCTTAAAAAACTGTTTTTTTAACGAGTTTTTTTTTAAGGATAGTCAATTATAGTCGTCACTGAATTAACTACATTGATTAAAAACGGTTCGGATTAAATAATTTTATTGTTTTTCTACTAAAAATGTTACATTAGGCCTTAATCATTTATGTTTGGCCGCTAATATTTGACAAACAACCAAATTCCAATTCCGCCGACAGGTGGCGTGCGTGTGTTCGATATTGAAAAAATGTATCCCACAACCGGCTTTATGACATTTTAATGTAAATGTTGGTCCGCTGTGGCGACTCCACATTTTTGCGAAGCGATCGTATCAAACACGACTAGTTCCATTACCACTTTTATTGTGAAATGAATGACAAACTTTTTGTGCCGAGTGTACCCGACCAGTCAGTGTTATGAATACGATTTTAATACAAAATTATCATTTTAAATGCTGAACATTTGAATTTATGAGACAATTTATCACGATACGCGATGCTAATATTTGTTGAAACCATGATATTCATCAAGTATTTTATAATCTCTTGGCAAACTATCCGATGAGTAGTTTTCTTATTTACTAAAAAAAACTTGGCAAGCAAATCGTGTACGTTCGCAGGTACGATTTCATCTGGTCGCACTCAGCAGATGTTTGTCGTTTGTGTCCGATATTCCCGAGAATGGCCCCGCTAAGATTTACGGATATCCGGCTCCAGATACAGCGACCGTGTGGATACAACTGCTATTCAGATGCCTGTGCCCGGAATGCCCGTATGTGTACCGCATCCTTCAGAAAGGTAACAATTTCACGTTTTAGCTCCGTTGACAGCAGATATTGCGGACCCTAGCATCAACGGCCTTCGGACCTTCCGGAATTTAGACGTTTTTAGTGTTTTGAAACGTCAATTTAGCAAACGTGTTCTAAATCGTAAAACTTTTAAAAAGGTCAGCGTCCGAATAGGCAATTTGTTTCTAAAGTTCGTTGAAAGCGAGAGTACTTAAAATGGCTTCAGAACATTCGTAAAGTACTTACGTCTTTGTGCTAACTAATGCTGACATCACTCAAAGGAAACTAGGACCCATAAAAGTAAGAACAATGACTCGAAGCATTCGGGAACAGCTAATAAGCTCTCATTTCGTCATTTACGTCTATTTAAATGGCCGAGTAATTTGGGTCAATAAAGTCTTCAGGGACGGGATAAAAATGTCTGTGTACCTGGAAGAGATGTTTGCAAATATTTCTGCAATCATTTTTATATTATTTTGTTTTAAGAAAGCAAGGACGTATTCTAACAATGGCGATGTAACGGTGCTCGTAGCTGCGGGAAACAATGGACCATCGACGTCACCAAATGAATTTGTTGTTTGCGAATTTTACGAGCTCAGAGACAATTCTTCTCGCGTCCATTATTTGTGTCAATGTTTCTACCTTTCTGGTGAAATCTTACCGAGGTGGCTGTGATTAGTGCAAATTGTAAGAACTTCAATGGACCGTTTCCTTGTTTGCATGCACTTACCTTAAAAGTTTCATTCGTATCATTTTGTTAAATGATAAAGTGTAAAGAATTTCCATCGATGCATATGCATCAATAATGTGTAGAATTAGAAACTTATTCCATTCATCTTCATACGTAGACAGTTACTTTCATCACCGTCTGAATTAACGCACAACTCGATTCCATTTGATCTTTGATCAAGTCGAGTGTAACCCGAGTACGGTAGTGGAGCATCGTTAGAAATGTCACTCCCTTTTGTTTCAAAAAGGGGCTTTTTTCGTATCGATCCCTTGCAGGTAACCGGGAGCGGATGATTTATTACCCGGCTTGTTTGTTCAAATAATCGATGCCCTGGCGAAAACCTCCGTGTCACACGAAATGCGCCCATAAAATAACCACCCCACGTTTAGTTTTTCAACGAAGTGGAACGAACGCATCTCGATTTAATGGCTCTAAACGAAAATACCATGCGTGCAGTGTTGGCTCGCCGTAATATTTGGACAATACCGAGCGGGCTTGCTAAATTTCCATGCGAATTTATTGCAGCACTAAATCGGGGAGTCATCGCGCCGCGCGCCGTCAGCAATAATGTTTATAATGAAACAGATATAATTTTCCTTGCGCTAATGTAAACAGTCGTACATTACGCTCGTATATCTCGCTTGACATCCGATAAAAGTTTCATCGATGAAGCTTATTACTAGGCTGTCAGCGAGACGCCTTGCCTACATTCTCGATAGTAACGACGGCGCCGGCGGTATCGATTTCTACATTCTTATTGAATTTATAGTAGCACAGCACTTTGCCACTTTCCACTGTTCACTTTGAATTGAGACGCTGATTCTTTTGTCCTGCCTCCCTTATTATATCTACTTCAATTAAATTTTCAAGTATACTTTTTATTTAATTCAAAAATTCCCAGTAATTCAGACGCTCAAGATTATAAAATTATCACTCATTGGAATTGAAGATAGGGAAGGAGTTCGCGATAATGGCGCTAGTCTGGGTTATTGATATTTTGTCAAATAAACATGTAGTGCGGTTGTAATAGAGCATCGTTACAAGGTATAGTGTGTACCCAGATTGCGAGATAAGACGCTGATAGCGTACAATATCAAATCGTATGAAAAAATAAGTTTCTATATCGGTGGCGTGGAGTGGGACATGTCTTCCATGTTGTACAAGTCTGTAAAACATCGTTACGTAATCGAACTTTGATTTTGAAATCGGAATGCGACATTATTTTTTTATGGAGTTCACGTTTTTTTTTTGATATTTTGGAATGGAGTTGTTTAAAATTAGAACCAATGTATTAATGAACAGTTAAATGCCATTACTACGGGCATAGACTATCTTTCTTGACTTTAAATTACAAGCATAGCTATCAAAGGCAATCCCACAGTGATCCTAATTCCTATTAATTCCAATGAGTGTCCGTTCCCTGCTGGTAGTTTATCATAGTGTGGAACACATGTAGAGCCTCCACCGATAGTGGTGGACACGTCGCTATCTCTGATCGATCACTAGTGCTGTTTAATTACGGCCAGTTATCGACGCGCATGATTTATTGATATTGCCTCCGTATCGCGATACTGTGGGACACAGAAATAACTTTGATTGTAACTTGGGCTTCTTGTTATGGATTGTTTTATGAACCTGGTGTTGTAAAGCAGATAGCTTTATGGAGTTGCCTTAACTAATAAATGATTAACTATACGATTGAGAGTTGATGTTGGCTAAATATTTTAATTCGAAAGGTTTTTTCGTAAGGCTATTTTTTTGCTGTCATAACATTATTTATTCGTATTACTTATACAAATAATGATAACCAAAATTATACATTCAAAAGGCTATAAGAAATGAGCGGTCAATATAAAAACTGCGAGCATTTGTTAGTCATACATAAAGAGCAGAGCTTATGAATCAATAATAATCATCTAACAAAAAGTTGGTTTAACGTTAAAACCATGGAGTATCGTTCATTTTTATGAAATACAGAAAATAGTAGGAATGTGCACGGAGTCGTTCGTTGGGCGAACTTAGTACTTAATTAGATTTGAAACAAGATATTTTCCACTGACAAACGCTAAACATATTGTAAAGATAACTTATCGTAACATAATTAACACCAACATTAATTACAAAATCGTTTAAAACGACAGAAGAGTTCTTCAATATAAAGTAAAGAAAGCAAATGGCGGGTAACAGCAAAGAAAAATAAAACTCATCAATTTAACAGTATCTTTATCAAGATAGCCTTGGGTTGTTTGTCGGAGATTAATTGCTAATAATCCACTTAGTTTCACACAACATGCATCATTATTTGTCTAGATAATACAACGTTTTTTGTGTTCATTACACACTTATCAACAAACCTTTTGATATGAATTAGAATCATAGATTTGTGACGCTCAAATCTGAATTAACATCGAGTCTTACCTACTCAGCAATTAATTATGTAATTTACCCGTCGTTAAAATTATTATTTAATCATATGGTTTTATGTATTGTGTTAGGCAAAGAGTTTAATTTAATTCATTCACAAAAATTTAATTGTGTTTTGAACACTGTTCTGATTTAGAATCTGTCAGTGTTTTAGTTTCCAGCCACAGGGATATTATTTGTAGTACCTAGTTCCGATTCGCTTAACCCGAAATTGAATAACGTCTCTCTCACAGATTTCAAAACTTTCAGAGAGCAGCAACTGACAGCTTGTTTAGAAAGTCTATCCAAGTTCATCAAAACTCTTCACACAAGTTTGAAGTGATTCCTGTAACGTCCGCAAGTGTATAACAAACGTACAGATCAAATATTTTCTAAACACTCATTGTATGAAGCACGTGTTGTAACGGGCACTTGTCTTCAACAGCCAGTGTTATCGTTATGAATGGCCCTGTTGATACTCTGTGCTACCGTATGCCTGATACTGGCCACAACTATACAATCCTAACGGATTATATTTGAAACGATGTTCCATTTCTTTTTTTAAATAAACCAGAGTTTAGGCTACTTTTTATGGAGGATGTTTTCCGATGCTGGGGTTTTGATCGTTTACGGTCTATTTGGTTTGCGTCTAGACTTTAATGTAAATATGGATGTCTCTGCGCCTTGGAGGGAGTGTGGGCAGAATTCCAAGTAGCATGAACATAAGAAGAGACGGGTGGTATCGGGACTACACAGCATAGCGAGTGTTGGCTTTACAAGTGTGTTTGCTGGAGCGTCACGTCGCCGTCGTGTCTTAGAACATTATCACTATCACCATTCTGTGAAACGTTTCCTGACCGCGTCTGTCTGGAAATATTTATTTGTCTGGGGCTAATTTTATGTTACTGTTACTATTTATTGTTTCAGCAAAACGCTTCAGTATACTTGAACTCAGAACACTCCTAAAAACCAACACTTCTGACCTAAACACTCGCGTGAAAATAATTTCATGCCCTAGCAAATATCCGTCCCGCAGCAAAACGAGCAAAACCAAAAACCTGACCAGGCGTTATCAGCGAAACTCTGAACGGTCAAAAAAAGCCCAAAGCGTCCGTTTTTTGGTGGACCTTGTAAAGCTATGGGTGGGCTGGGGTTCAGTAGGTACCATATATAAATAATTTGATAAATGGCGGGCAGGACGGTAGCCCAGCGGGCGTGCATCGCTCGTTTATATAGTTAATAGTTGTTCGTTTCCTGACTCCGGCTAGACATACAGTACCTACTTGCGGGCTAGACGACTCTGCCAGAGATTAACGCGTATGAGATGATTTTCTTTGAAACATGGCTTAAGGACGGAAGGGTGCAAGTATTAAGTCTAGACCGAAGACGAATGAGACAGATTTTTAACTATTCTGAGAAAGGCGCGGTAGATTCCGAATGTAAATCAAATATTGCTTGAGATGATTAGTTTTCGTTTCTTTCAATAAGAAGTGTGGAAAATGTGTGAAAAATATACTATGAATAAACTAATTTAGTCGACCTTGTTTATCTTAAATGCAAGTTTAATTAAGAGATAAGATAGCTCCAAAAATAGATGTACTGTTATCGCCAATTCTGCTTTACTGCCACCGGATTCATACACGCATAACATTTGTACAAATCGATTGTTTGATATCTAAATTGTTTTATCGTAAAAAGTCTTGTTGACACGTAATTCTAATTACTCGTCGAGTTAAGTAGAGGATGTACAAAACGAGCTAATCAAATTGCCGCCGTGTAATCCGACGGTAATTTATGCGAGTTCAAATTTGTAAAGCCTCATAGCGGGGAAACAAACACGGCATTGTTGGCCGCGTGATCCGTGCGTGTGATCCCGCCGTGTTTGCTGCCCGCAGCCCGCCACCAGCCCGCAAGCCCGCCTGCCCGGCCAACGAACCCCACAGCCTTTATATCCATTCAAATAAGCACTAATTATATTTAATGCGTTTTACCTGTAATTAGCAGGTGTTAGAAAATGTGAAACAGTGTTTAACGGTTTCGAAACAGTATTCGGGGATTGTTTACACGCTTACGTATACGATTAGACTTCTTTATGAGGTGCTTTTACCATCGCGCCCACGCTACATCGCGAATACAAACAACGATGCCCAATCTAATGATTATTGTAAACATTACTCACTATTTTATCCACTTTCGTGCAGCGCAGTGTTTCCTACACATTAGCAGTTGACTTGTAAAATTAATCACTATTATTAGTACGGAACACATTCTGTTCACGTTTCATTTTTATGAATATAAACAAGCGTGGAAGTTTTAAAAATGGAACACAATAAAGTTGATCTAGTCTAAACATTTTAACAGGCTGTAAAACGCACTTTCGTCAACCTACCGACAATAACGATTAATATAAAGTTTCGACACGTGTTGTTAGTGGTCCAGTGTCCGAATAGATTCGCGGACACTTAGCAAGCAGTTAATACTCCCTTCGGCAGGAAGATGGGCGAGGAAAGTGGTAGGTAGCTGCTCGTAAATAAAGGCGTGACTCAGTCGGCCGGTGGCGTTGCTTCGAGCTATTTTCGACTTGCAAATGAGAAAGTGCATCGACAGTGGAGCCCTATAGGTTGGTTTAAGTGTTCCAATATAGATGCATAGACGGCTACTTATTGACTTCTGCATAAATAAGTAGGCAGTATGGTGTAATTCCTTTGCGCTCCAGGTGGCGAGTGCGTTGCACTGTCGCGGCCACAAATGCATTCAAGTATTTTCTGTCTACGTGTACCTATGCAAATAAAATTATTTTTGTAAACGAACAATAATTATACAATTGTATAATGGCGATGCGACATTACCATTAAAGTTTTACACCTGATATCTTGACAAGTTTTTTTTTATTTGATCAAAGAATGCTGTGTAATAAAGTTGTTTTAACAAGAATACACCACTTAAAATGGTTGGCTATAAGGACATAGGTGTAATTAATTTTTACCCATTATGATAAATCAATGAGGATTGGACCATAACATTAGATCATGGAAAATAATGTGTTTATGCATGATAGATTTATTTTTATGTGTGACTGTACCAGTTGTTTTGAATTAAGAATTCGAATGGGTTGCTTTTCTCAGTTCTTGATTTTAACGTAAGAATTAAAATTTTAGCGATAATAATGTCGTTCACACAGATAATGCCGATTATCTAGACCAGATTATAACAAGCTGTGTTTAGTACACATAACGGTCTCTCGTCTAGTCTATACTTAGCTATATCATACATCGGAACTGCAGGCGGCAGTAGGTAGGTAACTAGGGAACATGGTTCATATCTCGTCAGCGGACACTTATCGCCTCAAAACAAATCCCAAACGCGTTATCTCAAATACCTGCATACGTAAATACATCAACATTGAATCAATATTAGATAGGTTACCTACCGCGGAGCACGCTCGCTCGCCAGCCGGCAGCGCAGGCAGTTGTCACGCCACTACACACACTACACACTGTTTACTTCACCGTCGTCTTAAACAACACCTAATTGAATCCATGTTATCATTTAAAATATCGATCAGTCACACGCGGTGCGAAGGGTCTCAGGCGACGCCGTATATTTTTACATTCAACGTCGAGATATTTTCGATACCAGTCCGGTTTTAAGTCACACACACGAGTTCACAACATTCGTTATTCGGTTTACTGTTGTAGCCGCTATACGAACTTATTGTCACAGATCAGCTGAGCGTATGTTTGAAACAATATCGGGTTTACGTAAATCTAGCGCGGAGCAAACACGTATCAACACTACGGCGCGCGGAGCGGGACTGATGAGTGAATGAACGGAGCGTAGTTCGCTTCTCTTCGTGCGGGGGAAGCGCGCGCGGGGAAGGACCGAAGGACGCAAAGCGGTGAGTTTTACCGCTAGATGGCGCTGCAAGCTTTTCTCAAACGAGTTTTTTTTACAAAACTAAAATAATTACGTGGGTGAAGATTGAGGGCCGGGCGGGCTTCGCTAAACGTCCGCCCGCCTCCTTATAAATTAGGAAAACGTTTTCAAATTATTTCCCGTCAAACATTTACTTTCCAATTCGTCGTATTCCTTCGATGTCCGGAATCAATTTACGCGAATCCACTTTAGGCATTTTAAATTTTCCCACCTCCTGTTTGCCGTTTCCAACGTGATGGAAATTAATGTGTGCATTGCGTTCTTTAACGTCGTGGAAAAAAAATTGCTCGTTTTCTGAAACGAAGCGCGGAGAGCTGTATAAATGTAAAAATTCTATTAAATCACGGATTGGGCTGGTAATCGCGAATGGAAATCGATTAAAGTTTGCGGAGGCACTCGGGATGGATTCTATCAGAGGGCCGATCGGAGTAGATGAACTCATTCTCGATTCCTCATTCCTCCGGACGAGAATAAAGGAAAATGTTCGGCTGCCTATAGACATAAACGCGTTTAGAACGGAATTATGGACGGAGATTGTATCTGTCAATTTACTTTAGTGGGAAAAGTTAACATTAGAATAGATTTTTTTGAGAATGGTTTCGCCAGTTTTCCTATTGTGTTGACCGTATTAAGAACGTCGCACACTTATCTAAAGTCTGTGAAAGAGCGCCATCAATTCGTCATTATAATCCGGCCTGGTGCCAAATCTCCTTGTAGGACTAAAACAAAGCGCGGTGACGTGTGGCCCAAATAACTAAGAAAGAAAGAAAGAAAGCATTCTTTTGGTCACATTGCTACAATAAGTCATTCTTTGAAAGCATGTTATTCACCGTTCACCAAAATGTAGGTTTTTTGTTGCATTTGTTTTCTTGTCAGGTGACAGCTGGCCAGCTGCTAGAACTTCTTTGTTTCTTGGGTAACGGATGAACTAACCGTGGTTGTATTTAAAGTAACATGACGCAAACATGACTCATTTAAATAATTACCACCATAATTAATTATCGCGGTTAAGGCAGACATAATTAATCGAGTGTCACTCATCCGTGTGAGTTTACCATTATTAATTTTATTACAAGTCTGCGTTATTGTGTGATAGTTTTACTAATTATCTCAATTACACTATAATCAAAACAAGAAGCCATGTTAAACAATCACATAATTTATCAAAACCTCTAATTAATAAATGGCGATGGTGCTAGTGGCATAAACAAGTTTAGTCTATGGTATTATATGACAGATGATAGGCACGACCATAAACAATGGAGTGGGCGCGATAAGGGCAGATAAAAGCTGATTTATAGTGTGGCGAGCACCTTAAATCAATTATAGTGACGGCCGATATAGAAATATTGGGTGATAGAGTGCAGCCTACTTTGAAAAAACGATGAGTTTATTTTAATGGTTGTGTAAATAACACACAACACACACATCGGTATGAAGGGTGAAGGGTTTTGCCCTTTTCATATCTATATCATAACCTAGTGTAGTATCACTTATTATAATTATTTTTATTATAATTATTTTCGTAAAAATTCTTAGATAAAATTATTTAGGTTTATTTTGCAGATTTCAGTGTTTCTACACACCGACACCAGAGTACTGAAAGTTGCAACCTCCTGTAGGTAGGTACTTATTGTTTATCTGTACAATATCAATAATGCGTGGACCAGCATCAACAGTTAGAACAAACCCATTGTTGTGGCCACTTTAGTGTTTCTGATCTGATGATACAAGTACCTATACATATAATTATAGGTAAATCTCAGTCAAAAAAAAAAAAAAAAGTTTATTTCATATCAATTTGGCTTACATTGCATATCGAGGAGTCTCCATTTAGGCATAGAAATGCCTGTAGTTGAAGGCTCCGCTCATTCCCTTACAATATAAATATACAATTACGTAATTAAGAAAAGAGTGTGTGTGTATGTGCGTGTGTGTATGTGTATGTGTGTGTATGTATGTGTGTGTGTTATGTCATTAAAAAAGGTTTTCAGTATTAAGTCACACGTTGCAAAAGTAGCTCTGTATCATCATAATTTAAACTATGAAGCCATGTTATAAGTTTTTTTTTGCATTCAATTAGTTTTTTATCATAGATATATATATTTTTATTTATTTTATTATATAAGAAGGCTGAGCGTTTTTTAAATTGTCTGCTGGCAAATTCTGTTTTAGTCCTGGGAACGTTGACTATGCAATGTTTCTTTCTCTTCTTTACTATTTTGGGATCATATGGTGTCGCCTTGTGCATTTTGAGGATGATCAGAAGGATGTACAATTTTCTCACTGACAGCAGATTACATAAATCATAAAGCTTTTCAGTGGAGAATATTCTTTTTTTGAAGTACATCACCTTAAGTATCGCTCTTTGAGCGCGTTCTAACTCTAGGAAACTAGATTTCGTTGCTCCACCCCACACAGTTATGCAATATACTAAAACAGACTGGACCAAAGATACATAAATTTCATTTAATAGATTTCTTTGGTTGCTATTATTTTTATTTATTCTCCTTGGTACAACATATCTCAGCTCTTTGAATATCCAGATGAATTTTCGAACTCTATTCATGACTTGATCCTGTTGAGGATACCAGGAAAGACGCTGGTCAATTATCACTCCCAGATGTCAGTCAAAAATACGTTCGTTTCAGTTCGTTCGTGGTTTTAAATTAATTCACACAAGTCACAAGTTTTTATCAAAAATTTAAAAAATATGCAAATATTATGCTGTTGACCCACCATGCCGGACCAGTGGAGGTTGGTGCCGCCGCGCTTAATAAAGCGCTTTATGCAAAAAGAATAAAAAGCGAAAAAAGTAAAAGTTCATTCATTCTGCTTTTTTTCAGAATAAATGAAAATGACCTTCGTCGGAGTTTCATTAGAACGCAAAGCCACGTTCTTAGTCTAGACTAAATCTGAGAATTTATTTAAATAAGAAAAGTATTAAGGTTTTAGGTGTTTTTTTTGTCAATTACGTGAACAGAATATTATTATTACATACAGCTCTTTGTGACTCTCAGAAAAAAGGACTTAACTTCTTAGATTTGTTAAGAGTGAGCTTAGAGTTTAGACAAGTGGTACTCGTTACGTTTTTCTAAAATAACTTGTTAAAGGGTTGTCATGAGTTTTTTGGGAAGATTATGTTAATCCAACACATTTTTGACTTTTCTTTACCATCATCGTTATCGCATAGCATGCCAATTTGTCTATGCCTTCAGGTAAACGTGCATGAACGGAACTTTTATACTGGATCGTCAATATTGGTTTTAACTGCGTGCCAAAGAGTAATCATGGTTTTAACTCCCCTTTAGTCTTTACAACCCCTACTCACATTATAGATAAACGACAGTCATAATAATTAATTGTAATTGTCATACATGCGTCAGATAGCGTCGATTACTAGGAAACAATAAAGCAATAAAAAGTTCAATGAAAACATTATAAATGTCAAATAAATCAAATTATTCGTCCGATAACACGTTATAGTCAGCCCTGTACCTATCTCGTGCAGCAACAAACTCATTATGTCGTGTTATCTGTGCTTTATTTTTATTATAATAAATTGCAGTATTTACTTATGACAACAATTTATATTATAACGAATTATCGCTTGTATATCGATTAGGAGCGGCTCGATAGACTGTGTGCCACGGTTCTAATACTAATATGAATAATGAATTGATCATGATTCGTGGTGCAAGAGTTAAATGGTACATTATAATTTTACTGACTATGTACTAGATAATATTTGCCGAGCTTAGCTGGCACAGTATTTGAGATAAGTTAGAAATTGTTTTGTTATTATTATAATAGCTTAGCTATTATATTACTAAATCTTATTGGAGGACATAAATTGTGCATTTAAACCACAGAGATAGGTAGAATAGATTGTTTAAAGCTCGAAGAGTGGAAATGTGATACCTACCTATTATAGCTGAATTTTCATTTCGATTCATAAAATTTAACTTTAGAAATGAGGGACCCAAGTACCAAAATGATAGGAAAAAAAAAAGATGACAGCCATACTGAGCTGTCAAAACAACGTCCTTTTTTGGCAAAAGAAACTATCCGAAAAGCCAGCACAATAAAAACTTTCCCCGGGACATGATAGCTAGTAGTAGGTCGCGTTGCTTACCGAGGAACAGAGGCACAGAGCTACACTCGGTGGCAAACAAACGACCATTATGTACACATACGTGCATGTGGCATGCCGCCACACAATGGGAAGGTGGGCTGGCCGAGCTCACTGCACTGCACTGTACTGCCCGACGAAATACGATACACGCTATTTGATTAAAGTGGTTTATAAGAACTGTAAGAAGTGAATTTTTGTAATCGGCTTAATGCTTCCGGAGAACTAAGTGTAACTTGTAGTTCGAAGCTAGTACGTTATAGAGAAAAAGTATTATGGCTATAAAATTTTAATGGTACAACATTTTTGCGCTACTTATTGGCAACTGTTCAAAGGTTGAATATTTCAAGTAACCTAAGACTAACCGTTAGATTTAAAGTAGTCATAATCCTGAATGACAGTGCTTTCAACTGTGCATGTGCATACAATGCAAAGTGCAGCCGGATTAGTGACCGAACGAAGGATTTAATACTTCCGTGATAATCGTCCGTGTACGGAAAGATAGTGTGCGAATTATGACCACTTCGCATTGATAGCCTTTGCAGATATGATTATGTATAGTAAAATGTTTAGATGATGTTTTTTTCAAGGTTCGTTTGTTGCAAAAGTTTTCTAAGCGGGAACGAAAGATTCCCGATTAATTAAAGATTATTTTGAAAGAGTGTTAGTGGGTATTTTTTCCGAGCTCTTCCTAAGACTTCACTTCGGAGCCAAGCAAGTTCAAAACCACTTTTTTATGGGTTGTAGTTTGCAAATCTTGGACATATTTTATAATGTCAAGGCCTAATCCTACTACTGAATTATCCATACAAATCATATAAAACCATCGATTCTTCGAACCTCGTTTCCTCGTACGACATTGTTTTCATAATCAGTATCGGGGAAGTCACAATCCGTGCTCCCTGCGATATTTATCAGAAGCTCAGGGATTAAACGAACAGATGTTAAATCCTGGTAAATCGGGCCCCGTTGAGCCAGCTCGTTACTCACCAACAATATGGTTTCAATAAGCCATTAGCCCTGTGTTCCTAGTGAGAGTTATTGCAGCCAACGCCGCGGCATGAGCTAGTTAACTATGATTTGTAACAATTTTAATAGCTAGTAATTGTTAGGGTTACTTCTATTTTTATTGTAACTCTGTTATTTTAGATTCAGGTCTAATTTTGGGCGCAATTAGGCTTTGGGTTTTTTAATTCCGTTTGGTGTGGAAAGAAAATCATTTTTATTTTAAAAAAAATAAAGCTGAGTCCTGAAATACATCCGTTTCTATAAATATATCTGTCGCCTAAATTTAAAGCTTAATTATTTTTATTGATGAAATTGCTACGCCTACGTATTACGTAATGGTTTGTGAAAAATAACCTGCTGTCGTTAGCCTTTGAAGCAAGAGTGAAAAGGTATCTGCTTGGCATGCTCATTCCATTGTAGACCTCATCCATCGCATTCCATCAGCCGAGGTCAAGAACAACAGCATCCCATATGGCAACAAAACAAACTCAACTCAACCAATGAGAAAAGCTCTGAAATATTATTAATCACTACAGTCAGCCAAATTCTTCTGGTCATAGGTACGTTTTCCTCAATTTAACTTAGGCAGGTGAGGACGTATCAGCATTAACTTTGACATATTCACCTGACCAATAAATGTAGAACAAACCTAAACAATATTTTTAAGCCACAATAACCAATAAAGGCATTCATCATTCAGGCTAAAACAATACAACATAAAAAGCGACAGAAGCATGCGGGACCACAGACTATAAATTTGGCGGGACAGTCGCCGCGACAGGAGTTAATCTTTGCACCGTTGTTCAAACACATTGCTAGGTACCTATTGTGAATGGGATTATTTATTTGTGTGTAGTTTTAGTTCGCCATTGTTTTAGTGTAATAAGATGAGTACCCGCATGATAAGTATTCTGAAAGCTTTGGCTAAGTTAGAGCTTTGCGGCTTTAAGTTTTGGAGTCAATGAACTATGACTAGACAGTTCTTGTCCCAACTGACTTGCTGTCTTCTTAATTTACAGGATTGAGGGGAAAGGAACAGCTGACAAATAGTAAATAAACAGTCCATTTAGTAATAAGTTTGCAGGGCAAAACCAACTCGCATTTTTATGAAGTTTCATAAAATATTTTCTTTTGTATTTTGTAGTTAGTTACTATTTCAGTTGCTGCATCGAGCATTATCATGCCATAATCTCATACATAAATCCTTGGTAGCTTGGCCTAGGTACTAGAGACGACAGTAGGCAGCTAAACAATTAATGCAGTAAATCTACTGCGGAATGTGCAATCAAGGTGAATAATGAAGGCCTTGTAACTGTTATCCGCATCGATTAACTCACTATTTTAAAACTGTGACTGTGTCTGATTTCAATATTTATATATGAACTGCCAATGTTATTAGGTCATATCTATTTCAAAATACGATCGATTTTATTGAGCTAGGCAAGGATCTTCATCAATAGTTTTAAATGTAGGTAATATTTAGATTTGTGTCGGCACACCTTATGAAAATAAAATTAATATTTTAAATTGTCATGTTAAAGATAAAATCTAACAACTTAAACAGTAATCAGATACCTACAAATGCTCTTTTTTTATCATGATCCGATCTCAAGCGCTTAAACTATCAAAAATTCTATGAAAATTATATTTAACATATTTTAATATTCGTTCATTTGAAGCCTACCTGCGTAATCCCCCTAGCGACAGATAGGCCACCGCGATAAGAGGCACAGGATATATGGAAACAGAAGGCCCACTTAGTTGTATTTCTTCTGATTTTTAAAGTATTGGCACACAGGAATTAAGATTTATATAGATTGTATTTTTTTTTAGAAATTGGCGTTTCTATGAGTTTAAACTCACTGAAAAGAGGCCTCCGTTCTAGGGGATGGGAACGTTTATAGGCTGATTATGACTTTAGGTGAATCATGAATAAGAAAACAAACTAAAATTAAATGAAATAAAGTGCGAACTATGTAAGTATGACTCTAGTTTGCAAACTACCAATTTCGTAGCGGCGGCGTAGCGCGTAGTAATAAGCGAGGCAAGGAGTTGTTAGCGTAGCGGCGCGTAGTACTAAGCGTAGCCCGTAGCAACTATGAAATTTCTTTTTTTTAACGCTATTAATTGACAATCACTAAAATACAAAATAAGTAGAATGGAATAAATTAGAATTTTGTTTTGCAAATATGGTTAATACTCAATAGTGTTGTGATACATTATAGCTCAGCAGTGGCGAAGGGTCCATACAACTCGATTCCTACTAGCTTCCCTTTGAAAAATGGCAAAGTCAGTATTCTATAGACAAATAATATAATCACATTAAAGATATGTACTCCGGCTTAGCTCTTACAAAAATTGACCCTTCGCTACTGTAGCTCAGCCATAATTAACCATTTGGCATGCAAACATTTACATTATTTATGAAACATGTACTTGTAACTTGAAGTTCCATAATAAAGTAAATCTTCTGTATTCAAGTTACGATGGTAAGTCGGACTTAGTGCGTGGCGGACGGTTTAATCCGCCACCCTTCGGCTCTGACAGTTTCAGGTATTTTTGGACGACAGTTTCACTTCTATTTGTTTTAAAGCTTTTAACAGGGAAGTAGCTTTTACAATTCAGTTTTACGAACTCTGTCTGGACCTTCGTTTTGGGTGAACAAATGTGTACGATTTCTAACTATGTTTATCATTCATATTTAAAATTCAACAACAAAAACAGCCAGCACAAGTGAAGTAACATAGTTTTTAGTCTTATTTATTAATAAAAAAAAAATAATAACACAAGAAATAATCATTTATTAAGTAGAGTAAACTAACTATAATTTAGCTTTCAACACCAAAGAAATAATCATTTATTAAGTAGAGTAAACTAACTATAATTATACATTATTAATTAAAAAATATTAAATAAACTAACAACAAACTATAAAAGGGCATCGAAAAACTCCTCCTCAACGCTGTCAGCTGGTAATGTGCCTAAGAGACTGGCGGCGTTGCCGCACTGTATGGCAACACTCAGCCTTAACATAAGTTTGGTATTTACTTTATAAAGAGTGTAATAAGACCCTTAATGAAACCGAAAGACACTTGTTCTCCTCGTCATTGCGATCATTTTTTTTTGTTCTAGACCATACCGTAGATATTGGGGGTCAAAGTTCCAAAATTTTCGCAAGTTTTTTTAAATACATGTTTTAATTGTTAGAACTTTACTTTAAAGACTTCCACGCCTCCGTATTATTCAATCCAGCCATTTGCACAATGTTTTGAGTGCGTTACATTGAATCCTGCCGTAAAACGTTATTTTTTCACCCCAAAAAAAAGATGTTTCCCAATTTTTGCGTAAAGTTACTTAGTTTGATGTACATAGTGCTTGGTGAAGGGTTTGTTTACACCCTGTATATGTTAGTTTATAAGGTATGTATCTATGGGCCATTGTAGCCTGAAATAAATATTGTTGTTGTTTGTCGTAGTAAAAACTCTTGTCTTAGTCTACGAGAAACAAATATTATCATACTAAACCAGCGTAACCACATATCATAAAAGGAGTAAGTAGGTGCAATATGAACATAAACTTAATAAATATCGCACAGGTCTATCTCATCATATTGCTTTTTTATTTTTTTATGAAAGGTCTTCCTAATAAGATATCGATTACATTACTCGTCTAGACAACAAACAAACAAATATTTCGAATAGACGAGGAGTCTACAAGGTCTCCAGACAAACGAGGTTCTAATGTCTTAACCTGCAGTTAGTAGTTAACGCCAAATCGTTAAGTCCCGTCACTAATGTGATGGTTTACAAGATAAGTCACTAGTCATTATGACTGCATTGCTGAAGTACTTAGTTATTGCTACTTTAGTGAGTGTTATGCATACTCATACTCAAATAACAGAATCACCAGACAATTTTATTAATGTTATGTTGTGCTATCATTTCCAAATGTTGTCTTATGTATTGCCATAGGCCAACTGCCTCTGTGCCATACAGTAATTCCTGTATCGAATGATCTACAAGTGACAAGGAAAAGCCGTTTCAGAACTTACAAAGCAATTATTTAAAACAAATTCGGAGGAATTATGTAAATTTATGATGATGAAGATCAATGTCTACTTTCCTCCCTCAAGATACAGACAGAAATACTTACCTCATATCTCTTTGTCTTTTTCCTCAGAGATAACAAGTATGATACCAGAAACTAAGACATAGCTTGTTATTTTCTTACAATTGGAGACCACCCCAATATAAAATTAAGACGCGACAGTTACAGAGAGCTAACAAAAACTCACATATCGCGTTACAGAGTGTAACGTATACCCGTGAGCGACGGGACTCGAACCCGTTACCCCGTCTCGACCGCAACATACACTTTGTGTTTCATTGTCAACTTATGACTGTAATAGGTGATATGATACTCCATATCTTTGAATGGTGGTGTATTTATGTTTGAACAAATCAAATTAAGTAAATATAATATTTGTGTTTGAACTGATTAAAGGGTGATCACTTTGGTTAATATGGAAGACTGTATTTTCTTCTGAATCATCTCTTGTCTATGGGTTTGACTTTCAGTCTATTTTCCACCCAGCTGAAACTCCGTGACAACAAGTTTTTATGGTGCAATGACGAGCAAAAACTGAAATATTCAAACCTCTTTTTCTAGAATGATGTCAACAACGTCCATAAACTGATAATCTTGGACATTGGCCAACAGATGACGTTGATGACGATCCTTACAAGTTGCGGAAAGGAACACACTACTGCCAATCGTCTGAACATTACTCCTCCCAACTGTTGATTACAAAGATTGCAATTGTGCCTAACTGGTACAGGAAGCCAGTAACGCACAAATTACCAGCGTTTTCTAACACGATAATGACGCATTTCCCTAATTCGCGACTCAGGCGTATATACAAGCTGGCTAACAAGCAGTTAACACGCTGTATATTTCCATTACAAGCCCATATACAGAACTGGAACACTTTTTGCCCGGGAAAGGCAACATTTGTATCCAGGCTATGTTCTTGCTCAACCGTTACTGCCGTACCATTTACATAACAATTTAATTGAACATTTGTTATGTATTGTCGTACTATTAACTACGAACTAGTTTGTATTTGAATCATAAATCTTGCTCTAATTGTATGCGAATTGCCTGGAGCTAACATAGTTCTTTCATCACAGTGGTTTTAGTTTGTTTTGCTTCCAGTTTACAGGATGTAATTTAGTATGTTAGTGTTGCAGGAGCGACAGCTTGACCGCTGCAGTGTAAACAGAGAAGACACTGCAATATCCTAGTTTAAGCTTTGAGAGAGTCCGGCTTGTGACACAAATATTTTACGATTAAAATAGTAAAGTGATTGACTTGAAGATTGAAGACAGAAATATGATAATTAGTTTTCTAAAAGGATGTACAGTAACAGAGAAGCTAAACAAAATGACGTGTAAAAGTGTGTGTAAAAATCAATTTACAAAATAAACATCATTTAAAGTTTATAAACGAGTTAAGTAAGTGACCCGCACTAGGCCCGCGGGGTGGATTATGGCCCACTTCTTCTCATATAGCTGAGGTCTGGATGGGAACGTACGGGTAATGGGAACGTTGTAGGCTGATTATCATCATCAGTCTTGTTCCACATACTGCTGTATACAGGCTCCCCCGCACTCCTCCCTTTGTAGACTGATAATGTCATGTAAACTGACAAGCAACAGTTACTAACCAAATGCAACCAACATTTATCATGTACAGTCAGACAATTAAACCAACATACTTCGAAATTCAGCAATAAATCATAGCGTGCTCTAATCTGCGCACATAGCGCCATATAAGGCAATAGAGTGCCTGACCAAATTAGCGAGCGGGCATACGGGCCGCAATCTTACGGACAACCTTGAACCAGTTGCGCGTGCGCATGCCGCCGTCTGTAGGGCTGCCCTGAGGGTCCGGGGTGATAGAAAGTGGTGAGGTGATTAATGCTGTGACAGTGTTTTGGTTGGGTGATTGGAGGATTAGGTTTATCAGGAGGTGTGGCAGTGACAGTGTTAAGAAAATTACCTTTTTGTTTACATCATAAATTGTGACATTTGCATAGATATATTTTTGGAAAATCGGTTTCAGCTGTACTGAGGCTCATGCATTTTAGTTGTATGTGAGGTGTGCCCACCGCGGTTTGCGGGACTGTTTTATGTAATTTTGACGTTCAAAAAGTGCTGACTACTATTTATTGACAGTATTGAGGTGAAATTATTATTCATTCAAATCCAGCTTGTCCCTTTGCTCCTCCCTCAGCGACGCCCTTAGCCGAGGCCCGTACCCCACAGGGGGTGCCCTTAGCGGGCTGTCGCTTAGTTTATAAGTTTTTGCCCCTGGCTGGAGGCCTAACACTCATGGCACCCACAGGATAGTCCGGTTAAGCAGACGACAATCTCCTAGGTTGACCTGCGAGATGCATTCACAAAAACAAACTGAAATCATTAAATGGCATTTAAAGTTCATCGAGTGTTAATTTCCAAGCTTCCAGTTCTCCTAAATTAGTCAACCGTTGCAGTAATAATCAACTGAGACGATTTAAGTACACAATCGAAAAATAAATCAATATCATACCCGTAGGCACACTAAAGGCAATCAATCGTAATGGTATTGCCATGTAACACACCACATTATTGTTATGGCAACACTGCACTCATTTGTCACGAGACGAAGCTCCCATGTAATAGTTTTGTTGTACCTTTAATGGCGGGCATAATTAATAGGATACTGTATTGGAATCAATTCTGACACAATGCTGTTTATATTCGTGCAATTTATTGAAAAAGTATTTGTTTGTAATAGTTCACATTAATGAATACTGTCTGTCGAAAAAGGGGTAACAAATGCGACTGTTTAGCATGAGGTCCTGAGTTCGATTCCCAGGCCGAGCAAAGTGTTATATGCTTATTTCCACCAGGAATCTCAGTTGCAGCCACGGAGTCTGGATTTGCTCCCGGTTGATGCCAATAGGCTCGCCCACTATTACATGGAACTTAAATTATAACTGACGAGAAGTGAGTGTAGTACTAGTAGGGGCATATCAGCTTAGCCCTTCGGGGATTACAGGCGTGATGTTATGTTATGTAAAGTCATGTCGAAACTTTATATCAAACTTTCACGTCGCTGCTTGCCAACCCTGTGCATGGAGGAATACGGGCACTAATCGCATTCGACGTGCGCAAGAGTTCCCTACGCGAGTATTTCGCAACCCCGCCCCTCTGACCCGGTGCTACGTCAATTTAGTCAATCAGTATCCAAATTATACCTCATAGTTTATGTTCCAGTATTACTGACCGCCATGACTATGTTAAAGTACATTGATCTTTATATGCTGAAGTAATAACCTATGTCTTTCTCTGGTTTCCCTTCAATACGCGCTTTTACGTGGAGTTGCGGGCACCGGCCCGTTATACAATACAACCTAGAAAAACTCACTTTAGACCGTTTCCCAACTATATTAGGGTCGGCTTCCAGTTTAACTGGATGCAGCTGAAACCAGTATTTTACACGGAGCGATTGGCTATCTGACTTCCACAACCCAGTTACTGGGTAATACGATACTCCTTGGTAAGATTGGTAAGATTAAGTTTCTGTATTAATTAGCACTGAAAAGAGTTTTGGCAATGATATCTACTGAAACTGGACTATACAGCAGTCAGTCAGTCTTGCAGATAGATCTGTCTTAACTAACAGTTAAGAAGCTTGGATCAAAAATATAAATTAGATGATTCATAATGGCATCATATTTTAGGTTATTGAATCGTTTTTAATGGTTATAATGTACATAGTTAGTTTATTAAATAAATTATTAGTGGCATCTGCTAGCAGAGTAGTTATGCAAATTACCCATCCACATACCTACAGAATGAAACATCTCATCACAGTTAGCAATCTCTAATCGACTAAGATCCCACAGCTATTCTATATCAGGATCAGATTAGATATTAATCTTTCTGCTAAACACGATTTTTATCTATACTTTCCCAAAATCTCAAAAAAGATACCTATTAAACTCGTTAATATAAGAATAATGGCACAATATTGAATAATATTAGAATTCGCTTATTTAATTATGAATCTCTAAAATGTGTGGGCCGACAGACTGTGATCACTTACAACTGCCAAGGATGCTTGTGTTATTTAAAATAACTTTGTTTTGACAAGGATGCCTTTTTTAGATTCTTATTAAGTTGTTATGTTGAATAACTATTGGCATCGTCATCAGCTTGAGCGGACAGTGGGTATATGGCCTCAAGTAAGTATGGGATATCAAACTACAGCCCATAAAAATACGTTTTTAGTTGTTTGGTTACTCTGCTTTTCTCATTAAGACAAATGTGATGTCACAAAAGACGATCGCAACAAAAGACGCCTGCGAAAATAATACAATAGTTTTGATCGTGATCGCAGACTTACTCCAAGAAGTATGCGCAAGAGTGTTACACACTGTACCACCCATTTCCGGACGTCGCCTAATATAGGTTCGGCCAAGCCGGTACGGATATAATTTGTGTCACTGGACACTCGGTGTCTGAGGCCGTGTTCGTGTCAGTGTGACTGATCCTTTACAAAGTTTTTTAGTCTTTTCGACGGCGAGTTTCACCTAATGAATAATGTTAGATCATTAGATCAACCGAAAATTGATCTCTTCATTTGTTGATTACTCCGATTCTTAAAGAATCCAGGCTAGTTAGCATCCCTGGGAATGCGCCTACGTCGCGAGTGGCAAGTCGCGTGTCTAGACAATTATAAACAATAATGTGCACTAGGTGGCGTAGGTGGGCGTGTGATTAACTGCGCGGGCGCACGATTCGTCCCCCCGCGCATTTTACATGTAAATTATTACAAGATATGCTAGATAAATCTTCAGCCTATGAATGCGATTTGCAAGTTTAACTTAAGTAAAAAATATATCATGTTTTATGGGAGTTGTAAATTATTGTGCTTGCGTGTTCGGACTTAAGTAGATTTTATATTTGAGAGGACATTCAGTAGCTTAGCTTTAACAGCTTACTTGGAAACGAAGTGGGAAATTTATGAAAACCTGGAACAATGAGGAACCCAAACCTGGTAGTAAATTCTATATACTACATCATGAATGTACAGGTACAGTTTCAAAGCAGTCATAAGATATATCACTAGCCCGCTTATTATCATTCGTCAGATCTCCAAGACGTTGACACATATGCACCTCTATTTCACAATACCCAGAAACATTTTAATGAAGATCCGAATTCGTGAATGTAATGTCATCCGCCATTCAAGCCTTGCACCCGCCTGTGTGGCCATTCCTAAGCTATCTCTCTTCGCAATCGTTCACACGCGCCCAGGTGAAGTTTTTAACATTTTTATATTAACCAATATGGTGGACATTATGTAGAAACGATGTAGAATTGAATTATTTAACGATCGAACGACCGGCCCGGCCAGTGGAAGGAGATAATTCAATTTATTTATTTTAACAATTTTATCGTAAGTTATGAGAGAGCTTTACATGGAGCGACTGTCAATGTGGTTATGATTATGAGGGTTTTTATATGGTGTGGTGTTGCATTGGTTAATTAATTAATTAGTAGTAATCGTTTTTTTGTAGTTGAAGAATCTGTAAGTAACTTTTAGAAACCTGCGAGCATAGCGTCCAGCCGCTATGTTAACTAAGAAAAGGTGCAAGGTCAAACCGATCTGGACAGATAGCCGACTGGCTGGGTAATCGGACACTAACAGAGTCTTCAGTATAGTATCTGTCTGGTATCCGAAGCATACGAAATTTATCCGTACCTTTTTTTTTTCGGTTTAATCCAACGTTAAAGTAACTTATTTCAAGCTTGTCAGTATTCCTAATATATCTAAATATTCCCAAATAACCTCAATTCCAGCCACAAAAGCAGTCGTTCCGTCATATCGTGAGATCTTAACGTCCCTGATACCAGGCGCGCAGCACGCAGCAGGAGGCAGAGTGAGGCGTTGTACTAACGGATAGTAATCGATATCGGACATTATTTACGACACACGGCCACCGAACGTCTTTTATTTGCGCTCCTACGCACACCATATGAATAAGAGTATGATCGTAGTTGGATTTATTGACGGAGTCTGGAAAGAGGCTTAATACAATGTTTGCTAGGCGAATTGATCGGAGAGTTTATAGATAGATAGATGAGCCTTTATGCAAAGGCAGGCGTGGGATGTAAGCTAGTTAAGGACGGTTTGTAAGTCTCCAGTGTCTATTAAACGAGTCTCTTATACTTGGAATATCATAGATACTAGTTTAAAACTAATTAAACAATGCTGCAAGGGAAATAGGGCGGAACTGGGTTTCGGTCCCATAGTAAAACCCTTTTTTCCGGGTTTTAATATGGGACCAAAACCCGGTTCAGTATGTCCTAAAGGGAAAGGTTACTTTACCTCTAGTGAATGGTGAAAACATAACCAGAAAATTCAGAAGCATCTAAATCATCATTCTAAATGCAATTATGCTAATTTCGCAGCAGATTGAGTTGTAGTTCACTTGAGACGAAAACAAAAGACGCTCACAAACAAATCACTTGAATTGGAAATGTCTAGCAAACTAATAATATGCTAAAATATACAAACAACCAATAAAGTAATAGTTACGCAGCCGATCGGGGTGAACGAACCGATGAACGAGATGCTTCATATTAATATGCAAATGCTGGCAACATTAACACCTCCCTGTTTACGACAATATCCAGATAGTATCGCACCACAGAGATCTTATAACATTCAGATTTTATACAAAAATAAATAAAATCTTGATCGGGTTGTGATCATAATGATTAAAACGGCTTCTTTGACGCTCCGCCCATACAAATTAGGAGAGCTTATTAACTTTTTATAACAGCTTAACTAAGGTGTATTTTTAATAATTGGTATTTTATTATTGATAAAACAAACAAGGGTTTGATTGAGGTTATCATGTTTGCAAAAGCCGTGAACACAATAATGGGTACTTGGAACGTTCTCTTTGCTGGCTAAGTTTGTGATAGAACGTTTCTGTTCTTTGCATTTAGACATTTTGGACATGGTCTGTGAGACATATGTATAGGTATCTCATTTCACAAATCTCGTCGTGTCTAAACATATTTAAGTAATTTTGTGAGCGGCATCTTGGAAGCCGGTGAAATTAACATAATTTCAAGATTATAATGTAATATTCACTAGTTAGTTTAGATAGCCGAATTAATTTGTTTAATTCGAGAGCGATGCTAAACCTTATATTTCTAACATGACATTTTCATATTTTCCTTTTTAATAAAGTCTATAAATACAGCACAGGCTTCCAGGGCAGGACCCGGCAGTGACGTCACCAGAGCATGGCCGGATTACTTCCAGTTAATTAAGCAGCTAAACAATTTGCTGGTAACTCCGCCACGGCCTTAATGGCGGCTCCGGTTACACTCCGGTTCTAATTCCTAAAACGAGTTCATTTTAAACTGTTTCGCCTAAGGTTAGGGCTAAGGGATGCTTGGAGCTTAGGGTAATTGTCATAATCAGAGCCGTCGTCTTTTAGTTAATCAGCTGGGACTGAATATCAGTAAGCGTCGAGGAGTTAAGCTTGATGAGACTGATTTCGGCCTAAGCAATTAAGACCTTGTTGTTATGTCAGCATTATCATAACAATAATACATAAAAGAACCGTAATTGTGTGCTAGAAGAGCTTAAACACGGTTTATATCCTATTAGTCCTTTGAATCTCCGGCAGGTTCAGATCTAAGCCAAACGACCCCATATAAAACTGACTACACTTTTGCTATTCTCGTTTAGCTAAAGCGGACATGAGAGAAGAATCATGTCTGCTTCAGAATTCTTTCAAATACCTAATCTAATAAGACTTCATATAATCAGCACGCCTGACTGGTCTATAAATTCCAAATTGATTACCTTGACTTTGAGTTAATAATGTCACCGCGGCATCTATGTAGGTTCTTTGTACTCCTACCACATCATTATATATTTTATTATCATCCGCCATCTTCTTTTTATTATTCCTAGATCTTAATACTTATGTATATCAGATCCAATGAACAAAATATACGATACTGATATTCTATGATAGCTAAATGTCGTCTAAAGCATCCGCTACCGATATATTTGCAAATTAGTCGAATTGACACGTCTTCGAAGCTCGGCGTCGGCAGAATTAGTAATGAGATGGTTCACTGCTTCACTGCTAACTATACCAATTAGCTGGTATTCCTTGTAATAGAGTAGTTATGTTGATGTGTGCGATTTGAAGGAGTACTGCTGCGTTGTAATAATTATGTAGATGCCTTTTATTGGAGGATGTGCAAGTGTCTAGTTTATAAGGAGATATTGCGTGTGCTCATAAATATTGTTTTTAGAGGTTTGCGTTTGTTTAGCCCATAGGTAAGCATGGTGCATTGGTATCTACAGCTTCAATGCGGAATTATGCCTCTGGCTGGAGGCCTTACTCTCAAAGTCTCCACAGGATAGTTCGGTTAAGCAGAAGCTAGCCTCATAGGTTAAGATGCGAGATGAGATGTCGAAAAAAAAACTAATTCGAAATTGGATATGTTTTGGCACTATGAGTTGTGACCGTATTTGAACTTTCGATCCCTTTATGAGAGTGTATCCTTGATTTTGCGAAAAGTCACCTTTCCTGACTATGAAGCGTGAAATCAGAACATTTAAACAAAAACTATGCAACCAGTCCATGGGTTCTCGCCCTAATCTGCATAAAGCTTAGTTGTGTATCGTTTACTCGTAACGTGGGCGGAAACCAAAGACACCATAGATTACCATAGACAAACAAACAGACAGAACAACTTTCCAATCCCTCCCTATTTTAATGTCGGTCCTTCCAATCCAAAAGTACCGAAGTACTACATTTTTAATTCGTGGAGACCCAAAACTCTTGCAATATCGGCTTGTACGCAGTCACAGCTGACCACCTCATGAATTATGTAGGCCGCGTACGCACTGGACGAATGTACGACTACTCGTATTTATTTGTCGATGTATCGATACGTATTCCGAATAGATATTCGATATTTTTGCCGATTATCCGCGCCGGCATGGGAACAGGAAACTGACATGTGTCATGTTGATTTATAGTTTTAGTTGGGAGTTGTTAGATAAAGTTTTTCGTCTTTCAAATTTCAATAAATTACGGATTTCATGTTAGACTGGCAGCGGAATTTGTGGGAAATAAATAGCAGTGGATTTCTTTTTCTAAATTCCTCTGGTTTGTATTTATTATGATATTGCATAGAACTGTGAACCATGGAGTATAGTGCTTAAAAATTGTTGAGGAGAGATCTCTTGTTCACGTGTATGAATAGGTATGAATGGAACATTCAGGAACGGATCAATGGTGCATTTTACGTGCCAAACATCCTAATTATTCGTAGACCTTCTACGTACATAAACAAGTATTTCTTGTGTCACTCTGAGTTTTTTTCCCTCTATTTCTTCTCTATTAAAGCACACTGAGGAGTGAGGATGAGCAACCATATTTACTGGCAAGAAAAGGAAAACCTTACAGAATGTAGTAAAAACATCTGCTCAAAATCAACAGCAGTATCGGCTGGGTAATGAGTGTAAACGCGATCAGTCGCGCGTGCGTCGATTTAGTCGCGCGATTTGTGCCGCGACGCGTCGTTAGTCGCGGCGCATACCGACCGCTTAAATTCCGCGTGATCGCACGCAAACGACCTTTGTGCACAGATTAGTTTCAAAATTGCCAAATGTTTTTTAGTGAAAAATGTTCACTTGTTTCTAGTGGCTATGACTCGTGTTGCTATGCAGCCGATGGACAAATTGGATTTGGTTCTCGTTTCATTTGTTTAGTTTTTTTTAAGAGTTTTATGAGTGATAAAATAATCTGTTGAACATAACATTCCTTCAAACCATGACCGAATTTTACGTTTCCAAAAAAGATTATAAAATGAAATCTTTTATTTCCAGATATAAAGTCCACATACAACGTTCACAAATATAAATAAAACATTGACAAAAAAATTAAATAAATCATTGATATTACACACACACGCGCCTCAAATGTAGGGAATTAGGTAAGATAATCGGCGTGTGGTAGGACTATTATGGTGGATTGCTCTGAAAAAGGAGTTTTCCCCATAGGTATCTCCGTAAACCTTCTTCAATTTCACTTACTTTTTACAGCTAAGAGTCCCGCTAAACTTACCCAAACCTCAACTCATCACGGTAGTCCATAATAAAGAATAAATCACAGCCCATTAAGTGAGGCGGGGTTACTCTGAACAAAGTGTGTTGCACTCCGGAACGTTACCCGGTAGCCGGTAACCGTCCGGCGATAATTTATGCCGTAATTAAACCGGTTATTGCCGCACCGAGAGCATTGCGCCGCATGCACGGCACCGTACGGAAAATAATGCCGATATATTTTCGTTTGGACTGCGGAATGGCGTTGCAGTTTCAGTAAGTTTTTCATTTAAGTAGTATTCAGGGACGTAGTCTTGGCATATTCTGACATTTAAAGTGCCTGGCTTCATTGGAAGCAGATAGGAAAATCACCTACATCTGGCGATTTAGGTAAAAGCTTTCGACGGAAAACGTCCTCACTACAATTTAAAGTTCAGTAACTTACTTTGCTCATTTACATAGTTAATTACATCACAAGCACACATTGTTACTATTTGACTCGAGCTTCATCACAAATTAAACTTAATTCCTGAATTAACTTGATACGTAACGCGGTGCATTTCGCAAGTGGAGCGAGTGTCAGTGTGATTGGCATGGCGACCGCCAGCGCAGTTGATTCGGGATTAATTAAATCATTGTGAATTATCATCGAGCTTGTCAACTCAATACGTCAGATGAAGCTGCAAATGAGGACAGTTTACATTACATGGATATGTGATATTAATCGATAATTTTGATGTGAAACAGTACTTTTGCTGTTTTCATTATGTTAAAGGCAAAATATCTTTAATTAATTAGAGAAGTACAAAAATGCCTGGTTCGTAATTAACAGCCAAATTAGAGTTCTGTTTCTTGAATACTACAAGAAGGGTACCTATTTGAAAGATAGTACATAATTCCATAAAAAAATCTGCTTAAAAGAGTGGAATGAAGCTTCAGAAAGTCAAATTATTTATCAAAAGTTTATTTAAAACATCATCTGCCTAGCCTTTTCCCAACTATGTTGGGGTCGGCTTCCAGTCGAACCGGATGCAGCTGAATACCAGTACTTTACATGGAGCGACTGCCTATCTGACCTCCACAACCCAGTTAATACTGGGTAATACGATACCCCTTGGAAAGACTGGTTGTCAGACTTTTCGGGCCACTGACTACCTAACGACTGTCAAAGATCTACAAATGACACCCGGGACCAACGGCTTAACGTGCTTTCCGAGGCACGGAGGAAACTCGGTAAGTAATGGGTGGTCACCCATCCACAGACCAACCTAGGCAAGCACCCCTAAACCTGACGATCGACCCGAGCGGCTGTTATTATTTAGCCACGAGCTCCTCCCAGAAGTTTATTTAAAACACCACTTTTATTTTAAAAATGTTTCGTATTTGATACATTTAGCTTGTAAGTACATATTTGTGTAATCAGTTGATAGCACATGCCTGCTCAAACAGACGAACATGGCTGGCCGTGAGTTTGTACAGCGCATAGCTCTGATTGGATACTTCGGGATGCCAAGCGCTTCGTGTGCGTTGCTTCAGCTTCTTATTCTACTGGTGACTGAATGAATTAAGGTTTCGAATACCTTAGAAGGTGCAGAAAGTGCATCCAAGTGTGAGATGTCAAGAGCATGCTTAGATGTTATGCTAATCCCAAAATACTTTTATAAACAACACAGCATTCTCTATGCTATTTAGTAAAAAAAAATGAAAAGCTTTCAACCCTAAATGGTTTGAGCGTAAATCGTGTCACTAAATTTAAATATCTGGGGCATTACCTTACCGACGGCCTTGAGGTTGAGGATGATGTTGATATTGAGAGGGAGCGCAGGGCTCTAGCGGTCAGAGGTAATATGCTGGTCCGCAGATTCTCCCGCTGCTCTGAGGAAGTTAAGACTACGCTTTTTAAGGCATATTGTCAGAGCCTTTACACGGGAAGTCTGTGGGTCAGTCACACCAAAAGATCGTTGGATGCCCTGCGCATCCAGTATAACAATATCTTCAGGATGATGTTGGGGCTGCCCCGATTCTGTAGTGCTTCGGGGATGTTCGCGCTATATCGCACGGATGGTTTTCACGCCGTTATTCGCAAAAAGACGGTATCCCTGATCTGCAGATTGCGTGGCAGCCGGAACAAAATCCTGGAGACTGTAGCGGACAGGATCTCATCCCCACTTTGGAGGTCTTTTGTGAGAAGGGTAATTTAGTATTTTAATTTAATAATTTTGATAAATGTAATTTTTAATGTAATGTATTTAATTTTAATAATTTTGATAAATGTAATTTTTAATGTATCTAATTCTAATAATTTTAATGAATGAATGAATGTTTGAAACTAATATGGATCTTTTAGACATCTGAAATAAATGATTTTATTTTATTTTATTTTTTTTATTTTTATTTCAACAGCCTATATGCTTTTTGATCTACAGTAATCGCAAGGAGTAAGCTCAACTCAAAATCTTACCCTTTTATCACGAAGGAGTTGGTCGTTCTTTCCTCTTCTCCATTTTGTTCTCCAGTAGGTTGTTGTGCATCAACATTAGCGTTTATTTATTTATTTATTTAACACTTCAAGCACAAAGTACAGAGGCGGACTTAATGGAGCGTTTCTATTGGTACCTCTAATAACTTTTACAGCATTCTCATCACGATTATTTTCTCTCTCACTCTTAAGTTCTGCGATATTTCTACGACCAAGCTATAAAATCATATTGAAATCAGATAATATTTTCTAAGATCTTCGCAAAGTTTAAAAGTTGTAAAACTATAATAAGCGTTTCTAAACGCCCGTCATTGCCTCAATAAACCGCTTATTTATAACAAATAAATACAAATTTAAGTTGCCTTATGCATTATTTATTATACCAGAGTCAGATTGGCAACGATTTATACAACTTGTTGTAAATCTCTCTTTTCACGCCAGTATTCATTCCTATGGATTGAGTATTTTAATATTTTTATGAGGTGTTGAGTAAGCTTGATGAATTTCATTTAAAGAGAGGAGAAGTAGCTACATTATGAGAACGGAAACCCATTGCAGGGCACAGGCATAGCCCTGACTTAGAATATTGTGTTGGTGAGCGTAGGACCAACTTATGACTCTGTTGTTAGCCATTATTTTGGAGTAAATAGCCTAGCTGGCTAGATATGTTTTAAGTTGAGGAATTTGAGTGACTATAAACACGATAGAGATCCTGTGCCTATCCATATTAGATGGAGTTCTTACTTCAAGTCTTAACTCCATTGAACGATAAAATCTTTTCAATCAACGTAAGCAAATATCGTTGAAATAACATGGAGATTTCATTTTACATTCAGTCAGACAATGGCTGCGTTGCTGCCTCAATTAACGAAATTGAACGAACGATGAGTGAAACTGACGAATAAATAAAATAATAAGGATGTGGGAAAACCTGTGTTCTGTTTTTATTTACTTTACGTACGCTGACGCCAATGTGTAAACTGTTGAACGATAAAAGAGTAACCAAATATTGATGTATTTTTAATTGAATAAAATTTTATTTTGGAGGAAATTCGTGCGTTCACTGTTTCTAAGTGTAAAAGGTTTAAGTAATTGGTTAATGTACGATCTTGTGACAAAGTAAGAAGCATTAGTAGAACCAACTACGAAGACGTTTAATCAGAAGGCATCAACCACAGCGCAATCTGGACACATTGTGATGTAGCTAATGATGTTAAAGCTATAGTCCACCAAGAAATATCATGATGAAAAATAAATCAGTCAAAAGCTTTCGAAGTAGGTAAACTAAAACATAGTAAAATACTTGTCAGAATTAAATCTAGCTTTTTTACCTGTCCCAACAATCAGTCTTGGTAAAAACAAGTTAAATTAATATGCCAGCAAAACGTCCACATCACTGAAACGGGAAATATTAACGTCAAATGATTATTCAGCATTCGACACGTATACTTCATTCACTTTCGCGTTTATAACGAGTTTCGTAGTAAAATACAGATGCGTACGATCTTGGCTTCCAATCTAACCCACCAGGGTATGTAGACCCTTCCTGTTTTAAACGAACGTGGTTTGTATGGCTCAGGAAAGATTGGTGGTTGATTATGCACACGACAAATGAATTATTCACTTTTGTAATGGTAATTAGTATTCGATTGGTGGTGGAGAACGTGATGCGGTGTGCGAGCGTGATGTTTGCGACAATCTACAGCGGACCGTAAGTAAATAATGTGCTTTTTATGTTAAACCATTGTAACTTTGTGCTCCGTGGTTGTATGCGAACTTCGTGGCGACTATTAAGAGGCTATTGGCTTAATAAAAGCGGATATTGATATCGTATGGTACAATCCCTTTGTGCTTTTAAATGTGTTGAAGTATTGCAGACGAAAAGCTTTGTTTTACATATTCTTTTGTTCTGAGAATAAAGTATCGTCGAACTGTAATTTGATTACAGTTTCACGTCTAAACTGTTCAATATAACTGTTAAATTCAAAAGTGTTTGTAATAGCACTAATCTTTCTCAATCTTGTTAATTGATCAATTAAAATGTTGATCCTTTCTGTGAGCATTCGCTCGTTGGTCGAAGTGTGACTCACTTGATTTCACAAGTCACCAGTTCCTTTTTCGTAAACGAAATCTTAATATTCAAAGCTATCCTAAAACGCTACGTCAGTAATAAGTATGCAAGTTTATAGCGTAATAAATCTGTGAGATATGAACACTACACGGAAACAGCGCGTAGGCAGCACATTTCCAACGCAGACACAAAACGCACAATATAAATTCAAATATGGCGCGAAAAAGCTTTCATAATGCAAACAATATTACTTTTAACCGGGAGATTGTGCAAATGGCGTTTTGTAGCGAGCGGTCGGCACCGGCCACACACCAATATTTTTTTAATAACACCCCCACACACGCATCTGTATGATAATGGAGTCGTAAAAGCTTCCAACGAAATATGTTTTCCTAATGTTTGCGAAAACAGATCTTTATTGAAACATTTTACGATCGCTTTTAATTTTAAAGGAGCAATAGAGATTTTATTGAAACGACTGTGTGGCAACCGTTGGAGGTCTGTTCCCGGCTCAGTTTCACGAAGACAATACTGTAGTGACAACAAAAGCACAGCGAGAACTGTTGACTTAGGAAGTCGAGTCCGGGAGCGTCCGAGATACGGACCACCTACGCCTTGCGACTTGTACAAAGTGCCTCGCTGTCACAGCGAAGGAAATAATGGCGTTTGTCGCATCGTCCGCGTCCGCGGGTAACGAGCGCGATCGCATCCACGAGATCGAGTGGACGACGCGCGACGGTGAGCTCGGCACGTTTATGATCGAACGACGTGTTATTCTATACGACATGCTACAACTTATTTAATGGCGTCTAACGTTAGTTTTATGGATGACACAAATCATTTGAAATTAATACCCGTCATGTAAAGCAGACATTACAAAAAGTAGCGGACTTTATTAATGTTGGGAAGCTACGCATATATCTACACACGTGCGTGACCACCTACTGCTATGCGTAGGTTTCTCACACTTATAAACTTTACTGGTCGTAAATAAAGCGTTGATTAATCTTAGAGAGATTTTATGTCACGTCCAAATAAAATGTGACGCGGGGGACAAATGAACACGTTTCCACGACCGTCTGACTGCGATCATCTGTAAAACAAAAGATAAAAGAGAAATGCGACTAAATGTAAATAATTGAGCTCCAAAAACCAGTCGATTCAGTTAATCTGTAATCGATTTCTTGTCGTAGCGAACGTGTAGTCGAGTTCGTGACAGATTCAAAATCGATTACGCTCGGTTCGTGCGCTCTCGATACATTAATTGGAACGAAAACACTGCGAGCGTCGACAAATATCTTGAATAAGACGGTGTTATTTTTTTTGAGTGGAGGGACATGGCTCGTTAGTTGGCCACGCCTGCTGTCAGGCGCCGTCCATGGCCCGTGCGTCTGCGTCCAGACCTGTCACTATCAGCGCATCTTCTCATTACCGCTGAATTGATGGGGAACACCGCGCGCGAGCGACGCATGCACAGCGCTTAACTTCGCACCAAAAATAATATGACATTTATCATACGCGCATTTATCGGTTACTTATAAGACGAAGATCTTCGCCAACAGGTGTGCCGTGTAACTTGATATTTAGACACGTAATAAGCGGGACGAATGAAAAATGCTCGAACGGATAAAAATGACAGGATAGCTGGTGACGAAAAAAACTGTATTTTTCTGGGAATCGGTAGCGGAGACGAGAGATATTTGTAGTGAAAATATTAGTTCTGCGGTGCATTTCCATGAACCGTGGCATTTCTGGGAGGGTTCGTTGGTGACATATTAATTACTAATAGAGCGAGATGTCTGCGCTGAGCTCAGATAGTCAGCTACCGATATCGTATTAGTTTCACGGACGTGCTGAATGAATCTGATTCAACGTTTAGTGCATACAGAATACGCTACGTTATGCGCTGTTTCGTTAACCAATAATCCATTTCAATTTATGTAACCAAAATATTTACATAGTAAACAAAAGATTTGTATGTACTTACTCTAGTAACTAATAGAATATGTTACTTCTAATTCTATATTATTTGAAATATTTCATCCGTCAAACACAGCCTACTTTTGGTATTCCTACCTATTTCAAGTTAAACTTTTTTGGCATGCACGAAGTAAAGTGAGTTCTTCATTCGAAAAAAATACCAAGCGTCGATCGCGTGTTCGGAATTCGAATTCAAAAAATCCCATTCCATTTGACAGCTTTGCGTAACAAACGATAAAATTGTCGAAGCAATCAATATGGCGACAGTTGAGAATCCGTTTAGTCGAATTTTATTATCAAAACACATCGAAAATTTATTATAGTCTTCATGGGACTTGTGTATAAAACCGGTACGTATGTTACGTGATATAAATAAATATTTTAGATGTTTTGGACGCCGTATTAAGAAATTATGGAAAGCTTTGGAAACGGAAAAAGATGGTACAAAAAAGACTTTCAACAGCGCTTTTCCCTTCTGGAAAACTGATGGTTTAGTCCGAAACATTAGAACGTTACAACTTCGTTAAGCCCTGATTATTTACAACCCTAACTTAACACAGCAACTTTACACTTCGGTCAACTTCTTCCATTACTATTTCGTTTCCATTTGCAAAATAAAGTTTTGGTTCAGAAACAATAATTTGAAACTATAAAACATTGACTTATTTATGATTATTGGATACCATTCCGTTTACACTAAAGACATGCCAACAGACATGTCCTTTTAGCATTTAGTGATTCTATTTATATAAATAAGGCTCTATTTCCTTCAATTAATTGACTATTTATTTTACTGAAATATTGCTCAATTTGAAATAGAATGGACTATGTAACAGATTTCCCGTGATCAATTACAAATGTGTTGATTAGAAGCAATATCGTCATCATCTTCCTGCTCTTGTCCATGTTATTTGGGGTCGGCGCAACACGTTTTTTTTCTTCAATTCTCCCCGTCAATCGTCTTAATCAATGATTCGAAGCAAAAACCCGTTAAAAAATACCTTGCAGTAAATTAGAGCCTAAATCCAAAGGTTTAGTAGTTTATTTTTGTACACACGGTCAAAAGATTCCAGTACAGCTTTACAGGCTTTAGACTGAGGTATTACAGAAAGGTATCTCAGAATACAAAATTTCAAATGAACTCACGCCAAAGATATTCCTGCTTCATTTAACTTACAGATCATTTGCACCTACTGAGCAACGCGACAATATCGCCCATTCAAACTTACTTCCACGAAAGCCTCTAGAAATTGAATTGTTACGGGCACAAAGCATCTCTTCACAACGACTGAGGCGATTCATCAAATTGGCAGGTAAAATGTTTACTTAAGGACAATTACAGTTAAAAGCCCATGCCAAATTCCATCATAAAGGCATCCGAGGCGTGCCATATCGCCGTCGCGTCGTGCCATGAAATTGACTTTGTCACTGCCCATAAATCTTCCCGCCAAACTGCGAGAAAAAAAGATGGCATCCAACGAATGCGTTCGGATTCACCCAGCGGATGTTTACACAACAAGCTAGCTCACTATAATGAACTTTTTTTGCAAATCTCTTTAAAAGCGCTTTATTATGGTTTGAGGGATTCGCGCGCTTTACGGATTCTTTTGTTTATAATTGCATTGTGTTATAGAGTTGTCAAAATGTTTCAGTTTTTCCACAAAATATTTGCGGTAATAAATCTAAGTTCGTTGCTTATTTAGTTTAATACTTTTAGTTTATTTAGAAAGTTAACGTTATATTTCGAAACGTCTTTCTAACTAACTAACTGCCAACATATCGTCATAATTATGTTAGTAGTTAGTCGACAGATTTAGATAATCCTGTCATTGCCGCAGAGATCACGAATTTAAACAGCGTACGGAGGCGACGCAAAGAAAACGGTTTATTTGTAAACATACTGAATCAATAAATCAACGCATTGGCAAAGATAATGCTGAGAGTATAAGTAACGTGAAATAATATTGTAAAAAAATATAATTGCGTTCATTTATTGCATCGTGTGAAAGACGCAGCTTTAAGAAATGCCAAGAGTGTGATGGTATCTGTTTTACATACGGACGTTACTACGGCTGGCACTGACATATGCCATTATCGGGAAAATATGATGTTTTTTAGCTGAGCAACGAATGAATTAATATCGGCGGGGTAGTCGTCGCTTCCTTCGCTGGAGTGTTGCCAATAAATAGTTTGGAGCGAACTTTCCGCGACTGTGGGCAGGCCATAACTCTTGCCCCCGGATGGCAATAAACGTCACGGGACGCACTACCTAGCACTATCAATCCGGTTTTGCATCCACTATCTCTCGTCTCCATCTCGTCGCCATTTTGTGGCTCGCGCGCCAAAATGACTGTATCTCTGTTGGACGGTATGTCGCGGAGCTTTTACGTAGGCAGGCAGAACTTTATGGTGAGAAGAATGGGATTCTTGTTGCTTACTTTTTCTAGCGTTTTTCCAGCCTAATGAAACTCGAAGTAGTCATAACAACACTTGATAGTATCTGTGGTTATGATCGCGTAACTAGCTAGCATTGAAATTAAGTCTAGGTGGTAGGTGATATCGTTGAGGCTGCCATAGGATGAAGGCAGGTTTTGTATTTGTGGTGAAATATGGCAGATCATGGATATTAATTTACTCTGAACATCTGATAGAAGACAATAATGCATTAATCATACAAAGGAAGTTGACTAATCCCCTGTAACCACAACTTTTCAATATTTTGACTCATGCGGGCATATAATCCGCTTTAAATTCTATTTCTTTGCAGCATGTCTGCCACTCCAAGGAAATAAGACAAAAGTAACAATAAATACACGAGAGAAAAAGACAGTGTTGCTATACGAAAAAAAATACAAGACGAGGGTTGTCTGGGCAAAAAATGGTGCCGTATGGTGAGCGGTCACTGTGGTCCGTTTGTTTAAATCTGTTTTACGATTGGTCGTAGGCAGACGTTTTATGTAGGTACTGGTACATTCAGCTTAGTAGCGTGTCCGGAGTTGATTGCGGCCGTTAAATTAGCTAATTAGCTGAAGTTTATTGAGCGATTAGCTGATAATTATAGCTGCTTAAGTGGTGTCGACTGCTGGATTGTTTGGTGCTGCTAATATAAACCTTGCATATAAAATAACTTTTATTCTTGTTTCTTTATGAAAGAGATTGTTAACTACTAGCGGTTAGAATAAAGTCATAGAAAGTTTTAGTACTAGTTTAAATTCTATATTCTCGTTAGTGTATCCCAGCCTCATTTGCATACAACATTGTCTGCTTAATTAGTCGGAACAACACGACCAGTTAATAAATAGGAGTTCATACGAGTGAACGAGTGTCCTCATGACAAAGCGCCTCAACCGAAGAATCTATCATTTTTTACCTCCCATAAAATAAACACAGCACTGACAATTTACAATCGAAAGCTAAAAATACAAACGTCACAAAACATGTCGCCGATGATTTATTTAACGCGATATTTATGTATGGCCGCGACAGGACGTGGATGGTGTCTGTTCCTTTTAGTTTACATTACTTGCTTACTTCACTAATGTAGTTCACAACACCATGTTACAACGCAATAGGGTTAAAATTGGGTTAATTTGCCGCATGGGTAAATTTGTCCTTCTCAAGTTAACAAAATTAGGTTTGCGGTTACTTTTCGTTGGAAAAATAACAGTGTATAAGGGAGATCGTGTGGTGCGGCGGTAAATGATAAGTTGGTGTGTTTGGACGTGGTGTGGGTAGTTACAATAGGTGCGCGTGGGCACACGGGTGCGCGCGCGCAGCCTCGGTCTCACCTCACTGTTTTTATGACGTACATTATGCATGCAGATTTCATTATAGATTAAAAATTTATAAATAGTCGAAACGATCGTAACAACGCCTCGGCGGTGATTAGTCCCACTGGTCCCACATGATGGACGGTTTGTATGTTTTTAAAATTAAACGGTCGACATGTGATATTTTATCAATAACGAGCACGTTATAAATATTTAGTGGGCTATCTGTGAATTATATCAATTTGGAAAGAGCCTTTTAATTTACCGTTCCAGTGAAGTTTAATAGAACATTATTCAAAGAGGCTTTCAACGCATCGTTGTTTTGAATGAGGGAATGACGAGGTAAATTCCAACAACTTTACTCTTTCCAGTATCGTTAAGGTCTGACACTAAAGCGAAGTGCGAATCATGGAAATAGTTTATCCAAATGTAGGCGTAGCCGAGGTACTGAACATTATTGCGACATCTGAACCCGCTGTTATAGATGCTCTTTGTGGACACCGCTCTGTGTGAGCGCGGGTTAGCCTTCTGTCACCCCTTCAGACATAAAACAAAGACGTTCAATAAAACTGTACTGCTTTATTTTCGAAAGAACTGTTTTATGGATAAGCAAAGATTTTAAAAACATCACATTGGTCAGGGACAGCTTAGACGTTAGGTTAGATCAGGGGTCAGAACACAAAAACATCAATATACACCGTGACTTTTTAGTCGTCTTACAAAGGTCGTCCACTCAATGTAACCAACATAAAATAGCTCTAGGCGCGATATTTTTTATTTTCCATAATAGGTATGTACAAAGAAAAATAATAATAAAAAATTAGAATTAAATTATGAAACATCCTGTTAATGATGTTTACGTGTCAAACGGGAGAACAATACCTACCCATCACTCGAGTCCAGTAGATTATCGCTCGCAACAGGCTGTTTTAACTACGTCATGCGTCATAATACTGAATAATATTTTTATTTTTAAATTATTAAAATCTCATAAATACCTATTTTTTTATGAATGTTTAGTAGTCATTGGATACATGAAGTAGGCTGCCGTTGTAAGACGACTAAAATGTCACGGTGTAAAGATGCCTTAGACATAAGTCTTCGTATATAAGTCTATACTGAATAATGTATGAGTAAAACCAAGTTCATCAAAAGCTATCCCACGACCTTCATTATTTCCAAAGTCTATCTTTATCTGATACACATTTACTAACAACATATCTCATACTTTTTCCTTCATCGGAGTCAAGTAAAAACAACTTATTATGTCATTCTTTATAAAAACAGTTTCCTTTCTGCTGTCATTTATGTCAGTGAGCAAGTCATTGGTAGAATGTTTTACCATAATATAGTGTACATCTGGTTGGCAGAGTGCAGTGGGGCCAGTGGGTGGCGCAATCCCAAACCCAACTATTTCTATAACCCAAACATCGGCCCCCTTCAGATATCGATTGTCATTGTCGCTGCTCAAAGCTCTACTATTGTTTCGTCTCTTAGAAATAGCTTTTTAACGTCAAGTTTAGAATAATTTAAACAGATAGAATCTATGGCTTCATTATTGGGAATTTCAATTGTATAAGATACTTTATTGAATACCCAAATAGATTCCTTTACAGATAAAGGACATCATATCGTTATAATTTAAACATTTTCTACTTCAAGTTAAGAAACCGGTATACCGAAACCAACATTCATGTTCAATTCATTAAGGTAATTAATTATCACAGCGGGAACCAAACTCGCTATGACAAAAGCTCCATTCGATTATGAGAGATGAAAAGATTATGAGATAACGTCGCACAGTATCCCAGTCCCACCACACACATTTGTAACATTTAAACGTTTTAAAATATAATGTCCACCGCACCGCCCGCATCCTTGTCGTAGTTAGAAAACAAAATGTCGTCGTGTGTTTGTTTGTTTTGTTCGTAAACGCATTCGTCACGTCCGAGTGACACCACCCTTTCCTGACGTGTTTACTCATTGTCCGACTCCGGTTAACTCAGTGCTGCTCAAGATTTGAGATAATCGAACGAAATCGGATATCACATGTGGGATTGTTAACTTTGAGTATATTTTGTCGATGTCATGATGATTGCGTTGACTCGTTGTAATTCCTTAAAATATTAAGATTGTTATGTTTCTTCCGTTGTTGGTTATTGGTTTTTATGGCTTCATTTTGAGAATCTACTAAATTATAATATTAAAGTATATCTAAATATTTCGTTTTAAAACTAATTATGTTGATTTATATTACACGGTCACAGATATCACTTACACTCTCAGGTTTCCTAGAAGATTTCATTTGGGAATGGTTCCTATGGTATTAAGTTCTCAGTTATTGTATGTTAAATTAATTGACGACCCTTGTCACAACTTTCACATTCAAGAGGTGACGTGACAAAACAACTGAATAGGCACCACATAACGAGGCAACAGTCACATCTTTAGAATTTCCTCTCAAAAAAACTAAAAGATGTTTTATTAAAATCCACGGCTTAAAACAAACGAAACACTAAATCAAACCGCGGGTTTATGACCAGGTAGACGAGTTATTAGTAAAACTTACGGACGTTATAAATTTCGGCTGGCGCGGAGCCTCTGAGGCTAAGTTTAATAGAATCATTAATACCCGACAGCAGAGGGCGAAGCTACCACTGACTCATACAAAGCCTCATACATCCCGTAGAACGACCTTGTAGGAAGGTCGTGTGTATACATTATACATGCAAGTCTATGCACCATCCTTGGGCTAGTTGTCGAGAGAATCCATCGGTAATGACTGTAATCTTTGTATAGACTTCTCTCTGTCCTACTTACATACATGCTAATGTGACTGTGTCTATGATTGTTTTATCGAATACACAGTTATTTAAGTTTTTTACGATAACATAGAAGAGGACGAACCGTAATTAAATTGGAAAAGATGGAAAGTAACATTTTAGTATAATTAAATATCAAGTTTCACACGCACCTACACATGGAATATCCTAGACTTGATCTAGAGGATAAAAGCGCTGATATTATCGCCGATACACAGTACAAAATACGTGCAAAAATTCTCTTATAAATTGATGGTAATATCGAATCCTGTGCCGGCATAAAATTGAACGAAGCCCGGCTTCCATAGTATGGGGTCTATTAGTATTGGCGGCGTTAATTTGCATGCAGATTAAAGTATTCCACACAGGTATAGATGTAGTAACGAGGTGATTTTGTTAATTTGCTGCGCGTCCGAATCAAAGGTCGCAGTGTCACTAACGAGATTCCAGCTTTTCTCATAATTACATCCTCTGTTGTTGCTAGAAGTGTGAATGATAGCATTAATTAGTTTTATGGTTGATATATCGAATAGGTAGGTTTTCGTCATGTGGGAGTGAAAACTAGATTACTGTGGCGTGTTGCATTAATGAATCAAAACAAAACTAGCTAGTATTAATCAGCTCAATACCTACTGTGATTGTTTAGTCGACATACACAGTAGCTATGTTACATTGCAAATGTGTTTGAAATCTTTTTGTTAAGTTAATATTATTATAAATCAATTTATATCCTTGATAGGATATAATTATATACTCGCATGTGTTCTGGAGATGAAACCATTTTTTTTTTTTTTTTTTTTTGGATGGGAAATCATCAAATGACCCCCCCCACTCTGGGCGGAGCGGAAGGGAGTGTCAGACTTGTACTGACTAAAACCCATCCATGTTCCTTCTTTGCCCTTTGTGTTCCAGGGCCACGGTGTCTCTTTCGAACAGTCCCGCAGCTCTGGCAGGCATCGGCCCATGCGGACCCCTACTCGGTTGCTGACATCTCTTTGAGGCGCGCGTGGAACACGAACGCGCCGTCGACACGGCCTGTCGTCATAAGACGGCCGGACGGCGAGCTAGCCCATAACTCGCCGTCCACAGGCCCGCGCCTACGGTGGCCGGGAGCCACCACGTGACCCCCGACGCCCAGGGCGTCTCCCGCGGCGGCTGGGACGTGAGGTTCTTTCCCTCTCACGTCCCGCCACCTCCTTCACTAGCATGACTGCTTCACAGAAGGTGGTGACGGCTTCCCATTCCCTCTCGCTCCGGACCATGGCTTGAACCAGGGCCGGACGCGAGAGATCGCCGCCGCCAATCGCCGCTACAAGGACACGGCGGTGCTCCGCCCAAGCGGGGCAGACCTCTACGGTGTGCTCCACCGTGTCCTCCGGACGATCCTCGCAGTGGAAACACCCGGGCGTTTCCTCCCGCCCGATTCGGTGCAAGAACCTCCCGAAACAACCGTGTCCAGTGAGGATCTGCGTCAGGCGGTAGGTGAGGGCGCCGTGGCGCCTCTCTAGCCACTCCTCAAAGAGGGGACTTATCGCCACTATGGTAGCGTGCCCTGCACGGGGTTGCAACAGTCGCTCTCTCCATGTCGCCATGATATCACGCCGGAGGTCTCTCCGCTGAGCGGCAATTTGCCGCGGCAGCGGAGTTTCCCCCCGACGTAGTGCCTCCGCGCGCCATTCATGCAGGCGCGCGAGGACTATCGCCTCCAGATCCCATGGCGGCAATCCGGCAAGGAGGCTAGCCGCCTCGCCGGAGATCGTGCGGTACCCCCGGATTAGCCTTATGGCTATCACCTTTTGGGGCGCGTTCAGGTAGTGGGCGGCTTGCCGCCTTAAAGAACGCGCCCACACCGGGGCCCCGTAAAGGGCCATGGACCGCACGACCCCCGCGAGATGAAACCATTATAATATTTCTAGAGTACTTAAACTAAGTTGTACTTACATTATGATTCACGGTCAGAAACAAGAGCAGCTTTTGATCTGTAAACAAAAATAAAAGTAATTTCATAAGGTTTGCAAGCGATACACGGTGATGTTATTTTATTAAATATTCGGCGCTTTCAAATTATGCAGGCTCTCCGCGGGAGGCAGCGGTGAATTCAATGAAATAATGCGGTCGGGTTTGTTTCGGATTTATCATGTGATTATAATGTTTTAATACTTATCGGGGAAGCATGAATATCATAACTGCTGCATTACTTTATGTAGACAATTAATATCACTGCACGTATATTTAAGTAGTCAGTAAATAAAATTCCACCACATCACGTACGAATGGGTGAATCTGATTAACATAATATTATGATGTACGAAGTACGATCACGCTGTTACTTGAAAATACGGATGATTTCAGTTCGTCTGTGATCTGACATGTTAATGGCACAGCAGTAAAACAGACAACATTCACAAACATGTATCGATTGTAACATAAACACTCTGATTTATATGTAATGGAAACTGAACGTTTTAAAGCAAGATCTATGTTTATCGTAATTCCAGCGAATTGCAAATACAACGATCTCGTTCTTGTTACTCCAATCTCAAACATTGAAACATTATCCTCAAGCGATTAAATTATCGTAAATACAGAATAATCGTTACTGTATAAATTCCTAAACGTATACTTTATCGTTTTGATTCCGAGTGCGTCGTTCGACGTCGAAAACATAATTTCTAAAGGCCCTCCATTATCCCCCTGACTCGAGCAGCTGTCCCGCTGCGGGACGCCATTTTTTCGACCATAAATATCAATTCTCACAATCCAACAAAACGCATTCGTATTTATTTAGGCGTCACAAGTCGTGGTGTCTCGCAGGGCACGCATTTGGGACCACTTCCTTTTCCTTTTGCAAATAATCTATTATGCTGTTGAATGAGTCGTAAAGGTGTGATTTATATTGTATTTAACTCGTAAGGTTACTTTATTTATTGTTTGGGTTTAAAAGCCAAATAATTTTAGTGTTGCCAAGTGAAGTGCACGCGCGCATGTAAATGAAGAAAAAGAATGCAGTCGTAAAATGTTGGATCATTTTATACAGTACTTACTGCGAGCTTTAATACACACAAACACTATAAAGAAAGCTAAACAAGTTTTGAATGTTAAAAATAAAATAGTTGGCGATAAACCGTGCAATCTTAGGAAGGTTTAAAAATAAGATTTTATTGTTTGAACTTAATAACTGGGGACTAGGAACTGCGGCCGTTCGGAAGTACATAATATTAATGACTTAATAGTTAAAGTTTAAGTGTCGGCCAGACAAGTTGAAATGGTCGGAGTGGTAAGTAATTGGTCGAGTAAAGCCGGCTATCGGAGCGATTCCGAACACTTAGCTTGTGCCAACACAATTAGCTTTAAATCTATTGGATGGGCTCGGAATGGTCTTTGGTGATTTTAACTTTATAAACTTAATTCGAATGACTTTAGTTATCTTATTGATGTCAATCGTGTTATCTGTTTAAGTGCGTCGTAAGGTTAAGCATATTGAGACTTTAATGATAATTTGAATTAGAAAAGAGCATTCGCTCATTAACTTTTGCAACTGCGACGGTCTAGTAGTTCTCATAATGGTTATATAGTCATACCTAGAGCCAATAATCACAAGTCGTTTATTATGGAATATTTTAATTTCATAGTATCAATATCTTCTAAGAATACCGTGTGGAATTTAGCTCCCAGAGCGACGACATTATAATAAGATACATATTGATATGATATAAATTAATATATTTTGAATACCAGTCTCCCGTCTGCATTCTTGTAAGCGTCTCGTCATCAATAATCTAATTAGTGTGTGTATGTTTATGTAATTACTTTATTGTTTTAAGACGTTAACTCGTTCTTCTATCTTTATTGGATTTTATTCTTACAAAACAAATTGTTTTTAAAGCGCTTTGTCTCTGTCTTTGGTAATTTGTTTGACTTTCTGTTTGTTTGTCATTTCATTTACATATTTTCTGATGCTTGTTTTTATTTCTGACGTTATTTCACGAATTTAATATTGTGGATTTGCTGTACTAATATAGGGAAAAATCTAATATCTATAATAAGTGGGAATTTCTGGTTGTATAAAGTCCGTAGGTAATAAATAAACTTATTTACATTTTAATAACTTGCCAGTCTACTGGTTACTCAATAACAATAAATAATGTATAGATCATCAAAACGAGAATCCAATCCAATAAATAAATCTTCATTGTAAGTGGTATCAATGCCCTTTATTTTGGCATCGCATTGACATTGCATCTTATAATATAAGAATGAATCGCAAAATGTGTTGGTAAACGCATAACTCAACAACGCCTGGACCAATTTGGCCAATTTTTTTTTTTAAATGTTCGTTGGAGTTCAAGGATGGTTTTTACGGCGAGAAAAATTCGAATAATTGCCGGAAAAACCCTTAAAACAGCCATTTTTTTTTCCTATACAAACGTTTTCTAACTAAAACGTAGTCAATTTGAGCTTTATTGCTATTGTTTAAAGTTCATATTAAATCTATAATATAAAAATGAATCCCTGAATTTGTTGCTAAGCGCAAATCTTGAGAGCAGCTGAACCGATTTCGCTTATTATTTTTTTGTTCTGTTTGTTACTGTCAGGAGAAGGTTCTTAGGTAGGCAGTAGGTAGGTAGTAGGTAGGTAGTAGGTAGGTAGTAGGTAGGTAGTAGGTAGGTAGTAGGTAGGTAGTAGGTAGGTAGTAGGTAGGTAGTAGGTAGGTAGTAGGTAGGTAGTAGGTAGGTAGTAGGTAGGTAGTAGGTAGGTAGTAGGTAGGTAGTAGGTAGGTAGTAGGTAGGTAGTAGGTAGGTAGTAGGTAGGTAGTAGGTAGGTAGTAGGTAGGTAGTAGGTAGGTAGTAGGTAGGTAGTAGGTAGGTAGTAGGTAGGTAGTAGGTAGGTAGTAGGTAGGTAGTAGGTAGGTAGTAGGTAGGTAGTAGGTAGGTAGTAGGTAGGTAGTAGGTAGGTAGTAGGTAGGTAGTAGGTAGGTAGTAGGTAGGTAGTAGGTAGGTAGTAGGTAGGTAGTAGGTAGGTAGTAGGTAGGTAGTAGGTAGGTAGTAGGTAGGTAGTAGGTAGGTAGTAGGTAGGTAGTAGGTAGGTAGTAGGTAGGTAGTAGGTAGGTAGTAGGTAGGTAGTAGGTAGGTAGTAGGTAGGTAGTAGGTAGGTAGTAGGTAGGTAGTAGGTAGGTAGTAGGTAGGTAGTAGGTAGGTAGTAGGTAGGTAGTAGGTAGGTAGTAGGTAGGTAGTAGGTAGGTAGTAGGTAGGTAGTAGGTAGGTAGTAGGTAGGTAGTAGGTAGGTAGTAGGTAGGTAGTAGGTAGGTAGTAGGTAGGTAGTAGGTAGGTAGTAGGTAGGTAGTAGGTAGGTAGGTAGTAGGTAGGTAGTAGGTAGGTAGTAGGTAGGTAGTAGGTAGGTAGTAGGTAGGTAGTAGGTAGGTAGTAGGTAGGTAGTAGGTAGGTAGTAGGTAGGTAGTAGGTAGGTAGTAGGTAGGTAGTAGGTAGGTAGTAGGTAGGTAGTAGGTAGGTAGTAGGTAGGTAGTAGGTAGGTAGTAGGTAGGTAGTAGGTAGGTCATTTGTCAGTTCATCTCGTTTTCTGACCTCATTTTTATTGGCTCGATTTGGTTCCTCCAGTTATACTTACATTCACCATTTTATTACTTTGTGCTCTAATATTTGGCTTATCAGTATTTTGACCTGCTGATACACTTGTAGTATCTCAAATAGGTCTGTGTACTAGGTATCTTACATCAGACATGTGACGTCCGCTCCGTATCTCAGGTCACCCGGCGCCTTCACCACTTGATAGCACATTCAAATACCTCACTTTAAATGTAACAGGAAATGTTTCTAGATTTATTACTCCGTCTAAAGGCATTTGATTTAGAGTCGAAGACAGCAGAAGTAAGTATTTACTGTTTAACATTCTGTACCAGGAGGTTGAGGGAAACGGGTCGGAGTGATTGACAAGGAATTTGTCACCTTACACGATGGTGACTTTTTTAACAAGGACAGAGAAGAATGGGAGAAGAGTGGCATGTTGAGGAAGTTATTAAGATATTTGTCAGCGGATCTAAAAGAATAAAATTAAAGAGTTGAGTTGAGAAATGCTAAATCTAAAATGATGAATGGAACTAAGGCAATGAATTTGGATAATGCGTAAGATGAATTAGAAAGATTATAAAGTCATTAATAAATTAACGTTGATATAGAAAACATCACGCAGAACTAATTAATACCTGTCTTTATCTTCCCACATCTCAATGAAAATAACGACTTTAAAAAATCACCTGTTAAACAAACTACTGATTCTAAACTACTAACTGATGTTTACAAACATTTAGACAGTCCAAATTGTAGTTCTGACGGCAAAGCGACTGCTATGCAATTAGTCGCAGTCGCATTACATAACCGACTCGCTAACGAGCCGTCGCTTGACTGAGATTAAATCAACTGATTAGGAACTAATTCTGTCACCGACCTCTGGATTACTAGCCTCGTCTTATACTTAATAATCACGACCTTTAACACCATTTGAATTTAAACTTTATTCGTTTGATGCTAAAGCAGTATTTAGATCGTTAGTTGAATTTCTAGTTTTCAAATGCAGTTTAGCGATAAGAGATGTTGATATTTAAAGTGATGAGATTAAGGTTAAATTTTGATTGACAGAAGAAGAGGTAAGGAAATATTAAGCGTTGGAACCTAGGGTATGTATGACACAAGAGTTAGATGAATAGGTAGTTAATGTGATTCATGTTACTATAATAGAGTTAGAACGAGCAAGGATTATGTTAAATGAAATAATTGGCTCATTTATGAATCAAGGCTAAACGGATCGTTGACAGTCACATAGCCGTGAAACACTGGTGATTAACGCCCTACAAAAGAATAATAAATGACTGAATTAGACATTCTTACATTTGTTTTTGTGTTTATGATAGAGCTTACATCAATACTAGTGTCTTGATAGGCACTTGACAACCTTGCTTAGTTTTTGATACTATTGAAATTCAAATGTTTAAAAAAAGATTATGCTAATTGTTTCAAAGGTGATTAAAAAAGCGTGTACGACTAGTTACCGCCAACTTCTCTTTAAGTTCTCGTTTCTTATTACTATGTACTGCGTCCATAAATAAAAACCCAAGACTAGAAATGCTTGTATTCGTAAGTTACCAGAAGTAATTCGGGAGTGCTCAGCGGTTCCGCGCATAATTAGAGGTGTACCTCAAGGGTCTCATTGCTCATTAATATTCCAGTAATTGAGCCTCGCTTTCCTACTATTTCTAATTAATGTCTCCACACCGCTGTCGAACTTTAATTATGAATTTGTGGCTTAATTAAGACGCATGCTGAGGAAAAACGAAGGGGATTTAATTGTTTTTAAAGACAAAGGTTTAGGCGGAGATGTATTGTGTTCATTAGCTGGTATTAGCAGAAGCTGGGATTAATAATGTCTGTTAGAAGAAGCATTAGGCAATGTGGTGACTGCTGATGATCAGGATGCAGCTAATCTAAAGGGACATTTTGTAGAACTCTAACTTGAAATAAAGTTATGAAAGACACCAAGAAAGTGAACAACAGAACAAACATAAAGTCTGTCTGTTATCTGTATGCTACACGGATATAGGAACAGTTGTACTGTCGGAAAGCCACTACAAGGACTTAGGAACAGCTGTGTCTATAACTTTAACCATTTGTTTGGAAATGTTCCTGTCAAACGGCTGGTTCATAACTAACTTATGTTTATTGCTTATGTAACTGTCCATACAGTTAAACGCTGTCTTTTATAGCAGCTTAAGTTAGCTACCGAGATTTCGAAACTGAATAATTTTTAATCGAAAGGTAGATATCGATACTATTACTGCTTCGATACCTACACGTGTAATAAAACGCATGAACATTTAACGACACTGTCAAAACAACGGTGCGGGCTTAAAAACAAAATGATGAGCTATAAAAACTCCGGCGCAGGCGATCGTACGTCGATATTATCGTGAGATCGATGCTCATACTACTGGACATCACTGGGTGTCACATTACGACAAGCATACACGAGAAATAGGAACACGGAATCGATTTTTCACTAATCCATTGCTGTATTACTATTGCATTTATTCTAATTGTCTGCTACAAAAACAGAGATGGTTATCAGTATAAGCTTTTAAGCGATTTGTTCAGTTGTTTCATGGTGAGGTTTTAATGTTTTGGTAGTGTGTAGGGTAGACATTAGTCAGCGGGTTGTCGCTATATATCACGCGATACCATCGGTACGTTTGTTCGTGCATTTTTTATTAATATTTTTATATTAGTTAAGTGACGTTTCTCTATGTGGGTTGATACATTGTTCATGTTCTTTCCGTTGCCGTTGTCTCAATTAATTTTGTTAACAATATGTCTGTTGTCTTTGTAGGTAAATTATATAACATTATGTTTCTACTTGTAAAAACTGTGTTAATTTAAGTTAACTGCCGTGAAACTTCCATTTAATAAAACATTATTTATTCACTAAAGATTTTATGGCTTTATTTTTATTGTAGATATTTATTTAAATTAACTGCAATAAAAAACAGATTAAATTTAAAGTGCAAAATTGAAACGATTGCAATAAAAGTATTAAGAGTCATTTTCACTTTTTTACGAATAAATCATGTTATAGTTATGCAAGTGCAAAGTGTTTTCTGCTATGACGGTAGGACGGCTAGGTATGACGTACATTTATCTTTATCCACTACGATTAGAAGTAGAGAGGTGATGGCTGTTCTTAGTATGAGAAAGCTACTGCATCCCCCTCAGAAGTGTTTGAGCTTTCGTAGGAAAAAGTGTTAAATGTAAAAGAGAGCATCTGGATTATATTTGGTGAAACTCATCTTGGTAACTACACATTTTATTCTCATTTATTTAATAGCCTACATAATTTATTACTTACCTTAATATTTTAAAAAAACTATGAAAGTCTACGACCAAAAAGGTCTATTAAAAAACTTAGTCTAGACAGCTTATCGCATCGAGGCACACGTGCTATCTGCGCACGTATGAATGGCTGTAATTAGGCGCAACATTCGGCGCGGCCTATCGCTAGAGCCTCTCTAACTAATGAGCTTCTAGTTATTAAACTGGCCCTTTCATACGGCCCTTTATGAAGGACTTACTGTAGGGCTGACCAAGACATTTAGTGGTGCAGTTGAGACAGCGGATTTTGGACGAGACATGAGAGTATCTGAAATTCTCTTGGTCTTAAAAGTACGGTTGAAGACTTCATCGTAAATAAAACCACTAGATTTTGCTACAAAAGTTAATATTTTAAATAAGTTTATTGTGTCATTCGCATTAGGTATGGACTGTCTAGTGGTTTCCCTTGGTTTAAAATGACTTATTCTTTGTGATCATAGTCACTGCCTAAATTGTATTGGCACAGAATTTCAATGTTGACTGTGGCTACATCATTTACTCACTTAGAAATCGATGGAAAGCCTCTACGAGTCCTTTCATGTACCTCCAATTGATGCATGTTTATTAATTACAAATTAAGCTTCTCGTTTAACCAAATGTTTAAAAAACCTGACAACATTTAATTTAAAAAATCTCGCACGTGAATCCAGAAAGTAATGTGGCAACCCTGCGTCGCGTGTTTAGATCCCAAGAGGTGGTGAATATATTTTTACTCAGTGCTAACGGGGCTAGCGGAGCTCTGCTCGAATACATTTCTTAATCCTTAATTAATCATTTTTATAAGAGGGATTACAGCGCCTCCTTCTATGGAGTGAATTAGATTAAAAGTTAAAAGGTTTATTAAAGTAACGCGGCGGCCTTTCAAGATTTTCATTGCGTTTCTTATCAGTTCCGTACATACTTAGTTATATATTTGGTTTCCTTGTAGCAAGTTGAAATGAGATCCTAATAATAAGACTTTGGGTAATCTTCTGGAATAGTGTGATTCGTTTCTGATTAGGTTAAATAAATCATACCCTGGAAAAAAATAAAATTAAACAGACTTAAGATTTTGATGAGATAGAAACGAGGTTTTGAAGTTTTCGCAGCTCGGATTATACTTTACTAGCACATCGCCCGCGACTTCTTCCGCAGAAATTGTGATAGCTCGGCTAATTTGTATGATATAAATATAATTTATAGCCTATGTTACTTCCTGATAATTTAGTTTTCTAATAATGTTACAAACATAAAAATCTTTCCTCTTTATAATATTGGTGTAAATTTGTCTCAGGGCCGAAGTTATGGCACGAGAGATCTTTTAATAAAAAAGGATATTTCTTCAGAAATGTGTAAATAAGAAACGAACTTTAAGTACATTGAGTTTCTCGGTTAGAACCTGTAGTAATATCTCATCAGGTAACACAGTTCACACTTACAAGGTCCACAAACAACAGCGATATCATTTCAGAATCAGAATCAGAATCAGAATTATTTATTTGTAAAACATAGGTGAAGAACATATATACATTAATCATACATGTCAAGGTCTTAAATAGATAAGTGTTGCACTATGCTTTGTCATTGTTGACATACAAATATTAAAGTCGTTCATCAAAGTTAACAAAATTTCCTATCAATTTTATACAAATACATTAAAATAATCAATTTAATAATGTCCACTACAAGAAAGATAAACAAAAAACACACACAAGAAGATCATAACAAAAGAACATGCGAGAAATTATTCGTCCGTTACATTAATAATATGAATTAATAAAATTACAGAATTTAATCAAATAGTCATCCAAAATTAAAATAGTCATCCAAGTCAACATTAATAATATAGATTTATAAAATTACATAATCTCATAATTCATCATATCATAATTTAATCAAATAGTATTATCATTAAAATAGTCATCCAAGTTATAATAACATTTCTTAACTAATAACTTGTGAAGACACTTTTTGAATTTCTTTAATGGCATACATTTTATAGCATCAGGTATTTTATTAAAAATCTTTGGTGCAACACCAAAGAAGCTCTTTTTCATTAACGCAGTATTACATTTCAACGTACATAGTTGATTTTCATATTGACTCCGAATGGGGGTCTTCTTAACTGTTGAAAATTTTGTAAATAAATGTGGATTTGATTTTATAAATAATGCAGTTTCTAATATATATATAGCTGGTAACGTTAATATTTTTAATTTCTTGAAGTAGGGAACGCAACTATCTGTTGACTTTAAATTACACATGGATCTTACACACCTTCTTTGCATCCTAAATACCAGTTCCCTATTTGTTGATTGCCCCCAGAAAACAACACCATAACGGAGAATAGAGGCTACAAGTCCATGATAGGCTGTTAACAGTGTCTCAGAATTAACTCTCTTAGATAATTGAAACAATAGATACGCAGATTTACTCAGTCGTCATTGTCAATGATAACATAACGTTGCTATAAAACGGCGTTGTTGTGTTGTTGAGGAAACTCCGGGGTTCTCGCAAGGTACAGTCACGGGCACAATGTGCAGTAACATGTTGCTACTTACAAAAGTAATTTTCTTCTACTGTAAGTATATGCAGTCTTTATCGAGCAGTACACACTGTGGAAGGTCCTTGTAATTAAGGAAACGAACAAGTAGATCACAACAGACATAGTATCTATTTTGGAACGTGTACTATGATGAAATAGGTCTTATCACAAAGCCAAGATCAGAAAAAATATTTCTGAATTTTAATATTAGACTAGTGGTCGTGACTACGTCATAGCAGTGAATCATGCGCAGATATCGGTCTGCTACCGGGTGTTGTGATGTAGTAACCGTTGTTTGTTTGTTTGTTTGTTTGTTTGTTTGTTTGTATATTGAGTGTTTGTATTGAGTGTTTGATATGGATTCGTAGTTGCTTTTGATTTACCTCTCTGTTTGCCCTCCAGGATATTTGTATAGTGTTAAGATATTCGAAGTCTTGTAGCTGTACTGACTGTGTTAACTAGATAGCTCTTAAGTTAGGTTTCTATCACCTAGCTGGCTTGGAGAAAAAGTTCTAATACGGAAATATAGATAAACTTTTATAAGGCTTAGTTAAAACAGTGAACGAGTGGGGCGTCCCCTAGCTAGATGGGCTTACCACCTTATACATTTGGCTGGGTCTGATTGGGTGCAGAAGGTGGAGGACAGGTTGTTGTGGCACAGCTTGGGAGAGGCCAGCACTTCCAGTAGTAGACTGAAAGACGGTCAATGTCAACAACTTCTTAAGTTTCGAGAGAGTGCTAAGTATCTACTGTAGAAAGTACCACACCACGTAGTTGTTACGACACTTGACACTGTGTTGAACAACTAAGCACTTGCGCTGTATTGCTACTTGTTGTTTACAATGTAAGTGGCTTGTGGCGACTGTTTTTTACAAACACGACACTTCTGACATCCTCCTTCCTAGTCGAACGTACTTTTAATTAAGGAAAGTATAAGTTTGCAAGCCGTGTGCCCATGGTATTACCAATTGCCAAAAAATAATCGGCTAAACTTTCATCCCAGTTGGAAGAAAGGATGAATTTTCGCAAATCCTTATTGCACCAGCATCGCACGCACACACACTGGTTGTCCCATATGGAATGAAAACACGAAATACCACCGTTAACCGTGTGGATTCATCTTGGTGGTCTATACCACCACGGGATCAGACTTTTGGTATGCAAAACACAATGTGAACTAACTACGGAACCATACGGGGACCGTACGGACAGGATATAGGCGCCAACTGAATGCACGCACACGTAATATCAACTATTCTTACTTAGTTCTTTATAAGGAGACATTAATATGTAAATGTAATTCTTGTGCGTGCAGGTTGTAGGTTGCATACCATAGTTTTGGATATGACAGGATCCAAGCAAAACAGCTACAAGAGTCTTCTGGCGCTCAAATGACTTTGACAGGGAGGCATTGCAGGTAAGCATTTGATAAATGTATTAAAAATAAGATAGCACCGTTCGATCCGATTTTGAACAAAGATATATTCTGAAAATCTAAGCCTCTCTTGGATATTGAATTACACTTGGCTGAATCACCGCTTAATCATAGGTGAGGCTATGGTCTTTAAAAAATCCTCCTCGTATGTACTCCCAAAATCTCTATATATTCACTGCCACAATCTACCTCCAATTACCCCGAACCTATCTGACTCGCCATCCATTATTCAAGCCACCAGGTCCACAATCCACGAAACAATTCCATAACAAACAAACAATATGAACTTAAATAGAATATATATCCGTTTAATTTAGCATGCAGTCGCAGTCGGGCGACAGTTGCGCAATTATTGCTCCATTGTAGCCTGGCGCGAATTGCCTGAGCATTCCTCACTAGATGTATTGTGTGCTGAGCTATTTTTAGGAGCTCGTGTGGAATGGATACTTCCTACACGCTCATGATTCATCGGGTCATGGGAACAGGGTAGTCCTGAGTGTTGCAGTTTGGACTAGATTAGGAAGCCACTGATAATACTGTAATAGTTAGGGAAACCCCGGGAAGACGATGATGATGAACTAATAATGATGTAACCTAACCTCTTATTAATGATATCGGAGGGATTTAACTATGATATTATTAAAATCGCCTTTTGTTGGCTCAACTTCCAAAATATTTGTTAATTCTTTTATTAACCATTTTGTTAACTAGTGACTAACTCCGGAAGTTTTCCCAATTCTCTATTTCTGACTAATCCACACAACTTGTTCATAAGTTCAGTCTGACACAATGTTAAATCTTGCAGACATGAGGAAAACCAATACCTAATACAATGTGGATTTTAAAACAAATTGGTGTTTGAAATCGATATATTCAATTAAATCGCTTCTACAACTTGCGAATTTATAGTTCGCCATTAATAATGCTAACAAACCTGTCAGCGCCTAAAATATAGTGTTCCCTTCCGAAAAGTAGCATCGATTCATGCAGAGATCGATAAGCATTCCCCCGCGGCAAACTGATTTATATTCACTGAGTATACAACATTCCTACATTTTCTTTTTTGTTTAGCAAGTCGGTTGGAAGTTTAGGACTCACTTAGGGTATGATTAAGACAAGGTATAGTTCTGTTCCAACTTTATGGCTGCTCGGAAGTTAGCTACGAGTGACGGCCTAAAATGTGTTCTGCGCAGCTTTACGTTAAATGTTCCGAGCCAACATAAAGTTTGAACCGTTATACTTACGCAAACCGTCACTCGCAGCTTATTTCCGAGCTATAAACTTTCAACAGAACTATAGTATAGTAAGCAAGAACTTCTAGCTGTCATTCGGTTGGATGCCAGTCACCATAAACGACCTAAAGGAAGTTTATATGTAGGCAAATATGTCGATGTCTCAGAGCAGACATCTGGCAAAGAATGACGAAGAGAATCGATCCAAAGAGGAATGTAAGGCCATAGAAATTTTATAGACAAAGTAGACTCCGGCCCCAGGTGTGTCGAAGGAAAATCTGCTCCGGTGGAGATTCATTGATGACTCTGCCCTGCAGTATTATTGTGGTGCTGTTCCATAAACGATGGGTCACTTTATATCGTGTCCTGCGTGTCCTGGTGTTTATTCATTACAGGAACTGATGGACGTTACTGAAGATGCCAAACTAGTAGCTCAGTCCTAAGCCACACAATTTAGATTGCCATCGACACGCTAAGAACAGACAAAGTTTCTATATTACACAGAACAACGACTAGTCTTAATTATTTGCTAGTCGTATAAGATCGTTTTAAACAGACGAACTTGGAAACATTATTCCGGTTTATCCGACCAATGGAACCCTTATTAGCGCTCTACAACTTGACTACGTACTCTCCAGCTAGAGGGTCGTGTGTAGGACACTCGACAACCTTCACAAGTTTGTCTACGTGGCTCACTGAAGATATGGCGATACCTTCTATGAGATAAACGGTATCTATATGCTCTCTAAATGTCCAATTTCTCGTGTTTCGTCGACTGTAGACTTTTTGTACCGGTCATGATGTAAATTCGTGGGTAAATTCGCAATTTTTCTCTCGAGGACTGGAAATGAGGTTATGTAGGTGAGGTTTGATAAACATGTTCCACTTTGGTTTTCGTTGTACCGAAAAACTTTTCGGTCTATGAGAATTTCATAAGCATTTTGCTACAAATAAACCCTAATTCGTAAAGGTAGTTTTCTGTGATTTTATAAGAACAGTGCCCTTTGATATTGAAAAATGATAAGAATCATTTGAGGAAAAGCGTTCATAACACCGATTTTTTAAGCTTATAGATCTTCTTGATCGTCTTCTCATTCTATGGATCTCGGTAGGGAAAAGGGGTAAGGAAACACTGAGATAATGGCTAATAGAGATGTATCGTAAAATAAGGCATTTTTGATGAACTTTTCACTTATTTGCAAATGCCAAGAAGTGGCCTCTACACCTCCCCATTACCAACATTACGACATTTTTCTATTAGTTACCAACATTTGATATGTATCCTTACCTACCTACCCAGTTCATCAGTTCATCTCTCGGCTCCTCGGTGATGTATTAGCGTGTATATTAGAACATAGCTCGTGTCTAGACGCCGATGTATTGCGCCGTGCGTCTTCCCAATGATGCCTCCGACTGCGAGACTGTCGGAGGATTTCCGGGAGAAAAGAATCGGATTACACTAGTTTATATTGAGTCTGTTTTAGACGGTTTTATTTACCTTGTCTAAGTAACTCGCCTAGTCTTATGTTGGAAGACATCCTTTTGACCTTTCCACCTGTTTTTATTTCTAAACAGTATTTATTAGTTAGTACTTAGTTCTGAACCCAAATGTTCGGCAAATGTCATATTTAAATTCTTCCACATTTTTATCTTCAGTATTCTATCAACAATTCTCTCAGAAAATCGTTTTTTAAGAATTTTACAAAAGTTAGAAGACGAGAAAATGCAAATATTTCTTGTTTTGTGTGGTTTTTTATTTTGTCGATCGGTCAGAACTTCTGTGAAAGGCGTGATTTTCATTTCGGTATCGGAAAAAAAATTAGGTTAATTAAAAAAATGGAACTAGGTTATTAGCACGAAACGTTTTCTTGAGATTGCCTTAGGTGTTGAAAATATTAAAACAGAACTTCATGGCTTTTTTTATTAAAATTGAAACCAACTGATAAATTAATCGCAGAATTCCGCTAAATTCAAAATTCTTGCTGTATTTTCTACAAAGTGGATTTTAAAAGAAAAATAAAGTATAGACAGACTATTTGCTTAACTTGCACGTAGCTTTTAGCATGCACAAATTGTATTTATTTAAGTTTATTGCAGTTTGCACAGCACCTTTTCTTGTGCCAACATCCTTTTAACACTCACAAACACAAACTTTTATCTAAAACCTTATCAGTGACGAGTTTTATCGCAAAAGCTATAATCTGGATGTGACGGGCAGGGCAAGAGAGCAGTCTGGTCACAAGTCGACATGACTACAACCCCTGCGATAATCTCTGGTCACAAAAAAGTGGACAAAAACAGTGTGACAGGCGATAAGGAGCAATGATCAGTTCGAAAGAGGATTATATTCTACAGATTATAGTTATTTGACTGTAAATAAAAAAAGATGCCATAGTAAAGACTTAAGATTTTCGTGGAATAGTAAAGAATTATTATTTTTAAGAGCTTTTTAGTGAGAACTTGTACTAGTAAAGTGTTCAAGCTGCTTTTCATGCTTATGATTGCCATGGAACTTGTATTTAGTTGCTTAGGAGCTTCAAAGTACTCATAAAGGAATCGTGCCAAACTTATTGATTACTAGAGAACGTTTTGAGCTCTTGCCCGTCCAGTGAACTGTAGAAAACGCAAACGTAGACGCTATAGACCAGTATAGGCCGTAATCAGCAAATCCGATCTAGTAGAATACCAGAAAAATTAGTAACGAGAACAGCCGACAATATATTCCACACATTCCGAACGGATCTACCGTCCCAGTAAGCTGCCACGTAAGCTTTGTGATATTGGGACACATTCACGGACCATTCTCTCAACTAAACTCATGAAATACTAAACATTTAAGCAAAATCCATTTAACATTTATCTCAATCGCTTTATCTCAGGTAAGGCCAGACGTGTCAAATATTTTGACATTACCAGCCGTTTGTGTGTCTATCCCCTGACAATCGGTGACATTTGTATTGTCAAACGAATAGTTTTGACATTCCTTTGTTCACTTCACAGATATAGATAATGCTGTGCGTCCCCGGGCTGAATAGTGATGTGTATTGTGAAGAATCCGTGAATGGTGAATAGATTTTGGAGAAGAATGGATTCAATTAAGTGGGAATGGATTGATTGTAATCTTACTAGTTGATTGTTATCGTTTGAATTAATTTGTAAAGTGCCATGAGTTAGTGAAATTGTGAAATAAAGTATTGTGACGAGTACCTACTTTAAATGGCGATGAATTTATTGTGGCTGTCGATTTTGAGGTAGTTTAAACTTAAGGCTATCTCGTTAATTTTGAAAGTTTATTTGGAATAGGAAAATTCTAATATGTGGTTAAGTAAGATGTTGTACTTTTGAACCTTAGGAAACGGATATGATAATGAAACGCTAATATTTTAGGAACACAAGATAATCAACTAAACAATCACGAACATCAGAAAAACCTCAGTGTATCGCTAATTAAGAACAAACTCCGAAGCGTGAGCTTGCAAAATAAAGAACATATTACTGTTAAAAGTCGCAGTTGATTTACGATTTGCATTCTTAGACTTACATGATTGTGTATACATTTTTTCGTGCTACGGAATTTTCACGAGTTCAACATCATCTGAAGATAAAGAGTGGGGGTAAAGTAAATTTCCTTTTTGGAAATGAATATTTGGGTGACTGCTTCGTTGGTCTAGTGGTCGCAAGCGCGACTGCTGAGCATGAGGTCCTGGGTTCGATTCCCGGTTTTTCAGTAACAGCTACGAAGTCTGGTTTTGTGCCGGGTTGATGGCAATAGGCACGCCCTCGGGACTTAAAACATAACTGGCGAAATGTGGGTGTACTATTTAGGTACACCTCTGCCTAAAGCTTTGGGGATAACAGGTGTTATGTTATGTAGTTGGGTGACTTTGATAATTTTAGTTCAGAGCAAACAGTATTTTGCAATAAAAAGTGTAATAATTGCGCGACCATGACCATTATCCAAGTAACTAGTTCGGTTCTCTGAGAAGCTCACAGGATAATAAGATGGACACTTGTATACCGATGCACAAAACGAGCACTTTTTTTCTAGCCAGATAAAGCTCTTCTCGTGTAAATTGCATGTTGAAATACAATTTCATCTACAACTGTACGTCTCAATTACAATCAGGCTATGTGAAGGTTAACTACTTCATAGTTAAGTAAAGAAACTCACCTGGACATCAGTATATCACCTCGGTACGTAACAAAGCGCTATCTGTGCACATTAATCTAGCCAGTAGCACGCACTTGTTTCCAACTCGACTCGGCTCACAATGGTCCCACACCGACACACGCAAATAAACTTAAATACTTACTTACTGCTCCATTATCGCGGATTTCTCGATTTAAATCTCTTCGTAAACATTTTGGATACAGACAATACGTAAGTATGTATAGGAAGGTTTATTGTTGCCATTAAAAACTCTTGGCTGTAGGTTGGTCATTATTCCTTAGTATCTGCATGAAAGTAGTCGAGGACCGATTTACGTGCTGGTGCTATTGTACATGATGATGATGATCTATCTTTTTCAAACATCGACTGAAAGATATTGTTTTGACTGTCCTGACTTTGTTAAACTACACTTTATCAACAAAAACCCTTCAACAGGGTTACCTCTGTTCACACATCCATGATTAAAACACCATTTCTGGCACGTAATTAATACTAATGACGTTTGAAGGAGGCCACTATTATCTAGAAGTTACACTAAGAGTTATCCTCGAGGACAGAAAAATACGTGATAGCTAGCAAAGATCCTGTAAACCATAGTGAAAGTCCAAATATTGGTCTGGTAGATGCGTGGCTGTTGCGATACTTGTGAAGGCACTTCTTCTAAGAAAGTCGGTAGCGCATTATTAAGCTGGTCTTTGGTCGAACCATTGAGTACATTTTCTGTTTCTTATATTTCAATGAACACATTTACATAGCTAATTGGTACGATTGTCTCAGATTGACGCCACGCGTTTCAAATAATTAGTAAAACAAGTTTGTTTAGCTCCAAATAACATTAACATGCAAATCCAGTTTATTGTAGGAATGTTTGAGCTAGTCGCATTTGTTGCTTGTTTATTTTTAGTTAATTTTAGTGCCGAATGCTGATTGAGTTGATGAAATTAAGCAATTTGTGTGGATAGCGGAGTTATTCATAGCTATTATTTATTAGTATTCAGTATGCAAATGAAATTTATTAATGGAACTATAGTTTTGGTTGACGTAATACTTCTTTCACCTTAATAATCCTTCACTTGACAATAATTACGAATGTCATCGTTTCTTTATCATCTCATTCTTTTTGAGGAGTGGCTAGAGAGGCGCCACGGCGCCCTCACCTACCGCCTGACGCAGGTCCTCACCGGACACGGTTGTTTCGGGAGGTTCCTGCACCGAATCGGGCGGGAGGAAACGCCCGGGTGTTTCCACTGCGAGGATCGTCCGGAGGACACGGTGGAACACACCGTGGAGGTCTGCCCCGCTTGGGCGGAGCACCGCCGTGTCCTCATAGCGGCGATTGGCGGCGACGATCTCTCGCGTCCGGCCCTGGTTCAAGCCATGGTCCGGAGCGAGAGGGAATGGGAAGCCGTCACCTCCTTCTGCGAAGCAGTCATGCTAGTGAAGGAGGTGGCAGGACGTGAGAGGGAAAGAACCTCACGTCCCAGCCGCCGCGGGAGACGCCCTGGGCGTCGGGGGTCACGTGGTGGCTTCCGACCACCGTAGGCGCTGGCCTGTGGACGGCGAGTTATGGGCTAGCTCGCCGTCCGGCCGTCTTATGACTACAGGCCGTGTCGACGGCACGTTCGTGTTCCACGCGCGCCTCAAAGAGATGTCAGCAATCAAGTAGGGGTCCGCATGGACCGATGCCTGCCAGGGCTGCGGGACTGTTCGAAAGAGATACCGTGGCCCTGGAACATAAAGGGCAAAGAAGGAACATGGATGGGTTTTAGTCAGTACAAGTCTGACACTCCCCTCCGCTCCGCCCAGAGTGGGGGGGGTCATTTGATGATTTCCCATCCGGAAAAAAAAAAAAAAAAAAATCATCTCATTCTTCGTTCTTAATTTATTGTTATTTTGGCAGACAATGGCATATGACGTTCCAGGTGACCAATACAGTACCTCAACTGCATAACGTAACATACATTACGATCACAATCCGAAGGATTTTAAAATAAAATCGAAATCAATTGCTTCATATTTAATTATGTTTAAAAAATTCGTCCCTTCGTAGAAACGAACTTTTCGCTGTCGAAAAATTGAACGCACTACGCAATTCTGGAATAGTCAAAATGATATCGAATTGTGGGTGAGTATGTGTTTCGCAATTACCAAGCCGGGTTATCTTGATATAAGTATGAAGAACAGTAAACATTGAACTAAAAATCATCTGTATTTTTACTTAGCTACATTGTGTAAGATTCTTGCTTAAATTATCCACATTGTATAGTATTTAAATAAAACTGTTGTAGCGTGAGTCGGACGCCGCGGTGGCGATACTTTCAGTAGATAACTCCCAACGACCACTGTGCAGACTTCTGTACCATAGAGTGCCTGTGCCATAGACATGACACTCTTCCGTATCGGGGGGAATATTTACTAAGGAGATACGTGAAGAAACAATGAAAAGATTTGGGGGACTCTCTTATGTAATTTTGACCTCCTCAAAGTGTTGATATTGAGCGAGGAACTCATGACATTTAATTTTAATGAATCTCGATAATGAGCCTCTTATCACAAATTAGGTACTGCCTGGTACAATAATTCGTAATAGGCTAGTAACATGTAAGCAATAGGAACTGAAATTGATATCCAGGAACTTCAAATCGAAAGCACACAATAATAAATGGAAATGGCAATATCGCCATTAAAGTTTCTCATCATCATCATTTCAGCCGAAAGACGTCCACTACTGGACATAGGCCTGCCCCAAGTGTCGCCACATTGACCGGTCCCGTGCGACTCACATCCAGCGGATCCCTGCAACCTTCACCAGGTCATCGGTCCCTAGTGGGAGGCCTTCCAACACAACTTAAAGTTTCTCACATTTACTTAATTAATATAAGAATAACTTGTCTGTACCTTTCTTAAATCTTTGTGGTCTCCAGTTATCAGCCTGCGAGCATCAGGTCACAAGTCCTGGGGCGCAGCATTAAGATGGCGATAAGGCGTTGACCGACTGTACGCCAGTGCTCAACAGTTCAGCCGTTCGGTTGGATCAGCGCCTGCGCAATCATGGCGGACATTCGACGATATTGCTGTAGGTAATGACCGCCCTCGAAAGAATTGCTACTGATGTCGTGTTGAAATGTACTCAATTTGTATAGTTGCTTTTGGTTTACTCTTGATGATTGAATTGGGTAGCATATAGTGCTTTTTTCAGTGGCGAATCAAAATTCAAATTGAATTCGTTTCATTAGGGAAATCTTTTGATATATCTAAGCCAAGATTCTCATCACACTCAATCTAAATACTTCATTTTGACGTTTACGATTAAGTGGGTATTGGATTACAATAAAAAGCAGATAAATTCGTTACTTATTTTATCTTTTATTCAAAAAGCTTCATTGTACCATTTCTGAGATCGGAGTGGAGATCGATCTCCCAATGCCTTTTGAGTTTATAAATGTAGGTATAATTTTATTAAACTTTCACACAAATTCCTTAAAGAAAGCTACATAAACTAAAGCAAATAACTATCCAACACGATCAGTTAAGAATCTAAAAGTTATCACACCTAGGGACACTACAGACAGCCTTAGAACATTACACAACAAAGTAAAAGATAATATCTTGTAAGGTTGTAACCGAACGCGGCAATAACTTTATCATTGGCAGTGACAGAAAGCTCTCATTGCGACAATGTAATGCTCATGATAATTGCTGTTTATACGTTGATGTTATCGGCTAGAAGACGACCGGGTGTAGGGACGAGCAGTCGTTGTTAACTGCCGAGTTAAGAAAATGTGGGGAAAAGGAATAGTGTGTTGATGTTAAAAGGGCAGTTTAGATAGGGTATCGGATCCGATTCGAATAGAATGTTGTCTATCGGGCTAGGTGTACCTAATGTAGATATGAGGGATAATGAACTATCCTCCTATGCAGGGTTGACTATTGTAGACGGTGAAAGAAGCAGCCTATAAAAGTAACAATATAAGATGGGAAAAGACTGCACAGTCATTTTTCATTCAATTCCATTGCTTTACTTAGTGAAGAAGGAGAAAGATAGACAGATAACTCCAGTTATAGAGAAATATGTAAATAGAACATTGATATAAAAAGAACAATGAGCACTTATCAGAAACAGTGGTCTTTGTTGAGATGTTCTGTTCCGATGAAGAGGTAATCGTAACTGATGCATCTACTGCCGATAACCACAGAGTGAACGACTTAGAGTCGTGTCGCGTCATCTTGCGCTCAAAATGTCGCACTCGTCAACATGAATGTGTCGCCTCAAAATAATCCGATTACACTTCTTTGAATTTCCATATAATTGTCGCTTTGACATGTCACAGTCGAATATTTTTACATGAGGAGATTTCGTCTCCTTTTGACATTCGACTTATTGATATCAATGTCTTTTTGTAGAATGTGTTTCTGGAAAAAGTTGGAGCATGAATGGTAAAGTTGACGTATTCAAATGACTGATATGAAGTTGAATTATATAAATTAACTGCGCAATACATTTGTTTATGAAGACTTGAAAGAGGTTATCAGTTGTAATTTTCAAAATAAAATGTGTCGTATATAAATAAAGTAATATGTACAAATTAGGCCAGTACTTTTATCTAGTAATTATTTTTATCTGCACTCAGTTAAAAATACTCTGTTTAAAATTTAACGGTTTTTTTTGTTTAAGGATTGCTCCAGTTATTTTCAAATTGCAATAAAATCCCCAACATTTGGCAACCCTACAGCTGGACTAAAGAATAGCCCTGCACATGTATTCACCTCGTTATCGATTTAATAACGATACGAGTCACTCGATTCTAATCTCGATACATAATCGGATTTGTGGTTATTGTCAGCGAGATGTGATTCGTACAGAGTCGCCATTGTCGTGACTCGAGCCTTAAGTAACGTACAATGAATGAAATGTTGAGCTGACGAAACGATGTTACATAAAGGATTTAATGAACTGTTAATATTATGTAGTAAGTAAGTAACATTAAAAATGTTCCCTCTTATATCTAAAAGTTCGAAGTTTAACTCAGTTCCAAGCTTAATCCAAATCTCTTCGGGTCGAATTTATTTTTAGATTCTGATTAACTTTTGTCAGTTTTCAGTTTCAACTCAATTTCTTTAATAACTGTTCAGAAAGTGTCTCATTTTATTCCATTTTGAATTCAATTTGTTAAAAATATTTTACTTCAAGACTTCAGGAAGGTAGGAATAAAGTATACTGAAACACAAAGAAAACTTCATATTGTGGATGAATCGAAGTGCTTTATTTTCTGATCTTTTGTGTTTATGAATCATACAGGATATTACTTCCTCATAAAAATGAGCAATAAAGAAAATCCAGGGTGTTTTCGAGAAGGCAGAGAGTGGCCTTATTTCGGAGCAGCTTTGAAGTCCTGTTGGAGTCCGGCCAGGGCGCATTTTGGCCGACAATGGGACGCCATTTTGTGTTATTTCGCGCGCAAAATAAATGTCGCCGGCCATTTTGTGATAATGTTTTAATTTACGATTTGAAAATGTGAACGGAACCTTCAATAAAATGAATTTATTGTGTGTAAATGGTGTGTAACCACGAGATATAAGAAAACGGATAGAAGTGGTTCGAATGTTTCACATTTACCTTTGTGTTAGGTATTAGTAGTGACTAGTAGTGAGTTAGTAGTGATCTATGCTCGTGCCTTCGGTATTTGCAGTGGGGCAAAAAGCTGTTATAATAAAAGTTACCCTGGATAGTCAGCTCCATTTCCAATTTGTGCAAAAGATATTCCATCATATATCGTCATAAAAAGGGTGAATGGTCAGTGAATATACGAAAGATTTTCGAATAGTGGTGAGGTGCCAAAATCTATTATGAAAATGTGTGTCAGGAAACACTTTCCTACAGAACTAAAGGGTTGTCGTGGCCACATTAGCTCTGAAAAGCTAGTTAATTCAACATAAAAAATAAAACTAAGCCGAGGCAACTAAACACCACCAATTCAAATATATTTAGTAACTACGGTATATTTAGGGCAGCATTCCTGTCGGTAACACATCAGTATATCAAGTTACACACATTACTGCGCAACCGAACACTGATGTCAGTACATGTGGCTGCTTTACTTATTTATAGAAAATACCCCAGAGGAACTTTTTGACTGCCTCAATAGTGACTGGATGTGATATCGTGTTTTACAGCTCTGTACTTAATATATTACTGCGGTGTGGTGTGCTTAATGGAACAGCAAATGCTAAATGTGCCTTTAAATATCAAATAAAAACTTATCTCCTACAAACGTCTCAAAATCGGTAAATATGTAGTACAGACAGACACTCCAGAACCAACATATCGCGTTCGATTTGATGCATTTGTTATATTTAGGTATGATTCTTTTTCATGTGTTTGATACGTGTTTTCCATCGAGACTTCAGAAGAGGCTTGTTGAACTTATCACTGTAGCCTGTAAAGTAGGTGTCGACATTATGACACAGTCATCATCATCATCTGCCTAGCCTTTGCCATTATGTTGGGGTCGGCTTCCAGTCTAACCGGATGCAGCCAGTATTTTACATGGAGCGTGCCCACAGTATATTCCACTAACTAAAACAACAAGCTTACTTACCAAAACGACAGTTTAACATACACGTTTAAAACCGCACCCCGATGCTATCAACTAACTTGTCTACGAAAGTTAGCAACTCGGAGGTGCAGCTCAACAAACTGAAAGTTTTCGACAGCACGATAAACAGTTTAACTGCACTCGTACGGCACTACGGCGTGGAGGCACTCCTACGGTGCCACTTATAACAGTTATCACATTAGTATTGGAGGATCGGTTACCTACGATAACTTTGACAAGTATTGTAACTTTAACTTAAGAGATGCAGTTAAGATGGAAGTTAAACGCGTTACTTTAAGATTTGACGTTTGTAAGAGTGATTTTAATGTGACACGTGAAAAGCTATTGGTAGTTTAACAAGCTAAGATTGAATTATAGTTTTAATTTGTATAGGTTATCAATGATATGAGTTATAAAAATTTTATGTGTCAGTAAAGTTGTGAATCGTTCGTTAATTCTATTTAACATCTCGTAATAACTTTATAACAAATATTTAAAGCATGTACTTGTCTTTATGAAAAGGATATTTCAGTCCCTTTAATTCTTCAGAAAACAATATTGAAGAATACCTAAGAACCTAAAATTTAATCCAATTATTCTAAAAGATATTTCATCTCAGTAAATTGATTCCTGAAATTCTTTTCAAATTCAATAGACTTGCTCAAAAGAAACAATTATCTTTTGTATCTGAAGTGTACGAAGGGCGAGTCTAAAACTATTACAGAAATACATCAATAGCTTGGAAATATTTGGGTCAGAAAGTCAACACTACGACGTAAAAGGTGTTTCAAAACTGTTTGAATATTCTGCGCATTGAGTAGTGTTTCTATTTTAGTTTGTTTTGGGTTAGTCTACTATGTGTTAGTCATGATTTTCATTCGGATGAGTGGTTTCATGCTAAAGAAAGAATCGGCCACGTCATTTTATCCTATGGACGATATCAGAAGCAAAGTGACTAAAAATTAACAATTGTAATCGCATGTTGTACATTGGTAACTTTTCGCCAAAGGACATTCTTTAGCTCAAGTCTTCACGAACATGTTGTAGCCCAGGTTTCGTCCGGTTTACCAGTAGTTATAAGTAGATGGTCTATTTTGTATGGACTTTAATTTTGATGAGGCCTTAGCTAATATCTTACTACTATTATAAAAGCGAAATTTTGTATGGATGTTTGTTACTCAATCACGCCAGAACGGTTGAACGGATCTGGTTGAAAGGCACAGATAAATATTATAGTATGGAATAACATATAGGCTACTTTTGTCTCACACATTCACATAAGCATTTCCACGCGAACAAAGTCGCAGGCAGTTTTCAACAGTTAGTCTTCTTCTTCTTAGCGTGTCGATGGCAATCTAAATTGAGTCAGCCCAGAACTGAGCTAGCGCTTTCGGTAGCGTCCATCAGTTCCTGATTAGTTGAAAACTAGCTAGTCAAAAGGACATCTGTATAGTACAGAGCGCAAACTACACTAGGACTAAAACACAATATACAGTTTCATTGTTCTTTAAATCCCAAATCAACTGAAAACAGCAGATAAATAGCTTGAAATTAAGCTGAAAAACGAGGCGCACCCAACACTTTTCAGCGGCATTGTAAATGTTCAGTAATTAACGCCTGAAACGCGACGCTTCAGCCGGAAGCGTAGTGTCGCTTACCTCAAGCGGCTGTTTTACTTAATTTCAACGTTTCCGAGATAATGTAGGAAAAGTTTGACAAATGATGGCGTTAGGTGGCATCAGGCCTGTTGTTGTAGAACTCAACTAAACATCTGTTTTTGGTTTAGTTGTGAGGGTCGATCATTAGATTCAGCCGTGCTTGCCTAGGTTGGTCCGTGGATGGGTGACCACCCATAACATACTGAGTTTCCTCCGTGTCTCGGAAATCAGGTTACGCCGTTGGTCCCGGCTGTCATTTGTAGATCTTTGACAGTCGTTAAAGGCAGTCCACCGACTACTGCTGACTTTCGAGCCACTGCTCGAAAGTCTGACAACGAGTCTTACCAAAGGGCCAGTATTACCCAGTAGCTGGGTTGTGGATATTAGATAGGCAGTCGCTCCATGTAAAATACTGGTAGTCAGCTGCATCCGGTTAGACTGGAAGCCGACCTCAACATAGTTGGGAAAAGGCTATGCAGATGATGAGTTGTAAGGGTCTCGCTTGAGAATCTGTTGGGAAATACCGTCTTAAAAATAATCTTCACCATCATCATGACCTATTGCTATTGGTCTGGGTTCGGCGCAGAATACCTTCTTCTATATTTCTTTATTAGTCAACGTCTCTGTAATCACTCATTTTCTAGCTATATCGTCGTCTTTCTAAAGTCCATTCATTGTTAATTTGGAATTCCCCTCCTCTTTACTACATGTATTTGTACGACTTTTCAACTGTTATTTCTTCTCACGATATTCCGAACAAATGATTATGAAGTTATCACTAAACAATTCGGTGATTATATTCCCAAATAACTTAATTATCTGCAACTATCATAAATCCTAATTCTGCTGAGCTCCACATACTCGTGCGGGGTGAATATATTGAGTTAGTGCGAGGTGACCCGCAGTGATTGAGTAACGGCCCTCTGGCTAGCGTTATTGTTATTAATTACATATTTATTGGATGTCGTTTGAGATAGGGTACGGTCATAGCATGAGCGGGAGCGGAGAGTGATTGTGTAACTTCGAACAAGTTAAATGGAACAGCTGCTTTGGTTAATGGAAAGGCGCTGGGATGTTCACATTTTAAATGGTTGTGACCTTTAATGAAGCAGACAGGCGCTTCTTCTCCCCGTCATTGTGACCTTTTTTTTTTGTTCTAGACCATACCTGGGAACCTTCTAGTTACGGAGATATTGCAGGTAAAAGTGACAACTGTTTCACATGTTCCTTTTAAAATACAAGTTTTTAATGTTCTAAAACTTTAAAAATAGCTTCATGACCCCTGTGGTATTAAATACATCCATCAGCAGAAAGTTGTGACTCGTTAATATTGAATCCTAACGTAAACCGTAATTTTTTCACCCCAAAAAAAGTCTTTTCCTAGCATTTTTTTTTTGCGTAGAGTTATTTAGTTTGACGTACAAAACGCCTTATGAAGAATCCATTTACAACTTATATATTCAAAACTTTAAACATTTTTCTGTCCGCGTGAATGATTCGTGGGCTTTGCAAGGTAGATCCATCAGTCCTAAAGGGTTTCCAATAGGTCACCGACTGGTCTGGGCCCAACTCAGAAAGAGGATTTTCAGGCTTCGTACAGCGCCCATCTTCTATCCACGAACGGCTTGCAGTTCGAATTATTATAATATCTCTTAATTTTTTTGTCGTTCATCAAAATCGCTATGGCCTATCACAATGATCCACCCTCACCAAGAATTGATATAAATAACATTTTGACAAGGTCGGTGAGTGTGGCACTCACGCAGTGTGTATTGTAAGTATTGTAGCGGTTGTAAATCGCACCGGACACTGCGCCCGCGCCGCTCTACGTCAGCGATCGTAATTGGTCAATGTTTAATTGATTTATTACTTACTGTGTTTAAATAGAAGAGTGACTAAATATTTGTATGGATATTGTAGTCAAATTATGATTGTTTGATGGAGCCGTAGAAGCCGCAAAAAACATATTAAATAAAGTGATTATCATCAGGAAGATTTATAGATGGTGTGTTCGGGGGGCATTTTTACGTTTAGTTGGTGGATAACCTGGGTAATAAAGACTACATTGACCAACACCTATACTGAGATACACGAAAGTATTACAAATGTCACGTCATAGAATCAGAATCTTTCCATAAAGCTACATAAACTTCACACTGGCAATCACACAAAATAAAAACACAATGCCACAAAGAAATATTGTCGTCATATTTATACGAAGAATGTCAACAAACAATAAATATAACCAAGAAAAAGGAAAAGAAAGCGAATTCGTCCAACACAAGCGAATCCAGCGCGTGTGTATGTATGTGGCAGTGATTCCTATGAAAATATCCCAAAACAGGCTTCATAGAAACCCTGAGTCCCGCACAATGAGGAAATATATCACGATGCATTGTTCACATGCGGTATCCGTGGATTGTGTGCGGCAGTACACTGAGTAAGTGAAAGAAGAAGGTTTACTAGCTGTTAGGAGTTCCAGGGAGAAGAAAGTGGTATGCATGATTGCTTCTGGCAATCACAATTGAGTGTAAGAAAGTTGGCCACGAGTCAAGCGTTCTCAGTAGCGCCCATAATGCACGCTGATAGCAGATGATAAGGAGTAAGGAATAAGTTTCATGCATTTCACAATTTTTTAAATACTTTTTTTAAACTTTGCCCCACACTAGGAATTTCTCCTGTATCGTGGGTGCATTTACAAACATCCAGATCCGGAACCTATAGGTCACACATATATTTGTTCCGTGCGGGGATCGAACTCGCGACACGCAGCGCAGCACTGAGCCACCCGTACCGTCAGATCCAATCAATTAGCTACTTACTGTGCCACGAATAAGAGTTGATTGCAGTTTGTTTTCATGGAACAATTTTTCCAAAATCTGTACTTTCTCAACAAAGCGAGTAACAGAAATACAGCCTTGTTGCTTTTGAAAGATTTTTATTATGAGTGGAACTTCTATTCCTTTTCTTATTCATGCCAGTAAGCATGACGTGAAGTGTGACGTCATAACATGGGAAATTCGGCGACGATTTAAGATTTAAGATGTCGTGAAAGGCAAGATGAGGTGTTCGCAAGGAATTGTGGATGCTTTACTGTTCATATGAGAGTGTTTGAAGGAGCTTTACGTTTATATACTGGGTGTTGAATGAGAGGGAAATTGAATTTGTATGTAATAGAATGAACCGAGGAGAATAAAGTGAGGATAGAGGGCAAGAAATATTGACATAAATGTAAAGAACAAAGGGTATTGCACGAATGTACTATACAAGTAGTTAAAGCTTCGTGTAAGCACATCCGTCCGGCTTTACTGTTGATAGCCCCGTTGTTCTGAAGCACCTAACCCGTATACCATAACTAAGTAAGTACAGACGGAAAATTTTAAGCCGAATAACATACTTGTTGGAGTTTTATGTTAACTTTCTTAGGTCAATCAACGTCTTACGTCACACATCAAAACTTTAACGTGCCCTTATTTAATAAAACGAACAGTTCCCAGGTATAACTGCCACTGATGCAAACACATAAACAGTAAACTTATCTATACGATTCATCAAAATTACTCGTAAAAGCTCCAGAAGGCAATAGTGAGGTTCATAGCCATAACACAGCGGTTTTAATTAAGTAGTTGTTCCTATTAGCGACGTCGTTGACCAATACCAGCTAATACATAGGTGTTGCGACTAAGTATCTAATTACGATATACCTGTTGCTAAGAGATGGTGCGAAAGATATCTAGTTAGGTAGTAACCTAGAAAACTAATACCTGGAAGGAACTTCCGCGCGACACTACTTGCATATACCGGAACATTTAAACACTGAGAAACGGTACTGTTGACTGGCGTTGGTCTAGTGGTCGCAAGCGCCACTGTGAGCATGAAGTCCTGGGTTCGATTTTAAGTTCGGGTAAAGTGTTGTAGGAAGTTTTCATCAGGAATCCCTCAGTAGCGGCCTGAAGTCAGACTTGTACCCTGTTGATACTCGCTTCTTATTACATGGGACTTAAATATGGAAAATTGAAATGGGTGTGTATTATAGGTACACTTCAGTCCAACCCTTCGGGTATTACAGGCGTGATGTTATAAAGACTATATCGTTATAAAACCTAGCAATAATTCATAAATAAACAATTTGATTTTATTTTAACACACATGAATTAATTTTCAGTTACACTATCGCCATACTCCTTCCAGGCTCTATATCTCTAAAGATAGTAATTAAGATTCAACGGCGCATGCGCGGTGTCGCCTCGCCTCGTACGGGGAACCTGCGCAGGCGACGTGGCGACGACCACGCGTCCTCAGGGCTGGCAAGGAAAGTTAATTAATACCAACGATTGATTAGTCAGCACGTTCAATATATACTAATTGGCATTGATGGGGAGTGGTAATTAGCAGTTTTAATGCGAGTTACCCATCCTTATTTCCGAATAGGATGTATGGAAGTGAGTGTTGAGTAGGTAGGTTTTCAATGATTAGAATTCGATACTTTACTGCAAATTAAGTGAGCAATGTTTGTAATTACGTTCTCGAAAACGGCTCTAACGATTTCGATGAAAGTTGCAAATTTGCAATACAGGGCTTTACGGGGGCGAAACATCGATCTAGGTACGTCTTATACTTGGGAACATGTCTTTTCCTTGATTTTCACCTGAGCAGAGCTCGGTCGCCTAGGAACTGTGAATTATTTGCGCTAATTCGTCTTTGTTTTACGACTAGACCCCACACGCCGGTTGTTACCATCAAGCCTCTGTGACAGGCTTTTCGGTAAAATGTGGTGCCATCATCAGGCTAACTATTTTATTACTACCATGGCGTTTCTTGCCGGTTCTTCACCATAGAAGACGCAACCCGAACCGAGTACCAATTTTTTAGTAGATGTTTTGTTATGTGCCCATGTGAAGAAAATCATATTCATGAATATAATATTGCTTTAAAAAAAACTGGAGTTTTTTTGGAAATTGGATTTATTCAGTAATTGATATGTAAGATAAAATGTGATACTCATAATTGACACGTTAAGGCTACAACCCTAGGCCGCGGGTGGAAGCTGCGCGACTTCGCGAGTAAAACCCGTATCATGTTGAGTATCACGTACCGCGTTAGTACATACGACACCTTGTTACCCACAGTGCACATTCAGGTTTAATCACGTCCGTCTGTCCGTGTGACTCATGGCTTGTGCTAAATACTGCCCATGAATGGGACACCTGAGAACTTTTAACTTTAAGGTTCCAATAACCTCATGCAGTGCGCATGAGGTTATTGGAACCTTAAAGTTAAAAGTTCGACGAATACATTTTCTACATGACGAGCCTAAATGATTTATGAATCTAGACGATGTTTGGTGATTAAATTATGTTCCTATAGATTGTGGTGAGGCTCACGCTTGGCTAACAGATTTGTAATGCTTTTTCCTGTGCTCTTGAAATACGACTTTACCAGAAAACATAAAAATAAATGTGGTTTTTATTCAAGAGAAGACATTATGAAACAAGAGGAAGTCGTTCAAGAGACAGCTCTGCCTTCCATGCGAGATGGAAAATAATGAACTTAGAAACCGTTAAAGAAATACTTGTTAAATGACAAGAACTCATAACATGTTCATCAGCGATCGCTATCTGGTAACAACCAATAAAAATACGAAAAAAGCTAATTAAATCGAAGCAGCAGTCCTTAGTAGACTCCTCACATACGTAGACTTGCAGTTTGCATTGAAACATCCACATTACCGCACTAATAGTACATTATAACTGAGACGATGGCGAACCAAGCCGGGGCACAGAGCATAGCTAGCATATCTCCATTAATTCAACATGGCGTCAGTTTAAATATAGTCCAAATGAATTATTTAGCAAAACTATAAAAAATAACGATGTAGGTACTAGCAGCAAGAAAGTAAGTGATTATTGTTTATAGTTTAACACATGTTTTATTAATGACAACTTGTTCATTATAATATTAATTGTTTAAGAAACATGTTGCAGAGCCAATGGCTAATTAATTTTATTCCAAAATATACAGAAATATTTCATCACTGTGTCTGTTGTCTGTACCTTGAAGGTATAGGTACTTCATTATCATAATTGCTCTGTTTTTGCTGTTTACCCCTTTTACGGGTGTTGGTGCTATGTTTCTGTGGAAACTTATGTAAATGTGGAGCTGTCACCTGTCAGCTCGCTGTTATGGAGTCAGGTGTTATTTATTTATCATAAAACGAAGGATCGCAGTTCATTTTATTTTTTAACAGAATTCTGGTTATTCCGAGACATTTTGTTGTTGTTTGCACGAAAACTGATGGACGTTGCTGAAGACGCCATACTCGTTGCCGAAGTCTGTGACGACTCAATTTAAATTGCTGCCAGAAAACGTTAGTTTTCGTTGAACGTATTGCTTTGGTCAGTACAGAACATTAGGATAGAGTATCAACATACCTAGTTGCCTATTGGTATTGTCCCATCAATTTAGTTTAGGAGCTTGGAGTTTTTGTTTTCTACACCGGTACATAGGTCTTTAGTTACCATGGTTACAGTATTATCCTTGACAATTCTAAAGATTAAATATTTTCACGTTTCATTCCTAGATCAGCAGGGGTGTTAGATAACCTCAGCCTCCAAATCCCAAGAATATAATCTAGTAAAACGGTTCCATTTAATTGTACGCAGAAGGCAAGTCACGATATAATGTTATCCGTCTTAAAGTATTTACCATGAAGCGGAGTGATAAGGGTTCGCGGAAATCTGCGCGGGCGCCGGGTGCGCTCGATAACCTCTGACATGAGCCATTATAGCTCGCAACCCAGCAACTGTACACATCAAGGACGTCTGTGAGCAGTGGAGATGGAATATATTGAGGTTGAAGTCGAGGTAACATCTAGTTAATCAAATTCTTGCAAATTTAGAACCGGTTTGAATCGCTAAATATGATTGTATTGTAGAAATTTAGTAAAGAAGAAGAATGCTGCGCCAACCCCAAATAAATTGGAATGAAGGCAGGAGAATGATGATGATGATGATGGAATTTAGCGCCGAGTCGAACGATGAAAGACCAACAGTGTGCCTAACATTTCGCATTCATTTAGGGGTCTTCGAATGTTAGTGAAAACGGGCATTAGACCCTCAGGTCTCCTATGACGTAAATAAGAGCAATGTGCACAAAACAAATGCTGAGTCATGAAATGGTTATGTATGACATACCTTTTTTTTTTTTTTTTTTTTTTTTCCGGATGGGAAATCATCAAATGACCCCCCCCACTCTGGGCGGAGCGGAGGGGAGTGTCAGACTTGTACTGACTAAAACCCATCCATGTTCCTTCTCTGCCCTTTGCGTTCCAGGGCCACGGTATCTCTTTCGAACAGTCCCGCAGCCCTGGCAGGCGTCGGCCCATGCGGACCCCTACTCGATCGCCGACATCTCTTTGAGGCGCGCGTGGAACACGAACGCGCCGCCGACACAGCCTGTCGTCATAAGACGGCCGGATGTATGACATACCTTTACTTGAAATAACACCTAATACAACTTAATATTTCCATCAGCATAATTAAATTGATTGAATCTAATAAGATTTTAGTATTATTACTACCTGTATAAGTAAGATACTGATTATCTTGTAATAGACCTTTGGCGACCAAAATACAGTCAGTACTGAGTTAGTCATTCCACAGACTTAACGTTGGCTTCAAAGTAGAGACATTCTCTTTAACAAGAATTACATTGAACCTTGAAGGAAGTTTTAATTCTAGAATTAATTTAAAGGAATCCACTAATAGTTTAAATTCTCATCAAACAAATATCTTTGAAATGGCTGTTACAAAGCAAAAAGTTAAGACGATAATATTCCAACAGATTTCGTAGAATATCAAATGGGCTGAATTCATTAGAAGTTTGCTGAAGTTTTTACATTTTAATAACACTGGCTGAAACTGCTGTTGTACCTAAGTAATTTATTCTTGAACTAGGGATTTGAGAAGAAGTTACCTCTCTTTATTAGAATTATAAAGCCTTGGGCACACTGAAGCGAAACCCGCGGGGTGCGGGACGGTATGTCGCTGGCACCGATTTTGTCATCTAACTTGTGCAGAGGACGGACGTGTTGGAAAAGTGATCTGTACCTCAGGACCTCCCATGCTGCAGACAATTTCTCTATATAAGATTGTGCATATGTGAACCAGCGCCTGTAATACTTGATGTCGAGATAAATAAAGATTTATGATTTCTTTATTTATTTTCTTTACATATAATTTACATTTTTAAATATTCCTATACAACGTAATATTAAAAAAAACATTTAAAAATATAAAAAATAGTAGCCCACCGGCATCGGGAACAGGGTCCGAGCTACCGGTGGTCAGGGCTCTTGAGAGAGAACCTCCTAACGATAGGCGCTGTGTCCAGAAGTACTGCTTTCTGAATCAAGCCCTTGATCCAGCTGCCAAGCGAGAGCCTCCTCAGATGTTGGTCGATGCTATTGGCTATTAAGCCATTGGCCGACACGACTATCGGCACAATGACTGCTGTACTCACATGTCGACAACCTCGCGAGCCAGATCTAGATATATAAGATTTATGATTATTATTAGTACTGAAGGCTATATGAAAGGTATTTGAGATTCAATAAACTAGCTTTTTTGTGAAAGAACGTATTGAAAATGTAAAAAACCAGAATACTTTTAAATTTCACGTGGAAAGGGTTCGTCATCTTATGTTCCTTCATCATTTTGTAAACGTAACGCTGAGCATAAGCAGTTTTTAAAGTAATTTTCACATTACGAATTGAAAATGTCTGCTGAATATCTGAACAGAAACACAAACTGGCCCCATTTCTTGCTAAACATTTCTGCCAACCATCTTTCTCACCGCATCCAATAATATTATTAGACAAGCCTACACATATTTTATTTTTTCCGTATCCGTGGTAGTCATCGCGTTGTCATCCGAATGTTCCGACAACGTCGCAGGCGCAGCGCTGACACGTTTAGTGGCTCACAAGCAGTTTGTACCGCGTGGCTTGAGCATTTTTTTGGGATTGCTGGTACGACTAAGTCACAGCCTATTTCTGCTGTAAGCTAACCATTTATACTTTTTTGAATGTTTTACCAAAGACGTTACAAAATCGCAAATTGTGGAACACCAGGATCCAAATGCGTTGAGGTGTCCACGATGACATTTTAGTTTGGCATAACGTTTACCACTATTTAATATATATAAGGAAGGAATATGGAAGGACATTCATGAGAATGCTCACACTCTAAAAAGGGTAAGCTTTAAACATAGTAAAGTAGTATTAATTTCAAACTGACAAAAGTTAACACAAATTTGGCCATAACTTTCAGTGAATTCCAAAACATATCTGTATTTTATCGACTCCCATATCCGCAGTAGTCATCGCGCTGTCTCCCGTACATTACACGAAGCAGTGCCGACACGTTTAGATGCGCGAGAGCATTACAATTTGTAGCGCATGCGTTATTGCGCCCGCGTCGCGCGACGACGGATTTATCGTGGGACATTGTTTCCACGTATGGCGATCACATGTGTACTGCGTTCATAAGATTTGTTCGGAGAGTTTTCAGTATTCTGAAGATGGCCTTTTTTTAATAGATATGACAGTTTTATATTTGTTTTGGTTTTTATTCATATGATATGGAAAATAATATTTCTGTCAACCCTTTGACAGGCGATGATTGTAGTTAATGTAGGATTTCAAGATGTTTCTTCGTGAGATCATATGGGTAGACTGACTGTCTAGTACCTAATAACAATAATATCCGGTTAGACTGGAAGCCGACCCTAACATAGTTGGGAAAAGGCTAGGCAGATGATGACCAGCCTATTACTGTCCCACTGCTGGGCAAATGTGTCTTCTGCGAGCATTGATAACCACGCAAACGCGATTGTGTTAATTAAATTGTTAAATATGGAGATGTAAAGTAACTACTACCAACTATACCGAATACAGTGTATAACATGTTCAAAAAACCAAACCAAAAACCGTTTATGTTTAATGTTTTTCTTGAATAACATTTGATCCTCTACTTAAAATAAAAACTTACTTAGTTTATATTAGCGAATGAAAACAAACATTTGTTTGATTTATTTCTAATTATAGTGACCTCTGTGGAGACCTCAAGTGCTAAAAACCGAGGATAAAAAAAAAACAAATAAATCATGTAGATAAGTAGTGTGTTTTGTTTAATGTTGGCACATTAATTTTATTGATATCGTAAGGTTAAGACCCGATACAGACGCAATACTTTTATCATCTGCGATTAGCGTTTTTCTGCTTGATCAACTTGATCTTTGATGCTTGTTTGTTACGTGTACAATTAGCTTGTGATAAACAATCACGATGACACAATTAACTAATTGAACTCCTCTGAATGGAAGCAATGGTGTAGTGTTGTAATGGTCCGTTTTTACGGTGGTTTGGTGGTAGATACTGATCTGGCACGTTATCAGCAATCACGACGATGGAAAAGTAACAAAAAACATTATAGTGGAATGAGATCAGCTACCGATGAAAGCTTATGTGTTAGTCCTGTTGAAAGCCGTTGTAGAAATGCGAAACGTTTTAAAAGAAATAGCCACTTTGACATTTCGGATTTTTATTGTACAATATTTTTATACTCTGGAGTTACATAACACCACGCCTGTATTCCCCGAGGGTTAGGCAGAGGTGTAACTAATAGTACACCCACATTTCGCCAGTTATGTTTTAAGTTCAATTTAATAAGGGGCGAGCGTATTGCCATCAACCGGGCACATAATCAGACTCCGTGGCTACTACTGAGGAATGTCTGATGGAAAAACCCAATATTACTTTGCCTGACCCGGGAATTGAACCAAAGACCTCATGCTCAGCAGTCGCGTTTGCATCCTTATCTTCGAGCCTTCAGCTTTTAGTAGCAAATCGTAACAGCTTGCAAGTATCTCGTGTGCTTTATCCTTTGTTGCATCATACTTAACGAGATGTCAGTGCGCAGGCGCGGCTTACTTACATATGTAGGTACATTATGTATGTACATGCTGATTGCTCTTCTAAGAATTGTTGCCTTTTATGCATGTTTAATAGCGCAGACTGACGATCTTTAGAACTGACAAATTGATTGAGTTCTTGCACGTTTTCTTTCGGACAGAAAAGATAAATGGTAATAAAATTGATCTTACGACGTTTGTATTTGTTTTTTCTCTATTTGTTTATGGTAGTTTCTTACTTAATATTTACTCTAAAAAAAACACAGCGTTTTTTTTACTTTTACTGCTTTTTTATCAGCCTGTATAATCAGACTTTATTTTAAATAAGTACCTACTGTAAAGTAAATCAATTTTGCAGAGAGCTAGAAAAACATGTTCAGTAGTAGACAAGCATTAACCCCTTTTTTTCCTTTTTTTTTTAATCGGATGGGGATTCATCAATTGATCCTCCCCACTCTGGGTGGAGCGGAAGGGAGTGTCAGACTTGTACTGACTAAAACCCATCCATGTTTCTTCTTTGCCCTTTGTGTTCCAGGGCCACGGTATCTCTTTCGAACAGTCCCGCAGCCCTGGCAGGCATCGTCCATGCGGACCCCTACTTGGTTGCTGACATCTCTTTGAGGCGCGCGTGGAACACGAACGCGCCTTCGACACGGCCTGTTGTCATAAGACGGCCGGACAAGCATTAACCACTTTGCATCTTACAATGTAATCAAAAACCATTAAATTAATTCTACAGGTACTAGATCAAGCATTGCAACACTTTTACTTAAACCCACAATGTCTTGTTCCAAAATAACATGGTCTACAGTATTTTAGTTATTGGTACCTACGTGAAATACCTAATTAAACACAATCTGGCAATTCAATGTACCAGCCAGTTGTCTAAATCATTAAGTGCAAGTTATGAGGCTGTGATGTCGTAAATAACAAGTTAGCATCGATGTATAATTTACAGTAATTTATCGCCAATAAATAATATCTAATTAGTCGATATTTGTGGCCGGAGCTGAGTTATGTTGTTATATGGAACCAGTTCTGTGACGAAATGTGGGGCGATGGAGAAACGCGAATACTGATTACATGTTTGGGATTGTGTTAAGCTTTGTGTGGGATAGGCAGAGAGGTTTGTTAGTGTAAGGACTACATAAGCCATGTCGTCTTCGTACATAGCTTGCTTCTGTGGTCTAGTAGTCACATTCAAGCGCTTCTACGAATTTCCAGATTTCGCGGTGTTTTTGGATTTTTCCATCAGGAATTTGTTGTGATGTCTGTTGATGGCAATAGCTTCACCTCTTCTACGAAGGCCTTAAACATAACTAGTGAAATGCAGATGTACTAAAGGTCCCTCTGCCTTCACTTTCGTGTATAGCAGGCGTGATGTTTTACTGTTAGGTTTAGATAAGTGAATTACGAATAATACTTGTAAAAATCAAACACAGATTTCTTGAAACTACAAATCCTGATGGATGTGTAATTTCAAGCTAAGCTAAAACCAGCGTCAATAGTATAGGTGTAGGTATGGTGGTGGTGGTATGGTGTGGGTGTATATATAAAACTTAAAGTAAATAGACCGTCAATTTATTATAAAATCGTGAAATAAAAACATGTTGTGGTAACCAAAGCATTCGATAAGGTAGAGCAATGATTCACGCAACTATTTGTTTGTGTAAATAATATTCAGTGTTAGCAAAATATGAAGTCATCATAATGTATTTATTATTTATAATCGGTTTAATTCTTAAAAGCAAATCCAATGTTAAGGTTCTATATTTAAATCTAAAAAAAAAATGGCCGGTTCTACCCGCTTCCTCACACTCTTGTGCACACAAATATCTTTAAATATTTTGACAGGCTGACGGTTTTATTCGCAATTGCTGTTAAAATTCAATATGGCGATGCTGATTCATGATCTCCACACACAGCTATATTTAAAATGCCAATAACGTTATCTCAGGGCTATAAGGTTGAAATTGCCGTGGCAGACGTGGTGTTAAGTGTAAATATAAGGTTGTGCTAATATGTTTGTCTGCAAGATAATAAATCAGGAGGTAGCCCTGCGGATCATGTGATAGGGCGTGCACACACTTGTTGCGAATTTGTGTAGCATGTGTGGTACCGGTGATTATGTATTTATGTGCAATTTGTAAATAACTAAGGAACAGTTAATTAACACATGCAAATTTTGTTGCTGGTAATTTGTGCGGATGTTTTAATGATTCACGTGACGTTTCATTCGATTTTCAGGTTTAGTATTTTTCGTAGTATTTTTATCAGGTAGGAATAAAACATAATTTCCGTCCTACCTAATAATATCTGTTAGTTAGGGCTTAATAATTTGAATAGGAAACCTCTGAATAAATAAACAGTAAACACAATTTAACTAGTTTTAGGTCCAGTTAACCATTCTAGCCTAAGTAGTGAAGGGTCGATTGGACTAAATAACTATTGGTTTAATGAATTAAATATACATTTTAGACTAATAATACTAACATTATTAACGCAATAATAAGCTTGTAGGGAATGCCTAATAGAGTCATTATTAATTATTTATTTGTCCCGTTTAACGCTGAACTGGACTAAAAGCCATAATATAAATTATTCATGAACAGTATCAAGTAATAGTTGAAACTTTGCATATTGCGTGACTATTAAATTCCTCTAAATAGTCTAAATATTGATGTTTTTATAGCTGTGATAATTTAAAATGTCCTTTTATGGAGTTTTACGATTTTATCTTTAAAATAATAAACACAATATGGCCACTTCCAATAACCTATTAGCTTTTGTTTACCTTGTGTTTTGTTGCACAATCCGCATCAGAGTACTAACCTAACTACTTTATTAAACAATCACAATAATTATTAGGTTTTCCCTACAACCATGGTACTTAATGGACTCGAATGCCACCCTGGCAATCCATCATTCATCACCTTAGATCTCCTGCCCTTATCCCAATTTATTTGGGGTCAGCACATCATATGTCCTTCCTTTCCACCTTCTCGTCATCTCCGTCATCACCCCCTTTCTAGCCATATCATCTTCCACAAAGCCCGCCCATTATTTCTTTGGTCCTCCCGTTATCTTATAGCCACCAACAATCCATCCTTTCGATCTAATTTTCATCAGCGAAAGCCTCAATACTCCCTGTGAGGGCCACACCTTAACATTGCCATCATTCGTCACGGGCCGGCAGTTGTCGCACTAGCACGGTCCCACGGACATCGCGATACTGTTCACTGACACTTATGAATTGCTCCGTCGAGAGCACGCCAGGAATCTCGGGGCTGTCGGGAGTGCCCCACGAGGGAGACTATAACACTGAACGCAGATGGTATAGCTGAGGAGTCAAACTGGACACGAGCTTGCAATTTAAATCTTCATTGAGACTTATTATTGTGTAACTTTTGCCAACAGCTTTTAGTTTAATAATATTAGAGAAAATGATATTTTAATTAAAGAAAACGTCAGACAACAACCTGGACCGACATGAGCTGGCAAATGGTTACAGCTAAACGTGGTGCTTTATATGAAATGCTTTGCTCTGATGAAACGTTGGTGAATTTTCATAAAATGTTGACTGTTGCATGCTAAAATCCTCATCATCATCAATAAGCTGCAATTTGTAAACAAATTGCCATTGTCCATTATCACATACTTAACATAAACCTATCTTCTTCGTGTCGCTGGCACGACTGTTTTTATATTTGGTTAGCCCAGAACTTCATCACTTCTACAGCGTCGTCGGTGGCAGAGCAGAGGGTCACTTCAGCTTGTACATAAACCCATAATAAACCTAGCAACGACATTCTCAGTCCACAACCACATCACCGCCTGTGATTAGTCAGGACTGGCCCCATTCACTTGACACATACAACACTAGCTAGCTCACCAAGAATCTCCCTCAGGACGGTCACGACGTTACCAGAATTTCTAACTAGGTCAGGTTCATGTTAGGCTTGATTGCTTACCTTACATCCATCATTTGTCAGGGCAGGCAATGTTGCCGCGACATTGCCCTCGTCAAGTTTACGAGAGGTACCAATGTTCTGGATTGTTCTGAGATATCAAACTAGATTAAACTTTTATTGGATTGCTTTAAGGAAGGAAACTGGGTTTTCGATTTTTGTATCAAAGACTAAAATTGGGAAACCGAAAATGATCCTCAACGAAATGGACAGGCGACCAAGCTAAATGTGATCACTATTATGAAGCGAGCCTAGCTGTCTCTTATAATTTTTACCAAATCCAGTAAAAAGTTTCTAGTAACTGCACTAAGTGAAGCTAACACGTCAAACACAGCCAAATCTGTAGGCCTCACTCTAGGCCGCAGAAAACCGTAAACTATGAAACACCACCTGCTAAAATCCTTGTTTCATGCACGTTCATATATTCGGGTCAAATATATTAAAGCCATACTGCGTCAACTATCTGCTTCAACGAAAGTACGAATCCCCTCCGAGGCTCACAATTTGTCCACATTAGTCAGTTACGTCGGGAACTCGGAACTTTGCTGAGAGCATACATAACGTCTATGTATGTAGCCGTATGCCGTATGCTCAGCAAAATAATGCGCTCATTTAACTGAGACGCTAACATATTGCAGCAATGAGCACTTATTCTCTGTTGCTTGAGGAGTTATAAAGTTGAGGTTACTTTGTCAATGTTATGGTGCGATGGCGCTGTGTTGTTTATAAACCGTGTTTGTATACATGATTGTCTCAATTTGTAGAAATTACCTTCACCAGCATGTTTATTGTTGCAGGTTAAGCAGGTTTTTAGGTAAAGGATCCGAAAGCTCAGACACTAACTAAGGAGGCGGCTAACCATACAGTTTTTTATTGGCTGGTCTCAGTGCAGTGGAAGTCTCTTTCAAAATTATCATCATCACCGGCCGTCCTGTTCCACACGCTGCTGAGTATAGCCGTCTGCCCTCCTGTGCCACTCTTCCCTGGTCTGGCCTCTTCAAAATACCTCCTTATGTACCAATAGTTTTAACTTCAGCTAATTAGAAATAGCTTTGACCTATACTTAGTTCTATAGCAGAACCATTTCAGCTTATCTTAAAGCACAGCTCAATTCATCACCCAACACATTTCTTGTGAACTAACTTCTTTACTTTCCAAGTACAAACAAGTCCCTCACCTCCACAGTTCCCCTACAACTTCCACACAAAGCAGACACAACTAAGTTAGTATTATAATTACCACGGCAGTGTTGCCATACAATGCGGCTTGTAAACAGACGCTGAGCAAACATGCGCGCACGCACCTACCAGTTGCAACCATGTTGTGAACGGTAAGCGCGGTCGACAACAACGGTTACTGGGTGTAAAGTTTTTATACTTTCAAACGGTAAGTTATACTTTGAAGCTTGGACTTTTGCATAGAGGAAACTTGGCCCTTAATCCTTCGAACAATGTTTGACACTTTCAACTGCACAAAAACAGGGGAACAGGTCAGATTTACAGAAAATTTACCTAATACTCCTCTGAGAAAATGTCTGTGCTACTTGAAAAATAATTTAATAGAGGTTTCACTGTGTGAAATCACTCCATTCTCATATCTTTTTCTTTTTATTATCTTAGATATGAGAAAAGTTGAGAGTTAAGATGACAATACAGTTAGTTAGGAGATAGGGTAAAGAACAGATTTTCAAGAAATGGGAGAGACATGAAGAAAATCTTCGCAAACCAGGGCTTTCACAACATAAATCAAAAATAGTTCTGTCCCATCATTTCGTACTTTCGTATTAAATTTCCATTTCACTAATGCAACTAATTATCGTCCCCTCCTTACACAAACAGTGGTAACATCGCGAATCCCCTACAATTGGGATATGATGAACTACGATCTAGTAAATATTGTCTGTAGGGGGCGCTAGTGCGCGGAGCGTCGCCGGTAAGTGCCAGCAATTGTCAGTTATCATGTTACAGGCACGCCGCGAAGTAGGGGTGAACGAGAGCTTTTTCTTAAAATACTTCGATTATTTATCAAAATTAAGTCATCGACTTTTAAACCTCGTTTTACAGATTTTTCCTGTTCATTATTTCTGGTCAGTGAACCCTTCATTGTACGATATTCAATATCGGAGTTGCTTTTATGTGAGAATTTAATAACTCGCCCTTTATAATCAGCGTAATTACAACGCACCATAAATAACAAGTTACAGTGAACCCAGTTTATCCTTTCCCTGTTGTCAAGATAAACTAGACCATTTATATGAATCCTTGGAACCAGCTTGAGATGAGGTAATCCAAGACTGGGAAGAATGGCCTTGCGTGGATACTGATTGAAGAGAAGATGATAGCAGGGCTGGTTGTCTAACCCATGGCGGCTCAGCGGAGACTAGTCATGACGATGACTTTCATAGCCCGATGGGAAGGCCATCCGATACGACCGGTAAGAGATCAGGCGCAGGACCAACGGCTTTGCGTGCTTTCCGAGGCATATGGCTGAGCTGTCACACTGCCTATTTCCTTTACTCTTGTCTGCTGCTGAGAACTTCCTAATGGAAAAATCCAATAACACTCCCCGCACCGAGACTCGCACCCAGGATATCAAGCTCAGCAGTAGCACTTGCGTCCACCACACCAACGAGATAGTACTAAAGATAAAGGTCTTCCAAAGGATTGTGTGCCAACCCTGCGTGTAACTCGAGCCAGGATTCGCACGTCGACGTCAACAAACACGGGCTAATGCTGCGAGGTGACGGTGCTTGCTCAGCTGCACTTGACTTACTAGCTTTTTGGCTAATGCTGGTTATAGTGTGCGTATGCGAGGGATTGGGCTGATTGGAGTGTTCTTATTTCACGTGATGGATGAGATGATGTAAAGTCGTTTATTCCAAAAGGCTGAGAATCAGCACTGATCGATAATAAGGCAGTCGAGGCAGAGCTGACCAAGTTGCTACGTACTGGTCGGACATTATCTGAGTCATCGATTCGAGAAGAACAAGAAGAAGACCTTCAAAACCCCGCCATTCATAGATCCGTGTTTTAGCTAGGTAGAAGAAATGGCGGCACGTCCCCATCATCTGTCTATCTGTATAGTCTGTCGGTGATATCAGCAGACTTGAGTTTTTTAAAGCTACTTTTTCACATATCATAATATCCCTATGTGAGAAAAGGTTGTATGTATACAGAATGGCAAAAATTTAAAGTCACAGCATCGGTTTTCCTTTGCCGGCAAACTGCAACTACAAAGCAAAGAACCGTTATAAGTTCTAAAGACTACGGTTATTTTCCTTACCTATACTAAGTAATTAATCACAGTTGAATATATTCAGTACTATACCGATCACAAACTGCCTTGTGCTATAAATTCTTGTATTGTTTTTCTACAGGTCACCTTGATTCTGTTTTTTGCTCAGGATTTGTATTCACCTAATGTACAAATCTCCCAGACTGACAGCCGTTCGATCAGCCAGTCGCCAATAGGTTGGGTACCTATTAGCTTCCTCTCATTGTTTAAAGATTTAAATAATCGCCTTATCGTTGTTTAATTCTATTAATGGATTAGTTTAGGCAGCAGTCTCGGAGGTAATAATAGTTTTATTATGGCTGCTCGATGACTGAATGACGTTTGCTTTTATGACATAGGTACCAATGTTTATAAGAAAGAAAATGATCATACTTAAACACGTGAGCAAGCGTTCTTATCAATATTTTTCCATAATTGTACTTTACTGTGAGAAACGCATTTACTTTGTTTTGAGCTGATTGCAGACTGAGACAACATACAGTAGCCTAAATTCATTCTGTGATAAATTCCTAGTGAATTATGGTTCACCTATTTTGTCTTACAGTTGGGCAAAGGTCTTAGACCTAGTAAAAGCTGGCGTTAGAATCTGGACTCGTTTTTGCCGAATTGACCAGGGAAGCTGAACCATAGATTGTAGGAATATGAGCTGTGAAGTAGCTTAGCTTACCTCATTCCTAGAAATCAAAATGACTTAATGGGTAAAGTATTTACACGAAATTGAGTATAAAAATAGCTAAAAGCAACTTTGTCAGGAATGCTGACGCGTTGTTCGCATGCTAATAGCAGCTGATCGGGCATGCCGATGGCGTCCCGATTCGATACGAGCATCAATTTGATTGTGAGCGACGGCCCAGTGATAAACCTAAGTGTTCGATTTACCATGTTAGATAAAAATGTATCTTTATGAGTGGACGGGCGGGGAATTGAAAATGAAAGTGCAGTACAAGTGCCAATGGTGGGAACCGGGACTGGATAGCTTAGTGAAGCAGTGTGATTGAGATTATCTGTTTCAATTAAGGCTTAGTTTAAGACTAGGGATTGGTAAAGTCTAGGCTAATGACCATTATGCGTTGTCAATTCTGAGAATTTACAAGCGCCATATATTATCTGTTGAAATAATTATTAACTCGATCGATTAAGAGAAGTTTATTATATGTTTATTATCGCGTCTGCTGAGCATGAAGTCCAGTCGGTTCCTGGGTCGGGCAAATTGTTATTGAGTTGTCCCATCATGAATTTCTCAGGAGCAGCCACGGAGATTGGATTTGTGCCCGGTTGATGGCAATAGGCTCGCTCCCTATACCATGGGACTTAAACATAACTAGCGAAATGTGGGTATACACCTCTGCCGAACCCTTTGGGGATTACACGCTTATGTTATTATGTGAATTCCGAATGTAAATTAGTTATAATAAAAGTCAAATATTCAATAATAGATAAAGATGGTCACGTCTTGCTTCTCAGAATCAAAACCTCTATAAGAACTTGACATTTACAAGCACTTCATAAATCTTAAAAGTCGTTGTCATTTTGTATATTAAACTCGACTTTATAAGTTAAGACTACCTATACCAGTTTTTTTAGCACATCCTATGGGTAAGGAAAACCTCACGATATACGCGGCAACACCTCACAAGAACAAGCCCGTGACTCCTCAACACTGAGAACAGCTGATGTATGCACATATTGCACGTTTTTCATGTCGATCCAGACAGAACTCATAAACTAGACACGACGTGTTAGGTGCCGTCGACAGCTCATTTGAATCTACATCTACATCTACACAAGTGTGATCGAATTTTTGAGGAAGGGTCTAAAAAAGTGAATGCTTATAGTCAGCCAATAAAATATTGTCTCAGAAGGTAATGTCGTATGGTCAAACAGTAGATGATCAGATAATCAGTAATGATTAACTGTCAGAAAATGTGGTGCTTCGTGACTTATAATTGTGTTATTTTATATCATGTTCTTTTAGTTTCTCAGAAATGAGGAGCATCACAAGGGGGTAACATGTGATGGTGACGGACATTAGGTGCAAAATTATAGAGCTCAGTATAGTAAAGTACATCAAATGTTGTACTCGTATATCCATCTATTGAACTTAAATAAACTATGTATATTTACACCTTTAATTACTCAAGTAAGTACTTAAAGCCGTAGTTTCGCAGACATGTCGCCCATTGCGTACCCGCCCACAACTCGCATGTATGACAAAATCTCGTACATTATTGCAGCGGGCCCACGCCGGCGCCCGCGCACGGCTTGACGATAATACTTGTTGTCACATTGGCTAATGCTTCGACATTGTTTAAGGCTTGTTTGTTAGTTGTTACTTAAATTAGTCAGAGTAATTAATAGTTCTATGATCTATTGTGGGGTGTAGGTGATTTGTCAGTAAGACTGGCTGTGGGAACACTAGTATTGGCTATTATAGCTAAGGTAAGGTTTCACTTTTTGTGGTTTATTAATAAACGCGAGATATTTAAACGTCAAAAAATGTACGGTTAAGCAGAAGTTAATCATTACTGTACATAAACTTGCGATGGTGAACTTAGAAAGCTGAAAAAAACCGTTTATTCGATATTCAAGTTCCGGATATCCGAACCAAATTTCTTAACATAAATTAATTTAATACATCGTTCAAAGTATTACCCTGGTGTCTAATTCACACACATGGCTGCTTTATATTTATCTGCGACAAGCGCTTACATTGCGAACATGCGCGCCTTCCACACCGGCGCCCGCGCATACTGCTCTCACATGCAACCATCGTTACCAGCCTGACTAGGCTATTGTCGCCAACACACTAGGTCGTAATTAATGTTTGTATTATTTTTATAAGAGAGACTGTCATGAGTTTAGCTAAATAGTTTGCATTATTTACAAAGGAACTGACTGTGGGTTCAAGCTTTATATTGTCAGTTAGCTATTCATTTTCGTTTCTAAACCTTTGTGGCGATCCTTAACAACATTTACATTACACAATTCGTATCTTACACAACAACATTTACATTATAGTACAATACTTAACATACACAACAATATTTACATTATAATACAATTCCAACGCTCATACCGTACCGACACAGTACTGTGGAGGCGCGCCGCGACTACGTCACGCGGTGACGTACTTGCTGCGCAAGAGTGGGGTCGCGGGTCTCAGCGCGCGGTCGGCCACCTTAGTTGACCTTTAGTACGATCTCGCTCTCACGACGCGAAGCCCACGCAACTCCGTGCTATCCACGTATTCCCGATTCTATCGCGAATCCTTCGGGATTAGTGGAATATCCAAAGTTTTCCTGTGTATGTACAATCTGTCTGTCTCAACGTGTATGTCGAACTTAAGTGTTTTTGTGAATGTGTCCGTGCCAGTTGTGAGAACATTATAATTGTGAGTACCGACATCATCTTTTACTTACTGCCGCTCACCACACAGACACAATAATTAGTGTACCCTACCACTAAATTGGTGACCCCGCCTAGAACACGCTAGCCAGAAAGGCTCGATAACCACGTGCGGTCAGAACCCAGAAAGTTCCATATTTAATCAGGCCAAGAAAAAGCACTACATTAGCGCGATGAGTGATAGCAGTGACTCCGCAAAATCGTATGGAAGTACCCGTTCTCGTCCAAAACCTCGTCGTGCAAAGTGCGTGTCCATTGACGAGCCATCCGACATTTGCCGTATAGCGGTACGAATACCACCATTTTGGCCGGATGACCCAGAGGTTTGGTTCGCACAAGTGGAGGCTCAGTTCGCGAACGCCAACATCACCAGCGACACGACGAAATTTAACCACGTCATCGGCAACCTCGAGCACCAGTACTCCAAACAAGTAAGAGATATTTTTCTTCACCCACCTGAGAACAACAAATATGAGAAGCTCAAACACGAGCTCATAAAGAGACTGACGGCGTCACACGAGAAGAAAGTGAAGCAGCTTCTCATTCACGAAGAGCTCGGAGATCGCAAACCCTCACAGTTCCTGCGACACCTTCAAAGTTTGGCCGGACCGAGTGTCCCAGAGGACTTCCTCCGGACAATATGGAGCAGCCGTCTGCCGAGCAATGTCCAGACCCTGCTGGCTTCACAGCCACTTACTTCTCTCGAAGGATTAGCAGACCTGGCGGACAGGGTCCAGGACATTGTGACCCCAGGCCAAGTCGCAGCAGCATCGGCGTCGGGCCCTAGCATGCTCGAGATGGCGAACGAAATCGCCGAATTAAAGAAGGCCGTGAAGAATCTGACGACGCAGCTGAGTAGGAGACCTCGTTCGCAATCGCGTTCGAACCACCAACAGCGTCATCGATCCAGGCAGCGATCCGAGTCCAGCCACCAGAAGCAACCGTTTTGCTTTTACCACTCCAAGTTCGGGGCCAACGCTCGCAAATGCGTTAAGCCATGCGACTACGACAAGTCGGGAAACTCCAAAGGCAGTCGGTAATGGCGGCTGACGACTGTCTGACGTCTACCGGTCGCCTCTTCGTCACGGACCGAACATCAAAGACACAGTTTTTAGTGGACACTGGTAGTGATTTATGTGTGTTTCCGCGACATGTTCTACGTGAACAGCGTGTCAAGTCGAACTATCAATTATCGGCCGCTAACGGGTCTATAATTGATACTTACGGCTATCTACAACTAAATTTAGATTTAAGTTTGCGCCGTAACTTTCCATGGCGGTTTATTGTAGCTGACGTCACCAAGCCGATAATCGGTGTAGATTTTTTAAGCTTTTACGATCTGCTTGTTGACATCAGAAATCATCGTTTGGTGGACAAAACCACCTCAATGTTTGTAACAGCTTCCATTGCAAGGGCTTCGTCGACGTGTTCAGTGAAGGTCTCAGTTGGTGATTCGAGGTATCACTTAATACTTAATAAGTACCCCGAGATCACACGACCCGCGGGCACACACCGAAAAATCACACATCACACAGTACACCACATACGCACCACACCCGGGCCGCCCATCTCTTGTTCCCCTCGCAGGCTAGCCCCAGATAAACTGCAGATCGCTAAGCAAGAATTTGAGATCATGCTTAGCAACGGCACTGCTCGTCCATCAGAGAGCCCTTGGTCTTCACCCCTTCATTTAGCGCCGAAAAAGGACAACAGCTGGCGACCCTGCGGTGACTACAGGCTGCTCAACGCGAGGACCATACCCGACAGGTATCCAATTAGGCATGTCCACGACCTTACCCATAGCATAGCCGGTTGCAAGGTCTTCTCAACTATTGATTTGGTCAAAGCGTACAACCAGATACCGGTCAGCGAGGACGACATCCAGAAGACGGCGATCACAACCCCGTTTGGCCTGTACGAATTTCCTTATATGACCTTTGGTCTGAGGAATGCAGGTCAAACATTTCAGAGATTCGTCGATGAAATGACGCGTGGGCTTGATTTCTGCTACTGTTACCTTGACGATTTTCTTATTTTCTCGAAGGACCAGGAGCAGCACGAGGACCACCTGCATCAGCTCTTCACCAGGATGCAGAAATATGGCATCGTCATCAACACCTCGAAATGTGTATTCGGAGTTGACGAAGTCACATTCTTAGGTTACCGCATATCTGCAGCCGGAACCAGACCTTTGGAGTCCAAGGTGGAAGCCATCAAGGACTTCCCCACGCCTAAAACAGTTAGGGAGCTCAGGCGTTTCTTAGGGATGTTGAACTTTTACAGACGGTTTATACCCAAAGCCGCACAATGTCAAGGTCCCCTTAACGCCCTGCTAGTCGGCTCCGTAAAAGGTCAACATCCCGTGGAGATAACAGGCGAGGCGCTCACCGCCTTTAATATGTGCAAAGATAGCCTCTGCAACGCCGTATTGCTTGCACACCCTGACTACCAGGCAAACCTCGCCCTAGTTACAGATGCGTCTGATCTGGCGATGGGTGCAGTTTTGCAACAGTTCAAAGACGAGCAGTGGCAACCGCTTGCCTTCTTCTCGCGCAAAATGAGCCCCGCTCAGCAGAAGTACTCGCCATACGATCGTGAGCTACTCGCGATCTATGAAGGCATAAAATACTTCCGCCACATGTTGGAAGCGAGGCACTTCACTGTCTATACTGACCACAAGCCGTTAATATACGCTTTCCATGAGCGAAAGCACAACTGTGCTCCGCGTCAGTATAGACACCTTGATTTTATTTCGCAGTTTACAACGGACATTCAACATATATCCGGCAAAGACAACATCGTCGCCGACACATTGTCCCGCGTCAGTGAACTGCAAACTCCAGTCGATTTCGAAGTTCTCGCCAAATCCCAAACTTCAGACCCGGAACTGTTGCATATTTTGCAGTCAGAAACGTCTCTTCAACTAAAGAGGCTTAAAATCGACGATAGTCCCGTCGAGTTACTCTGTGATGTGAGTACAGGCAATCCCAGACCATTCGTGACCAAAGCTTTACGACGGCAAATATTTGAGAGCCTACACAGCCTCAGCCACCCGGGAGTAAACACGTCCGCAAAATTAGTTGCGCAGCGATACGTTTGGCCTGGAATCCGCAAGGACTGCCGACAATGGTCACGAACGTGTCTCAGCTGTCAACGTACAAAGGTTAATCGCCATGTGTCTTCACCATTGGGCACATTCGAATTACCCCGTGCTAGGTTTGCCTTCGTCCATATTGACCTAATAGGTCCTCTTCCTCCATCACAGGGCTACCGGTACTGTTTGACGGCCGTGGATCGTTTCACTAGGTGGCCAGAAGTTGTACCGATAGTAGACATTACGGCTGAAACAGTCGGTAAAGCATTGCTGACCAACTGGATCTCCCGCTTTGGTTGTCCAACGGATATTGTCACAGACAGAGGACGGCAATTTGAATCCGTACTGTTCCAATATCTAGCCAAAATAGTCGGATTCAAACATCGAAAAACCACAGCCTACCATCCAGCATGCAATGGCCTAGTGGAACGATTCCACAGACAACTCAAAACGGCGATAATGTGCCACGCTGACCATAACTGGACAGAATCTCTGCCCTTGGTTCTATTGGGTGTCCGGAGCGCTTTTAAAGAGGATCTACGGACTTCTTCTGCGGAACTCCTATACGGTGAGCCTTTACGACTTCCGGGAGAATTTTTCAACCCTGGTGACGGCGGCACCACCGACATCTCGGAGTTCACCACTCGCTTACGCTCGTTTGCCGCAAAATTGCAGCCCACACCAGCTGCACGTCATTCCAAGGACAAAATATTTGTCCACAAGGACCTCGCTACCTCAAGCCACATATTCCTCAGGGACGATGCGCTTCGAGGTTCATTGCAACCAGCATACACCGGGCCTCACGAAGTGGTACAAAAAGGCGACAAAACGTTTACTATAATGGTCAAAGGTAAGAAGGTCAAAGTTTCCGTGGACCGCCTCAAACCCGCCTACATATTGGCAGACACACCAACCGACCAAGACGTCCACGTAGAAAAACAACCCACGGACACTCCCGTCAGAACTACCAGGTCTGGTCGAAGGGTTCGATTCCCAGATTATTATCGCCCGTAGGACGGTCTCTGGAGGGGAGTGATGTGGCGATCCTTAACAACATTTACATTACAATACAATTCCAACGCTCATACCGTACCGACACAGTACTGTGGAGGCGCGCCGCGACTACGTCACGCGGTGACGTACTTGCTGCGCAAGAGTGGGGTCGCGGGTCTCAGCGCGCGGTCGGCCACCTTAGTTGACCTTTAGTACGATCTCGCTCTCACGACGCGAAGCCCACGCAACTCCGTGCTATCCACGTATTCCCGATTCTATCAAAACTAGTTAATCTATTTAAAACTAGTTTATTAAAAAGAAATGTTATATGTATGGCTCCTGTAATATTTAATAAAATACCTGACCAAATGAAAAACCTACCGCTGTATAAATTTAAAAAACGTTTCACAGAGTTTCTTGTGGATAAATGCTATTATTCTGTGCAGGATTTCTTAAATGATAATTTTTTGTAATATCTTTAGTTTGTATCACATTTGCATGCTATATTAAGGCAGAATGTACTCGGATCCTATTATATAATTTAACAACTTATTTTTATGTACCTACATTCTAAGCAAATAAAGACCTATTCTATTCTATTCTATTCTATTCTATCGCGAATCCTTCGGGATTAGTGGAATATCCAAAGTTTTCCTGTGTATGTACAATCTGTCTGTCTCAACGTGTATGTCGAACTTAAGTGTTTTTGTGAATGTGTCCGTGCCAGTTGTGAGAACATTATAATTGTGAGTACCGACATCATCTTTTACTTACTGCCGCTCACCACACAGACACAATAATTAGTGTACCCTACCACTAAACCTTAAATCAACCCAGCTTTTCGCTGTTCCCTGGATGTAAGCCTCGCCCATGCTGCGGCACAGCAACCTGTCCTCCGTCTTTCGCATCTAGTCAGTGACCTAGCTGGAGGCGTTCCACACCTTGCGCGTTTTACGCTTGATTTTCACGAAACAGGAAATGACGATTTACTACCGGCAGATGTGTTGTGAGAACAAAATTGAGGTCCAGCACTAAAATGGCGGCCCTGACAAGAGCCGTAATTAATAAGAAGTAGTTGGCAGTATTTATCTTCTACACGTGCTTAAATCATTAGTTTATTATTATTTACATACATGTTGCGTGTGTCTCCCACGCCCGCGCCGGCGGCGGCGCCCGCGCACCGTTGCCAACTTTACTATTGTCACATCTGGCTGGAGATCGCGATTAATGCAGACGCGACAAATTTATAAATAGCTGGTTTGAAACATTAGTTAAGTAATTATCTAATAATTATACCTCCTACTAAGTCATGTGGTCCCCATACTAGGTCATTAACTATTATGGAGACATTAAAATATCTTGGAACTGTTTTTAGTAGAGGTTTATAACACTGAGATACTCTTTGAAGCGTCTGTAAAAAAATCTACCATCTAATCGATGTAGTCACCATCTTCCTGCCTTTGTCCCGTGTTACATGTGGTCGGCGCCATTCGCTTTCTTTCTTCTAAGTTCCACTGACAACTGCCACTCTGTCATTTACTCCTTTTTTCACAGAATCCATCCATCTTTTCTTTGGTCTTGTTCTCTCTATCCATCTACCTACCTTTATAGTCACCTAATCTCAGTAGTAGACTACTACTTTTCGTAGTGACATTTGCAGTCTCAAGTCCTGCATGACCTGTTTGACGATTTAACTACGCCGAGAATCTTTGATCAGTACCTACTTGAGATAAAAGATTATCTCAAACGGAATGACCTATTAAACCTCCGACCCACTTGCCACTTGACTAGCATTAACTGGACACTCAAGAAGGGCGAGTTAAAGTGACATTTTATCAGTAATAACGGTGATGGAAAAGTCAATAATTTTATAGTTTTTTTGTCACGGCGGCCAATCTAAGCTGAGATTAGTCATCAGCGGCGGCGCGGGTGATATCTCAGTGCACAAGTATGTGCGCAGGCACAGGTGCACACTCTGTTCCCTTGCTCTCATAGAAAAAAAAAATCTTTAATAACAAGACTGCGGGACAGTGACAACAGTATTCTGAGGACAGTGGCGGAGACCATCTACTCTCCTATTCTGAGACGTTTTATGGGGGTTATGAATGAGTAACGTACTTACCATCTACTTGTGCGTCGTCCTCATGAAGCGAACTCAAAAAATTAGTTTTAAACTTTGTGATAGTATTTACTAACATTAATTATTAGTAATCTTCTAACACAGTGGATTTATGGTTGTCCGAAAAAAAGAATTTATTATTATTATAGTCCGATGGGACAGCAATCTGACACGACCGGAGAGAGATTAGTGCGCACCGAGGCACGGGGGTATCATACCGCCAACATCCAAACTTAAGGCTGCTACTGAGAGATTCCTAATGGAAAAAAACCAATAACACTTTCCCATGTGCGGAACATAACCATATGACAATCTTGAAGAAAGTCGTTATATAACCATGAAACGATATCAATCACTATATCTTTGCAAACGTTTTCAATACTGTAATAATATAGGAGAAGGTACTAAGTACAAAGTATATCGTATCTGAGTGAACTCTGCATATAATCTGTGGCACCATTGTGTGTAGTACGCCCACCGCATGTCACCTCTTACTAACAACCAGCCAACCACGCGAACTTTGCGTGTGGCCACCATTCACAATCACTAACCCATCACAACACTCTTATCTCCCTGTAATAAAGACCAGTATTCCATAGCATTAATTAAGATATAGATACAAATATTATCAATGAATATTAATGAGATAGGATAAACTCACCGAGGTTGATGCGTCCACGTCAGTTTATCTGAAACGAGAGTAATTTATTTAGTTACAGATAACGAGAGTTATTGAAGAGATTGAAGGTGAACCGATTAATCTTATGAATGCTGCTGATAAGTAATTATGTGTGCTGTACGGGCTCTGGGATTGAATGAAATGTCTTGGTATTATTATTATCCGTATAAACGGTTTTGTGCGGCATAATTTCAAGTAAAAGACTGATGTAAATATTAGCTAAATAACAACACAACATCTACAACAACACAACTTTCTTTAACAATAACAATTTGCTGGAGTTTAAACCAAAACTGTTATTGTTGGAAAAAAGAGTTGGTTCAAACGTTCAGCCTTTAGATATTTTACAAAAAGAACTGCGTCGGCAAGAAGTAAGTTTGTTAAAGTTATTTGCATAATAGGCGCCAAGAGAATCTAGTAGATGTTTATAGGGAAGGCAGTTCAAGAAACATTTATACTAATACTAATGCCTTTTGGCAAGCGTTAGCTAAGTCACGAGCCAATACTCTCTCGTTCACTAATAATGCACCAATTAGAGGACATCCACACATCTTTGTCTTAGATATAGTTCTATTTAGACCAAATAAATACAATAACAAAGGCTTGGAGGAGGTCTTTTTCCAGCAGTATGAGCTAGACAATAAAAATACATGAAAGCAGTATCTGCCATCATCATCACAATCAGCTTATAATGTGTCCCAACACAGCCCTCCTTTATATGAAAGGGGGTGGGCTGTCATCCACCACGCGGGCCTAGCGCCAGTCGGTAGATGTGTCAATAAATTGTCGGTTCAAAGACATGCCGGTTTCCTCACGATGTGTCTGCCTTGATATCTGGTGTTTAAATATCATCAAAAAATCTCTAAAGAAAGTGTAACCAGTCAAAACATATGTCTTTTCTCCCAAATGAGCGTAATGACTTCAGTGGTTATATGACAAGTTTTTATTCAAATCCGGAACTTGTAAGACCACCGTGAAACATTAATGAAATCGGGTTTTTGCAGACGCGGCAAACGTGCTGTACAGGCTAAGATCAGACCACCCAGAGGTATTCCCAGGGTGGCGAGACAAGATATTAATACGAGGGAATGTACTACAACAGCAATTTATCTAATACTAGACGTACAGTATAATATTGTTTAACGAGGTGTCATATTTCGTAAGCATGTTTATGATTGTAAACGGATTCACTGACTTGTATGTTTTGGTATTACCCCAATTGTTTCTAATTTAAGAGTGTTATGCTTGAGCAAGACGAAAAGGAGACGGAAAACGTTACGTTGGAAGGTCTCCCGCTAGGTTGTCCAATGACCTGGTGAAGGTTGCAGGGATCCGCTGGATGCGAGTCGCACGGGACCGGTCAATGTGGCGACACTTGGGGAGGCCTATGTCCAGCAGTGGACGTGTTTCGGCTGAAATGATGATGATAATGATAATAGCTGTTTTGACATGGAAAGAAAAATTCTAGTGCGAGCAGGGTTTGAACCTGCGACCTTCCGATTCAGTACACCGGATGTCTTAACCAATTAGACCATCGCACCCTGCTCACAGCTCTCGAAATTTTTCGTTCCATTAATAACGTCTTACGGTGACGTTAGCGCCATCTATTTAAGAAAGTATCGAACTAACTTAAACCAACACGTTGACATTGCAGCCAAATCAATGTTGTATAGAAGTCGCCATACCAAACTAATTTTCAAACCCTGCTCGCACTAGAATTTTTCTTTCCATGTCAAAACAGCTATAGTTCCCTACGCAGGGTTTGCGTATAAAAATATTAAAAAAAGATAATGATAATTCTTGAGTAAATTAGTTATGAAGCGATCCATCATCATTCATCGTCATTCTCCTGCGCTTATCCCAATTCATTTGGGGTCGGCTCAGCATGTCTTCTTCTTCCATACTTCTCTATTACTCGTCACCTCAGTAGTCACCTCCAATGATGCTATCCATCACTAGTATTAAATTTTTTCCATCTATTCAATACAAGCTGTTATTAGACGGTAATGGTTTCAAATCAAATGTTGCAATGAGATTAGCGTTTCCTTAATAAACGGCTCAATCTAACATCTTATTCCAACGTTGATCAGACATCTCTGTCGGTGGTCTACGAGCATCGCCACGCGCGTCTTAACGACGTCCTGTGCAAGTCAATTGCAGCGTTTACACGATGTTTACAAAAGTTTATACTAAACACAATAATTAGACACATTAGAGTGTTGCTGCGTGTTATATTGGATGAGGATTACTGGTGTGGAGAATGGGGAGCACTTCGAGCTAACGCAGAGTCGTCGAGACGAGCTCAATAAGTGTTTGTTGTAGATCTATGTTTTAAAGACATGTTAGATTCCCAAACTCTATGACTTAAGTACTGCACCGGCACACAGACAGGACAAAGCCAGACCTCATGTACTGCAAGACCATGCCTTTTCATTTTGTGAACAGTACGTGAATGATCTAGTTTTGAATACTTAAGTTTGTAGTTGTGGATTTACATATGAAAATGTGTCACAGGTTCAATGCTACACATGGGTTGTTATGTAATAGATTCAAATAGGTACTGGTACATAAATATCTTGTACTTCGCATTGAATGTAAATAGCTAGAATATAATTATCATAAGACAAACACACCAACCAACAGTCAACCAGTAACGGTTAACAGTTAAAGGTACGGCTGCTGCTGCTGGTTCGACTCTTACTCGGAACAAATATTTGTATGGCCTACGGCTAGTTGTTCCGAGTCTGGCTGTTTGTGAGTTTAAATGACTGTAAACGCCACGATACAGGAAAAAATCCTGGTGTGGGGCAACATCATCATCATTTCAGCCGAAAGACGTCCACTGCTGGACATAGGCCTTCCCCAAGTGTCGCCACATTGACCGGTCAACGTGTGGGGCAACGTTTTTATAAAAAAGGAAATGGTACCAGTTGTCGTACCACAACGTCCGTATGTCACAAAACAGTCACGCTCGTTACAAACCCGCGCTGACCGCATCCTGCATTGACATGCGCTCGCGCACACCACTGTCACGCTGTGACACCGACACACAGTCACACCACACACCACAACTGTCCGGGCCCCGGCGCCTTCGCATAGATTTATGACCAACAGTAATGTGCGCAGAACTCAACGACTGTGAGTAGTATTCGCTAGTTATTCCTGACACAGTTCTGTCTTTGTTTAAAATAGTACTATTTGTGCTAACAGCTCACTTAGTGGTGTTTTAGGGTTACGGTTGACCATTTCAGGGTCTATTTTCTTCTTATGGCTCAGTTTGCGTATAAGTTATATTATTGCCTCGAAAATAACGACCACTACAACTCAAATTAATGCTTGAAGACGTCTATTTTAAATGTATTCTGCGATACTTCCTGTTTCTTGGATTAATTTGTGCCCAAAGTGGAATAGTGACGGAAATGAGTAACCAGTTCGTCGCCTTTTTGAGGTATCTTGAGTCGTGTCAGGCTTTTGTAACAAACTATAAGTAACTTATTCCCTTCATTGATTTAATTGACTTTGTTTTTTTTTTTCCATCAGTAATATCTCAGCGGCAGCATGGACTTAGGATTAGTGCCGGTTGATGGCAAACGGCTTCCCCATAACATGGGACATAAAAATATCATATCTGGCGCACTGTCGACGGACACCTCAACTATGTACTAAAGGTACATTAATTATCTGGCTAACTCTTTGAGGATTACAGGCGTCATGTTTTGTTTTACCTCCTTCACAAGCCTATCCGCAACATCAGCCCGTAGAACTAAACACTTGGCACATTTTATATTCACACATAACTAACATTAGCATAAATAGTTGTCCTTCGCTAATGTACGTTAAATAGGCTAAACTGTAACCCCGGCAACCCTCTGTAACCCCAGTAACCCCTCGTAACCTTCGGTAACCCCCTGTAGGCCGCGGACGCAGCAGGATTCAGTAATCGAGCCATTAAGTTTTACACCGTACACAACTATGTTTTGTAGTTAAAGATAATATTCAGCGGGTTAGTGAGGGATATTGAGAAGAGATTTCTGTCAGATATTGTCTCTAACCGACGAACCAAAGAAATGCTGAAATCTTCAAAAGTCAAAAGAAAATGCAAATTTTAAATACTCATTCTCTTTTCCGTTATGTGCGTTAGCATTCAGAAATGTTTTAATTAGCGTTCATGTTAAAGAAGTCGGCCCACTACCATGGTCATGGTATGGTGCGGTGCAGTGGGCAGAATCCTTAAATAACATAATTTGCGGCTATAATCATCTTGAAATCAAAACCGAATACCCAAAGTACTCTCCCGCTGACTCAACGTAAAGAAAACATGGCTACGTTTCATAAATTACGGGGAAATTGAGAGATCGCGAATGTAATTAATTTACGCCACGGCCCCAGCCCCAGGGCCTGACATATTTAAGTACATCGTAACGTCATTACAATTTAACTTAATGTCATCGTGGCCCCAACTCCAACGAGTTAATCTATTAAATCAAAAATTAATAAAGCAAAAGAAAGTTCAATTAAACCCATTCTGTAACGCTACGAGAATAAAAATGGATAATGTGCGTTTTTATTTCAAAATGGCGACTGAATTGTATTTGTTTTTATCGTTACTGTTATAAAAACTGTTATTACTTGTTTGTTATTGGAATTTCTAATAACCTTTATTGCAGACTGTGAACACAAAACAAATAAAACTTTTCCATTTCAATTGGCAAGTCTAGATTATTTACAAGATAAAAAATCTGCAAGGGTTGCAGATATGTATTTTGTTTAGTCACTTTTGTATAGCTTTTATTACGTGAGATTGGGCCGGATATGTCTGCCAGATGTCATAAACTGCGATCTGAAAGAACCAACTATGAGGTCCTACTGAACGTTAGGCAAAATATGGCCAAGATGGTGGAATGCTTGACTCCTAGCGAGAGGACTGAACCACATTATCGGAAAATAAAAATTGTATGGAAAACGGAAAGAGTGGCCGTTGGTCATCAGGGCGACAATATATGTGGGTTAATTAGATATAGATAAGATGGCTTTTTGAATAGTTGTGTTACTAAATGTTGTCACAACTTGAATGAATTACAATAATGACAAAGGTTCGGACCAGGTAAAGCTGTTTTCTTACTCTTGAAATAGGATCTTCGTTGCTCTGGCGCTTTTTTGTCAAGTGACTGAACAGCGCTTTTTCCCCACACATGGGATCATGAATTTCGTCAATTTGTTCACAATGAATACGGTAAGCTTTTAGCGTAACCGTCATTTGACGCGGAAGGGCGTCATTCGAGTCAAATTGTTCCTTTCATTCGTTCACACTCAATTAAATGCACAAATTCTATAATGTGCTTCGATTCTATTATGTTCGCTGTTCTGGAGGTAGGGTTGGCACGCCCTGGTGAATTTGAATTAGATTTAATTTTCCGATTTAGTTATCCATGTATATTAAAGAATAAGCGACTAAGGCCCACTAGCACGACAAAATATTTACTGCATTTAGCAACAACGACGATTTAAAAATGTTTAGCGTTAAACCAAAAAATGAAGTTATTAGTGATACATTATAGCAGGCCTAAGCATGCAGACGTAATCTTATCCTACTAATATTATGTCTGGATGCATGGATGTTTGTTACTCTTTCACGCAAAAACTCCTGAACGTATTTGGGTGAAATATACCATACAGATAGCTTACAACCTGGATTAACACATAGGATACTTTTTATCCCGGTAGTATGATCTCGTGGGACAACTATCGAACTTCACGCGGGTGAAGGCACGGGCATAAAAATATCGTTCATGCTAGGATTTCCACTAAATTCCAGCACAACAGAATACAGGGTAAAATGTCCAATTTACGCAAATAAATTACGGTTTTCTGCCCCGTAGCCCACCGACCTCGTTCTCAACATCTCCCCTTGATCTCATTGCGCTATAACAACTTTCAAACGACTTTATTTAATCGAAAAACTGTTTTCTGATAACACGATTACGCGCTCAATTTCCCGTCTATTCTATTTCCCTGTAAATCGATCAAGTCTTCGTAGAACCATGAATGAGTTTGGTTTAAATTAAGTTCTATAGCGGTCTTACTGTCAACGTGACAATATTTGGCAACGGCTGTTCAGGCTGCGAAATGGGATTTCAATGATATTTTGCAAGAGATAGATAAGTTTATTATCGTAAACGTGGGACTTAACTGTTCGCGAAGTGAGTGGTCTTGCCTAATAGCTTTATGAAATTTAAAACTGAAAATTGAGATCATACCCGAAAACAATGAATGCATGCAATGAATGCGCATGGGGTCCTGTTTTCGTTTCACATATCAGTGTTATTGACTTTTCCTATCAGAATTTGTTCAGTAGGGGCTCGGAATATGGATTCTGGCTCGGTTGATGGCAATAGGATCACCCCAAATGAACGGGACGCGAAATGTGAGTGTATGTGTGAGTATGCAGGCGTGATGTTATGTTACTAAAATAACAATAAAAATAATAATCAATATATAGTGTCAGCCCTATATATTAAATTTACAATAGTGCGGATCATGGCAAGCCCGCGTCACAACATTATGACGGTGTATCGGCAAACAATTGGCGCCTTAGGGCGGCCCATTCAGGTGCGTCTTCTACGCTACTGTGTTGCGACTCTTTGTTACAACTACCACCATTTCCACTGTCGAGAACGATACGGTATTCAAAATCAACAGGGCAGACACTTACTTACGACATGAGCCCCATCGGGTGGGACTTTCTTATTTTCGGGTATATTCTAGTGTAATTTGAACACACACACACACACAGAAACACCAACACTTCTTCCCTGCTGATCCTAAGGTCATAATATTTTGGATTGCAGTATTTGTCTTTAAGTACTTGGCGCTTAAACGACCAGCATTAGTGTTATTTTTTATTCGAAACAATAACTCTACAATGGAAACACTCACCGACACGTCAAACGACATTTTTTGCTTCGCATTAAGTCGCATTCACACCACAATAAAGCTCTTATGGCTTGTCATTCCGTCCGTCTGAACAAATCCGCTAAGGATCGGAGACGTTACGTGTAATCTGTGAATGCGACACAATGGTAAAGAAGTGCCGGGAGTGGCCCGCTTTAGGTGGAACATCAGATTGTTGAGCAGATGCTGCGGCAAATTGTGTGGTGAAGTGACACTTGGATTTTATTTTCGCAGATGTGGGTGTGATTGTTTAAATGTTACGCGTTAAAGTAAGTCATGGGAGGAACTGAAATCATTGTTGGTCTCAGTGTTGTGGAAACGTTTTCAACTGAACATTTTAACCATGATAGAAGTTCTATTGGATAAAATTGGTTTCGTTTATAGTAATATCCGATGGCGAATAATAATCATAACTCTATTTTAATATGAAAATATCCTTTCAAATACCAATACGAATTCCCTAAGTTAATATTGCTATATCTTAATACCATCCAGATGTTTTCAATACTGAAATACTGTTACATTGAACATCGCGTTCTCATTTAGAGATCATCGCGAACGTTACTAATTGGCGGCGCATGTCCTGATATAGCCATGATTAATATAACGCGCTATACTCACGGCGTGGCGTGGGTGGGTAGGCAGGGGTTAAGCTCGGAATTAAACACCTAATCGTTGTGTTGGTATGCGTGATTCATATGTTGGGGACGTATTCTGGAGTTGATGCTAATTGCACGTACGTTTTCAAATGTCAATACATTTGAATACTTACGTGCAATTAGCAAGAATAATAGCGGATAAATAAGCTGATTAGCGGATTAATATCCTACAGCCCAGTAGATTCTAAAAACGGCAAGCTTAAATCACTTTACTGATTGATGTTGGATTAGACCTTTAAATGAATGGTATTTCAGATAATGTTAAAACATCGATATGCGATAGGACATGGGAAGCAATTTAAAGTCCTGATTCGCACAGACCAGGGAAGCTTGATCGAGATGGGAGGATATCTATATTCAGCAGTGGGTAGCCCAAGGCAGTCATTCATTATAAACAACTATAATGATGATGATGATTCATTAACTAAACATTGCATCAAATTATGTAAAATATGAATAAGCAATAATAAATAACGTATTCTCCAGAATAAGCTGCCAGTGTGTAACTCTGGCGTTGACAGTGTGCATGTAGTAAACAGCCGCGCGTCAAGACAGCTTAATAACTTAATCTGCGCTTTATATTTATAGCAAGCGTTGTAGCCGCGCGGGAAATGTCGCGTGTTGGCGCGATTAAACGCTCGGCACGCGTGTCCACAGTGTGCCATCCGCTTTATTTTTAAAGTAGTGTTGTGATTTATTTCATATGGAGTAAATATTTATACAGGGTGAGGGACAGCCCTCCACAAACTGATGGAGTGAATTCAGTATATCATTCTAAGATGACCAGCACAAGAAATTATTTCAGGAATGTTATAGGAATCCAATCAAATAGATTTGTTTTATTTCCTCATACGCAATGTATCGTTACCGTGGCAAAACGCACGTAGCGAAAGGCAAGCGCAACGACGAGTTCGATGAACTCTGTAACTAGGCAGGAAGTGAACAGCTGATTTCATGCGTCGTTCGTTAGAGTATTTCAACATCCATTGTTGGATTTTTGATTTTAGCTGTATTATTTACATAAATGGAGTGTTGCTTACAGGAAATGTAATTTTACACTGAAATAAAGGAAAATTAACTGAAAAAAAAAAATCCGGAGAAAAATTCCAGTGGAATATGATTCATAATAAGGAGCTGAATGCACCCTGTCAGTTTGAGGAGGGCTGTCCCTTACACCCTGTATTATGTCGATAAATGTGAATGAAATCATCTGCTTAGCCTTTTCCCGGCTATGTTGGGGTCGGCTTCCAGTCCACACATATGCAGCTGAATACCAGTATTTAACATGGAGCGACTGCCTATCTGACCTCCACTACCCAGTTAGTAGTAGGTAATACGTTACCCCTTGGTAAGGTAGACTTTCGGGCCACTGACTACCAGTAACGAGTGTCGAAGATCTACAATTGACTTCTACAATACAATTGAGCTCCTCGAGCTGCGTATTTTATTTATACGGAGTCAAGTACATACTTGATGTACCTATACCTGTCTGCGCTTGCTATTGGATTATAGTTTGAGGTTGTGGTGGGGCTTTGTGTATTAGATTAGTGATAGCATTTAATCCGCACATAACTCAGATTTGATTAATTATGGATCGTCTGTGTTTCTAAAATGTAGTTAAAAATAAAAAAAAGAAAAAATGCTACCAGTTCAAGCCCATACTTAAACAACCAGTTAACCACTTCACCAATCGCCTGACAAACTGTTTGTTTTTCAAACGACTGACAAAAGAACGCTTACGGATGATGACCACGTATACGTGCACATGAATAATTTGTTCACATTTGTGATAAATAATCATGCCCTGTCATTCTAAACGAATGTTTCCGCTTTTGACCATTCTTTGCACTCAAAGCTTAACCGATGAATCTGAATATTAAAAAAACTAAGCACAATCCGCCAATAATCTTCCCAATGCTAGGACACACGTCTCTTCTCAATGAGAGGGAGTAGGCTATTTTCCAGCAACAGCACACGGGCCCAGTGCGTGTTGGTACATGTCACAATATGCTATCGCATGTTTGGAGCTAGGATTTGTTCATCCTTTTGACAACAGTGGTGATTTTTTAAATATATTACACGCAGACCCTGCGTAATTCCCTAAATTACAGCTGTTTGATATGGAAAGAAAAACGTCCGGTGTACAGAATCGGAAGGTCGCAAGTTCAAACCCTGCTCGCACTCGAATTTTTCTTTCCATATCAAACAGCAACAGTGGTGCTGTATAAAATACACAAAGTAACGTGGCTGCCGGGATCCGAACCTATTATCGACAACTCAAAAACCGGGGCCGATATTTAGCCACCACTGCGCTTTAGCGAGTGAAACCTGACAAAAGATCTATCAAGGTATCGGAACATTAATACTATAAAAAGTTTTACCGTGAACAAAAGGCATTTCAATAACAGAAACATTGTTCAGCGGGGTTAAACCAGGACTATAGAAACAAATGGAACAATGCCTTTTATTACTAGGTCAATGGGCAGACCATTTTCAGCTTTTCTTTTATAACTTGAGCTGGTTCTTGCCCAGGTAAGTTTTACCAAGTTCTGAAAGTGTAGCTAGACCGTGCTATAGTACTGAATACTTGTGATTTTGTGAAACTGAAATTTATTTGCGGACTAAACTACGTTCACTGCCTCGTTCAAAAATCAACGTTACCTACCTGGAAAAGTTACCTACATCTGATCAGCTGACACGGCTAACAGGTAAAATAGGTAAAATAATATGATGTCATAAAGTACATCTACGAAAGATAAGATAACGTCAAGAAGCTGGACTCAGTCTTCTCAGACACACTACTCTCACCGTTAGTCGAGTGTAATACTGCAGCATGTTTCTTTTACCGCATGTCCATAAAAACCGGACAAAAATAGAAGCAGCGTCGTTAGCTCTGAATTAACACTGTCATTGTGTTTCTTCGATACAATATCGACAGATAAATTCACTAACGTTCATCACCAACCCTCCTGTCTATGCCAATCCAGCGAAAGAAGTAAAGAACCATGCAGTATAAAGTTTTCTCCTAACAATAGACTCTAACCTTTTATCGTAGCGGTCATTGAGCCACGCCATCAGAAACAATGACAATCAAAGGTTGTCAGGACACACTTCCCACCGACCAATATTAAAAACAATCAGAAACCCTTTCCAGCTGCCTCAATTGCCATCAATCACGCCTGGTTAGTGGGTAGGCAGTCATTACGAGGCGCGCGATCCATCATTTAACACTTGATTATGTCAGAAGAATTGTCGTCGTTTGGACACACTGGCTCAGCGGGGTTATAACATGTCCTTATTTATTTAAATGAGATTGGTGTCCGTAGAATTTGGTCCTATTTGTTTTAGGTGCTTGGGTCTTAGCCATTCCAAGTTATGGATTGGCTCCGATGGCGCAGATGGATGTTTTTACTCATCTTCTCTTATCTCATCTTTTCCCGCATAACTTCTAAACTCCTTATCATACATCGACAAATGAGATGTTGTTAGAAGCGTTTTGAACGTCCGGTGGGCTATGTGACGTCACAATGTATATTAATCCTCAATCAAAATGACGCCCTCTAAAGGATGTAAAATAATAAATGGTTTGTAACGGGTATCAAAAGATGTACTAGCTGAACACAATTAGATTTATAATGATCTTCTGTCATGCTTTCCAAAGCTTGATTTTATGAAAGTAGTCGGGTTTACGTTCTTAAACTTATAGGTACAGACGAAAGCACATCAAGCTACTACAATCTGTCAAATTTCTTTAATAGATTTTCAAGTTTATCGCTAAAGCATTAGGTTCAAGGTTGATTGGGAGAATTTGACGGTTTCGGGTAGCTTTTTGTGCTGGCGTCTGTACTTGTTAGTTCGTAGACACGGGGCAATCGTTTCGAATCACTACATCGACGTTTAACAGGATTGACATAACGTTTGGCTTTATGTCAATCTAGTACAATTTCGACTTTTCTCTCTCTCGTCATTGCTGATAGAATGTCACTTCTCTTGTGGTTATTCTCTCGAGCTAGTTACTTTAGGTTTTTTAGATGTTGGTTGGTTGTTTAGATGTGCATTTGGTAACAAAGACAACAGTTATGTCTACTTAAAACATCTTTGAATAATCAAAGGTTACAAGTGCTTAAGTTAAACATAATGGTAAATAGCCCTAGTTTGTTACTGATCTCTAACGCGGATGACATTATTGCGTGCTCCAGTTGCGAATAAGGAACTTATGAAGCTAGAACCATAAAATTTATCTTCACTGCATGAACTTAACATAAGTAAAGCCCAACATTATCCTGAGCTAGTGGAACGTATTCATCATATTTACGTTAGCCATCAGTCTGACAGCCCGGCGAGTCGGCGCGCGCGCATGTCTCCGCACACAAACATATAAACACATAGGATTCATAGACACCCGTTACCTCACTTCAAAACAAACAACATACCAACTTACTACACAATTTTCAACTGTGATGGGTAAAGATAAAGTTGAAATTCAATTGATGTTTCTAAGGTAACAGTTACATTATTTTCCAAATGATATTTAAAATATTCCTGTATTTTTTTCTTAATCTTAATGTTTTGACTCTGAAATCAATTTAGAAAGCACTACCATATTATTATAAACCTAAAGTTAAGTCAATAGAGTCTATTTTATTCTGTTTGTTTGTTATTCTTACAGAACGGAAGCCGCGGCGAGGAGGGTAGGAATATATTTAGAGTAGTGGCGTCCAACGGATGCGTGCGCGCACCTATTCGCGTTTTAATGTTATTGCTAAATATGTTTATGTTTGTGTCTTATTGCACGTAAATTCTTGCGAAAATATCAAGTTGTATTTACATTTTAATGTTGGAAGTTCTGTTAATTGTGGATGCTGTATCTGGTGGGGACCAGTGGCAGTGGGCCGAAGTTCTCTAGCGTTATATGTAGCCTGTATTAGTAACTAAGTAAGGACTGGCACATTAGTTAGGTGCTACATGTCGGAAACAGGTTGTTAGCTCGATCTTATCGGAGGTGTAGAGATTGTTGATTACAGGTTGCTATCTTAGTATTTACAGACGGCTGAGAGTAATAAACAGGCGCTAAATTAGTAGACTGCAGCAGGTTCTTCGTGGTTGTTTATCTTGGCTATCACATATTTTTTTCTAAATTAGCTTTCTTCTAAACCAGCCAAAACATAATCAATTTTTGACACAAATTATATTCGTTTTAATAAAAAGTACTGGCATTTATGTTTCAAGAAAGTTTTAGACCCGGAAAAAAGAGCATCCTAGCAACCTATCTGCGATCTATCTGCCAATCTTCAAGAGACGACAAATAACATCAATTCTGATATTCCTAAAGCAATCTCCACAATCGCTATACCCGGCGCACAGTGCAGGCTGGGATCGGACCCACGTGTAAACACATGTATGGCGCGCCGCGTCCGCGTCCGCCGCCACAAATAGATCGCTCCCATATCGGACATCTATTTCACTGTAGACCAATAACCAAGCAGAGAAGACATGAAGGTATTAAGAAGTACTAGCATTCAAGTTAATCCGATTAGACTGGATATCAAGCTGCTGACGATGTTGTGTAGAACTTCTTTCGAAACAAATCAAAACACAGCGAGAGGAAATTACATGGAGAGGAAATTACATGGAATGCAGTCACTTCATCAGCTCTGCACTCAGCCTTTTTTTGTACCTGAAATATTGTAGTTAAACCCGTTTACTTCGCAGAAATAAGTTGTGTGCTCATCATCAGTAAGAGAAATTGAGGCTGACACTTCAGAGGCTTACTAACACTAATCTATAGGCTTTGGGTTGGTTGAGATGGAACAGTTCGACGATATCATTCTTTTCAGGAAACAAATGCATAAATAAATTTTGCTTCACCCATGAAAATGGCAGATACGATATAAGGAAAGCCCTGTCTATCCTCTACATCAGTCTATGAGCACCACCCCGATCCAGAAGCCAACGTTTTGATTGAGTCCACAGTTTATATACAACATTGGCTCGCTTGTTATTTCCACACCTTCGACTCTTATACACGATGATCATAACGGCATAACCACCACACATCAACCAAATGAAACACAACCATGGACTTAAGAATATAGAGTTCTATTTCAGTTGTGGTACTGTTCGTTGTTTAATCAAGCAACTGGCCAGTTATATTTGACAGGTTTATCGACTCCTGAACTTGTGGAGGAAAATGAACTGCAATGGTATGCGTGTTGTGATTGTAGACCGTGAGTGATGTGTACTTTGCTCGTAAACTATAGGTTTACTGCACTCGCGCTGGATTGGTGGAAATGTATCGTTTTTGGAATTATGTGGTTTGGAGCTAGATTTGAGTAGGTCTACATTCCAACCAAATATCACCTGTTTAGGGTAAATTAAATTTGTTTTTTCAAACAAATTACCGTCAAGAGGTTGAGAGATTTTGTAGTTGTGGTGGATTTTCCGTATAATTTCAAAACAGTTTCGTGAATTGCGAATGAGGCCTTATCTTACCCTCATCAGGGGATGCATGATATAGAATATTGATACTCGTTGTTGTTCCAGTAACCTTTCGATGTTTACAGTCAAAATACTTCAATACCTCATCATCTGCCTAGCCTTTTCCCGACTATGTTGGGGCGACTTCCAGTCTAACCGGATGCAGCCGAATACCAGTATTTTACACGGAGTGTCTGTCTATCTGACCTCCACACCCAATTTAGTACTGGGTAATACGACACGCCTTGGTACTGGTTGTCAGACTTTCGGGCCACTAACTACCTGTAATGACTATCAAAGATCTACAAATGACAGCCGGGACCAACGGCTTAACGTGCTTTTCGAGGAAACTCGGTACGTAAGGTGGTCACTAATCCACGGCCCAACTTAGGGAAGCACGGTTTAATCTAAAGATCAACCCGAGCGGTTGTTATGATTTAGCCACGAGCCTCTCCATATAACATGCAACATAACTTCGTTACCTACTTAATTAAAAATCTTAAATTCTTTAATTCATTCACCGATAGAAAACGCGCCCTCCGCTCGTCGTCCATAGTTTAAAACCTAGAAAGTAAGACCAAAGTTAACACTAAAGCAGGGCATTTGGGTCCTCTCATCATCATCATCATTTTAGCTGAAAGACGTCCTCTGCTGGACATAGGCCTTCAGCTGAAAGACGTCCACTGCTGGACAAAGGCCTCGCCCAAGTGTCGACACATTGACCCCTGGGACCGTTGGGACCTCTATAGGAGTTAAATGAAAGGGGGGATGGAAATTCGTATGGAAGTTTGTCATATGGCTATGGGAAATCTCCCCGGCCTCAGAGCATGTCCCTTCATAATTTCCACTTCACTGATTGCCAGCACATGTCCCTACGAGTAGTTCATCACAGTTCGGCGGCGACGCGCACATCCGCGGCGCGGGCGCAGGCGATCGATCCTCATCCATCACTGCTGCCGGTGACACGCTCTTATTGGGTAATTGTGGGAGTCTGGCTCCCTGGCACGCGGAGCAAAGTACACTGGATTGTTTGTTTAGTTGCTCATGTCATTGTCTAGTTAGGACGATGGTATGTCTGTTGTCTTTAAAGGATTTGAGACGGCTGCGAAGTATTGGTGAAGTAAAAATTGGTGTTTAAATGATGTAAGATGGAGTATGTTCATAGGTATTACATAATACCACGTCTGCAGTGAAACAATCCAAATTTCGGACAAGTACTTAGGAACTCTAATAACGCTTTGCCTGACTTGAGAATCGAACCCCCTCATACTCCGCAGTAGTGTTTGTGGCCCCAAGACCAACGAAGCAGTCTCCTGAATACATGTAAGTATATCCGCACAGTTGTAGTTTGAAAAATAAGTAAAAAACAGTAATTGAGGAGATAAAACCAATGTTTGCCATGCAATACCTACGCCGTCGAAAGTTCTCGAAGTGTTGTTTAACTCAAACCTGTGTTTTTTTCGTCTTCGAGAAGTGAACTGCGTTAAAGTAGACTGTTAAATATTTAGAATAATGTTCTACGCGTTCTATTGATTTACTACTCCTTGTTATTAAGATCTGTAGCGCTGACAGAATAGTAAGAACTTATTTGAATGAAGTGAATTTGGTGACCTATGTTTAACACGGGTTTTTTTCGCTGATACAGAGTCTAATCTTATGTACCTAGTAAAGTTTGCGGAGTTGCTGTTCCACGGTTCCACCTCTTATCCTGCCCTCTGAGCCCCAAACCTTGCAGTCAGAGTGACTTCTACGCTGCCAGCTATGGTATCGTGAAAGTGGCGAAGTTTTAGGCCAACAATAATAATATGTCGTGAAAACGATATGAAGAATAAGACGACTGAGTAGACCTGGCATTTGGGTCGAAGGTACATACCAATCAATTCTAAGATGTAATAGAGTCTGTAACTTCTTCAGAAATAGACGGGATGTCACCTCAACGAGGGCCACCCAACATCCCACAGACGACTACACAGAATCTACCACTGCCACCCTAATTCCACGACAGAGTAATAAAAACAAAGTCAAACAGTAGCTGCTACTCGGTGCACTCGCACAAACAAGTGGCTGGCGTAGACAAACATTTGTCGACAATTATTGACCAATACCAGCCAACAAGCCAACAACCAACATCATGTAACGAAGCGTCGTGATGACAGCTTTTTATATTGTGGCGAGCGTGACGAATTGAAATTATGAGAGGGTGAAATATTAAAAGTGGAATTGTCAATAACATAGTCAGTCAATAACAGCTTCAAAATTATAAGTACTGTCATGTGAGGATCGACTAACACTTGTAAAGTAACGAATTATTGTTTAGAAGCACTTTTACATTCTGAAATCCACTGCCGTCAACCGTGAAGGGTTGAATTCTATTTACCTGTTTTCTTGTTCTAATGTGTCTCATTATAAAAAAAAAATGTTTGAGGTCGGTTGCAACTAGCGGTTATTGAGAGTAGTTGAGTCGTGTGCGAAAGTTTTAAAAAAATAGAGAGTTCCCGTAGTTGGTGAGGACAACAAGAATTTTTGACAGCTGTTGTAGTCATTTGTATAGATATATTTACGGTAATGTGAATCCTAACCACGAGTCTGAAATGCTTGCCACTTACAAAATATCTATGAACCGAACATAATTTCGGATACTTTCGTTACAAAATCAACTTTCCAGTCATACCAAAGTAAGTAAATATGGTACAAATAACCGTGTATACCCGGTGTCCTGACACTGGTAACTGTACAAAGTACACATTATATTTGTACAGATGAGTAGCTCGCACTTGATAGCCCCTAACCCCGCGTAGACAAGTTTTGATACTTGTAGACCTGTGTATTGTGTACTACAGACAGTTACAAGACTTGTCTAAGTCTTGTAACTACTTAGAAGAGTTACCACTGAGGCCCAAGTCCGCTAATATAATTATTTAGACATTTTTTGACCACGGACACGCCATTGTGCAGTGATTACTTTGTACAAGCTTTTGTATTAGCTTGCTTGATTCGTATGTCCAATTTTAACACACAGAACACTACCAAGCGAACACCATGGATTTATAAGACTACGAACTTTTGGTACAATGGTAACGTCGACTCGCTATGGTTGTTATAATGACGAATCTTTGAGAACAGCAAAGTTGACTACCAGTTCTATACCACCAGCCTTTAAATAGTCAAATCTTGATACATACTTGCAACCACTCCTCGGCCAGCCAAGACGTAGGGCAATTTTGATACTTTCACATTACTAGACAAGTCTTGACACTTGCACACTATCCATGTTATATATCCAGTCGAGCATGACGTAGACAGATCTTGATACTTGAGGAACCACTTGAAGCCGACGGACACTAGCCAGTACACCCACGAGTAATGTTGACAGTTTCGAGATCAAGTTAAATATTATGATGAATCTCATGGTCGGGATGTTGTTAGTGTTGCTTGTCATTGTGGGTTAGGTTATGTACGTGCTGGCTGGTCATGTGGTCACCTCCCACGTGACCAGGGACTAGTTACTTTTAGTTGCTTTTAGTAGTGGACCGTGTTCTTATTTAATAAGATAGCAGTGATGAAATTGTGCATGCTGTGTGTTTTATTCCACTATCTTTGGTTCTATTCTTTGGAAAGAATATTAAAAAAAACCAGAATTAAAAGCGTCTATGTAAATAAACATTTGTAAGAAACTTGTATACTACGAGTATGTCAAAAAGAACGTAGGTAAAGATTTATTTAACGAATACAACCAAAGAAAAAAAATGAGATTGAATGAAAAGTCGTACAGCACGAAAGATAGTGCAGAAAATATAATGAGACGAGACCCAGACTTTGAACCAGCCAATTGTACTTCCCATGTAGCAGTAGCACCGGCCACCAGGCGCCACATACATGATCAGGCACTCAGTGGGGACGATCTGGACCAAAGTAAGACAGTGCACGCGACGGGTCAGCGAGTCAGCGCTGCAGAGCAAGCGCTTGCAGCGGCCGCAGCGGTGCAGGGCAAACATTTGAATACGAGCGTCGAGACAACATGCACCCAAGTGCAGGGTCCAGGGCTGACACGAGGAGACAACAATGGGCAATACATAGAAGAAAACACTGGTCTTACCAGATAAGTTAAAACAAAAACTGTATGAAATGAAACTTTAATGACCCTTTTACTTATAGTGGTATTACACGTTTCTTATTTGAGTTCATAACAATGAAATAGAAAGTATTCTTCTTTCTTTTAGTACTCCTGAAATGCTGAGCAATGAAATGTTCCGTTTCTTTTATATCATATGAGATGGATGACGATCAAGAGCTTTATTAAAATTGGATGGTCACAACAATACTTATTATCACAGTGATAACTTTGGTTGGATGTTTGTCGTTCTGCTTATTTTATAAATAAGACCCGAAATGTGCTAAGGTAAAGAAAACAACTTGTACCTACGAAATTAGAGTTTCCTAATAAATCGCATACATGGCTTTTTCTTCCAACACGACTCCGTTCAGCCCTGTAAGTAGCGTTGATTGCTGATTGCTTTAGCGGCCCGGCTCGTTAGTGCCACCCGGCTGCTGTGCCGTACCGTTGCCGCATGCCGTCCTACCGTATGTCGTGCCGATAATTAGCAACCGCGATTGATTGCACATCAACTAATTGATTGGGAATTTCATTTGGACTCAAGTTTTGGGTAAAAGATTGGTTGTTTGTATCTGTTAGGGTGGTTAACTTTTCGGTCATCCCAGAAATCCAGAAAATCAAGCTGGTTGAATAAGCAAAGCAGTTTGAGATTGCAAATGAAACGCGCTCCAAAGTCGTAATTTAGATGTCAAATCAAATCAAATAGTTTTGTGATACGTGGGTTACATGCAGGTGTTCTTTACATAATTATATACTAATAATGTTCATTCCATGATCAGCCACTTGGGCATACAAATGATTTAATAATATAAAGAAGATATTAACAATGTGATGTATTATAAAAGTACCTATGTTACTGCTATTCGTGTGTACAATCACTTACCGCCAGCAATTAAGCAATTAAATGGAAATATGTTTAAAAATAAATTGAAAAAAATGTTAATTGCTAATGTATTTTATAATCTGCATGAGTTCTTTGAGAAAAAATAATATTTGTATGCACCTAAATCCTTAAAATACCATTGCATATCCGACTTGGGTAAACTGTTGAAACTAAAAATGTAATGTTTACTAATAAGAACTTAATGTACACAGTTATGCAATAAATATATCTTTATCTTTATGATTTTAAAATTCTAATGATTTGATATAAATTCCATTTCAGATTAAAGTGAGTGTATTGATTTTAGTCTTGGTATTTGTACAATATTATCTAAAAGCTTATTGTTCTGCGAGATAGTACCTGGATTAGATAGCTCAAACATTTGTAATGTGAATAGATTTTGCATTTTTAGAAAAAATCACATTGCCTCATAAATATGTGCAAGAACTAATAATAGCTCCCCAATAATCCTTTGGCAAAAAGTTTAGTAAGTAAATATGAATTTTCCCCAATATTGGTGGTATGGCGACACCGGCTGTCCCTAATATAGCCGGTTCAATTTCGAAAATGATGACTGAGTGACGTCGTTTTGATCGACTTGCTATTAGGACACTTGGTCGCTTTGTGTTCTTTGATAAAAGCTATGTGAAGGGCGGCCGTTTGGGAGCCAGGCTTCTGTAATTACTGATGCGCAAAAAGTGCCCATTATTTATCAGCCTAAATGACTTTTGATTTTCAATATTCTTTGGCATAAGTTCTTAGTCGTTGTCCCATTGGCTTTTCTTTTCAAGAATCAGGAATTTTATTTGCACAAATTTTTGGTGTTACTATAGATGTGAAACATGGTGATTAGTGTCCAATCCATATTTTACAGTTAGTACAGTTCTTGAACTTTATATTGGCAATATCCTTAATTGTAGGACAACATCTATTATACATACCTACTAACATTTTGATTAACAAAGAGTTAGTTCTCGTCTGAATAATTATCTTCTCTTTCAGTCAAAATGACTGAGATCGTCATTTACTAGACACTTCTGTAATAAACATGAATTGTCAGTAACAATGTGTCAATATGCAAAGCCGCAACATTTAAATAAAGGAATCATGTCACGATAATTTGAAATTAAACTCATGTCCCATATATTCAATTGTCCTTCACATTTGACCTGAATATCCTATCGAAAGCCATGTAAAAAGAATCCTTATGCCGTTGTCTTATGGATGGGGAACGATGACAAGCAAAAACACGCTATAATGTAGGGTCAAGTGTTGATCACATAAACAATGATCTAAATGGCGTTACTGTCGACGCCTAGCAGAGTGGCGTAACAGAGCGAGTACAGAATATAGACCGAAGTACTATTTTGATAGATACTTCGAACTAATAGACAATGTGGCATTATCATCGTAGAAAACCTAGTTTATGGTGACTGGGGTCTGCTCGTGCGTTGCGAAAGTGCCTCATTGGCCTTCTAGAGAACATTACAGGTTGAATTTTGTGTCACAGCTTACTGTAACAGATTTGTATCCACTTTCTTTCTTGCATATTTCTTCATCTTACCACATAACAGTTTTATTGAAGTTACAATCTAAATCGGTTTCTTCGACGGTATCTTCACATTACCCTTTCAATTCCACGGAGAAAATGTTTTATACATATAGAAAGTACTTACTAGAAGAGGAAGTTGTACGTTCGACGAAACATTTAATTAATCTATTATCTAATAGAAACAAGACATCTCTGAAACTGTCCAATACATTTATCTTAAACAAACACCATCTAATAATACAATATAAAACGAGCAGACAAACAGACAAGCAGACAGATGTCTAATTAGTTCCGAGAGTCGCGTGATATCTGACACGACGCCATTTTGTTGTTGCTGGCGTTTAATCTTCTGCTAATTAATCTGTTGCGGTGAAGAAGTGTCGGCGTGATTTGTGGCTGTTATTTGTTGATTATTTATTTAGTTTCGAGTCTTTGTAAAGTGTAGAATGTCAGTCTCTCAAAACTTATGAAATCGCTAAAGTATACTTCAGACAGATATTACAAGCAGAAGATTTATTTCGGTGAATCTCTGACGCGACTGGCTATCAACGAGGAAGGTATGCACACACAGGTGCACTCTCTCTTCAAACACTCTTCTTCATTCGCAATATTAAGTACATAACATAACATGACGCCTGTAATCTCTGAAGGGTTAGGCAGCCCCAAGTATTAGGGGACGAGCGTATTGCCATTAACCGCCCACAAATCCAGACTCTGTGGCTGCTACTGAAAAATTCCTGATGGAAAAACTCAAGAATAATTTGTCCGACCCGGGAATCAAACCCAGGACCTCATGCTAAGCAGTCGCGTTTGCGACCACTAGCCCAACGAGGCAGTCAATATTAACTAGTCGCAGACCTATTGCTTGTCAGATATCAGTAAAACTCGTGGTGAATTTTATATTAGTAGAAGAACAGTTGATAGACTGAAATTCTGATTCCTCATTTGTCTTTACTCGTCGCTGTCAGTGGCACCCCAACTTACTGTAACTTGATCCGTACATTTACGCCTTCGTGTTAGTGATGCCCACAAACTCAACTTTTAATTTAACACTATCTGAAATTGATGGAAATGCCACAGTTTTGTAATAAGACATTTTGTTATAATATTATTATACAGGTTGACAAACTTGTGCTTACGTTCAGAGTGCTTCTTACAGCACTCTAAAAGCAGTGATCAATCTGCATCTTTTTGTTAATGCAGCTTTTGTCTGCAGCTTCGCCTGCGAGGAGTCTTTAGCATTTTATATTATTTGTTTGGATTACACGATGACCCATCGTTTTAATAAAAAGAATCATTATTTTACGAGGATGTCCTTACTTTGCTATCCTTTTTTTGCGTCGCTGCTCGGTGCCAAAAATAAATAATGTTAGCACATCCTTACTGGCGGATATTTGTATGCGACGCATTAATTAATTAGCCTCGTGAAGATAACGACGTTAATGCGTCCCTCGACACTCGACATATCTCGCGCACGACATATCTCGCGCGGGTGACAAATCTCGAGATGCGTCTTGTATGATTGAGCACATCAATTATTATGTGCGAAGCATGCAATGGAATTGACTCTGTGGAATGTATGCATTTTGTTAAATAGCTATAGTTTTTTGGACTGGCATATAGTTTTTCAGGTGCATTCACAACAAAATTACTTTTTGTGGAGCAACATCTTGCAATATCATAACACTAAGTAACTTTCTATAACTTTTGCGGCATTTGCTCAACACCACTAACACTTGCAAACTGCTCCACAAAAAGTTTGGTGTGAATACGCCTTTAGAGTTTAGAGACTTTGCAAGTGAACAATACATTTTTAAGTGATGATGCATGATACCAATAACCTAATTTTTTTTTGAAGATTGCACGTCTATCACGTGCACGTGTCACTTTTATCTCAACAACGGCAAAGCCAAAAGAAAAGATTATGATGCTATCTGACTCCTCAACCACTAACATCATATATAAGACATAATAACATTGAAAGAAATAATTCTCTGTAAATGTCTGCCCGCCATCACTGGCACCTTGCCCCAGTAACTGGACCCGCCGTGTTCCGTCGCCCAGCATTCGTTCGTAATTAACTACCGCCAGATAACGCATCCCACAGCCCCACAACACACGGATACGGATACGATTCCTACACAAACATCCATTTGACCACGATTAACTTACTCCTAATCAACGCGGAGGTGTCAGAGGAAACTTTTTTTTTGGTGGAAGGTATGAGACCCTTCGCAGGTTGAAAGGAATACGGTAGCACTTTGATACTGTTTTGGGGAATGTATAAATTATCGACTAATTAGTGAACCAATGAAAGGCGTTGATTGCGTTTAATTTTATGGTGTCCCTGATTTTTATACGATTTTTTGTTTTACTTATGAAATCACGCAGGTGTGCGTGTGTGTAAATGTGGACGAGGCGAAAAAACGATGTAAGAGTCGTAGCAGATGGACTTCTGTAATATCTGCCTAGCTAATATGTATGTTATAAATGTTTTATAACTGGTAAATGGATTATAAGTTTGATGACAAGTAAAAGAGGAGCATAATTATGTTTAGGTGTGAGAAAATGATAGATTTATTTGATGATAATGAGAAACATTTAAAAATTTTGCTCAACCTTGATAATATTAACAAAGTTAATTCAACCATAAATCGCACCTAACCACAACCATCAACCATGGTAAAAACTTTTAAGCCGAAAATTAATAAAAAGCGAGAAATTCGCAACATTATTACAAGGCAGATTACGCCTGAGTCCCGGGCTAGTCCCGGAGTAAATCCCGGTAGGTCGGCTCAATATCCCGGCTCATGATAAAGTCATAAAGGCCATTGGGCTCACGTGCGGCGAGAAGGGGGGGTGGAGGGCGGGGGTGAAATGACGCCATTTTTGGTGTTCGATGGAAAGAGGATGATCTTATAGGAAGAAGATGGGCAGCCTGCTAGTTTGGTAATGAGCTCCTTGCTGTATGTAAAGGACTGGCGTGATTTATTTTGGAGAAATCAATGTAAAGGTGGAGGCAACATAGACAGTATAAACTGAAGGTACTAAAAATGCCCTCAAACTCGGTGGAGCGACGACGTTACCAGGGTGACCGGTGCTACTGGATGAGAATTGCCAGGAATCGAGTTAACTGGCGTGCGATTGAAGAGGCCTATGTCCAGCAGTGGACTGTTGTAGGCTGATGATGTTAAACTTAAAAAATAAAGATTGGGGAAATAACTACTGAAAAAGTAGTGCCAATATTTGTAAAGCATTCAGCAAAATGTTTGTATTGAAATAAAATAATATCCCAATTCCTAATAAGGTACAAAAATTCCAAAACAAGAAACTCCACAAAACACATCATAAGTAAGACTTGACATAATATATTTAGGGAACAGCCCATCGCTTGCTTACATTCAATAAAACATCGGAGCGACGCGTGTGAACGACTGTACCTGTGAATGTTGAAGACGTTTCTACGTTACACACTACAGTCGCGGCGAAAGGTGATAATGTGAGGTGCAACTGAAGAGAGATCGCGACTTAGGTGGCATATTGTAGCGTATGGTAAAACAAACTGTACAATCAAGTTCCAAACTGGCAAAAGTTATTAACTTCTATATTTTCATCCCATGGTTCACCTCATCAGGGGATGAATAAACAAAGATTCTTCCTCATTCTTAGCATTCGCGTATTAGCCTTTCTATATATCCCCAGGATATACTTAGCTCCCAGTACATACGTGCGAAATAACACTCGTGGATAACAAATCGCACGTAATTGAATACGGAATTAATTAATGGCAACATTGGCGCCATGTATCTTGGCAACGGGCGAATTTATAATGTCCTAGTATTACTTGCGCGGTTCATTTGTACTCATCCAGTGTTAGCGGTTAGTAATATATGAGACAGGAGCGATCGGTAGTGGGTTTCAATGAATCCGATGGTAATCTGATGGCCTTGTTGTATCGATGTTTATGTAATCTTGGTAACGGTAGGCGATAGATGCTTGAATACGTTCTGTTTTGCTCTAAGATGCCGCAGAACTAGATACGGATGAAATACGTCCTTTAAACTAAACTTTATTATCCCCGTTAAATGCAATACGGGATGGATAAAACTAGATATGTGCCATCTTGCCCGTTAAACGCCGAGCAGTAAAGGCGATGATAGCATTTTTCCCATCTGACTCGGACTGACGGACGCAAGTCCTGTATTCTAGCTACTAGGAATAATTTTGTCTGGAGTCCTTACCTATTTCTCCGTAGCTTGTGTTAATTCAGCATTTCTTTCAAACAATGTTTCTCTTTATCCTCCATTTCGGTAATTATTTTTTCTTCTAACTCCACTTTATAACCGGCCCCCTTACCCGGCCGTGGGCCATCACCCGTGTATAACGCGGCCATTTCACCTGAGATCCGGATCAAGCCGGGTGGGCGCGTGCGAATGGTTTTATTATCCGGAACGGTTCGCATTACCCGGCCGTGTGTTTAGGGGCCACCTGTGGGCAGTAAGCTATTGGGCACTTAATTTTTTTGGGAGTTTAATCATTGTGATGATGTGCAGTCATTCATGGATGGCATTAGTGTAAAGAAGAGCAAGTGGCGGAAACAAAATATTTAATGAAAGAAAATTATTTTAAAATATACAAATATGTCCGTTATAAGTATATTATGAGAGATGTATAATTCCCCATTCATGGCAACGCTAGTCTACTTAGCTATTAGAACGAAAAAAAACTCGGAAGTAAGTTCGGTAGCTACGAATGCAGCTGGCATGTGAACTTATGCTCCGACGGCGCCCAAAGTTATGGAATAGAACGTGTTCCCACAAAGAGTGGAGAAGTTTGCAAAATAGTTTCGTCAAGTTAACTGTCAAAGACGAGCATCCAGAGCCAAGGAGTTCTCAGGCACCCTATTTATCTCGCAAGAGATTTCCCTCTGAAAAACTTTTTAAAGTTCCATCATTTCTTTGAGGACACTTAATACTTGACGTTCCGAAAGAAAATTGGAGATAAAAATATGTAAATGCGTCCGGAGCATTTACATTTGAGAGGGAAATATCAGAAATCTTCATAACCAACAAAACTTTGTCTTGGAAAAGGTAGTAACAATTTGAACAACAACAAAAAGGTTGGGAGTACGTTGCGAACCACTAAAAATGCACAAACACTCGACGCCAGTCCTCCGTGGCTCGAGGGCTATGAAAATTTCACCGGCGACCGAGAGGCCGGTTACAGGTGGCCGGTAAATTCCGGCGCGAACCGGATAATACCGCATTACCATGCCCGGGACGGAACGCGAAGCGGAGGATATTTTAATGTACTTTTATATTTGTTACACTTTTGTGTTCGACTGTAGATGAAGTTTTTTTGTTGAATTTTCATGGAGCGTTTTTCTTTTTATGTTGATGTATTATGAAGTACAGCGTTCAGTGTTGTGAAGTTACAGCAAAATGGAAGATTTTCCGCCGCAAGAGTATCACCTGACTGGTAGCAGTACACATTACGAGGTCTATGAAAAATAATATTCTCATTGTATGTTACGATTATTTCTCTTTGTTCCCTATGAAGGTTGTGCCTGAAGGGTTTGCCCTTGCGAGGCTTTATGTCCTCAAGAGAGAAATAAAATAAATATAACACAATAAATACAAGTTTGCTATTGCAGACCATAATAAACCTTAGGACTGGTAGAGCTACTGGGATTATAGCCCACTCCCTTTCACAGAGGTGCGGCCTGTGTCCCAGCAGTGGGAACATCACAGGGTGATTATGCTATAAACGTTAGTTAAGTCTATCATATTGATATTCGCATGAAAGTAATCGGCATTAGTAAGTCTGTAGGTAATCCCGCTGAGCCGGGTTGTCACCCGGGCCCGAACCCGCGTCGGCCCCAATCACGGCGACCCGCGTCACCACCCGACCACCCGATCACCCCACCCTACTTACTGCCTACTTACCGGTGCATTTCACGTTTTACTGAAAGGACTGTCAATATTATGTAGTTTCACTATGGAGTACTATGAGAATATCTTGAAAGAAAGCAGTAATGGTGTTGCGTGGTCGCGGGTTCGCACCCCACCTGCAACGTTGCCCTGCATCCACTTCCATCGGAAATTATACCTATACATACATATACAAGTGTAGTTTAGTATTACGGGGATTAACATGAACACTAGAAACATGCAATCGACATTGTTGGCGCTTAAATCAATAACGTGTTTGTTTAACTGGTGCAATGACTTTATTATACGCCTTCCGATGAAAATGTCTAGCCATGTAATAGTGGGGTTTTCCAAAGCTTTCCCTATAATGTTGACACTGTGCGAATACATCCATTCTTTTTATGAGAAGGAGTTATTTGAAATCCACAACGCGGGCCAAGTGCGGGCTGATTTAGGTCTGGTAAAAATATGAAGCGATGTGGCACCACTTTCTTCTGCGCGTCCTTCACCGTTTTGAGAGCGGTGGTGACGAACTAAATTACACAAGGTAGCGCGTCTGCCTGGGGTCGGACCCACGACCAACACTCGCAAATAGGAACCGTTAGCACTGGGCCGCCACTGCTCCTGGTTATAGACCTCTTCTAAAATCTGCCTCTTATCAAGGTGTGCTTCATCCTAATCCTCCAAGGCTCAATAGCGTGACAGTATCACAAGTAATCGCGTCGAGCTCGTTTGTCGCCCGGAGCGCGATCCTTCACGTCTGCTTTAACCACGCCGACCCGTGTCACCGCGACGGAGTAGCGTGACTATAACACATGGGATAGTGAAGTGGCTGTCGATTTAGGGAAGTGGAATATGCTTAGATGACTTAAGCTACGTCAAAAAGGTATAGTCAAGGCTACAATGTCCTCTAATACTTTATGAAAATCAAAAAATGGCAATGTAATATGACAACATTGTTATAGACAAATTGGTAATTTCTTAGGAAAATGTTAAGAATAAAAACATTTTCCTAAGAAATTACCAATTTGAACCGTGCTACTTTTAAATGTTTTTTTACCATTTTATAAAATGGTTTACGCTACCGTCAATAATAGAGGAAACTGGGAGTTCTAATTAGGTAAGTTCTAGGTAGCCAGGCCGTATTCTATAAAAAAAAAATAGTAACTTCATTCTTTTTCTTTCAAAAACAACTCAAGTGGAAAATATGCTTATAAATCTTCAAACACAAACACATACAACAAATAAAGTTACTAATCACGCTACAAACACGCCAACCCGTCTTGCGTGCGTGTCCGATGAGGCATAAGGGGGCGGGGGGGGAAGGGGAGGTCTGCCAGACGCCGCCGCAGTTTGCGCGTTCGCCCGAGCTGATAACGTGCCAGAGACTGCTATTCATCCTGCCAGCGTGCCGGTAAATGTGCCAAAAGATTTTAAGGTATGGCAAGAGATTGGGACCTGTTTATTGCAAGTAAGTATCGAGTAGTTGTAGGGGAGGTGTTTCTTTCTGTAATAATGGTTTTCCACCATTTGCTTTTGAGAGGCTTTCAAGCAATGGATTGCAAAACAGCCAATAAAAGGGTGTTAGACAGTTGGCATAAGAAGCCTCTTCGCATACGAATCATCACATTTTTTGACAGACTAGGAGTAAGGGAATGACCAGTATGACTACACTTGTCGAGGTGAATAGTCCGACGCGGTGAAGCGTCACATCTTTCGAGCCGAAACAAGGCGAATGACGTCTTTTTCGTATTTACTGCATAGACATAAAGCTCTATCTGGCCTGCTCATGCCAATTTCGCGTAGATAAGTATGATCACTCCCGAAATGTTTTTGCGTTGTGGTATATGTGTGTGATGATAGTGTATAACTACACAACACAAGTCACAACTCTTCAACAAGCTCTCTTGCCCTGGAAGGTCGGAAGCGGGTCCTGGCGGATATTGTTATGCGGCGTCTTTATGGGCGCCGCACTTAACTCCTGCAGTTATAATAAAACTGTCCAATATGTTCTGTTTGCCGTGAATTGTCGGCAGAGTTTTAGCAAGTTATTTGTGGTAAAGTTTTAAATACCCTTTAGTGAAGCCATTGTGCATTGTGCAAAGGTTAGAATAGGATGACGTTAGAATCAACTTTTGTTTGGGTGTCACAGGGCACAAAAATAAGTGAACGAAGGAGAAGCAACCACGACCACCTGCACCTACCAGATACCTAGTAAACTGTTGTGTATAAATGAAACTCATACTATGTGTAGAGAAAGAAACAACATGTTTTTTATGCATCAAGAAGATGAATTAAAGAAGATTATGCTGCGCTGACCTCAAATATTTTTTTTTTTATCAGTCGTTGCCCCACACTAGAAATTTCTCCTGTATCGTGGGGGCGTTTACAAACATTTAAACTCACATACACAAACAGCCAGACCCCGAACAACTACCTGTAGGCCATACAAATATTTGTTCCGTGCGGGAATCGAACCCGCGACACACAGCGCAGCAGTCAATCGCTCAGCCACTGCGCCGAACGCGCCGTCAATAGATGATGAATGGATAACCAGAAATAGACGATTACGAGATAGAAGTTTATTAAAACTATCACAAAAAGTGCAAAGCCCCGGAAACATGACTGAAATCGGGTATTTCGGCCGGGTACTAAAAGTAAGCAGCCACAGTAGACGGTGGTCTGAAACTCTGAACACGGGCGGTTGAGCCAGCGCGGGCGTCCGACCGCGTACGTGACCCGCGCCGATCTTGATTGATACCCCGAGTTACACAGAGTAGCTAGACGTCAAACCAGACGGGTGACTACTTATTATTTATGTTATCTGCAATATTTGTGTGGTCGCAAGTGTTACTGGTAAGCATGAGGTCTTGGGTTCGTTTTTCAGATTGAGCAGTGTTACAAGATTTTTCCATCAGGAATTTCTGAGTCTGGATCTCGGAGATTGAATTTGTGGCCGGCAATAAGCTCGCCCCTATTACATGGAAGTTTTTCGTAACTGGTGAAATGTGGGTGTACTATATAATTATGTACAACGGTAAAACTCGGCTCAGCTGGTCAGCATAACGTGTGCCGATAACACTTTGTAGTTTACTTTACTGTCTTCTACTACTAAAACTAGTCCGGTCTGCAATATAACTTATCTATGGCGCTGGTCACCCTCTGCGGGCACCTGTATTAATGAGGTCTATCTCCGCGCCGCAGGGCACCCGGCAGCGCGGCATCATCCCCCGCTAACTAAACGCTACTGACTCGGACGGAAGGCCAAATATCGGGCTTTATTTGTACGGGGAATCATTGACACAGTAAATTATTTCTTCCTTCTACGGCTAACCGTAGAAGGAAAGGAAGTATAGAATGGAGGATGATTTCATACATTGTGGTAATGTTTATGAGGAATTCTATAAGTTTTTCTCACACAAACAATTACTTTTCCGATCTTCATTTTCAATTCTCCGATCAAAGAAGAAAACAGTTTATTTAGTTTGGCTCAAAATAACACAAAAAATGAAGATAAATATGTTTACAGATTATTGTACTATTTATCTCGCTTTGAAAGTAACTTTTAACTATCTGATCGAAAATAAACTTGACATTTCAGAAAATATCAGGTGCTTCAATCACAATAGGACAAGTTCATACTCCACAGCAGTTCGAAGTTTGGTCTAAAAGGTCTCCTCGGATCAGCAGACAGACCTTCTGAATAAATCTAAGTCTTCAGAACTCCTAACTTATCGACTAGACTCCAACTTTATGACCTAAACTTTACGCATATTTTATTTAAATTTTAGATCTCGCTAAGTCGTCTCGAACTATACATATAGTTCGATTGGAGAGTTAGAAATACTAATAACAACGAATGTGACATGTATTTTAAGATTATCTGTGTTTTTGTGGACAAAGAACCTCGATTCAATTCGGATTGTATACTCATCTTTTCTCAAATTCCCTTTATGCTTTGCTCTAGCTAGAAGCACCTTAAATAAGGACAAAGACCTCTCAACCCTTTAAAAAATCACCAGTCCACCCCCTCCCCCCAATTTGTAGGGAATCGGTGATTTGTTCCAAACATCGAACGCCCGGCAGCTACATACATAAGTTGGCGTGAAAAATAACGGTAACACACGTGATGTACGAGGCGAGACGATACTTATGGGTTTGAATTTAAAATCGCGTAACAGAAGATGTGTTTATTCTTTTTTTGAAGGTTGTTTTATGTGTGGCCAGTATTGAAATGATGTGATCATTGGGAATATATACTGAGCATGAACTTCTACAAAAGTAGGTGAAGGCCATTCCGTCTCACATGGAGGAGGTCATTACCTTCTCAGCAGTGGCGACTTTATAGGCTTACTCTGCATGGATTTCCACAAAAGTGCGCAAGTATAACATAGCATACCTTACCTTATAAAAACCTTATCCTATACTGTTAAATGGGGGTGAAGAATCGATCTAGCTAGGTCTCATATCTGGGAAAATTTGTTCTCTTTAATTTCACCCAAGCAAAGCACGGTCGCCCAGTTACTTTGTATATTAATAGCCAAACTAATCGTACAGTAAGATTATTGATAATGATGGTCGCAAAATTCAGTTATCTTACGTATACTGCGTATGACTTAGAAAGGTTCAAAACTTTAAGTAATAATGAGCAAAAACACAAATATTAAATGAACTGAACTACATACTTAATTAATATATAATATACAATAAAATAAATGTAGACTATTTACCTACTCACATTAAAAAAAATGCTTGAGAAATGGACATATTTATTTGCAAATGAATACATTCGCACCTCTTGCCTCCCATAACAATATCACTTCATTGCGTATTACTTTTCATGGAAGCAGTACAAATAAAGCATTAGATTCGCTCAGCGCGCGGCCGGAAGTGGCCGGCCGGAAGCCAGCCTCTGCCGGAAGTACACCTCATTTCCTGTTACTGTAACAGCTCGGTGAGCGCAAATGATGAAAATGCAGCCTTTTTCTTATTTCTTAGACAAAGGATTTCTGGGAATACACTTTGTTATTTTCTTGTTATTTTTACTTTTATTATAAATTTATATAATTTAACACACGATTACTGTTTGAAATCAGGATACGACAGATAGATTGAGGATCTTAAAAATTATTAAAAAAGATAATCTGGAGACTGAGATCTTGGATGGACCTTGGCATCACGGAGTTATGGCCAGCAGTGAACACTGAATAGCCAAGTTGGTTGATTCATTAATTAACGCTTCTAAATAGCTGAGACGCAATGGGAAAGCGTGGTGAGATTTATCGATCAATTTTCAAGTTTCTTAACAAATCAGTTGTTGTCGAATTGGTTACATACCATACTAGTTAACTACAAAATATCGTTATCATCAATAAGACCGCCATTCTTCCCATGTAACTAACAAATGAAAAAAAGATCCTTGTAAAAATGTTGGTGTAAAGTTAAGTGTAGCTGTATCTACATAAAGGTATACAATTCAGTAAGTAACAGTTCTGTGCTCGATCGATCGTAAACAGTTAAAAACTTGGAGGAAACTTACAATCCTTGAAATAGAGTTGTACCTATAAGTTAGTCGAGGGAGCACCCCTCTAGCATTCAGTAAGTCTTACAACTTGTACTTGCTGGTGTGGGAGTCGATGTAGAATTTAAACTACAAGTAATATTTTCAATTCCCTCTAGCAGAAAGTTACAGGAATAACTTAAATAGCTAAAGGAAGATGAAAGTATAGTGTTTTTTCCCGAATTGTTTAAGAAGAGGAAAAGGGTATTATGTGGAGCTTTATCTAATAAATAACTGGAACCAATTAGCTGATACATGAAATATAACTTTTGAACTAGCTAAGTTATGTTTCATTGCAGAGAAACAGGCGGGATACATGTATATAAAGTAACTAGCTTATGCCCGCGGCTTCGCCCACGTGGAGTTCGGGAATTGCCTACGAGATCTTACTTCTGGGATAATAAGTAATCTATGGTTGATTAGTACATACATAGATTTAGATGTACTTGCTTAACACTTACAAATATTAGTTCATAGTAATATCAATTAAATTAGATATGTGAAATGTTGATACCTTGGTCTGAGATTGCTCATCGGATTTACCGTATTGTATCTGAGTATGTACACTAATTTTCAAGTCAATCGATCCCGAGAATAAAAAGTTTCACAGAAAATTCAACACCCCCCTACACCCTCTTAGGGGTGGTATTTCGAAAAACCCTCATACTTACTCTTCGCAAACAATAAACTTTCCAAATTTCATGTCTCTAAGACCAGCGGTTTGGGCTGTACGTTGATATATCAGTCAGCCAGTCAGGACATGGAATTTTAAATTGAGGGATGATTTCGGAAAAACTGTGATACTCGTATCTCATAATTTTATCTGAAAAGTATGTACACAAATTTTCAAGTCAATCGACCCTGAGAATAAAAAGTTTCACTGAAAATTTAACACCCCATTTCACCCTCTTAGAGGTGAAATTTCGAAAAACCCTTTCTTAGTGGATACCTACTCTTCACAAAGAGTACACCCCCCAAATTTCATGTCTCTAGGACCAGCGGTTTGGGCTGTGCGTTGATATATAAGTCAGTCAGTCAGTCAGGACTTAGAATTTTATATGTATATATAGTCACTGGTGTTATAGCAAGTAAAAAGAATTTATAAATTCAACTTAAGTAAGAGATAATTTTAAGTTACTTCACCTCACTCCAGGTATGCAAAGTAATGTTGTTTCACCAATACCTTGTCCTAGAGAACTGATATCAAAATGACTGCAATCGCCAATTGCAATATGAACTACTGCATTCATTAAACAGCGATCAATAAAATTCCTAACAAATTGTCTATCATAATGATTCCAAACACCCACATCCCGACATGATTGTCATAATCATAAACTGGGAGACGTGTATATTGGCACTGTCGCCCGGCATGGCCCGGTCAAACAAGCTAAATATCGCGTAACAAATTACTATATATCGCATACACAGGCCGAATAAACACTCAAATTCAATAGCCTGCAGTCAATTTCACACTGTTTATAACCAACTTATACACAAACAGAACAAAGTAAACCTGAACTTTATCCCCTTGATCATAAGAGTCGGTTGGGTGTAAAGGTGTTGTGGTATTACAGTATCCCGTAATATTTTATCTTGAAGTTTACGATTGGATATAGTGTTACAGAAAAAGAAGGAAAGAACGCTGTTTGTGTTGAGGTGTAAAGTATAAGCGAAATGTACGTGTTTGTTTATTGGTTGAGTCATTTGTTGAGCCATTTGTTGAGCCATTTGTTGGCTAGAAAACCTACGTATCAGTATTACGGTACTAATCAGTAGTTTGTCGTTTGATAGTCAAGTCGCTTTGTTATTTAGGAACAACTCAACATTTTAGGAAAATTTTTTTTTTGTCTTAACTAGGCATTTTTAGTTTTGATAATAAACCTAGATTGGGGTTTATTTCTTATGGTATTAACTTTAACCAATGTTCGTTTTACACTAAGTTACGTAGGTAAACTAAAAGTTCTTCAGTTACTACACTAACAATTCCCTTTAAAGTCAGTGGTTGCAAGTTTACAAAAAAAAATATAATAGTGATTTAATATCATGGAACTAAAACATGTGGGTTGAATATAGGAGGTAAACCTCTGCCTTACCCTTTGAAGACTGTAGGCGTGATGTTATGTTAGTAATCTATTCTTAATTAAGAAATAAAATCACGTTCGATTGCTAATGAATTAATTTCGCAAGTTAAGTGATTTAATAACATTTCAACTAAGTACCCGCCGACACGACTCAACCGCTACCCGCTTGCAACTTAACCCACAGCCCACAGCTAACGATTGTTGTCTCAAATCGCTCGACGTGGTCTCAAAATTAAAAATAATCCGCGCGACATCGCTCCGGCACCGGCCACAATATTAGAGAACTTTATCAGCCGTGTTATTGGCTATGGTGCGTATTCACCATGCGACACGTTAGCGTGCGAGGGTTGATCGGCTTTGAAAAGGACAGGTAATGCATAATCACATCCTACATTTTTCGAATCGATTACCGCCACCGTTTTTGTCAAAGCAGAAGCATGATAGCTCGCACATTATTTGGGGTTGACGGAGAATTTTTTCTTCTTCAATACTTCTCAGATATTCGTCATGACATTAGTTACCGCCTATCTAGCCATATCATCTTTCACACCGTCCAACCATCGTGTCAAACAAACAGAACAATACATTTTTATTATGGTACTAGAAATAAATTATTGTCATCTTCGGTGCTCAAAAGTGAAAGTTATTCTCTGCTGGTGTAACTACAATTTTGGCGATGAATTGCGAGTTGTCTTCACAAATGTATTAGCAAATCTTTCTGTGTTATCGCCCGCAGCTAAACTATGAAAAGTTGATGTACCACAATGTGATTGATATTCCAGGTCTGTATTGTCAGTACCTGTGGAATGGACTGACTGGCTAGTGTATAAAATTCAGTCATCTAGTTGAAACAGTTCACTGTATTCCACCGTACACACAGTAACTGGTTGAGAAGTCCATGTAGCGAATAAAGATAGCGACGTACTTTATACGTCCAGCCTCCACTCTGCCGTAGTGCGCTATTCCAACCAATTGAGCGCTAATAAGTAGCACGACGGTACGTAGACTTTACACAACGACGGTCGTACTTAGTTGCTTCAGTTCTAGCTTTATATCTCTACATACCTTTTTCATTGCTGAATAAATTCTGAAAAGTTACTCAGCAGGAGAATATCCCCTCTAAGAATAAGGCTTTCTTAAGTTATCTGAAACTGTGGGGTGCAATAACGTGTAACCTGTTTAGAACTTGCAAGTTAAACTTATAATGTCACTTACGTTATATCTTTCGTGATTGTTCATTATTTTAAGAACCCGTTATCCCGTAAGTGACAGTATAAGTTTAGTTGTAAACCGTGAAAGCTTAAAACAGGACTTGCAAGTTCTTTTAGATACTATACACGAAGTTCCAGAACGTTTTCACGATCTTGTTCAAGTTGCAGTCAGCTGTTCTACCAAACTGCTAACGAGCATTTGTAACTGAAAAGATTCAAAATTAACGACTACAAATTATTTGAACAATCTTAGCATCTTTATTTACATAAGAAACAGTAGCTGGATCCTTTCATACCCTTAAAACAATTGAAACCTCTAGTTAGCGTCTCACTCGATTTTATAGGTCTGTAACTAGAAGCATGCGTGTGGAAACGATCTCTCCATACCGTACAACACAACATTATACTGCATAACACAACTGTCAATTTATGTGCTAACTACATCACTAAACACATACAGGGACAGACCTAGTGCAACGTTTTACTTATAAAGTGAGACTTGAGATATTTTCTGACACTTTGTAATAAGCATAACTAAATGTTTATTGAAATGAGTTTATAGAAAACGTGTGGGACGTAGAATGGTGACACGGCCAAATATGGCTGAATATGGTCCACGTAAAGTGTGTTCGAATGAGAGGAAAACCTTTTTAGGCCAGGTTTAATAATATAATGATGGTTTTCAAATCGAAATCTTATTTCGCGGTAGGTAAGTATATTGCTATCTCTGTATACACTTATAGATGTGGAAACGCAGAGGCCTTTGGGGAATCCTGAGATAATTTAGATCAAATCGTACGAGGACCAAAAAGTTCTGTCTGGGATGGTCTCTTGACAAAGGAACCACGGATCTGGGACATTAGCGCGAAAGACATATGCGCGAAGGACACTTCCGCGAACCCGCTTGCGCGAAAAGACATATGCGCGCATGGACTTTTGGGCGATTAGACTTTTGCGCGAATGAACTTTTGCGCCCATAGACACTTACGCGCATAGACACATGCGCGCAGAGACACTTGCGCGAATGGACACTTGCGCGAATGAACTTTTGCGCAAAAGGACACTTCCGCGACTAGATTTACTCGCGACTGGCTACGGTTAATCTGTAGAGTAAACATAACATCATATTATTTCTTATTTTCAATGAGATAGAGCGAGGGAAGTGGTAACACTGCCCGAGAGACATGTCAAATTATTTTTTTCGTATCTACCATGAATAGTGTTGCCAGATATAATTATTGGTTAATCGATTTACAATATCGATTTTGAACAAAATAATTTTACTCTCTGTTCAAGCTTTTGGGTTTTATTCATGTCGATTTTTAAGGTCATTCAGTTGTTTTAATGTCTATTATGACAAATGTATATTGATGTATAGAACATTCTTGTTACTTTGTACAAAAAAGATTAATCAATCGATTCCGATTTAGAAGAACCTCAGTGTTATGTTTACTCTACAGCTAACCTAACCTAACCATTCGCGCATAAGTCCTTTCGCGCATGTGTCTTTGTGCGTAAATGTCCGTTCGCGCATAAGTCCATTCGCTCAAGTGTCAATGCGCGCAACTGTCTATGCGCCTAAAAGGTTCATTCGCGCAAAAGTCTAATCGCCCAAAAGTCCATGCGCGCATATGTCTTTTCGCGCATGTGGATTCGCGCAAGTGTCCTTCGCGCAAATGTCTTTCGCGCTAGTGTCCTGATACCAGGAACCACAGGTTTGGGTGGGCCTGTCCAGTCAGTACACGCATTTTTCACTAATCGTGTAGCTCAACTCAGAACTCAAAGAGTTTAACGACTGAAAGCGTACGCTGGATGTAGGAGCGTTTTCATAGTTTCAGAAATAAATCTTTACATAATATTCACTCCAGCAGCACAAACATCTCCCGTTATCATTACTTTACGCTTCTACCCGCTGCAGACAAATTGCCAGCGGCAATATTTTCCCCAAAAATGTCGTCATCCAAGCTTCGTTTTATTCCAATTAAAATATATGGGGGTACTTGTCGTCGCGCAATGGAGTACAAATTAAATAAATGTGGAGTAGCTGACGTTTCGGCGGATTGGATGGGGCAGGCGCGCAGGCGATGCAACTTGACGCCTAAGTGCCGCGCGGCTCCGCTGACGCACGTCGCGGGAACGAGAACTGAAGGATGACGGATGGTAGTAATTAATGGTGAAGGTAATTTGAGTGGGGGGGGGGGGGGGATTGGGAAGTGTTGTGGAGATATTGGTTTGATGCTGATTAGATGGTAAGTGTTTGTTGGTCGTGTGTGTGGTGATGTCACGATTAATTAATGAAGTGGCTTGTGAGTAAGATATTTATTTAATTAAAAATATAACAGCAGACAGAAACAAAGGGTGTATTCAAGTCAAAAACAATTAGCTATTTTATTCATTGACAAAACATTTGTCCCTAATACCAACTAAAAACTGAAATCTAACCAAAATTAAATCTTTGACTCTTTGAAATCTATTCAGACGCAAAAAATATTGAAATTGAGGAAAATGTATTGAGCAAAATTTCAAGCCGTACTGCCAGTTTTACGTTTATTCCATTGGCGGTACAGCACACAATAGAACATGACAAATCAGCGTGCACAATGCCGTACCGCGCCACAATGGACGCCAACCCAAATCACGGACCCACTTAAGGCGTTTGACTGATTGTTTCATTTATCATGAACGAACGTTAGTAACGGAAAATGATAATGACAATGTAAGAAAATAAGGTTTTCCTGAGTAAGACAGAGAGAGAGAGAGTGCGAATGCTTCCGGTTGGTTTAAAACACAAGCAACATGATAATAACCTCTTTCTGTCCAGTCAATAGTTGCACAACACAAAGTCGTTTGCAAAAAATAATAATATAGGACTGCTGAGGAGATGATTGGTCAGAAAGCAGACCTGGGAGCAGCTGTAGGAAAATAAGAAGGGGTCTAATGCACGATTTCACAATACAGCGGGGCGCCGAAATATATCGGCACTGTCCATTTTGCAACGGAAAGCTCACCGTCAGTAGTTGAAATTCTGATCTGGTTCATGGCAATACGCTCGCCCCCTATTACATGGGACTTTAACATAACGTGCGAAATGTGGGTGGGCTATTAGATACTACACTCCTGCCTAACCTTTCGGGGATCACAGGCCTGATGTGAAAATCACTGAGGTACTACTATAAGTACATTATACTTCAATGGTGAAAATGGGCATAACAGTTTCTCTGGCAAAGCTACAGGATGACGTCACATTGTCGTAGTTTCGTCAGTTTAAAGAAGTATTTTTAAGTAGGTACTTTTAAGTACGTACTAACTCGTAAATATACTCTTGACAAAAACTGAACAGCAATAAAAGGTTCTGTGAAGTTGTATCGCTTTTTATCGCTGAACTTTGAACATATTTCTTCTGTTTTTCTGTTGTCTTATTTTCCGAATGGGAGGTCGGGGAGTTGAGGAGGAAAATCTCTTTGATTTGCTCACAATGTTTTTAGAAGTCGGTATTAGAATGACAGAAACTGTTGAGAATGCTTATTTAGAGATCAGGGTTATTGGTAATATGTCGGTAACCCGTTTTTGCAATCAAATGAACACCATGAAAATGTCAAACATTTTCGAGTAAAATTAAAAGGTTGTATACCGCAGACTTCTTGAAAAAATAAGTAAAATGTCTAATTACTCGGAAATCGTAAGGTAAGAAGGTTTCGTTTCATAAAGTGGTGTAGGCCCCTGCTGTCGTTAAGCGGTAATAAAGTAATCCCACATCCTGAAACTGTACACAAACTCTTCTGTCCAACACGATTTATAACAGCTACAGAACAAAAGATTCACCACATAAACCCACAAATGTCCAAAACGCATTAGGACATTATCGAGCTGCACTTATCTTCACGCGTCACAATTGGCACTGGCGCCAATATACCCCAGTACCCCACGCCACGCAAGTAAAAAATTATTTGACTCACTTCCGATAAGAATGAAGTGTCGCCCTGCGCCTGCGCCGCCCGGGGTGCCATCCGATGCTCCCGCGACGATTGATAACGAGTTCGAAGAATAGCGGATGTTGCAGGCAGTTGGATGCATTGGTTTTAGAAAACATAGTGAAATGTTATCTGATACAGATTGCAGTACAGAACCTCTACTATTGTAACTAGAATTGTCCTGAAATCTCATTCATGGTCTTTGGGGGCAGGTGCTTTCTATCCGAAAAGAAAAAGAAAGAAACAGTTACAATAAGTAAAAGAGGTGAATCTGTCAAGCAACATTTAAAGCTAGTTGACGAAGTTCCAACCTTCAGAAACTTATTTCCAAATCCAAGTTCCCTCCAACAAGAAAAAACACAAAATCTTCGATAGCAATGATATAGTTGTTCTCGAGTATCAGTTTATGACGTCTAGGTGCGGGGCATGCTTCACGAGCTCCCGCCACCTCTAGATAAGGTTCCCGTGAACAGCGGATGTCACAGTAGTTTGGCTGCATTATAATATGAGTTGGAATGGAACCAGAGTTATTGGACAATCGTTTGCTATGGAAACCGAGGTAACGTGATATTTTTCTTCGTAAAGTTATGATTTCGGAATATTATAATGAACCTCTGAGTATATGAGCATGTTTGTCTGTTTGTCAACACTTAATTTGTATTGATTTTTAGACAAAAGACATATTCCAGTATTTCAAAAGCAAAAGACCAAGTTTACCAATTTGGAGCTTGAACTTTCATATCCATTGACACAGATAAGACTGTTCACGAATTTGAACCTCTATTGACCTAGAAACGTTAATGAACGTTTTCGTAAAGTTCAGACTTCAAACCTACTTTCAGTTGTTTCTCTTTCTGTTCCCTTTTCTATTTTTTTTGTAATTGGCAGCCTATCTTGGCTCAAGGTGAAGGAAAACATCGTTATTAAACCGGCATGTCCTAGAACCAATATTTCGAAGACATGTGTCATCTACCAACCCTGAGCCCGCATTTTCTTCTTAAGGACAGGAGGCCTATATGTCGCAGCAGTGGAAACATTAGACGCTCTTACTCCTATGGTCATATTTGGCCCAACTGTTTATCTGACGTTGAAACGAATTTTCAAGTATCGATAACACTGATGCATCCTGTGTCACCTCATGTGAATGTCTGAGTATTCGGTAACGTTTGGCACATCTCGTCTCCTAAGATAACAGTTCGTGGTACAACGGATGTCGCAGGTAGTTTCGAATACCAGATGCATAATCCACGGAATTGGAGGCTTATTGACTTGTAACGTGATGATACCCAGAGATGCGACGAGGCATATCAATGTCACGTTCCTTAACCTCGTGTTACCGCTTGGCCACGACCTATAGGGGCGGGACGAAGAAGAAGGTCGACAGCGACTAAGGTGAAAACAAAAGATAGAAATTACTTTCCTACTTTCAGTATTTTTTAGTAGCCAGTCATATTTTTTTTTCAAAAAAGTTTTTTTATTTTACCCTTTTTAGTTGCGATAACCCACACAAATTCCTGTCATGTATAAATTATGTATTTGCTGTGGAATGTACAAATACAGTACTTTCACGATTATTATGGCTTGGGACCGGGCGGTGTGCCTCAAGTGGACCTGTGCTGGACATCTGGCTAGAGCGGCGGAGATGGCCTATGGAGCAAGGTTTTGACCGAGTGGTGGCCAAGGTTAGGCCAAAGAAACCAAGGCCGTCCTAAAGCTCGTTGGGTTAACAATATCGTCAAAGTCGCGGGAAACCTTGGATGAGGGACGCACAGAACCGGGAAGTGTGGCAGAAAAAACGGGAGGCTGAGTCTTAGAGAGTAGAGAAATTCTCTCTACTCTCTTAGTCCTAGAGCTTAGGCCCACTGGAGCATGCCACGAGGCTACCTGTGACTTGCGTCGCGACGGTACTCGCGTGACGGACACGAGCAAGACCAGTGCGTGTCGCTGGACGAAAAACGCATCACCTGAGGTCGTGGCCGTTATGATTTGACTTAGTAATTCCTGTCGTTCTTTGGCAACATTTCAAAGGATCAAGGAAAGATACCGTAATGGACAACGACGACTAAAGGATTGTTACTTCAAAGGGATTCCAGGATCGTTGACTAAGGTGTTCTCACACCTCTGTTATTGCTACTTATGATTAGCCCAGCATCTGTTCTAGCATCTGTTCACATTCGCCCATAAACAAGAGACGAGTGTCAATACTAGTGATCTCAGTCTTCAAAAGGTTAGACAAATATGTAGTTTTAAAACACACACCTACATTTCACTAGTTGTGTTTAAGTCCCATATAATAGGGGTGTAATAGAGGTGAGCCTATTGCCAACAATTGGACACAAATCCAGACTAGGCTGCTACGCCTGCTACTGAGTAATTCAAAACTACAACATTTCTAGAATTTTAGTAGAAACTATGTCGCATCAAATTCTGCCAGTTATATGTGAAACAAGTCTTATGATACAAAAACAAATGTTAAAACACATAAAATTAACATCTTTATCATTCAACAGCTCACGAATCAATTGGTACAAATTCTGTTGAAAAAAAGAAAATAAAAAAGCCGGTGGGGCGACATTTGCGCGCCATGTTGGCGACGTCAAGTGCGTGCGCGCAGGTAGCAGACACTCTCAGCGGAGACACTAGTGGTGGCCATAGTTGAACAAACATTTGTCGATAATATTTTTGGGATATTAATTTTGAAAGCTAGTAAAACACACAAAAGAAACACAAACACAAACAAACAGCAAACAAACAACAAAAACACAGAAAAACACACACAAAAAACACACAAACAGCAAAACACGCAAACACACCGCGGAAAACAGCTGCAGTTCCCTACGCAGGGTTTGCGTATAAAAATATTAAAACATTAGTAAAATGAGTCGAGGATTTTTCAGTAGAAGCCAGGAGCCTGAATTTGTGCCTATTTACTGGTTCGTACACATTGAAGACCAGGCGTACTATGTTTATAGGTATAAAATGTGTGTTATGTGATCAGCACCACATATAACCCGTGTTGGCCTTCACAGCAAGAGTGAACAGGTATCTTCTCGGCAAGCAAGTTCCATCGTCGACCTCATGCATTGCATTCCATCCAGCAAGATCGAGGTCAAAATATATTTTAAGTCCAACAATTTACTGTTGTATTGTTCGGTCCCAATAAAATTTAAACAAAGTAAATCTATCGACATCCATCTCTGACATCACCAAACCCATAGTTTTACGCGTCATATATCAAACACTTGAGATCTTTATCTGAGTGAAGCATTACTGGTCCACTCGAGCACTCCACGACCCACACTGGCACAGGCTGCGACCACAAAAAATAACAGATAACACTGATTGAGTCAACCTTTTTAGCGACACCACTGATGGGAAGCTTTGCTTTGTGTCTTTATTGAGATTTTTGGCAGTTTGCACGGATGTTTATGGCATGAGTAAGTTCTGAAAAACTGCCAAAATTGTTCCTGGTATTGTCAACCTGGAAAGAGTGACGCTTCTTTATCTTCTCTATAAAATCCAAAATGGTAACATCGAGATTATGGCAAAAGTACTATCTTCGAAATATTTAGTTTACCGTCAGATTTTCCCAGTGTGTATGGTTTGGTAATCATTTATTGAAGTGCTACACGAGGATATCTCATTTTAGAACCAAACCTTTGTACTTTTTGGATAATTTATAGGGCTATATTCAATAAAAAATTTGATGATGATTTCGATGTTGTGACCTGTATTCGTAGAAAGAAGCCGAGGCGATTCAGAAACTCCCGTACCTCTACAACGAATGACTCGCCGGTTTTAGTTTTCTCTACCGCAGTGGCTAAACGGAAATGCATTGGATCTAAACATGAGATAGGTGGTCGATTCTCTGCGCTATGGACAGAGCTGCCTCTATGTCTGAAAACTAATCCTACATATCTGTTAGACTGGGTACACTGTATGAAACTATAAGGTTATGGTTTCAAGGGGCGCAGTGTGCAAGCTCAAGTTACATGCGCGAACGATGCTGGGGCTGTATTCGTAGTCCGGTAGAAAATGTAAGCTATTTGAATTGTAGCTGTTTTTGACATGGAAAGAAATTTTTTTAATATTTTATACGCAAACCCTGCGTAGGGATTATTTTTAGTATAAAATATTAAAAATTAGTTTTCTTAAATAGATGGCGCTAACGTCACCTAAGACGTTATTAATGGAACGAAAATTTCGAGATCTGTGAGCGGGGTGCGATGGTCTAGTTGGTTAAGACATCCGGTGTACTGAATCGGAAAGTCGCAGGTTCAAACCCTGCTCGCACTGGAATTTTTCTTTCCATGTCAAAAACAGCTATGTTCCCTACGCAGGGTTTGCGTATAAAATATTAAAAATTATTTGAATTGTAGTAGAAGAACTTAAGATCAGCGGCTTAGCTGGTGGCAAATTAAAGATTTTAGGAAGCGGAGAATATTCTTAACTAAAGAGTAATCTATTGTATCTTAGAAACAGGTAAGTTGTCGTCAAAACAGTCTCAGAGAGAGCTAGCAGTCCGGCCGGCTGAGTCAAATAGATTTAGGACACAAAGTTTTTACATTTAAACGATATAATTCGACATTGTTTTTGTTAATTTAATAAGTATATTATCTTGAGCAGGTAAGACTCGGAAGCGAAAGAATGAGTCGTAATTATGAGCCTATAAAAATGATTCAAACTCACAAAACTTGATGTACAAGTAAGAATGTCATTACAAGCGAATAAAAGACAGGATGGCCATTATGACGGAGCCCTCTTTATGACGCAACGACGTAAAATAGCCCAGAGAAGTAATAAAAAGTCGCAGCCAATTAAATTCCTCCGTATATTGTGCTCTTGTAACTAATAAAATAAAAATGAGTTTCATTTATTTTCATACAAAAGGAGTTTTATGAATTAACTTTATGAAAGAGCTGAAAATTACTGATGGTATGGTGTTACAAAAATAATTAAATTATATGGTTACGAGCTTTTTAAGCGAGGTTCGAAAAATAGGTATGCAAACTTTCCGACATTAGCTTTTCTTTACGTTTTCTAAATTAACGTTATTAGGACGAGCAGCACTTTTTGAACTTTAAAACCGTTGTTCAACACTTGGTATTTATTTTGAGTCTTGTATTGTATGCATACTATATATTTAGATATATCATATTAAACTTATCTAATTTTGTTTCAAAGTCGCACTGGACTATGAATGCAGGTCCTACACGTGGTTTCGCTCACCGATCAGCGCGCGCGCACGGCAGGAGGTATTACGATGATTTAACACTGTTACACTACACTGTTTCTACTGTATGTAGGGAGATTATCTCTAGGACAGCTACATAATTTTACTACTTACATAAACACATACTACACACACCTTGAGTTTATACACAATGGTGTTTAAAATGAAGTAAGAAGGAAGTAAGGAAACTTCATCCTAAACTCATCCTTCATGCAGTTCAGTGTACCCTACGCGAATTGTCAGGGCGATAGTTTAACTTTTGTGTCTACTTCGTTGACTGTGATACTTATAATATCTTAATTTAATCTGTCTTTAAGAACAGAACAGCTTAAGCTTGGCTGAAGAGGTCGTGGCTAAATAATAACAGCCGCTCGGTTCAATCTTAAGGTTGAACCGAGCGGCCGCGCCTGCGTAGTTTGGTCTGTGGATGGGTGACCACCCATTACATACTGAGTTTTCTTCATGCCTCGGCAAGCACGTTAAGCCGTTGGTCCCGGCTGTCATTTGTAGATCTTTGACAGTCGTTACAACATGTAGTCAGTGGCCCGAAAGTCTGACAACCAGTCTTACCAAGGGGTATCGTATTACCCAGTACTAACTGGGTTGTAGAGGTCAGATTGGCAGTCGCTCCATGTAAAATACTGGTATTCAGCTGCATCTGTTTAGACTGGAAGCTTACCTCAACATAGTTGGGAAAAGGCTAGGCAGGTGATGATGAGCACAACAGCTTAAAATACGAGATTATGTTTAGAAAACTATGTGTAACAACATGGATGTCTAGTAAAGGACAGAGAAGAAAATGATTAGACAGGCTAGAATTCGTTGAGCTGTTAAAAGGACGAAGTGAAAGTAAAAAAATACTTCTAAAAAAGTTTCAGATAGAAAAATAACACCAAAAGTTTAAGTTAAATATTTAAACGCTTAATTAACAAAGTTGAGCGCCAATATTGCTACAAAGTGTGACAACAGATACAAGGTATAATATATCTTATTGCTTAAAGTACTAGGTTCAAATTAAACTGCGTTTATCAATATTATATGAGGATATACATTGAAACATTCAATATTTGTTTATAAAGTACTATAATTAAATTCTGTTACACCACCACTGAAGAATACACTCTATCAAGTTGTAGCAAGATGTAAATTCCTTTATGAAGTTATTTTTTCAGGGTGTAAAGACAATGTTGCAAAAATTATCGACGAAGAGTGCGAAGTGGCCACCCAACTCGAACAGAACACCACGATGAAGGCAAGCACAGAAACCTCACTCCACAATGATTAAGCGGAAAATCACTTTCACAATTCTTCTGAATGTTTTCCCACTATGTTGTTACATAAAGCAGTAGAGTTTGTTGTCTATTGTATAACATTCACTCTAACTTCCGGATCCTTGATATTCTCTACAAAGGTATCGTGACAGTCACGTGTCATCTCGTGGACTGATTCTATGCCATTGAAATCTTTGATTTAACTCTTCCTAATGTTCATTAAAAAGGTTGAGCCGATATAATTTATTAAATATAATAATATTAAATGAAGTACATGCCTCATTTTTATTTTTCATTACATAAGAATCAACGGTAGGCGTTTCAAAGAAGTCTCGTTGCAAAATCTAAAGGGTATAACAAGATCCTTAACGAAGCCGAAAGGCACTTGGTCTCCCCGTCCTTGCGATATTTTTTTTGTTCTAGACCACACCTGGGAACCTTCTAGTTACGGAGATATTGGGGGTCAAACTTTCAAGTTTTTTTTTAATACATGTTTGTAATGTAAGATTTTTACTTTAAACACCTCCACGACCCCCGTACTATTCAATCCATCCATAAGCACAATGTTTCCAATGCGTTACATTGAGTCCTACCGTAAAACGTGATTTTTCACCCCCGTAAAAAAGTCGTTTCCCAGCAATAATTTTTGCGTAGTTACTTAGTTTGATGTACATAATGCTCGGTTAACGGCTTCGTGAAGGATCCGTTTACACCCTGTATGTCACACACATTCACCCATCCTCGTGGATTGATTCATTAATTAATATATTTTTTACTTTTGGTTAATTTTGTGTTCAGTTGTTTCTCTTCGAGTAAAAGGTGTTAAAAAAAGGCGAAAATTAATAAATTTACGAAAAATAAAGCGTCTGATTCGGTTTTAGCAACGAGCCTACTGAGCCAACTTATTGTGTGCACTATTGTGCACAAGATACAACATGGCGAGCAGTAAATTTGTGAAGTGCGCGGGCGCAGGGCGAAGTGCGACGCGATTAGCTGTGTGCACGGGTAGAGTGACCACGTGTGGTTGGCATGAATTAAATAAACTAAATTAAATGCGTGTTTTACGGAATGTAGTAATTCTTTGTTTTACAGCACTGGCTCAGCAAAATATTTCTTCATCATCATCATCATCCACCGCGGACTTTCACCGACTGCTGGGTATGGGCCTCTATTTGCTTCTGCCAAGCTCCACGCTCTTGTGCCAGCCTCATCCACAATATTCCCGCAATGGTAACAATGTCATCTGCCCGTTTCGCTTCTTTTAAAAATTTGTTACTCAAAGTTAAGTCATGAATATCACAAACAATATACTTTTTCGAAAATCAAACGAAAGAGTTTGTGAAACGCTAAACTGGTCATAATTTTCCAAAAAGAAGTGTCAGACTGTGACTTTTCATTGTCCTATCATAGATAACCTCATGTAATCAGAATACATACATAAACTCACGTCTCTTTCTCATGGGAGAAGCTAATAACGACTGCATGCGACCTGTTACGAAATCAGAATTACCTGTTTAAAACACAACTTCCTATACAAAATTAACCACTAAAAACCAAAACACTATTCCACATTCCCTAGCAACAATGAATCAGACGCATCCTACACTGGTGAGTACGTTGCGCATGCGATGACAGCGAAATGCGCGCGCCGAGCGATTTACAGCGAGCAGCGCGCGCGCAGCTTCCGTTTCCTGTCCATCGCGCCTGTTGGTCTGTTGTCTATGGTATGCACTACGATGCTAGTACATTGAAACATGTTTTGATAAAACATATGCTTCATTTGTGATTGTTATGATTATTGTTCTCTGAGCATGAGGAATGTATTCTAAAACAAATGACAGCTGGTCGTTGAGCAGGGTCACGAACACCTTTGCTATAGGCTGATAGAACTCAGAAAATGTAAGTTTAATTGTCAAACAAATGCTATGGGTTTTTCCTACAAATATGTCCAGAATTAAAAAAAACGGACCGAATAGAACAACGATAACCGGCGAGAATATGTACTGCTGTAGAAGCCTTACTTATTAATAGGGCACTGAGGCTAGGTACACACGGCGGCACATCAAGCTCTACATAACCAGTATAACCTGACTTCGCTTTGTATGAGCTTCCCGTACGATGAGAGATCAGCTTAATTTGGTTTGCATAGCTTGATTGGCCGCCGTGCGTACATTGTCCTTAAATAAGTACACACGAGGCATAAGTACAAATAAAATGCCACCTCTAAAAAGGTCACTTACCCGAATTTCTAGGAAGAGTGCGGATTTATCTGTGAACAAGGAAAACACTCATGTAGGCAATTCATGATACAGAACATAATAAATAAAGCAATTCAATTTATATGAAAGACAACCCATAAAGCATTTACACAGAAATGGGTGGGCAGTACTACATCAAAAGTCATAGAAGTTCGTCCAACACAAGCTATTATAAACAGACGGCTTAAGGAATAAACTTCGCGTGTTAATATCATCCGCCTTACATACAACTTTATGTTTAAGGTCAAACGCAGCAATTTACATGGAACTAAGGACCTGTTCAGACGATTCGGCTGCCGGGTAACCGGCGATGTGAATCCGGTGGTGAATGTATTAGTAAGGATGAATCGTGGCACTCCGACACCAAAGATCAAAAAGCCTAAAATCTATTCTTTGACAATGTGCTACCAAAAAAGCTTCATTCGTAAAATGAAACGCTTTGAAAACCATGGCTTCTCGTCTAGCCCCCCAGGTTGGTACTAACTCCCACGCCGTCGAGGTGTGTGAAAAGGGGCTAATAGATTACAATCATTTTGGGAGAACTTGTGGTTAATTAAGCTGGTAATTTGGCGTGGTAGATTGTTTTAATATGCTTTTATGTAAGATTAATGGAAATATAAAAGCTTTGTGTTTTTCCTAAAACCGAATGGTAAAAAAATTCTACATCCTAGTGCCTTCCACTTAAAAGTAAGTGTGTACTGAAAGCCTATTCTAATTTCAGTATTAATGCGGTATTAAAGTTTTGTATGGAACAGCTGAAATTTTTTTTTGCGACAACAATGTTGGATCTTTGGAGAAAGTTGTCCTTTTGATGAGCTGTACCACACCCTCACATATGAGCACACCTTTATTAGTATTTACTCTACGATATGTACACCATAACAAATACAGGCAGAATATTAGACAACAAGACGGAAAAGTGAATATGCCTACATTTTGAAAAGCATGAATTTTCGTTGGGGGTGTAACAGCACATAACATAACATCACGCCTGTAATCTCCGAAGAGTTATTCAGGGGTGTACACATTAGTACACCAACATTTCGCCAGTTATGTGGTGATGGTAGGGCGTGGTATAACAGATTTTCTAAAAAATAAAACCTATGGATGGATTCCTGTTGATCAACCCTATAATTATAACTAATAGTCTTGCTTGACACAATATTAAACAAGGCCCATCTAAATATAGAAACTCTCTGAATCTCCACGAATATTAACCCTACACCACAGAAACTACAGTCAAAGTCTTTATCCATATAATTACCCGTTAAGTTTAGCTATTACATGTCAAACTTAGTTCAGGCAAACTTGAAGTAAATACGTCGTGGAACTGACGGCAACTTCCGCAGTAGGTCAACGGGCTCATATGCATATGTAAATATACAGGCGGAATATAATGGTAAATAACGAAATAGTCTAAGACTTAAGCTTAGTTATATTGAGATACTAAAGCATTTATTCGACCGTATGTATGTCTTACGTATTTAGTGGCTATGTTTCTTATACAACTAATTTATCGGTCAGGTGAGGCGTGCAGATTTTGACATTGATTTAGTATTTCACATTGAAAAGCTAATGATAAACTTAAGAGGGTTCTCAGGGTTCAACCCTCTACTATCTCATCATAGAACAAAGCAATTGTGAGACTATTTGAAAACGTGGCCGCTAATACTTCTACATAGCGTTCCGGGGAAGCCGCAAATGATCTTTAAAGTCAATAATTAGCTCAGTTCTAATTACAAGCTTGCACTACAGTCCACTATCGGGGTCTAACTGAGGACGCACAATTACCCTGCCCCCGCCCCGCCAGGGTAATACGGGGTAATTTAAACGCGTCCCCTGCATGGAAGGGTTAAGTCGATTATGCTAATGTTAAGAACCGGGAAGATACTGAGTGTCTTCTCCTCTCTAAATAAGTTAAAAGGAAATGTGCTCCTTCTGATGGTAATAAGGTATGTGATATTGTTTATCGTAGCTGTCGTATGATAAGCGTCTTTTATTCATGATGTGAGTTTTGAGTTTCATGTGGACCGTCTCATGCATTCTAAGCAGCTTCTACTTTTGTATGTTTACTTTACGTTTTACATATATTTTTATGTGTCCTTTTAGTACTGTCAAAACAGAAGAGTTTTATGAAATCAATTGAAGGGTAAAAAAATCTTGGTCTGGTAGATGTCCATTTGTCAATTACAAGTTACTTTTCTCTGAAATAAAGAACCGCATGCAGCTGTAGTTCGCTAAACGCGTTAGGCGCGAAATAAAAATGTGAATTCGAAATGAAAAACATAAGTCTCTGAAGATGACAGGGACAGTGCCTAGTGCCTCCATATGATTTTCTAAATGTTTAGCGCTAAATGATTTAGCGAGTTATGTGGTGTAACTTTCTTGAATTGCAATTCGATTTTGATTGTCAGCACAAAACCTTCTTTATTTACAAAAAAATATTCGGTTTCACAATACATACACAGCTCCGAGCTATTTCAGTTTCATGACGTCCGGGTAGAGGTCAATCCGCAGGGTCACAAGGGTCATAGGGTCAAACGGTCGAGTGGACTCTGATGATAAGATGGATGGACCGCATAAACATAATTTTTGTGCGTAAATATCTATGTAATGGACCGTCAAATACTAAAGAGGTTTTAAAAACACTGGCGTTTAGACCTTTAAAAATTAATAAACATTTTGTTAGATAGCGCGGGTTTATTTCTCTCCAATAAAAAACTCGTTATACAGGGTGGATCTAAATTGCCGCAACTATTTCGTATGCTGACATTTTTATTTAGTGCTGATGGCACTTTTTATACCAACCTCGATGGTAACAGATGTGTCAGTTTGGAAATGGATAAATAATTGCACGGAATAAGTCGAAGCTGAAAAGTTTGATTTGAAATCGGTTTTAGTTTAACGTTTTATTTCGAGCAACATACTGTATGATGGTTCGCCACTGGTGGATTAACAATAAATAAAAATAGGCTGAAATTCGGAAAGGACAGCATGTCTGCTCATTACTTGCTTATAACTACAAACAGATAGAAATCGTTTTCTAGCAATCGTTGTGATAACCACACGATTGATCATTGCTGATTTCAATAGTCTGAATCAGTCTGAAGAATAAAGCCAATATTCAGTACATTTGTGTTGGGTAACATGTGGTATAGCTATTCCTCTTCCATAAAGATGTAAAGCAGTTTCCCAAATGCAGAAATAAAGGCAAACAGGCTAATATTCGAATTTAGAGAAAACAAAACGTACCCTTTGAAGTCCGTTTACTTTGCTCGCAGAATTCGCGAGCAAATACACGAAAATCTCGAGCCGCGAGAGGCGAATAATGTTTTACAAGAGCAATCGAAATACGTATGAAAATCTGTTCGTAACAGGCAGAATAGAAAACGTTTCCGTTGCTACTGTTGCTTACTGGATCTTTTCTTTATCATGTTTGTTTGTTTCTTGAGTTTGTTTGTAGTTTTCTTTAGTTACTAACACTTCTAGTTGTTACTAAGAGTTAGTAAGCACACCACCAGTGTCCACCAGTGTGTGTTTCGACATTTCCTAAGTACCCATGTATAAGTTTAAGTGAAATACATTTTTTTGCAGGAATTCAATTGCTATGAAAAAGATTTTCCACAAGAATTGAATTCCTACTTCAATACAAAAATTTATTTTACGACAAATGTAAACTCAGTACTTTGCAAGATTTCCAACTACAATAATATAAATATTCAAACCACAAAGAGGTACTTGAACCTTAATATTATTGTCTGGTAACTGAATCGGAAACGACACGCCAAGCAATCAACAATAACCATAATAAAACTGTAAAACAATTTGCTCAGATCCCCAAACGTAGCGTCCCCCAACAATCGATGGGGAATCGTTGTAAAATTGCTTTCCATCGGCGGCATTCCGTGACTGGCATCATTAACTAGCGCACACAACGGGCAATGGACTTGACATTAGTCCATCCGTCCATCATACAGTTCAATTATTTATTAATAAAGATATGCCCCTCGGTTACTTCAGTATACGAATTTCATAATTATTTATTTACGTGATTTCATTTATATTTCAGGCGGAGGTAGAAGTTATATTGTTGGACGACGGTACGCCATTAGAGGGTGTTTTTCCATTATCACTATATTTAGGGGGTTGTTGGACTCAGCATGTGGCTCCCTTCGTAGGTAGATAATGACTGAGCTACTTTAAACCATTAAATGTTTTAGTATTCATCCGTATCCATCCATTTTCCTGTGCGTAGAAAATGACGAGTGTATAGTACTAGCAATCGTTCCAATAATAACATGAACATAACACAACATCGCGCCTGTAATCCCCGAAGGGTAAAGCAGAGGTGCATTTAATAGTACACCCACATTTCTCCAGTTATGATGTTTAAGTCCCATGTATAGGGGGCGGCTTATTGCTATCAACCTGTCACAAATTCAAACTCCGTGAAATTCCTGACGGGAAGAAAAACCCAAAGACTCTTGGCCCGACCTGGGAATCTAACCCAGGATCTCATGCTCAGCAGTCCCGCTTGCGATCACCAAATACCAATTGTTCTAATTAGATAATCTTCTATAATCTGCCCTTTATAGGGATGAGATGGTTGAAGCTTATTTGACGAAGAAAAAACTTACACACTATTGTGCCAAAAAACGTTACAAAAACTTGTTGCACTGCATACAATTTCAATCTGTCTTTTTCAATATTCAAATCTGCAGGCTCAAGATAAAAGTTAACAATATAGTCAACAATGTTGCTTAAACAACCTGTATTACCACTTAATATGCCGATCACATACTAAGCGAAAATACAAGCATAAAGTTAGCAGAAGCAACAAGAAGTACAGTTAAATAAAAGCATGAATCGCTAATTTCTAATGCGATTGTGTCGAGAGCGCGAAGGGCGCATATGTTCTAGTGGTGCGACGCTAGAAAACACTACCCATGTCGATAAAACGCCTGAAACAAAATGTAAGAGTGAGTGAAGGAAACGGGCTGCTAATGTCTAATACTATTGTAGTGAATGCTTGTGGAGGGCGCGAAAGCTGTGCCGGAGGGTGGATGGAACGTTGTGCGGAATCTCGACATCGATGAATAGATCAGTAGATCTATGTCATTTTTAAGTTGCTGTTGAAGTCTGACAAAATGGTATGTTTTGTTTTGATTATTGTTATCGTTTTGTGTATGATTGTTCAGATACTGGAGTCTTTTTAGTATCTTTTATTAGGAATGGGACAGTAGTCGTCTAGATTGTCATTATAATGTTATTTATTCATTCAATAAAATTCTTCCCTCAATAGATCCTGAAACAAGTTGGAAAAAGATTCGCATCAAAAATTATGCACAGACACGAAGAATAATACCAAGACACTATCATAAAACTAACCCCCTAATAATACCAATCAATTCCACCACGATACCAGCCCGACAAACAATTAGATCTTATCGAACCAATTTCCACAAGCGACTTTATCGATAGCGAGTATCGATAAGGGTCACAACCCTATCGCCCCTTCGGTGCTTGTCATTAAGGGTGATCCATCAACGTCCGCCAGGATTTGGGGTGTTCGACGCCTGCGCGGTGCCCTCGGGGGGTGCCAGGGGGTGCTGGCGGTGCCTGGGGGTAGCGGGGTAACAAACAAAATTAGATATTCGTGCGGTGTCCCCGCAAAGCGGTGCGAGTGCACCCTGATTGATTGCTTTGGTTAACATATACGTATATTTTTCATATAGTTCACGTGGGCATGGAGACCCATGAATAAGGTTCAAGTCCCAAAACAGTTCGTCGTCCTTTCAAATATTTTATTCAGTTACCAAGTCAACAAGTTCAAGCATCCATGGAACATAATGGTTATATTCATGAGTCTGTCTTATTTGTAGAAATGTAATATCATTGCTTTTATATAGATTGGATACTGAGTTCAATAAAATCTTCAATTCATAGCATCACTCTAAGTTTATAAAGACAAAGGAAACTCTCAGATAAGAAGGATATTAGTTTCGCTCCGCGAGCCTTACAAATGCAGTAGCGCGAACGACCAGCATTTTATATTAAAAAATAATACTTCTCTTCAAATTGGATTGCAGTCTCAATAGAAAACAGCAAAACAAAATGAACACTAAAAAGTTTAGCGAAGAAATCTTATCAACGAACGCTTTTATATCAAAACAAAGAACTCTTAACAGGAACTCTATTTGTTTGTAAACTTCGAAATAGTTGGCCACAGTCGGATACTTATAACATTAATTTATACAAAACTCCTCCCAACTTAGTACTCGAAGTAAAAACAAACAGTACAAAAAGCGAAGGAGAGCAGCAAATGCTCGGAGGAGAGCAATCGAGAGCAAGTCTCACGACTGGCTTCGTTTGTGAACGAAACAAAGCAAACGAACTACTTAAGCATTGAAATATTAAGGTGCAACGCGAATTCACAATTTCCAATAACAAGGCTTTAATGATTAAATACCCGCCAGACAGAAAAAGACTAATAAGTCTACGACTAAACATAGTTACGTCTACACGAGCAGGTACTCGATCACGATCATTTTCCCAATTCTAACTTAATTAAGACACTTAAAATTCCTTTTAACTTTATCCGGCCGTACTGTAACGAACTATTCGTTATATTAATCAAATTTTGTCGAAATGGTTTTTTTTCAGCTTTGATTTAAAGTTAATTCAGACAACCCCATAAAACTAAAAATAAATATTATTATAATAGACATTAATTGTAAATGAGTTCATTGCTAACTTCATCTTACCTTATCTAAATACGGATACTTTAAAAGCGTATCAATACATATAGTTATGTGCCCAGGCTAGCGCCCTGCGGCACTCCTCCGTCTGTGCGCGTTCATATCGCTGTACACTTGTCTAATGAAGGCTTTGACGCTTTCCCTAAGGAGCGGAAGACGCGCTACATAACCTCCACCAATATTATAATACCCACTCTATCTCTAAAGTAATAAGATACATTTTAGATCGTGATCGACCCAGTGGAAAGCATACGTACGGGCCATAGAGCTGATACTCTGTAATCATGGGAAGCTATCCCTGTTATTTGTTATGGAATTAAATTGTCCTGAACAATTATGTTCGTATTGTATTGACGAAACATAATTGTCCGGATACAGTAGATATAATGACAGTCATCGATATTATTTTTAATGAAGTGTGTGGGAAAATTTTATTAAAGATTGTAGAGACTCAACAAAATACAAAGTATTGTAGTTTATCCTTGGTGTCGAATGTGATTACTTTAGTTCTTGGAGTCTTATTATATTTATTTGCTTTCCAATTTTCTTTTATGTTTTTATATAAGTCGTCCATTTAAATCACTTCATCTTAAGTACAATCTCAGAGACTCGTTAATTAGATTTCTATTTTATGTACAGAATTATTTTCTGTTTACTCGTGTCGCGTTTCCTATTAAAATTACGGTCGGGACAAGAAAAATAACAGTAAACATTTCTAATTTTTTAACAAAAATGTTAATGCAGCTATCACAGAAGATTGGACGAGCTCCGACGAAATAAGTTTTGTAAGAGAAAAACTTCAAAAAATAGAATTGTTCTCGTGTTTGGCTCATTTCAATGAGTGTTCTAATTTTTTTGTTTTGTCCCATCGATCTGCGAGGCCGGTCATGCTCGAGTTTCACTGGCGACGGTCCAATGGAGCCTCCGCGAGGCTGCTGCAGGCTTCCACTGAGGGCACCATGCGTCGAGACCTTTAGGAACCTCTTTGATTTTCATTAACATTAAATTGAGCGGAGGGAAAAAGGAGAATAATTACGAAAAAAGATTAATATGCGCCATAACTCACTACCTTAGAATATCACGTCGATTTGGGAAAAGCCACTTTTTACGCATATCTAAACAAAATGAGAACAAGCAGCGTTTTGAGTATGTAAATAATTACGAAGAAACCCAATGTTTTCAAACAAATTACGACCAATTAATAACTAAGCCTTAAGATGTTAAGAGGAACATCGTAAAGAACATAGTCTCATAATGGATGTTCGTAATGTAATGAGCAGAGCAATTGGTAGAACCACCTGTGACGTCACAGAATGATACACGTAAATTATCAGCAGTAGTGCGGCTGTGCTCACCGCTAATGTTGAATTATGTACTGTGAAGCGAGTGTATTAGATACGAAGATAGAGATTTGGTGCGCACTGATGTTATTTTGAAGTCATTATTAATATATTTATTAACAACTGACGGTTGAAATTGAGTGGAAATTAATATATTATGATCCTTATAAAACCGTTCTACATTTTTCCCAAAAATTCAACAGAATTATAACAACCTCTTTTTAAAATTTTACGGCACATAAAAATCCAATTTCATTTTTGTGGCGAGAAGCGATACAAAAAATTGTAATAATACAAAATCTGGTAAATGGGAGTCATAAATTGAACGTGTCCCAGGATGTTCTAAACATATGTTACCCTAGCTTTCACGTGCCGTGGCTACGCCGCACTACGGCACGCTCCACGGGTCCATTGTGCTACGCCGCTACGCCGTAGACCGCTACGATATATTGCTACGGCGGTAAATCGGTCGAAAATATTTCTGTTTGCGCGTATTGTCCGGTGCGGTTGGGACTTGGTTTTCAGAATTTCTGTTCTGTACTTTCTTTTTTATTTGTGCGGAGTACCTGTAAGTCTATTTGTTAGGAAAAGTGTCAGGTTTCATCGGTAGCGGGCTCTATCAAAGGTGTTGCATGAAGCTTGAATTTTCCAGAAAAATGTTGCTGGAACTGTAATTTGTTTTATCTTTTAAATTCAAGCCTTATAAACTCACTGCTTTAAAAACGTTTAATTCACTCTTTATTATTGGGGTGTTTCTATTGTCAAACGTTAATTACGTGGTTCAATCTTTTCAGAGATCATTCTTCATTAACTTTACTTACGTAACGTAACCTTAAATCAAATACCTCTTATCAAACAAATCTAATCCATTACAGACAGGCCCAGACAACCCAAACTCCATTGAAATCACTTTCACACCTAAAAATCCAATACCATTACCTTTTGAAAAAGAAAAGCCTTCCCTTAACATAAAGTAAAGACGATTCTTCCAGCTGTCGCGCCACAAAGGGGTGCACCGCACGGGCATCGATCGCGCGACCCCACGCGTGCTTTACTGCCGTTGTCTGGGGTCGACTTGGATGGACGGCGGCGGTGCGATTAATCGTGTGGTGATGCGTTTCGATGCGACGGCTAGTGTTGTTGCTGGCTGATTGGTCATCAGTTGAGTAACATCACGCCTGGAATATTTTTTTTTTCGCGAAATCTTTTTTAGGAAAGTGTTTACATATTGGTGCTCGTGACTGAACAAGTACATCCTTGTATTATGTTGTTGTCAGTGTTCATTAGTTCCCTATTTCGTGTTATTTTACAACAACTATCAAAAAACAAGTTTAGGCCTTAGACATTTGTACCTGATACGGTAACTTGTTCCAGAACCATCCCTTTACGCACTAAGAACCAGTGGTATATGCATTTTGTCGAAAATAATGAGCAAAAGAAATTAAAGCATAGCTTTATGACATACGAATAGAAGAGTTTGCTACTTTCTTTAGCGATCAAACTGAACAAGCGGTGTAACTATTCAGTAAGCATACGTGAGTTAAGACATACCTATGCTTACTTTACAGACGCAATCTAGCAGCTAGTAGGAGCATCCCCATACACATCGCTACAGATCACCCGACAAGGTCACAGGACAAGGGCACCATCCTCTCATTTGCCATAAACAAAAGACGTCGGCTTTGTCGTCACTTTAAGAACCACATAAAATCTCCTGAAATACGTCCGGGATTTCCTCTTTATACCGTTATCATGTCTACAAAACGTTTGAGTGAGTGTGTGTGTGTGTGTGTGTGTGTGTGTGTTCGTGTCTCAACCAGCGCGACTCCGCAATCACAACAATTAACGATACCTATGCAATTACTGAATATACTAAACTACATATTATTACCCACAATCAAATAACAACTCTGTAGCTTAAGGAGTAGAGTGTAATATGTGTTGTAGTATCGTTAAATAATGCAGGTAAAAACGCGCTGGTAGTAAATCACGAATGGAGAATAATTTTCCAGGGTAGGAGTGCCGTAAATCAAGGAGACACCCTCACTGAGGGGGTAGCGGGTTGCGGGCTCTGTGGGGGGGGGGGGCACGTAGTGTACCGGTTGTAATTAATGCATTGTTTCACTTATACACGACTTATTTATTCCTTGTAATGTACATGTTAGAAGATCTTTTCAGTAGTGTGTTTATGTGATTGGCTGGGATTGAGAGATGGATAGCTACGGAAGTCTGAGAAAAAAACATAACACTGTTAACAGAAGGATTCATTTCGAACCAGCAATTACTAAAAGTACTTAGGTACTTTTACAACAGTGGGAAAATTGACAGACAGATTCACAATAAATACTTTTTAGTAACCTTACATACATTTCCAACGTACAGCAGCGTAACGCTAGACGAGATCCCATTTAAAAATGTCCCGTCTGCCAAAGAAGTATGAAATTACATTAAAAATTAACGCTCAAAAAGTTTAGTCTGTCACCTTACTACCCTACTTTTCTTCAAAAACTCGTCGAGCACAGCCACCAGCCACCTGTCTCCCAGGGTATTAGCCACTTTCCTAAAGTAGCCTGCACTCGTTTGCTAAAAATATTTTATGTAGGAGAACTGCCAAAGGTGCTTCTACGAGCCCACGTTTTTAGTATTACTAATTCTGAAGTAAAACTTTCTTGGAATTATTTTTAAAAGGACTTAAAGTTGTGTGAGTTTTGAACTATGATAATGGTCTATCGAGGCGTGGAAAAATAATTTTAGTGCCGTGCTGTACAAGTTTTCTAATTGGGTAGTAATTAAACCGACTTCTAATTAATAGCCTTTTTTCCTCCAAAAAACTACATTGTCCTCTAAATTACTAAGTCAGCCACCATCAATGTGCATCTAAAAAGTACTATCTCAGTCACCATATATCATCGGTGAAAGATACTGTAAATACATCCCTGCATCGTTGTTATTTTATAGCATCTATATTTGTGGCATATATTCCAGCAATAGGCTTCTAAAATAACTATATACATCAATAAAGTAATTCTATCGCCTTCTAATTTTATAACTTAGTTAAGTATGACTAATTCATAACTCGTCCTATAATTTATTGTTCATAAAATATACCTTAAATGATAATCAAAAAATTAACTATAGCCACTAAATATAAACAACAAAACAACCGTAGCTTGTTCTTTTTGGTTGAATAGACTCTTTCTAGTGTTTAAATTCACCAAAAGTTAGGTTCAGCTAGGTGCAGCTAGGTGCTAGCTAGGTTCATGGGAAACAACAATATTTTGTGATAGGCGGAGTCGACGTAGCCCCGCTAGGCGGGGCTCCTATTCCTAGCTGCTGGGTTTGAAGTAACGTAACACGAACCCTAAGACGTTTCGTTTGCCGCAATGCCTTTTTTACGATGTTTATTATAACAATAGTCCATACTCCAAAACTTTGTCCCCACTAACACAGTTTCTAACTTCTTATCCTCTTCCACACGAATTATCTAAGAAGATGGACAGCCAGACTTATCACTAGCCATCCAGCATCCACCGTCTCACAGCACCCCTTTTATCGTAACCACTGAAACAGAAAGTGACGCGGGTTCATTTTTTAAACGCACCACAGCCAAAAGCCCACTTAAATTATTCACACGCCTTACTCAACGGGGAAGTGGATAAAAAAAAGTGAAAACGTGGCATATTTCCACCCCCCCGCCAGCCTGCTTCACCCCCCTTGGGCCCGGATGACAAACGACTTGACCTAACCCGACACGCCACGAGGATTATTTTTTAGTAAGGATTATAAGGCCGGCCGCGGAGGTTTTCATAATTTTTGTGGTAAAGTTATTGCAGTTGAAAAATTTTTGGGGTTTCCTTGAACGAGTAGCCCTTTTTATTAAAAGCGCAGATATTAAGTTGGTGCGTCGTCGTTGATTTAAGAACTTCCGTGGGTGGCTTTTTTGGTTGTTTATCTATGGTTTAGAAGTGCTTGTTTAAAATAATTACAATTTATAAAAGACTAGTAGTTGCCCGCGATCTTCGTCCGCGTGAAATTATATAGCATATAACCTTCCCCGATAAATGGGCTATCCAACACTAAACTACTTTTTCAAATCGAACTAGTAGTTCCTGAGATTAGCTCGTTCAACCAAACAAACAAACTCTTCAGCTTTATAATATTAGTATAGATTTAAAGAATACCGTTTTTGGTTTGTCAACTCTGATAAGTGCAAATATGTTGACTGGCTAATATTTTCCCCGCGGTAACATATTCAAAATATCTGCTGCCCACCCAGCTAGCCATAATTGGGTCTTACCAGATAATACGTGATCATGACCTTACAACTAGTTACAGCCTCTCATTTCATCAGCTCCGTAAAACTTCGTAGTTCTCCAATCCCAGTTCTATTCCGTTCACGTTTTGTTTACGGCTGCTCATTTTGTCTGAAACTCGTAAACCTTAGCAACGAGATAGGATTTACTGAGGAGCCTGTAATCATTGCCGTTCATACCTACTCTAATACACATTCTTTCAGCATAATGTTTATAACGTGTTCTATGTTTCAAGGTCTTCTTTGTTTCAAGGTCTTCTTTTATTATAAAAGGGTCGGATGGGATTTCTGTATACGTGGAATAACTGTAATTTGATCTTGGTTATCCTTTTTTAACATCATAATACCACGCCTGTAATCCCCGAAGAGTTAGGCAGTGGTATGTCTGTAGTACACCCTAATACCTTTTTTTTTTTTTTTTCGGATGGGAAATCATCAAATGACCCCCCTACTCTGGGCGGAGCGGAAGGGAGTGTCAGACTTGTACTGACTAAAACCCATCCATGTTCCTTCTTTGCCGTTTGTGTTCCAGGGCCACGGTATCTCTTTCGAACAGTCCCGCAGCTCTGGAAGGCATCGGCCCATGCGGATCCCTACTCGGTTGCTGACATCTCTTTGAGGCTCGCGTGGAACACGAACGCGCCGTCGACACGGCCTGTCGTCATAAGACGGCCGGACGGCGAGCTAGCCCATAACTCGCCGTCCACAGGCCCGCGCCTACGGTGGCCGGGAGCCACCACGTGACCCCCGATGCCCAGGGCGTCTCCCGCGGCGGCTGGGACGTAAGGTTCTCTCCCTCTCACGTCCCGCCACCTCCTTCACTAGCATGACTGCTTCGCAGAAGGAGGTGACGGCTTCCCATTCCCTCTCGCTCCGGACCATGGCTTGGACCAGGGCCGGACGCGAGAGATCGCCGCCGCCAATCACCGCTACGAGGACACGGCGGTGTTCCGCCCAAGCGGGGCAGACCTCCACGGTGTGCTCCACCGTGTCCTCCGGACGATCCTCGCAGTGGGAACACCCGGGCGTTTCCTCCCGCCCGATTCGGTGCAGGAACCTCCCGAAACAACCGTGTCCGGTGAGGACCTGCGTCAGGCGGTAGGTGAGGGCACCGTGGCACCTCTCTAGCCACTCCTCAAAGAGGGGACTTATCGCCACTATGGTGGCGTGCTCTGCACGGGGTTGCGACAGTCACTCTCTCCATGTCGCCAGGAGATCACGCCGGAGGTCTGTCCGCTGAGCGACAATTTGCCGCGGCAGCGGAGTTTCCCCCAGACGCAGTGCCTCCGCGCGCCATTCGTGCAGGCGCGCGAGGACTATCGCCTCTAGATCCTATGGCGGCAATCCGGCAAGGAGGCTAGCCGCCTCGCCGGAGATCGTGCTGTACCCCCGGATTAGCCTTATGGCTATCACTTTCTGGATCGCGTTCAGGTAGTGGGCGGCTTGCCGCCTCAAAGAACGCGCCCACACCGGGGCCCCGTAAAGGGCCATGGACCGCACGACCCCCGCGTAAAGCCTCCGGCAGGAGGCGTTTGGACCCCTCAGGTTGGGCAAGAGCCGCTTGAAGGCAGCCCTTGTCCTTTTAAGTTTGGGAGCCAAACGTCGGAAGTGCTCCACGAAGTTCCACCGGCTGTCGAGGACGAGTCCTAGGTACTTCAACGTCGACCCGACACCGATAGAAACCCCTCCTGCCGTCAGTGTTTTCATGGACCTCGGAATGCGCCACCGTCGGGGGTGGCGCATTCCGAGGTCCATGAAAACACATGGCCTCGGACTTGTGCAATGCCACCTCGAGACCCAATTGCCGGATCCTCTCCACGACTATCGCAACCCCGCGTGTCATGTTTCCGGCCGCCGCCTCGTGCGACCTCCCTTGTGCCAGTACCAGCATGTCGTCAGCGTAGCAAACTACACTGACGCCGGTAGACACCCTAATACCTCGTTTTATTCTGTTTCAGAATAAAAACTAACTCGTTGATCGAGCGGCCGCAAACGCGGCTGCTGAGCGTGTGGTCTTGGGTTCGATTTCCAGGTCGAGCAAAGTGTTATTGGGTTTTTCCGTTAGAAATTTCTCAGTACTACTACTGAGAAATTTCTTACCACGGAGTGTGGAGTTGTGCTCGGTTGATGGCAATAGGCTCGCCCCCTATTACATGGGACGTAACCATAACTGGCCAAATGTGAATGTACTAAGCTTACAGGCGTGATGATTATGCTGTTTGAGTATTCTGTTTAACACTTACATACAGGGCAATAATTAAAAAAAAAATATTTACTCCTAACTCCAGGTATCACACAGCAGCATAGAATCGCTCAATCGTGCTATTTAAAAACAGCATAAAATCAGGAACCATTATCAAGCTCAACTGAAATGGTTTGATAAGAAGAGCTATTTTACAGAACGCCGCACGCCGTACAAGAAAAAATCCTCTTCACAATATTAGTACCATTTATCATTTCAGCTTCATTGAAAAGCACCAACCTACATCTCAGCCTCAGCCCACCTGTACCTACGTTTATCTCCGCAACCATTAGCAACCGCCGCATCATCCGAATACACGATGAATGTTGAAAAACGCGAGTACCGCACATTCAGGAGTAACCTTTACGTTATTAATGATGGCACGCTAAGTGAAACCCGATGGGCTGGGTTCCAAAGAGTTATGAGCAGAAAATCCACTCCATACGTTCCACTTCTCAGTAGAACGACAAATATTTCTCACCAACACACCAAACATTAGAGCATTGGTTAATACACCTAAAAAAAAGACATAGCTTATTTTGAAACTGTCATCATCATCATCATCTGCCTAGCCTTTTCCCAACTATGTTGACTTCCAGTCTAACCGGATGCAGCTGAATACCAGTATTTTACATGGAGCGACTGCCTATCTGTCCTCCACAACCCAGTTAATACTACAAAAGAAGGTAGCCTAGCCAAGGTAGAAAGCAAACTTTCCGTTATCATTTTTTTTGCTATTTAGGCTTAATAGTCAGAACAAGGCGTTTTCTCTTTCAGTCTTTTGCGTTCCACAAAATTTCAGAAAATTAAATTAGGCCTTCTGTACTCCTTCATACATTAGGTAGCACCCAGTGGGCCACGGCCTACCTTCTATGACTTGGGACCTCGTTTGCTGATCAGCAGTATCACGGTGACGCGCCGGTTTTACACAACAACGCAAATGCTTGATTTCCCACGGATTTCCTGGAGGTTTCCTAAAGTGTTGTGGTACCTGCTTATTATTCTTTGAATGTTTGGTAAGCATTTTTGTTATCGTTGTGGTTGAATGGGGTTTCTTGAGTTCTTTAATGGATGATGTTATGAAGCAGACTAAACCGCGCAAGTGGCTTTGACTGTGTAGCTATCTGATTTAGGAGAACTTTTTTAACGATTGATGTTCTCATTACGATTTAGTGCCGAATTTTCAATCGTCAGGTATCCTTGAAGATATCTTGACAGATCTTAGGTTCGCAAAGATATAGATTCGTTAAAATTAATAAGGATAAAAGTTGTCTGAAAATGAAATATTCGTCTCTTGGGGGCTAAAAATAAAACAAATTCTTACTCATCTTAGTTGAATGAACTCAGGAAACCCAATTACATACCTATTCCAATGTTTTCAGATAGTAGGTAAATCCAATTATGAAAACCTCTTACATGATCGAAAGCTTTGAGACATGTTGTACAAATGTACAATAATAAGGCCACCACTTGCACCGCCGCAATCAATTTTAAAACATTTTTAGCAAAAAATAAAACATTTTTTATTGGTGTTGAAAGGGCATCGGTTATGTCGTAACATAACCGATGCCCTTTCAACGCCAATAAAAAGTGCAACAATCCGCTGAAAAGCAATTGAACAAACAATAGAAAAACGATGAAACAAAGCAACGCAACGAAACGCAAATAAAAACATTCACTCAACGTTGAGAAACAAAACGCGATCAAACAATGCCGAATTGTTCCGATTTGACATGAAGTGCGCTGTGATGTCACACTGGAACATGTCACGTTCTGTTCGAAATTTGAAATGACGTTTTGTTGCTTTGATATTGTTAGAACATAGACAATTAATCAAACGGCTCTGTTGGATCAATGGCGCCACTGAACTAATATGTCTGTCGCTTTTCAAAGCTGTTTGAATTGCTGCCTTGTAATTAATTTCCATGAAGTGAAACGCTTTCCGTATTTTCTTCGAATAAAGTTATGTTAAAATAGATTCTCCTCAAAATTATAATCTTGCTGGCTTCATACACGTAGAACTCCAATCGGGACCACGAGATATGCTGATACGCCTCACTTCTTACGAAAAACGTGAGACACATACAATATCAATATAATTTGGAGTTCACGAAGCCTCTGGCGGTCCGTCTAATCTTCTAATACCTTCTTAGCAGATTTGAGAGGAGGAAAAAGTAAGGAATAACCGAACAGAGGGTAGTCCGGAAATTACTAGATGTCTCGGGGCGCGGGTGGGAGGTGGGGGGAAAGGTTCACAAATGAAGTAATTCTCGCTAGTCCACGCTCCATCGACGACGTCTTATTAGAGTAATCCGCAGGCTTCTCGTAATTGTTTAATAAAAATACGATATGAGGACAGTTAGAAGCCGGACGAAGTCATATTTTTGTCTTTTGAGAGGTCTTTTGATATTAAGTAATACTTTTGTCGGGGCGTGCTGGCTTTGTCTCAAATGTTGCTGTTGCTATAGACTAGATATTGTTGTGAAGAGTGCTTAACTTTTTAGTTGTAAATTATGAAGGTCTCCAGAAAAGTCGATGAGTGGGTAAAAAAGTCTATAACACATCAATCCCTACCTTTTTGGCCGAAAAACATCGAATAAAACCCCATAATTTCCGTACTTTTTCATCTCCGGGTATCATAAAAATCTATGAGCCAAATCAACCACAAATCAGGTCAATAAATAAGGCTCGGGAGAAAAACACACGTATTCAAATGAGCCCCCATTGGCTGAAGATGAAGAGCATGCTATCGCGGGCCACATTAATAATTCCTGTACAGCCGCCTGATCATCAATACCGCTTAGCTTGTACCGGTAAAGGTAACGTGCCCGCACCGGCTCGTGGAGATAAATTGACACGATTTGTTTGGTGTGTTTTACATATTTTTCGGCTGGTGTTGCGAAAAGACAGGTTTTTTGGGTGAGATTCGAATTGGGACTCTCAAGTAGGTTCTATCTATCTAGGTGATGGTGACTCATGTTCATATGCCAGATCTGGGTAATTATATTAATTATACTATTCAAAACAAGCTATACCAAAATGCACAACAAAGTGAGCACAGTGCTCAATTTAAAGTAACGAAAGAACGTTTCAAAATAGAAAACCTCAAGACATTTTTACAAGAGGAGTTATGAAAGAAATTGTAATCTGTTTAGATATAAAATTATAAAAATAAAGTCGTCAAGCAATTTACCCTTTAAAGATAAACAAAGAAGAGGAGGTACAATAAATAACAGCAACAAAGCGGTAAAGTTGCCGCCATGAATACCAGTTAGCGGCCGGAGAGATAACTCACGCTTTGCTCTAACTGGGCTGCTGTAAGCGGAGGCTAATATGCGACAGATGACTAGAGTGGTTTTATGGAGAGAAATAGGCACGCGAAATGAAAATTAGAATATTTATGGGCTTGTTGCATCATCTAAATATAAATATTCAGTGAGAAACAAGGACAAAACATACATCAAGATGAAGAATAAGAAAGAAAAGAAAAATTGTTTTATTATTGGCGAGAAGAAGCACAGCATCGTGAGAAGTGGAAGGAATGGGGGGAGGCCTTTGCTCAGGAGTGGGTTGTCCCACTATTGAGCAACTAACGGGCTAAATAAAAAAAATAAAAATAATAATGACTACCAACTGATGTGATTTTAAAAATGTCTCGCAGAATATTGTTTTACGTAATCTGTACTTGAAGCCTCATATCGAGCATTAGGCGACTGATATAAAAATAATTTCGTATCTACATAAACGATTTATTAATAAAGCACTCAATCTGAATACGGATATTGAAACACTCGAGAACCTTTGAAGAAATAACCTTACAAAAATACACGACAAAATTCACAGATTGATTTTTCATCTTCGCACTTGACAATTTCTGAACAATGAGAATAATTTTATGAAAGCGCAAGAATTGGGAGATAATAAAATAAAACGAACCATTCGCGTCACTCACCTTTTTGTACAACCTTCGCGATAATTATTGTCTCTGGACATTCTCCTTTATAAATATTTATTTCCAGTTCTTTGTTCACTTCTATTCTTATTTCCAATTTTCCAATATAGAATGTCAAGCTTTTGATTAAATCAATTGTTTCTATTTTATTTACGTTGGAAGCTAATGACATTAAAATATTTGAGGCTATGTTTTGTTCCTATTTAATAAAAATCTTCAAAGACCTTTTCGAGACGTCGGGAGGTCTGTTCTTTTAGAAATTTATTTTCTCGCAGGATTTTTGTAATATTTTCATACATGAGCCTGACTTGAGAATCGACCCCGGACCTGATCCTCAGCAGTCGCTCTCCAACCTATGGACCAACGAAGCAGCCCACTCATAAATTTATATTGTATCTAATATTAAATCTGCAGAATACGACGGCACACAACAAAGCCATTCACACCACAAAAGAAAGCAACACCCCAACCGATCAAAAACCCGACGTCTGCCGAAAATTGCCGAACAAAAAGCGGATTAAACCGGTTATCGGCGACTGCTAATAATAATAGTGTCGTCAGATAATCCAGTGTGATGGATGACGGGGGAACTGCCCACCCCTTTTAATTGCCGGCGTGAATGTGGCTGTCAGTCACGTCACGGTGAATTTTCCATTTATATTATAATAAGTTGGGATCTGTTTTGAAGCGGTTTTCTTGGTATATTCGGTTTAATAAAGGTTGTGTCCCCAAGCTGGGTGTATTTGACGGAGGGGCCGATGGAAATGCATAAGCTTTCTTTTTGGAATGCAATTGGTTTTGGTAAAATAATCTTGGTGGAGGTGGAGGGCTGGAGCGTTGGAGGAGTCACAAATTCCCTTGTGTATATAGGTGGGTAGGTAACTAAGAAATATTGTCTTATCAGGACTTTACGAACTTAATACTTTAACAAAGTTCAAGTTTTTTAAAACCTATAAATTGTTAGATAATCGACCCATTCGCAGGAGCGATTTTATACGTAGTAGTGTTCGGGATCAATAGAGGGCGATGTATAAATCCGAGACCGTGCGTGGAGATGCTCGAAACATTATCTTATTTCTGTATTTCGGAGAGAGCATGTAAAAGCCCCTTTTCCTGCATTAAGTGTTTCTTTCAGTTGATTTATACGGAGCCTTACATCTTTCTGACCCCTTTTCCTCTAATCTAACTTCCCCTTTGCTCCCGTTTACCCTGAGATAAGCAGCTGATTCTCTTCATTTCCTTTCCCACACGACAGAGTATCGACTTAGTGTATCGTTGCGTATACTTGCGTACAGTCACGATGAGCCGTCATTACCATCATCAATCATCCGCCGATACCGCACGATTGACGCCGAGCGCGCGCGAACATCTGCGACCACTACCGGCTAATTCATCATTTTGCATTTGACTGTACTACGAAGGTTAACATTACAAAACACACTTTAGATGGTGGTAGTAAGGTTGGTTTCGCGTTGACGAACCTTAATAATTCATCATATCTCGATTGACAGGTCACTTTGCAGTTGTCGATAACTTTATACTCATCTTAATAAGAGCTATTTTCTTGTGATATTATATCGACATAACTGTGTACAGAATATGTAACTCGCAGATGTGTTGACAATATCGATTGTGTGCGAAATGTTATTACATTAGTGTAAATATTAAATGCAGGACAAAGGTCCCATTGATTTATATAGCGCATATGGTGCGTTGTTGCTGCACCGTTGCTCATTTGTTGCTATCGACAGATTTGTACAAAATCAACGTTCCCCTGCCGTCGGTCAGCTCTGTCTGGGATGGTGAAATATGTAGGTATGCACATAATCCTATTTGGTTTAGGGATTCAAAAGGTTTGTACTTTGTAGCAATGGAAATACTGTTAAAATATCTCTGTTTATTTTGGACTGTTATTTTATTATTTGATATTCAAGCTTTTCACATAAGAAGAAACGAAAATAACCGACCTTTTGTATATTATTTTTTAACTGAACAATATTTATATCGTTTTGGTTTCATCCAAACATTTCGCTTTCAAAGAGTTTCGCATTTCTACATCAACTTTCAACGGTATTGACATAATATGTCAGTCCATTACATTTTTGAATTTTCTGGCTGCATCGAAAAAAGGATCATAAATCACCATTGATTAAAGTAGACAATTGAATGAATATCGATGCGGACGTCAAGCGTCGCCGTCCACTCGCGACTCGATCGTGCACCTTTAAACAATGGAAATACGGTCCTATTTTCAATGCAGCCAGTAAATTGCTCGCGCATTGAGCAGTCAAGCTTTTTACAACTATGACTCCTAACAAACACCTATAATCATTTACCCATACAAGAATAAGTAATTTTCTACTGTTAACATTTCCATCTGCTAGTACAGTTACAAATGATGCCACAACATGCATCATCCTCCGCCATGTTTGGCATTCAGCTCCCGTACGGAACCCGCGTAATTTAATTGTGCCGGCCGCGGGCACAATGCCGCGTGATTGGACGCTGCCTGCGGAATCCTAAATGCTGACAGTAGCCGATACGAGTGGGTTCACTGGTTCAGGGGTCGGTGTGGCGCTATAAAAACCTCTGATTTAATATCAAACATTGGAATCAGTGTGGTCTGTTCTGAATCGAGGTGTTATTGATTGAATTTGGTGAGTTGTTGGCAATTTGTGGTGGAGCAATAAATAAGAGATTAAAACTTTGTCCTACTCCTTGAGATTAAATGTTTCTTCGAGGTTTCATGTTCATCGAACTTTTAACTTTTAGGGCAGTTTAATAGAATATTACACACTCGATAAAAATACTGTATCACTGATGGTTTGATCTGTTTTATGTCGTTTGGGGCGTGTTTACTGGTTAATGTTCAGAAAGCAGTAATTGTCAATTTTCGAGAATGAAATGGCCATAGCACGGAACAGTCGTAACACACGATTTCCACAACCATTTCCGTTTTAACCCCCAGCGACCCTCAACCGCGACCTTGCTTTTCCCATAAAAATAGGGGCCAGCAATAAAAACAATCAGCAACTTCCTCGTTGTGAATAAAACACAATAATACGAGCGGTTCGCGCGTTGACACGAGAGGAGCCTTGTTACGGCGCGAGCGGTCCCGCATCACAATGAGATGTGTACGGGACCACCGGCCAAAACAGCGTCTCTAGCTTGGACAACGTGTTTTAACAAGAAATAAAAATAATTCAGCAACCACGAGAGTGGAGAAAAATTGAATTCAAATTGTAAACTATAAAGGGTGTAAATATACCCTTAACATAAACGAAAGTCGCTTGTTCTTCACTGCGATCATTTTTTTGTTCTAGCCCATACCTGGGAACCTTCTAGTTACGGAGATATTGGGGGTCAAAGTTCCATCTTTTTCATATTTTTTTTTAAATACATGTTTTTATTGTAAGATTTTGACTTTACACACCTCCACGACCCTCGAACTATTCAATCCATTCATCAGCACAATGCTATGAGTGCGTTCTATCGAGTCCTACCGTAAAACGTGATTTTTTACCCAAAAAAAAAAGTCGATCCCCAGCAATAATTTTTTGCATAAAGTTACTTGGTTTGATGTGCAGAATGCTTGGTTGACGGCTATGTGAAGGGTCTGTTTACACCCGGTATACAAATACTTAGTTAAAATGTCCAGTTGTTCCAACTGGGTACAATTCCAGGGTGCTACTGAGATATTGGTAATGGAAAACCCAACCTGGGAATCGAACCCAAGGCCTCATGCTAAACAGTACTTTTTGCGACTAGGCAAAGATACCTACCTGATTGTAGTTAACAAAACCTGCTTGACATAAAGTCGTAAACCTGGATCGAAACTGATGCATTCCACAATAATCTTAACTGAAATCTAGTTTAAAATGAGCTTCGAGGCAATATCCTTCTACAATGTCATAAAAGTGGTAGTAGATCTAAAATATATGCGAGGGCAGATTCTAATTCTGATAACATGTGAAAAGCATTTCAATAAAATCTATAGCTGTAAGGACATCGACGCCAAACTATTATCTTAAATCGTCCTGGATTTGATGACTACAGATTTTTAGTCGATTACTAAAACAAAATAATCTGTTTCATTAAAAGTGCAACACCTACACGGTCTAATGTGTGGAAGAGCTGGTTTTTTTTTAAATTAACTGACGAAAAATATCTGGATAATCATCATTGGTGAATTCATGGTATCAGTTTGCGCGTCCATGTTACACTCTGTATTCTTAAACCAATTTTCATACAATAAATAAATTGTCAAGCCAGTATGTAGGTATATACCTAATTTGTTGTTAGTTGGCCAGCGTGTCATTAAAACGAGAAAAACAAAGAATCTTCATATAAATTAACCTAAAATAAAGGAAACATTTCGTCGTTTGTGTTTTGTCAGTACATCCGGTGCACGGTGCACAGTGCTGCCAACTTAAAAACACACAAAATGCAGGATATGTTCGTGTTGTCTTTTTTAGCCAATTACCACTAATGAGTAGTACACACACTCGTACAGATGTGAATGGAGTCGGAAATGCTTTTTTCGTGGATTATTTTAGTTAGTTGTTTTAGCATGATTAAAATTTAGTTGGATTAATGCTTTGTATGAACATTCTCTTACAAAAACTTTTGGCAAAGCATGCTCAGGCAATGGAACGCAATTAATCTTTTTAGGTCTGAAACCTATACAATGTTTGCGGAATGTGAAGAAAATCTTTCACATAATTCCACAAAAAATCTCTGAAAATAATATGTTTTGTGTTTTAATATGTTACCTTTTGTATAAAAGACTGAACACTTTTAGAAAACACGTGAATGGTCACTAAACGTTCTTTAATCAAATCTGTTGTCAAGAAAATTGGTCCATAGCGGCAGTTATTTATTCTCGGTAACCACTCACGATCCAAAACCAGGTAACAATATAACTAGAATGACCGCACGTGCTGTTATATGTGGTCACCTTTCCAGAAGCTGAGGGCTATTGATTTCTAGCTCCAATAAAACCTATTTTCATAAGAACACATGTTCTAGTTCAGTAGTCACCACTTTCAATGCCAATAAAACGGTTCCCAGATCGCGGCGCTCCGAGCAGAAAGAACAATATATTTTATTGCGAAACAATAAACTTACCTGATCGCTGTCCAATACTCCGCGCGCCTCACTAGTAGTCTCGTAAATATTTACTACTGGCAACACCTTACCTAATATCAACACACACGCGGATATACTCCCTAGTCTCTAACACATATAGTTCCTTTTAGAATGGGAGTGATATAGTCATAAGTCCATCAACACAGTTTGTTTGTGTTGCCCAAACATCGCTGTTAAGAACTACCAACTATTGTTTAACTTGATAGTTATTTTTATCGTTCAACAGTTAGTTTTTAAAACTATTTTTATGATTATTATTGTATACAGATTTCAGTTTGCTCTTTGATTTTATTTTTTGAGTAATTTATATTAATTTATAAAACTACTACACTACAACGATTACATATTCTAATTCTATAATGACACTAATTAAATAACACTAAAAAAGTCGTAATTTTATTTATCGTATTTCATTTTGGCGCGCGTATTGCTTTCCCCGGCGTAGTGTCGTACCGTAGGGCGGGCGGCGACGCGGGCGGGCGCCGTAATCTCTGGGCGGCGAGTGAGTGCGGGGCTCACGGGCCGCGCTTTAAATCCTCCACTACTTATGTACTTGCACTAGTCGTTTTATGTCACATTGTGAGATGAGAGGTTGTTTGTCGATTAGAATCTGGTGGTGGATGTTAATTTTGATGTAAGAGCTACTGAATGAAGGGTATGCGTGGTTGAAGAATTACGCATATCTTATCCTTTGGGTAGCTAAAACAAATTCTGAGGGAACCTTTTACAGTACTAATAAACTTATAAACATTTAAATACCAGAATTTACAAACAAAAATCATTTGATCTAAAAAAAGACATTAGGAATATATTCAGTCGATAAAAATGAACGACCTGACAAGTCACTACATTGTCTTTATTTACTACCATATCACCGCGGATGTTTACTCATTACTGTTACTGCGCCATAAAACGTAACCTCACATTCTTCCCCTCCAACTAATTACACGACATAAAACTACAAATAAAAACATGAAAAAACCACCCCTTAGTTTCCACCCTACAAGTTACAACTAGTATTTAATAGTAGAACCATTGAAATGCTCGTAAAAATTTTATTCGTCATAAAGTTAAGCGAAGCAGGGGGCGGCAGTTAGCGAACATGATTGCGGACAATAAAACTAAAAGGGGATTGATTTAAGACTTGTTAATAGGTGATACTCGACCTGGTTCTTGGTGGAGAATTCAATGTAGTTGACCCTCATTTTGACACTTATTTTGCAAGCACTTGGAGTCGATAATTGCTGTAAGATGCATAAATACATGGAAGAACATAAATGCGACTTTATTTTATTTAAGGCTATTATTTGAGAAGGCTCGTGGTACGCTCTTCTTTAAAGTGCTCTCAACATTCTCCTGCCCTTATCCCAATTTATTTGTGGTCGGCGCAGCATGTTTTCTCTTCCATACTGCTCTATTACTCGTCATCTCATCAGACACCTCCTTTCTTGCCATATCATATTTTACACAGTCCATCCATCGTTTCTTTGTTGTTCCTCTACTCTTGTTTATAGTGCTAATGGCTCATTTAATTGACAATGCACATTGATATTGCGAAGTGATCTGTCATGTTTCTGTCACCTTCTTTACTGGTTGGCAACGAACCCTTATAGCAATCACCAAGCTCTGATGCAAAGGTGAGAATTTAAATACTTGTCATGATTGTGTCTGTACAGATCTGGAAATGAATTGTTTATCAAACTAACACACTAAACTAATCTTCTTCTTAGCGTGTCGATGGCAATCTAAATTGTGTCAGCCCAGAACTGAGCTACTAGTTTGGCGCTTTCGGTAGCTTCCATCAGTTCCTGAAGTGAACAATCAACAGGACACGCAGGACACGATATTAAGTGCCCCATCGTTTGTGGAACAGCACCACTTTTACACTGCTGGGCAGAGTGATTAATGAATCTCCACCTGAGCAGGTTTTCCTTGCTGCGACCAACCTGGGTCCGGGGTCTATTTAAAGACTTCCAGGTCAGCCATGGCAACTCATGTCCAGGTGGGAAGTTTCCAGCAGGTGGAACGAATGGGTTAGGTAAGGATGCACTACCAATTTGCCGCGTCATATAGCCATTTCATTCATACAGTGATTCATAATTGTGATTGGAATACACAGACGTTTACGTTAATTGTCCACTGCAACCAAAAACGTGGGAGTATCGGCAACAAAGTGCGCCGCCGGTAAAATAAAATCAAATAACCTCCCGCAAGGCATACCTGAACCAATTCCACGCATAGTTGCGAGGATTCCCTCCCGTTCGTGTGGCGGCACAACCGCGCCATACATTCGCAGCATTCAGACATACAATCAACAGAGATCAATGTAGTATAAAACAGAATAACTTGTGGTCCAGGACAACTATGTTGAAATAGGCGAATAAGTTATATCTGGAATGTCGACAAACTCATAAACCCACAACGCCTACCTTTTGAGACTTTCTTTCAAATTAATGTTTATTTTTAGCTTAATAGAAAAATAAACAATACAAATTATGATAGATTTAACAATCTACTTAATCAAAAGTCATATGAATGACTTTTGATTAAGTAGATTGTTAATTGATTGGTTGTTGTTTGTTGATTGTTGTTTGTTTGTTGTCCAGTGATTTCGACTGTCTCTGTCGGTGAATGAATGATCATTCACCGACAGAGACAGTCGAAATCACTGGATCTGGAACCTTGAAAAGAGAGAAATTTATCTAACGAAGGTTAGAACAAAAGAAGTATCTTTGAGATCACTCCCTTATGGGGTTACATAGGGGATGAAAAGACATTGTTCAGCAGCCATACACCGTTCAACTAACAACCAACAGTCATGTAAAATTACTTCCCGTGCGCCCATTGGCCACGCGGCTTTCCAAATAACATAACATAACATCACGACTGTAATCCTCGAAGGCAGAGGTGTAACTAATAGAAAACCCACATTTCACCGGTTATGTTTTAAGTCCCATGTAATAGGGGGTGAGCCTATTGCCATCCAGCGGGCACAAGTCCGGACTCCGTGGCTATTGCTGAGAAATTCCTGATGAAAAAATTTAAAAATACTTTGCACGACCTGGGAATCGTACCCAGGACATCATGCTCAGCAATCGCGCTTGCGGCTGCTAGACCAACGAGGCAGTCCATCTTTTTAAATAATAAACTGTATAATAAAATAAAACCACTGTTACTGACCTCTGCTGCAACATAGACAATAGGCGGAAAGTACAATCATCATAAACCACACGGATTGGTGAACGCGTGCAGGCGTTATTGCTCCCACCTTATTGCTTGTACAGTTAGCAGTAGCTAACATCATATCAATTGTGGAGTGGACGTGATCGGCTCGGGAAATACGAGCTCAGCACAGCACACGATGTGTACCTGGTCAATAACTACAACCTGCAACTATTTCATGGTATTGGCACGTATCTTTCAACACTAGAAAATAACATTTAATAGCATTCACTACTATCCGCGCAGGAGTGTCCGCTTTTCTTTGCCTTGTGTCACGAGTACTATTGATTGCAATAAGAGCCATTCGTTGTCATAAAATGTTTGTTATTAATTCTCTCCAAGTCACAAACGTATTAACTTCAACAGTATAAAAACACAAGTCTGCACAAACAATCGACATCCATTCAATCGCGAATGAAAGAATTTATATATAAAACACGTTACAAACAAAATACGAAACGAGAGAAATTATTTTTTCATAAAAACAGCCGAAACATTTCGTGGCGGCCATAATGCGGGAAAAATAACGAATCAGCACTCCCCCCCCTCACATACCTTTTGGTAAAGAGAGAAAAACTTCGCGGAATGGAGAGGTTCGCATTGTGCTCTCCGTCAACGCCGCCTTTTTATTCTAACTCCACTTAAAAATTGAACAGTGTCGTTTGAAAAGGTCGCCGTCAAGTGGCGCAACAGTGGCGACACTGAAAGCCTCCGAGGCCTGTAGGCTGTAGTGTAAAGCAAAATAAAAAATTACATATTGAATTCAATTTGTGTTGCTCAGTGTCAGCGGGGCTGTTCTGTGGAGGGGAAGCATTTTGTTATATGGCAAAAAGTAACGGTGGCAACAGCGACAGCGACACGTATTCAGAAATACTGTTGTGGTTAATTCGTCGTTGGTCGTCCACACAATTACTGAACTACTACTAATAATGCTATGAATACAATTAATTTGAATGCTGCAGGTTTTCCATAAACATTTTGAACCGTGATGTTGCATACGCAGTACCATTTCGTCTCCGGACATTATTATTGGGTTGAGACTGGACCCCACGACACAGGGTAACCTAGTGTGGAGTGTAGGGAATATGTAAAATCTAGCACTTAATCTAGCATTTATATTTTGTTGCAAGCTTTTTAATATTGTACCGTTTTGATTTGTGCAGAATAAAAAATAAATTATTGATAAACAGCCAGACAAAATCAATAAACCGTAGACTTAGAAACATCACTTTTTGAACATCTAAAATACATAGGTAGTAGTAACTACATGAAATGACGCTCAAAAGGCTGGCTTTTCTAGTAGTTCCTAAGAAGAAGAAATTGCCATAATAAACTACCCAGCAAACGTATTCGCACCGAAAAGATATTCAAGTTACCGTACGGTTCCATCAAACACACCACATATCGAACTATTTCCTCCCGCGGTCACACCCAGCAGCCAATAACCTGATTAGCATCTGCACGCGCCTGTAATCCTCGCACAAAGGAGGAGATCCATCCCGCGCTGATTGATAGCTGCCTGCGGGTAGTGTAGCAACAGAGGTGAGGACCGATATCACTGAACATATCTGGATTTGAGGGGCGGATCTGTATTTCGATTGCCGAACTGAGAATAGAGATGATAACATCGAGAGTAACGATTATTATGCTAATAAAATAAAAAATATTTCAACACACAAACAGGAAATGTGACTGTTATGGAGTTGTTAGATCAGAAACTCAGTAGCAGACTAAAGTCTCAATTTGTGTCCGGTTGATGGTATTACACGACACTTAAAAATTACAGGCGAAATGTGGGCTCACCTCTGCGTAACTTTAGGGTAATTTCAGGCGTTATGTTATGTTATGCTTAGAGGTTGAGGTAGAAATGAAAATGGGCACAATATTAAACCGAAAATATGTAAACAAAAACATATTTATGTTTTGCAAATCTAAACAAAATCCATTTTGATTGAGGCTCAGTTTCACTCTTAAAAGGGTTGTCATGTCAGTCGTCAGTTTTTCGAAACATTCGTTCTAAAAGAGATTATGTTCGTACCTAGCAATAAAACTGTCTGGCTAAGTATTGTAGGCTAGATGTGACCCGTCGGCGTCGGTGGAGGGGACAGTCTGTGACTAATCCCTCTGTCTGCGAGAGGATCGGACGCTGTGCCCTTCAAAACTTCAAATAGATACGCTCTTTAGAAGTTTGGGGCTTTATTGGCATAGCATTTTATTTTTATTGAGGGATGTTGAATATCGGATTAAGCTGATAATGCTCCATTAGTTGTGAAGATATTGATATCAGATTGAGTTTTTATTCATGAAAATCTATTAGAGGACGTCTTATAGGGAGACGCCTCACTAGTTATATGCAACTATCGTTATAGTGATTACAGAATAAAAGATTATAAGCACACAACATAAATGACATGGCTAGAAAGGAGGTGACTGCGAGATGAGATGACAAGTAACGAAGTATGGCACAAAATCCATCATCGAAGTAAGTAGAGAAGTATGGAAAAAGAAGACATGCTGCGCCGACCCCAAATAAAATGGGATAAGGGCCGGGGGATGATGATGATAAAGTAGACAACATAAAAAGAGACGTATCAGACAGAAGAAATACGTGAGGACGTTATCTGTAAGAATATAGCACTTCAGACGTTTTATTCTTGTTGGCAAATATATAACATCACGCCTGTAATTCCCGAAGGCAGAGTGTATTAGGTTATTCAATAGTACAGCAGCCACATTTCGCCAGTTATGTTAAAGTCCCATGTGGTGGCAAACGTTGACCCAAAAAAAATTCTCGTATCGTTACCCCAATAATATTATTAAAGCACACTAAAACCTTTTACTGTCCCATCAATTAGGGCGCCATAAAAGGCTACACCCATACATTTTCCATGTAGAACAGGCACAATAACAAATACGAGTGTTAATTTACGAGCATGGGCCACGCAGGGCCACGGTGTACGACACGCCATAAACCATGCTGTCCCAGTGTCTTCTATATGAGGGGGAGGTTATGGCGTTATGGGGTAATTGTCGATGGTGGTGGAATGCAGGAGTGCGGAAGTGTCGATGGTGTGAAAACGTGGAAATTGTTCTATTTGTGTGTAAGTAAGAATGTAACTGGTTTTACGAGTAAGATGAGTCAATTCACTGTTAATTGAGATATTATTAGGAAGCCTCACCCCCGATTTGATAAAAAGAGACGAATCATGCCTCCTACGGATTAAATCAAGTTCGTCACACAAAGAGGGACCTCTCCGATGGAACGTGTACGATGCGAATAGCTAAGGAATTAGATGGAGAGATGTTCGTATTAATGAAACGATATTATAATGTTTTTGCTTAACCTCACAATTCTCCTGCCCTTATCCCAATTCATTTGGGGTCGGCGCAGAATGTCTTCTTCTTCCACACTCCTCTATTACTCGTCATCTCATCAGAGACCTGCACATTATAATGCTTTTATTCTATAATACGAAATAAGATACGAAATTATTTTACGAAATTCTTTGCTTTTTTCTGGAAACTTGAGCTAAGTAGGCCGATGGTGATGGTGCGATGGTGTAGTTAAGTCTCATGTAATGGCTATCCACTTAGCTCAAGTTTCCAGAAAAAGCAAAGAATTTCAAGTTATCTGTTTTGTTGCCTTACATTCCTCTAGACACAAAAATGCCACCTTCATCCAATAGATTACACAATCATGGCCCAACTCTATGAGCAATTAATTTCCCATCGCCTTAATCCCGCACCCCGGGATTACGGCGCACGCGTCCCGGCGCTAATCCCGCGGGATCGCATCTGCGCGGGATCCCGGCCTGTTTACAGTGCATATTGAGCGCTGGGAGTCTGCACACCCGGTCGCCCGAACTGTGATTAAGTTCTGAGTGGCAGCAGACGGGCGGTTTTAGAGGTCATGCAGGATTGTTGGGGTTAGGTGGTAATCCTGTTAGAGGCTGTTCTTGTGGCGCTCATCTTTTATTTTATTTTTATTTTATTTTATTGTGTTTGGGTGGCTTACAGCTAGCAATACAAAAATTAATAGCGAAGCAAACAACGGCAAGCCATTTACAAGCCTCCACAGTTAGCAATAAACTATTGTTGCACAAAGTAATAATTAAGCAAAATATCAGTAACTAAGCACAAGGCACCAAGTAACAAAGAATAGAAACTTAAAATTAAGTTAAATACCTACACAAGCAGGCACGCAGGCGTAACTACTATTAAAATTCGTCATTAACAGCACAGCTTTTAGACAAGGCAGTACTAATTGTAGCTAAGCTGCTTGCAAACAAATCGATTGATGGGTGTTCGTTCATTACAACTAGGTTAAATGCTTTGATTGAGCGATGCAAAAAAGAATTGCTACGGTAAATTGTGCGAGCGTAAGGAGCACGAAGAAGATTTCTCAAGCGAGCAAGCGATTTTATGTAGTGAGATATCGAGCTAAGTGTTTAATCTCCGTTATATTTAGCACCGGTCTGTTTTATTACGTTTAAAAACGCTTCGGTTCAATACCACAATTGATATCGATTCATCGTACTTATTTTTAGCAGCTCAATAAGTTCAGTATACTGTGCGTCCATAGTGGCATCATTAAATATCACTTGACTAAACCCATTCTAAATCATTATCGTGTGTGAAAGCATTCATCGAGTTTGCTACATAAACTCGTCATCCCTGCTCTCTCCTTCCGACTCACTACGCGTGAAGATAAGCAACTCAGTAATTTACAAACATCAACTAACATAACTACATCTTTCTACACAGCTATTATTAACTGTTGTTATCAAGCGTGCGCGCGGGTTCCGTCCGGCAGACGGCGCTTATCTGCCGTATCCGAACCGTATCCGACGGCTAAGCCGTATGGACGCGGCTACTGAACGGTTAGCAAGCATGATAGTGTACGTTAATTTGACTAAATAAGCTGAAACAACATGATATAAAATACAAGTTTTATTGAAAACATAAATTAATTTAATCAACCAGAATTACGTGAGTCGATAAAAAATACTGTCAGGACCGTTGGCAAAAATATCTATTACAATGTGTTGGTCCACTGAATGCTGTCTACTATTTGAAATCTCTTGTATAAGCATCGATGGTTCAGTGGTAGAATGCTCGCCTGCCACGCGGGCGGCCCGGGTTCGATTCCCGGTCGATGCAATATTCTTTTTGCAATTTCTTTTTATTTTTAGTATCAGTTTATTTTATTAGTTCATTATATTAACTAATTATTTGTTACCTTGTTAATTCGCACATATTAAGCGATTTTATTATGAACCAGCGACCCGCCTCGGCTTCGCACGTGTGCAACTTTCCTACTAATGAAGAAAATGTCAAAATGTTTACTCATTCAACAAACCTTGTCCTGACAAATACGAACACAACAAAAAAAAACATCTAAATCGGTCGAACCGTTCTCAAGTGTTGCTCCGTCATATATTGTGGTAATTGATTTTCATTAACATAGATAGTGTAGTACGTAACGGCTGGTTTTGTTACTCACACCTGATGTTTTGCTCACAGTTTAATTTACAAAACACGGCGAACGAAAACACCTTACCCATTTAACATTAATTAAAATAAATAACCAACAAAATAACGAACGCCTACCATTTTAACAATAGCAACGTAATCCTCTCCGCCGCTACACAAATTGTAAGCGGAACAAACACACAAAGGCGCCAGTCGCCACACATCACATAAAGGTGCAACCACATTATCATAACGGCTAAGGCTACAATGGATCGCGCGGGATTTGCCGCGCGTCCTAAGTGGCGTTTAATTAAAAATATGTCACGGGGCGCGACATGAGGGGTGAGGGGAGAGGGGAGAGGGGCGAGCCGCGAGGGGCGAAGCTTTGCGGACGTCTTATTGTTGCAGGGCAAGATATTGCTGTTGTATGGGTTGTTTTGTAATTAACTGGTTCAAAATTGTTTTGAGCAACAATTTTATTCTTATAGCATGTAATAAAAAGTGCACGGATGTATCTCTAAAAAATTATAACGCTCTTTAGGATGTGGTTATGCCCAGACGTGTCGTGTCATAAATGGCCTTCGTTGGTACTTGGAAACTTCTTCTTTTGTATCGATGGTACATCATCATCATCATCATCATTTCAGCGAAAGACGTCCACTCCTGGACATATATCGATGGTACGTCTTATAAAATTATTGGGGTCCAGTGGGTTGGGGGCCACATTAATCGCGGCGCCAATTTTAAGTTCTCTAAAGGTGTAGGGGCCATTTTGGACACTTCAGCAGGTTGGACTTGGTCTGCCAGAAACAACGCAATTGGAACCAAGAATTAGTTACCTAATTACGTATAAAGGTGCTGAATTCATTTCAGAATAGATAAATTTATTCTTTCTTAACAGAAAAACTATTGCAAAATGAAACAAGATCACCCGTCCATTGATAACGTGAACCGAGCTCATGTTTAGCTTCACAAGACGTGTCACGAGACGTCATGACCGCACGACGCGCGGGTGGACGCGACGTGTCTATTATCTAGCTAATTGGACGCAGCACGCCCTGCGCCTGGGGTACCTGCGGCTAGACGAAGACCAAGTCTGAGTTCTGGATCCTGCCAGAGAAGACATAGTCCTAAAGCAAACAAGGGTGTGTCTTTACCTTTATATAGTCTTGGACCCTTATTTTCCAATTCAGACCTTTCGTCTAGCCGTCGTCGATATGTTTGTCTGGTGTTCATAAGTCAGGATTCCGATTTGGTTGGAAATGTCTTATAGAGTAGGTAGCTATTTCTGAAGACTTTCGACAGATTAGCAAGCAGACTAACACTCACGTTAAATCGTCCTAAGGCAGCGAGCATTGCTAAGCCACTAGCACAACAAGTTGTCAAGTGGAAAGCGAACGTATCGCCAAGGTTGACGCACACTAAAGTGAAACAGTTCAACCCCGTAACGTCGCTCGCACCGGCCGTCTCCGCCACTGAGACCACTGGCTACTCTGTTGCACTTGTTCAACTTCGTCCAACTGTCACAACTACGTGGATTGTTTCCTCAAGTGCGTTTAGTCTAGGACACCTACTTGTGACCGTCGGGAACTTCCCTTGTCGTGTTTATGTTGAGTACCTAACTAACTTTCCTTAGTAAGAAAGACATCGCACACCGCTCGGTGCAACACGTACTAAGTATATTGCTAGTGCAATGGAAACCACGATGAAATTGAGAACGTGCATGTTGCTGAACAAAGGTGACAAATTTAGTTAAAGTTTACGGACATGAGGAAAATGCGAGGAGGAATAATATAAAGACATATGAAAATGACAAATTCTTGCAAAGAACTAAGGTTTCCTATTATGCTTAAATTAATGTCACAGCAATTTCACTAGCATTTTCTTTGTGCGTCAACTTCACCAGATTGACACCAATCCTCAATCCAATAAAACGAACACGTGTAGTTACTTGGTCCCCGTCAACAGACGATACGTATCGAAGGTTCGAGATCGGCACACACGGTGCAAATGTACACAGCCATTGAAAAACCACTTTTACATCGGACACTTCAATTCTAACTGCAATCACGCCGTGTAGTGTGTAAATAGTAAACCAATCGCAGCGAGCGACGGAGTTGTAGGGGTGTCACGACGACGGAGAATACCGATACATTTAAGATTTTCTGATCGATTCAATTGAATTTCTTGAAAGGGATAAATTTAAAATGAACAACAAATAGCGCCTAGAGAATCAACGATGCCGTAGGTCATAGCTGAAAACGCTATACACTTAGAGAACATAGGGAACATGTTTATCTACTTTATACCGAAAGTGAATACTTTTTCACGTATGTCGAATCTTACTTTATTCATCATATGCCCAACTGCTAGTTCCAACTATGTTCAGCTTCCATTATAGCCGGATTCAGAGTAGTGAATACTAGTATTTTACATTCAGTGACTGTCTATCTGATCTTACTTTACTACACACAGAATACCGGTAACGAACTTATTCCACAAAGTATTGTGCTTAAGTATTCAGACAGCTTTGACCCCATGTGGTGAGTACAAGAACCGATTGGTTTACCTAGTATTGGTAAGGCTGGCTGGTCGCAAAATGCAGATTGGGAGAGGCCATGTCCAGCTGTGGACTAAATTGATAAATCTCTTAACTTCAAGTCCTGTGCTACCCCTGCGTGTCTCGCTCACCGCGACGTGCGGCCACCGCTGCGCACTGCTGTAATTCCGACGCGACGCCAGATTCCGCTCACCATGTTATTACACATCGAGGATAACTTGAGAACTTCAAGTAATGTTGTTGGAGACTTCTATCTGATTACGTTCTATTGATACGTAAGTAAATGTTTATGCGAATAGCCATGGCTGCAGCTGAAGCGCAACTGCGTCGTGGGTAAATAAACTGGTGGATAGACTAGAGAAAATATATTTGGGCAAAAACCTTTATCATATCGAGTAACTTACAGCTCCCGCGGGCTTAAAAGTGCCATTCTATCAGCGGTTACGGTGATGGAAACTTCATTAATATATTGCATCGACTTGAGCTACCCATAGGCACATGATGCCAATCTGGTTGAACATTGTTGTAGAAAACCGAAACGCTTTGAAAGCGATACCTACTGGCCCTAGGCCCTGTGAATCTGTCACCGGTCTAAAAACTACTAACTTTGCCGAATACAAAAATTGTCCACTCGACAAGAAATTATACTAGCTACCAACCCCGATTAACACGTTTTATAATAAAATGTTACAGGTAATGTAACCGAACCTTGCCTGCACATAATGAATTTCCTCAACACCTCGGTACACAGCGGTCCCCCGGCTGTTTGCCCGTCATACCCTGTCCCAAGGGAGGCCCGGAGGCCGGGAGGCCGGGACTATCCTCCTGCCGAGTAATTCGGTCTGCTTGCCGACTCGATTGGAACGGATGGAGATTGCATTTAACGCGGTGCTCGATTGGTGGCGTATTTGCTTTCTTGGGTGTGGATGAACATTCATGATGTTGAATTGATTGTGACGATGTGTTTGATCTTTTATAGGTAAGTATTGAATTAGTGAGTGAGCGGTCCTTAAAAAATCTTAAGCTTTAGTAACAATTTGTTTATCGTTCAGGCTAGGCAAGATTTTTTGTGATTACAAGTGTGTTGCCCGAGGGACGTGTCCTAATTTTGTTTCATTGGGTTTTTTTGGTGATTTCTGTGCGCGAGCTGCGTTGGAGAAAGTTTGAAAAGTTCGCCTAATTCTAAAATCAGAAACCGTGTATTCATTAGTGAAGATTCACTTGCTATTCCAAAGAAACTAATAACTTTAAAGAATCACAGCATCAACATTATTCGCAGTACGACTACCACACCGGCACCGATGGCAACATGCGTCACCCAAACAATGAGCACGTGTGTACAGCACATGAATTGATGACGATATTGCGCCAGACCGGCGGACTGTCAATGTGCCAATTACTGATGATGGATGACGTGATACTGGAAACGTAACGTTGATTGGCAGTGGATATTGCGCGTTTACATTTTGTAGCCATTATATTGATCACCAATAACTAACACGTATAGGTAGGAGAAACGAGATATTTCAGGCACATAATCTAGATTTTTAGATAATATAGGGCGTTTAGTGCTATTATTAATTACCTAAGTGTTTTATAGTGTTTAATAGGTCTCGCTGATTTGTTATTGACTGATATCGCCTGAGGGAAAGCGATTGATGAGGTCTAACATTGAACAAGCATGTCCAGAAGATAGCCTGTTCACTCTTGATTTGAAGGTTGATGGGTAGGTATAGTAGGAAAGGAACACGGACACTGGCAGAGCTCCTTGCCTTGCGAAATTACACAATTAGGAAGCTTGTTGTTTCTACTTGTGAAACGCAGAAACGACACATTATAAATCCGAAATCTTTAATTCCTAAAGAACAAATGATTAAATATTCTGTCAGTTGGCCATGCTCAAGTTGCTCCAGATTGCACCAGCATATCATCCACAAACTTCGTCCATCGACGCTTCAACTAAGAAATAAATGGATTCCGTCTTCGGCGTGTCGTATTGAAATCATACAGCGAGAGTGCATAGCGTTCCGCGCCAGTAATAAAGTCACAGAGCTGCGGAATTCTGCACTTCTGTTAGGAGTTGCGATGGCCGGGGTCCGGGAGGTGTAGCGCAGCTCTATGGGCAAGGGTGAGTCCACGGTGAGGCAAATAAAACTAAAGACAAAAAGAAAAGGAAATATCTACAAAAATAAAATGGTTATGTTTCGCGATTAAGCATTAAATAGGTATGAAACAATTAAAAAGCGTAAGAGTTAGTAATGAAAACAGAGAGGGTAGTGATTCTTGACCAAGGATATTTTTGAACATGTTGGACAACGTGGCCGGCGGCGTTAGAGCCGCTTATTGACACTTGCCACAGCATTTTAAGGAGTTAACCAGCGTTACCGTCATTTGAGACAAAGAAATGGAAGTGGTATCAAAGCTTATAATATTCGTACTTCAGAATTCACAAAATACTAGCCGTAGAACTACAGGACATACAAATTACTAATAATGTTCAAGCTTTTCGTGGAAATTCATGTGGGAACTAAAAATGGATTTAGTACTGAAATTGTAGTAAACACAAGCACTATAACACGAAATACTACTAGAACAACTTTATTTATTTATTTTATTTATTTTTTATTTTTATTTTTTTTATTTATTTAATGAGACTATAGTACAGAGGTGTTGCTTAAGTCTAAACTCGCCAAACTTTTACGTTTGATGGCGAGAGGCGCTCTTTTACATAACAATGAACCACCTTACTTAAACCACCACCACCTTAACAACCAAACCAACCACCATAACCACCTTCCTTATTTATTTAGGTTAACCAACAATTGTTTACACAAAACATTTAACATTAAAGTTTCTTAATAGTACGTTTATAAAATGCAACAATTTCTTACAGGCTAACACAACATGCACCAATTATGGTTATCAATATTATAAAGTAGAAGTGCTTGTCTGAACTTGTTGTCTGATGGTAAGTTATTGGTATCCCATAGTTCCAATACTTGCTACTTACACAATTGTTTGCATTAAGAACATTGAACAAGCGACGTCTAGTGGTCTAGTTAACAAGAAGTGTTCCCCAGGCAGCATTATGAAGGCACCTTAGCTCGAAGGATTGAAAAGAGATCTGGGAAATAGCTAAGAGTTGTTGGAACACAATCGGGAATTCCTAGAAACTTCGACTTCGGCCGCCGTAACACCGCCGACTAAGTTCTTGATAAAATTTCATTACCGCCGGGACCCACTCTAACGTGATTTACACTTGAGAAAAATTAATATTATGAGAGTATTGGACGTTGCTTTGCAGATGTTTGGAGTAGATATTTAACAGCTTGTGAATTCAACGTTTTAATACACTTACTTACCTGCACTAGACTCCTTCCTGCTTTCCTTTTAATTGACCTGAGAATAAAGAAACATGAAAATTACACATTTGTTAATACAACAGTTAAACTTGTTTTCCATGAACATTTAACATCGATGAATACACAGATGATCAAAGGGACTGTTTACTTTACAAAGAGCTCTTTAATATCGTCCGAAATCCGTCTATCGAGGCAAACAGGACACCGGCCAAGCGAAATATCGGAAAAGCTCAGAATCGAGAAAATATTTCAGTGGCAAAATGGTGTAAAATCCTTATCGGATCATATCGGCGCGCATCGGAGCGGACGCTCGCGTATCGTTGCGATCGCCGGCGATTCGCGGCGATATTCACTTTTATGAGGACTTTTATTCGTTTCAGACGATTCACACTTTCCGGCCCAGTGGGCACAGATAATGAATAAAAGTTGGTTCGCTTACGGCTACAGTAATACAGTAATACTTACCACGAAATTCGTACATTCAGAAGGGCAGCTCCAAACATCGGGCCAAAACGGGCGCTTGCTTGCGGCTCAAACAAATGATGCACGGCAATTTCGAACAAATACACGTAAGTGCGTTTGCCCTCACTGTACGAAGACACGTGCTTATGTGTGCGTGAATTTTCACTCGTTGTATGAACTCGACTTTCTGTACGTATCTATTCCGTGGGAATACAGTGGCACAATGCTACCTGCAGTTTTTACATTTCATTAGCGCTGAGAATTTTGTTAATTCATTTTGTGCAAGTTTTTCGTTCAAATACTTTTATTGCGGGTAGGATTTTATTTTAAATAAAATTTAACGTTTTAAAATGAATTAAATGTTCGTGTCGCCTTCCATAATGCGGAGGAAAGCTGGCTCAGTAAGTGACGAAGAATAAATCACATCTCTTCTCATCATCGTCATCACAACAGCCAACAGCAGTTCACTGTTGTACATAGACCTCACACTATTACCCATTTATTTGGAAACGTGGACTAAAGTTAGGTATGCCAAGCCTAAACTAAGACAAAAAAATGATGAATCTGAACGTTGGGTTGTATTCATAGTTGAAAATAGTAAATATTGATCTTTCACACTACTGCAAATCACTAATCAACCAAAAATAGTAAAGCTCTTACGGCATGAGCAACGCCCGTCAAGTCAGACACGTCACATAAGGGCGCCCCCACACCGCGCCGCGTCGCTCGCAGTCGTCCGGCCGACGCAGTCATTAGAGACGACTCACAATTAGCTCCATCCGTCGATCGACACGAGCCACGACACTCATTTACTTGTGCTCGAGTTTGTTATGTCTAAGAGATTATGTGTACGTCCCTATGATAGTCAAGTCCCGTGCTTCGCTTACTATAGTGATTAAAAGAAGGAAGACTGTGAAGAACTTTATGTACGGATTTCGGTATCGTTTAAAATGTGGAACTAAGAAATACTTTAGATCATGCATTACGCATTGATAATATTATTCATTAATTAACTGTTGATTAGTATTGATTAATTATTTGTCAAATTGTAAAATCAATAATTAATTATTATTGATTGATTGATTAGTATTAGTAATGTTAATTAGTAATATTAGTATATTTGAAAATTTTAGTGAATTAGTAAATATTAGTAATTAGTATATAAGCATTTGTTAAAAAGTAAAAATTAAGTGTCCGCACTTGTAAACATTTATCTATACTGTTTGTTCCGTTCCCTCAGACAAACCGTGAAAACGGTTTTGTGGGGCATAGTTCTTAAGTTAAGATTTTTATAAACCTTGTCTTGATAAATAGATAAATAAAATAATATGTATGAATAAATGAGCCAGCTACATGGTAAAGCGGCGATATCTACAGCATCAGACAGAGCTACTAGATGAGGTATTCTAATCAGTTTATTTGTAGTGATCGTAATGGAACTATCTACACGCATACATACATTACCTCACGCCTTTTCCCCACGGGGGTAGGCAGCAACCACACAACGCCACCTGCTACGATCCTCACATACTCCTTTTGCCTCGAATTAATATTATGAGACGTCCACGTTCATACATCTGGTCATAAACGCACGGTGGTGCACGGTGGTGGAGTACTACGCATCTGACCTCTCTGTGGCCTCATCAATAAGATCAGTGTATGTCCTTCTAGCGCATCCTCTCCAGGTGTTGCCACTCAAATTTGCCTTGAATGTACCTTTTGTTAGTCGCCTTTCACTCATCCTCTCCACATGACCACACCAGCTAAGGATACATCTTTTTCAATGTTTGTCTTTGGGACTATCTACAATCTAATCTCTAACCTACAGTGTAGGTCAGGGTAGATGAGTTCTATCTAAAATCTAAATATAACGCTAGAAGGTATCTTCTCATATACTTTTATGGCTTCATATTTTTGAAAACCTATCAAGAATATCAAGTTAGTTGGGAAAGCGAATTTCCCTTAGATTAGGTGACCCTCCCCAACTAAAAATTCCAATTACGAGCAACCCTCAATAATAACCGCATATCGAACCCAGCTCAGGGTCCCACACCTACATGTAGGTATACACGAACACCAGGGAACCACATTTTTTTAACATAAAACTTTACTTTTATCTTCATATCATGTATATTTTGGGAACGAATTTGATTTTTACATAAGATATTAAATAGAAAATTTAAATTTATTGGACTCCATGAGAGTAACATAGATGCAGAGAAGAATTTAAGGGTTCGAGTATTAATTCATTCGTGTGACATAAAATTGCGAATTAATTGAAAATTTTATTTGACTCGGTCAGAAAAAAGGTAACCTAAATCATTTCTTTCACATTTTTGGGCTTCACCGTTCAAATTTTTTTCGTGGAACATATTTGTTCTTTTCCCCCTTTTGATACAAACGACAGTACTTTGTACGAACACTATCAAATATATAAAATTGTGAGAAAGAGGGTAGTCGCGCAATATCTCGGGTCGGGCGACTGTCGCGTCAATATTTGAACTGCACACTCTTTAATACACCTACAACTTGAATTTGATATGGTGTGGCGGTGGCGTTCAGTCTGGGGATTTTCCTTGCCTTATAGTAGCGAAATTTTTCGAGTTATTTTGTATCAAATGATTCTGAAGTGAGAATAATGTCTTTTTCGTAGGTATTCAGAAGGAAAACAAAGAAATGAGATTCTATTGAGGATTTCGCATTAAGTAGACACTGTGTCAATAAAACAGTAGGCAGGTATAAAACGAATAAAACAGAAAGATAAAAACAATGACAATTTACCTCCAGCCTGAATTCCATTGAATTGTTCGAGCTATTTTAGAGGACAATTGTTCTATCATATATGTTATTTCATATATTGCGTATTATTTTTTAACGGAGCTTAAATTTTTATTTTTCCCATTTATTTTACATTCACGAAAATAACCAGTGCGCCTTAAATTTTCAAGTACGTATATTACCGGTTGGAATTAAATCTGATACGCGAAGGTTTCAGTTAAAAAGGGTTCAAGTACTTTGTTAATTTAACATTACATGGACCTCGGGTCAGCGCGTTTATAATTAAGTCACTTCCAACCTTCTAGACTGAGATAGCTATTGGAAAAGCTACGTCTGTGAGAGAGATGGCAAATCATGCCAAAGTTTTTTTAAGGGTTGAAATATGGTGTAATAGGTTACGCCAAAAATAAGGTGGCCAAGAATAATTGCGGGTCGGAAATTCTATTTATGAAGAAGATCCGTACTTATATTTCTCTTAGCGGTAAGTTTTATGTTACTTATTACCAACTCAAATTTCATACATGCGTGAGTGACGTCATAACCTAAAAAGTTTCCATGTTAAGACTAAAAGAGTTTAGTTATGGGTTTAACAAAGCAAGTAATTACAGAAAGAGCAGTAGTCTAAATTAACTGGCTCGGACTAACAGTTAAATCAAACTTTATAATCAAACTAAAGGTTTTGGCACTTAGTGCCTTTGTCAAACCTGCTTGTGTACCGCATCCGAATTTCCCGCTTCGATAAAATCCTCCTCCGCACTCAAAGGTCCAACCGGCCAAACTATCCGATTTTTACCGAAGTCACTTATTGCGAATTCACTTACAATTAACAGAGTTGCATTAAGTGCATGTCCCCGCGGGGTGAGAGGGGGCACAGGGGGTGAAGACAGGAGGGGCGGGGCTAACTCGCTTATGCACCCGGAACGTAGTACTGATTCAATTTGAACCGTTTTATTGACTGAAAATTGCTCTAAAGTGTAGAAGGGCTGGTGCGACAGAGCGACTGTGCGACTAGCGACTGTGCGACAGAGCAGTTGCAGATGTAGTCTACTGAAGCGGCAAAGGATTCGTTATGTAAATTCCCTTTAATTTATTCCTTTCTAGATTCCAGTCTGAGACTGTGTGTTAGGTTTTTTTGATTGGGATGAGCGACGGTCGCAAGGTTTAGGAATTTATACTGTGCTGTAAAATGCACATTTGGAACCATTGCATTGGTTACTGCTGCCATACATGCATTTATTAAAAAATACATAGCGCCCACGTTTTTTAATATGGAGTTGATATTAGCTGGAGCAAATCAAGGTCATGTCTTGAGGCACCGGACATCATGATTCAAATATTACAATGGAAGCAAGATACAGATATGGGTTTGCCAGCTTTTAGAGAATTTATTCCGGAAGTAAAGAAGATCCATGACCATTTTTTTTTTTTCGGATGGGAAATCATGAAATGACGGCGGTCATTTCCACTCTGGGCGGAGCGGAAGGGAGTGTCAGACTTGTACTGACTAAAACCCATCCATGTTCCTTCTTTGCCCTTTGTGTTCCAGGGCCACGGTATCTCTTTCGAACAGTCCCGCAGCCCTGGCAGGCATCGGTCCATGCGGACCCCTAAGTGGTTGCTGACATCTCTTTGAGGCCCGCGTGGAACACGAACGCGCCGTCAACACGGACTGTCGTCATAAGACGGCCGGACGGCGAGCTAGCCCATAACTCGCCGACCACAGGCCCGCGCCTACGGTGGCCTGGAGCCACCACGTGACCCCCGACGCCCAGGGCGTCTCCCGCGGCGGCTGGGACGTGAGGTTCTTTCCCTCACGTCCCGCCACCTCCTTCACTAGCATGACTGCTTCGCAGAAGGTGGTGACGGCTTCCCATTCCCTCTCGCTCCGGACCATGGCTTGAACCAGGGCCTGACGCGAGAGATCGCCGCCGCCAATCGCCGCTACAAGGACACAGCGGTGCTCCGCCCAAGCGGGGCAGACCTCTACGGTGTACTCCACCGTGTCCTCCGGACGATCCTCGCAGTGGAAACACCCGAGCGTTTCCTCCCGCCCGATTCGGTGCAGGACAGGACACGGTTGTTTCGGGAGGTCCCGAAACAACCGTGTCCGGTGAGGACCTGCGTCAGGCGGTAGGTGAGGGCGCCGTGGCGCCTCTCTAGCCACTCCTCAAAGAGGGGACTTATCGCCACTATGGTAGCGTGCCCTGCACGGGGTTGCAACAGTCGCTCTCTCCATGTCGTCATGAGATCACGCCGGAGGTCTGTCCGCTGAGCGGCAATTTGCCGCGGCAGCGGAGTTTCCCCCCGACGTAGTGCCTCCGCGCGCCATTCGTGCAGGCGCGCGAGGACTATCGCCTCCAGATCTCATGGCGGCAATCCGGCAAGGAGGCTAGCCGCCTCGCCGGAGATCGTGCGGTACCCCCGGATTAGCCTTATGGCTATCACCTTTTGGGGCGCGTTCAGGTAGTGGGCGGCTTGCCGCCTCATAGAACGCGCCCACACCGGGGCCCCGTAAAGGGCCATGGACCGCACGACACCTGCGTAGAGCCTCCGGCAGGAGGCGTTTGGGCCCCTCAGGTTGGGCAAGAGCCGCTTGAAGGCAGCCCCTGTCCGTTCCAGTTTGGGAGCCAAACGTCGGAAGTGCTCCACGAAGTTCCACCGGCTGTCGAGGACGAGTCCTAGGTACTTCAACGTCGACCCGACGCTGATGGAAACCCTCCAGATCCATGACCCTTACAAAACAGAAAAGTATTATCTAAACTTTTAACTTTTCGATCTATTAAATTTTAAAACTGGTATATACTAATCAAAGCTACGCTCCTGCACGAGTCGGCTCCCCGCGCACAGCTCCTCCAGTCCCGCAGTAACCCGGTGGCCCGCGCAACAAGGATTGCGTCTCGATATTAAATTGAGCAGACAGACTCCAACACCTAAACTAAACGCTTGACGAGCACGATGTTGTAGCACCCTCGGCGGTTTTGGTATTCAATTTATCATTTCGATTGTGTTGGTTTTGTGACAGCCGGATATAACTATTTGGTGGCACCTCAAAAAGTGTCAATGTAATGCACTTAACTTGGGATAACTTCACATGACCCCATAACGCAACTGCTTAAACTCATTGACAATAAATTGATCTAGTCGAATTGGGTATATCTGAGCCAGCGGATGTTTACTTACTTTTTAAAAAATCGTGAATGCACTGAGCAGTTAAAACTGTTTTGTTTGCCTGCAGTTAAAAGATCATTCCTAAATAACAAGGTAAAATAATTCCTTTACAGCTTCCCTGTCCAGACGACTACACTTGCAGCACAAATAACCGGTCGCGCTATACAAAACGGTCTCTCATAGAGCAGGAATTGAAAGAAATCAGAGCGTTTCCCAGCACTGCCAGTGCACAGTGTCGCCGCTCGCTGAATAGAGTTGACACTCCTCTACTGCAGTGTCGGAAATTTGTGACACTCGGGTTTGTAGGTGGCGTGGCACAGTGGGCTCGCAGAAATAGTGTTCGAAGAAATAGAATATAAGCATTTCGTAGCAAATAAAATACGAACGCTATTTGTGAGCACTGTTTTAAGCTTTCACGGTTCGACGCCCGTGACGTCATATGTACAGCTGCTGACAAGTTAAATTAGAGTTGTGGAAACATTGTTTTGTTCCGACTTCAACATACATTGTAGTTGTGGAAAAACACTATGGTCCTAAGCCGTATACCAGATTTTGAATGTTTTTCAATTTAGTTCTTAATAACATAATCGTCTTGGCATCTAACAAATGTGACACTGCAGCTCTTTGCACCAAACCAACAATTAACTTAGTCAAAGAAAATCTGAGCTTCCGTACATCCCCTGTGTGCAGCCACCTCAACTCCAAGGAAATCAAGTCTCCAAAGTGTATTGGTATGTAAAAAGTTGTGCGGCGCGGCGCCGGCACGAACGCTCTGCTATTAGCCGTCCGACACTGCTCCGGTAAATAAATACATGGAAATATTGCCGCCACATGCTTGAACTGGTTCACAAACGGTTTTATAGCTAGGTTTACATGTGCGGAGGATGCTGTTGGGTAGTAGGAATAATCGTGGAGAGTATTGTCATTCTGTTCACTGTTTATATAAAGGTGGCAACAGGGACGAACAGGTGGTCATAGCGAAATTGCCATAAAGTCAATTTCTAGGCGTTCGTGGTACGAGTGCCGAATTGTTTTCTGAGGAAGGAGGAAGGCTTTTGGCCGCAGGACGTTGGCCTTCCTTCGCTTCCGCGGATAAGTTCCACTGGTCAGCACAAGTGAACTGTAAACAAGTGAAGTGCTACTAACATAGTCTTACGTCTTATTTATTAACACACGTTTTCTTACTTTATATGTTATTTGATAAGGTACACATATATATATATATATATATATATATAAATATATATATCTATGCGCCATTGCAGCTTGAAATAAATGACACTATCAATAAATTAAACATACAGGGAAATTGAGTCCCTCTAGAAAATAATACACTTCCGTTTAGGTTATTCGCGAAGCAAATGACAAATTGTTTTTTGGTGCCTGATTACATGTCACCCACGAAGTGCTCTAATCTAATCAGTCCGAGAAGGATTAATGATGATTAGGGTAGGATTCTCAAGGCTATTAATCTAATAAGGCTTTTAGTGTTATATCCAACGCACATAGAGTGGCAAATATACACAATAATTAATAAAAGATGACAACTCGATACAATTTTCCTTAGTCAAACTTTTATATTTACCCTCATCTCATCAAAACTTCTAACCAAATAGTGCATCCAACACTGTCAGGTACCAGGCGAACAGAAGCAAGCAATAGTGTCGGCGTCGCGGTTCTTATACAGCGGCGTGCAAATACAGCGCGATATGAGAGCGCCGCGGGCCAGCCCATCAATTGTGTCTCATATCAAATATACCGGTCGTCTGCGATACACCGATATATTGCTGACAATATTTCCTGTCATATGAGTGTGAATTGTGGGCTTCTTCTGTTTAGATGCTTTGTGAATTTTGTTAGCACCGATAAACAGTTGTATTTTCTTACATAACTGAAACGCACTAGAGCAAAAAATAAGAATGAAAGTGAAAGGTCAAAAAAAATATAGTGTGCGTCATCATTCCTATTAAAGAGAGACGCTCAACTGCTCTGCGGTTAGCTATGCAACACTGATTATTATTGACACCTCTGTGAAAAACGAACATAGGTCAGCAAAACATATTGCTGTCCTATATTATAATATCGGCCATAACTCAAAACAGCTACGACCAAGAATTATACTTAGTTAAAAAACCAAAATATTATGAAAACCAACTATGTTACTATTTAACAGAAAGTCTGGGGTTCTGTGAGATAAGTATAATTATGAATTTCGTGTGATACATAATAGAACTGCTTTTTACTAATATAAATAAACCAAAATCACAAGCTTGTCATACGTATCAAAGTTCCCAACACCATATACAAGAGGTATTGTATCAACTGATTAAATCAACATCAGTACCTAATGTATACTTACTTCCAAACACACTCAAGCTCGCAAGGATTTCCGTAAGAGCTGTGTCTCGAGAAAGTCTCGTTGTTCGGCGGGACACGACAAACAGTAAACACTATCCGTTCGGTACGTAAATAAGGCGAGTGTACACGATGGGTTGGGACCCACCACGATACAGACCTCTTTAGTCCTCCAATGTGATTGGAGAATTTGAATGTATTTAAAGTGTATCGAATATTTACGGGGATAAAGAGAATATAACAATATTATGTGTAATTAACTTCAAACATTATTTTAGCAAAATTGTTGAAGCAGTGAAGGACTACAGCAGAAGTGACTGGGAAGAGGAAGCAGTCCGTCTTTGTTTGCTTTGTACTGAGAACTAAAAGACGAGTAAATAAAGCTTTATAATTTAAAATTTACATCAAAGCTACGAATTATGAACGCTCCAAGTGGCAAATAACGAAATAATACTAGACAAGGAACCAGCCCGCACAACTACTCCACACGTTTACACGAAAAGAGAAACTTAAAAAAACTATCGCAGTTCAGTGGCGAGGGTAATTATAAAGAACCTCAACTCAGGAACGCGGCGCAATCGGGTTATCGCAGCGAGCAGGTACACTGATTCGATTAGCCGCTAACTCCGCTCGTACCGCTCTATTCGCTCCGTCCGCTCCGCGCTCACACTATAAGAACACTTTTTGCGCTCAACGGAACCTTATTAATGGGGGTTTTATTTATCCTTTGTTGTGGAAAGAAAAGGTTTGGTAGGAAGTGCTCGCGTTACGTACATGTTATTACATTAGGTCGCTGTGAAGAGCTCTGGGTAATCTGCTAGTGTTTCTTATAGCTCTGTGTGGTGCTCAGGGACAGAGATATTTTTAAACTGTTTATTTTATCCTTGTATTTTTCCTTCCATTGGATAATTTTGCAGTACTTCCTGTGCATCCGAAATCGTGTCTTTTTGAGCAATCACTCGACACAAAGAAAATTATTGAATACAAATTGAACCAATTACACGAAGTCCAAAAATGAGTACAAATGAACAAGTCTCACACAACACAATTAAACCAATATTACCTTAATTGAAACAAAAACACGAACGCCATTTAAACAATTTAAAATTAATCAAGCAGACCGCTGAATTAAAATGCCTTTCCACCTGAATTCACTGAAATAAAGACAAAACCTCTCAACCGCGGTCTGCATAATAAGCCGCATTATATCCTGATCAAAATTTCAGCTCAACTCGAGTCTGACCGGAAGTCGGCGCCCGGATACGAAAGCGGCCGGCAGATGGCGCCGTTTCCTCTTATTGCTGACCGCGGGACAAAGCCTGTCGCTTTATACCAAACACCACACCTACCGACACCCCCGCCAGAACATCATCAACCTTATCACTATAAGGATAAGAATTACCTCGACTGCAATCAAAACTTAGTACGCATTTTGAAATATGCAACTAGTTTACCAAGCCACTTTATCAGTACCCCCAAATTATATTAAAATGAGCTTTATTCCGTTGATTTAAATATGAATGTGGGTTTATAATGTGGTTGGTAGATGTTAAAATATGCAGTAGTTGTGCCTCCGGAGGAGTAATTCGTACTTCTTGTTGATTTAATAGCGTTCTGACGGCAGATAGCTGAAACTTCCTGAAGTTTGTCGTTGATGTAATGTTTTTGTAAATATTGATAAGGGAAGCCCCCCTTCATAGTACCGCGGTCTATAATTTTGTTACCCCTTTTTGAATCTCCTTGAGCACATCCGTACAAAAAATGAAGATGACCATAAATCTAGATAAACAAATCATACCAATGAACTCTTTGGTCAGAAAAACATTGGGATTAATTTAGAGTAATTCCCCGATTATCACCTGACCTACAAAGTTCAGCATTAAAATAAACCAGATCGTACAACAACCCGTATTAATAACAACATTAGCTTAATTCACAAAATATACATTTATATTCCAAAGGTCGAAGGTTGAATACAATGGGCGAAAAATTTAGCCAATAAATAACCAAGTTGTATAAATAATGTTGGACGTTTGTATCTGTTTTGGTCCATAATTGTGACCGTAACTTTATGCCGACCATTACTTTATACAATACACGTCGAATAAATTACGCGACGGTATTCAAAAGAGTATTTAGTGCGTAGCGAATGGAATAAACTCGTAGACGCTGTGTCTACGCCGCTCGGCTACGCGCCTACGGCGTAGGCCGGCTGGTAAAAGATTTTCCATAATGTCGTATTTTCTGTACTAATGGATCCATTGTACTAATTATTTCTGTTACTCAAGTATAATTAATGGAAGAACTTACTTAGCGGTATTTGTATAGCTTCTTGGCTTCGATATTTTCATAGAAATACCTACATACACTCACTGGGCCCGCGTGGTGGATTATAGCCCATTCCCTCTCATAGAGAGGAGGCCTGCGTCCCAGCAGTGGGAACATTAATAGGCAGATTATGCTTATGCTATGCTTTACCTACATATACTTTCATAAAGATTAGATAGACAGATAGAAATATTAATGTTTATAAATTGCTGTTGTTAGGAGTAAGTGTTTTAGCAATACGATACCGATTGAAGTTTATCTTGACTATAACGGGCTCAAGGATTTCTGTTCAGTGCTTTTGCCTTAGTGTATTTACAAAGCTCTTACAACTAACTTTTATAAAACAAAGATCCTGATCTGTTTATTACGACATGATACGCCTGACATCAATCAGTATCGTTGCGTATAAGACGATCGACAAAGGTGAACTGCTCTAAAGATGTGTAGATTAGTCACGACCGAGGAACCGAAGGGCGGAGACACTCTAACATAACCACTATAATATTATATTGAGTTGTTACATGACTGTAGTACATAAGGCACGTGGCAAATAATAAGTCAGCATAACCTAGATTTTAATGAGCGAATTATATTTGTAGCTTTAGCACGTAACATCGCTCCCGTGGAGTTGGGAACGTACTACCGGGATAAACCAGTATCCATTTCCAGGATCCAGGTTTAGTCCAGGTCATGTGTCATTGTTCCACCTGTGTGAACAATTAAATCTGCAAGTGAAAAGGTAACAGGGGAGTTCCCATCTATAGTATTACTATGGATAGTTATACTCGCGGCTCGTTCTGAAGATATTTATTTATTTAATTACAACGGTTGTGTTTAGAATCAATAAAATTACAGTAACTAAAATTATAAAAAATAAAGACATAATTATAACACATATTAAAATATACAAAATAACAAAGTGAAGTGAAAACATAAATAAAAGAAGGTTAACAACACTTTCATAAATTCCTCTCGCAGTACTTCTGACATACCAATAAAATCTTCGTCCATCCATCAGCAAACAGATCGTCTGTTGGATTAGAATCCAAGAGATCATTAAGCGCGGCCAGAGTGCGAGGAATTGGCGACTTAGCACGTGTAAGTACGAATAAATACGATATGTTAAAGGTTTTACTACAGTTAGATTACTTTTCGTAGTGTTTTTACCGTAGAATTTAACAGGCTCTTGAATAATTGTGTGAATTTGACTTATGACTCAAAAATGTGGATTTGTTATGCTATCGCGGTCAGAAGAAACAATACTACGAAAAATACATCTTAACTGCCACTTTCACCAAAGGTATAATGATCCCGTATGATTTTACATAAAGTAATAACTCGATAGCTGCCGACATTATGTTGATACGTATTGTGATTAAAACTCACATCTCAGTAGGTAACACAATCTCGCACAAAGTTAGCGCAGTTAACATACTTGAGAATCTGCGCTTGTTGAGATATTACGCAAATTGAGCGAATTATACCGAGAGGCCTTTTGATGTAGTGTAATGTTTTGCCGATAGATCATTATGGAAACATCAGCGGCTGGTGCTTCAACTTTAATTCTTCCGATTTAGATGAGAAATGTGTTTTTAAAAATGAGTCTATATTTTTGAATCATAATAATGATTTAAAAATGTATTTTATACGAAAGGAATACCTTTCGTATAAAATACGTTTAGATTTACGAAAGAAGTCTCATTTTGTTTCTTGGGATTAGCCCAGAACGTGGCCACATTAATCGCGGTGTCAGTGGCGTTTTTTTATGTTCGCTAAAGTGCACGTGTAGGGACAACACGTGCACTTTAGCGAACATAAAAAAACGCGAAGTGAAGTGCGGCAAGTGCGCCATAGTATGGGCCCACTTACAATGGGACAAAGTTAGTATTAACTAGAACTAATGTGTAATGGTTAGGCACTAACCACACGATAAAGACAAGGAACGTATAATTTTATTTGCTACTATGAAAGTAAATAAAAAAAAAACAAAGGTTGACTGGTAGAGAATGCCTTGTGGCATTAAGTCCGCCTATGTATCACTATTGTACATGAAGTTTAAATAAATAAAAGTGTAATTTTAAAAGCACGGATTTACACGAATATGAGCCGAGCGGTGCGGACAGGCGGTCCCATGGCGATGTAGCTGCACCGCTACGCTGCTACGCCGTAGACGTGATACAAGCGATGTTCTACGCTTTTTGCAGGCGGTGTTAGTGAGATGAAGGGTAACTGATTAAATAAATATCGACTATTAAGACTACAGTTAAAGAATAATTTCAATTAAACGGACACTTTTCGGTCTTCTTTTAATGAACCAACTAATTATTGCTTCGTAAAAAGATAACTTTTTGAATTTTGATTAGGATCAAGCTTATTATCTTCTCAATTCTAAGACTGGTTATTTGAGTTTCTAGACTAGCCACATATACTTTACTAATACGAACAGCCTGACCGGTCGAAATGAACAGAATCCATTTAGCTTCATAATGTAGAATAGAATAGAATAGAATAGAATAGGTCTTTATTTGCTTAGAATGTAGGTACATAAAAATAAGTTGTTAAATTATATAATAGGATAGACTAAGAATATCTTTCAGTATTGCACTTTCTGTATTCAAAATTAAGAAATGCTTATGTGGTGACAACAGAACAACAATTGGCGTGTTCTCTTGCATGTGTCGCTCACTTGCTCAGGTGTGCGGAGGGAGGTGCGCCTCAATATCGCTGATGGGATACTTGTTACGCGTACACTCGAGAACAACGTGCGTACGATGTGACTGGGAGAGTAGACCAGTCTAACACGTCAACTGTTTGTCAGACTTCGTCAGGCACTGAATAATTACTTTACGTTGAATGCAAGAAAAGAATCACGCTAATAGGTAAATATCAAACAGAAAAGTTTAATATCACTGGCACAGGCCTGCGGCTTTTATGTTCGTATCTAATATATTACAAACCTGAATTTCAATGTTTCAGATTCCCTCATACAACGATAGGGAGAATTGCTCCGTTTTAGGAACTCTTCTACATTAATAAATTCTTCAAAAATATTTCACATTACCAAACAACCCAACACTTGTGTCTCCACCTGTACAAATATAGGCAAGCTCTTACAGCCGAGGTGTCGGGGCACATGATACTCTCTCACGACACCCGGCACCACACACCACACCGCACCGCGCGTCCGCCATTGTTGCTCTGATGGATTGTGTGCGCACGCACTTAGCTATCACTTGGAGGCAGCACCGCGCGCCCACGGGAGGATGTGTCGAGCATTACGCCAAGTAAGGTGGAGTAATAAAAAGGCTTAATGTGGCAGTATGTTTGTTTGAGTGTATTAAGGAAGTGACACAATTTTGTAAATGATGTTTGTTACCTGTAAACGACAAAAAGAAAAAAAAAACTGGGCAAATCAACGACCACACACATTGGTCTTAAAGCCGAAGAACTGGAAGTCCTGGGGCGTCTGCCCAGTAGTAGGATACCACAGGCTAAAATTAACAGTTGGCACGTCAAAAAAATCCATCATATTATGAAAACTAGATGAGTTCGGTGTTTTCTATCCGACTATTCTGTTAAGAAATACCGAGCAAACTCATGTCACACGATCTTTTTTTAAGTCCACACATGTTGGTCAAGTTATATGAGGAGCATTTAGATTAGTGTAGATACCAATAAACGTAAGTGATTTTATTGGAGCGATTTGTGTCCTACAAATGGCATCTATTTGGTTGAATTATTTTGATAAAAATGGCATTTGGTCGAAGCAGAAGAAGACATAACATTGTTCAAAATCAATATCAAAATCAAATAATCAAATAAAGTGATTTAAGATTTTTATAAATATTAGGTGTCATTTCACCAATCGACAGATTTTTGTTACCATGCTTATTATTGTCTGTCCCTGGTCTGCGCGACCAGCCATATCCAACATGGTCTTGACAAACATAAGCATATATCATGACAATTGTGTGGAGCGTATTATGAATACATGTCGTATATCGTGAGGTTCCCTCTTACGTACTGTTACATCCCTAGAATACACCCTTAAGTGCCTAGTCAGCACCACATCATCATTTCTGTCTAGACTTAGTGCATTGGTCAGGCAATAGAGCCAGTTCGGGTTGAGACTCCTACCGGATAGGTCGCAAGTCAGAATAGCTTATCAAATTTCCCGTTTTTATTACTGTATTTGTGCCTTTCACTAATATAATCAATTAACCTTCGATAATTGTTTTTTTTAAAAAGGCTTTTATAAAGCGTGTCCTAACATTGGTGGCAGCGGCAAGGGATTTATTTCCCGTGGAACGTCTCGCGAAGTGTTATACAGTGAAAGTGTCCTTGTGCCAAGTGTATCTTGCGTGATAAACCTACGACCCGAACTCAACGAAGACCTATCTGCGGCCTAAGAGAGGCCAACCCTGGCTGAAATAGGCCAACTTCAGTGGCCTACGAGAGGCTACCCCCAGCTCAAAAGAGGCTAAATCCAGAGCCCTTTTGAGGTCATCCAAGTCGTCACCTGTCTACTGTGCAGTGGTACTGGGCAGCGCGCTGCAGGCGCATTCTACGGACCTGCTCGTATCCAGCACCGACCAGGATCAGACGTCCCCCGTGTCCCTACAAAATGAAGTGTTTTTGTGTCCTGTGAGTCAGTTCAGTGCTTTTAATTTTAATTCTATTTATAGATTTGCATAAGTTACTTTATATTCCTGTTACTTCGTATCTGTCGATACAACACTATGTCCAGACCGTAGTCTAAGCATCCTTCCCACACGTATTCGGTTACTTAGTACTGAGAATACTGATAAGCCGTATAGAACCAGTTGGCAAAAGTTTTAATATCGTGACCACAGTTATTGTATTTTATTCCACAGCAAGTTATTTTAGTTACTTAAAATGGCTAAAACAGATTCAAAAAAAGACCTTATAGAGAGAGATGAGGAAATACCCCTTAGTGTTATCTTAAAGTTTATTAAGCCATTCGATGGTTGTAGGGAAAAATTAAATGCTTTCCTAGTAAATTGCGATAATGCAATATCCTTATCATCACCATCCCAGAAAGACATCGTCTTCAGATATATTATTAGCCAACTAGATGGTAAAGCGCAAAGCGCATGTTCCATCAAAGATTTTGATAACTGGTCATCTCTAAAAGAATTTTTGAAAAATCAATTCGGTGAGAGAAAGCATTACGCCCATTTACTTACCGAGCTTCAAGAGTGTCATCAAACTAACCAGGAGACGGTAAGCCAATTTCACCTGCGAGTCGAAACTTGCTTATCCAAATTACTTACAGAAGTAACAATTTCTAACATGAAGAAAAGTGAACTTGTTGGTAGAGTGGCCGCAATGGAGGATTTAGCGCTTCATACATTTAACATAGGGTTACATCCTCGTATAGCAACCATTGTAAGATGTAGAGATCCAAAAAACTTGAACGAAGCTGTCAACTATGCAATCTCTGAAGAAAAGATTCAGCAATATGCATTCAAACAAAATGTTAATTTTAAGAAGGACAATAATAGGCCTCCATCTAAGCCACATCTACCCAATGATAAAAATCAACCTTCTTTCTCTAGAGATTCGTCGGTATGCAGATACTGCAAGAAGGAAGGCCATACTTTAGCCGATTGTAAATTGCGCGAATATAATAATAAAAAGTATAATAATAAATTCAGTTCTCCCGCGCAACAATATTCTTCTAAGCCCAAGAGACCTCATGTAAACTTCGTGAACGACGAAGAAAACCTCTTTACAAATAATTTAGAATCTGTTCAGGACAACTTAAATTATTAAACGTCTCGACAGGGTGTCGCACGAGACGAACCTTAAAAGACGACGCCATTAATCCTATATCCAATCACCATTTATCTTCCAGAGCTATACGACAGGGTAATCAGCCCCAAACTGGCAGCTCTCATAATGTCATGCGACAGGGTAACCAGCCCCAAACTGAAGACATTCTCCCTAGAGCTATACGACAGGGTAATCAGCCCCAAACTGGCAGCTCTCATAATGTCACGCGACAGGGTAACCAGCCCCAAACTGAAGACATTCTCCCTAGAGCTATACGACAGGGTAATCAGCCCCAAACTGGCAGCTCTCATAATGTCACGCGACAGGGTAACCAGCCCCAAACTGAAGACATTTCCAATCCTCAATCCATGTGTGTCCCTGAAAAAGAAAACAACAATAATTATAAAGAAGTATACGAAGTAAATACTAATTTAAAAACATACTTACCCTATATCGTCGCCCAGTCGTCTGTCAGCAAGGAACCACTTACCCTTTTGATAGATACTGGAGCTTCCTTGTGTATCCTAAAGAAATCATGTCTATCTAAACCTCTTGAATTAGGGGTTGACATGGTCAAAATTAAAGGTATTGACTCAAAGGACCCGATTGCGAGTCACGGTAACCTTACTTTGGACTTAAGTCTATCCCCTGAATACATAGTATTACACAAATTTCACGTCTTTGATAACTTAAGCTTTCCCTATGATGGTATTATAGGTAATGACCTATTCATTAAAAGCGGCTGCCGAATAAATTACGATTCAGGTACGCTGGAAATCGCACACCATCATATAAAGTTGTCATTCAACCATCCGTCTTACATAATAGAACCACGAACCGAAACCATCATAGAATGTTCAGTCAAAAATCCAGAAGTTAAGGAAGGTATAATCTTGGACCAACATATCTCTGATAAATTGTTAGTAGCTAATTCGATAGTGAAAATAAAAAGTAATAATCGAATAAATGTATCGATCCTTAACGTATCTGAAAAACCTATTTCAATAAATTCTAATCTCTCTTTGACTTTAATCCCGATAACTAAAAATGAAATATGCTTATCTCAACCCAACGGTAATTGTTATGAGAGAACAAACGAGGTCCTTAAACAGTTACGAACTTCCCATTTAAACTCTGAAGAGTCTGAAGCTCTTTATGACATCTGCAGTCAATATGCAGACATATTCTTCCTTCCTGACGATGAACTCACTTCAACTAGTGCCATCAAGCACGAAATCAAAACAAGCTCCTCGCAACCTATAAATGTAAAATCTTATAGATTTCCAGAAGTTCATAAGGACGAGGTCAGAACCCAGATTAGTAAGATGCTGGAACAAAATATAATTAAACCATCTACCTCTCCATGGTCATCCCCCATTTGGATAGTGCCCAAAAAGGTTGATGCTTCAGGAAAAAAGAAATGGCGCATAGTGATTGACTATCGCAAGCTCAACGACATCACTATTGGTGAGAGCTATCCAATTCCCCAAATTAATGAAATCCTAGACCAGCTAGGCAAGAGTAAATACTTCACAACTCTCGATTTAGCATCAGGTTTTCACCAAATAGAAATTTCAGCTGAAGATATCCCTAAAACTGCCTTTAGTGTACCCGAAGGTCACTTCGAATTTATCCGAATGCCTTTCGGTCTTAAAAATGCCCCTGCAACCTTTCAGAGGCTCATGAACACAGTCCTATCAGGCCTTCAAGGTATGCATTGCTATGTTTATTTAGACGATATTGTTATATACTCCTACGATCTTACATCCCATGTCCAGAAATTATCCCACACATTTGAGAGATTGAGAAAATTCAACCTCAAATTGCAACCGGACAAATGTGAGTTTCTTCGCAAAGAAGTTACTTATCTTGGCCACACTATTAGTGAAACAGGCCTAAAACCTAACCCCGAGAAAATAAAAGCTGTAAGTGAATTCCCTATCCCAAAATGTCCAAAAGACGTAAAATCATTCCTAGGTTTAGTGTCTTATTATCGTCGCTTTCTGCAGGATTTTTCCAAACTAGCTAAACCTCTTACATCCTTGTTAAAAAAGGATATACCATTTGATTGGACTAATAGTCAACAACTTGCTTTTGAAACACTAAAAAATAAGTTAATTTCAGCACCCGTCTTAATATACCCTGACTTTACTAAACCTTTCATCCTGACGTGTGATGCGTCAAATTACGCTATTTCAGCGATACTCTCTCAAGGCGAGATAGGAAAAGACCGCCCAATTGCTTTTGCCTCACGCACACTAAATAAAGCTGAAACTAATTACAGCGTAACTGAAAAATAATGTCTGGCTATTATTTTTGGAACAAAAATATTTCGCCCATATCTTTATGGTTACAAATTTAAAATTGTAACCGATCATAAACCACTTAGATGGCTATTCAATTGCAAAGAACCAGGCTCCAAACTAGTTAGATGGAGATTAAAACTCGAGGAATACGATTATGAGATTGAATATAAAAAGGGTAAGATCAATAGTAACGCTGATGCTCTTTCTCGTTACCCTGTGAAATCCATTCCATTACCAAACACCGCTCACGTTCTTACCGACAAAGTACCACCTGTGAGTGCTCCACCTACACTTCAGCAGCCTGAAGTCCCTCCTGTTGAACCTGAAAGTCCCGGAATACCTGAAATTCCTGACTTACCTGACTTTATTGACTTACCTGAAAATGTTGAGTTACCTGATGACTTTGAAATCCCTGAAGATTTTGATATCCCAACTCCACCTGAAGTCCAGAACGACGATGATACTTACTCTAAGTGCCTGAAAAACATAAATAATAAATTTAATCAATTTGATACTATAATTCATGAACATAGTGAAACCTTATTAAAAACAAAATTAAAAACTATTATCATACCAACTTCCATTGACCTTGACGAGTCAAATCCCTATATTTCTGAAGTTATCGATAAACTTTCGGAACCAAAAGATATCCTTGAAAAAGAAAGGACATTACATTCCTTTCTCTCTTTCGAAAATAATAATGTGAAATTTTACTTACTTTTTGTAAAAGTCCATCACTTCGATCAGTGCAACTATGAGGATATTTTTAAGAGCCTTAAAAATCTGAAACTTGAATTAATTAATGATAACACCACTGAATTCGCTATAACTGACTTTCGTAATCCATTCGATTCACATAGTTTAATGAAGATTCATAATATAATTACATACTTGTTTCACACTACTTTAATCACTGCCCATATTTTCAAAAACATTATAATTTATCCTTCTCCAACTGAAATCATTAAAATCTTAAAGGAAAACCACGATATTCCCATATCAGGTCATTTAGGCTCAAATAGAATGTTAAGTAGAATCCAGGAAAAATATTATTGGCGCAATATGCGCAGAGATGTCGAAGACTATGTCCGAAAATGTGAACAATGTCAAACCAATAAAGCCCTGCGTAGAACTAATCGAGCCCCTATGCAGATCACAACGACATCTACACAACCTTTTGAACGCGTGTCACTTGACATTGTCGGACCATTGCCTGAATCAGGCGCGGCCAAACTCAGGTACATTCTAACAATTCAGGATGACCTTACGAAATATTCAGCAGGCTATCCTATCCGAAATGCTACGGCAGAAGAAACCGCTGAATGTTTAATCCATTTCATATCCCAGTTTGGTATCCCCAAAACTATTCTTACAGATCAGGGAACCAATTTCACAGCAGAACTATTTAAACAAACCTGTACCTTTTTGAAAATCAAACAATTATGGTCCAGCCCCTACCATCCACAAACTCAAGGTGCTTTAGAGAGAAGTCATGCGACTCTGAAAGAATATTTAAAATCTTTCGTCGATGACAACCAAAATGACTGGCCGAGATACGTTTACACGGCTATGTTAACCTACAATACCACAGTCCATTGCACCACAAATTATACACCCTACGAATTATTATTCGGTTACAAACCATTTATACCCACCTCGATTTACGATACAGCATTAGAACCTACATATCCCAGTTATGTCCGTATACTCCAACAAAGAATGAAACTCTCCAGAGAGAAAGCCGTAGAAAATATTCTTAAATCCAAAGTCACATCAAAAGACTACTACGATAGGAAAACCAGACCTATGAAATATAAAACAGGCGATATGGTGTATATCAAACACCATCCGCGGCAGAATAAAGCTCTGTCGCCTATCTGGAAAGGTCCACATAAAGTGATCAAAATTAATGGCAACAATACGTTGACCCTTCTCGTTAATCGCCGTCACGTCAAGTATCACTATGACGAGTTAAAGCTGGCGGAAACAACTAGTATTTAGTTTAATTTTATATTATTCCTTAATCTAATAAACCTAGTTTTAAAATATTAAAAATAACGTTAGTTAAATATTTTGTCTAATATATTTCAGAATATCTACATTCCTGTCCCTTGCAACATCTGATATCATCGAACAAGTCAATGAAAGCCCTGGCATATACTTCGACCCAATAGGAATCATGAAACAGACTAGAGATCATATTCATTTACTTGTACCTATAGATATTACATATATAAAACCCCATATAGATAATATAAACAATGCATTAAAAGCTTCTACGCTTTTGTGTCAACAAAATACAATACTTAAAGAATCTGAATGTACAAACATACTACAGCCTCTGGCTTTGCGACTTATCGATATTCTGAAAGACTACAGTGCCATATCTCATTTAACATCCGGGCGAGAAAAGAGATCCGCTTGGTTAGCAGGAGTTGGCTCTCTTTTCAAACAAGTCATTGGGACAATGGATGAAGACGATGCCATAAGATATAATAACGCCATTCAAACCCTAAATAATAATAACATTAAGTTTGCGTCCATTTTAAAAGATAACATCCTTGTGACGAGCACGGCTCTTTCCCGTTACAACAAAACTCTTGAAACTATAACCAAAAACGAAGTCCGTTTGAATGACGCTATTATTAATCTATCTAGTACTTTTAATAATCTGTCCAAATTATCTGATAAGCTGTACATAAAATCAAGGATGAACGATGTCTATACTGAACTATCATCTTGTCTACTTACTCTGTCATTTAAATTAGAAGACCTTGTAAATGCAATGTTATTCGCTAAAACTAATACTCTTCACCCATCGGTCATGACACCGAATCAGTTGTATAATGAACTAATAAGTAACGTTAGAAAATTACCCAATTATGAAGAATTGCCTATAGATTTAGATTTAGACACTATTCATGCTTTGATAGATATATCAAAGTTGTCATGTTATTTTGTAAACAATAAGTTAGTGTTTGTAATCAAGATTCCCCTTGTACACTCTTTTGAGTTAGATCTATTTAAGGCTATTTCAGTACCTATACCGCATAACATGGAAAAACCAAACTCCTACGCTATGATTATACCATCTTGTAATTATGTTGGAATTAGTAAAGATAAACTAACATATACCTGTATAAGTAATCTAAAATCCTGTATTGAGCCTGTAAACAGAGTTTATATTTGTGACGATACTGACACACGCTCAATTCAAGGAACACCAACCTGTGAAACTGAAATACTAACAAAAATTGTTACAGAAATACCTAAGTACTGTCAAACCAAATTAATGTATGGTCAGATAGATATTTGGCAAGAATTGCAAGGAAACAAATGGATATTTGTCCAATCTGAACCAACTAAACTTTCTATTCAGTGTAAATCTGATTTAATGGAGTTCAAAATACTAGGTACTGGTGTATTTAATATTCGACCTAATTGTACTGCTTATTGTAGAAATAAACAACTGTTTGGAAAAAACAATATTGACATACATGTTAAAACTATAGTTTCCGATTTTAATCTAATTAATGAAGCCTGTTGTAATCTAGAAAAGTTTAATATATCAAAACCCAAATTGTTATCCTCTAAATTGTCGAATATAGACTTAGAAAAACTTCCTAGCGTTATCAACAACCAAATGTTGTCAGATGTTGATAAAATTATAAATAATCCTAGCCCTAACTTAATTGAATACAGTTCTCATTATCCACTATTGACTTACTTTGTATTAATCTTAATTTTAATTTTTATTAGTTATAAACTTTGTAAGAAGTTTGGAAAATATTCTGGCTGCAAAACAAAACCTAAATTACATAACGATATCACTTTAGATAACGAACCGGAACCCGAAACAATTCCTCTTCCAAGGTTAAGAATAAATTCGTAACTTTCCATGAAAACCGTAAAGTTCCTCTTAAAGGGGGGGTTGTTACATCCCTAGAATACACCCTTAAGTGCCTAGTCAGCACCACATCATCATTTCTGTCTAGACTTAGTGCATTGGTCAGGCAATAGAGCCAGTTCGGGTTGAGACTCCTACCGGATAGGTCGCAAGTCAGAATAGCTTATCAAATTTCCCGTTTTTATTACTGTATTTGTGCCTTTCACTAATATAATCAATTAACCTTCGATAATTGTTTTTTTTAAAAAGGCTTTTATAAAGCGTGTCCTAACATACGGTACAGTAGTAGGCACAAGTGATAACAGTGCGTGATGACGTCATAAGCCCGTATATTTCTGAACAACCTGCACAACTTTCTGTTTGCTTAGGATGAGGGAAAAGATGGACTGTTATAGTAGTTAGTAAGTACATACATTTATTATTATACCGTTACCTAGGGTATTTGGTGATTTTAGCTGAATATTGACTTAATGTTAGTTGGGTAGTTACATTAATATCCAAGCCACCTTGAATTGCAAATCGTCAGGAGCTTTATTTAGTTATTGTGAGAAACTGGTTACTGAGCCAGAAAGCAAATGATGACATAAAGGAAATCATCAATACTTCGACAAAATATGGGAGCACTGACGCCCCAAAATGTTATGTACCTAACATTCATAGATATTTTCAGAAACAGCATGTACCGAAGACATTATGTACTAGCATGAGCTTAAAATAAGCTTAAATTAAAGAGCCAACTTCTACAAACGCTAGCAGTCTAATGAGTATGTAATGCCTGGTCTGCACTGTATGAAGCATGTTTCGAGGCTATTTAACATTTTTAGGGCACATTCTCGAGCTCACACGAAAGTGTGTTGTTAGTTTTATTTAGCAAGTTCATGGAGCTAGGGAATTTAGATGGAAGCACTTTAGACACCTAGTATCTAATGTAGGAGCGGTAAGTACTTAGTAATAAAAGTATTAAAACTAAACAAGTTTCTAGAAACTTTTTTTTCTTCTAAACAAAACGTGCAAATTCAGAAATATAAATTTATTTAAAAAAATATATTTTGAGGTTTTTGTTTGGAATTGAGAGCAACAGTGCTTATGAAAAAATTATCACTGTGAAGTAAAACGATATTAATTGTCCTCATCTTCCCAACCCGCTCACCACATCAGAAAACAAAAGTACTTGCACATAAATAGCAGCTCCAGTGTGCAAAAACTGATCTTATCTAAGTTTAAATATCAAGAAAATTTCAGCGAAAGTGCTTCAAGCGCTTTTCAGCACTTGACTTGGCGCCCAACAGTCTTTTCAGCGCTGAAGAGACATTTCAGTTACAAAGAAATATAAGTCGCCAGTGGAACCTCAAGGAATAAAGCATAAAAATGCTCAAATTATGCAAATCGCCCGCGCTTGGTGAAACTTGTAAATACAGGGACGGACTTTGCAAACTGATATAATTATGACTTTAATGAATGCAGTAACTTGCATATTCTAGAACTGAAACACTATGCGCCTACCTACCTCCTGCATATTATAAACCAAACAAAAAATTTGGACGATTCTCCAGAGACACAGCTACGGTGATCCTCAATTCACATTCAGATCCGCGTACACCCCATAAGGTTCACTAAACCTGGACTGCCGGAGGGCTGAACCAACCCGGCACCCCAATTCGGTCCTGCGCGTATTATCTACAAGAATTCATAAGAAGCGGCCGCGACGCTCTGAAGCACCGTATTGCCAACACTTTTTGTTTTGTAATTTTAACTGGATATATTTGCCACTAGAGTGCACAACATTTCGGAGTTATTGCCCCTTTTTCACAAGAAATGAGCTCTCAAGTTCGTCGACATTGTGTTGTTTTTATCTTATTTCGTGCTGAAGAGGTCTGATATTGTCGTTGTTCGTCTATTCGTGAAAATGTTTTATTTGAAGATGTATTTTTACTGTTTTTTGTTATAAAAATTTCAAACGAGTGAAATAGTAATAAAGACTGTTGTAAAAAAAAAGACAAAAAGAATAAAAAGGAAAAAAAAAAGAAAAATAAAAAGGAGAATAAATAATAAGGTCACATAGGTTTTAAGAATTCACTACAACAAGCCTGCAATCACATTTCGCCTGTGTTACTGAAGTCTTTTGTAATAGAAAGTGAGCCTATTGCTATCAACCGAGCATAAACCATGAAAACCCAAGAACAGACTTGAATTCTATAAATATCTCATCACAATTCTTACGAATACATAATTGTAACCTATGTTTATTTTGTCATCACAGGCTCATCAAAGCGTTGACGAAACGAATCATAATTTTATTTTTAATTACTTCCCGAACAGGACCGACTGAAGACCAATTAAACGGATCGGCAGACTCAAAGGAAAATAAAAAGATTCCGCAAACAACGACACTTTAATTACATAACTGAGGAGGTATAGAATAATCTGGAGGCAGAAGGTAGACGTGCCTCCCCGTAATCTGGGGTTTGTTTACTTTTGAAAGCGATTTTAGTAGTTTATTACTTACATCCTGATTGGACATACTTTTAGATCGACAGCTCGAAAGATTATACTGCGGAGCCTTCATTGTTATAAAGATGGCATGATCCTGGCCTGTACTGTTCTGATAAACAAAATATCGCCTTCCTCAGATTGAGTCCTAGAACCAAAAAATCGAAGAGATATAACATCCATACACACTAGGCCCGAGTGGTGGATGCCATGGATGCCCAAGCACTCTTTCCAGAAAGGGGGCTTGTGTCCCAGCACTGATAGAAGTATACTCGAATTTTGTTGTTTTCTACAGTGTTGTTTTAATTTGCCGAGAATAACACGGAAACTAGACCCAAGGCGCATAACTTCATAACTCACATCTGCTCACATCATATCCTCATCACGCGACCCACTAAAGCGCTTATTCAAATCGATACAAGCTTATCACAATGTCATTACCTCAGACAATGGCTTACAGAATTAATTTAACAAATGGCTAAACAATAGGCCCCCGCTGATCAAGTTTACAACGTTTAATCCAGTTTTAGTAACTGCTAACAGTCATTAAAACTTACTGCTTTAGTTGTACCGGAGATGAAGATAAGACGTTGTGGTAATCGCTTTTATTGTTCAATCTATGAGTTAAATGGCTTCTTGCCTAAGTGTTCTATGTACCTTGAACATATATAATGTTACATGCGGCCTAGCGTCATGATACTACTCAAAATATACCTCTAGATTGTTTGTGAATTTATTAACGTACAGACGCCAGCACATCAAGCTAGGGCTGCGGGACTGTTCGAAAGAGATACCGTGGCCTTGGAACACAAAGGGCAAAAAAGGAACATGGATGGGTTTTAGTCAGTACAAGTCTGACACTCTCTTCCGCTCCGCCCAGAGTAGGGGGGGTCGTTTGATGATTTCCCATCCGAAAAAAAAATAAAAAAGCACATCAAGCAACTACAATCTGTCAAATTTCTTTAACAGATTTTCAACTTTATCACTAAAGCATTAGGTTCAAGGTTGATTGGAAAAAATTGTCAGTTTAGGGTAGGTTGATGTGCTGGCGTCTGTACAACGTGTATTGAACGATATATATATCCTCCCAAAAAAGTTGCAGCCTATCTTCGAAAAAAGGCTATTTTGCCTACGCTTGCACTTTCCACACATCTATAAATAGCAAAAACAGTGTTTCTGAGTTTTGAAAACCGTCTCGCACTGCTTTTACCGAAAAAACTGCTGAATAAAAGAACATTTCCATCCCACGATCCCAAATGAAGGATCACACAGAATGTTGAATTAATTCACTCAATAAAGCTTTCGGTCGCTGAACCAACCTTCAGAATCCCTCCAAATCCTTCATTGTACGTAATCCAAACATTTTTATACATTAGTGGGGGAATGAGAATATACGCGCGACCGAGATGCGTCGGTCGCTGCGACCAGCCGACCGGCGGCGACCGGCGACCGACGATATTTCACGGCGACGCGTCAATTTGTCGTCATTACTTGCGCGACCTCTGTGATGTCGTCGTGTAATGCACTTTTGGGGTAAATGTCACGTACCCACAATAAAACTTCATTTGCAAAATTATCTAAATGTTCAATTAAAAAGAAACATCGCATTCAATTTCATGTGGTGCTCTTTATTTGAGGGAGCGCGAAATATTTCGATGATTTTAATGCGATAGCTCCATTTTGAAAATGCGATGGAAGCCTCCAATGAAACAAAACGAATCCACCTACCATAATATTAATAACATTTCTAAACCCATTTCAATTAAATAACCCCTCAACTGGTAACGTTGGGTCGAGTCGACCAAAACGCACTAAAAATTTTCCAAACACGTTTCACGCAATATTGTTCCCCTTCGCACCGAGTACCTTCATACCTTGGCCGTGGGGGAGTGACGCAGGAGTGTCATGAGCAACCGAAGCCAATCCTCGGTGGAAATCAACGGCGCTGTCACATCGCATGAGCGATCACTGATGAGTGAGCTCCTCACAATTTGAGGATCGTAATTAAAGTTTAGATGGATTGATGTCGCAAACTAATCATGATTCAGGTAAGTATTGATCGGTTGGTGGTTGTTGTCGTGGTACTTGTGACTAAACAGTTTCTATCAGAAATGCGTCATATTTAAACCCTCACACATTTCTGATACACGGTGTATACAGAAACTTCTTACATAAATCTTAGTAGAAAATCAATGGTTATTCACTTACAGATCTTTAATTATTTTATTGCTTTCCTATCGAATGTGTTAAGTGGAATTACCTGGAAAAGTCACTCAATCTACACCGAACAAATGGTCTCACTCCTGTCCTATTTTTTCCTAACCTCCACCATCAATAAAACTAGGTATCTACATTATAATAAAGCAGTAACATTACAATACTGCGAGACAGAACTCAGAGCGAACAAATTATGCAAATTGAGTATTAAGAATGAATTCCGACTCGATCCACATCTTACGCGGACTGCCCGGCAGTCGGAGCGCGGTATAATGTACCATTAGCTGAGTAAAATGTTGCCATCCACGCATTTTAGTGTTAAACCAATGATCGGGGAGATTTTTTTTATTTTGCAGTTGGTCTGCTAATTGTAGACATTGTGACAAAGGGGTTTTAGATAGGAGAACACAACTTTTACCAACATTTTCATTTTGTTTTTCAAGAATATTCTGTGTTACTTTTTAATTTATAAAACAAACCTCAAAAGACCCGGACGCATAATGTTAACACTACATAACAGCGATCATTTAAAATTACACCTGTTTAAAATTCTTTTCTTTTTCAATGCAAACAACAACAAAGCAATGCCTTAAAACTGATTCAATTTCAATCAAATCAAAGTTCTCATATCATCAATAAAACTCACGCCCTTCTGTTACACATGCGTGCAAAGAAACGTGACGTGTTAAAACATTTGACTGCGCTCAAAAATTGCAAGTCAGTTATAATTTTAATAATTTCCGGACGGCCCCCGACGTCAGTTTGTGTCAACAAGGGACCAAGGTATGGAGACCTCTGGTATTTTGAAGTTTGAACATGCTTCACTGTACTTTGCTGGCAGTGTAATGCGACAAGTTTAGCTAGGAATAAAGACTGAAGTTACTTTCTAACATTGTATTCAATTTAAAATTCATAATTGCTAGAATCATCAGTAGTCATTACGAAAGTTTTAAAAGAAAACTAATAAATAAAAAAAGAGTTTTTAACGAAATTCTAAAGCTGTTTTAAAGTTCAATAGTGACACAATGGTCATGATCGTAGTAGTAAAAGTAAATCAGCAGTGTGGCCGTGTCTTTACATAAACTATTGCTGAAAGATTCCTTGTGTGTCTAATGCCATTCGACGATAAATTCGCACGGATCGCGGAAACCAAACTCGGAATAGTAACAAAATTAAAGCATCGCACCAGGGGAGGTCAACCTTCAGTGGATTACGATGAGCTACAGAGCGACAGGGCGACAGGGGTGTCCGTCCGTGTTGCGCACGCCACGCACGTGTCCCGCGATTTGAGGGGGCGTAATGAAGTGGGGTGACACCCCTAGTGTGTCGGTTAGTAGGGTCCTAGGACCACCACACACAGTGCGATGCGTTAGATATAATAGAGCGATAAAGTAAAATAAAATTTATGTAAATTGATACGGTGAAGGAATTGTAATTTTAATAAGGGTTATTTTGAGGGGTGACGAAGGTTTTTCGTAGAAAACTAATTTACCTTCCATTATAGCTGATAAGTAATTAATTTTAAGTTAACCTAACCCATTATTAACACCACTTATCTAATAGAAATAGGTTTCATACAAAAATATTGACATACCTTTAGCTCCTTAGTTCGCGTATCAACCACTGGACAGCTTACTTGTACAATCTGCAACAAAAGTGCAATTTGTTATCACAGTATTGTGCGTGATTGTACGCGCGTGATGGCGCAATAAATTGTTACAATCATAAACGTTCGTTTTATGGCGTGTGTGGGAGTTTTGCTCTAGTGGCAGACATACACGAACTGAATGGGAGTCTCACAGCTGAGACAGAAAATGTAGAGAACAGTTACTTTTGGTTTTGAAAACAGATAACTATGGCTTGAATTTCGCACGTAGGTTAATCCATTAACGATCAAACACATTCATCGGCAGCATTTATTCATATTTTACAAACCTGCTTAGATATGTAAGGTATTAAGGTCCCATTAAAACAGATAGACAAATTTTAACACAGCGTTCAGTACGTCTTACCAAAGAGATCCAAGCAAAACAAACACAGATTAAAGTGATTTTATTTTGACCTAAAATCATTGGGTAACCAACATTTTTAGTGTATTTTCGTTAGCTGATTTTTTTTCTTGTAAGTATCTAATGCGTTTTTCTTATTTTTTTTACCATTGTCCTTATTTTGGTGTTCTGAATGAGTTCTAAAAGTTTGTCCATCTTTTTTAATGGGACCTTATATAATGTCACGCCTTTTTGTCTTGGGATTTGGTTGAATTGAAATAACAGAACGCCACTTGTTAAGATTCTAACAAACTAACTCCTTTTCCGAGATAACTTGCAGAAATGTTTTTAGCATATTTTGGCAAGATAAGAACAATAGATTTTACGTATGTGTTCACTACTCAAACGTTACATAAGACAATTACAATACTTATATCCTCTATTATGCTCTGAATAAAATGCTCGTTTTCCAAACACAGCTCGCAGCTTGCCCGCACAACTGTGAAAAAAGAACGCAAAGAACTCGATACAGTCGGAAACAAAAGCGAATCAACTTATTTTGTAACTAGTGTTGACAAAATGTGAAATTGAAGTGGAAAATGAGCTGGCAGCGAGCCAAATGACGGGGCTACGTGCCATACCCACCAGGATTATACAACACGGGTATGTTGTTATTATATCATTGGGTAAATTCGAGCGAAAACATCAACCCATTGTCTAATGGTAAGGGAGCGCCTGGTAATACTGCCCGCAAGGAAGGCCAAGGAAACGATGGATGGATTGTGTGAGGAATGATATGAAAGAAAAAGGAGTAAATGTTAGCGTGACGATTGACAGAGGAGAATGGAAGAAAAAACGTGTTGCGCCGACCCCAAGTAACGTGAAACAAAGGCGGGAAGATGGTGGTAATACTGCTCGCAGTCCGCGTACATACAGAATTAGTTTCAAAGTCAAAGTCAAAGTATTTATTTCAATTAGACCATCAGAGGCACTTTTGAATGTCAGAAAAACAAAAAGAAGCGAAGCTACAGTCACAGTCACGAGGCATAATAACTTGAGAAAGTACTGTACTTGCACATTCCAAAGCGTAGATCTCTATGGAGAAGAATGGGCAAGAAACTCCATGGACACTCTCTTTCTAATCCGTGAGAGTAGAAGTGTTAATATATACTGTCTGCTGAATATGATTTGAATTTCTAGGCTTAGGATTAATCGTTATCACAATAATGCTACAATCTTGGAGCAAAAAGAGTAAAGTATTCTCTAAGTTTCATGAAGTCATGGCGGTGTTATCATTAGCCTGGGATATAGTCGGTTTCAAAGCAATCCTCATTACCTATGTTCATAAAGATTGTTAACATAATGATTATTTAGATCGTTGGCGTACATCGTTCGTCTTACTTCATGGATCTGTGACCTGCACCGGTAAGTGACACGGAGCGGCGTCGTTTTATTAAGATCATTTACCTAAAATCTAGAGAAAACATAATGAGACATGACATTTTTTTTTAATCGAACAACTTTACTACTGCTACTTAATAACTTGCGTTGACTGACCAACAAAAGAATGCAGGAACTTGTCATTCATGTCTACCCGCGTCTCACGATAGACCAAGTAGGCGTGTCACTAGAGGGAGGCTGCCAATGATGATAAAGATATAAAACGTAGTGAGAAAATCCTAATATAATTCTTAACAAATTCAAATCTAAAGCCAGGAATTGTTTACAAGATCTTCAGTGTACGAGACGTGACAACTATCGGCTGTAAAACCATTACTTTACGTTGTTTACCCGCGACTGTTCAGTGCTCAACTACCCGCGTTTTATGAGCCAAATCGGCGGGAACTCGTCAAACTTTTAGTTCATTTGCCTGTGAAAATATAGAGCTCGTTCAACTATTCAGTGTTGTTATGTAACTTGATGAGTGTGCTTGGTTTTGTTTTGATGGTGTTGGAATTTTCGTAACTTTACTATGAATGAGTTAATTGCATCACGTTATCGAACTTCGGTAAAAATAGGTATTAGCAATGTTTTGTAGGTATATGTCCAACCTTCAAGGAAAATCAACATGGAAAACTATTGTTTGGTTTCTAATAGCTGTGTTTACGGTGTCCAAGTTGCAGTTATACCGGTACCTGTTTTACAAAAAAGAACTACACAACACGTTACGGAATGTTATGTCTAGTCTAAGTAGACTTTGAAGAGAGATCATCATCTGCCTAGCTTTTACCCAACCCTATCGGGGTCGGCTTCCAGTCTTACCGGATGCAGCTGAATACCAGTATTTTACACAAAGCTGTAAAATACTGGACCTATCGGACCTCCACAATCCAGTTTGCACCAGATCTTTAGCATTTCGTCAGAAATGCAAGTGGTCATATACGCATTTCGTTATCTCTCAGGATAGACTCGCAACTTGTCAGAAACAGAACTCGACAGACACGCAGTTAGGCTGACACGCAACATGACAGATACGGTAATACGGTATCTCTTGGTAAGACTGGAGACTTTGAAGAGAGATACCAAAAGAAAATGAAAATATCTCGCAGGTCGCACAAAACGAAATAATATACAATTTTGACAGAATAAAATCTCAGTACCGAATAAATGAGTGAAAAAGCCCAACCTACCAAAATAAATAATGCAGAAACGCAGACATTTCTTCAAGCATTCACGGAACAAAATTACCCACTTTAAGTAATAAATCACAAACCTAAACGCCCTTACAAAAACACAAAAATAACCAACTCAAAATGTGTATAAAGTGGTTAAATAAACAGAACAATAAGAAAAATGGCCGTCTTCGAGGTACTAGGAGAGAATGAGTGAGTAAGAAAGTAAACTAAAGTAAAAAGACGTTGTCGCCCGGGGTCAGTGGTAACAGCTTATTGTACCTACCCTCATTATACCGGTTATTTGTTTAATTAACGGACGCCAGACCGGCGACGGACAAAAGGTTTTTCTTAATTTTTTTCAGACGAGTCGAGTCGCCTTTTTGAGGTTCAGTTATCTTTTTGGTTGTTTTTCTTTATGAAGAGAGTACCAATGAGTGTTTTGCGAATATTGTGGTCTGAAAATTTTGTAGAATTGGCCTGAAAATATTTGTTTTAGGGAATGCCTGGTTCAGCTTTGAATTGTGACAAGCTGTAGGCAAAGTGAAACTAACTATTAAGGCAGTTTGATTTTGAAATAATATAATGTTGTACACTGTCAGTCCCCTTAAGTTATTTCTTTGCACCCAATGGCGACCACGACAATCTAGTACGTACTTGATATTCTTAGCAGCAGCTCAGCAGACTGCAAAGAGATTTTCTTTCACGCCATCGACGCTTACACGGCCTCCACCACATTGTAGATTCTAATCTCCATAATATTCTAGATGAATTCTAATTAATCTCGAAAATACTGGAGGCATCTACCAAAAACTGAATATGACCTAGCTAGAAGATTTCATTTTCTATACGCTTATATTTAATCCCTTACGAAGTCAATATTTTGACCTACATCTCCACGTCACGAACACAAATAACACTATAAATCTATAATGTACAACTAGTTGATATTCGCAATGATGTTTATTGAGACAAACGGCCTCGTTAGCGTCCGGGCGGACTAACACCGGACTGATAGCCGGACATTTGTAACTGTTAATAATACAGCGATGGAATAAAATTACATTTTCTTTGTTTACTTCCGATAATTTGGTCAACCAATCATAGGCCATCAAGTTCCAATATGAATAATAGGCTTACAAAGGAGTGGTGCGCAGTTTAGCTAATTGGTGACCAATGATGGATTGGTAAGAGCAACTTTGTTTTGTTGTATGCCAATACAACATTCATATAATTATTTTTGAACGATGCATTTATAATGTAGGCTACATTATAAACCAATTAGTAAACAAAACAATTCAGAAACCATTTTAATATTTAACAGACTTGGAAGTGTTTTCGGTAACTACGTCTCCGCGTACCACCCCCAGCTCCCTTACCCGACTACGGCTACAAACATTTGAGAAGTAAACGAACATTAAACGACGTTCACAACAAAACTCGTACGGTACCAACGAATTTCTTAATTAAAACACTTTTTTTCACTAAAGGCTAGTTTAGATCGGCGGCGAGGCGAGGCGCTGCGGAATTCCGAAAGAAGCCTTTAATTAATGTCGTTGTAGATCCTTAATTGCGATCCGCCGTCGCTTTGATACGCAACCGCGTCACGGCTCACGCCTCCGACCTGCTCCAGGAGCCAGATTAAAGGATAATAACTTCCACGATACTGATATTAAATTATTGTCATTATTTTTTGGTGAGATAAGCCTTAATTTAGATGGTAAAGCGGAATATGCTTTTAGAAGTGATTCTGACACGTTTTTATTTCGTTGTGTAGAGAAATAGCATTTCCTAGGTCACATCCTGAAAATCTCAAAAACAGGGAATTCAATCAAACTAATAAATTAATGAATGGACCTAAGCTAGTTAGTGGACCGACCTAACGATGTTTGTCTCCCCTTTAGCTAGCCAACATTCAACAAGAGATTCGATCGGTAAGCCGTAATGTGGTTAAATATTCGTCTAGATTCACCTAATTTTATATCGTTCTAGCTACAATTTAGCTCAACATAACCCCCAGCTCCTAGCCTCATTCGCGATGTATAAACTTTACCCTTGAAAAAGCTGTAAAGGGTTTTTTGTGGCAAGTTTCACTTCACACCTCGTCGAGGCACGAGGTAGGCGTCGCGAGGCGAGGCGCAAATAAGCTCGTGTGTAATTAGGCTTACAAGAAAATTAACGCGACGCGTATGACGAAGCTCTCTTGTATAACTTAAGCGCTGCTTTTAATGTGTATGTGATTTTTTAATTTTTAAAAGGTAAATTATTGTATTTAAAATATGTTAGGGGACGGTGCAGGGAGGGGAAGGCGTTGGCTGTGGCTGAGACGGTGGTTTATACTTTCAGTTATTGTAAGAAATTCTGCGTCAGGAAATTTAAGAATGGTGTTGTTACGGATTCAGCCATAAGGAAAATGATTTATGATCACTGTATACTAGGTTTTCTGAATCTTACATAACATCAGTAGGTACGTACCTATGTGAGATAGCTCATCAACATCTGCCTAGCCTTTCCAATCTAACCGGACGCAGCAGTCTTAGTTAGTGGATTTTTTAACATTTTCTGGGCATGCCTGCAAGTCAAAATTAATGAACCATTTCTGTCTACTCAAGCTGACCGCAGACATTCCTGTCCACTCAGACACAACAACATACGTTCCACATCTCATAAAAGTGCACTAAAAACAAAAGACAAGCGGTGCCGAGGGCGGCCCGAGAGCGGCCGACATCGTCCGGAATACAAATGTACACCACTTGTTCCATCGCACTCCATGAATATTAAATTTATAATCTCTGGTCGCAGCCCTGATTTATTAAAGCCAGCCATTCTACACACAATCGCCCACGCTGGCACTTTACTATCCATTGCTCATTTTGTTAGCAAAGTGCGCAATAAAGTACTTAGTGATCCATCAATGTACAACGAAAATAGGTACTACCAATATTGGACATTGTATTTCCCGTACAATATGAATATTAATTTTATATAATTAGTTGTGGGAACGCTGATTTATGGAAGCGCCACAGAGTGAAAATTGAACGGATAATGAAAAGGAAACAGCTCGGAATGTTTGGTGACACGGCCTCAAGTTATCAGTCACGGCGCGGCGTAGGTGAGTGGCTATTAACTGGGAACTGTTTGTGTTAGTCTAACGTTTGAGGACCTGAGATCAATTTAACTTACTGTAAATAGTTTTAATTTTACTCTTGTTTTGGAAAATGCGTCAGCTAGGTACTTGGGATATGTCAGAGCATTTAGGTAGAAACCTAAAACATACCTATGTTTCAGGTGATTAGTAGTTACAGTACCTACAGTAACCACTAATCACCGCCCATTAGGTACATCTTCAACTACCCTTTTCATGTACTTTAATTCACTTACTGACAAATAGTTGAATTGTTGGTTGGTTGCATTCAATTTTTAAAGTTTATTCTTTCCTGTATTTGTGTAAAAGCTTGTCTTTTTTTACTGTTAAAAATAGGTACTATTGGGTGGACAGCTTTTCTTTAAATAATGATCAATTGAAACGTGAACTTAGGAGACAAAAATTTAAATTCCTAGAAATGGCAAAATGGCAAGTGGCTAAAAAAGCTGTAGCTGCCAACTGTGTGAAATACAAAAGAGGTGATCTAATAGGAATGCAGCACAGGTCAATGTATCGCCAATAAAACGCGAAGCTACCACCGTTACGTGCTCATGTCACGAGGCCATCACTTGACCACACAGCCGTGTCAGAGGACCCTAGCCGCCATTACGGTGTCAGATTACAAACCCACCGACGTCGCCCAACCGGCGCCGACCGCGGCCGACCGCTGTCGGTCACAGCACCGCTATGCTAAGATGCCGCGACTAATTTGTGTTCTCGAGTCGAAGACTTTGCAGGGTAAATAGGTATTTTATATTTTATGCAAGTATGATTGATATGAGCCTCTTCATCTGTTTCATGGCTCAACCAGTCAGGTAATTTTGTTGAAAGATTAAATTACATTGACAACTTGAGAAATAAATAATTACGAGCTGTGACTGTAACTGTCACATATCCCGGGGAAAATTCACTAGGATTTCCCCGGTAACAGCTTGGAGTTTGGAAGTTGGTGGTGTGACACAACCATTCCTCGGAAAACACTTACAACCATGGGTTCTGCGCCTAATCTGTCTCTGTTCATGTCAGTCATCTATATCTATATACTAATATTATAAAGAGGTAGAATGTGTTTGTAAGTTTGTATGCAGGGAGTAATCTTCGGAACTACTGATCGACTTCAGAAAATTCTTTCACTAACGGGAAGCTACATTTCCCCGAGTGTCATAGGCTACATGTAAATCGATCCCGTGGGTTAATGTCCGTACATAACAGGACTGAAGCCGCGACCAAAAGCTAGGTTGAGAAAAAGGTCAGAGTGCTGAGTGCGCCTGTACTTGTGCACACACTTATGGACTATACTGTCTCCTGCGCCCGCGACTATGGCTAGTCTCCGTTGAAATTGGCCGCCATAACCGAAATGCGGTCGGTCAGAACTATATAACATCCACAGAATGCAAAAACATACAAAGAGCAATACATCACAACCACTACATGATTTACATCGCGGTTTGTCGCTGAGCCTATCACGCTGGCCGCTCCATTGCGGCGCATTCATCGAGTCACACGCGTCGTTTAACCGCACACACAATAACGTAATTAGATATATTGTTTAGTTCAATTATCTGCTGTAAATGGGGTAGTACTAACTAGTATTACTACACTGACTGGCACAGAGTAGATGCCGACAGAGTCAGTGGTTGGGACAGAGTGGATGCAGACGGAGAAGGTCAGGGAACTGTAACTGCAACTGCAGCTGCAGCGACTGCGATAGAGTTGATTGATTTGATTGAAGCGAAGATAACTGTTTATGGAATTTTCTTTCGGAAAGGTATCACTAGCAGACTTGAGGTCGGGTTTGGAACGAACTATTTTAAAAAAAGCTTCAATCCTCACGACTTTTCCCTTTACATAAGGGTTTTCGGCCTCACCTTTTTCCCATATTTCTTTAGCCAATTTAGCGTCGTGGTGTTTTGTAGTAGAATAATAAGAAACACTAAAATGTTTAAAAGAATCGCATTTAACTGAACTAAGAGATTGTGTGCAAACCGTGTCAATAACTGAACCGATTGTAAACCAAATGTGATTGTAAAACAGTAAACCAACTTCCAGTCCCCAGGGGAAAGCACGACTACAGACGTGACGTGTAAACTCGGATGACTCTGTATACCACTCCCATGGTTTCTTTATTCCAGGGAAATACCTAGGAATACCTAGATAACTCATGCTTTATTTCCACGTTCTTACACGCAGGCTGATCAGTAAACATGGTCCCTATTTCTAATCAGCATATTTAGTGTTAGCTTTACCTGCACATCTTACTCTTTGCCCAAAACATTCAAATAAACATTTACATACAATTCGATTACAACTAAATCGATTTCAATTAGTCAGGTACCGAATTATACCGATCGGTTTATCCGCTCCCGCTCAACCGGATCATCCGTTTAACTAGATTATTTGCTCGGTAATTTACAGAGAGAAACTGTTACAAACCTATGATTTGGTAACGCAAATATATTAACCGGTTATCGGTTGATGTCGGTTGGTTAACCGACGGTAACGAGGCGTTCGGGCTGTGTTTATGCGTATTCATTCGATTATGATAAAGTAATCTCGTTGAGTGGTATCCTGCGGATATAAGGGACTTCCCGTCCTGACAAATGTTGTTGATGGAGCTTGTGGTTAACACATCAGTAAGATTGTGTTCTCAGAGGAAGAGTTTCCTACAGATCGCATGCACGGTTTTGTCGTTGTCCCCTGTAATAATGATGCTTTGTTTTCGTAGAGACAATTGTGAAGAATATTGAATAGCATAATTCAATGCTTTTAACACCGTTGATCACGACATTCTCCTGGCCATACTGTCTCAAATTGGAGTCTCTTCGTTGTCACGTGATTGGTTTTCATCATATCTTCGTGGTCGCCAACAGGCGGTGCGTGCTGATCAGGATTGCTCTGACTGGTGCGACCTGGTAACTGGTGTTCCACAAGGCGGTATACTCTCTCCTCTCTTATTCTCATTATTTATAAACTCCATTACTGCTGTCCTCAAATGTTGTTACCATCTGTACGCTGATGACTTACAACTATACGCTCAGTCAGACATTGCCAACCTTGACAGTTGCATTTCATCACTCAATGCTGATCTTCGAACTATCGAAGAATGGTCTGGCAAATTCGGGGTTTCTGTTAACGTTGGGAAATGTCAAGCCATCCTCATTGGTAGTTCTTACTATTTGAGAAATGTGAACACTAGCCAACTTATGCCACTTATGTACGAGAACTCCGTCATTTCTCTTTCACCTCACGTAAAAGACTTGGGTCTATACATTGACAGCAGTTTAAGTTGGAATAAACACGTGGCTCAGGTGAGTCAGAAAGTCACGTTCTCACTGCGGTCTCTCTATAGATTCAAGCATTTCCTCCCATCTAGCACCAAACTCACGTTGGTCCAGTCACTTGTGCTCCCCATCATCGACTATGCTGATGTTTGTTTTTCTGATCTTTCCCAAGAACTTCTAAATAAATTGGATCGTCTTCTCAACAATTGTATTCGCTTTGTTTTTGGCCTTCGTAAATACGATCACGTTTCTTCCTTCCGTTCTCAGCTTAAATGGTTGCCTATCCGACTCAGGAGGTCCCTCAGATCTCTCTGCATGCTCTTCACGATTATGAACGATCAATGTGCTCCTGATTACCTAAAAACTTATTTCAAAGTGTTGGGCAGTTCTCACAGTCGTAACCTTCGAGCTTCCAAGAACCTACTTCTCCAAATTCCTTCACACCGCACTGGATTTTTGTCAAATTCTTACGCTATCTCTACTATAAAGCTCTGGAACGCGCTACCTTTTGGCATTAAAAAAGCTGAAAGCAAATTCTGTTTTAAAAGAAAAGTGCGTAACCACTATTTAAGTCAGAATAAATAGCTCTCTCTCTATTAGAAGTCGAGTCATGGTAATTATTATTAGGTTTCTCGTTTTTAATTTTGGTATTTGTTAAAATATGTATTAGTTTATTTTATTTGTATATAAGTATTAGTATCATTATAAGTGCCTATATAAATTCTCGATAGCAAGAAGTTATTTTTATATATTTATTTTGTACCCTATCACAATGTTTTCTTATTTAACCCAAAGGTTGACTGGTAGAGAATGCCTTGTGGCATTAAGTCCGCCTATGTATCACTATTGTACATGAAGTTTAAATAAATAAATAAATAAATAAATAATTTTATCAAAAGTCGGGATAGACAGGTGTAACGGATAGCTTTCCGCAGACTGATGGGGTGAATTCAGTATGTCATACTAAGGTTTATGATTCAAAATAAGGAGCTGAATGCACCCTGTCAGTTTACGGAGGGCTGTTCCTGACCCTGTAACTGTATATGATTTCTGTTATTTATGTCCAAAGACACCCACTTCCAAGCCACCTTTTGGAGCTTAAATGATAATAACACCAGGGCCTTGTTGGTAAACATGCTTGGTAAGAAATGGCTTTCTAAAATGTACTGAAAAAACAAGATGGCTGCATTTACATCCATTTGGGACACGCGCCAATAGATCATTGTACTGCATGCACAAAGCCCTGTCACACACTTTAACTTCTAAAAGTTAAACAGCATCCTCTAGCGCCAACTTCAGCAAACCGTAAACAAGTCAAAGTTTACACAGTATCGAGTCTCCGAGTGCATTGTTAACACTAACACTCGTTGTGGAAACCAGCGTCGGTTTACACTAGTTTACACTTGAGGTACCGAGCTACCGAGGACTGAGGGTGTGTTTAGAAAGAACGAGGATTAGTGAGTGTCTCCTTACGTGGGAGCAGAGAAAAATGTTCAAAGGTATTGGTGAAATTGAACATCGTTACAAACCTCTGCTTATCTTACTTTATAAGCATCTACACACCTGATCTGTAATACCTACATTCTTTGCAAATAAAGCATTATATTCTATTCTTACAAGTCTTTATGGAGTGGATATGTGCAAAGTAATTTATTTTCATATCCTTAAAATGCAATACAATCACCTGATCGTTCTCTTCTGATAGATATCAGGGCAGCCCTAATCGACGAGTGCTACGATAAATAAACGACAGAAAACCCTAATGGCAACTTATGGACTGCTAATATTTATTAAATCCGTTTTCTAATTAATTAGACAGGAATACAGCAAACGGTTAGCATAGCGAGCGTATTCGGAACGCATGTTACACAATGGGGACTTGTTCATGGGTAAAACAGTCTGTCAGAATGCCGAACGTAGCAAAAAATGCTACGTCGGTTCCCACCAGAGATGAGCGATGTGTATGGATCTAACCAATCACATAGCTAGAATACCTTAAGCTGTGAAAAATAAAGCGATATTGTAGCGATAGCGTATTGGTTAGTTTCACACACATCCTTCGCTACGCATCTCTGGTGGAAACGCAGCCTAACCTGGTCTGGCGTAGTTCGGACTTTCAATAGAATAAGACGGTTACTGGTGGAAGTTGTGTGCCTACCAGTGAAGTATGTCCCACGGAACATATTGCTGTTGAACCAACATCGGAAGATCTGGAAACTGTCTCAGATCCTGAAGATAATATAAAAAAGTCCATGAACTTACAAATAGACGGACATTAACAAAAAAGCACCCATAGATTACTCCACGGTGTAGGATTTTTAGCAAAATCTCTCGTTGTGGCGGTAACGAGCAAACATCAGCACTTTATAGTAGAGATTAAACCGAGCTTTTGTTTACGACGCCATTTTGTTTTTATTTATGAGCAGCTCGCGTGCCGCTAAATGTACTGAACCAACGCCAAATGTATCGCACTGTTTTGCTATCTGCTGTGGAAGTAACTACACGTAAAGCTTGGAGTTAACTTGCATCGGGAAGATGAGAACTAATTTTATTGTACTTAATAGAAAAAAAAATCGTATCATCGTCATCTTGTGCTAATATATTCTTCTTCCATACTTCTCTATTACATGTAAACTCATCAGACACCTCCTTTCTTGCCATATCATCCTTCACACAGTCTATCCATCGTTTCTTAAAAAAAATATCGTAAAAGTTTACATGAAATGAAGCGAGATAAAGTAAGATAATCATTAATGTGTTCAATCTTCAGTGCAGTAGTCTATACAGCACAAGTTGTGCGTGCAACAGGCATTCAGTGGCTTCTTGTTATTATAATAGATAACACTTCTTTCAGGTTTATCTTTGTATGATTTTGTGGTCAAAGCCAGGAGGCATACCTAGCTCTGAATGCATTTGATTCTATTTTATATAACGAAACCTGACAACCTGACTAACAAGATAGTTATAGATAAAACTGGCCAATAAACAAGAACACACGATACACCTAAGCTGTCACAGGGCAGGAACTGTGTTCCATACAACTCGATTCCTATCGCAATGTGTTTTAAAAATGGCACAGTCAGTATTCTATAGACAAATAATATAATCACATTAAAGATATGTACTCCGGCTTACCTGTTACAAAAATTGTCCCTTCGCTACTGCTGTGTACACTAAAACGATATATTTTACAATACCACTCTCATACGAAGCTCTTGTGTATTCCACATGTGCCAGTACACACTGAACAGTTCTACAAGTGCTCAGGTATCACGTATCTTAGTGCCGCGAGTCTGCACTAGTCCTAATGCGCGCACGTTCTGTCTCATATCCTTTACTCTTGTGTTTTATTGTAACACAACTAAGCACATTACACTATGTTGAATTACTAACATAATAAGCTATTGTACAGAAAATAACGTTTGTGTTGGAATAAAAAAATGGTGTTAATATAAAATTCAAATCGTTCTTGAACATTGTGACATTGTATCAGTGATAACCGCGCCGCGTCGGAAAGGTCTAAAATGCATTAAATTGACATTAGCTACTCAAACTGCGCTCTGCCATCGGACTGCCTCGTTGGTCAAGCGGTCGTAGGCCAGACTGCTGAGCAACTGCTGAGGTCCTTGGTTCGATCCCCGGGTCGGGCAAAGTGTTATTGGATTTTTCTATTAGGAATTTTTCAGTAGCAGTCATGAAGTCTAGATCTGTGGCCGGTTAATGGCAACAGGCTCGCCCCCTATTCCATGGGACTTTAACATAATTAGCGAAATGTAGGTCTATTATTAGGTAAACCTCTGCATAATCCTTCGAGGATTACAGGCGTGATGTTTTGAAGCTACCCAAACTACCGACAAGCTCAGGCACGATTAGCTTTGAAAGCGATAGCTAGTTGTCTTAAACTTAAGCTCTGTTAATAACTTAAAGTTTCCTGCTAGTACTCGCTTTACATAATTATTTCGTAGTGATATTCTTACTAAACATACTGACGCCAACCCTAACTAATCCGACCTAATTAAACAGAACGCAAAAACTTGCCAATTTCCCAGTAAAGGCAAGGCGACACCTACACCAGTCAAATTGTCAACATACTCGCCATCTGCCGTCACTCGACACCACCGAGTGAGGTGTGAACCGATAACGTGACGTCACGGGAGGGTTGCTCCTAACTGCTCCACAAAAGGCACTGTGGGAAAGTGACACAAAAACAATAGAACACAATAATTGTCACCTGCGTATTCTGTGTAGATTTAGTTTTCTAAAAACGTTATAAAATACACTGGTTGACTGGTAGAGAATGCCTTGTGGCATTAAGTCCGCCTATGTATCACTATTGTACATGAAGTTTAAATAAATAAATAAAATACCCTTTGTGTTCAACGCTTTATTTGTATAGAAAGTGTGTGGATTCCTTTTAAAATTGATTAGTTAATCAATGTAGCTCCCGGTTAGAATGAACAGTGAAGACAATTCTGTGAAAAGAGATGTTCTACGGCCTCTAAAAGTGATGACTTGAAAGCGAACTGTCAGCCATGATACGATTTTGTGGAGTAAAACCGGACTCGCAACCGTCGCGCTCGCAAAAAACGAGTATGTAAGGATCGTAGCAGGTGGCGTTCTGTACTATCTGCCTACCCCCATAGGAAAAGGGCATGAGTTTATGAATAAACCACAATAGATGTGAAGAACAGACAATGAAATTGTATGAACTGGTAACGAGCCATGCCAGGCCCAGGACACGATGGAGGTGTGAAGCATATAATGTGACACATTAGACTTGTCACACCTCCCCTCCCCCTCGCCGAACAGATCGGGTGTCGGCGGTGTCATGCTGACGAGACACTTTACCAACATACGCATATTGTAAAGAGGGACTGTCTACTTTTATATTTTTGGTAAAATAAAAAGGTTTTTCTCATTTTACAAGTCTACTTTTGTTAGTAATCTTGTTATGTCAGCTGTCTTGTGCACACACAAGGAAGCTGATTCGACACTTGGGCAATGTGATATTCTAGTTTTAAAATTTATTTTCTAATTCATAAAAACTTGTACTAAATAGGCAATCATGATCGTAAAACCGGAAACGCGGAATGCTTCTTTCTCTGTTTGTCAAAATAACTCTGCTACTTTGAGCTAGGCTTTTTGCACTACAAAAGGTAGGTACTAAGTATTAGGCCTTTAGGATTATCACACTGCTAAGGAATAAACCATTAATAACAGGAGTTTTCTAAAAAACAATCCCCCAGCCAAGCGCGACGTATCGCTATGTGGAATAGAATGCAAATTGTTACGATATTGAATTTTGATGTCAGCATACAGTAAGTAATTGGAAATATGATGTTGATATAGGGAAAACGATTTTCGGTAAAATGATGAGCGTTTTTCTTTCATATTTGACACGTATATCGTATACGTACTGGGAATAATCGGCGGGGAAGGTAAATATATTTAGTTCAATGTGATTTTATGGAGGAAATAAATGGATTTCTTCTACATCTTGACTCAAAATATTAAGCGGCACGTATTATATCTGACCCTTATATCTATATGAAACGTGTACTTTCTGCTTTTAGACTAGACTGATAACACATGTCAACCCTAAAACAGGTTGTCGATCGAACCACTGTGATTTGAAGTTGGCAAAAAAGTACCTTATCAGCATAATTTCGGATTTCGCCCCCAAAAAAACAGGGAGTGACTCAAATACAAATAGAATGCTAATAAGGATGACACACAACGTCAACCAGACCCAGTCACTTAGACTTAGGGTGCTGCCCATCCCCTTTCAAGAACATCTACATAAAATAACACGCCAGGATTGTACGCAAAAAGAAACGCATCCGAAAAGCCGTGGGCTGCGGCGTTTAATATAAAATTATAATAAGTAAAAGGGGTGCGCTCGGTAGCATTAGCGTGCAGGCGGCTAGTGATGTGTAGTCGTCTGAATATCACGGGAACTCGCAATAAATACAATATAAATAAAATTGGAATCGGTTTTTTGCATACGGTTATGCACAGCGATTTAATATCTTGAATAAATGAAATAAATAGATAATAAGTGCTTACCTACTAAATAATGCACGCCTTGAGAGAAGTTCACTGCATATAACATAGAATTCAACATCTAGTTTTGCGGTGCAACGACACAGTCGTAGGAATATTTCCCAACTCCTTTTTCCCAAAGTCTATGCTTCATTTACAGTCCGTTGAAATTCCAACTGCACATAAACCTCCGGGATTCCACATCCCGTTCACATTAGACAGCACTAGTCAGCCAACGAGGGGAGCGCGGGGCGGATCGATCCCCGCGGGAATCCCTACACAGGTGGCGAGGTGTCCAAGTGTTGCAACCGTTCGCACCTCCTCGCCGCAGTGGGAAATGGGTAATGTTGTACCAGGGATATTAGTTACGACATTTAGATTATGTCATGGAAATGGAGCTTCGGGGGTATTGTCTAGGTTGCGATCGAAGTTCGTTGACGATTCGGCCAACGATAAAAATCCGGCCAAATTTAGTTTTCGGTCGGACTCGAGTAATTACAGAGGACCGAAACTAGATATAATACATAAACGAAGCTAGAATAGTAAAAGTATAGTTGAATTTGGGAAAATGTTCATAAAGAAAATATTTTATTTCTCATGGGCACTTAGAGCCTTAGTACACCACGTTTTTGATTAGTGCGTCCTCTGTGCGTTATCAACACGTTTCAGCAGATTTTACATGAGCCTTTCGTGTAAAATACCTTACAAACAAAAATTGGTGCACGGTTTGGGTTGGTCGTGGTTACTCTTTTTAAAATATTTGTTACAATGTTAGTATGTTCCCAGACAACCAGGATTAAAAAGAACAAATAATAAACGAAGGAGAGAATGGCTCACAAAGTTCACACATTCACAAACAATTAAATTTAAAAAAAAACTATAAACTTCACTTCAGAAATTAAAAAAAGAAGCTACACCAAGACGGACAGGACGAATCTATAAAGGTTCCGCTTTTGTCATCTGGCAACGGAACCCTCAAAAGACTATATCACCAAGTGACACATGTTATACCCTACGAATCGGATTTTTGTAAAAAGGAATAGTGGGGTGGTGTTTGGGGACAACTGCAGCTAGCAGCACAGCCGCTTCTTATCTTGCAAAGTGCAAAATAAGAAACCAGCAAGAAATAAAATAATGTGTTGTGAGGTACAGCGCCAACATTTTAAAACAAGATTTCCGAGATGAAGATTTGTTGCAACTGATTTTAACTAAAGCGAGAAATCCAATATGCCATAATTATATTGGTAAAACCTAAAAACAAAATAGAACATTCCCGTAGCAATATACTTATGAATAATGAGAATGAACAAAAGCCATTTAATAATTATGTAAGCGTAAAGGCGCTTGATGTTTTATGGGCCTTTTATCCTTTGTATAAAGTCAGCCGGGTCGGAATCGGAAAATGATTGTAAATCAGGTCTAAACGGTCGCGGCGCCGAACAATAAAACAATAAAAGGGTTAGTGCCACCCCTAGACATGGCGTTGGACTGGCGGCTCAGTACAAGCTATGGCTATAATGTTTAATTGTTTATTCGAATTTACCATCTTAGTAAGTGACTTCCCAAGTTGCAATTTCGAAATTTAAGGGAGTCGTCACTTGTATTTTTGGATGTAGCTGTTCAAATATCTTTTGGCGGATCCAGAAATCAAAACTAATGCCGCCATCTTGTTTTTTTACACATTACACACCCTGTGAACATCACTCGAGCCAAAACAACCATGCAGGTACCTATAACCTACTTAAGTTAGTTTTAAACCTTGCTGCAGACTAAGCGTAAGCACCAATTAGTCAAGCCACGCAGTCCATTTTATTTCTGCTATTGTCTTAAACTGCCCGTAAATTACGTTCGGATGAAACAGGAATTTTTAGTAGACTCACAAAAAGAAACAAGAAGACAACACAAACAGCCACGGAGAACTTGTAAACCTCACGTAAACTACGGTATTTTCTTCACAAAACCAAATCTTCAAGCCTTCAAGTTTCCAATAGTTACAGAGCAGACCGAGGGTGTTTTACATAATCCCGTACCATGACGTGCGATGTCCCACGAGAACTGCGAGCTCCAGCTACCATCTCCCGCACATCCATACGAGCATACCGCGGCATAGCTCGCCATTTTAATCATATTTTTACCACGATTTATCGCTCCCTCGTTAATATAATATGAAACCTGTCAAGTTTTGGCAAAAATATCTTCATTAATCAGGTGAAGATTTATTGATATTCTTTTGCTACGGGAGTATTTTGAGTGTCGAACGTTTGAATATATTTGGCGATAGCCTTCTAAGGAAGTAACATTAATGCCGTATAAATGCCTAGATATATACACTTTGTTTCGCGAATAAAGCGAATAGCCGTTCAAGGTTAGGAATAAATCGGTAAACGTATAAAAATATCTTAGTTTCTAGATAAGCGCCAAACACTTTTAACGATTTTCATATTCCTACAAAGACTTTTAACTTGTACTATTATGTATTCTGTGACTGAACTGATATTAGGTTTCCGGAAGCTTCTGTCAGCCACATACAATTGTCACGTTCCCATCATCGACATCGCTGATAACATGTTATTTCGTCTAGACTGCCTCGTTGGTATAGTGGTCGCAAGCGCAACTGCTGACCATGAGGTCCTGAGTTCAATTCCCAGGTTGGGAAAAATGTTATTTTGTTTTTTCAGCAGCCACGGACAATAGGCTCGCCCCCTATTACATAGAACTTAAAAATAACTGGCGTAATGTTGGTGTACCTACACACTGCCGAACGCTTCGGGGATTACAGACATGATGTTATGTTATGTGATCATCTAGCTAGACTATTGTGTTCCAACTGGAGATCTATCTTCAGCTACAATTTGGCTTACTTCTTTTAAGAACAGACATAGTATTCACCTGTATGTTTAGACTAGCACAGGACAGAAGATACCACAGTCCAATAGCGGAACCACAGGCCAGTACTGAACCACACAAGATTAATACCGTATAGATTTACATCACAAGATAACGCCGGAAGGGACGCCCTTGCTAGAAAGACACTGATTTAAAAGGTGATGTTCGTTCTTGAATCAGGTGAGCGGTACCAGCAACCGGCTTTCGTGTATGAACGTGGATGAGGCAAAAGGAGTATCTAAGGATCGTAGCAGTAGTCTATCTCTGTGCCTACTCCCCTGGGGAAATGCAGTGAGTTGAAGTATGTATGTGGTAAATTATATTTTCGCTTGCCCTGGAGCACAGCCCGTAGCCCAGTTATCAGCGATCGAACAATACCCGGATTATTGCTTTACTGCTCAAAGTGTTGAACAGCCATAACTCTGTTACTTACAACTTTATACGGCCGCGCTAACCGGGCGTGTTTGTTTTTGTTCAAGATAGTTGTACGTATGAAGTTCAAGGATTGAGTGTAAATTGTAAATTGTGCTAGGTTTCACCCGAGAAAAGACACAACGTCTTAAAATTCTTCCAAAGGCAGTATTTGTTTGGATGTTAACACAGCTATTTTAAAATTATTGTATACGCTTGTTTCAAACATAAATGCTTAGCGAGTAATCTGCTACTCATATTCAAACAATCAGTTCTTTCCACTAGGCGCCGCCAAATATGCGAAAGGTTTCGTTGTCATCAACATCTGTTGTTCATATAATAAATACCTACTTATATAAATAAAAGTAAATATTTGTGTGGCAAGAGCAAGCATCCCGTAGGCAATCGTAGCAATCAGCCGTAGCCGCGTAGCAGCGTCGTAGCACCGCGCACATGGTGGCCGCCGTTGCCATGGCAACCGGGGTCAACGACCCGCGCAACCACTGCACAACCTGCAGTCTTACTCAAGTCTCACACGAAATTACCTTTGCTTATATTTGTACTTAGACATGTATTTTGAAGTGGCAATCAAGTACATAAAAACTATTCTAAGTGAATAAATAAATCAAAATTACCTTGTTTATTTTAGTCGAATCACAATAAAATCACGTATCACTGAATTTACTGAGCTTATTGAACTTATCAATTTAATATAAACACTTATCTTTTACTATTTAACATATAAAATCTTAATTCTACTTCGTATACAAATCTCAGGCCACCGACGTACCACAACCTCTTTGTTTACCTACAACTCTACGTTACATAACTACGACACTGGCTGTAAACACAGTTTCCGAAGTCGAACGTCACATTTCGAATAAAAAATCAAATTTTAAAACACTGAAAATGGAACAAAAACGTTCGCGTGCCGGTACATGTCAACGAATGCGGCCGGCCGGCGTGTTCCGAACGCACAAAGCGGCAAAATTATTTTGCACTTGTCAAACCCGAATACAGAACCACGTCCGAACAAAAACAACAGCCGCGACGGTAAACTTAACTTGGCCACGGTATACTTTCGGATTCCATTTCGAAATTTGCCGCGGAAAACTGGCTTTTCCACTGTCGAAGTAAATGCCAATTTCCTTTTCACAAAAGATATCCGATCCAATTTCGACCTTAGTCCCCTTGTATTTGAGTCAGAATTAAATTTTCATTTTGTTCGTAGACAATGCGCCACGCAATGACGTTTGCATCGAAAGAGAAGGCAATGGATTTTTGAATAAGAATAAAAGAGACACCAGATCCCGAGGGTAACATTGGGGTGCATGTGAGCCCAAAAGGAACTTCAGGCTTACCATAAAGAATCGATCTTGAAGATGTTCGCTATTCCTTGTATTTTATTGAAAAGTGGTTGGGTGAGAATGTTTCAGTGCCAATTTATGATCCCGGTATTATGTTTATCGACTATATTCTTTTCATATTATCTATTGGGAACATTTTTGAAAGATTCTTTGGCGATCCTACAGAGTAACTAAAACGTATGGAATTGAGCTTTCATTGATAACCTTTATAATTGTTTGCTAGGTAGCCGTGAGTTTATCTTTGAAGCACTTAAATTCTGCACAATTTCTTCAAACCGCAGAATTGCTTAAAAAATAACAGAAAGCTGTAATAATGAATTCATGGGCACGTAATTAAACTGAAACTTACACTAGCAATCTAAGAACATCCAAACAGTTGCCTACTTTTACTTAGCAATCGCAAGGATTTCTTTTGAGAGGGTCGAGGGTATGAGCGGGGGCTGAGCGGTCGCGCGGGGGGCACCACCAGCATCGGCAAAGGGAATCCGTGATGAGCGCGCGTCGGATCGGGCACACTCGCACCGCGAACTTACAACTATCTCGTTTTTATGAACTCCTGGTACTTCTGAAGGAGTTACGTTGTAGATTACGACTTGGATTAGCTGTGTAACTGGGACTGTGCTCCTTATTTCTATGAGCTCTTGGTAGCAGAAGATGGGGTATGCAAATTGTATGTTTTAGATAGGATTAAAGTTTTTCAAAGGATTTTATTTATTACAGGGGTGTGTTACTACACTTTGTATGCCTCACATTATGTATGTTTGTAGATAACTAATTAATTTGTTCTCCATTGTACGATTAATAAATACTTTTAACCTTACTAATTATAAGTTTTTTTTTAAGTTTTTACTTAAATTTCCGATAGCAAATAGACAATTAATTGATCATCTTGTCTGGTAATAAGAAGTCACGTTTGATGCCTGTCTGAATCTCAACAAAGCCAAACGATAATAAGTAGTTAATAGATTATTCTCCCAGATTACTAGCACAAAGAAAAGATTTCTCATTATACTCTCGATTCATTTCCAGACCGATATAGAAATACTAAGCACAATGACAGGCTTCCATTACAAAAAACATTAGTAATAACGAGAAGTTTCATTAAGAAAGCAATATCCTTCGTTTAATATACAACGTTATTAGAATATCCTAACAAGGACAATATATTGTTTCATATATTGCCTTCATAAATTTCGTAACACATTGTCACAATAAATACAGGCACGATATCTTAATAAATTGGCCTAAAACAGTTCATGACAGGCAGTTGGCACTTATTCAATGTTCATGGATAACTGGGGAACACTGAGACAGTTCCTATATCTCTTCAAACGAGGAATGGTTGCAATTCGTTCTCTGTTGTAGTAAAGGAAGCATTCGACAATATTGATTGTACAAATACGAATAAATGACGTCAATGCACACGACATACGAGTACACATTTCCGAGTCAATGAGCAAGTCGACGATTTGAGATCACACGGAGACGGCACAAAGGAAGCTGATGTTTTAAACCTCTTTTGATATTCGAACCTTATGATAGTAAATATAATGTTTTACGATCCAGGATGGTTACGGTTGATTAACTTGAAACGGATATCCATAAGATGTAAAAAGGTTTTTTGGTAAGAATCCTCCTAAATGCGGGAAAGTTTTTCCTGTAACCGTAAGTTGTGTTTCCTTCGCTCGTTATAGTTGTCTTGTTTGTTCAAATATAACATTGTACACCCATTACTCATTTTCCCAAGTCTAATTGGTATTTCTTTAAAGCATTGCTCACGAGCGCCGTAATAAGAACATCTGTGGACAGGTATTTTATCAAAATGCTACAACAAGCAATAACTAAGACCGAGCGATGAACATAATTATGTACTTGTACAAGTACATGCTTACTTACAAGTGTTTACTTCTGTGTATGTATGCAGTATTTTCGAATCCGCAAAAATTACACTCCACCAGGCTTTTACACGATTTTAAAAAGATTCGTTAATCTGGCCACGTTTCAAAGCCGAGCACTTTCTATCATAAGTAGTTCTGTTACGAGAGCTAATTTGGAGCGACGTCACATGACGTCACGTGACGTCATATCTCGCTATCAAAGCTCCGAGCTAATTATCGCCGTATGCAGCACTCTACGTGAATATGAAGTGGCGAAGAATGGAGTCTTTTATGCTCGGGGCTCGGTACCAGGGAATCATGTTTGTCTAGGAGGCTAATAGACAAGGATGAGGTTTCTGCTTGTATGCTTGTGAAACGGTGATGCGTGTTTTGTGTAGTTGTCTAATTAATTTATCATGTGTTAATTAACGCAAGATATTAGTTGAATGAATGTTTCAGTTACATCCAAGGTCTTTTGGCGTAACTCTCTCCTATTTTATGATATTTTGTTGGTTGAAATAAATAAACACGTTGTTTAGTTATAGCGAAAATTTACTTACAAAAAGAAAACACTAATAACTTAACTTAGAGATATTGGTCCAACGAGCAATCCAATTAACTGGACAATTTAACACAGAACTCGCGCTAACTAACAAAATGCTGTTAAAACAAAACAGAGTACCTCATTCCGACCTTCTCGCAAGTTTTTCCTGAAGACTACAGGCAATAGTTATAAGTGGCCAGTCGAAGCGGCGCGATCAAAGGCAGCGCGGCGCGGATCAAAGGCGCGGTAATGGCTTTTTAGTGGGGTGCACCAGAGGGGGGCGGCTTCAAGTAGTTAGGGCGAATTGGTGGACCAGACGACGCGACAAAGAGGGTACTAGGGATCTTGTTAAAAAGTATCCGAGATGACTTTTGACAGATAACGGTAAGTGTCGCTAATTTTGATCTACTCAAGCAGATCCAAATAAGAGACGCTCACCAATCTTGGTAGCAAGTGGCGCCACATACGTGTTATGGGTGTAAGAGACTATGTTGTTTTTTATAATGTCATCCTGGTGAGTACAAGACTTTAAGACTTCTACATACTACACGATACGAGTATAGCGATATATCCAATAGAATAAAATAGAATAGAAATAATTTATTTACATTGAATGTAGGTACTTACATGAGTTGTTACAGTAGTAATTATTTGTTCCTGGTACATTCTACCCTGTGGTATGCAAAAATGTATTCTTATAAACTATTATACAATTTCAATTTAAAAACTTTCACAACAACTCAACTATTTAATAACAAAAAATCAAAATCAAAATTAAGTAAAAAATTATAATACAAGTGGAATATTTCTTTGAAACTCATCATCCACATGGTGAGTGAAGGTTTAATCTTCGCAATGGAGCATTCGCATTACTCTATCTAAATGTTTAATTTTCAGTGTTCAGCAAAGAAATTGCAAAATCATAGATATGCGCCCGTTCACACCACAAATCACGTACAACGTTTAGCGATAAACAAATGTTTGAAATCGTTCTGTTTCTGTCAATCCTTTGAAGACGACAAGGATAGAATTATGTTTTATGTAATGTGCCGTTTTTGATGAGTCCCAATCAATCTTATGTTACTACTTCTTTCTTACTTACGAATCTAACGAGAAAGTTTGTGAGGATGGATGTATGGGTGGATGTTTGTGACTTTTTCACGCCAAAACCTGAACGGATTTGGATGAAATTTGGCAAACAGATAGTTTATAACCAGGATACAGGGATATATATGATACTTTTTATACTGGTAGTGCGATCCCGTCGGACAATTACCGAACTCCACGCGGGCGAAGCCCTAAATGTACATAGTTTCATGTTTTAAATGTAACTTCTAGCGTGCATCGTGGTGTGCGTTGTCGGTTGTCGTGCGCGTCGTTTAATGAGTGTCAGCGGTGTCTCGCGGCGGTGCGGTGTCTGACACAGCGGACACTTCAGCTTAACTATTCATCGATCGTTAAAATATCAGTTATCAATATCTACAAAATTATATTCATAATCCTTAAATTTTCTTGGGTTTGCATAAGAGGGATAGATAACATATTCAAGAGAGAAGGCAACACCATAAGTTTTGTTTTCGGTTTCCTGGTAATATTTCTGGGGACAAAATAGAATAAGTGAGGTATATTTGACTAGATACAGGTGCTGAGAAGTAGTTATGGTAAGCTAAACTTAACTATGGCACTCACACTGAGAATTCGACAACTAGGTACATTCTTAAACAGTAATCTTCATAGTTCATCAAATTATCAGCACGATGGCTTCCTAATCATCAAATATCTAACAAAACACATTTCCCTAACCAGATTACCCCTTGGATCCTCATAAACAGTTTGGCAACCGCCACAGCATCATACTCAAATCATAATACATACATCAAGATACTAGACTACTGGGTATAAGGCCGTGAGTACATTCATGAATAAACAGCGCAGTGGTCACAGACGGCGTGTTTACGTCTAGAGATTAGCGTGGCGCGTCTTACTGCATGCGTCCTCGGCCTTATTCTGACACCGTAGGCTTATAATGTGGAATGAGATGGAATGTTGCAAGGAGATTATAAGAGAAAAATGCAAGCTTTTGACGAAGCCATTGATTGTACTGGCTGGCTATATACAGGTCGAACAAAATTTGAGAGAATTCGACACGTAAACAGAAGAATCAGAGTCAAAAAAAAATGTATAAAATAAGTTTACAAAGCTTCTCGTAGACATAGAAATTATACAACCAATTTTTCTGCTGATAAAGATATCAACAGCAAAATTTCACAGTATAAATATATAGTCATACATAATAAGATACCATCAAGATAAGCTGATATAACATCACATAACGCTGAATGTTATTCAGACATAACAGTTTAGATAAATATGTAAGCTAACGCGACATCCTAGAAATGGGACAGCCTATTACAATGTTGTAGTTTATAGCTTAATGCGAGCAATGTGCCTGAATTATAACATATATTCTGCATGTTACATAGTAAACATAGTGTTCAGTATGCCGCACATCAAACAAACAAACAAGTGGCCAACTCTACGGGGACTCCTTACTACGCTACGCCAGCTCAAAGTAAAAATTTTACCACATCAAACTGGCAATCGACTGTACGATGCGAATAGAATAAAATGTTAGCGGGAAAGGGGACTCCTAGAATGACTGACGTCTACCGGTCTAGACAGTCAGCTACTACAGCAGCAGCACCACCTACCACTTATCACACACCACAATCTCCAACGACCTAGCTAACTGGCTCTATTCACCACAGCTTTTCTAGTATAACCCCACTTGGTTGGAAAACCCTGGGCATGTGTGTAAGACTTCGTCTTGTATTTTACAACATACAAGAGTCTTACACACATAACAAAATTATCCAAGTATCCATGTCATATATCTAACATCTAAACCATTTCCCCAAAGCACTATTTAAACCCTTGTATCCCACCGTCCTGGGAGTTCAGAATAGGTCTGAGCAGCCGCGGGCGCGACCCACATCCTTTCACCACATTTGTGCTATCTCTGTTTGACATCGCAATCGTCTCGAGACGCCGGCGAAGGCGAATGAGCGCTACTTCGCAGATCTTATCGCAAAGATCATGTATGGTACTAACATGAGGGAATATTCAGGAGATGGGCTTCAAGATGTTTGTTCGGACATCAAGGTCGACCTGTGTCACAGATTAGGCATCTAACATGGCTTTATTGTGTTTGAATTCAAAATAGACAATCAAGTCCTTTGAAATGTATAAATTACCTATTACGCATACAGATAGTCTTTCAGTCCTCGATCGAGGTCCCCGAGAGAATAATGGTCTTAAAATAGTAGTGAGAATTTATAGATAGACACAAAAATCAGGTTAAAGCTTAAATTTTAATTTGGCATAGATGACTGAACACAGGATCTTGCTGTTATAAAAAGAAAACTGAACAATCACAGAATATATGAGTTAGATTCGATTAAGGGAAAACTAATTCCAATTGTTCGTCTGCGTCTAGCTACACCTGCATTCACCGTTAGCAGCTCAGCTCGCGATGAGCTCAAATGGTGCTCAAAGCCCGAATATATTACCTACAGGCAGATGAGGCAGGGTGTAAGAATATATTACAGGCTTGCAAGCAATGGAGCCCGGAAGACAAGACGAGGTAATCTGCGTGGATCTGATACTGGAACGAATAAATGAACGGATTAGAGGATACTTTAATCAGTAGATATAGCTTATAGGGTTGCTTTTAGCGCTGAGCTACAAATTATTTATCGTCCGTCCGTCTCATTGGCAACAAAACCTACTACAATATCTTACTTGTTAAATTATAACTGCTGCTTCTAACAGAATACAGGATATTACAGACATCGGCGGACAAACTGTTACCACAAATCCAGCACATTATTGTGGACCCCGCAGCGTCGAAATTTTTCGTCGGTTATAAAAATACGAAAAGTACGGTTTGTGTTTCACACAAAAATACACCCACACACACACACGTCAAAATGTATGGAACAGCAGTTTTTTGAGAAAGGCATTGTCTGAATTTTCATCGGTCCTACTCCCTATAAAGCTGTAAAGCCATTTTTATGTCATACAACCACCATTTACCTCCGAAAAATACTCCGTATTTTCCAAAGGTAGAACCACACCACTTGAGTGGTACAGTCGCCCACAAAAACATTCACTCGCCGCGCGCCGCGTCGCCTAACATCGGCACATCAGCCGAGTGCAGTGGAGAGCCAATTAGTTCTCTCAGACCTCCGCATCGATAACCTCTGACCTGACCTTCGATTATGACACGACTAAATAAAAACTCCTTTGATAGTAAAAACCGTAAATCTGAACGAACATATTGTGAGTGAAAGTTTGAACGACCGTGATTGCTAGGGAGCTGGTACAAATATGGGAAACGGATTTGTTTAATGAAAATCCGTTCGTACCTTGGGGCCGAATTCGGCTGGAATCGCTGGAATCTATGGTGCGTAGCCTTTAAGGACAACATAGATTCTTAACAAAATAATGTGGCTTTTATACATGCTGAGATTAAAAAATACATTATACAATGCCCGGGATTCATCCATGCTGTGATTGAAAATAGTATCTCCAAAAGATAAAATCAGCTTCGCCCCAAATGATTTCTCAAATCTGTAAGAAACTGCAGCACCCATCCAACCCCAAACTACCACGAGTGCAGACGGTAGGCGCTGCTGACAATAGATATAGAGCCCATTATTAGTTTCCACATATTAAACGCAGATACCAATATTTAGTTTGCCTCCCTCACCCTCTCAAATACCCGATAACTCGCCTACAAGACAATCATACACAATTACTGACGAAAACTAACGCAAAATTATTATTTACCTTACAAAAATTCTAAAATCACCCTTATTTCTAGAGCAACAAAGTCTTTTTTAAAGGTTTTGTCATCCGGTACAGTCACCCCAGATATTGACAGAAGACACAATTTCCGGCGCGAGCAGCAAACACGGTATTCCACACAATTTGTTCCTAATTGCAGACGTGCTCGACTGTACCGCGAGAAGTAGTGTGACGAAGTCTTATGAAGCTAATTCACTTTGCTGCCTCAGCTTCAAATGAAGAAGCTTCAGGTGGTGTTTGATAAGTGGATTGCTAAGCATTATTATATGGGGCAGCTAAAACGGAGATCATTAAGATCAATAGATCACAACAATTATTTGATGTATTAGATTTCTATCTTCGTTACATAGAAATTGAGGACCATCTCTACATACACAGGTCAATGTCTAGTAGCGCCATCTATTGGCGCGTTGAATGAAAAATTTAGATAGTACCCTATTCAGCAGAATTACGTCAGTTATATTTTTGCGGTTGAACTTGTCATTAACTAACTTAAATATTCGACATTTATAAGCAGAAAAAAAGAAACTGTGCTTAATAAAATGTGATAAATTAGACAAAATAAAGGGAGACATGAAACACAATTACGTCATATAGCGGCACCACAGATATTGTATCTATATCTGTGAGTGGCACAGTCTCGCTCGTTGATTGGTCACATTTTGACCTTGAACTTGTCTATCGTAGTACGGTAGTATAGAGACCAGATAACAGGTACTACCTACATTATACTGGTGTTGCTAACTTAACACTGACGAACGGATCCTGCGACACAGGGTATCCTAGTACAGAATCCAGCGTCACATCTTATTGTAACACTTTTATGAAAAATATATTTTTTTTTATTATACTATATTTATGAAATTATACAGGGTCAAAGTAAATTAGCCAGCGAAACTCGCCAGACGCTCGGTTTCGCTGACTAAACATGATAAAAGAGAAAAGAAATTGATTTCATGTTATTTTTGTCAATTGTATTCCTAGGTAGTTTATATACCTTTATGGTCATTTAGGAATTAACTCTGGCACGTTGTGAATAAAAGGGAAAATATAAATAATGAGGTTGAAAAGAAAAGTAGAGACAGCTGAAGCGTCCGTAAAAGTGTGTCAATGTAAAATTAATTCTTTCCAATAATTATCTCAATTCAACGTCTAAACGCCTTTTATTTATTACACTCAGCATACAAATCACTACCTACATCAAACAGCCGATCCTTATAGTGCTTATATTATGGCACGACTTCACGAATCTTCTTCGGCAGTTGAACGAGACCGCGTGATACGAAAACTTATTACCGGTCTGAAAGGAGCCCGGATCAAGGCTGTAACGTAAATCAGTCTTATTAAGAAAATGTTAAGAAAAAACAAAAAGTGTGCGTCGGCCGGGAATCGAACCCGGATCAACTGCTTGGAAGGCAACTATGCTGACCATTACACCACCGACGCCACAGCTGGTGGCTCGAAATAACGAAAGACATAGGCTAGTAGGTACATAATGTACAAGCATATTATTTTTGGTCCGTATACGTATAACTCGCTTCGTAGTCAAAGTTGTAAAACTGGTAAACACGTTACATACATACATAATAAAAGATATGAAGATAATGTCTGAAAAATTAGTAATGCACACTGAACACTGTGCAGTTTTGAATAATTGCCTACGTGCATTTTCATCCGTCTACGAGAACGAAATGTACAAATATGTAGATATAGCTAGATATGTAGGTAGGTATATAAGTCAGACGGCCGATACTTACACCGGGTTTAACAATAATGTTCACAAATCTAAAAATACTTCCTAAGTACCACGACGTAGTAGTAGCACGACGCGATAAGGACTTGATAAAATTCATTCATTTCTGATAAGTACGGAATTAAAACATATGCACCTAACTTGAAATATATGCTAGGTGCCAAGTTATCAATGAGTGCCTGTCTCCAAGACAATAATGACTGTATTCTTTTGATAATCTAACAAACCTCTAAAATGGCTCAAAATAGAATTATTATCATCCAGACACGTACACAACAGACAGGGCATCTAGTCACGTAGACAAACCGCACTAATTAGTTGGAGTTATCAAAGAGTTAGCGCGAACAAGTAGGTCCCTACCTGCCACCAACCAATCGCTTTTTCCTTTTGTGACGTCCTATTTGTGTACTAAAATAGAAGATTATACTCTAGCAAGCCTAGACTATGTAGCCATCGTTGCGTAAGTGCCGCGGCACACTTACCGCGCACTAGACACGTCAAACGTCGGCGCATCACTATCAAAGCTAATTAAACTTGCAATGACACTACAACGCATCTTAACTTAACCCGTCGGCGGCCGCAGTGAGACAATGCGACCGCGAGGGCGCGGAGCGCGGGTGTGGGGGGGCGGGCGCCGTCGAGTGCGCCGCTGTAATCAGGGCTAATAGAAGCGCGTATGCTTTGATCTGCACCTCAAAGAGACGAGGGCCAAACTCGCGAGACGAGCCGCAGCGGTGATAAAAATTTAGAGGCGGCGCGCTGACGCGGAACTGATTTTGGCAAACGTTTGTGTGGCTGCAGCCAGTGTGCGTATGTGAGGATGTTACGCGACAGTCTTGATTGCGTAGACCGAGCTTCAAACCACAGATCACAAATCGGCGAAAAATTAAGCTTCTACCAATAAAATAACGGTGCTATACGTTTTTCATCATTAGAAGATGCTACCCAACTTCTTGATATAATCCCAGACTCGCCTTTCTGTCACCTTAAGTATAGCTGACCTATTTTTATGGACTGATTTGGCTTTGGCACCTCTACCTACTCCTCATCCTCTCACTCAGATCCCAATTTATTTGCGGCATACCAGTTTTCTTCCATATCTGTGACCATTGCCTGAGTAATTATTTGTAACCTCATTTTGGTTTCAGTGCCATCACAAAATCTTATGAATCTCAGAAGACGATTAAAACACTGTTGAACCCAAGAGAACTGCTCGCCTACTTTTCAACATTTTCTCGTAATTTTCGGGAACAAAACCACATCAGTTCTGTCTGCTCGTAGCCCTGTCGCGTCACAAGGTAAGGCACAGAAACGGTGAAGAGTTTAAGCGTTGCGAGTGCAATATTGTTTTCTTTCCGCTTTGCCGGCGCGCGACTGGCTGGCGTGTAATTGATTCTTTTGTGGTATAATTGCGGGCAGATCGCATCGGGCCGAGTGCGTGGCTCCACTCGCCCCATTCGCCCATGCGCCCACTCGGTACTCGCCCCGACCCGGCCGCCATTCATATTCAACGGTTAGGTGACGTTTAGAACTCAGCTTTAATTGGTTTTCTTATTTGTGTACAATGAGGCCCCTCGTCATGCTCGTTGTCTTCGGCGCGTCGAGTTTGATTGTTCGGCCCTACCAGTGCTAATTGTGGAATTTGTTTGACTTGGATTGGGATTTTTGCTTTGTTGTGGTACCGCTGTGAGGGAGGGAACCTCCTTTATGAATCTTAGAAATATATTCCGGTACATAAAAACCACAGAAGTATGTGGCACTCTCGTATGAAAATTGAATTGACAAATCAATTTGTTTGACCTTACATTTCGCTCGCCCTAAAACATGGCCTCACCTATGAAATACAAGCTACAAATCACCACAAATATTACAAAAATAATAATCTTACTTCAGTACCAACGGTGAGTTTACGATATTGAATCATGAACGATCACTTTAATCCGAAGATATTAAACGACAAACAGTGTGTTGACTTAACCCGTCGCAATCGCGGTTTACACGTGTTAACAAACACGGGATGTGCTGGTCAGAATAACCATAATCCACTTATTGACGATATTATCTCGAACAAACACGAATTTTTCGTCAGTGGCCCTCGACAGTGATTGATACAATCGCATATATTTGAACAGAGTCCGTCGTAAATGATAAGGATGTTTGATTTTTATTTTTATTAAATTCGACTATTTTTAGTTAGGGTCGGATTTCCGTTACGGGTTTCATGATTATTTTGTGATATTGAGAAATGCTTCACTACAGTTAACATTTAATGTGATTCTAAAATACATTGGTCTGGCCAATTTTATATCTGCAAGACCGAGCCTCCAACGATTCCTTAAAATGTTCAGGCAACTTTAGCCGACACCAAATAGATACTGTTTTCGGGAGTCTGTGTAAATAAATAAATATAGTATTTGATGGAGTACCTAACACATTAACTGTAGTCATCATCATCATCATTTCAGCCGAAAGACATTGACCGGTCCTGTGCGACTCGCATCCAGCGGATCCCTGCAACCTTCACCAGGTCATCGGTCCACCTAGTGGGAGGCCTTCCAACACAACGTCTTCCGTTTCGCGGTCGCCACTCCAGAACTTTTCGGCCCCATCGGCCAACCGTTCTGCGAGCAATGTGCCCTGCCCACTGCCACTTAAGTTTGGCAACTGTAGTAATAGCTGTTAACTCATACAGCCCAAGGCTCACCCAGATTCCAGATTTCAACCTACGATTGAGAAACACTAATCACTCGACATTGTCCAACTGTTTACTTAAAGTCCACTTAAAGGAACACAGTGTTACACCAAACATTAACCTTGACACCCATAAATAAAGGGCAAATATACTGAAATCTATAAACACATAAACGCGTCAGCGACGCAGTTGGAACGCAGTGCCCGCGCCACTGCGGCCGGCGGCGGCCCAACGAAAACAAACTGAGAGAATTATTATCGACATACAGCCCCTGTTATTTTACAATTATTTAGTAAATCCTACTTAGTAATGTATGGTGACGTTCACAGAAACCAGACTGCTGAGCGCAATATATTTGTCGACGAGGCAGTTAAGAGGCCATGAAATATCGGTACATCTGTTAAAATAAACGCCCTGGTAAAATTATGATAGTCCGTGTACGGACGCCTGCTTATTGCGCAATTGTAGGTTAATGTGCTCTCATTTTTGTCTATAAATCCTATCCCGGACTGAGTAGAATCTCTTGTGTAGATTAATGGTTAGTGCCTCATGCGGCATGCCTAATCTCTTCATGATAAATTCATCCTTGCTTCATAAAGTATTCCCACAATAAACATTTTCGAATACCAATGGCCTCTAAATATGATGAAAATCCACATTCGTCCATCATTAAAATGTATACCTACCTCAAACGCAAATTTAGCGCATAATACGATAAAATTCAAAAAATCCATCCGACATAGAGTGCAAATACGGATTTTTGCTTTATTAGGCTGTGTTTGTTCTCTGCTGAACTAAATGTGATGTAAACTAACAATCCATGGAATTGGCGTCACCGTATGCATGACAGTTGAATAATGCAGCCGACCGGATGACGGCCGTCCGGCCCGGCCCGGCACTGAACATATTGTACACACATTCCTAACAACACTGATATGGAAGCTGTGATGCGTTCAATAGTAACGCTAAACTAAATATTATGTTTTCGCAAAATTGTGGCTGCATTTTCGTAGTAAAAAGTGTGTGTTTTTGTCAGTACGGAATACTAGCTGGAAATTAAACTTTGTAGGTTTCTGTCTGTGCCTGCTAGAGTAATTTTTAGTTATTGTTAGGAACAAAGAATTTCTCTTTACTTTTTTGTTAACCCAGTGAATATTAATTAAAACTCTCCGCATTTGTTTATACGTATAGTTTTAGTGTAGAATTTGTAGATTACGTAGGTAGTTAAATTACTTCTAACAAATTATTATACAATTTTTTTCTTGTTTCTTAATTTTCGTGTCCTTTTTTACAGTGTCCTGTATGGGGTCGTCCATTAATCACGTGATGTTTTTTAGCAAATTTTTAACCCCCACCTCCCCCATGGTGATTCGTGGTGAAGTTTTAGACTACCGCTCCCTCCTCCCACCCAAAATCACGTGTATTTTTTTTGGTACAAAGTATCTTAAAAAAAATCAGAATATTATCTTTAAATACAGGTTAACAGGTATAATCTAATTTAATTCTGGAAAAATAAGCACCGTGTTAAAAATGTCAAGGACACGCACCGCTTTTCGGTTTAGAAATCGCGCGTTCAAAGAAAAAATAAATACACGTGATATCTCACTACACCTGCCCCTCCCCCTAGTGATATTTCGTGATTTTTTCCGAACCCCCCTCCCCCCCTTTCCAGCCTCACGTGATTAATGGACGACCCCTATGTACTATTTAGCTCAATGAATTGAGGATATTATATGTACTCGGAAATATGGTAGAGGTACCTATCATTTAATTGAACAACACAATTAAACAAAGTTCTCATCTTCATTATTCAAAACACAATTCCGGATTCAAACCGCGCCACGAGCCGTTGCGCCGAAGTTTGACGGACATAGCCGACAAGTGGCGACGCCTGGCGGCGCGCGGCGGAGTCCGGGTCCAGGTCGTGCCACCGCGGGTGACGGGTTGCAATTTCCGAACTGTCATGTCTACGATCTGCGAGCTAACTTCCTGGCGCTAAATATCGTACAGTTGCGTTTTGGCGCCGAATCGTTGTGAATTTGCGAGCCATTGCCGCGTAAGGCATTATCGCGCGGTTTTGGATGTTTGGTGACAGATGCAAATGCGAGCAAGCGCCACTGTATGGTATCTGATCCATCCATCCGTCTAGCGTGGTCGATTGAATGCAGACAATTTAGAGAGGAATAGGTATTCTGGTTTTTTGATAATATAAATATATTTCCTAATAAAGGAGATTGCAGGACATGAGGACAATAATATACAGCTAATCGTTACTACCTAGGGACTTATGTATTCATTAGTTTTGATTTTGTGGTATCACCTAAATGTATGTATGTGTATTATATTATTATAATATAATCTGTATTATATTCGTACCTACTGATTTTCTACTTACAATATGACCAGTTGTATTGCATTTTAAAATAAAATTGGTTAATAATGATTGTTGCTGTATTATTAACAAACCTAAGGACAGCATAAAAAAAATGGCACAAAAGATGCAAATATTGCACTTTTTCCTATTTCCTACTCCCAACAAAATCAACTCGACAAAGATTGACTCAACAGAACAAAAATAGAACGCCCCCGGGTGGGCTCGAACCACCAACCTTTCGGTTAACAGCCGAACGCGCTAGCCAATTGCGCCACGGAGGCTCTTACACGGTGATCGAAATAGTCACGTGCTACATAAACACAATACCAACGAATGACAAAGATAGAAATATTAATAGAAGCGTCTACCTGAGTTTAATGAAAACCTGTTTTGTACCTGAGAGGCCGAGTTCAACCCGAAACACAACGAACACTGTGTTTTATCCACAATACAAAGCTCTGAGGACACCATGCCTGGTTGGAAAGCCACTACTTACTCAAGTTCAAGTTATTTTAGGTTGAAGCAAAGTTATGTGATTGAGGTTATGTTGACAAGCTAAGGTTTGAGTTAACGATTTGCAAATCTAATGTTTTCTATAAATAAGTGAATGGTGTGACAAACTGTGATGTGTTTGTTTTCTTGTGGTAATCGAGTCAGTTAGTTTCACAGTTGACTGACAGTTTTTGTGTACAAGTGTTATTTTCCTTGTTATTATTGTGTTTTTTTCGGTGCCTACTAATAACAATCAAGTTAGTTAGTATCTAAGCTCAGTGGTCGTTTGAATCTCTTGTTTTATCTGTCTATTTTTGCCGTTGACCGGCAATAGATTAGAGTAAGACGTCACTAAAGTTCGTCAAAATTTATCCAATCAAAAAGAAGCAGCCAGTGCCAATGGCAAATAGGGTGACGGGCACTTGTTGCACCGCGTCGGTTGAGCGGGCCGGCTTGCCAGGCCTGCTGCGCGACTTGCAGCGACTGTCTGAAGATCAAGACTCAGCCGATATCGTCTTTATCCTCGGAACCAACGAGGAAAAAGTCTACGCACACAAAATAATTTTGATAGCAAGGTTAGTAAATACAAAAAGATTTTCCCGTACCGGGAATCGAACCCAAGCCTCCTGGGTGAAAGCCAGGTATCCTAGCCACTAGACCAAATAGCAAGGTTAGTAAATACAAAAAGATTTTCCCGTACCGGGAATCGAACCCGAGCCTCCTGGGTGAAAGCCAGGTATCCTAGCCACTAGACCATACGGGAGATGATGATTGAAGCAAAATAGACGTTGAGGAGTTTAGAACATTATGTTTACTGCGTGTGTTGATTGAAGTTATACATTTTTGTGGATAAAATCCATTCATGAGAGTTTACAACAATCATTTTCTAAGTTTATCCGATTTTAAAAAATCTTCTCATACCTACTTAAGAATGCAGTAGTGGCGTAAGGAATTAATAGTATTAGTACTCCTACTAGTACTTATTTATTTTGGTGAAAAACTGTTGTATTTCAGAGATCTTTACAAGATATAAAACTCAAAAAAAAAATCGGCTTACTTTGCCTCGACCTGCCTACCCCGTAAAGAATAAAAACGAAAGTACAATTTTAAAGTTAAAGAAACAAACCTTTAATTTTCGAAATCGTCCCAAGTTTGTTCAAAATTGTTAGTAATTTGATCTATCTTTATGCGTGGAGCAAATTGCGGGCCTTTCACCGCTGCACCATTCACTGGTTGAAATGCAAATGAATTTTGAGCCCCGAGATGTGAAGGCATAATTTGCTTGATGAGGCGCGCAGAGCTCCATAATGCGCTAAAAGGAAATAAAGACTACAGAAAGTACAGAAATTAATATTCATCACAAACTGTTTTACATTTTCTATGCAGTCAGGAAACACGACTTACAGCACCATCTCCCGGGAGCGCTGCAAAACTAATTTTAAATCTAGCAACTAGATGGCGCTTAATTCAAATTTAAATTCATTTGCATAACATCAAATCCTTTTCAGGGAGTCCACGTAATCCAAAGTAAAATCTGAATAGGAAACTAATAAAAAAGATCGCCACCGTCCGTTGCGAATGAATTATGTATAGTGTCGAAAGTTATGCAGACCAAAGATGGGGGATATCGAAAAGAAATCTGTCGACGGCAAGCAATTTGCATGTAAATAGGCACGGTCGTGTTCTCGACATGTGGTCCAGTTGAAGGGGGCCGGAAAAACGGCAAGTTTGAGAGCAACTTCATCAAGTTATGCGTAAAGTTGGCAAGACTCGCCGAATGTGTTTGTTAAGAGCAAATTGGAAAAATAAGTCACTTTTGTGGATGCGTCGAGAACTTTTCTATTTAAAATGATATACGACTTTATTTTCGTTCTTTTTATTATTATGTACTGTTATATGATCGGAAAAGAGCATCGTATTTTGTTGGGGTATCTATTTATTTTTCATGAAAGAAAGATTTTAAACTAGAATGGTGAAAACTGGTTAGATCACAGCATAACTATGAGTAAGTTCCTGTGTCGCAACTCGCAAAATGGTCAGCCTTCTTTTCAACATGGCATGAACTACTCATCAGCCAGCTCCGCAGCAGTAGTCAGAAACATTTTCATCAAACTTCTTCCACTTCCTAATTACCATTCGAACAGTTTGTTTACCTCAACACCTAGAATACGTCATAGCAACTTCATAAAGTGTATCAATTAAGCGTTCAGTTAGGAGCTACACAAACAGCGGTGATTATAAACCGCGCCCGCGCCAGCTGCTCCCATGATTGATTCAAAAAGTTGCCAACTCCCGGCCGCGCGCGCGCCTGCGTCGCAGCCATCGTGATCAATCATCGCTAAGCTTGTTTCTTATTAATTTTATTAATGCTACACTGTGCTGGGATGTGGAGCGATATTGTTGCGAATACCTACTTGACATTTTGTTAAATGAGTTGGTATGAGAGGAACGGTAGGCTTAAAATAATATAGGTTACTTATTTGCATTTGATGGATCAACTTTGACGATTTGTAATTTACCTTCTCAATGTCATGCTTGCTTATAATGGCCGAAAGCTCTCCAACTGAACAAAGAAACTAAGTCAGTTTCACAAGTATGTAGTAGGTACCTATATCGAAGCATATACATATAACAATTTATTTATACAAATATAACCAATTTGATGCCAATAATGAAACGTCTAACCTAGAACCACTATCGATGCATTCTTAGTGCCGCATTGCATTTTGGAAGTGTCCGACGATAGCTCTTTTCGGTTCAAAACGTTAGTGTGCAATATTATAAGCAACACCACTTCAATAAATAAGCATTCCAAGCGCTCCTTTAAGAAAATGATCTCCTCTGGAACTTGTGGCTGCTAATAACAACACTTGCTGCTCACATTATTTAGAAAGTTCAAGTTCTCTTGGTCCATGGAGCGCCGGCCGCTTAATTTTGTTTACAGTCATGGCAGTTTGTGTTCAACCCCGCTTTCCTTTTTAATCAAGCTCTGGTGCTTCTCTGTTGTTAATCTTGGCAAAAATCCTCAAAACTTTGTTCTCATTGGTAAAATATTTGATACTTGTTGCTGGGCAGTTCTTGATTTCGGACGAGCTTGGTGGCAGTCCCATAAAACATGAAGTTGGTTGATCGTTCATTTTCAAAAGTAATCTCGAAGGTCTTGTTTAGTAATCTTTTTTCGGGAACTTCCTCTAATAAATTGGGCCCAGTTGAGTTTTGACTAAAAATTAAAAATAATTTGAAGTAAGCTTGTTGGGTTGGATCAAAAGCCGAAAATTGGTGGACTTCAAGGAACCTGCCCGAAGGCACTGCTAACGCTTTGGTGCGGTTCGGTTCTGGTTCATCGAACAAGATCCTCGATTTGGACACTCCCTAATTAGGAGGAACCAGGAACCTCCAAGGATTTTTTTTTTGTGGAAAGTGGTTTTCCTATAGGTAATGGATGCGGTGGCACTTAAAGCCCCGAAACAGAACGTCCCAAAACACATTATTAGTCATACTGTTTCACATAAATCTCACTGAAAGCCAGATTAATTGTTCATTAGTGCTCAAAAGAGAACAAAAGTGCTTCAAGCCAAGCATTCCTTTTAAAAGCTCCTTTACACGAGCAATTTGTCTTAGTTCATCAAGCAACACTTCACATCGACGGCATGTGCAGAATCGGTCTATTCTTTTGTCTCTGTCACACGTCCACGTATCAGGTTGACGGGAGAAGGACAGGCGATATAGAAATCTTGACGAATTTTGGTAATTGGTGTGACTGGTTCGAACGCCTGTACAGCGATACTGGTAGGGTTACCATTCATTTTGGTCGAATTTCTGGACTCAGTCCTTGCAGTGTGATTGAAAAACATTTTAAAAACCTGGCTTTATTTAGATACTCTAAAAGAAGAAAATTAACTTTAAATTATATCAAACCCATCAATATATTAAATCATCGAAAATTTAATTATCATCAATTTAAAGCTTGTCGCGAGATTTACCTGTGCGTCCTGTGTGTTTAATCTCGTGATAAGCTTTTATATCTTATAAATTGTTTAGATAATGTTTTAAATTAATGAGAATGATTGATTTAATCAATCAATCATTTATTTTGTTAAACATAGGTATGGTTACAGATAGTATATTGTCTAAAATATGTGTACTATGTTTTGTCAATATGGCATAATTTAAAGGTTCATTTTCTGCATTTTAGAGCATTTGTACAAATAACTAATCCACCATCTTGAAAAGTCCGCCATATTGGATTTAGAATGACATCACTTAGCTAATCATGTATTGTCATCCAAACTAAACGTGTTTGCAATAAAACTTCAGCAAAATCGGTTGAGGACCATCATCATTTTCCCAACTATGTTGAGGATAACTGTTTTAAAATTTAATTGCAAGATTTGACCTAATAAACATACCTTCAACAATTGCAGGGTAAATAAAAGCTTGTAAAGATAAAGATATATTTATTTTGTAAGCTATATAAAAGCTTGTAAAAAAGGACGCTATGAGCTGTTAATAACAACCCACAAAGAAAAACAATTAACTCCTGATTGAGTTTTGCCAAAATAGGAAGCCTCATCACCAAATTTTTTATTATGTAAATCAACCTTTTCGTCATCATTCACAGTATTTTTCAGTTAGCATTTGATGAAAAACTGGACTATCCCACTAGCCAAGTTTAGTTAGCCACCCCTTACAGGGATAATTTGGGACTTAATTACACCGGTACCGGGTGTGCGGGGGGGGGGGGGCAGCAGAGTGGAGAGGGGGGTTGATTGATGATTCAATGAGGACGGCGCTTCGCCCGCACTGAATTTATCGCGTAAGCACCCGCTTGTTCACGATTATGTACAACTTACAGTTTGCCGTAATGTATGTGTTGCGATACGCTGTCGCCGTACAGGAATTTTGTTAAAGAATGTTAGTACCTACGTAAATATGGTTGGCGTACTTACAAAAGGTAAATTTTTAGAGGCAAGAGTTTCTGAAAGCCCGATGAAAAAGGTGCTCCGTAAGGATTACATCACATAAATAAGTAATTTGTTGCCAAGTATCATGTCATCTTTGTTTGTTTAGTTATTGAAGTTTAAAAAGGATTAAAATAAGTAGAGAGTTAAAGAAAAATATATTAAACAATTTCTCTTTGAATAAATCAGCACCTACTGAGCCATTCTTGGTACTGTTGAAGATTCCATTTGTTCAATTTACCGACCTTACGGGTTAGGTATTATCTAAAACTACAATCGTATTTCTTTAACAAATACCGACGGCCTACAGGTGTCTAATCTATACAATGTAGGTAAACAGTGTTGTTCTTGATCAGCGGGGTATCTATTATACCTATTATTCCACTCGCGACCACTCCCACAATTCTTGAGAGCACCTGTGCTAACATCGATATCGAAGTACATTTTATTTCAGGCATTCCAATGTAGCAAGTTATCCAACTTGTCAAAGTAATTCTATAATTTTCTCGCACGCGATTCACGAACAATATAGTTATATAACACCTGCCACCTGTATGAACCAATTATAAAATTTCCACAACAACAATGTACGTACCTACGTGTGTTAAAATTCTATGAAACACTCGCTAAAGTTAAACCGCTGAAACACTAGACATATTTGTTGGAATAAATGAGAAAAGTTGGCCGGTGGAGCGCGGGAAAAAACAATGCGTGTTGTTGAAACAAACGCCATCTATCGGCGAGGTAAACAAACCGACACGAATCGTAATTACAACTCGTGCTTCCACGCGAACCGCTCGTTTGTGGTGACCACCCATTATTGGGACACCTTTTAAAATTAGTCATTTTTTTATTTTAGTTTCAGATTGTACAAGGAAATAGCTCAATTAAAAAAAAATATTTTCTTGTACCTACATTTGAATAATTTCATAGATAACATCGAATTGGAAAAACGAATTGACCGCATGTAATACAAATCATTATTCGAATATTGAAACATAACTCTTTTTTTTGGGCAGTCGTGCAATAAAAAAAAACCGGCCAAGTGCGAGTCGCACTCACACGCACACAGGGTTCCGTTGCACCAAACAATGTAATAAAAATATTTTGAAGGCTCATTCATATGTTGTATTGTATTACATTAAGCAGCTTTTTTATAACGTCCTATAATCCTACACTTTTTCAGAATTTTCCTCCTCTTACTTTAGAAATTAGAGGGGGGGGCACATATTTTACCACTTTGGAAGTGTCTATCTTTCAAAAAATTGACATTGAGAAACACGGCTACCACATAAGTTTCAATTGTGTAGTCCTAACAGTTTCGGAATAAACTGGCTGTGTCACAGACAGACAGACAGACAGACACACAGACACACAGACAGACAGACAGACAGAAAGACAGACATGACGAATCTATAAGGGTTTCGTTTATTGCCATACGGCTACGGAACAATAACAACGACGAGTTTCGAGTATACCTATACGGTTAGGCGTCGCAAATCACTGAAAGATATCGAAAGCCATTTTTAATCCCCTTATCTACAAATCCCTAGAACTGCAGCACACGTAGTCACCTCAGCAGCAAACAAAACGCGAGATTCAAATCAGTTCAACAATACTAAAGGGAACAATACGCCGCGTAGCGACAAAACGCACAATACGACATCAATTATTTAACACGTTACAAAAACTTTTAAAATAAATGGATTAACAAAAGTCTACGTATCCTCTGTACCCTTCTATCCTAACTAATAATATATATGCGAAAGTAAGTTTGTTTGTTACCTTTTCACGCCTAAACTACTGAACCGCTCATCCTGAAAGGGCTTGGAAGATTTTTGTATGAAGCTTGGTCGGCCTAACTTCCGCCATTTTAATTTGTTTTCAAAGTTGCTATCGCTTGATACAAGCTTTATTCGTGGCTGATCAAATCAAAGTTGTGCTTGAAGATGCCATCAGTGAATGGACTTTAAATTTGATAGCTCATATCTCGGAAACGTGACATTTTAGAACATTTTGTCTCATACAAAACTGGTTTATATTGATACCACCTATCATCGATTAATATTGGTTTTATGTATGGCCGCAACTTTGAAAAAAAGAAAAATGGCGGAAGTTAAGCCGGTTATTAAATTCAAACCCCTTTGCATATACGTTGTCAGGTGTACAGAAACGGACATAGGGCACGTATTATCCCGAAAAAAAGTACTGTTCCCGAGGAAAACAACAATAACATTCTAATGATAATAGATGGCGCCACATGTCTTTCGAATGATGATTGAATTATATTATTACAAGCAGAGTACAACCTGCATTGATTGTCAAATTCTAAATGAACGCCAGCGAAGCCGCAGGCAAAAGCCAGTAATGACATAAACATAACTCTTCTTGTCAGTCGGGATAAAATAGCTCCAAACCACAACTATTATCTAATAATTGTAGCTGACGCTTAATAAATGGTACTTAATTGCTTTATTCAATACGGACTCACGAATGGCCGGCTGAGCATTGATCCGTGCGACCCATGCCGATTTTGACAGCAATCTATGCCAACAAACGCTCTCTCAACTGTCTCAACATTTAAAACCTTGGTTTCATGAGCACTTCTTGTCTTTGTAAAGCATAAGCATAATCAGCCCATAATGGACCCACTGCTGGGTCACACGGCCTCGTCTCTATGAGAGGGAAAGTAAAGTGGAATAAAATGTTTAGTACAACTCAAAAGCTAATTTTAAATAACGCGACACCTCCTTGTCCTATCATGTTGTCATATTACACTTTATCAGAGTTCAGGCGAACATTTCGATATTTGAGTGTGAAAGTTTTCTTCATAAAACAGTTGACGATGTGACAATGTAATGAGGCTTAAATCTCAATTTGTGGCACGTCGTTTTGGCGCCAATGGAGGACGCTCGTAAACTCGGATGAGCGTCGCGATCTTGAGATCGATCTTAGGTCGCCACATCGCGCCAGTACTTAGCTGGCTGAACTCCAGGCAAACAAGCCAAAGTTATCGCGGTAACAAAAAGCACCTGCATAAGTAAGGATAATTTCAACTTGAAAGTTAAGTAAGTAGATAAATGGCCAAATTGACGATGAATGTAACTGCTTTTTATTTCTGACTAGTTGCTACCCGCGACCTTTGTTCGCGAGAAATTTTTAATAAAAATATTTCTTCTCTTTTTTGGATCAGATTTTGTTACCAATTTCAAGGGTTTTAATTTCTATTGCACGAAACCCAAATTATTTTTCTAAAATAAAAGTAGCTTGAGTTACAACATCAGCTATCTGCCAGTAATTTGTTATAAGTACCCACTAACGTATAATAATATGCTTTTAAATGCATTCAGTAAAAATCTGAAATTACAAACAGACACTTCAATTTTATTTATTTTTATAGATGTATAGATTTTACTCTACAAACCTAGCAACCTAGAATACAAATACAACGTGACAGGACTTAACAATAAGAACGTCCCTTCATAACGCGTAATGTAATTTAACTCATAATTTCCACACACCACACAATTTGTTACATTCAATAATAAAAAGTAGCAACTTATACACAATAACAACAGCGCCACAGCGGCACGTGTTGCGATGACAGCTGAGCGGAGCGATTGTGAGCGCAACCGCAAATAGGAGGCGAGCGGTCGCAGCAAGCGACGCGGCGACGCGCGGCCGTCTGCCGGTGACGTCGCGACGTCCTACACCGCTCATTACAGCTTTATTATTTGTAGAAAAATGTCGCGATAATCTGCCGCCGCCTTTCAGTGACAATCTTGTTGCGACGTAAACTTTTGTGCGAAAACTGTTTACAAAGACAGCGCCACTTCGAATTTTGCCACGACGTAGCTATACTTTTTTCTGAGAGTTTCAAAAGGCTGAAAGGACATTGATTGTTTAGAGAAATTTCAGCTTGCGATCTACCGGATCTACGTAGAACCTGCGGTAGTACAACGGTAAAAGTGTAAGCAATGAAGTGATTTGAATATTATGAATAGAACGAAATTTGTTCAAATGAAACTTTCAGCTGCATCAGGTTGCCTTTAAAATATATTGCGATGAAAACGTATCATTTACTTTTTATCGCAAAAATGTTAAATAAAAATTTTCCAGTGAAAAATATTTCAAATCACTTATTTATAGTCGTAAAATCAGCCATTCAACTCATACATTTCATCCGCTTTTCATTTATATGTAGAAAAAAAAAACACATTCAGCGATCGTGCAGTGTAATTTACAAGATTGAATTACACCAATCAGGGTTAACGAGTCGATTTATACTCGCCGGCGATCCGTTCGAAAATAACATGAAAAAAAACACAAATATGGCGTTCATTAGCTTTGAGCTCTGTAATTTGAACGTAACGGTCGCGTGCTGTGAATGGCGCCAAAATTAGAATGTTGCTAGAATCGCGTGCAGATTACAGTCTTTAGAATGCAGTTGGCAGCACTGAACACTGTACCAACTGAATTAACTAACGAGATAAGGCTGAATGTTGGGTAATTTTCCTTTTTAGTTTTTTCCTGCTTGCCAAAAATACCAGCGTTTCAAGGATTTATTTATTTTCGTTTGCACTCAAGCCATGCAAAACACACATCATTATAAAACTTTCATATACTATTAAACGTTTTAATATTTAGGAAAGTTTTGTCAACTCATGCAAAAAAGGTACAGTAACGGGGACTCCCAGTTGGTCCACCAATATCACTTTATTGAGTAAGAATTCTTCACAATATTTGACGTTAAACTTGAACTAATCTAATTTCCTGAAATAAGCCGCGTTAAAATAAACAGTGCAAGAAGTTGAGTGTGATTAATGTCCTCCGCATCAGCAGCGCTCAGTCGGGTTCAGCAGCAGACAGCCGACGGCTGCGGTGAGCCTACTATTAATCGTGATCGGTAGTAGCACAACTCTGCTGGCAGACAAGGGACACTCCTGGATTTTAATACGAGTGAGACTACGGAAATACTAACTATCGAGCCACACAGAGATGAGGTATCCGACCCACCAGTAGAAATGTCATCTTTAGACAGATTGTGATTGTGATATAACTCGAGTGTCCATACTCCGAATATCAAGCAGGACCAATTATTGGATAAAATGGAGAAACCCTCTGTCCGGGTAACGACCTAGCAGTATTTTGGTCTTAACCACTAATTATAGCTCATGCATTATGTGTACTGCCCTCCCGTGTCTTGGTGCTTTCACAACCAATGCGGTTTCTACTTTCAGCTGCACTGTCCTCCAAAGAGGCGCGCGTCGTGCGCAGCATTATGTCTGGCCTGCGTCTCGTAAATAGAGGAATACATTATTTTAGGATTACACTAGTTCTAAAGCAATGCAATTTGTCCGTCATTGTACCCAAATTCTGGTCACCACACTATCTATGACGCAAATTGCACGTCAACGTAGTCGTGATGTCGCGTCGCGTTGTTGCGCGCGGTCGTGACGTCATCAATCATGGGCGCCGCGATACAGATTGTGTTTAGAAAGCTTGTTTTTTAGCCGAACAAATTGCTAAGTTAATTTTATTAAGTACGAACAATCCCCTTGTCGGTCGTGTAATTTACTTAAGTGCGATGTTGGTTATTAAACACGAGGATTATTTTTTATAAGGTTTTAGGTCGTTTGTGAGTTACAAAGTAAGATTGAAGATTGTTTCAGTTTCGATACAGTGTAGGTTTAGTTACATTATACTGCCTAATGATTTTGCTTTAACAGGCGAAGTATCTAATAGAATTGGAATTTGACTGGTTCTCGTAAGTTCCTAACTAAGTATACCGTAGAGTGAGACTATAACTTCCTTCATTGTACTTGATAGTTCTTTGCAGGGATGGACTCACGTGTGTCTTTATCTGTCATTGTGTATAGTAGATATAGTGCATCAAGTGCATGATCGTGTTAGTGCACTCTGTGGGCACATTGTTCTTGTTCACATAACCCAATGCAAGTGTTCGGAGAAACTTTGCCAACAGAATAACCCTACCACTGCAGGCGTTTCACAAATTCATAATACACATACTAGTGATAGACTTCAAACTCCCTTTCTCAAGTTTCGCGATAAACAATGTGTCAACACCACAATATATTTTGCGTGACTTTAATCTGTGTTCAAACGCAGGCGCGATGTTTGTCGCGAGTTGTCGCGGGTTGGTGCGGGCTGGCTCGTCGGAGGGAACACTATTAAAAGTTGGCCGTCACTGTAAAGGCCCGTCACCCGCGTCACTGAAACCACACTGTTAACAGTTTAGATTAAAGCTAATAATGGAGTTGTTATTATGTGGCTTGTTGTGTTATGTGTTTACATTGCTAGTAGCTATTGAAAGTTTATTGACTGGTAAAGTTGATGTTTTCTTATTTAACCCAAAGGTTGACTGGTAGAGAATGCCTTGTGGCATTAAGTCCGCCTATGTATCACTATTGTATATAAGGTTTAAATAAACAAATAAATAAAGTTTTGTACATTATTTTCATTGTTTAAGCATCAAACCATACTAAGATCAACACTATGCAAGCTTTCGTCCTGTCGATATTTAAGAGTAGTTTGTTAAGATGTTAACAAACTACTCTTAAATATCGACAGGACGAAAAAGAACACAAATGTAAAGCGAGAGGTCGTTCCTAAGTTCCTTATTATTCAATTGTAAGTCTTCTGTTGATTTCATTAACCGACTTCCAAAAAGAGTAGGTTATCAAGTCTACTGATTTTTTTTTTTGTTTTTTTTGTGTATGTTCAGCGATATCTTCACCAATTGTTTAATCAATATTATTCTATTGCAATTGGAAACGGAGAATCTGTTTACAGATACCTACAGGACAACCGTTTTGCAAACGCTTGAATAAAACTAATAAGTAGTAACACAAGAACGCGTGATTGGATCAGACTGGAGGAGGGTCTGACGTCCTGACGCACGGTCTGACGGTCTGACGCGTCAATTACCGGCGTCAGTCATGTCCGCGTCGCGACGCTCACGCGAGCTGGAGTTAATCGAGTTAATCACAGCACTGCTGCCCGTCCGGCGTCCCCACAGAGGCGTAGACGCAACTTAGTTAGGGGTATAGAATACTGTCACAGATTCACCTACATGAAAATTAAATGAGATACAAACATACATAGAAAGATCGCTTGGTAATTAGATGAATTAACTAGCTATGCAGTATGCGGTTTGAGCACTTAACCCACGTCTAATTTCCAGATATAGCTAAGATAAAACTTTTCAAAGAAAAGTAATTTTACTATAAAATATATTATTAAAATATACTATAAAATCTGTTTCAACATGACTACTTTGAAACAGATTTTCAAATTCTCTAGTAGTTGCAATGGCGACTACACTGCATGATGTCCTTCCTGGGTTCGATTCCCAGGTCGGGCAGTGTTATTGAATATTTCCATCAGGATTTTCTCAGTAGCAGAAACGGAGTTAGGTTTTGTGCCCGGTTGATGGCAATAGGCTCGCCCGTTATTACATGGCGAAATGTTGGTGTACTATTAGTTACACGTAGACCTCTGCTTAAGCATACGGGGATTACAGGCGTGATGTTATGTTAAGTAATTGCATAGATAAAACAATAGTTACTTTTGATGTAATCATGTAATGTAGGTACAAGTGATTGGTTTATATTATCTCGATCGGCTAAAATAAACCTATTGGTGTTAAGTGTGTCTAAGTGTTTCGACACCTAAGATATGCCAGCAAGAAAAACCGCGTAATCCTTTTAAAGCGCGCTGCTTACGTCCACGTGTTAAATGGAAATCAGCAAAAAGTGCTGTAAGTGAGAGCTGTTCGCTCCATTAGTCACCATCTGTCGGAGACGGGAGCGGGGCCACCGCGCCAGAGCTAGGGATGCTATGGGTGGAGTCTGGAGAAACGACACTGTTTTGAGAAGGAAACGTACCTCACTAGCTTTGGTAAAACAGAGTTCTAAACAAAAGTATTGGCGAATATCATTACCAATAAAATTGAAATGAAATTAATTGGTATGGGTACATTGAAACTACGAATTTTCAAAAAGCAAACTCCTTATCTACAGTGCCTTATCTGTACATCTTTAAATTAAAAACTTCTATTAAAAAGTTTTGACAGTGCTATTTCTTTGTTAAAATTACGCAAGACTAACCTAATGTGTAACAAGGCATTCTATCAGGCTAATACGGTTGGGTTAACGTCGCGTGTCGCGTCTGTTGATAACTCTATGTCCAACACTTGGTCCGCCGACCAAGATTAATGATATCCGGCGAGATTGTGGAGCATCACACTGCGATGTACTCGCTGAATTAATTATAAGGACAACGCTCAAACTGTGATTAATTGCAAACAAATCACAGACCACCGCACGGTGGTAGAGTGCGGTGCTGATGTTAATGCGAGAATTTGAGGTAGTGCACGCGATTCCAGTCGGAAAACGTTTATCACTAGAGAATCTATAATTTAGTTAGAAAGATGTTGTCCACTTACGACAACCATTGGTTTGTTCTTCTTCGTTGTCCAGTACTCTGTTTGGCGGCTCATTAACTCGGCTGGTATAAATATTTCATATTCTTCTCGTCTTCATTCGACATCATTCGCCTGAAAACAGGTAAGTTTATCGAAGATATATAGATCAAAATTTAAGTTCGCATGTTTTTTTAAATGTTCAATTCATTACTATATTATCATTTACCACGCATTGGTTTTTGCCATATCCTAAATCGTTTACTAAACAGGAGCGACATGAAAAAATTATGCAGCTCTGCCTGCATACAGTGCAGTCATTTTTTCAATTCTATAAAATACATGAAATAAATTATCCTAATAGACAGAACCACAATAACGGACAACAGAGATCAATACAAGAGAGAAGAATGACAGCAGATCTATTGTTGTGGCTTCTCCCAAGTTCGACCGAAAAGCCGAAGAGCCTGTGAGTTACCGCAAATAAATCACGCAATGAACGCTACAGCGAGTTTACAATTAATTGAGATCGGGTGCACAACTTAGTGCCGGTAGTCGGCAGGATGGTGGCCTGTGGAATCGTACACTATGTAGCTACTGCGGGGGTAGATACTAATAGGATTACAGGAATGATTTGTTACAACTAGAGCATTAGCAAGTTTAGTTTAGACACAGATTACTGAATATACTTCAGTATTATAAAACGAACAGTAAACATGGTAAATATGCCGTTTCTAGTGTTATTGATAATACTTCAGTATTAGTTCAGTATGTATGGCAGCTACAGGATACGGATGATAAAGACTCAAAACATTACATTTACATGGAAACATTCTCTTCTGGCGCGAGGTATTCAAATTCTAATTATTTTCAATAATTTTGTGACCTAAAAATAAAAGTACCATACCAGTACCAGCACCATACAATTAGACCAAACTGTGTTAGTTAAGTTATCTAAGGTACTGTTTGTATCCCTATTTGTAGATTATCTTCAGCAGTTCAAAAAGTTACACGAACCAAGCTCGGCTGTTTATGGTCAGCCCTACTCCCGATACATTAAAACAACGATAGATACTCCTACATATTGAATAAGTACCTCCCAAAATGATCTTTAATCTTAGAACATCTGGAAGTCCCTCGAGCCGTTCGCAAACGTCGTTAACTGGGACAAAACACGTTGAAATATTCACCCGAGCAACCTTACATTGTGGTGCTCACACTAATGGCTGCCACTCCTGGGACCTGGCGTAATGGTGCTGTGCTGGATAACATCTAATATTAATACTAGATAAGTGATTGATCGGAAGGAATAGAGGTCGCTGAAATAGGATGTGAGACGCCTCTCGTTTAGCAGAATAGATCAATGGGAAAATATGTCAAGGTTAGGTGCGGTACGAATATTTACTAACAAGCACGTCGCCCGCGACTTCTACCGCAAACAATGTGATAGCTCGGCTAATATGCTTTACATAAATATAATGCCCACACCCACCTGTAGCGCCCACGAATAATGTAGTTTTCTGCCAGTGAAAGAATTTTTAGAATTGGATTATTAGTTCCGGAGATTACCCACTACATACAAACTTACCTCATTATAATATTAGTATACAGGGTGATTGGTAATTGGATGCATTCCTTGAAATGGGTGATACACCATGGGTAAGGTATACCCATGGGTGGTACCATGGGTATACCTTATTTGCAACAATTTTGACCACGATAACTTGGGGTCCAAACTGGGTTGTTTTTGAGAAACCGAATTTAAAAGATTTTTGGAATTTTTCCACCTCCCCCCACCGTACTGCTGATTGTGAGAAATCTACGAATCTAAGAAGAACCCTTGGTCTTTATGCCAGAACTTCCATTTTTCTCTCATGAGATACAATTTATGGTCATTTGCTGTTGGAACCAAAGCATAAAAAAATCATTAAAATAATCATTCTAAATCCCAAAGAAACGAGATCTTCGTGAAATCGTGTTGTGTCATCAGTCGCGTATAAGATGACTGAATTATTAGCGAATTCGTTAGTATATTCTGCAAATCTACTTGACAGATGTAGTACCTACTATATTTTTGTTTATTGGTATTGGATTTGAAACAGAAATGCCATCAAGCTTTGAGTAGAACTTTCTATGTATCTCATCGTAATGAAACCAAATTGCCTTTACTTTCAACAACTAAAATGACAAAGTAAGCATCCTTCAAGTGATCCAATTATCCTTACGTTACGTAAACAAGGTGATAAATCACCGCCACTGAGCACAGGCAGTTGGAAATTGAATTTAGTCAATAGCAAATCCAATCAGGCGAGTTGCAGGCGGCGACGCGCGGCGGGCTTGTCTAATCAACGCGAAATAACGAACGTGTCTCGACACCGATACACGACATTAATCTACACGTTCATGCACGTAATTCATCAACGATTGGGATAATATTTCGATTAGAATAATTAGAAAGATTACTTACTAACTTACTTCAATAATATTTAGTTTTAAGAGAAAATGGCCACCGGCAAGCTGCCAAAGTGTTTTTATTAATTTTTTAAAATTTTATTCCAACCCCCAACAATGAATTCTTAATTTACAGAGATATTAAGTTCTAGTCTTCATCAATTTCAGGACCTCACAGCATGATTTATATTATCGACTAAAAAACTAAAAACTTTAAAAAATATATAAATGTGTCGAGTTGTTTCCTGATATTAATAAAATCCTCTACGGACAATTTCGTTACCGTCTTCACATCACGCGAAAATAACTTGTACAGATATTTTATTAAATACGCCACGAGTACACTCCGCGCCGCCAGGGAGCGCTGCTCGCCTCTGCAACTTTCGCATAACTTACAAGTTAGAGCACAACTTGACAACTTTAAGTTTTTCCTAGGGAGCTATCCGAGTTATGCTCAGCGCTTATAATTTCTTCAGAGGGGATTATCGGTTTTTAATTACCGACTGCACGATGCTCCTCGCCTTTGTGAAATATTAAGCCAGTTGCAAGATAAGTTTTTAATAAAAGCTGCAACCTTTTCAGAGTAGGTAGTCTACGATATATATATATATATACACACATATATAAACTTACGCCTTTTTCCCCATGGGGGTAGGCAGAAACCACAGAACGCCACCTGCTACGATCCTCACATACATACTCCTTTGGCCTCGTCCACGTTCAAATTCGTCTGCGATATGACGTAAAAAAATTACTACGTCATGCGTCATATAATATTTTAAATTTTTAAATTATTAAAATCTCAATGAATATTTAATAAAAATCTCTCGAATGTTTAGTATTCATTGGATACATGAAGTGGGCTGCCGTTGTAAGACGACTAAAAAGTCAAGATTATTTTATGTTTAATTTCTAAAGTAGAGATGTTTTAACGTCTGAAATAGTATTCACATGAATACCCAAAATTAAAAGAATATTTACCTAAATAAACCATTTCATTTTTTTAGATGCAAGAGCTTTCAAAACACAAAACGAGGCGAAGTTTGCCGGATTCCAGGGTGTTCCGTAACGCCATCTATCGGCGCGCAGCCGACACCGATTCGAATGCCGCACGTCCAAGTTGAAACTTTCCGGCTATTTATCCAGTATGTTTACACCGGCAAGGTGAGATATTGTAATGTTTCCATTGTTATAAAAGGGCAATTTAGTCAATAACATCAATATGTTAAGAAGACAGCAGCGCTTCAAGTATCAAATTAAAAAAAGCTATTCGTGTGCGTTACAAAACTAACCACTAGGTAGCGCTATCATAAACATTTTAAACACATTTTTTGTATAAAGAATACCTTTTCAAGCTTTTCCCTTATATCAATCTTATTCACAGCTTTTGTTGCAAGACTCTGGAGTTTTCGAAATGATGACCTTAGCAGCAGATTTAGGAGTGGAAGATCTTAGATCTGCTTGTGAAGATCACGTCACATCTACACTGAGCGTGGAAAGCGCTTGCACGTTGCTGGCAGCAGCTATGGAAATTCAAGATCGACCAGGTATGAAATATAACGAAATAGCAACTATGTAAAGTAATATAAGTATTAATTTCAACACCCGTAATAGATGCGATGGTGGTGTAATGGTCAGCATAGTTGCCTTCCAAGCAGTTGATCCGGGTTCGATTCCCGGCCATCGCACACTTTTTGTTATTCATGTTTTTGTGTGAATTTCATTAACTACGATTTTGAGTGTTATAAATGCGGATATTTCTATTCATTGCGTTATTTTTACGTGAACCGTTTCATTGCGATTTCCTGGCAGATTGAATGTTGCTATTGCAAAAAAAAAAAACAAAAGACAATAATGAGGTTGAAACTTTTTTTTGTTTTTTTTTTATTAGCTGCAAGTGCTCCATGTACTAAATCAATAAGTAAACACAAAAAAAACAGCCTTCCGGAGCCGAACTATTTCTAAAAATAATTATATTACCAAAAAGTACGTACAGATTTATTTTGAATACTTTTTAAGAAATAGCAACATTCAAATTATAAATCGTCTAAATTACCTATTTAATTAATCAATTGGCAAATTGGTATATTTTTTTGTCACGTTCATTTGTTTGGATAAAATCAATCATTTTGTAATGTCTATTTTATTTTCCTCATGATTCATTTTTTTCATCATTTTTTTTTATAGAACTAAAGGTTAGCTAACTAGGTTGTGAAGGTTAGATAAGCAATCGCTCTTTGTAAAATTCTGTTATCTAGCTGCATCCGGTTAAACTGGAAGCCGACCTCAACATAGTTGGGAAAAGGCTAGGCATAAGGCAGATGATGATAAGTAAAGGCAAACCTTTACTAGTACACACACAGTCTACACGTAGTCAAAATTAAAATTAACGACGCCATCTTGTTTCTCAATACAACTTCCTAATAAGTTTTACCAACAACGTTCTGGTAAACACCATGAACATTGTGTTGTAACTAGGAATGAAATCGACTAAAACGTCTATGGTAAAGTCACAGCTGGCAACACTAACACACAGCGTCATATTTAACCATGGACAAATATTATTTGACAAACGACGCAAACCGTGAAGCCGGGCTTAGTAGCGTTTGTTTTCTTCTATAACATTAACACCAATTTGTGCGTAACAATATAATTCAAAATGGCATACAAAGGTCCTCCAAAAGTCCAGAAGGTGATGGTCCAACCCATCAACCTTATCTTCAGGTATTTACAAAGCAGAAGTAAAGTTCAAATCTGGTTGTACGAGAACGTGAATCTACGAATCGAGGGACACATCGTGGGATTCGACGAGTACATGAACATTGTCTTGGATGACGCCGAGGAAGTAAACGTAAAGAATAAAAATAGGAAGCAGATTGGAAGAATAATGATGAAAGGGGACAATATAACGTTAATCCAGAACGTGAATCCTAATGCGTCGACGGTGTGATAGGTTATGAAGTTTAGTTCATAAGTTCATTCCTCCAGTTTAAGAAGAAGAAACTCGTGTTTTTATTTTTGGAAAGCGTTGCCACGCTTCACGCACTAGTGTGTACCTAATTAAAGTTAAGATTAATTGACAAACGACTTTTATTTGCTTCCTGTTTATCATTTACTTGTATCACAAATATCATAACAGTTTGATAATGTTGGTACTCAAATTCATGTACACATAATCTTGATTCTAATTATATGAGTGAGAACTTATTGTAGAATCTAAGTGTAAATTACCTAGTCTTTCCTGTTATTATATGAAACATTGAGAGTTGTTGGAGGTACAACAAACTAAATTTGATACTCTAGAAACCTGGGTGTAAAAGGAATGTAAGGTCTGGTTTCCACCAAAACAAATTAGAGCTGAGGTGTCCAAGATTCAACCAATCACAGAAGTTGAGACAATGTGAATTTCAACCAATATGGTTAGCCAATACTCGCACATCTCCGCTTTGGTGGAAACCCTGCTGAAGAATTTCTGAACTGAGTATGTAATTCTTCAGGGATGCCCCATTCATATGTACCTTTTTGTGACTGTTGTTTGTTACTTTATTAATTATTTATGTAATTTCACAAAGAACTTACCCAATTGTGGAAAATAAACGGCCAGGGCAGGGTTCTGAGGCAGTACTCATTGGTGTCTCTGGCAAGATAGGTCTGTGGCGCAAATGAGGTAAATGTATCAAACATTGTCTGCTATGTACAATCTCTATTAAAATACCTCATAATCTCATTAATAATAAAAATAAAAACATGCATTCAAACAAATTGAACTGAATCAGACTCGAGCTGGCTGCGGACACTGGAGTTTGATAGATATTTCAGTATAATATCCGCCAAATTCCGAGTGTTCAAGTTTTACCATACCTATAAAAAATTTAACTTTATTACATCAACTCACGCTATTTTCCTATGGGGTTAGCAGTAGCTACATAATGTCACTTGCTATGATTACATACTCATCTTCGTCCATTTTAGATTGTAGATAAATACATCTAATATCCTGCTGGTGCAGGGTTAAAAACGGTGTCAAGTAAGTATTTCACTAACACCAGTCACAAAAATATGATAGGTAAGTACTGATTACTGGAAAGAAAATGTTACTAAAGTCCTTTAATACCAACTTAGTTAAACCCACAATTTTTACTAGCTCATTGATGTTAGTGTTGATCTCTCTTTTGATGAGGACACTTGCCAGCAAGCTCAGTTTTTATTAAGTTTGTTGAAATGATGAAACTGATCGTCGTCAACAGGCGGGAAGAGTGCGTCGTCGTTCATGGAGCGCTGTATCGCGTTCATCGGCGACAACGCGGCTGACTGCGTCAAGACCAACGCGTTTCTCAATCTGCCCAAGGAAGCGCTGATCAAACTCATCTCATCTGACTTTGTTAGTGTACATTTTTATTAATTTAACCATCTTAAACGACGTTATAGTGCATCTTTTTTTAAATTAGTTTTGTTACTCGATAACAGTGGCGCTGACTGTTTACTATATGTTGAGAACGATTTTAATTTTTCATAATCCTATGAAATAATTAAAATACCCATGCTAAACTAATAAAATAAATAATTTAACAAATGACATGCAAGAAAAAAGAAAATATCATGCAAAATATGGGATTATGCCAGCGTGAGTTCCCCCTTCCTTCTACAGCACGTATCAAAAAGGCGTGGTCATATTATTATATAAGGGTGTGATTCAGACCATCAATCTGAATAACTTTCTCTATGGAACCACCATCTTGTTCGCGAAAAAATTATTAGCTGTCTGTTGTAGTTTGAGTCGAGTAGGTATTGAAGTTTTGTATGGAACAGCTGATTATTTTTTCACGATTACGATGTTGGCTCCTTGGAGAAAGTTGTTCAGTTTGAGGGTCTGAATCACAGTCTTAAATATGACCACATCTTTCTGATACACATTGTATACCCGTCCGCCCCAACTTATTTGTGTCTTATTTATAGTGTGACTCTTTTTAAGCGTACAGTCTCATAGATTCAACCAGTGCTCTATAAATTTCTAAATATATATTTTGCTTGCTGTGTTCAGCTATGTTTAGAAGAGGAGGAAGTGTGGCGGTGTGCTCTAGCCTGGGCGAAGCAGCGCGCTGGCGTGACGCAGCCCACGGCGCACTGGACCGAGGAGGAGCGCGCGCGGGTCTGCCACCACCTGTCGCCTCTCATGCAGCATGTTCGGCTACTGCTTATTGGTATGTTAACTGTCGCTTACGGGATATCTTCCGTGATTGTTCATAATTTTGAGCTATATTAGTTCCCGATAGTTTAGTTTTAACAACTGCATTTTATTTGGCATGTTAGGCTGTGTTGGATAGGGTGTTGTGGGGTAACCTGAGAAAAGCCCATCTCCAGTAATCAGTGGAAGTGAATAGATGGATTAGGCTGATATACGTCTCTTATAGTAGTGTGTGTAGTGTGGTGTTTTGGCGTAGTGTGCGAACTGATTCACGTCATATCTTACGAAGCCTCGGTTATCGGCCTAAGGGTCAATTCAGACGGAACGGATAAATCCTCACGCAATTTACTAGCTGCATTGAAAGTAGACCGTATTATTCCATTGTTAAGGGTAAAAAAATGTACGAATATCGCTGCAGACGTCAAGCGTCGCCTCGCGCCTTTAATCAATGGTAATACGGTCCTATTTTCAATGCAGCCAGTAAGTAGCTCTCGCATTTTTCCGTTCTGTTTCACCCTAAGAACAGAAGTAATAAACGATAATAAACGTAAAGAACAGAAGTAAATAAAGCTAACTACCCTTAATCCAATGCTCTATATCGATATGTGCTAGCCCATTGAGTACAAATTAACATATTCAGCCCATTACGTTCCTACTGCATAGGGTGACTAATTTGGTAATGCATAAAATAATTCAAGTAGTTATTATTATAAATCACCTATCGTGGTATGCCTGTGTTCTCTAACGGTTCTTTCACATGGCAGACAGCGCGGTGTTCGCGGAGGAGGTGGAGCCGACGGGCGCGGTGCCCATGGAGCTGTCGCTGGAGCGCTACCGGCGCGCCGCGCTGCACGCCGCGCCGCCGCCCGCGCCGCGCCACGACCTAGACAAGAGGACGCAGCCGCGGTGACGATACTACACGACATTTATTATAACAGCAAACGCCTGCGCCAGTACTTATCGCTAAGGGCAGATTTCACGACTGAAACTGAAGGGAATCAGTACTTTTCGACATCGGGTCGGCTTTCAGTCTTATCGGATGCAGCTGAATACCAGTATACCATGGAGCGACTGCCTGTCTGACCTAACCAATACATCTAAACCACGATAAAGAGTTTTTATTATCATTCTTATGGAATGTTGACACTGACAGCATTCCTCCAAAACTTGCATTTGATTGAACGTAGTTTGAATACTTTGATTACGTTCAGTTTTATAAAGAAATTTGCACTAAGTGCTAGTAATGAGTGGTCCTACTGAGAACAGTAGGTGATGAAGAGCGGGCAGTTCATTTGTATCTTTTGTCTTTCAAAAATTTTTACTTTGATTTAAAGTTGAAGACGATCGCAATAATAAATTAGTAACAAGCATAATATTTATAAAACCTATAATTTCTGTTTCAGTTTGGCAGTAAACATGTTCACAGGATCGTTAATATTGCAGCAAGATAAGAGTGCCTTCCAAGCTGTTATCAACAATTGGTAATTTAATGAAAAACCGACATCAAGATTAAAAATTAATTTCAAATAACTCTCATGTTTGTTTCTTCTCGTAGGTGCGGAACTCCGAAGCAGTCTTGGCGTCTTATATTCCGCGCGTCTACCCACGGCTACTCGGCACAAGCGTTTCACTCGCACTGCGATGGTGTCGCACCCGTATTATTGCTAGTGCAGGTAACAAAAGTTCACAATTTGATAGCTCGACAAACTAGACCAAATCCTTGGTTAAGCTTTCCCAGATATTGGCAGAGTAGACGATGGACAATTTGCAACAACCAATGAACGGCAACCATCATCATCTGCCTAGCCTTTTCCCAACTATGTTGTGGTCTTCCAGTCTAACCGGATGCAGCTGATTACCAGTATTTTACATCTGACCTCCACAACCCAGTTAGTATTGGGTAATACGATACCCCTTGGTAAGACTGCTTGTCAGACTTTTTAGGCCACTGACTAGTTAACGACTGTCAAAGATGTATAAATGTATAAAGCCAGGACCAACGGCTTAACGTGCTTTCCGAGGCACGGAGGAAACTCGGTATGTAATGGGCGGTCACCCCTCCACAGACCAACCTAGGTAAGCATGGCTTAACCTAAAGATCGATTCGGGCGGCTGTTAATATTTAGCCACAAGCTCCTCCAAATGAACCAATGATCGTCAACCAATGGATGAAAAAACAATGCAGCAACCGGCGGACAAAACTCGTTTCAGCGGTTATTTTTGGCCGACCAAATCAATTTTTTTTTATATTTAAGTTTGTTATTCCAGCTGTCGCGAGGTGAGGTGGTGGGCGGGTACTGCGAGGCGGCGTGGACTGCCGGGGGCGCTGGCGGGTACATCCCGGCCGAGCGAGCCTTCCTGTTCACTCTCAGCGATCCGCCCGCGAGATACACGCTGCTTAAGAAGGCTTTTGCGCTATGTTATCATCCGGAGTAAGTGCTCTTCATTAAGTTGATGACATGGGCGAACCAATGTTAAAGTCAGTTCTCGCATGCTTAGAGGCTGGCTGGTGGAGTTCAATTTTATATTCCATAATCTGGACTGAAGAGATTCCACAAATTAATGTTAACTAAGGTTGACATTTTCTTGTTAACAGTTCCGGTCCAATATTCGGCGCTGGTGCAGATCTTCTGATATCAAGCAACTGCAACAGCAACAGTGAAAGTTACAGCAACCTGCACTCGTACGGCGATCAGATGGCGCCGGCGTCACTCGCCACGGAGTACAACTTCACTGTCAGAGACTACGAAGTTTTTACTTACAAACACAATTAGATGCAGCAGTAAAAAAATTCTATTACATGACAGCGTGCCAACTAAACCATTATTAAAGGCAAAATTGTTACAGCTACTCGTCAGTAGATGGCGTGCTCTAAAGTATTCCCATTGCTTTCGCAACTCGCAACTGCGCGAATAAATGGGTTCTTTTCAATTTATTTATTTGATTTACATAAAATTAGATTGTACAAAATTAACTATTCCATTTAATTTTAATCGATCAATTAACCTACCTATTTTAATAGATAAGTAATTATTATGATTATATGTCACCGTCCATTTTCCTAAGTGTTAAAATATTTTATTTAGATTTTCGTGTAATGTACCTACAAATTATTAAGTGACTAATGCCTTATTTGATTATTCGAAGTACAGGTTAAAAAAAAATAGCAGCTTTAAATTCGATACCGATCCTTATAAAAGCGCCATCTAACAATCACATCTCTAAGCAAGGTGAAGTTTCTTTAAATCCAAACGAGATGGCAAAAGTAACTTCGATATTCGCGTTTTTGCGATTTTGCAATGATTTTTTTGGCATCACTTCTTAAATATTTGGTTAATTATTGGAGACGGACAATCCAACAAATTAGTTTTGTATACATAATTAAGTACATAAAACTGTTGTGAATTTATGTTGGGCTTTCCGTTAACTAATAGAGGATACCTTTATAAAAAAATATGAAACAATCCGAGTCATCAACTCTGCACTTATAAGTAGAGATGTGATGGGGCCCACTGTCTGCATAGGTGTACGCAATAAAGGCCGACGTATGGTATAGAGTCAAACAATCTGGTGCCAATTTATAAAGCCCATTCACGGCCTTTGACAATCAATATTATTATAAAGCTTTTTAAATTACACCTTCATCATGATCTAGTTACTAAACATGAAAAATAAGGTTTTATTCCTCGTTCCCTTGTACAGGAAGTGTAAAGCTAAACGTAACAGGATTTAATAAATAAAAATTTAAGTTTATTGTAAGTACGTAGTCAGACTTTCAGACAACATCTTGTAGGTACCTATAGCCAGACCTTCCTTAGGAATGCCATGACAGTTTTCTTTCTATACTTACAGATGGCGTTTAAGTCCTCGGACTGAAACTCTAAGAATGAAAAATCTTAATTATAATTACAACTTGCTTATATTGCATTATTTAATTGTATTTACAGTTATCAACTTATCAATAATAAATAGTTTATCAATTACCTACAGCCGCTATCACCGAGTAGCTGAGCAAATCAAAATAAAAAAGTTGATAGTTTGTGTTTAACGGCAAGGCATTGTTATCTGCGTCTGCGTCTAGGCCTGTCATCTTTAGCTTAAGTATCTATTCATCGTAGAAACGAAAGTTTAAAGAAAGTTACGAAATATCAGCCTTTAAACCACAACTCAAAATAATGCATCCATTGATGATAATATAATTATTTTATACTAGCACTTCACCCGCGATTTTGTCCGCAAAATATGTGATAGCTCAGCTAATATGCATGATATCCGTATAATTTATAGCCTATAGCACCCACGAATAATTTAGCTTTCTACCAGTAGAAGATTTTTTAGAATTGGATCATTAGTTTTGGAGATTACCCCTCACATACAAATACAAACAAATTTATAATATTAGTATAGAAACAGAGACAATGAGGTGAGAGTATCTAACCACTCCTCAAACATTGATTAATGATCGCAGCAATGTAAATACTTATTTGTTAACTGATGTTAGAAACATTGTTAAATGCTTGTCATTTTAACCACTCTTCTGAGCAGGGTCAAGCACTTGGCAGGTCGTTGTGTCAACCACGACACCACAACATCATTACGTTCAGGAAGTGCGCTCATTAAGAACCGCATGATGAGTTGCTTTCAATAATGTAGCTCTTATTGTATTCAAGAGATTGCCAGATAAACTTGCGACCTTAAGAAAGTTGCTGAAGTGGAACGAAGCCGTAGGTCGTAACCTGGGTGCTGTGGCGCAACTTGGCTCTGGCAAAAAAGAAGTTCTTTTATTATGTCAGTCCATGCAAATATCATACTAATGGTAACTGAAGAATCAATTAAATTGGTGTGATAAGTGCCCGCAGGTAAAGTGGTTTCCACCACTCTTAAAATTTTACCAGGTGGGCTGATCGCTCCTTGCCTTCCTCCAACATATTTTGTGACAGAAATGTCCGCATTTAGTTTTGTTTTATAATTATAATTATCTACCCATAAGTTTCAACATTTGTTAAGTTTTACTGAACATGGCCCAATTATAAAGGTATACCTACCAGTGGCGAAGGTTCCCTAGAATCCGATTCCTGCCGGCTTACCTCTTACAAAACTTGATCTTTCGCTACTGATACCTACTTATAAGTAAGTTTATATACCTACCTACACACACGTATACAAGTTTCGGATCTAGGTACTGACTGATTTTTTTTCCTTAAGATCTTAGACCAGCAGTCTCCAGCGACCGTTGCCATGAGCCGTCGCTGAACCAAACCACAACACGCTATTAATAGCATTATAACTGGACGTTATGGCAAGCCTTGACAATCGAATTATCCACGAGCAATTAAAAGTAACTGCTGGCTACTGTGTCCGGGTTCACACTCCACATCCGGGATAGTTCATTTCCCGCGCCGTGTCCGGTCGGCCGGTCGGATGGACCTACAACAGGGTGGCAAAAGTGCTGTTTTTTGCGAGCTTGTGTTTCTGACGTTATGACCATCGCGCGCTAGAGTGGTCATCAAACGGTATCCAGATGACCCACTGTGTTAGGTTACCTACTTGTCCAGTCAAGTGGGTTGAGGAATCATATCACGAAGAAACCTCTCAAATGTTGGGTTTTTGTTTTTTCGATGTTATAATGATTTTTGAAGGATATTTTCAAATCACTAATGACAGTTTAGTTTATAATGTATCTCGGGTTTTGTTAAAAGGAAGGAAAATATATTCTATGAATTTCTATCTCATCTAAAAGCTATTCTTTTTTTTTTCGCTTTCTCATAAATAAAACATAACTGTTAAGCAACCTGCTACCTATTTGAAGATTCCCAGCTCTTACCTTGTCACAAGTCCTTCGCAAGTTTCCAATGAACCAGTGAAAGCCAAGGCTATTGGAAAGCTCATTCGGAAAAACCCGAAGCTTTGCGTAAAGCTCGGGTACCTACTTAGGTGCGCTTTCTGAGTAAGTAAACCCGTGTAATTAGGTATATTTTAATAGCTGTAACAGTAAACAAAGTAATTTTACAGCGATTTAAAGCGAAAAGTAGGTTTCCCTTAACCAGCATCCACGTGTTTACCATTAAAAATCCGGGCCAATGGCAGGTCATACCAAATTCATAATCCAGCTTTAAATTCTTACTATAAATATACCTCGCGGAGTTTAACGCCATTTTAAAACATAAACCGATAATTGGAACGGTTATTCGTAAACGTATGTTTATGAAAATTATGGCATAAACCGCAAAATGAATTGGAGCATCAATTAACTTCACTTTTTGCTGACACGGAACTGTTTTTTACTGACTGGTCAATATTATGTACCTATTCTTATGGATGTAGGTGTTTGTTGCTATTTTGATTCGTGCTTATACCTACAGTAAGTCAAGAACTAGTTAGTATTCAGCTTTTCTGGTCTTCAGAACAGCAAAAAATCAGAGACTAGTTTGAACATAACGGTTTTAGTAAAACACCTTTCGGCAACACCGATTTAGAACGATGTCATTTATTAGAATAGTTACTTCCCGGTCAGATTTTTGCGATTGTTATGGGTACAAAGCTAGCTTTGAAAATTTTACTATGCAATATGCATCAATTTTAATAACAATGGATTTTTTAATCTCAATGGTAAAGACATTTAATAACAAAATACTTATTTCGAGAGAGCGTTAGCTCCCCAGGGTTGTCATACAAATCTGACTGTCTGTACAGTCGGAGCAAGTTAATCCTCTGCCCAAAAGTCTTACCAACCAGGAAGACCCGTTACCCCTTAACGAGTGGGTTGCGGAAGTCTTACTGCCACTCCAGATGGGAGACGACCCTGAAGTGGACCGCAGGAGACTAATGTCACCTCGCCCATCTTTCATTGAGTTACAACAGCTCCCTTGCTCCCGGTTATCATCACTTATCGCCCAATCAGCCGGTGTCGAGATACTTTATGTTCAAAAACATGACATTATGTGCTCTTAACTCTGTATGTTACCGCTACCATGCAAAAAGTTGGTAGACTTATAAAGTTCAGTAGATTTATATTTACATTCGTATATATCCTGCGTTCAAACCGATCTATGACCACTAACAACCTAATGAGTGACAAATTATAGTCTCCAGTAACAGTACGTATTATTTAATCCAAGTTAAAAACCGGGTCTTCATAATTCAAATTCGGCGAACTACAACGACGATGCAGCAGATAAACATCCTCAACTCCTCAACAAGATATTTCTTCTACTAACGTACGGGACGTTAGTACCGTATCAACACCCTGCTACATATTGGCTGCACACAGCCCGCGCCCAAGAATGTCTCTCCTTCACTCTCCCCATGTTATTTCTTCAATTCCACGTTACACACAGTCAAAGTGACTTTTTTCGACTTTTTCTTACTTGAACCGTAACATAGTAAAATAAATATGTAAACAAATGGAGGCTTCACATCTTTACCCCAAGGATCTTCCGTGACGTGAGTTTGTGTAACTCACATCATCACATGTCGACCAGCCAATCTTTAAATAGGGCAGATAAATATGGCTAGATCCGGGTTCCGACCCATAGCACTAATTACAGCTTACCACCGGTAAGAAGCCTATGATTGTTGCTAAATACTTACAGGTACCTCAAGACACATGTTTGCTGTCGCGGTGCTAGTGTTAGTTGCGTACATCGGGTAGCTATTACAAGCTTTGTTTGAACGGAAACTACTTTATGCGAAGTTTTTAATTTTTTTCCCAAAAAAAGAAACAATTTGTTTTCCGTTATCGTGTTTTTTCTGAGAACACTGGAAATTCGGACTAGGTATGCTGATTGGGTTTTTGAACGTTGGCTTTTCGTATCTACCTTTCTACCTAAGATCGTTAGGACATGATTTATGATTATATAAGGTCTATCTTTTCATACACGAAATATTTTAAGAGTAACTTCTATAAGTAGTAAAGTCGCCATAGCAACGAAAAAAAAATTATCTGAGTGTTTTTTTTTTTTACAAAATTATTATAATTCTAAAATTTTTAAGATTTTATAAAACCTTTACTCCCATATTCTAACAATGACAGTAGGTAAATACGACGTAGTAAACTAGCGTAATGGATGCTTAAAAATAAGGATTATAAATTATTTATTTGTTATAAAAAATATACTCAGATAAAAAAAATCCCTTGACATGGCTTTGTTATAGCTGTTAGATGATTCCCTGAAAATATTTCGTGTATGAATAGTTAGACCCTATATATTTTAAAAACTGTTTTAGCTTTTATTTGATCTTTTATTGTAGGTAGGTACAGCAAGACCATCCTCCCAGCTGTTAGCAAAGATGGCGGTCGTTAAATAGTATTATTTAATGGTTTTTATGACTTAAAACGTAACGAGCGCGAGCAGATGGTCCATTGACGTCAGACTCCTCCAGAGATCCGGCTCCTGGTGTGAAGAGTCTGGGATTAAAGCAGCCCAGTGGTTGCCAAGGGATCGGTAAATAATAATACATCTATCAAGCATCAAGTTTAAGAGTTGGCATGTGTGTGATCGACGAGAACATCCTTGTCAAGTTCCTGTTTCTTATGTTCTTTCTTGAAAAAAAATAGTACTTGGTCAATATAGTGCGAGGAACAATGCAGTGTTTTAGTTACTTTTTAAACTGGTGGAATGTCGATGATGGGCAATGTGCGTCGGTAAAACCAATTAAAAAGTCGTTTAGGTAAAAAAACTATGAAGCAAAGTTAACAGAGGATTATATCCGGTCTCTTATCCAACTCTGCTTATTTTGTTTTTTCTCGGTTTTCGTTTCGAAGACATTACATTTTTTTTGACATTTCATTTGCAGGGATCCGCTGGATGCGATTCACACGGGACTGGTCAAAGTGGCGATACTTGGAGGAGGCCTATGTTCAGCAATGGACGTCTTTCGGCTGAAATGATGATGATGATGGCATTTCATAATTTTCTATAGGACCTACCGCCGAGTGGTAGAGATAACACCTGCTACGTGACTATTACGACCCTGAATCTGAACTACGATGACCTTATTTCTTTCTCTATCTTGTTCGTGTGGTTAGTGCCTAACCTGGTGTCAGAGTTGTTATGCCGCCCATGGGGCTCTGACTTGGCTTTACATGCCGTCGTGAAATATCTTTTAGGCATGATGGTTTGGTTTCCTCACGACGTTTTCCTTCACCGAAGCAAGTGATAATTATACAATACATATCGCACTACACGCACATGAATCCGAAAAATCAGAGGTGTTGGGTTCGAACTGGAGACCTATGACTCGGCAGTCCGACGATCACGCCACTAGGCTACCAGTTGTATAAACCCTAAACCACGGCGTTGGCGTCGCATTTGTCCCCTGACCATAACAAAGCGATTATAGGTGTACAACGCTTTGCATAGTGTCTAACAATCGCTAATTCCCTCGTAGAATGGTTCAGTAGATCCGTGACCGATTATACATTAATGTTACGGTATTCCCCAAAACAACTGATGGTAAAAAGATGTAAAAAAACAGCACAGAATCATCTGTCAACTAACTAGCTTTAGAATGCAGTACCTAATTGATCAAATTAAAATTTGATAAAAAAAATCAAGTGGTGTAGCGGTTCTGCGGTTGAAATTAATTTAAAGTTTATGGTGGAGTATTAGCATCGTTCATGACCACATAGATTGGCGGGCCGTATCTATTCTGTGATAATTGTCGTGTCCTGATTGGACGAGGTTTGTTTTGACACCGATTTGATGCCAAAACACGTGTAAGGTTGTGGAGATTCGTCTTTCACTACTTTTACTTCTATTTTTTTGGAATTTGTAATTGTTTTAAATCTATTTATACGGTAGGTACCTAGGTACCTACTTCAAGAAGAAGGTTGTTTTAAAATTAAAACCGATAGAACATTATTTACTTTTCTTTTATTTTGAAAATGATAAAAAATTAAAGCAACTAATTAATAATATATGAACTAGTCAACCGTTCGTTAGGAGTTCTGTTCGCCACGCATGACGCCTAAATAAAAATTTGCCCAGTTCAGGAACCGATCACTTTTCCGATATTTTTTTGTTCGAATTTCATTTTACCGAAAACTATAGACCGACGTCTTTTTTTTATTGCTATATGTATTATTTGACATGTTTTTAGACCATCGAAGTATCATGTGTCATAGATATTATTGCACCGAACTATTAGCCGACTTACAAAATAAATTTTTGCTATTGACCGAAGCCTCTTTTGAACTTTTTTCATTTGCCAAATGATTTATTTGCCATATTTTCACTACACCGAAACAACATTTTACGGAATATTATTTGGTCACAAATATATAGCCGGTTATTTGCTAGCATTTTTAATATTAAATTAAAATATTGTCATAAAAAGTCAATATGTACAAAATTTAGTGACAGAAACAAATCGCTGAATAACCTACTACACGCAGTCTTGTCTGCCCTACTGCTAGAGTTAATGAAAGCCCGCGTAGGCGCGTAGGGTGAGGCGGCCCACGAGCTGAGGAGCAGATGGTTCGAAGGCCAACCGCCGCGGCTGAAGCTAACCGGCAAAGCCGGCCAGCAAGCTGAAGCTGCGGTGGTGAGCGTTAAAACCAGACTCTTGCTTGCAAGCTGCATGCCTGCTTGCATGCTCCCACAAAAACACAACACACAAAACAGTGGTATAATGAATGTTAGGAAACATAATACTTCGAACAAATGTTATTTCGGCTAAGTGTAAATTCGGTAAAAAGTTTTTCGACCAAATGAAACATCAAGTTAGTCAAAAATAGAAGAAAAAAAAATTTATACCGTTCTTACTTTAAGCTTAGGTTTTTAAGTAATAATAAAAGTGAAAATTGGATTTCCACAATGTTAGTTTAGTGTGGTTGACGCTCTACAAAATATGATGATAGTTGATGGAAGACGGGCTAGCGGCATTAATTGTTGTCGCGAGCTACTAGATGGCGCTGGGCGCTCCACTGCCTACATTAATCTTCTGTATTATTTTAAATAAATAAAAACAATTGCTACATGTGTGATGGAGCATCACTTGAAGACGGCTCGACTGATAGGGTAAAAAAGGCTTTTTGCTTCTCGTTTTCTTCATTAGTATATTTATTTTATTTATTTATTTGTATTCACACAATGATATTTATGGGCTAAAGGATGAACTGTCAGTTTAGTTCACCCCACTCCTAGCCGGGACAATGACGACATCATTGTCCTACGTGTAAAATATGGTTTTAATCTTGATGAACAATTTTCTCTAAGGAGCGCTTAATTATGAGAATAATTTATGATTTTGCAAAGGTAAGCGATTTACAATTTAATATTCGATTGTTCAAAAGACAAAGATACACTAGCAAGCAGCCACTGCGTCGCACCGTGTTCTCATCCCACCACGGAATCAAGATAAGTACGAGTACTTATTCATATGCCTGAGCTTCCACTAACACATCAAACATTTATTTATCAACTGAATTGAACGGGGGTTAAAATAATAATGATTCAATCTGGGCGACCGTGTAATATGCACGAAAATTGAGAAACACCCATGACAGCATCGCACAGTTAACTGCTGTTGGCGCCAACACCGTGCAAAAAGAAAAACAAGATGCAGCCCTAATCGTCTGTTCAAGTAGTAACCGGACGAGACCGGTGGCTAATCGATGTCACAGTAACATCCAGAGTTTCCCGGGGTCATCGTGCGCCCGCGCCGCGAATCATGCTAAGTCGTGAATCGCGCCACTCCCGCGCCCCGCCCACTACTTGCGCGAGATTGGAATATTTAGTTTTTTGTGTTTGAATACAATTTATTGGTTGTAAACGTACAATTTGAATTTGCTACCGAACTGTATTAAATAGAGTTTTGTACTTAGGACAAAGCAAAATAGAAAGCTAAAATATTCTACTTACTTATATTGACTCTGGCTTTGAATAGAATCTAATGAATTTCTGCCACTCCAACATTTACTTCATTTTGGTCTTTTCCATCATGATTGCAAAGATTCGCGAAGATATAAAAGGGGCTTGATTGAAATTGATCGAAACCTAATAAGTTTAAATCCGATTAGGTTAGGTAGGTTTATCAGAATAAACTATTGCAAAAGACAAAATATTGCTGATTCACAAAAAGTAGTTTTATATAAGTCTGTAAGTACTCTTTATTTACCCTCACTGAAATCAGAAGCAATTTTTTTCTTAACAAGTTGGCAACCCTAGGTACACGTGCCACCTCGCTTGTATCGGGGACAATGACTTAATTGGAAGTTTTGAAAAAAGATAATTTCTTAATATTTGTTTGAACTTTAAAGCGCAGGTTTCTAGCGGTGCCACATGCCGTTGCTATGCAGTAGGTATGCCACACAAACACACGGATTGTTTTTCAAGTTATAGGTCGGTACTTATTTGCGATGGAACGCCATAACATTGGACTAGCAGTTTGCCTTCATCTTACAAACTATGTAGGCGAGACGACTAGTCTGTGGGGGAAAGAGGGATGACCAATACGTTGACAATGACATAAAAACCTGGTTTATTTACTTTAGTTATGAATAACAAGGCTTCGTGGTTTGGCGAAAGAAACAAGGACAACACGTTATAGGGGTGAGTCGGTGATGTCACGCGATCTCTATTAGCTCTATGACTCAGTTAAATGTGGGTAGTTTCCACTGTAATCTACACGATCCCGACAGTTACTGATTCACCCACAATTTGTCACTTTTTATCTGTCCTAATTGGCGAGGGTCTCCCCCTAGCTAACTAGGAAAACCGGTCTAGGAAAGGAAACGATATGCACTTTCCTCTAGTCGCGCTCATTTTCATAAAACGACTTTTTTTTACAAAATTATCATAATTTTCGGGTTTCTAGTTCACTGTTCAAGCAATTAATTATCTTTTATTTAATTCTGCCAAAAAAAACTATCGAGCGCTGCTTAATCATGAATGGATTGTGTAATACCTACCTACTCGATTGAAAAGTGTGACGATCTTTTCCTTAAAAACCCCCGATTATTTAGCCATATTGTATATTAAGTACGTAATGTGCTACATAACGTGCTACGTGACGTGCTACGTGACGTGCTTCGCGTCTACGAGTCAAAAGTTTCCCAAAAATATTCTTTCGCCCATCCGCTATGTGTAACCTAACCTAACTGTGACTGATGCAAGCAAAATTACAATAAATGGATTTTCATATTTATAATTTCTTTCTGATATAAATATCAAACCTGCCAAATATTATAGACTGCAGCAAAGTATGAAATTCCGCCAATGTCCTTTCAGCCAACCTAACACCCACCTACCTATTTCCATATTTCAAGTTCCAAGACGTCATTTTAATATTACACCACAAAGTCGCAATGTTTACAAACAAATGCTGCCGTCACTGACTCGTCAAAGGGTCAAAGATTCGAAAAACCCGCGTGGATTTTCCACCGGTGGACGACGCGTGCGCAGCCGACGGTACAGGTCGCAGGGGAATCCGCTCTTTTGCATTTTCATGCGAACTAGCACGCGCCACTGATAACGGTGTATAAGCTCTGTTGCATGTGCAAGCTATGCTTTAGATATCATTTTTAGGCTTGGTCTGTTAGTATTCTTATTACTTTTGTCCCGCTGTATGAACGCGGGAGAAGCAAAAGGAGTATGTAGGGATAGCAGGTAGCGTTCTGTTGTTTCTGCCTACTGCCATGGGAAGGTCATGGATGCATTCATACAATAAATGTGTGATGAGGTCCTTGTCCGCGAGTAGAGAAATTACATAGTTTGGTGATAATTTGATTCGAGTTTAGTTTTTTCTTTCTCGATTACTTATTACATAGCCCATCTTCTAGCTGATGTTAAACACAAACCTCCAATGTATTCTGTTCAGGATAATTTCTCACGTAACTTGGTTTTCTCGTGGTACGAGTACCTAAGTGGAATTTAGAAATAAATGTTTTGTGCTTTTCGCTTTTAGCAATTGATCACAAATCAAAGGATCGCTTTGTATTAATATATTGAATAAGATAAATCTGGGTTCCCCAGTAGTTTAGAATAGGCTCTTAACGACTCACGTATCTACTTATTTAGGTTACAAGTTTGACGTCATTGAACATTTCTCCTGCGTCTTTCACTGACACATGTCACTTTCCCTCCACACATAGCAGGTAATCCCACACAATATTGAATGAAATATTCTAAACAATAACATAGCCAATTAATGAGTAATTACTACATACCTACTTCAATACTAGAGTAAGTGATATTCCGTTCCGCATAGTTGCTTGGCTTGGTGCAACATATGGGCGTAATGGGAAACGAGCGGGCGTCATAGAGCCTGCGCGGGTACGTCGTGGGGCTCGGTCGCGAGAGATTTGTCGATCTTACAAGGAAAGCGGAAAAGTGTGCGGGAAATATCAATGAAAAGTAAATTGCGAGTCGTGATATTTTATCATGAAATAGTGTAGTAATGAGTGGGTAACGGTAATGTAAAGGTAAATTGCTAGAAACCTATCATCTTCCTGCCCTTGATCCACGGTTTTTTCTTCCATTCTCCCCTATCAACCGTCACGAAATCATTTATTTTCTCCTTTATCTTTAATTTTATTTCTTTCACAATCCAGCCATTCTTTGTTCTCGCTCTTTATCCATCAAAATGTATACTATAACTCTTTTAGTCACACACAAGTGTTTCATCGCTCTTCATCAGTATTTGTCCATACCAACTACCAAGACATACGACTCCCTTTCAACTTTTTTATAACAGGCCTCGTATTTAAAAAGACAAGGACCAAATTGTATCGAGTTATGGTGTCTGTTGTTTATTTTTTCGTAAATTGGGTAATTGGGTGTATTCCTTAAAACAGGTGATACTAAATATTCAACACTTTTTACCTAATAACTTGGGGTCTAAACTGGGTCGTTTTGGAGAAATCGTACTTTTTAAGTTTTTTGGAAGTTTGACTAAAAAGACCTTTGATATTAAGCGCTATAAAGGTTGTTTTTCGAGGCAGTTTTCTCAAAATAAATAATGTATGACACTTGTCGTATTATATGAACGACTTCCTTGTTTTATAAACATTCTTAAATGGTGCCACAGTGTCCACTTCTAGCGAGTACATGACCAAACAACAACACAACAACGGTAACAACGGTTGTTCCTGACAACGAACAACCGTTGTGTAATAAAACTGGGTAATAGGTACGTACAGTTTTTTCGATGCTCGTCTTCCTTGTTACAGATTTTCTTGTCACCACTGTGTGATGTTGACTTAATAATCTTGTCCTGATCGATAACATCAGGTAAAAAACTCAGTCTGGACTGAATAAAATTTTAGTCATTGTCTTTTATGTAAAAGAAAAAGTTCGAAGCCAGACTTAATCCCGGATACAGTTATAGTATAGCACTGTACCCATCATATCGCATCGCTACTGGCTCCCACTGTGTGTTAAACCTCTCTCGCGCGGTATCGGTATCCACGACCCGCGCAATGTGTAATCTACTTACCTGCATAATTGTCTCATACTACCGCACCGGTGCAACCAGTCGTCACCACTGTTGACGTCACAGGCCTTTCTACTGCACCTTGAACAAGTTGTAAACGGTTCATTACCTGGACCATCTATTGTTATCGCTGAACCACTAAATCTAAATAAGGTAATGTGCCACGCCTCTAGGTAGTTCCGACCATTCATGTCACGTAGTTATTTAACATTTAGCTGGAAAAGCGATTGTTCATACGTCATTAGTTGACATGGACTTCCCTATATTCCGATTTCGCGATTGTCTTTCGGCAGTATTGTATTGAATCACACAAATGAAAAAAGTCACTGTACTTAGTGGTGGACTTTTTTGTATGATTCAGTTACTAGGAATCGTTTGGAATTATTATTTATTGAGGTCTGAAACGGTGGGTAGACTCGGAGAGCCTTACTTTTGTTTTGGACATGACACATTGGTTGGTATAGGCAGCTTGGAAGTGTGCGATTGATGGCTCTTTTACGGGGCTCTGATAAGGGCGACAGACCTGACGGCCCGCACTACCGCGGTTGCAGCACGGCTCCCTGACGTTCATGTGGGATGACCCGCGCCGTGGGCTCGTTACAGAGGTAGGAGGGAGACCTGTCGCTGTCGACCGTTGTGCGCTCGATGGTTGGCAGCGCAGAGTCCTGGGACGCCAACGCACTATGTCCTTCTGCGAAACCGTCATGACGCAGAAGGGCGCTGCGGAAAGGGAGGGGGATATGACGAACCGCCGCCCATCCCGCAGCAGACGTACCGGGCGTCGGCAGAGGGCGGACAACGCCCTCTTCCGGACCCCTGAGTAGGTCCAGGGGGCATCCCACTGGACCCGAGACGGCGGCAGCGCGTAATGTTAAACGCGTGCTAAGAAGACGTAACGTGGGAGTTTTGCACTGCCCGCAAGTCAAGCGGGCCGGCTCTAGTCCGGAGCAGCGTTAGTCGCATTAGATCCCGCTAGTGTGTGAGGGAACACCGGCGTGGTTTTATTCAGTACGAGTCTGACAGACCCTTCCGCTCTCTCCAAGGCAGAGGACATCCATTGAGGATTTCCACATCGAGAAAAAAAAAAGCAGCTTGGAAGTATCAAATCGATTCATCATCTACCTAGCCTTTTCCCAACGATGTTGGAGGTGGCTTCCAATCTAACTTAATCTTATATAACACAATTCCACCAGTTATGCTGGATGGCAGACCTCTAAAAAGAGTTGCAAATTTTAAATATCTGGGTCATTGGGTCTCGGACGATTTAAAAGACAATGCTGATGTAGAACGGGAGCGCAGGTCATTGGCTGTTCGATGTGGGATGTTGGCCCGTAGGTTTGCACGTTGTACGGCTCAGTTTAAGGTAACGCTTTTCAAAGCTTACTGCCAATCCTTTTTCACATGCAGCCAGTGGGTGTACTTTACGCAAAGGGCATATAGTGGCCTGCGTACACAATATAACAACACGTTCCGGGTGTTGTTGGGGCTGCCGCGTTTTAGTAGCGCGTCTGCCATGTTTGCCGACGCGGACGTCGATAGTTTTTTGGCCATCATGCGCAAGAGATGCGCATCTCTGCTACGCCGTGTTCGCGCCAGCCCCAACACCATTCTTAAAACGTTGGCTGATAGGTGGGACTCTTCGATCTTGGTGCGGTGGATACGGCTGCACGCAGTCAAGTAGACATTGTAACTGTATTGTGACAAAGTAACTCGGTCTGTCTATTAACTCCTATCTGGCACACAGTTGGTGACGTGGTCACGTGGTCACGTGGTGGGAGACCGCGGGTGGGAGATAGGACACTTCACACTTCTATCACCTCGGTGGTACGTTCCTGTGGGATGGTAACTGACCTCCATGTGAGCAAAGTCGCGGGTGTTAGCTTAATTCAATTACTGAAATGCGAAGATGTTGAAAACTAAATTAAACGTTATAAAAAAACCGGCCAAGTGCGAGTTGGACTTGCGCATGAAGGGTTCCGTACCATCGCAGTAGAGGAGCCGTCTTTAATTTTTAATTTATTATATTATATGTTATAGCGGCAACAGAAATACACTCAACTGTCTGCCTATTACAGATCATGAGATACAGCCCGCTGACAGACAGACGGATGGACGGACAAACGGACGAACGGACGGGCGGACAGAGGAGGCTTAGTAACAGGGTCCCGTGGGTACGGAACTCTAACAACGAGCTCTTAAGAGTAAATGAAAACGAAAAAGGATAGTTTTCGTTAAATGTTATATTATATACATATATGTATATGAAGACAAGCACACAATTTGATATGGCAAATTATACACTAGTCATAAAAGTAGCGGTCCACAAACATTAAGTGCTCAGATTTAGAATAGGTATGATATAGAAAATGAGAGGGAATCCCGCGCACGCGCGCAAGCTTGCAGGTAGAGCAGTTACAATATTTTGAAACATGATGTAAGTAGTGCGTTGATCGTTTTCCCGCCGGTATTACCATCAGTTAGTTCATCAGTTGTAGACTTGTAGTTACACGTCAGCCGCGGGTCGCCGAGGTCACCAGTCGTTCGGATCCGAGCAGAACCGGCTTTTTTTCTCTTGTCCGGAGTTTTCATTAGTTCTAAGGGTATTTTTTAATTAAAATATTTATATTAATTTCAGCATGTGTTCCTCAATAAGGGGAAAGATGCCCTTCCTTCTTTCCACTTCCACGGGTTTCGCCCGTGACCTGTTCCACATGCGGCAGACGTGTCCGGTCCGGCCCAGTCGGATTTTAGCTTGACAAAAAAAATACGTTGTAAATAAAAATAATAAATAGTAAAAGATTCAAACTTTTTTGCATAAATTATGTCGAGCCGCGCGGCCTTCACAAGGACAAGGCCGTGTGACGTGGCGCGCGCGTCGCGTGTCTGCGCCGGCGCATGCTTGCTCACCTTGCGTAATGTAACTGTACTGTACGGCAACATGGCTCGCTACGTATCGTTGTAATTACCACATTTAACTAATACATTATTTATTTTTATATCCACGAGGAAAACGCGCTGCTACAATAATTGTGGAACATTAAGGCGCAAACCCACCGGGGTGCACACTGTGCACGGGCACGCTGCGCATTTTAGCTGTGTGGATTCATATGTTTGACAACGTGGGTCTACTTGTCTACAGCAGTACACGCTACACACTACGCCCACAACTAAGCACAACTGTAGCGTACGTGGCCTACCGCGGCATAGTCGTGGGTTAATATTCGTGTATAGCGTGTACCGCATGCACAGCGTGCTTGGTGTGCTTGGCGTTGGCAGCGCTGAGCTATGTGAGCGGCTTATTCGAGCAAGCCACGCATTAGTACATAATGATGTCAATTGATGCATAGCGTGCCCGTGGTTTACAGTGGACACAATCACATACATTTTCTTGCAAAGCGAAGCTTAACACACGTGCGTAGCCAAACCGTGCGCCACGGTGGGTTTGCGCCTTTATCTTCCTTTTATTATTATATGCTGGCGGTAAAGTTCGTGCCAACGTTTGTAGGTCGAAATTATGAGGATTTTCCAAACTGTAATTTTATCACTTATGGACCGATGATCTCAAAAGTACCTACTTTGGAATTTTGATTTGCAAAATAAACTGGTTTTCAAAACTAGGTTTAGTTAAAAAAAAATATGGATCTAAGTAGTCTAACTTGTTTGATTAAACCAATAATAATGCCTGTCGTTTGTACAGGTAGGTTAGAAGGTATTGTTGCAATTGCTCATCGTTTATTTAGCAATCAGTTATTGATTTAACAACTAGGTAGACCTGGACATGCCTTTTCAGCTCCGTCGGGATTGTCAGGAATTTTTATTTGTTTCTATGTCCCACGGGATCGTACTACCGGAACAAAAGGATATTTGTTAATCCAGGTTATAAGCTATCTGTGTGCCAAATTTCATACAAAACTGGTCAGTAGTTTTTGCGTGAAAGAATAAACAACGTCCATCTATCCATCCAATCTCACAAACTTTCGTATATATAAGAATGTATTTATATAATATTAGGATTTGCGCAATGTACTGACTAACAAACCGTCCTGTTTGCCGATGACAGTACACTTATTATACCGTGTAAAAACTAAGAATCATATGAAGATGAAATAAAACAAACATTAAATATAAAATACCCGAAACCAACAGTCCCATCTACTTGGATAGTCATCTAAATTGGAAACATCCTGTAGAAACTGTAATGTAAAAAGAAAAACTAATAGCGCTTCTAACCTTGCACAAATAGGAAATGAGTCTATCGTTTTGATAGCATACAAAACATAATATGTCTTAGCAACGTTACGTTTAGCAATAATGTTTTGGGGAAATTTAACTGACAAACTAATTGCATTCAAAGCTCAAAATAAGTTAGTACAATGTATGTACGTACATGCTGTGTTTAAGCTAAAAAAGATAGTTGTAGGCCATTTAATACTACAATCTCTCAAATTTCTTGAATAGATTTCCAACTTTATCTATAAAGCATTAGGTTCAAGATTGATTGGGAAATTTGACAGTTTCGGGACTTTCCGGTAGCTTGATGTGCTGGCGCCTGTACATCGACGAGACAGCAGTATTCCTAAAATCAAACTTGCATTAATTTCAAACAGAAACACTGAGATCGAAACGACGCAATAGAGAGAAATGTGCTATACCTCACAAGACTGCGCTCTACTCAAAAAGGTTTTTAGGAAACACCCAAGTTATACGAGGTGGAACCGTGAAAGGGACACCGACGTGAAAACGGTTACCACGTATCCAGTACATCATTCTGTTCCCCCTACGTAGAAATGTTTCATCGGTACATAATTTAAAAAAAAACACTATTCCATACGTCGGTGGCCCTTGTATGGCCATAACAATAAAACTTCTTGACAGCATACACCATTTCAAAAAGACTCTTTTTAATTTTTTAGGCCTACAAGCTTACTACACACTTACAGTCAGTCAATGAGTAACTGAGTACCTAGAATACAAATTGTAAGTAATTTAATTATTTTATTAAATAGTTTTTATGTGGTTTTTACTGTTATATTAATTAATATAATAACAAACGATTATGTAGCTAGGTATTTTTTAATTTTGTTTTGTTTCATTATTTCTGCCATTTATTACTATTAATTAGAAATTATAATTAGAATATTTCTACGTCGTTAACTGCAAGACATAGCGTTCATTTAATCAATAATGACGTCTGTACTTTTTGTTAAGCTATGTTATACAAATAAAAATATTTGAACATATGGCACTCGATAAACGTGCCTTCTCATCAGTGGAAGGATTTTATAAACTTGGATGAGAATACCTTTTTACTTTTTACATACGAACTTAGAAGCTTCTCTTTATATTGGTATAGGTAAATAGAATCCGAAATCCGATCCGTTTCAGCTCCCAAACAACAAAAACTTCACAGCACGTTAATGTGCGCGAACTTTCCGATAATTTTCCGGTTAATCCGGCATTGTCTTACCGTTGATCAATCGCAGTAATTGATTCGTAGACAATCGCCGATGTTCCGGGGAATCCTCCGCCTTGGCCACCATTAACTAGCCGTCCCATGGCCCGCTCTGTCCCGCTCGCGGTGTCCACGACTGCTAACGAGCATAGAGTACAGGTAATAGCCATGAATACCTTTTGTTTTTTGTCGCAGCCAACAGCGGTTTTTATCTTTTCGAACGTAGTAACTGATTCTAGGAAGTTAGAGTAGATTTTCAGGTCTACTTAGTTACGCATTTTTGGAAAGCTAACGGTTCGCTGTTCACTAGATCTGTAGGCAAACAGGTCAAAAAAAGTCTTTCATTTTATGCCTTCATCGAAATATTGGTAAACGACAAGCGTTGTATTAGTTTTATAGTATTCCGATTACATAGGAGAGTCCTTCACTTTGTCTGCGGGGGGTGCTGTCTGAGATTCATAAGTGATTGTTGCCGTTATCACTACCATAAGCCACGTCACTACGTGTCGCTACGTGTTAGTGACACGGGCAATAGTCTCCTTCACGAGTCCGCAGTCTACACAGATAAAATGTCTTGTCTCTGAATGTTATGGCAACAGCGCAATTAGCGGCCTAGCTCCTATAAGATAATTTTGAACCGGGAATACAATACCACTCATTGCGGGAATTGTGAGACGCATCAACATGTAATAATGAACAGAACACGATGCCTGCTGTATACTACAGCTTGTTAGATGTGTATTATTTAGAAGTTAGCAAGTTTTAGTATTTATAGTATTATTGTGTCGAACACTTCGGGATCCGCTGGATGCGAGACGCACGGGACCGGTCAATGTGGCAACACTTGGGGGAGGTCTATGTCCAGCAGTGGACGTCTTTCGGCTGAAATGATGATGATGATGATGAACACTTCAGTTATTTCGCGGGTCTGTTACGGTGTTAACTTTTGATGTTTGGGCTCTTCTCATTTCAGTCTGTCTGTGTACACAATATTGTATATTTAGCTATTAGCGCTGAAATGATATTTACATTTTAATAGATAAATATTGCTTACCTACTTATTACATAGTACTGCTAATATTAGACACTTAACAACTCAAGTAGGAATATTCATTATGAGAATTGTTTTTTTTTTCTGTTTCATGTTAAAGCGATTCGTTCTCAAAATTAAAGTCTCAAATATGTATAATTATTTATCACATAAAACAGAAAAAATAAATCATCAAACAAATAGCCGAAAATTGCTATCGGATGCGTCTGAGTTTGTGAACGTATAAATTAAAAGTCGAAAGCGAAGCCGCCCAAGATTTATACACAGCCGGCGAGATAAGTAACATTTTTCTCAAATAATTGCTATGCGTGGATTCGTGGTATCCCATCAGTGGGATGCGGTGCGTTTGCGGCAGTGGGGTATTTCAACCTTTTCGGGGAAGTTTTTCAGCATTTGTAATATTCGTCTGCCGGACGACTTTTGGTGCGGCCACCCTATTGTGGCTGATTTTCGGAAAGAATTGTGTGGACCTTCCACTCTCAGTGATTAGATTTTCTTAGTATTTTCGGCGCATGTTGGAAGTTCATAACTTTGTCTTCCTTCCTTCGTCTTCCACTTCCTCTCTCATAAAGAAAATGTTTTCCTTATGATTGTGACGAAATCATAAACTTTTTAACTGAACTGAACTTGACCTTATCAAGCGCTGCTCAACGATATTCAAACCTTGACCATAACTATTTTATTTCTGTGATAAGAATCAATTAGTTATGGTAAAAGGTGTAAAACTGCTTTTAGGTACTTTGTTTGGGAATTGTTTCTGGATCAACCGATGACACTATCTGATGCTTTTACTTAGTTTTACATATAGCATAAAATGGGCAACATCAATACTGGTAAAAAAAAACAGAGATACAACATCATTCTCGTCACGTAAGCAATTAAGTTAACTGTTTTTTGATAGAGCAAGTTTTTCTAAGTTCTTCTTTACTCGCAACCGATCGCTCAGCGCATCCCCGTTATCCTAGCATGCTCTACCGTCCCCAGTTCCCCGCTCGTTGCGTCTGCGCCGCACTTCCCAGAACGCATGTCTAACGCACGCAGCAATTTTAATGCATTTTAAAATTTTTTGGGACTCATTTCCGATACGGAGAAATGGTCCGATTTTAATGATTTTCCCCATCCCACTAGGAAGGCTTTACATGTAATTGTCTGAAGGGTTGATTTATTAATCAGTTTCCCTGGAAACGGTGACGCTGTGATTGATGGGTTTAAGGATATTGAACTGAAATTCGAATGACGTTGAGTCTGAACACGCAGACACATTATTTTTTGTATTAGTCATGGGTTACTTTTTTTTCGGATGGGAAATCATCAAATGACCTCCCTGGCTCTGGGCGGAGCGGAAGGGAGTGTCAGACTTCTACTTAATAATACCCATTCATGTTCCTTCTTTGCCCTTTGTGTTCCAGGGCCGCGGTATCTCTTTCGAACAGTCCCGCAGCCCTGACAGGCATCGGCCCTTGCGGACCCCTTCCTTGTTGCTGACCTCTCTTTGAGGCGCGCGTGGAACACGAACGCGCCGTCGACACTGCCTGTAGAGAACGACGGTCGGACGGCGAGCTATCATTATGTGTTGTTTATCACAACCTTTTCTTGTTTTTTAAGAACCAATGTTGCAATGATGATATTTGTGGAATTGTGGAAACATTAGCGCAGCATTCCTGCGTTTCGTGTCGCGGTTAGCTTTTCACGTGGAAAACGAAAATGTTTGTATACCACAAACATTTTGGTTTGCATACCACAAAGTGTTTGTGCATGTGAGGTTAGTAAGAAATTCCTATCTGCTATGACTAAATGTGGACGTGACATGCGACCGTCAGGAAACCCACACTGTGCCACACACTCATTCATTCAATTAGGTATCCGCGACCTTTCTCTCCGTCTCTAGAAACTCGAGGCTAGCCCCGGCTTCCACCAAAGAGTAAAGAGATATACGGAGATGAGATGAGCAACGGACAGAGTTCTTCCTCCTATTTGGAGTGGAGATGAGAGCTGGCGAGAAGGTTTGGACAAGAGAAGATTTCAAGCATTTTGAAAAATAAGACAAGTCCCCTCTCCTCCGCGCTTAAATGGACCCATCGAACTACACAACAGTGATTATTCTTATTCTTTATTGTACACACAAATTACAGAGACATTGTTACAATAGTACAGCTTATACCTAGTACAACAATAACTTTTTGAAAAACCGACTTCAAAAACACAAAAAAGTGATAAATAACTTTAGCTTCAGAAGTCGGTGGCTTCTGTTTGTTTGATTTAGTTTTTATGACACCGACTAAAGTTATTTTTCACTTTTTTGTGTTTATAAAGTAAGTTTACAAAAAAAAAAAAAAAAAAACCATTTTTAGTTGCATTATCCTATACAAATATTTGCTATGCATTTATTTTACATTGTTAACAATACATTTCATGGTAATAAGCTTATCCCCAATCAAAGGGAACTTAACATACCTAACTGTCGAAATCTGGGTGTACTGTACACATCTGCGTGCCCCCTCAGACTATACAGGCGTGATGTTACGTGATGATGTTGTGTAAACAATAAAAATCCAAGCGATTGCAGCAATCACGACAGATTAGCTGGCTATTATTGAAGAGTTCCGTTCCATATCTCCGAAGTCCATGATCAGATCATGACATTATTTCTATGGGACTAATTTGGAAGAATACTCTTTCAAACAAAAAAAGAATTTTCCAAATCGGTTCAGGCGTCTTCGAGTAATCGGTAAACATACATAAAAGAAAAGATTTCGACGAATTGAGAACCTCTCCTCGTTTTTTGATTGCGGTTAAAAAGCGAGATTAAAACAGAAATTTCTCAGTTCTGAATTAGTGATCTGCGAAACCTTATATGAAATCAATACGCAAATTCGGTTTTCACAGATAGTAAACGAAAAGGACCGTAAACAAGTGCACAAAAAGGAGATATAGAATTAACGATATGTGATTGTTATGGTATACCCGCATTCTCCGGTTTACGGGCGATCATGGCGCTTGCAACAGCATCGAAATATTAGGAGCTCAAAATAATGAACAATCATGGAAGATATCCCGTAAGTGACAGAATAAGTTTAATCGGTAGTAATAAAAGCTCTGAATAAAAATGAGCATACTCAAAATATGAAATTTACTGCTTTAAATACTAATTTTCCCACAGCTGAATTCCGAAAATCAATACAGCATTTGCTGACGTAATATTTTTCCACCAGCTTAAATTTCGTTTTACCGAAAACTACAGTTAGTCATTTACATCGTAACTCACCTATTATAAATTTCTTTTTAACCTATAAAATAAATAAAACAGGAATAAAATCAACGTCAAGATAAATATCAAAATGTTGTAATAAGGCATTGTGGACGTAGCCCCGCTACGCGCTCCTATTTCTGTCTGCAGGATTTAAAGTAACCTAACACGAAGGGGATGGCGGGGTCTTAGTTCCTAACCTAACCTGTCCGGAGTCGGGGTGCCCCAAGTCCCGAGCTCGCTTCGCTCGATCTTGCATCCTAATTTATAGAGTTTAAGAAAACAATTATTTTAGCAGAACGCTTTCGGAAACTAATTTTTTTTTTTCGGAAGTTTGGTATGTTTTTGGAAATTTAAATTATTATTTTTCGTAGATTTGCAATTTGAATAAGCTCATGTTTGTAAGTTTCTTAAATACAACTTTTTTTTCCGGTCAATTTTGTATTAATTTTTCGGTAATTCTTTTTAACCAAGCTTAGTATTACAGTCAACCACAGATCGTTGGAATTTAATTTCGTTTTTCGTAAGCTTTATTATTTCCTATTGTTAATTAACAAAACATCTCCTTCCATCTCCGCTCCTCTTCGCTGTGGTGGAAAGCAGGCATTACTATAGAATAACGGTATTTCTTTCAACAAGTGGCCGTGGGCGTGTCACACATTACGACGGGTTATGATTCAGTGGATATCCCAGGTTTTTGAGCATGTGACTCGTAAGTTATGTGTGTAAAATATTTGTAGCGGTGCTAAAAAGGAAATTATGTTAAGCCCCGGTTTAACTTAGTGATCTGAGTGAATAGTGAGCAGTAAACAATTTTTTGAGCGAACGATTTCGCGAATTTTTTGCTGAAAATTAATGTTTTCAGAGGTAAGATAGTCAGTGATTGCTTGACTGTCTTTCTGACAGACAACCCATAGAATTATAATATTAGAAGTGTGAGTGAACTTTGTAGCTTCCTCTTTTTAACGTGTCGAAGGCAAACTATATCGAATCGGCCCGAACTTTCGCGGCACCTTCAGAAGCGTCCATTGGACACTAATTTGCAAATAACAGGACAGCCAGAACACGATATTAAAGTGTGCCATCGTTTGTGGGACACCTCAACCACCATCCGTCACGGTGCTTCAAAATGACAGGCAGTCGCTAATGTAAGCTTAAAACAATATGCACGATTGGTTCTCACGTGGCGTGTATTTCGCTTCTCTCCATGATAGTTCCTAAGTGTGTATATACCTAGGTACTAATGGATGCACTAACTACAAGAGTAATAAAAATAACTACCGTCATGATGACTGACAATTTCACAATATTGCTTTAATGCTTTGTTTACTAACGGTTACATTCTAGGGAAAACATATTAAAATGAACCATAGGGGCATGCAGTCATCCGTACCTAGTGCCTACCTGATCACTTTCCCATATTATGACTCGTTACGGCATAAATTTTCCATTAAAATAGTAGGCACCTTTCTTTACTGCATCATTTCACATAACATGTAAAAGGAAATAGGTAGGTACATGACCAGTGGCAATTTACAACAATTTACAGCACGCCAATTGTTTAACACAATTTTGCATTACAAGACGAATTTTGGAGGAAAATCGTTATTCATTGCTTCAAATATTCCCATTGAATGACTATTTCTCCGAAAGGCACTTGCGATAACTTTTTTGTTATAACTTTATATACCTCCACGACCCCGCCCGTACTATTGAATGCTGTGCAATGTGCATATAACAGAACAATGTTTTGAGTGCGTTACATTGATTCCTTCCGTACTTTTTCACCTCAGTTGATACAGTTTGATATATCGAAAGCTTGGTTGGCACACCTTGTATACCGACAGCAACCAGTTGGCTATGGCAATTATATTACGATTTTGTTCGCATTGACTTGTCTACCGTAGTACATTTCAATGTTCAATGTCTGCCTAGGTGTTACACGTTTTTGGGTTTTCTTTGTTTTTAATTTCCTCATCAATCAGTCTGTTTGTATGGATTTTAACAGTTATTCAGACAACCGCTACATTCTTGAGCTGTCTGAATTCCCTACTTTTTATGAGTTACAACTTATGACTTGTACTGTATGACTGTTGTCTTTGGGAACTCCACGTCGGTAATCATTCACAAAGATCTCGCCTGATGTTGCAGAAAAGTGAGTGAATCATATCCCGTGGCGTCACACTGTCTTGCTACGCTAGATTGGGTAGGTCGATACATACCTACGGCTTCGTTTCGTCTGCGGCCGTTACGTAGAGACGAAGTGTAAGTGTGACTAAATTGCGTAAGTTTATGCTGGATAGTCCTGATACACTTCTGTAGAATAGACGTACATACATTGATGGCATTACGGATAAGATAAATCGAATATCGGGAGCTCAAAATAATGAACAATCACGGAAGATATCCCGTAAGTGACAGTATAAGTTAAGATAACTATAGTTTCGACTTCAAAGTCAAAGTTTTTGATTTGGATAACAGTCGTAGTCCGTAGAAGCAGTAGTGACAGTAGAAGTTATATTTTATTATTTACGGTCGGGACTGGTCGGGACACGGTCGGGACCGTCCGTATGCCCGAGATTTAATACATAAAAACAGACGAGGATCAGAGAAAACAAATCAACTAGTGCGTTTCCAGTGCGTTCTAAATTACGAATCATTCGCATAAAAACTTGTTGTCTGATAGAGATAAAGGTTTAAAGTAAGAGGAGAGAAAGAGAGATTCGACTAGAAATGTCAGCACATTTCTAGTCGAATCTCTCTTTCTCTCCTCTTACTTTACGACTACGACTTTGGCCGACTAGCCGACTGGTCGACTTGTCGGTTGCAAAAAGATCGACTAATCGGCCTTCTAGTCGCCCAGGCCGAACATGCTCTCGTTGGCGATCAGGGAACATCGGAGATGTCCATGACGTTTCATGTACTTACAACGGAGTCGCTTGCACTGAGTACTTCATACAATGCATTCGTTCGCCTCCGCTGTGCGGTCATAGAAATTATTTTTCTGTTAAAAGTTGAAAATATATTTTTCTCGATTTGCTGGCAATAGCCAGCAAATAAAAATAAGAATATTTACAATAACTTTATAATTTCATTTCAATCACTCGAGCCGATTATTCAAAGTTTTTTGGCCGGATAGTCGGCTTATAACTAATTTTAACATTGTGAATTTTTCGCCAGTGCGGACGCACACACACTCACGAGGTTAGGATACATCGCTAATTTATTACCGTAGTTAACAACTGTAGGTAATTTACAGATATTGGAACCAAAGTTGCAAAGAACTATTACCTCGTTATAATACCTAGAACTAACTCGTTCAAATAAACTTATTTACGTAAATGCAACGCTTTTAATTTTACCATTTTTTAAACATGTAACGAATTAAGTAACCAATTAAAATATTTTTTTCTTCAAAAACTAAAAGAAAGTCTTAAAGTAATCTATAACTGAATCAGTACACAACATGATATGGACACTCTAGTAGAAATGCGATCGCGGGTCGAATGCCCCGTTCCCGGGTGACTCACAGGACCGGTCAGTCGGTCACTATTGATTGCCGACGAACTACAATATAGTCAGCATGTTCATGGGCACTTAATTGAACACTCATGGACCGCTTCGACGAAGAGAAGTGATTACATTAACAATCGCTGACTGGCTCCTACTGTCCATGTGACATCACAAATCATTCCCTGTGCATCACCCGTTGAGATAAGGACAACAGATGATTCTTTGATTGAATACAAGTCCGGGAACGGCCTCTTTACTGATAAAAAGTTGCATCATCTTTTATCATCGTGTGTGTATGGATACCTATACGCAGTGCGTGCCAGTTGCGGAGGTAACCTACCTACTGCAGAATTAAATTAATTGAACATTTTGCGCATGAGAGATTCGCTGGATTCTACCATTGAACTTGACCATGAAGTACCTACCTAAACTCAAAGATATTTACGATATTTCATTTATTTCAATGAAATATCGTTTACAGCCACTTTTTAATTTTAAAGAGTCGTTCAGTTAATCAAAAAGTGGAAAGTCTTGGTTAATATAGTCTTTTTTTCTTTTGTATAGCTTCTTTTATACTGATTGTTTTTGAACTTCTTAGATGCTACGATTTGTTAACTTTTAGGGTTCCGTAGTCAACAAGGAACCCTTATAATTTTGCCATGTCCGTCTGTCTGTCTGTCCGCATCTTAGAAAGTGGTAAAATAAAATCTCGAAAAGTATCTTATTTTTTTAAGTTAATCTCCTGTACCTACACGCAAAGTGGGATTTTCTTTTCTCGTGTACCCCATAGTGTCATAGTGTCATTGTCTTTAAAAAATATTGCGAGTTTATTATTCAAATTTTTCGAATAATGGATTCGTTCGTGAAATATTAAGATTTAAAGTGCTATTTTTTGTTAGACTCAAGTGTCTCCCCCTATAGCAGCTAAACGGTTATGTTTGGGTGTGTGAAAAAATCCGTAAAAAAAAAAAGAAAAACTATCACAGATAAGTAGTCTTAACAAGTTTTCGAGTTATAGTCGACCAAATGTATGGGACATTATGTTTCGGAGAATATGTTATCCAAGTACATTTTATATGTTGCACAGGTTTTTCAACTGCAAATGTAAGTTTGTTTTTCATTATTACAATAAAAATCATCGTTCGGAGGCAAATCGGACCGGAGGAAGTGAATTAAATTAATGTTGTAAGACTACGGATCCCTACATTGTGCGTGGTCCGACACGCACTGGCCTGGTTTTCTATCTTGTTTTATATGTGTGAAGTAAGTACCCACTTGCTGCCAGGCGTATGCTATCCTCCCATACTTAAGTATAAACACTGTCACGCACTGATGTTTGACATTCGCCATTTATGAACAAAAAAAATAAAAAAACTTTGAATAATTTATTTACATGTATTGAAAGAGAAGAAGAAGAGAAGAGAATACCAGGCGAAGTATATTATTATAGCATGGTTGATATTTATGTTTTGGCACTCTTCGACGAATCACATAACGCGCGCGGCACGTTGCATAAATCACGTAATTATTTTTTTCCTATCTTCTCTATTCTGATTTTGTGAAGTGAAGCGTTATCAACAGGAATTATATCTGTGTGAATATATCTATGGTGCTTATTCTATGGTGAAAATTTAATATGTAGATGAATTACTTGCAAAGGCCAAAGCTTTCTTTAACTCAAAAAAAAGGTAAAAAAATGACATTTTAATCCATAAAAATATTATGAAGATTACCTACGCCCGGCTAACTGGGTGCTGCCATTCAAATCTTTTATGTTTTTATCCTGGTCTCTTGTTTGCTAATACAAAATGTGTATTCAATGATACGGGATACGCTGAGCTCAATAATTTCACCAATCTGGTTATAAAACATGATAAATCTGAGAGGATTCAGGCGTTTACGGCTATGATTTTATTTTGGTAAAGAATCGTATTGAAATGAGCGTTCAGTTAAAAGGCGACATCGAGTGTCATATCGCAAAAGTCGACCATAATAGAAATATTTTTTACCGGTTAATTGATGTTTCTTGTTTCTTGGGTAAACAGGAGCTGCCTTTAGGAGCTCATGATGAAACGGAATAGTCGATTTAAAATAAAGGTAATTTCGTGAAAAAGATCGAAGTATTGGCCAAATGTAATGGCGCTCTTGAAAACAATCTTCATTCATTAAAAAACAACAACCGACTTCCAAAAAAAACACTCAATATTAGGAAATATCTTTACTTTCAGAAGTCGGTGATTTGTTTGTTTCATTGCCTTTTTTTGCCTCTGCCTTTCAAAAGTAAAGTTAGTTTCCACGTTTTCATTTTTGGAAGTCAGTTTTCTTTTTTTTTCAAGTTTTTTATTTTACCCTTTTCAGTTGTAGCATACCACACAAATTCTTGTCATGTGTTCATTTTTACATTGTTCATTCTTCATTGTAACTAAAAGATATAAAGAGATGTTGAGACATAGACGAAAAAGAAGCATAAGCTACCGAAGCAAAATTAATAAAAATGTATATGGGACCACCGCGCGGAGTTATTCTATCTCGTTTAATTATGTATATGTCGGATATGTCAGGATTTATTCTCGTTAGGCTCGTACATCATGTGGGCAGACGATGGGTTTCGTGCTATGAAAACACACTGGGTGCGATACACTGTTCTAGCAAAACTAACGAATGACTTGAGATTATAACTTAAAACACACGGGGCACAATGCCTCGGGTACAGTTCCAAGACGTCTCAACTCCGCCGCGATCAGACATTGACTGTCTCCCTCGCCTCGAGCTGGACATCAAGGCTCTGTAGAAGCACACTGTGTTGTGGGTAAACTGGTAAGGTGGTCGCGTGTACCACTGCACACAGGGGCGCTTTCCAATTTATTTTATGTCCGTACTAACGACCGGATCCAAAATACAGGGTGTAAACAGACCCTTCACATAGCCGTCAACCAAGCGTTCTGTACATCAAACTAATTAACTTTACGCAAAAAATATTGCTGGGAAACGACTTTTTTTTGGGGGGTGAAAAATCATGTTTTACGGTAGGACTCAATGTAACGCACTCAAAGCATTGTGCTGATGGATGGATTAAATAGTAAGGGGGTCGTGGAGGTGTGTAAAGTAAAAATCTTACATTAAAAACATGTATTTAAAAAGAACTTGAGAAAACCTTGGAACTTTGACCCCCAATATCCCCGCAACTAGAAGGTTCCCAGGTATGGTCCAGAACAAAAATATGATCACAAAGACGGGGAGAACAAGTGCCTTTCAGATGTGTTAAGGGTCTATTTACACCCTTTATATGTATAATGAAAAAAGAATCTCGTCCTTTTTAGGGTTCCGTACCTCAGTTGGCAAAAACGAAACCCTTATAGGATCACTTTTTTGTCCGTCTTTTTCTCAGGAACGCGTGGAGGTATCAAGCTGAAATTAATATCAAATACTCAAGTCTATACTATTCCTTGGAGCAGTGAAAAAATCAAATCTGTAATTCAATGAGATCAAAGATATGACCGTTTGTTGCTTATTTTGCGATTTCATAACGGAATCAAATCTTATGGGGTACTTCCCGATGACTTAGAATCATGAAATTTGGCAAGAAGCGAAGTCTTACAGCACATGTAAAAAGAAAAAATCTGAAATTGTAAATATGTAGTTTAATAACAAAGTACCTACAAGTTTATACGGAACCCTCGGTGCGCGAGTCCATCTCTCACTTGGCTGGTTTTTTTAGAAGTCCGCTAAATATGGGTCATGCAGATCCCGCACAACTGCTTAGAAGTGTCCGTTGACCTTTGTGTATCTTTCCATTAACACCACCGTAGCTATCAGGCGTAACAAAATAAAGCGAATTTGATTAAATAGAGCCGTGAAACATCGATATCATAAATTAATTAACTAATCCCGACGGGTTTTCCTCGATCAGTTTTCGTAGAATTTCGTGCTCGTTAGCGAAAACTGAGGAAAAATAATAACGGGTTCTCCCTCTAGTGGCTCTGTTTAGTCGATGATGGCGCGCATGGCAACACTAACTATTTATTTAATAAGTACTTCGTAAATTAACGCAACCGCTCTCGGAGCACAGACAAAGTCGAGCAGATGTTCGAGTAACATTCTGTCAGCGATAGCGATAACGGAAAAGTCAAAAATATATTGAACTGACACAAGCTACCACATAGCATCGTATGTAATACTGCAAGCTACCAAGAAGCTTATGTCAACCCTGTTGGTAGCCGCGGGAGAAATAAGAAGCGCTCTGAAAGCCAATCAGTCGATACCAAGGATCCATTCATAGATAGATGGTTGATTGATAGATGAACATAATCCGGCTGTCTTGCGACCTGGTCTGGTACCCACGTTCTAAACGGTCTTTACATCCAGGGACTAGTGTTACTTTAGCTGCAGAGGGAGATCACGGTTAAAGCGCAGGCAACACCGCCAGATAACGAGCAAGCGAGCCGGGCGAGCATCGTTTCACCTCTTTTCATACGCTGGTTCACGCCGCGATGCCAACGAAATATCCGACTATGCCAGCGATGCTATTCGTTCACTTCGCCCGCCTCGCCCAGGGCGTCCGCTAGCTCACTCGCCCGTCCGTCCGTTTAGCTCGCCAAAGCTTCGCTTAGTTTATATAGTTTCCCTCGCTTACTCGATAGCTGGCGTTCTGGGGCTGCAGTCTCGACATAGATAGCGACAAAAATCGGTCGTTAAGTCATAACGATGTCAAATTTCTTTAATAGATTTTCAACTTTATTTCAAAACTCTAAGGTTGAAAATCTATTAAAGAAATTTGACTTCGTTATGACTTAACGACCGATTTTTGTCGCTATCTATGTCGAGACTGCAGCCCCTGGCCTGCGATTAAAGCACATTGAGGCAGACCGCACCGCAATGCAAGAATCCTCGTATATCACTTTCGTATGAACCATCGCACACGCGCGTCTGTCCGCAATAAAGTCTATTGCTTTACATGCGGTGTTGCGGTGTCGCGGCCCGATGCCGTTGTAATGTAACGTGATGCTTGGTTTTATAGAAACTACTTTTGAAAGCGTTTTTATTGGAGACTAGTTCTTCTTTTCTCAGCGTGTCAATGACAATCTATAATGAGTCGACCCAGAACTTACCCGCGCGTGCGCCACTATTGCTAGCGTCTATCAATTCCTTTAGTGCGCAGGCGCCAGGCCCGCTGGACACGATATCGGCTAGTTGACACCTAAGCGTGCTTAACGAACGTTAAAAGCTCTAAATTATCTTGAGTATTTTATTTTATTTATTCAGGGACAATAAACAGTTACAATATGTGTTGGAACAGAGGAAAGACAATACAAAATATTAACAATATTGCAGCCCACTTTATCCGCATATTAACAAAACAGAATATGATAATGAGTGCCACTAGATAGGTAATAAATAATTACATCACATTAATGACAAATAATTATAGAAATATTAATTATCGATTATTAAACAATTAAGTAAACGAAATATTAATTACATCATGCAAAATAGAAATTCCAATTGATTTGATTTCTTGGCAACAGAGTAATAATTAGCACTAAAAGCAAATAAATAATAAATAATAGGTAATAAAATCTAGACTAGCTTCCATTCCTAATAACATTGATGGTAAATAAGAAAAAGAATGAATGAATGATAATGATAAGAAGAGTATGTTACCCTTATCGTAAGCCCCTAAAGCAATTTCTTTAGAAAAAAATGCGTTGCTGCGTGCCGGACAGCGCGTGCGCAGAGCCGTCGGCGTCGCCTAAAGCTGGTATATGTGGCGGAACTTCACTATTACTGGTCGTCCACTGTCTACGGAACACGTATGTGCCTACTTTAGGAGTTAAGGTAGCGTTACTCTTTTGATAATAGCTTACTAAATGAATAATCTTGAAAGCTTTTGTCCAATAACTCTATGAACGACGCACAGTGTTGCCGGTTCATAGTAAGAAACGGACAAAATTATTTATGCTGTGAATTTACTACCTCTCGTCAGTAGTCCTATGAAATATATGTATTTAATAGAATAACCATAATTTACTATGCACTAGCTGTGTCCCGCGGCTTTACTCGTGTTAAACTGGATAAAAAATTAAAAAGTAGCCAGTTTCAGGTTCTAAACTATTAAGTTTCATCCGAATCCTCTAATAGAATAACAATAGTTACACACATGCACATAATGTTTCAGATAGGTATATAATATTGGTAGGATTAATAAAAAAGTTATGAAAAAACTACTAGAAACAATTAATAATAACAAGCGAGGTAGCATGTCGTAGCAAGATTTGTTATGACAATATAATAATATAAGGTCCAGAGATTCTGTGTGTTAAAAAATTATTATAGAAAGTTACGGAAAACACTCACTAATAGCCTCGTGAATTTTTATTTTAGTCGTATTTTTGGTTGTCCATTGAAACTTTCTACATATATATTCCAAGAACATTTATTTGTATCTAAAAAACTTCAGAATGCATGTTGTTGATTATGCAAATAAAAATAAATATCAAAACTGTTCTTGAATTACGTTGAGTTTTCGCTTCTTGAAACCGTAGTCGTCGACAGCCTACTTTGACAAGTGATATCTTGTCATTTTTATTAGAAAACTACCCTTTTGGATTCTTATGACATACCTATTCAATTTGCAAGTCCGGTAATTGTTTTTCATCTACCTTCAACTTTAAAATTTGGTTTTTGCCCTCCCTCGGCAACACAGTGCGGCGACGTAGGGATTGTAAATTGAACATTTCTAGTCTTCTAGTTTATAATAACTGAAATTTTACTAAATTACTCTTCCCTGTTCTGGAGCAATTCTCCAGTGTTTACTTTTCATCAATAGTTTTCCTAACTGACAGCTTAGCCGAATTACTATTTTTTCGAGTACTCATGTACAGATCTGTTAATTCTTCACGTCTACCATATTGTTTACTTCCTAATTTTTATTACTATTTTTTTTTTTTTATTTTTTTTTTTATGTTAAAGCAATAACTTGTATGAGTGGTGTAAACTGTAAGTATAAGTTGGGTTATAAATAAATAAATAAAAAAGCAATTCATATAAGAATGTTTTCTAAATTAGTAAGTTATTAGGCACTTCCTAAATCAATTCAACGCACTGGTAAGTCACATCCCTAGTGAACCACATTCTATAAAAGGTAAGGCGGTTGAAACAGACTACAGTGCTGACATTTTAAAATCGAATTCTTTGGTTTTTTATCCAATAACCGATTTAAGGGCTTTGAACCCGTTGCAGACGGCTGCATGGAAGTAAAAAAGGTAGAATGTCTCGTCTCATTAAGGGCGTCGCGTGCGCCGCGTCACGTAGGGCTCACGGTGTGGCCCACGCTGGGCCACGGTGAAGGTGAATTCAAATGAGATTATTGTAATGAGCCACATAACTTTGTATTGGAGAGCGTTGCCGCCGTGAACTCGTATTTAAACTGAAGTCAGTATCTGTTTTGGATCTTTTGGAGTGTTTTTATTACCCACTTGTGGTTTACCATAAGTGTGAACTAGTTACACCCCAAAGGGAAAGAACTGCCTTATTTTTATTATGAGACGGAAGATTGTGATTTTAAGGCAGGGGTAGCCCGCGCCTGACCAGACTTAAATAAAGTATATGATGTTTTTCCTTTACCGATGTAAGTGATTTCTTAGATAAACTTCGAAAGAATTGATTAACTTACCTTAATGAATTAACTACCATCAAGTGATGGCTCAGTAATCACCGTGTTAACATCACCTACAATTATGGAAAATGTTCGAATAATTGGCATAATCGACCTCTATGATATCATTTCAACTGATTTCTAATTCTTAACTCGTTTGGTTTGTATCGAAACAACTATTTTTTTTGTCCTTACAAAAAAACAGCATTTAATCACCTCTGTGTCTGATTGCCTTGTGTCTGTACGTGAAGTACGTGAAATTAGACAAAAAATGCACGGCATTTAAAGCCAAATTAGAGGCCCTTATTCGGCATAAAAATTCTGACACCAGGTTAGGCACTAACCACACGAAAAAGGATGATTGGACAAAGAGGTGGAACGAAGTTTATTGTCGTCGGATTTTCACGGGGCTTTTTTATCGAGTTCCTAGAGGTGTGGAGAAGAAAGTTAAAAAAAAATATCGCATCTCGCAACTTTTTTTACTTATAAAATTTCCTGTTGAACATATTATTTTCCTTTTGATATGTGGCGTAATTATAGTGCGCACCCATTAAACGTCAATTTAGGCTGTTGATTTCTTCATTTTTGCATGTTTTAGAAAATTTTGCTATTTTTACCCGATTTCGAATGTTAATACATATATATATATATTTTTATGTATGTTCGGCCATAACTACGTCATATATGTATAGACAGATTTGCAAAATTCTTTTTTTGTTCGAAAAGGGTTTATTCCGAAATGGTCCCATTTAAATTTCACATAGATCTGATGATGAGTTTCGGAGACAGACACCGGAACTCTTCAAAAAATGTAAATCAACTGTGAAAAAATGCATAAATATGCATTGTTTACGCAATCACACAACATAACATCACGCCTGTACACTCGAAAGGGTTACCCAGATGTATTCAGTATATCAGGGTACACCCACATTTTCTATCAAAGTTAGTAGTAGTTGCATTTTTTACGACTGGTAGCTAGTTGTAGTTCATAGTAGCTTGATTTAGACAAAAAAAATATTTATTAACCGACTTCAAAAAAGGAGGAGAGGTTTTCAATTCGTCGGAATCTTTTTTTATGTATGTTCACCGATTACTCGAAGACTTCAAAAACACAAAAAAGTGTTTTTTTTTCACTTTTTTGTGTTTGAAGTCGGTAGAAGTTTAGCTTCAGAAGTCGGTGACAAAAGCAACTAAATCAAACAAACAAAAGTCTTTTTTTTGTGTTTTTGAGGTCGGTTTTATTTCTTGTCTTCAATTATTTCAATTTATTTCTAAAATACCGAATTTTAACGTTTTGGTGGCTGATAATTTTTCACAGATAACTAAGCATAAAAATGTTCAAAAAAACCACGTTCATGAGTGTAACAACTAAAACTTAATTCGCAAATGTTAGGGAATCGTTTATGGTAATGAAGGCTAGCTACACTCCAGCACTGTTTTTTTTTTACGTTCTTCTCCACACCTCTAGGGACTCAATAAAAGAAGTCGCATGAAAATCGACCGCTATAAACCTCGTTCCACGACTTTCTCCGAAAGTGGAAACGAAGCCTAGGGTCATTTATTATCGCTATTCTATTTTGAAATAATGATATTTCGATCAGAATATTATATGAATACTATTTGAGATTTTTTTTTAACTCTTCTCCAAAAATATCTTCTCCACAGCTAAACAAAAATCGTAAAATAAATACAAGTAGAGACATATCATAAAGAATAATCTTCAAATTGGAGGAAAATATCCAAAATTGTCTCGTAGTTAGGCAGTCGCTCCATTTAAAATACTGTTATTAAGCTGTCTCGTAGTTAGGCAGTCGCTCCATTTAAAATACTGTTATTAAGCTGCATCCGGTAAGACTGGAAGCTGACCTCAACTTAGTTGGGAAAAGAATAAGCAGATAATAGGTTATACTCGTAACTACAAACTTTGTTTTGAGGTTCGTATATATAAGCACACTAATTAACAAATTAGTTCACTGTACGAAACTCTTGACTAGTTTTTAATATAAACAAGTAGTTGAGTGTGAAGCGTCCTCTCCACATTGCGCAGTGTCGTCGTTGTTTATGTGAATCATACTCCTGTTTACAAACAGCGGTGTCTCTAACAGGCAGAGGTAAGGGACCGATGCAACCTGTTCATAGCACACACAATCCCGCCGCATTGTCCCGCGGCGCACGAGAGTTAGATTTTCTTTTTGCAAAGCTTTTGCGCGCCTCCACGCCGCCAAGAGGTATGCGGCAGGGCTTCCGGTGCGTCACTTTCGAGCGCTCCCACGACCTGCACTGCCTTCTCCATCGACGCATTTCTCCCTGTTACATAACACCTCTCACATACAAACACCGCAGTACAGCCGCAACAATCGAGAAACGCATTCATGGAATGTTCATGGCCGGACATGATGCACCCAGCTTCTAAAGGCGCACTTCGAACAGATCGTGATACCGTCGCAGAATCCGAAAGCTTTGGCTCCTGAACTAAAATAGAGGTCCATTGCTGACTCGTGGGGCGCTGACATAAGCAAAATAAAAGAGACAGAGTAATGGAGATGATGTTTTATGTAGTTTAGTGTTGTACTTTATTGCTACGCGGCTGTGTGGTAGAGTTGTGACCTAAAATGTGCAGAACTTCATGTAAATTGTAACCGCAGAGTGGGCGTGACACGCGACTTGATAACCTTATGGCTTATGGCAGTAACGAGAACAAACTCATGTGATTCTGTGGAAATACTTGATAACGTCGTATGTGGCATACTAATAAGTGGTAAGCAGAAATGGCCGAAACTGTACATCAGTCGTAAAAATCTGAGATTTAATAAAATTGTTCGCAAATTTTGTTGCAGTACCTACCTAAATGACAAACCTTAATAACTTAGGGATGAATCAGCACCAAAAAATAGTGCTATCGTATTATTTGAAAATTCTGCAAGTAGGTAACTGAAGTTTTCACATCCTAGGCAGCAATAAGCGTTTCTCCAGTTCTTTAAAACTTATCCGTAATGCGAGTGGCGGCGGTGACACTCAGCCCGCGCCCGTTAGGAAGCGCTGTTGCGAACACGAACGCTGATGCATCGCGTCCGTCTGGCGGCTGTCTGGCCAGTGCGTTATCACGGAATCGCTCCACGATAATCCATTAAACATGACTATTACGCTGTAAGTGCTGTGACGCAAAACGTGCGTTATAAAAATAACGGATACATACAACACTGTAAATAGAGTGGAGCTCAGGCTACATAATAACGCCATTCGGGTCGATCATCAAGGTTAAGCAGCGGTTGCCAAGGTCGGTCCTGGGACGGGGCACCAAGTCATCATCCATTATATACTGAATTTCTTCGGTACCTCGGAAACCATGTTAAACTGTTGGTCGCAGCTGTCATTTGTAGATCTTTATCATAGAGAAGCCGCCACCGCCCGCTCGCCGCGGCACCGTCCCAGCCGCCGTCCTGGAGACACTGTCTCCGAAGCGATGGCCTACAGGGTAAAATCCGAGAACTGAAATCGTAGCTCTTCTATATTAGATATAACAATTTCGTATTCGTTCTTCTCATGATAATCTTCTCAACTCCACGCTTCTATTGCCTTATTCGTGTGGTAGCCAGTAGTCAATGCGTCATGCATTACCTACTGGTAACCTATGAAGGGTATTTTAAACCATTTCAATAGTTCGAAAAAAAAAGGGTTTTGTCGGCGAATAACATAAGCTGCATTGACATGACAAATTAGATCAACTTGAACTTGATAATACAAATTATGTAGATGCATGTAAATTGTACTATTGGCATAATATGTGAAGGAACAATGGCTGTGTCACACGGCGGCGGCTTTGCCTAGATCAAGCCGGAGATTTCGCGCAAACGTTGATGCGTCAAGCGCGGTGGGCGGCAGGCTGCTCTGCTAGGGTCATCACGCACTGTTGGCGATGGAATGCAGTGACTCGTTGTTATTTTAGTGACGACTGCTTATGACGACAGGTTGAGGGTAAAGTTCAGTGTGAACTTATGCAGATGTTGCCTTATTTAGACTTGTGTCTATGTGGGAGCCATGTGTCAGACAGTATACCTAAGAGTGAATCGGAAAAATGGGTTTACCGTAATGTTGTAAGTTTATTCTTGCAGTTTTGACGAAAATTCTTACCGGTGATATTGCTACAATAAGTAATAGGAATTCCTAACTAGCAAAGAAAATCAAGACTACAAACGCCAAACTTGGTAACCCTAAAGTCACGCATTGATGAAATATTGTCAGTTGCGTTACGCTTCGGGAATGGGAAATAGATCAACTGTGCGGTGTGGGAGATCCGTGTTCAGGGTTGAGTCACTGCTCGGGCAGACGGACGGGGTGACTCCGACTACTCTGAGAGAAAGCATGGGAACAGGCCGGGGATAGCCGAACGCATTCTGAAGCGACCTCACACTTCCGAAGTCCGGGAGTTGAGTCATTGAGTCATATAGGGTTGAGTGTGTGAGGTCAACGCGTAGGGGCCCAGTCTAGGTTTGTGAGGATCAACATCCTCACAAACTTTCGCATTTTTATGAGTTTTTCGCAGATGGTTGGTCCAGTCACTCGTGCTTCCCATTATGACTATGCTGATGTTTGTTAATCTGATCTATCCCAAGAACTTTTAAACAAATTGGATCGTCTTCTCAATAATTGTATTCGCCTTGTTTTTGGCCTTCGTAAGTACAATCACATCACTTCATACCGTTCTCAGCTTAAGTGGCTGCCTATCCGACTCAGGAGGTCTCTCAGATCTCTCTGTATGCTCTTCACTATTTCGACCGATCCCTGTGTTCCCGATTATCTAAAAGAATATTTCAAAGTGTTGGGCAGTTTATTACTACTACTACAAAAATCTCAGGTTTGCCTTTTATGGTCTTCCCAACTAGGAACAATATTATTCACTTCAAATTGCTAGAATCTCTGAATGACGTCCACGTAACTTACACAGACGTCAGTTTCAGGATCCCCCGAGGGTTTCCACCACAATGACTGAGCACAGTTATTTTTAAATTATTGAGAACACCGGCATTCCGATCTTTACGGAAGTAGGTACTTGTTAGCATTTCGCTGAAAACAAATGCTCATCTCTAGTGTGGTGACGTCACTGGGTGCGATAGATGATGAACACGGATGCTGATTTACAAAGTCACGGTGAATCAAAAGCGTCTCCATTACATCGTGAGAACATTTTGCTATTCTCTCATAGTTTTTTACACGAAAGCTTTTTAAGTAATTTTTCACTGATCATTTTATTTAGTCAATAATCTTGTTGTCCTTGCTGTTTTTTTTTCATTAATTTATAATTGCATTAATCCTTTAGGCCAGGGGTTCCCAAACTTTTTCAGTTCGCGGCGCATTTACAGGTTTAGTATTTTTCCTCGGCGCCCTAGCTAGTCGAAAAAGCAGAATTTTTATAATTATGTTGACACAAGAATACATTTGCTAACCCGGCTTCACATAAATAAGATGTTGCAAGAGGAATGAGAATTCTTAGAGGTTTTGAATTTAGATTATATATTTGATATTTGTTTTGGGCTAAAAACTCCACCAAATCGGAACAAACGAAACTTGTTTTAAGGCTGCTGTCGCAAAAGTTCAATGAGACTCTCTTCTTCTTACGAAGTAAATTCTGGTGGATCTTGTTATTTGGATTCACGAAAATTTTTCGACATCGTCTTTGGCAAAGTGATTAAGTGATCTTCGACAGGTTTGGCATTGCACAAGACCAAGGCAATGTGCTTTCATGGGCCTCGGAATGCGCCACCGTCGGGATCCGGACTGACGCTAGGAGGGCGTCGAGTCGACGTTGAAGTACCTAATAAATTATTTAATTATTAATTTAGTAATTCGTGGAGCATTTCCGACGTTTGGCTTTAAAGCTGGAACGGGCCGGGGCTGCCTTCAAGCGGCTCTTGCCCAACCTGAGGAGTTCAAACGTCTCCTGCCAAAAGCTCTACGCGGGGTTGGTGCGGTCTATGGCCCTTTACGGGGCCCCGGTGTGGGCGCTTTCCTTGAGGCGGCGATCTATCCACTACCTGAACGCGCCCCAAAAGGTGGCAGCCGTAAGGCTAGTCCGCACGATCTCCGGCGAGGCGGCGAGCCTCTTTGCCGGATTGCCACCATGGGTTCTGGAGGCGCTAGTCCTCGCGCGCCTTTACGAACGGCGCGCGGAGGCACTACATCGGGGTAAACCCGCCGCCGCTCAGGGGACAGACCTCCGGCGCTATCTCATGGCGACATGAAGATGGCCTGCACGGGGTTGCGACAGTAGCTCCCCCGTGGAGGCGTGTAATAGTGGCGACAAGTTCCCTATTTGAGGAGTGGCTAGAGAGGCGTCACGGCCCCCTCACATTCCGCCTGACGCAGGTCCTCACCGGACACGGTTGTTTTGGGAAGTTCCTGCACCGAATCGGGCGGGAGGAAACGCCCGAGCCTTACCATTGCGAGGATCGTTCGGAGGACACCGTGGAGTTCTGCCCCGCTTGGGCGGAGCACCACCGTGTTCTCGTAGGGGCGACTAGCGGCGGCGACCTCTCGCGTCCGGCCCTGGTTCAATCCATGGTCCGGAGCGAGAGGGAGGAAGCCATCACCTCGTTCTGCGAAGCAGTCATGCTAGCAAAGGAGGTGGCGGGACTTGAGAGGGAAAGGACCTCATGTCCCAACAACAGCGGGAGACGTCCCGGGCGTCAGTAGCCACGTGGTGGCCGCCGGCCACCGTAGGCGCGGGCCTGTGGACGGTGAGTAATGGGCTAGCTCGCCGTCCGGCCGTCTTGTTCCACGCGCGCCTCAAAGACTTGTTAGCAACCAGGAAGGGGTCCGCAACGGCCGATGCCTGCCGGAGCTGCGGGACTGTTCGAAATATAGCACATGCTCTGGGTGTCTCGCTTTCGAACCAGTGACTTATTTCTTAATTTTTTTCACGAGCAAAATGTAGTTGTTTTTTAGTCTCGTCTCGTGTGTCTCCCAATGATGGTTTTGATGTAGTTTTTTTTTCTTTCTAAAATATTTATAATATTTCATTTTTCAATTAAAGCGTGCTAAGTCTGCCTCAACCCGAACAGCCGCTGAGATCCTGAACTTAGCTCGCTTACCGAATTGGTGGATCATTAAGATGTGGTCAATAACACATAGGTGTATTATTTTCGTCTGATCATAAAATAAACAAAGGTTGATTCAGATCAACGGTGGGCAAGATAAATAAATTATGCTAAATCAATCCTACAACGTTCTGCTGATTCAGTTCATTAAAGGTTTTCTGAGCTTTATTGAGACATGCCTTGATAGTTGTGCATCATCAAAAGTTGACGTAACGAAATGAACGAATGTGAACGGTTTCGTTTGTATACGAAAGGTGTCTTTTACTCACCCCTAATGCTCGAAAATCTGATCTGTAAATCTGCGAAAGACAGGGTATTTTTTTACTTTTATTGAGAGTTTGATAAGATATTTTGCGAAAACTATGTCATTTGACAACAAATTTATAGCCGTAAACTGACGATGTAAAAATGACCATATTATTATCTATTTCGATCAATTTGTGAAGCAATTAGGATGCGGGTCGTTGACTAACAAACAAATAGAATAGCCCACAGTCACGCAACTATCTGGCCAGTCATGCACTTGGCGCAGTAAAACCCAGGTTTCGTAATAATTAGCTAGCGGCACTTACAATGCCTGTTGTAAATCATTGTTAAAACTATCACTTTAATTAAATTGATTACCAAAACTCGTGTTACATTGACCTCACTTTATCTTATCTCGCATCGTTTAATTCCTTGTAAAAAGTGCCAAAGGCATAAAATACTAGTTAACTCTTTTTTACCCGACTGCGCGACTCAAAGTAGGATAATGTGTTTATCACCCTTTAATACTCATATAAAAGCTGTGATAAACTTCATAAATAATCGCCTATTAGGACTAATACGTGAAAAAAGATAGTTACAAAAATATATGCAACTTTATGTTTAAAAGTATAGTTTTCTTTAATTAAATAGTCTGCGAAACCTTTCACATTATAAACTATAAAACTGGAAATAAAAAAGAAACAAGCACATTTGGAAGCAGGCGGGACACATTCCTTATTTTAATAATTTTATTAAATACTAGCTTTTGCCCGCGGCTTTGCCCGCGTGGATGTCGAAAAATATTCGAAAACTCACCTTCATCCCCCTTTTTAACCCTTCAGGGGTAGAATTATCAAAAACGCTGAGACACGTATAAATTAATTTTCAATCGTCAGCCTAAACACAAAATTTGTAGATCACAACTTTAAAACTGAAGGAGTTTCATATAAACTTCCATCCTCTATTTTACCCCTTTAAGGGGGGAATTCCTTTCTTAGTGGATACTTACTCTTCACAAAGAACACACCTTCCAAGTTTCATGTCTCAAGGACCAACGGTTTGGGCTGTGTGTTGATATATCACCCAGTCAGTCAGTCAGTCAGTTTATCATTTTATATAAATATAGATTAAAATGGATCCCGCCTGCTTCCAAATGTGCTTGTATTTTTGCTTTTTAGATTTTTCCGCAGTCGGGTTTTTGAATGTTTTTTTTATGTGCGAGCGCATACAAATAGTATGAAACTATTTAACCCGCACCGATCGGCACCGACCCGTTCCGACTCGTCCCTAACATTGTTGTTGATGATTATGGCGTTGATATTTATAAATACCTAACTTATCTATTCGTTTATTTATTTTAAATTTGCATTTGCATTAAATAATGAAACGCTGCGCCTTATTTGCATGTTTTCAAGTAAAAAAGAATTTGGTCAAAATAAATTACAGACTCTGTGTTGTCTAAGTGCGCCGGCCTCGTGGATTACTATAGAAATATCAGTAAATAGAGATAAGGACGTGTGAATTAGAAGTTCATGATTGTTTATTTTGTCAGATTCTGTATGTGTGTGTCGAATAGTTTGTGTTGCGAGCGCCGGCGCCTCCTGCCGTCCTCCATAAACATCGCGCTGTGACAGCTGTGACTAGTCGCTATACTTCCTAGTTTTTTATACTTCAAAACAGTACGCGACAAATAAATTCACCATTCAATATGATTAAGATAATTATTAGATATATTTATATGCTCATTTGGGATCTCTGCTCGGACGGTCTGACTCTACAAATGTTAAACATAAGGTTCTGCCTTACCATCTACCTGCCCACATAATGCTCCCTTATGAATGAGTTCAGACTGAAATACAGGATGTAAACGGACCCTTCACGAAACCGTCAATCTAGCATTATGTACATAACCAAAGTTAATTTACGCAAAAATTATTGCAGGAAACAACTTTTATTTTGGGGTGAAAAATCACGTTTTACGGTAGGACTCAATGTAACCAGTGTCGTGCAGTGGTTCTCCACGGAGGGTAGGCCACGCATAGTGATAGCCAAAATTAAAAAAAAAAAAACATTAAAAATAAGCCTGTAAAAACAAAAGTTATAAATACAAGTACTTACCACATTTTTCAAGGTTCAAATCACGATTCGACACGAAAAGAGTAACCATGGAGTTTCTTGCCGGTTCTTCTCCATAGGAAACGACTAACCCGAACCGTGCACCTTTTTGTCGACGTTTTATACCTAAGTGCCCATCTAGGCCTATGTGAAATAAAATATTTTGATTTGACTTGTTTTTCTGACGATGCAAACAGAAGAAAGATTCGGCCACCTCAAATATCTTATCCAAGTGGGTGGGTTAATTAGGTGATAGTTACAGTAGAACACGTCACTTGTAAGATATCCGATGTTGCCTTTAAAGGCCCTATTCCATGTGATTCGCATGTATAAATACATTTAATAAGTTAACTACGGGTTTACAATCAGTGAAAAACTCAACTCTTTTATAAATTTAATCTATGCGCCTATCTTTTTTCACATAATTATGCAAATACATCCCTCACTGCACTTACAAGAAGTATTAAACAAAATGCACGGAAAACAAAATAATGTATTTCTGTCTGCCACACAAATGTAACTCACTCATGACTTGGTGCTGATGGATGGATTGAATAGTACGGAGGTCATGGAGGTTTTATAGTAAAATCTTACATTAAAAAAATATATTTAAAAAAAACTTTTGAAAAAGTTGGAACTTTCACCCCAATATAGAAGATGATTTTTATTCATACTGAATACGTCAGGCTGGTTGGGCGCATTACATAGAACCTTCACAAGTGATGACTGTAACGATACTTGGGCACGTCTGGCTCACCCTGGGCACAGTCAGTATTGCTACCAAAGTCAATCGGCATAACTATGTGGGTATCAGGCAGCAACTTTTCGCAAAGGAAGAAGATAGATTTATCGTAAAATTCCTTTGCAAATGTGAAAGCTAATATGGCCGAGTTCATTGAACAAACCTTTGCACATTATTGCAATGAACATTGTAGGTAATTACTTACTAAACCAACATACTAGCCCGCTGAGTCACCGTGCTCTGTACAGCCTACAGGCTCACTTTTAGCAAGTCATTCTATCCTAACCTTGCGTAATTGATACTATATGTGGTTTCTTTTTACTGCACCTTCTAAATTCGCATGAAAATAAACTTTGTGCTATAAATAGATGAAATTATAAAACTCGCTAAATGATATGTATGCGACCGTAGGGACAATTGAAACGACGGTTAGCTGGTTGCACACTGACTTTATTTGACAAGCGACATGAGTTACATAGGATAGTTTGCAGCCACCCACATATTCACAAATAACTACATAACACTAAAAACTTTTTTTTTATTCTTAAAACACGATAATCGATTGATCGCTGACCGCTTGCGGCGACAGAACATTTGCTTCATACTCATATTCAGCCGATTTGCCACAGACGTGACACATTAAGAATGGATCTTTGAATAAAGTCTTCCGCAGTAACCGGTCAAGCGGTCCTGAGGGAACATTCTTTAAAACACTAAAAGAACGCACGATTTCCATAAGTAACTCATAAAGTTATAAAGAATGCGAACACTAACACTGACTATCAATTACCTATGTATATTAGCATCAGACAATTCAGACATCGCTCAGATACTTAAGACGACCATTTAAATGAAAACAAACTGTTACTATCCGGTTATTATGATATCGAACAAAAAAATCTTAAAACCAGGCCTCTATAACACGTCAATGACGAGACTCATTAACATCGTCCATCAACATAATGTTCACTCGTCACGGCTGCTTGCCTCGCCGACGTCATTGTCCAAGTGTCCAACTTCTGGCCGTCACTGATGACGGCGCTAGTAATAATAGTTTTCGCCACAACGCATTTATTTCGCACGAATTCTATAAATAGATTTAAAAATATGTTTCTGTGACGACTTTATACGTAATAGTAATTATGTGTGATGCTTTGATAGATTACAGATATACGTCATAACATTGTAAGTAATATTATCGTTTGTTATTGTAGATTGTTTGTGCGGTGTGTTGCCGGGTAGACTGACAGAACCTGTTGCGCTGGTCTCCCACGTAGGAGAGGTTCTGTTTGATGGGAAACTGGTTTGTAAACGTGTCGCCGGTATTTGTATTTTATACCAGTATTTGATTGACGATTGTTTGTTATTTTATCAAAACAATAAATATCTATGAAGGCCACACATCAGCGGACCTTCGTTTCTATCAACTACGAGGCAGCGCTCAACATTCGACCCGGATCGACGTTTTGTAGCAGAAACTCTCTTAAATGCTTCCGCCCTTGCTAATACTCGCTCGTAAATATTTCAATGTCTTTGACAAATACGAACAAAATCTGTAAGAATTCTTAATTATATGATTTTGAAATCAAACCATTTCAAACTTAATTATAACCAATTACAGGATGATGGATTGTAAGAAATTCGATCTGTCAGAAACTCAATTTAAAAACGGCTGTACAAAAGCTATGGTAACTTTATTCTCGGAATACACTCTCTATCAAGATTCAAGACTTTCAGACGGCAGTGATACCATCGTATTCAATTACGGTTTCGTCAGCTCTGCGATTACCTAAACACGGAATAATCCTATAGAATATCTGTATGGACTGTAATCGACTCTGTTCTTGTTATGTCACTAGTCATCATGAAGCAGCACTCATAGACAATCATGGACCTTCAGAACAAGGCGGCCTTGTGACCGGCCGTGACAGTGCCTAGTTCAACCACACGTGAATCATAGTTTCACAATCAGTTTTACAATACATCATAATATCTCTCACAGGCACTGTTTGTACAGTACATACGTAAAGTTTTGTTTGAACTCGCAGGTAATTTCGTAAGTAATAAATGTATGAATATTGGTAAGTATGACTTACTTGTTGTTCGGTTATTTATAGATATTAAAATGAACGTAGGCATAGGTAAAGCCGAAAAGGTTTCGGTTCTTGGCCAAAGTCGAACCTAATTCCGCGTCGAGTTTTTTTGGTACATTTCACAAAGTTCTCCGTACGGAGCAGCGGCTGCTGCGCTAGCGATATCAGCAGTAATTCCAATTTTTGACAAAATGAGTTAAATTTTGATCCTGAATCAGCGCAATGAGCTTTACCAGATGTGCTGGCAGCTGTTTTAATAGTGTATCGGGAACTAGTAAAATTCGTTAAGGATAAAGGCAGTAAGTCCAATAAATGAGAAATCTTCCTTAACATTACAGCAGTAAGTATAGTTACCCCGGGTTTGCAAGTAAAGCTCTATCATTTAAGTTTTACTTTCACATAGGATATCAGCAATAACTGACACAACACAATGTACAACGAAGGTCTTTATGAACTTTCCCGGGAATCTGCTGCCGAACAGTCCACTTTTCATACATTTTCGTCGGACCTGGTACCTTATACCACAAAGCGAACTCAACCTCGTTTTGAGCACGAATGATCTTTGCAGATGTGTTAAAAACATCTTACAGTTAATTAATTTTTATTTTATACAAATTTATTGTTTCATTTAATATTGTTTCCTACTTTAATCACCAAAAACAGTAAGTCTAATTTAATCAAAATTTTATTTTTATTTTTTTTTCTAAATAAACCCTTATAAAATAATAAAGTTCTGTTTTTATTAAATTTTCTGTAACAGTATAAAATTCTGCGCACTTTGATATAAGGATGATTTAAGAAATCCCTTACCTTTCCTTCCTTCCTTCCTTTCCTTTTGTTTATATAATACTGAATAAGTGAATAATTAAAATATCCCTAGACACTTTTGATGTGTCTAGTATGAGTTGCTTATAATAACAGCAGTAACTTACTACTTCCTGCTATTATTCTAAGCAATCGATATTTCAGTTGCTTTAACTAATACTAGATATAAAAGGATTTTTGTCGTTTAAAACTATTCTAATGTGTATACAATTTTATTGAGTAAGAATATAAAAGCACTTTATTTGGGCTACAAGTTTCAATCATCACAATGTATATAACTTAAAAAAAGAAGTTAGGAAAAACAAAAACTTTGCGTGCCAATTACTCAAAACTATGCAAAACATACTTACTGCACTTATCGCTAGCGCGGCAGCCTCCCTGGACATCGTTATTAGAGCGCCATAAGGTCCGTGTAGAACTACAAGTACTAGTGTAATGTGTAACTAACAACAACAACAACTACCTGTCGCCCCTGTACCTGTGTGTGTTTGTGTGTTACTGACTTGTAACTGTGTGTGTGTGTTGGTTGTTCTGTAACAAGAGAGAATGTTGGTGACCATGTCAGTTTAAAAACTTATTAAAGCACAGATTCATCCTTTTTCTCTATATTATAATATGACTTCTATACTCGTTATTTCTAATTAATGGGTGTGTTTGCTAAACATTGATTATGTAAATGTGTAATGCAGCGGAATGTTACATAACATTCCACATGGAAAGTCGGTCAATAGCATGGCCATCATCGTAGCGTCGCGCGTCGGTCCAAAGTGCATACATACGAGTACACGTAATGTTATGTGTGATGTGTCGCGGCCGGTCGGGGCCAAGTCCACGCTTCTCCCAGCAGACATGATGAAGGTTCGATGTCACCTAGGTGGTCACCACAATAAACTGGTGTTTACCGTAGTTATTTACAATTAAATTTAACTTTAAAATAGTAAAAAGGAATATCGGAAAGGAAAGTATCCTTTCCGATATTCCAATTTTATTAAAACACAATTCAGGTATACGCCAGGTAAACAGTTAACTCGTCATACTAAGAAGTACATCAGTAACAATAAAAGAAATTTACTATTTCTATAGTTTCCTAGAACACCTAGATTGCCAACGTAACATATTATATACTAGCTGTTGCCCGCGACTTCGGACGCGTGGAATTTTGGGTGTGCGAGTGTGAGAAAAAAAAGTATCTTATGTGCTATTCCAGACTATAACCTACAATCTCTGTGCCAAATTTCATCCAGATCCGTTCTGCTGTTCTGTCGTGGTTGAGTAACAAACATCCATCCCTCCATCCATCATCATATTAGTACCTACTGATATAGATTAACATAGATTTGAAAAATATATTTGTAAATAATTTTAATTATTAGAGTTATGAAAAATAATTAAATATTCAATAATAAACAACCGCAGTTTATAATATTAAGGACGGTGGATGTATGTTAGTAAACCATTCATTCATGAATCAGTCACGAAGGCACATTTCAATCCATTTTGATTTTATAATCTAGTTAAAGAGCCAAAAAAAATACAAATACTTATCAGAACAATTATTCTTCTTCGGTCTTCTCCTTGCACCCACCTCCGTGATTTGGGAAGCACGTTAAGCCGTTGGTCTTGCGCCTAATCTGTACCAGTCGTGTCGGACTGCCGATGCCGTCCCAACATCCGTTCTTTGCAGCTTTTCTATTCTCTAATTTTTGTTTTAAATTTGAACAATATTTTATTCACCCCTTAGATAAATAAAGCGGATCTTGCTTTAAATGAATGTAGTGGTCAGGTGGGAACAGGTGCTTCGATGAGTAACAGACATAGTTCAGCCGCGACTCACGTGCATAATGTGACGTGTACGACCCGCTCGATGTGCCAGCAACGCTTTAATACCAAAATATTTATAGTTTACTACGAATATTTAACATAACTTTACGTATTATGCTATCGAAATTAGAATATGAATGGCTCAGAATAAGATTTTGCTTAGTTCACACTGATGTGTCATCAGAAGAAATTTTAATTTTACAGCGGCCTTAGAATTAGGCGTAGGCCTAGCGAAGGCGTCGTGTTTTAGCCACGTAGACCACACGCCGTTGCTTCTTAACCCTGTGTCGTCGTAGCTGCCTAGGCACCGGGATCAATCGCAACCAATAACACAAGCTTGCGAAACATTTGGAAAAGTTTGTCCTTCCGAAACCCGTCTTAAACTTTGGCGCACTGATAAGAATGACGAGATTGCTGCACTAATAAGAGAAAATGATGTGCTTGTTCGTCAGTTAAAAAAATTACAAATATTATCACATTTATATTGACCGTGATGCAAGTTATTGTGATAAATTTATTTTAGAAAAAAAATAAGTTTAATCATTTTTACATTTTATAAAGTCAGGCGCGCACTGACCGACGACGCGCGACGTGCTAACTCAACGCACGCCTATTCAACGATTCGAGAGCTTCTTCGTACGAGTACCTACGCGTACCTACTTCGTACGACAGACGTCGGCTTAATAAAATATTTTCAACGCTAAAATAAATTCCTGTGACTGACTGTAATAATGATTTAGGTAATGAATGAAGAATGATTAATTTTCAACCATAATGATAACTGTTAAATAGGTGAAATAATAAATCAAAAGGACCTGTTCTACGAAAACCTGCCTGATATGGATTGCGGTTAACCGACCGATATAATACGTAGGAACTGCCGCCGCGCGCCGCTACTACGAATACCTTCTATTACCCGAAACTGTACGTACCTACATAAAACGAGATTCTATTTGTCATGTTTTCAGTACGCATTAGTACTCTCTCGGGTGCGTGTGGCCAAACTGATCGTTAGATAAAGAGCAAAACAGTGCATCGCTTGGAAGACAACGTAATTTCTGATGAAATGAATGAAGGTAAGTGATTTGCACAAGGTTTAATTAAATTTCTGTTGGCAGTGAAGGCTGTAGCACCACGATCAGCCCACTCCCCCTCCCACCGGCTGGCCAGTGCGTGTGCTGGTCACGCGACGCACCGCCGACCTGCCCGTCCCGGTTCGCTGCGCCTGCGTCCGCCTGACGTAAAAAACGTAACAATTACCTACATTACTCATACAACACATGATACGTTGATTTGTAAACCATTTTATTAAAAAAATATCGTTTAGTACCTATAACTTCAAAACATGACGCGCTAGAGTTACATTGTTGTACAATTAAGTCCCATTAAGTCCTAATGTCGACATCCACATACTGTCATACTACTTCAGTAAACCTCTCAAAGATACATTACTAACAAACATGAGCTTATTCAAATTAAATTTTACAAAAAATAATAAAGTAAATCTCCAAAAAAAATGCCAAACTTCCGAAAAAAACAATGTTTTCGAAAGAAATACTAAATTTCCGAAAAGTTGTATTGATTTTCGGAATTTTCAGTATTTCATTCGGTCGCTTCTCTGTCCTTTCAGTTGTCGCAGTAGTCAATTTCATATTTTGAATATGCTCTTATTTTTTTTTTTCGAAGCTTTAATTACTACTAGAGAATGCAAATCTGATCTATTTTAAAATCTGGATTTTTAAGAACGGATTTTTGGTTCAATCCGGATTATCCAGATTTTTCATGATAAAACACAAATCTACCCATATTATTTTATTAATATGATGTTTCTTATATTTGTGTAAATGGGTTAAAATAAAAACACAGGAAAAACAAAACACATGATTTTAAAATTTTTGTTATTTGGAATTATTCAAATTAAATACCATAATTTTGGTGTTATAGACAAAATATTTTTATTATTAAAATAATCAGTCTGTGACTCGCGTGCTGAGTAACGTTAGTAAAATAATTAATAAGTCCAATTAAAATAAACGTTTAAGAAAAAAAATAAAAAGACAAATAGACTCCTTGTCAAATTATTAAACATAACAAAAGTAACAAAATAATTTAACTTCACTAAATCAACATAATATTTATTCTTATTAAAATAAACAGTCTGTGACTAGCGTGGTGAGTAATATGTATTAATTAATAGGCACAAATTAAAAGAAACTCTGGAGATCAAAAATAAAGACATAAGGACTTCTTGTCAAATTATTAAACATTACATAAACGAACTATTTAACTTCACTTAAATGAAAATAATACGTATTATTAAAATAATCAGTCTGTGACTCGTGAGCTGAGTAACGCTAGTAAAATAATTAATAAGTACAAATTCAAAGAAGTTCTGGAAAACACAAATAATAGACTTCTTTTCAAATTATTAAACATAACAAAAGTAACAAAACAATTTAATCAACACAAATTACACAACAAAAAAAAAAGTTATTTTTTGAGACATACAAAGACAAATGTGCCCTCAAAAATACTAAGGCATCTAAAGTGCTGTCGTTTAACCTGCTGCGAATTCGGTTACACATAACTCCTGCTGCGGAAAAAGCACGCTCTGATTCGACGCTTGTAGGGGGAATGTATTAAAGGTCTCCAAGTATCGTCCTCGTGAACCACTATCCTCGAATAACGCCATCTCCACTCGCAGTAAATTGGGAATATCAGTTTCAGGCTTACGGCTGAATAATGTAGCCCCCGAATTACAATTTCTTATTATTCAGAAAATCGCATTTTTCTCTACTTTTTTACTCGACTTCCAAATCCGGATTCGATTATAGAATCCGGATTTAGAAGACGAGTAAAAATGTGCGGATATCCGGATTTTTCAGATTACGGATAGTCCGGATTGCATTCCCTAATTACTACCCCATGCAAATGTTCTCGAGAGATTGCGTGTAGTCACAAATTCATAATCGGTGACACAATATTCCTCGTCACGTTACTTCTTACTCACGATCCTTCTCTCCGGTCAAGCGGCGATTACATGACAACATATTAGAGCACTTAAAATTGACACCATGAAATCACCCGCAAAACGTTGCAGTTAAATAATTAGAAGTGATTAGAGTGATAATATATTGAGCCAGTCATCAGTGAATCGTTTGCCTACAACTACTGTCGTGTTCTCAGGAGCTGTAATCGTGAATCGTTTGATTTTATTTAACCACAGCAGTTGGAGGGCTCACACGGCGTTGATACTATATTACTACATTAACTACATTACTTATACTATATTTAAATACGCTCAGGCGTTATTTTGCATTATAAGTAAAATAGTTTATTTAGTAGTAGTATCATTTGTATAGTGTAATTTTGGGTTCACATGGCTGAATGGCAGTTCGATTCTACTTTTAAGAAAAGAAAGAAAGACAATACATTTATTTGGCACATGCCACAAGTGCACACAATATAAAACAAAAATAATACAAGAAAAAAAAAGAACTTAAAACTAAACAAAAAATGTAGATAACACTGTGTGCGTCATAGCTGCGCCAAATAAGACCAGTTCAGCAACTGGACCTGGACCTGTTTTCATTTGAACATTTTCCGGAACAGTAGATAAATGTGAATATTTCTGATGTTTTACTTAGGTACTAATATTAGTCCGTACGGACGGTTGGATAAGAGGTGGACTATTTTTTATATTTCGGGGCTCTCGGAATGATTCCTAGAACGACATAGCGTCCTCTTGTCCGTTAACAACCAACAGTAAGAACTCCGTTCTTAGTTGTCTCGAGTAGTTTAACTCGAACAAGTGTGCGATAAGACCGCCGTGTAACTACTTTTAAAATCATTTTTTTTTTTTTGTACTTATCCTCTATTATCTTGATGAACAATACAGATTTATCTCTCCATCTCTCCACTTCCTGCAGTATACAAGCGGGTGTTAAGGTGTTTACGACATCCTCTCCTTTGTCCGTCCACTGTAGCGTTAGCAACTTCTCACAAAAGCTCGATAAGGAAATACTTACGTACTTAGTTGTCTATAATTACTTTCGTTTCTTGAAAATCTGAATGTACCAGAACAATGATTTCCCACGGTGGGTGCGGTGAGTCGGTGTCCAGTGTGTACTTAACACAAAAACCAAAACTCAGAACCCATTAAGGAATTTAAAAGTAAAGTAATCTTTCCAACTATTTCGTTCGGCTTAACTCTGGGCTCTATACAGGATGTAAACGGACCCTTCACGAAGCCGTCAACCAATCATTCTGTACATCTGACTAAGTAACTTTACACAAAAATTATTGCTGGGAAACAACTTTTTTTGATGAAAAATCTCTTTTTGCGGTAGCACTCAATGTAACACACTCAAAATATTGTGCTGACGAATGGATTCAATAGTACGGGGGTAGTGGGGGTGTTTTAGGTAAAAAAATTGAATTAAAAACGTGTATTTAAAAAAAACTTGTGATAATGTTGGAACTTTGATCCCTAATATCTCCGTAACTAGAAGGTTCTCAGTCATGGTCTAGAACCTAAAAATGATCGCAATGACGGAGAAAACAAGTGCCTTTCGGGTTCGTTAAGGGTCTTGTTGCACCTTTTATGGCAGCAGGAGCTATACAAAGTCAAGGTTTTTGCTATCTCTTATGTGTTTTGCAACGTTGATGGTATATGTCATCATCATTTTTCTGCCCTTATCCCAATTGATTTGGGATCGGCGCAGCATGTCTTCTTCTTCCATACTTCTCTATTACTCGTCATCTCGCCAGACACCTCCTTTCTTGCCATATCATTCTTTATACAGTCCATCCATCGTTTCTTTGGTCTTCCTCTACTCATATACCCATCCACATTCATACTCAAAACTTTCCTCACAACATTTTCCTCATTCCTCCGCATCACATGCCCATACCACGACAACCGATTACCACACAACGTTTCAGTCACCGGCGCCAATTTCAGACTTCTTCTTATATACTCATTTCTTATTTTATCCTTTCGCGTAACACCACACGTCCCTCTTAGCATTCTCATCTCAGCCACAAGCAAATGCCTTTCATTCATCCCTTTTGTGGCCCAACATTCTGATCCATACAAGACAGCAGGTCTAACCATTGTTTTATAAATCTTCCCCTTAAGTTTAAGGGGAATGCGGGAGTCACAGATTGTTCCCGTGACCTGCCGCCATTTCATCCATCCCGTGTTAATTCTGTGCACTACGATCTATTTCGCCATCGCTTATTATCTAATGTTTAAAAAAACCTAATAGGTACTGAAATCATCAATTGTGCACTATCTACAATCTAGTCAACTGATACTCACCATTCGCATTGTGTCACTGGCAAGTGGCACTGTCTCCGTCGGCCATACACCCCGGGTCGTGGCGATCAGTGGCGCATGCGCGATAGCGGCGCGGCGGCACAACGGGCGCCAGGCAGTCTGCGCGCGCGCTCGCATCCACCACGTGCGCTCGCGTCACACGCCTACGCCCGCGCCACTCGCGACATAAGAGCCACTCGCGACACAAGCGCCACTCCGCGGCGAGTGCAGCCGGGTTAGCTATCTAAAGTGCCACGGCGTAATGACATAACAAGGTTGAGAAAATGAATGTCGTCTAAAATGCTGGGGCCACATTTTCGGACGTATTCGTGCCGGTTCGTAATTCGAGCATTGTAAAATGGAGGAAGTGGTCGCGTTGTGAGTGAAGTTTGTCGCGACAAATCCTTTTGATGCTTGTCAATTGACCGACAATGCTGCGACAGGCATTTGACTTCGCACGAATACTTTGCGATAGAACGAACTTTTAGGCCAGACATATCGCGATAGCGAAAACATTCGCCGAATCCCGGCCAATGCAATGTGGCCCTAACATAATAGTGACAGAGACGAGGTAGAGCCGAGCTGTTATAAAACAATACTGCATTTGTCACAAAATATTGCAATATTTAACAGTAATTCAACCTAATTCTTGAGTCAGAGAGTAACTAGTACAACACAAAGATATATATTTATATATATTAAATAACAGTAGAGGAACTTTATCTGTAGAGCACCTTAAATTACCAGTTTTTATTTTTATTTTATTTATTATGGGAAATAAAGCTGGGCTAGGCAGATGATGATGAAAAATAAACGGCTCCACATTGCAGATACATAATTTGGACTACAGATTGCGTAGGTATTATAAAAACAACAAGTTCAAAAAAATATATGTCTCATTCAAATGTGTAACAACATATTATGTTAGTGATGTGTGTGTAATGTGTGAGTGCAAATTAAAAACAAAAACATTAATTCTGGCAAAAAAAGAATAAAATTATATAGCAAACATTGAACATAATTATGTAAGATATACCTACTATAATAAATGTTAAAATCAAAGTAACTGCATGACCACAATTTAATATTTATTTTATATTGATTTATAATAACATTGAACTTTTCCTCATAATGCACTTCATTCATAAATCGTTGAGGAAAAGACACGTAGTAGGTAAATAAAACAAAATGATGTAGTATTTGTTATTACCTGTTCGGTAAATACGTAGCTGGCGTCATTCATTTAATAATCATACATAATAGGGATCCAGCGCCGGTTGCGCGAAATTATTTAATTTTACTCTTTTAAAATGGCGTGGCGAAAAAATACAACAAATATTTCACACCCTGTTATGACCCCAACACTCTTAGCTCTTGCTTCCCCAGGTCGCTCCTTCCATCCCCACATTTATAATTCCATTTATTTATCTTGTGAATACAAGGCAATACCGTCAGGTAGGGGTTTTGGTAACACCAGTTACGAAGACGGCGAGATATGAAAACATCTAAACACCTACAGATAAATTTCACTAATTTTTAAACCGTTTTAGTGGGTGATTGCGTAAGAATTTAATCTGAGCAGGGTACTTACACCGTGGTTTTAAAAGTTGTGGAATAGATCATACTGATACTGTCCTACAGCTGCAGCACGTCTACCCCAGACAGATCCTTTAATTTGTCTGTATGTTTCTGGCAGCGTCTTTCGGTTATTATTAACGCTGCTTATTATTTGATAAATCTGCTGGACCTCAAGTAGTTGTAGTCGAGTGAACACAAATATTATGACGCTAAAAGTGTCACTTGTTAAAAACCCAGTTTTTTTTATATTTTTTGTATTTGAATTTAGTCAGTAGCTATCCTTCCGTTCACCACGAGTGGCATAGCAAATAAGATATTGACGCACATACAGATATTACTAACAAATGTACAGTAGGCAGCATACGTGGCTCGTTGGAATGCCCAGTTATTCACCGTTCGGAGAAATAGTCATAAAATCTGATGATGAAACATGATAACATAATATTTCAATTGATATAGTGACCCTCTTACTTGCTGTGATGGCTTTCTCTTTCTTTGGCCGACTCTTGTAGGAAAGCTTTTGTTTTCTTAAGTACATCGTATGCGCGGCTACAGGCTTTATTTGTTTCAGAACCTCTGAATTTCATGAAATATACAGATATATCGGCGGTTTCGTAGAAATTGCTAGAATATAATTTATGTATTCTACCAACTAACGATATCGGTGCGGAGGCTAAGGCTCGGTCTCATACCTGGGAAAATTCGTTTTCTCTATTTTCACCCGAGCCGAGCTAGCCCGGGTACTTTTCTTTAACAGATAGGTTTTTGCAGTTCTTATCTTACGTTGATCCCGCACTAAAACATGTTTTCAACGATGAGCTGCGCTGGTTCCATTCAGTTCTATTTTTTTCTTTTATCGGTCATTGACTGACCGACTCATACAAATCCAGTTTTGGATTCATTCATAATTTGCGGCAGCCGCCATCGGGTTATGCAAATGCGACATCGATTATTTGGCGTACGTGATGATCACCTGATGATATTTAAATATCATACATAACGCAGGTTGGTTTCTTGGAAAAGACAAGGTCAAAAAGTTCTGGAAATTTTGAAATGAGAAAAGAATTAGTTAACGTTGACTCAAAATAGTAGTCATTCAGATTAGCAACGGTTCTTTGACGTCATTAGCTTTGGGTTATGCCTCTTCTACTTAAAATTATAATGTCTAAAATTGTACAACTCAAGAACATCAAGTTTTTTATCAAGTGAATAATTTAAATAGAGTGTGGTTGTGATACGAGTAAGTATGCAAAAAGCATTCGATCTCGTGCACTACGCATAAATACGTAGAACTGTACAGAATTAAACATCTACCCTGAATGCACTTAAAATCAATATTGGTCCGTGTCGTGCCATTCCTTTTTATTAAATAAAAATCTGTTCTTGGCTCGTCATACTAGGTACGCTTTGTCCTAATTTTGCTAAATCTGAAACCACCATTACCTACGTCTTGCTAATTTCCACTTCTTAGGGAAGGAAAACAGAGAGAAAAATAATATTTAGTAACTTTAATAACATTAACTACCTACGTCATAGTAATCGTTACGGTACATATTACTATAACATTCTCGTAGTCGACTAATGTTACAGCATTATGATTCACGTAAAGGAGATCCGGTCTATGTATTTTCCTCAGCCGTTTTCCTTCGCTTTTTATTTTATAAGCTCAGGAATCCTTTGAGCAGACACATTAGTAGAATACACCAATTAACGTTTTTGATGTATATTATTTCTTTGGAAACCAACATTTCGATAATTACCTATACAAAAACGGTGCTTCTTTTCATAAATATAGCAGTTACTGGTGTCCGAAAAAACACTCTTGTTTTGATTTTATATAGAAAATTAACTTGTAGATTCTATTTCTTTGGTAATTCAAATAACGAGGGTAAATTAATATGTAGTTCTAGTTATATTATTGTTATAAACACTTTCACATCTAACGTATCGAAGATCCGTAATAGGTAAATTGTTCTATATTATAACTTTGCGGCTGCTCCAAGGTAGCCCGTTGGCATTTACAGTTTTACACCAAAGGTGCAGAACAAGATTTGACACTCGCGCCCCTAGACAAATCTAACGACGTATAATTTATTAAAATCGGTTAATCCGTTTAGGAGCTACGAGGGAACAAAGAAATGAACAAACATACATACAGGTCAAACACAAAACCCTCATTTTGGGCTACACCGCATTTGGGTAATAATGAAATTAATCGTTGAACATAATATGATATAAGAGTATTTTAAAAAGCCATTAAAGGGAAGCTCCTAAAATTCGTATTCGACCACTGTAAACCGGCCACTCAGTTAACAAAAATCTGTATCAACTGAGTCGTATCTTAGCAATCAGTTAGGAGTGTAATAGGACACAATACACAGGCAGCTCTTACAGTCGCTATTCAGCACCATCGAGAAAGATTTCGAACCTTATAATGGGTGTCAAAATACCCTAAACGAAGCCGAAAGGCATTTGTTCTTCCCGTCATTGAGTTATTGTTTCGTTCTGGACCAAGCTATAATGTTTGCGCCGCGTTCACTAGTGGGATGTACAGAGTGCTTGCTCCGAAAGAGGGACACCGACGCTGCATCATTCTGAACCCTCACGTAAAATATTTTCATCAGAATTTAAAAAAAAACAGTTGCTCCGTACATTTTGACCGCTGGTGTTTTTTTTAATAAACGATGACAAATTTCTATGTGGGTATTTCCGGGGGGGGGTTCAGAATCATGTACTGAATACGTGGTAACCGTTTTAACATCGGTCCCTTCCAGCCTGTGTAGACAAAGTTAAAAAGTTGGGCTTAGTTGTTATATGGTCAGGTCACAGTGTTCTCTGTACACCTTAAGTACCTCAATACATATTAAAACATTATTTTATTAGGTGTTGTTATCGGAAACACCCGAGATAGATGATGCTCTTCGCGAACCATCCTTAGCCGCCTCTTTAAGAATACAATAATGATGTAATGCCGTGACAGTAATTAAAACCCCCTCCTAGTGTGGAAGGTTAAGCATGATGAGATGTTCAAATGCAAGCAAAATTATATGATAGTTGGAAATATGATGATGCAGCGCAAGTGTTATCCTTATCTCATTAGATAAAGAACTCCGATAGTTCCACACTAACTCTTTACACATGATATAATCTAAGCATCTTAACAAGAACCAATGGAGTCACTTGCTGAAAATGACCGTCGCGTTGCGAGCTCGTTGTCATGTAGATCACGTCGTTTTGTGGCGCTTCCTCATGATAAACCGCATGATGTCAATGGACTACACTACTTAACTGGCAAAAGGTTCTTTTTAAACAACGTGCGATGGGAAACTGTCGCGAATAGGAGTACCACCCGCTCAAATGAAAGAAATCGTTGAATTAAATACGAGCAGTGATTGCTACAGATTAGGGCTGTCCCATTTCGCCCGTAAGGTGACGAAGGTCTGTCGTAGTTTTGTTTTCTAATGGTTCTTCTGTGACATTGTACTCCGTGGCGCGCGGGGCCTACGTGCACTTGCAGGCGCCTTGCCCAAATTTACGGGTACTTACGCCAGAACAATAACCTTCCCGAAATGGACAGCTGAGAATACCCATGCGTAAGTGTGTTAGTTGTTTGTCACCATATAATAACTACAAACTGGTTGCATGAAAGCTTGAATGGAAGTAGTTTTAGTAACGAATACTTCTATAATAGTAATTTTCAAGATTTTGTCAATAATCTGCTAACAATTGACGATGATCTTTAATTTTCGATGGGTCTCGGACAAAATCATAGTTAGTTATACACATAGATAGTTATAGTCATAAATCAAGTTTTAAAATGGTATTGAAGACCAAACTGAGCGTGGGAAGAGTTTTTTGATTTTCCTTTTGACATTAGCCCAGGGAGGCCCCGAGTGGCGCACGCGACCACACCCGTGGCCGGCCAACGTAAGCCATGATGCCAGCAGCCGCAACAGTGACGTCAAACAAAAAGTCCACACGTCACCGACGGACCACTGACGGCCTTAACGCCAGAGCTATTTATTTACGTAAAGCGAGAATATATAAGCTCGATCTCGCGAGCTCGTTGCTCGGAGCGCGGCTCTAATACATGTTTATTTATATTGACACACGTTGCATGCTAATGTGGAAACATGTACAACAATAACATCAGAGTTCGCTCGCGGGGACTGGTTTACCGTTTACGTCTTGTTTATATCTGTGGCCGATCAATTACGAAAGATTGTGTATGTTAATGGCAACTTGTCAGGCGGCATGCGACTTAGTGGTATGTCGTTTTATTATAAGACATCATTATGTAACTAAAAAGGATTGTTACTATTTGAAACTTTGTTGATAATCCAATTAAAACTTATAGGTTGTACTTACATAACTGTTAAAAATACTAATATTGCGGATTATTAGTATTTGAATATAGCAAAACTACTGTCAGAACTAAACTCAAGGCTGGCAAAAAAGGTACCGTAAAGTAAAAAGGATAGGCTGAATTGTAACCTTAACCATGAGGTTAAACATATTAAAGATGAAATACGAGGCTAAACATATAACTTTAACATGACCAGTTGAACGGGATTGCTCGCGGTTATAGCCAACAGGCTACTCTCTTTGCATTTTACTGACAAGTATGGACTTACCTCCAGTAAAAAGAATTGCGAAAGGTTACGAATCAGTCGTTAATTACGTCCTGTGCGTCAGTGTGCCAAGATGTCATGATTAGAGCAGAACCACAAATTGTTTAATAGATACCTCCTGCGTAAGGCGACGTAAGCTCTGCTATGGCACCCGCGTCATCTGAGCGTTATCCTGTTACGATCTTAGAGTGTCTGATGCAAGTCATAACAGTTGACCCAATTGGGCGCCATTGTTCGTATTCTTATTCTTATTCTTATTGTTGACCAATCCAACACACCACCTTCTGCTAGCCTAGCAAAGGCCGGAGTTCCCATAGAATGTGAGGCCAGATTATACTGGTATAGTAAGGTAAGTAACACATTTACACATCCATTCAAGAACACGGTTAGATAATAATGATCAGTAATTGAAACGCGGAGGCGACTGATTGCCACTTGACCGGGACACTGACATTAGAATGCCTAGTACAGTTACAACGACCTCCTGTCTCGTGGAACGCTCCGCCGTATGTACATGAGTAGAGAATGTTGATGGGCAGTGAAAGGGAACGATGGATGAGAGTGCAGTGTACGGAAGCACGGTAACGTTTATAATAATTATATTACGAACTCGGCTCATTCCCTAAAGTGAATTGACGAATCTGTAACGAATGATGTTTGTGCATCCGATAAACTTAAAAAAAACCTTGTACTTAAATTCGTGTGTGTACTGTAAGGATATTTGATTGGTATTCTCTGAAGGGCCTCTGCCTATTTTACTCATTTCCTCACATGAACCTTCTAATAAGTATAATCCTTCTAATGTCGGGTCAAGGTTTCAACTAGCAGTTAGAGAAGGGAACTTTCTAGAAGGACATTGATATCCCTCACGTTGTCTAAACGACTGCTCAACAATTCATTTTTGACGTTTAAGGGTCTGTTAATCTAAAGCAAAGTTCATAAATAAACGGCAAAATGTAACTTATCCTCTACTAGTTTACTTTTACTGTTGCTCAAGGAGTGCTAGTTGACGAGAAACACGTAGTTATGAAACAATTTCGATAAACCTAGGTATTATCTTGTGATCCATGTTACAGGTGTAGCCGTGTAGGTGGCAGAGTGATCATTCATTCGTGGTCAGTATCAAGTATTCATGATGAAGCGTTCAAACTATCGAGGAAGCTAACCTGACCGCAGGCCGCAGAGCAAATCAATAAAATATCCACGCAATACACCACCATCACTGCCACAGAATATCAAAATCAGGAACACGCCATGACAACGTGACACCGCACGATTACTCACCAGGCGCCATGCATGCTTATATATTTAGGTAACTCATTAACCATTTCGGGAATTATTTCACAAGATTCCGGGAGATTTCACTCTCATCCCTAATCTCCACAAAAACTCAATGATCGGTACACCAAAGCTTTCTCTGCCCATTGACGTGCACCGTGGGCACAATGCAGTGTCGTTTTTTTTGGTGCACCTTTTGTTTCTTAGAAGCATTCCATAGCCGTTAGTCAATGGGCCGGCCGCGGGCTGTGGGCATCGTGCCCCGGGCCAGGTCTGCACTCGTCCAGCCTTGCGGTCGATGCCCCGCACATCAAGGTACTTTAACTAGCGCACATTATATGTAACATTCTGACTGAAAATAACTGCAAAAAAGCAGATTTTCGAATCAAAACAGTGAGTAATCTCTAAATTACACTGATTAGTTTGCACTAAAAGACGTAAGATCGGTGCGTCAATGCTAAATTGATGATGTTTCGCAGAAGGCCGCATCTTACCCGCACTCGTGCCTCGCTCGTGCTGGTTTCTCGGAGATAGCATTACGTCAAAGTGTGCCACGCGATAGATTAGCTACGAGTGCTTGGCACTGACGTACGACTACACTGAACCGGTAGCTCCACTGTCAATATATTCGGAGTCACGGAGATTGTGCAAATTGGGAGGTTCCCAAAGCGCAAGTGAAGCTGTGTTGTGCGTCAAGAAATTGCAAATAATTGTCAAAGTGCAATGGAGTGAGAGTCAGAAACGGTATCGATAGTCCGGTGAGTCACACCGGTCACACGCTACCGAGAAACGGGATGAATGGATCGAAAACTGAATGATTTTACTTTTATGAGGTCTCGTTAACACCTCGCCCGGGTGATTGTGTCCATTCATTCCGAGGTGTTCAGTCAGACTGTTGTAAACCTCAGTCACTAATGTTTACGAACAATATCGTTAGGAACTACATTACTCATTGTTTAGTGAATGTTGCTTGTTATCGCAACTTCATCCGTTTATGTTTACACAATGTTGCGACATAGCAGCAATGTCACAACATTGTGTTGCTTTATTTGAAAAACCTCGATATTGTTTATCAATCTATAGCAACATAAATATTACTAAGACTAATCTATAGATATGTAATATTTAGTGTTATCAACATCACATCATTTTAAATATTTAATATTTTAGTCATATCGATGTCGCAACATTTTACTGTTATTCAATGTGACGTACTTTCTATTCATTTGATTTGGCACACGGTGCCGCCTGGTGACTAATAATAAGGACCATAGTGACTGTAACGTTCCTCATGGGAACACTCCGGTGCTATGTTAAATACGTAGAATTTCTGGACCTTTCCTAAAAATTGCATTTTTTATAATACGTGTCCCTCGAGCGGATGCAGTATTTATTATGTTCACGAGGCGCATCTACCGCACGCATTTTCTTAGTAGTAGCGGTGTCTATACCCGTCACAGGAGGCGCGAGCGGCGCGGCACAAGCGCAGGACCTGACACACTAAGCGCCGGGCGCTTGCGGCATAAAGTGCCACTATTTTTTTTACTGTCTATGTTCATTGGTTCCCACAACTGACAGAACTACGTCAAACGGATCGTAGAAAAGATTTATTGGCATCCTTTAAAGCCGTTCAAACATTAGTACCATTCATGGCATCAATGAATTCTTAGAGCTCTGCTATTTGTTTTTTTAATCAAAGATACCGACAGGATTTTCATTTAGTTGTGTAAGTATGACTAACGCTAACAGGGTGAATTGTTCTGGCTGCGACTTGATAACAGGCGCACCACACACCTGGTGATATTGATTGGCTAGTTTATTATTGAGTTGACACGCAATCAGTTTGGAGACCGCCACTTAATAGCGGCTTCTCGGCTGATGCAAGCCGCCGGCACTTGCATCAGCTGCACCCGACGCGCGACGATCGGTCCCTCTGCTTAGTTTTACTTTACAAATGTGTGAGAAACCAAATCAGCCATAATTCCAAGGCAAGGTAAGTTTTGCTAGTTTTGCTTCAATAACGTGTCCATGTAAGAAAAACTAATAAGTGTTTTAAATCGGTTTGTTGTTCAAATAATGTTCAGTGTCGCTACGCTGTTAGGTAAACTCTACCGGTAGCTCAGTTAGTTAATGTTAGGTGAGAAAATCAATATTGACGAATATTTGGCTGGAAACTATCCTGTATTTGCTGAAGTTTTAATCTTTAAAAATAAATATTTAATGAACAAGCTCATTAAGAGAAAAAGGCAGTATTTCCCGACGCCGCGCCAATGTTTGCGCAGGTGTTATCAAGCTGCGAGCAACGCAGTTGTCTGAGCAAGGTTCATAATAATGTCGTCGTCAACATTTCCCTGGAGTAGGTTATCCCACGAGGATGGGACCTATGTAGTAGTAAGCCTGTTCGGATATACTTAGACATCATTCACTCCGATCTACAATAAGCCTGTAATTAATTTTGTCAGCTGAAGGGACCCAAATTTTGTCTTAAACTTGAGTGGTATGGGGCCACTCTTTGGTATGAACGTTCCAGGTCATACAAAACTGACTCGTTTTACAACAGAAGTGCTTAAACGGAGGGGTCCGTTTAAGCACTTCAGTTTGAATGTATTCTTTGGCTGGAAAAAAATCCGGAAAGAAAGCAGACTAAAGTTCTCTTATTCCTTTCCCTGCATAGTCCCAACTCCCAACACACTCTCTCTACCTTTGGATCGTACTCTGCCATCACACATCATTTCTGTAACTGTGTTTCTCCTCAATATAACTTTGTATTAAGATTCTGTAGACAACCTTTTTTCTCACAGTCAGAACTTTATACTTATCACAATATTTGAACTCGCACAACAAACAGGCGCGTTTTTCACAAATTAGCACTTTTTGTAAATACTATAGTCGTTGGACGAACATGTCCGAGATACCGAAGGATGTGACTTGCAGATATATTTTAGCAGATGTTGTTGATATGGCTAGCCGATTAATAATAAACTTTTGTCAAATGCTAGGACTAAAGTGTGATAGCGAAATCTAATTTCATCAACAAGTCATCGAGGAGTGTTGCTCAAATAAATGTATATCTTTCCACAGGTTCATAGATTGGACTTTGTACATGGTGTAGGTTTAGGATAAGCGATACAGATAAAATGTGTTCTTATCAGGATTCACTGAAGCATAAACTTTTAATCTCTGGGGCTCACCGTGATCACCGTGAGTCACCAGCAGACACGCGGCAATCAGATAGCTTATTACTTCCTACGCCTATCTTACTGATACGTACACTTATATATGACTGTACACATCTATATTTTTTCATAATATTTATGTACATTACGTTATTATATTATTAATGTCGCGGCATAATCAGCTGTGTCCGCCAAACGGATTACTATCGGAAAGTATAGATCCTGCCGATTACTGCCGACGATGCCCGGATGTAGCACTGTATTACAGAGAAGTCGCACCCATAAATAGTACACAAGGGCTTTACAACTGCCTTCCAAGTAACCTAATGACGTGCTTCTAGATAAATAACAACTGAATCTGGGTTATTTACATACTAACATTTCAGTTTGCTGAATGCATCACACGTGTGAGAAGGATGCGGATTTATCACAGGAACGGTTTGTTTGCACCACATTATTGTTTATACAACATAGGTCAGCGCATGTGGCGGGCTGGCGGGCTGTGTGCGCGCGTGCACGTCACGGCGACGTCACGCAACGCGCACCGCGTCACGCACGCATCGCTGGCGGGCGCGGGCGCGGCGGTGCCGATGGCCCCCTGAGACGGCCTGTGACCGCGCCGCCTGCTCCACTACTTGCGTCAATTTGGGAGCCACTGAAAAGTAGTCCAAACGCTATGATGGTGTCGGCAAGAGTTCAACTTATGTGTGTACGTCACATGCATGTGGTCGGACGCGGATGTTGTGGCGGCGCCGCCGCGCCGTACGCGAGCCCTGGGGGGACACCGCGCGACACGTGAGAACGTCGCAACACTGTTTGTACTAGTTCGCCGAATTGCGTAGATGCGATGTTTAGGTTACACGACCATCCAGGTGCTTAGGGAACAAGCTGAATGTTGTTATTTTCAAATAATTCAAGGAACAAAAACATCCTTACCGATTGCCAAACTACAAATCTTGGTACAATATCATCGACCCGAAAAGACGAGAAGGATTGCATTTCTTAAATGGTTTTTTTTTCTATTTACACAAATCAGTAGAATAATTTGATATATTCAAAAAAAATAAGGATAGTCGGGTCGGTCTGACAAATTACGATTTCCATTTCCAAAAATGTAAATGGAATTTCCGCGCTCAGATTACACATCTATTTCTTGAAAGGACCTTACCTTATACCTGCACGTAGCCCCCCCAACTCGCGAGTCGTGGTGAAGGTCAGATGGTACCGTTAACTGCGCGATCCGGCGGAGGCCGCGACCGAAGATTGCGCAACTTAAGCGCGTCACATGTGACACTACTTTAAGAGTTACGCCGCCGTACGCGCAACGTTTCATAACATTACCCGCTTTAATTGCTTTTACTTCGGTCAGATCCGTTTTACTAAGATTGGAGAAAAGTGGAGCTGTATCAGTTTTTGCGTGTGTGGATTTTCAATAAAGCTGCAAAGCATAGGCCTCCTTATGTCGCGTCATGCTTCCCTGGTCTGTGCGAGTCTCATCCAGGTCTTCCCCGCGACCATCTGTAAGTCGTCCACCCTTCTGACTGTTGGCTTGCCAACGATCCTTCTACTCTCTGTTCCGTTTCGTCTTTGCTCCACCTGCCGTCAACATGTGTTCAATGAAAAGTAATTAAAGGAAGTGCAATAGAAGACGACTTCGACTACTTTGCGAACAGAGTTGCACACACGTTGCACAACAATTACAAACTTATTGTAATGACAACGGCGGCGGGCGGCAGTTCTTGTATTCTAATTAAATCTCTCTCGGCGTCATTGAAACTCTAATTGATTGGGTTAATTTGCTAAGTAACTTCACCTATGAAGTGGACGAATGAGGAAAGTGTCATTAGGAAAGTTTTGATTTTGCGGACACGATGAATGAGCTGTATGAAGGACGATATGGCTAGAAAGGGAGACAGGGAAAAGGGGTCATGTGATGACAACTCGTAGAGAAGTAAAGAAGAAGAAGTCATGCTTCACTCTCCCCTAATGAGTTGGCTGAAGGGAGGAGACAGATGTCTGGACGTAGAAGAAATCTTAAATATGTGTGTGTTTCTTTTCAATTAATCTGTCGGTTTATCAACTTTTGAATTATTTAAGGAATTTTGTCATTTTGAAATAATATCCTTATAAATACGTTTGTGTGTATTCAAAAACCTCCAGATATATCAGAAGTAAAGTTTTTTTGTTTATGAGTGTTACAGACTCACCTAGGTGAGACTTACAGTACATGGAGCTTCGACGGGTAGGAACTGTGCACCGGCGAACGTCGCGTCGCTGCCGGCACAGCTTATTCATGCTCTATGATCGGTGTGGTCGAGTGGTCATTAAAAGGATAGAATTATGATTTCAAATAAATTAAGCCCAGCCCTGTGTACGATAGGATACCCCTTTTGTGTCCCATTGGTGGTACGAACTTCCATATAAGCTTTCATCCCTTATTAAATTCTTTAAGGGGTGAAGCGCTCTTTGGTTTAGGCCGTGCGTAAATAAAGGAATGAATTAAAGATTTTGATTAAAAACCCTCTTACATTTCGGCGTTACGCTAATTTTACAATTTACGTAAAGGCACATAGCGAAATTGTATTCTATTATTATAAAAGTACCTAAATATAGGATATTTGTGAGATGAAAAAAAATATGGTCTATTCAATCGAATTTACAAATTAGAGGTCCCAAATCAAGACTCCGTGAGGTTTTGCCCACACATGCAACATGTTTTAACAACTAATTGTTATTTCAAGCAACGAACGAAATACATAGCGTTTTTTTGTAATACCCTTAAGCATATTTGGTATGCAATTGAATGTTGTCATCTAAATAGTAATGAAATGAACGTATTAATTACCTAAATGTAGTAACTCACTTCGGTCGCGGCACGGATGCGTCAGGTCAAGGCCGCGGTGAGAGAGGGCGCGTGCGTCGGTCGCGTGCGGGTGAAAGTGCCGCGGCTGCGCCAGTGACGCACGCGCGTGGCGGATGCGGCGCGCGCGCATTGTCGCGTGCTGCAGTCTGTGGTGCAATTCCTGCGCCTTTCATCAATAACCCGGAACACCGCACAACCTGACACTAGTTCTACTTTATCCGCTATCGATATTGCATGATCTTTCGTTGGTCTTTCCATCTTGGAGGAAGAGGCTCGTCTTGCTTCTATAAAATACAGTTACAGGTAAAATCTTTGGGAAGTTTGTAAAAGGTTATCTCTGGAAATACCGAACCAAATTCCAAAATTATTGCTGTAATCGATAACTACAATATTCCCGAGTGACATACATTACGTTATTTTTTATAACAGATATTTATGTCACAGTTTCTTGGAATCATTTGCCGCGTTAGTCTCGCAAACCCTCGAGAACAGGTCGACCGATGAGACTGTTTTTTTTATTTGTGTTCGCAATTATCAGGCAAGGTTTGCATGAAAAAACAAAATATACTAAAAGAAACGATATGCACTTTTTTATTTATTTATTTAACTATTTATGTACACACAGTAGACAACACAGGAAAATAACATTATAATATATGAGTACATAGGTACTGCTGATTTCTTAAGAAATTTCTGCAGCAGACCTGCAAGAGGAGAAATGAATAAGAAATGTAGACAATAATGTGTGAGAAAAGGAAGAGAATAATATGTGCTTTACCTCACATAACCTATAATACTATATATAAATACACATATAAGTGAATAATAATATATACTTATATAAATACATAATGATAAGATATAAAAACTAATAAAAATTGATATGTATATATTTTATTAGTAAATTGCACCCGTGCGAAGTCGGGGCGGATCTCTAGAAGTATGATGTAAGTTTGCTTTAAGTACCTCCATGACCCTCGTACTATTCCATGCATCCATCAGCACAATGTAAACAAATGAGTTACATTGAGCACTATTATAAACCGTGAATTTTACACCTAAAAAAATAGTTTCCCAGCAATAATTATTAAGAACTGTTGCTTAGTTTGATGAGTACACAATGCTTGGTTGACGGCTTTGTGAGGAATCCTTTTACACCCTGTTCATTGAATGTACGAATGTGCGCGATGGAGTCGAATGAGAAGGGTTGAGTTGAGAAATAACTTTACTTTTTTTTTAAAAGATTGAAATAAAAAGAAACTTTTTAGACCATAATTGTTATTTTTATGTCGTCGCGTTGAATTAACCACTATTGCTTCTTAACACATGCAGAGGCTAAAACGGTGATGTATTAACACAACGAGACTTTCTCCGGGACAGTCACAACCGCAGAGAGAGGAGGTCAAGGGTATACTAGTTACTGACGAATTTAACGAAGCTCAGTCGTAGCAGTTACCTATGTTGGAGGCTTTTCAACAATCATCGAAGAAACTGCAATTACATTGCTTGTTAATTCTGGCTTAATTTTACCAGCTGTTTCGCGTATGTGAATCCTCAAATCCCACGTCCTGCGTGAGATGTGTCTATGAGACTCCCCTTGGCCTGGGTGATGGAACATTTGCACAGTTTGTCAAACTCCCCCGGCAGATATTGGACCGCTTGTCTTGGCCGCTGCAGTTTCTTTCGAGAGGTGTGCGCAAAACCCGGTGCCGTCTCGGGTCTGTGTCTGTTCAGCCCAAAGCCTGTCACCCGTAGAGAGGAAGGTATTCTCCCGCTCCATTTCCATCGCCTTTGCAACCATGAATTCTACGCAAAGGAGGCGACGGCTTCCCACGCAACAGCATCATGACGATTCCAGCACGGACTGTCACGACGAGCCTCGGGCTGAGCACTTCACTACTGCATGTGCTGTGGCGTGTCGTTGAGGCAGTTACCACGACGGTACCAACCTGGAGTCCGCTCCTAAGCTGTGCACTGCCTCAATGTTACCTTACCGCATCGGCGGCCGCTATAGTCGATCTAGGAATACGCGTGCGTCAGTAAGCGGTGCTGGCAGTTTAAATATCACGCTCCCAATTTAAAAAACTGAATGAATTATAAAATACGTAATAGAAACTGAAATAAAAATATTATAATTCGAGTTCTTCCCCGAAACGGATATAAATTTAAAAAAAAACCTACCTATTATGTGAGATTTTTGAAATAATCATCCTTAATCACCTAAGAAAATGCCGTTAATGACGTCATAGAACCATGGTTTGAGCGCACTTTTCCTCCATGACACATCGCATTATTTCACTTTATAGGAACCCGAATCTCAAATGACGTAAACAATCATAGACGGGTTGCTTTGTCATAACACATCGAAGAGTTTCCTCAATGTTAAAAGAAGCTACGACCGGAAGATAGAGCTGACCAGATTATTATTGTTATTGCCTCGAGCGACATTAACACTAGTCTGAGAACACATTAGGACATATTAGTTAATTTCTAAATAATATAATAGTGAATGTGAAGTGAATGAACTAGAACAGTTACTAATCTACATTCAGTCATTTCACAATTTGGTAAAAATGCGAGCTTATTTTGTAGTGAATTATGGTTCGAAGTAGCGGGGACCGGCACTGCTCTACAGGTATCGTGAGGAAGGCATTCTGTCTGATCTACTGCAGCGTAGCAGTACGTCGTAGCTGCAGTGGTCTCCGAACCCCATAGGACATTGTCCGGAGGAGTAGCTTGCCAGGTGTAAGTAAGGCGTGCGAACGGACCAGTGAAAGGTAAGTAGCATCCCGGATGTAGTGTACCTAATCATTATCATCAATAATTGTTCGGTGTAAGTAGTTTCACTCGTCTAATGGATAGTTGCCCCAAACAAAGGTGGCACGTCTGTGGTTGGTGCGGTCAACACAAGCAACCGCAGAACGTTAACCACACAGCTTTCATTAACCACAGCCGTTGCGGTGCCGACCGCCCGCCGCCGGAGAGACGTCGCAAGTGCAACGCGTCTTCGTATATCAAGAAAATCAACGGTAGTAGCAATTTCTGCCATAGTGGACTACTATTTACTATTTCCATAACATGTAAAACAAAAACACACGGCCGGTCAAGCACAGACTCCTGCTAGCCTGTAACGGTTCGCCCTCAGCATAGTGTCCCACTTAGCATTAACAACTTAACCGCAACCTCACTACTTCGCTGCTTTGGTCAATATTTATTAGTAATTGTATGTCATTTATTGCTTACCGTGTGACCTCTGCTAAAACTTGAGCATTAGTGAAGATCACCACCATAACATCAATTTTATTTAACGCTCGCTAGTCGCCTGGCCAGTTTGGTACGCGTCTCCAGCCACACCTCTGTGTAATCCTGGGTGCCTACCGCCACCTCTTATTGCTAGTGAATGACTAAAGGTTCGGTTTCGGCCAAGAAATTTAGTTTCAGCCAGAGTTTCGTTTACGGCTACTTGTTTTCCGAAACTTCGGCTCCACCGAGACGCGGTATTTGAAGTTGCCGTGTATCGTACAGGATCTAACTAAGGATGAGTTCGTTGCTCGTATTAGCCAGCTGAGTTCGCCACCGTTCTCGGCTTTAAATTGTTTATCTAAACGAGTACATAATATGTATATCAAAAAAACAATGTTTGTTTTTTCGTATTTTTTGCGCTGCCGATTGCTCATCCGATTGCGTTAAAACTTTGATAATCTTTACTTGCGCGAAGGTTATAGGCATATTATACATTCCATGATGTATAATATTACATTCAACAGCAAAACTAAATTTGTTTTTCATAGCATGTTAATCTATATCTATAATAATAAAAAACAAAGTTACTGCTGCAGTTTGATGAAAAAGTCCCATATTGCAAAAAGTAAACATTTAATCTTATTCAAATCAATTTTCGTTGAAAGTGTTTTTTACGTTCTACAATCCAAATTTTTTCAGAATTTCCATGGGGGTGGTGACACACATTTTACCACTTTGGAAGTGTCTATCTTTCAAACGATTCACTTTGAGATAAAATGGTTTTAAGAACATCACGTAATTTTTAAAGAGCTATCTATCGACATCCCGCACGTATAGGTTTGAAGATTTTTTTGTTTCTGGTCCATGTGCCCTCATGAATCTGTTTTTTTTTTTATATTTTTGTATTAAAATCTTAAAGTGGTTCACAGAATACATCTACCTATCAAGTTTCAACTGTGTAGTCCTAATTGTTTCGGAATAAAATGTCTGTGACATACGGACGAACAGACATACAGACATGACGAATCTATGTATAAGGGTTCCGTTTTTTGCCATTCGGCTAGGGAACCCTAAAAAATGCATCGCCGTAGTCACGGGCGAAATAGCATTAGTATAACAATATTTTTAATTTTTATGTTTTTTTTTTTAAATTTTATTTAACATATTATGTTGTAATACGCTTTATTTTAACATGTCATATTCTTTTTTCCGTTTTATGTGTTTAAATAAGGTTCGGTTTTTGTTCCGGATGAAACTAGGACCAGCCTAGGGCCGAAGGTTCAGTTTCGGCTGAACATCCTGTTTCCATCGGATACTACAATATGCGTTCCTAGAGGAAAAGGGATGGAGTTCGAACACTGAAATAAAATTAGAAGTACAAGCGCCGGAACAGATACAAGTAGCTAACCATGAGGTGAGATGGTTTTTGTCATGCTGCGGTTGGTCACGCAGATCTGACACTGCAGATCGTTATACATACTGAGTCTGTGTGTAGTCGTGTCCGTGCAATATAGGTCTGGTTTATTACTTTTACTCAGTGCAATCTCCAGTCGTTATCGGCAACTCGAGATCTCGCGAGCTAAGGTAAGGCAGGTGTCGAGATTGGCCATTCCAATTTCTTACTTATTTCTTAATATGGCGAGAAAGAAGTTTCGAGACTTTTGACTTTTACGAAATCGATTATTATTTTGAGACTGGCTTCTCATAAAACACAGTGTTCAGTCTCGAGATCGCGTCCAAGATTTCAAGAACGAGATCATCTTCCCAAAAATAGTTAAAAAAATTATTCGAGATTGCATTCCCTACTTATACTGTATAATGAGCTGCTTGTTTGCTTAACTTTAATACCTACTTATCGTTTCGAGTGTGGAGGTTCCAACATCCGATGCTTACCGTGAGTCACTTCCCCGGCCTCCGCTGGCCCGTGCCAGCCGCCGACAACACGCTTACCTGGCGTCTGCGTAAGCACTCCTCGCCAACACGTCATACTAAACATTAATCATTAGTAGGTAATCCTAACCGCAGTAACAGCACTTTCCACCTAACCACGAAAGCGGCAAGAATATTACTTTTTTGCATAAATATTAACATAGCTTATCAACTTGATAATTATTGTAGGTGAACGCCGTATGCGGGGTGGAAGGGACACCGACGCGAAAACGGTTACCATGTATTCAGTACAGTAAAAAAGTAAGTCAAAGTCAAAACATTTATTTCAATTAGACCATCACAGGCACTTTTAAATGTAAAAAAAAAAAAGAAATGAAGCTACAGTCACAGTCATAAGACATAATAACTTGAGAAAGTACTGTAGTTGCACATTCCAAAGCGTAGATCTCTATGGAGAAGAATGGGCAAGAAACTCCATGGACACTCTTTTAAATCAAAATATTGGTTACATCATTCATGTTGAGATAATACATATATGTGAGAACGATATAGAAAGATGTGCACATTGAGAGCGTCCAGGGTAAAAGATTAAATCAACAATGAAAAAAAATAAAGTAATTAAAACAATCCGTGGCAGCTAAGAGATGACCCGTCACAACTGACAGAGCCCGTTCACGAACATGACGCATGGATCAGCGCCATTCAACTCAACCATATTGAAGGGAACCATCATTCCACATAGAAATTTATCATCGGTTATTAAAAAAAACATCAGCTGTTTCCTATAAAAGTACATTATGTAAGTGTACATTTATGGAATAGATGATTTTTTTTTAAATAACCTATGGAAAATGTATATGTGGCCCCGGCTCAGAATGATGTTCTGAATACGTGGTAACCGTGGTGTTCCATCCGCCCTGTATAAGCGCCTAGTCGGTAGAAATGTGCCGTTGGCACGCGGAGCTGATGGCTGAGCGAATTTCCCAATCCCTGCGCTAGCGCTGACTGCGCGTGTCCTAATGAGCTAGCTTGCGCCGCGCGGCAGGACATTGAGCACAGGTCGCGCCCTTCCCAGCTCAACGTTACCATCCAATGTTAACCGTACTTGCACATCGTCTCAGTGTTTTTAATTTACTTAGTGTGTGAACTTAAATATTTATTTATTTTTATTCATTAACAAAACGCATTCAGTGTACAGAATAGGTAATGTTGTCAGCTCACATTGGTTCTTGTTACATATTGCAGCGACCGGGGATTCACATCGGTTGGCATCCATGTTTGTGTGTCAATATTTGGTCAGTAAAAACACTAACAGTGACATACCACACTAGGCTGCAGTTGATTATGAAATATCTATAAACCGATACAACAATTGTATAAATTACATAAAACTAGTATTATAACATTTTGATAGTAATTAGTACAACTGTACGAAGATAAGCTATCGTTAATGAAAGTGTTCCACTGAGATCCATTTCAAACAACCGGTTCGTTACTTGGCGGAGCTTGGCAGTGTGTTAAATTTAAATAATTTTAAAATAAATATACTTGCTCAGAGCAGCTACAAGAACAGTCGTCGAGGATAAAACAAGATCATAAATATAAAATATGCATAGCTGCAAAGTGAGTGTGCGGGCACGCGCTGACGGCACATGCGCGGGGCAGCCCCGGCGCCGCACCGCTCGCGCTCCGCACCGCACCGCCCCGCTCTGCCGCGCCGCGTAGCAGTTGATGCGCGGGCGCAAATTACGTGGGCGACCACGAGCGGCAAGGCCGTTTGGATGTCGTATCATTCATTTAGAACGGTAACTTATATCTGCTGAGTTCACTGTTAAAATGGACTAACTAGTTCTCATTAACCTCTACAGTTTTTAAATTCATCTTTCTCTTAGCATATATCATAATTTATTTAAACCAGTTTTTTATTGAATGAAAAGCACACAACCGGAATTAAGTTCAACAGCATGTATGACCTCCCCGAGTGAATTAGATAAGACAGAGAAATTATGTTGTGGCTTCTAAATACATAGCTCGTAGCACTCGTAGCAAGCGTAGTAGTAGCGTAGAGCTACGTTGCTACGGAGCTACGTCACAGTTTTTTTTTTACCTTTCTTTACACCTCTGCCTAACCCTACGGGGATTACGTGTTGCTTAAATAAATCATTGTAAAGAATATTAAGCAAAGCGAGTTACGTATTCTTATTGAGTTTTCTCATGACAGGACGGTTTACATTAATCACTGGAAAACTATTCGCCAAAAAAAGGTAAGTATACTTATTCTTTAGAGATTCCCACACGGTGATGAATCAGTTAATCTACAAAAAGAAAAACTTAACTTAGTATTGCAACACATTTGTTCCCAGTCGGTGTTTGAGCGTGTGGAGTGTGTGAGTCAGAGCGCCGCGGGATGTTGTGTAACACGTCCGGCACGCGGCGTGTAGTCAGTGGTCACCTGCTAATATAGTCGGCGGCACGCGATGATACGCGGTCACCTTCCTCCCGAGTTTATAAATATCTAATCTATAGCTGAGTGTCCGAACTAGTTTGTTGACGTTTTCCGATCCTAATTATTACAGAGATGACGTATGATTAGCTTCGAAATACGTCATAAGCTCGACGTGGGAATCTTATGCCGCTATTTTTCGTTTTTCGTTTCCTCCGCTTGAAGAATGTCAACTTCTGTAGGCACGATACATTTTACACTGGGGGACAAATCGCAAAACTCCAGACACGAAATGTCTGACGATGTTTCATTGTTTTCGATGTCGTGCGACGTCAGGTCACGTCGTGCGGTGAATGGCTTTGAGATGAAGTTATTGTCCAGATTGTCCAGTTGACTGTGATTTGTAAGATGAAAAGAATTAAAATAATTCTATCTACCCATATATACGCTTACGTGTTGGGTACGAAAACATAAAAGTTCAGAGACAAATGAAAAACCGAAAGCTGCACAGTTGCTTACTTAAGTCAGTCATGTTAAGTGCGGTCAGCTGTTTCGTATGCATCATAAGTGAATTCCTGAAAAAAAAAATCACGTGAACAAGAAATTCTGAGAATATTTCGGGCCTCATGCGCTCTAGGTAGGAGGTGGGTTTTTACTTGAACTCTGCGCGCAGGTAAAAAGTACGTTGTTGGTAATAACATTGGCACGCACGGAAATCTGAATCACAGATAACGGGACTCGCACGCTCTCAAGGCTGCTGCGCGTACGCCGCCACGCCGCGCTATACACCACAGGCAACGCGTGCGCAACGCGTCGCGCTAGTACTTGTCTTGTAGCTTGTAGAATTTATGTTCTTTTATACTTGATGTTTTCATTATTGAATATATTGTGCTTGATAAAAAGCACAATATATTGTATTTTTTATTTTTTTATATAGTTGCGCTACACTAGGAATTTCTCCTGTATCGTGGGTGCTTTTACAAACATTTAAACTCACATACACAAACAGCCAGACCCGGAACAACTACCTGTAGATCATACAAATATTTGTTCCGTGTGGGGATCGAACCCGCGACACGCAGCGCAGCAGCCAATCGCTCAGCCACTGCGCCAACCGTGCCGTCAAATCGTCTCTTTATAAATGCAAATCTGAAATGAGCCGTTCATCTATAGTTTTACCGAATCACTAATAACTTTTTAGGTTTATAAAGATATCTACATATTACCTGAACACTGCCGGAGTAAAGTACATAATTATCTTTTATGTAATAAGCACTAGCTGTTGCCTGGAGGCTGGAGGTAGGTAATTTTTTCACGGGAATATACGAATACTACCCATTGCTGCCCCATGGGACTACGAGACTACAGAAAGAGGGTGTGCACCTGCACCTGTGCTTTGTTTGCATAAACTCTTGGACACAGTAATGTCTCCCACAACGGTTGCTAGTCTTCACTGACGAACTCACTAACTACTATCAGTCCAGTCAGGGCTAATATCAGTCGTAACGTGATTATGGTCATCTTATACGATCTAAGTAATTATAGTATCGCTATCGTTACGCAACCAGCCACAGCCAATAATGTGTTGTTTTAATACTTTCAATATATATGTGAGTAGTGTGTAAACAATGATGTGGATGGTGTGCTCCTGATGTATTATATTCAAGGACGAGATAGCTGATTTAGTAATGTGGGTGTGTTGATGTGACGTGAGCCTATCGGCGTCTGACAACTGTCTGGGAATGTCTGACGACCTCATTGTACTTAGTTGAAGGTTAGATACACAATTAAGTATATTTTATTGTATGTTATATTTAAAATAGTTACTTGCTTTATTTATTCCACTTTCTCTTCTTATTTTACACACTATGTCTACCTACATCTCTTTTTTTTAGTATTACCTTTCGCATGTATGCAGCAAGAGATTTCTTTAGAAGTAAGCATCACCTATGTACCCATTTTTCTGTACCGTTCTTCTTTTTTACATTTAGTGGGTACATAAATTGTTAAATAAAATAAATAAACTTCGGGAAGCAATAAAACATTCAAAAATCACAACTTAAACCATTTATTGCCAAATTCAAACTTTACACGTAAGTTAAACGATTAACATTTCATTACTCTTAACCTTGTAGCAGAGCAGGTAGACATTTCTGCTAGTACACTGAGTGAATTCACAAGGATAACATTATAATTATGTAATCAGTTATAGAGAATACGTTGTTAGATTGCTTCACTATTGGATTGGGTTGTGCCTGTAAAAATAGTTAAAATATTTTGTTTTATAAATACCTACGAATCATTTATTTGCATAACACAGGTTGAGGATGTTACAAAAGGTTCATAACGCACATTGTATTATATTATTACCATGTGTGAGGTGTGCTAATGTATTAGGAACCTTATGTCACAATTATTCTTATGCAACTGTTTTCTTATTAAATTACATTGTCATTGAAAATATAGATAGTCAATTTCATTACTCATTATTTGTATATTTATTTAAAGTTATAATTACTATGTATATTATATGCAAACTACAAATAGATCTAAAATTATAATAAAAAACCGGCCAAGTGCGAGTTTGACTCGCGCACCGAGGATTCCGTATAAACTTGTAGGTATTTTGTTATTGAACTACATATTTACGGTTTTCAGATTTTATACTTTACATTTGCTGTAAGACATTGCTTCTTGCCAAATTTCATGATTTTAGGTCAACGGAAAGTAAGATATATATATACATTTTGATTCCATTGATAGTGTCGAAACTCAAAAAAGATAAGTCCGTATATGACGCAAAAAACATATAGTTTTTGCGTCATATACGGACTTATCTTTTTTTACGTTAACTTAAAAGTTTGATTTTTCCACAGCTTCAAGGGACTGTAGACCTGAGTTCGCTTTACTGAGATAAAGGGTATTGACAGACAGACGGACAGACAGACGGACAACAAAGTGATCCATTAAGGGTTCCGTTTTTTCCTTTTGAGGTACGGAACAAAAATTAACACTATAAGCCTACATACAATGACGACAATAGAACACTTAATTAAATTAGAATTAATAAATTATAATAATAATGTCATAGTTATTATACAAGGTGTAAACGGACCCTTCACGAAGCGGTCAACCAAGCCTTATGTACATCACACTAAGTAACTCGACGCAAACGTGATTGCTGGGAGACGACTTTTTTTTTGGGTGATAAGTCGCGTTTTACGGTAGGACTCAATGTAGCGCACTCAAAACACTGTGCTGGTGGATGCATTGAATACTACGGGGGTCGTAGACGTATTTAAAGTAAAGTTAATAACATTAAAAACTTGGTTGAAGGCCTTACACTCAAGGCTTACCTTAACAATAAATCGTTAACATAACTGCGAAATTCCACTTTTGGAAACCCTATAGGCACTGGCAATTTCATAAGAACTACAAATTCTCCCTTTAGGTAAAAATAATAAATTCAGTGAACATAAACAAAATAACTAGTACAGGTCATAATTTAAACCCCGAACATGATTTCATGGCTTCTGAGAGAAGGTCGTGGGAATTTCAGCGAATGCGTCAGAAGTTCCCGCGGCGAGCGGCTCTACTGCGGGGAATTGTGAACTCAACAAAGGAAAATAATTCGGACCAGGTTTATGTCACATTCCATTCATAGTAACTATTACAATACAAATAACACTTATTATTAATAACAGACTTAGTTTAATAACAGGGAAAACGTTTCATTAATTGTTCCACTGAATTATTTTGTATTGAATATTGGTAAAGTATTACATATTGGAGTAGGTAAGCTCTGGAGGATGGTGTTCAAGATACACGTTGCATCGTGATACCGATATGGAAAATCAAGATTTCCAAAATATTTTGGATAATTCATCCTGTTACATATTTTACTGAAATTAATGTTACAGTGTTATCTCAGGTGAAACGCAATCTAGATGAAGTAGGCAACGCGATGCAGCCCATGATTCCAAAAAGTACATCGAAATCGGTCGAGCACTCGAGCACCCTGGAAGCCTGGAAGCCTGGAACGTAGAACGATGGGTGAAGCCAACGATGTCGCTGAAGTATATTGGGAATGGCGGCCTTGAAGCTTCCGCGGTCTGTAACCAGAGTACACGCACTTAGAGGCAGCATTCGAACTTCTGCAAAACGTCAAAAATTATGCATTACTTGAATAACAATTCATCGGTAATCTCTATTTTGAATCTCTGGTCAGTCACGTGATCCCGACCGTTTCTGTTTTTTTATTGTGTTATTTTTCTTTTTTTTTGCTTATTTATAATTTTATGATTGCATTTTGTTTTAGTTATTACATTATGTCATTTGCGCATATTTATTTAGTTTAGATTGTTATTCGTTTGTGTAGTTTGCTTTAGGTTAAACTGTTATAATTCTGCAAGTGTTGTGTACTCCAATAATTGACAAGTTTACTGTAATCTGAAAATAATAATTGTAAAATGTTTATTGTATGTGTATTAGTGAATAAGTTGTTGGAGAGCCATAAATAGAAAATAAAAACAAATGTGTCGTTACAGTAATTTATCCTTACGGCCGAAGTAAGGTCAGGACAGATAAAAATAACAACATAAAAGTTTTTAAACGGCCGCGAGTAAGTCCCTCAGAAACGACATATGTAATTGTGAAATTGTTAGCATTAGCACAGCACGTGCAGCGAGGTGAGATACAGTCACACGCAACATGATAACAAACGTATACAATACGAAGATTCGACCAATTTACTAAGGGCTATAATTATTTAAATGGACTGCTTTAAGTGACGAATCTTTTTTTTTAACTGTCTATTCTGTCCCACTGCTGGGCAAGGGTCTCCCCCAACTCCTTCCACGTGCTCATTTCCCGCGCCTCCTCGAACCAGCTCGTGCGGTACGCGAATCATCTAGGCGCTTCTCTCACAGCACCGCGCCCCTTCGCGTAGCGCGGGACCGCAGATTATAAGAAAGTATCAGAGACATTGTAGAAAGTATTATAATTTGTATAGAAAACACGCCTTTTTTTTTCTCGTTGTGGAAATCCTCAATGGTTGTCCTCCGCCCTGTGGAGAGCGGAGGGGTCTGTCAGACTCGTACTGACTAAAACCACACCGGTGTTCCCTCGCACACTTGCGTCGGGGGACAACGGGATCTGATGCGACTTCCGCTGCCCCTGACCTGCGGACCTCGTTCCGGGGGATAGAAAACACGCCTAGGACAACACACTGACAACGCGTTGGCGTACGTATGAATTTCCCGCGACGGAGCACGGTGCAGTTGGAGAATAGCTTTAATTATTTATTTTTAATAAGGTACGTTCAAAAGTCATAAATAAAAAAAACATGTATTTCCGGGTATTGTTACGATAATGGGTAATATCTCAACATACAAATTCAAATTCAAATTCATTTATTTCGTACAAGCACTCACCTCACTCACACATCTAGTGTAATGTTTTGAAAAGGCTCATTTCCTTTTGTTTAAGTGCGTCGGATTTAACTTGTCTAGCTCTTGTCGGTGATAGGATGTAACGTAGGCTTGAAATATAATTAATTTAGCACTTGCTTTGATTTCATGAAAATACCCTCAATAGTCTATGAAGACGTTAACAATTAATTCCCCCTAGTAAAATCAAATGACAACAAGCGGGCCGGCTTTTATAAATAATTGTTCTTATGATAAACCCCTTCCGCTCGCCGTAATTAGTTAGTGACTACTACGTGTTGATTATGTAACACAGTAGATGTAATTGCCTGTGTCGATGGCGGCGCGTGCGACGGTACGGGCGGCAGATAAACACCTCGCGATTAAACGGCGGGGTTTCACCTCTCAGCTCCACTATTAAATATAATGAGCCCACTGTTTCCTAGTATTGTTGTGTTCTATTTATAATAGTTCTAATTATAGCTGTGAACTACATTGCTGATTAACTTAATCTTTTGTTTTGATTATAATATAATTTAAATGGCTCTGAAATAAGCGCTAGTCCTGTCTTCAGCCGGCAGCTGAGCAGACAGACATTGTTAATTGCTGAGCGGTAGCCTGTTTGCTGATGGTGATGGATACTTTCATTTTCAGATATCTCAAATTGCAAGGAACTAAGTGTTTCGGAAATAGTCTACTTTACCAAAAGTTTTATCGCACGGATTGAGCTAGTTCACACGGGTGTACGAGTCAGACCACAAGCCGACACACGACACCGCAGTCAATGAGGATACAATAGATAAGTGCTACGTTTTCTCATTCATATTCATTGCATATTTGCATGCTAGGATTGTTGTCGATTCTCACAGGTCGGAGATACGTCAAAGGTCGTGAGGACTGTGGCGTGACCACAGCCAGTACCTCTGCGCCGTGACCACAGCCAGTACCTCTGCGCCGTGACCACAGCCAGTACCTCTGCGCCGTGACCACAGCCAGTACCTCTGCGCCAGTTTCACTACAAAACGCACAAACGTTTATGAAGAGCATGTCCTGTTTAAAGTTGAGCTATTACGTAGGTCAATACAATATTACTGCCAAGTATTCCCGCGTGAAGGATATTCTGATGTTAAATAACAATAATGTATTTTACACGGTAAACCCATTACAATTACATTAATTAATTGTTTTCGATTACATAAGGAAAATTGAAGGAGAAGACATTCTATTCATAAATATGTGTTGTAGTAAAGTTTCCGAAGTTATTTGTGCGAGGTAAAACACGAGTGCTTTCAGTTCACTTGTCGCACGTCAGGCGCATTGTTGTTTACAATGGAACTCTCAGCAGTGTGTAATGTAATTAGCGCTAATTGTCCAGCACGCGCCGCGTGCGGGTCGTGTGACGTCACGGGCACGCTCCCACACTCAGTTCTCAAACCACATTGTACGTCAGGGGGACATAGGAGAAGTACAGATCATTTCGATTGGGGGACAAAACAAGGCGCTCTCATTATTACATACATCATGACTGACCTTTGAGTGGTCCGTCATGATGAACGTAATTTATTGCGTGCATTCTGCTACTCTCTCGTCTATGACGTGATCTAATTTATAGATTAATTATAGATTAATTTGTTCACCGAAACCTACTTGTAACTTTCTATTAAAAAGAAAAGACCACATTAAATTGTTTACTGCTGCCTTACTATAATTTATAGTTTGGTTATAATTTTAAGTTGAAACATATGTATATTTAGATTAATATATGCATAAAATTAAAAACAATCATAGATTAATTTTAGACTTTCCCGAGAACATTACGAGATAGCCCCACGTTGGGCGCCAACATTTTAAAGCAAAAATGATGGAGCCCGCCGTGGGACTTCCCATTGTTCAATACGAAGTCTTCCTTACCAAAGCTCTACATTTGAATATAGAACCCTCTATAAACAGTAAAGCTTCGCCCAGTGAACTGACTAAATTATAAATATATTGAGATAGTACCTAGTCATAATGAATTTTATAGAGTTTATACGTATTATCCCGAAATTCTTACAGTTCTTGTAGTGAACACCTGTCTGAATATCACTCGTACTCATCTAAACGTAAGTAAATACGACCAAAATTAAAAATACTAGTGAGAAATGATGTACTCAATACGTGGCAGTACACTACGCGTACGCGATATATGTTGCGAAACAAGCATAATAATATGCTTGTCACATTTAATTGATCATGAATTAATCAATCGTGATTGTCACAAGGACTTTGTGGAATGTGGACTGCAGCAGAATAAGGGACACTTAGACGATTCTAGACCTATCCAGACACAGAAACAATGCAAGAGTTACGACAAAAGATCGACGCTTACTAGATCATATGAATAAAAGATATCAACAGAGTTGAACAGAGATGCACTGACCTCCTCGCAATCGTAAAATAATTTAATTTGCATTGAAAGAGCGCGTGGTGCTGTCTCCCTCGCAAACACGCGAGTTCGCGACGCGTGCGCCGGTGGCGGCGGCGCGGCGCCGGCCTACAGCGCGCAATCACAGACGCAGTGTGCTGACCGGATTGTTTCATTCGTTCTAAATTGACTAGTGCGCGACGTGCCTCGCGAAATGCTATAGTTGCTGGGCAATCATTTAGATCGATAAGACATTTATTAGGGAACATTTATTTAGCGAAGATTCTTTTTTAAGAAATTAGACTCCGATATTTTGTTACTTTTTTATTTAGCGAACATTCCTTTTTTAAATATTTGTCTTCGATATTTTGTTGCTTTTTTATTTTCGATTGCCTTAAACTATTGCTGTCAAAGTGCTTATAAATACAAGTTCCCGAACCCGAATTGAAAAGAAGAATGTAAGATAAGTAGGATATTGGGTTAGGGAAGTGACATTATTTACCTACACTACAGTATCGTAAGTGTTAAATGATTACACGGAGCACGTGACTACTATTCTATATAGCTGTGAGTAGAACAGTGTTACATAACATTGTAGATAAGCACATGTAGTTAGATCTAGTCGAGATTTATTCACATTAACCGGTAAACGATGAGCGTTAAGTTAGTAGAAGGGCGGGCGTGTTGGGCGACCATCTTATGTAATGTAAACGTTCTAAAAGTGCTAAAGTTAGCCCATAAATGTCTCTCGACTTTGGCAAAGTTAAAAGATTTCACCGAAATAAATAAATTGTCTAATTCCGGAAGGTACGTAGTTCAACCTACGGTAACCGTTACATTGCGATGATGTATCAGTGGTGACAGCACCTTGTTAACGGAACATTGGTGGGCGACTGGGCGTGTGTGATGACGAGGATTCTGCGACGATGACGCGACGTGCAACTCGACACGTGCTCGTTGTTTACTCTCACTCGCGTACCTACCTACCTGTGCCTACGTGTGCCCACGTGACAGAGAAATTATACAAATCATCTGTGTTTCACAGCGACGCCGACGTCAACGACGCGGAAAATTCCCACCTCCTTGATGATAATATAGGTGTTATACGAGTACTTACCTCCCTACCTGTGACCTTAAAAATGTACTTTATAGTTTAAGCTGTTCGAAGTGATTATCAGGTTGTAATTCAGCAATTCACAGTGAAAAGATTTTAAATAGTAGTAAGTAAATGAAAATTGCAACGATTTCAAGGACAACCAAAATATGATGACTTGGTGATATGCCTACATTTCAGTCATCGACTCACATGACTTATTAAATGTTCATGGAGGAGACGGTACCTATGTATGTAGGTATACATAACATATTATGTACAAGAGTGACTCCGCCCCCTGGACGCTATCTCGATGGTTAGCTCTCACATGGATTATTATAGAACCAACTATTCGTTAACAACCGACCAATCAGGGAATGGTGTATTTACACGAGATGGGCGACCAATCACAGGCAGTGACACTGTGGCGCACACGCCGCGCCAGGCTCTAGCACGCGGCAGTAATTGTAGTGCCTGCACTACGAAACGGGCACTCACGTGGATAAACATTATTACATCAATAAATAAAAACATAGTAGATATTCAGCATGAATTCGCAATCATTGTCGTGGGCTTTCAGGAGGTGAAAGTATTCATGAATACTATGAACCACTTTTACTGTCATGTCAAAAGTTTAACCCACGAAATGCAAGCTTATCAATAACATTAGAAATAGTAGGTACTGTCACCCCCTACTACAATGTACATAATTTCAAAGCAAGCCGGATATAAACATTCCACTATATACAAACTCATGTCCAATAAAAAAAACACTGAAGTATTCCTGCAACAGTGCCAGTCCAGAAAGTGTCACCGTCACTCGTAACTTTTGATCAGATCCAGAAAACAATTTATTGAATATACCACTTCACAGCACAGTTCAAAAAACTCAATCAAAACAAAACAGTTGCGAGACGATCAAAGTTTTTCGCAGTGGAGCGAGCGACGGAAACTGGCTCACGAGTAGATTAGATACGGAGAGCGCGCGAGGTGCTCGCCGTCACGACTAGACTGCGACTGAAGGCGGCGCGCGCTTGTTGCCGGCGCGGCGTCGGGCTCCCTATCAATGGAAGGGTGAACATCAGATATAAGACGACGTCTTATACCACACCTACTATTCGCAAGTCAGCTTTGCTGAGAGCGCACGTTACCACTCGCTGCCACACCACCTCACAACTCAAACATGTCGCACGACAAATGTCTGTTGATAGTCGCTTACGTGCTGGTCGCGGCGGCCGCCTACGTGCTGGCCCGGCCACAGAAGGAGTTCGTGCTGTCGGACGTCGCCAACAAGACCATGTGCCCCATCGAAGTGGAGATCGACGACAACCCGGAGCGGATACCGCGGCGTATCAAGTACCTGAAGTGCGCCGCGCGCCCCAACAAGCTGTGCAGCGAGCACCACATCTCGCACGGCTGCTGCCGGCAGCACCACCACGCCTTCGTGACGGAGTGCGTGGAGATCTACGACTGGGTGCAGGTCAGCTTCAAGGGACAGGACGCGCCGAAGGCCATCAAGGTACCGGTGGGCTGCACCTGCCTCATCGAGGAAACCACGGCGGCGGAAGAGGTGCCGTGATCCGCCGCGCCGCCGACGGCGACCCGCGCCGCTAGCGGGTGACTGAAGTTCCTATGCATTCCACTCCATTCCAATAAATTATTTCGTGAGTGTACCACTGACCAGTACCCAATACGAGCTGCTAATTTATTATTTATTGATGGTTGTGAACCGGCCCGCCGGAAACCGCCCGCCGGAAGCCTCTAGTGTTACTAGTTTAGATTATAAGTATTTAATGTTGACAAGTCTGTGACTATCCTCTAGTGTTAAGTAGTTGTTCTAATTGTGAAGTTCACGTCGTATGCGCAGGCGCAGCTATGTAAACTGAACTGTACGAGCTGGACTCGACAGATTTAAATTAAAAAAGTGTTTTTTTACTAAATTGTGGTTTACTTCATCTCCCTGCTACACCGCCCACACAAACAGAACTCCCTCCACACACAAGGTAAACTGAACTGCTAGTAATAACAAGTGCATTGTCATACACATTAGTTTTTTAATGAAGAAAAAACAATTCTTAATCTGTTTCGTACTCCTTACGTTAATTCACCTCACATTACTCGGAAACAAAACTTATCTCTGCTGAAAGATTATCAGCACATTATACTTATAAATAGGTATTACACAACCTTACATGATTAAAAAAAAAAAACCAAACTATCAAGTAATTTTTATCAAAGATATTTGTGTCACAATTGTTATCAATAATTATAACATAGATTTGAGGGGCGAACCTGATTCATAACTATGTGTAAATAACGAAAATAGAAATACATATTTATATACAATAGTTTCAGACGTCGAAGACATTGTCACCTTACATATCACAAGATTACATTATATTATGACGTACCCAGCTATTTTTCTCTAATACCAATATCAATTCAGGTTGTACAGTAGAGCTGATAAACAATATTTTGATGACTGCATTTTATCCTTAGACTCCTCCCTTAACAATGTGATTGTCAGTCGAACCAACTCTGATAAATAAAATATTATAATAAATCAGTTATTTTAAAGTTGGTTACTGCAGCCCACGAAATATTTGATTGGTTAAAACGAAAATAAACTAATGACCCAGCTCCCGCCACCGGCGGACCACTATTTTTTAGCCGAAAAGAAAGGGTTATGATTTTAGCAGTGTATGTATGTATGTTTGAATTTACGTATGTTCCTCCGTAGCGCCTAAACGATTCATCCGATTTAGATGAATAAAGTCTAAATGAATTCGTTATTGTGGCCTGGGTAACATATAGGCTACATTTTAACCGACTTCAACAATAGGAGGAGTCGATTTTTCCTTGTAAACCCCGATTTTAATTAGAGCGTGATTTTTCAGTCGTCGGGATGTTTATTCATTCTTGTTATATTTTTAAATGTTTTTTTTTAAATAGGTTTTTTAAGAAATATTTAAAAAAATGTATAAAATAAGATGATTAAATGAATAAAGGAAAAAATAATTAAAACTATTATTTATCGATTTAAAATTTTATTAACATAAAGAGGACTTCAAAAATAGTTTAATTTAAAAGTACAACAAGTAATTTTGCGAGATATTGAGGCTAATAAAATAAAATTGATTAAATACTGATAGGAAGAGCTCTTTATCTTAAATTACTATTTAACATTATGTCTTTGATGAACTTGGGCCAAATAATCACTTATCTTTCATAATTCCAGTTTTTACCTAATATTGGATAATTAAATATTCTTCATTAACGTTTCGTAAGTCATCGTGTAACAGAATAATAGCATTCAATAATAAAAGTATTCGGCGAAGGCATTTGCAAGAGGGTGCACGGCGATGAGTAAGGCTGTGGTGACTCACGCCATCTTCACGGATTGTGCCATTCACTAAACTGTACCTACCAACGGCAGACATATTTTATGACATGAAGCAAAATCAGCTAAAAATGCTTATCAGAAAGAAGAGAGGATAGGTAAGTAAAAACAATAAAGACCGATAATGTAAATCTTGTAATGAATCTCATCATTTCAGCCGAAAAACGTCCACTGCTGGACATAAGCCTCCCCCAAGTGTCACCACATTGACCGATCCCGTGCGTCTCGCATCCAGCGGATCCCTGCAACCTTTACCAGGTCATCGGTCCACCTAGTGGGAGGCGTTCCAACGCGACGTCTTCCAGTTCGCGGTCGCCACTCCAGAACTTTCCAGCCCCATCGGCCATCCGTTCTGTGAGCAATATGCCCTGCCCACTGGTACCACTTGGTACCAACATTTTCCCTGAACATTACTGTAATAAGTCACCGTTTCAAACTACAAAAGAAGCTGTTTATGTAGGTATATGTTACTTATGTTAGGCTCAAAGAACAAACCCGTTTACGAGATGCATCAATCTAAAATTGTGAAGGAATCGAAAAGCTTTCAGCTTTTTGCATATTGTCACATTTTACAATGACCCCAAAAACGATTAATTAATAGATTGTTATTTGATGACATAATTAATAAAATCAAATGTAACGGGATTCTAGCATTTTCCGGTTACTCGGAAGCACCCAATTATGTAAAGTACAGATGCCTCCACATCAAGCTACCCGAAACTTGAAAATCTATTAAAGAAAGACAGATTGCAGTTGCTTGAAATGCTGGCGTATGTCCATTCTGTAATGTAAAGGCTCGCTTGTAAAATAAGTGCATCCTAAAAATGAGCTTAGATGCACAATAGGAAATGTTACTAAATATTTATCAATAGAAACAATAACTTGATAGTAGTTAATAGAAATATGGAGACTGGATAACCGATCTCCGCCATTTTAAACGGGCGTATTACCGGAGGTATTCCACTTCCACTTAAAATTAATATCTCTAAACCGATAGATCACAATGCACAAACACGCGTCACAACACTTCAGTTCAAATCACGTCCACTTACTTTTGCCGTCGCTCCGTCTGTTCCCGGTCAGGCCATCTGCACAGCCCTCTTAACCTCCTGCTGATTGATCTTCTCTTCGACCCAACTTTGAAGACACCTCTTGCATAACCGAACCGCTAAACCAATGACGCCAACCGCCAAACACACGGTGATGTAGAACAACACCGCGTTGGTAGTGGGTATCTGCTCCTGCGCAACCGTCGCTGTGTTTGAACCGCCCGCTGCCGCCTGAGCGACAATAACTTCTTCCTTAGATGTCGAGCTCCCCATGGCCTGTGTCTTCCTAACTGACGCGAAACTTGGCTGAAACCGACCGAAACAACTCTGACTAGCCTCCTAGCGAGAAGGAGGGGTTAAGTAAAACGTCGTAATGCATGCTTCTCCGTGAATCAACTAATGAAATCCCTTTAATTGTTAACGTACTGTATATATATATATACATAGTGCGTAAGTGATACTATTCTAATAAAATACAAACACATCTTTTCTATAATACCTTAAACTATGTGCTACCCGTGACGTATGGGTCATCACACCACAATGAAACTGGCAACAGCTAACAGTATTTTATCTAGCTAGGATTTCGAAACGTTTTCTCATATTTTTATTAAATAAAAAAAAGTATGATTAGATACTCATAGAAAAGTAAACAATCAAGAATTAGGACATAAGTAACAACGTTCGGTCTCTGAGGAAATTATTGGTAGTTTCGTCCTAATCGCTTATTCGTTAGGTCCCATTATCTTGTGAAATACAAACAGTCTGGCGAAGTAACCTCTGGAATGATTTTCCGATATTTTTTCAAAGATTACTCAATTAGAGACGCGTTGCTAGGCGCCCCCGCCCCCCGCCGGCGCGCGCTCTAGAGCTCGCACTTGTTCCACCAGTTTACAATAATTCCTAAGAAGAGAGTTGACATCATTTACATGAACTCAGATGAAAGTACCTATCTACATAATAATGTCCGGTCGATGTTATTACGTCGATCGTATTACGAGTACCTACCTACCTACCCAGTACAAACTGATTTGTGGAGGTCAGATAGGCAGTCGCTCCATGTAATATACTGATATTTAGGGGCATCCGGTTAGACTGGAAGCCGACGCTAATATAGTTGAGAAAAAGCTAGGCAGATGATGATGAGTGATCTCATCATTTTTCATAATTTATTTTGTAGTATAAGTATTTACCTATACCAATGTATATTGGTAAATACTTACTTACTTACTCCACAAATCAGTTTGTACTGGGTAGGTAATACGATAAAAATTATGAGATCACTGAAAGTAACATTTATTACCCACTGACTCATTTTGAAAAAAACACCTCATTATGTATTTGAAAGGACCATCAACAGGTAACAGGCTGGCGTGATAACATACTGTTATGTAGTGCATGACGTGTCCTCATTCTGATTCTATCCTCCAATATGTTCGAATTTAGCGAAATTACGTAAATGGGTTTTTAACAGATTTTTAACCTGTTAAGCCTATACCTACTACCTATTGTTAATAAAAACTATTGTTACAATCACAATCACATAGGGTAAAAGAAATGGCTACACATAACGAAAACGTTAAATAGATTATCATATTCATCCTATGTTTTGTAACATACAGAAACTGTAGGTTAGGTAGTATTCAAAATCAAAATCAAAATATTTTATTTCACATAGGTCTCGATGGGCACTTATAAAACGTCGACAAAAAGGTGCACGGTTCGGGTTGGTCGTTTCCTATGGAGAAGAACCGGCAAGAAACTCCATGGTATTGGCTATCTAACTGAACAGAAACCGAACAGGTCGGTTGTGATATGCCTTTCTGTTCAGCTGGATGGAAGTTCTTTAGAAGACAATAACGAATCAACCTCTCTTCTCGACATCATCAGATTGTGACTACTCTGTCTTGTCGCACTCGGCCAAGCATTTATGACACACGTCTTTGGACTGGTTATCTTAGTTTTGGTACTTATTTAGCTTAAATATTACATTAAATAGGTACTTTCCTGTAAAGTAGGACTACTAGTTTCATAATTATTGTCACAAGGTGTATTAATGAATTCAAATGGTTTATAAGCGGAAACTATGCCTGAATGCCTACTGTAATGTTAAACACTATCTTGAGGAAAAAAAGGCTTGGGATTAAATCATTAAACTGTTCCAATTAAATTTAATTCAATTCATTCAATGATTTGCGAAATTTTTAAAGTATTTTGTTTATGATCTGTCATAAATATTTCCTCAAAAGGATACATCCGGAATTTTCCAGACAGGACCGGAGTTTTAGCTCAGTGTCCGGAATGAGGGGGGAATTCTAAAATTGCCGGGATTTTAAAAAATGAGAAAAGTATAAAAATACAATTAAAATATAAATAAATAGTATCACTTGTATACGTCTATGCACTATAGAGGATAAGTTAGTGGTTTTATTATTTTATATTTTAAGAACCTAGAAAATTTGCGAGAAATCATAACTCATAACATTGTAAAATTGTACAGTACAATTTAAAGGAAAGAAAAGTACGGAGTGTTCTTCAAAATTCCGGGAGGATCTGGGCACCCTATATTTAGGAAGCTGATAATCCCTCCACACTAAGATGGAAAACCTTTAATAACTAAAAAAGTGTTTTTCTCGCTTAGATATAAGGTAAGCTTAGTTTTTATAATAATATTGATTGATTTACTAAATAAGAAAGGTAATTTTAGGTAATTGACGGAGTTTATCATTATTATGATTAAATGGGAAATGTATTTCTTGTGTGTGTGAGAGCGTCCTGCGAGGAGACGAGAAGCAGGTAACGACCTGCTTCTCGTCTCCGTCCCGCGCACCGCGCCCGCGCTGCGTCGCTTGCTAATGACACAACTGCTTATTGCGAGTATATAACAGCGCACGAGCCTGTCCTCCTCACAATTTCACGAGTTATCTCAGCAAGCGCGCACACCTCTCCGCACCGCTCTCATTTTCCGCATTCAACATGTCGAGCGAAAAGTTCTTCGTAATAGTGATCCTCGCGTTTGCGGCGTGTGCAGTGGTGGCCAAACCTAGCGGAATTACTCTCGACTTAGTGAAAGACCAGACCGTCTGCAGGACCAAAGTATATTACGACACGGACGAGACCAGAATCCCGAAAACCATCAAAATGATCAAGTGTGAAGACGACCCTTACAAGATATGCTCCGCCAGCAACGGCGAGAGCATGCCCTGCTGCGGCGCACTGACGCTCGGCGGCGCCGTCAAGTTCTCGTGCACCGAGGTGGAAGACTATGTGGTGGTGATGAACACGACCATGTACAAATCCACAATGAAGGTGGCCATCGGCTGCTCATGCATCAAGCATGATTCCAACAAAGCCATGGAGTGAACCCGACGCGACGCGCGCCTCGTCTGAAGCTGGCAACTAATGTTCCTTCATCATCATCGTCATATCAGCCCGGAATCACCCACTGCTGGGTATAGGCTTCCCCTTTCCGCTGCCCTACTTGTCGGTTCTGTGTTGATGTTCCTTACGTAGCAATAATGTATTTATTATCTCTGTAGCGTATAGTAATTTATTGTTTGTTATCAAGTGTGATCACAGATCTCAGTGTTCAGGGTATGTTGTGTTGTGACTTAGTGTAGTTAGGTAGGGTTATTTATTGTTTATCTAATTCATAAGTACCCAAAGGCCGTGCATTCGTGGATTATAGGTAATATACCTGTAGGTAATATATTTTGTCTGAAACTAGATTTTTATCAAAACATTGTATACAAAAATAAAAAAATAATCTCCACACATTCTGAACGCTCGGTGCACGGTGTTGTTATGTAATTTTTACTTAATAAAATGTGAAGTTAAGAGAAACTTTTGTTTTTTCCATCCACCATTCACGCTCCTAATACATCCGGATTATTCATGAAAACACATCTACGCGTAAAGCGAGTGGCTTCCAAGTTAGTATCAGCATGTTAACGGAAAGACATTTCGTTTTAGTGTTAGGTACATATAGGAAGGAAACTTTTACTTCTCTGAGTAATCCTAACCCAAACTTCGCATCCCGAGAATTGAACGCAACGTACGAAATTATTTAATGGTAGACTAATATTTGACTCGTCGTCGCTAGGTAATGTTGCTACGCTCTTGTGGCTACGTAATGTTGCTGTTGTCGGTATGTAATGTTGCTAAGTACTTGTCGCTACGCAATGTTGCTATGCGCTTGTAACTACGTAATGTTGCTGTTGTCGGTATGTAATGTTGCTAAGTACTTGTCGCTACGCAATGTTGCTACGCTCTTGTGGCTACGTAATGTTGCTGTTGTCGGTATGTAATGTTGCTAAGTACTTGTCGCTACGCAATGTTGCTACGCTCTTGTGGCTACGTAATGTTGCTGTTGTCGGTATGTAATGTTGCTAAGTACTTGTCGCTACGCAATGTTGCTATGCGCTTGTGGCTACGTAATGTTGCTGTTGTCGGTATGTAATGTTGCTAAGTACTTGTCGGTACGCAATGTTGCTATGCGCTTGTAACTACGTAATGTTGCTGTTGTCGGTATGTAATGTTGCTAAGTACTTGTCGCTACGCAATGTTGCTACGCTCTTGTGGCTACGTAATGTTGCTGTTGTCGGTATGTAATGTTGCTAAGTACTTGTCGCTACGCAATGTTGCTACGCTCTTGTGGCTACGTAATGTTGCTGTTGTTGGTATGTAATGTTGCTAAGTACTTGTCGCTACGCAATGTTGCTACGCTCTTGTGGCTACGTAATGTTGCTGTTGTCGGTATGTAATGTTGCTAAGTACTTGTCGCTACGCAATATTGCTATGCGCTTGTGGCTACGTAATGTTGCTGTTGTCGGTATGTAATGTTGCTAAGTACTTGTCGGTACGCAATGTTGCTATGCGCTTGTAACTACGTAATGTTGCTGTTGTCGGTATGTAATGTTGCTAAGTACTTGTCGCTACGCAATGTTGCTACGCTCTTGTGGCTACGTAATGTTGCTGTTGTCGGTATGTAATGTTGCTAAGTACTTGTCGCTACGCAATGTTGCTACGCTCTTGTGGCTACGTAATGTTGCTGTTGTCGGTATGTAATGTTGCTAAGTACTTGTCGCTACGCAATGTTGCTACGCTCTTGTGGCTACGTAATGTTGCTGTTGTCGGTATGTAATGTTGCTAAGTACTTGTCGCTACGCAATGTTGCTATGCGCTTGTGGCTACGTAATGTTGCTATGAGCCTTCGATAAATTGTTTGAATTCTATATTGATAGCTCTAAGAGTCGACTGATCAAATGGGCTTCATCAATAAATTAGTACGTATACCACTATGAAGCACACGCATTTGCTTTACGTAAGACGCGAAAAAAAAAACAAATACGAAAACGTAAAACAACTTACTTTGTATGCCAACAGCTAAAACAGCAAGTGTGTCAGCTTCAGGACATGATGTGCATGGTGGTTCAGTGTGCTCAGGCCTTAGAGCCCCGCTGGGGCGCGGCCGGGGGCGGGGCCTGCGCGTGAGCACGCCGTTTTAGTGCCGCCCAGACTACTCCCACCAAGAATTTCGCCAGAGTTCGAGACAGGCTATAGAGGTTTTACTATTATTTATTATCTTCCATAAGCAGGTACATAATTATTAGCTTAGGAGAACAATGTTGTAAATTAACACCGCAGGGTTTGCACAACGTGACTATAACTTTTTTGAATGAACTGTTCCTAAATAAACCCCGCCATCCCAGAGCGTCATTCACATTCACCTTTCCTTAAAAATTGCTGAGAAAAAGATTGTCGCTTGGACTTGCTGCTGACGTACTTTTCTATTGCGTCACTGGTTAGCACGAAAAGCGCACATGCGTCGTCGCAATGTTTTCCTCTATCTCGTGCCGCTACCGCCGCGCGCCGGAACAGCTTCCCCCACTCTCTCTCCGCGAAGGAAGCCGCAGTACTTCCGCGGCGCGTGCACTACTACAGTTCAAAGTTTGTTTTTGTGTTCAAACTTTAATTGAAACCCGATTTTTTTTTAGTTATTCAATGTGGAATGACCTCGGCGCACAAGCGGTTACCACATATTCAGTACATCATTCTTAAACCCTCCACATAGAAATTTTTCATCAGTATTTTTTTTTTAAACTGTTCTATAGATTTCGCCGTGCAGGTATTGCACTTTAGTAGCAAACAGCAGATGAAAAAAATACCGATGAAAAATTTCTATGTGCTCCACAAGTTTTTAAGAAAGTTCGGAATGCGTATGTAGGTACTCAATACTCAATACTTTTATTTCATTCCACATGTTATTCTTAGGTGGTAGACTTATAATTAGATCATGTGGGTGTTGTCGGGCACAGCAAATATGTGAGTTAGGAGAGAGGAAGCATTTGTAAATTATATAACGTTACACAACTACTACATTATAATAAAGATGTATTGAGTGTCGAAGCTTGTACGGTGTTGCTTAGACGTGTTTTTTGCGGTCATTAGCTAATTACATTGTTATCTATTGTGCACCTACCTGGATCGGCCGCTCGGCCGAACCATCGGTTATCGCTTTCGCGAATCTACACTTTACGCGTAATGAATACGGACGAGAATCTTAATGAATTTATCAACCCTATTATAATGGACGACGAAGAAATTATGCATTCAGAAGACTTAATACAATTATTTGAAATGGAGGATAATGAGTGGTCGAAAGACAGATCGCGACCTACGAAAAGAGGGAGAGAAGATGATGAATGGACTGAGGTTAGAAGTACAAAACACAGGACGAGAGAAGTAAGAGGGATTCCGGAATTGAGTGTTACTTGTAAAGATAAAATTCCTAAACAATTCGCCCTAGCAAAATTATTTAAGGAACAAGAAATAATAAATATTACCAAAGTGAAACATATAAACCCGTACAAAATTATTATCGAACTTAATAACGCTGACAGTGCGGAGAAATTAGCCAACTCAGATCATTTTAGTGGTTTAGGATGGCGATTTCAGCGGCCTTTTGAAGTTGGATTATCTTATGGAGTCATTAAAAATATCGACTTAGACATTTCAGAGGACGAATTACTTACATGTTTATAAAGTACATATAAGGTCGTGAATGTGAAACGCCTACAACGAAGAGACAGAGAAGCAGCCACATGGACTGATAGCGAGACATGGAGAATAGGATTTGAAGGACCATCATTGCCTCCTTATGTACTTCTATATGAAATGAGAGTTTTGGTAGAACCTTATGTTTTACCTGTTACGCAATGTCCCAGGTGCTGGAGGTATGGTCACTCACTTAGAATGTGTTCGACAATTAAAGTTATATGTCCGAAATGCGCAGGTAAACACAATGCTGACAACTGTGAAACCGGTTCTCTGAAGTGTGTTAATTGCTCAAAGAATCACATGGCCTGTATACATTAAGGAAAAACAAATACGCAGGTTAATGAGTGAGTTTAATATTTCATATAGAAAAGCCTTGGATATTTATGTACCTCCTCCTGCAACTCCCTATGAGGCAGATGTCAACCCGCAGACACTCACACCGTCCCATGAGGGACACGCAGTTACGCAAGCACCTACTATGACCTCAACTACACCTGTGTTACATAAGAAAAGTACCTACGCCCAAAAAACAGCACAACCTGTACCAACTAAAGAACCTATATCCACCCAAAGACATAATGTATCACAGACGGAAAAAGAAGAAGAAACAATTAAGAAAAATAATAAGAAAAAACGGCAGGAACAACCAACTCAATCCGAAACTTCCCATACCCGGGAATGTGATACGGACAGCCAAGAGGATACGTGCAGGGGAGATGCCATTGAAGGCAACACAAACGACGATTCGGAAGACGATAATTCATTCGGATGTCTGGTAGATAAAATTAAAAATATTTTATTTGTAAGGAATGACACTTTTAAAGACAAAATTATATGTGTTGTTCAAATTAGCGTGGAGTGGGTAATATCTTATTTCTTAAAGAAGATAATACCTAAGAGTTGTAGTTCCTTTAAAAATTATTTCCCTATATAATGAATACTGTTAAAATAAATATTTTACAATGGAACTCTCAAAGTGTGTTACCCAAAAGGATAGATTTAGAACAAATCTTGTTTTTAGAAAAAGTTCACATTACCGCCCTGTGCGAAACGTGGCTGAACTCTGACTGTAACTTCAATTTAAAAGATTATAACGTGTTTCGTTGCGACAGATCAGATTCATACGGAGGAGTTGTAATTCTGACTCATAAATCCAAACAACAAGGCACAACAATGTCGCAGTTCCATTACAAATCCGGGTATTGAGATAGTTCACGTTAAAATTTTAATTGTAGTTCCATTGAAAATGTTGTTTCAATTTATTGCCCACCTAACGTACGCACTACGCAAAATGATTGGGAATCGTTGTTTTCTATAGCTAACTCTAAAACCCTAATTTTGGGAGATTACAATGGTCATCACTCAAGTTGGTCTACGAAAACAGATCAAAGAGGTACTCACATTTTTGACTCCTTAATTGACCATAGTTTTGTAACTTTGAATGACGGTAGGCCGACACGAGTAAAGCTCGTTAATGGAATTTTACAAAAATCGGCACCTGATTTATCTATTGTTTCTTCAGACGTATGTTTACTGTTTGAGTGGAGCGTAACTAATGAATCCCTAGGCAATGACCACATGATAATCAAACTGAAGACGTCAGATAGTTATGTTCCACGCATCGTAAAGAAAAGAAATTTCACAAAAGCTGACTGGACGGCTTACCGTAACTTTATTCAAGACGCATTAGCTGAGTATACTTTGCCTGTTAATCCCCAAGAAGCTTATAATTTTTTTTTACATATAATCAACAGTGCAGCCGATGTGATTCCTTATTTCAAATTTAGCCAAAACCCCTGCAATAAATTTAAACCAAAGACTTATTGGTCTCCGATGTTGTCTAAAGCGGTGGCGGAAAGACGATTAGCTTTAACGTGTTTTAGAAAAAACCCAACTCCAGATAATTTAGAAGTGTTACGGGACAAAACTCGTGAAGCTCAAAGATTAACTAGAAGTGCTAGTAAAAAAGGATTCCGTAAGTTCTGTTCTTCAGTAGATGAGGTCACCTCGGCTAGTGATATGTGGCGACACATGCGCTGGTTGAGGGGATACCGTTCAGCTGGACTCCATGTGGACCAGTCGTTGGTTGAACAAGTTCGTATTAATTTAGCTCCTGATTTTACATGCCCCCCACTACCTACCTTTTGCTCTTTAAATCATAAAATGGAAGTAAATATAACAAGACCGGAGTTTGACAAATGTGTGAAATCTAAGGATACTGCACCGGGCTACGATGATATTTCCTTTTCGATGATTTAAAATCTCCCCGACGTTGCTAAAAATATCTTACTACATCTTTATAATTTGTTTTTTTTTCGTTAAATGGCGGCAAGTCCGCATAGTACCAATCCCCAAACCAGGTCGAGATTTGACTTCCGCTTCTGCAATAAGACCTATTTCGTTAATGTCCTGTCTATGTAAAATCTTTCATTCCATCATTAATAAGAGAATTGAGTGGTACTTAGAAAGTGGAGGATTTTTTTCTGAAGAAACTGTAGGGTTCAGGAAAGCTCGCTCATGTCTAGATAATTTAAATTTACTGACCTCGAAAATACAAATTGGTTTTTCAAAAAAACTTACGACTATTGGATGTTTCCTTGATATCGATAACGCTTACAATAACGTTGACGTCACCGCTTTGCTGTTAACCTTGGACCAACTTGGTGTGGGATCACAATACTGTAGATATCTATGGGAATTTCTTAAAGAAAGGTATTTATCAATTAGTGGCATAGATAATACTATCACTAGAATTGCCAGAAGGGGCTTGGCACAGGGAGACCCCCTGTCGCCATTGCTTTTTAATATTGCTACCATCCATGTCTGTAAATCAATACCCAGCTCCGTATCTGTCTCTCAGTACGCTGATGACTACGTACTTTATATAACTTGTCATAATATTGATCAAGCAGCCGCTGAGTTACAGGAAGCGCTAAATATCTTATGTGATCAATTTGATTCCCTTAATCTGAGTATATCATCAATAAAAGTAAAATTTGTATCTTTGACAGAGGCTACAGAAGACGGTCGGTTAGCTTGTCAATTAGAAATAATAGTTTGGAGGTTGTTGACACGGTACGATATCTTGGTGTGTGGTTGGACCGTTCTCTCAGGTGGGGAAAACATATAAATGAAATTTGCCAAAAAGTTCACAAATACATTAGAATTTTTAAAGTGTTGGCTGGTTCGAGTTGGGGGGTGCACCCAAAATATTTAAGAAGACTTTATCTAACTTTAATTAGAAGCCGTATGGATTATGGAAGCATTTTTTATGACAACAGTGCACAAACTCACTTAGGAAAATTAGATAGATTACAAAACCAGGCCATGAGAGTAGTGGGTAGTTTTATTAAAACCACACCGATTCACGTGATGGAGAGCGAGTTATGCCTGCAACCATTATACCTACGTCGACGCTTCTTGGCTAGCAAATTCTGGCTAAAGACTAAAGCTTTGCAGGCAAATACCGGAGGTACCAATTTACTATCCGAACTATCTACATTATGTAAAAATTCCTCATATTGGCAAAACAAAAGAATCCCCCTTCTAATCTTGGTTAATGACTCACTACGAGTACACACTTTAAAAATTCACTGCAGTCCGAAAGTAGATGTTTTCCCTGAATATTTGGGTTAGTAGTATTGATAGTGAGAAAATAATAAAACACAACGTAAACTTTATGTCTGGGCCAAAAAGGCAAACCAATCCTGTTAGCTTAAGAAACTTATTTATTGATTACCTTACTTCCGAATACTCGACTTATGTAAAAATATTTACTAAATATTCTAAGGACGGTGACAATATAGGGGCTGCGTTTTACGAGTCAGAAGAAAGTTCAATGAAATTTCAAATAAATGCCAGTGTGTGTATAATGGAAGTTGAACTAATCGCGATCGCAGAAGCTCTGTCTTATGTAGAATCAATCCACCAAAACCATATTGTCATTCTCACAGATTCCAGAAGCTCGCTCCAACATCTGGCTCGGTGTACCTCGACCTTTCCAGGAACACCGATAGCTTACACTATACTGAAAACTATTTTGAAGTTGCAATCTGACGGAAAGCACGTAGTCCTTCAATGGATTCCATCACATATGAAATTGGAATCAGAGGCAATGAAATTGTTGATTTATTAGCCAAGCAAGCCATATGTGATGGAATTCCTGTAGACTTCTCCCCTTACTTTGCAAACCTTATACCTAAAATTAAACAGGATTGCTATTCACTTTGGAAGGAATATTTTAATAAAAGATCTCGTGAAAAAGGAATCTGGTACAAAACGATCCAGCCGCATCCCTTGAACTCGCCGTGGATAGTTGTTGAACAGATGTTATACCGTTACTGCACTAGACTTCGTTCCGGACACATACCGTGTAATAAGTTCTTATACCTTATGGCAAAATCAACAACAGACAAGTGTGATTATTGTAATAACTCCGTTGATGATGTTTATCACATATTGACAGAGCGTATCCGTAACAAAGAATTGAGATGTACATTAGATTGTAAGCTTAGAGAAATAGGTTACTGCAACAGTGTTCTGGCTGCGCCGCTTTCTGACGCAGCTAGAGCACTGTACAGACTAAAGTGTCGAGTACTTAAGTTATGACTTTATAAGTCTATCACTTAGATATTCGTCTACCGAGTAGTAGCTTTAATATACTAAAAATTATCTGAGTTTTTATTAAAAATATGTAAAATTTTTCTTCTTTTTTTATTGATGCGGGTAGTTTATTTTATAATTTAACGGAGATTACATATTATGGAATTTTAGACTGCAGTTTTAATCGAGAACTTGGTAAGTTTAGCCTGGATTGGTGTCCGAGTAAATAGCGTGTTTGGATGTTTTCACGTTTTGAATAAAATTCTTGATGTTTCCGCGCAAATTTGCATGTTTCTAACATGTATATACAAGGAAGGGTTCAAATATTGTGTTTGAAAGATTGGTACTGCAGAATACGTGGTATCGTTTGTGCGTGGGCGACCTGTCAACCTTCAATGATTTTTCATCATAGGTAGTTGTTTGTACCGCCCCGAGAAATATACAAAATAATAGATTACATTTGTAAGCAGACTTGAAATAAATGTTTTTTTACCTATATATATAATATTTTTACCTAAATAACTCTTATTTTAGATGATGTATTTTTGTTGTATTGTTGTTAATTTTGTCATGTTGTTACACTAAGAGAAAACATTCAATATTTTATTTTGATTTGAACAATCATTCTATTTCTGTTAATTGACTAAGAGGACAGAAATATACTATAGCAAAACCTGGATAACTGGGACATTAAGGGACCTGCAAATTTGTCTCACAGAGGTATTCCACTTATCCAGTGCCTCAGATATCCAGGTATAAATAAATACGTCTCATTTACAGAGGGTTCGATTAATAGATTTTTCACGTACCTCTACTGATAAAGTTTTGAGCCTTCGTTTCGGTATTTTTCAAAAAAACATCCAGATGATAGCAAAACAAAACTAAAACCTAGGGTGGACTAAGAATTAGGAAACAAAACAGGATTTATTTAATGCAATAATAATATAGTGCGAGTTAAACAGGTGATAAATAGATGTTATCTTAGTTACAGAGGAATAAAATTCAAAGAAAACAATGTTGCAAAAAGTATTGTTTAAAATATAATCTCAGTAAAAGAGGTAAAATACACTCGCTGTCTCAATTATGGAGGTAACAATGACGATAAAATAGAAAGAAATAATGAATCTCAGATAATAATATAGAGGTCGAGATTTTCCCACTAACAGAGGTAATTCAGTGCTAAAGTGTCGGGACCTCAGCATGAGTTCCAGCTACGGAGGTTTCTCACTTATTCAGGTCCCACTGAACCAAGTTTCTCTGTATATGTTCGTTGAGCGCTTCGTGATTCGTGATGCAAACAGAAATTATTATCTGAATGAGGCAACCCTGCCGGCGCAGCTCCTCGCGGGTGACACACGGCTGCGCCGCGGAAAGCCATCGACGTCACGCGAGCGGTGGTTTTCATTCACTGTGTTATTGAGTTGGTTTTTTATAAGTAAAAGGAAGGAAGCTGCGCGAACTGTGCTTTGTAATATCGCATATCACACACCTCACACATCTTGTCAATGTTGCGTCATGGGTAACTAAGTTGAGACGTTACAAAATAAATATTTTACAAGGAAAAAGAATTGCTCAAAAAAGAAGAATAAGAACATTGAAATACAAATAAAACTTTATTAAAAAAAACTGTTAACAGACAACATAAAAGCTTCAAAAGTAATTGTTTACGGTGACAATCAATTACAGGCACACTCGCGAGAAATGTACTCTTGTCATTGGGTCGTCCTTATATCACATGAGGTTTGAACAGGGCGGAGGGGGGTCAGAAAAAAATGACGATCAATTACGATGGAGGGGGGGATCATGTGTCAATCGCTTGTGTTTTTTTCGTGGAACGAAAAATATGAATTTAATGTGTGACGTGTAAAATATTTTTTACCAATAATAAATTAAAAACCCGAGCAAACGATTTATTGTCTAAGCTATCTTAAGTTTCAATAATAAAAAAATACACGTGATGATCAGAGGTCGGAATTAGGTAGAGTTATTTTTGTTCTTGCATCGAAATGTTGATATTAATATGGATCTTCCCTTGATTTTCCGGGATTTATAATACAATCCCGTGTGGCCAACAATACACACAATATTACAAATAAATAATAATAAAAACAAAAAATAATAATAATTATCTATCTCAGAGATAGATAAGAAAAATAAAACAAAGATAATTAACATACAATTTTTATTAGTATTTACATTAATTCACAATACATTTTTTTATTTACGTTGCCCGATTTTTTTCTGTAATGTGGATGCGTTTACAAAGATTTAAACTCACACATACACAAATACCCAGACCCGGAACAACTACTTGTAGATCATACAAATATTTGTTCCGTGCGGGAATCGAACCCGCGACATTTTTTCAATAACTGCTGCGCTGCGTACGCATGATGTCCGATGTCGGATGGTTTAAATTGTGTAAAAGTAAATAACTTTTTTATTTAATAAATCACGGGATTTTTCTGCTCTTTAAAATTAATCTCGGGATTTGAGGCATATCCACTTTATTCTTTCGCTGTATGAAATCAGTGTAAGTACACAAATAACTCTACCTAATTCCGACCTCTGGTGATGATGGAAGGGGGGAGGCGGGGAACCTCAGGACTTATCACCAAGGGGGAGGGGGGGGGGGGCTATAAAAGAGGCCTAAAAACCTCACGTGATTAAAGGATGGCCCCATATACTCGTCCATACCTGCAGTAGCCGCACCTGTCGCGGCGATACGGAACGACATACAACTTTATGCAATCACTTGCATACAAATTGTACCTATTAACATAGGTACAGTATAAAGAAGTAAGAAACGTAAGTGTACATACTGTATTTTTTAATTTTGACAAAAAAACTTTAATGTTCAACTTTATTCAGCTAAAATGGGTTTATACATTCTTATGACAGAAAATAAACAATGATACAGCATGCACAATCAGTCAGTTCTGTTTTATGTTGAAACCAAACGGAACGCTTTAGGATTTGTTAAACAGTATGAATACCGTAATTAGTAGAAAGATCAAAAAAAAAATACAATTGAACTTTCCTATTGAGAGATTCAACTTACATATACAGTATCTAGCCGTTAATATGGCGCATAATGTTCTGCTGCGTACAGCTGCGCCCTGTGTCTGAGAGTCTTCTTCCAAGCTCGATGCATAATGCCTTGTTGACGACCGAGCACTTTATCTTTGTTATAACAAACTATCGTACACATGCGACAGTCATGGATATGACGCAGGATAATAAGTATAATCGCTTGAGACGATTCCGTCTGTTTAGGACGATTAGAAACTTGATTGCCGATTGGCTAATTAAGAGTCAATTTATAACATCTTTATGCTAGTTTGCAGAACGTGCCTTGGGTGAAACTGTTAACCAACAACGCGACACGTACACACGCAGATGCAGGCAGGCAGGCAGCAGCAGTTTAGCAGCCCGGCGAGGTGACGCCTATGTCGAGCTCGGACGACGCGAGCGACCCGCCGCCAAGAGCGCTGCTCCTGCGCAATGCATTCAACTAAATTAATTCCTTTGAATTTCAAAACGTCGATTGTAGAACCAACGAAACTAGTAAGATTGTAGAAAAATAACTTTAATAAAACTTTAATTTATTTTTACAACTGGTAACTCTAGTTTTAAACAAGCATCAAGTTTATATTCGTTTAAGGCTAAAATCGTATTGTGCAAAACTCAGAAATTCCCTAAAAACAAAAACTAATCGAATGTGCGGGGGAAGACTAGGTGTCAAAGGGGGAGGCTCCTTTGATACCTAGTCGTACTTCGATTATTGGAGATGACGCTAAAGCTGCTCTATCTGCCTATTAACCGACTTAAAAAAAGAGGTTATCAATTCAAATGAATAGGACAGGAAACATCTCGAACATAAGCAACTAACGCCCAATCTCTCTTGCAACTGTTATGGTCAAAGTGTTGGACAGTATGCTTGACTCTCTATAATTATGTACCCATGGTTTATGAACAACAACAGTACAAAGCAGCAGTTTCAAGCAGCTTGAACTCGGAAATAAGGGTTGGAGTGTATGTAACGGGCACTGAGGAAAAAAGACGTTAGACTTAAAACGTTACTTTCTTGATTCTAGCGTTTAAAACACCTAAATAAAAGGCTAAAAGCATTTTGGTGTTTTTTGTCTCCGATCAGCCGTTTGTCGTAAAAATGATATCGAAGGGATCGGTACAAAATGCAATATTACTGTACTAGGAGAGTTAAACATGCAAGAGCGAGCGAAGCGAGCTCGGGACTTGGGGCACCCCGATTCGAACAGATAAGGCTCGGGGTTATTGCCTCCGTGGTTATTTTTTTAAACCACCCAGAAGTAGGAGGCACGCGAAGCGGGGCTCCGTCGACTACGTCTTATTATTGTTACCCGAATGCAATGTTACAGTATTAGGCAGATTTAGGATGCTAGAGCGACCGGAGCGAGCGTCGACTACGCCTTATTATTATTGCCATTCAGAAATAGGAGGCCTCGCCTCGACTTGCTAGCGGCAGGATCGGCACCTACAATTGACAAGCCTGAATATCAAGACTGCCACGCCCAGGGTAGACGCGGTGAATATCCCGTATGAGACGACGAAAGCGGGCGGGATTATTGCCTACATGGTGAGAATTACGCGGTAGGGGCTTATTATAGGGGCAAATTTATCATTATTTTTGCGATAGGACACACCGTTTTCGAGATATAAGCAAATTTTGAAGAAAAAAAAGAAATACCATTTTTGCACTCGAAGTCATCGGGTAAGTAGTGTCAGGGACCTCAGGGCACTGGAATTTCAAAGAAACTCCCAAGGTCACTTGACCATGACCTCCGGTATCACTTGACCTTGACCTTAAAGTCACAAGTGTCCTTGGCTCTAAGGTCACTTGACCTTGACCTCAAGGTCACTAACCATAAATATTGACGTGCTACTGCTCCTGAGAATCGCGAATCTTGACTTTCAGAATTTTGACCTCGATCTCAAGATAAATGACCCTGAGGTCAAGGTCAATGCCCTTGAGGTGTCCCCCACCCTACCGGATCAAAAGACCAAAATCAAGATTGTGGTGAAATTTTTCCAAGTATTTTTTTCATAATGCCCCGTTTGAAAATATATATGCATTCTACCATAGCTTATAAGTATGTTAGTACAACGGTATGCTACCACGGGAAGGTACTTTCTTACTATTTCTTTCGGAAATTATTGTATTATATAAAGGTATGAATAAACTTAACAAAAACAGGAAAAAGTAGGTATACACTTTCAATGTAATTTTAATGTATCCATGATAATTTCTATAACACGTATACAATTTCTAACAAAATCCAAAATGTATACATGTTATCGAAATTGTCATGGACACTTAAAAATTATATTGGAAGTGTAAACTTTTTACTGATTTTGATTCGTTTATATTACTGTGAAACCAATGGTATACCCAGTTTTGACACAGTTTGATGGTTAGGTAATTTAGAAAAAAACGTCGTAAACATATTTTTTGAATGGTAGAAGTTAAGATATTTTAAAATGAATAAAATGTGCCAATGTATTTATATTATTGCTCGTGAGTGTACATACAAACAAAAACCCTTCTCTTGACGAAGTGTCATGTCTTGTACGGCTGCGTATACGCATTTCTTAGTTTAATAAATGATATAAACGTTTAATGTATTTAAATTTTCTAAATTAAAAAAAATTGCCTAAATACCATTTTCAGTATTTTGACATACATTCACCATCTGAGCTCCAATACAACCACCATCACATCTCTAATATTTATACTTTCATTAAGGCGATTGACTGGCAGTCTACTGTATAATGTTATAAGTTTATGCTAACGGTAACAAAAAAAAGGAAATAAGTATGGGTGTAAGATAGTTACCGAGTGTGCGCGCGGTGCACGAGGGCTCCCACCAGTACGTCACGCGCGCGCCCCGACCTGCCACAACAACACATATATATATACAACTGTGTGACTGTATGCAATTACACGTACACGCAACAACTGCGCAGACAGAAAGCTCGCTACACTTGCAGCGGTTATAAGCTATGCTAAAGATATTCACTATCTCCATGGGCGTCGCCTCTCCCACCCCACCAGAGGCTCGACATTTTTTAAATTGTATGTTTTTCTGCCTGATGTCACATAATAACGCACATAATAAATTTTAGCGTGGGTATAGTACAATCATGAGCTCTTTTTTAATACAGAATTGGCCCCGTCCCCCTGTTGGATTTTCGCATGATCGATCGGTAAAATTGACGCCCCTTGCCGCTAGGCCCTAATAGGCAGATTATTCATACACTTAAAAATCGAGCATGCGGGTATATACAACGTGTAACAGAATAAATGCAATTCCTGAAAGTAGTTGCTTCAGAATCGGCTTCTAAATAGATTTCCGTCATAAAAAATAGGCGTTAAATTTTGACAGAAAAATCTTTTAAGTAACTTAAATTAGAAACACAGTATCATAACAAATGAATACAATCCTTAATTCAAGGAAATTGAAACCTTAACTCAGAGCAATAAAGGCCACTAAAACGCACGACATTATTTGTAGTTCGCTCATAGCTCGTAATATACACACGTAAATAATATCAATGCATTTTACATTAAAAGTAGTATGCGTCAAATAAAGTGGTAATTTAAAGGAATTCCAACTTTATCTCCAATGAGTAAGGCTTATTTGAATACACGACTTAACTTAGTTGGTCATCAGAGTATCCCTACAATCATTTTTTAGCCATTTTTACAAAATAAAATTATTTAATTTGAAGAAATTTAGAACTTATTGCAAAGAGATAAAGCATTTGTCGGCAACCTCTTTGACGGTTATGCGAAATGCCGACACACACGCCGCCGTTACCGCCGAGTAGGTACCTAAAATTGCATTGCTAGTTGCTAGTCATCCGCCGGTAGCGATGTAGTGCAGATGTATTTTTTTCCGCGCGCGATGGCTTATACTAACATACAATACACGGAGATGGTGAGGACACTGGCTCGCTGTCTTGATAATGTCGCGTTAGCTTGTCGGGAGTTCAATGACCGTTTTGGCTGCAGTGTGAGCGCCAGGACGATGCTGGCTGCAACTCAGCGACTGAGGCATCTGGATGCGGAGTAAGGCAGTCGTTGGAAAGGTCGCGGAGGACTAGTGCCGTGGCCTCCCAGATCGCCTGACTTAACACCATTAGACTTTTATTTGTGGGGTCGCATAAAATCGCTCGTGGACTTTAGTCAATCTACAAGTGTGTGACGGTGAAAAGTATTTATTTATTATTTATTTATTTATTCATATAACAATTCGCATTGTGTTTGTATTGGTTTGTGTTTGTGGTTATAAGTGATACTGAAGTGCTTATAAAATTGAAATACAATTTAAGAAAGCGTGCAAATAAGTGCATAGAATAAGGCGGTGGTCATTTTGAAACTTTAATGAAAGTGGATCACAGAAATAGTGCAAATTAATAACCTAAGTGTAAAGTGTAAATATTCCAGTTCTGTAAGTACCTACCTACTTCTACCTATCAATACGATTGTATTCTTATCACTGTAAATATTATGATTCAATCTTTTAAACACGCCGTCTTTGAATATTTTTGTAGTACAAACAATAAACTGTACCTAAACACAACTTATCAGAGGGATCGAGGGATTCGCGGGGGTGCAATCTCGAAAGATAAAGTCGCTGTTTTAAATGCATCCTCGTTACTAAGCTTAAAGTCTTAGATTCGTGTTGATAATTTCACTTACTAGAAAATTTCTTTCATTGAACTAACGCACATCTATGCTAGGCTATGGTCAGCTGGCAGGCGCTCGAGTGTGCGTGTCGCGTCGGCCGCTAACATTGCATGAGTGTGTGTGCGATGCACAAACGTTTTGCGTTTAGTAAGGATAACTATTTTATAAAAAATGACTAGGTTTGGTTTAAATTTATTTAATTACGGATGTTGTTTAAGACTTATAATTTAATATTCTAATTGGTGTGTCTGAGGTATTGCGCTTAATCTGTTACACGTTGTATGTTTCATAATAAATTATTTTAAAGCCAAATCAGTCAGACTGAGCCGAAACAACTACCTGTAGGCCATACAAATATTTGTTCCGTGCGGGAATCGAACCCACGACACGCCGCGCAGCAGCCAATCGCACATAACTTCTCGTCTCCGCTTAGCTTTAGTGGAAACAGTTGAACAGAGAGGAGAGAGGTCTCATATTTGTATAGGCCCAGCAGACAGCGCACACGAGATGAGACGTGAGCGGCGTGCGTCGGTCGCTTAACTGGGCGCGAGTAGCTTGTATACATATGTATCTCTGCTCCGGTCTAGCAAGTATGCAACTCCGCACAGTTTCGGTAGATACACCCTAGCTCCTAAGCATTACATCTCCGCACGTGCGGAGTCCAGGCCTAAGTCGGCGCCAAAGATATAATCAAGGAAGATCAATCAAGCTACCATAATTTTACGGGAACACCCAAATACTCCGAAATATTTTATTCCTAATTTCGATGTTCCGATTTTCAAAAGTCCGAATTTCATAATACTGAATTATAATGTCTATTATTAAAAATCACGAAATTTGTTTTACCCAAAGTCCTAAATCCGATTTGTTTGTTTTCCGATTTTCATATGTTCGAAGAATCAAATGCTCGATGGGTTGTCGGTCCGAAAAACGACATACCGATTTTCAATACTTCGAATAAACTGTTAAAATTAGAATTCAGATTGGGGTTCCATCTATCTGACAGAATCTTGATGCTCCGACATTTATTTGGCATAACACACTTGGCATAATCTTCTATAAACGAATATTTTTAAAACATAAAAATATTTAATATAATAGAACTCAAAACTCATATTGTAGCTGTTTATTGTCCCTGAATAAATAAAAAATATAAAACTCAAAGCATTTATTTCAATTAGACCATTATAGGCATTTATGAATGTCAGAAGAATTATTGTTTAGCTGAATGTTTATACGTCGGAATTTACAATGCCATACTTTTAAGATTGCAGAATTTTACTTGGCAATTACCTTTGGGAAAGTTAAAATTCCGCATAATTTCGTTTAGCATAACGTTTATTTAGAGCGCCGATTATTTGGTAGAATTTCAATTTCATTTTTAACCTTAAATTAAAATATTTTCTTAAAAAGTCAATATGTTGTGCTACAAAAGTTAGTGACAGAAACGAACCGCTCTGCAAAACCGACTCCACGTGGTTTCGTCTGCCCTAACCCTAGAGTGTAATGTAAACCCACGTAGACATGGAGGGGCAAGACGGCCCGAATGCCCGAATGCCCGACACGAATCTAAGACTTTAAGCTTAGTAACGAGGATGTTACTAAGCTTAAAGTCTTAGATTCGTGTTGATAATTTCACTTACTAGAAAATTTCTTTCATTGAACTAACGCACATCTATGCTAGGCTATGGTCAGCTGGCAGGCGCTCGAGTGTGCGTGTCGCGTCGGCCGCTAACATTGCATGAGTGTGTGTGCGATGCACAAACGTTTTGCGTTTAGTAAGGATAACTATTTTATAAAAAATGACTAGGTTTGGTTTAAATTTATTTAATTACGGATGTTGTTTAAGACTTATAATTTAATATTCTAATTGGTGTGTCTGAGGTATTGCGCTTAATCTGTTACACGTTGTATGTTTCATAATAAATTATTTTAAAGCCAAATCAGTCAGACTGAGCCGAAACAACTACCTGTAGGCCATACAAATATTTGTTCCGTGCGGGAATCGAACCCACGACACGCCGCGCAGCAGCCAATCGCACATAACTTCTCGTCTCCGCTTAGCTTTAGTGGAAACAGTTGAACAGAGAGGAGAGAGGTCTCATATTTGTATAGGCCCAGCAGACAGCGCACACGAGATGAGACGTGAGCGGCGTGCGTCGGTCGCTTAACTGGGCGCGAGTAGCTTGTATACATATGTATCTCTGCTCCGGTCTAGCAAGTATGCAACTCCGCACAGTTTCGGTAGATACACCCTAGCTCCTAAGCATTACATCTCCGCACGTGCGGAGTCCAGGCCTAAGTCGGCGCCAAAGATATAATCAAGGAAGATCAATCAAGCTACCATAATTTTACGGGAACACCCAAATACTCCGAAATATTTTATTCCTAATTTCGATGTTCCGATTTTCAAAAGTCCGAATTTCATAATACTGAATTATAATGTCTATTATTAAAAATCACGAAATTTGTTTTACCCAAAGTCCTAAATCCGATTTGTTTGTTTTCCGATTTTCATATGTTCGAAGAATCAAATGCTCGATGGGTTGTCGGTCCGAAAAACGACATACCGATTTTCAATACTTCGAATAAACTGTTAAAATTAGAATTCAGATTGGGGTTCCATCTATCTGACAGAATCTTGATGCTCCGACATTTATTTGGCATAACACACTTGGCATAATCTTCTATAAACGAATATTTTTAAAGCATAAAAATATTTAATATAATAGAACTCAAAACTCATATTGTAGCTGTTTATTGTCCCTGAATAAATAAAAAATATAAAACTCAAAGCATTTATTTCAATTAGACCATTATAGGCATTTATGAATGTCAGAAGAATTATTGTTTAGCTGAATGTTTATACGTCGGAATTTACAATGCCATACTTTTAAGATTGCAGAATTTTACTTGGCAATTACCTTTGGGAAAGTTAAAATTCCGCATAATTTCGTTTAGCATAACGTTTATTTAGAGCGCCGATTATTTGGTAGAATTTCAATTTCATTTTTAACCTTAAATTAAAATATTTTCTTAAAAAGTCAATATGTTGTGCTACAAAAGTTAGTGACAGAAACGAACCGCTCTGCAAAACCGACTCCACGTGGTTTCGTCTGCCCTAACCCTAGAGTGTAATGTAAACCCACGTAGACATGGAGGGGCAAGACGGCCCGCGAGTTGAGAAGCAGATGGTTTTAACACTCGCCGCCGGGACTGAGGCTGCGGCCGAAGCTGCGGTGAGCGTTAAACACATCTGCAACGATAAGCTCGCGTGGGACCGCCGGAGTCCCGCAGCGTCGGAGCCGTGACAAAAACCATGCCGGCTGCATGTTGCATGCTCGTTTGCATGCTGCATGTATGGTGTATGCTTGTTTGCATGTTTGCATGCTTCGTAAAGGGAAATAAAAATCACAATCAACTGTTTATAATGATTGATGCTTTGATTGATTGATTTTATGCCTTTTAATGACTATGAGATGAAATCAAAAGATGATTCTGACTGTGAACTCCACCCTGAGAGCCTTTTGAGCCTTTTTGTATAACACCATGTTTTTACCTTGTAGAACGCAAATAAATGAATAAAATAAAATAAATAAAATAACTTTCTGCGATGTGATAGTAGAACTATCACATCGCAGAAAGTTTAATTCTTATGGATATGAAATTTATGACAAAAGATCATTCTGACTTACAAAATTATGAGTTTTGAATGTATGTAAGAGAACATTTTCTAGAGGATCCGGCAATTGGGTCTCGAGGTGGCACTGCACAAGTCCGAGGCCATGTGTTTTCATGGGCCTCGGAATGCGCCACCGTCGGGATCCCTACTGACGGCAGGAGGGGTTTCCATCGGCGTCGGGTCGACGTTGAAGTACCTAGGACTCGTCCTCGACAGCCGGTGGAATTTCGTGGAGCACTTCTGACGTTTGGCTCCCAAACTGGAACGGACAGGGGCTGCCTTCAAGCGGCTCTTGCCCAACCTGAGGGGTCCAAACGCCTCCTGCCGGAGGCTCTAAGCGGGGGTCGTGCGGTCCATGGCCCTTTACGGGGCCCCGGTGTGGGCGCGTTCTTTGAGGCGGCAAGCCGCCCACTACCTGAACGCGCCCCAAAAGGTAATACCATAAAGCTAATCCGGGGGTACCGCACGATCTCCGGCGAAGCGGCTAGCCTCCTTGCCGGATTGCCGCCATGGGATCTGGAGGCGATAGTCCTCGCACGGCGATAGTCCTCGGCGTGATCTCATGGCGACATGGAGAGAGCGACTGTCGCAACCCCGTGCAGGGCCCGCCACCATAGTGGCGATAAGTCCCCTCTTTGAGGAGTGGCTAGAGAGGCGCCACGGCGCCCTCACCTACCGCCTGACGCAGGTCCTCACCGGACACGGTTGTTTCGGGAGGTTCCTGCACCGAATCGGGCGGGAGGAAACGCCCGGGTGTTTCCACTGCGAGGATCGTCCGGAGGACACGGTGGAGCACACCGTGGAGGTCTGCCCCGCTTGGGCGGAGCACCGCCGTGTCCTCGTAGCGGCGATTGGCGGCGGCGATCTCTCGCGTCCGGCCTTGGTTCAAGCCATTGTCCGGAGCGAGAGGGAATGGGAAGCCAGTGAAGGAGGTGGCGGGACGTGAGAGGGAAAGAACCTCAGGTCCCAGTCGCCGCGGGAGACGCCCTGGGCGTTGGGGATCACGTGGTGGCTCCCGGCCACCGTAGGCGCGGGCCTGTGGACGGCGAGTTATGGGCCAGCTTGCCGTCCGGCCGTCTTATGACGACAGGCCGTGTCGACGGCGCGTTCGTGTTCCACGTACGCCTCAAAGAGATGTCAGCAAATAAGTAAAGCAAGGGCCGATGCCTGCCAAGGCTGCGGGACTGTTCGAAAGGGATACCGTGGCCCTGGAACACATAGGGCAAAGAAGGAACATGGATGGGTTTTAGTCAGTACAAGTCTGACACTCCCTTCCGCTCCGCCCAGAGTGGGGGGGGGGGTCATTTGATGATTTCCCAAACGCAAAAAAAAAAAAAAGAGAACATTTTCTGTCAACGTGATAATAGTATGTATATAGTATTTTATAAAGGGTGTAAATACACCCTTAACATAAACGAAAAGCACTTGTTGTCCCCATCTTTGCGATATTTTTTTTGTTCTAGACCATACCTGGGAACCTTCTAGTTACGGAGATATTGGCCGTCAAAGTTCCAACTTTTTTTTTAAATACATGTTTTTAATGTAAGATTTTTACTTTACATACCTCCACGACCCCCGTACTATTCAATCCATCCATCAGCTTAATGTTTTGAGTGCTTTTCATCGAGCCCTACCGTAAAACGTGATTTTTCACCCCAAAAATAAAAGTCGTTTCCCAGCAATAATTTTTGCGTAAAGTTACTTAGTTTGATGTACAGAATGCTTGGTTGACGGCTATGTGAAGGGTCTGTTTACACCCTGTATGTATGTTTATCTTATCTTACAAATCACACATTCCAATTAAGGTTTGCTGTTAAAAAACCCAATTCTGGGTTAAGCTCGCCTTTGTACATAAGCTATATGTTGTAATTATGTGTGTATTTCTTAATTTTTTGTGTGCAATAAAGAATAAGAATGTTAAGAATGTATGATAATTGAGTGTCTGCCAAACGATTTTCTGCGAAATGAAGTTTATGCTGTCCGCTGTTATGCAAAATAATATTATGACATAAAACGTTCTACTATAAAGGGTAGACCAAAGGGTCTACCCTTCAAAAGTGATTGTGATTAAATTAATATAATAATTAATATATAATCGCGTGTAACTTCAAAATCTATAAGTAACATTTGATGAAATTTAAAGACGTCTAGGCCTCCCCCCATTCCGTCTACTTCTCACAATGGTGTGCTTCTTCTGGCCAATTCGCGAGGAAGCCATCCAAGACTTCCCGCTATTTTCTCTTCGGTCGCGACCCCGTCTAGCTGTTTCAGGGCTCTAGTCTTGCGATATTCGGGCCCACAGCTGTTCCTATCCGGCAGACATGGCCTGCCCAGTCCCACTTTAGTCTGGCAGCTTTATAAGCAACGTCGGCAATTTGCGTTCTGGAGCGCAGTGTGGTGTTCCTTATCCGGTCAGTTATTTTTACATTCAGTATGCTACGCCTCATCGCTCGTTGGCAAACCTTGAGTTTGGACTTCTGGACGTTAGTCAAAGACCAAGTCTGTGCACCATATGTCAGAATGGGGAGAATACACATGTCCATGCTTGCGTTTTAAGTGGCAAGACGCACGGAAATCGCCCTTGAATAGCTCTTTCATGGACCAGTAGCTCTTCCAGGCGTTTTCCATGCGTCTTGCCACTTCTTTATCTTGTCTCGCCTGTAGACTACTTGGCCCAGGTAGATGTATTCTTGGACATAGTGTATTTTCTTCCCGTTTAAGTGCACGTTGATAGGTGAACTGTTGGTCATGAGCTTAGTCTTTAACATGTTCATCTTCAGTCCAACCTCAAGGCTTGCTTTGCCGAGTTCTTGAAGCATATTTTCCAGTTCCGCAGCTGATGAAGAGAAAAGTACAATGTCATCAGCAAAGCGTGGATTTGTCAACCTCGCCTCACCAAGACAGATACCTCTTCGTGTTGGGTTACTTTAAACCCTGCAAACAGATATAGGAGCCCCGCGCAGCGGACATATAGGTGTCGCTCGTGTCGCTGTCGGGCAGGGAGCGCGCGCTGCCTGCCTCGGTGCTGGTGTAGTGTTGCAGTAGTAACATGTTACCTGGGCGTGGTGTCGCTCGTGTCGCTGTCGGGCAGGGAGCTGCAGCGCGGCGCGGCGGGGCGGAGGGAGCGCGCGCTGCCTGCCTCGGTGCTGGTGTAGTGTTGCAGTAGTAACATGTTACCTGGGCGTGGTGTCGCTCGTGTCGCTGTCGGGCAGGGAGCTGCAGCGCGGCGCGGCGGGGCGGAGGGAGCGCGCGCTGCCTGCCTCGGTGCTGGTGTAGTGTTGCAGTAGTAACATGTTACCTGGGCGTGGTGTCGCTCGTGTCGCTGTCGGGCAGGGAGCTGCAGCGCGGCGCGGCGGGGCGGAGGGAGCGCGCGCTGCCTGCCTCGGTGCTGGTGTAGTGTTGCAGTAGTAACATGTTACCTGGGCGTGGTGTCGCTCGTGTCGCTGTCGGGCAGGGAGCGCGGCGCGGCGCGGCGGAGGGAGCGCTGACGTGCCGACGTGCGTATGCGCTTGCCACTATAACACGATACATTATACATTACACTGCAAGCAAACATTACCTACCTATCGCTGCTTACCTGACGGTGAACACCGTCCTCAGATAGACATAAAATATTAACAAATGATATATTTGTCGCAGTAAGATAGTTAAATTATATATTTATATCCCTAGGGATCTTATTACTATTTTCCGAGATTTATAAGAAAGCGGTTCATGACTGTTTTACTGTAATCTAATAATATAACTATGTTACTAGATTAGTCTAGAGAACGATAGTAAAGTGTTCGGAGTGCTTCCGCGGTATTGACGTTGCACTATTTAATTACTTAACCTATATGGTACGTAGGGCTTAGTAAATGCACACCAGTATTAAAACCCAATTTTAATGTAAAATTATAACCAACAATTGCACATTTTACTATCCTATTAAAGCAAATGACTTTAAACTAAGGCGTAGTAGACGTAGCCCCGCTTCGCGGTCTCCTATTAATGTCTACAGGGTGATTAATAAAACATCGATAGCCTCCTGTCAAACTTACAAGTGTTCCCGTCTGATGCCACAGAATTAGTAATTACGTAATAAATTGTAGCGCACAGTAGAACCACACTCTCACTTTTCTATTTTAAGGCTAAAAATGAACCTCTGAGTAATCTTGCTGCCTCAACAAACATACACATTTTACACCCTAGGAAAAAACTTGCATCGCCGAGGCTCCTTATTCTGCCTCTGGATTGGCATTCCTGTTGGATTTTCGCTTGATCTACCGCTACAGACAGAGGCTGAAACAAATTAGGAGCCCCTTGCCCCGAGGCCTGAATAAAAATGTTTAAAAAAAATGAAGCATGTAGATATTTTTATTTAGATTATATTATTGCATAATATAATCCCCTGCCTGCCTGCTATGGTCTAATAGCACATGTGTGACTATGTACTGTAAAGCTACTATTTAAATTTAGTTATTCTTTGACTCGAATTTGCCGTGGCGGTTGACAGAATGTTATGCTCACTCAAATGTCTCGCTGATGGCGGCGTGTGTGTCGGAACATTTAGTTCCCTTCAAAATGGTTGAGTTAAATGGTGCTGATCCATGCGTCATGTTAGTGAACGGGCGCTGTCAGTTGGGACTGGTCCATCTCTTAGCTGCCACGGTTTATTTTAACTACTTTGTTTTTAAATTGTTGATTTAATCTTTTACTCTGGACGCTCTCAATGGATGTCTTTCTACATCGTTCTCACATATATGTATTATCTCAACATGCTGAATTATGTAACCAAGATCTTGTAAAAATATTTTGATTGAAAAGAGTGTCCATGGAGTTTCTTGCCCATTCTTCTCCATAGAGATCTACGCTTTGGAATGGGCAACTACAGTTATTATGCCTTCTGTCTGGGACTGTAGCTTCGCCTTCTTTGTTTTTCTAACATTCAAAAGTGCCTGTTATGGTCTAATTGAAATAAATGCTTTGAGTTTAAGTTTGATCTCAAATTACATATCTGTATTAATTCAAGGCAAGATGACATTCGTGCTCGCTTCGCGGCTCTTACTTTCCTTTGAATCTTATCTTTGTCTATAAGTCGCAATGTAACTCCTGTATGGAGGGTCGAAATAATTCTAACCTGACCAAGGTAGTTTTAAAAATTTTCAGCTTGCTTCGCTCGCTCTTGCAGACCACTTTTTCTTTAATCTTGACTTTGTCTGAGTCCACCAAGGAACTCCTGCATACAGAATCGAAACAATTGTAACCTGACCAAGGCAGTGTAAAAAAATTTTCGTGCTCGCTACGCTCGCTCTTGCAGCCAAACTTTCTCTTGACTTGGTCTGTAGGACGACTAAGTAACTCCTGTATGTAAGTACAAAAGAATTCAAACCTGTCCCAGGGTACGGTAATTAAATGTTCTTGGAGCCTTAGGTTTTTTATTCTTAAAATTGTCTCAATTAAGTAACATCTATTTCTGCATAAAAGGACTTATGAATAGCTAACTTTTCTGGAGTGGAGAGTTTACATTTTCTTTTAGTTCCTAGAGCAGGGGTTACCAAAGTGTGCGCCGTAGAAAGTCCAGAGCGGCGCCGTGAGGCAGCGCTGTGAGCCTTAACTTAGGTGTTCGCGTTGCAAATGGGACAACAAGCTTTTAAGTTTACAAATCTTAAGAGCTTGTTGTCTCACAAAGCTTGATGTCTCTTTTCACGGAACACCTTCCGAAACTCATTGAATGATTTTCGAAATAGGTACTATGCTAAAGTCGACGTCCAAATATTTGCGTGGATCCAAGATACTTTCTATGCACAAGATTCACTAGAATTCACTTCGCAAGAAGAAAAGATTCTCACTGAACTCTTGCGACAGCAGCCTTAAAACAAAATTTACGTTCCGATTTGATTTGATTATTCTTGAGTGTCAATATCTCGGCTTCGTATTGAGGATGTTTTAATTTTTGCGCCGCGAACCGAAAAAGTATGGTCTTTCCCCTGTCTTGTGCCCTGTCCTCGACTATTCAAATAACTCGACAAAATTAGTAACTTGTACTTCCGTTCCGCACTAAGTTAGAATCGTTTCTTTTTTTTAATAAAAATGTAAAAACTTACTTTAAATCTCATTCCCATTACCAATTTCTAGATATTATAATAAAAATTTAAAACTTTTCAAACTCCATTTAAGCCACACGACAGTGAAGCAGACGTGTCCAACAGCGCCGTGTCCGGGCCGCGCCGTGGGCATTGCTCACTTCTGAGTTATTCTATCAAGTTAACAGTGTAAGCTATGCAATAAAACTACATTATTAAAACAGAGGATATATTATGATCAGTGTTCAGAAACATTATCGCGCGGACTAGAAGGAAGCGTCAAGGATCAAAAAGACTCAAAGCTAGCGGGATAATTGCTACATATTTTCGTCAAATTAACATCAATCATTTTCTCAGGAACAGTGCAAACATACGCTCCAATACACTAGAACTGCCTGCAATCACACACGTACACAGTCAAGGCTACGACCACAATTAGTATATTGACATATGAACATACTAGTGGGTAGAACAATAGCGCCGAAGCATGACTGCACCTTTCATCTAAAGGTTTTAGGAACTCGATTGGTCGACTGTTTGTATCGACAAGCATTTCATCACTTCACCCGATAACTACTCAGTCGAGTATAGAGCGTCACTCTCTCCTGCTTGTTGTTCCCTGGTGCAGTGGAGCGGAGTCTTTCTTTCTTTCACAAACCTTTGCAAACGACCGACTGGCGCACTTGCGTACGATGTAACCTCATGGACCATTCGTGACCTTTTGCAGAAGTATTTTTTGCATATTTATACTCCTCTCTACATACTTAGGAAACCCGGGTACCAAATACCCGGAATATAAATATCTTTTACATTCCCGTAATACTGTCGTGGTCCAACGTATAGACCTGAGATATACTACAGCAACCAGCGAGCGCGCACGCCACGCCGCCGCCTTACTATCAAGGACGATGTTAAATAATTAAGTACTGCAGGTTATGATTACATATACAGGGTGAATTTTCACTTTGTATAGGGTGACTGGTAATTAGTGACCGATACTTAAACACGTCATTGTACTCATGATAACAATGAACTTTCCTAAAGAAAGTTTTTTTTTTTTAATACTCGTTCACTTTTATCCCAATAACACAACAGCCGAATGAAATGAGCGCGCGCCTGCGACCTATCAGCTGTTAGCCGCGTGGTGCGGGCGGGCCGCCGCGTGCGGTGTTCGTAAAACAAAATGTTTCTTGGGATAATGTTGTTTGTTATCATGAGTACAATCACGTGTTTAAGTATCGGTCACTAATTACCAGTCAGCCTATATGTGTTACAGTGTAATAAAACGTCAATATATAATAAACATCATTTATTATAAAAATATATTATATTAATTACCTAACTACAATATTATGTCGGTGATAAAAACCAACTTTTTTTGCGCAGCCAACAAACACTCATTTATATTAAAAAAAAAGATAAACCTAGCAAAGATATCTTCTTGAAAATTTACCGAGATATTGGTCAAGGTTATATTCGCTCTCATTCAAAATTTCTCTTCTAAAATAGTGAGTGTTGGTGTAGACTGCGACCATTATGTCTAACTACTTACTTTACACAAGCTACTGTTATATTACAAACTACATACATTTAATATATCCAACATTCCTCACTATCCCACTGAGTGCACATTTCACTACACACTGTAAGGCTCAATTCATTACTCAACATCATTGTCAACAATAACAGGAATTCAATTCATTAAACCTTTATAAAATAATGACATTATAAAACGGACTTCCAGTACAAGCAAATCGTGATTTGGAAAAGAAGTTTACAAAAGTACAGGTTTTACCTTTTATCATTAAAAAAGAGTAAAAATTATACAATTCATTGAATAAATTCAAATGATTCACACTTTACTGGCCATATTGACATGCCATACTCCCCTTCCCTCCCAGCACGACTCTGATTCACAGGACTGACAAAGTAAACAAATACATAATAATATACCTACATATTACATAACACAATAGTCTATGTTTAACAAACTGATACCACTCAATAAATATGTCTACAGGGTCCGCTCCATCCAAGGTAATATTATATTTTTAGGCACACAGACAAGCTAAACTCAGCTAATGAATGAACGACTTCTTAAGGTCATGTGTGAGGATATATCGTGACATTTCAGCGCACCATACACTTTGACCGCGTCACTTTATTGATTTTTGGCACGTATCTGACAACGGTCAGGACAACCGGTTCTACGAAATGTCACACACAATATGAAACTGGATTGATAGATTCTGGAACGTAGGACGGTCCTACCATGTATGAAGGTGATGCGTGAGCGGGCGCTGAGACGTAGTTATAGAGCGCGGCTAGCTACGGTTACGTGTAGCTACGGGAGGAACAGTGCGAAGCGCTCACCCAGCCGGCTCCTGGTCGGACTCCGCGTTCTCCTCGCCCTCCTCGTCTTCGTTCTGACCTCCTGGAATACCAAAGTTGTTCGTAAGGTCATTGCATGTTCGTAGGTGGAAAGAAAGGTCATATGTCTATGAACTCTGGGCGAAAGACCAACAATATTGAATTACAATTCTCATCAAAAAAATCGAAACAGTACAAGTTCTATTAAGACAACATTTAAATAAAAAAGAGAACTGATATCATTAAATAAATACGCCAATAAATAGCTAGCAGTTTAGTCTACACAAATCACAATGGTGTACCACAATTCCAAATTTGAATTTAAATTTACAGGCGCTCGTCGGGCGCGTCCGTGAGCAGCGAGCCGCGGTAGGCGTGCAGCGCACTCTATATGTTCCCTAATACGTACTGGGGCGGCGCGCGTAGTGCTTGCGCGCGGGCGGCGGGCGCTCGTCGGGCGCGTCCGTGAGCAGCGAGCCGCGGTAGGCGTGCAGCGCACTCTATATGTTCCCTAATACGTACTGGGGCGGCGCGCGTAGTGCTTGCGCGCGGGCGGCGGGCGCTCGTCGGGCGCGTCCGTGAGCAGCGAGCCGCGGTAGGCGTGCAGCGCACTCTATATGTTCCCTAATACGTACTGGGGCGGCGCGCGTAGTGCTTGCGCGCGGGCGGCGGGCGCTCGTCGGGCGCGTCCGTGAGCAGCGAGCCGCGGTAGGCGTGCAGCGCACTCTATATGTTCCCTAATACGTACTGGGGCGGCGCGCGTAGTGCTTGCGCGCGGGCGGCGGGCGCTCGTCGGGCGCGTCCGTGAGCAGCGAGCCGCGGTAGGCGTGCAGCGCACTCTATATGTTCCCTAATACGTACTGGGGCGGCGCGCGTAGTGCTTGCGCGCGGGCGGCGGGCGCTCGTCGGGCGCGTCCGTGAGCAGCGAGCCGCGGTAGGCGTGCAGCGCACTCTATATGTTCCCTAATACGTACTGGGGCGGCGCGCGTAGTGCTTGCGCGCGGGCGGCGGGCGCTCGTCGGGCGCGTCCGTGAGCAGCGAGCCGCGGTAGGCGTGCAGCGCACTCTATATGTTCCCTAATACGTACTGGGGCGGCGCGCGTAGTGCTTGCGCGCGGGCGGCGGGCGCTCGTCGGGCGCGTCCGTGAGCAGCGAGCCGCGGTAGGCGTGCAGCGCCGCCCACTCGTCGCCCCACTGCACGCCGTGCGGGATGCGGCTGTCCAGGAACTGCAACACGACACCACACTACACTGCACTGCACGAACCACACGGACTAATCCATTTTGTTATATAAATAAAAAGGTAACAAACTCACTGGAATGCAGTTTTATTAATTTAAGTAAAAGTACACGGAAATACATAACGCATGTCAGTCATATTTATGGAAGTGTTGCCAACTTACAAATTACTTGTGCCTAGTATATTGTTGCCAACACCCCCAATGTTATATTTTAAAGTAACTTAAACACATTTTTAACAAATTTCAATAACAATGTAGTATTTAATGGCTTCGTTAATGCATCTGCTACCTGATCCTCTGTTTTTATATACCTAACAACAATTTTATCATTTTTTTTTAAACATGGCATCTCACAAGTCAACCTATGAGGTGGGCTTCTGCATAACCAGACTATCCTGTGGGTGCCTTGAGTGTAAGATCTCCAGCCAGGGGCAAAAAACTGTATAAACTAAGCGACAGCGCGCTAAGGGCACTCCCTGTGGGGAGCAAGGGCCGGGGGGGGGGGGGGATTGCGACGGACCTCGAGGTCGGAATGACGGCGGTTTGTATCTGTGTTTACGTAATTTACTGCTTTCCTGGAGGAGGGTGATAGGGTCGTCGGGAGTATGCCGTGGGTCGACGAATCTTACTCATACGCGATGATTCGTATCGAGTGGCCTACGCGATGGTTCGTATCGGGTGGCCGATGCGATCAGGGGGTTTCTATGCCTTATGCCAGAGTCGAAGAAACGCTTGGAAATACGTTTCATGAACTGAAGGACGGTAGCCATTCTGAGGTCTAAGTGGGACGGAAGTAACTGTGGGACTAACCACACTTATTCAGCTCTTGTACAGAGATGATGTTCCGTAAAAGTCATCATTCAAAAATTTCAATAGAAATCTTAGTCTTGAAATTCGAAAATTTAGAATTTGAAATTGCATTAAATAGGTTTTTTTTGAAATACTTGAAATATGCATTACATCGACAACAATTAACAAAGAAACAGACCAAATTGGCGTACAATAAATGCACGCAGGTCACACTATTACTCCACAAATTCGTCGAATTTGAAGTTAAAAAAACAAAAAAATATTCAAACGAATTTAAAAAAAAAAAAAAAATTTAGCTTTCTTTATCACTCCTCTAGGAAGTCAATAAAAAAGTTCCATGAAAATCCGACCACTATAAACTTCGTTCCACCTTTTGAGTATTTTTTGTCTAATTGCACTCGGCTATAAGTTTAGTGACAACTTGCTGTTTGCCGTTAGAGTTGCGGTTTGATGAAAAGGACCGCCTGACTCTTGTCGGGATTTACCTCGATCTCTACTTCCGGAACCAAGCGCCTAAGACGTAGACTGCGGTTTGCTGAGTACGAGCGATAGCGTCTTGGCCGTTTCGTCGGCGAATAGGGCTTACTGAGCCTTTTACTGCTCTCGTTGATATCGCTGGTGAACAACGTAAAAATGATTCCTGGTGGACTCCTGCTCGATTGGGGTGAGGGGAAGAAAGAGCTTTTCCCTGTGCGGTAACGGACGGTGCAATCTGACATAAAAAAAGCTTATATAATAAGCTGTTGTGCCAGACTTTGTCGAAGCCTTTCGCTATATCGAAGAATAACACGCCCGTCATCGTTCCACACTGGAAGCCAGCGCTGTAGTGTCCTACGATGGGGTGGACTTGTTGAATACACGGTCCTGAAGCCGAATGGCTCGTTGGGAATGCGGCTCTTAGCCTCGCATAATCTTTGAGTCGCTTATAAATAATCCTCTCGTAGAGTGCATTCAGGAGACTGATCGGCCGTTAGCTCGAAGGCTCGGACTTGGGTTTGCCTGGTTTGGCGATACCTATAACCTCTTTCCATATTTGAGGGAAGATATTATTGCTCTGGTCGCCACATAAGTTGGGTGCCATTAACAGTATGAGCTGGGCGGGGAGGAGTTTAAACACCTTATTGGTATTTTTATAAAAAAACACTCAAGTAGTTCTAACTTTTAAGAAAATCAAGTTAGGACTCTGCCACATAGATATTTTTTACTGCAAATAACCCCAACTATCGCCCTGTTTCGTTTGATCTACGATTTTTTACCCAGCCTGTATTGTACTCATTTCATCAAAACCTAAATGACATTTACCTGAAATAAACTGAGAAACTTATGTCCCAATTAACTATCGTCTTACTGGCGAGAAGAAAGGCACAAACAAACTCGCCAGCTACAATAACTGTCTGATGGCCTGAAGGGCCGCTGACCTAACTCCCCGAGTGGGAAAGCCCGGGGATGTAGGGTACACAACCCCAGGCTTTCCCACTCGGGGAGTAACAGGAAGGTGAGTGCCTACGGTGTTACCCAAGCTTCAAGCTTGATATCCCGCTGTCAGTCTTATTGTACAGCGGGTAAGACAACCTATAATTATCTGTCTACATAAGTTTTTAACAGTTTTATTTGACTTTTCATTACAACTTTGAACTACATATATTTATATTAAAGTTTAAAAAAGTTTGGAGAATAGGAGAAAAATAGGTATTGCGACCCCAAGTAACATAGGACAATGGTAGGAAGATGAGGACAGAGCCAGTTGTGAGCCTCACCTTGAGCACCTGGCGCTTGTCCTGCCGCAGCAGCTTGTTGCTGAACTCGGCCAGCGGCTCCAGGAACAGCACGTGCGGCGGCGCGCTGCGGACAACGAGGGGTTCACTAGTGTTGATTATCAACTGTTACTTTTATTTTATACTTTAAGGGTGCAAAGTTCTTCATCCCCATAGAAAAGGGGGGATTCTCCAACCAGACGAGTGTTGCGACTGCTGCGCGACGGTAACAGTCGGGTTTTTCTATATGGTCTTAACTGGCGGATAACTTTAATTTGTGCGGCAGCGGCTCTCGTGCGCGCTATGCTCTAGCGCGGCGTACCCGATGCCCGTCAGTAGTAGTACGGTAATGCTGTACGTACCCCGACTTGTGCGGCAGCGGCTCTCGTGCGCGCTATGCTCTAGCGCGGCGTACCCGATGCCCGTCAGTAGTAGTACGGTAATGCTGTACGTACCCCGACTTGTGCGGCAGCGGCACGTGCGCGCTGTGCTCTAGCGCGGCGTACCCGATGCCCGTCAGTAGTAGTACGGTAATGCTGTACGTACCCCGACTTGTGCGGCAGCGGCTCTCGTGCGCGCTATGCTCTAGCGCGGCGTACCCGATGCCCGTCAGTAGTAGTACGGTAATGCTGTACGTACCCCGACTTGTGCGGCAGCGGCACGTGCGCGCTGTGCTCTAGCGCGGCGTACCCGATGCCCGTCAGTAGTAGTACGGTAATGCTGTACGTACCCCGACTTGTGCGGCAGCGGCACGTGCGCGCTGTGCTCTAGCGCGGCGTACCCGATGCCCGTCAGTAGTAGTACGGTAATGCTGTACGTACCCCGACTTGTGCGGCAGCGGCACGTGCGCGCTGTGCTCTAGCGCGGCGTACCCGATGCCGGCGCGGTGCAGTGCCGTCAGCGCCTCGCGGTTCTTCACGGCGTCCAGCCCGAACATCACCGAGAAGCGCTTCGCCAGCTCCTGCGCACACACATTACACGCTTTGAGCTATGATGGAAAGGTCGCTGTGGAACAATCGGCGCTGGAATAGACTCTTCCAAACGTCGTCATTGGTTGGAAATCTAACAATTTCATATTATTCTAAAACAGGCCATCATTAGTCAGATTGAAACGGTAGCTATGAACACGCTACCTCTGATGAGGGGCCTTCCCCATTACTGACATCGTTGCTGAACTGCCTCTTGAATCTCGAAGTCGCAAGCGCTACTGCTGAGCATGAACTCATGGGTTCGATTCCCAGGTCGGGCAGTGCGGGTTCTTCCATTTAGGCATTTCTCAGTAGCAAACACGGAATCTGGATTGCTGCCCGGTCGATGGCAATAGACTCGGTTATGACCAGAGACAAAACGTGGGTGTATTATTTGGTATAGAGACACAGAGAGTTATGAGCGTTGTGAGTACCTTGAGCTCCAGCATCTCGGGCAGCTGGCGGTGCGGCGGCGTGCCGGCTTGCTTGTGCAGCATCTCGGAGAACAGCGCCTGCATGGCCAGCTCCATGGTGAGCGCGCAGTTCAGCTTGTTGATCTCGCGCGCCTTGCTCAGCGTGGCCTTGATGATGTCGCCGTAGTCGTTGTAGCACTGCGGACCGACACAAGCGTCACACAAGTCCTTGGCCGACACAAGCGGCGCCTGCGCGCGAGCCTACCTTGATGTAGTGCTTGAAGACGTCGGCGGCGCGGCGGATGGGCGCGACGTTGTACACGATGAGCTTGCAGTAGGCCGCCAGGAAGTTGCGGCGCTTGTGCAGCTCCTCGATACGTCTCTCGTCTTGACCGTCTGCAACGCAACCGGGTGTTAACACGTGTCCTTCGGTACCGCACTCGCGGTTGTATGCAAAAGAAAACAAGTAGCGCTTTAGTGCCTTTCTAACATTACACATTGAAAATACTTATGAACATAATGAATATCTATAGACACTAAAACGTCACAGAGTTAACCTCAAGTTGACACCAATATATTTCTTACATTTTGTCAGACAATTATTTCAATATTCTTATTGACATGATTGTTTCGAAAGTGGCTCAGCTTGAGATATCCGTCTTAACTATGAACCATGCAGGCACTACGGGCTACGTATAGGAAATAAATAAGCTCGATTACATGATCCTGTCGTTTTCACGATTAGTTGCACAAAGTCCCACAGACCGCGGTTTAGTACAAGCGGCATCTTGCTTCATTTTGTTAACTCTTAGCTTTTCTTATAACTTTGTATTTCATCACTATAAAATTATACAGAATGCAAAATAATAATACACTGCACAAAACATGCTCAAATCACAAAACTCGTCAAGTGTGTTAATAGAATTACAACGTAGTTCGATACCGCGAACGAATACCGACATCTTTATCATATACGATCGTGACATTTAGCAGTACTAGCAGTTTTGTAGTCACTTGATCATTGCGCTTGCAATGTAGTTGTTTTCGCAAGGGTGACCTGCTACACGTTACAGAATATGTTATTTGCACGTAACACGTAAGCAAGTCCGCCTACAAGGTTCGTGTATTCGCCGGCGGTATCGGATTGCGTGTCTGAAGCGGGCGCGACAATTTTCCCTTAGTAATGTTAAGTGATACACACAGCGATTGCACGGAACGCGTCGCGTCGAGACAAAAATATGCATTATTGTAGCGCGGCGGCGCGCGGCGACTCCCGCACCCGCCGGCGCGGCCTACTGCCGCCGGGTGCGGCCCGGGCGCGGCCTACTGCCGGCCGGGTGCGGCCCGGGCACGGCCTACTGCCGGCCGGGTGCGGCCCGGGCACGACCTACTGCCGGCCGGGTGCGGCCCGGGCGCGACCTACTGCCGGCCGGGTGCGGCCCGGGCGCGGCCTACTGCCGGCCGGGTGCGGCCCGGGCGCGACCTACTGCCGGCCGGGTGCGGCCCGGGCGCGGTCTACTGTCGACCGGGTGCGGCCCGGGCGCGGTCTACTGCCGGCCGGGCGCCGGCCGGTGCGGGTGCTCGCGCCATTACTAAGGTAAAATACGCCGGCGGTGTGTCATCTAGTGCGAAACGAGTGCGGAGCAACTGGCTTACCGGCGTCGGATAGGTCGGACAGACAGCCCGCCGCGCACGCACACCGCGTGACATGCAACACAACACAGCACGTTAACGCCTCGCGCCGCGCCGCGCAGTGCCGTGACGTCACCGCACTGCGCCGCGGCGCGAGAGCGACGCGAGCGTCTCTCACGACCGACTCGTGGACGTTACGTTAATAATGCATATTTTTTCTCTCCTCCACGAACAGTACAAGTGACCAGTGTGACGCAACATGGTCATATTTATTTATGTACCATGTTGCAAGCAGATCAAATAACCGCGAGCTTATAAATTGCTACGTGCTATGACCAAAATTTAAAGCAAATATTGCTTTATTTATCATTATTAACTTGTTTACGGTTTTCAGCATTAAGGTAGCAACTCACAAAGCTTGCCCCTAATACAAAATGTCATACAATCCTGATACCTGTCAGTGCACCACACCGTAAAACTACTGTACAAATGAATACACATCCCAATTTTGAAAAACCATCCAAAAAGTGCACGAGCCTCACATCAACACCCACCCACTCAAATAGTTTCATATTCATGTTATCCACCACATCCCTTAGTCGAACTTTCATTTGAATTAATAAACAACTGTATGCAACCAACTTAATATGTATTTTGTAACGCAACCTCTGCTGTTGAATTGCATGTTCAACAACATATAAAAGATTTATGCTCACATAAGTTTTAATATAATGCTAAAAGACTAAACGTTTCGCTTGTACTTCTGCCACGCTCCGATCAGCATTCTTATTTTAAGAAAAGTTGTGTTGACTTAAAATAAATTATAGTTAAACTGAGATTACTCCAACGCTTGATGTTTTTGCTGACTCTCACATTCACTAGTACGCTACTAGTAATTATAGAACACATCTGTCGAAAACATAATGCATTGAACGTTGACCGTTATTATCGGAACATTGCAAATTCGGACTTCGAATATTTTTATTACTGCTTTATACAGGCTGTAAACGGACCCTTCATGAAACCTTCAACCAAGCATTCTGTACATCTAAGTATGAAAAATTATTGCTGGGAAACCACTTTTTTTTTGGGGTGAAAAATCACGTTTAACGGTCTTTTCTTTCTTTATCGTGTGGTTAGTTCCTAACGTGGTGTCAGAGTTTTTATGCCGCCCATGGGTCTCTGACTTGGCTTAACATGCCGTCAAGAAATATCTCACAGGCATGCTGGTTTCCTCACGATGTTTTTCCTCACCGAAGCAAGTGATGATTATACAATACGCACATGAATCCGAAAAATCAGAGGTGCGTGCCTTGGGTTCCTACTTGAGACCTATGACTTGGCAGTCCGACGGTCACACCACTAGGCTGTCGCTGCTTATACGTTTAACGGTAAAACTCAATGTAAAGCACTCAAAACATTGTACTGATGGATGCATTGAATAGTAAACGGGTCATGAAGGCATTTTTTTTGTTAAAAGTAACCCACAATTATTTGCACGACTATCAGACGCGTTTCCACGCAACAGACGCGACAATAGCCAACTTTTCTTACACTCAGCCAAAACTCCTCTAATGGCGAAAAACTTTTTTGTATGGCCCCTAAGATTTACAACAAAATACCTCAGTCTTACAAATGTCTAACTACAAATTTATTTAAAACCAAGATTCGGAATTTACCCTTTGACATATTTACCTTATATTTCATTCTATTCTCATACAATTTGTATTTTTTATTTTATTTGTAATAAGAGAATAATATGCCAACATTAGTTAGTTATTACTAAAGTAAAGTTATAACTTTAAAAAGTACTATTTAAAAAAAAACTTGTGAAAAAGTTGGAACTTTGACCTCCATATCTCCGTAACTAGAAGGTTCCCAGGTATGTTAGAGAACAAAAAAAAATGATCGCAATGACGAAGGGAACAAGTGCCTTTCGGATTCGTTAAGGGTCTATTTACACCCTTTATAGTAGTCCAGCAGTTATGTATTTTTATTCCGTATTATATGTAGTTAATGGAACTTTAACAGGTTGTTTGGGGGTACACTAGGAAGAACCCTACCCTAAGTTTTATTCCTCATAGATATCCTCCGCGCTGGGGCGGGCGGTCACACCCTAACTGACTAAAAACCACCCCGATGTTCCGATTCCACCCTTGTACTGGGAATCCTGGAAACTAATGCGCCTTCCACGAGTCCCGGCTCCTCAAGTCCGCGGGGGAGTGAGGTGAAAGAATCCCCCCGCGACGTACTGTAGGGGCGCGCGCGGAGCACTAGGCGCCACCACCTCAGGTCCAGTTATATGGGCGGTCCAAGTCCGCCGTCACTCTGGAACCATTTAGGGGGGCTGGAACGGGGCGTTGTCCACCCTCCGCCTACGCCCGGTACGTCTGCTGCGGGTCAGGAGAGTGGTCTTGACCGGTTCACATGAAATGACGGTTTCACAGAAGGAGATCACCGCATCCCACGACTCTGCGCTCCCGACCATCGAACGAGCGGTCTACTCTGCCAGCGTAAGCCGCGCCGTGTCCTCCATACAGTGGACGCACTGATGGCACCGGGCATCCGGCTCCATGCTTAAGCAACACATATACTTCCTAAAGCAGTCGTGCCCCGAGAGCACCTGCATCGCCCGAAACGTCAGGGAGCCGTGTTTCCTCCCGAGCCAGTACACAAGCCGCCTCGTAGATCTCGCTATATTCTCCGTATGGCCCTTATGCGTAACTTGCTATCTACGTAGAACCGCGATAGTGCGGGCCGTCAGGTCTGTCGCCCATATTGGAGCCCCGTAAAGGGCAATCGATGGTACGATCCCTACAAACAACCGCCTACAGGCGGTGCTCGGGCCCCCCAGATTGGGAAGCAGCGTTGACAGCGCGCCTGCTCCGCGAACCCCTAGGACCCTGTGCTAACATGGGGAGGAGGGGACAAAAGTGTTGTTGGGGTCCGTTGACCGAGTCTGTTGTAATGTAATTTCCACATTTTCATGCCTGGTCACCGATAGTCAAGAGTCAAGCCTGGAGAACCGACTCACGTCAGTGGAAACCACAAATGATGTTGACAAGGCGCTCGACCAAATGGTAGAATTTGTCCCTGAGATAGGATGCGTTTTTTTATAAATACGGCATACGGGCAGGAAGTCTAAACTTTCGGAGGAGACTGGAGCTTATGATAGAACGACGTAAAAATCCACCCATCACTTCGGCAGAACTACAGGCACTCAACAAAACAACTAGAAAATTGGTACGACGCGACTTTCAGTGCTCTAGCACGCTGAATAGTGATGGAGATGGACGAGCAAAGTATTGCCCGCATTTGTGTCAGTGCATTTTCGGAAAGTGAAATGTTGAACGCCAAAAACTTGTTTGATTCTATTCCGGCAACAACGCGCAAGAAGATAAGGATAAACGGGGGAAAACATTACGTGACATAGATGACATCATCTGCCTGTTAAAAGAAACAGATTCCGAAGAAATCCCTATCTTTGTCTCTGGGGATTTACAAAAACTACCACCGGTTTTGTTTGACCCTGTAGATATGACAAGATTTCTCAAGGATTTGTTGCAGATGCGAAGCAAGATAGATCGTATATCCGAGAAGTACACTACTTTGAACCAGGTTAAGAAGCTAGCAGTAGAAGTTGAAGCACTTAAGAATGCGTCTATAGTGTCAAAACAATGTCTGTAGAAACATTAACGTGAGACGGGATGCCTGTGCATTATCGAGTTTTGAGCACGAAAGTGGACCTATAGGTTTATCTCCCGTATGTGGCGTGGCGTATAAGTCTGCAGAAAAACAGCCTACGGTGACACCTGTAGGGACACAATGTACGTACTCAGCGAATTTATTCTTGACGACGCACGGCTGCGCCCGTGATACATAGAAGTGTCAAGTGTGAACTTCAGTCGCAAATAAACTCCGGTCGAAATTGGTCCGTTTCTATTTAACCTGCACCCTCAACACAAATCAATAGAACACATAAATCAGACAAGTATAAAGTACAGAAATAGCTAAGTACCAAATAGCTAAACACCCTTAAAAAACAGTATAATATTTCGTCGGACTTGGGTAACGCAAAAACACCGCGCGTAGTTGTGAACGGAGCGACGCCTGCGAGTGAGAAGTTAACAACTGCTGTCTAATGCGAAGGTGAGTCACACAGCGTCACCGACCTCTGCCGTAAACTGTGCGCAAAATTCTGACCGATCAACCAGTCAACAGTCATGCATCGAAAACAGAAAGAGTTTCTTTGTTACTGTGAAGGATGGAGTGTCGAAACCACGGTCCAAAACTAGTGTCTAATGAGGAATGGACCCTGGTTCAGAGAGACACAGATTGAGAAACCGCTTCGTAGGAAATACAGGGAAAGCTATTGTTAATTTGGACAATAATTTCAAGGCAGCGAGTACTCAAGTTCCGATCTATATTTACAATGTGTCTAAAGAGACGTCTGCAAGCGATATAAAATCTTATCTGCAGAGCGTACAGCACACTGCGCGTGCAGTACAACAATGCTTTCAGGATATTGTTAGGGCTTCCGCGGTTTTGTAGTGCTTCGACTATGTTCGCTGAGACGCGGACCGATGATTATTTCGTGATCATAAGGAAGCGGAGCGCTTCACTATTAAGTCTACGAAGCAGCTCGAACTCATGAGGGTTTTGTCGCTTTTTTGTTTTGTTAGCTCCATGTTAGCGCCTCTCCTCGTATTATTTGAGATGATTATATTGTGTATGTTTAATTTTTTTATTGTTTGATTGATTTTTTTAACGTGTATTATTTTAATTTATATTTAATTTAATTGTACTGGACGTTGGTTATGTAATCCTAATGTGTATGTGTAATTTTATTTTTTATTGATTATTTTAACGTACAGACGCCAGCACATCAAGCTACCCGAAACTGTCAAATTTTCCCAATCAACCTTGAACGTAATGTTTTTGCGATAAAGTTAAAAATCTATTAAAGAAATTTGACAGATTGTAGTAGCTTGATGTGCTGGCGTCTGTACATGTGTTTTATGTGATTTATTTTAAAATAATTTTAAATTTTTGTATTATTTATTTATTTTTTCTTTGACTCTATCAAGACCTAGTCAGCTCTGGAGTCTCTGCAGCGACGCCAAGTAGACTGACGATACATCCAAGTGCTGAGAAGTCTGTATGAAAGCACCACAATGACCATCCAAACTCAGAATCAGCAAACAGAGCATATTCCATTGTGTCGAGGGGTGAGGCAAAGGGATGTAATTCTTCAATACGCACTGGTCTCAGGATGAACTTGAGTCTTGTTGTTCAGTTGTTGGGTGACTTCCGTCCGATCTCTCTACTGTCATGCAAACAAGGTTTTCGAGGGACTGTTGCAGAACCGTCTTACGAGCGTTATTGACCGGAAATTAATTCCAGAGCAAGCTAGTTTCAGATCCGTCAAGTTTTGTAGTAACCAGAACCTCAAGCTGCTGTAGTGGAAGGTGGAGACCTTTATCAGCGATCAGAAGTTCGTTCCAATATTCCGGGAACTTCTCTACAACCGCCGTTTCCAGGTTTACCTTCTTTCAAATAAAAGTCGCTGGAGGGCACTAAAAGAACGGCCTGTCCCAAGGTAGTGTCAAAGCACCGCTTCTATTTAATATACAGGGTGTAAACGGACCCTTTACGAAGCCGTTAACCAAGCATTATGTACATCAAACTAACTAACTTGAAACAAAAATTTTTGCTGGAAAACGACTTTTATTTTGGGGTGAACAATCAAGATTTACGGTAGGACTCATTGTAAAGCACTCAAAACATTGTGCTGATGGATGGATTGAATAGTACGGGGGTCGTGAAGGTGTTTAAAGTAAAAATCTTACATCAAAAACATGTACTTTGACCACCAATATCTCCGTAACAAGAAGGCTCCCAGGTACGGTCTAAAACTAAAACATTATCGCAATGTCGCAATGAGGGGGGGAGGGAAGGGACAAGTGCCTTTCGGCTTCGTTAAAAGTCTTGTTACGCCTTTTATATTCCAACGACCAACCATCAAGCCCAAACACGTCCCGGTCCTCTGTGCAAACGACCTTGCCCTCACCTCCCAAGCCACCACCTTTGAGGAGGTCGGCGTCCACTTGTCAGATGCTCTTGGTGAATTAGCCACATACTACCTCGCTAATTCACTCAAACCCAATCCGAGCAAAACAGTCTTGCATTTTCCACCTTCGAAATAGAGGCTGGGCGCCGACTTAACATCGTTTGGGATAGTGAGTCTATCGGGCACACTATTTTATTTATTTATTTAACACTTCAAGCACAAAAGTCATAATGCCATAGGCATAGTATTATATTATTATGGGTATAGTATTATGGGGTTTCTCTGGACAGATCATTAACCTTCAGCAGAAATTGCAATATCATTAACACTCGCAACAGCCTCTTACGGCGACTAGTCTCTTCAAAGTGGGGCGCTTCGCTTCAAGTGTTGCTGACTACTGCACTGGCGCTATCTTTTTCAGCTGGCGAATTTGTGCGCCCTGTGTGGAGCCATTCAGCCCATGCAAAGTTAGTGGTTACAGCTCTAAATGAAACGTGCTGGATCATCACTGGTTGCCTTAAACAAACCCGGTACAGATGCTATACCCACAGGCAGGGATAGCGCCACCTGAAGTTCGCAGAACAGTGGCAAGCTCTAGCGAAAGACCCAAAATGGTTTCAGACACACGACTCCCTTAGCACCTAAATACCCTTGTGTCGCAAATGCTGAAAAGCCGAAACAGTTTTCTGAAGTGTGCCACCCCACTCACTGGCGAGTGGTCTACGGAAAGACTAAAACTGTAGCGAGGTAGTGCATCTTTAGAAAACCCATTCGTTCTACCTGCTGAAAATCTCCCACCTGGACATGAGTTCCATGGCTAACCTGGAAGTCTTTAAATAGACTCCGGACCCAGATTAGTCGCAGCAAAGAAAACCTCATTCATTCATTAATAACTCTGCCCTGGAGTGTAAATGTGGTGCTGTTTCACAAACGATGGGGCACTTAATATCGTGTCCTGCGTGTCTCGAGATTATAATATTTACCTCGGGGCAACTCTGCAGTTTGTCAAGAACAACTTTGAGATAAGCTAACAGAAGAATCCAGCTGGGCTGGGCAGCATTTCAAAGCGTCGACGGAACTTCTCATCGCGTACTCCACATCCTAAAGACTAAGGTCTTAAATCAGTGCGTCCTGCCTGTTATGACTTACGGGGCCGAAACGTGGACACTCACGGTCCGGTTGGTTCATAAATTCAAGGTCTATGCTTGGAGTCTTTGAATGATCGTATGCGGAACGAGGTTATCCGATAGAGAACCAGAGTTGTCGGCATAGCTAACAGAATAAGTAAGCTGAAGTGGCAATGGGCCGGTCATATTAGCCGTAGAACCAATGACCGTTGGGGTAGACGTGTTCTTGAGTGGAGTCCGCGAATGGGCTAACGTGAGGGGGGGGGGGGGGGGGCTCTGTGGAGCGACGGTACGACCCGGGTGGTAGCTACTGGGTGAGAGTTGCCGGGAATGGAGTTAATTGGCGTGAGGTTGAAGAGGCCTATGTCCAGCATAGGTAGGCTAATGATAATGAACATAATTAACATAGAACTTATGGTAATACACATTTATACTATTTTTAAACAACTTTGTCTAACCTTGATCGGCTTTATCTCTGTTAGTATTGGGCTTAAAAAGCTGGTTCACTAACGAACTTTGAGGAAATATAATGAAACTCTTCAACTATATTGTCACTGTGGTCCACAAAATATGCTTAGTTGAAGCGATATAAGTGAAAAACTGAAAAAAATCCGTACAAATTGAGGTTTTTACCCCCCACAAGTTAGCACAGATCCTCGAGGTCAAAAACTTAGGATAGTCTTCCTAGTAACGACCTGTTAAAGTTCCGTTAACAAGTCAACTGGATTATACAATATTTAAAAAAAAAATTATATCCGATCCGAAAGGGGTATATAGATATGTTACCGGCCAAACCCGAATTCAGGCCAAACTAGTTTGTTCTAGGCCAAACCAGTTCACGTGTTTATCGTGTCAGGATACACTAACACAAACAAAGCAATTACAATGCGCCCAACTTTGCTGTGGCACTCATCGGCTCTGCTACGCACCCTCGGTTCGCGCGTGGTTGATCACAGTTCTAACCTAACCTAACCCATTTAGTCAGAGTGCCTAGTTTGGCCTAGGACAAACTAGTTTGGCCTAAAATCGGGTTTGTCAGGTAACAGATATACCAATGACATTGCTAAATAAAATAGGAAACAAAATATTCATGAAAGTAAAAATATTAATGAATTTTAAAATGTATTATTTTTGTCCCGTATTACCACAGTTTCCCTACATTCTAATAGACTTTTAAAACGTGACAACATCATCTTCGACATAAGTATTTTCGATCGCCAATTGTTTTTTTTTATGGCGTCACTACCCGAGAAGCGACCGCTCGCGCCCATGTGTTGCCATATAAGTTTCCTCATTTTAGTACAATTTATTTAACTTTCATCAGGGTATTATTTTCTTACTTGTTCTCCAAAAAGGGTTACATAAATAGAATCTAATCTCGACACCTAATAATACCCTCACGGATCGAACAGGTTTTTTTTAAAATATTGTAGATGAATATCGAGTGTCGAAAAAAACAATCTATTTTATTAACTAGTAAACCTTCACAGACCTGTAACATCGATCCGTTATATAATCAGGATAAAACGAAACATTTTATTAATAAATCATTCATTGATAAGTTTTTTGTTTTGTCATGATCAGCTATCGATACCCAACAAGTTTGTGAGGTTTGGCTAGATATTCAAATGGTACTCTGTGTACAGTGCTACACTATTCTTTTGGCGTTTGAATGAAAATGGCAAAATGGCGCTGTTTGTCACAAAAACATAATTTAGTAAAATTGTCCGTGGAAATTGTTTTGAAAAAACAAAATGGCCGCGATAGTTTCAACTATGGCCACGCGCCAAAATAAACATGCTTCATTAAGAGATGTAGCCCGCGCAGCTGTAGGTTGGCGTGTGTGTGCTTACCGTAGTTGTGATGCACGAACACGAACTCCTGGATGAAGGCGTTGAGCATGTCGCACAGCGCGGCGTCGGGCTCCAGCACCAGCTGGCGCATGTCGGGCTCGCCCGGGTGGTGCAGCGCCGACAGGTGCTCCGCGAACAGGATCAGCAGGTCGCACAGCGACGTGTATGCCTGCCCAGGGAGACCACACAACTATTAACACATTTCACGTTTACTCTTTATCGGCAGGATACTTTACGTTTCAACGCCCGCACAGGACTGCGTGGTAAAGGCGGATATGACAATCTTTAAAACTAAAAGATGATAAAAGGCATTGCAATCCCGCGTTAGGTGCTCAAAAGAGATCTGTTGTGCTGTCCGCCTTAAGATTGAACGCAGGTTGTACCTAACAATGTTTGTTACCGCAGAGACCCGCGTGTGACGTGTGACGTGTGCGGTACATACCTCCTCCTTAAGGTCGGGCGTGATGCCGCGCGCCACGATGTCCTTGCAGTGCGCCGCGTAGGCGTGCAGGCGCTCGCGCGTGTGACGTGTGACGTGTGCGGTACATACCTCCTCCTTAAGGTCAGGCGTGATGCCGCGCGCCACGATGTCCTTGCAGTGCGCCGCGTAGGCGTGCAGGCGCTCGCGCGTGTGACGTGTGACGTGTGCGGTACATACCTCCTCCTTAAGGTCAGGCGTGATGCCGCGCGCCACGATGTCCTTGCAGTGCGCCGCGTAGGCGTGCAGGCGCTCGCGCGTGTGACGTGTGACGTGTGCGGTACATACCTCCTCCTTAAGGTCAGGCGTGATGCCGCGCGCCACGACGTCCTTGCAGTGCGCCGCGTAGGCGTGCAGGCGCTCGCGCGTGTGACGTGTGCGGTACATACCTCCTCCTTAAGGTCAGGCGTGATGCCGCGCGCCACGATGTCCTTGCAGTGCGCCGCGTAGGCGTGCAGGCGCTCGCGCGTGTGACGTGTGACGTGTGCGGTACATACCTCCTCCTTAAGGTCAGGCGTGATGCCGCGCGCCACGATGTCCTTGCAGTGCGCCGCGTAGGCGTGCAGGCGCTCGCGCGTGTGACGTGTGACGTGTGCGGTACATACCTCCTCCTTAAGGTCAGGCGTGATGCCGCGCGCCACGACGTCCTTGCAGTGCGCCGCGTAGGCGTGCAGGCGCTCGCGCGTGTGACGTGTGCGGTACATACCTCCTCCTTAAGGTCAGGCGTGATGCCGCGCGCCACGATGTCCTTGCAGTGCGCCGCGTAGGCGTGCAGGCGCTCGCGCGTGTGACGTGTGCGGTACATACCTCCTCCTTAAGGTCAGGCGTGATGCCGCGCGCCACGACGTCCTTGCAGTGCGCCGCGTAGGCGTGCAGGCGCTCGCGCGTGTGACGTGTGCGGTACATACCTCCTCCTTAAGGTCAGGCGTGATGCCGCGCGCCACGATGTCCTTGCAGTGCGCCGCGTAGGCGTGCAGGCGCTCGCGCGTGTGACGTGTGCGGTACATACCTCCTCCTTAAGGTCAGGCGTGATGCCGCGCGCCACGACGTCCTTGCAGTGCGCCGCGTAGGCGTGCAGGCGCTCGCGCGTGTGACGTGTGAGGTACATACCTCCTCCTTAAGGTCAGGCGTGATGCCGCGCGCCACGATGTCCGTGCAGTGCGCCGCGTAGGCGTGCAGGCGCTCGCGCGTGTGACGTGTGACGTGTGCGGTACATACCTCCTCCTTAAGGTCAGGCGTGATGCCGCGCGCCACGACGTCCTTGCAGTGCGCCGCGTAGGCGTGCAGGCGCTCGCGCGTGTGACGTGTGCGGTACATACCTCCTCCTTAAGGTCAGGCGTGATGCCGCGCGCCACGATGTCCTTGCAGTGCGCCGCGTAGGCGTGCAGGCGCTCGCGCGTGTGACGTGTGACGTGTGCGGTACATACCTCCTCCTTAAGGTCAGGCGTGATGCCGCGCGCCACGATGTCCTTGCAGTGCGCCGCGTAGGCGTGCAGGCGCTCGCGCGTGTGACGTGTGACGTGTGCGGTACATACCTCCTCCTTAAGGTCAGGCGTGATGCCGCGCGCCACGACGTCCTTGCAGTGCGCCGCGTAGGCGTGCAGGCGCTCGCGCGTGTGACGTGTGCGGTACATACCTCCTCCTTAAGGTCAGGCGTGATGCCGCGCGCCACGATGTCCTTGCAGTGCGCCGCGTAGGCGTGCAGGCGCTCGCGCGTGTGACGTGTGCGGTACATACCTCCTCCTTAAGGTCAGGCGTGATGCCGCGCGCCACGATGTCCTTGCAGTGCGCCGCGTAGGCGTGCAGGCGCTCGCGCGTGTGACGTGTGACGTGTGCGGTACATACCTCCTCCTTAAGGTCAGGCGTGATGCCGCGCGCCACGATGTCCTTGCAGTGCGCCGCGTAGGCGTGCAGGCGCTCGCGCGTGTGACGTGTGCGGTACATACCTCCTCCTTAAGGTCAGGCGTGATGCCGCGCGCCACGATGTCCTTGCAGTGCGCCGCGTAGGCGTGCAGGCGCTCGCGCGTGTGACGTGTGACGTGTGCGGTACATACCTCCTCCTTAAGGTCAGGCGTGATGCCGCGCGCCACGATGTCCTTGCAGTGCGCCGCGTAGGCGTGCAGGCGCTCGCGCGTGTGACGTGTGACGTGTGCGGTACATACCTCCTCCTTAAGGTCGGGCGTGATGCCGCGCGCCACGATGTCCTTGCAGTGCGCCGCGTAGGCGTGCAGGCGCTCGCGCGTGTGACGTGTGACGTGTGACGTGTGCGGTACATACCTCCTCCTTAAGGTCAGGCGTGATGCCGCGCGCCACGATGTCCTTGCAGTGCGCCGCGTAGGCGTGCAGGCGCTCGCGCGTGTGACGTGTGACGTGTGCGGTACATACCTCCTCCTTAAGGTCGGGCGTGATGCCGCGCGCCACGATGTCCTTGCAGTGCGCCGCGTAGGCGTGCAGGCGCTCGCACGTGTGACGTGTGCGGTACATACCTCCTCCTTAAGGTCAGGCGTGATGCCGCGCGCCACGATGTCCTTGCAGTGCGCCGCGTAGGCGTGCAGGCGCTCGCGCGTGTGACGTGTGACGTGTGCGGTACATACCTCCTCCTTAAGGTCAGGCGTGATGCCGCGCGCCACGATGTCCTTGCAGTGCGCCGCGTAGGCGTGCAGGCGCTCGCGCGTGTGACGTGTGCGGTACATACCTCCTCCTTAAGGTCAGGCGTGATGCCGCGCGCCACGATGTCCTTGCAGTGCGCCGCGTAGGCGTGCAGGCGCTCGCGCGTGTGACGTGTGCGGTACATACCTCCTCCTTAAGGTCAGGCGTGATGCCGCGCGCCACGATGTCCTTGCAGTGCGCCGCGTAGGCGTGCAGGCGCTCGCGCGTGTGACGTGTGCGGTACATACCTCCTCCTTAAGGTCAGGCGTGATGCCGCGCGCCACGATGTCCTTGCAGTGCGCCGCGTAGGCGTGCAGGCGCTCGCGCGTGTGACGTGTGACGTGTGCGGTACATACCTCCTCCTTAAGGTCAGGCGTGATGCCGCGCGCCACGACGTCCTTGCAGTGCGCCGCGTAGGCGTGCAGGCGCTCGCGCGTGTGACGTGTGCGGTACATACCTCCTCCTTAAGGTCAGGCGTGATGCCGCGCGCCACGATGTCCTTGCAGTGCGCCGCGTAGGCGTGCAGGCGCTCGCGCGTGTGACGTGTGACGTGTGCGGTACATACCTCCTCCTTGAGGTCGGGCGTGATGCCGCGCGCCACGATGTCCTTGCAGTGCGCCGCGTAGGCGTGCAGGCGCTCGCGCGTGTGACGTGTGACGTGTGCGGTACATACCTCCTCCTTAAGGTCGGGCGTGATGCCGCGCGCCACGATGTCCTTGCAGTGCGCCGCGTAGGCGTGCAGGCGCTCGCGCGTGTGACGTGTGACGTGTGCGGTACATACCTCCTCCTTAAGGTCGGGCGTGATGCCGCGCGCCACGATGTCCTTGCAGTGCGCCGCGTAGGCGTGCAGGCGCTCGCGCGTGTGACGTGTGACGTGTGCGGTACATACCTCCTCCTTAAGGTCGGGCGTGATGCCGCGCGCCACGATGTCCTTGCAGTGCGCCGCGTAGGCGTGCAGGCGCTCGCGCGTGTGACGTGTGACGTGTGCGGTACATACCTCCTCCTTAAGGTCGGGCGTGATGCCGCGCGCCACGATGTCCTTGCAGTGCGCCGCGTAGGCGTGCAGGCGCTCGCGCGTGTGACGTGTGACGTGTGCGGTACATACCTCCTCCTTGAGGTCGGGCGTGATGCCGCGCGCCACGATGTCCTTGCAGTGCGCCGCGTAGGCGTGCAGGCGCTCGCGCGTGTGACGTGTGACGTGTGCGGTACATACCTCCTCCTTAAGGTCGGGCGTGATGCCGCGCGCCACGATGTCCTTGCAGTGCGCCGCGTAGGCGTGCAGGCGCTCGCGCGTGTGACGTGTGACGTGTGCGGTACATACCTCCTCCTTAAGGTCGGGCGTGATGCCGCGCGCCACGATGTCCTTGCAGTGCGCCGCGTAGGCGTGCAGGCGCTCGCGCGTGTGACGTGTGACGTGTGCGGTACATACCTCCTCCTTAAGGTCGGGCGTGATGCCGCGCGCCACGATGTCCTTGCAGTGCGCCGCGTAGGCGTGCAGGCGCTCGCGCGTGTGACGTGTGACGTGTGCGGTACATACCTCCTCCTTAAGGTCGGGCGTGATGCCGCGCGCCACGATGTCCTTGCAGTGCGCCGCGTAGGCGTGCAGGCGCTCGCGCGTGTGACGTGTGACGTGTGCGGTACATACCTCCTCCTTGAGGTCGGGCGTGATGCCGCGCGCCACGATGTCCTTGCAGTGCGCCGCGTAGGCGTGCAGGCGCTCGCGCGTGTGACGTGTGACGTGTGCGGTACATACCTCCTCCTTAAGGTCGGGCGTGATGCCGCGCGCCACGATGTCCTTGCAGTGCGCCGCGTAGGCGTGCAGGCGCTCGCGCGTGTGACGTGTGACGTGTGCGGTACATACCTCCTCCTTAAGCTCGGGCGTGATGCCGCGCGCCACGATGTCCTTGCAGTGCGCCGCGTAGGCGTGCAGGCGCTCGCGCGTGTGACGTGTGACGTGTGCGGTACATACCTCCTCCTTAAGGTCGGGCGTGATGCCGCGCGCCACGATGTCCTTGCAGTGCGCCGCGTAGGCGTGCAGGCGCTCGCGCGTGTGACGTGTGCGGTACATACCTCCTCCTTAAGGTCGGGCGTGATGCCGCGCGCCACGATGTCCTTGCAGTGCGCCGCGTAGGCGTGCAGGCGCTCGCGCGTGTGACGTGTGACGTGTGCGGTACATACCTCCTCCTTAAGGTCGGGCGTGATGCCGCGCGCCACGATGTCCTTGCAGTGCGCCGCGTAGGCGTGCAGGCGCTCGCGCGTGTGACGTGTGACGTGTGCGGTACATACCTCCTCCTTAAGGTCGGGCGTGATGCCGCGCGCCACGATGTCCTTGCAGTGCGCCGCGTAGGCGTGCAGGCGCTCGCGCGTGTGACGTGTGACGTGTGCGGTACATACCTCCTCCTTAAGGTCGGGCGTGATGCCGCGCGCCACGATGTCCTTGCAGTGCGCCGCGTAGGCGTGCAGGCGCTCGCGCGTGTGACGTGTGACGTGTGCGGTACATACCTCCTCCTTAAGGTCGGGCGTGATGCCGCGCGCCACGATGTCCTTGCAGTGCGCCGCGTAGGCGTGCAGGCGCTCGCGCGTGTGACGTGTGACGTGTGCGGTACATACCTCCTCCTTAAGGTCGGGCGTGATGCCGCGCGCCACGATGTCCTTGCAGTGCGCCGCGTAGGCGTGCAGGCGCTCGCGCGTGTGACGTGTGACGTGTGCGGTACATACCTCCTCCTTAAGGTCGGGCGTGATGCCGCGCGCCACGATGTCCTTGCAGTGCGCCGCGTAGGCGTGCAGGCGCTCGCGCGTGTGACGTGTGACGTGTGCGGTACATACCTCCTCCTTAAGGTCGGGCGTGATGCCGCGCGCCACGATGTCCTTGCAGTGCGCCGCGTAGGCGTGCAGGCGCTCGCGCGTGTGACGTGTGACGTGTGCGGTACATACCTCCTCCTTAAGGTCGGGCGTGATGCCGCGCGCCACGATGTCCTTGCAGTGCGCCGCGTAGGCGTGCAGGCGCTCGCGCGTGTGACGTGTGACGTGTGCGGTACATACCTCCTCCTTAAGGTCGGGCGTGATGCCGCGCGCCACGATGTCCTTGCAGTGCGCCGCGTAGGCGTGCAGGCGCTCGCGCGTGTGACGTGTGACGTGTGCGGTACATACCTCCTCCTTAAGGTCGGGCGTGATGCCGCGCGCCACGATGTCCTTGCAGTGCGCCGCGTAGGCGTGCAGGCGCTCGCGCGTGTGACGTGTGACGTGTGCGGTACATACCTCCTCCTTAAGGTCGGGCGTGATGCCGCGCGCCACGATGTCCTTGCAGTGCGCCGCGTAGGCGTGCAGGCGCTCGCGCGTGTGACGTGTGACGTGTGCGGTACATACCTCCTCCTTAAGGTCGGGCGTGATGCCGCGCGCCACGATGTCCTTGCAGTGCGCCGCGTAGGCGTGCAGGCGCTCGCGCGTGTGACGTGTGACGTGTGCGGTACATACCTCCTCCTTAAGGTCGGGCGTGATGCCGCGCGCCACGATGTCCTTGCAGTGCGCCGCGTAGGCGTGCAGGCGCTCGCGCGTGTGACGTGTGACGTGTGCGGTACATACCTCCTCCTTAAGGTCGGGCGTGATGCCGCGCGCCACGATGTCCTTGCAGTGCGCCGCGTAGGCGTGCAGGCGCTCGCGCGTGTGACGTGTGACGTGTGCGGTACATACCTCCTCCTTAAGGTCGGGCGTGATGCCGCGCGCCACGATGTCCTTGCAGTGCGCCGCGTAGGCGTGCAGGCGCTCGCGCGTGTGACGTGTGACGTGTGCGGTACATACCTCCTCCTTAAGGTCGGGCGTGATGCCGCGCGCCACGATGTCCTTGCAGTGCGCCGCGTAGGCGTGCAGGCGCTCGCGCGTGTGACGTGTGACGTGTGCGGTACATACCTCCTCCTTAAGGTCGGGCGTGATGCCGCGCGCCACGATGTCCTTGCAGTGCGCCGCGTAGGCGTGCAGGCGCTCGCGCAGCGCGGCGGCGCCGGTGGCACTGATGCGCGTCTCCACGCCGTGCAGCGACCACAGCACCGAGTAGAAGCACGCGCGCACCACGTACACTAGTGCCTGCGAAACAATCTTTTTTTAAGAAGTTTGCCACATAAGTTCACATTGCCAGTTGTGTACCGGCAAGACCCTAACGCAAGCACTGTCCAAAAAATTTAAAGAAACTTCCGACACAAAAAAAAAACTGCGAGTTGACCTCGTGTACCGAGGATTCCGTATAAACTTGTAGGTATTTTGTTAATAATCTACATATTTACGGTATTTTCTGTAAGATATTGCTTCTTGCCAAATTTCATGATTCTAGGTCAACGGGAAGTACCCTGGCTGGTTTTGATTCCCGTGTGAAATCGCAAAATATGCGACATAAAAGGTAATTTCTTTTGATATTGATTTGCACTGGCATACGCTATGCGTAAAAGCCCCTATAAACAGATAAAAAAAAAAGAAACATATTTAGCCGAATTAGTAATCCATACAAATATATAAAATTGAAGGGTTTATTATTTCAAAATAACAGCTTTATACTGAATGCATATGACAGTATAAAGGGTTCAACGAGGCAGTAAAGGGAACTACCTTAACCGCTGCGGCTACACGAAAATGGTCACATACAAATTATCGTGAAATTTTGATCCCCATTCACAGATTTTTTTACGTTCTACAAATTTTTTTCAGAATTTTCCTCCTTTTACTTTAAAAATTAGAGAGAGGGTGGGGGGGACATTTTACTAATTTGGAAGTGTTTATTTTTCAAAAAAATTACTTTGAAAAAAAATGGTTTTAAGAACCTCTATGTCTTTTTAAAGAGCTATCTATAGACATTCCACACGTACAGGTTTGATATATTTTTTTTTAGTTTCAGTACTATGTATGGGGAGCCCCCTTAATCTTTTAATTTTTGTATAAAAATAGTAAAGCGGTTTACATAATACATCTACCTACCAAGTTTCAACTGTGTAGTCCTAATAGTTTCGGAATAAAATGACTGTGACATACGGACAGACAGACATGACGAATCTGTAAGGGTTCCGTTTTTTGCCATTCGGCTACGGAGCCCTGAAAAGAGAGCTTAGCAAGACACTGCGATTAATAGCGCCCCGGCTTTACAAGGCTCGGACAATTTTCTATTTTAATTAGAATTAATTTATTATAAAACTTCTTGGTGTACCACATATTTTGTTCTGATTCCCTGAGGCTTTAAAATAAATTAATTCTCTGCATTTCCTGACCAGAGAGACCAACATACAATTGCCAATTAGGGTATGAGGTCCAGTCCTGAAGGATTAAGCTAATTATATGTATATGTTTTGATCACCTGGAATTTTTTTGATAGAGACATTCTTTTCAGGTATTTTGTCTTCAATGGTGACTGGGGGCCCTTTATATCCATGGGGCCCTGGGCTGCCCAAAAAAGGCCTTATACAGGGTGGAAGGGAACCGACGCAAAAACGGTACCACGTATCCAGTTCAACATTCTGAGCCACTCATAGAAATTTATCATTGGCAGTTAAAAAAAAATTTTTTTCAGGTCTCAGAATGATGTACTATGATACGTGGTAACCGTTTTCGTGTCGGTGTACCTTCCACCCTGTATAGATCCGCCCTTTCCGACGGCAACTAAAACCTACGAAGCGAAAACTCTGGTAAAAGTTTTCATACAATTTTTCATTTAAGGTTTTAAATTCAAATCACATTATACTGGTCTAGAAATTTCGACTTTGAATAAGTATTCGTCAGGTTAAGTAGTCTTGTTCATCAATTAGTTTATTCTGAATATAAAACTATTACTAATATGTCAAAATTGGTTTCAGTTTAGTAGAAAAACTAATCCTATTTTAAAAGTTTATACGGGGTGGAAGGGACACCGACGCGAAACGTCTAGAACATTTGCAAATGGGAATGTAAAACGTAAATTATCTCATCTGATCCTGCCGTCACTTTATATCTTGGAATGTATTTTATATGACCGCAAAAATCGAGCGCTTTTAAAATTATAAGCGACTTCTATAATATAAATACACGCTGTAAACACGAAATAGTAATACCTAAATTCAGATTAACAAAAACTAGCAAGTCTTTTCTTATAAACAGTATACGCTTTTATAACAAGTTGCCAAAGTCAGTTATAGAACTGACCGATGGAAAGTTCAAAAACTACATCAAATGAGTCCTTATTTAAAAATTATCTTACAACATCAAGGACTACATTAAAGTTAAAGAAGTTTGGCTTTAGTTCCTTCTGCGCATGCGGCTTCCCTGGTAGCTCATAAACGGTACAAATAGTCTGTAACTATTTTCAATATAATTTTTTCTCTTCTTTCAAATCACATTTTTTACAATAGTTTTCAAATCATATTCGTCTTTAGTTCCAGCACTGATGACAATATTTGTGTCACTTGTTTAATTTAGTATTTTACAATATTTTTTACCTTTGTATAGATCCTTTTTTACCGATTGTTTGTAAAATTATAATTTAATAATTATTCACGGATAATTTTTCACTATAGACTAGTGATTATTGACCAGTGGCAGTCATATCTCATTACTGCCCGCTGGTCAGCAGTACAATATTACTGTCCGGCTAGAGCCTAGGGCAACAATGATTTGTTTTGCTTTAGGTTTGCATGACATATAACTTGAAAAAACGAGCAACTGTTGTGAAAATTATTTTATCATTAACATTGTGTAGGATTCGAACTAATTTGGTAAAACTAAATTATTGTCATGTCTTAGAAGTAGTGATACAAGATACGTCACTTAGTGTGTGTTTTGCGTGACAGCGTATCACGGATGCAGAATCCGCGGCGCACGAAACGAACACCCAACACATTTGATTTTTTTTCACACTTCTGACGCATGGCGTTTGTAGTGCAGTACTGACCTGCGGCGGCATCTGCGTCTCGTTCTCTTTGACGCACTTAGGCAAGTCCTCGAACAGCGAGTCCCAGATGTTGGTGTCGTTGAGGTTGTGGCACATGTACATGATCGACACCTTGCGCAGCGAGTTGATCACGTTGAACACCTCGTCCGCGTCCGGCGTCTCGCCCTGTGCACCGCATACAATACGTTTAGTCGAGTGCAAATAAACTATAAGGTGGAACGAAGTTTATAGAAGTCGGATTTTCAATGGGCTTTTTTATTGAGTTCCTAGAGTTTTGAAGAAGAAAGTTTAAAAAAAATTTGCCGCTCGCGAATTATTTTTTTTAAATTTCCTTTTGAATATTTTTATTCGATAATGAATAACTTGAAATTGGACTGATATTTAACAAGTATTCTTAAATATTTTTTTAGGTATTATACCTTATGACTATTAGGTATAATAACTAGAAAAATATTCTAATAAGTTATTAGATAGCTACTAAAATGAGGTATTGGACACTACATACACAGAAACATAGAAAAATTTCGAAAAAAAATTTACGAACTCCATAAAAAAGTCCCATGAAAATCCGACCACTATAAACATCGTTCCGTTCATCGTTCGAATATTTTTTGTCTAATTGCACTCGGCTAGTTATCTCTTTATAATATACGTAACAAAGAATTCGTAGTAATGACATACACTGCTTAAAAAACTTCAAAGATAACAGGGTACTTAAGGCTTAGGTCTCCTAAAATTCCGGATTTTCGACATGGTATTCAAGTTGCGGCTGATATGATGCAAGAGGGCAACAATGTGTCGGGAGCAGTACCCACCCCCTCGATGAGGCTGCGGTACTCGTCGATGGCCTCCTTGTACCGGTTGACGCACATGTCGGTGATGGTGGCGCGCGCCACGTTGCAGCGCGTGTACACGCCGCACTGCTCCGTGCACAGGTACTCCAGCGTGCGCCCGCACGTCTCCAGCACCTCGGCTTCCGTCTGCACGCTCACGATGTCCCGGATCTTGTTCAGCAGCAGGGTCAGGTTCTGTAACACTTACTTACGTTCAGTTCCTGCACTGAAGTGCCCGCAAATTGCAAGCGTCGACAACGCGAAACAAACATCTCTGCCGCCGCTTCCTGCGTCACTAGCTCGTACAGGTGGCGAGAGTTTTATCGAAACTTAATTCTTCCTAATTTTTGTAAAGGGAGTGAACTATAAAGTGACTTTCGATAAGTGCTTATCTAGGTTTAAGTGACATAAAATATTTTGAATTTTGACCTATTTAGTTGGGCGCGAGTTACTACTAATTAACCAGATTTTCCTACCATCATTGTTTATGGTAGGAAAATCAGTAAAAATAAGAAATACAAATGAGCGTCGATCGAGTTAGGAGTCGTGACGTCGTACCCCCTCCTGGCGCTGCGTGGTGTAGAGCTCCAGGTCGAAGTACTGCGGGATGGACGCCAGGTTGGTGAGCTTCTCCGGGTCGGCGCCGAACTTGTCCAGCAGCGCCGGCAGCGTGGCGATGTAGTGCGCCGTCAGCCGCGTGCGGTCGTCGCTCACCAGCTGGGACACACGACGGCCGTTAAGGTAGCGCACAGCGCTTACAAAAAATACACCAGTCCAATCACATTATAATCATAATTTCAAATTCGACCGCAACTCAAATTACGATAGTCAAGTTATACTCATGAAACAATACCAAGAGTGGAGTATCAACACAATTTTCTTATGGATTATCTTAGGGGTGTCATATCCTCGTTTTCACCCACAGAACGTGTGTTAGATACCACGGTAATTGATTATTTACCTTACCTTTACCTCCACATCATCAAAACTTTTTGTTCGAGGCTGTAAAAGAGCGCAAGATTTTAGGTGTACTATGTATATTTCTTCTAGATAATGTGGTTCCAAAATCTTAAAATTACTCTAAGGTATGAAAATGACATAAATAATTCTGTGCTTGCTAATGACACCCCAGTCCGTCAAAAAAATTGGTCATATCACCAAATACCCTGTAGTGCATACCTTGGCCTGTTCCTTGGACAGCATGTGGTGGTGCTTGCGACTGGCGCCGCGGCCGACGGGCGGCTCGCCCGTGCTGGCCTGCCGCACGCAGCACACCATCAGCTCGATCAGCGAGGACTCCTGCGGGTGTGCACGCACGTCGTATAATGTGTTTGAGTAATGCTCCATAACACTTCTTGTCCTCATTCCATGAACATTTGGTGATTTGTTGGAAACATATTAGAAAATACTTTTATATCGATCTATTTGTACCATGGCATGGCTTTATTTATGAAGAAATAGAAGAAGAAAGCTAAAGTCTGAGAAAAGTCCTGGGCCAGATGGCATAATAAAGTAAACCATCAAACTAGGTGCACCTGTTTTACTCCACTGCTTGACACAGCTGTTCAATAAGATAATAGATTCCGAAATGGTTCCTCAGCAAAGGTGTATTTCGGAAATAATACTAATCTACAAAAAAGAAAACCCTACGGATATAGAAAATTATAGGCCAATCAGCTTAATGGCAAGCACATACAAACTCTTCATCGCATTTCATCTATTATCCTAAGCAGAATATCAACTGAAATCGATGGGTCACAACCTATAGAGTAAGCTGGTTTCCGTTCAGGTTTCAATACAACAGACCATCTAAATCATTACAACAAATAATGGAAAAGAATATTGATTTTAACAAAAGCCTATATTCAGAATTAATTCACTACAGCGAGGCTTTTAATACTATCAGTCACAGCTCAATCTGAGAACCACTGAAACTCTTCAAGGTCAACTATAAATATGTAAATGTCCTGAAATATATCTACGCTCACAGCAGTAGCAAGGTAAAGCTAGAACCAAGAGGTGACCAAACCAAGATTGAAATAGGCGTCAGACAAGGAGATCTCTCCAAAACTTATTATTGCTGTTTTGAAAAGCATATTTCGGAAACTTAACTGAACACGAAAAGGGGTAAAAATAGGCAAAAGATGTCACACCCATTTCGGGTTTGCAGACGATATTATAGTCCTGCTGGCCGGAAGATTGCTCACTAGACAACAAAAGTTCCATGAGAGGCTTGGAACGCAACTAAGACCAGAGGAATGACAAAGAGCCTCAAAAGTATGCATCACGGGAAACAACATTGAAGAATATGAAGAAAACTATATATACCTAGAAAAGCAAGTGTATTCTCCAAGGCGAGCATGGATGAAGAAATACAATGGAAAGCAAACAATCAAACATTACTTTGAAAAAGTTTGATCTCTAAAAGAAATTCTAAAAAGCCACTACTCTTTAAATCTCTTATTATATTGGATGTCAAACTTGGATCCTCACCAATAGAACCTAATAAAAATTGTGAATACAGAGAAAGCAATAGAAGAAGCACATTTAGCCCAGTATAAATCGTCGCTAAAAAGGCTAAAATCGCAAAGCATGATGTAGTTCTGCATTTTTGATATGTTGTATAGATCAGTTAGGGTGATGTGAATCCAAATTTGCAACTTCGAAAAACTTGTGCTCGCTGCGCACCACGCGATTAACTGCAAAATTTGGGACATTTTTCACTTTTTGCTCTAAAACTCAAAAACTATGCATTTTCGACAGGTAACATTCAGTATTTATATAAAAACACCTACATTTTTCAACAATTTAAACCCAACCACAGCTCTTTGACCCTTATAGGGACCAAGATATGGCCCTTCAAAATGGTAAATTTTTCCCAAAAATTGATTGATAGAACATTGATTCCCTCGCTGTCATTGATTCAATTTTTTGCACCTCATTTCTGCGTGACTTGGGAAGTTTCTTTTGGAGCTGGAGAAACTCCTCAGTGATTTCCTCCGCAAAAAGCAAATAAATGCTCCCGAGATTCAAATGGCCCAAAGTTCTTGAGGTCGATGGGTGGGATTGTGGAATTTGATCGCCTCGACGACGAGCACGCGTCGCGTCAACATTATGTAGAACGGTGAATCTCTTTCTGCAAGCATTGTGAACACTGACTTCATCCAGCTTTTTCAATGACCTCAAGAACATCACCGAGTGGGGTGTGAAAACCCCATGTTGACCTCGCGGGTCAATTCTAGATGCTTGATTTGCTTATCTTTCTCGGCTTTCACGAGGTTCTCGTCATGCGGCATACCGTTATGTCAACAATCAATGCGCGCCGCATCTATCCACTACCACTATATCAGGCTTATTGACTACAATAGTCTTGTCAGTGGTGATGGATTGACCCCAGTACATGTGATATTGCCATTTTCGAGAACTGGGTCAGGGACATACCTATAGTGCGACACTTCCGATTCCGATTTTAGAGTAAGTTGCTCATGGATAATTCTAGCTACAAGGTTGTGTCTATGCAAGTATTCTCTGTTGCTTGTTCTATTATTATTTCATTTATTTATTTAAACACATCTTTTTTATTTATACATCCGTCTTAAAAAAAACCTAAAAAACATTTAAAAATTCCTTGTTTCCTGACAGAAGACTACTTAGTACCTTATTCAGACGGCCTAAAAAGGGCTCCCTCAACGATTGGTTTGTGTCGGAAGTATTGATGCCTAATAATTACGACATACTCAAATACTTGTTGGTTTCTCTCTGTTAAAGAGAGGGATCTAAGGTGTATGATATCCGAGATTTGAGTTCACACGGAGTCATAATCTCCTCTCGCTTCACGTGCATGACTGTGTATTTGTCCACACCATATTCCATCCTAATGGCATTTCTATTACCTTCAGTAAAGCTTCATCAGTTGCAAATTGTTGGGGGCAAAGAGTTTCAGATCATCCATGTAAAGTAGGTAAGATATGACCTCACCACCTCTCTTTAACCGATAACCTAAACCTTCCAGCAGTGTGCTGAGTGTTCAAGGCTAGACAAAACATCAATGGACTCAGACTATCACCCTGGAATATGCCATGCACGATCCTTATCGGTTCGTTGATCAAGTAGTGCAGTCCGTCCGGCCTTTGAAATTTCCAGTTAGGCAACGGATGGACTGCACGAGCTACATCTTGGGGGCTGATGATGATTGCCCCCATTTCTGGTATAGGATCACACGTTCAACCTTCTGGGTCACACCTTGGTCCGGTCGTTCCCAAGCCCCACATTTCATCGCTTTGGAATGTGCGATTCTGAGTGTATCGCCCCACTCGCTGCTTGTACCGGCGAATACGGCTTACCCATACACAGATCTTCTGCTTCAGGAAGTCGATACGCTCGGTGACGCGGACCATATAATCACGAGAACAAATATCAGTTCCCGAGAACGCCCGCTTCACAAAACGCATCACTCGAGGACGAGTATTGCCTTCCCTGAAGCAGATTAACTTGCCGATGAGTGCTCTAGCCTCATCGATACGCCGCTCAATCCTGAACTGCCAAGCTGGAACAGCAAGAAACAGGTAGAAAGTTCAGACGGTGTGGAACGGTACTCCCGGCACCCTCCAAAGCGCTCTTCAATTGTGCGTTGCACCACGGATATAACTTCGTCATCATCCTCTTCACCACCGCGGTCGGAACGCGGCGGAGCACTAGATACATTTTGCAGTTGCACCGCGATCATTGGCGCAGAGGCATTATTACTAACAATTTAAGGATTTTTTATCTGAATTAAATGCTTAATAATAATTATTATTATTCCACATAATAAAAATGCGCCTGCGATACTACTGATCATTATTTTCCTGCGGAGTTATTTTAAAACTGTGATATCTCCTAAGATATTAATTGAAATCAAATGATGTAAAATTAAATACTTATGATGAATAACGTATTTATTTGGATAAGGATTAATACCATGTTTATAAAAACACCTTCGCAAATAATTCATTATTTTAGAACAAAGATGATCGGCTGTTTGAGGCTCTGTTAATTTCAGAAGCGTTCATCAATGAAAGTATGTACATTATATAAAGCAATTACGGGGCTTTTCTTTCCATATAATATATTTTTTTTTATTAAGCTGCACAAAGTAAAAAAATAAGAAACAAATATTTTACTAAATCTGAACATCTAAACGCAATCATTTGTAATGTCGCAACGTAGAAAAGTGACGGAAGCAAAGGAGTTACCATTTTCAACAGAATATGGAATTTCTATAATAGTACTAATTAATTATTTTGCTGGTAGTAATAGTGAGTACCACGACACGTTTGCTACCTAGTATTACAAGACAAGCCGTTTACACTGCTACGATATCTTATCTGTTTTGTCCCATCTACTCTAAGATATTGTGCGTAACACTCCTCCTATCTTTGGAAACACAAATGTTTTCTTTGCTTTTAAGCCAGCCTCTTTTCGATTCGCAATACGTTTCATGTTTCTAAATAATCATGTTATTAAATAAATTATTAATTAGTTACTGCTATTATTAAAAACGTAAAGTTTGTACGTAATGTTTTTTATGGCAACATTCAAAACTATGTCGTCTTTGAAAACAGAATATGTCATAAATATTGTCACTACTCTGTCTTGATCAAATAAAATCTAGTCAAATAAAATTTAGATGTGTGGTTTTGTTGTGGATAGTTGTGCATTTTATTCGTTTAACAGTCTTATTTGTTTCGTGGTGAAGTATAAAACACGAGAAACGTACAGTGAAGGTGTATAGATATGATCTAAGGCTAAAACAATGCCATTGGGTATGGTTGCTGCTAGCGTGTGTGAAAAGCATCAAATAGTGATTATGGTAATGCCGATAATGATGGCATGCCCGCGCCGCCGGCCGCTCAGTTATTTGAAGAAGTTCTTATAAGATTACCAGATTTTGCCCGCGGCTTCGCTGGCGTTAATTTAGAATTTGACAATCAATTCAGGTTGTACTCTGTTTGTAATTAAAAAAAAAAACGCTTTTACCGGGCCCTACACGGACCCGATGTAGACTCCTTAGCGTCCGTATCTTGGCTGCGCTTCGGTGACAGGGGAAACCGAAGGTTTTGTCTATGCAATAATGGACGAAGTTATGATGACAAATAACTACCGGAAATACATTGTGAAGGATGGCACGGTTGACATAAATGTCGGACATGCCACCGTCCGGGAGAATCCATCCGACACATTATTTCTGGGTGTTCTCGTCTGGCTAACGGAGAGCAATAGCGGATGCAAGTAGCATAGACACAATTTCGTTGCCAAGATAATCCACCAGCAACTTGCTTTGAAGTACAACCTTGTGGAATCAGAAATGCCATACTATAAGTATGCGCCTGACCCAGTTCTCGATGATGGTAATATCACGTCGTATTGGGATCGATCTATCGTCACTGACAGGACTATTGTTGCCAACAAACCTGACATTGTGGTGATAGATCGATTGGAGCGTCGCGCAACGATTGTTGTTATAACGGTTCCACATGACGAGAACCTCGTGAAAGCAGAGAAAGATTAACAATTCAAATATATAGATCTGGCTCGCGAGGTTGTCGACATGTGGGACGTGAGTACAGCAGTTATTGTGCCGATAGTCGTGTCGGCCAATGGCTTAATAGCCAATAGCCTTGAGCAACATCTGAGGAGGCTCTCGCTTGGCAGCTGGATCAAGGGCTTGATTCAGAAAGCAGTACTTCTGGACACAGCGCCTATCGTTAGGAGGTTCTCTCTCAAGAGCCCTGACCACCGGTAGCTCGGACCCTGTTCCCGATGCTGGTGGGGTACTGTTTTTTTTATATTTCTTAATGTTTTTTTTTGTTTTTTACTACGAGGGCGGGTCAATAAGTCCGTGACTTTTTGAATTTCTGACCTCTTTACTGAAACAGCAACACTGCTCCTGTCAACAGGCATCTGTCAGTTGACTCCTGTCAAAATTTAAACTTGCTGCGTCAGTTCGTTTGTGTTTGACAGCTATTTTTATCAGACTACTCACTAATTTGAGGAGAAAATGGAAAAAAGTGAATTTCGTGTGCTTATTAAGCATTATTTCTTGCGAAAAAAAACCATTACCGAGACCAAGGCGAAGCTTGATAAATACTATGGGGACTCTGCACCATCGATTTCAATGGTAAAAAAGTGGTTTACTGAATTTCGTTGTGGCCGTACAAGCACTGAAGATGCCGAACGTCCTGGACGCCCAGTTGAGGTCTCTACACCCGAAACAATCGAAAAAATTCACGATATGGTGTTGACCGACCGAAAATTGAAAGTGCGAGAGATTGTGGAAGCCGTAGGGATCTCGCATGGCTCAGTGGTTTCAATTTTGAATGATCACTTGGGCATGAGAAAGCTTTCCGCAAGATGGGTGCCGCGTTTGCTCACAGTCGACCACAAACGCAATCGTGTAACAACTTCACAGGAAGCTTTGGCGTTGTTTAATCGCAATATGGAGGAGTTTTTGCGCCGTTTTGTAACCGTGGACGAAACATGGATCCATCACAACACACCAGAAACCAAACAACAGTCAAAACAGTGGGTTTCTAAGGGTGAATCGGCGCCAAAGAAGGCCAAGGTGGGTTTGTCAGCCAATAAAGTTATGGCGACTGTTTTTTGGGATGCACGCGGGATAATCCACATTGACTACCTTCAAAAGGGAAGAACAATCAATGGGGAATATTATGCCAACTTATTGGACCGATTCAATGACGATTTGAAAAAAAACCGACCTCATTTGGCCAAGAAAAAAGTTCTTTTCCACCAAGACAATGCAAGGGTGCACACATGTGCAGTTGCCATGGCAAAAATCCATGAATTGGGCTATGAATTGCTCCCTCATCCGCCCTATTCTCCAGATTTGGCTCCGAGCGACTACTTCTTGTTCCCAAACCTGAAGAAATGGCTTGGTGGAAAAAGATTTGACTCCAATGATGAAGTCATCTCGCAAACAAAGGCCTATTTTGAGGACCTCGACTAATCATTTTTTTTGGAAGGGATAAAAAAATTGGAGAAGCGTTGGACAAAGTGTATAGAGCTCAAGGGAGACTACGTTGAAAAATAAAATTATTTTTTTATCAAAAAATCTGTGTTTTATTCCAAAAGTCACGGACTTATTGACCCGCCCTCGTACTTTGTATAGAAATATTTAAAAATGTAAATTATATGTATAGAAAATAAATAAAGGAATAATATAATTCAATCATGATTCCAAAGACACGTGGAGCATATATTATCATAAGAGCGTTATTGCGATTTTCCTCGGGAACAATACTTAGGGATGAATGGTAATCTATGTCCGTTTCTGCAAAATTTCAGGATGATCGGTTCAGTGGTTTAGGCGTGAAAAGGTAACAAACAAACAAATTTACTTTCGCATTTATAATATTATTAGTTAGGATTAGGATAATGTTTGGCTGCTTAAAATAAATGTTTTATTCAACTTCGTCTAGCTTCATTGTTTGTTTTTTCGATTAGTGTAATTGCGCCATTAAAGAATAAGCCGACCAAAATCATAAAGTGTGATGGGTTGTGCAAGTGCGGGCTCCGCAGGCTAAATACCTAGACAGTCCTTAAATTCTACGTTTGTACTTGTAATAAAATATAAGGTAGGTATATTGGATTGCATAATAATGAAAATATTTTTTAATGATATTACGGCAAGCGCGTATTTAAATTATGTTAATTTAAATCAGAACTAACGCCGCCATCTTATTTTTTCAATACATTTCACAAATGTTTAGCAACAGCCCTCTTCTGTCAACCTCAATGGAGCGTTAAAAAATCCATGTAACACTAAGGTAGACAACTACGCTTGCAACTATTCTAGCCAAATTCAATATTACAAAAATATGCTGTGATTACCTTTTATTTTAATTTGACCGAGACCTATCTATTGGGAGTATTTTTTCATTGACGCTCGGCTCCTATTGGTCGTAGCGTGCTATAGTCTTCCTCAATAAATGGGCTATCTATGCGTTAAAAGAATTTTTCAATTCGAATCAGTAGTTTCTGAGATAAAACACAGACAGCTTGGCGTGCCCTCGTGTCGCACATGAGGGCCCTAAGTCCCTCGTACTCTGGACGCACTTAATGATCTGTTGATTTATTAATGTTGTGTTGTTGAGCACTTGATAGGCTAACAAAAAAGGAGGCTTTTTATGACTGTGCAAATAAATAAAACAAATATGTCCAGCAGTTGAGCAGGCGGGTAGACGTTACCTGGCGGTTGTCGAGCGCCTCCTCGTTGGGCCCCGCCTCCTCCAGCAGCAGGTCGGTCATGCACTCCCAGTCCTTCATCATGGGGTTGGACTCGATCAGCGAGTCCACCAGGTACGCGCCGTGCTCGTGCAGCTGCAACAGGGAGTTAGTGCTAGGGAGGGTCGCCGCACCCAGAGGTCCAGGGTTAGCTACGTTTGCCGAGACCGTTGGGTGATCATCTATTACATATTAAAAACAAAGGCTTTCATTTATAAATCTTTGACAGTCGTAACAGGTAGTCAGAAGCCCGAAAGTCTACTAACAACCTAGCTTTAGCTAGTTCCCAGTGTAACTGAATTCGGTTACACTGGGAACCGACTGCAACGTAAATGGAAAGGCTAGGCAGATGACGATGAATGATTCCACTCCGTTGTGTACCCCTCGTGGGTTCCTCGTTGAGAACTGTCCCGTGTGGGACCCACCTCGGACTCTATAAAGAACTGCACGAGGTCCCGGATGAGCGGCGTGTTGGGCAGCCGCGTCTTGCCGCGGCGGGAGCGGGCGGGAGGGGGGGGCTCCTCGTTGCGGAACAGGCGCACGTTGAGGAACTCCCCGGCCGCGGCCGCGACCGCGCGCTGCGACGAGTACACCAGCTCGTATACGTTCTCGCAGTCCTTGTCCGTCAGGACATCCGGGTGCATGCGGCATCTGTACACGCCAAATAGCGTTAGAAACTAAGCTCTTACAATTACACTGCTATAAAAATGTTGTATACTCAAGTCTTCACCTCTAATTTGCACTATCAATGGATTTCAAGCTAAAACTCACTTTAAAATGGCGATGACTAGTTTGACAGCGTGTACAGCGACGTCAGTCTCCTTGTCGAGCGTCATGGATACGATGCGGTCTTTGAACTTGGACGTGAATAGCTCCAGCTTGCCCTTCAGCTCTTCGCACTCGTACAGCGGCTGCAGTGCTTGCAGGCAGCGGAGCCGCACCTCGCCGACCTACGACACAATACATCGATGTTTATAGGCTTTATATGAGTCTGTACTTTTTCGACACTCAAGCGAATTTGTCACCTAAATGAAAGTTACCATGGTCAAAAAATCTTAGTCCTTTATATCGTCTATTTTATTTGTGTTTCATTAGATAAGTAGTCAATGTTTTAAAAGTTTAATCCATTTCACATTAAAAAACATGCACAGTTCATCAAGGAAGCAACATTTAAATCTTTGTAAAGAATATTTATATGATAAAAGCATGCAACATACCTTGTCATGCAATGTCCAACCAATGTATTTGAGGTAGAGATCATCTAAGAAGTGTGCTGGAAACTTCTCCATCCAGATACCTATCTCGGCCATGGTGATAGCTCTTATGTCGGGCAGTGTATCCCTGCATAACGATGAATAAGGTTACTTCTTCCGAATGGTTTGTTATGATAAAATGCTAATGTTAATGACAATCAATGATTCGTCACACAAATACAGCAATTTTCCAAAATACGTTAAATTATTCCTTGTGATAGGATACTCAACAGCCGTCAACTTTTTCTAGCAACAAATGTTTCTGGGCTACTAGCTACTAAACAGAGCAGTTGGCTCTCACCTGTATCTGTGCACGAACACTGATTTGAACATGTAGGAGAGCATGTTCTTGATCTCCTCCATGTTCTCCTCCAGCTCCTGGCGCTTGGCCACTAGCACCTCGAGGCGCTCGTTAGCTCGCTTGTCGCGCGCCTTAAGCCGCTCCGCCTCGTACTGTCGCAAGCAGTTGTCGCAGTTCACCGACGTCAGCAGCGCCACATCCACCAGCGCCGTCATCAGCTTCATTACTACAGAACAACACCATACAACAACCGAGGACTCCACAAAACTTTTAACCAGATCACCACACTGCCTCTTTGTCACAATAGATGCCCATTCGTCCTTGTGGAACATTGTTTTGGGGCCTTCAATGTTGCCTAGGAAATTATTTATTGCTCTAATATTGAAATGCTAGACTGTTATTTTACAGTAGACATGCACAACTGCCGAAGCGGAATGTTTGTTTCACCATCAGGAATTTCTCTTTATTACAGATCAGAATTTGTGCTGAGTTAATGGCAACAGGCCATTCCTTTACATGGGATTGATTATTTACTGATAGATAGAATACTCTTCATTACTCTTAATTTAAAATAAGTTGTAACTAACAAAGTTTATAAGATCTATTTTACTAACCTTCTAGTTGCTTGTCCGAAATAAAAGTTATTTTTTTATTATTATTATTATAAGGCAAATTGGAGTTGCACCAAGAACAAAAAAGGACACAAAGCTTTAATAAAGAACAAGCTTAAGCCCGAGGCTTCGTCCGCGTGGATTTCGGGAATTGCCCACGGGATTATACTTCTAGAATAATAAGTAATCTATGTGCTATACCAGACTATAATCTATCTCTGTGCCAAGTTTCATCCAGATCTGTTTAGCCGTTATGGCGTGATTGAGTAACAAACATCTATCCATCCAAACTTTTGCATTTATGATAGTTTATGTAAGATATAATTAAATAGGTAATAACGTATATTTATTGTAAGTATTTAATTTTATTTGAGTAATACAGACACACTCGCGTTTTTTTACATGTACTTATAACTTGCAATTATTAGTTCATAGTAATATTAATTACATTTTTGGGCTGCGGGACTGTTCGAAAGAGATACCGTGGCCCTGGAACACAAAGGGCAAAGAAAGAACATAGATGGGTTTTAGTCAGTACAAGTCTGACACTCCCTTCCGCTCCGCCCAGAGTGGGGGGAGTCAATTGATAATTGATACCTTGGTTTGAGATTGGACACCGGTGACGACAATCAAATGATTGATTATGAATCTATTTAAAGAATTAATTGGGTTGGTCTGGATTTTTTTTTTTGTTTTTTTTTATACTTAATATAACGAGCCAACGCGCAAATCGCGATTTCACGTATATTTACTGACACGTCTACCTCAGAAATCCTACCTACTTACTAATAGGTAAGTACTCCCGCGCCCCGCACGCCCTGCGCAACATTGCGCGCCATGCGCCCGTCTACGTGAGTTTCGAAGCCCTATTTGACTCTGTTTGGGGATGTGATACACGTCTCATCACTTTAATTGAAGAGTGTGTACACCAATTTTCGAGTCGATCAACCCAAAGAATATTAAGTTTCACAGAAAATTAAAATTTCACCCTCTTAGGGGTGAAATTTCCAAAAACCCTTTCGTAGTGGATACCTACTCTTCACAAGAAATACACCGTCCAAATTTCATGTCTCTAGGACCATTGGTTTGAACTATGCGTTGATGTATCAGTCAGCCAGTCAGGACATTGAATTTTAAATTGGGGGATGATTTTGGAAAAACTGTGATACACATGCATCACATAATTTTAACTGAAGAGTATAATTATACACAAACTTTCAAGTCAACCTATTCCGAGAATAAAAAGTTTCAGAGAAAATTCAACAGCCCATTTTACCCTCTTAGGGGTTGAATTTCGAAAAATCCTTTCTTCTTCCTTGCCTACATTTCAGCTTTCTAGGTCCAAGGGTTTGGGCTGGACATTGATGAGTCAGTCAGTCATTCAGGACTTTTCTTTTTATTTATATAGATTAGTCGAAATTTTACTTTTGCAGAACTCAACCGTGCTACCGGGGCGTCACCTTAGAGCTCTAACTTATAAGTTCCATTGAAGGGGAGCATCGCCACAAGTTCTCCGTACTACCGGACTGTCTTTCTTTTTCTGCTGGGGAGTTCGCATGCCCACCCCAGTGTGGCACCGTTCGGCCCAGGCTAGAGAAGTTGACATAGCGCTGAACGATACCTGTCGCATTGTAACGGGGTGCTTAAAACCCACCCCTCTTGCGATGTTGTATCCGTTGGCAGGTATAAGCTCCAACAGACGTTCGGCGCGAAATAGCTAGTCGCATTGAGAAGGGAAAACAGGAACGAGATAACCACCATCCCCTGTACGGGCATCAACTACCTCTTCACACTGTTTTAAGCTATCACGGTTTACAACTAAACTTATACTGTCACTTACGGAATATCATCCGTGATTGTTCATTATTTTGAGCTCCCGATATTTCGGCGCTGTTGTAAGCGCCATGATCGCGGGTTGACTGGAGAATACGTAGTCCACATACCGCTTCAAGGTTTGGAAGCGGTATGTGGACTACGTATTCTGCATCCTCAGAGGTGAAATACCAGAGGTTGAGAGATGTTTGAACCATCTGAACAATATCCACACGGCCATGCGTTTCACAGCGGAAGCAGAGTAAGGTCGGGCTTTGTTATTTCTTGACGTTGAGATCAAGGCAAGGAGTGATGGGACCCTTGGCCATTCAGTACACAGGAAGCTGACTCATACGGACCGCTACTTGCACGCCACCGCACATCATCACCCCTGTCACCTCAAGTCCATAGTCACCTCACTTACAAATCGCACATTTGATCTATGTGATTCTGAACATCTTACTGGTGAACTATCCCATGTACAAAAGGTTCTACATAATAATGGCTACAACACCAATATTGGAGCAGTAAGAACAAAGAAGATGTGAGCTGCCAGATCTACAGTAGAGCATCAACCAACTTTCTTGCCATATCTTAGGGGAGTAACAAGATACGTGGCGCTTACAACAGCGCCCAAATATCGGGAGCTCAAAATAATGAACAATCATGGAAGATATCCCGTAAATGACAGTATAAGTTTACCACCTCCACGCTTAAAAAGCCATAAAAGCTTTGTGAGACACACAAATTCCTCAAAAGACAGTGCGACAGATGAAAGAAGCGTATTGTGGAGGAACAGATATCCCACCCCTCCTCACATCATCAATCCAGCAGAACATCTTCCTCCTGGACAGGAACTGCAGTGGCAAATCTGGAAATCTCTTAACTGTTTGCAGGCCCAGGTTGGCCGCTGTGGAATAAATCTGGCCAAATGGGGAATCATCAACCCGTCCCAAATACAATGTCAGTGCTCCACACTGCAGGATAAGCACCATCTCCTTTCTTGCCCATCTTGCACAACCACCTGCACCTTCCAGGATTTAAACAAAGCCAACAACAGAGCTGTGCAGGTGGCAATATACTGGTCGGGTATTATTTGAGTCTATCGACACGCAAAGAAGATTTATTTCAGCATACAGTTAACTTACCAGCTAGTGTAGCAGTGTGCCTGAAGGCCCTGACTTGAGAGTCAGACAGCCCAGTGAGCAGCGAGATGATGTTGTCCATGAGGTACTGGTCGTAGATGATGGAGTACTGGCACATCTTCACCAGAGTCTGGATGAACTCACAGAAATTGGAGCGGAACTTCTTCCAAGTCTGCCCTGTCATAATGAGGGGATATTCTCCACTTTCCTGTTGACATGGTCATTCATTTTGACATATGTATTTCATGGTAATTCTCTATCAAACAAACTTATTTAAAAGATTATGCTTTTGCTTTTATTTAATGAGATTATATTGTGTTTTTATTCCAAAACTTTGATTATAAGAAAAGAGATGTACAATGTCGAATTACCTCATCAAATTCTTGTGTCATTTTCTTGATGATAAGTGTGTGGTCCATTTGTGCCATGTCTGGTGTGACCTTCCCACGGCACCCAGAGGCATTTATGAAAAACTGCATCAGCTGCACCAGCGCCGCTTCTCGATTGGTCTTGTACTCTTCAATCCACATATCCACCACTTGCTGAATAATGAAAAAAATGGTAGCAGATAATAGAAGTAGGTCAATAAAGAAAAGAAAGAAACAAAAATCGATACACTTACGTTTATAGCTGTCTTATTGAATCTAAGTATATTGTACAGGCTATTCTCATCATCACCAGGCAGCAAGACCGGCGGCGGCGAGTACGCGGGCGGCGGGGCGGTGCCCCGACCTCGGCCGCGCCCGCGCCCTCCACGGCCTCGGCGGCGAAGAGGAGGCGGCGGCGGAGACTCAGCCAGGCGCCCCACGAAGCCACCGTCGCCTCTTCGGCCGCGACTACGAGTCACCCGCTTCGTGGGCGTAGGAGACGGAGACCTCGGCTCCTCTTCTTCATGGAGAGATTCCTCAGCTTCTTCTCTAGGTGGTTCAGTAGCAGTGGAATTAGCTACCGCGCCTACGTTAAACCCCGAATAGTTCACGATGGGAGTCTCAGGTTCGTGGACCGACTGTCCACCGTATTCCGTCATTGGAGTCGCTGGGGTCATGGGATTCACGTATTCCGGAGGAGGATCATCCATCCGTATACGTTTCCCGCCACGGCGATGCATTTTGTTGATGAATAATAGTTTGAAACACGAATTTCACACAGTTCACATAACTTAAGCTTTACGTATTAGACATATTTCATATGACACGGACTACGTTATTGATTTCTCGCCCAACTGAAAGAAAACCCGAAAAGTGAAAGAGAAAGACAACAAACGACCGACGCGCGCCGGCAGCCATTACAAAAATATTTGTTGACGTTTGTCAGGTCAGTGATGTCAAATCAGAACTTTTTGTATTTAGTCGATCTTTAAGTTTATGTGGTTTATTTGGGGTATAAATACACGAATACTTTTAGGTCGTTCTGGAACCGAAACACAGTAACTCCAGTCGAGTAATAGTTACTATTGGCATATTCTTTTTTTTTTTATGACGTCTAATATAGAAGTTAGAAATTTATCACATTTTTTCTGTCATTCGAGTTAAATCTTAGTAGGCCTCCCACTATTTCATTCATAAACGCAATAACGTACGCGGTCCGCTCGATGATGACGTAGCGCGGCTCAGCTGTGCGTAAATTCGTCCGACGTCCATTGACCCGCTCAACTGCAAGTCAGTTGAGCGGGTCAAAGGACGTCGGACGAATTTATTAACCGACTGCAAGTAGTATTTCATTTCAGGTCCGATTTAGGTTGGTGTAAGTTCATTTACCTACATCATTTCTCGTTCGTATCAGAAGCACGGCACGGTTTTTACCACTATCACATCTCTTTGTTAACGAGAGAAATTAATTGGCATTTAATTCACCACTTTCGCATCACGAAATCACTACTACTCGTACCTATTGAACTAGACTCCGACACGACGACAGTACGCTTGGGAATTAGGCCTTAAATCGAGTGTCGACCAATCGAAACTACCTACCTGATTCATAAAATAATACTGCCTAAAACATTTTTTTTGCGGTAATGCTGGCGGCTGTTACAAACGCAGACAATTCGCACAGAAAAATGAATCGTTTCGGCTGTCGAATAGAGTCATTATTAGTTGGATGTATTATTAGGTATTGGAGGTATTAGGTTGGAATTAAGACCTTATTTTAATAAAGTGAACCGTGTAATTCGGTTGTGCATCTTTGTAACAGTCAGGTCGGACACGAGACAATAGGTTTCTCAGAATAATTTTAGTAAACTGCGTATTTTACTTAGGTACCTAGTTTGGGTAAAATTTCTAATTTTCACCGTATACGGTTAAGAAATAAAGTCTAAATTCGCTTTTCGTATTTTTATTTGTGTACCAATTTATCTATCGCGTAGGTACCTATTTGCGCGACCGATCCGTTGGTTAGAACGGTATACATAACATCATGCCTGTTATCCCCGAAGGGTTTGGCAGAGGTGTACCTAATGGTACACCCACATTTTTCGCCAGTTACGTTTAATTCCCATGTAATAAGGGGCGAGCTTATTGCCATCAACCGGGCACAAATTCATACTAATTCCGCATTCATGACCATTGTGTTGTTTGTTGTGTTTGATCTAAATTGCGTTTATGTTTACGTACTTAACAGTTCAATAACTCTAATTTTTCCTTCATACTTTTTACGGGCTTAGGACCGTCGCGTCAGTAATACATTTTACGTCTAAGTCGGTACCTACCTACTAACTTTGTAAGTACTCTTTTATTATCAAGAAAAGGTATTGCAGGCGCAGGCGTATTTAAAAAATTGGAGCTATCTACAAACATAATCAACTTATAACTAACTAAGGCTAAACACTTTTTAAATAATTTACACTTTGCTCGATACACAAACGGGCACGTTTAATCACATTGTCTTTTAATTTTCCTAATGTGTATCTGTCACTTTTCACTATCGCACTTCTTAACTCATCTCGAGTAGTATGCTCCTCGAAATAAACTAGTCTTTTAATTTCGGACCACAAATAAAAATCCAGTGGTGTTAAGTCAGGGCTCCTTGCGGTCCAAGCCACAGGGCCACGACGACCTATCCACTGCTCACCAAACTCACTGTTAAGGTACGCACGCACTGCAGGATGGTGGAGGTAAAGGGAACTTGAGGGTCGGTGATTCCACGTGCGCGCAGTGAGTTCAGGTGTTCCGGCTGAGCATAAAGTCGTCTAGCCTCTTTCAGGTTATTGTGCGCCATCCCATAAAAATCCACCATTGCCCAATACTCCACATTGGAGTACGCGTATTGCCGACTCATTTTTAACATGTTATTAGGTTGCGCGTGAGTGACCGACCACGAACCGCGCGACGGCTAGACTGTGTCAAGCGTGGGGTGGGGGCGTGGCTTACGGATCGATGAATGGATTTTTCAATGGGTACCGTTCGCATGTGTTGCCGATCGTGAATACGTTTTACACACACATATGCATTTACCGCAAGGAAGCGTTACTTCGAGTTCTCATTATTTCACAAAAAAAACATTAAATTAAATTTTTCGTGATTTTTTTTATTTTTACTTTTTGAAAAAAATAGTCCCAATCGTTTCGAAATCGATGATTGAGTTTATGGCTTTCGGTTCCAGAACGACCAAAAAATAACCGTGTATAATGTCCATCAAATAGAACCATAACCTCTATTACCTAAAATATATACCAATCAGCAAAAAAAATTACAACCAAAAAATAAAAACCTAAAATTACAATGGTTCTAGATATTTTAGTCATGACCATAGAGTAAAGTAATGTCATGACTGCACGCACTTTAAATTGTACTATGAAACCACAGATGAAACCAAATCACTCTCTAGCATGGACTTAGTATAATAAACTGGACTGAGCAGTGAGCACACTACCAGAAAAACGTGACGAGAGAGATATTTATAACAGAGCCCTTTGTCTCTTTCTAATAGAGTGACCAAACATTTTTATAACAAATAAAAAACTTCGTTTTAACAGAGATAATTTGTGTCCGGTTAACACATCAACAGTTACATAATATAGTGAAATAATATTTTATGAGAAAAAAAAAATAAGAAATTCATTGAAAAAATTAATAAGAATTTATTTTCCTTTCCATGTTCTTTTTCCGTTTCCTCTGTAGAATTGGTGTTTGGGTATTCAAATGGAGGGAATAAAATTGATAGTGTGTGACAAACATTTATTAAAATTAAACTTGGTTAAACAGAATTGTTTTGTGGAGTTTCTGCCGTAAACCAATCTTACTGCCTAAGTTTCTCAATGCATTAATTAGATGATTCGAGTCGTACAGCTTGGCAAAAAAGAGTCTGACGCGGTGACAGTTGGAACTAAAAATCGATGATTGTGGCAACATTGCTTTACTTGTCAACTGCTAGTACATCCTGTGTCAACAGTGCGTATAACATAATCGTTTTTCATAGATTTAAAAAAAATATCAATTTTCGTTGCATAATTAACTATTTAAAATGAATAAAACTATTCGTAGTAGTGGCAGAGCAGTGATTTACCAAGTCTTTTCGCGGTGTTTGGCCGAATCTCAAGCGGGGCAAATTTTATCTGATGTCGAGAATGTTTATCAAAGAACTGCCGATATGACAGGTATTTATGTACCGTAAATAACTCCTTGTACATTAAATAAGTTTTTATAAATGTTTTCAATGCGTAGTTTTGTTGATATCCAGATTTAAGTAACTTTTAGTCTTGTTTACTGAAATTGAAAATTAAGGTTATGTTTTGTAGTTTGACAAGTCTCGTATACGCTAACCTCCATGATTGATACTTGAAGGAAATGAACATGGAATGAATAATAAAGAACTGTTAATTTTTTTTTTGTTTTAGGTAAATCTGTCAACACAGTAAGAAAAATTGTTGAGGAAGGTGAAAAAAATAATGGTATTTTTTCAACACCGGGAATACATCGCAAAGGTCGCCCGAAGAAAGTTTTAGATGATTTCGATTTATGTGCAATTAGACAAAAGGTTCATTTCTTTTACACTGTGAAAAAGCAGGTACGTTTTTTGATGTTGTATGTTTAAAATTGTAATATGTGTTTGTTTATGGACTTATGGTCTGAAATAAATTTTATTATTATTATTTCCTTTATTCATTTCTATACATATAATTTACATTTTTAAATATTTCTATACAAAGTAATATAAAAAAACATTTAAAAATATAAAAAATAGTAGCCCACTGGTATCGGGAACAGGGTCCGAAATACCGGTGGTCAGGGCTCTTGAGAGAGGAACCTCCTAACAATACGCGCCGTGTCCAGAAGTACTGCTTTCTGAATCAAGCCCTTGATCCAGCTGCCAAGCGAGAGCCTCCTCAGATGTTTGTCGAGGCTATTGGCTATTAAGCCATTGGCCGACACGACTATCGGCACAATGACTGCTGTACTCACGTCCCACATGTCGACAACCTCGCGAGCCAGATCTAGATATTTGAATTGTTTATCTTTCTCTGCTTTCACGAGGTTCTCGTCATGCGGAACCGTTATATCAACAATCGTTGCGCGACGCTCCAATCGATCTATCACCACAATGTCAGGTTTATTGGCAACAATAGTCCTGTCAGTGATGATAGATCGATCCCAATACAACGTGATATTACCATTATCGAGAACTGGGTCGGGCGCATACTTATAGTATGGTACTTCTGATTCCACAAGGTTGTACTTCAAAGCAAGTTGCTGGTGGATAATCCTGGCAACGAGGTTGTGTCTATGCAAGTATTCTCCGTTAGCCAGACGAGAACACCCAGAAATAATGTGTCGGATCGATTCTCCCGGACGGTGGCATGCCCGACATATGTCAACCGTGCCATCCTTCACAATGTATTTCCGGTAGTTATTCGTCATCATAACTTCGTCCATTATTGCACAGACAAAACCTTCGGTTTCCCCGAATAGGTCACCGAAACGCAGCCAAGATACGGACGCTAAGAACTCTACATCGGGTCCATGTAGGGCCCGGTAAAAGCGTCCGTGAAGCTCCTTGCCCTGCCATACCTCCTTGCGATCATTAGTATCTAATACTCTAGGTTTGCGCCAGTTCTCGTTAGCCAGAGAGAGCGGGGTGAGGCCCTTGTCCACTGAGACCACATCTCGGTGCATCCCCTCGTCGACTTCTAGGAAGTATTCCCTGAGGCTGCATATCTCACGGTTGTGCAGGGTCTTAGCATTTAAGAAGCCACGACCCCCGCACTTCCGCGGGATATACAGTCTCATCACCGACGACCGCGGGTGATGCATTCGATTTGCGGTCAGCAGTGCGCGGACCCTCCTATTCAGGGCATCAAGTTCCGTCTGAGTCCATTTGAGTATGCCGAAAGAATACATCAAAACCGGCATGACCCAACCATTGAAGGCGCGCACCTTGTTTCCACCTGACAAAAGACTGCTTAGTACTTTGTTCAGGCGGCCAAAGAAGCGGTCCCTCAATGATTGTTTCATGTCGGCAGTATTGATACCTAATGCTTCCGACATACCCAAATACTTGTAGGTTTCTGTTGAGGAGAGGGATCTAAGGTGTATGGAATCCGAGAGTTGAGTTCCCACGGATTCCATAATCTCCCCTCGCTTCACATGCATGACTGCACATTTGTCCACACCAAATTCCATCCTGATGGCGCTACTGAAAGTTTCCGTTACCTTCAGTAGCTTCATCAGTTGCAAGTTGTTGGGGGCAAAGAGTTTCAGATCATCCATGTAAAGAAGGTGAGATATGACCTGACCACCTCTCCTCAACCGATAGCCTAGACCTGAACCCTCCAACAGTGTGCTGAGAGGGTTCAAGGCTAAACAAAACCACAATGGACTCAGACTATCACCCTGGAATATACCACGCTCAATCTTTATCGGTTCGCTGTTCCCCTGGATCTGTCGACATCCTGGATAGCGAAGGACCGTTCTCCAGTGCCCCATACATGACATCAGGAAGGTACGCAGAGTTGCATCAACTTTATACAACTCCAGCACCCTCATGAGCCATGTATGAGGGACAGAATCATAGGCCTTCTTGTAATCTATCCAACATGTAGACAGATCCCTTCGCGAGCGGCGAACTTGTTGGCTAATGGCCATACCAATAAGGAGCAGCTCCTTAGTACCGCGGGACCCATTCCTACATCCATTCTGAGAGGCAGACATGATAGAATTACTATCAATATGATGATTGATTTTAGCTCTCAAAATGGATGTAAGAACTTTATAGACCGTTGATAAACAAGTGATTGGTCTATAATTTTTGGGTTCCGCAGTACTACCTGATTTATGGAGCAGGTGGGTAATTCCTGTCGTCAAGAACTGGGGCAGCGACCCTGACTCTAAGGCTGACTGAAACTGGGATGCTAAGCGAACATGTGATCTCTGGAACCATTTAATCCAGAAGTTGTGCAGTCCATCCGGCCCTGGAGATTTCCAGTTAGGCAACGGACGGACTGCACGAGCTACATCTTGGGGGCTGATGATAATTGCCCCCATTTCAGGTATTGAATCACACGCACGTTCAACCTCCCGGGTCCAATCACCCTCAGTGTGACTGACAGGCACCGACCAGATGTTGCGCCAGAACGAACACATGGCGTCATCATCTGGTAGACGCGTATCAGTCACACCTTGGTCCGGTCGTTCCCAAGCCCTATATACCCACCTTTCATCACTTCGGAATGTGCGATTCTGAGTGTAACGCTCCACTCGCCGCTTGTACCGACGAATACGGCTTGCCCATGCACAGATCTTCTGCTTCAGGAAGTCGATACGCTCTGTGACGCGGGCTAAGTAGTCTCGAAAACTAACATCAGTTCCCGAGAACGCCCGCTTCACAAAGCGCAACACTCTAGGTCGAGTATTGCCCTCCCTGAAGCAGATTAACTTGCCGATGAGTGCTCTAGCCTTACCGATACGCCGCTCAATCCTGCATTGCCAAGCTGGAACAGCAAATTTTGGTCGTGTAGCTCTGTCGTTGTTGGGAAATTTGACGTGAGCTACACGACATGCCGCTACAGCTCCACAGTACAATATTGAGTGGGTATCGGCGAGGTCTTTGCTGCTGTCAAAGCAGTTTGACAGCTGCGAATCTAAAGCACACACCAGCGCCTTGTTTTTCTTGTGCATAGGTAAACGAGGTAGACGTGGTCTAAGTTCAGGCGGTGTGGATCGGTACTCCCGGAATGCACCCTCCAAAGCGCTCCTCAATTGTGCGTTGCACTGGGTACTCACGGATATAACTTCGTCATCATCTTCTTCACCATCGTGTTCGGATCGCGGTGGAGCACTGGATACATTTTGTAGCTGTACCGCAATCATTGGCGAAGCAGGTATAACTAGGTTACTCCGTGAATCGAAGCGTAGTCGCTCAAGTACGGTGTCATCCAACATGTGGTTACGCTGTATGACCCGCACTTGATCCGACAGCCGTTGCGCCGACACGCTGACACCTGGCTCAAGCACCTGAAACAGAGAGAGCATCCGACCACGGTACGCAGTCAAGTTGAAACAACAGAAACCTGCCTCCAGAACTACAAAAAGAAATCATATATTTGGATGAAAGTTATATTCACTCATCATACAAGCTGAAAAAATGTTGGCAATCAGTTGATGTCAGCGGAGTGAAACAAAACATATCAAAAGGCAAGAGATATATAATTGTACATGCTGGGAGCGAGAAAGGATTTGTTCCAAATGTCCTTTTGATTTTCAGCGGCACAAATAAAAATGAAGACTATCACTCGGAAATGAATAAAACTAACTTCACAAAATGGGTCACTGAAAAATTAATTCCCAACCTAAGTGAACCTTCCATTATTGTAATGGATAATGCTCCGTACCATTCGGTGGTCTTGAACAAGGCACCAACTAGCGCTTCAAAAGTTGCTGAGATAAAGATATGGTTACTGCAAAATAATATACCTTTTGATGAGTCTCTCCGCAAGCTTCAATTATTAATGCTAGTGAAGTTTCATAAACCAGAGCCCATTTACGAAATTGACCATATTTTAGGAGCTCATGGTCACACAGTGGTACGCCTTCCACCTTATCACTGTGACCTGAACCCTATTGAATTAATATGGGGGATTGCAAAGCATAAAATTGCTTCAGTCAATGTTGGGTCCATTGATATAAAGGTATGTAGCCTAGTTCACATATGCATATTTAATGTTGCTATGCAAGGACTATTGTTAATGATTATTTCTTTTTTTATAGGTTGCTGCTGAACAAGCATTTTCAAACATTACTGCCGATGACTGGAAGAATTCATGCAAGCATGTAATGAAAATAGAAAAAGAATATTATGACAGAGGTGTGACCATGTATGACCAAATAGAACGATTGGTAATAAATCTCAGAGATGACAGTAGCAGTGATTCATCAGAATTAGAATATTCTAGTGATTCTGAAGTTGCAGGAAGCTCTAGCCAAAAGGTGAGCTTTTCTGGCATTGAATTTTTAGATGAAAGTGTTTTCGATTCGTCTGATTGAATTTTTTGTATTAAAATAAAACTTAAAACAAAACGTGTTCTTTCATTATCTTGTAAGCGAACTATTGTCGTCAATTCCTAACAATCCCACTGTAAGACTGCCGTCAGGGGCATGGTTATCATGGTTGTCTGTGGGTACCTACTGCAAGGCTTTCGTGCAAGGCTTTAGCGCCCACTATTAACATTGTTAATACTGGACATTGAAGCTTTCCATGGTGTTTGCGTAGCGTCCGAGGGACTGAACCACCCACTTGGGATTGGGATCAAATCCCCAAAAATAACAAGTATCAAAAACAGTTGAGTCGTAGTATTTCGGGTTGCCACACGTGCGATACTGGCGACCTCATTTATTCCACACTCTTTTTTGCCAAGCTGTATATAAAATATTTGTTTCAATCGCATCAAAATTTTGAAAAATGTTCTCGATACGGCAAACCTCCGAAGTACGTACACAAAATTTGAACAAATCGTAGTCATCAATCCGGAACTTTTAAATGGAAAAATTGCTCAACACATTCCTAAAGAGTAACGAGTCGCTTCCTGAAATTTTATGAAGAAGAAGCTTAAAATGAAGGCTGCACACAACAGAACTTTTGGTTATGGTTTGAAATTCGGGAATCGACATTTTTGCCTTATTTCCCCTTTCAATTGAAAGCTGTAACAAACAAAAATAATGCTATTTCAATAACAAGATACATAGGTACAAATTATATTTCTCATGCGCATAATATTAACAGTTTTATGAAAAATACACGAAAGCTTAGAAGTCTTTCGTCTGCAAAACGTCTAAGGCATGGTCACACTAATCATTGTTAGTAAACAAAATCTATAATATTCCTTACCTGTGAAATAATATGCCAAAACCACCATATGATTCACTTTTACATGACGTGATACAATACTTTTAAGGTAGGGACAATAAAATTAACAACATATCTTTTTAACATAGAAATCCAACATACAATTAGGATTTCTGTTGGTTTAATTGGATCATATTTTATTTTAAGACGGCAATCGTCAATTTAACGATCCCTGAATTGCTGATCCAAGTTTTGTAGTATAAATCTTCATTAAGCGATTTTAACGGTCATATAGTCTATACGAAAGTGAATAATTATATAAAGAGCTAATGAAAGCCATCATTTTTGACCTCACTAGATAGCACTACTGTCGAGTAAGGTCCTTTCAATATTCTATAATATATTAAGTACCAATAACTTCAAAAAAGCTTATTTTATTACTTTTAAGAGCATAATGTCAACTTCAGATACATATTTACAATATTCTCCCTTTTTTTTTTTCTCTGGGCAGAGCGGAAAGGAGTGTCAGACTTGTACTGACTAAAACCCATCCACGTTCCTTCTTTGCCTTTTGTATTCCAGGGCCACGGTATCTCTTTCGTCCCACAGCTCTGACAGTCCTGCAGCCCTGACAATATTCTCCCTAACATTAGTAAGCATGAAACATTTCAAAACTATATCGCCAAGAATAACATATAAGATATTAAGTAGACTTTGACAGTTTTAAAAAGTGACTTCTTTGAGTCTTTCTCTTTCTTTGAATTGGATGTGTTTCGGAGATTGGATGTGTTTCGGAGTTTTTAGTGATTGTTTTTGTTTTGCGACACAGTTTACATTGATTGATTGCTTATCTGCTGACCCCGGCTTTGTTTGACGGTTTCTGTTTTTTTTTTTAATCGCAGAAATTACGATACACGTCAATCAAATGTCATTGTCAAAATGTCATTTTTCGCAAACTGTTGATCTAATCCACCATGTTTGAATTTATGTTGTGTTGCTTTCCTTGACCAAGTTAATTTACATTGAAAGGAACTGAAATTAAAGAAAAATAAAAACGGTTACTGTATTTCATACTGATATTTACATATAGTGTACATAGTGCTGGCCTAGGCTCCATACATTTCTGGAACATCTCCTTTACTGCACAAATTAATGCTTTCTTAGCTGGTTTCTTACGTTGCACGTCAATTGGCATGGCTCTTGGCTCTGAAGACGGTTGGACGTGTTTAAGTCGAATTGTCAATCCAACCAGATGAAAATTTATAATAAAAATAGCTTATTCCATGGAGCCAATTTTCTTTTACTTGGGGCATTATGTGACTTCCCACTCAGTAAAATGTTATTTGTAATGTTGCTTTTTGCGGGGCACGGGCGCGGGCGCGAGACAACTTTGAAGTGGGTTTTGTACCTACCATATTTGGTAGTATAGCAACATTTTATGGCAATCAAACAATGTATTTGTGTATTTCTTAGCGTTTCGATGGCAAAATTTTTAAATATGGTTAGCCCAAAACTTTGCTACGCATACCCCGCTCACTGATGCAGTAAATAAATCAGCAGGATCGCAGGAGATAGGGCATGCGGGGCAATATGGAAGGTGGGCCATTGTTTGTGGGGAGACGCCGCATAGGTACTTGAGATCTGAGCCGTCCATGAACCCCCATCTGCAGAGATTGTCTTTGCTCGGGCCGACTTGGGTTCGAAGTCCATTTAGAGATTTCCAAGTCGACCACGGCAACTCGTGGGAGTGCATGAAAGGAGCCTCTCCGAATGACGTACCCTCCGAACTCCTGTTACGTCCTGTGGCGTCCATTGGGCTATCGACTGCAGTCGATTGGCAAATCCTTTTACTACGATGGCAAACATAAATAGGGCATTAATTTGCTCATTATAATTTAGTGATCAATTTACTTTTCATCAGTGCCTTAAAATGAACAAAGCATACATCAATTAATAAAAAGTTTCCGCTAGATGTTCGCGCCACGAGCAACGCGGTATGGAAACACATTTGCCTGTTGTGTCGTGTTGCGTCATAACCCCCATCACCACTCTGGCACAATTGATGGCGAGCAGTCGGCGCCACGACAGAACACGTCGCGACACGACACGACGTACAAATATGTCTCTAACCATACTAAATGTATGAAACCGATAGGCTTCTGGCGCGTTTCGACGTGTAAGTATGTTTCCACCTTTAGTGCTCAATTCATGAAATGTTGCTAGCTAAAAACTGAAATTAGTAAATGACATCATTAATTATCAATAAGGCAACTCTTGGAAAGTACTGTCATAGCTTGAGGTCGGATGATTTTGGATTTTTATCGTTTTTACATTTCATAAGCGTAAAATATAATAAAATGGCTAAGAAAACCTACGACTTGTTGTTCAAACTACTCCTCATTGGTGACTCTGGCGTAGGCAAGACATGTATATTGTTCAGGTTTTCAGACAACCACTTCACAACGACGTTTATATCGACGATCGGTATGAGCCACCTTTGTATTTTTGTATCACCGAAGCCTTGCCTTGGAAAAAAGTTTTTTTTGTGTTTAATTTTTAATTAACTACTTCTGATTATGCTGTACATTAGTAGGTAAATATTGTACTACGCGGTTACTATCTAATATTTTACTAACATTGTGTGTTTTCGTGTCTTGTAGGTATCGACTTCAAAATAAAGACGGTAGAGCTCCGTGGAAAAAAGATAAAGCTTCAGATATGGGACACGGCGGGCCAGGAGAGGTTCCACACCATCACCACGTCTTACTACCGCGGCGCGATGGGCATCATGCTCGTGTACGACATCACCAACGAGAAAACATTTGATGACATCGTCAAATGGTTACGGAATATAGACGAGGTAAGCAGGATCAACAGCAGAGCAGCTGCTGGTGCAGCATATGTGATCTCTGCATGGGTTGGCTTCCATGTGTTTACACTCTTACACTCATGAAGTCATGATAAAATACAGTGGTAAAGTTCCACATATAATACACTAGCCTTCCTCAAAACAGTCTATGAAATGGGGCAAGTTCATTTAAATTAAACTTATTTATCAACTTTTAATAAGAAACTTGATTACAGATAGAATGAACTTTACATTATGGAACATGCTATTTGTCACCAAGATTTAAACTCAATCTATTTTATGTACATATAAATGCCACAGAAAGTATACAGTTTTCATGTATCACTACAATTTCAAGCATGACATCATATTCACAGGCATATATGCCTACTAAATGAGTAACTGTCTGTGATATAAACTTATCATCAAATATAAATATTTACAGTTATTGGTGTTGACATAAGTTTCAAATAATTCATGTGGTTACACTGATTTTAATACCTATTTTGAAAATCCATTAGAATCCGAATGATGAACATGCAAACACAAGTTAGGTTTTATACAGTTGTACTATGAAAACATATCTTTTTAGTATAACTCCAGTTAATGCAACCAACTGCTTAGAACAACCTATTTTGACAATAACTCCTCTAGTTAGAACAACAAGCAGTGTTTTGTTTAGATACCTACGCACCCCCGCTGCCCTGCATTGCTGCTTTCTTCCCTCGCCTAATAAGTCAATTGGCACACATAATTGCAGTCAGTATTTTTAATGAGTTCCATGAAGCGAAAGTGATTTTCAGTTGAAGAAAAAGTTCTATATTACAATGTTTAGAAGCTGGTGAATCAAATGTAACCCTTGCAAAAGAATTTGGCATGTCTCATTTTACAATATCCATGATACAAAAAAAAATAACATTAATAACATAGGAATTCAGACCAAAAATAACATAGTATAACAGTACCCCTGTTTAATGCCAATGTTTTGAAACGTAAGCTTGTGTCTATCTTAGCGGGTATCTTCTCAAGAACAATTAAAGAAAAAAAAAATTGTATATCTGGTCATTTTGTGCGTCGTCTGGTTAGTATGTCCAAATGTCGCCAGTCCCTTGAAGGTCGTTATATCCGGATTCTACTGTAGTAAGTGCTTAAGATTTTAGTTTCATTGCTTATCTATCTTGGTTTTTAAATTAGCAAGGTCATTGAATGTTACACTTAGTGATAAGTGAACATTGTAATTCCAGCATGCTAATGAAGATGTGGAGAAGATGATCCTCGGCAACAAGTGTGACATGGAGGAGAAGCGAGTCGTGAGCAAGGAGCGTGGAGAAGCAGTGAGTATGCTTTATACTTAGTGAGTGAGACAGTACTTAACTATGAAACTTTTTTTAACCCTAGTATAAAACCAAATCCTATTAATGATTATATATGCAGACATTTTAGCCTATGTCACTCAGACCGTAATAACATATCGATTGACACCTTATTCATCAAAATCGGCTCAGTAATGGGAGCTACAGTGGAATAAAAAAATGTTACAAACATATGTAGACTGCTAAAATCCCCAATGGTAAAAATTACAATAAATAACAACAAATTGTAGGAAATGCTGTAAAAACATTAACCTTGCCTATTGTTAGTCAATATCCTCGTACAGCTTCCTGTATTATGTGCACAAATATGCTATTATTGACTGTAAATGCATTTTCTACCATGTAAAACATTATTTGCGCTACAACACGTCAGCAAAAGGAAACCTTGGAGCTGTTCTCTGGTTGTCAGTGTTGTCACTGTGCTTATTGTACCCAGTACCCAGGTAGGTTAACTGAGTGTTTATTAATGTTTTGTTTTCCGCATCACACATAATGCGCGTGATTTTTCGTTAATGTTTCTGTGACTATCTCAGTAATCACACAATAGCAAATTTATTTGATTGCTGTTTGTTTTGGCTCTGACATAAATGAGTGAGCAGTGTTTCATGAACGAAACCTGAGGATCATTATATTGTTGTGTGCCGCGGGCATGTTAGCGCTCGGCGTCAATTAGCGCGCGACCAGCTAAGTTCACGCGGCAGCGTCACTCGTGACTCACCGCAGATAATACTCACTGTTCCAAATGCGTGTGTTTGGTAACATCCATTTGATGGTTGTGTCTGACAATGAATGAATATAAAATAGATTATTTGTCTTTATCGAACATAATAGATTATTTACGTATACAAATAAATAAAATTGAAGTGTCTGTTTGTAGTATCAAAATAAAAGCTTTGCATATGAAAATATAGACGGCACTTATAACTAAAACTCATTTTTTAAAAATTTTTACTGACTGTCTGGTTGTCTGTTTGCTCCGGCTAATCTCCGAAACGGCTGAACCGTTTTTGATAAGGTCTAACATAAGCTACTTTTATTTTAGAAAAATTATTAGAAACCGGTGCAAAAAATTAAACCACTTGAAAATGTTAACAAAATTCGATTCAAACAATTAATAATATAATTAATAATATGGCATCTAATTTCTGTGAATAATATATAAAAATGGAATGTCAAAACAAGTTGTTATAAAAATGTCAGTAATAGTATGTCATCTAATTTCAAAATACAATAGTAAAAAAAGGAATGTCAAAAATAGAATTTATAATTATTACAAGAGATAATTTGTCATTTAATAATCCATGAGTAATGTAATAAAAAATATATGTCAATGTTAAGTATAAAAATTCAAAAATAATCAACACACCATTTAAACTAATTCCAATGTGGAACAATATATTACGGCTGTCGCTTATCATCAAGGTACCTACTCATCGACACTGTAGTAGCCCTTCCTCAATAAAATGTCTCCAATTTGTTTTTAAATATGTTTGCGCTATTTATACTTTTAAATTCTAAGGGAAACTTGTTGTATAGAAATACTGATTGGTAACTAGGACTGTGATGAATCACGTTCATTTTCGGTTGAATTGTGTTAGGCAAGTCTTTCCTACGTGTATTAACTCTAACTTGTCGTTGGTGGTTAGCAGCACCTATGTCAAAATATTAAGTCTGGTAAAATGGTCTCTGCACGAATCCGTCTGTTTTAAGCGGAGCATTGTCCTTATGGTTCTTTTTTGAATTACAAATGCTGTGTGGATATTGTACGAGGGCGGGTCAATAAGTCCGTGACTTTTTGAATTTCTGACCACTTTACTGAAACAGCAACACTGCTCCTGTCAACAGGCATCTGTCAGTTGACTCCTGTCAAAATTTAAACTTGCTGCGTCAGTTAGTTTGTGGTTGACAGCTATTTTTATCAGACTACTCACTAATTTGAGGAGAAAATGGAAAAAAGTGAATTTCGTGTGCTTATTAAGCATTATTTCTTGCGAAAAAAAACCATTACCGAGACCAAGGCTAAGCTTGATAAATACTATGGGGACTCTGCACCATCGATTTCAATGGTAAAAAAGTGGTTTACTGAATTTCGTTGTGGCCGTACAAGCACTGAAGATGCCGAACGTCCTGGACGCCCAGTTGAGGTCTCTACACCCGAAACAATCGAAAAAATTCACGATATGGTGTTGACCGACCGAAGATTGAAAGTGCGAGACATTGTGGAAGCCGTAGGGATCTCGCATGGCTCAGTGGTTTCAATTTTGAATGATCACTTGGGCATGAGAAAGCTTTCCGCAAGATGGGTGCCGCGTTTGCTCACAGTCGACCACTAACGCAATCGTGTAACAACTTCACAGGAAGCTTTGGCGTTGTTTAATCGCAATATGGAGGAGTTTTTGCGCCGTTTTGTAACCGTGGACGAAACATGGATCCATCACAACACACCAGAAACCAAACAACAGTCAAAACAGTGGGTTTCTAAGGGTGAATCGGCGCCAAAGAAGGCCAAGGTGGGTTTGTCAGCCAATAAAGTTATGGCGACTGTTTTTTGGGATGCACGCGGGATAATCCACATTGACTACCTTCAAAAGGGAAGAACAATCAATGGGGAATATTATGCCAACTTATTGGACCGATTCAATGACGATTTGAAAAAAAACCGACCTCATTTGGCCAAGAAAAAAGTTCTTTTCCACCAAGACAATGCAAGGGTGCACACATGTGCAGTTGCCATGGCAAAAATCCATGAATTGGGCTATGAATTGCTCCCTCATCCGCCCTATTCTCCAGATTTGGCTCCGAGCGACTACTTCTTGTTCCCAAACCTGAAGAAATGGCTTGGTGGAAAAAGATTTGACTCCAATGATGAAGTCATCTCGCAAACAAAGGCCTATTTTGAGGACCTCGACAAATCATTTTTTTTGGAAGGGATAAAAAAATTGGAGAAGCGTTGGACAAAGTGTATAGAGCTCAAGGGAGACTACGTTGAAAAATAAAATTATTTTTTTATCAAAAAATCTGTGTTTTATTCCAAAAGTCACGAACTTATTGACCCGCCCTCGTACTTATAGCTGGTGCCCCGAAATTCAATACTGTATCTAAGCCTACATTCAACCAAGGCAAAGTACACCATCCTAAGCTGGGCCAATGTCAGTTCTTCCCTCAGGCTTCTGATTGCATTGCATGCTGAGCTAACAAACTTCATTACAGACGATGTCTCACCTTCCAGTTTAGCAATGCATCAATGTGAACACCTAGGAATTTTACATAGTCAACCACTTCGACTTTGTTGCCACATGTCAAAACCTCTAGACTAGCGTTGTTCCGAACGTTCGACTTGAATAGTACACATTTTGTTTTATTTACATTGAACTTAAGATTGTTTGTACCAAACCAGTGTTCAAAAGCTTTTAATAAGTTATTAATTTTGAGTTCTAAATTATTTAGGTTATTTGCAGACACTATTGCATTAGTGTCCTCCGCAAAAATAACGAACCTAGTGTCTGTAAATTCTGTAATACGTTGTTTTATGTACTCAATTAAATCATTAAGGAATAGGATGAAGAAAATTGGGCTTAGAACAGATCCCTGACACCTCGAAATACTGTCATTAAATTGGAGTTCAATATTTTTTGTTCCTCATCCACTACCGTCTTTATCTCTACAAAGTGACGTCTATTATGCAAATAAGATTGAAATAGCTTCAGAACATTCTCCCTTATACCATAATAGTCCAACTTGGTCAGCAAAATTTCATGGACCACCGTGTCGAATGCAGAACTAAGATCCAGGAATACACCTGCCACCTTATGTTTGTCATTAAGATTGCAAATAAACTCATCGACTAATCAAAAGATTGATTACAGGCAATAGAGAAATCGGCCTGTAGTTGCCAGAATTCGTCTTTAACCCTTCTTAAAAATTGAAATTACTCGTGCAATTTTAAACTGATCAGGGAACAGGCCTTCCTCAATGCAATTATTATAAAGTGATGCTAGTGGAGTTGCCAATATGTCAATATTATCTTTAATGATATTCAGGGGAATTTCGTCATAGCCTGTAGATGGTTTATTGACCATCTTTTTAACTATGTTGAAAATTTCAAAGGGTGTGACTGCCTCAAAACTCATGTTAGAGGTTACTCTGCTGACACTTTCAGTCAGATATGTAATTGCCAATTTATGATCACACGCTTTAAGGCGGACATTGTTGTCAAACTTTTTTGAAAAAATTTTTGCTACGTCTACAGCATCATTAATAATTGTGTTGTCAATCTTTAGAAAAATTTGTTCATTTTCGAGGTTTTTCGTAGCATTGCGCTGTCGATTGACTATTTTCCAAATCATCCTACTAAAATCCGATACCATTTCTATTTGTTTTTTGACACTGTTCCTTTTTGCACAACTTAACACTTTCCTATACGTTCTAATATACTTGTTTCGATATTCAACAACCGAATTGATGCATTCCGTCTTATCGAATGTGTTTAGGATACGTTTTACTTTGCTAGCTATTCTAATTCCTGTAGTTATCCATTTGGAACATTTACTTCTATAAACATTAACCCTCACTTTGTACTTTTTAAAGATAGAAGAGTGTAGTTCCTTGAATTTACTGATAAATGTTGTAATACCTGTGTTCCAGTTAGCCTCTAATACCTTGTTCCTAAACTCACCTATTTTCTCGTCATTATATTTTCCTTTCCAAAGACGAAGGTAATTTGCCCGCTTCTTGTATTCAACCTTTTCCAGACTTAGCGTACAGAAAAGACCCGCGTGTCCGTCTGACAACATATTGTGATCCACGCTAGTATAGTCTACGAGACTGTCAGGTAGGTTAGTCAAAATATTATCTATACATGATTCAGAATTATTTCTTTTGAAGGTGGGGGAATTAATTAAATAACGGAAATTATAGCACGTCAAAAGCGATAAAAAAGAATTGTATCTCAGATGGGTTTCGTGCTATTAAAACACACTAGGTGCGATACACTGTTTATAATAAACTAACGAATTACTTGACATTACAATTTAAAACAATAACACGGGGCACAATGAATCGGGTACAGTTCCAAGACGTCTCAACTCCTCCGCGATCAGAAATTGGCTGTCGTCCTCGCCTCGAGTCTTGTAGGTAGGTTGCGTGACGTCACCACCAGCGCACTTCCGATTCATTTTATGTCCGCATTAATGACCGTATCCGACACATATATCTTCCTAGGAATATCTTTATGAAATAAAAAATGTAAAGACAAATTAATTGAAGCTGAAGACAAAAAAAAATGTTAAGGATGAATTATTCAAGTGGGTGTAGATGGCCAAAACCGAAACTATGAGGTATAGCGAAAAATACTTATAGGAGTCCCGTACCCGATTTTGTTGAAAATTTAAATCATTGAATTTTTGAAAAATCAATGTTCCTAGCCAGGAATCGAACCCGTTGATGTTGGAAAAAAAACACACTTATTACACCATTCGACGGCGTCGCTAGTAAGGATTAGATCCTGGGAAGTAATCCCTGTATAGTGCATATATGGAATACCTCGAATTACCGACTTGTACATATACTACAGACACATAGACGTCAATCAGTAGAAGACAGGTTGATATCGGTATCGGCGCGTTATAAATGTAATGTTTGTGTGTGCGCAGATAGCGCGCGAGCACGGCATCCGGTTCATGGAGACGTCGGCGAAGGCCAACATCAACATCGACCGCGCCTTCTCCGAGCTGGCGGAGGCCATCCTGGACAAGACGTCGGGGCGCGAGGCCGACGCCGACCACGCGCGCATCGCCGTGGAGCGCCGGCCGTCGCGCGCGCCGCCCACGCGCGCCTGCTGCACGTAAGCGCGCAGCCCGCACTACACGCCCGCAGCCGTCACACTCACACAATCTCAACTCATACAAACCGTTTCTACTGTCTTTGACCTATTTAAGCCAAAAAGGTCATCCGGACGGCGACATCCAAGTTTCTCCAGTCATCCTTTGACTGTCGAAGCTATAGTTAAGACGCTAGAGTTTTCATAATAAGTTAAGTAAAACCGTGTTATAATCTAAAGCTGTAGAAGCCATCGGGTGCAGGCGTGTACGAGCAGTGTCGCCGACACGTAGCGGTGCGACAGGTCCACTGCGAAGTGGAACACGACGCAGCATGTCGCCCGGGCGCAGTGCTGCGGTCTGCTCTCATTGTCACTTACGATTCATGGGAAGAGCACCTTGAGAGTATACCAGAGTGTCGCACCTCACACGGACCGACGGCCGGATGCTGAAGTCAGCTCCTTTCCCATACTTCTAAGGTTCTCTTCAAAATAGGTGAACTTACTCTATGTAGCACCTGTTCATTATTTAGCTTTTCAAATTCTTGTTGATTGTAATGAAAGCTGGCTTGTTTCGAACTAGAACTACTCGAGTTTCAAGTTCCAGTCACCCGCAGAATGTCTAGTCGCATCATCAATTTGGGTGCAATTGAAAAGCAGGTTCCAAACAGATACACCTTGCAAGGAACTTAAATATCTGGTCTCAAATAGTGTTGCATGATTAATTTTATTATTCCTCGCTTCGGAGTGTTTTATACTTAAATGTTTAGAGTGTAAATTGTCTAGTAAAGAAAGCTAAGCCACAGTCACTCAACCGCATCTCATTATAATGGTTGGATGATTGAGAAATTGAAATATTTCTCAAAACCACAATGCACACCAACGTGGACCTGACTGACTTTATATAAATGGTTTGTCACTGATCGGTTAGCGAACCGCTGCCGGCTCGCGAGCGCCCTTGTACTGCAATACATACGTGACATTGTTTCACAGATTGTGGTTAAGTTGTGAAGGTGTTCAGTGTGTGTGTTAGCGGATGGTGCGCCACAGTAGGCAGGCGTGCAGTGACGTCACGTGCACGTGCACTCGTTACATATGATGAACTCGTCCGCGGTCATAACTAAACTCAATAAGCGCATAGCGGATGCGTGTGAACGCGTTGGTTCGGCCGTACCTTTAACAAGGTCCGATCAGCAAACTGTAATACATTATCTCATTGAACCTGATATGCGTTCGTTTTTGTATCGACATTAGTATGTTTAGTTTTGTGTCCAGACGCAGACTGCTTGTTTATTTAACTTTATGCTGTAGAGGTTACGTTATATCGCGACATTAAGCGTAGTATGTATACAAAGTGTCGTTGACGCGCGACCAGCGAGCACATATCCAGGAAGCAATACGGAGGAGCTCGGCAGCGCCTCACTTACAGTTGCTGGTCGCAGCTCTGGGTATATTCACATAGATCAATATATAGTTAGATCGTCGCAGGCCGTGGCCGTGGTGTCCGTCAGACAATTTTGCTAAACTGTTATACGCTTTGTAGCAAAATTGTGCTACGATTATAGTTAATTATTTAAGTAATTATACTCTATAGTTATGTACGTTGATGAAATAAAAAAAATACTATTTTATCGTATGGTGTATGTGTTTCGTCGGTTTTTACCTGCTTTTATAAATAAACATCAGCATTGTATATTATGTTCATATTAAATTACTTATCGTAAATTGGTCGTTAATCTTTTATTTTTCTTGTATGCTCTCCTACCCCCACGGATCCATTGTCACCTTAATAGGGAACAGGGCCTGCGAGAAATTGGAAAACAAGATATTTAAAGAAACTATTGCCGTCGCGCTGCGTCAAGGCTGCCCCCGTAGAGTGCGATGGGGGCAGCTGCAGCTTCGATCGATTATATCACAAAAATTATGACGACGTTCGTATTCCCCTTTTTTCTCCTCGAAAACAGCTGATTTAATTATTTTTAATAAAGTTTTAGAAAGATTATGTCTAGTGGTTCCTATATTTTTTTTTATACAAGCAATCCTAATTTTTTTCTGAATTTTCCTCCTCTTATTTAAAGTAAGAGGAGGGACGGGACACTTTTTACCACTTTGGAAGTGTCTATCTTTCTGTGTTTATCTGTGTTTTGTGTGTTTTTCTTTTGAGGTTCCTAAAACCATTTTTTCTCAAAGTCAATCGTTTGAAAGATAGACACTTCCAAAGGTGTGCGTGTTGATGGCGCGACCACGGCGATATTTAGATTTTGTAAAAAAAAATTAAAGTTTATTCCCAAAACAAATAATTTGTCAAAGTTATGGTTAAAAAGTTATGAGGGTCGCAGGTTCAAACCCTGCTCGCACTAGAATTTTTCTTTCCATGTCAAAAACAGCTAATGTAGGATTGTAGGACGAAAAAAAAACTTTCAACGAAAATTGATTTGAATAAGATTCAAATCAAATTAAAAAAAAAAAAAACAATTGGAATTGGGATTGGCAATTGGAATTTGATGTTAGGTTTCTGAGATATGCGTATATATCGATATCTTTAAGAGGGAACGTCGTAGTTGACGCCCGTACAGGGGGTGGCGGTTGTCTGGTTCCTGTTGTCCTTTTCGATGCGACTTGCTATTTCGCGGCGCACATCTGATGGAGCTATACACGCCGGCGGATACAAAATCGCAAGAGGGGGTACCCTGTTACGATGCGACAGGTATCGTTTAGCGCTACGTCAACCTCTTCAGCGGGGGCGGATCGATGCCCACACTGGACATGCAATGCGAACTCACCAGCAGAAAAAGAAAGACGGTTTGGTTGTGCGGAGAATCTGTGGCAATGCTCACCAGCTCGATGTAAGGCGGCGAAGAATGTTATTCCTTTTTCCGATTTTTTTTTGTTTTCCGACAGTGGAACTTGTATGTCAGGGTGATACCTAGGTAACGAGGTTGGACACAATGCTCTATGTCAACGCCCTGCCACGATATGCTGAGAGCCCTATGTGACTGACGATTGCGAAGGTGCTTGGATGGATTTGGCCGTAAAGCATTTACAACTTAGAGTTTTCCTAGTGCACCCAGTGCTACGGTCAGATTTTCATCATCCTCCTCGAAAGTAGGGTAACTTAACGTAAATTATGCTAGTATAAAGTAAGCTGATATCAGAACTAGGTATTGAAAAATTCATCAAAATGTTTGAGGTTGTAGCACAAATTGAACTTAATGCATAGGTGGTAAAGTTGTTCTTTCCAAAACATTTAGTATACATACTCGGCCACTGAAATCACGAGAGCGCAGTAATGTTATGGTGAAGTGAGGGTAATCTAGCGCTCCCCCCCTCCGGCCTGTTTAACCACCTCACTGACACAGAGTAGGTATTAGAATCAAAGCACAACTGAGCCAGGCTGCCCTATGCACCAACAAGCCATACAACTAACATATTTTTTTAAGATGAACAAGTATTTCAAATTTTGGGGCGAAGACAATACCCACTTTGGGGTTATCCTTACTTACATAATTTATTTACCATGGCTTCTAAAAAACGATATAAAACAAACGAATAATAATTGTGTTGGGTGTCGGCAACCCTGGAGGCCTGGGCAGTAAGGGCGCGTTATCTGGGCTCTGGGGTCAAGTGAGCGGCCGCGATAGCGGTCAGTCGCTCACGGTATCACTCGCCGCGAACATGGGGCTGCTATGTCTTGTCGTGTTTGTGTTTTGTTTCCAAGTTGCCCATTTCACCGATCGTAAGTACCTATTATGTAAGGGTATTACCACACCAATCGATCGATCGTCAATCGCTGTTAGAATGAATTAGTCGACGTCGATCGATAGTTTTTCTTTCTTTCGACTAACCCATTCTACCACGGATCGACGATCGATCTATTGGTGTGGTAATACCCTAAAAGAGTGTGTTTGTAATTCCAAAATAACAGCTTTTTACTTAATGCTTATCCTTTTGAACGCCACTGTCACACGTACGTAACAAGCAAGCGCGTGCCCTATATTGTACACCATATGACACAAATATATGACAAAATGGTAGGTGAATTTGTTGCTTGACGTGGAGGGCACGCGCGTGCGTTTATGCTCTGCCGTTTAAAAGGTTATAGAAGTAGGTAGGTGTATGCTTTTTATTTTTTTCTGTCTGTTTATAACGGCTAATCTCCGAAACGGCTGGACCGATTTTGATATGATTCTTGATGTTATAAGGAGTAACTTAGGCTACTTCTATTTTAGAAAAAGGATTAGGGTTCCGTACAAAAAAATTAGAACACTTGAAATTGTTAACAATATTCGGATTCAAATAGGTAAGTAATATTAATTTATAATAATTACACGTGGACGAAGGAGCAGACTGGAGAGAGGTCCGGTCGTAAGCATCCGCGTTCATTCGCATCGGAAGCACTTTAAAGTAGGTACGATTGAACTTCCCACTTCAGTGAGTTAGAATTCTAAGATAAACAACCCTACCCTTGAAACAATAATGCAACGGCTCTTTGTTTCTGAATTAAGTATTTGAAGTTCGGAACCTGTCAAACTCCATTTTTTTTTTTTTCGTAGGAATGCTGCTAATGTAGATAGTGGTCGGATTTTCACGGGGCTTTTTTATTGAGTTCCTAGAGTTGTGGAGAAGAAAGTTAAAAAAAATTCGCCGCTCGTGACTTTTTTTTAATTTCCTTTTGAAAATTTTTTTTTCGTATAAGAATTACTTGAAATTCGCCGAATTTATATTGCAACATAATAATAGGACCTGTGTGCATCCATGAAACGCCAATTAGGTCTGTATCCTTGTTCATTGTTGTCGACGAAATGCATATTTTCAGGTTATTTTTTGAAAGTTTCCTATTCTTTCAGTTATTTCTAAAATACGAGTTTTAATACGAATAACGATTTCTTTTGTCATTGGTAACTGATACTTTTTCACAGATGACTGATACTTTTTCTTTTTGGAAGTGAAGTGACTAAAAATTCATTCGCAAATATCAGGAAATCGTCTATGTAAAAGTTAAAGAAGGCCATTGTTCTCAAAATGTTTCCATGGCGGTCAACGTAAATATTATCCTGAAAATATCCTTATTATATCAGCTATCCACAGAGAACAAAATAAAAAAAATATTCGGAGGTACACGATAAATGTTGATTATTGCTGACGAAGGTGAATGGGGCCGCTGGTAAAGTCACAAAAATTACCGTAATTGTAACGTAATCATTTCTCATAATTTCTATTTAGAATTAGTTGCAAGCTTGGGTCTCTGCGCCCCATTTAATATCAATACCGATACCGATACCGCTCCCAATTCTTAGCGACAGCCCCCTTTTGTCATGTTTTACTTTCTCAGCAGTAACTGTTATTTAAAAAGTATCCTTGAATATTTTTCTAGTTATTATAACTTATTAGATAGCTACTAAAATGAGGTTTTGGAGAATAATTAGCACATTGAGTTAAATAGCAAAATTTCGAAAAAAAATGCCTTCTTTAGACGATTTTCTGATTTTTGCGAATGAATTTTAAGTCACTAAACTCATGAATATGGTTTTCATGACATTTTCTTGTCCACTTATCTGTAAAAATGTATCTGTTACCATTTCAAAAGAAATCTTAGTCTTAAATTCAGTAACTTAGAAATAATTGAAGAAAATAGGATATTTTAAATAAAACGTCACCGTAAGACGTTATTAATGGAACGAAAATTTCGAGAGCTGTGAGCAGAGTGCGATGGTCTAATTGGTTAAGACATCCGGTGTACTGAATCGGAAGGTCGCAGGTTCAAACCCTGCTCGCACTAGAATATTTCTTTCCATGTCAAAACAAAAAACTTGAAATATGAATATTGAACAAATAAACAGACCAAATTGGCGTTTAATGGATATACACAAGTCTTTCTATTATGCCTCAATATAAATTCACCGAATTTCAAGTTATTCATTAGTGTTGCCCAAATGCAAGAACAAGACGAGACTTAGCCAGTCTTGGTCTTGGTCTTGCGCCAATACACCTGGTCTTGGTCTTGGTCTTGGTCTTGCGCTCCCAGTCTTGGTCTTGGTCTTGGTCTTGCAGCAAGAGTCTTGCAAGTCTTGCAATTACCTATTAGTCTATTACTATTTATTAAAGTTTACTTTAAATCTTAGAAAAACGTATTAGAATTGGAACATTGTGAGCTTGAATTAACATAGCCATAGTAAAGATCAAGCAGATTAATAAATAACTGAAGATTTGATAAGAAATTCGAAAAATCAACTGACCTATATGTCGTTTTCCATGGAAGTAACTGTTTCTTAATAAACATTTATGATTTATAAGCTTACATTTGCTAAAACATGTAAAAAAACAAATTAATTACAATAACTTGACTGTATTTTAAAGAACAATACTTATCTGTCTAGAAAGAGATTGAACCCTCAACTTATAAGAAATTTAATAAAAGAGTTTTACGATTTATCATTTATTTGAATAAAAAATAAAATACAACACAAATCAACAGCTTTATCATTAGGTTATGATACTTTATATCAATTTTTTTGACCAAGAATTAATACAAAGTAACCATCTGGCTGACTCATCACTTAACCTATTTCTATGTTTTCTAATTACTAATGATGCTTTAGAAAATAACCTCTCAGCAGGTACTGAAGTTGCAGGTATTGAGAGAAAATCACGGGCCATTTTCGATAAAATCGGATACTCTGTCTCATGCGTCCTCCACCAATCTAAAATGTCTTCCGAGCTGGCAGTTCTTGGTTTTCTCAGGTACTCCTCCAACTCGTCTATCACTAAGCCTTGAAGACAAGATCCAGATGACGTCGAGGGACATTCATAGAGTTTATCAAAGTCTATTACGTCTTCATCTTCATCACATACTTTATTTTCTTTTTCTGGTAATTCCAGAGATTTGTTCAGTGAGTGTAGACTTTTATATTCTTCATAAAGTTCATTGAACTTGCGCAGACTTTCTGTTTTAAGTTGCTTCCCCCACATTGTCAGGTCAAACGTCTGAGCCTTATGCCTTGGGTCTAAAATTAAAGAAGTACAATAAATCCAGTTGCTCTTCTTGTAATGTTTAAGCATTTTGTCTCGAGCTGCTTGGAAAGCTAGAATGAGCCTTTCATCCACTTCAGATCGATTAGGTTTCTCATCTAACTGTTTTACCATGGATTCAATTTTATCTAGCAAGAGATTGAATGATACAATGACTAGCGGTAATGTAACATATTTGTCTCCACCAAGTTTTGTACTTAAAAGTTTAAAGTTTATTAGAAATTTATGTAATTTTTCGAGTACCTGCCATTCATTAGCTGTGATTTGAAAATCATTTAATTCGGTGACAGAACTGCACAATATGTCAATGCCCGCTCTCACTTTTAAACCAAATCCAATCATGTCATGTGTGGAATTCCATCTCGTTGGACAGTCAAGAATGGCATTTAGATTTGATGGCACGCCAGCTGCTTCACAAGCAGACTGAAACTTCTTCTTCACTATCTCACTTCTTTTTATTTTACTGGAAATACTGCGTAACTTTGTTACAGATGTACGCGAGTCAGCAATATTTGGTGCAGATTCTTCATCTTCCTCATCCTCAGTTTCGTCTGCATAGTCTTCGTACTGCTGATCTTGCGCGTTAGTGTCAGACTCACAGTGTAATGCTAAGGTCTTTAATAAATCTTGTACACCAAGGTTTAAAATGTGAGCAAAGCACCGGAAATGTTGATTGTCTGAATCAAAGTGTGGCGGCAGCTGTTTGCCCAGTTCATACATAAATTTGGTATTTGCAGTTGCGTTGTCGACCGTGATACCTTGTATTTTATCAATTATGCCATATTCCAATAAACATTCATGGAAAATCGTTGCAATATCTTCCCCAGTATGTCGACCGCGTGATGGTATAAAATCAAGAACTACAGATTGATACTTCCATTCGTTGTCTATATAATGAATAGTAACCCCGTAGTAACTCCTACCAGCAATTGACGTCCACCCATCAATGGTAAAAGACATTTTAGATGATAATTGTTGAAGTCGTTCCTTGAGATTCAATTGGAGGTCTTCAAATCGCTCTTTGACTTTCCTTCTAAGTGTAGACCTTTTAGGAAACACCATATTAGGGCAAATACGTCGAAAATATACTTGTGTAGCTTCGTCATCGAAAAATGAGAAGGGAAGATATTTTTTCACCACCCAATCAACTGTAGCTGTCGTGATGATCCTCAAATTTGCTTTTGGGTCTTTTAGATCTGTGACTCAAACTCTCGTTACTCGGACTAGAATAATTTGAATCTTCGTCACTCATATTAAATTGTACACGTGATACGTTTGTAGAAAACAACGAGAATTAGTAAAAACAATTATTAAGTTAGACTCGAAGCACAGCTCAATTGGAAATGACTGGAATTAAAATAATTCCTTTATTTATAGTACGTTTCCTTGCTTTCTACCGCGCCGCCTCGCCACGTGCCGGCTCTATGAAAAGGATGCCGCCGCAAATCAAACAATGCCGCGTGCGGCGTACAAACACACACTAAATATTACCTACTTGTACAGACGCGACGCGTGAATAAAATAGAATTAGTGCCAATCACTATTCTTTACATATAAGTGAATGTTTTGGCGTACATCTATACTAATATTATAAAGCTGAAGAGTTCGTTTGTATGTTTGATGACAGAAGTTTTAAAATAAATAAATAAGTCCTGAACGTCACTATACCTCCAAAGTTACTATTCCTCGTGGACGAAGTCGCGGGCACAGCTAGTAAATACTTACTCTCATCATCTCTCTCAGAGATATTCGGGCTGGTAAGTAATACAAAACTCTTATCGCAGGCTTTTTATTTTATTAGTAGGTAAGTACCTACGCTTTTTATATTATTTTATTAGTTTTGTAGAATTTTTTTACACGTTTCAAGTATATTTAAAAGTGGCTACAATATTTATTAAACGGGTGATATTTGAACACTTTTTTGCTATTTTTTCTTGTAAAAACTAAAGAAATATAATGACTAAATGTACAATAATAGTACCTAAGTAATTAGTTTAAAACCATATAAGTAATCAATATTATAATATATACTTACTAGAATGAATTAATATGACATCTACTACCTATCCTTACCATTTTATCCTAATCATAATACTACTTGCGTGATCAGTATAATGTATTCATTTTCATTCTAAGCACTCTGAAACTTATTTATTCTTTGGAACACCTGTAGGTACTCTTAAAAAAATTCGAAATTATTTTGCATGAGTATACCTACGCCCTATGGCGGCAATCAAATAGTGTCACAAATGTTATGATTTCGGCGTGGCGGCAACGATTGTTTTAGATTTCAAAAGAAGCCGCCGGCGCGTGTATCATAACCATGTACTTCCGAAAAGCGGCAAATTTCTTTGAGAAGTAAGTACAAAACCTTTGATGCCGCATTATCAAAGTGCCGATGGTTAAAACATAACTATGCATGCACTCAGTTTGATTTTAATAGATATTTTTTTATTCGCTATGTTTATGGTATTAGTCGTAATGCGCATAGGTCCAGTTTTTCATATTCTTTGATACAGTTTTTTGCGTCTCATAGAATTCCTAAGCGTACCTACCTATACACCGAACTGTTACACCTAACTACTCAGTGAAATAGCGCTAAGTCCTAGCTGCAAGACGCAAGAGTCTTGCAGGCTATGTCTTGTTCTTGCTCAAGTCTTGCACGGTCAGTCTTGGTCTTGGTCTTGCTAAAAATACGCGGTCTTGTTCTTGGTCTTGGTCTTGCAAAAACGCAAGAACAAGACCAAGACTGCAAGACCAAGACTGAATTTGGGCAACACTATTATTCATGAAAGAAAAAAAAATATTTTTAACATTCTTCTCTACACCTCTAGGAACTCAATAAAAAAAGTCCCATGAAAATCGGACCAGTATAAACTTCGTTGCACCTTTTGAGTATTTAATTAATTGCACTCGGCCACAGATAATATTATACTGCGACTCGGCTAAGAGTTAGATAGATAGTTCTCAATTTCAACAAATAATTCAGAAAGACTTGAGGACTCCCAAACCATAAGTGTGTCGACAGGAGCATGTTAGCATCTACCAGATAACATAATAGATGGTAAGTTCAAATATTCACAGGAATTTGTAATTTAATGGCCTCTATTAAACATAGCAAACAAAAACCGGAAGGTAAATTATTTTAAAACTTTTAACTTTAGTGGATGTCGGTTTTTCTCGATAGGCGAGTGCCTCAGTAGAACTGATAACGTGGTATGTTGATAACGTGCAGCACCATGCGTGATGGAACTGGAGTGCGAAGAGTGCGTGCCGGACAACATGCCGCTGGTGACGTCCCACCGCGCCGCTAACGGCTCACTAGCGGTGCCCGCCGGCGACGAGCTCACGCTGGCGTGCGGCGGCGGCAAGTTCCTGGCCTACCCGCTGCGCGACACGCTCACCGTGCTGTGCGACGCGGGCCGCTACCGCGTGCGCGCCGACCACTCCCTGCGCCACCTGCTCGAGCTCGGCTGCCAGGAGAGCATCTTCGAAGACGTTCTGCACCAGGTGACATTTGCCATACGTCTAAGACCAATCGTTTTATTTCTTACAAGAACCTAAATCGGTGCTGTTCGGAAGACTCATCCCCTCTGATGAATGAGACATTCCCAAGATTGTTATTTTCCTTGATGATCTCAACATTCCTAATCCATAAAGAATCTTAGATGAGTGAATCATGGCATTTTTCCCGTGCAGGTTGACAACTGCGGCAGTTTGCAAGGGCGCGCGTACCTGATGCGCGACACGGGCCCGCAGGCGCCGCGCCACCTGGCGGCGCTGTGCTTCGACGCGGACCGCGGCCTGGCCGCGCGCCTGCGCATGAGCAGCGCGCCGCACGACGCGCTGCGGGTGGCGCCGCACAGCGACAGCGCGGCGCCGCTGAGCCTGCTCGGCAACTTCAACCACATGTTCGACGCGAGCACGCGCCACGCCGCCGAGCGCCTCTACTCCGACGACGTCCGCATGAATAGGCGCCTGCACGAGCTGCTCAAGCACGAGCGCTACTCCTTCGCAGACCAGAGTCTCACGTCCGCCAAGCTGCTCAGCAGCCACTACTTCGAGGATCAGAACATGCGCGTGACAGATTTCGTGTCCAACCGCGTGGCGGTGTGGCGGAGCGTGGCTCGCGGCAACCTGCACCACCTGCAACACGACGTCGCCAAGTTCCTGAAGCTGAGTCGTCCGCATGCCGAGCTGGACGTGCACACCGGCACGCACGGCGTGCTCTCCTTGCGCGCGGGCCACTCGCGCACCGAGCTGTACTTGAAAGCTGGCCAAAGGTTTCCGGTGCCGAAGTATATCTGGACGGTGGTGCACGCCAAGCAGATGAACAAGGCGGTGGCGCTGGTGCTGCTCAACGACCCGTTCGTGGCCGTGAGCGAGATCCGCGACGCGGTGTTCTGCGAGAGCGCGTGCGGCCGCGTACCGTGGCTGCACGAGCTGCGTCGCCACCGCAACTACGAGAGCCCGGTGTACGGACTCGTGTTCTGCTGCAGCCTGCACAACTTCACCAGTTTGGTCACCGAGCTACCAGACAAGCTCGTTAGCGTGCCGCCAGGGAACGCTGGCATGCTCACAGAGTTGTTTGTTTAGAATTAGAAATACTGTGATTAATCAAAACTGTAAAATATCTCCCGCAAGATTTGTAACAACACCCTTTAAAATTAGTCCATTCTAAGCTGATAAGAAATAAACCAAAAATAAGTTGAATAAGAAACATTTTATTTTAAAAATTATAATAGATTTTATTCGCCAAATCCTTAATCCTTCTCAGCGATTGCGGTCAGATGTCTGTCGATCTCGTTTTCAGCCAACACTCTGAAAAGAATAAGAATAATTTATTTAAAAAGTATTGTACATTTAGGCGCAGTAGTATTATTTCTCATACAGTATAATGTGACGAACCGGACTAATTTTTGCGATATAGAAATTTTGCCGTAATTTTTTATCTTATGTAATAAAATATACTTATAAATATGTAAAAATAAAAAAATTACATCAGTATTATCAAAAACAACGTGGTAATCTAAACTTTTATCGGAGCGTTCACAGAATAACGATCCGGTTCGTCACACAGGAAACAAGTAAATAAATTAAAAATATGAATTGTTGTGTTAAAATGTATTTAATATTTATAAGATAACTATCAAATCTATGAAAAACAACATTTAAAACTAAAAAAAATCACTGTAATCATAGCTTGGCAATCATTTTTCTTTCGAGATCGTCACAACAGGAACTTTTGACCATTTCTACTACTTAAAATGAAATTTCACGTAATGAGCTTACAAATAAAATAAAAAGCAAATATAGGGTCAAGTACTACTACATAAATATTGTCAAATAACGAAATATTTTTTAAATAGTACTTGTTTTTGTCTCGGTAAAAATATGAGAGTGACTCTCTGGAACTACTACATAAATATTGTCAAATAACGAAATATTTTTTAAATAGTACTTGTTTTTGTCTCGGTAAAAATATGAGACAGTGACTCTCTGGAATTCTAAGTGACAAACTGGAAGGTATTAAGCAAAGTCTATACAGAGTCTATTTGGTCGAACTTTTTTTAATTAATTATCTAAAGTAATAACAGGTTATTACTAAAACTTGCTTTTGCTTGATTTTGAGATACATAATTTAAAAAAATATAAGAAGTTGGGATTCTATTGAATTGTGACTTCTTATATTTCTTTAATTTTTAGTATTTATTTCTATTCCAAAAAAACTATTATTTTGCCCTTCCGTTGCTCTTTAAATTTTTCGGGGTTTTGTTTTTTACCGTTTAGCTCTTTCTGCTGCGGTGAGGGCCATGTTCACTGAAATATACCAGACATACTTAACATAATTATGATAACAAACAAACACGATCAATAGGTATATATTTTAAATTTTATCCAAATTGATCTAACCTTTGCAAAGATTATCGGATTAACAAACACTTTTAACACTTGTAGGTGTTGTAAATGACGTCACACTCGAAGGAAACACGGAGATGACTTCAGGTGATATTTATTTCAGCGGCTAAGTTACAAGCTTACAGACGATAGGTTTTGGATATTACAGTAGGTACAGTCCCACACGACCAAGTCCTAGGACGAAGGTCGGGGAACAAAGTCCTCTATCCAAAAATAGATTCCCTAAGGAATTTTACTAGGCACCAACTAACAGGGATGTCCTACGTGATCCTTCCAATTAGGACGAGACCCATAAATGCACCACACGGTTAGCAGTGTTTATAGCATTAAATAAGTTCACTGATCCAGCGAGGGTCATTAAGTCGCGGAGAATCTTAACACCGCGATTCAAAATTGCGCGTCATAGGCACAGCGCCATCTAGTAGTGAGCGGTGGAACATTTCAAACAGCATAATCAATGAACTTCTGTTACTTATGAATCTAATACATGGCAGGATGTGTAAATAATAAATGTTAAAAGTAAACGTGTGTTACAATCTCCCCCTCAGTCCTCAAAGACGTCTCGGCGTGGTGGACTGGATAGTGGGATTATTGTTTCCTAGGACGTCCACGTCCTCGTTTGGCAGTTGAAGGCTTGCTGGCAACCTTCTCCTTCCTAGGTCGTCCTCTTCTTCGGAGTGGTTGCACGGGTTCTGGAACGGTTTCATGGCTTCCACCTTTATATGGAGTTAAAGCGGAAACATGATAAAGGCCGATTGGGTTAGTAGGATCATTTGGAGAAGCTACTTTAAAAGAGGTGGGACCATGTTTATTAATAATGACATATGGTCCATCTCTACGTGGCGCGAATTTTGCGGTTACACCTTGAGCTCCCTTACTCACGGGGTGTAGGTTAACAAGTACCAAATCTCCTGGTTGATACTGTGGATGTTCACGCCTATGCTTATCAACATATGCTTTGCGTGCCTCCTCCTTCATTTCTTGTACTTCTCTTGCTTTGATTAAAGTCTCCGCTAGTTGTACAAGTTTTGGAGTTATTTCCGGTATTATATTTTCAGAAATTACTATGTTCCTAAAGTCAACTTCATTATCACGTGGGGATCTTAGTTCCCTTCCGAACGTCAAGTACGCCGGGGTTTTACTTGTTGTAGAACCGTTAGTACTATTCATAGCAAAACGAATCGCCGGCAAAAGCTGTGACCATATATTATGTTTCCCTCCTTGTACCATCATAGCTAGTTGGGTCTTTAAATCGCGATTCTTGCGTTCAACAGGATTAGCTTCAGGGTGATACAACGGGGTATACTGGTGTTTTATGTTGAGACTGTACATAACTTGTTGCATTACTGCACTCACAAACTGAGTACCATTATCACTTATTACTCGGCGCGGCATCCCATATCTTAGAAAAACTTCGTTGATCAGGGTTAATGCACAGTTTTCAGCGGTGGCGGAAGCTAAAGCGAAAAGCTCCACCCAACGGGTAGCGACATTCTCAACGATTAATATCCAAGTTTGTCCATCTTCTGTTTGTGGTAAAGGTCCAAACAAATCAAAAGAAACTACTTCGAATCGTTGGCACATGCTTGTAGTTTGAAGTAATCCAGCCGGTTTCTGATTAGAGGTTTTATACCGTTGGCACTCCAAGCAGTTTTTCACGTAACTTGCAACATAGCTACGCATTCCACTCCAGTAGTATCTGTTGGCTATCTTCTTATAAGTTTTCTCAGCACCATAGTGTCCTGCTAATGGATCATCATGGTAAGCACTGAGAACGTTTGCCCACTCGTGACCGGGTACTACGAGTTGAGCATCATCAGCTTCGGAATCAGGATGTAACCTGTATAGCATACCATTATTCATAAGATAGCCTTTGTTACTCCAGTATGCAGCATCCTCTGTTCCATTGGTCTCCTCTAAGGCTTCTATTATTTTTGTGATTTTGACATCCTTCATCTGTTCTTCACGGATTTCTTTAATACTCCGCGTAGGCATATCTACGATTATAGAACATATCTCACAGGTAGAGTTATCCTCGCAACACGGTGGTCTTGACAACGCGTCAGCCACGGTATTCAATTTACCAGGTTGGTAATTAATATTTTTAAATTTTAAAATCTTTATATTTTAAATTTTATTTTTCCTACAGTATTTCATTTTTTTTTTTTTTTTTGCTGTTATGACTTTGTTAATTATTTTATTTTTTTAATTTTTTTAAAATTTAATTTTAGTGCTACATAATGTGTTGTGTTTTAATTTGATTTGAATGTTTAAATGCTACTATAACTTTGTTAGCTTAGTTATAAATCTTATTACGCATGCTGTGGTCTCCTGTAAGTGAAGGAGTACACCTACGTAATACCTTTGTCGTCGATTATTTATTTCATGTGTTTGTGTATATCCTTTGTTGGAGATCCTAAATAAATAAATAAAATAAATAAATAAATATTAAGAATGTTGAATGATTGGAGCTGTAATGCCCATCTAGCCAAACGTCCAGTTGGCGATTTTAAATTCATTAACCACTTTAAAGCTTGGTGGTCGGTTACCACTGTAACAGGCTGACCTTCGACATAAGCTCTAAATTTATTTAATGACCAGATTACGGCTAACGCTTCCCGTTCAGTAGTGGAGTAATTTTTCTCAGCGGACGTCAGCAATCTACTCGCATATTCAACGGGATGCTCATCTTCCTTCTCCCCCTGGACCAGAACTGCTCCAAGCGCGTAGCTACTGGCATCGGTCTTGAGAGTGTACGGTTTTGTTTCGTCGGCCTGTCGCAACACAGGAGCAGTAGTTAATCGAGTTTTAAGCGTGTTGTAAGCCTCTTCCTGTTCAGTATTCCATACCCAACTGGCTTCCTTCTTCGTTAATTTTGTAAGGGGTTGTGCTATAGCGGAGAAATTCTCAATAAAACGTCGGTACCAAGAACACATTTGTAGAAAAGATATGAGATGTTGCAGAGTCTTGGGATTTGGCCTTTCTAAGATAGCTTTAGTTTTATCTGAATCTGGCTTTAATCCTTCAGGCGTTATGATGTGACCTAAATATTTTATCGATGAGCAGAAAAATCTACATTTATCTTTGTTTACTGTGATGTTATATTCTCTCATTCTTTGTAGTACGTCCTTCAGGTCGGAAAGGTGGCTTTCAAATGTGCTGGAGAATATGAGCAAGTCGTCAAGATAGGCCAGCATGTTAATATGTTCTAGGGTAACACGGAATCTATCGACAAGTCGCTGAAAGGTAGCCGGTGCATTGCGTAAACCAAATGGCATTCTCTTGAATTTATAAAGACCAAAAGGGGTGATGAATGCTGTTTTATCTTCGTCTTCTTTCCTGATCTTTACTTGCCAGTAACCAGATTTCAGGTCGAGTGACGTCATGTAAGGCGTTGGCTTTGCAGCGTGCAACAAGTCATCTATTCGTGGAATAGGGTAAGTATCGGGCACAGTGATAGCGTTTAGGCGTCGGTAATCGATACAAACTCTAACCTTTCCATTAGGTTTCGGTACCATAACCACTGGCGAAGCCCAGGGCGAAGAGCAGGGCTCAATAATAGCCTTCTCAGTCATTTCATGTAATTCAGCTTTAAGAATATCTTTCTTTGTTTGAGATAATCTGTAGGGAGGCACAGATATTGGAATATCGTTCTTTGTCACGATACAGTGTTCTCCAAGTAATGATGGTTTATTGTTATCAATAAAAACCTCTTGGTAGTCTACTAGTATTTTATTTAACATTTCCTTTTGCCTATCATCTATGTTAATACTACAAAAATGATAAGCACCATCAGAGTCCGTAGGATCGTTTGCATCAGGAAAGAGTTGACTTGAATGGGGAGATAAGTTGACTTCCGCTTCTGTTACATTTATTTCCGCATCACGCATCATAAATTCTGCGAAAGCAGGTACGTAACCATCGAAGACCCTTTTTGCTTTCTTCGCAGGTGACAGCTCGAGTGGTATCAGCTTGTATCTTGAGGAGCTCTCAGGAAGAGCGGCAGCACTTGAAGATGCAACAGCCGCTGAAGGCACCCTCTCTGTGGTAGTGCTATCTAAAGCAATACTGGCCGAGCTGCTACTGGCATGTTCGAAGGTCACAAAGTCTTCCTCATACAATTCGTATGTCGACCGAGCATCAAGGAATTCCCAGGTAAATTGAGGAAGGTTGAGAACCATTTTTGCGTCTTGCATGAACCCGACGCCTAATAGAGTTCGATTGTCCCTTGAATTAGGCAGAACAATGAAGCTTGTCAGTATGATGCGGTCCTCTAACTTTACAGGAACTGCTATCTTCCGTACACGTTGGTTTTTCCCAATGCCATCTGCCAGGGTGACCTTTACTGTTTCTTCAAAAAACTTGTGTCCTTTGCTCATCAGCTGTTTGTATAGCTGGTACGATGCGATGCTAGTCTTCGCACAAGTATCGATGTATGCTGTCCCTTTAATGTCATCTACCTCAATAAATACTATAGGTCTGTTTCTTACATCCGATTGGACGTTAACCGGACAAAAGGATAAATTTGTTGAAGGTAGTGAACGTTGTTTATTTGCGCAGCATGTTGGGCAGCTACTGCGAACTACGCCGGGTGTACCACAGCCGTAACATGATACTTTGGGTGCGGATGGAGATGGAGCTTGCGTCGTTTTGGTAGAAGCCGTTGTAGATTGACCCTCAGGAAACTTATCCGTCTTTGTTGCCTCTAATTCTTGCTGCTTCTTCTTCAGCTTCCTACACATTTCGGTAGTATGGCCGATGAAATGACAGAATCCGCACTTCACCTTAGGTTTCGAGGTCGGTTTTGGCTTAGCCTCTTTGCGTTCGTCACCGTCACTTGTTTTATCAATCCACATTTGTTCGATGCTCCGAGCTGCTTCTAATAACTCGTCGTAACTTTTAATGGAGGTGCGCGGAATCTTGTCACGTATTCGGTGTTTGAGCTGACCGTATATCATGTGTAGTTGATGTGATTCTGGTATTTCGGGTTCCGGAAGTTGAGCAAACAGCATTCGCTTATGTGCCACGAAGCTTTCAGTGGTCGTGCGGAAGTCTTGCTTTTCCATAACTATTTCTTGATATATGACATAGGCTGATTTCTTTGGGGCAAAAGCATGACGGAGACGCTCTTTGAAATCCGCCCATGTGGAGACATGATTTTTAACTCCTTGCCACCACACCGCAGCTTCACCTTTGAGGAGCAGTGGTAACCCAGTGAGCGCTTCTGCATCACTAACATTTTCAATCTGTTTGAATACTGATACTGCCGCCAAAAAAGCTTCCGTCACTTCGGAGTCCTTGGTCCCGTCGAATTCAGCTTTGCAGGTTGTGAAAGAGCCGTGTCTTCCTGGTGAAAGCTTCGACAGCAGCGCCTCGAACTGAGTATCGGACATGGTCACCGACATCTCTGATTTTCTCCTTTCTGTAGGTGTCGTGGTAGTTCGTCCGTAACGTGTGACGTACTTCGGTTTGTCTTCGTGCCCACGGTTGGTCGCCAGATTGTAGGAGGTGTTGTAAATGACGTCACACTCGAAGGAAACACGGAGATGACTTCAGGTGATATTTATTTCAGCGGCTAAGTTACAAGCTTACAGACGATAGGTTTTGGATATTACAGTAGGTACAGTCCCACACGACCAAGTCCTAGGACGAAGGTCGGGGAACAAAGTCCTCTATCCAAAAATAGATTCCCTAAGGAATTTTACTAGGCACCAACTAACAGGGATGTCCTACGTGATCCTTCCAATTAGGACGAGACCCGTAAATGCACCACACGGTTTGCAGTGTTTATAGCATTAAATAAGTTCACTGATCCAGCGAGGGTCATTAAGTCGCGGAGAATCTTAACACCGCGATTCAAAATTGCGCGTCATAGGCACAGCGCCATCTAGTAGTGAGCGGTGGAACATTTCAAACAGCATAATCAATGAACTTCTGTTACTTATGAATCTAATACATGGCAGGATGTGTAAATAATAAATGTTAAAAGTAATATTGTGGTTTTGTTCTTCAAATAAAAGTTATCTGACTACTTATTGAAAAATCAGCCCTTAGAAGATTATTTACCGTATTATCATTCATCGAATGTAGCCATAGCCTAATAATTCCGGTGCGTCACAAAATGTTCCGGATATACAACAAGTAACGAATCTGACTTGACGATTTCATATCGGAGAAACGTCAAAAAATTATTCAAGCTACTGGGCTTCTTTTATTACTACTTTCGACTTGTTTTACAATAGTTTATAAACAAAACTTTGATTGTGTTACGGCAAATAACTTTATAAACTACTACAAACCTTATAAAGTCCCGTTACTATCTGGAACTCCAATTCGGCACCACCGTAACTCGCCGACTTTCGTCACTGATTTTGTTCATACTAATATTTGCTTCAAAATAGCGGCTTTACCAAAGACCAAATAAATGTAGCCAGAAACGAATAACAACAATGATTTAGGGAAATATTGAAGCAAAGTATTAAAATCACAGTCAATATTTTAATACTTTGCCTTTTTACTATTGCCGGAATTCCGGTCGGTCATATTCCTGGGACACCAATAAATATAATATTTTGAGCTATTTCAAGCCAAAATTCGAAAAAAGCAGCTCTTAATTGTATTTATGATTTCAATATACGTCTACTAAGCCTATAACAGTAACGACATTAAATTTAAATAATCTTTTCTGACACTTGAAAGTTTCAAAATGAAGGTGGGATATGAATATTTTACACTTTTTTTGTTGGTAGATTTACAATATTTTAATATCAGTGGTAGTTGGGCTGCATATTATTTTAAGTTTTGTAACTTAAATATCTAAATATTGAATACAGCTAAACAGACATCTGTTTACCAGCATGATGTTATGTTATGTAAATCATCTCTCTAAAATAATCAAAGCTATCAATCTCACCTGAACTGTGGGTCATCCTTAGTAACCAGTCCTACTTCTATCTCTGAGGATTTGAAGTCGACAGAGAGCACCTGCGACAGACAAGAGATGGCGAGCTGCACCACGTCGTCGGCACTGAGGTCCGAGCGCTTCTTCAGCTTCTTCTCTAAGTAGGCGTTGGCGTCGGTGGCCTTCGCGCCCGCGGACACCGCCTTGTATGAGCAGTAGTAACCAGATGGGTCGGTCTTGTACACACACGGACCTGTTTCTTCATCATATGCTACCAGCATCATGCCTATAACAGAAAGAAGAATATCTTAACTCCTGCAGTAGTGACTGAATTGCAAGTCTCTTGATAGATTAGATGTTGTGACACAAGTTTGGACTTGTAAAAATTTCAATCACAAAAATTGACATTTTTACAAATTTATTGCAGAAGATTCTGAAGGTCTTGCATCAGACATCAGGCAATCATATGTGAAAATAATTAAGCAAATCGAAATATAACATGAATCTTCGAAGAAAAGGCATGATGTTGTTTTGTTGTGGATCTGTGTTCCGGCAGTATAATGGGATTGCTTGTATCCACATTAGAGCATACCCTAAGGTAAATAAACAGAAATGACAGCAACAATTCATTTTTCTAATTAGCTTTGTGAAATGTAACTCACTGCATCCGAGCGGGCGCATCTCAGCATTCTGTGTGTACACCTGAGAGATGTCAGCAATACGACGAGTCAGGATGTGCACGGGGATCTCTGTGCCATACTTGTATTGCCAGTTGGCTGCCTCATAGCGGGCGCGCTGCACCTGGGACCGGCTGTCCGCTGGAAGTCAGAATAACACATTCATTACTATTATCAGTGTTAAGAGATATTTGCTGACATTTTATTAACCACAATGGATTTTAGTACCCAGGGTAGAAAATAATGAATGAAACTAACGCGATTGCCTCGTTATTTTACCCAAACTTCGTACTTCTTTATTTTGAATGGTAATATTTATGGTGTTCTCATCTCACCTATCATCCCCGTCATGACGGCTCCGATTCGTTTAGTAAGCGGGAACAGGTGCGTGACGGAGGCGGGGTCCAGCAGGCGGTCGGGCACCTTGCGTTGCGCCGCCACAACGGCCGCGTCCGCGCCGCGTAGCGCCACCGACGTCAGACCGCCTTGGTTGATCGCCTTCAGTGCATATTCTGCAAAACATTTGTAACATTATGTAAATGTATGTATACATTGAAGTCAAATACTTGCAATTTTCAAATCTATAGGATAGCAGTGTAGACAATGTTTCCGGCAATGACTGTACGTTTTTGAATGGACACTCGATAAATTATTTTAGCTTTATACTCTCGAGTAACATAGACTGAGTACACACGCAATTGGATCAATGAAAAGTAACAATATAACAAGCAATTATTACAGCATTTTACAAAAAGAATATGATTGTTAGTATTGTAATAGTGGATACCGCTCTGTGCAAGTCATTCGGGGTAAATTTTACAACTTACCGACTTGGTAAAGTCTTCCTTCCGGAGAGAAGATAGTAATATGTCTGTCAAATCCAGCGCTACTTTCTCGTGCCATTATTTATTAATTAAATTGTTGAAATTACAAACCAACGAATACACTTTCTTTGACAGCCGCTCAGTTGCTCAGTTGTGAACTTCTCATAGACAAGAAAGTTAACTTCAATTTTCCCATCTCATCGCAGAATTTTGTAGTCGATGGTTGTTAAGGTAGGAACAGACTGGACATTGTAGAATGAACATGTTGTACTAACTGAACTGAGCACCTACATCATAAAAACGTGCCGAGAAAGATATCTAGAACGGAGGCTGTTTATCTCTTTCTAATAGGATGACCAAACGTGGAAAATATTACATCGACTATGAGCAAAATAACTTACGTACTGACGCCAGCACATCAAGCTACCTGTCTAAGATATCCGTCAAATTTCTTTAATAGACTTTCAACTTTATCGCTAAAGTTTTAGGATCAAGATTCAATGGGAAAATTTGAAAGTTTCGGATAGCTTGATGCAGGGTGTCTACATATTTTTTAGATTTATATTTTGAATATTTTTTTTTAATTATTAAACCAAATCATAACAATAAAATACACTAAAAAACTATAAATTAAAATAACTTAAAGTAACTAACTAAAAAATAAAACTAAAAAGTGGCGTCAAAAAACTCCTCAACGTTGTGAACTGGTAATTATAGATTTATAATCTGTCTGTACATAACACTAATTAATTTATACTTGATAAACTTGATTTATACTGTAAAATTAAATTAATCCCGTTACGATGTATATGTGCGAGTTTGGATAACAACGTGATTTCCGATTACCATAAATGTATATTTTTTTACTGGTAATTGCAAGACAAGGACACACTCCACTCTGCTGGTCGCTTTCTCGTTCTAAAGTTTATTTCCCCCTTTGAAATGAATTAATTAAAGTAATACGAACTGTAATGGGTTGAGATAAAGTCCACTTTTAAACCATATTTTGATAAGAAGATTTTGTTTGTAATCATTCCATGAAAATAAAATATAGCGCTCGTTTTATCTAATTGTCTATGATCAGTTGTTGTCAGTGAATTGTGTGTAGAGGTTGTGTGATTTTGAATTTGATTTCGATTTATTTTATCACTTCGTTAGTTTCGTGTTTTTATTTTTGAAATACACCGTACAAATTTCGAAGGTATATTTGAAAAATATAGTAACTTTTTAGTAATCATTTTATAACCGCTGCGTTTTTACTATCACAATGCAAGAAACCGTTACAAACACGAACGAAAGAAAATCGTTGTTTTCGTCGTTCTTGGAGGTGCTGGAGGCTCGTGATAAACAGGCACAGGTCGACAGGCAGCTGCAGGAAGAGAAATATTTGAGAAGAACTCAGAGGATCTACGATTTCCATGGTAAATTAATCGCACCAATTGTCACATTTAAAATACGACCAAATAACAGGTTGTTTTGAATGAAAGTAATTAAATTATTGGTAATTTTACATATAAATCAGAGTACAATTTTCAGACATATACCATTAAATTGGAATCCCAACCCGTGTATCTGCTTATGTATTTATTTTACTATAATTAAATATTAATTATAAGAAAATTTAAAGCTAATTCGGGTATCGAGTTCGGGTATTCAGTAGCAATATGAACGATTTCAACTTTCGACCAATCTAAACTTATCATTGTTAAATTGCGTGAATAATAAACAATTTTCTGTTTCTAATAATTTACTAAAATTTCTGTCTAGTTTCACATAAATACTAAGTAAAGTAAACTGTACAAGCTTTTTTTAACCCAAAACATAATTTTGTACTTGTTTTAACAAATAACTCATTATGATTTCTAATGATCTATCCTAGTTAAACTAACGAGATAAAAAAATATGTCATTTGGAATGTGGAATATTCAGCTGCATCTTGTTAGACTGGAAGCCGACCCCATCATAGTTGGGAAAAATCTAGGCAGATGATTTGGAATGTGGAACAAATTGTTATTTTGAAAACATTATTTTAATTTCTTCCTGTGTGGTAGTGATATTAAAACAATATTCCTAAGTAAACATCCACTCATTATTTGTTTAATATATAAGCTGGAATAGAATTTGTATTTTACATGTAGTTGGTTACTTTATTTTCAGAAACATTGTACAATTACACAATAAAAATATGACATTAGAAAATATTATTATGTTTGTAAATGAAATGTTGAAGCACCAACTGATCAATTATTGTTTCATAATCAAAAATCTGCCACTAAGATGACCCACTGACCCAAATCAATTCAAAAATAAATTATTCAAATTAGCCTACTAAATAATCAGCACTTTTTGAGCCTCAAAAATTACATGAGACAGAAAAACACATGCACTTTGGCATACTTATCCATAAAATGGCAATCAGTCTTCTCTTCAGTCAGACTACCTTAAAAAGTTGCAAAAGCAAATATTTGCTGAACCCCAAGTCTTCGACTGTTGTTGTTTTGGCAAGTAAATTGAAACGGTTGATTTGAGAATAGCCTTTTGAAAACCTGTATCTTTCCTAATGTTATGAACATATGTCAGCTTAAAACAAATTTTATTCCCCTCCTGGTATAGACTACTGAAGAAACTCAAAATGACCATCTGACCCAATAGTAGGTAGCAACACCAGTGTTTGAGTAGAGGTAGTGGTTGTCCATGTGACTCTAAAATAAATGTTTTTGTATATTTATTCAGCAGGCTGTATAACTTATAAGAACTAGTACCAATTGTTGGGCAGGGCACATAGGCCCCGACATAGTGATCGGTAAGCGAACATGGTCAGGTGTGCTAGCGTTGTTGTTGTTCTTGCAGAGCGGCAGCGGCGCGAGGCGGTAGAGCTGCGGCGCTGCCTGGACTACGTGTCGCAGCACGCGCACGTGCTGGAGAGCGTGCTGCGCGGCGCGGGCGCGCCCGGGGCCGACGCCCCGCTCAGCGCCTCGCTGGTGCGCCAGGCCGCTGCGCTGCAGCGCTGCATGGCGCAGTGCGTCGCCAACGCCAGCCGCATCCGCCAGCTGCTCACCGCCACGCACCAGCCGCAGATGGACACCATGCTCGCCAAAATGGTGAGTCGCTTTTCAGTATGTCATCTGTACGTCGTCACGAAAAACTCTTGCCAAATATCCCCGCATTCTAACCCTTGGAATGAGCGACAAATCGTTATGACTTAACGACCGATTTTTGTCGCTATCTATGTCGAGACTGCAGCCCCTGGGAAGATATATCTACAGTGATATCTCGCGAGTCAGGAGACGTGTCGCGAGATATTTTTTCTATTGTGGAAACATGCTGGCAGGCTTAATTCATAAATATTATGGTATTTTTATATAAGCAAAAGGAGTTTATGTGATGTTTTATTTAACTGAATAAAACTTATAGGAAACCAGCTTATACCCGCGGCTTCGCCCGCCTGGAGTTCGGTAACTTCTCACGGGTTTGTACTACCGGGATAAAAGTATCCTATGTGTTAGTCCAGGTTATAAACTATGTGTGCCAAATTTCATCCAAAGGCAATTTCGTGAAAATGTAGCATGCGCATCAGCCGAAAAGACTGTGATGTCTTCCTGATACCCTGGGGGTCTTACGAAACACGTTAAGATGAGGCTCGCAATAGTTCTGTGCAGACAGCAGTAAAGGGGAGTGATATGAAGATTCGAATAACGTTATTGCGACGCACGCTATTTCGAAAAAAATTAAGAGTGGTACGCCAGTTCGAAAACACATTAAGTCGAAAACCGCTATATCGAATGACATTGTCGCGAACACGCTGATTCGAAAAACTGTTTGAATGGTACGCTAGTACGAAAGTCTTCGCATTGAAATCCACTGTTGCGAATAGTACATTCCAATCTGAACTTGTCTGGGGATCGAATTCGTATTAAAAGCTACAGCTCTTATAAATTCAATAGTGAACATTGTGTTTTGCTTTTGTAAAATCTCTGCGATAGCATTTTCATACTAGTCTATATTGAGTTGATTGAATCTACCATTTTGTCATCAATATGACAGTGTCGTTACTTTTGGTAGTGAGTATACCACCTATAATTTTGATTTGTTGATTACTATACTTACTGGAAATTAAAAAGTTATCTTAAAATAATACTTTTCATTGGTCTTGTTTCCCAAACCCGATACAAAGATAAGGCTTTATCGGGGTCGAATTCGATCCCCAGACAAATTCAGATTGAAATATGCTATTCGCAACAGTGGATTTCAATGTTAAAACTTTCGTACTAGCGTACCATTCAAACAGTTTTTCGAATCAGCGTGTTCGCGACAATGTCATTCGATATAGCGATTTTCGACTTAATGTGTTTTCGAACTGGCGTACCACTCTTAATTTTTTTCGAAATAGCGTGCGTCGCAATAACGTTATTCGAATCTTCATATCACTCCCGCAAGATATGTGCAGCGTACGTACCTTAGACTGCGAGCTACACTCTTTGACCTTCCAGCTGCCGAGGATGATGATGACGATGATGTTGGATGACGATGAATCTAATGGCTTAATCAAAGTTCACTCGAGGTGCGCGACTGCGCGTTGGTCGGAGGCGTGAGAGAGACGACCCACGTACTATTCAATGCCTGCATCAGCACAATGTTTAGGCTGCGTTATATTGAGTCCTACCGTGAAACGTGATTTTTCACCCGTGTTTTTCAACGTGTGTATGTTTGGTTCCAGCTTGAAAAATAGTATATTTTTGGTCCTGGTAGGTCGCGAAGTGCGAAGCGGGGGCGGGTTGTTAGGCAACGGGAAAAACGCTTTCACATCAGTCTACCTCAAAATCCTACCTACTTACTAATAGGTAAATATTTCTACGCCCTGCGCCACATTGTGCGCCATGCGCCCGTCTACGTGAGTTTGGCAGCCCTATTTGACTCTGTTGGGGGATGATTTTGGAAAAACTGTGATACACGTGTCTCATAATAATTGAAGAGTGTGTAAACCAATTTTCAACTCCCTTTCGAAAAGCTCTTTCTTCGTGGATACTTACTCTTTACAAGGAATACAACCTTCACATTTCAAGTCTTTATGACCAGCGGCTTGGGCTGTGCGTTGATATATCAGTCAGTCAGTCAGTCAGAACTAGGAATTTTATATTTATAGGAAGATAGATATCAAATTATAGACCAATATATGCTCGAAATATACATTCAATGAGATGTATATAGGAGTAGAAAATTATGTTAAATAAAAAATAAACAAAAACCGCGACCAAAACTTTGTTGGGCTTTCTCGTAAAAAACATACTTTTCGACTGCTGGGTTGCAACTCACAAGATGGCAGTTTTCTCTGAAGTAACCCGCCATAGTGTAAAAATACAAATAGTGCAAATGTGTGATTGGGCCAGTTTTAGTGTGAACATACTAGGTAGCCGTCTTTTTAATTTAAAAATTTTAACATCATTGATAAGATTTTTGCAATTAGGGATAATCATAAATAAAAAAACTACAATTCTTTATTGTAGTTTTTTTAGCAATGTGCTGTGCTGCTGCAAGCTATATCCTCTCAAGGCTTAACTCAAAACGTTCAAGACAATGACGTATGTCTGTTACCCCAATACGCATTATTCGCTTAGGTACCTATGTCGAACGGTCCTAATCATGAATGTGGGATAATGTACCCTTTCAAAGCTGCCTATTTCACGAAAGGCCATTAGAGATTAAAGAGAATCATTTATAAGCACATGTAAGAGATTTCAATACACTTAACATTTTGACTCGATACAAACGGTCGAACATGTTCAAATAAATATTTATTTAGTAGGTAGTGCCTTTCACAATTCCATTCTCGTTTAAAGCTAATGTTGTCTACAACTCGTGGCTACAACTACTGCTGGGTTGCTCTAGTTTGTGCTGTATGTGGAACTAACCAGACACTTATGCAACACCCTCCCTTCTCTAAGTATCGTTCTGTTTACTCCCAGTTATTTTTGTTCATTAAAGTACCGGTTTCTTACTCGCCGTTATTTTTACGAAATGATCGGGAATTACCATGTCTACAGCCGAAAATACTCAGCGAACATATACAAGTGCGATAATAGAGAGTGAATGATTAAAAAGCACGTACGTTATACCTAGTGCGATCATTAGCGGTGTTGATGTTATACGAGCTAATTGTGTTATTATTACCTCGTCTCATTGGCGTCAGGTATCGTAGAGCTTGCAGTCGAAGTCGAACCGTCTAGCAAAGTTGTCTAGTAGGTCGCGAAGAGTAGGTATGCCGTCACATGTTAGGTCACTGGTTACTACACATTGTGTTTGCAAAATGAGCAACAAATTACGAATGTAAGCTCACCGTTATTGCGTGTCACCATGTAAGGCCCGCAGCCGCGCCTCCGCAGCCGACGGCTAGACAGACAGGCAGCCTGACTGAAATCTTATCGGGTAGTAATGACAATATTTTGTGGACACAATTTTCAAACACCTATCGAAGGGCACTTGAGTTTTTAAGACGAATATAATGATACCTTAACTGTCGACATCCATCCAGCCGTTTCAGATACGAGGTAATAATGAAAACAAACAAGTAAGTATTCATATGTACATACAAGATACGCGCGAAAAACATAACCCTTCCTTGACAGTCGGGTAAAAAACGAGGTATCCATAAAGAATGAGATCAGCTCATAAAGCAATCGATACTGTTCTAGATGTTGTTATGAGAGTCGTAAACACGTCGCGCCACACATTCATGACCGACGACGTTGCCCAAACACACATACCCACCTGTCTACGACTAACTACATTATATTCTAGGATATTGCTAGCTTTACAATTATGGATTCAAACAATTCGAGAATAACCGATCACTGTGTTAAGGGCAAAGAATAGAACCGAGATGAGAACCGTAGTGATGAAGTGTTCAGGATACATTCGACTGAACACAGTTTCATGAAGCATAGTAAAGACCATCTCGGTTAGACCAGCCTTCTAATAAAACAAGCCGCATTGAAATCAGACCACTCTTTTGGGAGCTACAATACCCCAGGCATACTTACAGAATGACATAGGCGTCAAGGCTTCGCTGTGATGAACTTAGACGAGAGGAGAGGTTTATGTCTAAGATGTAAAAGGAGGAGGATCTCAGTCTCATCAGGTATAATTCACAGGCGGAAATGATGGTGCGAGTGTTTATTTTCAAATCGTAAATAGTCATTGATTCGTCACGTTAGTTCAGAGAATGATTGCGTACTTCGTCAACAAAATGCAGTAACTCAATAATCAATTAATCATCTGGCTACAGATAAGTCCATTCATAACAATGGTTAATAACCTATTAATATAAATGGATGAAGCAAATCGATGATTATCTTTATTTATACGTATGTTGATAACGCCGAATTAATTGGTCAGGCTCAAGGTGGTCGAATGTTGGTAGTCATCGTCTTTACGTTTCGGCGTGACTCTGAATATCTCGCAGTAGTTTGTACTGAAGTATTCAGTAAGCTATTGGAAGATGATTTAATAGTCATAGTGGAGAGTCGCGCCAACAGTGACGGCACATAGCATCGCTTATTCAAACCGCTTCACCTGGGACTAGAGCCTACATAATACTGTTGAGATGTCAGATCTTACCTTTATGGACATTTTTGACTCAACGAAGTTCATAATGGTAAATCTATAGGCTTATTAGACGAGTATACATTTATGGCTATAAAAAGGTTTACAGTGTGGTCATAGTAAAACTCAGAAAGTAGCATTTCTTGTTGATTATAAAGCGAATCTGAAAAAAAATGGGCACGACAATAGTACGCCTGTAATTAACAGTATGTTCTTCGCCAGCACAAACTGCAACCTGCAGTGCAGTGGAAAGCCATGAGATTGCCTTCAGCTTGAGTATGAGTGTGCGAGATGTGTGTGTCCGATAGTGCTCCGTGGAGCCTGCTTGTGTCGCCACGTGTTGTGCAACCGCTCAGTACTGTCCCCGCGCTTCCTGCTGTATCTCCGTCTTAGCACAACTACACTTTACTAAATACTAGCGACAATTGCACAGTTTGTTTGTAATCCGTGTTATTAATCTTGAACGGTCATTGTCGCTTGTTGAAACACACCCATCGTGTCCGCGTCTCAATACTTAATTATGGCGGACAAACTGCAAGTCAACAAGTTCACGATGAGCACTTTCTCCCAAGTTATCGTGATCACAAGAACTACGCCTTGAGCGACTCCTCAGAGTTCACGTGTTGTGCTAATGGCTATCCCTTAGGCCATGAGCTACACGCTCAGGAGACGCGCCTCTTATACAGTGAGGAAAAAAACAAATGAAAGAAGTGGTCTAGAGCATGCACGAATGACCGCGACTCGTGACGGCACTTGCACAGCGACTGCTCTGCGAGTAAAAGGCCCGGACTCCGCCAATGCGGAGACGTGCGAAGTGGAGAGAAGAGATGCTTACAAGCTGAATGTATCTTCCGGAGCAGAACGGAGATGCGTACTGGTTGGACCGGAGCATAGATGTGTGTTCAGGCTACTCACGCCCAGTTTAGCGCGATCTAACACGAAAGGCAAAACCTTTGCATTTCCCATCCCATAAAATCTTGTAAGAACAAGTCAAAACGCATTACCTCTCTTCTATACTTTGATTCTGTACACAATATATTATTAAAATACATAAATATTTATCCCCAAAAAAAAGCGCGACTGCTGAGCAGTTGGGCAAAGTGTTATTGGATTGTTCCATCAGGAATTTGTCAGTAGCAGCCACGGACTCTGGATTTGCGCCCGGTTGATGGCAATAGGGTCGCCCCCTAATACATGGGATGATGGGAGTTAAACATAACTGGCGAAATGTGGGTGTACTATAATTGCCTAAACCTTCGGGATTACAGGCGTATGTTATGTGTATGTATGCAGGGTGATTGTTTGTAGTGGCCGTGGACGGCCAAATGCGAAACTATGAGGAATAGCGAAAATACTCAAAGGAGTCTCGAGCCCGACTTTGATGAAAACTAAAACTGCAACATTGGATTTTTGGAAAATCAATATCCCTAGTCAGGAATCGAACCCGTTGATTTTGGAAGAAAAAAACACATTTGGTAGCTTAGCTGTTAAGGATCAAATTCTGGGAAGTAATGAAATACGGAAACAGTTCTTTTTTATAGAATACGTGACTTGAACTTTTTGCCATCGACAAGTTAAGAAGTAGAAGTATGCAAATCGTTATTAGTAATCAACGAAACGTCGAACAAAATCACTATTGGCGCCAACTCACTTATAACTTCTAATTTCAATTGTTTACTTTTTTGAGGGTTCTGTACCTCAAAAGGAAAAAACGGAACCCTTATAGGATCACTCACGTGTCTGTCTGACTAAGCCGGTTTACTCCGAAACTACTGGGCCGATTGAATTAAATTTGGTACAAATATGTAAGTCGATGACCCAAAGACGGATGTATAACGTAAATTAATGAATTTTAAACATAGGGACCACTTTTGCGGAGTAAATTAGAAAATGAAATAAAAAGTTTTGAAAACTATATCGTGTTACATATCAAATGAAAGGGCTCATTGTGAGCATCTCAAATATATTGTTTTTATAATTTTAGGATAAATAGTTTTGAAGTAATTTAAGAAAGTAGGCGAAAATTGACCATTCCCACTCCCTTAACTACGAAAATACAGGGCCGAAAATTTTGAAAAAAAACAAGATGTTGTTCTTTGCCTATAGATTATACAGAAATCTATAAGAAAGCTATAACAACAAATAATAAAATAAATTAAAAATAAAATGGGGCTCGCCTACTACAATGGTACGGAACCCATTATGCGCGACTCCGACTCGCACATGACGGTTTTTTTTATAAATAATAATAGCCGCTCGGATCGATATTTAGGTTAAGCCGTGGTTGCCTAGGTTGGTCTGTGGATGAGTGACCATCCATTACATACCGAGTTCCCTCCGTGCCTCGGAAAGCACGTGGTCCCGGCTGACAACCAGTCTTACCAAGAGGTATCGTATTACGTAGTACGAACTGGGTTGTGGAGGTCAGATAGGCAGTCGTTCCATGTAAAATACTGGTATTCAGCTGCATCCGGTTAGACTGGAAGCCAACCCCAACATAGTTGTGAAAAGGTTAGGCAGGTGATGACTTTTTTTTTCTTTTACTTTCGCCTTCAACCGTGAAGTGTTAGTAAAAATTTGGATTAAAACAATGTTGTGAAGATGACTGCGCTGCAGGTGTCAACAATGTCCTTCACATTATTAAAAATGTGAAAAAAAACATAAAATTTAACCTTTAACATTTTCCTTTAACTTGCCGCATGCCATTAAAATCCCAGAATTTGATCCCTATTAACGATACTATCGAATGGTGTAATAATATAGTATGTATTTTTTTTTCAAAATCAACGGGTTCGATTCCTGGCTAGGAATATTAATTTTCCAAAAATCTAATGATGCGTTGAGTTTTAGTTTTCATCAGTCGGGCTCGAGACTCCTTTGAGTATTTTTCGCTATTCCTCATAGTTTCGGATTTGGCATTCCACGCCCACTTAAAAAATTCACCTTGTAATACATTTGAATATGTATACTTACTTATTTAATTAGTATTTACATATGTTTAAGTTAGCCTTTAATCTGCTGGAAGAGATTTTTTAGTGAAATAAGCAGTAGGTACCTTTGTGCTCTTTTGTCTGTTATTTCCTGTATATGTGTTTGTGTGTATATAAAAGCGACCGCCGCACGCCGCTCACGCGTCTTGTGTTCTTGTCACCCCCGCTGTGCGCTGCTGCCTGCTGGGCCGCTGAGCGCGGAGGCTGGCCTGAACAAATATGAGTCATCTTCTCTCCTCTCTGCTCAATCTTTTCCACTAAAGCTAAGCGGAGAAGAGAAGACTAAAAAGTACGAAATTCTATTGGTGGTTTACAACACATCTCCTCTCTTCTCGTCTCCGCTTTGGTGGAGACCAGGCCTAAGACGTGTAACATTACGGGAACAAGGGACGCACGCACCTGTCTCAACTTGCATCACCCGAGGCCGTGAACGGGGCCTAAGACCATTAAGTCAGGGGTGGGTGCAGTACCGTAGCGCGAAGTGTGGCTAACTCCTACTAGACCTCCGCTGTCCACTAGTAGCTAGGTCAATGAAGATTACTTAACAGATTATACTATCTGTATCTCCTCCAATATCTGCGTTCAGGTTTGTAAACATTTTCCGCGATAAGGTAACTAAGTAGGTCATGCTTGTCTGCAAAATTCGTCACTTATCTGATCGCCATCGGTGTCGGTGTGTAATACGTTGATATTATTATTTTCTCACCGCGTGGGTTAGGATTACGGTAAGCATTGTATATGAAGTTAGAGAATTCGATGCAACTTGTTAGCCTGCTTGCACCTAGTTCCCAGGACAGTGTATTGTGCGGTTTGCATCCTAGCGTTGTCACACACAAGATCGCTGCAAATGTAGTATTATCTGGGATGATGTTGGAGTGACATCATCCCAGATAACTTGACTTATAATTTTCCATAAAATATCATATTCAACTATAACCTTATTTAAAGCTACTTTAAATGACGTATCATACTTTTCTCAGACAACGTTTCGGTACCAATCAAAAGATAGGAGAACTCGTAATGTCGTAAGTAACGAATCAAAAGTATGATCGATCCAATTATTCAGCAGATTTTGCGCTTCTGGCAATGACGCGGGTATTGCTTATCCGGTTCCCGACACAAGGATCGTGCATCTGCTGTGTACCTACAAATGAATTGATCTGATCAAACTCATACTAGGTCGAGGGATGGTGTTTGTCGACGCACGTCTTATGGAATATTCATAGAGGTCAGGTGGCTGACCGAAACCGAGGCTCTATCACGACCATACACGAAAATAGTACAAAAAACATGTGTGCTATAGGACGTAACTAGAGGAAGTATCGAATCTGCAATTATGCCATGGCGAGTTACGGCTATTTTAATGTCAGTTTTTACGAATTCACCTTGCGATTTGTGAAGGAATACATCAAATTGCTTCCGCGTCTACCAAGGGCCGTCAACATTTAGATTGTCAGAATACACTATTATCCATGTCCGCAACAAGTGGTTAACTCGTAACAAAGATCACTTACATGCGTGGTGCTTGTGAGCTGTGTAATTGCTGTTCCGTTGTATCTTGTGGTGGCGAACACGCCGCGCGGCGCGAAACGTAACCACCGTCGTCCCTTTATAGTTTTACACCATTTTGAACGTATGCTATATTTGATACAATGTAATAATACATTTCCCGGGTGTTGCAAAAGCTACACAGGAAGTCGCAACGTCATTAAATAAAATTGATTTCGGTGACAGTAAAATTATATCAAAATAAAAAGTAGTCTACATCAAAAAGTTTAAATGAAATATGAGTGTTTAACTCATGTTTATGTCTGGCTACTTTTTCATCGGTTTCCTCCGCACTTTGGAGTTTTTATGAACCCCTAAATATAGCGAAATGATGAAGCCGCGCTTTATGCACATCTGGTTTCTTTTTCATTTTGAAAAAATCTGTGTAGTGTAGTGAACTAGTGACTTAACACAGACCCTAACATACTTGGAAAAAGGCTAGGCAGATGATGATCTGTGTAAAGACTTCGAAATGTTCTTCCCGTTTATTTCGTTTACTTACTGTGTAGGATAATTAGTAGATGGACTTAGCGGGACTTCCTTCCTTTAGATAATCAGTTGTTAATTTTTATTGATGTTGTTTGTCTAAAGTGTTATAGTGTGCTCCTTAGAAGTGGCACACTACGTGAACCATTCAAGCCTCGCGAAGATTATTGTCTATTATGGTTTTGACGATCCAGCGTCCGTGATAGTTTTTATGGTCTTTTGTTACATTAATGAAGCTTTTTGTCTCGAACTCGTATATTTGTTGAGTAGCTGCTGTACGTTCTACAGGTGTAAGAAATGCTTGAATGCTACTAAATGTTGTGTGAATGCTGAACAACTATACGTCTTGCTGGATATTAAAAGCCAATTATTTTTTATGTTTCGATCATTTTAAACCCACGAGACAGGTGAACGTCAAGTTTTCTGAACAACATATTTTTTCAAGAGCTATGACCTCAAGTTTAAAGAAGACAGGTTGGCACATCGGTTGTGGAGTGATAATGTTTGCTGTTCGTAATCACCTTGTACAGAGACCGCGAACGGGAACTGAGCACGCAATGACAGCAATCAAAACGAGATGGCGCTTCTATTGAACACATCGACGAAAATAAACTTTGGAACACGAAGAGACTACGCTAAGTGAAAGCAATCATGTATTTTGTCTAGACCACAACCATGGCGTTTTCGTATGTAGACAGAATACACCCTTCCATTCTCTCTCTTCTCAAAATAGGTTGATTCACGTAAACGGTCATTCACAGAGCACCAAAAAGCCTCCACCGCCCCCGGCTTCCTACTAACTTACACTCAAGTAAATTTTAAGCGAATACTGGCTTACCTCCTTCGATATGTCTAATGATTTAATACACGTACGTTTGTACGGCTCAGAAGTAATTCGTGAGCTAGACGACGGACAGTAACAAATCCGAAGTTGTAACCATCAGCGGCATCGCAGCCTCGCCAGTTGCCTCAGTCACGAACATCGTCCTAGTGTTCCGTAGTAACGCGGTTGTTGTCGTTGCTTTAATTCGAGTGCGTGTTCCGAACAGCTGCGTGATTAGCTCTGTTTTACCGACTCCTTAGTATTGTTTTCTTTATTACCGAACGGTTTTTGTTGACCGCTGCAAAGAAATAGCCTGCGTGAGAAATGGTTGTTTTCGTAGTTGTTCTCAAGTAACAAAGGCAAGGCTTTGCGTGCACAGAGGTCAAACGAAAAACTAACAACAAAATAATATCCTTATCGTGATTTGTTTCATGTTTACCCCATAGCAAAGCTAATCAAAGTGATTGGTCGCTAGTCGCTACTGCTTATGCTTGGTGTGAACTGTGTGAAGTACGTATACGGCGTGAGTTTCGTGTACATGTTGCGGTCGCGTGACGTCGCTCATCGCTAATGAGCTCAACTGCTCGCCCTGGATCCCGCGAGGTTTCCTGCCCTACCGAATATACGCATAAACACAACTGGCACGCCTGACTACCACGAACTACACCATACTCGTTACACGGCTTGCGGAGGACGCGCGACATCACACGGATCCTGCTACTTCTAGCCGAACTCGAATGATACGCAGGTACAGCATGAGCATACTACCCTGATGAATGGAAAACTGCTTGCCGGGGTGATGGGCTCAGTGCGTGATTAGTTTAGCTCTAGAAGGTGTACCGCGTCGGCGCAGTATCGTTTCGACCATGTCGTTAAAGATTTTAATGAGTGTTGCCACCATTACCGTTAAGTCGATTCGGTAGAAGTACAAATAGCAAAGAATCGTTACTTGGCTCGATAACATGTTACTTTGATCGATGAAGGCTATTACTGGCTGAAAGATAACATCGTATTGACAACTATTGTGAACCGTAATTGTGGCAACCGCTTCAGTACGTACTAGATACGACGTGTACTAAAAAAACAACAAGGAGCGCCTGTGCTTGTCGATAATTAAATTTGAGACAGTGACGGGTGCTATATACGAGGTCGTTCGGTTTGTCGACCTGGTTGCGGCCGGCGGCGGCGGCCGACGACCCTCATTACCCTATCTGGCCGATTACCTTTGTTCCAGGGCGTCCACGATCAGGGTCAATTCGCAATACTCTCCGCCATGCCGACTCAGCCCCCGCACTCTTACACTTGATTAACTGACCGGAATAAATTATACTCTGGAATTGCTTCAAGTACGCCTCAATTTTTATGACACTGGAGGTGCGTAATTTCTACTCTTCGCTTCTTGTAGCAAGATAAAATTGACTAGAAGGCGGAATACTGTTTGGAAAGGTTATCGTGTTATTTTGCCGGGGCCCCTTGACATTTGTAACATTTGGTTGACACCTTAACGCGTGCTTCCGCCGTAATGAGCCTCTCGCCGGTGGAGCGGAACGCGAACGCGTTTGACCCGCGCCACGCGCACTCGCGGCTACTGCCCGCTGCCCGCTGCCCGGTGCCCAACGTATCATGTTCGGGAGCTCAGCGTCGTCGCCGATTCCTCAACACTACTTCAAACCTCTACAGCTACTTTGTGACGCTAAGAACAGTTTAACTGTGGGAATTGATTCATGAATAACTGTGTTTCTTGCTATTTTACAAAGTAAGCGCGGAGATTGATCTCTATGGGCGCTACGGCATTAATCGGTTTGAACATCATTATGAGTCAATCCACTTATTAATGTTTTTTCTAGGTTAATTGATTGCCAAGAGCTTTAACTAATTCTTTGTTATTGCTAGTTATTGCTCTTTTGATAAGTCTTTTTAGCCAAGTAAAGATCAAGAGATCTCGCTGTGATGTGTTATGTGTTAGGCACAAGAGTGTCTAACACGCAACTCCTCGTCTCGCCCCAATTATAATTAAATAAACGTCTGCTCTATGGTTACGCTATTTACATCATCATCTGCCTAGCCTTTTCCCAACTATGTTGGGGTCGGCTTCCAGTCTAACCGGATGTAGCTGAATACCAGTATTTTACATGGAGCGACTGCCTCTCTGACCTCCACAACCCAGTTAGTACTGGGTAATACGATACCCCTTGGTAAGACTGGTTGTCAGACTTTTTGGGCCACTACCTATAACGACTGTCAAAGATCTACAAATGACACCCGGGACCAACGGCTTAACGTGCTTTCCGAGGCACGGAGGAAACTCGGTATGTAATGGGTGGTCACCCATCCACAGACCAACCTAGGCAAGCGCGGCTTAACCTAAAGATCGATCCGGGCGGCTGTTATTACTTAGCCACGAGGAGCTTACATAAAGGGCGTAAATAGATCTTTAACGAAGCCGCAAGGCACTTGTTTTCCCCGTCATTGCGATCATTTTTTTTGTTCTGGACTACACCTGGGAACCTTCTAGTTACGGAGATATTGGAGGTCAAAGTTCAATTTTTTAAGGTTTTAACTTTACTTTAATTACCTCCATGACCCGTTTACTATTCAAAGCATCCATCAGCACCAAGTTTTGAGTGCGTTACATTGAGTTTTACCCTTTTACCGTAAAACGTCACTTTATACCCCAAAATAAAAGTAATAATTTTTGCGTAGGGTGACTTAGTTTGAAGTACATAAGGCTTGGTTGGCGGCTTCGTGAAGGGTCCGTTTACACCATGTGTAATATTCTAGTGTAGACACGCCGTTTCCGCCGCCTGCTAGCAAAAAAACAGCCCTTACAAAACAATAATAATATCTTTGTTTACTGAAGTACCATGGGGTATGATTACCTTGCGGTGCTATGATGAGCGGTGATGCGGCATCAGTCATCCGCGATGAAATCACACGGCACGCGAATTACCGCACGTTATCCAATTGAGCGCGTGCTTCACAATTATGACCTAAATGCGCTAATGCCTCCGCCACGGTCACCTCTCGTCCAGTGCTCCCCCTGTACTCGACACCTTCTGCTTCCTACTGACCGTCGCAACATGTACCTGCTTGCGATACCCTAACACCGGCGCCACACGTTGCCGCCAACGCTCGTATCAACTTTAATCGCTTAATTTCGTGAGGCGTCCACACGTTGGCTATTGTACCATTCCTGTCCCGTCAGAGCCAACGAGAAGATGTCCGATACAGAAATCGAAATTGCTCCATATTATTGGATATGCCTGGTAAACTTCTAAAAATTCGTTAACTTTACATTTGTCATTCTCGCTCGTCGCGCGCACTGTATGCCTGTTGCGACAGGACTCAGGAGTCTCAGGACTAAGAAATGCGCCAACATGTGGACAGATCGCGAACGTTGGCGCAGATTCTTTTGATAAAACCGACACGTCTCGGCCAACTGCCAACGCTCGTCCCAGCGTTGTTGGTGCCTAGTTTTTTATCTTCTAGATATTTTATAGATCCACACGTTGGACGAGTGGCGTTGGGAACAACGTTGGGGCCAACGTGTGGAGCCGGCCTAAGGCTGTGACTTTCTTTTTCTAAGTGTTAATTAAAGGGCCAAGCTGCTCTAAGCCTGTGCTGAAGTATTATTCTGGATAGTAATCAATTCATCCATCAGCACAGTGCTTTGAGTGCGTCCCGTCGAGTCCTACCGTAAAACGTGACTTTTCACCCCCAAAAAAAAGTCGTATCTCAGCAATAATTTTTGCGTGATTTAGTTTGATGTACAGAATGCTTGGGTGACGGCTTCGTGAAGGGTCTGTTTACACCCTGTATATAAATCTGCTGGTTTTGTGGATGGAAGCAAAAACCGTAGAGATTAGATTAGTATTCCCCAAAATGTGTGGTAGGATATTTTTCGGACTGATGAGATCAAAGAACAAACAAGTAGACCCGGGAACGGAGCTCCGATTTATAAAGCTTGAAAATGTACCTTCCTTCGTCGATCATTACCTGCTGTGCTAGATTAAAACTACTTTCCACATCTTGCTAGAGTGCTAGACAGTTCGTACTTAGCTAAAGGTGACCCCACAATAAAATCTGTGAAAATAGTTATATTTTTTTGCGTGAACGGTGCATATCAATAAAGTGTACCGTTTCTTGCAGAGGTAGTCAGGTAGCCTGTGTGAGTGTGCGCCTGCCACGCTCCGCGGCGCGGGCAGCGCGGCTTGTAACATTAGATTTTCCGCACGGACGCAACTCGCTTACCGGTAATCTAATACACATACTCACTACCTGCTAATGAGACGATATTATCTGATCGAACGGTGAAAGTTGCCGAAAAAATGTCCTCACGTCTAAGTCTAGAGACTTTTGAAATCTGATATAGAGAATGTGCGTTCACCTCGTTGCTAAGGCTTCAGCCTGATCAAATTACGTTTTTGAAAAGCTGCATCGTTTCCATAACCCAAATGTTTAAGGAGCTCAAAGTAAATGAATAAAATCCAAGTTCAGAGAAGTGTCTGGAGCTGTTTGAATTATAAGCTGTTTAATATCCAATAGGCATTTGAGAGGGTCTTTAAAGATGAATGAGATTGGCACGGGCTGTCTGCCGTCAGGAATTCGGGATGCAAACAGCGACGGCGGCGCGCGGCGTGAGCTCGTGAGTCGCGCTCGTGTCAACGCCTGCTACTCGGCCGAGCTCACCCCTTGGGACTTGGAAGCTCTACAGTCCACACTGTCGCAAGTTTACGCACACTTGAACCTTATAACAGAATCCATGGTTTGCTCAAAACATTTGTAACAGTAATTTGATCGCGTCGTTGCGAATCGTTAATGATGTTCTTGCAATACTTGCGTATATGTTCGATTGATTCGCGTGTAGGTAATTGCTTGTAACTTTGTAATGACGTGTCGAAACCACGCACACCTCTAATGTGATCAATGGCTGAACAGGTCGAACTTCTACCCATTGTCTGGTCACTGTTGGACTGGTGGCACACTCGGCACTCCCACGCCGCCAGGACGTGCTGGTGTTCGGCCGTGCTTGCACGTACTGCGGCAACAACCACAGATACCTTATCGTACGATTATCGTTATACTATCTTTATGCCTAATGTATGTAAGGCAGACTAGATGATTGAATATAAATAGCATTGTAATAGATTCAATTATTAGTAGCCATTATACTTAGCTATGACACTTTTAAGGTCAATCCTATCATATTTTATTACGCGTGGTAATATGTAGGTAAGCTCGCAAGTTTTAAAGTGAAATGACTAAGGCATGTATATGGACATACAGTAAGTACAGTTAGTATGCGTCTTAAAATATTTAAACCAAACCCATATTCATCCACCCGCGACCTTCGTCCGCTTGTAATTATTATAAAAATATTACTTTCCCATTTGCATCGGATTTTGTTAACAATTTCATGGGATTTAAGTTTTTTCGCACGGAACCCTAATCCTTTTTACAAGCTTTTATTTAACTTACTGTATGTTTGTTCGGGTGGAATCTTGCAACTCAATTTTGAAGCAGATATCTTCAACCGAATGAGCTGAAATTTTGCACGCATATGTATATCGCGTGACAATGCTATATTATGACGACATGGAGCTGATCTGATGATGGAGCTGGAAGGTGGCCATGGGAAGTCCGTTATAAATCGACATAACCCCATCGAGTTTGGGCTCGTATGATTCGTCTTGATGAGTACTTTGGTACTTGATAATATCCATATGCAACCCCATCAGATTTGGGAAAATAAGTTCGTTCCATTTGTTATGAATGTGAATTCTATTTGATTAGATGGATGACCCAATGCCAAGGAGAGCACGTGCCGAGGGCTGAATGGTATGTGGGTGTATAAACACGTCATATCGATAACGTTGCGCTTCAGGGTAGGTACCAGGGCAAACCCTGTTGTACTGAAGCCCTTTTCCCCCTACAATGGACCTCAGGGGGGATGGACCGTTTATGTCCTATACTCGTGGGAAAGTAAGTTCCTGATATTTCGGCGCTGTTGCAAGCACCATAAGCACCATGATTGGTGCTTGCAACAGCGCCGAAATCTAGTGTTAATGATAATGTTAATAAAATATAAATGACATAACACTTTAAGTGCTCAAAACAACATAAATCGCAACTTCGGTGCAACAAAGTCACAAATAACCAAAACTGCAAAATCGAGTTATGTATGCCAAATTGTCTCTGAACCGTGCCTCCACTTGGGGCAATCAAGACATACCCGAAAGTATCTCAAAATTCTACTAGATGGCGCAGGTGCCTTTGTGGTTATTGGCGGTTGTTCCACGCGTTTTTGGCCGACAAGTTACATTGGACAATAGTGCCCCAGTGCCCACGAGAGTTTGACGTGCGTTGGAGCTACAGCCACACAAATGTATTTATGGACATTTTTCATTCTCACTTATTGGAGCAACAATTCGTGTCTACTTTTAAGACAATAAAACTAAATAATTCCTGGTGCAACAAAGTCACAATTCAGGACCCTTTTATTATAATTATTTTAATAGTTCAATATAAGTTTTTTACGTAAAAATATAGCAAACAAACAATTAATTTTATAAAGATTTCAAACCTACTATAAATAGTAATCCAGAAATGAGGTAATAAATACGAAAAAAGTCTTAAAAGTCCACTCAATTTAAAAATGAGCTGTTGTGACTTTGTTGCACCGAAGGTGAGATACGTGTGCGAATTTAGAATTACTACGGGCTACGGAAAAACGCCGCCACGCGCTACGAACTACGCCGTAGTAAATGCCGAATCATGATAGTAAAAAGTTAAAACAAAGAAAAGAAAATATTTTAAAACAAGCTTTTATTGCTTATTAATAAAGAGAACTGAAAAGTTTAAAATAATTTAATTCTGATAAGAAATATACCATTTTATAGGTACATTATACCCATTTTTTAAATAAAAGCGTGTTACATTTTGACGGCAAGAGAAATAAAGGTGTGCCGCTCGTACTGGTAGACGCGTACCACCCGCCGCACAGTGGTCTGGAAATCGAGCTCCAAACTCATAGAACCTCAAAGAAAGGAATTAAAAAAAAATTGCAATGGCTCTGGTATACCTCCCTTTATGTCATATTAACGTATGGATGGATTGGTAGCTCCACGCGTGGGATTGAATATTACGGGGGTCATGGAGGCGTTTAAAGTAAAACAGATACATTAAAAACATGTTTTTAAAAAGTTGGAACTTTGACCCCCAATATCTCCGTAACTAGAAGGTTCCCAGGTGACAACAAAATGATCGCAATGACGGGGAGAACAAGTTCCTTTCGGCTTCGTTAAGTGTCTTTCGGCTTCGTCAAGTGTCTTTCGGCTTCGTCAAGTGTCTTTCGGCTTCTTTAAGTGTCTTTTTAACCCTAAGTCTTTTTAAGCTAAAAGACGGGTGTTATAAGTTTGACCGCAATGTGTGTCTGTCTCTGGCACCGTAGCTCTTAAGCACGAGTGAACCGATTTGGTTTTTTTGAATTTGAAAGCTAGTTTCTTGGCTATGATTCTTAGATACGTTTTATCAAAATCAGTGCAGGCATTTACCCACTTTCATCCTCAATATCCATTGGGGATGAAAGTGGGTATGAAAAATCTAATATTTTCAAATATGGGTATATACCCATAGTGGGGTATCATATGAAAGCGAATGATGTGTAATTGTGTAAATTACAATGAGACTTGTATTATCAAAATCAGTTCAGTTATTTTAGACATGGGGGTGAAAGTGGTGACGAATAATCGAATAATTTCAAATATACTCAAATGGGGTATCAAATGAAAGGGCATGATGTGTATATGATGTGACTGGGTTTTTTTTTTAATTTTAAATTTATTTTTTTAAATTATTACATCCTTTCTTGTTTTCTTTTTATACAACGTGTAACAGATTACGTGCAATACCTCAGACTCCCCAATTAGAATATTAAATTATAAGCCTAAAGCAACATCCGTAATTAAATAAATTTAAACCAAACCTAGTCTTTTTTTTATAATAGTTATCCTTACTAAACGCAAAACGTATGTGCAACAATATCCCTGCACACACACTCATGCAATGTTAGCGGCCGACGCGACACGCACACTCGAGCTCCCGCCAGCTGACCATAGCTCTAGGCATTAGATGTACGTTAGTTCAATGAACGAATTTTACGTAGGTACCTAAAATGTCACAGACTGATATTATGAATAACTTTTGATACTTCATTGAGTTTACCATGTGATATAATGATTGATAATTTTCTAGTAAGTGAAATTATCAACACGAATCTAACACTTTAGGCTTAGTAACGGGGATGCATTTAAAACAGCGACTTTTTACCCGAACTACGAAACTAACGAAGGGCGAAGCGCCCAGACTCCGTGCGGCACACGCGGGTAAAAAATATATCTCAGATGCGTAACTTTCGCGATATCAACTACCCCCTGATAAGTCGTTTTTAGGTACAGTTTATTGTTTGTACTACAAAAATATTCAAAGACGGCGTGTTTAAAATATTTGAATCAAAATATTTACAGTGATAAGAATACAATCGGATTGATAGAAAGAAGTAGGTACTTACAGAACTGGACTATTTACACGTTACACTTAGGTTATTAATTTGCACTATTTCTGCGATCCACTTTCATTAAAGTTTCAGAATGACCACCGCCTTGTTCTATGCACTTATTTGCACGCTTTCTTAAATTGTATTTCAATTTTGTAAGCACTTCAGTATCACTTTTCACCGTCACAAATGCTTGTTCAATTTTTGTTTTTAGTTCCTCGACACTTGTAGATTGACTGACGTACACGAGTGATTTTATGCGACCCCACAAATAAAAGTCTAATGGTGTTAAGTCAGGCGATCTGGGAGGCCACGGCACAGGTCCTCCGCGACTTATCCAACGACTGCCATACTCCGCATCCAGATGCCGTCGAACGGTCCATGTGAAATGCGCGGGAGCACCGTCTTGCTGGTAAAACATGTCACGTGAAAGACCGACAGGGACGTCATCCAGTAAATCCGGTAATGTCTCTCGCAGGAACTGCAGGTAGGTATCTCCGGTCAACTGTGGAAGGAAAACGGGGCCGAGTATGAATGTTCCGAGTATACCAGCCCACACGTTGACGGAGAAACTATGCTGGAACGAATCCACACGGCAAGCATATGGATTCTCATGCCGCCACAAATGCTGGTTGTGCTGATTGTACATGCCAACACGCGTGAAGGTACTCTCGTCCGTCCAAAGAATGTTCTGTTGCCAGTTCTCCAACAAACACCTACTGAATTCCAGTCGTGGCAAGTTGTCGGCCGGCGTTAGGTCTTGACACCGTCGAAGATGGAATGGGTGTTCACCATCAGCACGCAACGTTCACCACACGTACATGTGGCTGCAGTCGAACTGGGGTGCTGCTTCTCTCGAGCTGTCCTCTGGATGTTCGTCGAAATGGTCGAAAATACGCTCTTGCAGACGAGTAGTCCGCATATTCGTCCCTCTGTCCAAAGCCGTATTAGGAAGGAATGTCCCAGAGTCCCTCAATCGCTGAGTTGCAGCCAGCATCGTCCTGGCGCTCACACTGCAGCCAAAACGGTCATTGAACTCCCGACAAGCTAACGCGACATTATCAAGACAGCGAGCCAGTGTCCTCACCATCTCCGTGTATTGTATGTTGGAATACCGGAAAGCCATCGCGCGCGGAAACAAAAATGTCACGGAAGTAAATAAGAGAACGGATGATGTTACCGGCTTTTGATGTTAGGTACTCGTGGTATTCGGCGGTACCGGCGGCGTGTGTGTCGGCATTTCGCATAACCGTCAAAGAGGTTGCAGACAAATGCTTTATCTCTGTGAAATAAGTTCTAAATTTCTTCAAATTAAATAATTTTATTTTGTAAAAATGCCTAAAAATTGTTTGTAGGGATACTCTGAAGACCAACTAAGTTAGGTCGTGTATTCAAATAAGCCTTACTCATTGGAGATAAAGTTTGAATTCCTTTAAATTACCTCTTTATTTGACGCACACTACTTTTAATGTAAAATGCATTGATATTATTTACGTGTGTGTATTATGAGCTATGAGCGAACTACAAATAATGTCGTGCGTTTTAGTAGCCTTTATTGTTCTGAGTTAAGGTTTCAATTTCCTTGAATTAAGGATTGTATTAATTTGTCATGATACTGTGTTTCTAATTTAAGTTATTTAAAAGATTTTTCCGTCAAAATTTAACACCTATTTTTTATGACGGAAATCGATTCAGAAGCCGATTCTGATCTTTCAGAAATTGCGTTTATTCTGTTACACGTTGTATTCTAATTGTGTTTTTAATTGTATTTTTGTTAGCTTATGTAAGTTAGAGTTATCTGTATCTTGTCGGTGGTGGTAACATCGCATTGACGTTATAGCTGTTAAGGTGTTATTTACATAATTTTAAATAAATAATAAATACAAGATACGCGAAAAACATAACCCATCCTTGGCAGTCGGGTAAAAAGCTGTTATTTTGAAATTACAGACAGATACTTCTATTTTATTTATTTGTATAGATGCCACTCCTCATGCGAATCTCTTGGTGAGTTAAAAGATGCTGTATGATTTCTGTACACCCATTATCGCATTAAGTAAATATGGACTCAACTCAACGACGAAAATGTGATCGTCGGTACACCGCACGGCCCGTTGCACCCGAGAACACACATTCATTTTCCGAGAGCGGTTTGTTCTCCGTTCTCACATTCTTTTGTGATGGGAACTGTAAGAGCACACGATGTCAGCGCCATCGCGCGGGAGCACCAGCGTACAACTAACGGGAAAAAGTGGAACAATAAAACAATCGGCTCTGTCGATCTACACAATGATAATAATTTAGTACTTAAATAGGGATTTGCATGTAAATGGAAATTCGCTTTCTAATGGTTGCGGCGGCATTGTGCGCAGATTGTGGTAATGATAGTGAAAGTGCGCGCGCGCAGGACGCGTGCGGCGGCGGCGGCGCCCTGCCCTGCCCGCACAGGGCCGCGGTGGCGCTGGAATGAAAGCTGCTCCAGACGGCACCAAGTTATTGTAAACACTTGTACCGTAGCTCTCTACTTGTTATCTGCTCTTCCTCGGTGTGCAGGGCTGAGTATGGCAACCTAATCAGAAGACTTGACGACGGTACTGTATCCGCAGGTTTCGCTGCAGGCGGACACAACACTGGCGGTTAGGTGCTACTCATTCGACTCCGCGCTTGTCTTTATCAGCTGCTGATAACGACATATTATCGACTTTGTTTACATTACTTTTAAGATTGTTGTGTGGGCTCAAATTATTATTGAGGATTTTTTTATAATTTAAAGATTAAGGCATTATCACGTGATCGGTAAAATATAGTATTTTTTTCGTGTAGAGAATGAGCTTCCGTGCCAAGACTTCAAAGGTCAAGACAAGAACTTTGTGCGTACAGTCGCCAGCACTTCATGTTACAACACGCTGTCAAATTTCTCCAAATGATTTTAAATCATAAAATGTTTTTGGTTAAGTTCAAAATCGAATGAGAAAATTGGACAGTTTGTAGTAACTTGATGCGCTGGCGCCTGCACATTAATATAATCGTAGTAAAAGCGTGCAATGTTTGAACGTGTTACTATAGGTCCATTATAAATGTATTTAAGAGAACTAGACAAACACAGACGTAGGAAAGTGATGTGATGATTAGTCATCTAAACGGATGACGAGCGAGTAAAGGCGGCAGCATTTGCCATCACTTCTTCGTGGAGATTTATTGGAATGCCGTATATCACTTTGTTAATATTTAAATAAAAATATAATATAATTGGATCAACAAAATAGCAGTATCCGTAAAATGCAGTACAAAGAGTAAAGAAGAACAAGAATTTGTGTGCTATACTTACTACAACTAAAAAACCCGACTACTGAAAAATCTTATGATATTCATAGGATCAAAATGCGTAGTTTAGTATAAATACAGTAATCTGTACTTGATTGCGCTGAATTCATTTAAAAATAATAATTTGTTTAACTATTTCCATTTTTTTTCCATATTTGACCTTATTTTAGTAGTAAAACATGTTTACTTAATTAAACCCAGTTTTCTCGCATTTTTACAGTTTCTTCCGGGGAAAAAATTTACTTGATATTTGCCGAGACCCCATGTATAAAATATTGTCTGGAATTTGGTATTTAATATGGTGATATGTGAATACCAGGTTCAATGTACTATAAGATACTTTTTACCATGGAAAAGCGTCACGGAGGTACCCAAGGGAAAATATTCGAGCAATAACTTGTTGAAACTACTTACCTTCCAAATATATATAGGTACTTCGTTTGAATTTACTTTAGTTGTATTTTCTGTTTGTTGTATTATAAATCAACAATAAATGTTTGTTGAACACAAAGGTTGCGAAAGCGATTATATTCCCTTAAACCGGCCCTGTCATAAAATCTGTTCCTACCTGACATACATATGTTAACTATATTCTACCTCTCTACCAGTTTTCAGGTACAAAAAGCCAAGATTTCATATAAACTTGCCCTTAGTCCAGGATGTCACAAAATTCTTTCTTAGCTTATATGTCCTACTCATGAACTCTACTTGCAAAATTTCAGTTCGGTAGTACAAAAAAAAAAAAAAAACTGTCGTACAAACTTGAGAGAGCCCTTAGACCTCCTTAATCCGGCTCTGTAGCAAAATCCGTTCTTAGCGAACGTCTGCTAACTATTAACTACCTCCCGGCCAAATTTCAAGTTTGTAGCACAAAAAATGAAGAACTTTCATACAAACTTGCGAGAGCCCTTAGACCTCCTTAATTCGGCCCTGTCGCAAAATCCGTTCTTAGCGAACGTCTACTAACTAGCCTACCTCCCTGCCAAATTTCAAGTTTGTAGCACAAAAAATGAAGTACTTTCAAACAAACTTGCGAGAGCGCTTAGACCTCCTTAATCCTGCCCTGTCGCAAAGTCCGTTCTTAGCGAACGTCTACTAACTAAACTACCTCCCTGCCAAATTTCAAGTTTGTAGCACAAAAAATGAAGGACTTTCATACGAACTTGCGAGAGCGCTTAGACCTCCTTAATCCGGCTCTGTCGCAAAATCCGTTCTTAGCGAACGTCTACTAACTATTAACTACCTCTCGCCCAAATTTCAAGTTTGTAGCATAAAAAATGAAGGACTTTCAAACAAACTTGCGAGAGCCCTTAGACGTCCTTAATCCGGCCCTGTCGCATAATCCGTTCTTAGCGGACATCTACTAAGTATAAACTACCTCCCTGCCAAATTTAATCTTTATACGTTAAGCGGTTTTCGATATTTCGTGTTTAGTGAGTGACCTTTCGCTTTTATATATTTAGATATCTTCAGAAACGAAAAAAATCTAAATCTTGTTGGCGGCTGAAATTTGTGTAGTATTAAGCTTCTAAAAACCGCTTGTCAAATAAAATAAAAAAAAACTGAAAATCCCTTATCATAGATAGTTGGATTTAAGACAATAACAAATCCATGGTGTACCTACAGTTCAAACCACAATCTCAAAGAAATAAAAAATATGATTTTAGATGATAATACGACAATTTTCAAAAAACTTTTAACTGATAAATAAAGGTCGTCCATTGTGATTGATGTATGAGACTGCACGGAGGACATTCATCCTCAGGTCACACCATCGGCCATCGACTTGATGTGAATTACATGAATGTTCGGCGAACTGCAAGGGCTTAACTGCGGGTTCAGTTTTAGCACGTCGCCGCGTCGGTAATCACTTGAGTGTTTCGACGAACTCCAATTAAGCTCGGTGCGTGTTGCGCATGATACATGTTCCGGAGGATCGTGTGTCACTTCAATTTACTTTATTATCAGATTATGAGGTTTTATGCATCGTTCAAACTATTTAATTTCTTTATTTATTTAAAAACCAAGTGAATTAACAGTTACTAAGTTTAGAAAAGCTTAAATTATGTAAAAACTAGCCAAAATTATGCAACATATTTAGAATTATAATGAAACTATCAATGACATTAAATTGAATAGAATAAAAATCAATATAACTAAATAAAATAGAACGAGATTTTAATTATTAAAAACAATTTTTATTTGTTCACTTATTCCGATTTGTAGTGGATTCCGTATCTACTATATGGTCGGAAAGTTAAGGTCAGTAATATGAAGGGTGAAAGTTTAGTAGCGGCGCGCAGCGCTACTACGGGTCAGCATAATCTTGACCCAAAGTAACGGATGCCATCCAGTCATGCTCGCCTTAATGTAAACGCATGAGATATCAAATTGAAAGTTCATAATAATGGCCCTCGAACATTTTCCTCATAGGAGGCGAATTTGTAATGTATTAATATTCTTTATTAATGAAAAATAAAATATCTTCAGCCATTACTTTATTTGTGTATATCGATGGAAAGACTTCCATGTGGACAGACACGGGGAATGCTAAAAAGACTTTATTTAGTTCTGTTTGTTTGCTTTACTAGTCAGCCGATAGTTCAATTACATTGCTGTTTTCACAGAGCTCTTAAAAAGTAGTTATTTTTGAGTTAGTTTCGACAATGACTGATGATATGTAAGTGTGGCGTGGGAGACGCGGGTGTCGTCAGCAGAGCGCCCTCAGCGCGACCGCCGCGCGGCGCGCCTGCTATCCTTCGGCTTTCTCCTGAGCGACCCACTTCTGAACGCAACTGGTGCGACCGGCCCAGTCGCGCCGAAAGCTTATGAACTTATTCACTATAAATAATACGACGGTGCCGTTGCCGCCTTTTTATTTATCGATCGACCTCTTACTTGCGAACACTTTTCATAAAGGTAAACGTTACGAGCTCGTTGGTCGCTTTTTTTATACGTGATCTGATTGGCCTCGTGCAATTTAGTCTTCAAAAGAATTTCGGTTTAACTGGCAATTAACCACCACGCACGGCAGACAATGAAGACGCCGTGTGTATAACTCGTACTTGTTACCCGCCACAGCTAGAACGCATTTAGCGATCACTTAATTAAATCAAAAGAGGTCAAAGAATAAACTAAGGATAATTAGTGATTAGCCGTAACGTGATTCACCGTGCAGGTTATTATAGCTAGAACGGTGCGGGTCAGGGTCCTCATTGAAGACCCCAAAGCGTGTGGTCATCGCTATATTTGCTCCAATCCGGCTATGTCCCGCGCTGGACCGGGAGCGATAGATAAAAGGCCTCGGTCACTCAGTAGGCAGATCAAGAAAAGCCATTCACTGCGTCTGCTCTCACACCTATTGAAACAATAACGTAATGCCTCAGAGAGTCAGGGTAACATACAAGGTGTTACACCTTCGATGTAGACAGACCCTTCATGAAGCCGTGAACCAAGCATTCGTACATCAATTTACGTAACTACGCCAAAATGATTGTTGGAGAACATTCTTTTTTTTACGGTTTACGGTAGGACTCAATGTAACGCAGTTGGAACATTGTGCTGATGGATGCGTTGAATAGTACAGGGGTCGTGGAGGTATTTAAAGTAGAATTATAACATTAAAGTTTGAAACTTTGACCTCCAATATCGCTGTAACTAGAAGGTATGGTTAGGTTTGGTCGAGAACAAAAAAAAATATCGCAATGACGGGGAGAACAAGCGCCCTTCGGCATCGTTTAGGGTCTTCTTATTAAACCCATTATCTACAGCTGCAGTAGTGGAACATTGCCGTAAGACAATTTTGCCTTGTGACACAAACGTGTAGATAGGTTATTGGGAGTGGCCCTTCTGCGTCTAGTGTCGGTGTGTCGTAGTGCAGTGACCGCTGCCTGGCGGCCGACCCTGACCGTCACGTCATCGCTATATATACGCGGTGCACATCGGTCGCCAGGCGCCCCACTTACGTCACGACATCGGTACATAGTGGACTAGGAAGTTACGCGCACGCGGCTCACGGTTCCGCACATTCCGCTACAACATTTCTGCTGAAGCTTACACTGTTAGGATCGGGGTAATGCATGTCTTAGCAAAAAATAAAGGAATCAGCTTTGCTTATTTTATGCTTCTGTTGCCTGTTTATATAATATGAGCATTGATGCGATCAGATCATCATCCTCCTACGCTTGACCTTATTTGCCTGACCTTAACACTATCCTCCTGTTTTCGTTGGTCTACTTATTTGCTAACGTCTTATTTTTTACAATAAGTTTTTCTTCGTTCTATTTGTTATACCCGAACATCAGTTGATTTTCACTCTCCCTGTTATATTCTCATTAGTTATTCTATACATTTTCGTCACAGACTCAGAGTCACAGCAGTTCACAGCACACAGTCACACGTTCTCATATCAGGTGCATAGAATTGCTTTAACGTAACCATCAGAATAGGGATCGCGTTGTGTTACAGGACTGGTGGCGTGGTTGTAGTCGTGGTGCTGTTGAGGATCCTATGTGTTTAGTGTTCCGCTATCGTTGAACTCAAAGGCTCTGTAGCACTTGTGAACAGAGATCTACAAGGCGTAGGTAATTTCTGTTACTCATACAATCATCCCATGATACCGTCGTGTATGTCGTTTTGCCTGCTTTATTTGGGAAAACGCTATATATTTATCTCGGAGAAAACTATACATAAATGTTTTTTTAATAAACACGGAGGAGCTTTAAGCTCCATTCGCCATTCGCCATTTATGAATGTTTCTTCTATTCTTCGGGTCGGCGGTTGGTCGAGCACAGATTGGACGGGCTCAGCTGTGTGACTCGCTTTCGCAAAGAAACGAGTTTTTCCTACCAAAAAATTAGTAGCGTCCAAGTTTTCTAGTTAAGACGACAGACCCGGGGATAGGTAATAGGGTCTGCAAATGCCACTACGCCAGGGCTTAGGCGAAAGCATTAGGTTTTTTTTACGTTGGAAGGCGAAAATAATATTAATATCTTTAGCGCGCGGTGAAATCAGTGTAAAGTTTCATAGGGCTTCGCTCCGCAAAACCCGAGCAGCTATTTTGTTTGTTAGAAAGCAGTTTGTATAATACTATTTATTTTAAACTGAATTAATTTTTACGTTGTGTTTTCAACCATTACATAAAATGGATGAATAGAAAATAAGTTCTAAAACACTCGACTACTGAAAAAACTAAAATCACGCTCTACAAAAGAAACAAGAAAATATTCTCGTCTGAAATTGTTATGTACCTATTTATAAACTATTCAATATTTATCGTCTATTAAATGAACAACTTACATGTTACATATTTTAATATAATTTTAATGTATTTAATAAATATTCATAGTGATGTGCAAAGGATAGCCGTAGTCGTATGCCACTTGGCCCAATAGTTTGTGATCCGTTACTGCTGTTAGAAATTATTGTTTTTTTTTTTACGGTAGGTGGCATTTAACGTGACGTCAGCCTATAACCGGCGGATGATCAAAACGGTCACAACGATACCTCATTTGTCAAATTATGATAAGAAGTTCAGAAGTTATGAGGGAACAGATGAACATACATAAAGGGCTTATATAGATCCTTAACATAGCCGAAAGGCACTTGTTCTCCTCGTCTTTGCGATCATTTTTTTTGTTCTAGACCATACCTGGGACCCTTCTAGTTAGGGAGATATTGGGGGTCAAAGTTCCAATTTTTCACAAGTTTTTTTTTTTTAAACATGTTTTTAATGTAAGATCTTCACTTTACACACCTCCACGACTCCCGTACTATTCAATCCATCCATCAGCACAATGCTTTTAGTGCTTTCCATCGAGTCCTACCGTAAAACGTGATTTTTCACCCCAAAAAAAAATGATTAGTAGAAAAGTAGATTCCCAACAATAATATTTGCGTAAAGTTACTTAGTTTGATGTACAGAATGCTTGATTGACGGCTATGTGAAGGGTCTGTTTACACCCTGTAGGTACCGGTCAAAATCATAACCCTCCTTTTTGCTTCGCCTTAGTCGGGTAATAAAAATAAGTAAGATGAAAGGGCTGCTCGAAGCCTGAGCGCACGTAGCTAATTACCCTGACAACACTTACAGTCGTCCGGCAGCGAGATGGGAAGCCGGCTGGCTACGCTGTATTATAACATCATTCGATAGTCTCACTAATAAGGATCAACGCAAAGGAGACTCGAGCCCGGTTTTGATGAAAACTATTTCATCAAAATCGGGTTCGAAACTCCTTTGAGTACTTTTCGCTAATACTTATAGTTTCTGATTTGGCCATCCACGCCCACTTGAAAAATTCATCCTGTATATACCCTGCAATGGGTCAAGCTAGGCTGTGGACGAAGAAGCGCAGGATCGCTCGGTGTGGACGTGTGGAGCCAGGTGACGTTTGTTCACTAATGAAAAAAAATAGCGTTATGTCACCAGGATCTCCGTACTATTCAACCCATGAATCAGCACAATGCTTTGAATCCGTCCATCGAGTCCTACCGTAAAACGTGATAACCCCAAAAAAAAAGTCGTTACCCAGCAATAATTTTTGCGTGAAGTTACTTAGTATTTAATGGTTTTCATTTAATTTATCATGTTTGTTAGAGAGATTTGATCCTTATGATTGACCCTATCGATTGATGCGATAAAAGTATTTTTTGGAATTTAGCCGGTTCGAAACCCGAATGTGGCAAGCGAATTTTTGTAAAACTTTGGATGCAGATTTATTTCTTTTTAAAAATAAAGGAATGTTTCCTTAGAGTAAAATTTTCTATCGCCAGCATTTAGAGTACCTTCCCTCCAGGTCGCGTTGAACAATTCCACCCTGTATAGTCATTTACGGCCTGATAAATAATATTAAAAATTTAAGGCGTCCTAATCACACACACACACTATAATAGAGAGAGAGAGAGAGAACTAATATGTTGCGTAAATTAATTTTAACCCAAAGAAATGTAATCTATTGTGCAGATCTGCATGTTTGCTTTTTGAAACGCAATTAGTGATACATTTTTTACGTTTGTTCCTTTAATTTGTTTTTGTTCTGGAAGTCTGTGGCTAAAAACAGAAAACCTGTCCACACTCCACACATACACCATATTGTTGCTAGCCGACCTACGTCGTCCACACTCCACACATACACCATATTGTTGCTAGCCGACCTACGTCGTCCACACTCCACACATGCACCATATTGTTGCTGCCGACCTACGTCGTCCACACTCCACACATACACCATATTGTTGCTGCCGACCTACGTCGTCCACACTCCACACATGCACCATATTGTTGCTAGCCGACCTACGTCGTCCACACTCCACACATGCACCATATTGTTGCTGCCGACCTACGTCGTCCACACTCCACACATACACCATATTGTTGCTGCCGACCTACGTCGTCCACACTCCACACATGCACCATATTGTTGCTAGCCGACCTACGTCGTCCACACTCCACACATGCACCATATTGTTGCTGCCGACCTACGTCGTCCACACTCCACACATGCACCATATTGTTGCTGCCGACCTACGTCGTCCACACTCCACACATACACCATATTGTTGCTGCCGACCTACGTCGTCCACACTCCACACATGCACCATATTGTTGCTAGCCGACCTACGTCGTCCACACTCCACACATGCACCATATTGTTGCTGCCGACCTACGTCGTCCACACTCCACACATACACCATATTGTTGCTGCCGACCTACGTCGTCCACACTCCACACATGCACCATATTGTTGCTAGCCGACCTACGTCGTCCACACTCCACACATGCACCATATTGTTGCTGCCGACCTACGTCGTCCACACTCCACACATACACCATATTGTTGCTAGCCGACCTACGTCGTCCACACTCCACACATGCACCATATTGTTGCTGCCGACCTACGTCGTCCACACTCCACACATACACCATATTGTTGCTGCCGACCTACGTCGTCCACACTCCACACATGCACCATATTGTTGCTAGCCGACCTACGTCGTCCACACTCCACACATGCACCATATTGTTGCTGCCGACCTACGTCGTCCACACTCCACACATGCACCATATTGTTGCTGCCGACCTACGTCGTCCACACTCCACACATACACCATATTGTTGCTGCCGACCTACGTCGTCCACACTCCACACATGCACCATATTGTTGCTAGCCGACCTACGTCGTCCACACTCCACACATGCACCATATTGTTGCTGCCGACCTACGTCGTCCACACTCCACACATACACCATATTGTTGCTGCCGACCTACGTCGTCCACACTCCACACATGCACCATATTGTTGCTAGCCGACCTACGTCGTCCACACTCCACACATGCACCATATTGTTGCTGCCGACCTACGTCGTCCACACTCCACACATACACCATATTGTTGCTAGCCGACCTACGTCGTCCACACTCCACACATGCACCATATTGTTGCTGCCGACCTACGTCGTCCACACTCCACACATACACCATATTGTTGCTGCCGACCTACGTCGTCCACACTCCACACATGCACCATATTGTTGCTGCCGACCTACGTCGTCCACACTCCACACATGCACCATATTGTTGCTAGCCGACCTACGTCGTTTCTATCTGCTGGGCAAAGGCTTCCCCTTTCTCTTTCCAAATTATTTACTTATATGTATACATATAGTTTTACTAATACGTATGTATAATGAGCTTTAATAGTGAATTGCATGTGTTCGTGTGTCAGGAAGCCGAGCTGAGCACGTGGACGGCGTTCCTGCAGCGTGCCGTGGACGCCACCTACAACACCGAGGTCGTCATCGACAACCTGCACAACATCATCGGTGAGCGCACACTATTCTTCAATACAGGGTGGCCATTTAGTCAAGGAAGTGATCCTACCCGTCATACTGAACAACTTTCGCTATGGATCTCATATCCGATTCAAGAAAAAAAAAGAATTACATTCCTATATGTATAACATTCAATATTTTTATTATAACATTGAATTTATATTAAAATTTTCCGTAATAGACTTGCGGGTTGTAAATTAAACATCTTTTGGCAAGGGGTGCCCATCGCGCACAGTGCTCACCCGCAATACCTCGGCATAGCCTTAGACTGGTCACTCACCTACAAAAACAACTGTCACAATGTAAAATTTAAAGTGTATGCTAGAAATCACCTGTTACGCCGTCTTACATTCACTAAATGGGGGCCTCTCCAAAAGTTCTGCGAACCACAGGGATCGCACTCTACTTCTCTGCTGGCGAATATGGCTGTGCAGTATGGGATCGCTCTGCGCACGCACACCTAGTGGATACAGCTCTAAATGAGACATGCCGAATAATTACCGGTTGTCTCACACCTACCCCGGTACGAATGCTGTATCCACTGTCCGGCATCGCGCCTCCTAAAGTTCGCAGGACTATAGCTAGCCGTATGTAGAGGACGTAGTTACAAGCTGACTCACGCCACCCAATGCACAGCTACGTCTCAGTGCCTCCGAGGCTGAAAAGCTGTAAAAGTTTTCTTGGCTGCCCAACTAGTTCAGCCAATTTCAACACCTCCACAGCAAGGTGCAATCTCTGGCTGGAGCGGTCTAAACCCCCTGACAACTTCAACGATCCATCAGAAAGCCTTTCACCTGGGCACGCGTTGCCGTGGCCGACTTGGAAATCCTTAAACAGGCTTCGAACCCAAGTCGGCCGGACAAAGACAATCTCTGCAGATGGGGATTCATGGATGGTTCAGACAATGGCCCACCTTCCATCTTGCCCCGCATGCCCTATCACCTGCTCACTTGATGATCTGCTTACTGCATCAGTAGGTCTGCAGCATCGGGTTCGCGTGGCTGAGTTTTGGGCTAAACATAACATTTGAACTTTTTGCCATCGACACGCTAAGAAGAAGAATACACGTTGCTTCTCGACTACTGAACGCCATAATCAAAACGAACGAGTTTTAGCGTACGCCATATGCAGAGTTGTAACTTACGCCGTATTAGCGATGCGTCGCGGACCTTTTGTTCGGATTACAAGTTGACATTGACGCGACATCGCCAATAACACGACACTGACCATTAAACACCTATGTGAGAAATAAAACATAGCCCGTGTGACGCGCCGCGCGCTGCCATTTCCGCGCGTGGGGGTTTATGGCCAGCTGAAGTCCCCATGTTTCCCGTGACATAAGCTTGTGTTTTTATCCGAGACATAGGTTACATTTATAGATGATATAATGTTGATTAAATCACATCATGAACATATTTTTAGCGTCTACGCATGACGGTTTACCCGACAAAACTGCATTTGCGGTTTCGCCAGCATCGACGTGTAGAGAACTTTCCATATCTTTCCGATTACTGGCCAACAGGAATATTGTGATGCTCAAGAAAGAAAAACAACAAAGGTCGCTACGTCTATGCAACTTGACGCTTTGTGCAAGGACATTGTTCCTCAGTCATTTTGTGTGTAACCAGAGCGTTGTCATGATGTTGCAGCGGAGCAGCGGCGCTGCGTGCGCGAGGTGTCGTCCAGCAACGTGTTCACGTCGCTGACGAGCTCGGGCGCGGCCGGCGCGTCGCCGCTGGCCCGGCGCGCGCCCGAGCTGGCCTGCAGCACGCCCATCGCGCGCGACTAGCGGGCTCCGGCACTCAGCGCGGGCCACCCTTGCGCTGTGCTCGGCGAGCCTGACGAGCTTCCCCTAACTATATCGTTCAGTTCAGTTTCGAATAGTAAAGCTAGATTGGCTCGTGCTTATGTTGTGATCTCGAAGTTAAGCGGCTTCAGGCTGGTGTCTGCTGTAAATATTCAACTTGTGTAATTTGGTCACGAGTCACCGTGCCTCATGACAACTGCCCTGTATCCTGCGGATGCTGCCGGGCGCAGGCGACGGTGCGCGTGCGTCGATGGTTGCGCACTCTGTATTATATTACTGCCTCATGTCGATATAAATAGCGATCGCTCAAGCAATTATCGACACAACGCCAATACCGACCTTGCCGTATTCAAATTATATTTTTATGATTTTGTAATGAATATGCGAACTGCGTCAAAACACTCGATACTCTATGTTCTTTGGAATATTTACAGTGTTGTGATTTGATGTATCGATGCCGAGTTCGCCGCGTTCAGCTCTCCGCTCACCGGCTCGTATCGGGCAGTGTCGCGGCCGAGCGCGGCCCGTGAGCGGAGAGATTTAACGTACTGCGTCTGTACATGCCGCTCGAAATAAACGATAATATATGAAGTCATGGAGCGATAAAGCGCTGAGATAGAGTCGTCTATGTAATGTAACGTGTGAGTACAAATGCCGCCGTGTGTGACCCAGCACTGCCTTATAGTGTGTGTTCAATTCGCGCCACTGCCGAATCTTACATAATTATCTGCGTTACGTTTGTTAAGATGTATCACTAATTATAACGATATCGTATTCGCTTGTAAAGTGTACGCGTTGTTTTGCGGAGACTGTCTCCGATCGATTATATAAATATTGTATTAGAGATAAATTGTTAAGTATAGAGTTTGTGTGAGAATTGTACAGGATGATGATGCTTGGCAGACGCTTCTACTGTTGTGCGTGAGTGTGTGCACGCCGCACTCAGCTGCTGCACGCGATGTCGATCTACCTCCGTTCATGTTTTAATAAGAGTGGTCGACCGAGCGCAAGTGTCGCTCTGCGGCGTGTCGTGCTCGTGCACTCGCGCTTCATGTCTAAGTTGAGCACTCTTTGTGCCTATTCATGTTTTACTTTAATATTGTTTTCATGGTGCTGTATGTTAGTGATAGGTTGTCGTGCTACTAACTCGCAGCGCGCCTGGCGTGGTGGCGAGCTGCTGCATCCTTCCACACGTGTTACCTGTGCCTGCATCACTGTCACAGTGACAGTGCAGTAAGCTTGCACTTGTCACAGGTCAAGTTAGAAAGTTATGTAGTGTCGTGTGCGGGCGGTGCACTTGTTCGAACTAGTTTAGGGTTTTTGACATTTTTACATAATTCCTAGTTCATAGTATACGCCGTACTTGGGCACGCGGCAGTTCGCTGCATTGATGTTGTTGAGTGAGCCGAAGTGCGGCAAGTTTTTACAAATCTACTATCTTCTAAATGTAGTTTAATTATAGATCTGGTATTTTCACTGAATTGCTTGAGGAACGTTTTGTGCTTCAATGTTAATATAATATTATATATTTCACAGTATTACTATAATAAAATTATAAAACAAATCGAGATTAATGTATTGGTATTACGATGTATTTATTGTGTATTTTAAAATGTATAAGTAACAAGATGTGGCCAAATTTTCCTTAGTATGTCGGTGTGACGTCACCCGTGCGAGTCTGACGCGGACAGGCACGACCACTCAAATGTATACACTTGGCAACTTTTAAAATAAATTTTGGTTTACTACATTGATTGTGACTTATGTTGTTACGAACATAGTTTTTTTAGAACCCATATTTATATGAAGGGTTTTTTTAAAGTTACAATGGTTATTACATGGGAAATCGCTTGAGACTCTAGTAAGCGTATACATATTCGTGGTCGTGAGTGCACACTGCACAGTCCGGGCGGCGCGGGTACAACATACGGAGTAGCGCTCCTGAACAACTTCTTGTGCTTTCTCAAGCTTTACAACACTCGATTAGTATTTACTATTATTAATATATTGTCATTTGGCGACACCGTCAAAAATTAATGTATTTTTATATAAAAAACTTGTTAAGTAATATAAAATGAAAACCCTAATGCGTGATTAATTTGAATCAGAATATAAAATGTTGTGTATATTATATTTATGATATGATTTGTGCTCGTGCTCTGGCGTCGGCCGTCGCGCCGGCTTGTGATACCACAACGAAGCATAATGTTAATATTTACATGTTTATTGATGGGACCGTTACGTACTTGTTGTCATACCGTTGCTGTCTTTGTTTGTACATGTTTACGCATCCATTGTGATCGTTTCGCGTCACGACTTTCTATGAATGAATGTATTATTACTTATATACTGTTAAGAGATCAAACGAGAGAATTAGTGTTCGTGTTGACGCCTAGTTTGTAACCGTAGCTAGTGAAATATGATTACATGTTTATCTGCTGTATGAGTAATATCACTTTATCTTTGACGCCTCATTTGAAACTCTATCTCCAGTTTGTAAAGTTGATCCGTGATCATTTTCTGATGCACCTTGGTCATCTAGATGGTATGAAGGGTAACCAGTAGACGTAACCAAAGTACGTAGTAGCGGAAGGTGCGTCTGCGCCCGTCGCGGCGCCCTCCACACATTCCAGAGCTCCACATGATTTGAGTACAATGTTATTGGAAAGAAATAAAGTGATTATTTTAATATGTACGTTTATTTGTACCTTTTATCGACATAATACATTTAATGGAATTTTCACATAATAATTAATACATTAGATTACACAGTAAGTATACTTATTAATCAGACTCTGGTTGGCAAGCTCGCGCGCTCCCGGCCTTGGGGCGCGAGGTACACGCGTGTTGCATCTCACGCCGCAAGCCACGACCGCCCAGTAATACTGCAACCCCTCTTGTATGACACATTCACAGAAAGCTAGCTCTAGAGCGGTACATGCTTGACGATATGGTAACAGAAGAAGCTGTGCCACTTGCCAGTCGTCCAACGGTGCAACCCGCTACGTACTGCCGCCGCCTGCGGCATTCATCACCGAAACAACACGAACGTTATCTGCATAACTCGTTCATTCATAAATAACTCTCTTTTTAAGTACATCCGTCAGAAATATCTGGGACACAATCATACACATATCGTATTTTTATTCTGTATTAACACAACTTAGTAAAAAATATATGTTACGGTAAGTGTGACTTATTGAAAATGATTAATAATTTTCTATCATTATTAATAATTACCGAAGGTCGAGGTAAAAGTAAGAAATTAATCACATTTATCGGTGGTTATTAAAATGTAACCTTAGTACTGATAAATGTAATAAATAACGTACGCTAACCGTCTTTCGGAGTCTAGAATTGTATAATTTTTATTAGGGAAATTATTAATTGCGCGAATAATATACTTAATAAAATATTCTATATGAAGGGAATATATAATAAGTTTAATGGGCAATTAATATACTGAATGGGCGAGTTTTATACCAAGTAGGTAACTATTTATCCGGTCATTGCAGCAAGGGGAACATAGGAAAGCAAGAGCGAGCAAATCGAGCTCGGGTCTTGTGACGCCCCGACTCGGACAGGTTAGGTTACTTAAAACACTGCAAACAGAAAAAAGAGCCAGGGCTGCGTCGACCACGCCTTATCTACAATCTAGCGGTTAATAAGCTTGTTTTATTTTTTTTCCGAGTCCTTGAATTATCACACTGACCGTATTGAACAATTAGAACATAATTGTATTTGCAAGTTGCCGTTTTAAACATTTCCCAATTTTTGTCGCCCACTTAGTACGTCAGTAGCCCATATTCAGTATTTGTTTTTTGTTCATAACGTAAAAGACTAAATTTTTTTTTTCTTTTTTCTCTTTAAAAAAACGATTTACTCCCAAAAAAATTACTGAGAAGACGGTAGTTTTATTTTAAATTGCTCTGCATTTTATTTTGTTTCTGATTTTTCAATAAAGTTATACAAGCAGTAATTTATATTTTTCAAACAATAATTGCTGGAAAAAGTGGTGCGATGTAAAATTTAAACCTTCTAATAGGTGAGTATGTTGCTTTTTTCTTTAGTTAGAATATAGATTGATTTTGTGAGAACAGGATTTATTTACACTTTCATCGGATACTTTTGGAACAGACCATTGGTATACAACACCAGCGTGCAGCGAACTTTAGGTAGGTACGTAAAATTATACCTGACTGCCATAGCAACACAGTAACGTTTTAGAGGTTTGTTCGTAAACGCTGCTTTAAGTTAATTTACGTTATTATTAGCGACTGTATATCTGTACCGTAAAATTTAAAAAACCGTAAGATTATAATCTATCTAGCGAGATTATGAACCGTAGCATACTGATTACAATTTAACGCTTTATTTTTCGGTAGATTGTAATCTATCGAAGTGAAACCGTCAAATTGTGAAATGTCATGCGACGGATTGCACCTCGCGCGCTGATTAGTTGAAAGCAATGTGCCCCGCGCCGCCATATTTGTTTCAAATTCAAATAATTTATTTGCTAATATGGGTAATTAAGTGTTTTTAATGGACAGGCTCAACAAATTGCAAATATTATCAACTGAGATCACATAGGTTCACAGGCATAAAAAATATAAAAACACGGAAAATGTATGTAACTTAGACTACGTTCGGTGACTTACACTAACTTATTTATCATTCACACTGCACTTCTTTGTTTAATCACAGATTCAATTTACTTTCACAACAATTTAATATAACTAATTCTAAAGCTTTGAGTTATTTTCAACACGAAATCAATTTACAATCACCAAAATATTTAACGAACAAATATGGCGGCGCGGGGTACATGTCGTTCAACCAATCAGCGCGCGAGGTGCGTTCCGTTGCTAGCCATTTCACAATTTGACGGTTTCACTTCGATAGATTATAATCTACCGAAAAGTAATGTGTTTAATTGTAAACAGTATGTTACGTTTCACAATCTTTCGACAGATTACGATATCGCGATTTTGTTTTGATTGTTTTTTAACCATCGATAATGAATAATGAATCCTTAATGAATGGCAAGTTCCAGGTTCAAAGTTATGTCGAAGGATGAGCAAGAACAAAATATAATTGTTGTTATTGTTACCCATTACGATTATGGCACAGAAGTTGTAAGTTTATGAAATAGTGTCACGTGTACGAAGAGCTTGACACTTGACATTTGCATTCCCAGTGTTACCAAATTGGCGCTGCGACCAGGTTATACTGCATTAGGTATAAATAAGATAATTATGGTCGGCCTGTACGTAATACTGCGGGGTCGGTCGACCGGTGAGCTATAGCTATTTATTATGTCCACATTCGTGCGCTTGCATCTTCCAACTTTCTAATGGCGTAACGTAACACGCATGCTTCATAAAAATACTCAAGATGTAGATGGAATCGCATAAGTGTGGACGCATCTTATCATGAAAATCTACATGTAACATCTTAAAGAGCATAGCATAGCAACTGGGTTACGGAGGTCAGATAGGCAGTCACTCCACGTAAAATACTGATATTCAGCTGCATCCGGTTAGACTGGAAGCCGACGCGGGAATAGGCTAGGCAGATAATGATAAACATCTTAATGAGCATGTCGGCCTCCATGCGACGAAACGTCGACCATAAATACTTAAAACTACTATTTACACTCGGCGACAATATGAAGCACCAACGTCGAAGACAACTCCTTGACCGCGGAGCGATAATCAGGTAAACCGCGAGTTCACGTCCAGCCAGCTGACGGGCCCTTTGCGTCACGCCACGGGCGGGGGCGGCGCGGGCGGGGGCGGGGGGCGGGCGCGCGCCGGCGCCAGCACGCCGTGCGGCACGCACACCGTGCGCCCGCCCGCCTGCACCGCCACCTGCCCGCGCCGCGCCGCGCCCACCACCAGCACCGTGTCGCCCGCGCGCAGGCGCACGCCGCCCGCGTCGCTCCACTCCGCGCCCACGGTGCGCTGCTGCGGGTAGCCGAGCTTCACGCCGCCCGCCACGGTGTAGGCGCGCGACGGCGGCAGCGGCGGCGGCCGCTCCTGCGATCGGGCGAGCGCTCGGTCAGGCACGGGCAGGGGAACCGGGGGGAGCGAGAATCGAAACGGCTCGCCTACCAGATCGAGGCCGAACAGCGAGCACGTGCGCTTCACGAGCGTCGGGTCGCCCTTGTCGCCGGGGTCGGGCGGCGGCGTGCCGGCGATGGGCGCCGGGCGGGGCCGCGCGGGCGCGGGCGGGGCGGCCGGCGGCAGGCGCGCCGCCCGCGCGCGGTGCCGGCGCCACGCTGCCTGGATGCACTCGGCGGCCGCCTGCCGTCTCGCGCGTCGCATCCTTTCCAGCACCTGCAGACGTCATTATCATTCAGATGAGCAAGTTAGTGTAGCGGTCGAGCGGAGGGGGAAGGGGCGGAGCTCACCTGTCGCATGCCCTCGCTGAGGAACACGTGCCGCTTGCCGAGTGCCCAGCGCACGGCGGCGGGCGAGGCGGGCGCGGGCGGGGCGGCGGCGGCCTGCACGGCCCGCAGCACGGCCGCGCAGGCCGCGCCCGACTCCCGCTCCGCGCCGCGCCGCCACAGCGCACGGTACCGCCCGCTGAACGCGCGGAAGCGCATGCGGTGTGGGTACCCGCTCGCCATCAGCTGAGTCGTTTCCAATATTTGTAAGGCGCGCACCTGAAATGTTACGATTGACGTAAGAATTATTTGTGTCCGTAGAGGTGTAGGCAGTGGATGCGCTCATGGACACATATACTTATAATTTGGCGATTGTCATCGACTCACCTGTCTGGCGACTGTGGCGCGCTCGAACAGCATGGGCGTCTCGGTGGCGTTAGCGCGCAGGCAGCGCACGAAGTGAGGGCGAGCGTGCACGAGCGTGCGCAGCAGGTTGTCGAGACGCGTGTGGAAGTCCTGCGTGAGCGTGGACGCCGCCGCCGCGTCAAGTGCCGCCGCCACCGTGGGCGACGCGCGGAACTGCCCGCCCGTCGGCCCGCCTTGAGCGGCCAGAGCCTGGAGGACGAAACAGTTGCTTCTTTAAAATTCATAAATCTAAATAGGTATTCACAACATTTGAGTATGAACAGCAAGCTCTTTTTAAAAAAATACTTTACTAACCTTGAGTTCGGCGCCAAAAAGATGTGTTGCGAATCCGAACTCGCATGTTCTATTGTCGAAAGCAGCGAGCAAGTCATCGGGCACGGCGTCGCGGTTGGCTTCGAGGAAGTCTGCAGCGTCGTAGGACACCTCGCCCGCGTAGTGGCGCACGGCGAAGCGACGCGGGTGTGGCGGCCGCGCCTCGGCCAGCCTCGGGTGTCCTCTGAAATAGGCATTTTGTATTTGCCATTCTACAGACTTCGGGCCCGAGTTAGTCGAAGCAAGGAAAACCAACTCAGGTGTAGATTCGTAGATGACTCTTCTACCCTAAATGAAGTGCTTTTCCACAAACGATTGGACTATTGGATATTTCTAGTGTCCTGATTTTTGCTCGTTACCGAACCGATGGAAGTATCTCAAGGTGCCAAACTCGTAGCCCAGTTCTGGTTCAACTCAATTTAAAGGTGCCAAATTCGTAGCCCAGTTCTGGTTCAACTCAATTTAGGTTGCCATCGACAGGAAAACCATTATGTATCAAAGATCTATGTTACGATTCCTTATACATATATTTAAGACAAACAGAAGTATTCTTGAACCACTTTCTTGTGCTACTGTTACTGAGGTGTTTCTCGTAATCAACATAAGAATTAGAATTTTGACTTACGTAATAGACAAGCAAAGTAAACAAAGGAAGGTAAGTAAGGAAGGTAATTAGGTGAGGAAGGTAAGTGTAAGTGTTTGTGGTGTGTGTTGTGATTTTGACTGAATGCATAAAAAGTTTATACGAAAAATAACAAAAAAAAAAAAACATTTTTGACTGACTGTCTGTCTGTTTGTTCTCCGAAGCGGCTGGACCGATTTTACTTTTACTGGCAGATAGCTGATGTTAAAAGTGGATAAGATGTAGTAATTATGTACTACTCTTATTTTAGAAACATCATTAGGGATCCGTCCAAAAAAAACCCTTGAAATTGTTAACAAAATCCGATTCAAACGGAAGTAATATTTTTATAATAATTTCACGGGACGAAGGTCGCGGGCAACAGCTAGGCAGGTAGTACTCAGATATCGTGTGGTTCGGGGGGTTGGCAGGTTTAAAGGAATAAAATAAAATAACCTCGTCAAGTCCTCACATTCACAATAATCTAATAAAATTAATAATACTTTACTAAGTAAATGTTCCTGTCAAATCATTAAATGTCACCATTCACAAAATAATATGCTGATATCGTGTACCTGTGCGCGGCTTTTATCCTGACGACGTACTGCTCGGGCGAGCCGCGCGCGGCGCACTCCGCGTCGAGCGCGGCCAGCAGCCCGCCGCGCAGCGACGACACCAGGTCGATGCACGGCACATTGTCCACGTAGTCCACCTCCAGCGCGCACGCCACGCCCTCCTCACGGCACGACTCCGCCGACGACTTGAACACGTGCGTGTTGTAGAAGTGCTGCATGGTCTCCGCGCACAGGTTGGCGCACAGGTGCTCCAGCCGGCTCGGCGCCGCGTCCTCGAACCCGAACATGTCGAGGATGCCCACGAACCCGTCCGTGGCGTGGCGCACGGCGTCGTTGAGCGCCGCCATGGAGCGCGCGCCGGCCCGGCCCCGCGCGCCCCCGCCGCCCCCGCCCCCGCTGCCGCCCGCCGACGACGCGCGCCGCGACGCCGCGTCCTGGTTGTGCACCGACTCGTTCGAGTCAGACGACAGAGTGCCGAGCGTGGAGCCGAGACGCTTGAGCGAGTTGGCGCGACGGACTATGGTCGCCACGGTGCGACAGTACAGTGCCTTGGCGAGCGCGTCCCGCGCGGCGGCAGCGGCCGGGGCGCTGGCGGGGGCGCGCGCGGGAGCTGCGCGGGCGCGCGGGGCGGCGCGGGACACCAGCCCGCGCAGCAGCGCAGGCGCCGCCACACCCAACAGCGCCGCCGCGGCCGCCAGCTCGGCCTCGCTGGCGGGCTCGGCTGAGCCGTCGCCGCCCTCCGCGAACTGCACGTTCCCGAGCAGTAGCACGGCAGCCAGCACACGCACCACGTCCAGGAACGGGATGCCGAGGATGACGAGGCAGGTCTTCCACGCGTGGAACCGCGCTGCGTCCTCCGGCTCCGGCCGCCGGTTGTGCGCCGACGCGAGGTACCTGTCGCGGAATAAGCGCAATAAGATCACGGCCATCGCACCTCGACCTTAAAGCGATGCCTGCCTTACTCACCTGAGGTCTTGTGGCGAGTATCCCTCTAGGTGGAGTTGTGCGCGCTCGTCGGGGGTGAGTCCTGCTAGCATCTGGTAGAAGATGTGATAGTTACGCTCGCCGGCGGGCGGGCGCACCACGCGCGTCTGGTCGAGGAAGTAGCAGTGGATCTTGGTGCGGTATAGCGCGCCGTCCGTCACCTGCACCTCGATGAAGTGGCCCTGCGGGAGGTAAGCCGTGGTTGAGGCTGGTGGTACATAGCGTAGTGGTAGTACTGGGCGCGGTGCTTACGATGCGACTGGAGTGCGTGTTGGCGGGCGTGGCGGCCGTGCCGAGCGCGCGCAGCACGGTGAAGGCAGCGGCGAGGTGCTTGAAGGCGTCGGTCTCGGGCCCTCCGCCCGCCACGTCGAACAGCCGCCGCAGCAGCACCATCGACGCGTACGTCTTGCCGGACCCCGACACGCCTACCGGTCAACACATAAATGCCACTGTCACTACTTCACCTATAGCTGGTAGCTCGCGAAACTCCTGGCTGCTACCCTGGCGCTTTTACTTTAATGCTTCGGCTAGTCACAATCACCACAATGAAGGGGTTTGAATAATTTGGCCTGCCTAGCTTCGCCATTTTATTTTAAAAAAAATTGTGTACCTGAGAGGATGATGGCCTGCGGGTAGCCGGTGTCGGCCTGGTGGCGCACGGCGTCGTGCACGAGGCGCGCAAGCTCGGGCCGCTGCGCGCGGGCTGCTGTCAGCGTCAGCGCGTTGCACGCGTCCGTGTACGGGTTCACCGCCACCAGAATCGGCCCGATCATCGTCTGGAAGACGCAAAGTATGGCGATGAGACCGTATACTCCCACTGTATTTTTTTCGTCGAGGTAACGTTAGCTAAGTGTAGCACGTGAGGCAGCCTGTGCACTCACGTAGAATTTGTTGTGGTAGAAGCGTGCCTGCAGCGCGCGCACTACGGCGTCCTCGGTGAGCGGCCCGCGCAAGTGGATGAGGTCCTCCACGTCGGCGCCGGTCGCGCCGCCCGCACCCGCACCACCCGCGCCCCCCGCGCCTCCCGCCGCAGGCTTCGGCTGCGACCAGCGGCTCTCTACATACAGGAACAATAAAGCATACAATGTACGTATATGCACGGTTAGCGCAGTGGCTGAGCGATTGGCTGCTGCACTGCGTGTCGTGGGTCCGATGGTCCGCACGGAGCATATATTTATATGGCCTACAGGTATATAGGGTGACTGGTAATTAGTGACCGATACTTATACACGTGATTGTACTCATGATAACAAACAACTTTCCCCAAGAAACATTTTTTTTATACTCATTCACTTTTATCACAATAATACAACCGCCGTATGAAATTCGCGCGCGCGCGTTTTTGACCATTATTAGCTGTTAGCCGCGTGACGCCGCTGTCGCATTACCATCGTACCGTGCAACAGTAGGTAGGCAGAGCAACCGCGCGGTGTCCGCGCCACAGTCCGGCCGCCACGTGCCGTTATCGGTGTATTATTGTGATAAAAGTGAATGAGTATCAAAAAAAAATTCTTTGAGAAAGTTGTTTGTTATCATGAGTACTATCCCGTATATTAGTATCGGTCACTAATTACCAGTCACCCTATACAACATTATTTTAAGTATATGCGAAACCTGAATACAGTTTGTTCAGAATAAGTAACTGCATCGATTCCAATAATTTTTAAACCATTTTATTTTTTTTTGTCCCATACATTAAAAAAAAGTTACAAGTTGGACACCGAGCGATATTAAGTACCTATCGCAATCATTTGGGTACCTACTGCCAAATTATTATTATCAATGAGCTCAAGACGCCTCTGGAGGCGCGCGTGCGGGCGTGCTACGTGGTAACCACGTTTTGAGCGCACAACCACAATTTTCATGATACAGTTTTGAAATTTTGTACATAGATTCTTTGCATAAAAATACTAGACACGTGTTTCAGGTTTCGCATACACATTATATTAAATGTTTGTAAACGCACCCACGATACAGGAGAAACTCCTAGTGTGGGGCAACGTTTCAAAAAAAAAACTTTGAACATAAAAATCTTTTATACAAAACTCCCATCGCCTAAAGAAACCAAGCATTCCTTTTACGCACTAATGATCGGCCCAAAGATGCCCTGTGGATATTGCTGTACTTTCCGAACTACTGAGAAATCAATTGCTTTAATATATTGACCTGGTGGCGGTGGTAGAGGATGATGTGGGGCCGGCGGCGGGGCGGAGGGGGCGGAGGGGGCGGGCGGCGGCGGCAGCAGGTGCGGCGCGCGCGGCGGCACGGCGGGCTGCCCCGCGCCCACCAGCAGGTGATTGCGCAGCGACACCAGGTCCGAGCTCAGGCACAGCAGCCGCCGCTGCAGGTGCACCGCCTCGTTGGACGACGACGCGTCTGCAACACGGACCACATGTTACTGAACTGCTACCGCACGAGCGGACGACCTGCCGACATCTCGCTCTAGTCTAAGTCAATCTAAGCTACGGCAGCGAGCGGTACCAATAACTCAAAACATAAGTATTAGTTTCTGCAGTTTCAATAGTATCCTGTTATCATATTAGCCTACATTATACCTAAATTAATATTAGGTACTTAGTTTTTTCTTTAACGTAGTTTAGGTATTCGGAAATACTTGAAGTTTTTGTTGATGTCCGTCGCGCGTCGTCGGGTTAATAAGATGTTAGACCCACATTAAGTTGGCGACGAGCTGGTCCTAGTTAAGAATACAATTAACGTCACCCTTGTCTTGGAGACGAAATCTGATGTCAAGAGTATTCTCAGGCGTTTCTAGGAGGTGGAATTCTTATTACAGCTTCCTTATGTCAAGAACTTAGGTATGGTGACTCATAGATTGATCTCGATCCACGCGATGTTCGGAATATATCGAACAGTGACTGCACACACTCCACACATAGATCTACATATTTTTTCATTATAGTTTTTGTCAGTGTGCCCCGCTGTCTCATTATTTATTTGTCATGGGTTGACGATAATGGTAATCGACATGTACCCTCATTAGTGGTGATTATTGACACGGGTAAGCTCATTACTTCTTTCCGAAGCTACCGGACACCGCGCGACACACATCGCTCGCTATTTGCTTAGTTACTCAACAAGAGATTTACTACACTCGCGGACGAAAACTACGGGTCAGTAGGAAAAATAATAATAATGCTGACTTTTGCCTTCTTCTAACATACCTAGTTATGATACGTTTACATTCTTCTGGTGTTAGCGACATGATAGTATTTCAATAATGATGTTGAAAGGCGACAATGACAGCGTTTTATCCTTTTGTAAACACATATTGAAAACAAAAGTGAGAAAACGAGCAAAAGTAAAACATCAGCGAGTTGAATTTATTTACAAATTCGAGGTTTAAAAATTCAACTTTTTCTAATTAACTACGTTGCACCTAGATCATTTAAGGATTTATTACATACGATATTAAAGTTCTCTGTAATATAAAGTTAGTTTCATGCATGTACCATTATTCATTTACAAGTTACAGGGATTTTCATCATCGACCCGTATTATTTGACCGCGAGTGTTTTTTTATTTAATTCTGACAGGCCGGCCACACTATTTCCAAACCACTGTAGCTCCTGAAAACCAGATTCAACAGTGGCGACCAACAGAATAGCGTTGAGACAATGAGTCTCGACGAAATCCCAGAGAAACATTTAACTGTCTTGGATCCCGCAACGAAATTAATCAGAAAAGTATAGCGGAGGAGTAGGAAAACCATAATTTCCCCTTGCCTCCATATCAGCAGGAGACAGAACGACACAAGGTCAATAGGCACAAAGGGACGTTTACAACTGGGATAGGCCAGTTGCCTAGCACCACGGTTAAATATTATCATTAATGGGTCCTAAATTGTGAGCTTTTATATTTGATTCCAATAATAGGTAGGTACCTATGGCAAAAACGCTTAAACGCACGGAAATTTGTTCTAGTTTCTACAAGGTCCGTATAGTAAATAACTCCAGATGTAACCTGTACACTATCCAACATAATATTGCGTTCATTCTACCAAGGACTGCACTGCTATAAAATATGATGCAGATTGTTTATATTCGCAGTCAGATGTCCTAGAACATTGACAAAAAGACGAGGCAACAAGCTTGAAGGAAAATAATTTACTGTTAAAGTTACCATGACCTGTGAGAAATTGGGCAACAGTGATCCACCTCCAGCCATGTCCTGGCCAGCCGTTCACGAACGGATGGAAAGAACTGGTGGAAGTGTCGGCCTTTTGATGGTATTATCCCACCTACATTGCCATTCAGACAAAAGTTCCTCCCAGACGTCAGTCTGTGTTTGGAAATTTTAGCACGGTCACGTAGGGTTAAAAATTTTTGCGTCCGCGGTCTCGTGCGCAATAGGTGATACGTATATTTATATTGGTAGCTGATTAAAATAAAAATGGTGAAGTACCGATATTGTGACGCATTTGTTTGTCGAGTTTGATGGCATAGGTACGAATGTTTCCAGGTTATCGATTTGTTAACTGAACCGCGTTATAACGCGTTATATGTGAAGTAACATTTATCATTAGTGAGTGAGTTTTAGCGATGGCGATGAGCTCGCGAACAATAGTGTTCAGTGAAGTGGGGTGGTCTGCAGTGTGAACAGTGGACAGTGCGGTGCTTGTGGTGACGTGATGCTACAAATCGCCAATCATATTTCCGTACCTGGGGTAAATAACTTGACAACTCGACTAGCATGTTTTTTTTTATTCGCTCAAACGCTTCCTTCGTGTATGAATTTATATGAAAAAAAAACATCTCGAAATCTGCATTTGTTTTGTAGAAATTGTCTCCGTAACTAATTTGACATCTTTCATTTTAGCGTGTTTATTTTGTCAAATCCTTAAATCAAGTGTTAAATACACGTGTGTTGTATTAGTATAGTATTAAAAAAAAAACTAATTTAGGGTTAAACTGATTTAGGGTTTTAAAAATAATTAAAATGGGTAGCAAAAATAATAGGTTGGCAGTAACAATAATTGTACAAATGTTTAAAACAACGACTTCAAAATACAAATTTGAGTTACTAGTTGTTCAATACGATCAGTGTATAAATTATCAATTCAAGGACTGAAAAAAACTAAAACAAGGTTATTAACCACTAGATTGTAGATAAGGCGTGGTCGGCGTTGCCCCGCTACGCGGGGCTCCTATTTCTGTTTGCAGGGTTTAAAGTAACCTAACACGAAGGGGATTCCGGGGTCTTAGTTCGCTCACTTTGGACGCTCACTAGAACCCGCCATCCCCTTCGATCCTAACCTGTCCGAGTCGGGGTGCCACAAGTCTCTCTCAGCCAAATGACCGGATAAATAGTTACTTACTTGGTACAATAGTCGCCCATTCAGTATATTGGTGGCCAATTAAATTTTTATTCGCCGGTTAATAATTTCCCTTAATTTTTCAAAACCGGTGTACTTATCTTGAGAAGTTGAATGTCATAGACCTGGCAAACTACAGCCATCTCGATGGCTAAAGTTATAGCAAAAGTGCTTGACAAACGCCTGGATAGGCAGATAGAACTTCACGATGCTCAATTTGGATTTAAACCAGGCCTTTCGACTAAGAGTGCCATCCTGTGCCACAATCAGACTGTGCATACATTGATATGCCGATTTGGTTTCATATGATGTATTGTGGCAAAAGCTGAAAAATAGACATACCACATGATGTTGTTGCATGAGATAGTGATACACAAGTCTGTTGTGAGGTGGGCAGGCTCACACTCGGACGTGTATGATGAGGCAGGGGGGATTAACCTCTCTCCTCGTCTCTTTGTGATCGGCGAGTTCAGCAGAACCAGCATAGGATGCCATATAGATGGTCAGTGCGTCAATAATATCAGCTACGCGGATGTCATGGTGCTGCTGAGCCCGTAGAGAGTGAGCACTGCTAGATATTTGTGAAAACTATGGAAGGACCCATGGACTCAGATATAATGTAAAGAAGAGTGAATTGACGGTGTTAAAGGCTGGTAATAAATCCTACGCTAATGTACTTCTTTGCGGTGCCAGCTTAAACAGAGTGTCTTATTTTAAATACCTGGGTCACTGGGCCGCAGAGGATCTATGTGACATGGCAACATTGATTTAGAGAGGGAGCGCAGGGCGCTTTAACATGCAGGCCCGCAGGTTTGCACGGTGTACCTACTGAGCAAGTCAAAGTGACATTATTTAAGGCTTTCTGTCAATCTTTTTACACCTGCAGCCTGTGGACTAAGTACACGCACCGTGCATACAGTGCTCTGCTAGTACAATGTAATAACGCGTTCATGGTGCTGTTCGGGCTGCCGCACCACTGCAGCGCTTCAGCAATGTTTGCGGTGAGAAACGTGGATGGTTTTCGTGCCATCATGCGGAAGCGTTGTGCGCCTCTTACGAGGCGCATGCGAACAGCCTTCTGCGCGTGTTCGTGAGCCGTTGGGACACGCCGATGTGGCGGCACTGGATGCGACTACACACTGCGGGTGGTCTCGTCCAGGGCTTGGCATAAACTGGCGCTCCTGTGCGCTGACCGGCGACCCGGCCGGTGGCTTTGCGTGCGACAATCGCAACAAATCCGGCGGTCATTTTTCCGTTGAGGCCGCCGACACATTTGTCTTCGATATTATGGGTCCAGTTAAGCATAATACTGTTTCAAAATCTTCACTAGAAACCATCAAAAACACTTCAAATTTCGAACGAACAGTTCTTCGGTTTACGTCAGAGTTCAGAATGGTTCTGAACTCTTCAAGTATTCTGGGAACATCACGCCTATTTTGAAGACTTGGTCTCATCCAAAAACTTTTGCTATTTTTTTTCTTTTTAAGACAGAGAATAATACACCAAAATTCCAACAGCAATTGCGATGTTATCATCTATTTTTGTATCCAGTAGCTGCGTACAACTCACTTCACTGAAACTCACAAGATAACTGAGAATATCGATTCACAGCCGCTCTTACCAGCTTCTGCAGGCGACTTTGCTTGTGATCAAGCCGCCGGCAGTGCCGCCGGGCTGTGTGGATCTACCATAACGTTCATGTAAATTTCCAGCTTCTTGGGAATTTATGCAAGGGTACCCCTATTTTTATGTCTATTTTGACCGGACTATGTGATCATATTATGCCATTTTTACAGAAAACCATTCTTCTATTCATTATCACTTAAAATCAAGACCTTATTATGATTTATAAGTTGTAAATAAGTGAGCGATTACACCTACATTAAGGCAATTACCACCGCGTGCACGCTGTGCACGGGCACGCGGCGCATTTTAGCTGCGTGGATTCATTTGTTTGACAACGTGGGTCTACATTTTCACTGCAGTACACACACCTACAACTATGTACAACTGTAGCGTGCATGGCCTACCGCGGCATAGTCGTGGGTTAATATTCGTGTATAGCGTGTACCGCATGCACAGCGTGCTTGGTGTGCTTGGCGTTGGCAGCGCTGAGCTATGTGAGCGGCTTATTCGAGCAAGCCACGCATGTACTAATGATGTCATTTGATGCATATCGTGTCCGTGGTTTGCAGTGGACACAATCACATACATTTTCTTGCAAAGCGAAGCTTAACACACGTGCGTAGCCAAACCGTGCGCCGCGGTGAGTTTGTGCCTTTATAGTCTGTTTGACAAAAAGACCGACATTTGCTAAAAATCGATATATGAAAACTGCTTAAATCGAAAAACATGAATGGGGCGGGATGGATAGTAACCGGATAAGCCCGGATGTATAATAGCCCGACAACTCCACCCGGGCAACTCCACATACATCAAAACTCCGAGGCTGCGCTTTCCTCCGTCATGAAGGGTTTGTCCGATAACTTGCTTACTGTAAACGTAGATAAAACGGTGTACGTTCCCTTTGCCATTTGGTCAATTCTGTGTCCCTCAAATTCCCTTACCGTAAGAGCACACGCTTATGGTTCCTCAACACAGTGTAGCTACCTCTTCCTGACTAAATCCTCTTGTGTAAGGTATCTAGGAGTACTCGTTGACCAGCATCTCAACTAGCACTCCCATATAGTCAAGGTCACATCCCGCACACGTAAGCTAATATGTCTTTAAGAAGCTACGAAACTCTACTGATCATGAAACGCTCAAACTAGTGTACTTTGTCCTATATCTGTCCTAACATACTGCTTGCCCGTTTGGGGTGGTGCCACACAAAATGTATGTGTCCGCCTTGAGAGAGCCCAGACAGCTGTTGGTAATGCTCTGTCTCACTGTGCAGCTCTATTCCGTTTACAAGGTACTCACAGTCGGCAACTTTATGTGCTCCTGTCGACCCTACGCAAACACTCTGCACTTGGGGAACATGCAGAAACACGTCTGCACGTCCCCCAAACGAACCGACTGGCAGACAGACTCGAAATGTTTTCCTCACGAAAACCATGGAACTGTCTTTACCAAACGCCAATTCTATATCATTAGCATTAAAATGTAGGCACAACTTTCTAAACAAAAAGTACACACATATTACCTCCAAAGTACAAACACTAAATTATGAAAACATTGAGGATCTTCTGCTGGGGAATTTACAAGGATATACACGTTACACCTTACACCCTATACTTTCTCACTACACACACACACACACACTACACTTACCACACACACACTCAGACCCTTTACACACCTCACCATACAGTTAAACTTTTTTCATTTTGCTTTTCTTTCCTTAAATTAGATTCTGTTTTCTTAGCCACCATTTCTTATTGTTGAAACGTCCCGATTTACTATGACTTTGTATGTAACGGTGAATCACTGACTCCTAAGTCACAGGCACCTACACCTAGTTTAAGAGTTGAGTCAGAGTATACAAATTATTGTGACCTAGTAATAAGCCTTATAACATAACAATTATTTATTTAATTTGACAACATTGGTCCACTGGTGTCCTTATGTGTTCTTAGTTTTATGGATATTAATGTGTTAATGTGATGGCTTTTGGTGAAATAAAGAATTAATTTATGTTAAAAGAATCTAACTCGAAGTGTAGTAGGTATGATAGGGGTTTAGTTCGAATGATTTTGTGTTGTGATCTGTTTGAATGGCAACGGAATTACGTTCGCACGGTAATTATAAAAGAGAATTGCCAATTTAATTATTTCTTGGAATAGTAATGCCGACATTGACGAATTTGGCAATAAATGTTCACCTGATGGTATTATTATTGTGAGTGGTGATTGCGCTGGCCTGGTGGGGTGGCGCAGGGGACGGGGGTTGAGACAACCGGTCGTGACGCAGGCGCGCGCCGCCGCCGCTGCGGCCCCGCCGCGCCCTTTCACTGCACTCTGTACAGCTCCAAATGGAACTCCGCGCTGTGACGCAAGCGCAGCGTCAAAACCTTTTTTATGTAGGTATAAAGCTCCATCGAATTACACCATCCAACCCACCTCGCGATCCGCTCCCTCGACAGCCCATCACTATTATTTATTTTAGATACGCTATGCGTAAAAGCCCCTACAAATAAAAACAGCATTTGCATTTGCATAAGTAAGTTAAGTTAAAGAGCTACAGAGCTTAAGAAAACGATTATTTTAACAGAACATGGTTTCGGAAACTTAGTATATTTTTCGCAAACTTAGTATTTTTTCGGAAGTTTGCTTTTTTTTTTTGGCAATTTAGTTTAATATTTTTCGTATTATCGTAATTTGAACAAGCTCATGTTTGTTTGTTAAATACAATGTTTTTGCCGGTTAATTTTACAGTAATTTTTCGGTAGATAATTCATTTTAACCAAGCTTAGTATTACAGTCAACCACAAATCGTTAGAAGTTTTTTTTTTCGGAAGCTTTTTTACATATTTCGTGTTCATATTCATCAAAATTGGATTAGAAGTTTAGGTCGTACGGTGGAAAAAAACGTGTTACAGACATACATAAACTGTTAAAATCATTACGGGTTTCCTTTTAACTTTGCCATTGTCGGGTTTATTATACTAATATAATGCGCACCACTTTCATAGCTTCATGCATATATTAAGGTAATTAAAAAACGACTAAACGTTTCTCAGTTTAAAACTCATGCTATTTCTCACTTTGTCTTAAACCTTATTGAGTTTAAGTAGTGTTGAAAATCAACGCAATAATTGTCTAACGCATGTTTTGACACGTCGTTGTTTTTTATTCCAGAAACCGTGTGTGATTTGGAAAACCCCAGAATAAGAAACCTGACCAACAATAGGCCCCTAACCTAAGAAATATATTATGATGTTTGCAAGTTTTAGAAACAGTGAGTTCTGTGCGGTTTGGCTAGCGCTAACTGAGGCGAGAGGCACTGAGCGGTGACGGCACCAATCCACTAAACGAAAACCGGAAAAACGGCCGAAAAAATTAAACAACTTTCAAGCCGTAAAACCGGAAAACATGAACTGCTAAATGTTTAAAATGTGTACCCACGGAGCACAATCACGCGTTGGTCTCAAGGAGTAGTATTCAGATACTACTCCTTGAGACCAGGAGCTGGGCTAGATCGGCGCCCGCTGCGTCGCGCCACGAGATCTGCCTACGGACGGAATGCTTTCTCATATGAACCAATCATCCTGAAATTTTGCATATACAAGAAATTCTTAGTGCGGAGCAAAGTTTGTAAAAAAAAAAAAATATCAGGTGTACAGAAATGGACATAGGGTACCTTTCATCCCGAAAAAAGTACTGTTCCCGAGGAAAACAACAATAACGTTCCTATGATATTAGATGGCGCCACGTGTCTTTCGAAACATGATTGACTTATATTTATTACAAGCCGAGTACAACTACAACCCGAATTGATTCATCATCATCATCATCATCATTTCAGCCGAAAGACGTCCACTGCTGGATATAGGCCTCCCTCAAGTATCGCCAGATGGACCGGTCCCGTGCGACTCGCATCCAGCGGATCCCTGCAACCTTTACCAGTTCATCGGTCCACCTAGTGGAAGGCCTTCCAACGCAACGTCTTCCGGTTCGCGGTCGCCACTCCAGAACTTTTCGGCCCCATCGGCCATCCGTTCTGCGAGCAATGTGCCCTGCCCACTGCCACTTAAGTTTGGCTATTCTTCGGGCTACGTCGGTAACCTTGGTTCTCTTGCGGATGTCCTCATTTCTGATTTGATCACACAAGGAAACTCCGAGCAAAGCCCTCTCCATTGCCCTTTGGGTGACTTTAAGCCTTCTGATGAGGCCCATTGTGAGCGACCACGTTTTGGTCCCGTATGTAATCACTGGCAACACACACTGGTCATAGACTTTCGTCTGAGACACTGCGGTAAGTTGGACGAGAAGATACCACGCAACTTCCCGAACGCTGCCCAGCCGAGTCGGATTCGACGATTGACCTCTTTCTCGAAGTTAGACCTACCTAACTGGACCGTTTGTCATAGGTAGACAATCGTCTACAACTTCGAGTGTAGAGGCTCCTCTTGATAGGAGTGGGTGTTACATGGGCATTCAACATTACTTTGGTTTTGTCCATGTTCATTTTATGACCCACTCTTTCGGAAGCTCTACTGAGGTCATCAAGCATTGTACTGAGGTCCTCCATGGTTCATGGATCCGAATTGATTGTCAAATTCTAAATTAACGCGAGCTAAGCCGCGGGCAAAAGCTAGTTCTTTATAAAAAAGCCAATCTACAGCGAATCGAACTCACACTCTGAAGGTGCTGTGCTTCGCTAGGTAAAACATTTTTCCATTAAAAATGGAAAAATGTTTTTCCTAGAAATGCGGATTTTTTCTATATTTTTAAGTTAGTTACGGTGCGTTCAACACATTGAAATAAAAATGCAATGTGTTGTCTGATAGGGATTAAGATTTCAACTGAGAGAGAGAGAGAGAGAGACGTTTTAACGTGGATCGTTCCCGTAGGATAATTTTCGACCTGCACACAAAACCTTCGAGTAAAAAAAGCTAGTATTTACATAAACCGCCATCGAAAATTGTCACTTGACCTAGATGTTCAAAGAAACAGATAAACTCGTACCGTTAGGGGTTTTCCGAATCAATTTTGGCACGAAACCCTAAAAGAAGTTCATAGCCATTCATTCAACCTTTTTGATTAGAATTCATATGTATCATGCGAGCAAGAGTAGGTAATGTAGAAATAAATAACTGTAGGTTGTCGGGCAAGGCGCGAGATTGCTATTAACATAGGTCCGGCGTGTGCTATATCCACGCCCGCCGCCGCCGCCGCCGCCCTACGTTCGGTGTGGTTCGCAATTGCATTGAAATGAATCGTTAGATTAGTAAGTATGTACATACTTGCAGAAACGACTTAGGTAGTTAGATATGATGCTTGCCTGTATGAGCTTTTGAGCATAGTCCTTCGAGCCGAATAAGATCAAGCACCTAATAAGCCTAATTAATCGTAGCTACCGTTGGTCGCACGACAGTGGTAACAAACCAGTGTAAGCTGACCTCTTATTATAATAAAGCTCTATTCAACGCTAGGCCAGCTCGAGGTCGAAGTGCGGTCGACTGTCCAACATAATCGGCGTTAAATCATGTATGATGTTGGGTGAACTTTACGAATATTTTTTTAGTATTTAAATAAAGTAACCTACGCGATAGCATAGGCACATTTAAGACTTGTGTAAACAAGGAAAAGCTTCAACATGATCCCTTTACGGTGAGTAGTTAGCTGTGAGAGTTATTTCAATTTGATAGCTCAGCGCAAAAACAGCGGCGCGGCGGCGCGAGCTCGGCCGGTGCGCGTGCGCTCGAGCTTTTACTTTCAGCACGCGCAGTGGAATGTCAGCACTGCGGCCTCTGTCACCTCCTTCACACTCGACGGAGGCGGAGGTCTAAGTATTTACGATTTTAGGGAAGCATATAAATTTAATAGCTATGTAGTTATTAAGAAGAATTTGTGTGGTATACAACAAATAAAAAAACCCGACTACTGAAAATAACGCTCTAATTAAGAAAAAAATAATTCCTTAATAAGTTATGGAAGAGTGGAGTCTCCTAACACAGGCTTTAGACGCCTAAAAGGAAACTGCAATCACTAGTTTGTAAGAAAAACTTGGCAAAAGTAATAAATCATTTTTCATTTCATTTTAATTAAATTCAGGGTTTGTAAGGTAAAATCGACTCCTCCTATTGTTAAAGTCGGTTAAAATGTAGCCTATGTTACCGGGGCCATAATAACGAATCGATTGACATTATTCATTAAAATCGGGTGAATAGTTTAGGCGCTACGGAGAATCATACGTAAATACATAGACTGCTAAAATCACAAACAAAAACTAAAGTGGCAAGCTTTCAAAATCTCGTTCGCGTTTGCGTTGCGTTGCCACCTTCATACAAGTCCAAAAACATATTAAAGCTGACATCCAGCCTGCTGTTGCGGAACTATTTTCTGTGTTTGGGAACTGTGTAAACTGAGTAAGTAAGTTTTTATCTATGTAAATGGTCATAAAGATATCCTGCGCAATGCACTACGTCTTCGTCGTGTTTTTACGTTAGTCGCCTCAGAACAATTATTTAGTTATTGTCCTGAGTTAGTCGCACAGCATCCAAAAAACACAATTGACATAATTATAAAGTAAACGGTGAAGTAAAACAGCGTGAAGAAACCGGCATGTCCTAGAACCAAAAATTCGAAGACATGTGACATCTACCAACCCGCACTGGGCCCGCGTGGTGGATTATAGCCCATTCCCTCTCATAGAGAGGAGGCCTGCGTCCCAGCAGTGGAACAATAATAGGCTGATTATGCTTATGCTATAAAGTAAATTAATAATATCTGACCAGTTGATGTTACGATCATACCAAATGCTTAAGTAATAACTAATATGTTATAAAAACAATTTGAAGAAGCGTATCAAATGTTATGGAATCCTTGACTCAATCGTGAGAACGATCAGTGATGGCTGCTGAGTCAGTGCACAAAAAACGAGTCGTTGACGCGGCGGCGTGCCGAGCGCCACGCGTGCGCGGCCGTTGGGGACGACCGGGCGACACATGTAACCAGCTGTGACACGAGCGACAAGCGGCGCCGACACGGTACACAAACCAGTGACCAACTCAGTGATCTATATGAAGGAACATGCGCTAAGGTACCCCGCGCAATTAGCAGGCCAGTGTCAGGTTGTATGTTGATTTAAATACGATTCGCGACAGTAACATGTATGTAAACAAAGTTTTAAACATTAAATCATCAATACAACCCTCTAAGTTCATTTAATCCCATTGAATGACTATTTCATGAAAATGAAGATAAGAAAATTTGAATTTTGCGGGCTACCCTGGCGCTTCCTCCATAAGTAGGCACGTTCACTTGCATCTGCGTCATCAAAACTTAATGAAGCTAAAATCGAAAAGGATGAATATTTAGGCATTTTAATGAGCTCATACATACCTACAAACTAATCAGAAGAAAACGTATGTTACCGTGTTTAACATTCGCTCAATGCTATTGAGCAGAATGAGTGACAAAAAGCTGATAAGTTGATCGTTGCTGGTCGTGGAGTGGCCGGCCATTAGTTGCAGCACGCATGCGGCACGTACGTATCTAATCACGCGGCAAGCGCGCCGCGCGCCTCTCAAGTCGCAAAAACACACATTAGCACGCGTCGCTCCACGGTATCAGGGCTGCTTATGTGTCATGCGTTACTTTACTAATCGAGTCAATAACTTCCACATATTGTTATTGCCTTCAATAGACGTAGACGTACTATGTAAGCAGCACCTCAGTACGCAGAGGAGCTGTGCGACGTGTGATCACCCATGATAAAGGGATTTTCATCAGAGCTGTTGGAGCTTTAGAAGATTTCTCTTTAAGATCAGCCCTATTGATTGTCTATCATCATAAGCGTATTATGTATGATGAGCTTGTTCGATATGCGATGGTACACTCGAAGGAATGTGTGCCACCTCCCAGTCTTAACTTATCGTGTACACACCTCAGATATGACGAGCATGTCTTAGGCCCGGAGCCAAAGCGAAGACGTGACTACAGGAGAGAAGTGTTGTTAACTACTAAAAACCAACCAGAATACGCCACGTCTCCATTAAGCTTTAATGGAGAAACGGTTGAGCAGAGAGGAGAGGAGATGTCTCATATTTGTTGAGACCGGCCCCGCACTCGGCGGGCAAGCAGGCAGCAGCGAACACAGGAGACGAGAAGAGAAGTGAGCGGCGCGCGGTGGACCCTAATCTGGGAGTGAGTAGCCTGTACACAGTTACACACTTCTCAGCTCCGGTCTAGCTAATACGCATCTCCGTATAGCTTCGGTGGATACACCCTAGCTGCTATGCGTCTCCTCTCCTCTCCGCTTCGTCCGCACGTCTGCGCTTTAGTGGAGCCCGAGCCTCAAGAGACAGTCAAATGTTATGGCCGTTATGACCTGCCGCACTCTGCTCATTACCAGGTTACGTTAGGGTATAGTGCCTACTCATACACCTGATACGTAAAACCTGCCTCGCCTTCGATTCCACCGAGACCTGGGCTGACTACCGGACATCGAGGTACTGATTGTACTGAAGTGTCTGCATGAAAACGTTACCCTGTAAGCTCGCGTTCGGGACTTGAAAACAGTCGCGACATTACCTCTTCTAAACTAAACTTACACTGTCACTTACGGGATATCTTCCGAGATTATTCGTTAATCTGAGCTCCCGATATTTCGAGGCCGTTGTAAGCGCCATGATCGCGGGATGACTGGAAAATGCGGGTGCACGTTAAATAAATTGTTAGGCGCAAATAAATCTGTCAACTCTCTTTCTTAGTCTTTTCCTAGGTGCACTACTGGAACTCGACACTAAGTCGCGCCAAAACACACTCACAATTGACTAGGTTTTGTGGATTCCTTATTCCGACGTCGGCTGTTACTTTGCCTACGCCTTACAATTTATTTACCATCCACCCGTATTGTCCAGTCATCCCGCGATCATGGCGCTCAGAATATTGAATAATCACGGAAGATATCCCGTAAGGGACAGTGTAAGCTTAGACCGAATAAGTAGGATGGTTGTGTACGAAGTTACGAACATGATTGTGCAATATTAACAAAGCCTTTGCCACAATGCAGTGCAGCGCTCGGAATATGAAAGCGAGCGGCGAGACGTGGCGCGGCGCGCGGCTCTCGAGCTCTGACAACGACGACTATACTATAGAAAGTAGCTTTGACAAAGGAATCCTAAACCAACGTGAACGCCACTGTGACTCACAAACCAGTTCGCGGATCAAAATTCTTAAGTCGAGATTGAGCACGCTGAAACAGAGTTACATGGAATGCCAGCATCATACATGTGTATAATAATAGCTACGGAGAATATTTAAGATTTTTATTTTAAAATAACAACTGTAGGCAGAGGCAGCAGCATGTATGATTCAAGATCAAATTAAGTGCCGATGTCCGGTATTTGTGGCAGAGCATTGCTCAGAGGAGCGGCTGGACCGCGTGATATGTTGTGGCGACCCATACAAATGGATGCGTGCACTTGCTCCAGATGTTAATAAACTGCCGAAATTAACGATTATCACATAACCGTTTTGAACTGATACCAACAAGACTTGGTAAACTCAGAAAAGCTTGCAGATTATGATTCTGCATGTTGCCAAGAGGTGAATGGTCCATTTATTTTTTATACCAACTCAATACTCAATTTCTTCGAAGGGGGTGGCCCTTCGAAGAAATTGAGTTCTGAGTTCAAAACTATAGACTGAATGCGGTCCTCATATTATGTACATTCAACTCCATTCAGCCCCCGGTCTAAAATGCCCAAGCCAGCCTCTCAACCCATACCGACCGCAGCTTTTTAACCGACTTTCTTCAAAAAGGAGGAGGTTCCGAATTCGGTTGTATTTCTTTTTGTTTTTATATTTGTTACCTCATAACTCCGTTATTTGTAAACCGATTTGATTGTTTTTTTTTATGTGAAAGGATATACTTGCCGATTGATCCGATAAAAATTTCATCAAATTCGGTTCAGTAATTTAGTTTTTTTCTCACGTTAATTACCACATCACACGACGTCGCGTGAAGTGGCCTGTTATGCTATGACCGTTCACGCGACATCGCGTGATGGTGCTTCACAATGATGTACGAGCCATAAAATAGCGCAGCGTATTGGGTTCTGGTATTTGGTTTAGGCCACTAGGGAAGACATTTATTCGATTTTTTTATTTTGGCCATCTAAGTAAGTTCAGCATTTTGGCTTGGCAATGAACGTATTAATACGTATTTTTTCTTCATGTTGATGACATGATGATCTCTTAATAACTTCTAGTTACAATGTAAAAATTTATTTATGACAAAAATTTGTGTGGTATACAACTAAAAAGGGTAAAATAAAAAAATTCTGCGAAAAAAACAGATTTCCAAAAAAAAACACTACTTAAAAAAGAGCGAATGAAAAAAGTCAATGAAACAAACAAAGTCACCGACTTCTGAAAGTCAAGTTATTTTAGACTTTTTTAGTGTTTTTTGGAAGTCGGTTTTTTTTTCGCAGAAAGTTTTTACAATCAATTACTTCTTTCGTTTCGCCTGCTACTTAGGTTTGTTAATAAGTAGTACGTACCTACCTACTTCATAATACTACTAGCTTCTGAATACATGAAACAAATTATAGTTTTTTTCAGAAACAAAGATTATAAGCGCTCTCACTCTCTCATTGAATATATGAACTGTAAATATTCCAAACAAAGCAATAAGGACTAAGTTCCCCGTAAAACTAAACTAATCCCTAGGTAACTATATGGTTTTAACAAAACTCAAAGCGTGTGTGAAAAGATCTTATTAAGAAATAACCAGAAGTGGATAATAAATAATTAATATTGTTCACAACCACATACATACGCTGCGGCAGGTTATACAGAAAACCGATGAGTATAACCTGCCTCTCTGTTTGGCGTTTGTGGACTACGAGAAAGCCTTCGATTCGATTGAGACTTGGGCTGTACCGCAGTCTCTCCAACGGTGCCAAATTGACTATCGGTACATCGAGGTGTTGAAGTGTTTGTACAAAAACGCCACCATGTCAGTCCGATTTCAGGACCAGACCTCGGAACCTATCCTTCTGCAGCGAGGTGTGAGACAGGGAGACGTAGGATCTCCGAAACTGTTCACCGCTGCACTGGAGGATGTCTTCAAGGTTCTGGACTGGAGAGGGCTAGGCATCAACGTCAATGGCGAGTACATCTCTTACCTTCGGTTTGCCGACGATATAGTGGTCATGGCTGAGACCATGGAGGACCTCAGTACTATGCTCGATGACCTCAGTAGAGCTTCCGGAAGAGTGGGTCTTAAAATGAACATGAACAAAACCAAAGTCATGTTGAATGCCCATGTAACACCCACTCCTTTCAAGATCGGAGACTCTACACTCGAAGTTGTAGACGATTATGTCTATCTGGGACAAACGATCCAGTTAGGTAGGTCTAACTTCGAGAAAGAGGTTAATCGTCGAATCCGACTCGGCTGGGCAGCGTTCGGGAAGTTGCATGGTATCTTCTCGTCCAACTTACCGCAGTGTCTCAAGACGAAAGTCTATGACCAGTGTGTGTTGCCAGTGATTACATACGGGACCGAAACATGGTCGCTCACAATGGGCCTCATCAGAAGGCTTAAAGTCACCCAAAGGGCAATGCAGAGGGCTATGCTCGGAGTTTCCTTGCGTGATCACGAGACGCACGAGACCGGTCAATGTGGCGACACTTGGGGGAGGCCTATGTCCAGCAGTGGACGTCTTTCGGCTGAAATGATGATGATGATGATGTTCACAACGCAATACTAAACTACCGCAGCGTTTCTTTGTAAACAATATTTTTTGTTTTTCCTTGTGGTGCTGAAATCCCCAGGCTGCTCCGGGGGCTTTCTCTAGAGCAGGCCACCTATAAGAGTTCGGCTTTGCGAGTTACTTATGGTCATGGTAAAGCAGACTTTGAGGGGAAACTGTATTCTGTTGAAATCGAAGGGGTAGTTCGATCATGTTAGAGGAATCTTCGGAATAGACATAGACTTCCTTCGGGAACAACCGGTCAGTCTAGTTGCCTCGATAACATCTCGTTGCAATGTTTTCTCTTGCAACCTGGTGCCATTGCATAATTTTGGCGGGCTTAAATTCCGCAGCAACGTTACTGGGGCGCCAACTCTCAATTTTAATATGTGATTTGGCAGACACCTCACCTCAGAAAAATCCTACCTTCTTACTATAAGGTAAATACTCGCCTCGCACGCCCTGCGCCACATTGCGTTCCATGCGGTCGTCTATGTGAGTTTCGAAGTCCTATTTGACTCTGTTGGGGGATCATTTTGGAAAAACTGTCATACATATAAGGTCTAACATACACGAAATATTTTCAGGGAATCATCTAATGGCTATAACAAAGCCATTTCAAGGGATTTTTTTTTATCTGAGTATATTTTTTTATAAAATTAATAATTTTAAATTGTTTGACCCACAAAATAAATACTGGCTCCTTATTTTTAAGCATCCATTACGCTAGTTTACTACGTCGTATTTACCTACTGTCATTGTTAGAATATGGGAGTAAAGGTTTTACGCAAAAAGTCTCAAAAAATTTTAGAATTATAATAATTTCGTAAAAAAAAAAACTCACATATTTTTTTTTTTCGTTGCTATGGCGCCTTTACGACTTATAGAAGTTACTCTTAAAATATTTCGTGTATGAAAAGATAGACCTTATATACGAGTCTCATAATTTTAATTGAAAAGTGTGTACAGAACACCAATTTTCGAGACAATCGACCCAGAGGATATTGTTTCACAGAAAATTCAATCCCTTTTCACCCTCTTAGAGGTGGAATTTCGAAAGACCCTGTCTTAGTGGATACCTACTCTTCACAAAGAATTCACCCTCTAAATTTCAGGTCTCTAGGTCCAGCGGTCTGGGCTGTGCGTCAGTCAGTCAGGACTCCGAATTTTATATGTACAGATGTTTATTTGTGTATACTTTAACTATTTGTGTAGCAATGTATAATATCCATAACTAATAATTTCATAATGTACAGTAAAATAAGATGAACTTGGTAATAAAATATGATCTCGAAAACATGGATTTCTGCGTATTCTTGTGAGCGCGTTGAAGTCTTTTACAGGCAGAGCGAGAGTGCGCGAAGGTGCGCGGGGGCGCGGGCGGGGGCGCCGGACGTTGAGTCTCTATGAGGCACTGGCGGACAAGTAATCAATTGTAGGTACTACATATGTATGAGTTCAGTCAGATGGTGAATGGTTAAAGGGTTTTTTTTTTGTGCAGGGTCATGGCTAAAGTCCAGTAATAGGTAATCATCACGAATCGCAAACAATGACTGTAAGAGCAAACAAAACGGCTGTTTTAAATACGGGTCCTAAGTTTTATTAAGAGTATTCAATTAACAGAACATTATTTTCTTTCAGCTACAGCTTTACAAGTGTTATGTAACCTAACTAAAAATTTGTTTAGTCGGCATTCAAAAAAATACACCTCCAGTTAACCATTGTATTAGACAATGGTTGACTATGCGACACACTGCGGCCCGCAACACTATACAAGATCAGTCGGTATTTCGAAAGTATTCTACACACTAATAACAATTCATACAACAATGTTAGCTACATAGACTGACAGTGAGCGCATAGCACGGCGCGGGCAAAAACATGGCCGAGTGCGCGTGCGCCGTCCGCCGACGGTAATTGCACTGAATGCCGATCACACGCACACACGCGCTTCGCCACTCACCCGCCCAGGCGCACACTCGCCGGATTATTAATTTTTTTATGGTTATGTGGCGGATAGAGCAGTGATCAGAAGTAACGGTACTGCGGGTCACTCGTGCACCTGACGTAGCCTCCGCGCACACTCGCCCGCCGAGGGCCGAGAGGCCGACACCCTCGCTGCGTACTGCAGGAACACTGGTTCCAGTACCGACAGCTCTGCTCCACACAGTAAGGGGACGGGGAACACTGGCCGACTAGTCGCGCAGCACGCGTACCAGCAACTAAACCAACTCTTCGTTGCAACTGTTCTGGGTCCAGCAGATCGCTGCCCGAAGTTTGAGTTTGTGCCTGATTAATGACAATAGACTACCTGCCACTAATATATCTGCGAAATGTGGGCGTTCTGTACAGTCATGATGTTGCGGTATGTATGGTATGCATGCTAAACATAATGTTTAGCTGGTGCATGCATGTGAGCCGGTGCGCGGCGGCACATGTGTTCTATCTAGCGGACGCGGCGCTCGGTGCGTTCACCGCGCGCTCGTTGGCATTCAAAAGGTCGTCCGTCCACTTCCTCACACGCGTGTATGTTGTGTGTATGTTAATGAGAACGTCCACAAACAGGTGGAGGAGCCGTGCCCGGTCGCGCGAGCCCCGCCAGCTCGGCGCGCTGTGCCTGCCCACATACAACCAAATCTACGCGAAGCAACAACAACATGGCACAAGGGTGAGCGTTACGAGTAGTAGCTATATTTTGAATGGAACAGCTGACTTTATTTTTAACAACCGACCAAGAACCATGTACTAAATCCATTATAAAAGCGTGTGCGACGATGGCCCTCCTCCCGTGTATTATTAAGAATAGTGTTGAATTAAATCTCAGATAAATTCCGGGTCTAATTACTCCATCATTATTACCTATGGACAGATCTGTACTCTTAATAGAGATATTTTGTAAGAACTTTCACAGCTTAACGGATTTGCTCTTGATAAAGGTTGAACCAACAAACGATCGAACTGACTGATCACTCGGGATCGTAATAATAACACGTGAAGCGGTAAAATGTATCACAATAACCGGAACATGTTCAAGAGGTTCATCCTTAGTAAAGAAACTAGACGATCAAAAAATTATCTCCACGTCAGGTTCACAGCCATCGAGCAACTGGTGAATCTATCAAATGAGCGTAGTGACAAGTTCGTAAAAAAGGGTTTTGTTTTTTGTGCCACAACGAGCACTTCGCAGTACTGCTAGAGGAACACGGAATTTCTAATAGATAAGGTCAACGTGGGAACGAACGTATCCAAAAGATTCTACTCATGTTTGAAGGTTGACGGGTTATGGGAGAAAGGAACACAGCAAAGTTAGTATTGTTAACCGCATTATAAATGAGGAGATAAGCGCCGAGTACGATGACGATGTACGATTAGTCGTGATGCCACACAAGTGTGTGTTACAAGCAAATTAACTAATTCTATGGCCCCGAGCCCCAACCCAGAAATTCGTTACCTACTTAGTGCAATATCCACCCGATCAAATATACGGAACAATGGTCTAAAGTATATCTCTCCTCTTAAAACCTAATAATTTGCACAGATAGATTGTATAAAAGTAAAGTAGAATCGATAGTTTGAAACTATGAGCTTTAGCATGTAGTCTAGCACTCCCGGGCGGCTGTGACATAAGCGTTACATCACGCTGAGCAGCGCCGCGCTGTGCCATGCCAGCACCGCTGCACCGGCCGTGACGCGGTCGGCCGCCGTTTTACCACTGCGGGTGCCGACTTGATATCAGACCTTTCACTTTCTGTTAATTTTTGTCTTTCATTTGACATTTAACCGTCAATGACGCAAAACGCATCAGAAGTGAAAAATGAATTAATTAGTAAATCGATTCAGCGATATTGGAATTTGGTACACGGAATCTATTCGAATGGTTAAAAGAATAATTTCTTCCTGAAATTCATGAAGCAGCCACCGCGCCGGCGCGGCGTTGGAGTTTTCTTTGTTATTTTTTTCCAATTCAATTGTCACAAAATGATTCCCAAAGCAGATAAACGTTTCATTTGTTTTCCCTTCAGCATGTATACTGAACATGGAAGGACCCACACGGCTGGCGCGGGGGTTTTCTCTCGCATTTTCCTGTTACAGCGCTTGAGTCATTTGCCCGTCAGTTGTCGAACGCGTTTCATTTAGTCCGACTGCGCGACAGCGAACACTTCGTTATGTTTTTCACCCGTATAATGTAACGTGTCGTAGCTTTTTAAATTATTCGAATTCATATCTGTCCGGCTATCGATGACAACTTTAAATCTGAGTGGAGTACTAGTAAAATATAGCTAGTGAGGGTATCGCCATTTCTTTGTATTAAGAAATAAGCGAATAAGCAAGCTTTGTAGAGTTTAACAAAGCTCAATGCTTGTAGAGGCTTAGTCCTCGTCCGGAGGCTGTCCGTGTGGCCGGCGCACGCTTGTTTCTATTTATTACATGCCGTTAGGCGGGGCGGGGAGCGGGGCGGGGGGCGGGGGTGGCGCGCCCACGACTTAATGCAGATGCAGTTTTGCATAACACTGTGCATTCGAACGCTAAATAGAACGCCCACCTCGTGGTCATATGATGCGAACGGAGCTTACTCTTTGGATGAGCGAAGGCGAGCGCCGGCAGAAGTTAAGGGGCGATCGCAATGAATATGAAAAGTCAGCGCAAGTGCCGGTGTGCGGCCAGTCACGAGCTGTGCGCTGCCAACGGCAGGCAGGCGCATATGATCACACAGCGACTGCGTCGTCTGCGTCACCTGCTCCTCATGCTCACGAACCGTATTCAAAGACCAAACATGTAAAACTATGATTTTGATCCGACTTCCGCCGTCTCAAAAGTGCTGGTCTGTGTTTGGTACCACGCAATACTGAAACATCTTGGAGTGTTGTTCTAAATCATCTACCCACAGTTGCCAGTCCCGGTCACTTTACTATCAAGTCCAATCCTCGTACATTTTGATTCTATGTCAAAAATTCATGACGTAAGTGGCTAGCTGCCTTTCTCGTTGTTTCCTCGCTTTGCCAATTACCGGGACATTTCCAAAATGACAAAAAATTTGCAAATTGGATTTTTTTTGTTCATTCATATTCATGTTGTAGTCGTGAGTGCCATCGTTATCCAGATAAAGCGATTGTTTTTTCTATTGGCAAATATGGACCCAGACCTGCGACGGCCGCGGCGGGGCCGCGGGACGAGCGTGACGTGTAGCGGACGGACTGCTCTATATTAGTTCAAGCTGGACGGGAAAAAAGAAAGGAAGGCCTTTGGAACAGCGGAAATGCATTGGCTAAAGCTTAAAAATATTGATATTTAGGTACCTCTACAATCATTTTTAAGAACAATTAAGCAAAGCCTAGTTCTGAGTTGTTTTCTGGAGGGTTTTCTACTCCAAAATCAATACGCAACGCAACATTTTTTTGGTTCTTATTTTCTATCCGAGAAAATACCTACGAACCAAAAAAATATTGCGGTTCTTTTTCATTTGTTTTTTGAACAATCCATCACCGCGCCTCAGGGACCTTGAGTGAAGCCTCTAGGGGGGTCGGGGGTCTGCGGGGAGCGATACCAACGCGCAGGTAGCGACACCGCCATACACGACCCTTTACGTACTAATACGAAATTAAGAGCAGAGAACCGTGACCGCACCTTTGGTGGCTTTGCAATTTACAATCATTAAATGCTGTATGTATTTGTAAGTCCTTATTCTATAATTATATTCTATTAAACAAATTTCAATGGAATTCTAGGTGATAGTCTCTCTTTAAATGCATTTTTGACTTGAGTTGTCAGCATCGCTAACTTAGTTGTGAAAATCTTAGTAAGTATAGTGATCAACTGATCAAAATCAGAGTGGTTGCGCGAGGCCCCGAGAACAGCGACGGAACAGCAAGTGTACAGCTTGCCTGCCGCGGTCCTCGGAGCCGGATCCTCTAGCAATTCGACACATTTACAGACAGACACTCTCACACACGCACGCACACACACAAGTACCGCGCGGAGCTTTCGAGCGCCGAACACGACACAAAAAGTAATAATCATCACAGTCCCGTGGCCGCAGAGCGCGCGGGCGCAGGGCCGCCGCGCGGGGGAGGGGGCGCGCGCTCACCTTGCAGCTTCTTCTCCGTTTCCCAGAACCGCTGCAGCTCGGTGAAGTATTTGTCGAGAATGAACACCTTGGAAAGGCCGAGCGTGGCCATGGCGGGCGGCGCGCTCGCATCACACTCCGCGGCCGCGCCGCTCTTAGCTCAAAGCGGCGACCAGTCGCGCTCGCGTACACCCGCGTACTGCCGCCGCCCGCGCCGCTCTCCCCGGGCCCGCCTCCCGCTTCCTCTCCTACCCCACCGGCACGAGCGACACCTACTTTTTGACTAGAAATTTTAGTTCCTGAGTATTTGGCAAACGACCTCGATAGTATCGCAGTAAGACATGAAATGTGCGTCTCTACGACTAAACTCAGGAAACCTACTTGTTAAATATCATTGATAACAATAATTAGGTCATGATATAACGTGAACTTTTTTGTATACGTAGGTAATAACTTCGAGACATCTACATAGTATGTAACTGTTCACGAAGTCGCTTGTCGTGACTGTTTCATTGTCCGCTGGAGCGTTAGCTCTTCAGACTACTCAATAAACCTTGATGATGTTTTCATAATCTTGATAGACTCTCCTACTCATGTATAGTTTATTGCTATTTAGAACTTAATATGGCACATCAATCTAGATGTTTCCTTATGTTGCCACATTAGTAGGTGGCACCCGTACGAAGCAGGAGCGGGTCGGTAGTCCTGTATATAAGACGAACGAGAGCATCGTACGGCGGCGCAGATACAGATACCAAAAGTTCATTTCGTGCATTAAACGGGCACGGCGCGGAGGCTGCAGGTGTATGCGGGGCCGGAGCGGGTCGCGGGGGGGGGGGGGGGGTGTAGATAGCACGGGGCGGGGGGCGCTGAAACTGGTTTGTTTATTTGTGCGCCGAAAGCTATGCGCCCGCGCCGCGCGAGCCTCCCGAAGTCCCCACCGCACTCGGCTCTACTCGACGTGCTCCTAACTGTGTGTCGGGTGCTGCACGGTGTGGCGGAACGAGGCGGCGGCGGCCGGCGCGGTCACTGCTATGTTGCATGTGGAGGCACTCGTGGTAACGATGCACAGGCGTCCTTCACTATGCTTGGCCTAATTTTGACAAGGGGGGCATTCAAATATTACGTAAACAGTACAGGGGGGCGGGGGATTCTTTGTGTAGCGGCAGTTACAAAAAGTACTACAGCAACCTAGAACAAAAGATACTACAGCGCCATCTATGACACAGACGATGAACTAAACATCGAAATACACCTAAGTCCTACATCGCGCAAGTAATGTTATCCGTGACTTAAGACTATATTGAAGAACCCGACCACTACTGTCGGGCAGCAGCCCACCAGACATAACACCCGTCTGGTCGGAGGATCCTCCCTTTTCTATGGAGGATGAAGAACTTTATACCTTGTTCTCCATACCCCCAAATTGGATGTGCTTATTTTCGATGACATGGGGGGAGGGGTGTCTGGATGGTGATTACGTCAGCAGTATTTATTTTTTTACTTTTTCGGAATTTCTACAAATGTCGATTTCGGTTTGGACACATTATGGCAACCCTGCTTCCAAGCCTATTCGTTATAATTTATTTGTAGACTCATAACTGCTGCTCATGAATCAATAAAGAAACCAGAACACATTGAAAAATGCATGTACCAATGTTTACGTAAGCATAGGGGTAAGAGCTTTGCTTACTTTTGCTGACGAGGGGGAGGGGGTGGGTTGGTGGTACTTGAACGGCCCCAATAAAGCGGTGGTTGCTGCGTAATGGTCAATGCGTTTGTCAGTTATATTAATTACATCCTACAAGCCAAAGCAATTTTATGTAACTTTAATTAATTAATAAATAATAGCAATTAATGAAATAGTAGGTAACACAGTCAGTTTGTTGCAGAAGAGTGCAATGTGACGGGATCACGGGACATAATTTTTTGCGTAAACAGCAAAGCGCAGCGCTGGTTGCGTCACTCGCGCGACCGGCTTATGTTTTCCGAATGAAGCGTTTTGTGATTGATGCTCCATCAGTGACGGATGACGTGACACGCTCTAACTGTCCCGCGGTCTCTACGGACAACTTGCGTCAACTATCCGACAGTATCTATTTTTTCCATACTTATATCTCTGTGCTTGCGATACACCGTAGACACTCTGCCTTCTTCAAAAGTTTCAAAACTACAAGATCGCTAAGGTTCCCGTCAAAGCTCTTAACAAATTCTTTGTCAGTGAAACATTAATCATTTCCTGCGACGCCAATAGACGGTGGATGGAGGTTTGGAAGCCTCCGTTGGCCATAAAGTATCGATGACTAACAATTTAAGAGAATGTTATTCATAACAAGAGCAACCATCTTACTTATCCGATGAAAATCATCTGTTTAATACTCTATCGCTGTAACTGGTCAACGCAAATAACGCGTAATTACGTAGATATCTACATGTGGAAGCTTGTAATTAGCAAATGTCCCTACTTATGCATGATACTTAAGATTGTAATTAGTCTGTAAGCTTTGTTTAAAATTAAATAAATAAAAATATTTAAAAGGTTATGAGTTATCAATCATCACCCTTCTGGCCTTCTTCCAATTTATTTGGCGTCTTTGTAGAAATTCTTTTACTTCCATACTGTAAGCCATTACCGTAGAATCCTACCTAGCTTCCTCGCTGTATCTCATCTTTTAACCTTCATATAGGTGCCAGTGGCGAATGTTCCATACAACTCGATTCCTACCGGCTTCTCTTTGAAAACGGGCACAATCAGTAATCCATAGACAAATAATAAAATCAAATTAAAGATATCTACTCCGGCTTACCTCTTTAAAAAGTTGACCCTTCGCTACTGAGAGGTACTGTATACATAACTATGGTAACTATGACATATAACTGGGTTAATTTTGTCTAAACCCCTTCCTAAAATGAACGACACAATTAAAGCCAATCCCCCAGTGCCCGGCAACTCCAGTAAGTGCACGGCTATTGGCAGTACGCAGGTGCACCCTGGAGCTGGGGATCATAATCTCCGAGCGACGGTCCACTGCCAAGCAACCAAAGCAAGAAAAAAGGACACTGATTATCTTAATATTTTAACATTCCATGTTCGTACTTTACGAACTGAAGAGCGTCTAGTAGAGTTAGAAAATGCACTAGAGTGCGTCAAATGGGATGTTGTCGGTCTGGCAGAGGTGCGACGAGAAGAAGAAAACTATTATTATTCTACCATTACGGAGAAACAAACACAAGATATGGTGTTGGCTTCCTTGTTTCAAAACGATGGAAGGACAACATAGTCGAATTTGTAGCCTATTTAGACAGAATTGCCTTACTAAAATTTTCCATCAACAAAAACAAAACACTAACAGTAATCCAAGTGTATGCTCCAACATCCGCAGATACCAATGATGACGTTGAAGAATTCTACGACCTTCTGAATAAAGCCTGTGATAAACACCGAGGCACCTGGACATTGGTGATAGGTGACTTCAATGCTAAAATTGGTCTACGAACATCTTCTGACAACACCAATGTTCTGGGACCCCACGGCTTAGGAGATAGAAACGAGCGCGGCCAACGACTACTACAATTCGCTTTCGGTCAGGATCTTAGTATCAGCAACAGCTTCTTTGTTAAGCAACCTCAACGTCGATGGACGTGGCTTTCTCCTGATAGTCACACAAAGAACGAAATCGACTATTGCCTATCCTCAAGTAAAAGCATTATTAAAAATGTAAATGCACTCAATAAATTAAAATTCAGCTCCGATCACCGGCCATTACGAATAACAGCAAATTTTGATTTGAAATTACACCGCAATAAACTTATTCAAAGCGCAATCAAACGTTTAGATAGATGTACACTAATTGCAAATAAAGAACAGTTTAACATAAATATTAAAAACACCTTCAGTTTATTAGATACTGATTCAGAGGACGTCCAGATACAGTATAAAAATATAAAGGAAGCTATTAAAACCGCCAGTCAAAAAGTCGTGTGTCTCAAGAAAAAGAAAACAAAACTTACTCTCAGCACAACTCGTCTGATAGAAGAGCGACAGAATATAACATATCAATCTGCTGGGTATAGGGACCTAGACAGAAAAATAAAGAAAATTATCAGAAAAGACTTAAGGCACCATAACACACAACTTGTCCATGCTGCACTAACAAACAACCGATCCCTAAGATCAGCTATGCGTGGTGTGGATGTAGGCAGGTGTTCAATCACACACTTGAGAGATAAAAATGGCGTTAAGCAAGAAGATAGAGTAGAAATTATTGGGATAAGTCCTGAGTTTTATCAATCTCTATATTCCAACGATCAAACATCCCAACAAGCAACCGAAGATTACTCATGTCCTGAAGAGGTCCCAGTATTTACTGGCTATGAAGTACACCACGCCCTCAGAGGCATGAAGTACAATAAAAGCCCCGGCGAAGATGGTATTACAACCGAATCTCTTCGAGCCGCTGAGCCTATCTTGTTGCGGTACATCTGCAACTTATTCAACACAATTTTGCAAACAGGTGTTTTTCCAAGTAGTTTCTGCCACTCAAATATTATTCTTCTCCATAAAAAAGGTGATAAGACTGCAGACATCGGCAGCTACCGTCCCATCAGCCTCATCGCACACCTTTACAAAATATTTATGAAAATGATTGATAATCGCATTTCTGGCCAATTAGATCAGCATCAACCTCCCGAACAAGCCGGATTCCGCCGCGGCCTCTCCACTACCGACCATTTACAGTCCCTTAGTCAGATTATAGAAAAACACATAGAATTCAACTTACCCTTATACATCGCATTTGTCGACTCCTCTAAAGCATTTGATAGTTTATCTTACAATTCCATATTTGAACCTCTTAAAAATCAAAACATCGAACCAACATACATTAACTTACTACAGAAAATATACCAAAATAGCACAGCAGCCATCAAAATAAACACCACAGGACCACCTTTCCCTATCCAAAAAGGGGTTAAACAGGGCGACCCCCTTTCTCCAAAACTCTTCACAGCCACGCTTGAAGAAGTCTTTAAAAAACTAAATAGCACTTGGAGGGACAAGGGCATCATCGAGGGCGATAGAAGAATAACAAATCTTAGCTTCGCCGACGATATTGTCGTGTTCTCCTCCACGGCTGCCGAGTTGCGCCTAATGCTCGACCAACTGAGCAATGCCAGCCTCGAGGTCGGACTAGCGATGAATATGACGAAGACTAAGGTGATGACCAACAGCACCAAGCGCAACATAGGAATTGGGGATGTGAGGATTGAATATGTCCATGAGTACATTTACCGCGGCCAAATAGTCTCTTTCCAGGCAAGACAAGATAAAGAAGATGCACGACGCATCGATAACGCCTGGAAGAGCTATTGGTCGATGAAGCAAATCATGAAGAGACCTCTCCCTCTCTCACTGAAGAGAAAACTCACGGACATGTACATTCTTCCTACCCTCACTTACGGAGCGCAGACATGGTCACTAACCAAGCGTCAAAAGTCCGCACTCGGGGTCTGTCAGCGAGCAATAGAGCGTAGTATCCTTGGAGTTAAACTTACTGATCGTATAAGGAACTCGATACTGCGTTCCAAAACTCAAATTGCCGATGTAGGTCACACGGCTGCCAAGCTTAAATGGAACTGGGCTGGCCACATCTGTCGCATGCCGGAGCTATGGGCTAAAGTAACCACACAATGGGTCCCAAACAGCAGCAAACGGCAACGCGGCAGGCCCAGAAGGAGATGGCGGGACGAACTCGACTCTTTTCAGAAAGATTGGCAAATAACAGCACTGGATAGGGATAAGTGGGAAGAGGGAAGGGAGGCCTTTGCCCTGCAGTGGGACACTAATGGCTGATAATAAGTAATGGTAACTATGATACCAAATCTCTCGTCGCATGCTCCTCAGACCTTTGCATCTCATATCTGTACCTACCACTGCAACTGCAACTGTGTACATAGATATGCAGAAAATCAAAGCAGGTCAGTTTGGCCGCCATCCAGCACTACCACCACTACTCGCGACAAACATTGGAAACACAGTTTATAAGGGTTCCGTACCCGAAAAGTAAACAACGGGACCCTATTACCAAGCCTCCGCTGTCCGTCGGCTGTATTTCATGTTCCGTAATAGGTAGACAGTTGAAATTTTCACAGAATGCGATGGTACGGAACCCTTCATGCGCAAATATTACTCGCACTTGGCTGGTTTTTTATAATAAAATTTCCCGTTTGAACCATTTTATTCAATTTGAGCGCAAATGCAAGTTCGCACGCGTTGACATCTATTACACAACGCACTAACAGTACACCGTTGCGCTTGGTTGCGCACTATGTCATAGAGCACGTGCTGCGCTACTGATATGGGCGAAACGCGACCCTTCTGGAGTTTATGTAGAGTCGTTGTACCCTCCATCCAACCCGGATTCCGGCCCGTCGGAGTAATGATGCCAAATCATTAATCGAGCACAGTTCTGAACTTTGAACCGCTACTGTCTCTCGAAATTGTCAATAAAAATGTCCACATTTAGCCAAACATGCGAGAGCATGGACTGAGACAGCGAGCCTGGTAATCAACGTTAGCGCCCTCTTTTGCGCGGCTAACTAACTATCGACATTGTGTAGAGTGCGGCTGACCGCGGAACCTCGCAGGCCGTGTTTCATCGCCGCAGTGTCGGTCGCTGCCGGCAGGGGGCCCTGACTGCCCGAGCCGTTGGCGCTCGTCACACATGTAGTTTTTGCAGCAGATTCAGATTCCTTAATTTAGCGACGACTGTCAACGGGGACAAAAAGGGCAGTTAGTGGAGCGCCCCATTGACCGCGTCCCGCACACTCGCACCCGAGACGCGCCACTGACGGTCACATGCACCCAGCTCTTCCATAGCTTGACCGACCAACAAACATTTAAATGCCTGAGTAATACTGCGAGCCCGATTGATTCCTCGAAACTAACCATTCATCTTCCAGTTAAAGCAGGTATTGACATTTAAGCCGATGCTGCTCCGGTAACGTTGGTTTGCATACAAAAAAGAAGACAATAGAAAATCAAGACATTGTATAGACTTTCGCGATTTGAATAAACTTGTTATTCCACAGTCACAACCTTTTCCTTTAATTGAAGATCTGATGGTAAAAATAGAAATTGCAAATATTTTAATGTACTGGATTTAAATTCCGTTTTTTGGTCGATACCATTACCATTACAGTACCATTACGGTACCATTACGAATCGAAGACAGAAGAAAAACAGCTTTTGTAACACAAAAGCTGTTTTTCAAAGCAAGACAGCCATTATCAGTGGACCTGTTTACCATTTGGACTAAAAATATCTCCGGCCATTTTTCAAAGAATACTGAGTAATATTATAAGAAAACACAAAATTACGGAAGTCACGATATATTATACACTGTGACTTTTTAGTCGTCTTACAAAGGTCGTCCACTCAATGTACCCGACATAAAATAGCTCACTAATTTACACAGATGCAAGTACACCGGGTAGGAGCAGTACTGAAGCAGAGCCAAACTCAAACACAAAACTCAAACACAAAAAAAAAGCTAGTTGCATATTTTTCCAAGAAACTAAATGAAGTACAGACAAGGAAAAGGCTATTTATTTAGAATATCAAAATATATATATATCGGATATGTCAGGATTTCTGCCGTTAAGCTCGTACATCATGTGGGCAGACTATGGGTTTCGTGCAATGAAAATACGGCTTATTCCCAGGCGCTCCAGAATTTTATTCCCGGCGGCTCCAAATTAAAAAAGCAATATAATAATAATAAATAAAATCTTTCCCATGAGCTCCAAAAATTTTCAAGTACAGATTGCACAAAAAATTATATATTTACAATAAAATTAATTTATGATTTTGTACCGGAGTAATGCGACAATGTCGAACCTCTCATCCCCCCACCCTCGCGCCCTACCGCGCTGTCCATCTACAATAGCGAAATAGGATAGTTGACCATGCGCCCTTACAATTGATGCATGTTTATGCAAATTCATAGATAATGAGTGAGTACCAAGATTGCGCTGTTGCTGGATCTTCCACATCCACAGAATTTACATTTTTAATTGTTTTACTTCATATTGTGTGACGTATAGTGCATTGTGAGATGATTGTTTTCAATTTTACAATAGGTATAAGTACATACTTAGTTAAGATAAGACTGATTTGTGACTGCCTATGTACTGAAACTACTTACCACGAAAGTATAACATTGATGGTAGCAATTTGTGTTTTGTTGACCTTACGCAATTTGGTTTGGAGCCGCTGGGAAAAAAATTAGTATTTTATTATTTAATTTTAATCAATGTATGGAGAGAAATTGTTTGGAGAACAATGCATTTGGAGCTCCTGGGAATAAGCCGAAAATACACTGGGTGCGATACACTGTTTATAATTAACAAACAAATTACTTGAGACTACAACTTAACACAATAACACGGGGCACAAATTAATCGGGTACAGTTCCAGGACGTCTCAACTCCACTGCGATCGACGATATGAGCCTAACTGAATAAATCCTGACAAATCCGACATCAGAACTAGGATCAAATCGTGCTAATGACATCATAGGTGGGGACAGTGACAATAACATTCAGTGACGGTTACTTTTTGAAATAGCCGAGTGCGATTAGACAAAAAAGTAGGGTAGATTGGGTACGCTTGAAACGGTGGACGGTTGAAACAAAGCGATTATCTCGAGAACAGTACGTGATAAGGTGAGGGGTACAAGGGGAGAAAGAAGCGGGTGACAAGCCGAAACGCGAATTAAAGTGTTGCATCGCTCTCCGCGCGCTGTGGTTGTGTGCAGGAGGCCCCGTTGTGTTTTTTAAGCAAAATCTACTCTACTCAAAACCCAGTGAATAGCAAGCTAGTGTGTTGCGCAAGCGCTCGATTTGGCTGTGATCTATTTTGCTGTTGATTATAATTAAGATTATCGTGTTTTGTGATCGATTCGCGGCTCGTGAGTTCTTCCTAGTTGTGTGCTATTGTACTAAGTGCTGGTATTGCGTTCCTTAGATAACGGATAGACGTTGAAACCGAGTCCGTTGCGTGCTTGTGGGGCGTCATCGCTCACTTGTTTCTTGTTGGAGTGCAGTGGAAGGAATACAGTTTAAGTCAAAGTCAAAACGTTTATTGCGAACTAAGTGTACAATGTGGTGTTATGTTGTTATGACATGAAGCAAACCGTTGAAGGGTTTCGCATATACATGGCTGTGGCCTATCCAGGTGTGACGTGAGACCTGTTTAGGGAATTGTTCGAGGCCAGTTTCGTGTGCGTCGAACCTTCTACGGCTACCCTCATTAACCTGAGTGGTGACAGGCCAAAGGAGAGCTCCTACAGATGTGCGCGCTGGCGCTGGGAGCGAGAGGTGTAGGAAGTTTTCATCACTACCCCCAATCAAGTGTCACGTTTGCGACGGGCCGGGACGCGGCCACGCGGATTGTCGTACGAGGACCAGCATCGGGAAGCTGTCGGCTGCTGCAGGCGTTGGGCGGTGACAACAGGCCAGCCGTAGCCCGGTACAAATTTGTCTATCTTGGGGAAACTCAAGTAGTCCATGGGTGCGTGGTGTGCATTTAACTCTGGCGGAGGTCGGGGTCTGGAAAGACCGTATTGTGTTCGACCGTACCAGAAGTTATTACGTAGTCGTAGCCCGTTAGAAATCGGTGTCTCTTGAGGAAACTCAAGTAGTCCGTGGGTGCGTGATGTGCGTAGCTCTGGCGGAGGTCGGGGTCTGGAAAGACCGTTGTGTGTGAGAGCAATGCGATTGCTGGTTGGGGTCTGGAAAGACCGTATTGTGTAGTCAGTGGGTGATGCACACGGGCGATCGTTTGATGGATGCGCAAGTTTTAATCCACGTGCTGGATGTGTGAGAGCAATGTGATTGCTGGTCGGATGGAGAGCCGTGGCGTTAGAGGTTTTACTCGCAGGTTTCTGTAAGCTTGGCATTTTTGGTTGCAGTAAAGTTTTTAAGGTTGATTCGAACGACTATGGTACATGGCCCAGGGTAGTGATTGTTGTATTTTCGATTATTCCCAATTTAACCGTGTTTGATTTAATCAAAGAGTAGAATTTGGTTAAAATAAAACAGTAGAGTTCTAAAATTTCCTTACTTTCACCGACCCGATGAATCTAGTTTGGTCAGGAGTTACCGTGTGGAACAAAATTCTGTCGTGGAGTTGTTTGTTCGCAGGGTAACCATCACATGAGGACGTGTGCAAGCAGGATGGCCGTGTCGGAACCGGTCAATAGTACGGACATAAAATGAATTGGAAAGCGCGCCAGTGTACAGTGGTGCCATCAAGCGACTTACTTACAAGTCTACAGACAACACTGCGTGCTCGTACAGAGCCCTAATGTCAAGCTCGGGGAGAGGACGACAGTCAGTGTCGGATCGCGGTGGAGTTGAGACGTCTTGGAACTGTACCCGATTCATTGTGCCCGTGTTATTGTGTTGAGTTGTAATCTCATGTAATCTCATGTAATTCGTTAGTTTTGCTGGAAACAGTGTATTGCACTTTCATAGCCCGAAACCCACTGTCTGCCCACATGATGTACGAGCCTAACGGAGTAAATCCTGACATACCCGACAAGTATAATGCTATTTTTATATAACGTTCAGCTGACCTAATTTTCATTTGACCTAGTTTTCATTTTTACTCATTTTCAGTAAAAATTCTGTAATGATTAAGTAAATATCAGGAAACATCATACTGTTATTACCCTATCTAACCCAAATTATTCACCAACAATAGCCCGATCTGGCGCTCGGCGGACGCTGCCGCGGCATGCTCGCTTCGCTCGCTCGCCTTCGCGCGCTTATGAATTTTTTGGAAACACTCTAGGGGTAGGGCAGATAATTGACTCCGTGGAGTCGGATTTACAGCGATTCATTTCTGCCACTAAAACCGCATTTTTAGTAAATGTTTTAGGACTAATAATTTTAGGAGAAGAAAGGAAGTACCAAGTGTACCACAATCAGACATTCTAATTTTAGCATTTTATTCGAAGTATTGAAAATCGGAACCGCCGGAGCCCCGCAGCGCCGGAGCCGTGACAGAAACGATGCCTGCTGCATGTTGCATGCATGTTCGCTTGCACGCTGCACGCTGGCTTGCATGCATGGTGTCATGCTTGTTAACATGTTTTCGTGTTGCATGCTTGCTGTATGCATGGTGTATGTTTGTTTATATGTATGCATGCTGCATGCTTGCTGCAAACATGGTGTATGCATGTTTGAATGCAACTGACGTCAAACGTATTTATCCTGCTATTTCAAATAAAACTACACAATAAGAGTGAACTATCTCAAAACAAGTTGGTAGAAGAAAAAGTATTGCCCGCTGCCATATAACTCATATCTACCTAACGCCTGAGAGAAGTTCATAGCAAAAAAAGAAAAAAAAGTCTTTTGTGTTTATTTGTCTCGATATTCAGTTTTACAAGGTGTTTTTATTTCAGAATTCTAATTAATCGGTATTATCGGAATTCGTATTTTTGATATTTCGTATTATCATTAAGTCGGACTTTTTGTTATTTCATCTGTTGAAACTCGGTATTTTGAGAATAGTAATTATGAACGTTAGGAATATTGAAATTGCGGAATTTTAAAAATAGGATAAATGATAAATCGGAGTTATTATATTCTGAATTTTGAACCATTCGGAATTATGAAAAGCGGTATTTTAAAAATTCGGATTTTTGACTATCGGAATAAACTTTTTCGTATTTATGTAGTGTACCCGATTATTTTACTCTGTAAAGCCATACGGTCGCGAATCATATGTTGTTTTTTTTTTTTGTTTTTTAAGTACTAAAGATAAATAATGTATATAGTAATAATGATAAAAGTTATTGACGATGACCCAATAAAACGAAGCCAGGAATGGGACAAGAATAATCGGATTGCAAAAAGTGTGGTCGTGGAGTATTTGAGCGGTTCCTACCTTGTGTTTGAAAAAGAAGACAGTACGGCGAAGGAAATTTTGAAAAGTCTGAATGCATTTTATGAACGTAAAAGTATTGCAACTCAGCTGGCTTTACGAAAAAAGTTATTGGCATTGAAGCTTCAAGGTCATGTAGTACTTATAAAACATTTGACTATTTTCGATGACCTTATCACTGAACTGCTAGCCGCTGGAGCTAAATTCCGACACTGAATATATGGCTTTATATGAAGCTGTTAGGGAAGCTTTGTGGCTTAATTCACTGGCAGTTAGCATACTTTTAAATCTTGATAATCATTTTTGAGGACAATAATGGCTGTATAAGTATTGCTAATAATCCAACAAATCATAAGCGATCGAAACATATCGATATTAAATATCATTTCTCCAGGGAACACAGGACAACAACTAGCGGATGCTCTAACAAAACCATTACCTGCGATCACATTTCAGGCTATGAGAAGAAAAACGGTTTTAGAGTAAGATTTATGTGATTTAAATTGTTTATTTTAAATTTCATAGTGTCAAATGGTCTGATTAGGTTTTTCTGGGTTTTCCCGAAACTATGCAACAAATGTTGGACCATAATGACGGCTGACGGCTTCCACGCAATCGTGCGGAAGAAAATAGCGTCTGTAGCAGCGAGAAATTCAAATTCAAATTCAAATCACTTTATTTGTAGATCATAGGTGAAAAAATACATATATGCAGATGTTAGTGCTCTTAAAATTATCGCTATGTCTTGCCGTCAGCGGCGTACAAATATTCTAATTTTAATTCTAAAATATTCTAATTACAATTACGAATTATTACTATGTCAATCTCTAATTAATTAATATGTCAATTTTCAATTACTAATTATTACTATGTCAATTTTCAATTACTAATTATTACCATGTCAATTTCTAATTATATTAATATGTCAATTTTCAATTACTAATTATTACTATGTCAATTTTCAATTACTAATTATTACCATGTCAATTTCTAATTATATTAATATGTCATTTTTCAATTACTAATTAGTACTATGTCAATTTCTAATTATATTAATATGTCAATTTTCAATTACTAATTATTACCATGTCAATTTCTAATTATATTAATATGTCAATTTTCAATTACTAATTATTACATACTATGTCAATTTCTTAATATGTAAATTTTCAATTATAATATTTTTTCAACACCCGGGCCAGTAGCAACAGCATTGAGAGAGTGTGTTTTCCCCTTTTCTGAGGCATTTTGTGGAAAGTAGCTCAAATTGTTTTATTTATGTATTTACTAACACTAGATATAAGGTACGCTACTAACACTATGGATTTATGTTATCCGACTTTTTGAAATAAATTATTATTATAGTATACATTATAATAATAATAAGTGTGTGAGTGTCAAATTGACAGCACGTATTTTATCAAACTGAATTTTTATTTAATTTTTTTTATCGATTTTACCCATATTTAAAATATAATTAACTAATTTTATCAATAATTATGATAAGGAAAAAAAAAGAAAACAGATACATCAAAAAACTGGAGCCTAAAATCATATAAATATTTGAAAATGTACGACGTACGTCTTGAAAAATGCTGACCAGACGCCGGGCCAAATTACACGAGACACACCCACCATCTCCGGGCTCATCACTCAGCTCCGCCTCGCATTCGCCGGGACGCGCCACATCCGTGAGCGCTGCGTCGCCGGTCGCTGCAGTTGCGTCGAGCTCGAGTGACGAGTTTTTCTCCCCGCCGTCGACACCACCGCCACCACGACGACGAGGAAGAGGACGGCCACCAGCGGGCTTGGGACCTCGAGGCCAACAGGCCACGAACAGGGTCCCCGCTGCCGGTGGAAATGTGTCGCGCATTCGATGGACGCAGTCCATGAACGAAAATGTGATGCGCGCATACTACGGGTCTACAGAGGGGGGAACTAACCTCACTGCGTACCGTGTTAGGATGCTGTCTCTATTCCAGGTACTTGAACCAATCGTCAACGTCTCGGCCCAAAGACTATCGGATCAGGTGCGGGTCATCCAACGCAATCACATGTTGGACGATGCTGCACTTGATAGGCTGCGCTCAGAGGTACTGAGCAACCGTATCGTCTTAACTCCGGCACAAACCGCGGTGCAAGCGTCAGCTATTGACGCAACCCCGCCGCGGTCCAACCCAGCTGTTGTAGAGGAAGATGATAGGGTTGCCATGATAAGTAGCCAGTGCAACGACCGATTGAGGAGCGCTCTGGAAGATGCGCTTCGCGAATATCGATTAACTCCTACCAAACTTAGACCCCGATTACCACGGTTACCCATGCATAATAAAAATAGGGCGCTGGTGTGTGCCTTGGACTCGCAACTCAAGAATATTTTCGAGAGTAGCGAGAACCTCGTTGATACACACTCGATCCTGTACTGTGGGGCTGTTGCGGCATGTCGTTTAGCTAATGTCAAATTCCCAAATTATGACGTAGCTATTCGACCAAAACCAGCCGTACCAACCTGGCAGCGCAGGATCGAGTGCCGCATCGACGAGGTCAGGGTACTCATCGGCAAACTACACTGCTTCAGGGAAGGCAATACACGACCACGTGTGATGCGCTTTGTGAGGCGGGCATTCTCGGAGACTGGAATCAGTCCTCAAGAATACATGTCCCGCGTCACAGAGCGCATCGACTTCCTGAAGCAGAAAGTTTATGCATGGGCGAACCGTATTCGGCGGTATAAGCGGCGGGTTGATCGGTACTCACAGAATCGCATATTCCAGAGCGATGAGAGGTGGGTATACAGAGCTTGGGAGCGACCCGAGCAAAATATGACAGACGTGTGCCGCCCGGATGATGCTGCCACGAGTTCTTTCTGGCGTAGCATCTGGTCGGTGCCCGTCTGTCATACTGAGGCTGACTGGATACGTGATGTCGAGCGAACGTGTGAACCTATCCCAGAAATGGAGCCAATTTTAATAACACCTATAGATATAGCCAGAGCAGTTCGTCCGTTACCGAATTGGAAATCCCCGGGACCGGACGGACTGCACAACTTCTGGCTCAAATGGCTTAGTAGTTCACACACTTGCCTGGCATCCCAATTCCAGTCATCCTTAGAATCTGGGTCCCTACCGCAGTTTTTAACAACAGGTGTTACCCACCTGCTCCATAAGTCAGGTAGTCCCGCGGAACCCAAAAATTATAGACCGATCACGTGTTTGTCGACGGTCTATAAACTTCTTACATCCATTTTGAGAGTGAAAATTAATACACACATTGACTAAAACTTCATTATGTCTGCCTCTCAAAATGGATGTAGGAATAGGTCCCGCGGTACGAAGGAGCTACTCCTCATCGACATGGCCATTAGCCAACAGGTTCGTCGATCCCGCAAGGATCTGTCGACATGTTGGATAGATCTTATAAAAGAAGGCCTACGACTCGGTGCCACATACATGGCTCATGAGGGTACTGGAGTTGTACAAGATAGATGCAACTCTACGTGCCTTCCTTGAGTCATGTATGGGGCAATGGAGGACGGTCCTTCGATATCCAGGATGTCGACAAATCCAGAGGAATGATGAACCTGTATGGATTAAACGGGGAATATTTCAGGGCGACAGTCTGAGCCCACTTTGGTTCTGTCTAGCCCTGAATCCTCTGAGCACATTGCTGGAGTATTCAGGTCTAGGCTACCGGTTGAGGAGAGGTGGTCAGGTTATATCTCACCTTCTTTACATGGATGATCTGAAACTCTTTGCCCCCAACAAATTGCGACTGATGGAGCTACTGAAAGTAACTGAAACTTTCAGTAACGCCATTAGGATGGAATTTGGTGTGGACAAATGTGCAGTCATGTATGTAAAGCGAGGGGAGATTATGGAATCCGAGGGAATTCAGCTCTCGGATTCCATACACCTGAGATCCCTCTCCTCATCCGAAAGCTATAAGTATTTGGGTATGTCGGAATCGTTAGGCATTAACGTAACTGACATGAAGCAATCGTTGAGGGAGCGCTTCTTTGGACGCCTGAACAAGGTATAAAATAGCCTTCTTTCAGGCGGGAACAAGGTGCGCGCCTTCAACGGTTGGGTCATGCCGGTTTTAATGTACTCTTTCGGCGTACTCAAATGGACTCAGACCGAACTCGATGCCATGGATAGAAGAGTTCGTACACTGTTAACCGCAAACCGGATGCATCACCCACGATCATCGGTAATGAGGCTGTACATCCCGCGGAAGTGCGGGGGTCGAGGTTTTTTAAACGCGAAGACCCTTCACAACCACGAGATATGCAGTCTCAGAGAATATTTTTTAAAAACCGAGGTGGGTATGCACCGAGATGTGGTCGCAGTGGACAAGGGACTCACCCCGCTGTCCATGGCTAAAGAGAACTGGCGCAAACCTGTAGTACTTACTACCGATGACCGCAAGGAAGTATGGCAAGGCAAGGAGCTTCATGGACGCTTCTACCGGGCTCTTCATGGGCCCGATGTAGATTTTCTAGCGTCCGTGTCCTGGTTACGTTTTGGCGACCTCTTTGGGGAAACTGAAGGTTTTGTCTGTGCGATTATGGACGAAGTTATGTTGACGAACAACTACCGGAAATATATTATGAAGGACGGGACGGTTGACGTGTGTCGGGCATGTCACCGTCCGGGTGAGTCCATCAGACATATTATTTCTGGTTGTTCTCGTCTGGCTAACGGCGAGTACTTGCACAGGCACAACCAAGTAGCCAGGATTATATACCAACAACTTGCCTTGAAATATAAACTTGTGGAATCTGAGGTACCGTACTACAAGTATGTGCCCGACCCAGTTCTCGAGAAAGACCATGTCACGTTGTACTGGGATCGGTCTATCATTACTGACAGGACTATTGTCGCCAATAAACCTGACATAGTAGTGATAGACCGATTAGCGCGCCGTGTAATGATAGTCGATGTTACCATTCCGCATGACGAGAACCTCGTGAAAGCTGAGAAAGAGAAACAAATTAAATATCTCGACTTAGCACACGAGGTTGTCGACATGTGGAATGTGAACTCGGCTATCATTGTGCCGATCGTCGTGACGGCCAATGGCCTTATAGCCAAGAGCCTCGACGACCATCTTTCGAGGCTCTCGTTAGGCGGTTGGATCAAGAACCTGATTCAGAAGGCAGTACTCCTCGATACGGCTCGCATTGTGAGGAGGTTCCTGTCTCTGGAGCCCTAACCACCGGTAGCTTGGACCCTGCTCCCGATACCGGCGGACCACTATTTTTTATATTTTTAAATGTTTTTTTTTAAATTGTTTTATATTAGAATATTTAAAAATGTATTTAATATGTATAAAAATAAATAAAGGAAATAATAATGTATTTATTTAACCCAGCAAATACTAGGAAGTGAATATGTTCTGAATAAAGGATATGGCCAAAATAAAACCCAGAATCGCCAGAAACTTCATATATTTATTTATTTATTTAAACTTCATGTACAATAGTGATACATAGGCGGACTTAATGCCACAAGGCATTGTCTACCAGTCAACCTTTGGGTTAATTAAGAAAACATTGTGATAGGGTACAAAATAAATATAAAAAATAACTTCTTACTATCGAAAATTAATATAGGCACTTTCCACTTGCCGTTTTTATTGGCATAATAAGTACACGCAAGGAACGCTCGGAGTTTCCTTGCGTGATCAAATCAGAAATGAGGAAATCCGTAAGAGAACCAAGGTTACCGACGTAGCCCGAAGAATAGCCAAACTTAAGTGGCAGTGGGCAGGGCATATTGCTCGCAGAACGGATGGCCGATGGGGCCGAAAAGTTCTGGAGTGGCGACCGCGAACTGGAAGACGTCGCGTTAGAAGGCCTCCCACTAGGTGGACCGATGACCTGGTAAAGGTTGCGGGGATCCGCTGGATGCGAGACGCACGGGATCGGTCAATGTGGCGACACTTGGGGGAGGCCTATGTCCAGCAGTGGACGTCTTTCGGCTGAAATGATGATGATGATGATGATGATGATGATGATGATGATGATGATGATGATGAATAAGTACATCAAAAATATAAAATAATTTACTGCAAAAGCACGTTACATAAGCAATGACGGATTTCCGTATAGCTGCAGCGCTAAGAAACGCAACCCATGAGAGCTACAGTGATAACTCCATCGAAATGATCGACAGACATATGAATCGATCCAACATGCTGGCTGATTATGCACTGACGAGCACCGTTTAAACGTGCAGAGAAATATTTTATTTTTAAGAATGGAGGCGACTCTATGCAAGCCTATTTCCCACGGATGACTCATGACCAACTGCTGATTTTTGCGACACGGACGTATCATGTTAAACTGGCGAAATCTTATTGCTTTGAACATAGAAGAGCAACTGGCGTGTACTCCAATGAAGTGTATAGACACCCGGAATTGATAAGATTAAATAACAACGAGAAAGAAGAAAACACACTACGGTGCTGCATTAAATCTAGACATATAATAGCAAAAACTTATTACTGCTACATATTATACAATGGACAATGTATCAAGGAGTATTTTTGAAAACTGCATACTTGGTCGCTGAACGTTGGGCAGTTGTGGCCTTACCATTACAATTGTTGTATATTTTCTTACTTGGGCTTGGATATTGAACATATGAACAGATGTTTATATTTTTATTAAATAGTAATAAAAATATAAACATCTTTATTTTTAATTTATTATAAGTGCCATCAAATCCCTAGAAAAATGAAAAAGAATAACTTGACGTTGTCTTGGTCTTACAGATTTAACAGCGCCACCTACCTCGCCCAATTGTGCATCTAAACCTTCCAAGGATTCACTCAAACGCTCACAAAAAAAAATGTTATAATGGACCCAGCCGTTCAGTTCAGTCAATAAAATATAAAGATTATTAGTTATATATTGCAATATTATTTTATAATAAAGTGCTAGTGATAAAATAAAAGTGAAGAAAAATCAATGAAGTCATCATCTGCCTAGCCTTTTTTTTTCCCAACTATGTTGGGGTCGGCTTCCAGTCTAACCGGATGCAGCTGAATACCAGTATTTTACATGGAGCGACTGCCTATCTGACCTCCACAACCCAGTTAGTACTGGGTAATACGATACCCCTTGGTAAGACTGGTTGTCAGACTTTTTGGGCCACTGACTACCTATAACGACTGTCAAAGATCTACAAATGACACCCGGGACCAACGGCTTAACGTGCTTTCCGAGGCACGGAGGAAACTCGGTATGTAATGGGTGGTCACCCATCCACAGACCAACCTAGGCAAGCGCGGCTTAACCTAAATATCGATCCGAGCGGCTGTTATTACTTAGCCACGAGCTCCTCAAGAAAAATCAATGAAGTATGATTCTGATAAGATAAGATAAGATAAGATAAGATAAGATAAGATAATTTATTTCGCAAATATGGGTACAGTACATGGTGTAAAAAACAATTAGCAAAGTTCAGCCACATTTTACCATTAGGCATGCGAAAGGTACAAGACCATCAACAAAAATAATTATTACATAATAACAATTAACATTTAGTGGTAGCCGTGTTTAATAGTTAAACAAATGCATTTTCTTTTTCTGCAAAAAACTCTGAAATATTGTAATAGGCTTTACCCACTAGAAAAGAGCGTAGCTTTTTTTTGAATGAAGGTAGATTTAATGCCTTCCAAGATTTAGGTAGCTTATTGTAAATGAATGGAGCCATGCAGAAAACACTTTTGCGCATGAGTGCTGTATTTGCGGTTGGCATACATAATCTGCTATCATCGCGCCTATTTCGAGGAGCTATGTCTGCGAGACGTGTGAAACGATTTGGATTGGTTTTTACAAATACAGCTACTTCCATAATGTAAAGGCAAGGCAAGGTTAATATTTTATACTGTTTAAAATATGGCACACAACTGTCGGTAGACTTTAATTTAAACATTGACCGTAAGCATCTTTTTTGTGATTTAAATACTGTTTCTTTCTCAGTTGAATTGCCCCAAAATATTAAACCATATCGTAAATGGGATTCTGCAATACCATAATAGGCAGTGAGGAGTGCGTCTGTAGATATTATCGGTGATAGAGAGCTTAAAGCATACGCTGATTTATAAATTTTCTTATTTAAAATATCTATATGCGATTTCCAGTTTAACTTTTTGTCTATTTGGAGGCCTAAGAATTTAGTGTTTTCAACTTCTTGTATAATATTGTTATTATGTTGTATTTTAAATGGGCTTTTTAAGGGGTTTCGTTGATTAAAATAAATTACATTAGTTTTGTTTAAGTTAATATTTAAATTATTATCATCTAACCATTTTACGACTGAAGCTAAAGTTTTATTAATATCATTTTCATATGTTTCTAAGTTTTTACAGGGTATAGTCACGGTGCTATCATCAGCGAATAATGTTAGTGGATGTTGTATGTATTTAGGTAGGTCGTTTATATATAAAATAAATAGAAGAGGACCCAGTACGCTGCCCTGCGGTACACCAAAGGTGACTTAACGTTCTGATGATCGATAAATTTCTTCTCGTTTATTTGTCAAGTTAATTTTCCTAATTTCTGTTATCTGTTTTCTTTTAGTTAAATAAGAATGAATAAGTTTTAATATATTTCCTCTAATGCCGTATGCCTCGAGTTTGTTCAAGAGAGTAGGAAAATGTACATGATCGAAAGCCTGCGTCATATCGCAAAAAATGCCGCAGACAGGCGTCCGTTTATCTACGGTTTTAATAATATTGTATAAAAAATCGTATATAGCCATATTGATTGTTTTGTGTTGTCTAAAACCCTTCTGTTCTTCACTTAATATGTGATTTTTTTCAACATATGTATATATTTCCTGGTATATGTATTTTTCAAATATTTTTGAAATTATTGGAATTAATGCGATGGGACGATATGATTGCATCAGATCTCTATCGTCTTTCTTAAACAGTGGCTTTATAATAGATGTTTTTAGAGCATCTGGATAGATTCCCGCGCTGATACTAAGATTGATTAAGTGACTGAGGTGTCCGCAGATCTCCAATGATACGAGTTTTAGTATTTTTGTATTAATACCGTCGTTACCCACGCTATTTGTGTTTTTTAAAGAAAGTATATGTTTATGTATATCATGTGGAAGGCAAGGAGACATGAACATTGAGTTACTAACACAATTTGTCACGTAAGATTTAGATTTGGTATGAGCAAGAAGTTTAGTTTGAATTTTATCTATGAAGTAATTGTTGAAGGCTTCAGCAATTTTTTGAGGATTTGTTTCAATTTTATTGTCTACTTTAATTGTATTGATGCTATGTTTAGGTATGTTGTACTTTGTACGGTTTATGATCTGCCATGTAGTTTTGGATTTATTTTTTGATGCTTTAATGTTAAAATTATTTTGTGATCTTTGTGTCAAGTGAATAATTTTTTTATGTAACTTTGAATAGTTTGTGAAAATAGTTTTATTTGTTTTGTTTGGGTTTAATCTAAGCTGCCACAATAGTTTTCGTTTTTTTCGGTTGCATAATTTTAGACCTTTAGATAGCCACTTTATTTTTTTTGTAGTATTTATTTTAATTAATTTTTTAGGAAAACACAAATCGTATATTAATTTCAAATTTAAAATAAATTCATTGTATGCTAGATTAGGATCTTCTGTGTTATAGATATCTGAGAAAGAAAGTTCGTTCAGGTACTTCTTAAATTTTAGAATATTTTCCATATCGTAATCTCTGGTAACAGTAAACCAATGGCCAATATTACATACTTTCTTGACCGGACAGCGAATTAATTGCGCCGTGTGGTCAGACAATGCAAATTCTAGAACATCAGTCTTACAGGCTTTATTAAAATTATGCGCAAAATTATCTATGCATGTTTGGCTGGCCATGCGAGTTGGTTCTTTTAAAGCTAGTTTTAGATTAAAGCTCAATAGAAGATATTTAAATGCATTTGTTTGGCTATTCTGCTTAAGCATATCTATATTAAAATCTCCAGCAATTACAATATTCTTACTTCTGGTATGTATCAATGTTTGCATGAGAGATTCGAGTTTGTCCAGGCAGTCATTGAAATTCTTTGCATTTGGTACCCTATAGATACATACAATAATTAGCTCATAGTAAGTCAGCTCTATAGCGCAACATTCAAAAACACCTGGTGTTGATAATTTCGCTATTCTAGTTAGTTCTTTCCATTGCAATTCTTTACGTACAAGTATACATGCACCTCCCCTTTTTTTATCTTTTCGGCAATAATAAGCAGCTAAACAGTAATTTGGTATGTACAATTGACTTTGATATCCTTCCATAATGAAATGCTCTGTTATACACAAAATGTCTACATTAATTAATTTTTCCTTTAAATCATCTAAACAAATAATAAGGTCATTAGATTTATTTATTAAGCCTGCGATATTTTGATGTAACACATTAATATATTTATTTGAGAAAAAACTGTTTATTAGTGTTAGTTGTTGTGGGTTGTTGTGAAATGTAAGACGAATATAATACCTCGTCAGGGGACTCGTAAGTATATGGATACAAGAATTCATTGATCATTAGTTTAAGGTTAACAAATATGCTCGCAATGCCGCTATTATTAACTGTGCCACTTTTGTACCGAAACATTTTATAATCATATGACAGATAATAGTTAGAATCGAACAAATACGCGTAGTTATAAGTACATGCATCCAAATATAATAAGCTATTAAATGTTTCTATTCTTTTGTTGAAAACCATAGAGTAATTATCCATTCTAAATGTAGGGGCGCATAAAATAACATTTGTATGTTGTATTTTTAACAAAGTTTCACGTATATTTACAATCAGGTCGACGTAGTTATTTGTTCGTTTAAAATCTTCTTCGCCGATGAAAATTAGGCAGTGATCATCCATTGTGTAATGTTTTAATTTTGCTTCTATGTTGTTAATGAGATTAGATAAACCGCAATCAGGTGTTAAAAAGTGGCATATTTGAGAGTCGGTGAAAGTGTTCTTTGCTATCGCTAATATTTTGTTCTTTTTGTTGCTGCTAATAATACATATTTTATGTTCTTTTTCATCTTGAATATTCCGATGCTCCGCTTGTTGGATGTTAATATCATTTAGTTGAACATTTTGAAACTCCGTTTGTTGGTTCCTAATTTCATTTAGTTGTAAATGTTCTAGCTCCGTTTGTTGACTTCTAGTTTCGTTTAATTGACATGGGTGATCTCTATTTTGTTGAATATTTGGTGTATTGCTCGGTGTGCATTTTGTCACATTTTTTCTCGGTGTCATGGAACGCTCCTGAACAATATTCGTACTAGTAACCTTTTTGTACAGGCCAATGATCTTATCATATTCATTTATTTTATTTTTTAATGAACTATTTTCTTCATTAAGGGAAGCTACTTCGGCGTGAGCTATCTCAAGCTGGCCTTTTAACTCTTCAATTTGTTGTTGTAAATCCACGACTATAGACTTATCACATAGACCAGCATTCGGCAAGCTGGACCCAGAGAGATCATTGTAACTAGTGGAGTTAAATAAGTTATCTTCGGTTGCTGATAGGTCACATAAATTATCGTCTGATTTGCTTCGCCGAGTCAAATCTTTTCTTTGTTTTCTTTGTGTAACATTACCAAATAAAGAAAGCATAATTCTGAGTTTGTTTATAGGTGGCGTAAGCTAATGATGTCGAATTTCGTGGCCTAAGCTCAATATGTTTTAAGCAGAGCAATGCTTGTGTTATTGAAGCGTGTAAGCGTTGCGTTGGTGTGCGTAGAAGCGAGCGCGCTGCGGGTTGCCCTAGGTCAGGGATAACAGTCGTTGCAAATAATTTTGAAAATGTTTTTGATTATTACTCACAATATTGCACGAGTCCATCTAAGATGTATATATCACTAGTTAGGTCCTTTCATTAGCTTCACAATGATATGTGACACTAATAAGATTAATAACTTTTAACTACTTTTTTAACAAATTTTAACGGAGGAAAAAAAATAACGATGTTCACTGTTTGAATACTCGCTTATCTTTAATAAGTGATAAGTGATAAGATAGTTTAATAACTTCTGTACTACATGGTTTAGGAGGCTGATTTTTTGAAAACGTAATGGACTTGCTATAGTGAACCCATTTTTGTACATTTCGTTGCTGGCGATTCTGGGTTTTTTGTCTATGAACTTTTAGCCTCCTAGTCCTTTAGTCTCTTTTAGTCCTTTAGACACTTGTATTAATTTTAATGTTTGTTTAATGGCGATTAATTTTTGAGGGGGCCTGTTGATTTATTTTAGATTAGTTTGAAAAAATTAATATTTCAACAAAAATCAATACTTATTATAATTTATCAGTATCCGGTAAAACCGCCATATTTATTTTCATTTTTGCCTAGAGGAGACTTAGTCTAGTTCTCGCTGTGCTAGAGGTCAGACGTATACCTTCCTAGTAAGTTAAATATAATAATAAACTTTAATAAGTGTTTGTTCGGTTTAATTACCCATAACCTAAATTATAGCAATTTAGGTTATGGGTAATTAAACCGAAGCATCCTCTTTAAACGACTGAATAATATCTAATATCTACCTTCATCAAAGAAGAGCTAAACGACTTAGCCCTGTTGTACTCAGAGTCAGAACTAATGAACTAGACTTCATCATCAGCATGATCTTCCTGCCCTTGTCCCGTTCTATTTGAGGTCGGCGCAACACGAGTTCTTCTTTCATTCAAGAATTCATACGACGATAGGTATATTTAATGATTTTGCGAATTGAAAATCGTGCAAAAATGTATTGGTTGTATAACTTTAATAACTTAATTAATTAAATTTCATCGCTATCATCAGTCGAATTGTTTCCACATAATGGATTATACTGTTTTTAAAATGTAAGTAAGAGTAAAAAACTAATAATTACGTTTACCGAATGTACATTATTGTGTAAGTAGTACTGCATGCCTTACACCGCCTTATTAGTAGTAGAGGAACTATTAGTTAATATGTGGAAGTAGACCGTACATGACCCAGCTTTTATTAGCTTAGAGTTATACCCGAAAACGTTTTCTTGTGCACTGCTAACTAACTAAATAGTTTGGTTATAGAAATATTCTAGGAGCACAGTTTGTAGAGGTCGTTAGGGGTGGCAGCCTAATGGCGGCAAACGGGTAAACCGCCACGGCACGGCTTACTCTTCTTTTTAGCGTGTCGATGGCAATCTAAATTGTGTCGGCACAGAACTGAGCTACTAGTCCGTCCAGCAGTTCCTGTAGTGAATAAACAACAGGACACGCAGGACACGATATTAAAGTGCCCCAACGTTTGTGGAAGAGCACCTCATTTACACTCCAGGGCAGAGTCATTAATGAACCTCCACCTGAGCAGGTTTTACTTGCTGCGGCCAACCTGGGTACGGGGTCTATTTAAAGACTTCCAGGTCAGCCCTGCAACTCTTGTCCAGGTGGGAGATTTTCAGCAGGTGGAACAAATTATAAAACGTAAGCTGAGCTGCGTAGCCTGGGAAGTTAAGCTGACATTGTCGAGACCCACACCCATCACACATCATTCACACCAGGCGAGCACACACACTACGACTGCTTGTCCGACCTCCACAACCCAGTTAGTACTTACTGGGTAATACTACCCCTTGGTAAGACTGTTATCTACTTTCGCCACTGACTACCTGTTGGGATTGTCAAAGATCTACAAATGACAGCCGGGACCAATAGAATACCGTGCTTTCCGAGGTGCGGAGGAAACTCGGTATGTAATGGGTGGTCACCCATCCACATACCAACCTAGGCAAGCGCGGCCAAGTGACAACCACAAAATATTATCACAGTTGCAGGTTTTCGATCCAATAACTGCAACGGACCACGTTTTGCTTGCCTAGCGACACGATACGGCCGCACTAAGTGCCCCGCGAGTTCAGTGCATAACGGACAGCTAACACCCGGTTGGGTGCATTCATTTCCTTCATTTTAGATTTTTAGCGATATCTTAGCCTAAATGTTACCCTTTAAAGTTGTTTGAGTGTTTATCTTAGTAGCATAGCGGATCCCACCAGGTAACTACCACATAGCCGCCTCCCTTACAGCTGCTATGAATAATGTAATGTCTTCATGTTGTAGAGTTATTCCGGAGCGACCATTATCAAAGGTTGACTCAAATATTTTATAAAACTGTCTATATTCCTCTTCGTCCCATATGGTCTCGTGCAATCTAGAAATATATGAGCCCATGTCCTACATGCATCTACCTACATAGTCGTAGTATTACAGTTATTACTCAATAGCCAATTTACCGAGGCTCGCATGAAGAAGAGGCATTAATGGGTCGTTACTTTGCGATGCACAAAAGGTGCTGTAGAGCAGAACAAGAGCAGCGCACAGTGAGGAGTGTGCAATTAGAGCGCGAGCGCGGACAATGGCGCGATGTCGGCGCAGTCTTGGCGCGTCGCTGATAACGCCAATTATGAAGCGCGCGATAACACCAGCGCGCCACGCCGCCCGCCGGGACTTGTTTATTGTATGGCTAGGACCCGCGAGCCGGCACACGCGACGCGACAGCGCGTGGCTACAAGTATTTTAAATGTTACGAGTCCCCACTTTTTGTAAATGTAATAAAAAAAAAAGCAGAAATCAAATAATTTCAAATAAACTTGAAGCCTAAAATTCATGTACGAGTATCTTGCAACAAGCACAATCGGTATCATGCACGGACATGAATAAATGCTTAAATTATGAAAATACTAGCTGTTACCTGCGACTTCGTACCTACGCGTTAGGTTAGCTTAAAATAAGACTTTTTTGCCAGGAGGTTCTTAACATTTTTTCGTTTATCTATGTTACCTGATATCTCCAGTATTCCTACACCGAATGTATTTACTATGCTACTTTATTATTTGTTCTCATGCTTTTGTGCCTGTCTTTTAAATTGTCATATATCCATACAAACTATAACCCCCCATTAAACCCACTTTAGGGGGAAATTTCCAAAAATAATTTCAATTTTCTAAGTGTGTTTTCTAGAGATTTCGTGAGTAGTCAAAAAGTTGTGTATTGCTCTTTCATATATCCAACTAAAAGGTAAAAGGTATAGCTAAAAGTATTCTATGTCCTGTCATGATCTATCGAGTGATCTGCTTTGATCTAAAACCAATTCAGCTCTCAAGGCCTGAAAAGGTAAAACAGACAAATAGAGAAAATTATTTTCGCACTTATAATATTAGTAGGTATAGATGGTGTGGCTATCCGCACGCAAACTCCACGCGCTTGGGCGTGGAGTTGCGGACACCAGCCCATTATACAATACAATACATAATGAATAGTATCGGAATACGGATCAGGACTATTTTAAACGTTGGAAAAGGAAACCCCCGCTATCAGTGGAAAGCTGTTAAAGTCGCACCTAAATTATGCCTAAATTCATATTGTAACCTAAGGACGTGAACAACATTTTTGTGTTTACCATCTTTTCCTAGATCCATACGATCCATACGATCTTCGCCAATTTTCAGAAAAGAAGAAGAAGATTGTGCATCATAGAATACTATCATCATGATTCATTTGAAATAGGTACTTACTCTAGCGCCGTCATTGACTCAGTAATACTTACTTACATGTCAGCAAAGGCATTATGTGTCTTTAAATGTTTTGTTATAATATTTGATCCAGGGGAGCGATTTTTTCTATACTAATATTGGAAAGAGGTACAGTTGGTAAGTTTTTAAGTTCGGATGTAGGGGATAATCTTCGTAATTTATTCCCGAGTATCACAGTGTACACATTAAAACGTTCCCGTGTGATAATTTACGACCATTACGCGAGTGTAGCCGCGAGCAAAAGCTCGTTGAAATTAATACTAAATGATTCCTCAAGATACCTACGGACTGTGACTAAATTTGACCATATGAAAAGAGGTGCACAAAAATGTCAATAGTATTTATTTATTTTTTAATTTACTCCGAAGGGAAGGCCAGTAGGGTCTTTCGACCATACTGCCTAGTCTTACGTCCATAGATATTTTCTTCCGTGATAGATTTTACACAATAATGTCTTTCGTATTTTTCCATATTTAGTTTTTTTTATAGTAAGTCCATTATTAAAGTTTGTCATATCCATTTTTATCAAATCCAATGTAATTAAACGTCATTTTGATGTCAACTCAAACGACTTGAACAACATGTCAGGTTATAGCTATCTCCTCTCCTCTTAGAAAAAACATAACATTCGAAATGCTTATACAACTTAAAAGGTTCAAATAAAATATATTATACAATTAATATACTTATAAAAACAATATATACAATTAATCTATACTAATATTATAAAGAGGAAAGATTTTTTCGTTTGTTTGTACCGAATAGGCTGCGAAACTACTGGACCAATTGGAACCATTTTTTCACCAATAGAAAGCTTTTTTCATCAGGAAGTAACATAGGCTATAATTTATTTTCAAAAAAATTAGAGAACCTTAAGAAAATTGCAATAATGTAACCCGAAGTAGCAACATTTTGCCTATAAAATTAATTATTTGGCGTCTGCTGAGAAAACTATTGATGATATTTAAAATTGATGTACTACATGATTAAAGTACTCATTATTACCTACAAAAAAGTCCGCAAGAGTATATATCTAACTATCATAGTTAAGTCACAATACCAGGTTTTGTGTTCTAAAATTTTATTAGATCGCCCCGGTATAACAAAAAGTTGGTTACATTCGTATCGCAGTATTAATTCTTATTCAAATAAATAGTTTTATTATCTAGGGTATTTATGTTGCAGTAATATACTGAGTGTTCAAGAAGAACTTATCATCAATATGTGGGATACATGCAGCGACATCTATTGAACCAAAATGGTACTAATGAAAAAAAATGTGCTCACAAGATAACTTTAAAATTGACTGACCGGCTTTGTTAAAAAGTTATGCTAGCGTACTTTAGATTAGTCTACATGACACTGCTTTGAAAATCTAATGTACAAATAAATATTTTAGAATAAAAAAAGCGCGCCTTTAATTTCTCCTATACGTTTTCCCGCCTTTTCATTTCAATAGTAATATCCATTTTTTTTATAAGGTAGCGTCGTATTGGACTTAGTCTGTAATGTGTCTATAATTTGGTGGTAAATAACTAAATAATAATAAATAATAATTTTAAAGTTATCCCCACGTTTACACATTTTTGATACACCTTGGAAGATAACTTTAGAAAATCGGTGAATCAGTGAATTCGTTATCTTTTGCAAAACTCAACTCAAAAAATGAAGACTTTCCAAAAATACTTTTTTTTTTTTTTTTGGATGGGAAATCATCAAATGACCCCCCCCACTCTGGGCGGAGCGGAAGGGAGTGTTCCATCCATGTTCCTTCTTTGCCCTTTGTGTTCCAGGGCCACGGTGTCTCTTTCGAAAAGTCCCGCAGCTCTGGCAGGCATCGGCCCATGCGGACCCCTACTCGGTTGCTGACATCTCTTTGAGGCGCGCGCGGAACACGAACGCGCCGTCGACACGGCCTGTCGTCATAAGACGGCCGGACGGCGAGCTAGCCCATAACTCGCCGACCACAGGCCCGCGCCTACGGTGGCCGGGAGCCACCACGTGACCCCCGACGCCCAGGGCGTCTCCCGCGGCGGCTGGGACGTGAGGTTCTTTCCCTCTCACCAGGGCCGGACGCGAGAGATCGCCGCCGCCAATCGCCGCTACAAGGACACGGCGGTGCTCCGCCCAAGCGGGGCAGACCTCTACGGTGTGCTCCACCGTGTCCTCCGGACGATCCTCGCAGTGGAAACACCCGGGTGTTTCCTCCCGCCCGATTCGGTGCAGGAACCTCCCGAAACAACCGTGTCCGGTGAGGATCTGCGTCAGGCGGTAGGTGAGGGCGCCGTGGCGCCTCTCTAGCCACTCCTCAAAGAGGGGACTTATCGCCACTATGGTAGCGTGCCCTACACGGGGTTGCAACAGTCGCTCTCTCCATGTCGCCATGAGATCACGCCGGAGGTCTGTCCGCTGAGCGGCAATTTGCCATGCCTCCGCGCGCCATTCATGCAGGCGCGCAAGGACTATCGCCTCCAGATCCCATGGCGGCAATCCGGCAAGGAGGCTAGCCGCCTCGCCGGAGATCGTGCGGTACCCCCGGTTTAGCCTTATGGCTATCACCTTTTGGGGCGCGTTAAGGTAGTGGGCGGCTTGCCGCCTCAAAGAACGCGCCCACACCGGGGCCCCGTAAAGGGCCATGGACCGCACGACCCCCGCGTATAGCCTCCGGCAGGAGGCGTTTGGACCCCTCAGGTTGGGCAAGAGCCGCTTGAAGGCAGCCCCTGTCCGTTCCAGTTTGGGAGCCAGACGTCGGAAGTGCTCCACGAAGTTCCACCGGCTGTCGAAGACGAGTCCTAGGTACTTCAACGTCGACCCGACGCCGATGGAAACCCCTCCTGCCATCAGTAGGGATCCCGACGGTGGCGCATTCCGAGGCCCATGAAAACACATGGCCTCGGACTTGTGCAATGCCACCTTGAGACCAAATTGCCGGATCCTCTCCACGACTATCGCAACCCCGCGTGTCATGTTTTCGGCCGCCGCCTCGTGCGACCTCCCTTGTGCCAGTACCAGCATGTCGTCAGCGTAGCAAACTACGCTGACGCCGGTAGGGAGGTCGGCGCGCAGCACCCAGTCGTAACCGATGTTCCACAGGGCCGGTCCTAGAACCGATCCCTGTGGAACACCGCACGACATCTCTCGCCGGTTCCATTCTCCGCTCCGACCGGGGTAGATGACGGCCCTATCCGTCAAGTAGTCCCCGACCACACGACGAAGGTAGGTTGGCACCCGGTGATACCGGAGTGCCTACCTAATGCAGCTCCAGGGCATGGAGTTGAAGGCGTTGGCGATGTCAAGAGACACCGCCAAGACGACCCCACCCCGGGACACCGCGTCCCCCGTCGTGAGGGCTCTCACGTGCATGATGGCGTCCACCGTGGAGCGCCCCTTGCGCACACCCAGGCCTGCACGATCGAGGCTTCCAGGAGGAGCTCCCGGTCCAGCTGCTTCAGCGCCCATCGCGGACCACTCTGGGCCTGTAGGACCGGCACGCTTGAGGACTGGGTGGAGACGTCGAACCGGATGTACCGGTGGTCGGAATAGGTCTCCACCCCCTCCATGACGCGCCAGTCAACGACACGCGGCGACAGAGCGGGGCTGGCGAACGAGATGTCCACCACCGACTCGCCCCGCATCCGCACGCACGTGGGGACAGAACCCCGATTTAGGACGACCAGGCCTGTCTCCAGAGCCCAGTCCTCCACCATTCTACCCCGCACGTCCGTGTATCGAGATTTCCAAACATACTTTCATCCTTAACCTACCTTAAGTATTATTTTTCAAACAAAAAGTCGTTAGAGAAGATATACGGAAGATATCCCGTAAGTGACAGTATAAGTCTAGTGGATTTATTGCTAGACTGAAAGAGCAGATGATGAAAACGGATCCACGATGGAAGAAATTGGTTAATGAACAACAAGCGCAACTGTCGTATTAAGATGGATTAGTAGGACTCATAAGTTTGATTTTTTTTGTTAGTTTGTATTAACATACAAAATATTTATATCATAAGGATATTATTGTTAACATTTTCTTAATAAATCTATCTTTTTAAACTTTATTGTTATTTTTTCCTGAGGTAGTTTTCGCGATCTCTATAGAGGGTTCGCGAACCCCCACGGGGTCGCGACCCACACATTGAAAAACTGTAATAGATCATCACAGATCTTACAGTGACAGTAGTGACGGGACTCAATCGATCACCATTGATAATATATAATAATTCCTTTATAAGATATACTACGAAATCACCATCGTTTCATTTTTATTACATGATTGTTTCTTGTTAATTGGCGTTTTAATGTCAAGTTTACATGTTGTTTATAAATATTGTACATTTTAGACTATAGAAACGAAAAGAAAGAGCCATTTATAGTAAGAAAATTGAGCAAAAACACATGTCATTGGATTGGAACGTAATCGGAAAAAAGGGTTGCGTTTTGTAATTGCACGATAACTTAATTTTGAGTAAATTAAAATATTTACAAGTTTCGGATTCCCGTGTCCTAAAAATTCATTTTTTTTAAATAAATATCTCATAAAATTGTAGTTATAATTATTTTATATTTACCGTTGCATGGAGCTTCGTTAATTTTTAGATTCTTTGGGTCCACTTTCGCCTTCTTTGTAATATCAGTATGGATTCACTATATTACTTTATTGATAAATACTCTAAATTTGTAAAAATTGGTATCTTTATAAAACTAAAAGTACTGGACACTGGTACTACCGCTGCGGCTGCGGAGAACCTCAAGCGGCGTAAATAAAGTAAATAAAGCAAATAAAGTAACCGATAAGGTAACTATATTTTCGAGCTATTTGCGTTTGAAACTCTGGGACCGTGGGGTCCGAGTGCTCACAGCTCACAGCCTTTTTAAGGAAATTTCTAAACGCATAGTTGACGCTTACCGTGACTACAGTGCTAGCTTTTTTTACCTTGGCCTGAGGCTTAGTGTTGCCATACAACGTCGGAACGCCGCTAGTCTCTTGGGCACATTACCAGTTGTTTTAGAACTTTTGAGGTACCTTATTTTATTGGTTTTATTTGTTAATTCATACCTATAGTTACATTTTGATTGACCTAACCTAACCTAACTGTCGTTTGAATGGTTAACAAAAAAACTAAAAGTGTATAAAATATAAAATTAGTAATAATTTGGAATGCTTAAAAAGCTTTAAAAAAATCAACATGTACCTATTTACAAAAAGTGAAAAACGGCTGAGGATCGAACTTGCGAACCAAAAAGAGAATATCTTAGCTGAGGCTCCAACGTGCGAACCACTGTTCACAAGGCGGTCGCTGACACAGTCGGGCTACGACAAATGGTTTAAAATAGAGGTTTTTCTTGCCACAATGCCTTGTTTATGTTGATGTGGTGAGTACTGTATACAAAAAAATAGGGGTACGATAGACACATTCGACTGTATATTTATTTATAAAATTATGGATAGCATAATGTGTACTTTTACATTTTCGTTGAAATAAAATACCATGGAAAAATACACCGAACAAACAATATTCGTTAACAAATTATTCTACAGTTTGTCAAATAAAAAAACGTGATTATAAAATTCATTGAATTGTATTTCTATGAAATATGTTTTATTCAAGTAAATAGTCATTAAAACCATAATAAACCCCCCCAATGATGAGCGCAACACAAAAATGGCCCCTAGTAACAGGTAGTCCGTCTACCCTCGACTATGGTAGCGGTCGAGGTTACGGTGTGGCAAGGGGTACGAAGAATCTCCGGAAGGGATCAGGCTGGATATACCGACGACTTGACCTGGCAACATACAACACGCGTACACTCCGGACTGACGAGAATATAACGGAACTCGAAGAGGAATTGAGCAGGCTGCGATGGAGTATTGTGGGATTATCTGAAGTCCGAAGAGAGGGGGAGGACACGATAATTCTGAAATCCGGTAACCTGCTCTATTTCCGAGAGGGCGACCGGCAGTCCCAGGGTGGTGTTGGGTTTATCGTCCACAAGTCCCTCGTGAATAACGTGGTGAAGATCGAGAGTGTGTCGACCAGGGTGGCGTACCTTATACTCAGAATATCTTCAAGATATTCGCTGAAGGTCATACAGGTCTACGCCCCGACCTCGGCACACCCCGACGACGAAGTGGAGACCATGTATGAGGATATTTCCAAAGCCCTGCATGGTTTCAAAACTCACTTCACCGTTGTCATGTGGGACTTCAACGCGAAACTGGGCAAACGAGACGGGGATTAACTGAAGGTGGGTCAATTTGGGGTTGGACGTCGGAACCACCGGGGTCACCAACTGAGTAGTTTTATGGAGAAGGAGGGCCTCTATATGATGAATTCCTTCTTCAAAAAGCGTGAGCATAGGAAGTGATCTGGCAGAGACCCGATGGTGCAACTAAAAATGAGATTGACTTCATCATGTCAACCAAGAAGCAAATGTTCAATGATGTCTCTGTGATCAATTCTGTGAAAACCGGGAGCGATCACCGCATGGTAAGAGGCACATTGAACATCAATATCAAGCTTGAAAGGTCTCGACTGATGAAGTCTACAATCCGTCCAGCACAGATCCAGATCCAAAACCCCGAGAGCTTTCAGCTTGAACTCCAGAATCGTTTCGAGTGGCTTGGAAGCTCAGTGGACGAATACAACGATGGGTTCGTGGAAACTGTCCATACGACTGGGTCTAAGTTCTTCAAGGCACGTCGTGCACATAAGAACAAAAAACTCTCTGATCATACTCTCGAGCTTAAGAAGGAGCGGTGTGAGATGATCCTGCAGTCTTTAGAAGAGGCGTGGAAATACCGGCAGCTCAATAGACGGATCTCTAAATCCTTGAAGAGCGACCTCCGCCGCTTTAATACCGAGCGTATTAAAGACGCTATTGAGCAGAATAAAGGCTCCAAGGTATTTTCAAGAGATCTGGCTATTGGGCAGAGCCAGATCACGAAACTGAAGACCGACGATGGCAGGATCGTATCCGCCAAACGGGGAGGGAGGGAGGGAGATCGAGAGTTTTTATGGGCAGTTGTACACTTCAACCAGTAAACCCGTTGAAAATCTAGCAAACGACCCAAGATCTAGATTGACCCGACACTATACCGAAGACATTCCGGATGTCAGCCTGTACGAGATTAGGATGGCTCTGAAACAGCTTAAAAACAACAAGGCACCGGGTGATGACCGAATTACGGCCGAACTACTGAAGGCGGGTGGCAAACCGGTACTTAAGGCCCTTCAGAAGCTGTTTGATTCCGTCATACTCAAGGGGAAAACGCCACAAGCATGGTACAGTTGTGTGGTGGTGCTCTTCTTCAAAAAGGGTGACAATGCCCGGCTGAAGAACTATAGGCCCATCTCACTTCTAAGCCATGTCTACAAGTTGTTTTCAAGAGCCATCACGAATCGTCTCGCGCGTAGGTTTGACGATTTTCAGCCTCCCGAACAAGCCGGATTCCGAAAAGGCTTTAGCACCGTAGCCCACATACATACGCTACGGCAGGTTATACAGAAGACCGAATAGTATAACCTGCCTCTCTGTTTAGCGTTTGTGGACTACGAGAAAGCCTTCAATTCGATCGAGACTTGGGTTGTACTGCAGTCTCTCAGTTCCAACGGTGCCAAATCGACTATCGGTACTATAGGTGTTAAAGTGCTTGTACAAAAACGCAACCATGTCAGTCCGACTTCAGGACCAGACCTCGGAACCTATCTTTCTGCAGCGAGGTGTAAGACAGGGAGACGTCATATTTTCGAAACTGTTCACCGCTGCACTAGAGGATGTCTTCAAGGTTTTAGACTGGAGAGGGCTAGGCATCAACGTCAATGGCGAGTAAATCTCTCACCTTCGGTTTGCCGACGATATAGTGGTCATGGCTGAGACCATGGAGGACCTCAGTACAATGCTCGATGACCTCAGTAGAGCTTCCGAAAGAGTGGGTCTTAAAATGAACATGGACAAAACCAAAGTCATGTGGAATGCCCCTGTAACACCCACTCCTATCAAGATCGGAGACTCTACACTCGAAGTTGTAGACGATTATGTCTACCTGGGACAAACGGTCCAGTTAGGTAGGTCTAACTTCGAGAAAGAGGTCAACCGTCGAATCCGACTCGGCTGGACAGCGTTCGGGAAGTTGCGTGGTATCTTCTCGTCCAACTTACCGCAGTGTCTCAAGACGAAAGTCTATGACCAGTGAGTGTTGCCAGTGATTTCATACGGGACCGAAACGTGGTCAGCAAAGTGCAATGGAGAGGGCTATGCTCGGAGTTTCCTTGCGTGATCAAATCAGAAATGAGGACATCCGCAAGAGAACCAAGGTTACCGACGTAGCCCGAATAGTCAAACTTAAGTGGCAGTGGGCAGGGCACATTGCTCGGATGCAGAACGGATGACCAATGGGGCCGAAAAGTTCTGGAGTGGCGACCGCGAACCGGAACACGTTGCGTTAGAAGGCCTCCCACTAGGTGGACCGATGACCTGGTAAAGGTTGCAGGGATCCGCTGAATGCGAGATGCACGGGACCGGTCAATGTGGCGACACTTGGGGGAGGCCTATGTCCAGCAGTGGACGTCTTTCGGCTGAAATGATGATGATGATGATGATGATGATGAAAACCATAATATTGGAAATAAAATACAAGAACCAAATATTACATGAAACATTTTCGGCGAAACGAAATTCTATGAGATTTCTGTCTGCGAAACAAGGGCACCGATCACCGATGACACCGATCTAACTAAAAACAGCACTGTATTAAATCGTAATAACAGATCCAACTGTAACTCCGCGCCAAAATGGAAAGGCCCGTCAAATGCGCAGACCTGCGCATCCTGGGTCTGGACGACTCAGTAACCGAGGAGGAGGTGGTGGCCACCGTCACCAGGACCGGTGGGTGCCCTGACGAGCTGGTCAAGGCAGGCACCTTACGTCCGGACCTGTCGGGCATGCGAACCGTAACGGTAAGCTGCCCTGTGACGGCGGCGAAAGCCATTGTGGAGGGCTGGAGGCTCTTGGTGGGCTGGGTGTCGGCGCAGGTGAAGCTGCTGGAACCCAGACCTCTGTGGTGCTTCCGCTGCTATGTGGGGCACCACGTGTCGGTCCGGTGCACCTAGTAGGTGGACCGCAGTAGCCTGTGCTTCCGCTGCGGCCAGCCTGGTCACATGGCCGCGGCTTGCTCCGCCGCGCCGCACTGCGCCGCATGTGCGGCAGCTGGCAAGCCGGCCGATCACCGGGCAGGGAACAAGACCTGCGGTACTCACGCCAAGGCCAGAGGCAAAGGAAGGCCCTCCGCCACCACCGCCAAAACCCCCACCGTCGCCACCACCGCAGCCGCCGCCACTGTCGCCGCCGCTGCCGCTACTGCTGCAACTTCCGCAACGGGGCCCTCGCAGGGGGCCCGGAAGGGGGCTGAAATGGAGTGCCAGTAACGCCCCATTACACTTTCTCCAGACAAACATCAACCACTGCGCCTGCGCTCAGGATCTGTTGCTCCAGAGCATGGCGCAGTGGTCGATTAACATCGCCGTGGTCGCTGAGCCATACTTTGTCGCGCCCAGGAATGACTGGGTGGAGGACCTTAGCGGCTCAGTGACCATAATTGCGTCGGCCGCCGCCGGTACCAGTAGCAGTACCCTTGAGAGTGTCAGGAAGGGTCAGGGGTGCGAAGCAGCACGGTTCGGGGAGATCGTTGTAGTGGGAGTCTACTTCTCCGAGCAGACCTCTCGCCGAGTTCCACAACTCCCTTACGGAGTTGAGTGTCGTCATCGGAAGCCATTCCCTCCCCGTGCTTGTGCTCGGGGACTTCAATGCCAAGAACTTGGCTTGGGGTTCTCGTTACACGGACGTGCGGGGTAGGATGGTGGAGGACTGGGCTCTGGAGACAGGCCTGGTCGTCCTAAATCGGGGTTCTGTCCCTACGTGCGTGCGGATGCGGGGCGAGTCGGTGGTGGACATCTCGTTCGCCAGTCCCAGTCTGTCGCCGCGTGTCGTTGACTGTCGCGTCATGGAGGGGGTTGGAGACCTATTCCGACCACCGGTACATCCGGTTTGACGTCTCCACCCGGTCCTCAAGCGTGCCGGTCCTACAGGCCCCGAGTGGTCCGCGATGGGCGCTGAAGCAGCTGGACCGGGAGCTCCTCCATCGGCGGGGTTTCCATCGGCGTCGGGTCGACGTTGAAGTACCTAGGACTCGTCCTCGACAGCCGGTGGAACTTCGTGGAGCACTTCCGACGTTTGGCTCCCAAACTGGAATGGACAGGGGCTGCCTTCAAGCGGCTCTTGCCCAACCTGAACGCCTCCTGCCGGGGGCTCTACTCGGGGGTTGTGCGGTCCATGGCCCTTTACGGGGCCCCGGTGTGGGCGCGTTCTTTGAGGCGGCAAGCCGCCCACTACCTGAACGCGCCCCAAAAGGTGATAGCCATAAGGCTAATCCGGGGGTACCGCACGATCTCCGGCGGGGCGGCTAGCCTCCTTGCCGGATTGCCGCCATGGGATCTGGAGGCGATAGTCCTCGCGCACCTGCACGAATGGCGTTCGGAGGTACTTCGTCGGGCGGAAACTTCGCTGCCGCGGCAAATTGCCGCTCAGCGGATAGACCTCCAGCGTGATCTCGGCGCCATGGAGAGAGCGACTGTCCCAACCCCGTGCAGGGCACGCCACCATAGTGGCGATAAGTCCCCTCTTTGAGGAGTGGCTAGAGAGGCGCCACGGTGCCCTCACCTACGGCCTGACGCAGGACCTCACTGGACACGGTTGTTTCGGGAGGTTCCTGCACCGAATCGGTCGGGAGGAAACGCTCGGGTGTTTCCACTGCGAGGATTGTTTGGAGGACACGGTGGAGCACACCGTAGAGGTCTGCCGCGCTTAGGAGCACCGCCGTGTCCTCGTGGCGGCGATTGGCGGCGGCGATCTCTCCCGTCCGGCCCTAGTTCAAGCCATGGTCCGGAGCGAGAGGGAATGGGAAGCCGTCACCACCTTCTGCGAAGCAGTCATGCTAGTGAAGGAGGTGGCGGGATGTGAGAGGGAAAGAGCCTCACGTCCCAGCCGCCGCGGGAGACGCCCCGGGCGTCGGGGGTCACATGGTGGCTCCCGGCCACCGTAGGCGCGGGCCTCTGGACGACGAGTTATGGGCTAGCTCACCGTCCGACCGTCTTATGACGACAGGACGTGTCAACGGCGCGTTTGTGTTCCACGCGCGCCTCAAAGAGATGTCAGCAATCGAGTAGGGGTCCGCATGGGCCGATGCCTGCCAGGGCTGCGGGACTGTTCGAAAGAGATACCGTGGCCCTAGAACACAAAGGGCAAAGAAGGAACATGGATGAGTTTTAGTCAGTACAAGTCTGACATTCCCTTTCGTTCCGCCCAGAGTGGGGGTGGGGTCATTTGATGATTTCCCATACGAAAAAAATAGGCCGAGCAGAAGTAATTCAAAATGTAGGAAGAGAAAGCTAGGAATTAAATGACGCAAAATTTGTCAAAAGAAATGATATCCTCCTCAACGAGCCGTGAAAGAACAAAGGTAAAGTAGCTGAAACGTTTTAAAATAAGATGTGTACCCAATTGGCTATGGCAATATTTTATTGGTACACTACATTCCCTTTCGGCGCGATGGAATTTATCAAAGAAACTCGTGGTGCCTGTAGGTATCGGAGGTTTCTTGGAAGTAAGTTCTACTTACCTGGTTGTGGTTTGGTGCGGTGCGTGCGCCGGCGCCGACGCCGCGGGTCTGCACGCGCCGATGTCGGGCCCGGCCTGTGGGACATGCCACACGTTATCATCTTCGTCGATGGTGTCGATAAGGTTGTTCAGATCTCTTGGCATACGCACCTGACGGGTAGTGTGCTAGAGGTGTTCTTTTGCGAGTATATGTCGCCTTGTCTGTTGGCGCAGAAGAAGTCTGGCGGCAGATGCCTCATGCGTAGCAGCGCCAGAAGGGGTGCGCCCCCGGCACGGTCCGCGCCCCTGGTGCCTCGCGCGGCCACCTCATACTTCTGGTCCGGCAGCAACATGTCCCGCCTGGCTGCAAGCACAACAGAATACTACACAGACACGCCACCAACTCGACTAATATGAAACCAAAATTCCCTACTGCCAGTGTAGGCGCCACCACATCAAGATACCCGAAACTCTCTAATTTTCCAAATCAACCTTAAACCTAATGCTTCAGCGATAAAGTTGAAAATCTACTAAAGAAATTTGGTAGATTCTTAATGTGCTGGCGCCTTTACGTCGTAATTTTAGGTAAAGTATTCATTGATTGTCATACAGGGTGTAAACTTCACGAAGCCGTTAACCAACCATTATTATGTACGCATACATCAAACTATGTAACCCTACGCTGCTATTATTATTGCTATTATTGCTGGAAAACTTTTTAGGGTAGGACTTAATATAACGCACTCAAACCATTGTGCTGATGAATGCATTGAATAAGTAGTACGGGGGTCGTGGAGGTATTTTGAACAAAGCCATAACATTTGAAAAAAAAAACGAAATGCATAAGATTTGCTTTGCCGAATGTTAAAAGCAGCGATTGTGATTTAGTATTGAATAAAGAGAAACTTGAATTTGTAGATAAAACGGTTTTTCTGGGGATTACGCTTGATTCAAGGCTACAAATACAAATACAAATACTTTTATTTGTTGAACATAGGTAGGTACAGATGTTATAATTATTAATGAACGCTATGTCTAACCGTAATCGGCGTACAAATATTATTTTACACACATGCTGATTAAAATAAATTATCAAACAGAATATTTAAAAAAAAAAAAATTAAAGAATACTAATATTATTATCACACATTATTAAATGAATCTAGTATGGTTTAATTATATTTACATTATATACAGACTACAAATAGAACTAAACTAATGATAAAAATAAGACTAAAAGTAAGAAAATATAAAAATCTAAACAACGACGACAAAAGGACACTTAGGCGTCAAAGTACTCCTCCGCATCGCTGTCATCTGGAAACGTGCCCAGAAGACTGGCAGCATTGCCACGCTGAATGGCAATGCTAATTCTTTGGCCAAAGAAAGAGTCAGCCCTCTGGTCACGCGAAGTGTCGACCAGTCGGCGAGAGATTTCCTTAAAAAGGAGACGCGCACTCGGGCCCCATGACCCGAGCGTTTCGACCCCAAACGGCTCAAAACTGTAGTTACCAATAAGGTTACAGTATTTGCGCCGTTTGAGGATCTCAGCAGCCGCAGCAGCAGCGCCTGCACAGCCCGCCGTGCTTGAAAGGTGAGATGGCGCAAGGGTCGACACAGGTAAAAAAATATTAAATATATTACAATTCAAATTGTCAAAAAAAAACTAATATTATTATCACACATTATTAAATAATTCTAATACAAATTGTCAAAATAAAAAAAAAAAACTAATATTATTATCACACATTAAATAATTTTAATTCAAATTGTCAGAAACAAAACTAATATTATTATCACACATTATTATATAATTCTAATTGAAATTGTCAACACACTAAAAAAGAAAAAGAAAAAGAAAAAAAATACATTCCAAAAAAATAAAAAATAAGAACTCTAGTAAAATTTGTAAAGAAACAAAAAAAAGATTAAATAAAAGGTAGTCATAATGTGTTAGTCATAATGTGTTAGTTAGGTATTCGTTCACCAAATAATATGTTTTTTCATGAAATATGTTCAGGAAAGCCTTTTTAAAATCGTGTATGTTTTTAATTTCTGATATTTGCCTAGGGATCTTATTATAGATCCTAGGTGCCACTCCTAAAAAAATTTTTTTAAAAAGAGCAGTGCTATGTTGCTTAGCGCATATCTCTCTGTTGCGACGTTTCAAACAGATGGAAGTTGGATTTGACAAATACTGCTATCTCAAAAATGTACAAACAGGGCAATGATTTTTTGAAATATGGAATACAGCTTTCAGTTGGTTTAAGCTTTAACACAGCACGCTCACATCTTTTTTGGGCCTTAAACGCAATTTCCCTGTCAGTGGAATTTCCCCAATACATTGCTACAATGGGGTTCTCATTTAACATTTCTTGCGGGGCGGCTAAGTTCAGCAGCATATGCTATAAGAAAAATCCATAAATATACTGATGTAGATACCGCTAGACTGGTCTTTTTTAGTTACTTTCATAGTATTATGTCTTATGGCATTTTGTTATGGCGACGGGCTGCAGACATTGAGTCTATATTTATTCTGCAAAAAAGAGCCATCAGAGTCATATATAATCTTCGTAGGCGCGATTCTCTAAGGGAACTGTTTAAGGAAATAAATATCATGACGGTACATTGTATATACATCTACGAAAACATAATGTACGAGTATGTAAGAAAAAATCTACATCTTTTTAATAAAAGAGGTGACAGACACAATACAGTACTAGAAATAGAGACCAATTAGTTCAGCCAGGGGCTGCAGTCTCGACATAGATAGCGACAAAAATCGGTCGTTAAGTCATAACGATGTCAAATTTCTGTAATAGATTTTCAACTTTATTTCGAAACGTTAAGGTTGAAAATCTATTAAAGAAATTTGACATCGTTATGACTTAACGACCGATTTTTGTCGCTATCTATGTCGAGACTGCAGCCCCAGGCTTCAGACTCGCTAAAGTAGACTCATCTTTCATGGGGTACTGTTTGAGATGCTATAATAAAATTTCACAAAGTATTCTTGAACTAAATGAAACGAAATTTAAAACATGCATTAAACGCACACTATGTAAGCAAGCATATTATAAGTTGGACGATTATATTACTGATAAAAATGCTTGGCTCAATGCCGGTTCTGCTCCACAAGAACAGGGGCGCATAAATTGATAGCATTAAATAGTATTGTTGGAGCTGCTGAAGATTGTATCTTTGCATTGTATAAATTCAATCTCTTTAGTATTATATAGCCGCATAGCCCATATTGTGTGAGTGCTATGTACTAGAAAGCTGTCATTCGCTGGAAACCTGCGCCTTTTCTTGACTTGCATGTGCCCTGGCGGTTAGGTGTATGTCATACTCACTCAAATGTCCCGCTGATGGTGGCACGTGTGTCGGATCATTTAGTTCCCTTCAAAATGGTTGAGTTGAATGGTGCTGATGCAGGCGTCATGTTCGTGAACGGGCGCCGTCAGTTGTGACTGGTCATCTCTTATTTGCCACGGCTTAAATGAATTAATTATTTTATTTTTGAATTGTTTTTACGATGGACACTTTTAACGTACACATCTTGCTGCATCGTTCTCACATAATGTACCATCCCAACATGAATTATGTAACCAAGGTTTTGTAAAAGAGTGACCATGGAGTTTCTTGACCCGTTCTTCTCCATAGAGATCTACGTTAGGGAATGGGCAACTACAGTACTTTCACAGTTTTTGTGCCTTGTGACTGGGACTGTAGCTATATTTCATTGTTCTTTGTTTCGACAATTCAAAAGTGCCTGTAACTGGCCTACTTGAAAGAAATGCTTTGATTTTGATTTCATTAAAACCGGCCAAATGCGAGTAGTACTCACAGGCACCCAGGGTTCCGTAGCAACAAACAATATAATAAAAATATTTAGAAAGGTCATTCATATATTGTGTTGTTTTACATTCAACAGCAAAACTAAATTTGTTTTTCATAGTACCTATGTTGTAAAAAAACTTTGCCCCACACTAGGAATTATTCCTGTATCGTGGGTGAGTTTACAAACATTTAAACTCAGATACACAAACAGCCAGACCCGGAACAACTACCTGTAGGCCATAAAAATATTTGTTCCGTGTGGGACTCGAACCCGCGACACGTAGCGTAGCAAGCAATCGCTGAGCCACTGCGCCAATCGCGCCGTCGCGTCGGCTTCGTTACTGCTGCAGTTTGATGAAAAAGTTCCATATACCAAAAACGCCGTCAACCAAGCAAGACAGACCGACTGTCAGACAGACAGACATGACGAATCTATAAGGGTTCCTTTTTTGCCATTCGGCTACGGAACCCTAAAAGGGCATTCGAAGCTGCAAACTTGGTTTTACACTTTTGGTGTCTGTGTTACAACATGACATGAAACAAAATAGTGCAGTGCAATTATTTGTGACGTAACGGTTTGCGTGATTGATTCTCTTACTGTTTCCTATTGGCAGCGCTAAACCAATGACGCATTGTGTGCAACACCACACAGCGGCTCGCACGCCGCCTGTCAACGGTGTAGGAATGCTGAGCAGTGACAGTGCGCCTCATTACGCGGCATGACTCGCCGGCTCTCGGGTGTGCTTCCAAACCAGATAGGAGAGATGTTTTGGTATAAACCAATCGGATATTGTTATTCATACAATTCAAGCGGGGAGAAGAGATATGTTATGTGTTATTTGCCTCGGCGCCCGCGCTTCTAAGGGTCTCCTTGGACTGCGCTAAACGATTCTCTACTCGGAGGCTGTTCCCTACTGCTTCTACCTAGCTCACATCTTAGCTCCGCAGTGATGGCAATACCCAGCCCTGGACGCTGCCCGTGTCCGCAAATCTCCTGTCCTCTCCGCTTTGGTGGGCCGGGCCTGACACACATATGTCGCCCGCACTGCTGATAGCTGAGGGCGGGGGCGGGGGCGCCGGGGAAGGAGGGGAGCGCCGGACGCTGCGGAGACGGAATGTCGCGCGCGGAACTTTTTGCGAGGATTCGGCGAGATCTCGCACACATCCAACCCCGTTAGTTCGACACATTGACACACATCCAGTGCTGCCCTATCGCCTAGTACTTAGTGGTTATTATTCTTTGCCCAGTTTGTTCTCTTGAGCATTACGTGTCTGTTTAGTTAGTGATTATTTAGTTTAAGTGTCTGAAATCCGAACATTTAGGTTGTTTCGGTGTATAAGTAGATAATGCTGGTTTTCTCAAGATGTTTTCCTTCAGCATTTTATAACAAATTAATGTTTTAATACCCACTCGGAAAGGTTTTCTGCACATGGTAAATTAGAAATTAGTAACCCTTTTGATTGCTTCATACTGACAGCCAGTGACAGCAATGGTACGCATTTCAGCGTCTGCATTCCCACGGGAGCAATGAGTTTTTATTTTTTCATGTTTATTGGGACCGTAAACCTAATTAAAATAATATTTCTGTCTGAAAGCGCATCTATGATCCTCGTCCACCGGCAATTACGATCATAAACAATCGGCATCCGCCGCATTCCGCGCGCCACCACGATTGCCCTCATCACGCCCTGCGGCCTACAGCCCAGTCATTATTCTTCAAGAGCAATCTGTATGTTGCTTTTCGAAGGATTCCAGACTCAGTCGCATGCATTCCATTAATTGAAACAATTCCTCTAAAACATGAGCAGTGAGAGGAGGGGGGGGGGGGGCGAATCTCGAACTTCCTAGGCGGAATGCTAAACTTTTCTAGTTCGCTTCGCTTACTAATACATTTTATATTACTCTTATTCACATTTTTGCATGAATGAACAAAATATCAAAATATAACCAAATATTATATCCAAGGAGTGCTAACATTTTTGAGCTTGCTCTTGCAAATTTAGTTTTCTGCATTTAATTATTATAACTAGAAGACGGGATATTTACCATGTTTATTGTTCCATGTGTGTTGTGTTTTTCTGCATTTGTCGACAAAAAACTCTGGCAAAAGAAAACCTATCAAATTTGATGTGGACTGTGCTAAATTATCCGAATTACTTCCCTGTATAAGTCGACAAAGTTACTCCTTGAATGAATCAACATATTCGTTGTGAAGTACTTTCAACTGTGGCAACTGGCAACATTACCTAAAAGCTACAAGCTAAAAGCTCATTTGATAAAGCTGGAAATAATCCTGCCATATTATGATTGTGATGTTGAGGTAAACTGAGTAACCGAGACTGTTGTTCAGCGCTATTTCTCCCTTGAGAGGAACTTATCAAAAAAGTTCGTGAAGTAATAACAAAGGTTTCAAAAGTTATTTAAGATCAAACGAACTTACAAGTGAAGTTTCGATCTTTATTATGATGAGTTGCTTCGTTGGAAGATAATTATGATTACAACAACGTAGTATCCTTTAGTTACTTGGTAACTTTGCAAATTTTTTAAAGATTTTAATTTTGAAACGGTTTAGTGACGTGGTTCCGCTACGCCTGTGCCTCTGTGTTGACACTGACGTTTAGCTCATTTTTTGGAGTCAAGTAATGTTAAGGTATGATACAAAACTTTGCCTGTATCTGGGAAATATCCTTGTGTTAGGAAGAGAGAGAGATCATTTCTTAACTATTAAATTATTAAATGACTTGAATGATTATTCAGTCACAAGATACTGGAAAAATAAGAAAGGACCGTTGCTTGTGACCGTGTATGTACAATGAATGTAAATTCCGTAATTTACTTTGTTCAAGTATTTTTTTATACTTGTACTCACTAGAGCAATGGGGACAGGTATAAACGTATGGGAAAAAAATAGTTGTAAGTTATAGTGTGATAAAGTAGCAAAACGCAGCAATGAGGTTACTTCACTTAAATTCGATGTTATCAAAGAACTTAGTGAAAAGTACCCGGGGTGGAAAATGTACTATTGATGATGGGTCTAAGAGCAAAAGTGGATGCGGTGCCGCTTATTATAGTTTGCGTAACGGAACTTCGTCCTTGTTTAAATCAATTGATACAAACGTATCTGTAATAACGATGGAACTCGTAACAATCTCAAAAACTCTAGAGAACATAATTTGTTGGGACAATGCGAACCATTCTGTGAATCAAAACATTGTTATATGCACGGATAGCAAAAATTGGTTCACGCCCGTGAAAAACAAATCGAAAATTTTCATCGGCGCCATCTTGAATTTTCATTTTGACCTCATTTTGATTAGGTACCCAGCAACTGGGTTGTGGATGTCAGCAGATGTGGGCAGTTGCTCCATGTAACACATATTGTTGCTTCCGGTTAGACTGGAAGTGGCCCCAACTATGTTGGAAAAAAGCAAGATGATGATCACACTTATTGGATCATTTACCTTGATTTACCAATGCATACATTGTTATCAAAATCATGGCCTCGTCAATATTTTCTTTCATAACTGTACTGTGTAGTTATTAATGCAACTCGACTCAACATTAGGGCAAGCAAGTTACAACTGTTACAAGACATTACATATCTACATTTGGAGTAGGCACTTTCTAGTAGATAATTATCTTACCTTACTTTATTTTCACATGGAGTTGTCTGCGCCACGCGCCACGTCTTCCAGGCTATAAACTAGAAACTGGAAGTGGTGAAGGGCGGCCGTTTTGGCGGATTGTATTATGTCATTTCGGATTGTATTATGTCATTTCGGATTGTATTATGTCATTTCGGATTGTATTATGTCATTTCGGATTTCAGGGGCTTACTATGACGTCTTTAAGCAGGAGTAATTCCAGTGTGGGAAAGAGACAGACCTATATGTATAGGTTGTCTAGCGCCATCTCTTTCGCACACTGGTATTATTCCGGCTATAAGACGTCATGGTAGGCCACCAGATAGATACCAAGAAATATTATCTCGTTTCTATGCTTTATGCCGCTTGCATGCTTATAGTTGTTTTCTAATCTTATTTTTTTCAGGTTCCACAAATTGTCCATTGTGCTCTCAAAGTGAGTAAATAATAGCAAGATTTATTTATTTTCAAATGATCTAATCTAGCTTGTAGTCATAAATAAAACACTGGTGTCTGGTGCAGTGATGCGACAAGAATCCGGCTCAGTGCGTGTCAGGTATCTGTTGCCCGTGGTCATAGATAGCGCTGCGGAGCCACAGCCACAGCGCCATTGGGACCTCCACCGCGACACCCAACACCTTTCCCCCCTCCTCGCCCTCGTCTTTCATAAAGAAATTCGATGCAACTTGACAACAGATCGAGAGTGAGTCATAGTCAAGAATTGGACATAAAACGGTTTTTGGAAGCTCGAAGCTGACGACTGTGTGAACTGCCCAACACTTTGAAATATTCTTTTAGGTAATCGGGAGCACATGGTTCGGTCAAAATAGTGAAGAGCATACAGAGAGATCTGAGGGACCTCCTGAGTCGGATAGGCAGCCACTTAAGCTGAGAACGGTATGAAGAGATGTGATCGTACTTACGAAGGCCAAAAACAAACCGAATACAATTATTGAGAAAACGATCCAATTTGTTTAAAAGTTCTGGGGATAGATCAGAGTAACAAACATCAGCATAGTCGATAATGGGAAGCACAAGTGACTGGACCAAAGTTAATTTAGTGCAAGGTGGGAGAAAATGTTTGAATCAATAGAGAGACCGCAGCAAGTGACTTTCTGGCTAACCTGTGCTACCTGCTTATTCCAACTAAGTGTCGCGTCAATGTGCAGACCCAAGTCTTTTACGTGTGGTGAGAAGAGCTAATGCCGCTTATGTTCGACAACTCTGTGATCTCTTCACAGAGTTGTCGAACATAACGGCATTAGCTGGCTAGTATCCAAATTTCTCAGGTAGAACGAACTACCTATGAGGATGGCCTGGCATTTCCCGACATTGATAGAACCCTAAAGAAGATCGGCTGTACTGGGCTCTCTTAATTTCAGAAGCGTTCATCAATGTAAATATATACATTATATGAAGCAATTAAGGGGCTTTTCTTTCCATTTAATATCTTTTTTTATTAAACTGAACAAAGTAAAAAAAGAATAAACAAATGTTTTACTAAGTCTGATCATCTAAACGCAATTATTTGCAATATCGAAACGTAGAAACAGTGACGGAGGCAATGGAGTTACCATATTTAATATAATATGGAACTTCTATTTCTATAATAATACTAATCAGCAGGATTTTGCTCGTAGTACGAGTGAGTATCATGAGATGTATTACCTAGTATTACAAGACAAGCCGTTTACATTGCTGCGATAGCTTATCCGTTTTGTCCTATCAAATCTAAGCCATTTTGAATAAGCCTCCTCCTATCTTTGGAAACACAAAAGAGTTCTTTGCTTTTAAGCCAGCCTCTTATTCGATTCGCAACATGTTTTATGTTACTAAATAATCACGCTATTAAATAAATTAGTAACTGCTGTTATTAAAAACGTGAAGTACGTACGTAACGTTTTTTTTGAAGAATTTAGCTTAAATGGCAACATTTTTTTTTTTTTTCCGGCTGGGAAATCATCAAATGACCCCCCCCACTCTGGGCGGAGCGGAGGGGAGTGTCAGACTTGTACTGACTAAAACCCATCCATGTTCCTTCTTTGCCCTTTGTGTTCCAGGGCCACGGTATCTCTTTCGAACAGTCCCGCAGCCCTGGCAGGCATCGGCCCATGCGGACCCCTACTTGATTGCTGACATCTCTTTGAGGCGCGTGTGGGACACGAACGCGCCGTCGACACGGCCTGTCGTCATAAGACGGCCGGACTCCCATAACTCGCCGTCCAAATGGCAACATTCAAAGCTATGTCATCTATGATCAAAACAGAAGATGTCATAATTATTGTCAATCGTCACTTCTCTGTCTTGATCAATAAAAATCTTGATGTGGGGTTTTGTTGTGAATAGTTGTGTATTTTATTTGTTTACCAGTCTTATTTTTTTTGTGGTGAAGTATACAACACGATAAATGTACAGTCAAAGTGTGCACAGATGATACGGGCCAGAACAATGCCATTGAGTGCAGTTGCTGCTAGCATGTGTGAGGAGCATCTTATGGTGAATATGGTAATGCCGATGATGTTGGCATGCCCACTTAAGGATAGTAGTAATGGAGTTTATAAATAACGAAAATAACAGAGGAGAAGGTTTACCGCCTTGTGGAACACCAGTTGCCAAGTCGCACCAGTCGGAGTAATCAAGATCAGCACGCACCGCCTGCTGGCGACCACGAAGATATGATGAAAACCAATCACGTGACAACGAGGAGACCCCAATTTGAGACAGTATGGCTAAGAGAATATCGTGGTCCACGGTGTTAAAAGCGTTGGAAAAATCGATTAAAAACAACACCGTAACCTTCGAATTCTCCAAGCCATCCCTAATGTCTTCAGTAACCTTAAGCATTATCAGTGCAGTGCGATGCGCGCTCGAACACGGACATGTTTCCATTGTGCACGGCACGAATTTTATTCGCGTGTTGCGCGGCCATAGCCGCTTCCCGTAAACACTATGAGTTCCAAACAACTCATAGTCAATGAATTGCTGGCTTTCCTGGTCCACGACGACGTGCCAGATTTTGTGGCGAAGAAGCTAAGTGAACTGGCCCCCGTCACGTGCGATCATGTCGACGTTACGCGGCTGTTAAAGGACATCACTACCTTGAAAGCGGAGATGCATCTTGCATACTAGAATGGAGGAATCGGAAAAAAACAATACTGAACTACTACGTGCAGAAGTAGTATTATTGCGCAACGTTGGTTCAGTAATTGGGTCACCTGAGGCCTTAAAGGTCGAGACACTCGTCGAGGGGTGTAAAATGCATCCGTCGGCAGTTTTGAATCGGCGAACACAAGTGTGTCACCAGCTGCCGATAACGCTGAGCAAGTGCCGCCTGCCACCGTCGTTGCTCGCACCACAACACCGGCTGCGGTAACATCACGCGTAGGTACGTCAACCCCTAAACGTGCCTACGCTGCTATTGTCACCAGTGGCAAATCAGATGCGTCGGAGCCTAAGCGACAAACCAGAAAAGGGGAAAATAGAAAAAGGGTGCTCAACCTGCCCTGACTGCGGTCCGCAGCTCCAGTTTCACGAAAGTAGAAAGGAAGAAGAAGCCCTGTTCTCGTAACCTGTGCGGGACCGCACCGACTGGATCCAACATGCTGCTGCACCCTGCTAAGCCTACTACGCAGCTGTACCTTTCGCGTCTGCATCACTCCACTACAACTGAGGAAGTCGTGCAGTATTTGAAAATGAAGACCAACTGGACTCTGAGGGCTGAAACCACAACATCAACTTTAAGTCATTCGTGGTACATACGAGTTCCAGAGACCTGCCTGAAAGAGGACTTTTGGCCGAAAGGTGTCGTATATCGATGTTTCCGAGGACGGTTAAGCGACACCACGCAGTAAAATACAACATTACGTGTATTATAGTCATAGTTTTATAAGGTTTTTAATATGTCATCATCTGCCTAGCCTTTTCCCAACTATATTGGGGTCGGCTTCCAGTCTAACCGGATGCAGCTGAATACCAGTATTTTACATGGAGCGACTGCCTATCTGACCTCCACAACCCAGTCAGTACTGGGTAATACGATACCCCTTAGTAAGACTGGTTCTCAGACTTTTTGGGCCACTGACTGCCTAGCGACTGTCAAAGATCTACAAATGACAGCCGGGACCAACGGCTTAACGTGCTTTCCGAGGCATGTAATGGGCGGTCACACATCCACAGACCAACCTAGGCAAGCACGGCTTAACCTAAAGATCGACCCGAGCGGCTGTTATTATTTAGCCACGAGCTCCTCAAGGTTTTTAATATGTATTAGTTTATTATTATATTGTTGTTGTTGTTTGTTGTTGTGTTATTTGTGTTGTAGTGGCCTACATAACACAGCCATACACAGTCATACGAGCGCATCACACTCCGACCACTGAGCGCCACACTGAGCGCCGAGCGGCCGACAGGGAGCGCGGCGCGCGCACCGCGACACCTCCACCAGCCGGCGCCTCCGCTGGCGAGCGATTGGAACGAGGAACAACATCCCTGCGCCGATGACCATCATACACTACCGATATTCACCGCGCCGCGTTAGTTTTATGTATCGAGCGGCGTGCACGTCTGCTACGTCAGCCGCGCGCGCCGGACCACCCGGACCGCGTTCATTGGTCGGTTGAATTTTTGATTTCCACCTCTACTTCGTAATACCCGACTGTATATAAGGTGACGATTTTGGAAATAAAACCACTCCTTTTTCTATTTCGGACCTTGGCTTTTATTTATAACCAACCTCTAAAGTGGTGACCCCGACGTGATCATCAAAATCATGACAGATTCAAGCCAAGCACCGCGTACCGCACTATCTGAAGAAGATGTCGAGATGATCTCCGTCAAGTCTCCAATACCTCCATTCTGGCGAGACAATCCCAGATTGTGGTTCGCTCAATTCGAAACCATGGTGGCGAACCAGAAACTCAGCGAGGAAGCGAAGTTTGGACTGGCTGTGGCGGAACTCGACAAGGTGGACGTGGAACAGATTAGCGACATCATTTTATCATCGGCCAGAACGGGAAGATTTGAAGCCCTGAAGGCCCGATTATTATCGGTATACGAGGAGTCAGAGAATAAGCAACTGCAGAAATTGCTCAACGAGGTTGAACTAGGCGACCAGCGTCCTTCCCAGCTGCTGCGTCGTATGCGTGATTTGGCCCGCGACAAGATGCCCGATGAAACCCTCCGGATGTTGTGGATGAGCCACCTACCCTCATCGACGAGAGCTGTGTTGGCGGTCAGCGAAGAATCCAAATTAGACTCGCTAGCGGCGATGGCGGACAGGATGAGTGAGCAGATGAAGGAGGCCGGCTCCGTGTGTTCCTGCAGTCACGCTAACCCCGCGTCACAATCGCCGACACCATCGCCTAACGACCGGATTTTGAATATGATCGAGGCGCTCACGAAGGAAGTCGCTGCGTTGAAAATGGACAGATCGCGCAGCTACCACCGAGGACCGCAGCGAGGCAGATTCCGTTCAAGATCTCGTTCCAAGTCCGCGAATCGTGACACATCGATTTGCTATTTCCATCGAAAGTTCGGGAAGGAGGCGTATCGCTGTCGAAAGCCATGTAACTATGCGGGTAAGACGAATACGAACCAGGAAAACTAGTCTCAACTTTGGCTGCGACGGGAGCCGAAGTCAACGTCATAACCCAACACCGTCTGTTCGTAAAAGAATTAATAAGTGGCCTGCATTTCCTCATCGACACCGGCGCGAACGTCTCAGTTTTACCCGTCAAGAGGGTACGCAGAGAAAAAATTACACCGAGCGAATATCTCTACGCCGCAAACGGTTCGCGAATACCCTCCTACGGTGAACGCACGATGACGCTGAACATCGGATTACGACGACCGTACATGTGCAATTTCGTCATTGCCGAAGTGACTAGACCGATATTGGGAGCCGATTTCCTACATAAGCACCAACTCACGGTAGATATTCACGGACAGAGGCTGATAGACAAGAAAACAGGCATATCCGTTGCCGGCAACGTAACGGCTACTTCAGTCTCCTGCATCAACACCGTAGATGACCAGCAGCCTTACCACGACCTACTCGCCAAGTACCCGGACATCACCCGACCAACATTGAAACTCTGCCACAGCGAAGTGGAACACCACATACAGACTAACGGCCCACCATTATACGCCAAGTCACGACCGCTGCCACCGCACAAGTACAAGGCAGCCAAGGCAGAATTCGAGGCGATGATTGAGCAAGGTATTTGTCGACCGTCAAAGAGTCCTTGGGCCAGCCCGATACATCTAGTCCTCAAGAAGGATGGCAAGTACAGAGTCTGCGGTGATTATCGCCGTCTAAATACAGTGACCGTTCCAGACCGTTACCCCATCCCACGACTGCACGATTTCACCTACAACTTGCTGGGGAAGAAATACTACTCCATAGTCGATCTAAAAAAGGCCTACTACCAAGTGAGAACTCGCGAAGAGGACATACAGAAAACCGCCGTAATCACACCATTCGGTTTATTCGAATTCCCGAGGATGTGTTTCGGTTTACGCAACGCTGGGCAAACATTCCAGCGACACATCGACAACGTGCTACGGGGACTACCCGTTTTTCCGTTCGTCGATGATATTCTTGTAGCTTCAGAAACAGAGGAACAGCACAGAAGAGAACTTGAAGAAGTATTCAGAAGGCTGAACGACCATGGGTTACAACTGAATGTAGCTAAGTGTACATTTGGTCAACAAACACTCAGCTACTTGGGCTACACTATAACCATCGATGGAATTAAACCAACGAATAAGAAGGTAGAAGCAATAAAAACATACCCGCGGCCAGAAACAATTCAACAATTACGTCGATTTCTGGGAATGATAAACTTTTATCGTGAGAATATTCCTCACGCCGCCCAGTATCAGAAGGAGCTCAACTTTTACCTCAAAGACTCCAAGAAAAACGACAAGACGAAGATTACTTGGAGTGAGACAGCAATTCAGGCATTCGAGAAATGCAAGGACGACATCACCAACGCCGTATTGTTGTCGTACCCATCGTCAACACTACCCTTCGTGCTTATGACCGACGCATCCGATACTTGCGCCGGGGCGGTACTTCAACAAAAGATACAGGGTCGCTGGAGACCGCTAGGGTTTTACTCCAAAAAGTTCAGCGACGCCCAAAGGAAATACAGTACCTACGACAGAGAGCTTACGTCTATATACATGGCTGTACGTCACTTCCGCCGGACGATTGAAGGCCGTGACGTCACCATATTGACGGACCACAAACCTCTCACCACCGCACTGCGAGCGAACTACAAGGATGAAACCCCGAGACGCACAAGATATTTAGAATATATCAGCCAGTTCGTCACGGACATCAAGCACGTCTCGGGAAAGGACAACTGTGTCGCCGACGCCATGTCTCGAGTGGACACAATCTCATGTCCAACACCAATAAATTACGACGAGTTAGCAAAGTCCCAAAAACAAGACGAAGAGCTGAAGCAACTCATGAAAAGCGACCGATTCACATTCAAACGAATAACACTGCCCGGTACAGCTATGCAAGTTTCATGCGAGATGTCAACAAACAGTCCTCGCCCATTCTTACCACCTCAATACCGAAAGCAAGCTTATCAAGCGATGCACGACCTTAATCACCCCGGCGTAAGAGCGACGAGAAGATTAATAACTACACGTTATTTCTGGATGACCATGAAGAAGGACGTCACGGACTGGGCAAGAGCTTGCGATCAATGCCAGCGAGCGAAGGTTCATCGCCACACCAAGGCACCAGTATCCAGCTTCACGCCAGTTGACCGCTTAAGTCATCTACACATTGACTTAGTCGGCCCCTTACCAACGTCGAACAACTGTCGTTATATACTCACCATGATCGACAGAGCAACGAAGTGGCCAGAAGCTCAGCCAATCGAGGACATGACGGCAGAGAAAGTAGCAAATACTTTGTATGAAACATGGATTGCAAGATTCGGTTGTCCCGCTACCATAACAACAGACCGCGGCAGACAGTTCGAGTCCGAATTATTCAATAAGTTGATGCATCGCATGGGAATCCAGCACGTACGGACTACAGCATACCACCCACAATCGAACGGTTTGATTGAACGCTGGCACCGCACACTAAAAGCATCACTCACCGCAAGATTGAATACAACGAATTGGACGTACGAGTTGCCCACTGTACTACTTGGTCTTCGCGCCGCATACAAGACGGACATCGGTGCCAGTGCGGCTGAACTAGTATTCGGTAAAACATTACGTCTGCCGGGTGAATTCTACGGTGAAGCAATCACAACAAGCAACACGCCATCGCACTTTATGAGTCATCTTAGCGAAGCTTTGAAAAAGGCTCAGGTGCAGCGCGTAGCAAACAAACGAACAGCTGTTTTCATTCACGGCGATCTATACAAAACAACTCATGTTTACGTTCGTAATGACACCGTGCGCAAACCGCTGACACCTACCTATAACGGACCATATCGTGTTATAGATCGCCAAGCTAAGTACTTCACCGTACAATTGGAAAATAGGAGAACCAACGTATCTATAGATCGGTTAAAGCCAGCATTCCAGTTCCACGAAGAACAAGCAGATGAGGCACCTGTCACCAACAGCTACGTCACACGATCTGGCAGGTCTTCAAAACCTCCTGTACGCTTCGCTGAGGGGGGAATAATGTAGTGGCCTACATAACACAGCCATACACAGTCATACGAGCGCATCACACTCCGACCACTGAGCGCCACACTGAGCGCCGAGCGGCCGACAGGGAGCGCGGCGCGCGCACCGCGACACCTCCACCAGCCGGCGCCTCCGCTGGCGAGCGATTGGAACGAGGAACAACATCCCTGCGCCGATGACCATCATACACTACCGATATTCACCGCGCCGCGTTAGTTTTATGTATCGAGCGGCGTGCACGTCTGCTACGTCAGCCGCGCGCGCCGGACCACCCGGACCGCGTTCATTGGTCGGTTGAATTTTTGATTTCCACCTCTACTTCGTAATACCCGACAGTATATAAGGTGACGATTTTGGAAATAAAACCACTCCTTTTTCTATTTCGGACCTTGGCTTTTATTTATAACCAACCTCTAAAGTGTTTATTGTTGTCGCTCCATGTAAAATACTGGTATTCAACTGCATCCGGTTAGACTGGAAGCCGACCCCAACATAGTTGGTTAAAGGCTAGGCAGATGATGATGAGTTTATTATTGTATAAGATTATTTTGTGTATTCTATTTATATAATATTCCTTTATTTATTTCTATACAAATTAATTATATTTTTAAATGTTCCTTACAAAAACCAAATTAATAAACATTTAAAAATATAAATCCCACTTAATACATAAATACTCTAAAATTAAAACTTTACAAAATGGTACAGTACATTAATTTAAATAAGTAACGACAGAAAAGCTTTTCATCTTCCCCTCCCCCTCCCATCACCCACGCGCGCCCGTCGCGCTTTATGGGCCTTAGTTGCCTGATAATAAAATAATTATTATTATAATATCAACAAAACATAGGTGATATAATGCGTGTAAGAGACGAGAGCAGAGCACGGCTCCAGTGCGGGGTGCCGCCGCGGCGTGCGGGGTGCGGGGAGCGGTCAGCCCCGGTCGGAGGTGAGCGCGGCCAATTAGTGGGGCGGTGAGGCGCACGCGCACGTGCTAATTGTGTAATGTGTTGTGACAAGCAGATTTATTCGCGCTGCACCGCACGCGGGGACGATGCACTCTTGAAAAATCCGGCCAGGGGCAAGTCGTGCTGAGCTATCTAAGAATCCCATTATTATGTTTTTAATTATAGGTCTGTAGCGGCACTACAAAAGGACCTAAGCAACATAGAACAAAAATTACTAAAGCGCCATCTATGACACCGATGATGAACTAAACATCGAAATACATCTAAAACCTACATTGCGCAAGTTATCTGCGGCATTACACGGCTCAAATCCCAAAAACAGCGTCTGTTTACCAATCCCAAAACAGCCTGTGTTTGTTGATGAATCCCTTCGTGCGTTAATATTTTAATTGACTTCACTTTAATTTCTTTGTTTTGTTGACATTATTTGGTTTGTATTAATATTTTAACTTATGTAATAATTTGCACGCCGTAAGGTAGACTGTAGCCGATCTCATTAATTTATGTACAACACGTACTTACTTTCATAACAAATAAAATTCTGATTTGTTTTCCATGTAAAAAATAACAAATAAATTGTATTGTTTAAAATTTTAATAAACCTACTCATTTTTTTTTGTTAATCGTAGAAAATAGGTCCTTTAATTTAATTTTCTCTGTAACGGCTGATTAGATCGGCATGAATTTTGTAACAAAGAATACGTAATGATATACTTAAAAATTTGTATTGTTTTTTTTCTCTCTTATTTCTTTAATATTTTTAAATAATAAATAAAACCCGAAATTTCGCGAGAAGTGCGAAGCACGCCCTGTGACGCATACTCGGACAGAACCGCGATACGTCAGTGTCTTGAGTGTCTTGACGACTCTTGTGACGGGTGGACTGCACGCGTGTTATTTTTTCCAAATAAAATGCAAATCTGCGGGTTTAATGATTTCTGAATGAAATAATATTATATATATTCTATTCTTATTTTACGAAATATTTATAACTACATTATAAATATTTCGTAAAATAAGAATAGAAAATAAGTTTATAAAATATATTCAAAGTTGTAGCTGCAATACATGAAAACACACATCCGATCGCGGTCACAGTAACATTTTAGTATGTAGGGTACATCGACAATATTGTGCCCGAACTAAGTTTCTAAATGTACCCACTATGCATTGATTGTAGTGTAGCAAACTTTGTATAAAAGGGACCGCCTTTTTCTAAATAGATTCATTCCACATTCCAATAAGCTTCAGCACTTGCAACCTAAATATATTACGTCGTCATCATCTGGAGTATTATTCCACACCACCTAAGCGCTACATTGGTGACCCCGACGTGATATTTAAGAAGATACCTCCAGATCAAGATTTCATCATGGCACAAGACGGTGAACAAGAACTCTCTGGTGTGTCAACGTCGCTGCGCATTCCACCCTTTTGGCGCGACAGAATTCGTCTGTGGTTCGCGCAGTTCGAAGCCATCATGTCTGTGCAGAAGAAAGGCGATCAAGTCATGTTCGAGATCGTCATCGGACAACTAGAGCGGCAAGATCTCGACGAAATCTGCGACATAATTCTCCGTCCACCTGAGAAAAACCGATACGAAGCATTGAAGAGTCGGTTGTTCCAAGTTTACGAAGAATCCGAGCAACGGCAAGTACAAAGGTTGCTATCTGAAATGGAACTCGGCGACATGAAGCCTTCACAGCTACTACGCCGCATGAAAAACCTCGCTGCCGACAATATCTCTGACTCAGCACTGCGGATTATGTGGACCAACCATCTACCACAATCTGTTCGAGCAGTCCTCGCCGTCAGTGAAAACATCGCGAAACACTCCGATATCCACGAGCTGGCAACGATGGCAGATAAAATCCTCGAGCAGACACAACCACTCGGCGCAGTCGCTGCAGTTTCCTCCGTTCCCACTACCCCACGTGCATCTACGTCAATTGAAGAGGAAATTGACGCGCTCACCAAAGAAATCGCAGAGCTGAAAGCATACCGATCGCATCAAAATCGACGTAGATCGTTCGACAGACGACGCTCAAGATCGCGTTCATCGAGCAGAGCCAATCACAATCGCGCCCGAAACGACCAATCAGCGACCTGCTTTTATCATCGCAAGTTCGGCAAAGAGGCGCGAAAGTGTACGCGTCCGTGTAACTACGAAGACAGCAGCGCCCCCTCGGGAAACTAACGCCTGCGTTGGCTGAGGCGGGAACCAGCGCAAACCACACTTCCTACCGCCTATTTATAACAGACAAAAACTCACGTCTGTCATTTCTAATTGATACTGGCGCCAACGTCTCCGTAATACCAAGAAGAAAAGGCGGGAAAGCTACGCCAACAGACTTTTGCTTGTATGCAGCGAACAACACGGTAATCCCAACGTACGGAGAGAAAACGCTACAACTGGATCTCAACCTACGAAGACCATACACCTGGAAGTTCATCATCGCTGCAGTCAGCAGACCCATCATCGGTGCCGACTTCTTGAAAAAGCATCAACTTCTTGTCGACATAGCCGGCCGATGTCTAGTCGACAAAGTTACCAATCTCGTAGTCAAGGCACCAGTCACCTACTCCGCTGAGCCTACCGTAAGAAGTATCGACGTTGATCAACCATATCACCAGCTACTCAGCAAGTTTCCTGACATCCTACGACCATCATGCATGAAGGATGCTCCCAAACACCGTGTAGAACATCACATTGAAACTACCGGTCCACCAGTACACAGCAAGAGCAGACCACTACCACCACATCGGTACATGTCCGTGAAGAAGGAATTCGAGTCGATGATGCAGCAAGGAATCTGCCGTCCAAGCAAAAGCCCTTGGTCCAGCCCGCTACACGTCGTACCAAAGAAAAACGGCGACCTTCGTGTTTGTGGCGACTACCGCAGACTCAATGACGTCACGAAACCAGACCGCTATCCAGTGCCACGTCTCAAAGATTTCACCTACCTACTTCACGGCAAGAAGATCTTCACAACACTCGACCTAAATCGTGCTTACCAACAACTGCCTGTATACGAACCGGACATCGAGAAGACAGCCATCACAACACCCTTCGGCTTGTTCGAATTTCCTCGAATGTGTCCTGGTCTCAAAAATGCTGGACAGACATTCCAACGATTCATTCATCAAGTACTCATCGGGTTAGACTACGCATTTCCATTCATTGATGACGTCATCATCGCATCAGATAATGAAACCAGTCACTTAGAAGATCTACAGGAGGTGTTACGCAGATTAGACGAGTATGGCATCACTGTAAATCCATCAAAATGCGTCTTCGGTAAAGAAAATGTCAAGTTCCTGGGTTATCAAGTGTCGAGCAACGGACTCAAGCCACCACAAGATAAAGTCACTGCTATCACTGCTTACCCCAAACCCGAGACAATTGAAGACTTACGTCGATTTATTGGCATGGTAAATTTCTATCGTGACAGCATACCGAACGCAGCCCACATACAAGCACCTCTCAACGCGTTCCTGCACAATTCGAAGAAACGCGACAAGACAAAAATCGACTGGAACACAGAAGCGTCACAAGCATTCGAGTTGTGTAAAGTTAGCATCCAAAACGCAGCTTTACTCGCTCATCCATCTCCATCACCAACCGACGCCATCTCCCTTATGTGCGACGCATCAAATACCTGCGCAGGAGCTGTACTTCAACAACTTGTAAACAAGAAATGGATACCGCTTGGATACTTTTCAAAGAAATTCTCCGAAACACAACAGCGATATAGTACATTCGACAGAGAATTATTATCAATCTACATGGCAATCAAACACTTCAGAAAAATGTTCGAAGGAAGAGAACTTATTGTTTACACCGACCACAAACCGCTGACTTACGCTATACGCAAGCCTCCGTCCGATAACGATACGCAACGGCGCACGCGTCAGCTGTTATTTATCAGCGAGTTCACGACGGACATTCGACACGTCAGCGGAGTAAACAACGTTGTCGCCGACGCACTCTCTCGTATCGAAACCATCGAATTACCATCACCAATCAACTACGAAGAACTATCACAAGAGCAAGAAAAAGACAGGAATATACCAATCTTATCACAACAAACGAATATTCAACTCAAGAAAATCGTCATACCCGGCACTAACAAGCCAATATTCTGCGAAACGTCTACGTCACACATTCGTCCATACCTACCAGCTGACTTTCGCCGCATCGCATTCAACGCCGTGCACAATGTAAGTCACCCTGGAATACGAACTACGCGCAAACTTATGCAAGATCGTTACTTTTGGCCAGCAATGAATACAGACATTGGCGAGTGGACGAAAGCATGCACTTCGTGTCAGCAGTCCAAAGTTCAACGACACAACAACAGTGACGTCACAGCATTCCCACCGAGCGAACGATTTCAACACATCCACGTTGATATTGTTGGACCACTACCTACATCTTCGTGTGGACATCGATACCTACTCACGATGATCGACCGCTGTACACGTTGGCCCGAAGCAGTACCCCTTCATGAGATAACCGCCGAAATCGTCGCAAGAAAGCTGTACGAAACATGGATATCTCGTTTCGGTTGTCCTACAAAAATAACGACTGATCAAGGACGACAGTTTGAAAGTCGACTATTTCAAGACCTCGCACAACTACTTGGAGTAGAAAGAACCCGTACTACTGCCTACCACCCGCAGAGTAACGGCATCGTCGAACGCTGGCACCGAACACTGAAGGCCGCACTCATGACACGACTAGCAAACAGCAACAAATGGATCAACGAATTACCTATTGTTTTGATGGGGCTACGAGCCGCCACGCGCACCGATACTAACACAAGTGCCGCGCAGCTCACCTACGGCCAAGCAATACGGCTACCCGGCGATTTTATATCACCATCACCAGCCGCAACGAAGATTGACCACACCTACGTCGATCAGTTACACGACGTGATTACGAAGCTGACACCTACATACAAGCCGCATTCAAACAAGCGATGTATGTTCGTGCACAACGACCTACCAACATGCAGCCACGTGTTTGTACGCGATGACACCGTCCGAAAACCACTGCAGCATCCATACAAAGGTCCATACAAGGTCATCGAACGCAACGAGAAGTATTTCACGATACAGCTACCAGGCAGATCGAGCAACATATCGATCGACCGTCTCAAGCCGGCATACACTATCAACAGCGAAGATAACCACGAATACACGAGTACTGAGACACGCCAACCAGCTACAGCTACCACTGAAGATCACTCCAGCCTGCTTCCAGCCTCGAACACCAGCGACCAACGTACAAGATCAGGCAGGATCGTCAAGATGCCCGTACGCTTCGCTAAGGGGGGAGTACTGTAGCTGCAATACATGAAAACACACATCCGATCGCGGTCACAGTAACATTTTAGTATGTAGGGTACATCGACAATATTGTGCCCGAACTAAGTTTCTAAATGTACCCACTATGCATTGATTGTAGTGTAGCAAACTTTGTATAAAAGGGACCGCCTTTTTCTAAATAGATTCATTCCACATTCCAATAAGCTTCAGCACTTGCAACCTAAATATATTACGTCGTCATCATCTGGAGTATTATTCCACACCACCTAAGCGCTACAAAGTAATTTGTAATTACGTTTTGTTGTTTGATAGAGTAAGCCTGACAGCTATACCTAAGTCTACACATCTATAATAAATAAAATTGAAATGTCTGTTTGTGATATCCAAATAACAGCTTTTTATTGAATGCATATAAAATCAAAATCAAAAATCATCAAAATCAAAGCATTTATTTCAAGTAGGCCAGTTACAGGCACTTTTGAATTGTCGAAACAAAGATAACAGTAAAATATAGCTACAGTCCCAGTCACAAGGCGCAAAAACTGTGAAAGTACTGTAGTTGCCCATTCCCTAACGTAGATCTCTATGGAGAAGAACGGGCAAGAAACTCCATGGACACTCTTTTAAATCAGAATACTTTAACAAAACCTTGGTTACATCATTCATGTTGAGATGGTACATTATGCGAGAACGATGCAGCAAGATGTGTACGTTAAAAGTGTCCATCGTAAACACAATTCAAAAATAAAATAATTTATTCAAATAAGCCGTGGCAAATAAGAGATGACCAGTCACAACTGACAGCGCCCGTTCACGAACATGACGCATGTATCAGCACCATTCAACTCAACCATTTTGAAGGGAACTAAATGATCCGACACACGCGCCACCATCAGCGAGACATTTGAGTGAGCATGACATATTCCTAACCTCCAGGGCACATTAAAGTCAAGAAAAAAACGCAGGTTTCCAGCGAATGACAGCTTTCTAGTACATAGTACTCACACAATATGGTCTAGGCGGCTATATAATACTAAAGAGATTGAATTTATACAATGCAAAGATAGTTATACAATCTTCAGCAGCTCCAACAATACTATTTAATGCTATCAATTTATGCGCCCCTGTTCTTGTGGAGCAGGACCGGCATTGAGTCAACCATTTTTATCAGTGATATAATCGTTGAACTTGTAATATGCTTGCTTACATAGTGTGCGTTTAATGCATGTTTTAAATTTCGTTTCATTCAGTTCAAGAATACTTTGTGGAATTTTATTATAGCATCTCAAACAGTACCCCATGAAAGATGAGTCTACTTTAGCGCGTCTGAAGCCTGGCTGGTCTCTATTTCTAGTACTGTATTTTTGTCTGTCAAATCTTTTATTATAAAGATGTAGAAAATATATACGGCACTTACAACAAAAACATTTTTTTTAATTTTTGTCTGTCTGTCGGTCTATTTGTCCCGGCTAACCTCCGAATCGGCTGGACCGATTTTGACGGAACCTTTTTAATGGCAAATAGCTGATGTTATAAGATCTAACACAACAAGTAATCGGATGGACCTTTGAGTAAAAGTGCTTTATCTTATCCCATTGAATTTTTAAGATTAGTTTTCATGGTTTTCCTTTCATTTAATTCGTTTCTTTTGAGTAAAATTTGCTATATCCGGTATTTAGAGTACATTCCCTCCAGGTGAAGTTGTCAAATTCCATCCTGTATATTACAGGCAATTCCGTGTGCTCCTGGAATAAAAGAAAACGAGCACCCCATCCTCATCCCGTGGGTCTCATAAAAGGCGACTAAGGGAACATACGACCTACAACGAAGACAGCTCTATGATACACTGGATAGTCCAGCAGGTCAAAAACACCTTTACAGGCTTACTAAAGCTAGAGAGAGAAAGGCGAAGGATGTTTGTCAGGTTAAATGCGTAAAAGACGAAACTGGAATGGTTATTTCGGATAGCGAGAAAATTAAACGACTAGGTGTCAAAAGGAGAAGTCCCCGCACACACGATTTGTTTTTGTTTTTGTTGTTTTTCCGAGTTTTGCACAAGCAGGCTATCGCCTTAAGACGGGCAGGGAAAGGTCTTGACTATTTGAGTATCGTCTTGACTATGAGAGTGAGCTTCTGTTTCATCATAGGTCAGGTCCTGAAGCCATGTCTTTATAGCAATCTTGGCTTCAAGTATATTTCCAGGGATCTTTAGCGTGAATTTATTGACTGTGTTAGACTCGAATAGGGAGAAAGAGTGAAAACCTTGTAGCAAAAACCGTTCCAACTCTTGGGATTGGAAGTCTATCAGCTTCTATACTACATCTTTGGATGTATGTGACTTGTCTCCCTGATGCAGCCATAAGTTTAAGAAGGGACTTCAAGTTAAATAGCTGTCGGCCACGGAAGACGATTGCTTCCTTGTATAGTTCGTCTGTTAGATAATGACGCGGTTTTCCAAGGAAGACTTTAAAAACAGCCCGTTGAGCACGTTGAGCAACTACCTATTGATAAATTATTAACAAGAAAGAAAATTGCCGCTCCCACTAAACTTGAATTGCATAAAGCTGGCTTTAGCTTCACTATTTCTATATGTATCTATAGGGCCCATTCATGCATGAGCCATCATTACTGGGTTAGTGGGTAGGTAGGGACAATAAGTTCAACCAATCAATGGTTCTTGCAGTAAGTACCTACGTTTTTGCAAGGAAATACAAGAGATCGACAAGTTCTCAACATCGTTCACAGTTCAGAGCCCAAGTGCGTCGTCCCTAATCGATGCTAATTTAACTTATTTATGTTGGTTTATCCGTGATCAATTGATCATGGTGCTTGCAACAGTGCCGAAATGTCGGGAACTCGAAACATTTTATTTGTTTCGGCTTTACAGCACATACCCGAAACGGTCAAATTTTCTCATTCTACCTTGAACCTAATGCTTTTGAGCCATAAAGTTGAAAATCTATTAAAGAAATTTTACAGATTGTAGTAGCTTGATGTGCTGGCGTCTGTACCATGCCGAATTACAGGCTTATAGAACCAACAGTATCTCCGAGTTAAACCACAGACAGACGGACTTGACTCTATTACTTGTCATCCAATAAGTGACCGTTTCTAGTCTTAACATCCACATTCATTTATCATACTCAAAATGTTTCCCATTCCTCCGCATCGCCTGCCCTTACCTGTTACCATGACAACCACACAACTGTTTCGTCACCGGTGCCACTCTCTGACTTCCTCTTATATTCTCATTTGTTATTCTACCCATTCGTGTTACACCACTCATCCTTCCATTCTCATCTCAGCCACATGCCTTTCACACCTCTTATGGCCCATCATTCTGATCCATACAAGACAGCATGAATACTCAAAATAACCAACCTATTTCTCGTGGCCGCGCACCGTACAGCTTGAACAACGATGCTTCACTGCAAGCTCCGAAAGGAATGTCCGCGTTCGCTGACGCGGTCGGCGGGTTTGGCGGGACAGCGCGCGCGCTCGAGACATCCTCGCAGATAGTGCGTCGCTATCAGCGCCGCGCCCGCTTCCACGAACTGACTACGCGCGCATCTGATATTCGCACAACACTCACGCTTGCACACCTATTGCTATTGCAATAATTAAAATATTTTATTTCACACCATTTAGATATATATTTAAGTCGTAAATCTTGTTCATTTCCTCGCTGAAGTGTATGCTATGCTATGCTTCGTGTACTTCGTTTGTATATACGATTCTGCTGAAAACGCGAGGCTGGTAGCGGCGCATCGTGCGCAGAGAGTTGTGCGTGCATGTGTCGGGCGCGGGCGCGCGCACCGGCCGGTCGCGGCGCACTGCGCGTGCGTGCGCGCTGCCGGCGGCGGTTTCCCTTTCAGTTCAGCACGCACAGTGCCAGGCTTCAGTCACGCTGCCCGAAGCCGCACATCGCGCTTCCACCATACTCGGTGTTAGCTAATGTTGACGTTGTTGTGCCCAATATCTACATACAATAATACGCATCGGTATATTTTATCTGATTGACAACACTATATTGTGCCAACGAACCCACCCCGTAGATTGCTAATGAAAACCTACCCGTGTCCTAGAACTCAGCAAAACTAATTTAAAAAAAACACAACCATAATATAAAGCAGAAAACTAAAACCCAGCTATATAAACGGCAAATAGAAGTCTATAAATAAAAAAAAACGGCCGATAACGGCGAAGGAAGGGAGGAGAGGGATGCGGGGTCGGAGTCCGGCGCCGCATCCAGCGATGTGAGCGCGGGAGGCCCGGGGCTGCTGCGGGGAACAGGGAGTTCCTTCGCAAGCGGTCCAGGCCGGTAGGCGACCGAGAGTCGTCATCAGAGGGGGAGCTGGCTTCGGCTCGCAAGATCCCCACCAGCAAGCGTGGCGGGATCCGCGGCAAGGGGAGAGGCCTCTCTGCCACCGAGAGGTCGGCACGGCTTGCCGCGGAGGCGCGCCACCCGGGGGTGGCTGCTGGTCACGGGGTAGCCCGTTCGGGCTCCTCTGGTGGCGAGGCGGGCGCAGACGGCGGCTCCGAAGCGGAGCGTAAGGCCGGGCTTGCAAAGGAGGTGGAGGCGGCGCTGAGGGCTGTCTCCTACAAGCAAAAGCCCTCCACCAGGCAAAGGGCTATACCCTCAGCGGTCGCCTCTATCATGGCGGCAGCGGAGGCCAGATATGCGGCGCCCCCGCCAGACGGTATGGTCAAACTGCGGGCGGAGGTCGCTCGACAGACGGCCGCCACGGAGCTTCTCCAAGAGGAGAACAGTAGGCTCCGAGCAGACTTGGCCAGTCTGCGTGAGTCCGGCTCTCGCGAGGCGCCCCAAAATGGCCAGCAGCGACCAAGCCAGGCCGTGCCGGTGGAGAACCAGGTCCTGAACCTGGTTCGGCAGGAGCTGGCTGCCTTTCAGGCGCGGTTCTCCGTCCTGGAGGGCATTGTTCTGCGCCCCCCCTTGGCGGCAAACAAGGCGCCCTCGGGCCCGAGGGCGGCCACATATGCGGCTGCAGCGGCTTCCGCACTGGGGCCGTCCAGCCAGCCCTCCGGCAGGGTTACGTCGGCTCCCGGAGGGCTGGCTCCGGCTAAATCGGCCCCGGTTGGGGGAGCGGCGGCCCTGAGGCAGGGCAAGGCGGCGGTCCACAAGAAGGGCAAGGCGGCGAATGTCCCAGCGCTAGCCGCGAGGCAACCACCACCGCCGCCCCCCCCGCCCCCTAAGCTATCCGTGGCCGAGACTGGGTGGCAGGTGGCCGGAGAGAGAGCGAGGGAGCGAAGGGCGGCCAAAAAGGCCAGGAAGCGGGAGCGGAAGCGCCAAGGAAAGAAGCGGAATGGCGCTGCTAGGCTCAGCGCCCCGAAGACCGCAGCTGTAGTGATAACACTACAGCCGGAGGCGGAAAAGAGGGGCGTGACCTATCGCGACGTGCTCACTAAGGCGAAGACGATGGTGGATCTCGGGGAGCTCGGGATCGCCGGGGGCCTCCGGCTTAGAGTCACCGCAACAGGGGCTCGAGTGCTGGAGATCCCCGGCGAAACCCGTGGCTCGTCCGCTGACGCTCTGGCTGAAAAGCTTAGAGCGTCCCTAAATGCGGACGAGGCCCGAGTGTCCAGGCCCGTCAAATGCGCAGACCCTGCGCATCATGGGTCTGGACGACTCGGTGACCGAGGAGGAGGTGGTGGCCGCCGTCACCAGGACCGGTGGGTGCCCTGCCGAGCAGGTCAAGGCAGGCACCTTACGTCCGGACCTGTCGGGCATGCGAACCGTAAAGGTAAGCTGCCCTGTGATGGCGGCGAAAGTCATTGTGGAGGGCCGAAGGCTCTTGGTGGGCTGGGTTTCAGCGCAGGTGAAGCTGCTGGAACCCAGACCTCTGAGGTGCTTCCGCTGCCATGTGGGGCACCACGTGTCGGTCCGGTGCACCTCGGAGGTGGACCGCAGCGGCCTGTGCTTCCGCTGCGGCCAGCCTGGTCACATGGCCGCGGCTTGCTCCGCCGCGCCGCGCTGCGCCGCATGTGCGGCAGCTGGCAAGCCGGCCGATCACCGGGCAGGGAGCAAGTCCTGCGGTACTCCCGCCAAGGCCAGGGGTAAGGGAAGGCACTCCGCCACCACCGCCAAAACCCCCACCGTCGCCACCACCGCAGCCGCCGCCACTGTCGCCGCCACTGTCGCCGCCACTGTCGCCGCCGCTGCCGCTACTGCTGCAACTTCCGCAGCGGGGTCCTCGCAGGGGGCCCGGGAGGGGGCTGAAATGGAGTGCCAGTAACGGCCCCATTACGCCTTCTCCAAGCGAACATCAACCACTGCGCCTGCGCTCAGGATCTGTTGCTCCAGAGCATGGCGCAGTGGTCGATTAACATCGCCGTGGTCGCTGAGCCGTACTTTGTCCCGCCCAGGGATGACTGGGTGGAGGACCTTAGTGGCTCAGTGACCTTAATTGCGTCGGTCGCCGCCGGTACCCCGACCCTTGAGAGTGTCAGGAAGGGTCAGGGGTGCGTAGCAGCACGGTTCGGGGAGATCGTTGTAGTGGGAGTCTACTTCTCCCCGAGCCGAACTCTCGCCGAGTTCCACAACTCCCTCACGGAGTTGAGTGTCGTCATTGGAAGCCATTCCCTCCCCGTGCTTGTGCTCGGGGACTTCAATGCCAAGAACTTGGCTTGGGGTTCTCGTTACACGGACGTGCGGGGTAGAATGGTGGAGGACTGGGCTCTGGAGACAGGCCTGGTCGTCCTAAATCGGGGTTCTGTCCCCACGTGCGTGCGGATGCGGGGCGAGTCGGTAGTGGACATCTCGTTCGCCAGCCCCGCTCTGTCGCCGCGTGTCATTGACTGGCGCGTCATGGAGGGGGTGGAGACCTATTCCGACCACCGGTACATCCGGTTCGACGTCTCCACCCAGTCCTCAAGCGTGCCGGTCCTGCAGGCCCCGAGTGGTCCGCGATGGGCGCTGAAGCAGCTGGACCGGGAGCTCCTCCTGGAAGCCTCGATCGTGCAGGCCTGGGTGTCATCACCAGTCAGGCCTGCTGACATCAACAATGAGGCGGGTTGGTTCCAGGAGGCCATGTCCGAGATCTGCGACGTGGCAATGCCCCGAGTTCGGCCAGGAAGCGCCCGGCGTCAGGTGTACTGGTGGTCGCGAGAGCTGACGTCTCTGCGCAAGGCGTGCGTTGCCACGCGGCGCCTGTACGCCAGGCATCGCAGGCTCCGCATCCGCCCTCCGGATGCGGCAGCCATTGAGGCGGAGCTGTACGAGGGGTACAGAGCGGCGAAGACCGCCCTCCAAGAGGCTGTCCGGCGGGCCAAGAACTTGGCCCGCGAGGAGATGCTGGAGTCTCTGAACGGAGATCCGTGGGGGCGCCCTTACAAGATGGACAAACTCCGCACCCGGGCCCCCCCGCTAACGCAGAGTCTCCGGCCTGAGCTCGTGGAGGACGTGGTGAGCGCTCTGTTCCCTTCGCGAGGGGAGCATCCTCCCCCGCCTATAGCTCCGCCGCCGCGTGCGGTGCCGGACGATGACGACGTTCCGGAGGTGACTGGGGTAGACCTGAGAGTGGCGGTACGCAGGCTGAAAACCAGAAACGCCGCCCCGGGACCCGATGGCTTGCCTGGCAAAGCCTGGGTCCTGGCCTCTGAGGCTCTCGGGCCCCGACTGGAAGGGCTCCTAAGCGCATGCTTGGAGAGAGGCCAGTTTCCGCTTCGTTGGAAGACGGGGAAGCTGGTCCTCATCCGGAAACCAGGACGCCCTGCGGACTCTCCGTCCGCATACCGGCCCATCGTGTTGCTCGACGAGGTGGGCAAGCTCTTCGAAAGAGTCAATGCCAACCGCCTCGCCGGGCACCTTGCGGGGATGGGGCCGGATCTTGCGGAACACCAGTTTGGTTTCCGCAAGGGGCGCTCCACGGTGGACGCCATCATGCGCGTGAGAGCCCTCACGACGGGGGACGCGGTGTCCCGGGGTGGGGTCGTCTTGGCGGTGTCTCTTGACATCGCCATCGCCTTCAACTCCATGCCCTGGAGCTGCATTAGGGAGGCACTCCGGTATCACCGGGTGCCAACCTACCTTCGTCGTGTAGTCGGGGACTACTTGACGGATAGGGCCGTCATCTACCCCGGTCGGAGCGGAGAATGGAACCGGCGAGAGATGTCGTGCGGAGTTCCACAGGGATCGGTTCTGGGACCGGCCCTGTGGAACATCGGTTACGACTGGGTGCTGCGCGCCGACCTCCCTACCGGCGTCAGCGTAGTTTGCTACGCTGACGACACGCTGGTACTGGCACAAGGGAGGTCGCACGAGGCGGCGGCCGAAAACATGACACGCGGGGTTGCGATAGTCGTGGAGAGGATCCGGCAATTGGGTCTCGAGGTGGCATTGCACAAGTCCGAGGCCATGTGTTTTCATGGGCCTCGGAATGCGCCACCGTCGGGATCCCTACTGACGGCAGGAGGGGTTTCCATCGGCGTCGGGTCGACGTTGAAGTACCTAGGACTCGTCCTCGACAGCCGGTGGAACTTCGTGGAGCACTTCCGACGTTTGGCTCCCAAACTGGAACGGACAGGGGCTGCCTTCAAGCGGCTCTTGCCCAACCTGAGGGGTCCAAACGCCTCCTGCCGGAGGCTATACGCGGGCGTCGTGCGGTCCATGGCCCTTTACGGGGCCCCGGTGTGGGCGCGTTCTTTGAGGCGGCAAGCCGCCCACTACCTGAACGCGCCCCAAAAGGTGATAGCCATAAGGCTAATCCGGGGGTACCGCACAATCTCCGGCGAGGCGGCTAGCCTCCTTGCCGGATTGCCGCCATGGGATCTGGAGGCGATAGTCCTCGCGCGCCTGCATGAATGGCGCGCGGAGGCACTACGTCGGGGGGAAACTCCGCTGCCGCGGCAAATTGCCGCTCAGCGGACAGACCTCCGGCATGATCTCATGGCGACATGGAGAGAGCGACTGTTGCAACCCCGTGCAGGGCACGCTACCATAGTGGCGATAAGTCCCCTCTTTGAGGAGTGGCTAGAGAGGCGCCACGGCGCCCTCACCTACCGCCTGACGCAGATCCTCACCGGACACGGTTGTTTCGGGAGGTTCCTGCACCGAATCGGGCGGGAGGAAACGCCCGGGTGTTTCCACTGCGAGGATCGTCCGGAGGACACGGTGGAGCACACCGTAGAGGTCTGCCCCGCTTGGGCGGAGCACCGCCGTGTCCTTGTAGCGGCGATTGGCGGCGGCGATCTCTCGCGTCCGGCCCTGGTTCAAGCCATGGTCCGGAGCGAGAGGGAATGGGAAGCCGTCACCACCTTCTGTGAAGCAGTCATGCTAGTGAAGGAGGTGGCGGGACGTGAGAGGGAAAGAACCTCACGTCCCAGCCGCCGCGGGAGACGCCCTGGGCGTCGGGGGTCACGTGGTGGCTCCCGGCCACCGTAGGCGCGGGCCTGTGGACGGCGAGTTATGGGCTAGCTCGCCGTCCGGCCGTCTTATGACGACAGGCCGTGTCGACGGCGCGTTCGTGTTCCACGCGCGCCTCAAAGAGATGTCAGCAACCGAGTAGGGGTCCGCATGGGCCGATGCCTGCCAGAGCTGCGGGACTGTTCGAAAGAGACACCGTGGCCCTGGAACACAAAGGGCAAAGAAGGAGCATGGATGGGTTTTAGTCAGTACAAGTCTGACAAAAAAGTCTATAAATATGTATTACCGGGGTTATATTGTATAACGGGCTGGTGTCCGCAACTCCACGTCAAAGCGCGTATTTTGCGTGTATTACCGGGGTTACACGATATTATTAAATAAGTCAGATATGTTGTAAGTACCTCCGGTAATACAAACCACGGCAGTAATTACATTGATATCTTTATTTTATACACTTTTAGTTGTCATTCTTGTCGTAGTTGGGCATCAATTGACAACTTTTTTATTTCAAATACATACTTGTGCTTTATTTAAATGTTGAAGACCAAAGAATAATATGACTTTAGGGAAAATGAAGAACAGGGTGTAATTCTTTTCGTCTCCATAGAAAAGGGAGGATCCTACGACCTGATCGGCTACTGCCCGACAATTGTTGTCGGGTTTTTTTGTGTTCTTAAGGCTCGGTTTCCACCAGAGATGTGTGAGTATGCGTTGCGAGATCTCATTTTTATTTGTTTTAGTAGGTACTAATATTTTTTATATTGTCTTTTTTTCTTTTAAAGCGACTTCAAAAAGGAGGAGTTTATCAATTCGGATGTTTATAATTTTTTTTTTAAATTTATTCGGCCATATCTCCGTCATATATTTGTGTGCGTCAGTATGGCTGGTTGCCTGTATCGGTTCGCGTCAGGCTGATGACCAAAAATTGCCACCTATTTGCTACCTTTTACTACCTATAGTCAATTAATTGCTACCTAACTTGGAAACATAATAAAGGGACTTCAAAATGACCAGCCATTCTGATATCAGGATGGCTGGTCAACTCTCCGTTTGTGTGAACTATTCAAATTCGTGTTATTATTTTTACTTGAATAATTGCTACCTGATTGCTACCCTCACGTCTTTCAATGTCCACCTTGTAGCTTTAACGAGTAAAAAGTTGTGACCATTTGATTTTTTTACAGAGAATGGATTAAGGTAATTGAATAATATTATAATATTATTTCCTTTATTTATCTTTACACAAATCTTATATATTTTTAAATATTTCTTAAACTAAAAACAATATAAAAAACATTTAAAAATATAAAAAATTGTAGCCCACCGGTATCGGGAACAGGGTCCAAGCTACCGGCGGTCAGGGCTCCAGAGAGAGGAACCTCCTGACAATACGAGCCGTGTCCAGGAGTACCGCTTTCTGAATCAAACCCTTGATCAACTTTATAGACTGTCGGAAGACAGGCAATCGGTCTATAATTTTTGGGCTCCGCAGTACTACCCGATTTATGGAGCAGGTGGGTTATCCCTGTTGTCAGGAACTCTGGCAGCGACCCTGACTCTAAGGCTGACTGGAACAGGATCGCCAGGCGAGCGTGCGACCTTGTAAACCATTTAATCCAGAAGTTGTGCAGCCCATCCGGCCCTGGAGATTTCCAGTTAGGTAACGGACGGACTGCACGAACTACGTCTTGGGGGCTGATAGTGATTGCCCCCATTTCTGGTACTAGATCGCACGCTCGTTCGACCTCCCGAGTCCATTCACCCTCGGTATGGCTAACAGGCACCAACCAGATGCTGCGCCAGAATGAACACATGGCATCATCATCCGGCAGGTGCGTGTCAGCCACACCTTGGTCGGGTCGCTCCCAAGCCCTATAAACCCACCTTTCATCTCTTTGGAATGTGCGATTCTGAGTGTATCGGTCCACCCGCCGCTTATACCTACGAATACGGTTTGCCCATGCATAAACTTTCTGCTTCAGGAAGTCGATGCGCTCTGTGACACGGGACATGTAGTCTCGAGCACTGATATCAGTCCCCGAGAACGCCCGCCTCACAAAACGCATCACTCTAGGGCGAGTATTGCCCTCCCTGAAGCAGATCAGTTTGCCGATGAGTGCTCTGGCCTCACCAATACGTCGTTCAATCCTGTACTGCCATGACGGTACTGCTGGTTTAGGTCGTGTAGCTCTGTCATCAGAAAATTTGACATGAGCTACACGACATGCCGCTACAGCCGCACAATACAGGACTGAGTGAGCATCGGTGAGGTTTTCGCAGTTATCAAAATAGTTTGACAACTGCGAATCCAGAACTGCCACCAGCACCTTATTTTTGTTATGCATGGGCAAACGAGGTACGCGTGGTCTAAGATCGGGTTGCATGAACCGATATTCCCGAATCGCACCCTCCAAAGCACACCTCATTTCCTCATTGCACTGGGTACTTACATTAGTAACCATGTCATTACTCACGTTGTTATCGTGAGTTGGTATTATGGTAGACTGTGGTGGAACCACAGTCTGCGGCGGCGTGGCAATGACATGGCTACTCTGCATTTCAGTCCGCAAGCGATCAAGTACGGTGTCATCCAACATACCATTACGCTGGATGACTCGCACCTGATCCGACAGTCGTTGTGCCGACACGTTGACAGCTGGCTCAAGCACCTGAAACAGAGAGAGCATCCGAACACGGTACGCGGTCAGGTTGTTACCCCCCTCTGTAGCCCCATAGTATGCGCGCATGACATTTGCATTAATGGATTGCGTCCATCGCATGCGCGGCACACTCCCGCCGGGAGCTGGGACCCTATCAGAGGCCGGTGGGCCTCGAGGTCCTAAACCGTCCGGCGGCCGGCGTCCTCCTCGTCGACGAACAGGTGGTGGCGTCGTCGGCGGAGAGAAATACTCGTCGCTCGAGCTCGACGCAACTGCCACGGCCGGTGTCACAGCACTCACGATTGGGCTGGATTCCGGCGGCGGCGAGGCGGAGCTGAGCGACGGGTCCGGAGGCGATAGGCGTGCGCGTCGTGTAGCTGATCTCGTCAACATAATATCATCGTCATATCTTCATTTCTTTTATATATTTCGGAAAATTTTTGACACACAATGACACGTGTCAAATCAACGGTGTGGTTTTCTTTATTGGTTTCAATTTATTTTCATTGTAATTTTAGTATTTTTTCATTGATATTATTAAATAAAATTGGTATTGTAAAAGGGTGGTATGATTCAAATCTTTCGGTATACTAAAACTATTTAAATTTAAGAAAATTTGGTAAATCCGATATGAAGACGTTTGCTTGACGTAAGTGTTGCCAGCTTTTAAAAAAAAACAACATCAGTATCGATACTATTACGTAAGTTATGGTAAGGTAAGCCAAACAGAATTAAACTTAAACTTAAATGCAACTACTACTAACTTTGATAGAAAATGTGAGTGTACCCTAATATACTGAATACATCTGCGTAATATTATTATTATTATTGGTAATTTATTGTATATTTTAATTGACATAGAATAAGGACTAGAAGAGTGCATTTTAAGATGGGACTGAGGTAAATTTAATCTGTTCTTATGGCGAAACGAATGGCTTGTTTGTGTATCTCCTCGTGTTTTATATGTGTCAGGATATTTACGCACCAATTTACACAATTCCAAAATATATATGCCAATCAAGGTGAGCATTTTGTGTTCTTTAAAGTATGGTTTACAACTGATGACTGATTTTCGGAGACAGACAACAGATTTCATCAAAAGATTACAGCAAATCAATCGCGATTGCTGCTATCGCATAAATATGCATTGTTATCACACAACATAACATCACGCCTGTACTCTCGACAGGGTTACGCAGATGTATTCAGTATATTAGGGTACACTCACATTTTCTATCAAAGTTAGTAGTAGTTGCATTTAAGTTTAAGTTTAATTCTGTTTGGCTTACCTTACCATAACTTACGTAATAGTATCGATACTGATGTTGTTTTTTTTTATTTGTATTTTTAATCATTTCTTCTTTTTTTTCATTGTTTAATTTGATATTTAGGCGCATAATATAGTGCATGTATTGCTCTTCTTTAAGGCATGGGGCACTTAGACTTAAGTTTGCAATGTTTTACTTTATTATATATAATAGTGTACTCATTGTTGAAAAGCCAAATAAAAAAATTAAAAAAAATATATCCTAACTAGCCAGGCGCGGTCGCAAAATCATACACGCCAAATTAACAAACCTTAAAATAGCTTTTTTGGGATATAAATTATTAGGTACCTAATTTCCTGCTTAATCGTTCAACAAGAGAAACTAACCTTTTTGGAGGCAGAATTCTAAAATTTTCGAACTCGCTTCGCTCGCTAATGCGTCTCAGTTACTTTTATTCTCATCTCTGTATGAATGAACAAATAAAACCCAATACTTGGAGGCGGTCTTCTTCAATTTTAAGTTCTCTTTTCTCGCTCTTCCATTCTATTAGTATCAAGAGCGGATCCGGGATGGGGGGTCATGGCCGGTTGTCATGACCACCCCGCCTGGGTTGGGCCTAGGTTGACCGTGATCATATTTCTGAATTCATTGATTTAAATTAAATAAAAAGAGATCCGGCTCGCTTCGCTCGCTCTTGCGTTCTCTTCATCTTAAATCTTGAAATATGAGATAATTAATTTAATTTTAAAAATTAAATTAATTATCTCAGGGGCAGGACCGTAGGCAGGGGGCGCGTTATGGTTCAACCCCCCGAAATCTCCGACAACTATTAAGAAATCAACCTTTCCGAGGCGAAATGCAAAAATTTTCTCGCTCGCTTTGCTCGCCGATACATCCTATACTTTCAATTCTGCAAAAGTTGATAGAATGCTCCTATTCTCATTTCTGTATAAATTAAAAAAAGATGTGATGCCAAAATTGTGGCCCCGGCCACCGGGGTTAACCGTCGTGGGGGGCTGTGTGCCTGCAAAAGAGGAAGGATCGGTACTGGTCCCAATCAGCGCCGGTGTCCTTTGTTTATTACGGGACTTGGATTTGGTCTGAGCAGCGGTTCTCACCACTGCCGGACCGACACCCGCGCTGGTGCTCGCCGCGTTGGCAGCAGAGCGCCCAGGGGCGAGAGAGGTGCTGCAAGCACCTCTCTTAGGAGTCTCGTTGGCTTTCGCCTCCACTCCAGTGTGTAGCTGTGTAGTGTGCGTATGTGTGTGAGTGGGTGTTGTGTGCGTGGTTGGTGTATGTGTGATTGGTGTGTGTGTGTGTGGTGTGTGTGTGGTGGTATTTATTGAGGTATCCATAGTTTGGTGTTTGGAATTCATCTCTCCGGCTTCCCACCCTCCTTGGAGCCCGCACCTGGGAACGTCTCGCTACAAACTAGCTCAACCGTTAGGACTACCATCGAGATATAGGGGCGTGAGGCTGGCTTACAGTGCGACATCGGGTGCTCGATCGGGTTTAACCCTCACTTACACCGTCAGCATGACCTTAACCCACCGCTTTGGCCATCCAAGGACGACCTCCGCGGACCTCCCGCCGCTCGCCGTGACCCTCTGACGGGACACTGTGGCCATTTCCCTACCCCTGGCTATTGGGTAGGGCCACCGTTTCGCTTGAAATCCGGACCAAAGAGGGCGTGTTGCCTCACGGACGCATTACCGCCAGCGCCGCTCGGCTCAACCCTCCAGGACTCCTTCATCCCCGCTTACGGCGCTCAACTGCGCAGGTCCTAGCGCAGGTGACTAAATTTACCTACCCGTCGTCAGCTGAGTTTAGTGACGGACGAGCCCACGCCCACTCAGTCACAGAAGGACGTAGTTAGGTTGAAAAGCGCCTGGTGGTTTCTGTTGCGTCTATTTCTTAAGGAATTAGACCAATAACACTGACTGGATTACTAACATGTTAAGCAAACGAGTGGTTCGCCTTGCGGAAGAACAGCAGATGGCCATGATAGCTAGAGGCTGCCCCCAAGGAGGCGTACTATCCCCCCTCCTCTGGAATCTGGTGATTAATGATCTCATCATGAAGCTCAACGCAAACCACTTCTACACAATTGGGTACGCGGACCACCTCGCCATCCTCATCTCGGGGAAAGTGACGGGGACAATCTGTAATCTCACTCAATAAGCGCTACGCATCGTTGAACGGTGGTGTATAGAATACGACCTTTCGGTGAACCCCACGAAGACTGAACTAGTCATGTTTACCCAAAAAAGAGTACTAGGCCCTTATCGCCTACCCAAACTATTCGATACAGAACTCCAGTTAGCTGAAGAAGTCAAATACCTGGGAGTCATCCTTGACAGTAAGTTAAACTGGAGCAGACACTTAGACAACAAACTAGACAGAGCCTGCATAACCTTCTGGCAATGCAGGAGGATGATAGGTAAGAAGTGAAGCCTATCCCCTAAAATTATACTTTGGTTATACTGCGCGGTGATCCGACCCATGATCACTTACGGGTCAGTGGTCTGGTGGCCCCGCACCAAACTAGCTACAGCCTCCAGCAAACTGCAACGTATGCAGAGACTCGCCTGCATGGCGACTACAGGCTGTATGCGGACTACTCCGACCGCGGCTCTGGAAGCCATGTTGGGGCTCCCACCGCTCCATCTGTTCATACAACAGGAAGCAACGATGGCGGCAGTACGCCTTAAAACACTTCAACTCTGGGGTAAAAAGTACACACAGCACACCGCAATACTGGAGGGATTCTACAACGAGTTCCCCCTAGCGAAAGCCATAAACGATCGGATACCTAAGCAGTTCGTATTCGACAAAAAATACAAAATCCAACTCCACGAGGACCACCGCTGCGAGGGATTAAGCCCCGCAGAAGTACGGATCTTCACGGATGGATTAAAAACAGGTACTGGTACTGGAGCTGGAGTCTTCTCGGAAGATCTCAACATCCACATAGCCACACCACTGGGGGCCCACAACACAGTATTTCAGGCAGAATGCATGGGCATTTCTCTGGCGGCATCAGCCATCTTAGTCAGGAAGGTTGAGGGCCACTCAATTCGCATACTCTCAGACAGCATGGCTGTACTGCTAGCACTAAACAACCACGCAGTAAACTCCGGGTTAATATACGAGTGTCATCAACGCCTGAACCAGGTTGGTAATCTCAACAATATAACCATCCAATGGATCAAAGGACATAGTGATTCCCGAGGCAATGATGCAGCGGACGAACTCGCTAGAAGGGGATCGAGCATGGCAGCAGCGGGACCTGAACCCATCGTGCCACTCCCTTTCGGGTATCTACGCACACTGGTAAGAAAACGAACCAGTGAACAACACCACAAGCTGTGGCTGGACCATGGCGAGTGCAGGCAGGCCAAGGAAGCACTCCCTACTATCGATGGCCGCCTCACCAAACGAGCGCTTCGGCTGACCAAACTACAGCTGCGCACACTTACAGCCGCCATCACTGGACACGGCTCTTTTAATAAACACCTCTTTGTCATAGGAGTCACAGACAGCCCCCTGTGCCGAGCCTGCATGGAGGAAGACGAAACAGCAGCCCACGTGCTTCTACACTGCCCAGTGGTTGCAACATACAGGGCAAAGTACTTCGGTACCCCAGGTACTCTCCGCGAGATTGTCAGCAACACCAAGGCGCTGCTGGCCTTTCTCGGGGAGTTAGGGTGGATCGAATAATTTTCCCACCCGCACGCAAAATACGCGCTTTGACGTGGAGTTGCGGACACCAGCCCGTTATACAATACAATACAATACAAATGGAGGTCCAATTCCAAAATAACAAAATTAGCGATGTCGATAGTGCAAAATTTCTAGGCCTGATAATTGACAGGCAGCTCAATTGGAAGGATCAGATTGAAGCTCTGTGTAAGAAAATTAGTAGTTCATACTATGCCTTATATAAACTTGCTTGCCCCAACAGTTAACACAGATGCACTACTTACAGCTTATCATGGTCTTGTAGCATCTGTACTTAGATATGGAATTATATTCTATGGTAACTCAACAAATAGAGAAGCCGCGTTTAAAGCGCAAAAGCGATCCATCAGATCCATGTTTAGACTACAGGTGACGGACAGTTGTAAACCATTTTTCAAAAAGTATAAAATTTTAACACTACCGTCGTTATACATCTATGAAACTGCCTTGTTTGTTAAGTCGAATTCACACCTGTTTCCTAACTTGTCAGATACTGTTAAACGTAACAGGCGGTATGATATGTTACGCGGGCGAAGGGCCAAACCAGCTTTAATGTGGAAAAGCATATTCTGCATAGCCCCGCAAGTCTTTAACAAAATCCCAAGACAAATCAAAGAGTTAAATTTAAATGCGTTTAAAAAGGAATTCAAAGACTTGTTATGTAAAAAATGTTATTATAATTTAAACGACTATTTGAATGACACTAACAGCTAATTGAATTGTAATCTTATTAACTTTGACGTATCGTATCTCTTTAATAGTTTGACATTAAATAATATTTTGAATGTAATCCAAATAATATTTTTAACTGACATTGTTAAATTGTTATTGTTTTATTTTTTTTTTATTTTTTGTTTTGTAATAATTCTGTTTATGTACCAAATATTTGCACGCCACATGTGGCAGAATGTGATGAGACCACTGATTAGAAAGACCATTTATTGTACCACATTCTAACAAATAAATGAATTTGAATTTGAACAGTTGAAACATGGTAGGTAAATGTATTCTATAAACCGCTTTACGAATTTTATACAAAAATAAAAAAAATAAAAGATTAAGGGCGTCTCCCATACATGGAACGGAAACTAAAAAAAATATATCAAACCTATAAGTGCGGAGTTTCTATATGTAGATGGGTCTTTAAAACTGACATTGAGGTTCCTAAAACCATTTTTTCTCAAAGTCAATCGTTTGAAAGATAGACACTTAAATGTGTCCCCCTCCCCTCTAATTCCTAAAGTAAGGGGAGGAAAATTCGGGGGTCACGTGGTGGCTCCCGGCCACCGTAGGCGCGGGCCTGTGGACGGCGAGTTATGGGCTAGCTCGCCGTCCGGCCGTCTTATGACGACAGGCCGTGTCGACGGCGCGTTCGTGTTCCACGCGCGCCTCAAAGAGATGTCAGCAACCGAGTAGGGTTCCGCATGGGCCGATGCCTGCCAGAGCTGCGGGACTGTTCGAAAGAGACACCGTGGCCCTGGAACACAAAGGGCAAAGAAGGAACATGGATGGGTTTTAGTCAGTACAAGTCTGACACTCCCTTCCGCTCCGCCCAGAGTGGGGGGGGGGGGGTCATTTGATGATTTCCCATCCAAAAAAAAAAAAAAAAAAAACGAGGAAAATTCAGAAAAAATGTAAAAACACTTTCAAATTCAAATTCAAATTCATTTATTGCAAATATGGGTAGTTATACAGGTGGGTTTTTGAAGAACAGGAAAGTTGTTAGTGTCACCATATTCTGCACTAGGCCATGCAACATTTAGTTCGGAACGTGGTTAGTCCCTAAATTAAAAATTTAAATACATTAAAGTTCAAAATTACATGTCTATTAAATTTGTCAATTAAAGTCAAAGTAAATAATGTCAAAGTAATAATGTCAAAGTTAATCTATTATGCTAACTACTTTCAACAAAAATTGGTTTGAATTTCTTTATTAACATAACAACTACTATTACTTATTAATTATAATATTTACATTATATACAGACTACAAATAGAACTAAACTAATGATAAAAATAAGACTAAAAGTAAGAAAATATAAACATCTAAACAACGACGACAATAGGACACTTAGGCGTCAAAGTACTCCTCCGCATCGCTATCATCTGGAAACGTGCCCAGAAGACTGGCAGCATTGCCACGCTGAATAGCAATGCTAATTCTTTGGCCAAAGAAAGAGCCAGCCCTCTGGTCACGCGAAGTGTCGACCGTCGGCGAGAGATTTCCTTAAAAAGGAGACGCGCACTCGGGCCCCATGAACCGAGCGTTTCGACCCCAAACGGCTCAAAAGTGTAGTTACCAATAAGGTTACAGTATTTGCGCCGCTTGAGGATCTCAGCAGCCGCAGCAGCAGCGCCTGCACAGCCCGCCGTGCTTGAAAGGTGAGATGGCGCAAGGGGTGTCGACACAGGTTGCGTCCCACACCAAAGGCCTACCCACCTTCCAAGGCACTAACGTCATGCCGTCTGGTCTCTTGCCATCGTCACGTACCAAGCCGTTTGGTTCTAAAACTGCTGGTACGCCGGCGCTGGCAAGGGCTCGACGAATAATGTCGTTAATGCTGGCGTGCCGTGCAATGCGACCTGCGCTCCTGTAGCAGGATAGGCCATGGTGTCCGAGGCTGTCAACAGCTTCACCGCAGTGACACCGATGCGGCGCAACACAAGGTGCGCCTAAGCGTAGACTCGTAGCGACCCGGCGTCATCCATTATAGTGCCAATGGTGGATGACGGAAGTGCCTGAAGCCATAACCCCCGACTCCCATTCCCCCACGGCCAGCAGACGGGCACGCTCTACAGTATTGAATGACGTGTTTAAGAGGGTATTCCGTACAATACTGCAGAGCGGCACGTCCCACTGTCTCTGGAAGGACAGGTTGTCGGGCAAATCCGTATTGGGTTAATTTTTCGATACCGTAGACCGAGGAGAGGAAGGCTGGTAAACTTATACTTGAAATTTTGCGGACGCCGAGACCACCCAAGCGAATGGGAAGTGTGGCTTGCTGCCAAGCTCGGTCGTCCAGGGCCACATTAAGTATTGAAGTTAGAGTGTTCCTAATAATTTGGTCTACTTTTTCTAAAAGCTGCGGATGCTTCCAAAGATGAGTGGAGCGAAGGCTATACATGAATTTTGGTCCAAAACAACAGTATCGAATAAGTGTGAAGGCCGAATGAATGTTAATTTTGAAAAGTCGCTCCGAAAAATCATTAAAATTTTGAATTTTTTCTTCAATGAACGACGGAAAAGATTCGTCAAATATTGGTGACCCTAAGAGGTGAAGAGAACTTTTTTCGGTAATTTTGATATTTGGTGCTAAAGAGTTAAATTTAGAAATGGTAGAATGTCTGTCAGTGGTTTCAGGAAGGTAAATTTCGCACTTCGAAAGGTTAAGGTCTAAGCCAATAGAACTGAATTTTTCTTTTAAAAAAGTTAAATCTTGTAGGGCTGTATTCACATCACCTCCCAGGGTTCCATCATCCAAATATCATAAGTTGAATTTAGAATTTAGCTGCAGAATAATTGGATTAATTGCTAAACTAAAAATGACTGGCCCAAGAGGATCACCTTGTTGGCAACCAACGGCTGATTCCAAAAGGTTGTCTTTATAGAGTAATTTTGATGGGTTCCTGTAGCATTGGTAAAGAAAACTGTAAATTTTGGGTATTTCTTTTTGAACCTCTGTCAACAAGGTGTCCCTGTTTACGGAGTTGATAGCATTTTTAATGTCAACCTTAAGGATGACCTCACCCTTATCACTATTAAGGTAAGTGGACAGTGCGTGTACCGCAGCCTCACAGCCCCCTTTGGACCCGAAACCAAGCTGAAGGGGCTGGAATTTACTGGCCAGTGTTTCACTGTAAAAGGCGCAGCAAATTTTGGCTGCGATACGACGGTAAGTTGACCCTACGGCAATGGGACGGATGCCGCCATCCTTCTTGCGCAGGGCGCAAAGATTGGCCCCGTACAAAATATCGATGACGGCATCGTTCACACTGCCGGAGAGCATGAGATTGATGAGGGCCGTCAGCTCCTTCAAAAGGGACTTACCAGCTACCCCGGCGCCTGAACAAATTAGATCCTTAAGGTGTTGCGGAGTCAGGCCGTCGAGGCCGCCGGCAGAGCCACTTCGAAAGGAGCAGACGGCCGCACATACTTGCTGAGATGTAAATTGTAGAGTGTTAGTTTCTGGAACGGGGGGGGTCGGGGAAGGTGAGGTCATCTGTCGGGGCTGGGTGTTTACTCTCCAGAGCTGTAAGGGTCTCTGGAGAGTACGGCGCGGCCACATCGCTGCTAAAGATGATCCTAGCTGCACCACTGATATCACCCTCGTCTAATTTAGATTCTACATGATGCAATAAACCTCTTTGGGGGGGATGTACTGTAAATTTTGGGTCAAAACTTTGGGCCGAAATGTTACAGTTGTCTTTAATTTGAGTTGTTAAAGTTTTTTGGTTTGTCATTTTTTTTTGCACATGCAGAATTCTAAATGGGAAGGTGAGTAATTGCTCCCAAGCACTTTGAGAGTTCTCTCGGGCGGCGAGGCGGACACAACGCGCCAAACTTGATGCTACTGATGGGCGCGTGCCACGAGGAACTCTCTTTAAAACAGGGGTTGTAGTTTTTAATTTTGAAAGATATTTCCAAAAAGGTTGAGTGGGTAGATCAGGTGTAAGGGGAGTGGGAAATGTAGGGCATGAAGAAGGAACATTGTGGGGAATGTGAGGCTTATGTTTTTTTCCCAAATGTATCTTCAAGCCTCTTTCACCCTTGAGATGTGATATACTAATAAAAGTAGCGTGACGCTTTACGGTTCCGTGTCGATTAGTACTCACTTATCCCGAGCAGCGAGTGCACGTAACCTTAAAGTAGTTCATCTACTTACTGATAATTTGGTGGTTTTATTCTAAACCCTAACTAGTGTTTCTAGTGAACACCACAAAAAAACGTGCTTGGGAACAGTGTGGGCATCTTGCTAGGACATCCAGCGATGTGGTAGGTTGACTGGCACTCCGTTCGGCGTCACTATAGTCATTATTGAACATTAAACTAAATTTTCAAATGTTACTCATATCTTAGGTCATTCACCCCTTTATTTCTTGTATTTCGTCTGGGATATCTTTCGTGTAAGTAGTTGTAAACCGTTCAAGTTTCTACTCAGCTCTATTGCAAGTAATTATTTATACGGGTAGAAATATTTTCAGGCAGGAAAAAACTATCTCGGCACCCGGATCGAATGAAATCACACTAAAATTGTTAACGCAGCAAAAACAAATAAACTCTGAAGAGTGAAGGTCACACCGAGTACTGATTTATTTATTTATACATTTTTAATTTTATATTATTTTTGACAGCTACAATGCTGCGGGACAACACTGTAACCGACACTGCACGTTAATCGAATTGAAACTTCTTAGCTATCATTTTGAGACGTCAAACGAATAGTAGAATACCAAGAAACTTATATACTAACTGGAATGAGTACGAACAAAATTTAAATATAAAAAACCGTTTGAAAATGTACTTTATCTCAAACGAATAGAGTACTTATTACTTTAATTAATTTAAAGGGGGAAGACTACTTCAGAGCAAGAACGCGATCATGAGTGGATTGTGTCCTTGTCTAACAATTGCCAGTACACAAAAAAATTTTTTTTTTTTTTACTAATTTATTCGGAAATCACGTTGATAGCTAAACTAGCACATAAATCGTATCGGGATTAATTTAATATTCAAATAATAAATATTAAAATAATGATTTCTTGCGAAATACAGTAAGCTTAAATAAATTAAATTATTTATGAATTATGTTATTTCTGAATGGCAACATAGATGACACTCATATAAACAAACAATATGACCGATAAAATTTCGCGCTGAAGTCATATTTTTGCGTTATCAAGTTCTTTTTACATTACTTAAGTGAAATCTTCCTCTTTAAATGTCGTGAAATCGAGTTGTGTGAAGGGGTGTAACAGTGAAGGGTTTGCTGGATGTGGAATTTCTTTTTTCAGGTAAGTTCATATAACTTTATTTACAAATTACGACTAAGGTGACAATGTTCTAGATATGTAAACGGGGATCAAGAAAATATTCTAAAGAATACGCCTTTTCTATTATCCATATAGGTATTTATAGTCTTGTGAAAATGCCTAGAAAATACATCATATAAAATGCAGTAGCAAAACTTAATCAATTACTCCATTTTAATAATAATAAAAATAACTTCTTGAAAATAAACGAATTCTATCTTTACTTTTGTAAATACTGTTAAATTTCCTTTATTTATTTTTATACATATTAAATACATTTTAAATATTCTAATATAAAACAATATAAAAAAAAACATTTAAAAATATAAAAAATAGTGGCCCGCCGGTATCGGGAGCAGGGTCCAAGCTACCGGTGGTTAGGGCTCCAGAGACAGGAACCTCCTCACAATGCGAGCCGTATCGAGGAGTACTGCCTTCTGAATCAGGCCCTTTGATCCAACCGCCTCCCGAGAGCCTCGAAAGATGGTCGTCGAGGCTCTTGGCTATAAGGCCATTGGCCGTCACGACGATCGGCACAATGATAGCCGAGTTCACATTCCACATGTCGACAACCTCGTGTGCTAAGTCGAGATATTTAATTTGTTTCTCTTTCTCAGCTTTCACGAGGTTCTCGTCATGCGGAATGGTAACATCGACTGTCATTACACGGCGCGCTAATCGGTCTATCACTACTATGTTAGGCTTATTGGCGACAATAGTCCTGTCAGTAATGATAGACCGATCCCATTACAACGTGACATGGTCTTTCTCGAGAACTGGGTCGGGCACATACTTGTAGTACGGTACCTCAGATTCCACAAGTTTATATTTCAAGGCAAGTTGTTGGTGAATAATCCTGGCTACTTGGTTGTGCCTGTGCAAGTACTCGCCGTTAGCCAGACGAGAACAACCAGAAATAATATGTCTGATGGACTCACCCGGACGGTGACATGCCCGACACTCGTCAACCGTCCCGTCCTTCATAATATATTTCCGGTAGTTGTTCGTCAACATAACTTCGTCCATAATCGCACAGACAAAACCTTCAGTTTCCCCAAAGAGGTCGCCGAAACGTAACCAGGACACGGACGCTAGAAAATCTACATCGGGCCCATGAAGAGCCCGGTAGAAGCGTCCATGAAGCTCCTTGCCTTGACATACTTCCTTGCGGTCATCGGTAGTAAGTACTACAGGTTTGCGCCAGTTCTCTTTAGCCATGGACAGCGGGGTGAGTCCCTTGTCCACTGCGACCACATCTCGGTGCATACCCACCTCGGTTTTTAAAAAATATTCTCTGAGACTGCATATCTCGTGGTTGTGAAGGGTCTTCGCGTTTAAAAAACCTCGACCCCCGCACTTCCGCGGGATGTACAGCCTCATTACCGATGATCGTGGGTGATGCATCCGGTTTGCGGTTAACAGTGTACGAACTCTTCTATCCAGGGCATCGAGTTTGGTCTGAGTCCATTTGAGTACGCCGAAAGAGTACATTAAAACCGGCATGACCCAACCGTTGAAGGCGCGCACCTTGTTCCCGCCTGAAAGAAGGCTATTTAATACCTGGTTCAGACGTCCAAAGAAGCGCTCCCTCAACGATTGCTTCATGTCAGTTACGTTAATGCCTAACGATTCCGACATACCCAAATACTTATAGCTTTCGGATGAGGAGAGGGATCTCAGGTGTATGGAATCCGAGAGCTGAATTCCCTCGGATTCCATAATCTCCCCTCGCTTTACATACATGACTGCACATTTGTCCACACCAAATTCCATCCTAATGGCGTTACTGAAAGTTTCAGTTACTTTCAGTAGCTCCATCAGTCGCAATTTGTTGGGGGCAAAGAGTTTCAGATCATCCATGTAAAGAAGGTGAGATATGACCTGACCATCTCTCCTCAACCGGTATCCTCCAGCAATGTGCTCAGAGGATTCAGGGCTAGACAGAACCGAAGTGGGCTCAGACTGTCGCCCTGGAATATTCCCCGTTTAATCCATACAGGTTCATCATTCCCCTGGATTTGTCGACATCCCGGATATCGAAGGACCGTCTTCCATTGCCCCATACATGACTCAAGGAAGGGACGTAGAGTTGCATCTAGCTTGTACAACTCTAGTACCCTCATGAGCCATGTATGTGGCACCGAGTCGTAGGCCTTCTTATAATCTATCCAACATGTCGACAGATCCTTGCGGGATCGACGAACCTGTTGGCTAATGGCCATGTCGATGAGGAGTAGCTCCTTCGTACCGCGGGACCTATTCCTACATCCATTTTGAGAGGCAGACATAATGAAGTTTTTGTCAATGTGTGTAAAAAAAAAAAAGAAATTCTGTTTATTGTTTGTGTATTAATAATACTGTTTTGTTTCCATGCAGACTCCCTAACAATAAGAATCTTCAGCAACGGGCTTGAAGTTGTCCATTTAAAGAAGAAGTTTAGTATTCAACCTATTGCCTAGTTTGCAACTGTCTTCCATCATCAGCATCTTCGCACGTAAATTTAAGATTACTGACTCATACTAAAACCAACAATAACATAAAACCATAAGTTTTATATTTTATAGTGTGATTAATAAATTTATCAAATACTACATATTATGTTGTTTGAAAATGCTACATGCTCATGCTTCATCTATGTGAATGTTGCAGCCCTGTACGCTTTAAAATCTCTTTACAAATGAAGGATGTAACCTAAGTTTCACGTATTCTTCACTTCATAGACCTATCCATTACAGAGTTTTACAGTATGCGTAGGCTTCGGCTTCGCCCTGTTTTTGATTATAAAAGAATAACTGTCCCAAAAATAAACAAATTTTGGATACCCTATTAGAAAGGGATGACATCCACTCTCTAAGTTTTCTCGCTCGGAACGGCTTTGCGCTGCACGTCCTCATTCCAGTTAGTATATAATTTCCTTGTAGAATACCGATCATGTTGCGTTCCGAAGCCCGCACCAAAGACGCGCAACAGTAGAATGCCGTTAATGCGCTCGCGTGACGCGAACTTGACGCGAGCGTGTCTGACAGCGCTAGAGAATACGAAAAGCGTTGTTTTGATCGAAATTTAACTGCAACTGCACTGCAACAGCACTTCTTGAGTTACGTGAATTAGCCTACAGGACCAGAGTCTTATCTTAGATTTATTTAGGGAATGGGCAACTACAGTACTTTCACAGTTTTTGTGCCTTGTGACTGGGACTGTAGCTATTTTTTACTGTTGTCTTTGTTTCGACAATTCAAAAGTGCCTGTAACTGGCCTACTTGAAATAAATGCTTTGATTTTGATTTTGATTTGTTTGAATAAAAACCGAAGTTTTCACACACACCTTAGCTTGTATTCGTTCGTCAAAAAATGAATAAGATTTGATTTTTGGTTTTTGAGGTATGGGACTTTTACATCAAACTGCAGCAGTAACTTTGTTTTTCATTAGTATACTATAAAAACAAATTTAGTTATGCTGTTGAATGTAATACAATACAACATACATGAATGAGCCTTCAAAATGTTTTTATTATATAGTTTGGTGCTACGGAACCCTGTGTGCGTGTGAGTACGACTCGCACTTGGGCAGTTTTTTTTTGTTTGAAAGAGTATACTCCCAGGCTGGTCCCATATAAATATTGTCATGATCTAATCATGGACTTCGGAGATATGGAACGGAACTCTACATTAATAGACAGCAAATCTGTCGTGATTGCTGCAATCGCTTGGATGTTTATTGTTTACACAGCATAACATAACATCACGCCTGTATATACTCTGAGGGGGGTACGCAGATGTGTACAGTACACCCACATTTCGACTGTTAGGTATGTTAAGTTCCATTTTATTGGGGACTAGCTGTGCCCGCGGCTTCGCTGACGTGAGCGCGCATTCTTTTGACAAAGTTTATGAACGAAAGCAAAATATAGATGCAACTCATGATCTATCCTATGTCCCAACGGTTAATATCCTAAACAATTCAAAATAAAATCTTTCAGCTCTGAGAGCTCAATCAGCGATGGAAAAAATATGATGGACACAAACGATGGAAACTAAAGTGAGAATGTGCAAAAAAACATGTAATTGAAAAATACTGCAAACGCTTGAATTTAATGTATTTAGCAATAGAACCAGAAAGACTTCGATAATCTTCATGTTTCCGAATTAACACGAACGTCGCGTCACAGTGTAACAGACAGATACAAAGCTTCTAAGTTTAGTTTTTCAAGGCATTGTAGTGCATTTATTCCGCACTTTTAGGATTTTAGTCGTATATCTGTAATATTCTAACAATGGTGATACATAAGGGACCATCCATAAATTACGTCATACGAATTTTATGATTTTTTGACCAGAGGGGTCAAAAAATCCGTCCTTATCAGAGCTGGTAAATTTTTGTGAGACTCCCACGTACGAAAAATCGTGTTTCAAATTTCGTGTTTTAAAACTTAGCAATATTAGATTTTGAAATGTGACGTCACCAAATTTAGGACCCCTCCCACCCCTGTCACACAATGTCACACTTCGTCGACACCCCCCACCCCTTTAACTTATGACATAATATGGCTGACCCCTAATAGACATGTACTTCCATGGTAGCAGCAGCTAACTGTGAATATAGGGCTCCCGACCAGATTATGGCTGACTTGCTGGAGTACCTATCCAAAGTGTCCCTACAAATGCGTTTTAGAGGACTTACTGTCAAAAACGCTACTGAAACCGCGATTAACGTAGCCACCTGGGTGCCAATAATTTGATAAATTATTGATACAAAAAAAGAAGAAGAACATGAGAATTATATTAAATCTTATATTTCCGAAGATAGACCAAGATTGCCGAAGCGGATACTTTTCCAAGGACTGATGAACGGGCAAAATTAAGTTGAAGCGTAGACGCAAGTAATACGCAGACCGATGTAACAAATACTGTTGAAAGCAAGCCCTTTGACTATTCAGCATATTTATGTTACTACTGACTATTATTAATATTTTGCTCCGAAGTTCAAATGCAAGTGCAGTCAATTAAACGTTAAAGAAATGCCGCGAGTGAAACAGTTGCTCTCTCCTGTTCACTCTGGGGTATCTCTACCATTGTAAACAAGCCTGTCTAGTATAAAAAAAAATCCTATGCCTCACCCCATATGTTTACTGAGTCAAAAATATGGTTATTATACATGAAAATGGGTTTTAAACTTTCATGGTCACTAAAATTATTATAACTAGAAGACGGGATATTTATCATGTTTATTGTTTTCTTTGAGTTCCCGATATTTCGGCGCTGTTGCAAGCACCATGATCACGGATAAACTGAAGTTATTGCGGGTGGGTGTTTATGAGCAGACAAATCGGTCTACCCTCTTTCTACTTCCCCTTAACTACTTCCATGCAGTCCGCCACTGGTACATTGGTAAATAGGGACTCAACATCGAAGCTGACCACTGGATTGAGTTACATAACCCTCAGGTCATCTCGACAGAACGCCACTATATTCCTAGACTCGTTAGAGAAGCTATTGAGATCACCAAATATAAGAACTTCAATCGGGAGGATGAGTTTCAACTGCCGAAAGCCTGGAAATCAGTGGTCCAGCTGTGTAAAAAGCGGAATAGTGCCGAAAAAAGTTCGCGAGCAGACACAGTGACTTTCGTGTGTCGGGAACAGAATCGAGTTGTGAGTGACAGTGGTAGCGGTACTGAGTGCAAAAAACGAACAAGAAAGAGGGTAGACCGATTTGTCTGCTCATCAACACCCACCCGCAATAACTTCAGTTTATCCGTGATCATGGTGCTTGCAACAGCGCCGAAATATCGGGAACTCAAAGAAAACAATAAACATGGTAAATATCCCGGCTTCTAGTTATAATAACAAATGGGTTGCCTGATATCATTAAGTGAAGGCTATTTAAAATTGCGACAACCGTGGGGCTTGACCGATTTTACTTAGATAGCCGAACGTTATGCCATCGTGTTTGTAGTAAAATTACCTATTTGTTCTTGTTATACATATTTTAATAAGAAAATAGATAAGTGGACATATACTATCAATTTATCTATTTATACCTTACAACCATGTAGTAAGGACAAAAAGATTCAAATTCAATTTTTTTTTTATTGTTTTTCAAATCCAAATTCATTTATTGCAAATATGGGTAGTTATACAGGTGGGTGATACTCTAATTCAATTTTGATTTCGTTTGGTTTGGAAAAAAGATTTGTTTCGTTAGTCTTAATAAAGGGTAGCCTTGACTTAACTTTATCAGGCACTCATTCAAAATGTTAGTTTGTTCATGTAAGTATTTTACTCCGTTAACGTAAGTTTTAAATAGCCGTTCTGAGGCTCTTCACTGCCGGAGTTTAGCCTTGTCTCTCTCGCACAATCTGGCAATGATCATTAATCTATTAAATTATTAGTAGGTATTCAAAGTCATTTCGGTAGGCACATATGAAAAATATGAAATGGAAATCTTCTACCCACGACTGTCAAAGTAAGCAAAACACAAATAATAATTTGTTTGATTTTTTGGATAGGTATTTTGATATTCAAAAACGAAAAGAAAGATGCCTTTTTAAAGACTAATTAACCTGTTTTAATATTCAAACGAAAGTATTTTTTTTAGTTTGTGTGCGGGCAACACTGGAAAAAGGTGGTCTGGTTTAATTTAACAACGTCATTGTCTTATTTTGGTATTGTCCCCATATAGTTATTATTTTGTGGGATATTGTTTATCTACCTATTATCTAAGAACTAATCTTATTTAATACATCATTTCACTTCAAATAATAGTAATTTTATCATTTAAATAAACTTCAGATTGGATTGCTGTAAATTGCTTTAAATAAAATGGTATATCTAAGCCGGAGAGGTGATCTGTACCTCAGGACCTTCCTACTTCAGACACCTTTCTCTGTTTAAGATTCTAACAGTGCCTGTTACTTCTGATGTTGAGATAAATAAAGATTTATGTTTATAATCATGATTAATTTTAATACCTATCTACCGACGTCTAGAAGCTTTCTCTTTTTACTACATTTTTTTTATTATTTAATTGCCTCGGAAAGGAAATTTAAAATCATTTTTTAATTTAATTTAATAATGTTATATTGTTAGCCTTTCCACCATGTCCTATTTTTTATATAAAATGAATGGTCACCTTAATAGAAAGAGTAAATTAGCATATGTTAACCTCTTTTGGTGGCAAATTTTTAATGCAAGTGTAAGAATTGCTGATGTACACACGGCGGCACATGAAGCTGTAAATTTCCAGTATAACTTGGCCTCGCTATGTATAGTTTTCCTATACAATGAGAGATCCGCATAAACTGCTTTGTAAAGCTTGACTGGCCGTCGCGTGCGTACGTAGTACTTATTACTTCCGTGCCAAGAGTAAAGACAAAAGGAAAAATAAAAACACAAAATAGTGAAAAATAACTTTAGCTTAGGAAGTATTATTATTATTATTTCTATATGCATTTATTTTGCTCGACTAGCCGGGTAGCCGGGAAATACTGATAACACGGGCCTAAGCCAAGTGATTATCAGCTGGGTTAAGAGTTAAAGAGGTAGTAGTAGGTACAATACGGTTTTGCGTTGTAGCTTGAATGAGAGATGAAGGTATGTTAAAGTGGATATGTTGGTGCGGGTTGTCTGATTCACATTGCAGGAACTTCCTCACCAGTCTACAGGTGTTTAGTATCACTGCCTTCTGCAGCAGGTGGTAGGTGTTAGAGGGCAGGTTCAGAGAAGTAAGGGACTGGTGGAGTTGTTTTGGTATTACTCCTGTTGCGGACAGCACTATGGGGACTATTGTTACTTTTTGCAGATGCCAAAGGCGGGTTATTTCTTCTTTTAATTCGGTGTACTTAGATAATTTTTCTGCAATCGTAGTTTGTAAGTTGTGTGTATTTGGTACAGCTATGTCGATGAGATATCCAGTTTTGTTTGTTTTATTTATTAATGTGATGTCTGGTCTATTAAAGTGTATGGTTCGGTCTGTAAAAATCCCTCGGTCAAAATATAATTTTGTCGAAGGGTTTTCCAGCACAGTTTCGGGGATGTATTTGTAGTAGGGCACTATGGAGTCTACTAGTTTGTATTGGTGTGCTAGTTTCTGATGTATGACGTTAGCGACTTGGTCGTGTCTATGTTTGTAGTCTGTCTGGGCTATTGATTTGCACGCGCCTGTAATATGCTGGATGGTTTCTGGTGAACTATTGCATTTTCGGCACATATCAGTGCTTAGGTTTTTTATAATGAACTTCCTATAATTTTTAGTCTCAATTATTTGGTCTTGTATTGCGAGCATGAAGCCTTCAGTCTCCGGGAAGAGTTCGCCTCGTTTAAGCCATGCGTTCGACGCTTCCTTGTCGACATTAATTTGACTTAAATCTTGGTAATGTCTTCCGTGTAAAGACTTCTGGCTCCACTCAAGTAGTTTGGTTTTGTTGTCGGTTACTTTTTCGTTTTTCTGTTCGGATTTGTCTTTTAAATTTAGAGGAGTAAAGTGGTGGTCGTTGTTTGCTATCTCCTTATGAAGTATAGAAGACTCTGCCTTGGTAAAGAAATATTGTCTAAGGGTTGTTACCTGTTTATTGTGTAAGTTTTGAATGTCGATGAGCCCCCTACCTCCTTCTTTTCTCGGCAGTGTTAGCCTTTGCACACACGATCTTGGGTGATGCTTTCGGAATTTGGTCATGGTGGTATTTATTTTGCGTTGTAGGTTTTTTAGGTCTGTTTTTGTCCATTTGATAATTCCGAAAGAATAGGTAAGTATTGGTATTGCAAAAGTGTTAAGTGCTTTTATTGTGTTTCTTGAATAAAGTTGTGTTTTTAGAATAGTATTTAATCGGTGTTGAAACTGCTGTTTTAATTTTTGTTTAGTTTCTTTATGGTTTATCTGGCGTGATTGGTTGTATCCTAAATATTTATATGTATCATGTTCGTCTAATGGCTCTATGTGTTCTCCTGTTTCTAATGTGTATTGGTGTTGGTAGTATTGTCCTGCTCTAACTGAATTTATTTTGCACTTATCAATACCAAATTCCATTCTGATATCGTTAGTGAATTGTTCTGTAAGGTTTGCTAGTTCATTCAATTGGCTCTCACTTTTTGCATACAATTTTATATCATCCATGTAGAGTAAATGATTTATGGCGTTATTTTGTACCTCGGGCTGTCCGTCGCTGGCTATGTATTCTAAGGGGAATCCGGTGCGTGTTGAATTTAAAATGTTTGATAGAGGGTTTAGGGCGAGGCAGAACCACAATGGGCTCAGTGCATCTCCCTGAAAGATACCTCGTTGTATTTTGATTGGGTAGGTATCGGCAGTTTCTTTTGAGGTATTGATTCTGAGGACAGTAGACCAGGTTTCCATGATTGTTTTCAAGAATGTGATAATTGTTGGGTGTATTCTGTAAATTTCTAAAACTTTTACTAACCATGAGTGGGGAACTGAGTCGTAAGCTTTTTTGTAATCAATATACATACTGTAAAGATCAGTTTTGAATTTTTGAGCCTTTTTAAGAATTATGGAATCTATGATCAATTGTTCTTTACATCCTTGACTAAACTTTCGACATCCTTTCTGCTGTTCGGCTAAGATGTTATTAGTGTCGGTGTGTATATATATTAATTCCGATAAACAGGATGTGATAATTTTGTACAAGGTCTGCAGACATGTAATGGGCCTATATTTTGCCGGATTAGAGAGGTCGTTCGGGTCTTTTGATATCATGTAAGTTGTGCCTGATGTTAAATAAGATGGAATTGATTTAGGGTCTTGAATGAAATTATTTATGTAGTTATAAAGAAAGCTATGAACAGCTGTGAATTTTTTGTACCAGTAACTGTGAATATGATCAGAACCGGGTGCCTTCCAGTTATGTAACCGAGCTAGCACTCCATGAAATATTTGTGGCGATATTTGTTCAAATAACATTGGCTGAATGTTCGTGCTGCTATTAGTCAGCTCGGTTTGTATCCATTCAGCTTGGGTGTTATGCTCGATTGGTTGTTCCCATATTCCTGCCCAAAAACTTTGTAAATCTTCTGGGTCCAGATTGTTGTGACTATCTGCATTATTGGTGTTGTTATTTTGTACATTAGTGGACGTCTGTCTTAGATTGCGATAAAAAAGTTTTTCATTTTGGATGAACTGGTTGTTTTGTTGTTTCCTTTGGGTACACGCTTTATATCTTTGTAGCCGGCCTGTTACAACTGCGAGTTTCTGTTTTAGTGTGTCTAATGTGTGTTCTGCCTGTGTATTTGGAGCTTCGTGTATGGTGTGGATTTCATATTGTTTCGCAATACTTTTTGCATGTTTTATTATTTTACTGCTTCTATTGCCGTTAATAAATTGTGTCATCCTGCCTATCTTTGATCGTAAGTCTTTTAGTTTTCGTTCTAAACGTCTCTGCCAATGCGGCATGTGTATCTTTTTTGTATTTGTGTTTATATTCATTTCCCTAGGTTGGAGTGTTAGCTTTGCGCCGTTGACTTTAGCTGCGGTCCATGCCGCACTGTATATGGCGGTCTGTAATGTATGAAAGTCAGTGTCTTTATTTACGTTTTCAGGGAGTATTATTTTATTGATGTAGTCTACTATTCTGGCAAAATTTTTAGACGGTTTTTCTTTGGGGATGTAGATTCTGTTTGTAGGACTAGTTTCTATGTAAAATTGGTGTGTCTGTTGAAAAGTTTCATCTATTAGTAGGTCCCTATCAAGACTTATTTGAGGATTATGTAGTATATCTGTTTCTATATCTGCTTGGCCGTTATTTAGTGTTTGTGCTATTGGATTTTCTATAGAATATAATCCTATGTTGTTTGCGTTTGATTGGGTATCAATGCTGTTGACATCAACTGTGATTACTATATTATTATGGTTGCTATTTTCTAGTTGTAATTCGTTCGATATTTCTAATTTTAATGAATTTAACCTTTCAGTGTTAATGTATTTGTTGTTAACTATTGCTCTCCTTTGGTCAGCGATTCGTTGCTCACTTAAATGAGCAAGTGACGGGAATTTTCTAATAAAATCTTCGTGCATTAGTTTTCGATACACCGTTTGGTTGGTCTCCAAAGTTGTCACTCGATAATATGACCGCATGATTGCTTCATTTTGTTCATTGGTCCATCTCATTCGAGTTTGTGTTTTATTATGTACCCTAGGTGTTTCCAGTGTTGTAGCTTGTGTTTGTGAAGTTGTGACTGTTGATTGAGTATGACTAGTGGGGAATTGAGTTTGCGCACTTAATTGTAATTGATTTAATTCATCTCTCACTTCGGCTTCTATTTCATCTATTGTTTTTTGTGGTAGTAGTTTGTTATTAATTATGGCTCGACGTTGGTCTCCTACTCTTTGTCGGCTGACTTGCATGTTAGGGTATTTCTCTATGAATTTCAAGTGGAGCGGCTCAAGATAAGTTTTTCTATCTGTGTCTAATGAGGTGAGTTGAAGATAAGTACGCAGTATGAACTTATTCATTTCTGGCGTCCATCGTCTGCGTGTTCTAGGAGCGCTTGTAGTGGGTGCAAGCTCAGAGTCAAGGTCGACTTCTTGCACAGCACTTTCAAGCGTTGTAGTGGTGGACAAGCTAGTTGTTCTTCTTGTCATGTACGATGGGCGAGTTGAAGGGATGGATGAGAATAAAGAAGTGGTATCATCGCCCGTGGAATCGGCTGTAGCTTCGACGTTGTGAGCCCGCCTGTTCAGCTCACTACGACCAGCTGTAACTATTTTGTCGGTGGGAGCCCGCTTGCTCAACTCCTGACCGCCGATGGTTCGCATGCTGTGGCATCCAGCATCGGCTCCGGATGCGCCCCGGCGCTCCCCGGGAAGCGACCGTAAATTATATATTCTTTTACTCATCTCCATAAAGGGTTACCCTGCCTTGTTAGCCGCGTAAGTTTTTTGTACCGCTGTACAGTACGCGTGTCCGCCCCCCACGTGTGCTAGGTGTTCAGCTCGGACGTAAGGTTGGATTTTAGGGGGCTTATTATTATTATTATTACCTATTCAAATATTTGCTTTGCAATTATTTACTTTTTTTTGTTTGTGTTTGTACCGAATCGGCTGCGAAACTACTGGACCGATTTGAACCATTTTTTCACCAATAGAAAGCTTTTTCATCAGGAAGTAACATAGACTATAATTTATTTTCAAAAAAATTAGAGAACCTTAAGAAAATTGCAATAATGTAACCCAAAGTAGCAAAATTTTACCTTTAAAATTCATTATTTGGCGTCTGCTGAGAAAGCTATTGATGATACTTAAAATTGATGTACTACGTGATTAAAGTACTGATTATTACCTACAAAAAAGTCCGCGAGAGCATATATCTAACTATCATAGTTAAGTCACAATAGCAGCTTTTGTGTTCTAAAATTTAATTAGATCGCCACAAGTTGGTTACATTCGTCTCGGAGTATTAATTCTTATTCAAATAAACAGTTTTATTATCATGGGTATTTATGTAGCAATAATACACTGAGTGTTCAAGAAGAACTTATTTTCAATAAGTAAGATACTTGCAGCGACATCTATTCAACCAAAATGGTACTAATGAACAAAAATGTGCTCACAAGATAACTTTAAAATTGACTGACCGGCTTTGTGAAAAAGTTACGATAGCGTACTTTAGATTATTCTAGTGTCATGTAGAATAATCTAAAGTACGCTATCATAACTTTTACTTTGAAAATCTACATAGCCTATATTGAAGAGTGTGTGTTCGATCGCTGTCCATGCACTTTTCATACGGAAGGCAGTTGCAAGAGATCCTCAAGAGTTTACAGCGGCTCATTTCATGCTCATTGATAAAAACTTTAGATCTAGCTGGAGTATGACTGTCATCGACGGTCTACCGATGGAAACGGAAGGCAGTTGTAAGAGGTCCTCAACAGAGTGCAGCAGCTATATTGTAATTGGGCTCATTTCATGCACCTTGATTAGACCTTTTGACCTAGCTGGAGTATGACTGTCATCTTACGACTTAAGGCTGTCGAGGGAAGCGCTTATTTGGAAAAACATAAGTAGAATATTTTAGCGATTAATGCAAATATTTCCGAGAAATTAAATTGTTACCTACTTGAATCTTTACCAAAATTATAAAGATGAAGAGTTAGTTTGTTATCCAACAAACAAACTCTTCATCTTTGGTTGAACGAGCTAATTTCAGGAACTACTGATTTGAATTGAAAAATTATTTTAGTGTTGGATAGCCTATTTATCGAGGAAGGCTATAGGTTGTATAACATCACACTACAACCAATAGGAGCGGAGCATCTATGAAAAATATTGCAAAAACAGGGAAAATGTTTTCCTTTTGAGAGCTTCCGTGGCGTGCGCTGTGTCGTTTACACAGCGCACGCCACGGAAGCTCTCAAAAGGAAAACTCTAAAATGCTCTCTAAAAGTTAAAGTTACGCAACAATCATGACTCCGCGATAGCATATGTCTATCTTTTAAGGTTTACTTAGACTCTCTCTAACCCTCTCTTATGTGGCGCAGAAGAAGTTGCGCGGGTCAGCTAGTCCCCAATAAAATGGAACTTAACAAACCTACCTTCGAAATGTGGGTGCACTGTGCACATCTGCGTACCTCTTCAGAGCATACAGGTGTGATGTTATGTTATGATGTTGTGTAAACAATAAACATTCAAGCGATTACAGCAATCTCGACAGATTTGCTGTCTATTATTGAAGAGTTCCGGTCCATATCTCCGAAGTCCATGATCAGATCATGACAATATTTCTATGGGAGCTTGGAAGTATATTCTTTCAACCTTGACTTGGAAGTATATTCTTTTAAACAAAAGAAAATCCCCCAAATCAGTTCAGGCGTCTTCGAGTAATCGGTGAAAATACATTAATTTGTAAACAACAAAAAAACTAAAATCATACAATTTGAACCCTACCAAAAACAAAAACTTAACTTAAAAAATATAACATACGCTTTTCAAATTGAAGAATTCAAATTACTAGGCATTACATTAGAGTCTCATTTAAGATATGTTGTACAAAGAAGCTGGTGTTACTGGTGTTGTCTGGTGTATCTATATTAATAAATATATAAAAAAAGTCTGCTATGGACGGACGCGTAAAGTACAATAGAATCACTATTAACAAAAATATTTTTTAAGGTTGAAAATGAGCCTCTTAACTTTTACTACAGCTACAAACACAAATATCTGCGAAAAAACTGCGAAAAAACTTTTATCACAAAGATTCCTTTTTTCTGGCTCTTGGCAATTCTATTGGATTTTCGCATGATCGACTTGCATAGAAAGAGGCCGAAATAAATTAGGAGCCCCTTGCCCCAAGGCCTTTATAGGCAATTATAACATACATACACAAGATTTAAAAAAATAGAGGATGTGGACATTTTGATCTCAAATTACATAATTATCTCAATTTATTCGAGGCAAGATGTAAAAAATTCGAGCTGGCTTCGCTCCACTCGCTCTTGCAGCCTAGTTTTTCTTAAATCTTTTTCAAGTAGGCCAGTTACAGGCACTTTTGAATTGTCGAAACAAAGACAACAATGAAATATAGCTACAGTCCCAGTCACAAGGCACAAAAACTGTGAAAGTACTGTAGTTGCCCATTCCCTAACGTAGATCTCTATGGAGAAGAACGGGCAAGAAACTCCATGGACACTCTTTTAAATCAGAATACTTTTACAAAACCTTGGTTATATCATTCATGTTGAGATGGTACATTATGTGAGAACGATGCAGCAAGATGTGTACGTTAAAAGTGTCCATCGTAAACACAATTCAAAAATAAAATAATTAATTCAAATAAGCCGTGGCAAATAAGAGATGACCAGTCACAACTGACAGCGCCCGTTCACGAACATGACGCATGTATCAGCACCATTCAACTCAACCATTTTGAAGGGAACTAAATGATCCGACACTCGCGCCACCATTTTTTTTTTTTTTTTTTTTTTTTCCGGATGGGAAATCATCAAATGACCCCCCCCACTCTGGGCGGAGCGGAAGGGAGTGTCAGACTTGTACTGACTAAAACCCATCCATGTTCCTTCTTTGCCCTTTGTGTTCCAGGGCCACGGTATCTCTTTCGAACAGTCCCGCAGCCCTGGCAGGCATCGGTCCTTGCGGACCCCTACTTATTTGCTGACATCTCTTTGAGGCGCACGTGGAACACGAACGCGCCGTCGACACGGCCTGTCGGTACGGTGGCCGGGAGCCACCACGTGACCCCCGACGCCCAGGGCGTCTCCCGCGGCGACTGGGACGTGAGGTTCTTTCCCTCTCACGTCCCGCCACCTCCTTCACTAGCATGACTGCTTCGCAGAAGGAGGTGACGGCTTCCCATTCCCTCTCGCTCCGGACCATGGCTTGAACCAAGGCCTGACGCGAGAGATCGCCGCCGCCAATCGCCGCTACGAGGACACGGCGGTGCTCCGCCCAAGCGGGGCAGACTTCCACGGTGTGCTCCACCGTGTCCTCCGGACGATCCTCGCAGTGGAAACACCCGGGCGTTTCCTCCCGCCCGATTCGGTGCAGGAACCTCCCGAAACAACCGTGTCCGGTGAGGACCTACGTCAGGCGGTAGGTGAGGGCGCCGTGGCGCCTCTCTAGCCACTCCTCAAAGAGGGGACTTATCGCCACTATGGTGGCGTGCCCTGCACGGGGTTGCGACAGTCGCTCTCTCCATGTCGCCATGAGATCACGCCGGAGGTCTGTCCGCTGAGCAGCAATTTGCCGCGGCAGCGGAGTTTCCTCCCGACGTAGTGCCTCCGCGCGCCATTCGTGCAGGCGCGCGAGGACTATCGCCTTCAGATCCCATGGCGGCAATCCGGCAAGGAGGCTAGCCGCTTCGCCGGAGATCGTGCGGTACCCCCGGATTAGCCTTATGGCTATTACTTTTTGGGGCGCGTTCAGGTAGTGGGCGGCTTGCCGCCTCAAAGAACGCGCCCACACCGGGGCCCCGTAAAGGGCCATGGACCGCACGACCCCCGCGTATAGCCTCCGGCAGGAGGCGTTTGGACCCCTCAGGTTGGGCAAGAGCCGCTTGAAGGCAGCCCCTGTCCGTTCCAGTTTGGGAGCCAAACGTCGGAAGTGCTCCACGAAGTTCCACCGGCTGTCGAGGACGAGTCCTAGGTACTTCAACGTCGACCCGACGCCGATGGAAACCCCTCCTGCCGTCAGTAGGGATCCCGACGGTGGCGCATTCCGAGGCCCATGAAAACACATGGCCTCGGACTTGTGCAGTGCCACCTCGAGACCCAATTGCCGGATCCTCTCCACGACTATCGCAACCCCGCGTGTCATGTTTTCGGCCGCCGCCTCGTGCGACCTCCCTTGTGCCAGTACCAGCGTGTCGTCAGCGTAGCAAACTACGCTGACGCCGGTAGGGAGGTCGGCGCGCAGCACCCAGTCGTAACCGATGTTCCACAGGGCCGGTCCCAGAACCGATCCCTGTGGAACACCGCACGACATCTCTCGCCGGTTCCATTCTCCGCTTCGACCAGGGTAGATGACGGCTCTATCCGTCAGGTAGTCCCCGACCACACGACGAAGGTAGGTCGGCACCCGGTGATACCGGAGTGCCTCCCTAATGCAGCTCCAGGGCATGGAGTTGAAGGCGTTGGCGATGTCAAGAGACACCGCCAAGACGACCCCGCCCCGGGACACCGCGTCCCCCGTCGTGAGGGCTCTCACGCGCATGATGGCGTCCACCGTCGAGCGCCCCTTGCGGAAACCAAACTGGTGTTCCGCAAGATCCGGCCCCATCCCCGCAATGTGCCCGGCGAGGCGGTTGGCAATGACTCTTTCAAAGAGCTTGCCCACCTCGTCGAGCAGCACGATGGGCCGGTATGCGGACGGAGAGTCCGCAGGGCGCCCTGGTTTCCGGATGAGGACCAGCTTCCCCGTCTTCCAACGAAGCGGAAACTGGCCTCTCTCCAAGCATGCGCTTAGGAGCCCTTCCAGTCGGGGCCCGAGAGCCTCAGAGGCCAGGACCCAGGCTTTGCCAGGCAAGCCATCGGGTCCCGGGGCGGTATTTCTGGTTTTCAGCCTGCGTACCGCCACTCTCAGGTCTACCCCAGTCACCTCCGGAACGTCGTCATCGTCATCGGTGTGGTCCGCTTCCGGCACCGCACGCGGCGGCGGAGCCATAGGCGGGGGAGGATGCTCCCCTCGCGAAGGGAACAAAGCGCTCACCACGTCCTCCACGAGCTCAGGCCGGAGACTCTGCGTCAACGGGGGGGCCCGGGTGCGGAGTTTGTCCCGCACCATCTTGTAAGGGCGCCCCCACGGATCTCCGTTCAGAGACTCCAGCATCTCCTCGCGGGCCAAGTTCTTGGCCCGCCGGACAGCCTCTTGGAGGGTGGTCTTCGCCGCTCTGTACCCCTCGTACAGCTCCGCCTCAATGGCTGCCGCATCCGGAGGGCGGATGCGGAGCCTGCGATGCCTGGCGTACAGGCGCCGCGTGGCAACGCACGCCTTGCGCAGAGACGTCAGCTCTCGCGACCACCAGTACACCTGACGCCGGGCGCTTCCTGGCCGAACTCGGGGCATTGCCACGTCGCAAATGTCGGACATGGCCTCCTGGAACCAACCCGCCTCGTTGTTGATGTCGGCAGGCCTGACTGGTGATGACACCCAGGCCTGCACGATCGAGGCTTCCAGGAGGAGCTCCCGGTCCAGCTGCTTCAGCGCCCATCGCGGACCACTCGGGGCCTGTAGGACCGGCACGCTTGAGGACTGGGTGGAGACGTCAAACCGGATGTACCGGTGGTCGGAATAGGTCTCCACCCCCTCCATGACGCGCCAGTCAACGACACGCGGCGACAGAGCGGGGCTGGCGAACGAGATGTCCACCACCGACTCGCCCCGCATCCGCACGCACGTGGGGACAGAACCCCGATTTAGGACGACCAGGCCTGTCTCCAGAGCCCAGTCCTCCACCATTCTACCCCGCACGTCCGTGTAACGAGAACCCCAAGCCAAGTTCTTGGCATTGAAGTCCCCGAGCACAAGCACGGGGAGGGAATGGCTTCCGATGACGACACTCAACTCCGTGAGGGAGTTGTGGAACTCGGCGAGAGTTCGGCTCGGGGAGAAGTAGACTCCCACTACAACGATCTCCCCGAACCGTGCTGCTACGCACCCCTGACCCTTCCTGACACTCTCAAGGGTCGGGGTACCGGCGGCGACCGACGCAATTATGGTCACTGAGCCGCTAAGGTCCTCCACCCAGTCATCCCTGGGCGGGACAAAGTACGGCTCAGCGACCACGGCGATGTTAATCGACCACTGCGCCACGCTCTGGAGCAACAGATCCTGAGCGCAGGCGCAGTGGTTGATGTTCGCCTGGAGAAGGCGTAATGGGGCCGTTACTGGCACTCCATTTCAGCCCCCTCCCGGGCCCCCTGCGAGGGCCCCGCTGCGGAAGTTGCAGCAGTAGCGGCAGCGGCGGCGACAGTGGCGGCAGCTGCGGTGGTGGCGACGGTGGGGGTTTTGGCGGTGGTGGCGGAGGGCCTTCCCTTGCCCCTGGCCTTGGCGGGAGTACCGCAGGACTTGCTCCCTGCCCGGTGATCGGCCGGCTTGCCAGCTGCCGCACATGCAGCGCAGCGCGGCGCGGCGGAGCAAGCCGCGGCCATGTGACCAGGCTGGCCGCAGCGGAAGCACAGGCCGCTGCGGTCCACCTCCGAAGTGCACCGGACCGACACGTGGTGCCCCACATGGCAGCGGAAGCACCTCAGAGGTCTGGGTTCCAGCAGCTTCACCTGCGCCGAAACCCAGCCCACCAAGAGCCTTCGGCCCTCCACAATGACTTTCGCCGCCGTCACAGGGCAGCTTACCGTTATGGTTCGCATGCCCGACAGGTCCGGACGTAAGGTGCCTGCCTTGACTTGCTCGGCAGGGCACCCACCCACCGGTCCTGGTGACGGCGGCCACCACCTCCTTCTCGGTCACCGAGTCGTCCAGACCCAGTATGCGCAGGTCTGCGCATTTGACGGGCCTGGACACTCTGGCCTCGTCCGCATTTAGGGACGCTCTAAGCTTTTCAGCCAGAGCGTCAGCGGACGAGCCACGGGTTTCGCCAGGGATCTCCAGCACTCGAGCCCCTGTTGCGGTGACTCTAACTCGCGCCACCATCAGCGAGACATTTGAGTGAGCATGACATACTCCTAACCAACAGGGCACATTCAAGTCAAGAAAAGACGCAGGTTTCCAGCGAATGACAGCTTTCTAGTACATAGTACTCACACAATATGGGCTATCCGGCTATATAATACTAAAGAGATTGAAATGTGTTCTTGTGGAGCAGGACCGGCATTGAGCCAACGATTTTTATCAGTGATATAATCGTCGAACTTGTAATATGCTTGCTTACATAGTGTGCGTTTAATGCATGTTTTAAATTTCGTTTCATTCAGTTCAAGAATACTTTGTGGAATTTTATTATAGCACCTCAAACAGTACCCCATGAAAGATTAAGCGAGTCTGAATGTAGATTTTTTCTTACATACATTATGTTTTCGTAGATGTATTGACAATGTACCGTCATGATGTTAAACAGTTTCCTTAGAGAATCGCGCCTACGAAGATTATATATGGCTCTGATGGCTCTTTTTTGCAGAATAAATATTATTATTTATTTATTATTCCTTAACACACACACATTTCTTTTTACAGGTAAGACCCAAGCTAACAAATTAGTCAGTCCTAAGTAAAAGGCCCGGGTAGAAGCATAAGTTAGACAGTAGACAACATACTAAGTGCCACCCTCTGGAATTCCGCCAAAGAACAAGAAAATTTTAATTATTTAATTATGTCCAGTCGCCGAGAGACACTATTTAGTATTCCTAATGCACAAAATATAGGCGCAAAAATAAGTTCGTACGGGTTGCCGGAACTTTAAAAGGCCCCTCCCTAGGTCCCAACCGTAGCGTCCTGCTTGGAACAAGCAATCCCAACGATTCCAGTATTTGTGGATTATTTAGCATACCACGAAAAACCATAAAAACATATTTTACGAGAGCGAGGTTGTGCCTTACTTCCAACTTATAGTACCCAACCATCCCAATAACAAAGAGAGTTGGATACAACAATCACAATTGCAGAAAACATTATCTATACAAGTAGCAGAAGATGGAGTGTCTGTCGTAGGTTCTATAAAAATGTTGGTCAAGTCAAATGACTTAAAAAGATTATATTAACTTTCTTTTATTGATAAAATATTGATATTGAAATCACCACAAATTATTATAGGTTTATTACTGGCTGCAAGTTTTGCCATGACATCTTCCATTATTGATTCAAATAAGGAAAAGTTTTGATAGTTTGGGGATCTGTACACACACACAATTACATGCTTATCTAGCTCAACACAAGACAGTTCGACGCAATGTTCAGCCGAGAGACCTACTATGTCATTACGTTGCTTATATGTAACACAATTTTTCAATAATATTAGCCTCCACGCACCATAGATTTACGGTTAAAGCAGCTGCCCGCCGCATAGTTCTCATAATTAATAAGCATTTGGTAATCCTTTACCCAATGTTCAGAATAATATCAAACATACAAACACTTTCTAAAAATAATTGAATTTCTAATAATTTGGAAGCAATGCCTTGATTTTGGTGGAATAATTTTAAGGTGTTCTGCTGAGGCCCTTTTTTACTAACTAAATGAGTGCAAGAAGGTACCTACCTTGGTGTTGGTAGGTTTAACAAAACGATTAATGGTACCTACTGTTGTCTCACTTCCTAGTTTAAATTAATAATTATATCTGGAGTGAGCGCCGAGACTCCTGTGCCATCTCCAGACAACAAAATCCTATTACTAATATATCCTAATTGAGAATTTTCCACGGTGACACATGGATTCTCCTCAGCACAATTTTTGTAAACATTTATAGCACTAATGCTATATTTATTTAAGGTCGCAGTGTTAATAATATAAACTTCGACATACTACTTATGTCTGAGTGAATATTAAAAGCTAATAGCCGTGCTATTTTGTGTCTACATCTAATAGTTAGATACACTTTACCCCGAGTCGACTGAAGTTTATCAACAAAAGTGTTGACATCAAGATATATAAGTTTGTCACTATAGTGACCTACTAAAAAATGTACATGTTTATTTAACATGTATATATAATTGCTTTTTCTATTACATAAACTTTCAAAATATGGAAAAGCACGCAATATGATTTATTACAATTTAACTTTAACAACTCTAATACACAGTCAGTGATGTCTTCCTTTTTAATCTTAGAACTATTACCAACACATATAGTAATGGTGGTATTAGGATCACAAACAGTTTTAGTTACTGATGCCATAATTTGTTTGTAGGTTGACCCTGGCATACAATTGTTTTGGGTACAATAACTCAGGTTATTACTAATTATTTACCTAGCCCTCTACCTATACTGTCAGAGAACATGACTGAATGATTATAATCATGACTATTAGGTGAGACAAAATTACCAATCTCAGGCTGTACTACTTGTGAAACATGAAGTGTAATGTCAGGTATTATAACTTGGTTGATGATGATACCATCCTGAGCACTCACAGCTTGGTACGGGTCCTCCGTTGCCTCAGGCTGGAGAGCATCAAGACTGGGTTCACTCCGACAAGTACAAGTGTCTATCAACTCGTTTGTGGCAAGAATTTGCTGCTTAATTTGCTTTTTAGATCTTTCATATTTATTATATAAAGACTTTAGTGACATAGCTTTGTCTATAAGTCGCCCAGGTTATTCCGGTAGGTCGAAACAATTCTAACCTGTGCAATGTAGGTAAAGTATTAAAAGTTTGTTACTATGAGCACCGAAAAAAAGGGTTAGTTACCTGATATGTGATTCATTTCGTAAAAAAAAACATAACTGTTATATTTGTATTTACCGAGAATTCAACGACGATAACTGTACCTTAGTTCTGTTTTTTTTTTTACGAAATGCATCTTATATACTTGGAATAGCTGTAGCATGCCTTCATGTTCGGCGCTCATGGCGGTCCTGCTGAAGGGAGCGTGACTACCGCCGGACCACCTTCAAAGTCGATTTTCTCTAAAACTACTAAGGCACCAATTTTGTTATTCGAGTACTAATTAGCATCAATTGTGAACTAATTATTTTGCATTGGTGGTCCGGCGTTACTCACAGATATCTGAAGTAGAGCTTACATTTTCTTTTAGTTGCTAGACTTTTCAAATGCCTCTTCAAACTTCGTAACTTCTACTTCTATATAAACAAGTATCGAAAATCAAGCGATCGAAGCAATCGAAGGCCCAACCTGGGAGAGACACGCTACCGGACCGACGAAGCTGTCCGACAACACGAACACTTTTGGGCCGAACATCGTCATTACAATTTTTCTCTTTTTTACAATATTCAAATTGTAGTAACTCGTGAAAACATTTACTGCAAAAAAATAAAAACTCGGTTTTAAAAAATAATGCACTTTTAATCACAGGGCGCAGGCTCCTTATTAGTAACAAAATAAATACCGCAACAACCATACACTGGTACTAACTACTAATCGCTACCGGCGACGCACGCGCCGCCACGGACCGCGCGCACGACATGTCACAATACATCCAGTATTGCCCGTCATTACTAATCTAGTTAACAACTTCCTTAATTCTGTAAGAAAAAATATCGAAAATACAAAATACCAATAATAGTTTAAATTTTAAAATGTGGATATAGTCCGTGACTAGCGCCAGCGCCCCGTATTACACACTATGTTATAGTCAGGATTACATGCTTCATGTAATAGTTTACTACAAACTAACCACACATACATACGTATATGTACGTCGCCTGCGCGACTCGGGTCGCGGTCGGCACGGCGGAATGTAATGTATCACAATCGGCGAGCCGGGCTCGACAACACTAACATACGTACAATAAATAGAGTATCATGTTATAGCTATATACACAATTATACTCCTCGCACTACTTATACTCTACCCCGCAGAAATAAATAGAGAGCGGCCGTCACCGCCGTCACCGCCGTCACCGCGCACCGGTGTGCGGGCGACGGGTTTCCTGAGTGCCTAGCGGCGGGCCCGACGTGCTTCCTGAGTGCCTAGCGGCGGGCCCGACGACTTGCTTCCTACTGCCTAGCGGCGGGCCCGACGACGCCGGCGGCGGCGCGGGCCGCGCGTGCGCTAGTGTGCCAAAAGCTGCGACAGGTGCGCCGCGATGGCCGCGGCCGCGTCGCCCGCCAGGATGGTGCGGTGCGTGCCGGCCAGCTGCTGCGTGCGCAGCGCGCCCGCGCACACCTCGCGCAGTCCGTAGTCCTCGCCCAGCGTCACGTAGTTGTCGCGCGCCGTGAACAGCGTGACCGGCGCGCGTAGGCGCCCGGCCGGCTTGTACGTGTCGGCGATCACCAGCTTGCGGTAGAAGGAGTTGGCGGCGGCCGCCAGAGCGTCGGCGCCGTGCGGGCCTGCCGCCGCGCCCACCAGCTCCGTGGTGCGCGCCAGCCGTGCCTCCCAGCTGGGCAGGCGCTCCAGCTCGGCAGACACCTGCGCAGACACTCATGTCACCGACCGCCCTGCGTCCGCGAGCGCGGACACGGTGCCGGTCTCACACTCACCTTGGCGGCGTCCATGTCCTTGAACAGCTGCACGAAGTAGGCGAGAGCGTCGGCCTCATCGGTCTCGGCCGAGCGCTTGGTGCGCTTCTTCTTGCCGCGCGTGGTGTGCGTGGCGACGTACGCCGGCGAGCCGTCCACCAGCACCAGCCGCGTCTCGCAGCCGGCCTGCAACACAACGGGCTCGTTACTACTGCGCCGCGTCGTCCAAGCGGCCGGCCAAAAGGGCTCAGCGACGCACGCCTACCTGCTCCAGCTGCAGGGCCATCTCGAAGGCGACACCGGCGCCAAAGGAGTAGCCGAGGATGGTGTAGGGCGCGGCGGGCTGCATGGCGCGCACGTGCGTGACGTAGTGACGCGCCAGCGCGGCCATGTCGTCCAGCGGCGCGGCCTGCGTGCACTGCAGCCCGTACACGGGCGCGCGCACGGCCGCGGCCACGCCGCGCAGCAGCTCCACCACGCCCTCGATGGGGTGCACCATGAACACGGGCTTGAGCTCGGCGCCGGCGGGCGTGGCGCTGGGCAGCTTCACCAGCACCTGCTTGGGCATGAGCTCGCCCAGCGCCGCGAACTGCACCTGGTCCGTGGCCGCGTCGGCGCCGGCCGCGGGCGCGTCGCCGGCTGCCGCGTCTTCGCCGCCCGCCATTCCGCGCAGCTTGGAGAAGGTGAGGCCGCGGATCTCCTGCACGCCCAGCACTACGTCGTAGCCGCGCTCCAGCGTTTGCTTGATCTCCGCGCCCATGAGCGAGTCCATGCCCAGCTCGGCCAGGTTGGCAGAGTCGGACACCTTGCTGGGGTCCTTGATGCCGAGGATGTTGGCGACGGCGTGCAACAGGTCCTGCTGCGGCGCGGCGGCGCTGCGGCGCTTATCAGCCAGCACCATGGACGCCGCTACCGCATGCGGCAGCGCCAGCAGCGCGCCCAGCGCCTCCATGCACGACGCGATGCGCTGCGGCACCGTGCCGCCCACCACGGTCTCGTCGCCGCCCATGGTCTCCACGATGAGCCCCACCTCACCGATGGCTCCCCACTGCACGGCCAGGCCCGGCAGCCCGTCGGCCTGACGCAGCTCCACGATGCGCTCCATGGCGGAGTTGGCGAGCCCGTAGTTGCTCTGGCCGGGGTTGCCGCGCCCGCACGAGACGGACGAGAACACCACGAAGTACTCCAGCTCGGGCGCCAGCTCGCGCGTCGCCGCGTCCAGAATCTTAGTAGCTGCGCGGATCATATTAGGTATGTTATTTTTATATTAAAAGCATTATTCATTTTAATCAACATTTCTTTTGATAAAGTAGTCTTTTATGTTAAAAACTTTTCGAATTTGTCTGGTAGTCACCAGACAAATTCGAAAAGTTCTCTGATCACGGATGTAAAAACGAGGCATTTTTTGTCATTTTTGGAGGGTCATAATTATTTTCTTTACTTATTAATTGCAGAAAAAAAAGAAAATGACAGGGACGTTTCTACAGTAGACCTTGATTTTATGAGAAAAAAAAAGATTACTCCAAAGACATTATTCAGGAAGAAAAAGGGTAATACATTTGAATGGAGAATCGCAGCGCCTGTTCCCTTTCAAATGAAATAACTAGCTTCGGAAGTAGGTGCCTTTGTTTGTTTGATTCACTTTGTTGCCGAAGAATCATCGAAATCAGTTTAAATTGACGAATATATTGTTGAACTTTAGCACACAAAAAAATCAGACGATTTGATACCCTTCTCTTGGTGAAAATTGTGTTTTTGGTTTTGTTTTGCGGAAGGGCACTGCGCAAAACATTGACTCGTGAAGCAGTCTCGACGGTCACGAGCGATCGTACAAGAAGCAGAGATCGTGACTCACCATCAATCTTGGGCTTGGCGACGGCCTGGAAGTCGGCAGGCGTCTGCTTGTCGAGGAAGGCGTCGCGCAGCACGGCGGCCAGGTTGAACACGCCGCCCACCGCGCCCAGCGCCGCCGCCTCGCGCAGCAGCGCGCGCGCGCCGCCCGGCGTCGTGGCGTCGCTCGTGGACACGCACACGCGCACGCCCGCCTCGCGCCAGCGCCGCACGCACCACGCCTGGTAGCCCGTGCGCACGCCGCTGCGCGAGTTCAGCACCAGCCGCGTGGCGCCGCGCTTCACCATCCACTGCGCCAGCTCCAGCCCGAACCCGCCCATGCCGCCTGCCGCCGAGTTAACGTGTTACGAGTTGCCGACCGTGACTGATAGTGATCACTTGATCAGTCACGTTCGGCAACTCGTAACACTTAGTGCCACTGTTTGTGACTGACGAAACATAATCGGTCGCGTAAAGTAGCTCCAATTCCGGACCTTTGTCACCAGATGGCGCTAGTTCAGTATCAGTACAAACTGTTAGCAGTTGGGGGAGGGCTCACTGACCGACGAGCACGTAGCTCTTGGCGGGATGCATGTAGGTGCGTGGGATGGCGGACACCAGCTTGCTGGCGGGCCGGGCGCCCGCGGCCTCCTCGTCGCGCACGCGCAGCACCACCTTGCCGATGTGCTTGCCCGTCGCCATGTACCTGCGACACGACATACCGATGACTGTCAAAACTTTCAACAATTTTGACAGTGTGGAGGGCAGTTCGCGTCTCCAAAAAATATTTACTGAACGATCTTTCGATAGCAAGAAGTTATTTTTATATATTTATTTTGTACCCTATCACAATGTTTTCTTATTTAACCCAAAGGTTGACTGGTAGAGAATGCCTTGTGGCATTAAGTCCGCCTATGTATCACTATTGTACATGAAGTTTAAATAAATCTCTTTTTTGATCTAATATAGGGACAGACGACAGTACAAAGCTAAGTGTATGTTTTGAAAGTGGAAGAGAATATTGGCGCATCGTATGAGCTAATATTGTCAGCAGCGTGAGAACTCTCATACATTTAGCATTCATAGGGTGCATCCCTATGAATGCTAAATGTATTTAGCGATTTGTGTCGGCGTGCGCACCTGAAGGCCTGCTCCAGCTGGTGGTCGGAGAACACGGTGGCCGGCAGCGGGCGCACGGCGCCGGCCGCGATGCCGTCCGTCACGCAGCGCACCACGGCGGCCTTGTCGCTGTTGTCGGACTCGGCGTCGAACAGCGCGTCCAGCAGGATGCCGTGGAACGTGGTGTTCTTGAGGAACACCGACATGCCCAACGCCGTGTCGTTGGACAGGTCCAGCTTGCCGATCTCCAGGAAGCGGCCGCCCTCGGCCAGGCAGCGTACGGACGCGTGCAGCTTGTCGGCGGCCAGTGAGTTGAGCACTAGGTCCACGCCACGGCCGCGCGTGCGCCGCTTGATGAGCTGCTCGAAGGACGTGTCGCGCGAGTTGCCGATGTTCTCGGGCGGCAGCGTGGGGAAGCGCTCGCGCAGGAAGGCGCGCTTGTCGGGCGTGCCCACGGTCGTGAACACCGTGCAGCCCGCGTGCAGCGCGATGGCCACGGCCGCCTGCCCCACGCCACCCGTGCCCGCATGCACCAGCACGGACTCGCCGCGCCGCATGCGCCCGCGCACCGTCAGCGCGTAGTACGCCGTCGCGTATGCCACCGGCACCGTGGATGCCTCTTCTAGCGACCACTTGGCCGGCACCTCCCATAGGAACCCTTTGTCGGCCAGCACCGTGCTGGCGAGCCCGCACGCTGCTACCATGCCCATCACGCGCTTGCCGTCAGATGATCGACCGCTGAACTCCAAACCGAGAATGCACTCCTGCGGAAAGATATCATTATATTATTATACGGTTTATTGCGCGAGTCCAGATTTAACATAATGGTGGGCGATGTGCGGTACCGACCTGTCCGGCGAGGTTGCCGGGCAGCGCGTCGGGTGGCAGCTTGCCGGTGGCCAGCATGATGTCGCGGAAGTTTAGCGGCGCGCAGTACACGCGGCACAGATCCGTGCGAGCCGGCTGCGGCACCTCCCGCGCGTAGCGCACCGGGCTCTCGATCCAGCGCAGCGAGGACAGGTCGCCGCGCGTCAGCGTGTTGACGTAGGCGTGTTCCACCTGCAGCTGCGCCTCCGCGTCGCCCAGCGGCAGGTGCCGGTAGCAGCCCCACACACCGGCGCGCAGCACGTTCGCGGCCATGTCGCGCTTCACCTGCGCCGCGTAGGGCGCCGCGTCGGGCCGGAAGGGCTCGCGCGCGCCAGGCAGGTAGTAGCAGCGCAGCGCGCGGCCGCCGGCCTCGCCGCGCAGGCACGTGCACAGGCCCAGCACGCCAGCCGCCGCCGTGCGCGCCACGCAGTACACGCGCATGTCCTCGCCCTCGGCGCGCGCCAGCGCCGAGCGCAGCGCCTCCACCCAGCCGAAGGCGGTGTCGTCGCCCACGTCGATGACAACGTGGCGCTCGGGCACGTCTGGCGTGCGTCGCAGCAGTACGTACTCGCAGCTGGCGGCCACCTGACGCGACACGCACGTCAAGCCGGCTCGCTCCACCATGTCCTTCGCGGCGCGTTCGTCCAGCGCCTTGTGCGGCTCCTCCAACAGCATCATGCCGCTCTCGCCCAACGCCGCCGCCAGGTTCTCCAGCGTAGCGGCGCCGTGCCGGCTTAGCACGTCGGCTGCCAGCACCAGGTGGCAGTCAGTCTCGATGGGCGCGCTTTTGCCGTCCTTGGGGAACACCTTGACGCCCAGGTCCTTGACGGCGGCGGCGTAGGCAGCGGGCGCGGGCCCGGCCGCCAGCGACGCGTCCACGCGCACCTGCGGCTCGGCTTCCAGCACCTGCATGGCCTGCGGCGTCAGCAGCGCTTCGGCCGGCCGGTCCAGCGCAGCCTCGGCCAGCTTGAGCTTGAGCGCGCCCGCGTTCTCCAGCACCAGCTGCAGACTCACGGTGAGCGCGTCGCGCTTGGAGCGCGACGTGTCCTCGGTGGCCACGGCGGCGTTGTCGTACGGCAGGAACACGTACTTCTCCAGCTTGGGCGCGTTCTGCGGGTTGGCGCGGCGCGGCGCCAAGCTAGTCTTGACGCCGCGGAACTCGATGCCACCAGCGCTGATGACGTCGATGTCGCGATGCATGCGCACGGGCAGCGTGCCGCCCTCGGCCAGCGCCGCCACGGCCGCTAGCTGCGCCGCCGGGTCGATGAGCGCGCGCTGCAGCCGCGTGGGCAGGTACAGCTCACGCGTGTCCACGCCGATGATGCCGAACTGCAGCATGGTGTCCATAAACGAGATCCAGTTGTCGTCCCAGGCCAGCTCGCCACACGTGCCGCGCGGGTCCGACTTGCGGATGCCGCGGAAAATGCCGCCGTAGTTGTAGCCGCGCAGGCGCAGCTCCTTGTAGATATCATCGGTGACGAGCGGGAGCAGCCCGTCTTCGTGGCGCGGCGGCGCGGCGTCCAGATCGCGCAGGCGCTCGGCAGCCGGGTCCTCGGCCAGGCGTACGGTGCCCGTGACCACGACGGCGCCGCCCTCGCACACGTCGAACTCGCCCGTGCCGTCCAGCACGTTGATGAGGAAGCGCACGGGCGTGTCGCGCGACACGATGGTGGCGCGCCGGAACTGGATGTTCTCCATCACGATCGGGGTCTCCTCAGGCTTGCGGTTGTTGAGCTTCGCCATAGTTCTCCAAACGAGAGTCTGTAACCGATCATGATTCGATTCAATCAAAAGTCATTTATTCAAATGAGGCTGATAGATAATAATCAGCACTTTTAAAACGTCAAAAGTGTCAAGAAACAGTTTTCCAAAACGCCCGCCTTTCGCCACTTCCTAGTGTTTCCCAGCTAGCGAAGAGACGTGGCGTAAAGTTAATGTGAACAAAGAATCCATTAACGTAACATTATATTATAGCGCGAACTGCGGTACTCACCAGGTAGCCGGTGGCGGGGAACAGGACGCGGCCGTCGATGTTGTGTCCGGTGATGAAGCTGTCGTCATTGCGCGACACGTCGTACTCGATGACGTTCTCGCCCGAGCGCGACGCGTTGCCGAAGTGCGCCACCTGCCACTCCAGGCGGTGGTCCCACTGCACGTGCGAGGACAGGCCCGGGGTGCCGCGCGGCACCGGGAAGGGCACGGCGGGGTACAGGCGGCCCACGGCGGGCTGCGCGCCGGCCGCGTACAGGCGCCCGGCCGCGGCCAGCAGGTGCGCGCACGCGTCGGGCGCGTCGCGCCGCACCAGCGGCACGTGCGCGGCGGCCGGCGCGGGCAGCGCGCGCTTCAGCACGGCCTGCAGCAGCGCGTGCGGCGCCACCTCCACCAGCACGGCGCGCGCCGGCACCTCGCGCACGGCGTCCGCGAAGCGCACCGGCGACAGCAGGTTGTTCACGTGGTAGTTGGCGTCGCTCAGCTTGGCTGCGGGGGCAGAGCGCGGGACTCAGTGGCGGAACTCGTTACTCACGAATGTCGTGGTCGAGTATCGTTTAGGGATTATGTCCACATCCGACGCCAACGTCGCGTACTCACCGAGGTCGGAGTCCCACTTATCGCGCGGCAGCGAGGAGGACACCCAGCGCTTGGTGCGCGGCTTGGGGTCGGTGATGACCTTCTCCAGGCTGCGGCGCAGCAGCGGCGCGGCGGCGGCGATGTACTTGCTGTGGAAGGCCACGCCCGAGCTGTTGACGCGCCGCGCGAAGGTGCCCTCCGCCGACAGCGCCGCCACGAACTTCTCCAGCGACTCTACCGGCCCTGAAATCTGCACCAACACGTCACGTGATACCGCTGACGTCACTCCGCACGCGCTCCCGACCGGCCGAGCACTCACCGTGACGCTGTCGTTGGCGTTGTGGCAGGCGGGCACGACGTCGGGCGGGCAACGCGCCTCGCACTGCTCCCACGAGAGCCCCACGGCCGCCATGGCGCCCGGCGCCAGCTTGGCGTCCACGATGCTGCGCCCTCGCCAGTACGCAGCCAGCACGGCCTGCTCCGCCGTCAGCGTCTCGTCCGCGTACGCGCAACCTGCGGGTGATCGAGTCACTCAGTCACGCTCGTATGCTAGGACTGCACGTATCGAGTACAGTGGCGACACAGTGCCAAGACAGAGCAGAAATAGTGCACTCGACCGATTGCACAAGCCTCGTTCTCCATCTCGGCACGGGCTCGCTGTCGGCATCTGCGGGACTCACCGATCTCGCCGACCGAGTGGCCCACGATGCCGTCAGGGTGGATCTCGAGCGCGCGCAGCACGTCCACGAGCGCCACCTGCACAGCCGCGATGGACACGAACGAGTTGATGACGTCGTCGAACGCCGCCGCCGGCGCGTCCGTGATGATGTTGATGAGGTCGATGTTGTGCGGCCGCAGCGCCGACGCCGAGCGATTAATGCTGGCAGCGAACACCGGCAGCTGCATCAGAGTCTTGGCCATGCCGGGCCACTGCGACCCCATGCCCGAGAACACGAACCACACGGGTCGAGGATCGCCGGTCTCCATCTCCTGCGGACAGAGAGATGTCAAACATGAGCCATTCGCGAACGAACGAGTAAGGAAGCGTGTCTGCAGCCGTCAGCGCGCTGAACACTCACGATGCACTCCTCGATGGGCGGGTCGGTGAGCACGGCGAACCCGCGGTGCGAATGGCCGGGGATGTTGTGGCGGTGCACGGCGTCCAGCAGCGCGTGCAGGCCGGCGTCGTCGCGGTGCTTGGCGGCCAGCGTCGTGAGCTCGCGCACGGCGTCCTCCGTGCGGCCCGACGCCAGCACGACGCGCGGCGCCGCATACCGCGCCGGCGTGCGTGCCGCGCCGCCGCCCGGCTCCGACTCGAGGATGACGTGCGCATTGGCGCCGCCGAAGCCGAACGAGTTCACGGCCACCAGTCCGCCCTCCCACGGCATGTTGTGGTCCACCACCTGCGCACATGCACAAATTGTGCGCGTTTAAAACTACGGTTATCGTGTGTTTTGGATCTGATGAACGAATCGCACCTGAACAACACTCAGACCTGGTAGCGTTGGGGTCACGGGGTGCAACGAATGAGCAATTTACCTTGATCCTGCCGTCACTGAGTGCCGGGATGTCGGGGTTGGCATTCTTGTAGTGTAGATTGGCGGGGATGACGCCGCGCTCCATGGCCACCACGACCTTAGCGACGGAGCACAGGCCGGACGCGGGCTCAGAGTGGCCCATGTTGGACTTGACCGAGCCCAGCAGTAACGGCCCCTTGCGCCCCTTGCAGAACAGCTCCGCGATGGCGTTCACCTCTTGAGGGTCTCCCACCTGCCAAAATACGGCGTGTAATCAGCACATCACAACTTTACCCAATTCAATTTTACTGCGATTTCTAGGCGCTTGTGGCGACTCCCACGTTATTGCAATGCATCAGCAATGTTTGCTCAGGGTGGACAGTTTCTCAGCTGTCGTGTACAAAGAAATGGTCTCATCTATCAGTGAGTAGCTACAGGCTCGTATATCGGGCGTACCTTAGTGCCGGTGCCGTGGGCCTCGACGTAGGCGACGTCGCAGGGCCGCAGCTTGGCCTCGGCGAAGGTCTCCTCGGCCAGGCGGCGCTGCATGTCGCCGGACGGAAACGTGATGCCTTGGTCCTTGGCGCCGTCCGTGTTGACGCGCAGGCCACGCAGCGTGGCGTACACGCGTCGCGCTGCGCCGCGCCGCTGCAGCAGTACGGCCACGGCCGCCTCCGAGCGCACGTAGCCGCGCCCGCTGGCGTCGAACGCGGCGCAGCGGCCCTCGGGCGACAGCATGCTGAGCCGGTGGAAGTTCAGCGAGTTGGCGGGCTTCAGGCACAGGTTGCAGCCCGCCACGATGGCAGCGTCGCAGTGGCCGGCGCGGATAGCCGTAGCCGCCTGCGCCAGCGCGAACATGGAGCTGGAGCAGGCCGTGTCCACCGCGAAGGACGGCCCCTTGAGGTCGAACGTGTAGGAAATGCGGTTGGGGAACATAGCCCGGCAGCAGCCCGTGAGCGCGTAGCCGTTGATCTTGTCGGGGTCTACGGTCCACATCTCCTCGGTCTCGGAGTTGGACACACCCACGTAAACGCCGGTGCGCGAGCCGCGCAGCTCGCTGGGGTTGATGCCGGCGTCGATGATGGTTTCGTGCGTGAGCTCCAGCAGCAGGCGCAGCTGAGGATCCATGAGGTGCGCCTGCTTAGCGTGCACGCCGAAGAACGTGGCGTCGAAGTGCGCCAGGTCCTTGAGCTTGCCATTGCGCTCCGGGAGACCGTGCAATCCTGTCGTAACATAACAATTCATTATTATTAGAAATACCTTTCGTGTCGTATGAGGTTCTTCTAGCGTGTTGAAGGCAAGTATATTAAAATAATGTTTTAATTCGTTTGGCCCAAAGATAAACTATTTCTCGTTCGAAAATTATATTGCTCAAGATTTCACAAGATCTGATTGCGTCGAGGTCATGCATCTGAAACATTTTTTCCTTACAGATTGCCACGTGATCTGACAAGCAGAGCTACACGTGCTAGTCTAGCGACAGTGACGCGCGCTCGCACCGACCGAGTCTCCGACGCCGCCGCCGCCGGCGGACTTGGCTCATCAGACTACAGCTAAGGAATAATGAATTATGAAAGAACATTCTAATGCCATACAATTATTATTTTTAGAAATTAATACATTCCAAATTCGTGAACACAATTCAGATATCCCTCCTTAAAGAACATTATACAGTTTCAGGATTCTCGTTTATTATATGCGATGGCGGGCGGATGTGCAATCATTGAATTTAGCCGAATGTGTTTGTTTATCAGCGAGCTAACACGGCCGGCCTGCGCGGCAGTCGTCACACTCGTCACAGTCGCACGCGGAAACCTAACAAAAGCCAATATTTACTATGTTTCCTGCTAACACGATGACATAATTTATGACAGGTTTGACGAGTAAGATCTTTGTTAGCTTAGCAGAGATAGGTATCGCTCGCGCGCGTGTGTGCGTGCGCGGTGACGCACGGCGCATCACGCCACCGGGCGGCAGTGGCGGCTGGCGGCAGTGGCGCGGCACACGAGGCGCGCCGCGGTCGCGCGCGATCTGCCCGTCGCACCGCGAGCTGTCGTCGTCTGCCTAACGGTGAAAGCCTCACAATGGACGCGCGGCTGATGCCGTTGACACCACTCATTTATTCGACCACAATTGGTTAAACGTGCCAATATGTGGGCGATCGTCCACTGCGAATGTAAACTGGGCACTACTTTAAATTATAACATAACTCATGTGGTCCAAATCTCTACTATTCCAGATTCACTCGCAACAGATCTTTCACGCTTGGTGAAACCAATCAATCACGGGATAGCAGGATGGTATAGTCGACCACGTAATTGGTTTACCACCCTACCGTTGAATGTCATTTGCACTTCAGAAAACTACAAGGTCTATTTATTCGTCTAATGATTAGATAATTTCAACATTAATTAAATGTTCAAATTAATTAATCATTAGTAACTTGGAATTGTTGCCAAAAGTGGTAAACCATTTACAAGGTCGATTATACCTACTAGTAGTACCTACTCGGTTTTAATTTAAATAAGATTTTTTGGAATAAATGTTTTTCTCTGTGGCAGTTAATACATAATACCTCTTGACAATGGTAACTCTTTGTTCAAGAATGGGTTCACAGGCTAAAATAAGATTAAAAGTGTAATTATTATTATTTGGGTTTTTAGGTACCTATCTACCTCTAAATAAATTTAAAGTAAAAAGTTCAAAGACGTCATTTAGAACTCGACACACTCGAGGTGTGCTTAGTATATTTATATTCGAGTTTGATATTATAATTTTTATGACCAAAGTCGGAGCAGGAAATAAACAGTGGAAAAACACTCCGTGAAAAAAAAAAATTGTACGTTGTTAGAGATCGATCCGTGGAACGTCGGGTGTCCATGATGAGCTGATGCCAGATAGGAGACGTTATCGTTTGTTTCAAAAGGCGGTAATAGCGGGTGAGTCAGGCGATCGCACAGATAACCTCGCTGATGGCGGCGGCGGCGTCATCACACGCAACTTGTCAATTTTGTGGCGCACTACTAGTAAAGTAAGGAATCACTTGATGCGAGTGGGCAGTGTGGCGCTGCGCGCTGTGGCTCTGTGCGCCCGGCCCGCTTCCGCGAATCTTATCGTCCTTCACTGATGTTCTATCTTGTATTTACCGAACATCTCGTAACTCTAAATACCTATAATACGAGACGACGCTTTTAACGTTTGACGATGTTATTGATTAGCTTGGTAGAACAGCTTAGTGATCTGTTGCGTTACGTTACAAGTTAAGTAAGTGCTTAATTTTATGAATAAATATTTGTATGCGTATGACGTAGATGTATTCGGAATATATCCTTCTCGAAATAATCTTATTTTGTTATCGACAACCATTCGACAACGTTAATGTCCCTATGTAGATTCTGAAAATAGTACCTATATTATTAACTAACTACATAAGAGTTGATAGGCACTACCAGCTTTATAGTGAGATTGTCTTGACGAGTTCACAACTGCGGTAGTTGGGAATTTGTAATGAACTAATTCCATTCCGATACCGTGCCTTTTTCAGCAAAATCATAATGATGAAACATAAGTATAGTATTAACGTGTTGCTCGCACCCTCGATTTGTCACGCACGACCAAGACAAAAGCCCAAACCCGTAACACTTGAGGTTCTGTTATTGGTTTCAATCAAAAATGTTTCGAAAAATGCCGAAGGAATTCACTGAAGCAGCAAGGGCTGTGGTTTTAGCTGATGCAGCAAAGTCGAATCGGGTCAGGCAGTTGGTGTTTCACGAACCATTGTCCGGGATGCCAACAGACGATTCCAAGGGACTATTTGTTACACGCGAAGTTCAGGTCCAAGCAGTAGTCGATGAACTTCGGCTCGAGACGACTGCTTTGTGTCAGCACTATGTAAAGAGACCGTTTTAACCCAGCTAACGTAACTCGTATTCGTCTCTTCGAGGTGACAATTGTTTGTGACAAATAAACAAACAAAACAAAAAATTTGAACAAGTCTAACAGGAAGGATTCCTAGTGCATTTTACCCAGCTCGCGCCCCTGGACTTCCCCCACCACACCGTACAGCTAGAATTCGTTGCCAGTAAATAAGCTGATTCCAACCAGCTTATTTGCTGGCACACTTGCTACTGAGCTGTGGAAGCATGTACTGTTGTCAGATGTAAGCAGAGTGGCTTTAAGTTAGAGGTCCAAATGGACGTCAGCGTGTGTAACGTGCAAGCGAGGGTACTACTCCATGTGCCACAGTAGAAACAGCGGTTTATCAGCGAGGCTCGACAATGTAGAATATGATGATATCACTTGTAAAGCTCGTACCGAACTTGTTGTCTTCGATAAGCTCAGTGTGACTGCTCACAGGTCCGCAGTCGTCTCGTTGATGCTTCAGCCCATATGGCATGATGTCGGTGGGAATACGGTAGCTGGTGATTTTGCTTAAGAAGTGGAAGAACTTTTCCAAGATCATGATATATCGTTCACGACATTTATTAGGAATAATTTCATCCCAACCAACCTAACGATACGCACGTCGTCATGTCGCTAAAACCGACACTAACTCACTAATCTTGAGGTCGGAATTCAAACTTTACCATGACGTCATGGTCACAGTATAAATATTATTACCGTGTCATGGTGAAGCATGCAGTCCGGACCTTCATCCCAAAGAACATGTATGGGAGCACCTCAGACAGCGGGTCGGGCCAGGGGTACGGCATAGATTGGAAACACGTTTTTAGGGATAAAAGATCATTACATCAATTTACAACACTGTTAAGATTTCTTTTTATTGTCTTGCCATTTCTTATAATAAATAGAACCAGCTAAGGTAACACCTATATTTACAATTCTGCAAAAATCAAGAAACGCTGGGCGGCCGGTTAATTGTGCCTTGGTGTATATATGAAATATTGTGTGAGAACTATTTACTAGAAACCTGTCATTCGCTGGAAACCTACGTCTTTTCTTGACTTTAATGTGCCCTGGCGGTTAAGAGTATGTCATGCTCACTCAAATGTCTCGCTGATGGTGGCGTGTGTGTCGGATCATTTAGTGCTTTTCAAAATGGTGCTGATACATGCGTCATGTTCGTGAAAGGGTGCTCTCTGTTGTGACTGGTCATCTCTTGGTTGCCACGGCTTTTTTTAATTATTTTTTTTTTGTTTTTTTACTATGGACACTTTTAACCTACACATCTTGCTACATCGTTCTCACATGTCAAAATGTACAAATCTCAACATGAATGATGTAACCAAGGTTTTCTAAAAATATTAAAAGATTTAAAAGAGCTTCCATGGAGTTTCTTGCCTGTTCTTTTCCATAGAGATCTACGCTAGGGAATGGGCAACTACAGTACTTTCACAGTTTTTATGCCTTGTGACGGGGACTGTAGCTATATTTCATTGTTGTCTTTGTTTAGACAATTCAAAAGTGCCTGTAACTGGCCTACTTGAAAAATAAATGCTTTGATTTTTATTTAATAGCGGCACCCGAAGGAGTCACGGGGCAATTTTGACAAAAACTGTATAATTTACGATTATTAAAAAAAAACGTACGCGGGAATCGATCCAATTAATTTAAAAATAAATACACCCAATTACTAGTTCGTAAATGCAATTTCCCCCAATTTTCAGCCAATAATGTGGATAAATATCAAATTCTGGGAAGTAAAGTCAAACAAGGAAGGAGCAAATTTCTAATAAAATAGGTATTAAGTAGGTGTATCATAATTATATACCCAACTGCGGCGAAGCCCAACAGAAATATTTGAAAATATCGTTTCGAGACAAATGACTAGATCGGTTCCTGTATAACCTGAAGTAAACTACGGTATTGGCCCGACAAATGTCTGGAAGGGATCCTCCCCAATATTTAATCAAAAAACTTAAGTATTTCTTTTTTAAACAGCTTTTCGTTTATCAAAATGTGTCCACGACTTCTTTTACGAAGATATTGACCATCAACGATTCCACGCACACTTGAAAAATTCACCCAGTATTTTATGGTAAGTCTAAATCAACCAATGTTATGGTCAGTCGATGAGTCGGTGCGCGGCGCTGAAGGTCAAGTAGGTGTCGCCGCCCGCGCCGCGCGCCTATCAGTCGCGGAGACATGCGCGCGCGCGGTGGCACCCGCATGGCTCCAGCGCAGCCTGTGGCTCTTGTTACTACCATTCCTTTATTTTTTCAATTTTATTTTGATTTTGAATGTATAAAATGAAATGGTACTATTACCCACAAGCCACATAACATATGTTTCCAGCTATTTTGTTGCAAAAATACATATAATAAATACCTTCAGATTACCTCAATGTCACAATGTGACGATATGTCACAATCACAAGTTATGTAAGTCTCTCGTAAACACAATAATATTCTCATCACAGCGCACTGATAATATTTGCCGGTTCATCGGTTAAGGTGCGATCATTGCTCGTATGCACTCAAGTGACAAATTGTCTTGGAGACTCGTACCAAGATGATCATAGATACAGAGATAATTTCAAATTGGCATTGAAAACTTGATGTCGAACCAGACCAACTTTTCTGAATTCAGGTTTCCTCGAGTTAAAAATTTAACAGGATTCTATTTTTTTTATCCCCCTTTACGGCAACTGGCTAATGGGCCGCTCACACGAGCTTCTCCAGAGCGAGGATGTCCTCGTGTTGAAGAAGCGTGGCCAAACCACGCAACTACCAACGTGAATTTTTCAAAATCTCAACAATATATGTATATTTTTCTTGGGCTTAGGCAATACTGGAATAAACTAACAGTAATGAAAACATGGTTAGGGAATTTGGTATGATAAAACAAAGTCTAAGATCGTTCAAATACGATGACCTAGCACGAGGACAACGAAAAAAGGCTTCAAAGACGTCTCAGAAAAGAAAAAAAAAAGAGTTTATTTCACTGCAGTGCGCGGTGCTGTGATTAAGTAATAATTACAAATATTCACGAATCAGTTTAACTGATGAAAAAAAAACAGGTAAGGCCAGGTGAAACAGGATGTGAAAGAGTTATTACCTGGGGTCCATCGTCTATCATCTGCGGTGACCAGGTCCACGCCATCAAACAGCTGTTGCGCGAACTCCTCGATGGTTTCGGACTGGGGCAGACGGCCCGACAGCCCCGTCAGCACGATGTCGTCCTCCGACCCTCTGGCCCCGTTGGTCACGGCACTCGGCATGTCTGCTCAGGTATGACGCGTATCTGCAACCAGAGCACGGCTTCAGTAGGATGCACCGCGCAGATTGGAAGTTCAAGCGAGGAGGTAACTCTTGGCTCACCTCAGCCAAGTCTTGTGGATGTTCCGTCCCGGTACGGGTTTGACCGTCGTTTAAATCCGAAATGTTTAGTTTTGGATATTTATGTATAACGCACGGTCGGATCGGAAGGTGCGTGATACGCGCGAGGAGCGTGCGAGCCGAGTGATGCGGTGGCGATGCGACACGCGGTTAAAAGGGCGCGATAGCGGGGTCGCGACCCGAAGCGTCACGTTTCCACGAGACCCCGAACCCGCGTTATCGCGCCGCAAGGACGGACAAGGTCGCCGCGTTCTTCCTCTTTAAGAAAGTTACTAATGTGGCTCGCCACGTCCGCGTCCAGCGCTCCTGACGTGCCGGCTCCGCCACTACCCCCCAAGAGCGCGTGTGCTGGCTGATGGGACGCGGATGGGGCAGGTGCAGTCGGAGTCCGCTTCGACCTCCGAGTGTTCCCTCTATCTAGAGAGGTCGATCTAGTGACCCCTCGATTAAATACGCAATTAATCATAATCTAAAGTGCAAATCACGCGCCGAATCACCGCACCGCGTACCTCTGCCCAACCGCACACCGCAGTGGTGTGCATCGTGCCGAAAACTGGATTCAATCCGAAACGAGTATTTTTTTCGTTGAATGAACATGACCACAAAAAAAAATCAGTCCTAATTCGGCACAGTATAGCCGGTCGGTGCGCGGCGTTATGGAGCCAGCCGTGCGCCTCACAGCGTCGCCCAGCGGAAGAGTGCCACCCGGGCCGCCGGGCCAGGCGCGCGGTGGCGACGCCCCATCTTTCGACAACAATGGGGCTCTTTGTGCGTCAATTGGCGACGTCGACCGGCACATCGGATCACCTCACACAATGTCTCGTTCAGCTAATGAACCGCGTAACTGCGGGCCCGAGTTAGCCCGCTACCACCGCGACTACTCGCTGCACGGACCAGACGAGCTCGCTCTGGTCTTAGCATCAGCAGCAATACTAAAGTCCAAGTCTGCTATTTTCAATTATTGACATTATGAAAACGTTAGGTATTACGACAACGCCAATGCCGCTTGCACCTTTTATGGTAGTTTTGGTCTTTTTCATTTAGCAAGATACGTAGGTTGTACACTTACAGACGCCAGCACATCAAGCTACTACAATCTGTCAAATTTCTTTAATAGATTTTCAACTTTATCGTTAAAGCATTAGGTTCATGGTTGATAGGCAAAATTTGTCGTCTGTGCTTGTGGCGAGTTTCAAGTTTATGTACTCAATGATTGTCTTTCTAATATGTAGGTACATAGTGAGTAAATATTTCACATTTGTAAATATGTTATAAAGCAGAAAGAAGAAAAAAAAATAGTTGAAAAAACTAAAAAACCAGACTTATAAAAGGTGATAAGCATAAAACAAGCACATTTTAAATTAAACAAATTTGAAATAGGCCCCGCCTGTTTTTCAACAATTTTTTTTTTTACCCTTTTTTAGTTTAGACGTGAAAGAAATCGCAGACGATTTAACTTTTTTTATTATACGATTTGTCTTAAATACTTTTAAACTTATAAGTTGTTTACATTTTTGTAATCGCCCTTTAAAACCCTTTATTTTGATACCCACTCGATTCGATGGTGTTGGAAGAAAAAAAAAATCGAACGCTACGATATGGCACCCTAAATCCGCCATTTTTCTTTGTTTTTCATTTCAATGTAACCAGTGACACGCGCGCCACCAAGACGAATCTTCTTTCACGTTACCTCATGACTGAGGGTCGTGACCACATGAGGTCGTTACTTTCTGCACCAACGCTCTCCATGCTGGACGGTTTTCGGCCGAAGACGAATCTAACTAAGTATATTTTATCCAATCCGTTTAGGACTTACGAGGGAACATAGAAAAAGACATATATACACACATGGATACATACAGGTCAAACACATAACCCTCCTTTTAGGCTTCGCCGCAGTAGGGTAAAAAGTTTTTGTACAGAAACAAAGACATTTTTCAAACTCGATATTTCCTGTCTGCACCGCAACGGGAAAAAATCGTTTGGTAGGTTTGCATACTCGACCCTAGAATATTTATCTACTTTATCCCTTTTCACCCAGGGCCAGATAGAGTAAATACGTTTAAGATTCTTCCATACAAAAACCCTAAGTGGTTTTTAAAACTAAATGTCAAACCTTATTTGAAACAAGTTATAAAACCCCCTCTTCACCCCCTTAGGGGTTTGAAAGTCCCTTTGTATTGGATGCCAACGTCACAAGTGCACTAACATCCTATCCTACTATAATAAACGTTAAAATTTGTAAGCATGGATAAATGCATGGTTTTACGAAAAACTACTGAATGGACTTTGATGAACCTTTACAGAAATATAGCTTATACCTACATCAGAATAACACATAGTATATCTATACAAATAAATAAAATTGAAGCGTCTGTTTGTATTTTCCTTTTTACTGAATGCATATGAAAGTATATTATACTTAGGTATAACTAGTTATAACAAAAAAACAATATTTTAAATTATTGTCTGTTTGTTCCGGCTAAGCTCCGAAACGGCTGGACCGATTTTGACGGGACTTTTACTAGGGCAGACCGCTGATGTTATAAAGAGTAATTTCGTGCTCGTGAAATTATTAAAAAAATATTAGTTCCCTATTTGAATCGGATTTTGTTAACAATTTCATGGGTTTTAATTTTTTTGCACAGAACCCTAATCCATTTGCTAAAATAAATGTAGCCTAAGTTACTCCTTTTAATATCAGCTCGTAAAATCAGTCCAGCCGTTTCCGAGATTAATTAGCCGGAACAAACAGACAGACATACAAAAATGAATGTTTTTTTTTTGTTATTAGTACCGTATATACTTTAATAATATACATTCAGTAAAAAGTTGTTATTTTGAAATTACAATCACACTTAAATTTTATTTTCAATACACTTCCTCAAAAACTGGCTCTTATCGCACAACGATTAGGTTCATTATGCAATGTATTTTTTTTTTTTTTATCTTTACTAGTGTGGAAATAAAATTAGATAAATATAAACTAAGTTCAAATTGGTTCAATTCCTGTAGTCGGCGGGGATTGTCTTTACGGCGTTAACATTTTTTGAATATTTAAATTGTGATTGTGATAATAAATAGAATATCAAAATGGAGGCTTATAAAATCAAAAAGCAACTAAACGCCATAAAGTCGTGAAGACAAATAAATGCGATTTTATTTTCACTCTGTAGGTACTCAATTAAAGTGAGTTTTATAATATATGCGTTAGTGATGTCATAACAATTAACGCCTCACTTGACTTATGTCTGTAGTCTCAAGTGCAATTAATGGCTGTTGTCGACTACTTAACTTAGAATTGAGCAACTACAAATCTGCCACATCATCTAAGTAGTTAGAAGTACTTATTTCATTGCTGTACTCGTAACGATTTTTCCAAATATGAATAAATGAGACATAAGTACCTTCCTAAACATTTGACAACTGTAATTTAGAGAAGGTCGAACGATTTATGCAAAACAATAGAAATCTAAATATTCATGATTCCATCGGAAATTCCAAATTATAGTCCTGTTGCATCAGCACAAACGTGGTACAATGTTTACCAGTGCATGAGTGAAAGTTTTTTTCTTAAGTTTGGGACAGTCTGCCACAAACTTCGGTCAGAGCAGGGCGGAGGCGTACAACCGAGATATCGCGGTGAAGTATTTCTTTTAGATAAGTTGTATGAAAACAATCCTATTCCTTGCTTTAATAAAGTGTTATCCTTGTAAAAACTCATGGAGCTAAACCTAGTGATGTCAGCTTTTAGTGGCGTGAGTACCTAAACATTTGTTTTTCTAAATCTGCCTCCACTATCCATCTGTCTGTCCGTCCATCGGTATATCTCAGCCATTTTACTCCGAGACTACTTCACACAGTATAAATTTTGAGAGTAGGTGTCTTCTGTAAACCGCTACACAAATCTGAAGTGAAATAATGAAAAATAAAAATAGGGGTGGCCCTCCATACATGTAAGTAAATGAGAGTGGAAAAAAAAAGCGTATAAGTATAACTGTGTGGGGTGTCTGATCGATAGCTCTGGAAAAATTATATCGAGCGTCTGTGAATGCTCTTCTTCTGCAGTCAAATGATTAATGAGATATTTGCTTCTAAAGTCGTAATAATTGTGCCCCACGTCTAATTTCTAAAGAAGTAAATTCTAAAAAATGTGGGTTTGTAGAACGTAACAAAAAATTTCAACGAATATAGGTTTGAATAAGATTTGATATTTAGTTTTGGACATATGGGACTTTTTCATCAAACTGCAACAGTAACTTTGTTTTTCATTATCATACTGTGAAAAACAAATTTAGTTTTGCTGTTAAGTGTAAATTTACATTGTTTGGTGCTATGGAACCCTGTGTGTGCTAGTACGACTCGCACTTGTTACATCATCGGTTTTTTATTTATATTTCTGGCCTTTTCTCCAATTATGTAAGCCGGGGCATCCCAACCAAATGGTTAAGTCCAGGGGGGTTACTATGTCTTAAAACAGGAGTAATTCCAGTGTGGGAAAGAGACAGCTATTCAGGTCGTCTAGCGCCTTCCCTTTCCCACACTGGAATTACTCCTGCTTTAAGACGTCATGGTAGGCCACCACGTCTTGGTAGCGGAATGACGGAGCTCAAGCCTCCCCGGCTGGAGCTCCCTACCTCGGCCTCAACACGATCGAGGGAATCCGGCCAGTACTCGACGACTGGCTCGGGAGGAAGCACGGCTCCTTGACGTTTCGAGCCACGCAGGTGCTCTCGGGGCACGGCTGCTTCGGGAAGTACCTGTGTCGTATTAGGGAGCCGGACGCCATCACTGCGTCATCTGTCCAAAGGACACGTCGCGGCATACGCTGACCGAGTGTGCCGCGTGGGATGAGCCGCGCCGTGCGCTCGTTACAGTGGTAGGAGGAGACCTGTCGCTGCAGACCGTCGTTGTTCGTTCGTTAGTCGGCAGTGCAAAGTCCTGGGATGCGATGATGTCCTTCTACGATACCATCGTAACGAGTTTTACACCTCACTCCTACCACCTAAGCTGTTCCCCCATACTTAAGTACAAATGCTGTAACCATGATAATATTGTAATACCAAAAATAACGACTGTTCCTGAAAAGGTAGTATTTTAATAAAACTGGGTAGTACAATTTTTTCAATGCACGTCTTCCTTTTTGCAAATTTTCTTATTACCGCTATGTGATATTGGCTGTTGGACTTATTGCGCTGCGTCCTGGTCGATCAGATCAGGTAAGATCTGTCTCTCAATTTAATAATTCTTTTAGTATTCAATAGTCCATTTACCGAGAAAGACTTTAGGTTATATAACATCACCCAACGACCAATAGGAGCACAGCGACAATGTAAAATGTTGCAAAATCGGGGAAAATTCGGTAGGATGGAACAATCAGAGGAACAATTCCGTCTTACACGGAATTGTTCGGAAGTATTCAATTTTGAACAAAATTGAATACTTAATAATACTTATTTAATACTTCCCTTACATCATTTGATTTCAATGAATATTACAGTTTTAAAATAATTCCGCAGCAAAATAATGATCAAGTACCGCGCGCGCATTTTTATTATGCAGAATGATGTGCGGCAAATAGCTGATGTTATAGGGAGTAACTTAGGTTTCGTGGAAAAAATTGAAACCCTTGTTATTGTTATTAAAATCCGAATCAAAGAGAGAAGTAACATTTTTATAATAATTTCACAAGGTCGCGGGCAACAGGTATTCGTAAAATATTCACACTCGAGCAAGAGACATCATTAATTAGTTTTTTGTTGCAAGAACAAGAACAACCGGCATTGGATTACAGTAGGAACGTAGTTAAGATTTTTTTTTTTTTAAATTATGTTTACGTAACTCAAACCAGAGAAGAAGATTAATTTCCTTTTGCACGCTAGTTTTGTTTTCCGTTGTGAACCTGATAGAAGGATGATAGAACGAACTCAAACAAATTGACTGCAGCCTCGGAAAGTTTAAGTTTTCTTTTGACCGACAACATTTTAAGTTGTTTTTTATTGCAAAATGCCTCGCGCCTATGGAGGTTTACCTATAGACAGACAGGATAATTAATTAATAAGCCTAAGTCACCTATTTTCAGAAGTGATAAAGATATGACGAATGACGACTAATTAGTTTTAATTTCGACTTTTTCGTTTAATAAAATACCAATGACAAAAGTCCGGTGAGGTGACCGATCTTGTAGATTGTGGGCCGTGCACTCGCGCAGACCACGCTGGATCATCTTCAGCCACAGATCAGCTGTCCGGCGGGCGGCGCGTGACATCATCGGCTCAGCGCCAACACGCGGCGCGCCGCCGCGCCGCACCGCCTGCCCCAGTGCCCACAGCCCCACACTGCTCAGTGCCCACTGACCCTGGGGCCTCCGACCGCTGCCGATCCCGGTCGCAACTTCGCCAGCAACCCAATTGGTAGTATAATAGCAATTGAGCCTCCACCGCACTCCACGCACCAGTCGCCCGTATGTATGCAGGTATAAACAGTGCCTGCTGAGGCTTATTTGTAAACCTCTACACCACATATTTTATCCCTACCGAAGTTAGTTATAAGTAATGATAAAACAAATAAATAAAATATAATAAATAAAGTATAGTATTGCGCACTAATTCTGACGCAGAACACTTCTTGCGCAAATAACGTAATGAACGACATCAGGGAAACAAGCGCAAGAAAAACCAAGGGTTGTGGGATTGAGGAATAAAATGTTGGTACCGTGGTAGGTACCAACATTTAAAGAAAAAATGAATGTAAGTTGGTATTACATTCATTTTTTCTTATTGTTTAAAATATTACGCTGAAAATAATGTAAGTACCTAAGTAAATTTAACTTCAGCATGTTCAAGTTCCAACCTTCCAAAGCTCACGTGGGTGGAAAGCTCATTACGGAAATTACCTATTTGCAGGACATTGGTGAGTAGTTATTCAGTAATTTCCTGTGACTTACAGTTTATCCCAATTTGTGAGTACAAACGACGAATCTCGAGACTGATTATAGTACCTATATGTATTATATTTCCTCTGAGTTCAGTCCGAGCATTGATCCGGTGAGAAATATTATTATAAAACACTCAAACACTGCCCGTAATTTATAACGTGAACGTTCGTCGTAATAATGTGGGTTCGCGAGTATCGACCGGCGCGCAATCTGCGGGCGTCCGGCACGTCACGACGCGTCTTCGTTTTCAGCGCGACTGTCAATGCGAAATGCGAGGAGGTGACTGCTAGCGCGATATCTAATTGCGGTGCGAGCGGGGCGCGCGGGACGGGGCGCGTTGCCATGGTGCGAGATCAGGCCACGTGCATGCGGCCAATGGCAGGACGCGGCCGTCCCTCGGGCCTCGCGGAACACGCTGCGCTGTCGTGCCGCGCCACCCTGCGCCACCGGCCGCTACCCCTGTACCCCGTGGCTCCAAACATCTGACATCGCAAACGTCCGCTATACACCTAACTGACCTGCACCACACACTATTCAGTACCGCTTTTATTACCGTTTATTGTTTTATGATACTAACAATTTTGTTTTGATTCGGGAACACATTTCTTCTCAAAAAAAGTCGACATTTATTAGCTATATTGTAAGCTTTTAATATACACGTAGCTGCTTAGCCCTCTTCCTCTCTCCTAATGTTGCTGTGCCCGACAGGATCCATAATGATCTTTTACCTTGTTACACCATCTATGTAATACTTATGGAATGCAATAAAAATTTGAGTATTGAGTATTAATAATAATTTAAGTGAGACTAGGTGAAGTGACGAAACAGTTTTATTCTCGGAGATACTAGATAAAACTGTAGTAGATTAGATTCTCTTTTAATAATAATGTTCTTATTAGCCTTTCTAACGCTAGTTTTGATTCAAAAGACCCCAATATAAACTACGGCACATTATTTTCAACAGTTTGTCAAGAATTCAATAAAACGTGTCCTCACATGGAAAGAAAAATTCCAGTGCGAGCAGGGTTTGAACCTGCGACCTTCCGATTCAGTACACCGGATGTCTTAACCAACTAGACCATCGCACCCCGCTCATAGATCCCGAAATTTTCGTTCCATTAATAACGTCTTACGGTGACGTTAGCAACATCTATTTAAGAAAGTATCGAACTAACTTAAACCAACACGTTGACACAACGTGGAACGAAAATTTCGGGATCTGTGAGCGGGGTGCGATGGTCTAGTTGGTTAAGACATCCGGTGTACTGAATCGGAAGGTCGCAGGTTCAAACCCTGCTTGCACTGGAATTTTTCTTTCCATGTCAAAAACAGCTATGTACAGCTATGTTCCCTACGCAGGGTTTGCGTATAAAATATTAAAAATTAGTTAAAGACATTTCTAAATCTAAATTAAGCTCGTACTTTATATAATTTATATCACGAAACATAATATTTGACTTCAGATCAAGTTTTTCATACTTATGTTAGAAACTATTAAAAAAAAATTAAAAGTGTCTGCGTTCAAGCAAAATCAAAAATAATAACTAACAAAATTGGTATTTCTAACAATAAAATAAAAACTGTTTGGCAGGTAAGATCTGATAACAAAAGCTATGTTCGGGGTTGGGGTGAGATTGAGATAAACTAAGATTAAAGATTATAAAGATAAAACTATATTTCAGTAATGCAGGATAACGATTAAAACTAATGAGGTGAACGAGATGAGATTGAGTCGCGCCCGATATGAATGTCCGAGAAGTACTGACTGTTTTACTTATAGGTAATACATAAAATATTCAAGGCATAGAGCGCGGAGCGCAATTATGCTGACATGTTGATTATTGTTCGGTGATTGACCCGAACAAGCCAAATGCAATTATTTCCTTTCATTAAATCAGTGGTGATTTCATGTATAATTCAGAGAAACTGGAAAGTCACAACAACGAGATCAAAATCAATTGTCTTTGAAAACAGATAATTAGACCATTTCTGACAAGCTACAAGTCGCTGAGATACCAGAAAATTTCTTTACCAACATTCCGTTAGAGGTTACGAAATCTCTCCCCTTTACATCTAAATTAGTTGAAGCTCTTCTTAAAGAAAACTTTACTGAGGACATACCAAACTTTAAATTTAAACCAATATGTATTGCTACAATACTAAAAACGCATACAAAAGTCTCAACATAAAAAATACTGACTTATGGGGGATATCCGTCAAGGTCCTTGCAGATATTATTGACTCAATCGCTCCTGTCCTAACAGGCATATTCAATCACTGTTTGGACAGCGGCAAGTTTCCTGATCTAATGAAACATAGTAAAGCAGTACCATTTTTCAAATTAGGTTGTAAGAGTGATCCTTCTAATTATAGACCTATATATCTGTGCTTCCAGCATTGAGTAAAATCTATGAAAAAATCATGCTGGGCCAGATATTGTCTCACTTCAACTCAAATGGGATTTTGTATAGACAACAGTTTGGTTTCACGAAGGGTAGGTCGACAACGGACGCGGGACTAAAACTCATCATTCACATTTTGGAATCTTGGGAGAAGTCCCATGCCATTGGCATTATCTGTGATCTCTCAAAAGCGTTTGACTACGTCGACCACAACACATTGATCTGTAAATTACACAACTACGGAATTCCCGAACTCGCTTCTGCTTCCTAAGGATAAACTTAACTACAATGAACGAACGAATTAACTTTGGTCCAGTCACTTGTGTTTCCCATTATCGTCTACGCTAATGTTTGTTATACTGATCCATCCCAAGAACTTTTAAAGAAAGTGAATCGTCATCTCAATAATTGTATTCGGTTTGTTTTTGGCCTTCGTAAGTACGATCACATCTCTTCATACCGTTCTCAGCTTAAATGGCTGCCTATCCGACTCAGGAGGTCTCTCAAATCTCTCCGTGTGCTCTTCACTATTTTGACCGAACCATGTGCTGCCGATTACCTAAAAGAATATTTCAAAGTGTTGGGCAGTTCACACAGTCGTCAGCTTCGAACTTCCAAAAACCGACTACTTGAAATTTCATCACATCGTACTGGTTTTATGTCCAATTCTTACGCTATCTCAATTATAAAGCTCTGGAACGCGCTACCCCTTGACATTAAAAAAGCTGAAAGCAAAATGGCTTTCAAAAGAACAGTTCGGAAGTACCTATTATTTAAAATCAGACTAATTTGCTCACAAGCTAGATATTAGTAGCCACAGTAATTACCTATTATAAGGTTTCTCGTATTTTGGACTATTTGTATGTATTATAATATATATTAGTTTATTTCATTTTACTGTGTAGATGTGTAAGTATTAGTCTGTACCTATTTATGTATATCTATGTTAACAAAATGTTATTTTTCTTATTTTTTTTTTGTACTCTATCACAATGCTGTCCTATTTGACCCAAAGGTTGACTGGTAGAAAATGCCTTGTGGCATTAAGTCCGCCTATGTACCACTCTTGTACATGAAGTTTAAATAAATAAACAATTTTGCATGTTAGTTTCTTTTAGTTATGTTATTTGTTAGCACAATAACTGCTATTATAAATCAATACCTACTGGACAAATAAGTTCGAGTCTTATTTTATTTTACTACTTTTACCGACGAGCGTAGTGAATTATTAGATAATAATAACTACTAGAAGGATTTCAATTTTATATTCACATTTACCAAATAATGAGGCAATTATTAATGATGATGGATAATTATTAATAATTTTCAATTAATCATACTTACCGTAACATAATATATATACCTAATAGTCACAACAACACAGGAGGAGGAGGAGGAGGAGCTCGTGGCTAAATAATAACAGCCGCTCGGGTCGATCTTTAGGTTAAGCTGTGCTTGCCTAGGTTGGTCTGTGGATGGGTGACCGCCCATTACATACCGAGTTTCCTCCGTGCCTCGGAAAGCACGTTAAGCCGTTGGTCCCGGCTGTCATTTGTAGATCTTTGACTGTCGTTAGGCAGTCAGTGGCCCAAAAACACCTGACAACCAGTCTTACCATGGGCTATCGTATTACCCAGTACTAACTGGGTTGTGGAGGTCTGATAGGCAATCGCTCCATGTAAAATACTGGTATTCAGCTGCATCCGGTTAGACTGCAAGCCGACCCCAATATAGTTGGGAAAAGGCTAGGCAGATGATGATGAGTCACAACTCACAACAACACAGTAGCTCCATGTAAAATACTGGTATTCAGCTGCATCCGATTAGACTGGAAGCCGACCGACATTGTTGGGAGAAGTCTAGGCAGTTGATGAGATGATCAGGGCTGCTAGTAAATATTTTTAAATTATTCGGCAATGTTTCTGAAATTATACAAAATTGAATGTCAGGATACAAACAGTGCTTATTTTTTTTTAAACACACAAAATTATTAATCACGTGAACTTACCTACGTTTTTTTTTATTTATTATGGTACTCACTACTCACAGGCTTAACGCGCATCCTATATGGCTGCGCGTTAAGCCTGTGAGTAACTCAAAAAATATCACCATAGAAAACTCAGATAATAGAATTTAGGCTTTCCGTATCCAATTAAACATGAGGGTCCAGGATAAAATCAGTAACCAAATATACAGTTTTTGTCTCCAATTATACAATCTGGCAGCCCTGGAGATGATCTGTAAAGGACAGGAGCTCGTGGCTAAATAATAACAGCCGCTCGGTTCGACCTCCGGGTTAAGCCGCGCTTGCAGGTCGTCCCATCGTCGACCTCATCTCTGTCCTGAGGACAAGATTGAGGTCAAGAGTAGGCCCATCTAATATATATTTTTATTTTAGTTTACATTATTGGGACATTTAACAGTTACACATTACAAAAAGTATGACAGAATAAGTTTTAAACTAAATAAATGTGTAACCCACACCAATATCCGCGAAATAATGTTTTTTTTTTTAATAGTTTATTGCGTGCATTCACATTACAGACAATTTGAATTAAGTAAGTGCTCATATGTGATTTATGGATAACAAGTATTATACTTACGTATCTATGATGCGTCGGAGAGGCGCCCGTGCGCCAGTGTGTGCTCTACACCTTGCAGTGTGGACAGCCCGGGTAGGCGCATCACAGTCACAGTTCTAGCACGGTAATAATATCTTTAGCCGTAACATGACCGATTCAAAGATCAACCGATCGAATCGACCGACCAACTGACCGATCGATTTTTTATTTTTTTATTTTTTTTTTCTGGTTCGATTTTCAGATTATTATCGCCCGTAGGACGGTCTCTGGAGGGGAGTGATGTGGCGATCCTTAACAACATTTACATTATACAATTCGTATCTTACACAACAAGATTTACATTATAGTACAATTCTTAGCATACACAACAATATTTACATTATAATACAATTCTTATTTTACACAACATTATAACATACAATTCCAACGCCCGTACCGTACCGACAAGGTACTGTGGAGGCGCGCCGCGCCTACGTCACGCGGTGACGTACTTGCTGCGCAAGAGTGGGGTCGCGGGTCTCAGCGCGCGGTCGGCCACCTTGGTTGACCTTTAATACGATCTCGCTCTCACGACGCGAAGCCCACGCAACTCCGTGCTATCCCAGTATTCCAAATACATTCGCGAATACTTCGGGATTAGTGGAATATCAAAGGTTTTCCTGTGTATGTACAATCTGACTGTCTGTCTCAACGTGTATGTCGAACTTAAGTGTTTCTGTGAATGTGTCCGTGCCAGTTGTGAGAACATTATAATTGTGAGTACCAACATCATTTTTTATTTACTGCCGCTCACCACACAGACACAATAATTAGTGTACCACACCACTAAACATATATAAAATGCTCGCGCAACATAACTCTTCCTTGGCAGTCGGGTAAGAAAAGCACACTAAGCTTTTGGTGCAGGCTGTCATTTATAGACAGTCGTTACAACAGGTAGTCAGTGGCCCGACAGTCTGACAACCAGTCTTACCAAGGACTATTGTATTACCCAGTAACTGGATTGCGGAGGTCAGATAGGTAGTCGGTCTATGTAAAATACTGGTATAAGGCATTCAGCTGTATCCTGCAGTTAGACTCGAAGCCGACCCCAACATGGGAAAAGGCTATGCAGTAGTTAAACCGATTTATATTTACTTGATAGCATTTTTCTCCTCCAAAACTACCTTGTCCTCTAAATTACATGCGTGCAGGGTGTCTATAGATAGGTCTTTAAAAATGACATTTAGGTTCTTAAAACCATTTTTTCTCAAAGTCGAACGATAGACTTTGGAAGTGGTGAAATGTGCCCCTTTAAAATAAGGAGGAAAATTCTGAAAAATTGTAGGATTGTAGAACGTAAAAAAAACTTTTAACGAAAATTGGTTTGAATAAGATTTGATGTTGATTTTTTGAGATATGGGACACTTTCATCGAACTGCAGCAGTAACTTTGTTTTTCATTAACATACTATAAAAAAAACAAATTTAGTTAAGCTGTTGAATGTAATCGAATGTAATACAATACAATACAAGATAAGTACATGAATGAGCCTTCAAAATATTTTTATTATATTGTTTGGTGCTACGGAACCCGTCGCGTGTGAGTACGACTCGCACTTGGCCGGTTTTTTTATTGCATCACAATGCACTATCATTTATTTACTAAATTAAATCCCGACTACCAATAATGCCCCCGGACTTGCCTTTTCAGTTCAAATGGCTCATGGCCAGACGTTGAACGTCGCCTGGATTGCCCTAACTGTTCAATATTTTTCTCACAACCAATTGAACGTTTCTGGCACGTTTTATATCAAAACTTAATAGTTAGGTTCTTATCCTTAAGAAGTCATTAATGTAGTTTATCAAGAAATCTTAATACATAATTGTCGTAGACTCTTTTTCTGCCTCACTATCATCACTACATATTATAAAACTAGCTGTGCCCGCGACTTCGTCCGCGTGGACTTAGATCTTTCTCAGCCTGTTATTATAAAAGGCAACACGACTTTGTCTGTTCGTTAGTATGACATTCTACTCCATTGCTTTGGTGTTTGTTGATTGGGCAGGTTATAGAATTGATTCAAAATCAAAGCATTTATTTCAAATAGATCCGTAAAAAACTTGAGCCACGTCAGCAATTTGAGTTCTGGAGCGCAGTGTGGTGTTCCTTATTCGATCGGTAAGTTTAACGTGAAGTATGCTGCGCTGGGGTGCGTTGTCAGAATTCCTCCTCGTGTGCCTGATGGCTGCCGGTCCCTTTCGATACGTCTGGAGGGAATAGCAGCTGATGGGCCGGTGCACCCTGGGCGTGGGCAGAATCCTTCCCCGAGGAATGGGAAGAGATTCTTATTCCTCGGGGAATGTTACTGTCCATGGCTAATATTCTGACATGGGAGGGGTCCATCCTGGATCTAGGGGCGTTGCTCCGCGTGACCCTCTGAAAAGCAGAGGGCACAGCGGAGGAGCAAGGGCGGGCTCGGTGTGCACTTACCCTGCCTCCGAGCAGACCAGACATCAGACAGCAAGGGAGCGAAGGGCGGCCAAAAAAGCCCAGAGGCGGGAGCGGAAGCGCCGGCAAAAGGAGCGGGGCGTCGCGGTTAGGCTCAGCGCCCCGAAGACTGCAGCTGTAGTAATTACACTACAGCCGGACGCGGAAAAGAGGGGCGTGACTTACCGCGACGTGCTCTCTAAGGCGAAGGCGATGGTGGATCTCGGAGAGCTCGGGATCGCCGGGGGCCTCCGGCTTAGAGTCACCGCAACAGGGGCTCGAGTCCTGGAGATCCCTGGCGAAACCCGTGGCTCGTCCGCTGACGCCCTGGCTAAAAAGCTTAGAGCGTCCCTAAATGCGGACGAGGCCCGAGTGTCCAGGCCCGTCAAATGCGCAGACCTGCGCATCCTGGATCTGGACGACTCGGTGACCGAGGAGGAGGTGGTGGCCACCGTCACCAGGACCGGTGGGTGCCCTGCCGAGCTGGTCAAGGCAGGCACCTTACGTCCTGGACCTGTCGGGCATGCGAACCATAACGGTAATCTGTCCTGTGACGGCGGCGAAAGCCATTGTGGAGGGCCGAAGGCTCTTGGTGGACTGGGTTTTGGCGCAGGTAAAGCTGCTGGAACCCAGACCTCTGAGGTGCTTCCGCTGCCATGTGGGGCACCACGTGTCGGTCCGGTGCACCTCGGAGGTGGACCGCAGTGGCCTGTGCTTCCGCTGTGGCCAGCCCGGTCACATGGCCGCGGTTTGCTCCGCCGCGCCGCACTGCGCCGCATGTGCGGCAGCTGGCAAACCGGCCGATCACCGGGCAGGGAGCAAGGCCTGCGGTACACCCGTCAAGGCCAGGGGCAAGGGAAGGCCCTCCGTCACCACCGCCAAAACCCCCACCGTCGCCACCACCGCAGCCGCCGTCACTGTCGCCGCCGCTGCCGCTACTGCTGCAACTTCTGCAGCTGTCTGTCTCAGGGGGCCCAGGAGGGGGCTGAAATGGAGTGCCAATAACGGCCCCATTATGCCTTCTCCAGGCGAACATCAACCACTGCGCTTGCGCTCAGGATCTGTTGCTCCAGAGCATGGCGCAGTGGTCGATTCATCACCCAGGGATGACTGGGTGGAGGACCTTAGCGGTTCAGTGACCATAATTGCGTCGGCCGCCGCCGGTACCCCAACCCTTGAGAGTGTCAGGAAGGGTCAGGGGTGCGTAGCGGCACGGTTCGGGGAGATCGTTGTAGTGGGAGTCTACTTCTCCCCGAGTTCCACAACTCCCTCACGGAGTTGAGTGTCGTCATCGGAAGCCATTCCCTCCCCGTGCTTGTGCTCGGGGACTTTAATGCCAAGAATTTGGCTTGGGGTTCTCGTTACACGTACGTGCGGGGTAGGATGGTGGAGGACTGGGCTCTGGAGACAGGCCTGGTTGTCCTAAATCGGCATTCTGTCCCCACGTGCGTGCGGATGCGGGGTGAGTCGGTGGTGGACATCTCGTTCGCCAGCCCCGCTCTGTCGCCGCGTGTCGTTGACTGTCGTGTCATGGAGGGGGTGGAGACCTATTCCGACCACCGGTACACCCTGTTCGATGTAACTCAGACCCCAAGCGCGCCGGTCCTACAGGCCCCGAGTGGTCCGCGATGGGCGCTGAAACAGCTGGACCTGGAGCTCCTCCTGGAAGCCTCGATCGTACAGGCCTGGGTGTCATCACCGGTCAGGCCTGCCGACATCAATAACGAGGCGGGTTGGTTCCAGGAGGCCATGTCCGAGATTTGCGACGTGGCAATGCCCCGAGTTTGGCCAGGAAGCGCCCGGCGTCAGGTGTACTGGTGGTCGCAAGAGCTGACGTCTCTGCGCGAGGCGTGCGTTGCCGCACGGCACCTGTACGCCAGGCATCCGTGGGGGCGCCCTTACAAGATGGTGCGGGACAAACTCCGCACCCGGGCCCGCCCGCTGACGCAGAGTCTCCGGCCTGAGCTCGTCGAGGACGTGGTGAGCGCTCTGTTCCCTTCGCGAGGGGAGCATCCTCCCCCGCCTATGGCTCCGTCACCGCGTGCGGTGCCGGAAGCGGACCACAGTGATGACGACGACGACGTTCCGGAGGTGACTGGGGTAGACCTGAGAGTAGCGGTACGCAGGCTGAAAGCCAGAAATACCGCCCCGGGACCCGATGGCTTGCCTGGCAAAGCCTTGGTCCTGGCCTCTGAGGCTCTCGGGCCCCGACTGGAAGGGCTCCTAAGCGCATGCTTGGAGAGAGGCCAGTTCCCGCTTCGTTGGAAGACGGGGAAGCTGGTCCTCATCCGGAAGCCAAGGCGCCCTGCGGACTCTCCGTCCGCATACCGGCCCATTGTATTGCTCGACGAGGTGGGCAAGCTCTTTGAAAGAGTCATTGCCAAACGCCTCGCCGGGCACCTTGCGGGGATGGGGCCGGATCTTGCGGAACACTAGTTTGGTTTCCGCAAGGGGCGCTCGACGGTGGACGCCATCATGCGCGTGAGAGCCCTCACGACGGGGGACGCGGTGTCCCGGGGCGGGGTCGTCTTGGCGGTGTCTCTTGACATCGCCAACATTTCAACTCCATGCACTGGAGCTGCATTAGGGAGGCGCTCCGGTATCACCGGGTGCCGACCTACCTTCGTCGTGTGGTCGGGGACTACGTGACGGATAGGGCCGTCATCTACCCCGTTCGGAGCGGAGAATGGAACCGGCGAGAGATGTCGTGCGGTGTTCCAGCGTAGTTTGCTACGCTGACGACACGCTGGTACTGGCACAAGGGAAGTCGCACGAGGCGGCGGCCGAAAACATGACACGCGGGGTTGCGATAGTCGTGGAGACAATCCGGCAATTGGGTCTCAAGGTGGCTTTGCACAAGTCCGAGGCCATGTGTTTTCATGGACCTCGGAATGCGCCACCGTCGGGATCGTAGGGATATGACGGCAGGAGGGGTTTCTATCGGCGTCGGGTCGACGTTGAAGTACCTAGGACTCGTCCTCGACAGCCGGTGGCATTTCGTGGAGCACTTCCGACGTTTGGCTCCCAAACTAGAAAGGACAGGGGCTGCCTTCAAGCGGCTCTTGCCCAACCTGAGGGGTCCAAACACCTCCTGCCGGAGGCTTTACGCGGGAGACGTGCAGTCCATGGCCCTTTACAGGGCCCAACTACAACTTGGCGGCATGTTACGCCAGGAAAGTCAGCAAAAGAGGTGGAACATGCATTCTAGTAAAAAAAGGACACCAGTATAAAGAAATTCTAGATATAGCAAAACTGTCGATTAATGGAGTATTCGAATGTTGCGCCATTGACTTATTTGATTATAAAACTATAATTGTCTGCATATATAGAGTACCAAAGACTGATAAATTAGGCATATTTTTTGAACAATTTGAAAAATTATTATATACTATAAGTAAAAAAAATGTAAAAAGAAATGTCGTAATAGCAGGTGACTTTAATATTGATACTCTCAAGCGCAATAGCACATTGCGGGAACTGGAATGCTTACTTTTAAACTTTAATCTAAAACTAGAATTAAATCAGCCCACAAGACTTATAAGTGGATCGTGCATAGATAACTTTGCACATAATCTTAGACAGAAATGTAAATCTGAAGTGATAGACTTTGGTTTATCAGACCATACAGCTCAAATACTAAAATTACCGATTAAAACATATTTGTTAAAACAGTGGAAAATAAAAAAAACGCGATTTTAGTAAAGAAAATATGCAGAAATTTAAAGAATGTTTTTGTATACATTCTTTAAATTTGTGTTTCCTTCTCCGAAATGTACAAAACTGAAAATTCAAATACAACGTACAATGCGTTTATAGAACAATTCCTACTTCTATATAATTTATGCTTTCCATATAAAGAAATAATCATCAGAAACAAAAGGAAACCAAAATGGATATCGCACGGAATTCGAATCTGTAGTAAAAAAAAGACACAGCTAATTTTATTTTATTTTATTTATTCAGGGACAATAAACAGCTACAATATGTGTTGGAACAGAGGAAAGACAATACAAAATATTAACAATATTGCAGCCCACTACATTATCCGCATATTAACAAAACAGAATATGATAATGAGTGCCACTAGATAGGTAATAAATAATTACATCACATTAATAACAAATAATTATAGAAATATCAATTAGCGATTATTAAACAATTAATTAAACGAAATATTAATTACATGCAAAATAGAAATAGAATAAAAATCCCAATTGATTTGATAGCTTGGTAACAGAGTAATAATTAGCAGTAAAAGCAAATAAATAATAAATAATAGGCAATAAAATCTAGACTAGCTTACATTCCTAATAACATTATTGGTTAATAAGAATTTTCATAACGTTAGATTTAAATTTGGATTTTGAGCATACAAAAATATCAATATTAACAAAACTACAATTATAGGAATCAACCATTCGACGGATAGGGCAGCGCAAACCAGAATTAGTTCGACAGGTATTGACAGCAAATAGGGTACTCGCACGTGTACTACGTATATTAACGGTGCGTGGGACTACCTAACATAGCTTGTTCGTGAGATCGATACAATCAAAATCACCATGAACAATACCATACAGTGCAGAAGCCTCTAGATACTTACGTCTAGATTCCAGGTTGACCTGCCCATATTTGTCCAGTAATTGTGAGTACGACAAATACGTTTTATGGCATCTATAATGCATGGCTCGTAGAAACTTACGTTGGACTTTTTCAATCTCGTCTATGTATTTCTGGTAAAACGGGTTCCAGATAGGGACGGCATATTCTAATTGTGATCGTACAAGGGTCTTATATAGGTAAAGGTATGTGGAAACCCGCTTGAATTCAGTGGACGATCTCATAACGAAACCATACATCCTAAATGCTTTATTTACATTTTTTTCTACGTGTTGGTTTAGGGACAACTTATCATCAATCAATACACCAAGATCTTTAACAGTAGATACATTACTGAGTGCTGTGTCGTGCAATGAGTATTTAAAGTTAATAACTGTTTTATTCTTTGTGAAATTGATGCAATTGCACTTGGAGAGACTAAGGTGTAGTTTATTGTTTAGACAGTAGTCAGTGAGTCTGTCCAGATCTTGTTGGAGTAGTCGACAATCCTCTACAGTTTGTATAGATCTATAAGCTTTTAGGTCATCAGCGTACACAAGAAACTTAGTGTTTTTAAAACATTTGTCTATGTCATTAATATATAGAATAAACAATAGTGGTCCCAAGATTGAACCTTGTGGAACACCCGAGGTTATATGCACTGCATCAGACTGATGACCACTCACGACAATCCTTTGTGTTCTATTTTTAATAAAGGATGAGAACCAGCGAAGCAAATTTCCGCGTATACCATTAAACGCAATCTTATTCAGTAGGATTACATGGTCGACCTTGTCAAAAGCTTTCTTGAAATCTGTATAAACCGCGTCAACTTGTAGTCGTCTGTCCATATTTTCAAAAAGATAATTGGAAAAAATTAATAAATTTGAAACAGTCGAACGTCGCTGAACAAACCCATGTTGCTCTGGGATGAGGACGCTGTGTAAGATTGGTTAGATTTCATTGTGTACGAGTCTCTCAAAAAGTTTAGACAAGGTCGACAGAATCGAGATAGGCCGGTATTGCTCTACATCATGTTTCGAGCCATTCTTGTTTACAGGCGTGATGTTAGCCCGTTTCCATTCATCCGGGAAAAAACCCTCGCTTAAACATTTATTGTGCCTTAAAGAACAGAGCTGGGTACCCATCGGGACCTGCTCCCTTGGATGGATCCAGTAATTTTCAAATTCAAATTCAAATTCATTTATTGCAAATATGGGTAGTTATACAGGTGGGTTTTTGAAGAACAGGAAAGTTGTTAGTGTCACCATATTCTGCACTAGGCATGCAACACTTAGTTCGGAACGTGGTTAGTCCCTAAATTAAAAATTTAAATCCATTAAAGTTCAAAATTACATGTCTATTAAATTTGTCAATTAAAGTCAAAGTAAATAATGTCAAAGTAATAATGTCAAAGTTAATCTATTATGCTAAAATGTCATTAATTAATCATTGTGAAATACGCAATTTAATTCAAACTTAAGTAATAAACATTATTTAGAGTTTGTCACACAAATATTCATTAACACTATAATAAGATTTTACCAATAACATTTTTTTAACATTACATTTAAATATGTCCACACTTTTTAAATCTATTATACATTTTGGTAAATGGTTATAAAGTCGAGGTGCCATCCAAAAAATACTATTGCTAAACAAAGTAGTTCTACTGCTGTCAGGGAAATATATTTTTTTATTGTTACGTTGACTTCTATAATTTTTGAAATAATGCAAGTTGCGTTTTACAAAGACTACGACTTCCAATATATATAAACATGGTAGTGTTAATATTTTTAGGCTTTGAAAAAAGGGCTTACAACTATCTGTTGGTTTTAAACTACATATTGCGCGGATACATCTCTTTTACATTTTAAATACAGCCTCTTTTTCTGTAGAATAGCCCCAAAACATAATGCCATATCTCAACAAGAAGCCTACGTAACCATGGTAAGATGCTAAGACCGCACTGGTACTGACCGTTTTTGCAAGCACATATAACGCATAGGACTGCTGACTTAATTTGAGACACAAGCTTTCCAAATGTTTAACTCTTATTCTGTATTTCTTTTTTGTCTTATTTCTGTATTTTAACTCTTTATATATTTTATCTTCTTCAATATGCAGGTTATCGATCAAGCTAACATTGGGATTACAGTGTGTAGGCGGGGTCCAGGCGGACAATGAGGGTGTACTAGGTTCAAACACAGACTGGAAAAAGTCTGAAAACATATCACAAATGTCTTCTTTGGCACTTGATTTAAACTTTTGATAGTGCATAGTGGATGGAATACCTGATTTATTTTTGCGATTTCTTATATATGTCCAGAAGTACTTAGTGTTTGAGGTAAGTTTATCTTCAATAGAATTAATATAGTTAGAGTAGCAGGTATTACAAGCATCTTTAAAGGTTACTCTGTATTCCGAAAACTCATTGTGATGTGTGACTCGTGGTGATGGCTGAAATATGGAATGAATGTATTTAGAAAAGACGGTCCCTTTTATACAAAATTGGAACAAAAAATCAATGCATAGTAGGTACATATAAAAACTTAGTTTGGGCACAATATTGTCGATGTACCCTACGTACTATATTGTTACTGTGAGGATGATATTCCGCCACAGTACACCCCCTCAAGCGAAGCGTACAACTGGTTTCACAATTCTTCCTGATCGCGTTGTTTTCTGTGTGTCATTATGTCCTTGCTCGTTCATAGTGTAGGCAGGCTTCAGACGGTCGATCGAGACGTTGGTTACTCTTCCTGGTAGTTGCAGCTTGTAGTATTTCTCACATCTTTCCAATACGGGATATGGGCCTTCATATGTCGGCTGTAATGGTTTTTTTGTGCAATCTCTTCATAGGTAAACATTTTCGCAGGTACGTAGGTCGGAATGTACAAACATTTTGTTGTTGCTATGCGTGATCTCGGCTGGTCGGTATGCGTTGATAGTCTGTCGCAGCTGTTCGACGAAATCGTGACTCATTTGGCTTCCTTTTGTTTCAACAAAAAAATCTCCTGGTAATCGCAGCGATGTTCCGTAGGTATATTGTGCGGGACTAATTAGTGTGTCGCTGCGAGTAGCCGCGCGTAATCCAAGTAATACGGTCGGTAACTCGTCAAACCACTTTCCGTTCGCACTAGTAGTGCAGCGCGCGGTAAGTGCGGCTTTGAGTGAGCGGTGCCAGCGTTCGATGATTCCATTTGATTGTGGGTGATATGCAGTTGTTCTCGTTCTGTTTATTCCCATTAATTTCATTAATTCAAAGAAGAGTTTGCTCTCAAACTGGCGGCCTTGATCGCTTGTTATCGTGATAGGACAACCAAATCTTGTTATCCAGCCTTCGTATATCGCTTTGACTATTGTTTCTGCAGATAACTGCGCAGCATGAAGCATGAAGCATTACCTCTCCACGACATAAGTCGTGGAGAGGTAATGCTTCGGGCCATCGCGTGTACCGGTCGATAATAGTGAGCCCAACAATGTCGACATGAATATGTTGGAATCGTTCCGATGGTGGGAAAGTTGCAATTTGACTCGTTGTGTGTCGACTAACTTTTGACTTTTGACAGGCTTCACAGGCTTTCGCCCATCGTCCCGCGTCAGCGTTCATTGAAGGCCAGAAGTATTTTTCACTTAGTATTTTTCTTGTTGTGCGTGTGCCGGGGTGGCTAAGGTTATGTACACTTTCGTACGCTGCTCGGCGAAATGTTTCGGGTAGGTACGGGCGAATATGTTGTGTTGATGTTTCGCACAGTATTTTGCAATTTGTGTTTGGTGGAACTATGCGCTTCAATTGTAAATTGCTTTGTTTCTGTAGGTCATGGATAGTGCTATCTCTTTCTTGCGCTGTAGCTAGTTGCTTGTAGTCAATCGTTGTAGGACAAGTGATGGTTTCTGTGTTGATCCGTGATAATGAATCTGCAACTATGTTGTCTTTCCCGCTGATATGACGAATGTCGTTTGTGAATTCGCTAATGTACATGAGTTGTCGGGCTCGGCGCGGTGTCTCGCTGTCTGCCGATGTTTTATTTATCGCGTAGGTTAATGGCTTGTGGTCGGTTAATATTGTGAGATGGCTTCCTTCGAACATTTTTCTAAAATGCTTCACGGCCATGTATATAGCTAATAGTTCTCTGTCGAATGTGCTATATTTGACTTGCGCGCTTGACAATGCTTTGGAGAAATAACCCAGTGGCTGCCATTTGTTGTGTACATATTGTTGCAGTACAGCACCGGCGCACTTATCAGAGACGTCAGTCATCAATGCGATCGGTGCGTTATGTGAGGGGTGAGCTAGTAATGCTGCGTTTTGTAAGCCAGCTTTACATAGCTCAAATGCCTTCTTGGCTTCGTCGTTCCATACGATCTTTGTTTTGTCTCGTTTCTGCTGTTGTGCAAATATGCATTTAGAGGTGCTTGTATTTCGGCTGCCTTTGAAATGCAGTCTCTGTAGAAGTTGACGGTGCCAAGGAATCTTCTCAATTGTTCAATGGTTGTGGGTAGTGGAAAGTTGGTGATTGCTTCTACTTTTTCTGCTGGAGGTTTGATGCCATCTTGTGAGACAGTGTGTCCAAGGAATATGATCACTTTCTTGCCTAGTACACATTTCGATGGGTTTATAGTGATGCCATATTTGTTCAGTCGTTGCAGGACGGTGCGTAAATGCTGTCTGTGTTCTTCTTCTGTACTGGAGCTTATGATGATGTCATCCACAAAAGGGTAGGCAAAATCGAGTTCGTGAAGTACCTCATGAATGAAGCGTTGGAAAGTCTGTCCAGCATTTTTCAGACCAGGGCACATTCGGGGAAATTCAAATAGCCCGAATGGTGTGATAATGGCTGTTTTTTCAATGTGATCTTCCAGAACAGGCAATTGTTGGTAAGCCCTATTTAGGTCAAGCGTTGAGAATACCTGCTTCCCGTGCAACTGGTAAGTGAAATCCTTCAAACGTGGTACCGGATATCGGTCTGGCTTAGTTATGGCGTTAAGTCTTCTATAGTCTCCACATACACGTAAGTCTCCGTTTGGTTTGGGTACCACGTGAAGTGGACTGGCCCAGGGGCTCTTGCTTGGTCGGCATAATCCCTGATCCATCATGGTTTGAAATTCTTTCTTCGCAGCTTCGTAACGGTGAGGTGGCAGTGGACGTGCTTTGCAGTATAATGGCGGCCCTGTTGTTTCGATATGGTGCTCGACGTTGTACTTCGGAGTATTTTTCATAGTGGAAAGTCTTGTTATATCGGAGAATTCCGCTAATATGTCATGATATTTTTGTTCCAGGTCTATGGTTCTGATTGTTGGTGCTGTAGATTTGCAAATGGAAGTTTTCACTGACAAGTTAGTTATCTTGTCGATTAAACATTTTCCAGCGAGGTCGACTAGAAGGTGATGGTGCTTCAAGAAGTCAGCGCCGATGATGGGCTTACTGACTGCTGCTACGACGAACTTCCATCTGAATGGTCGTCTCAGGTTGAGATCTAGATCTATTGTTTTTTCACCGTAGGTGGGTATTTCTGTGTTGTTTGCTGCATAAAGTTTGAATGCGGTGGGCTTGAGAATTTCGCAGCGTTTTCGAGGAATGACGGATATGTTTGCACCAGTATCGATGAGAAAGCTTAGATTTGTCTTCTTGTCTTTCAGAAATAGACGGTGTGATTTTTCCCAGGCGCTAGATTCCGTCTCTGCTAACACCTGCTTTAGTTTCCCGTGCTTGAAGGGTGCTTATCTTCATAAGTACATGGTCTAGTACATTTTCGGGCTTGTCCGCCGAACTTTCGATGATAATAACAAACGGAATTGTCGTAGTTCTCAATCCTGTGTTGTTGATTTGAATCCGACCGGCGGTTACCGTGCGGCGATCTGTATGAACTGCGTGATCGATGACGGGCGCCTCGCCAGTTGCGCTCGCGCTGCCTTCCGTAGCGGTTGTGGTGTGTTTTTAATTCCGATATTTCTTTCGCCAACATGTCGATCTTCGCGTGAAGTAATGCGTTTTCATGATTTGTAGCTACTGGTGGAGTGGGTGGTGTTGACGATGATGACGTGTTGTGGACTGCTGATATTTGGTGGTGAAGTTGTTCCAGCATTTTATCGGCCATTATTGCTAACTCACTTAGTTCGGTTTTCTTGGCTATAGTTTCGCTCACAGCTAGAATGGCGCGCACAGATGGGGGTAGGTGCTTTGTCCATATAACACGCAGCGTGTTGTCAGCGATGTTGTTACCGGCTAAATTTTGCATGCGGCGTAGTAGTTGCGACGGCTTCAAATCTCCTAGTTCCACGTTGGACAGTAACCTCTCGAGTTTAGTGTGGTCGCTCTCGTCGTAGGTTTGGATGAGCCTCATCTTCATGGTGGCGTATCTGTTATTTTCTGTGGCATTTCTGGTATCGAACATGATGTCTTGAATTTCGTCTAGATCTTATAGGTCGTTGGCGGATGAGCAACTCTGATAGTTCCTTGTCGCTTAGTTTTCCTGCAGACACGATCGCTTCAAATTGCAGGAACCAGAGCTTGATTCTATTTCTCCATAGAGGCGGTATCCGTTGGTTGTACGAGACGGCTGACAGTTCGTGCGAATCTTTTTGCGGCGATGTTGTGTCGCTTCCATCGTTCTGCTTCGAAGTAATCGGGTTCATGTTTGTTTCTAGGTGTTTCTTCAGTCGGGGTCACCACTGTTGGGTACGCAAGGTATGAAAATGAGACTCGTGGTGATGGCTGAAATATGGAATGAATGTATTTAGAAAAGACGGTCCCTTTTATACAAAATTTGTAACAAAAAATCAATGCATAGTAGGTACATATAAAAACTTAGTTTGGGCACAATATTGTCGATGTACCCTACGTACTATATTGTTACTGTGAGGATGATATTCCGCTACATAGTCTTTGATGTTCTTAATTTTTTTCCATTTAACCCAGAGACGTTGTTTTTTCTTGTAAATTTTGATTAATTGTGCTGAGAACCAAACCGGGATATCAAGTGTCCGGGACCTAACAAGCGGTACATTGCGTTCAGTGATGCCACCGAGAACATCATAAAAACGTTGCACGGCCTCCCGCGACGGAAGGTTCTCGAGCAGGTTCACCCATTCAACCTCACTGATTTCTTCATTAATCACATCATAGTTAGCTTTGCGAAAGTCATATTTACTCAACGTTTTTCTTTTCAGAGCTTGTGTGGATATACTTGTGTGGACGGTAGCAACAAACGGAGGATGATGGGTGTCTATAGGTAGTAGTGAGTCTAATGGATGACTTATAGTACCAGTGGTGTTAGAAATGAATAAATCTAATATTTTCCCATTAGCATTAGGTATGTTATTAAGTCGGTATGCATTCAGAATTGACATGAGTTGCGCCAATAGTGAACATACAGGGGACGTTCCAGAGTATGACATTCCAGCAAGCTGATGCGCCCCGACAGACTGTCCAACTGTCCATGAAATTTCAGGAAGATTGTAATCACCTATAATAAATATGTTTTCGACATAAGGTTCAATTAACATGTCCTGCAGTGTATCAAGGTGAGTTGTATATACATCGGCAGTCGCCCACGGTGGTATGTATACAGCACTAACTACATGCATTTTAGAGCTATTGTCCTTACTCGGAATACCAACCGCAAGATGCTCAATACTTGTCGGTCGACCAGAGATGTCAAGTAAACATGACCGGAGTCCACGCGACACCGCGACCAGAACCCCACCACCATCACGTTTAAAAGTTGTGTCGCGATCTCGATCACAGCGGTACACAACGTATCGAGGATCCACAAACTCACCGCTAGCAATATCGGGTATAAGCCACTTCTCAGTCAATATGATTATGTCGTAGGAAAACGACAGAATATTCAAATACAAGGCTTGTAATTTGGTTCTCACCCCTCTGCAATTTTGGTAATAAATAGTTATGTCGTTATTATCCATTAAACAAAAATCTAAACATAAATATGTGTAAGGCAGCAGGTTTTGTGCACATATAGTCCAGACGCAGTATAAAATGATAGCAGGTTGTCAGTATGTTTATATATGAATATACCGTGTCGCACTCACAAAGGGAGATCAGCATAATGATGTCAGAACAAAACAATGTAACGGAAAACAAATAATAGTAGTACATTATGGAGTACCATTGAATAGCAAATAATTTCATTAATAAATAGTTGAAAAATGATAAAATTAAAACACTTAAAGGAACATGCAACACAATACAATTAAAATGATAATTCAGCTCAAACTATGAATAGGCCAACTTATTCGGATAATATGTCATGGTTATAGCGTTGAAGACGATAAAGAGGAAGCAGTTAGTCAATTGTGTTCTTTTTAATTTTACTAAGATCGCCTTCTCCACGTATCGCAAAGGCGGTTTCACCATCACGCTCACGTACCAGTATGGTACCATTTATGATCCATACGTATTTATAGTTATGGTTGTTTGCAACTTCTCGGGCTCTACGAAACAACTGCTTTCTCTTTAAGGTCAAGTGCTCATTAATATAAATAGATGTGGAAGTACCGGACATACCAATATGTTTAACGAGTTAGCTTTCCGATACGCACTCAGCAAATTATCTCTCTGCAGGCGAGAGGTGAACTTTAAAATAATATTCTTTGGTCTGGTGCTCTGCTGATGAGCATGAGGCACTCTGATGTGGAACTATAGGCTAAATCGAAATAATCAAAATAAAATAGAATTTAAAACCTATGCCAAACGTTATCAACATATAATTAAATAAACTCAACGAGCTCAAAACATTCATAATATAAAAACAGCACCTAATAAATCTAAAGCCACGTGGGCCATAATAAACAGAACAAAATTTAACAAGCCGAAGGAAAACATTTCTTCCATAAAAATAAATGATACAACAGTAACTCGTCCACAGGAGATAACAAATGCCTTTAACAATTTTTTTGTTGATAAAATTCAACCTTTACCGAATTCAGGTGAGAAAGTAAATTTTAATATTAACACATCAAGTCAATCCATGTTTATGGCTCCAAGTACACCTCACGATATCACGAATACTTTTAGGTCGTTCTGGAACCGAAACACAGTAACTCCAGTCGAGTAATAGTTACTATTGGTATATTCTTTTTTTTTTTATGACGTCTAATATAGAAGTTAGAAATTTATCACATTTTTTCTGTCATTCGAGTTAAATCTTAGTAGGGCTCCCACTATTTCATTCATAAACGCAATAACGTACGCGGTCCGCTCGATGATGACGTAGCGCGGCTCAGCTGTGCGTAAATTCGTCCGACGTCCATTGACCCGCTCAACTGCGAGTCAGTTGAGCGGGTCAATGGACGTCGGACGAATTTATTAACCGACTGCAAGTAGTATTTCATTTCAGGTCCGATTTAGGTTGGTGTAGGTTCATTTACCTGGGCAGCGGAAGTCGCATCAGATCCCGTTGCCCCCCGACGCAAGTGTGCGAGGGAACACCGGTGTGGTTTTAGTCAGTACGAGTCTGACAGACCCCTCCGCTCTCCCCTGGGCGGAGGACATCCATTGAGGATTTCCACATCGAGAAAAAAAAAAAAAAAAAAAAAAGGTTCATTTACCTACATCATTTCTCGTTCGTATCAGAAGCACGGCACGGTTTTTACCACTATCACATCTCTTTGTTAACGAGAGAAATTAATTGGCATTTAATTCACCACTCTCGCATCACGAAATCACTACTACTCGTACCTATTGAACTAGACTCCGACCCGTCGACAGTACGCTTGGGAATTAGGCCTTAAATCGAGTGTCGACCAATCGAAAGTACCTACCTGATTCATAAAATAATACTGCCTAAAACATTTTTTTTGCGGTAATGCTGGCGGCTGTTACAAACGCAGACAATTCGCACAGAAAAATGAATCGTTTCGTTTGTCGAATAGAGTTCATTATTAGTTGGATGTATTATTAGGTATTGGAGGTATTAGGTTGGAATTAAGACCTTATTTTAATAAAGTGAACCGTGTAATTCGGTTGTGCATCTTTGTAACAGCCAGGTCGGACACGAGACAATAGGTTTCTCAGAATAATTTTAGTAAACTGCGTATTTTACTTAGGTACCTAGTTTGGGTAAAATTTCTAATTTTCACCGTTTACGGTTAAGAAATAAAGTCTAAATTCGCTTTTCGTATTTTTATTTGTGTACCAATTTATCTATCGCGTAGGTACCTATTTGCGCGACCGATCCTTTGGTTAGAACGGTATACATAACATCATGCCTGTTATCCCCGAAGGGTTTGGCAGAGGTGTACCTAATGGTACACCCACATTTTTCGCCAGTTATGTTTAATTCCCATGTAATAAGGGCCCAGCTTATTGCCATCAACCGGGCACAAATTCATATTAAATATTTTATTTTTGTTTATGTAGGTATCTAACGCATAGCTCTAGCTTTGTATTGAAGGTTTGCTAATCATGAGTTTGCTATAGGTTGCAGTGGTCAGTACCTACCAACCACGTTGTTGCTACAGTAGATACCTACCCGCGACAATAATAAATCGTTTGATTCCGCATTCATGACCATTGTGTTGTTTGTTGTGTTTGATCTAAATTGCGTTTATGTTTACGTACCTACTTAACAGTTAAATAACTCTAATTTTTCCTTCATACTTTTTACGGGCTTAGGACCGTCGCGTTAGTAATACATTTTACGTCTAAGTCGGTACCTACCTACTAACTTTGTAAGTACTCTTTTATTATCAAGAAAAGGTATTGCAGGCGCAGGCGTATTTAAAAAATTGGAGCTATCTACAAACATAATCAACTTATAACTAACTAAGGCTAAACACTTTTTAAATAATTTACACTTCCCTGTATCGAAGCAACTGCTCAAAATGGAGTCCACTTTGCTCGATACACAAACGGGCACGTTTAATCACATTGTCTTTTAATTTTCCTAATGTGTATCTGTCACTTTTCACTATCGCACTTCTTAACTCATCTCGAGTAGTATGCTCAGCGAAATAAACTAGTCTTTTAATTTCGGACCACAAATAAAAATCCAGTGGTGTTAAGTCAGGGCTCCTTGCGGGTCAAGCCACAGGGCCACCACGACCTATCCACTGCTCACCAAACTCACTGTTAAGGTACGCACGCACTGCAGGATGGTGGAGGTGAAGGGAACTTGAGGGTCGGTGATTCCACGTGCGCGCAGTGAGTTCAGGTGTTCCGGCTGAGCATAAAGTCGTCTAGCCTCTTCCAGGTTATTGTGCCCCATCCCATAAAAATCCACCATTGCCCAATACTCCACGTTGGAGTACGCGTATTGCCGACTCATTTTTAACATGTTATTAGGTTGTGCGTGAGTGACCGAACACGAACCGCGCGACGGCTAGACTGTGTCAAGCGTGGGGTGGGGGCGTGGCTTACGGATCGATGAATGGATTTTTCAATGGGTACCGTTCGCATGTGTTGCCGATCGTGAATACGTTTTACACACACATATGCATTTACCACAAGGAAGCGTTACTTCGAGTTCTCATTATTTCACAAAAAAAACATTAAATTAAATTTTTCGTGATTTTTTTTATTTTTACTTTTTGAAAAAAATAGTCCCAATCGTTTCGAAATCGATGATTGAGTTTATGGCTTTCGGTTCCAGAACGACCAAAAAATAACCGTGTATTTCAAATAATTCGATCGTTAAAAAATACTTCAAGCGTCGGACATGATGAGATATCCACAAAAATTATAAAATATGTGACTTGTGATATTTGTGAACACCTAAGCCATATTCTGAACATCTGTATAAGCACAGGAATATACCCAGAAAATCTAAAAACGGCTATAGTAAAACCATTTTTAAAAAAGACAATAAAGAAAGCATGAACTCTTATAGACCCATAGCTCTTATTCCCATACTATCTAAAGTCTTTGAAAAATATATATACATACAACTGTACAATAATTTAGAAAAACGAAACATTTTAACAGATAATCAAAAAGGTTTTCGCAAAAATAAAACTATTAATATGGCCACTTTTGATTTCGTTAATAATGTCATGGCTAACGTAGACAAAAAGAAGCCGGTCTGTGCAATTTACTGCGACATGACTCAGGCTTACGACTACGTTAATCACGACATTCTGATTAGTAAATTAGAAGCATATGGCATCAGGGGAAACACAAGAACTCATAAAAACATACTTGAAAAATCGTAAACAGTATACAGAAATGTCCAAAATAAACATCTCAACTAAAAAGGAAGAAATATATAAATCAGAAGAACGAATAGTTAAATACGGAGTCCCACAGGGCAGTGTATTGGGTCCCTTACTATTCATTATTTACATCAATGATTTACCCAGAATAACAAATTATCCAATAACACTTTTTGCTGATGACAGTACGGTCACCATAAACTCTAACAATAAAGATAATTATGAAACAATATTAATGAAACAATAACATCAATAATTAAATGGTTAAATAACAATAATTTAAAAATTAACCTAGATAAAACAAAAGTTATGTTTTTTAGTCAACGTCTAGCATCACCAAACCTCAATATCAATTATCAAGGATCAGTTTTAAAAAAAGTAGACTCTACAAAATTTCTAGGCGTAACGATTGATAAAAGTCTTAATTGGAAAGAACACACAGAGCTATTGAACAAACGAATCAATTCCGCGGCTTACGCGCTTTACAAACTTGCACCGACAATAAGCACCGATGCGCTTCTTACTTCTTCTACCATGGTATTGTCGGTTCCATATTAAGGTTTGGTGTTATATTCTGGGGAAACTCTGTAAATAAAGACATAATATTTAAGTCCCAAAAAAGGTGCATTAGGGCTATGTTCGGTCTAAAAGTTACCGCTAGCTGTAAACCATATTTTATTAAGCATAATATTTTAAGTTTGCCTTCCTTATTTGTATATGAAGTAGCTAATTTTGTCCAAACGAATCCAAAATTATTTAAAAAAATGTCAGAAGTTACCATCCGCAGACGTCGTGACAATCATAAGCTAGAAATAGTTAGGCCGAGCACGGCACTGATGCATAAAAGTATTTTCTATTTGGCACCAATTATCTATAATAAAATCCCTAATCTTATTAAGCAGTTACCAACTAGACTATACAAAACAGCTTATCAGAATTTTTAAACGAGTAAAAAACAATAGGTACATCGGCAATTAAGTTAGGTACGACATTTCTTATTTTAATATTTTTAGTTATTAACGTCTATTTTTGTAACCCTATTGTCTAAGCCTCTTTTTAAATTTTACATCTTTTATAATAATTAATATACCCTATTGTATAAGCCATTTCTCGTAAATTTAATATTTTAAGGTAAAACCTTCTATTTTTTAAATTAAGTTACCACCTACTAGTTTTTTAGCCTAACATTTTTTTTTTGTACGCTTTTCCTATGTGGCAAAACATGTAGAAACTTTATTTTTATTTATAAGACCTGTATAATGCGTACCATACCACTCATGTTTTTACAAAATAGATATATCTTTATCTTTATCCGGTGTGGGCGCGTTCTTTGAGGCGGCCAGCCGCCCACTACCTGAACGCGCCCCAAAAGGTGATAGCCATAAGGCTAATCCAGGGGTACAGCACGATGTCCAGCGAGGCGGCTAGCCTCCTAGCCGGATTGTCGCCATGGGATCTGGAGGTGATAGTCCTCGCACGCCTGCACGAATGGCGCGCGGAGGCACTACGTCTGGGGGAAACTCCGCTGCCGCGGCAAATTGTCGCTCAGCGGACATACCTCCGGCGTGATCTCATGGCGACATGGAGAGAGCAACTGTCGCAACCCCGTGCAAGGCACGCCACCATAGTGGCGATAAGTCCCCTCTTTGAGGATTGGCTAGAGAGGCGCCACGGCGCCCTCACCTACCGCCTGACGCAGGTCCTCACCGGACACGGTTGTTTCGGAAGGTTCCTGCACCGAATCGGGCGGGAGGAAACGCCCGGGTGTTTCCACTGCGAGGATCGTCCGGAGGACACGGTGGAGCACACCGTGGAGGTCTGCCTCGCTTGGGCGGAGCACCGCCGTGTCCTCGGCGATTGGCGGCGGCGATCTCTCGCGTCCGGCCCTGGTCCAAGCCATGGTGCGGAGCGAGAGGGAATAGGAAGCCGTCACCTCCTTCTACGAAGCAGTCATGCTAGTGAAGGAGGTGGCGGGACGTGAGAGGGAAAGAACCTCACGTCCCAGCCGCCGCGGGAGACGCCCTGGGCGTCGGGGGTCACGTGGTGGCTCCCAGCCACCCTAGGCGCGGGCCTGTGGACGGCGAGTTATGGGCTAGCTCGCCGTCCGGCCGTCTTGTGTCGACGGCGCGTTCGTGTTCCACATGCGCCTCAAAGAGATGTCAGCAAATAAGTAGGGGTCCGCATGGGCTGATGCCTGCCAGGGCTGTGGGACTGTTCGAAAGAGATACCGTGGCCCTGAAACACAAAGAGCAAAGAAGGAACATGGATGGGTTTTAGTCAGTACAAGTCTGACACTCCCTTCCGCTCCGCCCAGAGTGGGGGGCGTCATTTGATGATTTCCCAGGAGAAAAAAAAAAAGAATGCTGCGCTCCATTGCCCGTAGGCAAACCTTGAGTTTGACTTCTGGATGTTAGTTAAAGACCAAGTCTGTGCACCATATGTCAGTATGGGGAGAATACACATGTCCGTTTTAAGGGGATGGGTAAATCGCCCTTGAATAGCTCTTTCATTGACCAGTAGCTCTTCCAGGCGTTTTCCGGGAGTGTTTCAACTTCTTTGTCTTGTCTAACTTGTTGTCTTGTGTAACTTAGGTTAATCTACATTAATATTATAAAGAGGAAACATTTGTATTTTTGTATGTATACACGGTTATTTTTTGGTCGTTCTGGAACCGAAAGCCATAAACTCAATCATCGATTTCGAAACGATTGGGACTATTTTTTTCAAAAAGTAAAAATAAAAAAAATCACGAAAAAATAATTTAATGTTTTTTTTTTGTGAAATAATGAGATTACGAAGTATCCGTAAGCCACGCCCCCACCCCACGCTTACACAGTCTAGCCGACCGGCCCGGCCGCCCGCCTTTCCTTCCTCCTAGTACTGTCGCGCGGTTCGCTGTGTTAGGTCACTCACGCGCAACCTATTCACGTGCTAAAAATGAGTTGGCAATACGCGTACTCCAACGTGGAGTATTGGGCAATGGTGGATTTTTATGGGATGGTGCACCATAACCTGGAAGAGGCTAGACGATTTTATGCTCAGCCGGAACACCTGAACTCACTGCGCGCACTAGGAATCACCGACCCTCAAGTTCCCGTCATCTCCACCATCCTGGCTGTAACCCAGCGCCTCCTCGATCACGAACAGTTTTGAGCACCCACCCACACACGCACAGGGCCGCGGTAGACTACCATACTCGGCGGAATTAGAGGAAGACATACTGGAGTACTTCGAACGCGACCCACGTCGAAGTACCACAATGGCGGCCAGGCGATTCAATGTTAGCCAATATTACGTATGGAAATTATTAAATACGAATGGATTACATCCATACCATTTTCGTAAAAAGTATGAAGGAAAAATTAGAGTTATTTAACTGTTAAGTACGTAAACATAAACGCAATTTAGATCAAACACAACAAACAACACAATGGTCATCGGAATCAAACGATTTATTATTGTCGCGGGTAGGTATCTACTGTAGCAACAACGTGGTTGGTAGTACTGACCACCGCAACCTATAGCAAACTTATGATTAGCAAACCTTCAATACGAAGCTAGAGAAGTATCTATGGCTTGAATAACGAATTAAATTGCTATTAATAGGTATGTAAGATGTAAGTATCTATCTAATTAATTCATCCGCAAGTGTGCCTTCACCGTCTCGAAAACAAAAGATGCTGCTGCGTTAGATACCTACATAAACAAAAATAAAATATTTAGTGTGGATTTGCCCGGTTGATGGCAATAAGCTCGCCCCCTATTACATGGGAATTAAACATATCTGGCGAAAAATGTGGGTGCACCATTAGGTACACCTCTGCCAAACCCTTCGGGGATTACAGGCATGATGTTGTGTTTACGTTATACTACTGTTAGCACTCCTCGTTCTAACCAAAGGGATCGGTCGCGCAAATAGGTACCCACGCGATAGATAAATTGGTACACAAATAAAACTACGAAAAGCGAATTTAGACTTTATTTCTTAACCGTAAACGGTGAAAATTAGAAATTTTACCCAAACTAGATACCTAAGTAAAGTACGCAGTTTACTAAAATTATTCTGAGAAACCTATTGTCTCATGTCCGACCTGACTGTTACAAAGATGCACAACCGAATTACACGGTTAACTTTATTAAAATAAGGTCTAAATTCCAACCTAATACCTCCAAAACCTAATAATACCTCCAACTAATAATGAACTCTATTCGACAGACGAAACGATTCATTTTTCTGGGCGAATTGCCTGCGTTTGTAACAGCCGCCAGCATTACCGCAAAAAAAAATGTTTTAGGCAATATTATTTTATGAATCAGGTAGGTAGGTTCGATTGGTCGACACTCGATTTAAGGCCTAATTCCCAAGCGTACTGTCGTCGCGTACTGGAGTTTAGTTGAACAGGTACGAGTAGTAGTGATTTCGTGATGCGAGAGTGGTGAATTAAATGCCAATTAATTTCTGTCGTTAACGAAGAGATGTGATAGTGGTAAACACCGTGCCGTGCTTCTGATACCAACGAGAAATGATGTAGGTAAATGAACTTACACCAACCTAAATCGGATCTGAAATGAAATACCTACTTGCAGTCGGTTAATAAATTCGTCCGACGTCCATTGACCCACTCAACTGACTCGCACACGCACAGCTGTGCCGCGCTACGTCATCATCGATCGGATCGCGTACGATATTGCGTTTATGAATGAAATAGTGGGAGCCCTACTAAAATTTAACTCGAACGACAGAAAAAACGTGATAAATTTCTAACTTCTATATTAGACGTCGTAAAAAAAAAAAAAATATGCCAATAGTAACTATTACTCGACTGGAGTTACTGTGTTTCGGTTCCAGAACGACCTAAAAGTATTCGTGTATAACGAATAAACTAATAAACTACTGGACCGATTTCAAAAAATATTCAAATCAAATCAAATAATTTATTCGCATAATCAAATAATTTATTCGCATAATATGGGTCTACTACATAGATGGTAAATAAATGTTACATTACATAAATGTTACATTACACAAAATAACATTAAGGATCCTTTTTTTTCCCGGATGGGCAATCATCAAATGACCCCCCCCACTCTGGGCGGAGCGGAGGGGAGTGTCAGACTTGTACTGACTAAAACCCATCCATGTTCCTTCTTTGCCCTTTGTGTTCCAGGGCCACGGTATCTCTTTCGAACAGTCCCGCAGCCCTGGCAGGCATCGGCCCATGCGGACTCCTACTTGATTGCTGACATCTCTTTGAGGCGCGCGTGGAACACGAACGCGCCGTCGACATGGCCTGTCGTCATAAGAGTGACCCCCGACGCCCAGGGCGTCTCCCGCGGCGGCTGGGACGTGAGGTTCTTTCCCTCTCGCTCCGGACCATGGCTTGAACCAAGGCCGGACGCGAAAGATCGTCGCCGTCAATCGCCGCTATGAGGACACGGCGGTGCTTCACCCAAGCGGGGCAGACCTCCACGGTGTGTTCCACCGTGTCCTCCGGACGATCCTCGCAGTGGAAACACCCGGGCGTTTCCTCCCGCCCGATTCGGTGCAGGAACCTCCCGAAACAACCGTGTCCGGTGAGGACCTGCGTCAGGCGGTAGGTGAGGGCGCCGTGGCGCCTCTCTAGCCACTCCTCAAAGAGGGGACTTATCGCCACTATGGTGGCGTGCCCTGCACGGGGTTGCGACAGTCGCTCTCTCCATGTCGCCATGAGATCACGCCGGAGGTCTGTCCGCTGAGCGGCAATTTGTCGCGGCAGCGGAGTTTCCCCCCGACATAGTGCTTCGGCGCGCCATTCATGCAGGCGCGCGAGGACTATCGCCTCCAGATCCCATGGCGGCAATCCGGCAAGGAGGCTAGCCGCCTCGCCGGAGATCGTGCGGTACCCCCGGATTAGCCTTATGGCTATCACCTTTTAGGGCGCGTTCAGGTAGTGGGCGGCTTGCCGCCTCAAAGAACGCGCCCACACCGGGGCCCCGTAAAGGGCCATGGACCGCACGACCCCCGCGTAAAGCTTCCGGCAGGAGGCGTTTGGACCCCTCAAGTTGGGCAAGAGCCGCTTGAAGGCAGCCCCTGTCCGTTCCAGTTTGGGAGCCAAACGTCGGAAGTGCTCCACGAAGTTCCACCGGCTGTCGAGGACGAGTCCTAGATACTTTAACGTCGACCCGACGCCGATGGAAACCCCTCCTGCCATCAGTAGGGATCCCGACGGTGGCGCATTCCGAGGCCCATGAAAACACATGGCCTCGGACTTGTGCAATGCCACCTCGAGACCCAATTGCCGGATCCTCTTCACAACTATCGCAACCCCGCGTGTCATGTTTTCGGCCGCCGCCTCGTGTGACCTCCCTTGTGCCAGTACCAGCGTGTCGTCAGCGTAGCAAACTACACTGACGCCGGTAGGGAGGTCGGCGCGCAGCACCCAGTCGTAACCGAGGTTCCACAAGGCCGGCCCCAGAACCGAACCCTGTGGAACACCGCACGACATCTCTCGCCGGTTCTATTCTCCGCTGCGACTGGGGTAGATGACGGCCCTATCCGTCAGGTAGTCCCCGACCACACGACGAAGGTAGGTCGACACCCCGTGATACCGGAGTGCCTCCGCAATGCAGCTCCAGGGCATGGACTTGAAGGCGTTGGCGATCTCAAGAGACACCGCCAAGACAACCCCGCCCCGGGATACCGCGTCCCCCGTCGTGAGGGCTCTCACGCGCATGATGGCGTCCACCGTCGAACGCCCCTTGCGGAAACCAAACTGGTGTTCCGCAAGATCCGGTCCCATCCCTGCAAGGTGCCCGGCGAGGCGGTTGGCAATGACTCTTTCAAAGAGCTTGCCCACCTCGTCGAGCAACACGATGGGCCGGTATGCGGACGGAGAGTCCGCAGGGCGCCCTGGCTTCCGGATGAGGACCAGCTTCCCCGTCTTCCAACGATGCGGGAACTGGCCTCTCTCCAAGCATGCGCTTAGGAGCCCTTCCAGTCGGGGCCCGAGAGCCTCAGAGGCCAGGACCCAAGCTTTGCCAGGCAAGCCATCGGGTCCCGAGGCGGTATTTCTGGCTTTCAGCCTGCGTTCCGCCACTCTCAGGTCTACCCCAGTCACCTCCGGAACGTCATCGTCGTCATCGGTGTGGTCCGCTTCCGGCACCGCACGCGGTGACGGAGCCATAGGCGGGGGAGGATGCTCCCCTCGCGAAGGGAACAGAACGCTCACCACGTCCTCCACGAGCTGAGGCCGGAGACTCTGCGTTAGCGGGGGCGCCCGGGTGCGGAGTTTGTCCCGCACCATCTTGTAAGGGCGCCCCCACGGATCTCCGTTCAGAGACTCCAGCATCTCCTCGCGGGCCAAATGCTTGGCCCGCCGGACAGCCTCTTGGAGGGCGGTCTTTGCCGCTCTGTACCCCTCGTACAGCTCCGCCTCAATGGCTGCCGCATCCGGAGGGCGAATGCGGAGCCTGCGATGCCTGGCGTACAGGTGCCGCGCGGCAACGCACGCCTCGCGCAGAGACGTCAGCCCTTGCGACCACCAGTACACCCGACGCCGGGCGCTTCCTGGCCGAACTCGGGGCATTGCCACGTCGCAAATCTCGGACATGGCCTCCTGGAACCAACAACGAGGCGGCGTTGTTGATGTCGGCAGACCTGACCGGTGATGACACCCAGGCCTGCACGATTGAGGCTTCCAGGAGGAGCTCCCGGTCCAGCTGCTTCAGCGCCCATCACGGACCACTCGGGGCCTGTAGGACCGGTGCGCTTGAGGTCTGAGTGGAGACGTCGAACCGGATGTACCGGTGGTCGGAATAGGTCTCCACCCCCTCCATGACGCGCCGGTCGACTACACGCGGTGACAGAGCGGGGCTAGCGAACGAGATGTCCACCACCGACTCGCCCCGCATCCGCACGCACGTGGAGACAGAACCCCGATTTAGGACGACTAGACCTGTCTCCAGAGCCCAGTCCTCCACCATCCTACCCCGCACGTCCGTGTAACGAGAACCCCAAGCTAAGTTCTTGGCATTGAAGTCCCCGAGTACAAGCACGGGGAGGGAATGGCTTCCGATGACGACACTCAACTCCGTGAGGGAGTTGTGGAACTCGGCGAGAGTTCGGCTCGGGGAGAAGTAGACTCCCACTAGAACGATCTCCCCGAACCGCGAGCGAGCCCTTCCTGACACTCTCAAGGGTCGGGGTACCGGCGGCGGCCGACGCAATTATGGTCACTGAGCCGCTATGGTCCTCCACCCAGTCATCCCTGGGCGGGACAAAGTACGGCTCAGCGACCACGGCGATTTTAATCTACCACTGCGCCATGCTCTGGAGCAACAGATCCTGAGCACAGGCGCAGTGGTTGATGTTCGCCTGGAGAAGGCGCAATGGGGCCGTTACTGGCACTCCATTTCAGTCCCCTCCCGGGCCCTCTGCAAGGGCCCCGCTGCGGAAATTGCAGCAGTAGCGGCAGCGGCGGCATCAGTGGCGGCGGCTGCGGTGGTGGCGACGGTGGGGGTTTTGGCGGTGGTGGCGGAGGGCCTTCCCTTGCTGCTGGCCTTGGCGGGTGTACTGCAGGCCTTGCTCCCTGCCCGGTGATCGGCTGGCTTGCCAGCTGCCGCACATGCGGCGCAGTGCGGTGCGGCAGAGCAGGCCGCAGCCATGTGACCGGGCTGGCCGCAGCGGAAGCACAGGCCACGGCGGTCCACCTCCGAGGTGCACCGGACCGACACGTGGTGCCCTACATGACAGCGGAAGCACCTCAGAGGTCTGGGCTCCAGCAGCTTCACCTGCGCTGACACCCAGCCCACCAAGAGCCTTCGGCTCTCCACAATGGTTCGCATGCCCGACAGATCCGGACGTAAGGTGCCTGCCTTGACCTGCTCGGCAGGACACCCACCGGTCCTGGTGACGGACATTAAGGGGATCCTTAATGTCCGTCACCAGGACCGGTGGGTGTACCAGAAATGGTTATTATGAGGATTCATAATAACCATTTCTGGTATACGAAAAATAAAATAAAAGCTTATAATATAATATAATAACAATAAAACGGAATGGATGACATAACTATACATATAGGTACTCTTTTTAATTTTCGTTGTGTAATAACTTAACTAGGTATTATTGCACTAGAATAGGAACATAGTGAGGTTTTATAATAATTTTCTATTCTTATAACTAAGGTATTCCTGGGTCGTGTAAAAACATTTATTGACAAACCAGGCGTACAATTTTTTTCGGAATATAATAATGGGTAGGTCTTTCAGTTCACTAGGTAATTTGTTAAATAACTTAATTGACATGGGGTAACAGTTTCTTCTATAAAGATCAGTTTTTATGTTTGGCAAGGGAAAGCTATTAGGATACCGGGTATTAAAATTACAATAGTCACCAAAGGATTTGTATAGGTACTGATGTGTTTTGATGAAAATACAACTCAAATATATATAAGGACGGTGCTGTTAGTAGATTTAGCTTTTGGAACAATGGTTTGCATGAAGTTAAAGAATCGACGTTACAGAGTGCGCGAATGCACTGTTTTTGAGCCAGTTCTTTCACCATTAGAATGCTATATCCCGAGTAACATAGGCAATATTAAAAAAAATATATATGTCCACCCGTGCGAAGCCGGGACGGGCCGCTAGTATGTATAAAAAGACGTATTCATGAATAATTAGTATTTGCATAACGCAACACCTGTATAGGTCTGTATAATATCTACAAAGATCATTTAAGGACGTTAAAATGAATGTCTATTTTCTACGTAATAATAAATACTAAAGTCAGATTAAATAAAGTACTTATGTTATTATATTTACTGAAAATAAATCTGATAAATAATGTGGAACTGTCCAATTTATGTAAAGTAGTGCGTGTAGTTGTAATCCGTCCGGAAGTGTGCGCACGTCACGCGTCGCCCGCAGCCCACAGCCACGGTAATAAACTCGCGCGCGCGAGTAGGGTGTACAGCAGTGCTATTCTCTAAAAGACAATTTCATGGCTGTAAGCTGCGACGAGCTCGTCGACGAGACAGCCTTGAGATCGATCGAGCGTGTAGCGCTGATTTAAACTGTATTCACTAGCGTGGTTGTGGTCGTCGACGAACTGTAGGCTGTGTCCTCCCGTCGCTGTTTCGTAGACGAATTTAGAGCTTGGAACAAATTCTTAAAATCATAATCGATCAATCTCGACTGAGAGTTTTAAGGGTTTAAAATATATATTTAAGGTCTATCTTTAAGTATTTTAAGGAATAGAGCAAACCTACAAACATATTTCATAATTTTATGAGCTTATTCCATATTTCTTATTACATTTTAAGGCTGAATGACTATTCCTTTGCCTATTTCGATGACGCGACTCGGCCGCGCGGCGCCCAATACAAACAAACGTCATACAACGCACTCCTAACAACAATCGACGCTATCAAAACCACTTGAGTTTATATTTTGAAAACTTTTATGTGCTTTTTAAATTTATTTGTAACAGCGACTGCTTTGAACAAAGGTTTCTGTGACTAAGAGGATTAATAAATATACGGTCTACTGTTATGTGAGTATTATATGTTTACTGTTAATACATGTCACATTAATGTAATAATTGTATTACATTAATGTTTGGGTGTAGGGATGCAGGGGTGAATGGGGATGAAACTTTAAAGTGGATTTCAACATAGACAGTGGCCTCATTTTTGATTCCCAGGTTGGGTCAAGTTGTTGGGATTTTCTGTAGATTAGATAATTTTTCAACTCTTACTCATACTTACAACTTTTTCAATCATCATGCTATATTATAAGCACATATACTACATTGTAAAATCTTTTCCTTCAGAGAAAGTGATGTGTTGCTGTTATACCTACATAATAATGAACTTTACATTTGTTTTGCCTCTAGTTACTTAGTAATTTGTTAATTTTTTTATGTTCGTAGCACCTTCGTAGGCGTCGAATGGTACGACGCCGTCTGATCCAGCGCTCACCACCTTCTCAAAGGCACAAATGGCGACTGAACGGTTTGTCGCCCTTGAAGAGAGACGTTTGGAAAATAAAAGACTTCTCATCGACAACCAGCAGAGGATGTTAGAGACTTTTAATAACATAAGTGAGGCATGGTCAAAGCAGACCCAGGTGTTGCAGGATTTGTGTACATCCATGAGACGAGGGAGTTAAATTTAATCTACCGCTTATAGGATTTTAGTCCACTTTTAGATATTAAGTATATGATAGATGTTATGGTAATATAAATACACATAGTAAATGAAATAGTGACACCCAAATTTAAGTTAGCTAAAACAAGCAGGTAATTTCATATAAATAGTATCTACTTCTATAACAAGTTGGTTACAGAACTTGGCTTTTGTGGACAGGATATGAAAATTCAGACTCGTTAAGATGTTATGGTAATCATATCATTTGATTTAAATATACATATTTTGGTTTTTATTATTTTATGTTTTGTTCATGTGAGAACATTGTAAGCTTAATAGACTGTGGATTAGATTGTAGATAGTATTTTGTTTAGTACTTGGTTGGTTGTTGATGACTCTCTCGCACCTATTATCACTGTAATTTGAAAACTTTGTAAAAGCCAATTATTCTTAAAAGAGTAACCAACCAAATAGGAAACAACCAATGAGAATCATGTACCTAGCTTCTGACGTTTCATATGTGCTTATGTGGTGTATGTAAAATAAATATTTTGATTTTTTTTAAACATGTTTTTTTGTGGTAAATAAAATACGACATATTATTAAGTAGTTATCTTTTTAATTACTCATGCCCCATACTGTATGAACATTTAAAAAATTTGCAGAAAAAAACCCTATAAATATGTATTTAAAGCCTAATAAAGTATTTCATAATATACCTACCAATCTATATTATTTGACACCTTAAGTATACGACATAATTGTATTTATTTATTATAAGATACTAATATTGATTAATCTACGTGCCTATATTATTAAATATCTAGGTATCTACATAATATTCACAACTAAGTAAATTAATTACAAAAAAAAAAAATCTTATTGAGTGTAAACCACTGGAACGAACTACGCATATACGGAGTTAAATCACTTTCTAATATATAAATTAAATCTTCAGAAATATGGATAAAATCTGTATCACGGGATATTGTTTTTAACTTTCTTATTTGCTTCGCTTGTCGAGCTTTCTTCAAATCATCACTTTTCTTAGCTTGTTCTAATAAATGTAGCTTTATAAGTAATCGAGCTGCAATTTTTTCAAATAATTATGTAGTTAAAAGAATCGAAATATAAATTTTATTTTAAGTACTATCTAAATGCGATTATTGTAGCTTTTGGATTTGACAGTTCTAAGCGAGGCTGCGGGCGAGGTCGTAAGCGAATTTGTAGCTGTTTTTTCTTAGTGAATACCAAAATGTATGAAGAACTGTCAATTTGCCCTCCGTACTACTCCGTAGGTTAGTTTTAACTCACGGCCGTCACAGCCTTGAGCGCTAGTGTAGCTTTACTCAGCTTAGTGAATACCAAACTAAGTTTCACCGCTGCGGCAGCGCTGCACAACAAGGCTGTATCCTTAGAGAATAGCATTGCTGGACACAAGCACAGATACGAATAACTACAATTTATGTTTTTTTTTTGAGAAGTCGTTTGGTTCTCTTGTCTCGATTTGACCCAAATGTAAAAAAAAGTTCAGTCCCAGTTAGGACAAGAGCCCTGACCAGCGGTAGCTCGGACCCTGTTCCCAATACCGGTGGGCTACTATTTTTTATATTTTAATTTTTTTTTTTTTTTTTTTACTTAATATAGAAATATTTAAAAATGTAAATTGTATGTATAGAAAGTGATTAAAGGAATAATATTTCATCTATTATGGTCTATTAGTCAAAAAAAAAAGGCTGCGAGAAGCTAAATGGACGCCTGACTTCCAAACTAGGTAAAAAACCTGCATCTTAGAAATCAGTTGACTTCTATCGACAAAATTCAATAGAGAAGCTTGGTTATTATAAATTCTTCCCAGTACTAATTCTTCTTCTTCTTAGCGTGTAGTAAGCAATCCAAATTTTGTCCCAGAACTGAGCCACGAGTTTGGCGCCTTCTGTAGCGTCTATCAGTTCCTGTAACAAACAAACAACAGGACGCGATATTAAGTGCCCCAGCGTTTGTGGAACAGCACCACATTTATTACACTCCAGGGCGAGTCATCAATGAATCTCCACCTGAGCATGGTTTTCCTTACTGCGGCCAACCTGGTTTCGAAATCAATTTAAAGACTTCCACATAAGCCATGGCACTTCATGTCCAGCTGGAAGATTTCCAGCAGGTGGAACGAATGAGTTTGGTAGGGATGCTCTACCTCCGTCGTACCTTAGACCGCTCGCCAGTAAGTGGGGTGACACACTTCATAAAGCTTTTTCGGCTTTTCAGCCTTCGCGGCACGAGGGAATATTCGTGCAAACGGTGTCGTGTGACTGAAGCTTCTTCTTTGAAGTAATTTTGGCTCTTTCGCTAGAGCTTGTCACCGCTCAGCGAACTTCTGGTGGCTATTTGCCTGCCAGTGGATATAGCATCCGTACCGGGCTCGGTTTAAAGCAACCAGTGATAAATACGGCACGTTACATTCGCTGTATCCACGCACTCGGTTACACTTCGCTACCAAACACCTGAATTGAACTATCATTACTTGCAACGGACTGTTGAATATATATATTTTAGTTATAGTTTACTTATAAGTACTAATTATACCATTGTATGAGAAATAATACTACTGCGCCTAAATGTACACTTTTTGTAATACTTTTAAACAAATTATTATAATCATAATATTCTTATTCTTACTTACACCATTGTTTTGTTTGTCGATACCGTGCTGATAGCTAATTAATCTTTTGGAAATAAAACTACATGCCGAAAACAAACTTTGAATAAGGAGACCCAAACCAGTAATCTCACTGATCATACGCTAGCAAAATTAAAACGCCAAACATCGACAGCCTGTAGTAATAAACAACTAAGAACGGAAAATGCATGCAAACAAACACAAACGGATTTGAATGTTGACCCACCAACAAAACAAATTATAAATAATTCGGATCACTGTAATTTAAAACATAGCAAAATTTGCATCTTAAGCACCGACAACAGGAATAAACTGCTTGACATTGCAGAAAAAACTATAGATAAATGTGAACTTTGTCACTACATCACACCCCATAGAAATGTCCAAGCACTCCTGAAGGGCATCAAAGAAAAACTGGCAAACTTCACCATGCTCGACTACTGCATTATATTGATAGGTGGCGAAGACTTCCAAGTCACATGTAAATATTATGACAGTATTTTGTTAATAAGACAAGTTTTACAAGAAATCGCATTTACAAACATAATTATATGCACACCAACGTACAAATTCTTCACTAATAATTACTTATACAATTCGAGAGTGGAAACCTTCAATAACTTTTTATATCTGGATACAGCTACACATGAACATGCTTATTTTTAGATAGTAACAAGAATTTAAGATATGATGATACCATGTTCAATAGACGCACGGGCATGATAAATTACTCCGGAATGAAATCTATTTTTAATGATATTTCTAATGTGATTATCTATATTCAAAGTGAAATGAAATATCTGAACTTGACATAATTGACAGAATGCGTCCTAATAACACCTTGAATTTTGAGACAACATCTGCGACTAGTACAGAGGGCCAAAACTCGCATTTTTTCTGTAATACTCTCAATATTCTGCACCAAAATATTGCCGGTTTATTGAACAAATCGGACTTATTGACCATTCAATTGAAAAACCTCGAAAATCAAGGAACTATGAATAGAATAGAATAAGAATAGAATAATTTATTTGTGTAAAAACATGGTACATTAAGGTCTTATAAATAGGTTTGTGAACTTACATGTTTCGCCATAAAATGGCATACAAATTTTTGAACATCTTAAACATAAAATTTTATTACAACAACAATTATTAGTGTATATATTTATATTTTTATATGTCTAGTTAATTAAAAAAAAAACAATAAATAATAATTTAAAAATAACAATAATAGACTCATTTAATAAAAGAAAAATTAAATCAACTTAAAGAACTCAGAAGCCATATCTATCGGATACTTTTTTATCAAGAAATTCTTTCAAACTATAAAAACAATTGTCAACAAGCCATTTATGCAATTTGGATTTAAAATATTTTAAAGGGAGTTCTCTTAACTCTTTTGGTATGTTGTTAAAATTTTTTATTGCAGTGATTAAACTATTTTTTTTGACATAATGTGCTTTGATGTGAAGGTATTCGCAATCTTGTGGGGTCTCGACGAGTGTATTTCGAATGCAGGTCACATGCTATAAAAAATTTAGAGTGTTCCTTCACAAATATACTATTGTAGACGTTCTCTGTATTACTGAACATTTTATTCCATCTGGCCATGAAAGTTTGTTGTACCTTCCTGGTTTCCATCCCGCTGCTTTCTTTTGTCGCAAAACAAATCGCGGAGGGACTTGCATTCTAATTAGAACTGGGCATCAATATAAAGAACTGCCTGATATTGCTAAGCACTCTGTGTCAGGCGTTTTTGAAATTTGTGGAATTGAATTGACAACTCATTATATTATTGTAATTTGTGTTTATAGAATTCCTAAATATAATTACTTGACATTTTATGATAAGCTTGACATTGTTTTGAGTAACTTATGTTTGTTAAATAGAAAAAAAAATTGTTGTATGTGGCGATTTAAATATTGATACGTTAAAAAGGAATAGGATTGCTTTGGAACTAAATAATTTTTTAATGAGTTACAACTTGACATTAGAAATTAATCAACCTACCAGGCTTAGTAGTAACACATGTATCGATCATTTCGCGCATAACTTTGGAAGAGGATGTAAAGCAGAAATTATAGATCTTATCCTTTCTGATCACACGTCACAAATACTCAGGGTTCCCATAAATAGAACATGCCGCTTAAAATTATGGAAAATTGTAAAAAAAAGACTACTCCACGGAGAACCTCAAAAAATTCCGAGAATGCCTTCGAAATTTAACTTTTACGGATCTATATGAAAGTAACGATGCCAATATAGCTTACAAAAGATTTTATGAAACGTTCTCCCTATTTTACAATCTTTGCTTTCCTGATAAAATAACTATTCAAAGTAATAAAAACGTAAAATGGGTATCGCGCGGCATAAAAAGCTGTAGTAAGAAACAAAGAAAATTACTGTGCACATACAGACTAAATCCGGTACTAAAATAAAACTAACTTTAAAACATACTTTTCAAAATATAAAAAGTTATAAGACTTACACAAAAAGCTCAAAATGATTACTTTATAAAAACCTCGAAGAATAAGTCGAAAGCTACATGGCAAATTGTCAATAGACCTACAAATAACTATCCTAAAGAACAAATAATGACCATTAATAAATGTTACCAAGCTTTTTCAAAACCTATTGACATTGCAAATGCATTTAATAATTATTTTATAGATGAAATTGAGAATAATCTTAAAACTGATATGGAATTCGACAATAAATTAAATAATCTGACAAGCCAATCAATGTTTATGCAGTCTGTTTTAACAACGGACGTAATTTCGGCTATAGGATCACTTAAAAATACAAGTACTGTAGGATTTGACGGTATGTCAACAAAGGTGATAAAATTTGTAAATGAACTTTTAGCACCCGTGTTAGCGCATATTATGAACCTTGGCATTGTTGACGGAGTTTATCCTGAAGACTTGAAGAAAGTTATCATTAAACCACTTCATAAAAAGATAACAAAACTGATATGAAGAACTATAGGCCAATAGCAAAAATTTCTGTATTTGCCAAAATTTTCGAAAAAATATTTATAAGTCTCTGTATTGCTATCTCAATAAATTTAACTTATTATGCAAGGAACAATATGGCTTTAGAAAGAATACCACGATCAACATGGCTATTTTTAATTTTTTAGCATTATGTTGGCAGTAGACCAAAAAGCTCCTATTTGTGCTATCTACATAGATATGACCAAAGCCTTCGATTACGTAAAGCACGACGTCTTATTAGACAAACTGCGTAGCTACGGTATCAGAGGTAACATTTTAAAACTACTGGAATCCTATCTCTCCAATAGAATGCAATGTACAGAGATTGCAAGAGTATGTGAAAAAACAAAATTTGAAAAGAGTTTTTTATCTCATTCTAGATTAATAAAGTTTGGTGTCCCACAGGGTAGCGTCTTTTCTTGATCTATATAAATGATCTGCCAAAGGCCATACAAATGTTTGCAGACGACAGTACTGCAATAGTGAAATGCATTGATCGCAATATTTATCAAGATGACATAAATAACACACTATCGGACATCATTAATTGGCTTAGTAAAAATAATTTAGTTATAAACTTAAAGAAAACCAAAATAATGCACTTTCACCAAAGAACTGAAGTACCAAAAGTAAATATTAGACATAGTAACTGTGACATTGAAGAAGTTAAAGTAGCAAAATTCTTAGGTTTAATCCTTGATAACCAACTTAACTGGAAGGCCCACATAGATGACCTAAGTAAGAAAATAAATAAATCCGCATACGCACTTTTCCAAATTGCTAGAAAAATAAATATGGATGCGCTACTAGTTGCATATCACGGCCTAGTAGCTTCCATTTTGCGTTATGGTATTGTTTTTTGGGGCAATTCCACTGATAAAGAAATCGTTTTTAAGGTACAAAAAAGATGCATAAGATCAATGTGTGGTTTGAAAGTTGATGATAGCTGTGTACCATTCTTTAAATCGCTGAAAATACTTACCTTACCATCATTATATATTTATGAAATTTGTGTTATCGTCAAAACAAACATGAGGTTGTTCGAAAAAGTGTCAACATTACGAGATGTAGCGATTCGTAGCCAATACGCAAACTCTTTAAGCAATCAGCGTTGTAAGACTGCCTTAGTGAGAAAGAGCGTTTTAGGCATGGCACCGCGCATTTACAATAAATTACCAGAAACCATAAAAAATTTGAATGTTGCACAATTAAAAAAAAAATTAAAACTGTTATTAATTGAAAAATGTTATTATACGACTGATGAATTCCTGAATGATAAATTAATGTAGACTTATTTATTTATTCGACTGGAGAATACACACAATTTTTTATTTTTATTTAATAATGAGACTAATTGGAATTTATGATTATTTAGCATTGACTGTAGAAATTACTCTATGTTCTGACATTTATAATTTTTGTTTTTATTTCAATTTTTTGTTTTTTTTTTATTATTTATCATCCTTCTATTAATTTTGACATACCTACCAAATAATTTATGTTTAATTTCTCGCATGATTTATAAATTTTCATTTTATTTGCATGCAACCATATATTAGTACGCCTCTTGGCATAACATAGCGACCTATCTTTAATTTAAGAACTGTATTTAATACCTTTGTTACACAAATAAAAATGATTCTGATTCTGATTTAGCTTCCGAAAATGACTTTGAAATCCGATGAAAATGAGGAAGGACGGCCATGAAGAATTTACAAGGATTCCGTTTTTGCCATTTGGCTACGGAACCCGAAAGAATACTGATTACTTGTTTAAAAAACTAAAAACCGGCCAAGTGCGAGACGTACACACACATACAGGGTTCCGTAGCACTAAACAATGTTTTAAAAATATTTTGAAGGTTCATTCATAAATGTGGTATTGTATTACACTAAACAGCAAAACTAAATTTGTTTTTCATAGTATGATAATGAAAAACAAGGTTACTGCTGCAGTTTGATGAAAAATTCACATATCTCAAAAACTACAAATCTTATTCAAACCAATTTTGGTTGAAAAATTTTTTTTACCTTCTACAATCCCACATTTTTTCAAAATTTCACACACATTTTACCACTTTGGAAGTGTCTATCTTTCAAACGATTGATTTTGAGAAAAAATGGTTTTAGGAACCTCAATGTTATTTTTCAAGACCTATCTATAGACACCGCACATATTGATTTGGTGAAAAACAAAGTTGTTTCAGTTCCATGTATGGGGAGCTGAGATTGTATAAAAATCGTAAAGCGGTTCACACAATACATCTACCTACCAAGTTTCAACGGTGTAGTTTCATAGTTTCGGAATAAAGAATAGTTATTAAACGTGCGGGGTGTCTGAAAAATAACATTGAGGTTTCTAAAACCATTTATTTTTTCAAAATCAATCTATAGATAGTTCTTTAAAAATTACATTGAGGTTTCTAAAAACATTACTCGCACTTGGCCGGTTATTATTGCCAGCTTTTTAGTTTAGCAAGTAACGTGAAAAATTTTGCAGACGATTTAACTTTTTTATTATACAGCATGTCCCAAAATTCAACGATAAGCCAGCACCGGAGGATAGACCTGCCCATGACTACTCGGGGAAAAAAAGAAAAAAAATATATATCTCTTTTTTTTGAAGTTATAAAAAAAAAAGAAATTCTTAAAAAAGTGAGACCTTTTATGATATTTTTCACTACCATGACCACACTTTTTTAAATATTTCTGTTATTTTTTTTTATAGGCAACCTGAATAGCACTGCTATCTACCACAATTCTTAAAAAATCCAGAATACCTCTAGTTTTTTCACGAAAATTAATGAAACTTAATTTATTCCCTAAATTTTTTGAAGATTTTTACTTTTAATCAACTTTAACTCATCGTGGTGTAAAAAAAAAGTATGAACACTACTATGGCAAGTTTTTTTTATAAATTGACGCAACTAATCAAGATTCCAAAATGGTATAATACATTAGGCAAACAAGTTTAAAAAAAAAATGTTCCTATTATTTCTAAACAGGGGCCAAATGACGGTCAGGTAATAAAAAGTATTAGTTCTTGGAAAATGTTTAATATTTAAATAAATGGTCAAACAATTTCTCATGTAATTTATTAACATTATAACAAATGTTCAAATTGTTTGCCACCAGCAATAATACATGCACGACATCGCCTTAAAAATGACCGTTTTATTTGTCTTGCATATCTTCTGCGATTAATATGATCCGCAGCCTGACTGATATTTCGACGAAGCTCGTCCAATGACGCAATGGGTTTTGAGTAGACCCTGTCTTTAAGACAACTCCAATAGGAGAAGTCCAGGGGGTTCAAATCGGGTGAACGAGGTGGCCATAAGATAGGACCAAGTCGCCCGATCCAACGCCCTGGATACTCTTGATTAAAATATTCTCGCACAGGGCGGGCATAGTTTGATCGCTTCACGAATCGTGAGACTTAGCGGACGTGTTTTTTTTTACTTGCTATAATGAAATATCTATAAACAATTACGACAAAATATATCAATAATTATTTGCGGCGTCAGTTAAAATCAAAGTAATAAGTGTGTCACATGTGACTAGTGCCATACTAACTTTTATGTGCAAGATGAACTGAATTATAATTGCTTTCTATTGTAAATAAATAAAGTGTTGCGGTTAGTATGTCTAACCCACAATCGAGCCCGTTTGGTCGTAGCCAATTACTACGAAGAAGTCCTCCGCCATCGGCTACCGAACGATTGCCGCCGAGTGAACCACCACCACCTCTACCAGCACCTGCAGAGAATGCTTTGCCGAGTGATCTTGTCAGCACGCATGAGATCCAGACATGGTTATTGTCTATAGATGGCATTCTGAACGAAGTCTGCTCTATTGTTGGTGAAGGAAAAATGAACTCGGACCAGAAGCAACGTGTCTCAACCCTTTGCCGGAAGGTCCAAAGTGGGACTGCTCAGATGGCTGTCCTTTACCAATCGGTGAAGCAGAAAATGATCCAGTCACGCAGTACCATTCAGCACCTACAGCAGCAGCAAAACGTGGCGCACTCTCTGAACCAGTTCAAAGAGGTTATTGAGTCGAAGCTGAATCCGTCCAACAATTCCTATGCCAGCATGGTGAAGAAAGGCTCCGACAACTTTGTCCGTCCTGCAAACCTGAGTTCGATCGCCATTTATCCCAGCGATAAGACCAAAACAAGTGACGACACCAAATCACTTGTTCAAAAGTTAATATCTCCCGAAGAACTGAAGCTCCAAGTCCGTGGCCTGAAAAAAGTGAAAAATGGGGGAGTGCTGATTAGCACAGAAAATAAAGGCGATATAGATAAACTGAAAAATTCAGAGAAGATATTCACCTCGGGCCTAACAATAGAAGAACCATCTAAACGCCGCCCTAGGGTTACTGTCATTGGTGTTCCCGTAGCTCTTTCGGAGAAGGAGGTATTCGACTGTATTTACAAGCAAAACCTATCAGACAAATTGCCCAATGCAACTCGTGAATCCTTCCTTGAGACCATTAAATTAAGCCATAAATCGGGTAAGAAAGGCCTTCCTACCTGCAACTACATACTGGAAGTACCCGCTGGCATAAGAAAAATGCTAATCATCCAGAGCAGAATTTTTATTAATTGGACTTCATGCCCGGTGAGAGATTTTACGATAGTCACCAGGTGCTACAATTGCCAGCAGTTCGGCCATGCAGCTAAGTTTTGCCGTGAGACTAGTCCTACTTGCAACCACTGTGCAGAGACGGGACACTCCGTGAAGGACTGCAGCTGCAAATCTTCTCCCCCCCAGTGTGCGACATGCAAAAGATTCAGGAAGAAATGTGACCATCCAACCGGTGATGTTAGTTGCCCGGCACGTAAACATGCAGAGACCAACTACATTAACTCCATAGACTATGAGGGCGCCTAAGAGCGCCACTGAATATTTTATTTAGTAGGCACACAAACAGGTAGCTCATCAATTATTTATATTTCTTCTTAGTCTGTAGTTATCATGAGCAATCAGCTAATCAGTGATCTAGATAGTTTTACTGTGTCTGAATCTAAAATCTGTAATGTTGAGGACTGCAAACACCTTCTTCGTTCTGGCGACAAAACGCTTACCTTACTTACACAAAATATTCGCAGCATAAACCGGAACATGGACGGTTTTGAAGTGTTATTACAAAGTCTTGACATAAGCTGTGATATTATCGTACTAACAGAATGTTGGCTGTCAAAACAGACAGTCAACTTACCATCTCTAAACGGTTTTTATTCATATAAAACAGATAGAAACACTAACCAAAACGACGGAGTAGTAGTTTACGTTAAAAATAACTTGCGAACTATCAAAGAAGAACCACTATCCCCAGATAGTAATTGCTTAATCATTAAAATTATTCCCGATACAGTAGTCATAGCTATTTATAGGCCTCCCTCTCATAATATCGACAGATTTTTAGACTCACTTGACACAAACTTAAATAACATAAGTACATTCAAAAACATAATACTTTTAGGAGACATCAACATTAACATTTCTTCCGGGAATCCCGATACCCATACACATAATTATCTAAATATTTGTGCATTTCATGGACTTTTACCAGCTCACTATTACCCCACGCATCAAAGCGGTTCTTGCTTAGACCATATCATTCTAAAATCAAAAAATCCATCCAAAACATTGGTTACTAACTCTTCGCTTACCGATCATCAAGCTGTTTTACTAACAATGCAAATAAATTCACCCAGAAAAAACTGCGAGCGTAGCTTCACTAAAGTCAATATGACAAACCTTGAAAGTGACATACGCGGCATTAATTTTAACCGTATTTACGATTCTGTTGATGCAAATATTTCTTTACAATATTTCATAAATTCTTTACAATATGCAATTAGGAAAAACTCTTACACTGAGATAATCCCTAGAAAGTATAGTTGTATTAAACCTTGGATCACACCCGGTCTCGTTCGTTGTATAAGACACAGAGACAAACTTCACCTAAAATCCAAACTTGCACCGGATGACGTAATAATTTCTATTACCTATAAAAGATATCGAAATTTCTGTAATAATCTTTTGAAAAAACTAAAAAACCAGTACGATAAACATGAACTACAGAAGGCGGGAAAAAATAGTAAACTTGTGTGGAAATTTATAAAAACCAATACATTGAGGTCGAAAAATTCCGAACCTCCGCTTGATTTACTATCAATAGATATAAACCCATCGGAAGCAACGAATAGGGTAAACCACTATTTTGTCAACGTTGGTAAAAACTTGGCTGAAAAATCCTCAAGTATTAGTCATCCACCCACTCAAAACCCAACTAGGTCATCTTCCGCATTAAATTCTTTTGTTTTACTAGATACTGACGTCAACGAAGTAATTAGAATAATAAACGGGTTAAAGGATGTCTGCGCAACTGGGTGGGATGATATACCCAATAATATACTTAAAAGATTTAAATACCTTCTGGCCCCTCCGCTGACCCACATTTTTCAGCTATGTTTATCTAAAGGGATATTTCCAAAATTGCTAAAAAAGTCTGTCGTCACACCAATTTTCAAGTCTGGAGACAAAATGAGTGTGAATAACTACAGACCCATTTCAGTGCTAACGGGCCTTTCAAAAATTTTAGAAAAAATCATTAACAGTAGATTGATAAAATATCTGGAAGATAATAAACTACTTTCTGACAATCAGTTTGGGTTTAGGCCTAAAAAATCAACAAGCCAAGCAGTAAACAAATTGACCAACTACATTGCTACAAATCTGGATAGTGGAATGCATACAGTTGGGATCTTTCTAGACCTTGCCAAGGCCTTCGACACTATTTCTTGCACTACTCTTTTGCAAAAGCTTGAAACACTTGGAGTAAGAGGAGCACAGCTTCTACTATTGTCAGATTATCTAAGGGATCGACAGCAAACTGTAAAAATTGGCTCGCATACAAGTTCTGACCTTTCTAATACTTGTTTCGGAATTCCACAAGGCAGTATTCTAGGCCCTACATTATTTTTGATCTATATTAATGACCTTTGCTGCCTGCCACTCCAAAATGGTGTTATTATGTCTTATGCAGATGATACTGCTTTGTTGTTTGCAGCTAAAACTAGAGCTGAGGCCTATGAACATGCTCAGAATGGCTTCAACTTTGTGTCTAATTGGCTCCAGAATAATCTACTTACATTAAATGCTGAAAAAACAAAATACATTTTATTTACAATGAGAAATACTAACACACCGCTTACTAATCTAAACATTTACGCGCATAACTGTAGCACGTTCGCTGACACTGTATGTTCTTGCCCTACTTTAGATAAAGCTGACCACTTGAAATATCTAGGTGTCACTATTGACTCCAATCTAAATTTCCGTAAACATATCGAGTTACTGTGTACTAGAGTGCGAAAATTAATATATGTTTTTAAGAATTTACGTAATGTAGCTAACTATAATTTGATAAAACAGGTTTATTTAGCGTTGTGTCAATCTATTCTAACATATTGTATAATATCCTGGGGTGGCGCGGGAAATTCAATTCTTCTCCCTCTAGAACGTGCTCAAAGAGCAATTCTAAAAGTTGCTACCTTCCGTCCTTTTAGATTCCCTACACACCAGCTCTACAAAACATGTAATGTACTTACAGTACGGCAATTATTTATTCTTCACATAATACTGCACCAGCACTCTACACTTCCCTATCACCCAGTTCCTTCCGATAGGAGAAGGAAGGACCTAGTTTGCACAAAACCTCAAACTAGACATGCGTTTGCAAATCGATTTTATGTGTTTTTAGGACCTTTTCTTTACAATAGACTCAACAAGATACTAAACTTCTACAGTTTAAGTAATAAAAAATGTAGTTTGGTAATGTCAGATTATTTAGCGGTACTTAATTACACAGACACAGAAAAACTTCTAGAAGTTGTGGTTTGATTATGTTATCGTATCTATTTGTACATATTTACTTAAGCTAGTTTTAGTGTTTTTCTTTTATACCAACTTGATGCATAGTTATAATTGTTAATAGATTAATTTAATTTTATAATTTTATTGTCCTTATTGAATTGTGCTAGGTAAAGTGATGGCCTGAAACACAGGTTTAAATAAACCTAGATCGGGCAGGTCGCTGACATCTAAATTGAACTATTGAATACTTGCGACTGTAGAATATATTTTAGTTATAGTTTACTTATAAGTACTTATAATTAGTATGAGAAATAATACTACTGCGCTTAAATGTACACTTTTTGTAATACTTTTTAAATAAATTATAATTATTATAATTATAGTGTGCTGGGCAACCATCATTTTAGAGCCACATGTTTTGGAGATCATTTAAGGGCACGTCGTCTAACAATTCTTGCAAGTCATTTTGTAAAAAGTTTAAATAACTATTGCCATCTAAGTTTCCTTGTAACTCAAAGGGCCCAATTACTTTTCCATTTAATATGCCGGTCCATAAGTTAACCTTGAATTGATATTGGGATCTGTCTTGTCTCATCAAATGCGGATTTTCATTGCTCCAACTATGTAGGTTGTGAAGATTTAAATACCCATCTTTCTTGCATGTTGTTTCATCCGACCATAGAATTTTGTCCAGGAATTGGGGATCTTCCCTGTGCCTTTGCAGCATCACACGGCAAAATGTGACTCTTAATGGATAGTCCCGCGGTGACAACGTCTGCACACGCCTGTAATGATATGGGTGAAGCTTGTGACGTTGTAAAATTCGATGTGCAGAACTTTTCGGGATTCCTGTAGCTTCTTCTATGGCGCGTACCGAAGTAGTCGAATCATTTTCTATCTCATTGAGAACTTCTTCATCACGATCCGATCTAGGTCTTCCAGCGTTTCTCCTACTGGATGGCATACGACCCTCCGAAAACGCTTGATGCACATTAATAAACACTCGATAATCAGGATACCTTTGAGCATTTGGGTACCTTTCTCGATACAGTCTGCTAGCAGCGTTAGCATTGCATCGGGTTTCTCCATAGATGAGGTGCATATTTGCGTATTCCTATGGTGTGTATGGTTGCGGCATGTTGATCGTTAAACAGTCCAAAATGCGCCAGAACTCCAAATCACAAAACACACAATCGTAGTCACAAAACACACAATCGTAGTCCAAGATAATGCCAGGTCAGTTCAGTTTGCAGATCGATTCCAGTCCAAAAAGCCAAGCCAAAAGTCGTTGGTACGTACGAGAGCCACGTGAGTTGAATACGGAACGGTGCGCAGTAAACAAAGGAGCAGAGCGTACTGAACTGACTTGCTCTGAGAATAATAACAGCTTCTCTACCTGCCCTGTTGTTGTCTCTTTTTAACGTAAATATCTCTATCTATCTATCTCTCTCTAACTTCTAAGGTATGTATGCCCCATTCAAATTCCTAGAAATTGTAACAAGAACCCACTACCTGCCCTGTTGTTGTCTCTTTTTAACGTAAATATCTCTATCTATCTATCTCTCTCTAACTTCTAAGGTATGTATGCCCCACTCAAATTCCTAGAGATTGTAACAAGAACCCATTTTGGGCACGCAGTGAAAGTGATTACTGTCAACTATAATTTAAGGAATTTGGTTCTTGTTTTGAACTAGTATGGATATTATTTTTTTGTGGTTGATTTTCGTAGAGTATTATACCATTTTGGAATCTTGATTAGTTGCGTCAATTTATAAAAAAACTTGCCATAGTAGTGTTCATACTTTTTTTTTACACCACGATGAGTTAAAGTTGATTAAAAGTAAAAATCTTCAAAAAATTTAGGGAATAAATTAAGTTTCATTAATTTACGTGAAAAAAACTAGAGGTATTCTGGATTTTTTAAGAATTGTGGTAGATAGCAGTGCTATTCAGGTTGCCTATAAAAAAAAATAACAGAAATATTAATTAAGTGTGGTCATGGTAGTGAAAAATATCATAAAAGGTCTCACTTTATTAAGAATTTCTTTTTTTATCATAACTTCAAAAAAAGGAGTTATATATTTTTTTTCTTTTTTTCCCCGAGTAGTCATGGGCAGGTCTATCCTCCGGTGCTGGCTTATCGTTGAATTTTGGGACATGTTGTATACGACTTTTTCCCTTTTTTTGGAAAAAAAAACACTTTATTATGACACCATTCGATAGTGTCGCTGATAAGGATCAAATTCTGGGAAGTAATGGCATACGGCAAACTTGAGGAAAACGTTAAATTTTATGTTTTTTTCATATTTTAAAATAATTTCCTAGATTGAAGACGGGTACACTACATAAATCAATATTCCTAACGTTTATAGTTACTATTCTCAAAATACCGAGTTTCAATAGATCGAATATCAAAAAGTCCGACTTAATGATAATACGAAACATCAAAAATACGAATTCCGATTATTAAAATACCGATTAATTAGAATCCCGAAATAAAAAAGCCTTGTAAAACTGAATATCAAGACAATTAAACACATAACCAACAATAGAGCGGATCTGGGGATCTGATCCGCAATGGTCACAGTTCTAACCTAACCTAACCCAAATGATTCACCAACAACAGATGGTACCCGAAGCAGGTATATAAGGAGAAGAAGAAAACGCAAAAATGCACACATTTTTATAATGCACAAATCTAATAAAGTAGACGTTCTTAAATTTCATCAAACGTTTCTTATAGATTTTGAATTTATACGCGTAACTGCATATTATACTAATTGAATCACAATCAGAAGGGTCTACCCTTTTTATGTCATAATATTATTTTGCATAACAGCGGGCAGCATAAACTTCATTTCGCAGAAAATCGTTTGGCAGACTCATTTATCATACATTCAAAACTCATAATTTTGTAAGTCAGAACCATCTTTAGGCATAATTTTCATATCCATAAGAATTAAAAGGTAGCAGAAAGTGCTGTCAGAATCGTCTTTTAGCACACATTTCATATCGATAGTCATTAAAGGGCAAAAAATCAATCAATCAAAACATTAATTATTATAAAACAGTTGATTGTGAACATATATGGTTTTTATTTTCCTGTACGAAGCATGCAAACATGCAAACAAGCATACACCATGCATGGAGCATGCAAGCAAGCGTGCAGCATGCAAGCCAGCGGCGTTGCGGGGCTCCGGCGGTCCCATGCAAGCTTATCGTCGCAGATGTGTTTAACGCTCACCACCGCAGGTTCGGCTTGCTTGCCGCCTCGCCCTCCGCGCCTACGCGGGTTTACACTCTAGGGCTAGACATTACACTCTAGGGCTAGACAAGACTTCGTAGAGTCGGGTTTGCAGCGACTCGTTTCTGTTACTAACTTTTGTAGCACAACATATTGACTTTTTAAGACAATATTTTAATTTAATTTAAGGTTAAAAATGAAATTGAAATTCTACTAAATAATCGTCGCTCTAAATAAACGTTATGCTAAACGAAATTATGTGGAATTTTAACTTTCCCAAGTAAAATTCTGCCATCTTAAAATAATGCCATTGTTGGAAGTATAACATTCGGCCAAATAATAATTATATTAAATATTTTTTATGAATTATAAAATATTCGTTTAAAGAAGATTATGCCAAGGGTATTTTGCCAAATAAATTTCGGAGCATCAAGATTCTTTCAGATAGAGGGAAACCCAATCAGAATCCTAATTTTAGCAGTTTATTCGAAGACATTATAATTCTTAGGTATTATGAAATTCCGACTTTTGAAAATCAGAACATCAAAATTCGGAATTAAATAGTTCTGAGTATTTGAGTGTTCCCAAAGAAGACACTCCCAGCGTATGTCATTATTTCCCAGAATTTAATCCTTATTCGTGACACTATCGAATGGTGTAATAATACAGAGTGATTTTTTTCCCGAAATCAATGGGTTCGATTCCTGGCTAGGAATATTGATTTTTGAAAAATCCAATGATGCAGTTTTAGTTTTCGTCAAAATCGGGCTCGAGCATTTTTTTTGGGCATTTTCGCTATTCCTCATAGTTTTGGATTCGGCCATCCACGCCCACTTGAAAAATTCACCCTGTATATACAAGGTGTAAACAAACTCTTCACGAAGCCGTCAGCCAAGCATTATGTACATCAAACTAAAATTATTGCTAATTTTTGGGTCTCACCCAAAAAAAAAGTTGTTTCCCAGCAATAATTTTACGGTAGGACGCAATGTTACGCACTCAATGTTACGCAATCACGTTTTACGGTAGGACTCAATGTTACGCACTTCAATTTTCGGCTGTTGTATGGATTGAATAGTACGGCGGTCGTGGAGGTGTTTAAAGTAAAAATCTTACATTAAACTTGTATTTCAAAAAATACTTGTGAAAAATTTGGAACTTTAACCCCCAATATCTACGCAACTAGAAGATTCCCAGGTATGGTGTAGAACAAAAAAATGATCGCAATGACGGGGAGAAAAAGTGACTTTCGGCTTCCTTAAGGGTCTTGTTACACCCTTTATAGAAAAGATTTAGATTTTTTATATTATGTTATCGTGGACCCCCCCCCCCCCCACTCTGGGCGGAGCGGAAGGGAGTGTCAGACTTGTACTGACTAAAACCCATCCATGTTCCTTCTTTGCCCTTTGTGTTCCAGGGCCACGGTATCTCTTTCGAACAGTCCCGCAGCCCTGGCAGGCATCACCCCATGCGGACCCCTACTTATTTGCTGACATCTCTTTGAGGCGCACGTGGAACATGAACGCGCCGTCGACACGGCCTGTCGTCATAAGACGGCTGGACGGCAGTGCTCCGCCCAAGCGGGGCAGACCTCCACGGTGTGCTCCACCGTGTCCTCCGGACGATCCTCGCAGTGGAGTATTCATCAGCTTGTCAATCAATTAATTTAGTGTCCTCCTCTACTCTTTTCCTGTGAACACTGCATGCTCAGTTCGCTTACCTACGCCGCGTCTCTTCCTTCGTCAGGGCCGTAGGCAAGGCGAGGGTGCGACATTTTGGGCAACTATAGAGAAACTAGTCGGGTAAAAAGAATCGAATGATTGTTTGTTTGTTTGGAATTACCAGTTGGATTTAAAAAAAATTGTTTTGTATTTGTGGCTGTACGGTCTCATCAACCGTACACTTATTATACAAACGCATTGTAACGTCTCAAGCATGCGCACCGAGTCAGACAATAACTGTGGAACTAACCACTGTTAAGAGAAAGAATGGCTACAACTTAACATTTTAATATAACTGTAAACTCAACTTGTGGTTCGTTCTGTGTACTCCATAACTAAACCAACATTAACAAAGTGATAGTGTACGGTGTCTACAAGACAACCATTGGCTCCCAATCCTTGAGGAAGGCTATTCAACATCACGCTACACGACAATAAAGAAAACAAGTGACAAATTAATTTGAACACTACTAGTATATTGATACCTCAAAACATGGTGCGCCTTAGAATTGACGTTCAAATATTTATAAATTTTCAAAGCCTCTTCAAGGATTTCTCAAAATGGAACGTGAAGCCTCTTTTTGTATATTCTGGCGAATGATTGATTTGATGTCTTTCTAGAAAATTAAGGGATCATTCATTCCTTCATTCAATAATAAACATTAGTTCAAACGCGTTTCGTTTCGTTCGTTCGTTCCGTTTCGGGAGGCTCTTGCGAGAAGAAAATCTTTCTTGCACCACCTGTGCCTACGTACAGCTAAGATTATTACAACAATAATACAAGAGTATTTCACTTATGTTATTTAAGATACTAATTAATACTAATAAGGACTGACAACGATTGCTATTTTCTCTTCTATTCATCATAAATTACGGCGGCTACTGGTCGGACGCGGAGGGCGCAGGGGGCGCCGGGGACGCAGTGGGCGCAGGGGGCGCGGCCGTGAAGTCCAGCAGCAGCTTGCCCCGCGCCCCCCCCCGCGCCGCGCGCTCGTACGCCTGCCCCGCGCTCCACCACGGGAACACGTCCTCCACGAACACGCGGAACTGCAACACAAGCATGGCACTTGACCACTGCACTCACTGCCGCATGCGCATGCACAGGCTATGTGTAGCGTACCTGGCCGCGCTCGGCGAGGCGGCGCAGCTGCTCGATGTCCGGCGCCGACGGGGCGAAGAACGCCCAGCGCACGTGCGGCGGCAGCGGCGTGCCCCCCGCTCCTGCTCCGCGCGCCACCCGTGCGCTCTGCGCCAACAGCGCCGCGCCCGCGCACAGCGCGCCCAGCGCCACGCCGCGCGCCTCCATGTCGCGCAGCAGCGGCGTCGTCAGCGTCACGTAGCGCGCGAACTGCCAGCGCCGTGCCGCCGCCGCGTCGCCGCCCAGCCCGGCGCAGTCCAGCACGGCGTCGTACGGTCCGGCGGCCTCCAGCGCAGCGTCGTAGTCGTCGGCGTGGCGGTCCAGCGCGGCGGCGGCGCCCAGGCGCGTGGCGCGCTCGCACAGCTCGCCGGCGCAGCCCACGGTGACGTGCGCGCCGCGCTGAGCCAGCAGCTGCAGCGCCGCCTGCCCCACGCCGCCCAGCCCCAGCAGCAGCACGCGCGCGTGCAGCGCCCCGGCCGCGCCCGGGCCCAGGCCGGCAGCCCGCAGCGCGGCGCACGCCGTCAGCGCCGCGTACAGCGCGCCGCCGGCCGCCGCGTCCTCCAGCGCAGCCGGCGCGGGCCCCACCTGCCGCAACGAATGAAATCATTTCTAATCGATAAATGTTATTACACTATTGACGAATACTTATATGACGAATTAATTTAGAACTACTATTATTTAAAATTGCAAATTTGTACGCCTCTTGACAATATTTATAGGAAATAGTTCAAACATTAAAAAAACAAGACATAACAGTAACAGACAGTGTAATGCAGAGTTGAAGTTGAATTGTCGCAAAATAATATTGTGTGCTTTCCCATATTTTGAATTCACTCAGACATAAGTAGTATGTCAATGTTTACTTCTATTATTAACACTGCGACTATTAGTAATAATACTAATAATTATTTTTACAATTACGAGGAGGATCCATGTGTTATTTTAGAAGATTCTCAAGTAGGGTCCACAAGTATTGGAATCTCATTGCCTTGTAATGGGGGCTCACTTCGGATGCTGATTTAAACTAGTTATTTATTTATTTAACACTTCAAGCACAAAAGTACAGAGGCGGACTTAATGCCCTAGGCCTTTTCTACCAGTCAACCTTTGGGTGATGCAGAGAGAAGCAGTGGTAGGTGTATAACTGTAAATAATTTTAAATAATACTAAGATTAACTACAAGGATATATAAAAGACTATAAATATATATCAAAATTTAGATTAATGTAAATAGACATTTACACGAAAATACTAAAATAAAAACACAAACCATGGGGAAAACATTACCGTTGTGACGAAACTGCCAGCTTCATCCGAATGTACTCACGAACTTTAATTTTAAAAGATAAGCGATTGGTTGCCATCCTGATTTCCTGGGGAAGCGCATTCCACAGAGAAATAGACTGGACAAAGAATGATCGGTGAATGAAGCCAGTGCGGTGAGAGGGATATTGAAGCATACGGTTTTGCGATGATCGCAGGCTCCTATTATGGTTGGCACAAATATACTGAAAGTGGGGAGCAAGGTGACTAGGGGAAGTGGGAGAAACAAGAAAAGAAAACAAGGTGGTAAGCGCCCTTTGCTCCCTAAGCTGACGTATGGGCAACCACTTAAGAAGAGTCCGGTGCTCGGAGACATGATCATATTTACGCAAATTGAAAACGAATCGAATGCAGTTATTTAGAAGACGGTCAAGTTTGTCGAGGAGATCCGCATTCAGGTCAAAGTAGCACACGTCACCATAATCGATGATAGGAAAAATTAAGGACTGTACAAGCATTGTTTTCGTATTTGAGGGTAAAAAGTTTCTCAAACGGAGCAACGAACCAGTAACCTTTTGACTGACACGAGCAACTTGAGTATGCCATTTCATAGAGCTATCGATATGCAAGCCAAGATCCTTTACCTCAGTACTAAAAGGAACGACCGTACCGTCGAAAAGAACTGGTGGCAAGGTTGTACCATTCAACTTGGATAGACTGCGAGAGCTGCCAATGATGATAGCCTGACATTTATTAGGATTTACTGCCACACCAAATTTATCGGACCAGGTTTTTATTGCTATCAGATCCCGATTTAAATTGTCGATTAGATCTCGAATTTCGTCAACCCTCCCCTGACAGTACGACTGCAAGTCATCGGCATACAGATGATACGCACACTGAAGCTCAGAAGTAAGGAGATTAATAAAAATAGAAAACAGAAGAGGAGAAAGTATACCGCCTTGAGGAACACCAGTCTCCAAATCACACCAACATGATGAGGAATTCCCAACATGAACTGACTGCTGGCGTTCCTGAAAGAAAGAGGAGAGACCACAACATGGGATAAAATGGCTAAAAGGATGTCGTGATTAACGGTATTGAAGGCATTTGAGAAATCGACCAGCACCAGTACCGTTACCTTGGTGTCTTCCAGTCCTGCCCTAATATCGCCAGTCACTTTAAGGGCGGAAACAGTGCTGTGCCCAGGCCTGAACCCAGATTGAAGTGGGCTGATAAGCGAGTTCCGGTGGACAAAATCGGAGAATTGTTTGTGCACACAGGCCTCAAGCACTTTAGATAAAAGAGAAGGATCGAAATGGGACGGAAATGTGTAGGAAGACAGGGATTAGGGACCTTGGGTAGCGGACAAACATAGGCTTTGCGCCACAGGGAAGGAAATGCTCCGGTAAAAAGGGAAAATTCATAATGTGGGTAATCGCAGGTAGCTCATCCAGAAGAGTTATGATCATACCACGGGTGATTATCACAACCCACTGCTTTCGATTTGATGGACAGGGTGATATTTTTGATCTCTCCCGGTTCAGCTGGAACGAAGCAAAAGTGGTTAATATTAGGGCGCGTTAGACCAGAAATTAGGGACAAAGTTTGTTGCTTGGTTAAGCGATCCACGGAGGAAGCAGAAGAAAAATGTTTGTTAAGCTCGTCCAGGTCAATAGAGTTTGGAAGGTCTAAATGTCGCAGTTTGCCGATACCCAGAGTTCCAAGAAATTTCCAAATATCGGCAGAAAAGACAAGACGTTAGTAAGACAACAGAAGATACCAGTAACATTGTTACACCGAACAACAACAATGTACCTTCTTGCTCTCCTATAGCTAAATGTAAAAAAGGGGCTAAGCAGAATTCCTTGCAATTGTATCATCAAAATATTCAAGGTTTATCTTCAAAGCAACTAGAAATTGAATTGTTGTTAGAAAAATCAAAGTTTGAAATTGTTTGTTTCACTGAATATTGGTTAAAAGACTGAAATGATAATTAATTAAGCAAATTACAGTGTGGGCAATTGCTTTAACCGGAAATCTAAGATTCGTAGGGGTTCATTAATCTTATTTAAAGATTGTATTTTTAAGACTCGTCTTGACATTGTTTTTCTATCGGTTGAACATAATATTGAGCTGTCTTGTGTTGCGCTGGATAAGCATGTAATAGTGTGCGTTTACAGACCCCCAAATTATCAAAACTACTCCATATCTGAGTCAGTAATGGATATCACGCTAGAGACTTCACGTGGTCTTCTGAGTTCTAAAAACGAAGTTGCTCAAGAATTTGTAGATTTCACCACTAGTATTCCACTTAACACTACTAAAACCTTAAATTCCTCACCCTTACTTTCTATTGATTTATTAATAGCGAACGTTTCAGCCTGTACGGTTGAGTTTCAATTTAAGCATAAAACCCCATAGCAGTTATTAAAGCTTTTAAGGAAATCAAAATCAAAGTAACCGATGACCTTATGCGGAATGTCGATTAAAGTTTGTCAAGCTATTATTGAGACTAAAGCACCGTACTTAGCCTTTATATTTAATTTGTATATGGACCAAAGAGTCTTCCCAGACCTTATGAAATACAGCAAGGTAATACCACTTTTCAAATCCGGGGACAGTAAAGACATCAATTACAATAGACTCGTATCCGTGTTGCCGGTTTTCAGCAAGGTGTTTGAAAAGGTAATGCTCAATAAAATGCTCAACCACTTTAACACCAATAAAATATTTCATGAGAAACAGTATGGTTTCATCAAAGGACATTGTACGACTGACGCCGGTGTCACCTTTTTAAAACACATATTTACTGCGTGGGAAGAGGCACAAGATGCCATAGGATTCTTCTGTGACCTCTCAAAAGCATTTGATTGCGTAAACCACGAAACCCTACTATTAAAATTTGAACATTACGGGTTAGGGAAACTTGCGCTCAGTTTAGTGAAATCGTATTTAAACGATAGACATCAGCAAGTGCAAATAAATAGTGTCAATTCAATGGGTTTAAAAGTAAGTATGGGTGTACCACAAGGTTCGATATTAGGTCCTTTTCTCTTTTTGGTCTATATTAATGATCTACCCCATTTATTTAATAACCAACACCAAATGGTGTTGTTTGCTGACGATACTTATTTAATATTTAAGATAAACAGACGTGCCACAAATCTCTACGACGTAAATAACGCCCTACTGCAGGTCCATAATTGGTTCACCGCTAATTATTTAGTATTAAATGGGGAAAAAAAAAACGTAGTGCTTAAGATTTGCTGTACCGAATGTCAAAAGCAGGTTATAGTGACGTAGTATTGAACCAAGAGAAAATAGAATTCGTCGAAATTACTGTTTTCCTGGGGATCACGCTCGACTCAAGACTACAACGGTGTCCGCAAGTAACATCTCTTGCAGGGCGGCTGAGTTCAGCAGCATATGATGTTAGAAAAATCCGTCAATTTACTGATGTAGATAGTAGATACCGCGAGGCTAGTCTATTTTAGTTATTTTTATAGTATTATGTCATACGGTATTTTACTAAGGGGACGGGCTGCAGACATCGAGTCTATTTATTCTGCAGAAAAGAGCCATCAGAGCCATATATGATGTTCGTAGACGCGATTCTCTAAGGGAACTGTTTAAAGACATTAACTCTATTTATTGACTCGAATATCTCACTCAAATATCTCGCTGATGGCGGCGTGTGTGTCGGATCATTTAGTTCCCTTCAAAATGGTTGAGTTGAATGGTGCTGATCCATGCGTCATGTTAGTGAACGGGCGCTGTCAGTTGGGACTGGTCATGTCTTTTGTCAATTCAAAGTAGTTAAAATAAACCGTGGCAGCTAGCCACGGTTTATTTTAACTACTTTGAATTTAAATTGTTGATTTAATCTTTTACTCTGGACGCTCTCAATGTGCATGTCTTTTTACATCGTTCTCACATATATTTAATATCTCAACATGAATGATGTAAACTAATATCTTGTAAAAATATTTTTTTTATTGAAAAGAGTGTCCATGGAGTTTCTTGCCCATTCTTATTCATAGAGATCTACGCTGTGGAATGGTCAACTACAGTATTTTCACATGTTATTATGCCTTGTGTCTGGGACTGTAGCTTTGCCTTCTTTGTTTTTCTGACATTCAAAAGTGCCTGTATGGTCAACTACCTAAGACCTACCTATGTTAACAAATAAATAAATGATTGATTGATTGAAACTTGCATCGTACCCTGCGGGGGCTGCGGGTGGTAAAGCTTTTTGGTTCCCAGCTAAATCGGTCGACTCGAACTTCTGTCACCCCTCACTGCCTCCACTACAGAAACTAGATGGGACAGTGGGTCACACTGAAGAAGAGAAGACAAATCTGTTTAGCTCTTTTGCAGAATCGTCGCGTCTTGATACTCGCAGCGCGACTCCTCCAACTTTACCTGGCAGCTCCACTATGATGTCTGATACTCGCATTAGTCAAAAGGAGGTTCGTAATGTGCTACGCAATCTTAAAGTGAACAAAGCCAGTGGACCAGATGGTATTACAGCTATAGTTTTGGTACCTGAACTGACATATTGACACATACTGACATATTGTCTCCTGTACTGACACGCCTCTTCAGGCTCTCTCTTGCGACTGGATTAGTTCCGAAATCATGCAAGCTTGTGTGCTAACGTGCAGCCCGTGCACAAAAAAGGTAGACATGCCGACTCTTCAAACTACAGGCCCATCTAGGTCACGTCCATTCACTGCATGACCATGGAACGTATCCTCAACAAGAAGCTACTGGCGTACCTTAAAGCTAATAACCCCTTCAGCGATCAACAATACGGCTTCAGCCAAAATTGGTCCAGATAGAGATCTTCTAGCGTACACCTGGAGTGAGGCCATTAGACATATGGGGAAGCGATTGCCGTCTCGAACATCTCCAAGGCCTTTGATAGGGTTTGGCATGTTGGCCTTATAAACAAGATTCCATCGTACGGCTTGCCTAGAGGGAGGACTTGGTCGAGCGTTTGAAGTTTCTTTCAAGGCAGTCTCCGATCGGGCGATGCTAATCTGGTCAAGTTCATGGCTTTTCTCCGCCTAGAAGAGGCCTTTTGAACTGACCCCTAATTTTCCAAATGTATTTGTCCCGATTACTGACCATCTCGAGCTTCTTGGTGTTACTCTGACCTCGATCCTCAACTTTGGGTCCTATATGGAGCCAAGGCCCAGTTAGCCACTAGAAAGGTGGGTGTTCTCGCAAAGGTGCGAAAGTACTTCACGCCTGAACAGCTGCTCACATTCGATCGTGCATGGAATGCTGTCCGCATCTTTGGGATGGGGTCAGCCAAGTACCTACTGCAAGCGTTGGAAGCTATCGAGCGACGTGCCAAGAGGCTCATTGACAATGACTTCCTTGTCAAAGCGAAGCTCCAAAGCCTTGAACATCATCATCGGTTACATTTCGGAGAGTGTGCTTTGGAATTTTATAACTTTAATTAATAACTTTCAATTCAAAAAAACTATTGTTGACTGGCTAGAAAAATACGATTATGACGAATCAGAAAAGCTATTCGGCAGCGTTACATGACACCCTGTCACTTTCACACACTCACCACACACACACACACACACAAGAACCCTCACATCACACATACACACACACCCTCACATCACACACACACACACACACATCCACACACACTCAACTCAGTCACACTTACCCACACTTTTCTCAGGACGCAGTGAGTGGTACGTAAACTTATTTAATTTAATTTTTTTAAATGTATACTCCAATTATATATTCCCTTTTTTTTCTCTCTCTTTTATATTTTATGTTTTTAAACACTTTTAATGCATGCCATATCTCTTAGTGTATCCCATTTTTTTTTGTCTATCGTTATTTATATGTTCCCTGTGAATTGTGAGGTCTGGCTCTTGTGATACAGGGAATCCTAGTACAAGAGCCAGAGCCACAGTGATGTTTGAACAATTACCTGTTAATAAAGATTTTATTTATTTAATTACACGATCTAATTCCCCCATCCCCATTCTATGATCAGACGAGCTGAGATACGTCGAAGAGTCACCGTTAAATGGTTGAAGTACACGACCCCGAAAAAAGCGCTATGCTTCGACTTGTATGGTGCGAATCGCTAGTCTGTGGAATTTACTGCCGGCTTCTCTGTTTCCCGATCATTATAATGTAGATCTCTTCAAAGTTCGAGTGAATCGGTTTCTTCGACGAAAGCGTGCTCCACCCTAGGCCGCGTCATCGCTTCACATCAGGCGAGTTGGGGCCAAAGCATTACTATAAAAAAGATTTCCCCGTGTAAAGAATCACTCTGACCAGCTTTATAAATAGAGTTACCATATTTTCTAAATTTGAACAGTCCATGGCATATCTGGACGGACAAGACGGATGGTAACCTCATTGTAACCAGCTTTAATTCTCAGGATCTACCTATTGCACAAGTTACTGAAGGTACTTCCATTAACTGTGGCCATTAGCGCTGGCCTTAGACGGCTCCCATGCGCTGCGACTGCGAGGCGTCACCGCAAGGGCTTTGCGGTGACGCTGGCGTATTCCTTTTCTTTCTAACGCTCCTAGTAAAAAGCCTGTGCCTGAAATGGCGCCGAAAAAGGCTGATGATGATGAGAGTTTAGTGACGGTGCAGAGAATGAAGTGTCGTTTGCGAATAACCAAGAACCTCTGCGGCAAGGCTCCTCCGGACCCTGTAGTGAGCCTGCGTGCCGTCATGCCGAATACACCGGTGTACATTTCCCGCTTACATTACATACATATAATTTTTATCTAATATGGGTCAATGACCTGGTATTATTATACTGGTATTCAGCTGCATCCGGTTAGACTGGAAGCCGACCCCAATATAGTTGGGAAAAGGCTAGGCAGATGATGATGGGTCAATGACCTGAAATAAATTAATTTTAATTTAATTTTTAATTACACCGCTAAAGCGGAGGACGTCGTGGAGTACGTGCGCCAAAAGACGAGGCACACACCGAGGGTGCAGTTACCGAAGTCGCGCCGCAACGTCTACTACAAGGCGTTTGTGGTGCGAGTACCGAATTGTTATCTGCCCCTGGTTATGGAGGAAGACTTTTGGCCGCAGGACGTGGTGTTCAGTCGGTTTCGCGGACAAGTTGCACTGATCAGCCAGCACAAGTGAAATGTGAACAAGTGAAGTGCCATAGTTTTGAGTCTTATTTATTTACACAAGTTTTGTATTTACTTTATATTATGTTAGTTTATCTATATCTATACATATAATAAGATCGTAAAAATCAAAAACGATGTTCCGACTGGGCGCAAAAAGTATTCTTATTCTTTATTGCACACAAAATAACAAATATACGTACAAATTGCAATAAGATAGCTTATGTACAATGGCGAGCTTAAACCAGAATTGGGTTTTCTTACAGCAAACCAAATTTTGACTGCGAGATTTGCAGAAGAGGCTTATGTGCATTATAATTCCATTCTGTTACTTAAATTAATTAATTTTATAAACTAAACTACATGCATACAATATAATATACGTAATACATATAGTACATATATATACATACCTATAAAATCATATATAATATACATACATATTGATCATGTTGACAGGAAATGTTCCTTTATTCCTTTCTTGAACACCTCTGACGAAGGGCTATCCCGCAAGGAGTGTGGAAGTGAATTCCAAAGGCGCACAGCACGAACAGTGAATGATCCATCATACCGACTTGAGGAGTGGGGAGGAGAACGAAGGAGAAGAGATGATGATGAGCGACAAGGTTTTCCTCTAGGCACAAGATACTCAAAGCGTTCCCGAAGATACGAAGGAGCTTTAGAATTGTGAAGAATGGAAAAGAGAAAAGAAAGAGTATGACAATCTCGACGCTGCCGAATAGGTAGCCACTTCAGCTGCTTCCGAAATTCCGACACATGGTCGTACTTACGAAGTCCGGAAATGAAGCGGATACACAAATTCTGCAGACGTTCGAGCTTATCAAGAAGTTCCTCAGTTGCATCAAGGAAAGACATCAGCATAGACTACTGCATAGATCCTGTTCAAATTTTGCACAAATATCCCTTACAGGCTTCTTCAAATGTTAAGCTATATATTATCACGCTACTTGCTTAAGGGGGTGAGCAATATTGCATTATGTCAGTATTATTCAATTGTTTACCGTTTCAGTCATGATATGCGTAACAACGTCTATTTCAAAGTATACGTCAGCGAAACAAATAGAAAAACGGTTTCATGACCGCTTTACGTGCATCACGTTGCAAGTTCGATCCCCAGTAAATTTATACTTTTTGTAATTTGATTGTAATTTTTATTGATAGAGATTATTATTATTTATTTTCTCTTTTTTATGTATAATATAATAAATTCTTATGAATAAAGTTAAATCATTGGTAAAATCTCTTTCCTCATGTTTGAATCTGGTGTTCTGAACTGACAATGTTGTTGTGTGCTGTCCACAGGTGCTGTCAGACTCGATGTTTTGAATTTCACCTGTCGCTACCAATAAAAATAATAGCAGTTATTGAAATTAACTTGAAACTATTTTGTTGTGTCGTTGTTCTTAGTTTTGCACAACTATAATAGGTTCAGATTGTTTCTCTGCATTGTTAGGTCCCAAAAATAAATTCTTCTTTGTTGTCTTTGTCGCAGGGTGGATGATTGTTAAAAGAAAAAAATAAAGAAAAGTTGGTAGCTACTGTGACTCGCGTGTCTAATGAGATGATGAGTAATAGAGAAGTATGGAGGAAAAAGACATGCTGCGGCAAACCCAAATGAATTGGGATAGGGGCACGAGAATGATGAGATTATGACTCGTTGGTCACAAGCATGGCTGCTTGGTGTGGGGTCCTGGTTTCGATTCCGGGTTGAGCAGAGACTTGTTGGGTTTTATTCATTGGCAATTTCTCAGTGGCAGCCAGGGAGTCTGGATTTGGGCGTAGTTGATGGAAGTAGGTTTGCCTTTGTACATGGGATTTGGACATGGCTGGCTAGGTATGGGTGTGCTCTTGTGTGCACCTCTGTCTGGTTCTTGGGGGAGTGCAGGCTTGATGTTATGTTATGTTATGTTATGTGAAGTAGATACTATGCAAGAATAATAATAGTGTGCGATAAATTAGTGCAATGTAAAGTGAACATTGAAATAATAATACCAGCCTATTACTCTTTCACTGATGGGCAAGAGTATCTTCTCATACAGAGAAAAAAAGAAGAAAATAAGTGCTTGAATAATAAGAAAGATACCTAAGTACTGTTTGGTAAAATTGTAATTTTTGTGGGAATAAGTTGGACTAAGTGAAGTGGCCTGTCAATTAATGAATAAATAAATATGGTTATACAGGACACTAAGTTACAAGTAGGTACTATGTAACTTTAATGTGGAGGCAATGTATGCTTATGTATTATATTAATAATTATTATAAAAATCAAAAGTAATTAGTTTAATTTAACAAAATATATGTAAACTTAAAATATAATATGTAGCAATAAGATATTTACGTATGTATCTCAGTGGTGATGGCCTAGCCCGATTTAGGTCGTGGGTTCGAAACCAGGCATGGCATTTTGTGTTGGCACTCATCACCAATGCTCTGAGAACGGTGAACGAAAACATCGTGAGGAAAACGGCATGTCCTAGAATCAATACTTCGAACACATGTGACATTTACCATGCACTGTTTACGCGTGGTAGGTTAAGGGAATCCATTAAATTGGAAGCAATGGGCCTCCATTAAATTGGAAGCAATGGGCATCCATTAAATTGGAAGCATTGGGCATTCATTAAATTGGAAGTATTGGGCGTCCATTAAATTGGAAGCATAAGGCATCCATTCAATTGGACGAATTGGGCATCCATTCAAATGAACGAAGCATTGACATACATTAAATTGGAAATATTGGGTATCCATTAAATTGGAAGAATTGGGCATCCATTCAATTGGACGAAGCATTGACATCCATTAAATTGGACGTATTGGGCAGCCATTAAATTGGACGAAGCAGGGCAACCATTAAATTGGACGCATTTGACATTTATTAAATGAGACAGCCATTTAATTTAATGTATTTTCCTTGGACGACATGAAGTTGACTCATCATGTCAGGCTTATTGAGGGAGACCGTACTTTGTTAGGGTTACGGTGCAAAAGTAGTAGAGATATTTTATAATTTATTTGGAGGCTACTGAATTTATATCTAAAAAAATAAAGTATAGTTCTGTTGCTGTTTTACAGGTCTTCAAGAGATTTTCTATAAGTGCCAGGAGCAATTGCTAAAAGTCTGAGGGAGTCGACGTTTTCAAAGTGCTGTCGAACGACTTGACCGTTATTTTCTACCAAGCAAAACAAGACACATGAAAGAATATTCCCTGACTCATTAAGCAAAATTAAGGAGATAGAGTCAATTTCAAAATGTAGATTTGAAAAACTAGATGATCATGTAGATTACATTGAAGAAGAATCGTTGTCATTTGAGTTAAAGAAAAATATTTTTGTTCATGAGGACAAAGTTACTTTGGACACGGTGGTGAATGGGGAAAAATTAAGTGACTTGATTCTCCATATCATCTCCAAGCAACTGAAGATAGATGATTTTGGAATGGATTATCTGGAAGTTTGCCACAGGCTGGGAGCCTCCCAGGTAAAACTAGACCGGTGCTGGTGCGTTTCAGTGGCATGGAGTATCGTCGGTTAGTTTGGGACGGTAAAACTACACTCAAAGGGAGCGGTATCACTATTTCAGAGTTCCTGACCAAAACACGACACCAGGTGTTTAAGGCTGTCCGCAAGCATTTCAATATCAATAATTGCTGGTCTGCGGAGGGAAAGATTATTGTCTTGACTCCTGACAAGTCACGCCGGACAATTTTAACTATGGGTGAGCTTGAAACTTTAATCGCGCTTTATCCCGCTCTCGCCCGTGCTGGCACTCCCAGTAATCTCGTGCCAGCTGTTTCTAAATCGCCAGCAGCAGCATCTACATCGCCTGCAACCGCAACCCCCAAAGGAAAGCTTGTGAGGAAGGCTCGTCGCTAATTTAGCTACCACATTTTTCTTGGATCGCTATGCCTACACCGGGTACTGTCGGTCCATGTTTAAATTTTTGTTGATCTACCCATAGCTTTTACAATTCGGTTTATTACTACTTTTTCCTCACTTTATTTTTGCTAGCCGGTAGGTGTTTATGTTTTCGTTGTATTGACGTGACGTCTGTCAAAGTATCACTGTCATTTTTATTTTTGCTTGGAAAAAAATTAAGTCCTTATATTTTTATTATTGTCGGCTTGCATTTTTATTTTTTTTTGCATGGATCTTAATAAGTCCGTAATATAACGTTCCGTTACAAAACAATTCTACTTTTACTATTGTCTGCTTGCTATTGTTGTGGCTGATATTTTAGTTGGTATTTTCTTTTTCTCTTAATGTTTCTGTTACCACTTAGTCTTGATTTCCTTCACATTTTTACGCACCAACCATGTTAACTGTTGTTAATATCTCTACCAGCTGCAGCGACTAGGTGTTTTTATTAGTTATGTGTATTTGACTATTATTGTTTTAAGCAAAGCAATAATAGTTAGTTTAATTTAGTAATTTAGTTTAGTAATTTTAATACCATCCATACTTATATATATATATTTTATTAGTATTTTTAAATTGTTTTTGCAAACTATGATCAATGTCGACCTTGATGATGATTTTTTCTCCTGTTCTTCCTCTTCCAGCAGTTTCCTTAGTGCGGCAAGTGGTTCTTCTTCCCCTCTGACTCTTAGTGATCAGATTTCCTCTTTGCTTACCCACCTCCCTAACAATCTCAACATAGCCCACATTAATGCCCAGAGTGTTCCTGGCCATTACTCTGATCTTCTGGCTTCCTTCAACAGTGCACATATAGATGTTTTGCTGATCTCCGAGTCCTTCCTTAAGCCCTCTCTTTTATCAGTACATTATGCCCTTCCCGGTTTTGTTTTTATTCGTAATGACAGAACAGGAAAGGGTGGCGGTGGTGTAGCCATTTACTTGCGTGCTGACATCCCTTATAAGGTTGTTAGCGCCTTACCATCCCCGTACTCGGGGTCAGCGGAACATCTATTTCTGGAAATTACACTACACCGCGTTAAAATGCTTCTGGGGGTTATGTATAGCCCTAACCTCAGCATTGACTACTTTGACTCTTTTGATACGCTTTTAAATGATTTCTGTCCAATTTATGACCACGTAGTCTTGATGGGTGATTTTAATACTTTTTTTTTTTTTTTTTTTTTTTTTTTTTTTTTTTTTTTTTTTTTTTTTTTTTTAGCGGAAGGGAGTGTCAGACTTGTACTGACTAAAACCCATCCATGTTCCTTCTTTGCCCTTTGTGTTCCAGGGCCACGGTGTCTCTTTCGAACAGTCCCGCAGCTCTGGCAGGCATCGGCCCATGCGGACCCCTACTCGGTTGCTGACATCTCTTTGAGGCGCGCGTGGAACACGAACGCGCCGTCGACACGGCCTGTCGTCATAAGACGGCCGGACGGCGAGCTAGCCCATAACTCGCCGTCCACAGGCCCGCGCCTACGGTGGCCGGGAGCCACCACGTGACCCCCGACGCCCAGGGCGTCTCCCGCGGCGGCTGGAACGTGAGGTTCTTTCCCTCTCACGTCCCGCCACCTCCTTCACTAGCATGACTGCTTCACAGAAGGTGGTGACGGCTTCCCATTCCCTCTCGCTCCGGACCATGGCTTGAACCAGGGCCGGACGCGAGAGATCGCCGCCGCCAATCGCCGCTACAAGGACACGGCGGTGCTCCGCCCAAGCGGGGCAGACCTCTACGGTGTGCTCCACCGTGTCCTCCGGACGATCCTCGCAGTGGAAACACCCGGGCGTTTCCTCCCGCCCGATTCGGTGCAAGAACCTCCCGAAACAACCGTGTCCGGTGAGGATCTGCGTGAGGCGGTAGGTGAGGGCGCCGTGGCGCCTCTCTAGCCACTCCTCAAAGAGGGGACTTATCGCCACTATGGTAGCGTGCCCTGCACGGGGTTGCAACAGTCGCTCTCTCCATGTCGCCATGATATCACGCCGGAGGTCTGTCCGCTGAGCGGCAATTTGCCGCGGCAGCGGAGTTTCCCCCCGACGTAGTGCCTCCGCGCGCCATTCATGCAGGCGCGCGAGGACTATCGCCTCCAGATCCCATTCCATTCCATTCCATTCCCATTCCATTTTAATACTTGCCTTCTTAAAAATGACATTCGCGCTAACAAACTTCAATCTATCCTTTCTTTTTTTAATCTCAGTGTGTTGCCTCTTTCTGCTACGCATCACTTCTCTAATTGCACCCCTTCTCTCCTTGACCTGATAATTGTATCTAATTCTAATAATGTTTCTATTCACGGACAGCTTACTGCTTGTTTCTCTTACCATGATCTCATCTTCTTGATAAGTTACGCCCTCCTAAGCGCAAGCCGCAATATATTCTCCTCCGGAACTACAAGGGCATAGACCTGGATGCATTATTGCATGATGCCGGTAGCATCGACTGGACGGGCATCATGGAGAGTTGGTGTTTCAACGAAATGGTTCGTATTTTAAATAGCAAAATACTTAACTTCTATGATTGTCACGCCCCTATTCGTCGAGTGAAGGTTAAATATGTTCCGGCTACCTGGCTTACTCCTGTCATTAAATATGCGATGGCAAGTAGAGATAGAGCCAAGAGAAGGTTAAAACGCTGTCCTTCCGAGAGCAATCTAACTGCGTACAAAATGTTGCGTAATCGCTGCAGTCGTATGTGTAGAGATGCTAAGAAACTCTACTTCCACAAATCGCTCGAAAACCGCAATTCTTCTGAAGTCTGGAGGTTTTTAAAATCTGTCGGCATTGGCAAGTCTCAAGTTGTTTCTGGTAGCGACACTGACGAGTGTGCTCTTAACAAACATTTCTCACTCCCTCCTGTTACGTTGGATCCGCACGTCAAGCCTGCTACTTTAAATAAACTTTCCTGTTTGCCTTTGCCGCAATGTTCTTCCTTTGAATTAAGTCCTGTGAAGGAGATTGAGGTCAAAAAATCTATTTCTGCCATCTCCTCCTCTGCTGTTGGTAATGACAACCTTTGCTTAAGAATGATTTCTCCTATCCTTCCCACTTTACTTCCTGTTTTGACTCACATTTTTAATTACTCTCTGTTTTCTGGTACTTTTCCTGAGGTCTGGAAACAAGCCCATATCATCCCTTTACCCAAACTCTCAAATCCGGTTGCACCTACTGATTTTAGACCCATTTCCATCCTCCCTTATCTTTGAAAGAAAGAAAGAAAGAAATTATTTATTTGCTGAAAATGTAAGTATATAAGTTGGAATATTTGCTAAGTGTCCCGATACATTTTACCTTACGGCATGCAACATTTTAGGTTTGAATTTAAATATAGTACTATAGATACAGCTATCGATATGATCATTATTAGCCATAGTCAAATTTAATATGTAATTACAGATCGGACTAAAACAAAAAAAAATAATAATAATAGCAATAATAAGAATCAATGAATTAAATATAAATCTCTCGCAAATGATATAATGAAGAATATGTCATAATGTGTAATGTTAAAAAGCTTAATGTCAAAATAATCCAAAACATTAACTAGATACAATCACAATTACTACCAGTTATAATCTGACAATGTCAAAATCTGTTTGTCAAATAACTATACATATAGCTACAACCATAAAAAACAATAAATAAATAACAATGTCATTATTATAATCTAAAACATTCGAAATTGCAAAGACAACGTACATTTATCAATAACATTTTCCTATATAGTTTTGTCATTTAAAAAATCCTTAATTGTGTAATAGCATTTCTCCAGCAGTAGTTTTGTTAATTGTTTTTTAAACATTTTTATGGGAAGGTCTTTTAAATTTTCAGGTAATTTATTATATACAAGCGGTCCCATGGAAAGGATGCTATTTTTTAATAAGGCTGTTTTATGACCACCTGTGCACAATTAGTTTTTATACTGGGACCTCATTGGTGCTGTGCGTTGTCTTATGTCAATCATTGAAGTAAATAGGTGTTTATCTAATTTAACGAATAGGGCAACTTCTAGTATATATATACAAGGAAATGTCAGAATGTTTAGGGATATAAATACAGGTTGACAACTTTCAGTAAACTTAAGACCTGTCATTGATCGAATACATCGTTTTTGGGCTCTAAATATTCTTTCCCTTTCACTGCAATTGCCCCAGAATATCACACCATATCTTAATAATGAAGCAACTAATCCATGATAGGCTATAACTAATGTATTTATGTTTAGTTTATTTGAGAGGTTATAGAGTACGTATGAAGATTTACTAAGTTTTTGGCATACATTTTCAGCATGAGATTTCCAAGTCAATTTATCGTCAATATGCACTCCTAAGAATTTAGTCACTGAAGTAGTGTCAACGATTTGGCCATTATATTCAACGATTACTTTTTTTGGCTGTAACCTCTGGTGAAAATGCATGACTTTAGTTTTTTGTAAATTTATGACTAGATTATTTTTATTAAGCCAATCTATTATTGTTTTAAGTGTTCTGTTTATTTCATCTTCGTAATTCGTCTCATTCATACATTCGACTATAGCAGTGCTGTCATCGGCAAATAATGTCATTTGGTGTCGAATTTGACGGGGTAGGTCATTAATATAAAGTAGAAACAGTAATGGACCCAGTACACTGCCTTGTGGAACTCCGAACTCTATTACTCTGCAACTCGATAGGTATTTCAATTCACGTTTAGTTTTAGTACAGATTCTCGACAGTTCTGTGTACTGTTTTCTATCCGTGAGATATGACTTTATTAGGTTTAGGACGTTTCCTCTTATGCCATAGTCGCTAAGTTTATTTAAAAGAGTGTCATGTTTTACATAATCGAATGCCTTTGTCATATCTGTGAATATTGCACATATAGGGTTTTTTTTATCCACATTATTCATGATTACTTTCAAGAGATCGAATATTGCCATGTTGATATTTTTATTTTTTCGAAAGCCCTTTTGTTCTTCACATAAAATGTCATTTTTATCTATAAACGTGTAAATAGATTCATAGATGATTTTTTCAAAGATCTTAGAGAATACTGAAATAAGAGCTACAGGTTTATAGTTTGTCATGTCTTCCTTGTCATTTTTTTTGTGCAATGGTTTTATGATCACAGTCTTTAATTCATCAGGGAATATACCTGAGCTTATACACACATTTATTATATGGCTTAATGGTTTTGCGATAATATCAGAGACAAATTTGACTGCAACTGTGGAGAAGCCATCGAATCCGAAACTTTTTTATTTTTTAAGTTTTGTATCACACGTGTAATATCTTGGGGGACTACCGGCTGCATAAACAAAGAATTACGGGTTTTGGTAATTGCAGCTGTATTTCCCGTACAATTACTGGATACATCATGTATTTGGTCAACAAAAAAGTTATTAAATGATTCTGCAATCTGCCTAGGGGCTTTTATTAGTTTGTTTCCGTCCATAATTTGCAAAATTGGTTCTTTAATTAAATTATTATTATTATTTATTATTTGCCATGATGATTTTGATTTGTTTATTGAGCTATTAATCAAATAATTATTTTGGGCTCTTTGAGTCAGTTTTACAATCTTTTTAAGTTTCTGTGCATAGTTTTGAAATTTATTTTTGTTCTGGCTTGTAGGTGATTTTCTGTATTTCCATAGTATATTCCGTTGTTTTCTGCTACAAATCCTAATACCGCTTGATAGCCATTTAATTTTTTTATCAGATTTTACATTTTTTAATTGCATTGGGAAGCATAAGTTGAGAGATAAAGATAAAGAGATCTATAAAATTATTATATGCATCATTAGGGTCATCTGTTTCAAGTACTTCTGAGAAAGATAGGCACTGAAGGTGCTTTTTAAACAAAATTAAATTTTCTCTGGATAAGTTACGCTTTTGAATTCGCCAGGAGTTTATTGAACATGTTTTGATTACCGGTATTTTTAAAATTTGAGCGGTATGGTCCGATTAACCGAATTCGATTACTTCGCTCATACAATTTTGTTTGGATTTTCTGTATTTCCATAGTATATTCCGTTGTTTTCTGCTACAAATCCTAATACCGCTTGATAGCCATTTAATTTTTTTATCAGATTTTACATTTTTTAATTGCATTGGGAAGCATAAGTTATATAATAGACGAAAGAGATCTATAAAATTATTATTTATTTATTTATTTATTTAACACTTCAAGCACATAAGTACAGAGGCGGACTTAATGCCATAGGCATTTTCTACCAGTCAACCTTTGGGTGATGCAAAGACAAGCAGTGGTAGGTGTAAATCTGAAAATAATTTTAAATAATAATAAGATTAACTACAAGATAACTACAAGGATATATAAAATACTATAAATATATATCAAATACTATAAATATATATCAAAATTTAAATTAATGTAAATAAACATTTCCACGAATATACCAAAATAAAAACACAAACCATGGGGAAAACATTACCGTTGTGACGAAACTGCCAGCTTCTTCCGAATGTACTCACGAACTTTAATTTTAAAAGATAAGCGATTGGTTGCCATCCTGATTTCCTGGGGAAGCGCATTCCACAGAGAAATAGACTGGACAAAGAAAGATCGGTGAATGAAATCAGTGCGGTGAGAGGGACATTGAAGCATACGGTTTTGCGATGATCGCAGGCTCCTATTATGGTTGGCACAAATATACTGAAAGTGGGGAGCAAGGTAACTAGGGGAAGTGGGAGAAACAAGAAAAGAAAACAAGGTAGTAAGCGCCCTTTGCTCCCTACGCTGACGTATGGGCAACCACTTAAGAAGAGTCCGGTGTTCGGAGACATGATCATATTTACGCAAATTGAAAACGAATCGAATGCAGTTATTTAGAAGACGGTCAAGTTTGTCGAGGAGATCCGCATTCAGGTCAAAGTAGCACACGTCACCGTAATCGATGATAGGAAAAATTAAGGACTGTACAAGCATTGTTTTCGTATTTGAGGGTAAAAAGTTTCTCAAGCGGTACAAAGCCCGCAACGAACCAGTAACCTTCTGACTGACACGAGCAACTTGAGTATGCCATTTCATAGAGCTATCGATATGCAAGCCAAGATCCTTGACCTCAGTACTAAAAGGAACGACCGTACCGTCGAAAAGAACTGGTGGCAAGGTTGTACCATTCAACTTGCATAGACTGCGAGAGCTGCCAATGATGATCGCCTGACATTTATTAGGATTTACTGCCACACCAAATTTATCGGACCAGGTATTTATTGCTATCAGGTCCCGATTTAAATTGTCGATCAGATCTCGAATTTCGTCAACCCTCCCCTGACAGTACAACTGCAAGTCATCGGCATACAGATGATACGCACACTGAAGCTCAGAAGTAAGGAGATTAATAAAAATAGAAAACAGAAGAGGAGAAAGAATACCGCCTTGAGGAACACCAGTCTCCAAATCACACCAACATGATGAGGAATTCCCAACATGAACTGACTGCTGGCGTTCCTGAAGGTAAGAGGAGAACCATTCCAGTGCTCCGGGAGAGACCATGACATGGGATAAAATGGCTAAAAGGATGTCGTGACTAACGGTATTGAAGGCATTTGAGAAATCGACCAGCACCAGTACCGTTACCTTGGTGTCTTCTAGTCCTGCCCTAATATCGCCAGTCACTTTAAGAAGGGCGGAAACAGTGCTGTGCCCAGGCCTGAACCCAGATTGAAGTGGGCTGATAAGCGAGTTCCGATGGACAAAATCGGAGAATTGCTTGTGCACACAGGCCTCAAGCACTTTAGATAGAAAGGGAAGGATCGAAATGGGACGGAAATGGGCAGGAAGACAGGGATTAGGGACCTTGGGTAGCGGACAAACATAGGCTTTGCGCCACAGGGAAGGAAATGCTCCGGTAAAAAGGGAAAAATTCACAATGTGGGTAATCGCAGGTAGGAGCTCATCCAGAAGAGTTATGATCATACCACGGGTGATATTATCACAACCCACTGCTTTCGACTTGATGGACAGGATGATCTTTTTGATCTCTCCCGGTTCAGCTGGAACGAAGCAAAAGTGGTTAATATTAGGGCGCGTTAGACCAGAAATTAGGGACAAAGTTCGTTGCTTGGTTAAGCGATCCATGGAGGAAGCAGAAGAAAAATGTCGGTTAAGCTCGTCCAGGTCAATAGAGTTTGGAAGGTCTAAATGTCGCGGTTTGCCGATACCCAGAGTTCCAAGAAATTTCCAAATATCGGCAGAAGAGGAAGAAGTTATATTATCTAAAATGTGGCGGCGTTTACCGATGCGTATCATCTGGTTGCATCTATTCCTTGCAACCTTGTATAATGACCAGTTCTCGTCAGTACGATCCCTCTTAAATTTACGGAATGCCCGGTCCCTACGTCGCATTGCCATCCGTATCCCTCTTGTCATCCATGGAGCAGGAGGACGTTTTAGTTTAATTTTTTTGATGGGAGCATGAATATTGTAGAGGTTGATCACAACATCGTTAAATATCGCAACCTTATCGTCAACCAAAGAGGCTTGCAACATAGGCTCCCAATCAGTCACAGACGCATCCTTCTTAATTTCCTCAACATTCATCCGCGCAAAACAACGCCTGTACAGAACCCTAGGTTTAGGTTTGGGAGGTTTCAGGATATAAGAGAGGAAAATCATGTCATGGTGAGAAAAGCCAGGAGCGTCATGTTGACCATGGGAGGATACAAGAGAAGGATTTGAGGTAAGGATCAGATCGAGCCAGGTGTCATCACCGACAGCGTTATGATGGGTAGGCTGGAGCGGCAACACGTGCAGACTAACCGACTCGATAAGCTGGAGGAGTTTACAGGACCGAGGGGCATTGCGGGAAAGGAGATTTGTATTAAAGTCACCCATTATGATGTGATGTGCATACTCTGAACCCAAAGATTCAAGTACTGATTCGAATTCAGTGAAGTAATCAACAGTGGGAGGACAGTAAACAACACCAATAACAGTTTTGGCTCCCTTGACACAGACTTCAAGGAAAATAAACTCGGCAGAAGCAGAATATTGTGAAGAGGAAGTGGCAAGTATTTTATAGGGAAAGTCACTGCGGAGGTATATGGCCACACCACCCCCTCCCTTACCAATCCTATCATTACGTATAAGAATGAAACCAGTAAGAGGATAAGTAGTGGACAGGAGATGTGGTTTGAGCCAAGATTCAGAGATCAAGATGGCGTGTACATTGCTGCTGTTAAAGGCGTCGTACAGCTCGCTATAGTGGCTCGGAACACTTTGAGCATTAATATGACACACGTTCAACAATCGATCAGACTTATCATTAAACTTTTGTTGCAAAAACTCACCAAGAGTATCACTGAACGAGCAAAAACTTCCATCGCTTGAAGAAGCAGCAGATTCATCCGCGGATAAGAAAATTTCATTGTTTGACATAAACATACACGTAACAAATATATATATATATATATATAAATATATAAAACAATTAAGGTATTACTAAAAACAAACTAAGTATCACCAACAGGTGCACAACTCTGCACCACCCGCCAGCTAACACCAACACTAGTAGCAAGTAGTAAAATAAGCATAGAATATAGCACATATACACAGCAAAATACAAAGGAAAAGTGAAAGCCGTAGTTCCCAGACACAAAAGAACAAAAACAGAATCAGAATAATAGTTAAATATAGAAAAAGAAGGAGACACACCCAACTGCAAATTATGTGATGGTACATGGAACGAAACGTAACTGATAACAAATAATCTGAGAGTTTACCAGAAACAAAATTTCGAAACGTTTATTTGGAACGTCACTGTCACTTAAATATTTCAAAACGTCAATTTGACAAGCCGAAGCTGACATTCATATAACAATATCAATCAATCACTCAAACTAATATTAGAAAAATAAACACAGTTGAGGGTATCTAAGTACCAATGCACCTCTTAATAATAAAGAAGTAGAAGTAAACAGTTGGAGTACAAAACATAAGGAAGATAACTATTAGACTGGACAACTACAAACTGGTAAGTAAAGATTTGGAATCTAAAACAACAATCAAGAAAAAACATCAAAACATCAACACTCAAACCTATAATTTTCGTGTTATGGTTTTCAGATTCCCAGCAGCGCCGCCACCTCTTCCACTGGTAGAAGGAGCCGCGTCCGGTGCCTTGGGGTACTGGGCTACCAAGGGCTTCAGCTCATCAAAGGAAGTTATCTTGTGCCGACTTCCGTCAGGAGCCTTTATGAAGATAACCCCGTCTTGGGTCCAACACGACCGCATGCTGAAGTGCTCCCGTGCTTTGCCGAAGATAGATTGCCTGGTCCTAGTCAGGAATTCTTTCACTGACATTTTGGAGCCTTTCAAGCCTGTCTTTGCCTTCCACACTGATGACCTCAAGTCTACACTGGCAAACCTAACAAGGATAGGCCTGTGATGATCCTTGCTGAGGGCCCCCAGCCTGTGGCAAGCTTTAATAGAAGGTGCCGAGATATTCTTCAGTGCTAGCTTGGTGTTTAAAACATCCAAAATAACAGCCGTGCAGTCTTCATTCTCCGCTTCAGCAAGACCTTGGAAAACCAAAGCTTTCCGCCGGTGCCTGGTCTCTAAGCCATCAATTTGCTTGGCACACTCACTGATTTGGCTTCGCAGCAGCCCAAGCATGGAGAAAACAAGCTCCCGAAAACCACGAAACTCCTCAGCTATCTTTGCCACCGTATCCTTGGCGGGCCCGGCGCACTGTATTTGAGCCTCAAGCTCACCCATCTTCCTCAAAAAGTTCTCCTCCAGGGCTTTTTGTGCAGCCAGGACTTCAGCAAATTGTGACATTATATGAAATGCTAGAAAACTTGTGCTGTGGTGTAGTAATTGAACAGCTGGCAGGTGGTGAAAATAACTTGTCTAAGTCACATAAACGTGCACAAACGTGAGTAGTAGTTATATAGCTGTTATTAACTTATTACTGATATAAACTTAATGAATTTTGAATTAATTGAATTTAAAATAAAGTTCCGGATTTTTAAACACGTCTATACTTTTTTCACACCTACCCACGAAAAAACATCATATGCATCATTAGGGTCATCTGTTTCAAGTACTTCTGAGAAAGATAGGCACTGAAGGTGCTTTTTAAACAAAATTAAATTTTCTCTGGATAAGTTACGCTTTTGAATTCGCCAGGAGTTTATTGAACATGTTTTGATTACCGGTATTTTTAAAATTTGAGCGGTATGGTCCGATTAACCGAATTCGATTACTTCGCTCATACAATTTTGTTTGGAATTGTGTGCAAAGTTATCTAAACACGTGTTGCTCTTTGGTCTAGTTGCTTGATTAATCACTAACTTTAAATTATAATTCAACAGTAAATTTTCAAAGTCCAATGTAAAGTTATTTTTTTTCAGTGTGTTGATGTTGAAGTCACCGCATACTACAATTTTTTTTTTGCCGATGATCAAAAAACACATTAATGCAAGACATGTTCGGTGGTCTATAAATACAAATAACTATCAATCCCTGCTGACTTAATTCTATAGCACAATATTCAAATAACATTCGTATTTGTTTTTAATAAGGATACATGCTCCTCCTCGCTTCTTACTTCTTGAGTAACACGCTGCAAGCTTATAATTTGGAACGTTGATTAAAGATTCCTGTCCTGAGGTTACGAAATGTTCGGTGATGCATAAAACATCTATGTCAAAATTTTTTGTTTTTTGCGGATAGCTCTTGGATATGCAGCGTCAACATATCAGTTTTATTAAGAAGTCCAGCGATGTTTTGGTGCATGATGTTCATGTGCTTATAAAAGAAATAACTGGTCTTGTGTTCCTGTTGATTTGTCTTCAGTCACGCTATTTGAAAATTGTGGCGTTTGGTCAATATTGTCGTTTCTGAAATCGTCTTGAGAGTAGAATAATTTGTAGTCTATCAATATGTTAGACATGATTTGTTCAAAAATGTTCCTCCATCCATTTCTGCTTAATTTTCCTGTACTATTGGAAAACATTTCAAGTGACAGGGTGTGATTACTATCGAAAAAGTATGCGTATTGATTGTTTTTTATGTCTAAGTATAGCAGGTTATTAAATAAATCGACTTATAATTGTGAATTAGAGCCCCAGTTTTGTATGTCGGAGCGCAGATAATAATGTTTGTGTGGTTGATATTTCTCATCACGTTTTTAAGGTTGTAAAGTATATTCAAGTAGTCTACATTGTTCAGAACATTTTCTCCAATGAAAAACAGGCAGCAATCACTCATCGTGAAATCTTTTAATTTATAAATAAGAGAGTTCAGGAAGCCTGGTGTGGTGACTTGTGGCAGTAAATGATGACAAAAATTAAAATGTTTTGAGAAGATTTCTTCGATTAAGGGCAGCGTTCCCTTTGTGCAATTGCTGCTTATTACAGATAATCTGTTTTTATGTTTTGGTACATATACCTCTCCTGATGTAATTTTACACACTTGAGAAGTTGCTATTGACTTTTGATTAGTTTGCGTCGATTTGTCGTTATTCAAATTGGATGTTTGGGTTTCCATATTAAGCATTTTAATTTTTTTGGAAGGAGTTTCTTTAATCTTTGACTCATTATTTGAGATATTCGGTAAAATGTTTTGTTGTTTAGAGATTTTTTTGCGAGCTGATGCTGTAGAGACCTTTTTCCTATCAGGCGTTATGCAAATCTTTTTACAGGTTTCTACGGTCTTCAAAGATTTTTGTAAATCAGTTTTTAAACGGAAATTCTCGTTATTTAAGTCATCTATTTCTTGATGAGCACTCATTAATTGCATTGTAAGTGATTTAATTTGTTCGTTCAGGTCGTTAACCATGTCATTGTCGCTATAGTTCTGTAGACTGTCTGGTATGCTTAGCATTGTGGTGTCTAATATTGTTTTATCCTCGTCATTTGTCATATCAGACAAATTACTCAGCGATCCCGATTTGTGTGGTTTCCGATGTGTAATGTTGTTATCTAAATCCATGTTTTTTTATATCACCGGCACCCTCTGTCGGCATTTGCACGTATTCAACTGTGAACAATTGGTGATCAAACATTCACAAAAAGAGATCTCAGATAGCGGGGCTCGAACTTGGTACTCGTCGTATAGAGCGGTTGCAGAGGTCAACGCATAGCGCACCGAGCCATTTGAGCGATAAGTATGATGTCCAAATTACGCTATAGATACTGTAGTGTCATAAAAAAAGATCGTTGAGAAGTTTTGAATTCAAATGTTTTTAGTGAAGTCCAAAGGTCGTTTCTTTGTTTTTGTACACTAATGTTTCACTTTTTTGTTTCTTTTAAACGCTTCTTTAACACTTTTAGGGCATATAATGTTGAGTTTTTGTTGTATATGGTATTTATTACACGTTGAACACTGCTTTATAGTTTGTAACACTTGATAATTGGTCGAATAGAGTTTATGGAAGATACTTTATATTAATGTTCACTGCAGTATTTGAGTTTTTATAACACTTCCACATATACACCGCACAGTTCAGTTTATTATAGTACTAATTTTATGTCAGTTTAAGTAGTTTTACTATTTTTAGACATTTACTAACACGGAGCACACACTTGCCGTCCGCGCGCGCGTCCTCCACTATCTCCACTATCTCTCACTATCTTTCTAAAGTTTTTGAGCACATTGTCCATCGGCAACTCGCGGCCTTTCTTTCTAGGAATGATCTTCTTAGTACTTTCCAATCTGGTTTTCGTCCTGGCCATAGCACTGTAACGGCTCTTTTAAAGGTTACTGACGATATTCGCTGGGCCATGGACCACAACCTTACTTGTACTTCTAGACTTTAGCAGCGCCTTTAATTCGGTTGATTTCGACATCCTTCTGGGGATCCTTAAATCTCTCAATTTCTCCTCTTCCTCTATAGGTTGGTTTGACTCCTATCTTAAAGACCGCTCGCAGCGTGTTCGTCTTGATGAGTCTTCCTCTGATTGGTGCCCTCTTAGCGCGGGTGTGCCTCAGGGTGGCGTTCTCTCTCCTCTTATTTTCTCTATTTTCATTAACTCTGTCACCCGAGTCATCTCTTCCTTCTTCCATCTCTATGCCGACGACTTGCAGCTTTACCATCATTTTTTAAGGGAGGATGCGGAAGCCGCCGTGTCTGTCATGAACAAGGATCTGGGTTTGATTAGTGAGTGGTCGCGGTCCTTTGGACTGCAAATCAATCCTAAGAAATCTCAGGCCTTGATCATCGGTGGCAGGTATATGCGGAATAGGCTCGATGTTGCGTGGCTGTCTCCATTCAGGCTGAATGGAGTTCAGATTGATTACGCAATCAGGGCTAAAAACCTGGGGGTGACAATGGATTCCTATTTATCTTGGACTGCCCATGTTGCTGAAGTTAGTCGCAAAGTGCACTATACGTTCTACTCATTGAAATGCCTCCAGAGCTTCCTGCCATTGAACACCAAAATCTCCCTTGCGCAAACTCTCATTCAACCTATCATAGACTACGCTGATGCCTGTTATTTGGATGCCACCGAGGAGCTTTTAAATAAACTTGAGCGCTTGCAAAATATCTGTATTCGTTTTGTATTTAACCTTAAAAAGTATGATCACGTTTCTAACTTTCGCAAAATACTCAAGTGGCTACCAATTCGACTTCGCAGGAACTCTCGGATATTATGTCTGCTATTTAACATCCTTCATAACCCTAAAACGCCATCCTATCTGCGGGAACGCTTTTCCTACTCCCGTCCTTCTGATGCACCATGCAGGTCGCATCTTAGGAACCTCCTTAAATCCCCTCCACACTCCACCGACTTCTACTCCTATTCCTTCACTGTAAACGCCGTGCGGCTGTGGAATTCACTTCCGCCTGACATTAGGGACTGCCGAACTGTTGCAGTTTTCAAAAGAAGAGTGAAAGAACATTATCTTTCCATTTCGTCATAGTTGCATAAGTATTTATTATTAGTTATTTTATTGTATTTACAGTATTGTTATTTTATTATGTTTAAATAGTTCTGCTTTACGTTTTATGTATTCCATTTTCTCTTCTTCTTTTACACACTATGTCTACATCTCTTTTTTAGTATCTGCTTTCGCAGGTATGCTGGAAGAGATTTCTTTAGTATACCTGCGAAATAAGCAAAGCATCACCTTTGCACTATTTTCTGTTCCTTTCTTCTTTCCTGTATTTAGTGTGTACATAAATTGTTAAATAAATAAAAATAAATAAATAGTAAAAAGGAACCTAGTATCATAGAATGTAAAAAAAAAAATTGTTTGAGAAACTTATTGGGTAAGAATAAGGACACATTATTACAACTAGGTGTTCTGAAATTGGGTAACAGTGTCAGTTTTATGTAGAAACCTAAAAGAAGACTAAGATAGAAACTATGGGATCTTACGGACAGTATGCAAGTCATCGCTGATCCAACCCAGTTGGAGTTGAATCACACATACAAACTGAGGACAATGGGTGCAGGATTGGAGCAAACTAGCTGTACCCCGTGGTTTCACCCGCCATTTTCGGCTCCTTAGGGTCGTGGCGTGATGTTAAATGGCCTACAGCCGTCTTCAAGAATTGGGCATTCTTTTAATTTAAATATTTGGTTGTAGAACATAGGTACCTAAACAAAAACTACATACTATGTGTTGTCGTCAACGGCGTACAAAATATTTATTATATTTTTTTATTTATTTATTTTTTTTTTTTTCTTTCCATGTCAAAAACATGGAAATAATAAAACATTCAAAATTAATAAATAAAACGTAAAAAAAAAAATATATTGGTGGTTCCAGCCAGAGATTAGCTCTTCAGCTTTGCAGTATTGGTATAGATGGAGACATCAGATTATGTACGAAGATATAACCAGGTAGAGAAAGAAGAAGCCTTTGCTCTTGACTGGGCTATCGATCATTTAAACATCTTTATTTTTGGGAAGTAATTTGATTTGGTTACCGGTCACAAAATATTGGGAGTTTTTATTTAAATGTCCTTAGCAGGTCACCGCTGACTTCGGGATGACAGTTTGTTAGCAAGGAATTTTAGACTTTTTGTAAAGAATGTAAGATTCGACTGTATGGTAATATTAATACGGTTATCTGTTGGCCAGATGAAGGAAAATTTGAGCGACAAAATAGAGATATAATAGAGCGCTAAATAAATTAATCGATTAAAACACAAAGATGTTAGAGAAATTCGCTCTGAATATGTCATTTTGTATAAATTCAACCCCACGTTCGGAAACGGGGCTGACACCATCAGAACATTTCGAAGAGATGTCATTGAGAAAGGAGACAATAACGAAGTTAGTAACAAGAATATAATCCAAAAAAAAACAAATAAGGAAATAGGCAGACGACATCATACAGACCCAGAGGGTAGTTATGACGATAAAGTTTATAGAAAAGATATGAGAAGGTCTAATAAACTATAAAGCAACTTCAATCCTACTTCACACTTAGTGGAGGCCATCGGAGGAGATGTTCAAATGGGGTAACTGAGTAAACCATTTGAACATCTAAAGTAAAGCATTTTCATTAAAACAAATATAATAAGGAAGGGATGTAGTGTATCTATTTAATAGATATAGAAACACTGTCTCACAGCCACAAGTAGTCAGGTAGCTGTCACTAATGACAACTGTCAGTCACCACGAATGGCGGGAAGTTGGAAGGTGAAGCGTACCCTGGACTGGGGGCTTGGTGGTGTGGTGAGCCTGTGATATAGTTAGTAAATTGTGTTATCAACCTAATAGGCAGTTACAAGAGGATACTACAATTGTAATTTATGATTTCTGATGTGTCTTGATTGTTAAAAAAAGCATGTAATTCGTTACTTGAAAAATATTTAGGTATCTTTATCATATCTGTCTTTTGTATACTTACTACTATTATAAATGCGAAAGTTTGGATGGATGTTTGTTACTCAATCACGCCACAACGGCTGAACGGATGTAGATGAAATTTGGCACATAGATAGATTATCGTGCTAATAACTTAGGGGCATGAGCAATATTGCATTATGCCCATATTCCGCAACTGGTTGACAATGGACAACTGTCATACCATGCATTAGTATAGGACGGCTATTTTACCCCAAATGGGCTAAAATAGCCGTTCTATTCTTGACAAATGTCATCGAAGCGAAACCAGGGTTCGCAATTTCGAGTCGCAGCCTCCACTTTTTGTGATTATTTTTTCCAAAAATAATAAACATGGTTGGCGAGTTCGATCCCCAGTCGGTTTTCACTATTTGTAACTAGATATTTTGTTTTATTTTGCTTTATGATTTTCAAATCATTATAAAGTAGATTAATATGCTTTTTGTTTTTTTAACCATTCAAAAGACAGTTAAGTAATCATAAATTAACAAATATTAATTGACCAATTTTCACTAGCCGAAAAAAATCTCTATAAACTTTAAAATAAAAACAAAAAATAATATTATATAAAATCTTTTTTGCAAAAAATAAAACCGACTTCAAAAACACAGAAAAGTGAAAAATAACTTTAGCTTCTGAAGTCGGTGACTTTTGTTTGTTTAATTCAGTTTTTTTGTCACCGACTTCTGAAGCTAAAGTAATTTTTCACTTTTATACTAATATTATAAAGAGGAAAGATTTTGTTTGATTTTTGTTTGTTTGTTTGTTTGTATCGAATAGGCTCCGAAACTACTACTACTACTATAATTTATTTTAAAAGAAAATTGAGATCCTTAAGAAAATTGCAACAATGTAACCCAAAGTAGCAAAATTTTGCCTATAAAATTCATTATTTGGCGTGCGCTGAGAAAACTATTGATGATACTTAAAAATGATGTACTCCATGATTACAGTACTCATTATTACCTACAAAAAAGTCCGCGAGAGTGTATATCTAACTATCATAGTTAGTCACATATAGCCTGTAGAGTGTGTGTTCGATCGCTTTCCATGCGTTTTGAATACGAAAGGCACAAGAGGTACAAGAGGTCCGCAACAGTTTACAGCAGCTATATCGTGTTTCGGCTCATTTCATGCACCTTAATGAGAACATTACAAGGTAAACAATGAATATCCAAGCGATTGCAGCCATCGCGACAGATTTGCTGTCTATTATTGAAGAGTTCCAGTGTTAATCTCCGAAGACCAGCGTCAGATCTTCATCAAATAAAAAATGGGACCACCGCGGAATAATATTCTTCCAAACAAAAAAAGAATCATCAAAATCGGTCCACAATTGGCGAAGATATCGCTGAACATACACACAAAATAAAAAAATAAAATTCAGTCGACTTGATATCCTCCTTTTGGAAGTCGGTTAAAAATCAACGACGTTGTAAATTTGTTCCGTGCGGGAATCGAACCCGCGACACGCAGCGCTGCAGTCAATCGCTCAGCCACTGCGCCAACTGTGCCGTCACATTGCATTTGTGCTGAATCTTCTACTGGCCCAACTCCGCAAGGGCCGCTATATACAGCTTTAGTTTTTTTATAACCCTGCCCCAGTCCAGGCCCACACTTGGAATTTCTCCTGATACTCCAAACAGCCAGAAGCGGAACAACTACCTGTAGGCCATACAAAAATGTGTTCCGGGCAAGAATCGAACCCGATACTCGCAGGGCAGTAGCCATTCGCTCAGCCACTGCGCCAACCGTGCGGTCACATGGCTGTGGCTCCCTCGTACATTGCTGCAACTTTGGTTGACGACCACCACGATGGTGGCCAGACTGCACCTTCCGTTTACATATTACCGCTGAATCTTCCAAGTGAAGATACCGCACGATCTCCAGCGGCTAGCCTCCTTGCCGGATTGCCGCCATGGGATCTGGAGGCGATAGTCCTCGCACGCCTGCACGACTGGCGCGCGGAGGCACTACGTCTGGGGGAAACTCCGCTGCCGCGGCAAATTGTCGCTCAGCGGACAGACCTCCGGCGTGATCTCATGGCGACATGGAGAGAGCGACTGTCGCAACCCCGTGCAGGGCACGCCACCATAGTGGCGATAAGTCCTCTCTTTGAGGAGTGGCTAAAGAGGCGCCCCGGCGCCCTCACCTACCGCTTGACGCAGGTCCTCACCGGACACGGTTGTTTCGGGAGGTTTCTGCACCGAATCGGGCGGGAGGAAACGCCCGAGTGTTTCCACTGCGAGGATCGTCCGGAGGACACGGTGGAGCACGGTTCGAAGCACACCGTGGAGGTCTACCCTGCTTGGGCAGAACACCGCCGTGTCCTCGTAGCGGCGATTGGCGGCGGCGATCTCTCGCGTCCGGCCCTGGTTCAAGCCATGGTCCGGAGCGAGAGGGAATGGGAAGCCGTCACCTCCTTCTGCGAAGCAGTCATGCTAGTGAAGGAGGTGGCGGGACGTGAGAAGGAAAGAACCTCACGTCCCAGCCGCCGCGAGAGACGCCCTGGGCGTCGGGGGTCACGTGGTGGCTCCCGGCCACCGTAGGCGCGGGCCTATGGACGGGGAGTTATGAGCTAGCTAGCCGTCCGGCCGTCTTATGACGACAGGCCGTATCGACGGCGCGTTCGTGTTCCACGTGCGCCTCAAAGAGATGTCAGCAACCGAGTAGGGGTCTGCATGGGCCGATGCCTGCCAGGGCTGCGGGACTGTTCGAAAGAGATACCGTGGCCCTGGAACACAAAGGGCAAAGAAGGAACATGGATGGGTTTTAGTCAGTACAAGTCTGACACTCCCTTCCGCTCCGCCTAGAGTGGGGAGGGGGAGGGTCATTTGATGATTTCCAAAAAGAAAAAAAAAATGGGTAGTGCTGTTGCCAAAGAACGAGTGTGTCAATCAAATAAAAAAAAACTATATGATCGTCGGCGTCGACATCCTTAGACACTGTGATGGCTAATGATGATAGTACTGCCTACCCCGTTGAATTTCTCAACTCCCTGGGGTTAACTCCCAGACTGGGCAATGAACCAGGTTTCGTATCACAGAGCTGGGCAGTAATATTATAATAGCCACCATTATTACAGCAGTGACTAAAGGAGAGAATTGGAATAACGGTTTTACTCACCGCATACCCATTATTCTAAATAACTTGCCATTTCAATTTAAGAAGTTGCAATTTCCCTTAAAATTGGCTTTTACAAAGACTCAACAAATTCCAAGGAAAAACCTTAAAAGTGGCAGACATTCATTTGGGCGTTTCATGCTTCTCACACGGTCATTAAACAAATCTTTTAAGGCGAGGTTATCCAGATAAACGTCGTTTTGTATTGTGTTTTATTCCTATATAGCACGGATTTAAATTCTAAAAAAACATATTACATATTTCACACTTCGATCTAGATATTTCGGCATAGCGATACACGATTACTTGCACTTTGTTGCATCCAATTAAATCGCAAAGACAAGTCTACATGATGGTTTTTAATATTATTTCATTTGAGTTATATTAGGTTTTTAACAATAAAACTTATACCATTATAAAGGTCTTAAAAAATGTGACAGTAAACGGCAATCATAATTTGAAATATTTCAAATTCAAATTCAAATTCAAATCATTTATTGTTTGTCACATGTAGATAAAGATGTCATAGTCATAATAATTATTGGAGCAATGTAACATACCTATAAGGTGTACAATATTTTTGGCGCTTTGTTGTTGACTTACGTTAATATAATATACATTTACACTTTATCCCCACTTTATCACTCTTTGCATTAGTATAAAATTGTACCATAATAAAGTATTGTAAAAAAATATTTTGGATTAGTCAAATTATACATGTCAAATTATACATAAAATAAAAAGTCATAATAACATACATTCATTAGTCAAGTTGAAACATTGAAAATATTATAGGTACATGTCAAATTATAAATAAAATATAAGTCATACAACAGTCGTCATGGTAAAGAAAAAACAAAATATTTAAACTAACCCAAATTTTTGTCGTTAAAAAACTCGTTTATAGAGTAGTACGCTTTACTTAACAGGATTTCTTTTAGCTTATGTTTAAAAATATTGATCGCTGAAATACACTTAACATCGTTTGGTAATTTGTTATAAATTTTTACTCCCATTCCAAATATACTAGATTTAAATTTAACCGTTCTACATCTAATTCCCGATAGCACGTTTTTGTGCCGTGCACTTCTAAGTGTTTCATATTTACCTATATCACTTTTTATCATTACTGCCGCTTCAAAAATATATAATGAAGGCAGAGTTAAAATTTTTAAACTCTTGAACACTTCCCGGCATGAGTCAGTCTGTTTCAGCCCAGTTATGCTTCTCAAACATTTCTTTTGGGCTTTAAGAGCATATTCTCTGTTGGAGGAGTTTCCCCAGAACAGAAGGCCATACTTTAGTGTAGAGCCCACATAAGCATGATATGCGTTTAATAATGCACTCTCGTTCACAACTTTCCTAAGCATGTACAGGGCGTATGAATGTTGGTTCAATTTTTTACAGACCTGGTCAACATGATGTTTCCAATTCAGTTCACGGTCAATATGTATACCCAAAAATTTTGTGACATTGACTTCTTTTACTATTTCACCTTTGTAACTTATTTGCATTTTTTTCGTTTTTGTGTTTTTATTTGTAAATGTCATGTAATTTGTTTTGTCAAGATTTATTTTAAGATTATTTAGAGTCAACCAATCAATAATAGTTTCTAATGATTTATTAATATTTGTCTCATATTCATTTTTATCAATGTCACTAAAAATGGCCGTGCTATCATCCGCAAATAATACCATCTGCTGGTTTATAACTTTTGGGAGGTCATTTATGTAAATTATAAACAAAAGAGGCCCTAGGATGCTTCCTTGGGGCACTCCATACTGAACAATTTTTGGATCAGATGAGTAAGTCTGTTCAAACCTTGTAATCTTTGTGATTTGTGTTATTTGTGTCATTTGATATCTATTTGTGAGGTATGATCTTATAAGATTTAAAGCATTTCCTCTTACTCCATATTTTTCAAGCTTAGTCAAAAGTATCTGATGATCGACATGATCAAAGGCTTTGGACATGTCCATAAAAATCGCAGTTAATTGTTGTTTATTATCTAGCCCTGTCATTATAGTCTTTAAAAAATTAAACAATGCATCACTTGTAGATCTATCATTCCTGAAACCAAATTGTTCGTTCGCCAGTATGTTGTTGAATTCAAAGTAACTATAAAAAATATTGTAAATAACTCTCTCAAAGATTTTGGCAAAAACTGGTATTAAAGCGATTGGTCTGTAATATTTCATCTCCTCTTTGTTTTCTTTTTTGAATAAGGGATTTATAACTGTAAATTTTAGCTTGGACGGAAACACTCCCTTTTCAAGACAAAGATTAATAATATGACTTAGTATGGGAGCGATAAGCTGAGATACCCTTTTAATTATCTTTGTACTTATGCTGTCATAACCTGTACTGTTTGTATTATTAAGCAGTTTGATTATTTGATCAATATCATTTGGATTTGTCGGACTTAAAAATATTGAATTGGCATTATTGTACGTCAGTGTCTTTATAAAAGAGTTATTATTTCCTTTTAGCGTCGGTTTAATATCGTCAATAAAGTAATTATTAAATGCCTGAGCTATTTCCTTCGGTGCTGTAACTAATTTATCAGTCACTTTTATTTGACTAACATTCTCCTTTGGTGTTACTGTTTTGTAGTTGTTTATGATTTTCCATATCGCTTTGCTTTTATTAGTAGATGAGTTTATGAAGAAGTTATTTTGTGATTTTTGGGTTTTTTTAATAATTGTCTTTAGTCTTCCCGCATATTCTTTAAAGTACATTTTGTCCTTAGGATTTGAATTTAAACGGTACTTCCAAAGGAGTTGACGTTTTCGTTTAGAGCACGTCCTAATACCTTTACTTAACCACATCGGTCTCTTAGAAGTCGGTATTTTAATATTAATGATAGGAAAACATAAGTCATAAAATAGTTTAAATAAATCATGGAAGGTATTATAAGCTGTTTCAGGGTTACTTTCTAAGTAGCATTCCGTAAATTTAAGATTTTTAATACAGTTTTCAAATTTTTTAATATTATGCTCACAATAGTCACGCTTTGTTTTGAACCAGTGTTTAATAAGGTAACTTTTTTTTACTGGGCACCTTAACACTTGTGCAGTATGATCAGAAAGCGAAAGTTCCAGAACACAAGATTTTGACCCTCTTATATTATGGGCTATATTGTCAATACAAGTCATGCTGCTTAATCTGGTCGGTTTATTTATAGTTAATTTTAAGTTGTAACTTGCAAGTAATTGTTCAAATTGTTGAGATACGTTATTACTTTCTAAACTATTAATATTAAAATCACCACACATTATTACTTTTTTATTTGAGTAGCATATTTTGTTCAGTACGTTTGTTAAGGCAGCAAAAAATAAATCCATGCAGTCCTTTTTATTCTTAGGTGGTCTATAAACACATAATATTATAATTCTGTGATCCGTTAGTTCAATGCCACTACATTCAAAAATACCATTGATACTGAGGCTCTTGGCTTCAGGTAAAGTTTTAAATTTATGGCTTGATTTTAATAAAATGCAGGACCCTCCATGTCTTTTGTTTCGGGAAAAAATGTCTCCTAACATAAAGTTTGGTAATTTAAATAGTTTACTATCATCAATTGTCATGTTGTGTTCAGTTATACATAGAATGTCGATAGGGTTGTAGTGAATATATTAAAAATTGTGAGTATATTAAAAAAACCTATACCACCATTTCCATACTTTTGCTGTTTTCGTCATTTCATACTCGCACTGCGTGCTTCAGTCCCGAGCGGAACGCGTTGGAGATCGGACGTGTGCCAATTTTTCGAACCCGCCACCCCACCGCCGCTAAGTTCTGTTACGAGCTGAGCCAAAAATAGTTTGTAAAAAATAATACTTAGTAAACAAACCTAGGCTCGGGCCTAGGTTTATTTGAAATGTCATTAATTGTTCACAAAAGTACAGTAGGTACCTAATAGGGAACGTAGTCAGAAGGTATAAGATAAGAGTTACGCAATAGAAAGAGAGGCAGCTTCTAGGAGAATATAACTGTAGGTAATTAGCGCTGCGCGGCCTGAATTGAACTTTATTGTATCGTAGTAAAAGTCGCTATTTATGATTTCGCAATATTATTTATAAATTTCGGTAACTTTGGAATGGGCAACTACAGTACTTTCACAGTTATTATGCCTTTTGAATGGGACTGTAGGTTCATTTTATTATCTTTTTTCGAAAATTCAAAACTGCCTGTAACTGCCCTACTAAAATCAAAACATTTATTCCAATAATTTATTTGGAAGGAGTTCTAAAAAAGTTTTGTAGAGAGCCCGGTAAGCCGAAGATTATCGAGTTCGACATGGGCAGAAAAAGAAAGTATGTAGGGGAGAGGAACGAGATAGAATGAGTAATGGTCGATATCGTATTTTGTACGCACGACGGCCGATCAAGCTGTACAAAACCAGTTTATCCGGATCTCTCATGGTATAGGAAATCTATACAAAGCGAGGGCAATTTATAGGTACTGGAAATGACTGTTTCATGTGCCACCGTGTGTGCCTACTAGTTTTTTTATTTTGTTGACTTATTTACGTATTTAAGATAAAAATCACAATTTTTTTTTATTTTACTTCCTCTGCATTTTATGCTTTCCTTTTTTTTCGGTTTTTTCGTCATGGGTGTCATTGCCTTGGTTTTCGGGGTCACTGATAACGAAAATGAGGTCAAAATTAAAATTCAAGATGGCGCCAACGAAAATTTTCTGTTTTGTCGTCATGAGTGTCATTATCGTGCTTTTCGGGGTCTTTAGTAACGAAAATGAGGTCAAAATGAAAATCCAAGATGGCGCCTACGAAAATTTTCGGTTTTTTTCGTCATGGGTGTCATTTTCATGGTATTCGGGGTCGCTGATATAGAAAATGAGGTCAAAATTAAAATTCAAGATGGCGCCAATGAAAATTTTCAGTTTTGTCGTCATGGGTGTCATTTTCGGGTTTTTCGGGGTCGCTGATAACAAAATTGAGGTCAAAATGAAATTCCAAGATGGCGCCGACGAAAATGTTTAGTTTTGTCGTCATGGGTGTCATTTTCGTGCTTTTCGGGGTGGTTAATAACGAAAATGAGGTCAAAATGAAAATCCAAGATGGCGCCTACGAAAATTTTCGGTTTTTTTCGTCATGGGTGTCATTTTCATGGTATTCGGGGTCGCTGATATAGAAAATGAGGTCAAAATTAAAATTCAAGATGGCGCCAATGAAAATTTTCAGTTTTGTCGTCATGGGTGTCATTTTCGGGTTTTTCGGGGTCGCTGATAACAAAATTGAGGTCAAAATGAAATTACAAGATGGCGCCGATGAAAATTTTCGGTTTTTTGTCATGGGTGTCATTTTCATGGTTTTCAGGGTCGCTGACAAAAAAATTTTTTTTTGTTTCTATGTTTATTTTTAACTTATTTTCGTTATTAATGACCCCGAAACCATGAAAATGATACCCATGACGTAAAAACAAAAAAAAATTTTTGGTGCTATCGAATTTCCATTTAGACCTCATTTTCGTTACCAGCGACGACAGCGACCCTAAAAACAACGAAAATGACACCACACACACCACACCACCACATGATTTAATGTAATAGGGGGCGAGCCTATTGCCATCAATCGGGCACAAATTCAGACTCCGTAGCTGCTACTGAGAAATTCCTGATGGAATAACCAAACAAAACTTTACCCAACTCGGGAATCGAACACGCATACACAACAAAATTTCCACGCGAACGAAGTCGCGGGCAACAGCTAGTAAGGTATACAGTATATCTACAGCCCATTTGATTGTAGCCTGAAATAAATGATGTTATGTTAGCGCGAGTGGAGCGGTCGCTCTAAGCGCCAGGTGGCAAATTATGTTCTTATAATTCATTTAATTCGAACACATATTATCCATATTGTTGCTAGTAACACTTATAAACTATGTTAGAAACATTTCTCATTTTAATGAAAATAAAATAAAACTAATTCAAGAACCGCAGCGGAATGCGTACTAAGTCAACTAAGTACGCGTTCCGCTGCACCAGAACTGCAGCTGTGCATACGGGTCCAGTGCCCCAGGAGCGGGAAATCAGGCTTATCCACGATCACCTTTAAAATGCTGTTGGTGCTCCCATGAAGCTTTCGCATCAGGGATGCTATTCTTTTAAATTATTTTTCTTGAAAGCTACAGAAGCGCGGGAGCCCCATCAGCACCCTAAAAGCGTTATTATACTGTATGCGAAGAACGTTGTGGGTATGTCTAACCCACAGGCTGCACGTGTAGGCATTCGTGTAATGTGCGGAAGGTCTAGATGTTTCATACCCATTTATCTTTAACGACGACGAAGTCAGCGTGCGAGCCCTGGCGGTGCGGCGGCACTACACCCCACACGCGCTGGCCGGGGCGCAAGCGTGCTGCTGGGCCCGCGCGCTCCACCTCACCCACGAAGTCGCGCCCCGGCACCAGCGGGAACTCCACGCCCTCCGCGCCCTCCAGAGCGCGCAGCACGTTGAGCGCGCGCGCGCCGTATCCGCCTGCAACCGACAGCGGCGGTGAGAGCGTGCCCACTGCCCACACCCGCGCACAGACGACGCGCCTCACCAATCATCGCCACGTCGATGGGGTTGAGCGAGGCGGCGCGCACGCGCACCAGCACGTCGTGCGGCGTGCGCAGCGCCGGCACGCGCGCCTCCTCCAGGCGCAGCTCGGGCAGCGCGCCGTACGCGTGCAGGCGCCACGCGCGCATGCGCCCCGCGCCCGGCGCCGCCAGCCCCGCGCCCTCCCGCGCCGCCGCCCTCAGCTGGGCCACTGCCGCTAACGCGCGCTGTTCCCGCATGCTCTACAAAAGAGATCGTTTAGACTTTAATCATTTTGTGCCCAAAAATAAGTGCCAATCAGGTAGTCAAAAACTGTATTTTTCTTATGGCAAATACAAATAAAATACTTAACATATTTGTGTAACACAATAAAATATTTTTGAATTTTGCAAAATCACAGAAAACCAGTCTAGGTGGTTATTATAAAAATTCAGTGACTGTATGCTTCTAACAGAAAAAATTACACAACCATATTTCAGAGTTTTAATATTTACATCAACTCAGTGTAGCCCCGCTCTAGCTCGGGGAGTTTAACTAACATAATATACTAACTTCAATATGATTGTGTGCTATCCCTGTTATTACCATTACACCTGATTGTCGACTTTTTATAAGTGCCCATGTACACCTATGTGAAATAAAATATTTTGATTGATTGATTAACTAAAAATGAATAAAAACGAATGAATGAAAACATGTATTTGTTTACTATAAGCTGTTCCCGGCATGCGTTGCAATGCACCTTTTTCCTACTACCTACCTACTGCCTACATACTACCTACCTACTATCTACCCACTACCTACCTACTACCTACCCACCACCTACCCACTACCTACCTTCTCCTGACAGTAACCGCCGTTCACGCGTGATGGTGTGACCAAGGGAAATAGGGATTTATTACATTCATTCATTTATACATTCATACATAAACTCATTCATTTATACATTCATTCATTCATTCATACATTCATTTATATATATATAGTTTGTTCAGAATAAGTAACTGAATCGATTCCAATCATTTTTAAACCATGTTATATTTTGTCCCAAAAATATTTATAAAAAGTTACAAGTTGGACACCGAGCGATATTAAGTACCTATCGCAATAATTTAGGTACCTACTGCGAAATTATTATTATCAATGAGCTCAAGACGACGCTGGAGGCGCACGCGCGGGCTTGCTGCGTGGTAACCACGTTTTTGCACGGACAACCAAGCAACAGAACAAGCTAATAACTTTGTGATTTTTCATGACACAGTTTTGAAATTCTTTACATAAAAATACTAGACACGTGTTTCAGGTTTCGCATATACTAAAACTAAGGTTGTATAGAGATAGTGATTGTTAGAGACCAGATTATATGCAAATGTATATTTACATATCATCATCATTATCTCCCTGCCCTTGTCCCATTCTACTTAGGGTCAGCACAACACATATAGCAATTGCAATTGCATATTTATATATGCCATTGCATATTATGGATATTTCTGAAGTTATTGCTTATTTTATTTGGCTGACAGTGCATTATTTGGGTATTTTATCTTTCATTTTAATTGTGTAGACACAGTTGAAACTACAAAAATGCAAAGATGGTGGAGGCGACACCTGCAAGTGACCTCAGTGGATGTAGAATGTTCATTTTCAAATCTTAAAATAGACAGTTCAATCATACTACTAAGAATTAGAAGCAGTACTTAATAGTTAATATTTTCAAGAATAAAATTTACATTGTTGAAAATATAACATTATTTTGTAAAACAATTTATTATGTTCCATATTTTGGCAGTTTTGTTACTTATTTCGAGCATTTATGATTCATATTTCCTCCATTTTAAGTTGCATATAATCCGGTGCCTAGTGATCATGATTGTAGTGGGTCTTATTGTCAGATGTTAGGCATCCCTTTATTTAATGCATCCAACTCATGACACTGAAGACTTTTTTACTTTTTGTAGACTTACAAGGGTAACTCGAGAGTACTCTTTTGTTATTACATCAGAACCTAGGTCTTCGTAAGTAATGTGAAACTTTTCATCTTTTTGTATAACTTACAGTAACTGAAAGGCAATGTGGGCAAGCCAGCCTGTTTAAATGTATGACATAAAGAGGTAGGTAATTGAAGACCAACGAGACGAATGATCATTTCTAATACGTTTATAGGTTTGATCAGACATTCAGCCCCTCGGGTCTACTGTAGGCAAGTCTTTGGTAACTTCAGAACTTGTTTACAAACAAGAGGTTATAGGTAGGTACCTGTTAATTTCGTTACTTATTTATTAAGATAAGCCAAAAAGAATCCTGTTGGTAAGCTGTGGAACCGGTACTTCAAATTCGTAACTTAAATAAGCACAGAACAGAACATTAACACTAAAGCGAGAACATATGATATCCGTCAGTTTCGTCTGTGTCAATGTCAAAATTTATGCAAATTTTTTATGTGACATTATTGATCAAAAACCTTGTCAAAACTTGTTTGACAATTCAATAGCAGTAGTGATGCATAGAGGAAAAACCTCTAGAGTTGGCACAGCTGGATTTAGGCGTCTACCAAAGTATGTACCATTAATAAGTTAAGATCAAGACCACCAAGTCATGGGAATTCACGGGCATTTTTCATATCAAACGATTAGTACGTGCCCAAGTGTGTTCGTCAGGAATGATTTAATGCGAAAATCACTCCACCCACCATATGATGGACCGTATGATGGCGTGAAAAGATTAGGAAAAACTTATATTATAAGAATAGGTGATAAGGAAAAGACTATTTCTAAAGACAGGCTCAAACTCACCTATGTAATTGAGGATGATAATAGTAGTAACGATAGTTCTAAAGTAGAAATAACGGATAATCCCGACGAAAGTTTGTCTAGACAAGGCCATTTCCAGCAAAGTTTTACATCCTAAAACAACGCGAAGTGGCCGAGTAATCAAAACACCGTTAGGTTTCTCATGACATTTGACACTAAACACTTGTGCGGCCGCCCTCCTTATAACTCGATGTACTTGACTGGCCTAGCGTACTTTACTGTTTGGTTTAGTCGATACTGATAAAAAAAGGAAACATTTGTTGTTTTAACAAAAGTTAAGTTGTTAGTTATTTAGTGCTAAGTGTAAAACATAAGTTTCAATTGTGGGAAAAAATTTTGTTAAGGGGGGAATAGTGTAGGGTTTCAAGTACTAAATATGTGTGTATGCATGTGCGTAAACACGGCTGCGCCGCCGTATATGTGTGTATAGGTGGCTGCGCTCGCCGTGTAAGGATTAAGTTCAGCCGCAATTAAACGTAGATTACAGCAACACGTGTATTTCCTTGTTCTTCTGGACCACGTAACTCAGACTATAAAACCTAACATAGTATATACAAACCTTATACACCATAAACCTAAAATGCATAGTTCCAGCATGGACAATAATCCAACGTTTTCCTTTCGAAATATCATGCTTTATACCTTTGATTTTAATGGATTGCCAGCACTTTTTCAGTTTATACGAACTGTGGATATAACTTTCATCCAAGTAAACAATTTGTTTTTGTAGCTCCACTGGCAAACACCTATTTCGTTTTATAATTTCCAAGGATTTTTTCTCTTTGCCGCTATATTAGGTTTTTCTATTTAGGTTTTTGTATTCTACTCATATTTTACTTTGTTTGCCATAACATGACTAACGAAGTAAAAAAAATTAAAAAAACCTTCAATACATTATATTCTACTCTTTGGTCACCAAAATATAAAATGGATATGACAAACTTTTAATGGACTTACTATAAAAAACTAAATATGGAAAAATACTAAAGACGTTATTGCATAAAATCTATCACGGAAGAAAATATTTATAGACGTCAGACTAGGCAGTATGGTCGAAAGACTATGCCCTTCGGGGTAAATAAAAAAAAATCTAGGGATAAAAGTTGTTATAGTCTGTTTTTTTATACTCTGAGACTAAACTGACATTACGTGGGTAGTAAAAAGTTTTTTGCAATTCTTAAATAGTGATGTGCCACTACCGTAAATTACCGTGAATAAAATCAAGTGGTATCGTTTTTTTTAATAAGTTATCCTGTATAAAAGGAGTAGATAGTTATTTAAAACGAAATATTATGATACAAATGTATACAATGTGAAACAAACATTAATCATAATAAAACGGCGTCCAGTGTTGTTCCTGTTAAATTTAGGGTTGCCGTATTCAAAATCACACAATAACTGCCGTACTATAATTATTATTTTTAAAATTATAATTGTTTGTATGGTGTAAGTTCCAATAATTGTCGGTATTTTTAAAAGTTCTGCCTTTTTCAGAGAAAATAGTTTATATATCCGTTTTACCGTCTACAGGGACAACACTTATGGCATCTGTATTTTTTTTTCCAATCGTCTAATAAATATAAAAAGTTACGATTCAACAAACCGGTATCGTAGGTAACACTACATAAAAGAGCTGGCAACATTATTTGTAAGTTTGACATTTGCATGCGTCAATTTAGTCTCAGGGACTAAAAATTAAGGAACTTATATATTAACTGGAATGAGGACTTGCAGCGGAAAGCCGTTCCGAGAGAGAAAACTTTAGAGAGTGGATGTCATCCCTTTCTAATAGGGTATCCAATATTTGTACTTACTTTTGGGACAGTTATTCTTTTATAATCAAAAACAGGGCGAAGCCGAAGCCTAGGCATACTGTAAAACTCTGTAATGGGATAGGTCTATGAAGTGAAGAATACGTGACACTTAGGATACATCCTTCATTGCAACATTCACATAGATACTACAACATAATATGTAGTATTTGATAAATTTATTAATCACACTATACATTATAAAACTTATGGTTTTATGTTATTGTTGGTTTTAGTATGAGTCAGTAATCTTAAATTTAAGTGCGAAGATGCTGATGATGGAAGACAGTTGCAAACTAGGCTATTGCCTAGTTGAATACTTCTTCTTTAAATGGACAACTTCAAGCCCGTTGCTGATGATTCTCATTGTTAGGGAGTCTGCATGGAAACAAAACAGTATTATTAATACACAAACAATAGACAATATTTAAAAAAGTAAAGATAGAATTCGTTTATTTTCAAGAAGTTGTTTTTGTTATTAAAATGGAGTAATTGATTAAGTTTTGCTACTGCATTATAAATAATGTATTTTGTACGCATTTTCACAAGACTATAAATACCGATATGGATAATAGAAAAGGCGTATTCTTTAGAATATTTTCTTGATCCCCGTTTACATATCCAGAACATTGTCACCCTAGTCGTAATTTGTAAACAAAGTCATACGAACTTTGCTGAAAAAAAAAATTCCACATCCAGCAAACCCTTCACTGTTACACCCCTTCACATCGATTCACTTAACTCGATTTCACGACATTTAAAGAGGAAGATTTCACTTAAGTAATGTAAAAAGAACTTGATAACGCAAAAATATGACTTCACGCGAAATTGTATCGGCCATATTGTTTGTTTTTATGAGTGTCATCTATGTTGCCATTCAGAAATAACATAATTCATAAATAGTTTAATTTATTTAGGCTTACTGTATTACGCAAGAAAATATTATTTTAATATTTAGTATTTGAATATTAAATTAATCCCGATACGATTTATGTGCTAGTTTAGCTATCAACGTGATTTCCGAATAATTTATAAAAAAAGCAAAACTTAATCAACTACTCCATTTTAATAATAACAAAAATAACTTCTTGAAAATAAACGAATTCTATCTTTACTTTTTTAAATATTGTTTCCTTTATTTATTTTAATACATATAATTTACATTTTTAAATATTTCTATACAAAGTAATATTAAAAAACATTTCAAAATATAAAAAAATAGTAGCCAACTGGCATGGGGTACCAACTCAAACAAATTATAATTAGTCTTGAAAAAAGATCATAGATGGCAGCATAGGTAACAGTTATGAAATTAACAACCACTAAAATGAGTTAAACGGCATATTTAGGCTGAAGTAAGATTAGTAAAAATTAAAACTTCCTTGTTTAATGCTGATTTATCTATTTATACTCACAAATCACGTAATTTCGACAAAAAAGATAACTAAAGACTTTTCACATTCATTCGAACCCATAGAATGATAAAGTTAGTAAAAGGAGCTATCTGTTATCCATTTTGTCTATAGCTTTTTGCAACAGATGGCGTTTTACTCAATTCGTCACATACAATGTAACCACAATCGTTGCTAAATACGTTTAGTTAATTCATTTAAAGGAAATTCAGTCATTTTTTTAAAATCTATTACTGTTCACAGAAATGTAAAAAATCTTTCTAACATGTTTATGGTACATAATTATATATTTTTTCATTTAACTGAAACCGGAATTAGCATTGCACGAAACGTTATCAAAGTAGGTAGTTACTCTGTCTGTCAATGTCAATGTCAATTCTGTTTTGGTCATGTCTGACTATGCAGCCATCTGCATTGAATGCGGTTTTGTTTTCTTTTAACCGACCTGGGTTCGAATTATGGATTTTAGAAAAGACACCTCCCTATGTCTAGACCTGGACCCTGGATACTGTACAACAACGAATCTTGCACATACGACGACTTAAGCTAGTAAAAACTTCGGATTTTGATTTTAGAAAGTACACTCAATATGGCTCCTATCAAGTGCTCATATTTAAGCGAACAGTCATCGAAAGATTTCTCAATGTGTCGGATTCCAACTGGACATGCAAGTCGTTTGGCAGTTTGGTTGAGCAATTGTGGTAAGTGTATTTACGGCTAAAATATTATGTAGTCACTTTTGAGATACTAAAATTAAAAATCAAATTAATGACGAAATACATCAAATTTAACTGGTGTTAAACGTCTCCTGAACTCGCACATACACTGATTTTCAGTTTTAACTACTCATTACACAAACTAATTAACTTAGGAGTTTATAGTATGATCAAATAATTATAATGTAACATTAATAACTATTGTGTGATAAAGACTCCATAAAATAAAATATGTACTTACTACTAACGTCTATAGCCAATGGTTACTCCAAATTGTTTTTATAAATGTTGAGAACTAGCTGAAAACTAATAGCTCAACAATATACATCTAAAATGTGGCCATATATTAGTCAAAAACAAATTGTTAGTGATTTTAGGAAACATGACGGTAGCTCACCTTAATCATCAAGAACTACGGTGATAAGTTCATTCAGACTAAAAGTGGCAAAAGGAAAAAAATATAAAAATGGCAGTGCCTCAAAACCACAACGATGTGCAATGCTCGGTCATGACACTGCATTCACCATGTCCATCAACATCACAAGGTATTTTTTTTAAATAATCACAATTTTTTTGTACCCTCATTTATGGGAATTCTGTGTGTAAGTTTTTAAGAATGACTAGAACTGTTCTTACAGGTCGTCAATAGTTTGTAACAAGTTTACGTTACCTTTATATCTGTTTTTTTTAGCTCAAGAAACTTCACCTGTACTGAAAATTTTGACTCGCAACCAAAGTGTATAAGACACAACTGACTAGTAATAGTCCAAGTGTTGAAGAACCAACTGCATCTAGTGCACTTTTATGTTTTGACACATAAAAGAAAAGGAAATCAACGAACACTAAAAAGTGCAAGAAATTAAAAATGAGCCATCAAATGTCTTCCAGGTAGATCAAATAAGAAAAAATCAAATATAACAAACTGTAAAAAAAATGTAGTAAAACTATTACTACATAGTATAAAACAAAGTCACTTCCCGCTGTCTGTCTGTCCCTGTGTATGCTTAGATTTTTAAAACTCCGCAACGGATTTTGATGTGGTTTTCATTAATAGATAGTGTGATTCAAGAGGAAGGTTTATATATACATATATACTGCACCCGTGCTAAGCCGGGGCGGGTCGCTAGTAACATAATAAATTTAGGAAAACATTACTTCAAAAGTAATGCTTCAAAAATTATTAGTTATTATTTTCTTTAAAATAGGTACACCAACAGTACATACATTTTACATTTAACAATAGAAATATACAGATTAGGGTTCATATGTAGGTACCAATTACAGGTGTACACAACATTCTCTTAAGTACAATATAGCTATTTTATCGTAAAGTATAAGAAATAAAATGTAACATAAAATAGAAAACAAATCATCTTTGCCTTAAACTAAAGAAGAGGTCAAAAAACTGACTTACACTAATAAACACAAAACAAAATAAAAAAAATCCAAATAAAATTGATAAGAAACTAATTATAGCCATTTAAATGTAGGTTCATATGAGAGCGCAACAGGCTTTTGAACTTCGGTAGGGAACCAAAGAACACATCCAAGTCAGGTAATTTACAGTTGAGTTCGTAGTATTGAATGCACATTCTTGATACTGGTGAGTTGGTTGGCGGTTGAAAAAGTCTAGAAATTGGCTGTCTAGGACAATTGTTTGGGACAGGCAACATTACACGTTCTAGCAACTGTTCGCATTCAATTTGACTATTGACAACCTTATGGAGAAAAACTAAGTCATGGACAGTGCGACGGTTTCGAAGCGACTCAAGTTTAAAGAAAGTCAAACGTTCTTCGTATGGACATCGGTGGGATATTCCTGTGGACATGTATACAATTATGTCTCGTAAACGCTCGCTGGATGTTCTCGAGGCGCTGCGAATGTACAGCATACATAGGATTCCATGCTATACTGGCATACACTAGACGACAACGTACCAATGCCTTGAAAATGATAATTTTAGTTTTTACTCCAAATGACTTCGCGTTTCTTTTGTTAAAACCTAACAGTTATGCAATTAAAACAAACTAAAAGACAAAAATTAAACTACAAAAGCAGTTAATACGAACGCGTGCGTTCGTAGTTTTGATAAGGAAGGTATTTGATTGAAGTATTAAAATATTTTTATAAAATTATTCCGTTTGTTTTTTGTTATTTATGTAAGTTAGTACTTAGTACCTATTTCCATCTTTCATCCTCCTACTTCAGTACCTACCTTTTCATATCATTTCCTTGCCGCAGTAACTACATTAAATTAAAAGCAATTGTATACCTAGATTTCTTTGATTTGAGTACCTATAATGAGCTGCAAGTGACGATCTGCAAACTTTATGGCGATTCGGAGTATCTAACGTAAGTAAATTTTCTTACGTTTTTTACAATTTGCAGGTCGGTGTCCGGTTGTATGTTGATTAAAATATGATTCGCGGCTGTAACATGTATGTAGTTATAGAATTGTAATAATTAAAATCATCAATACAATCCTCTAAGTTCATTTAATACCATTGAATGACTTTTTCATGAAATAGTTATTCAATGGGATTGTATTAACGATTTTAATTATTATAATACTGTAAATACATACGTGTTACGATCGCGCATCATATTTTGTTCAACATCCAGCCTGACACTGACCTGCACATTGCAAAATGGACAAAAAAAAAAATTGCGGGTTGCCCTGGCATTTTCTCCAGCCAAACCACAGGGCGCGGTGCAGCTCCTACGCGGCGCCCGAGCGTTGCCGCTCCGGTTTTCAACATACAAAAATGTGTTGTAGCCACACGGCGCTGTGCGATGCTCTCCGGCACTGCACCGCGCGCGTGCCTGAATCGAGACGAGGCGGGAATGGATGTAAACAGAGCGTTGCCGGCGTGGCACCGCACAGTTGATGCGATCCATTGTTATTACAGACTGTAATACGTAGGGCAACCCAATAGTTTTTTCATCGCCGCTGCGATGCCGCACTTCCCGTGTGTTTGTCAGTACGGCGAAATGGCTTGCGGTACGGCGCCGCACCGTGCCGTGTGGTTTGGCTCGAAGAACGTTTACGACTTACGGCATTTCATACAAACTTTCAAGTCCTTTTTTTTTTTCGTAATTTCTGTACCGATATAAATGAAACTTCATACGCATAAGCAGGATACTTAAGTCGAAAAAGTTTTAGAGAACATTTTCGAAATGTCTTTTTAAAAAAAGAGATAATTGGAAATTTCTGTTTCTATGGAAAATCTAAAATCGTCCTTATTTAGCTGTAATACTTTTTTTCGAAAATGTTCTCTGATAACTTTTTAGAACTATGTATCTTGCTTAAGCGTATAAAGTTTCATTAAAATCGGTTCAGTCATTTCGAAAAAAAAGAACTTTAAAGTTTATACGAAATGCCGTAAGTAGTAAACGCTCTAAAAGTATTGAAATATTCAAAAACAAATGAAGACGCATTCGCCGCAAAGAGATGTTTTTAGCTCACTCACACAAATGAAACCGTTTCGCCAACTCGAGATATTTTTTGTTGTATTGTTATTACTTATTTGTCCTTGAACGTACGGTGCGAAGTAGAGAATCTATATAAAAGCAGCGCCATCTAGTAGTATCGATGCCACCTAGAAACTAGGCCTACTCCTAGATTGCGTTGTAAAACTACTGCCTCTGGTAATCAGTGAGACGTTGGTGCTACCATCTGTTGAAAAAATGGAGGACAATAAATAGCCGGTCCAATTGCCAGTTTTAGGGAGGTATCATTTCTTTGTATGGGATTGGGTATCTGAACGTAGTATTATATTATCTGTGCCACTGGTATCGGGAACAGGGTCCGAAATACCGGTAGATAGGGCTCTTGAGAGAAGAACCTCCTAACGATACGCGCCGTGTCCAGAAGTACTGCTTTCTGAATCAAGCCCTTGATCCAGCTGCCAAGCGAGATCCTCCTCAGATGTTGGTCGAGGCTATTGGCTATTAAGCCATTGGCCGACACGACTATCGGCACAATGACTGCTGTACTCACGTCCCACATGTCGACAAATATTGTTTATTGTTTGTGTATTAATAATACTGTTTTGTTTCCATGCAGACTCCCTAACAATGAGAATCGTCAGCAACGGGCTTGAAGATTTCCATTTAAAGAAGAAGTATTCAACCTATTGCCTTGTTTGCAACTGTCTTCCATCATCAGCATCTTCGCACTTAAATTTAAGATTACTGACTCATACTAAAACCAACAATAACATAAAACCATAAGATTTTAAACTTTCATGGTCACTAAAATTATTATAACTAGAAGACGGGATATTTACCATGTTTATTGTTTTCTTTGAGTTCCCGATATTTCGGCGCTGTTGCAAACACCATGATCACGGATAAGTTTTATAATGTATAGTGTGATTAATAAATTTATCAAATACTACATATTATGTTATTTGAGAATGCTACATGCTCATGCTTCATCTATGTGAATGTTGCAGCCCTGTACGCTTTAAAATCTCTTTACAAATAAAGGATGTATCCTAAGTGTCACGTATTCTTCACTTCATAGACCTATCCCATTACAGAGTTTTACAGTATGCGTAGGCTTCGGCTTCGCCCTGTTTTTGATTATAAAAGAATAACTGTCCCAAAAGTAAGTGCAAATATTGGATACCCTATTAGAAAGGGATGACATCCACTCTCTAAAGTTTTCTCGCTCGGAACGGCTTTCCACTGCACGTTCTCATTCCAGTTAGTATATAAGTTCCTTGGTTCGTATTCATTTCAGTTAGTAAATAAGTTCCTTGCTAAAAATAGACTATACTCTATTTTTCATAAATCTATGATTCTACTCAATTCTATTCTTCTCTTTGGTCAGCACTTAGCTGTCATTCTTAAGGCATAGGTTAGGGTTTTGAAATTACTATTTACCTGAGAAACCGGTGTAGCATATTCAGATGTCAGATCAAGTATCTAGATTAATGTTTCACTAAAGCTCAATATTCAATAATGCGTGGCATTATATCATCAAATTTTATTAGAAAAACTTTAAATATTTGTACCCTGTGTACGAAAAATAATACAAACAGTAGTAGTAAATATTCTACAAAGGTACGTTGGATATTTGAGAACAAACGGAAAAGTTCTGGAGAATATATAATATCATGTTGGACATTAGACAGGAAGTGATGAAGCCGAGCCGGGGGCTGGTGGTGGTGGCGGGGAGTGGCCGCGGCGCGTTGTGTCGGGGCTGCAGCCCACGGGCGCGCTGCACATCGGCAACTACTTCGGCGCAGTGCGGCGCTGTGTGCGCCTGCAAGAGCAGGGCGAGGACCTCATGATATTCATCGCCGACCTGCACTCGCTCACCACGCATCAGGTTAGCATCCACCCTGTCTACATCTACTGTTAGCAGCTGTGCGCCAATTTCAGCAGTATGCTTAGTCAGCATGGGACATAATATAAGTAATCTGCTTATAATTATTGGTTTGGATCACAGGTATAGATAGACCTAGATAACTAATTTGCGTGTCCGACTTAAGCTAAAGATACTTACTCACGTTAGTCGTACCTCTCTTAAAAAATTAAAGCTGCAAATTCGTAATGTATTGCAGCTTTTAATTGGAGAGGTTGATGTGACATTCTATTTTATAAGTGATGAATATCGAAACAAATGGTACTATCGAATATCGCTTCAGTTTCGTAGCACAGGTGCTTTTGTCATTTTTCTGTCAATTTTAGCGGTTAGTGCTGTTCATTGTGTGCAACACAAATCGATTCTCGGGAATCAATTATGGACATAGATGAATGATTTTGTATTTTAGCCTTATTATGTAGACAATTTCAACAAATAATCTTAATGTTTCATGATTTGTTAGTTTTCCACATGATTGTAATTTAAAAGAAAAATGAATTGATGCAACGGGAAATAAAGATTGGATCCCAACGAAGTATAGCACTAGTTGTTTGATACATTTTAAGGAAGCAAGCTTTGTTGAAGGAAAAAAGCAAAGGCAAAGAAATAAAAATTTTGAGGGAACAGAACCATTGCAAAGTCCAAAAAATACATGGCATGATGTCATTAACTGAGAGCTTAAAAAAATCGTATATTAATGAAGATCAAGCTAATGTGCTTAAAACAACCAACATTACCACTCTATAACTTTATTTTTATTTTCCTGTCATATTACAATGTCACAAAATCGATTAATTAATTGAATTAAACGATTGTGAATTATTCTTTACTGTATACACAATTACTTAATAAATAATATTCGTACAGTAATTGAGTAGTGGTACGTAGAAAGGCGAACTTTAGTGAGAGATAGAAATAAAAACAGGGTGGACTTCCATTTCTTTTTGTAAACACTTGAACTTAAAATAATTATATAAGGTGTTTCAAATGAATATTTACGTGTAGAGATGGGTGCTGCACTCGGTAGCGTCTTTGAATCCATTTGCTTTTCCCAACACTAAATAGTGCTTGTGACAGCTGTGACGTCATAGTAGGTAGTCAAAAAATGGCATGCTTGGTTTTCATTCAGATTGTGATACTTGCGTTATCTAAGTCTATCTATAAGGTCTAACTATTCATTCACGAAATATTTTGAGAAAATCATTTAACGTCTATAACGAAGCCATTTCAAGGGCAAATTCTTTTTTAATCTAAATATATTTTTATAAAAATAAATAAATTAAAATTGCATGACCCACAAAATAAATACTGGTTCCTTATTTTGCAACATCCATTAGTGTCCATTACGATAGTTTACTACGTCGTATTTACCTACTGTCATTGAAGCGGGCGGCGCGCGGCGCGGCTAGGTCAAAGGAGCGCGCGCGGCGCCGTTAGATCAAAGTAGCGCGCGCGCTCCTCCCCCCCGCGCCTCTTTAGTCCCGCTCGTCGGTACGCGTGACGTGCCGCACGCGCCTTACCTAACGATCGGTCGCGAAACAATCGTAACAATGCCGCACTACAGGTATATGAACCAGGAGTACCGGAATGTGGAAATGTTTTTCTCAGAGCTCAAGCCCTCTTCCTGGAGCATTATAGGAGAAAACCATCTCTGCAGAGTATCCTAGGTGCTGTACAGCGGCACCAGGACTATGGGGTCTACATGCCATCACCTGCAGACGGAGGCACGCAACGAGTGTCAGCAAGAATTGAGAAGGACATCGTCGATTCCACATCATTCGGATCCACTAACAGTGATATTTATCTACAAAAAGACTAGTTTTCTGTAGGTAAGGAAATTCTCAGAAACAGCGTGTATCAGCAACAGTTAAGTAGGTAGTTGTATCACGTCCACGTCTGCCTATCTTGAGTACGTTTGTTCAAATCAATCCGCGCTACGCACTGACAGTTCACATCTGTAATACGAATAGGTACCTACAACCAAAAAACGGGTCGGAGGGCTTTTGGGACCGGGACTGCGGTCCCGAATTCCACCTATAAATGCAATAATTATTTTTGAGTAGTATTTTGGGACCACAAGAAATAAGAAGTTAAAGTACAGTTAACAAAAAAGCAACAATGAAAACATCCGAAAGGAAGACTTTAGTGGCAGTGGCCTGCGGGCACATTCTCGCAGAACGAATAGCCGATGGGGTCGAAAAGTTCTGGAGTGGTGACCGCGAACCGGAAGACGTTGCGTTAGAAGGCCTCCCACTAGGTGGACCGATGACCTGGTGAAGGTTGCGGGGATCCTTTAGATGCGAGACGCATGGGGCCGGTCCTCAGCTCGTCGGCTGGGTCCCGGTCTCACGGTCCACTTGGGGCAGGTCTATGTGCAGCAGTGGAAGATTTTTTTTTTTCTTTTATGACGATGTTGATGAATTCTAATAGACGGCTGCCATTTTTGAAATAAAAGAAATATTTTACCGTTTTATTAAAATACTTTTATTAGTATAACTTCTAAATCTTTTGGTTGACCGTACTTTCTCAAGACATATCTCAAAAATAATTATTGCATTTATACCTAGGTGGAATTCGGGACCGCGGTCCCGGTCCCAAAACCCCCCGACCCCAAAAAACAGCTGAAGGATCTTCGAATGGTTATAGTCGACATGAGAAACACAAAATTTTTCGAGTTTTCTACAAACATTTTCAAATTCGAGTTGCACACATCAGCTGTTTATTAGTTTACAGTGTAGGTAGGTAGATGCTGTAGAATACGATTTGTTTTGATCGTACGTAGGTTCCTATGCGTAAAGTTGTAAGGAGGGAATTTATTTAACGTACCTACCTGCATCTTCTTAGGTTTAGATGGTTTTGGATGGGAAATCATCAAATGACCCCCCCCACTCTGGGCGGAGCGGAAGGGAGTGTCAGACTTGTACTGACTAAAACCCATCCATGTTCCTTCTTTGCTCTTTGTGTTCTAGGGCCACGGTATCTCTTTCGGACAGTCCCGCAGCCCTGGCAGCGCTGGCTTGTGTTTGCAGTTCGTTTTGTTTTTTTGTGAGATTTCGTGTGTTTTATTTTGAACTCGGTAAGTTTTATCACTTGATATTACATCATGCGGGTTGCAGACCAAGAGCTAAGCTATGCCGAAGCTATACTAAGCTAAGATAAGCTAAAAATATGTCCTGTGCACACCAAAAACTAAGGGGAAGCTCAGTCAGTTTTGTGAAGTTCAATTCGACGGACGCTCGCCATGAATAATATCGATGAATTAAGTTCCGATGATGAATACGTTACACATAGAAAAAGAAGATTAATACTGACTTATGATTATCTAAAAAAAAGACATTCCAGGCCTTGGATATGTCAACACATTCAATCTCGGCAAACAATGTGGGGCTTAGTTTAGCTCGCGTAGCTGTGCATCGGCATACACAACTAACTTAGCTGCGCATATTTTAGTTAGCTCACACAGCTTAGTTTGCACACAAGTATGAAAAACTGCGTCAGCTATGCGGGCTAAGCTGTACTAACTTAGCTTAGCTCTTGATCTGCAACCCGCATAAGAGTAGGTAGTAAACTTAAAAAAATAATTCAATATGACTAACTAATACATAAATTATAGTAGAATCAAGTTTAACCTAACCATCTCATGTTATATCTAAACATACATTAGTTAGGTACTTGGTACTTACTATAATGCATAAGCGGTCATAATATTATGGATTCAGAGTTTTAAAGTTCATTTTAATCAAAGTTTTCTTTATTTTTCCCTCAAAACATGATCCTTGTAAAGAAGTTTCGGTTTCGGTCGAAACTGAGACCGTTGCCGAAATTCGGTTTCGGTCGTAAAAACCAATTTCGGTCGGACACTCATTAGTAGCCAGTGGCTTGGCACGCGACGATGGCAAAATACTGGACAGCATAATTATTTTTGTTAATGGAAAACGGGTAGGTCTTTAGTGTTGAACACAACATTTGTCGATACCATTGCGCCATCACATCTTCCTTGCTCGTCGTGCTATGCCGGCGCTGCCGTTGCGACTCCGGAGAACCTCAAACGGCGTAAATATAAATATATATATATATATACCTTAAAAACAAACAAATAAATAAAATTAAAGTGTTATAAAATATACTACTCTGTCGAGAAAGTACCGGGAAACGATCAATAATACACAAAATGTTAGTTATTCATCCAAAATTATTTAATCGCCTTCAAAGTATGCTCCTTCAGAAATGATACACTTATGCCAACGAATAATTCTATCATCAAAACATTTTAACTCTTTTTCCGGATATTGGGATAAGGGCATGAAAATAATATATATAATAATAAATTTATTCAAAGAAATAAAGTACAACTTTTACAGGTTTTCTTAAATCTGTGTCAAGTTCACCCATGATTTGTGCCTGAACTAGGTAATCCTGTGTTTCAGGCGATTGGAGGTAACATTAATTGATAAAATAATCACATTTTCTTATTAATATTATTGGTACCTATGTAGTATGTATTATACCTATGTAAAAAAGGTATATAAAATTATATTATCTTAGCTAACTAATTAAAAAAATAACAATAATACGAACAATATTTACTTTAGCACTAGTAATAACTTCTCTGTATCTTCATAGGTCATAGTTTGAAGAGGTTCCTTGAGGGTTTTCTTGCAGTTACTGATATTTAAAGAATAGATGTTTATTTTTTCATTTAGCCTGTTATACACGAATACTTTTAGGTCGTTCTGGAACCGAAACACAGTAACTCCAGTCGAGTAATAGTTACTATTGGCATATTCTTTTTTTTTTTTATGACGTTTAATATAGAAGTTAGAAATTTATCACATTTTTTCTGTCATTCGAGTTAAATCTTAGTAGGGCTCCCACTATTTCATTCATAAACGCAATAACGTACGCGGTCCGCTCGATGATGACGTAGCGCGGCACAGCTGTGCGTGACCGAGTCAGTTGAGAGGGTCAATGGACGTCGGACGAATTTATTAACCAACTGCAAGTAGTATTTCATTTCAGGTCCGATTTAGGTTGGTGTAGGTTCATTTACCTCCCAAGTTGATGGGCGCGGCGGGCGCGCTGTCAACGCTGCTTCCCAATCTGGGGGGCCCGAGCACCGCCTGTAGGCGGTTGTACGTGGGGATCGTGCGATCGATGGCCCTTTACGGGGCCCCGATTTGGGCGACAGACCTGACGGCCCGCACTATCGCGGTTCTGCGAAGACCGCAGAGAGCGATGGCCGTCAGGGTCATTCGGGGTTATCGCACGATCTCCTACGAGGCGGCCTGTGTACTGGCCGGATCCCCGCCGTGGGACCTGGAGGCTAAGACCCTCGCCACACTGCACCAGTGGCGCGAGGAGGCCAATGATCGGGGCGAGAGGCTGGTGCAGCGACAGATCACGCTGTACCGGTCTCAGCTCCGACAGGTCATGGTGGCGGAATGGCGGGGGAGGCTTGAGCTCCCTACCGCCGGCCTCGATACAGTCGAGGCGATCCGGCCAGTACTCGACGACTGGCTCGGGAGGAAGCACGGCTCCCTGACGTTCCGGGCGACGCAGGTGCACGGCTGCTTCGGGAAGTACCTGTGTCGCATAAGCAGGGAGCCGGACGCCCGGTGCCATCACTGCGTCCATTGTCTAGAGGACACGGCGCGGCATACGCTGGCCGAGTGCGCCGCGTGGGATGAGCCGCGCCGTGCGCTCGTTACGGAGGTAGGAGGAGACCTGTCGTTGCCGACCGTCATTCGCTCGATGGTCGGCAGCGCACAGTCCTGGGACGCGGTGATGTCCTTCTGCGAAACCGTCATGTCGCAGAAGGAGGCTGCGGAAAGGGAGAGGGAGATGACGAGCTCTCGCCCCTCCCGCAGCAGACGCACCGGGCGTCGGCAGAGGGCGGACAACGCCCTCTTCCGGCCCCCCTAAATAGGTCCAGGGGCGACGGATTCGGGGACATCCGTCGCCCTCGATCATTCTGGACCCGAGACGGCGGCGCGTAGTGTTCCACGCGCGCCTCTCTCAGACGTAACGGGGGGAGTCTTACACCTCACTCCCCCCCGGGACGAGGCCCGCAGGTCAGGCGGGCCGGCACTAGTCTGGGGCAGCGGAAGTCGCATCAGATCCCGTTGCCCCCCGACGCAAGTGTGCGAGGGAACACCGGTGTGGTTTTAGTCAGTACGAGTCTGACAGACCCCTCCGCTCTCCCCAGGGTGGAGGACATCCATAGAGGATTTCCACATCGAGAAAAAAAAAAAAAAAAAAGAAAAAAAAAAAAGGTTCATTTACCTACATCATTTCTCGTTCGTATCAGAAGCACGGCACGGTTTTTACCACTATCACATCTCTTTGTTAACGAGAGAAATTAATTGGCATTTAATTCACCACTCTCGCATCACGAAATCACTACTACTCGTACCTATTGAACTAGACTCCGACACGACGACAGTACGCTTAAGAATTAGGCCTTAAATCGAGTGTCGACCAATCGAACCTACCTACCTGATTCATAAAATAATACTGCCTAAAACATTTTTTTTGCGGTAATGCTGGCGGCTGTTACAAACGCAGACAATTCGCACAGAAAAATGAATCGTTTCGTCTGTCGAATAGAGTTCATTATTAGTTGGATGTATTATTAGGTATTGGAGGTATTAGGTTGGAATTAAGACCTTATTTTAATAAAGTGAACCGTGTAATTCGGTTGTGCATCTCTGTAACAGTCAGGTCGGACACGAGACAAAAGGTTTCTCAGAATAATTTTAGTAAACTGCGTATTTTACTTAGGTATCTTTATATATAGTTTGGGTAAAATTTCTAATTTTCACCGTTTACGGTTAAAAAATAAAGTCTAAATTCGCTTTTCGTATTTTTATTTGTGTACCAATTTATCTATCGCGTAGGTACCTATTTGCGCGACCGATCCTTTGGTTAGAACGCGGAGTGCTTCAGTAAGTAGTATAACATCATGCGTATACATAACATCATGCCTGTTATCCCCGAAGGGTTTGGCAGAGGTGTACCTAATGGTACACCCACATTTTTTGCAAGTTATGTTTAATTCCCATGTAATAAGGGGCGAGCTTATTGTCATCAACCGGGCACAAATCCATACTAAATATTTTATTTTTGTTTATGTAGGTATCTAACGCATCTTTTGTTTTCAAGACGGTGAAGGCACACTTGTGGATGAACTAATTAGATAGATACTTACATCTTACATACCTATTATAGCAATTCAATTCGTTATTCAAGCCATAGATACTTCTCTAGCTTTGTATTGAAGGTTTGCTAATCATGAGTTTGCTATAGGTTGCAGTGGTCAGTACCTACCAACCACGTTGTTGCTACAGTAGATACCTACCCGCGACAATAATAAATCGTTTGATTCCGCATTCATGACCATGGTGTTGTTTGTTGTGTTTGATCTAAATTGCGTTTATGTTTACGTACTTAACAGTTAAATAACTCTAATTTTTCCTTCATACTTTTACGGGCTTAGGACCGTCGCGTCAGTAATACATTTTACGTCTAAGTCGGTACCTACCTACTAACTCTGTAAGTACTCTTTTATTATCAAGAAAAGGTATTGCGGGCGCAGGCGTATTTAAAAAATTGGAGCTATCTACAAACATAATCAACTTATAACTAACTAAGGCTAAACACTTTTTAAATAATTTACACTTCCCTATATCGAAGCAACTGCTCAAAATGGAGTCCACTTTGCTCGATACACAAACGGGCACGTTTAATCACATTGTCTTTTAATTTTCCTAATGTGTATCTGTCACTTTTCACAATATTAAATGCGTCCACTATCGCACTTCTTAACTCATCTCGAGTAGTATGCTCCTCGAAATAAACTAGTCTTTTAATTTCGGACCACAAATAAAAATCCAGTGGTGTTAAGTCAGGGCTCCTTGCGGGCCAAGCCACAGGGCCACCACGACCTATCCACTGCTCACCAAACTCACTGTTAAGGTACGCACGCACTGCAGGATGGTGGAGGTGAAGGGAACTTGAGGGTTGGTGATTCCACGTGCGCGCAGTGAGTTCAGGTGTTCCGGCCGAGCATAAAGTCGTCTAGCCTCTTCCAGGTTATTGTGCGCCATCCCATAAAAATCCACCATTGCCCAATACTCCACGTTGGAGTACGCGTATTGCCGACTCATTTTTAACATGTGATTGACACGTTGCGCGTGAGTGATCGAACACGAACCGCGAGACAATACTAGTCGGCTAGACTGTGTAAGCGTGGGGTGGGGGCGTGGCTTACGGATCGATGAATGGATTTTTCAATGGGTACCGTTTGCATGTGTTGCCGATCGTGAATACGTTTTACACACACATATGCATTTACCGCAAGGAAGCATTACTTCGAGTTCTCATTATTTCACAAAAAAAAACATTAAATTAAATTTATCGTGACTTTTTTTATTTTTACTTTTTGAAAAAAATAGTCCCAATCGTTTCGAAATCGATGATTGAGTTTATGGCTTTCGGTTCCAGAACGACCAAAAAATAACCGTGATAGCAGCGGTCCGAGGTACATAAAAAACTTCGCTGTGAAAGCATGTTTTGTAGTTTTTTGAGGGCAAACTATATCTTTCCGTCTTATTTTAGTAAATTCAGTGCTGTATGGAAGTGCTGCGTGTTGTTCAAGTACAGTGCTCATAATAAATAACTGTCGAACTGTTAGTACTTACAAGATTTATACAGGAGGTTAGTGGAGAAAAGGAAAGGGCGGCAAGTAGCCACTTTGAGGATAGCTCTTTGAGCTCTTTCAATGGGCAATAACAGAGTTTTACTCGTCCCACCCTATGAAGTAATACAGTAAGTCAGAATTGACTGACAAAGAGCAAAATATACTTGTCTAAGAACTTTTGGATCTGTAATAAATCGTATCTTTTTGAATACGAATATCAGCTTACGAATTCTACTATTTATAGAGCTTAGAATAGAATAGAATAGAATAATTTATTTGTGTAGAAACATGGTACATTAAGGTCTTATAAATAGGTTTGTGAACTTACATGTTTCGCCATAAAATGGCATACAAATATTAGAACATCTTAAACATAGAATTTTATGACAACAACAATTAGTGTAAATATTTATATTTTTATATGTGCAGTTAATAAAAATAACAATAATAGACTCGTTTAATAAAAGAAAAATTAAATCAACTTAAAGAACTCAGAAGCCATATCTATCGGATACTTTTTTATCAAGAAATTCTTTTACACTATAAAAACAATTGTCAACAAGCCATTTATGCAATTTGGATTTAAAATGTTTCAAAGGGAGTTCTCTTAACTCTTTTGGTATGTTGTTAAAAAAAATTATTGCAGTGATTGAACTATTTCATTTGCTTCCATCTGTTGTTTGAAGGAAAGGGTTTCATCTATTATAATATCCAGGTATTTTATTTTATCAGTCTTCTTAATATTGGGACACTTACACTGGCTATCTGCAGGAATTGGACAACAATGACCATGCAACGCTGTAGGGATATTCGATGTATGCTTGCGCATCGAAAACTTAATATAATTTGTCTTCTGCATTTAGAGTTAGTGAGTTATTTTGAAGCCATTTATTTACAATATTAAATCCGTGTTGCGCAAAATTGTAGACTTTCATTTTCTGAGTCAGCCGAAAAAAGTAAAGCAGTGTCGTCAGCGTAAGTTATAATAGTGCCATGCTCTAGCTTTAGATTGCAAAGGTCATTTATGTAGATCAAAAACAGAGTGGGCCCTAAAATACTTCCTTGGGGAACACCAAAAAATGTGTTTTTTTGAACAGAGCTGACAACATCACCAATCTTTACGCATTGGGAACGATCTTCTACATAACTTTGGAATAGTTTCAGCTGGGTACCTCTTACACCCATGATCACAAGCTTGCGCAACAGAATTGGAATACAAATTGTGTCAAAAGCTTTGGCAAGGTCTAGGAAAATTCCAACTGTGTGGTTACTCTTGTCAAGTTCTTGCGCTAGATAGTCAGTCAGATGATGTACCGCATCGGCAGTTGAAACTTTAGGTCTAAATCCAAACTGCCGTTCAGACAGAATCGATTTATCTTCCAAATATTTCAACAACCTTTTATTTATTATTTTCTCCAATATTTTTGACATAGAAGGTAGTAAAGAAATAGGTCTGTAATTTGTCACTTGCTCTTTGCTGCCCGATTTATAGACAGGAACAATTACAGTTTTTTTAAGACAGTCTAGAAAATGACCTGAAGATAAACAAATGCGGAAAATATAAGTCAGTGGTGGTACCAAAATGTCCTTTAATTTTTTAATAATTTTATTCGATATGTTGTCCCAGTCAACTGCACAGTCTTCTTTCAAGGTCATTATTATACTTTCTACCTCAGTCTCGTCTGTATCTAGCAGCGCGAAGGATGTTAAAGCAGTGTTAGATGGTAAAGGAGTGCTCGTTAGGTTTTGTCCCTGATTTTTTTCTGCCAGACACTTACCCACATTAACAAAGAAATTATTTGCTATGTTAGCGGATTCCACCGGTGACGAGTGTGCTTGTAATAAACTTAATGACTCATATTGTTTTGTGGTATAAGTTGCGTCTTTAATATATTTCCAAATCTTTTTACAATTTGTTTCAGCCTTTTCCAATGCCATTTTGTCGTAGTTGTTTTTAATTTTTTTAAGGAGATCATTACAGAAATTTCGATATCTTTTCTACGAAAGTTGCAATACTACATTTTCTGGATTAGATTTTGCTTTCATATGCAGTTTATCCCTATGTTTCATACAGCGAATAAGACCTGTTGTGATCGGTTGTAATTTCTGTTGCTCAACTGCAACACGACTGTGTTTTTCTGAATTGCATTTCGTAAGTTTTCAATTACAAACAACATGCAAAACTGCGGGTCAGCGGAATTATAGACTGGATCAAAATCGATGACGCGTAAATCTTCTTCTAGTCTATTTATATTCAGTTTTGAAATTTTGCGAGTGCCTTGTTTAGGTAATTTACAATTTAGGGTTAGTAGGGCAGCATTGTTATTGTTGAGTTAACAACAAGTGCAAGTGAAGGGAAATACGATTTAAGCATAATATGATCTAGACAGGAGCCACTGTGATGTGTAGGAAAGCTGTGTGCTGGGAGCAGGCCATGAAAGGCGCATAGGTTGAGGTAGTCCTGAGCAGAAGCACCAGCACTTCCTGGAAGAATATTCATATTAATATCTCCAATTACAATCGTGTTTTTGATAGATGACAGGTTCTGCAAGGTCTCATTCACAGAGTCAGTAAAATTGCTAGTATTTTTAAAAGATGTAGGTCAATATAATGCTAATACCGCAAATTCCGATCCAATTTTAACTAACAATCTGTTACAGTCGTGCATATCAGGTTCCTCAACAGCACCATCATTTTGGTTGTAATTTATGGTACTCCTATACATATTTTTAGGAACCAGAGGTGGTTATTATTAAAAAAAACAACACAGTTCACAAATCACGTTTATATTTAGTTGGTAATCACAATAATTCCACTTAATTATTTCGAGAAACAAAACATTAATTGAAATAAATAGGACACTTCTAATTCAAATTTAAAGATAAATAATAAAAGAATAATAAAAGAAAATATATCTCACAGCCCTTGAACGATGTTGCCGCTCCGAGTGACACCCGACAATGAGAGAGGTGGCGGTGCGCTCGCGCCTTTTATAGTGATTTTTAAAACCTTGTGTTAGTCTTCCCTTATACGGCCTCTCATGATGCCGAGTCGTCCTCGACCGGTATACTTTGTGGTTCGCCTTCGTTTGGATGGTCCTGGTGTCCCACGATCTCTGCTTCGTCGAGATCAGGCATGGACAGTCCAACTGCCGCATCTTTGTTACTGCCGGGTTGACCTGAATCGCCGTCCATGTTATCGGTCTCATCATCTGTAAAGTTATGATTATTTCACAACTTACACGTGTAAAGGATCATGAGCTAATTCAGTGTGATAGATAACTTAAAGCAAAAATATAACATCGTTGGCGTCCCAACAATCCTATACTTTTGCCGCATACTTAACCACAGAGATGGATACTGTTGGAGGCGACGTACGCCAGTGTAGGGCGACTAACGTCCTTGGTGGAGGACACACCTCATTGTTGGGCGACTAACGCCATTGGTGGAGGACACACCTCATTGTTGGGCGACTAACGCCATTGGTGGAGGACACACCTCGTTGTTGGGCGACTAACGCCATTGATTGAGGACACACCTCATTGTTGGGCGATTAACGCCATTGATGGAGGACACACCTCATTGTTGGGCGACTAACGCCATTGATGGAGGACACACCTCATTGTTGGGCGACTAACGCCATTGATGGAAGACACACCTCACCATAAGGCTATACATGCCAGAGGACACACCTCTATACTGACGATACACGCCAGCGTTAGCGCATATCTGAAACAGAATGTTTTATTAGAACTGCAGTGTTACTCACTCTCGAAGAAAACAGCACAAGTTTCAGGGCACCATTCTCCCTTCCATGGCACCATGTGCTGGGAGGCTGCTTGGGTAGTCTTTCCACAACTTCCACTGAGCAACTTCAGTTCATATCTACCGTTAGGCAGAACCTTGGTAACCCTGTAAGGTCCTCGCATTCCTGGGTCTAATTTACCCGTTGATTGCGAGTATTTTGTGACGAAGGCTAGGTCATCGGCTTTATATGAACGTGGTGTACGTCTGGACCGGTTGACTGATTCGTCCTGTCGAGTCTGGTTCTTTTTAAGTAGTTCACTGGCGCGGCTTCTACTGATCTCTCGTAGGGCTTCTCTGTTGCTCTCTGGTGCACTCACAGCAAGATCCCGAACCAATGAGCGGATGATCGGAGTGGTGGCGTCAGTACCAATCATCAAGTTGATGGCTGAAGTTTGTGTGGTTTTCTGTTTGGTAATATTTAGCACCAACTGTAGTTTCCAGAGCGCGTTTGACCATGAGGCGTTTTTATGTCCTACTTCGATGCGGAGCATATTGAGTACGGTCCTTATGTAGCGCTCCACTTGACCATTCGAGCCATGCATTTCAGGGGTGATGTAATGTAATTCAGAACCCGAGTTCGGTTATCCACTGAACAAAGTCAGCGGATTCAAACATTCTACCTCTGTCGGTAACTAGCATCTTAGGGACACCAAATAAGGAGATTGCGGTGGTCATTACCCGCTTTAATTCACTAGTGTCCTGGCGGTAAATTGGATAGAGGAGACAGAACTTGGTAAAGGCGTCAACCAATATAAGCACGAATTTATAACCCTCCGATTCGGGCAATGGTCCCAAGGCATCTACGTGCACCGTGTCAAACGGAATATTGGGCTTGGGCCAAGATGAGATGTTCTGCAATGGGGCTCGAGGAACACGTTTTTTGGAAATACACACTAGGCAATGGGAAATGTATTTGGAGGCAAATTGGCGTAAGCCAGGAAACCAGGAATGTTTTAGAATAAGATCTATAGTTTTATCGGAACCAATGTGCTCGTGTTCATCGTGGAAAATTCTGAGTAAACTCAGACGATGACCCTTAGATATAAAGCAAAGTAGTCGTGATTCTTCACCAACAGGCGTGTATTTATAAAACAATAGATCATTTTTCACAATGTAACGGTTAGAATCGAGTTGCCCCTCGGAAAGTTTCTGAACCAGGTCTCTCGTTTCATCATCTGCAGCTTGAGCTATTTGTGCCCAGTTTCGGGGTCTTGAAATTTGATTAACCGGGATGACTGGGTTACGACTGAGGTAGTCGGCATGCGGCAGCATAACACCTTTTCTGTACTCAATAGAAAAGTGGAAATCCTGTAGGTAGATCCACCAACGGGCAACGCGAGGAAGCAGATCTTTTTTCCGTTCGGTAGATTTAAGAGCATTGCAGTCAGTAATGACCTTAAAATGCCGGCCTATTAGGAAGTGGCGGAAGTGCTGCAAGGCCTTTACGACCGCCAAGGTCTCCAACTCGTAACTGTGCTATTTACTTTCTGCTCCCTGCGTAACCTTACTGAAGTATGCCACCACATGCTTCGCACCATCAGCATGACTTTGCAAGAGCACCGCGCCATACCCAGCACAGCTTGCATCGGTGTGAATCTCGGTGGGAAGTTCTGGCTTAAATATTGCAAGAACGGGTTCACTAGTTAAGCATTGTATCAAATCTAGACGAACTCGTTCCTGCTCCGGGCCCCACCGAAATTCAATACCTTTTCTAGTCAAATGGGCAATGCACGCAGTTCTTGTCGCGTAGTCTTTAATATACCTCCGAAAATATCCGGCTAGTCCTAATAACTGTCGGACCTGTCTGACGTTCCCTGGCGCTGGTGAATTTTTGAGTGCTTCAACCTTACGTGGGCTCGGTCTTACCTGACCAAAACTCACCACCCTACCCAAATATTCAACTTCGGTGGTTAAAAATGAGCATTTTTTTAAATTTATGGAGAAACCTGCCTCTATGAGTGTTCGCAATACACTACTGAGCAAAGAGAGACCTTCTTCAATGCTTTTACTTAATATAAGAACGTCATCTATGTATACTAGGACGTTCCCTGCCTCAATGAACTTACGAAGAGTTTAGTTAATTATGCGCAGGTACACGATCGGGGAATTCGTCAAACCATATGGCATCTTGAGATACTCATAGTGGCCCTCCGGTGTGACGAATCCAGTTACGTGCACTGAGCCCTCACTAATTCTAATTTGGTGGAAGCCGGTAGCCATATCCAAACTGGTGAAGTAGGTGAAATGTCCTAGTCGGTCAACGTGGTCGTCAATTAAGGGGAGAGGATATCCCTCTTTTTCGGTGATGCGGTTTAGCGCCCGGTAGTCGACGCACATTCGGTCAGACCCATCTTTCTTTTTGACGAGAATTACTCTCTGATGATGCCTTTGTCTAATAGGTCCTTAATTATCTCACGAACCTTAAGCTTTTCGTTAAAAGAAAGCTTGTACGGGCGATATACCACGGGAGTGGTACTGGTGAGTTTGATTACCATCTCGCCAGTGGTGACCGTACTTGTAGCGGTACCGGAAATAAGAAAATCCGAAAAAGTTTGAACAACGGACATCAGAGAATCGCGCAGGGCTCCTTGTAGTGGGGTGTTAACTAGAGTTTGATTGAGAGTCTGAACTACGTTGGCACAAGCGCGAGAACCACTAGTTCGAGTTATATACTGCTTCTCTTTTGTACGCACGTACATGACGCCCTCGCGGTTGAGAATGTCAGTTCCAATTATAATTGAGGTGTTCATACACGACTTGGGTACCACGACTAAATCAGCTTCTAAAGAAATATCGCTTAGCTCAGCGGTTACTGTTATGAACGTGGTAGCTGTAATTTCCCGTTCGCTTATACCTTTTAGGACGCAATGAGTGGGCTTTACCTTGCAAGAGAGATGCCTTAGTACATCGGAAGATATCAACGATACGTTTTGGGCCCCACTATCTATGAGCACATCCATAGGGATGCCTTGGACCACAGCTGTAACTACATCTCTATTTTCAGTTTGGTTATTTGTGCACAGGTTAACGTTTCGCTGATTTCTAGGGCCCGAACGATTTTTGGCAAAGCATGTCTCTTCGGTGTGACCTTTCTTTTTGCAAAATGTGCACTGGGTCCCGGGTCCCTTAGTGTTAGAGGTCTGTGCATCGGACTTGGCAGTGGAAGTCCGTGTTTCGGTTTTAGCAGGTGTCTCAGTGGTGGGCTCCGAGCGAGGCCTCTTATTACATCTACGACCCAAATGGCCACGCTTCCCACAGACAAAACACTTAGGCCCCTGGTCGGAAGAAGAACCTGGATGTGTGAGTTTCTTGCATGAACTGTCGCCAAACTCAGGTTTGGCGCGTTTGTGTTTGACGTATATTGAAAGAAACGAAACTAGGTCTTCCACTGTCAGATTTGCATTTGCCGCCGCGGCCCTAACTTGTGGGTTATCAATGCCACGTATAACTATAAGGGTGCGCAACTCATCGGTTAAACCTTTAACTATGCGTAAACGTAAGAGGGTACGCCGAGCATATTCGGCGTACGTTGTGTATTTGTCGGATGTCGTATTCATTGTTTCGAATAGGATATTGGCGTAGTCCAACTTCCGAGGGCAGAGAGGCTTAAACTCGATCTTAAAACTAGACCAAGTGCGGTTGTTAGTGACCCACTCATTCAACCATACTTTAGCGTCGCCTTTAAGGCAAGAAGCTACCCTCGAAAGGCACTCGTAATCGCTCCAACCGTTCGCGGACACCGCCCGATCCACTTCCTCACACCACACATCGATGTCGTGTATGCTTGGATCGAAATTTGAAACGTAGTAGTTACGTGACCTAATAGGTTGTAACGATTTGATGGCGTCCGCGAGCATGGTTACAGTAGACGGGACCTCTGAACCGCGAGCGATTGGATCAGGAGTGTGAGTGGTCGTTGGAAGCCGTCAGAGTTGTCCGCGTGATTGGGACGCGGGGTGACCTCATGAATCAAGTTTTCGGTATTTACCGTGGTTCGATTATCTATTTGTAACGAATTATCAGGAGTATTTGAGCGTTCGATAGCGCTTAGTCTCGTCATGATGTCACTCAAAGTATTTTGCAACGTGTTGTTATTGTTAGGAAACCCAGATAGGTGCCTAGGGCGCGGGGGAGTTCCATGTGAATGTGTCGACCCCGACCGAGAAGCTGAACGGCGACGGCTACGAGCGTTATGATGACGATAGAACGAGCTATCCTTTGAATCACTACGTTCGCGGCGAGAACTTCGATGCGGCCTACGAGCTTGCCGCGACTTACGCACAGACTCATTACTTGTAGACCTACCTCGTGAGCTTCGCGAACGATTACGTGACCTACTTCGCGATCTACGGTAATCAGATTGTCTAGGCATATTCAGCGCCGAGTACCGACACACGCACAGTAAAACACAAAAAAAAACACACCAACACTAAGCACAAAAATACTTATAGGTTATGTTATTTTGTTTCTCGATTGTTTACCAAAAAAGAGTGAGCTTTTAGGTCCTTTATCCCACTTCTGATTTTAGGAACCAGAGGTGGTTATTATTAAAAAAAACAACACAGTTCACAAATCACGTTTATATTTAGTTGGTAATCACAATAATTCCACTTAATTATTTCGAGAAACAAAACAACATTAATTGAAATAAATAGGACACTTCTAATTCAAATTTAAAGATAAATAATAAAAGAATAATAAAAGAAAATATATCTCACAGCCCTTGAACGATGTTGCCGCTCCGAGTGACACCCGACAAATGAGAGAGGTGGCGGTGCGCTCGCGCCTTTTATAGTGATTTTTAAAACCTTGTGTTAGTCTTCCCTTATAATATTATATCCCGGGATGAGTGGTGTGTTATATTGTTTGGCAAGCCAGCATTCGGTTAAAACAATAACGTCACAATTTATGTTTAGCCGTTGCTAAAATGTACTAAAGCTATCAAAATTCTTAAAAACACTGCGAATATTTTGTGTTAATACTGTTAGTGGAGATTTGTAGCCGGATAGATATTGTTTGCAATTTTCCGCTTCACAAACTTTGGACTCGGATACAGAGAAATTATCTAAATCATTAATTAAACTATTTATCATAATGGTAGTTTAAATAAAAATATAAACTATAAAAAATAAAAGGTCAGAAAAATAATTAACGGCGCTCTTAGGCGCCTCTACAACGTGTAATAGATTAAGCGCAATACCTCAGACACCCCAATTAGAATATTAAATTATAAGTCTAAAACAACATCCGTAATTAAAAAAAAAGACTAGGTTTGGTTTAAATTTAAACCAAACCTAGTCTTTTTTTTATAAAATAGTTATCCTTACTAAACGCAAAACGTATGTACATCACCATCCCTGCACACACACTCATGCAATGTTAGCGGCCGACGCGACACGCAAACTCTAGCGCCCGCCAGCTGATCATAACTGTAGGCATTAGATGTGCTTTAGTTCAATGAACGAATTTTACGTACCTAAACACTCACAGGCTGATATTATGAATAACTTTTGATACTTTAATTGAGTTTACCGTGTAATGATTGTTAATTTAAAGTGAAATTATCAACACGAATCTAACACTTTAGGCTTGGTAACGGGGATGCATTTAAAACAGCGACTTTTTACCCGAACTACGAAACTAACGAAGGGCGAAGCGCCCGGACTCCGTGCGGCACACGCGGGTAAAAAATGTATCTCAGATGCGTAACTTTCGCGATATTAACTACCCCCTGATAAGTCGTGTTTAGGTACTGTTTATTGTTTGTACCACAAAAATATTCAAAGAGCCGCGTGTTTAAAAGATTTGAATCATAATATTTACAGTGACTTAGGTTATTAATTTGCACTATTTCTGCGATCTAATTTCATTAAAGTTTCAAAATGACCACCGCCTTGTTCTATGCACTTATTTGCACGCTTTTTTAAATTGTATTTCAATTTTGTAAGCACCGTCTTGACACCGTCGAAGATGGAATGGGTGTTCACCATCAGCACGCAACATTCGCCACACGTACATGTGGCTGCAGTTGAACTGGGGTGCTGCTTCTCTCGAGCTGTCCTCTGGATGTTCGTCGAGAATACGCTCTTGCAGACGAGTAGTCCGCACATTTGTCCCTCTGTCCAAAGCCGAATTAGGAGGGAACGTCCCAGAGTCCCTCAGTCGCTGAGTTGCAGCCAGCATCGTCCTAGCGCTCACACTGCAGCCAAAACGGTCATTAAACTCCCGACAAGCTAACGCGACATTATCAAGACAGCGAGCCAGTGTCCTCACCATCTCCTTGTATTGTATGTTGGTATACCGGAAAGCCATCGCGCGCGTGAACAGAAATGTTACGAAAAGGTCAACTTCACTAGATTACTACCGGCTGACGACTGACTCAATGTAGGTAGCCGGCGTTGCGGCGGCGTGTGTCGGCATATCGCATAACCGTCAAAGAGGTTGCCGACAAATGCTTTATCTCTTTGCAATGAGTTCTAAATTTCTTCAAATTAAATAATTTTATTTTTGTAGGGATACTCTGATGACCAACTAAGTTAGGTCGTGTATTCAAATAAGCCTTACTCATTGGAGATAAAGTTGGAATTCCTTTAAAATACCTCTTTATTTGATTATTTACGTGTGTGTATTATGAGCTATGAGCGAACTGCAAATAATGTCTTGCGTTTTAGTAGCTTTATTGCTCTGAGTTAAGGTTTCAATGTCCTTGAATTAAGGATTGTATTAATTTGTCATGATACTGTTTCTAATTTAAGTTATTTAAAAGATTTTTCCGTCAAAATTTAACACCTATTTTTTATGACGGAAATCGATTCAGAAGCCGATTCTGAACCAACTACTTTCAGGAATTGCGTTTATTCTGTTACGCGTTGTATAATCTACAGAATTGATTTACCTTTTTTCAGCCATTATTTTCGCCGGGCAGTCAGCAGCACCTGTGTTATGCTTATCTGGTTTTTTGAAATGCAAGCAAGTAGCGCATTTTGGTTCGTCAGCCTTCGTTGGACATTCTTTTACAGAGTGACCTTGATCACCACAGTGGCCGCAGGTATACGATGTCTGTCGACATGACTTGGCCGCATGTCCATACTGCTGACACTTATAGCACCGTGTGACCAAAGTAAAGTCTCTCACAGGGCATGATGACCAATTTACAAAAACTCGGTCTTGCGATATCAGGGCTTTGCGTACGGCTGCAGTTACTTCAACAATGTAATTACATGTCTCCGAGTCTTTCTTCCCTGACTTATGACTTAATTTAATTAAGCTCAAAAACGTCTCAAGGCTGCAATCCTGAAGTTTTTCGACTAGGTTCTGGTTGTAAACACAGGTAAAAACCTCATTTTCCTGCATGGAAGTCGGCACTCCTATAATTACAACCCTAGGCTTCCTTTTATGGGGCTCATCAACTGTTAGGCTTTTTTTTTTTTTCGGATGGGAAGTCATCAAATGCCCCCCCCCCCCCCACTCTGGGCGGAGCGGAAGGGAGTGTCAGACTTGTACTGACTAAAACCCATCCATGTTCCTTCTTTGCCCTTTGTGTTCTAGGGCCACGGTATCTCTTTCGAACAGTCCCGCAGCTCTGGCAGGCATCGGCCCATGCTCGGTTGCTGACATCTCTTTGAGACGCGCGTGGAACACGAACGCGCCGTCGACACGGCCTGTCGTCATAAGACGGCCGGACGGCGAGCTAGCCCATAACTCGCCGTCCACAGGCCCGCGCCTACGATGGCCGGGAGCCACCACGTGACCCCCGACGCCCAGGGCGTGGTGGCTGGGACGTGAGGTTCTTTCCCTCGCACGTCCCGCCACTTCCTTCACTAGCATGACTGCTTCGCAGAAGGAGGTGACGGCTTCCCATTCCCTCTCGCTCCGGACCATGGCTTGGACCAGGGCCGGACGCGAGAGATCGCCGCCGCCAATCGCCGCTACGGTAGGTGAGGGCGCCGTGGCGCCTCTCTTACCACTCCTCAAAGAGGGGACTTATCGCCACTATGGTGGCGTGCCCTGCACGGGGTTGCGACAGTCGCTCTCTCCATGTCGCCATGAGATCACGCCGGAGGTTTGTCCACTGAGCGGCAATTTGCCGTGGCAGCGGAGTTTCCCCCCGACGTAGTCTATCGCCTCCAGATCCCATGGCGGCAATCCGGCAAGGAGGCTAGCTGCCTCGCCGGAGATCGTGCGGTACCCCCGGATTAGCCTTATGGCTATCACCTTTTGGGGCGCGTTCAGGTAGTGGGCGGCTTGCCGCTTCAAAGAACGCGCCCTCACCGGGGCCCCGTAAAGGGCCATGGACCGCACGACCCCTGCGTAGAGTCTCCGGCAGGAGGCGTTTGGACCCCTCAGGTTGGGCAAGAGCCGCTTAAAGGCAGCCCCTGTCCGTTCCAGTTTGGGATCCAAACGTCGGAAATGCTCCAGGAAGTTCCACCGGCTGTCGAGGACGAGTCCTAGGTACTTTAACGTCGACCCGACGCCGATAGAAACCCCTCCTGTAGTCAGTAGGGATCCCGACGGTGGTGCATTCCGAGGCCCATGAAAACACATGACCTCGGACTTGTGCAATGCCACCTCGAGACCCAATTGCCGGATCCTCTCCACGACTATCGCAACCCCGCGTGTCGACGCTGGGCGTTTCCTGGCCGAACTCGAGGCATTGCCACGTCACAAATTTCGGACATGGCCTCCTGGAACCAACCCGCCTCGTTGTTGATGTCGGCAGGCCTGACCGGTGATGACACCCAGACCTGCACGATCGAGGCTTCCAGGAGGAGCTCCCGGCCCAGCTGCTTCAGCGCCCATCGCGGACCACTCGGGGCCTGTAGGACCGGCGCGCTTGGGGTCTGGGTGGAAACGTCGAACCGGATGTACCGGTGGTCGGAATAGGTCTCCACCCCTTCCATGACGCGCCAGTCAAAGACGCGGCGACAGAGCGGGCCTGGCGAACGAGATGTCCACCACCGACTCTACCACACCGCACGCACGTGGGGATAGAACGCCGATTTAGGACAACCAGGCCTGTCTCCAGAGCCCAGTCCTCCACCATCCTACCCCGCACGTCCGTGTAACGAGAACCCCAAGCCAAGTTCTTGGCATTGAAGTCCCCGAGCACAAGCACGGGGAGGGAATAGATTCCGATGACGACACTCAACTCCGTGAGGGAGTTGTGGAACTCGACGAGAGTTCGGCTCGGGGAGAAGTAGACTCCCACTACAACGATCTCCCCGAACCGTGCTGCTACGCACCCACGATAAAACCCTTGAAATTGGCTTATATTGAACTATAGGCCTATCTCTCTGACCACCATCATAGCCAAAGTGTTTGACGGTTTTCTTAATACACAGTTGAGTAAGTGTATAAACCTGCACGATAACCAATTTCGTTTTAGACCACAACTGTCTACAGAGAGTGCCATACTGTGTCTTAAGCACACCGTCAGATACTATACGGATCGTAGAACCCCCGTATATGCGTCTTTCCTCAACTTATCCAGGGCGTTCCACCTGGTTGCGTATGATATCCTGTGGGATAAGCTCGCGAACATTAATCTGCCGGGCGAACTTGTGGCTATCCTCAGGTATTGGTATACGCATCAGATCAACAATGTCAGGTGGGTGGAGGCAGTGTCGGAGCCGTATCGGTTGGAGTGTGGTGTGAGGCAGGGCGGCCTGACCTCGCCCACCCTTTTTAACCTCTACATAGATGCACTCATCGTCGCGCTCAGCAGTGAACATGTTGGTTATCATGTTGACGGTGTATGCGTCAAGAACTTAAGCTATGCTGACGACATGGTCCTATTGGGCGAGTCGGTCTGTGGTCTGAGGAGGTTGGTACGAATCTGTGAGGATTACGCGGTTGAGCATGGTCTAAAATATAATGTCTCAAAAAGTCAATGCATGGTCTTTGCGGCAGGTGGTGCCAAGTGCCCAGAAACAGTACCTCCGCTTTATCTGAATGGTTTACCTCTGGATAGAGTGAATCAATTTAAATACCTTGGGCATTTGGTCACATCTGATCTCGGGGATCATGCTGACATCGAAAGGGAGCGGAGGGCTTTGTCGAAAAGAGCGAACATGCTCGCCCGCAGGTTTGCACGTTGCTCTAATCCAGTTAAAATCACCCTTTTCAAGGCGTACTGCACCTCTTTATACACGTGCAGTCTGTGGGCTCGCTACACACAAGCTAGCTAGAGTTCCCTCCGCGTCTAGTATAACAATGCGTTCAGGGCAGTGTTGGGGCTGCCTCGTTTTTGCAATGCCTCGGGCATGTTTGCGGAAGCGCGCACCGACTGTTTCCACGCCACCATGCGCAAGCGGTGCGCGTCCTTGGTGCGCAGGGTGCGAGCCAGCTCCAACGCTGTCCTGGCAATGATTGCGGGGAGTCTTGATTGTCCCTATATGAGACTTTGTTGTGACCGGCATGTTGTTAAGGCCTTATAGCTATTGTCCTATTAATTTGACATTCAATCGAATCTTTAATTTCACATTTTGTTGTAATTATTATTTTTTTTTTTTAATAATAATATGATAATTTATTTTGATATTTTTTTTTAATTTATTATGTATCGGTATTTAATTTATTTTTGACTTTTTAATTAAGTTTAATAATGTTTCTTATTGAATGTAACATAATTCTGATATTTAGGTTTTAGCTATAATTTATGTGTTTGTATTTGTATTTTTGTCTATTTTTGGTTTTTATATGGGTCTTGGACCTGAAATAACTGGAATTTATTTATTTATTTATAGGTGAGGGTGAGAAGAGTGCACGTGTCCTTGAGTTTCTTTTTTTTAAGGGAAAGTGAAAGTGATCCTTTCATGAAGTGTTTCATTGACCAATAGCTCTTCCAGGCATTTTCGGTGCGCCGAGCGACTTCTTTATCTTGCCTCGCCTGGAAGGAGACTATTTGGCCGAGGACGTGCCCTATGTCTACTTTGCATTTCGTGCTATTTGTCATTAACTTCGTTTTCGTCATGTTCATTTTGAGTCCGACCTCGAAGCTGGCGTGGCTTGTTGTTCGAGCATGACGCCCAACTCAGCCGCTGAAGACGAGAAAAGGACAATGTCGTCGGCGAATCGAAGATTAGTGAATCTCTTTTCCCCAACGATAATGCCCTTGTCCCGCCAGGGTGCATCTAACTTTTGGGAAACTTCCTCAAGGGTCGCAGTCAAGAGTTTCGGAGATAGCGGATCGTCTTGTTTCAGTCCTTTTCGAATTGCAAAGGGTGGGCCAGTGGTTTCTAAGCTAATGGAAGCTGTACTATTGAGATAAACTAGTTCTAGTAATTTAAAATAAGTGGGTTCTATTTCTTATTTATGGAGTGTTTTGAATCTATATGGCTTCATGTGAAATACTTTGCCCAGAGGCTAAGCGTTGCCATACAAAGTGGCAACGCCACCAGTCTCTTGCGGACTTTACCAATTGAAAGTGTTGAGGAGTTTTTGACGCCATTTTTTTTAGTTTATTTTTAAGTTAGTTACTTTACGTTGTTTTAATTTATAAATGAATATAAATGTTAACAATGCTTGTCATGGTATTATAGCCTATTAATAATAGCCCCAACATTGTATTATCCCAAACAAAATGGAAGTTACATAAATGAAATTTAGGGGTACAGTACCCCTTCAAATGATAATGTTATGTTATGGAATTGTGGAAACAATTTTTAATAAAATCTTTTTTTTTAAATAAAATTCAAGCGATTGCAGCATTCACAAAAGATTTGCTGTCTTATATTGAAGAGTTGTAATTGCTATCTCCGAATTCACCAAAAAAAGAATGATTGAAATTGGTTCACAATGAAAATATCACTGAACATACACACAAAGAAAATCATTCAGATGAATTGATACCTTCTCTCTTTTTGAAGTCAATCAATAACAATGTTACAGCAACATTTAATGTTCATGTTGCAGAATATCCTTTAATTTGTTATTGTTAAGGAATATCCTGCAACGCTTTACCTTGTTTCTGAAATGCTGTTTTGCAATTTTTCATTTCATTAATAAGATTGTCAGATGAGAATTTTGGTGTAGTGAAAACATAATTACAATAATTTTCATTATGGGCTTGGTGTAATGTAACGTTAGGAGTAATCTCCGACAGGACCCGAAGCAGCTGCAGGAGAACGTGCTGGAGCTGACGGCGTGCCTGCTGGCGGCCGGCGTGGACCCCGAGCGCAGTGTGCTGTTCACGCAGTCCAGCGTGGCGCGGCACGCCGAGCTGTGCTGGCTGCTCACGTGTCTGGCCACGCACGCGCGCCTGGCGCACCTGCCGCAGTACAAGGAGAAGGCAGCCGCCATGAAGGAGGTGCCGCTGGGCCTGCTGCTGTACCCGGTGCTGCAGGCGGCCGACGTGCTGGTGTACGGTGGCACGCACGTGCCGGTGGGCGCGGACCAGCTGCAGCACCTGCAGGTAGCGTCGCAGCTCGTGCGCACGTTCTCGCACCGCTACGGGCGCGCTTTCCCCACGCCGCGCGCGCTCCTCGCAGGTAACGCTCGACGCTCGCCACCACTTCTGAATGCGGCGAATTGGTGCTCTTGATTTCGCTCGTTCTCGTTGCAGACGACGGCAGCGATCGACTGAGGAGTCTTCGTGACCCGACTAAGAAGATGTCAAAATCCGACACCGATCCCAAGTCGCGTATCCTGCTCACCGACCCCGATGACGTTATTGAGCTGAAAATAAGAAAAGCCGTCACAGACTTTACACCACAGGTAAAGTAAGCTATAACAAAACTCACCGCGGCCACCGCTAAAAATCGTCCGAATAAAACGTAGTTAGCCCTTTTCACCTAGTTAGGGGTTGATTTTCAAAAAATTTGATGTATATGTTTGCGGAAATGTATGAAACCTAGGAGTTGTGCATAATTCCTAGGAAATATACAACATGTAACATAATTAACGCACATACTGAAATTAGTTTGTTCAGAATTGTTTACTGAATCGATTTCTATAATTTATATTATAGGTAATTTCTTTTTTCAAAAATAATTAAAACTACGTAAATTACAGTCACACTATCCCTGTACAGTCAAAACAAACTGAAATAGACCGTAACTCAAGGCAATAAGACTTTTAAAAGTGCAGTTTTATTTGTATCAATACAAATTAATTCATTCAATACAAAATAAAGAAAAATTAACCTTATTTCAAGGAAGTTAAAGTCTTTACAAATACATTTAAGTAAACTTAGCGATTTGGCCGCACGCACACACTAACAGGCATTGGACAAAGGACACAATAGATAAACCAACGAAATACAAAATATGTCATGTTTGTTTTCGTTCCCTTTCTCCTGCAAACTAAAATCCTGGGACAGAACGAGATAGCCACCATGATACCGGCGGCGCGGGCGCTAGCGCGGTTACGATGAAAGCTAACTTAAATGTAAACAATATTAGTTACGCGCGGACATTATTAGTGGAAAGTTGAGTGTTTGCAAATAATTTTTCGCGCGCGATGTCTTTCCATTACACAAATGTTCAGTACACCGAAATGGTGAGGACTTTGGCACGGTGTGGTGATAATGTGGCTCTAGTTTGCAGAACATTTAACCAAAGGTATGGTACAAGAGTAGACCGCAGGACTATGTTAGCTGCCACTCAGCGGCTACGCGACCACGGAACGTTCCGTCTAGAGGTTTGCACCGGAGCGAGATTTTAACAACCGATTGAATTCACCGGTGATTGGGCAATCTCCGGTGAAAAACCGGAGGTCACCGGAGAATAAAGAAATTTTGTTTCTTTTTTTTAATTTATACATTAAAAATGAAGAAATAAGATTAATCAATTGATATACTTTATGTAATCATTTAATTTTAAAAAAATGTTTTTAAAGACAACAAATGCTGATTTTGATTTAAATAACACAACATGTCAACAGCGTCATAGCGTAACATGTTTCTTCTATCATTTAGTATTTGTCCTGTCTCTGAAAATACTCTCACTGACCTTACAGAAGTAGCAGGCACAGCTAGGTATTTAAAGGCTATTTCGTCTAAAGGCTTTAAATGTTTACTGAATTTCCAGAATTGCACAACTTCATCCCAAATGTGGCTTTTTTCAGGATACTATGTTTCCGTATACATTTTGAATAAATTCCGTAGCGGCCGTAGCGGATGTCATATCTGCATTACTGGTGTTTCTTTTTAGAAATCTAAGCAATTCCGGGCGACCAGTTTCTTTTGTACTATTTTCACTGGACGTGGCTATTTCTTCTGCGCTTTGAGATATGTTTCGGATCCGGAAAATATTATTTATTTCTGCCTTTACAGCATCTTTAGCAGCCAGTTTATTTTGCAATTGTCTAAAGCTGTTTCTAAAAACGGGATGCAGTATAGTAGAAATTCGACAAACAGTTCGAGTATTCCAATAAGCGATCATTCATACAGTTTTTCAATGTTTGTAAAAATATTTCACCTACCGCTGTAGAAATTCTGGGACCCAAATTTTGAATGTTATCGAATAGCCCGTAAATAATAGGTATAATCAAACTAGAGGTTGGATATTGGTCTCCGCTTATCATTTGGTTTGCTTACTCAAATATATCCAGCAAAAACACCATCTTGTAATATTTTTTCTTCTTCTGGGCTAATTATTTGAGGTGCTTGAGGCTGATTTCTCTGTGCAACGGTTATACTATCAATTAACTTTAAAATTATTTTTATCATATAATAGAGGCTATTCCAACGAGATGGAACTTCCTGTAGTAATTGTAAAGGTTTTGGCCACTTTGTTGCTACTGAAATGAATCACATAAACGGATAAGACCGCTTTTAAATAATGACTGAAATAATTAATCTAATTCAAAAGAAACAAGTTAGTAAATAATTTTCATGAATGTTAAATAATTATAAAAAAATTATTGTTGAATGTGTGTCTTTTATTTGTGTAAATTTATTATATAAAAAAAATAAGATGCGACGATCACCGGAGATCAATCGGTTAATAACCGATTATTTCAATCGAGTAGTTTTACCGGTAAATCACCGGTTATTCTCCGGTATTCACTGCTCCGGTGCAAACCTCTAGTTCCGTCCGAACACGGCCATCGACAGGGGAGCCAATGTGCGTACCCGTACTCGTCTTCAAAACGAAATACTGGATTATTTCGATGAGAATCCCCATGCCAGTACCCGAGAAGCAGCGCCACGCTTTGAATGTAGTCATATGCATGTGTGGAGAACACTTCGTGGTGATAAAGAACATCCATTCCACCTCAGAAGATGCCAGAAGTTGACTCCAAACGATTACGCACCACGCTTGCAGTTCAGCCTCTGGTTATTAGAAAATTGGCAGCGGAACATTATTTGGACAGATGAAAGTACATTCACACGTGTGGGGATGTACAATCAACACAACACACATTTATGGATGCACGAAAATCCTCACGCATGCAGAGTGGATTCCTACCAACACCGTTTCTCAGTTAACGTCTGGGCCGGTGTCATTGGTACAAACATACTGGGGCCTGTGTTCTTACAAAGATTAACAGGAGACGCATATTTACAGTTTTTACGAGAAACTCTACCTACACTGTTAGAAGACATACCTCTTCATAATTTACAAGAGGTATTCTACCAACACGATGGTGCCCCTGCTCATTTCACTAGGACTGTTCGACAGCACCTTGATGATGAGTTTGGAGAGCGCTTGATCGGTCGCGGCGGCCCTGTCCAGTGGCCTCCCAGATCAGCTGATTTGACGCCTCTTAACTTTTTTTTTGTGGGGACGTATTAAATCGTTAGTTTATTTTAGTGAGACAACAAGTGCCGAGGACCTGAGAAACAGGATAGTGAACGCTTTTGAAATAGTGAAAAATGACACTGAAGTGCTTTCTAAATTAAGACATCAATTAAGAAAACGGGCATTAAAATGTATTGAATAAGGTGGTGGACATTTTGAAAGTGTGTTAAAAATACAACGTCGTATGAGTGTTTAGGCAATCGGTAAGTTATGTATTTGATTTTTTAAATTATTGTTAATATTTTGATTCACATCTTTTAAACACGCCGTCTTTGAATAATGTTGTCATAATTCATAATAATAATTCATAATTCATAATTCATTTATTTATTGTTTGCCACAGGTGAAAAGACAGATCTTATAATTAGCGTTATTGTATCACTGTAACATACCCATGAGGTGTACAATATTTGTATATATGTCAATATCATGTAAAAAAATGTATCATGTCGTATCGCCTCTTATTGTTAGCAGTTCATTATGTAAATAACATTAGCATAGCATTTTGTAACGAATATTGCCTATAGGCATTGTATCATAATCAATACATAAAATCATTCAGAGTCGACAGTCCAAAGCCTGAAAAGTGTGATGGAAAGATGCAATCAAATGTTTACTAGACAAAAATAAACAACTCGATGCTCGCAGTTCGCACATCGGTTAATGTTCACATTTCTTTAACGTAAACAATCGTGTATTGTCGGTTTTTTTCGGCACTAATACCTACGAATTGTGTCGGGCGGCGTTAACTCGTTTCGAACGCGAGCGAATACCTACTAGGCTAACAAGACCCTCATACCTACGTGTGCGACTGTCTGCGTTCGTGGATTTGTACTGTGACCACAACATTCTTCCGGAATTAGTATAACTAAATCAATCAATAATCAATGCTCATATATGTTTAACTAAAAATTCAGTGTATATATTATGGTTATAACATAATATACTGATTGGGGTGTCTGAGGGTGTGCGTTAATTACGTTACATGTTGTATAAACTCTGAAACTTTTAACAAGTATGTTGCCAAGTATTCAAAAATTTTTAGAAATACAGGCCAGGTTGCCAAAGCCTTGCACATTAGCAACAAGATCATAACAGTAGAAAACAAAATTAAGACAGTTTGGAAAGTCATAAATAACGAGACTAACAGGAAGAAAATACGTAACACTAGCTACACTTTAGAGACAGCATGTGGTCATGAGTTTGTAAATTTCTTTACCGATATTCCGTTAAAAACTACGGAGGCTCTTAATTCCTCTCCTGAAGTCGCAATTGGTTTATTAAAGGCGAATGTGTCTGACTGCCCGGCTGAATTTAAATTTAAACACATAAACCCTATGATAGTTATTAAAGCTTTCCGGCGCAAATAAAAGTCAAACTGACCGAAGATCTTTGGGGAATGTCTGTCAAAGTTTGTACATCCATAGTTGAGACTATAGCACCATACTTAGCTTTAATTTGTGTGTAGACCAAGGAGTTTTCCCGGATTTAATGAAATACAGCAAAGTCATACCTCTGTGTAAATCCGGAGATAGTAAAGATACAAATAATTATAGACCTGTATCCGTGTTGCCAGTTTTTAGCAAGGTGTTTGAAAAGGTAATGCTGAATCAAATGCTCAATCATTTTAACACCAACAGAATCTTACACGATCAACAGTATGGTTTCACCTAGGGACGTTGTACAACTGACGCCTTTATACAACTGTAACCTTATTAAAGCACATATTTACTGCGTGGGAAGAGTCCCAAGACGCCATAGGAATATTTTGTGACCTCTCCAAAGCATTTGATTGCGTAAATCACGACACATTACTTTTGAAACTTGAGCATTACGGACTAGGGAAACTTGCACTTACTTTGGTAAAATCTTATTTGAGTGATAGACAACAACATGTGCAAATAAATGGTGTTAATCCACAGGGTTTAAAAGTAAAAATGGGGGTCCCGCAAGGCTCAATATTGGGTCCTTTCCTCTTTCTAGTATACAACGTGTAACAGATTAAGCGCAATACCTCAGACACCCCAATTAGAATATTAAATTATAAGTCTAAAACAACATCCGTAATTAAATAAAATAGTCTTTTTCTAAAAAATAGTTATCCTTACTAAACGCAAAACGTATGTACATCAATATCCTTGCACACACACTCATGCAATGTTAGCGGCCGACGCGACACGCAAACTCTAGCGCCCGCCAGCTGACCAAAGCTGTAGGCATTAGATGTGCTTTAGTTCAATTAACGGATTTTACGTACCTAAACACTCACAGGCTGATATTATGAATAACTTTTGATACTTAATTGAGTTTACCGTGTGATGGTTGTTAATTTTAAGTGAAATTATCAACACGAATCTAACACTTTAGGCTTGGTAACGGGGATGCATTTAAAACAGCGACTTTTTACCCGAACTACGAAACTAACTAAGGGCGAAGCGCCCGGACTCCGTGCGGCACACGCGGGTAAAAAATGTATCTCAGATGCGTAACTTTCGCGATATCAACTACCCCCTGATAAGTCGTGTTTAGGTACTGTTTATTGTTTGTACTACAAAAATATTCAAAGTGCGCGTGCCGCGTGTTTAAAAGATTTGAATCATAATATTTACAGTGACTTAGGTTATTAATTTGCACTATTTCTGCGATCCACTTTCATTAAAGTTTCAAAATGATCACCGCCTTGTTCTATGCACTTATTTGCACGCTTTTTTAAATTGTATTTCAATTTTGTAAGCACCGTCTTGACACCGTCGAAGATGGAATGGGTGTTCACCATCAGCACGCAACATTCGCCACACGTACATGTGGCTGCAGTTGTACTGGGGTGCTGCTTCTCTCGAGCTGTCCTCTGGATGTTCGTCGAGAATACGCTCTTGCAGACGAGTAGTCCGCACATTTGTCCCTCTGTCCAAAGCCGAATTAGGAGGGAACGTCCCAGAGTCCCTCAGTCGCTGAGTTGCAGCCAGCATCGTCCTAGCGCTCACACTGCAGCCAAAACGGTCATTAAACTCCCGACAAGCTAACGCGACATTATCAAGACAGCGAGCCAGTGTCCTCACCATCTCCTTGTATTGTATGTTGGTATACCGGAAAGCCATCGCGCGCGTGAACAGAAATGTTACGGAAAGGTCAACTTCACTAGATTACTACCGGCTGACGACTGACTCAATGTAGGTAGCCGGCGTTGCGGCGGCGTGTGTCGGCATATCGCATAACCGTCAAAGAGGTTGCCGACAAATGCTTTATCTCTTTGCAATAAGTTCTAAATTTCTTCAAATTAAATAATTTTATTTTTGTAGGGATACTCTGATGACCAACTAAGTTAGGTCGTGTATTCAAATAAGCCTTACTCATTGGAGATAAAGTTGGAATTCCTTTAAAATACCTCTTTATTTGATTATTTACGTGTGTGTATTATGAGCTATGAGCGAACTGCAAATAATGTCTTGCGTTTTAGTAGCTTTATTGCTCTGAGTTAAGGTTTCAATGTCCTTGAATTAAGGATTGTATTAATTTGTCATGATACTGTTTCTAATTTAAGTTATTTAAAAGATTTTTCCGTCAAAATTTAACACCTATTTTTTATGACGGAAATCGATTCAGAAGCCGATTCTGAACCAACTACTTTCAGGAATTGCGTTTATTCTGTTACGCGTTGTATATAAATGATTTCCCCTATTTATTGAAAAACCAACCTCAAAATATTTAAGATAAATAGACGGGCCCAAAATCTAGATGACGGGAATAATGCCCCACTTCAGGTCCATAATTGGTTCACAGCAAACAATTTAGTATTAAATGAAAAAAAAAAAAACGAAATGCATAAGATTTGCTTTGCCGAATGTTAAAAGTAGCGATATATAGTATTGAATAAAGAGAAACTTGAATTTGTAGATAAAACGGTTTTCCTGAGGATTACGCTTGATTCAAGGCTGTAGCCTTAAATCAAGCGTAATCGTCAGCGTAAGTCTAAGCGTCCCATTGTAATGGGGTTCTCATTTAACATCTCTTGCGGGGCGGCTAAGTTCAGCAGCATATGCTATAAGAAAAATCCGTCAATACACTAACAATTTTTAATTAGTACAAATACTTAAAGGGCTTATTAGAGAAGGTCTTGTTATTATATATGTAAAGTCTCAATAAATAATATTCACAAACAGCAAAGATAATAGAGTTTGTTTATATCCCAAAATGTCACTCAATTTATGGAAATATTGGAGAGGCTATTCATAGTAGTATTCATTAATCATTATTCTCTCACTCTCGCGGTCACGTGCTCTCGCTCAAACTTGCCCCGCCTCCAACAGTTGTTATCGTAATTGTAGGTAACTAAAATGCATCGTTATACTTTACGATTGAAAACTAAGAAAAAGTAAAATAAAAGGTTAACGGAAAAATAATAGGCACTTATTCAATTCAAACTTTTCATTCGTACCTACTTTAATTGGGCTTAGGACCAACAAAATTACCAACTATTTTAAAATAAATTAAGCAAACAATTAGGTAACTAAAGTAAAAAAAGAAATCAAATTAAATTAAAGCTTTAAAACTTGTAAAAAAAGTAATTTTGGCGTATTTAAAAAGTTTGAATCAGCTGATATTTACAATAATTTACGTATTTACATAACTTAAAAAAACTTACAGGTATTTTAACTGTCCTTCAAAATGTCCACCACCATTATCAATACAAAGACGGGCACGTTTAATTAAATTGTTTTTTAACGATAAAAGTATGTTTCGCTCACTTTTCACTTCGTCAAATGCGTCCAGTATGCGCTGTTTTAATTGTTCTACACTTGTTGGCTCATGAATGTACACTCGTCGCTTAACTTCACTCCACAAAAAAAAGTCCAAAGGCGTGAGATCAGGTGATCGTGGAGGCCATGCCACGGGGCCGCCTCGACCGATCCAGTGACTCCCGAACTCCTCCGTCAGGTATTCACGCACTGCACTATGGTAGTGCGGAGGCGCGCCGTCTTGCAGAAACCAGAGGCCTCGTAAATTGGCTATTGGAATGTCATCTAACATTGAAGAAACCATAGTCCGAAGCAAAGTTAAATAGCTTTCTCCAGTAAGACGACCTTCAATGAAATAAGGGCCAACGATGTTGTCGTTCAGGATTCCTGCCCAGACATTAACAGAAAACCTGTGTTGGAAAGAGTTTTCCCTTGTTAACATTGGATTGCGTATTGACCACCAGTGTTCATTATGTTGATTGAACAATCCGATACGAGTAAACATGCACTCTTCTCTGTACATACGTACAGCGGCACTCGCGTTCTCACCAGACAAAAAGTATGCACGTATCATAGCCGTATACTCCCGAGATGAGAACTGGTAAGCCATCGCGACAGTAAAAACGTAAACAAACAATTTAGGAAAAAAAGCACGCGCACACTTCCGCTAACAAATTGGCACTGACTGTCTCACGGGGTTGCGGGGTTGCGGGGATCGCCCGCGCCGGCGCAGGGGGCGTGGCTTGAGCTTCGACGCGAGTTTGCCGGGACCTATGAATGGCAATCGAAATGGAAAAGCACTGCGCGTAGTATTTTGTAGTAGCAATTGTTATGAATGATTGATTCAATTATGAATTTACCAACTAAGACAAATTTTTGTGGACAATTTTGGGATTTTGTTTTTTTGACTACACAAATATGATCAGTAACGGGTACGGATAGAGCCCCATTTTTTTTTGTACTAATTAAAAAATAGTAGTGTATACTGATGTAGATACCGTTAGACTGGTCTATTTTAGTTGCTTTCATAGTATTTTGTCTTATGGCATTTTGTTATGGGGACGGGCTGCAGACATTGTCTATATTATCCTACGAAAACTACAATATAAAAAAAGTAAAATAATAATAGCTGGCGATTTCAATATTAACCTTATAAGTAATGACAGTAATAGTACAAAGTTCAAAGAACTCCTCTCAAATTATGGTATGCGGTGTCACATCAAAGAGGCCACCACGTTAAACACATGTATCGATAACATCATCAGTAATATTCCAAATATAGTAGGTTCCACGCACAATGTATGTTTATCTGATCATAACACAGCACAGGTTGTTAAATTTGAATATGATCAAAAACCTATATCAAGTTACTATTTCATGACCATAAATGATCTGAAGACAATGACAACAAATTCATTGAACATATTAGTAAATTATCCTTTTCCGAAGTCTACAACATCTCCGATACGAATAGTGCTTTTGATAACTTTCATGACATTTTAACTTTATTTAAAAATTGTGTTTCACTCTTATAAGAATTAAGAAACAGTTCAAATATGGTACATTAAAATGGATTACAAAAGGAGTTAAAACGAGTAGTCTCACTAAAAGAACATTAACATATAAATACTATCTTAACAAAACCAGTGATAATAAAACTAAATTTAAGGTGTAAGGTGTAATTTAATTTAAGAAAATGTATTCATAATTTACAATCTTTATGCAATCTAAACCACATTGCGTATTCTAAAAATAAGGGTAAAGCTTCATGGGACATTGTAAAACGTTGTACAGGTAACGAAAGGTCTCTAGAATATATTAATAGTATAATTGACAATGGCTGGTTCGAGGTGGCGCAGGAAAAGAGTACCTGGAAGGATATGAGGGAGGCCTTTGCCCAGCAGTGGGACATACCAGGCAAAAAAAAATAAAAAATTGACAATGATGTTACAGCAACATCCGGTTCGGATATCGCAAATAAATGTAACAATTTCTTTATTGATATTGTTGAAAGCAGCGCTACCTCACAACATCCTTCTAAAATTAGTAACCCAATTATTAAAAGTAACGATAATAGTATATTTTTGAATCCTTCTGATCCCACTGAAATCTTCAGCATATTAAATACGTTAAAAAACACTAAATCATCCGGCTATGATGATATTTCTACTGACCTTCTAAAACAAATATCTCCTTATATCGTTGACCCTCTTTCGTATATAATCAATTTATCTTTAGAACAAGGCTGCTTTCCGGATAAACTCAAAATATCTGTAATAAAACCATTACATAAAAAAGTCTCTAAAACCGACAAAAACAATTACCGCCCCATTGCGCTGATTCCGATTCTGTCAAAGTTCTTTGAAAGAGTTATGTGCAAGAGAATCCTCTCTTTCCTGGATAAATTTAATATGCTTGCCAATGAGCAATACGGATTTAGGAAAAACAAATCCACATCACTTGCAGCATTTAACTTAGTCAAATCAGTTTTAAATAACGTAAACTCGAAAATTACAACATCTGCTTTGTTTTTAGATCTAAGCAAAGCCTTCGACTTCGTAAATCATCCAATTCTATATTGATAAACTAAGTAAAATCGGTATTCGAGGTCCAGCCTTAGAGTGGTTCAGATCATACCTATCAAATAGAATACAAATAACGAGAATGACTAAATTGATGACAAAGTGAATAGTGTCATAAACTTTGATTCCCAACCTCGACACAATTACTTTGGTGTTCCGCAGGGAAGCATCTTAGGGCCACCGTTGTTCCTTGTTTATATAAATGACCTTCCTCAAGCGATAGACCAAGATTGTGTTCTGTTTGCTGATGACACAACAGTTATTATAGATAATAAAAATGGTAAATCACAGGAATCTAATATAAATAGCATTTTGAATAAAATAATTACGTGGCTAGATACAAACGCTTTAAAAATTAACCTAGAAAAAACAAAAATATTAAATTTAAAAACTCATAAAAGTAAATATCTACACCTTAAAATTTCGCACAAAGATCTACAGGTTGAACAAATTCATAAAACAAAATTTCTTGGTATTACAATTGATGAGCATTTAACCTGGAAGGATCATATTGATGAAATATGTATTAAAATAAATAGATTTGTGTTTGCCTTAAAAAAAGTTAAAGATGAAACCTCCAGACAAACTGCGTTAATGGTATATCACGCCTATGTTTGCTCAAAATCAAAATCAATCAAAATCAAAGCATTTATTTCAAGTAGGCCAGTTACAGGCACTTTTGAATTGTCGAAACAAAGACAACAGTAAAATATAGCTACAGTCCCAGTCACAAGGCACAAAAACTGTGAAAGTACTGTAGTTGCCCATTCCCTAACGTAGATCTCTATGGAGAAGAACGGGCAAGAAACTCCATGGACACTCTTTTAAATCAGAATACTTTAACAAAACCTTGGTTACATCATTCATTTTGAGATGGTACATTATGTGAGAACGATGCAGCAAGATGTGTACGTTAAAAGTGTCCATAGTAAAAACAATTCAAAAATAAAATAATTATTCAAATAAGCCGTGGCAAATAAGAGATGACCAGTCACAACTGACAGCGCCCGTTCACGAACATGACGCATGTATCAGCACCATTCAACTCAACCATTTTGAAGGAAACTAAATGATCCGACACACGTGCCGCCATCAGCGAGACATTTGAGAGAGCATGACATACTCCTAACCGCCAGGGCACATTCAAGTCAAGAAAAGACGCAGGTTTCCAGCGAATGACAGCTTTCTAGTACATAGTACTCACACAATATGGGCTAGGCGGCTATATAATACAAAAGAGATTGAATCTATACAATGCAAAGATAGTTAGCTCCATCATCAGGTATGGTATCATTGTCTGGGGAAACTCGTCTGAAAATACTAGGGTTCTTTTAGGACAAAAAAAATGTTTACGCTCAATTTTCAATATGGACTGGACTGATTCTTGCAGACCAGTGTATAAATCACACAACCTTCTCACAGTTCCTTGTATTTATATATATGAAATCGCAAAATTTGTCAAAACTAACTCTTCACTTTTTGAACTTAAAAACAATCTTAATAAACGTACAGTTACACAGTGTCTATTAACAATGCCTGTACCTAGAATTGAATTATTCAGACGTAATTGTGTATATATGGCTCCACTTATCTTTAACTCTCTACCAAACTTTATCACTGATCTTCCTACCAGAAAATTCTGCAAAGTCCTGAAAAAATGGCTTATTTCACATAGCTTTTATTCCATAGCGGAATTTCTCAAAAAATCTAATTGTCACTCATATCACTACCGAATTGCATTGTAAAGAATTACCTACATTATATGATGTTGTGTATGTTTACTTAAACAATTATATTAGGCTAATAATTTATTGTATGTTAAAATACTTTGATTTGTAAACATTATTCGTTTTTAGTATTTAATATCAAAATTTAGTTTTATGTTAGTTAATTAAACTTAGTAAGAGTCTAACTAAGCTATTATAAATAAATACTTTATTTAGTTAGCTACCTAAATTAATGTTTGTGTTTAATAATATTTGCATGCTATTTTATGGCGAAATGTGTCATTGCACTTCATGTCATTTTTACCATCTTTTGTACCACATTTACAGCAAATAAATAATTTTGACTTTGACTTTGAAAAAAATATTTATTCTGCAAAAAAGAGCCATCAGAGCCATATATAATCTTCGTAGGCGCGATTCTCTAAGGGAACTGTTTAAGGAAATTAACATCATGACGGTACATTATCAATATATCTACGAAAACATAATGTATGTACGAAAAAAATCTACATCTTTTTAATAATAGAGGTGACAGACACAATTACAGTACTACAAATAGAGACCAATTAGTTCAGCCAGGCTTCAGACTCGCTAAAGTAGACTCATCTTTCATGGGGTACTGTTTGAGATGCTATAATAAAATTTCACAAAGTATTCTTGAACTGAATGAAACGAAATTTAAGACATGCATTAAACGTACACTATGTAAGCAAGCATATTATAAGTTGGACGATTGTATCACTGGTAAAAATGCTTGGCTCAATGCCGGTCCTGCTCCACAAGAACAGGGGCGCATAAATTGATAGCATTAAATAGTATTGTTGGAGCTGCTGAAGATTGTACAACTATCTTTGCATTGTATAAATTCAATCTCTTTAGTATTATATAGCCGCATAGCCCATATTGTGTAAGTACTATGTACTAGAAAGCTGTCATTCGCTGGAAACCTGCGTCTTTTCTTGACTTGAAGGTGCCCTGGCGGTTAGGAGTATGTCATGCTCACTCAAATGTCTCGCTGGTGGTAGCACGTGTGTCGGATCATTTAGTTCCCTTCAAAATGGTTGAGTTGAATCGTGCTAATACATGCGTCATGTTCGTGAACGGGCGCTGTCAGTTGTGACTGGTCATCTCTTATTCATTCATATTTTATGAGACTTTTATGAGACTTTTGAGACAAGTTTTAGAACACCAAAATGAAGCTGTATACGAGTTTCCAGCTTATTATCTCTCATTCCGAGGTTGACCCCTTTTTTGGCTTATTTGACTGGACTAAATTGTAACACGCTGAATATTTTCTTCGTTGCAATACTCCTGAAAATCATGACTGGTAAATGCTGTTCCACGATCTGTTATAATTCTTCTGGGAAATTATTTGCTGGTGTATTCTTAATTTATTCAGTGTCTCTGCACTGGACGTGATCTTTGTAGGGAACAACTTAGTGAAAGCATCAATTACTGTAAGAATATAATTGTACTGTTTCCTGGTATCCGTCAATGGTCCTGCATGGTCCAGTCCAGGTGCATGGTATCTAATGCAATACTTTCATTTCCAATGGGGTTGAGAAACCCTTTTCTGCTTGTCTTCTTTCCTTGTAGCCAACATACATGGTATGCAGGCTATTACAAATTCTTCCAACTTCTTGGCCAAATATTTTATGTAGTAGTCTTGACATATTAAATCTTTCATTTTTCTCTTGGAAAAATGTCCATTACCATGGATTCGCACTATAATCTCCTGTTCTAAATTTTTAGGTATAACTAACAACTTACCAGGGCCCTTGTAGAGTATTTCTCCGTCCATAAAATAATCTTTGTAAGAGTCTGAGAGTGTCTTGTTCTTTCAGTACCTCTTTGAATGCTCTTACGCCGTCGTCTTGATCCTGCGCCTGCTTACCCTGATCGATTAAGGACGTAACTGTGGCCACATAGGGGTTACGGCCGAGTGCATCATGCCGCATCTTTTCTCCAGCTCTATACTCCACTTCCAAGTCATACTCGTTCAGCATTATCACCCATCTTGTCACTTTTGCTGTGAGGTCTTTCTTCGTCAAGTTTTGCTGAAAAGCTTGACAATCGGTTAGTAATTTGAAGTGTTTTCCATATAAATAGTGGCGGAATTTTTTGACACCTATTATGCTAATGCTTCTAGTTCGTAACTTGAGTACTTACTTTGTGTTTCGTTAGTCAACGATATAAACTTTCGCGCGCTCGTTCAGCAGGACCACGACTTTAAATGTTGATTCCAAGTTTGAGGAGCTTGTCGCTTTCCTCAAGCCTGCATAGAAAATTACTGTCCTGCAAGATAAAATTAGTGCCAAAAATTCAAAAGTATTACTCCGGTAGTTTACGAGATATACAGCTTGGCAAAAAAGAGTGTGGAATAAATGAGGTCGCCAGTATCGCACGTGTGGCAACCCGGAATACTACGACTCAACTGTTTTTGATACTTGTTATTTTTGGGGATTTGATCCCAATCCCAAGTGGGTGGTTCAGTCCCTCGGACGCTACGCAAACACCATGGAAAGCTTCAATGTCCAGTATTAACAATGTTAATAGTGGGCGCTGAAGCCTTGCACGAAAGCCTTGCAGTAGGTACCCACAGACAGATAACCATGCCCCTGACGGCAGTCTTACAGTGGAATTGTTAGGAATTGACGATAATAGTTCGCTTACAAGATAATGAAGGAACACGGTTTGTTTTAAGTTTTATTTTAATACAAAAAATTCAATCAGACGAATCGAAAACACTTTCATCTAAAAATTCAATGCCAGAAAAGCTCACATTTTGGCTAGAGCTTCCTGCAACTTCAGAATCACTAGAATATTCTAATGAATCACTGCTACTGTCATCTCTGAGATTTATTACCAATCGTTCTATTTGGTCATACATGGTCACACCTCTGTCATAATATTCTTTTTCTATTTTCATTACATGCTTGCATGAATTCTTCCAGTCAGCGGCAGTAATGTTTGAAAATGCTTGTTCAGCAGCCACCTATAAAAAAGTAATAATCATTAGTCCTTGCATAGCAACATTAAATATGCATATGTGGACTAGGCTACATACCTTTATATCAATGGACCCAATATTAACTGAAGCAATTTTATGCTTTGCAATCCCCAATATTAATTCAATAGGGTTCAGGTCACAGTGATAAGGTGGAAGGCGTACCACTGTGTGACCATGATCTCCTAAAATATGGTCAATTTCGTAAATGGGCTCTGGTTTATGAAACTTCACTATACATTAATAATTGAGGCTTGCGGGGAGACTCATCAAAAGGTATATTATTTTGCAGTAACCATATCTTTATCTCAGCAACTTTTGAAGCGCTAGTTGGTGCCTTGTTCAAGACCACCGAATGGTAAGGAGCATTATCCATTACAATAATGGAAGGTTCACATAGGTTGGGAATTAATTTTTCAGTGACCCATTTTGTGAAGTTAGTTTTATTTATTTCCGATATTTAATTGTGCCGCTGAAAATCAAAAGGGCATTTGGAACAAATCCTTCCTCGCTCCCAGCATGTACAATTATATATCTCTTGCCTTTTGATATGTTTTGTTTCACTCCGCTGACATCAACTGATTGCCAACATTTTTTCAGCTTGTATGATGAGTGAATATAACTTTCATCCAAATATATGATTTCTTTTTGTAGTTCTGGAGGCAGGTTTCTGTTATCCATAATAATTTTCAAATATTGCTCCCGCTTTGCTGCTATGTTAGGTTTCTCTATTAGAGCCGATCTGTCTGTTTTACATTTCTTATATGAAAAACCCAGAGAGTGTAATATCTTTCTGAGATGTTCACGGCTTCCATCATAACCCAAGTCCTCTCTAACTACCGGCAGTAAATTTCTCAGTGTAGGCACCTGAAACATGGTATTTTGTTTTATATCTGCTTTATTAAATTCATGAAATAGGGAGTAGTGTAAGAATAAAACGTACCTGCTTTTTCACAGTGTAAAAGAAATGAACCTTTTGTCTAATTGCACATAGATCGAAATCATCTAATACTTTCTTCGGGCGACCTTTGCGATGTTTTCCCGGTGTTGAAAAAATACCATTATTTTTTTCACCTTCCTCAACAATTTTTCTTACTGTGTTGACAGATTTACCTAAAACAAAAAAAAATTAACAGTTCTTTATTATTCATTCCATGCTCATTTTCTTCAAGTATCAATCATGGAGGTTAGCGTATACGAGACTTGTTAAACTACAAAACATAACCTTAATTTTCAATTTCTGTAAACAAGACTAAAAGTTACTTAAATCTGGATATCAACAAAACTACGCATTGAAAACATTTATAAAAACTTATTTAAGGTACAAGTAGTTATTTACGGTACATTAATACCTGTCATATCGGCAGTTCTTTGATAAACATTCTCGATATCAGACAAAATTTGCCCCGCTTGAGATTCGGCCAAACACCGCGAAAAGACGTGGTAAATCTCTGCTCTGCCACTACTACGAATAGTTTTATTCATTTTAAATAGTTAATTATGCAACGAAAATTGATAATTTTTTGAAATCTATGAAAAACGATTATGTTATACGCACTGTTGACACAGGATGTACTAGCAGTTGACAAGTAAAGCAATGTTGCAACAATCATCGATTTTTAGTTCCAACTGTCACCGCGTCGGACTCTTTTTTGCCAAGCTGTACCATGCCATTGGTGGGGTGGCGGTAGTCACGGTGTTAATTCTTTTTTAAGATTACCCTATTAAATATCATTTCAAGATTACCCTATTACAAATTCTGTGATTTTTTACCAAAATAAAAAAATTACTTGTCCTAAAGAAGTTATAGTGACCAAAACTTCAGATTCTTAAGTGTTGTATTTTAAGAGAAATTAGCTTTCATTACTTTTCCATACTAAATCTCCGCGTATAACGCGACCAAATTAAGTTGTCAATGGTATTGAGCTGATAAGGAGATGTACATTCGTGCACATAAATATATGGATGTTAAAATAGTAATAACAGTTCAATATCTATAATTTTTATACAAACTGTGTACCTAGGTACAAAGTAAGAAAAAAATAACCTATTGTTACCCATGGTCTGTGATACCTTTGTTAACGACGTTGATAGGTAGGTGCTCAAAAAACATTTTTTCTGTATTGTAACCTACCTTCTGTTTTATTTATGAAAATCATTGAAGAGCGATACATATTTACTCTACTTCAATGTGCACAAATGCTCAGTAATAACGTTCACTCGGGCGCGGACCCCACTATGCTACGAGTACAAAGTGGAAGCAGCACCCATGGAACGAGTTTCACAGGTACGGGATCTCGGGGTGATTCTCACATCAGACCTCACTTTTCGGGAACATATCATAAAGACATGCAAAAAGGCGTACAGAAACTTAGGTTTTGTACTGAGGCAATCACAGGGGTTTACCAATATTACCACATTCAAGGTGTTATATGACGCTCTAGTCAGGAGCCATCTTGAACACAGTGCAGTTATTTGGTCTCCACATGAAACAAAATACAGTGTAATGTTGGAGAGAGTCCAAAATAAATTCACAAGACATTTGTATTTTAAACTATATGGGGTATATCCATTCTACCCATTAATGTACCCTACACTGTTTGTACTGGGTATGGTGGGGTATAATGAGCTGAGGGTGCGCCGGGAATTTATTCTCGCTGCGTATGTCGTAAAACTATTGCGTGGTGCAGCTCATAACCCGGGTGTGCTGCGGCAGCTTAAACTGTGCGTGCCGGATCAATACGTGTGGAGGCGGCGGCGCCCACCACTGCTAGCCGTGCCGGTAGCCAGAACCAATCTCTTGGCTAAAACCCCTCTCACCAGAACGATCCGCGTAGTGAACGAGGTTCACGAGCGAATCGACATTTTTTCGTGCACTTTGAGTGAATTCGCAAAAGTTTTGTTAAACGTAATTTCTTATTTATAAGTAGTAATAGACAATAGTTAATGGACCTGTGTTAGAAATAAGAGTGATAGCCACACTGTCGAAGTAGGTTTAAGATTACCTGTAATGATAGTTGTAAGATGAATAAATAAATAAATAATATTTCTTACTTTCCTACAAGTAATTTACCGTTGCTGCAAGCAGTACCTAAGTATTAAAAACCTAATTTATTGCAGTAACAATATATTGCTAATAACTTAAGTATAGAAGGGTTACATAAGTAATAGGTATGTATTTTTTCAGTACCTGAAGTCGATTTTTATTAAATTTGCACTGATATATCTCTGGACCTTTTGTGTATCTTTAGTTACCTATTCAATATCTACTTGGTTAAAGCTAGTTTATGAATAAGTAGGTTTATATTTAAACGAAAACAAATCTATAAGTCGACTAAGTTTTTATTAATATAGATAACAGTTCGATAATAATTCGTAAAATCAATAAATTTGAAGTAGGTACTTAAAAATCATGTTTTCAACGTTGGGCAAAATTTGGGCCAATTAGTTGTATTGTCCTTAGTGTTTTTTTGTGTAAATCTTACATATTCAATTCTTACGTATTAATGTGAAACAAAATATTTTGAATAGGAAAAGAAAAGTGAGAGCAAGTAGTTTATATTTTATTTATAGCTAATAACAAAGAATGGTTACAATTTTTAGTAGAGAAGGCCAATTGACAAGTTTCCACTTATGACACAAATGAATGACATTATTCTAGACGTACGTAGTATGTTACACATAGGTAGTGTAACCTACCTACTATCGAAAATATTGTACCGACTTAATAAAAACTTATAACTGCCATTGATGTAAAATGATTTAAGAATTATCATTTTACAATTTTAGTGAGTCACTCTCTTTGCTAAAATTAAATAGGCGATTGCGACAAGAAGCATTTGATCAGTAGCGACTGTTTGTTACCGTGCCATCTATTACAAAAATACATTTCCCAGTAGCAATAAATCAACGCCTCGCGATCTTTACGAACATAATGCGCCTAAACCTAGTGCAATTAAACAGGTGAGCTTCGACCCGGAGACGAGGCCCGGCGTGTCCAACCTAGTGACCATCCACTGTCTCGCCGCCGACAAGCTGCCCGAAGAGGTCGTGCTGGAGGCCGAGGGGCTCTCCACGGCGCAGTACAAGCGCGTCGTGGCGGGCGCGCTGCAGAGCGCGCTGGCGCCCGTGCGCGCGCGCGCCGCCGAGCTGCGCGCGCGCCCGCAGCTGCTGCGCGACGTGCTGCGCCACGGCGCCGTGCGCGCGCGCGCCCGCGCCGACCCGGTGTACGAGCGCGCCGCGCAGCTGGCCGGCCTGCGCCTCACAGGCGGTGGTGGTGGTGCTGCATGGGCGCCAGGTGCTCGTGCGGAGCGTGCGCCGCCAGCTGGTGCGGCGCGTGGCGCTCGCGCATGAGCGCCAGCAGGTCGCGCAGCAGGTCCACGGCCTGCGCGACGGCCTCGGCCTGCTTCTCGGCGGCCAGCGCGCTGCGCATGGCGGCCTCGGCCAGCAGCTCCTCGGTGCTGAGGCGCGGCGCGTCGGAGGGCGCGGGCGCGGAGCCCTCGCTGCACATGTCGTCGTCCAGCAGCGCCGGCTTGCGCTCGTCGTCCGAGTGGCTCGCGCGCCGCGCTCCGCCCGCTGAGTACCAAGCGGGAGTTCGTTAGTGGTTACATTACGCGATCTCTTATTACGGCGCACTGATAAACCAAAGCATTCACTCCTAATGAACACTTTGAAATAAGAACCTCCATATCATGTAATTTAGGAAGCCTTCTAACTAAGTCATTCAGTTCCTACAGGAGAATGTTCGTGTTTATCAGCTCTTAAGAATATCATTGTGTTAAGTCATACAGTTCCTCGTATGTAACTAGTTAGAATAAATACACATAATGTAAAACCTGTCTTTGATTATATAGTAGACATATCCTTAGGCCCTCTGTATCAAAAAGTTCTAGCAAAAGAACCTAAAATCAGAACTACACATTAAGATGCTTATTCACTGGAGCATTCGCCTGAAAAGTTACAATTCAAGATTCTATTTTGTTAAGAAACAAGACGATCATCTTTCCAGCCCCTTTTCCAACTATGTTAGGCTCGGTGCAGCTGAATACCAATATTTTATATGGAGCGACTGCCTATCTGACCTCCACAACCCAGTTAGTTCTGGGTAATACGATACCCTCCTTGCTTATTAAAATTTGTTATTAGACTTTCGAATAACACACAACACTCCTGTAACGACTGTCAAAGATCTTCAAATGACAGCTGAGACTATAGAATAGAATAGAATAGAATAATTTATTTGTGTAAAAACATGGTACATTAAGGTCTTATAAATAGGTTTGTGAACTTACATGTTTCGCCATAAAATGGCATACAAATTTTTGAACATCTTAAACATAGAATTTTATTACAACAACAATTATTAGTGTATATATTTATATTTTTATATGTCTAGTTAATAAAAATAACAATAATAGACTCATTTAATAAAAGAAAAATTAAATCAACTTAAAGAACTCAGAAGCCATATCTATCGGATACTTTTTTATCAAGAAATTCTTTCAAACTATAAAAACAATTGTCAACAAGCCATTTATGCAATTTCGATTTAAAATATTTTAAAGGGAGTTCTCTTAACTCTTTTGGTATGTTGTTAAAAATTTTTATTGCAGTGATTAAACTATTTTTTTGACATAATGTGCTTTGATGTGAAGGTATTCGCAATCTTGTGGGGTCACGACGAGTGTATTTCGAATGCAGGTCACATGCTATAAAAAATTTAGAGTGTTCCTTCACAAATATACCAGCCTGCATTATGAAAAGACCTGTTAAGGTTAATAGTTTTAATTTTTTAAACAGTGGTCTACAGGATGTTAATGGGCTGATACCACAAATTGCTCTTAGGCATTTTTTTTGAACAATAAATGCTTCACTTACATTTGTGGAGTTCCCCTTACTTACGGCTTAACGGTGCTTTGCGAGGCATTTGTAATGGGCGCGGCAAATTGGCCGCCCAGGCGTTTGCGCGAGTGCGACGTGTTGTCATAAGTTGAAAACATGGACGACGATCTTTTATTTTTAACCGAAAATTCATACCTAAAGTGGGAGATGATAAAAATTAGAATTGCTGTGAACGAAATTAATAAAGAAAGAGAACGGTATGGTGAAATTCATACCTTTTTTTTTTTTCTTTTTTTTTTCGGATGGGAAATCATCAAATGACCCCCCACTCTGGGCGGAGCGGAAGGGAGTGTCAGACTTGTACTGACTAAAACCCATCCATGTTCCTTCTTTGCCCTTTGTGTTCTAGGGCCACGGTATCTCTTTCGAACAGTCCCGCAGCTCTGGCAGGCATCGGCCCATGCTCGGTTGCTGACATCTCTTTGAGACGCGCGTGCAACACGAACGCGCCGTCGACACGGCCTGTCGTCATAAGACGGCCGGACGGCGAGCTAGCCCATAACTCGCCGTCCACAGGCCCGCGCCTACGGTGGCCGGGAGCCACCACGTGACCCCCGACGCCCAGGGCGTCTCCCGCGGCGGCTGGGACGTGAGGTTCTTTCCCTCACACGTCCCGCCAGCTCCTTCACTAGCATGACTGCTTCGCAGAAGGAGGTGACGGCTTCCCATTCCCTCTCGCTCCGGACCATGGCTTGGACCAGGGCCGGACGCGAGAGATCGCCGCTACGAGGACACGGCGGTGCTCCGCCCAAGCGGGGCAGACCTCCACGGTGTGCTCCGTGTCCTCCTGAAATTCATACTTTATATAGTAATTTGAGAGAACATTCATCAAGATTTTTTGGATATACCAGAATGATTGTCAACTGTTTTGATTACATACTGGATTCAAAAAGGAGTGAGATTTCAAAAGATGACACAAATTTTCATAAAAGCATAAAGCCCGAAGAAAGAGTAATTGTAACTATAAGGTTGGTAGAGTTAAAAAAATGAATTTTCTTAGTTAACTATCATTTTTTATCAGGATACATAATAACAGTAATTTAAAATTCAAACAAGGTTTGTCTTAATTTTATAATTAATATTTCCTTTATTCATTCTTTCTCTTATCTCATACATTTTTAAATATTTTTACAAAGAAAAGTAAACAAAACATTTAAAAATATAAAAAATAGATGGCCCATCGGCATCAGGAACAAGGTCCAGGTTGCCGGTGGTCAGGGCTCCAGAGAGAGGAACCGCCTCACTATGCGTGCCGTGTCCAGGAGTACTGCTTTCTGAATCAAGCTCTTGACCCAGCCGCGCAATGAGAGCCTCCTAAGGTGTTGGTCGAGGCTCTCTGCTATTAGTCCATTAACCGTAACGACTATCGGTACAATGATTGCAGAGTCCACGTCCCACATGTCGACAACCTCGTGTGCTAAATCAAGATACTTGATTTTTTTATCATTCTCAGCTTTCACGAGATTCTCGTCATGAGGGACAGTGATATCAACAATCATTGCACGGCGCTCTCGGCGATCTATCACCACAATATCAGGTTTATTTGCTAAAATAGTCCTGTCTGTGATGATAGATCGATCCCAATACAATGTAGCATGACCATTCTCGAGAACTGGGTCGGGCACATACTTGTAGTATGGTACTTCAGAACTCACAAGGTTGTATTGCAAGGCAAGTTGCTGGTGAATAATCTTAGCTACTAGATTGTGTCTGTGCAAGTACTCACCGTTAGCAAGACGAGAACAACCAGAAACAATATGTCGGATGGATTCACCGGGACGGTGGCATGCCCGACAGATGTCAACCGTACCGTCCTTGATAATATATTTCCGATAGTTGTTCGTCATGATAACTTCATCCATAATCGCACAGACGAAACCTTCAGTTTCCCCAAAGAGGTCACCGAATCGTAGCCAGGATACGGACGCCAAAAAGTCTACATCAGGCCCATGTAAGGCCCGGAAAAAGCGTCCGTGTGACTCCTTGCTCTGCCACACCTCCCTACGGTTATTAGTATCCAATACCACAGGTTTGCGCCAGTTCTGGTTAGCCAAGGAGAGCGGGGTGAAGCTCTTGTCCACTGAGACCACATCTCGGTGCATCCCCACGTCGGTTTCGAGAAAGTATTCCCTGAGACTGCATACCTCGCGGTTGTGCAAGGTCTTAGCATTTAAGAATCCACGACCTCCGCACTTCCGCGGGATATACAGTCTCATCACCGATGACCTTGGGTGATGCATCCGATTTGCGGTCAGTAGTGTGCGGACCTTCCTATCCAGGGCGTCAAGTTCCGTCTGAGTCCATTTGAGTATGCCGTAAGAATACATCAATACCGGCATGACCCAACCATTAAAGGCGCGCACTTTGTTTCCGCCTGATAAAAGACTGTTTAACACTTTATTTAGGCGGCCAAAGAAGCGCTCCTTTAATGATTGTTTCATGTCGGCAGCATTGATGTCTAATGCTTCCGACATACCCAAATACTTGTAGGTCTCGGTTGATGAGAGGGATCTAAGGAATATGGAATCCGAGAGTTGAGTTCCCACGGATTCCATAATCTCCCCTCGCTTTACATGCATGACTGCACATTTGTCCAAGCCAAATTCCATCCTGATGGCGCTACTAAAAGTTTCAGTCACTTTTAGTAGCTCCATCAGTTGCAAATTGCTGGGAGCAAATATTTTCAAATCATCCATGTAAAGGAGGTGAGATATAACCTGACCACCTCTCCTCAACCGGTAGCCTAGACCAGAATCCTCCAGCAGTGTGCTCAGAGGATTCAAGGCCAAGCAAAACCAAAGCGGACTCAAACTGTCACCCTGAAATATTCCTCGCTCAATCCTGATCGGTTCATCGTTCCCAAGAACCTGCCGACATCCTGGATAAAGAAGGACCGTCCTCCACTGCCCCATACACGACATCAAGAAGGTGCGAAGAGTTGCATCTATTTTGTACAATTCCAGCACCCTCATGAGCCATGTATGTGGCATTGAGTCATAGGCCTTCTTATAATCTATCCAACACGTCGACAGATCCCTCCGGGATCGACGAACCTGTTGGCTTATGGCCATGTCGATAAGGAGCAGCTCCTTAGTACCGTTATTACGTGTTTACCGACGGTCTATAAAGTTCTTACATCCATTCTGAGAGACAGACATAATTGAATTGCTATCTATATGACGAACAATTTTTGCTCTCAGAATGGATGTTAGAACTTTATAGACCGTCGGTAAACACGTAATTGGTCTATAGTTTTTAGGTTCCACAGTACTACCCGATTTGTAGAGCAGGTGGGTAACTCCTGTTGTAAAGAATGGTGGTAGCGACCCAGTCTCTAAGGATGACTGGAATTGTGAGGCTAAGCAAGCGTGTGACCTTTGTAGCCATTTAATCCAAAAATTGTGCAGTCCGTCCGGCCCTGGAGATTTCCAGTTAGGTAACGGACGGACTGCACAGGCCACGTCCAGTGGACTAATAGAAATGGCCTCCATTTCCGGAATTGAGTCACACGCTCGCTCAACAACACGCATCCAATCACCCTCAGTGTGGCCGACGGGCACCGACCAAATACTTCGCCAAAAAGAATTCATGGCGTCGTTATCCGACAGATGCGCGTCAGTCACTCCTTGAATGGTAACGGGCCGCTCCCATGTTCTGTACACCCACCTTTCGTCACTCTGTAACATGCGGTTCTGAGTGTATCGATCCACTCTTCGCCTATACCGACGGATACGGTTAGCCCATGCATAAACTTTCTGCTTCAGGAAGTCGATGCGCTCTGTGACTCGTGACATGTATACTCGGGGACTGATATCAGTTCCCGAGAATGCCCGCCTCACAAAGCGCATCACCCTTGGGCGTGTATTGCCCTCCCTGAAGCAGATGAGCTTCCCGATGAGTGCCCTGGCCTCATTGATACGACGCTCAATCCTGCATTGCCAGGCTGGTACGGCAGATTTTGGTCGTGGAGGACTGTCAGTGTTTGGAAATTTGACATTGGCTACACGACATGCCGCAATAGCCGTGCAATACAAGATTGAGTGTGTATCACAAAGGTTTGTGCTGCTTTCAATAAAATTTGGTAACAGCGCATCCAGGGCACACACCAGTGCTCTATTCTTTTTATTCATGGGCAAACGTGGTAATCGTGGTCTAAGATCAGGTGACATGAACCGATACTCACGAATCGCACCCTCCAGAGCGCTCCTTAATTCCACATTGCACAGGTTATCTGCAGATATAGTCCTGTCATCCTCTTCCTCAGCATGATGATTTGCCCGCAGTGGTAGTACAGCAGGCACATGTGTAACGTTCTGGGATGGGAGAGGGTTGCTGGCTGGGCTAATCTGCATTTCCGAGCGCAGCCGATCAAGTGTAGCATCATCCAACCTATGATTATTTAGAATGACGCGCACCTGATCCGACAATCGTTGAGCAGAGACATTGACGGCAGGTTCAAGAGCCTGAAACAGAGAGAGCATCCGACATCGGTACGCAGTAAGGTTAATTCCTCCCTCTGTAGCCCCATAATATGCGCGCATCACATTTTCGTTCATGGACTGCGTCCATCGAATGCGCGACACATTTCCACCGGCAGCGGGGACCTTGTTCGTGGCCTGTTGGCCTCGAGGTCCCAAGCCCGCTGGTGGCCGTCCTCTTCCTCGTCGTCGTGGTGGCGGTGGTGTCGACGGCGGGGAGAAAAACTCGTCACTCGAGCTCGACGCAACTGCAGCGACCGGCGACGCAGCGCTCACGGATGTGGCGCGTCCCGGTGAATGCGAGGCGGAGCTGAGTGATGAGCCCGGAGATGGTGGGTGTGTCTCGTGTAATTTGGCCCGGCGTCTGGTCAGCATTTTTTAAGACGTACGTCATACATACACGTTTTCAAATATTTATATGATTTTAGGCTCCAGTTTTTTGATGTATCTGTTTTCTTTTTTTTTTTCTTATCATAATTATTGATAAAATTAGTTAATTATATTTTAAATATGGGTAAAATCGATTAAAAAATTTAATAAAAATTCAGTTTGATAAAATACGTGCTGTCAATTTGACACTCGGGCCACAGATTAATATTATTATTTCCTTTATTTATTTTTATACATATTAATTACATTTTTAAATATTAGAATATTTAAAAATGTAATTAACATGTATATAAAACAATATAAAAAAACATTTAAAAATATAAAATATAGTGGTCCGCCGGTATCGGGAGCAGGGTCTAAGCTACCGGTGGTTAGGGCTCCAGAGACAGGAACCTCCTCGCAATGCGAGCCGTATCGAGGAGTACTGCCTTCTGAATCAGGCCCTTGATCCAACCGCCTAAGGAGAGCCTCGAAAGATGGTCGTCGAGGCTCTTGGCTATAAGGCCATTGGGCGTCACGACGATCGGCACAATGATAGCCGAGTTCACATTCCATAAGTCGACAACCTCGTGTGCCAAGTCGAGATATTTTATTTGTTTCTCTTTCTCAGCTTTCACGAGGTTCTCGTCATGCGGGATTGGAACATCGCCTATCATTAAGCGGCGCGCTGATCGGTCTATCACTACTACGTCAGGTTTATTGGCGACAATAGTCCTGTCAGTAATGATAGACCGATCCCAGTACAACGAGACATGGTCTTTCTCGAGAACTGGGTCGGGCACATACTTGTAGTACGGTACCTCACATTCCACAAGTTTATATCTCAAGGCAAGTTGCTGGTGAATAATCCTGGCTACTTGGTTGTGCATGTGCAAGTACTCGCCGTTAGCCAGACGAGAACAACCAGAAATAATATGTCTGATGGACTCACCCGGACGGTGACATGCCCAACACACGTCAACCGTCCCGTCCTTCATAATATATTTCCGGTAGTTGTTCGTTAACATAACTTCGTTCATAATCGCACAGACAAAACCTTGAGTTTCCCCAAAGAGGTCACCGAAACGTAACCAGGACACGGACGCTAGAAAATCTACATCGGGCCCATGAAGAGCCCGGTAGAAGAATAGAAGAAGAATAATATTTATTTGCTTAAAAACATGGTATAAAAGATGGTAAAAACAAAAAAGAAAGAGCATACATGTTTTTGCTTAACAGTAATAAGCGTGCAAAAATTTCACGAGAAGATTTAACATTTATTGTCAAAGAAGTCTTTGACACTATAAAAACTATGACTACACAACCATTCATGCAATTTATTTTTAAATAATCTCATATTTAGATTCTTGAGATTACTTTGTATCTTATTATAAACACGTACACACATAGATATACAACTTTTATTATATTTAGCTAGTCTTTGAAGGACATCCAATACTAGCCTGTGGGGGTCTCGTCGGTTACGAGGATATAAATCATTTGCATTATTAAACAATTTCTTATACTTCCTCACAAACATACATGTTTCGTATATGTAAAGAGACGGTAGTGGTAACAAGCCAAGCTTTTTAAATATCGGTCTACAGGATTCGTCAGGTCGAAGTCCGTAAATTGCTCTAATGCATTTTTTTTGTGCAATAAATGCTCTATTTTGATCTGTGCTATTACCCCACATTATCAAGCCATAGCGGAGCACCGATTCTACGTATGCATGATATGACGTTATTGCCGTTTTAATGTTCGTTATATTTCTGACTTTTTTAATTGCATATACGAACATATTTATTCGTTTGGAGACGGTATCAATATGTGCTTTCCAGTTTATGTCTTAATCTAAAGTTACACCTAGAAATTTTGTTTGAGTTACTTCATCAATTTTATGTATGTTCATTTTAACATTGTATTTAGCATTATTAGATTTATTAAATTGAATATAAACTGATTTTTTAAGATTAATTGTTAAATTATTTCTATTTAGATATTAAATTAGACTTTCAATAGTGTTATTAATATCAGTCTCATGATCGTCAATCGTATTATTTTTCCTATCATCATCATCTGCCTAGCCTTTTCCCAACTATATTGGGGTCGGCTTCCAGTCTAACCGGATGCAGCTGAATACCAGTATTTTACATGGAGCGACTGCCTATCTGACCTCCACAACCCAGTTAGTACAGGGTTGGGCCACTGACTACCTAACGACTGTCAAAGATCTACAAATGACACCCGGGACCAACGGCTTAACGTGCTTTCCGAGGCACGGAGGAAACTCGGTATGTAATGGGTGGTCACCCATCCACAGACCAACCTAGGCAAGCACGGCTTAACCTAAAGATCGATCCGAACGGCTGTTATTATTTAGCCACGAGCTCCTATCATTATTTTTCCTATCAGTTGTTACAATAATTGAAATATCATCAGCAAATAATATACATTTATGGTTGGTTATATTAATAATGGAATTTATGTACCATAGGAATAAAATTGGCCCTAACACACTTCCTTGTGGGACGCCATACTTGTTGTACTTGAGTTCGGACGAGTGTGGTATCATGTCATTATTTCTATCTACTTTTGTAATGGTAACCCGCTGTCGTCTGTTATTTAGGATGACGATATCCACTGAAATACTATGCCTCTAATTCCAATTGCCTCCAGTTTGGCTTAAGATAAATCAAAGAACAAACCTGTAGTAAGACGGTTTTGATTAATATTCGTTATTATATCTTTTATAAGGGTGAAAATAGCTAGTGTTGTAGATTTGTTTTTTTGGAAGCCGAACTAGTCTTTCTTAATTACGTTAAATTTATTACAAAATTCGATCAATCTTTTGTACATGCACTTTTCAAATATCTTCGATAAGATAGGTGATTAATGTTATTGGGCGATAATTATTAACATCAGATTTTACTCCATTTTTAAAAAGCGGTTTAACAATTGGTAATTTTAATGCTTCAGGAAAAGTACCAAGTGAGAAAGATAAATTAATTAAATGTGTTACAATTGCACTTAGCTCAATAGTGCATGCTTTTATAATTTTCGTATTAATCTCATCGTATCCTTCAGAATTTGAGTTTTTCAATGATATTATCTCCGTTCTAACTTTATTCTCAGACACTGGTTTGAGGAACATCGAATGAGCTGCTGAATTTTTTCTAGGGCTTGTTTTTATATCCGTACTAGAAGCATGCGCCATATTAATGTAATGGTTATTGAATGCCGTTGCTATTTCAAAAGGATCCGATCCGGTCCTACAGTGTCCTTGAAGTTATTGTTCTTGATTTCGTCCCTAATTACTTTCCATACGGCTCTGCATTTGTTTTCATTTTCGTTTATAAACTTAATATTTGTGTTTTTTCTCGATGTGTAGATACATTTCTGTAAGATTTTTGAATATTGCATATATTTAGTTTTATTTCCGATATTTTTATTTCTATAATATTGAAAGCGTAAAGACCGTTTTGTTTGACAACTTCGTTTCAAACCTTTGCTTATCCAGTTTTGTTTCTTTTGATTAGTGTTAACTTTTACTTTTATTTTCGGGAAGCACAAATTATAGAAAAGGCACAATAATTCGTGAAAATGACTGAATGCAACATCTACATCCTTTTCTGCGTAAGTTTCTGACCATGACACGTTTTGTAAACATTCTTTAAACTTCTGAATATTATTCAAGTTGAAGTCTCTTTTGTAGATATAGTATGCTGCCTGTTTTATTTGTATCTTATGTCTGAAAGGAATACTCAACATTTGGGCTGTATCATGGTCGGATAGGTGAAGTGGCATTACTGTAGCAACAGCATCCGGAATATTACTGAGAATATGATCGATACATGATGACTTACGTGTTGGCTCATTTATATGTAATTTTAGATTATGACTGTATGACAAATCTATTAATTGATTAGTTATATTGCCCTTTTTGAGAGTATTAATGTTAAAGTCCCACCAAAACAACATTTAATTTTGATTTATATTTATGAAATACGTGTTCCAAAAGACCATTCAACTTAAATAGGAATTGGGTGAGGTCGGATTGAGGAGTTCTATAAACACAAATGATTATCAACTTATGATAATTTAGTTTTATACCGCATGCTTCGAACGTATTTTGAATAGCGTGGGTATTTATAAATGCGAGTTCTTTGAATACAATGTTTTTTTTTTAGAAGCGCCCGTGAAGCTCCTTGCCTTGCCATACTTCCTTGCGGTCATCGGTAGTAAGTACTACAGGTTTGCGCCAGTTCTCTTTGCTATAGACAGCGGGGTGAGTCCCTTGTCCACTGCGACCACATCTCGGTGCATACCCACCTCGGCTTTTAAAAAATATTCTCTGAGACTGCATATCTCGCGGTTGTGAAGGGTCTTCGCGTTTAAAAAGCCTCGACCCCCGCACTTCCGCGGGATGTACAGCCTCATCACCAATGATCGTGGGTGATGCATCCGGTTTGCGGTCAGCAGTGTACGAACTCTCCTATCCAGGGGGCATAGAGTTCGGTCTGAGTCCATTTGATTACGCCGAAAGAGTACATTAAAACCGGCATGACCCAACCGTTGAAGGTGCGCACATTGTTCCCGCCTGAAAGAAGGCTATTTAATACCTTGTTCAGGCGTCCAAAGAAGCGCTCCCTCAAAGATTGCTTCATATCAGTTACGTTAATGCCTAACGCTTCCGACATACCCAAATACTTATAGTTTTCGGATGAGGAGAGGGAACTCAGGTGTATGGAATCCGAGAGCTGCATTCCCTCGGATTCCATAATCTCCCCTCGCTTTACATACATGACTGCACATTTGACGACACCAAATTCCATCCTGATGGAGCTACTAAAAGTTTTAGTTACTTTCAGTAGCTCCATCAGTCGCAATTTGTTGGGGGCAAAGAGTTTCAGATCATTATGTAAAGAAGGTGAGATATGACCTGGCCACCTCTCCTCAACCGGTAGCCTAGACCTGAATCCTCCAGCAATGTGCTCAGAGGATTCAGGGCTAGACAGAACCAAAGTGGGCTCAGACTGTCGCCCTGGAAAGTTCCCCGTTTAATCCATACAGGCTCATCGTACCCCTGGATCTGTCGACATCCTGAATATCGAAGGACCGTCCTCCATTGCCCCATACACGACTTAGGGAAGGCGCGTAGAGTTCCATCTGTCTTGTACGACTCCAGTACCCTCATGAGCCATGTATCTGGTGGCACCGAGTCGTAGGCCTTCTTATAGTCTATCCAACATGTCGACAGATTTTTGCGGGGTCTATGAGGAGTAGCTCCTTCGTACCGCGGGACCAATTCCTACATCCATTTTGAGAGGCAACATAATAGAGTTTTTGTCAATGTGTGTATTAATTTTCAGTCTTGAAATGGATGTAAGAAGTTTATAGACCATCGACAAAAACGTGATCGGTCTATAATTTCTGGGTTCCGCGGGATTACCTGACTTATGGAGCAGGTGGGTACCACCTGTTGTTAAAAACTGCCGTAGGGACCGAGACTCTAAGGATGACTGGAATTGGAATGCCAGGCAAGTGTGCGAACTACTAAGCCATTTGAGCCAGAAGTTGTGCAGTCCATCCGGTCCCGGTGATTTCCAATTCGGTAATGGACGAACTGCTCTGGCTATATCTGAAGGTGTTATCGAAATTGGCTCCATTTCTGAGATAGGTTCACACACTCGCTCGACATCACGCATCCAGTCAGTCTCAGAATGATAGACGGGCACCGACCAGATGCTGCGCCAGAAAGAACTCGTGGCAGCATCATCCGGGCGGCATACGTCTGTTATATTTTGCTCGGGTCGCTCCCAAGCTCTGTATACCCACGTCTCATCATTCTGGAACATGCGATTCTGTGAGTACCGATCAACCCGCCGCTTATACCTCCGAATACGGTTCGCCCATGCATAAACTTTCTGCTTCAGTAAAATAATAAAAAAAAACTAACAACTAACTATAAAAGGGCATCGAACAACGCTGTCAACAGGTAATGTGCCCAAGAGACTGGCGGCGTTGCCACGTTGTATGGCAACACTTAACCTTAGGCCAAGGTAAAAGCTAAGCCCTTGGGTGACAAGCGTCAACTAGGCGTTTCGAAATTTCCTTATACAGGCTATAAGCACTCGGACCCCACGACCCCAGAGTTTCAACCCCAAACGGCTCGAAAATATAGTTTCCACAAAGGTTTCTATTTACGCCGCTTGAGGTTCTCTGCAGCCGCAGCGGCAGCGCTTGCACGATGAGCTTGGAAGATATGATGGTGCAAGAGTATCGACAAACCCAAAAAAAAGAAAATAAGTTTTAAGGCTGATGACGTCATCACGATTCCTTTGCTCATTCAACGATTTAAATTGTAAGCAAGTGACACTATTCAGAGTTGGTTTTATTAATGGCATTCATATGAAGCTAAGGGCTCGTTCAGACACGAAATTGTTTATTTATTTTAATATCATATATTCATCACAGCTTGCAAAATTAACAAAAATATAAAGATTAATTAAGTAATATTATATTCGCCAGTTAGAGGTATTCATTTATCCAAATCAAGTCGAAATTATGGTTACCCTGCTCAAACGTTGTATTAGAAAACATAATTTTTAAGATTACACGCGTTGTAAACTGTTCTGAGGGTAAAACGATATGTCATTCTAATGAGGTTAAAATGCCGAATACATGGATGTTCACACCGAAATCCTAGCAATTTTAGATAATGAGATATCAGCGTACAAAGTAACATTTCGATCGCGCGGTCACGTACTTTTTGTTTTGGACTTATTTCGTCTGTTTAACAAAACTTTAGTAGTATTTAATGCTTTCGTTAGTTTTGACAAATTAAGACCTTTCTTCTTGTAACAGTTTTAATGTATGAAGTCTTAGGTTTAAAGAAATAATCAACAATAAAGAAACAACAAGTGGAGGATTGCGCGGCCATAACTTCCAAGGTGAATATTTCGTAAAATATTGATCCAGAGCTTATAATTCTTTTTTCGACATTATAACTTCAATTGACAAAAAGAAATAGATCTCTAACCCAAGTAGTTGCTGAGATATCCATGGCCGCGCAATCCTCCACGTTACGCTCGCGCGGCCAACTTAAAACCCTTATAACTTCTTTATTTATACTTTGACAAATTTTTGGTTTCTACCCTTCGATTTTGACAAATTTCGACAAATTTTTTGGCGAAGTTTTTTTCTGTTTTGATAACTTGGCGGAGCAATCGTAACGCACACGATAATGCTCAGGTGCGAGTCATCCAGCGTAATGGTATGTTGGATGACACCGTACTTGATCGCTTGCGGACTGAAATGCAGAGTAGCCATGTCATTGCCACGCCGCCGCAGACTGTGGTTCCACCACAGTCTACCATAATATCAAATCACGATAACAACGTGAGTAATGACATGGTTACTAATGTAAGTAGTCAACAGGTTCGCCGTTCCCGAAGGAATCTGTCGACATATTGGATAGACGATAAGAAGGCCTATGACTCGGTGCCCCATACATGGCTCATGAGGGTGCTAGAGTTGTATAAAGTTGATTCAACTCTGCGCATCTTCCTGATGTCATGTATGGGGCAATGGAGGACAGTCCTTCTCTATCCAGGATGTCGGCAAATCCAGAGGAATAGCGAACCAATAAGAATAGAGCGAGGTATATTTCAGGGCGATAGTTTGAGTCCACTTTGGTTCTGCTTAGCCTTGAATCCTCTTAGCACGTTGCTGGAGGATTCAGGTCTAGGCTACCAGTTGAGGAGAGGTGGTCAAGTTATATCTCACCTCCTTTACATAGATGACCTGAAACTCTTTGCCCCCAACGATTTGCAACTGATGGAGCTACTGAAAATAACTGAAACTTTCAGTAGCGCCATCAGGATGGAATTTGGTGTGGACAAATGTGCGGTCATGCATGTGAAGCGAGGGGAGATTGTGGAATCTGTGGGAATCTTAGATCCCTCTCAGCAACCGAAACCTATAAGTATTTGGGTATGTCGGAAGCGCTGGGCATCAATGTTGCAGACATGTAGCAAACGTTGAAGGAGCGTTTCTTTGGCCGTCTGAAAAAAGTATTTAATAGTGTTTTATTAGGCGGCAATAAGGTGTGTGCTTTCAACGGTTGGGTCATGCCGGTTCTGATGTACTCTTTCGGCATACTCAAATGGACTCAGACAGAACTAGACGCCCTGGATAGGAGGGTCCGTACATTGTTGACGGCATATCGAATGCATCACCCGCGTTCTTCTGTTATGAGACTGTATATCCCGCGGAGGTGTGGGGGTCGAGGCTTTTTAAACGCTAAGACTCTTCACAATCGCGAGATATGCAGTCTCAGGGAATATTTCCTTGAAACCGACGTGGGGATGCATCGAGATGTGGTCGCAGTGGACAAGGGGCTCACCCCGCTCTCCTTGGCTAAAGATAACTGGCGCAAACCTGTAGTGCTTGACACTAACGACCGCATGGAAGTATGGCAGAGTAAGGAACTTCACGGACGCTTTTTCCGGGCCCTGCATGGGCCCGATGTAGACCTATCAGCGTCCGTAGCCTGGCTACGTTCCGGGGACCTCTTTGGAGAAACCGAAGGTTTTGTCTGTGCAATTATGGATGAAGTTATGATGACGAATAACTACCGGAGATTTATTGTGAAGGACGGTACGGTTGACATATGTCGGGCATGCCACCGTCCAGGCGAATCAATCCGTCACATTATCTCCGGGTGTTCTCGTCTGGCTAACGGAGAGTACTTGCATAGACACAACCTTGTAGCCAGGATTATCCATCAGCAACTTGCTCTAAAATACAACCTTGTGGAATCGGAAGTACCGTACTATAAGTATGTGCCCGACCCAGTTCTCGAAAATGCCAGTATCACATTGTACTGGGATCGATCCATCGTCACTGACAGGACTATTGTAGCTGTTTTTGACATGGAAAGAAAAATTCTAGTGCGTGCAGGGTTTGAACCTGCGACCTTCCGATTCAGTACACCGGATGTCTTAACCAATAAGCTATTGTAGCCAATAAGCTTGATATAGTGTAATACCTGAGGAGGCTCTCGTTAGGCAGCTGGATCAAGGGTTTGATTCAGAAAGCGGTACTCCTGGACACGGCTCGTATTGTCAGGAGGTTCCTCTCTCTGGAGCCCTGACCGCCGGTAGCTTGGACCCTGTTCCCGATACCGGTGGGCTACAATTTTTTATATTTCTAAATGTTTTTTATATTGTTTTTAGTTAAAGAAATATTTAAAAATGTATAAGATTTGTGTAAAAATAAATAAAGGAAATAATATATAAAAGCGAAAGGTCACTCACTCACGTATAATCACGAAATATCGAAAACCGCCTAACGTATAAAGATGAAATTTGGCAGGGAGGTAGATTATAGTTAGTAGGCGTCTGCTAAGAACGGGTTTTGCGACAGGGCCTGATTAACGGGGTCTAAGGCGTCTCGCAAGTTTGTATGGAAGTTCCTCATTTTTTGTGCTATAAACTTGATACTTGGCAGGGAGGTAGTTTATAGTTAATAGACGTTCGCTACGAACAGATTTCACGACAGGGCCGGATTAAGGAGGTCTAAGGGCTCTCGCAAGTTTGTATGAAGGTCCTCCATTTTTTGTGCTACAAACTTAAAATTTGGCAGGGAGATAGTTTATAGTTAGTAGACGTCCGCTGAGTATGGATTTTGCGACAGGGCCGGATTAAGGAGGTCCATGGGCTCTCGCAAGTTTGTATGAAAGTCCTTCATTTTTTGTGCTACAAACTTGAAATTTAGCATCCACCATGCTAAATTTCAAGTTTGTAGCACAAAAAATCTTCGATCCTTAAGAAAATTGCAATAATGTAACCCAAAGTAGCAAAATTTTGCCTATAAAATTCATTATTTGGCGTGCGCTGAAAAAACTATTGATGATACTTAAAAATGATGTACTACATGATTAAAGTACTCATTATTACCTACAAAAAAGTCCGCGAGAGCATATATCTAACTATCATAGTTAAGTCACAATAGCAGATTTTGTGTTCTAAAATTTAATTAGATCGCCCCGATAGAAACAAAAGTTGATTACATTTGTATCGTAGTATTAATTCTTATTGAAATAGTTTTATTATCAAGGGTATTTATGTAGCAGTAATATACTGAGTGTTAAAGAAGAACTTATCATCAATATGTAAGATACATGCAACGCCATCTATTGAACCAAAATCGTACTAATGAATAAAAATGTGCTCACAAGATAACTTTAAAATTGACTGACCGGCTATGTTAAAAAGTTATGATAGCGTACTTTAGATTAGTCTACATGACACTGCTTTGAAAATCTACATAGCCTATACCCTGTAGAGTGTGTGTTCGATCGCTTTCCATGCGCTCTGCATACGGAAGGCAGTTGCAAGAGGTCCGGTCAGTTTACAGCAGCTATATCGTGTTTGGGCACATTTCATGCACCTTGATGAGAACATTATACCTAACTAGAGTATGACTTTCATCGACGGTCTAACGATGGAGGCAGAAGGCAGTTGCAAGAGGTCCTCAACAGATTACAGCGGCCCATTTCATGCTCCTTGATGAGAACTTTAGATCTAGCTGGAGTATGACTGTCATTGACGGTCTACCGATGGAAACGGAAGGCAGTTGCAAGAGGTCCTTAACAGATTACAGCTACAACAGATTAGCTATATTGTTATTGGGCTCATTTCATGCACCTTGGTGAGAACTTTAAACCTGCCTGAAGTACGACTGTCATCGAAGGACTGACGATGGAGACGGCAGGCAGTTGCAAGAGGTCCGCAACAGTTTACAGAAGCTTAATCGCGTCTCGGCTCATTTCATGTACCTTGATGAGAACTTTCGACCTAGCTGGAGTATGACTGTTATCGAGTGTCTAAGGATGAAGACTTAAGGCTGTCGAGGAAAGCCCTTATTTGGAAAAAACATAAGTAGAATATTTTAGCGATTAATGCAAATATTGAATCTTTACCAATATTATAAAGATGAAGAGTTTGTTTGTTTGATTGGTTGAACAAGCTAATTTCAGGAACTACTGGTTCGAATTGAAAAAATATTTTAGTTTTGGAAAGCCCATTTATCGAGGAAGGCTATAGGTTGTATAACATCACGCTACAACCAGTAGGAGCGGAGCATCAATGAAAAATATTGCAAAAACAGGGAAAATGTATTCCTTTTGAGAGCTTTCGTTGCGTGCGCTGTGTAAACGGTTAAAGTTACGCAACAATCATGAGTCCGCGATAGCATATGTCTATCTTTTAAAGTTGACTCACACTCTCTCTTATGTGGCGCATACGAAGTTGCGCGGGTCAGCTAGTTACTAATAAAATGATGCCTTTAATCCCCGAAGGATTGGGCAGAGGTGTACTTAATCGTACACACATTTTGCAAGTTATGTTGAAGCCCCATGTAATAGGGGGTGAGCCTATTGCCATCAACCGGGCACAAATTCAGATTCCGTGGCTGCTACTGAGAAATTCCTGATGGAATAACCCAATAACACTATTATTCATAGTATTTTTTCAATTGCATATTTGTTTTGACATGGAAAGAAAAATTCTAGTGCGAGCAGGGTTTGAACCTGCGACCTTCCGATTCAGTACAAACCCTGCTCGAACTAGAATTTTTCTTTCCATGTCAAAACAGCTATAGTTCCCTACGCAGGGTTTGCGTATAAAAATATTAAAAATTGCATATTTGTTTAATGTTAAGTGGAAGAGTGGAGTTACCTAAGGGGCCATCCATTAATTACGTAAGGCGTTTGTGGGGGGGGGGGGGGGGGTCGAGCCGAATATCACCCAATCTTACGAGGGAGAAACGGAGGTCTTGGCAAATATCACGAAATTTTTTATCTCGCAAGAATCTGTAAAATTGCGAGAAAACTGGGTTAAGTAAAGATGTTTCTCTAAAAAATTTTTTTTATTGAATTCTACGGAATCAAGCTCAGATTACCGTTTTTATACTAAACTACGCATTTTGATAAATCTCACGTGAGATTAGAAGGGGAGCAAGGGAGTCAAGCCAAATCTCACGACATCTCACCAAGGGGCTCCCCCCTTGGTGAGATGTCGTAGGGTTGAAAATCGCCAAAGTTGCCTCACTTAATTAATGGACGCCCCCTTACACAAGCATCTCTTTGCTTAAAAGGTGATCTGCATATCATGTGTGTGATAACTTTTATGTAATTGAAATACACTTTTTTTTTAACACTTTACCCGACCCCGCAATCGATCCCAGGACCCCATGCTTAGTAGTCGCGCCTGCGACCACTCGACCAACGAGGCGGTCTCACACATACCTACACACCAAAATTTCCACGCGAACGAAGTCGCGGGCAACAGCTAGTTTATAATAAGTCCAACTTTTTCTTCTCCAATTCTATAAATTCCTGTCTTATATCTTGTGCACATTTACGTTAGGTGCTCGTGTATTGTGTACTTGTAGATGAACCAGCTATTGACTGGGGAGTTGCGGACCGCTCATTATCATTATTACTACAGTTTCCTTCAGTAGTTTCATCTAAATTGCCTTCATTTAATTCTGGGGTAACGTCATATTTTATAAACAGCATCATTTGAAAATATGGCCACATTGAACTGTTTTGATCAGTTCCAGCATCACCAGAACGAGAAACCGGATTTTTTTAAACTCTTTCATAATTTGGTCCCGTATACTCTTCCATTTTTTTCTTAAAACCTTTTCTGTAAAAAAGAAATATTGTTGTGTTGATGCCCTATATAATTTTAGATATTAAGTAATTAGTATAGATATATTTAAGTTTTCATTATGATTGTATTAAATTTATATCTAAATCAACATTAATATATTTTATTTCACATAGGACTCGATGGGCACTTATACAACGTCGACAAAAAGATGCACGGTTCGGGTTGGTCGTTTCCTATGGAGAAGAATCGGCAAGAAACTCCATGGTTACTCTTTTCAAATCATTTAGTATTAAAATATTATCATGGTAACAGCATTTGTACTTAAGTATGGGGGGACAGCATAGGCCCGACAATAAGTCGTTGCTTACTACACAAAAGATGTAAAACAAAATAAAAAGTTAACAAGCAGCTGGAAATCTACAAAGCCTACAATGTTCACACATTCACAATCGGTAAAAAAAAATCTATGCAAAGGTACGAAAATATTGTAAAATACTAAATTAAACAAGTGACACAAATATTGTTATCAGTGCTGTAACTATTCTGAGCAAAAGATGTATAAATGATTTGAAAACTATTGTAAAAAATCTGATTCGAAAGAAGAGAAAAAATGAGATTAAGAATAGTTAGAGACATTCACATATTTGTGCCGCTTATGAGCTACCAGGGAAGCCGCATGCGCAGAAGGAACTAAAGCCAAACTAATTGTATGTTTCAGATATCTCTCCACTGGGTTGGCATTTCGATCTTTGGGGCGTATAGCTTTCGTTTGGGTGTTAGTGCAGTATCTGAGATTGTTTATAGTACCTGTGAAGCTTGGTCTTCAATTTTAATAAGGTGTCTCTGTCACTTCTTACGATATCCGAAAGCGTTCACGTTAGAAGTTATAAACGCGTCGCGATTTTCGTGTTCTTCAAGATACACCAAGCGCTTGAGCTCAGACCACAAGTAAAAGTTTAACGGAGTTAGGTCCGGGCTTCTTGCTGGTCAAACTACTGGCCCGCCGCGTCCGATCCAGCGCTGGGGAAACACCGAGTGCTGCTGCTCTTGCACGGCGCGGTGATAATGAGCCGGGCACTGTCATGCTGATAGTATAGATTTTCCATGGACGCCGCTAGCGGAACGTCGTCCAATAAGTCCGTTTGCAGTTGGTCCGGCGGTTGCGTAACATTTCCAGGTAGGTTCCACCTGTTAAGTGTCCTGCCACGAAATGCGGTCCGATAAGGCCATTTATTATGCCAGCAAACACATTAACACTAAAACGCACTTGATTCGCACACTTGCGAATAACATGTGGGTTATTCAAAGCCCAAAAATGTTCGTTACCCTGGTTGTAGAGTTCAACTCGCGTAAATGTTACTTCATCTGTCCACAAAATGTTTGTATTCTGATTGTCGATCAACCACTGACAAAAAACAATTCTGTTCGGCGCGTCGTATTCGTGGAGAGCATGAACTATGCGAAAATGGTAAGGATGCAGTCCTTCAAAGTTGAGCAGTTTCCAGACGTAGTATTGGCTTACGCCAAACCTAGCCGCAGCCTTACGCGTGCTTCGACGAGGATCCCGTTCGAAGTACTCGATGATCTCCTCGTCGAGCTGTGGCGAAATAGAGGCCGATCGACCTCTGCCCCGTGCATAAGCTGGTGTCTGGAACTACCTATGATCGAGTAGCCGCTGTGTCGCCGCTACGACGGTCCGAGCCGAAGGGACTTGGGATTCAGAACCCCGGAAGACGGAACGACTCCAAGTGTTGCGGCTCCGCGTAAAGTCGCCGGGCAGCATGAGTCAAAATCAGCCCTCACATACAGTTGCACCATAGCAACGTACTTACTGATAACGCGCGCTGCGCTTATGATACTCGCGGGAAAACTAAGTGCGCCGCCGCACTAATCCGCCGCGTTTGTGATTGTTGCGCGCAGGCTAGTTTATGCAGTATCACTACACGCGAGAACCTATTTTGCTATGAACATTTATAAATTCGTCTTTCCTTTGTCGGCTTCGCGGCTGTTTTGTGTTGTTGCGTGCAAACTAGTTTATGACGTATCACCACGTGCGAGAGCTTATTTTACTTTGAACATTAATGCCTCGCTGTTACCTTTGCTGAAGATTTTAACTGCCATGTAGTATGGGCTATGGTTAAGCATTTTGATCCGAGAGGGTGGAACATATAATCTATTTTTATGGCGTGTGTTTACGTTATGGATGTCTTTTGTTTTAGGAAAAACGTTGCTATTTTTGAATACAAAACAAATATGCAAAGGTCATGTATAATGGGTGTAAATAGACCCTTAACATAACCGAAAGGCACTTGTCCTCCCCGCCTTTGCGATATTTTTTTTTGTTCTAGATCATACCTTCTAGTTACGGAGATATTGGGGGTCAAAGATTCAACTTTTTCACAAGTTTTTTTTTATAAATACATGTTTTTAATATAAGATTATTACTTTACACACCTCCACGACCCCCGTACTATTCAATCCATCCATCAGCACAATGCTTTGAGTGCTTTCCATCGAGTCCTACCTTAAAACGTGATTTTCACTCCCAAAAAAAAAGTCGATTCCCAGCGATAATTTTTGCTTAAAGTTACTTAGTTTGATGTACAGAATGCTTGGTTGACGGCTATGTGAAGGTTCTGTTTACACCCTGTATATTATAGAGGGTAAAGTTAGGAGTTTTAATTTAACAAAGGCTTACAGATTTCGGTATTGTCAATATGTCAGTATTCTAACACATGTTTTGGATTATAAATACTTCGCTTGCATTTACGCTGTTCCCCCATAACATCACTCCATATCTTAGCCACGAGTTTGCGTAGGCGTAGAATGCCGATAGTGCCGTTTCTGCATTTTTGCTGCGTTTAAGTTGAAACAAGGCGTAGGTAAATTTAGATAATTTAGATTTCACAGTTTTAGTTCATTTTTGTGTTGTTTTTAATTAATTTTAAAACGTTTATATTAATTTTGCATGCCTAAAAAGCAGAATGTACATGGAATCTAAGCATTTTAACATCTGATCTACTAAGATCTGTAATACCTACATTCTTAGCAAATAAAGCATTCTATTCTTTTATTCTATTCTGGTGCTCACATGAGCTGTTGTACCATACACGGCGATGAAGATGACATCTAATTTATTTATCCGGTTGCCGCTTAGCACGTAGCAATTTTTTTAAATGTTGTGTATTTGATTACGTTATTTTTCAAATCTCAAAGATTCAAAAGTTCGTGGTTAAATGAAGTTGCCAATCATTAGCTTATACTATCGTTAGTTTATAGCTTAGTAATGACTTTTATGATGATGCTTATGACAGGGCGGCCGCTGCAGGTGCTGAAATCCTCAAAACTACGCAAATACAATAACATAATTGGTAGTTATGTATTTGAGCCGTTTGGGGTTGCAACGCTAGGACCATGGAGACCGAAATTCTAGGTGGGCACACCTAGAATTTCGGGATATTTTCAAGCGGTTGGTCCACTATTCACGTAACCTTCACTTTTTGGCCAAAGAATCAGCATTGCCTTCTGGTCAATTTTCCTATTGACAGCGATGTACACGAAATTCTTTACCCATTTTGATACTTATACAGTCATCTCCAAAAAGATGGAAACACGGCCAAGGAACCTTTATTCCAAAATTGTGTCGACAATGTAAACTACAAAACAAAGTGAACTATTAATTTCACTAAAACCTCGTACACAACATTGCTTTCTTAGACTACCATATCTTGCTTCACCTACATCCTGATCCTGATTCATTGTTGTTGAGGAAGCATAACTCACATTCTCGGCCGCTGCTGTTGAAAATATTTTGCAAGCGCTCCTCGGCGCTGGAGAGGTCCCCCAGTGCTCCGCCTGCAGCAGACTTCTTGCGAGCTTTGTACTTTATGTCAGCCCAATACTGTAACAAAATCAATTCGTTAAGTACTTTCTTTTCAAAATAATTTGTAGGAATGTACCTGATGTTAAGTAATCACAGTCAAACCTCACACAGGGTAGAGTTCCTTAGTAGATTGTCTGTGTTTTACTTAAGGGAGTACATTAAGACAGTGGACAATGTTACAAATGAGTTGATAAATATCGAAGGGTAGTATTTAAACGAGCGAAAATAAATTCAAATCAAAGGTTTCAATAATATTGAAAATGAGCTACTGAAATACTAAGTGAGCGACAAACAGTGGGCGAATACAAATGTTTAAAACAGTGACTTGCAATTACTACGCTGCGCGGGGCTCCTATTTCTGTTTGCAGGGTTTAAAGTAACCTAACACGATGAGGATTCCAGGGTCTTAGTTCGCTCACTAGACCCCGCCATCCCCTTCGAACCTAACCTGTCCGAGTCGGGGTTCCACAAGTCTTTCTCAGCCTTCGCTCGCTCTTGCTTCCTATATTCTCCTTGCCGCAATGACCGGATAAATAGTTACTTACTTGGTACAATAGTCGCCCATTCAGTACATTGGTCGCCAATTAAATTTTTATTCGCCCCATTAATAATTTCCCAATATATCCAAAAAAAGTAGTTGAAAAAACTACATAACCCGACTGTGAATACTGATAAGAAAAAAACAAACACATTTTAAATTAAACAAAAATTGGAAGCTTTTCAGTTTTTCAGTCGGGTTTTTTAGTTTTCATCTATGTATTTTTTTTATTTCTAGCTTTTTAGTTTAATAACGTGAAAGATTTCGCAGACGACTTAACTTTTTTATTATACAGTGCAGTGCAGTATTATACGGTGTGCTTCGTTAACGATTACTGATAATTTAAGAGCATAATTAAACATACTCATTTCTCTCGTCAAATACACGTTTCGTTCGTCGTTTCGTTTTCGTTTCGTTTCTCGTTTTCTGCTAACCAGACACCCTGCGAATGGCAGCCATCTTGTTTTTTTATTTAGCTGATCTAGGGTATGTTGAATAAAATGCTATTATCCTTGAATCTAAGAGACCTACATCACATCTACACATCATTTGCACATCACAAATGATCCTATTGCAGGGGTCGATATATGTAATAGATGGTCATCCATCTACGGTCTGTCCTAGGCAACCACAGCTTAACGTTGAAGATCGACCCCTGCGGCTGTTATTATTTAGCTACTTCAACCTTGCAATAAGGTAATTTGTAAGTGTGTAGGTCACGTGTAATGTAAATGAATTAATTGTATTGTAATGTAAATTAATGAAATTAAACATGGGGGCCACTTTTGTGGGGTAAATTAGAAAATAAAAAAATTAAGTTTTGCAGACTATATCGCGGTACATGATATCAAATGAAAGGGCTCATTGTGAGCACCTCAAATATATTTTTTTTATAAATTTTCTTAAATAAATTCAAAACTATTTATTTTAAATAGTTTTGAAGTTATTTAAGAAAATAGGCGAAAATTGACCATTCTACCCCCTGTAACTCCGAAACTATAGGGCCGAAATTTTGAATAAAATATAAAAAATGTTCTTTGCCTATAGATTACAGGAAAACCTTTAAGAAAGTTATAACAACAAATAATAAAAATAAATTAAAGAGGGGGGCTCTTTAATTTATTTTTATTATTTGTCTTTTACGATGTTACGGAACCCTTCATGCGCGACTCTGACTCGCACTTGGCCGGTTTTTTTTCAACATTAACATATTATAGTAAAAAAAACACTGAACATTTATACATTTTATAAATTCAAAAATGTCCATGTTTTATCTACGAAAGCATTGGGCAAAAACTCCGTTTCGGTTCAAAATTTAGTAATTCCATAAAGACATTCATATCAAAATCCAAGCGATTGGCTACAATGTTGTGTATTTGAGTTTTTGTTATAGATCGATTTTGATGTAGTTCGGCAATTAAAATTTATTTAAAATAGTTTATTAATGTTACCATGGACTCCAAAGTAAAATAGTCAAACCTGATAAAAAAAACCAGGAAACGGACGGAATGAAACGAATGGATGTCAAAATCATATAATTATGTCCATAAAGTCCAAAAGTCAATATGTCCAAACCAGTTTTAATGATTGCGGCGGGATTTAATTTGATTCATCATTGTCGGGAATAGTCATTATCAAAGTAAGGTTAAACAAACCTTAAAATCAAAGTTATAACGTTGTCAACACTTGCAAACGAAAATACTATCCTATTCCTTTTCACGTTTTGATTTTTATCAACTCAAATAGCTTTCAAATTTTCACTGTTTTGATAAATAAATCAATATAACTGAATGAAATTATGAAGTGTCTCTCATGTGTTGCGCCTAAATATTGATTCATCATTATCTTCCTGCCCTTGTCCCTTTCTATTTGGGGTCGGCGCAACACGTTTTCTTCTTCCATTCTCCCCTGTAAGACGTCACGGCATCATTTACTCCTTTCTCTTTCATATCATTCTTCACACAATCCATCCATCTTTTCTTTGGTTTTCTCTCCCTCTTCATCCATCAACATTTATGCTATCCGAGTACACTCGTATGAAGCTTACTCGTAGGAGTCCACTCGGTCCGAGCATCGTCGGACCGTGTCAACGCGGCTTAAGAGCCCACCACAGAACCTCACGGGGTATGCCTTTTCGAGGTCGGCGAACACCATGTGCAAGTTTTTATGTGCACCTCTATATTTCTCGCACAGCTGGCGGATAGCGAAAATGGCATTCGTCGATCCCCGACCAGGCATAAAACGAATTGGTTCTGTGAAATATTTCGCCCTATTCTCTCAGTAGCCTTTCAATAACTTTCTCCCAAACTTTCATACTAAGTGACATTAGCTTTATTTCTCTATAATTGTTACACTCCAGCACATCACCTTTGTTTTTAAAAATGGGCACCAGCGAACTGTTACGCTATTCTTCAGGTATCGCTTCTTCCAGCAATGATTTATTGAAGAATAAAGCTAACCACGTCCATCCACAATAACTTCCACACTTCAACTGGTTTTCCGTCCGGTCCTAATGCCTCACCATTCTTCATTACATTTACTGAAATCCTCACTCACTTCGTCTTACGAATTTAAACAGTCAAACAGAGAGAGAAAGACGGAGGAGCCTTTCTCTCTCTAGTACTACCAAGCCGGTATAGCTGTTTTTGGCCTGCTGGACTTTCCAGTGTGTCATAGAGTTTATTCTGCGCGTTTGCTCTCGCTATAGCCACAGCTCTCTTGGCCTCTTTCTTGAGAGCATCATACTCAATCTTCTTTTCAGCTTTCAAACTAGCAGTGTCATTTCTAACACTGCCATTCTTTGAACTTCTTTTTATCCTTCAGTACATTCTGTATCTCTGTGGACCACTATGCTTCTTCCTTTCGGCTGTCCCAAAATACCTTTTGCTGCACTTCTAATACACCGAGCCGTCTCCTTACCACATTCATTTACACTTTGATCACGTATCTCTATCATTTTATGCACCACTCTTTCTATTAATTTCTTCGCACAATCAGACTTCTCTAGCATATGCCATTTTATTTAAATATTGATTATGAATTACAATTATAAGCCTGGTTAGGTGAAGCAGTCTTAAGCATAGAAGAAGCAAGAAGCATTTGAAAAGTTCCCAAATGCTTTTTTTGCACCTAGAACTAAATATACAGCACCACAATATTAGTTATTGTAATTTTCAATCAATATTTTAGTGAAATACAGAGAGCATTTCATAACTTCATTCAGTTATATTGATTTATTTATCAAAACAATGTTTTTTTTCCTTGATTTATAAAACTAAAGTTCTTAATAATAGATTACATAGCTGGGCATTAACTCGTAAATCGGTTAACCTTTTCACCGCCAAAGTACACAGAAGGCGATGCCTCGCCAGCGCCAAGCTATAAATGTAACGTATAACGAAGTATAAAGTAAACAGTAGTGATGAGGGTATCGTCATATCGATGAATGAGATTTACACGCTTTAAGGACGCTGTTACATTTTCGATGAACTCAAATTTAGGTAACTAAACTCGCACACAACAACATCACGCGTACGCATACATTGAACAACTCTGAGCGCTCGATTTTATACTTCACTTGTATAATCTTGGTACATTTTATTATTATTTAATTTTATTGATTCTGGAAGATTACTTGGACCTTTGAAAATGCATTTGCTAACTGTAACTTAGTACCATCGTCTTGATAAGCAGGTTAGTATTTTTAACCTACTTCAAAAAAAGAAGGTGCTCGACCCGTATGTATCCGCGATTTTCTCAAAAACTACCGATCCAATATTGATCGGGTTTTCGTTTACAAATGAAAATGTTTTCAGGGAAGGTTTAAATTGTAGAATGTATTAGGATTTGAGATTTTCGAAGATGAAGAATGGAACTGTTCAAAAACAAACAGCAACAGACTGGCGATCGCAGTGATCGTCTAACTATCTTACTTATATTATAAATGGGAAAGTTTGTGCTGATGAATGGATGGATGTTTGTTACTCTTTCACGCAAAAACAATTTTGAACGAATTTGGATAAAATTTGGTACACTGATAGTTTATAACCTGGATTAACACACAGCATACTTTTTATCCCGGTATGACGTTCCCGTGGGGTAATACTCGAACATCACGCCGGCAATGCCACGGGCATAATCTAGTATATATGCATCTTGGATTTTGGTTAAGACCCCATGTTCGATATAATAGACCATCTTTCGAGGCTCTCGTTAGGCGGTTGGATCAAGGGCCTGATTCAGAAGGCAGTACTCCTCGATACGGCTCGCATTGTGAGGAGGTTCCTGTCTCTGGAGCCCTAACCACCGGTAGCTTGGACCCTGCTCCCGATACCGGCGGACCACTATTTTTTATATTTTCAAATGTTTTTTTTATATTAGAATATTTAAAAATGTATTTAATATGTATAAAAATAAATAAAGGAGATAATAATAATATTCTTTATTTTTCGGACAACAATGATCCCAAACCAGACGACCCCAAACTTGTCGGCACCATTTTGAACTTTGGTTATTATCATATATCCGATACTTGCGACCCCAAAAACCATAAAAATGACACTCATGACAAAAAATTGTCAAATTTTTATCAGCACCATCTTGTATTTTGATTTTGTCTCCATATTCGTCATACACACATACATACAAACCGGTTAACATCATAACCCTCCTCGCGCCCATCCAGTTCCAAACCTCATCGCCGACAGGTTAACCTTATCCATCCCAATCCTAACCTTACTTAGAGCTGCTTAAGTCCACCCATCCATTCCACAACCTTGTCAACAACTGCTTAACATCACCCGTCTAAATTCCGATCTTACCCAATATAATTTCTAAACCACATTCTAATAATAAAAGTATATATATATATATATACCCTTTTACAATACCAATTTTATTTAATAATATCAATGAAAAAATACTAAAATTACAATGAAAATAAATTGAAACCAATAAAGAAAACCACACCGTTGATTTGACACGTGTCATTGTGTGTCAAAAATTTTCCGAAATATTTAAAAGAAATGAAGATATGACGATGATATTATGTTGACGAGATCAGCTACACGACGCGCACGCCTATCGCCTCCGGACCCGTCGCTCAGCTCCGCCTCGCCGCCGCCGGAATCCAGCCCAATCGTGAGTGCTGTGACACCGGCCGTGGCAGTTGCGTCGAGCTCGAGCGACGAGTATTTCTCTCCGCCGACGACGCCACCACCTGTTCGTCGACGAGGAGGACGCCGGCCGCCGGACGGTTTAGGACCTCGAGGCCCACCGGCCTCTGATAGGGTCCCAGCTCCCGGCGGGAGTGTGCCGCGCATGCGATGGACGCAATCCATTAATGCAAATGTCATGCGCGCATACTATGGGGCTACAGAGGGGGGTAACAACCTGACCGCGTACCGTGTTCGGATGCTCTCTCTGTTTCAGGTGCTTGAGCCAGCTGTCAACGTGTCGGCACAACGACTGTCGGATCAGGTGCGAGTCATCCAGCGTAATGGTATGTTGGATGACACCGTACTTGATCGCTTGCGGACTGAAATGCAGAGTAGCCATGTCATTGCCACGCCGCCGCAGACTGTGGTTCCACCACAGTCTACCATAATACCAACTCACCATAACAACGTGAGTAATGACATGGTTACTAATGTAAGTACCCAGTGCAATGAGGAAATGAGGTGTGCTTTGGAGGGTGCGATTCGAGAATATCGGTTCATGCAACCCGATCTTAGACCACGCGTACCTCGTTTGCCCATGCATAACAAAAATAAGGTGCTGGTGGCAGTTCTGGATTCGCAGTTGTCAAACTATTTTGATAACTGCGAAAACCTCACCGATGCTCACTCAGTCCTGTATTGTGCGGCTGTAGCGGCATGTCGTGTAGCTCATGTCAAATTTTCTGATGACAGAGCTACACGACCTAAACCAGCCGTACCGTCATGGCAGTACAGGATTGAACGACGTATTGGTGAGGCCAGAGCACTCATCGGCAAACTGATCTGCTTCAGGGAGGGCAATACTCGCCCTAGAGTGATGCGTTTTGTGAGGCGGGCGTTCTCGGGGACTGATATCAGTGCTCGAGACTACATGTCCCGTGTCACAGAGCGCATCGACTTCCTGAAGCAGAAAGTTTATGCATGGGCAAACCGTATTCGTAGGTATAAGCGGCGGGTGGACCGATACACTCAGAATCGCACATTCCAAAGAGATGAAAGGTGGGTTTATAGGGCTTGGGAGCGACCGGACCAAGGTGTGGCTGACACGCGCCTGCCGGATGATGATGCCATGTGTTCATTCTGGCGCAGCATCTGGTCGGTGCCTGTTAGCCATACCGAGGGTGAATGGACTCGGGAGGTCGAGCGAGCGTGCGATCTAGTACCAGAAATGGGGGCAATCACTATCAGCCCCCAAGACGTAGTTCGTGCAGTCCGTCCGTTACCTAACTGGAAATCTCCAGGGCCGGATGGGCTGCACAACTTCTGGATTAAATGGTTTACAAGGTCGCACGCTCGCCTGGCGATCCTGTTCCAGTCAGCCTTAGAGTCAGGGTCGCTGCCAGAGTTCCTGACAACAGGGATAACCCACCTGCTCCATAAATCGGGTAGTACTGCGGAGCCCAAAAATTATAGACCGATTGCCTGTCTTCCGACAGTCTATAAAGTTCTTACATCCATTTTGAGAGCTAAAATTAACAAACACATTGATGACAATTCTGTAATGTCCGCTTCTCAAAATGGATGTAGGAACGGGTCCCGCGGTACTAAGGAGCTACTCCTCATTGATATGGCCATTAGTCAACAGGTTCGCCGTTCCCGAAGGGATCTGTCGACATGTTGGATAGACTATAAGAAGGCCTATGACTCGGTGCCACATACATGGCTCATGAGGGTGCTAGAGTTGTATAAAGTTGATTCAACTCTGCGCATCTTCCTGATGTCATGTATGGGGCAATGGAGGACAGTCCTTCGCTATCCGGGATGTCGGCAAATCCAGAGGAATAGCGAGCCGATAAGGATAGAGCGAGGTATATTTCAGGGCGATAGTTTAAGTCCGCTTTGGTTCTGCTTAGCCTTGAATCCTCTTAGCACGCTGCTGGAGGATTCAGGTCTAGGCTATCGGTTGAGGAGAGGTGGTCAAGTTATATCTCACCTCCTTTACATGGATGACCTGAAACTCTTTGCCCCCAACGATTTGCAACTGATGGAGCTACTGAAAGTAACTGAAACTTTCAGTAGCGCCATCAGGATGGAATTTGGTGTGGACAAATGTGCGGTCATGCATGTAAAGCGAGGGGAGATTGTGGAATCTGTGGGAACCCAGCTCTCGGATTCCATAAATCTTAGATCCCTCTCAGCAACTGAAACCTATAAGTATTTGGGTATGTCGGAAGCGCTGGGCATCAATGTTGCTGACATGAAGCAATCGTTGAAGGAGCGCTTCTTTGGCCGTCTGAAAAAAGTATTTAATAGTCTTTTATCAGGCGGCAATAAGGTGCGTGCCTTCAACGGTTGGGTCATGCCGGTTCTGATGTACTCTTTCGGCATACTCAAATGGACTCAGACAGAACTAGACGCCCTGGATAGGAGGGTCCGTACATTGTTGACGACATATCGAATGCATCACCCGCGTTCTTCTGTTATGAGACTGTATATCCCGCGGAGGTGTGGGGGTCGAGGCTTTTTAAACGCTAAGACTCTTCACAATCGCGAGATATGCAGTCTCAGGGAATATTTCCTTGAAACCGACGTGGGGATGCATCGAGATGTGGTCGCAGTGGACAAGGGGCTCACCCCGCTCTCCTTGGCTAAAGAGAACTGGCGCAAACCTGTAGTGCTTGACACTAACGACCGCATGGAAGTATGGCAGAGTAAGGAGCTTCACGGACGGTTTTTCCGGGCCCTGCATGGGCCCGATGTAGACCTACCAGCGTCCGTAGCCTGGCTACGTTCCGGGGACCTCTTTGGAGAAACCGAAGGTTTTGTCTGTGCAATTATGGATGAAGTTATGATGACGAATAACTACCGGAGATTTATTGTGAAGGACGGTACGGTTGACATATGTCGGGCATGCCACCGTCCAGGCGAATCAATCCGTCACATTATCTCCGGGTGTTCTCGTCTGGCTAACGGAGAGTACTTGCATAGACACAACCTTGTAGCCAGGATTATCCATCAGCAACTTGCTCTAAAATACAACCTTGTGGAATCGGAAGTACCGTACTATAAGTATGTGCCCGACCCAGTTCTCGAAAATGGCAATATCACATTGTACTGGGATCGATCCATCGTAACTGACAGGACTATTGTAGCCAATAAGCCTGATATAGTGGTGGTGGATCGATCAGAGCGGCGTGCAATGATTGTTGACATAACGGTCCCGCATGATGGGAACCTCGTGAAAGCCGAGAAAGATAAGCAAATCAAGTATCTTGACTTGGCTCACGAGGTTGTCGACATGTGGGATGTGGACTCAACGATCATTGTGCCGATAGTTGTATCAGCCCATGGCTTAATTGCCAAGAGCCTCGACCAATACCTGAGGAGGCTCTCGTTAGGCAGCTGGATCAAGGGTTTGATTCAGAAAGCGGTACTCCTGGACACGGCTCGTATTGTCAGGAGGTTCCTCTCTCTGGAGCCCTGACCGCCGGTAGCTTGGACCCTGTTCCCGATACCGGTGGGCTACAATTTTTTATATTTTTAAATGTTTTTTTATATTGTTTTTAGTTTAAGAAATATTTAAAAATATATAAGATTTGTGTAAAGTTAAATAAAGGACATGATAAAGTATGAAACCTCGTACTTAATTTTATTTAAGTCCGAAAAAGTATCAATTCCTTCCGATTACGTTATACGACGACGGTACACACAGACGCATACACACTACAATATTTTCTAGTAATTTTATCGTATTTATTTTTTGCGAGAGAGCGATACACCCGTCCTTCCACGAGCGCTTCTGAGCGCGGATTGACGAACCGCGAGTGCAAAATGTATGAAGAATTCGGCAACTGTTTTTATTTTAGCTAATAATTGACAAAATATATTGATTTTGATACAAAATAATTAGCTGAACCTATAAAGGACTATATATACCGCAATATGTTATAATTTTTAAGATAAAATATGCTGTAGATTTACCTATACTGGTGCCTATTCTGACCCTATTTTTTAAAATTTTCTGCGATTGTGATGGGAAAAACGTATTTGTGCGAAAATTTTGTATGACGTCATACAATTTTTCTGATGCCAATCTGGAGATGAATATACTATCTTTAAATTACATATTTTGACATATGTGATTGCTTATACATTAAAATGGTACCTGAAAAACACTGTTATTTGTAGAAAAATGTAATAGCGTCCTTAAGTTTTATTTATAATTTTAAGAATATAAATAAAAACTGATTTAATATTGTCATATTTGTTTTATGTCATCCCTAGTAAGAAATACCAGTATTAATTATAAATATCAAAGGACCGAAAATATAACTCCATTAGAGCTCTAAGAAATGAGGTACATCTCTATTTGTTTCATGACGTCATTCTTTGACTTCATTTCAAGTCCTTGGCGCTCAGAGCACGATAAATTCAATTGTGATTAGGGATGTGGTCTATGGTTTTTCTTCCTTCTATTTTTGTCTACTCACGTGTTTTTTTAACGTTAAGTCAACGTTTTTTACCGTAAGTATCGAAGCGGAAGAATTTTTCACTGTATTTAAACTGTTTTTCGTAGTAAGTATGTAATTAAATTATAACACACTTGAAGCAGTGTACCTATCACAGCACTGTTTTTAAAGCTTTGTTTCTGTTCTTTTCTTCACTCATGTAACGATAGCGTTTACCCGTTAGGCCGGCCATTCTAAAGCCGCGGTTCCACAGCATTCACGCGGATCATCCCATATATTCGTTCGGACGGGCAACGACAGCTCATCCGAACCCAGTCCTTCATTCATTTTCTACTTTTTTTTACTATTATTAGTAAAAATAAAACAGTGTATAAGCAAATTAAAAGAAGGATACGTGCGCGTCCTGATTGGTGCTGCACTATGCCAAAGTGACCTTGACAGCCGTACGCCTATGACGTCACAGAACGACTTCTATTATAGTCCGTGCCCCGGGAAATGGAGGGGAATATAATTATCGAAAAGGATTGATAACATGTAATTACACAACTATGTATGTATGTATGTACAACTATGTAATTCCGGATCGGCAACTATCTGAAGGTCGAAATTCGTCTATTTTCCATTTGTTATAAAGTAGTTAACTAAGTTCATATTTTGTTTGCGTTACGATTGCTCCGCCAAGTTATCAAAACAGAAAAAAACTTCGCCAAAAAATTTGTCGAATTTTGTCAAAATCGAAGGGTAGAAACCAAAAATTTGTCAAAGTATAAATAAAGAAGTTATAAGGGTTTTAAGTTGGCCGCGCGAACGTAACGTGGAGGATTGCGCGGCCATGGATATCTCAGCAACTACTTGGGTTAGAGATCTAATTCTTTTTGTCAATTGATGTATTATTATTAAATAAAAACCTTGTACATTTCAATAATGGGCTTTGTCCAAAAATTTAACCTTTTTTAGTCAAGTGTGGTACATTATTAAATAAAAACTTAAATAAACTAAAATAAAATAACTGTATTTAAAAGGTTCGTTTCACCTTTTAAATACAGTACTTTTATGTTTAATAGGTAGTTAAAAATTAAGAGCTTGTAATGAAGTCGTGGCCCTGGTGGCACAGAAATCTAAAACTTCTATTGAAGTCCGTGGCGGTGAAAAGGTTAATTAACGAAGTTAACATTTCGAATAACGGATTAACTTTTAAGTAATCTTTAAAAAAAAATGAGAAATGAGTTGGCTGACCTGGAAGTCTTTAAATAGACTCCAGACCCAGGTTGGTCGCAGCAAGGAAAACCTGCTCAGGTGGAGATTCATTAATGACTCTGCCCTGTAGTGTAAATGTGGTGCTGTTCCACAAACGATGGGGCATTTAATATCGTGTCCTGCGTGTCCTGTTGTTTGTTCACTTCAGGAACTGATGGACGCTACCGCGCCAAACTAGTAGCTCAGTTCTGGGCTGACATAATTTAGATTGCCATCGACATGCTAAGAAGATCTTTAAAAAATGTTAGCACACTCGATAACTTCCATTAAACTTCCTTAAGTCGGTTAATCGTTAATCCAGTACCTACTATTTACCTGCTATACCCTCAAGAGCTCCAGTTGAACGTCTTTTATCCATGAGCAAAGATATTTTAACGCCAAAGTGAGCCTCGCTTTCAGACGAGACCTTCAACATATTAATGTTCATGAAGGGCAATATCCACATTATCCCAGATGATTAAATTACTCACTCCAATTATACATGTCTTTTTTTTTTATTCTTAACCTGTTAACCCTCAGAAACCAACAGTCTTTATAACTTAGATCATTAAGTGCAACTATAAAAAAAACGCAATTTTTATCATGTGAACAGAACAGATTAATGTTAACTTGCATTACATCTTCCGAAATGTAACACTTTAATGTTTAGTGAGGTAACTTTTTAACAGATTTTCTTTGTTTAACAGTGCCCAGCTATGCTTAATTACCATCTAGCCTTAACAGACTAATAAGCAATTTAACTCTTAACTTTTATTTGTCCACTATTGATACACTACACTAACTCAAATGGTGTAGTTAATTTTAGTCTATGCACTATGTTCGAATTGTCCAACAGCTGGATTGCCTCTACATTCACATATTCCTCCTTCCATTGGGGGGCCTAGACGCACTGCAGGTTATCACCCATACCTTGTCGATGTTCCACACATTCGCACAAAGCGCTTTGCTACATCGTTTATCATGCGTACAGCCAAGGAGTGGAATTCCCTGCCTGCGTCAGTGTTCCCTGGTTTATATGACCCCAATCTATTTAAGTTGTGAGTTAATAGGCTTCTTTTGGGTTAGCTTGTTTATCTTCGAACTCATCTCTGTCCTCAGGTCTAGATTGAGGTAAAGAGTAGGCCCATTTAATATTTAAAAAAAAAAAAATGTTGATGAAGAAAACATTGAAATATTTGAAAGCTATTGGTGATGTTGGCAACTTTCTGAATGCATCTTTGTAACTCTATTGGCAACTGTGTAAGTCTGATGACTAATTATTAATACCTACACATGAGATGCTTGTACAAGCTATAATATGTAAGCCTTTTATAATAATAAATGAGACGGTTGCAAGTAGCAGAGATGTGAGGTGTGACAAGAATTAATAATATTAGGAATTTTAAAGAAGTCAAGGACAGCCAGGGTTTCACACCCAACAAGTCAAAATAGTATGACAATTCCTCCATTTGCAAGTGACACAAGCAGTCCTCACAGCACACTCCACCACATGCACATCTGTGCGCCACTGACCCGGCACCACTTGTCGGGCGACTTGCGCGCGCCGCCGCTGTCTGCCGCTGCCGCGTTCAGGCGCTCCGCCAGCAGTCGCCACAGCTTGCTCGAACTGAACCGGGAGTATATTGATTGTTTGCCGGCGGCGAAGTCGGGATGCTCTTCCATAAACGACAATAACAAATCAAGTTGCTCCGAACTCACTCTACATCTAGTTAACCCGGCACTCATGTCTATCATACATATCCGTAAGTTTATAAAACTATCATTATGCCCACATTTATGCAAGATTGCTATTGATCATGTTTTGATAATTTTTGAGGCACTTGTGGCCCGGTTCGACCAAAACAAGTAGTTAAAATAGTAAATAGCCGACCAAATTTCGGTGAATTACCACTACAGGCAGGTACAAGGATCACAACATGGCAGCTTTGAATTTGATTGAATTTTGTAAATACTGTAGTCTAGCTAAAATCGGTAATACAAAAATCCTCTCCTCTGTTGTAGACGCGACGCTTGATTTGGTTTTTGCAAAGATAAGAGATGATCACAGTATATAAATATAAAAATATACTCTAGCGAGATGATTTCAAAACGGGTTTAAATCAAAGAGTAGACTACATAAACCAAAAGTTTATTTATTTATGTATTTTACTCTTTGGTAGATGCTGTCATATTATATGATGCTGTCTCTGTCAATGTCAAAAAAACTGTCAATCAGCGCGTTCCGTTCCGGTCCAAGATTCAAACATGGACTTAAAAAGAAATGAAAAAGGAAATTATACAAACAGGATTAAGTTCTCCGAAATTCGTAACACACAAAAATGCACCTTAACTGTAACGTAGTAGGTTTACTTTTGTTAAGCTGTCATAACCAAGGCCAGTGAGAGCCATAAGAGAGCCCTTTGTCCCTTTCACTCAATTGTCAACAGATAAAAATGTTAATGATGGTAGAATATTTTACACCGGCAGTCACCTCACACTACAAGTAAAATAAGTTACGTATATATGTTTTTAGCTTTAAGATAAGTTTTTTTTATAGGTTTACAATCTGTACATAATATTTATTTATTTATTTTAAAGTAAAATTAAATATTAGAATGATTATTTAGAAGCTATTATATATTCATTATGGTAACACTGAAATCTGTCATTAGTGTTGAGGCGGCATTTGTGACGTAATAAGTTGTTTTGAGAAAAATAAAGATTATTAATCTACGGTTATTTTTTATTTTACTGTGAAAATGCTTAAAAAGTGTTGTAACACGTCATGTAAAAGTGAATCAATAGGTGGTTGTGGTATATCTTTTCACAGGTAAGGAATATTTTATTTACCAACAATGATTAGTGTGACCATGCCTTAGACGTTTTGCAGACGAAAGACTATTATTCTTTGTGTATTCTTCATTAAAAAATTACTGATTTTAAAGCTTGTTTTAGTAAATAAATACTTTTCTTTTAAAAAAACTATGCATTTCCAATGAATTTCTCCCTCCCCTCGGGGGGTTCCTATGACCCTCCCCTCTGTCATGTCGGTATTTTACAATGGGAACGGGAGTAGCAGACATCGAGTCTATATAAGGTCTATCTTTTCATAGACGAAATATTTTTAAGAGTAACTTCTATAAGTCGTAAAGTAGCCACAGCAACGAAAAAAAAAATATCTGAGTGTTTTTTTTTTACAAAATTATTATAATTCTAAAATTTTTTGAGACATTTTGCATAAAACCTTTACTCCCATATTCTGACAATGACAGTAGGTAAATACGACGTAGTAAACTAGCGTAATGGATGCTTAAAAATAAGGAGCCAGTATTTATTTTGTGGGTCAAGTAATTTTAAATTATTTATTATTTATAAAAAAATATACTCAGATAAAAAAAAAATCCCTTGAAATGGCTTTGTTATAGCCGTTAGATGATTCCCTGAAAATATTTCGTGTATGAATAGTTAGACCCTATATAAGGTCTATCTTTTCATACACGAAATATTTTAAGAGTAACTTCTATAAGTAGTAAAGAGACCATCCCAACGAAAAAAAATTTTTTATCTAAATGTTTTTGTTTTTACGAAATTATTATAATTCTAAAATTTCTTGAGACATTTTGCATAAAACCTATTCTATGAATGAGACGCGGCCCCGCACCCGTGCCCGGCACCCGCGTCGTGCCGACGTTGCGACTGGCGGCATGCATTGTTGTTCATCGTCTTGTTGTTCGCAGGTCATGAACTCATGACAATGTGCGACCGCGCAAGAATGGTAGTCATTTCGGGTCCTGATGGTTACCGTGCTCCAACTCCACAGTAGTCTGTGTTGGTCTGGACGCAAACACCTTTTTTTTTTTTTTTTTTTTCTCGATGTGGAAATCCTCAATAATAATAAGAATAAGAATAAGAATAATTTATTTAAAAAGTATTACAAAAAGTGTACATTTAAGCGCAGTAGTATTATTTCTCATACTAATTATAAGTACTTATAAGTAATCTATAACTAAAATATATTTTACAGTCGCAAGTATTCAATAGTTCAATTTAGATGTCAGCGACCTGCCCGAACTAGGTTTATTTAAACCTGTGTTTCAGGCCATCACTTTACCTAGCACAATTCAATAAGGACAATAAAATTATAAAATTAAATTAATCTATTAACAATTATAACTATGCATCAAGTTGGTATAAAAGAAAAACCCTAAAACTAGCTTAAGTAAATATGTACAAATAGATACGATAACATAATCAAACCACAACTTCTAGAAGTTTTTCTGTGTCTGTGTAATTAAGTACCGCTAAATAATCTGACATTACCAAACTACATTTTTTATAACTTAAACTGTAGAAGTTTAGTATCTTGTTGAGTCTATTGTAAAGAAAAGGTCCTAAAAACACATAAAAACGATTTGCAAACGCATGTCTAGTTTGAGGTTTTGTGCAAACTAGGTCCTTCCTTCTCCTATCGGAAGGAACTGGGTGATAGGGAAGTGTAGAGTGCTGGTGCTGTATTATGTGAAGAATAAATAATTGCCGTACTGTAAGTACATTACATGTTTTATAGAGCTGGTGTGTAGGGAATCTAAAAGGACGGAAGGTAGCAACTTTTAGAACTGCTCTTTGAGCACGTTCTAGAGGGAGAAGAATTGAATTTCCCGCCCCACCCCAGGATATTATACAATATGTTAGAATAGATTGACACAACGCTAAATAAATCTGTTTTATCAAATTATAGTTAGCTACATTACGTAAATTCTTAAAAACATATATTAATTTTCGCACTCTAGTACACAGTAACTCGATATGTTTACGGAAATTTAGATTGGAGTCAATAGTGACACCTAGATATTTCAAGTGGTCAGCTTTATCTAAAGTAGGGCAAGAACATACAGTGTCAGCGAACGTGCTACAGTTATGCGCGTAAATGTTTAGATTAGTAAGCGGTGTGTTAGTATTTCTCATTGTAAATAAAATGTATTTTGTTTTTTCAGCATTTAATGTAAGTAGATTATTCTGGAGCCAATTAGACACAATGTTGAAGCCATTCTGAGCATGTTCATAGGCCTCAGCTCTAGTTTTAGCTGCAAACAACAAAGCAGTATCATCTGCATAAGACATAATAACACCATTTTGGAGTGGCAGGCAGCAAAGGTCATTAATATAGATCAAAAATAATGTAGGGCCTAGAATACTGCCTTGTGGAATTCCGAAACAAGTATTAGAAAGGTCAGAACTTGTATGCGGGCCAATTTTTACAGTTTGCTGTCGATCCCTTAGATAATCTGACAATAGTAGAAGCTGTGCTCCTCTTACTCCAAGTGTTTCAAGCTTCTGCAAAAGAGTAGTGCAAGAAATAGTGTCGAAGGCCTTGGCAAGGTCTAGAAAGATCCCAACTGTATGCATTCCACTATCCAGATTTGTAGCAATGTAGTTGGTCAATTTGTTTACTGCTTGGCTTGTTGATTTTTTAGGCCTAAACCCAAACTGATTGTCTGAAAGTAGTTTATTATCTTCCAGATATTTTATCAATCTACTGTTAATGATTTTTTCTAAAATTTTTGAAAGGCCTGTTAGCACTGAAATGGGTCTGTAGTTATTCACACTCATTTTGTCTCCAGACTTGAAAATTGGTGTGACGACAGACTTTTTTAGCAATTTTGGAAATATCCCTTTAGATAAACATAGCTGAAAAATGTGGGTCAGTGGAGGGGCCAGAAGGTATTTAAATCTTTTAAGTATATTATTGGAAATATCATCCCACCCAGTTGCGCAGACATCCTTTAACCCGTTTATTATTCTAATTACTTCGTTGACGTCAGTATCTAGTAAAACAAAAGAATTTAATGCGGAAGATGTCCTAGTTGGGTTTTGAGTGGGTGGACGACTAATACTTGAGGATTTTTCAGCCAAGTTTTTACCAACGTTGACAAAATATTGGTTTACCCTATTCGTTGCTTCCGATGGGTTTATATCTATTGATAGTAAATCAAGCGGAGGTTCGGAATTTTTCGACCTCAATGTATTGGTTTTTATAAATTTCCACACAAGTTTACTATTTTTTCCCGCCTTCTGTAGTTCATGTTTATCGTACTGGTTTTTTAGTTTTTTCAAAAGATTATTACAGAAATTTCGATATCTTTTATAGGTAATAGAAATTATTACGTCATCCGGTGCAAGTTTGGATTTTAGGTGAAGTTTGTCTCTGTGTCTTATACAACGAACGAGACCGGGTGTGATCCAAGGTTTAATACAACTATACTTTCTAGGGATTATCTCAGTGTAAGAGTTTTTCCTAATTGCATATTGTAAAGAATTTATGAAATATTGTAAAGAAATATTTGCATCAACAGAATCGTAAATACGGTTAAAATTAATGCCGCGTATGGCACTTTCAAGGTTTGTCATATTGACTTTAGTGAAGCTACGCTCGCAGTTTTTTCTGGGTGAATTTATTTGCAATGTTAGTAAAACAGCTTGATGATCGGTAAGCGAAGAGTTAGTAACCAATGTTTTGGATGGATTTTTTGATTTTAGAATGATATGGTCTAAGCAAGAACCGCTTTGATGCGTGGGGTAATAGTGAGCTGGTAAAAGTCCATGAAATGCACAAATGTTTAGATAATTATGTGTATGGGTATCGGGATTCCCGGAAGAAATGTTAATGTTGATGTCTCCTAAAAGTATTATGTTTTTGAATGTACTTATGTTATTTAAGTTTGTGTCAAGTGAGTCTAAAAATCTGTCGATATTATGAGAGGGAGGCCTATAAATAGCTATGACTACTGTATCGGGAATAATTTTAATGATTAAGCAATTACTATCTGGGGATAGTGGTTCTTCTTTGATAGTTCGCAAATTATTTTTAACATAAACTACTACTCCGTCGTTTTGGTTAGTGTTTCTATCTGTTTTATATGAATAAAAACCGTTTAGAGATGGTAAGTTGACTGTCTGTTTTGACAGCCAACATTCTGTTAGTACGATAATATCACAGCTTATGTCAAGACTTTGTAATAACACTTCAAAACCGTCCATGTTCCGGTTTATGCTGCGAATATTTTGTGTAAGTAAGGTAAGCGTTTTGTCGCCAGAACGAAGAAGGTGTTTACAGTCCTCAACATTACAGATTTTAGATTCAGACACAGTAAAACTATCTAGATCACTGATTAGCTGATTGCTCATGATAACTACAGACTAAGAAGAAATATAAATAAGTGATGAGCTACCTGTTTGTGTGCCTACTAAATAAAATATTCTGTGGCGCTCTTAGGCGCCCTCATAGTCTATGGAGTTAATGTAGTTGGTCTCTGCATGTTTACGTGCCGGGCAACTAACATCACCGGTTGGATGGTCACATTTCCTCCTGTATCTTTTGCACGTCGCACACTGGGGGGGAGAAGATTTGCAGCTGCAGTCCTTCACGGAGTGTCCCGTCTCTGCACAGTGGTTGCAAGTAGGACTAGTCTCACGGCAAAACTTAGCTGCATGGCCGAACTGCTGGCAATTGTAGCACCTGGTGACTATCGTAAAATCTCTCACCGGGCATGAAGTCCAATTAATAAAAATTCTGCTCTGGATGATTAGCATTTTTCTTATGCCAGCGGGTACTTCCAGTATGTAGTTGCAGGTAGGAAGGCCTTTCTTACCCGATTTATGGCTTAATTTAATGGTCTCAAGGAAGGATTCACGAGTTGCATTGGGCAATTTGTCTGATAAGTTTTGCTCGTAAATGCAGTCGAATACCTCCTTCTCAGAAAGAGCTACGGGAACACCAATGACAGTAACCCTAGGGCGGCGTTTAGATGGTTCTTCTATTGTTAGGCCCGAGGTGAATATCTTCTCTGAATTTTTCAGTTTATCTATATCGCCTTTATTTTCTGTGCTAATCAGCACTCCCCCATTTTTCACTTTTTTCAGGCCACGGACTTGGAGCTTCAGTTCTTCGGGAGATATTAACTTTTGAACAAGTGACTTGGTGTCGTCACTTGTTTTGGTCTTATCGCTGGGATAAATGGCGATCGAACTCAGGTTTGCAGGACGGACGAAGTTGTCGGAGCCTTTCTTCACCATGCTAGCATAGGAATTGTCGGACGGATTCAGCTTCGACTCAATAACCTCTTTGAACTGGTTGAGAGAGTGCGCCACGTTTTGCTGCTGCTGTAGGTGCTGAACGGTACTGCGTGACTGGATCATTTTCTGCTTCACCGATTGGTAAAGGACAGCCATCTGAGCAGTCCCACTTTGGACCTTCCGGCAAAGGGTTGAGACACGTTGCTTCTGGTCCGAGTTCATTTTTCCTTCACCAACAATAGAGCAGACTTCGTTCAGAATGCCATCTATAGACAATAACCATGTCTGGATCTCATGCGTGCTGACAAGATCACTCGGCAAAGCATTCTCTGCAGGTGCTGGTAGAGGTGGTGGTGGTTCACTCGGCGGCAATCGTTCGGTAGCCGATGGTGGAGGACTTCTTCGTAGTAATTGGCTACGACCAAACGGGCTCGATTGTGGGTTAGACATACTAACCGCAACACTTTATTTATTTACAATAGAAAACAATTATAATTCAGTTCATCTTGCACATAAAAGTTAGTATGGCACTAGTCACATGTGACACACTTATTACTTTGATTTTAACTGACGCCGCAAATAATTATTGATATATTTTGTCGTAATTGTTTATAGATATTTCATTTTAGCAAGTACAAAAAACACGTCCACTAAGTCTCACGATTCGTGAAGTCATATAGTCAATAAATAATAAATAATAAATAAATTTATTCAAAAATATAAAGTACAACTTTTACAGTTTTTCTTAAATCTATGTCTAGTTCACCCATGATTTGTGCCTGAACTAGGTAATCCTGTGTTTCAGGCGATTGGAGGTAACATTAATTGATAAAATAATCACATTTTCTTATTAATCTTATTGGTAACTATGTAGTATGTATTATACCTATGTAAAAAAGGCATATAAAATATATTATCTTAACTTAGATAACTAATTAAAAAAATAACAATAATTCGAACAATATTTACTTAAGCACTAGTAATAACTTCTCTGTATCTTCATAGGACATAGTTTGAAGAGCCTCCTTGAGGGTTTTCTTGCAGTTACTGATATTTAAAGAGTAGATGTTTATTTTTTCATTTAGCCTGTTATATAGCAGCGGTCCGAGGTACATATGAAACTTCGCTGTGAAAGCATGTTTTGTACTTTTTTGAGGGCAAACTATATCTTTCCGTCTTTTTTTAGTAAATTCAGTGCTGTATGGAAGTGCTGCGTGTTGTTTAAGTACAGTGCTCATAATAAATAACTGTCGAACTGTTAGTACTTCACAAGATTTATACAGGAGGTTGGTAGAGAAAAGGAAAGGGCGGCAAGTAGCCACCTTGAGGATAGCTCTTTGAGCTCTTTCAATGGGCAATAACAGAGTTTTACTCGTGCCACCCCATGAAGAAATACAGTAGGTCAGAATTGACTGACAAAGAGCAAAATATACTTGTCTAAGAACTTTTGGATCTGTAATAAATCGTAGCTTTTTGAATACGAATATCAGCTTACGAATTCTACTATTTAGAGCTTCCATATGTTGTTTGAAGGAAAGGATTTCATCTATTATAATACCCAGGTATTTTATTTTATCAGTCTTCTTAATATTGGGACACTTACACTGGCTATCTGCAGAAATTGGACAACAATGAGCACGCAACGCTGAAGGGACATTCGATGTATGCTTGTGCATCGAAAACTTAATATAATTTGTCTTCCCTGCATTTAGAGTTAGTGAGTTATTTTGAAGCCATTTATTTACAATATTAAAACCGTGTTGCGCAAAATTGTAGACTTCATTTTCTGAATCAGCCGAAAAAAGTAAAGCAGTGTCGTCGGCGTAAGTTATAATAGTGCCATGCTCTAGCTTTAGATTGCAAAGGTCATTTATGTAGATCAAAAACAGAGTAGGCCCTAGAATACTTCCTTGGGGAACACCAAAAAATGTGTTTTTTTTAACAGAGCTGACAACATCACCAATCTTTACGCATTGGGAACGGTCTTCTAAAAAACTTTGGAATAGTTTCAGCTGGGTGCCTCTCACACCCATGATCTCAAGCTTGCGCAACAGAATTGGAATACAAACTGTGTCAAAAGCTTTGGCAAGGTCTAGGAAAATTCCAACTGTGTGGTTACCCTTGTCAAGTTCTTGCGCTAGATAGTCAGTCAGATGATGTACCGCATCGGCAGTTGAAACTTTAGGTCTAAATCCAAACTGCCGTTCAGACAGAATCGATTTATCTTCCAAATATTTCAACAACCTTTTATTTATTATTTTCTCCAATATTTTTGACATAGAAGGTAGTAAAGAAATAGGTCTGTAATTTGTCACTTGCTCTTTGCTGCCTGATTTATAGACAGGGACAATTACAGCTTTTTTAAGACACTCTGGAAAATGACCTGAAGATAAACAAATGCGGAAAATATAAGTCAGTGGTGGTACCAAAATGTCCTTGAATTTTTTAATAATTTTATTCGATATGTTGTCCCAGCCAACTGCACAGTCTTCTTTCAAGGTCATTATTATACTTTCTACCTCAGTCTCGTCAGTATCTAGCAGCGCGAAGGATGTTAAAGCAGTGTTAGATGGTAAAGGAGTGCTCGTTAGGTTTTGGGATTGTCCCAGATTTTTTTCTGCCAGACACTTACCCACATTAACAAAGAAATTATTTGCTATGTTAGCGGATTCCACCGGTGACGAGTGTGCTTGTAATAAACTTGAAGATGACTCATATTGTTTTGCGGTATAAGTTGCGTCTTTAATATATTTCCAAATTTTTTTACTATTTGTTCCAGCCTTTTCCAATGCCATTTTGTCGTAGTTGTTTTTAATTTTTTTAAGGAGATCATTACAGAAATTTCTATATCTTTTATACGAAAGTTGCAATACTACATTTTCTGGATTCGATTTTGCTTTCATATGCAGTTTATCCCTATGTTTCATACAGCGAATAAGACCTGTTGTTATCCATGGTTTTATATTGTAATTTCTGTTGCTCAACTGCGATACGACTGTGTTTTTTTGAATTGCATTTCGTAAGTTTTCAATTACAAACAACATGCAAAACTGCGGGTCAGCGGAATTATAGACTGGATCAAAATCGATGACGCGTAAATCTTCTTTAAGTCTATTTATATTCAGTTTTGAAATTTTGCGAGTGCCTTGTTTAGGTAATTTACAATTTAAGGTTAGTAGGGCAGCATTATGATCGGTTATTGTTGAGTTAACAACAAGTGCAAGAGAAGGGAAATTCGATTTAAGCATAATATGATCTAGACAGGAGCCACTGTGATGTGTAGGAAAGCTATGTGCTGGGAGCAGACCATGAAAAGCGCATAGGTTGAGGTAGTCCTGAGCAGAGGCATCAGCACTTCCTGGAAGAATATTCATATTAATATCTCCAATTACAATCGTGTTTTTGATAGATGACAGGTTCTGCAAGGTCTCATTCAGAGAGTCAGTAAAATTGCTAGTATTTTTAAAAGACGGAGGTCGATATAATGCTAATACCGCAAATTCCGATCCAATTTTAACTAACAACCTGTTACAGTCGTGCATATCAGGTTCCTCAACAGAGACGTTCAGATGATTTCTTGCATAAACTATCACACCATCATTTTGGTTGTAATTTATGGTACTCCTATACATATGATATCCCGGGATGAGTGGTATGTTATAATGTTTGGCAAGCCAGCATTCAGTTAAAACAATAACGTCACAATTTATGTTTAGCCGTTGCTGAAATGTACTAAAGCTATCAAAATTCTTAAAAACACTGCGAATATTTTGTGTCAATACTGTTAGTGGAGATTTGTAGCCAGATAGATATTGTTTGCAGTTTTCCGCTTCACAAACTTTGGACTCGGATACAGAGAAATTATCTAAATCATTAATTAAACTATTTATCATAATGGTAGATTAAATAAAAATATAAACTATAAAAAATAAAAGGTCAGAAAAATAACTAATTAACGGCGCTCTTAGGCGCCTCCATAATCTACAGAATTGATGTACCTTTTTTCAGCCATTATTTTCGCCGGGCAGTCAGCAGCACCTGTGTTATGCTTATCTGGCTTTTTGAAATGCAAGCAAGTAGCGCATTTTGGTTCGTCAGCCTTCTTTGGACATTCTTTTACAGAGTGACCTTGATCACCACAGTGGCTGCAGGTATACGATGTCTGTCGACATGACTTGGCCGCATGTCCATACTGCTGACACTTATAGCATCGTGTGACCAAAGTAAAGTCTCTCACAGGGCATGATGACCAATTTACAAAAACTCGGTCTTGCGATATCAGGGCTTTGCGTATGACTGCAGATACTTCAACAATGTAATTACATGTCTCCGAGTCTTTCTTCCCTGACTTATGACTTAATTTAATTAAGCTCAAAAACGTCTCAAGGCTGCAATCCTGAAGTTTTTCGGCTAGGTTCTGGTTGTAAACACAGGTAAAAACCTCATTTTCCTGCATGGAAGTCGGCACTCCTATAATTACAACCCTAGGCTTCCTTTTATGGGGCTCGTCAACTGTTAGGCCTGATTTGGTAAGCTGTACCGATTGTCTCAGCTTCTCGATGTCGTCCTTCGTCTCGGTGCTGATGATAACACCGCCGTTCTTCGTCTTGCGCAGGCCTCTCACGTGGAGCTTCATTTGTTCGGGGCTGATAATTTTTTGGACAAGAGTTTTAGTCTCATCGCTGGTCTTCAATTTGTCACTCGGATAGATGGCCACAGAACTTACAAAACTTGGCTGGATAAAACTGTTGGCACCTTTCTTTACCATGTCAGCAAAGGAAGATGCCTGGGCAGGTTTCGTCGAATCTTCGATACTCAGCTTAAGGTTCTGTAGCTGCTGCGAAAGATCGAGTTGGCTTTCGAGAGTTCTGACGGTGTGGTGCGATTGGAGGGCTTTAGCTTTGACGGACTGGTACATGACGGCCATCTGCGAGGTCCCGTGACTAACCCTCCGGCATAGGTTAGTGATGCGCATTTTCTGCTCCACATTCAGCTTTCCCTCAGCTGCAATAGCGCACACTTCCTTCAGGCTCTGTTCGATACTAGCCATCCAGTTTTGAATTTCTGACGTCGAGACAACTTCAGGGGCATCGTTCCTTCGGATAGGCGCTTGAGGGGTAGAGGCGGGTACGACAACAGGCACGACCACGGGCACAGGTGTTGAAGGCGGGGAGCGAACACATTTACTGCTCCGGCTGAACGGACTATCCTCCATCATGAAGCAGGTTAAATTGGCTCTGTTAAACACCGGTCATTTCTACCAATAATACACCTTACACAAATGTACTGTATGAGTATGCGTTACTACTGGCTATTGGTAACTAGGTCACAATTTCGTAAGTGATTATTTGTTTATTGCAATAATTGTTCGATACGTCTGTTCACTACGACCGGCAATTAAGCAATCAATGGATGTCCTCCGCCCTGGGGAGAGCGGAGGGGTCTGTCAGACTCGTACTGACTAAAACCACACCGGTGTTCCCTCGCACACTTGCGTCGGGGGGCAACGGGATCTGATGCGACTTCCGCTGCCCCAGACTAGTGCCGGCCCGCCTAACCTGCGGGCCTCGTCCCGGGGGGGAGTGAGGTGTAAGACTCCCCCCGTTACGTCTGAGAGAGGCGCGCGTGGAACACTACGCGCCGCCGTCTCGGGTCCAGTATGATCGGAGGCGACGGATGTCCCCGAATCCGTCGCCTCGTGGTTGACTCGACAGCGATCCGGACCCCACCGACCACAATGTGTGATCCCAACGGCGGCGCCCGTCGGGGGCCATGAAAAGCAATGGCCTCCGACTTGTTGAGGGCCACTTCCAGCCCCAGGCGTCGTATGCGGCTCACCACCTGTGAGACCGCAGCCGTAGCCAGCAACGCTGCCTCCCTGTACGAGCTCCCGCGAGCCGTGACCAGCGTGTTGTCCGCATAACACGTCAGGTCCACTCCCGGCGGGAGCTCGCACCGCAAAACCCAGTCGTATCCGGTGTTCCACAGCGGTGGGCCCAGAACCGAGCCCTGCGGAACACCGCACGACATCTCGCGACGGCCCGTGCCGTCACGTCCCATGTAGGTGACACACCGTCCAGACATAAGCCCCCACAATGTTGCGGAGGTAGGAAGGCACCCGATGGTAACGCAGGGCCTCCCTAATGCAACCCCAGGGCAGGGTGTTGAACGCGTTGGAGATGTCCAAGGACACCGCCAGCACCACCCCACCCCGGGACACTGCTTCCTCCGCCAGGACTCTCACCCTCATGATGGCGTCGATAGTAGAGCGCCCACGCCGGAAGCCAAACTGGCTGTCGTTCAGGTTCGGCCCCTCTGTACACAAGTGGCTGACGAGGCGATCTGCGATTACACGCTCGAGCATCTTGCCCGCCTCGTCCAGCAAGAGCAACACTATGGGCCGATAAGCCGACGACGAATCCGCTGGGCGCCCCGCCTTCCTGAGCAGGACCAGGCGACCAGTCTTCCACCTGCTAGGAAACTGACCCCGCTCAAGGCACGCCGAAAAGAGTCCCCTCAGTGGGGGCTCCAGCTCCGTCGGGCCCCGGAGCAGTGTTTTTTGCCCGGAGCCGCATCGCGGCCGCGCTCATTTCCGCCTGTGTCACCTCTGGGACGGTTTCGCTCTCCTCTTCTTCCGACTCTGCAGCTGTGGGCAGAGCCATCGGCAGTGGCTCGTACACGGCTCTCTCAGGGAAGAGAGCCGTGACCACTTGCTCCAGAAACTGCGGCTCGAGACCTTCCGTTAGCGGAGGGGCCCACGGCCGAAGTTTCCCTCGGACCGTGCGGTAAGGGCGCCCCCACGGATCCCCGTCTAGGGTCGCCAGCAGCTCCTCTCTGGAGCGCGTCTTCGACTCGCCGATAGCCAGCCACAGAGCCTCCTTCGCCGCGCGGTACACCTCATACAGCGCGGCTTCTTCGTCGGGATCCCGCTGACGTCTCCTCCGATATCGCGTGTACGGGCGTCTGGCGTCTGCGCACTCGACGCGCAGCCGCTCGACCTCGACGCACCACCAGTACACGCGGCGCTTTGCGGACAGAGAGGAGACGCGTGGCATGGACGCGTCGCAGATTTGCGTCATCGCGTCGCTAAACCACTGCGCCTCCCGTTCGACGTCGACGGGACCGACGGTAGCCGACTCCCGGATCCAGGCTTGGACGATAGTGGCTTCCTCGAGAGCCTCCCTGTCGAGGCGTTTCAGGGCCCAACGCGGGCCGTCTCTTCGGGGGGCCGATTGGTTGCGACCTCCAGCGGTCTGGGTGGAGACGTCGAAGCGTATGTATCGGTGATCCGATAGCGTCTCCACCTCCGCTTCCACGCGCCAATCACGAATGCGGTGCACGACAGCGGGACTAGCGAACGACACGTCCACAATGGATCCGCCCCGCTGTCGCACACACGTGTAGGCCGAACCCCGATTTAAGACAGCTAGGCCCGTCGTAACGGCCCACTCCTCTAACACATCGCCTCTCGGGTCTGTGACCGGGGATCCCCACGCCGCAGACTTGGCGTTCAGATCACCGAGAAGCAAAATGGGCCGAGGATGAGACCGGCCGACGACGGCTCCTAACTCGACAAGAAAACTCTCAAAGTCGGCGAGACTCCTGTTGGGCGAAAAGTATGCCCCGATCGTGACGATCCCGTTCACAAGGGCGGCAACCCAACCGTGACCCCGGGACACGTCGACAAGAGTCGCGCCGATGATGGCCATCAGGCCGTCCAGATCCCCTGCCCAGTTATCCCGGGGGGGACAAAATACGGCTCAGCGACCACCGCCACATTTATCGACCACTCCGCCATGCTCAGGATCAAGAGATCCTGAGCTCTGGTGCAGTGGTTGATGTTCGCCTGGAGGAAATGGAGCGCCATCACTGGCACTCCATTTCCCCGGCGCCTCGTCCAACCACAGGCCGGGAGTCGGCCGAAGAGGTTCTAGGGGGTGCGGTCCCCGCAGCCTTGGTCCACCGCTTGCTGCGCTTTCTGGGCGCGCCGCAAGCGTTGCCGCCAGTTCTGTGCCCCGCAGACTTTCCTGCAGCCGAACAGAGGCTGCAGTTTGGCTCCGCGGAGCACTGGGACGCCTTATGGCCGGGCTGACCGCAGCGACAACACAAATCGCTGCGGTCTGCTTCGCTAGTGCACAGTGCCCGGACGTGCCCTTTCTCCAGGCACCGGTAACACTGCATGGCCCTGGGTTTCAGGAGTTTAACTCTCACTGAAACCCAGCCCACCAGTAGACGTCCCGCGTCGGCAACATGCTTTGCCGCAGCTACTGGACACCGCACCCAGATGGTGCCCAGACCACCAGCGTTGACGCGGATTTCGCCCGCCCGCACATTTTCTGGCGGGCATCCGCCGCTCCGGGCTATGGCTACCACCACCTCCTTCCGGGAAACAGAGTCGTCCAGCCCATCGACGCGCACCTCAGCCGTCTTGATGGGTCTGGACACCCGGGCCTCCTCGGGGTTGAGGACGTCCCTCAGCTTTGCGGCTAGAGAGTCCGCCCTCTCGGCACTGCTGGTCCCCGCCAACTCGAACATTTTGGCCCCCGTGGCTGCCGTTCTAAAATGGAACCCGTCCGGGGTGCCAAAATCGGCGAAGACCAGCTTGCCCCTCGCCTCCGCCAGTACCTTCTGGTACGTCACGCCCCTCTCCTTGGCTTCGGGCTGCAGCGTGACCACTACAGCCTCGGAGCGAGGGACGCGGATTTTTGAGGTCTGCCCCTTGGAGCCCGGCGCGCTCTTGGCCTTGCGGCCCCTCTTCTGCCTCTTTTTACGGCTTTCGGCCGTCTTCCAGGCACCCTCTTTTTCTTTGGAGGACGAGCTGCTTTCCTCAGTGGCATTTCTCGTCCCCTTTACTGCATTTTTGGCCCCCTCTGCAGGCTTTTTGTGTGCCTGTGTGGGCTTTTTTGGCGCAGGTGGCGCTTTAGCCACCTGTGCCCACGTTGGGCCAGCCGTTGCTGGGGCGGGCTCCGCCTCCTTCCTCCGCTTATCTGCCGCCAGCGGCGGACGAAGCCTAATAGGGGGGTTGAGCCTGGGCTCTAGGCTGTCCAGACGGGCGGTCATGATGTTCAACAGCCGGTTGAACTGGTCTTCCCCCAAAGACCCGTTCTGTGGCAGAGCACGACTGTCCGTAGTCGTCGCACCCTGCTGCCGGCTGAAGTCTGCCCTCAGGGCGCTGACCTCCCGCTGGAGCTCCTCCATCCTCGTTTGGAGACGGTGATTTTCCTCTCGGAGCTTCACCGTCTCCTCCGAGATCGTGCGGTCGAGGAGGACGTCCACCGCCTCCTTGATCCCGTCCGCCGCCTCCTTCAGGGCCCGCGTGAACGTCCCCTTCAGGTTGCCAGATTTCGTGGCTACCTTCAGGACGACGTCCACGCCGTCCAAAACTTGGCGGCTAAGGGCCTCTGCCGTCAAGCCCTCAGGAGCTGCGGCGGTCTGCGTCCGCCTCTCCCTTGCCCGTCGAGCCAACTCAGCGACCTCGTCGGTTGCGATGGCCTTCCGGCCCTCTCTTCTCGCGGCTTTGAGCTCCGCTTTGGTGCTTAGCAATGCAATGGAGACCTCGGCATCACCTTGCTCCATCTGTATAGCACCGTCGGAGTCGCTAACTCCGCTGGCCACCGACGTATCGGTGGGCTTGTGGCTTTAGGAAGCGGCCCCGGGAGTCGCGTGACGCTGCGGAAACGCTCGCTCCGGAAGGCACCCCGCGTCCTCTACCCCTCCTGGTTGTTGGCACCTTGGGGGCTGGCAGGTTCTCCTCGCTAGAGGACAAACCCACCGAACCCGCGTCCGACTCACAGACACGCGGCCGCTTCCCCCAAAACTTGGAGGGAGCAGCCGTAACTGCACGCGGTGTGTCGTCTGTCTCCGACAACACACTGACCCTCTCTAACACCACGCGAGGCTCCGCTGGAGCCTCCGCGCCCGGTCTCAGGTCTCAGTGATGCAGCGCCAGAGTCCGACACTGCGTCGGTAGTCTGCTCAAAGTTAAAAGAGATGAGGTCTTCGAAAGACCTCGATCTCGAGGAGCCTCCTCGGCTCTTGTTGCCATCGGCAAGTGGATGACGTTTATTGCCCTCCCCAGAGTACGTAGGGCTTGACGATCGTGGCGGACAGCTGGTACCGCCCTGGTGTATAAAAAAAAAAAAAAAAAAAAAAAACGTCTTTTTCATTTTTTTTTTGGTTGTTTTCCTTTGAAGGGTGTGGTCCCTGTCTCCTGACTTTCATCGTTCCCCCCCCCCCCCTTTAATCCCTTTTGACTATTTCATCACCCTCACGGTCACGTCTGATGGGCAGACGCGTACCAGAGGGCGATGAATGTCATGATCCCAGAACATGCCCCTCAACGACCGTCGCGTGGCATGTGTAGGACTATCCCCAACCCTGATTCACTCCCCAAGGACCCCGAGGACCCCGAGGAGTGAATCACTAATCACGTACCGTCCGATAGCCCGCTCCGTGAGCCATCGCACGGCGCACGACGAAATAACCCCGCCCTGATTTACTCCCCGAGAACTTCGAGGAGTGAATCACTAATCACGTACCGTCCGATAGCCCGCTCCGTGAGCCATCGCACGGTACACGACGAAATAACCCCGCCCTGATTCACTCCCCGAGATTCTCGAGGAGTGAATCACTAATCACGTACCGTCCGATAGCCCGCTCCGTGAGCCATCGCACGGTACACGACGAAATATTCCCGACCCCTGATCTACTCCCCGAGGAACTCGAGGAGTGAATCGCAAATCACACATCGTCCGATAGACCCGCTCCGTGGGTCATTGCACGATGTACGATGTGACCCCTCCCCATATTCACACTCCGATGACTCGGAGCGTGAATCGCGCACTGTCCGGAACGACGGACAGGGCACCCCTCGCAAGAGTCTGAAGCGACTCCTGTGTGTCGCTCTTAGTCTGGTCTCTCACTTGGAATGGGAAAACTCCAAGATCACTGAGACACTCAAGCCCCACCACGACGACAACGTGGAGACACCCTCGGTGGGGGGGACGCAAACACCTGCCCTGACCTGCTATAACTTGGAGCGTAAAAATATCGCTGGTGAAATGTAGTGGTCGTTCGGAAATACATCTCTGCCTATCTATATATTTGGGGAATGCAGGCGTGATGATGTTAAAAATAAACCAATGTATGAACGCAGGTAGACTATAACTCAATCTAGTCTTATTTTATTAGATTATCGCTTACAATAATAATAAATGTGAATTTAAATAACCATACCATCTAAACCTAAGAAGATGTAGCCTACATTAAATAAATATCTTCCGTGATTGTTCATTATTTTGAGCTCCCGATAACACACAACACAACAAACACAACACATAACACAGTTAGTGGATCCGTAGTTGAATAATGTTGAATCGACGATGTCATTCTCAATTCTTGCCGACACTCGTTCCTGCCTCCGTCTGCAGCTGGTGGCATGTAGACCCCATAGTCCTGACTCCTGGTGCCGCTGTACAGCACCTAGGATAGTCTGCAGATATGGTTTTCTTCTATAACGCTCTAGGAAGAGGGTTTGTGGTCTGAGAATAACATTTCCACATTCCCTGTAGCACATCACCATGTTCTGGTACTCCTAGTTCGTATACCTTTAGTTCAGCATTGTTACAATTATTTCGCGACCGATCGTTTGTTAGCATATTATGACACGTGCGGCGCGTCACACGTACCGAGCGGGACTGAAGAGGCGCGGGGGGGAGGAGCGCAGTAAGCCGAGCGCGCGACTTTGATCTAAACGCGCCGCGCGCGCTCCTTTGACGCCGCGCGCCACCCGCATCAATGATAGTAGGTAAATACGATGTAGTAAACTAGAGTAATGGATGTTGCAAAATAAGGAACCAGTATTTATTTTGTGGGTCAAGTAATTTTAATTTATTTATTTTTTATAAAAATATACTTAGATAAAAAAATTTTTGCCCTTGAAATGGCTTCGTTATAGACGTTAGATGATTCTCTTAAAATATTTCGTGTATGAATAGTTAGAGATATAATTATTCTGCAGAAAAGAGCCATCAGAGCCATATAATTATGATCGTCGTAGGCGCGATTCTCTAAGGGAACTGTTTAAAGAAATTAACACCATGACAGTACCTTGTCAATACATCTATGAAAACATCATGTACGTTAGAAAAAAATCTGCATTTATTTAGTAAAAGAGGTGACAGACACCACTAAAGTACTAGAAACAGGTACCAACTAGTACAGCCAGGTATTGGTTAGCTAAAGTAGCCTCATCTTTCATGAGGTACTGTTTAAAATGTTACAATAAAATACCTCCCCACATTCTACAACTGAATGAGACGAAATTTAAATTTGTATGAAACGCTCACTATGTAGGCAAGCATATTATAAGTTGGGGATTACATTGATGATAGAAATGCTGGTCTTGCTCCACAACCATAGGGGCAAACTAACTGATTACCTTGGGAAATTTTTGTGGAAGCTGCAGAAGATTGTAAAAATATCCTTGCATTGTATAGATTCAATCTCTTAGTATTATATAATTGAATAGCACATGTGTGCGTATTATGTACTGTAAAGCTACCATTTAAATTTAGTTATCTTTCATTGACTCGAATGTGTCCTGACAGAATGTCATGCTCACTCAAGTGTTACGCGGCGTGTGTCGGATCATTTAGTTCCCTTCAAAGTGGTCGAGTTGAATGGTGCTGATTCATGCGTCATGTTCGTGAACGGGCACTGTCAGTTGGGACTGGTCATCTCTTAGCCGCCACGGTTTATTTTAACTACTATGTTTTTAAATTATTGATATAATCTTTTACTCTGGACGGTCTCAATGTGCATGTCTTTCTACATCATTCTCACATCATCATCATTTCAGCCGAAAGACGTCCACTGCTGGACATAGGTCGTTCTCACATATACAACGATATTTTTAGTATATGGAAACCTGAATATAGTTTGTTCAGAATAAGTAACTGAATCGATTCCAATAATTTTTAAACCATGTTATATTTTTTCCCAAAAATATTTTTAAAAGGCTACAAGTTGAACACCGAGCGATACTAAGTACCTTTCGCAATCATTTAGGTACCTACTGGCAAATTATTAATATCAATGAGCTCAAGACGACGCTGGAGATGCGCGCGCGGCCGCACCGCGTGGTGATCCCGTTTTTGTGTGGACAGCCAGGTAACAGAACAAGCTTATAACTTTGTGATTTTTCATGATACAGTTTTGAAATTTAGTACATAGATTCATTACATAAAAATACTTGACACGTGTTTCAGGTTTTGCATATACTAAAACCAATGTTGTATGTATCATCTCAACATGAATGATGTGACCAAGATCTTGTAAAAATATTTTGATTGCAAGGAGTGTCCATGGAGTTTCTTGCCCATTCTTCTCCATAGTGATCAACGCTTTGTAATGGGCAACTACAGTACTTTCACAAGTTATTATGCCTTGTGTCTGTAGCTTCGCCTTCTTTGTTTTTCTGACATTCAAAAGTGACTGTTATGATCTAATTGAAATAAATGCTTTGAGTTGAGTTGATAACGGATGAAGAAACATGAATTACAACTAGTAAAAGCATTAGCTAATTATTATTAAAATTTAAGAATATTGGAATATTCTTAAACTTTATTACGGAATAAATTCCACAAAACGATTTTGTTTAGCCATGTTTGATTTTAATAAATGTTTGTCAAACACTTTTAGTTTGATTCCCTCCATTTGAATACCCAAACACCAATTATGCAGAGCAAACGGAAAAAGAGTATGGAAAGGCCATGGTCCCTACTCCCCAACGAATTTTTTTTTCTCATAAATTATTATTTCACTATTTTAAGTAACCGTTGATATCTCTATACAAACGAAGTGTCTTATTTGTTATAAAAATGCTTGGTCACCCTATTAGAAAGAGACAAAGGGCTCTGTTATAAATATCTCCCTCGTCACGTTTTTCTGGTAGAATGCTCAGTCCAGTTTATTGTACTAACTCCATGGATTCAAACAAATTGCTATAAAATCGGTTACAGTGACAACTCACAACAGACTTTTTGTTATAAGTAGTCTATTCTTTGCAACAGCTAAAAACTTTGAAATATTTTGCAACAGCCTTTCCATTTGTGAAAATTTGCGTTAACGCGCTCACAGCATTAAATTAGCATCAGTTCCATTCTGAACGCCTCGTCTGATATTATCACGCTCACAAACTTACAAGTCACAAGTACATAAACTCGAGAAGGTAGCCCGCTAAATTCAAATTGTCTTACGTTTTTTTTGCAAATTTGTAGGTCAGTGTCAGGCTGTATGTTGAATGAAATATGATGCGCGACCAAACATTAAATTATACATTTTAAGCTCTTTGTGCGCGATGAATTTTGCGAATTCTGCGCTTTCACCTTAAGGCGGAAGCTCTGGCGAAGTGTCCACATATTTGGTTGGGGTTATACATTCAGTCAAAAAAGTATCGAGAACGGATGATTTGTTTATGGTTTTTATGGTTCCAAATCAAGGAACTTATATACTAACTGGAATGTGGACGTGCAGCGGAAAGCCGTTCCGAGCGAGAAAACTTCGAGAGTGGATGTCATCCCTTTCTACTATTAGAAAGGGATGACATCCACTCTCGAAGTTACGTACAAATATTGGATACCCTATGGTATCCAATATATGTACTTACATTTGGGACAGTTATTCTTTTATAACTTACTAGCACCCCCGCTTTGCATGGGTAGCAGTTTAATCAAAAACAAGGCGAAGCGGAAGCCTACGTATACTGTAAAACTCTGTAATGGGATAGGTCTATGAAGTGAAGAATATGTGACGCTTATTTTCGTTCACGGTGGTCTACATGTTAGGTTACATCCTTCATTTGTAAAGAGATTTTAAAGCGTACAGGGCTGCAACATTCACATAGATGAAGCATAAGCATGTAGAATTTTCAAATAACTTAATATGTAGTATTTGATAAATTTATTAATCACACTATACATAATTAAACGTATGGTTTTATGTTATTGTTGGTTTTAGTATGAGTCAGTAATCTTAAATTTAAGTGCGAAGATGATGATGATGGAAGACGGTTGCAAACTAATGGACAACTTCAAGCCCGTTGCTGAAGATTCTCATTGTTAGGGAGTCTGCATGGAAACAAAACAGTATTATAAATACACAAACAATAATTATAATATTTTTTGTGTATTTTTACGTATTCTTTAGAATATTTTCTTGATCCCCGTTTACACATTTAGAACATTGTCACCCTAGTCGTAATTTGTAAACAAAGTTAAAAGAACAGACCTGAAAACAGAAATTCCACATCCAGCAAACCCTTCACTACTTTTGATCGCTTTCTCGCTCTGAAGTTTTCTTCCCCCTTTGAATTAGGTAAAGTAATACGAACTCTATCCCTTTGAGATAATGTTCATTTTCAAACAGTTTTTTGATAAATTTTGTTCGTATTCATTCCAGTTAGTATATAAGTTCATGATAAGTTCCTTGTTCCAAATACAATTTTTTGTTTTTTTTTTTGTTGTTGTTAAATTGGCTCAACTGTTTTCCATTTTGGCGCGGAGTTTGAGTTGCATCTGTTATATAGATTATATGCATTTGCTGTTTTTAGTTAGATCATATTTATCTAGTGTGTATTGCGAATTTCATAATGGACAAAAACATCGAACAAATAGTTTGTCTTAAATTTTGCATCGCCAATGGAATTTCGTGTTCAAGGGTCTCAGAAAATGTTACAGAAGGCTTACGGTGAATCGACTTTATCAAAAACAAGTGCTTATGAGTGGTACAAAGCGTTCAAAAGCGGTCGAGATGTGATGGAAGATTTGCCTCGCTCTGGTATGCCAACAATGTCTATTTTTGTTTTTTTTTTTCGTTTGGGAAATCATCTAATGACCCCTCCACTCTGGGCGGAGCGGAATCCCTTCCGCTCCGCCCAGAGTTGGCGTTCCTTCTTTGCCCTTTGTGTTCCAGGGCCACGGTATCTCTTTCGAACAGTCCCGCAGCCCTGGCAGGCATCGGCCCTTGCAGACCCCTACATCGTTGCTGACATCTCGTTGAGGCGCGCGTGGAACACGAACGCGCCATCGACGCGGCCTGTCACGGCCTGTCGGCCATGGCTTAAACCAGGGCCGGACGCGAGAGATCGCCGCCTCCAATCGCCGTTACGAGGACACGGCGGTGTTCCGCCCAAGCGGGGCAGACCTACACGGTGTGCTCCACCGTGTCCTCCGGACGATCCTTGTAGTGGAAACACCCGGGCGTTTCCTCCCGCCCGATTCGGTGCAGGAACCTCCCGAAACAACCGTGTCCGGTGAGGACCTTCGTCAGGCGGTAGGTGAGGGCGCCGTAGCGCCTCTCTAGCCTCAAAGAACGCGCCCACACCGGGGCCCCGTAAACGGCCATCGACCGCACGACACCCGCGTAGAGCTTCCGGCAGGAGGCTTTTTGGACCCCTCAGGTTGGGCAAGAGCCGCTTGAAGGCAGCCCCTGTCCGTTCCAGTTTGGGAGCCAAACGTCGGAAATGCTCCACGAAATTCCACCGGCTGTCGAGGACGAGTCCTAGGTACTTCAATGTAGACCCGACGCCGATGGAAACCCTTCCAGCTGTCAGCAGGGATCCCGAAGGTGGCGCATTCCGAGGCCCATGAAAACACATGGCCTCGGACTTGTGCAATGCCAGCTCGAGACCCAATCGCCGGATCCTCTGTACGACTATCGCAACCCCGCGTGTCATGTTTTTGGCCGCCGCCCTGTACGACCTCCCTTGTGCCAGCGTGTCGTCAGCGTAGCAAACTACGCTGACACCGGTAGGGAGGTCGTTGCGCAACACCCAGTCGTAACCGATGTTCCACAAGGCCGGCCCCATTCGAAATCTCTCGCCAGTTCCATTCTCCGCTCCGAACGGGGTAAATGACGGCCCTATCCGTCAGGTAGTCCCCGACCACACGACGAAGGTAGGTCGGCAACCGGTGATACCGGAGTGCCTCCCTAATGCAGCTCCAGGGCATAGAGTTGAAGGCGTTGGCGAAGTCAAGAGACACCACCAAGACGACCCCAACCCGGAACACCTCGTCCCCCGTCGTGAGGGCTCTCACGCGCATGATGGCGTCCACCGTCGAGCACCCCTTACGAGGGTCCCATCCCCGTAAGGCCGCATCCGCACCCTTTTAAATAATCACTTGGGCATGAAACATGTTGCCGCTCGGCTAGTCCCAAAAGACCTGAATTTTCTCCAAAAACTCAATCGCATAAGTCGCTGAGGACATGCTAGAACGAGTCAATTCCGACCCAACAATCATGAAACTCATTGTGACTGGTGACGAGACGTGGGTTTACGAGTTTGACATGCAAACTAGTCAACAAGCTTCGGAGTGGCGCCTTCTAACTACACCGCAACCGAAAAAAACACGCCAAAGTCGATCAAAAGTCAAAGTCATGTTGACCGTTTTCTTTGACTATCGCGGTGTTGTGCACTCGGAATTCTTGCCGGAAAGTCAAACAGTAAATAAAAAATATTATTAGAGCGTTATGCTATAAGACAACAAATTCGACGAAAAAGGCCACAGATTTGTGGACAGAAAATTCTTGGATTTTGCACCACGATATTGTGCCTTCGTACTAGGCCATCATAGTGAACGAATTTTTAACTAAAAACTCAACAAAAACCATCGAGAAACCACCTTTTTTTACCAGATATGGCTCCAGCCGACTTCTTTCTTTTTCCTAAACTCCAATTATCACTTCGTCCTATTCTTCTTCGTCTATCATTTGATAGAAGACTTAAAGGAGAATTCGCGGCAAGAACTGAACGCAATTACGGAAAAAGAGTTAAAAAATGTTTTGATGATTGAATTATTCGTTGGCGTAAGTATATCGTTTCTGAGTTATTTCTAAGTTATTTTATCGTTTTTAACTTTGGATGAATAACTAAAATTTTGTGTATTATTGACCGTTTTCCGGTACTTTCTTGACAGAGTAGTACTTTAAACATTGACGTCTTTTTGTTTGAATCTAAGGAGACTGACCGGATCATCTCCTACTAGAAGTTCTTGATTTATTAGATGATAGATAATCAAACGAAGTGGTTGACCGGTAATTCATTCTGTAATAAACAAAATGCGACTTAATCCTAAAGAAAAGCAAGACGCCATGCTACCTTGGCTCTTCACCGTGTGGGTGACGGGCTGACAGCCCGACTGCCCGACGGGCCTAAGGGGGGTCGTACATGGTTCTTTGTGCGCGTGGCCAAAATCGGAACTAACGCCGACATCTTCTTTTTCAGTACAATTACCACACACAATTTCACAAACGTTAATCAACAGTGCTCCCCTGACAATGTCATTTAACGCCAGAAGAACCACATTGAAGCATATAGTGCTTCATACAAAAGGTGGCGGCGTTCCTAAGTATAAACAAAAAAAAGTGGTCTGTATGATTTACTACAACAAGATCAACAGCGCTAAAACCATCGCTTTTCAAAAATACTCGTCACTGGTATAAATATATTACTGTAAACGACACACGTGCAGGTCCGCAGAACCGTCGTCCACTTTGCCAAGTCTTTGTTCTCAGTGAATGGGCCGCTTGCACGCGTCGTCCGCTACCGTAGACGTCGAAACGGGTGGCGTACGGTGCACCATGCGCCTTGTGTGTACGTGATCCGTTTATATATGGATGGACCCATGGAGTCGGGCGTCAACGTCACCGTCATTCAACAAGTTTTCACTTTTTGGTTCGGTTACGAACCGGCATCGTGAACGGAGACCTAGAAGAGCTGGCTCTGTAAACAAAACTCAATGGTAATACCTACCTATGTCACAATCGCATGGTTACCATAGAAACGAATTGTAAATAACACGTGAACATGTACTTAAAAGTGTATCAAGATCTTTAGCGTAATCTTTAGGATATTTTAAAGTCTGTGCATCTATACATGTGATACCAAATGTTTACTTTGAAAAAAAACTGTGATTTTGTACGAACAATAATAGTGATTTCAGTCTTTTGAGGAATGACAAAAAGTCTTGACTCTAATGTATTTTTATTGACATACTTACTTTATACTATCGTCTTTGCAGATGTTGATGCCATCGACTTGCCGTCAAATGTATTAGCCAAGGATATTGTACCTATACCTAAATACCAGATTTGCTCACTGATCTAAAAAAAAAACCCAACGCTCATATGGATAAGTGCTTTAAGCAAACAAGGATAGACATTGAATATCTCCCAATTACATTTAATATCCTACTGTGTCACAATGTGTGGTCGAGTTAGATAGAGGTTGGCAAGTGGAAGTGGGCGCCATGAACCGGTACGTGGTGCTGCAGCAGCTAGGCGACGGCACGTACGGCTCCGTGGTGCTAGCGCAGCGCCGCGACTCGGGTGAGAAGGTGGCCATCAAGCGCATGAAGCGCAAGTACTACTCGTGGGACGAGGCCATGAACCTGCGCGAGGTCAAGTCGCTCAAGAAGCTGAACCACGCCAACATCGTCAAGCTACGTGAAGTCATACGGGAAAATGATACATTGTACTTCGTGTTCGAGTACATGCGGGGCAACTTGTACCAGCTGATACGCGACGCTGAGCGGGCTTTTCCCGAGCCAGTATTGAGGAACATTGTGTACCAAGTATTGCAGGGGTTGGCACATATGCATCGGCACGGCTTCTTCCACCGGGATCTGAAACCAGAAAACTTGCTGTGTGCCGGACCTGAACTCGTAAAGATCGCCGACCTCGGGCTGGCGCGCGAGGTGCGCTCGCGCCCGCCTTACACCGACTACGTGTCCACGCGGTGGTACCGCGCGCCGGAGGTGTTGCTGCATGATACGCGCTACGGCGCGCCCATCGACCTGTGGGCGCTCGGTTGCATCATGGCAGAATTGTATACCTGCCGGCCTCTGTTCCCGGGGAATTCGGAAATCGACCAGTTGCACAAGATATGCGCTGTGTTGGGCACTCCTGACCGAGACGACTGGCCGGAGGGGTACGCACTCGCCGACGCGCTACGGTTCCGATTTCCTTCGAGCGCGGGCGTGCCTCTGGCCCGTGTCGTACCCTCTGCGTCGCCGCCCGCCTTGGCCCTGCTCGCCGCGTTCATGCGGTACCCTCCACGAGATCGTCCTACTGCCCCTCAGGCGCTTCGGTAATTTTATACTAATGTAATATGCCCACAGTGACAGTGCGACCACTTACCATCTGTTAGGCCTTGCTTGCTTGTAGTGGCAAACATGCAGGCTACCGATATGACATTATTATCCATCTAATGCTGAAAATATATATTTTTTACACTTATTTTTTAATTTACATAGATTTCCGTACTTTGCTGTGGGTGCTGCGCTAGTTCTGCCACCGCCTGCATCACGTGCGAGGAGGTTTGTTTTTTCTTCAATTATTTTTACCTGACTAAATCGAAAGTCCTTTGAATGTTATTTCTTATTGCTACACATGGGCGTAACCAGCATTTTTCTTGGGATGGGGCAGCAGTAAATAAACTAAGTAGTAGGAAATTAAAAATGGTTTTTATTTACTGACTGATAGGTTTTATTGACTGCACTACATCTTATTTCAATAATAACCTGCGAGGTTTCTGGCTAAATCTAGCTAAAATTTCGTTTTTAAATGTAGTTGCGCTTCCAGATCCCTTTTTCTATGCACACTCAACATACAAGACGGTTTTCTGACATTGTTGACATTAATCAAGTTTTTATTTTAATGTGTAAAATGTTAAAGTACCCAATGAATATTTAATTTTGTCATTATATTAATTTTACCAAAAAATTCTTAACTTACGGTCAGTGAGCAGGGTGGGGCAAGTGCCCAACCCTGTCCCACTGTGGGTACGCCCATGTTGCTACATATTACTACTTGCAGAAGTGCAGCACGAGGAGAAACGGAAAATGTACCAGAGCATCCCCGATCGCCTGTCTCGACGCTTCCGCTCCACGCTGCCGTCCAGCCGCCGCCACTGCGTGACAGATTCGCCGATATACTCGGGTACGTGTAGGTGCTTGACGGACTGACCTTACATTCTTCCTTACTTTAGTTTTACAGCAGATCTGTCGATATCTATTATAATGTTCCTAGTGGAGCGAACGTCACAATCTATTCCACTAGGAAATACCGGCCCACTGTGAAATTAATATTTCGAAATCCATCAAGGTAGCGAAATGTAAATTTCATATTTTTCGCACATTGCAGCGCTATTACGCGTTGCTTCGTTTTCGTAAAATAGCATAGTATTCTGATTGTGTGGGCTAACCGGCTAAGTGATACTTGGCGGAGCAGGGGGGAAGTGGTGCACGAAGCGCCGCTGCGGCGCAGCGTGCTGGGCGCGCTGCAGGCCGCCGCGCCGCCGCCCGCGCCCGCGCCGCCGCCGCGCCTGGCGCGCGCGCTGCCCGGCCAAGCGGCGCACGCCTACCTCAGCGCGGCGCGCTACGTCACCGGTTCAAGAATAGACACTTCTCTTTTTCGGCCGCTGCCCTTGCGAGCACATCGGGGTAAGAATGACAACTCCGTCCTTTATCATGTAGCTGGAGCCGAAGTTCGTTGCAATCATTTATTAGCTTCTACATAATATGATCTATATACCTACAAGGTGTAAACAGTCCCTTCACGAAGCCGTCAACCAAGCATTCTGTACATCTAAGTAACAGATTCTACGCAAAAATCATTGCTGGGAAACGACTCTTTTTAGGGTTCTTTTAGGCTTCGTGAAGCGTCTTTTCACCAATTTTTCACACCCATTATGTGGTACAGAATCACTTAAAGTCTCCAACCTCCGACGCTTGCGTCTTGAGATATACAGGTTGTAGGCCAGGATTTTTGGATCAAAAAAGCTGGTATACTAGCTTACGGGGCATATTTAAACAAATAAATAAAAAATAACCGCGGCGGAGTATGATCCCGCAGGACAATTATAATTGTCCCAAGGGATCATACTACCGGGTTAAAAAATATCCTATGTATCAATCCAGGTTATAAACTATGTGGTTGCTAAATTTCATCCAAACCGTTCAGTAGTTTTTGCGTGAAAGAGTAGCAAACATCCATCCAACCTTACAAACTTTCACATTTATATTATTTGTAGGAAGTAGGATTTATTCTGTAGTGCAGAAATGCAAAACATTTTTTCAGACTTCCCCAGTTTGCGCTATGTCATCTTGTGTAGCTCGAGGATCGTTGAATACAACTAGGTAGGTATGCATATGCAACAATGTTATCGTTGGAAAGCAGATCTGACGTGCTCAGCGATGCATGTACCGCCAATGTGTCGACCAATATTATGTATTTCATATATGTAACATTAAAAAGTTTGAATATAAATTATGATCAGTCAATTTTCAATTTAACACCCTGTATATCTCAGGACGCAAGCGGCGGAGGGTTGAGTACTTCTAAGTAATTATTCAATACCAATAGCTTGTTATCGGAGATTTCACATGTTTGGCCATTTTTAATCTAAAAATCCTGGCCTTCATGGCTCGTTTTGAATTGTTTCAGAAACGACGACTGTTGGCAGCGGGGCTGCGCGAGTTGACTGGGCTGCTAAGTATTTACGATGAATGTCTGGTCATGTCCCCATAAACCACAACCATGATATAGACGGGAGCTGGACTGCTGAATTTGACAGATAACGAGGATTTGTCTTCATCTACCTATAGTTATAAAAGAAACGTCTTTGTCAAAAACGAGTGGGAAAGAGTTTTTTAAGTGAACAAAAAATGTATGATTTTGGTGTGTTTAAATTAATTTTCTTTTGGTTTACTTTGATACGAGGGCGTGTCAAACAGTTCGCGGAATAGAGGGAGATTGTAATTTTATTTTAAACCGCCACTACTCGAAGACTCAGTATAAATCTGTCTATGGGACCCATTTGAATTTAAAATTACTAGCTGTTGCCCGCGACTTCGTTCGCGTGGAAATTTTGGTGTGTATGAGGAAAAAAAAGATATTTATGAGCTTTCCCAGGATCAGCTGGGCTTTTTCAGGAGGATTTCTTTTATCTATCTCTTTGCCAAATTTTATTATGATCCGACCAGTCGTTTATTCTTGAAAAGGTAACAACAGAGTTACTTTCGCATTTATAATATTGTTATGGAAGTATTGATTAAAACATGAAATGGGTCCCGCCTGCTTCCAAATGCGCTTGTTCTTTTTATATCCGGCGTTTCAGATTAATAATGTGAATGATTTCACAGACGTTTTACTTCATGGTATTTCACTTTAATTAAGTATTATTGTCATTTCGAATTTGACTTTTGATTTATTTTTTTGGTCACCGACTTCTGAAGCTAAAGTTATTTTTTGTGTTGTTGAAGTCGGTTTTATTTTTTGCAAAAAAGTTTTTTTATTTTTTAATTTTAGTTGTAATATCCTATACAAATATTTGATTTGCATTTATTTTACATTGTTAACAATACATTTCATGGTAATAGGCTTATTCCCAATAAAATGGCACTTAACTTACCTAACTGTCGAAAAGTGGTTGTACTGTACACATCTGCGTACCTCCTCAGAGCATACAGGCGTGATGTTAGGTATGTTATGATGTTTTCTAAACAATAAACACCCAAGTGACTGCAGCAATCACGACAGATTTGCTGTCTATTATTGAAGAGTTCCGTTCCATATCTCCTAAGTCCATTATCACATCATGATAATATTTCTATGGGGACCAACTTGGAAGTATACTCTGTCAAACAAAAAAAGAATTTTCTAAATCGGTTCAGGCGTCTTCGAGTAATCGGTGAACATACATTAAAAAAAAGACTCCGACAAATTGAAAACCTCCTCCTTTTTTGAAGTGGGTTAAGGTTTATTTTGTGTGATTGCGTAAATAATGCATATTTATGAGATAGCAGCGATCGCGGTTGATTTGCTGTCATTTTCTGAAGAGTTCCGTTGTATGTCTCCGAAACTCATCATAAGATCTATATGAAATTTAAATGGGACCATTTCGGAATAAACTCCTTTCGAACAAAAAATAATTTTGCAAATCTGTCTATAATAGGTGTAACAGAAAGGGTATAGTCATATGAAAGAATATTTTGCAGACCATCAAACTGAACAACTTTCTCCTTGGGTCGAATATCGTAAATGCAAAAAAATATCAGCTGGGTCGAGTAAGTATTGAAATTTTGTATGGGACAGGTGATAATTTTTTTGCATATACCCTTTCTGTTACACCCTACATATTATTATGACAGAGCTAGGCCCGAACATAATTATATACTAGTCAAAACAAAATAAGGGCCACTTGTGTTTTTTGACCTCGGTAGCGATAATTTATTTTTTATGCGTTCTCAAATAGCTGATTGTTTATTGTGGTGTTACCTTATTTGTTTACAAACATTTTTTGAGTATTCCAGCTACATAATTGTTTAAAGTTGATAGTTTTTGATAATTTATTGAAACCACTTGATTCTACCCGATATTTCGATTATTCCCGATGTCCACCACTTGTCTGGCCACCACTGGGGGACAGCGTCACAACTTTGTAAATTATTTCCATTCGCCACCACTGGTGGACAGCGACACGGATTTTTTAACATTCCCTATGGCCGCCGTTGGGGGACAATGGCACAACTCTTTTGATCCGATTCCCACTGGCCATCAATTTAAATTGTTTAATCTAGACACCGGTAAGGGATAGCTTAATATACTCGTACTTACGGATTTGATTTTTAGCAGGGCTAAGGGTAAGACTAATTTAAATATTTATAAATTATATGGTAGGTAAATAATAGTCATATTCTTGAATCAACTTTTATTAAATGTTTCACTCAAGTATTAAAAAATGATCCTACTACTTAGTATTATATAATATAGCTTTGATTGCTTATTTTTTATTGAAGTGGGTAATTAATTATAATATAATAAATATAGATAATAAAACTGTGATTATGATTGTAATGTTCTAGTCGATTTTAAAAATTGTAGCCTGTCAACCAGCTGTGGAAATTAAGTCGGTTAATTACCCACTTCAATAAAAAATAAGCAATCAAAGCTATATTATATAATACTAAGTAGTAGGATCATTTTTTAATACTTGAGTGAAACATTTAATAAAAGTTGATTCAAGAATATGACTATTATTTACCTACCATATAATTTATAAATATTTAAATTAGTCTTACCCTTAGCCCTGCTAAAAATCAAATCCGTAAGTATATTAAGCTATCCCTTACCGGTCTCTAGATTAAACAATTTAAATTGATGGCCAGTGGGAATCGGATCAAAAGAGTTGTGCCATTGTCCCCCAACGGCGGCCATAGGGAATGTTAAAAAATCCGTGTCGCTGTCCACCAGTGGTGGCGAATGGAAATAATTTACAAAGTTGTGACGCTGTCCCCCAGTGGTGGACAACGAGAATAATGTTTTAAAGTTGTCTCGCTGTCCCCCAGTGGTGGCCAGACAAGTGGTGGACATCGGGAATAATCGCCGATATTTTAAGACGGATTTGAACTCGGTCTAAGTGACGATTCTGTCAAGAACAGTTTGAATTTTGATTAACTAGTGGATGAATTAACATTTAAAAAAAGTTATGTCGAGAATTCGATGACATATGGACTTACCATCCGTAACTAGGGCCGTAGCATTGCTTCAAGAAGGTAATTAGCAGTGTTCTGTGACGTTGCAGCTGTTTTTTTCCCGGCGAGCGATCCCGAATCTTCGGAATCGATTCCAAGAGACTGGGAGACTAACCAGGAGACGGGGATCTGGCAGAGTTCGAACAACTACCGCATAGGAAGACCGCTAAGTGCGCTTGACTGCGCGCAGAAAACGCTGCATCACAGCCCGCTCCTTACAAAACCGTTTGCGACAGGCGACAGGGTACACACGTTAGTGATCAAACCATTAGAAATCGGTTACACGAGGACCAGAAGTTCTCCAGGAGATGCGTAGTGCGGATATCATTAACAAGTGCTCATCGTTCAAACCGATTATCGTTCGCAAGGCAGCATCTGGCATGGGACATGAGTGATTGGAGCGTAGTATTGTTTACGGATGAGTGAAAAGTTAATTTTTTTAGTGATGAACGTCGCATTAGGGTTGGAGACGTGAAGGTGAGCGATTTTTGGATGCTTGTATCCATGAAAGTGACAGATTAGGGGGCCTCAATGTTATGGTGTGGGGAGGAATCTCTATATCAGGTAGAACCGAGTTGGTAATTCTCAACGAAGGCACAATTACAGCTCAACGTTATATCGAGGAGGTCATAAGACCCCATGTGGCCTCATATGCAGAGAATCGGCGCAAGATGCACGATTATGCTCGCACTCATACATCTAGGGCCACCAGGGTAGCCCTAGAGCAGGCTGATATACAGGTGTTGCCCTGGCCTGCAAACAGTCCGGATCTCAATTCCTTTGAACATATGTGGGATTTACTGAAACGCAGTGTTCGAATCACAAACCAAACCGTGCACAATGAAAGACAGCTAATAAACGTTCTGAAATCAAGTTGGGAACAAATTCCTCGAGAAACAGTGGTACTCCTGGCGGAGAGTGTATCTTCCAGGCTTCAAAAGTGCAATAGAAAACGAGGAGGGCACACCAGATATTGAAGAAAGTAACAATCAACCAACACTTTTTGTTTTTTTATACGTAATTTTTTTCTCACTGTTTTTTCAAAAATGTAAATTTTTAGACAAAGTAGTGTAAAATTATTATTTTTATTGTTTCCATCATTATTTTATGCTGTTTACAATAACAATCAATTAATTCATCCAATCTAATCAATATTCAACCTCAAGAATTCATGAGAATACTGTAAAAACGTGGTAGCCCTTATTTTGTCGTAGTTGTTTTGACTAGTATATAAAAAAAGCCTCCGCCTTTTAGAAAGTCGGTTAAAAAAGTCAGAAATTGAAAAACAAATCTCGCATATATTTTGTAATGCCAATTTTAATCAAAAAAATTGTTTTTTGTTAAATTGATCCTGTTTCTCATCAAAAACTCACTCGAATTCGTTGCAGATCCTAAGAAAGAATTTGTGAATCTGAAATATAAAGAAAATAAAAGACAAATGATCACGAAGACGAGATATGTAACTTTACGTTTTTTGTGTTATCTGACTTTAGCACTCCAACAATGGTTGGTCCGATAGAAGTTTTTGATCAGTATTGGAAACAGGATCGATTAACATCAAAAAAAAATTTTTGGTTATTTTCTAACAAAAAGTTTTTTTGCTATTTTTGACTTTTTAGTATTTACTCCAACCTGGGTTAGGGATCGATTGGCATCAATTAATTTTTTTTTGTAAAATGTCCATTTTCTTGCTAACTGTAATTTTTTTTGAAAATCTGTGAATAGAAATCAAAATTTCACGAAAATTATATGGATAGACTCCTAAAACCATTTTCGTGTAGCTGCAACGGTTAAGGTAGTTCCCCTTACTGCCCCGTTGAAAGTTTACACCCTGTATAGGCTGATAAACACATTACCCTCCTCAGTCGGGTAAAAAGGAACCGACCAAGCTGGACCACGCACAGTAAAGTATTTCAGTCGTTAATTTTGGCGAAGGACCTAGTTTGCTAAAATAAGCGAATCACGCGCGACGTAAGTAAGGGACGAAATTCTCATTTACCCAGATTCTGAGAGCAGACAGAATAATATTATAGTTCAAAATATTTACATCCAGTACCGTAGTACTAGAGTAAACAAGACATATATATTTTTCTGCATATTTTTCGAGTATGCAAAGACAAAAAGCCAGACAATTTCAGAATAGTTCGGATATTACTTTTTATTTGTTTTTTTTCCTATTAAACCCCCATAGGTTGTAAAGTCCGGCCATAGGGTTAAAAGACCGGGCATGTCCGGATAAATCCAGACGGATGGTAACCCTAGGTACATGGTTTTCACCCAGTTAGGTTTGTGTTAACTATAAAATAACATCCACTAAAACACAGTAATAAGTAGTTGAGTTGGATGTTATTTTACAGCAATGATTGGATTGGGAAGTAGTGGATGTTATATAACAGCACAATATTACAGCATTTGCTGTAAAATTTTAGCATCAATCATAGTTTTTCGACTTCAGTACCTCCTGGTGTCAAGCGCACTAGTGGGCCACCTCAGTAGTGCAGTGGTAAGACCTGTTGAATGAGTGGCTGGAAAGCCCTTACTGTCCAATTCGCACACATGCCCTCCGGGCATGGGTGATTCGGAAAGTACCTGTGCCATATAAGAGATCAGAGGTCTGACGCCTGGCAGCATTTACTTCAACCACTGGTCTAAAACATACAGTGGAGAACATCGTGAGAAAACCAGAATGTTCCATAACCAAAAATTCAAAGAAGACGAGTGGCTTCCACCCACCAACCTTTTGCTGCTCTCGCATGTTGGAAATGGAACCAACCATATTACTAATGGTAGTAACATGGGTAAGTCATGAGATTATGGGTAAGTCACTCTCTCTCTCTGAGGGTGCAAGAAAAAGACCTTTGTCGCAGTAGTTGGGAGCATTCAGGCTTATTATGCATACGAGCTGCGTTGGCCCAATAGTGGCGGCCCCGACTTACGGACAGTAAGTCGTAGGTTCGAACCCAGGCAGGCGCATTACTTTGTGTAATTTATTTCATCACCACTGCTCTCAAAAGGATGAAGGAAAACATCGTGAGGAAACCGGCATGTCATAGAACCAAAAATTCGAAGACATGTGACATCTACCAACCCGCACTGGGCCCGCGTGGTGGATTATAGCCCATTCCCTCTCACAGAGAGGAGGCCTATGTCCCAGCAGTGGGAACATTAAAGGCTGATTCTGCTATGCTTATGCATATGCTATTGCATCTGTTACAAATGTGTTAGCAGTGTGCCATACACACAGTTAGGCCGTGAGTTAGCTTTAGCTATATGATGTGTACAAACTAACATTAATACTTTAAAAACAATTACAAAAAAAATATGTAATTCACTATCTTTATAGTTGTACTAAAGTCTAATTGTTGGGTACCACTTTTGTTCAACGAAATGTGGATTTTATAGAAATAATCTATACCAAAAGTCACTATGAAATAAAACTTAATCAACTATTGATTATCCTCATTTGTATACAATACTTACAACAAATGTATAAAATTATACCCAAGCAGATTCAGAGATGTCAAAAGATGTAAATAATTAATTGAAGGTAAACAATTGTATGTCCATAACAAAGTATAACAGTAATTAAAACATCAGGACAACATCATACTATATTATAATATTATTTACACATTTCATATAAAATTTGACAGTGATCAACAAAGAGCATAGCGGGCACGAGCCAGGTCCAGGGTGAGGTTATGTACACAGCGATGTCACTCATATTTGAGATAGGGCTTGTCGAGGGGTGGCGCGGGCGGCGCGGGAGCGGCCTGCGGCGGCCACGCGTCTCCCGCCCAGTTGAACACGCGGCCGCCACCCTCCACCAGCCCCCAGCCCAGCAGCTGCGAGCCTCGCGCGCCGCGCTCGCGTTTGGGCGACGCCGTTGAGATGTTCACCGACACACCCTTGATGATGTGGTCCTGCCCGCACAGCGACTGCGCCACCTCGGGCTCCAGGAACGTCACGAAGCTGAACGCGCGGAACGGGCGCGGTACGAACACGTCGGTCACCTGGCCGAAGGCGCCGAAGTACTCGCGCAGATCGTCCGCCGTCAGGCTCTCGGTGCAGCGGCCCACGAACACTTTGCGGTGCGCGCTGGCCCCACCGTCCTTGCCGTTGGGGATGCGCACGTCGCACCAGCGCCCGTCGATCATGTGGCGCCGACCCAGCGCGCGCAGCTGCGACTCGTACTCCGCGAACTTGATGAATCCGAACCCTTTGGACAGCCCGGTTTTGGCGTCTCGTTTCACCTGCACCATGAGAAGCTCGCCGAAGGCGGCGAAGTAATCGCGCACTGCATCCTCACCCGTTTTCCAAGGTAGGCCGAGCACGATGAGGTCGGAGCAGCGCGGGCGCGGCGTGGGCTCGGGCGAGGCGCGCGGGAAGGCGCACCAGTAGCGGTGCGCGCCCCAGCCCTCGGCCGGCGGCGATAGGCGCTCGTCCACGAGCCGCAGGCCGCGGAGGCGCCCGGCGGCGCGATACTTGAGCCCGCTGGCGCCAGCGAACTGCGCCGCCACAGTGCTCAGCAGCAGCGAGCCGTCCTCCTCGGTCGGCAGCTCGATGGGCTCGTCCTGCTCCCCCTCACTCACCGGCACGTACTCTATCGACATTTCGCTCACCGACCTATGCCGTCTCTAGCACTCCTCATGTCGTTTACATTATCGTCTATCGGCTTCGTAGATACAGTAGTGAGCGCATCTGATTTCTGAAATCGATGGTACAACAGGATATTATTTTGCCTGTAAAATCACCTTATGTCCGTTTCTCTTGGCGTAAGCGACAAGCGTGACGTATGACGTGACGTTTCATGTCAAAAATGTTGCAATGCTATTTTTACGAATAAATCGGATACACACACCGCACTACCAATAAAAGTACGTTACATTTTTTGTGGTACGCAGGTATTTCTCAAGGTATTTTTCTGTAAATAGAATAATAATATGCTTATTTCTACTCTAATCTTTTTTTGAATTATAATTCTTGTGATAATATTTATTAAACTAAAATATTTAAAAAAGGAGGTAAGTTTAAAACAGTGTGGCTACCGGTACCGATACTTTAAGGGCATATTTTAGACAATAATTTGTAATTGAGTTTTATAGAAACATTTCGAAAAAAATTAAATAAGCTTATTAAGGGCATCCAGCACTTCATCGTCACTGTGTACGAGCAGCACGTCCCTAAGAACCAGAAGCGGGTCCCGGTTCCTCGACAACAAGGTTCCCTCTGACCACCTTCAGTCGTTTCTTTAATTTCGACATCTCCTCCCTTGTTTCCCATTATAATTTTTCTGTCCTTTGCTTTCCGCACTTTTTCAACTCGCACCCAGCCCATCTTCGTGTCCACTGCTTTCCTGACTCTTTCCATGATCTCGTCCCTCGTGTCCATCTCCTGTGTTGAGGAGACAATACGGAATGCAGCGTGGTTCGCTCCAGGGCCTATACCCTGGAATGGCTCTTTGTCACGGCTGCTACACTCGCGTAGGTTATCTCTCCCACACTTTCCCTGCTAGCCAGACTAGCAGTTGATCCGCAGTTGTCCCGCAGTTTTCCCAGTTTTCCCTTATTATGGACATGGTGCTCCTTCATTGTTTTAACGAGTTCAGTCTGGCTAACAGGATACTCAGGGTTGGACTGGGGACAGTAGTCAGCATCGGGCGCCCCTACCGGTACGGCCGCAGGCACGAGAGGAGCCCTGTCCCACTCAGACTCCTTCACCAGCTCGAAAAGCTTGTTTATGGCCTCGAGCACCGCAGTCTTGATATCCGTCCTGAGGTTGCGAGAGTTGCTAAATTAAGCTTAGTCTTATTTAGGCAAGCTCTCGCTTCCGCAGTGCGACTGGGGTACCCGGCCTTACTGGGGTACCTGGCTTTTTGAGCAGTCATGGGGCCCCGGTAGCAACTCGGCGCGTCCCGGAGTGGCAGGGCACCCCTGGAAGGCAGATGGAGTGTCGTCTCCGACGAAGATTCTCCTCCTCGCATCAGCAGGCGAAGGCCCCGCTTTCTCCGCCGATCGCGGCGAGCCACTAGAGCCCTGTGCCTTCACGGTGCTGAATGGGGTGCGGAACATTTCTGATCTGTGAGCGAAAATTGAGCGAAACCCAGTAAAGAGGGGGTCAGGACTGTTATATTCGCTCAAGTGGAGTGTCTCAGGGCAATGGAACTTCTGTGTCCCTGTAAAGGGGGAAGCACAGTAAGTGGTACAAAATTTTTCCAAAATATAAGTCGTCCGCTATTTATACGACGTAGCGTCAGTCTTTGCAGTCTCGGTCAGACTTTAAAAAGCACTTCTTCCCGTCAGTTGTATGGTGTCACTTTCTCCCCTGCCACAGAATTTGATGCTAGAAGACCACGCACAAGGCTTTTACGGGCCAAACAAGTGTTTAGAGACCAAATCCCAAATAAAAGTTTTTTGCCGAAAACCCACAGTCCACCTTCCTATATATACCACAGGGTGAATTTTTTATTCGAGCTAGACGCACGTTCGAGGTGTCCAGAGAAGCGTCTCCGTGCGGGGTAGCGATCTACGTAAAAAAAAGAGTATGTGCCGAAGAAAAATCTGGACTTCAGTGAGACGCCAGTACACCCGATACCGGAGGAGACGTCATCGGGTTCCGGAAGAAGAGGCCGCGCTGTATGAGATGTACTGCGCGGCGAAGGAGGCTCTGTGGCTGGCCGTCGGCGAGGCGAAGACCAGAGCTAGGGAAGAGATGTTGTCGACACTAGACTTAAATCCGTGGGGCGCCCTTATCGTGCGGTCCGAGGGAAACTTCGTGCCTGGGCGCCCCCATTCACTGAGAGTCTGCAGTCTCAGCTGCTTGAGAAAGCAGGCGGTATGTGCTCTTTCCCGCTAGGGAAGAGCACATACCGCCGCCGATGGCTTTGCCCACAGCCGCAGAGTCAGAGGATGAGGAGGAAGTCAGTGTCCCTGAGGTGACACCAGCAGAGATGAGGGCGGCAATAACGCGGCTTCGGGCCAAAACCGTTGCCCCGGGGCCCAACGGAGTTCCCGGCGGCGCGTTTGCCCTCGCTCTGAAAGAGCTAGAGCCCCAGCTGAGAGGACTCTACTCAGCTTGTCTTGAGCGGGGCCAATTCCCTGGTCAGTGGAAAACGGGTCGTTTGGTCCTGCTCATGAAGGCGGGGCGCCCAGCGGACTCGCCGTCCGCATACCGGCCCATAGTGCTGCTGGACGAGGTGGGTCAGCTTTTCGAACGGATCATTGCTGCCCGCCTCGCTGGCCACTTGTACAAAGAGGGGCTGGATCTGGACGATAGCCAGTTTGGCTTTCGACAACCAGAATGTCGGGGTTGCTAGCGACAGTTGCGGTCTCGCAGGTTGTGACCACTTCCGTCCACTCGTTGGACGGGGTGGTGGCAGGGAGAAGGGCATCTTCCGCCTGAGACGAGGACGGCCCCGGCCCACACCGCCTCTTATCCGCCGCAAGCGGCGGTCGGAGGCGCTTCTCCGGCAAGAGCCGGTCCTCAATTCCTGCCAAGCAGGCTCTTGTGAAGGCCCTCTCCTCCATTACCACCTTGCGGATGATATCCTCAAGGTTGGAGGCGGGGCCCTCTGCCGCATGGCCCGTGTTGGCCTGTTGAGGCGGGGCCGTGGCTTCAGCCAGCTTCTGATGAAGCTGGCTGACCTCCGACTGCAGGCGATCTATCCTCGCCTGCAGTTGTTGCGTCTCGTCGGTGGTCCTGCGCTGGACCAGCTCCGCGACGATACCGCGCATGCTCGCGGCCCTGCATTTTAGGGCCTTTTGAAGGGTCCCCTTCATGTTGGAGGACTTAGAGGCGACCTCTACAATCTCCTCCTCGTCCTCCTCCGCCATTTTTTGCAGCTCGGCCAGGGAGTGGTCCGAGTACAGAACGCGGGACGCACCGTACCCGGACTTGGCCCGGGCAGCGTGCGCCCGCTTCTCCCTGGAAGCCACCCGCTCCTCCAGCTCTTGCTGGAGCTGCGCCCGCCGAGCCAGGTCCAACCGGCGTTGGGCGTCCGCGAGCCCAACGACATGGGTGTCCGCGGCCGCCGTCGGCTTTTTCGCCTTCGACAACCCCGTCGACCCCGAGGCCGAGGAGCCCCCGGACCCACCGCTCAGGTGGACCCGCTTCCGCGACCGACAATCGTCCGAATCCGACACACAAACGAGTGAGTCGTTGTCGGACGACTCGTCCGCCCCTCCGAACAAGCTAGCCGCAGATGGCGCGCGGCTAGCCTCTGACGCCTGAGCGTCGGAGTGGCCCTGAGAAGGGCCTTTTGGTTGGCCCTGAGAAGGGCCTTTTGGTTGGCCCTGAGAAGGGCCTTTCGGGTGGCCCTGAGAAGGGCCTTTGGGTTGGCCCTGAGAAGGGCCTTTTTGTTTTAAAAACCGCCCGCAGGCGTCCCTCGTGGGTTTGGACATTCCGACAAATTCGTAGACACAAGACAATAAAATAAAATAGCTACGAAAGCACAGTGCACTTTGGCCAACCCAGTCTGCCACTCCGTTACGGTGGTCAGAACTGGGTCGTTTCCAGGGGACGCGACGTGGACGCAAGCACTGTGGGGTGGTCCCCCAACCTAACCTTTTTTTTTTTTTTTTTTTTTTTTTTTTTTTTTTTTTTTTTTTTTGACGCTGGGAAAAAATGCATTACGCATACCCTCCCATCGGGGGATGGGGGGGCTATGTGGGACTCCCCGGTGTGACCCGGTATACCCACTAAAACGACCCAGCGGCACTCCCGCTTCGTCCGAGTGGCGGGGGACTGGGAAACCGGCACAGCCTTTACTTCCAGTCCACCGCCGACGAATTCCTAACAAGGCGGGCCCCTCACGTCCCCCCCGTGGGGAGGGACACGGGCCCGGGAATGACCGAAGGTGGTGACGGGTGCAATGCGGGCGAAGGCACCCCCGCGCCTGTCGCCCGCCCGTCGCCACCATCAGGAGGGAGAGGACCTCGCCTTCTCCGACCTCTTCTTCGTCTGCGGAGCGGCGCAGCGAGAGGGTCGTCCTCCCGCGCGCGCTCCGCCTCTCGGACCTCAAAGTCCGGGAGAGGGCGGTTTGGGGAGAAATAGACCCCCACCAGGGCCATGTCCCCCCACGCGGCGGCCACGTATCCCGGTCCCCTCTCTAAGAGCGAGAGGGGAGGGGAGTCTGTGGAAGGCCGCGACACCAACGCCACCAAGCCGTCCCGGTCGCCCAGCCAACGGCCAGGGACCGAGTAAGGCTCGGCGACCACCGCCAAGTCCATCAGTCGGACATCGCTCCCCCCTCCGCAGCCGCCGCAGGAACGACGGTGCTAGCGGCTACAGCAGGCCCGATCGGCGCCTGCGCTTTGCCTCGCCTAGGGGGAGGATTGCAGTTCCTCCCCCTCATAACGTGGCCCGCCAGGCGGCCACTAGCAGCACACACCGCGCAGTGCGGCGTGGCGGCCTTGCAGGCAGCGGCTTTGTGGCCTTCCTTGCCGCAGCGGAGGCACATGTCCGTCCTGTCTACCGCGGACGGACACAGGGGCCGGGTGTGTCCGATGCCGAAGCACCGGAAACACCGCAGAGGCTGGTCCTCGAGTGCCCGGACTGCACCCGAGCTGAACCCGACTATGAGCCGTCCCTTGGCAAGGACGGCTTTGGCAGAGGCGACCGGGCACTCGAGGCGAATGGTGCCCATGCCGCCGCGGCCGGGCCTTATGTCCCGGCCTTGGACCGCCGCGACGCCACAGCCCCCCATCACTGCGACCGCCGCCACCACCTCCTCCTTGGTGACGGAGTCGTCGAGGCCCATCACCTCTATGGCTGCCGACTTGACCGGTCGGGCCACCTTGGCCGAATCCGCGATGACCTCTTGCAGCTTGGCTGCAAAGAGGTCCGCATGGGCACTCCCCTCTTGGCCCGGGAACTCGAATATTCGAGCCCCGGCTTGGGTCCGCCGGCAAGTCACACTGCCGATCCCAAGCTGTGCAGGATCGGCATTTGCACGCGCCCGCACCAAAATTGACGCGTACGTCTCTCCTCGCCCCGCAGCCTCCGCGGTGAGCGTCACCACGACGGCCGCGGTTTTTGGGGGGACTAGCCGTCCCCCTCCCCTCCCCCTTCCCTTCCCCTTTTCCTTGCCGGTCGTCTGCAACCGGCTGGGAGCAGTGGTGGCGGGGACGACAGGGACCGTCGCCGTCCTTTTCGCTTTGCCCTTCCCCTTACGGACCACTTCCGTCCACTCGTTGGACGGGGTGGTGGAAGGGAGAAGGGCATCTTCCGCCTGAGACGAGGACGGCCCCGGCCCACACCGCCTCTTATCCGCCGCAAGCGGCGGTCGGAGGCGCTTCTCTGGCAAGAGCCGGTCCTCAATTCCTGCCAAGCAGGCTCTTGTGAAGGCCCTCTCCTCCATTACCACCTTGCGGATGATATCCTCAAGGTTGGAGGCGGGGCCCTCTGCCGCATGGCCCGTGTTGGCCTGTTGAGGCGGGGCCGTGGCTTCAGCCAGCTTCTGATGAAGCTGGCTGACCTCCGACTGCAGGCGATCTATCCTCGCCTGCAGTTGTTGCGTCTCGTCGGTGGTCCTGCGCTGGACCAGCTCCGCGACGATTCCGCGCATGCTCGCGGCCCTGCATTTGAGGGCCTTTTGAAGGGTCCCCTTCATGTTGGAGGACTTAGAGGCGACCTCCACAATCTCCTCCTCGTCCTCCTCCGCCATTTTCTCCAGCTCGGCCAGGGAGTGGTCCGAGTAAAGAACGCGGGACGCACCGTACCCGGACTTGGCCCGGGCAGCGTGCGCCCGTTTCTCCCCGGCAACCACCCGCTCCTCCAGCTCTTGCTGGAGCTGTGCCCGCCGAGCCAGGTCCAACCGGCGTTGGGCGTCCGCGAGCCCAACGACATGGGTGTCCGCGGCCACCGTCGGCTGTTTCGCCTTCGACAACCCCGTCGACCCCGAGGCCGAGGAGCCCCCGGACCCACCGCTCATGTGGACCCGCTTCCGCGACCGACAATCGTCCGCATCCGAAACACAAATAAGTGAGTCGTCGGACGACTCGTCCGCCCCTCCGAACAAGCTAGCCGCAGATGGCGCGCGGCTAGCCTCTGACGCCTGAGCGTCGGAGTGGCCCTGAGAAGGGCCTTTTGGTTGGCCCTGAGAAGGGCCTTTGGCTTGGCCCTGAGAAGGGCCTTTCGGGTGGCCCTGAGAAGGGCCTTTGGGTTGGCCCTGAGAAGGGCCTTTTTGTTTTAAAAACCGCCCGCAGGCGTCCCTCGTGGGTTTTGACATTCCGACAAATTCGTAGACACAAGACAATAAAATAAAATAGCTACGAAAGCACAGTGCACTTTGGCCAACCCAGTCTGCCACTCCGTTACGGTGGTCAGAACTGGGTCGTTTCCAGGGGACGCGACGTGGACGCAAGCACTGTGGGGTGGTCCCCCCCCCCAACCTAACCTAACCTTTTTTTTTTTTTTTTTTTTTTTTTTTTTTTTTTTTTTTTTTTTTGACGCTGGGAAAAAATGCATTACGCATACCCTCCCATCGGGGGATGGGGGGGCTATGTGGGACTCCCCGGTGTGACCCGGTATACCCACTAAAACGACCCAGCGGCACTCCCGCTTCGTCCGAGTGGCGGGGGACTGGGAAACCGGCACAGCCTTTACTTCCAGTCCACCGCCGACGAATCCCTGACAAGGCGGGCCCCTCACGTCCCCCCCGTGGGGAGGGACACGGGCCCGGGAATGACCGACGAAGGTGGTGACGGGTGCAATGCGGGCGAAGCCACCCCCGCGCCTGTCGCCCGCCCGTCGCCACCATGAGGAGGGAGAGGACCTCGCCTTCTCCGACCCCTTCTTCGTCTGCGGAGCGGCGCAGCGAGAGGGTCGTCCTCCCGCGCGCGCTCCGCCTCCTCCTTTTGCGAGATTACGTCCTCGCAAAAGGAGGCGACCGCTGCCCAGGCCTCCTCGCTCCCCAGCATGGCGTTGACCACGCCAGGAAGCGAGAGATCCTGTCCGATCACAGCGATCAGACCGCGGCGCAGCTCGGACCAAGCCGGGCACACCTCGAGGGTGTGCTGTGCCGTGTCCTCCGCCGCGCCGCAGTCGTGGCACGCCGGGGTCTCCTCCCTCCCGATCCGGTGCAGGTGCGATCCGAAACAGCCATGGCCGGACAACACCTGCACCAAACGGAACGAGAGGAAACCGTGGGACCGCTCGAGCCAGCTCCGCAGGACCGGACCGAGCGCGTCCAACGTACGGCGGCCAAAGGCGGCGTTGGCGAGGTCCTCCGTCCAGTGGAGGACGATGGCGTCCTTCGCCTCCCGCCGCACGGCCTCCCGCTCTTCGGCAATCGGGCGCTCCCCGAGCGCCTTCCGGCGCGCCGTCCACTCATACACCCTGGCGAGCACCCAAGCCTCCAACTCCCAAGGAGGGGTGCCGGCCAGAGCGCACGCCGCCGAGAAGCCTACCGAGCGGTAGGCCCTCGCCACCCGCAGTGCAATAGCCCTTTGGGGCCTGCGGATGGCGGTCGCATTCTCCCTCCTGTTGAGGGAGTCCGCCCAGATTGGGGCCCCGTAAAGGGCCATGCTCCGCAGAATGCCGGCATACAGGCGCCGGCATTTCGCCTTGGGCCCCCCCAGGTTCGGGAGGAGCCACGAGAGGGCGTCGGCGGTTTTCAACAGGCGCGTCGACAGCCCGCTGAAGTGCGGGCCGAAGCGCCACCTGTCGTCCAGGACCAGGCCCAGGTACTTCATCTGGGCCCGGACCCCTATCCTGACGCCCTCTACGACAATGTGGGCGTCGGGAGGGCAGCGCTGCCGAGGCCCACGAAAGAACACGGCCTCGGTCTTGTGCAGCGCCACCCTCAATCCTAGGCGGCGGATCCTCTCTGCGACCAAGGATCCGCCAGCCGAGGCCAGACAGGCCGCGTCTGCGAAATTCCTCCCCCGGGCAGTGAGGAGAGTGTCATCCGCGTAGCAGATGACACTCGTGCCCTGGAGGAGGGCTCCCCGCAGGAGCCAGTCGAACCCGATGTTCCAAAGGGGCGGTCCAAGCACCGACCCCTGCGGAACACCGGACTCTGCGCCGTACCGCCTCACCGTGGCCGTCTTGTCCACGAGGAGGACCTCTCGGTCCTCCAAGTAGCTAGCCAGGAGGTTTCGCAGGTATTGGGGCACTCCGTGATACCGGAGCGCCTCCAATATCGTCGAGTGGGGCACGGAGTTGAAGGCGTTGGCAATGTCGAACGACACCGCCAGCACTCCGCCCCCCGCCTCCACCGCCTCCTTCACCTGGCCCTTGAGTAGGGCCAGCGCATCGATCGTCGAACGCCCTCGACGGAAACCTTTTTTTTTTTTTTTTTTTTTTTTTTTTTTTTTTTTTTTTTTTTTTTTTTTGACACTGGGAAAACCCGCTTCGTCCGAGTGGCGGGGGACTGGGAAACCGGCACAGCCTTTACTTCCAGTCCACCGCCGACGAATTCCTAACAAGGCGGGCCCCTCACGTCCCCCCCGTGGGGAGGGACACGGGCCCGGGAATGACCGACGAAGGTGGTTAGGTTAGGTTAGGTTAGGTTAGGTTAGGTTGGGGGACCACCCCACAGTGCTTGCGTCCACGTCGCGTCCCCTGGAAACGACCCAGTTCTGACCACCGTAACGGAGTGGCAGACTGGGTTGGCCAAAGTGCACTGTGCTCTCGTAGCTTATTTTATCTTATTGTCTTGTGAACTACGAATCGTTGGAAATGCTTAAACCCACGAGGGACGCCTGCGGGCGGTTTTTAAAACAAAAAGGCCCTTCTCAGGGCCAACCCAAAGGCCCTTCTCAGGGCCACCCAAAAGGCCCTTCTCAGGGCCAACCCAAAGGCCCTTCTCAGGGCCAACCAAAAGGCCCTTCTCAGGGCCAACCAAAAGGCCCTTCTCAGGGCCACTCCGACGCTCAGGCGTCAGAGGCTAGCCGCGCGCCATCTGCGGCTAGCTTGTTCGGAGGGGCGGACGAGTCGTCCGACAACGACTCACTCGTTTGTGTGTCGGATTCGGACGATTGTCGGTCGCGGAAGCGGGTCCACCTGAGCGGTGGGTCCGGGGGCTCCTCGGCCTCGGGGTCGACGGGGTTGTCGAAGGCGAAAAAGCCGACGGCGGCCGCGGACACCCATGTCGTTGGGCTCGCGGACGCCCAACGCCGGTTGGACCTGGCTCGGCGGGCGCAGCTCCAGCAAGAGCTGGAGGAGCGGGTGGCTTCCAGGGAGAAGCGGGCGCACGCTGCCCGGGCCAAGTCCGGGTACGGTGCGTCCCGCGTTCTGTACTCGGACCACTCCCTGGCCGAGCTGCAAAAAATGGCGGAGGAGGACGAGGAGGAGATTGTAGAGGTCGCCTCTAAGTCCTCCAACATGAAGGGGACCCTTCAAAAGGCCCTAAAATGCAGGGCCGCGAGCATGCGCGGTATCGTCGCGGAGCTGGTCCAGCGCAGGACCACCGACGAGACGCAACAACTGCAGGCGAGGATAGATCGCCTGCAGTCGGAGGTCAGCCAGCTTCATCAGAAGCTGGCTGAAACCACGGCCCCGCCTCAACAGGCCAACACGGGCCATGCGGCAGAGGGCCCCGCCTCCAACCTTGAGGATATCATCCGCAAGGTGGTAATGGAGGAGAGGGCCTTCACAAGAGCCTGCTTGGCAGGAATTGAGGACCGGCTCTTGCCAGAGAAGCGCCTCCGACCGCCGCTTGCGGCGGATAAGAGGCGGTGTGGGCCGGGGCCGTCCTCGTCTCAGGCGGAAGATGCCCTTCTCCCTTCCACCACCCCGTCCAACGAGTGGACGGAAGTGGTCCGTAAGGGGAAGGGCAAAGCCAAAAGGACGGCGACGGTCCCTGTCGTCCCCGCCACCACCGCTCCCAGCCGGTCGCAGACGACCGGCAAGGGAAAGGGGAAGGGGAAAGGGAGGGGAAAGGGACAACTGGTCCCCCCAAAAACCGCGGCCGTCGTGGTGACGCTCACCGCGGAGGCTGCGGGGCGAGGGGAGACGTACGCGTCCATTTTGGTGCGGGCGCGTGCAAATGCCGATCCCACCCAACTTGGGATCGGCAGTGTGGCTTGCCGGCGGACCCAAGCCGGGGCTCGAATATTCGAGTTCCCGGGGGCAGAGGGGAGTGCCCATGCGGACCTCTTTGCAGCCAAGCTGCAGGAGGTCATCGCGGATTCGGCCAAGGTGGCCCGACCGGTCAAGTCGGCGGCCATAGAGGTGATGGGCCTCGACGACTCCGTCACCAAGGAGGAGGTGGTGGCGGCGGTCGCAGCGATGGGGGGCTGTGGCGTCGCGGCGGTCCAAGGCCGGGACATAAGGCCCGGCCGCGGCGGCATGGGCACCATTCGCCTCGAGTGCCCGGTCGCCTCTGCCAAAGCCGTCCTTGCCAAGGGACGGCTCAAAGTCGGGTTCAGCTCGGGTGCAGTCCGGGCACTCGAGGACCAGCCTCTGCGGTGTTTCCGGTGCTTCGGCATCGGACACACCCGGCCCCTGTGTCCGTCCGCGATAGACAGGACGGACATGTGCCTCCGCTGCGGCAAGGAAGGCCACAAAGCCGCTGCCTGCAAGGCCGCCACGCCGCACTGCGCGGTGTGTGCTGCTAGTGGCCGCCTGGCGGGCCACGTTATGAGGGGGAGGAACTGCAACCCTCCCCCTAGGCGAGGCAAAGCGCAGGCGCCGACCGGGCCTGCTGCTGCCGCTAGCACCGTCGTTCCTGCGGCGGTTGCGGAGGGGGGTGCGATGTCCGACTGATGGATAGGGTCGAACATCGCATCCTTCAGGCGAACACCAACCACTGCAGGGCAGCCCAGGATCTGCTGATGCAGACCATGGCTGAGTGGTTGGTGGACTTGGCGGTGGTCGCCGAGCCTTACTCGGTACCTGACCGTTGGCTGGGCGACCGGGACGGCTCGGTGGCGTTGGTGTCGCGGCCTTCCACAGACTCCCCTCCCCTCTCGCTCTTAGAAAGGGGACCGGGATACGTGGCCGCCGCGTGGGGGGACATGGCCCTGGTGGGGGTCTATTTCTCCCCAAACCGCCCTCTCTCGGACTTTGAGGATTTCCTCGAGGTCCTCACCGCAGTCGTAGGGAGGGCGGCGCCACGCCAGGTCGTGGTGTTGGGCGACCTGAACGCCAAGTCGGCGGCCTGGGGCAACCCGGCCGCCGGTTGCAACGTCCGGGGACGCGCCGTCGAGTTTTGGGCGGCCTCATGCGGTGTGTCCCTCCTCAACAGGGGGGCGGTCCACACGTGCGTGCGGCAACGGGGTGGGTCGGTGGTGGACGTCTCGTTTGCCACCCCCGCCCTAGCCGCCCGCGTCGTCAGCTGGCGGGTGGAGATGGTGGAGACCTTGTCGGACCACCGATACGTGCGGTTCGACATCTCCACCCAGGGGGGGGGGATGGCTCGCGCTGGGCAATCTCCCTTCCCACGGTGGGCACTCACCCGCCTGGACCGGGAGGCAGCCAAGGAGGCGGCCTTTCTCCAGGACTGGCTGTCGCCCCCTGTCGAGGTCCTGGACGTGGACGCCGCAGCGGTCCGGCTCAGGGGGTCCCTGACCGAGGTGTGCAACTCCAGCATGCCTCGGTCTCGCCGTCCGCCTCCCCGTCGTGCCGTCTATTGGTGGACGGAGGAGCTGGCGGGGCTCCGGGCCGCCTGCGTGGCGGCCAGAAGGGCCTACGCGCGGAGCCGACGGCGCAGCACCCAAAATCGAGTCCAGGCGGAGGAGGACCGCCTATACGCCTCTTACCGAGAGGCGACGACGGTCCTCAAATCCGCGATGGGTGCTGCGAAAGACTCGGCGAGGGCCGAGATGCTGGAGGAACTCGACAGGGATCCTTATGGGAGACCATACAAGGCGGCGCGGAACCAGCTGCGCCCCTGTGGTCCCCCACTGACGGAGACCCTCGAGCCAGCGTTGCTGGATGGGGTGGTCCGGTCCCTGTTTCCGCGCAGGACCGACTTCGCCCCACCAACGATGGATCCCCCGCAAGGGTCGGCTTCGCCGGAGGAGGAGGTCCCCCCGGTGACGGCGGCGGAGTTCTACGCTGGGGTTCTCAGCCTCCGCGCGAAGAAGACGGCCCCCGGACCGGACGGCGTCCCCGCACGGGTGGTGGCGATCGCCGCTTCCGAAATGGAGGACAGGTTTCGGGACCTCTTCAGCGCGTGCTTAACGGCTGGGAGGTTCCCGAAACTGTGGAAGGAGGGGCAGCTATGCCTCCTCCGAAAGGAGGGACGCCCGGTGGACTCCCCCTCGGCATACCGGCCCATCGTTCTGCTCGATGAGGTCGGCAAATTGTTCGAGGGGATTGTCGCCTCCCGGCTTGATAGCCTTTTGCGGGGGGTAGGGCCGGACCTGTCGGACGCCCAATTCGGTTTCCGTCGAGGGCGTTCGACGATCGATGCGCTGGCCCTACTCAAGGGCCAGGTGAAGGAGGCGGTGGAGGCGGGGGGCGGAGTGCTGGCAGTGTCGTTCGACATTGCCAACGCCTTCAACTCCGTGCCCCACTCGACGATATTGGAGGCGCTCCGGTATCACGGAGTGCCCCAATACCTGCGAAACCTCCTGGCCAGCTACTTGGAGGACCGAGAGGTCCTCCTCATGGACAAGACGGCCACGGTGAGGCGGTACGGCGCAGAGTCCGGTGTTCCGCAGGGGTCGGTGCTTGGACCGCCCCTTTGGAACATCGGGTTCGACTGGCTCCTGCGGGGGGCCCTCCTCCAGGGCACGAGTGTCATCTGCTACGCGGATGACACTCTCCTTACTGCCCGGGGGAGGAATTTTGCGGACGCGGCCTGTCTGGCCTCGGCTGGCGGATCCTTGGTCGCAGAGAGGATCCGCCGCCTAGGATTGAGGGTGGCGCTGCACAAGACCGAGGCCGTGTTCTTTCGTGGGCCTCGGCAGCGCTGCCCTCCCGACGCCCACATTGTCGTAGAGGGCGTCAGGATAGGGGTCCGGGCCCAGATGAAGTACCTGGGCCTGGTCCTGGACGACAGGTGGCGCTTCGGCCCGCACTTCAGCGGGCTGTCGACGCGCCTGTTGAAAACCGCCGACGCCCTCTCGTGGCTCCTCCCGAACCTGGGGGGGCCCAAGGCGAAATGCCGGCGCCTGTATGCCGGCATTCTGCGGAGCATGGCCCTTTACGGGGCCCCAATCTGGGCGGACTCCCTCAACAGGAGGGAGAATGCGACCGCCATCCGCAGGCCCCAAAGGGCTATTGCACTGCGGGTGGCGAGGGCCTACCGCTCGGTAGGCTTCTCGGCGGCGTGCGCTCTGGCCGGCACCCCTCCTTGGGAGTTGGAGGCTTGGGTGCTCGCCAGAGTGTATGAGTGGACGGCGCGCCGGAAGGCGCTCGGGGAGCGCCCGATTGCCGAAGAGCGGGAGGCCGTGCGGCGGGAGGCGAAGGACGCCATCGTCCTCCACTGGACGGAGGACCTCGCCAACGCCGCCTTTGGCCGCCGTACGTTGGACGCGCTCGGTCCGGTCCTGCGGAGCTGGCTCGAGCGGTCCCACGGTTTCCTCTCGTTCCGTTTGGTGCAGGTGTTGTCCGGCCATGGCTGTTTCGGATCGCACCTGCACCGGATCGGGAGGGAGGAGACCCCGGCGTGCCACGACTGCGGCGCGGCGGAGGACACGGCGCAGCACACCCTCGAGGTGTGCCCGGCTTGGTCCGAGCTGCGCCGCGGTCTGATCGCTGTGATCGGACAGGATCTCTCGCTTCCTGGCGTGGTCAACGCCATGCTGGGGAGCGAGGAGGCCTGGGCAGCGGTCGCCTCCTTTTGCGAGGACGTAATCTCGCAGAAGGAGGAGGCGGAGCGCGCGCGGGAGGACGACCCTCTCGCTGCGCCGCTCCGCAGACGAAGAAGGGGTCGGAGAAGGCGAGGTCCTCTCCCTCCTCATGGTGGCGACGGGCGGGCGACAGGCGCGGGGGTGCCTTCGCCCGCATTGCACCCGTCACCACCTTCGTCGGTCATTCCCGGGCCCGTGTCCCTCCCCACGGGGGGGACGTGAGGGGCCCGCCTTGTCAGGGATTCGTCGGCGGTGGACTGGAAGTAAAGGCTGTGCCGGTTTCCCAGTCCCCCGCCACTCGGACGAAGCGGGAGTGCCGCTGGGTCGTTTTAGTGGGTATACCGGGTCACACCGGGGAGTCCCACATAGCCCCCCCATCCCCCGATGGGAGGGTATGCGTAATGCATTTTTTCCCAGCGTCAAAAAAAAAAAAAAAAAAAAAAAAAAAAAAAAGGTTAGGTTAGGTTAGGTTAGGTTAGGTTAGGTTCTGTCTGGCCTCGGCTGGCGGATCCTTGGTCGCAGAGAGGATCCGCCGCCTAGGATTGAGGGTGGCGCTGCACAAGACCGAGGCCGTGTTCTTTCGTGGGCCTCGGCAGCGCTGCCCTCCCGACGCCCACATTGTCGTAGAGGGCGTCAGGATAAGGGTCCGGGCCCAGATGAAGTACCTGGGCCTGGTCCTGGACGACAGGTGGCGCTTCGGCCCGCACTTCAGCGGGCTGTCGACGCGCCTGTTGAAAACCGCCGACGCCCTCTCGTGGCTCCTCCCGAACCTGGGGGGGCCCAAGGCGAAATGCCGGCGCCTGTATGCCGGCATTCTGCGGAGCATGGCCCTTTACGGGGCCCCAATCTGGGCGGACTCCCTCAACAGGAGGGAGAATGCGACCGCCATCCGCAGGCCCCAAAGGGCTATTGCACTGCGGGTGGCGAGGGCCTACCGCTCGGTAGGCTTCTCGGCGGCGTGCGCTCTGGCCGGCACCCCTCCTTGGGAGTTGGAGGCTTGGGTGCTCGCCAGAGTGTATGACTGGACGGCGCGCCGGAAGGCGCTCGGGGAGCGCCCGATTGCCGAAGAGCGGGAGGCCGTGCGGCGGGAGGCGAAGGACGCCATCGTCCTCCACTGGACGGAGGACCTCGCCAACGCCGCCTTTGGCCGCCGTACGTTGGACGCGCTCGGTCCGGTCCTGCGGAGCTGGCTCGAGCGGTCCCACGGTTTCCTCTCGTTCCGTTTGGTGCAGGTGTTGTCCGGCCATGGCTGTTTCGGATCGCACCTGCACCGGATCGGGAGGGAGGAGACCCCGGCGTGCCACGACTGCGGCGCGGCGGAGGACACGGCGCAGCACACCCTCGAGGTGTGCCCGGCTTGGTCCGAGCTGCGCCGCGGTCTGATCGCTGTGATCGGACAGGATCTCTCGCTTCCTGGCGTGGTCAACGCCATGCTGGGGAGCGAGGAGGCCTGGGCAGCGGTCGCCTCCTTTTGCGAGGACGTAATCTCGCAGAAGGAGGAGGCGGAGCGCGCGCGGGAGGACGACCCTCTCGCTGTGCCGCTCCGCAGACGAAGAAGGGGCCGGAGAAGGCGAGGTCCTCTCCCTCCTCATGGTGGCGACGGGCGGGCGACAGGCGCGGGGGTGCCTTCGCCCGCATTGCACCCGTCACCACCTTCGTCGGTCATTCCCGGGCCCGTGTCCCTCCCCACGGGGGGGACGTGAGGGGCCCGCCTTGTCAGGGATTCGTCGGCGGTGGACTGGAAGTAAAGGCTGTGCCGGTTTCCCAGTCCCCCGCCACTCGGACGAAGCGGGAGTGCCGCTGGGTCGTTTTAGTGGGTATACCGGGTCACACCGGGGAGTCCCACATAGCCCCCCCATCCCCCGATGGGAGGGTATGCGTAATGCATTTTTTCCCAGCGTCAAAAAAAAAAAAAAAAAAAAAAAAAAAAAAAAAAAAAAAAAAAAAAAAAAAAAAAAAAAAAAAAAAAAAAAAGGTTAGGTTAGGTTCCACTGACGGAGCTGCTGCCGCCAGCACCGTCGTTCCTGCGGCGGCTGCGGAGGGGGGTGCGATGTCCGACTGATGGATAGGGTCGAACATCGCATCCTCCAGGCGAACACCAACCACTGCAGGGCAGCCCAGGATCTGCTGATGCAGACCATGGCTGAGTGGTTGGTGGACTTGGCGGTGGTCGCCGAGCCTTACTCGGTACCTGACCGTTGGCTGGGCGACCGGGACGGCTCGGTGGCGTTGGTGTCGCGGCCTTCCACAGACTCCCCTCCCCTCTCGCTCTTAGAGAGGGGACCGGGATACGTGGCCGCCGCGTGGGGGGACATGGCCCTGGTGGGGGTCTATTTCTCCCCAAACCGCCCTCTCTCGGACTTTGAGGATTTCCTCGAGGTCCTCACCGCAGTCGTAGGGAGGGCGGCGCCACGCCAGGTCGTGGTGTTGGGCGACCTGAACGCCAAGTCGGCGGCCTGGGGCAACCCGGCCGCCGGTTGCAACGTCCGGGGACGCGCCGTCGAGTTTTGGGCGGCCTCATGCGGCGTGTCCCTCCTCAACAGGGGGGCGGTCCACACGTGCGTGCGGCAACGGGGTGGGTCGGTGGTGGACGTCTCGTTTGCCACCCCCGCCCTAGCCGCCCGCGTCGTCAGCTGGCGGGTGGAGATGGTGGAGACCTTGTCGGACCACCGATACGTGCGGTTCGACATCTCCACCCAGGGGGGGGGGATGGCTCGCGCTGGGCAATCTCCCTTCCCACGGTGGGCACTCACCCGCCTGGACCGGGAGGCAGCCAAGGAGGCGGCCTTTCTCCAGGACTGGCTGTCGCCCCCTGTCGAGGTCCTGGACGTGGACGCCGCAGCGGTCCGGCTCAGGGGGTCCCTGACCGAGGTGTGCAACTCCAGCATGCCTCGGTCTCGCCGTCCGCCTCCCCGTCGTGCCGTCTATTGGTGGACGGAGGAGCTGGCGGGGCTCCGGGCCGCCTGCGTGGCGGCCAGAAGGGCCTACGCGCGGAGCCGACGGCGCAGCACCCAAAATCGAGTCCAGGCGGAGGAGGACCGCCTATACGCCTCTTACCGAGAGGCGACGACGGTCCTCAAATCCGCGATGGGTGCTGCGAAAGACTCGGCGAGGGCCGAGATGCTGGAGGAACTCGACAGGGATCCTTATGGGAGACCATACAAGGCGGCGCGGAACCAGCTGCGCCCCTGTGGTCCCCCACTGACGGAGACCCTCGAGCCAGCGTTGCTGGATGGGGTGGTCCGGTCCCTGTTTCCGCGCAGGACCGACTTCGCCCCACCAACGATGGATCCCCCGCAAGGGTCGGCTTCGCCGGAGGAGGAGGTCCCCCCGGTGACGGCGGCGGAGTTTTACGCTGGGGTTCTCAGCCTCCGCGCGAAGAAGACGGCCCCCGGACCGGACGGCGTCCCCGCACGGGTGGTGGCGATCGCCGCCTCCGAAATGGAGGACAGGTTTCGGGACCTCTTCAGCGCGTGCTTAACGGCTGGGAGGTTCCCAAAACTGTGGAAGGAGGGGCAGCTGTGCCTCCTCCGAAAGGAGGGACGCCCGGTGGACTCCCCCTCGGCATACCGGCCCATCGTTCTGCTCGATGAGGTCGGTAAATTGTTCGAGGGGATTGTCGCCTCCCGGCTTGATAGCCTTTTGCGGGGGGTAGGGCCGGACCTGTCGGACGCCCAATTCGGTTTCCGTCGAGGGCGTTCGACGATCGATGCGCTGGCCCTACTCAAGGGCCAGGTGAAGGAGGCGGTGGAGGCGGGGGGCGGAGTGCTGGCAGTGTCGTTCGACATTGCCAACGCCTTCAACTCCGTGCCCCACTCGACGGTATTGGAGGCGCTCCGGTATCACGGAGTGCCCCAATACCTGCGAAACCTCCTGGCCAGCTACTTGGAGGACCGAGAGGTCCTCCTCGTGGACAAGACGGCCACGGTGAGGCGGTACGGCGCAGAGTCCGGTGTTCCGCAGGGGTCGGTGCTTGGACCGCCCCTTTGGAACATCGGGTTCGACTGGCTCCTGCGGGGGGCCCTCCTCCAGGGCACGAGTGTCATCTGCTACGCGGATGACACTCTCCTTACTGCCCGGGGGAGGAATTTTGCGGACGCGGCCTGTCTGGCCTCGGCTGGCGGATCCTTGGTCGCAGAGAGGATCCGCCGCCTAGGATTGAGGGTGGCGCTGCACAAGACCGAGGCCGTGTTCTTTCGTGGGCCTCGGCAGCGCTGCCCTCCCGACGCCCACATTGTCGTAGAGGGCGTCAGGATAAGGGTCCGGGCCCAGATGAAGTACCTGGGCCTGGTCCTGGACGACAGGTGGCGCTTCGGCCCGCACTTCAGCGGGCTGTCGACGCGCCTGTTGAAAACCGCCGACGCCCTCTCGTGGCTCCTCCCGAACCTGGGGGGGCCCAAGGCGAAATGCCGGCGCCTGTATGCCGGCATTCTGCGGAGCATGGCCCTTTACGGGGCCCCAATCTGGGCGGACTCCCTCAACAGGAGGGAGAATGCGACCGCCATCCGCAGGCCCCAAAGGGCTATTGCACTGCGGGTGGCGAGGGCCTACCGCTCCGTAGGCTTCTCGGCGGCGTGCGCTCTGGCCGGCACCCCTCCTTGGGAGTTGGAGGCTTGGGTGCTCGCCAGAGTGTATGAGTGGACGGCGCGCCGGAAGGCGCTCGGGGAGCGCCCGATTGCCGAAGAGCGGGAGGCCGTGCGGCGGGAGGCGAAGGACGCCATCGTCCTCCACTGGACGGAGGACCTCGCCAACGCCGCCTTTGGCCGCCGTACGTTGGACGCGCTCGGTCCGGTCCTGCGGAGCTGGCTCGAGCGGTCCCACGGTTTCCTCTCGTTCCGTTTGGTGCAGGTGTTGTCCGGCCATGGCTGTTTCGGATCGCACCTGCACCGGATCGGGAGGGAGGAGACCACGGCGTGCCACGACTGCGGCGCGGCGGAGGACACGGCGCAGCACACCCTCGAGGTGTGCCCGGCTTGGTCCGAGCTGCGCCGCGGTCTGATCGCTGTGATCGGACAGGATCTCTCGCTTCCTGGCGTGGTCAACGCCATGCTGGGGAGCGAGGAGGCCTGGGCAGCGGTCGCCTCCTTTTGCGAGGACGTAATCTCGCAGAAGGAGGAGGCGGAGCGCGCGCGGGAGGACGACCCTCTCGCTGCTTCGCTTCGCAGACGAAGAAGGGGTCGGAGAAGGCGAGGTCCTCTCCCTCCTCATGGTGGCGACGGGCGGGCGACAGGCGCGGGGGTGCCTTCGCCCGCATTGCACCCGTCACCACCTTCGTCGGTCATTCCCGGGCCCGTGTCCCTCCCCACGGGGGGGACGTGAGGGGCCCGCCTTGTCAGGGATTCGTCGGCGGTGGACTGGAAGTAAAGGCTGTGCCGGTTTCCCAGTCCCCCGCCACTCGGACGAAGCGGGAGTGCCGCTGGGTCGTTTTAGTGGGTATACCGGGTCACACCGGGGAGTCCCACATAGCCCCCCCATCCCCCGATGGGAGGGTATGCGTAATGCATTTTTTTTTTCCCAGCGTCAAAAAAAAAAAAAAAAAAAAAAAAAAAAGGTTAGGTTAGGTTGGGGGACCACCCCACAGTGCTTGCGTCCACGTCGCGTCCCCTGGAAACGACCCAGTTCTGACCACCGTAACGGAGTGGCAGACTGGGTTGGCCAAAGTGCACTGTGCTTTCGTAGCTATTTTATTTTATTGTCTTGTGTCTACGAATTTGTCGGAATGTCCAAACCCACGAGGGACGCCTGCGGGCGGTTTTTAAAACAAAAAGGCCCTTCTCAGGGCCAACCCAAAGGCCCTTCTCAGGGCCACCCGAAAGGCCCTTCTCAGGGCCAACCCAAAGGCCCTTCTCAGGGCCAACCAAAAGGCCCTTCTCAGGGCCACTCCGACGCTCAGGCGTCAGAGGCTAGCCGCGCGCCATCTGCGGCTAGCTTGTTCGGAGGGGCGGACGAGTCGTCCGACAACGACTCACTTATTTGTGTGTCGGATGCGGACGATTGTCGGTCGCGGAAGCGGGTCCACATGAGCGGTGGGTCCGGGGGCTCCTCGGCCTCGGGGTCGACGGGGTTGTCGAAGGCGAAAAAGCCGACGGCGGCCGCGGACACCCATGTCGTTGGGCTCGCGGACGCCCAACGCCGGTTGGACCTGGCTCGGCGGGCGCAGCTCCAGCAAGAGCTGGAGGAGCGGGTGGCTTCCAGGGAGAAGCGGGCGCACGCTGCCCGGGCCAAGTCCGGGTACGGTGCGTCCCGCGTTCTGTACTCGGACCACTCCCTGGCCGAGCTGCAAAAAATGGCGGAGGAGGACGAGGAGGAGATTGTAGAGGTCGCCTCTAAGTCCTCCAACATGAAGGGGACCCTTCAAAAGGCCCTAAAATGCAGGGCCGCGAGCATGCGCGGTATCGTCGCGGAGCTGGTCCAGCGCAGGACCACCGACGAGACGCAACAACTGCAGGCGAGGATAGATCGCCTGCAGTCGGAGGTCAGCCAGCTTCATCAGAAGCTGGCTGAAGCCACGGCCCCGCCTCAACAGGCCAACACGGGCCATGCGGCAGAGGGCCCCGCCTCCAACCTTGAGGATATCATCCGCAAGGTGGTAATGGAGGAGAGGGCCTTCACAAGAGCCTGCTTGGCAGGAATTGAGGACCGGCTCTTGCCGGAGAAGCGCCTCCGACCGCCGCTTGCGGCGGATAAGAGGCGGTGTGGGCCGGGGCCGTCCTCGTCTCAGGCGGAAGATGCCCTTCTCCCTTCCACCACCCCGTCCAACGAGTGGACGGAAGTGGTCCGTAAGGGGAAGGGCAAAGCCAAAAGGACGGCGACGGTCCCTGTCGTCCCCGCCACCACCGCTCCCAGCCGGTCGCAGACGACCGGCAAGGGAAAGGGGAAGGGGAAAGGGAGGGGAAAGGGACAACTGGTCCCCCCAAAAACCGCGGCCGTCGTGGTGACGCTCACCGCGGAGGCTGCGGGGCGAGGGGAGACGTACGCGTCCATTTTGGTGCGGGCGCGTGCAAATGCCGATCCCACCCAACTTGGGATCGGCAGTGTGGCTTGCCGGCGGACCCAAGCCGGGGCTCGAATATTCGAGTTCCCGGGGGCAGAGGGGAGTGCCCATGCGGACCTCTTTGCAGCCAAGCTGCAGGAGGTCATCGCGGATTCGGCCAAGGTGGCCCGACCGGTCAAGTCGGCGGCCATAGAGGTGATGGGCCTCGACGACTCCGTCACCAAGGAGGAGGTGGTGGCGGCGGTCGCAGCGATGGGGGGCTGTGGCGTCGCGGCGGTCCAAGGCCGGGACATAAGGCCCGGCCGCGGCGGCATGGGCACCATTCGCCTCGAGTGCCCGGTCGCCTCTGCCAAAGCCGTCCTTGCCAAGGGACGGCTCAAAGTCGGGTTCAGCTCGGGTGCAGTCCGGGCACTCGAGGACCAGCCTCTGCGGTGTTTCCGGTGCTTCGGCATCGGACACACCCGGCCCCTGTGTCCGTCCGCGATAGACAGGACGGACATGTGCCTCCGCTGCGGCAAGGAAGGCCACAAAGCCGCTGCCTGCAAGGCCGCCACGCCGCACTGCGCGGTGTGTGCTGCTAGTGGCCGCCTGGCGGGCCACGTTATGAGGGGGAGGAACTGCAACCCTCCCCCTAGGCGAGGCAAAGCGCAGGCGCCGACCGGGCCTGCTGCTGCCGCTAGCACCGTCGTTCCTGCGGCGGTTGCGGAGGGGGGTGCGATGTCCGACTGATGGATAGGGTCGAACATCGCATCCTTCAGGCGAACACCAACCACTGCAGGGCAGCCCAGGATCTGCTGATGCAGACCATGGCTGAGTGGTTGGTGGACTTGGCGGTGGTCGCCGAGCCTTACTCGGTACCTGACCGTTGGCTGGGCGACCGGGACGGCTCGGTGGCGTTGGTGTCGCGGCCTTCCACAGACTCCCCTCCCCTCTCGCTCTTAGAGAGGGGACCGGGATACGTGGCCGCCGCGTGGGGGGACATGGCCCTGGTGGGGGTCTATTTCTCCCCAAACCGCCCTCTCTCGGACTTTGAGGATTTCCTCGAGGTCCTCACCGCAGTCGTAGGGAGGGCGGCGCCACGCCAGGTCGTGGTGTTGGGCGACCTGAACGCCAAGTCGGCGGCCTGGGGCAACCCGGCCGCCGGTTGCAACGTCCGGGGACGCGCCGTCGAGTTTTGGGCGGCCTCATGCGGTGTGTCCCTCCTCAACAGGGGGGCGGTCCACACGTGCGTGCGGCAACGGGGTGGGTCGGTGGTGGACGTCTCGTTTGCCACCCCCGCCCTAGCCGCCCGCGTCGTCAGCTGGCGGGTGGAGATGGTGGAGACCTTGTCGGACCACCGATACGTGCGGTTCGACATCTCCACCCAGGGGGGGGGGATGGCTCGCGCTGGGCAATCTCCCTTCCCACGGTGGGCACTCACCCGCCTGGACCGGGAGGCAGCCAAGGAGGCGGCCTTTCTCCAGGACTGGCTGTCGCCCCCTGTCGAGGTCCTGGACGTGGACGCCGCAGCGGTCCGGCTCAGGGGGTCCCTGACAGAGGTGTGCAACTCCAGCATGCCTCGGTCTCGCCGTCCGCCTCCCCGTCGTGCCGTCTATTGGTGGACGGAGGAGCTGGCGGGGCTCCGGGCCGCCTGCGTGGCGGCCAGAAGGGCCTACGCGCGGAGCCGACGGCGCAGCACCCAAAATCGAGTCCAGGCGGAGGAGGACCGCCTATACGCCTCTTATCGAGAGGCGACGACGGTCCTCAAATCCGCGATGGGTGCTGCGAAAGACTCAGCGAGGGCCGAGATGCTGGAGGAACTCGACAGGGATCCTTATGGGAGACCATACAAGGCGGCGCGGAACCAGCTGCGCCCCTGTGGTCCCCCACTGACGGAGACCCTCGAGCCAGCGTTGCTGGATGGGGTGGTCCGGTCCCTGTTTCCGCGCAGGACCGACTTCGCCCCACCAACGATGGATCCCCCGCAAGGGTCGGCTTCGCCGGAGGAGGAGGTCCCCCCGGTGACGGCGGCGGAGTTTTACGCTGGGGTTCTCAGCCTCCGCGCGAAGAAGACGGCCCCCGGACCGGACGGCGTCCCCGCACGGGTGGTGGCGATCGCCGCCTCCGAAATGGAGGACAGGTTTCGGGACCTCTTCAGCGCGTGCTTAACGGCTGGGAGGTTCCCGAAACTGTGGAAGGAGGGGCAGCTGTGCCTCCTCCGAAAGGAGGGACGCCCGGTGGACTCCCCCTCGGCATACCGGCCCATCGTTCTGCTCGATGAGGTCGGTAAATTGTTCGAGGGGATTGTCGCCTCCCGGCTTGATAGCCTTTTGCGGGGGGTAGGGCCGGACCTGTCGGACGCCCAATTCGGTTTCCGTCGAGGGCGTTCGACGATCGATGCGCTGGCCCTACTCAAAGGCCAGGTGAAGGAGGCGGTGGAGGCGGGGGGCGGGGTGCTGGCGGTGTCGTTCGACATTGCCAACGCCTTCAACTCCGTGCCCCACTCGACGATATTGGAGGCGCTCCGGTATCACGGAGTGCCCCAATACCTGCGAAACCTCCTGGCCAGCTACTTGGAGGACCGAGAGGTCCTCCTCGTGGACAAGACGGCCACGGTGAGGCGGTACGGCGCAGAGTCCGGTGTTCCGCAGGGGTCGGTGCTTGGGCCGCCCCTTTGGAACATCGGGTTCGACTGGCTCCTGCGGGGAGCCCTCCTCCAGGGCACGAGTGTCATCTGCTACGCGGATGACACTCTCCTCACTGCCCGGGGGAGGAATTTCGCAGACGCGGCCTGTCTGGCCTCGGCTGGCGGATCCTTGGTCGCAGAGAGGATCCGCCGCCTAGGATTGAGGGTGGCGCTGCACAAGACCGAGGCCGTGTTCTTTCGTGGGCCTCGGCAGCGCTGCCCTCCCGACGCCCACATTGTCGTGGAGGGCGTCAGGATAGGGGTCCGGGCCCAGATGAAGTACCTGGGCCTGGTCCTGGACGACAGGTGGCGCTTCGGCCCGCACTTCAGCGGGCTGTCGACGCGCCTGTTGAAAACCGCCGACGCCCTCTCGTGGCTCCTCCCGAACCTGGGGGGGCCCAAGGCGAAATGCCGGCGCCTGTATGCCGGCATTCTGCGGAGCATGGCCCTTTACGGGGCCCCAATCTGGGCGGACTCCCTCAACAGGAGGGAGAATGCGACCGCCATCCGCAGGCCCCAAAGGGCTATTGCACTGCGGGTGGCGAGGGCCTACCGCTCGGTAGGCTTCTCGGCGGCGTGCGCTCTGGCCGGCACCCCTCCTTGGGAGTTGGAGGCTTGGGTGCTCGCCAGAGTGTATGAGTGGACGGCGCGCCGGAAGGCGCTCGGGGAGCGCCCGATTGCCGAAGAGCGGGAGGCCGTGCGGCGGGAGGCGAAGGACGCCATCGTCCTCCACTGGACGGAGGACCTCGCCAACGCCGCCTTTGGCCGCCGTACGTTGGACGCGCTCGGTCCGGTCCTGCGGAGCTGGCTCGAGCGGTCCCACGGTTTCCTCTCGTTCCGTTTGGTGCAGGTGTTGTCCGGCCATGGCTGTTTCGGATCGCACCTGCACCGGATCGGGAGGGAGGAGACCCCGGCGTGCCACGACTGCGGCGCGGCGGAGGACACGGCGCAGCACACCCTCGAGGTGTGCCCGGCTTGGTCCGAGCTGCGCCGCGGTCTGATCGCTGTGATCGGACAGGATCTCTCGCTTCCTGGCGTGGTCAACGCCATGCTGGGGAGCGAGGAGGCCTGGGCAGCGGTCGCCTCCTTTTGCGAGGACGTAATCTCGCAAAAGGAGGAGGCGGAGCGCGCGCGGGAGGACGACCCTCTCGCTGCGCCGCTCCGCAGACGAAGAAGAGGTCGGAGAAGGCGAGGTCCTCTCCCTCCTGATGGTGGCGACGGGCGGGCGACAGGCGCGGGGGTGCCTTCGCCCGCATTGCACCCGTCACCACCTTCGTCGGTCATTCCCGGGCCCGTGTCCCTCCCCGCGGGGGGGACGTGAGGGGCCCGCCTTGTTGTTAGGAATTCGTCGGCGGTGGACTGGAAGTAAAGGCTGTGCCGGTTTCCCAGTCCCCCGCCACTCGGACGAAGCGGGAGTGCCGCTGGGTCGTTTTAGTGGGTATACCGGGTCACACCGGGGAGTCCCACATAGCCCCCCCATCCCCCGATGGGAGGGTATGCGTAATGCATTTTTTCCCAGCGTCAAAAAAAAAAAAAAAAAAAAAAAAAAAGGTTAGGTTAGGTTAGGTTAGGTTGGGGGGGGGGACCACCCCACAGTGCTTGCGTCCACGTCGCGTCCCCTGGAAACGACCCAGTTCTGACCACCGTAACGGAGTGGCAGACTGGGTTGGCCAAAGTGCACTGTGCTTTCGTAGCTATTTTATTTTATTGTCTTGTGTCTACGAATTTGTCGGAATGTCCAAACCCACGAGGGACGCCTGCGGGCGGTTTTTAAAACAAAAAGGCCCTTCTCAGGGCCAACCCAAAGGCCCTTCTCAGGGCCACCCGAAAGGCCCTTCTCAGGGCCAACCCAAAGGCCCTTCTCAGGGCCAACCAAAAGGCCCTTCTCAGGGCCACTCCGACGCTCAGGCGTCAGAGGCTAGCCGCGCGCCATCTGCGGCTAGCTTGTTCGGAGGGGCGGACGAGTCGTCCGACAACGACTCACTTATTTGTGTGTCGGATGCGGACGATTGTCGGTCGCGGAAGCGGGTCCACCTGAGCGGTGGGTCCGGGGGCTCCTCGGCCTCGGGGTCGACGGGGTTGTCGAAGGCGAAAAAGCCGACGGCGGCCGCGGACACCCATGTCGTTGGGCTCGCGGACGCCCAACGCCGGTTGGACCTGGCTCGGCGGGCGCAGCTCCAGCAAGAGCTGGAGGAGCGGGTGGCTTCCAGGGAGAAGCGGGCGCACGCTGCCCGGGCCAAGTCCGGGTACGGTGCGTCCCGCGTTCTGTACTCGGACCACTCCCTGGCCGAGCTGCAAAAAATGGCGGAGGAGGACGAGGAGGAGATTGTAGAGGTCGCCTCTAAGTCCTCCAACATGAAGGGGACCCTTCAAAAGGCCCTAAAATGCAGGGCCGCGAGCATGCGCGGTATCGTCGCGGAGCTGGTCCAGCGCAGGACCACCGACGAGACGCAACAACTGCAGGCGAGGATAGATCGCCTGCAGTCGGAGGTCAGCCAGCTTCATCAGAAGCTGGCTGAAGCCACGGCCCCGCCTCAACAGGCCAACACGGGCCATGCGGCAGAGGGCCCCGCCTCCAACCTTGAGGATATCATCCGCAAGGTGGTAATGGAGGAGAGGGCCTTCACAAGAGCCTGCTTGGCAGGAATTGAGGACCGGCTCTTGCCAGAGAAGCGCCTCCGACCGCCGCTTGCGGCGGATAAGAGGCGGTGTGGGCCGGGGCCGTCCTCGTCTCAGGCGGAAGATGCCCTTCTCCCTTCCACCACCCCGTCCAACGAGTGGACGGAAGTGGTCCGTAAGGGGAAGGGCAAAGCCAAAAGGACGGCGACGGTCCCTGTCGTCCCCGCCACCACCGCTCCCAGCCGGTCGCAGACGACCGGCAAGGGAAAGGGGAAGGGGAAAGGGAGGGGAAAGGGACAACTGGTCCCCCCAAAAACCGCGGCCGTCGTGGTGACGCTCACCGCGGAGGCTGCGGGGCGAGGGGAGACGTACGCGTCCATTTTGGTGCGGGCGCGTGCAAATGCCGATCCCACCCAACTTGGGATCGGCAGTGTGGCTTGCCGGCGGACCCAAGCCGGGGCTCGAATATTCGAGTTCCCGGGGGCAGAGGGGAGTGCCCATGCGGACCTCTTTGCAGCCAAGCTGCAGGAGGTCATCGCGGATTCGGCCAAGGTGGCCCGACCGGTCAAGTCGGCGGCCATAGAGGTGATGGGCCTCGACGACTCCGTCACCAAGGAGGAGGTGGTGGCGGCGGTCGCAGCGATGGGGGGCTGTGGCGTCGCGGCAGTCCAAGGCCGGGACATAAGGCCCGGCCGCGGCGGCATGGGCACCATTCGCCTCGAGTGCCCGGTCGCCTCTGCCAAAGCCGTCCTTGCCAAGGGACGGCTCAAGGTCGGGTTCAGCTCGGGTGCAGTCCGGGCACTCGAGGACCAGCCTCTGCGGTGTTTCCGGTGCTTCGGCATCGGACACACCCGGCCCCTGTGTCCGTCCGCGGTAGACAGGACGGACATGTGCCTTCGCTGCGGCAAGGAAGGCCACAAAGCCGCTGCCTGCAAGGCCGCCACGCCGCACTGCGCGGTGTGTGCTGCCAGTGGCCGCCTGGCGGGCCACGTCATGAGAGGGAGGAACTGCAATCCTCCCCCTAGGCGAGGCAAAGCGCAGGCGCCGACCGGGCCTGCTGCTGCCGCTAGCACCGTCGTTCCTGCGGCGGCTGCGGAGGGGGGTGCGATGTCCGACTGATGGATAGGGTCGAACATCGCATCCTTCAGGCGAACACCAACCACTGCAGGGCGGCCCAGGATCTGCTGATGCAGACCATGGCTGAGTGGTTGGTGGACTTGGCGGTGGTCGCCGAGCCTTACTCGGTCCCCGACCGTTGGCTGGGCGACCGGGACGGCTCGGTGGCGTTGGTGTCGCGGCCTTCCACAGACTCCCCTCCCCTCTCGCTCTTAGAGAGGGGACCGGGATACGTGGCCGCCGCGTGGGGGGACATGGCCCTGGTGGGGGTCTATTTCTCCCCAAACCGCCCTCTCTCGGACTTTGAGGACTTCCTCGAGGTCCTCACCGCAGTCGTAGGGAGGGCGGCGCCACGCCAGGTCGTGGTGTTGGGCGACCTGAACGCCAAGTCGGTGGCCTGGGGCAACCCGGCCGCCGGTTGCAACGTCCGGGGACGCGCCGTCGAGTTTTGGGCGGCCTCATGCGGTGTGTCCCTCCTCAACAGGGGGGCGGTCCACACGTGCGTGCGGCAACGGGGTGGGTCGGTGGTGGACGTCTCGTTTGCCACCCCCGCCCTAGCCGCCCGCGTCGTCAGCTGGCGGGTGGAGATGGTGGAGACCTTGTCGGACCACCGATACGTGCGGTTCGACATCTCCACCCAGGGGGGGGGGATGGCTCGCGCTGGGCAATCTCCCTTCCCACGGTGGGCACTCACCCGCCTGGACCGGGAGGCAGCCAAGGAGGCGGCCTTTCTCCAGGACTGGCTGTCGCCCCCTGTCGAGGTCCTGGACGTGGACGCCGCAGCGGTCCGGCTCAGGGGGTCCCTGTCCGAGGTGTGCAACTCCAGCATGCCTCGGTCTCGCCGTCCGCCTCCCCGTCGTGCAGTCTATTGGTGGACGGAGGAGCTGGCGGGGCTCCGGGCCGCCTGCGTGGCGGCCAGAAGGGCCTACGCGCGGAGCCGACGGCGCAGCACCCAAAATCGAGACCAGGCGGAAGAGGACCGCCTATACGCCTCTTATCGAGAGGCGACGACGGTCCTCAAATCCGCGATGGGTGCTGCGAAAGACTCGGCGAGGGCCGAGATGCTGGAGGAACTCGACAGGGATCCTTATGGGAGACCATACAAGGCGGCGCGGAACCAGCTGCGCCCCTGTGGTCCCCCACTGACGGAGTCCCTCGAGCCAGCGTTGCTGGATGGGGTGGTCCGGTCCCTGTTTCCGCGCAGGACCGACTTCACCCCACCAACGATGGATCCCCCGCAAGGGTCGGCTTCGCCGGAGGAGGAGGTCCCCCCGGTGACGGCGGCGGAGTTCTACGCTGGGGTTCTCAGCCTCCGCGCGAAGAAGACGGCCCCCGGACCGGACGGCGTCCCCGCACGGGTGGTGGCGATCGCCGCCTCCGAAATGGAGGACAGGTTTCGGGACCTCTTCAGCGCGTGCTTAACGGCTGGGAGGTTCCCGAAACTGTGGAAGGAGGGGCAGCTATGCCTCCTCCGAAAGGAGGGACGCCCGGTGGACTCCCCCTCGGCATACCGGCCCATCGTTCTGCTCGATGAGGTCGGTAAATTGTTCGAGGGGATTGTCGCCTCCCGGCTTGATAGCCTTTTGCGGGGGGTAGGGCCGGACCTGTCGGACGCCCAATTCGGTTTCCGTCGAGGGCGTTCGACGATCGATGCGCTGGCCCTACTCAAGGGCCAGGTGAAGGAGGCGGTGGAGGCGGGGGGCGGAGTGCTGGCGGTGTCGTTCGACATTGCCAACGCCTTCAACTCCGTGCCCCACTCGACGATATTGGAGGCGCTCCGGTATCACGGAGTGCCCCAATACCTACGAAACCTCCTGGCCAGCTACTTGGAGGACCGAGAGGTCCTCTTCGTGGACAAGACGGCCACGGTGAGGCGGTACGGCGCAGAGTCCGGTGTTCCGCAGGGGTCGGTGCTTGGACCGCCCCTTTGGAACATCGGGTTCGACTGGCTCCTGCGGGGAGCCCTCCTCCAGGGCACGAGTGTCATCTGCTACGCGGATGACACTCTCCTCACTGCCCGGGGGAGGAATTTCGCAGACGCGGCCTGTCTGGCCTCGGCTGGCGGATCCTTGGTCGCAGAGAGGATCCGCCGCCTAGGATTGAGGGTGGCGCTGCACAAGACCGAGGCCGTGTTCTTTCGTGGGCCTCGGCAGCGCTGCCCTCCCGACGCCCACATTGTCGTAGAGGGCGTCAGGATAGGGGTCCGGGCCCAGATGAAGTACCTGGGCCTGGTCCTGGACGACAGGTGGCGCTTCGGCCCGCACTTCAGCGGGCTGTCGACGCGCCTGTTGAAAACCGCCGACGCCCTCTCGTGGCTCCTCCCGAACCTGGGGGGGCCCAAGGCGAAATGCCGGCGCCTGTATGCCGGCATTCTGCGGAGCATGGCCCTTTACGGGGCCCCAATCTGGGCGGACTCCCTCAACAGGAGGGAGAATGCGACCGCCATCCGCAGGCCCCAAAGGGCTATTGCACTGCGGGTGGCGAGGGCCTACCGCTCGGTAGGCTTCTCGGCGGCGTGCGCTCTGGCCGGCACCCCTCCTTGGGAGTTGGAGGCTTGGGTGCTCGCCAGAGTGTATGAGTGGACGGCGCGCCGGAAGGCGCTCGGGGAGCGCCCGATTGCCGAAGAGCGGGAGGCCGTGCGGCGGGAGGCGAAGGACGCCATCGTCCTCCACTGGACGGAGGACCTCGCCAACGCCGCCTTTGGCCGCCGTACGTTGGACGCGCTCGGTCCGGTCCTGCGGAGCTGGCTCGAGCGGTCCCACGGTTTCCTCTCGTTCCGTTTGGTGCAGGTGTTGTCCGGCCATGGCTGTTTCGGATCGCACCTGCACCGGATCGGGAGGGAGGAGACCCCGGCGTGCCACGACTGCGGCGCGGCGGAGGACACGGCGCAGCACACCCTCGAGGTGTGCCCGGCTTGGTCCGAGCTGCGCCGCGGTCTGATCGCTGTGATCGGACAGGATCTCTCGCTTCCTGGCGTGGTCAACGCCATGCTGGGGAGCGAGGAGGCCTGGGCAGCGGTCGCCTCCTTTTGCGAGGACGTAATCTCGCAGAAGGAGGAGGCGGAGCGCGCGCGGGAGGACGACCCTCTCGCTGCGCCGCTCCGCAGACGAAGAAGGGGTCGGAGAAGGCGAGGTCCTCTCCCTCCTCATGGTGGCGACGGGCGGGCGACAGGCGCGGGGGTGCCTTCGCCCGCATTGCACCCGTCACCACCTTCGTCGGTCATTCCCGGGCCCGTGTCCCTCCCCACGGGGGGGACGTGAGGGGCCCGCCTTGTCAGTGATTCGTCGGCGGTGGACTGGAAGTAAAGGCTGTGCCGGTTTCCCAGTCCCCCGCCACTCGGACGAAGCGGGAATGCCGCTGGGTCGTTTTAGTGGGTATACCGGGTCACACCGGGGAGTCCCACATAGCCCCCCCATCCCCCGATGGGAGGGTATGCGTAACGCATTTTTTCCCAGCGTCAAAAAAAAAAAAAAAAAAAAAAAAAAAAAAAAAGGTTAGGTTGGGGGACCACCCCACAGTGCTTGCGTCCACGTCGCGTCCCCTGGAAACGACCCAGTTCTGACCACCGTAACGGAGTGGCAGACTGGGTTGGCCAAAGTGCACTGTGCTTTCGTAGCTATTTTATTTTATTGTCTTGTGTCTACGAATTTGTCGGAATGTCCAAACCCACGAGGGACGCCTGCGGGCGGTTTTTAAAACAAAAAGGCCCTTCTCAGGGCCAACCCAAAGGCCCTTCTCAGGGCCACCCGAAAGGCCCTTCTCAGGGCCAACCCAAAGGCCCTTCTCAGGGCCAACCAAAAGGCCCTTCTCAGGGCCACTCCGACGCTCAGGCGTCAGAGGCTAGCCGCGCGCCATCTGCGGCTAGCTTGTTCGGAGGGGCGGACGAGTCGTCCGACAACGACTCACTTATTTGTGTGTCGGATGCGGACGATTGTCGGTCGCGGAAGCGGGTCCACATGAGCGGTGGGTCCGGGGGCTCCTCGGCCTCGGGGTCGACGGGGTTGTCGAAGGCGAAACAGCCGACGGTGGCCGCGGACACCCATGTCGTTGGGCTCGCGGACGCCCAACGCCGGTTGGACCTGGCTCGGCGGGTGCAGCTTCAGCAAGAGCTGGAGGAGCGGGTGGCTTCCAGGGAGAAGCGGGCGCACGCTGCCCGGGCCAAGTCCGGGTACGGTGCGTCCCGCGTTCTTTACTCGGACCACTCCCTGGCCGAGCTGGAGAAAATGGCGGAGGAGGACGAGGAGGAGATTGTGGAGGTCGCCTCTAAGTCCTCCAACTTGAAGGGGACCCTTCAAAAGGCCCTAAAATGCAGGGCCGCGAGCATGCGCGGTATCGTCGCGGAGCTGGTCCAGCGCAGGACCACCGACGAGACGCAACAACTGCAGGCGAGGATAGATCGCCTGCAGTCGGAGGTCAGCCAGCTTCATCAGAAGCTGGCTGAAGCCACGGCCCCGCCTCAACAGGCCAACACGGGCCATGCGGCAGAGGGCCCCGCCTCCAACCTTGAGGATATCATCCGCAAGGTGGTAATGGAGGAGAGGGCCTTCACAAGAGCCTGCTTGGCAGGTATAGAGGACCGGCTCTTGCCAGAGAAGCGCCTCCGACCGCCGCTTGCGGCGGATAAGAGGCGGTGTGGGCCGGGGCCGTCCTCGTCTCAGGCGGAAGACGCCCTTCTCCCTTCCACCACCCCGTCCAACGAGTGGACGGAAGTGGTCCGTAAGGGGAAGGGCAAAGCCAAAAGGACGGCGACGGTCCCTGTCGTCCCCGCCACCACCGCTCCCAGCCGGTCGCAGACGACCGGCAAGGGAAAGGGGAAGGGAAGGGGGAGGGGAGGGGGGCGGCTGGTCCCCCCAAAAACCGCGGCCGTCGTGGTGACGCTCACCGCGGAGGCTGCGGGGCGAGGGGAGACGTACGCGTCCATTTTGGTGCGGGCGCGTGCAAATGCCGATCCCACCCAACTTGGGATCGGCAGTGTGGCTTGCCGGCGGACCCAAGCCGGGGCTCGAATATTCGAGTTCCCGGGGGCAGAGGGGAGTGCCCATGCGGACCTCTTTGCAGCCAAGCTGCAGGAGGTCATCGCGGATTCGGCCAAGGTGGCCCGACCGGTCAAGTCGGCGGCCATAGAGGTGATGGGCCTCGACGACTCCGTCACCAAGGAGGAGGTGGTGGCGGCGGTCGCAGCGATGGGGGGCTGTGGCGTGGCGGCAGTCCAAGGCCGGGACATAAGGCCCGGCCGCGGCGGCATGGGCACCATTCGCCTCGAGTGCCCGGTCGCCTCTGCCAAAGCCGTCCTTGCCAAGGGACGGCTCATGGTCGGGCTCAGCTCGGGTGCAGTCCGGGCACTCGAGGACCAGCCTCTGCGGTGTTTCCGGTGCTTCGGCATCGGACACACCCGGCCCCTGTGTCCGTCCGCGGTAGACAGGACGGACATGTGCCTCCGCTGCGGCAAGGAAGGCCACAAAGCCGCTGCCTGCAAGGCCGCCACGCCGCACTGCGCGGTGTGTGCTGCCAGTGGCCGCCTGGCGGGCCACGTTATGAGGGGAAGGAACTGCAATCCTCCCCCTAGGCGAGGCAAAGCGCAGGTGCCGACCGGGCCTGCTGCTGCCGCTAGCACCGTCGTTCCTGCGGCGGCTGCGGAGGGGGGTGCGATGTCCGACTGATGGATAGGGTCGAACATCGCATCCTTCAGGCGAACACCAACCACTGCAGGGCAGCCCAGGATCTGCTGATGCAGACCATGGCTGAGTGGTTGGTGGATTTGGCGGTGGTCGCCGAGCCTTACTCGGTCCCTGACCGCTGGCTGGGCGACCGGGACGGCTCGGTGGCGTTGGTGTCGCGGCCTTCCACAGACTCCCCTCCCCTCTCGCTCTTAGAGAGGGGACCGGGATACGTGGCCGCCGCGTGGGGGGACATGGCCCTGGTGGGGGTCTATTTCTCCCCAAACCGCCCTCTCTCGGACTTTGAGGATTTCCTCGAGGTCCTCACCGCAGTCGTAGGGAGGGCGGCGCCACGCCAGGTCGTGGTGTTGGGCGACCTGAACGCCAAGTCGGTGGCCTGGGGCAGCCCGGCCGCCGGTTGCAACGTCCGGGGGCGCGCCGTCGAGTTTTGGGCGGCCTCATGCGGTGTGTCCCTCCTCAACAGGGGGGCGGTCCACACGTGCGTGCGGCAACGGGGTGGGTCGGTGGTGGACGTCTCGTTTGCCACCCCCGCCCTAGCCGCCCGCGTCGTCAGCTGGCGGGTGGAGATGGTGGAGACCTTGTCGGACCACCGATACGTGCGGTTCGACATCTCCACCCAGAGGGGGGGGATGGCTCGCGCTGGGCAATCTCCCTTCCCACGGTGGGCACTCACCCGCCTGGACCGGGAGGCAGCCAAGGAGGCGGCCTTTCTCCAGGACTGGCTGTCGCCCCCTGTCGAGGTCCTGGACGTGGACGCCGCAGCGGTCCGGCTCAGGGGGTCCCTGACCGAGGTGTGCAACTCCAGCATGCCTCGGTCTCGCCGTCCGCCTCCCCGTCGTGCCGTCTATTGGTGGACGGAGGAGCTGGCGGGGCTCCGGGCCGACTGCGTGGCGGCCAGAAGGGCCTACGCGCGGAGCCGACGGCGCAGCACCCAAAATCGAGTCCAGGCGGAGGAGGACCGCCTATACGCCTCTTACCGAGAGGCGACGACGGTCCTCAAATCCGCGATGGGTGCTGCGAAAGACTCGGCGAGGGCCGAGATGCTGGAGGAACTCGACAGGGATCCTTATGGGAGACCATACAAGGCGGCGCGGAACCAGCTGCGCCCCTGTGGTCCCCCACTGACGGAGACCCTCGAGCCAGCGTTGCTGGATGGGGTGGTCCGGTCCCTGTTTCCGCGCAGGACCGACTTCGCCCCACCAACGATGGATCCCCCGCAAGGGTCGGCTTCGCCGGAGGAGGAGGTCCCCCCGGTGACGGCGGCGGAGTTTTACGCTGGGGTTCTCAGCCTCCGCGCGAAGAAGACGGCCCCCGGACCGGACGGCGTCCCCGCACGGGTGGTGGCGATCGCCGCCTCCGAAATGGAGGACAGGTTTCGGGACCTCTTCAGCGCGTGCTTAACGGCTGGGAGGTTCCCGAAACTGTGGAAGGAGGGGCAGCTGTGCCTCCTCCGAAAGGAGGGACGCCCGGTGGACTCCCCCTCGGCATACCGGCCCATCGTTCTGCTCGATGAGGTCGGTAAATTGTTCGAGGGGATTGTCGCCTCCCGGCTTGATAGCCTTTTGCGGGGGGTAGGGCCGGACCTGTCGGACGCCCAATTCGGTTTCCGTCGAGGGCGTTCGACGATCGATGCGCTGGCCCTACTCAAGGGCCAGGTGAAGGAGGCGGTGGAGGCGGGGGGCGGAGTGCTGGCAGTGTCGTTCGACATTGCCAACGCCTTCAACTCCGTGCCCCACTCGACGATATTGGAGGCGCTCCGGTATCACGGAGTGCCCCAATACCTGCGAAACCTCCTGGCCAGCTACTTGGAGGACCGAGAGGTCCTCCTCGTGGACAAGACGGCCACGGTGAGGCGGTACGGCGCAGAGTCCGGTGTTCCGCAGGGGTCGGTGCTTGGACCGCCCCTTTGGAACATCGGGTTCGACTGGCTCCTGCGGGGAGCGCTCCTCCAGGGCACGAGTGTCATCTGCTACGCGGATGACACTCTCCTCACTGCCCGGGGGAGGAACTTTGCGGACGCGGCCTGTCTGGCCTCGGCCGGCGGATCCTTGGTCGCAGAGAGGATCCGCCGCCTAGGATTGAGGGTGGCGCTGCACAAGACCGAGGCCGTGTTCTTTCGTGGGCCTCGGCAGCGCTGCCCTCCCGACGCCCACATTGTCGTAGAGGGCGTCAGGATAGGGGTCCGGGCCCAGATGAAGTACCTGGGCCTGGTCCTGGACGACAGGTGGCGCTTCGGCCCGCACTTCAGCGGGCTGTCGACGCGCCTGTTGAAAACCGCCGACGCCCTCTCGTGGCTCCTCCCGAACCTGGGGGGGCCCAAGGCGAAATGCCGGCGCCTGTATGCCGGCATTCTGCGGAGCATGGCCCTTTACGGGGCCCCAATCTGGGCGGACTCCCTCAACAGGAGGGAGAATGCGACCGCCATCCGCAGGCCCCAAAGGGCTATTGCACTGCGGGTGGCGAGGGCCTACCGCTCCGTAGGCTTCTCGGCGGCGTGCGCTCTGGCCGGCACCCCTCCTTGGGAGTTGGAGGCTTGGGTGCTCGCCAGAGTGTATGAGTGGACGGCGCGCCGGAAGGCGCTCGGGGAGCGCCCGATTGCCGAAGAGCGGGAGGCCGTGCGGCGGGAGGCGAAGGACGCCACCGTCCTCCACTGGACGGAGGACCTCGCCAACGCCGCCTTTGGCCGCCGTACGTTGGACGCGCTCGGTCCGGTCCTGCGGAGCTGGCTCGAGCGGTCCCACGGTTTCCTCTCGTTCCGTTTGGTGCAGGTGTTGTCCGGCCATGGCTGTTTCGGATCGCACCTGCACCGGATCGGGAGGGAGGAGACCCCGGCGTGCCACGACTGCGGCGCGGCGGAGGACACGGCGCAGCACACCCTCGAGGTGTGCCCGGCTTGGTCCGAGCTGCGCCGCGGTCTGATCGCTGTGATCGGACAGGATCTCTCGCTTCCTGGCGTGGTCAACGCCATGCTGGGGAGCGAGGAGGCCTGGGCAGCGGTCGCCTCCTTTTGCGAGGACGTAATCTCGCAGAAGGAGGAGGCGGAGCGCGCGCGGGAGGACGACCCTCTCGCTGCGCCGCTTCGCAGACGAAGAAGGGGTCGGAGAAGGCGAGGTCCTCTCCCTCCTCATGGTGGCGACGGGCGGGCGACAGGCGCGGGGGTGCCTTCGCCCGCATTGCACCCGTCACCACCTTCGTCGGTCATTCCCGGGCCCGTGTCCCTCCCCACGGGGGGGACGTGAGGGGCCCGCCTTGTCAGGGATTCGTCGGCGGTGGACTGGAAGTAAAGGCTGTGCCGGTTTCCCAGTCCCCCGCCACTCGGACGAAGCGGGAGTGCCGCTGGGTCGTTTTAGTGGGTATACCGGGTCACACCGGGGAGTCCCACATAGCCCCCCCATCCCCCGATGGGAGGGTATGCGTAATGCATTTTTTCCCAGCGTCAAAAAAAAAAAAAAAAAAAAAAAAAAAAAAAAGGTTAGGTTGGGGGACCACCCCACAGTGCTTGCGTCCACGTCGCGTCCCCTGGAAACGACCCAGTTCTGACCACCGTAACGGAGTGGCAGACTGGGTTGGCCAAAGTGCACTGTGCTTTCGTAGCTATTTTATTTTATTGTCTTGTGTCTACGAATTTGTCGGAATGTCCAAACCCACGAGGGACGCCTGCGGGCGGTTTTTAAAACAAAAAGGCCCTTCTCAGGGCCAACCCAAAGGCCCTTCTCAGGGCCACCCGAAAGGCCCTTCTCAGGGCCAACCCAAAGGCCCTTCTCAGGGCCAACCAAAAGGCCCTTCTCAGGGCCACTCCGACGCTCAGGCGTCAGAGGCTAGCCGCGCGCCATCTGCGGCTAGCTTGTTCGGAGGGGCGGACGAGTCGTCCGACAACGACTCACTTATTTGTGTGTCGGATGCGGACGATTGTCGGTCGCGGAAGCGGGTCCACATGAGCGGTGGGTCCGGGGGCTCCTCGGCCTCGGGGTCGACGGGGTTGTCGAAGGCGAAACAGCCGACGGTGGCCGCGGACACCCATGTCGTTGGGCTCGCGGACGCCCAACGCCGGTTGGACCTGGCTCGGCGGGTGCAGCTTCAGCAAGAGCTGGAGGAGCGGGTGGCTTCCAGGGAGAAGCGGGCGCACGCTGCCCGGGCCAAGTCCGGGTACGGTGCGTCCCGCGTTCTTTACTCGGACCACTCCCTGGCCGAGCTGGAGAAAATGGCGGAGGAGGACGAGGAGGAGATTGTGGAGGTCGCCTCTAAGTCCTCCAACATGAAGGGGACCTTGCAAAAGGCCCTCAAATGCAGGGCCGCGAGCATGCGCGGTATCGTCGCGGAGCTGGTCCAGCGTAAGACCACCGACGAGACGCAACAACTGCAGGCGAGGATAGATCGCCTGCAGTCGGAGGTCAGCCAGCTTCATCAGAAGCTGGCTGAAGCCACGGCCCCGCCTCAACAGACCAACACGGGCCATGCGGCAGAGGGCCCCGCCTCCAACCTTGAGGATATCATCCGCAAGGTGGTAATGGAGGAGAGGGCCTTCACAAGAGCCTGCTTGGCAGGAATAGAGGACCGGCTCTTGCCAGAGAAGCGCCTCCGACCGCCGCTTGCGGCGGATAAGAGGCGGTGTGGGCCGGGGCCGTCCTCGTCTCAGGCGGAAGATGCCCTTCTCCCTTCCACCACCCCGTCCAACGAGTGGACGGAAGTGGTCCGTGAGGGGAAGGGCAAAGCCAAAAAGACGGCGACGGTCCCTGTCGTCCCCGCCACCACCGCTCCCAGCCGGTCGCAGACGACCGGCAAGGGAAAGGGGAAGGGGAAAGGGAGGGGAAAGGGACAACTGGTCCCCCCAAAAACCGCGGCCGTCGTGGTGACGCTCACCGCGGAGGCTGCGGGGCGAGGGGAGACGTACGCGTCCATTTTGGTGCGTGCGCGTGCAAATGCCGATCCCACCCAACTTGGGATCGGCAGTGTGGCTTGCCGGCGGACCCAAGCCGGGGCTCGAATATTCGAGTTCCCGGGGGCAGAGGGGAGTGCCCATGCGGACCTCTTTGCAGCCAAGCTGCAGGAGGTCATCGCGGATTCGGCCAAGGTGGCCCGACCGGTCAAGTCGGCGGCCATAGAGGTGATGGGCCTCGACGACTCCGTCACCAAGGAGGAGGTGGTGGCGGCGGTCGCAGCGATGGGGGGCTGTGACGTGGCGGCAGTCCAAGGCCGGGACATAAGGCCCGGCCGCGGCGGCATGGGCACCATTCGCCTCGAGTGCCCGGTCGCCTCTGCCAAAGCCGTCCTTGCCAAGGGACGGCTCATAGTCGGGTTCAGCTCGGGTGCAGTCCGGGCACTCGAGGACCAGCCTCTGCGGTGTTTCCGGTGCTTCGGCATCGGACACACCCGGCCCCTGTGTCCGTCCGCGGTAGACAGGACGGACATGTGCCTCCGCTGCGGCAAGGAAGGCCACAAAGCCGCTGCCTGCAAGGCCGCCACGCCGCACTGCGCGGTGTGTGCTGCTAGTGGCCGCCTGGCGGGCCACGTTATGAGGGGGAGGAACTGCAATCCTCCCCCTAAGCGAGGCAAAGCGCAGGCGCCGATCGGGCCTGCTGTAGCCGCTAGCACCGTCGTTCCTGCGGCGGCTGCGGAGAGGGGAGCGATGTCCGACTGATGGACTTGGCGGTGGTCGCCGAGCCTTACTCGGTCCCTGGCCGTTGGCTGGGCGACCGGGACGGCTTGGTGGCGTTGGTGTCGCGGCCTTCCACAGACTCCCCTCCCCTCTCGCTCTTAGAGAGGGGACCGGGATACGTGGCCGCCGCGTGGGGGGACATGGCCCTGGTGGGGGTCTATTTCTCTCCAAACCGCCCTCTCCCGGACTTTGAGGTCCGAGAGGCGGAGCGCGCGCGGGAGGACGACCCTCTCGCTGCGCCGCTCCGCAGTCGAAGAAGGGGTCTGAGAAGGCGAGGTCCTCTCCCTCCTGATGGTGGCGACGGGCGGGCGACAGGCGCGGGGGTGCCTTCGCCCGCATTGCACCCGTCTCCACCGTCGTCGGTCATTCCCGGGCCCGTGTCCCTCCCCACGGGGGGGACGTGAGGGGCCCGCCTTGTAAGGAATTCGTCGGCGGTGGACTGGAAGTAAAGGCTGTGCCGGTTTCCCAGTCCCCCGCCACTCGGACGAAGCGGGAGTGCCGCTGGGTCGTTTTAGTGGGTATACCGGGTCACACCGGGGAGTCCCACATAGCCCCCCCATCCCCCGATGGGAGGGTATGCGTAATGCATTTTTTCCCAGCGTCAACAAAAAAAAAAAAAAAAAAAAAAAAAAAAGGTTAGGTTAGGTTAGGTTGGGGGACCACCCCACAGTGCTTGCGTCCACGTCGCGTCCCCTGGAAACGACCCAGTTCTGACCACCGTAACGGAGTGGCAGACTGGGTTGGCCAAAGTGCACTGTGCTTTCGTAGCTATTTTATTTTATTGTCTTGTGTCTACGAATTTGTCGGAATGTCCAAACCCACGAGGGACGCCTGCGGGCGGTTTTTAAAACAAAAAGGCCCTTCTCAGGGCCAACCCAAAGGCCCTTCTCAGGGCCACCCGAAAGGCCCTTCTCAGGGCCAACCCAAAGGCCCTTCTCAGGGCCAACCAAAAGGCCCTTCTCAGGGCCACTCCGACGCTCAGGCGTCAGAGGCTAGCCGCGCGCCATCTGCGGCTAGCTTGTTCGGAGGGGCGGACGAGTCGTCCGACAACGACTCACTTATTTGTGTGTCGGATGCGGACGATTGTCGGTCGCGGAAGCGGGTCCACATGAGCGGTGGGTCCGGGGGCTCCTCGGCCTCGGGGTCGACGGGGTTGTCGAAGGCGAAACAGCCGACGGTGGCCGCGGACACCCATGTCGTTGGGCTCGCGGACGCCCAACGCCGGTTGGACCTGGCTCGGCGGGCACAGCTCCAGCAAGAGCTGGAGGAGCGGGTGGTTGCCGGGGAGAAACGGGCGCACGCTGCCCGGGCCAAGTCCGGGTACGGTGCGTCCCGCGTTCTTTACTCGGACCACTCCCTGGCCGAGCTGGAGAAAATGGCGGAGGAGGACGAGGAGGAGATTGTGGAGGTCGCCTCTAAGTCCTCCAACATGAAGGGGACCTTGCAAAAGGCCCTCAAATGCAGGGCCGCGAGCATGCGCGGTATCGTCGCGGAGCTGGTCCAGCGTAAGACCACCGACGAGACGCAACAACTGCAGGCGAGGATAGATCGCCTGCAGTCGGAGGTCAGCCAGCTTCATCAGAAGCTGGCTGAAGCCACGGCCCCGCCTCAACAGGCCAACACGGGCCATGCGGCAGAGGGCCCCGCCTCCAACCTTGAGGATATCATCCGCAAGGTGGTAATGGAGGAGAGGGCCTTCACAAGAGCCTGCTTGGCAGGTATAGAGGACCGGCTCTTGCCAGAGAAGCGCCTCCGACCGCCGCTTGCGGCGGATAAGAGGCGGTGTGGGCCGGGGCCATCCTCGTCTCAGGCGGAAGACGCCCTTCTCCCTTCCACCACCCCGTCCAACGAGTGGACGGAAGTGGTCCGTAAGGGGAAGGGCAAAGCCAAAAGGACGGCGACGGTCCCTGTCGTCCCCGCCACCACCGCTCCCAGCCGGTCGCAGACGACCGGCAAGGGAAAGGGGAAGGGAAGGGGGAGGGGAGGGGGACGGCTGGTCCCTCCAAAAACCGCGGCCGTCGTGGTGACGCTCACCGCGGAGGCTGCGGGGCGAGGGGAGACGTACGCGTCCATTTTGGTGCGGGCGCGTGCAAATGCCGATCCCACCCAACTTGGGATCGGCAGTGTGGCTTGCCGGCGGACCCAAGCCGGGGCTCGAATATTCGAGTTCCCGGGGGCAGAGGGGAGTGCCCATGCGGACCTCTTTGCAGCCAAGCTGCAGGAGGTCATCGCGGATTCGGCCAAGGTGGCCCGACCGGTCAAGTCGGCGGCCATAGAGGTGATGGGCCTCGACGACTCCGTCACCAAGGAGGAGGTGGTGGCGGCGGTCGCAGCGATGGGGGGCTGTGGCGTCGCGGCGGTCCAAGGCCGGGACATAAGGCCCGGCCGCGGCGGCATGGGCACCATTCGCCTCGAGTGCCCGGTCGCCTCTGCCAAAGCCGTCCTTGCCAAGGGACGGCTCAAAGTCGGGTTCAGCTCGGGTGCAGTCCGAGCACTCGAGGACCAGCCTCTGCGGTGTTTCCGGTGCTTCGGCATCGGACACACCCGGCCCCTGTGTCCGTCCGCGATAGACAGGACGGACATGTGCCTCCGCTGCGGCAAGGAAGGCCACAAAGCCGCTGCCTGCAAGGCCGCCACGCCGCACTGCGCGGTGTGTGCTGCTAGTGGCCGCCTGGCGGGCCACGTTATGAGGGGGAGGAACTGCAACCCTCCCCCTAGGCGAGGCAAAGCGCAGGCGCCGACCGGGCCTGCTGCTGCCGCTAGCACCGTCGTTCCTGCGGCGGTTGCGGAGGGGGGTGCGATGTCCGACTGATGGATAGGGTCGAACATCGCATCCTTCAGGCGAACACCAACCACTGCAGGGCGGCCCAGGATCTGCTGATGCAGACCATGGCTGAGTGGTTGGTGGACTTGGCGGTGGTCGCCGAGCCTTACTCGGTCCCCGACCGTTGGCTGGGCGACCGGGACGGCTCGGTGGCGTTGGTGTCGCGGCCTTCCACAGACTCCCCTCCCCTCTCGCTCTTAGAGAGGGGACCGGGATACGTGGCCGCCGCGTGGGGGGACATGGCCCTGGTGGGGGTCTATTTCTCCCCAAACCGCCCTCTCTCGGACTTTGAGGACTTCCTCGAGGTCCTCACCGCAGTCGTAGGGAGGGCGGCGCCACGCCAGGTCGTGGTGTTGGGCGACCTGAACGCCAAGTCGGTGGCCTGGGGCAACCCGGCCGCCGGTTGCAACGTCCGGGGACGCGCCGTCGAGTTTTGGGCGGCCTCTTGCGGTGTGTCCCTTCTCAACAGGGGGGCGGTCCACACGTGTGTGCGGCAACGGGGTGGGTCGGTGGTGGACGTCTCGTTTGCCACCCCCGCCCTAGCCGCCCGCATCGTCAGCTGGCGGGTGGAGATGATGGAGACCTTGTCGGACCACCGATACGTGCGGTTCGACATCTCCACCCAGGGGGGGGGGATGACTCGCGCTGGGCAATCTCCCTTCCCACGGTGGGCACTCACCCGCCTGGACCGGGAGGCAGCCAAGGAGGCGGCCTTTCTCCAGGACTGGCTGTCGCCCCCTGTCGAGATCCTGGACGTGGACGCCGCAGCGGTCCGGCTCAGGGGGTCCCTGACAGAGGTGTGCAACTCCAGCATGCCTCGGTCTCGCCGTCCGCCTCCCCGTCGTGCCGTCTATTGGTGGACGGAGGAGCTGGCGGGGCTCCGGGCCGCCTGCGTGGCGGCCAGAAGGGCCTACGCGCGGAGCCGACGGCGCAGCACCCAAAATCGAGTCCAGGCGGAAGAGGACCGCCTATACGCCTCTTATCGAGAGGCGATTACGGTCCTCAAATCCGCGATGGGTGCTGCGAAAGACTCGGCGAGGGCCGAGATGCTGGAGGAACTCGACAGGGATCCTTATGGGAGACCATACAAGGCGGCGCGGAACCAGCTGCGCCCCTGTGGTCCCCCACTGACGGAGTCCCTCGAGCCAGCGTTGCTGGATGGGGTGGTCCGGTCCCTGTTTCCGCGCAGGACCGACTTCACCCCACCAACGATGGATCCCCCGCAAGGGTCGGCTTCGCCGGAGGAGGTCCCCCCGGTGACGGCGGCGGAGTTCTACGCTGGGGTTCTCAGCCTCCGCGCGAAGAAGACGGCCCCCGGACCGGACGGCGTCCCCGCACGGGTGGTGGCGATCGCCGCCTCCGAAATGGAGGACAGGTTTCGGGACCTCTTCAGCGCGTGCTTAACGGCTGGGAGGTTCCCGAAACTGTGGAAGGAGGGGCAGCTATGCCTCCTCCGAAAGGAGGGACGCCCGGTGGACTCCCCCTCGGCATACCGGCCCATCGTACTGCTCGATGAGGTCGGTAAATTGTTCGAGGGGATTGTCGCCTCCCGGCTTGATAGCCTTTTGCGGGGGGTAGGGCCGGACCTGTCGGACGCCCAATTCGGTTTCCGTCGAGGGCGTTCGACGATCGATGCGCTGGCCCTCCTCAAGGGCCAGGTGAAGGAGGCGGTGGAGGCGGGGGGCGGAGTGCTGGCGGTGTCGTTCGACATTGCCAACGCCTTCAACTCCGTGCCCCACTCGACGATATTGGAGGCGCTCCGGTATCACGGAGTGCCCCAATACCTACGAAACCTCCTGGCCAGCTACTTGGAGGACCGAGAGGTCCTCCTCGTGGACAAGACGGCCACGGTGAGGCGGTACGGCGCAGAGTCCGGTGTTCCGCAGGGGTCGGTGCTTGGACCGCCTCTTTGGAACATCGGGTTCGACTGGCTCCTGCGGGGAGCCCTCCTCCAGGGCACGAGTGTCATCTGCTACGCGGATGACACTCTCCTCACTGCCCGGGGGAGGAACTTTGCGGACGCGGCCTGTCTGGCCTCGGCTGGCGGATCCTTGGTCGCAGAGAGGATCCGCCGCCTAGGATTGAGGGTGGCGCTGCACAAGACCGAGGCCGTGTTCTTTCGTGGGCCTCGGCAGCGCTGCCCTCCCGACGCCCACATTGTCGTAGAGGGCGTCAGGATAGGGGTCCGGGCCCAGATGAAGTACCTGGGCCTGGTCCTGGACGACAGGTGGCGCTTCGGCCCGCACTTCAGCGGGCTGTCGACGCGCCTGTTGAAAACCGCCGACGCCCTCTCGTGGCTCCTCCCGAACCTGGGGGGGCCCAAGGCGAAATGCCGGCGCCTGTTTGCCGGCATTCTGCGGAGCATGGCCCTTTACGGGGCCCCAATCTGGGCGGACTCCCTCAACAGGAGGGAGAATGCGACCGCCATCCGCAGGCCCCAAAGGGCTATTGCACTGCGGGTGGCGAGGGCCTACCGCTCGGTAGGCTTCTCGGCGGCGTGCGCTCTGGCCGGCACCCCTCCTTGGGAGTTGGAGGCTTGGGTGCTCGCCAGAGTGTATGAGTGGACGGCGCGCCGGAAGGCGCTCGGGGAGCGCCCGATTGCCGAAGAGCGGGAGGCCGTGCGGCGGGAGGCGAAGGACGCCATCGTCCTCCACTGGACGGAGGACCTCGCCAACGCCGCCTTTGGCCGCCGTACGTTGGACGCGCTCGGTCCGGTCCTGCGGAGCTGGCTCGAGCGGTCCCACGGTTTCCTCTCGTTCCGTTTGGTGCAGGTGTTGTCCGGCCATGGCTGTTTCGGATCGCACCTGCACCGGATCGGGAGGGAGGAGACCCCGGCGTGCCACGACTGCGGCGCGGCGGAGGACACGGCGCAGCACACCCTCGAGGTGTGCCCGGCTTGGTCCGAGCTGCGCCGCGGTCTGATCGCTGTGATCGGACAGGATCTCTCGCTTCCTGGCGTGGTCAACGCCATGCTGGGGAGCGAGGAGGCCTGGGCAGCGGTCGCCTCCTTTTGCGAGGACGTAATCTCGCAAAAGGAGGAGGCGGAGCGCGCGCGGGAGGACGACCCTCTCGCTGCGCCGCTCCGCAGACGAAGAAGGGGTCGGAGAAGGCGAGGTCCTCTCCCTCCTCATGGTGGCGACGGGCGGGCGACAGGCGCGGGGGTGCCTTCGCCCGCATTGCACCCGTCACCACCTTCGTCGGTCATTCCCGGGCCCGTGTCCCTCCCCACGGGGGGGACGTGAGGGGCCCGCCTTGTCAGGGATTCGTCGGCGGTGGACTGGAAGTAAAGGCTGTGCCGGTTTCCCAGTCCCCCGCCACTCGGACGAAGCGGGAGTGCCGCTGGGTCGTTTTAGTGGGTATACCGGGTCACACCGGGGAGTCCCACATAGCCCCCCCATCCCCCGATGGGAGGGTATGCGTAATGCATTTTTTCCCAGCGTCAAAAAAAAAAAAAAAAAAAAAAAAAAAAAAAAGGTTAGGTTGGGGGACCACCCCACAGTGCTTGCGTCCACGTCGCGTCCCCTGGAAACGACCCAGTTCTGACCACCGTAACGGAGTGGCAGACTGGGTTGGCCAAAGTGCACTGTGCTTTCGTAGCTATTTTATTTTATTGTCTTGTGTCTACGAATTTGTCGGAATGTCCAAACCCACGAGGGACGCCTGCGGGCGGTTTTTAAAACAAAAAGGCCCTTCTCAGGGCCAACCCAAAGGCCCTTCTCAGGGCCACCCGAAAGGCCCTTCTCAGGGCCAACCCAAAGGCCCTTCTCAGGGCCAACCAAAAGGCCCTTCTCAGGGCCACTCCGACGCTCAGGCGTCAGAGGCTAGCCGCGCGCCATCTGCGGCTAGCTTGTTCGGAGGGGCGGACGAGTCGTCCGACAACGACTCACTTATTTGTGTGTCGGATGCGGACGATTGTCGGTCGCGGAAGCGGGTCCACATGAGCGGTGGGTCCGGGGGCTCCTCGGCCTCGGGGTCGACGGGGTTGTCGAAGGCGAAAAAGCCGACGGCGGCCGCGGACACCCATGTCGTTGGGCTCGCGGACGCCCAACGCCGGTTGGACCTGGCTCGGCGGGCGCAGCTCCAGCAAGAGCTGGAGGAGCGGGTGGCTTCCAGGGAGAAGCGGGCGCACGCTGCCCGGGCCAAGTCCGGGTACGGTGCGTCCCGCGTTCTGTACTCGGACCACTCCCTGGCCGAGCTGCAAAAAATGGCGGAGGAGGACGAGGAGGAGATTGTAGAGGTCGCCTCTAAGTCCTCCAACATGAAGGGGACCCTTCAAAAGGCCCTAAAATGCAGGGCCGCGAGCATGCGCGGTATCGTCGCGGAGCTGGTCCAGCGCAGGACCACCGACGAGACGCAACAACTGCAGGCGAGGATAGATCGCCTGCAGTCGGAGGTCAGCCAGCTTCATCAGAAGCTGGCTGAAGCCACGGCCCCGCCTCAACAGGCCAACACGGGCCATGCGGCAGAGGGCCCCGCCTCCAACCTTGAGGATATCATCCGCAAGGTGGTAATGGAGGAGAGGGCCTTCACAAGAGCCTGCTTGGCAGGAATTGAGGACCGGCTCTTGCCAGAGAAGCGCCTCCGACCGCCGCTTGCGGCGGATAAGAGGCGGTGTGGGCCGGGGCCGTCCTCGTCTCAGGCGGAAGATGCCCTTCTCCCTTCCACCACCCCGTCCAACGAGTGGACGGAAGTGGTCCGTAAGGGGAAGGGCAAAGCCAAAAGGACGGCGACGGTCCCTGTCGTCCCCGCCACCACCGCTCCCAGCCGGTCGCAGACGACCGGCAAGGGAAAGGGGAAGGGGAAAGGGAGGGGAAAGGGACAACTGATCCCCCCAAAAACCGCGGCCGTCGTGGTGACGCTCACCGCGGAGGCTGCGGGGCGAGGGGAGACGTACGCGTCCATTTTGGTGCGGGCGCGTGCAAATGCCGATCCCACCCAACTTGGGATCGGCAGTGTGGCTTGCCGGCGGACCCAAGCCGGGGCTCGAATATTCGAGTTCCCGGGGGCAGAGGGGAGTGCCCATGCGGACCTCTTTGCAGCCAAGCTGCAGGAGGTCATCGCGGATTCGGCCAAGGTGGCCCGACCGGTCAAGTCGGCGGCCATAGAGGTGATGGGCCTCGACGACTCCGTCACCAAGGAGGAGGTGGTGGCGGCGGTCGCAGCGATGGGGGGCTGTGGCGTCGCGGCAGTCCAAGGCCGGGACATAAGGCCCGGCCGCGGCGGCATGGGCACCATTCGCCTCGAGTGCCCGGTCGCCTCTGCCAAAGCCGTCCTTGCCAAGGGACGGCTCATGGTCGGGTTCAGCTCGGGTGCAGTCCGGGCACTCGAGGACCAGCCTCTGCGGTGTTTCCGGTGCTTCGGCATCGGACACACCCGGCCCCTGTGTCCGTCCGCGGTAGACAGGACGGACATGTGCCTCCGCTGCGGCAAGGAAGGCCACAAAGCCGCTGCCTGCAAGGCCGCCACGCCGCACTGCGCGGTGTGTGCTGCCAGTGGCCGCCTGGCGGGCCACGTCATGAGAGGGAGGAACTGCAATCCTCCCCCTAGGCGAGGCAAAGCGCAGGCGCCGACCGGGCCTGCTGCTGCCGCTAGCACCGTCGTTCCTGCGGCGGCTGCGGAGGGGGGTGCGATGTCCGACTGATGGATAGGGTCGAACATCGCATCCTTCAGGCGAACACCAACCACTGCAGGGCGGCCCAGGATCTGCTGATGCAGACCATGGCTGAGTGGTTGGTGGACTTGGCGGTGGTCGCCGAGCCTTACTCGGTCCCCGACCGTTGGCTGGGCGACCGGGACGGCTCGGTGGCGTTGGTGTCGCGGCCTTCCACAGACTCCCCTCCCCTCTCGCTCTTAGAGAGGGGACCGGGATACGTGGCCGCCGCGTGGGGGGACATGGCCCTGGTGGGGGTCTATTTCTCCCCAAACCGCCCTCTCTCGGACTTTGAGGACTTCCTCGAGGTCCTCACCGCAGTCGTAGGGAGGGCGGCGCCACGCCAGGTCGTGGTGTTGGGCGACCTGAACGCCAAGTCGGTGGCCTGGGGCAACCCGGCCGCCGGTTGCAACGTCCGGGGACGCGCCGTCGAGTTTTGGGCGGCCTCATGCGGTGTGTCCCTCCTCAACAGGGGGGCGGTCCACACGTGTGTGCGGCAACGGGGTGGGTCGGTGGTGGACGTCTCGTTTGCCACCCCCGCCCTAGCCGCCCGCATCGTCAGCTGGCGGGTGGAGATGATGGAGACCTTGTCGGACCACCGATACGTGCGGTTCGACATCTCCACCCGGGGGGGGGGGATGGCTCGCGCTGGGCAATCTCCCTTCCCACGGTGGGCACTCACCCGCCTGGACCGGGAGGCAGCCAAGGAGGCGGCCTTTCTCCAGGACTGGCTGTCGCCCCCTGTCGAGGTCCTGGACGTGGACGCCGCAGCGGTCCGGCTCAGGGGGTCCCTGACAGAGGTGTGCAACTCCAGCATGCCTCGGTCTCGCCGTCCGCCTCCCCGTCGTGCCGTCTATTGGTGGACGGAGGAGCTGGCGGGGCTCCGGGCCGCCTGCGTGGCGGCCAGAAGGGCCTACGCGCGGAGCCGACGGCGCAGCACCCAAAATCGAGTCCAGGCGGAAGAGGACCGCCTATACGCCTCTTATCGAGAGGCGACGACGGTCCTCAAATCCGCGATGGGTGCTGCGAAAGACTCGGCGAGGGCCGAGATGCTGGAGGAACTCGACAGGGATCCTTATGGGAGACCATACAAGGCGGCGCGGAACCAGCTGCGCCCCTGTGGTCCCCCACTGACGGAGACCCTCGAGCCAGCGTTGCTGGATGGGGTGGTCCGGTCCCTGTTTCCGCGCAGGACCGACTTCGCCCCACCAACGATGGATCCCCCGCAAGGGTCGGCTTCGCCGGAGGAGGAGGTCCCCCCGGTGACGGCGGCGGAGTTTTACGCTGGGGTTCTCAGCCTCCGCGCGAAGAAGACGGCCCCCGGACCGGACGGCGTCCCCGCACGGGTGGTGGCGATCGCCGCCTCCGAAATGGAGGACAGGTTTCGGGACCTCTTCAGCGCGTGCTTAACGGCTGGGAGGTTCCCGAAACTGTGGAAGGAGGGGCAGCTGTGCCTCCTCCGAAAGGAGGGACGCCCGGTGGACTCCCCCTCGGCATACCGGCCCATCGTTCTGCTCGATGAGGTCGGTAAATTGTTCGAGGGGATTGTCGCCTCCCGGCTTGATAGCCTTTTGCGGGGGGTAGGGCCGGACCTGTCGGACGCCCAATTCGGTTTCCGTCGAGGGCGTTCGACGATCGATGCGCTGGCCCTACTCAAGGGCCAGGTGAAGGAGGCGGTGGAGGCGGGGGGCGGAGTGCTGGCAGTGTCGTTCGACATTGCCAACGCCTTCAACTCCGTGCCCCACTCGACGATATTGGAGGCGCTCCGGTATCACGGAGTGCCCCAATACCTGCGAAACCTCCTGGCCAGCTACTTGGAGGACCGAGAGGTCCTCCTCGTGGACAAGACGGCCACGGTGAGGCGGTACGGCGCAGAGTCCGGTGTTCCGCAGGGGTCGGTGCTTGGACCGCCCCTTTGGAACATCGGGTTCGACTGGCTCCTGCGGGGAGCGCTCCTCCAGGGCACGAGTGTCATCTGCTACGCGGATGACACTCTCCTCACTGCCCGGGGGAGGAACTTTGCGGACGCGGCCTGTCTGGCCTCGGCCGGCGGATCCTTGGTCGCAGAGAGGATCCGCCGCCTAGGATTGAGGGTGGCGCTGCACAAGACCGAGGCCGTGTTCTTTCGTGGGCCTCGGCAGCGCTGCCCTCCAGACGCCCACATTGTCGTAGAGGGCGTCAGGATAGGGGTCCGGGGCCAGATGAAGTACCTGGGCCTGGTCCTGGACGACAGGTGGCGCTTCGGCCCGCACTTCAGCGGGCTGTCGACGCGCCTGTTGAAAACCGCCGACGCCCTCTCGTGGCTCCTCCCGAACCTGGGGGGGCCCAAGGCGAAATGCCGGCGCCTGTATGCCGGCATTCTGCGGAGCATGGCCCTTTACGGGGCCCCAATCTGGGCGGACTCCCTCAACAGGAGGGAGAATGCGACCGCCATCCGCAGGCCCCAAAGGGCTATTGCACTGCGGGTGGTGAGGGCCTACCGCTCCGTAGGCTTCTCGGCGGCGTGCGCTCTGGCCGGCACCCCTCCTTGGGAGTTGGAGGCTTGGGTGCTCGCCAGAGTGTATGAGTGGACGGCGCGCCGGAAGGCGCTCGGGGAGCGCCCGATTGCCGAAGAGCGGGAGGCCGTGCGGCGGGAGGCGAAGGACGCCATCGTCCTCCACTGGACGGAGGACCTCGCCAACGCCGCCTTTGGCCGCCGTACGTTGGACGCGCCCGGTCCGGTCCTGCGGAGCTGGCTCGAGCGGTCCCACGGTTTCCTCTCGTTCCGTTTGGTGCAGGTGTTGTCCGGCCATGGCTGTTTCGGATCGCACCTGCACCGGATCGGGAGGGAGGAGACCCCGGCGTGCCACGACTGCGGCGCGGCGGAGGACACGGCGCAGCACACCCTCGAGGTGTGCCCGGCTTGGTCCGAGCTGCGCCGCAGTCTGATCGCTGTGATCGGACAGGATCTCTCGCTTCCTGGCGTGGTCAACGCCATGCTGGGGAGCGAGGAGGCCTGGGCAGCGGTCGCCTCCTTTTGCGAGGACGTAATCTCGCAGAAGGAGGAGGCGGAGCGCGCGCGGGAGGACGACCCTCTCGCTGCGCCGCTTCGCAGACGAAGAAGGGGTCGGAGAAGGCGAGGTCCTCTCCCTCCTCATGGTGGCGACGGGCGGGCGACAGGCGCGGGGGTGCCTTCGCCCGCATTGCACCCGTCACCACCTTCGTCGGTCATTCCCGGGCCCGTGTCCCTCCCCACGGGGGGGACGTGAGGGGCCCGCCTTGTCAGGGATTCGTCGGCGGTGGACTGGAAGTAAAGGCTGTGCCGGTTTCCCAGTCCCCCGCCACTCGGACGAAGCGGGAGTGCCGCTGGGTCGTTTTAGTGGGTATACCGGGTCACACCGGGGAGTCCCACATAGCCCCCCCATCCCCCGATGGGAGGGTATGCGTAATGCATTTTTTCCCAGCGTCAAAAAAAAAAAAAAAAAAAAAAAAAAAAAAAAAAAAAAAAAAGGTTAGGTTAGGTTGGGGGACCACCCCACAGTGCTTGCGTCCACGTCGCGTCCCCTGGAAACGACCCAGTTCTGACCACCGTAACGGAGTGGCAGACTGGGTTGGCCAAAGTGCACTGTGCTTTCGTACTTATTTTATTTTATTGTCTTGTGTCTACGAATTTGTCGGAATGTCAAAACCCACGAGGGACGCCTGCGGGCGGTTTTTAAAACAAAAAGGCCCTTCTCAGGGCCAACCCAAAGGCCCTTCTCAGGGCCACCCGAAAGGCCCTTCTCAGGGCCAACCCAAAGGCCCTTCTCAGGGCCAACCAAAAGGCCCTTCTCAGGGCCACTCCGACGCTCAGGCGTCAGAGGCTAGCCGCGCGCCATCTGCGGCTAGCTTGTTCGGAGGGGCGGACGAGTCGTCCGACAACGACTCACTTATTTGTGTGTCGGATGCGGACGATTGTCGGTCGCGGAAGCGGGTCCACATGAGCGGTGGGTCCGGGGGCTCCTCGGCCTCGGGGTCGACGGGGTTGTCGAAGGCGAAAAAGCCGACGGCGGCCGCGGACACCCATGTCGTTGGGCTCGCGGACGCCCAACGCCGGTTGGACCTGGCTCGGCGGGCGCAGCTCCAGCAAGAGCTGGAGGAGCGGGTGGCTTCCAGGGAGAAGCGGGCGCACGCTGCCCGGGCCAAGTCCGGGTACGGTGCGTCCCGCGTTCTGTACTCGGACCACTCCCTGGCCGAGCTGCAAAAAATGGCGGAGGAGGACGAGGAGGAGATTGTAGAGGTCGCCTCTAAGTCCTCCAACATGAAGGGGACCCTTCAAAAGGCCCTAAAATGCAGGGCCGCGAGCATGCGCGGTATCGTCGCCGAGCTGGTCCAGCGCAGGACCACCGACGAGACGCAACAACTGCAGGCGAGGATAGATCGCCTGCAGTCGGAGGTCAGCCAGCTTCATCAGAAGCTGGCTGAAGCCACGGCCCCGCCTCAACAGGCCAACACGGGCCATGCGGCAGAGGGCCCCGCCTCCAACCTTGAGGATATCATCCGCAAGGTGGTAATGGAGGAGAGGGCCTTCACAAGAGCCTGCTTGGCAGGAATTGAGGACCGGCTCTTGCCGGAGAAGCGCCTCCGACCGCCGCTTGCGGCGGATAAGAGGCGGTGTGGGCCGGGGCCGTCCTCGTCTCAGGCGGAAGATGCCCTTCTCCCTTCTACCACCCCGTCCAACGAGTGGACGGAAGTGGTCCGTAAGGGGAAGGGCAAAGCCAAAAGGACGGCGACGGTCCCTGTCGTCCCCGCCACCACCGCTCCCAGCCGGTCGCAGACGACCGGCAAGGGAAAGGGGAAGGGGAAAGGGAGTGGAAAGGGACAACTGGTCCCCCCAAAAACCGCGGCCGTCGTGGTGACGCTCACCGCGGAGGCTGCGGGGCGAGGGGAGACGTACGCGTCCATTTTGGTGCGGGCGCGTGCAAATGCCGATCCCACCCAACTTGGGATCGGCAGTGTGGCTTGCCGGCGGACCCAAGCCGGGGCTCGAATATTCGAGTTCCCGGGGGCAGAGGGGAGTGCCCATGCGGACCTCTTTGCAGCCAAGCTGCAGGAGGTCATCGCGGATTCGGCCAAGGTGGCCCGACCGGTCAAGTCGGCGGCCATAGAGGTGATGGGCCTCGACGACTCCGTCACCAAGGAGGAGGTGGTGGCGGCGGTCGCAGCGATGGGGGGCTGTGGCGTCGCGGCGGTCCAAGGCCGGGACATAAGGCCCGGCCGCGGCGGCATGGGCACCATTCGCCTCGAGTGCCCGGTCGCCTCTGCCAAAGCCGTCCTTGCCAAGAGACGGCTCAAAGTCGGGTTCAGCTCGGGTGCAGTCCGGGCACTCGAGGACCAGCCTCTGCGGTGTTTCCGGTGCTTCGGCATCGGACACACCCGGCCCCTGTGTCCGTCCGCGATAGACAGGACGGACATGTGCCTCCGCTGCGGCAAGGAAGGCCACAAAGCCGCTGCCTGCAAGGCCGCCACGCCGCACTGCGCGGTGTGTGCTGCTAGTGGCCGCCTGGCGGGCCACGTTATGAGGGGGAGGAACTGCAACCCTCCCCCTAGGCGAGGCAAAGCGCAGGCGCCGACCGGGCCTGCTGCTGCCGCTAGCACCGTCGTTCCTGCGGCGGTTGCGGAGGGGGGTGCGATGTCCGACTGATGGATAGGGTCGAACATCGCATCCTTCAGGCGAACACCAACCACTGCAGGGCAGCCCAGGATCTGCTGATGCAGACCATGGCTGAGTGGTTGGTGGACTTGGCGGTGGTCGCCGAGCCTTACTCGGTCCCCGACCGTTGGCTGGGCGACCGGGACGGCTCGGTGGCGTTGGTGTCGCGGCCTTCCACAGACTCCCCTCCCCTCTCGCTCTTAGAGAGGGGACCGGGATACGTGGCCGCCGCGTGGGGGGACATGGCCCTGGTGGGGGTCTATTTCTCCCCAAACCGCCCTCTCTCGGACTTTGAGGATTTCCTCGAGGTCCTCACCGCAGTCGTAGGGAGGGCGGCGCCACGCCAGGTCGTGGTGTTGGGCGACCTGAACGCCAAGTCGGCGGCCTGGGGCAACCCGGCCGCCGGTTGCAACGTCCGGGGACGCGCCGTCGAGTTTTGGGCGGCCTCATGCGGTGTGTCCCTCCTCAACAGGGGGGCGGTCCACACGTGCGTGCGGCAACGGGGTGGGTCGGTGGTGGACGTCTCGTTTGCCACCCCCGCCCTAGCCGCCCGCGTCGTCAGCTGGCGGGTGGAGATGGTGGAGACCTTGTCGGACCACCGATACGTGCGGTTCGACATCTCCACCCAGGGGGGGGGGATGGCTCGCGCTGGGCAATCTCCCTTCCCACGGTGGGCACTCACCCGCCTGGACCGGGAGGCAGCCAAGGAGGCGGCCTTTCTCCAGGACTGGCTGTCGCCCCCTGTCGAGGTCCTGGACGTGGACGCCGCAGCGGTCCGGCTCAGGGGGTCCCTGACAGAGGTGTGCAACTCCAGCATGCCTCGGTCTCGCCGTCCGCCTCCCCGTCGTGCCGTCTATTGGTGGACGGAGGAGCTGGCGGGGCTCCGGGCCGCCTGCGTGGCGTCCAGAAGGGCCTACGCGCGGAGCCGACGGCGCAGCACCCAAAATCGAGTCCAGGCGGAGGAGGACCGCCTATACGCCTCTTATCGAGAGGCGACGACGGTCCTCAAATCCGCGATGGGTGCTGCGAAAGACTCGGCGAGGGCCGAGATGCTGGAGGAACTCGACAGGGATCCTTATGGGAGACCATACAAGGCGGCGCGGAACCAGCTGCGCCCCTGTGGTCCCCCACTGACGGAGACCCTCGAGCCAGCGTTGCTGGATGGGGTGGTCCGGTCCCTGTTTCCGCGCAGGACCGACTTCGCCCCACCAACGATGGATCCCCCGCAAGGGTCGGCTTCGCCGGAGGAGGAGGTCCCCCCGGTGACGGCGGCGGAGTTCTACGCTGGGGTTCTCAGCCTCCGCGCGAAGAAGACGGCCCCCGGACCGGACGGCGTCCCCGCACGGGTGGTGGCGATCGCCGCCTCCGAAATGGAGGACAGGTTTCGGGACCTCTTCAGCGCGTGCTTAACGGCTGGGAGGTTCCCGAAACTGTGGAAGGAGGGGCAGCTATGCCTCCTCCGAAAGGAGGGACGCCCGGTGGACTCCCCCTCGGCATACCGGCCCATCGTTCTGCTCGATGAGGTCGGTAAATTGTTCGAGGGGATTGTCGCCTCCCGGCTTGATAGCCTTTTGCGGGGGGTAGGGCCGGACCTGTCGGACGCCCAATTCGGTTTCCGTCGAGGGCGTTCGACGATCGATGCGCTGGCCCTCCTCAAGGGCCAGGTGAAGGAGGCGGTGGAGGCGGGGGGCGGAGTGCTGGCGGTGTCGTTCGACATTGCCAACGCCTTCAACTCCGTGCCCCACTCGACGATATTGGAGGCGCTCCGGTATCACGGAGTGCCCCAATACCTACGAAACCTCCTGGCCAGCTACTTGGAGGACCGAGAGGTCCTCCTCGTGGACAAGACGGCCACGGTGAGGCGGTACGGCGCAGAGTCCGGTGTTCCGCAGGGGTCGGTGCTTGGACCGCCTCTTTGGAACATCGGGTTCGACTGGCTGGGTAGGCTTCTCGGCGGCGTGCGCTCTGGCCGGCACCCCTCCTTGGGAGTTGGAGGCTTGGGTGCTCGCCAGAGTGTATGAGTGGACGGCGCACCGGAAGGCGCTCGGGGAGCGCCCGATTGCCGAAGAGCGGGAGGCCGTGCGGCGGGAGGCGAAGGACGCCATCGTCCTCCACTGGACGGAGGACCTCGCCAACGCCGCCTTTGGCCGCCGTACGTTGGACGCGCTCGGTCCGGTCCTGCGGAGCTGGCTCGAGCGGTCCCACGGTTTCCTCTCGTTCCGTTTGGTGCAGGTGTTGTCCGGCCATGGCTGTTTCGGATCGCACCTGCACCGGATCGGGAGGGAGGAGACCCCGGCGTGCCACGACTGCGGCGCGGCGGAGGACACGGCGCAGCACACCCTCGAGGTGTGCCCGGCTTGGTCCGAGCTGCGCCGCGGTCTGATCGCTGTGATCGGACAGGATCTCTCGCTTCCTGGCGTGGTCAACGCCATGCTGGGGAGCGAGGAGGCCTGGGCAGCGGTCGCCTCCTTTTGCGAGGACGTAATCTCGCAAAAGGAGGAGGCGGAGCGCGCGCGGGAGGACGACCCTCTCGCTGCGCCGCTCCGCAGACGAAGAAGGGGTCGGAGAAGGCGAGGTCCTCTCCCTCCTCATGGTGGCGACGGGCGGGCGACAGGCGCGGGGGTGCCTTCGCCCGCATTGCACCCGTCACCACCTTCGTCGGTCATTCCCGGGCCCGTGTCCCTCCCCACGGGGGGGACGTGAGGGGCCCGCCTTGTCAGGGATTCGTCGGCGGTGGACTGGAAGTAAAGGCTGTGCCGGTTTCCCAGTCCCCCGCCACTCGGACGAAGCGGGAGTGCCGCTGGGTCGTTTTAGTGGGTATACCGGGTCACACCGGGGAGTCCCACATAGCCCCCCCATCCCCCGATGGGAGGGTATGCGTAATGCATTTTTTCCCAGCGTCAAAAAAAAAAAAAAAAAAAAAAAAAAAAAAAAAAAAAAAAAAAAAAAAAAAAAAAGGTTAGGTTAGGTTAGGTTGGGGGACCACCCCACAGTGCTTGCGTCCACGTCGCGTCCCCTGGAAACGACCCAGTTCTGACCACCGTAACGGAGTGGCAGACTGGGTTGGCCAAAGTGCACTGTGCTTTCGTAGCTATTTTATTTTATTGTCTTGTGTCTACGAATTTGTCGGAATGTCTAAACCCACGAGGGACGCCTGCGGGCGGTTTTTAAAACAAAAAGGCCCTTCTCAGGGCCAACCCAAAGGCCCTTCTCAGGGCCACCCGAAAGGCCCTTCTCAGGGCCAACCCAAAGGCCCTTCTCAGGGCCAACCAAAAGGCCCTTCTCAGGGCCACTCCGACGCTCAGGCGTCAGAGGCTAGCCGCGCGCCATCTGCGGCTAGCTTGTTCGGAGGGGCGGACGAGTCGTCCGACAACGACTCACTTATTTGTGTGTCGGATGCGGACGATTGTCGGTCGCGGAAGCGGGTCCACATGAGCGGTGGGTCCGGGGGCTCCTCGGCCTCGGGGTCGACGGGGTTGTCGAAGGCGAAACAGCCGACGGTGGCCGCGGACACCCATGTCGTTGGGCTCGCGGACGCCCAACGCCGGTTGGACCTGGCTCGGCGGGCACAGCTCCAGCAAGAGCTGGAGGAGCGGGTGGTTGCCGGGGAGAAACGGGCGCACGCTGCCCGGGCCAAGTCCGGGTACGGTGCGTCTCGCGTTCTTTACTCGGACCACTCCCTGGCCGAGCTGGAAAAAATGGCGGAGGAGGACGAGGAGGAGATTGTGGAGGTCGCCTCAAAGTCCTCCAACATGAAGGGGACCTTGCAAAAGGCCCTCAAATGCAGGGCCGCGAGCATGCGCGGTATCGTCGCGGAGCTGGTCCAGCGTAAGACCACCGACCGACCCAGTCCCCCGCCACTCGGACGAAGCGGGAGTGCCGCTGGGTCGTTTTAGTGGGTATACCGGGTCACACCGGGGAGTCCCACATAGCCCCCCCATCCCCCGATGGGAGGGTATGCGTAATGCATTTTTTCCCAGCGTCAAAAAAAAAAAAAAAAAAAAAAAGGTTAGGTTAGGTTAATTGTTCGAGGGGGACCACCCCACAGTGCTTGCGTCCACGTCGCGTCCCCTGGAAACGACGCAGTTCTGACCACCGTAACGGAGTGGCAGACTGGGTTGGCCAAAGTGCACTGTGCTCTCGTAGCTTATTTTATCTTATTGTCTTGTCTTGTGAAGTACGAATAGTTTGGAATGCTTAAACCCACGAGGGACGCCTGCGGGCGGTTTTTAAAACAAAAAGGCCCTTCTCAGGGCCAACCCAAAGGCCCTTCTCAGGGCCACCCAAAAGGCCCTTCTCAGGGCCAACCCAAAGGCCCTTCTCAGGGCCAACCAAAAGGCCCTTCTCAGGGCCACTCCGACGCTCAGGCGTCAGAGGCTAGCCGCGCGCCATCTGCGGCTAGCTTGTTCGGAGGGGCGGACGAGTCGTCCGACAACGACTCACTCGTTCGTGTGTCGGATTCGGACGATTGTCGGTCGCGGAAGCGGGTCCACCTGAGCGGTGGGTCCGGGGGCTCCTCGGCCTCGGGGTCGACGGGGTTGTCGAAGGCGAAAAAGCCGACGGCGGCCGCGGACACCCATGTCGTTGGGCTCGCGGACGCCCAACGCCGGTTGGACCTGGCTCGGCGGGCGCAGCTCCAGCAAGAGCTGGAGGAGCGGGTGGCTTCCAGGGAGAAGCGGGCGCACGCTGCCCGGGCCAAGTCCGGGTACGGTGCGTCCCGCGTTCTGTACTCGGACCACTCCCTGGCCGAGCTGCAAAAAATGGCGGAGGAGGACGAGGAGGAGATTGTAGAGGTCGCCTCTAAGTCCTCCAACTTGAAGGGGACCCTTCAAAAGGCCCTAAAATGCAGGGCCGCGAGCATGCGCGGTATCGTCGCGGAGCTGGTCCAGCGCAGGACCACCGACGAGACGCAACAACTGCAGGCGAGGATAGATCGCCTGCAGTCGGAAGTCAGCCAGCTTCATCAGAAGCTGGCTGAAGCCACGGCCCCGCCTCAACAGGCCAACACGGGCCATACGGCAGAGGGCCCCGCCTCCAACCTTGAGGATATCATCCGCAAGGTGGTAATGGAGGAGAGGGCCTTCACAAGAGCCTGCTTGGCAGGAATTGAGGACCGGCTCTTGCCGGAGAAGCGCCTCCGACCGCCGCTTGCGGCGGATAAGAGGCGGTGTGGGCCGGGGCCGTCCTCGTCTCAGGCGGAAGATGCCCTTCTCCCTTCCACCACCCCGTCCAACGAGTGGACGGAAGTGGTCCGTAAGGGGAAGGGCAAAGCCAAAAGGACGGCGACGGTCCCTGTCGTCCCCGCCACCACCGCTCCCAGCCGGTCGCAGACGACCGGCAAGGGAAAGGGGAAGGGGAAAGGGAGGGGAAAGGGACAACTGGTCCCCCCAAAAACCGCGGCCGTCGTGGTGACGCTCACCGCGGAGGCTGCGGGGCGAGGGGAGACGTACGCGTCCATTTTGGTGCGGGCGCGTGCAAATGCCGATCCCACCCAACTTGGGATCGGCAGTGTGGCTTGCCGGCGGACCCAAGCCGGGGCTCGAATATTCGAGTTCCCGGGGGCAGAGGGGAGTGCCCATGCGGACCTCTTTGCAGCCAAGCTGCAGGAGGTCATCGCGGATTCGGCCAAGGTGGCCCGACCGGTCAAGTCGGCGGCCATAGAGGTGATGGGCCTCGACGACTCCGTCACCAAGGAGGAGGTGGTGGCGGCGGTCGCAGCGATGGGGGGCTGTGGCGTCGCGGCGGTCCAAGGCCGGGACATAAGGCCCGGCCGCGGCGGCATGGGCACCATTCGCCTCGAGTGCCCGGTCGCCTCTGCCAAAGCCGTCCTTGCCAAGGGACGGCTCAAAGTCGGGTTCAGCTCGGGTGCAGTCCGGGCACTGGAGGACCAGCCTCTGCGGTGTTTCCGGTGCTTCGGCATCGGACACACCCGGCCCCTGTGTCCGTCCGCGATAGACAGGACGGACATGTGCCTCCGCTGCGGCAAGGAAGGCCACAAAGCCGCTGCCTGCAAGGCCGCCACGCCGCACTGCGCGGTGTGTGCTGCTAGTGGCCGCCTGGCGGGCCACGTTATGAGGGGGAGGAACTGCAACCCTCCCCCTAGGCGAGGCAAAGCGCAGGCGCCGACCGGGCCTGCTGCTGCCGCTAGCACCGTCGTTCCTGCGGCGGTTGCGGAGGGGGGTGCGATGTCCGACTGATGGATAGGGTCGAACATCGCATCCTTCAGGCGAACACCAACCACTGCAGGGCAGCCCAGGATCTGCTGATGCAGACCATGGCTGAGTGGTTGGTGGACTTGGCGGTGGTCGCCGAGCCTTACTCGGTACCTGACCGTTGGCTGGGCGACCGGGACGGCTCGGTGGCGTTGGTGTCGCGGCCTTCCACAGACTCCCCTCCCCTCTCGCTCTTAGAGAGGGGACCGGGATACGTGGCCGCCGCGTGGGGGGACATGGCCCTGGTGGGGGTCTATTTCTCCCCAAACCGCCCTCTCTCGGACTTTGAGGATTTCCTCGAGGTCCTCACCGCAGTCGTAGGGAGGGCGGCGCCACGCCAGGTCGTGGTGTTGGGCGACCTGAACGCCAAGTCGGCGGCCTGGGGCAACCCGGCCGCCGGTTGCAACGTCCGGGGACGCGCCGTCGAGTTTTGGGCGGCCTCATGCGGTGTGTCCCTCCTCAACAGGGGGGCGGTCCACACGTGCGTGCGGCAACGGGGTGGGTCGGTGGTGGACGTCTCGTTTGCCACCCCCGCCCTAGCCGCCCGCGTCGTCAGCTGGCGGGTGGAGATGGTGGAGACCTTGTCGGACCACCGATACGTGCGGTTCGACATCTCCACCCAGGGGGGGGGGATGGCTCGCGCTGGGCAATCTCCCTTCCCACGGTGGGCACTCACCCGCCTGGACCGGAAGGCAGCCAAGGAGGCGGCCTTTCTCCAGGACTGGCTGTCGCCCCCTGTCGAGGTCCTGGACGTGGACGCCGCAGCGGTCCGGCTCAGGGGGTCCCTGACCGAGGTGTGCAACTCCAGCATGCCTCGGTCTCGCCGTCCGCCTCCCCGTCGTGCCGTCTATTGGTGGACGGAGGAGCTGGCGGGGCTCCGGGCCGCCTGCGTGGCGGCCAGAAGGGCCTACGCGCGGAGCCGACGGCGCAGCACCCAAAATCGAGTCCAGGCGGAGGAGGACCGCCTATACGCCTCTTACCGAGAGGCGACGACGGTCCTCAAATCCGCGATGGGTGCTGCGAAAGACTCGGCGAGGGCCGAGATGCTGGAGGAACTCGACAGGGATCCTTATGGGAGACCATACAAGGCGGCGCGGAACCAGCTGCGCCCCTGTGGTCCCCCACTGACGGAGACCCTCGAGCCAGCGTTGCTGGATGGGGTGGTCCGGTCCCTGTTTCCGCGCAGGACCGACTTCGCCCCACCAACGATGGATCCCCCGCAAGGGTCGGCTTCGCCGGAGGAGGAGGTCCCCCCGGTGACGGCGGCGGAGTTTTACGCTGGGGTTCTCAGCCTCCGCGCGAAGAAGACGGCCCCCGGACCGGACGGCGTCCCCGCACGGGTGGTGGCGATCGCCGCCTCCGAAATGGAGGACAGGTTTCGGGACCTCTTCAGCGCGTGCTTAACGGCTGGGAGGTTCCCGAAACTGTGGAAGGAGGGGCAGCTGTGCCTCCTCCGAAAGGAGGGACGCCCGGTGGACTCCCCCTCGGCATACCGGCCCATCGTTCTGCTCGATGAGGTCGGTAAATTGTTCGAGGGGATTGTCGCCTCCCGGCTTGATAGCCTTTTGCGGGGGGTAGGGCCGGACCTGTCGGACGCCCAATTCGGTTTCCGTCGAGGGCGTTCGACGATCGATGCGCTGGCCCTACTCAAGGGCCAGGTGAAGGAGGCGGTGGAGGCGGGGGGCGGAGTGCTGGCAGTGTCGTTCGACATTGCCAACGCCTTCAACTCCGTGCCCCACTCGACGATATTGGAGGCGCTCCGGTATCACGGAGTGCCCCAATACCTGCGAAACCTCCTGGCCAGCTACTTGGAGGACCGAGAGGTCCTCCTCGTGGACAAGACGGCCACGGTGAGGCGGTACGGCGCAGAGTCCGGTGTTCCGCAGGGGTCGGTGCTTGGACCGCCCCTTTGGAACATCGGGTTCGACTGGCTCCTGCGGGGAGCGCTCCTCCAAGGCACGAGTGTCATCTGCTACGCGGATGACACTCTCCTCACTGCCCGGGGGAGGAACTTTGCGGACGCGGCCTGTCTGGCCTCGGCCGGCGGATCCTTGGTCGCAGAGAGGATCCGCCGCCTAGGATTGAGGGTGGCGCTGCACAAGACCGAGGCCGTGTTCTTTCGTGGGCCTCGGCAGCGCTGCCCTCCCGACGCCCACATTGTCGTAGAGGGCGTCAGGATAGGGGTCCGGGCCCAGATGAAGTACCTGGGCCTGGTCCTGGACGACAGGTGGCGCTTCGGCCCGCACTTCAGCGGGCTGTCGACGCGCCTGTTGAAAACCGCCGACGCCCTCTCGTGGCTCCTCCCGAACCTGGGGGGGCCCAAGGCGAAATGCCGGCGCCTGTATGCCGGCATTCTGCGGAGCATGGCCCTTTACGGGGCCCCAATCTGGGCGGACTCCCTCAACAGGAGGGAGAATGCGACCGCCATCCGCAGGCCCCAAAGGGCTATTGCACTGCGGGTGGCGAGGGCCTACCGCTCGGTAGGCTTCTCGGCGGCGTGCGCTCTGGCCGGCACCCCTCCTTGGGAGTTGGAGGCTTGGGTGCTCGCCAGAGTGTATGAGTGGACGGCGCGCCGGAAGGCGCTCGGGGAGCGCCCGATTGCCGAAGAGCGGGAGGCCGTGCGGCGGGAGGCGAAGGACGCCATCGTCCTCCACTGGACGGAGGACCTCGCCAACGCCGCCTTTGGCCGCCGTACGTTGGACGCGCTCGGTCCGGTCCTGCGGAGCTGGCTCGAGCGGTCCCACGGTTTCCTCTCGTTCCGTTTGGTGCAGGTGTTGTCCGGCCATGGCTGTTTCGGATCGCACCTGCACCGGATCGGGAGGGAGGAGACCCCGGCGTGCCACGACTGCGGCGCGGCGGAGGACACGGCGCAGCACACCCTCGAGGTGTGCCCGGCTTGGTCCGAGCTGCGCCGCGGTCTGATCGCTGTGATCGGACAGGATCTCTCGCTTCCTGGCGTGGTCAACGCCATGCTGGGGAGCGAGGAGGCCTGGGCAGCGGTCGCCTCCTTTTGCGAAGACGTAATCTCGCAGAAGGAGGAGGCGGAGCGCGCGCGGGAGGACGACCCTCTCGTTGCGCCGCTCCGCAGACGAAGAAGGGGTCGGAGAAGGCGAGGTCCTCTCCCTCCTCATGGTGGCGACGGGCGGGCGACAGGCGCGGGGGTGCCTTCGCCCGCATTGCACCCGTCACCACCTTCGTCGGTCATTCCCGGGCCCGTGTCCCTCCCCACGGGGGGGACGTGAGGGGCCCGCCTTGTCAGGGATTCGTCGGCGGTGGACTGGAAGTAAAGGCTGTGCCGGTTTCCCAGTCCCCCGCCACTCGGACGAAGCGGGAGTGCCGCTGGGTCGTTTTAGTGGGTATACCGGGTCACACCGGGGAGTCCCACATAGCCCCCCCATCCCCCGATGGGAGGGTATGCGTAATGCATTTTTTCCCAGCGTCAAAAAAAAAAAAAAAAAAAAAAAAAAAAAAAAGGTTAATTGTTCGAGGGGATTGTCGCCTCCCGGCTTGATAGCCTTTTGCGGGGGGTAGGGCCGGACCTGTCGGACGCCCAATTCGGTTTCCGTCGAGGGCGTTCGACGATCGATGCGCTGGCCCTACTCAAGGGCCAGGTGAAGGAGGCGGTGGAGGCGGGGGGCGGAGTGCTGGCAGTGTCGTTCGACATTGCCAACGCCTTCAACTCCGTGCCCCACTCGACGGTATTGGAGGCGCTCCGGTATCACGGAGTGCCCCAATACCTGCGAAACCTCCTGGCCAGCTACTTGGAGGACCGAGAGGTCCTCCTCGTGGACAAGACGGCCACGGTGAGGCGGTACGGCGCAGAGTCCGGTGTTCCGCAGGGATCGGTGCTTGGACCGCCCCTTTGGAACATCGGGTTCGACTGGCTCCTGCGGGGAGCGCTCCTCCAGGGCACGAGTGTCATCTGCTACGCGGATGACACTCTCCTCACTGCCCGGGGGAGGAACTTTGCGGACGCGGCCTGTCTGGCCTCGGCCGGCGGATCCTTGGTCGCAGAGAGGATCCGCCGCCTAGGATTGAGGGTGGCGCTGCACAAGACCGAGGCCGTGTTCTTTCGTGGGCCTCGGCAGCGCTGCCCTCCCGACGCCCACATTGTCGTAGAGGGCGTCAGGATAGGGGTCCGGGCCCAGATGAAGTACCTGGGCCTGGTCCTGGACGACAGGTGGCGCTTCGGCCCGCACTTCAGCGGGCTGTCGACGCGCCTGTTGAAAACCGCCGACGCCCTCTCGTGGCTCCTCCCGAACCTGGGGGGGCCCAAGGCGAAATGCCGGCGCCTGTATGCCGGCATTCTGCGGAGCATGGCCCTTTACGGGGCCCCAATCTGGGCGGACTCCCTCAACAGGAGGGAGAATGCGACCGCCATCCGCAGGCCCCAAAGGGCTATTGCACTGCGGGTGGCGAGGGCCTACCGCTCGGTAGGCTTCTCGGCGGCGTGCGCTCTGGCCGGCACCCCTCCTTGGGAGTTGGAGGCTTGGGTGCTCGCCAGAGTGTATGAGTGGACGGCGCGCCGGAAGGCGCTCGGGGAGCGCCCGATTGCCGAAGAGCGGGAGGCCGTGCGGCGGGAGGCGAAGGACGCCATCGTCCTCCACTGGACGGAGGACCTCGCCAACGCCGCCTTTGGCCGCCGTACGTTGGACGCGCTCGGTCCGGTCCTGCGGAGCTGGCTCGAGCGGTCCCACGGTTTCCTCTCGTTCCGTTTGGTGCAGGTGTTGTCCGGCCATGGCTGTTTCGGATCGCACCTGCACCGGATCGGGAGGGAGGAGACCCCGGCGTGCCACGACTGCGGCGCGGCGGAGGACACGGCGCAGCACACCCTCGAGGTGTGCCCGGCTTGGTCCGAGCTGCGCCGCGGTCTGATCGCTGTGATCGGACAGGATCTCTCGCTTCCTGGCGTGGTCAACGCCATGCTGGGGAGCGAGGAGGCCTGGGCAGCGGTCGCCTCCTTTTGCGAGGACGTAATCTCGCAGAAGGAGGAGGCGGAGCGCGCGCGGGAGGACGACCCTCTCGCTGCGCCGCTCCGCAGACGAAGAAGGGGTCGGAGAAGGCGAGGTCCTCTCCCTCCTCATGGTGGCGACGGGCGGGCGACAGGCGCGGGGGTGCCTTCGCCCGCATTGCACCCGTCACCACCTTCGTCGGTCATTCCCGGGCCCGTGTCCCTCCCCACGGGGGGGACGTGAGGGGCCCGCCTTGTCAGGGATTCGTCGGCGGTGGACTGGAAGTAAAGGCTGTGCCGGTTTCCCAGTCCCCCGCCACTCGGACGAAGCGGGAGTGCCGCTGGGTCGTTTTAGTGGGTATACCGGGTCACACCGGGGAGTCCCACATAGCCCCCCCATCCCCCGATGGGAGGGTATGCGTAATGCATTTTTTCCCAGCGTCAAAAAAAAAAAAAAAAAAAAAAAAAAAAAAAAAAAAAAAAAAGGTTAGGTTAGGTTCTGTTGGGGGACCACCCCACAGTGCTTGCGTCCACGTCGCGTCCCCTGGAAACGACCCAGTTCTGACCACCGTAACGGAGTGGCAGACTGGGTTGGCCAAAGTGCACTGTGCTTTCGTAGCTATTTTATTTTATTGTCTTGTGTCTACGAATTTGTCGGAATGTCAAAACCCACGAGGGACGCCTGCGGGCGGTTTTTAAAACAAAAAGGCCCTTCTCAGGGCCAACCCAAAGGCCCTTCTCAGGGCCACCCGAAAGGCCCTTCTCAGGGCCAAGCCAAAGGCCCTTCTCAGGGCCAACCAAAAGGCCCTTCTCAGGGCCACTCCGACGCTCAGGCGTCAGAGGCTAGCCGCGCGCCATCTGCGGCTAGCTTGTTCGGAGGGGCGGACGAGTCGTCCGACGACTCACTTATTTGTGTGTCGGATGCGGACGATTGTCGGTCGCGGAAGCGGGTCCACATGAGCGGTGGGTCCGGGGGCTCCTCGGCCTCGGGGTCGACGGGGTTGTCGAAGGCGAAACAGCCGACGGTGGCCGCGGACACCCATGTCGTTGGGCTCGCGGACGCCCAACGCCGGTTGGACCTGGCTCGGCGGGCACAGCTCCAGCAAGAGCTGGAGGAGCGGGTGGTTGCCGGGGAGAAACGGGCGCACGCTGCCCGGGCCAAGTCCGGGTACGGTGCGTCCCGCGTTCTTTACTCGGACCACTCCCTGGCCGAGCTGGAGAAAATGGCGGAGGAGGACGAGGAGGAGATTGTGGAGGTCGCCTCTAAGTCCTCCAACATGAAGGGGACCCTTCAAAAGGCCCTCAAATGCAGGGCCGCGAGCATGCGCGGAATCGTCGCGGAGCTGGTCCAGCGCAGGACCACCGACGAGACGCAACAACTGCAGGCGAGGATAGATCGCCTGCAGTCGGAGGTCAGCCAGCTTCATCAGAAGCTGGCTGAAGCCACGGCCCCGCCTCAACAGGCCAACACGGGCCATGCGGCAGAGGGCCCCGCCTCCAACCTTGAGGATATCATCCGCAAGGTGGTAATGGAGGAGAGGGCCTTCACAAGAGCCTGCTTGGCAGGAATTGAGGACCGGCTCTTGCCAGAGAAGCGCCTCCGACCGCCGCTTGCGGCGGATAAGAGGCGGTGTGGGCCGGGGCCGTCCTCGTCTCAGGCGGAAGATGCCCTTCTCCCTTCCACCACCCCGTCCAACGAGTGGACGGAAGTGGTCCGTAAGGGGAAGGGCAAAGCGAAAAAGACGGCGACGGTCCCTGTCGTCCCCGCCACCACTGCTCCCAGCCGGTTGCAGACGACCGGCAAGGAAAAGGGGAAGGGAAGGGGGAGGGGAGGGGGACGGCTAGTCCCCCCAAAAACCGCGGCCGTCGTGGTGACGCTCACCGCGGAGGCTGCGGGGCGAGGAGAGACGTACGCGTCAATTTTGGTGCGGGCGCGTGCAAATGCCGATCCTGCACAGCTTGGGATCGGCAGTGTGACTTGCCGGCGGACCCAAGCCGGGGCTCGAATATTCGAGTTCCCGGGCCAAGAGGGGAGTGCCCATGCGGACCTCTTTGCAGCCAAGCTGCAAGAGGTCATCGCGGATTCGGCCAAGGTGGCCCGACCGGTCAAGTCGGCAGCCATAGAGGTGATGGGCCTCGACGACTCCGTCACCAAGGAGGAGGTGGTGGCGGCGGTCGCAGTGATGGGGGGCTGTGGCGTCGCGGCGGTCCAAGGCCGGGACATAAGGCCCGGCCGCGGCGGCATGGGCACCATTCGCCTCGAGTGCCCGGTCGCCTCTGCCAAAGCCGTCCTTGCCAAGGGACGGCTCATAGTCGGGTTCAGCTCGGGTGCAGTCCGGGCACTCGAGGACCAGCCTCTGCGGTGTTTCCGGTGCTTCGGCATCGGACACACCCGGCCCCTGTGTCCGTCCGCGGTAGACAGGACGGACATGTGCCTCCGCTGCGGCAAGGAAGGCCACAAAGCCGCTGCCTGCAAGGCCGCCACGCCGCACTGCGCGGTGTGTGCTGCTAGTGGCCGCCTGGCGGGCCACGTTATGAGGGGGAGGAACTGCAATCCTCCCCCTAGGCGAGGCAAAGCGCAGGCGCCGATCGGGCCTGCTGTAGCCGCTAGCACCGTCGTTCCTGCGGCGGCTGCGGAGGGGGGAGCGATGTCCGACTGATGGACTTGGCGGTGGTCGCCGAGCCTTACTCGGTCCCTGGCCGTTGGCTGGGCGACCGGGACGGCTTGGTGGCGTTGGTGTCGCGGCCTTCCACAGACTCCCCTCCCCTCTCGCTCTTAGAGAGGGGACCGGGATACGTGGCCGCCGCGTGGGGGGACATGGCCCTGGTGGGGGTCTATTTCTCCCCAAACCGCCCTCTCCCGGACTTTGAGGTCCGAGAGGCGGAGCGCGCGCGGGAGGACGACCCTCTCGCTGCGCCGCTCCGCAGACGAAGAAGAGGTCGGAGAAGGCGAGGTCCTCTCCCTCCTGATGGTGGCGACGGGCGGGCGACAGGCGCGGGGGTGCCTTCGCCCGCATTGCACCCGTCACCACCTTCGTCGGTCATTCCCGGGCCCGTGTCCCTCCCCACGGGGGGGACGTGAGGGGCCCGCCTTGTTAGGAATTCGTCGGCGGTGGACTGGAAGTAAAGGCTGTGCCGGTTTCCCAGTCCCCCGCCACTCGGACGAAGCGGGAGTGCCGCTGGGTCGTTTTAGTGGGTATACCGGGTCACACCGGGGAGTCCCACATAGCCCCCCCATCCCCCGATGGGAGGGTATGCGTAATGCATTTTTTCCCAGCGTCAAAAAAAAAAAAAAAAAAAAAAAAAAAAAAAAAAAGGTTAGGTTCTGTTGAAAACCGCCGACGCCCTCTCGTGGCTCCTCCCGAACCTGGGGGGGCCCAAGGCGAAATGCCGGCGCCTGTATGCCGGCATTCTGCGGAGCATGGCCCTTTACGGGGCCCCAATCTGGGCGGACTCCCTCAACAGGAGGGAGAATGCGACCGCCATCCGCAGGCCCCAAAGGGCTATTGCACTGCGGGTGGCGAGGGCCTACCGCTCCGTAGGCTTCTCGGCGGCGTGCGCTCTGGCCGGCACCCCTCCTTGGGAGTTGGAGGCTTGGGTGCTCGCCAGAGTGTATGAGTGGACGGCGCGCCGGAAGGCGCTCGGGGAGCGCCCGATTGCCGAAGAGCGGGAGGCCGTGCGGCGGGAGGCGAAGGACGCCATCGTCCTCCACTGGACGGAGGACCTCGCCAACGCCGCCTTTGGCCGCCGTACGTTGGACGCGCTCGGTCCGGTCCTGCGGAGCTGGCTCGAGCGGTCCCACGGTTTCCTCTCGTTCCGTTTGGTGCAGGTGTTGTCCGGCCATGGCTGTTTCGGATCGCACCTGCACCGGATCGGGAGGGAGGAGACCACGGCGTGCCACGACTGCGGCGCGGCGGAGGACACGGCGCAGCACACCCTCGAGGTGTGCCCGGCTTGGTCCGAGCTGCGCCGCGGTCTGATCGCTGTGATCGGACAGGATCTCTCGCTTCCTGGCGTGGTCAACGCCATGCTGGGGAGCGAGGAGGCCTGGGCAGCGGTCGCCTCCTTTTGCGAGGACGTAATCTCGCAGAAGGAGGAGGCGGAGCGCGCGCGGGAGGACGACCCTCTCGCTGTGCCGCTCCGCAGACGAAGAAGGGGCCGGAGAAGGCGAGGTCCTCTCCCTCCTCATGGTGGCGACGGGCGGGCGACAGGCGCGGGGGTGCCTTCGCCCGCATTGCACCCGTCACCACCTTCGTCGGTCATTCCCGGGCCCGTGTCCCTCCCCACGGGGGGGACGTGAGGGGCCCGCCTTGTCAGGGATTCGTCGGCGGTGGACTGGAAGTAAAGGCTGTGCCGGTTTCCCAGTCCCCCGCCACTCGGACGAAGCGGGAGTGCCGCTGGGTCGTTTTAGTGGGTATACCGGGTCACACCGGGGAGTCCCACATAGCCCCCCCATCCCCCGATGGGAGGGTATGCGTAATGCATTTTTTCCCAGCGTCAAAAAAAAAAAAAAAAAAAAAAAAAAAAAAAAAAAAGGTTAGGTTAGGTTAGGTTGGGGGACCACCCCACAGTGCTTGCGTCCACGTCGCGTCCCCTGGAAACGACCCAGTTCTGACCACCGTAACGGAGTGGCAGACTGGGTTGGCCAAAGTGCACTGTGCTTTCGTAGCTATTTTATTTTATTGTCTTGTGTCTACGAATTTGTCGGAATGTCCAAACCCACGAGGGACGCCTGCGGGCGGTTTTTAAAACAAAAAGGCCCTTCTCAGGGCCAACCCAAAGGCCCTTCTCAGGGCCACCCGAAAGGCCCTTCTCAGGGCCAACCCAAAGGCCCTTCTCAGGGCCAACCAAAAGGCCCTTCTCAGGGCCACTCCGACGCTCAGGCGTCAGAGGCTAGCCGCGCGCCATCTGCGGCTAGCTTGTTCGGAGGGGCGGACGAGTCGTCCGACAACGACTCACTTATTTGTGTGTCGGATGCGGACGATTGTCGGTCGCGGAAGCGGGTCCACATGAGCGGTGGGTCCGGGGGCTCCTCGGCCTCGGGGTCGACGGGGTTGTCGAAGGCGAAACAGCCGACGGTGGCCGCGGACACCCATGTCGTTGGGCTCGCGGACGCCCAACGCCGGTTGGACCTGGCTCTGCGGGCACAGCTCCAGCAAGAGCTGGAGGAGCGGGTGGTTGCCGGGGAGAAACGGGCGCACGCTGCCCGGGCCAAGTCCGGGTACGGTGCGTCCCGCGTTCTTTACTCGGACCACTCCCTGGCCGAGCTGGAGAAAATGGCGGAGGAGGACGAGGAGGAGATTGTGGAGGTCGCCTCTAAGTCCTCCAACATGAAGGGGACCTTGCAAAAGGCCCTCAAATGCAGGGCCGCGAGCATGCGCGGTATCGTCGCGGAGCTGGTCCAGCGTAAGACCACCGACGAGACGCAACAACTGCAGGCGAGGATAGATCGCCTGCAGTCGGAGGTCAGCCAGCTTCATCAGAAGCTGGCTGAAGCCACGGCCCCGCCTCAACAGGCCAACACGGGCCATGCGGCAGAGGGCCCCGCCTCCAACCTTGAGGATATCATCCGCAAGGTGGTAATGGAGGAGAGGGCCTTCACAAGAGCCTGCTTGGCAGGTATAGAGGACCGGCTCTTGCCAGAGAAGCGCCTCCGACCGCCGCTTGCGGCGGATAAGAGGCGGTGTGGGCCGGGGCCATCCTCGTCTCAGGCGGAAGACGCCCTTCTCCCTTCCACCACCCCGTCCAACGAGTGGACGGAAGTGGTCCGTAAGGGGAAGGGCAAAGCCAAAAGGACGGCGACGGTCCCTGTCGTCCCCGCCACCACCGCTCCCAGCCGGTCGCAGACGACCGGCAAGGGAAAGGGGAAGGGAAGGGGGAGGGGAGGGGGACGGCTGGTCCCTCCAAAAACCGCGGCCGTCGTGGTGACGCTCACCGCGGAGGCTGCGGGGCGAGGAGAGACGTACGCGTCAATTTTGGTGCGGGCGCGTGCAAATGCCGATCCTGCACAGCTTGGGATCGGCAGTGTGACTTGCCGGCGGACCCAAGCCGGGGCTCGAATATTCGAGTTCCCGGGCCAAGAGGGGAGTGCCCATGCGGACCTCTTTGCAGCCAAGCTGCAAGAGGTCATCGCGGATTCGGCCAAGGTGGCCCGACCGGTCAAGTCGGCAGCCATAGAGGTGATGGGCCTCGACGACTCCGTCACCAAGGAGGAGGTGGTGGCGGCGGTCGCAGTGATGGGGGGCTGTGGCGTCGCGGCGGTCCAAGGCCGGGACATAAGGCCCGGCCGCGGCGGCATGGGCACCATTCGCCTCGAGTGCCCGGTCGCCTCTGCCAAAGCCGTCCTTGCCAAGGGACGGCTCATAGTCGGGTTCAGCTCGGGTGCAGTCCGGGCACTCGAGGACCAGCCTCTGCGGTGTTTCCGGTGCTTCGGCATCGGACACACCCGGCCCCTGTGTCCGTCCGCGGTAGACAGGACGGACATGTGCCTCCGCTGCGGCAAGGAAGGCCACAAAGCCGCTGCCTGCAAGGCCGCCACGCCGCACTGCGCGGTGTGTGCTGCTAGTGGCCGCCTGGCGGGCCACGTTATGAGGGGGAGGAACTGCAATCCTCCCCCTAAGCGAGGCAAAGCGCAGGCGCCGATCGGGCCTGCTGTAGCCGCTAGCACCGTCGTTCCTGCGGCGGCTGCGGAGGGGGGAGCGATGTCCGACTGATGGACTTGGCGGTGGTCGCCGAGCCTTACTCGGTCCCTGGCCGTTGGCTGGGCGACCGGGACGGCTTGGTGGCGTTGGTGTCGCGGCCTTCCACAGACTCCCCTCCCCTCTCGCTCTTAGAGAGGGGACCGGGATACGTGGCCGCCGCGTGGGGGGACATGGCCCTGGTGGGGGTCTATTTCTCCCCAAACCGCCCTCTCCCGGACTTTGAGGTCCGAGAGGCGGAGCGCGCGCGGGAGGACGACCCTCTCGCTGCGCCGCTCCGCAGACGAAGAAGGGGTCGGAGAAGGCGAGGTCCTCTCCCTCCTCATGGTGGCGACGGGCGGGCGACAGGCGCGGGGGTGCCTTCGCCCGCATTGCACCCGTCACCACCTTCGTCGGTCATTCCCGGGCCCGTGTCCCTCCCCACGGGGGGGACGTGAGGGGCCCGCCTTGTCAGGGATTC